>OV884020.1:3015789-13015789 GCA_930367235.1 Sarcophaga rosellei | reverse complement strand
CAAGTTTTATTCGTTAATGAAAATGAAAGGAATTTTTGTTTGCCTTTGCAACATTGTATCTGCAACATTTGGTCAATTCACACAAGCCGTTGTATTCATTGTATTGTTGGAAGAACATACAACAGTGTATGATTGTTGTTGATAATTTTCATATAAAAATCCGATACACATACACATTTTTTCCATATGTTTTTAATAGTTGTATTGGTTTCGTGATATCAAATTGTGTGAATGAAAAAAATGTATATGTTTTCATATGTTTTTAAAAAGTTGTGTTGGTTTCGGGTTATCAAATTGTTTGAATGCCACGAAATACACAATATGTATAGCATAGCATTGAGCATTCACAAACAAACAAATGTATTCAATACAACATACACGATACAAAGTTGTGTGAATTGCCCAATTGTTTTGACTTTCTAAAGACACTGTAATAAATAGAGCAAAGGGCTACAAGAGCAAAGTGTAACAAGCTGCATTCATAGTGAAAAAATTTAACATTTTGAGTAATTTGTAGGCCTTATTTCTGCAACATTGTTTCTGCCACATTATTACTGCAACATTGTTACTCCAATAATCTTGTTTTTACTTTCTAGAGACACTGTTCTAAGTACAACGTAGGACCACAATATAATTATTCTGATATCTTCCATTTTACTTCATTCCAATTTGCTATCAGCTTGAGTCCACCACCTAAGATCAATAAAAAGTTTACATGTGCCCTGCATCCAGACTTGCTAATTGTTAGTGGATTTTTTAGAGAAGGTAATGATGCTGTAACTGGAGCCCGTATTTCAAGTCCCAGCCTAGACACTGCAAATAAAACGAAATATCAAAAAAATATATTTCTTTCGAGCGACTTACTCTCAGCTGTGGCAAACACGCTGAGGGTAAATAAAATTGCCTTGAAAAGTTTCTCAAATCTGTAGTTGCCGTATTCTAGTAGGTAGTGTGTTCGCTTATTAGACGTAAACCCCGGGTGTGAGCACCAGGCCAGACACCAAAACGAAATATGAAAAAAAATATTTCTTCGGCGACTTCGTCTCTGCCCGGCTGCCATGAAAATGTCTCTCAAAATTTGTCGTTCGGAGTCGACGTTAAACTGTAGGTCCCGCCACTCAAGTATAATCCTGATTGAAGGATTGTAATGGCCAATTATGTAGTATGTATGTATGCATGTTGAAAAGTTTCTCAAATCTATCGTTTGGATATTAAACTATAGGACCCGCAACTCATATATGAAATGAACACACACAACATAAGTGATGTGGGAACTTCGGTCGTAATCCTGACTGAAGGATTGCAACCACCAACTATGTATGTATGTATAGAATTACGATAGAATTTTTTAGTGGGCACTCCTTACTACAAACTATTCTCTTATGGGTAGTTGATTGCAGATTAACCGATATTTTCTTACATTAAAAGCGAAGAAAAAACTATCATCAAAAGATTATATAGCGAATAAATCACTACTAGGGCTTACTATTTTACCTTGATGTTCGATAAGCGAAGGTAAGGTGTCGGGTTTAAAAATTCCAAAGTTCTAAAAAAATTAATTAATTTTGTTGAAATACAAATGCATTGTTGTATTAACGCTATTAATATGTCTGACTCAATTTATTATAATTTTTTTTTGTTGTTGTTGAACAAAATTTACAATTCCATTTTAATACCAATTACTTTATGTTTTATTAGCTTAAGTTGTTACAACAACAAAAAAAGAACTACAATTTGTATTACAAATGCACTTTTTTCTTTACTACACGAGTTAAAGGCTATAAAACACAACAAAAAATAATTTCTGTTTAAACTGCTTTGGTCAACAGATTTCGTTTAAAGACACGTAAAAAAAATTATGAATTTTTTTTTGTCATTTGTAAACTGAAGTAAAATGCATTGTTTACGTTTGTAAAATCACATGTAAATAATCATTAAATTTATGCACCGCCAATATTTTTAACCAAAACTTACAAAAACAAAAACAACTAAAAACATACGAATTACTGAATTGAAGTACAATTTGTAAAATTAACACAAAAAAAAAGAAACAAAAAAAACTGACCCCCCAACAAATAATTGTTGGTTTAAATTTATTCTACAAAATATTTTTAATATTAACGCATGCGAGAGAATATGTCCCCTATATATATATGTATGTACTACAGTGGTGTTCGATAATGTAAACTAAGCTGTGCAAGACTAAGTTGAAACTAAGCAGTACCAACTGTTGACCCAAAAACTAAAGGAAGAAAGAAAAAGCGACAAAAAAGTTGCTGGAACGGTTAGCAATTACAGCCGAAACACCATTAGAGAATTGCCCACCAATCGACGAATGGGTAACAGGATCGAAACAGTCACTGACAGCAGTCATGCACTGCTAACAATTAACGAAACACCTTGAAAGCAACAGCACCGCAGTAAATTGTTTACGAATATTATGCAACCCTCTCAGTATAAATGATTTAAAACAAATCATTGTAAAGTTTAGAAATACTAAAACAGTACACGTTGACATCGGGAATACAGCTAAACTTCAACGTCTCCATATCACATCAGTCTGGAAGGAAGAAAAGCCACCTCCAACTTGGAAGAAAATGGAGCACTGCTAAGTCAGTGGCAACTTGAATGGTGACAACCTAAGTAAAATAGAAAGAAATTCAGCAAAACAGGAGCAGCAGAGTTCACCTCCAACTGACTGAATTGATCATTCCTTCCTCTTTAGTCAGGACTACAATCTAGCTTCGTACACCACCCATGTTGTTTGAGTTAATTTTATCGGTAAATGGCTACTTCGGAATTGGCCATTACAACCCTTCAGTCAGGATTACGGCCTATCCTCTCACACCACTCATGGTCTGCGCCTTAATTTTATATTTGAGTGGTGGGACCTACAGTTTAACGTCGACTCCGAACGACAGATTTTGAGAACCTTTTTCATGGCAGGTTTATTTACTCACAGAGTTTTCGCCAGAAATTTGCTCATGCCTGGCCTGGGGCTCGAACCCGGGCTGTACGTCTAATAAATCAACACACTACTAGACAACGGCGACTTCTCCGGAATAGTCAGTCGGAATAGATGTTTAGCAAGAGTTTGAAACAAGGGCTCACGTCTAATAAGACAACACACGACTTTAGAGACTACAGCGTCTTCAGGCCAGTCCAACACCAACGGATTATAATCGAAAATTCTAATTAGACAAATTGCTATGCCGAAAGCATTGACAAACGGAGAACCCCAGAAAATTATGTGGGAGCTGCATTAGAATTTCTACAATCAATTTTGAAAAGCTCTCAAATATCTAGACCAACCAAGCTTACAATATTCAACACCTATATAAACTCAACTCTGATTTCGTTTATCAGCACGCAAAAGCTACAAAAGTTTATCAATAACTGCCTCAGAATCACATGGTCTAACGATATTAGCAACATGGATCTTCTACTTCAACAAGGAGAAGCCCGTAATAAAATCAACAAGGTAAAGGAAATGAAAGTGGATCGACCCATCTAATGAGAAAGAGCCCTAGAGTTGAAGCCACAAAACTCAAGAAGCAGTGAACAGTCTCCAAACTGCTATAGACGTATGATTCTCTCAGAGCTCGGACAAGCTTTGCAATTTTACAAGGAAATTACAGTAACAAACTAAATGGAGATGCTTTGTGAAATACATTTGTTCCCATTTGTTTGAAAGCTTGGCTTACGGCATCATCTCTATTTTATTTAACACCACTGTATACAATAATTATAAATTATTAACAAACCAACGAAATATAAAGAAAAAAACGGAAAAATATGTAACTTTAAATATAATTCAAGCCATGTTTATAGTTGTAAAAACACGCACACACACACACTCAAACACTGAAGTTAATAATCTATAAATACAGGGAATTTAATTAATATTTATAGTAGGGTGCTCATATTTTTTTTTTTGGGGAGAAAATAAAAACTGACGGAAAAATTGCAAAAATTATAAAGTGAATCCAATAACTATTCTTTAAAACAATAAAAATAAATGATAACATTAGAAACGTGCCACAATCTTGAAGAGCTACGGGAATTTCCATGTTGAGTTGTAGGAAGAATTCCTTAAGAGGTTCTCACCGATTTAAACCTAAGTTCTCCAAAATTGGAGAAAAAGTTTACAGGGAGTTCTACGATTACTGTGACGTAGAGACGAAAGGTTAATATTTTCTATAAAAAGCTCACTGTAGTATAATAAGTAATGCGTAGACTTGCCAGGCAAGCGCTCGTATTCAATCTGAAACATTAGAAAACAATTTATTCTTTCGCCTAGTTCTGGTAAAATATGTGAAAGTAAACTAATTGAACCCGCCGTAATCTAGTAGCCATTGTGTTCACTCTATTAGACGAGAGCCTATGTTGTCCAACTAGCGGGTTAGCCATCTGGAATCTAGTGAAACATATTTCTTTCAGCGATTTAATGTCAGTAATCTTCTGGCAAAAATTATAAGAGTAAAAAATAATGCCATGGAAAGTTTTTCAAGTTTAATACACCGTAGAAATGATGTGAGAAGCTTGGTTGTAAACCTGACTAAAGGGTTGAAATGACCATTAAGTAAGTGAGTAAGTTTTATTGCCGGAAACAAGATATTACTCAACTCAAATACAGAAATTCGCCTTAAAAATGTTGTGGTTTAGGAAGCAGTGGCTTTGACTGCTAGGGTTTTCATTCAGGGTCATAAGGATCGCTACCAAGATAAGAATCTCAAAACATCGGTTGACAGCTTTGGGCGTGAAAAATCATTAGGTTTTTCGACAATGCAATGACTCTTGTCTTACTGCCTATATTGTTCGAGCAGATTCTTCTATTAAGTTTCGAGGCTGCTTAATAAAACTCACCAGTCCCCGTAGTCTAGTATGTAGTGCGTTGACGTGCTTCAACCCCTTACTTAAACATTTCGAACTAAACGAAATAAGAAAACAATTTGACTTCTGGCAAACACTCTAAGTGTCGTATAAATTTGCCATGACAAGTTTCATAAATCTGTCGACATTAAAACCATTAGCCCACGCCCCTCATGATTAAAATTACAATCACAATTTGAATGATGTAAGAAGCTAGATTGTCATACTGACTAAAGGCTTATATTGACTAATTAAGTAAGTACTCATCCGGAATTAATTTTGTCGAGCATATTGGACATGACTGCTTGTGTATCTTTACAAGGTACACATCTGGTATTTTTGAGTGTTTGCTGATGTCGTTTGCAAGTTGTATGTACATATATGAGATCCAATTTCTAGAGAATGTTGATTTATTAACCATGCCTCTTCATACTAATTAAGCGTTAAATGACTATTTTGTAATTTAATTACCGAATTCATAAATGTTTATGAATTTAAATTATTAATGAGCAACACATATTTCAACTCCATTCAATTGGTTTTCCTTACAATAAGCAAATCTATAATAATGAGCGATTCATAAGATTGATTGATTGATTTTTGTTGTTTGTTTGTGAGAGCTATCAAATCAAAAAAAAGAATTTTTTTGAATTAAAATTAATTTTGTAATCATTTACCACCCTAATGCGAAACATTAATTTTAATAGACATTGTATGTATGGCAAGCAAGCAAAAACCATGGAAAATTGAAAAAAGGAATTTAAAAGTTCTCATATTTCAACCAAATTACGATTATTTTTAATCAAAACTATTCGACATTAAGTGGATGTATTGATGGATTTATAAATTGCCGTAAAAATCAAATTGATATGGACTTCACATGTGCAACATTTTCCTTGCTGTGTGGGTAAAAATAAATTGATGTCAGTGATATAATAATTGAATGATATAAACTGGCATACGATATAAAAGTTAGATACGCTCGTCTGAGTATACATACTCGTATACGAGGTTGGTTTTAGATTTAGCCAATCTAACAAAGAAAACTCAATAAATTTAAGAAAAATTAGTGCCTTGCACCAATTGTTTGTTTGTCTACATAATTTCAATATTATAATCTTCACTCACCGTTTTCAGTTATTCCTTTCTTCTCTATCATAAAAAATTTTTATAAATAAAAGTAATGCGCACAGAATGAATATAATGATTAAAACTGTTGCACGAAATATCGTTAACAACTGCATCTTATAAATGCTCTTCTTCGATACTACTAGAACACTAAAGCTCTAAAGAAACGAAACGTTAATAAAAGGAATTTAATTTGATTTTTTTTTTGTTTTGAAAGTTGATGTACAAAGTTTCATAGGTTGTCACAAAAATGTTTATTCATAAACGGAAAATACAGGCTGCCTCAAATTATTTTATAAAAATAGAAAGCAGATTCTATGTTATCACAATATTTGAAATCCCAAAAAAAATTGATTAAGTTTGTGTAGGCCAGAGGTGAGACCCATTATAATACCACAAAACCAATATCCGTTTATTCATGACATATCCATTCATCGGCTGAGATTAACAGAAATTACTGTAAATTCGAGTCTTTCGGCACTCCCTTCAATAGAACAGTGAACAGCAATAGTGTGATGGATTTCACCACTCGCCCTCATGCTGCCAGCGAAGTTAAGACTTTTATACTCTGACCGGAATGGAGCTAAGTTAATTGGAACAACTAAATCGAGTAACAGTATCAGTTCCAGTTCATCAGAAATGGAATTTTAATTATAATCCTACGTCCTGGAACCTATAAACGGATTATCTCAGAAATTTCTCTGAGAAATCCGTCGGAATCATGGCTAAGGATAGACGCCGAGGTGGCCTTTTAAACCAGTGTTCAGTTCTTCTGAGTAAACCAGAACATTTACAAGATTAGCCGTCACCCAATAAGTATTACAAAATTTTCGGCATGGACATGATATCTTCCTGAAGTAGAGTACAATCTATGTTGACTTTGTGAATCGCTGTCGCTTGATAACGTACACCTAGGACTTAAGAAAATCCTTAAGGAAACGTTAAATGGTATCAAACCATCCATGATCTCGGTGGCTAGTTAACATCATCACCACGTCAGATGACCATGATCTCAAATAGCTCGTGCAGTATATCCCCTGTGGAATGAACTACTGAAACGACACGACGTTTGTCTCTAGATCATTGCAATGAGGCCAAAAGAAGTTGATAATCATTGACCATTGCTCCTGACAATAGCGAGCAATGTTACGGCACCCGTCGTTCTTAAAGAAATATTGGCTGATAACGCCGCCATCCAAAAATCTATATCACACAGTGGCTCCTTCGGAATGCAACCAAAAATGGGCCTCATCGCTGATCAATTTTTGATAAAAATTATGGTCAGTTCCTAACTACTCCATTGGGTCAATTATTTTCAGTTTCTAGCTCAATTCAATTTTATACGGTTACATGCGCAAGTTGTGATGCAAAACTCATCGAGTTGTTGTCTGCGAATGACCGACTTCTTGTGAGTAACATGAATTCTACTGCCTTGTGAATTCTGCTGTATACTCTTTGTTTATTGCAGTAGAGAACTCGAATTTTTACACCACATTGCATATAGTCCTCTCGGCAGGACGATTATGGTACATTGCCCGGACAGAAAAACCCATTTCGTTAAAAAAATTATGATTTAAGCGCGTTATGTGAGAAGCTAGGTCGTAATCCTGACTGAAGGGTTGTATTATATTATATTGTGGCCAATTATGTATGTATGTAGGAAGAATTATAAAACTTCTTTGGGTGATCCTAATGAGGAGAGAACAATGAGTGTTTTATAATAAAAAGGGAGACTTGAGCACACTAATGAGCGTACTCACAGGACACTTCGATTAACATGTACTCCTGAATTGTATTGGTGTGGTAGAAAAAGAAGAATACAGGGCATGCGGTGAAGATATTGAAACAATGGGGGAATTTTTTGTGTCATTGCCCAGCTTTCGTAATCACGAGATCCCAGTATTAGTGGGCAAGATACTATACCAGACATAATACATATGTCTCAGAGGAGTATACTGGAAGAAGTTAAGGAAGTTTGTATAATATAGAGACTTCCTATAAAAAGTTAATTGGTATTCCTAATGGTGAGAGAATATCCAGCGGATGCGTCGGCTCGGCCATGTCGTTCGAATGGAGGAGGATGCTCCGGCGAGACGGGTATTTGATGCAGGCAGAAATCCGTTAACGGGATATTATGGCCAATTAGATAAGTAAATAATGGTGAGAGCACAATAAGCCTACGTGATGGCTTAGGTGTATGTCAATAGGCATGAGACCCTTGATTAGTGTCCTCTTCTCCAAACTACCTACCTAATTAAGAGTGTTATTGAGTGCTGTATCCACCCATGGTTATTTGTCAAAACATATTCAATAACTGACAACTAATTTGACAGATGTAGCCTCAACAAGGTGGCCGTTATCAATTGCCAAAGTTAGTAATTCCCTGTTAGAAGACCCTATATATGCATATAGCTGTGAATGAAATTCGAATTCGTCTTTAACTATTCTGTTGAAACAAAAGGCTGAACTAGCCCAACTGAGACTATGGAAGACACCGTAGTCTAGTCCGTATTATGTAGGCTCATTAGACGTCAAGCCTCGGTTCAAACCTCAGGGAAGACATCTCCAACAAAACGGAATATGAAAAAAATATTTCTTCGGCGACTTTCTCTCAGCAGATTTCTGGCACAAAACTCTGAGGATAAATAAAGACTGGCATGAAAAGTTCCTCAAGAAAACTGTCGTTGGGAGTTGACTTTAAACTGTAGGTCTCGCCACTCATGTATAAAATTAAAACACAAAAGGTATGTATGTAAGTGGTGTGGAAGCTAAGTCGTAATTCTGACTGAAGGGTTGTAAGGTTTGTAAGGGTTGAATCAATTAAAAAAACGTGTGATTGTAGGGTGAAACTTGGTTGCCTATTTATTTCGATGAGTATATTAGCCGTTATTTTTTTTAATAATTCTTTTATACTTTCCCTGTTAATAATTTAAGAATTTAAACATGCAATTATTTATTTAAATTTTTATTTAATATTTAAGTTTTATTTTTATTTTCACTTAATTTTTTTAGTTATTTTTTTTTTTAGTTTTTTATATCAATTTAATACAATTTGTTTTTCTTTTTTAAATTAATTTTTTACTTAATTTTTTTAATAATAATTTGTTGTTTTTTGTTTTTCATCTATTTGATTCAGTGCGTTTTCATTTTAATAATAATAAATACATACTAATTAATAATATATAGTACAAGTGTGTTAAATCATAATTTATTTTAAATACAAATAATATTTTTTTTATTCTCATCTTTTCTATTTCTAAAAAAACGTATACATTTTAAAAACTTATTAAGAAAAAAAGAAAAACAAAACACACAGTTAGTGACATACATATACTCATTCTCTTGTTAAATATTTACACAACTGAAAGAGACATTTAAGAATTGTTAATAATGCCAACTTTTTTTCTTTAATTTATTTTTTGTTCTTGTTTTTGTTTTTAATTCAAATAAACCATAAGATTGATGTCAAATACAAAAGAAAGAAATTGGAAAAAAAAAATTGAAAAAAATTTAAAATTTGAATGAAAATATTTGTAAATATTTAAACACATTTCAAAAATTAAAATTTAAACAGTTGGCACACAGTAGTTTCTATTCTATTTTAAAAAAGAAAATTTTATTTCGTAAACTAATGAAATACAGTTTATACAGATAATAAAAGAAGAATATCTAGAAGAAAATAAATTAAAAATTTAAATGAGAATTGCCTTCAGGAGTTAAATTTACTCTCTACACAGTATATGTCGACACAAAACCCTCCACTGCGACGTACCGGGAGACGAAAAGGATCCAAGATGTCTGAGGAAGAGATGATAGAGAGTATATGCGCCCCTATAAGAATACCATTTCAAATTGGAAAACACAGCATGTTACAGCAACAAACAGTAGTTGGTTCAACATACCTGGTTGATGAATTTCAAAAATGCTGTTTATAGCAGGAAAACCAGGGCACTATTTGTGTTCGGCAACAGGAATTCTAGAAAAGCTCAGTCTACAAGAATTACTGCATAAGCTGCCATGATATGGAAAGAACAGAATCGGCACAACACCTTTTATGTGAGTGCCCTGGAATTCAAAATAGCACAACAGTTGTCATCGGTTTTTAAGTTAAAGAATGTTTAAAGATCTGGATATGATGGCGAACGTGCCACTAAGGGAACTATTCGGTTTCATCCGGAGTTCGTGGTGATTCAAACCAACCTTTAACGAATAAGGACACGGGGGCCACACAATGGGCCATATGGGCCAACGAATGAACTTGCATGTGAACAGCAAGCTACCCTATAACCTAAACTAACAATACGAGGCATTAGTTTGGATTAAAATGGTAGCATAGCTTACTTAAGTAGGACAAGGAAGCCTACCTCACACTGGGTAACACAATGGGCCATATGGGTCACCGAGTAAACTTGTCTGCGAACGGCAAGCTACCAGTAGAGGCGGATGTTGTGTCGATGCATACATTGTAGACGTCCTTTGCTTTGACTGTCCACACATATGTTGATTATTAGGTTCGAAGGTCTTAGGTTCCTGGTTTCAATCATAAGTGCAGCTTGTCTAATAGCCTGAACTATGCTGACCTGGTTAGATAACCTGTATGATCCATAAAAGCATACCAGCACAGACCCTAAATACTGTACCACATTCTATTTTTGAGCCAACGATGAATATCGTTACATCGCCGTCAACGAAAAGAGCTTCAGCAACCTATTCTTCCCATGTGGAAGCAATGTGAGTTTTGTATATTCTTTCATTGTATATTCATTCTAGATCACCCGGGTGATTCGATTTTACTTCATGCAGTATTGCAACGTACTCTACCGTACATGGCCTAAACATATCTGAGGACAGTCCTTCAACACAATGCAATCCTTGCAGTCATGAGTTGAAGGAAAATGGTTATTAGTTGTAGGATAAGATGATTACGACGCCAGCCTGCGGCGTGGATTTCAAACTACCCTTGTGTAAAACCTCTGTCCTTTATTGGCTGATACACATCGTAAAAAAGATAAATATGATTATTTATGGCAAAATATTTGAATGTAAAGTCTTTGCAATAAAAAAGCTTCTCAAATCTATCAATCGTATTCGAAGTTGCAAACTATGAATACCGATTTGCATTGATAATTTTAAATTTCAAGTTGGATTTGAATGTGGGACAGGATATCAAATCTTTGGCTGCGATCAGCCAGTTTATTTTTTATTTTTTTGATGGCAACACTGATCTCTATCTATGCAGTACATTATATTGAAGTACACGATAATTTATAGAAGAAAGGAAAGAGGGGGTAAGCAATATTTTTTTAATTACAAGTGTATATATTTTTTTTTTCGAGAATTGTTTTTAAGTAATAATTCTCACTTTCTGTTTTGTACTGTGAGTAATCACACATGTATAATGTTCGACAAGCAATCAGACAAACACAAACACTCATAGTCTCTGGTGAGAATCGAACTCACGGGCTTAGGAATTGAGCTTTGGCACACTATTAACTAGGCCGTCTTAGCACCCACTGCACTTTAGCAAGTAGTTTTTTTTTATTTAATAATCGATCTACATATCGTCGTCGAAAATCTAAAAGTACGTAACATAATTTTTTTAATTTTACAGGAGAAGCAAAAAACTTTATACATGTTACATGTTGCATGTTGGTACATCATTTTGAATTATTGATATAAAAACGTTATTTTTGGTCGCAAAAATTTAAGAATTGGTAGAGATATATTAGATAACCTTCATAATCAATCAAAAACTCGATTTTGATTTTTTTGATGATATATACTTTTGGATTTTCAATGACGATATGTACTGCCGAAATCATAAAAAATCTTTTCAGAAATGCTGACTTGTTGAACTCACGACTTCTAAAATTGTATGAAGTTTCAAAGTGAAAGACATTAATATTTGAAATTAAAATTAACAAAAAACGTAACTTATTTAAAAATTCTACGACTAATCATTGTAAATCTTATGGTATTAACAATTTAATTATCATATTCCTTTTGTTTTTGCTTCTTCTTTTTGGTTTCAGTTTTTTTTTTTTTAATAATCGTTATAATAATCATAAACATTCTATAAATATATATGTATATATTTTGTTTTAATTTTGTATAATGTGCGTGTATCTAAATAAATTAAATAAAAAAGTTTTTTTTTTCTTTTAAATTTATTTTTTACTTTTAAATTTTCTGTGTTTTTTTCTTCTTTGCCTCATGAATACAATATTTTTTACAAAGTGGTTTTAGGTTTCTTTCACTATTTTCTTACTTTCTTCTTTAAATGGTAACTTACTTGTTATATTTATTACTTCATTACTTATTATATATACATCTTTGTTTTATTGTTAAGTTTTAATTATTTTATTTCAATTTATTTCAATTTATTTCAATTTATTTTATTTGATTTTATTATTACGTTTCAGTTTTCATCATCATCATCAGCCATCATCAATCATATTATTTTATCAGCTGCTTTATAACTGGTGTTAAAGAGGTTAGTATTTTTTATAAATTTTGTATTTTTATTATTTAATTTATTATTTTTTTTTGTATATGTATTGCATTTGTTAAAATTTAGTTTTATTTCTTTTGGTTTTCTTTTCAATTTAAATTCCTTTAATTTTCTTTTAGTTATAAAATTAAATTTTTTTTCTCTTTTTCTTCTTCTCTTTTTCTTCTTCTCTTTTTATATATAATAATTGCCTAATTTGTTTTTAATTTTAAATTTTTCTTTTTTTAATTTTTATATTTAATCGTGATTGTTTTTAAGTATTCAACCGTTATTTTTTATTTAATTACATTAAATACTAAGTTTGGCAATTTCATCCTTTGAAAACAATAAAATTTTCCTTAAAGAAAAACAAATTAAAAAAAGGAAAAAAAGAAAAAATTAGAAAAAATTAGAAAAAGAGGAAAATGCAATTAAAAATAAAACAAAGAAACGGCTCCAAACCCCAAAAACTATAATCAAGAAAAGAGGCTGTATTATGCTGGCCTCGAACTGCTCTAAACTCCACTTGTAGTCACCGTAATCTAGAAGGTAGTGTCTTTTTAGATGTGAGGTCCCGCCACTCATATATAAAATTAAGACACTATATTGTGTGTGGCGTAAGAAGATAGGTTGTTATCCTGACTGAAGTATTGTAATGACCAATTATGTACATATGTATGCCTTTATAATATATGACAGCCTTTATAACAAGCAGTGCTCACATTCATTATCAGATATCCGACCAGAGGCGGTGAGAGGCACCACAACATTATATAAACATATGCTCTTACAACTTGAGTTCAAAATTTGTATTACAACACCGAATACTGAATGTAATTATTATCTCTCAAAAATTCTGTTTGGTTATTTGCGGTTCTTCCTGGCAGATAGTTCCATGTGTCCAAACTGTCCAGGTAAACTCGAAACAACGGAATAAATAACTTTAGAGTGCGACTGATTCACCAAAGAACGTCGTAATTTAAAATAGGTTTTTAGCTGCGGACTAGATGTTGAAAATACTGTGATGATCCAATCGAAAATGGCCCTACAGCAAATGGAGTTAAAAAAGCATTTCAGAGCTAGTCAGGCGATCGTTTTGAAAAAGACAATAAACGTACAGAGCCAACTGAACTGAAACAAATCTGATTGCATCCTGACATTACACTTAATCTGTGGTTGTAGGAGGACCTCAACGTCGGACATCACGTTGGTTTTAGTGAATGAAAGTTAGTGGATTAAAGTTCTACAGCAAATAAAGCTTTTACCAGCTCTACACCGCTTTAAAAAAATTGGGATGGGACATCCCAATATTATTTGATAGTAAGGACGATATCCTAATGCTGAGTATGTAGTGGTGTATAGTATGGGTTGATTCTGCTAAACTGAGGTCATGTGGGTATTCAAAGCTAAGAATGGGGAGATAAGCTTGCCAGAAGTAAAGTTTCCACACCACTGATAAGGCCACAACTTTTCTGTGGATTGAAAAAAAGGAGTACGGAGGCATATACTTGTATCCAGCTTCTGTGATGAGGAGAACGAATGACCGGAACTCATACTTGGAATATTTGCAGCATAAATGCAATTGAGAACAAAATACTTGAATGCTCCGCAAGTTAGTCAGTGTACATTTAGAATGCTAATCAAATGGCAAATTGCGCTGCGAAACAACATTGATTAGTTTTCTTAGTGATTTTTATACACCACTGGCACATTTTGTTACACAGTGTAAGTTAAGCCCCCTTGCCATGTTAAATAAGTGGTGGGTTTCAGCCACCCCGAGCTTCGGCCAGTTACTTATGTAGCATCACTATGCCCAGATTTTCAAACGTTCTGTCATTGAAAAACAGATGATGTTTGTTTTGAATTGCAGGGCACTCTCATAAAAGGTGTTGCACCGATTCCGTTTCCTCCACATGATGTTACCTTCTGCTGCCTGTAGGTGGCTGGTCTGGTTACGTAATCTGTATGATTCGTTCAGTGCCAGCTTATCGGAATAGAGCCAAGATCCAGTTCCTTATTCCATTTAATTCATTTTTCACATTAAATTGTCACCGATGACAGCTGTAGCACCCCTTCTTTCTGTGTAGGCGTCTGAGTTTTGTGTGTTCGTCCGAAAACAGTCTCTGGTACCATGTAGTTGCATTTAAATCCGGAGCCCTACCGTACATGGCCTAAACATATTTGAGAACTTAAGATTCAGTGCAGTTCTAACAGACATATTTTGAAGGAAGATGTCTAGTGGCTGTAGAGACAAAATGACCTCGAGCCCAGAATGTGGCGTGGACTTCAGAACACGAAGCTTTTTTTGTTAAGATTCTTTCAATTCCAATGCGCGGCTTAAGCTTACTTTGCTTCAAAAGTATTCGGTGTGACAAGTTGACTGTATTGTACTAGCTGGTCACCTTATTAAGCTTGTGGAATCTAAATATATTACAAAATAAAAAAACTTACATTTTAAAGTATGCCCTCAGGCTGTCATTGTAAATGTTTGTATACAGTGGTTAGCTGGAACCCAAAAGTTTAATTCATTTCAATTATAATTTTTATTTTGTTGAGGTTTGAAATGTGTTTGGAAGGGAGGAGGGGAGGAGAGGGAGGGTAATCTAAACAATGCATATTAAAATTTTTAATTGAATTTTTGTTGAAATTAAATTAAATAAAACAAAATAAGAATGAAAATGAAAATGTTTAATTATATCCGATATTGTTGTGTAATTGTTGTGTAATAAATATAACCAACACATGTTAATTTGTTGCTGATGTTGTTGTTATTGTTGTTGTTGGTGTTTGGTTTCATCTCCAAATTTATTACAATATTACGATATTATATAACACTATGTATGCATTTTAGTTAAAATTGAAATTAATTTTTTTGGTAGTTTTTTGTTTTTGTTGTTTTTTTAATAATTATAAAATAATTATTTTTTTCTTTCTTATTTTGTTGTTGAGTATTTGTTTTTGTCAGTATTATTGAATTTAATTTTTTTTTTATTTATTTATTTGGTTTTTGAAGTATGTTTGTTTGTGTTTGTGTGTGTATGTAGATGTTTTTGTTGTTGTTTAGATTTATAGTATGTTTTTATTGGTTTTTAGTTATTTATTTAATTTTAAATTTTATTTATTTTTATATTATTTATTTATAAGTGTTTATATGTATGTGTTTGTGTGTTTATATGTATGTATGCATTTTAGTATTTAATTTTATTAAATGAAATTTCTTTCTTTAATTTTGTATTTTGTTTTGTTGTTGTTGTTGTTTTTTTTATCATGTGGCAAGTGCTATTTAAATTAATGAATTTAAAATCTTTATTACTAAATATCCATTACAAACTAGTTAATAGAGACCTTACATACATACATATGTAATTATTTATGCTAAATTCATAAAGACTATTTATTTTTAGTTTCCATTTGTTTTTTATTTCTATTTTTTTCTCTCTTCTAATTTATGGTACACAATGCTTTTAATTTATTTGGTTTTTATTTTTTTAATTGTATTTTAAATAATAAAAGTTAGAAAATTAGATTATTTTTAAGTAAAATTATTTCATCCTGTTTCATTCTCATTTTGAAAAGAACATCGGTTAAGAATTTCTTTAGAAATTTTGTAGGAATTTTAGATGTAACTAAAGTGTTTAATACATATACATTTATAAATTCAAAATGAAAAATTAGATCCTGAAAGTGTTTGCCAATATTTGTTTCTGTTTTACTATCTCCTATCATAAGAATTACTCTTACTACTCTTTTATGTCATTGCTTTACACGTAAAATTAAAGCTTTAAATATTTCTTAATAAAATTAATTTAACCCTTTAATGACTACAGGGACACGTATGGCCCGAATCTGATATTTAAAAAATCTAACAGAGATGCTTCATATACGGTCACTTGAAGTTGTCAATTTATTTTGGTTTTAAAATAGCTTCAACCAAATTTTTTTTTGTTTTTTCTAACAATTTCTATGTTATATTTTTATATACGTTTTTGTCTTCAAATATTCTTTATTGTAACTGTATTAAACAACACTGTAACACCTTTTTTATTTTGTTAAAAAAGACGCCGAGAAAAAAATTTACATACAGCGGTGTATGTAGACTTTTTTTAACTGTATGCCTTTTGAACATCTGATGAATCATAATAAATATACAAAATTATAATTTTGCCTCTCATAACCATATAGTCGCGAAAGGGTTAAAGCTTTAAAATTTTTTATCAATGTTGTACGAAGTTCGATTGACGCAAAAGTGAAGGATAATAAATTACCTCGAAACTTTATACCTCTAAGTAGACTTTGTTGCTGTGTCTAGTCCACAATATGAATTTTATTACGATTTATACTGTGGGCATTGTTTATAGCTGCGAGATGTGTCCAGAATCGTGACATTGTGAATATTCTATCACATGAAAATAGACCGCAATACCCAAGATCTACTTATCCTCTAAAGTGGTTTCTAAATATATTTTGCTTTCTTGGAGTCATTGCACTGTGCAAACCATGTACACTGGCGATAAGGAAGGGCCAGAGTATAGAATGATCCTACGCTTGTATTGCGCATCATCTACAATCATTCAGAGCAGCAGAATTGTTGAAATGGTATATATTCGAGAGAGACATTGTTGTCCAATAATGTCATGGTGATGTGGGGATCACAATTTCTTCAGTTACTATTACGGCCTAGCTTTTTACACGACTAATATTGTGTGTATTAATTTTATACATGAGTGGTAGAATCCACTCCAAATGACAGATTTTTTGAAAAACTTTTCATGGCAATTTTTATTTTATCCTCAGAGTTTTAACCAGAAATCTGCTGAGAGGAAGTCGCCAAAGAAATATTTTTTCCGATTTCGTTTTGTTGAAGATGTCTGACCTGGGGTTTACTACCTACTAGACTCCGGCAATTTCTTGTGATGATATGGTGATTACAATCCCTTACTCTGTTAAGGCCAATTTCCACAATAAAGGTTTACATGCATAAAGTCAGAGAGAAATGTTACAGAAATCCCTACGAATTTAAAAAGATGGGAGTGAATATTCTATGGTCAATTTCTTTACGTTTACACATTTGGTAAAGTACCAAAAACAGAGCAAAATGAATGTATCCTTGGTCGTATGCAATAAAATGAAACTGTTATGGTATAGCCAAACCCATGAAGGTATCTTAGTGTCTTTTCTGCTCTTATTCCAATCGAACTGAAATTAATTCCATTGGACTTAGAACAGGCCAACTGTAAATATTGATATACCGCGTTTGGTGTTCATACACCCAAAATCCTTCATACAAACCAGACTCACGTCTCTCATCTTGTGGATAACTATAAAAGGGGGAAGGTGCCACTGCATCCTAGAGAACACACTTATAAGGCAGGCAAATCTGTTCAGTAGGCTGTTGTAGATTTAGTACAAAACATTCGGAAGAGCGATGCTATAACCCAAAATCCTTCATACAAATTAGACTTACATCTCTCATCTTATGGTCAACTATAAATAGAGGTTGCTACAGCATCCTAGGCAACACGCTTATAGGGTAGGGAGCTCTACTAGATTTAGTGGAAAACATTCTAAAGTCCTTGATTGTGATGTTTCTCGACATAGAGGGCTTAAGGATATGCAAATGTTTATAGTCTCGATAGCTACAAGCAAATTTGAAAGAACTCTTCAGCATTATTTAATGAGTATCATTTACAAGAAGAAGATTTCCTAAATTGAAGAATATTCGTCTCCTGTGCATGATAATATCACAGAAAATGAAGGAATAATACTGGATAGTAAATTGAAGTGGAAAGCGCTATAGAGAAAACATCTCAGGAAATAACAGAGATGCCATTAGAATATGCAGAAAGCCTGCAGGAAAATCCTGGGAATGTAACCTAAAAGTTTGCACTGGATGCATACCATGATGGTCTGATCAATAGCGACTTATGGAACTATTGTCTGAGCAGACAGAAGAAATCTGAAAACAGTTCAAATGGAGCAGAACAAGATACAAAGGCTAGTGATTGTTAGCATTACAGCGACTAACGAATTTCGCATAAATGCTGAATATATTTGAAGGTTAAACAGCTGGCTTCTTATTATAGAGACTAGAAAAGAAAGTGAAAAAACGAAAAAAACAATAACAAATCAACAGTAAGTTTCCAGAACTTGCCAGAATGAAAATAAATGAAGTGTAAATAAAGCGAAAGGTAATGTTACCAGTGAGCTAGTAGCAAAAAGGATAACATTATTGTACTGTATCGTGTAATAAAATTTAATAAATAACGAATTTATTTCAATAAAGACTTAAAGTTCTAAAAAAAAAGTGGGAAAGTAATCCATTTTGAACTTTCTTTCTGGACAATGAAGTGGCTGCAACTTTTTAAACTTATGATTCTTTTTTCATATTAAAAATTCCATAAGTTTTGTAATTATTTACGCAATGAAGTAAAGGAATGAATCCATTTTTATGAATTACAATGTTCTTTATGCCAAAATGAGATTCTAAAAATAATTGCCAGTATTTTTAAAGGATACCAGTTGTAGTACTCAAATCTTTGCATGTTTTAAATTTTTTTTGAACTGTCATATATTTTTCCTTAATTTTCCAATTATTTATTTATTTTTTCTTATTTTATGCTTTTTTTAAATTAAATTATGAAAAGAAGAAAAATAATGTCATGTGTAGTTTTAACGACATCACAACGCTTTCGAGATTTTACTTATAAACATAATTTGTTTTTTTATTTATTTTATCATATTATTATTCTCTCTTTTTATAATTATTATTTATAACTTATTATTTAGTATTTTAATTTATAATTTATTTAAAATTACTTTTTTGTTTTGTTTTTAATTTATAATTTCATTTAATTAATTACATTTTATTTTTTCATTTTTCATAAGTGCTTTTTGTTTTAACTAATTTCGTGCTGCTATTTATAAAGTACATTTCATTTCATTTTCGTTAAATTATTTTCTTATTTTTTAATTTAATCTTAAATTAATTTAATTGCTAAATTTAATTGGATTCCTTTTGTTTTAATTCTTAATTTCTTTTCATATTTTTTTTAATTGAATATTTTATTATTCAATTGTATTTTCTTTTTAATTTTCATTTCTTGTTCATAAAGGTACCTAATTTACACAATAGTTTAATTCTTTATATCCTTTTCGCCTATAATATCTTGCTTAAATTGCCGTCGACCTCACGTAAATTATAATAAGAAATTAAAAAAAACAAAATATTTTAAGAAACAAAAATTATTTTAAAATAGTTTGTTTCAAGTTTTAACATAAATAAATAAGTTAAAATAGTTAAAGAATAAGAGGGTAATTTAAGGAGCTTTGCCATTATTACGCCTTATTTGATGAATTGTAAGAAAGACCTGACGTGGAATCATTCTTATAAAGCGATATTCAGATTGAAAATATGACTTTTCTTAAATGCTTTTGAGTTGATACTACGCAATAATCATGAGGCTAGATTAGCGGATAGCTTACCGCTGACAGGGAAGTTCACTCGGCGGCCCATATGGCCCATTGTGTTACCCGGTGTGGGGTAAGCCACTTGTCATGATCCGTTAGTGCCCACCCCGAGCTCAATACGAAACTGCCCAGTTCCCTTAGCGGCACGTTCACCATCATGCTCAGATCTTCCAATCTTCGGAAGTATAGGGCACTCGCATGAAGGATTTTGCACAAATTTAATTTCCTCCACATCGTGGCACATCCTGCAGTAATCCTAGTGGGATAGACCAAGCCTGTCAGTGAAACTGACAATTACGCAGTATCCCGTTATAATTCCTTTTAGATGGGTTACGTCAATACACGTCATGTGCAGATCACATAAACATTTACCTTGAATTGACAGAAATTAAAGAATCCTGTAAACGAATGCGCGAAGTCGTGTGCTACATGGGGGCAGTGTAAATCGATTAATTCCTAGTAGAGCCTGATGCCACACATTATCCTCGGCTGTATGTCAAAACGTTTCTTATCCATATCAAGAGGAATAAGTTCAGAATTTCACATGAGGCTGTAGAAGCTCAAGTAGACGAATGGCGTATATGTCCTGTGTATTGCACTGAGAAACTGTCTTACACCATCACAGTCAGCAGGATACAGTGCAGTTACGTATTACACATGCATTACAAACGTCATGCTTTTAAAATTCAAAGTTACTTGCGGGGCCTATGAAATATAAGTGGTGAACTAGGGAAGAGTGAATTGCAGGCAGTTGAGTAACCCTTGAAATTCGATGGAAGCGCACTAAACTTTCATGGACGAATTTTAAAATATCATATAGATATTGCAGTAAGTCATATTGAATACAAATCAAACGGAAGAGAGTGACCGATTATAGACAATACATGGACACCATGAGTGAATGTTGCCAGGACCTACCTGAGAAAAATTTAGGTTTCAGGGTAACAATAAATTCCTGGACAAGGATGTTAAGGGGAAGAAGTAAAATCGATTGCGAAAAGGGGAAGGCTTTATGATAAACATTTAAATAATCCTTGAAAAAAATCGTTCAGAATGTAAATGCAATCATGGGTGACGTGAAAAAAATGGTGCATATCGAATTATATGTTGACACAAATTTGTTGCCATTTGCCCGCTCAGGATAAATACAGATTCCTCATAGTGTTGTCCTTCATAAATCATAAACCCAGGACTGCAAAAAAAAAAAATCCCCCTGACAAAAACCACTCTGCTAAAGAATTATTATAACACGGAACGTTTTGCTCACACAATTGGCTAACCACATTGGAAAAGTTTCCAATATATTTGGGATTTATTTCAGTGTCCTTACAATCAATCAATCAATTAAAATTAAGTAGTTCCTTGGTTTTTCAGCTGTCGTCTGAATAGTCTGGACAGTCTTGAAATTCCCCCATCAGGTATGTTGGTCCAACTACGGTTTCTTGAATTCCTTGGGCTAGTCTTGTATTAGAAGCAATACATTTAAGAAGAAAGTTCAAGGATTCGAATCAAAATCTTGACAGGATAGGTTTTTCCTGAAAGAATATGATTCAAAATATGAAAGATTTTTCGAAATTGTCGTAGAACAGGTCCAGATACGAGATGCACGATATTTCCTGTACAAAAAAAAACATGGCTGCATACTTAGCTGTATTCTATGGAAGAGAAAGGTGGTCTTAAGTTTTGTATTGGAATTCAAGTCGCCTCCTTCTCGGAATTTGTAACGCGTATTGTTTTATTGCAGTATCTCTTAAAGAATTTTACAATACAGCGCGACATGTGCAATATATATAGGAATACAAGAGATACTGAATTAAAAATATAATTTTTAAATTATTTTTACAAATTTTTAGAAAACTGTTCAGTATGGGTAAAACAACTCAGTGATTTGTGAAATGTGCTAAAGCGACAGCTTCACAACAACCCCTTATTTTTTAACTCTTAACTCTTTTAAATTTTTTAACAAAAAAAAAAATTAATAAAAAATTACAAAAAAAAAACAAACTTGTTATAGAGTATATTTTTTAAAAGTTATAAATAAATTCCTTTTAAATGTTATTTTTTTATTTTTAAGGCAGTGATTGTATTGAACTTTTTTTTCTGTTTTAAACTTAAACTTTTTAAACCATAAAAACAAACATTTTTTGTAAGCCATCACCTAATAACCAGACCATATTTTAAAGTAAATTTGTTATGCCAGTAATTCAATTCAATTTTTATTGAATAATTGAATTTTTTTTTTAGTCAATAATATATTATTTTTACCCTATAGATAGAGATTTTTGGTTTTTTCTTTTGTTTTTGTGTTTTCAAGCGTTTAGAAAAATGTTCATTTATCATTATGTCCTTATGTCATTATCTTTATCATTTTCTATTTCATTTTTAATTAATTCTTGTCATTTTATGTTCTTTGTTTTTATATTTTATTTTGTTTGTTAGTTTTCTTCTATTAATAGTATACAATTCACTTGTAGTTTATTTTTAATTTCTTTTATTTTTATTTCTGTTTTTATTTTTAGTCTCCCAGAGAACAACACTTCAAATACAATATCCTAAAATTAATAAAACAACTCTTCGTCCTTCAACCAGGCTGCACTCTTCTTCTGTATCGTCGACATATCACACTGTAGTCTCCCGGTCGACATGTATATACTCGACCGGCTGCAACCCGTGTCAGGAAGACGGATCGATAAACAGTGACTCTTTTTTGAATTCTTTTTTCAGCGTACCGCCACCATTGATAATCGACTTTTGTAGCACAGTTTTTTTACGCTTCCGCAACAAACCAAATATGCAGAATATCAGGCAGGCAGTAATGGCAGCTGCTATGCAGCCTAATGCTGCAAAGACACCACCTGGCAGTTCGAGTAGTTTACGTGCTGTACCGCACTCTTCCTCGGATTCATCGAAACCGGAAGGACAATTGTGATGGCCTGTAATGATACGAGTGAAATAAAGGTAAGAACAGTTAATTAATTAACAGTATAAAACAAGTATTTAGAAATTGTTTAAGTATATAAGGTAAAATTAAAAAGAAAAATTTTATTCATTCCTCTAAACACAATTGCTAGACGAATAATTTGATTTTAGTAATTCAAGCAGCTCCCCTACTTAATATTCAGTACATGAAACTATTGTCAGTATACTTTTGTTTAGCATTGTCTTAAGCTAATAGATTTTCACTGCCTGTAAAACACTCCCTAGAAGTTATAGTCCGCTGCAACTGATTTCTTACATCCTATGTAGCCATGTGGTTGGGCTCATTGTAATATCACAGTTTAATACCTTCAAACTGTGAACCAAATAGTCCCGAAATAAAACCAAACCCAACACCAAAATAAAAATAACCGCAAATGCCAAATATCCATACGCTTTGGGTTAACTCTCTAAAATAAAAATTTCTTGAGCGTTCAACCAAAAAAAAACACTGAATAAGAGATCAAAATCTCATTCTTCATGGCTACAAGTCTGTGTTGACACATGAAGTGAACGATAGTCTCCTCCTAATACTCAGATTAAAAAAAGTAATGCGAGACAATGCCATGTCCATCGAAATGTCTTCCAATAAGACACTGGCCCTTGAGATATTCTTATTCAGGTCAGGCTATGCGGCCTGACAACTAAGTTGAAGCTCCCTCTGCATTGATTGGACAATATCAAATTGAACTGAGTAAATAGAAACTGTTATACCCTTTAATATTTCGAATATTGTGAGGTCTACAGATCAGAGATCAGCAATGAGTATTCAAAAAGATGAGTAGATTCGAATCATACTCATAATTTCTGATACTTATACGCATTCATACTTATTTTAATATCATACTCATACTATTCATATTCAAAGTTTTAAGTACTGATCGTACTTATACCTAACAATATGAATGGTGTTTATTTCGACTCTCCTTTACTCAACATTTACAAGAATCACAAAATAAGTATGATTCGCATACAAACACTACAATACTCCATAGAAGGTTGTATGTTTGCTCTGCTTGCTGTCTTTGTCTTTCTTCTTTTTTTTGTAAGTGCAACAACAACTAAGACTGTAAATTTTGATGAGTAATTCAAATCACTCGAATCATTTATGAGTATTATAAGTATTTTTCGAAGTTTATGAATCTGAATGAGTAGGCGTATGAATCAAACATATTTCAAATGTTATGAGTTTGATGACAGCGTTGTACTCATACTCATTGCAACCTGTACTTATAAATCAATGTTGTAGTGAGTGCGAATGAATCAGAGAAGTTGAATTTCAATACCGTTGACTCACTCGTACTCACAATTTCATGAGTACTTATGAGTAGGGAAGAAACGATTCATTGCTAATCTCTGGTCTACTATACCACTTCTGCCTAGTTCATCAATTTCCTAAAAGATAACCATGTCCTATTTGAAAGTTATCTTTGAATGGGCAGTACAAGTTCAAATCTCTTGTCGACTGCATGAACTCTACTGCCACAAGTGCAATTTTTTGTATTGTGACTAGTGAATCGGAGTGCATTAGTAATGAAAGCAACTCAATCTTTCAACCTACCATTCCCCAAAATGTAGATTCTACTATGGATCGATAAACCTAGTAGTTGATGGCAGACCTCAACATCCCTATCAAGTCCTTGGTACACTAGGAGAAGTAAAAGACTGTCATCACATTCTTTAACAATTTCTGGAGATTTTTTGGGCCACTGATGCTCGGATATGTAAAATCCGACGGTCGTCGGTTAAAAATCGTTAGCTCCATTATACGAGGATTAACACTTAGACTACATGACGAGCATCATTTGATTACAGGTTTTAAGGGCTGACAGCACTTTAGAAAAATATTGTGCATATAAAAAGCTATCATTACAATAGAACTCATAACCAATACATCACACCTTGAAACCATATTGTTGCAGTTCTTGCAGCACTTCCAATACAACGATGTGTCATATTAGGAGCGAGAGAACTCCATTTTGAAGGGTGAATTCTAATGAAGACAGTAATAACACTTCTATTCAAAAATTTTCGTACTACTCAGAGTACCATCGTTAGCACTGCAAGCCAACTGTCTTCGTTTGTTGACTCTACGTCAATGAATGCTGCCAGTAAGAAATGCTTATTCGGCAAAGCCCTTTCAATGCTCCACACGGATACCCTTTTATAAATATCGCTTTATTGCATAATATTGCTCTCTATTGGATAGAAAGAGAGGCTCTTTTATATCTTTACAATCATATTTCCTTTTACTTATCAGTCAATTTTAAACTGTGAAGGTTGTTTCCAATGTTATCTTTCATTCATTGAGAATCGATTGGCTCACAGCCCCCTTCTTTGCTGATTGTATGATTTTTGAGAAATACTTTGCAACGAGACTTAGTAAACAAATTGAATAGAGAATCTCTTAAAAAAGGAACCTTTTTTAAGGTATACGGATGAGCAACAACGGAACTTGTAACAGAAGCAGGTCCCAGAGCCCATCAAGAAACCCGCTGGTATCTTCCAAGCGCACCTCATCTGTGCCTTATATGTTATTCATTGGGAAACTCACTTCAAAAAGATTGTTACTCTCCACAAATCTCGAATAAAGTAATAGTTGAGTGTGCTTCTGTATGCTCACTCCTGAAAGATCGTTACTTTCCACCTAATTGCTGACTGATCTTTTGTAACTGGGTTTGCCAGCAAGGCCTCCATATGAGCTACCATAAAGTTTTAAGTCGTGCTTTCATAACTATCCGTTTGTGACAAAATTCAACACGAACATATACCCGCCTTTAACAAGCGCTAGTAGTTGAAGACTATCGAGTATTGGAACACATAAATCGTGTTTCTTAACGCTACAAGTTTGGTAGGCATTTAGAACTTGTTAGAAGTCTTATGCTATAGGGAAACTCTTTGCAATTCCACTTACAACTTGTGATTATTCTCGACTTTCTATGCTCCTGAGCATATCTACTTTCTATAAATCGAAATACAAGTAAATCCATAGCTTTTCTAGAGGGATAAGTATTAAAACTGAATAATAATGCCACCCACTGTAG
This sequence comes from Sarcophaga rosellei, assembly GCA_930367235.1. NCBI lineage: Eukaryota > Metazoa > Arthropoda > Insecta > Diptera > Sarcophagidae > Sarcophaga > Sarcophaga rosellei. The sequence continues at coordinate 12,989,812 of OV884020.1, read as the reverse complement.
TAAAGAAATACTTTCCAATAATATTGATTCAATGAATGCTTTTGCAGCATATTTTAAACTTTTATACCGTAAATAGTTGACATAATTGGTTGTAACTTTGGTTATGAAGGCAGAATTTCTGATCAGCCACTTTGGCACCATGATAACGACTGAAGATTTTTTCGAAATTAAATTTTTATTGTTGTTTTTAATTTGATTTCAATTATTTTCTTAATCTCTACAACTTGTTGTTAAGTTTTAATGCTAGCATTTGCCTTTTTTAATATTCTTTTCTAAAATCCTCTTAAATTTCTAATACAACCTGAAATGTTCTTTTCTTGTGTCACCGGACATAAAATTAATACGACCACAACGTAAATACTCTTCGAAAGAAACGTAAAAAAGAAGACAAAAAGATTTGCTTTTTTATAACACTTCTCTCATGAAGAAAAGAATTAAGAAGTAAAACAAAAGTCGTTTCATTTGAAATAGAATCTAAAGATCAAAACATTAAACAGAGACACACTCAGTCATTCAATCTTACTGCTGCTGCCTGTCATTCAAACACTTTATCATTCAAACTAAAGAACTAAAATCGTTTGAGTGCAATGCATCATTTATTTGTTTTCCATAATATTTTTCGTTTGTTTTTATTTAAACATTCATTTCATCTTCTATTCATTCTACTCTACTTTATTCCATGCAATGCCACTCCACTCCACTCCACTTCACTCCACTTCACTCCACTCATGGTGGTGGTGATGGTGATGCAAGAAAAGTTTCGTTAAACAATAACCCGAGAAATACAATTTGCGATGTGGTTCTGTGGTTGCTTGCCATCACAATAAAAACTTGGCAAAAACAACAACAACAATAGCAATATAAATAACAAAAATTCTATTTCTATTCTATGCTGGTAGTTGGTAAAACAATATTGTCCTCTCCTATGCTGGCATAATGGAATATATTTTTAGAAAACTAGAAACATTTTCAAAGAAAAAATAAAATAAAGATAAAGTGGGAATAACAGATGTTTTCGTAGTGTTGTATGACAAACAATTAAACCGAATAACGCTTGGTAATCGAGTTACAAATCCAAGTGATTCGTATCTCATGCCTCTCAAAATGCAAACCTCAGGATATACAATGCAAAAGAAATCCAGAAATTCATGGCTACCAGCGGAAGAAGCCTTCATTCCTAGAAAGTCCACTTCAAAATATTTCTTCCCTTAGTGGAAAATTTTCCAAATATTTCCTTGCCTTCCTCAGACTAAATCGAATATTTTTTGTGAGTTAACATTTCTAATTTCTATTTTAAAATCAACAACCAAAACAACAACAAACAAAACAAAGCGATTTTACAACAACGAAGGCGTTAGAGTTTAGCATATAAAACTTTTGAAAACATTAAGGAAGTACTTCCTTATGCAGCACGCACACACACACATGTTCTTAAGCGTACATGTTTAAATGATAGAGGATGAGAGAAAAATCATGTTGAGTACTGTAAAGAAAATTGGGGTAAAATTATTATTATTTTCCATAAAATACAGTGGAACATTTGAAAAAAAAAGTACAAATGAGGGCATACAAATAGTTTCAAAGTTATACAAGTTAAAATTGTACATGTCCCGTGTAGCAATAGAAACAACATCTTAGTCTGAATACTTATTCTCATTAAGGTCAGTTTGTAACAATGCAACAAACATAGTCTGAATACTCTTTCTCATTAGAGTCTGTCGGCATTAAGATTGAAGACAGGAATAAGTATTTACTCTTATAAAGCCGGGGTATAGAGCCTGCCCCGGCTTATATCAAATTGCGTTTGTATCATTCTTTTGAAAATTTGCACATTTTAGCCTACTCTTAACGTTAAGCTTTAGCCTTTTTAATACTTTTACTTTAATACTTTTGCCTAGCTTTCGTAAGATCGAGATGCCAATGTATTTTGGGGATGACACTACACCAGACATAACTCATCTAAAAGAAATGGTGCGGAGAAAGTCATGCAAGACAGCTACGTAGCTAGCGAGTTACCTAGTTCGGCAGCTACTCAGCTATACCACACAATCGCTCAGCTACCCAGCTAGCCACCTACCAAATTCGCCACATACCCAGCTACCATACTCAGCAGCTATACTAACCAGCTACCCAGCTAGCCAACCAGATATCCAGCTATACTGCCCAGTTCACCAGCTCTGCCAGCCAGCTATCCTATCCAGCTATACTATACTAGTCCAATTACCAGCTAGCCAACCAGGTACCCAGCCAGCCAGTTATACTACCCTGCTACCCATCTAGTCAGCTAGCCATCTACCCAGCTAGCCATCTACCCAGCTAGCCATCTACCCAGCTAGCCTGCTAGCCATCTATCCGGCTAACCAGCTAGCTATCTAGCCATCCACCCATCTACCCAGCTAGCCATCTACTCTGCTAGCCATCTATCCAGCTAGCCATCTACCCAGCTAGCCATCTACACAGCTAGCCAGATACCCATCTACCCTGTTAACCATCTATCCTGCTAACCATCTATCCTGCTAGCCATCTACCCAGCTAGCCATCTACCCAGCTAGCCATCTACCCAGCTAGCCATCTACCCAGCTAGCCATCTACCCAGCTAGCCATCTACCCAGCTAGCCATCTACCCAGCTAGCCATCTACCCAGCTACCCATCTATCCTGCTAACCATCTATCCTGCAAGCCATCTACACAGCTGCCCAGCTAGCCATCTACTCGGGAAGTCGTCTACCCAGCTAGCCAGCTAACCATCTACCTAGCTATCCAGCTAGCTAGCTAGCCATCTACCCAGCTAGCCATCTGCCCAGCTAGCCAGCTACCCATCTATCCTGCTAACCATCTACCCAGCTAGCCATCTACCCAGCTAGCCATCTATCCGGCTAACCAGCTAGCTATCTAGCCATCCACCCATCTACCCAGCTAGATATCTACTCTGCTAGCCATCTATCCAGCTAGCCATCTACCCAGCTAGCCATTTACCCAGCTAGACATCTACCCAGCTAGCCTTCTAAACAGCTAGCCAGATACCCATCTATCCTGTTAACCATCTACCCAGCTAGCCATCTACCCAGCTAGCCATCTATCCTGCTAACCATCTATCCTGCAAGCCATCTACACAGCTGCCCAGCTAGCCATCTACTCAGGAAGTCATCTACCCAGCTAGCCAGATACCCATCTATCCTGCTAGCCATCTACACAGCTGCCCAGCTAGCCATCTACTCAGGAAGTCATCTACCCAGCTAGCCAGCTACCCATCTATCCTGCTAACCATCTATCCTGCAAGCCATCTACACAGCTGCCCAGCTAACCATCTACTCGGGATGTCGTCTACCCAGCTAGCCAGCTAACCATCTACCTAGCTATCCAGCTAGCCATCTACCCATCTGGCCAGCTACCCATATATTCTCCTAACCATCTACCCATCGACCCAGCTACCCAGCTACCCAGCTACCCATCTACCCATCTACGCAGCTAGCCAGCTAGCCATCTCCACAGCTAGCCATCTAACTAGCTAGCCATCTACCCAGCTAGCCATCTACCCAGCTAGCCATCTACCCATCTATCCTGCTAACCATCTATCCTGCTAGCCATCTACACAGCTGCCCAGCTCATCTACCAGGCTAGCCATCTACCAGGCTAGGCAGCTAACCATCTACCAGGCTAGCCATCTACCAGGCTAGCGGATAGACGGCTAGCAGGCTAGATGGCTAGCTGGGTAGATGGCTAGCCTGGTAGATGGCTAGCTGGGTAGATGGCTAGCTGGGTAGCCTGGTAGATGGCTAGGTGGCTAGCCTGGTAGATGGCTAGGTGGATAGCCTGGTAGATGGCTAGCTGGCTAGCCTGGTAGATGGCTAGCTGGCTAGCCTGGTAGATGGCTAGCTGGCTAGCCTGGTAGATGGCTAGCTGGCTAGCCTGGTAGATGGCTAGCCGGATAGACGGCTAGCAGGCTAGCCTGGTAGATGGCTAGCCTGGTAGATAGCTAGCTGGCTAGCCTAGTAGACGGCTAGCTGGCTAGCCTGGTAGATGGCTAGCCGGATAGACGGCTAGCTGGCTAGCCTGGTAGATAGCTAGCTGGCTAGCCTAGTAGACGGCTAGATGGCTAGCCGGATAGATGGCTAGCTGGCTAGCCTAGTAGACGGCTAGCCTGGTAGATGGCTAGCCGGATAGACGGCTAGCAGGCTAGCCTGGTAGATGGCTAGCCTGGTAGATAGCTAGCTGGCTAGCCTAGTAGACGGCTAGATGGCTAGCCGGATAGACGGCTAGCTGGCTAGCCTAGTAGACGGCTAGCTGGCTAGCTGGCTAGCCTGGTAGATAGCTAGCTGGCTAGCCTAGTAGACGGCTAGCTGGCTAGCCTGGTAGATGGCTAGCCGGATAGACGGCTAGCAGGCTAGCCTGGTAGATGGCTAGCCTGGTAGATAGCTAGCCTGGTAGATAGCTAGCTGGCTAGCCTAGTAGACGGCTAGATGGCTAGCCGGATAGACGGCTAGCTGGCTAGCCTAGTAGACGGCTAGCTGGCTAGCTGGCTAGCCTGGTAGATAGCTAGCTGGCTAGCCTAGTAGACGGCTAGCTGGCTAGCCTGGTAGATGGCTAGCCGGATAGACGGCTAGCAGGCTAGCCTGGTAGATGGCTAGCCTGGTAGATAGCTAGCCTGGTAGATAGCTAGCTGGCTAGCCTAGTAGACGGCTAGCTGGCTAGCCTGGTAGATGGCTAGCCGGATAGACGGCTAGCAGGCTAGCCTGGTAGATGGCTAGCCTGGTAGATAGCTAGCCTGGTAGATAGCTAGCTGGCTAGCCTAGTAGACGGCTAGATGGCTAGCCGGATAGACGGCTAGCTGGCTAGCCTAGTAGACGGCTAGCTGGCTAGCCTGGTAGATGGCTAGCCTAGTAGACGGCTAGCTGGCTAGCTGGCTAGCCTGGTAGATGGCTAGCCGGATAGACGGCTAGCAGGCTAGCATGGTAGATGGCTAGCAGGCTAGCCTGGTAGATGGCTAGCCGGATAGACGGCTAGCAGGCTAGCCTGGTAGATGGCTAGCCGGATAGACGGCTAGCTGGCTAGCCTAGTAGACGGCTAGCTGGCTAGCTGGCTAGCCGGATAGACGGCTAGCCTGGTAGATGGCTAGCCGGATAGACGGCTAGCAGGCTAGCCTGGTAGATGGCTAGCCGGATAGACGGCTAGCTGGCTAGCCTAGTAGACGGCTAGCTGGCTAGCCTAGTAGATGGCTAGCCGGATAGACGGCTAGCAGGCTAGCCTGGTAGATGGCTAGCCGGATAGACGGCTAGCCTGGTAGATGGCTAGGAGGGTAGATGGCTAGCAGGGTAGATGGCTAGTCGGCTAGCTGGGTAGATGGCTAGCCGGATAGACGGCTAGCAGGCTAGCCTGGTAGATGGCTAGCAGGCTAGCCTGGTAGATGGCTAGCAGGCTAGCCTGGTAGATGGCTAGCCGGATAGACGGCTAGCTGGCTAGCCTAGTAGACGGCTAGCTGGCTAGCCTAGTAGTCGGTGGCTAGCCGGATAGACGGCTAGCTGGCTAGCCTAGTAGACGGCTAGCTGGCTAGCCTGGTAGATGGCTAGCTTGCTTGCCTGGTAGATGGCTAGCTGGGTAGACGGCTACCTGGCTAGCCTAGTAGACGGCTAGCTGGCTAGCCTAGTAGACGGCTAGCTGGCTAGCCTAGTAGACGGCTAGCTGGCTAGCCTGGTAGAGGGCTAGCAGGCTAGCTGGGTAGAGGGCTAGCAGGCTAGCTGGGTAGATGGCTAGCTGGCTAGCCTGGTAGATGGCTAGCCGGATAGACGGCTAGCAGGCTAGCCTGGTAGATGGCTAGCCGGATAGACGGCTAGCAGGGTAGATGGCTAGCCGGATAGACGGCTAGCAGGGTAGATGGCTAGTCGGCTAGCTGGGTAGATGGCTAGTCGGCTAGCTGGGTAGATGGCTAGCAGGCTAGCCTGGTAGATGGCTAGCCGGATAGACGGCTAGCCTGGTAGATGGCTAGGGGGGTAGATGGCTAGCAGGGTAGATGGCTAGTCGGCTAGCTGGGTAGATGGCTAGTCGGCTAGCTGGGTAGATGGCTAGCAGGCTAGCTGGATAGATGGCTAACAGGCTAGATGGGTAAATGGCTAGGAGGGTAGATGGCTAGCAGGGTAGACGGCTAGTCGGCTAGCTGGGTAGATGGCTAGTCGGCTAGCTAGGTAGATGGCTAGCAGGCTAGCTGGATAGATGGCTAACAGGCTAGATGGGTAAATGGCTAGGAGGGTAGATGGCTAGCAGGGTAGACGGCTAGTCGGCTAGCCTGGTAGATGGCTAGCCTAGTAGACGGCTAGCTGGCTAGCTGGCTAGCCTGGTAGATGGCTAGCCGGATAGACGGCTAGCAGGCTAGCATGGTAGATGGCTAGCAGGCTAGCCTGGTAGATGGCTAGCCGGATAGACGGCTAGCAGGCTAGCCTGGTAGATGGCTAGCCGGATAGACGGCTAGCTGGCTAGCCTAGTAGACGGCTAGCTGGCTAGCTGGCTAGCCGGATAGACGGCTAGCCTGGTAGATGGCTAGCCGGATAGACGGCTAGCAGGCTAGCCTGGTAGATGGCTAGCCGGATAGACGGCTAGCTGGCTAGCCTAGTAGACGGCTAGCTGGCTAGCCTAGTAGATGGCTAGCCGGATAGACGGCTAGCAGGCTAGCCTGGTAGATGGCTAGCCGGATAGACGGCTAGCCTGGTAGATGGCTAGGAGGGTAGATGGCTAGCAGGGTAGATGGCTAGTCGGCTAGCTGGGTAGATGGCTAGCCGGATAGACGGCTAGCAGGCTAGCCTGGTAGATGGCTAGCAGGCTAGCCTGGTAGATGGCTAGCCGGATAGACGGCTAGCTGGCTAGCCTAGTAGACGGCTAGCTGGCTAGCCTAGTAGTCGGTGGCTAGCCGGATAGACGGCTAGCTGGCTAGCCTAGTAGACGGCTAGCTGGCTAGCCTGGTAGATGGCTAGCTTGCTTGCCTGGTAGATGGCTAGCTGGGTAGACGGCTACCTGGCTAGCCTAGTAGACGGCTAGCTGGCTAGCCTAGTAGACGGCTAGCTGGCTAGCCTGGTAGAGGGCTAGCAGGCTAGCTGGGTAGAGGGCTAGCAGGCTAGCTGGGTAGATGGCTAGCTGGCTAGCCTGGTAGATGGCTAGCCGGATAGACGGCTAGCAGGCTAGCCTGGTAGATGGCTAGCCGGATAGACGGCTAGCAGGGTAGATGGCTAGTCGGCTAGCTGGGTAGATGGCTAGTCGGCTAGCTGGGTAGATGGCTAGCAGGCTAGCCTGGTAGATGGCTAGCCGGATAGACGGCTAGCCTGGTAGATGGCTAGGGGGGTAGATGGCTAGCAGGGTAGATGGCTAGTCGGCTAGCTGGGTAGATGGCTAGCAGGCTAGCTGGATAGATGGCTAACAGGCTAGATGGGTAAATGGCTAGGAGGGTAGATGGCTAGCAGGGTAGACGGCTAGTCGGCTAGCTGGGTAGATGGCTAGTCGGCTAGCTAGGTAGATGGCTAGCAGGCTAGCTGGATAGATGGCTAACAGGCTAGATGGGTAAATGGCTAGGAGGGTAGATGGCTAGCAGGGTAGACGGCTAGTCGGCTAGCTGGGTAGATGGCTAGCAGGCTAGCTGGATAGATGGATAACAGGCTAGATGGGTAGATGGCTAGCAGGCTAGATGGCTACTGGGTAGATGGCTAGCAGGCTAGATGGCTACTGGGTAGATGGCTAGCTGCGTAGATAGCTAGCAGGATAGGTGGGTAGATGGCTGCCTAGTAGACGGCTAGCTGGCTAGCCTAGTAGACGGCTAGCTGGCTAGCAGGCTAGCCTGGTAGATGGCTAGCCGGATAGACGGCTAGCAGGCTAGCCTGGTAGATGGCTAGCCTGGTAGATAGCTAGCTGGCTAGCCTAGTAGACGGCTAGCTGGCTAGCCTGGTAGATGGCTAGCCGGATAGACGGCTAGCTGGCTAGCCTGGTAGATAGCTAGCTGGCTAGCCTAGTAGACGGCTAGCTGGCTAGCCTGGTAGATAGCTAGCTGGCTAGCCTAGTAGACGGCTAGCTGGCTAGCCTGGTAGATGGCTAGCCGGATAGACGGCTAGCTGGCTAGCCTGGTAGATAGCTAGCTGGCTAGCCTAGTAGACGGCTAGCTGGCTAGCCTGGTAGATAGCTAGCTGGCTAGCCTAGTAGACGGCTAGATGGCTAGCCGGATAGATGGCTAGCTGGCTAGCCTAGTAGACGGCTAGCCTGGTAGATGGCTAGCCGGATAGACGGCTAGCAGGCTAGCCTGGTAGATGGCTAGCCTGGTAGATAGCTAGCTGGCTAGCCTAGTAGACGGCTAGATGGCTAGCCGGATAGACGGCTAGCCGGATAGACGGCTAGCTGGCTAGCCTAGTAGACGGCTAGCCGGATAGACGGCTAGCTGGCTAGCCTAGTAGACGGCTAGCTGGCTAGCTGGCTAGCCTGGTAGATAGCTAGCTGGCTAGCCTAGTAGACGGCTAGCTGGCTAGCCTGGTAGATGGCTAGCCGGATAGACGGCTAGCAGGCTAGCCTGGTAGATGGCTAGCCTGGTAGATAGCTAGCCTGGTAGATAGCTAGCTGGCTAGCCTAGTAGACGGCTAGATGGCTAGCCGGCTAGATGGCTAGCCGGATAGACGGCTAGCTGGCTAGCCTAGTAGACGGCTAGCTGGCTAGCCTGGTAGATAGCTAGCTGGCTAGCAGGCTAGCCTGGTAGATGGCTAGCCGGATAGACGGCTAGCAGGCTAGCCTGGTAGATGGCTGGTAGATGGCTAGCCTGGTAGATAGCTAGCTGGCTAGCCTGGTAGATAGCTAGCTGGCTAGCCTGGTAGATGGCTAGCCTCGTAGATAGCTAGCTGGCTAGGCGGATAGACGGCTAGCCTGGTAGATGGCTAGCCTAGTAGACGGCTAGCTGGCTAGCCTGGTAGATGGCTAGCCGGATAGACGGCTAGCAGGCTAGCATGGTAGATGGCTAGCCGGATAGACGGCTAGCCTGGTAGATGGCTAGGAGGGTAGATGGCTAGGAGGGTAGATGGCTAGCAGGGTAGATGGCTAGTCGGCTAGCTGGGTAGATGGCTAGCCGGATAGACGGCTAGCAGGCTAGCCTGGTAGATGGCTAGCAGGCTAGCCTGGTAGATGGCTAGCCGGATAGACGGCTAGCTGGCTAGCCTAGTAGACGGCTAGCTGGCTAGCCTGGTAGAGGGCTAGCAGGCTAGCTGGGTAGAGGGCTAGCAGGCTAGCTGGGTAGATGGCTAGCTGGCTAGCCTGGTAGATGGCTAGCTGGCTAGCCTGGTAGATGGCTAGCCTGGTAGATGGCTAGCTGGCTAGCCTGGTAGATGGCTAGCCGGATAGACGGCTAGCAGGCTAGCCTGGTAGATGGCTAGCCGGATAGACGGCTAGCCTGGTAGATGGCTAGGAGGGTAGATGGCTAGCAGGGTAGATGGCTAGTCGGCTAGCTGGGTAGATGGCTAGTCGGCTAGCTGGGTAGATGGCTAGCAGGCTAGCCTGGTAGATGGCTAGCCGGATAGACGGCTAGCCTGGTAGATGGCTACGAGGGTAGATGGCTAGCAGGGTAGATGGCTAGTCGGCTAGCTGGGTAGATGGCTAGTCGGCTAGCCTGGTAGATGGCTAGCTGGCTAGCCTGGTAGATGGCTAGCTGGCTAGCCTGGTAGACGGCTAGCCGGATAGACGGCTAGCTGGCCAGTGGTAGATGGCTAGCCGGATAGACGGCTAGCTGGCTAGCCTAGTAGACGGGTAGCTGGCTAGCCTGGTAGATGGCTAACAGGCTAGCTGGGTAGATGGCTAGTTGGCTAGCTAGCTAGCCAGGTGGATGGCTAGCTGGCTAGCCTGGTAGATGGCTAGCTGGCTAGCCTGGTAGATGGCTAGATGGCTAGCCTGGTAGATGGCTGGCCTGGTAGATGGCTAGCATGCTAGATGGCTAGCAGGCAAGATGGCTAGCTGGGTAGATGGCTAGCTGGGTAGATGGCTAGCTGGGTAGATGGCTAACAGGCTAGATGGCTAGCTGGGTAGATGGCTAGCTGGACAGATGGCTAGCCGAATAGATGTCTATCTGGCTAGCCTGGTAGATGGCTAACAGGCTAGCTGGGTAGATGGCTAGCTGCCTAGCCTGGTAGATGGCTAGCTGGGTAGACGGCTAGCTGGGTAGACGGCTAGCTGGCTAGCTTGGTAAATGGCTAGGAGGGTAGATGGCTAGCAGGGTAGATGGCTAGCAGGGTAGATGGCTAGTCCGCTAGCTGGGTAGATGGCTAGCAGGCTAGCTGGGTAAATGGCTAGCAGGCTAGCTGGATAGATGGCTAACAGGCTAGATGGGTAGATGGCTAGCAGGCTAGATGGCTAGCTGGGTAGATGGCTAGCTGGATAGACGGCTAGCAGGCTAGCAGGCTAGATGGCTACTGGGTAGATGGCTAGCTGCGTAGATAGCTAGCAGGACAGGTGGGTAGATGGCTGGGTAGATGGTTAGCTGCGTAGATGGATAGCTGCGTAGATGGATAGCTGGGTAGCGGGTTAGATGGCTAGCTGTGTGGATGACTAGCTGGGTGTATGAATATTTGGCTAGTTAGTTGGATGGTTAGCTGGTTAAAAGCGTACCTGGCTAAAAGGGTAGCGTGCTAATTGGGTAGATGGCTAGCTGGTTAGGAGGGTAGATTGCTAACTGGGTAGATGGCTATCTGGCTAGAAGGCTAGCTGGCTAGATTGCTAGCTGGCTAGCCTGGTAGACGGCTAGCTGGCTATCCGGCCGGTAGATGGCTAGCTGGGTAGATGGCTAGCAGGCTAGCTGGACAGATGGCTAGCCGAATAGATGTCTATCTGGCTAGCCTGGTAGATGGCTAACAGGCTAGATGGCTAGCTGGGTAGATGGCTAGCTGCCTAGCCTGGTAGATGGCTAGCTGGGTAGACGGCTAGCTGGGTAGACGGCTAGCTGGCTAGCTTGGTAAATGGCTAGGAGGGTAGATGGCTAGCAGGGTAGATGGCTAGCCTGGTAGATAGCTAGCTGGCTAGCCGGATGGATGGCTAGATGGCTAGCTGGCTAGATGGCTAGATGGCTAGCTGGCTAGATGGCTAGCTGGCTAGCCTGGTAGATGGCTAGCTGGCTAGATGGATAGCTGGCTAGACAGGTGGATGGCTAGCTGGCTAGCCTGGTAGACGGCTAGCCGGATAGACGGCTAGCTGGCCAGTGGTAGATGGCTAGCCGGATAGACGGCTAGCTGGCTAGCCTAGTAGACGGGTAGCTGGCTAGCCTGGTAGATGGCTAGCCTGGTAGATGGCTAACAGGCTAGCTGGGTAGATGGCTAGTTGGCTAGCTAGCTAGCCAGGTGGATGGCTAGCTGGCTAGCCTGGTAGATGGCTAGATGGCTAGCCTGGTAGATGGCTAGCATGCTAGATGGCTAGCTGGCAAGATGGCTAGCTGGGTAGATGGCTAGCTGGGTAGATGGCTAGCTGGGTAGATGGCTAACAGGCTAGATGGCTAGATGGGTAGATGGCTAGTCGGCTAGCTGGGTAGATGGCTAGCAGGCTAGCTGGATAGATGGCTAACAGGCTAGATGGGTAAATGGCTAGGAGGGTAGATGGCTAGCAGGGTAGATGGCTAGCTGGACAGATGGCTAGCCGAATAGATGTCTATCTGGCTAGCCTGGTAGATGGCTAACAGGCTAGCTGGGTAGATGGCTAGCTGCCTAGCCTGGTAGATGGCTAGCTGGGTAGACGGCTAGCTGGGTAGACGGCTAGCTGGGTAGACGGCTAGCTGGCTAGCTTGGTAAATGGCTAGGAGGGTAGATGGCTAGCAGGGTAGATGGCTAGTCGGCTAGCTGGGTAGATGGCTAGCAGGCTAGCTGGGTAGATGGCTAGCAGGCTAGCTGGATAGATGGCTAACAGGCTAGATGGGTAGATGGCTAGCAGGCTAGATGGCTAGCTGGGTAGATGGCTAGCTGGCTAGACGGCTAGCAGGCTAGATGGCTAGCAGGCTAGATGGCTACTGGGTAGATAGCTAGCTGGGTAGATGGCTAGCTGCGTAGATAGCTAGCAGGATAGGTGGGTAGATGGCTGGGTAGATGGTTAGCTGCGTAGATGGATAGCTGCGTAGATGGATAGTTGGGTAGCGGGTTAGATGGCTAGCTGTGTGGATGACTAGCTGGGTGTATGAATATTTGGCTAGTTAGTTGGATGGTTAGCTGGTTAAAAGCGTACCTGGCTAAAAGGGTAGCGTGCTAATTGGGTAGATGGCTAGCTGGTTAGGCGGATAGATTGCTAACTGGGTAGATGGCTAGCAGGGTTAATGGCTAGCTGTCTAGCCGGTTAGGTGGGTAGATGGCTAACTGGGTAGATGGCTGGCTGGGTAGATAGCTAGCTGGGTAAATGGCTAGCTGTCTAGATGGCTAGCAGGCTAGCTGGCTAGATAGCTAGCAGGCTAGCTGGGTAGATGGCTAGCTGGGTAGATGGCTAGCTGGGTAGATGGCTAGCTGGGTAGATGGCTAGCTGGGTAGATGGCTAGCTGGGTAGATGGCTAGCAGGCTAGATGGCTAGCAGGCTAGCTGGGTAGATGGCTAGCTGGGTAGATGATGGCTAGCAGGGTAGATGGCTAGCTGGGTAGATGGCTAGCTGGGTAGATGGCTAGCAGGGTAGATGGCTAGCTGGGTAGATGGCTAGCTCGGTAGATGGCTAGTTGGGTAGATGGCTAGCAGGCTAGCTGGATAGATGGTAAGCTGGGTAGATGGCTAGCAGGGTAGATGGCTAGCTGGGTAGATGGCCAGCAGAAAAGACGGCTAGTTGGCTAGCCTTGTAGATGGCTGGCTGGGTAGATGGCTAGCTGGGTAGATGGCTAGCAGGCTAGTTGGCTAGATAACTAGCACAATAGCTGGATAAATGGCTGGGTAGATGGCCAGCAGGCTAGTTGGCTAGATAACTAGCAGGCTAGCTGGGCAGATGGGTAGATGGCTAGCTGAGTAGATGGCTAGCTGGGTAGATGGGTGGATGGCTAGATAGCTAGCTGGTTAGCCGGATAGATGGCTAGCAGGCTAGCTGGGTAGCTGGCTAGCTGGGTAGATGGCTAGCTGGGTAGATGGCTAGTTGGGTAGATGGCTAGTTGGGTAGACGGCTAGCTGGGTAGATGGCTAGGTGGGTAAATGTCTAGAAGGGTAGATGGCTAGCAGGGTAGATGGCTAGCAGGGTAGATGGCTAGCAGGGTAGATGGCTAGCTAAGTAGATGGCTAGCTCGGTAGATGGGTGGATGGCTAACTCGGTAGATTGCTAGCGAGCTAGCCGGGTAGATGGCTAGCCTGCTATCATAGCTAACATAGCCTGCTAGCTGGCTAGCCTGCTACATGGGTAGCAGGGTAGATGGCGAGCAGGGTAGATGGCTGCCTGGCTAGCCGAATAGATGACTATCTGGCTAGCCTGGTAGATGGCTAGCAGGCTAGCTGGGTAAATGGCTAGCAGGCTAGCTGAGTAAATGGCTGGCTGGCTAGCTGGGTAAATGGCTGGCTGGCTAGCTGGGTGAATGGCTGGCTGGCTAGCTGGGTAAATGGCTGGCTGGCTAGCTGGGTAGATGGTTGGCGGGGTAGATGGCTAGCTGGGTAGATGGCTAGCTGCCTAGCCTGGTAGATGGCTAGCTGGCTAGACGGCTAGCTGGGTAGACGGCTAGCTGGGTAGATGGCTAGCAGGCTAGATGGCTAGCTGGGTAGATGGCTAGCCGAATAGATGTCTATCTGGCTAGCCCGGTAGATGGCTAGCAGGCTAGATGGCTGGCAGACTAGATGGCTAGCAGGCTAGATGGCCAGCCGAAAAGACGGTTAGTTGGCTAGCCTTGTAGATGGCTGGCTGGGTAGATGGCTAGCTGGGTAGATGGCTAGCAGGCTAGTTGGCTAGATAACTATCAGGCTAGCTGTGCAGATGGGTAGATGGCTAGCTGAGTAGATAGCTTGCAGGATAGCTGGGTAGATGGCTGGGTAGATGGTTAGCTGCGTAGATGGATAGCTGGGTAGATGGCTAGCTGGGTAGATGGATAGCTGGGTAGCGGGTTAGATGGCTAGCTGGGTAGATGACTAGCTGTGTGGATGAATAGCTGGGTGTATGCCTATTTTGCTAGTTAGTTGGATGTTTAGCTGGTTAAAAGCGTACCTGGCTAAAATGGTAGCGTACTAATTGGGTAGATGGCTAGCTGGTTAGGTGGGTAGATTGCTAACTGGGTAGATGGCTGGCTGGGTAGATAGCTAGCTGGGTAAATGGCTAGCTGCCTAGATGGCTAGCAGGCTAGATAGCTAGCTGGCTAGATAGCTAACGGGTTAGCTGACTAGATAGCTAGCAGGCTAGCTGGGTAGATGGCTAGCTGGGTAGATAGCTAGCTGGGTAAATGGCTAGCTGCCTAGATGGCTAGCAGGCTAGATAGCTAGCTGGCTAGATAGCTAACAGGTTAGCTGACTAGATAGCTAGCAGGCTAGCTGGGTAGATGGCTAGCTGGGTAGATGGCTAGCTGGGTAGATGGCTAGCTGGGTAGATGGCTAGCTGGGTAGATGGCTAGCAGGCTAGCTGGGTAGATGGCTAGCTGGGTAGATGGCTAGCTGGGTAGATGGCTAGCTGGGTAGATGGCTAGCAGGCTAGCTGGGTAGATGGTTAGCTGGGTAGATGGCTAGCTGGGTAGATGGCTAGCTGGGTAGATGGCTAGCTGGGTAGATGGCTAGCTGGGTAGATGGCTAGCTGGGTAGATGGGTAGATGGCTAGCAGGCTATCTGGGCAGATGCCTACCTGGGTAGATGGCTGGCTGGGTAAATGGCTAGCTGGCTAGATAGCTAGCAGGCTAGCTGGGTAGATGGCTGGCTGGATAGATGGCTAGCAGGCTAGCTGGATAGATGGGAAGCTGGCTAGCTGGGTAAATGGCTAGCTGGGTAGATGGTTAGTTGGGTAGATGGGAAGCTGGCTAGCTGGGTAAATGGCTAGCTGGGTAAATGGCTAGCTGCCTAGATGGCTAGCAGGCTAGCTGGCTAGATAGCTAGCAGGCTAGCTGGCTAGATAGCTAACAGGCTAGCTGGCTAGAAAGCTAGCAGGCTAGCTGGGTAGATGGCTAGCTGGGTAGATGGCTAGCTGGGTAGATGGCTAGCTGGATAGATGGCTAGCAGGCTAGCTGGGTAGATGGCTAGCTGGATAGATGGGAAGCTGGCTAGCTGGATAGATGGGAAGCTGGTTAGCTGGGTAGATGGCTAGCTGGGTAGATGGCTAGCTGGGTAGATGGCTAGCTGGGTAGATGGCTAGCTGGGTAGATGGCTAGTTGGGTAGATGGCTAGCAGGCTACCTGGATAGATGGCTAACAGGCTAGATGGGTAAATGGCTAGGAGGGTAGATGGCTAGCAGGGTAGACGGCTAGTCGGCTAGCTGGGTAGATGGCTAGCAGGCTAGCTGGATAGATGGATAACAGGCTAGATGGGTAGATGGCTAGCAGGCTAGATGGCTACTGGGTAGATGGCTAGTCGGCTAGCTGGGTAGATGGCTAGCAGGCTAGCTGGATAGATGGCTAACAGGCTAGATGGGTAAATGGCTAGGAGGGTAGATGGCTAGCAGGGTAGACGGCTAGTCGGCTAGCTGGGTAGATGGCTAGTCGGCTAGCTAGGTAGATGGCTAGCAGGCTAGCTGGATAGATGGCTAACAGGCTAGATGGGTAAATGGCTAGGAGGGTAGATGGCTAGCAGGGTAGACGGCTAGTCGGCTAGCTGGGTAGATGGCTAGCAGGCTAGCTGGATAGATGGATAACAGGCTAGATGGGTAGATGGCTAGCAGGCTAGATGGCTACTGGGTAGATGGCTAGCAGGCTAGATGGCTACTGGGTAGATGGCTAGCTGCGTAGATAGCTAGCAGGATAGGTGGGTAGATGGCTGCCTAGTAGACGGCTAGCTGGCTAGCCTAGTAGACGGCTAGCTGGCTAGCAGGCTAGCCTGGTAGATGGCTAGCCGGATAGACGGCTAGCAGGCTAGCCTGGTAGATGGCTAGCCTGGTAGATAGCTAGCTGGCTAGCCTAGTAGACGGCTAGCTGGCTAGCCTGGTAGATGGCTAGCCGGATAGACGGCTAGCTGGCTAGCCTGGTAGATAGCTAGCTGGCTAGCCTAGTAGACGGCTAGCTGGCTAGCCTGGTAGATAGCTAGCTGGCTAGCCTAGTAGACGGCTAGCTGGCTAGCCTGGTAGATGGCTAGCCGGATAGACGGCTAGCTGGCTAGCCTGGTAGATAGCTAGCTGGCTAGCCTAGTAGACGGCTAGCTGGCTAGCCTGGTAGATAGCTAGCTGGCTAGCCTAGTAGACGGCTAGATGGCTAGCCGGATAGATGGCTAGCTGGCTAGCCTAGTAGACGGCTAGCCTGGTAGATGGCTAGCCGGATAGACGGCTAGCAGGCTAGCCTGGTAGATGGCTAGCCTGGTAGATAGCTAGCTGGCTAGCCTAGTAGACGGCTAGATGGCTAGCCGGATAGACGGCTAGCCGGATAGACGGCTAGCTGGCTAGCCTAGTAGACGGCTAGCCGGATAGACGGCTAGCTGGCTAGCCTAGTAGACGGCTAGCTGGCTAGCTGGCTAGCCTGGTAGATAGCTAGCTGGCTAGCCTAGTAGACGGCTAGCTGGCTAGCCTGGTAGATGGCTAGCCGGATAGACGGCTAGCAGGCTAGCCTGGTAGATGGCTAGCCTGGTAGATAGCTAGCCTGGTAGATAGCTAGCTGGCTAGCCTAGTAGACGGCTAGATGGCTAGCCGGCTAGATGGCTAGCCGGATAGACGGCTAGCTGGCTAGCCTAGTAGACGGCTAGCTGGCTAGCCTGGTAGATAGCTAGCCGGATAGACGGCTAGCAGGCTAGCCTGGTAGATGGCTGGTAGATGGCTAGCCTGGTAGATAGCTAGCTGGCTAGCCTGGTAGATAGCTAGCTGGCTAGCCTGGTAGATGGCTAGCCTCGTAGATAGCTAGCTGGCTAGGCGGATAGACGGCTAGCCTGGTAGATGGCTAGCCTAGTAGACGGCTAGCTGGCTAGCCTGGTAGATGGCTAGCCGGATAGACGGCTAGCAGGCTAGCATGGTAGATGGCTAGCCGGATAGACGGCTAGCCTGGTAGATGGCTAGGAGGGTAGATGGCTAGGAGGGTAGATGGCTAGCAGGGTAGATGGCTAGTCGGCTAGCTGGGTAGATGGCTAGCCGGATAGACGGCTAGCAGGCTAGCCTGGTAGATGGCTAGCAGGCTAGCCTGGTAGATGGCTAGCCGGATAGACGGCTAGCTGGCTAGCCTAGTAGACGGCTAGCTGGCTAGCCTGGTAGAGGGCTAGCAGGCTAGCTGGGTAGAGGGCTAGCAGGCTAGCTGGGTAGATGGCTAGCTGGCTAGCCTGGTAGATGGCTAGCTGGCTAGCCTGGTAGATGGCTAGCCTGGTAGATGGCTAGCTGGCTAGCCTGGTAGATGGCTAGCCGGATAGACGGCTAGCAGGCTAGCCTGGTAGATGGCTAGCCGGATAGACGGCTAGCCTGGTAGATGGCTAGGAGGGTAGATGGCTAGCAGGGTAGATGGCTAGTCGGCTAGCTGGGTAGATGGCTAGCAGGCTAGCCTGGTAGATGGCTAGCCGGATAGACGGCTAGCCTGGTAGATGGCTACGAGGGTAGATGGCTAGCAGGGTAGATGGCTAGTCGGCTAGCTGGGTAGATGGCTAGTCGGCTAGCCTGGTAGATGGCTAGCTGGCTAGCCTGGTAGATGGCTAGCTGGCTAGCCTGGTAGACGGCTAGCCGGATAGACGGCTAGCTGGCCAGTGGTAGATGGCTAGCCGGATAGACGGCTAGCTGGCTAGCCTAGTAGACGGGTAGCTGGCTAGCCTGGTAGATGGCTAACAGGCTAGCTGGGTAGATGGCTAGTTGGCTAGCTAGCTAGCCAGGTGGATGGCTAGCTGGCTAGCCTGGTAGATGGCTAGCTGGCTAGCCTGGTAGATGGCTAGATGGCTAGCCTGGTAGATGGCTGGCCTGGTAGATGGCTAGCATGCTAGATGGCTAGCAGGCAAGATGGCTAGCTGGGTAGATGGCTAGCTGGGTAGATGGCTAGCTGGGTAGATGGCTAACAGGCTAGATGGCTAGCTGGGTAGATGGCTAGCTGGACAGATGGCTAGCCGAATAGATGTCTATCTGGCTAGCCTGGTAGATGGCTAACAGGCTAGCTGGGTAGATGGCTAGCTGCCTAGCCTGGTAGATGGCTAGCTGGGTAGACGGCTAGCTGGGTAGACGGCTAGCTGGCTAGCTTGGTAAATGGCTAGGAGGGTAGATGGCTAGCAGGGTAGATGGCTAGCAGGGTAGATGGCTAGTCCGCTAGCTGGGTAGATGGCTAGCAGGCTAGCTGGGTAAATGGCTAGCAGGCTAGCTGGATAGATGGCTAACAGGCTAGATGGGTAGATGGCTAGCAGGCTAGATGGCTAGCTGGGTAGATGGCTAGCTGGATAGACGGCTAGCAGGCTAGCAGGCTAGATGGCTACTGGGTAGATGGCTAGCTGCGTAGATAGCTAGCAGGACAGGTGGGTAGATGGCTGGGTAGATGGTTAGCTGCGTAGATGGATAGCTGCGTAGATGGATAGCTGGGTAGCGGGTTAGATGGCTAGCTGTGTGGATGACTAGCTGGGTGTATGAATATTTGGCTAGTTAGTTGGATGGTTAGCTGGTTAAAAGCGTACCTGGCTAAAAGGGTAGCGTGCTAATTGGGTAGATGGCTAGCTGGTTAGGAGGGTAGATTGCTAACTGGGTAGATGGCTATCTGGCTAGAAGGCTAGCTGGCTAGATTGCTAGCTGGCTAGCCTGGTAGACGGCTAGCTGGCTATCCGGCCGGTAGATGGCTAGCTGGGTAGATGGCTAGCAGGCTAGCTGGACAGATGGCTAGCCGAATAGATGTCTATCTGGCTAGCCTGGTAGATGGCTAACAGGCTAGATGGCTAGCTGGGTAGATGGCTAGCTGCCTAGCCTGGTAGATGGCTAGCTGGGTAGACGGCTAGCTGGGTAGACGGCTAGCTGGCTAGCTTGGTAAATGGCTAGGAGGGTAGATGGCTAGCAGGGTAGATGGCTAGCCTGGTAGATGGCTAGCTGGCTAGCTGGCTAGATGGATAGCTGGCTAGACAGGTGGATGGCTAGCTGGCTAGCCTGGTAGACGGCTAGCCGGATAGACGGCTAGCTGGCCAGTGGTAGATGGCTAGCCGGATAGACGGCTAGCTGGCTAGCCTAGTAGACGGGTAGCTGGCTAGCCTGGTAGATGGCTAGCCTGGTAGATGGCTAACAGGCTAGCTGGGTAGATGGCTAGCTGGCTAGCCTGGTAGATGGCTAGCTGGCTAGATGGATAGCTGGCTAGACAGGTGGATGGCTAGCTGGCTAGCCTGGTAGACGGCTAGCCGGATAGACGGCTAGCTGGCCAGTGGTAGATGGCTAGCCGGATAGACGGCTAGCTGGCCAGTGGTAGATGGCTAGCCGGATAGACGGCTAGCTGGCTAGCCTAGTAGACGGGTAGCTGGCTAGCCTGGTAGATGGCTAGCCTGGTAGATGGCTAACAGGCTAGCTGGGTAGATGGCTAGTTGGCTAGCTAGCTAGCCAGGTGGATGGCTAGCTGGCTAGCCTGGTAGATGGCTAGATGGCTAGCCTGGTAGATGGCTAGCATGCTAGATGGCTAGCTGGCAAGATGGCTAGCTGGGTAGATGGCTAGCTGGGTAGATGGCTAGCTGGGTAGATGGCTAACAGGCTAGATGGCTAGATGGGTAGATGGCTAGTCGGCTAGCTGGGTAGATGGCTAGCAGGCTAGCTGGATAGATGGCTAACAGGCTAGATGGGTAAATGGCTAGGAGGGTAGATGGCTAGCAGGGTAGATGGCTAGCTGGACAGATGGCTAGCCGAATAGATGTCTATCTGGCTAGCCTGGTAGATGGCTAACAGGCTAGCTGGGTAGATGGCTAGCTGCCTAGCCTGGTAGATGGCTAGCTGGGTAGACGGCTAGCTGGGTAGACGGCTAGCTGGGTAGACGGCTAGCTGGCTAGCTTGGTAAATGGCTAGGAGGGTAGATGGCTAGCAGGGTAGATGGCTAGTCGGCTAGCTGGGTAGATGGCTAGCAGGCTAGCTGGGTAGATGGCTAGCAGGCTAGCTGGATAGATGGCTAACAGGCTAGATGGGTAGATGGCTAGCAGGCTAGATGGCTAGCTGGGTAGATGGCTAGCTGGCTAGACGGCTAGCAGGCTAGATGGCTAGCAGGCTAGATGGCTACTGGGTAGATAGCTAGCTGGGTAGATGGCTAGCTGCGTAGATAGCTAGCAGGATAGGTGGGTAGATGGCTGGGTAGATGGTTAGCTGCGTAGATGGATAGCTGCGTAGATGGATAGTTGGGTAGCGGGTTAGATGGCTAGCTGTGTGGATGACTAGCTGGGTGTATGAATATTTGGCTAGTTAGTTGGATGGTTAGCTGGTTAAAAGCGTACCTGGCTAAAAGGGTAGCGTGCTAATTGGGTAGATGGCTAGCTGGTTAGGCGGATAGATTGCTAACTGGGTAGATGGCTAGCAGGGTTAATGGCTAGCTGTCTAGCCGGTTAGGTGGGTAGATGGCTAACTGGGTAGATGGCTGGCTGGGTAGATAGCTAGCTGGGTAAATGGCTAGCTGTCTAGATGGCTAGCAGGCTAGCTGGCTAGATAGCTAGCAGGCTAGCTGGGTAGATGGCTAGCTGGGTAGATGGCTAGCTGGGTAGATGGCTAGCTGGGTAGATGGCTAGCTGGGTAGATGGCTAGCTGGGTAGATGGCTAGCAGGCTAGATGGCTAGCAGGCTAGCTGGGTAGATGGCTAGCTGGGTAGATGATGGCTAGCAGGGTAGATGGCTAGCTGGGTAGATGGCTAGCTGGGTAGATGGCTAGCAGGGTAGATGGCTAGCTGGGTAGATGGCTAGCTCGGTAGATGGCTAGTTGGGTAGATGGCTAGCAGGCTAGCTGGATAGATGGTAAGCTGGGTAGATGGCTAGCAGGGTAGATGGCTAGCTGGGTAGATGGCCAGCAGAAAAGACGGCTAGTTGGCTAGCCTTGTAGATGGCTGGCTGGGTAGATGGCTAGCTGGGTAGATGGCTAGCAGGCTAGTTGGCTAGATAACTAGCACAATAGCTGGATAAATGGCTGGGTAGATGGCCAGCAGGCTAGTTGGCTAGATAACTAGCAGGCTAGCTGGGCAGATGGGTAGATGGCTAGCTGAGTAGATGGCTAGCTGGGTAGATGGGTGGATGGCTAGATAGCTAGCTGGTTAGCCGGATAGATGGCTAGCAGGCTAGCTGGGTAGCTGGCTAGCTGGGTAGATGGCTAGCTGGGTAGATGGCTAGTTGGGTAGATGGCTAGTTGGGTAGACGGCTAGCTGGGTAGATGGCTAGGTGGGTAAATGTCTAGAAGGGTAGATGGCTAGCAGGGTAGATGGCTAGCAGGGTAGATGGCTAGCAGGGTAGATGGCTAGCTAAGTAGATGGCTAGCTCGGTAGATGGGTGGATGGCTAACTCGGTAGATTGCTAGCGAGCTAGCCGGGTAGATGGCTAGCCTGCTATCATAGCTAACATAGCCTGCTAGCTGGCTAGCCTGCTACATGGGTAGCAGGGTAGATGGCGAGCAGGGTAGATGGCTGCCTGGCTAGCCGAATAGATGACTATCTGGCTAGCCTGGTAGATGGCTAGCAGGCTAGCTGGGTAAATGGCTAGCAGGCTAGCTGAGTAAATGGCTGGCTGGCTAGCTGGGTAAATGGCTGGCTGGCTAGCTGGGTGAATGGCTGGCTGGCTAGCTGGGTAAATGGCTGGCTGGCTAGCTGGGTAGATGGTTGGCGGGGTAGATGGCTAGCTGGGTAGATGGCTAGCTGCCTAGCCTGGTAGATGGCTAGCTGGCTAGACGGCTAGCTGGGTAGACGGCTAGCTGGGTAGATGGCTAGCAGGCTAGATGGCTAGCTGGGTAGATGGCTAGCCGAATAGATGTCTATCTGGCTAGCCCGGTAGATGGCTAGCAGGCTAGATGGCTGGCAGACTAGATGGCTAGCAGGCTAGATGGCCAGCCGAAAAGACGGTTAGTTGGCTAGCCTTGTAGATGGCTGGCTGGGTAGATGGCTAGCTGGGTAGATGGCTAGCAGGCTAGTTGGCTAGATAACTATCAGGCTAGCTGTGCAGATGGGTAGATGGCTAGCTGAGTAGATAGCTTGCAGGATAGCTGGGTAGATGGCTGGGTAGATGGTTAGCTGCGTAGATGGATAGCTGGGTAGATGGCTAGCTGGGTAGATGGATAGCTGGGTAGCGGGTTAGATGGCTAGCTGGGTAGATGACTAGCTGTGTGGATGAATAGCTGGGTGTATGCCTATTTTGCTAGTTAGTTGGATGTTTAGCTGGTTAAAAGCGTACCTGGCTAAAATGGTAGCGTACTAATTGGGTAGATGGCTAGCTGGTTAGGTGGGTAGATTGCTAACTGGGTAGATGGCTGGCTGGGTAGATAGCTAGCTGGGTAAATGGCTAGCTGCCTAGATGGCTAGCAGGCTAGATAGCTAGCTGGCTAGATAGCTAACGGGTTAGCTGACTAGATAGCTAGCAGGCTAGCTGGGTAGATGGCTAGCTGGGTAGATAGCTAGCTGGGTAAATGGCTAGCTGCCTAGATGGCTAGCAGGCTAGATAGCTAGCTGGCTAGATAGCTAACAGGTTAGCTGACTAGATAGCTAGCAGGCTAGCTGGGTAGATGGCTAGCTGGGTAGATGGCTAGCTGGGTAGATGGCTAGCTGGGTAGATGGCTAGCTGGGTAGATGGCTAGCAGGCTAGCTGGGTAGATGGCTAGCTGGGTAGATGGCTAGCTGGGTAGATGGCTAGCTGGGTAGATGGCTAGCAGGCTAGCTGGGTAGATGGTTAGCTGGGTAGATGGCTAGCTGGGTAGATGGCTAGCTGGGTAGATGGCTAGCTGGGTAGATGGCTAGCTGGGTAGATGGCTAGCTGGGTAGATGGGTAGATGGCTAGCAGGCTATCTGGGCAGATGCCTACCTGGGTAGATGGCTGGCTGGGTAAATGGCTAGCTGGCTAGATAGCTAGCAGGCTAGCTGGGTAGATGGCTGGCTGGATAGATGGCTAGCAGGCTAGCTGGATAGATGGGAAGCTGGCTAGCTGGGTAAATGGCTAGCTGGGTAGATGGTTAGTTGGGTAGATGGGAAGCTGGCTAGCTGGGTAAATGGCTAGCTGGGTAAATGGCTAGCTGCCTAGATGGCTAGCAGGCTAGCTGGCTAGATAGCTAGCAGGCTAGCTGGCTAGATAGCTAACAGGCTAGCTGGCTAGAAAGCTAGCAGGCTAGCTGGGTAGATGGCTAGCTGGGTAGATGGCTAGCTGGGTAGATGGCTAGCTGGATAGATGGCTAGCAGGCTAGCTGGGTAGATGGCTAGCTGGATAGATGGGAAGCTGGCTAGCTGGATAGATGGGAAGCTGGTTAGCTGGGTAGATGGCTAGCTGGGTAGATGGCTAGCTGGGTAGATGGCTAGCTGGGTAGATGGCTAGCTGGGTAGATGGCTAGTTGGGTAGATGGCTAGCAGGCTACCTGGATAGATGGCTAGCTGGGTGGATGGCTGGCTGGGTAAATGGCTAGCTGGGTAGATGGCTAGCTGAGTTGATGGCTAGCTAGCTAGATAGCTAGCAGGCTAGCTGGGTAGATGGCTAGCTGGGTAGATGGCTAGCTGGGTAGATGGCTAGCTGGGAAGATGGCTAGGTGGGTAAATGGCTAGAAGGGTAGATGGCTAGCAGGGTTGATGGTTAGCAGGGTAGATGGCTAGCAGGGTAGATGGCTAGCAGGGTATATGCCTAGCAGGGTAGATGGCTAGCAGACTAGCTGGGCAGATGGGTAGATGGCTATCTAAGTAGATGGCTAGCTCGGTAGATGGGTGGATGGCTAACTCGGTAGATTGCTAGCTAGCTAGCCGGGTAGATGGCTAGCCTGCTATCAGAGCTAACATAGCCTGCTAGCTGGCTAGCCTAATAGATGGGTCCCTACGGGGAACCTGTAACCCCAATAGGGCGCGTCCCCAGGTGGCGGATAGGGGAATGCTTCCCAGATATGGGTGGTAGGGGAGAAATCAAATATCCCCCGCGGACCAACAGGTAAAGACCAAGCGCGACGGACCTCATATTGAGCGGCTTCTTGGCCAGCGTCTGACTCCATGTTAGGAGCGGCTGTATACTACTCACCTGGCAGTAGGTATAAAATGCTATGGGAAGAAACCCTGAAAAAAAATCAACATGAGTAATCATAAAGTAAAAAACGTTACGGTGCAGGGAGTCATAAACCCAGTACCGGCGGTTATAGGGAGTGAGCAAGCGGGCTCCCGGCCGTCGTCATCCAGCGACCGCAATGCTGCTTCGGTTAAAGGCTTGGCCGAGGTAGCAGATAGAGCTACAAGCATAAACGAAATCGATGAAGTCTCAGAAGTAAATGTCTTCAGAAGGAGCAACAGACTCGCGCGTTCTCCCCCTGGAGCAGTTTTTGGAACACCTACGGGAACACGTGGACAGAGTTCGCAACCTAACGTGGGTCTTACCCCAGGAGAAAACGCCGGTGAATACAATCAAGAGAACCCCGAAACACCACAGGGCAACGCAGTTGATCCCCAAGCGGAGAAGGACATCCTGAGCTGCAACTCACCTAGACAAGATTTCATACTCAAAATGAAAATATCAGAAGAGGAAGCATTGAAGAAGTGTAAAACGGTGATTAAAAAAATGAAAACGGCTATTAATAGACTGAGGAATATCAGCATGGACGTTCAAAATGGCGTGTCTGAGTTAGACGAACTATTGGACGTAATTGCAGACTACCGTAGAAGCTGGAAAAATGTAGAAAAAGAAATACAGCTTAGTAAAACACAGCAGAAGGAGACCTCAGATACTCCAAAAATCCAGAAAACGAAAAATAAGCGAACCGCGTCTAGCCCTGCGGAAACTAACCCAGAGAAGAAAACGAAGAAGAAAGCTAGCGATAGTACAGTGGTCATAGTAGGTACAGAAACCAGGCCCGAGGTAGTAGCGGGGAAGAAAGAAAGTACAAAAGCCCAAAGGAGAAAACGTCCTAAGAGACCTCAGAACCGACCTGACGCTGTCGTCATAAAACCCAGAGATGGGCACAGCTATGCCGACGTATTAAAAAATCTGAGAGAAAAAGTTAACCCGGAAGAGACTGAAGTGGCAGTGCAATCCGTCCGAAAAACAAAGACAGGATCTTTGCTCTTAATAATGGGCAAAGGCGGGAGAAAAGAGGAGTTTCGCGAAGCTATTATAGGCACACTAAAAGAGGAGGCCGTAGTGCAGAATATGATATCGAAGGCCAAAATAGAAATACAGGATCTCGACTCCCTGACGACAGAAGACGAAGTGAAAAGGGCCATAAAAAATGTGACCAAATCCGCAGATGAGGATATAGTTGTACGCCTGACGACCACAAACAGCAGAGAGCAGAAAAGGGCTTTTGTGTCGCTACCAGTAGCTGACGCAAACATATTACTCGAGAAACGACGAATATTAATCGGATGGACATACTGTCGTATACGATACAAGGAGGAGGAAAAGCGCTGCTATAAATGTTTCGAATCGGGGCATAAGCAGTGGGATTGCAAAGGACCTGACAGGAAAGGAATGGGTCTATGTATAAGATGCGGTCAAAAGGGCCATAAAATGAAGGAATGCAGGAACCCCCCGAAATGCTGTGTCTGTTCAGAGAGCAAAATCAGAGCAACAGATCACATACCTGGATCTCGAAGCTGTAAACGAACCCAAAACAACAACGGTACGCATTGAGGTTCTTACAAGCTAACATGCACAGAGGCAAAGTGGCACATGCTCTCCTGCCACAAATCGTTAGAGAATTGGAAGCAGATATAATTATCATTAGTGAACAGTACGCAAAAATGACTACTGGATTATGGTTTGATGACGAATCGGAAACCAGCGCAATATGGATCCCGTGCCAGAGGCAGATTCACATAAGGAATAGCGGAAAGGGGAACGGTTTTGCCTGGGTCCAAATTGGAACCCTCACACTTGTAAGCTGTTACCTAACCCCAAACGACAATATCGAGACATTCCAGGAGAAACTTGACAATATAGAAGATCTCGCAAGGCTTAAGGGAAACAATCTCATTGTAGCAGGTGACTTTAATTCTCGCGCAATCGAATGGGGATTAAAAAATACCGACTCAAGAGGCACAAGAGTATTAGAAATGGTAGCACGACTAGGGATGATGACAGCAAACACTGGCAGTGTCCCAACTTTCAGGCGTCCTGGATGCGAGGGCACCATCCCAGACGTAACTTTTGTCTCTGAGGAAGTGGCCCATAAGTTAAAGGACTGGAGAGTTCTTGAAATATATACAGCCAGCGATCATCAGTATATATCGTTCTGTTTGAAAGACGGAGAAGCTGCACACAAGAAGAAAACTAGTGGAACCACCCGAAAATGGAACGTGAATAAGCTTAATACAGCGGTACTGCTCTCCGAAATCGACAGACGAGCAGGAGAACTTAGAAGCGAAGCAGACACGAGAACAACAGTCGCCAACACCATGTCGACAATCACAAGATGTTGTAACAGCGCAATGCCAAAAATGAATAAAGGTCCCAAATGGAAACCAGTACATTGGTGGAATGCTTCGATCGAAGAATCCAGAAGGAACTGCTTACAAGCAAGAAGGAGGTATACCAGAGCCAGGCGCAGAGGCGACGCAGAAGCAGAGCGTAGTGAATATAAAGAAGCCAAAAAACAGCTGAAAACCCGAATACTCAAAAGTAAAAAGGAAAAGTGGGAAGAACTGAGGACCGATATAAACCAAAATCCCTGGGGCCTTGGTTATAAACTCGTGATGAACAAACTCGGAATGAAAAACCCGGTAGAAATTATGGACGAAGACATCATGCACAATATTGTGAGCACACTATTTCCACGACACGAAATCAGACAAGATGACAGCGGAACAGAGACCAGTTCCAATACTCCCTTGTTCACAGCAGTAGAGCTACAAACGGCCGCTCGCAGCCTCAAAAACAAAAAAGCACCCGGACCCGATGGAATCCCAACAGAGGTAATAAAGGAGATAGCAATGAACCGCCCCGAGATACTGCTGAAAATGTATAACAGTTGTCTTAAAGAGGGGATATTCCCAGATGCTTGGAAGGAACAAAAACTAGTTCTTATAAGCAAGGGTAAGGGAGATCAAACATCGCCATCATCGTATAGGCCCCTGTGTTTGTTAGACTCTGCGGGCAAATTGTTTGAGAGGCTCATAAAGCCTAGGCTTGACGAGGCCATTAAAACTTCGGGAGGTCTTTCTACAAGACAATACGGATTTCGACCTGGAAGATCTACAATAGGAGCTCTTAAGGAAGTAGTAGATGCATTCGAAGCAGCCCAGACCGGGAATCACTTCCCGAGACCGGTTATACTCCTGGCGACCTTAGACATAAAAAACGCCTTCAACAGTCTGAGGTGGACAGATGTGATAGAGGCCCTGGATACAACTTTCAACGTTCCTTCATATCTGATGAGAGTTATTAAGGATTACCTAAGAAATAGAGTGCTGATATACGACACAAACCAAGGATCAAGAAGAATGCAGGTCACCTCCGGAGCGGCGCAGGGGTCCATATTGGGACCAGATCTCTGGAACGCGACTTACGATGGAATCTTAAGAATAGAGATGCCGGAGGATACTTTCCTAGTCGGATACGCAGACGACATCGCAGCAGTTATCAGGGGCAGAAACATAGACGAAGTTCCAACGCAGACTACGACAAGTCATGATGCGGACTAAGCACTGGTTGGAATCTCACGGCCTACAGCTGGCCATGCATAAGACGGAGCTGCTCCTACTAACCAGACGACACATTCCAATAGAGATTGAAATCAACATAGGCGACTTGGTTATTCCCACGAAGAAATCTATTAAATACCTTGGGGTTAGATTGGACTCGAAACTGACCTATTCAAACCAAATAGAATATACTGCAGCGAGAGCAGCTAGAATAACAGCCCAACTAAGCAGACTGATGGCAAACATTGGTGGACCCCTCCCAAGTAAGAGGAAGCTACTCATGGAGACTGGAAATAGCATACTCCTCTATGGATCTGAAATTTGGGCTTCTACTTTGGAAACCCAAATCAGAGCTAGGAAACTGCTATCTGCGCAGAGAATAGCTGCTCTACGAGTGATATCCTCGTATCGAACGGTATCAACACAAGCTGCCCTAGTGATAGCCGGAATGGTTCCCATAGACCTACAGGCAATTGAGCGCCGGATGATTTTCAACGCCAGGCAAAATACGACTCAACCACAGAGTACGGAGGCAATAAAGCACGAAGTCTCCCTAAAATGGCAGTCTCGCTGGGAGAATGAACAGCACGGAAGGTGGACATACAAACTGATTCCAGAGTTGCAAGTGTGGAAAAACAGAAAACACGGAGAAGTAGACTACTACATAACCCAGATGCTGACCGGTCACGGATACTTCAGAGAGTACCTGCATCGCATGGGGAAATGCAGCTCGCCATTTTGTATCTATGAAGAGAAGGAAACGTTAGATGACTCCGAACACACTTTCTTCAGCTGTCGTCGATGGGCCGAAAGCCGTCAGGGACTCGAAGCTGAAATCGGAAATATTAGTGCAACAAACGTCGTGCTGAAAATGATAAGCAATAGAGAAAGCTGGAACGCAGTAACAGAATTTGTGCATCATGTCCTGCGTACGAAAAAATACGACCTAGACGCAGTGGAATAAGAGAAGAGCGGAGCCTGGACGCAGGATGATGATGATGGAACTGGCACACCCGCCAGAAAAGGGGTCCACCTCGAAGTAATACAACCGTGGTTCCGAGGTGGAATATACCCTGGTGAGGAGACAAGGTGGGGTTTTAGTCGGTATACCTAATGGGAGAGTCCGACATACCATGTATGGTGACGGCCTACATGAATGCATAAAGCATTTCCCCTCCTTCCCGCAAAAAAAAAAAAAAAAAAAAAAAAAAAGCCTAATAGATGGGTAGCAGGGTAGATGGCTAGCAGGGTAGATGGCTGGCTGGCTAGCCGAATAGATGACTATCTGGCTAGCCTGGTAGATGGCTAGCAGGCTAGCTGGGTAAATGGCTAGCAGGCTAGCTGAGTAAATGGCTGGCTGGCTAGCTGGGTAAATGGCTGGCTGGCTAGCTGGGTAAATGGCTGGCTGGCTAGCTGGGTAGATGGCTGGCTGGGTAGATGGCTAGCTGGGTAGATGGCTAGCTGCCTAGCCTGGTTGATGGATAGCTGGCTAGACGGCTAGCTGGGTAGATGGCTAGCTGGGTAGACGGCTAGCTGGGTAAATGGCTAGGAGGGTAGATGGCTAGCAGTGTAGATGGCTAGCCGGCTAGCTGGGTAGATGGCTAGCAGGCTAGCTGGATAGATGGCTAGCTGGCTAGCCGAATAGATGTCTATCTGGCTAGACTGGTAGATGGCTAACAGGCTAGATGGCTAGCTGGGTAGATGGCTAGCCGAATAGATGTCTATCTGGCTAGCCCGGTAGATGGCTAGCAGACTAGATGGCTAGCAGGCTAGATGGCCAGCCGAAAAGACGGTTAGTTGGCTAGCCTTGTAGATGGCTGGCTGGGTAGATGGCTAGCAGGCTAGTTGGCTAGATACCTAGCAGGCTAGCTGGGCAGATGGGTAGATGGCTAGCTGAGTAGATGGCTAGCTGGGTAGATGGGTGGATGGCTAGATAGCTAGCGGGTTTTTTTTTTTTTTTTTTTTTTTTTTTTTTTTTTTTTTTTTTTTTTGCGGGAAGGAGGGGAAATGCTTTATGCATTCATGTAGGCCGTCACCATACATGGTATGTCGGACTCTCCCATTAGGTATACCGACTAAAACCCCACCTTGTCTCCTCACCAGGGTATATTCCACCTCGGAACCACGGTTGTATTACTTCGAGGTGGACCCCTTTTCTGGCGGGTGTGCCAGTTCTATCATCATCAGCCTGCGTCCAGGCTCCGCTCTTCTCTTATTCCACTGCGTCTAGGTCGTATTTTTTCGTACGCAGGACATGATGCACAAATTCTCTTACTGCGTTCCAGCTTTCTCTATTGCTTATCATTTTCAGCACGACGTTTGTTGCACTAATATTTCCGATTTCAGCTTCGAGTCGCTGACGGCTTTCGACCCATCGATGACAGCTGAAGAAAGTGTGTTCGGAGTCATCTAACGTTTCCTTCTCTTCATAGATACAAAATGGCGAGCTGCATTTCCCCATGCGATGCAGGTACTCTCTGAAGTATCCGTGACCGGTCAGCATCTGGGTTATGTAGTAGTCTACTTCTCCGTGTTTTCTGTTTTTCCACACTTGCAACTCTGGAATCAGTTTGTATGTCCACCTTCCGTGCTGTTCGTTCTCCCAGCGAGACTGCCATTTTAGGGAGACTTCGTGCTTTATTGCCTCCGTACTCTGTGGTTGGTTTTGCCTAGCGTTGAAGATCATCCGGCGCTCAATTGCCTGTAGGTCTATGGGAACCATTCCGGCTATCACTAGGGCAGCTTGTGTTGATACCGTTCGATACGAGGATATCACTCGTAGAGCAGCTATTCTCTGCGCAGACAGCAGTTTCCTAGCTCTGATTTGGGTTTCCAAAGTAGAAGCCCAAATTTCAGATCCATAGAGGAGTATGCTATTTCCAGTCTCCATGAGTAGCTTCCTCTTACTTGGGAGGGGTCCACCAATGTTTGCCATCAGTCTGCTTAGTTGGGCTGTTATTCTAGCTGCTCTCGCTGCAGTATATTCTATTTGGTTTGAATAGGTCAGTTTCGAGTCCAATCTAACCCCAAGGTATTTAATAGATTTCTTCGTGGGAATAACCAAGTCTCCTATGTTGATTTCAATCTCTATTGGAATGTGTCGTCTGGTTAGTAGGAGCAGCTCCGTCTTATGCATGGCCAGCTGTAGGCCGTGAGATTCCAACCAGTGCTTAGTCCGCATCATGACTTGTCGTAGTCTGCGTTGGACTTCGTCTATGTTTCTGCCCCTGATAACTGCCGCGATGTCGTCTGCGTATCCGACTAGGAAAGTATCCTCCGGCATCTCTATTCTTAAGATTCCATCGTAAGTCGCGTTCCAGAGATCTGGTCCCAATATGGACCCCTGTGCCGCTCCGGAGGTGACCTGCATTCTTCTTGATCCTTGGTTTGTGTCGTATATCAGCACTCTATTTCTTAGGTAATCCTTAATAACTCTCATCAGATATGCTGGAACGTTGAAAGTTGTATCCAGGGCCTCTATCACATCTGTCCACCTCAGACTGTTGAAGGCGTTTTTTATGTCTAAGGTCGCCAGGAGTATAACCGGTCTCGGGAAGTGATTCCCGGTCTGGGCTGCTTCGAATGCATCTACCACTTCCTTAAGAGCTCCTATTGTAGATCTTCCAGGTCGAAATCCGTATTGTCTTGTAGAAAGACCTCCCGAAGTTTTAATGGCCTCGTCAAGCCTAGGCTTTATGAGCCTCTCAAACAATTTGCCCGCAGAGTCTAACAAACACAGGGGCCTATACGATGATGGCGATGTTGGATCTCCCTTACCCTTGCTTATAAGAACTAGTTTTTGTTCCTTCCAAGCGTCTGGGAATATCCCCTCTTTAAGACAACTGTTATACATTTTCAGCAGTATCTCGGGGCGGTTCATTGCTATCTCCTTTATTACCTCTGTTGGGATTCCATCGGGTCCGGGTGCTTTTTTGTTTTTGAGGCTGCGAGCGGCCGTTTGTAGCTCTACTGTTGTGAACAAGGGAGTATTGGAACGGGTCTCTGTTCCGCTGTCATCTTGTCTGATTTCGTGTCGTGGAAATAGTGTGCTCACAATATTGTGCATGATGTCTTCGTCCATAATTTCTACCGGGTTTTTCATTCCGAGTTTGTTCATCACGAGTTTGTAACCAAGGCCCCAGGGATTTTGGTTTATATCGGTCCTCAGTTCTTCCCACTTTTCCTTTTTACTTTTGAGTATTCGGATTTTCAGCTGTTTTTTGGCTTCTTTATATTCACTACGCTCTGCTTCTGCGTCGCCTCTGCGCCTAGCTCTGGTATACCTCCTTCTTGCTTGTAAGCAGTTCCTTCTGGATTCTTCGATCGAAGCATTCCACCAATGTACTGGTTTCCATTTGGGACAGATAGCTAACAGGTTAGCTGGCTAGATAGCTAGCAGGCTAGCTGGGTAGATGGCTAGCTGGGTAGATGGCTAGCTGGGTAGATGGCTAGCTGGGTAGATGGCTAGCAGGCTAGCTGGGTAGATGGCTAGCTGGGTAGATGGCTAGCAGGCTAGCTGGGTAGATGGCTAGCTGGGTAGATGGCTAGCTGGGTGGAAGGCTAGCGGGATAGCTGGGTAGATGGTTAGCAAGCTAGCTGGGTAGATGGCTAGCTGGGTAGATGGCTAGCTGAGTTTATGGGTAACAGGGTAAATGGCTAGCAGGGTAGATGGCTAGCTGGCTAGCCGGTTAGGTGGGTAGATGCCAGCCGAGTAGATGGCTAGCTGGGTGGATAGCTAGCTGGGTAGATGGCTAGCTGGGTAAATAGCTAGCTGGGTAGATGGCTAGCTGGGTAAATAGCTAGCTGGGTAGATGGCTAGCTGGGTAAATGGGTAGATGTGTAGCTGGGTAAATGGGTAGCTGGGTAGATGTGTCGCTGGGTAGATGGCTAGCTGGCTAGTATAGCCTGCGAACTGGTTAGTATAGTATAGCTGGCTAGTATAGCTTGCTGGCAGAGCTGACGTACTGGGTAGTATAGCGTGGTAGATTGTTGTGATTGTCACAATTGGTCAGAGACCTCTGGTGTTAAAGACTGTAGGACTTCAACTGTATAGTCTGAAGATTCAACATCTTGAAGAATGCTCATTTACTTAACACAACTGTGTGTGAGACCAGTAACTTATTACAAACAACTTGCCACACAACATATTGCTTTGCTATACTGGATAACTTACTGGGAATCATAGACATGGTTGTCTGGTAAGTGATGAGGATGTGTATTTTGGCTGGGAGTTTGTTGCAAGTAATTGTTGTGGCCTTAATTCTTATGCGGCAAACCGCTTTATACATCATGTACATTTAGTTTATATGTACATTGTTTGCTTATTGTTATTGATGTTGTTGTTTCCCAGTATTTCCATTTCCATCAAAGTTGTTAGAATTTTTAATTTTTTTTTGCTTTTCTTTAGCTTTTTATAGAATTTTAGAAATGAAAATGAAAAGAAAGTTTTTTCCTTTTTTTATGAATAAATTTCCGCTTGTTGAGGATTACACAAAAATTGTGTTTTTTACTTTTCTTTACACGCTCCTTCAGCTTTTTAAAGGCATTGAGAGGAGGCAAAGGGATAGTAGTTAGGCCAGGGTTGGCTACAGTTAGTTGTTTATAAATAATTAAGAGTTTTATGAAAAATCGCTGTTGTTGTTGTAGTTTTTCTTTTCTTTTCTTTATCAAATATAAAAAATATAAACTCAACGATAAGTTTCTGCTTTTATGGAATTCCTTTTTCTTATTTTTTTTTTCAAAACTAAGCGGATAAGTAAAAAGGATTTTAAAAGCAAACTTTTTAGTTTGTTCACGTGAAAAAGGAACTTTTATAAACGAAAAACGCAAATAATTAACTTATAACGGGGCTCCGCTTTGAATGGGTCAGTTTTCCAAGTGTTTTCCACTCGAGCACAGTTTGAGGTAATTTTTGATACTTCTTTTTACTATTCATAGTTAATATTCATGGAATCGTAGATACTTTTTGCACATAAAAAAATAAACGAATTAAAGAAAAGCAGAAACTTTCTCTCTACTACTGCTACTGGCAGTATATAGAATAATTAATTCGGGCAGCTGGGAAAGGAATTAAACAATCACACAAACATACGTTATTTTTTTTTTTTGTATTTATGAAGAATTTAAAATATATTTATTCTTTCAGCATTCTGGCATTAGTATACTTTGATGAAATATCCCGCAGGTCTAAAGTCGTGTCCTCAATAATTAGGAAATCTTGGAACGCTGTCGCTGAATACAGTTAATACATGTTACATAATATACATACAAAATAATAATTGGTCATTACAATTTTTTAGTCTTATGTTGTGTGTGCTAATTTTATACATGTTTAAAGTCGACTCCGAACGACAGATTTTTGAGAAACTTTTTCATGGCATGCTATCAACCATCCATCAAAGGATTTTAGCTGGCAAGTTTTTTTATGGAACACAAAATACTACCCAAATTGTCAACGAACAATCATCATTTCTGAGAGGAGTTATGTCTACTACAGTAAGCACACTTGTAGTGTATTAAAGGGTTAAAAAAAACTAAGCAACTTTCTACATTAATGTAATTATCCCAAAATGAATGTATAGAATAAAAGAAGAAATAAAATATCTATCATTTTGTACTCGCATTCTGAAGTCAATCAAATTACCTGTGTTTTAATACTTATGAATATTGTGGAATAAAGACGTGACAACACTAAAATGATTGTATTTAGAGTTACATTATTTCGCTGTTCTCTCCACAGCCTTGCATACAATGTTATCTACTACGCATATGCTGTTCAGATGTACAAGTACAGCGATGATGTGGTAGTAGTACTAAGTGCCCCTAACTTTTATAAAGGCTAAGTCGCATTTATTATGTCTTAATGTACTCATGGTTTGTACTAGCCGTAGTCTAAAGCAATAGTATTCAAGCATACATAATGTTGAGGACTGTCCTGGACTGTATGAAAGCGATAAACAATTACTCCAGAAGTATTACTGTATGCATTATATACAATGTACCTACTCATGAAAGGATAATCGGAAAGGAGGAAACGAATAAACCTGGTATACGATCCAGGGTAGCGTAAATCTTTTTAGAGCATTGAAACCAGGCTACAGAAGTTGACAGAAGTGTGTGTAGTCATGGAAGTGGGTCTCATAGACAATAACTAAGAAGGAATAATTGCAAAAACACTTTGAAGAATTCGTGGCAGTAGCAAAACCATAAGTATACAAACATACATATGTACGTACATACAGAATTCGTCATTACAACCCTTCAGCCAGGATTACATATGTGTGAAGTTAGCTACGAAAATTATATTCCTTTTTTAACAGTGAATGTTATGTTATGTGGGAAGCTAGGCCGTAATCCTGACTGAAGGGCTGTAATGGCCAATTTTGTATGCATGTATGTATGTTATGTTAACAGACACTGTTAACTTAACATAATTAAAAAATTTGGAAAAGGGTGGAAAGAAAATCAATTAAAAATCGCAAAAATACTGATAAATTGGAGAAAAAATGAAAGAAAGACGAAGATAAATATTGGAATTTTAAAAAAAAAAAAAAAAAAAAAAAAAAATTGCTTATTGGAGGTAATAAAGATGAAAAATGAAGTATTTTTACCAAGTATACCCTCCATAAATTGGCAACAATTTATCAAATTTAAAAAGATGTGGTTTTTTGGCCTATTGGACTGAACAGCTATTGGATCAAGAATTCCAAAACAGATTTCATTATGGTCGAGTGCACCTTGGGATTGGATACATAGCCGATGTAACTATGCAGCGCAATAAGTCACAAAATCGCACCTTTTTAAATTTTATCGAATTTTTCACGATTTATATAGAGCATTTTGTTTACTCGTATAAAAAAGTTAGATACATAGGCTATCTCTGCAATCCCAAGGTTCCACCGACCATAACGAAAACTGTTTGGGGATCCTTGATCCAATAGCTATCCAGCCTAATAGGTCAGAAAACCGCACCTTTTTAAATTTTATAGAATTTTTCAGGATTTAGGGAAGGAATATTTGTTACAAATACTTGATTTTTCAACTTTATTATCTCCAACAAGCAAATTGCTATTTTCATATATTTTTGTATTTTTTTTTTTGTAAAATGCACAGGATTTGCTTCGTCTTTCTTTAATTTTGTCACCAATTTATCACTATTTTTGTGATTTTAAATCGATTTTCTTTCCACCCTTTTCACAATTTTTAAATTAAAAAAATAAAATAACATTCATTAACAGTGTATGTAAACATAATATTCACTTAAAAAAAAAGAACATAACTTTCGTACCTAACTTCACAAACATCAGGATTACGTCCTACTTCTCACACCACCTATCTTTAAAGTCGACTCCGAACGACAGAATTTTTTGAGAAACTTTTCATCTAATTTTTATATTTACTTTCAGAGTTTTTGCCAGAGGAAGTCGCCGAAGAAATATTTTTTAATATTTCGTTTTGTTGGAGATGCCTGCCTTGGGGTTTGAACCGGGGCCTTACATGTACATAATAATCCTACGCACAACCTACTAGACTATAGACTTTCAGAAATTCAAGAATCTGCCTTGAGATTACTATAAAAATGGTGCAACGTAAATGGATTGGAATTTAAATCACACAAAATAGAGTTGGTAGGATACATAATTAGATACAAAGAAAAATTAGCTATCACTAGTATCAATCAAATATATTGGAAGCTTATGGGACAGTGAACTGTACTAGACTATACATTAATGCGCAAACTTTTGTAAGAAACCAAGGAGGAATGTATCATCAAATCGGGTGTGAGGAAATGATGAGGACGATAGGTATCATTGGCTGCCTTCCAAAATGTATCAATACAAAGTTTGTATACAGTTCTACTTACTGTATATAAACTAAGTTTGATATGCAAAGTAACCAAACAATGCATCAACTATAAATCCGATGCCTGATTGCTTTTTGACTGCGTTAAAAATACGCATTAACGACGTTTTGAAATAGAAAACATTGTATATATTTTGTACAGCGGCATTATGAAACACGATACTTAGTTCAAACACAAAGCGACTAACATTTTGGAAGGCAGCCATAGTGGCTGGCACTCTTAGGATTATGCCATCCAAGGCATTGGCCTCTGAGATAGCTCACAAAGTCTAGCTGAAATGCCTAGGAGAATGAGAACTTAACATATGACTGGCCTCACAGTACCTCATTCGATAGGACTAATTTTCGTGCACTTTTTCGATTGTATGGGGTCGTAGTTCGGCATCGAGAATATTGGCCTTCAAATGCCTAATTGTCTTTGGTTTTTCGGCCCCACAGAAACTAGTACAACGATGTCAAATCACAGCTTCTTGGTGGCAAATTGATATCACCATTTCGGCTAATTAAGCGACCATCAAACCTTTGATGCAATACATCGATTGTGGCATGAGATATGTGGAAAGTTGTACCATCAAAAACATGAAGAGCGGAATATAAAAACAAAAATCGGTTATCATAAAGCGATAAGTGTCTCCATTGACCGTAATGGTTGGTACAGAATTCACACCAAACAGTCATTACAAGTGACTTGTAATTCATTGGCTTTCAATGGCTTTCTCTGAGTTGAAAAGGCAATTTATAGGGTCCAAGTAATCTTACTTAGCCTTAAAAGAGTCTTCCTCGCTCTTTAACTTCTCTTTCCTTAAATAAACCTTTTTAAATATCTGATCCTGCTCTACAGAAAGTTGCTGCCTCAATCAATAGCGTGGAAACTCCCCTCTTAAACAAATTGTGGAAACCTGATTAAAAATCTTTCTAAATCGTGCCTGGAAATAAATTCTTGAACATGTTCTTTTGTGTATACAATACGTGTGTTGTATTAATATTGTCCTTATGAATGTCCTTCATTTTATGAGCTTCTGAAAGTCATTTTTAATTTCGCAAACAAAAGTAATTTTGATGGCAAACAGTTCATATGTAAGTGAATAAATAAGAAAATGAAACTGAACACAGTAAATAGAAAATGGGAAGAAAAAATTTCCATAAACCAAGCTGAGTAAAAATCCACAATAAAAATGGAATGGAAAAAAAGTATTCGTCTGAATTAAATCCAGAAAAAAAGAATCATAAACAAACTCGTAAATAAATAAAAAGAACAAAAGCCTGCCTTTTTCTTAATTGGAAAGAAAATCAGAAAAAAAGGAAGAAAAAGTTTTCCATTTTTGGTAATATTCGTTGTTGTTGTTGTTGTTGTTGCCAAAATACTCTACTTAAACTCGCATAAGTCGTATGAGTGTGTTGTGCTGATAAAAGCACGAATAAAATACAGGGAACAACGTTTGCATTTTTATTATTGTTATGGTTGTTGTTGTTGTAGTTGTTGTTGTTATTGTATTTCTCGAAACGAAGCTCAATATTTAAAAAACAGAATTTCAAGAGAACAGAAAACATTGGAAAAGGCACTCCACAAAGGTGAAACAAATGGCGCAAAACAAACTCCAAAAAACAAAACTAGA
Source organism: Sarcophaga rosellei (assembly GCA_930367235.1). NCBI lineage: Eukaryota > Metazoa > Arthropoda > Insecta > Diptera > Sarcophagidae > Sarcophaga > Sarcophaga rosellei. The sequence goes on along the minus strand of OV884020.1, from coordinate 12,951,526 downwards.
GGTTCGAACGAAAAAAAAATAAATAAAAAAATAAGAATCTAAACAGCAAGACGTATAAATTATTAAACGCCTCGTAAATTTTCTATACAAGAAGCACGTACAATGCTCCATTACGTATACGAGTATACAAGTTGATTTAACCTAAATTTCGAAGGCAACAAACGCTAGCAGTACGACAGGAGGACACAACAGGAGTAACGATTGCAAACAACAGAAATAGCAAAAGCAACAGCAGCAGCCGGGAATCAGTAGACGCCACAAGAACAAATACCACACCACACGTCGCCAGCAGTATATACGACAGTAGGATGTTGAGTAGCAAAAAAGGAGAGAATAAATTCTTCTTTTGCCATTTCAAGCAAAGGAAAAAAAGGGAGAGAAAAAATAAGGAAGAAAAAATCCTGAAACAAATCAAAAACGAGAAGAACATGACGAATATAAAACAAATCAACTTTAACTTTACATCAGGTTTACATTGTAATATATGCAGTGCTTTTTCCCTGTTTTTTTTTTGTTTTGTTTAACCCAATTAAGGGTGAATGGTTGCGATTTATGTGGTGTATTGGTTATAACCAAAGCCATCATGCTATGAAAACGCCATTTATTTCGTTTTAATTTGTTTCCATGTTTTAGCAGTTGCGGAAATTTACAATGAAATTACAAAGTGATACTCAATCAGGAAAGGATATTTACAATATGGATGGAGTTTATAAGTGGAACAGTTGAAATTAGAGTAGTTTGCGACCTTTCAAGTTTAAAACATTTTCTAAGGATTGCTGCAACACCATCATCCATTTTATACCCTAAACTTTCCTAAATAAAGTTTACAAGCCTGCATCAGTGATAGCATGTTTTAAACCAAAAAGAAGTCTAGTCTATCACCATGCTACGTTCATCTTCAACTTGAAATCAAACGATCTCATCAGATTCTGTACGGAGCTATTTTAATTACTTTGTGCTATGAAAGCCTTGCGTCTTGGGACAGACGAGAGCCTTGGGGATTATAATAAAGTGCCACACATACAATCTTGTTATTGTATCTCAATGTATCGGGCCTTTCATTAAGCACATCTTATCTCTAAACTTAAATAAAATAAAGTACATATGTACTGAAGGGTTATAATGGCCAATTATGTATGTATGTATGTACATATGTGTGTGAAGTATCATCGAAATTTTTAATCGTTTGAAAGATTTCTCCTAGCGCAGTGCCTACGAAATTTTCAATTTTACATGATCCTGGCTTATAAATCAGACGGAATTTGACTGATGGCATGGGTTGTTTATGATTTGAAGGCCTCTGTAGTTTACATATGTACATACATAATTAATCATTACAACCCTTCAGTCAGGATTACGATCTAGTTTCGAACACCACTTATGTTGTGTGTATTAGTTTTATCCATGAGTGGTGGGACCTACAGTTTAAAGTGCACTCCGAACGATAGATTTTTGCGAAACTTTTCGTGGCAATTTTATTTACTCTCAGAGTTTTTGTCAGAAATCTGCTGGGAGGAAGTCTCTGAAGAAATATTTTTTCGTTTCGTTGGAAAAGTCTGAACCGTGGCTTCACGTCTATTAAGCCAACACACCAGCTTCTGTAATACGGCGACTACAAACACATCCTATCTTTAAATTAAAAAAAGTGTGTGTGACTTATCACCGAAACTTTTATTTCTTTAAAAGACCTATTGCTGCCATCATGTGCGTAATATATAACAGGTAAATGTCCGCCATGACTTCTCTTAGTGGAGTGCATCCGAAATGATAAATTTTACATAATCCTGGCTCATAAATCAGACTGAATTTGACCAATGGCATAGGTTCTGTATGCTTTGAAGACTTCTGAGGTTTGTGGCTTATTCGTATATACCTGCGACTTAAGAATTCCCCAACAGAAAAAGACTAACGATGTCAAATCTCGCTGGTGGTGAGATGATCGCTCGTACAGAATATTGAATGCGTCAAAAACTGGGTTGTAGCACAACTCAGTTGAAACTATGTGCCTTTTGAGACCAGACAATCCAATTTAGGCCAGAACTGTAGTGATTGCTATTGATAGTGATGGCCTAGTCAATATCATTCTCAAAGAAATATTGACCCTTTATGCTGCAAGCCTATAAAAGCCACACCAAACTGATCTCTTGGATATCGCGTAGATTGGAGTCGTCTCAAATTCGTCTTCAATTTATACAGAAATGAAGAAAATTTTTCGATACAAATTAATGTCAATTGTGAACTGCTCTAGAGCTCATTCAGTGACTACACGTTGTTATTTATGATAATTATTCAGTTCTTGAGTTGAGTCCAAATCTACTCACAACTCAAAATTCGTCTAATTGTGATCTGCGAAAGACTGAGTTCTTATGTAGCGATCGTAAATTGTGGGCTGGCCATTTTGATAAAACAATTTTATGGTATTATATCAGAGTGTTATTGAATGCTTGAATGTCTGTCATTTAGTTTTTAACGATTATTTCATGTAAATGAATCATCTACGTTTACGGGCTCCAATATTGACATACTTTCTCCAGGATATCGTCCGATATTTCGCCAATCGAGGCGCTCTGGTGTTACCTTTTTTGGTTGGAATATCGACTGGCTTGTCTTTGTATACGAGACTTTAACGTATCCTCACAAAAAATAGAGATCAAATCACATGATCTTGGCCGTCAATTGATTGAACAAGCGCTCACTAAACGCGACTCTAGATTGTCGTATGGACATTTAAGAGTCAGAAAGTTCATAGCTGTTAAGGGACTTATTCCCTTTCAAAGTAGTGTTTGTACTGCTCGTATATCGATTTCAATATATACTAATGGAGCTACTATGAGCAGCTTTCAGTAAGAAATCATTTAGTTTTTTACTTTTGAAAAGCTTAATTAAGCAATAGTCGTTGTAGTCAAGTAAATATTGTGTTGGGCTACTGAACGAGAGATCAAGAGATCAAACCACAGCTATGACATCTCGCACAAATCAAAACCTTAAGAAATATTTCGTTCGGCAACTACTTCTTAGCTTCTGGTAATAACGTAGGAACTCTGTGAGTAAATAAATTGAAAATAAAAAAACCTTTCAAATCTGTCGTTGATGTTAAAGTGTAGGTGCTGCCACTCATGGATAAAATTAACACACACTACACGTTTGGTAGGAGAAATCAAGCCGTTAAACTCACTAAAGGGTTGTAATGGCCACAAGAGAATGCAATGTTTGTAATGTAAGACAACCTCCATTGAAAATATGAATCTAATGGTCAGTGGGGAATGCAGTGTTAGTATGCATGTATGTAAGGCAATCTCTATTGGAAATATGAAGCTTTTACAAAATTTTATACGCCTAATTCTTTTCAATGGACACAATAACCTGTTTGTAAAAGATTTTAAGATCAATATGTAGATTTTTAATTGATTCTGTCTTTTTCTTTCACTATTCTTTGAATTTACAAAAAACCCATGGACCCCACCATGGGTTAAAATATTGTTGTATAAACTGAAAAACAATAATATACTTCACGTTTCGTTTCGTTTCGTTATACATATATGTTGTACAATAATAAAGTAGAACACAACACCAAAATAACTGACCTCTTTATACATGCAATATACACTTCCATACATTTGCCCACAAATGTATGTATCACTCAAACAAATAAGTATTCCCCCCAAAAATAAAATGTGAAAGAGGGGTGATATGAAACATAATAAAAAATGAGAAAAACTATGACATGTTCAACTTACCATCACACCACAATATGGCAGCTATGCAGGCATCTATTTCAGGACATTTATATTCACAGTCTGACTCTTTTGGATAGAATCCAAGTTCATTTAACGTATCATTGCCACTAGTACCAGTTGTTGTTATAACACTACCAGCACCACCACTGGTACCTGTGCTGCTGGCATTCGTTTGTAAATCAAATTGTTGTAGAAGAGTATTTTTCGTGCGATGTATCTCCAGCCAGGTAAAGGCAATATCACCAGGTTCCTTTAAAATCGGCTCCAAAACTAAACTGACAGGCCTGTAAAGATAGCAAAAAGGAAGAGCATGAGTAGAAGTTAATAATGTATGCATGTGAATGTATTTTCTCTTGTTTATTAATATCCTTTAAGAGCTCATTAAAAATTGAAAAAGTAATTACAAGTTTATCCTGCCATAAGTTTTTTTATTGTTGTTGTTGTTTACCCATTAACACACAGACACAGTCATACTCAAACACTTATTCTTGTTAATTGTTTTCCGTTTTGGTCTAAAAACATAATAATAAATCCTTTGGCAACATGTTTACAAATTCATACCAAGGCTGAGAGGAGAGGGGGGGGGGGGGGGGGGGGGCTTTAAGTGTTTATAGGCAAATGTTTTGTTTTTAGTCTTTGCATTTTATTACCACCAGACCTTTTTTGCAAAGGCTTATGGGTATTATTTCCTTCTCTCGTCTCCATCAATTTCAAATTTTTCCTTTTCAGCATTTTGTTTCTTTGCCTTCATTTTATTTACGGCTTTAGTGTTGGTAAATTAAAAATCAAAATTTAATTTTAAATTGTTATAGATTTCACAGAACGTGCCACACATCATTTTGTGTTTATGTATATGGCTATGGTAAGTTTTAAATTGTTTAACAAGTCAAGTCAAGTAAAATGGAGAACAAATACATGACGCAGAGGTGTAGGCTAGAGGGGGATCATATATAAACCAGCAATGGTTGAGGACTTTTACTGTTAGCAACACAGCTGATGTACTTTTGGTATCACAAACAATTTTTAAGGTTAAAAAATGTTTCGTGACATGTGGCAAACTAAAAATACAGCAATAAACGAACAACGCCGAGAAGCCATTGAGTTTTATTATCAAAATTCTTGCTTTAAAAATGATGTACTTTCGGTATCACAATAAATTTTTAAGGTTAAAAAATGTTTCGCGACATGTGGCAAACTAAAAATACAGCAATAAACGAACAATACCGAGAAGCCATTGATTTATGATATTATTATCAAAATTCTTGCTTTAAAATGTGTTTCAGACACTCCTCTCAAAGTCATCTTAGTTGATCCATCGATCAGGCCATTTTGTAAACAGATTTGGCATCAGGTTCACTTATTGGGTACTCATCCACTACTCAATTGGACTTGTGTTATTCGAACACTTGTCAAATATTGCTCATTTTGCAATCACAGTTATAAATTTTCATTTGCTCTTAAACCATTCAGAGCTTCTGATTCCATCCTCTATAAATCAATGAGATAATCTTTATTGTAGAACGAACCCAAGGGCTTTCCAAGTTATGGACATGCTAACAAAAGATGCAGAATAATTGCCTCCTTATCCTCGCTTCGGTAATGTCTGCAGAATTAAGCAAGATGATGTGCATAGCATCCAGAAAACAATATTTCTTAGTGACTGCAACAGGGTTGTTGAGTAGGCTCATTGGAGTTTGAGCAAAGCAGACTTTAGGTGTGTATTTCATCAGATTTGCTGTACTATTGAATACATATGCGAAGCAGCTCCCGCAGTGCAAGTGACGTTAACGAAATCTATTACTGCATAGGCAACCTTAAACTTACTGGTATGTATACAATTAGGTTCCTAATGCAGTGATGCAGTTCAAGTGATCTTAACGAAATCTATAGCTGCATCCCTAAACTTGCTGGTACACAATTTGGTTCCTTATGTAAATAACTCGTGGGTTCGATGATTGTGCCTTATCTTAACAATGTCTTCCTCTGCAGCTTCCTGAAATATAGCAGCATCCCGCTTTATCATTTCGTTTAGAAACTCGCGGCAACCATCCTACGCAACCGTTCCAACAACCATCAGACTCCCAGGATCTAAACTAATAACTCTCCCAGAGCTATTGTCATTTTTAATAATCATCAGCTGGAGCTTGTATTGTCGACACTTCTGCCTTAAGAACGCTATAATGCTCCGGTAGCGTTATAGGGTGAGCCTTTCCTGCCACATCTGAAAACTTTTGTTTGGCAAACCACAATCAAAGAATATACATATGAGTTCTGCATCAATAACATGAGAATGATAAACGAATTTTTGACAGCGCACTGTAGACTCAGAGTACATAGAATGATGCTGGGCACCGAGTAGCATCCTGATGTTTATCAGAGTTGCAGGAGACGAAATAGGGAGACCCTATGAAGTATAAAGCCAGTACAATTGATCGTACAATTGCAGTAGAAAGAGCCTCTAAGGGAGCTCTTTCTAGTTCCGAACTATTGATAAAATCTGCTGTCATGTAAGAGATCTGTCACACTATTATTGCAGTCATCCGAAACGAGGGTTGTGGTATCCCTTGAGAAGTCACAGTAAGGTATCCTGTAATCAACATATCGTAGTCTTCAAATTTTGCCAAGATCTTCGTGTGTCTTGAATACGATTTGTGGCATTGTGCCGAGCCTTTACACTGAAGGTCTGGTGGAAAGAGGTCTGAAAGTGTATTCAAGGCCGGCGTAGTTGTAGAACGCAATACATTCGTATATTTGTATCCGCCATTTAAAGTTCATTGGTAAGACGAATGGGTTTCCATAATTCTAGGTATACGTAAGTCAATAAACTGTAGGCCTCGCCACTCATGCATAAAATGAACACACACAACATTAGCCGTGTCAGAAGCTAAGTTGTAGGGTTGCAATGACCCATTATGTATCTATGTATGTATATCCTTCTCCTACTTATATATCCTTAACCAATTCATATCCTCTATATTGTTTAGAGCTGTGACCAGATAACGTTCCTGAAAGTCGTATATCACAACAAAGACAACAACCGCTTTTCTTACTCTCCCAACAAAATGGACTGCATGAGTGGTGATCATCTTTGGCATCCTGCTTTATGGCAAATGGTTAGTAACTCATCATGTATTCGATCAATAAGGAATTTCTTTTTTGACAACATTAATTAGTTTACATTTTTATAACTGTAGGCTCTTTGATCTCGATTTAAAACAAAAATCTTCTCCAATTAAAAATTTTAACAATACCCTATGAAAAGTTGACACATCTTAAACACAATTTTAAAATTTAATAAAGTTTTTCGAATGCTTATTACATAAGCAACTGCCATGGAAATGTCAACTATTCAGAACAATGGCATTTCATGCTCACACCTAGTCCAACATGCACACACATACACAAAGCAAAGTAATGTTACGCCTCTGGCTGGAAATACATTAAAATAACATTCGACTGGTACCGGTCATGTCATTGTTTAGTATCTGAACAGATAGTATGAACAGAAAAAAAGAAAAATGTCAATGAATGCTTTTAGGATATACGCATCCAATAAGATCTCATACACATACACATACATATCCATATGCAGCACAGATAGGTACATATACTTTTGTACGTAGTCAGAAACGGATATAAAAACGGAAATGCATACACTCTCATAGCCACATAGAGCTGCACATAAACATGCAAAGAATTATAAACAAATATTAATGACCTAAAATGGTTAAAAAAAAGAGAATGAAAAGAGAGAGTGAGAGAGATGGTGAAAGAGAAAGTAAAAAGGCCATGAATTGAAATAAAATTGGTTTAAAAAAGAAGCGTAACAGAATTTAACAAACATTACAAATGTATTCATACCTTTTTTTACCCAATGCTGACGTACGTAGACACTACGTTCGATCAATGGCCGAAATATTTATCCGAATATAGTGAAAGATAATAATCGAAGAAGCAAAAATCGAACCAAATGAGAGGTATATCGCTTGATCGATAATATGTATGTTGATATTTTGGAATAATTTCTACAGTGTAGAGCTTCTTGGTTTTCTGAGCGGAAAACTGTACACAACATTGTTATTTTCTTGCCATTAATTGCATTATTAAGATCAGAACAATTGGTAATGTAAAGAAGCAAAGTTCGAGCTGTGTGGTAAATGCGTCAAAACTTCACCATCAAGATCTTTAAGTTTCCGCTGGATTAAGCGTTGTCGTCATGAAACACCACCAGTTTATCCGTTGTTAGATTAGAATGGTTTTAATTGGATTTTTATTTAACTGTCGTTAATGGTTGACAGTAGATATCAGACTTAATCATATGACCGGGTTTTAGAAGCTTGTAATGAATAATCATCCTTCAATTACATCAGAAAGCACAGCATTATTTTGGTACATGTCAATTCTGTCTCTGCCATCATCTATGAAGCTTTACTTTGCTTCATATGTACCATTGCGTTACCCAGTGTAAGGTAAGTTCCCTTGTCATGATTCGTTACAGATGGGTTTGAACAACCCTGATCTTCGGATGAATCCGGCTATTTTCCTTAGTGGCACATTTGCTACACTGCCAAAAACCGATGACGTCTGTATTGAAGTGCAGGATGTTGTTCCAATTCTCTTTCGTCCAAATCCTGAGAAGCTTCTGCATTATTCCTGGTGGGGCAGACCGAGCTTGTCAGCGGAACTGCCAATTGCGCATTGTATTGTTAGAATTCCTATTTCTCTTGTCGAACTAAAGTAGTTCTTTGGATTTTCTGGGAAAGAAGTTGTCACCAACTTGATTCTGGTACAAAATTTCAGTGCGCTATCCGGTAAGTCCTGCTCTTTTGTTGGAACCAAATGTGGTGGGTGTCTAAGTTATCATCCAACAATTTTATTGGATGTAATAGCGATTCGTTAACGGCTTGAGGATAGAAATTTGATAGAAAATCTCTCAAACAAAGTGGAGGGAATTGAAGCTTAGCGAATGGAGAAGTTGTTGTTCAAATAATAAATAAAACCTTATTTATTTCAACCCTTTAGTCAGGATTACAACCTAGCTTTTCACAATACTCACTCGTGCGTGTGTGTATACTCGTGTGTTTCCATTGTATCCACAAGTGGTGGAACCTATTATTTAATATCAACTCCGAACGATAGAATTGAGCAATTTTTCATTGCAATTTTGTTCTACACTCATAGTTTTTGCTAGCAGACTGCTGAGAGAAAGTCGTCGAAGAAATATAAATTTTCATATTTCGTTTTGCTGGATTTGTCTGACCTAGGATTTGAACCCGTGGCCTCACATCTAATAAACCAATGCACTACCTACTACACTATCAACACAATATCTTCTAAATTAATACCTTTCCTGCTCTCCTTTCCAAAAATTACCGTGGTGGAGGAGTAAACAATATTTTCTGATACTTTTTTGGAGAAGAAAACAATTTGTTTCCCCGTTAATAAAAAATTCTTAATGTGAACTTAATTGTTGTTGTTGTTCTTTTTTATTACTTCACACTTTAACCTTTGCCTCTATTTAATTTTGAAATAAGTTTTGACTCCCAACCAACAACTACAAACAACTTTTACAAACAAATTTAACCTCACTAATGTAGGGTATCCATAGCAAGTCATTCTGCATAGTGAGATGGGTTAAATAAACAAGGATACGCAAATACCAAACAAAGTTAAAGAAAAACGCAAAAAACCGGTCACCGTAAGAGTGTATGGAATATAAATGCACATATGTATACATACATACATATGTACTTGCTTGGACATGTATGTGTAAACTCGTATACATACATAAATAAGAGTAAATGAGTTAGTAAAAGTATGAATTTGCTAGTGTGTGGGTAATTTTAATGGCAAACGTTAAGAGTGTTTGTATAGAGAACGTACAAATGTGAATGAATGTGTGTGTATGTGCCTGTGTTAAATGAGTTTACACAAGTAATTGTATTGAATTCCAACAACAAATACAAATATAAGCATAAGAAGAGTGTATGTATGTATGTATGCCATAAATACTTCTACTCAAAAACAAAAAAGAGGGAAAAACAAACCATTTATTCCTTTACAAAACAGCAAGCAACATGCGTAAGTTGCTGTTGATGATGTTTGTTGTATATACTGTTGTATGGTGTGCTCAGTAAATTATCGACTTAACATACCCGTTCAATGTATGAAATAAATGAATGTATGAATGAATGAGTAAATGAACGAGCGTGTGTTTAAAAGTATGAATTGCAGTATTAATGTACATACATATACTACCATAGTTTGCCTTTTCGTGTGTGTGTGCATGCGTGTAACTGAATTTAAAGAATCCAATATTTTATAAACCGAAATTACCAACAGCAACACACAAAATTAATGAGAGTATAACTCTGGGTGTTTTCAGTCTCTTGTTGTACCGGTACAATGTTGTCGGACTAACATGATGTTTTGTTTTCCTTTTTTTTTTGTTTGTTTGTTTTTTGTTTGAAGATACAGAAAAAAAGTACTCTTGCAGGAGTGGAACAGCATTAAAAAAGCAAGAAAAAAATAAACTAACGAACTGAACATCAGAATTCACACGAAATAATCGTAAAATAAAGTTTATGGCATTTTCATTCAGGATAATATGTGTTGCATATATACAGTGAGCAACAATTAGGGCCGAACGAAATAATTATATTTTTTTTAACAGTAATCAATTAATTTAAAAGAGTGTCTTTAGATAGGTAAGTAGGTAGAAATGGCTAATGGAGCTATGAGCGAACACATTTGGGATACACACAGGGCCTACTATGAAACCCAGTTTCACTTTCTCCTCTAGTTCAGGAACCACTCGGAGCTTTCGATGAAGCGTCTCAGACTGCCAATCTCAATGCATGACTGTTCATGCAGAGCCTCCCAGGTGCCTCTCTCCCCCGACCAAGTGCCGGGCATGTACATAGTAGGTGAAGAACAGTCTCATCCTCTTCTTTATCTCGGCAGCTTCTACAGAAATCATTTGCATTCGTTTGAAAAAAAAGACCATTTGGTGTCATTATGTGTGGAATATAACATCGATAAAAGGCCAGACACAGCCACTTTGGGTGCACCGCATCTAAAAGGTCCACTTCTTTATGACTCTGGCGCATAAATAAGGCTAAATTCGATCGATGTGGCTTGTGGCTTCTACCCATACATCTGCGAATAAGAATATCCCACAAGAAAAAGCCTAAGGGGTTCAAACAACACGATCTGGGTGGTCAATTCACATCAACTTAACATAAGATGACCAAGCGGTCAAATCACTTGTGCCAATACGCCACGTAGCCTTTTTCTGTTGAAACATTCAGTTCTACTCGGTCATACCTGGTGTACACTTCGAAAATCCTCTTCCTTTTTGAAAGAAAAGACGTTGGTGTCCAGATTATTCAATTCAGGCAAAAATAAGTGGATAATCATAACCTTTGAGTGCTAGAAGTTAACAATGATGGTCGGGCCAATGTTGTTCTCAAAGATATATGAAACGGTGACGCTGCCAGTCTAAAATCCACCGCTTTTCTCATGTGGATTGGTATAGTACTAAATTCGACAATTTTGTGTGTCCATGAACGCATTCATTCAGAAACGGGCCTCATCGCTGGAGAGGATTTTTCGATGAAAATTGGTGTCAATTGCCAACTGGTCCAGAGCTCACTTGGCGAACAGAGGTCCTTCTATATGTGATCGTGTACATTCGGTCCTTAGGTCATTGGAATTTTGAAGGGGTTTGGGCGCGAAAATTCGCCAAGTTGTGGTTTGAAAGAAACCAATTCTTATAAGCGACGAGAGACCGACTGCTTAGGATTCTTCTGTACATTTCCACGGACATCAGGAATGTTTTCAACAGCTCTGTAGTTTCGTTGCCATACGGGTGACTGCTTAGGATTCTTCTGTACATTTCCACGGATAGCACAGGAATGATTTCAAAAGATCTTGCGTCTCGTTGTCATACGGATGTTGATCAATCGCTGATTGAACCAGTGGAGTCGAATTTATGCACCGCTTTGCGTATAGTCATCTGGGAAGGCCAAATATGGCGATCGTAAAAAGAAAGAAGCGCACGTTATCCGAACAGAATATCCATGTATAATAATAATGTTGCACATATTGTTTAATGCTGTATCCATCCATGGTGATTTGCCTAAACCGACTAAATAAACGACAACTAATTTAACAGATGTAGCCTCAACAAGATGACTGTTTTTAACTGTTAAAGTTCGAAAGTACTTGTTAGAAGACACTGACAATGTAAAGACCCAAAGGTAAGAGAAAAAATTGAAAATCTGATGCTTAATTTTCTGAAAGCCACCTATTTTTTACAATTTAAAAATCTTCTTTAGACGAGATCATCACATACATATAAAAACTCAGAGGCTTAAGAATGTTTTACGATTGATTTTATGGACCCTTAATATTGTTGCGAGAGAGGGTCAAAGCCCATATGATTTTAATAGAAGTTTTAATTGTATTTTATGTGATATACATACATATGTACATATATAACAGAGCTTCCATGTATGTGAATAACACATAAATCATAAGCAGGCAGTGTAATACAGTATATGTATCTGTGGGATTAAATTGCTTTTGAGCTTTAAAATTAAAATCTTAGAAGACATATTTTTCAGACTAGTTTTCGACCCTAGACATGCACATAAGAATGATGAGTTTCTCATGACTTAATATGTTCTAATAATTTAAAAAGAGACAGACTGACAATTTTATAGCCACTTCACTTTTGTACAAATCTAGTGAATCTTTACTTACAGCTCTCACTGTTAAGCGTACTACCATATATTGTTGTAAATTAGATTTTTCCCTTTACAATTTCTGTTTTGTTATTGTTGTTGCTGTTTTTTTGTTTTGTTTAACTTAAACATTCTGTAGGTGTTTTATGTTTATAACACCTACAATAAAAGATATCCATCGATTTTAATGAGTGTCTACCTTTAGGGTTAAATGTCTAAACGCAAAAGCCATGGATAGCAGTAAATTTAGATAAACATTAAAAAAATATGTACATACATATGTATGTATGTACATATACACACACACACGCAGCCAGCAACAAATTTTAGTATAAAAACATTGCTACTGGGGTTCATCGTCATCGTTTTACGAGAACTTTGGGGGAAAAAAAGAAAAATTTTTTTGGACCACCAGTTGTTGCTTTTGCTGATGCTGCTGTGGTGTGGTCTATTGTTGTGATTTTGTTGTAACTGTTAAGTTCAGTTCAATTACGCACCGAATACACTTTTCAACTTTAGGTTTTTTGTTGTTGTTCTTGTTATTGTTGTATATTTCATTTATTCATGCATTAATAATTAAGTCGTAGCCGTAGTTGGGAAAATGGAAAAAGTGCCAAACAGATGGGAAAAAAACGTACGAAAACAAAAATCTAAACGATCTGAAAGATATGTTTAGTTTTTTACTGTTTTAGGCAGATTTGGCTCGTAAGTTTCATTCATACGGGCAATAAATTTCATAAGAAATTGCTTTTCTATGTTTCTCTACTTTTTTTTCATCTTTTTTTTTTCAGTACATCCCCCCTTAAGAGTTGTTATTGATTTAAAGTTTTAGAGGATTTTTAAATTTAATCAACATAATATGTACTTACTTGTTGGTAAACAATGGCTGGCCATTGGTCCAATCCTCCGAGAATATATGCAATGAAGTGGGGCGTGGACCACTTTGTGCCGGACACACTACCCGCATGGGTTTTAAGGGACGGCCGGAATAGATCATTAAACGATTTTTCGTATGACATCTCATGGCATCCTCTGACGTAGGATCCACAGGCAAATATGAGCCCCAGGTTTGAACAAACAGCGACTTTTCCAATGTTTGTGCCTCTATGTACCAAGACAAGCCCTCGCAACTGGAGTCTTGGGATTTCATTGGATATTTAATTTCATCTTCTCCACCTGCTCCCTTCAGCCTTAAACGTTTGCGACACTCACTCACACGCTTAAACTCATACGAGGCAAAAAAGTTTACATCCGCAAAATCCTCCGATATATTTAGTTTCGTTACCGTAAAAGTCAATTCCATTATCCGGGAGTTCGAAACAAACGTTAACGGGGCATTACTGTACAAAGCACTGGAATTGTCACAAAAACATCCCATTTGTATCTTAACATCCCGATACGGTACATCAAATAATTTCAATTCTGTTATACGTCCATCTGGATCCAATTGATTACATTTCGGTCGCCCCGTATGTAAATCATTGTCGGTGGTACAGGTAGTGCCATCACCAAATGAGACATTGTGCAACACCAGACGTACTCTTTCCGAGGGACCCGCTTCAAAGCGATATAAGCAGGTCAAATTCTTAGCACCACCGCGACCATACAAGAATACATTACGTGGTATTTGTATGTTGCCTTTACGTTTGCGAAATACTCTGGAACATAGCAAAGGCACAGGCTCTTCGCCTCTTCTGCCCGGCCAAGGTTCACCACCCTGTTCGGTGTCGACGAATTCATAATTCAATGCGAATTGAGCAGGAAATAGGGCTGTGCCAGTGTGCGTGTGAAATTCAAGTTTCTGAAAAGAAAGAAATAAGAATAAGAGTTTTTTTTAATGTTTACATATTTGTTTTCATAACATAACACTAGAAAAATTTAGTTAGGTTAGATTATGCTAGGTTAGAGGACATCTACTTGTCAAATACTATGACCTGTAATGAAACCAATAACTAACCTCAGGTTGGCCTTATCCAATCCCAGTAGCAAACCTGTTGTATCCCTGTCTATAGCATGCCATCTACCATCCACCCCCCAACGCCTTTGCTCTTCCGCCCCTACTCATCCAGTGATGAGGCCGTAAAACTAGCAGATTAGGAGATCAGGATCAATTATCAAGATGCCCTCAGAAAGTGGATCTAACTTAGCGAGAGCATCTCTTAACCTAATATACCCCTATGTAACGGGACCCAGCATAGACGGATTCGACCCAGTAAAAAGGTCCTTAAGGACTATTTGCAAGCACGAATAAGCCGTGACTTATACCAGCCTGACTCAATGGCCCTTTCGACAGCCTGACTGATAGTTAGAAAATGTTGCTTTGGTTTGCTGCCGACAAATATGGGGAAATCGGCCTAAGGATAGCTCATATGAATTTTACTATTGTTCCTACAGTATCGTATCCTGTGTTCTATCAGCCTTTTGATAGAGAAGGCATGTCAATAATTTCTGAATGATGAAATATATTTTGTCATCAAATGCCAAGCAATAACAAAGTATTCTCCATTTTCCCATGTCAATATCAATACTGCAGAAGGCTTAGTATTCAGGTTTAATTAATACCGGGCCGGATTAATCTGGTCTCTCTACAAATGGGCTCGTTATGATATCTTGCCTTTGCAGGGGAATAAAGTTTGTTTGTTTGCCTCTACAGAGGATTGCCGATCTCAAGTTTAAATTCATTTGGACTTTCTATTGTGGCATCCTTTACAAGTGCATTGGGTTTGTTGTTAACTTTAATGGCCCCCCATCCAGCAACACATACGAGGGTAATTGTCAAATGTCTTGCGACTAAAGGCATGAGGCATTCTTAGATGTGGTATACACACTCTTTAGAGATCTAAGGCTCCTTTTCTGTAAGCGAATATATTCATTCGATATACTTTGATATGGCTAGAAGAAAGTATGCCCAACGATTGGAACCGAAAAACAAGTCGACACACACCATCTTTTTGTCGACTATAAGGCAGCCTTTGATAGGCCGCAATGTTGAGCAATTCCGTCAAGGTAGGAATGGACCTCTCCAAACCTTTTGATACCGTACGAGGTTTCAGACAGACCTTTTCAACTTCGTCATGGAGAGTGTTCTGCCAAAGGCAGGAATGCATCGTAATGGCACTATTTTTAAAAAAAGTGTCCAGTGTCGTTCGAATGGAGGAGGATGCTCCGGCGAGACGGGTATTTGATGCGGTGATCTGCGGAAGTCGGCGAAGAGGACGACCTTATATCCGTTGGAAGGACCAAATCGAGGAAGCCCTGTCATCGATTTTATTACTGTCAGCGAATATTTCCATTCGATATACTCTGTGGTCGGACTAACACAGCGGCAGTCTCTGCTTAATTACTTAATTGTTCATAACACCACTTTAGTCAGGATTACAACCTAGTTTCTCGCACCACTAATGTTGAAAGAAATTTTTTTAAATTCAAGAAGTTTGAGCTGGGGTTTGAATATGAGCTCTCGTCTAATAATCTACTACACTACGGCGACTTTAGTCTCTACTGTCATTAAAACACATTAAAAACTCAACGTTTTTCAAGGAGGCAGGAAAATTTACAGGAGCCAGAAATATTGTAAAGCCAGTGGTTTCAGTTTCTTTTTTTCTTTTGTAACAATTAAAGAAACTTTTTTAATGTTTTCTTTAGTAAATTGGCAACATTTCTAAGTAATTCGTTAACATTTTAATTTCTTTGCTTTGTAGCAAAGCAAGCCTAGTTTATTTGCCACCAATCTTAAGATGCCAGCCAACAGCCAACAACCAGGTGTAAATAGTTAAAATTGCAATTTCTAGTTGCAGTATTTGCAATCAACTTCTGTAGAGTTCGTATCCTTTTTTCTTCTCTTAGTTTTCCACTTGTTTCTGTATTTTTATTTATTTTTTCGTTTTCTCATTTAATTTTTTGGCGTGAATGGGAGAAGAGCGAGGAGAGCGAGTTAACTATTTGCGTACGCTGTGCTTAATTTAAGCACGTAAATCAAATTTAAACACTTGACTTGATTTGAGGCCCAAAGCAATATAACAAGAACGGGGAATTACGTAACATGCGACATTTGCTTTGCCAAAATCAAAAAACTTTACTTACTGCCACCGTAATAAACAAAAAGTATACAAAAAAAATCACGGAAATAGGAGCGTAAACTAAACGAAAGCAAATACTAGTTACAGTTGTAGAGAAATGATGAAAGAAATAAAAAAAAAAGAGAGGAAAAACTGTGTATAAATAACGTAAATACTGGAGACGGCTAGGGCAATACAAACGTTACGCCTGACAACGTTTGTTATACGTAAATTCGTAACATAACGGTTATACGAGCACTCGTAATACTATAATGACTGAGCGTTCCTCTCTTACGTTTCGTTATCCAAGTTTTTTTATTTTCTTTTTTTGTGACTCGCTGTCGCTGTGTTCGTTAGAATAAAACGAATGGCACTTATGGACTGCTGGCAGCATACAGAGGCATGAGTGCGTGCATTTCTACAAGTGCGGCATGGGATTCTGGAAAATGTGTTTTATTTTATTTTCCAGAAATAGTGTTGTGTCCTTAAGGAACAAAATATTTAAACTAAAAATGGTTACAGCAGCCAAGAAGCAGGAGAAAAAAAATTCGCAACACAACTCAATACAACGCCAAAACCCAAGTTTTCAACCTGCAAACGGTACGTTTTTGTTTTTCTTTTTGTATGCTGTTGCCGACTAAAAAACACACACAGTGTCACCATCATCTGCATATACATACATTCGCAGCTACTGTATGTTAATGGCAAACTATGAATGAGTGTGTGTTTCGCTAAGTAAATCCTCTTTAAGCATTTGCCATCACTAAATATACATACTTTTATTTCAGTTCTGTGTATTTATTTAGTTTGACATGGCTTTTGGCCGCTCTCACTAGCTAGCTAGCTACCTAGCATTCCTTATGGTCTGGCAAATATTTTTCTAAAGTTTCTTAACATTGTTCCTGCTCTTGAACAAAATTATTTGCATTTTATACGCCGCCTCTATTTCACAGAAATAGAAAGAAATGTAAAGAAAAGAAAAAATTGGAAATAAAACATAAAATTGAAAGCGCAATACGAACATCTCTATCACTGCTGTATTGAGAAATAATGTGAGCAACCAAAAACAATCTACAATTCTAAAGAGATACGAAGTATCCGTTAGTAAAACGTATCAAATTTACACTTCACCGCGTGATGCTGTCTTCGTCATGACTTAAGCCTGCTCTCGTACAAAATTCAACTGACTGGGGAACTTTGAGATCATAGACAACGAAGTGTGTTTTTGCTGAATGGGTTCTGAAGCAGTTGGCGAAAAATTCTCTTCAGCGATGAGGTCCATTTCAGCATGACTAGTTAGGTAGGTAGAAGTGGCTGTCCCCTCGATATAGTCATGAGCGGACACACTTAGGCCGGACACAGGGCCCATTGTGATACCACAGTTTCACATTCTCCCCTATTCGAGGAACCACTCGGAGCTTCCGATGAAGCGACTCTGACTGCCAATATCTATGCATGATAGTTCATCTAGGTCCCCCATGTAGTAGGCACCAAGGTGTTTCTTTCTCCGTTGACCAAGTGCCGGGCATGTGCACAGTAGGTGAAGAATAGTTTCATCCTCTTCATCATCTCCACAGCCTTCTATCCAGCCTTGGCCAAATTTTTTGCTCCGTTCTGCCCTTATCCGAAGCTGCCCACCTACTGTTGACAAGGTCCACGATTGCATTATCAACTATAAGTTTGCAGGTACCCAAAGGGATCCCCAATGTAGAGAACTCATCAGAGAGTTCGAGGGTCGTGCCCCTTCTGGCCAAATCATCCGCTCTACAGTTGCCAGGAATATCTCCATGTGATACAAACATCATATTGGTTCGCCATCTCATCGTACACCGTCTTGGAGTTTATTGCACTAGAATCCAATGCTTTGATAGCCGCTGTCGGAAAGTATGGTGATTTTTCGCCTGTGCACATTTTTGTCCACAATAATTTTCACCGCAGCTAGCATGACTAGGTTAGAGGACGTGTACTTGTCAATTAAGACAAGTACAATACCCGGAGGTCGAATTGACCCATTGTACTAGCATGACTAAGTACGTGAAGAAATAAAATTAACGAATTGTGGATGGTATCCATCCACATGATATGCAAGAGCCTGATCCATTTCAAAAAAGTCATTCTTTGAGAACGATATTTCCCAGATCATCATTGTCAACAGCGAGCACTTTAGGTCGATGAATACCAACTTCTTTTGGCTTGACTTTGATAACCTGCACACTAACGACGTGTGATTTCAACAAGATGGCACTACGTGTCGCACAGATCAAGCATTATATTATGTTTTACACGAACGATTTGAGGGCAAGTTCTTCTCACGTGGAGATAGTGGGAGTTGATATTTTTCCAGATCGAAGGAATGATACAAAAACCAAAGCAGTCCCATGCCATCGATCAAATTCAGCCTGATTTATGAGCTAGAATTAACATTACGAATGCGCTCTACTCGCAAATGATGTGAACTGGGCATTGAAATCGTGAGATTTGACCCCGACAGACTTTTTCTTGTGAGCGTTTCTTAAGCCGCAAGTGTATGCGAATAAACCATAAACAACAGAGGACCTCAAAGGCAAGATAACCATGCCATCGGTCAAATCCAACTAGATTTATGCGCCAAGGTGATGGAAAATTTGTATATTTCGGTTGAGCGTCTCCAAAAAAATAGACATTTAAACGATGTTATATTCTCCACATAATTGCATCAATAGGTCTTTAAAAGAGATTGGTTTAGGGATTTGAAATATAAATGTGGTGGTTGTAGATTAAATTTCGCGAAGTAAATAATGCGTCAACAAATTTTCTCTACTTAAGTCTATAATTGGAATATTTTGTAGTTCTTTTCCACGATTTGAAATTTTCATTCGTTCCCTACAAATTGACTCCCAAGGCTTCGAATAACCCTGGACTCCACTCAAATTCTGACCGATCTAGGGCACTAATATTGTTCTTAAATTTCTTTGAGTATTCTCTTCGGCAAGCACATTATATTGCCTTGTTAATGGCCTTGAATCAAGAGAAGTGAAATTAATACGAAATCTATCAATAACACGTGCTCCCTAGGCCTGTAATAATTGTCCTAAAAAGGACGAAGTGCTCTATATATGCTACATGACCAGTTTTATTTCTTTTAGAATAAATTTCCACAAATCATATTGATTTGCCAACCTTACTGAACAGAAATGTCAATACAGTTTGATATTAGCATGTGTCACAGAGTTATCGATAACTTAAAAAACAATCGATACCAAATCGTATAAAATACTTCAATTCAATTCAAACAAATCATACTGATTTGGCAAACCTAACTGAGCAGAAATGCTAATACAGTTGATATTCTCAGCTGTCAAACCATAGTTATCGATATCGATATAAACAACCAATATCAAATCGTATAAATTTCTTCAAATTCAATTTAGTTGGTCACCTTAAGAACACATTCCTTTAAATCGTGCTGCATACAGTCTCTGTCATTTACATTAAATTGTATGTAATGGTGTTGGAGGCGGTGGCAGTACTGACTGTTAGCAATCACTTTTGATTGTGTGTATGTGTTGGTGTGTGTGCTTGTATATTAAACTCCTTCGTGTAATTTAATTAGAAAGTTGAGTGTGACTCTTGAGCTTTTTCTCTCTCTGCCTATCTTTGTCCTCCCTTTTTTGCTTTTAATAGCAGAGAGCAGGAGCTGCACTGTGCACTGTTGTGCATGTGTATAAATTGATGTGCGTGTATAGGCGTATGTTTTTGTGTGTATTTGGGCATAAAATACCAGTGTTGCTGGCTTGGCCACATCAAGTCTTAGTGGTTGTTTGGCTGTTGGTGTCATGTCTATAGACTTAATCCTTAGCAGGACAACTTTATATTTATATATGTATGTGTGTGTGATGTGTATTTGGATGTGTATTTGGTGTATGTGTATGTATTTTATTTTATTTTCGTTTTCAAGCATTTTATGCAACAAAATTTTCTGCTGGTCTAGAGTGTTGATGATGCTGCCAGGCCACCTTTTTTTTCTTTGCTGTTACTGCTTATAATTTTTCGATTTTATTTTTTGTTTGTTTTTGTTTTCTTTTGAATTTTGTTCTACATCTTTCATTTGTTAACATAGAGATGAACAAAATAAAATAAAAAATTTCTTTAATTTTTTATTGAGTCCGATTCGACTCTGCTTTTCTCGCATATTTCTTTCCTTTTTTCTTTTTTTCCTTTCTTCCAAATATTTGCATATTTGCTCGTTATTACCTCTTTTTTTTCGAAGCATGTTTTTTTTTGCTTTGTTAAGCATTGGCTTTGGGTACCGTACGCCAATGTTAAGCGCCAAGAAATTGAAATGTTTGGTGGAGTACGCTCCAAGAGGCGGTATATTTAGATGAAATAAATTTTCATTGCAAATACATTTACAATGTTAAATTATATTGTACAACAACAACAACACGTTTTCCTTTTCATTTTCATTTTCCGAATTTTTTTATTTCCATTCATTTTCTTGTTGTTGTTGTTGGATTTGAAATTGCATTCACAAGTGGTAATTAACGCAACCAATTTTAAATTTTTTTATGTTAATCCAAAAGGGAGATTCTTGTTTTTCTCTTTTTTGTAAGAATTTATCTCTTGGCCAGTGATGTTTTTTGTGCTACAAATTGAGGTTAAAGTAATTTAAAGTGAAAGTGAAGATAAGTGGGTGAAGCCAAAAAAAAAGGATATTTTAATACCTCTAAACTAGGTTGAGGTTGAATATAAAATTTATATCACAAGGATAAGAGGCCTGATTAATGTAATTTATATTAAAACATCTTAAACAGAAACTTTTATATTCTAAATCATAAGGTTAACTTTGTTGTTATTATATGATGGTTGACGCAGTTCTCTTAGTAATTTGATAAATTACAGATAAAACACAGGTTTTCGTATATTTGAAACGAATTTTCCTTATTAGGTTATGGCAACACTTTAATCGGAATTACAACTTAGCTCCTATCACCACCCATGCTATGTGTGTTAATTTTATCTATGAGTGCCGGGACCTATAGTTTAACTTCGACTTTGGACTACAGATTTGAGAAAGTTTTCATGGTAATTTTATTTGTTCTCAAAGTTTTTGCCAGAAGGCTGCCGCGATGAATTTGCCGTAAGGAGTATTGTTTGATATTTTCGTTTTGTTCGAGAAGCCTGGGTTGATCAACGAGCTCTCTCCTGATCAGCATACTACTTACTAGACTTCGTCACCAGTCCTCTATGAAGCTTAAATATACGCCATTAACAGAATGTTGCAGAGATCATAACACATCACAGTCTGAAGCCGCATGATCTAGGCTATATAGTGGATGCAACCAAATTCTCTTAGTTTTCTGGTATTATATATGTATATTATAGATTACGTTAGCTGCTTCTGTTATGATGGAATATAACACCTTTTCTGTTAATAAATTTTTGAATCGCTCACTACAATCTTTAATTAAGAGTTTGACCACATTATAGGAGATCATAATGAACAATTCACTTCCAGGCACACAGCATTATATTTCTCAGTGTCAATCCGGGCTTCACTACCGTCGACGAATTTCTACACTGTAACGCCCATGCCCTTCTTCGCACATTATAGTCGTACTTTTTCGTTCTATAGATTCTTTTATTAAATATGTTTCGAATTTCCATCGGGAGATTTTTGGGTAGAGCACATTCGAAATGTTAAATTTTCCATAACTTTGGCTTATAAATCAGACTAATTTTGACCGATGGCAGGAGCTATGTTGCCTTTGAGTACCGCTGTGCTTTGTGAGTTATTTGTATACTCTTGCGACTTAAAAGAACCACACAAGAAAAAGTCTTATGGGTCAAATCACATGTGTCCTATGGCCAGTTCAAATCGACTGCACACGAGATGACCATGCTTTCAAATGTTTCGTGTAGAACGAGGCACGAGGTGTGTATACACGTAGTGCTTGAAATCACTTATGTTCAGATCATTCAATTCAGGCCAAAATAAGTCGGTAATCATCGAGCTAAAGTGCTGGCCAACGGCGTTCTTAAAGAAATTTAAGACTGACAACTTCGTTAGCCCAAAATCCATAACAATCAGTGAAATTTTCAGGATGCATTAGATATTAGATATTGTGAAGTCGCCGTGGTCTAGTAGGTAGTGTGTTGGCTTATTAGACGAAAGGCCCGAGTTCGAATCCCAGGTCAGACATCAAAACGAAAATATGAAAATATTTCTTCGGCGACTTCCTCTCAGCAGATTTCTGGCAAAAACTCTGAGAGTAAAAATTGCCATGAAAAGCTTCTCAAAAAATATGTCGTTCGGAGTCGATTTTAAACTGTAGGTCCCGCCACTTATGTATAAAATTAACGCACACAACATGAGTGGTGTTGAGAAGCTAGGCCGTAATCCTGACTGAAGGGTTGTAATGGCCAATTAAGTAAGTAAGTATTAGATATTATGAGAATTGGTAACGTCCCAAATTCGACCATTTGATACGTTCACGTACCTATTCATACAGGTTTGGACTTTATCGCTGAAGTCTTCAGTTGCCAACTGCGTCATAGGCTATTCAGTGATTCACATCGTCTGTAGTCGTTTACCTTTACTTTCTGGGCCAGTTGAGTTTTATATGGATGTAGGCTCAACTTACTGCGCAAAGTTGGCCATGTTGTGGTTTGCTAAACGTCGAGTTCTTGGGAATGAATGACTTCGATTATTCTGTACACTCTTTCGTACAGCGATGGTATTTTCTTTAAATTGCTTTTCGTCAACATAGGGTTGTATATTCAAATTTATCTACCACATTGCAAATAGTCCTCACGATAGAACAATTATGGCAATATGTCGTCGTTCCTTACGTTGTCAGATAAGAATATCTATTTTAATAAAACCAATTTTATTATTATTTGCATGTGTTATTGGATGCAGTGTCCACTCATGGGGATTTAGCAAAATAGACTGAATATTAATGAGAATTAATTTGACGAAAATAACATCAAAAAGATGACAGTTGTCAACTATAAAAGTTGGAAGTCCATATTGGAAGACTTGACATAACTCCTGTCAGTGAATTATGCGATGATGGTGTCTGGAAGTTATTTTTTTTACTGCTTCTGAATTTAGTTTGAATTCATCTTAATGGAAAATTTAATCCATCGACCTCTTGCCCATCTAAGCCAAAGACTTTTGAATTATAATGTTGTCACTCAAACACTTCTTTAGTCAATCAATTATCATTAGAATTTTTAACAAAAATTATCGATATTTATCACTTATTATTACACATTTGCCACTTGTTGTAGTTAAATGGGTTGTGTAACGTATTGCTTAAATGAATATCCTGCATTATATTTAAGTCCTTTTCACTTTTAATGGTCTTGCCTTAAAAGTCTTTATTTTAATTTTAATTTTTATTTTAATGGGAAATAATTTCCTTCACCATCACCACCACCATCACAAAGTTGTTAAAACGGCATTCTTTAAACGAAAAAAACTTTCCAGTTCATAAATTTTTTATACATGTTTTATATACTTCAGTAAATATGTATGAACATGTCTTTGTGACAAACACACACACACACACACCTCCCGCCTCCCTGCGTGTAATCACATTTTTTGATTTCTTTCCGGCAGCCTGCAGGATTGACGACAGACTGACCACTCAGTATAAAATAGCTTGAAGTACATATAATTTCCACTTGGCCATTAGTCATTTCAGATGGTCATCATAGTCATCAACATCAATGTCCTCAGTAGCAACATCAACTACTACTGTATTGAGAAAACAATTGCAAAAACAAAAAGTTGGAAAAAAAACACAAAATCATAACAACGTCGACAACCTCAAATTGTGTTGTGAGCCACAAAAAAAGAGAGAAAGACTATTACAAATTTTATGACTTAATTTGAACTTGTTTTATTGCAGAGGAGTTCAGTTCAGTTTTTGGAAAACCAAAAATAATAAAATTTAATTTTTGTATGACTTATTAAGGCAGTTGCACAAAAAAGTTATAATAATTTAAAACTGTTTTTAAAACTCTGATTTATTTCCTCCCGCAAAAATGTATTATGCACCCTGTTCTCTATATTCCCCAATTTCTACGGTTGTTTGCATAAGTGTGCTGTCGCGCATTTATTTAACAATTTTTTCCCATTAACTTTTTTGAACTGCACTGTACCAGTCTAATAAAAAATTCTTTTAATGAGTGTGCATGTTTCATTATTTCATTTCATTTCATATCATTTCACTTTTTTGTTTTTATTGTTGTTGTTGGTTCGTAACATTAATGTTTAATAAAAAATTTATTTCCCACATTTTATTGTGGTTTAAATATGAAATGCTTTCAAATTGTTCGCATATACCATATAGCACGGATCAGAAATGAAATTGTTTTGTCCTTTGAAAGTTGAAATATGAAATGAAAAATATTTTTTCCTCTCATTTTTGTTAAATTAAATGAAAACATAATTGAATTGGATTTTTTCTGTTCATTCTTTAGGTAGAATTGATAGAATTTTTAAATAGCAGCTGCAATCCTTAATGACTTTGGCAGTTAAGCATGTCTACTAGAAAAATTTATTCATGGTTGTCATTGCATTAATTATGCTTTTATGTTAGTAAAGGTGCTCCACTATCAATTTAAAACATACATACATAATTGGCCATTACAACCCTTGAGTTAGGATTACGGCCTAGCTTCTCACAACACTCATGTTGTGTGAATTAATTTTATACATGAGTGGCGGGACCTACAGTTTAATGTCGACTCCGAACGACAGATTTTGAGAAACTTTTTCGTTTTGATGTCTGGCCTGGGGCTCGAACCCAAACACTACCTGCTAGACTACAGCGGCTACAATTTAAAAACTGGTGGAAAATGTCGGGTCTGATGATAGGTACTTTCAATAGGGACTTTTGTCAAATTTATTGTAATATTACATATCAGTCTGTTTTGCCCAATCACCATATATACTACATATACATATATTCAACAACTTGTGCTAATAATGAAATTGTTTCTATCAAAATAGGTGTTCTGTTTGGGCGTACTGCGAGCTGGGGCCATTTCACGATCGCCATAATCATCCTAATGAGAAAGTGATGGGTAAATTCGACTTCCTTGGTTCAGTAAACAGCTAATACCCGTACAAGTACATCGCCGCTGTCCGTGAGAGCGTACAGGATAATCCATGGCAGTCAATGACGCTTTCCATGCGGTATTTTGCGTCGTATTCCATACAATTACCTGTGTTCACTGAATAAACTTTGGAGCGGTTGGCAACAGATATTAATTTTCATAGAAAAATTATCATCAGCAATTAGTCTCATTCCCTGGATGAATGAGTACGAGAAGTACAAAATGTATCGGCTTTGGTACGATGCCAATCCAAATGAAATACTAGAACGTGCAATTCATAACGAAAATGTCACTGTTTGGAGTCGATTAGATATGAGGAACCCGATATGTAGTTGTAATGTTTTTAATGTAAGTTTGAAAACCTAACATTTCTTGGAAGGCCATGATGCCAGTCGTCGACAAATTTTTTTTTATAAAAAATTCAAGTCATCGATAAATTTTTTTATAAAAAATTCAAGTCATCAATAAATTTTTGTAGAAAATGCAAGTTATCGATAAATATTTATAAAAAATGCAGGTCATTGATAAATTTTCTATAGAAAATTCAAGTCATCGACATATTTTTATAGAAAATACAAGTCATCGATATATTTTTTTTATAGAAAATGCAAGTCATCGATATATTTTTTTTTATAGAAAATGCAAGTCATCGATAAATTTTTTATAGAAAATGCAAGTCTTGGATAAATATTTATAGAAAATTCAAGTCATCGACACATTTTCTATAGAAAAGAAAAGTCGTCTACCTATTTTTATAGAAAAGAAAAGTCCTCGACCAATTCTCTATAGAAAATCCAAGTGGTTGACAAATTTTTAATCAAAAATGCAAGTCATCGATAAAAATTTAAGGAAAATGCAAGTCATCGATAAATTGTTATAGAACATGCAAGTCGTCGATAAATTTTCTATAGAAAATGCAAGTCATCGATAAATTTTTATAGAAAAAAGAAAGTCATCGATAAATATCTATAGAAAATTCAAGTCGCCAACAAATTCTCTGTAGAAAATCCCAGTCATCTACAAATTTTCCATAAAAAGGTCCAAGCCACTGACAAACTTTCGATAGAAAATGTAGGTGACCGACATACTTGAACCAAAAAATGGAGCTCATATTGACTCAATCTTTTCTGCTTTCTAGTTAAATTCACATAATTTGAGTTTATTGCCGTATAAAATTATCGTTAATAACATTTCAACATATTTGAACTTCCTCTTTTGCCATACACTGTACATTTATGGCCTTAATTTTATGTTAAAAACAAAAATAAAAATAAAAAAGAGAGAGAAAATGAAATAAATTCTGTTCTACTTACCAAATCTCTGCCAGTGCTGACATAACTTTCCAATGGGCTGCATGGTCGCAATCTATTAAGGCCCAATGTGTTGCCAGTGCTGCTAATTGCTGTATGATCGCACAATTTAGGTGTCTCATAATCATAAATTTCCAACATTAAACGACGTTTTCCCTTAGTGCTCATCAAGGCCAATGCAGTTTTCTCGCCACTGCTGCCGCTCACACCACTCTGCTGTTGGCTATCCTTTGATGTTTTGCCCGATATATAATTTAAGCTCTCCTTAACAGAACTCAAACCATTGCCACCACCTCCTCCGCCGCCGCCATGCTTCGTTGATGAGCCACCACCGCCACCAGATTGCTGGTAACCACTGTATTTATTTTCTTGGTTAAATATGCTTGACTGTGTGGGGCCATAAATATACGTATCAACTGGATTCCAGGCATTATCAATGTTAACACGTAAATTTTTACCCATTTTGGGATTCTGCGGACTGTAATAGTAATTGCTGCCATGACTGCTTTGATCCAATAATGTCGGCTTGCCACCATCTGCCGATGAGGCTACGGGCGGTGGTGGTGGCGGTTGACCCGTGGTAACACTTGTTTGTTTTATTGGCATATATGTGCCATAACTGTCCCACATACGAAGACGTGTTATCCAAGGCGGTAAATCAGCCTAGAAGCAGAAAAAATAAAAACATTTAAAACAAGGAAAAACATTTTTTTTTTGTTATTTACAAATATGTATATGTGTGTGTGGGAGGGTATGTACGTATTTATGTATCTGTATTACAGTTCGTAATATAAAGGCAAGTAAAACTGAAAGTAACATTAAATGCAAATACTCATATGTATGTATGCGGGTTTGTTTTAATGCAAATATTGCAATAAAAACAAGTCATAAAAAGGTTCAAATAACGTTCAGGAGAATTTTGTACTCTCGGGTCTTTAAAAATTCGATGAAAATAGTTTATTACCGTGTTCTGTAGTGTGATGGTATGGAATTTAATCCTGATTTATAGACGTATAAGGGGTGTACATTTATAGAGACAAAAAGAGGATTCGAAAGGAGTAAAAATGTCGGAGGCACCTGGCATTCTTTGACAATCTTATATGTATATGATATACACAACATCAAGAAATTTAATGACCCGAAAGCAGCTCAAATTGAGCTGCACAAGATACAGAAACTGGCGTATGTCGGTATAACAGGGGCAGTGACAACCTATCTTATAGCGGCGCTGGAAAATTTGTTGAATTTAAGTACCAAAGCTGTGGAGACTATGGTAAGGTTGAGGAGGGGAAGATCTAACATGAAATTCATTATGAGCTAATTGACTGGCAGCTCACTCCATAACTTTCCCCTGACAGGACCAGTAGACTTTATAATTTTTTGAAGTGCTTCGCAACAAGACTTAGTAATAAAAACGAATGAAGTAATCCGGAAGCTGCATACTCTCTTAAAAGAGTGACTATTTTGAGGTATACAGATGGTTCGTAAAAGGATCTTGGGACATGAGCAGACGTTTTTAGTCTCAGAATGAAATATTCCGAGTGTGTTAGGTAACTCGAGGGTATCTTTCAAATGTAAGTCTATGCCATCGAAAGATGTGCTCAATTCAACTTGGGTGGAAGATATAAAGGACGGGACATAGGAGTACTATATGACAGACAGTCCATCCAGTGGCGCTAATAAGATTGAATCGAAAATAATATGAAACTTTTTGAGGGAGCTGAATCGGATATGTAGGGAATATAAGGTTACCCTCTTTTGGGTACCATTTTACGTGGGAATTCTCAACAGAGGATAAACGGACAACTACGAGAGGATGGAAGCTTTTACGTCGTTGATGGAACGAAAACCCTTATGTGGAGCGGTTGGCAATGTTTGCAAAAGTATGCCCAACGAAAGGCAAGATAAAAAGAGGCACCAACTCTTCTCAAACTATGTAGGTTTAAGGCAATCAAAACAGTTGCTGGAAAATTATATTAGGAGAAAATTTGAATCACTCATCAGGCTATTCAGGAAAAACTGTCACACTATCCTCAACGAAAGGGAAGACAAAGACAAATGAAGTGCGTTTGAGGCAAGCAGAACTTTTGTATGACAATTAAAATAAGAGGAGATTTGAGCCATGTTTCAGTTGTAACGTTAGGCTGGTAACACGTCCTCTGAATTTGGAATGAGTTCTCAGGGTATGCTTATATAGAATTGGATTTGTCTCGAGCCTTGCATCTAGATTCTGTGATGATGAGAATGAGCCTTTGGAGAAAATTCCTGGGTCCTGTGGGGCATTAATGAATCCCAGAAGTGTGTATCGGGTGCTATGCAGGGATTTCTCCCTGTTGCTAAAGAACAACATTCTGACATTTGTCGAGGCAATATGTTTGAAGGGACACCCTATAAAATTGAATAGTGAAGAAAAGTTTTTTGCACTTCAGAGTTAAAATAGTAGTGAATAATATCGTTCATATGATACACATTTAGAGCATCTTTCTGTAGCCGCTTGATGAAAGTATGGGATGTTAAATGGCTCAACAATTCTAGTATGAAAGTAACATTTGAATGTTTCCAGTCTCACAGTAGGTTTATGATGACTTTGTAGACATTAAAGCCATTGGAACTGGTATGCAATTGGCAGATTATAGAAAGTGTCTTAGAAGGTAGATGTAATTGAGACCGATTATGTACATACTTCTGATCAATGAAAATTTAAGTTATTTTCTTTAAATTTATTTAAAGGAGATGAAAACATTGCGATGCAGTCGACATAGTCTATTAAGCAGTGTGTTGGCTTATTACACTTAAGGCCACGGTTCAAATATTTCTTCGGCAACTGCCTCTCGGTAGATTACTGGCAAAAACTGTGAGAATAAAATAAAATTGTCATGAAAAGTTTCTTAAGAGTCTATCGTTCGGCGTCGACTTTAAATTGTGGGTTACCCCACTAGCGTATAAAATTAACACACACAACGTAAGTGGTGTGGGAAACTCGGTCATAAACCTGAGAGCAGAGCTATAATTACCAATTATGAATGTATGTATGTATGAAAACGAATTTACCTGCCTTAAATGTTATCTTCATATTTCCCTAGTTTACTAGTTCTACTATTCATATGATTTCCTTTTTAATTTCTCTCAATTAGAAACATGCAAAAAATCAGGTCATAAATTAACACACTCTACACTTTGTACAAAAAAGGAAATCTCAAGACACATTTTTCTCTTATATCACATGAAATAAGAAAAAAAAAATTAAAGAAAGAAAATGTTGCTTTGAAATATTAATTCTCAGACCAAACAGTATAATGGAAGCATCAGCAGCAAACAGGAATGTGGGAATACAATAGAAAAAGCACGCCTCAAAATTTATGGTTTTTTTCTACAAAGTTCCTGTTGTTGTTGTTGTTGTTGGTTTTATTTAATATTTATCTTGAATAATTGCTGTTATTTTATGTTTTGGTTTTTCTTGTTGTTGTTGTTGTTGCTGGCTGTAGTTATTATATTTGTGTACATAGTTGAGTTGGTATGTTGTTTTCTTTACTTTTTTTTCTCTGTCCAACACTATACACATACACTCAAGGAAATAAATTTAGTTGCGGGGGTTTTTTTTGCTTCTTAATAATAAAAATAATTGCCATGTTTAAATCAGTATTAAAATAATAAATTTCTAATAAGAAAAGGAAGGGAAAATAAAACAAAAATTGGTGATTTCATGAAAGTATTTTATCGTTAATGGCATCACAGCAATTTATGAAGAAGTTTAATTACAATCTAATGGTCTTAATTAGTTTGGCAAGACATACATAGAAAACGGTATTGTATACGTAATTTATAGAATCAAAAGATAATTTCAGTGTTTTGTTAAAGCAAATTATGCTGAACAGTCAATAATTGTTAATTTTAATGTAAACCACGACGTATACTTTATGTGAAGCATATAATTAAATAATAAGTATACGTTGTGGTGTCCATTGCTATGGTGTATGTGGTCATGAGTGAGTCAAATGTTGAAGTGGCTCTACTAACAGGTGATAAAAAAAAAGCTATGCGTGGCGTAGGTAGTGTGTTCGCTTATTAGAGGTAAATCCCGGGTTCGAGCCCCAGGCCAGACATCAAAACGAAATATGAAAAAAAAATATTTGTTCGGCGACTTCCTCTCAGCAGATTTCTGGCAAAAACTCTGAGTGTAAATAAACCTGCCATGAAAAGTTTCTCAAAATCTGTCGTTCGGAGTCGACGTTAAACTGTAGGTTCCGCCACTTAAGTATAAAATTAAGGCACACAACATGAGTGGTGTGAGAAGCTAAGCCCTAATCCCGACTAAAGGGTTGTAAAGGCCAATTATGTATATGTATGCATGGCATGTGATAGGCGCTGCAAAATGTTCAGTAAGGCTTGTCAAGGTTTCACCATAAAATTTTATTATCATTATTACGCGCAATGTGTTTCATAATTTATTATTTTATGGCCTCCAAATTCGACATTAATCCACTAACCCGTATGCGAGAACTACGTACCAAGGAGAATATTGTATTGCTGTATAGTCCAGTTCAAAGCAAACCGCGATATATGTATGCTTCGCAACAAGACTGAGTAACAAAATCGGATGATAGAATCTAAAAGGTGCGTACTCTCTTGAAAGAGTGACCATTTTGAGGTACACAGATGGTTCGTGAAATAATCTCGGAACAGGAGCAGCAGTTATTGGTCTCAGAATGAAATATTCCGTTCCATTTAGACTTGGATAGAAGATAAAAAGAAGGGGACAAAGAGTGTATCCAGCAGCTCTTATAAAATTAAACCGAAGTATACAGTATGAAACTGTCTGGGGAAGCTGAAGTGGATATATAGGAAACTACGTATCGAGGAGAATATTGTATTGCTGTATTTTCCAGTTCAAAGCAAAGCGTGATATGTCAGTTCATTGATGCTACTCGATCACCATCGAGAAGGCAGCCAAGTTAACCTACTCGATCACGTAGAATATTTTACTTAAAAGCAAACAACACAAAATACAACTGCTGCCGGAACTGAGGGGAGAAGATTATAACAATGTCACAGGTTTAGTGAAGAGTCCACAAAAAAGGTGAAGGAAACTGTAATTTTCTATCGAAAAATTACCTTTAGATACGAAGCTCGTATTTATAGTTGAAGAACAATTGCGTTTCTTACAATGCCCGAAACGCTGTACATACATTTTTGCCGCAGACTTGTTCAGTACGTGTACATATGCCTGGAATGAAATCAATCAAACTTTCGAATGAAATCAAGTTTCCCTGGACTACATGTCTTTAGAGTTTGTTGGGGGTTATTTTCTAAGTTCTATCACTTCCCTTATGTTTATAGATCTACTGGGTTGTATTAACATATATTTCATTGGTTCTCAATTATTACCAAATTCTTTTGGTCTGATTTCGATAATCTGGATACCAATGACATCTGGTTTTATCAAGACTGCGCTTAATAATACACAGCTCATGCCACATTGAATATTTTGCACGAGTAATTTGAGGTCATGGTCATCTTACGTGGAGTCGTTGTGGACTAGCCACCGAGATTGTGCGATTTAAATTCCAATAGATATTTTGTTGTGGGTTTTTTAGTTGAGTTGCAACATGACCCAACATAACTCCCAACTCCACACGAGTTGAAGATGATTTTGATACACTCTCTGGAATATGTTTTATTTAAGAACGATGCACCCGGAGTTTTCTTGGTTGTAAAATATCAGCAATTCTTTCCGATAGTAGCCTAATATGTTGAGAGAAAGATAAAAGAGGAGGTCGGTAATAATGGCAACAATTTTCCTTAAGGAAACTATTATTACTTCTGGGCTTTGTTTCAAAGTGATTGGTTTGTTTTAGTAAATCCCTGATGAGTATTAGGTTGCTATCTGGAAATCTGTCCATGAAATTGTCATGCTATCTGTCCTAGAAGCTACACACCATACTAAATTCATTTTTAATTGGTGAATGTTGCAGTTGTGGAACTTTTCACAGTGACTTCTATGCTTTTTTATGATGTAGCACCACCAGAACAGACCTTACCACAATCGCTTCTAAATGAAGTGATTTTAGCGGGATTTAAATCTCAAAATTTTTAAAATTCCGTAAAATTTAATCCTTCAGTACTTTCCCAGATTAAAACCAGTATTACTCATGTTTGTAGTCAAGCTCTTTAACCACTGTATGAGTATGAAATAGTAACAAATCCCACGGGTATTAAATGCAACTACATAGTACCAGAGATTGTCTTCGGACGAACGTACAAAATTCATAATTCCACACGGAAAGAATGGGTTGCAAAAGCTGTCATCGGTGACGCTGATATAACAATCTTCAAAATTGGAGTATGCAACTGGATCTGGGTTATATTCTGATAAGCTGGTACTGAACAACTTAGGCACTAAACCAGGCCAGTGTATTTCAGGCGAAGAATCCTGAGAACCTAGCTCAGGAAATGACGGCTGTTTGGCTATGTTGCTTATGTTTTCCTCCATGCCTCATATATTTTTATTGCACTGGATGCACAGTACAGCATTTATTCACGTGCTGGACTGGTTGTGAATAGATAGCAACATGGCTCTGTGTGGCAACTTTGTTTTTCATTAAGCTTTAAATGATGGGATCTGTAATCAATGATTAATTTTTTTCCTTGAGTGTATGTCTAGTGTTTATGTTAAATATTAAAAAAAAGAAAATCTTTAATTTTTGTTGTCGATGTTATTGTTTTTCTGTTTGTTTGTTTTTTTTTATTATTATTTGCACATAAAACTCTGAGACTACTGCTACCACTTCTGCTCTATTTTCCTTTAAAGTCGGCTTGAGAAAAACAGAATATTTTGATATCAAAAAGAAAATAAAAAAAAATTCGATAAGAGACCGTTAAAAAAAGTCAACATTGGAAAGAGTTCTTTCGTTTCCATTCGTTTCTTGTTTTTTTCTGATTTTGATTTTTTTTAAGATGTTTCAACCATTGTTAGTTAAAATCTAAAAAGATGGGCACATAAATTCATACATCCTTAATGAATTGTGTGTATATGAGTGCCAGTTTATGAGTATGTGTGTGTGCAAGAAAGAGTAGAAATATTTAGAAAAAAAAAGAAAATATTGCGTTAGAAGTGAAGCAGAAGAAGAAGTATGTGTTTACACTGTCACTTCTTTGTTAAAGAATGTGTTGTAATGGAGGAGCATGATGCTGATGATATTGGTGTTGGTGTTCGTAGTAGTAGTAGTAGTAGTAGTACAACAAAGGAAGAGTGTTTGTTTTTATGTTGTTGTTGATGTTTTTTATATGACGCCCTCTAGCGACAGTAAAGTTTTTTTATTCCTTATTTTTTCTTTTTATTATGCTCGCTCCTCTACACTCTTGAACATTGTCTTGTACTTCTTACAAGTTTTTTTTGTTTTTGTTTTTTGTTTTCTTCTTTTCCACTCTAAAGTGTTGACGTAAAAGTGCAGAAACTTGTTTGTTTCACATACACTTTCTTTTTTTGTCATAGTCATACCCATAGCAATAGCTATTGTTCTGCAGCTGCTGTTGTTATTGTTGTTG
Source organism: Sarcophaga rosellei (assembly GCA_930367235.1). Lineage (NCBI taxonomy): Eukaryota > Metazoa > Arthropoda > Insecta > Diptera > Sarcophagidae > Sarcophaga > Sarcophaga rosellei. The sequence goes on along the minus strand of OV884020.1, from coordinate 12,917,018 downwards.
TAATTGTTATTGTTGTTGTTGTTGTTGCTGCTGTTATAATTATTGCTATTGTTAGTGTGTCATATCTGTTTGAATTGTTAATTTTAAGGCGTTAAAATGTTAAGTAAACTGGGTCTTTATAACATTCATTTATATTTTATAACTTATCTACACCAAAAACAAAGAGAGAAAGAACGAGAGAGAGATAGAAATATTTTACAACTAACGGTATACTGTTATGCAAATACATATACATACATACTAGCACACATATTCCCATATGTATTAGTGTGTGTTCAAAAAAGAATAGAAAACAAACTGAAAACCTAGTTTTTCAGTTACACTCTCACTGTACACTGTAACATGAAGGCTTATGCTCTATCACACACACACACTCACACCCCTATATGTTCACATATATTCGTTAGAGTGTCTTGTAGATATTTTGGTACAATTTGTCATTGTTTATGCGTGTGGGAGTGGGTGTGGGTGAGTGTGTTAAGCTTGTTTGTATGTGTTTTATATGATTTTGACACAAAGTCATTAACCATTATGTTTTTCAGTAATTTGTAACACAGGCATATAAATCTATAGCGTGACAGTAATTATATGATACAGAAATATTTTTTGAGTTATCCAAGAGTAATTAATATTCAAGTAAACAGCACTCTAAGCTATAAAAGATTCCAAAAGACTTGAAAGAAAAAAAGAAAAAAGACCGATTATGTACTCATGATGTCAACAACAGGAGGGGAATACTTGTAGTGTTTGCCTGTTTAGTGTGAAGATACTGTGATTTTTTTTTACCAGAAATCTGCGAAAAGCTCTCGCTTAATAAATCAACACACTACATACTGGACAATGACGACATCAGGTTTAACTAGGTGGTTGGTACGTTTATACGTAATTACGTTTTCCTAATAATCTCTCCGAAGCTTTCATATGTTGAAATTTATTTGATACGAGTCCGCCTGCAGTATCAAGTTCAGCAGCTGCGATATTACACGGGATGTTCCTGTGTCTCATATGAAATTTGTTGCAAAACTATCTTAGGAGCCATCCAAGGGAGTTGCTGTAGTTATGCCAACGAGCTGAGAGCTAAAGTTGGCATTAGAAAGAGATCTGATTGACGACTGACTATTAGTCTGGCAAAACAGCAAATTTGTATTGTTTTGTATCATTTATGATGTATCACTACGGCTATACATGTATGTACATATTGCCGGATCTTCCAACAGGGACTTTCAAACTTTGGCAGTTGATAACAGCCTACTGGCTGAAGCTGCATCTGTCTCATTCCCAAGGACGGCCACAGACAACGAATTCTGTTTGCTAAATGAGCTCTAAAGCAGTTAATTAATGACCCTCATTTTCGTCGAAAAATCACCTTCAACGATGAGGCCCAATTCTGGAGGGATGCTTTGGTAAATAAAAAATTTGAAATGAAAAGGTTCACAAACAAAAATCTGTCGTTCGGAGTCGAAGTTAAGCTGTAGGTCCTGCCACTCATGCATAAAAATAACACACACAACATAAGTGGTGTGAGAAATTAGATCTTGACTAAAGGGTCGCAATGACGAATTATGTATGCATTCATGGGCACGTGAGCAAACAAAACTGTCGATTATATTATAATACTAATACTCATAAGATTCCAAAGCGTCTAATGAATTCGGGAAAAGTCTGTTTTTGTTGTGGATTTTCGGTTGGTGGGGTAATCGTTCCATATTGCTTTGAGAACAACATTGATAAGACTATCACTGTCAACGGCGAGCACTGTACATCGTTCTGTTCTGGCCTGAATTGGATGATTTGGATACCAACGATATGTGGTTTCAACAGGACGAGTGTACATGCCATAAAGCTTATGGCACATTGGATATTTTGATATTGGATATTTGAGGGCATGATCTCCTCACCTGGAAGTAGGCTGAACTATCCACCGTGATCGTTCGATTCGACCCGCTAGACTTTATCTCGTGTGGTTTGCTTACGCCCCAGGCGTATGTGAATAAAGCACAATATACTGCAGTTCTCAAAGCCAATATAACCCCTGACATCGATCAAATTCAACTACATTTGCGAGCCAGAGTCATGGAAAACTGGACACTCCACTCAGCAAAGAGCTGGTGGACATTATTGATGCCACACAATGCCACATAATGGCATCAATAATGGGCCATTCAAGCGAATCAGAGATTTTGATGATATCCCATGATTTGATAACAAAGAGAGAAAGCTTTTAATAAAAGACCCATTACATGTAAAGGATACACACATACCTACACAGGATATATGTACTAATTACATTCATGTTAAGTTTCATTTATTATAAAAGAGTGATTAGCCAGAGTTTTTTTTCGTTTTTATTTTGCTATTCTAACGTAACGGATTTTCCATTTTAATTTTTCCAAAAGATACAACAAAACAAAATAAAAAAGAAAACAAGCAAGAACATAAAAAATATTACAAGAAATAAAGAAAGTCCCAATTGTGTCAGGATATAGGCTAATAATACGCCTCTGTGTCGCACTCTGTGTCACACTCTGTGTTTATGTGTGTTGTTTTCCATTTCTACTTTCGTTTCGGTAATATTTTTATGTTTTCATTTACAAAAAAAGGTATCACAATCACCACCACCACCACCATTACCACCATCACCACCACCATCACCATCACCAGCAGTATGTCAGATGTTAAGGGATTTAATATTAACGTCTATTAACATGTAACATTTGGGTTTTAATAGACAATGTAAGTGTATGGTTAGATAAACAAACATGAGATTCTTTCCACATGTTTAATTAGTTGTCTTTTCTAAATGGATATTGTGGCTTATGTATGCATGTACGTATGTATGTATGGCAATGGGGTAGGCAGTAAACATTTTTCCGCGTGTGTGTTTAATTAGAATAATTTTTTATGATTAAAATCATACAATTAAAGTCAGAAGGGAAAGCTATTACAACACACAACATTATTAAAAACTTAATTTTACAAGTTATGAAAGGCTGGATGGATTAAAATCTACAAACGTTTCTAAGTTAAGCATGAATGAAATATTTAAAGATTTTTACCTTTGATGGTAAGGTTTAAAGTGCTAATAAATGTAAATGTTTACCCAAGTTAAGGCCATGGTTACAATCTTAAGACCCCAAATTGGTATTGAATTTCTCTGTTACACATACAGATCTGAAAAAACTGGGTACATAGTTCGAAAGGAAACAAAATTCTGAATGATGTTGTAAATTTTCATCGAAATCAAGCAAGTAGTATTTGAACTCACTAGGTTGGAAAGAATAAGCTCCAGCAATGACAAAATTCTAAACGAAAATTCTACTGGCGAGCTTGTCTCAGCATCCTTCTGGGAATAATAAAAAATATTTTCAAATTCGTAGTCAAGTAGTAGGTCACACCGTTCAACGCTAAGATTAACGTAAAAGAATAGGGCCACTCCTATTTCCATTTCGACAACGTAATGCTCTGTATTTCATTGCATCGTTTCATTAATACAAGCTTTATTGCCCACCAATGCCATTGCCAATGCTGCTGCTAATGCTGTTGGTGGTGCTAATGGCATCGGTGGTCATCTAGGTGTTTTGGGAGGTTTGCTTGGCAAATTGGCCGGCGGTATTGCCAGTGCTAACGATGCTGCGAATGCTGGTGCTGGTGGTTATGGTAGTTTGGGCGGTGGCTTGAGTGGTGCCTTAGCCTCTTCAACTGCACATGCTGGTGCTGAAGGTGGTTTCGGTGGCCTCGCAGGTGCCAATGCTGCCGCCAACGCCAACACCACTGTTGTCGGTTAAATTGCGCTTGTTCTGATTGTTTTGTATTGTTAAGACTAATTTATTAAAACAAAGATGCGGAGTGAGAAAGGTCTTGCATTTGTTTAAACTCATGTACCATTGACTACTACAGGCTGCTGCAGTTGACATCCCTCATCTGTTGACAAAGCCCAATCCGATCCAAGAGAAATTTTAATAGAAGAAGTCGCCGTAGTTTAGTAGGTAGTATGTTGGCTTATAAGAAGTAAGAACTCGCTTCAAACTAAGAATTCTCTAACAAAACGGAATATAAAAAAATATCTCCTCGGCTACTTCCTCTCAGCAGTCGAGCCTCTCGAGCTCTTCATTAAGCGCTTAATATCTTAAACAAAAAATCCAAAGTGTGTGCCAGACATCATTGAAATTTGTTATTAATTTGAAAGACCTATTGATGTCATTATGTCTGGAATATAACAAATCGTTAAATGCTCGTAGACCGTATCCAAAATTTTAAATTTTCTAAGGCTCTCTTACAAATATCGGGCTAAATTTGACCAATAGCATAAGTTATGTGGCTTTTTTGCGTACACTAGTGCCTTAAGAAAACATAACAACAAGAGGATGACCACACGAGGTAACTGTACCCTCAAATCGCTTGTGAAGAATATAAAATGTGGCATAAGCTGTGTGGCACGTAGACCTTTCCTGTTGAAGTCACATGATGTTGCTGTCCAGATTATCTAATGCAGGCCAAAAGTAGATTGTAATCACTGCTCGCAGTCTGCTGTCGTTCTCAAAGAAATGTGGGCCGATGACGTTGCTAGCCCTAAGTACACAACAAAACAATGATTTTTTCGGGATGCTTTGGACACTTTTGGATTTCACGTGGATAAACTAAATAATATCATGCTGATGCTTGTTCAGGTACCCATTCACTTCGAAATGGGTTTCATCGCTGAAGAAGATGATTTTTCAATGAAAATTGGGGTTACTTGGCAACTGTTCTAGAGCCCATGCAACGGACTCAAATCGTTGTGTATTGCCTTTTGCCTTTTACCTTTTGGTCTGTGGTCAGTTGAATTTTGTATGGGTGCAGGTCCAAGTCACAATTCTATATGTTGTGGTGAGCGAAAGGCCAAGCAAATATACGCGATGCAGAATTGACTGTATCGGGTTCTCCAGTACACCTTAAATACAGCGGGGATCTTTTGAACAAATCTTGAGTTTCGCCGATGTATGAGTGTCGGTCGATCGTTTACTAAACCGGTGGACTAGAATTTATTCACCCCATAGCGAATGGTCCTCTCGGTAGGAGGACGATTGAATGTCGACAACTGGATTTAATCCCTTCGGTAGGATAACAGTACAGTTTGAAATTCTCAGCTGTAAAACCCTAGTCACCGATATTGGTAGTTCTTATGCAGAATAAAATACCCAATTTATGGTCCAATAGACGTAAGAATATTACAAAACTACCTTCCTTAGGATTCAAGTGAGCTAAGTTTAGGACTTCAACCTTCCTAACCGACTTTACAACCAACCCCATTGAAAAGGTAGTACAGACTCATACCAGGCATAAATCACATGGCCCCCAGGAAGGGTTTTGATTACATGAATTCGCTTATTAGTTAACCCGATCTTGCCAGTAGTTTTTCTTCTACGCCTGAATTGGAGTCAAAGAAAAATAGAAAATCTGGTTAAGTTTCCATATTTTGACAGTTAGACCAGCATATGCCACAGACATAAATCTCGAAAATATAGATTAGTGCATTGCTCTTTGATGAGTACATTGTTCCTCGTTATGGGACGTTACAGTAAAGCCTTTTGAGAAATTATCTCTCACACTGTTGTTACTTGAGGGAAATAGACTGAAATATTAAATTTCACTATTGACTAGAAATATTAAATTTCAATACCCAAAAAGCAGAAACATTTTCCCTGAGGCGTTGTTAAGTTAATAGCTTCCTAAATACGTAAAACTATCAATGAAATGGATATCTTGTTAATGTTTAATGGCTTACAAAAATCCGCTACCGTAAGTAGGTTTTCCTTATTTTTTACTGTCTCTCTCTCTCTATCTGCGATCTAATACTCCTTCAATGATTATAATATTTTTTTCTATTTAATTTCCTTGCCACACTTTATACCTTCATCTTGTTAGATTTTCTTGTAAGACTTTTATTTTCTCACCAGCAGATGAAAGAGTTTTTCTATTCGTGTCAAGTTTTCTTCACGTTTTTCTTGTTTTTTTTTCATTTTTTTCTTCTTCTCTTGAATTTCGTTTTATTCATCTGCCTTTACGTAGGAATACTGTTATGAGCATAAGAAAGCAGAAGGTAGGTGTAGAAACTAGAAATTGGAATTTAATTTTATTAGCTTAAATAGGTTTATAAAGCTGGTAAAATACATGACACCTCTAAGCTCAACCTAAACCAACTAAACCACACTATCATTGATTCAATTCGTTTGAGCGAAGAAGTTGAGTGAAGGACAATTTTCTTTAAGGATAATTGGATCAATTTTTCTATTTATTTGCAAAAAAGAAATTATAAGTAGAGTAGCCCGGCGCCATCATTAAATGTGTAGCGCTATTGCATGTATTTAACACGTAAGTGGACAATTAAAAGAATAAAGAAGGGGATGAAAAACAAAATATTAACGAATATTTGAAAATGAAAGTTGTTTAAGACACTTGAATATGTAAAAGAAAGGAATGGGAGATTGCAGACAGGAAGGTTACATGGGATTATTGGTTGTATTTGTTATCTAGAATAGGAAGGTATTGTATTACTTTCATTTGAGCTTACACAAGAGAGTTATGTTTCATATACAGAAAATCAATATAAATTGGAAATTAAATTGTCAAGTCTGTTCTGGAAGTTTGGTTGGTGAATTTACTAAATTGTAGGCTCTGGCAAAATAATTCAAATTATGATATAAATAAAGGATGCTACTTTAATATTTTTCAATCTCTCCAAAGAATTAGACTATGGTACTTGACATCCCTGGAGCCAATATAGCCAGAGGCTACTAATTTTCACTTAAAAATTATAGCATTAGGCGATGCAGTTTTAGTAGTATTAAGTTTCCATAAAGAACTAGGTTTGTATAGCGCCTATGTTACTCAGCCTATGCATCCCTGGAGCTAATCAATTTTATATCAAAAGATATATTTTAACCTTAGGCGATACAGTTTTAGAATCTTTAATTTTCCCCAAAGAGCTGGCTTTGTATAGCGTTTATGGTACTTGACTAAGAGCTCAAGACCAGGATCTAATTCACGTAAAGACAATCAATTTTCATCTACAAATTATTATACAAAGAGCAGAAGACAATATCAAATAACAAAGGAAGGGTAAGAAAGTAACTTCTTGAGAGGTGATATAAAATAAACAAAAAGGTTTTACACCACTATATATCCAAGCCAACAACTCAATACATTTACACTCAGCTGTAAAAGTCATCGCGTTGTGGGAAAGTTTTTCAGGATCTTGGTTTCGTCCTTAAAAATACAGCTCGTACAAGAATTTAAACCAAACGACTATCGTATTTTTACTGATTGGGTTCATTTGAAACTGGCGGAAGATGAGCTTTGTTTTATAAAAGAATTGTGTTCAATGGAGAACATATTTCTGGTTAAATGGCTACATGAATAAGACAAGTTTTTGTGGCATTTTTTGTTTCCCCAGAATCTTTAGTCTTTGATCTTCACGTGTTAGACCGTAGCACAGAGAGTGTTCAGTAGTTTTTTTTTAATTTTTTCGCTCTTTGTAGAAGATTTTATTGGGTACGTCTCATATTTTGATGAATATGTCCAGATGACAGCATCCAGTGTCCCATTATGACTTCCATGAGCTTCTAGTTCTGTATACATACATACATATTTTCGTGTTCACTTTGCATGCCCACATTCCTCTAAGTGACTAAACAACATTGCTAAGTGACTAAACATCGTGAATAATCATTTTCTTATACTTCAAGAAAGGTTTTCATATGCTATGTTCTCGTTGCAGTTGATTAATACAAGGCTTACTGATGAATATATCACTATGACACTCAGATAAACACTTGGCATTTGGAGACAGTCTTTAAAGTAATGTAAACACTTTTTAAGTATTTAAAGGCGTAATCCTGTCCAAAGGGTTGTAATGATATATCCTCATACCAAATCCGTTCTTTCATTCATTTCATATTTACATCGTCTTATCCAGATTCCTCAGTGAATATTGGAATGATGTCCTCTGAAAAGGGCAGTCATTTTACTTTCAAAATAGCCACTGCATAGCCGCCGTAGTCTAGTAGGTAGTGTGTTCGCTTATTAGATGTTCGAACCTATTAGTGGGTTCAAACCCCAGGCCAGAAATCAAAACGAAATTTGAAAAAAAAAAAAATATTTCTTCGGCGACTTCCTCTCAGCACATATCTGGCAAAAACCGTGAGAAAAAACCTGCCATGAAAAAGTTTCTCAAAAATCGGTCGTTCGGAGTCGACGTTAAACTGTAGGTCTAGCAACTCAAGTATACAAATTAAGGCACACAACATGAGTGGTGTGAGAAGCTAAGCCATAATCCTGACTCAAATTTCTTAATACGACTTCTTATCCGCAATATTATAAAAGTTCCAAGAAAAGTTTCTCAAATCTGACGTTCGAAGTCGACGTTAAAATGTAGGTCCCGCCACATATCATATGTGGTCTGAGAAGCTAGGTTCCATTTTCACTGAACAGAATGATTTGATTCTCGAATTACTATGTGTAGATATACTCAAGCAAATCTTTGATTTTCTATAGAAAACAATAATAACAGTATAAAGGACCAGAGGTAATAGAAAATATCACTCAACAAAATGAAAGTAAAAGTATAAATACCAAGTAGACTTTATGAAGAAGTATCGTCCTGGGAGTTGAAACCACTTCAAAAAATACTACAATAGTTGCCATTAAGAAATAAATTAGTTACTGATTTGTCTTGCTCTTCATTAAGCTTCTGATCATGGAATACTTAAATAAAAAATACATTTTTTGAAAGAGCTCTATACCAAGCACGGAACTATATACATAACTTAGCCTGAGCCAAAACTGATGAAACTCTTTGTACTATTTTCCGAGCTATGTTCTCTTGTTTAAGTCTTCAATTTAATTCTAAAATTCTTCAAAGAAATCTTCACTTTAAATTATAATCGCCCACTTGAAGCACGCTGTACTCGTTTCTCAATTTATTTGTAGGGTATAAATAATATAAAATGGCTTCAGAGAAAGTAAAAAAAAAAGAAATTAAAGAAAAAAAACACTACAAACGAGCACGAGTTGGAAAAAAGGTCAAGAAATAAATAAAAAAAAGAAAATCTGATGAAATATTAAACGCTGCAGACAAGATGAAAGTGGAAATGAAAAATGAAAGGAAACACAGCAACGAGAAAATAAGCGAAAGATGAAGACCAAGAAGAAAAAAAAAAGTGAAAATTATTTCAACATCCCTCATATGTGTGTTAAAATTACAATGTATAGTGAGTATGAGTAGAGAGTGTAAGAATAAATGAATGAGAGAGTGAGAGAGAGCATGAGTGAGTAAGTGAATGGAGTGTTGCAACATCAAAACAACAGGGCATGTGTTGAAGCAAACAAGTCAGTCAGTCAGTTACTCAGTCACAAAAATCCTTGCTACATACAAAAAAAGCATAAAGCAAAAAGAAAAAAAGATGAAAAGTGCGTTTAAACATCATCATCATCATCATCAACATCGTCATCAGCAACTTAATTTACAAACCAAGTCGTCGCAATCAACGCCAACAGAGCAACAGTGTTAAGTTTCGAACAACAGCAATATGTTGATGATATTCATATCACAATCATAATCATCAACATCAGCATCATCAGCATCATCATCAAACAACATCATAAGGCAAGATGTGATATTTATGATGGCGATGAAGTCAACTAAAAATTCAGCAACAACAACAAAAACAAAAAGAGAAAAAAAATCTACAGAAAATGAGGACAAACATATGCAGTCGTATACACTTGGAGTTAAAAAGCTCTGTTCTGTTCTATGTTCGTACACACACTTTAAATGAAAAAATAATACAAAAAAAAAAAAAAACAGAAAAAAATAATTATAATATGTACAGAGGGGCGAAAAGAAAACGGCAGAATGCCATTAATAAAGGTTGGCTGGCGTACAGCGAAAACAATAATAATAACATCAGCCACCTGGCTACATGCTGACTACTTCATAAGCTATGAGAGAATCCGTACAAAAGTTGAGGGCGTCATGCGACACATGTCGAGTCATTCTATATACAAGGCACAGTGGGACGTAATTGTTTTTATATCTAATCGAAGTATTCATTTCTGATTATATGACGGTTGTTTTTCGAAAGTTTACAATGAGTCTTCGGTTAAATTTCTTTACACAGTACAATTATAGTGCAATTCGAAAAATGCTTAATGGAACTGAAGAAAGGGGGAGTAGTGTTCGGTGGATTTTAGATTTGAATCTATGGATATAAAAGAAAGGAAGTTCCACATACGGATAATGCATGTAAGAAACGAATTCTGTCGGTAATGCATTGTAGGGTTCACTAACCAACCGAACACAAACAGAAATGCTCTACGAGACAGGTTAGGTTAGGTCGGAGTGGTAGCTCTGATATCACAAAGCTCCCTTGAGCACGCATAGCGGCCCGTTGTGATGCCATGGGTGAACGCAGTCCCTGCACTGACCAAGTTCCACCAAAATCAGGGAAGAGGAAGATGTTGGTCAGCGCAAGGCCAGCACATCAAAAGCACGACTAGAGAGATTACACGTAAAATATTTGAGATTTTCTTCAACAAATCTCCTTATTTTTTTACGAGGTCATTGTGTTGAAGTAGCGGTAGAACAACGTAATATATATATGCCACATTGTGACTGTGTTCTAATGAATCTATAGAGTTCGCTGCCACTAATAAACACTTTCGCAGTCTTCTGTAGACGTTTGAGACACCGGCCCATATATGACAGCTATTGGACCATATACAAAATATTCTAAACTTTTGTCATTTTACTGCTGGCTTCATAGATCCGTCACTTTATCACGGTGTATTTCTTATCAGCAATCAAACTGGACCATCAAGTGATTGTGATCACTCCTCCTTCTTGTCTGATTAATTGAGGCGCTCTAATTATGAGCAGCAGAAATGAGCAATATCTTGGTGCACCAGGCTATACCAGCTCAAACACTCAATCAAAACTCCAATCAACCTAAGCTTTGATCGTTTGTGCAACTTCATCAGGGTTTGTTAATTTTTCAGTTCGATATTTTCCTACCGCCGTGGTTCAAACATCTCATCATCAGCTCAGACATCTCGAACAAAACGAAATACGACTTCCTCTCAACAGTCTTCTGGCAAAAACTCTGAGAGTAAATTAAAATTGTCTCCAAAAATTTCTCTCATTTGGTGTTCGAATTTGATGAAAAGCTGTAGGTCTCACCAGTCATGTATAAAAATTATCACAAGCAACACATGTACATAAGTGATGTGCGAAGCTAGGTTGTAATCCTGACTAATGTAATTGTAATTACCATTTAAGTAGGTAAGTACCACGGTCTAGTGACTATCACTGACAAACTTCACTGAGTGATTTTCGGTTGATGCATTTTTTGGTCAAGAGAATTACGCAGCTACCGAAACAGTGTAAGCTGTAGGTCAGTTGTAGTGGTTGCTTCAAAATTTTTCAAGCGAGTGCAACACTGAAGATCTGACATTTTTATGATGAAATCCAGAACCGCTTTTTATTGACCAATATTGATCGCTATCTCTTGTCTAATTTATTGAAACGTTCTAGTTATGAAGAGGAGAAAGTAAAAGAATTTGCTTCACCAGGTTGCTTAGATCAATGACTAATAAACAGTGCCCTACAATTCGACCCTACACCCAATAAAATGGTTGTCTACAGTCAATCTAAGCTTTACCATCTCTTCCGTGCCACAGAAGTCTAGTAAGTGATGGGATGCCTTCTCAGCTAAGAGCCGGTTACCCTTACCACACTAAGATACTGATTTCTGATAAACGGATTTCTGGTGTTTCATTAGAAAAATTGAAATTAGCCACAAAAATAGTTATTATTGTTGTTGGGGCGGAAATCAAAATTCAACTTGAGACCAAACATGATCTCTTTTTCAATTGATTAAAAAAATAAATCCTATCTACATTTCTCTGTTAACCCACTGTTCTGAACTAAAAAAACAAAAAAAATTGCTCTCTACTACTGTTGACAATGACTGATGAAGTTATGTGCGAAAATATATTTATTCTCTCTGTTAAACAAATAAACATCATATTTATGCCTACAGGATATTTTAAGTTGTTTTCTCTCTCCCTCTGAAAAAAGGTAAAAAAATAATAAAGAAACGATAGAAAATTTAAAGCTGCAGAGAGAGAGGAAGAAGAAACAGCAGATTTCTTTATTGCTACCACTAGAAGTAGTTGAAATTTAAAACTGCAACATACTTTTTTATATGACTATTATTAAGGTTATATTTCGTAGGAAAGTAGATTAAAGTAGAGGAGATCAATCAAAAGGCTATTGGATAGCTATTGGATGTCTATTGGTATACACCTAAGCCATTATGTAGGCCTGTTGTACACTGACCATTAGGAGTACAACCTTACTTTTTTTAGGAAGTCTGTGTGTTGCAAAAAACATCCTTAACTTCTTCCAGTCCACACTTCTGAGAGGAGTTATGTCTAGTAAGTGTTATCCACAAAATATTGCGATCTCGAACCTACGAAAGCTGGATAATGTTTTGGGCCACATTGTATTCTTAACCTATTCACTCAGTTCTAGTTCCTCACATTCTACAACTTCCGATTCATATCCACCAAAGACGACATATAATGGCCTTTAATTCATGGAATTCACTTTCCATCGTTTCCTAGTTAGACATTAGGAACGTCCTATTGAATCTACATACCGTGGGTTTACAAGTTATCTAGTTTCAGCCAAAAGAAGAAGAAGTGCTAGCCAACGTCGTACTCAAATTAACATAAATTGGTGACGCCGCCAGCCCAAAATCGACACCAAAGAGAAACTTTTTCGAATGAAAGCATGAATGCTTTTGAATGTCTGATGGATTGGTATTGTCCCATATCTAAGAATTTTATTTATTCACGTACCCAGAGTCCATTAAAAGTGAAAAAGTCGATTTCCACCAAGTAGTGGTCTGCGAAAAGCCGAGTTCTTGTGAGCGACGTGAAATAGACTGTGTGGGATCCCTGCGGAAGTTCTTGCACTTCTGTTTCGTTGACATACGGGCGTTAGTCTATCGTTTACTGAGCCACGAATTTATCGACCATATTCTGATCGTGAAATTTGCATGTGCAGTTAAATGCCCGCCCATGTGATTTAGATAAAACAGACTGTATAAAAGGCAGTAGTCGCCGTAGTCTACTAGGTAATGTGTTCGCTTACTAGACGTAAACCAGGCCAGACATCAAAACAAAATATGAAAAAAAAAAAAATATTTCTTCTGCGACTTCCTCTCAATAGATTTCTGGCAAAAACTCTGAGAGTAAATAAACGTGCCATGGAAAAGTTTATCAAAATCTATCGTTCGGAGTCAACGTTAAACTGTAGATCCCGCCACTCAAGTACAAAGTTAAGGCACACAACATGAGTGGTGTGAGAACCTAGGCCGTAATCCTGACTGAATGCTTGTAATGGCCATTTATGTATGTATGTATGTATGTATTTATGTATAAAAGGCAACAAATAAGATGGAAATCATCAACTGGAGAAGTTTAGAAGTCCCTATTGGAAGAGGATATAGTTCACCATTCTGCTCGTTTTGTGAGCGTGATATACAAGATGCTAGACATGTGCCCTCTGAATTCAGGAAATATTCGCATCTAAAATATATTCTTGAGAGGATAATTGGTTTAATATGCAAGTGGTGTAGAGAGTGTAAAGACTGGAGAATGCCTGTGGGCTCAGAGGTAATGTGGAGTAGGTTTACTACATAGCTGCCTAAATATTATTCCCATACTATAGAATAGAATTTATTGTAATGTGAACAGTACGATGAAAATTTGCTTACTGACTATACCGTTAGGCTACGCCGATAGATTGTGTCTAGTCAATGAATAAAAATCTTGAACAAAGACTTTCGATAATTTGCTCACGTTTAATACGGTGCTCAGATACGCACCTTTATTGCGTAAATCGCAATAATCGACATTATTGGGCTCAATATTTCATATATTGCGCAATAACTACGCAAATTGTTATAATATTGAGTAAAACTAAAAATGCAGCACTGTCATAAGTATGTTACAATTATCCGAACACTATTTTACAACTCAAATGTCAACAACGACAAAAAAAAAATTATGTCTGAACACTTAAAATATTCTACTCAATAAACCGAATATTGACTTAATAAAGGAGAATATCTGAACATAGTATAAAAAGGATAGTGAAGGTGCTGCGCTCTAATAGGTAGAGTGCTGATTTATTACACGAGAGCCTGTGGTTCAGATCTCAGATCAGACATTGCGTACGAAACGATATATTAAAAATATATTTCTTTCGGCGACTGACTTTCAGGAATCTTCTGGCAAAACTTCTGAGAATAAATAATATTGTTGCAAAAAGCTTAAATCTCTCATTTGGATTCGACTTCATGGAAAATATTAATAAAACGTGGGTGGTATCCGAAACTAAGTCATAATCCTAAACGATTACAATGACCAATTAAGTAAGTAAGTCACATTGAATTTCCTAACACGACGTTCTGTAATAAACCATCATGTTTGCTTCGAGTGTTCCGTAACTACACTTCCTTTTCTTTATCTATTGCCACAACAAGAAAATGTCGGAAGCGTGTGTGTTTTGTATGTGTTATCTGCATTATAATCTATATTGTGCAACATTTTATTTTTGCCACAAAATGTATAAAGTTTTTATAAATGAATGGTAGTGAGCGAAATGACTTGTTTATGTTTATAAAGAATACTGAAGAAAATACACCAATAAAGAATAGCAGCCAACACTCATGTTGTTATTGAAAAATACATTCTTTAAGTAAGCATATGTTGCAAATGTTATTCAATGTGCAACATGAAAACCACAAAATTGCTAAAGAGTAGAGAAAATTATTGCTTTATCTTTATTGTGTGCATATAAAATATTGCAACAACAATTCCGTATGCATTTGAAAAGAATATGACTTTCGCTAATAAATTCTCTTCGTTTTTCTCTGTTTAATGGTTTTGAAATAAAAGTATGGTTTGCTTACCACCCTGAAAGTCTATGAATCTCTTAAGAGAAAATCTATTTCTAAAGCTTTACAATAAAATATCTTAAGAATGATGAAAATTATAAACTTTTCAAATCAGCAACAGATTGCAATGACTTACAGTCGTTTCATACGGCAATGTTTTATACTCTGCTTTACTTGGCTTTCCTTCCTTTCAATTGGAAGTTTTATAATGAGCTCGGCTACATTTCGTTTCGTTTTATAATACAATTTAAACTTTAAAATTATGATACACACAGATACCCATATACATACTCTCTCTCTCTCTCTCTCAGATAGATAACACCCAAGTCTATCTGATTTTATCTTAATGCTGCCACACAGCATTTGTCCCTAAAGATATTCATAATAGTTGTGTGTCTCTGTGTGTGTATTTGTAAAATATCAATGCAAAAAACTTACCCTTCCCAGCGTATTGTTATCGTGTATGGCTTGTTGCAGTATTTGTAAATTGTAGCTGGTAAACGACAACCAAATTAGGTCGCCAGGATAACCATGAAAATGGTATGTGCACGTTGTATTCGGTGGAAGCGTATGACGCGGACTAACAATGCGTCCCATTCTTCCGCGACGTGAAAATAGAACATCATCTGTAATAAAACAAAAACAAAAAGAAAGTGTAAATATCAGTTAAAAAAGAAATGAAAGAAAATGAAAAGAAAAGGGAAAATAACTCTCCGTTTTTGTTTTTTTTTTTTTTTTTAGCAAATATTGTAAATTTAGTGCACAAGTTAAGGGATTTGGTAACATTATTAATGATTTTATTAAGAGCTCTTGTATTAATTTAACAATTACTAGTTCGGTACTCTATTCCCTCCTTTATCCCCCTCTGTCCGTGCTTTAAAAGCAATTTAATTTGATGCAATTCCTTTAAGCAATAACAGATGAATTGCAAGGAATTATAATTGCTTACAGGGCAATAAAATATTTTAAATTTATGGCGAGGGGGAGACTTAACAATTTGATAAATTCGTAGCAAAAATTAAGCATTAAAAGGGAAATTTTAACTTTTCTTCTTTTTAGTTTAATTTATAGTTTGTGGATTGGCATTGTTTGAAACAGATTGACCAGCTAAGCATTTGGGATTGAAGTACGTCGAGTTACTTACAGACCTCCTTTCGCTGTAGTCTATTTTTGCATTATGAACCTTTGAAATCGTGTAGGATAAGAGTGCTCTGCATACCAAATATGTTGTGAAACTTACACATCAACATCTAAGGATTACAGGCTCATAATTCTTTCCTACTTCCTACTGTAGACTGTAGATTGTAAAAACTCTAGATATTCATCAAAAAGTGCCTCAGAAGCTATGCTAGCCAAATAACATCAGCTGCATGGATCTCTGGAAGCTTATCAACACAAATTAAACATGGTAAATGGAGATGGATCGGCCATACTAACAGAAATAGTCCTGATAGTATAAGAACAAAGGCATTTGACTCTTATCCTCAAGGCTCAAGAAGTCGTGGCTGGCCAATTAATACCTGGAAATAGTCGAAACTCTATGCTGTAGGGCATGCAGTCTTATATGAGAAGACGCAAAAATAGTAGCAGTCAACCGTATAAGACGTAAATGCTCTGTGGAAGTCAAGATTCATTACCTCTCTTGGAAGACAGAAAATATAGACTACGGAATGTAATCTTACATGCATACACACATAACTTGTACATAGAATTATAATCCTTCAGCCAGGATTACGATCTAGCTTCTCACACCACTTGTGTGTGTTAATTTTATCCATGAGTGGCAGGACTTACAGTTTAAAGTTGACTCGGACGGACAGCTTTCTGTAGAAACTTTTCATGGCAATTTTTTATTTGCTCTCAGAGTTTTTGCCAGGAATCTACTGAGAGAGGCAGTCGCCAAAGCCGTGGTTTCTCGTCTAATAAGGCATAACACTAACTATTAGACTACAGCGACATACTATCAGAAAAATCCTGATTGTATAACAAGAATGACACTTGGGTGGAATCCTCAAGACTGAAGAAGTCATGGCCGGTCAAGGAACACATGGAGACGTTCGATACTCCAAGATCTAGGACAGTGTAATTCTACATGGGAAGACGTAAAAATAACAGCAATCAACCCTGTAAGACGCAAATGCTTTGCGGAAGCCACAAGCCCCCAAAAGGAGTAATGGAAAAAAAAACTGTAGACAACAGGGAGATTAATTGATAATAATGTACACCAGACTATAGAAGTTAATATCCTATCCAAGCAATAGCATGTATACAATAGCGAAAAGTCCGGTGAGTCCGACTTATATACCCTGGCATGTACAGTATACAGCAGTTGCTGGCACGTCATATCAGGCTAAATGAAAAGTTTGGGTATGCTGGATGCTGTAGAGCAGTAGTGCCCAAGCCCTATACACTTCATGCACATTTGTTGTTGTAAATGAGCTTAGCAGTAGGCGTGCATTTTAAATACGTATAGGGCACACTCAGCACGAGAAATACAAAAACACAAACAACTTTGCATTGTTAGTGTTTTCGTCTTTCTTCGTTGTATACAAAGCAACAACACTTTCGTATACTTTGCTGGTAAACATTGACAACAGCGAGCATTAATGTAGATTTTGTTTTTGTTTTTTCTTTGTATGTATTAGTTTTCACAACAAAAAATATTTAATAAAAATTTGTTTTTCTTAAAATGTATTGTTGTTTGCACTTCCAAAAGGATCTTTTGGGCACCTCTGCTGTAGAGAATTGAAGAAAAGTTTTAATATCAAGGCATCTCACTATGTATCTGGACTGGATTCTGAAATAAAAGCAACAACTGCAGGAGAAGGGCTATGACTAATAATACACCGGCTCTACAGGAGCGCAGTTCAAACTCTGAACCAGATGCTGAAATAAACAGAACAATTGCAGGAAAGGTCTACGAAGTATAATACACTGACTCCACAGGAACATAATTTAAACTCTGCTAACACACAATCGGTAGTACGGAACACATAGTTGGATAGGGAGAATAGTATAAAGGATTCAAAGGATAAGCTGCCTTGGAATGAGTGCTTCAAAGAGGACAACGTCAAATAGAACATTGAAAACAACATCCAATCTAGCCAGTCAATTGAAATGCAGATGTGGGTCTTAAAAACGGTTGGATACAGGATATGGAAGAGTAAATTGGCCAGTGCCATAAAATGATTACCTCACACTGGGCCACACAGAGAACTTGACTGTGAACAGCAGGCTATCCGCTAACCTAAACTAACCAAAGCAGATTGTCATTATACATATGTATGTTCATGAACCTGGAAGGATATGCCCATAATTCTAGGATATTCGAAAGGATAGCAAGCATATCCTATTCTCTTGTTTAGTTCGGCGTTACAATCTTTTAGCTTGGATTACAACCTAGCTTCTTATGCCACCCATGTTGTGCGTATTAATTTTATACATCAATGGTGGGACCTACAGTTTAGCATCGACTCCGAATGGCATATATGAGAAACCTTTCATGCCAATTTTTATTTCACTCTCAGAGTTTTTGCCAGAATACTGTTGAGAGAAAATTGACGAAAGAAATATTTTTAAAAACTTTGTTTTGTACAAGACGGCTAAGCCCGGAACTGAACCACGGGATAGTATCTAATAGGCCAACACACTACCTATTAGTCTAAGGCACCATTAAGACGTCAAGGATGTTATATATTCTAGATTCTGATAATCTTGTGTGAATCTTGTTCTCTGCAGAGATGTGCTTGCGGTAAAAAACTCTTTACACCGCTTAGACTGTTGTTATTACAGGCTCATGGTATTTCTGTAAGGCTTTCTGTAAATTTACCATCCTGTTAAGACAACTGCATTACACTTGATAAGCTGTATGTATTAGCAAAAGAAAAAAAGAAGAGATTTTAATGCTCTACTATTTTTCTAATATCCTGCTTTTCAATTAATCCTTATCAAATAAATTGATCACAGTGTATGTGTGTGTGTTGATTACTAATTTCTTTTTTTTTATTTGGGGGATGGATGGGGTAGTTTTGTGAGATTTATATGACTTTTAATTAATTTTCTTGAGATTTAAATCATTATCGTTGACAATGTCTTCGATAACAACAACAACAACAACAATCATAGCACACTTACACAGACACAGTCATGCACATAATGATTCTTATAAACGATTTGAATGTTGAAAAGTACTTGTAAACGTTTAGATCCTTAATTTTTGTTCTTGTTGTTCTTGTTGTTGTTGTTGTTATTGTTACAAAATGTTGTTCTTATTTAGGTATTGTTTCTATTGAGTATTGTTGCTATTGAAAAGTTGCAACAGCAATTTACTAATGACTATAAATCAATGGTGCAGCAGCAGCAGCAGCAGCAGCAGCAGAAGTTGCAGCAATGCATTGAAGTGTATACAATTTCCGTTTGTTAATTAATTTCAACGTTATCTGGCAACATCATCATGATGATGATGACGATGATGAACATCATTGCCATAAGAAGGGAAAGCAGCAACATTTCTAAAACAATTTAAGGCAACAGCAAGCAGGCAGCTGCCTATTTACAAAAAATATTGTTTTTTCTCTTCCTTTTTATTTCCTTCTTTAAATAAAATTTTTGTTTCAAAAAAGAAAACGAATTCCATTTGATATCTCCATTCTCCATTCAGGCATCATATACTGCCACAATAAAAAAATTTTATCCTGTTTGTATTGCCAACTAAATTGTTGATCATGTAACAATACCAACTTCCTCATACCTTTTCAGTACCCACACCCCTCAGAGTTCTTTTGTGTTGTATCTCTTTGACTTGGTATGAGTGCTTGTTAATGTGTATATGTTTTCAGATTTCCAGTCCAATTTAATTCTTGACCCAGTTGTTAACATATATTGAAATTATCATTCAGTTCAAAGTATTTTAGCTCTTTTTTGCGTTGTTGTGATTGGGTGTTAATTTCTAAATACAAGGCTCCTCTAGATTTTAGCTGTTAATTCTAATGAAAATACTTTGGGGACAGAAATCATTCGATATGGCAAATTAAAAGGGAAGAGAATGGTGGGAAAAATGTATTAAATATGGGGAAGGATATCCTAGAGAAATTGTTCTTATTAGTCTGTTTGCTTTGGATGGCAATATTGTGTTATTTGGCAGATTTTCGCTTGCGTTCTTTACAGCATGGCTTGAGTGATACTTGAATTAGAAATTGACCCATAAAAAGGCATCTCATAGTTGATGATTTCCTTTTAATCCCTTGAAACAAACTATGGGAACTTCCGACAACTACATCTGTCAAATTAGTTGTCATTTATTCACTCAATTTTGCCAAATCACCATTTACGACCATAAAAAATAATGTGGGCAGGCTGAATGTACCATGTAGGAGTCAGCAATGCAGTCTAATTCTCATAGAAAAATCAACTTCAGCGCTGAGATGGACCCATTTCTGGATGAATGGACATGTGAAAAAACAAAATTCTTGAATTTTGATGGCAATAATTCACATGAGGTCCTAGAGCATACAATGTTGTATAGTGTCGTCGGCCCATATTTCATTGAGAACGGTGTTGGTCATGTCATCAATGTCATAGACGAGAATTGTTGGTCGATAATTACTACCTACTTTTGGTCGGAATTGAATGATCTGGACCTCAGCGATATGTCGTTACAAAGAAGAACACTATGTAACACATAACTCATGACATATGGAATTTTATGCATGAGCGATTTGAGGGCATGGTCGTCTCACGTGGAGATAATGTGAAAAGACCATCAAGATCGTGCGATTTGATCTCGTTAGATTTTTTTTATGCGGTTTTCATAAGTCGAAATTGTATGCGAATAAGAAACACACCACAGAGGTAGTCAACGCCAACATCATCCACACAATCAAACAAATTCAGTCTAATTTATGCCACTAGAGCCATGGAAAATTTGATATTTTGAATGCTTTCTACCCAGAGAAGCTATGCCAAGCATTTGAACGTCGTAATACTCGACACATAATGGCATTAATAATGAACTCGAGTTGAACTCAATTTTAGAAAATTTTTACATCTTCAGCGGCTTACAATATCCTTCCGTAAGCAGCCTGATCGTACTCCTTTGGAATTTGAGTAGATTTTTCGTGAGTCCTTTTCGTTTAACCCGTATCTATAACTGTATTCTCAATTATATGCCGCATCAGGTTTAAGTTATTTGCTCTGCCTAGGGATTTCCACGATACTTGGTATCCGTAGGTTAAATAAGGTTTGACGTAGTTCTGTGCAGATAGTGTTCCTTGGTTCTGAACTCAATTCTATTCTCAAAACTTTGTTACAAAGGAAGAGGGCAATGCATTTTTAACGTGTTAAGGATATTTGGTTTTCAGCCCACCATTCTATCCAAAATAAATCCCAAGAAATGCAACTCATACTTGAACTATGTAAATGTTCGCTACGTACAATATATTACATCGGCCAGGATTCACATTCAAATCAGGGGCAGATGCGTACTCTCTAAACTTATTCAGAGCAAGTATCATTCTATATCTGATAAGAGTCCACAAATTTCTCCGAAATATAAGGAATTTTGCGCTGTTTGAGCATACAATAGACTCTTGTATAACCAGTATCAATATCATTTGCAGCTCGTTCATTACATGACTCCATAGAAGGGGAACCCCACACCATGTAGCTGCAATTTTTCAGTTTGGTAATGTGTGAGCTATACTGTAAGCTATACGGTATACTGTCCTTTGACAAAGCGGTTTCGATACTCTCTACACCATTGTATCCTCGATAAAGCCTCTTGTACCACATTCATTAAGGATCTTTCAATAAACAGGTAGGCAGCCAAGGATCCTTCTGGTCGAACGACTACTCTATTGTTCACGTTAAGCAATGCAGGATGATTTCAACAGACTTTCCCCTTTACTCTGTGTGTGCCGGTTCTTAAATCTGAAATTTTCGTTACACCATGTGAGGACAATCCATATGCAGCGTTAACGTGGAACCCCAAAAATCTAATGCGTGGCAAAAAACAGTTTTTATTACAACTGTTGCTGTCGTCCTAAGTCTTGCCACCCCTTAGGGTAATCTCAATGGCAGTAAATTCTTCAAAAATTCCTGCAGCATACCTTCCTCAGTGAAGTGTTAAAATCGAGCAAATATTTAATGCCATACCAAATAGGGAAAGAACAACCTTACAACATCGATTCTATAGAGATGTTGGAAATATTTTTTTTTTTTTTTGTTTGTTTTTGGTTGCTGTTGCAAGTGGCAAATTTCTATACAAAAACAAGCTTTTAAATGTTGGTGTCAGGAAAAAAACAAAAAATATCGGAATCGGGAGAAATTTACAAAAAAAAAGAAGAAAAAAAATAGTTGACATCCTACTACAAGTGGTGTTACAAGTGCGCTTTTACACCTACACCTTGATAAGCATATGTATTGGTATACATACATACATGTGTGTGTGTGTAAAAGCAAGTGAGGGAGTGTGTCAATATATGTAAGTATGTACAGGCTAAAGGCAACTTTTTCAATATCCTTCCTTCGTTAAATATTATTTAGCCCATGTTGTTGTTGTACATGCTTTCAGTCATACTCACACACCCACACATACACATGTATTTGTTTACATACACACTATTATAGTTTAATACTTATGTGCATATGTATGTATGCATGTATGAGTATGTGTAGTCTAGGTTTAGGGGCAAAGTTGTTTAAAAATTTGTTGCTGTTGTTGCTTATGCTTATATTGTTGTTGTTCAAACAACTTGAAGTCAACCTATTTCCCTTGAGCTTAAAGATTAGTTTTCAGTGTTTTTTTTGCATTTTTTTTCTTTATAAATGATTAAAATCTACAAAATTGCTTGGAATGAAACTAAAAAACGAAGCTAGATATGGAAGGGGAGAGGAAGTAGTAACATTACAAGAATCAAAAATATAAAGAAAAACAAAAATTGCAACAAAAAAAAAAATTAAGAAAAAAAAAGTATGAGAAAAAGTACAACAAAAAGTAGAACTCAATATAAGAGGATGTCAAAAACAAAATGTTTTCAAATGTAACACATCGCATAAAACTATAGAAATGGCAAGTCAAGGAAACATAGTTAATATTGAAAAGTTACTTTTTCTTCCACTTTATTTTACTTTCTTTTAATCATTCCTTTCATTTCTTGTAGTGCTTGTGCACTTTTTTGAAGGGAAAAGGAAGTTGTATTTAAGGGAAGGTTGTCCAAAAGAATAATTCTCTGACACATGGTTGGGATCCAACATTTTGGAGTGCTTAGATTTTGAAATTGATTTAAAAATTTTAATGCTTTTATTAAACGGGTTTTTAGATCATAATATCGGTTAAGCTACCTATCTATCGGAAATACGAATCTGGCAATACTTATTTCATTCTCTTCTGCCACAAAATTCAATATACTATCTCCACTGTATGCAAAGAATCGATTTATGTTTGAGCAACGTTGGGATTTGTTGGAAATTTATTTCCAAAATAAACACAATTGTTCGGAAATAGCACGAATATATCTTGCAAAACTTTGGTCGCAGAGAAGAACCTACTCAAGTTCGTGAAACTGGTTTTGTGGATGTTTGTAGATGTGAGCGTGCTTGTACAGTGCGTCCACCCGAAAATCTCAAAACTTCGGCTGATAGGGTGTGTGAGGAGAATCCATCAACATAAATTCGTCATCGTTCTCAAGAATTGAAAAATGTCCCACGCACTAGCTTGCGTCGAATTTTGTGAAAATATCTCGGTATGCCGCCTTACAAAGTTCAATTGGTTCAAGAGTTGAAAACGGATGACCATCCGCTTTGTTTTCGCTTCGCCACATGGGCCAACGAGAAATTACACGATAATCCCGATTAAGCCAAAATAAATCATCTTTTCGGATGAAGCTTATTTTCATATTGGCGATACGTTAATAAACAAAATTGCCATACTTAAGGCCCAGAAGACCCACATGTGGCCTGACAGAAACATTACCAGTGACTGTTTGGTGCCACTTATGGAGCGTAGGCATCGTTGGTCCATATTTTTTTTTTTGTAAATGAGGACGTCTGAACCATTACGTTGAATGGAGACACCTATCGTACCATGATAAGCAATTTATTTGGAGCCCCTTTATATAATATTGATATGAACGGTGTTTGGTTTCAATAGGATGGTGCAACTCGCCACACATCTCATGCCACAATCGATTTGTTGCCTCAAACATTTCATGGCCGTTTAATTTGATGATGTCAATTGGCCGCCAAGAAGCTGCGATTTGATACCGTTGAACCACCGTTGAACCGTTGAGAAGCTAGGCCGTAATCCTGACTGAAGGGTTGTAATGGCCAATTATGTATGTATGAACCATTTTCTGTGGGGCGCCGTTAAAGGAAAGTGGTGTGTCGACAATTGAGCAGTTGAAGGCCAACATTTGTGATGCCATTGCCGAGATACGACCCCACACACTCAAAAAAGTACACGAAAATTGGTCCAACCGAATGAGGTACTGTGAGACCAGCCCTGGCAGCAATATGAATGAAGGAATATTCCGTTTCTAACCGGAACAATTGTATTTTACAACAGAAGACTAAATTTTTTGTTTTCTTGCATTTTAAAATTTAAACTTTTAAATGGCCCACCCTTTATGTTGTTTAATTTTTTTTTGCTTATTTTTAATTTAATGTTGCATACTTTACAGATCGTATGCTAAAGTATAAGCACATATACGTATGAGCAATATTTTTTGAATACACCATCGCATTATATATAACTCATACGCCTTAATGGTGAAAGTAAAATGTACTGAAAACTGCAATACGAAAAAGACAAACTTCAGTAATTTTTTTCATTTTTTTCTTTATCAATCAGCAAAACAAAAGTTATTGAAAATTACCACCAAAAATTCCATTGAAAGTTAAAGGTTGCCTTACAAATGTTAGACGACATAGACTAAACCGTTGAAATCAACATTCTGGCCCCAACCTCGCGCACCTTGAAAAAGCACGGCTTTTAGAAGCATCCACAATAAGTGTGTGGTATACTCAAAGGCATACTTCCCTTCCTCCTCATCGTTTTTTTTTTAATCCAATTTATTTAAAAAGCGCAATACAGCAACTGTTTAAGAAAGTGACAAGAACGAAATTTTCTATTTTACTTTTGCCATCCGTTTGCCTTAATTTGTTTTGCTTTTTTACACAGGTTGTCTTAATTTTCTTTCTTTTTTTTCGTTTCTTTGTCTTGAATACAAGATATTCTAGTTAAATTCGATCGATAAGTATTTGGAAAATTAAATTTTAATACTTCAATAACGAATAATAAAAGACACTTAATGGCAAAGAATGCAAAAGAGAAAGGATAAGAAGCAAAAGAAATGTCATAAAAAATTTTTATTGTTTCTAATGCTGTAGAAGAGGAGACTAGAAAAAGAGCAAGTATAGAAAGTGTAGAACTTTATGCAACTGTGGCAGTTTCCTAAAAGAAAAAGAAAAAAAAAGTATTCAGGACACGTAGAAAATTATCAATATGACTTGTAACATTGATACGTACGATTGTGATAAAAGGTTTGTTCACTACTTTACTTGGGTCATTCATTTTACAAGAACGTAGATAGGAAGCATTTAAAGCCTTAGTTTTTAGACAGACAAATTTAAGATGAATTGCTAAATTTTTAAGAAAAATTTTACCAAGTCGTGTACGGTGGTTTATAAGCTTTACGTGAGATGAAAATGTGTTGACATTATCCGATCGTGCTGAATATTCAAACTATTATACATACTAGAATCAGAAGAATGTCATGAGAGAGGAATTTTTAAATTTTGAAATCTCCAAGATTTCCTTGTCTATCAAGGAAAACCTGTAGATGCACGTCACTTCAAGAATTACAATAGCAACTATTGTGATACATCTTCCACCTTTGTTGCCATACTCTAGCAACGTCCTTTTTCCCTTTTTTTTTGACACACAGTGTTTGGTCTCTATTCATGCAGTGCATACCAGAATACGTTGGAATACCAGAAAATGAATCAAAGACCAACAGGTCAACAGATCAGAGGATAACACCTATTAATTCAGAGTATTGTGCTGGAATACAGGAAAGTAAGTTTGTGGAGAAGCAAAAAAGCGGTGTTGAGTGCAACAAATTGGTAATTTTTGCCTTCGCCATCATAGTGTTTCGTGGGAATTGAACTCAAAACCCCAACACTATCAGATTAGCACACTACCCGCTAGACTACTGGGTCTCTCCTCTGATTTTCAACAAATAATTTATCTTGAAGTCGTCGTAGTCTAGTAGATAGTAGATTGACTTATTAAACGACAGCCCAGACTTAGTCCAGGCTCAGACATCGCGTACCAAACAAAGTATGAAGAAAATATTTTTTTCGGTGTTTTCTCTCAATAGTCTTCTGGTGAAACTTCTGAAATGCCCATAAAAAGTTCCTTAAATATATTGTTGTTGTCTCGCCACTCATGTATTTATAAAATCAACAAATTGATGGAAGGGTTTTAATGACTAATTAAGGAAAGTAAGTAAGTATGGTTGTTATACAGCGGAAATCCAAAGAGCTTTACAGGAGTGCTTTGAAGTGGGACATAGGAAGCAGACATACTGTAATGCAAACATCTACCTCGATTGACAACCGCATAGAATACAAAGTCGAGATAAAGTTTTTTGATGAGGAAATGCTATGAATGCAGATTAAAGGTTAGGCTAGGTTAGAGGACGTGTACTTGTCAACTGTGACAAGTACAGTACCCGGAGGTCGAATTAACCCATTGTACAACGTCCTAGCTTCTCACACCACTCGTGTTGTGTGCGTTAATTTTATATATGAAATTAAAAGTCTAGCTGAAGAATATAATTGCTGCTCTAGCAGTCCCAAAAAAAAAAATATATGTATTCTGAAGGAAACAGAGAGCATAAAAACAGAAATGAATATCATGTAAGGGTCATGTATGTAGATACACTTCTTGGGAAAGAGTAGGACTTAATATGCAAAGTTCTTTATTACTTAAGAGGTGTTCACAGAGAGCATCACTTACAGGTGGTAGTAAAAAGCAAACTTATTATTCTAGATTCAGTTACAGTAGATCTAATCTCTTTATGCTCTCAAGAGACATAAATACATACATAATTGGACATTACAAAAATTTAGTCAGGATTATAACTTGGCTTCTAACAACACTTACGTATGTTGTGTATGCTAATTTTATACATGAGTGACAGGACCTACAGTTTAAAATCGATTCTTGACGACAGATTTTTGAGAAACTTTTTCAGGGGAATTTTATTTGCTCGCAGAGTTAGTGCCAGAAATCTGCTGGGAAGAAGTCGCAGAAGAAATATTTATTTATACTTCGATTTCGCCAATATACTACCTACTAGACTACAGTGACTTCAAGAGAAGTAATAGAAAATAAATTGCAATTTACTGCAGGCTTCTGCAGAATGCTGCTCTTCCAGAAGTCTAACATGTCACCTAGTTATGCTTATAAGCCTGTCATGTCTGCAATAAACGCTTTATTTAATTTTAAATTGTTTACAGTTTAAATTTCTTTTCCTTTGTAAGACTCTCTTTAGCAAAACTTTAATTCTTTGTCTGGCCTTAAATACCTTTTAAATACATTTATCGTGTACGTTTCCTTATAATCCTTTTTATCAAGGACACTAAATGCTTACAATAATTCAATCACGGTATTATTCAATTATACTTTAACTACCACTCTTTAGCTTAATGTTTCAAAGAAGCCTTTTGTTGGCCAACGAAAATTCATTCATTCGACAGAAAATCCTTTACAAAAACCATAAATTTTTATAGCCCCGGCCCATACATCCATATAATTTTATATTATGATAATCGGTAGTATTAAATATAAAATAAAATAAAATTGGAAATATTAATAAAAAAGAAAACAACAACAACAACAATAAAAAAATATGAAATGGAATGGAGTGGAGTGGAGTGGTGTGGGGAAAAAGGCTACGAAATGCTAACAAAGTAGTAGAATAAGCTGATGTCAACGGAAATAAATAAACGACCGACCATATGCAATTTAACAATGGAACGCTATAAAAACAAAATATATACATACACTCTCACACGTACTCATACACACACAAAAAAACAACACAAAGGCATACAATAATACAAACGCATACTAATATACAATATAAAACGTATTTATGTGATAAATAAAGACGGGAGAGTGAGTGCGGCAGAGTGTCAACAAGGGGAAAATAATGTGAATGTCGTTATAAACCTGGAAACGGAAATAACAATTTAATATGTTTATCTGTACGTTTATTGTGTGCATATATGTACACACATAGGCAACTTTTTCGCTCTCTTTCTCTCTCTTTCATATGCTTTAATACTTGTTGTTATACAAGTTGACTTTAATGTGTGTTTACATAACTACACATACACACATCACACACAGATTTGAATGAATTTATATGTATTTACTGGATTGTATAGGTATGTATATATGTTTAAAAATGTTTGTGATTTTTATGCGAATTATTGTTATCGATAACAAAATAATTTATACGTATTTTATGTTCATTCTCTCTCTCTCTCTCTCTCTTTTTCTCTCAATTTCTCTGCCTTCTTTTATTGGCTTAATAATGCCTATTAATAAAAATATCAATGCTCATGTACATATCATGCCGTAGTAGTATGGTATGAGTACGCGTTTATTCGCATGTATGAGTATTTATTTTTGAAAGATTTATTGTCAGTCTATTATGATATGATAACAAGAAATTAATAATTGAAATATCCTACAGTATAAAAAAAGGAAACAAAAAATAATAAAAAAAATTATAAACTTAAATGAAGTTTAATAAATTGCTCAAAACAGTTTCAATGATGACATTATTATTACAACGTAAAGTATACAATTGCGAGAGACATATTTAAACAAAAGTGTTGTACACATAAAATTCGATTGTATAAAGGCTTAAATTTTTATTTCAAACAACATATTGAAGGGCGTAAATCTATAATCACCATCTTCGTACAAAAACTCTTTCTTTCGCCATGAGAAGAAAGAGGTTCATTTAGTAAAAAAGTGAGGAACAATTCTTGTTTGGTCGCTATTTGTGTGATGAATAACCGGCCATTGAATTTACGGTTATTTAACATAAGCCTCTGGCTGACATATTTGACCGAAATGCAATGAGCCACTGCTCGTGTTCGAAAAGTTATCAATAACTATGCCTAGTACACATATACATATGTATGTATATATTCCTTAGAGCTTGTTCTTACGGATCTAAAGATTACTAAGTATTCTGAACCGAATGGTTCTGAAGCAATATTTTGCGATGCTTGCTGGTACTTTTCAGTACCTCACACAGGGCTGGTACAATTTTTTAATGGCTAATCTAACGCCAATCCCTAAAATGGTTGTTCCGCTATTTCCAAGGTTATGAAAAGTATAAAAAACCATCAGCTTGTAAAATATCGAGAGTCTATTAGACGTAAAGCCCGAGTTCGAGCCCCAGGCCAGACATCAAAACGAAATATGAAAAAATATTTCTTCGGCGACTTCCTCTCAGCAGAAGTCAGCGACTTCTCAAAAATCTGTCGTTCGGAGTCGACGTTAAACTGTAGGTCCCGCCACTCAAGTTAAAAATTAAGGCACACAAGATGAGAGGTGTGAGTAGCTAGGCCGTAATCCTGACTGAAGGGTTGTAAGGGCCAATTATGTATGTAACACCCTGAACAGCGACAGGTAGTATGGTTACCGTTAAGGCGTTACTTTTACCACTAAACCAGCCTATATGACGAACGACAAAGGTTGTATGTAGCTCTGGACATTTCCAAAAAAATTTACAACCAAATTGACGTAAATATTGAGGAGCCAAAAGTTCTTGATACTCAGGGCATTTAAATTCAATGTCTTATTCACTTGGACTAGTATATATTCCTAGTATTGAGAGAAACTTCAAAAGCATCCATTTCTTCAGACGGGACAAGAAATATATCACATCAACTGATCTTCTTCATCACGTATATATATACATTGAAAATAGAATACAAATGTAATGTATTGGTCGAAGACAAGAATTCAATTTTGAAGCTTCTCAACCACACTTCCAAGTATTCGTGTTCTTTTTCTATCCACTCTCAAAGTTTTTACCAGAAGACTACTGAATGGCAGTCCTTTATGCCTTTATATGTCCTTCGATTGTCACGGAAACATTGTCTGTATAGTCAAGGGTTTTGAACGCTTCTGCTTACATACATAATTGCAATCCAACCCTTTAGTCAGGATTACCACCTAGTTTTTCTCACCACTTATGTTGTGTGCGTTTAAAGTCGACTCCGAGCGACAGATTTTTGAGAAACTTTTCATGACAATATTTTATTTACTCTTAGAGTTTTTGCCAGAAATCTGCTAAGAGGAAGTCGCCGAAGAAATATTTTTTTTTTCATATTTCGTTTGGTTGAGGATGTCTGACCTGAGGTTTGAACCGAGGCCTCACATCTAATAAGCCAACGTACTACCAACTAGACCACGGTGACTTCAGGTTAATGATCCGAATTAGGTCATCAACTAAGACATATCAGAGTAGTGGAGATGTTATGCCATCTAGAGATTCGCTTAATTGCAGTAACACTGAGGAAATGTGGCTTAGTTTTCCTTTTTTTTTTGCAGATCCAATTGAGTTTTTCTTCTAAGCTCATGATTCTTTCCATGCAGTTCACTGTTTTAGCTATTTAGCCGTTGTCTTAACCGTGAATTGATGAATCCATATCACTGTACCCATGGAAAGGAATCAACACATAAACTCAACTTTATTGCATTGAAGTCTCACCTAACATCCTGTTGAAAACCTTTAACGTTTTTTTTAAGAGCAAACAAACGCAACCTTTTGCGAAGATATTTCAACTTTAAATTACTGCTCAGTTTTTGAGTTCTATACTCTATTAGGTTCGTGGTTTAGTGGGTAAAGTGCTTGACTATAGACCTATGCAAGCGAAAATACCAAAAATTTTCGTTATGGTTTTCGAATTAAAAAAAAACAATTACAATGACAAGGCAATCTCTTCTAAATATCCCTTCTTGGAAACCCGAACACCCTTACAGGGGAAAACTTCAACAGCGAATGTTATAGAAAGCTTAGGTCAAGATGTGGCCAAGTATTGCAAATACTTGTTGTCTTTAAATAAACGTATTTCAACGCAATCAAATGGTTTGCAGAAAAAGTCTAGTGGTCCGAGGAATGGTTAGTGACGCCTGAAGTAGACTTCATGTTCTAAAATAATAAAATAAGTATTTATTAATGTATGCGAGAGAATATTCAATCCTTTAGCCTTCCAAATATACACAATCAAAGAGAAATTTTTGACCAACTGTTTAATCCTTAAATTATTTCTTTTAGCGCATTATTAGACACTTGTGTGTTACGTGTATGTGTATGTGTATCTGTATGTGATGTGTGTGTAGGTTTGTATGTAATTGTGTAATTTATTGTAAAATCGTTTTAGGTAAAATTAATATGAACTTTTTAATTAATTTATATTTGTAAACTTTTAACTAAAATAGCAAAAAATAAAATAAAATACGAATAAACGATTATGTGAATATAAATACTTATAGACATACACATGCATGCATACACACATGGCTACTACACACATGCATATGTATGTACATATTTAAGCAGATTGTTTTTAACTTGATAATGTGTTTCTTTTTTAATTTTTCTGGTAGATTTATATATGTATGTGTATAGGTATTTGCTTATATAATTTTGATTGTATGTACATATGTTTTATAAAAACCACAAATAAAAACAAATAAATAAAATTACAGAGCAAGACATGATCGACTATATGGTATCCCCTAAGGCATAGTATTTCAAAAACAACACGGTCAGTTTCACGCCTTAAAAAGTTTATGTCCGAATTTGGAATTGAAATTTACTTGGGATTTGAACAAACAGACGAGGCATTTGTCTGTAAATGGCAATGGATTTCACCCAGAAGATAAGCTGAATGATATCATGATTGAAAGCTCTTAGACGAATACTGTTTCTCTTGATAGGGCTATGAATTCTTGGATTCTGAAGTTCTTGCTGTTCTTGGATATCAGACTGACTACTCATTGGCATTATTTAGTGATTTGGCTGTAAAGATTAATTCTACTGGAATATGTACTGGCAGATAGTTACAGGACCATCCCACCTCCCTAATGGAATAACAAAGACCAGAATTTTAAAACTTAATTATACTGAGCTGCGCCAACAGGGGAAGTCCTTAATTTTGGCAGATTAAAGGTCTATGTGCTCGAGCAATTTTTACAATAATTTCATTGCCTGAGTTTATCGTGAGAGGTCTAAATAGGATGACTGTAAAGTATAGTGGGGAATGGGAATACGATTGACACACCTCATCAATGACTTTGTACAGATTTACCGCAATGGCTCGGGGCTGAATTGAAGTGTAAGTAGAGGCAGCTTTTCAGCGTCGGCATATATACATAAGTTTCTAGATGGAGCTGCTGGACCAGCGCAATGTTTTTCGCTGGAAAAAGTAAAAATATTAAATGGAGAAGATTGATACTTATGCAGCTACAAAAGTAGATTTCAGCTACCCTGAGCCTCTCAAAGAGATGTAAAAACAGTCCCACTGTCACATCAGTCGGACAATCTAGAAGCTGCATAGTCTTTTAAAAGAGGGACAACTTTGTGGCATACAGATGAGCCAAGAACAGATCTTAAGAGAAAAGCGGGAGATCTTCGCCTCGTAATGAAATATTTAGAACTCGTGATACAAAACACTGAATATAGCAGTACTAGGTTAGATTGAAGATTGCATGGGGCTGTCTGAAGCCTGGAGTCTGAAACCTATCTAGATAGGAAAAATAAATTTATCCACTGTTGGGATCCAAATCATATGAGAATTCCCGGCAATGAGTAAACAAACGAGCCTACTAGTGCGAAGGCTTCACTCAGAAAACTCATATTTAGCATGAGAGTAGCCTCTAACTCAACTTGTAAATTCTGCGACGATGAGAATGAATTATAGAAACACATTGGTGAGGTCTTAAAGCATTCCAGATGGAAACAACTGATTGCCTATCAGATTCTGGGCACGGAATTGTCATGGTTGGCACCGAGAAGAATTCTGAAATTTGTCACGTTAATAGGCCAGTACTTGAAATAATTGTTTTATAAACAAAGCCACTTACACTATTTCCTTGTCGCAAAGAAATGTGACTCATTTTCGATTTAATGTGCACCGCAGCACGCAGAATTGTAAAATTTGGTTTTAAGAACAGCCTGAGGCAGTTCAAGAGCTGCCAATATACCCCAGAATTTTGTTCTATTTGTTGCGGTTTGTAGGTCGACGATATCTTTGATAAATTTTTCATGTAGAACTAGGAAAAGTGCTGCAATACAGAAAATTTTTGGACCTGATAGACTTGAGGTTTCAACAAGGCAATGCTAAATGCCACATGGCGCAGGATATACCATGATCCTTTGAAAAGGAGAGTCTGGTGATCAATTAATCTCATGTTTTAGGTGAGTCCATTGGCATGGTCTTCCATAGACACAAATGAATCCATGTCAAATAGTGTGTATAGTAAAGGGTACAGATTGAATTTTTTTAAAGTATTACTTGTGCCACCAACTTGAATCGTATACACCCTTGTTATTACCTACGGTAGGTAGTGTTTGTAGTTTTAAATTGTAAATATTTGTGGGTGTGTGTATAAATATTTATTTGTTGGCATGTACATATGTATACATGTGTGTCTGTATGTGTTTATTATGAAAAAATAATTTATATTTTCAATTTAAATTTATTTTGTGTAATTTTTTTTGTATTTTTTGCTTTGCCATTCTCTTCTCTCACATGATTATTTGTATGCAAATATTTGCTCAACACACACACGAATACAAATATCCCTTGCATATGTATGTTTACTTGGTTTTTTTTTTTGTAACCCAAATGGAAATTAAGAATTCTCTTCTCTTCTATTTTCTCTTTTTTTCTGGGAAATATGGAGAAAATACCAACAAATATTAACGGAAACGGAAATTTGAAAGTATGTATGTAAATAGTTGAAAAACTAGCGTTGTGTAGCGAACACAGTAACAAGTTTAAGGAATTTTTAACTGCAATTTGTTTCCATGAAGAAAATAAGCGAATAATATAAATAATACTTCGAGTGTTAAATGAGTTTCTTTTTTCTTTGGTTTTTTGTTTTTTTGTTTTATTTCAGATACATTTGTAAACTTTTTAATTATAAAACTTTAATAATTATTACTGAATAATTGGTGAATTATATTTGTCTTAAGCACATGATTACAGAAAAGAATTATGAAGTAAAAGCTCCACTCATGCACTTGGATTAAAGTTTTTCACAGTCTTTGATAAGGGACTGTGGTGTAGTCTCCTTTACAAAATGCCTTTATATTTGGAAACGGAAACATTTTTTTTTATTAAATTTATAGTGGATACCATTTAATTGGTAGGCTAACTCAGTTAGTCATTACAACCCTTTTGTTAGGATTACAAGCTAGCTACTCACACTACTTATGTTGAGTGTGTTAATATTATTCATGAGCAGCGGAACTTACGCTTAAACATCGACTCTGAACGACAGATTTGAGAAACATTTCATGGTTAAGATATCTAAGCTAAGGATTAAACCTCAGGCTTGAGTCTTATAAGCCACACACTGTCTACTAGACTACTACGATTTCATAGGATATTTCATACTATAATCCCAAACAGTAGAAATAGGACACTATTACCCCCACATGGCTATCTACAGAGTTTAGGTAGAAGTCTATACAGATAGTCCTATATTTGAGAGTAAGGTAGACTGTGGAATGTATTTCGAATAGTTTGATGTTGGGATATCTTCCCAAATCCCTGACTACTGGAGTATATTTCAGACAGAACTAATGGCTATTAAGGGATGTCCTACTACTACCACTTCCATATTTCTGAGAGCCATAGCTACTGAAGTGTATTTCAGACAGAATTAATGGCCATTAAGCATGCTTCAAAATTTATTCCGTGTAAGGAATATCCAAGGAAACGGACCTACCTTTTATGGGAGTGCTCTGCACTTTAAAACAGACGTCATTGATTTTTGAGTGACAGAACGTTTGAAGATCTGGGCATGGTGGCGGACATACCCACCACTATCGAATCACGACAATGGGGCTTACCTCACACTGGGTGACACAATGGGCCATATGGGCTGCCGCTAACCTAACCTAACCTACCACTTGTACCTCTCTGAGAGCCATGGGGTAATCGAATCGTTTCAAAACTTTGGACTTAAATTAATTGACGTCTATCGCGAATGTTGTGATCGAATCTCGCAGAAATTTTGTTTTAAACTGATATGGGTTCGTGGTCATAAGGTTATTCAAGGTAATTGTATAGCTGGAGCAGACACTCTCTTAGTAAATACCCATTCGCTTTGCTAAGTTGAATAAAAGGTGTACCAATCACTTACACTAGAATCGTAGAAATATACGTCCCACTAGAACTATGCACTCAGACCATTGCGTAATCGATTGAAATTGGTACCCACACCACTAAAATAAGAAAGACTTTAAAAGATGGTTTACTAATGTCTTCTGACATAACGACAATTTGGACAACCTGGTCTTATATTCAAACCCCATGTTTCTTACATTCATGTCATGTGTCCTTTGGCACGGGAAGGGTTTTCTCAACTAAGAGCTGCTGAAATCGGTGATCATGTGCACAGTGAACTTGTACCGAATGTAATTGATTCTTTTAATAAAGCAGAATACGTCTGCTGGACAGCGCTTCACTTCAGAACATGGTGTATGAAATTGGTTTGATTCATCTTTGATTCTGATGTTTTCTAGACAGAATCCTTAGCCAATTTTAAAATGTGTTCACTCCCTTCAAAAGAACGAAAAAAAATCGAAAAAATTTCCTACTGGGCATATTTGTTTGTTGATTTTATTATTATTTATTGCAGTTTTATCCAAATCGATTTATGTTATGCATTACATATGCATTCAGGTGTGGGTTATTTATTTAAAAACGAACGAAAACTGTTCATCATGAATTTGTTAATTTCGGTATTGAAATTTGAATAAATAAATTAGATCAGCATGTTATTGGACTCATTCAAGTAATAATTTTAACACAATTAAAGCAATGCGAAGGCATTTTAATTCATTGCAAATTTAACACAATAAATAAGGCTTAATTTATCATATATCGAATAGGGATGTACTTTGTCGAGAGCTTAGTGCCTTATTCCCTCATGGCTTTAATTGTATCACTTCGTGATCTCATCAAGAGATGTCTGAACACGATTCTTTGTCCATGAGTCTATTGAGATCATGGGAAGGTGCATTGAGTCATTAGAGCTTTGAATGTACCAATAGGCTTCACTTTAAAGTACTGAGTACACTTAATCATTTAAAACCTGGGACTCTCTGCAATATCGACGGAGTGTAGACAAGTGGCAAATCACCAGTGTTACCGCGAATAGCTTGTCCTGCGAAGGATCTAGTTCTCCTTATGGTGATGATCAACTTTAGTCATCTTGAGGCAAAGGCAGCAATACTAAGAGCTTCATTATGTGTGGAATTTCCCGTGTGGCTACATAATTCTCATTTACTCCAGAGAGTAAAACCGAGTGAGAGTGTCTGAAACACTTCATTTACTAGAATTTTCTAGAGAGGCCACCTGACAAAGGCTGCATACATAAACACAAGCGATCGGCAAGGAAAAAAACGACAAGAAAAAGGACATTCAAAAAATATTTGCAAATTATTGTTATCGGAGACCTCACAGGTATAGCGTTAGCATGGAAAACATAAGATCCAATACAAATTAAGCTTGTATCCTTAGAACGAAGAGCACAGCGTTGTACAGATGAAGTAGAGATCCTTTAGAAGCTCTTAACCTTAGCAAAATGAGCAAGGCATTGTATTATATTTATATATCAAGTAAATGCTTGTTGAGTGATGGGATTTTCCCTGAAAATATTCCAATTTATTCAGATAGCCTTGCAGCGATTAAGTCCCTAACAAACGTAGTTTCAACGTTCGTCCTTGTATATGAATGTGAGGATTTCTTAAAGAAATTGTGGATCATTCAAAGATAACTCTTATATGGGTTCCAAGACATAGGGATATCGTTGGAAATTGCTTTGGAAATGGCTGATGAGCCGGGGGTAGCAATCTACGGCATGTTACAGGGCATAGGTATTCCCATTGCTTCAGTTTATTTCAAACTTTTCCACTCGTTTTACGAGAAGGCTCAATCTCGTTGGCAGCAAGAAGATATGTGTGATATTGCCACACTCTGCTGGATGCGTATGGGCAAGAAGAGAACTGGCTCACTCTGGACACGTATCTGTCCTTAAATTGCTGAGCAATCCAACGCACAATGGCGCTACTTAGGGAAGATTGTCTTTTTGGTAGGCATGTCGAAATACTCGGCATTCCAACTAATGACTTCTGAGCAGGAGGCAGAGACTGGCTTTCATCCCATATGTCAGTGCCCTGCTCTTGTCATGAAGAGACGGAGGTTTCTGTCCTCCCATTTTCTGACATCGTTGACCGACCTTTTTAGTATAAAGTTTGCTGTAAAAACAAGATTTATTTTGCGATCGGGATGGTTTTCTCTAGGGAATGGTGGTTGACACTCGGATAGGATTAATTGTGGTATCACAATCTGACTAAATGCTGGCGTAAGAAGGACATCCTTCTTCGAAGGGGTCCGCCACCTAATCTAATTGAACCGATCTATCGAGTAAAATCTAAAGCGCCAGGTCTTAGCACATGTTGGCTATATTAGTATCCTCTCATATCATACAAGTATGACGCTTATAACTAAAAAATTTCGTTTTAAATTGAAAAGGCCACAACACTATAATTTCTACCTTTCATTTCACTTTTACAAATACGAGTAGTTTTTTTATTCTTTGCTTTATTTCTGTTTTATTTTATGCATTCTATAGCTAATTAGAATTGCGGTCCCATATTTATATTTCGCCAAATATTAATTAACTTGTATACGAAATAATATGCAACAAATGCTTTTATTTTTATGTGGCATGCATTTCAATTTAATAATTTATCACAGCCAACCAACAAGTATGCGAGTTAAAATTTATAATTTTTTTTCTCTTTCTCTCCCTCTCTCTTTCTCTTTCAAAACACAAATGTTTATTAATAAATGCTTTTTATTTAAAAGCATTATTATTTGCTTTGGCAACGGCTGTTGCACAATTTGCGAGGTTGACTTTATTAGAAATTCAATATGAACGAAATGGTGGCCATAATAGGGAAATTTTAATATCCAATAAAAGTAAATTAATAGAGGAGATTTCATATGGAGTTTTAAAATCACAAAAACGTTGCTTAAATTACTCCGCATAAGTAACGAACATTTGAATGACATTAGGTGATTATATGCACAAATAAACTCATTTCACTTCTATGGGACAATGGGCGGTTAGTCTTAAACCTTTAATCTGCTAGCTCTATGGACTGGGCCTGGGAATGTGGGTCTGGGATAAGGTGGAGATATGTTGGCAGTATAAATCCAGATGTTTTGTGTTCATAAATCTTTGGCTTGTTTCGACGGAAGCTCGCTACTAGGGTGACTAGGAGACTAAGTTTCTGCGAGGTTAGGTCGCTTACAAGGATCTGGGATGGAACACAACTTGACTATTGCAGAGTAGAATTGAGAGGAAGAGACTATAGAACACAGTTAAATATCTAGTCCTTGGTAGGTTAGAGGACGTGTACTTGCCAATTAAGATAAGTACAGTACTCGGAGGTCGAGTTGACCCATTGTACAATTCCTAGTAGCATGAGATTGAAATCTATGGCCCTGGGCTTAATCTCTTTAGCAGGAGCCAATTTTCAAACTCATCTGAGCTGGTTGAACGATGATCTTTCGTCATTCATTGTCTTCACCTTCGTCTCCATATCTTTGACTTTACTCTTTTTGTCTTCTTCGTCATATTTGCTTCTCCAGGACGACCACCATAGGTCCAATGACTTCGAGTAGAATTGTAGCTGACGTCATGAAAATACATGTCCTCTAATCTAAGCTAAACTAACCTATTTGAGCAAAAGAGACAATTTTCTGTTACTTTAAATCAGGCTGAAT
This sequence comes from Sarcophaga rosellei, assembly GCA_930367235.1. Classification (NCBI taxonomy): domain Eukaryota; kingdom Metazoa; phylum Arthropoda; class Insecta; order Diptera; family Sarcophagidae; genus Sarcophaga; species Sarcophaga rosellei. The sequence continues at coordinate 12,877,887 of OV884020.1, read as the reverse complement.
TTAAGCGAATGTATGGATTTTGTTGGCTTTCAGAAAATTCCAAAAGATAACGGTTTCAAATAGCACATGGCATGACATGCTCTCAAAACGCTCGGGCAGAAAATACAATGTGGCAGGAGCTGTTTGCAAGTAGCTCCGTCCTGTGTTGAAACCACATGTCCTAGGTCCCCAAATTATTCAATTCAGGCCAAATGAAATTGGTAACCGTCGACAAAGGTATTCTCGCCGCGTCTTTTTCTGGATGCATTGGGCACTCTTGAATCTCATTGGATGGGCATCGTCCTCAATTCGATAATTTTGTTTCTTCAAGTACCTATTCATTCAGAAATTGGCCTCCATCGCTGAAGATGATTTTTCGAAAAAAATTAGGGTCAGTTGCCAACCGCTCCAGAGCCCATGTAGCGAGTATAAGCGGTTTTTAATGGACGCCCATGGTGATTTTGTAAAAAAAACTAACTAAATAACCACAAATTTGAATTCAACAAAGTCTAGAAAGAAGTATATTGGCGTATTAGATGCGTGCCCGTGGTTCAGAACCCAGCACAACCATCTGGATTGAATCGTATTCCTCTCAGCAGTCCTCTGGCAAAAACTGTGCGAGTAAATAAAATTGTCATGAAAAATCTATCAATCGAAGTCGATTTGAAAAACTGTATGTTCCGCAACTCACGTATACAATTAATAAACACACAACATGAGTGGTGTGAAAAGCTGGGTTTTAGTCCTGACTGAAGGATTGTAATGACCAATTATCATAGATGGGCACTTTGCAGTACCAGTAAAATTTCAGTAAAAATTGATTTTTACTAATTACTGAAAAAAATTTCAGTATTCAGTAAAATTTTGCTGTTAATGCAATCTAAATTTGAATGAAATTTAAATGAAATTTAAATGAAAAAAAGTAAAATTTTACTGTTAATGCAATCTAAATTTAAATGACATTTAAATGAAATTTAAATTGAATTTTACTGAATACTGAAATTTTTTTCAGTAATCAGTAAAAATCAATTTTTACTGAAATTTTACTGGTACTGCAAAGTGCCCATCTATGCCAATTATGTATAGATATATGCGAGAGTATAAATTAAGGAAATTTTTCAGTTTCGTTGTGTTCTGGAGAGACTGTATTTGGAAGCAAAAAAAACTTCAACCAGAATTTTCCGCTACTTCCTATTTTTACAACAAATTTTATTATTGAATGGAAACTTTAAATTAATAATGTTAACCTCGTATTTCCAAATATTTTTTTAGAAGTATTTGTTTGTTTTATTAAAATTGTTGAAAAACCAGTCTCCATAATATTTTAATTAATATGGTAGACACGAATAATTGATAAATTTATTAAATTCTATTAATGTAATACAAATGTATGTATGTGTTATTATATTCTCAATATTTTACAATTAATGTAAATAGAAATGAATAAATTATTCATAAACAGTACATTAGTTTTAAAATTAAACAAAAAAATGGAAGTTTTTCTACGAAACAAAATAATTATTTGAAGAGATATTTTAATAACAGAAATTTCATTGTATTGAGTAAAATAGTATGTGATATTCTTAGGAAGTTTTGTTACTCCGAATGGCAGATTTGAGAAACTTTTCGTGGCAATTTTATTTACTCCACAAATTCTTTGTCGGAAGACTTTACAATACAAAATTTCAGTAATTTCAGTGAGAAGCTAGGCCGTAATCCTGACTGAAGGGTTGTAATGGCCAATTATGTATGTATGTAGAATACTAAATCAATGAATCCGTACTTCAATAATATTTAAAAAATCCGCACACATTTTTGATAATTTGAAAACATTAATAATTTTTAATATTTAATGAATGCTTTTTATAACAATTATTTATTTTAAAAATAACTCTGTGGTTTTCTCTTGTAATCAACAGTAAATAAATTTTATTTGAAAGTTTTCATATTCTTCTCCTCTATGGTACAAACTTTAATCATAGATTGGCTTTTATGGTTGGCATGTAAGGATATATTTGTGCCCTTTTTTCCTAGTGGTTTTTGTTGGTCAATATAATTGTGGTTGTATTTTTATGGAGAGTAAATATGAATTTGTTTATTTATTTACATTTTTTGTTCTTGTTGTTGGATCATTGGTAATCTATTTAAATATAGATTTTCTTTTTTTTTGGTTTTTATTTATTTCACTTTTTTTTTTATCAACAAATGCAGAGGGGATAAATTAAAGACAGATTTTCTTTCGCATATACATATGTATGTATGTACGTAAACGAATAAAGATTAAAAATTAACTGAAATACACTCATAGAAATTAGTTGATTGATCAACATGGTTTTAATTTCCCCCTATCAGTTTAAATTTGAACCATCGGTTATTTCGAATCTGGTAATACTTATATCATTCTATTCTTTCACAAACTTCTGTATATTATCTCCACTGAGCCTAACGAATGGATTTATGCTTGAGCAATCCACACGTGGTCAGAGCCTATTGCAACTTATAACGAGTGACTAGTTGATGCGGCTCGTAGAGCGGAGGCATCTTTGGCCCACATTTCTTTAAAGAGGAGAACGCAACAATCACGGTGAATGGAGACACCTTGATAACTGATTTTTTTGTACCCGCTCTTCATGGCATTGATGTGAATCATGTTTGATTTCAACAGGATGATGCAACTTAGCACACATCTCATGCCACAATCGATTTATTGCGTCAAACGTTTGATGGCCGTTTAACTAGACGCAATGGTATGCCACAATTGGCCGCCAAGAAGCTTCAGTTAGACACCATTGGACTATTTTCTGTGTGGCGCCGTTAAGGGTAAGTGTTATGCCGACAAACCAAAGACAATTGAGTATTTGAACGCCAACATTCGTGATGACGTAGCCGAGATACGTCCTGATAAACTCAAAAACGTGCACCAAAATTGCTTCGATCGAGAGTGGTACTGTGAGGCAAGCCGCGGCAGTTATATGAACGAAATAATATTCCATTTCTAACCGGAACAATTGTACTTCACAACAAAAAATAAAATTTGGAGAGATTCCTAATCGTTTTTGCATTTTTAAATTTAAACTTATAAATGTCCCACTATGGGCCATGTTGTTAATTATTTGCCTCTTTTTAATTTAATGTTGCATGCTTTACGGATCTTATGCTAAAGCATTAGCAATCATACGTATGAGCAATATTTTTTTAATACTGCAACGTATTGCATGTAACTCATACGTTTTGTTGAAGCAAAATGTACTGAAACTGCATTACGAAAAATACAAGCTTCGCTGATTTATTAGACAACATTTTTTCTTTTTTTTTAATATTTTCTTTATTAATCACCAAACAAACTAAAGTTATTGAAAATTTCCACCAAAAAATTCCAGTGGAAATTAAAGGTTCCTTTACAAATGTTAGACGCCATAGACTAGACCGTTGAAATCAACATTCTGGCACCAACCTGCCGTAGCTTGAAAAAGCACTACTTTTAGAAGCAACCACAACAAATGTGGGGTATGCTCAAAGGCATACTTCCCTTCTCATCGTTTTTTCAATAAAATTTATTTAAAAAAATTTTCTTTTTAAATCAGCAAACAAACAAAAGTTATTGGAAATGTCCACCAAAAATTCCAGTGCTTTACAAATACTAGACGAAATAGACTAAACCCTTGAAGTCAACATTCTGGCACCAAACTGCCGTAGCTTGAAAAAATACTACTTTTAAAAGTATCACAGCAAGTGTGTGGTAGCGTGTAGTAGTAGTGCAATGCAGCAATTTAAGTGTTACGCATATGCGTCAATTTGTATACATAGGTATCCCTATAAAGTCTTGTCTAACCCCTGACAAACTTTAGGTAGCTATTCGATGTCGATAAGATTAACTCGCTGCCGAAAACTTGCTAAGCACTCATCTGACATGCATTAACCTTGTAGAGATAATAAATATTACAAGATCAACATATTGTGTTTTAACCTATACCGATGTTGGTCAACTTTTCTTTCAGTCTACAGTGTTCGTTTCACAAGGAGATTAACATTCTCTTACTACTTCAGAAATCTCTTAACAAAAGACGCTTTAGGCCTGTTTATATCTTCCCTTTCACCAAGTTTACTCCATAGAATAGTTCTGAGGTCTGATCTGCAAATTAACTCTTCCCTAACTTCCCTAAGCTCATCTTCCCACACATTGCCGAAAAGTGCTACATGAGCTGAAATCCAGTGGAGGTAGCCCCTTTTCCCTCTCCCAACTATTTGGATATGCCCAGAGCAAATCACATTAATCTGACATCGAACTCAAGGCAGAAGAGTGTTTGAATGGTGGCCTTACTGTCAGATATGTATCTATGCAAAGCCTTATCCTTTGAACTTTCTGTACAGGTTTAATTGTTTACATCTTTTGATGTTGCCAACCCATCTCTTCAAAAGCTTTAGAATAATTTTTAGTTTCATTTATTCTTAGTTCGTATTTCTAAATAATTTGAAATTGACAATAATTTCTGATGCATTTTATTGAAATCTCTTTGCTTTGAAATTCATCCATATTTGCTTACTGTGATGTATTTTGGCAACAAATCTTATTACAATTCTAACGATTTCCTTGAAACGATAATAAGAAGCATTGATTACGAAACTAGTATTGACGAGTAATTTATATGCACACCCACCATTAATTGACTTCATGCCAGGGAAAGAATTTCTTTCTACGAGTGTACAAATAATGATCATTATGTGATAAAATAATAATAAAAACAACAATAAACACACACAGAGAGAAAATGGGACAGGGAGAGAGAGAGAGAGAGAGCGATTGCAAACACAACGAAAACATCATTGAAATGCAATTGCAATCAGCATGGAAATCAGTCAACGGCAACGTACTCAATAGAGAACGAGAATGAGAAAAAAATGAAATGAAATACTTGCAGACTCACACATACATTTACGAATATGCAAACAAAATAATTTGCATTTTCATACACAGACACATGTACGCACACATACAAGGATTTATGCTAGACCACAAATAACAGAGGGTACGACTACTACAACTGAAAAAAGAGAATTTTCTCTTGCAAATAATTAAATTTACTTTTACTACTGTGTGTACCGTGTACACCCTTGGTGTCATTATGTGCATATGTATGTATGAATGAGAGTGAATGTTTTCCTTTTTCTATTTTTAAAATAAAAGGTGCTGGATTGTAAATGTATAAATAAAGACAGAACCTACAGAGAGCGTTTCTTCACAGAGAGGAGCAACTTAATAAAAATGTACGCAGAGCTGGTAGAGTTTTCTTTTTGGTGGTTGGGTACATTTTATGTTGTTGTCTATTTATTGTTATTTTGTAGAGTACAATAGTACTGAGAGTGTAAAGAGAAATATAGCAATAGCTTGCCACATACATTTATATATATATGAATAGTATTCATAGTTATAAACTAAAGGAATGTTTAATGGAAAAATTATGTCTCCCTAAATAAATGTGACCTGGTAGTGAAAAACAAAAATTAACTTCTTCTGATATACGTGGATATACTGCAGATTTTGTGAAACTATCTTAATCAAAATTTTTTCTCAAAATGTAAGCCTCCAGTGCTTTGCTTTCTTATTAAACGAATTTATTGCTATCAATGCCATCTAATCGAGCCGCAAACTGTGTTATATGTCCATTTTAAAGGGAAACATCTACTATCATAAGATCTGTTGATATAGTGAATATAATAAAATCATCCACGTCGCATAAGTCAATGTAGTAGTAGTAGCATGGAATTCAACAAACCGTGGGTGGCTTAAAATATATGATTGCTGAATTTCAAGGCAGCTGTGTCCAGCAGTGAACAGCGGGAGAATCAGGAAACCACTTAAGTTCGACGAGAGAACAATTCGCACATACATATATACATACATACATACATAATTGGCCATTACAACCCTTCAGTCAGGATTACGGCCTAGCTTCTAAACACCACTCATGGTGTGTGTGTGTGTGTTAATTTTATACATGAGTGGCGAGAGATACAGTTTAAAGTCTACTCCGAATGACAGATTTTTGAGAAACAATTCGCACTCTAACAGGAATTCTAACGGGACACTGCGCTATTGGGAATTTCGCTGACAAGCTCGGTCTGCCCCACAAGGGTGACTGTGGAAGCTGCCATGATGTGAAGGAAACGAAATTAATACAACAGCTTTTATGAGAGTATCCCAAAAACCTTCGGAATAGTTGTCATCAGTTTTTGGGCCACAGAACTTTTGAGGATCTAGGCATGGTGGTGAACGTGCTACTAAGGGAACTGGCTGGTTTCATCTGGAACTTGGGATGGATTAGGGCAAGGGGCTTACCCCACACTGGTTGACACAATGGGCTATATGGGCCACTGAGAGCGTACGGCAAGCTACCCGCTATCTTGACGTTCATTGTTTTCGCTTTGATTCGATTTTGACATTTTGAACTTAGTTTGAAATCAGAAAACCTAAGTTGATCTAGGCTTGTTACAACCTAAAATTAATTACTCTTGGTTAGAATGACCTGTCTCAAATTACCAACAAAATCGTATTGCCAAAAAGGATGATAAGTTAGAATTTTTTCTTGAAAACCTGTCGCCATAAAGATACAAAAGAGTTCGAATGATAAACAAGGACCACATGATAGTTTCTAGTTTAAGTGACTCTTTGATCTTTTTTATTTCGATTACAAATTAATCATTTTATTTTATTATCAATGGCAACACTTTTCTCAACAAAGTACATGCTCACATGCATACACATCTTGATTATCTATGCAAGTATGGGTGTCTACAACGCACAAGTTTGTGTAAATATGTGTATGCATTCATGCATACTAGACTACCTCCTAACGGAAGTCATACCATTCATTACCTTATGTCGTTCAGTTCAGATGGTATATGAAGGAAGACTTTTTGCCAATTTCAAGTAATCGATGAATAAATCATAGGATTTCGATCTCGTTGTCTGCCTTGTCTTATATCGTTCGTTAATCTACTGCTTCTGCATTTTATTTTTCGATATTTTGTTTGGAAGGTTTTTTATTTCTGTTGCATTTTCCAATTTACCATAAACATGTTGTTGTTGGTTGTTTTTTTTTAAATCTAACTATTCTCTCTATATATACACACACACACAGCATAGATTTGTTTAGTTGTTTAAGTAAAAAAAGAAATCAAACAAGAACAAAACAAAATCCTACTCATTTTTGCATGTGTATGTTAGAACAACACAGTGTGGATGCAAATGTTTCATACAGTAGATGTGTTGGTATTTACAAATGTTTATATGTCATATGCTGTAGGTTGTACTATTTATTTAATTTGATTGTATGCCATGCATATACTTACATATGTATGTGTGTAGGTGTGTTGTTGCTGTATATATGTATGTATATATGTATTTATGTAGATGCATGACAAATTTTGTCAATTTTGGAAAATTCTTGTAAATATTTGATTGCATTATTTAAATATTGTAGACCGACAAACACACAGACAGACAGAAAAAAAATATACAGAAAACGACAGGAAAAAATTTGATAAATCCAACAACAACAAAAATAGATTGAAAAATACAAATCGAAATCAACTGTTTAGACATGTATAAATATATGCATGTGTGTGTGTGAGTGTGCGTTGTTAGCATTTTAGCTATAAAATTTATTTGTTTAATTCACTGGCATATATACATATGTATATACAGTGATGCAAAAAACTTGTGCAATGTTAAACATTTTCTTTAAACTTCCTAACCTTTTCATGATAACATATTCCTTTTACGTTAAAAACAAGTTCAGTGTGTGTGATAGCATCTTACGAGAATCCGCAAAATATAAATTCTTGTGCATGACTCTAGTTTAGTACCGAGAGCCATAAAAAATTCTTCCATTGTAATCTGTTTGCAACATTGTGCTTATTTCAAATCAATCTTGAAGAAAAAAAATTCACTAACTATTGACAGGCCTTTTTCGCTTTCTGACATCTTAAGAGTTACAATCAATCGCTATTTCGGAAGGATTTCCTCTATTAATACGTCAAACCCTTGTGCTTTGCGGATGCTAATCCACATCAGCCACTGTTTTGATTGTGTGATTCAATTTTGTGGACATATCGGCTATATTATACACAAGGAAACTAATATCGCCGATATAGTTTAGATCTTCAAGTTGGGGTATGAAAACATGTGATGTTCCTTCTGATGCATAATTAAGGCCAGCGAGATTATAAAATTGACAGTAACGTTTGTCCTAATGGAATGAAGTACAAAACATAGAACATAGCAATACCATATAACAGTGAGGCTGCTATGTGAGGACGGGATATAGTATGGGACTGGAGCAGCTTGAATCAGTTAGGCAGACAGAATAAAGTTATCCTCTGTAGTCACAAGTGATTCATGAATTCTCGGCAATTACCAAGCAGACGAACTTTTGATTAGCGGATATTCTACGCAGTTAATGCAGCCAGAACACTTCGTCGAGTGGTGGCGGATGTTTCGAGTGGTATGATCATGTTAAGGAGAAGAGGCAAAGAAAAGACTCTTCTTAAATTAAGTGGATTTGAGGTAATCCGAATTTTTTTTAGTAAATTACAATAAGCAAAGATCTAAGCCTGGGTTATAGGCTATTAACAAAAAACCGAAGGTTTATAACCGATCCTTTAACAGGGCACGGTAGAGTAAGAATGGGGATTGTCTCTAGCCCAACATGTAGATTCTTACATGTAGATTCTTTGACTATTACTGCGATCAAACACATCGGTTTCTTGGAACTTGTGAGGCATAATATTATCATCATTTCCTCTTTCTTGTGTGATTAGGTAATCTAAGCAACGAAAAATGTCGGGGTGCATTGGCTTCTGTTAGACCCCTTGCGGGTTTTCTGTGCCCCAAAAAAGGCAATTTTGCTTATTAACACGTTGACGTAAATGACGTCTATAGACGTCATGTATGAGTGCACGTAAATGCAAACGACGTCTATAACCGTCGAAAAAATTTAGAGTTATAAAACAAAAATTTACTTGTAATTCAGTTGGATTTAGATCTCTACCAATTCACTCAATAATACTCCAAAAGGAAAATATAATACTTATATTTCTTGATTTATTTTTAGATTCATGATTTTGTTGCTATAAGAATGCATGTAGATTTTAACGACGTGTATAGCCGTCTGTTTCAGTCTGACTTAATTTGAATCAATGTAAGTGTTTGTTTTTGGTTTTATTGGGAATTATAACTGTAAATTTGTTATCAATGATATGTTCAGTTTTTACATACTTTGTCATACTATGTCAGGAATAGATAGATGCGATCAGATGATCTCATATTATTCTTCACCAAGAAAGAACATTTGTTGGTACAAAAAAGTAATTTTCCATGTATTAGATCTATGTGTTTGGAATTCATATTACCTGTATAAAAAATTCCACAAAAATGTAAAGTTCCTTGAGTTTCGGGAGTCTCTTATTAGATCGCTAATAAGGTTACCCAAAGATATTTCTAATGGCAACCAACTAATATCTAAAGCGACATATGCCAGACCGCAAAAAACATCTAACACATCTTTTGTAAGTTTACGTGAACAACATTATATTGAGAAGATTCCTCCACCGGAAAACTCTGAAAGAGATTCTTTATATCGCCGCTGCAGAAATTGCACAAACCATAAATTTCGAAAAGAAACAAAATATAGATGTAAAACGTGTCCTGAAAAGCCAGCTCTATGTCCCGAATGCTTTGAGCCGTACCACTTATTTTGTTGTTAGTACATACATATGTGAATAATATTCGATTTTTTACTTTATTTAAGCTTTATAAAAAAGAATTTTTTTATTTTTGTTATGAATTTGTGTAAAAATGAATTTAAGTTAATAAAAGTTAATATAAATCAAGATTTTCTAAATTATTTTCAAAAAATATCTTTCGGTATGCGGACGTCTAATGCCGTCATTTGCACATCATTGGAACGAATATTACGAAAAGCAAATGACGGCTATAGACGTCCACCTTTACTTTAAAAAATGTTATAGAAAAAATCATAATTTTAATCTATACGTATTAAATCTCCATCAAACTCGCCAAGATTTGAATAACTAAACAAAAAAAAGGAAGTGTGTTTCTGAGTGCCTTCGTCAATTTCGTGGTGAGCGTCAACGTGTTAACATACACACCAGGATGAAAATGAGCATCATCCGAAAAGATGATTTCTTTTTTTTTTATGCAAAATCGACATCATCGTGCAGTTCCTCGTTCGAAAACTTAGCGAAGCGAAAACGCAGCTGATGGTCATGCGGCTTCTATGCTTGAATCAATTGAACTTTGTAAGGCATCAAACCGAGATCTTTTCGCAAAAACTGGTGCATGAAGTGTTAAATTCTTGAGAACGATGATGAGTTGATGATGATATTATCTCACGCACACTCTCAACCATAGCTTCGATATCGATTTAGGGTGTAAGCACTGTAGGCGGACGCTCAGATATTGGCGCATCAACAATGAAACAAATTTGACGAATTTTGTAGCAATAATCTTGGGTATACCAGGCGTGAGGTCGCCGTAATCTAGTGAGTAGCGTGTTCGCTTACTATATATATGCCGGGCATGTTGATCATCCTCTATTACCGTCCAAATGCGTTTGTTTTGGAAATAAATTTCTAATAAATCCCAACGTTGTTCAAGCGTACTTCGATTCATTACATTCAGTGAAGCTAATATAATGAATTTTGTGGGAGAATAGAATGACATATGTAAGTATTGCCAGATACGAAATAACCAATGGGTTAAAATTTAAACCGATAGATGAGCCACCCTAGATTGGAATCTAATGTCTAAAACATTGCTAAGTAGCACAACTTAGTTGCCTAGTTTCAATCTAATTCACTGCCTGAGTATGGACTATCCGCAGAGTGTTGATTGCATACATACTGCATGTATGTGAGTATTCTTTTTCAGTTTGGCTAACCATAATTGCCTGACACTGTTGTTAATTATTCATTTATATTCACAATGATTATAAATTCATGCATGCATAGGTTTATGGGTTTCATAATTTTGCGTTTTGTGTGAAATTAAAATTTCAAATGATGCCTTTATCCATCCATACACACACACACACCTACACATTAAAATATTTCGACAGGGGGTGCAGACAAGCATCTCCAAAGGAGAGGGCCAAAATCTAACGAAACATAATTACAAACAATTTTAATGTTGATTAACTTCAGGTATTTAAACCAACAGGCAGTCTGAGAACGCTTGGCTACACAGAGACTTAAAGAAAATGGATTTTTAAACATACATTTTCCATTTATTTTTACGTTGTTTTTTTTGTGTTTTTTTCTTCGTATTTCTTTTTAATGAAACTTAATTAAATAAAAAAGAATTTGTTTTTTTTTCGTTGCCTTTCCACCTGGCAACCAACACGTTTTAGACCAAAATAACTGAAATTAAGACACTTTATTAAGAAGAAAAAAAAAGGAAGAAGGAAAGAAGACAAAAAATGTTTGAGGCAAGCAACGTAAAAATAAACTTAAAAAGCCAACAAATTATAAGAAAATCATCTCGTTTAGATTTAATTAATTTCAGTTTTAATATATTTTTTCTAACATTTCATTTACTCGCTTAGCCAACGGCTATAAAATGTATTATGCCAGCCAGCCAACCCAACCCAGCCATTCAACAGTGGCTTCTTGGCTTCTGCTGGCTGTATTAGAAAAGGTGGTGGGTAGAGTTGTAAGAATTCTAGTTAATATAGTCTGGTTATTTACCTTGTTTAATAACATTTACTTAAAATTAGTTTAAACATTACACGGACTTTAATTTAACATTTTAAATCAACACACCGTAAATGAATTCAAATTTTAATTAATCATTCGTGGAATTAAAAAACTTACCTGGATTAGTGGCATTTATATGGAATTCACAAAGATTCTTGGAACCTTGGGCAAAATCATACGAATCGGAATCGGTAAATAAAATATCCACATCCAATTCAAAGCCTCTATTTGGTATACCCTGTTGTAAGGGTGCTGAAAATGGGCTAGAATGAAAAGCCACCAGCATTTCGGAACCCCTGTAAAGAAAATATAATAAAAAATGCTTTTAATTTTTTAGTTTTCCCTTGTAAAAGTTTTTACTTCATATAACGTACGTCTTACTTTAATAACTTGCAACCTGAAATGTTTGAGAAAAAGTTACTTAAGCCTGCCACAGAGTAATAATACAGTTGTATTGCAATCAAAGTGTTGCATTTTAAAGTAACTTATTGAGTACGTAAAACAGTATTTTGATGTTTATTTTTATACTTTTGCTCAGGCTACCATACTTTTTACTAATACTAGTAAAAGCTATTAAACGAGGGTTGTGAGGTAAGTGAAAAATCATAAATCTTGTAGTTTGTTTTCATGTAAAAGGAAAAAGTTATTGGTTTCGTTTAGTAAACTGAAATGCATGCAAACTTTCTATGTAATTAAGGAAGTCTTTGAGCATCATTCGGAAGAGGAGGGACCTGACGTAACCAAATGCCTTTATCACTTAGAGAAGAGTCAAAATTATCAATTCGCTGAAAAGACGTTCCGGCAAACTGCCATTATCATGATGGTAGGCATCTTAGCTGTCCATTAATATGAATATCTCCAGAAGCGGCTTCAGTAGAAGGTGTATTATGGATGAACACTGTCAAGTATAAGGAAGGTACTCCTCAGCCAATCTATCATTCAGTTACAACAAATAGTTGTATGGTTTCATACGCCCTACAATCTGGTTCGAACATGATTTCAGTTTAAGTCGTCTTCGTTTGCTACGTAAGATCATCAGAAGCGGCGTCAATAGAAATCATATTATGGGGAGACACTGTCACGTGTAATGAAGGCCAATCTATCAATCCGTTACAACAAATAGTTGTATGGTTTCATACGCGCTACAATCTGGTTCGAACATGTTTTCAATTTAAGTCGTCTTCTTTTGTCACGTAAGGTCATCACAGTACGTTAATGTTTAAAAGCCGAAATGTTTTGAAAATCAAACATTTCTATTGATGCCAGTATGTATGGAATGTAGATTAGGTTAAGTTAGCGCTAAGCTTGCCGTGCACAGGCAAGTTCACTCGGCGGCCCATACGGCCCATTGTACTACTCAGAGTGAGGTTAGCCCCTGTCATGATCTGTTAGTTATGGGTTTGAACTACTTTGAGTTCCGGATGAAGACGACCAGTCCTCACAGTGGTGCGATTGCCACAATGCCCAGAATTCCAAACGTTCTGTCACTCAAAAAGCAATGACGTCTTGCCTGAACTGCCGGGCTCTCGATTCCGTTGGCTATGTATGGAATGTAGCATCATTTATAGAACTGCCACGGTTTAGCTGGATTGAGCGCATAAAGAATGTCCAATTTGTCTTGGTTCTGACGCATATTTCAGATTGAGTTTGATTGGTGGCATGGGTTATGTTGCCTTGGAGAACTACTGCGGTTTGTGCGTTCTTCGCATACACGTGAAACTAACGAAAATCTCATTATAAAAAGTCTAACGGGGTCAAATCGTACCATCTCAACGGTCAGAGTTCACATCAACTCGACGGGAGCGAACCATATTTTCAAATCTTGGCAAAAGCTGTGTGGCAGCTATCGCCGCTCTGTTGAAACCACATAACTATTGTGTTCTGTGTCATTTAGAAACTGTGCAGCAGTCGAAATTATGACATTTTCCGGCCCAATCGTTGTCAAGTCCATAGTGACTATCTTCAGAACATGTGGCAAACTTGACAAATTGTTTGGTTGTTGTAATGACGATTAAAAAAATCGACAGAATAAATAAATAATGAATTTTTGGTCACGATTCTATGCTTAGTTGTAGGCGTTATTTGGCTGACATCGTAGAAGGGCAAGTGTAGTACTTTAGAAAAAAAAAAAAAAAAAAACATGGCTTACACGCACTTTACCTAGAAGCCAGAGTTATATTCGAACTGTTAAGGAGATAAGGGCCTTGTGTCTTAGATTTTCTCTGAAAAACTTAATATTGCTGTAAAAGAATAAGTGACGTATTCCCTGACGGATAGCCTAGAGATGAGGCCCTAATTGATTTCTCTCAGTAAGTATATTAGAAACGTTTAGACTACACTATAACTGGTAGATCGGTGGTTGTGTAGATATTGTAAATACGGAGCACTTTTGGATAATCCAAGCGGTATAAGCTTTTGATTAGCACCGAACAATTTCATTCCATTCCCAAAAGACTTTCGAGTATAATACCATATACGCGCTCGAAGAGAAATAATGGAATTATAGGCGTTTGAGTATAGTCCTACTAAATGGTGGAAAACAATTTGTGTACGTCTATACCCAAGGAACTTTGTAGCAAACAGTTTCGCTCTCGCGAATATGAGAAAATATATATGGAGAAGCCATAGTCTAGTAGGTAGTGTGTTAGCTTATTAGACGTGAGACCACGGCCCTAACCCTAGATCAGACATCTCCAAAAAAACAAAATATGAGAAAAAAAAATATTTCTTTGGCGACTTCCTCTCAGCAAATGTGTGGCACAAACTCAAAGATCCTCAAATCTGTCGTACGGAGTGGATAAAAATAATACACACAACATGGGTGGTATGATAAACCACATTTGTAGTCCTGGATAAATATTTGTATGATAATTTCTTCTCAAAATATAATCAATCCACTCTAAGCTACTTATATGTATATACCCTATTACTACATTATTATTAGAGTTGTACTTGTTATATTGGTTCTCCTCTAAAATATTTGTTGCTTTAAAAACGGCCTTCTTTTCTGTTTTTTGAAATTCTAAGTGCAACCTAAAGGTGCATTAGTAAAATCCGGAAGCTAAACATCTCATACAAAATAAAAGATTCAAAAACCTAAATAAACTTGGTTTTTTTCCTGCTGCTTTTACTCCGGCAATGAATGGGAAATTCAAAAGGAAGAAGAAAATCTAAAATGCAAAAGGTTTAAGGTTTATTTGACTCCACATACCCGCATATTGCATACACAATACATGTAAACATGTCGAGAGCTGGGCCATTTGCTCATACTCTCATACATTACACAAATACAATAATAAAAAAACATAATACTAATACTCATGCAGGCAAGTAAATGTAAACAGTATATGTAGCGATACTAAAACGTATCACCTGATATATGTATAGAAGTGAGACAGTGTTGGTTTGTTTTCTATGGACGTGTTTACAGTACTTTGCTCAGAATTTCTAGTAGGAGGTGCAACTTCCAAATTAGAAAAAGTAGCATGAAATTCAACAAACCGTAGGTTTTGAAACATATCTGCTGTATCCAGCAGTGGACAGCAGATAAAACAAAGAAACTATGTACTTGAGTTCGATAAGAAGACGGTTCGCGTTCTACCAGGAATTCTAATGGAACACTGCGCTATTGGCAGTTTTATTGACAAGCTGGGTCTGCCCCACAAGGATTACTGCAGAAGCAATCATGATGTGGAACAAAGGGAATCGGTACAACACTTTTTACGTATGTGCCCTACACTTCAAAACAGATTTCATGGATTTTTGGGTCACAGAACGTTTGAAGATATGTGTAATGAAACTGGCTGGTTTCATTCGGAGCTGAATAGAGAATTGGTTGAATACTTTTTTTTCCACGACTCATAGAATCAATATAGTTGTGGTTAAATCTGGTATGGTAGAAATCATGGTAAGACGACTAACCTCATACTCATAAGGCGGTTATTGAGATCTACACTTATGTACGTCAGTACTGGCTATAATTTTATGCAGGAACTGTATTGTAGGGTATCAGCAGTTGCTACCACACCAATCGGTATAGAGGGAAACTTGAAATTCCTATGACCAAATTCGTAAGCCATGGATGGAGCGAAGCTGAATAAAGGGCAGATAGGCAGTGTCATCTTTTGTCGACGTCTGTAGGCAGATATCATTCGATGAGGCTACAAATGAATTGTTGTACTTTCCAAACAGGGCCTATAAGTTGCGATGATAAATACCAAGTATGGAAATATCTCTGAGAGCCATATTAGCATATTTCCTGATACTTCGACTGGAGGACTGAAAGGTTTTGGACTGCGCCGAGACCGCCAGTCAAATTCTCCCTGTTGCGATTAACAATGTAGGTAGCTTAGATGCGACTGTTTAGATAGGGGGCTTGTGAAAAGTCAAACTTCACGTGAGCACTCTCTCTCTCTCTCTACGAAAAGCATGAGCCTCGGGCATACACATACATACATATGTATAATTGGTCATTACAACAGTCAGGATGACGACCTAGTTTCTCACACCACTTATGTTCTGTGTGTTAATTTTATCCATAAGTGGAGGGACCTATAGCTTAAAGTTGACTGCGCACGACGGATTTTAGAGAAACTTTTCATGGCAATTTTAATTTATTCTCAGAGTTTTTGCTGAGAGGTAGTCGCCTAAGAAATATTTTTTCGTGTTTCATTTTGTTGGAGATGTCTGAGCTGAGGTTTGATCCATGACCTCACGTCTAATAAGGCAACACACTTCCTACTATACTACGGCAACTTCTTGGTCATTCATGGTTGGTTCTGAAAGACGAAAAATGGAAGGGGGTTATGTTAGGGCACCCCTAATATCTTTGTATAACGAAATGTTGGTATACAACTCTCCTACTACGTCCATGAGTTTCAAAGGTTTGCCGTTGAATTTGAGGAAGAGTGCTGGATTTGTCATTTTAACAGAAGTTCAACAATAGTTGCTGAATATGTAACGAATAATCTTAGATTTACTTTGTTTGTATATATGGTACGATCGTCCATGTAAAACACAAATTTCACATCTGATGAAGAGACTGTGACTTTAATAAGAAATATTGGAAGAGGCACCCACTGTCCACAAGACGATGTGTCTGGACGAGTGGAAGAGGGCCCGACACACGGTGAATGTGACGACTTTCTGTATGGTGCGGTTTGGTACATTTCCGCCTCCTCGGTGGAAAAAAAATAAATATCTGGCCCCTGAGCTCCAAGAACGCTTGTTAGCTAAATTATATCACAAACGCTGCTCCAATCGACTTCCAATTACTTTAATCAATACACAGAGCTTTCACTGAAATACGCTTCACTTCCTGGAGTTCCTTGAGTGAAAGAATGGGTCGCTCTTATTATAAGACTTTCTTTAGGCGAAGCTTTGAATTTTATTTCCTTAACGTGTAGCGGGTATAACGAAGCACTAAAGGGTCGTGTAGTTAGTGGCTAGTATCTTTTACAACTTATATGATGCTCTTAGTGTTGTAGTTGTTATTTTATTTTATAGTTGTTTAGCTGTTTGGTTTTGTTGCCTTAGGATTAGGCGCCTTTTTTGTTGTTGTTGGTGTTGTATTTATTTTTGCTAAGAGTTTAGGTAGGTGACCTGATATTTATAGCCGATTTTTTATTCATCTTTTTTTGCCTTGTTTCCTTCAATGGCTTGTGTGTGTCATGCATTTTATAGTTAAACTTGGTGGCTTTCAAGCCATTTCAAATGCAAAATGTTATGAAAACCAAGCAATTTTTTCTTTTATTTTTGTAAATGTATTTGTACGTATTGGTATGTATATGTATGCATGTGTATGTATAAATATTTTGATATTTAAACAAAAAAATTCCTGTGCATGTGTATTGTTAGCGTTTGCAATTGTATTTGTGTTTGTATTTTATTACGTTTTCGTACGTGTTTACTTGGCAATGTTTAGAATTTTTGACTGTTACCGGAAATGGAAAACATCCTCGTTTAGTTTTTGTTACGATTTTTTTTTTCTCTAGTTTTGTTTTTTTTTTTTTTTGAAAATAAAAAACCCCAGAAATTATAACAAAAAGTTTTTCAGTTGCTGTTTCTCTGGCTGCAATTGCTTTTGGCCTGTTTGTGTTTGTCTTTTTTCTCGTTGTACTTTTCCATTTCTATTCCTATTTTTTTTCTTTTTTGTACTCTCCCTTGACTGTAAAAGCTTAAAATATGGTCAGTATTTGCATACAGAAAGAATCATGCAGTTTCATTTTTGTTACTGTTTTTGTTGTTGTTGTTATCGTTATTGGTTTACTTGCTGTTTTTTTTTGTCTTTTTTGTTGGTATTTCCAGTTAAAGCTAAAAAATTAAAAGGATGACCAAATTTGTTGAACTCAAACAGTTTATCAATAATTTAACTGGCAATGCAATACAACAGCTCAACAAAATTCTTTTAAAAATTTAAAAACGAACTCTAAACGAAAGCGATTTATTGGGGGGGGGCTTTTGGTTTTAAGTGAGAAATGCTTTTAAGTTTTTTTTTTCTTATCGATAACCGAATGATATTGCAGAACAGATGAAATAAAATGAAGAATTTTTAATAAAAAATGTTAGCAATTCGTCGATAGCACGTATTAATTGTGCTTCAAAAAAATTCTGATAATTTTTTGATGCCCACAACCCATAGAGCCGTTTCGCGATAACCTTTTCGGATTTAGAAGTGGAAAGTTTTAGTCCTTAAGATTTATAAGCGATTTCTGAACAGTTTTTAACTAATCTAACTAATCATTGCCTAACAAAATTCTCATGATAGATTACTACGACTATACGTCTGGGGACATACTCTAAACGTCTTTTTTTCCCAATGAGCGCTTCAAATGAATTATATGTATGTATTCTATCCAAATCGCTTGTGATTATCCGATACAATTTAGAAAAGTAGTCAATATGTACGCAATACTGCGGTACCAAGTAAGCCTATTACTACTATCACTCCGACTTTGTATTCAAATGTTGTTGCACGGAAAATGAATGTCGCATGGTAGGTTTGACAAACCTCTTGATGTCCATTATGTGTCCGAAACAGCTTCTCTTGATAGATTGCTTCCGGGGTGTCCAATTTTCCATGACTCTGGAGTACAAAACAGGTTGAATCTGGCCAATGTTATGGACCATGTTAGCTTTGAGGATTGCTATAATATGTGATTTATTGTATTTGACCTGCGACTTAACTCTTTCCCGACTCCGCGCCTGTACAACACTTTGCAACTTTTCATGATTGCGTGTGTGACCGTATGCGAAAACGCAAGTTTAGTTTGAAATCATGAGTATATGAATAGTAGTGGTGGTGGTAGAGAATTTAGTTTTCAGAATAAATAATTCAAGCCAAAATTGGTTCTGTTTATAAGATTTACTCAGGATGTGGTCCAATTTGTTAGAAATTCTATTTATTTATTCGAATATAATGTTTCCCAATATTCTTGCTTTTGAAACGGACTTCTCGATTATTTAGACATGATGGTGCATGGTACTTATGGACTAGCATAGTTTCCACCTACTTCTGCTGACATACATCTGTATATCCTACTACTGATGTAGAGTGACCTCTAGATCAAGTGTGGCTTTTCTTCTCTAAGCCTGGAATAATCCGCAACTTTAGTGTACACATCAATTATATAAGTGCGGTGAAGAATATTTTTTAGAAGATGGTCATTGTCAATATGACCAGTGAGTACCTAGAATAGAGTATCTAGTATTTACTTAAGAAATAGCGTTTAGTGTTCTCCTTTAAGGTTGTAGTGGCCAATTATGTATGTTATGTATGTATGTTGTCCTTTAGATTTTGGACCTTGACCAGATTTATTTGTGAATTCTCCCGTTTTGATGATTGCGGCGCATCTGTCCTATTTATCTGCTTTCCAGTTTCTCAGCATACCACTTTCACCTCGTACTGTGCTGTGAATGTTGTACCGAATTGTGTGAAAGTTCAATACCTTGACTGTGGCCATAAAGTGAAAACTTCCATCTAGAGCCCGCTGTAAGGACGTCAGCTATATCAAACTATTTTTTTTTATACTCTATCCGGAAAGGACATTTTTGAATTTCTTGGAACTTCACAGTGTATTACCGTGTAAGTTGCCGTAGTCTAGTAGGTAACATCTTGGCTTATGAGACATAAGGCAACGATATGCCATTAACCAACTGCTAACTTTTCGTTCAACAAAAGATGCGATAACCTTGTGGCTTTCTCCTGCCTAATCTTCGCGTGATAAGTGAGAGCCTTATAGTCTGGTGGATATTCCTTTCTCGTCACTGCTAAGCTCGAATTACTTTTTTGGACTTACGCATATTTTATTTAAAATAAATTATAAACAAACTTCAATTGGAACGCTAATGTAACTGCCAGTTTTGATAAACTTCGCTTAACTTATTGCGAATGAATTTAAATTCTCTGCAATGACGATGTGCGTGTGGGTGTACATATGCTTCGTTTAATTTTAGTTTAAAAACTAATTAACATTTTAAATTCAGTTAATGCCAACCAAACTTAATATTTTTCCTTCTTACTTGAAATCAATTCAACCTCCCAACCTCATCTAAAAAACGAAACCAAATATGCTAATGATGTTAAATTTATGCACTCTTTACATAATATAACCACAGACCCAGACCAGCTGGGGAATTTCGTACGTTTTCTTACTTAATTTAATACTTATGGAAAACTACTTAAGAAAATTATTCAGATTTCCTTTTTTTTTCTTATTTTATTTTAAAATCATACCCTACCTTAAGTCGTATGGGCATAAGCGGTTTGTGCTAATGATTGCAATGCTTGGAAGATGTATTCTATATGGTATATGGTATCCACTTAATTATGGCTGTCCAGGATGGAAGGCACGCGTTTTTGCCAATGATATTTGATAATCAATTTAGCAATACATTGGATTGAGCCAATCGTAATAGATAAACTGATAAGAAAGAAACCAAACTTCAACATTTTGGTAATGCATCCTTATCTATATACCCAGAAGAGGCTTATATTCTAATTACTCATTCACTGGTTTTGTAATCTCTGACAGTATTTGACACGCCTTAATGTGGCATACACATCAGTCAGGTTTTTTGGTTATACTTGAAATTATCAGGTCTTTTAATGCCTCCTAACCTTAAAATTCAACAAAACAAAGTGTGATATAATTGCAATGTAATATTCGTTTGAAAGACCTATTGATGCCATTATATGTTGAATATTACATCGTTCAAGTGCCCGGTGGAACGCATGCCAAATATCTAATATTCGATGACTTTGGCCTATAAATCAGGCTGAATTTGCTCAATGACATAAGTTATGTTGGCTTATATGATTGCTGTGGCTTGTGGATTATTAGCATTCACCTGCTACTTAAGAAAATTACACAAGAAAAGGCCAAACGTTCTCGGTGTCCAGCTCACATTACATACATTACGTGCGATGAATATGAAGCGCTCTTGCAGAATATCTGATATTGAAGGAGCTGTGTGGTATATGGAGATACGTACATACATAATTGGAAGCTAAACTTTTTTGGCAGTATAAGTACTCGCAATATGAAGAGCATTGGTTTCTTAATTACTTGATTACAAGCCTTCAACCAGGATTATGATCTAGCTTCTCATACCACTTATGTTGTGTGTTAAAAGTCGACTTCGTAAGACCGATTTTTGAGAAACTTTTCATGCCAATTTTATATTGCTCTCCGAGTTTTTAGCAGAAATCTGATGTGGGAAAGTATCCAAAGAAATATTTCTTATTTCAATGAGTTGGAAATGTCTGACTCGGGATTTGAACCTTAGCCTCACGTCTAATAAGCCAACACACTACCTAATAGACTACATTGACTTCATATAGAGCTGACTTGTTGAAAATACATGTCTTGGGTGCCCAGATCATCCAATTCAGGCCTATAGTTCACTCCGTTAAGAGTGCTTGCCTGCTAAAGTCATTCCTGCAAAGCCATTCCATACTCTTTCAGGATATATTGCACGATCATGGATTTAATGTGGATTGGTGTCATGCGATGACCATGCCCTCAAATCGCGTGTGCAGAATATCTGATAACGACATTAGCTGTGTGGCATGTAGAGCCATCCTGTTGGAAATACATGTCTCTAGTGTCTGGATCATCCAACTCAGATCAAAAGAAGGCCTATAGTGCAAGCGATTAAAAGGCTTTAGCCACGCAACAAATCATTCTCAAAGAAATATGGACACTGCCAATACAAAATCCACACAAAACCGTGAATTTTTAGGGATACATTGGGCGCTCGTGGATGTGGTGTGGATTGATATCGAGAAATGACCATGAGCTCAAATTGCTCGTGCAAAATATCTGATAACCACATAAGCTGTGTCGCATGTAGAGCCATCCTGTTGAGAGTACATGTCTTTGGTGTCCAGTTCATCCAATTCAGGTCAAAAGAAGGCCTATTAAGAGTGCTTGCCTAACCAAAGTCATTCTCAAAGAACTAAAAGCACCGCCAATCCAAAATCCACACAAAACAATGAGTTTTTAGGAATGCATTGCACGCTCATGGATTTAATGTGTGCTGAATATCTAATATAACAGGAGTTGTGTGGTAGTTGAGCTGTCCTATTGAAAAAAGGGCCTATTAAGAGTGCTTGCGTGACCAAAGTCATTCTCAAAGAAGTATGCATACTGTCAACCCAAAATCTACACAAAACCGTGAATTTTTAGTCGACAATATTGTTTGTTCACGTACCCATTCTAGAAATAAGCCTCATCGCTGAAGTTGATTTTTCTATGAAAACTAAGGACAGTTCAGTTACGAGGTCAGTTTAATTTTATACGAGTGCAGCCTCAAGTCTCGACATAAAATTTGCCAAGTAGTGGTCTTAGAAAACCAAGTTCTTGCGAGCGATGTGAATCACATTCCTTGAATTCTTGCACACTCCCGCAGGCGGGTGTTCGTCCATGGTTCACCGAACTAGTGGACTCGAATTTATCCACCACATTGTGAATATGACCTGTCGGTAAGACGCCTATGGCGATTGTAAAATATGAAATGAACGCGATACATTGCCCGAATGTCTAACGTAAACCAGAAATCCTAAAAGCAGAATTTCCCTGCAACGACTTATATACTCAACGTAGCTGATAAGGATCTCATCGAGTGAGCCGTCTATAGCCGTGATTGGCATATTTTACTTTGTCATTTTGATGACCTACAGTACGTGTGTAAAGGTTTACAATGTAGGGTATAGGGATAGTCTTATTCTTCTTGTTTTTTTTTCTTACATTTTTATTAATAAAAAACAGAATATAAATCCTGGTAGAAAAAACCAAAACAAAAATAAACTTTTCGAAAAGTTTAATTCTTCTGATTTTTAAGCATTTTGTAATTAAAGTTAATTCAATTTAAATAAAAGAAAACATAAATAAAAAATACAAAATATAAGGCAAAAAATACTTATTGAAAGCATCGTCATCATCATCATCATCATTACGAAAGGGTCGAAAAGTTGAATTTTCAATTGAGTTACCATAAACAGTAGAGTATGGCCCGTATGCCATAAAAGAAGTCAACTGAGTAAATCTGTATTAAAATCTTTGCTAAACTTTCTGTCTGTCTGTCTGTTCGCCATACAAATATTAATTTATTTATTTAAATAATGTTTGTGTATGAGCGTGTATATGTGCATGTGTATTATTTTTGGAGTTCACTTCATGCACTCGTAGGCAAACTGCCAGTGATTTCATTTTCTCGTAAAGAGAAAACCAAAACTTCTTTAGAAATTTTGAATTTTATTTTCGTGTCCTTAATTAATTTCTGTTGTGTAAGGATTTCCTCTGGTAAAATGGTGTGTAAGCCGAAGAAAAAAAAAATAAACACAAAAACACTACAACGAAAAACAATAAGAAATTTTCGATGTAATTTTTTCGTCGCTTGATATTTGAAGAAACAAAACTCAAGGCTTTGAAAGAAAATTAAAAACAAGAAGAAAAACGCGCTAGAGACCTCACTACATATTGGCAGAGAAATATCGGCAAGACTTTTTAAAAATGGGGAAAAAAGTAGTTTAATTGGAAATTAATTGCAAGAAAAATCTGTTCAACTCGTTGAAGAAGTCCTGCTTACTAAATTTAATTCGATTTGCTAAAAATTAAGGAGTTGCATGGTCTTTCTACACCGAATACATCGACACAACACCCACCTCTACAGGGTTCCGGGCCGCTGTAGCTTAGAGAAAAACGAAAGGGCGGACGAAATGACATCGAAGGCATCGAAATTGTCTGAGGAAGAGACGATATAAGCGATATGTGCGCCTCTTTTCCAATATAGAAAAAGCAGCATGGAATTCAACAAAGCCATGAGTGGTGCTATATACATACTTAATTGCCGAATTTCGAAACTGCTTTGTCCAGTAATGGACAGCAGCAGGAAAACTAAGAAACTGCTTGAGTTCGGCAAGAGAAGTGCTTCCACTCTAACACGAATTCTAATGGGATAATGCGCTATTGGCAGCTTCGCAGATAAACTCGTTCTGCCCCATCAGCATTATTAGAGAAGCTGCCTTGATGTGGAAGAAGCGGAATAGGTGCCACAACTTTTATGCGAGGCCCGACAGACTTCATCGGTTTTTAGGTGATATAACTGCGTTATTAGCAGTTTCACTGACAAGATCGGCCTAACTCACCAAGATTACTGCGCAAGCTCCTTTGATGTGGAGGAAAGGTAAG
Source organism: Sarcophaga rosellei (assembly GCA_930367235.1). Taxonomy (NCBI): domain Eukaryota; kingdom Metazoa; phylum Arthropoda; class Insecta; order Diptera; family Sarcophagidae; genus Sarcophaga; species Sarcophaga rosellei. The sequence goes on along the minus strand of OV884020.1, from coordinate 12,853,441 downwards.
GGAAGTCGTTACAACATCTTTTATATGAGTGCTCTTTACTTCAAAACAGACGTCATCGGTTTTTGAGTAACAGCACGTTTGAAGACCTAGGCATGGCGTCAAATGTGCCACTAAAGAAACTGGCTGGTTTAATCCGCAGCTCTGGCTGGTTCAAGGCCACCACTAACGGATCATAGCAATCGGGGCTTACCTACCACTGTTTAATACAATGGGCAATATGGGCCACTTGGCTGTGAATTTCAAGCTATCCGCTAGCATAACCTAACCAATAATACTCTGCTTAATCAATAAGAAAATTTAACGCTTTTTAAATAGGATGAGATTGTATCTTGTAATCCCTGACATAATTAATTGGTCATTACAAAAAATTTACTCAGGATTACAACCTGTCTTCTCACACCACTCATGTTGTATGTGTTAATTTTATCCATGAGTGCCAGGACCTACGGTTTAGTTATGTTTTTATACTATATTGTTGTTTGTCTTTTAATTTATGGACCTTCCTCCGTATACCCTTCCATAATGATTATAAAACAAATACCATGGAATTTATAATTACAATAATTTTCCATCTTTTAATTTTAAACAATAAAGTTTTTGTGTGCCGTTGTTGCTTCAAAATGATTTTTCATTACAATTTCAAGCAGAACAACAAATAAGAAAAAAAAAGAAAGTACTACGAAGAAAATAATTACGGCTTGAAGAAAAAAGAAAACGAGAGAGAAAAAGAAATAAATTCCAAAAGAAAAATTCAAATTAGAAATCCTAATTGAAAAACGTTTTTAAGTCTGTGGCAAGTTGATGTGCTTTTAAACCCTAGAACAATGGTAGGCAATAAAGGGCTGTTGAATTTATGCTAAAGTCTCTAACCTATACAAGCTATAATAGTCTACAGAGTAATCAGCTTAAAATCAGTTGTTGTATACAACATTGGCTCTTCTTGATTAATTTTTGTAGACAAGACTTGAAATCTTCATCTAGAAAGCTACAGATCTTTTCTGCAGTGAAACAAAGCTTGCTCTTTGGAATCGAAATCGTATAAATCTTTCTAAAATTATAGTTTCACTGTTAATGACTCACAAGCTCAAATAAATATGTGTATTTACGTATATGAGTAGATATCAGTCATTACAACCCTTCAGTTAGGATTATAACCTAGTTTCTCACATCACTTATGTTGCGTGTGTTAATTCTAAATATGAGTGGCGGGACCTACAGTTTAAAGTCGACTCTGAACGATAGATTTTTGAGACATTTTTCGAGGCAATCTGCGGAGAGGCAATCACCGAAGAAATATTTATTCAAACTTAGTTTTATTGACAATGTCTGACTTAAGGTTTGAACCGTGGCCTCATGTCTAATAAACCAGTACATTACCTTCTAGACTTCAGCGGCTACTGACCATTAGTACCTGATCATTATTTTTAGCCCAAAACCAAGACCAAGAATGACTCAATAATTGGTACAAATTTTAATATATTCTAACGTGATCTATAGATCAAAATCCACCGTTCATTTTCTGGCTGATTCCTGTATTTAGTGTTTAGGTGACTTCCCTATCGTACTCTACGTAGAACCAATATGGGTAGACGATAAAGGTTCATGCATACAAGACAATGTCTGAAGGAGATAAGTACTGTAATATCCAAGACAACATGCTGGTAGATATCCATGCGAAACAAGCTTAGTCGGCTTTAAAATGAGCCAGCTGCAGCATCGTTACATACATACACATAATTGGCCATTACAACCCTTCAGTCAGGATTACGGCCTAGCTTTTAAACACCACTCATGTTGTGTGTGTTCATTTTATGCACGAGTGGCGGGACCTACAGTTTAAAGTCGACTCCGAACAACAGATTTTTTTGAGAAACTTTTCATGGCAATTTTATTTACTCTCAGAGTTTTTGCCAGAAATCTGCTGAGAGGAAGTCGCCGAAGAAATACTTTTTTCATATTTCGTTTTGATGTCTGACCGGGGATATGAACCCTGGCTTCACGTCTAATAAGCCAACACACTACCTAGACAACGACGACTTACAAGCATCGTTACAGGTAGAAAAAAGGTAGAACAATTCTAATAGTACTCGCAATCTATTAGAGAATGGCAGGGAATGAGAGAGACTAGTCACAGTGGCACTTCGATATATTCTCATACCCTGTAACAATATGTGGATTACAGGACCTCACGGCCAACAGCATTATTACTGCATACAGATACTGTGGGGTTTTTAGTGTTTCGGGGTTGTCTACACCCTTCTTTTTTGTGTGCGAAGCACGCAAATTCCGAATGCAATAGATCCCCCGGGAACTTTACAAAAGATTCTTGGCCATGAAATACAACTCTCTTACAAGGGTCAATGCTCTGTCAATAGTATATTTAAAGGCTTCTCGATCGCGAACAAAAAAGGACGGCTCATTCATAACGGTAGGGTATACAACTCTATTGATTTATTGTACCACTGCTGCAATGTGGTTCTATCGCTGCTACAATAGATTCTATTCTAACGAAATAATGGGAACTATTCCTTAAAATCATATGTTCCTACGTATTATTCGTCTTTTCGCAGAGTACACTTGTTTAAGGTCTATTCATCAGTGGAATGCTCCGCATGCCACACCAGGATTACTGCAGAAGTTGCCATGATGTGGGGGAAAAGGAATCGTTACAACACCTTTTATGTGAGTTCCCTGCATTTCAAAGCAGAAGTAATCGGTTTTTGGATAACAGAACGTTTGAAGACATGAGCATTGCGGCGAACGTGCCACTTAGGAAACTGGGCGGTTTCATCTAAAGCTCGGGGTGATTGAAACCCTCACAGTGGGTAACACAATGGGCCATATGGGCAACCGAGTGAACTTGCATGTGAACGGCGAGTTACGTGCTAACCGAAACTAACCTACAATGGAACGTAGCGTTTGCCAATGATAATATTTTCAGATTATCATTATGAAGCAAACCTGTTAACGACTTGCTTTGCTTTCCAAAAATCGAGTTTAACCAACTAAATTTTTTTTTCTACTCATTTGTTTTATTTTTTTCCAAAGTGACGATGTTAGTCATTAAGTCATTGCTGGAATTCATTCATTCATTCATTCATTTGCAATTCTCAAACACACCAGTGCTTAAATATTTTTTTTTCCTTTTTTTTTATTCAAACAAAATGAGCATTTTAGCTCGACTTAAGTTAAAGAAGAAAAGTGTAAAGGGATCAGTAAATGAGTTTTTGATTTATTTCTTTTAAAAGAGTTTTGTTTTTGCTCTCTCTCTGTTTCTCATTTTGGAAAAAAGGTCTTGAAATATTTTAAGCCACAAGTCAAAATCCAAGGGATTTTGTTCAAAAACCATTGGCGCAAGAGAAAAAAAAAACAAAAAAAGGGGGAACAGAATTTATGATGGAATTCTGTAATTTTCAATTTCGTAAAAGACACTCTAATAAATCTGTTATGTACACTCACTGTTACCCTAGCCTTAGCCTTTTCCATTTTAAATGACTTTTCATTTCTGTTTCATATTTTACGCTCTTTTGAGTCACAACATCATTCATTTAAATTTATTTCAAATCAAAATTCTGTATAGAATGAGGGTACCCCCTCCTCACTTTGAAAGGAAAAACTCAACGAATGTATGTGAAAACCCCATTTTTTTCAACAGTCAAGTAAAACATTTTTCATGTTGTGCTTGAGTAGAGAGAACCCCTCTAAATGAAGAGGAAAATTTAATTGCATGTGTACGTTTTTTTTTTGCTCACGCACATGAGTACGAGTTTAAAATATTCAAAGGTAAGGCGAGGAAGGAAAATGTCGATACCAAAACAAAGTTTAAAAACCATTAAATGGACTTTTAGTCTTATGAACAGACAACAATATTAATACCTACAGGTGAGAGGAAGTAAGTGAATAACAGACAAAACGTATTAAAAAAGGCAAAAAAAAAAAAAAAAGAAATCCAATAAACAATACCTAGTCTGTAGGCATAAGGTTACCACTATGGGCTGATGGATTTCTACACATAAACAGAGCAGAAAACAAAAATGAAAAAGGAAAATGTACTTCGTAAAGAACTTAGTAAAGAAACAACTATAATCCGATAAATGGTCAGTCACATGGTCAGAGGGGTTTAGACAGATGGATTGACAGAATGAGGCGCAGTCAATAAACCATGAATTTAATTTATTTTTCAAAAACCCTAAAGAATTAGACATGAAATCCTCTTTTCTCTGCTAAGACGATTTTATTTAAAATACAGTAGTTTCTCGGTTTAACGAACATTCGAACAGCCAAAATTTATCTATTGATTATCTTATATGACGAACAAGGCTTTTATTCTGTGCTCGGTATAACGAACAAATGTAAAAATTAAAATTAGTAAAACGAAAGTGAAGAATGTTAAGTTAGCAGAGAATGTTAAGTTAATATAAGTTTAATCGGGAAAAGTGAAGAAAAAAAAATCAATTAAAAATCACAAAAAATTATGATAAATTGGAGAAAAAAAAAATGAAAGGAAGACGAAGCTAAGCATTTGAAAAATCAAGTATTTTTACCATACATGTCTTCCATAAAGCGGGAAAAATTCGTTTGAGTTCGATAGCTATTGGATCTGGGATTCCAAAACAAACTTCCTTGTGATCGGGCTTCACTTAAGACCGGAGATATAGAAAACGAAGCTCATTGAGTACCCCAATGAGGGACTCATTAGAGGGAGCTTGGAACAGGCAGAGGAGTTTTTGACTCCACAATAAAACATAGCGAAGCCATGGGAAACTTTCGAGTAGTTTCTAAGTAGACTTCTAAAGAAAGATAAGTTCAGTTGAATTTGGATAGGGGGTAAAAGCGACAGGTGACCTATCTGACAATCGGGCCACCATTCAAGCTCTCGGCTCTTTAAGGTTATATAGAGGATAGTATGCAACTGTCTAGAGCACCAGCAAAGATCAGGGGAGAATTCTCAACAATAACCAAGCGGCCAATCTTGAGAGGAGAGGAACTTTCACACCGTTGACTGCACCAGAACTATTCTGCAACGTAAGTGTTGGAGTTTGGAAGATATGCTCAATGAAAGAGAAGATTAAGAGAGGCAAAAGCTCTTCTCACACAAAGTGGATTTGAGGCAATCAACTCTTTTGTTGTGAAATTAAAAGAGGAAGAGATTTGAATTATGCATCAGACTATGCATCTCAGGTTGGTAACTGGTTTTTTGACAGTGCAGTGTGGGCTCAGAGTATGCTTTATCAGAATAGGGGTTGTCTGTAGGTTCTGTTGATCTAGATTTCGTGACGATAAGAATCATATCAATCACAGGAACACATTTTTGGAACTTGGGGGTATTAATGTATCACAGGAAGAAAAACCTGTCTAGGCCAGATGATAGGCATCAATGTGGCATTGCTGACAATTGGCTGACGGAAATTTGTCAGGGAGATATGCCCTAAATTCTTCTAAAGATTTTGAGTATATAAAGGGCTTAGTTACGGTCTAAGTCTGTCAAAATTGATGTCAATACAGACTCTAAAATTTCTACTTTTTACAAAAGTAAGGGGTTAGCATTACTCTGACGTACTAGGTTTAACTCTTCTACTAATCTCTTCAACTTTAATGCGACTAAAATTCTCCCAGTTCATCATATTTTGTTTTCCCCTTTAAAAGTAAGCTTCTTACTGAGCTGCTTATGAAGTTGCAGTCAGTGACCTTTTAACTTTAAAGGTCATTAGTAAAACAAAGAAAAACAAACTAAAAAACAAAACAGAAATTAATCATGAAAATCAATTTGTTTTTCATCAAATTGCTTAACAACACTATCCCCCCTCTGCCCTGCTAGTTTCGGATAAGGTTTCCTAAAGACAATGTTGTCTAATAAAATTATATACATACGCTTAAACACATTTTTGTTTTTTGTATATTTGTTTACTTGTTATTCAGAGAATTAAAACATGCTTAAGGGTGTTCCTTCAATCATACTTAAGGGGGTTCCTTAAAGATTCAAATTCATAGTAAATTGGAGTCAATCAAGAATTACTGTATGTGGTCAAAATATTAGGTATCAGCTACTGATTTGATGAGATTCCGTTCCATGACATTGGCAAGTGGGGCGTATATATATGAACTACCCTGCAAGAAGTGTGGAAATACGGATGTATAGCAGACGACAATAACAGTTGAAGTGCTGCCTTCTATGGACACATGGCATGAAGCGCAAAGGGCTATCTTTCAGTGGCGAAGATGCCACAATTGTCCCAGCCACTGATTATCTAGATATGGAGGAAGAAAGTATGTGGACAATGGCCCACCTTCCTAATATTGTCATAGCTATAGAGACTTAAAGATGATTCCAGGGACTTTCATTCAGTTTAACCTGAATATGATATTAATCAAGGACTCCGGCTCCTCAAAGGTTATATCAGAGGACTCAGCTGTAGCAGCTCTTTAAAGCTCATATCAGAGGGCTCAGCTCTAATAGCGGTAAGGTAACATACGAAAGGACGTTGATGCCAACTAAAGCCCACATAAACATCGAGGGCAGAAGATAGGTAGTGGCATCAGTCTATTTGCCATGACAAGAGATTCCCTACGAAAATATGAAGGCTTGTGGACAAGGCTAGAGGCAGAAGAAAAGACGCGCTCTGTGCAACAACCATTTTTCTGCACTCAGAACCGACTTTCGCAAGCATGGAAACAGAACTAAGGGAATAAAGGTTGAACCTCATTGAGTATAACACAAAGATAAGAAAGGCTAAAGGAGATTACTTTAAAAAATTCTCTGAAAGAGTAGAGTCTCTGCCAAACTTAGTAAGAGTTTGTTATGCTCTTACGAAGAATGCATCCGGGGCGATGTGTGCCGCTAACTAGGACTGGGACTCAGCTGGGTCCCTGGTCATATTGGAATTCTCGACAACGAGCAAGCAGAAGAGATTAATCGGACCAGGGACGTACCGAAACCTTCTGTAGAATGGAGCGGATGCATGGAAAGCTACGAAAGGAAAGATAAAATTTCAACAGGAGGTGATCTGATTCAGACTATGCAAGAATAACTTGACATTGGTAACCTGCCTTTAGATAGGGCACTGTAGTTTCAGGGTACACTTATACAGAATGGGGATTGTTTCTAGCCATTCAGATAATTTTTGTTACTATGAAAATGAATCTGCGGGATAGATTCTTAAAATCTGTGGGTATTAATTCATCCCAGAAGGAAACCCTTTCTCATTATGGACATCGAGCAGCATGCTGAATTCTGTCAAGGCAATAGGCTTGGAGGAGATATTGGGGAACATATGCACCTGACAATGACAGAAAATACTTCTGTGTAGCCTCTGTTTTTTTTCTCTTCCTTACAGTTTCTTCAGAAGTCATGCTGAGCTATTGCCAACCAAGGTGCCAGTATGACTGCTATGGGGTTCTAAAGGCAAATATGCCAAGGTATATCAGGCCAATTATGGAATGAGTTTAAATTGTTTTTTAAAGCGTACGTACATATTCCATTTCAGTAACACAAACTAAATGAACTTTACAGGGACATCCTTAAATACATGAGTCATGTACATGTAGGTGTGTTTATCTAATACCAACACATACATACATAAGTAACTATGTATCCATTTATGTTTGAGGGCATTTATTATTTATTTCATCTGTTTCTCTTCATTCTATCTTCCTGAATACTGTTTGTGCTGCTGTCCCTCTTACGTATCCATTCAACTACGTTGTTTTATTTCGTAAATGCAACCGTTTTGTATGATAAATACGTGGCGTATTAAGTATCACTTTAAGCAAAATTATTCCATGAAAATTCCTTAATTTTGTTTCTTTTTTTATTTCGTCTAACATTAACGTTTTTAAGGAAAAAAAAAAACTGAAACATCATCAAAGCTTGGCATTATAATTTTTATTTTGATATCGTATACACAAGCATTTTTACATTTTTATTAATAAACCTTGAATGGAAACAGAAAATAAGAAACAATTTTGCTAAACACTGTTTTAAGAGGTGGTAGGGAGGAGGCTAGAGGACTTGCAAAATTTTATACATAGAAAGCCATTAAATGGCCTTTGGCTAAAACATTATTTAAATGAAGACTGTGGGTTGTTGTGCTTAATGAAGTCTTTAATGAAAATTTTATTTGAAATTCTGGAAATTTTTATTCTCTTCTTCTTTTTTTCTGGATAACGAGTCTAGACATTTTGACAAAAAGTGATGGATGTGAATAAGAATGTTGGCTGTTGATTGTTGGAATTTTTGAAAATATTTTCTTTAACAAAATTAAGTCGAAGAAAATTTCAGAGAATAATTTCCTCTCTAGAGTTTAAAGTTATTTTTTGTTGTTGTAAAAATGAAACATATATTTTGATAAGTAAGGAGAAACGAATATTTCGAGAATTATTTAAAGGAATTTGCTTTCGTATAATTATTTACTAAAGGAACAAAGAGTGATGTACGTAGTAGTAGTAGTAGTAGTAGTAGTAGTAGTAGTAGTAGTAGTAGTAGTAGTAGTAGTAGTAGTAGTAGTAGTAGTAGCAGTAGTCATATCTACCTTAACCTAGCATGGATGGCTAGTATGGTGGTAATCCCCTGTCAAGACAACAAACTGTCGTTTGATATGGACGATACAATGAGCTGCCTGCATCACTATCAGTGGTGGCTTCTTAAGCCTTGTATGGTGGTAATTCCCTGGCAGAACAACAAAATGACATTTGACACGGAGGACCTAAAGATCTGCCTGCATCATAATCAACGGTGGCCTACTAAGGCCTGGCGTGGTGGTAATCCCCTGCCAGGACAACGAAGAATATAAAGATCTGCCTACATCATGTGTGGTGGCTTGTGTTGGTGCTGGAGATGATTGTATGCCCGTTTCCACTCGAATTTTCTGTAAGCGCTTAGCGCCTAAGACTAGTAGATGTCTCTTGGAAACTGGTCGCGAGGATCACAAAGGAATTTGAGACTATCGAGAATACATTATACTGCGCTGAAGTCGCCATAGTCTAGTAGGTAGTATGTTGGCTTATTATACGTAAGGCCACGGTTAAGTATTTCCAACCGTAGAAGCTGCCTGACCTACCTACTAGCCGCCGTAGTCTAGTAGGTAGGCCAGGCTTCCAACCCCAGGTCAGACATCGCGAACGAAATATGGAAAAATATTTCCTCGATGACAACCTCACAGCAAGATTTCTGACAAAAATCTAGAATTCTAGAAATCCTATCGTTCGGAGTTCACATCAGACTGTAGGTCCAGCCATTCATATAAGAAATTAACACGTTTAACATAAGTGGTGTGAGAAGCTAGGTCGTAAACCTAACTGAAGGGTTGTAATGACCAATTATGTTATGATAATGGGTTGTGACTTCTGAAGTTTAGGAAATACATGCCGGATAGGGATCTTTGGAAAAGTGATACAGTGCACCAAGTTAAAGAATCCGTTTAGGTTTTCAATACTTTCTTCAAGTGAGATGGAACCAAATTAAATGGGGTTTTTTGGAATCCGTAGGTATAGCTCATTCAATAACGATATTAGCTAACTGTAGCGAAAGTGTCGGCAATACTGAATGCAGCAAGAAATATATCCGGAAGGGATATTATCATACAGTTAGACCCCGCTTAATGCGTGGGATACGTTCCAATAAGTTCCAGCGCTAAACGAAACAGCGTTCGTACTATGGTTGCGACTTCGGAAAGTACAGTTGGAATCTTTATTCTGGAGAGACTATCAAAAGAGCGTTGAAAAAGATACATATTATACACCTTCGCTATATAGTCCACCGCTTTTGTTCTACCGCGTAATACTAAAACAGCGATAAGCGGAACAGCGTTAGGCGGGGTCTTACTGTACTTTCTAATAGCCAGACGCCTAACAAAACACTGGTTTCTAATGTAATGAACTTTAAAACAGTGTTTAGCTGTTGCAGATATCTCTACGAGATTGGGTTAAGGTATGATGTTCATCTCATATAGGCTGAATTGCTCAGCTATGGTGCTACCATCAAATTCTCCATTGAATAATATACGTTGAGAACCCCTTTATATACTCGCCAGCAAATTTGTAATTGACAAGGGGAGTTATGGAGTCGTCGTAGTCAATGAAATATGTTGCCTTGCAAAAACATTCAAAAAGATTCTCAAATCCGTCTTTCAGAGATCGATATTAAACGATAGATCCCGCCACATACACACTATGGGTGTTGTAAAACGCTAGGTTGTAAAGTAAGCTAGTTATGGACTTCGTTAAAGCCCGCTTTGGATACGAACTGAACGGCCCAAAGCTAGATAGACAATAGGTTTGCTTAAATTAAAAAATAGTACGTTAAGTATGCTTGTTGGACTCAACCCCAATGCAAAGCGCATTGGTCTTGAATACTTGTAAATGACTTCTGCAGGAGTTGTAGAGATTAGAAAGAAGAGGCAAAAATATTCTTCATCTGTACATGAACTGCACTATTTTGAAGGAGGAGAAGATACCTTAATGTGTATTATATAGAGGAGGGACATTGGCATCATTAGAAAATTGTGGCACAATGGGACTGATATAGTCTAAGTTTCTTAAATGTCGTTCTGAGTATACTTCACAAATTATGTCTTCTGAAGCTGGTGATATGGACAAAATTGTGCTTCACCTCTTGGGTACAAGCGTAATACTATGTCAGAGGAGGTGACGGTACCTTGGTGTCGACTATATAGATGATTTGAACGAACTGTTGGTGTCAGACATTGGCAGTCTAAGCAACTTAGACTGCTTTATCAGAAGCTTCGAGTGGCTCCGAGAGTAAGGGAAAAATATAAAATTGTGGTAATCACAATGGAACGCATATAGAAGAAGTTTCTAAAAACCTGTTGCGTGGAGTAGACGTTTAAACTGTAGGTTAGGTTCACAAGAATATTAACTCGATGGCTATATGGCCCATAGTGTTATCGAGTGTGAGGGAAGCCTCCTTATTATATCTTATCCTTATTATAGCAGATTTGACCCACTCCAAGCTTCGATTGAAACCGATACGTTAAACTGTATGTCCCATAATAAAATGAACGCACACTAGGCGATTGCAGTGGGAAGCTGGGTTGTAGTCCTAACTAAAGAGCTGTATTGATTATTTAATTAAAGAAAGTAAGCTTTAATATAAAGCATGTCCTTAGAAAAATGAAGGGAAACGAAATATGGAAACAAAGTCATAGGTTTTGTTGTTTAGTATTTAAAAAAACGATAAAAATTAAAAACCCAATATATATTTCAGTATAAAAACTTGATATTTTCTTTTGAATTTAATATTTAAAAAAAAGCGATGAGAATTAATATATACACTCAATATAAATTTCAGTATAAAAAAGAAGTATAAAAACTTGATATTTTCTTTTTAATTTTTACTTACCGTGACACAACTTTTGGTAACCAATCACCGCCACAGTATTTTGCCAGCACTGGATCATTAGTTGTGCTGCCATCGTAAAAAATTAAATGATCACGTTCGCCGGTACAATCGGACCAGGCACGTATCGAACGCGAGGTTTTATTGAAACTGGCAATTGACCTTAAATAAAACGAGAGAAATTGAATCGTAATATAAATAAAAAAAATGGGAATAGGAATACAATCAAATATTTTAGAATTCAAAGAAAACTAAAAAATAAAAACGAAAATTACTTCCTTTAGCGCTGTAGTAAAAATGGTGTAAAATAAACGGATAGAAAACTGATAAAAAAAAACAGGGTGACACTCAAGCAAAAGCAAGGAGCGAGAGAGGGAGAAAAAATTAAATTGGATTTCAATTCATTGAAAAGAAGAAGAATAAAGGAAACTTTGTAGCAGAAATTTAAAAAAAAAAATGAAATAAATATCAAGCAATGGAGTCAATAGATTTTATGGAGTAAAACATGAAATTTAAAATAAAAAAAATAAAAATAAAATTGAATTTAAAAGAAATTTTAAACGCTTCTCACCTCTTAACTAAAGCTTTATGTTGATTCTCTTGGCTAACAGCAATCATGGCATGTTTACTTGTAGGAACTTCTTTTTGTTTTATCGTCCAGTAGCATGTAACATTTCTTGGATACATGCCCGGATAATTGGGACTTTGTAAGCGACATTTATTACGATAGCATTCATCGAATTGTCGCGTACAATATGTACCAGGCGTTACACGTCCCAATTCTAAAGGCTTATCGGGTAAACCGTATCTGTAAAGAAGAAATATTCAATGTTTTATTAGAAATTATTATTCAATAATAAGGAATATATCTACTATGTATGTATAATAAATAATGAAATGAATTCTTTAAAAATGTACATTTTTAATATGCAATTCCAAATAATGTCTACATTATTAGCTATGCACAGAGTATTTAAAAGAAGTGGTTCAAAATAGATGCATCAAGTTTTGTGTCAAGTCGAGTATTTTTAACCGTAGAAGCTGTCTGACCACTACAAAGTGTTCCAGAAGAAAATCTACGCCACGGGAGTTTCCTTGAAAATCTCTTAATTTTCTTGATTGATTAGGTTCGTGGTCATCGTAGTCTAGTAGGTAGTTTGTAGGCTTATTAGACGTGAGGCCATGCTTGAAACCTCAGATCAGACAACTCCAGCGGCTTCTGAAATTTATTGAAATTTTTTTTTCATTCAGAGGTAACTCTTATATGAGGATATTATTAGAAATTGCATTGAGACTGTTTGTTTGATCCCCAGGTTGAGTAGGAAAACAAGTATGTATATTATTCAAGCACGAGTACAAAGAATTAATTTTAAAAAAGAATTATGAAACTTACTACGGCTCAAGTACTTGCTGAGTTTAAATTACACTAAAGAGCGATTCAGGTTAATTAAAATTAAGCAATTAATTTACATAAATAGTCATAATAAGGTCTACCACAGTACAAAGTAATTGCTCAAGTTCAACTATAATCGCACATCAAAATAGGAGTTTTATATGCACCAGGGTACGTACCATCGTGTGATTATTTACTCGATAGGTTATGTTTGCGATAGGCTAATACACAGTATTAGTATCTAGTTAAACAGTGTTAGATCTTTCTGGCTGAGCATACATACACAATTGGTCAGTGCAACCCTTCAGTCAGGATTAAGAACTCGCTTCCAACACTACTCATGTTATGGGTGCTAATTTTATATATGAATGGTAGGACATAGAGTTTAAAGTCGGCTTCGAACGACAGATTTTTGAGAAACTTTTCATGGCAATTTTATTTACTCTCAGAGTTTTCGTCAGAAATCTTCTGAGGGGACGAAGCCGAAGAAAAATGTTTTCATATTTCGTTTTACTGGGCATGTCTTTCATGGGGTTTGAACCATGGCCTTACGCCTAACAAGCCAACACACTACCTACTAGACAACTACTGCCTTATAAAAATGCGCTAAGGTCCTCTTAACAAGGATTTGATACAACCATCCGTCGAACAAAAGCGGTTCTAACAGGCCAAGGTACTGTTGGAAGGCATGCCGATAGACGACGTATTTTCTCAAACGACTCCTGCAAGATTTGAGGGTCCAATAAGGACAAAGAATCTGCTTAAGTCATCATTACAATCTTTTAGTCAAGATTACAACCCTGCTTCTAACACCACCCATGTTGTGTGTTTTAATTTCATTCGTGACTAACGAGAACTACAGTTTGACGTCGATTTTGAACGATAGATTTGAGAAACTATTCATGGCAATTTAATTTGTTCTCAGCGTTTTGTTCCTCAGGTCTGAACTAAGGTATGGAGCACGGATTCTCTCCTCAGCCCATACTTGAATGAACAAAAATGCTACATAACTGACCCAATTCAACTGATGCATGTGATTGTAACACTCTCATCGTATCTAGTTTATACTGACCCTTATATACCAACATCTATATTTTCTGGTTTTAATTTAATAAAAACTACAATTCTTTCGAAAGCATTTCTTTAATTGTTTTCATAACACAGAAAATTCTTTACATTTTATGAAAAAAAAATTTTATTATTGCAGGTGTAAAGAATTGTTGTTTTTGTTCAGAATTTTTCTGTAATATTTTACACATATTTTACAATATACTCTCCTCTCTTTCACTCTTGCTATTTCTTTCTTTCTACCTCTCTCTCTCTCTCTCTTCTGCACACATTTACACATCAAGAATATATTTATGAACATATGTTAATATTGGGTCTTTCATTAGGCGCTCCCTACGTTTAAATTTAAATAAAACAAACTGCGTGTGAAATATGATCGGAAAGTCATTTGAAAACCCAATTGATTCCTTTATGTTTTCGAACATATCACCGTTCAAATGTTCGCTATGACTTCTCTGAATCCAACGAGGATTATGGGATTATGTTGGCTTTGGGGAGCACTGTGGTTTGTTGCTCATTCACATATATCTGCGACTTGAAGAAATCCATATGGCCAATGAATGAACTTGCTCGTGATTGGCAAACTAGCCGCTAACCTAACCTAGTGTAACCTAACCTAACCTAACTTAACCAAACCTAACCTAACCAAACCTAACCTAACTTGTGTGTAATGTGGCGCCGTCTTGTTTGTTTTTCCAACAGGCATCGTTGTCTATGGTCATTTTCCTTAAGTTCCTGACCCAGTGAAATTTTGCACTGGTGTAGAGACCCAAGCCGCGATGCTCAATTTCCTAAGTTTTGGTCTGCGAAAGGTCGAGATTTTGTGAACGATGCGAAATCGGATTCTCCTGCAAAATCTCTCGGACAGCGGCAATGTTTTCAACATAAGTATATTGAGTTTCGTCGACCTACGGTCGTATTGGAATTGGTCGATCGTTAACTGAACCAGTGGACTTGACTTTATGCTCTAGGTAGGACGATTATGGCGATCGTAATATGAGAGAAGAGCGCGGTACCTTAACGGAGTAGACCAACCAATTTTTTTTGTTGAATGAGAACACATGTTGTAGTTTGTGGTCGTTTATCTTTAGTTCCCGGTTACAGACCCGTGACACGATACAAAATTTCGCCATATTGTGGTCTGAGAAAAGTCGAGTTCGAATGGTATATCCATCTTTAGTGATTTGTCCAAACAGATCGAATTAATAACAACTAATTTGTCAGAAGTAGCTTAAACAAGATTTTGGAGGTCCCTGTTGTAAGACCCTTCATATGTATGAAAATAAATTTGTATAAATTTTTATAAATTTGTATTTTATTTTTCTCGTTTTTTTTCTGGCAACATTCTATGTACATGAATCAAATAATTTATTTAATACTTTGTTTAACGAATTGTTTACATACGATGCAAGCGAACTGTTGTTTTCGAAGTTTTACTGTTACTTTTTCTCACACCCTCACTCTGACACCTCTACCGAATATTTTCAATACTATTTATATTACAAGTTATGATTGATCAACATAAAAAGCGTAGCATATTCATAAGATAATGGGTTGAGGAAAAAGTTAATTTCTTAAATGCAAAAACATGCCAATATACATAGTTACACACGTAGAGCCGGATAGGAAAATTGTTTATCTCGTATGGTAGCAATACTTTAAGAAGGTGCTATAGTACATAAAATGTAAGGCGTTAAAATAAGAAGGAAGTCTATAACCAAATTCCACACACAGAAAAATTGCCTCTGGGTAAAACTATCTCAGTATAACCATGTCAAAGTACATGTCAATTTATTTACATTAAAATCCTATTTTTAGTAATATTGAACTTTAAAGAATTGTTATTTTATTTTTCTAATTTTGTTCAAAATAAATTTCCTATATGCTTTTTCCCATACCCAATATTACCAACATCCAATTTACCTTAATTTAGGTTTCGTACGTAGCAAATAATTTCTCAATCAATACTCTTAAAAATTCCCTTCGATAAACTCTGTTGTTCACAAAATAGTAAAGTAAACGCTAGAAATGTATTCAATATTCTTTGCTCTTTCCAATTTTCCAAAATATTTCCAGTAATTTTTGTTTACAGTTAATTTTTTACTCATTATTTACTCTACGTTTTTTTTACTCTTCTGCATGGTGAGTTTAATTGTTTGTTTTTGATTTTGTTTTGTGAAACGGTAAAATAATTTCAAGTTTAATATATGTAAAGACTGCTGCCTTTGTGTTGTTTTTATTTTTGTTTTACAAGTTATTTATAAATCATTTCTATCTTTTCTACCTCCCCTCTCTCCTAAGACTTATTGTAGTTCGAAAAACAAAACAAAAAAAATTCCTTTTCTTTCCCGTTTTCCAAACCGTATGAAATGGGAAAGTTAGCAAGAAAAGGAATTTGTTTGTACGTGTGTGTATGTATCGAAGGGTTTAAAAATAATTTTATTGATAAAAACTACGAAAATTTTAATAAAATAATAATAAAAGAAAAATTTTCTTTAATGGCTTGTAAGCTTACCTCTCCCCGGTTGCATTTTTCTTACATCTCACGTACAAATTCTGCTTCAAAATTTAATAACTGCAGCTTATTTTATTTAATACGCAACACAAACACTTTTTTATTTTTTTTTAATCAAGAAAATATATTTTAAATTTAATATTTTTTAAATAAAACATGATTTTTATTAAAAAAAAACACTTTTAAACAATTTTTACTACACTTTCTTAACACTTGCATTTAAATTCTTGAAACTCTACTACGATATTAAAAATTTTGACGCACAATTTCAAATGATTTCCTACAATTGCAAAATCGAAAATTTCTAGGCAAAAACAACCGTTTGATTTCATTGTTAAGCCACCACTTGCTATCATTCTCCCTAATACTTTCACTTAAATATAAAAATTGTGAACCACATCTTAAAGCTTTAATCATCATAATATACAACGCAATCACTTTTTTTTATTCTTTTAAAATTAAGAAAAAATATTTTTTTTTATGTATTTAATATTTTATAAATAAAATATGATTTTTATTAAAACAACCACTTCTAATTTGTATTACACTTTCTTAGCACTTGCATCTGAATTCTTTGAACTTCACTACAATATTAAACAGTATGACGCACAATTTCAATTGAATTCATAAATTGCGAAATCAAAAATTTTTAGGCAAAAACAACTAAACAATGTTTTACCGTTTGATTTTCTTGTTAATCCACCACTTGCTTTCATTCTCTCTAATACTCTCCTTTCAATATAAAAGGAGTGAAACACACATTAAATTCCTTTGATACTCAAAGCAAAACAACAAAACAGCGCTCTCTAGCTTTACAAAAATTTTGGCACAATTAAAAAAAACGACACATTACAAAAACAAATACTTTTTAATTGCTAATAATCATCTCTCTATTGATGTACTCTAACTACAACTCTTCTTAAACTGCATTAATTCCCCACCACAATTGAGAAGACAAATCAAAGTTCTCTTTCCCCACAAAACGCAAAGCAAAAACAATTATAAGAAAAATATGCAAATGTTTTGATATTGACTGATAGCCACCACTTTACATATTACTTGAAGGGGAAAGGCAATAACAATAAGAAAAATGTAGAGATTTAAACAAGCAAACCACCACTAGTTGTGTTATTTATAAAGAGCATCTATTCTACTACTCTTCTTCTCTTTAAGAACTTAAACTTACTAATATAATAATAATAATAATAACTTAAACTGCATTAATTCCCCACCAGAATAAATAAACATTCTCTTTCTCCACAAACAATTACAATACAAATTAGGAAATAATATGTAAATATATGAGGATTACAATGTTGACTAATAGTCAACACTCTTTTAATAAAGTTCAAACAAAAATAACATAAGTAAAGAGAATGTCTTTACGTATTAAACCATCACCAGTGTTGTAAAATAATGCACTCTACTACTCTACCCCTCCTTTAGGAATTTAAAAATTCACCTTAAATTACTTTAATCGTAAACAGAACACAATAGTCATGGTTTTTTTTTTTAAATTAAAATTAAAATGCAAACAATTATACAAACTCTAAGTAAAATAAGTAAACCATTATGTAAAATATTCATATCTTTCTATTACAATCTGTTGCCCTAATGAATGCATTTACAATTGTTTACATTACATATCATAGGTTTAAGACATAAAGGCTTTATAGAGTAGTCTATATAAATCTATTAATGTGCTACCCGTCTTTTCTAGGCTTTCCGAGAAATATTTATGAAAACCAATTTAGTATACTGAAGCATCAGTTTAATTTTAGAAAAAAAATGCCATCTAAAAAACTTATGAGGGCAGGAAACAATACTATGGACTCTTCATTGGCGTATTAGATTTACTTTCCTATTCCATTATGTTCTAGCAACTCGTGCTGAGGAACAAAATTAATTCATTATGCTTATTCAACATGTTGAATGAATGTGGAAGTACAAAACCTAAGCATGGAATTTAAAAGAAAATCATTAACATGTTGAGGAATATTGTGGACAGCAATAAAATCAAAGGCAAATCAACATTTCCAATAAAATAATCTTGGCAACAATGTATATTAAACTTTGCTTATTCAACATGTTCAATGACTGTAAGCATGGAATTTTAAATAAAATCAGCAATATGTTGAGGAATGTTGTTGACAGCCATAAAACCAAACGTATCACAACATTGCCAATAAAACAAGCTTGGCAACAATGTATATTAAACTTTGATTATTCAACATGTTGAATGAATGTGGAAGTATCTAAAAATGGAATTTAAAAGAAAATCATCAACATGTTGAGAAAGATTGTTAACAGCAAGAAAGTAAAACAACTCAACATTGTCAATAAGCTTGGCAACAATGTATATTTAACTTTGCTTATTCAACATGTTGAATATATGTATGTGGAAGTACTTAAACATAGAATTCAAAATAGAAACAGCAACATCATTGCCAATAAAATACGCTTGTCAACAATGTGTATTAAACTTTGCGTTATCAACATGTTGAATGTATATGGAAGTACCTAAACAAAGAATTCAAAATAGAAACAGCAATATATTGAGGAATATTGTTGACATGCATAAAACCAAACGTATCACAACATTGTTGGAATATTATTCACAGCCATAAAGCCAAAAGTATAACAAAATTGTCAATGAAAGAAGCATTGCAACAATGTATAATAAAAATGTTGCAAATATAAAAATGTGTTTGTCACTGTCTTATTGGAAAACATGCTCATGGACATGAATTTCTCACAAATATGTTCTGTTTTCATATATCAATGCCATACTTATGTCTGCAAGATGACGTGGTATTTAACCTCTCATTTTCCACCATTTTTTAGTGAATAATCCAATATAAAGTTTGCTGCAATAGTAAGATATTTCTTGAATATAAGGAATGTTTGATCCACAGCTTAAGTATTGACTGTGGTATTACAGTGGGCCTAAACAATGGCCCAAGTGGGGCCTTTAAGATAGGTTAGCCACTTAGCCTATCTTAAACTAGACATTTGATATATTGACAGTAATAATGGATCGTCAAAAACCCCTGAATAGTTACTAAAAACGTCGTTAAATTAAAGTGTAGTGAGTAGTCATTATTAGTAACCTCT
Organism: Sarcophaga rosellei; assembly: GCA_930367235.1. Lineage (NCBI taxonomy): Eukaryota > Metazoa > Arthropoda > Insecta > Diptera > Sarcophagidae > Sarcophaga > Sarcophaga rosellei. Next base: position 12,833,998 of record OV884020.1, on the reverse strand, counting down.
TACAGGCCTATTAGTCGGTGTCCGTTTTTAGTGACACACTGGAAAGGCGGAGTCTTGGCTGGTTTCTAAAGCTAGGAAGACTGTTGAAAAGCGAAGTCATAGAACTGAGAAAATACTATACTATGTTGCCTTTCTCACATGACTAAGCGTTTACAAATGTTGTAGAAGCACAATCCTTATTTTAAGGTTAAAAAATTATTGTTCTACGTCCATACATTCCATAGTTCTAAACTGAACTTTCGTCTGAGCCATGTGTGTATATAACTGCGGTACTTTTTCCTTTTTGTTTACATTTTTTTCTGTATATCAAACCAAATCATGTCCTGTAAACTAATTCAAGACATTTACAATAAAAAAAAAAAAAATTCGTCTAAAAAATCTTGGATAGAAACATCATTAAATCAAGAAAATTGTTTAAATCGAATACAAGATAAACAAATTATTGTTAACGTTTAACAACACATTTCAAAAGCCATAAACTAAACTACAATACTTTTATTAACAAGATAGTTGAAAGTGAAAAAAATTCAAGATATTTAGGGTCTTTCGTTGAGCGTTTTACATATGTAAATTTAAATAAAACAAAGTGCTTGCGAGATTTCAAGGAAATTTTGTGTTCCTTTAGAAGATCTATTAAAACCATTATGTGCAGCAAGCACATTAGAAGCTACGGCTTTTCCGGGTGGAGACTAATTTTCTATGGCTTTGATGCATATTTGTATACACCTGCGACTTAAGAACATCCCGTAAGAAAAAGTCGAATGTTGTCCAATCGCACGATTTCGGTGGCCAGTTCACAATTCCTCTAAGTGAACTGACTGTGCCCTCAAATTGCTCTCGCCGACGCACTTCGCTCCGCCCAATAAAACCACTTGTTGATGATGTTTACATCGTGCAGTCAATGCGCTCGTATTGAATATGCAATGTGGTATGAGCAGTGTGCTACGCAGCGCCTACCTATTGAAGCTATATGTCAACCTATTCAAGCCAAAAGAAATTGGTAATCATCGACCTATAGTGCTCTGCTTTGAAAATGATGGCCTGGCCAAGGACGCTCTCAAAGAACTATAGTTACTATTTCATTACTCTGTGCATTAGACATTCTTAAGTTACATGTGGATTAGTAGGCGAAAATTTTGTTGGTTTACATACCTATGTATATATGTATTCAGAAATTTGCCTCATGGCTTTAAGATGATTTTTCAATGGAAATTAGAGTCAATTGTCAACTGTTCTAGAGCCCATTAGAGTTGTCTGTGGTTATTTAGCAACAGCTCCTGCGGTAGTTATACGGTTGTTGATCTGAACTGAATTTATTCACCATAATAGCGGCCCTTCTGTAGGACGCTTATGTATACATACATACATAGATTGGTCATATCAATACATACTTCAGTCAAGATTACAACCTTTCTTCCCACACCACGTATGTTATGTGTGTTAACTTAATACATGAGTGGTAGGACATACGGTATGAAGTCCACAACGAACTACAGATTTTTGAGAAACATTTCGTGGCAATTTTATTTACTCTCAGAGTTCTTGCCAGAAATTTTGCTGAGACGAAGTCCAAGAAATATTTTTTCAATATTCGTTTGTTAGAGATTTGGGCCTTGAACCTGGGTCTTAAATTGTAGCCTAGCCGTGAGTATCTCTACCAGTGTTGCAAAATTGAAATTTTAATATGGTACTGAGCTATAACTGAAAAAGTACTTTTTCGCATCAAATGGTACTTTTTAAAAAAAATAATACATACATGGTATGCACGACAGATTTTTGAGAAACTTTTTCTTGGCAATTTTATTGTTTTCTCAGAGTTTTTGCTAGAATGAGATTGCCGAAGGAATATTTTCTTCATTTTTCGTTTTGTTGCAAATATCTGGCATCTGGGTTCGAATTGTGGGCTCACATCTAGTAAGCCAGCACATTATCTACTAAACTATTTATTTATTTATATTTAATACTCTTACGGAAAGGAACAGATAAACTAACGACTTATACGTGTTCCTGCAACTGAAGATTCTGAACGTAACAAAACGTAAACGTCCCATTTAGCCAAATGCCGATGTTCGTTTGTAGCAGATGAAGAGCAACGTAAATGCTTATCGTAATTACATTACGGTTCGATAAGTGTTCTTATTGCTTTTCGTATTCTAAAAACGGACATATATTTCGTGTACGTTTGGCTAATCGGGGCTAAAGACTAATTCTACCTTTAGCGACACGTTCCTAATGCATTAATAGTTGAAAGGCCTAAGACATAAAATATAAAGTAATAAAAAGTACTGAAAGCTTTGCGGAGGTACTGCGGTATTTTCAAAATGAAAAAGTTCTGAAAAAAGTACTAAAGTACTGAATTTTTCAATGCTGGTATCTACTAGACTACGTCGACTTCTGCAGTAACTATTCATGGTGATATAGTTAAACAGTCTGAATAAAAGACAACTAATTTGATAGATTTAGTTCAACAAGTTGATCGTTAAGTTTAGAACTTGCTGTTGAAAGACCCTATACATATATAAATATATATACTTCATATATGAAAAGGATATCACATATTACCCTTGTTTTTATAGCAAAAATAAATATTTTAGTTTTTGATTTTCTTTCTTAATTTTTTTCTTTCAATATTATTATTCATAAATAAAGTGACATATTTTCTTATACAAAAGAAGAAGAAACGGAAGCTGAAAAACCAACAATAACAACAACAAAATCAAAATATAAAACACACAATGAAAAAATGAGAGTATTTAGATAATAATCATTGTTGTTAAATAAACTGAAAAACTAAAGAAAACAACAACAACACCAAACAACATGAGGGAAAAACAAAAAGAAAGTGAAGTGAAAAATACCAAAAAAAAAATAACATAAAATGTGTTAATTTAAAGGACATTGATACACATACACAATTTGAAATGATACTGGAAGATAAAACAAATAAAAAACTATACCAGCTATGCAAACAGGGTGAGATAAACATGGGTTTTATTGTAAAGAAATTAAGTGAAATCAAACAAGATTCTTCTGACAAGGCGATTAAACAAATGGAAATTGTTAAAAAAATGTTAAAGAAAATGCAACAACTAAATTAAATGATAACATGTATCAGCCAAGAAGCTAGAGAAGAAACCAATAACTAATAAATTCAAAAGTCTTGGACATATCCTCAAATATTTTTTTAGTTTGTGGATACTGATGCCTGCATTTTTCAGAAGGCTTCTTAATAAAAAATTATAATGGAAGTGAGAGAAATATGGGAAGAAAACTGTGTATAAATTTCTGTTCCGTAATGTTCCGTAGTAGTTGCCGTAGTCTAGTAGGTAGTGTGTTGGCTTGTTAGACGTAAAGCCCGGGTTCATATCCCAGGTCAGACATCAAAAGGAAATTTGAAAAAAAAAATATATTTCTTCGGCGGCTTCCTCTCAACTTTGAGAGTAAATAAACCTGCAATGAAAAAGTTTTTCAAAATTTGTCATTTGGAGTCGACGTTAAACTGTAGGTCCTGCCACTCTTGGATAAAATTAACACGCTTGTCATGGGTGTCGTAAGAAGTTGGATTGTAATTGGATATGCAATGGGACATTGAGCTGTGTGACATGTACATATGTATAGTGTTCCTAGTTGACAGTGATGATTTGGCCAAAGTCGTTCGTTTTCAAAGATATAATGGCCGATGCTACTGTCATCCACATATTCATGCCGAACAGTGATTTTTCAAGATGCATTGAAATTCCATGCATGAACAGTTAAGAAGACCTCAAATCGGTGGAGCAGAATATTCAATGTGATCTGGTAGGTAGGGCTGTCCTATTGAAACCTCATGTCGTTGGTAGTTGAAAAAGAAGTCGACCTAAAGTTTCGACAATTTTATTTGACACTAACCACAAATAGGCCCTCATCACTGAACAATGATAATTACATACATACACAATTGGCCATTACAACCCTTCAGTCAGGATTACGGCCTATCTTCGCACACCACACATGTTGTGTGCCTTAATTTCATACTTGAGTGGTGGGACCTACAGTTTACCGTCGACTCCGAACGACAAATTTTTTTTTCAAGGCAGGTTTATTTACTTTCAGAGTTTTTGCCAGAAATCTGCTGAGAGGAAGCCGCCGAAGAAATATTTTTTTTAAGATTTCGTTTTGATGTCTGGCCAGGGGCTTGAACCTGGGCTTTGCGTCTAATAAGCAAACACACTAGCTACTAGAATATAGGGACTGAATAATGATAATTATTTGATGACGGTTACTGACTCCTTGGGCGTCCCTGGCGATTTACCAAAACAGACTGATAAATGACAACCAGTTTGGCAGATGTAGCTTTAATAAGATGTCAGTTATACTGTTGGCATTATTAATAGAACTGCAGACTATATTAATAGAACAGAATGAAAGAATCAGAAGACTTACATTTCCCAGTTTAAATCTCATGTCTGAAGTTGTTCCCTTTACTTAATCATTATTCAGGTATTAACAAAGCCAAACGTTCTCTGTATAACCACATTATCAAGAGCATAAAACCATATAAACTAAATTAGTGATGTTGACAAGCTTCTGGAATTCTAAAATTCTAAACGATTTCTTCCTTCAACAGTTCAAAGCAAAACCACACTATAAACCAGCCTTTGAAAATAAAGAATACGTACGGAGAGAGGAAAAAAACAAAAACTTTCTCTTTAACAAAGAATGTTTTCTAAAATATAAGATAAAGTCTAAATGAGTATGGAAAAGAGTGAAGAGAGTGTAAAGAGAGACAAAAACAATAACATTTTATAACAGAAAAATATTAAAACAAAAGAACAACACAAGCTCAACAATAAAAATGAGAAAGTGAGTTTATCAAATGGACAACTTAGACATGCTACAACAACACTAGACACTGACAGGAAACCACACACACAACAGTTGTATGCAACAGAATCTAGAGTAATAAACTCAAAGGAAGTTAAAGAGAAAAAGTCAGAGTCAGAAAAACGGAGAGCTGTGAAGTGAAATTTATATACAAAATGTCAACGTCATATGTGTGTGAGTGTGTAGCATAAAATAGAATAGAAAAGTATAGAAGTTTAGAGAATCCAATACCAATGCAACATTTACCACAACAGCTTAGCAGCAGGAGCTGATGGCACAATAGCCAGGCTATTGGACAAGCTATCAGTTTAGAATGGCACATACAATACAGCAGCAACATTGAGTTGTGGCTGTGTAGCAGCAACAGGAATGGCAACAAAACAATGAATGAACATGAATGCAGAAAATGACATTTGGAAAGATTTTACAATTTTCTACTGAATTAGGAGGGATGACATACCATACACAGCACTCCCAGAAAAGGGTTGTTTTATGATAATTTTGTTCCAATAATTATAGATTGCTTATCGTGAGGGCCTACTTATGAAATAATTTACTTAGGAACAGTAATGGGAAGTATTTTTATGGAGAAAATTATTTTAAGCCATAAACGGAATGTGCATGGAATTTGAAGTTGGACGGAGTTTGATGAGTCCATAGCATGCAATTTATGAGGTAATTTTACTTTCGTGGACAATTCAAATCCGTCTGCCATCTCATTGTTTGCTCTAAGGGGTGCATTCGAACTGTATACGAATGGGGATTTGCTGATACCTGGCTGCCTTAGTATGTAAAAGATTTTTAACTTATCCCTGTCATGTTAATGCATTTTATGGCATGATTTATAATGAAAACTACGTCAAGAGAAATATTCAATCTCATAATGATAATGACCCGACAAACGTCCCTTAAACGAGACAAAACATTCCTCTTCATGGGGAACAGAGTTAGTCAAGTATCACTGACAAAAACAAAGAGATTATCACAAAGTTCGTCCTTTCTGGTGTGAAGAGCAATGAGGAGGAAATTTACTGTAATGATTTATTAGTCGGCAGCACGTAGTTCAAAGAAGTCGCCGTAGCCTAGTTGGCAGTGTGGTGGCTTATTAGATGCGAAGCCACGGTTCAAATCCCTGGTCAGACATCAAAACGAAATATGAAAAATATTTCTTCGGCTACTTCCTCTCATCAGATTTCTGGCAAAAACTTTGAGAGCAAATAAAATTTCCATGAAATGTTTTTCAAAAATCTGTCGTTCGGAGTCGATTTTAAACTGTAGGTTCTGCCAGTCATATATAAAATTAACACACACAACTTGAGTTGAAGCTAGACCGTAATCCTGACTGAAGGGTTGTAATAGCCAATTATGTATGTATGTACGTTCAAACGCTAGCTCAAACAACACAAAGTTGTCGAAAGAAAAATATTCCTCTCTGAGAGCAAAATAATATTGTCATGAAAAGTTCCTTAAAAATCTATTATTTAGAGTCCACTCATGGATAAACTGTTTAACGCAACATGGGTGAAGTGAGAAGGTAGGTTGTAGTCCTCACTGTTGCCTTGTAATTATGTAAGTTAGTAAGTTGGTCAGGCAAGATGCCATCAACTTTCAATCGATCACTGTTTTGCACTGTGGAGGGAAAGTGTCCCTTCAGACAAAATAATAGAATTTATATGGAAACGACGTGCACAAACGAATAGATTTGCTGACTGTGTTGTGAATATGCTATCCCTCCAGGATTTGATAGAGCTAGTTCTACATGAGGAAGCTTTTCGAGGTAAGAGACTACATAATCGAATGGTGTTTCGTTACGATCAATTCTGTACACAATGGCTCTATGCTCCGACTGGTGGAGAAGGGCTTTTATACCTTAAAGCGAAGTGGAATATCATATCGTTCGCACATTTCTCCAATACTTTCCTAAAGGGAAATCTCACGCATATGTGTCAGCCTACGGCTCAAATCTATCAAAAAGCAGAAATCCTGGGAACTAAGATTTCCTCTCTTGCGTGTAAGGACGCAACAGTCAGCTGGCATCACTATTTTGAGACGACTACAACGCAGCGTTTATTGCCATGAAAAGTTTCTCAAAAATCTGTCGTTCGGAGTCGACGTTAAACTGTAGGTCCCGCCACTCATGTATGAAATTAACGCACACAACACGAGTAGTGTGAGAAGCTAGGACGTTGTACAATGGGTCAATTCGACCTCCGGGTAGTGTACTTGTCACAGTTGACAAGTACACGTCCTCTAACCTAACCTAACCTAAAAAAGAAAAATAATTAATGAAGTAATATGACTTCCCCAGAATGCGCTGTAAATTAAAACTTATGAATCTTTTTTTATTGCTTGAAAGCAAGGCTCAAAGTTGGTCCTAATTAACTTTTTATATTCTATTTATATGATCAGGGATACACTTTGGTCATCCAGGAAATTGTGGTTTTAACACATTCAGGTATAGCAGCGAATAATAATACATCACTTATGGAAATCAATTTTATTGGCGCGTGGCTAGCGGCGTATTTACCCAGGCAGGTAGCTAGTACAACTTGTGCGGAATTTACGCACATCAAAAGAGAAAATATTTTAACAGCGTATTTACATAGGCAGGTAGCAGGTAGCTAGTGTAACCTTAGATGGTACCGTTACTTCAATTAATTCATTGCGGTTGCTTGATGGATGTCATGTATAAATAGGATTGATTTGCAAATTCGGTGTTAATTACGAAGTTTACTTCAAACAGTTCAGTTGCCTTAAAATCTGGATATAAAAAAATGGTAAGACGACTGAAATAAATTGAAAATTTTTATTTAAAAAAGAAATAATTTTACTCCAAAATCTTTAACAATTCTTCGCTTTTTTACATTTTCAGGGTACCGCACAACCACAGGATGAATTTTTTAATGGCATAGTAAAGAAGACCTATGAAGAAATGAAATTTTCGGATTGTCTTTACCAACGCGTTGACATTTCCAAAGTAAATTTGGACAAATTAAAACCGTGGATAAATAAAAAAATCACCGATTGTTTACATATAGAAAACAAAGTGGTGGCAGACTTTGTCTGCGAACAATTGCAAAAAGAAAAATGTCCCTGCCCGAAGCAGTTACATATCAATATGACGGGTTTTCTAACTGATCCGCATGCTCAACAGTTTATGGATGAATTGTGGGCACTTTTGATATCAGCCGAAGAGAGTGAAAACGGCATACCAGCTGTGTGTTTGGAATCGGAAAATCATAAAATTGCAGCAAAAGTTGGTGAAGAACAAGAACAGCAGTTGCCACAGAGCAATTCTAATGAAATTTGCAATTCAAATAATGAAGACAATATCAGGGAATGCCAATCTACTCAGGGGGATAAATCTGAACTAAGTGATGATGAGATTGATGAAAACAGATCATCACGCAATCGTTCCTGGGATAGATCAGAACGTAATCGTAATTCTCCTGATCGCAAAATGAATGATTCACATGAAAAACAATCTCAACGTAGACCAAGATCTGCATATCGTCGTTCTCCGGAGCGCAAAAATCAACGATATCGCTCTAAAGGTCGTAATTCTCATCGCTATGAATCACCACAAAGACGCCGAGATATTTCATGGACACGAAGCCGCCAATCGCGTTCACGGTTTGTAGAAAAACGCAAAGCAAGTCCGGCTTCATTGAAAAGTAATCGCTCCGAATACCGGGATTCGCATTCTACTCAAAATGCATTCTACTGCGAACAATTGCAAAAAGAAAAATGTCCCTGCCCGAAGCAGTTACATATCAATATGACGGATTTTCTAACTGATCCGCATGCTCAACAGTTTATGGATGAATTGTGGGCACTTTTGATATCAGCCGAAGAGAGTGAAAACGGCATACCAGCTGTGTGTTTGGAATCGGAAAATCATAAAATTGCAGCAAAAGTTGGTGAAGAACAAGAACAGCAGTTGCCACAGAGCAATTCTAATGAAATTTGCAATTCAAATAATGAAGACAATATCAGGGAATGCCAATCTACTCAGGGGGATAAATCTGAACTAAGTGATGATGAGATTGATGAAAACAGATCATCACGCAATCGTTCCTGGGATAGATCAGAACGTAATCGTAATTCTCCTGATCGCAAAATGAATGATTCACATGAAAAACAATCTCAACGTAGACCAAGATCTGCATATCGTCGTTCTCCGGAGCGCAAAAATCAACGATATCGCTCTAAAGGTCGTAATTCTCATCGCTATGAATCACCACAAAGACGCCGAGATATTTCATGGACACGAAGCCGCCAATCGCGTTCACGGTTTGTAGAAAAACGCAAAGCAAGTCCGGCTTCATTGAAAAGTAATCGCTCCGAATACCGGGATTCGCATTCTACTCAAAATGCATTCTACTGCGAACAATTGCAAAAAGAAAAATGTCCCTGCCCGAAGCAGTTACATATCAATATGACGGATTTTCTAACTGATCCGCATGCTCAACAGTTTATGGATGAATTGTGGGCACTTTTGATATCAGCCGAAGAGAGTGAAAACGGCATACCAGCTGTGTGTTTGGAATCGGAAAATCATAAAATTGCAGCAAAAGTTGGTGAAGAACAAGAACAGCAGTTGCCACAGAGCAATTCTAATGAAATTTGCAATTCAAATAATGAAGACAATATCAGGGAATGCCAATCTACTCAGGGGGATAAATCTGAACTAAGTGATGATGAGATTGATGAAAACAGATCATCACGCAATCGTTCCTGGGATAGATCAGAACGTAATCGTAATTCTCCTGATCGCAAAATGAATGATTCACATGAAAAACAATCTCAACGTAGACCAAGATCTGCATATCGTCGTTCTCCGGAGCGCAAAAATCAACGATATCGCTCTAAAGGTCGTAATTCTCATCGCTATGAATCACCACAAAGACGCCGAGATATTTCATGGACACGAAGCCGCCAATCGCGTTCACGGTTTGTAGAAAAACGCAAAGCAAGGCCGGCTTCATTGAAAAGTAATCGCTCCGAATACCGGGATTCGCATTCTACTCAAAATGCATTCTACTGCGAACAATTGCAAAAAGAAAAATGTCCCTGCCCGAAGCAGTTACATATCAATATGACGGGTTTTCTAACTGATCCGCATGCTCAACAGTTTATGGATGAATTGTGGGCACTTTTGATACCAGCCGAAGAGAGTGAAAACGGCATACCAGCTGTGTGTTTGGAATCGGAAAATCATAAAATTGCAGCAAAAGTTGGTGAAGAACAAGAACAGCAGTTGCCACAGAGCAATTCTAATGAAATTTGCAATTCAAATAATGAAGACAATATCAGGGAATGCCAATCTACTCAGGGGGATAAATCTGAACTAAGTGATGATGAGATTGATGAAAACAGATCATCACGTAATCGTTCCTGGGATAGATCAGAACGTAATCGTAATTCTCCTGATCGCAAAATGAATGATTCACATGAAAAACAATCTCAACGTAGACCAAGATCTGCATATCGTCGTTCTCCGGAGCGCAAAAATCAACGATATCGCTCTAAAGGTCGTAATTCTCATCGCTATGAGTCACCACAAAGACGCCGAGATATTTCATGGACACGAAGCCGCCAATCGCGTTCACGGTTTGTAGAAAAACGCAAAGCAAGTCCGGCTTCATTGAAAAGTAATCGCTCCGAATACCGGGATTCGCATTCTACTCAAAATGCATTCTACTGCGAACAATTGCAAAAAGAAAAATGTCCCTGCCCGAAGCAGTTACATATCAATATGACGGGTTTTCTAACTGATCCGCATGCTCAACAGTTTATGGATGAATTGTGGGCACTTTTGATACCAGCCGAAGAGAGTGAAAACGGCATACCAGCTGTGTGTTTGGAATCGGAAAATCATAAAATTGCAGCAAAAGTTGGTGAAGAACAAGAACAGCAGTTGCCACAGAGCAATTCTAATGAAATTTGCAATTCAAATAATGAAGACAATATCAGGGAATGCCAATCTACTCAGGGGGATAAATCTGAACTAAGTGATGATGAGATTGATGAAAACAGATCATCACGCAATCGTTCCTGGGATAGATCAGAACGTAATCGTAATTCTCCTGATCGCAAAATGAATGATTCACATGAAAAACAATCTCAACGTAGACCAAGATCTGCATATCGTCGTTCTCCGGAGCGCAAAAATCAACGATATCGCTCTAAAGGTCGTAATTCTCATCGCTATGAGTCACCACAAAGACGCCGAGATATTTCATGGACACGAAGCCGCCAATCGTGTTCACGGTTTGTAGAAAAACGCAAAGCAAGTCCGGCTTCATTGAAAAGTAATCGCTCCGAATACCGGGATTCGCATTCTACTCAAAATGGTTACAGAAATGGGTATACAGCTGCCAGAAATCCTTGTAATCCTTATGCTAAACACTCTGCTTTACATAGTCGTAGTAAGGAAACTTCAGCATCATATATGCGCTCAGAGTCTCGTTCAACATATCGTTCGAGTTCGAAGCATTCAAATCACAAACGTAGAGCATCTCGCTCTGTTAGTTTCACACCTTCGCCAGAACGCATACTTAACAGAGGGTATAACAAACATTCTTCAGCCAGTTCGTTAGGGAGAGATAGTGGTCGATTGCAAGGCGGCACAAGAGATGGTTCTCGTAGTAAGGCTAGATGTTTTGAGTACAATCGCTATAGACCTCGTTCACCAGACAGATATCGCGGATACAACAGACAAGAATTGCGTGCAATGCAAAGATCCCGCACCCGACAATATTCACCTTCACGTTCGCGTAGCTTAATAAGATCTTGTTCCCAAAGGAGATCCCGTTCACGTTTCCGTCAGCGGTCATTTTCACGTAATCGTTCACGTTCGCCGAGAAGGTAAGTTACAAGCAATACAACTGCATAGGTAGGGGTTCCTAATTGCAATTTTACTTTCTCTTTTCACAGATTTAATGATCGTTGCTGGCCTTTGCAATACCGGGCAAACAATCGAAGACGTTTAAATCGCTGGAATCGTAAAAGGCAGAGCCGTCAACGTTTTGGCGCCCGCGTAAACAGATACGATCAACAACGTTACATTTCGCCGCAAAGACACTTTTCCAGAGAACGTCGCTTTTCACCACGTCGTAATCAGTTCCGCAGAAATTCACCACAATGGCGTGACTCACCACAAAGACTTTCACCAGAGAGAAGATCCGTTTTACAGAAAGAAAATATCTTTTCACCATTACAAGCATCTACACCAAAACACGAAGACAGTACTTGCAACAGTTGGAATCAAACGAAAAATTCTACAGTCAGCATGACACCAAAGAAACCACCACCCTTATCCAAAACTGTTTATAAAGAATCCCAGGAGGCACGGGCAGAAAAACGTAAATATTGTGATTTAGAAGATGGAAACTTACAAGACTGCGTTACTGATGCCAATGAGGCTGTTAATTCTGAGTCCGAGGATCAGTACTTAGCTAAAAAGAAGCGTAAGAAGTCGAAACATAATTCAGACGATTACGCTCCAAAAGCTAAAGCCCGCAATGGGAAAAAACATAAGAAACGTAGCAGCAAAAATAGCAAAAAGAGAGATAAGAAATACAAGGAAGAAAACAAAGAGGCTAAGATTTTAGGCCGTAACGATGATGACAACATGGAAAACACAAAAAGCGAGCTTTCCTGCACAGAGTCAATCATGTTGGGTAGTTTTGATGAAAACTTAGAAGTAAATTTAGAAAATTGGATTTAAACTTGACTAATGCTACTACTCTTCTTTTATTCATTATAATTATTATAAAATTTAAGTAAAAATAAAAAAAAAATAAAATAGAAATAATTAACAAAAAAAGTGTATAAAAATTTCAGAAATTTATTATTTTCATAGCCACTGAAAACATAACCAACCAACCAATATGAATAAGAAATTCGTAGAATAACACCCACAGGGCGCTACTAGTTAATCCTAACCTCTAAAAGACATTCGTGTACATATTATAGCAGTCAGGCAATTAATTTTTGAACATGCAGTTTCACCTAGACAATGCATCGTGTCACAAATCATTCAGAATGATTTCAAAACTATATGGATTGGGTTTTGAATTACTACCACTATATTCTCTTACTCTAGCCTAATTCTGGACATCACATGGTGCATTGTCTCGATGAAGCAACAATTTCTTTTGTTCGTTTCATTGTAAGGTAGTGATACTATTGATCTTTTTTGTTGATTTTTACTGGATATTTCCCTAATGTCTCTAAACAGTATTGTCCACAAAAACTTTAGGGTATATTTCGTTGTCAGCAGGGATACCTATCTGTCTCGTAAGTGATAAGCACACGTATGTCTCCTGAATTAACATTGCAATTACATAGATATAGGACTTTAGGTGGTCTCCTCTGACCAATTGTTTTTTCTATCTACAGTTCCCATCTACTACAGGGTCTTTAAACATGGCTTGATGAGGCAGGTTTGATACTTGCTGCACATAAAACGGAGGCTGTCCTGATAAGTGGCCGGAAGATAGTAGAGAAGATGAAAGGACCGTTGGAGGCACTAGGATCGAATCGAAGAGGGCTATAAAATACCTGTTAGTGATTATCGACGACAGGTTGAACTTCAAGGAGCACGTGAAATACATCGGCAAAAAGGCATCTGTAACATAGGGAGCGCTGTCGAGGATGACGCCAAATATTGGAGAACCAGGTCCATTCAATGGAAGATTATATCAAGGTTTGTAACGTCGATAATGTTATATGCTTGTCCAATATGGTCGGAGGCACTCTCCATGGTGACGACAAGGAGGATACTGTCCTCGGTGTATCGTCTAAGCGCAATTAGACGGATAAGTGGCTTCAGAACAGTGTCTGATGAAGTGGCATTGGTATTGGCAAAGAAAATACCAATAGACATATTGGCGGATGAGATGAAGCGGATATACTTTCGCCATCTCGAGTTTCCAGGACGAACTGCAGCTATAAAATAGGAGGAATGAAGGCCTTCCATGCACAAATGGCAGTTACGATGGAAGAACAGTTTAAAGGGAAGATGGATATTTCACCTTGTCCCTGATGTAACCCTTTGGATGGAGAACAAACACTGCGAGCTGAACTACTACGTGACCCAGTTCCTCATGGGTGATTCAGGAAGTACCTACACAAATTTGGACATGATAGGGTCTTTCGGCAAAGATTTCTGATCTTTTACACTTGATAACGGCAATCTTCTTAAAGCTAGAATTGTAAAAGGTGTGGCGGTAGAGAAGTTGCCGTTGTCTAGTAGGTAGTGTGTTGGCAGTTCAAAACCCAGGTCAGACATCTCCTTTCAGCAGATTTCTGACAAAAACTCTGAAAGTAAATAAAATTGCGATGAAAAGTTTCTCAAAAATCTGTCGTTCGGAGTCAGCTTTAAACTGTAAGTCCCGCCACTCATGTATAAAATTAACACACACAACATGGCCAATTATATATGTATGTATGTACAACGCAGCGTACATGGTACGTTTTTAAAGGATTTTTGGAACGTTTGAGCGTTTGTTGGCATATAAATTTTTCATCCATCCTATGATCTTCAGAGATTCAAGATCACCACAGGATAATCGGTTTAAAAATTGAATTGCTGTTGACTAAGTGCACAATGTGTAGAAATTTTTATCGAGCATCGATTTTCTTTCGACTAAAAGTGAAAGGCAGGCTATGAACGGGTAGGAATTTTCGTATTTGAGTCTGAGCAACAGAGCCCTTTTCCAAAGTTTCGAGTTGGTTGGTGGATGATTACATGCTTGCAAGGCAAAGTACTCTTTTTGAAGGCAGTATTGGCAATCCTTATTACCTTTGAATGTATTTAAATTATTCCTTCAAAAAGTCCTTTGCTTAAACCTTAAAACACTTTACAATGCTTTCATTTTAATTTAACAATTTAAATAAATAAATAAATTAAAACGTATATTTACTCAACTTATATTACAATGATCATCACAGCCATAATGTGATGTGCTCAATGGTAATAGTTTTTATCATCAATCTATTGAGGTCATAAAATATAAAAGCACACACACACGTTTAGCAGGTGAAAAGGTCAATAAACGCTTTGATGCTGATCATATATTGAACTGAAACATCTTCTTTATCTTTAAACTGGCAACAGAGAACATTTGTAAAATCAAACAAAAGAAATGTTTTTTGTCTTAAATCGAAATAGAAATCAATGGGTAATGTACGTGCATAAGGGAAATGTAGAAAGTACCCCAGCAAATGTAAACAGAGAAGAAAATAATTTTTATTAGCAATTTTCAAGAAACATGTAGTTTTAATTAAAATTATTTATTATTCGCATAATTCTGTATGCCACAGTTCACAACTTGATGTAAACAACAACAATTGCTTTTCTTTGTTATTTTTTTCCAGGAGAATGAAATGAATTTCTAGATGATTTTCAACTACACAGGCGAATACTTTTAATTCAATATTTGGATTTAATAAGTTTGACTGGTTAACACTGGTTAAGTAACAAAGGCAGCTGCATGTCTTACTTGTTATTGGTTTTGGAGTTGTTGAGTGTATTATTTAAAATCAATGTAAAATCGTATACAATTGATGATAGTGTTGTTACTTTTTCTGCAGCTGCTTCTGTTGCATTGTATAATATTGAGTTTCATTCCCTGTGAATATGTCGGGCGGTAAGACTTTATTTATGATATTCTATATACATACATTGAAAGCAGTATGTATATGTGTACATACCCTGTTAGACTTACAAGGCCTTCAAATGTTTTGGCCCTTAGGCAAAGTAAATGCTTAAAGCAAATAATACTGTTACGAAAATGGAAACGGTGTACCATCGTTTAACATTAAAACGATAAACAAAAGCCACACAAACACATACAACGAATTTGTTATAAGTAAACCAACAACATCGGTATGAAATAGAAGGGGATAGACATGTAAGAGAGAAGGCAACAATAAGCAATTTGAACTAAATACACAATCGCGATAGAGTTCTCGAGAAGGCGAAACCGCGAACGTTGTACTTCAAGAACGTCCATCAGACTGTTTGCGTGGGCATATAAAAAGGCAAGACTAAGTAGGCAGCGACTAGTATTAATTCAGCCAGTCTTGTGTGAAGACGCGTTGCGTCTGAAGAGAGAACAGTCGTGGTTTGAAGATCATCGTTGAAAATCTCTGCGTTGTAAGCAAGCAATTATTGTTGTATTCGTCAAGTGTGAACAGTGGCACAAAAGTAGTGAGAATAATAAAGAATTCAATTCAAACTAAATACATATTTATTTTTATTTTGTTTGCAATCAACGAACTCACATTCTAAACGTTTTTAAACGTATAACAAAGGTATGTATTGTTATAAATTATAGTAACAAAGAATTTTTGTAGTAAAATAGCAAAGAAATTACGAACATAACAGCAGAGCTGAAATTACAATAACAAAACTACATACAAAGACCACAACAATAGTAACTTCTGGAAGTTGCCAAGAGCAATGTAACGTCAATATATGTATGCGAACTTAGGCAGGAATGCCTGAAACATAGAAAGAAATATTGGAGAAGCAGGTCTATGAACTGCTGTAGTACGGTAGTAGGCAGTGTTTTGTCTTATTAGGCAAGAACCTGTGGTTTAAACTTCAGCTCAGACGTCTAGGAAAAACGAAAAGTAAAAAAATATTTTGTTGGCACCTCAACAGTCTTCTGGCAAAAACTCGGATAGTAACGCATGTATGGGCATAGTAATTCCGGGCATAGTAATTCCGGGCATAGTAATTCCGGGCATAGTAACATTCCGGGTAACTGTAGGGCCGATGAGCTCGCCAGAGCTGATGCGATCCTTCCGGAATCCTCTTCGATTGAAATGGGTGTGCCACTTGCCTCGGTCAAGTTGGACATTGCGCGGAAATTCTTTCGGAACGCCAACCTATCCTGGGCCAAAGAGGAGTCCTGTTCCACCGCCAGACTCACCTGGTCCTCGATGGATAGAAGGCGTACCAACCAATTACTTGGTCTTGGTCGTGACGTCATCTCAACCGCAGTGGCCGTGCTTAAAGGTCATTGCGTTATGGGTAGACACGCGGAAAGAATGGGGCTCCCATTTAACGACTTCTGTCGTGGATGCAGATCCGCTGAGAAGGAGGAGACTATTATCCACTTTCTTTGTCAATGCCCGTCTCTTGCTAGGTGTAGATATAGGTTATTTGGCTCCCCATTTCTTGTCAGCTTGACGGAGCTATTATCTATTCATATCAAGGATATAGCTTCGTTTCTGGCTGGTTTTCCAGTGTAGGGTAGCCGTGACTTTGATGTGCAGCCTTTGCGCTGACCAACTTCTTCCTCTTCCCTGTTTTTGGTGGAACTTGGTCAGTACAGGGGCTGCGTTCACACGTGGCATCACAACGGGCCGCTATGCGTGCTCAAGTGAGCTTTGTGATATCAGAGCTACCACTCCGATCTAACCTAACCTAACCTAATGCATGTATGGTTCATAGTCTTTTTTCCAAAAGTTAATTTGCAGCAAAATCTGTATTCAAATCAAAGTTAGAACGGTTACCCGAATTGCGCACTATATTTGTGCGGTATAAGATTAATTCGGTAGGAATGAATTTACAGGACAAACGTGCAGACTTCTTGGAAAGATTGCGGGATGTAAACCTTAATTAGTAGTTAGTTCAGTACTGATGTCAGGGAATACAGGCTTAAAATTAGCCACAAATATTCCGACCAACTTTGTTGAATATGATGTACAATGGCGTTTTGAGCACTTAAATTGTATGATACACTTAGGACATCACGTCAGTGACTGCAACACATCAATGCAAAATGTCGAAAAGCGTCGAAGACCGAACTGGTTTTTCTTACAAATCAATCCCTGAAGATTTCAACAGATATACCAGATATTTCCAGTGTCAACAGATATACCGCCTAACCCGACAACTCGGTGAATAATGAGTGTTGCTCAAACAGGAGCTACAAGGACATTTCAAATGATCATAATCATACAGAACTAGAACAGATGATTAAACTTTGCACTCAAGACTACCTACTAAATATTTCAAAAGGCAGGATCTCATCGTCTGTGATTGAGGACGCGTTAGTGTGACTGTAGCGAGACTTCCAACTGCCACGCATCTATTAAAAACAAAACATAATAACAACCGAAAATGGGAAGAATATTCATCATATTTTTTAATAAAATAAAGTGGCTTCAAATAGTCGATCATAGAAAGCATTCTGATCGTTGCTCATCGGAGATGATAACATCATAGACAGTCAAAGCAACTCCACCTATGATTTTACCAGTAAACCTATGTGCAAGTAAATTACACTATTTCAATCACACGTATATAAATTTTGAACTATTTTTTAGGCGTTAAAAACAAATATAAAATCTTTAAAAGGCCTTCTGCAAAGTGCAAACATATTATAAAACAGTCGTTTACTTTTGTTTAAATTTATGTGGAGCTATTGACGAGAGAATAAGTGCATTTGTGCGAATATGTTGGGTATTGTTTCGATTTATTTAAAATAGATAGAAAAAGCTACCCCAATAAGCCTTATTGTGCATGATTTGTACTTAAAGCGTAACCATTGGAGAATGGATTGAAATTTCCACAACTCGTGAAAATTCATTCATATTCATGAAATGTTCTGCCTTTCACAGTTGATTCTTTAGTTCCGCAACCCAAAATTGGGCCTTCCAACAGTGACTTCCGAACTTTGACAGTTGCTAAAAGCCATCTTGTTGAAACTACATCTGTCAAATTAGTTGTGATTTATTCAGACTGTTTTACCAAATCGTCGTGGATGAATATAATGTTCAACAAACCGTGAAAGTAAAATAAAATAATTGTAATCAAAATGGGTGATCTGTTTGCCCAAAATTTTACTCATTATCATCAATCTCACAATAATCATTCTTTGGGGAGTATTGGATAAATTCAAGTCAACTGGTTTAGTAAACGGTCGACCAACAAAACATTTCACGTCGCTCACAAGAATTCGACCTTTCGCTAACCACAACTTACTAAATTTTTTCATTTTTGCTAGGGCCAGCATTCATACAAAATTCAACTGACCCAGTAACTGAATGTAAACAACAATAGACAACGACGTGTGTGTGCTGAGTGCGTTCTAGAGAATTTGCCAACTGCTGCATCTTTAGCGATAATCTTCAGCCCTTTATTGAGGATAGAAAATGTTATCCAATCATGGTTGCTCTGAAGTTCACACCGCAGGCTGGCCTCGAGGTCATCGTGTCTCTACAACCAAGATGTCCATCTTCCTCCTAAACATGGCTGCTCGAACTACACTGAGGCTTAAGTTCTCGGATAAGTATAGGCCATGTACGATGGGGCATTTATAGTACCAGAGACTGTTTTCGGACGAAATGATGAAGGAGGAATTGGCACGGAAGAGGTCGGAGATCCCTGAAGAAGAGACGATAGAAAGAATAATTGGAAGGGAAGGGATTGGAGATCCCTAAAGAAGAGACGATAGAGACAATAATTGGAAAATGCAGCATGGAATTGAACAAACCATAGGTGGTCCAATATACCTTGTTGCTGAATTTCAAGACTGCTGTGTATAGCAGTGTACATCAGGATTATCAGATAACTACTTGGCATGGTGAAAGCTGATACAATCAAATGTATGCGAGAGATTTACATTCCTCTGTAGACTGGTATGTACGTCCAAATAAGATATAATTTTCGAGGTGGTTGTCGATAAACCCCAGCATCGCACACTATCCATGATGTCTGTGTTAATTTTATCCAAGTGTGGAAGCATCCAAAAACGTGGCTTCCGAACGACAGATATAAGAAACTTTTCATGACACTTTTTTTGACTCCTATAGTTTTTGCCAGAAAATTGTCTGAGCTAGGGTTTGAATCCTGAGCTCTCAACATACTGCATACTGGACTATGGCAACTTCACTTACAACTTATTAAGCCGCCTTTTTGTGAACAAAGTTTATTAAAAGAAAATTCAAACCCGTCTCATACGCTGTTAATAACGAGAGAAGGCTTAATTTAAGCAGGTACGAAATAGAGATTTAATCCCTTTTTTTGAAGACCAACACTCAGCTGATGACTTCTATTAATGCAGTGCATTGTGTTTTGTAACACAGGAAAGAGAGTTTATAGGATAATCTAAAGAGAGGTTAGTGTGCGACAATTTTTCTTTCTTTTTAGGACTGGTGGATATACCTTTGTCACTTCATTTTCGAAAATTGCTTTTTAGCAATAATTCCCATATACTTTTTCCTATTGTGTGAATTTCACTATGTTGTTTATAATTTAAGGTTTATTGGGTATTGTGATATGCAAGTCTATAAAATAAATATATAGTATATCTGTATGTATGTATATGATATTATTTTATACTCTTATATTATAAATTTGTTTTCTTGTTATTGTTGTTCTACTTTACCTGACAACAGCATCCGACTGACTTATAAATTTATAACGAATACTAAATTCAAATGGTTTCTCCTCCTGTAGATTTCTGGGTGGATGAAAGACCTGTAACGATGAAGAGAAAAAGAAAACAAATAAACAAAACTATGCACTCAAATAAAATAAATAAATAGTTAAAGCTGTTTAGTTTAGCACAATTTCTTAAATGCTTTAAAAAATTTTTGAACGTTTTTTTTTAATATTCTTCTTCAATACATACTTCTCCCTCTTTCTCTCTTTCACAACTTCAATATTATTTATATGGATAAACTTTCCAAAAGAAGGATTGAATATTAAAATTTTTTCATATTTCTATAGAGACTCCTCTCCTGCACAATGAGTTGTGAGGCTAAGGCAGGTAACAGGGGTTTTTTTTCTGTATGCCCTTAAAAAGATAACAAAAAAAATAATTTTTTTTGAAGTGAAAGAAAGAAAAATACAAAACTGTATGCAATTCACATAAATTGTTATTTTTCAATAACAAATGTTGTAGAAAGATAAGAAAGTGCAATTTATGAAATTTTAATAAATTTCTCCTGTGTCTCTGTGTGTTTATTTGTACAGTATTTTTGGGCAAAAAAAGTTTATTCCATCTTCTTCTTTTTTATTATTATTATTGCTGTTATTGTATTTTATAAATATTTTTAACAATAGTTGTTGCAATTCTTGTTGGTATTGCCGGTATTTGTTATTGTTTGTCTGAGTTAAGAGATAAAAAGTATAAAAACTGAACACATAAATAAAAAAAAAATAAAAACAAACAAGGAAAAATAATAACAAAATAGTCTGAATTTATTTTTTTTTTTTTTTTTTTGTTTTTTTTTTTGTGATAAAAGTTTTGTGCAAAATAATTGCAAAATATGAAGCAATAGAAGTGCAAAACAGCTGCTGCCATTTTTTAAAAAAAATATTGTTCGTGGGTGACAGCGCTTCACTGCGTTATTAATGAATATGACTAAGAGTGTTTTAAAGAAATTACTTGAGGAAAACAAACAAATATTTTCGATAAGAAGATGTATTTTAAATGCATTAAATTTATAAATATCACTGCTATCGCGTCTTCCAATAGGGACTTTCGAACTTTAACAATTGATAACGTCCTTTTGTTGCAGATACAGCTGTCAATTTACTTACATACATACATAAGTATATAATTGGTCATTACAACCCTTCAGACAGGATAACGACCTAGCTTCTCACACCACTTATGTTGTGTGCGTTAATTTTATACAAAAGTTACCTATCGACATATTTTTGAGAAACTTTTCATGGCGACTTTATTTACGCTGAGAGTTTTTGCCAGAAATCTGTTGAGAAGTAGTCGCTGAAGAAATATTTATTCACATTTCGTTATGTTGGAGACGTGTAATATAAGGTTTGAACCGTGGCTTTACATATAAAAGCCAATACGCTACATACTAGACTACGTCGACTTTTGCTAATTTAGTTCTCATTTATTTAGTCTGTTTTATTAAATCACCGTAGACGGATATTGCATTCAACAACTCGTGCAAATAAGAAAATTATTTTCTCAAAATAGCTGATCTCTTCGAGCAATATATCATCTTCAACATCTAGGCCCTTTTCTGGATATATGGGTACGTCAATGAACAAATTTGTTGAATTTGAAACAACCACAATCCAAGAAAGAAAACAGCTTAGCTTCAACACATATATACATACTTACATACATAATTTGTCATTACAACCCTTCAGACAGGATCACAACCTAGCTTCTAACACCACTTCAGCCATGAATGTTAATTTAAAACATGAATGGCGAGACCGAAAGTTTAAAGTCAACTCCGAACGATAGAATTTTGAGAAACTTTTTACAGTTTCTCTACTCTATAACGAGACGACTATGAGGTAACCCTCGATAGCTCTATAAATAATCGTGTTTTTGCTCGGTGTCCCTGTGCTGATAGCTGATAAGGCTGTGCCTCTTAGTCAAGATAGTAAAGTAGCCCTACAAGCCCTTTGAAGTCGCCTTAGTCTAGTAGATAGTGTGATGGCTTATTAGATCTAAGGCCACGGTTCAAACCCCAGCTCAGTCATCTTCAACAACACGTAATATGAACAAATATTTTTTCGGCAACAGCCGGCAAAAACCCTGAGAGTAAATAAAAATTCCCATGAAAAGTCTCTTTCACAAATCTTTAAAAGGTAGATCCCATCACTCATGGGAGTTGTGATTATATCACAACATAAGTGATATAAGAAGCTAGGTCGCAACCCTGACCGAAGGTTTGTAATGAGCAATTATGTATGTGTATTGTACGTACAAACTCTTTGATACCGTGCGAGGTTTCTAACAAATCGATGCCTTATCATGTGACTTCTTCAATTTCGTCATGGAGAGTTTTCTGCGAAAGTACATCGCAATGGCACTTTGTTCCACAAAAAAGAGTTCAGTTACTTGTGTACTGTAGCAACATTGACATCATTGTGTATGCCCAAGCGAGAATAGGAATATGGGACGTATCGTATCTCAGACTACAACCGGTAACTATACTTTCGATGTTGTAAGGAAGTTTGTATGATGATGTCAGTCTGGAGATCAATTTTATGACCGCTCTTGGCAGCAAGTGTTATAACAATCTCCATAGGCAATTGAGCTTCAGAGATCTCTCTGGTACAACGAAACTAATACTCTACAAGGCGCTCATCCCACCGTGCTTCTTTATGGCACGCTGTTACAAACCTATGCAACAGACTTGAAAGTATTCGAAAGAGAAGTCATACGTAAGACCATTTGATCCAGTATGAGTAGGCGATGCCTTCCTCATCGGATCCAACTATGAGTTGAATGAGCTCCTCAACTAGTAGGGCGTTACGCAGAGCATTCACACACTGCGATAGGTTGAAGTCGCTGTAGTTTAGTAGGCAGTGTGGTGTGAAGGCTAGGTCGTAATCCTGACTGAGGGATTGTTATGACCAATTTTGTTATGTGACTGCGCTGGGTTGGTCATGCCATTGAGATGGAAAGGGGTTGGTCCAGCGAATAGGTGCGGATCTTTAGAGAAGTCGGCATAGAGCACAACCTTTTCTGTGTTGGAAGAACCCAACACACTCTGACATTAATTGATATGGCCAAGTGGCAAAGGCTCACAAGACGTAGAGGCAGACCCACATGCGTTGAACGGATTCTTAAGATTAATTACGTAAGTAGCAAGTAATAATGCTGTAGCTTAGAATTCTTTTATGCTTTAATTTCATTTCTATAACCTCTTCGCTTTAGTCTCATGATTTTCTTTTTATAGAACAATTTAAAGACACCGTATATATGTATGTATATATCGTTCACCATTTAATACGCCACTACCTATTCCCCAAGATATACATGATGAAACTGACACCGGTAGCCAAGCCATAAATGATTATTTACTGTCAAACACTTCACTCACTTCACTTCAAACGCCACGTAATGTTGTTGTTCTTTGTGCAACATCAACAGAATTGCGTTCTTATTATAAGAGAACCGGGCATAAGGCATGGGGAGGGCAAAGAATGAATTACACGGTAAAAGGATGATGCAGTAGTAAATAAAAAAATAAAAAAACAACACACAGCAATAATTGCAGCAGTGGCAGCAGTAGTAACAGTAAAATAATGTCAATGAGAGAGACTGTTTATATAGTTTTCCGTTACGTTCAATTCATTGCATTGCATTGCATTGTGCTATGCTATCCTGTTTCATCAACAACAACAACAATATCATTTTGACCTGGTCTCCTATACATACAACGGTGTGTATTTTACATTAATTTCATGGTTTATTGTTTACTGTTGTTCATGATGTTGTTATTGTTGTTGTTGTTTTTATTGTAATTGTTGCATAGTTTTACTTACCTTAACCGATGCTGTCACCGTTGATGTTTCACTGAAATACAACTGTGGTCCTGTGGCTTTCCCACACCATGAGCCACCCGTGAATGGTCGTCCCAATTCGCTGAGCTGTAAATTAAGTTGAAGGGTAAAACAAATAAAATGAGTGCAATAAAGTTGAGAAAAATATTAAAACATTATTATTTTGTATGTGTGTGTATATATATGTTTATTGTTGTTGTAGTTGTAGTTGTAACTGAGCTGTAATTGTGTGTGGGTTTCTGTCTGTTAAAAATTTTATAATTTTTTTATTTTTTATTTTTTATTTTGAAGGGATATGCGTTTGTTTTTTCCCTCTCACTCTCTCTCTTCTTCTCTCTATCAATCTTTTTAATTTTGTTTGTTTGTTATTAAATATTTTATGATGAGTTGAGGTATTATACAGTATGCATATACATAAATAAGTACAGTGTATAATATAAAATGTATACTCACTTTTAATTCCAATTTTTCTTTTTTTTTCTTTTCGTTACATTTTTCATCAGCAATTTACTTCCATTACAGGATGTTTATAAAGGATGCGACATTTAATATATAAAATGTACATACATACATAAATACATGTACGTAAATACACTTATTTATGGATGTGTATTATTAGGGTAAGCCGTTAAAAAGGTTATGGTTTTATGAGTGAGTCAACAGTGTTGAAATTCAACTACTCTGATTCATTCGTACTCACTACAACATTGATTTATAAGTACAGGTTGCAAGGTTGCAATGAGCATAAGTACAAGGTTGACATCAAACCCATAACATTCGATATATGTTTGATTCATACATTAATAAATTTAGAAAAATACTTATAATACTCATAAATGATTTGAGCGTTGTTGTTGCATTTACAAAAAAAAAAGGAAAGAGGAAGACAAAGACAGCAAGCAAAACAAACACACAACCTTCTAGTGAGTATTATAGTATTCTTACGCGAATCGTGCTTATTTTGTGATTCTTGTAAATGTTGAGTAAAGGAGAGTCGAAATCAACAACATCATGCGTATTGTTAACTATGAGTACGATGAGTACTTCAAACTTTTAATATGAGTAATATGAGTATGATATGAAAATAAGTCTGAATGCGTATAAGTATCAAAAATCATGAGTATGATTCGAATCTACTCATCTTTTTGAATACTCTTTGCTGATCTCTGATCTGAATAAAATTATTATCATGTTTGTGAATTAATCAAAAACATTGCTTTTATCGAACATAAAAGTGATCCCATACAACTGGCATCAGTTTTGTATCGCTAACTCGCTATGATAGTATGTTACTTAACTAAACTGTCAGCGAATAAGCTTCATTTATTGCCCAAATGATTGAAATCTGAGTAAAACTGTATCAAAGGTGCACGAAAAATCTTGGACACGTAGTGAATGATTTCTACAGAAATTGTAGAAATTACTAAGAAGAGTAGTCGAAGGAGAAAAAGACACCTTGTTGGCTGCAATATAGAGCTGGCAAAACTTTTTTCTCAGAGACTGGGTCTTAACACTTCTTTTTATTAATTAATTTTGGAAATAATTTACTTTTTTTTTTATATAATTTTACACTCACATCTACACACACACACTTTACATTTTAAATTTATTTTATTTAAATTATTTGATAAACATTTAAAAGAATTTGAATTATTTCACAAAATGCATTTAAGACTTTTATTTTATTAATTAAATATTGAAAATAATTGACTTTTTCGATGGAATTTTCCACTTATACTTTCCACTAATTTTTTTAAAATTATTTTATAATAATTTCAAAGAATTTTAAAAATTTCACTGCAATTAATTATTTTGTACACCACTCTACGAACGCGAGTTACTCTCTGTAAGTAAACGGTCAACTAACAAGCAAATAACACAAGTAAACTTGAGTATTACCATCTTCGAATTTGTCTTGTAAGTACTTCTAAAGTACAAAAGGACACTCTTTAATTAAAAAGTACATTAACAGTTTACATACGAATATCACTGACCTACATCCCTATCATTAACAAACGTACGAATTTTCTAAATCATCTTAATATCAAGTAAAAGAGTATTAAGTACTATCTCACTCTAAATATTTTAATCACTTGCCTACTTAAATTTAGGAAACATAGGCAACACTGTTTACATATTGAAAAGGAATTGCAAATTGCAAATAGAGAGTGAGTATATCATAAGAGTAATAATAACAATAACAATGCAATTATAATTGCATACGTCATTAAAAGAACAGGACAGTGGTGAATTTAAACAAGTGTTTCTCCAATTTTAAGAAAAGAAAGAAGAACAACAACAACTGCATTACGCAAATTTGTTATTGCAAATAGTAACTGTTATCAATACAATATTTTTGTTTACTCACATGAGTATGCTGGTTTTTGGTGACCACAGATGGGAGTTGTTTATTAGTAGTTCAGTTATGATCACGTTATTTTATTTTAAAGGGAGAAATTAGATACTGAATAGAGTAATAAAGATTTTAGCATTAGGCAAAGGGTTTTTTACATTACAATACTCTACGTATGTAAAATTAAAGCCAAAATTATTATGAATTTCTTTTCGTATTTCAAAAATGTTAGTAAATAAGTAATGAACATTTTTCTAGGCTTTCTAATGGAGTTTTTGGAGACCTGTTTTGCCTGTTAAGTCCAACAATTTCTATGAAAAATATCGAATATCGATCGAACAGTTTCAAGAACTACTCACTTATTCTTTATTTATTTATTTTTGTTTCATCTGTGTATGTATGTATTTTATTTCTTCATATTTCTGCATTTAAAAATTTTCTTAAACAATAAACAAACAAATAACAAATAATATTTAGAAATATTCAACATTTAACATCATATCACTATTAACATCTCTGGCCTTAGCTTATTTGAGAACTAACACTGTGCTCTCTTTAAATTAGAATTTCTGTTAAATACCTTACATTGTTTGCATATGTTAACATTGCTCTGTTCATATTAAAATTGAATTTTTTTGTCGAATTCATCTCCATGCACACATATAGAGAGGATTGCCAGCTATTTAACCATTTTTGGGGCTTAAGAATTGACTAATTGGGTTCTATTGTGATTCCTTTGGACTACAATTCCAATGTAGTGTGATGATGATTAATAGGATTACAATACATTTGGAAATAATTCCTAGGACTCTAGAGGAGATGTGGGATAATAGTAGAAAATTAAGAGGGATGTGGGGGAGACATCAAGCTATATTTGAATTGTGGTCCAAGGGATTCCAAATACAATCCATTTAGTGGTACACCTCAAATGGTTTATTTTACTACACGCAGAAACCTACCATCCACCACTTTACAATTTCGTTTACTTATTCATAAATGTTAACGAACTAAATGGGAATTACTTGTGATATTCATTCAGTAAAACGAATATCAATTCAAATTTGAATGCCATTCTTTCTCAATTTACAATATCATTTTACATATGTACATATGTGCTGACCAATAACAATATACAGTGATGTAGTCAGCAATGTAAGATTCTTAAAATATGAAGGTTAGTATACTTTGTAAGGCCCTTTTTTACAATAGATCGTATGATAGCAGTACTAAGGCAACTCTATACAACAATAATACTAACAACAACACCCAAATCAAAATTTCAAAGCGATAAATGAATAGTTGAAGGCAGGGATGATATACTACTTGAATGCCATAAAAATAATGCAGTTTCTACCACATCCTTACTTTGCGATTAAGATGAGAATCATTTTAATAAGCCGTAGTGTAATCAATATTATGTCAAGAGCGACCAACTAGTGGCTAAGGATATTGGTACTACCAAAAGGGTCTCACCTACACTTGCACTGAACACAAGTTATTCGTTCAAAGCAAATATTGGCCGTAATATTCTATAAGCACTGGTTTATGTTTACAAGACCAGTTAAGAAAATATATAAAAGCTAGCGACTATAAGTAGTCGTAGTCTAATAGGTAACGTGTTTGCTTATTAGACTTAAAGCCCGGGTTCGAGTCCCAGGCCGGATGTCAAAACGAAATATGAAAAAAAAATATTTCTTCCGCGACTTCCTTTCCGCAGTTTTCTGGCAAAAACTCTGAGAGTAAATAAACCTGCTACGCCGTAATCCTGACTGAACGGTTGTAATGGCCAATTATGTATGTATTTATGTACGACTATAAGTCGCCGCAGTCTAGTAGGTAATGTGTTGGCTTATAAGACGCAAAGTCACGTTTTAAACCCCAGGTCAGATATCTCGAATATATCGGAATATGAAAAATTATTCCTTCGGCGACTTCCCCTCAGCAGATTTCTGGTACAAACTCTGGGAGTAAATAAAAAATTGCCATGATAATCTGTCATTCGGAGTTGGTTTTAGAATTATCACACACAACGGAGAGGTTGTGAGAAAGTAGGTCACAATCCTAACTCAAGGGTTGTTACGACAAATTATGTATGTATGTATGCTAATGACTTATTCATATACAGCTGTGACTTAAGAAAACCCTACAAGAAAACGCCTGATGAGTCCGAATTGCTCGATCTCATTGGCCATTTGACATCACCACCATATGTAATGAGAATGCCGTCAAATCGCTTGTGCGGACTATGCAATGAGGTATGAGCTGTGTGCCTATTGAAACGCCAATTCAGGCCAAATAAATTGATAATCATGGTCCCATGGTGCTCGCCGTTGACAGTGATAACCTGGCTAATGTCGTTTTCAACTCCTTAACCATTCTTAACCCCCATCATTATGCTATTCAGTTCCCTATCCAATCATTTTGTTTTACTAATCTGAGTTTATTCCCATTGGATTCCTATCACGTTGTAAATTTGTTAGACTATTCCGTTTTACGATTAAATGTTTGCAAAAGAGAACATTTCTAAACTTAATTTTATGCATTCATTCATAATATAAATATAACAACAAATTTTATTGGCCACAGCTTTAGTTGGTTGATGAATATGCCATTGCACATACAGCATACAGCCACAACGGATATCCAAATAACCAAAAACATAGTCATTCAAATATTCTCTCAATTATTAAAAATATTCCAGCAAACAACCAAAAAAAAAGCGAAAAATTCACACAGATTTTTATCGTTTATTTGGTTTGTTGTTGTTGTTGTTTTAAATTTCATTTAAACAGGAAAAGAAACGCGACAACACACACATAAGCATTATATATTCAGCACACAAATGTTGTGTGTCCTGTTCAACATGCCGCAAAATATTTTAATTTTTTTTGCTTTGTTCCTCTAAAACTATGACCACCCTTGTTGCATATCCTCACTAGCATAACAACAAAAAATAGTCAATAATTTTAGATTTAAATAAAACACTATCAAATATATGTTGTTGTTGTTGTTATTGTGGTTGTTATTTTCTTTTTGGTTGCATGCTGCTGCTGCATGTTTGCATAGCTGTTGTAGTGTCATTGTCATTGTTGCAAGTTTATTTGTTTAGTAAACAACAACAAGAAGAAAAAAACAATTCACTAAATAAGATCGTTTTTTTCTGTTTTGTTGCACAGTGTATAATATTTTGCTTAAAAAATCGTTTTTTTTTTTTTTTGATGCACTTGTTTTTGGCAAAAATTAACACAAAATGTTTTTCAAATCATAATTGTATGTATGTGTGTGTGGCATACATTAGTATGTGTTTCCTCGTGTGTGTATGTTTATAGGCTAACATGAATATATGTATATGAACGGGAGAAAAACACAATCATTAGAATTAGAAAATAAAATGAACAAAAACAAGCGAAGCGAACAAGCGTTTGCCAGAATGTTTGCATATACATGCGAGAGGTTTAGCAAAAGTTAAACTTCAAGGAATTTGTATCCTGAAAATATTTTTCAGATATTTTTTATACGAAGTCTTAACCTTCTTCAGATATAAAACTTGGCGTATCTGATAACACTCTGCTGACAAAAAAGAGGATAATAAAGGGTGACTCAATAAGAGTACACTTTTTAAATTTGTTGTAATTTTTTATTGTGAGTAGCAACTCTCAAAAGGACCATACATACATACATAATTGGACATTTAACCCTCTAGTCAGGATTACAACCTAGCTCCTTACATCACTTATGTTGAGTGTGTTAATTTTATACATGAGTAAAGGGATCGAAAGCTTAAAGTCGACTACCAACGATAGAACCTTTTTAGAGAAAGTTTTCATTACAAAATCTCAAAAGGGAGCATTTCACAAAAGAATAATCAGTTCTAATTAGGAAAACTTAGAAAAATTTGAAAAATTAGGTTGACACCAGAGATTAGCAACGAATCGTTTTTTCGATACTCATAAACACTCATAAAACTTTGAATGTAAGTTTGTCAACAATATTGAAATTTAACTACTCTGATTCATTCGTACTCACTACAACATTGATTTATAAGTATGAGTACAATGAGTATGAATGCAACGTTGACATCAAATTCATAACATTCAAAGTATGTTTGATTCATACGCCTATTTATTCAGATTTATAAATTTAGAAAAATACTTATAATACTCATAAATGATTCGAGTGATTTGAATCATTCATCAAAATTTACAGTCTTAGTTGTTGTTGCATTTACAAAAAAAGAGGAAAGAAAAAGACAAAGACAGCAGGCAAAGCAAACACACAACCTTCTAGTGAGTATTGTAGTGTTTGAATGCGAATCATACTTATTTTGTGATTCTTGTAAATGTTGGGTAAAGGAGAGTCGAAATCAACAACATCGTGCGTATTGTTAAGTATGAGTACGATGAGTACTTCAAACTTTGAACATGACTAATATGAGTATAATATTAAAATAAGTATGAATGCGTATAAGTATCACAAATTGTTAGTATGATTCGATTCTGCTCATCTTTTTGAATACTTATTGCTGATCTCTGGCTGACACCTCCCGCAAGAGCTGCCGACAATTCATTCAATTGGTCAGAGAGGAAAGTGAAGTCAGTGCCAATTTCTTTTCCTTTCTGAAGCCATTTAAATGACTTAGCGAGTGCAACAAATTGTTGAATTTATATTTGAGAGAATTCTTATGCAATCCATGACGTACAAATACACCCTGTCTATTGTGTTTTTTGATTAGATGGAGTGATTGACCCTTAATAGAGGCCGAAATTTCATTTACTGTGAACGTTAGCCGATAATCGCCGTAGTCTAGTAGGTAGTGTATTGGCTTATTAGATGTGAGGCGTAGGTCAGACATCTCCAGCAAAACGATTCTTTGGCGACTTCCCCTAAGCAGTTTTCTGGCAAAAACTCTGAGAATAAAAACCAAATATGTTCATGTAAAGTTTGCCAAATATCTGTCTTTCGGAAACAACTTTAAACTGTAGCACCCACCACTCATGTATAAAATTAAACACTCGCGACATAAGTGGTGTGAGAAACTAGGTCGTAATCTTGACTGAAGGGTTATAATGACCAGTTATGTACATATGTATGTATGTGAACGACATTCGTTATAGGAAGATAATATCGGCGTTCTTGTGGCCTTAACTGAATGCCATAGTTTTGGCCTTAATGTGGTTACAGCAATATAATGCCACCAGCCACATATCTCGTGCCATTCTAGATTTATTGCAGTAATGATTTCCACACGAAATTTTCTCAAGAAATTCTAATGCCAACTGGACACCAAGATCATGCAATTAAACTTCCTGAGAGTTTTCTTTGGGTTATCGTGATTCATATCCTATTTCAGATGATACCTGTCCCATAGCGCGTGCCATTCTCGATTTATTGCAGTAATGATTTTCACAACATATGATCTGAAGAAATTCTAATGCCAATTGGACATTAAGATCATGCAATTAAACTTACAGTAATTTTGTTCTTGTGATGCATATGCCAACTCAGATATCTTAAACGAATAAGAAATATGAAAAAATATTTCTTTCGACCTTTCCGTCAGTAGTTTTGTGACAATACTTCAGAGAAGGTATATAAAATTGCCTTGAAATTATTCTCAACTGTAGAGTTTGATGTTGACGTTAAATTGTATGCCCCACTGCTCATGGATAATAGTTTACACACACAACATAGGGAGCTATTTGTGTCAGTAAATAAACAAGAAAACTAAGCTTTCGTATGCCCTTACTTATCAAACAAACCTCGCATTATAAACATCGATGTATACTAACGATGATTCTATGAAACATGGTCATTCACATGCTGACATTTATAAGTTAAAATAACTGTAAATGAATGAATGGATGACTGAAGTATAATAAACTCTGAAGGTATGTGTTTGTATGTGTGTGTGTGTGTGCATTATATAAACATTAGTTTATTTATATACCCACACGTACAATAATAATAATAATAATGGAAACCCCATGATGTCCCCGGGTTTGTTTTTATTGCATGGTTTGGATGCGTGTGTGTGTTATTTAAATTTTAATTAATTTTTCTTTCATTTTTTTCTTTTTTTTTTTTTTGTTGTTTTTGTTTCCCCAAAATATTATGTTTAAAAGGACAGCAAATTTTTTTTGTTTATTTTTGTTTTGTTTTGTTGTTCACATGGTAACTTTACAACGGAGTTATTGTTGCCAACAATTTTTTTATTGACGTTCGGTCATCTGTGCAACATTAATTTAGACAACATTTTATGACAATGTTTTCTTATTGTTATTGTTATTTGTATGTTTTTTTTTGCATGTGTTTTTAGTTTACAATTAAAGCTTTCAATAAAAGGCCACAGAAAATAATCACTGAAATACACGTTTATTGTGTGGCATTTGCCGAACGATGGCGACACTATGCGTATTCCATTTAATATTTAGTTTTTAGCTGTTGAAAGATTTGCATAAATTTGTTGCATAATACAATGAAATAATAGAGAAAGAGAGAGACAGGGAGAATGTTTAATTTAAACAATATTGTTTCAATATATTACGTGATAGAGGTTTTTTTGGAAAATATTTCAAAATATTGACGTTAGATTAGGTGGAGATGTAAAACTAAATCCATTTTTTTGCCTTTAATATACAAAATAAAAATCGATTACAAAATCGAAACTGTATCTAAACAGACGTCAGCAGGTATCATAAATGACTAAATGACTTAGGATCTTTTGTTATTTAAAATTGCATTCAATTTGAAAACTATTGGCTAGGGTTTGTCATGCTATTATGCCTCATTTCTCTCTTTCAGAATATATACAAATGCAAGCTTAGATGTCAGAAGACTTAAGTCAGTAGAACTATCTATTTTATTAAGCCTTATTTACTAACGCAATACCTACTCTGTGCCATCAGGACGACACAATGCCAGTTTAGCTGTATATAGGCTCAGAGACCAGGCTATATATTATACGATAATAAAATATATGAATGTGTAAATGTTTTTGTACCGTAACTTGATAACTATAAGGAGAACAGTGAGATGAAAATCATAAGAGATGTAACAGATCATCTTCAAAATAAAAGCAGCCATTGATATAAGCAAACCTGTCTGAAGTACATATGTGGGAGAAAGAATTTTTGATAAAAAATCAGTGCAAGCTTTTATATGGAATTTTTTTTAAATATTGCCTAGGTTCGGTTGCAAGGATAACACATTACTGTATTCACAGTGACATGCCTTCAGCTAGGCGGCTATTGGCCTTAAGGCGTACAAAGAAAGAAGAAAAGTAAAGAAGGGAAAAAGGGATTCGTAGTTAAATTAAAAATGAAAGTAAAAGAGTAGCCACCATGGCACCTATAAGGAAACTTTCTCTTTAAAGGACTCCTTCTTGCCAGTCAATTCCGTTAATAGACCCTATTAGATCCTCAAGTTTCGCCTCTGGAGATAAGGACAGTGGCCTTCAAATTGAACCACTCCTTCATTTGGTCCTTCACATAACCCACTGAAAGACAAGGACATCCCTGTTCAATCTGCTAATCCAGTGTTTAATGATTCCATACACCGAAGTGCTTCCAAATTCGGTGGGTGAAATGCATACGAAATATCCATTTTTTCGTAAATCTGGTGCATAAAGCTGATATCGGTTATGTTGGCTTTAAGAACAACATAAAGTTGGGACTCAAGAAAACTCCACAAGAGAAAATCTATTGGCTCAGATCTCAAGATCTCGCTGGCCAGTTCACATTACATGCACGTGAACACAACAACTCTGCCTTTCGCAGGCCACATTCATACATAAATAATTGACCCTTCCGCCAGGATTACGACCTTGCTTCTCAAACCACTTATGTTGTGTGTGTTAATTTTAGACATGAGTGGTGGGTCGACTCCGAACGATGAATTTTTGAGAATCTTTTTCATAGCAATTTCGTTTTACTCTCAGAGTGTTTGCTAGAAATCTGCTGAGAGGAAGTCGCCGAAGATATATTTTTTCATACTACGTTTTGTTGGAGAGCTCTGACCTGGCTTATGAACTGTGCCCTTACGTCTAATAAGCCAACACATTACCTACTAGACAGCGGCGACTTCGGAAGCTCTTATCTAAACCCACTTCTCATAAGAGGTCACTTTGGTGCATGGGCAGTATTGTGGCCAAAAGTTTAAAATAATGGACTAGAGTTCCAGAATTGATAGTGCTGATATATTTCACGGATTAAGAGTTATTTTGTGAAAAAGACAAAGAATGGGAAAGAGACATAGAACGGGTGGAAGTAATAGGTTAGGCTACATAGGCTCTCGTAATAATAAGAAACCTGAAACGATGCTGCCGGAATTGCTCAACGTCGTGCTAGGCAGTGTTATCTGCTTTACAAGAATACCGGTAAACTGATGAATTTGCTGTAAAGTCCATGTGGATGAAGTAGTTTAAAACAACACAAATCTCTCAGTTTTATTTCTGATCTGACCACCTTGCTAGCAACACCCCTGACTATCATTCAATTTATCAATCATAACAATTAAACTCTTTCATGTGAGTAAATTATCTGCATTTAATTCAATCACATATAAATTCCCCTCCAAAAACTATGCGATCATAATTCATGATAAATAATCATTCAGAATTGATTTCCAAATTGATAAAACCACTTAAAATGCCATCGATGTGTGCTTTATTTAATAATAAAATTTTTTTTGCCTTTTGTTACCAAAAATATGGTAATTTACCTTTAATTGATTGTTTAAAAGTTTTAAAACAAATGCAAATCAAAAATAATCGTAAATTATAACAAATTTTATGTGGAATTTTTCAAATTGATTTTCATGATGATTTTTCTTTTTTTTTAATTTTTTTTTGTTTTTGGTATACATTGCCTCTAAATGCGTCTGTCTGTTGTTAGTTTTGTTTATTTTAAATTGAATTTATTTTTATTTAATTGAAAGCCATAAAAAACTCACTTTAAAGCGAATTGATTAGATTTTCATTTAATTTCATTAAATGATGGTTTATTTTGGAAAATTCACAAATTGTCGCGAGAAAAAAAGAAAAAAAACAAGCAAATTGCCTTTGATGAATGTGTTTCGCATGAATGAAAGCGTATTTGATTTAAAATAATTGCTTAAAATTGAATCAATAAAAAGCAAAAATATTTTAAATAATTCATAAAAAAAGAAACCACAATAGACGCGGATATATGGACCAGCTAAATTAACGTTTTCGTCCTGCATTCTATTGCAGTTCACATCGTTCTGTAGAACTCGTAACCATTGCAGTAAAAGTGAGAAAATTAACGTTTTTATCACTCTTAAATATTTATAAATCATCACTCGTCTCAGAGTCGACGTTGTGGTTTATCCACACACCCCTGTGACTTAAAAAACCTCACAAGAATAAGTTTAACGGGGCCATATCCTATGATCACGGTAGCCAGTTCACTTTACCTCGACGTGAAATGACCAAATCCACAAATCTCTCATGCGTAATATCCAATGTATCATGAGCTGAGGGGAACGTAATGTTGTCCTGTTGAAGCCACATGTCGTGGGTGTCCAGATCATTAGATTCTATCCAAAAGAAGTTGATAGTCAGCGATCTACATTGCTTGCCGTTGGCAGTGACGTCCTGCCAATTGTTGTTCTCAAAGAAATATGGACCGATGACAACGCTAGCCTAACGTGCATGCCCCACAGAAACTTTACATAGATACATAATTGGCCACTACAACCCTTCAGTCAGGATTACAGCCTAGCTTCCCACACCACTCATGTTGTGTGCCTTAATTTTATACTTGAGTGACGGGACCTACAGTTTACCGTCGACTCGGAACGACAGCTTTTGAGAAACTGTTTCATGGCAGGTTTCTTTACTCTCAGAGTTTTTGCTAGAAATCTGCTGCCTAGTTGCTGAAGATGATTTTTCAATGGAAATTACGGCCTGTTGCCAACACCTCTAAACCCGTTAGACGAACAAACCTCGTGATCTACGATCGTTTAATTGCAGTCACTAAGTCAGTTGAATTATATACGGCTACGTGCCCAGGTAACAACACAAAATTCTTCAAAGTCTGCGAAAGGCTGAGTTCTTATGATCAAGAGGAAATTAACAGCCTCAAATTTTTCCAGAGCAGATCTTGTATTGAGTCAACGTATGTATGTTGGTCGTTCGTTTGCTGAATCCATGGACTCGAATTGTTGACAGTCCTTTCGGTAGGACGGTTATAACTATTGTAAATTGGCCGATGCGAGCATGAACAGAACACTGTTATTGTTAAAAAAAATTTTTATTATCCATGGTGACTATGCTAAACAGGCGTAATAATGACAATCAATGTGACAAAAATAGCTTCAACTGTCCAACTATTGAAGTGTATATATTTTCTGGAAGTCACCGCAGTTTAGTAAGTGGCGTGTTGGCTTACTAGACATGAGGCCACGATACAAACTCCAGGTTCAAAGGCTAGGTCTCCAACAAAACGAAATATGAAAAATTATTTCTTCGGCGACTTCATCTCAGCAGATTTCTATCAAAAACTCTGAAAGAAAAATAAAGTTGCTTTAAAAAGTTTCTCAAAAAATCTGTCGTTCGTAATCGACTTTAAACTGCATGTCCCGCCACTCAACACACACAACATAAGTGATGTTAGAAGCCAGGTCGTAATTCTGACTGAATGGTTGTAAGGACTTATCATATACATATGTATGTATGTGTACATCTTTTCTGGCATTATTAGATTGACCGATCTCTTCTATGTTAATACTTGTAAGAGGATGTATGATATGTGTCCAGGTTCCCTTTCTGTTTAGTTTCTAACGTATAAAGATGAGAAGCAATTTTCAGGGCCATTATTACAACTTACCGTTAAACTTGAGTTAAAGATACGTTTAGCTAAAGGGAACTGTAAAGTTACCTTCTACCTCACTTCTATCTTATTGGATACTCATAATAATGAAACACAATTTAACTGCCCGTTAAAATCCTCCCTTTATTTAACGGCAAGTTATAATAATGACCCTTAGTATAGACATTTTGAATGGAATACATTGGGTGCAGTCTTAACCGAAAGTACAAATCTATTAAAAATAGTGTTTATACTGTATAATTATTCAAACCCCGTGTTCACTGGTTTCGGAAACCTATTTTTTTTATTATTATTTTTAAAACAAAAAAACAAACAAAAAAACAAAACAAAAATTCCTTTGAATACGTGTGGTATATCAAGTCTGTCGGCTTTTTTAAATTTTAACTCCTTTTTTTTTGTTCACATGTTTCGTTATAAATTAATGTTTCTTTTTTGTTTTTACTCTGAATCAGTGCTGCAATTAAAATTTCAATAAAATTGATTGACATATAAATGTACAGCACCAGCTCACAACAGGCGAAAAAAAAGAGATCATCCATCTATCGAACCCTGCCTGTTCATGGATAGGATTGGATGGGATTGTATTGTGTTGGATTGGTATATGGCTTGTGTTCGCATATCAGTACAACATGTTTGTTGACGGATAATTTAAAATCAATTTTATTTAATGTTCAATGAACTTTAAATTGTTCGATTATTTCAAATGATTACATTGAAAAAACAAATGACGTATAGGCAAAAAAACCATCATTGAATGCAATGAAATATTTAAGTCGTATTGGTATGTTGTGTTAATTTAATTATAAATAGAGTTTACTTGATAGTTAAACTGGCTTTAATTACAGGGTATTCAAAGTGGCAGTGATATACATATATTGATTTCCAATAGCATCGTGACTTGTATTTAGTTGTGCTGTAAATTACATTAAGTTTTTGAATCGAAACATAGTCTACGAATACGTATACAAAACTATGTCAATCAAGCTTTAAGTTTATATCAGAGATCAGCAGAGAGTATTCAAAAAGATGAGTAGATTCGAATCATACTCATAATTTCTGATACTGTGCGAGGAGTATTATTTGAAAATTTCGATTTAACGGCATTCTCAACAAAATTGATCAATTTTACAGTTCATTATGGCATGATTTTCATCTGGATTTGTAATTCAGTTCACTTACAGTCCAACTATGATGGTACAACATCTGGCTTCCTTAGCTAATTTCTCAAACAAAATTTTCCTTAGCGGTTAAGCTCACATCTAATTCGCTGATGACATTAACAAGTAAAATTTATATATTAGGGGGCCCAGAGAACCCAGAAATTAAGTCGCCGTAGTCTAGTATTTTCAGGCGAGAAAGTGTACCTAAAGTGTTAATCATTCGAAGAGGGGCTGACAATTCATTCAAGTGATAGTAGAGGAAAGTGAAGTCTGTGATAATTTCTTTTCTTTCCTTTGGATTATTGAGTACACAAAATTGTTGAATTTATGTCTGAGAGAATCCTTATCCAATCCATGACATACAAATAGAACCTATCTAGTGCGGATTTTGACCCTTGATGGAGGCCAAAATTTGAGTGAATTGAAGCTGTATTCTATAACCGCCATAGTCTAACGGATAGTGTGTTGGCTTATTAGACGTGAGGCCACTCTTCAAACCCGAGGTCAGACATCAAAACGAATATATGAAAAAATATTTCTTCGGCGACTTCCTCTCAACAGATTTCTGGCAAAAACACTGAGAGCAAATAAAGATGCCATTAAAAGTTTCTCAAAAATCTGTCGTTCGGAATCGACTTTAAACTGTAGGTTCCGCCACTCAGATATAAAATTAACACACACAACATTAGTGGTGTGAGAAACTAGGTTCATAATCCTGCTTGAAGGGTTGTAATGCCCAATTAAGTATTAGGTAAGAACTCAGAAAAGAATGTGAAAATAGTATTGCAACTGGAAAAAAAGAGACTGTTTGGTGCTCATTGTGGCCAGCAAGAATCATTTGAACATATTGTTTTGAAAATAAAAAGAAGTATGGAACCATTTAATTTTCGAGTTTATTGAAAGAATGACACATTTTTTGTCGTCAAAAATAGATCTCTTCGAAGCTTATCACGTCTAGTTTAAAAGTCTGTTATATCCAGATAATATTTGACGAACGCCTAGTCAAATGGACAATATTTGTAATCAGCGACAAGGGGTCTTTTTAAGATTTGTTTAAGAATAATTTTCGTACAGTTTAAGGGACAATCTCAGATTCCTCTGCTCTGAAAAATTCCGCATCACTCTTTGTTGAGTGTTGTGGATCCACCGGTCAATACTTGGATCACCTCAATTGAGAGGTGTGAACCCCTAGCATAATATGACCTATCCAGTATCCATCGTTTTAAAATAAAGATCGAAAGTGGATTCAGGCATAGTTATATATTTAATTTGGCATGAAAATTGCTTCAATACTTCCATGCTTTTGTGGCGCTCAGTATCATTCACATGTTTTCATTTAAGAATACTAAACGGTGCCTTAGATGATGTTGTCCTCAGAGCATCTATTATTATGATCGCCTCCATGCTTTAGATTAGATTGATTACAATGTTGAACAGTCAGTTTACATTTTTAGGATTGATAACAAAGCGTAGGCCTACTGTTCTCTTAGAATAAAAGCAGTTGAAAGCTCAGTTGTAGATAGTCGCCGTAGTCTAGTTGGTAGTGTGTTCGCTTATTAGACGTAAAGCCCGGGTTCGACTTCCTCTCAGCAGATTTCTGGCAAAAACTCTCAGAGTAAATAAATCTGCCTTGAAAAAGTTTTTCAAAAAATCTGTCGTTCGGAGTCGACGTTAAACTGTAGATCCCGCCAATCAACAACAACATGAGTGGTGTGAGAAGCTAGGCCGTAATCCTGACTGAAGGGTTATAATGGCCAATTACGTATGTAATGTATGTATGAAAGCTCAGTGGTTCTGCATAGAGACAATGTAATTAATATGCATACGTACTCATATCATAAATTCATTTTCTTTATATTTTAAATGGGTGATGAGGATAATGTACTAAATTTTCTGTACGAAATACCCATGAGGCTTAATTGAATTTATAACAGACCATTCTTAGAAAAATAATTTCCATTTTCTAACTTCACAAAAACGAAAAAAAACACAGAAGAGGGAGGCCAGAAATTTATTAACTCGTTTATTATAACATTTCAATGTGTGCACTTTTCTTGCTTAAACAAATTAATTATACTTACAGGACCAAGCATATAATATCGTATTTCAATTTAAAACAAATTTACATAAGAAATGTCCTTTTGCTAAAGGCTCAACCATAAAATATTTGTTTTCAAACACAGAAAACACTCGCATGCATACATAAATATGAACAAAAGGCTCCACTACAAACCGAAAAAAGGAAACAAACAACATAAACTGGCTAGTATTTGTAGACCCAGACTTTTATTTGATATGTAAGCATATCTATGTAGATGTGTAAGTGTATTTCACTGTATTTGTGAGTGCAAAATAAACCACATGTACAAGTAAACATATGTTACTGCATGAGTATGCATAAAAAAACACAAAAAAATATTCCTATGAATACCCAATCCATTCCCATAACCATTCCCTTTGACTGTATTTGGCAAATGGCTATTAAGGTCAGAGTTACAATATGGAACAAAATGTCATGTTATTTTCTATTTCTATATACCATACGATATATACATACATATATTATGGTTATTCAGATAATATAGCCTCTACACACACACATACATACACACCGAAGAGAGCCAGAGGTTTTGGCAGGCCAACAGAAATATAGGAGAGCTTAAGAAACAAACAAAAACAAAAAATAAAAGAAGTAAGAAAAATCATATTGAAAATGTATATTCATAGTGTATGTAAATAAATTTATATGTCATACTAACAGGAAATAAAAGGACGTAAAAACAAATGGGATTTTTATACTGACTGTAGCAAAAAGGATTTTTAAAAGCAAAATTTTAAAAATTTCAAAAAAAAAGGAAAAATTATTCGAAATTAAATCTGAAGTCAAGTAACTCATCAATTATTTTAAGTAAGTTTTGTTGTTTCGAAAATTTTTTTAAAATATCTTAATGCTCATAGTAGGGTATCAGAGACTGCAAATGAATTAAATAAATACCAGGGTAGTGTCAAAAGTTAATGGTTAAACACGTACTAGGATCCATAAAAGGAATGTTTTGTACGATGGCATATATAGGCTCACACTCCCCGATGGCTATGAGGACGATATGATGGTTATTAGGAAAAAAGGTTTTGCTGTCAATCTCAGCGATGCAACAGCCAGAATAAGGGAATACTGGCCTTGAATTGACTTATGTACTGCTGACCATGTGATAATTTTACAATGAGGCAATAAAGTATTTAGGAGACGTGAGATTCAATAGTTGGTGTTAAGGTTGAATAAATATGGTGTGGGCCCCTGACTCTACATACATACATACATACAACCCTTCAGTCAGGATTACGACCTCGCTTCTCAATCTTAGACTCGTGACTTTATTGCCGAATATTGGCTGTTGCGAGAAGACTGCCGATAGGAATTAGCCATTACAACCCAGAATTAGTTTTATTCATTAGTGGCAGGATCTATAGTTGATCATCTTCTCTGAGCGAAAGATTTAAAGGACGCTCAGACTTTTCGCCAGAATACATTTTTGTTTTCTTAGAGATGTATAAACCGGAGTTTAAACCATAAGCGAATAAGCCAACACACCATCTACATGAATTCACATGTTCGCAGCACAGATGTTGGTATATTAAAAAATTCTTTGTATACGGCAAACAATACATGTTCAAACCTATATTTCATCCAAAGCCTACTGCGCATACAGAAATGTATCCATAGAGGCAATTGTTGTCATGTCTGTGATGCCGATAGATATCCATGCAAGAGAGCTTTGCTGGCTTTATAATAAACAGAGTGCACCACACTTACAGAAATGGAAATCAGAGGAGCACCAATTACCTATTAGAGCGCTGCAGCTGAGATGGAAGACGCATGATGACAAGACATACCGTATGACGTATGTGAATACCATGTAGGAAAAATTGGATTACTTCTTCGCATAGATTCTATCCAGTCACGGGTGCTTCTGACAATACATATAGCATTGATTTAATTTTTTAGTGTTACAGATTCACTCAAGAATGTTGTGCATTGGAGAAGGTTTTTGGTTGAAAATCTAATAACTAAGATGTGGCAATCAAACGGCCACCTGTTTATCAACCAAGCTTTGAGTATACTTGGCACAGTGCACAGAGGAAATGCAGAGCGCAGCAGCAACTGCAGCTACAACTACATTGTCGTCTAGTTTAACGGGCCTTTCGGGAACATGACAGATGTATATGAACAACTAAACAGTAACGAACACAAAGTGGGAGCTAGGAGCTTTGATCAGGCTTAGTACAATCGAGAGATAAAATAGAGAGCTGCAGAAACTGCAGCTAAATCGACATTAACAGCTGGTCAGCCGATCAATTCAGGAGGATGAACAACTGAACTACAATGAATACGTCGTGGGAGCATAGTGGTCTGCATTACCATTGGATTTTATATTAAATCGCTGGTCTTGGGATGGGCTCAATGTAGGACTTTGCAGGGACTTTAGTGGGCGGAAATACAAGCCTAACTGTAGCATTCAACTGCTTTACTCCTTTTTAAAAAAAGGACTAAAAATTCTTAACACATCAGCATTTCTACAAGAAAGAAGCACGTCTGCTCACAACACAGTGAGCTGACAAAAATGGGACATGACAAGAAGACCAGTGTTATGCTGTTAATGATTCAAAAAATATTAGAAAACAAAACAAAACTGATGCGCATCCATGAATGCAACACACAGCCATTGCTATTTTATGACCAACCCTGAGGAAAAAGAGTTCAACTTATGGTTCCCTATTGACTTCTAAAAATTTAACGTATACGAATAATAGGTGCCTATAAGGCCCGAAATTTCATTCAGGAATAAGAAAACAAAAAAGACCGTGTATTGAAAACACAATTAAAAATCAGTGGATGTGCAGTTTCAAACGCTTGTGGGAATATCATCTCATAGAGACTACACCTTGGTTATGAAATAAGAGCAGCAGAATTCAGTGGTAGTGGAAAACACTCTTCTCACAATCACAACTTTTGTAGGGAAATTAAAATAAGAGGAGCTCTAAGTCATGCATTAGACTATCCAGGAACAACATGAGGTCGGTAACCGCTCTATTGACAGGGCAGTGTAGACTCAGAGTGCACTTTTTTGAATTGGAAGTCGTCTAGAAGCCAACATGTAGGTTATGTGCTGATGCGGATTAAATTCTTATATTCTGTGGAGCCTTATTGCATCTCAAAAGGAAAAATCTATGAACAGCATCCTGAAGTTTATCAGGACAATAGGCTTGGAGGATTAAATATAGGGATAGCCTATAAAAC
Organism: Sarcophaga rosellei; assembly: GCA_930367235.1. Lineage (NCBI taxonomy): Eukaryota > Metazoa > Arthropoda > Insecta > Diptera > Sarcophagidae > Sarcophaga > Sarcophaga rosellei. Next base: position 12,790,167 of record OV884020.1, on the reverse strand, counting down.
TCGAGGGGAGTACAATGGATTCTATGGAGTGGAAGTGCACTCTTTCACGACAATTATGCAATTGGACTGGACTAATACTTGCTTGAAATAAAGTGAAAAAATCGGATTTCTATCCACTTAAGGAAGTCAGGAACTAATTAACCTGGGTTTAAATGGAAGTGATTACCGATTTCATAAACTTTACGTACAGCCCTCCTTTTGTTTCATACAAAAAAAATAACACAAAATGTACAGTCGTGATGACAAAGAGCACAGAGAGATACACTTCAAAAATTGGAAATGGGAATGACTGTGTGATATTTTATAATGTTACACTGAATAGTCAAAGAACATATGTATGTGGAGAGACATGCAATCCCAAACCATTACACATACACATATACATACATGCATATAATCATATGTAGAGAAAAGAGGACACTACAAGCATACAAGACACATACATATTTACTCTCTGAAATATATCAACAATTTTCATAATTCTAATACTGTTATGTGGTGTTTTGTAAATGTCACAAATGTATGCTTATGTTTGTCAAAAATGTTTTTTTCAAAAACTGTTTGAATGTAGAGAGAAATCTATAAGTATAAATGTGTTAATGCATGTATATTTGTATGTGTATATGTATGTTACATAAATTATTTTGTTTATTTACAAATGTATGTATGCATGTATAAGTGTACGATTGTATACGAGAATGAGGAAGTTGTCATTATGATTTATTAGTATATAAAGATTTCATACATCATGTATTAAAATGAAGTTTTACAATTTACGAGTTTTACAATTTCTTTTGTCTCACTCTCACTCTCTCTCTCTCTCGCTCTTACCACAAACACACATATATTCCTATTCAACTGACAGTTGAACATTTGAAGAGTATGTTTGTCATCCATCTATAGATTCTTCTCTGTTATAATATCAAATGAATGACAGTTTTTTTTTTGTTTTGTTGTTGTCTCTTTCTCTGAATGAAGTGTATGTTTTGTAAATATGTCTGTGTGTGTTCCTGGGAATTGATAATAACTTATCTTAATCAATGAATGGAAATTTAAGACATAAGGAAATAATATTTGATAACAGGCTACTGATGAAATATTAATTTACTTCAGTTTTGTTATGGTTTTTCTTTTGGGGGCTTACAGAGTTCTTTGAATTTATTTGCTTTCATAGCTTTTAAAAGCTTTTAGGATTTCAAATTTTTCACAACAGCTGAGCTCTATTAAAGTAATGGGATTTGGAACAGATGGCTTAGCATTTACACGTCGTTTATTTGTTTCATAACTTTCGGGGGTAAACATCTGTTAGTTAATCTCAATTAAGGAGTGTGCACGCAAAAGCTTGGACTTACTTCTAGGCTGGTATAAAACTATGTTATGTTATACCACCTGACGTGGCATATGTCGTGTAAACCGTAATCCCAGACGTATATTTTTTTTTAACAAGCAAAACAAGAATGACTTGAGAGAATAATTGAAATTGAATTTTCACAGTAAGCTGCGAGTTCAAGGAGAAATATTGCAAAAAGTTGTGTGTTCAAAAAACATCGAAATACTCTTACAAATATTTGGTATGGCAAGCAATTAGCACATGTGGCAGTGAAAGCCTGTACAACAGTTCCTTAGAAAGCTCTGTTGGATTCGCATCCGTTTAAAAATTGGTTCAAACCTAACATGTAGATTCTGTGATATTGAGAATGAATCGTTAGAAAACATTCTTGAAGAGAAAAATTCTAAGCAAGACTAAAACCACAATCAATAGGTCTTACAATGTCCAGTAAAATCTCTTGCAACAATGCTAGGCGCCCTCCTATAAAGTTTAAGCAGAGTTGCCCTTCACTCTCTATTAAGTTTTGGATGGATTTGCAACTCTATTCGACCCGTTTCCAAAATCGAACATATAGAGTTGATAGAATCCTTAATTGCATTGTCAATTATAAGCTCGCAGTTGTCCAGAGGGGTTGTTTTCAATGTAAAGGACTTCTGATTCAGTGCAAGAAACAATTGCCTTAGTACTGCCATCATCCAATATATTATACATACATACGAACGAAAGATTTTTGAAAAACCTTTCATGGCAATTTTATTTACTCTCAGAGCTTTCGAAAGAAATCTGCTGAGAGGAAGTCGCCGAAGAAATATTTTTTCATGTTTTTGTTTTGTTGTCTGACCTGGGGCTTGAACCGAGGCCTCACGTCTAATAAGCCAACACACTACCTACTAGACGACGGAGACTTTATTCTATTATACTCCCCTCAAATTAGACAACTCTTAGTATGCTGCTCGGTTTCAACAATGACTAGCTCTAGAAAGTACTTGATAGCATCCAGGTATTTCTGTCCAGAAAGCATTACTGTTTCACAGGTTCTAAGGAATTTACATGTTGGGTTCGACGCAACCGCGGTGTCCTGCCAATATGAAGATAACCAACCTTAGGTTTCTCGGGTGTAGGCTGATATATGGCTCAGATTTCCATTTTCTGTAGTTTTCCAACAAAAGTTTCGATTGCTTCATACCACTATTTGTTTTGAGAAGAGGTTTTTCTCTCGCTTTAGCTCCTCATTCTTTAAGCTTATATTTCCAAACTTTAGATCACACACCGCAGAAGAGTCCTGCAGACCTGTCAGTAGCGTGGGTGTGCATTAACAGTTCTTTCCTGTCGTTTCTGCATTGCATTTGCTTTAGCCAGTTGGTCACATCAATCGATGTCAGGGTTTTTTCTGTTTGGTTCTTCTAATACTATGTTCTAATGACCTCGTCGTAGTCTAGTAGGTAGTGTGTTGGCTTATTCGATGTGAGTTCAAGCACCATGTTGGACAAAACAAACAAAACAAAGTAAAAAAAAAATATTTCTTAGGCGACTTCCTGCTGAAGTCGAAATCTGTTCAGATTTCTGGCAAAAACTCAGAGAGTAAATACAATTACTGTGAGAAAGTTTCTCAAAAAATCTGCCGTTAGGTGTCGACTTTAAACTGTATGTAATGTCATCCATGTATTGAATTAACACACACGAAAGAAGCGGTTGTGACAAACTAGGTCGATAACCTGACTAACGGGTTGTAATGACCAGAGATTAGCAATGAATCGTTTTTTCGTTACTCATAAGTACTCGTGAAATTTTCAATATGAGTGAGTCAACAGTATTGTAATTTAACTACTCTGATTCATTCGTGCTCACTACAACATTGATTTATAAGTACACAGGTTGCAATGAAAATGAGTACAATGTTGACAACAAACTCATAACATTCGAAATATGTTTGATTCATACGCCACATACTCATTTAGATTCATAAATTTAGAAAAATACTTATAGTACTCATAAATGATTGGAGTGATTCAAATCATTCATCAAAATTTACAGTCTTAGTTGTTGTTGCATTTACAAAAAAAGAAGGAAGAAAAAGACAAACACAGCAAGGACAGCAAAAACACACAACCTTCTAGTGAGTATTGTAGCGTTCGTACGCGAATCGTACTTATTTTGTGCTTCTTGTAAATGTTGAGGAAAGGAGAGTCGAAATCAACAACATCATGCGTATTGTTAAGTATGAGTACGATGAGTACTTCAAATATAATTAAATTATGAGTTTAATATGAATATAATAGAAATTATGAGTACGATTCATCTTTTTGAATACTTATTGATGATCTCTGGTAATGAACAAATTATGTATGTATGTAACTGTATATGTATAGGTTTAGATTAGAGGACGTGTACTTGTCAAATAAGACCCTTTGTACTAACGTCCTTAATACTATGTGCGTAAATCGCAATAAACGCAATTATTGAGGTCGATATTCCATACAAAATTTCAATTAATTATTGCGCAATAAATAAGCAAATTGTTATAATATTGATTAAAACTTAAAATACAGCACTGTCATAAGTACGTTCAGTGAGCATTTTACAGTTTTCCGAACACTTTCTGTTGATATTTGATAACTCAAATGTCAACAACGACAAAAAAAAAACAATGCTGTTGCAACAACCGGCTGCTTTGTTTACCAGCTTTCAAATGAATATTGCTTATATTATATCTGAACACTTAAAAGATTGTCCTCAAATAATCGAATATTGGCTCAATAAAAGTGCATGTCTGAACATAGTATAAGATGAGAGGATAATAAAGGGAATAGGAAAATAGGAAAACGGAGAGGAAGTAGGAAAGGGAGAATATATTGTATATGCTTCTTTTTACATGAAATAAACAGTAAATATTACGTATGTATTTACGTAAATAATAAAAAATATTAGAATATACAGTTTATTTACTTCTTATTAAAAATTTATGTTTATTGAACTTGTACTCCAATTTATTTATTTGTTTAAATATGTTGTTGTTTTTTATTTTCTTTTTGCCATTATTATCTATTAAAATATTTGGTTTATAATCTATTTTAAATAAATATTTTCTAAACATTTATTTATTTATTTATTTATTCTCATTGTTTTTCTCATTTTCTTATGCATTTTAATGAATGATTTCAAATCAGTTTTCTTTTTTTTTCATTACGTTTACTTTTGCCGTACATACTCATACAATATTTAAATAAATATTTTAAATATTTTTATTATGCATTCATTTATTTGTTTATTTATTTATGTATGGTTTATTATGTAAATACAAATACAAAAAACAAAAAAAAAAAATAACAACAAACAACAACAAAAAATACATTTATTTGTCAATTATATTGATGATATTATGAAACCATCATTTCATAAATATTTTATTTTTATTTTCTTTCATTCGATGTATTTGTATGTTTTTCTTTCCGTTTCTTTTTTGTTCTTTTGTATTTTCATTGGAAGCTAAACATTATTACTGTGTGTGCTATTTTTGATAAGAAAATATTGTTGAAATAAATTTGAAAAGAAAACGATATGGATAAGGATATCGATAACGATACTTTTATTATGAAAGGGAAAATTTTCCATGAAATGTAATGAGGGAAAGGTAAAACATATCGAATCTTAATATCCCTTATTTAAGGTAGTCAAACAGACTTTGTGATGACCTACAAAATATTCCCTGAAAATTTCAGTTATAGTACAGTTAATGGCCTACTCCGAATGATAGAACTTTAAGATACATTCCCTTGATATCTATAATTATGATTAACCGACCTGTGAAGTAATAAAAAGGACTTTTTATGTTTTCGTTATTAGCAGGCAATTTGGGTCATTATCCTCGATGCCAATTTTGCTTCGCTCCTCAATGGTTTTTCTGATTAATGTTTACCTTGACTTCACTCCAGTGCCCTGATCTCCAGTACCCTCTGTTTCACTTCAACCAAGGCCCTATTAGCTGCATTCAATTTGTTTCTTTCTGACCTTCTTTAAAGGGGAGGACAGTAATGCACTTTAATCCTGATTCAACCTGCACTATGAATCAGCAGTTATTCTTGGAAAACTTGTATGCATCCGGATCGATTGTATAGCTCCTTATAACTTCCTGAAGACAACATTCGAGATTAGAATTCCAAATTTCTAAAGATCCGGAGGATCCCAAAGATTCCCTGAGGTTTATATCAATGGCTTAGAGGTGGCAATGCTCAATAGGTGGTGGGCTTTACTCTAGAAATTTTTGACTAACTCAGACTTCCGGATTGCGCTTACGTCTCTTAGGATCATATTTTTAACGTCCCTGAATAAGGCGGATTTTTTACGAAAATACGGATCATTCAAGGGTTAAAAATTGTATTGCTGAAGAGCTAGACATAATCGGCATGGAGTTTGCAATTTCCGACATATTGCAGATCTGAGGTATTAAAATTATCTCAGTTAAATTGTATATTGTGCACTCGTTTTTCAGGAAATCTTAGTCTTAATTGGCAGCAAGGGGATACATGTAATATTTCTAGACTCTGCTAGGCAGGTAAGAATTTAACGCATGGCTATTCATTGCACAATAGCGATACTTAGGAGCCACTATCTTTATACAATGCATGCCGAAAGACTTGGCCTTATGTGAAATGACTTCTGCAGGAGCTGTGAGTCTGAGAAGAAAGAAGAGACTGTGTTTCATCTATTGTGTCAGCGCCTTATTGTTGTCATAAAAAGGCTGGCATCCTTAACAGAGCTCTCTAATGCCGTCACCTTACTGTGCCTAACTCTGAAGTTCTTGTCTGATTGGATAGTTGATTAGTTAACATACATAATTGGCCATTATAACCCTTCAGTCAGGATTACGGCCTAGCTTCTCAACACCACTCATGTTGTGTGCGTTAATTTTATACATGAGTGGCGGGACCTACAGTTTAAAGTCGACTCCGAACGACAGATTTTTTTGAGAAGCTTTTCAATGGCAATTTTTACTCTCAGAGTTTTTGCCAGAAATCTGCTGAGAGGAAGTCGCCGAAGAAATATTTTTTCATATTTCATTTTGATGTCTGACCTAGGATTCGAACTCGGGCCTTTCGTCTAATAAGCGAACACACTACCTACTAGACCACGGCGACTACAATTAGTTAAGCTCAACTCAAATATAATTCATTCGAAATATATTTGGCCAACCTAAGTTAGTATCAGAGATCAGCAATTAATCGTTTTTTCGCTACTCATAAGTACTTATAAAATTTTGAGTATGAGTGAGTCAACAGTATTGAAATTCAACTATTCTGATTCATTCGTACTCACTACAACATTGATTTATAAGTACATGTAGCAATGAGCATGATTACAACGTTGACATCAAACTCATAACATTCGAAATATGTTTGATTTATATGCCTCATACTCATTAAGATTCATAAATTTAGAAAAATACTTATAATATTCATAAATGATTCGATTGATTCGAATCACTCTCAAAAATTTCCAGTTTGATCTCTAGTTAGTATCAAAAAACAGCCCCACTAAGCGTATGATTAACAATAATTATTTATTTATGGGAACAGTTATTAGTTGTTAAAATATTCTTACAAAAACTTTTTTTTTTATGAAAATCTAACAAAATAAACTCACTAATGACATTACAAATATTTCATAGATGTCATGTGATTCTTTCAATATGAAAATATTCTAACACAGTAACAATTTTTAGGGTAAAAATAGAAAAAAAACAGCAACAACTTAATAACATTATAAATATTCAATATTTTTGTTCTTTTAAAGGGAAGGGGAAAAATAACCAGAAAAAACTATAACATAAAGAGAGAGAAAAAACATGTCTTTTATGGTTTATGGCTTAAGCATAATAAATACATGCATACACATATATGTACATATTTATATATACGTATACAATATTTATTTTATGTAATCTAAACACATATAAATTTATTTTTTATTTCTATTTCAAAACAAACAAAAAAAAATATTTTTCTCTCCCATTTTTTTTTTGTCGGTTGAACATGACTGAAAACAAGTTAAACATGCTCGCATAGGAGGGAATTTAAATGAAGACATACATACCGAAAATATGGTTTTGAGCGAGAGAAACGAAAAAATTAGAAACAAACAACAAAAAAATATATCTAAGGACGAAGGAGTTGTGGCAAAAACATGACATCGTAAATATTTTCCACTTCATTGATATGCTCACAACATATATACCAACATATATAAACCAACATGCAGCAGTATTATAGCACATTTCTTCAACGAAATATGAAAAACAAAAAAATCTATAAATATAAAACGTTTGTTGTATATACAACTAAAAAAAACAACAACAACTACAATAACAATAATAACTAAACAGGGTGTTAGAGTCTAGAACATGAAATTCAATTCGATTCGTTTTATTTCTAAAATTTTCAGCCACAAAAACACCCAAAAAAAGTGTCAAAAAACCAATAAAAATAAGTTGCTGACAGGCATGGCTTGCTACAGAATACCCTACAGTACAGTATGTAGGATGTTAGAGCTTAAAAATTAAAATTCAATTCGATTCGTTTTATTTTTAAAATTTTCTGTCTGTGGTGCTACTCCAGCCACAAAAAAAAAGTGTCAAAAAACCAGTAAAAATAAGTTGCTGACAGGCAAAGCATGCTATAAAATACCCTACAGTGCAGTATGTAGGGTGTTAGAGCTTAAAAATTGAAATTTAAGTGTCAAAAAACCAGTAAAAATAAGTTGCTAACAGGCAATGCATACTTTAAAGTACCTTACAGTAGAGGACAGTGCACTTAATGAAACAAAAATGGTTCTAATTTGGCTTTGGATACAGCCTTAGCTTCTTCCCCTATCCATTTCAGATGTATTAGTGTATGAATGGACACATCGGCGACGATTTAAAATTAGTGCTTAAATAAGTCGGGTGAAGTTACCGTAGTCTTGTAGGTAGAGTGTTGGCATGTTAGACGTGAACCCTTGGTTCAAATGAAATATGAAAAATATTACTTCCTCTGAACACTCTTCTTGCAAAAACTCTGTGAGCGACTAATATTGTCATGAAAGTTTTTAAAAAATCTGTCGTTCGGAACCGACTTTAAACTATGGGTATCGCGACTCATGGATAAAATTAACAGACACAGAAAGGGTGGTGTGAGGAACTAGATCGAAAGCCTAACTTAAGTGTGACCAGTTAAGTAACTTAGCTTAAGTTAGGCTACATTAGCAGTTGCCTATAAAAGGTACTTTTTTCATAATACAATTATACATCCTGGCTAACATCTCTCAGTCATCTCGATAGTTTTAGGAAGATGTGAATATTGTCCAAATCACCTTTGGCTGAGTGTCCAAGAGCTCTTTGCCTAGTGACGGACAATAATAGAGAAGATGTGCTAAGCTCTGCTCATCTTTGTTATCGTTGTAATGTACTCTATGCACCCTTAAAACTGCTGTAAGGTTCAGAATATGGACTATTGACTGTTTAAACATAAATTCTGTTTTATCAGGAAGGATTTGTCTGATCCCTCTACAAATAATTTTATGGTGCCATCTTTCCCTCGCAAAGTTTGGATGAAAAAATTTGTGTGACGCTTTGAAGTGGAAACGTAAAAAAAAAGGAAAGCGAATCCTCCTGGCAGGAAGAAGTGTCCCTCAGACCCATTATGATCGCACAATCAAAATTCCATGATCAAACATTTCCCAGAGGGAAGCAAAACGAGTTCAAAACATCTCCTGCTCGGTCACGAATGCCAGAAAGTGAGGAATCAAATATGTCTACCTTTATATGAAAAGAGCGAGCTCTGACAAAGACAATTTCTTTGTTCTCTCAGTGGTCCAGCAGAAGTCCTTTGACAGAATGCTAAGTATTCAGGCATTCCTACAAAAAGGACACTGCCCGTGAGAATCACTGTTGTGTCATGAATGGCCATGTGGTTTAAAGACAGAAGTGTTTCGGTCCTATTCTTATCTATAAGCCTCAAATAGAGTCTACCAGAGTCATTTTGCTCATTTGATATTGAGGCTTCCCGTAAAGCAAGTGAATAATATCCAATTTATTGCAGGCAATTGGTTAGATGAACTTGCGAGGAGGGGAACCTATATGTTATGTTATGTTAAGATCTAGTAACCTACCGTGGAGCGGGAGCGGATGCTTGGAAAAGTATGTTTAGTTAAAGAGAAAATAAAGAGAGGCAAATACTACTCACAAACCAAGAGGGATTAAAGTTTTTTCGAGGCACTACAATAAGAGGAAATCTGAGTTATGCATCAGACTATACAGGAATACTCTGAGATTGCTAACCGATCCTTTGGCACCATAAGGTAGACTCATTGTACACTTATTTAGAATGGAAGTTATCTGGAGTCCAACATGTAAATTTTATGATGATGAGAATGAACTCATACTTGGAAACTGTGGAACATTAATGTATCCCAGGAAGAAACATCTGAAAGGGAAGGAATTATCATTGTTGATTTCGAGTAACATCCTGAAATTTGTCAGCGCAATAGGCTCAGAGAAGACATTATAGGAATACCGTATAGAATTTGAGAAGAATACTAAAGCACGCCATCACTACAAATAAGGGCAGTGGAATACATTTTTGCACCCCAAATAGGGTTCCTTGAGCTCTCCAGGCTCGCCAGCTAGTTCTTCCTGACTAATGTAACAAGAAAAGCTACAGTTTATGACCGCTATCTACTGAAATCTAGCATTTCGTTACTTGCCTTTAAAAAGTCAAGTCAGGTTTGAAACCCCATTTTTAAGATTTAAATATAAAAATTTAATTTTTTCTGCGTTACTGGTAATCAATTTCGAAGCTGTAGCTTTTTGTGTTCCCTTTTATATTGCGTATTTTTATTTTATTTCTTTGTTGATCATTTTGTGTTGCACATTTATTTGCAGAATTTCTTTTTTTATATCAATGAAATCAATAATAAAATTGGAATGACTTGACCTCAATACATACGTATGTACGTGCATATTTATATGCTATACGTATGTATTTAGCGTAACTACTGCAAATACAGGAATTTGTTTTAAACTAAAGAAACAAAAAATTATGTCAACAGAGATGCCAGATTATCGAATGGTTCTCTCAAACGTATGGACATGTCAGTATTATTAAGATGAGACTAAAAGACTCTTACTCTGCTTAAGTTCATGTGATTTATTTGAAAGCCATCATCACTCATTACGCCTCGATATATTCTGTGGACTGTGAGATGTGTATACAGCTACTGTTAACACGATTCTTAGCCTTTCTCTCAGTGGGGAATGAGATTAAATTTTTCCTATAAATCTGGCATCACTTCTTCCTTTTAAAGTCGGTCACAGTAACTGATCCAGATTCTATTTATTTTATTTAAAAATAAAAATTTATAAAAAAAGGGGAACAAAAACATACTCCGTTACAGGAATTCCAAATGTCTGAGTATTTCATGTATCTGCGTGGGTAGTTGTGTGTGTCGATTGTGTAACAATGAAAATTTTTCAATAGAGAAAAATATATTTTGTATCGGGCTTATGCCACGTCAATATGCTGTACGTGGTCATACTTGGCAGTACCCTGCAGCCAGAATAGGTACTTGCGGAATTGTGTTAATTGCGCTCTTTTAAGGGTAACTGCTGATTACATGGAATACATGGATTATTTTTCTAAATCGTCTCTAAATTCTTACCACAATTTTGTTATTAATTTATCAAAATTCATAAATTAGTTGTAGTCAAATTGTGAGCAGTGAGCCAGTAAAAGCGGTGTTTTACTGTATAAAATCTGCACGAGTGATTGTTTTACCAAAATAGATGTTCTGTGCACGCAACGTACGGTCGCCATAGTAGTTCTGGCGACAGGACAATTCGTAATGTGGTGGTTTGGTTCCGTAAACGATTAACCAATACCCGTATTTCGTCGCAATGTAGTAGATTGGTTCCGTAAACGATCAACCAAGATCTGTCGAAAAGACTTCCAATGTGAGAGTATGCACAAGAGTCCATGGCGGTAGATTCACATTGTTCACAAGAACTCAGCCTTTAGCATGCCCTTTCTTGGAGAATTTCACATCGTGACTTCAGTCTGCACTCGTGAAAAACTCAACTGACCCAAGAACTATAGGTAAACAAGCATTGACAACGATGCCTATTCTCTGAATGGGCTCTGGAGCTGTTGTCAACTGACCCTAATTTTCCTTAAAAAATCCTTTTCGGTGAGGATATTAATTTCTGGATGAATGGGTGCGTAAACAGGCAAAAGTATCGACTTTGGCAGATGAGAGATACAAGGGCATCCAATACAACTTTTGACCTGATTTGGATGATTTGGCTCCCAACGATATTAGGTTCCTTTTTAAATACAGTATTGGATGCCCTTTTCCATGAACTTTAACGGTATCACGTTAAAAAGTTTTCTTCCAGGAGTATCTTCGCTTCTTACAACAGAAAAATAATTTAGTGGCGCATCAGATTGTCGAGAAATGACTTGAGCTTGACAGTCTCGAATCCAATATTTAGATTCTGGGTAGTGAGAATGAAGCATCAGGACTTACTTACATATTCTGAAAATGTTCTTGCGGTCGCCGTGTATCATGATGAAATTTGTGAGGGCAATAGGTTCGAAAGAAACATTATAGGGATACCTTATATATGTAGATCGAGGGCAGTACAATATGGTTGTACGAGCATAGTACGACCTTTTCTTCTGCCTTTCCATATTGAGTATTTTTCTTTCAAGGCTGGATAACCAGCCTGTCGCTTTAACGTTTGTCTATTGCTTCTGCGGGTAAACGTAGGATACATGTACGTTCAGTGCCTTTAAAGGATGCCAAAGGTGGATACTTATTTAACACCATAAGGAGGTCGCTATGCTCAATTGAGAAGGAAAATGATGGAAAAGGTTTGTGTTCTGACATATTTGAACTGCTTAGAGCCTTTCTCTGGTATCCACCCCGGTAGTTGGTTGCTAACGAAGTAATGTCTGATCTGTAAAGTGGCTGTGCTTTAGGAAAACATTGATGTTAACAATTTTGCTGGTATAGGTATGTGTTCTGACATGTTTAAACTGCTCAGAGCTGTGGCTTGGTATTAAACTCGGTGGCTGAAATAATGTCTGCTCTGGATAGTGGCTCTGTTTTAGGAAAACATTGACTTTCAAAATTTAGCTGGTATATGTATGTAGGTTAAACTGCTTGGAGCTGTGCCTTGGCTTCTAAGCGAATCAATACACATACATACATTCATAATATTTCATTACAACCCTTTAGATTACAACCTAGCCTTTCACACCACTTATGTTGTGTGTGTTAATTTTATACATGAGTTTCCGCACCTACAGTTTAAAGTCGACTCCGAAAGAGAGATTTTTTTGGAAACTTTACATTTCAAATTTTCTTTGTTTACTCTCAGGACTTTCGCCAGAAATCTGCAGAGAGGAAGTCGCCAGAGAAATACTCAAATTTCGGTTTATTGGAGATATCTGACCAGGGGTTTGAATAGTGGTCTTACATATAATAAGTCAACTTCAATATGATATCCATGTATGCTTAATGTAGTTTTCCATTAACAATCTACAAATCTGTGGGTGTTTTTCATAAAGTGAAATAAAAATATCGTAACAATTTATGTTTTTTTTTTGCTCTCCCGCCTTGTGCTCCTCAAATATAACCCCCACAGGAAACAAAGGTATGTGAGAAGGTAATGGTACAAGGAAAAAATGTATTTTTTATATAAAAAAAACTACGTCTGTATCGTTAGGGGAAAAACTTTAATTGGTTTATTGGAAATATTGAAATAATTTTTTTCTTTCTTTGCTGCACACCCTCTGTGTTATTTTTGTTGTTGTTAGTTGGTGTTGTTTTTTTACAACCCATATCATCAAGAGAAATTTCATTTTCAATTCAGTGTTGGTGATGGTGATTGTTTTTTTTCCATAATGATTTTCACGTGGAGATTTTTCATTTGTTTGTTGCTGTTGGCTTTTATTTTTATATTTGTTGGTCTTGTTGTTGTTGTTTATGTAAATTATTAATTTGGTTTTTTTTTTGTAACAAAAAAACCCGAAAAAAATCAGTTACACGTTAGTTACCTTTAGCGTAACACACACAGAACTGTACACAACAAACATGTTTATACGAGTTAAACTGGGCTTAAATTTTTGCATATTTTCACGAAATTGATTGAAGGATTTAATGCTGCTACACAGCACTCTTCTTTATTTTACCTGTCGTATTCATGGTTGTTGTGAGATTTATTGTGTCGAAGTTTTTTGATTTGATTTTGATTAAAAATCGCTGTGGTAATAATAATTGCCGAACACAGAAAAAAATGAGGCATAAATTAAATGTGTGGCCGGGCTCAGTGTCTGTGCACAAATAAGGTTTCATTTTAACAAAAATGTCATTTTCAGTTCCAAAAAAAAAAAAAAAAAAATTTATTTTTAATAAATAAATAAGCCCTGTGACCAGTTAAGCTTGAAGTATTAATAATAAAACATAGGATTGCTATTTTAATTGTTTATTTTAATTGCATTTATTATTACGCTGAATAGCTTAAATAATCAATTAAAGCAATTACACAGAATGGATATCACAAATCAAAAATTCCTTTCACACGAAATCATCCAGAGCTCTCTTAGAATCACAAATAATATGGTATACCTTACAATATGGTGGGTACGCCATCTATAAGTTTAAATTTGTACCATCAGTTATTTCTAATCTGGCAACACTTATGTCATTCTATTCTGCCACAAAATTCAATATGTTATCTCCACTAGACGTAATAAATCGATGTACGGTTGAGCAACGTTGGGATTTACTTCCAAAACATAGACAATTGGTTGGAAATTGCTTGACTTTGGTCATACAAGGAAGGATCAATAATGCCCGGCGTACGCAAGTTTATTGCTAAATTTCGTGAAACTGGTTTCAATTGTTGATGCGCCAATATGTCAGCGTGCTCGCACAGTAGCTGTGGTTGAGAGTGTGCGTTAGAGAAACCATCAACATCAACTCGTCATCGTTCTCAAAAATTGAACACTTCACGCACCTGCTTACGTCGAATTTTACAAAAAGATCTCAGTATGACGCCTTACATACATACATACATAATTGGCCATTACAACTCTTCAGTCAGGATTACGGCCTAGCTTCTCGCACCATTCATGTTGTGTACCTTAATTTTATACTTGAGTGGCGGAACCTACAGTTTAACATCGACTCCGAACGACAGATTTTTGAGAAACTTTTTTATGGCAGGTTTATTTACTCTCAGAGTTTTTGCCAAAAATCTGCTGAGAGGAAGTCACCGAAGAAATATTTTTTTTTTTCATATTTCTTTTTAATGTCTGGCCTGGGGCTCGAACCCGGGCTTAACGTCTAATAAACGAACACACTACCTACTAGACTAAGTCGACTACACCCGATAATATCGAAGTCATGGCTGAGAGTGTGCGTGAGGAAAATCGACTAACATAAACTAGTCATCATTCGCAAGAAGTAAACGCTTCACGCACTAGCTTACGTCGTTTTTCGAAAAGATCTCGGCAGGATGCCTTACAAAGTTCAATTGGTTCAAGCGTTGAAGCTGCATGACCATCTGCTTTGTTTTCGCTTTGCTACATGAGCCAAAGGGAAACTATACGATGATGCGGTTTTTGCCAAAAAAAATCACCTTTTCCGATGAAGCTCATTTTCATCTTGGTGGGACTACGTTAATAAGCAAAATTGCTGTATTTGGGACTCCAAAAACTCACACGTGGTCTTACAGAAGTCAATGCACACATTACGAATGACTGTTTAGAGTGGCATGCAGAGCGAAGGCATCATTGTCCCATATTTCTTTGCAAATGAGGATGGCGCAACCATTACGGCCAATGGAGAACCTATGGCACCATGATAACCGAATCTTTTGTACCTACTCTTCATGGTATTGGTATGAACGATGTTTGGTTTCAACAGTATGCTGCAACTTGCCGCACACAACTCATGCCACAATCGATTTATTGCGTCAAACGTTTGATGGCCTTTTAATTAGACACAATGGTATGCCACAATTGGCCGCCAAGAAGCTTCAATTAGACACCATTGGACTATTTTCTGTGTAGCGGCGTTAAGGGTAAGTGTTATGCCGACAAACCAAAGACAATTGAGCATTTGAACGCCAACATTTGTGATGACGCCGCCGAGATACGACCTGATAAACTCAAAAACGTGCACCAAAATTGCTTCGATCGAGAGTGGTACTGTGAGGACAGCTGCGGCAGCCATATAAGCGAAATAATATTCCATTCCTAACCGGAACAATTGTACTTCACAAGAAAAAAAAATTTGGAAAAATTTCGAACCCTGTTTGTTTCATTGCATTTTTAAATTTAAACTTTTAAATGGCCCATCCATCCACCATGTTGTTTAATTCATTCTGTCTTTTTAATTTAGTGTTGCATGCTTTACGGATCGTATGCTAGCATTAGTAGCCATACGTATGAACAATATTTTTACTGCAGCGTATTACATGTAACTCATACGCCCTAGTGTTGGAAGAAAAATGTACTGAAACTGCCTTACGAAAAATACAAACTTCGCTGATTTATTAGAAAACATTTTTTCTGTTTTTTTTTTAATTTTGTCCTTATCAAGAAGCAAACAAACTAAAGTTATTGAAAATTTCTACCAAGAATTCCAGTGGATGTTAAAGGTTGCCTTACAAATTTTAGGCGACATAGACTAGACCGTTGAAATCAACATTCTGGTACCAACCTTCCGCAGCAGAAAAAGCTTGATTTTGAGAAATATCCACAACAAGTGCGTGGTAGCTTCTGGTAGTGGTACAATCCATCAATCCAGGTTCGAATCCAGAGCAAGACGAAAAAGTATTACGCATCTGCCTTAATACGTCATGTAGTGTACATAGGTATACCTGTAAAGTCTTGTCTATTCCTTGACAAACTTTGGGTTGCTGTTCAGCGTCAGTACTTGATAAGCACTCATCTGAAATGCATTAACCTTGCACAGATGACAAATACGACAAGATCTATGTATTGGGTTTTAACCGAACTCGAAGTTGGTCAAGTGTTCTTTCAGCCGGTTCACAGGCTGATTGCTGTTCTCGTACTACTTAAGAAATCTCTTATCAAAAATCACTTTAGGTTTCTCTCCATCTACCATTTCGCCAAGTTTATTCCACAGAATAGTTCTGGACTATGATCTACGTATAAACTCCACTTGACTAAGCTCAACTTAAAGCACATTGCCGAAAATTGTCACATGAGCTGCAATCCAGTAGAGGTTACGCCATTTCTCTTGCACAGCTGTTTAAATATGCCCAGACCTTGGCATACTAATCTGAAATCGACCTCAAAGCAGATGAGTGTTCGAATGGCGGCCTGTCTGTCAGATAGTTATGCAAAGCCCCATATCCTCCGAACTTTCTGTACAAATTTAATTGACTACATCTTTTGATAACGCAGACCTTCCTTCGCATTATATTGGCTAGCGTGGAATCGCGATTCAAAAGCCTGGTCAGGCATCTCGAACTGAACGACATCTGAAAAAAACATTTCTTTGGCGATTTCTCTCAGCAGTTTTCTTCTTCGCTATTTTACAAAAACGTCCACAAAATCTTGTTTCTTTTTAGGAAGCTCTCATATGATCCCGAGTAACCAGCAAAAGTAATCATAAATTATTATTCGAAATAAACAATACGTAGCCATACCAATAAAACTGGCACATACTTCAGACAATTGCAAAGTTAAAACAAATTTTTGTTGGCCCTACTTTTATAAGCAATTTCGACTTCGAGAAAATACTTCTACTTCTTATTTCTGGACAACAGAGGAGTAACAGTTTTTTGCAAACATTTCTGCAGAACAAGTGGCAAAAAATATGGAATTGTTAGAAAAGTAGTTCTGCTGCTGTTGTTACATTTGAAATCGATAAAAATCCGATTTTCTATTGTGTTTGTCTGGTTCAATGAATTGCATCTGAACATTATAAATGAAGTGTTACAAAATGAAAATGTTTGCAAACGAAAAATGCAAAAAAAAACCAGAAAAGAAAAGAAAATCAAAAAATTCTTTTCCTTTTTGCCTTTTGTTAAGATTACTTTTGTGCAACAAATAAAATTGTTTCCTGCTACTGTTTTTTTTTCTTCTTCGGCACTTTCTGCAATTTCTTGCAAGTTGTGTTGTTGTTTTTGTTATTGTATTTGTTGTTGTTGTTCAATTCGTATTTTGTAGTGGCCAAGTGGCAGTAGTATCCTTTTGCTTTGTAAGAATTATTTGAAGCATAAAACTGATTATACAGTGGGGCAAACAAAAGTAAGAGATTGTGCAAGTGTGTTTGGATTTCTTAAAGGATTTTCCTTCGCCGTATAAAACTTCAAATCAGCTGCGATATTATGTAGTAACTAAATTAGCTTTTAGTGACTAAATTTAGCCAAATTTAAGCCGTCAGTTAGAGCCAGTATTGACTGATACAATAGGTATTAAACGCTGATATAAACGTATATGAACTGGAAAGTACAATACTTGACCTGCCTCTGATCTTATGACAACAATTTTAACAACCGTAACTCTCTGTATTGTGCACACCATCACCCAAATGGCAACGTCATATACATACATATACGCGGTTTTAAGCCTTTAGAATTGCGGAAATCGAGGAATATATCCGTGTTCACGTACATACATACATAATTCGATATTTCAATCCGGATCCGGTCAGGATTACGACCTAGCTTCTCACATCACTTATATGTGTGTGTGTTAATTTAACACATGAGTGGCGGAATCTACAGTTTAAAATCGACTCCGAATAACAGATTTTTGAGAAACTTTTCATAAGAAGAAAATAATTTTTCATATTTCATTTTGTTGGAGGTGTCTGACCTGGGTTTTGACACGGGGCCTCATGTATAATACGACAATGAACTACCTCCAAGACTGTGGCGACTTCACAGCCCACAACCTGGTGAATATTGCGGTGTAACTTGAGCATGCACCCGTATAGAATTCAACTGACCATAGAACTGAGGGCATGCGACCATAAACCAAAAAGTTTTTAGCAGAATTTTCTCTGCAGCAGTTGGCGTCTTTAGCAATGTGGCCCACTTCTGGGTTAATGAGTGCGTAAACAATCAAAATTATAGAATTTAGAACGTCGCTCATCCAAACCAGGTATCTCGAAAAAATTACTGTTTCGTAAGGATATTGAGCTGACATCGTGATCTGTCAATATTTCTTTGAGAACGACATTGGTCAGGCCATCACTGACAACTGCTAGTACTATCGAGTGATGATTACCAACTTCTGGTAACCAGAATTGAACGACATGGAACATGGGTTTCAACATTACAGCACTGCATACAATACAACTCTTGCCACTTTGGAGTTGCTGCACGAGCGAATTGAGGACATGTTCATCCCACGTAGTGGTGATTTGAATGTGGCCACCGAGATCATGCGATTAATGAACTGCTAAACTTTTTCTTGTGGGGGTTTTTAAAGCCCAGGGAGTATGCGAATAAACCGCAAAACATAGCCTTCCTCAAAGCCAACATAACCTATGCCACAAGTAAAATTCTTCTTGATTTATGCACTAGTTTTAGAGAAAATTGGATATTGGCATTCATCTAAAGTAACTACTGCGGACACAGATGAGATATCATTAAAAGGTCTTTAAATTGAATGAAAAATTTCGATGATATCGCACGCACTTTCTTTTATTTCCATATTTTATTTAGAATGCAGTGGCCCTGCCTATTATTGTCAAGGGCGAGCGCTGTAGATCGATTATTACCAACTTTTTTTTTTTGCATGAATTGAATGATCTGGCCTACGTGGCACACAGTTATCCCATATTGAATATTTTGCAACACCGATGTGAGTGCATTTTAATCCAAGTGGTGGTGAACTGGCCATCGATATCGTGCAATATGATGGCGTTCGGTTTTTTTATGGGATTTTCCCAGTGATCCTTAAAGCTAATATAATCCATGTCAACGATCAAATTCTGAATGATATAATGTGAATATTTCGGAAACTATGCGCCCAGAGAACAAATCATCCACATCTCGCTCCTCCTGTACCACTGTGGTATTTTTGCAAAAAAAAATTTCTCAAGGATTATCCAGCAAATTCAAACAGCATCTCCACATAAATTTTATGCTTCCAGTAATCAGTCTTTTATACTTAAAATAAAACTCCAAAGCAAAGGGATTTTAAAGAAGGAAGTTGGAAAATTTAAGTGCAATAGTAGAATAGTGGAATAGAATTTTTTTGCAACACAAAAGGAAATCAAATGAATTTTTAAAGGCATAAACGAAGTTGTTATTGACTGTTGCCTTGCGTTAGATCTGTTCCAATTGATTTTTCTGGTTATCAAAATAAATTATGGTGGTGGTGGTGTGATAAAGAAAATTGGAAATATTTTGAGCAGAATAAAGCAAAAACGGCAATTGATTTTTAATTTTTTGTAGTGAACAACACAGGCATTCAGTAACAGAGGCAATCACAGCAGTCCTATGCCCAGTGTAGAGAGTTTTGGTTAGTTGCGTTAGAATTCTGTTTGAACAGGATTATATAACAGGCATCACAGAGATACAGAACGTTGCAGGATCTGAAATATACAGCTTTAAGGGGTTCGATCAATTCAATCGAAAAGGCGAAATGGCGTTATATGAACGTCTCACTCATATCCAAACTGAAGTCAGTCTCGGAATGGGATATGTCGCATGAATAGAATCGATTTCAATACCTCAATATCGTGAAGTACACTTCACAAACTTTATAGGGTATGCCCTCAATGTCTCCTCCAAGCCCATTGCCTTGAGAATATTTCAGGATGCTGCTCGATAACTCGGACTTTATATGTTACATGGCCTGGACTATCTTTGAACGGAGGAGGAAATTCGAATGCAAAAGACATCATAATGAGCCATTGTTGAGAACAGAGTGATAAATCGATCAGTTCAACTTATACGCCAAACTTTCGATAGCAAAAGCGATATTTTCAAACGCATTATATGGGTTACACATTATATGGGTTTCTAGTCACCATGGAGTGATAGGAAATGAGAAAGCGAACTGAACAAGTTAATCAGCGTACTCACGAGACACTTCGCCTTACATGTACATGTGAACTGTATTGGCGTGGTGGCAAAAGATAAATGCAGTACATACGGCAAAGACATCGAAAGGATGGAGCACGTTTTATTTCATTGTCCAGTTTTCATTAGCTCCACCAGACAGACATAACTTATCTAAGACGGGTGCACTGGAAGAAGTTAAGAAAGTTTGTACAAGAGGGAGGGTATAAGAGACGGAGGAATAAGATAGACCACAAACACACAAGAAAGTGTGCCTATAACCTTGAAGTTCTAGCACTTCCTAACCAAAGACAAAGCGTCCAAACCTTCGAAGAAGCCCCTTTCCAGGCTCCTCAACCTTAACCTACTAAGGGCTGGACAGTTGCAGGAGAGGTGTTCGATAGTTTCCAACTCCTCCTCATCGCAACATATTCTGCAATAGTCCGACTAGGATCTGTTTCAGATCCTTGTCCGCTATCTAATCTCGCAGTGCCCTGTAATGAAACCAATAACTAACTTCAGACTGGCCTTATAGAAGCTCAGCAGCAAATCTGTTCTATCACTGCCTATAGTACCTAAACCAATAACACGTCGATCCACCCCCAACGCCTCTGCTCTTCCCCCTAACCCGTCCAGTGGTGAAGCCGTAGAAGTGGCAGGTTGGGTGTTCGGGACAAACTATCAAATCGCCCTCAAAAGTGAACCTCAACCATCCACCATCTCCTTACCAAGTATACCGCTATATACCGGAATCCAGCATAGACGGATTCGATCTAGGTCAAAAGTCCTTAAAGGCTCTTTGTACTCACGAACAAGCCGTCATTTACATCCGACCGATGCAATGGGATTTAGGGCAGCCTAACTTGTAGCGAAGATCATATTAGATCTCGAATGTGAAATATGCCTACTAGCTCCGGCCTCAATAGCCTTCAATTTAGCAAAAATCTTTGCCAGAAACACGTTACAGTCATTCTTTTTCACATATCTATATTCCTCTTGATATTTCCTTTATAATCCTTTATGAGGACCAAAATCACCACGTAATGCTCGAAAATTCGACACGTTTAGCTCAGCACGTTTGTGTAAGGTTTTATATATCTTGAAATTGCCGTAGTATAGTAGGTAGTGTTTTGGATTATTAAACTTGAACCCGTGGTTAAAACCTTAGTTCAGACATCATGAACAGAATGAAATATGACCACTTCCGACAAAAATTCCTGAAGTAGATAAAATTTCCATGAAAAGTGTTACAAATCTGGCGTCTGGAGTAGAAGTAAAACTGTAGATCCCTCCACTCGTGGATAAAATTAACACACACAATATGGGTGGTAAGCGAAACTAGGTTGGAATCTTGACTAAAGGGTTTTTATCAAGAATACGAGTACTTCTGAAGTTATTAAATGATCTGAATTCGTAAACCTTTTACAGTAAAACAGTAAAAGATTGTAATAATTGCAATAAAAACTTGAGAAGTAAATACAAAAATCTTCCAAAATAACGCATATTTATGTATTTATTTTGAATTGTAAATTTTAAATCCTTATTACTTAACAGGATAAGCATCTGTTTTATACGTATTATCTTGTACTTTCTGTTTCCCTTCAATAGTAAAATAATTTTCAATATTTCTTATTACACTGATAACTACAAATATATGTAGCTATTAAGTAACTTCAGTTGTTGTTGCTGTTGTATTTTAAATAATATTTACTTGCAAAAGTTGTATTAAATACAGCTCATCATGATGATGATGATGATGATGATGATGATGATGATCATCATCCTCAAGTATATTATCCCTTTCGTTATAAACCACAATATTTAACCACAAACTTTTGTTTTAAAACAATATCCAGAGAGAGATAGAGATAGAGAGGAAAAAAAGTTAAAAGAAAGAGATAAAACTTACCTGCATAAAGCCTTCAGGACAACCAGGCAATTCACCGGTGGGACTTAAACTTGTCTCATACCCATCAACATCCGTATCAACCATACCCTCATCAAAACGACCCACAGTAAAACTATCAAATATTATCTGCAAAAAATGAAATAAAAAGAAACACGAGAGAATGAGAATAAGTAAAGTAAAATAAAATAAAATGAAATTATTGAATAATAAAATGGAAAAAGAGAGAGCATAAAAATACACACACACACATACATATACATACATTAGCATAGGCTGTATTGGGCAATAGTAAAACTGCAAGTCAAGTAAAAATCAATTTCATTTTAAACTTACCTTCCCTCATTCATATGAATATGGACAAAGGCTTTACAACAGAATGAAAAAGGGGGCTGGTCAAGGATTTTAAGGGTTTATGTTTAACAATATCATTATAAAACCATTTTAATATATGCATACCCAATCGTACGTGAATATGGAAATGGAATATTTTCCATTAGAGAACCTGCAGAGATAATGATAATTTGTTAAATTATTTATGAAGCTTGTCTGCCTAGTTGACCCGAAACATTTATTTGACAGTAAAACTGTAAGCTTAAGTAGCATTAAACATTTATATGCTTAAAGGAAAATAATATTCGAAAGTAATTTATTCCAAAAAATTATTGTCTTTTATTAATGGTTGCACACCGGTGGTATAGTGAGCACTGGCACTGTGCCTATGCTTAGGGGAGGGGGTTGTGGTTTCCTTTCCCACTTTAACTTGTAAATTATTAAGAAAATATTTATTAAAAAATTATGATGACCAGTCAAAAACCATAAGAGTAATAATTCAATACTCGTACCAATTTGTAGCTCACTACCATATCTTTGTCTTCTTTTATATGACCTTTTTAAAGATCTTCCAATACAATCTAGTACCAGAAAGTAAACTGATGTAGAAGGCTTATATAGAGATATTTCCAAGGAGAGTCACTCATGCCGGACTACTATAAGGAATATTTGCAAGTAAATCTTGGAAGTTAAATCTAAAATTCTAAAGTGAATGTTTACAACGATGTCCAGATCTATTGCGACAAACTTGAAAGCAATTCCAGGGCTTGTAAGAAACTCATTCATTGAAGCAGGCAGTTTAATATGACAAAGGATGCTTAGCAGACAATTCTCGAAATATATGGAGGAATCTGTTGGGTATTTTCCATGTTGGGATTTAAGTGATTGAAGGACGTGTTCAATTCAACTTGGACAAAAGTTGCAGAGGATCAGACATACCAAAGCCATCTCGATCTTTTCAGATAGCCAGGCTGCTATAAAGTCTCTGTCGAACATTGCGAATAATTCCAGAATCGTCAGGGAATGTCGCCGTTGCCTCAACCTTCTTTCTGGGCGCTTCAGTGTTAGACTTGCCTGGGTCCCAGGACACTGTGACATTCCGGGAAACTGCAGAGCCGTTTAATCGACTTAGGAATGCCACTTGCCTCGATCAAACTGACCACCGCGCGGAAATTTTTCCGAGACGCCAACCTATTCTGGATCAACGAGGAGTCCTGCTCTACCGCTAGACTTACCTGGCTCCGGATGGATAGAAGGCGTAGCAATCAGTTACTTGAACTTGGCCGCGGCATCATCTCAATCACAGTGGCCATGCTTACAGGTCACTGTGTTATGGGTAGACACGCGGAAACAATGTGGCTACCATTTAACAAATTCTGCTGTGAGTGCAGATCCGCTGAGGAGGACGAGACTGTTATCCATTTTCTTTGTCAATGCCCATCTCTTGCGGGGTGCACATATAGGTTACTTGGCTCTCCGACCCTTGTCAGCTTGACGGAGCTATCGTCCATTGATGTCAAGGATATAGCCTCGTTTATTAAACTTTCTAGCTGGTTATCCAGTGCGGGGTAGTCGTACTTTGGATGCGCAGATCTTGCGCTGACCGACTTTTCCTCCTAGGTTCGGGGGAATTTGGTCAGTACAGGAACTGTGTTCACCTGTGGCGTCACAACGAGCCGCAATGCGTGCTCAAGTGATCTTTTGGTATGAAGCTACCACACTAACCTAACCTATCTTAACCTAATGCCATCTGAAATTCAGCTCAAAACTAGAATGGAATAATCTGTGCAAGTTGGATTTGTTAGACTTGGGAATTGGATTGGCCTTTGCTGATTTTGACTTATGGTAAGTATTCAGAAGAGAGCTCCCACACTGCTATTGGGACCAGAACATGCGTGTGAATATAAATTCAAATTTAAGTAGCAAAGACAAAAACCAAAAATTTTATTTAACAGAGCTAATGTTAGAGTTAACAGAGCAATGTTAAGTGGTTAACAGAAAATACGAAAAATAGTCAAGGAAGAAATCACCCAAATATACGATATCAGAGACTTGATGCAGATATCTGACTATATACAAATTGCAGCCTAAGGTGTCCCTAATAAAACCCAGTAAGTAGTATATCCCAAATAATTTTGGAACTTGAGTTATCGGGCTTCAAATAGACCCTATGTTAACAGTGTCTGGGTAGGATGCCGGATGATAGATATTGTGGAATAATAGGACTTGGTGCACATATCCCACTATATACAAATTGTAGCTTAAGGTGTCCCTAAGTGGTATATCCCAATAAGTGGTATATCCCAAATAATTTTGGTACTTGAGATAAAGGGCTTCAAATATTTACTATGTTAACAGAGTTTGGGTAGGATGATGGTACTGTGCAAAAATCAACCCACCAAGACACTGATATCTCAAGTTCTTCCTCTAAGTTAACTTAACTTCCACTTGACTCTAACATTAGCTCTGTTAAAATTTTTGGTTCTTGCCTTTGCTAGTTAAATTTGAATTTTACTTCACGCACATGACCAGAACATCCCTCAGTAATGGAATTATAGATTTGAAAGAATATATTCTGTGATGTAGAAGTTAGAAATAGGCGGAGACTTTCCAAAAGCCAAACGACTTTGAGAAAATCTAAACTTTTAAAAGGTAATAATGGTAGCAAGAGGACATTTGCATAAGATTGGAAACGCTTGAACGTCTACTATATGTGAAGATTCGTGAGCTATTTTTGCATTTTAGAATCGGAGGCTTATGGGAAAGGTATACTCGGCGAAAATGAAAGTTGAGAGAGGCGAAAACTTCTCAAGGGATTAGCGACTTCAAGGCCTATATGTTGATACAGTGATGATGCGAAAGAATCACCAAAAGTCATGGAGTTTAACAGCTACTAGGCAGGGAGTTATTACAAACTTGGTCTGTATTATTACAAATAAGGCCTGAGTAGGCTGGTGGCGGTACAATAACTAGCTGATTTGCAATAATAAGAGACAGACATAAACCTAAAAATTCATACAGAATTAAAGGCCTGATTTCCACGTTAAAAATCCCAAAGCTTGCATACTAGCGGCTTGGACATCCCTGATAGTCCCATTGCTGTTTGACATTTACCATACAGACATACATAACTGGAGGACTTCTTAAACATCTTAGCTTAAATGTTTGAGTTCTAGGGAATATAGAATCTAGAATAAGACTCAAATACTTGACTTTGTTAGGCAATAATATCAACCGCAAAGCTTGAAGCAGCGGTTTGGACATGCCAGATAGTCCCATTGATGTTTGACATTTACCATACAGACATAACTGGAGGACTTCTTAGACATCTTAGTTTAAATGTTCGAGTTCTAGGAAATATAGAATCTAGAATGGTATCCAAATAATTGACTATGTTAGGCAATAAGATTATGATTTCATTCAACCTAATTTAGGATCTGAAAAATAAAATATTTTGAAGTTTTGCATTCAGAATTGAAATTGAAATTGGCAACTGGAGAAAGGAGTTATTGAAGTCTAGTAATTTTAGTCTGTATGAAGAGGATGTTATCACAGATAGAAACTGCATAGCAAATTATTTCATCCTAATGAACTGTGGCTCCAAATGCCACAATGCGCCCGTGATTAAGTTGGTCCATAATCTACAGATAAATAAAAGAAGAATCTGTACATCATCATATTACGCTGCAAGTATCATAATTTTATTTCACAATACTCTTCTGTATGGAAATCTTCAATTACTTTTACGGCCTGGTTTTAATACATTGCGCCATTGCTTTAAAGGGTAAAATGTTACTGTCAGATGAACTTGTTTATTTTGGCATAAAATTGTTGAATTCTTTTCAACAACGCCAATAATTCGGTTGAAGTTTCTTTTTCCACAAAATTACCCTTTCAAGCTTGTTTGTCTAATGAATGAAACAATAAGGGCAACACAGGCACGAAATAAAGTTTTTAAAAAACCGGAAAACTTTTATGATTTAATGACAAGGGGGAAAGAAAATAATTTAATTGTTCATAAAACACACACAAAAAATAAACACGCTTACGTTTGTTGTAATAGATGTTGTGGAGGAAATAAAAGGATATACGGTCCAAAGGAATGAGGAAATGATATAGAAAGTATCAAACAATAAATACAAACAAAACAAAGCAGCAAAAAAAAAAGAAAAACGAAGAGAAAAAATGTTGAAAACAAGGACAAGTTTTCAACATTATCTGTGACAACTACTCACTCAACTTAACTCTCTGGCATTATAATTCTACTGTCTACGCATTTATACACGCACATCAGATATTTGCACACACATACACATACATCCCTTTTAAATTTAGGGCTTATTTTAGTTTAACACACACATTGTTTAGATGATAAAAAGCCCTTATTTATATGGCTTACATTGTTAGTGGTTAAGTGTCTGACAGACAGGCTGCTTATTTATCATTCGCATAATGGATAAAATCATTCAAGGCAACACCATTACCATGGATATTAGGCGGTCTATCACATTTGTTGTAAAGATGGTAACATCTTATGATTTAAGCCATGCGAATATACTTTTTTTTATTATAATTTATCAATGAATTTGGCCATCTCTAGTAATGGAATCCTTCAAAATTGGGAAGATAAACACTAAACTACCGGGCCTTTCCTATCCTTAAATTTAAACAAAACATCGTGTGTATGTGTGATATACCATCGTTATGTGTTACTCGTTGTAATCCACGACTTTTGCCATCATGTGTGGACTAAAAAATCGTTCAAACGTCCGCCATGGATTCTCTGGCTAGAACACATTCGAAGTGGCTAATTTTCCATAAAACTGGCGCATAAATCAGGCTGAATTTGACCAATTGCATGGGTTATGTTGTCCATGTTGAGGACCACTGTGATACGCCTACATTTGTATTAAGAATACTTTACAATAAAAAGTCTAGTGGGGTTTAATCGCATGGCATCGCTGGCCAGTTCACATTACTTGCACATGATATGACCATGGCATTGAATCCCTCGTGCATAATACCAATGAGACATGAGCTGTGTAGTAAGTAACGCCGTTCTGTTTAAACCACATGTCGTTAGTATTCAGATTATCCAATTCAGACCATTAAAAGTTGGTAATCAGCGACCTATAGCGCTCGACGTTGACAGTGATTATCTGGCCAACAATGTTCTCTAATAAATATGGGCCTATGATACGATACCAGCCGAAAATGCACATCAAAAAGTGACTTTTTCGGAATGCATTGTACGATCTTGATACTCATATTGATTTTTATCATCCCTAATTCGACAATTTTTTTTCTTAAAGTCCCGAAATCTGTGTGGGAAGACACTATAGTTACGTAATCTAGAACATTTTGTTAGCGGCCAGCGTCCTAGTTTTGCATGTTTACATACCCAAGCATCCAGAAATTTGTATTTTCGATAAAACTTAGGGTCAGCTGCCAACTTCTCCAGAACCCATTCAGCAAACACTGGGCAGTAGAATTTTGTACGGGTACAGACACAAGCCCCTACGCAAAATTTGGCAAGTTATGGTCTGCGAAAGACCGATTTCTTGTGAAAGCTATTTACAGCCACTCTGTAAGATTCTCCTGCATATATGTATGCTTCATGTATGCTTTCTATAGATCTTGCATTTAGTGAGCGAGCAATTTCCTCTCATCAGATTTCTGGCAAAAACTCTAAAATTGAAACGAAAAGTTTCTTAAAAATCTGTCGTTCGAAGTCGACAATAAACTAGAGGTCCCGCCACTCATGAATAAAAATCAATGCACACAACTTGGCATGACAAGCTACGTCAGAGTCCTGAGTAAGTGGTGGGTTGTAAGGACCATTTATATACGTAAGTGATCCGGACAATCTGAAATTTATCGGTTATATTCGAAATTTTTATGTTGGTCAATGGTATAATGAACCAGTGGGCTTGAATTTGTCCAACTTAAAATAAAATTTACGAAGCGCTAGGTACGCTGCCCGAACAAAATGTGTTGTTGAGAGCCATCATATCGGTCTATGGTCATTTGGCAAAACAGACTGAATAAATGGAAAATTTGAGTCAATGTTTGGAAGTTTATTTGGTTTAAATTTAGATTCTCAGCTGTGGGAAAGAAATTAAGTTTCCTGATCAGGTTTACAGAAGTACAGTAACAACATTTTTGTAGGCAGCTCCTAAAATTGTTTGACTTCCGTCTGTCAACGATGTCCAGTAAACTTTATTACTGATCCCTCTCTGATAATAAAACAGTTCTCTCAATCAATTACAGATTAAACACGCTATTTTCTTTAAACTCCTTAGCCGACTAGGTTTTAATATGTCGATCTGGATGTCAAGCGGAGAAGATTTCTCAGTTAAATGTGATCTGAGTAGTTAGGCAGCATAGCCGGCCTAGGAAAGCTTGATATAAAATTTTTCGCTGTAATATATTAGGTTGGAGTCAATAGCCATTATGAATTCCATTTTCACATAAAATTTTAATAAAAAATTAAAAAAAAAGTTTTATGAAACTATCCGTCCATAGCTGTTCCCCATATAGAAACAAATTATTTCAAAACAACTTTATGTAGGGCATGACGTACTCCTACTTGACCGCCTCTGTACTTCTTGCATGCTACTTTGCTTTCGTTTGTTTCCCTGACATCTGTGACAGTGATGTAAACATTAAATGCGTTAACTAAACAAACTGCGACTTGCCTGCCATTGTGTTAAGCCAGGTACTCGTGTGTTCGTTTTATAAAATAATTCAGACAACTTGATTTTTATCTTTTGCACATATTTTGTCTGTTTTAGTCCTTTATTCATGACGCATAACAATACATATGTGTGTGGAAAGCAAAATCCCTGAAGTCCTGTAAAGAAAAAGTGAATAAAAACTCTGGTTTTCCTATTCTATAGTCGCTCTCTCGCTCTGTTGGCAGCTTAAAAGTGTCAACGAAAGCCAAATATCATATGCAATATGAACGAAAAAGGTAAAAAGGGATATGTTTTACGTTAACCCGCTGCTATTGTGTTCGTGTGAAAAGTTAAAAAACGTCAGCCATAAGAGAGACTGAGAGAGAGAGAAAAAAAATATTAAAAACATCTCATTTATAAACATAACAAGTCTTTGTTTTTTTCTTTTTGTGCGCCACAAGTCAAGAGTAAAATCAGTATTCTGTCTGCTATTTGGTCATTGCATGGGGAAGGATAACCAAGAAAGAATACTGCGGAGAATTTTGGTATACAAGCGTGTAATGCTGCTGGTTTATGTAACTATGGATACTAAACCCAATATAAGCTAATTTATTATCTAAAATTGCGGTCTATGCCCAATTTTTAGGCGCAATGCAACTAAAATTTTAAGAACATTACACGATATTTGCTTAAAAAGTATAGGCACTGCATTTTGAATTTTACCAAGTTGATAGAGAACTTCAGCAAGTTCTAAAGCTACACTACAGTTATCTGGAAGGCAGAGAGACATCTTATCTCAGCCTAAAATATTCACAAGTTTATGACCAACTGTGTAGGCTTACGGAGCTGATCGAATTTAATTTATATCTTCTCACAGAATCTGGTTCTGGTTAGTTTGTTTTTTTTACTCTCTGCCGTGTTTATTTATGCGGGTTAAAATCTTATCGCGATGGTTATTTCATACCCTAACGGTGTAATACGAAAAAATCATACAACAATACAACATATTTCAAGTAAGCATTCAAACAAGCAACCTAAACATATGGAACCATTATAATGCTGCAGATAACTGTTATATAAAGTAAGCCAACATATTTTGTATGTCTATTTTTCTCTCTCTCTCTTTCTGTTGTTGCTATTGTTGTTGTTGTTGTTTATGTCATTTCATTTATCATCCGATTTTATTTTACTTTCTTTGTGGTATTTTTTCATTTTCTTTTTTGAATTTTTTGTTGTTTTTTTGTTCAAACACTTACCTGTACAATGTCACCATGAACTTTCCCAGATGCTGTGAATGTTAAGTGACATAAAAATGGCAGTTTATTCCATTGGGGTGTTGGTACTTTAATAGAGTACGTACGACCAATGTCACCATAATAGGTGCGGTTACAAACTGGAAATGGAGAAAAAAAGAAAGAGAAAATGAAAATGAAAAATATGGCAACAGAAATATAATATAAGAGATAGAGAGAGAGAAGAAGTAAGAGAAGTGGCCTCAAACCATTAATATAGTTGGAGCCATATAAAGAGCTCCCCCACCCCTACAATTGAAAGTAGGAGGAGGAGGAGGAGTAGGAGATACAAAATTGCTAAAGAAGAAAATGTCATAAGACGTATTAAATGGAAAGTGTAATCAAATATTGATAAGAAGAGCTAAAATAAATAAAAAGTTTTCCGGGCTTTTATTAAAGTTTTAATCAAAAGGGTTTCTCTTATGGCTGCA
Organism: Sarcophaga rosellei; assembly: GCA_930367235.1. NCBI lineage: Eukaryota > Metazoa > Arthropoda > Insecta > Diptera > Sarcophagidae > Sarcophaga > Sarcophaga rosellei. The sequence continues at coordinate 12,759,111 of OV884020.1, read as the reverse complement.
TAAAAGCCGTTTTCTTTAAAAAGTCAAACAAAGATATGGCAGATCAGCAGTCATTTCCTTAAGCCATATCTTTCACAGCTTGGAAGAAAATAGCAATACTAACCGTAGATATTTTTTTTTAATAAAGTGGGTCACAAAGTGAGACAACATTAGGTATCACAATAGTTAGATTCGTATGAAGTTGGAAGACTATTTTTTTTTTTTTTGCAACGCAATGTTTAACTAAAATGTTACTTGAAAAGTAAAAATCTTTACACCAAATCAAACTGGCAGAATAGATTAAATACAACTGAAATATTTGTGGACAGAATTGTAACCGTTAAAGAGGACGAGTGAAGGAATTGTATACGGGACAATGGGGAAGACTTCTGGAGTAGAGCTTACCGTATCTTCAGGAGAAAGAATAGACAGACGGACTTGGACATGTTGGCGATAATGTATTGCCTTCATGAAGGGAGGGCATAAACGAACTGTTGCGGGTCTTCTTTCCAAGAGCGGAGGTCATTGCCTATGACCACTAATGTAGTAGAAGAAACTTAATGTGTTACGACCCGAGAAAAAATAAAAATGTCTTGAGTTATAGAGTCTTACATAGCCTATAACGGCCACCCTGTTGAAGCTACATCTGTAAAATTAGATGTAATGGATGGATGGCCAATAAAATATGATATGTGTTCTCCGAATGGGTGCGGGAAACTGAACCCAATTATCATCGAAAAATCATCTCCAACTATGATACTCATTCCTGGATGAATGGGTACGTGAAAAAAACAAAATTGTTGAGTTTTCGTTATTATAACGCCGCTGTCGTCGTTGTCTAGTAGGCAGTCTGTTCGCTTATTAGACGTAAAGCCCGGGTTTCAAAACGAAAGATGAAAAGAAAAAAATATATTTCTTCTGCGACTTCCTCTCAGTAGATTTCTGGCAAAAACTCTGAGAGTAAATAAACCTCCCATGAAAAAGTTTCTCAAAAATCTGTTGTTCGGAGTCGACGTTAAACTGTAGGTCCCGCCACTCAAGTATAAAATTAAGGTACACAACATGAGTGATGTGAGAAGCTAGGCTGTAATCCTGACTGAAGGGTTGCAAAGGCCAATTATGTATGTCTGTATGTATTACGCCGCTGCTAGTCTATTAGGAACCGTATTTACTTCGTAATTTTGTTTCAAATCCATGCATCATGACTATTATAACTACGTTGATACCATTGTCTTGACCTTTTATCATGTAACCTTTTCAATTACGCATTGAGAGTTTTCTGCGGAAAGCATTGACGCATGGCAATGGCAGTATTGTTTATAAAAGTGCGCAGTTACTAGAGTACGCTGACGTCATCAACACCATTGGTTGCTTCAAGCGAGATATCACTGCTGCCTTCAGTGCTACACGAGAATCTGGCGTGATGGGTTTGGCAGTAGAATGTGAAAATATATGTCATGTGGACTCTATACGTTACGATGTCCGTCGTTTTTGGTAGCCTCTGTGTTCTCAGATATGATGAAAGAGAGCCCAGAAGGAAAAATTAGTCGTTTTGCGACAAGGGCAGCATTTTGCGTGGCAATTAATTTTGAATAATGAAAGCCAAGTAAGAAATCCAAAATGTGTAATTGTAGAGGTAGTTCGCAAACATTTTGGATCGGCTCCCAATCTGAAAGTTATTTTTATGCAACTTCATAACCTAATGAATCGAGCTCTCTCCCTACTGAGCTGTCCCCTGGGCTGAAGTAAGTTGTATAAACTTGGGAAATGCTTCACAACGAGCCTTAGTAATAAAAGTGAAGCGCAGGGATGCCCTGCGCACTACTCCTACGATCGCTCTGGAGATAATCTTATACCTTCTACCGCTTCACCTCAACTGCAAGGGCGTGCCAAATAAGGTATACTTGGACATTGACATTGTCGGAAGCAGTAACTACATGACGCCGCGATATGACTTCTGGATGAATTTTAGGACATCCATTCCAGAAAGGGAGGACTGGAGGAATGGTGCGCCGCACCTCCAAAGTGGAAGGAGCCGTTGGAATTGGTATTTATTCGGAATCAATCAGAATATCCAAGTCAATAAGGCTACCGAATCACTGCAGTGTCTTTCAGGTGGAAGTGTCAGCAATTCGGGCTGCGGTGAAAATTACTGTGGACAAAAATGTTCAGGGGCGGAAAATCATCATACTTTCCGGTAGCCAAGCATCTATCAAAGCATTGGATTCTAGTGTAATAAACTACAAGATGGTGTATGACTGTCGCAGATGTCTCAATGACATGGGTGCCGGACATAAGGCTATTCCTGGCAACTGGCCAGAAGGTTCACGACCATCAAACTCTCTGATGAATTCTCTACATTGGGGATTCCTTTGGGTACCAGCAAGCTTATAATTGGCAATGTAATCGTAGATCTTGTCAACAGTAGGTGGGCAACTTCAGACAAGGGCAAAAAGGAGCAAAAAATCTGGCCAAGGCTGAATAGGAGGCACACGGCTACTCTGCTTAAGTTGCAAAGAAGTACGCTCAGCACTGTTATCGGGGTTATTCAGAATCATTGTGTTATAGGAACGCATGCAAGGCGTATTGGTCTTGGACACCTTGCGAATGATTTCTGCAAAAGCTGTGAAGATGAAAAGGGTAATGAGACTATTCTTCACCTATGGTGCATATGCCTGGCACTTGGTCGTAGGAGAAAGAGATACCTGGAGGATCTAGATTTGTCGTATGAAATCAACTTTAAATTGTAAGTGTTCCGCCCGCCACCCATGTATAAAAGCTTAAGTGGTATGTAAAACTAGGTTGCGATCCTGACTGAAGGGTTGTAATGATCAATTACAAATGTAATCTTCTCAATTCGAACTAATTTGAGGCAATCAATACAACTTTTGTTGGCAAGTAATGTATGTGGTCTTTACAAACAAAATGAATTCGAGGTAATCAAGACTTTCCTTGGCAAGTTAACATAGGAGAGGATTGGAGTCTTGCAGTTGACTATCCAGGACTAACTATAGGTTAGTAACTGCTATACTGTCTTCTACTTCTTCAAGTTATCGATTGGCCTTAGGTGGAATCCTTTGCCTCACACAGTATTTCTGACCATGACTAAATGAGAAGAAAAGCTAACAGATGTTTAACCTTCAAATTAAAATTATACACACCAGATTTCTGTTTTTTGTTGTCAACCAATTTAAATTTCAATTTTATGGAGAGGGAATACGGCATCCTTCTTTGCTTTTTAATAACGTCTTGTCTCATAATATTCAATGTCTTCTCCAATAACGAGACATTTAATGTAATTTTTACCATTCCTTTGAACTTTATCCAGTCAAATTAAGAAAGGCCATACCAACCCATCCCTTTTAAACTAGCATTTCAAAATATTTGCCCATGCGTTTATAGCATGAAATGTCTTAATTTGCATAAATTACTTGAATAAATAAGAAGTCAAATTTATTCAAATAAAAACAAAAAACAAAAAAAATGTAAAGAAAATTATTTATGCAAATAAATAATAACAACAAGAGAAAGACACAGAAATATGCCAAACCCAATCTACTAACAAGGAATGAAGACATTCAAAAAGTATACTTTTATAAAAAAACTCTCCTCTTTGCATGGCCCGCTCTCACCTCCACTGTTATGAACCTGGCAAATTAAATTCATCACTCACTAGAACCACGCAAACAAACACACAAAAAAAAGGACCAAAAATTAAACGAAATATAATCAAAGTCAACATGGAGCAGCCTCAAATGGAATGACACAAAAAAAAAGATGAAATGAGTTGAGTTAAAAAAAAAAAATAAGAGAAAACTTCTCAAATGACAACAATATTGAAGGATACATACGACTTTTCAAGTTTAACAACATCAAGTTTAGTCCTGCCTGTCATTTTTCCTATGTCTACATGATAACAGGCAGTACTAAAACAACAGCCAACACAGCGCTATATCCAACAGCCACTGACAAAACAGACGTAAGGACGAGTAAACAAATGAACGCACGACGACAAGTCAACATAAACAGTTAAAAGGAAAAAAAAAGAAAAAAAAACAATAATAAAAGAAGAAGAATAATATTGTTTGTTTATTTTTTCTGTCCCCGTTTCTCTTCTTGCTGTCCTGTCCCTATTTCCTGTCCTGAATTAGAATAACAGGCATTACAAAATTTCATTTCCTTTTATGTAGCCTTCATAATTTGTCTACGAGAATATTTTCCAAATAGAATTGCTCAAATGTGAAAAATTAAATAGAAACAAACAACAATCATTTCAAATTCTCTTAACAAATATTTGACGGTGGTTTGACGGAAAAAATTTTTTCCAAGGATTTCAAAATATTTTTCAAGGATTTCAAAATATTTTCACTTTTAATTGACGTTGAAAGGCAAGCAGCAACTGATTGTCAAAATGGATGTTTTTTAGTAAAAAAAAAACAAAAACAGCAAACTACAGTTATAAGTTACGTGGCACAGAAATTATGTAGCTGAGAGAACACCAGATGCTAGAGAACTTCGAACACCAAATTGATGACAACCTCAAACAGGCTGCATTCAATTTGAGTGTGATAACAGCGCACAGCTCGAAAATATTGTAAAGCCCCATCTCAATCCAAAGCGTAACTACATACATAGATAATTGGCCATTACAACCCTCCAGTCAGGTTTACGGCCTAGCTTCTCACACCACTCATATTGTGTGCGTTAATTTTATACTTGAGTGGCGGAACCTACAGTTTAACATTGACTCCGAACGACAAATTTTGAGAGCGTAACTAGATGGCAAAATTTCCAGAGCGATTGTCTCATACTGGCAGTGTAATGAAAAGTACACTCAAGAGCTAGAAAACATATCGAAGCGATTATGCATTGTCAGAACTGTTTAAAGTGGATTCCATCGTAAGTTTGCATAAGTCAGGCGATCCTGCATAAATTTTGATTAACCAGGTCATAGAATCACGTGTAATCTTATCAACGAATTGATGGATGGTTTAACATTAAAGATTCCAAAGACCTGACTGAGTGCAGCAACAAAAGAACCACTATTTTGCTTATCTTCTGTATACAGTAGACTTTCCCAGGAAGAAAATTTTTCTAGTTAATGTTATTGTTGTTTAATTTGCAAACAACAACAACAGAATCACATTTCGAATGGGAGAAGAGAATACATACATAATTCGTCATTACAAGCCTTCAGTCAGGATTACAACCTAGCTTTTCACACCACTTATGTTGCGTGTGTGTTAATTTTATACACGAGTGACGGGACCTATAGATTTTTGAGAAACATTTTCATGGCAATTTTATTTTACTCTCAGAGTTTTTGCCAGAAATCGGCTGAGAGGTAGTTGTCGGAGAAATATTTGTTTATATTTCTGACCTGGAGTTTGAACCGTGGCCTCATGTCTAATAAGCCAACTCACTACCTACTAGACTACGGCGACTTCACAATTGTGAGTATCACAGTTCGTATAGCACCCTTTGTCACCTTTGTTTTTCAACGCACTCATGATGACAAATTATGGCGAAGGACTAGAGGCATAATCTGATGTTTAAGCGACCATCTGGAAACATTAGGACACGCAGATTGGATATGTATATCGTTACACAATCCACATGTTAGTGAAAAGACCAAAAAGCATCATCATTATAATGCAATAGTAACGAATTGAAAATAACCATCCATTTCTATTTGGCGGCTTTATGGGGAGCAGAGATCAGCAATGAGTATTCAAAAAGATGAGTACATTCGAATCATACTCATAATTTCTGATACTTATATGCATTCGTACTTATTTTAATATCATACTCAACTACTCATATTCAAAGTTTGAAGTACTTATCGTACTCATACTTAACAATACGCATGATGTTCTTGATTTTAACTCTGCTTTACTCAACAATTACAAGAATCACAAAAAAAGTATGATTCGTGTACGAACACTACAATACTCACTAGAAGGTTGAGTGTTTGCTTGGTCGCTGTCTTTTTTTCTTCCTTCCTTTTTGTAAATGCAACAACAACGAAGACTGTAAATTTTGATCAATTATTCGAATAACTCGTAACATTTATGAGTATTATAAGTATTTTTCTAAATTTATGGATCTGAATGAGTAGGCGTATGAATCAAACATATTTCGAATGTTATGAGTTTGATGACAACGTTGTACTCATACTCATTGCGACCTGTAGTTATAAATCAATGTTATAGTGAGTACGAATGAATCAGAGTGGTTGAATTTCAATACTGTTGACTCACTCATACTCAAAATGCCATTAGTACTTATGAGTAGCGAAAGTACGATTCATTTTTGATCTCTGATGGGAATTACTTTAACAACAAATGCAGACATTAGAGAAGACGTTGATACATGAACAGGCCACAAAAAGCCTATACAAAATTACACACAGTGTAGACCAACGGCCAACTTTTGTGGTGCACTATATTTAACATATTTATTAGCTGAGTGAAGTCAGTTGCCTTATATGGATGTGTATTAATGAAATGAAGCTCCTTGTGCCCTCAGAATAATCGAAATTTTTTGGTTAAGAGTATCTAACACTGTTGGATTCGTTACAATTTTTAATTGTAATCAAGGCCTTCAAACGAAAGTGAAGATATGTCGGGCATGTACAATGCAGACAACTGTCAAGAACTCAAAATCTCTTAAGGGCTTAGAAAACTCCAATACCAGGATAGAAATATCTCAGAAAATAATTCGAATTATCAAAACTACGTATGAAAAATGTCACTTCTTCAAACATTCCATACCAGCTGAACTGGTCGCCATAATATTGGTGGTCAGTTCGGATAGTATAGGAACTGCAAAGATTACATTAAGGCTTTGATTTCTGAGTATGTTAATTGTGTTATCAACATGTAAAACAACTATAAGAATGAGGAATATGAGAGCTGGATGTCAGATAAATATCAAAACATTTCAAACCAAGCGCCTATGGAATGCTAGCACAGATACTACCATGCTGCAAGACCCACCTATTAAATACGCAGCTAACTTCTGCTAGCTAGGCAGTATAATGTTAACGGTTAGCATAAAAAATGCCACAAAAAAATTAATAGAGTGTAGGAAAGCCATTCTGATGGTAGCATTAAGCAGTGGATAGACCTAAAACATATGCAGACTAACAAAGTCTAGTGGAAGGCCGACTCTGTTGTATGTAAAAACTGCAGGTATTCATCAACAATTGCTTTAAAATTATATGCAAGGTATTCAGGCCGACACCATTAATTGGACGAATTTCAGAAACTTATTCCATGTTGAGGCAAATTTTGCATAGAAAATGAGGAATGCCCGGGACATAAAATCAGGAATGAAGTGGAAGGTATCGCATTATGCTTGACATTCAAGAAACCATAGACTTATTAGCACAAGGAAATACACGACTTCCTAAACTATATAAATTGGAGACGCTTTGTAGAGAGCATATGCTCCAAAGAGGGTAAGTAGAGAGAAATTAATTACACTGTCCAACATTAAAAATGGTACGGCATTCATATCACTTGAATATCAAGACATAGTGATGATCAAGGTAAGTTGAGAGTGGATGAGGGAGTCTAAATCGCTTACTGGGAAGCTATGTATGGTTCCGGGACTAAAGTGAAGGAATATCTGTGGCATCAAAATAAGCCTTAAACTTCATAAGCAAAATGATATGTCTATCTTCCCAATTACCAAGGAATTATCACTGATAAATATGAATGATATGATCGGGTTATTTGTGTAATAGAACAACGATTGTGGAATGAAGCCATGATTGTGGCTTACAGCTAGCTGCTTTGGAAGTTGATGTGTGAAGTGGCAAACAACCTGATTACATAGATATGCATAAGCCAAGCATGCTTCATTGTGATACTATAATATGTATTTATGTATCCTAGAACAATTTTTAAAGTGCTGAGCTCTTCGCTCATAATGTGGAGCTCAATCTAAAGGATCAATTTCTGTTTTCAAACTAACCTCCCATTCTTGGCTTAATTCCTTTATTAATATGTTCCTCGAAAATTGCCCACTGTTCACTAATTTGTTGTATTAAAAGTGATGCTTACAACTTGAAATTTTCTGCCGCTTTGTTAAGGAACTTCAAAACAGAAAATGACAGCAAATTTGTGATTCCATTTCAGTTTTCCCGCTTTAATAACGTCATACTCGACAACATCAAGTGTGCAACATTTGCTTATTTTTTTTTTCCTTTATTTTCTTACTTATGAAATCATATTTTCCTTATTCATCTTGTTCTTCTACTTCTTCTTCTTTTACTTCTTCTCCATCTTAATAACCATAATTTCAGTTTCTTTCATTTATTCCGGTTTTATTTTTTTCTATTTTTTTCACTTCACTTACCCGTACAATGTCTGGGCTCATCGCTGCCATCTTCACAGTCAGCTTTGCCATCACAATACTTATCCAGGGGTATACAAATGCTGGTGCTTCCTTTGCACGGATACTCGGAGACCTCACAGGCGATTACGATTGTAATTGTGAGTTGCAAAGAGATGAGCCAGCAATAGTAGAAAATCCATTTACTCGTTACGTCGTACATCTGGAATTATAAAATGCAAGAGGGAAAAAGAATTTTTAAGAAGGAAAAGAGATACACTTTCTTTGCTTTTATTTCACTAAAGAAAAAAAAAAACGGAAGAAGCAAAAAAGAGGTGAAATATAAAGATTTCTATTGCTGTTGTTGTTTGTGTGGAATATGAAAGAAACATTTTTTTTTATAAAAATCCGTTGATGTATGGGGGTGCAGTATTTTTTCTTGTTTTTTTTTTTTTGATTACAAATGAAAATGAAAATGATAAATGATTGTTTAGAACAGCTGTAGGGGAGTTAAAGTTTTACACACACACACAATATGTGTGTATTTGTATGCAACTAAAGGGGTTTCCTAAAGTGATTTTCTTTAGTTTCTATAATGTAATGCCTTACAATTCGATTAAAATTGTTTTGAAAGAAATAAATTCTATATATTGCTCAATACTTTGAATTTTGTAATTTATTATAGTATGTAGCAAAAGTGAGTACCTAAATATATACTATCTACTACGTTTATTATACTTCTGTTTGTCTATTTATTGATCATAGTTTAATGATATAGCATATAAGTCAAGACTAAAAGCAATAAGGGCAACCACGGCAATCACAAAAACAAAATATGTCACATGCACTCACTTTTGCACCCATGTTTTATCATCTCTAAACTGACACAAAGAGATTTCAATATCTTCACATGTAGTCATATGGGTTCCTGCACACGGACACTTTGAAGATAACAACAAAGCCGACAAAATCTGACACAAGTGATTCAATTTAATTCATTCGTTTTGAAGTAGCCTTGATCTAGTAGGCAGTGTGTTTGCTTATTAGATGAATAGCCCGGGTTCGAGCCCCAGTCCAGACATCAAAACGAAATATGAAAAATAATATTTCTTCGGCGACTTGCTCTCAGCAGATTTCTGGCAAAAACTATGAGAGCAAATAAAATTGCCATGAAAAGTTTCTCAAAATCTGTCGTTCGGAGTCCGGCCACTCATGGGTAAAATTAATGCACACAACATTGGTGGTGTAAGAAGCTAGGCCGTAATCCTGGCTGCAGGGTTGTAATGGAAAATTATGTATGTATGTATGCAGTTCTAACAGGACATTGGCCTCGGTAAGCACACACCCGGAGGCTAGGAATACTATCTTAACGATTACGAAGAAGTGGAGATTGAGGAACATCTTCTCTTTTATTGTATTGTACTTGGAAACCTAAGAAGAAGAATGCAAATAGTTAAATACATCTACCTAAAGGTGATTTCAATAAAATTTATACTTTCATACAGCTCACAGAATGCCTGAGAGATGCTAGCCAGGAGTTAGTTATACCTGAGAACATGAAATATTGGAACCTTATTCGACCTAGTTAAGCTATGACCATTGGGACAGCTGCCAATTTATGCTACATACATACATAATTGGCCATTACAACCTTTCAGTCAGGATTACGGCCTAGCTTCTCACACCACGCATGTTGTGTGGCTTAATTCTATACTTGAGTGACGGGACCTACAGTTTAACGTAGACTCCGAACGACAGATTTTGAGAAAGTTTTTCATGGCAGGTTTATTTACTCTCACAGTTTCTGCCAGAAATCTGCTGAGAGGAAGTCGCCGAAGAAATATTTTTTTTCCATATTTCGTTTTGATGTCTGGCCTGAGGGCGGAATCCGGGCTGTAAGATAAGCGAACACACTACCTAATAGACTACAGCGACTACAATTCATTATAATCTAGTCAAATAACTTTTAGCACAATTATACCGAATAAAGCATTATCCCGGACTATAAAGCTGCGATAAACAATTTCTTCTGACGTGGTACAGTACGCATTATAGTGGTACCTACTCAAACTGTGATAACAAATGAGGAGGTGAAAACATAGTTAGAGAATTACAGAATATAAGCTTAGTCTGACGAATCCATTGAAAACCAGCCTACGAAAATGGGCGAAAACGTCACACTGACTAGCGGCACAACGAATCAGAATTGAAAATTGCAAAGATACCATGGATCGGTGCCAATGAGAGGAAATCCAAGAGTATATTAAGTAAGGCCAACTTAAGTACGTTGCTACGTAAAGGTACACGTAACACATTGGATGAGAGGTTCATATAAACATGTACAATCCGTTGTCAGGATTACAACCGAACTTCTCACACCACTCATATTGGGTGTGTTAGTTTAATGCATGAGTGGCGGGACCTAAGGTTTATTGTTGACTCCGAAAGACAGATTTTAGTAATCTTATTTACTCTCAGAGTTGTTTTTTTAAAACACTGCTGAGAGAAAATTAATCGTCTTTAGCCAGAGTTTGAAACTCGACTACCGATCTAATAATCCAAGACACTAGCTACTAAACTACGGTGTCATTGTCTTTTTCATCTGTTGAATTATTTAGCATTTATTCAGTCTGCTCTATTAAAACACTTTGGATGACTATAGGCAACGACGTGTGCTCTGAAACATTTGGACTGATGCTAAATTTCAACGAAAAATCATTTTCTGCGATGAGATTTATTTGTAGATGATTTAAGGGGTATATGAACAAACAAAATTAAGAACTTTGGTACAATATAACTTCACATAAGACCCAAGAGCGTCCAATATATCAGGCAAAGTCACTGTTTGGTTGAGAATTTGTATTGGTGACGTCATCGATACAACAGTGAACCCTTTAGGTAGATAATTATGAAATTGTAATTGTCCTGAATTTGATGATGCGGACATCAACCGCGTGTGGCTTCAACAACGATATATGTAGACGGTGCTACTTGACACACAGCTTCTGTCACATGAGAGCTAATTGAAGGCATGTTCAATTGTCATCGTAAATTTTAAAATAATATAAAGATGGCGTATTCAATTTGGCAGATGCCCTTGAAAGCAAGGGTCAAAGCTGGGACTTAATTAGCTTTTTATATTCAATGTATATGATCAGGGATACGCTGTACTCATACCAGGAAATTGTGGTTTTAATACATTCAGGTATAGCAGATAATAACACAATATTGCTGATGGAAATCCATTTTATTGGCTCGTGATTAGCAGCGAATTAACTGAGGCAGGTAGCTAGTAGAACTTGTGCGGAATTTACGCACATGTCAAGTATTTTAGCCGCGTATTTACATAGACAGGTAGCTGATATACCCTTTTAGGAATTTACGCAAAACCACAACAATAATATTTTTTTATATCAGGGTACCATTACTTCTAGGAAATTCAATTAATTCATTGCGGTTGCTGTATGAATTTCCTGTATAAATAGGATTGATTTGCAAATTCGGTGTTAATTACGAAGTTTACTTCAAACAGTTCAGTTGCCTTAAAATCTGGGTATAAAAAATGGTAAGGCGACTGAAATAAATTGAAAATTTTTATTTAAAAAAGAAATAATTTTACTCCAAAATCTTTAACAATTCTTCGCTTTTTTACATTTTCAGGGTACCGCACAACCACAGGATGCATTTTTTAACGGCATAGTAAAGAAGACCTATGAAGAAATGAAATTTTCGGATTGTCTTTACCAACGCGTTGACATTTCCAAAGTAAATTTGGACAAATTAAAACCGTGGATAAATAAAAAAATCACCGATTGTTTACATATAGAAAACAAAGTGGTGGCAGACTTTGTCTGCGAACAATTGCAAAAAGAAAAATTTCCCTGCCCGAAGCAGTTACATATCAATATGACGGGATTTCTAACTGATCCGCATGCTCAACAGTTTATGGATGAATTGTGGGCACTTTTGATATCAGCCGAAGAGAGTGAAAACGGCATACCAGCTGTGTGTTTGGAATCGGAAAATCCGCAGTTGCCACAGAGCAATTCAAATAATGAAGACAATATCAGGGAATGCCAATCTAATCAGGGAGATAAATATGAACTAAGTGATGATGAGATTGATGAAAACAGATTATCACGCAATCGTTCCTGGGATAGATCAGAACGTAATCGTACATCTCCTGATCGCAAAATGAATGATTCACATGAAAAACAATTTCCACGTGGATCAAGATCGGCATATCGTCGTTCTCCAGAGCGCAAAAATCAACGATACCACTCTAAACATCGTAATACTAGCCGCTATGAATCACCACAAAGAAGCCGAGATATTTCATGGACACGAAGCCGTACAACATATCGTTCGAGTTCGAAGCATTCAAATCACAAACGTAGAGCATCTCGCTCTGTTAGTTTCACACCTTCGCCAGAACGCATACGTAACAGAGGGTATATCAAACATTCTTCAGCCAGTTCGTTAGAGAGAGATAGTGGTCGATTGCAAGGCGGCACAAGAGATGATTCTCGTAGTAAGGCTAGAGGTTTTGAGTACAATCGCGATAGACCTCGTTCACCAGACAGATATCGCGGATACAACAGACAAGAATTGCGTGCAAGGCAAAGATCCCGTACCCGACAATATTCACCTTCACGTTCGCGTAGCTTAAGAAGATCTTGTTCCCAAAGGAGATCCCGTTCACGTTTCCGTCAGCGGACATTTTCACGTAATCGTTCACGTTCACCAAGAAGATCTCGTCCCCAAAGAAGATCCCGTTCGCGTTTCCCTCAGCGGTCATTTTCACGTAATCGTTCACGTTCGCCGAGAAGGTAAGTTACAAGCAATACAACTGCATAGGTAGGGGTTCCTAATTGCAATTTTACTTTCTCTTTTCACAGATTTAATGATCGTCGCTGGCCTTTGCAGTACCGGGCAAACAATCCAAGACGTTTAAATCGCTGGAATCGTAAAAGGCAGAGCCATCAACGTTTTGGCGGCCGCGTAAACAGATACGATCAACAACGTTACATTTCGCCGCAAAGACACTTTTCCAGAGAACGTCGCTTTTCACCACGTCGTAATCAGTTCCGCAGAAATTCACCACAATGGCGTGACTCACCACAAAGACTTTCACCAGAGAGAAGATCCGTTTTACAGAAAGAAACTATCTTTTCACCATTACAAGTATCTACACCAGAACACGAAGACAGTACTTGCAACAGTTGGAATCAAACGAAAAATTCTACAGTCAGCATGACACCAAAGAAACCACCACCCTTATCCAAAACTGTTTATAAAGAATCCCAGGAGGCACGGGCAGAAAAACGTAAATATTGTGATTTAGAAGATGGAAACTTACAAGACTGCGTTACTGATGCCAATGAGGCTGTTAATTCTGAGTCCGAGGATCAGTGCATAGCTAAAAAGAAGCGTAAGAAGTCGAAACATAATTCAGACGATTACGCTCCAGAAGCCAAATCCAGCAATGGGAAAAAACGTAAGAAACGTAGCAGCAAAAATAGCAAAAAGAGAGATAAGAAATACAAGGAAGAAAACAAAGAGGCTAAGATTTTAGGCCGTAACGATGATGACAACATGGAAAACACAAAAAGCGAGCTTTCCTGCACAGAGTCAATCATGTTGGGTAGTTTTGATGAAAACTTAGAAGTAAATTTAGAAAATTGGATTTAAACTTGACTAATGCTACTACTCTTCTTTTATTCATTATAATTATTATAAAATTTAAGTAAAAATAAAAATAAAAAAAAAAAATAAAATAGAAATAATTAACAAAAAAAGTGTATAAAAATTACAGAAATTTATTCTTTTCATAGCCACTGAAAACATAACCAACCAACCAATATGAATAAGAAATTCGTAGAATGACACCCACAGGGCGCTACTAGTTAATCCTAACCTCTAAAAGATATTCGTATACATATTATAGCAGTCAGGCAATTAATTTTTGAACATTTAGTTTCACCTAGACAATGCATCGTGTCACAAATCATTCAGAATGATTTCAAAACTATATGGATTGGGTTTTGAATTACTACCACTATATTCTCTTACTCTAGCCTAATTCTGGACATCACATGGTGCATTGTCTCGATGAAGCAACCATTTCTTTTGTTCGTTTCATTGTAAGGTAGTGATACTATTGATATTTTTTGTTGTATTTTTACTGGATATTTCCCTAATGTCTCTAAACAGTATTGTCCACAAAAACTTTAGGGTATATTTCGTTGTCAGCAGGCACACACGTGTTTCCTAAATTAACATTGCATTTACATAGATAGATAGATAGACTTTAGATGGTCTCCTCTGACCAATTGTTTTTTCTATCTACAGTTCCCATCTACTACAGGGTCTTTAAACATGGCTTGATGAGGCAGGTTTGATACTTGCTGCACATAAAACGGAGGCTGTCCTGATAAGTGGCCGGAAGATAGTAGAGAAGATGAAAGGACCGTTGGAGGCACTAGGATCGAATCGAAGAGGGCTATAAAATACCTGTTAGTGATTATCGACGACAGGTTAAACTTCAAGGAGCACGTGAAATACATCGGCAAAAAGGCATCTGTAACATAGGGAGCGCTGTCGAGGATGACGGCAAATATTGGAGAACCAGGTACATTCAAGAGGAGGATTATATCGAGGTTTGTAACGTCGATAATGTTATATGCTTGCCCAATATGGTCGGAGGCACTCTCCATGGTGACGACAAGGAGGATACTGTCCTCGGTGTATCGTCTAAGCGCAATTAGACGGATAAGTGGCTTCAGAACAGTGTCTGATGAAGTGGCATTGGTATTGGCAAAGAAAATACCAATAGACATATTGGCGGATGAGATGAAGCGGATATACTTTCGCCATCTCGAGTTTCCAGGACGAACTGCAGCTATAAAATAGGGGGAATGAAGGCCTTCCATGCACAAATGGCAGTTACGATGGAAGAACAGTTTAAAGGGAAGATGGACATTTCACCTTGTCCCTGATGTAGCCCTTTGGATGGAGAACAAACACTGTGAGCTGAACTACTACGTGACCCAGTTCCTCATGGGTGATTCAGGAAGTACCTACACAGATTTGGACATGATAGGGTCTTTCGGCAAAGATTTCTGATCTTTTACACTTGATAACGGCAATCTTCTTAAAGCTAGAATTGTAAAAGGTGTGGCGGTAGAGAAGTTGCCGTTGTCTAGTAGGTAGTGTGTTGGCAGTTCACACAGTTCTTTCAGCAGATTTCTGACAAAAACTCTGAAAGTAAATAAAATTGCGATGAAAAGTTTCTCAAATATCTGTCGTTCGGAGTCGACTCCATACTGTAGGTCCCGCCACTTATGTATACAAATTAACGCACCCAACCTAACTGGTGTGAGAAACTAGGTCGTAATCCAGACTGAAGGCTTGTAATGACCAATTATGTATGTGTGTATGTATGTATGTGGTGGTAGAGGACTAATGACCTACTTAATATTGCAAATTAATTACATACTCATTGTCCTAACAACCCTTTAGTCAGGATTACAACCTTGTTTCTAAGTGGCTGTAACTACCGTTTATTGTCGATATCGAAAGATAGATTTTTTATTAAAATTTTTCATGTCAACCTTATTTAATCTCAGAGTTTTTATTTGGAAGACTGCTGAATGGAAATATTGGAGATATCTGAACCAGGGTTTAAATCACGGTTTTACGACACACTACCTACTAGACTACATCATCATTGTCTTCATTATCTATCAAGTTATTTGTCATTTATTGAGTCTGTTTTATCAAATCACTAGGGACGATCATAGGCAACAATTTGGGTCGCTGAATTGGCTCTGGTAGGACTGACGCTAATTTTCACCGAAAAATCATCTTCAACGGGGATTGCCACTTATGTATGATTTATGGGGTATGTGGACAAACAAAATTGTGGACTTCATAAACAATATTACTCCACATAAGATCCAAGAGTGTCCAATGCATCGGACAAAGTTTCTGTTTGGTATGGAATTGGTGTTGGTGGCGTCATCGATACAAAGGCGGTCACTATGGGTCGATAATTATCAACTTATAATTGGCCTGAAGTAGATGATATGGATATCAACGGCATGTGGTCTCAACAACGTCACAGTCTATATCACATGGGAGCTAATTGAAGCCATGGTCAATTCCCATGAATGATGTGGACACCAATGGCATGTGATTTCAACAGAACGGTTATGTGCCACACAGTTTACATCACTTTGGATATTCTGAACGAGTGATTTTAGGGCATAGACATCTCACATGGATGCTATTTAGCTGGCCTTAAAAATCAAGCGATTTGACCTCGTTCAAGTTTTTCTTGTGGCGTTTTCTTAAGATGCTGGTGTATGATATTAAGTCACATACTACAGCGGTTCTTAATTTCAATCTGATCCATGCCATTCGATTAATTCAGTTTGATGTATGCGCCAGAGTCACGAAAATTAAATATTTAGGAAGAGTTCTATCCAACGAAGGTGAATAGTTGAGGTAGTAGGATGCCTCAAAAAAAGAAAAAATTGTTTCGAAATTTGTATTTAAAAAAGAATCAAACTCCGTTTATAGCAGACTTACGTATAGCGCTATCCTAATTCGTAGTCACGTGTAAGAAGTTGTCAGTAAACTCTCCTGTTATTGCTTTACATACCATGACTAAAAGCTGACACTTCTCAATTTGAAATGTCTTTTTAAAATTCTCTTAAAATGATAATAAAAAATGAAAAACAGAAACAAAAAATTGCAAATTGCAATTTTGCAAATGCAAATTTTTAGGAAAATTGTGAATGTAGACATGAATCCAATTGTTTGGAGATATCTACGCAAACCATTACCTTAAATTTAAGTGTAGGCACCTTTCGGTAGGCCATTGCCTCTTTCTTAAATGGCTTAAATCACCCGATATTGGCGGCATCTCATATGATGATTCGCTGACTGCAGCGAATGTTTTATGACTATTTTGAGGACTCAAAATAAGTGCAAGGAGGCGAAGGTCATTTTCATCCCTAAAGCTGCAAGACCATCGATAACTACTGCGAATGATCTGAGACCTAACAATGGAAAGGATTGTCTCGAATAATAAGGTCCAACACTTTCCCACATTTGCTTGTGCTCAATACGCCTATACTAGTGACAGGTCCTGAGGTTTTACAGAACACCTTGGTGGGGAACATTGAGAAAGCTCTGGCATGCAATCTTTACTCACGAGTAGTTTTCATCGACGTGGAGGGCACCCTCAACTCTGTCCACTCGGAATTTATTGTGAGGGCTCCTCATGAGCGCAATTTTAGCGAGCTTATTATGAAGGTCGTTACTGAACTTTTAACCAAAAGAATAATTAATGCCTCTCTAGAGTATACTTAGACCGTTATAGAATGGAGGCGTCGAAATGAGGAAGTGAATAAACTAACTAACCGAGTTAGAGAATTACAGAATATAATCTTAAATTGTCGAATGCATTGCAAACTAGGCTAAGAAAATGAGGGAAAACATTAGATAGACTATAGCGGCACAACGAATCAGAAGGGAAAGTTGCAAAGATACTGTAGATCGATCCCAATGGTAGGAAATCATAGCGTATATTAAGTAAGGCCAACTTAAGTACGCACCTACGCGAAGGTATACGTAACTTCTCACACCACTCATGTAGGGTGCGTTAATTTAATACATGAGTTGCGGGTACCTACGACTTATTGTTGACTCCGAAAGACAGATTTTTAAAAAAAAATTTCATTATAAACTTATTTACTCTCAGAGTTTTCTGTTAAAGGGCTGCTGAGAGAAAATTTTTCGTTTTTAGTCAGGGTTTGAAACTCGACTATTGATCTAATAATCCAACCCAACTACTTACTAGACTGCGACATCATTGTTTTTATTTGTTAAATTATTTAATATTTATTCAGTCTGTTCTATTAAAACACTTTGGATGACTGTATGCAACGGCGAGTGTTCGCAGAATGAGCTCTGGAGCATTTGGCCTGACGCTAAATTTCAAGGAAAAATCATCGTCCGCGATGAGACTTATTTGTATATGATTTATGGGGTATAGCTAGACAAACAAAATTGTGAAGTTTGGTACAATATAACTTCAGATAAGACCCAAGAGCGTGCAATATATCCGGCAAAGTCACTGTTTGGTAGAGAATTCGTATTGGTGACGTCATCGATACAACGGCGCGCACTATAGGTCGATAATTATCAACTTGTAATTGGCGTGAATTGGATGATGTGGACATCAACGGCATGTGGTTTCAACGGCATGTGGACGGTGCTAAATGCCACACAGCTTATGTCACATGAGAGCTAATTGAAGGCATGGCCAATCCAGACATCAAAACGAAATATGAAAAATAATATTTCTTCGGCGACTTCCTCTCAGCAGATTTCTGGCAAAAACTCTGAGAGCAAATAAAATTGCCATGAAAAGTTTCTCAAAATCTGTCGTTCGGAGTCGACGTTAAACTGTAGGTCCGGCGAATCATAATTGAAAATTGCAAAGATACCATGGATCGGTGCCAATGAGAGGAAATCCAAGAGTATATTAAGTAAGGCCAACTTAAGTACGTTGCTACGTAAAGGTACACGTAACACATTGGATGAGAGGTTCATATAAACATGTACAATCCGTTGTCAGGATTACAACCGAACTTCTCACACCACTCATATTGGGTGTGTTAGTTTAATGCATGAGTGGCGGGACCTAAGGTTTATTGTTGACTCCGAAAGACAGATTTTAGTAATCTTATTTACTCTCAGAGTTGTTTTTTTAAAACACTGCTGAGAGAAAATTAATCGTCTTTAGCCAGAGTTTGAAACTCGACTACCGATCTAATAATCCAAGACACTAGCTACTAAACTACGGTGTCATTGTCTTTTTCATCTGTTGAATTATTTAGCATTTATTCAGTCTGCTCTATTAAAACACTTTGGATGACTGTAGGCAACGACGTGTGCTCTGAAACATTTGGACTGATGCTAAATTTCAATGCAAAATCATTTTCTGCGATGAGATTTATTTGTAGATGATTTAAGGGGTATATGAACAAACAAAATTAAGAACTTTGGTACAATATAACTTCACATAAGACCCAAGAGCGTCCAATATATCAGGCAAAGTCACTGTTTGGTTGAGAATTTGTATTGGTGACGTCATCGATACAACAGTGAACCCTTTAGGTAGATAATTATGAAATTGTAATTGTCCTGAATTTGATGATGCGGACATCAACCGCGTGTGGCTTCAACAACGATATATGTAGACGGTGCTACTTGACACACAGCTTCTGTCACATGAGAGCTAATTGAAGGCATGTTCAATTGCCATCGTAAATTTTAAAATAATATAAAGATGGCGTATTCAATTTGGCAGATGCCCTTGAAAGCAAGGGTCAAAGCTGGGACTTAATTAGCTTTTTATATTCAATGTATATGATCAGGGATACGCTGTACTCATACCAGGAAATTGTGGTTTTAATACATGCAGGTATAGCAGATAATAACACAATATTGCTGATGGAAATCCATTTTATTGGCTCGTGATTAGCAGCGAATTAACCGAGGCAGGTAGCTAGTAGAACTTGTGCGGAATTTACGCACATGTCAAGTATTTTAGCCGCGTATTTACATAGACAGGTAGCTGGTATACCCTTTTAGGAATTTACGCAAAACCACAACAATAATATTTTTTTATATCGGGGTACCATTACTTCTAGGAAATTCAATTAATTCATTGCGGTTGCTGTATGAATTTCCTGTATAAATAGGATTGATTTGCAAATTCGGTGTTAATTACGAAGTTTACTTCAAACAGTTCAGTTGCCTTAAAATCTGGGTATAAAAAATGGTAAGGCGACTGAAATAATTGAAATTGAAAATTTTTATTTAAAAATGAAATAATTTTACTCCAAAATCTTTAACAATTCTTCGCTTTTTTACACTTTCAGGGTACCGCACAACCACAGGATGAATTTTTTAATGGCATAGTAAAGAAGACCTATGAAGAAATGAAATTTTCGGATTGTCTTTACCAACGCGTTGACATTTCCAAAGTAAATTTGGACAAATTAAAACCGTGGATAAATAAAAAAATCACCGATTGTTTACATATAGAAAACAAAGTGGTGGCAGACTTTGTCTGCGAACAATTGCAAAAAGAAAAATTTCCCTGCCCGAAGCAGTTACATATCAATATGACGGGATTTCTAACTGATCCGCATGCTCAACAGTTTATGGATGAATTGTGGGCACTTTTGATATCAGCCGAAGAGAGTGAAAACGGCATACCAGCTGTGTGTTTGGAATCGGAAAATCATAAAATTGCAGCAAAAGTTGGTGAAGAACAAGAACCGCAGTTGCCACAGAGCAATTCAAATAATGAAGACAATATCAGGGAATGCCAATCTAATCAGGAAGATAAATATGAACTAAGTGATGATGAGATTGATGAAAACAGATCATCACGCAATCGTTCCTGGGATAGATCAGAACGTAATCGTACATCTCCTGATCGCAAAATGAATGATTCACATGAAAAACAATTTCCATGTGGATCAAGATCGGCATATCGTCGTTCTCCAGAGCGCAAAAATCAACGATACCACTCTAAACATCGTAATACTAGCCGCTATGAATCACCACAAAGAAGCCGAGATATTTCATGGACACGAAGCCGTACAACATATCGTTCGAGTTCGAAGCATTCAAATCACAAACGTAGAGCATCTCGCTCTGTTAGTTTCACACCTTCGCCAGAACGCATACGTAACAGAGGGTATATCAAACATTCTTCAGCCAGTTCGTTAGAGAGAGATAGTGGTCGATTGCAAGGCGGCACAAGAGATGATTCTCGTAGTAAGGCTAGAGGTTTTGAGTACAATCGCGATAGACCTCGTTCACCAGACAGATATCGCGGATACAACAGACAAGAATTGCGTGCAAGGCAAAGATCCCGTACCCGACAATATTCACCTTCACGTTCGCGTAGCTTAAGAAGATCTTGTTCCCAAAGGAGATCCCGTTCACGTTTCCGTCAGCGGACATTTTCACGTAATCGTTCACGTTCACCAAGAAGATCTCGTCCCCAAAGAAGATCCCGTTCGCGTTTCCCTCAGCGGTCATTTTCACGTAATCGTTCACGTTCGCCGAGAAGGTAAGTTACAAGCAATACAACTGCATAGGTAGGGGTTCCTAATTGCAATTTTACTTTCTCTTTTCACAGATTTAATGATCGTCGCTGGCCTTTGCAGTACCGGGCAAACAATCCAAGACGTTTAAATCGCTGGAATCGTAAAAGGCAGAGCCATCAACGTTTTGGCGGCCGCGTAAACAGATACGATCAACAACGTTACATTTCGCCGCAAAGACACTTTTCCAGAGAACGTCGCTTTTCACCACGTCGTAATCAGTTCCGCAGAAATTCACCACAATGGCGTGACTCACCACAAAGACTTTCACCAGAGAGAAGATCCGTTTTACAGAAAGAAACTATCTTTTCACCATTACAAGTATCTACACCAGAACACGAAGACAGTACTTGCAACAGTTGGAATCAAACGAAAAATTCTACAGTCAGCATGACACCAAAGAAACCACCACCCTTATCCAAAACTGTTTATAAAGAATCCCAGGAGGCACGGGCAGAAAAACGTAAATATTGTGATTTAGAAGATGGAAACTTACAAGACTGCGTTACTGATGCCAATGAGGCTGTTAATTCTGAGTCCGAGGATCAGTGCATAGCTAAAAAGAAGCGTAAGAAGTCGAAACATAATTCAGACGATTACGCTCCAGAAGCCAAATCCAGCAATGGGAAAAAACGTAAGAAACGTAGCAGCAAAAATAGCAAAAAGAGAGATAAGAAATACAAGGAAGAAAACAAAGAGGCTAAGATTTTAGGCCGTAACGATGATGACAACATGGAAAACACAAAAAGCGAGCTTTCCTGCACAGAGTCAATCATGTTGGGTAGTTTTGATGAAAACTTAGAAGTAAATTTAGAAAATTGGATTTAAACTTGACTAATGCTACTACTCTTCTTTTATTCATTATAATTATTATAAAATTTAAGTAAAAATAAAAATAAAAAAAAAAAAATAAAATAGAAATAATTAACAAAAAAGTGTATAAAAATTACAGAAATTTATTCTTTTCATAGCCACTGAAAACATAACCAACCAACCAATATGAATAAGAAATTCGTAGAATGACACCCACAGGGCGCTACTAGTTAATCCTAACCTCTAAAAGATATTCGTATACATATTATAGCAGTCAGGCAATTAATTTTTGAACATTTAGTTTCACCTAGACAATGCATCGTGTCACAAATCATTCAGAATGATTTCAAAACTATATGGATTGGGTTTTGAATTACTACCACTATATTCTCTTACTCTAGCCTAATTCTGGACATCACATGGTGCATTGTCTCGATGAAGCAACCATTTCTTTTGTTCGTTTCATTGTAAGGTAGTGATACTATTGATATTTTTTGTTGTATTTTTACTGGATATTTCCCTAATGTCTCTAAACAGTATTGTCCACAAAAACTTTAGGGTATATTTCGTTGTCAGCAGGCACACACGTGTTTCCTAAATTAACATTGCATTTACATAGATAGATAGATAGACTTTAGATGGTCTCCTCTGACCAATTGTTTTTTCTATCTACAGTTCCCATCTACTACAGGGTCTTTAAACATGGCTTGATGAGGCAGGTTTGATACTTGCTGCACATAAAACGGAGGCTGTCCTGATAAGTGGCCGGAAGATAGTAGAGAAGATGAAAGGACCGTTGGAGGCACTAGGATCGAATCGAAGAGGGCTATAAAATACCTGTTAGTGATTATCGACGACAGGTTAAACTTCAAGGAGCACGTGAAATACATCGGCAAAAAGGCATCTGTAACATAGGGAGCGCTGTCGAGGATGACGGCAAATATTGGAGAACCAGGTACATTCAAGAGGAGGATTATATCGAGGTTTGTAACGTCGATAATGTTATATGCTTGCCCAATATGGTCGGAGGCACTCTCCATGGTGACGACAAGGAGGATACTGTCCTCGGTGTATCGTCTAAGCGCAATTAGACGGATAAGTGGCTTCAGAACAGTGTCTGATGAAGTGGCATTGGTATTGGCAAAGAAAATACCAATAGACATATTGGCGGATGAGATGAAGCGGATATACTTTCGCCATCTCGAGTTTCCAGGACGAACTGCAGCTATAAAATAGGGGGAATGAAGGCCTTCCATGCACAAATGGCAGTTACGATGGAAGAACAGTTTAAAGGGAAGATGGACATTTCACCTTGTCCCTGATGTAGCCCTTTGGATGGAGAACAAACACTGTGAGCTGAACTACTACGTGACCCAGTTCCTCATGGGTGATTCAGGAAGTACCTACACAGATTTGGACATGATAGGGTCTTTCGGCAAAGATTTCTGATCTTTTACACTTGATAACGGCAATCTTCTTAAAGCTAGAATTGTAAAAGGTGTGGCGGTAGAGAAGTTGCCGTTGTCTAGTAGGTAGTGTGTTGGCAGTTCACACAGTTCTTTCAGCAGATTTCTGACAAAAACTCTGAAAGTAAATAAAATTGCGATGAAAAGTTTCTCAAATATCTGTCGTTCGGAGTCGACTCCATACTGTAGGTCCCGCCACTTATGTATACAAATTAACGCACCCAACCTAACTGGTGTGAGAAACTAGGTCGTAATCCAGACTGAAGGCTTGTAATGACCAATTATGTATGTGTGTATGTATGTATGTGGTGGTAGAGGACTAATGACCTACTTAATATTGCAAATTAATTACATACTCATTGTCCTAACAACCCTTTAGTCAGGATTACAACCTTGTTTCTAAGTGGCTGTAACTACCGTTTATTGTCGATATCGAAAGATAGATTTTTTATTAAAATTTTTCATGTCAACCTTATTTAATCTCAGAGTTTTTATTTGGAAGACTGCTGAATGGAAATATTGGAGATATCTGAACCAGGGTTTAAATCACGGTTTTACGACACACTACCTACTAGACTACATCATCATTGTCTTCATTATCTATCAAGTTATTTGTCATTTATTGAGTCTGTTTTATCAAATCACTAGGGACGATCATAGGCAACAATTTGGGTCGCTGAATTGGCTCTGGTAGGACTGACGCTAATTTTTACCGAAAAATCATCTTCAACGGGGATTGCCACTTATGTATGATTTATGGGGTATGTGGACAAACAAAATTGTGGACTTCATAAACAATATTACTCCACATAAGATCCAAGAGTGTCCAATGCATCGGACAAAGTTTCTGTTTGGTATGGAATTGGTGTTGGTGGCGTCATCGATACAAAGGCGGTCACTATGGGTCGATAATTATCAACTTATAATTGGCCTGAAGTAGATGATATGGATATCAACGGCATGTGGTCTCAACAACGTCACAGTCTATATCACATGGGAGCTAATTGAAGCCATGGTCAATTCCCATGAATGATGTGGACACCAATGGCATGTGATTTCAACAGAACGGTTATGTGCCACACAGTTTACATCACTTTGGATATTCTGAACGAGTGATTTTAGGGCATAGACATCTCACATGGATGCTATTTAGCTGGCCTTAAAAATCAAGCGATTTGACCTCGTTCAAGTTTTTCTTGTGGCGTTTTCTTAAGATGCTGGTGTATGATATTAAGTCACATACTACAGCGGTTCTTAATTTCAATCTGATCCATGCCATTCGATTAATTCAGTTTGATGTATGCGCCAGAGTCACGAAAATTAAATATTTAGGAAGAGTTCTATCCAACGAAGGTGAATAGTTGAGGTAGTAGGATGCCTCAAAAAAAGAAAAAATTGTTTCGAAATTTGTATTTAAAAAAGAATCAAACTCCGTTTATAGCAGACTTACGTATAGCGCTATCCTAATTCGTAGTCACGTGTAAGAAGTTGTCAGTAAACTCTCCTGTTATTGCTTTACATACCATGACTAAAAGCTGACACTTCTCAATTTGAAATGTCTTTTTAAAATTCTCTTAAAATGATAATAAAAAATGAAAAACAGAAACAAAAAATTGCAAATTGCAATTTTGCAAATGCAAATTTTTAGGAAAATTGTGAATGTAGACATGAATCCAATTGTTTGGAGATATCTACGCAAACCATTACCTTAAATTTAAGTGTAGGCACCTTTCGGTAGGCCATTGCCTCTTTCTTAAATGGCTTAAATCACCCGATATTGGCGGCATCTCATATGATGATTCGCTGACTGCAGCGAATGTTTTATGACTATTTTGAGGACTCAAAATAAGTGCAAGGAGGCGAAGGTCATTTTCATCCCTAAAGCTGCAAGACCATCGATAACTACTGCGAATGATCTGAGACCTAACAATGGAAAGGATTGTCTCGAATAATAAGGTCCAACACTTTCCCACATTTGCTTGTGCTCAATACGCCTATACTAGTGACAGGTCCTGAGGTTTTACAGAACACCTTGGTGGGGAACATTGAGAAAGCTCTGGCATGCAATCTTTACTCACGAGTAGTTTTCATCGACGTGGAGGGCACCCTCAACTCTGTCCACTCGGAATTTATTGTGAGGGCTCCTCATGAGCGCAATTTTAGCGAGCTTATTAAGAAGGTCGTTACTGAACTTTTAACCAAAAGAATAATTAATGCCTCTCTAGAGTATACTTAGACCGTTATAGAATGGAGGCGTCGAAATGAGGAAGTGAATAAACTAACTAACCGAGTTAGAGAATTACAGAATATAATCTTAAATTGTCGAATGCATTGCAAACTAGGCTAAGAAAATGAGGGAAAACATTAGATAGACTATAGCGGCACAACGAATCAGAAGGGAAAGTTGCAAAGATACTGTAGATCGATCCCAATGGTAGGAAATCATAGCGTATATTAAGTAAGGCCAACTTAAGTACGCACCTACGCGAAGGTATACGTAACTTCTCACACCACTCATGTAGGGTGCGTTAATTTAATACATGAGTTGCGGGTACCTACGACTTATTGTTGACTCCGAAAGACAGATTTTTAAAAAAAAATTTCATTATAAACTTATTTACTCTCAGAGTTTTCTGTTAAAGGGCTGCTGAGAGGAAATTTTTCGTTTTTAGTCAGGGTTTGAAACTCGACTATTGATCTAATAATCCAACCCAACTACTTACTAGACTGCGACATCATTGTTTTTATTTGTTAAATTATTTAATATTTATTCAGTCTGTTCTATTAAAACACTTTGGATGACTGTATGCAACGGCGAGTGTTCGCAGAATGAGCTCTGGAGCATTTGGCCTGACGCTAAATTTCAAGGAAAAATCATCGTCCGCGATGAGACTTATTTGTATATGATTTATGGGGTATAGCTAGACAAACAAAATTGTGAAGTTTGGTACAATATAACTTCAGATAAGACCCAAGAGCGTGCAATATATCCGGCAAAGTCACTGTTTGGTAGAGAATTCGTATTGGTGACGTCATCGATACAACGGCGCGCACTATAGGTCGATAATTATCAACTTGTAATTGGCGTGAATTGGATGATGTGGACATCAACGGCATGTGGTTTCAACGGCATGTGGACGGTGCTAAATGCCACACAGCTTATGTCACATGAGAGCTAATTGAAGGCATGGCCAATCCAGACATCAAAACGAAATATGAAAAATAATATTTCTTCGGCGACTTCCTCTCAGCAGATTTCTGGCAAAAACTCTGAGAGCAAATAAAATTGCCATGAAAAGTTTCTCAAAATCTGTCGTTCGGAGTCGACGTTAAACTGTAGGTCCGGCGAATCATAATTGAAAATTGCAAAGATACCATGGATCGGTGCCAATGAGAGGAAATCCAAGAGTATATTAAGTAAGGCCAACTTAAGTACGTTGCTACGTAAAGGTACACGTAACACATTGGATGAGAGGTTCATATAAACATGTACAATCCGTTGTCAGGATTACAACCGAACTTCTCACACCACTCATATTGGGTGTGTTAGTTTAATGCATGAGTGGCGGGACCTAAGGTTTATTGTTGACTCCGAAAGACAGATTTTAGTAATCTTATTTACTCTCAGAGTTGTTTTTTTAAAACACTGCTGAGAGAAAATTAATCGTCTTTAGCCAGAGTTTGAAACTCGACTACCGATCTAATAATCCAAGACACTAGCTACTAAACTACGGTGTCATTGTCTTTTTCATCTGTTGAATTATTTAGCATTTATTCAGTCTGCTCTATTAAAACACTTTGGATGACTGTAGGCAACGACGTGTGCTCTGAAACATTTGGACTGATGCTAAATTTCAATGCAAAATCATTTTCTGCGATGAGATTTATTTGTAGATGATTTAAGGGGTATATGAACAAACAAAATTAAGAACTTTGGTACAATATAACTTCACATAAGACCCAAGAGCGTCCAATATATCAGGCAAAGTCACTGTTTGGTTGAGAATTTGTATTGGTGACGTCATCGATACAACAGTGAACCCTTTAGGTAGATAATTATGAAATTGTAATTGTCCTGAATTTGATGATGCGGACATCAACCGCGTGTGGCTTCAACAACGATATATGTAGACGGTGCTACTTGACACACAGCTTCTGTCACATGAGAGCTAATTGAAGGCATGTTCAATTGCCATCGTAAATTTTAAAATAATATAAAGATGGCGTATTCAATTTGGCAGATGCCCTTGAAAGCAAGGGTCAAAGCTGGGACTTAATTAGCTTTTTATATTCAATGTATATGATCAGGGATACGCTGTACTCATACCAGGAAATTGTGGTTTTAATACATGCAGGTATAGCAGATAATAACACAATATTGCTGATGGAAATCCATTTTATTGGCTCGTGATTAGCAGCGAATTAACCGAGGCAGGTAGCTAGTAGAACTTGTGCGGAATTTACGCACATGTCAAGTATTTTAGCCGCGTATTTACATAGACAGGTAGCTGGTATACCCTTTTAGGAATTTACGCAAAACCACAACAATAATATTTTTTTATATCGGGGTACCATTACTTCTAGGAAATTCAATTAATTCATTGCGGTTGCTGTATGAATTTCCTGTATAAATAGGATTGATTTGCAAATTCGGTGTTAATTACGAAGTTTACTTCAAACAGTTCAGTTGCCTTAAAATCTGGGTATAAAAAATGGTAAGGCGACTGAAATAATTGAAATTGAAAATTTTTATTTAAAAATGAAATAATTTTACTCCAAAATCTTTAACAATTCTTCGCTTTTTTACACTTTCAGGGTACCGCACAACCACAGGATGAATTTTTTAATGGCATAGTAAAGAAGACCTATGAAGAAATGAAATTTTCGGATTGTCTTTACCAACGCGTTGACATTTCCAAAGTAAATTTGGACAAATTAAAACCGTGGATAAATAAAAAAATCACCGATTGTTTACATATAGAAAACAAAGTGGTGGCAGACTTTGTCTGCGAACAATTGCAAAAAGAAAAATTTCCCTGCCCGAAGCAGTTACATATCAATATGACGGGATTTCTAACTGATCCGCATGCTCAACAGTTTATGGATGAATTGTGGGCACTTTTGATATCAGCCGAAGAGAGTGAAAACGGCATACCAGCTGTGTGTTTGGAATCGGAAAATCATAAAATTGCAGCAAAAGTTGGTGAAGAACAAGAACCGCAGTTGCCACAGAGCAATTCAAATAATGAAGACAATATCAGGGAATGCCAATCTAATCAGGAAGATAAATATGAACTAAGTGATGATGAGATTGATGAAAACAGATCATCACGCAATCGTTCCTGGGATAGATCAGAACGTAATCGTACATCTCCTGATCGCAAAATGAATGATTCACATGAAAAACAATTTCCATGTGGATCAAGATCGGCATATCGTCGTTCTCCAGAGCGCAAAAATCAACGATACCACTCTAAACATCGTAATACTAGCCGCTATGAATCACCACAAAGAAGCCGAGATATTTCATGGACACGAAGCCGTACAACATATCGTTCGAGTTCGAAGCATTCAAATCACAAACGTAGAGCATCTCGCTCTGTTAGTTTCACACCTTCGCCAGAACGCATACGTAACAGAGGGTATATCAAACATTCTTCAGCCAGTTCGTTAGAGAGAGATAGTGGTCGATTGCAAGGCGGCACAAGAGATGATTCTCGTAGTAAGGCTAGAGGTTTTGAGTACAATCGCGATAGACCTCGTTCACCAGACAGATATCGCGGATACAACAGACAAGAATTGCGTGCAAGGCAAAGATCCCGTACCCGACAATATTCACCTTCACGTTCGCGTAGCTTAAGAAGATCTTGTTCCCAAAGGAGATCCCGTTCACGTTTCCGTCAGCGGACATTTTCACGTAATCGTTCACGTTCACCAAGAAGATCTCGTCCCCAAAGAAGATCCCGTTCGCGTTTCCCTCAGCGGTCATTTTCACGTAATCGTTCACGTTCGCCGAGAAGGTAAGTTACAAGCAATACAACTGCATAGGTAGGGGTTCCTAATTGCAATTTTACTTTCTCTTTTCACAGATTTAATGATCGTCGCTGGCCTTTGCAGTACCGGGCAAACAATCCAAGACGTTTAAATCGCTGGAATCGTAAAAGGCAGAGCCATCAACGTTTTGGCGGCCGCGTAAACAGATACGATCAACAACGTTACATTTCGCCGCAAAGACACTTTTCCAGAGAACGTCGCTTTTCACCACGTCGTAATCAGTTCCGCAGAAATTCACCACAATGGCGTGACTCACCACAAAGACTTTCACCAGAGAGAAGATCCGTTTTACAGAAAGAAACTATCTTTTCACCATTACAAGTATCTACACCAGAACACGAAGACAGTACTTGCAACAGTTGGAATCAAACGAAAAATTCTACAGTCAGCATGACACCAAAGAAACCACCACCCTTATCCAAAACTGTTTATAAAGAATCCCAGGAGGCACGGGCAGAAAAACGTAAATATTGTGATTTAGAAGATGGAAACTTACAAGA
Organism: Sarcophaga rosellei; assembly: GCA_930367235.1. NCBI lineage: Eukaryota > Metazoa > Arthropoda > Insecta > Diptera > Sarcophagidae > Sarcophaga > Sarcophaga rosellei. The sequence goes on along the minus strand of OV884020.1, from coordinate 12,728,763 downwards.
CTGCGTTACTGATGCCAATGAGGCTGTTAATTCTGAGTCCGAGGATCAGTGCATAGCTAAAAAGAAGCGTAAGAAGTCGAAACATAATTCAGACGATTACGCTCCAGAAGCCAAATCCAGCAATGGGAAAAAACGTAAGAAACGTAGCAGCAAAAATAGCAAAAAGAGAGATAAGAAATACAAGGAAGAAAACAAAGAGGCTAAGATTTTAGGCCGTAACGATGATGACAACATGGAAAACACAAAAAGCGAGCTTTCCTGCACAGAGTCAATCATGTTGGGTAGTTTTGATGAAAACTTAGAAGTAAATTTAGAAAATTGGATTTAAACTTGACTAATGCTACTACTCTTCTTTTATTCATTATAATTATTATAAAATTTAAGTAAAAATAAAAATAAAAAAAAAAAAATAAAATAGAAATAATTAACAAAAAAGTGTATAAAAATTACAGAAATTTATTCTTTTCATAGCCACTGAAAACATAACCAACCAACCAATATGAATAAGAAATTCGTAGAATGACACCCACAGGGCGCTACTAGTTAATCCTAACCTCTAAAAGATATTCGTATACATATTATAGCAGTCAGGCAATTAATTTTTGAACATTTAGTTTCACCTAGACAATGCATCGTGTCACAAATCATTCAGAATGATTTCAAAACTATATGGATTGGGTTTTGAATTACTACCACTATATTCTCTTACTCTAGCCTAATTCTGGACATCACATGGTGCATTGTCTCGATGAAGCAACCATTTCTTTTGTTCGTTTCATTGTAAGGTAGTGATACTATTGATATTTTTTGTTGTATTTTTACTGGATATTTCCCTAATGTCTCTAAACAGTATTGTCCACAAAAACTTTAGGGTATATTTCGTTGTCAGCAGGCACACACGTGTTTCCTAAATTAACATTGCATTTACATAGATAGATAGATAGACTTTAGATGGTCTCCTCTGACCAATTGTTTTTTCTATCTACAGTTCCCATCTACTACAGGGTCTTTAAACATGGCTTGATGAGGCAGGTTTGATACTTGCTGCACATAAAACGGAGGCTGTCCTGATAAGTGGCCGGAAGATAGTAGAGAAGATGAAAGGACCGTTGGAGGCACTAGGATCGAATCGAAGAGGGCTATAAAATACCTGTTAGTGATTATCGACGACAGGTTAAACTTCAAGGAGCACGTGAAATACATCGGCAAAAAGGCATCTGTAACATAGGGAGCGCTGTCGAGGATGACGGCAAATATTGGAGAACCAGGTACATTCAAGAGGAGGATTATATCGAGGTTTGTAACGTCGATAATGTTATATGCTTGCCCAATATGGTCGGAGGCACTCTCCATGGTGACGACAAGGAGGATACTGTCCTCGGTGTATCGTCTAAGCGCAATTAGACGGATAAGTGGCTTCAGAACAGTGTCTGATGAAGTGGCATTGGTATTGGCAAAGAAAATACCAATAGACATATTGGCGGATGAGATGAAGCGGATATACTTTCGCCATCTCGAGTTTCCAGGACGAACTGCAGCTATAAAATAGGGGGAATGAAGGCCTTCCATGCACAAATGGCAGTTACGATGGAAGAACAGTTTAAAGGGAAGATGGACATTTCACCTTGTCCCTGATGTAGCCCTTTGGATGGAGAACAAACACTGTGAGCTGAACTACTACGTGACCCAGTTCCTCATGGGTGATTCAGGAAGTACCTACACAGATTTGGACATGATAGGGTCTTTCGGCAAAGATTTCTGATCTTTTACACTTGATAACGGCAATCTTCTTAAAGCTAGAATTGTAAAAGGTGTGGCGGTAGAGAAGTTGCCGTTGTCTAGTAGGTAGTGTGTTGGCAGTTCACACAGTTCTTTCAGCAGATTTCTGACAAAAACTCTGAAAGTAAATAAAATTGCGATGAAAAGTTTCTCAAATATCTGTCGTTCGGAGTCGACTCCATACTGTAGGTCCCGCCACTTATGTATACAAATTAACGCACCCAACCTAACTGGTGTGAGAAACTAGGTCGTAATCCAGACTGAAGGCTTGTAATGACCAATTATGTATGTGTGTATGTATGTATGTGGTGGTAGAGGACTAATGACCTACTTAATATTGCAAATTAATTACATACTCATTGTCCTAACAACCCTTTAGTCAGGATTACAACCTTGTTTCTAAGTGGCTGTAACTACCGTTTATTGTCGATATCGAAAGATAGATTTTTTATTAAAATTTTTCATGTCAACCTTATTTAATCTCAGAGTTTTTATTTGGAAGACTGCTGAATGGAAATATTGGAGATATCTGAACCAGGGTTTAAATCACGGTTTTACGACACACTACCTACTAGACTACATCATCATTGTCTTCATTATCTATCAAGTTATTTGTCATTTATTGAGTCTGTTTTATCAAATCACTAGGGACGATCATAGGCAACAATTTGGGTCGCTGAATTGGCTCTGGTAGGACTGACGCTAATTTTCACCGAAAAATCATCTTCAACGGGGATTGCCACTTATGTATGATTTATGGGGTATGTGGACAAACAAAATTGTGGACTTCATAAACAATATTACTCCACATAAGATCCAAGAGTGTCCAATGCATCGGACAAAGTTTCTGTTTGGTATGGAATTGGTGTTGGTGGCGTCATCGATACAAAGGCGATCACTATGGGTCGATAATTATCAACTTATAATTGGCCTGAAGTGGATGATATGGATATCAGCGGCATGTGGTCTCAACAACGTCACTGTCTATATCACATGGGAGCTAATTGAAGCCATGGTCAATTCCCATGAATGATGTGGGCACCAATGGCATGTGATTTCAACAGAACGGTTATGTGCCACACAGTTTACATCACTTTGGATATTCTGAACGAGTGATTTTAGGGCATAGACATCTCACATGGATGCTATTTAGCTGGCCTTAAAAATCAAGCGATTTGACCTCGTTCAAGTTTTTCTTGTGGCGTTTTCTTAAGATGCTGGTATATGATATTAAGTCACATACTACAGCGATTCTTAATTTCAATCTGATCCATGCCATTCGATTAATTCAGTTTGATGTATGCGCCGGAGTCACGAAAATTAAATATTTAGGAAGAGTTCTATCCAGCGAAGGTGAATAGCTTAGCTAGTAGGATGCCTCGAAAAAAGAAAAAATTTTTTCGAAATTTTGTATTTAAAAAAGATTCAAACTCCGTTTATAGCTTTCCTAATTCGTAGTCACGTGCAAGAAGTTGTCAGTAAACCCTCCTGTTATTGCTTTGCATACCATGACTAAAAGCTGACACTTTTTTTTAAAAATTCTCTTAAAATGATAATAAAAAATGAAAAATAAAAACAAACAAAAAAAAAAAAAATTTATAATTTTGAAGATAAAACAAATGCATCACATACTTGAATGAAATAAAGACTGTGCTGCACTAAAAGCATTTGCACTCTAAACAATGCCATGGCATTTGTTAAAACAAAATTCTAAAGGAAAAGCAGTTTGATTTTATTTAGTTTTTTAAACACATTTCTTTTTTTAAAGAAAAATAAAAGAAACTTAAAATATGAAATAAATGTTGAAATACAGTGGAATAATAAAAACAAAAAATGCAGGGAAGATATGCCAAACAAAAAGCCTCGACAGGACTTGAAAAGCTATAAAAAATGTATAAAAAATATACTGCTAGCATGTGGGAGAGCTAAAAAGGCCCTTACGAATGCATTTATTACACCGTGCCACTGAGAATATCATTTCTTTTCGCTTATAGTATGAGTATCTAAAAGAAACTCAAAGAAAAATTGCAACTGAAGTACATAATCGAATCAAAGTATTTAAAGCGTTGGCTGAGTACAAACAGAAAAAGTACCTGCAGAACAGAACATATTGCAAAAGCTGCTTAAGGATAAAAATGTTCCATTCACTTCACTTCACTTTACGTTTTTATTGTGGTTAAAAATATTCGAAAAAAAGCATTAAAAAGGAAAACAACTAAAAATTTGATTTATAAACATCAGCAATAACTGAAGAAGCTCTTAAGAACTCGAAAATTTATTTCACAAAAGCAGAGATTTTGATACGAAAATTTTCATGTTAAAGTGGATCTGCAGTACATCTTCAACAGCCAGACTATTTTATTGCATACCATATACCACAGATCAGTGTCTCGATAAGCCTTCAAAAATGAGAATGAAAGAAGAAATGTATAGTTGACAGTAGATAACAGCCATCTTGATGTGGAAGCTACAGACATTTGTCAAATTAGTTGTTATTTTGTCAGTATGGACAACCATAGACACGATGTGTGTGCTTGCTCAAAGCGTTCTAAGGAAGATGGTAACTGACATCATTTTCTACGATGTGAGCTATTTCTTTCCAATCCAAGAAAGTCCAATGCATCAAGAAATAGTCACTGTTTCGTAAGGATTTAATACAACTTCGAGACTTAGTGCTTCGTTTATACATACATAAATACATAATTGGCCATTACAATCTTTCAGTCAGGATTCCTGCCTGGCTTTTCATATCACTTATGTTGTGTGTCTTAATTTTATACATGAGTGGCAGAACCTACAGTTTAAAGTCGATTTTAAGCTACAGATTCTTGAGAAACTCTCAGAGTTTTTTTTTTGCCACAAATCTACTGAGGCACTATATCGCACTAAATCGGATGCCAGCGAAGAAGAAAAGTTGTGGAATTTCTGGAAAGAAAGTTATCAACAAATTAATTTCGTAATTCTGCAACTACCAAGCACGTTAAAGGCAAGTTAAGCAGATTTCTTGAAACAAAATATTTCGTGGTTTCAAAAGTATGGGACTGGAATTCAACATCAGTCAAACTAAGTTGTGAAACCAATTTTTTTCTTTTCAGTTGAAAGTCTGACATTGACGATCGCTTAACTATCACACAACGCATAAAAATTATCAAAACCTACTACAAAAATGGTGATTCTACCACAGCCACGTATCGGCAATTTTTCGAACAAAATTTTCTTCAGGAATGAAGCACATTTCACAGTCGATAGGTATGTTAATAAAAAAAATTTTCGTATTTGGGGTTCTGAGAATCCCCAAGTAATTGAAGAGACGCCATTACATCCAGAAAAAGTCACTGTTTGGTGCGCTCTTTGGTCCGAAGGTGTGATTGGACCTTACAGGGTGAGATACCGCCCAATATGTGTCAAAAAGTGGTCGAAAATTACCTTATAAGAATTAATGCTTGCAACCTTCGCGTGGAGGTCATTTAAATGATGTAGTGTTTCACACATAATGTCGACGTTCAAACTTTACAATAAAAAAGAAATATCGTGAAAAAATATTTTATATGTGTTTAATTTACGTTTACTTTTGAAACCACGAAATGGATAACCCCATATTTGCAGAAAAAGTCTGTTCCTTGCTTATTTCAAAAGAAATACGAACTGTTGCTGCCGACAGCTAGGCAGCCAAACCAAACAGTTAATTTTAATCTGTGTAACGATGACTTAAATTCCCCTTAGTCTAGTATATAGTGCGTTGACTTTTTAGCTGTGAGCCTGTGGTTCAAAATCCAGCTAAGACATCTCCAACTAACGGAAATATAAAAAACTCTGAGAGTAAATAAAAATTGCTATGAAAAGTTTCTCAAAAATCTGTCATTCGTAGACGACTTTAAACTGTAGGCTCCGCCACTCACAAACACTACATAAGCGGTGTGAGAAACTAAGTCGTAATCCTGACTAAAGGGTTGTAATGACCAATTATGTATGTTACTTCAAGTAGTCTTATGTTAAAAACTCTGCGATTAAATAAAAACATTTTTCAAAAATCTGTCGCTTAGAGTTGGCTTTAAGCTGTAGGTCCCGCCATGCTCAAATTAATCTACACAACATAAGTGATGTGAGAAGCGAGAATGCAATTCTTACCAAAAGTGTTGACTAATCAAGTAAGGGTGATTCGTAAAGGATTTTCATCGCTGCAAATACAACAAAATCTGTATAAAAATGTTCAGCTTCTAACGGTTTCCAATGAACCAATCAGCAAATATGCGAGGCAAATAATGTTTGGTTGGCTTTAGTTCTAGTTGAAGCTATTGTATGTAAGCCAATATCCTTATGCAAGATTTTCCTTGTAGTCGATGAACAAAAACTGAGAATGAAGACGAATCGATTATCAGCCTCCTCTTTAGAACATCAAGCTACAGCAGCAATATTCCCTTCGTTCCATACAAATCTCTGTTTTGTTGAAGGCTTTGATACGAAAAATGAAAAATTAATGCAAAAAACAATCAATAAATGCACCAATGGCCAGCGCATTAACCCTTAAGTGGACTAAGTGCTGCTAAGTGAGGTGTGGAAAACAGATTTATTTTTCTATCAAATTAAAGTTTTTCAAATTGGAAGCGTTGTTTTGGTGTCGTTTTACGCCATACGCCTTTCATATATACGTACATACATAATTAGTCACTTCAATCCTCCAGTTAGGATTACGACCTAGCTTCTCATACCACTTATGTTGTGTGTATTAATTTTATACACGAGTGGCGATACCTACAGTTTAAAGTCAACTGCGAACGACACATGTTTGAGAAACTTTTCATTATTTCCTCACAGACTTTCTGCTAGAAATCTGCAGAGAGGAAGCCGAAGCAGTATTTTTTCAGATTTCGTGTTGCTGAAGATGTCTGTAATGAGGCTTGAGACGAGGCCTCACGCCTACTGGATTACGACTACGACTTCTTCGAACTTAACCTAACTGAAGCAAAATTTAGACACAGTTTAACACTACAACACTGTTAGCGATAACGATAGCTCGCATGCAGTTAGAATACCACACGATAGAAATTTTGTCTTTAGAATTTAAGCGTTTAAATAAATTTTTTGAAAAGGAAAACCTTACTTTTTCTGTACCCATATTGTAAATATTCTTCTATGTATGAGTAAAATTCTTTTTGCTTCACATTCATACTATAAATTTGAAATGTGCCTGTGGCATATGGTTTATTTGGTCATAAACAACATTATGCAGACACATACATGTGTAAATAAATAACCATGCCATGCTCTTATATTAAAGAAATGTCTAACAATGTTGCATAAATACGCTCACTCTCTACTTCTCTCTGGAACATACATACATATGTATGTGTGCATACATCGACAGGCATAAATGAAATATTTACTCACAACACCAGAGTACTTAAGAAAAACTTAGAAAAACCGGAGGAATGGAACTGGGAAGTAAGGTTTGGCATGTAAGGTTTGTAATAAACTCTGTAGTTAGTCTCTTAAAAATAATAAAAAGTAACAACAACAACAACAAAATATAAAAAGGAAGAAAATATATACATATAGAGAGAGAGACAAAATGTGTGAGAAAGAGAGAGAGTGTATATGTGTAGGCTTTTATAGCAACCAGCAGTTAAAGTAGCTTCTTATTTCGGGTTTATCTGCTGCTGTTGTTGTATTTTGCCTGTAATGTTGTCACTCTGGTTTGAACATTTGACAATATCTTGTCGTTTTATCCCTGTATAATGTCACATGCATACATACATACGTACATACATGCATGTCCCTGTACATTAGAAACATTTTCGTTTACCATTGTAGAACAAAACAAACTTGAAAACAACATGAAAGCAAGCAAGAGCAAGTATTGCTAAAATGCTTGTTGTACCTTCATGTCCTTTAACTGTAATTGTAACACTTTAAGGTCCATATGTAACCTCTACCATACAAATCTTGCTGTTTAAGTCTTTCTACTGGTGGTATATGCCTGCATTTGAATTTCTCTAGTTACTCATAAGGCTTCTTCTTTATCCTTCTGCCCACCTGACCAGAGTTCAGTTCAAAAGTGCTAAATTCTGTTCAAAGATTCATAAGTCTGGAAAATTAACGATAAAATTTCAAGTCCTTTTTTGTCCTTAAACAATTCTCTCATACACACATACATATATGGAAATGATGAAATATAAATGAAAGAAGGAAAGGCAAACATTTGAGTCAGCTTAGAGGTGTTAATGATAAAAGTGTGAAGAAACCAGGTACTTTCTATTTATGTGTATGTGTATGTGTATGCATGGAAATGAGTAAAATAATTGAAATGATAGGGAGACATATAAAGAAAATAAATTCGTAATATTAAATGCATGTTCAGGGTCAATTCTAAACAGAATAAAAAATAACTCACAAGCTGGACAAATATATGACTTCATTTAACGCTTTCGGGTCTTCTAACAAGGGCTCTCTAACAAATGGTCCGTTGAATCAAAAGCTTTCAAATTACTGGACGACTATAGACAACGATGAGTGCTCTCTGAGCAAGCTGTATAGAAGTTGGAAAGTTACCGAAATTTTCATACTGAAAACATCTTCAGCGATGAAACCCATGTTTATATAACAAGGGACATGAACAAACTACAGACGATACCAATTTACATGAGATCAAATAGTGCCTAATGCATACCGGGAGAGTCACAATGTGGTGCAGATTTTGTAGTGATGGGATCATCGTTCGATGCTTCACACACATGCCTAACTACTTAGTCATTGCATCCCTTCACTCAGGATTACGAGTCAGCTTCTTATGCCATTTACGTTGGGTCTGCTAATTTTATCAAAAAGTTGCAAGACCTACAGTTTAAGATCGACTCTGAGCGACACATTTCTGCGACACTTTTCTTGGAAATTTTATTATTTCTCTCAGTGTTTTTGCCAGAAATCTGCTGAAAGGAAGTTGACAAGTATATATTTTTTTCAGATTTAATTTCATTCGGCATGTCCGCCCTTACTAGTCGCCGTAGTCTAGTAGGTAGTGTGTTCGCTTATTAGACGTAAAGCCTCGGGTTCGAGCCCCAGGCCAGACATCAAAACGAAATATAAAAAAAAAAAGTATTTCTTCGGCGACTTCCTCTCAACAGATTTCTGGCAAAAATTCTAAGAGTAAATAAACCTGCCATGAAAAAGTTTCTCAAAAATCTGTCGTTCGGAGTCGACGTTAAACTGTAGCTCCCGCCGCTCACGTATAAAATTAAGGCACACAACATGAGTGGTGTGAGAAGCTAGGCCGTAATCCTGACTGAAGGGTTGTAATGGCCAATTATGTATGCAATAATATATGTCTGCCCTGGGGTTTCAACCGAGTCCTACTGTCTAATAAGCTAACAAACAACCTACCAAAATATGACGACTTCGGTCCATATTTCTTTGAGGATACAGTTGGCCAGAACATCGCAGTCAACGGCGAGCACTATATGCCGATGATTACGAACTTCTTTTGTTTGAATTGTATGATCGGGACAGCAACAACATGTATTTTCAATGGTGTGACGTTTACGTGTTATAAAACTCATGATATTTTGCACGAGCAATTTGAGCGCATAGTCGCTTGAACGTGATGTGAACTGACCATCGAATTCGTGTTATTTGTTCTACTTGGACTTTTTCTGGTGGGGTTTACTTAAGTTACTGGTTCGCATAGCCACAAAAGGACCTCAAAGCCAGCCAAAATAATCCACTCCAACGCTCAAATTCATTATGATTTGTGCGCAAGAGTAATGGATAATTCGAAATTTCGAATGCACTCCATCCAGAGAAGCCCTCACGGCGACAAGAAGTTGTCGTAGTCTGGTAGCTAGCGCAATGGTTTATTGACTAGAGTACGTGGTTCAAACGCTAACTGAGGTAAAATTTTGTTTATTTTCAACGACTTCTGCACATCAGTCTTCTGGCAACTCTGAGACCAAAAAATAGCCAGAAAAGTTTACTCACATCTGTCGTTCACGGTCAAACTGTAGGCTCCACCACAAGCTGATAAAATTAACACACACAACATGGGTGGTGTATGAAGCTGGGGTATAATCCTAAAGGATTGCAGTGAGCAATTAAGTAATTAAGTAAGTATATGCCACACATAATGATATCAATATGTCTTTCATATTTGATGCTGCAACATTCTTATAAATTTATTGGAAATTTAATGTGAAATTGACTTAAAATGTTTAAATTTCCATTTTAAAGCCTTTTGCCTTCTTCTTTAGTCTTGAGACTTTAAGAATAATGAAGATTTGAAAAGAAAAAGAAAATCATTTAAAGCCTGCTTATAAGCTACTCTAAGATACATATACAAATACAAACGCTTTTAGTTTTTCTCTGTGTGTGCGTAATGAAAAATTAAACGTAATTAATAGGATTTTCCTAAGGGCTGAATGCTTTCTTTCTTCATTTCATTTGAATTTCTGTGTTTCTTTACTCGTATTGTTTTTGTTTTATGCTCTTTAGCAAAAGCTCTTTAGCAACAGATAAACAAAAAACACATAGCCAAACTAACTAACGGGAACTAGGGAAACGGAAATATGAATAAGAACACGGTAGCGAAGGAATAAAAAAAACGGAGTAGCAAACAGTACATCATTAAAGAAGGCAACATAAAAACACTGGAGAAACAAGAAATAAAAGAGAAAAAAAATTGAAGAAAAGCGACAGAAATAAATGGAAATAAAAATGGAAAAACAAATCAAGCAATTACATTAAAATTTATCATTTCTAGAGCAGAAGAATAAAAGCAACAACAAATAATAAAAAAAGGAGACAATCACAGTTATTTTAAATGAAAAGCAGAAAATGCTGCTGTTTTTTCCTTTATCCTCCTCCTACACGCATAAGCTTACATACATTTTACGTGTTCAAGTGTGTGTATGTATATGTGTGCTTGGTATAGTGTTTTTGTGAGTAATTATGTCTTTGTCAAATGAATTTCCTTTTTTTTTCTTCTTTTCCTTATAATAGCCTTGTGCAAGTGCGTAAGAGAGTCAGAATTTTTTTTTACTTTAAAACATGTTTTTAACAGTAAATTTAAAACCTCTTAAGCTTAATTAGAAAATTACAAAAGAATTCCAAAAGGAGCCAAAAGAGAAGAGGGAAAGGAAGGAAAGCAAAGAAAAAAAGGGGTATTAATTACTCATAGAAATTAATTTGCAAAAATATCCACTTCCTTCCTTTCTTCCTTCCGTTTTAGCCAGTTAAACGTTCAAAACCAGGAAAACAAATTTAAAAAGAAAAGTTTTTTTTTTTGCTTTTTAAATGCTTGAAGGCCATGATATTAAAATCAAATGGAATAATTAAATGCCGTAGAAAAGGGAAAGATTGTGCAAAGGCGACAAAGAGTTTTATTGGCTGTATTTTGGTACTCAAACTTTAAATGACTTTCGGTTTGATTTCAATAAACAGAGCTGAGGAAAGGACATTCAGCATCACCCAGAGGCTACAATAAGATATATGCTTTACAGGACATCAGCTTTAAAGTCATTTTTCTTACAAATCAATGAACAAGCACCTGTATATGTACTATGAGTCAATACTATTAAATTAGGTTAGAAAGAGTTTCATACTACTGCATCAGCAATAGTGAACCCTTTGGTCCATTACAGAACAAGCCGCTGCAGAAAATAAAACAAATAAAATAGTAAACACAGGAAGGAGGAGAATAAAACAAAGACAGGAGAAAGACAAGAAAAAAGAAAAAGAAAAGAAAATAAAAATGTCTTCTAACCATCAGGCTCAATATCATAGATGTTCCGCTAGCCGCTAGCCGTTAACGATTCGTATTAGATTCTTAAGCCTACAGCAGTTCCTTAGGCCTACCAATTCCTCAGCAAATTGTCTGCATAATCGTATTCATGCTTTACATTAATTTCGCAGCTGTTCCATTGAGTCTTATCTGCAAGGCTTTTATTTCAATCTCAAGATAGGTATGTGAATTGACTCTTTCCGCAATAATTTCAAATAAGAAGTCTATTGGTTGTTTCAGAGGCCTGTTGTTAGTCCATAGCTTCATCTACAGCTTCATTCCAGTAACAACACAGTGACCAGCTAGCTGCTTAGCATTGTCTAATTCGATAATCCGATATAAGCATCTCATACAAGATGTGACCGAAAAGTATATCACCTCAAAGGCTTTAGTGCTGCCTTATTGTCCACATAAATTGTAACTTTTGATATATGTATGTGTTCATGTGTAGTCGAACTTCTATAAATTGAATCACCATTATCTAGAAAAAAAAAAAACTTCAACTTATAGAGACTTCAAGTTTGGGAATTAAATTTAAAAATAATTCAAGATGCTGTTGCCACGAGGTGTGCTTCAACTTATAGAAAATTCAAGGGATAGAAGTTCAAATTATAGAAGTTCGACTGTATCTCCATCTGAAAAGCACTACATTCCACTGGGAGGCCTTACGATTCACCGATGAAGACACCTGCTCCTGTGCCCATTCTCATTTACGATCCTTCAATGGACGATTCCCTGACACTGGTTCCGTAGATGAAGACAACTGCACCTGTGCCTATTTCCATTTTGCATCCTTCATGGATGGATAACCCAGCCATCAAAGGAGAAAACAAATCACAATTTTGCTCAAATTAAAGATAAGGCCCTTGGGCAGCCCTTGCAGTATATTCAAGGTCGTGGAAGAAGTGGCTGTATGCCAGCTCGAAAGATTCTGTTGCAGCTCTTAGTGAGGAATAGAGCCTTAGATGTTGCGGTCAGCTTAATAGACGACCGGCCGAACTCCAAAGCCATAAGAGGGCATGGTTGTATTTCTGCCACCCATTCTTAACTGTGCCCAGACAGAACTAGCAGCCTCTGTAACTATATAAAGAGAGGAGTAACGAGACTAAGAAACAAAAATGATTGAAGCAATTTGGGAGCTGTGATGATAAAAGATAACATAGAATAATCTTTGTCATCGATTTAATACTCTATTCAATGGCCAATTCAAATTGGTTGGAAGGTATAAGGGCATGTAATTTGACAGTCAGCTTGCTATTCGAGCACTTAGCTTATATAAAAATTTGTGTCAAATAGTGTATACAAGCTAACAGGAAAATAGGGTCAGACTTTGCTCAGAATATGCTATTGAATTAAAAAAAAATGGGAGCTTTATTACCGCTGAAGAGCAATCCAGAAAGTGATATTAGGCAAAGGGGCAGATAAACAGTGATAAAGATTGCTGCCAATGGATATGGGTTAAGAAAACCTAACAATTACTAGTTACTTATAGTAAGAAGAGATTTGGGACTTGCATTAGACCGTCCAGTAGAAACTTGAGGATAACAACTGACCTTCTGAGCGGACATTGTGGATGCAAGGAGCATTTGCATAGAATGGTAATCGTTTCAAACCCCTTTTCTTCTTTCGAAACAATGTCGCAAAGAATCTCAGGGCATTTGAAACTATATGACTACAGAACAGAGACGTTTGAAAAAAATGCTGAAACTCATTGCGTAACTGAATGGAATTTTGTTTGATGGAAATTTTACATAGTCGGCTTAGAAAAGTGCTATGTAGAGAAACGACAAATTACCAGTGTGCTTAATTTGCTGGTAATAGACATTAGAAGACTAATTGGCTTCATCAGAAGCTCTGAATGGTTTCAAGTATAGGACAAATTAATTACCATGGTATCGCAATAGGCCTTAGATAATTTAAGTGTAGCTATGAGATCTTCTTGAATTGAGAGCCACATCTACCTTTAAGGTCTGGACTCTTTTATTTACAAAAAGAAACCTGCTTCCCAGTTTTGTCTTTCTGTTGTATGTTGCAGTAGAGATACCAAAAGAATATATTGAGAATTTTTAAAAGTTGCTATTACAATTGAATTACATTATTCACTTACAACAACAACAAATATCATTGATAAGCGTCTTGTAATGAAATTTAATTTAAATTTTAAATTTTCGGTAAACAAAACTTTACGATTTTTGTTATGTGGGTCTAAGCAATAAATCTATGATGCTGCTTCAAATACGTGAATTCAAACACCGGTTGCCAGCAACCAATAACCAAGATAAACGTGTACAAAAACAAGCAGTTTAAATAAATTAATTTAACAAACAAAACACGTTCGGGGAAAAAGGGTCAATTTTTTGTTTGTGTTGTTTGCCTTTTTTAGATTTTTTTGTTTTCTCGATTTTTTGTTTTTCCGAGATATTTGGAAAATTTAGCGAATCACAAACACAGACGTACATACATACATGGATTTGTGTTTATAAAAACAAGTGAAAAAACGAAAATGCCAACAATTGGACTGATGGAGAGCATACAATACCTACTGCAATTATTTCTGATGAAGATTTTTGTAGGCAAGCAAACCAATGAAAAACTCTTGTTTAGACCACTACAGTGCTACTCCAATATTCAATCAGTATAAATACCAATACAAATGTAAAGTGAAAAAAACCTAAAAGCAGATGTTTCTTTGATAAAGGTTTTCCCTCTCTCTCTCTCTGCCTCACTGTGTGTATCTCTTCCTTATTATTCCATTTGTATATATGTTAACCGGAAATGGGAAGAAAAAACAAAAGCACCCGCACAAGCATAGAGAAAAAGCGCAAATACATATTCAAATATTCAAACATGGTTGTCTGACACACAAGCACACACTTTTACATACATACATTTACACTAACATTTTCGTTTTTTGTATTTATACACACAAACACACATTATGTTATCTCGGGTTCCTAAGCAAATGATACAAAATGTCGAAATTTGGTACCTTTTTTCCATTCGTTTTTCTTTTTCGTTTTTGTATTTGTATTGCAAAGATTTTGTTCATGCTTTTCCACTTCGCTTGGAATGAATAAAAAATTTATTTTCAATTTTTGTTTGCACCAATTTATTACATTTCTGTGTGGTAGTACGGTGTTGTACTTTTTTTCTATGCTTCACTTTCCTTTCAAGCTTGCCATCTTCCTGTAAATCTTTTCCTTTTCAAACAGCAATGACATATCCAGTTAGTGGCAGGAAGGGTTGTGAGGGTAAAAACCCCTTTTTTTTTGAAAGTTTTAAGAGCTTCATTTACATTTTTGATTACTAAACGTTTTAGCAGCAGCTATTACGTGTACGGTTGTACACGACGATGGAAGTTTTAAATGTAAAAACGTAAAATCATTAGAGCATAAAATAAACGAACGAATGGTCAACTGTGGATGGAAAAAGAAAAATAAACTTTTTATTTCTTCTCTTCAGAGATATCTTATGCCATGAAGGATAATCAAATGGCAAGGAGTCGAATATTTTGGGTAGACAATTAAGAACTTCATATTGATTGAAAATAAAACAAGAAAAAAATTATGAAAACATGACCTTTTGGATCTTTGTTTTAATAATTTGGTAGGGTTGTCTTAAATCACTGATGTATACGAATTAGTTACAAATGGTTCTCAAAACCAGACACCATAACACAAACCATCGGACAAAGCCAGCCTGATTTATGCCCCCGAGTTATGGAAAATTGGAAATTTCAAATGCTCTCGTATTCAGAGATTCCACCGTGGATATTTGAACAATATTATACTCAATACAAGAAGTCGCCGAAGTCTAGAAGGTAGTGTATTGGCTTATTAGACGTAAGGCCATGGTTCAAACTCTAGATCAGACACCTCCAACATAACAAAATATCTGAAGAAAAATATTTCTCCTGCAATTTCCTCTCTGCAGATTTCTGCAAAAAAAAAAATCTGAGAGTAAATAAAATTGCCCTGAAAAGTTTCTCAAAATATATCATGCAGAGGCGATGTTAAACTATAGTTCCCGCCGCTTATGGATAAAAATTAACACACGCAACCTGGGTGCTGTGAACGACTAGGTTATAATCTTAAATAAAGTGTTGTAATGATCTATCAAGTAAATTAGGTGAAGACAATAGCAGGTCTATCAGATGTTTCTTTAAAACAATTCCCTCTGCGGTATTATTTACAGAAAAAAATTTTTCTAAAAAAAAAATTGTTATGAAAATTATTGTCAGAAAAAATTGCAAGAAAAAATTTTCAGAAAAATTGCCGGAAAAATTTAAAAAAATCATAACGAGTGACAGCTGCGGCTTGTGAAGAGGAGGCTTCGTTGGCTTATATTTCTATGAAAATGAGGACGCCTCAACCATTACGGTCAATTGCGATACCTATCGCGCCAAGATAAGCAATTTTTTGTATTCGCTTTGCATAATATTGATGTGAACGATGTTTGGTTTCATCAGGATGCTGCAACTTACCATACATCTCATGCCACAAACAATATATTGTGTCAAACGATTGACGGCCGTTTAATTAGCCGAAATGGTGATGCCAATTGACCGCCAAGAAGCTTCAAGCTGACAGCGTTGAACTAGTTTCTGTGGGACGCTGTTAAAGCAAAGTGTTATGCCGACAAACCCGAGATAATCGAGCATTTGAAGGCCAATATTCTTGATGCAGCTGCCAAGAAACGACTCCATACTCTCAAAAAAGTGCACGATATGGAATTGCTTCGATCGAATGAGATACTGTAAGGCCAGCCGCGGCAGCCATATGAATGAAATAATATTACATTTCTAACCGGAACAATTATACTCCACAAAAAAAAAAAAAAAATTCGGCAATATTTCAAACCGTTTTTGTTTCATGGCATTTTTAAATTTAAACTTTTAAATGGCCCATCCACCATTTTTTTTTTTATTCATTGCTTGTTTTACATTTAATGTTGCATACTTTACGGGACGTATGCTAAAGCATAAGCAATCATATGTATGAGCAATATTTTTTGAATACAGCAGCGTATTACATGTAACTCATACGCCTTAGTGTTGGAAGCAAAATGCACTGAAACTGCATTACGAAAAACATAAACTTCACGGACTTAAATTTATTAAATTAATTAAAAAAAATTCCGTTAAAAAAAAAAATTAAAAAATTAAATTTTTTCTTTATCAATGAGCAAATAAACTAAAGTTATTGCAAATTTCCACCAAAAATTCCAATGGAAGTTAAAAGTTTGCCTTACAAATGTTAGACGATATAGACTAGACCGTTGATGTCAACAAGCTGGCACCAATATCTCGCAGCTTGAAAAAGCACCGCTTTTACAAGTATTCACAACAAGTGTGTGGTAGAGTGTAGTAGTGGTTAGAGTCCAGAGCAAGACGGAAAATTGTTACGCATATGCCTTAATATGTACGTTATGTAGTGTAAACAGGTATCCCTGTAAAGTCTTGTCTAATCTCTGGACAAATTTTAGGTTGCTGTTCGGTGTCAGTACTTGATAAGCACTCATGTGAAATGTATTAACCCTGCACAGATGACAAATACCACAGGATCTGCATATTGAGATATAATCGATCTCGATGTTGGTCAAGTGTTCTATCTGTCTACAGTGTTCCGACCACAGGCTGATTACTATTCTCGTACTACTTCAGAAATCTCTTACCAAACGACTTTTTAGGCATCTCTCCATCTACCATTTCGCCAAGTTTACTCCACAGCATAATTCTGGGCTATGTTCTTCGTATAAACCCGCCTTCCCTAAACTCGAATTCCTACCCATTGCCGAAAATTGCCATATGAGCTGAAATCCAGTAGAGGTAAGCCCATCTCGCCATAGTCTATTAGGTAGTGTGTTGGTTTATTAGACGTGAGGTCACGGTTCAAACCCTAGGTCAGACATCTCCAACAAATTGCCATGAAAAAGTTTTTCAAAAGAGCTTTCGCTCGGAGTGGACTTAAAACAGTAGGTTGCGCCACTCATGTATACAAATAAACACACATAACATAAGTGGTGTGAGAACATACATAATTGGCCATTGCAACTCTCCAGTTAGGACTATGGCCTAGCTTCTCACACCACTCATGTTTCTTATTTCTGACTGAGGAATTGTAATGTCCAATTATGTACATACTATGTATGTGTCGTCATTCGAGCACTCAATTCTTATGAAAATTGTATGGCATGGCCTGGGGAACCTGAATCTGCTAGGTAGGCAAAATAAAGTTACCCTCTGCTGGATTCTAGGTAATATAGTAATTCTCCGATGAAGTGCGCAGAACCCATGTGCATAGTATGCGATGGATTTTTAAAAAGGTATGTTCAAGAAAAGGAAAGATAACAAGTGGAATACATTTCTTCTTTAATTTTTATTTCCAAATGAAGTAGAATACACTCAAGGTTTAGATGTGTATTAAAACTATGAAAATTATTTAACAAGAAAAGAACATTTAATTTGTCTTTTATTTATTTATTTTTAATCCTTTTTTTTTGGTATTTGTTTTATTACTAGAAAAATAACTCAAGAATAGTTTAAGAAACTTTTGTAAAGTGTCTAGACACCAATACAAATGATCCAGGAAAAGTTTTACTTCATCCGTTTCTTTGTTCAGCTAAATAACATATGGGAGTGATTGCTAAAACAGTGAACAACAAAAAAAAGTACACACACAATAGAAAAAAAAGTAAAATAAAACAAAATAAAATTTTATAAATAAAAGTAATTGCGAACAAAAAACCTTCAATAAAAGTAACTTAAATACCTTAACAGGTAACAACAACGAAACAAAAAAATCTTTTTTGTTGCTGTTGTTTTTCTAATAAATAAAAGAACACAGAAAGAAAAGAGTAGAAAAGGAGAGGAGAAGAAGAAGAAGAAGAAAAAGTACCGGAAATAATACATAAACTTTTATAACCTCATTAAAAGTTCACAAAACTCGGAACGTAAGTTGGGTGTTGTTACTTTACGAAACAATTTCTATCGTAACAAAAAAGATTAAAAAAAAATTGGTAAAAAGGTTCAAAAGTAATGAGAAAGTATGAACAAAAAAAGAGCAAATAAATGCATGTATTAATTTGGAAAATAAAAAATATGATGGCATTAAATGAAATGATGTAAACTAAAGAATACCAAAGAAAAAGAAAGAAAAAAAAATATGAACAATAGCCCACACATGTCCTGATAGTCATTAAAAATGTATGTCAGAAATACAAGTAAATGCCATGGGAAGGAGTGTGGTAGTATGGTTGTACAATACTAAAATGAAGGTTAATCCCAACGAAATCATATGCCCATTTAACATGTCTGTATTTTTCGGTGGAAGTATTTTTTGTTGTGGTTCCATATATCGAGCCTTCGTTCCTTTTTTTTCTGTTGAACTGACTTTTCCATAGTCATCGCATCGGAATACAATATACGCTATAATGAGTAGTAAAATATGGGTCCAATTCCGGAATACGTAGTGGGTGTGTAGTGATGAGACAGTCTTTCTTTATAAACATAAGAATTCCTTGCACAGTAGGTCGACTACGGTGACGATAATCACTCCGTAATATACAGTGTGACATGTGAGTTTGATTAAATCTTCCAACGGAGACTTCTGAACTTCTACAACGGATAACTGCAAGAACTTCACTAGTGCTTGCAAATTCTATTTCCTTTTTTTTACGACCATTAGATTCATCGAACTATCACATTCAACAATGAAGCATTTGCCAAGATGAGCACTACAGACAGGATGGTTATCAAGTTCTTTTAGTCTGAATGTCACATGCCACACAATGCCGAATAGTCTGCACGAACGATCTGACGAAATGGTATGTCATAGAAAGGTGATGTGAACTGCCTACCGAGTTCATAGGATTTGAATCCGTTAGTCTTTTGCAAATGGGTTTTTTCTTAAGTGCATGATGTATGCGAATAAGATAAGAGATAAGTCGAAGACGTATGCGAATAAGATACAAACTACCCCTGCAATGTATTTCCTATTTCCTCCCTTTCCTATCTCCTCTCCTTTATATCCTATTCCCTCTCTTATCCTTCCTCTTTAAGGACGTTGTACAATGGGTCAATTCGACCTCCGGGTATTGTACTTGTCTTAATTGACAAGTACACGTCCTCTAACCTAACCTAACCTACCCCTGCAATCGTTTAAATTTAGTTTGATTTAGGTGCCAAGGTCATGGAAAATTGGGCATTTGGACAGAGAAGCCATGGCGGAGATATGAATCATGTTTTATTCCACACATAACGGCATCAATAAGTCTTTCAAACTCTTAAAGCGTCTCACACACTGCCTGTTTCATTTAAATTTGAAAGTAGGAATCGCTTAATACAAGACCCAATATGTTTTCTAATTGGTAATTGTGTTCTAATTGGTACCAAACTTAATATCCAAACAAGGTATCAAACATTGCGTTAAGGGAACCTGACTCCAAAAGAAATCTTGCAATTGCAGCAATCTTTACATTATAGAGCTCAGTCAAGAATGTTTGAAAATAAGACGCAAAAGCAAACATTTTCCCCCTCCTCAGTTTAAGAAGTTATTCCATAAAATGAAAAGTCAATGCACATGTCATTTCATTAAGACAGTAACACGATTTAAGTATAGAAGATAAGTAGTCTTCATCTCAGCAGAGTCTAGAAATATTAAGCTCATCTTACTGCTGCCAAAAAAATTAAGCCTTCTTGTAAAATGAAAGAATAATACCCCATCTAATACTCAAATACCAATGCTCTGTAAAATGTTGGAGATTGTGAGCTTTAATCTGTCTCTATCCAAGCCATTTGCAAAGCACTTTCTGACGTCGTCTTTATGTCCAGGAACCCATGTAAGGGTTACCTTTAAATGATACGAAATTTACCTGAGTAATCTTCGTCAGGACGAGGACGGATGCCAAAGTGTTAGGGCTGTAATGGAGGCCTGGCTCTCCGAATAAATCAAGAGATTTTCTGTAAAATCCCACCTTCAAACAAGCGTTGAGGGCTTTCAAAATGCTCATGACCTCCGTGCGGAAAATGCAGCAGTTAGCCTATACGAAAGCTTAATATCATAACGTTAAAGGTATCGAAATCGCCGTAGTCTAGTAGGTAGTGTGTCGGCTTATTAGACCGTAAGGCCACGGTTAAATCCCCAGGTCAGACATCAAAACCAAAATATGAAAAAATATTTCTTCGGCGACTGCCTCTCAGCAGATTTCTGGCAAAAACTCTGAGAGTAACTAAAATTGCCATGAAGGGTTTCTCAAAAAAATCTGTCATTCGGAGTCGACTCATATATAAAATTAACGCACGCCACATAAGTGGTGTGAGAAGCCAGGACGTAATCCTGACTAAAAAGTTGCAATGACCAATTATATATGTACGAAGGGCATCACTGTAAACATAGGAATTTTAAGAGCCGATATCTCATATAATGAATCAGAATGTGGCCAGATTTAACTGCATTGCTGCCACCAGCTCAGCTCTTTGCTTCAGTAAGCAAATACTACCTTAATCGTAGTGAATCAGAACAGTCCACTGTCTGAGTAGGTTATTAATCAGCTGACAGTGGCATTGATGTTCGCACATCTTCCATCAGACATGAACGCGGTAGAGTCAGAATATGATGGCCCGTCTAAGAGTGCAAATCCTATGATTGCTTTTCTACCCTCTTAATTATGTTATCCTGCCATGAGAGTTTGGAATATTTCAATCCCATTAAGGGTCTGAAACGTCTGCTGACTATCAATTTCGTTCAGATTGAGTTGTCAGTCACCTTATAACATAGTTCGCATCGATCGAACCAGATCCTGTTTGTCGAAATGTCCTCAATTTTTGGGTGTAAGTCCTCATCCATGCTGGCAGTTTTCTTAAGGAGAGGATTTTATGCAACTCATATCTAACTAGACAATTTGTCTTTAAATACTTGCCTACCTACATACATTACAACACATTAGTCGGGATAACAATCTAGTTCCTCACACCACCCATGAGGTATTTTCTAATTTTATACACTTCGATTTAACATTGAATTCAAATGATGGATTTGAGAAATGTTTCAAGGCAATTTTATTTTACTCTCAAAGTTTTGGCCAAAATACTGAGAGAAAGTCGCCGTAAGAAATATTGATGTGTGAGCTGAGTTTCGAATCACGGGCTCTCTCTCATAAGCCAACACACTAGCTACTAGACTACAGCGACTTCAAATAAATTTTAAAAATCAAAGCCACGAGTAAAAGGTATGCATATTGTGGATTTTCTTTTTCTTATTTTCGTGGTTTTTAAACTTTTAAGGATATTTTCTCTAAGTATTGCTGCAAACAAGTTTTAAAAAGTTAAACATGAAAACGATGTAAATTTAATCATCCTTTTTAGAATCAACGTAAGAGACACAGAGTTCCATATCCTTCTCTTAAAGTCAGGAATTAGAAATTGTTTAGAATTATCCTTTGGATTGTTATATTTTCAACTTTTTAGATTATTTTAAATACACAAAAAAAAAAAGGAAAAACAAACATCAACCACTATAATCTGCACAAAATTTAACATTTCCAGCTCTGCATTCAAACAAAACTCTCACAAGTAAATAGAAAGCAAAACGCAAAACAAAACAAAAAAACTCTCTCTTTTTCTCTGCGTATAACTTAACCTCGTTATGAGTATGTACCCTTATAATCACACACAATCTCAGACAATTGGTATAAAGAGAGTGAAAGAAAAAAAAAAGGAAAACAAAAACAAATACATGAAACCCGCAAATTGCGTTGATTGTTTAAATCCTTTTATGGCATGCATGTGTATGAGTATATTTTTATATTTTTGTTATTTGTTGTTATTATTTTTGTTGTTTTAGTTGTTGAAAACCTTTTTGTTACCCTCTACACCCTCTCCTCTTTGAAATAATAAAATAAAATATTTCTTCGCCTAATACAGATGCTTTTAAAATATTTCTCTTTTCTTCTCTACTCTTCTAACAGCAGTTGTCGTTATGATACCCTACACTAGTCCCATAGTATGGAAAACATTTCTTAATTTTAAATGCTGTTGTTAGGTGACTAAATTGTTCTTCCTCTGCCGTATGTGTAAGAGACTTTGTTTGCTGATATATGTAAGTATGAGTGTCTACTCTTAAAAAGGAAGTAAAATGTAAACTTTCTTGGCTCCTTGTTCAAATTTCGTTATGTTTGAGTAAAAGAATGGGTATGAAAAGCAAAATGATAAGGGAACTGAATGTATTCTCCTTGTTTTTTTCGAAATCAACAATGGCTGTTAGGAATGCAAAAAATATGTTTTAAAATAGAATTTAAATCTTGAGCACACCCACTTATGGTTTTACTTATGGTTACAAAAATGTTCAAGAAGTTTTACTCTATGTATTGTATACAAAAAGTAAAGTATATGAGTGCGTTGCGATAGAACTTCAACTTTAATTTCATACTTATGGCTGAGGATAATGGGGATACATTACACACACATACACGCACACACACAGTAATTGTGGTTAAGGAAAGCAGGCTGAAACAGATTGTGTTTTATTAAGAAATAAAAATAAGTTTGAAATTATTACAGTCGGTCAAAGGGCGCTCTTGTTTGTTATGAATATTCAGGTTACTTGCAAGGTACTGAGTTTTTTCGTTGCTTATTGTGGATAACAGAAATGAGAAATTAAATTGTTCAATATGGTACGATAGCAATCAACAAAACTCTATGAAGGTACAATGCATTCTATAATGTTACTACTTAGTGTGAATATTGGGCTGGCAGCGCCATAGTTCAATATTTCTAGAGCAATGTCTACAAAACTTCAATGACTATCAACTTTTTTATGTCTCAATTGGATAATCTGGATGTCAACGATCTCTGGCTTTACCAACGTGCAACGCAGTTCATGTGGATTTTGGTCTGGCAGCGCCATCGTTCAATATTTCTTTGAGAACAATGTTAACCAGGCCATCACTGTTAACGACTAGTACTATAGTTCGGTGATTATCAACTTCTTTCGGTCTAAATTGGATAATCTGGATGCCAACGACTTGTGGCTTTACTAAAACGCTCTATGTGCCACGTAGCTCATGTGGATTTTGGGCTGGTAACGCCATCGTTCAATATTTCTTTAAGAGCAATGTTAACATGGGCATCACTGTTAACGACTAGCACTATATTGCGGTGACTATCAAGTTTTTCGGTCTAAATTGGATAATCTAGATGCCAACAGCTTGTGCCTCCACGAGTCACGCAGCTCATACTACATTAGATATTCTGCACTAGAAATTTGAGGGAAAGATCATCTCACTTGGAGTTCCAACTCCAGCCTAGATAAGATAATGCGATTTGACCGAATTAGACTGGGGGTTTTGTGTTGTCGCAGGTATATGCGAATAAGCCACAAACCACAGCAATCCTTCTAGCCATCATAACTCAATCCTTTGATCACATTCAACATGATTTTTGCTCCAGAATCATGGCAAAACTGATCATTGTGTTTGCACTGCAACCAGAGAGGGCATGTCGAACATTTGAAGATATGTTATATTCTTGATTAAAGACATAAAGCTGCCACTCCAAGCTGCTGACGAAACAATACCTCATAGCTTGCTATTTACCCTCGCATCCAAACCATCATATAGTCATGGACGACCTAACTCCTCGCCGTATTAGAAACGACTGCAGAACCTTCAACATGGACATCACACACCTTATACCTACTGACCTACCTCCAGTCAGTAAGGGATGCACATCGCTCCTTACTCCAAACGACAGTGACGACCGCAATGGACTAACTTCGCCACAAGAGGGTTCTAAATCAACATCCATCGCCACCCAGAGTTACTAGAACCATCCCGGCATAGCTAAAATCAGGATCCTGAACAGCTATAGGACGAGGATTATTCCGGGGACCTTGGATCGTTGCCCTTCGTGTAACCAAGGACTACCTGATAATTAGAATCTCTTTGGTTGCCCCGCAAAATCCGACAACCCTTCGACCTATAGACTTGTGGTTGAGTCCAACACTAGCAGCCGTCTTTCTAGGACTACCGACCACTTATCAACGACTACCAATATACTCAACCCACATCTCATAATACCAACTCCACCAGAATCACATAGGCGTACAAACGAACACATAAACTTGATTTTCTTATATCCAAGAGGGAAATACTTCTGAAGACAGCAACGACAACCAAAGTTACTACTACAACCTAACCTAATTCAAGAAAACCTTAACCCCAATCTTTGGCAAAAACTTTGAGAGTAAAATATAAGCTTTTGTTCGGATTCCACGAGACTGGAACCCTCGCCACTCATGGATAAAATTAACACAAACAACATGGGTGGTGTATGAAGTTAGGTTGTAATTCTGACTAAAGAGTTAATAAGTAATTAGGTATGGGGTTTTATCATTGATGGTGGTTGCCAGGGATGGAAACATTATCTTTTTGTACTCGCGTGACAAGTATTCTTAAACGTACCATACTTCCTGTTTCAAAAGACATTTCAATCAGGAATTTGTTTAAAAAAATTAAATTTCTTACACCACAACGCAATAAATTTCTAAGAAATAAAAAAATTTACAAAAACCTACAGCAAATGAGGGTGTTTTAAGAAAAACAAAGAGTATTTGTCCCATTTTTTTAATTTTTATGCTTTTACTTGTGCTTAAATGCGAGCCCATATAACAGACTTTAAGTTCAATTCAATACACAGCCTTACAAACACTTCTCTGGCATTTTCTTCTTCTTCACTTGATTTCTGTGTTAAGCTTTTGCACCCTAATTTTTTGCTGTTTTACTGTAAACGTCTACTACTTTACTTGTGCTTATATATTCTGTTAAATTTTCTTGAATTTTTTTCGTTACTTTCTTCACTCCCCTTATACCCTCAAGTAACAGGGGAGGATTACTTACAATTTGGCTAACAGCAGCAATCTTATGGCAAACTCATACCCACAACATTACCATACTTTAGAAGTAAAACGTGCCTAATGGACCTCAAAATGTATTACTTCGACACATACATATGTATGCAACACATACACACTCACACCACTATAACTGAGACCAGTATAAGCAAGTATATGATGCCATATCACTTACTACCCCATATACATATATATACAATATGTGTGGCATAATTGTCCTCGCAGCTTAAAAACAATTCATTGAAATGGGAATAAAAGAAATACGAAACATACATAAATAAACTTTGATTTGTCTGTATGTATGTTGTATGGTATGTCTGAGCATACAAACACCCCTTATATATTGGTTACATTTGAACAAAAGTTTACTTTTATTTGAATTTTTATTGAATACAGACAGTAGTTGTCTAACTTAAGGAGACCAAGAGCTAGAAACAATATATGAATTGGGTGGCAAACAATAAATAGTAGAGTTTTTAATAATTGAAAAGCATTTCTTTCATTGAAAAGTATTTGTAAAAAAAGTCCAGGCATAATAATAAAATATTTATTTGTCTTGTGGCCTAAAGAATAAGTAGAATATTTATTATTATTATTTTCTCTCTTTCTTTCTTTGTATTTGTAAATATTATGCAATATTTAAAAGGCTTTTAAGTATTTCTGGCTTAATTTTCCAAATGTATGACAGGCCTAAGTAAATACATGTGTTGACTGTCATAAAAGGTTATGTTAGGCATGGCAGATAAAAATGAGATCAAAAAAATATTTCCTAACCTGACTTGGGTTCAATACTAATTATCTTATTCTGATACCCGGACGTGGCAGTATTTTGAGCGCACAGACCCGTGTTAAGGTTTACGAACAGACTATAAGTCTTCGCGCAGTCTAGCATCAGCTAGGGAATAATGGCCTGGCTTAGGTCGTATATTTGGCGACTATGTATCCTTAACGCACTGCTAGGTAATGGAAACTGGCAGTGGCGCGATGGTGACTATGTATTAAATTTAGCTACGCTTAAAGCATATTGAGATTCAATTAATTCTTAGAGCACCGACTAGTCTATGCAATAGGATGATCAGGATTTCCTGAGAGTTCCAGTACAGAAGACCTTGTTAGTTCCCCCTTTGGTGTTTTTTTTTTAAAGACCACCACTCAAGAGACGATTCATATTCGTGCAGTGTACTGTACAGGAAAGATAGCTTATAGGAGAAAGGAAAGAGGGGGTAATATGCGACAATTTCATTTCGGTGCCCTGATAGCCTAGTTGGTAGTGTGCTAAACTTAAAGTGCATAGGGTTCGATTCGATTCAGAGACGCTAGGTATTTGTGATTGTCTGATTGTTTGTCTGATATTATATGTGATTACGCCCTCTTTGTTGGTAGAGCGAGAAAACTGGTAATGATCTCATTCTGTTAAATATAATTGGAGTTACAGTAACGATATAGTATATCAGATCTTCTTGTATGAGCATAAATGAGGACTCCATATGCCAAATCCGATAATCTCCCCTGACCATAGATTGGCCTGTCTGGTCCTTTTTGTATGCGCTTACGGTTTAAGCACCTTAGTTTTAATAGAGAGGAGAGAGTTGAGTTTGATGACTTAACGACATTTTTTTCATACTGCATGCGTGGCAACTCATTACGAGATGCATGGCATCTAATAATCAGGATTACTGTGGTGTTATACACAAGATTATAAATCTGCTTGGCTAGCTGTCGGATACCCTTATACCCAAGGCTTTTGCATGGTATGAACCTGCGTTTCAAATGAGACTAGATTACAATTACAATCGTGTAATCAATATTCGTGCGTTTCACCTTAGCACCTCAGCATAATTGTCCTTATTGCCCGCGTGTCTTGTAAATAGGATCCCAAGCTTTTAGTACTGCTTGCCTATACATAGAATTTCAGCCGAATATTTCTATGGCCCTATACATAAGATTTGCGGATACAGTCACGGGCAAGTAGAATATCAAAGGATATCCACAGGGTAGGGTCCGTACACCACTAATATGAAGGCTGGTTGTGGATGGATTCCTGACAAGCTATCTGCAGAAATGCAGATGACATAGTATTTTAATGGCAAAAAAAAAATTTTGAAATTAATCTCTGTGACAGCATTGAAAGAGATCTCATATAGAGATCTCATATAGAGTGCCTCATATAGATCCCTCTCTCCTTCTGTTGCAGGCAAGGCCGAATATGCCTTAATAATATGCAGAAGGCTTGCAGAAAATCATGTGGTTGTAATCCAGAAATTATTCACTAATTGTTTACCATGATGGTCAGACCAATGGTGACCTATATGGTCATTGTCTGGGCAGAGAGAAATATTGGAATAACAGCCCAAATGGAGTTGGAGAAAATACGGAGACAAGCGATTGTTAACGTAACTGGAGCACTGTACTATTGAGCCGCTGGAAACTCTATTAGATTTAAGCCAAGAACAGATCTGTGTAGAGGAGCGAGAATTCTAGGTTTCAGAGTGAAAAATTCCGAGACCATGGAAAAGTATTATTCAATTTGAATAGAAGATACTAGTACGGAACATAGCAACACTATCTGACAGCAATTTAACTGCCTCTTGTCCCAAGTATGAGTCCACGTAAATACTTGACTTTATTATTGGAACACACTCTCAAGATGCTGCACTATATTCAGGACCTTGTTTGTTGTCCACAACCAAACTATTCTTAGGTTAATTAATTAATTAATTGAATCTAATTAAATATGTTTTATGACGTTTCCACTTGTCATACAACAGCTTCTAGCTCATCCAACAATTGTTTTAAAAAGCAAAAAAAAAATTCTTAAATCTTTTAAATTATCCTTCAATACATATGTATTTTCAATAAAAATCGAATGTCACAAGAAAAAAATATTTCTTATGATGACATTACCATTGACATTTCGATAAAAAGTTTCTCTCACACACGTATGTATTTCTGCATAAAAAAATCGTTTCTAAAGTGCATCGACATCAAGCCAAGACAGCTTTTTGTCCCCCTTGTTTTAAATCAGATTTAAATATTTGAAAAATATGAAACAAATATGATTACATGGGAAATATAAAGGGTGTGCATGCAGTTTTAATTGAAAACAAAATAAAATTTTGAAACGCTATCGGTACCAGAGATCAGCAATGAAGCGAATTTTCGCTACTCATAAGTACTCACGAAATTCTATGAGTATGAGTGGGTCAACAGTATTGAAAATCGACTACTCTGATTCATTCGTACTCACTACAGCATTGATTTATAAGTGTAGGTTGCAATGAGTATGAGAACAACGTTAACATCAAACTAATAACACTCGAAATATGTTTGATTCATACGCCTACTCATTCAGATTCATACATTTAGAAAAATACTTATAATGCTCATAAATGATTCGAGTTATTCCAATCAACATTATAGTGAGTATCGTAGTGTTCGTACGCGAATCGTACTTATTTTGTGATTCTTGTAAATGTTGGGTAAAGAGAGTCGAAATTAACAACGTTATAAGTATTGTTAAGTATGAGTACGACGAGTACTTCAAACTTTGAATATGAGTAGGTAATTGGATTAAAAAGGTTGATTAATTTTATAGGATTCAATGCAGGGAAAGAGTCTCCTTCTTGGACCCACATTCGCTGTCCTCTGATGATAGTAAAGTCGGCAAATAGGACGACCTTGTATCCGTTGGAAGGACCAAATAGAGGAAGTCCTGTCATCGATTGGTTTGACCAACTGGCGTAGGCGCGCAAAAAGCAGAGGCGCCTGGTAGGATGTGTTGCGGCAGGCCGAAATCATATGTGTCATTATTCATATGTGTGCAGCAGAGCCCAGCAATATTCTACGGCGGGCCTTAGTGATATGGCCTGTATGTGAAAAAAAACCTGATGTTCAAGACACGAATTTTTTAATTCAAATAATTAAAACCCTAATGGTGAATGATTACCTATGTTTTCTGTAAATATTTTGAAGAAATTTCTTGAAAAAATTTTGTTTTCATTCAATACGAAAAGCTTTCTTAAACCCATTGCTTCAAAAGGTTCACCCTATGACTGTCTCCTTTCATTACCTTAACATATATTTTTTTTAAATGTCTATCTACACACATATATTTACATATTTATAGAATAACTACATGGTATTTTTAAGTAGTATAGCTACCATCTCTCATATACAATATATTTTATAATAAATATCAAGAAGAAGGAAAAAAATAAAATAAAATCCGTTTTTTTCATATTTTTTGTTGACATTCTTGTAACGGTAAAAGGTTCACTGCACTTTGTGTCTTTCTATTTCCATTCATTCAAAATCCAATGACTGTCACACAGCATCCTTGATAAAGGTACGTACTACGTACACATAGACAGGAAAGGAAACGAAAATGAGAAGAGGAGTAGAAAATAGAAATAATAATTTATAAATAGGATTTTCTTTTTCTTATGTTGTTCTAGTTGTTGTTGCTGCGTTGTTGGGTTCATAGCACGTCCTTCATAGCATGACAGTCTGACTGCCTGTTTTTTGTTGTTTGTTTTTGAATGATAAATAGATACACAGTATTTATAAAGAAGATAAATACAAATGTATTCTAAAGTAGTTTATGTTTAAGTATGGTTGTTGTTGGTTTATTTTCGATTTTAATAAAATTATTATTTTTTTCTTTTTTTTCTTTATTAATTATGAAATTATTTATTTCGTCCATTTGGAATATGTCATATGAATACCATTCAATTCTCCCAATTCATTCAATTGAAATTGTATTTCTTAGAAGCCATTCATTAATTTATTTCCCTTTTTTGTCAGACAGCTGAGGCATTATTTTAAATAAGTGATGATGTCCTCCTTCTGTGCAAAACTAGAGCAATAAGCGTCCTATCGTGACGCCCTACATTAAGTGTACATCATACATACATAACACAATTGGCCATTACAACCCTTCAGTCAGGATTACGGCCTAGCTTCTTAACACCACTCATGTTGTGTGTGTTAATTCTATATGTATGTACATGGGTGGCGTGACCTACAGTTTAAAGTCGACTCCGAACGACAGATTTTTGAGAAACTTTTCATGGCAATTTTATTTCCTCTCAGAGTTGTTGCCAGAAATCTACTTCGGTTAGTCGGCATTACACATTTTTTTAACGACGCCCTACAGAAAATAGCCCAACTGTGTAAAATTGCAACTTTTTGGCGACCAATTGACATCACTATTTCAGTTAATTAAACGGCCATCAAAAGTTTGACGCAATAAACCGATTGTGAAATGATATGTGTGGCAAGTTGCACCATTGTGTTGAAACCAAACATCGTTCACTTCAACAGCATGAAGAGCTGGTACAAAAACAAATCGGTTATCATGGTGCGATAGTTGTCTCCATTGACCGTAATGGCTGCACCGTCCACATTTTCAAAGGAATATGGGCGAATAATGCCTCCACTCCACAAGCCCCACTAAATGGTCATTTGTAATCGGTGCATTGGCTTTTGTAAGACCACGTGTGGGTTTTCCGAGCCCGAAATACATACGCTAATTTTGCTTATTAAGGTTAGGTTAGGTTAGAGGACGTGTACTCGTCAACTGTGACAAGTACAGTACCCGGAGGTCGAATTGACCCATTGTACAACGTCCTAGCTTCTCACACCACTCGTGTTGTGTGCGTTAATTTTATACATGAGTAGCGGGACCTACAGTTTAAAGTCGACTCCGAACGACAGATTTTTGAAAAGCTTATCATGGCAATTTTTACTCTCGGAGTAAAAATACCCACCAAGATGTAAATGAGCTTCGTACGAAAAGATGATTATTTCCGGCAAAAGCCAATAGATGACCCACCCGATAGTAATTAATGCAGCACATGTTGACACTTTTTATGTCGTTTCTCAGTATTGGTAAGGTCGAGATTTTTCGAGATGGCCCCCGGGATGGGTGTCGAACACCGCTTTTAAAGCCGCGATACGGACGAAGTCAGTTATGTACTATATACAATAGCTGCATGACAGATCTTTTTCTGGACTCTTTCTGCATACCACCAAACAAAAAAGAGTGGCCTATGAGATTTACTATTGTGCTATGGAATGTGCACGCTGGCAGAGCTATCGCTCTGTACTGGCGTCAACAGTTGGAACGATCACGGTCGCTAACATTGTCGAGATTATGATTGCGATTATTGAAAATTGGACCTCAGTGGTGAATTACGTGGAGCGCATTCTGAGACTGAAAAAGAGAGATCTTGAGGCAGCAGAACAAGTAAGCATGTCGGCGTAGATGATATTGGCACACATGCCAAGCGGAACCGAGACGGGGACTTAGGCGAAAGGAATAGTGAAGACGCTTAGATGTCTCGGATAAGCACACGCAATGTCCAAATGACCATAAGGATTCTACTCCGAAGTAATACCACCGTAGTTCTAGAGCGGACAAAATAAGTTCACGGGAGACGAGGGGGGATTTAGTGGGTGAGGGCCACGGAGGATGTGACGAGTAATTCTATGGTTCGATTAGGTACATTTACCCCTCCTCGGCGAAAAAAATGGATGGTTATTTTATTTGTTCATAAGTGTTCTGCAAATACCAGCAATATTGCACTTACTCTCCTGCTGCTAAACAGGATTTAGCCCTGCTTTAAAACGAATTTATAATATCGAAATTTACTGAGGCTCATTAGACGTAAGGCCATGGTTCAATCTTCAAGTAAGACATCTCCAACACAACAACACGAAATGTGAACAAATATTTCTTCGGCGACTTCCTCTCAGCAGATTTCTGGTAAAAACTCTGAGAGTAAATAAAATCGCCATGAGAAGTTTTTCCACTTTAAACTGTAGGTCCCGCCACTAATGTTTAAAATTAGCACAGACAACATTAGTGGTGTGAGAAGCGTAATCCTGATTGGAGCGTTATACTGACCAATTATGTATGTATGTATGTAATCGAAATACGTATGAATAGTAACGTAACCGAGATTTCTAGGACTGTGTTTGGAATAGAAGATGAATCCAGAATATTAATTCAAGGTAAGTGTAAACATTGTTGAATCATTAAAAAAACTTCCGATTAAAAATAGTTCTCCTCACTGCCATACTCGCAGAATTAAAATTTCTTAAGACATTAAAAAATTGTTTTCGATTTGCTATTGAATATGTCAGAGAACTCATTGCAAAGTTATCACTTCAAGTTTTTAATAAAACGTGAGTGCTTGTTTACGAAAAAGAAAGAAAAGTTTTTTGCAAAAACTTTGCAGCAGCAGCAGCACCCATAATTTTCTATGCCATTAAGATTTCTAGCTTTATGGTCTCATATTAAATTGGGAAAAGAGTGCAGGGAACACTGAAATGCAATGAACATTTATTGTGAATCCCAAAGTTTATGGCACAGATAGAAAGAAATTCAATTATTGGTAGCCATAGTCATCCATAGTACCATGCAAGGAAAAGGAAACCAAAGTAAAAAGAGAAATGCTGAAGCATAAAGGATATATGCCTGTAGAATAGAATGAAATAAAAAAATTCAAAAAAAGGAAGAAATCATTTAAAAAACTATCATAAGAAGAAAATAAAAAAGAAATAAGAGCGAGAGAGAGAGAGAATATAGGGGGGCAAATGGAAAATGAAAAACAGAAAAACATCATTAAAAGCCAATGACAAGCAGGCAGACATGGACAGTGTCAGAAGCAAAGCAATAGAAAGAAAATAACAACAAGAACCACAATAACCTCCCTGTTAAAAACATTTGATGTGGCATATTAAACTTCAATGCATACAAGCCGTAGCAGTTAGAGCAACTGAAAAGCAAAGGCAAAGGGGAACGTAAAGCTTTATTTAGAGACTTAAGCAATATGCAATAAAAGCTACCACCGGTCTTTGCCATTAAGAACTGACAAAGCTGCTAAGGCTAAATGGCTAAAATGCTTGGTTGGCTGCATGGTTCGATGGTTCATGAATGCTACACAGAGATGGTTTGCCTTTCTGTTTGCTTGTTTGTTTGCTTGGCTAAATGCACTTGTTTGTATACATTTGTAATGACACATTAAAAAAAAGAAGCAAAACAAACCATAGAATATTGTATTTAATACCATGCATACATATATACATACAAACATTTTACAGAAAACAACTTTAAATGGCCAGTCAAACAGCGCAGCCAACCATCACTAGAATATATTTTTTTCTTTTTTCTCTCTTAACTCTTAACTAACGAAACACTTTGTAGTTCCCTTTACTTTTTAAATATTTTTTTTCTTGTATTCGTTTCCTTTTATAAAAATTTTTATATGACATGGTAGGTAACAACAAAAAATTGGCAAATATTTGTAAAAATAACGCCATAAATTGGCTTTTAACTTATAAAACTTAAAATTGTTCAACGTAGCTTGTCGCCCTTTACCCCCATCCCATACCATACCAGTCATAAGGTGAACTTACATATATTTTATGGCAAATGAGTATGACTTTACTCCATCTAAAAAGAGTTCTTATGGCTTCATTTAATAGAAAATGCTTTTAAAGTTAAAATGCATTTCGCTTTTAAAGGTAAAAATTGAGAAAAATTCACAACCACCTGGCATATGTTAGAAGAAAGGCAATTATTATCTGTACATTAAGGTTAAAAGCTAGTGAAGCTATTTTGTGGGGATAGAAATTATATTGTTTATGAAATGAATTTCTTTAAAAACATTTCTGATTTCAAATTACTTTATTATGTAATATTTGTAAGTACAATTTAATTGTCATGGCATGAGGTAATGAACAAAAATTTAAGCCAAATTAGGCCTTTAAACTGTGGCAACAATTCTAGATAAAGATTTATATCAGAACCCTGTGATAAAGATTACTTTAGACTGGTATTCTCAGTATTTGGCGATCACAAAACCTCTTTCTAACCCTACACATAAATGCCCGATAAGGTGATCCTAAGCTAAGGAAGTCGCCGTTGTCTAGTAGGTAGTGTGTTGGCATATTAGACGTAAGGCCATGGTTCAAACCCCAGGACAGACATCAAAACGAAATATGAAATAATATTTCCTCGGCGACTTCCTCTCAGCAGATTTCTGGCTCTGAGACTTAACTCTGACTCTGAGAGTAAATAAATTTGTAATGAAAAGTTTCTCAAAAATCTATCGTTCCTAATCAACGTTAAACTGTGGTCCCGCCGCTCATGTATGAAATTAACACACTCAACATGAGTGGTGTAAGAAGCTAGGCCGTAATACCGACTGAAGGGTTGTAATTGCCAATTATGTATGCATGTACGTAAGCTAAGGAGTGAGTTACTGCTAATTTGATCTCAAGGTCTTCTGAAGCGGAAGGACTTATGGCCTGGACTCAGGTTTTGTATCCAAAATCATCTTCTTTACACTTCACATACCCTAAAGAGCGAGTTGCTGCTAATTTGGACGCAAGGTCTTATCGGAATCGGAAGGAGTTAAGGCCTGGATTCAGGTTTTATACATGCTAATCATGCCGAGCATCAATATCACTGGATATGAAGCCATTCTCAACATTTACCTCCACATGTTTGTTGGCTGGTGAAAATTGATGCCTAATAAGGTGACCATAACCTAAGGAGCGAGTTATTGCTTACTTGAACTCATGGTCTTATGAATCGGAAAGATTTATTGTCTAGACTCAGGTTGTATACATACTACTCCTGCCTTAAATTAGCTTCACTGGGTATGAAAGCATTTTCAATATTTGGCAATCACAAAGCTTCTTCTTTACCCTCCACGTGAAAGCTAGTCTTTTGGACTTATAGTCTTATCCTGTTCATAAAGCTCCACATGGGTGTTAGTTGCTCATAATTGTTGGTCGATAGGGTAATCATCAGCTAAGGAACTCATAGTCTTATGAATCGGAATGAGTTATGGTCTGGATTGAGTTTTTATGCATACCAATAGCTCTGAGCATCAGTATGACTGGGTATGAGGGCATTCTCAATATTTCACAAATTCTCTTCCTAAGCCTCCATGGGTCTTTGCTGGTAATAGTTCATTAACTAAGGAGGGAGTCGCTGAACATAGTAAAGAGGTTAGCATGTTAAGGATTCGCTGGTGTTCCATAGTTCATGTCGCAGGCTAGTGTCGAGGTTATCTTGTCTCTACAATTATTAAACATCTTCCTCAAAAATATGGAAGATAGAACTGCTCTGAGGCTTAAATTCTCAGATATTTTTGCGCCATGTACGGTAGGACACACTTCAATACTGCATGAAGTAGAATCCAGTCACCTGAGTTTTAGATGCAGTACATGGTACCAGAGACTGTTTTCGAATGAACATACAAAACTCACAGTCCCACATAGTTGCCATAGTTGATGGGGGATATAACGATCTTCACAGTTAGCTCAAAAATGGAATGTGGAACTAGATCTGTTGTCTGGCATACAGATTATCTAAACAGGCCAGAGTATTTCAGGCGAAGATTATTATATTGAATAAGCTGCACGTATGTTTGAAACCAGGAACCTATCTCCTTCGAAATTGATCATACGTGCAGACAGTCATGTAGCTGGGGCCCCACCTCGTCAAATCAAAGGGCATCAGGAGTTTCATAGACTCTCTACATCTTATATGCCGACACAACACCCGCCTCTACAGGGTTTCACGCCACTGTGGCCTAGAAGGAAACAAAAAGACGAACTAACTGGCCCAGAGGGGATCGGAGATGTCTGTGGAAGAGAAGATAGAGGGGAAATGTGCACCCCTATAAGAATACTTTTTCAAATTGCAAAAAGCAGCATGAAATTCAACAAACCGCTGGTGGTCAAATATACCTAGTTGCCCGTTGTTGTATCCGTCAGTGGACAGCAGTAAAACCAAAGAACTGCTTAAGTTTGACAAGAGAGCGGTTCGAACTCCAACAGAAATTTTAACGAGAAACTGCGGTATTGGCAGTTTCGCTGACTATCTCATTCTGTTCCATCAGGCTTACTGCAGAAGCTACCAGGATGTAAAGCAAACGAAATCGGTAGAACAGACAGACTTCATCGATGGTTGGACAGAACATTTGAATGGTGGCGAACATACCACTAGGAGAACTGGCCGGTTTCATCCAAAGCTTGAGCTGGTTCAAACCGGCCCCTAACAGATCATAGAAAAGGAGCTTACCTTACGCTGAGTAATACATTGGGCCATATCAGCCACAGGGAAAACTTGTCTGTGAACGCCAAGCTACTCGCTTACCTAACCTATGGTAGGAGTCACTGCTTATTTAGACTCATGATCGTGAATACCAGAATGCTGACCTCATGGTGCTGTGAATAGTTATCATTATAGTATCTATTCGGTACTTTCTTAAAAAAAAAAAACAGCGATTAATAATGTTATCAAAGAGCGTATAGTCGATACTTGATCTACTGGTCACAAATACGTCTGAAGGCACTGGACGGAGTGCTTAAATATGGATGAAAGCGTTTAATGCTGCAGTTATGTTCTATTATTTGTGTCCCTTGAAGCTTTATCTCTAGCGTGGGTACATAAGAATATCCAACTAAACAAAAGAAATTTTTCTAAGTATATGCCTCAAAATAGCCTGCTATGTATCCGAGATAACATCCGTTATTTATATTGTCTTTAAAATCGTTATTCGAACAAAAAACAAATAAAGTTGAAGGACCAATTTGGCTTAGAAAGAAATATGTTACCAAAACGTAACAATTTTCAAATTAAAATTTTATTTCCTTCAACTATGTCTACTTAAAAAAGAATCGCTTCTTTTTTTTCTTGCAAAAAGGAATCTCTTGCCCTTAAAATTTTATCGTTATCGGTTAAAAGAGAGAGAGAGAGAGAGAGAGAAAAAAAAATACAAGCACTTTGCAATTATTCCATGCATAACAATTAATTTCTTTAACAATAAACCGACACAAAAACCCAAAAAAAACACACAAAAAAATCACTAAAAAAGGAAAGAAATAAAGAAGGAAAAAATAAATTGTTAATCGTCTTCTCTGTTCTGCTCTTTGTTCCTTTACTTGTCTGTCTTTATGGTATACAAATACAATGTAGCCTGTTTAAGTTTGGTAACGAATGTGGCTTAAATGAAATGAAAAGAAAAAAAAAAAGCCGAAAGAATTGAAAACTACAGGCAGACAGTAATAGCAAAGCAATAGCAACAACAACAACAACAGCAACAACGGCACGAACAAGACCAAAAAGTAAATGAACGTTTAAGTGCCTTTTTTAAGGACAATCAGAGGTTTTACAGTTTCAGCTGTTGTTGTGCTCTCTATGCTCTTCTTCTTCTCTTTTTATTTATATTTTAGTGTATTGTAGGTATGTATGTATGTGTGCAGGATTTTATGCTTGTAAGTGTGTTATTTTTATACTTTTTGATTCCTTTTTTTGTTTTTTTTGTTTTTTGGTTTTATTTTTCGTCTGCATTTTGTTTGATTGTAAATAAAGTTGTTGAGGTGAAACATTGTGGCAAATAATGCAGAAAGGTGTTGCCTTTTAATTAAGCAAACATAAAATTGTTGATAGTGTAGACAAAACTAAGTGCTATTCTTCTTCGTCTCTTTTTTGTTCTTCTTTTTGTTGTCTATTTCTGTATATTTTTTTTCTCAACTTTTTATTAACATTCTTAGTGAAGGTGTTGTGCCATAAAAACAATTAAAACAACGGGTAATAAATTGGCACTTGCATGCTTTATATTGTCTGTATATACATATGTATATGTATTGAAGTTTATGGTTATAAAAGAGGTGTTGTTAACAATTCCAGACACCAATTGGTGTATCATTTCATAAGCCCACACTTTATATGCCTCTCGCCGTTATAGCTGAAGATATTGGTGACACTTTATAACAAGAAAAAATAAATAGTTATAGTCGGAAGAGGGCCCATGTTTCAATCGCTAGCTTAGATCCCATTATGTGTGTAAAGATAAATTCAAATTTAACTAGCAAAGACAAAAACCAAAAATTTTAACAGAGCTAATGTTAAAGTTAACAGAGCAATGTTAGGTGGTTAACAGAAAATAATCAAGGGTCGGATGATCGATATTGTGGGAAAATGGGACTTGCTGCAGATGTTCCACTATATACAAATTGTAGCCTAAGGTATCCCCAATTAAACCCAATAAGTGCTATATCCCAAATAATTTTGGAACTTGAGATATTGGACTTCAAATATTCACATTCCCTATTCCCATTTTCTACAATATCCATCATCCTACGCAGTTGTTAAAATTTTTGGTTCTTGTCTTCGTTAGTTTAATTTGAATTTATCTTCATACACATGATCCCAGCGCAGATTCTAACTCAGAGATCTCATATAAAAATTTAAAATTTGAAAAAAAATGTTTTTGAAGGCTCTTTTACAAATCTGTTGCGTGGAGTCGATGTTAAACTATACGTAAAGTCACTTTGGATAAAAATTAACCAAGTAAGTAAGGAAGTAATTAATGGTGTTTTCTTTTCTACAAAGAAAATGTCACCCTCTTACAAGGTGCATTAAAAAAATTGCTGACCAACCCTGTTATAATGTAATTTTTATTTGAGATGAACATAACACAAATATGAGAAAAGGGTATGCCCCGTGCCCTTAAAAATATGTTTAATTTTTTGATTTGTTTTCAATAAAATATGTAAACAAAAAAAAGGTGTTGCCAGATCGCTAATTTTTCGATATCATTTTTTTAGAGCTTTTTTTTATAACCAAATAAAAATTTTTTAACACAGTTTTAACACTGAATGCAATTTTTTATATTACTGACCATGTAGCTTTAATAATGTAATGTTCTCTTAAGGTTACCCCACAAAACAATGAAAAAATTAACTTCAAAATTGGATAACGATACTAGGCGACTTTTTTTAAATTTCATCTGGTAGCCCTATAAATAAACAAAAGTCATTTGCTTTACAGGGCATTATCAGCACTCTCGATTTATACAGGGCGTAAAATGCAATGCCCTCCACCATTTTCAAGTGCGAATTATTTAGAATAAAACATACCACCCTTTTAGAGGGGGAAACATTTTTAAGAAACAAACACAAAATTACATTTTTTTAAATAAAGTGCACATTTTTTGGTAGAAAAGAAAACACCATAAGACAGTGACAAAAACGAACACATCTACGAACAAACATACACCTCCACTGAAAGGCATTTTTTGTAAAAGATATCTAATAAGAGCTCACTCTTTAAATTTTGTGCCCTTTTTTTGTACATTTTGCAACTCCTTTGAAATTTTTCAGCTCAAATATATTCTCAATTCGATTCTTAAAAGTGAAGCGCATTACGAAACAACAAATTGTAGTGCGTAGGTAGTGCGTTATCACATTAGACCAGAAATCAGCAATGAATGAAATTTTGAGTATGAGGGACTGAAAATTTTTGACGAGTTTTGGGAGAGAATACAACATGATACCATCCAAAAGTTGGTGGCGAGATGCCAAAACGTATTGAAAGTGTAATTTAAAATAAAGGCCTTTGAACGAAATATTAAAAGCAAACACACAACCTCCTAGTGAGTATTGTAGTGTTCGTACGAGAATCATACTTATTTTGTGATTCTTGTAAATGTTGAGTAAAGGAGAGTTGAAACCAACAACGTCATGCGTATTGTTAAGTATGAGTCCGATGAGTACTTCAAACTTTGAATATGAATAGTATGAGTATGACATTAAAATAAGTATGAATGCGTATAAGTGCCAGCAATTATGAGTATGATTAGAATCTACTCATCTTTTTGAATACTCATTGCTGATCTCTGGTTCAAACCCCAGGTCAGGCATCTCCAACAAATGAAAAAATATTTCTTCGGCGACTTGCTCTCAGCAGATTTCTGACAAAAATTCTGAGAGTAAATTGAAAATTGCCATGAAAAGTTTCTCAAAAAATCTGTCGTTGGGAATCGACTTTAAACTGTAGGTCCCGACATTCATATATAAAATTAACACACACTACATGGGTGGTATGAGAAACTACGTCGTGATCTTGACTGAAGAGTTGTAATGAGCAATTATGTATGTATTAGAAAAATTTTGAAAGTTATGCTAAGACCACTCGCAAAACCACTTTTAAAAATTTTTAAAAAGTGTAACGCTTATTAGACTACTATGAGTTAATGAACCGCTCTGCCTCGTTAAGACATACTAACAACAACTAAAAATTTTTGGAACAATAACCATGCAAATCATTTAGTTTCTGCTTTAATAGCTGAAATAACGCTGACTGAAATTATTAGACATTAAAAAAAAATTTTCCATTTTTTCCCTCCCCCTTTTTTTTATCATGTTCATACTTTCATTATTGCATTCGTTTTTTATATTTTTTTTTTGCTCGTTTCTACTTAAAACGTTTTGGCCTTTATAATATCAAATGTAAGCCGTGTCCTTGAGCAGTTTGTTTTGCAAATATCTACAGAAAACGAACACAAAACACTGAAATCCATGAGAGAAAAAAAAGAAAATCCATGAGAAAAAAGTAAAACTAAAACACTAAACCAAATTGTTATATTGCGAGTGATATTAAAATGAATGTATGAGTGAGTGTATAAGTGTGTGAGTGATTATGCAAGTGTGTGCTGCAAGTGAATGTATACAAAAAATGCATGTTAAGTGGGACTTTTAACATGAACTTATACATTCAATATAAACTTAATAAAGTATGTTCATGCAGTTCTTTTTTCTTTTTTCTTCCTTCTCTCTCTCGTTCTCTTATTCAGATTATGAGTATATACAGTAGGGTGGTTCAATATGGCATGGCGTATGCGGCATGAATTATTAAAAATGATTGTTCCATGAGGTACAATTTGAGACTAACGAGGGTTTTAGCAAATCGGGTATATATAAAAATGTACTTGATGTTATTATTCAAATGCAAGATTATGTGAATTGATTTACTTTAAGAATGCAAGCTCTTTAAATTAAATAATTGCTTTCTTTTAATTTTTGTTTGACTCAATACCCCTCTAAAGATACATACTATACTATCTAGCTGTAGCTTTTGTTGTCCGAATAATACCACACTTTATAACGCATAGTTTTTTCCATCTACTTCGTTCCAGCGCTTTTTAGGTCAATGATACCATGACCAAGTCGCCGTAGTCGTAGAACCACGGACTTACATCTAATAAGCCAACATAATATCTACTAGACTAAGGCCACTTGAAAATAAAAAATGTTCCTTGGTACTTTTTTATTTCAAAACTAATTGCTTATATACTACAATTCAAAATGTACTTTGGTACTTTTTCTAGAACTGTTTTTGTACTTTAGTTAGTACTGAAGTAATCGCAGTAGATTTATAAATGTAGTTCTGGTACTTGCTTGACCCGTTTAAAAAGTACTTCTATTACTTTTTTCTAGTACTTCTGATAGCGCTTTTTTAAAAGTCAAAGTTTTTATGCCTACTATAATTATTATTAGAGATTTAGTATACTTGTGGGTACAAATAGAAGAATTTTTTAAGCCTGAAGAATACTGTGCTCCTCTTTAAGACGGAAACTAATTTTAGTATTCATTCCCCTTACATACATATGTATGTATACATGTATAAATAGTC
The DNA here is from genome assembly GCA_930367235.1 of Sarcophaga rosellei. NCBI lineage: Eukaryota > Metazoa > Arthropoda > Insecta > Diptera > Sarcophagidae > Sarcophaga > Sarcophaga rosellei. The sequence goes on along the minus strand of OV884020.1, from coordinate 12,686,810 downwards.
GTTACCGATATACCCTTCTGGGAGTATGCAATTACCATTCCTACGACGTAAAAGAAACCACTTCTAGGAAATGCAAAACGTTTCAAATATTTTCTTAAATATTTTTCCTTTTTCTAATTACAACCTGATATTCAAGCTTTTTTTAAACACTTTCAAATACATTGCAAGTTTATTTACGTTTGTGTTTATAAATAAAAAAAATTTAAATTTAAAAAAAGAAAATATTTTTAATTTTTACAACTAAATTCCCTAGAAATTCCTAGAAAATGTTGCTAGAAAATGTTGCTAAACAAAATAGGCACACTCATTCAGCACAAGCAACAAATAGGCATTGTTTTGAAAAAGAAAACATACAAAAATAACAAAAACCTTCAGCAACACCTAATCATCATTATTACGATCTTAAAACATGATTACGATATAGAAACCAAACCTTTACGACGTTAATTATTATTAATGAAGATGAGTAAAACAAAGCAGAGATCAATTAACCCAGAGAGTACATATGTAAATAGCAACAGTGAGAGAGAGAGAGAGAAAGAGCGAAAGAGTTTATGAATCAAAGAAAGTAAAAGCAAAAGCAAGGCAAATTCAATAAGGTAGCCTTATCTCTACAACAAATACAACAATGCAAAAACAACAGGCATTTTGTTTTTGTTAAAGACATTTAATGTTGTCAAAATAGGAATAAAAAAAATGGAAAAGGAAAAAAAAAATGAACAACAACACGCACACGCACAACAAACACACACAAAAACAACAAAATTTTGACATTAAGAAAGAGATCAGCTGTTGACATAATCCCACCTATTATGAATTCGCCTAGAGCAAAAGTTATTTAAAAATAGAGAGCCTAACTAAAGCGTGAACAATTATGTTTACAGCAAAAAGGGGAAAAAATAATCTGATTCTTGTTGTCATAAAAAAAATTCACATATTTTGTTACAGTTATAATGGCATTAAAGTTTTGTTATTGTTTTACCTCTTTTCTTATGCATTATTCGTTCTTCGACAGTTTTTTCTTCTGCTTTGATGAAATTCAAAATGATGATTTAATTTAGAACACTTCTTAACACTTTTATAATTCACAAAAACACGCACTTACACTTATATTACATTTATGCATTTATGATTTTTATTTTATTAAGCAGATATTGAAAATAATTAGCTTTTCTTCTTTTATAATTTTGCATTTACGCTCATACACTTTGCACTTTAAGCTAATTTTATTTAAATTATGCATTTAAGACTTTTATTTTATTAAATAAATATTGAATATAATGACCTTTTTTGATATAATTTTTCACTTATACATTCCACTAATTTCATTTAAATTATTTTATAATCACTTCAAAGAATTTTAAACATTTCACAGCAATTAATTATTTTGTACACCACTCTACGAACGCGAGTTACTCTCTGTAAGTAAACGGTCAACTAACAAACAAAAACAAACCAAGTAAACTTTAGTATTGCCATCTTCCGATTTGTCTTGTAGGTACTCATATAGTACAAAAGGACTTTCTAATTTAAAAGTACACTAACAGTTTACATAAGCAACAGACCTAAATATACTCCCCAAAGTTAAAAACAACCGAATAGGAGTATTAAGTACTCTCTCTCTCTCCCACACTAAATATTCTAATCACTTATGTACGGATGTTTAGGAAGCAGGCAACACTGTTCACACACATAATGCACATTAAAATTTTAAAATAGAGAGCCGTGAGTAAATCATAAAAATAAACAACAACAATGCAATTATAATTGCATACGTCATTAATAGAGCACGATATTGGTGAACTTGAACATGTCTTTCTCCAATTTTAAGAAAAGCAAGAACAACAACAACAACAACAACTGCATTACGCAAAATTTTATGTGTTGTTCTTTGTTATTGTGCGTGGTAGCTGCTATCAATAAAATATTTTTGTTTACTCACATGCAACGCAGTTTTTAGTGACCACAAGACGTACCACAGTTGGGAGTTATTTAATAGTAATGTAATTTAAAGTACGTTTGATAATTTTGAAATGAGAAATAAGGTAGTAAACTGGAATTAAATTCAAGCTAAGGGTATTTTAGATTGTAATACTCTACTAGCGTAAAAATAAAGCTAGAATTATTATGAAATTTTTTTTTGCATTTAAAAAATGGGAGTAAATAAGTAGTAAACCTGTATATATATGAATTCTATTTTTCATATTACTTCTTTAAGGGATTTAATTCATTTTTCGTTTTTAATTTACAAATAATGTCTTATATAATTAATATTTTAAAACTTAATTTTTAAAACAAATTCATAATAATTTTGTTTTTAATTTTGCGTACGTAGAGTATTATAGTCTAAAAAACCCTTTGCCTAAGCCTAAACTCTGCATTATTCTAGTCAGTTTTTAATATTTCCCCTTTAAAATGGTATAACGCGATCTTAATTGAATTACTAATAAACAACTCCCATCTGTGGTACATTTTGTAGTCACCAAAAAACAGCATACTCATGTGAGTAAACAAAAATATTATATAAATAACAGTTACTACGCACAATAGCAAAGAACAACACAAAAAATTTTGCGTAATGCAGTTGTTGTTGTTCTTCTTTTATTTCTTAAAATTGGAGAAACATTTGTTTAAATTCACCACTGTCCTGTTCTTTTAATGACGTATGCAATTACAATTGCATTGTTATTGTTATTGTTATTCTTATGATTTACTCACGGCTCTCTATATTTAAATTTCAATGTCCATTAAGTGTGTGAACAGTGTTGCCTGCTTCCTAAACATCCGTGCAAAAGTGGTTAGAATATTTAGTGAGGGAGAGAGAGAGTACTTAATACTCTTTTTCTTGGTATTAAAATGCTCAATTTTCGTTCGTTTTTAACGTTGGGGACTAGATATAGGTCCGTTACTTATGTAAACTGTTAATGTACTTTTAAATTAGAAAGTCCTTTTGTACTATAAGAGTACCTACAAGACAAATCGGAAGATGGCAATACTAAAGTTTATTTGGTTTGTTTGTTTGTTTATTAGTTGACCGTTTACTTACAGAGAGTAACTCGCGTTCGTAGAGTGGTGTACAAAATAATTAATTGCTGTGAAATGTTTAAAATTCTTTGAAGTGATTATAAAATAATTTAAATAAAATTAGTGGAAAGTATAAGTGAAAAATTATATCAAAAAAGGTCATTATATTCAATATTTATTTAATAAAATAAAAGTCTTAAATGCATAATTTAAATAAAATTAGCTTAAAGTGTAAAGTGTATGAGCGTAAATGCAAAATTAGAAAAGAAAAAAAGCTAATTATTTTCAATATCTATTTAATAAAATAAAAATCATAAATGCATAAGGGTAGTATAAGTGTAAGTGCGTGTGTTTGTGAATTATAAAAGTGTTAAAAAAGGTCGTCTAAATTAAATCATCATTTTGAATTTCATCAGAGCAAAAGAAAAAACTGAAGCAAACAAATAATGCATAAGAAAAGAGGTAAAACAATAACAAAACTTTAATGCCATTATAACTGTAATTTTCTTAATAACTGTTGGTTTTTAATAAGGCAACCAAAATGTGTGAATTTTTTATAACAACAACAATTAGATTAGTTTTTTCCTCTGTTTGTTATAAACATACATAATTGTTCGTGCTTTTGTTAGGCTCTCTATTTTTAAATAACTTTTGCTTTCAATTTCACTCATTCATAAACTCTCTCGCTCTTTCTCTCTCTCTCACTATTGCATTTCCATATGTACTCTCTGAGTTAATGGATCTCTGCTTTATTTTACTCATCTCATTAATAATAATTAACTTCGTAAAGCGTTTCCCTATCATAATCATGTTTTAAGATTGTAATAATGATGATTAGCTGTTGCTGAAGGTTTTTTTCTTTTTTTTTTTGTTTTCTTTGTCAAAACAATGATTATTTGTTGCCTGTGCTGAATGAGTGTGCCTATTTTGTTTGGCAATATTTTCTACCAACATTTTCTAGCAACATTTTCTAGCAACTTTTTTTGGCAACATTTTCTATGAATTTCTAGGGAGGGAATTATAAATATTTGTCTTTTTTCAAATTTAAATTTTTTATTTATTAATACAAACGTAAATAAACTTACAATGTGTTTGAGAGTGTTTTTAGAAAAAGCTTATAAATCAGGTTCTAATTAGAAAAAGGAAAAAATTTAAGAAAAATATTTGAAACATTTTCCAATTCATAAAAATGGTTTCTTTTACGTCGTAGGAATGGCAATGGGATATTCACACAAGGGTGTATGGGTAACGACCATTTATATTGTATTTATACATATTCATATAAGGGGGATGAATACTAAAATTAGTTTCCGGCTAAAAGAAGAACACATTATTCTTCAGGCTTAAAAAATTATTGTATTTGTACTAACGAGTATACTAAATCCCTAATCATAAGTATAGTAGCCTTAAAAACTTGACTTTTAAAAAAGCGCTATCAAAAGTACAAGTATATAAAGAAAAGAAGTACTTTTTAAAAGGTACAAAAAGTACCAGAAATACATTTAAAAATCTACAGCTCTTACTTCAGTACTAACAGAAGTACAGAAAAAGTTTTAGAAAAAGTACCAAAGTACTTTGAATTGTAGTAAATTATCACTTACTTTTCAAATAAAAAAGTACCAAAGAAATTTTTTTTGGATTTTCTAGACGAAATAGTTATTTTGTTGGTTTATTAGATGTGAGACCGTCGTTCAAATGTAAACCCAGTTATCGAACATAGGCGTTTGTTCCAAAAATAAGAACTAATTAGAATTAATTATAATTCTTAGAATTCTTTCCCAAGGAGTAGTGCTGCCAAGCCCTTGTTTAATTTCTTCCTTGTGTATGTCATCCCAGAGAGTTGTCAGAGAATTCGGAAAAGGATTATTTGAAGCGACAATGATGTCTCTTATTTCTTGAAATTTTTTTATAACCATGGTTAACATATGTTTGTGTACGCCCTTATACGAACTTGGAGTACTTGAAACGTGTGAAATCATTTTAAGCACCTTGCAACGACATCTGTGTTAACCACGCTGCAACCATTATTATAAAGCAAGAGTAGCAGACTATTGTTTAAATTTGCTTCATATTATGTTTTAAACAGCTACAGTTAATTTAAGAATATTTTTTAAAACTTTTTTTCTAAGTTTTAGTTTTTTTAGGTCACTTCATTATTGTTGACCAGTTGACAGTAATAATTAAATTTTAATTTTGCCTTAAACATGTTATTGAAGTTAACAATTATTGAAGTAAATTATTAACATGAGAATGATTTTGTTGAAAAACTAAAGCAAAAACAAAAAATAGAGAGAGAGAAAAAGTAAAACAGAAACTGAAAATAATTAGGTTATCAATTATAGTGTGCAGTAAAATGGAAAAAGTAAATGAATGAATGGAATGAAAGTGTATTGAAAGCAGGCAAGCAAAAATATCAGGCAGAGCCGGTGGTAATTTTTTTTTTAATTTATATGGCACAGGGTTAGTGAAACAGTGTCGGTTTATTATACATGAGGCCGTGGTTCAAAGCCTGGCTTAGTCATCTTGCAAAAAAGGAAATGTAAAAAACAAGTATTTGTTCGGCGACTTCCTCTCAGCAGTCTTATGGAAAAAATTCTGAGTGTAAATTTTAATTGTCATGAAAAGTTGTCCAAGAATCTGTCGTTTGGAGTCGTCTTTAACCTATAGGTACCGCCACTTATGGATAAAATTAACACACTCAACTTGGGTTGTATGGGAAGCTAGGTTGTAGTCCTGACTTAATTGGACTAATTCAAAATTTTCCTGTCAATCAATCTGTACCACTGTATAGTCTTAGTGTCTATTAGCTGATGGCCTTTACAGTAAACGCAAAGCCAACGGAGTTCAACTAAACAGGGCACCAGTGTAAATACAGCATAGCAGGATTTGTACTCAAGAATTCAAATTGGGTTTCGTTGTCTTGCCAACGAAATCCATTTATATATGGTATCGGCAGGTCAAAATACACCTGACTATTGCTATGTAGGTCTAGTGAGCCAGCTTCGAGACCTAATAACCCTACCCAAATTTGTAGGTTATGAAGTGCCCCAGTTTCTATATTCAGGTCCAAAGTATTCCTATCTATATTTAGGATTTACACCTAATTACTCGAATAATTAAGGCTCGCTATCTTGCTTTTTTTCAATTGAAAGAACATAATAATTTTGTGATCGTATCATTGAGTGCCTCAGCTGCTGAACTGTTTCAACACTCCCAGCAGTTCGTTCAGTACAAGATGCCATAGAAGAGGGGATAAGCAAGCCTCACTGCTGTCCATCTCTGAATTAACTGGTTCGTTTATTACAAGATGCAATAGAAGAGGGGATAAGCTAGCCTCACTGTGTCGATTAGATTGTCCATCCCTGAATTAACTCAGTTCGTTCATTACAAGATGCCATTGAAGAGGAGAAAAGCAAGCCTCATAGTGTCGATTAGATTATCCATCCCTGAATTAACTCAGTTCGTTCATTACAAGATGCCAAAAAAGAGGGGATAAGCTAGCCCGCTAGTGTCGAAAAGATTGTCTTTCTCTGAATTAATTCTGCAGTCCAGTTTACAAGGATGTCTTGTATACTTAATTTAATTAGAATATCTGTACACATTATTTAAGACTGTCTTTAAATTCAAATTAAATTTAAATTCAAAGAGGTAGTAAGTAAGGACTTATCTATCGCCTACGAAAAGTTTATAAGTCCCTTACAACAAACTCTCTTTATTGTTTAGCAGTTTTTCTTTGGATAAGACGTTGTTATCCGGGTTCTAATCTACATTATTATCAATGAGTATCCATATGGTCTTCAATATAAACGAGAAGAGGCTGAAAAGGCTTTGTAAGTCTGGGAAAAAGGGTGCGAGTTGTATCCTGCCTTCGGTGTGAAAGCAACTACAACATTCCTGTGGGATGTGATTTACTCTCGGACTGGCTAAAAATCTGCCTCTCAGGCTATTTTATTATCCAATCCAAGGAGACGAGGTTGAGGGCTCTGTAAGTCTGGGAAAAAGGATGCCAGTTATTCCCTGCCTTCGGTATGAAAGCAACTACAATATTCCTGTGGAACGTAGGTTACTTTCGGACTGGCTAAAATATTCCTCTCAGGCGGTGTTATTCCAATCACTTTCATTCCACATCTGTTTAAAAAATCGCCGTAAGTCTTTCTATCAGTAATTGATACGGATACGGATAATACCTCTTTCAAAATATTTTACTTACAGATAAAACTTCTTCAGCTAAATTTTCAATGCTTTATAATGTTTCTATGGAAACTTCTTTATAATCTTAAAGTATTTTAAAGTAAAACTTTACTTTTTAATCCTGTATTCCAAGCCCTTCAATAACATTGTTTCACTTTATCTTTATAACTCTTTTGTTCTCTAGTGATGCTTGTGTACTATTAAATGTGTACGTATGTGTGCATTTAATATTATTTAACTTCTTTGTGCATTTAAGTGTATGATTCTTTGTTTGTGTGCATATGCATATTTCTAGACTCTTTCTTATAACGATATATTACAGCAATATACTACATACATATACTTACATACATACATACAATAGCACGGTCAAATGTAAACTTATATATGATATACTCGATTGTAAACAAGACTATAAAATTACACAGCCAAATGCAAATACATACATATGTATGTACACAAGATTTTATGTTATTATGTCTATACTTTTAGCTCACATGCACAAATATTTCCTTTTCTTCTTACGTTTTTTCAGTAGATATGTTTATCTGTATTAGTGAACATATCCTTTTCCTTGTGAAAAGACTTTGTAGAAAACTACTCCTTTGGGTAAAATATAAGACACGCTTTAAGTGCTTTATTTGGAACTAAGGTTGCTATTAAGACCTTGTAAAGTAAAGTGAAGCAATGCTCCTGAATATTGCTAAAGGAATAAAAAAGAGTGGAAGATTTTGAATATAAGTTTTTGTGTTCTTGCTTTAAGCATTACGATGTATTCATTGTTTTTAAAATAATAAATTTTAAGAAGTCTGGAAAGGAAGTCTCAGCTAGGCAGTGTCACTTACCATTCATCATGACCGATTCCGGCTTTATTACATGAGAACTTTCACGTCTTAGCAACGTCAATTTGCCATCAACATCAGATAGTACTGGCTTTTGTATCTTCCAGCCAAGTTAAATTGAGCAAATCTTTAGGTGGCATAAGCTTTCATTTGGAACAAATAACTTAATTTAGTCAGGGGTGAACCAAAAATTCCCGATCTTGTGCCTAGAGCAAAATATTCATTCTTTTAAAAGCGTCTGCAACTTCCAGCTTAGGTTAGGTTAGGTTAGAGGACGTGTACTTCCAGCTTACTCCACTAATTTTTGTAACTAAGTCTGGTTGCGAACTATTTCCCAAAGTTACTGCTCTTATCCAGGAAACAGTTAAGGCTGGAGCTTCCAGTATTTTTTAGGTGAGGAAATCTTCTAATGAATTTCATATTCAGGCTTCCAGAGTCGTTGTAGGACTGATCATCGTCGTTTCTATTGCACCAATACAGGCTAGTCTCTACATTTTGTACAACTTCATTTGCTATATACTTACATGTACTACTGGTCTGATCATCAGTGGATACATACATACATACATAATACATAATTGGCCATTACAACCCTTCAGTCAGCTTCTCACACCACTTATTTATGTTGTATGCGTTAATTTTATACATGAGAGGTGGGACCTACCTTCAGTCAGGATTATGGCCTAGCTTCTCACACCACTTATTTATGTTGTATGCGTTAATTTTATACATGAGTGGTGGCACCTACAGTGGTTGCACTCCGAATGACAGATTCTTGAGAAACTTTTGACGGCAATTTTATTTACTCTCCAAGTTTTTCTCAGAAATCTGCTGAGAGGAAGTCGCCGAAAAATTTTTTTTTTTCATATTTCGTTTTGATGTCTGACCTGGGGTTCGAACCCGGGCTTTACGTCTAATAAGCGAACACACTACCTACAAGACTACGGCGACTACAAGTGCATACATTCCATGCATAATTCTTGGTTTGCATTCCCAGAATGCCCTCCAAGGATTCTGGATATCTTTATGGCATATCTGGCCATTTCTGAATTGAGCCCTCTATGCCCAATGTTTCCACATACATAATTGGCCTTTACAACCTTTCAGTCAGGATTACGACATAGTTTCTCACACCACTCATATTTTGTTAATTTTTTTATACATGAATGGCGGAACCTACAGTTTAAAGTCGACTTCAAACGACAGATTGTTAGGAAACTTTTCATGGCAATTTTATTTACTCCCAGAGTTTTTGGCAGAAATCTGCTGAGAGGAAGTCGCCGAAGAAATATTTTTTTATATTTCCTTCTGTTGGAGAATTCTGACTTCGAGTTTAAACCTAGGCCTCGTGCTTAATTAGCCAACACACTACCTACTAGACTACGGCGACCTCATACTCTACATATTCTTAAGCTAATTTCTGTGTGCCGAATATTTTCTATATCTTCTTAACTCTACTATTCAGATCTTGCCTGGGTTTATCCAACACTATATCATATATGCATCAAAGACTTAAAATCTTAAGATTCTTGTGAGTGATGTAGCAGATAGTATTTTAAAATTTTTCTTTTAGTCATGAGGAAAATGTCTTCTGCATATCCTTGACGTTGATACCCCCTGAGTATTTATTTTATATTTCTTCTAAACTCTACTCTAATTAGGTCTTGCCTGGATTTATCCTTTGGTGCACTATCATACACCAACGATTTAAAATCTCAAGACCTTTGTGAGTGAGGAAATTTTTTTCTTTTTCTTTTATTCATGAGAACTATGTCTTGTACATATCCTTGGCCTTGATACGCCCGGAGTATAATTTTGTAAGGATTTTATCCACTTCTAAGCTTCACATTAGTGGTGTAAGGTCACCACTCAGTCGAGATCCCCTAAATGTGTGGACGCATTATGTCACTTCAATGGCAGATCACTTCGTTTAGGCAGATTGTGCCTCATAGGCCATATAACTCCTTTTTTTAATAACCTACATATGACTTCATGAGGAGTGTTGCCAAATGTGTACGCTAAGGCAAGAAGTGCACTAATGGTCACCTCCTTCACATTCAAGGACTCTTTTTCGTATCAAGCTTTCAATATATGCTTCCTATACAACCCCAGAAGCTAGGCCGGGTGAAGAGTTGTAATGGCCAATTATGTATGTATGTATGTATGTGTACAACCTCTGCCACGACAATTTTGCTTTAAAATCAACTACACACTGGCAACAATTGAAATTTCCTTAAAATAATGCCAAAATCTTAAAGAAAAATTTAATTTCTTAAATTATAATTCTCCACAACTGAAGTTTCCTTATATTTTTGCTTTCTTTTTTAAATTTAAATTCTCCTAAAAGCCCTTGGGATATGTAACAACTTCTTTTTGTATTCCAAAATGCCTCATAAAAAACAGGGGAATAAAAAAAAGAACAAAATTATCAATATTATTGGTTTTTTTTTTTTTTAATTTTCTAACATTTCTATTGCCTTTTCGTTCTTCGTTTCGACAGAGAAAATGACAATAATAGGGTGTTACGGTTTAAAATCATTCACTTACTGTGTTAGCCACAGAAGTCATGTATTTTCTTCGTATATATTTTGGGAGTATCACCCTAAGTTGTTCCTGTATTATGTGGTGATATTTTTAAATGCCAAAATCAATTTGTTCAATTTTTACTGGCGCCAGTCTTAAACAATTCATAGAGTCTTTGTTTCGTTTGGTTTGGGGTTTTATTTTTTTGTTGTTTTTTCCCCTTGTTTGAGGCCGTATGTCTTTTGCTTTATATTCCTGCTGTCGCTTAAGGATTTGTTTTAATACTTTTGTAGACTTAGTTTTCGTTTTTTGCTCTCTTTCTGTCTCTTTTCTCTTTTGATACCCTATAATGGCAAGGTTAGTAGAGTTTGGTTTGAACTGGGGTTTGTAAAATTGTCAGAACTTCTTATGACAGCCTTTGTAAATAAGGGCTATACTAACTATTGTGTTGGTATATATGTACTCATAGGAGAGTACAAGAAGTATCTTAAAAATCCAATATGATCGCATTTCAATTTTAATACTATTTGTACAGCCATAATGCAAATGAAATTCTAGACCAGCACAAGCTTGTAAGGTAGTTAGGTACGAGCAATACGTGATTATAGAAAACCAAACCAAACCAAAGCTTGGACAGTTATTCCTACGCAACAGCGATTTTCTAATATGTTCGGTAAAATTTAGAATCTAATCAATCAAAACGCAATTAGCCAACATACAATTTTTAGCAGCTTTTGGAAGACAGACCTTATGTCTCTCGATAAGTATATAGAACTCTGGAATGGTATTCTCTTCAGTACACAATTAAAGCTTCTGTATTCTCTTAAGTCCTTTAATCTGACTACAAGGTATTTTGCGGCAGTTTGCTGAAACAGAACCCTAATTGAAGTAGGAAGGCCATATTTTTGAGCTACATCGGTCAAATGAGTTGTCATTTATTCAGTACGTTTTACAAAATCACTTGAACCTAATTTTTATCAAAACACCATCTTCTTCAGCTATGAGACGCATGTCAGAATAAATGGGTACGTGCTTAAACAAAATTGTCGAATTATACATGTCCATTATACATGAGATCCAAGAGCGTACAGTGAATCCGGAAAATATTACCATTTGGTAGGGATTTTGGGCTGGCAGTGTTAGCCATCCATTATTGATTGCGAACAACGTTAGCTGCTCCGTCACTGTTAATGCGAGTACTATACCAACTTCTTCTGAATGATTTCGGCCTCAACGATATAGGACTTCAACAGAACGACCCTACCAAGACATATAGCTTATGCCACATTGGATATTCTACACGAGTGATTTGAGGGCATGGTAATCTTTCGTGGAGGTGACTGGCCACCGAGATGGTGCAATTTGAACCCATGAGACTTTTTCTTGTATTGCCATGAAAGGATTCTCAAAAATCTATCGTTTGGGGTCGACTTGAAACTGCAGGTCTCGCAACATAAGTAGTGGTAGAAGCTAGGTCGTAATCCTCACTGAAGGGTTGTAATGTGCAATGTGTAATGTGACTTTTTCTTGTGAGTTTTCTTAAATTGCAGGTATATGCGTATAAGCCACTCTGATTTACATATGTATTACGGTTATGGAGAATTAGTCATTCGGATGCGCTTCATCTACAGAAGACATGGCTGGCGTTTGTACAATGTTGCATTTCACACATAATGACATCAAGAGGTCTTTCAAATGAATAAAAAAATTTGAAGATATCTCACACATACTCTGTGTGTGTTTAGCTACCATAAGTTCTTCAACAGGACACTTTATTGTGTTTATCAAGGCACTCCTCTATATACCCCTCAACTGCCCATATTTTCACAATTTATGCTGATACCAATCCATGTTTACTTTTTGAATATTGTATGCCAGCAATTGCAATGTATACCCAATCCAGTGTCACGTTTTCTATCTAATCTCCAGTTCAATAAGTGTTGGTCGGCATTTGAGGTAAAACTTTGGGTTAGAAATTCCGTTGTTAGGACACTGCATGCCCTCTTTTCTAGAGGATCGACTGAGGCTCGCTCAATTGCAAATGCTATGTAAAGAGCTGTAGAAAGCCACTGAAAGAACTATTCGTTTACTGAACATGGCTGTCTTTAAGAACAAGGCTATTTTTAAGAACAAGGCTATTTTTAAGAACGAAAGCGTGGTAGTAGTGCTTTAATTACCACAATCAAAACCATTCCTGGCAAAACTGCTTAAGATGCACACGAATCCTCTGCATTTATCTACTTCGTTGAAGAGTCGAGACATCAAACGCATCAATTTCTTTCTTAATTCATCTTTTTCTTAAGGGGGGACCACTACTTAAGATTACATCAGCGTATGTTTGTCTGAATGAAGTGAATCTATAGGAGCTTGCTATGGAAATGAAATATAAAACATCTTAAAAACTTCTCTTCTCTCTACTATTTACTGACTTAAAAGGTCATTACAACCTAGCTTCTAACACAACTTATGTTTTGTGTGTTAATTTTTAGACATGAGTAGCGGGACCTACAGTTCAAAGACGATTCTGAATGACAAATTTCTGACAAATTTTTCATCACATTTTTATTTACACCCAGAATTTTTGCCAAAAGTCTGTGAGAAAGAAGCCAAAGAAATATTTTTTCTTATGTGGTTTTGTTGATGTCTAAGCTGGGCGACTTCAGAATCCTGCTACTACTATAGAGGAATGATGCCTTGGAATATCTAACTTTTTTTTGCCACTTTGGCGTTTCTCTTTATCAGTTAATGGTACTTAGAAATTTGATTTGATCGTGGGAATCACCGCGACGTAAAAGTGGTATATCATAGAACACAAGAGAGCTGCGTTCTGTGTTTGCGTTTCTGAAGTGAGCGAAACGGCTTTGGTGTACTATCAATAAAAACTCCTCTTATGCCTTCTACTAGAGTATGCAAAGCGATAATAGTCCCATAATGAATGTAGCTGAGCTGTAGTGTATACCATATAGAGTGTGTAACCTATTCTATTGATTCTCTACAATTTAATTTTGTGTGTCTGAATTTAAATCAATATTTATGCAGGAAAAGCTGAATGGCAAATTGGAATTGAAATTGAAATAAAAGAACAGAACAATAAGAGCAGTATGATGCTATCGTTGCTATTGAATTATTTATAAAAATTATAATTAATAATCATTTTTTTCTTTCCTTCTCTCTCTCTCTCTCTCTCTCTTTTACTTATGAAGAGTTTTCTTAAAAGAAAAAAGCGAAACAAATTAAATAAAATTGCAAACATATTGCGGGGGTAAAAAGTTGAATAGAGTTGTTGCCACTCTTCTTCGTTTAGTTTGTTGGGAAGCAGGGTGGCACAAGTTAAAAGTAATTCCATTAAGGGCAAAGTTTTTGGCATTTTGCGTAAGTAACTATTAAAGGAATATTTAAAATTAAAGTTTGAAATAACGTCAAAGAAAAACGAATTTTGAGGAAAAATAAAACAAAAATTTTTATATTTACAGCTGCATTTTACTAGCAGACTATAAAAATTTGAAAAACAACAAATTTTTTATTACCAATTGGTATGTTTTCACATACCAGCATTTCATATTCGCAATTATATGCAAGAAAGTTAAATGTTATTGTCCTACATACTCTTTATGGAAATGAAACTTACATTGTAATACTCTCTTAAATTAGAACAATGTGTTCTTTTTGAAAAAAGTAGTGGAGTGCAGATACTAAGCTTACATGTAGCGTCACAACGGTCCGCTTTGAACAATTGAGCTTTACGTACCACTCTAAATTAACCTAACCCAATACTGGAGCGCTCTTTTAATATTTTGCTTATCCAGAGACTTAAAATATTTTTCTGTCTGAACTAATCAAGTCTGAGCAAAAAACTGCTGACTATTGGAAAATATGCGTCAGCGCTTTAGAAACTCTAAATCCATAACCTCTTGGGTAAATCACGACTTTTTCTATTCGATGGGACATTTCACAAATATATTCATAACCACAGTTGCTGCTATTTTAACTAACTTTACTAAACAGGGAAGGTACAAATCTTTGGAGTTAAAAGTCATACGTATGTATATGTATTTATTATGTATGTATTTACATGAGGGGCGGGACCTACAGATTAAAGTCGAGTTCGAACGCCTGTGCTTTATATTTGACCGATTTTGTGTTGGGAACATGCTAATCCAAGTGTAAATGACGTCCCAGTGGTATATCGCTCGGCGGAAAATTAAGATTAGATACGACCGAGATGCCAGTGTATCTGGTTAATGGTCGGGTAGAATTTCAATCTTAACATTGTATGCATCCACACTAAACTACTCTTTTTCATGCGATAAACAACAAACATCAGTCTTTAGTCATTTTTGGGCAGAAGTATAAATTTAAAATAGGAATCCAAACTCACTACTTTACTACATCTGATCTTCTTACTCCTTATTCAACCGAGAATGGAATATAACGCTCATGTATGGGCCGGCATCTCAAAGTCAATTTTGTGGCTTTTTGACCGTGTACAGGAGAGGGCGAAGTTGTCCACTAATGACGATACCCTACCAACTCTACTGGAGCATAGTCACAATGTAGCTTCACTGTTCTATCTCTACTACAACAAATTTTTCTCTAACAAAATAAAGGGATTTGTTACCGAAAGTTGTGTATTCTTACGTAGCACCCGTCTTTCTTCCAGGGCACAAACGATTGTGGTCGACTGGCTAGTGGATTGCACACTGCATTACAGACAGGATTTGTCCTTTAGTCGGACTGTCCGTATGTGGAGTATCCACAAACACTACTCTTTCTGTTCTCCTTTCCATAACTTATTTTATTAATTCCAACACAATGCACTGCATGGGTAGGGGCCATCTCCTGACATCTCTTGAAAAAAACAGTTGATACTCAACTGGCTTGGATTTCTAGATCTAAAACAAATTGGAGAAGAAATATAAAACATAATAAGAATCTTATAGCGACCCCATTTACAATTATTTCTGCAAAGTTCTCATTTGTCACAAGCTCGTGACTCTACCATGGTCAACACACGACGAGATGTGAGCTCTGATCATGGCAAAGAACTCGTTATATAAAGCGATAAGAGGATGTAGAGAAGATCGATGTACTCGCTAAGCCTTCACACTGTCTTTTCTGTAGTTCAAAATCTACTACTTCGGTACACCACGTATTCCTCACACTTACACCTCCACATTAGTCCACAAAGTTTGTGGTACTAATGTTTGGGTCTCAACTTACAATCAATCAAGACTAGACCACACCGATGCAAGTATATATTGAGTGTATAATGTCAGTAAAATTCTGAACTTAAGCTCAAGCCTCAATCAGATTATTTTAGAACGAGTTGAAGTACTTATTGTTGAGACACTTATAACCAAAAGAATAATGTCTCTAAAAATGCCGATGTGCTTTATCAGCAGCAAAAACATAACCATGGACTTGTAAAAACTCCATATGATCTTCAACACTATGAGTGCTCTACGTGCTGTCCTATACAGGGCAGAAGAGCCTGTGAAATAACTCCCTTTAGGCTAACTTCAGAGTCAAACTCAATATTTTTTGAAACTTAAATATAACTTCGCTCCGTGATCCTAATTTAAAAGGAATAAATGTCATGGCACTTATGATTAACTTAAACATGAATTAAAGGTAGAGCCACCTCTTTAGCCATAGAGATTGTTTTCCCACTCCAATTAAAAAAATTTAATATGAAAATATCTTGATATGTATACATTTGCAGTCTTTTATCCTCGAGAATTTATTCTCTATTTTCAAACCACATGCATGAAACTAAACACAATAAAGGGACGCCTTTTTCCTTAAATCATATTTTCCAAGAATTTACAAAATTTAATAACAACCGTATAACCTTATATTTCTGCTTAAATGCAAAAAGGAAAAAAAATTTTGTCATTCTGCATATTTTTCTCAGAAAACTGTACCTTTTTCAATTACGACACATTGACAGGTCTTTTGTATCATGAAATGACAGTTTTTCTTTTTTTTTTTTGCTCCATCTAACCATACCGCCGTCTACCATACATGGATGCCGTCATTGGCACCTTTGACAAGAAAATTTTATGACATTTCCAATTAGTTACATTCATTGAAGTGTGTAAGAATTGTTTAAACTCTGTAAAGAATTAAGAAAATAAATAAAACAAACCAAAAAAAGAGACACTATTAGGGAACAAGGACGACTTAACATCACGCTGCAATATATTTTAGAAAAAAAATCTTTTTTTTTTTGCACTATTGATAAAGGCTCTAGGTTGCTGATTATAGAACTATAAGGTCATCTATTACAGAAGTACATCAGACTCTACAGTAACAATCTAAGGTTGGTAGCCAATCTTTTGACAGGGCACTGTAGACACAGAGTACATTTGCTCAGAATCGAAATTGTTTCGAGTCCAACATGTGGGATTCTATGATTAAAAGAATGGATCATCGGAAATCATTATTGGAAACTATTGATATATCGTAGAAATACACACCAGGCTGCTAGGCAGAAAAGTTTTCTTGCTGACATGGAGCAGCATCCTGAAACTTTTAAGTGCAATAGGCTGAGAAGTATAATAGATAGTGCATGGTCGCAATACTAATGACAATAATAATACATATAGGGTGATTAATTTAAAAGTTGTGCTTTAAAATTTATGCTTTCTGAAGGTGCTCATTTAACGGTCTAGTCTATGTCGTCTAACATTCAACTTCCTTCCGTCCACCTTTAACTTCCACTGGAATTTTTGGTGGAAATTTTTGTTGATTAATAAAGAAAAATTGAAAAAATAGCACAGAAAAGAATGTTTGTTTTAAATTAGAGAAGTTTATATTATTCGTAATGCAGTTTCAGTACATTTTGGCTTCTACACTAAGGCGTATGAGTTACATGTAATACGCTGTTGTATGCAAACAAAATTTCTCATACGTATGAGTGCTTATGCTTTAAGATCCGTAAAGTATGCAACAATAAATGTAAAAGAGGCAATGAATTAAACGAAATGGTGGATGGGCCATATAAAAGTTTAAAATTAAAAATGCAATGAAACAAAAACTGTTAAATATTTTGCAAAAAAATTTTTTTTATGTGTAGCACAATTGTTCCGGTTAGAAATGGAATATTATTTCCTGCCGTGGCTAGCCCAACAGTACCTCGTTTCGATCTCACCAATTTTAGTGCACTTTTTCTAGTGTAGTATGGAATCGCATCTCAGCAACGGCATCACGACTGTTGGCCGTCAAATGCTCAATTGTCTCTGGCTTGTGGGCATAACACTTTTCTTTAAAGGCGCCCTATAGAAAATAGTCCAAAGGTGTCAAATCGCAGCTTATTGACATTGACATATATTGGCAGTCAATTGACATCACAATTTCCGCTAATTAAACGGCCATCAAACGTTGAACGCAGTAAATCGATTGTGCCATGAGATGTGTGGGTAAGTTGCACCAAACATCGTTCACTTCAATACCATGAAGAGCTGGTACAAAAAAATCGTTTATCATGGTGCAATAGGTGTCGCCATTGACCGTAATGGTTGCGCCGTCCTCATTTTCAAAGAAATATAAGCCAATGATGCCTTTGTTCCACAAGCCGCGCCAAACAGTCACTCGTAATGGGTGCATTGGCTTTTGTAAGATCACGTGTGGGTTTTCTGAGCTCCAAATACGGCAATTTTTCTTATTAACGTGCCCATCAATATGAAAATGGGTTTTATCTGAAAAAAGTTTTTTTTCTTGGCAAAATCGACATCATCTTGCTGTTTTTCGTTGACCCATCGAGCGAAGCGAAAAGGAAGCGAATGGTCATGCGACTTTAACTTTTGAACCAATTGAACTTTGTAAGTCTTCATACTGAGATCTTTTCGACATAAACTACTGCTTGAAATGTTCAATTCTTGAGAACGATGACGAGTCTCACCCACAGCTTCGATATTTTCTGGTGTATGCATGCACTATACGAGCACGCTCACACTTTGGCACATAAACAGTGGAATCATGTACCGGGCACTGCTGGCCCTCCTCTACGACCAAATTTTGCACAATATTTTCGTCCATTTTTCTGTTTGTTTTGGAAATAAATTTCCAATAAATCGCAACGTTGCTCAAGCACAAATCGATTCATTACGTTCAGTGGAGATAACATACTGAATTTTGTGACAGAATAGAATGACATAGGTATTGCCAGATTCGAAATAATCGATAGTACAAATTTAAACCGATATATGACCCACTGGATACATATAAATGTCATACGATCCACTATTATATTAAGTTTTACCATACGTATACATGATATTATTAATTTAATATTACTCATACGCTATGCTGACACTTATAAACTACCAAAGCGAACAGCGCCATTTAACTGCTTCGAATTACGATTTCATCTCGTCATTTATTAAAAAAAAAAACTTATTCTTTAACAAAAATTTTTGGTCGGCCAGTAGGTAGGTAGAGTAGGAGAGCTAACTCTCTCAGAATATTATAAATATTTATGATATGAAAACACACTCCGAGAAAACTCGTCTCTATAACATTAATAATAAAATATGAAACGAAACGTAAAGAAATAACAGAAATTCACGTATTTAAGTAACTATTCAAGTAGAAAAACTGCGTTATACACAGTATAAATCATATAAAAAAAAGAAAAAAAGAAATACAGAAAACTTCTTGATATCATAACGTACAATAAAATAAATATAGCCAGCAGAAGCAGGAGCAGGAGACACTAAGAGAGTCAGGAGCAGGAACAGGAGCAGGAGATACAACAAACAAATAAAATATTTAAGAACTTCAAGCACAAGTATAGTGAAGTGATGATGCAGAGCGGTGTGGTAAAGAGGACAAAACAAATTTATATTTTTTCTTTCCTTTCCCTGTTTTCTTCTCTTATACGCTCTGCTACTAACATTTTATTTTTTCCTTCTCTAATTTTACTGCTGGCTGCTCTATTTTGTGTTTCAAAACAAAACAAATTTTTTTTATGCCGAAAAACTTTTGCCTTTACTGACCACGTAGCAGCACATGTTTTGATAAGGATATGGATGCCTGCTGTATTGTTGTTAAGCACACTGCTCTTCTATTTTAACTCATACTGTGTGTTCTCTTCTATCTGACTTTAATACTTGCTTTTCTCGTATTTTTGTTTTGTTTTTGTTTTTGTTGCCGCTTGTGTATGAAAACTAAATCGACATTTAATAAATGCGAAAAGTTTTTTACGTTTTTCTTCTTCTTTCCTACCATTTTCTTTTATTGCCTCTGGCCTTGTAGTGCGTGGGTATTAGTAATGCACTATGGGACTTCATATAACTTTAAATTGATGAGAACCGAAATGTGTTTTATTTTTTGTTGTTTTCATTTTTATTTTCGTAGTTTATTTTCGATATTTATTGTCTGGCATAACCATTGTGCTATATGACCTGGGACATTAAAGTCCCAGAAGTTGCAATACAAAATTATTTGAGTTGGGCTTCATCAAAAAACAAAATGAAAAACGAAAAGAAAAGAAAAAAAATATAAAAATTTGCTAAAAAGCAATAAAGAAAATGAAAAAGTCCAAAAATTTTAGCTACAAAATATATATTAAATATGTACGAGGGAGGTACTTAAATTAGACGACTTCGGTGGGACAACATCAACTGTAATCGTCATCGTCCTTCTTTGCTTTATGAATATAAAATCCAAGAGTTTCGATATCTTGTTTATAGCAAGAAATGCTTTGGTTCTCAAGTTAGCTTCTAGCCTAGAGCCTACATCACTTATGATTTTTAAAGCTTAGAGACATTATGTATCAACTGGGACTTTTAAACTTTGACAGTTGATAACGGCCATATTGTTGAAGCCTTATCCATCAAATTAAATGTACTTTATTCAGGCTGTTTTGACAAACACCGTCCATGACCACTGAGGAGATGTGTTGGCTAAATGAGCTCCAGAGCAGGTGGCAACTGAGCATTATTTTCATCAGAATTTTATCTTCACCCATGGCACCCCTTTCTCTGGGTGATCCATATAGGTATAAAGATTATATCAATGGCTTACGCTCCTTTTTCTTGCAGTGTTGGAAGAATTTTTTGTGCAACAGAAATCGAAAATATGGACTTCAGTGGCAAAGTGTTCACAATTTACTTAATTAGCTGGAGGGTATATTAAAATCAAAGTTGGAACCATAGAAGGACAAAAACAGGTCCTCAAGAATACAAGGTTACTTGCTCTAGACCCATGAATACAATGGCACTTGGTCTAGCGCCATTGATTATGGGGAACAATCATACATACTTAATTGGCCATTACAACCCTTCAGTCAGATTTACGGCCTAGCTTCTCACACCACGCCTGTCGTGTGCCTTAATTTTATACTTGAGTGGCAAGGCCTACAGTTTAACGTCTGTCCAAACGACAGATTTTTGAGAAACTATTCAAGGCAGGTTTATTTACTCTCAGAGTTTTTGCCAGAAATCTGCCGAGAGGAAGTCGCCGAAGAAATATTATTTTTTTCATATTTCGTCTTGATGTCTAGTCCGGGCTTTTCGTCTAATAAGACACCACCTTCTAGACTACGGCGACTTCAATCATATGGGGGAACAATCATAAGTCTTCTTTTACTCATGATGTGAGATCGATCCGAGTGGAGGTTCTCCTCATAGCTGGCACACTTAGAACTTAGAAAGGCAATAGAATCCCTTGGATCATTTTTTTGAATGCACCAAGCGGCTCTACACAATGTTGTAAATTTCAAACAGGAGCTCTTTTATTTGTATACAAGCTGGCCTTGGACAATATTGCATGATTGTCTGCAAATCCAATGCAAGCAAATGTCGTGAGTACTTACTCACTTAGTTAATTGGATTACAGTATTACAACCTAGCTTCTAACACCATGTTAATTTTATATAAGAGTGGCGGGACCTACAGTTTAAAGTTGACTCCGAACGACAGATTTTGTGGGAATCTCTTCATTGTAATTTTGTATGCCCTAAAATGAATTAAAATCAACTGCTTAGAGGAGTACACGCTGCAATATGCACCCAAAGCTAAATGTCAAGGAGCTGCGATGACAAGAAACTCATCAGATCGATATTAGAAATCTGTGAGGCGCAGGAGATCGAGAGCTTGAAGAAATAGGGGGATAGATGTAGGGAAAATGATCAAAAAGTTTACAAAAGAGTTCATCTAAGGTTTCAAGTCCACAGTATACATATTAACTTATAATAAAATTGTATAGAAGTAAGTGCACCAAACAATTGGAACTTCAATATACTCTGTCCTATCGTCTGTCCCTGTGATATACGTATAACTATAGTGTTGGAAGGCCTCTTCATGCCGCACTTCAATATTTTACGGTCAAATCCACTTTTTTACGACCAAAGCCACTTGACAAGTCTCTAATAGGATCGTATTCACTATCAATTTCATATTCAAACTTATTTACTTTCTTAATTGGTCATTACAACCCTTTAGCCAAGACTACAACCTAGTTTCCCACAACATTAATGTTGTGTGCGTTAATTATCAATACAAAAGTTCGATAAATTATGTTACCACCCTCGTCTTGTACAAAGATATTCCAACAGAATATAAGTTGCAATTAAAAAAGTTCTCTCAACAACAACAAAATTCGTCAGTAAGTAATAAAACAATAGTCGCGTTAAACAAACAAAAAAATCCCACAAAACTGTAGCCAATGATTTGTAAAACTCATACGCTATGATGGCCCATCTTGGAGTAGAAGTTAGTTGATGCCACTTATCTTATTGGCGAAAGTATTTTTGACATGTATTTCTCTAAAATATTCTTAAGACTTTATGGCCACTTTTGTGTTAGCAAAAATCAAAATGATATGAAATATTATAAAAATAAACGTAAATTAAAGTAACAAAGGATCTATAAATCATGAAAGCAATCAAATTAGAGGAAAAATTTTTCTGTTATACTGACAGACAAATTTTGTGTGTCATTTAAAGGATGAATTTGATTTCAAGATTAGGAAACTGAAAAAGAGAAAATGGGGATTATATCATATGCAGCATAATTACCATAAAACCAGACTTTTTTGAGTAAAAAGTTTCCAACTGTTGTTGTGAAATATTCAATCAATATCGCCATATGAATGGACAGCAGTAGGTAGAGTTCATTGCAGAGATTTTCAGACATTCTTCAATTTGCCTATGTTTACAATTTTACCATATATAGGGTCCTCTAGCGCGGACACTTAATAACAGCTATTTTGTTAAAGCTACATCTGTCATTTATTCAGTTAGTTTTTCCGAATGATTGTGGACGGATATAGGATTCAACAATACGTGCAAATATTACAATTGATTTCTCAAAATGGGTGCTTATTCGGGCAACATACCACATGCTTCGTCCCTTTTACAATCGCGTTAATCGCCCTGCCGATTAGAGAGATAAATCCTAGTCCATTGTTTCAGTTGAGCAACGACCAACATCCATATATCGACGTTACCCAAGATCCGCCAAAGACACGGTCGTTGTCCGTGGAAGTATACAGGAGAATCTGAGGCAATGGATTTAGTGACGCTCACAAAAACTCGGCCTTAGGTAGACCACCATTTTGCGTCGTGAATTAAGCAAGCACCCATGCAGTCGATTTTTTGTTGTTCGCGTTTTTCAAATTTTGTGTCGTGATTTTGGCCTGTACTGCTTTAGAATTTAACTTATCCAGGAACGGAACATAAAGGCTTATAGGAAAAGACGTGTGTATGTTAAATGGGCTTTAGAGTAATTGGCAACTGAAAATAATTTTTAACGATGAGCTCTATTACTGGATGAATGGACACGTGTCCAAGCAAACCTGTCGTATTTGGAAAGATACTAATCCAAATGAGATCCAAGAGTGCTCAATTCATTCCAATAAGGACACCATTTAGTATGGAATTTGGGCAGGCGGTGTCATCGGTCCATATTTTTTAAGAAAGACGTTAGACAGATCAATACTGTTAAAGGCGAGCACTATAGGTCGATGGGTATCAAAATATTTTGGCCTGATTTGGATGATCTGGCTACAATAGGACGATGCTAAGTGTCACACAGCTCATGCCTCATAGGATAATCTGCACGAAGGGTAAAACAACATGACTATTTTACGTGAAATTGGTGGGAACTGTCCATCTATATTGTGTGATATGACCACTATAGACTTTTTCTTGAGGGGTTTTCTTCAGTCAAAAGTGCTTGAAAATAAGCCACATATTACAACGTTCCTCAAAACCAACGTTACTCGGTCACACTCAGCCTGATTTATGCGCCTGAGTCATGGAAAATTGGATATTTCGCATGTACTTTACCCAGAAAAGCTGTGTAGAACATTTGAACGAAGCTGTACTCTAAACATAATAGCTTTAAAAGACCTTCCAAACGTATAAAGAATTTCGATTATATTTTAAATATACCTTGTTTTCCGTATTTTAAAAATAGAAAGCGTTTAATGAAAGACCCAATACAATATATTTTCTTTTCATTTTTTGTTTTTCTTTAATTCTTATCTTTAAAATATAAAATTCTGAAATTTATTTTCAATTTGCCTTAAACCAACTATTGAAATCGATTTAATTTAATCGCACACAACAATAACAAGAATAAGAGAAGAAGAAAAAAATTAAATTTTCTGATTTCAATCTGTACTCAGACCTAAGGCTGTGTTATTGTATCTCTTAGATATGATTAGAAATGATTTATAATCAGATCATCTTGAATATGCATGTACAACATGTATGTATACATACATACAAGCAATACAAAATCAAATACAAAAAAAACTAAACTGAATCAAACTCTTAATGGCTTTAAGGATAGAGGGTGGCAAGAGGGGGAAAAAATAAATTAAAAAATAGCACTTGGTCAAGAACGACTTGAGGAAGATCTATGAATGCAATAAATTTGGAATGGTAAAATTCAACTGAGAACTATAAAAACCAAGGCAGAAATTCTTTCAATTACGCCGTAAGGATACCCCAAAGGATTACTATTGGTTTACTATTACAAAACTTTCTGATTTTTGATCATTTAATTGCCATGAA
The DNA here is from genome assembly GCA_930367235.1 of Sarcophaga rosellei. NCBI lineage: Eukaryota > Metazoa > Arthropoda > Insecta > Diptera > Sarcophagidae > Sarcophaga > Sarcophaga rosellei. Next base: position 12,662,204 of record OV884020.1, on the reverse strand, counting down.
CAAAGATATGACCTTTGTTTGAAGGAGAATACAGTGCTGCAGGTAGTTTGAGATTGCAGTCCTTGTCACATACAACAACCCCGAATTCCTAAGAGGATTTGGCTTCGAGTTCCATTAGTCTCTATTTGGAATAACTGTTCCAAGGGCCAATGACCTTCTCATATACAAACAATGCCTTGAGGTAAGAGTTGGGCATCTACAGTTTGACAGCCCTATGAGTTGCCTACTGCTTAAGGTTGAAAAAATAGCTTCAGGGGTGACCAAATGATGGCACACAATGGTATAATGGAACCATTTCTGAAGAGACACTAGAAATCTGGCACGCTATGGATATTTAACTTCGGAACAGAACCTATGTTAAACCTAAGAAATCTGAAAGAAGTTGTAATGGGACTCTAGCCATTGGGTACACATGTCTGGAGGCTAAAAATGAGGCCCAAAGACTTCTGTATGTAATGACTAGGAAGAAGGTTAGATTAGGTTAGGTCGGAGAGGTAGCTCTGAAAAAAAGCTCACTTGAGCATGCATAGCGGCCCGTTGTGATGCGACAGATGAACGCAGTCTCTGTACAGACCAAGTTCCACCGAAAGGGAAGGGAAGAGGAAGAAGTTGGTCAGCGTAAAGGCTACATAGGAAGAAGGGGAGATCACAGAATATTTTCTTTGCAATTGTTCACCGTTTGAGGACCTAACAGGAAGAAGTTTTGGGCAACCAGAATTACTTGAGAGAACATGTCTATCAAAAGGTGATAGAGTTACCATATGTATACATTAAATTATTGGGATTTCTGAGGAATTCCTCCTCGAAGTTATAGTTGAACCCAAGTAAGCTGTGCTCTTTGAGACCCTAAACCACATACCATTAAAAGGATGAAACACAAATTAACTTAACGAAAGGTAAAGCGGTGAAGTCGCTGTAGTCTGGTAGATAGTTTGTAGGCTCTCTCTAGTAAATTGCCTCGCAGCAGCTTTTTGGCAAATACTTTGTCCAAAGAAGACTCTTTATTTATATTTTTTTTAATTATTTATAATCAAATCAAAATCTCAATTATCTTGGAAGTACATCGCTAATCGACAAGATTAGCTCTGATAGTAAATCAAATTGCATGAAAAGTTTCTAAAAAATTCAGCGTTCGAAGTCGACTTTAAACTGTAGTTCCCGGCACTCATGGATAAAATCAAGAAACACAACAGAGGTGGTGTCAGAAAATAGGTTGTAAGCCTGACTACAGAGTTGTAATATCCTATTGTGCTCAGTAACACCACGTAAGTAATAACAAAGTAACACCTCGTATCGTTCTCTATGCCGTCTCTAACATAGTAGAGTAGGGTGTCACCAAAAATGTTCAACACATAAACCCTGTCATTAGCATCAGTAGCCGCCGTAGTAATACCAAAATGAAAATATGATAAGAAGCTAAAAAGGAAAAAAATATTAAAGCAAATATGACCTTAATTCCATGTTGATATTGGCTTATTTACATTTGGTTTGTGAAATGCAAAAAGCCATGTTTATTTAATTTTGCAAAATATTTCAATTTCAAATGTATTTTCCTTATGTGATGCACCATAATATGGGGGAAAGGTGGCTGACAGTAGAATGTAGACGTATGTAGACTAAGAAATGATGCTGCAGACAGAGTGTATTGACCTTTTAGTTTAAGGTAAGCGGCTTGTCAGCTTCTGTGCTCTTTCTTTCTACTGATGGAAGTAATGGCAGTAACAGAGTAGAGAGAAAAAAGAGGAACAGAAATGAAAACTAGAAAGGCAATAAGTAACGTAGAGGCTTAAGCCGAAACAAAAACAATTATTCGCTTACTTTTTCAAAGAGAATTTCTTGTAAATAATTTTGAGACACTCGTTTTTATTTTTTTACTTTGTATGACCTTTTGGGATTCCTTTTCTGTTAATTTTTTTATGATTTTTCTGTTGTCAGCTTAAAACTTTTTGGAAAATTCTCATTTAATGTTGTGAGCCACATAGAATTTTAGATGAATTCTAATATGAAATAATGCTCTCGTGGAGGCGTATGATTAATTTTAATAATTAATTATTACGTATACGTTATCATGAATAAATTTTTAATCAAATGCAGAGAGAGCGTATTAAGTTGGTTTATTAATTACAATACAATGATAAAATTTTGGTAGAGTTTTGAACAAACAAACCAGCCAGGATCTGTGAAAGAATAGCTCACTACTTAACAGATTATATAGGGTAGCAAGGTGTAAGCATAATGTAAGTGTTCCATTTAAAAAACATCCTCCATGTAGTACCATCAGATCGATTAAGCTAGTGGCGTGAGGTTAGCAAATACCTTGCCGTTCACAGGCAAGTTCACTCGGTGGTATATATGGCTTATTGTGTTGCCCAGTATGAGGTGGATTTTATATTAAAAAGTTCTTCTACCGTCTTATAATTGCTTGACTCACATTTAAAAAAAATCAAGAGAACCTTAGCGAACAGTGTTTGAACAGAGTGTTCCAACAGAGGCTTACAAACTTTAACAACTGATAACGGCCATCTTCTTGAAACTACATCTGCTAAATTGGTTGTCATTTATTCAATCTGTTTTAACAAATTACCATGAATGGCTATATAACGATAACGACGTAAATGGGCTGTAGGGGTGAGTCTACATATTTGGTGACCCTTAAGTCAGGGTTACGACCTAACTTGTCACATCGCTTATGTTGAGTGTGTTAATTTTATACATAAGTGATGCGACCTATAACTTAAAGTCGACTTTGAAAAATAGATTCCTAAGAAACTTTTTCGTGGCAATTTAAGTTACTCTCAGAGGTTTTGCCAGAAATCTGCTGAGAGGAAATCGCCAACGAAATATTTTTTCATATTTCGTTTTTGTTGGAGATGTCTGACCTGGGATTTGAATCGTGGCTTCACGTTTAATAAACCTATACAACACCTAATAGACAACGGCGGCTCCTGTAGATACACTTGGAAACGTCTGATAAATCAACTTAGACTTCTAATATTAGTAAATAGATTACAATATGCTGTATTCTTCTTCGACATAGCGCTGAACACTCACATAATTAGTGGGCAACACTTTCCTTCTCTGCTTTTTATCTACAGATCGTGCAGAAGTTTTTTGCCATGTGCAACACAGATTAAACTAATGGATCGTGAAATATCGCGTAGAGGAGAGTTTCTTCCACTTCTGGTTTCCATCTACAACTCCTAGGAGTTCTTTGCCATGTGGAAAGACTACAATCACGGCCACAATGTCCAGTAAAAACTCTAGCGGCAATACTGAACATACTTGTTTGAAGTTTAAGCAGACTTCTTTGAGCACGGCGTTGGTCAGGACATCATCTCACAAGAAAAAGTCCAGTAATAGTACCAAATCGTAGTTCGAATCACTTACATGTGAGGTGTAGATTCTCTAAAATTCCACGTGAAAATTATGCAATATGTGTGGCATGTAGCGCCATACTGTTGGAATCACATGTCGTAATGCATAAAGCGTTCCACTGGCCACTTGAGCCCCAATAGATATTCTCGTTGAGAAAAACCGATACTACGTTGGAATATATGATTTTCTGGAACGAGTCCCTTTATTTCGCTGCAACAGCATCCGTTGCAGTAGCGAAAAAACAGTAGAACACAAGCTATATTACGATAGTGCTGCAATAACTCAATCGAGTTGAATTCTTTACCATCTTTAATGAGAATGCCCCTCATGCACGCGGTCTGAAAGCCTCAATATTGAACATTGGAGTTGTACTCCATTTTTGATCGGAAATAAGTGATGTACAGAGTAAGAAGATCAGATAGATCGTCTTAAGACCGAGTTGCTTAAATTCTACTCTTGGTACTTGAAAAATGTGCTGGAATCAGTGATCATTACATTGAATTTTCATGCGCAGAACATCGAGAAGAGTTTCTGACTGATATTTTTGCCACCTAAAGCAACAGAAGTCACAATATTTTAGTAGCGGTTGTAGGTCACTAAAAAATGCAGCGTCATTCGCGTACTTAAATCAACTCTATTTATACGATCCCTTTCGTATATAGACAGTGATATGAAATGCGAGCGATTCGCATCAATTTCTGTGTTCGTTCTGTGTTTAAAAGAATATGAATGACAAATCTGCTGTTGCCCTTCACAAAAAAGTAGATGGGATTAGAAGTTAGAGAGATAAGGTTTTTAATAAAAATTAGAATCAGGGTTTGAGATAAAACATTGCGTTGTAGTACCTTTGAATTTAAACTGAACTCATGGATGATGTCTTGATTCAGTTAGGCTTTGAATTAAAAGCCCTGATGCTGATTCTCAAAACTGATTAATCAGGACTTTTCAGTTATTTTGGATGAACTGCTGCGCATGGTTTTGCAACGAATCGCTATATGTGATCAAGAGGGCTTTAACTAAATAAGGCTGCCACTCTTTCTCTTACACTTTCCCTCTTATTCTATCATTTAAAGGATTCGTTTGCTTTAATTAAAAAACTAAGAGGCTCAGTTATTTAATCAAAATTGAAGTAAAAATTTAATTTTTATTTTAAGTAAACTTGAAAGCGATTCATACGCTGCTACAAAATTTAGCTTCAGCTTTTGAAAACTCACCAATAAAAGAAATAAAAAACGGTTGAAAAGGCTTTTTTTCTTAGCTTCTTGTTATAAATACCACGACAAAAATTCAAAAATACTTTTGCCTTGCATTTGTTCGTATTTCTTCCATAAATGTTTTCAATTTTTTATAGAAAATTATTTCAGTTTTATTTCATTAAAATTAATTAAATTTCCTCCAAAAAATTCATCTTTTCGTAGTACACCCAAACGTATGAGTAATTTGTTTTCAACACAATACTACTAAAAAAAATATTTATCATACGCTACAAATAATCTATGCATCTCTAAAAACCATAATTTTTCTTTCTCACTTTTTTTTCTTTTTTTAAATTTTCATGCGTCTCTTTTGCATTTTTGACATGCTAAGAACAGAAACAAAAAAAAAAAACAAAAAAATTTTCTTTATTTTTATAACAACACGTATACATCATATGTGCGTATATCACAGAGTGTAGAAAGACTCGTGAGTGAGCGAATATGCAAACTGCAACAACACAAATCAACACAAAACCACAAATTAATCAAGACAGCAAAAAAACTTGAACTACTTTTGGTAACACAAACTCAAACACACTAACATACATACCTAAAAAAAATGGAAAAAAAGAATTGGATATTCACTAGTGAAAAAAGAGAACACCAAACACTAACACACATGCACACTTACACTTATGTAGTCCTTAATAAACTTAAGTATGAACAAACATAAGGAGGTACAGCAACACAAGGAAAGAAAGAAACAGTAACAAAAAAAGGAGAGAGAGAAAAAATCAACTGAAAATTTAATGAAATGAAAAATATGTTTGTGTTTATAAAGGTGTTTGTGTTTGCGTTTGCATGTGTATGTATATATGTGCATAAATATTTGATGTTTAACAAGCGTAAAACATAAGCGACTAAATGATACTCTACAATCGTAGAGCAAATATCCTAGACGATCATGGAGAAAACTCTTAAGCTAGAATTAGCTGAACGTTTACGGAACGTAATGGAACATAACAAATTTTAATTTACGCACAGAGTTTTTGCTCGAAATCTGCTGAAAGAAAGTTGCCAAAGAAATGTTTTTTCAGATTTCATTTCGTTCGAGATATTTGATCTGGGGTTGAACCACGATCTCACGTCTAATAAGCCAACACATTCCTTACTAGACTACGGCGACTTCAGAATAGAATGAACAGAAAGTAGAGTGTCTTCAATGAACCTCTTTTACAAACTACTTGATTTCTATACGCTGACCATCTATGCTTACTCATACGTAGCTTTGAGAACTTCAATAACAAACAACAGAACAACAGAACCTTGTCAAAACAAGGACAATAAAATTAATAAGAATTAATATGAACAAAACCAATTGACTTGGTGGTCTGGGCAATGTGTACATATTGCTGAGGTTATAAAATAATTTTTCTATCTTGAATACATAATTGCAGCAAGAAGTGACTCTGATGAAGGCCTAACAATAGAACAGAATAACCCGCAAGGCCTTGTATAGCAGCTAGGATTATACGAAATCAATGCTCCGGTTTTAAAATATGGGACTTGGATAAAAGAGTCTCTCATGAACTACAATGCTCACGATGCATCATCAGGAGATTTTGGCAAAAATTTATCATGAACTTGAACAAAAGAGCCTCTCATAAACTGCAAACATTTGCGTGAATCAACGCTTGCGATACATCATCAGGAGCTTTTGGCAAAAAATCATCAGTAAAGTGGGTTTTTTCAGATAACAAAGCAATCCACCATATACATAAACATTAAAAGACCAGAATTTCAAGTGGTTCAAGCTTGCCTTAGGATCTGAGAACGCTATATCCAAAGTTGCTATAGCCTATAATACGTAGCTCATGCCGCCAAGGCCTTACTTACTTAATTAGTCATAACAATGCCTTACTCGGCAATGAAACTTAGCTTTACGACTGAGAGGAAGCCAGCGAAGACATATTTTTTATGTTTCGTTTTGTTCGATATGTCTGAGCTGGGGTTTAAACTGGGCTATGGTTTAATAAGCCGACATAGTACTTGCTAAACATGTTCTAACAATGGATTAAATAATGAAGAAATTCTGTGATTATCTAGACATCTTAACGATATTCTACTTTACTAAGACACTCATCCACTTAAGTGGACTTTAGTCCAAATCATTGCCAGTGACCTCTTTTGCCTCAACATTATTAGAATGTGGGCTGAAATTGTGTTTCTGAAGACTTATCTTACTTTATGATAAACAAATAGGCTCTTTAAAGCCAAGTAGATTAGTCAACTTGGCAAGAAATTATTTCTGTCATCTTCCTCTATCAACATTCCAATAGAATATCACGCATGAGTCTTTGTTATACAAAGGGCCAGTGGTCCTGCCTCTTATGGATAAAATTAAATAGACTCTGGTGTGTGAAGATTTGTTATAAGAAATGGAGTTTTAAGGACGATCAAATAAGATGAGGGTCGGTACTTCCAAAAGAATAATTGAAAGTGAAATAAAGACAATCGGCTTAACCTGTAGGGGATTAAAAGCAAAGTTGCATGACTCGATCATATTGACTCAATTTGATGTGACACTATGCTCGTTTTAAAATCGATTAGAACACAAATACCTTGTAAGGCTTTTGTCTTGCAGATCGTGAAGCTTCCTTGCCATATTCCACTTCTAAAAAGACTCTAACAGGACAGGAATTTTGTAGGGTGAGAGTTCCATTTTTTCTGAGATTAGATGCTCTCCAAAAGCCAACACCAACAACAAATTCAATATTCTGCTGTAGGGTATAAAAAGAAATGAGTTATGAAATGAGTAAACTTGCATGAACTCTGTGATTATGAAAGCAAAAGAGAAACTAAAAAAAAACAAAAAATAAATGAAAAAAGAAATGAAAAGTTAAAGGAAAAACGAAATGTTTTATTAATACAACCAGGTGCTGTAGTATTGTATGATTATTCCTCTCTCTCTCTTTCTCTCTAAGGACTAATGTTGAGCTAATTTTGTTATTCTCTTTTCACTGTTAACACACTGACACAATTGCTGTTGAAATAAGGAAAAATAAATAAGAGCGCCTAGTTTTACACCATTTTTTTTTTGTTTTTTTGGTTTTTTGTTATGTTGTTAATTCGGGAAAAATTGTGTCTTTTTCTTGGCCAATAAGTTGTTCAGTGTGCCAGTGTATATAATTTATCATGACCTTCTTTAAAATTTAGATTGAAATTCATGTTTAATGAGAACAAACATGGGGTTTTGTAGTGCTTAAAAGCAGTGTAGAATCAGGAAAAGCACTGGTTGAGTTAGCTTTCGCAGAGTAGTTTAAATTAATTTGGAAAGTAACAGCTTAGAGAAGTTGTAGAAGTATACAGTGTGTAAGGAATTGTTGGATTTACTTAAGAAAGATATAACATAACATAGCTCATAAGCTACTGTTTCTCTGCATAGCGTCGTTGCAAAAATGCATGGAATCTAAGTATTCTATTAATGTTATAAGAAAATAGGATCCAATGAAATGGGAGATTGGTTATACCAGAAATTTCAAGTAATTCTCACGACTTATTCGACAAAAGCCCCTGGTTCCAACCAGGGATGCCAATCGGAAAATGTCGAATCCTGTATGTGTGAATTTACAATCCCGAAAATTCCCGATTGGGAAATCCCTAAAATCACGAAACTTCTTAAAACTTGCCGCGGGATTTTTCGGGATTTTCGGGATTGTAAATTCACACATATATACTTTATAAAGTAAGAAAAAAATTTAGTTTACGGCATTGTTTTTTTAGTTTTACTTTAAATAGTGCCCATGTAGTTTTTCGAGTGTATCATGCAATAATTAAGTGAATTTTCTATATCATCAGACATCGAATTGGGCGAGAACACAACTTCCATTGTTCAAAAGTTAAACGCTGTCATCGAAGTATGTAAAAGTCCAACAAAATCTGTTAATAGAGCTGATGATTTGGATTCTCAACTTGGTAAAGAATTAAATTTGTTTATATCAGGAGGTGATAGAGGCGAATATTAATATACTGACATAGCTGTCATAAATCCATTCTGCCCACAAATGTAGAAATCTCTTGAGAGAAAGTCGCTGAAGAAATATTTAAATTTTGTTTGATTGGAGATGTGTGGTCTGTAGTTCGAACCGTTTCCTTACACCTTATAGGACAATACATTACCTACTATCGCCAACGAACGATATATGAAAAATATTTCTTCGGCGACTTCTTCTCACCAGATATCTCGCCAAAAACTCTGTGTGTAAATAAAATTGCAATGAAAAGTTTCTGAAACTTTAGATCCCGCCTTTCATGTATAAAATTAACACGCACAGCATAAGTTGTGTGAAAAGCTACGTCGAAATCCTGACTGAAAGATTGTAATGGCCAATTATGTATAGTTAGCTCTATTGCCCATTCATATCGTTATCTATAGTCATCCATGATAATTTGGCAAAACAGACTGAATAACAACACATAATTTAGCAGATACAACTTCAAGAAGATGGCCGTTATCAATTGCTAAAATCTTACTGGAATAATCTTCTCGAGATTTCTTTTAAGTCGTGAGTCAAGCAATGATAAGATTTTGAAAAAATTAAAAAAAAAAACTCTCTAACGCCACTACCTCATACTGGGTAACACAAAGGCCATATGGTCACCGAGCGAACTTGTCTGCGCACGGCAAGCTACCCAATAACCTAACATCATTAGCTGAAACCATCTAATGGTAATATACTGAGGATGCTTTTTAACTACAACGCTAACATTATACTTTCAACCTGGGTACCCCCGTAGCCTCTTAAGTAGTATGATATGCTTTCAGACATTCTGGCATGTTTGTTCATCTATACCGACATTTTCAAGCATTGTATGGTAATACTCTATTTTCATTCGATGAGAAGTTTTTATTCTTGATAGCGTATACGTAATAATTAATTCGTAAAATTAATCATACACTCTCACAAGAACATTATTTCATATTGTGGTTCACGTTAAATGAGAATTTTCCAAAAACTATTTTATAGGTTGTAGTGATTATAAAATTTTTTAAATCTTCTTTCTTTTTAGTTTTACTTTTTTATTAGATTCAAAGCCTTTTTTTGTTATAAATAATATGAATCTTTCTTTACAGTTTCCCTTTTCGTTGTGCTAAATTCTTCAAGCTCAGGTAAGATAAAGAATAACTTTTTTTTCCCCCAAAACCCATAAATAATTTTAATTTACAATAAAAACTTTTATTTTCTACGTAAATTATGCATCAAATGTTCTCAAAATGAACTTTTTTGGCAAAAATTTTCAGGTTTAATTACAAAAAGTGTTTGCTTAAATTTGTTTTTGTTATATTTTACACACACAAACAAACAAAAACAGCCTAATTGTATGCTCTAATTTTTATGTAGGCTATGTGATACGTTCAAGTATCTATTTCTCTCCTTTGGTTTTATGTAATTGTAGTTGTAAACATTTGTAACATACATACCTTGATTTTATTTTCGGTGATATATTTCTTTTTTATTGATGATTGCTTTGTGCTAGTGGTAATGCTGGTTATTTAAAAAACCCCTTCACAATAATTTATTAAACAACACAATATACACGTTCTCTTGTTTTTTTTTCTCTCTTTACTATGAAGGAGTGTATTAAACAGGATTTGTTTTTTTTATTTTTTTTCCTTTTTTTTCTGATTCTTGATGTTCTTGTTTTTATTATTAATAATAACAACAAGGCTGATGTAGTTGATGAGTTGTTTTTATTATGCTTTTACACTCTCTATGCTCGAGTAGAAAAAAATATTTTCATTGTAATCAAGCATTTCGACAGCTGTGCTACACAATTTTGTGTTTACTCATGCTTATTGGGTTTGTTTTTCTTTTTTTCGTTTGCTTGCTCTACTCATTGGGTTTATTTTGTTATTGTTTATTATTATTCTTATTACTGTTGTTGTTGTTATTGTTATTTTACTGTTTAACACACATGTTTACATATTTTATTTTGGTATTTTTCTATACGTTGCTTTTCACTGTTTATATGGGGATTTGTTTTGTTTTTCGTTTGTTTTTCATTTCATATTGTAACTGTCTTAAGGCTAAACATTACATACATATGTGCTGTACATATGACAAAAAAAAAACAAAAATGAGACACAAAGATGACGTTTCTTTCGTTAAAAAAAAAATATTTTATTTCCAGCTTAAATAACACAAAGCAACACTCACACACATATTAAAAAACACACAAAAAAAAAGGACTTGGAAAAGTTCGTTGTCCTGGTTTCTTTAAGATTATGGTTGATATTGAGTAGAATTTTATTTTCTTTTTCTTTTTTTATTTTCTTAAATGTGGCACAAATACAAGATTTATATTGTGGGTTTCTGCTGTTGTTGTTGTTATTATTGTTTGCTCTGTTATTGTAGTAAAAATTTTTATAGTATTTTTCATTTTTGTGTGTTTTTGCTTCGTTTCGTTTAAATTTATAAATAACGCAAAAAGCTTTTATATTCTTTCACTCTCTCTCTCTCTTTTGTTCGAAAAATGTATTGTTAAGTTTGCTTATATGCTCTCTATACTCTTTGTATTTCTCAATTTATTTTAGTGTTTTACCGTAGCTTACTAACACTATAACACAAAAATTGTTAAACACTTAAAAAAATAACATTTTTAAATCGAAACTAATAAAACACTTCACAGAGATAGCATTGTAAATGCCAGCCACAGAGAGAACGTACATATTAAAGAGAACCTTTTACAAAAGAGAGCCAAAGCTTTTTTTTTTACTTTTTTGTTTTTAAGCTTTCATTTTAAATTATTTTTATTGCAAAATTTCCATAAATTTTCTTGTTTAAATTATTTAAAATTTTTATTCCTCTTCTTTTATTATTTTGTTCTTCTTTAATATGCAAATAAAAATTCTTTGTTTTTTATACTTCTTTTTTTTGGGGTTTTTTGTTTAACCACTTCCTTTAACTTAAAGCGGCGTCATTGTGGTTGTCTGTGTAGTTTTGTATTTTTTCCTTTGCCTTGGATGCTGTGGCTGTAGCTACTGCTGCTTTTGTTTAGCTTGTCTCACAAGTTGTCTTCTTGTTGTCGTTATTTATGTTGTTGACCTCGTATTTTACTTTAAACCCGTTTACAAAAACAAAACAACAAAAAAAATCTTAAATTTTTCAAACACAAAACTATTCTGCTTTCTTTTTTCTTTTATTTTTTGTTACAGGATAGGCAAAATTTTTGTTGTTTTCCTTAAATTTTTTTATTCTTATCTTCTCTTCCTTACTTTTCGATTTTCTTTGTTCACTTTACTTTTATTTCTCTTTTTTCTCACTTTTCATACATTTACGACAATGACGTAAACAAACCGTTAGTCCGCAACCGATTGTTAAACAAATTAATGCTATAAAACACACACACATATTGCTGAAATGACAAAAAGAAAAGAAACATATTTGAGATAAAAGAAAAGAAAATTATTTTCTATCGCTTAACATAACAAATCAAAACATTATTAGCGTTCAGGGAATATTTTTTGGATTACAAATCAGAAAAAATTAATATTCTTCACACTAACAATTGATGTTGAATATTAGTGAAGTATAAGAACAGTTTGGCTATTCTGAAAATTCTTCAGAAAATGCTAGTTATGTACGAAATCTATGCTGTTTTATTAAAAACGGGGTTTTATGCAAGAGGCAAAATAATATACCCAATCATCCTCATCTTTTGGGAAATGAAATACTGGTTCTCGCGGCCATAGAAGTCATAACAACAACATTGCCAAAAAAGAATCTTATGGATCCAAATAATAGACGACATACATATTACATAGCTTTGTACGATCAACAAATTCTCCATTTGAGTCACCCACACGGGCTAAAACCTGACTTTCTTCCATGCAAGATAAGGTCTTACTTTCGTCGATTTTCACACGTTCACGTCTCTATATAGTTTGCTAATTTGAGAAATCCTTCAACAAATTAAATATTAGTGTCGAAAGATAGATCTGCAGAACCTAACAGTCATGATTATGTTTCTCTATTCTCTGGCTCCATGAAGATCAGCTAGTTATAGGACATAGTAATACTATCACACAATTAGTCCACCATATGAACACCCTAATAAGGTTTAATCGAAGATAGGATGGAATTGTCTGAGAAAGAGAAATCAGCTTGGTGTAGAAAATAGTATAAATATCTGCTACGTTCCTTATTCAATGAGCGAGCAAACGAGCTTCCCTGCCACTTATGAGGCCAGAACCTTTGTAGCGGATGTTGGGAAAGTTTTGCCCTACGAAAGGAATGATTAAAAGAAGCAAAGCCTCTTCTCAAATGAACAGAATTGGCGGCAATTCCGATTTTTGTTGAGTCATTAAAAAAGAAAAGATCTTAGTCAGGCATCAGACTGTCGAGAAATAATCTGAGGTTGATAACCGGTCTTTTGACAGGGCACTGTATTTATTCAGAACGATGCCTCCACCCCAATAATAATGAATCAGAATCAGGAAGAAATACCTAGTTGCATATCACATGCAAGGTAGGAAGTTGTTGTTTCTGACTCAGAGCAGCATCCTGAAATATTTATGCTAATGCAATAGCCTTGAAAAGACATTGCAGTCACCCCTATAAAGTTTGAGGGGAGTACAATGCTGAGACACCTCAGCGCGACAAATACCAGCGACAGTGATCGGTAGTGTCACATTTAGTTAAACACAGTTTCTTTATACTCTTTCGCCGCCTTGGAATCACAACGAGGGAGAATTGAAATTCAAGCAGCACATCCTACCTGTCCCTATATACCCAGGAAGCAATGAAATGGTCTTCCGTCTTAACTTTCAGTCTAATACACAAATCATTTAAAAGATTTTCTAGTTTTGTATACGATCTGACTATATTCCGAAAAATCTAACATTTCCTGCATGTAGGCAACATTAATGGAGAGCCCGGGACTTCAGTGTTATGTTCGAAGTAACTTTATTGCAACTTATCTGTCTGAGATCCCTATATACTTAGGGAAAATGTATGAGAACATATACCTCACTTAAATGAGTCGCTTAAATAGAGCATTTGCCTACAACCATCTTGAACATAAGTAACATAACAAAATATTGTTGTTGTATGAAGAACTCTTAGATTATAAGGGTAATATTTCAATATTACCCTTTCAATCAATATTTCTATTGATTCATAGGGCACACACTTATTTAAGTACTCTTCGTTTTACCAAATTTCTGAATATATGCTTGACATTCTATAAAGAAGAATAGGTTTTTGTCACTGAATCGAAAAGGTAGTGGTACCGATCAAGTTCCAAATTTAGTTTCAAAGTATATATAAAACGACTCACATTGCGATTGGATGTTACCCAAGATTCTGGCAGTAAATATTACGAGAAGCTGATCAAGCCTGTTATATAGTTACTCATTAGAATCACCAAAAGGTAATGGAATATCAACAACCCCATAAGCGCATTCGACCGCACTTTTGCTGTTTTAATATCCAGGAGTATGAAATGCACAGCGAGCGGTATAAATTAGCGGTCACTGAAGCCATAAGCGCCTATAGATGGAATAGGGTCCACAATTAATACTATTCTACGAGAGACAATCACTCAGACGTACACGCTGTTGCATTTAGTATCTAACTGATCCAGAAGTCTAAACGACTATTGCGAGAGGATTATTTCTTTAATTACTGTCCTGAACCAATACCCGCGGTGTGATTTTGCTCAACCTTGGTGGCTTAATTTGCCGAACTAACCATTCAATTGATATCAGTGTGGCATACAAATTGTTTTATAATAATCTAAAGCGAAAAAAACTTTCAAATATAATTGATCCGTTACGACAACCACTTTTGAACGATCCAAAATTTATTTATTTTTTTCATTTTTTAATGAGTGTCTCTTTTTATCACCAGAGTGTGGGAAAATACATACCTAGAAATTCATAACAAGTATACGCCAGAGTAGGCGTAGGAGAAATTTTGTAAAATATTCTGTTTTCCAAACATATTTTTTTGATTTTTAAATTAAATTCCATTCCCATATACTGATGCCATAAATTTTAATAAAATCATCATTTTTCAGTTATAAATTAAATTTTTTCTTCTTCTTCTCCATCCTACTCAAACTCGAACTGTCGTTATGTGTCTCTTTCTACACTTTACTTCTACTTAAAAAACGTTTATTACCAACCACTTGAATAAGGTCCTTAAAAGAAAACATCCTGTGCTACCTTTTTTTCTTTTACTGGCATCAGTACCAACAATAACTACAACAACAAGAGCAAATACATACAAACAAAATTAAAAGAAAATAAAATATGGAGAAAAAATTGAAACAGAAAATAAAAATGAAAATCAAATAAAAAAAAAAGGAGGAGAAAAAAAAAATGGAAAAATAATGAAATTGTGTCTTACAGTCTAGTGGCTTTTTTCCACAAGAACGCCGAGAACTTATGAACGTATTCAGGTGTCAAGTTGTCTGACGCCAAACAAACAGTAAAAAAATATATGAAAATATCATACAATTTGTTTATGTTGTTGTTATTGTTGTTTCTGTTTTATATACTTGCAAAAAGTTATAAGAGTAACAGCACGGTGCTTAGTTTAAATGTTGTACTGTAAGCGGCTGGAAAGGAGAAACATCGTATTGTAACTCAATTAAAACACAAAACAACAACAAAAAACAAATAAAAACTAAAAATAAAACATTAAAAAATATTTTAATAAAAATGTAAATGAAATAAAAAGCACAGAAGATGTCTTAAATAAAAAAGTATTCTACATCGATCATGGATAAGAAAACTTGGAGGCCATATACGTTATTAAAAAGAGGACCATTCTGCGGCACGAGAACAGATCTTTATCTGTTAATCTGGTATCTTTTTGATACCAGAGTGAAATATTAAGATCTAAGGAGATACAGCTTGGTATCTTACAAGTAGATGCCTATGCCATTAAAATGTGTGTTGAATTCACCTTGAACCGAAAGACAGGACATGGCAATACTATCTGCCAATCAGTTCGAGCACTCGAATCGTACGGATGTATTTTAAAAATACTACAGAACTGTCTGCAGAAGATGAATCAGCTAAGTAAGGCTAGCTAAGCAATGAACAACTTCCATGTTACTAAACCAAAAACTGTTTATAGATTGGGAATAGATGTTTGAAGGTAAAGAGAGTCAAAGTCACATTTTAAAACCAAATAGTTTTGACACAACCAACTAAACTTTATTTGGAGAATTGGAATAGGAAAAGATTTGAATCAGATTACGCTTTAGACTATGCCGAAATAATCTGTTGTTAGTAACATGTTCTCTGGCACTGCTCAGAATGTGAATCTTCTCGAAGCCAATATATAGGTTCTGTGCTGCTGAGAATAATGAGAATCGTGATCTTGAGTTCGTAACATTAACTTCTGGTAGCACAATGATCAGAATGTGTATCTTCTCGAAGCCAATATATAGGTTCTGTAATGATAAGAATGTTAAGAATCCAAGTGGCCGTAGTCTACTAGGTACCGAGCTAGCTTATTAGGCGTGAGGCCACGGGTCAAACTCCAAGTCAAACGCCTCCAACAGAACGCCTCGCCGACTTCCTCTCGGCAGATTTCTGGCAATAACTCTGAGAGTAAGTTAAAAGTGCCCTGAAAAGTTTCTCAAAAATCTGTCGTTCGGAGTCGACTGATGTGTATGTCCCGCCACTCATGCATAAAATTAACACATAAAACACCAGTGTTGTGAGAAGCTAGGTTGTAATCCTAACGGAAGGGTTGTAACGACCAATTATGTATGTACATATATATGTACGTGTATACAAATGGATTTCACATTTTAAAAATAATACCGTGCAAGACATGGACAAGTTTTATTACTCAGGTTGTATTATAACAAAGTCTGTTGGCTCTATTGGATCAACGCCTTTTAAACAAGAATTTAAATGATTGTCAAAATTAGCATATTCAGCTGCAACCTAAGGTCAATAGTTTTCTAAAGCTATGTTGGTATTTATTAACAGATTCGTATTAAAAATACTTAGAATTTTCTGACCTATGGAAACAAACAAATCAAATGCCAATCAAGCGATAAATCAGAACCAATTGGATTTCACTTGGATATATGTACGTTACGAAAACCACGTAATGGTTGAATGGAAATAGATTTGTAGCCACAATAAAAATTTCGAAAATGAAGGCCCATTCATGCCTGGAAGAGACAGGCTGTTAATAATCTTGCCAAGACAGAGCTGAGCTAAAATTGAAATAAAAATTGTCACAATGTATGGAAAACATGGCTTTTATCCAGCGTGGATTTCTAATATTTGACAGATGATAACGGTCATCTTGTTAAAGCTACATAGGTCATATCATTGTAATTTATTCAATCTCTTTTGCCAAATCACCATGGATTACCAGATTCATCGATGTGTGTTCGCTAAATGGACTCAGGAGTAATTGCCAACTGGCACTAATTTTCAACGAATGGATACATGAACAATCAAAATTTGGAACGATACTAATCCACATGAGATCCAAGAGCGTACATTGCATATTAAAAAGTCTTTATTTAGTGCGAATTTTAGGCTGGCGGAGTTGTCGGTACAGAATACTTTGAGGACAACATTTCCCAGGGCATCGCTGGAAACGAGGAGCATTATACACCGATGAGTACTAATGTTTTCGGCTTGAATAGGATAATATGAATATGGTTTCAACAAGACTGCATTGCGTGTCACAGTTCATACCTTATTATATATTCTGCAAGAGCAATTTGAGAGCATAGTTGCCTCACATGGAGATGATGCGAACTGGTCACTAAGATCTTGGGATTTGAGCCCGTTGTTGGGTTTTCTTAAGTCGCAGGTAGATACGAATAAGTCACAAACTAAGGCGGTTGTAAAAGCCAACATAACTTATGTCATAAGTCAAATTCAATCTGATTTATGAGTCAGAATAATAGAAAATTAGGCATTTCAGTTGCTCTTCATCCCAAGAAGCCGTGGCGGATATTTGAACGGTGTTATTTGCAAGACCTTTATTCCAGTAGGCCTTTAAAATTAATAAAAATTTTCGATGATATAGCACATACACCTCTTTTATTTGAATTTCATTTAAATTTAAGGATAGGAAGCAAAAAATGTCTGAAACTAAATGTTAAGTTTCTACGAGAACACCATTAGACATCATTAAGTACAGTATAATAGGTTCAAAATTTAAAAATTTAACTTTAAATTGAACTTTTCTAACTATTTTTTGATTAATTTTAATTATTAGTATTCCATAAAAATTAATTCCTGTAACTTTGCATGTAATTTGAGGACATTCGTTGTAAGATTTATTCAAATTATTATTATTATTTTTTTTGATATTTTTTATTTGAATTATTTTTATAGTGAGAAAGGCTACAATTGCTTTTATTTTTCAATTCTGTTTGAATTAATTTATTTCATTTAAATTTTCTTGGTTGTTGTTTTTATTATTATTTTAAATATTTAAATTCATTTATTTACAGCAACTCCTGCCATTTGGTCTCTGTTATAAAAAATCTCTTTTTTAAATTCTTTAAAATCTTTTTTTTTAATACAAAAACTTTCTGGTTTTCATTTGAAGAAACAACACTCTGTTCGTTTTAAAAACTTTAACAAGGCCATTCTACACACACTTGTTTATACGCATACAAACAACTTTGTTTTAAACAAAAGCAAACGAATACATGTATGCTGTCTTTGCATTGTATAATAAATTTACGTTGTTTAGTAGGAATTACAGCATTTTGATGTCACAATACTACTAGTGTTGTTGTTGTTGTTTTTTTGTTTTCTTGAATAATAAAAATGCTCTCTTTATATACTTTGTTTTTTTTAATTTTTTTAAAACTTTCGTACACACATATCCACAATTATACTCTAAAATAGCAAAAACCTTACATTTATAAAGAATCACAGAGAAATCATAAAAAACACACAAACACTTATTTCTATATACACATGTGTGCGTATGTTTGCATGTATGTATTTAAAGACACATGTATCGTTACACTTTTAACCTCACTTTGCCCTTTAAATCTATAATGTGTTACGAAAAACTAAAAAAAAATTATAACAACAACAAAAAATGAAAATATTTTGATTTTCTTTTTTCTTTAATTACCATTTATTACAACAACATCAAAAAAAAAACTTGTAAGCATAATCATAAAATTTGCTTGCATTTAAATCAACTTTTTTTTTCTTTCTTTTCTTTCACTTTTTATTATTCCCGTTACACTTAGAACCAACCGTTAGTAGAATATTTTATCCCGTTGTTTTATATTTTTTTTCTACTTTTTTTTTCTTCTTTAAATGTTGTTGCTATTTGCACTTTGAATTTAAAATTTTTTTTTCGCTTCGCAATGTAATACGTTACGCGTCCTTGTTCCAACTAACGGTATTTCATTAAATAAATTCATACAAAGGTCCTGGGCAAAAAAGCTGAATAAGTCAAATATACTTAAGCACACACACGCACACACATTCATATGTGGTTACACGAATCCAAAAGAAAAAAAATTGAAAAGAAAAACAAAATCAAAGAAAATTAAAACATATTCTACTCAGCTAAAAGCATAAAGGCATAAAGCTTTCTGTTTCGTACAAATGCTCTCTCTCTCACTCTCTAAATGGCTGAATTGTATGAATACAAAAACAATTAAATAACAAGAAAATTCTCATGGAAATAAATCATAAAACAAGAAATAAAAG
Organism: Sarcophaga rosellei; assembly: GCA_930367235.1. Taxonomy (NCBI): domain Eukaryota; kingdom Metazoa; phylum Arthropoda; class Insecta; order Diptera; family Sarcophagidae; genus Sarcophaga; species Sarcophaga rosellei. The sequence continues at coordinate 12,642,899 of OV884020.1, read as the reverse complement.
AAAAGCTTTCATGCTCTCAAAAAATTCTCTTTTGATTTTACACCATTACCGTAGCCTCTAATTGTATTTTATTTCTCCCCAAACATGGTTATAATTCTCTTAATTACACACCATAACATTACTCTCTTTCTCCATACTTTTAATACTCTTTCTCCTTTAAAACGTGCTTATTTTGCCTTTTACTTTGACACACTTATTCTCTTTCCATATCTTGCTCTCTTTCTTTCTGTGTATATGTTCTTTCTTTGTATTGGTTTTCAAATTATTTTTCATTTACAAGCTGTTTTGTGTACTACACGTGCTTTTGCCTTAACATTCCTTTACGTATCCTTCAAACATTTACGTTCTATTTGTAGTTGTTGTTGTTTTTACTGTTTTAATTTTTCATTTTTTTTTTGTTGGTTTTGTTGTTGCTTTCTTCTTCTTCTTTACTTTAATTTGCTTATAAAAACCAGCTGTTTTTCGTATGTTCTTTCTGCTATTTTTCTGACATTTGCCAACACATGCGCTTTTTTTACTTTCTTTTCTTTTTTTCTTTCCATTTTTGCCTCATTTGTTAATATTTTAATGTCATTTCACTGACATTTCTAACTTTACACCTTCTTTACTTCATAAGCTTATTTCTGATTATTATTATTGTTGTTGTTGTTTATAAATTTTTCTTTTTTTATCTTCTTTGAAGTGTTTTTAGAATGTTGTTTCGCATTAATTGTGTTCGTTATGCTATTGTACACGAAATTGTGCTCCTTTTTTTGCATGTTGAACGTGTATCCAAGTTTATCTTGTGATAGCATGTGACGCACAGTGATGATTTTTTAACTTTGATTCGAGACCATCATCATTATTATCATCTTTTAAAGCCAAGAATGATGTTAAGCGTAGTCCAATAGGAGTATTGTGCATCGATCGAAAGAAATGGTAGTCCGAAGAGGCAAGGTCTAGGCTATATGGCGGTTTTCAAGTGGTTTTTGACCGACAGTGTATTATGCGATCGTGAGCTGTCATGATGGGAAATTACGCTGTGGTTGCATATTCAGGGCATTTTACTGCCAAAATTCGTTTCAAACGAATTGAACAAGTGTTAGAAGCTCATAAGGAATTACAGCCGTTTGCTGTCCCTGATGCATTGAATATTCGGTTTAGCAGTGGATTATGATCGTTGACCGTTTTTCGGATATGATTTCTTGTAATTAGCGTAGTCGTACTAATTCGTTACTGAATTACAGCCGTTTGCTGTCCCTGATGCATTGAATATTCGGTTTAGCAGTGGATTATGATCGTTGACCGTTTTTCAGATATGATTTCTTGTAATTAGCGTAGTCGTACTGAATCGTCGCCTATGATAATTCGATTCAAGCATGATTTCTATTTAAAGCGTTCAAGCAGCATTTCAAACATTCGAAATTGTCTTTCAATAACTCTTGGGTTCAGTTCAAAGATGCCATCCAATTCCCTTGCATTTGAATGAATTCTGCATCCTTTAAACTCTTTGAAATGGCTCCTTGTGTTAAGCTCAATGATTGTAAAAGTTTTCTTGTGTCTGGCACGAATCTTGATAGAGTAATGTACGGGTCGGCGACTTCCTTTCAGCAGATTTCTGGCAAAAACACAGAGAGTAAAAAAAAAAATTGCCATGAAAACGTTTTTCCACAATCTGTCATTCGGAGTCATCTTTAAACTGTAGGTTCCGCCACTCAAGTATAAAAATTAACACACACAACATAAGTGGTGTAAGAAGCTAGGTCGTAATCCTGGCTAAAGGGGTTGTAATGACCAATTATGTATGTACATATGGGTATATACATATGTATTAGTGACAGATTAGAGACTTAAGTTTAAAATTTCAAAATGAAAATAATTTGTTTTGCAATATTTGTTTTTGCAAATTTATTTCTCTTTGCATCAGCTACACTGTTTATATACAAGAGGTGAAACCTGCTTTAATTGATTGATAGTTAAGTCAATCAAACATGTTTGATCTTACTAAATATTCATGTTGATTTAACCATAAAATACATATGTATGCATACATGCATAAGTACAATATCTAAGCCTCATATTGATAAGATTATGTATATAAACAATGTTTATATAAAACAATGTTTATATAAAACAATGTACAATATAAAATGTTTATAACTTTGCTAAAATACAAAGAAACCGGATTTTATAGTGTATCAAATGTTGAATGAAGAGCATATTCTTTCTCAAGCCGTACACTACTACAATTTTATGAAGCAAGGAATTTTACTTAAACTACTGCCGGTAGAAAATTTCCATAACATTTGACTGCTCGAGCGCCGGAGTATGACAGAGAAGACGTTACATAAATCAGAAGAGGAGATGTCTTTCTTGCGTTCACAGGAGTCTACGACACTCATGTATAAAATTAACACACACAACATAACTGGTGTGAGAAACTAGGCCGTAATTCTGACTTAAAGGTTTTAATGACCAATTATGTCTGTGTGTATGTCAAATACAAAAAGGGCTTTATTTATATAGGGCGTGGTCCAAAGCAGATGAAGATTCCTATGTACAGTTTTCTTCACAAAAAAGTGGTTTAGTAAACTGCCCTCAAATGTTGTTTTTTGTACAGGAATAACTCACGTAGTTTGTGGGAAATACAGTGTAGCTTTATGGTAAACAAATACAAAACATAAGGGTTCAAGAATTGACTCTCATTGAGAAGTAATGGATGTCCATTTGGACTTTCGAGATTTCTGTCCAAGTTTTGGTGGAGTAAGAAAGTCTGATCAACTGTAAAGTGATTAGGCATGAAAGTTCCATGGGAGATAAGTACTCATTCGGATGATTAGATCAGTGAGGAGATCTCCGTATAAATAAAATGACATTCTCTTTGTCCTCTGAAAGCGCTGATAGAGTAGGTAGTAAGTTTTTCGTAGTTTTTGCGACACATTAATAAAAAAAACATTTTTTTCTTAATATTCCAAGATTTTGAGCAAATTTGCTATGTTGCCAACCCTTAAAAGATCTAAGAGTGTTTAATGTATCCCCAAAATATTTTTTTTTCTTATTGCTTGAATTGGGTAACTGGGAGAAAAGCGACATGTCGTTTCAGGTTGGCACTATAAGCCATACAGCCTATGACACATTGAATATTTTGCACTAAAGATTTTGGGAGAAGTCGCCTTAGTCTTGTAATAATAAAAAAAATTGCTATGATATCTCACACGAACTTTTTTATAAAAAATTATAAGCGTTTCAAAATCCCCCTACTCAACAATCATTCTAATATTATTACTTACACACTCGTACTTGCTTCTAATTATTCTCAACATTTATTTCCTTTCCATTATTTGTACTCCATTTCAAACATCTCTTTACTTTAATTCAAAACTTTGATTGTATTATTTTTCCATGCTTTTGCACACATTGACAGTATTTTTGATTGTTTAAGTGTGCGTTTATGTCGTATTATTAATTATTATTCACACATTGATGCATATATAGCATGTTTAAGTGTGTGTGTGAGAGAGTACGTGAGGGTATGCGATTGTCTGCTTTGATTGTTTTTATTTGCCAGTAAATGAGCAAATGAGCAAATGAACAAATGAAATTCAGTACGTTGGTGTTTATTTATTTACGTAGGTAGTGAATTAAGTGAATGGGAAAAAAGACAAAATTAATCTGTGTGTGATATACTCGTGTGAGATATATAAACTGATCCTTAAGTACGTGTAAGAATTAAATTATGGTGTGGTATGTCAAATCCCTATTGCACTTTAATAAACCTTCTCAAACACCCCATTTCGGAATTTAATATTCAAATAAACGACCACATATAGATTTATGTCACCACATTCTTATCATTTAATTTTCAAAATAATTTATTTGCACGATAGGCTTTAATTTTATAATGATATGATAAGAATTAGAAAAAACAACAACAACAAAAAAAGGTAGAAAAAATTAAAATAAAAACAATTAAATTGAATGAAATTATTTCGTCATGGCCTTGTAAATAATGGCAAAAGGGATTTCCATTCAAATGAGCATTAAAATGATAAAATGATAAGCATTTCGTATATAATTTTTAAAGGGATTTTCAAAAGTAATTGGCGATAAAGTAGAAGTAAAATGTGTACAAATAAATTGAAATTTTAATTAAAAAAAAACTATTGTAAAGAGAATACTACAGGACTCGACTTTCATAAAACCAACTCAGCTTATTTGTCATTGACAATAATCCATTGTTCCCCTAAGGATACAAGAGAGAAGTATATATATTTAGTTTTCACCACGTAATCAAATTTATAAAGGACGCTAATATCCCCAGGCAAAATATTACAGTGCTTTGCGATTGCCCGACGGCTGACAGAGCAGTAAATTCCAGTGTAATAAACTCGAAGAGAATTTTAGGGTACCAGGACGCAGTGGAAGTCAAGGTAACTGTAGAACGGAACTAGCCAGCTGTGGCACATGCATCGAACTCTCCAATAAATCTTCACTTTTGGATTATCTCTTAAGACACATGAGCTTATAATTGACTATGAAGCATATAATCCGTCAACACCAAATGAGCTGATTTGGCCATGGGCAGAAAGATCAAGAAAATGTGATCAAAACTGGATAAAGAGCTAACAATAAGTCCGCTTAAACTCCAAAGAAGCAGTCTCTGTATGATTGATAGAGTTGTTACGGAAGCACGAGTACGAGGTGTATTCCAAATGATTTTTGCTGATGCTGTATGAATGAGAAAGAAGAAGACACTGTTCTTTAACTATTAGGTATAGATCCAACACTATATCGAAGGGAAAAAGTCATCTTAGTGCCTATATTGGATATGATTTGAAGGATCATATTGGTAGTTTGATTCCAGTATTAGGGGATAAGAGATAACTGTGGTATCACAAAGGGTCCAATGTATCTAAGTGTGTCCATACAACTTCCTTGGATGGACAGCCTGTACCTACCTAGGTAACATATATTGAATTCATATATCTTTCCTTAAATAAAAACAAATGTAATACATGGAAATAACTGCGAAGTGAGATTCAGCATTAACTGTTGCTTTAATACGCAATCAGCATATCTACTGCATCGTAAAAGTTGGATTTTATAAGGATGGTGGAGTAAAGAGCCGTGAGTTAAGCTCAGTTAATCTGAGAATGACTTCTTACCTCTCACAGACGATGCTAGACATGGTGTGCACCCTATCTCTACGTCAGTAGATGTACCTATCTCTGCTTGATATACTTTGATTCCGAATTCTTACAAAGTCCGTCTTTATAGCCATTATTTGAGCTGCAGAATTATGATTTATGGAATGGAGGGTTATAGTGATATTGGCTAAGGCTCAACTAAAGTTGTAGTGTTATTACTATTTGCCTATGGGCTGAGAGGATGAGAACGTCTCAAGAGGAGCTGAATAAAATAAAAACTCTCCTAGAGCCATTTTAGAGCCTATATTTGATCGAAGCTTATTGCATTTCGACGCCTCCGTTCTATAACATTCTAAGTCGAAAAAGTGCGTTTTGAGTTATGAGCTCTCAAAGTTTTCACGCGCCATAGATACATTGGACTATTTGTGTATTATAAGTAGATTTTTGCCTATAACTTCGGGACGGATCGGCGCATCTTAACCAAATTTTGACAGTATTTAAGTTAGAGAACGTAGAATTCAAAAATGCAAGAACATTAAAAACGTTATAAGTACATTTAGAACGTTATAGAATGGAGGCGTCGATATGATAGTGTAAGCGAGTTTTTCACAGTGTTTCAAAAGACAAATATGATCACAAACGTGTCTCCTCAAAACATGTCTGTGGACAGTAAAACGGAGTACTTCAGTGAGAAGGTAATGAGCAAATCTTTATAAAAGAACTAGGAATAGAGGCCTTCGTGGGTGTTTCAGGAAAAGAATTTCAAGCCATTTTAAATTTATAGCCAAGATATCAATAAAATGAGACACCCCAACTGAAAGTTGCATAAAGCCTATGAGGCCGATACTTAGATGACTAAGGAACGTTTGGAAATAAATCTTACAGCCTTTGACTTCAACTTAAACCTTTTTGTTGTTTTTTGGTTCCATAGTTCCGTTCAGTTGTCGTTGTCCATAAAGAATACCATCTGCGGACTATACTATATATATTGTTGTACTGCGTTAGTCTTATTCACACTCGCGCGTTATTTATAGTATTCACCATGATTATGCCTGTTCCTCGATATATTAATTGGAGGGGGACTCAAGCCCCTTGATTTAAAATCCGAAAACCATCATAAATAGCACAGCTGCTGTATAACAGCGTCAAAGTCGCCGTAGTCTAGTAGGTAGTGTGTTATCCCACTAGAAGTGAGGTCGTGGCTCAGACAACTCGGCTTTAAAGAAATATGAAAAAAATATTTCTTCGGCAATTTCCTCGCGACAGTCTTCTGCAACAACTCGGCGAGTAAAATAAAGTTGCCAGAAAACATTTCTAAAAGCTGTCGTTCGGAGTTGTTATTAAGTTGTAGGTCCTGCCTTTCATCGGTAAAATTATCACACCCAACATGTGTGGTACGAGGAGATAGGTTGTAATCCTGAATAATGTAATGTAATGAATAACAGAGTCAGTTTTCATGCCAGAAATGCTTTTTTGTATCTCTGTAAAGGTTGTTGCAAGATCATTCCAGACAGATCATTCCATTTTAATGCCACATAGAGTACTCCACATGACTAAGTGCTCTATAAAAACCAAAGATCCAAAATACTTTTTTATACATTCTACAGCTACTGTCCAGAGATAATATACGTGGACAGCGGATTGTGTGGATGAAAGATTATCCGTCTTTAATCAACCACATTCGGATGCTCCCTGTGCGGTGATGTCAATTGAGTAGTTAAAAGAACTCCCTCGTTATCATACCTATTTATTGTTTGAATATAAATACTCTCCATTAGACATTTAGGCGAGGTATTTTGATGATTCAGAAATTTGTTATCTCTAATTTTTAAGTTTATGTTTTCATTTGTAATCTTAATTTCTGTATTCTTTTATGTCTCATGGTCGCCGTTTTTTCATTATGATTTCATACTTAAAAACGCAGAAATACTTTAGCAAGTAATAAAACAATCTTTTTCCCTTCCTACGTTTTTAAAGAATTGCCCTGAGATCCATAAGCCATAAATCAAAAACAATAATCGATTCAATGATTTATTTTTAGTTTTTAGTTTTTTTTATTGAAATATTCTTCTAAAAACGAAGGAAAAAGAAGAAAAAAATTAAGCATTACATTATTAATAAATACGACGACGATAATAATAATAAAAAATGTGAGTGGCATAAATTTAAAAACTATTGAGAATTTTAATTTATTTCGGAGATTAAAAAGGAAATGCATGAGGAAAGTATTTAAAGGGTCAATAGGAAATGTTGATTGTCAGTTGCTCTCATGCCTTGGCAACGAACAAAACGAGCTTTCGTGGTTGGCCATATAGATCGCATCTTTAATACCATCCAGGACTATAGAACATTCACAACATAGACCGAAGCAAGTTATAATACACCAAACGCGTGGTTTCAGTAATATGCACCAAACCAGACAACGCATATGCAGCTAAATAGATACGGGTGGCTGTCCATCTAAGAGAGTTGTATGGACATACTAATTATATTATATAGGAACCATTGCACTACCACAGTTTTCGCTATTCTCGGAGCCACTCGGAGCTCCTAATTAACTTAGAACCTTAGACTGCCAATGTCAATCCGTGACAGTTTCCCCAGATCATCCATATAGGAAGCACCAAAGCATATTTTCCTCTTTTGGCAAAGTGCCGGCCATGTACCCTGCAGGTGAAGGACAGTCTACTCCTCTTTCTTATTCCTGCAGCCTCTGCAGAAATCATTAGCATGGTGTCCAAGACCATTGCGTCTCGCATGCGTACCCACAATGCAATGCCTCGTAATGACCTCGATAACCATACTGAGCGTGTACTTTGGGAGTTTAAGCAGACTTACCGCGCCCTCTTCATCTAGCCCTGCCCAGATTTTTCGCACCGTTCTACTTGTGTTCGAGGCCACCAATCTTTCGTTGACGAAATCGAATTATCAACTATGACCGAATATGATCGAATATGGACTCGCAGAGTCAAGAATTCATCGGAGAGTTCGATGGTTGTGCCCCGCCTGGCTAGTTCATTAGCTCTACATGCATACTTAATTGGTCATTACAGTCCTTCGGTGTTATGTTGTGTGTGTTAATTTTATACGAGTGGTGGGACCTACAGTTTAAAGTCCACTCCGAACGGCCGATTTTTGGGAAAGAAGAAATATTTTTTAATATTTCGTTTCGTCGGAATGGGTGGCACACTACTTTCTAGACCACGGCGACTACAGTTACCTGAAATATCACCGTGCGCCAGCACCCATATGATATGGACATCATATCGTAGAATTAAACTTCTGCTATTAAATGGACATCGTTTCCCTCTCTTACCACGGACACGAGACTTCAATATTCAAGCGCGATACACTTCTCTACGGAGAAGGCATGCGATATAGTGGCCAAGTTGAGCGAGTTGATGGCGAATATACGTACAATTTTCACAAGAAAATATGCTAATGGAGACGTGTAATATTAGTCTTCCCTATTGATAAGAGATATAGGCTTTGGCAGATGGATCATGGTGCAAAATCTGCATAGGGAATCGCACTAACACGAATCGAACGTTGTCAGCACGGGCTGTAGAAATCATTGCTTAGGATTAACCTTCAGGAGGAAGAACGAAGTAAGACTGAAAAGTTAAACAGTGATCTACTTGGAAATAAAGGTAGTTACCCGATGAAAGTGATATGATAAACAATTCCCTGTTCTTTTCTTGAACCCAACTGTGCTCATCATAAAGTTGATAAAGTTAGTGAACGGCACTAGGCTGCAATGAAAACTTTTTGGCACAATAAAAAGAATCTCTCAATATAAATTTCCTACTGGGATTAATAAATCATAAAAATAAACTCCCTCCCTTAAGCACACATACCATGTGCTCCCCCTCCAACATATTCGAACATACACACACACACGCACACAGCTAATTTATAATCAATACACTGACATTTTTTAAATAATAAAAGAAGTAAGCAAAAGTCCTTTAAAATGATAATGTTTAAGCTTAACCGTTATGCCATAAGAAACTGAATAATAAACAAAAAAAGAAGAAGAACAACAACAAAAACAACAATAAAACGCTTTGCATGAAATACGACCAGGAAACCCCCGCATATATTAATGCATGTTAAATAACAACAACAAGACCACACAGGGAGATCAAATACAAAAACGCAAGAGAAGGAAAACAAAACAGAAGAAAAACAATAAAAACAGCATTGCTAGCTAGCCTGGTAAGAGAAGGGAAGAGAAAAAGCGTAAATACTTTAGGCTGTGGTAGGAGGAGAACAAAAGAAAAAAAAATTCCTTTCGTTCTCCACTTGCCAACATACTTGTGTGCGTGTGTGTGTGTGTGATGTTACGGTTTGTTGGTTAGTCCGCGTGGTTGTGTATGTGTGTGAGTGTATATGAAAGTTTCTCTTTTACTGCATACTTTACGCGGTATTTTTTATGGTGTGAAGCTTACAACTTATGACAGCAGCGCCAAAGGCATCTAAAGTAGTGGGTATAAGAGTTTTAATGTTTGACATCTTTGATGTTGTAGGAGAGGTACATACATACATACATACATATATACACATATATCCAACACACTGTTCTTTCTTTTTTTTTATTGAAGAGAGAAGCAGAAAATTCAACTGAAAAGTAAGGAAAAGTTGGTAAAACAACGGACGACTTATTTTTTTTCCAGAAAAAGTCCTCTTTTTTCTTGCTGCTCCTTGAGAAGCTCGAAATAAAATGAAATTAAAGAAACGGGAATAAGAAAAACATCCGTTGGCATGAAATGAAAATAAATATCCCTTAAGGAGCTCACAGAGGACCAGCTATGAAGCGAGAAGTGCAACAAAGTGGATGACTTTCATTTTTAAAAACTCCTTTCAAAGGGCACAACTTCTTAAAAATTCCTAAGAAGATAGAAGAAAGAAAAAAGGATAACAAAATTGATCGCATTAATCCGCAGGCTTCAAAGCCTTACATGTTTTGAATCTAAGAATTTAAACAGATGATATTGTCACTCTACGGAAAAATGGGGAAAAGTATCTCAAGTCCCTTCCTGTCTGCGTACCCTGGGCTACGTCCATTATACAATCAAAATAATCGTCCTATCGAGAGAACTATTGGCATGTGCTGGATAATTTCGGGTCCACTGGTTCAATAAACAATCGATAAACGCTCATATGCCTGCAAACATGTTCGCTGACTGTAAGAGTATGCAGAAGAATCCGCAGCAGTTGATTTCGAGTCAGTCAGACAAGTATTCGGCCTTTCGCAGATCACAACTTGACGAATTTTGCGTCGTAACTTAGATGGCACCCGTACTTAAGATAAACACCCTTAGACAACGACGTGTGTTCACTGAGCGGTCTCTGAAGCTGTTGGTAACTGACGTCATCGAAGAATCATCTTCACTGATAAGGCCTATTTCTGGAAGAATTGGTGCATAAACGAACAATTTGTGAAATTTGGGACGATACTAATCCACATGCGATACAAGATTGTCCAATTCATTACGAAAAAGTTACTGTTTGATCTGAATTTTAGGCTGGCGGCATCGTCGATCTACATTTCTTTATGAACGACGTTACAAGATTACAAACTTCTTATGGGATGAATTGGAGGATCTGGATACCATAGATATGTTTCAACAGTACTGCGCTACGTGCCACAAAGCCCATACCACATTAGATATTCTACACGGGCAATTTGGGGGCACGGTCATCTCACGTTACAATTTTTTTGTGGGATTTTCACAGCAATCCGCAATGCCAATATAACACATACAATCGAACTAATTCAGCTTGATTTATGCATCAGATTCATGGAAATTTGGACATTTTGGATGTTTTCAATCCAGAGAAGATTTCTTCAGACATTGCTCATGTTCTCAAACCCGTGTTAAAGACTTTCTCTAATAATGATTCCTCCATACTCTACCACACGTTTTTTCAACTCTTCAGTCTCTAGCTGGTCACCTCAATTTAATATTTTTTTCTTTATTACAACTCCAACAACTGCTAGACTCTACTTGGATTCCATCACATACTTTAAGGTTTCAATTCAGTTTTTAAAGTTACAAGTGTTTCTCTCTGTATGATGCTGTTGTTGTTTCCTTTTTTTTTTTTAATTTTTAGGAAGCATAGTAGAGTTATATGAGAATATGTAAATATGTGAGATCTTATTTTGTATGTAAATACATGTATGATATGTAAGAATATGGTATACATACATACATACATATAAGGCCTACAGGCAGACGCCTTTTGTTAATACATAAATTAAATACTTAAAGCAAGTGTCAAACTCACATTTACAAAAGGTTTACTTTAACACAAACTCACACACATACTCACACTCTCTTTTTGCGCCCTCTCTTATGATCTTTCATTAAATACAAGCAAACACTATAGTATACGTAAATATATACCAACTGTCATACATAGATACATATACAACCAATAGACTGGTTATACCCAGCAAACATTTTTATTTATGTTCTGAAATCTTATCCACAGGATTAAATTATTTTGAAGGAAACTCTTGAAGTTCTGAAGAATTTTTCTGTAATCAAGTGAAGTGAAAAAAATAATTTTGTCAGCCATCTCGTACCAACTAGACTGTGCATTTTCAAACACGACACGCCATGCTATGAGCCCATTAAGATATGAGTTTGGTACGCAATTTCTCTCAGCTTATGATCGCAAATATCATGTGATTTGACCTCACTAGACTATTTTTTTGTGGAGATATTTGAGGTTTCTCGTATACTGAGATAATTCAACAAACAATTTGAGCCCTGTAAGGCAACATAACCGCTGTCATTGTATAAAATATCGTCTTTCGTCTAATAAGCTAACTCACTACCTACTAGACTAGAGCGACTCCAGGAATATAATAAACCTGATTAAATTTGGCTAGGTTTGCGCAACAAATGCAATTTTATTCTGCACATATAATTGCTAAGCATATCAAGTTTTACATACATAGCGTAGATGCAATTTAAAGCTTTAAAATAAACATGTTAACTACAGTGGTGAAAGTGTGGTGGAAGGAAGAAAGAAACCAATTCGAAGCTCATTGATAGGAAAGTGCTCACACCTGATTAATAATTTGTAGGTAATTTGGTACTTGGCGGTGAAGAAGTGTATGTGTGTGAAGATATGTAGATTTTAAAATCTATCAGTTAACAGAGCTCTGTTAGCTAACAGAACCCTCACACCCTCAAACCCTCACACCTTCACACCCTCAAACCCTCACACCCTCAAACCCTCACACCCTCACGCCCTCAAACCCTCACACCCTCAAACCCTCAAACCCTCACACCCTCAAACCCTCACACCCTCAAACCCTCAGACCCTCACACCCTCAAACCCTCACACCCCCAAACCCTCACACCCTCACACCCTCAAACCCTCAAACCCTCACACCCTCAAACCCTCACACCCCCAAACCCTCACACCCTCACACCCTCAAACCCTCACACCCTCAAACCCTCACACCCTCAAACCCTCACACCCTCAAACCCTCTAACCCTCAAACCCTCCCACCCTCAAACCCTCTAACCCTCACGCCCTCACACCCTCACACCCTCAAACCCTCACACCCTCAAACCCTCACACCCTCAAACCCTCCCACCCTCAAACCCTCTAACCCTCACGCCCTCACACCCTCAAACCCTCACACAATCAAACCCTCACACCTTCAAACCCTCACACCCTCAAACCCTCACACCCTCAAACCCTCACACCCTCACACCCTCAAACCCTCACACCCTCAAACCCTCACACCCTCAAACCCTCAAACCCTCACACCCTCAAACCCTCAAACCCTCAAACCTTCACACCTTCACACCCTCAAACCCTCACACCCTCTCACCCTCAAACCCTCACACCCTCAAACCCTCACACCCTCAAACCCTCACACCCCCAAACCCTCACACCCTCACACCCTCAAACCCTCACACCCTCAAACCCTCAAACCCTCAAACCCTCACACCCTATAACCCTCACACCCTCAAACCCTCAAACCCTCACACCCTCACACCCTCAAGCCCTCAAACCCTCAAACCCTCACACCCTCACACCCTCAAACTCTCACACCCTCACACCCTCAAACCCTCACACCCTCAAACCCTCACACCCTCAAACCCTCACACCTTCACACCCTCACACCCTCAAACCCTCACACCCTTACACCCTCAAACCCTCACACCCTCACACCTTCAAACCCTCCCACCCTCACACCGTCAAACCCTCAAACCCTCACACCATCAAACCCTCACACCCCCAAACCCTCACACCCTCAAACCCTCACACCCCCAAACCCTCACACTCTCACACCCTCAAACCGTCACACCCTGAAACCCTCAAACCTTCACACCCTCACACTCTCACACCCTCAAACCCTCAAACCTTCACACCCTCAAACCCTCAAACCCTCACACCCTCAAACCATCACACCCTCAAACCCTCACACCCTCAAACCCTCACAAACTCAAACCCTCACACTCTCACACCCTCAAACCCTCACACCCTCACACCCTCAAACCCTCACAGCCTCAAACCCGCACACCCTCACACCCGCAAACCCTCACACCCTCAAACCCTCACACCCTCAAACCCTCAAACCCTCAAACCCTCACACCCTCAAACCCTCACACCCTCACACCCTCACACCCTCAAACCCTCACACCCTCAAACCCTCAAACCCTCACACCCTCAAACCCTCACACCCTCAAACCCTCACACCCTCAAACCCTCAAAACCTCACACCCTCACACCCTCAAACCCTCAAACCCTCACACCCTCAAACCATCACACCCTCAAACCCTCAAACCCTCACACCTTCACACCCTCACACCCTCAAACCCTCACACCCTCACACCCTCAAACCCGCACACCCTCAAACCCTCACACCCTCAAAGCCTCACACCCTCAAACCCTCAAACCCTCAAACAATCACACCCTCAAACCCTCAAACCCTCACACCCTCAAACCCTCACACCCTCACACCCTCAAACCCTCACAGCCTCAAACCCTCACACCCTCAAACCCTCACACTCTCACACCCTCAAACCCTCACACCCTCAAACCCTCACACCCTCACACCCTCAAACCCTCAAACCCTCACACCCTCAAACCCTCACACCCTCAAACCCTCACACCCTCAAACCCTCAAACCCTCACACCCTCACACCCTCAAACCCTCACACCCTCAAACCCTCACACCCTCAAACCCTCACACCTTCAAACCCTCAAACCCTCACACCCTCAAACCCTCAAACCCTCACACCTTCACACCCTCAAACCCTCACACCCTCAAACCCTCAAACCCTCAAACCCTCACACCCTCAAACCCTCAAACCCTCACACGCTCAAACCCTCAAACCCTCAGGGTTTGGGGGTTCTGTTAATAACATAACAGAGCTCTGTTAGTTCTGTTAATAACATAACAGTGCTCTGTTTGCTAACATGTAGAGATAGATTTTAAAATCTATCTTCACACACATAAGAAGTGTCATTTAATCCACTGTTTCTTAAACTGAACAAATTATCACCTAAAATGTTTGCTAGGTTCGATGGTATTATGCTCTTATGCTTGTAAATGTAAAATTATTAACTACGCGAATTGACTCAAAAACAAAACACAACAAAAAATATTACGTCTTTGACTTCACCTCTGGGTTTTGCCTTCTCACTTTGTATGTCTTATTTTAAATATTCATTAAATTGTTTGTATGCACATATATAATTGCTTCAATGTATGTACGTATGCAGGTATGTAAGCCTGTGTATATGAAGTAGTTGGTTTAAAACATTTTCTTGCATTTTTGTTGACTTGAATTTTGTTTTCTCTCTTCGTTTTTTTGTTTGTTGAAGTGTTGTTGGCTGTTTGTTTGAAAAATATCACCATGATATTTGATGTTTTATTTTAATATGCCTAGAGTTGTTGTTGTTTTTGTTTATATATGTATTTTGTTTACATTTGTGAGGTTTCATAAGCAAAACAAAGTCATGTCAAACGTCTCTTAAGTGGGTTCAACCTAAAGGTTGGATTTTTAGGCCCTTGTTGTCATTGTAATTGTTAATGACTTTTTATTTATAATTTTATTTAATTTTTGTTAATGCTAATGACACCCTACAGTACAGCTTTGCTAGAGTTTTGTTCAGTGTTTCATTCAGTTTTTAGAAACTTTTTCAGGGATATAAGTTCAGTCTTTCAATGGGGAAGCACTAGATTGGCAGAATAATGTACAAAATGTGTTACAGAGCTTTCCATTTGCTAACAACATCATGGCATGGTAATTTATATACATTGTCTGCAAACCTAATTGAAAAACAATCGACGGCGAATACTATGTACCTATCACAGCTTTTAAGTTAAAATTTTGAAAAAATTTAAGAAATGTAGAGATCATATTGAAAACTGCCCCCCTGCATCCTAGATAACACGCATGTATGTCGGGAAAATATATGAAGCAAACTCTTATAAATTTAATGGGAGCCGTTTAATAATCTATGCACTTCAAGAGAGATGAGTCGACTCTAAGAAGAGGTGTTAAGTTATCCAGTTTTATCACAGAACTTCTATTGACCTTATGCAGAGAACGAAATGATAAGTGTCGGCACAATAAAGGTTGTTCACAAGTCAGCGAGCTTTCACGAATAATGTGGGGTCTAACTGTAGAAGAACTGTTGAAAAAATTGTCTAAGGAAGGCATGGACCCTGTAGTTTTGATTGAAGAGAAATCATTCATTCATTCATTTGTAAAGCGCTTCAAAGGCGTCTAAGATTCTAAATCAGAGGTGTGAGTTAGTGGAATGGTGAATTAAATTAAGAAAACCCATAAAATTTAATGGACAGGAGGACATGGAAAATAAATAAGAAGAGGTGCCTTAGTACTGCCACAATACGATCTATTGTACTTCACTCAATCTATATCGGTTATCCTTATAATGTCTCCTACATTTTCCTGTAAAACTGCAAAACTTTGGGTGACCAATGCGAGTTCCCTGCATCTGGTAAGCTCCTTGCTGTTCACTTCTGGGATGCATTAATGCTCCCACAGGTTTCAAGAATGTGTTTGGATATTTCATCCTCTTTTTCACAGGATCGTTATGTTGGGTTCAAGACAACCACTATTCTGAGTTGGTATACTCTGACAGTCTGATGCATGATTCGGATTCTGTCTTATTATAATATCCCAGCAAAATTTCTGATTGACTAAGAACCACTTAGTTTGAGAAGATTCTTTGCTTCCAGTTATGTTCATTTTTTCGAGCATTCCTTTCTGAACATTACCACCCACTCCACAGAATGGTTCTGATTCCATCAAAGGCGTGGCAGCTTGTTTTCTTGCTCATTGCAGGAAACTTCCTCATCATCTGGGCACAACAGAGCTTAACCTTATTTTTTCTCATGTATGAGACGCAGGGACAGGTATAAGCAAGCACAACCAGGCAAATGGTATATGCAATCTTTTCAAAGCGGGAATACACTCATATCCCGTGTGTCTTAAACGAATAGGGTATTTAGCTGCGTAGGGAAACGATGATCATTTACTGTGTAACCAAGTTCATAAGGAAATTCAAGGCAATGAGCAGACATCCCTCAGGGAAGCCATAACCTTTAATTTAAGAGGAAAGTTGGAAAGAAACGGCAGTTCTGGCTGAAAATTATAAAAGGAGAGCATTACACTCTTCAGGAACGGCTTCGGAATAGCAAAAGGCCTTCTGACAGGGTATTTGTATTGGACGTAGTAATCGCTTCAAACCCAATAAATAGGTTCTATGATACGGAAAACTAACTGCCAGAGTACGTACTTGGAACCTGTGCAACGTGAACATATTTCAAAATTAAACAACTGAGTACAACCCGGATAACATCCTGACGTTCGTTCGCGTAAGAGGTTTCTAGGAGATAACAGAAGGCAACCATTAAATGAAGGACGTTTGAACGCAGTATATACTTTATTACCGCTCTATTCAAAACATTCTCATTAAGAAAATATCTTCCGAACAACTATAGTTTATGTAGAGCCACCCAAAAGCCTATCTAATTTTCACTTTCATTCATTTCTTATCCTTCCTTGGGCTTAAAATTTATTACAAAGAAATTATTTTAAATTTCTTTCCACTTTTCACTTCTTCTGTGATAAAAATTAAAAACAAACCCCAAAAGATGTAGACGCAAGAGAGACGCAAAAGCAAAGGAAAACATTTTGTATGTAAATTTTATTAAAATATGAAAAATATGCAAAACATTTCAAACATTTCAAATATTTGTGAGAAGTATGAAGACAATGTGAAATATTCTGAATGGAAATTAAAAGAAAAATTAAAAAAAAACACAAAAAATGATAAAAAAAAGAAAAGAAGAAAAACATTATACAAAAAAAGAGAACTTTATTAACACTTGAAGTGTTTGCATGCAAAATAACTTGGAGTTAATTTTTCAAAATTCTCAAGATTCAAGAATGAGAAGACAAGATGAAGATGAAGAAAGATAAGCTATGGTGACGAGACATTCATATCAAGTATGGGAAGCATTTGATTTGAACACTTACGTGGAGGGGTTTTATAATTTTAATGCGGTAAACAGAAATGAATACTCACAACAGTAGGTTTTATTTCCTATTTAAGGGAAGAGATAATCTCATCTTTCATGTATAAAATCGTTTACGTGCTGAATGACCTGTGCAGGTTTTTGAATGAAGCTGCAGTGATCAATCGATTTTGATTAAATTCTGATTTCCACTGGGCGAAACAAATGATAGTTGGACATGGTAGACCTTACTTTGAAAGACAAATGAGACATAAGATCTCAACCACAACTTTGTATAGGGTGGGCCATTTTAAAGTTTAAATTTCAAAATTCAACAAAACAAAAATGGTTTGAAGTGTTATCAAATTTATTCTGTTGTTGTGAAGTACAATTGTTCCGATTAGAAATGGAATTTTATTTCATTCATAAAGCTGCCGAGGCTGGCCTCACAGTACCTCATTAGATACAAGCAATATTCCTAAACTTTTTCGAGTGTTTTGGGTCGTATCTCGACAATATTTTTGACCTTCAAATGCTCAATTGTCTCTTGCTGGTCGGCATAAGACTTTTTTTAAAGGCTCAAAGTTCAACGGTGTCAAATCGCAGCTTCTTGGCGGCCAATTGATATCACCATTTCGACTAATTATACGGCCATCAAACGTTTGGACGCAATAAATCGAGTGTGTAGCAAGTTGCAACATACTGTTGAAACCAAACATCGTTCACAACGATACCATGAAGAGCGGGTAGAAAAAAATCTGTTTTCATGGTGCGATAGGTCTCTACAATGACCGCAATTGGTGCGCCGTCCTTTTTTGTAAAGAAATATGGACTAATGATGCCTTCGCTATACAAGCGGCACCAAGTAGTCACTTGTAATCGGTGAATTGCCTTTTATAAGACCATGAGTCGGTTTTTGAGCCCCAAAAGCAATATTGCTTATTAACGTACCCCCTTACTTACTTACTTAATTGGCCGTTTAACGGATTTCGGCCTGCCGCAACACATCCTTCCAGACGCCTCTGCTTCTTGCGCGCCTACGCCGGTTGGTCACACCAATCGATGACAGGGCTTCCTCGATTTGGTCCTTCCAACGGATACAAGGTCGTCCTCTTCGCCGACTTCCACAGATTCCCGCATCGAACATTCTTAAGGCTGCTGCATCTGTACTTAATAGGGTCCATGTCTCTGCGCCATAAAGTAACACGGGGAGGATGAGTGCCTTGTAGAGTATTAACGTACCCCCACCAAGATGAAAATGAACTGAATTAGAAAAGATGATTTATTTTTTTTATTCTTTTTCAAAATCGACATCATCGTGCAGTTTCTCGTTGGCCTAGTAAATCCCAATCGATCCATTAGGTTCAGTAAAACTAATATACTAAATTTGGGACAGAATAGAATGATATGATTATTGCTAGATTCGAAATAACCGATAGTACAAACTTAAATCGATGAATGACTCACCCGAAAGATTATAATTGAAATCGTTTGGTAAGAAAGTGCGGAAATCAAATGATGCTTGTATGCTGTTGTACAATAGGCAGCACAAGTGTGAAGTACAGAGTCATTCACAGATTTTTAATACAAGCTGTCACAGAAGTTTTCTTAATAAAATGGTTTTATTTCATAAGTTAACTATCGCATATAAATCTTAGCTATACAACGCAAGATACACCATAGATTACTTACAGTGAGCGCCAAAAGTGAGTAAACACCACTGAAATAATTCATTTTCTTAGGATAGTGAGAAAAGTAAATGAGAATAGTCGAATAAATTTCCAAAAATAAAAACGTTTATTTATTATTTATAAAATGTTAAAACAAAAACAACAATTCATAATAAAAGAAATTTTTTTATACTTAAGAACATAATAGAAAATTTCAAATTATAATGGGTGCTGACTCACTTATGGCGCTTACTGTGTATTATTTATTGGAAAAATCATTATTTTACTACACCTAACGCAGAAACAATAATTGCCCGTTATAGTAAATTCCTTCACCACCTTCTATTGCCATTTTTTAAATCATAAAAATCTTAGTAGTTTAATATAACAACAACAATACTACAACAACAATAATATAAAAAACAATTGTCCCAAATTGGTCATTATTTCCTTATATTACGCCATTGTTTCCTTTACCATGAAGAGAACAGCTCTTCTCAAATAACCTGAAGATAATTCCGTTATACTAAATGTGTTTAAGTATTGGTTGATAGTTCTTTAAGTGCAGAAAAGTGTGTATAAAAGAGCATATTTATAGGTTTGTTTGTCTGTTTGTTTGTAAGAAAGAAAAAAAAATGTTTTATTCTATTGACCCCCGTCTTAGTGGCGCAGGTTTTCATCACAATCACATTCATTTCATTTAATTTTTAGACCCTCAAGATGTTCATTTTTTATTTCAAAAACTTTTAAAAACAGAAAAGAATGAAAGAAAAAACCAGGAGGCCACTTTAGAAGAAATTAAAAAACTAACAATTATTTTTTAATTCTTTTTCTCTTGCTTTTCCATTTCTTTCCTTCTTTTTGTTGTGTACAAACTTTTGTAAATAAAATCTAAGCGATAAAGGTTTTATCACTAGAAAGAAGAAGACACAGAGAGAGAAAGAAGTTAAAAGAGAAACTCTGCAGTAAACTTTTGTTTGGATTCAATCCAAAATAGTATTTTTTTTATTTTAAACAAACACATGCAAACATTCTTAAAATATGTCCGCCATACTTTTATATTCAATGTGCATCGAGATGTGTTAGTAACAAAAAAGAATGTGAGAGAGAGAAAGATTTTATAGCATTTATGTAAACAATAACAACAATAGTATTTTTCTTTATGGAATTATTGTTTACAATTGTTGTCTTTGTTTGTCTGTGTGTGTATGAGTGTGTATGTTGAAGTACATACATATTTGCTTAAGAATATGTTGAGCAAATATTAAGCAGTTGGGTTATGTTTGTTTTCATTATTTCTGTATCATTCGCTTTCTCTCTCACCCCTTTCTCTTTCTCTGTCTCTGTCTATCTCTTTGTCCTTTTATTGTATGTGAACAATTTTCAGATACTAAATAAGTGGTTCATTTAAAATTCGTAGTATTGGACTAATGCAAGACGAATTAAATAAATTAAAACTAAAATTTCCTCCAATCGATTGTAATTTAATGCAAGAATTAAATCAATTCAATACCCAATCAAATAGCATTCAATACCCCTTGGATATACAATAACATCCTGGATGTGGTAAAGGTTGGCGTGCATTCTAAGGGTTCAAATGAGCATCACATACTGAAAACAAAGCTGTGAGAATATACGTAAAATATGGTGTTTATAAAGCGGGTAGATCAAGGGGAACAGATCTTGTAGTAGTAGAAGCGATTCAGCGCTCCTTTGACGTCAAGTTGGTGTCTATTTGAGATTTTGAGCATTAGTAATATTATATACATACTCTTTCAAAAAAGGGTTAGAACCTTAAACAGGAAGATCAGGGGCACGAAGGCAAACCAACCTACAAGATAACCAACAAGACAACATGAAAAATAACCTACAAGATAACCTAAAAGACAACCTACAACATACAAGATAACATACAAGAAAATCAATCGTCAGAACCTTTAAAAACGCGCGATTTCATAGCAGATTTTGAAATTTTTCCCAGATTTTAAATCCACTGTAAGTCCTTTTGTGGGAAAACAGGACTGAGTGGGCGGACAAAGTAAATTGTTTTTAAAGCATTGTACGTCCCTTTAACTAATCCAATCGCCAGAACATTTAACAGAGCGTGTTTTCATAGTAGATTTTGAAATTTTCCTAAATTTTAGATTTTAACAGAACAGATTTTAGATTTTAATAGAACAGATCTCTGTTTTAACAGAGAAACGGCATTGTTTCTAAGGGAGAGAGCAGAAGAACATTAGGTTTTTGCTGAACAGGTTATTGTAGTTGGTATGCAAGAAATTTGTATGAAGTCGCTGTAGTCTAATAGGTAGAGTATTGGGTTAATAGGCGTAAAGTCATGGTTCAAATCCCAGTCCGGGTGTCATTAAATTTTTTTTTTAATTTTTTCTAATACATATCAAATATATAAAATTTATTAGTCTATATATATCAATATTTTAATAAATATATATTTGAAAAAAAATTAAAAAAAGGAAAAAAATTACACAAAAAGCACAACTAGGGATTGAACTCGGTCATGATTGAGAATAAGTAATCGAATTTTAAATGCATCTTTGAAAAATATTCTCAAAAATTTAGTTTTTACTACTCTTAACAATAATCTCAAACAGGTCGGTTCAATTCCTGGGCAGAATTTTTTTTTCTTTTATACATATATACATACATATTTATGTATTGTGTTTTTCTTTTGTTTGTTATAAAATATCATATAGATATATAAATACACACCGTCCCTCACACCGTCCCTCACACTGTCACTCACACTATCCCTCACACCGTCCCTCACACCGTCACTCACACCGTCCCTCACACCGTCCCTCACACTGTCCCGTCCCGGTGTGAGTGACAGTGTGAGGGACAGTGTGAGGGATGGTGTGAAGGACGGTGTGAGGGACGGTGTGAGGGACGGTGTGAGGGACGGTGTGAGGGACGGTGTGAGGGACGGTGTGAGGGACGGTGTGTATTTATATATCTATATGATGTTTTATAACAAACAAAAGAAAAACACAATACATAAATATGTATGTATATATAAAAGAAAAAAATTCTGCCCAGGAATTGAACCGACCTGTTTAAGATTATTGTTAAGAGTAGTAAAAACTAAATGTTTGAGAATATTTTTCAAAGATGCATTTAAAATTCGATTGCTTATTCTCAATCATGACCGAGTTCAATCCCTAGTTGTGCTTTTTGTGCAATTTTTTTCCTTTTTTTTTTTTTAAGTACATATACATATATTAATATATTGATATATATATATATATATTTGATATATATTATAAATTTTATATATTAATTTGAAATTAAAAAAAGAAAAGAAAATTTAATGACGCCCGGACTGGGATTTGAACCGTGACTTTACTCCTATTAACCCAACACTCTACCTACTAGACTACAGCGACTCCATATAAATTTCCTGCATACCGACTACAATAACCTGTTCAACAAAAACCTAATGTTCTTCTGCTCTCTCCCTTAGAAACAGTGGCGTTTCTCTGTTAAAACAGTGATCTGCACTGTTAAAATCTAAAATCTGTTCTTTTAAAATCTGAAATCTGTTTAGGAAAATTTCAAAATCTACTATGAAAACACGCTTTGTTAAAGGTTCTAGCGATTGGATTAGTTAAAGGGACGTACAATGCTTTAAAAACAATTTACTTTGTCCGCCCACTGAGTCCTGTTTTCCCACAAAAGGACTTACAGTGGATTTTAAAATCTGAAATCTGGAAAAATTTCAAAATCTACTATGAAAACACGCTCTGTTAAAGGTTCTGGCGATTGGATTAGTTAAAGGGACGTACAGTGCTTTGAAAACAATTTACTTTGTCCGCCCACTCAGTCCTGTTTTCCCACAAAAGGACTTACAGTGGATTTTAAAATCTGAAATCTAGGAAAATTTCAAAATCTTCTATGAAATCGCGCGTTGTTAGGGGTTCTGGCGATTGATTTAGTTAAAGGGGCGTACTTGCTTTAAAAACAACATTCATTGTCCGCCCATGTTGTTCTGTTTTCCCACACTATTGATTTTTCTATCGGAAATGTATGATTTTTTGTTAATTGCAGTTTTTATTTCGCAATATTTTGTAACAGTGATTAACTGTAGGACTTATTTTATGAAGTTTTGTTTTTTTTTTTTTTTATTTTACCCGGGAATTTAATTAATTTTTCCTGTTTTTCTTTCCCAACCTTAAATTAATTGTTGAACAGAGTTTTGTGAGTAACATAACAGAGCTCTGTTATGTTATTAACAGAACTAACAGAGCTCTGTTATGTTACTCACAAAACTCTGTTCAACAATTAATTTAAGGTTGGGAAAGAAAAACAGGAAAAATTAATTAAATTCTGTTATTAACAGAACTAACAGAACTCTGTTAGCTAACATGGAGAGATAGATTTTAAAATCTATCTTCACACACATAAGATAACCTACAAACAACCTACAAGACAACCCCCAAGATAACCTAGATGGCAATCTGCAAAATAACCTACAAAACAACCTACAAAACAGCCTGAAAGACAACAGAGATGACATCCTACACGACTACCTAGAAGATAACCAACAGGACAACATAGAAGACAACCTATAAATCAACCCTCAAAGTGAGCTCCTTGGGCCAAATCGGCCTCACTATCAAACTTAACCTCAATTAATAACACTAGGACGTCTAACCTCTTGGACTGGATTCATACTAATTTTAAGAGAACCACCATTTATTTTCATGTGACTCTTTGATTCAGTTTCCTTCTGCTATTGTACTTCACTTCTGCTGAAAAGCATACTTTTAAGTTAAAAGCCTTTTAAGGTAACAATCATTTTCATTCTTATTTTCATTATTATTTTTTAAGTGGAACTTTATCGTCAGAAAACATAAACACATATATGGGGCCAAGAAAAGAATTAAACAAATCATTATGAGTTTTGGCCCCTTTTGCTAAGAGAATGTGTGGTAAAAAAGAAACACAAATAGAAAGAAAAATTGCAGATGTTCTAAGGCGATTTACAAATACACTACACGATAAACTAAACCGCATTACTTTTCATGCTATTCATCACGATTTATGAAGGGTATATTTAAAGAAAAATCCTGATAGCAATGGTATCAGCCATATTGTGTGTGTTAATTTTTGTTCCTGATTGGCGGCACCTACAGTTTAAAGTCGGTTTATTTACGGTAATTTATTGCAATTTTATTTACCAGAAGACTGCTGAGAAGAACTCCACAAGGAAATATTTTTTCAGATTTCGTTCAATTTAAGATGTGCGCCCAGAGGTTTGAATCGCGGCCCCATGCTAGCCAATGTAACGTGAAAGAACGAAACTCTAAGCAATCGAAAGATGTAATCAATTAAACTTGTAAGGAAAGTACAAGGAATGCGACTTGGTATAAGCTATCTGACAATCAGGCCGTCAATCGAACACTCAACTGCTTTGAGTTCGATTTGAGATTAGTATGACAAGGCTTAGCACCTCTACTGGATTTCAGCAATGGGTAAGAAGATGAGCTTAGGGAAGTGGAGTTTAGATTGAAAATAACAGGCCAGAATTATTCTGTCGAGTAAACTTCGCGAAATTAAAGATGGAGAGAAATCTAAAGCGTCTTTTGGTAAGAGATTTCTGAAGTAGTACGAAAATAGCAATCGACCTGTAAACCGGACACTCTAGACTGAAAGAACACTTGTCCAAGGTTGGGAACAGTTAGAGTCCAATATGTAGATCTTGCGATATTTGTCATCTGTGGAAGGTTAATGCATTTCGGATGAGTGCTCATCAAGTACTGATACCGAACAGCAAAATAGAGTTTGTCCAAAGATTAGACAAGACTTCACAGGGATACCTATGTTCACTACATAACGTATTAAGGCATATGCGTAATGTTTTCCGGCTTCCTCTGGATTCGAATCACTACTACACGCTACCACATACTTGATGTGGATGCTTCGAAAAAGCGTGCTTTTCCAAGCTGCGTAAAGTTGGTGCCAGAATGTTGATTTCAATGGTCTACTCTATGTTGTCTATGTTCGTAAGGCAACCTTTAACTTCCGCTGGAATTTTTAGTAGGAATTTTCAATGCCTTCACATTGTTTGCTGATTGATAAAGAAAAAATGAAAACAACAGAAAGAAATTGTTTTATTTTAAATCAGTGAAGTTTGTGTTTTTCGTAATGCAGTAATCGTAGTAACAATCAAAACTAAGGCGTATGAGTTATATGTAATACGCTGCTGTATTCACAAAATATTGATCATACGTATCAGTGCTTATGAAAGAGAGGCAAATAATTAAATAACATAAGGGGGTGAGCCATTTAAATTTAAAAATGCAATTAAACAAAAACGGGTTGAAATTTTCTCAAATTAATTTTTTTCGTTTTGAAGTACAATTTTTCCGGTTAAAAATGGAGTATTATCTCATTCATATGGCTGCCGAGGCTGGCCTCACAGTACCTCATTAGATACAAGCAATATTCCTAAACTGTTTCGGCAATGGCATTTCGATTTTTGGCCTTCAAATGCTCAACTGTCTCTGGTTTGCCGACATAACATCTTTCTTTCACGGCGCCCCACAGGAAACAGTCCAACGTTGTCAAACGGCAGCTTCTTAACGGCCAATTGCCATCACCATTTCGGTTAATTAAACGGCCATCATATGTATGACGCAATAAATAGATTGTGACATGAGGTGTATAGAATAAAAGGATATGCTCAGGTTTCCAGCTTGATTTTAAGGTAGACATGCTTTAATTCGAGGGATTTCCATGTGTACTCAAGACACTTTAAATAGGGCGTGGCAGTTTCAACACTAAAATCAATTTAATCAGTTCCCACAGTAATTTCAACTATCAAATAAAAAATAGGTTCCCAAGCTACATTTCATTCACCATTTGCCTTATAAAACAAACACTGCCTAATGTACTGAGCAAATTGGCGTATAACATTGCGAAGAAGAAAAAATAAATATGGCGTCATACTAATTAAATATTCTTTGAAAAGAATATACAAAAAATTTAAGATTTTTTCCCCCCAAAAAAAGGAAATATACCCACAATATGTTTACCTACACAATGGTTATGCAAATTTCTGAATACACTGGGCTTACACATACGCCCACAAATGAAAACTAAATTTCGGTTCTGCTCCAATTTCAATGTTGTGCTTGTCTAGATCAACAAATTCAAAAAAAAAAAGAAGAAAAATCACTGGTTTTTGGGTTAAAAACTGGTATGTATGTCTCATATTTGTATCATAATTCCATTTGCACTGACATACCAAATGGTTTTGATTTCTTTTTTTTCTTTCTTTGGGGGTTTTTTCAAAGCCATTTCCTATGTCAACACAATATGTACAGTATTTCGTACGCAATTCAAGGTATTTTTGCCTGTTTTTTCTTCTCAGAGTTGAGGTTGGTTGTGGCGATGGTAATGTGACACCATCATTGCATTTTGTCTTAACAATGTTCCAAAAAAAAAAAAAAGCAAAGAAACAAACAACAAAATCCAACCACAACTACTTGTTTAGCAGCCATAACAAATCCTTGTTTAGTTATGTGTTGTAAAGCAGAAGCAAGAAGGGCTGTTGTTGTTACCAGTTAGCTGAGGTATATGTTATGGTGTCGGTCTTGGTATTGGTGTTGGTTATAAAATGTCATAGTCTATGGGGGCGGTTTAGTCATGTCATCAGTATGTCAATCAGCAATTAGTAAGATTTTGTAACAGTTTCAAAGTCAAATTCAACGAAAACTTGTTTGCAAACACACTTCAATTCAAAGTCCTCATATTCGCTTCATACACTTACATACACACGCACACACACACATACACATTTGTGTAACCACTAACAAACCATAAGTACCGCTACTCATATTTAAGCCTAATAAATTGGACCGTTAAAGTTTGATCAGCTGCAAAAGGGGGTGAAAAAAAATAAAAACGCACTCAATTTTCATTAGACTCCAGAGCATCGTCTACCTCTGCCCGCAGAGGCAGAGAGAGGGAGAGAGAGTGTGGTTGCGGTTTGTTTGATGATTAAGGAGGAGTGATTTTCGTACTGCAAAATCCAACACAAGTAAAAGGGAACGAAATTGAGTATAAATTTAAGGAATACAAAATTTTACTCATGCAGACCGGTTCAGAAGTATGGAGCTTAGATCCAATGGCTCATCCTGAACATAATGCTCAGCAGACAGTCCCTCTTCTTATCCAATCAAATTTCTTTTCCTTGGTAACTTCTGGACTCTGTAAACCCATATGCATAATTTTACTTGGCGTTATCACCAAGTCGAAAACGAGCTTTATTGCAAATCCGCAAAATACACTTTAATAAGCAGGGAAAGATGGATCAAATTGTGGAAAACGTAGTGCGTATATGGCGATGACATAATATTCTAGAAATTTCGTTATAACTTTGCGAATTCATTCCTTAAACAGTAGGTTCACTATTGTGACTGCACTCACTCTGTAATGCAAAGTGTGACATGGGCTTTTACATAGGACCTTCCAATGGGGACTTTCGAACTTTTTGAAGCTTCATCTCTCAAATTTGTTGTCCTTTTGCCAAATTACCACAGACAACGTTGTATGTTCACTGTATGGCTCTTGAGTAGTTCGAAACGCAGCCTAATTTTCCTCCAAAACTCAACTTTAGCGATGAAGGCCATTGCTAGTTGAATGGGTACATGAGCACATGAAATCCTAGAATCCTAGAATTTCTGTTTGTTGTGGGTCTTGGAGTGGCAATATCATCGGTTCGTCGCAGTTTAGTAAGTAGTGTGTTGGCTTATTAGACATGAGGACACGGTTCAAACCCCAGATCAGACATCTCCAAACGAAAACGAAATTGGAAAGAGTATTTCTTCGCTGTCTTCCTCTCGGAAGATTTCTGACAAAATTTCGGAGAGTAAAATAAAATTGCCGTGAAAAGTTTCTTAAAAATTTGTTACACGGAGTCGACGTGAAATTGTAGGTTCCACCACTCATATATAAAATTAAAACACACAACATAAGTGGTGTGAAAAACTAGCTCGTAATCCTGACCAATTATGTATGTACGCAAGAATGTCATCGGTTCATATTACTTTGGGAGCACTGTAGACTGATTGTCATTGGTGAGCACTATTGACTAATGAGTACCCAAATTCTTGTGGCCTCAATTTAATGACCTGGATATCAACGACATGTGATTTCAATAGGATGATACTACGTGCAATACACCTCATACTACATTGGATATTCTGCAGGAGCGATTTGAAAGCTAGGCCATGTCCTGTAGAGATCTTATGAACTGGACACCAAGATTTTACCCCGAGTTTAATGACCTGGACATCAACGACATGTGATTTCAATAGGATGACACTACGTGCAAGACACCTCATTCTACATTGGATATTCTGCAGGAACGATTTGAAAGCGAGGCCATATCCTGTGGAACTGGACACCAAGATTATACCCCGAGTTGTCCCCATTAGACATTTTCTTGTTGGGTTTTCTTGAGTTGCCCGTGTATTCGATATGCCATGCCACCGATGAAATTCAGGCGGATTTATGCGCCAGAGTTATGGAAAATGGAGCGTTTCACCTGCGGTCCTCCCAGAGAAACTGTGGTGCTCATTGTCTTCATTAAAATTTGTTTGAATTGAATGTTATTGGAAGACTTTAACTGTATTAAGGACGACGCAGTTGAACAAAAATTCTAAAAATTAACTCAACTTCCTCTTACTCCCTTACTTTTAGCATCAACCCTTTACTGACTATTCAAACTCCGTACAACTCTTTATCCAACGTAAAGTTTATTGAGTTTTAACTTGACTTGCGGTTTTTCATTATTCGCAAATGTTCTTTAGTTTTGTATTTATCATACCCCTTTTCTTTGTATTCCATTGGAAGAAAAATAAGAACTTTTGTTCGTATACAAAACATTACTGTTCTGTTGTTTCTTTAACTCCACCAACTGACGCCAATGTGGCTGTCAAACTTCCTCTCTTTATTTCAGTTTTGTAGCTTGGCTAGAACTAGGTAAGCCACGCTACCTTAACAATAAAGGCTTAATTACAATTAAAGTTAAAAGTTTGACTAATTGGCGACCAAAACCACTACGTTGGAAACTAAGAAAATACACACACTCACTGAGTGAACATTTGAAAGGAAATAGTGGCGGTTGACGGAAAAGGAAAATAAAAAAAAAACGCTATGAAAAGAGCTATTTGCTTATTGGGGGTAATAAAGTTAAAAAATTAAGAATTTTCCGCCATAAATCTAGTAAAATTCCATTAAATATAGGAAGGTACAGTTTTCAGACTTAGTGGGTTGAATAGCTATTTAATCAAGGATGCCATAGCAGGTTTCATTACGGTCGAAATTACGGTGAAAATCCGTGAAAAATAATTCTTTACATAAATCGGGCAAAAACGGATAAGAATTGGACCTAGTGCGGCAAATGGTCGCAGTAGGCTGGATAGTCATAGCCACAAGGATTCCATAACAGGTTCTCTGATGATCGAGCTTTACTTGGGAGCGGAGATAAAGGCGACGAAGTCAATTGATGTCTTCAAGTGAACAACAATGGCAAAATCGATTAAGAATGGACCTAGTGGGGCAAATGGCCCTAGTGGAGTTGATAGTCATAGTCTTAAGAATTCTAAAACGAGTTTCTTTATGGAACCGGAGATATGATAAAGTGCTCTATGTAAATACGTATAAAAATGAAATTTTAGTAAAATTTTAATAATTCTCATTAAGTTCATATGCATTTATATGTATGTACATATACAACAAAATGTCATATTTTTCGCAAGTACATTTTTTGGTAGATGACTGGCATTTTTTTGGTCCATGACTTGCATGTTTTTGGTATATGACTTGTAAGTTTGTGGTTGCTGACTTGCATGTTTTTGGTGTATGACTTGCATTTTTTTAAGTCCATGACTTGCATATTTGTGGTTGATGACTTGCATGTTTTTGGCTGATGACTTGCATTTTCTAGGTAGATGACTTGCTTGTTTTTAACTGAGGACTTGCATTTTTTGGTCAGTGATTTGTTGATTTCATTTACCAACAGACTGCTGAAAAGAAGTCGCCAAAGAATTATTTTTCAGATTTCGTTCAATTTGAGATGTCTGACCTGGGGTTTGAATCGCAGCCCCACGCTAGCCAATGTAATATGAAGGAATGAAGGTCTAAATCAGTAAAATTTCTACATGAAAGTTTAAAGGATGGGGCCTTCCATAACTATCTGACAGATATGCCCTCGTCTACTTTGAAATCAATATGACACGATTTCAGTGGCAATTTTCGGATATGGTGAGGAAGTAGAGCTTAGGCAACGGCACTCTATACGCAGATCATAGGTCAGAACTATTCTGTGGAGTAAGCTTGGCGAAATGGAGGAAAAAGTTTTTTTTTTATTTTAAATCAGTCGAGTTAGTTTTTCGTAATGCAGTTTAAGTACATTTTGCTTTCAAAATATTAGTAATCGTGGTAATAATAAACGCTAAGGCGTATGAGTTACATGTAATACGGTATTGTATTAAAACAAATATTGCTCATACGTGTGAGACACGTAAAGTATGCAACATTAAATTAAAAGGAGAGGCAGAGAATTAAATTAACACAAAGCGTGGGCCATTTG
Source organism: Sarcophaga rosellei (assembly GCA_930367235.1). Lineage (NCBI taxonomy): Eukaryota > Metazoa > Arthropoda > Insecta > Diptera > Sarcophagidae > Sarcophaga > Sarcophaga rosellei. The sequence goes on along the minus strand of OV884020.1, from coordinate 12,611,957 downwards.
AAAATGCGATAAATGAAAACGTTTTGAAATTTTGCAAACGTTTGAAGCAATATATCGATTGTGGCATAAGATGTGTGGCAAGTTACACACTCCTGTTGAAACCAAACATCGTTCACATCAATATCATGAAGGGAGGATACAAAAAAGTCGATTATCATGGTACACTTCTTTGTCTAGTTCATAAACCGAATTCCTTTCAAAAATGGCTGCTACTAGATAGCAAGTCATTAGCCATGTGATGGGGACCCTTTTAATTTTCTTTTCGTGGGAAAATTGAACAATATTTTCAATATTTGTTCTTTAGTTTTACCAGAAGAAAGAAAGAAAGAATTTTATTCATTCGTTAAATAAACTGTTTACTCTGTACTGCAGATAATCTATGAGCCGTTAAGCTTATCACAGGATAGGATTTATCGTATTTTCCAATGAAAAGGATTACTGTTGCCATGCTAAAAATTCTTCATATCCATGGAAATAATTTCCATTTAGTTTCCTTTATTTTTTATCTCTCTTTAACCTTGCATTTAATACAGAATAACACCGTTAAACTCTTCATACCGTATATCTTTTACTATGGAATCATTAACTGTTTAACTCCCAAAAGTATGCTCTGCACGAATCAACACTACTCACACACATACATACATATATCTGGTCTTCTTCCTTTTCCGTTTTTTCCCCGTATTTTTTCAATTGATTTTCATGGTCAAAAATCTTGAAGTCTGGCATTTAGAAATCCAGTAAATGAAGTTGGAGGGTTGTATTTCATTTCGGTATGTTTTTTTTATCCAGTCATTGTGCGTATAGCTGTGGAAACGATTATGTGGCTGTGTGTGTATCTTCCTAAGTAAGATTGCAACAAAATGGCAACAACAAACTTATTACAGTGATGAATGAGTTTTAGATTGTTTTTTTTTGTGTGTTTTTGTGTTGGTTCTGCAGTAGCAACACAAGCAAACTCATTTATTTTTGTATTCTCTTTCGCCTCTTCACACACAAATGGAAGAACTTGGTTAAGCATCTCTGCAGTTCTAAACTGAAGATGGTCTACTAGTGACTAAAGATGGTCACTTAGTGATGTCATACTTTACTGGGCACAAACTGTCAACTGATATCGATCATCATTGGCTGTGTGATGGGAATTTATCGATAGATAGGAGAAGAGAATTGTCTTCGCAGGCTGCTGTAATGAATTGCTTTTTAATCACAAGAAGCGGAGAGAGTACCAAAGAATAAGCAGATAAGTACACTGAAGGCAGAAGGCTCTTCAAAGGAAAAACAAGAGAATATAACACTGGAAAAGGGGTCCAAGCAGTCCCTGAGGAGGAATAGGAAGCGAAAACCTTGTGAAGAAATTGGTAATATCGCCACAGATTTAAGTGCTGAACAAACGAAACTAAATTGAATATAGAGCCCTGTAGGCAAAACATCATTCAATCCTCCCCAGTTTAAGTGAGAGGTAAAAGAAGCCATAGGAAGTTGGTGGTAGGCAAAGATGGAAATGCATCAGAAATTCCTCAGGTTGAGATCGAAATCACAGTTGAAGTACCACACATTAGTTTGTGTGGCAGAAAGCCTGTTCTGGCAGGCTGTTCCTCCTACCGAGAGGACTATTCTGATCCAATGGATCAGTAAATGTTAAACCAATTCACGTACGTCAACTAAACGCAAGATCTACAGAAGACATCGTCTGGCTGTCCATGAGAGCAGGCAGGAGAATCTGAGGCTTTATTTTTCTCACAAAACCTCAGCTTTACGCAGACCATAACCTGGCGATTATTGCATAGTTACCTGGGCCTATATCCTCACAAAATTCACTTAACCTAGGAACTGAAGGCAAACGACTACAGTCAACCCAGCGCATTCGCTGAATGGGTCCTGAAGTAGTTGGCAACTGACCATAATTTTCATCGATAATTCATCTTCATAGATGATGTCCTGATGTTCTTCTGCATTAATCGCTACGTGAACAGACAATATTGTAGAATTTCGCTCGGAGACCTTCCCCTCATGGCCAATATCTATTTGAAAAATGCCTGAATTGAAATACGCGTACACTTCTCTACATTGAAAGAGAAGAAAATGTGAGTAAGAAACAATCAAAGACATTGCCATCTCGGGAATTCATTTACACAAACACGCACATACACAATCTCTAATGCCACACACATACACTCATAGATATATTTCGAAATAGACAAGATGGAGAGAAAAAAGTTTTTCAATTCGTTATTATCCTTAATGTTACTGTTCTTAATCTCTCTTTCATCGTTACACGGATGGTTGTTATTGTTGTTGTTTTCATTTTGTTTTTCTCTTTTTTTTCTATTGATGTTTGTGTTGGTTGCCACTAAAATCCATTTTGTTGTTGTTATTTTTTTGTTTGTTTTGTTGGTTGTATTTGTCTAAAAGTTAGTCTACATTTTTCCATGTTCATTCCCACTTTCATCATCACCATCACCATCACCATCTTCCTCATCATCAAACGTCATCATGTTCATCCTTGATTTTGAAAAATATTCTCAAGCAGGCATAGTTTAGATTACTTCTGTTTGAATGTTTGTTTGGCATTTTGAGTCTGTTTACGAGACACTTGAGAAATAAATGAAATGCAGTCGCAGCGACAGAACGTTAGGCGTTGATGTGTGATACAAAATTCCAGAATTTGGCCCAAAACAGCAATCAAAACTCGTTCTAATATCGGTAAGATATGTTACAAAAAGGGGCTGCTCGTTCAGCAATCCGATTGTGAGTCATAGAAGTGTTTTTCTAGTAGAAGACCTGATTCCTCTGTAATGAAATGATTTTCAGAGTTCCGTTAACCATTCCAGGACTAGTCAAGTCAGTGTGGGGCCCAGGATAATTGTGACCAAATGGGCCATTGTTTAGGTAGACATAACGAGCAGGAAAATAGTTCAGGTGTAATTGGAGAAACGCTTACATGAAAACCTGTCCTAAGGCTAGGCTAACAGCCTCTCTTTGATGTAAGCCTGTTACATATGGCAGTCATAACCGAAGTCGTGGCCACTATGGTTACAAAAATAGTAGACAGGATTAACATAGGATTCAACAGAGTACATCATGACTTGGCAAACTGAGTGGCACTCCTAAAACACTAGGACTAACAGAGTAAATTGAAAGCTACATATTCCTTTAAAAGAGGTTCCATTCTGTAGTATATGGATGGCTTAAAGACTGATTGTGTAATAGAAGTGGAAGTGTTTGAACCAGAGTCTATCTCATCACAATATGTGTTTAATTCAGCTTAGGCGGAAGGTGCAGAGAATGAATTACAGCAATACTTTCTGACAGTTAGGGGCCTTAGCCCCTTAGCCTTAAGTGGGCTCTAAATTAGTATGGGAACAAACAGAATCAACTAGTCTGGGGAAATGGTTTTATACTTCTCTGTATTTCTGGGTTTGGAACGGACAGAGAATGTACAAAGAAGATTCTCTGGAAAGAAGCTTCGACAACCCCTATGTGGCTAAAATTTTCTGGGGAATAGGAGTGCGAATTTGTGTAAGAATACTAGGAGAAAGAGAATATAAAGAGTAACGTAACTCATTGCGGGTTTAAACGCAATTCATACGAGTTCAAAATTACGATTCGTTTAAGGCCATTGCACAGTCCACAAACCTATGCGTAGTCAATGTCGATGGGGTGGGAATATGAGTTTGAAAATTAATACTCAGAGAAAAAAAAGAATGCAAGGAGTGGCAGAATTTCATTCCAAGTCATACGGATTTAAGATTACGATTCGCTTCATGCCCGTCACACATTCCACACGCTTGTGAAGAGTCGATATCTTTAAGAAGGAAACATCCCTGGGCTCTTGTCAAATATAAGGTAGGGAGTTAATCTTATTGAAGTCACCGTAGTCTAGTAAGTAGTGTGTGTTATAGGACATAAGGCCGTGGTTCAAACCCTACAACAAAACTAAATATATAAAAAATATTTCTTCGGCTACTCTCTCTCTCTCTTTGGCAGTAAATAAAATTGCCATGTAAAGTTCATTCAAAAAGCTGTTGTTTCGTCCATTTATGGATATAATTAACACACAACATGAGTGGTGTAAGAAGCTAGGTTGTAATCATGACTAAAGTGTTATAATGACCAATTAAGTTATGTATGTAGTCGCCGCAGTCTAGTAGGTAGTGTGTGCGCTTATTAGACGTAAAGTCCGGGTTCGAGCCCCAGGCCAGACTTCAAAACGAAATATGAAAAAAAATATTTCTTTGGCGACTTCCTCTCAGCGAATTTCTGGCAAAAACTCTGAGACTAAATAAATCTGCCATAAAAAAGTTTATCAAAATCTGTCGTTCGTAGTCGACCACAAACTGTAGGTCCCGCCACTCAAGTATAAAATTAAGGCACGCAACATGAATGGTGTGAAAAGCTAGGCCTTAATCCTGACTGAAGGGTTGTAATGGCCAATTATGTATGTTATGTATGTATAAGCTCGCCGATGATTGTCGTGTATTCCAGATGGCTGAGCTGGTTATCTATGTATACAGACGAGCTGAAAAAAATTCACAGACTGGGCACTATGTTACCTCGATATTGGTTGCAGAACTGCGTCCAATATGGCTTTCCCAAGACCAAGGTAGTGTTGTATTGGGTTTCATGTCATTTTTGGGTAATAATTCTGCAAATAAGCGGATCAGAGAACGAGAAGGGGACGAACTCAATGACAAATTCGAAAGCAAACCTGTTGTCAGCCTAGTTGTATTTTTATTCGATCTATTGCTGCTCTAGTTGCGATCTGCAGTTGCAACACTTAGAAAGTATTTCTAATGAACAACCGATTTCTTGTCATCCCTTAGGAATCCGTTTACTGTTACAGATGTCCTTAATAAAACAGTGTATTAGGCTTACAAATCCTAACGCTTTCATTGTGTTTCATTGACGATATTATTTATGCTTTTTGTTGTTCTCTTTTCATTTATTATACTTTCGTAGCCATAGTTGGCTTTATCCTGTCAATATTTGAAAAAGAATGCAACAAAACTTTGGCTATTTATTTTCTTCATGTTGTTGTTGGCATTTCGTAAACAAACACAAAACCAAAAACAAGAATAAAAACAAAACACAAAAAAGAAACCCGAATTAAAAGCTGTTTAAAATTAAAACGTTGCAATTTACTGTGAAAACTTTTCATTGATGATTTTGCACTTTTTTATGGGGAAAAAGGATTCTTTTTTCTAATTTTTTTCCAAACATTTTCTGTAAATGGCTATGTATGCGTGTGAGTATATGGAGCTGTTCAAGTGAGCATATTTAGTCAAGTTTTTAATGCAGCCTTTGCAGCAGCATTAAATTGCTTAAATATAGTGAAATTCTAACCATTTTTGTTGTATTTTAGTTGAAATAAAAAACAACAACAACAACAAATAAAAATCAATTTAAAAGGCTGTAAATAAAGTTTTTATTTTTGTAATTTTGTTGTTTTTTTTTTTGCAGGATTATTGCAAATATGCTTTTAATTCTTTATTTTTATTACATTTTGTTGTAGATTTTTACACAAAATGCTGATTTAATTTTTATGTTGAATAAATAAAACAATTAAAAAGTTGTTTTTAGATTTTTAGTTTGTTAAATTGAATAATTGGCATGACTTGCTGATGTCGGCAAATTAAATTCGTACTAAAATAATGGGGAAATAGAACCATTTCGAAAAAAAAAATATACAGAAATTGGTTGATGAACTTTGAACTTTGGTAATCTAAATTTGGAAGAAAAAAAGTAGAAGAAATTGTATAAAAACTTTGATTCAGTAAAGTTACAACTGCAATAGAGATGCACAACCATTGATTTAATAACATTTCTAAAAGAAAACTTTAATCTCAAGGAGATTTTAAAATGAAGCTTAAAGCCACCACACTGCAGCAGTATTGATTACATCTTTACAAAGATATTTTAAATGTTTTTTCCCTAATAGACATAGAGCATACTTCACTGTAAGTGTACCCCTGGTGGCTTATGGATTTTTGTCAGACTTCAAAAAGCCTAGATTTTGAAGAAAATCTAAGAGTAACAAGGGATTGCAGTTTCTTAATAACTCTCTGATTTAACAACGCTCTGAAGACTTGTGTGCAGCAAGATCTACGTTATCCCCAGCCCATACATTTTTTGATAAGTCTTCCAAATTGGATCAAACTGACCATATCGACGTTGATATTGAATTGGAATATTAATATAGACAGCAAATTTGATAACAATCCTCTTGAGGTCATAAATAGATCAGTATATAGAAGAGTTATATCTATGCCGATATCCAATGATGGACGACAGAGGTTCGCTATGCATACATTTCATATGAATGCTTATCAAGTACTAGGCAGCAAGTTAATACTTACTTACACCGAACAGCAACCTAAATTTTTGTCAGGGATTAGACAAGACCTTACAGGGATACCTATGTACACTACATGACGTACTATGGCTTTTCCGTCTTACTCTGGACTCGAACCACTATTTCACGATATCTTACACTTGTTTTGGACACTTCTAAAAGTCATGCTTTTTCAAGCTGCAGAAGGTTGGTGCCACAATGTTGATTTCAACGGTCTACTCTGTATGTCGTCTAACATTTTTAAAGCAATTCTGAACTTGCACTGTAATTTTTATTAAAAATTTTCAATAATTTTAGTTTGTTAATTGATAAAGAAAAAATTGAAAAAGAACACAAAAAACATTTTTCCATAAATCAGTGAAGTTTTCCTTTTGCGTAATCTATTTTGCCTTCAATACATCAGTAATCATAGTAACAATCAACACTAAGACGTATGAGTTACATTTAATACGCTGTTGTATTCAACAAATATTGCTCATACGTATCACTGATTATGCTTTAAGATCCGTAAAGTATACAACATTAAATTAAAAGAGGAGGCAAATAATTGAACGACATACTGGGCTACGGCTAGACTTCAGAAACCTTTTCTGCAGGAACAACACGAGCACATGATGCTAATATATTAAAGCTTTTCGTTGTATAAGTACTCACACATTTTCTTCTGTTGGTTTCGTCCTGCTTTGTATTCGTAATCGTATCACGTGTTCAGCATCTATTTATATAAATAGCTCAGCATATAGAATAGGCTTATATAACTATGATATCCGATGATGGATGACAAAAGCCTTTTATCCACACGATCTGCAAAAATATACACAGGAAACGATATAATAAAGGTCGATCCTTTTACCACAAAGTATGAACAAAACTATCTGAGCCGAGTATCGATTGTCAATGACAAGCAGCTAATATCGTCTTAATAACTGAAGGAATATTTGAAGAGACTTTTTGCGAAATCATTGTAAGAGGTCTTGAAACTGTAAGTTTTGGCCTGAAGATAAGTCCGAAATTATAGTGAAGATCGGTGATATGATGTCCAGGGTTGGGTTGATGGTAGATAAGTCTAATAATTTATTCGAGAATTTCGTGGCCTAAGGCATCGATTTTCAGACAGTTTTCTTCTAAACTGTTCGCTGGACAAACACAATAGACACTATGATTTGGGCACATGCTTTACAACGAAACTTCACAACAAAACTGAATGAGGTAACATGGAAGATGCATACTCATTTAAAAGAGAGTCTGTTTTGTAGTGCCCATATGGGGTAAGAACATACATATATGAGAACAGGAGTGGGAGTATTTGGTCTCTTGGGTATTTACAAAAGGAAGGCAGTACCATCAAAAGATTTAGCTTGGATTGGAGATACAAAAGGCAGGACTATAGCAATATTATTTGACAGTCAAGCCATTCTTTTGAGGTGAAAATGGTATGACACTGTCTGGGGAAACTGAATCAGCCAAGTAGGGAAAAGGAGGCTAGTTTCTAAAGGGTCCTGAGGCATGTGCGAATGCTCTGCACGAGCAAGCAGATCAGAACAAAAACCTCCACGCCATTGATTGGACCAGAATTTTTGTGTGTAGTGGCAGCAGATTTTCGGAAACGCAGTATGCTTAATGAAGGGGGAAGATAAAGTGAGATAGAGACTCTTCAGCAGTTCAGAACGCAACTGGATTTCAGGCAATCAAAACCTTTGTTTTAACTATCCAGGAATAGACTGAGTTTGGTAACAGGTCTTTTGACCGGGCGCGTTCTGGAATCGGAGTACTCTTGTTCAGAATGGACATGTAGATTCTCTAGGGATTAGAATAAATCATCCATTGACTTTATTGAAAGCTGTAGGCTTCTAATGCATCCCAGGAGAAAACTCCTGAATGCATATCAGATGCCAGCTAGAGAATTGTCATTGTCGCGCAACATTTTGAAGTTTTTCAAGGGAATAGGCTTACAGGAGATCTTATTGGGATACCCGATCAAGTTTGAGAGGCTTACAATAGAGCCTATAGTCGTAGTAATAAGCCACTATTGGTCATGGTAGGCATTCAGCATATAATCCTTGGATTACTACGTCATGATGTTCCATCTCAATTTCAATTTACTATCTCGTGATATTCTCAGATATTTAACCCCCAGTTTCTTGGATGTTATCACACCCAGTAGGAAATTGTTTCCTCCTCAAAATATTATTGTGTTCTTAAGCGAGTTTATCGCCTACCCCATTCATAGGCACCATCGAATTACTATCTCAAGGCGTGTTCTCTTGTAAAAGAGAACAAGTCTTGAATGTCGATAGGATAGCCAAATGGGTCCACATAATTAATTTAAGAAAAAAAAATCAAAATCAAAAAAAAATCCTTAAATTTAAATGGGTTTTAATAATTGAAACAATATTAAGAAAGTTTTATTAGCTATGGTTTGTAGACACTTAAACGGCATATCCCAAGCCTAAAATAACCTGCAATAAACGCACGTAATACACTAAACCAACAAAAGCTTACACGACTACACGGCTACACAAACACATGCCAAATGACAAGTGGTCTACGGCAAAGACTTTGACTTGTGTCCCCAGATACTTTAACTAATGAAAACAAACGCACACACACAAATAAAAGCTAAAGTGCTTAAAGTTGCAAGAAGTAAGTGTGGCAGTAGCTGTGGCAATGGCAATGCTAGTTAAGAGAAAGAAGTGTTACCAACCAGCTGTTATAATATATTTAAACGTTATTTTAATAGGTAATGCGGTGGCATGAATAATAATCGTAGCACTTGCTTACTTTGCTTACAGATTTTCTCTACGGTTTTCTTAAGTTTCGTAGCTAAAAACAAAAAACAAAAATTGTGAACAAGTAAAAGAGAAATAAAAGTGGAAGAAAAATGTTTACCAGAAGCCGCAAAGAAGTAAGTGTAGCATGGCTAAAGGATATTTTAATGCCACAACATGAACAACATTTACTTAAAGATTTACATTGTTGTTGCATGTTACAACAACTACAACAGGAACACCAACACTAACATAGCTTTCTTTAGTAAATGCCACAACATCACGGTCACACAATACGCATTAGGGTAGACTCTTTGATGGTCCTTTTCATTTCTGGCTAAATATTGAAAGAAACTTTTTTTGTCTTAAGCACCGAAATAAAACTATTCGGGATTACCTTCTATGTTTACTTAAGCCTGATAAGTTTTCTCCTGCTACTGCTACTGCTACTGCTCCTTGAGCAGTTGTTCTCCAAAAAACAAAATATATTTCATATGACCACAAGAAAACTTTCAGTTTCATAAATAATTTATTGCCAAAAAACCGAAAAAGTGATGATTCGTTACAACAGCCTCATCATTTTATCCTTTCTAAGAATATATATGGGAAGAAAACACAAGTTTCCTTAGTATGCATGTATGTATGTCTGTGTGTTTGTTTGTTTTATGTTCTGATTGTTGCATTTGCAACACTATACAAATACGAACAAGAGCAAGAGCACAAGTATGTATGCAATTTGCATGCATGTTCATCTAAAGTTTGTTCTTTTAATTTTAAGCTTTTCTTTTTTCTTCTTCTCTCTCTCTCAGAAGTTTTTTTTTTTTGTTGACTTTCATGTTTTCCTTGTTGTTAGAAAGTTCATGGTTATGAAAAGATTTTCCTTTTTTCTATCCATATTTTAAAAATGAAGGTTTTAAAAGTCAAATAAGGAGCAAATTGTTGCACAGTGGTCGAGAGGGGAATTATTATTTAAGAAAAAAATCTCAAAGAGCATAAACGGCATGTTCCCAAAGGCATCTTCCTGCTCATTGCCATAATTTACCATATGATCTGTGATCTAGCTGGAGATGACCCCATCTCCTCTGCCTAACTGATTTAGTTTAGGCAGTCCCACGAGCTCTCGTATGGCGGCCTGACTGGCAGATATTATGTCCTGGCAGATATATGTCCCATAAGATAACCCTAATATTTGTGCTCTGCCCTTTCTTATACCATATATTGGTCCATTTTGTTTCTGGTCTGAGAAAAGACCAGTCTGAAGTTAGTTATTGGTTTTATTAAAGGAGGGCACTGTGTGATTAGATTGCTGATAAGGATCTGGATCAGATCCCAGACGATTGCAGCGTATCTTGTGACAAGGAGGAGTTGGAATACCTCCTCTGTAATTGTCCAACTCTCAGTAGATTAAGGTTGAGGACCCTGTGCAGGGGCTTCTTTAAAGTTTCGAGCTCTTTGTCAAGTCGAACACCTCCTCTGTAACTGTCCAACTCTTAGCAGGTTAAGGTTGAAGACCCTGGGCAGGGGCTTCTTCCAAGATTTGGAGTCTTTGTCGAGTCCAAGTATCGACATTAAAGCTCTCCATAGATTCATTATTAGTTTGAGCTGTTTGAGAAGTGCTAGGTCTTCCATATTGTAGCAGCGTTCTCTTGTGTGTTTGTGTTGTGGTGTGGGTTTTTCCTCTTTCTCGATATCCTCTGCAACTCTCCAAATCTTAGTAGGTTAAGATGGAGGACCCCGGGCAAGAGCTTCTTCTAAGGAGACATTAAGGCTCTCAATAGATTCATTATTAGCTTAAGCTGTTTGAGAAGTGCTAGGTCTTCAATGTTGTAGTCGCGCTCTCTTGTTGTTCTTCCTTTCCTACTTATTCTCCTTTATTTTCCTCTATCTCTCTCTCTCTCTCTCTTTTCTTTAGAACGTATTACAATGGGTCATTTTGAGCTCAGAGTATTGTACTTGTCTCAATGACAAATACATGTCCTCAAACCTAATCTAACCTAACCTCTTGGTCCCTCTTTTAAAAAGGATGTAGCAAAGGATTTCCCAAAATCATCCAGTTTTTTTGTTCAGTCTAAAGGACAGCTAAGGAAGGAGCTGTTAGCCACATGATATATCAATTCCAGATGTCCCTGATTAATTAAGCATTAGACCTGCCTCTAATTAGGCTAACCATGGCCATGGTTCTTACCATCATATGCAACAGTCTTAAATTGAAGAATGTTTTCAGCGCAGCTTAAGTACAGGTTCTCATTGACTCGGTTAAATCAAACACGGCAATCTCTCCATCCTGTTGAACCCCAACTAAGGTGTTTCCATATGTCTTAAACAATGCCCTCATAGCTTACAACTGCCTGGTATTATCATGGTATACATCCAGCACATAAGCTTTGATTTGCACGATTTTTTAGTACTACGGCCTAGTTTTCTCACATGATGCATTGCATGTATTCGTGAGGCAACGGCGTTAACTTAAACAATGTTTTCGACTCTGCTGAAGTTCTAGTTCTCATTGACTTAAATCAAATTAAATCATTGGTTAAATCAAAACGCGGCAATCTCTGCATCCTGTTGAACTCCAACTAAGGTGTTTGCACAATGCCCTCAAAGCTTACAGTTGGCCTGACTGTCATGGTATACATCCAGCACATAAGCTTTGAGATGCACGATTTTTTAGTATTATGGCCTAGTTTTCTCACATGACGCGAAGCATGTACACTGCTGTGTTGAAGTCGTCAAATATAATTTTTTTTTTTATATTTCAAAGCTTAGACTTGAACTCAGAGATCTTATCTACTAAGTGAACGCACTACAACACAATATTCGATATAATATTCAAGTCTAGTAGTGCGCTATGAATGGCTGGTAAACAGGAGCCATCTGACTAGGTACCCACTGTTTTACACTTTTAATTTGTACTTATATCACCACAAATTTATCCAGCCTATTCAGTAATTATGCCCACTGTACAATCAAATATTTTGACTACAAACTTGTTATTTCGGGATAAAGAAAATAAAATAAAAAATAAAACAAGTGAATATAAAACACAGAAAATATGAGTGATGTGTAAATATTACAATAATAATAACAAATGGAAATTGTATATTCATATGTGGAGAAAGGATAACGAGAAGTAGAGAAAAACATACACTTTAGCAAATAATATCCTTACAGATTTTATTTTTTAATTTTATTTTTTAGAAAATTCTTTAAAATTTATAAATATGGAAAGAGAAAAAAAATAATTCCAAAAAAAAAATACTGTTTAACTGTTCCAAAGGCTTTCACTGTAGTTACCCATACTGTTACAATGTTTATATTACAAGTTTTAGCATATGGTAGCTCAATGAGACGACGACTTTGGCAGTTAAGTCAACTTGAATGGAAATCTGTAACAACGTACAACTTTTGTTTGGAGGAAATACCAGCCAAGATGAAGTACCAGGAGAAGAAGAAGGAAAGAGAAAGAAATTTTTTTAATTACACTTTTGGTTTCTTTTTCCAAAATGTTCAATTTATAATCATTATTTATGCATGAGAAGAAAAATGCTTTTAATTATTAAAAAATTCATTTTCCATTATTTCACTCCTCACTTTTCTATATTTTATAGAGCATTCGAGGAAAGTAAAACAGAAAAAAAACAAATTTTTTACTTGGAATTAACAACAACAACAACATGTTGTAGTTAAAAAAAAATATAAAAAATTATGAAAAATCATAAAAAATATGTTTTTAAAAGAGTTTTTGTATTACAAAAAACCAACAACAAAAATCTTAAATTCCCTATAAAAATAGTTTAAACAAATAAAACTTTCAAAGTAAAATGAAACCAAATTAAAAATAAAAAGTTATGCCTGGTTATGGAAAGCTATTAAAACCATGATTGTTTAATGCCTAAAGGGGTTGCTCAGAAATTTATTGAAATCAACTTGAATAGGAATTTTTTTTAGATTGATTCCTAGAAAATTTCCAAAGCTGTCTCACAAAACCATTTGAAATCAGTTTAAAATGGCTTAATATCCACGCCTCCGTTCTATAACATTCTAAGTCGAAAAAGTGTGTTTTGAGTTATGAGCTCTCAAGGTTTTCACACGACATACGACTATATGTGTATCTAAGTAGATTTTTCCCTATAACTTCGGAACGGATCGACGCATCTTAACCAAATTTTGACAGTATTTAAGTTAGAGAACGTAGAATTCTAAGTACACTTAGAACGTTATAGAATGGAGGCGTCGGTATGTCATCAAACGTAATGTGTCATCAATGCCATCAATTTGAAAGTACCTTTAAAGGGATTTCATAATGCTCTGATCTGATCCTGTAAGTATCCCCGTTTTGGATTTAGATGGCACATACATAAAATTATACATAATTGGTCATTACAATCCTTCAGTCAGGCATACAACCTAGCATCTCACACCACTTATGTTGTGTATGTTAATTTTATACATGAGTGGCGGGATCTACAAATTGAAGCCGACTCCAACAGACAGATTTATTTATTTACTCCGCACCGGCCCTGACCAGTTCTTCAAACTTTGAATATGAGTAGTATGAGTATGATATTAAAATAAATATAAAAGCGTATATGTATCAAAATTTATGAATATGATTCGAATCTACTCATCTTTTTGAATACTTATTGCTGACCTCTGGTGTACACACTCATGAAAGATCTAAGAGCCCTTTACTATCAGCGCATATTTCCATTCGACATAGTCTGATGCCGGACTCATACAGCGGCAGTCTCTACTTACTAACTTAATAGTTCATTGCACCACCTTAGTCAGGATTGCAACCTAGTTTCTCGCACCACTAATATTGAAAGAATTTTTTTTAATTCGTTTTTGTTTAGGAAATCTATGCTGGGTTTTGAATTATAAGATCTCTTCTATTAACCTACTAGACTAGAGCGACTTTAGCCTCTGCTGTCATTAAAACACATTAAAAAACTCTAAAATTTTTCAAGGAGGCATGAAAATTTACATGAGGCTGTAGAATTGTAGAGTTAGCAGTTTAAGTTTCTGATCTCTGATATACAACATGGCCCACTCTGTCACATATCAAAAGACTTAAGACACAAACGTTTTCATTTATAGTCAAAGAGCATGCGTGGCATGTTATCAAGTGCTGTGATTAAATTTTGTTGCATTGTTTTTATACATACATACATTCCTTTATTCAGGATACGACCTAGTTACTCACACCAGTTATGTTGGGTGCGTTAATTTTTATACATGAGTGGCGGGACCTACAGTATGGAGTCGACTCCGAACGACAGATATTTGAGAAACTTTTCATCGCAATTTTATTTACTTTCAGAGTTTTTGTCAGAAATCTGCTGAAAGGAGATGTCTGACCTGGGTTTTGAACTGCCAACACACTACCTACTAGACAACGGCAACTTCTCTACCGCCACACCTTTTACAATTCTAGCTTTAAGAAGATTGCCGTTATCAAGTGTAAAAGATCAGAAATCTTTGCCGAAAGACCCTATCATGTCCAAATCTGTGTAGGTACTTCCTGAATCACCCATGGGGAACTGGGTCACGTAGTAGTTCAGCTCGCAGTGTTTGTTCTCCATCCAAAGGGTTACATCAGGGACAAGGTGAAATGTCCATCTTCCCTTTAAACTGTACTTCCACAGTAACTGCCATTTGTGCATGGAAGGCCTTCATTCCTCCTATTTTATAGCTGCAGTTCGTCCTGGAAACTCGAGATGGCGAAAGTATATCCGCTTCATCTCATCCGCCAATATGTCTATTGGTATTTTCTTTGCCAATACCAATGCCACTTCATCAGACACTGTTCTGAAGCCACTTATCCGTCTAATTGCGCTTAGACGATACACCGAGGACAGTATCCTCCTTGTCGTCACCATGGAGAGTGCCTCCGACCATATTGGGCAAGCATATAACATTATCGACGTTACAAACCTCGATATAATCCTCCTCTTGAATGTACGTGGTTCTCCAATATTTGCCGTCATCCTCGACAGCGCTCCCTATATTACAGATGCCTTTTTGCCGATGTATTTCACGTGCTCCTTGAAGTTCAACCTGTCGTCGATAATCACTAACAGGTATTTTATAGCCCTCTTCGATTCGATCCTAGTGCCTCCAACGGTCCTTTCATCTTCTCTACTATCTTCCGGCCACTTATCAGGACAGCCTCCGTTTTATGTGCAGCAAGTATCAAACCTGCCTCATCAAGCCATGTTGAAAGACCCTGTAGTAGATGGGAACTGTAGATAGAAAAAACAATTGGTCAGAGGAGACCACCTAAAATCCTATATCTATGTAATTGCAATGTTAATTCAGGAGACACACGTGTGCTTATCACTTACGAGACAAATAGTTATCCCTGCCGACAACGAAATATACCCTAAAGTTTTTGTGGACAATACTGTTTAGAGACATTAGGGAAATATCCAGTAAAAATACAACAAAAAAGATCAATAGTATCACTACCTTACAATGAAACGAACAAAAGAAATTGTTGCTTCATCGAGACAATGCACCATGTGATGTCCAGAATTAGGCTAGAGTAAGAGAATATAGTGGTAGTAATTCAAAACCCAATCCATATAGTTTTGAAATCATTCTGAATGATTTGTGACACGATGCATTGTCTAGGTGAAACTGCATGTTCAAAAATTAATTGCCTGACTGCTATAATATGTATACGAATATCTTTTAGAGGTTAGGATTAACTAGTAGCGCCCTGTGGGTGTCATTCTACGAATTTCTTATTCATATTGGTTGGTTGGTTATGTTTTCAGTGGCTATGAAAATAATAAATTTCTGAAATTTTTATACACTTTTTTTGTTAATTATTTCTATTTTATTTTTTTTTTTATTTTTATTTTTACTTAAATTTTATAATAATTATAATGAATAAAAGAAGAGTAGTAGCATTAGTCAAGTTTAAATCCAATTTTCTAAATTTACTTCTAAGTTTTCATCAAAACTACCCAACATGATTGACTCTGTGCAGGAAAGCTCGCTTTTTGTGTTTTCCATGTTGTCATCATCGTTACGGCCTAAAATCTTAGCCTCTTTGTTTTCTTCCTTGTATTTCTTATCTCTCTTTTTGCTATTTTTGCTGCTACGTTTCTTATGTTTTTTCCCATTGCGGGCTTTAGCTTTTGGAGCGTAATCGTCTGAATTATGTTTCGACTTCTTACGCTTCTTTTTAGCTATGCACTGATCCTCGGACTCAGAATTAACAGCCTCATTGGCATCAGTAACGCAGTCTTGTAAGTTTCCATCTTCTAAATCACAATATTTACGTTTTTCTGCCCGTGCCTCCTGGGATTCTTTATAAACAGTTTTGGATAAGGGTGGTGGTTTCTTTGGTGTCATGCTGACTGTAGAATTTTTCGTTTGATTCCAACTGTTGCAAGTACTGTCTTCGTGTTTTGGTGTAGATGCTTGTAATGGTGAAAAGATATTTTCTTTCTGTAAAACGGATCTTCTCTCTGGTGAAAGTCTTTGTGGTGAGTCACGCCATTGTGGTGAATTTCTGCGGAACTGATTACGACGTGGTGAAAAGCGACGTTCTCTGGAAAAGTGTCTTTGCGGCGAAATGTAACGTTGTTGATCGTATCTGTTTACGCGGGCGCCAAAACGTTGACGGCTCTGCCTTTTACGATTCCAGCGATTTAAACGTCTTCGATTGTTTGCCCGGTATTGCAAAGGCCAGCAACGATCATTAAATCTGTGAAAAGAGAAAGTAAAATTGCAATTAGGAACCCCTACCTATGCAGTTGTATTGCTTGTAACTTACCTTCTCGGCGAACGTGAACGATTACATGAAAATGACCGCTGACGGAAACGTGAACGGGATCTCCTTTGGGAACAAGATCTTATTAAGCTACGCGAACGTGAAGGTGAATATTGTCGGGTGCGGGATCTTTGCATTGCACGCAATTCTTGTCTGTTGTATCCGCGATATCTGTCTGGTGAACGAGGTCTATAGCGATTGTACTCAAAACCTCTAGCCTTACTACGAGAACCATCTCTTGTGCCGCCTTGCAATCGACCACTATCTCTCCCTAACGAACTGGCTGAAGAATGTTTGTTATACCCTCTGTTAAGTATGCGTTCTGGCGAAGGTGTGAAACTAACAGAGCGAGATGCTCTACGTTTGTGATTTGAATGCTTCGAACTCGAACGATATGTTGAACGAGACTCTGAGCGCATATATGATGCTGAAGTTTCCTTACTACGACTATGTAAAGCAGAGTGTTTAGCATAAGGATTACAAGGATTTCTGGCAGCTGTATACCCATTTCTGTAACCATTTTGAGTAGAATGCGAATCCCGGTATTCGGAGCGATTACTTTTCAATGAAGCCGGACTTGCTTTGCGTTTTTCTACAAACCGTGAACGCGATTGGCGGCTTCGTGTCCATGAAATATCTCGGCGTCTTTGTGGTGACTCATAGCGATGAGAATTACGACCTTTAGAGCGATATCGTTGATTTTTGCGCTCCGGAGAACGACGATATGCAGATCTTGGTCTACGTTGAGATTGTTTTTCATGTGAATCATTCATTTTGCGATCAGGAGAATTACGATTACGTTCTGATCTATCCCAGGAACGATTGCGTGATGATCTGTTTTCATCAATCTCATCATCACTTAGTTCAGATTTATCCCCCTGAGTAGATTGGCATTCCCTGATATTGTCTTCATTATTTGAATTGCAAATTTCATTAGAATTGCTCTGTGGCAACTGCTGTTCTTGTTCTTCACCAACTTTTGCTGCAATTTTATGATTTTCCGATTCCAAACACACAGCTGGTATGCCGTTTTCACTCTCTTCGGCTGATATCAAAAGTGCCCACAATTCATCCATAAACTGTTGAGCATGCGGATCAGTTAGAAAACCCGTCATATTGATATGTAACTGCTTCGGGCAGGGACATTTTTCTTTTTGCAATTGTTCGCAGTAGAATGCATTTTGAGTAGAATGCGAATCCCGGTATTCGGAGCGATTACTTTTCAATGAAGCCGGACTTGCTTTGCGTTTTTCTACAAACCGTGAACGCGATTGGCGGCTTCGTGTCCATGAAATATCTCGGCGTCTTTGTGGTGATTCATAGCGATGAGAATTACGACCTTTAGAGCGATATCGTTGATTTTTGCGCTCCGGAGAACGACGATATGCAGATCTTGGTCTACGTTGAGATTGTTTTTCATGTGAATCATTCATTTTGCGATCAGGAGAATTACGATTACGTTCTGATCTATCCCAGGAACGATTGCGTGATGATCTGTTTTCATCAATCTCATCATCACTTAGTTCAGATTTATCCCCCTGAGTAGATTGGCATTCCCTGATATTGTCTTCATTATTTGAATTGCAAATTTCATTAGAATTGCTCTGTGGCAACTGCTGTTCTTGTTCTTCACCAACTTTTGCTGCAATTTTATGATTTTCCGATTCCAAACACACAGCTGGTATGCCGTTTTCACTCTCTTCGGCTGATATCAAAAGTGCCCACAATTCATCCATAAACTGTTGAGCATGCGGATCAGTTAGAAAACCCGTCATATTGATATGTAACTGCTTCGGGCAGGGACATTTTTCTTTTTGCAATTGTTCGCAGACAAAGTCTGCCACCACTTTGTTTTCTATATGTAAACAATCGGTGATTTTTTTATTTATCCACGGTTTTAATTTGTCCAAATTTACTTTGGAAATGTCAACGCGTTGGTAAAGACAATCCGAAAATTTCATTTCTTCATAGGTCTTCTTTACTATGCCATTAAAAAATTCATCCTGTGGTTGTGCGGTACCCTGAAAATGTAAAAAAGCGAAGAATTGTTAAAGATTTTGGAGTAAAATTATTTCTTTTTTAAATAAAAATTTTCAATTTATTTCAGTCGTCTTACCATTTTTTTATATCCAGATTTTAAGGCAACTGAACTGTTTGAAGTAAACTTCGTAATTAACACCGAATTTGCAAATCAATCCTATTTATACAGGAAATTCATACAGCAACCGCAATGAATTAATTGAATTTCCTAGAAGTAACGGTACCCTAATATAAAAAAATATTATTGTTGGGGTTTTGCGTAAATTCCTAAAAGGGTATACCAGCTACCTGCCTATGTAAATACGCGGCTAAAATACTTGACATGTGCGTAAATTCCGCACAAGTTCTACTAGCTACCTGCCTCGGTTAATACGCTGCTAATCACGAGCCAATAAAATTGATTTCCATCAGCAATATTGTGTTATTATCTGCTATACCTGCATGTATTAAAACCACAATTTCCTGGCATGAGTACAGCGTATCCCTGATCATATAAATTGAATATAAAAAGCTAATTAAGTCCCAGCTTTGACCCTTGCTTTCAAGGGCATCTGCCAAATTGAATACGCCATCTTTATATTATTTTAAAATTTACGATGGCAATTGAATATGCCTTCAATTAGCTCTCATGTGACAGAAGCTGTGTGTCAAGTAGCACCGTCTGCATATATCGTTGTTGAAGCCACATGCGGTTGATGTCCGCATCATCCAATTCAGGACAATTACAATTTGATAATTATCTACCTAAAGGGCTCACTGTTGTATCGATGACGTCACCAATACAAATTCTCAACCAAACAGTGACTTTGCAGGATATATTGGACGCTCTTGAGTCTTATGTGAAGTTATATTGTGTTAATTTTATCCATGAGTGACAGGATCTTCAATTTAAAGTCTAAGCTGAAGGACAAATTTATTTACACTCAGAGTTTTTTGCAATCTGCTGAAAGGAAGTCGCCGCAGGAAAAAAATATATTTAAATATGTATGTGCATAATGACCAATTGTGTATGTGTGTATGTAATCAATATTTGTTTGCCTTTAGCCTACCAATCTGAAAAAAACACCGTTTAAGAGATGTATGAGGACATGAATTGTGATTGTAAATCGATTAAAAAGGTATTCATTGCCTACATTTCACAACAATAATTATTTGTAATCATAATTGTAATGTTCTCCCAACAATTATAATAAATTTTCCAATTATAATCCATACACGTTGACATTCCAATAAAACTTTACTAAATTAAATGTTAAAGTTATTCAAATAGCATTACTTATTAGTATTGGTATTGTAAGATTTTCAATTGAATTCTTTTTCTTTGCCAATAATGACCCCTAGAGTTTATAATGTTAATCCTGTTGCAAAGTCATCAAATATGAAATTCATATGCTTAATACCGTACCTGAGAACAAGTGTTGCAAACTGGTAAATATTTATAAAAGGAAAATGTTAAATGCCTTAAACAGACACATACACACATATGCACTCAAGAGAGAAAGAAAGAGAGAGCGAGAGAGAAGAGAATTTATTTATTTATAACCAAAGTAAATGATAAACATCTGTGTCTGTATCTGCATTTGTATGTATATTTGTATTGTTTATTTATATTTATTTATCAACTCAAATACCTCTATACCATGTATACTGTACACACACTTGTAATATTAATTTTATATATGTAGATGTGTATGCTTGCAAGTCCTTTTTCAAACAGTTGTACTCTTAACCACACCAACACATGTTTATTTTATGAAAAGTTTATTATAATCTCGTGATAGGAGAGAAAGCAAAATTAATACAAGCAAACGCATGAATTAATAACAACAAATACAACATGTACATGCAATGAGAACAACAACAATAGCCATAATTATAATTATAACAACAACAGCAACAACAAATTTATTTATTTATTTTTTTTTCTCTGTTTTTTTCGTTTGTTTGCTTCCTTTATTGTTGTTTGTTGTTGATTGTGTTTCTTGGATTTGTCTTTTAATAATTTTACATGTTGTATAATTAATATGAATAATTAAATACAATATTACGTATACGCATACGTACGTATATACAAATATGAATATACTTACATATAAGTATATGTAGAGTTATAAAATAAACATGTTAACATCTACTACGTGAGGAGAGAGAGCGACTTATGTATTCATAAACACAATTCTACAGTGAAGTGAAGAAAAATAATCCTCATTTGTTCAGTTACTTGACTTCACAGGCTGTTGAAAAATGGTCGGTCAAGTCTGTCCAACTGAGAATAATACGATAAATATACTCAGTCTAAAGTATGGATAATTCTAAAGGCTAATTTATACGATAAGGGTTTACGTTCGTAAAGTTTGGGAGAAAATATTACAGAACTCCATACGTATTTTACAAAACGCAATAAAAATACTGCGACAGATTTTATGTTGTTTCCACAGCAGAGTAAAAGGAATAAATCCCTGCTCTTCGATTAGATGAGATGATTTCTGAAAAATTTCAAAAAACTAAAAGATCTTCTAAACTTCCATGCGTATTTTATTCAATGTCGAATGCTCTCATTATATATTTAGTTTACACGCTACTATTCACTCTCTTCCACTCTTTTCCACTTGAACACTTGACAAGTCGTATGACTAATGCGATCATTTATATTACTCTTTATCTGTTCATTAAGAACTATCTTTACATACGTAGCAACCCTATGTCACATTAACTTTGAGATCCATGTTATGTGTGTTAATTTTATCCATGAGCCATACAGTTTTAAATCTTCAAACGACTTCTGTAATCAATCGAACCTTAAGAAACTTCGTGTAAATCTTCACTTATGGTTCCAAATTGAATGCTCAGGATAGGTTAGGATAGGTTAGGTCGAAGTGGTAGCTTTGATATCAAAGAGCTCACTTGAGCACGCATAGCGGCCCGTTGTGACGCTACGGGTGAATGTAGTCTCTGTACTGACCAAGTTCCACCAAAATCAGGGAAGAGGAAAAGTTGGTTAGCGCAAGGGCTGCACATCAAAGCACGACTACCCCACAAGGGAAAACCAGCCAGAAAGTTTGATGAACGAAGCTATTCCTTGACATCAATAGATGATAGCTCCGTCAAGCTGACAAGAAATGGAGGGCCAAGCAATCTATTATATCTGCACCTCGCAAGAGATGGGCACAAAAGAAAGTGGATAACAGTCTCCTCTTCCTCAGCGGATCTGCATCCACGGCAGAAATCGTTAAATAGGAACCGCATCCTTTCCGCGTGTCCATCCATAACACAGTGACCTGTAAGCATGGCCACTGTGACTGGTTGGTACGCCTTTTATCCATCTGCATTGCATTGCAGGCAAACGTTTTTTAAGTAGTTGTGGAGGAAACGAAGAAGAGCAGCTGTTTATCACCCATTGGGTACAAGCTCAGCACTATGTCAGAAGTGCCTACTATAGAGACAACCTGCAGAAACTGCCTCGCATTTACATTGTCACAGTCTGAGTCAATTCCCGACTGGTTCCAGGACTAGGAAATAATACCTTTCGTTGTCTTCTATCTAAAATGGAAAAATCGATAATTCTTTATATTTCGCCACAATATTTCTTCAAGGTGTCCGAGCTATTCAGTGGAAAGGGAATGAAACCATCTAATGATTGGTCCATAGGGACCTACAGTTTATAGTCGGCTCCGCGGGACAGATTTACGTAGTTTTCATAGCAATTTTATTTATTCTCACAGTGTTTGTTTGAGACTTCTGAGATGGGGTTTGAATCACAAGGTCTTGTTTAATAAGCAAAACAAACTATTTAGTATACTACGGCGACTTAATTCATTGTAGAGATGTGTTTTAATACTCTGGAAATTATGATTACCGGCATTCTGTATACAAATCGTTAATGAATTTCAAATCTAGAGATTTAATTAGAACAAAGAAGCAAAATATTACCACTTAAAAAATATTTTTAAAAAAATTTTATTTCTTAAGGCAACACATTATTTATTATCCACTGTATACGACTGCAGTCATGCACTTAAACAACAATTTAACATTTATATAAAATAAATTGAATATTTCTGATAAGAATAGAATGCCAGCAAACAGGGTTTATTAACAAATCCTTTTGACTTCATTTCAGATACTCTCCATCCTCCGATACTACTAATATCAAGACGTTTTGATAATAATTCTGAAAAGTAAGTATAAATTAATTGAATTGAAATAACAAATCATTTGTATTTAAACATTTAGTAGCATATTTGAGATTTCCTACATACAACTACTATACTATACATACACAATTCTTGAGTTCAATTTCTAAGGACTCTTTTAGGAATAAAATCAACTTAAATTTCAAGTAGAAGAATACATGTTGTATTTCAAATGAAATTCTCTTTTTGGATTGGATTTCAAAAAGGGAAAAATATTCGAATATAATTAATACAATCAATTTTATTATAATTTTCTAATCAACATTATCATGTTATTGAATTATACAACATTATTGTGTAATTATTATAAACAAAAAACATTTTTTACACTTTGCTTGCTGACTTGCTTGTCTTTACAGCATTTATGGTTTCTAAGCAACAGTTCCATTATATGTTAGGGAGATGAGATACTTGAGTATGCCAATGGTTTTGCTTTATAATCGATAGGATAATAAAAATTTAATTATGAGAAGTAAAAGAAGTAAAATTATAGTATTTCTAGGTCAACTATCTATTTGAGATCGTTTATGTTAAAAACGTATTAAAGTACCCCTTCCAGTCTCCTTCGATTGTATGGCATATGATTGCTTGAGAGCCACCCATAGAGGGACACAAAATTTCTTTAATTTTCTGCGATTTTTACTCAGGCATCCAACTTAGTTCTCTATTAACTGGCAGCCTAGTATGTAATGCTTTGTCGTATTAGACGAAAGCCGGTAAAGCAAACTCCAGCTTAAACATCGTGAACAAAAACGAAATATGATAAAATATTTCGCCTGAGACTTATTCTGTGACTAAATAAAATTGCCACTAAGAATTCCTTCAATCTATCTTTCGGAAACGTATTCAAACTGTAGTAGGTTTTGCCACTTTCCAGTTACCATCTTCTAGCTGTTCCGGGATAGACCAATGAATAGCACAAATCTCTGCCAAGATTGTAACTCCGCCCCTCTCTATTTCTCTCTATGTCCCTTTTATAATTCCTCAGAAAGATGCTGGCCTCATAAGCAGCATAGAAGCTTATATCCTGGCAGGCCCCTTTCCTAAGTTTATTGTCTTCATTTCACACATAGTTTGGTATCCAACAAAAGGCTAAACAAACTGATTAAACAATAATTAATTTTCAATTGTCGTAGTATAGGAGGTAGAGTGTAGGCTTATTAGACGCCAGACCACGCTTCATACTTTAGGTCAGTCATGTCTAACAAAACGAAAAATAATTTATCTTTCTGGCAAAAAAGAAAGCCATGAAAAGATTCATAAAAATCGGTCGTTCAGAATCGACTTTAAACTGTGGGTCGAGCTACTCGTATGTAAAATTAACCCACCTAAGATGGGTGGTGTGAAGAGCTAGGTTATAATGACCAATTAAATAAGTACGACCTCCTTCAGGGACAAACTGTAGATCAAGCTAGAATTAGCCTAACGTTCACGGAACGTACGTTCGTTTATATGTACATACATAATCGCTCATTACAACCCTTTAGTCAGGATTACGACCTAGCATGTCACACCACTTAAGATGTGCGCCTTAATTTGTATACATGAGTGGCGGGACCTACAGTTTAAAGTTGATTCCGTACGATAAATTTCTGAGAGTTTTTACGTGAAATCTACTGAGAGGCAGTCGCCGAAGAAATATTATTCCATATTTCGTTCTGTTGAAGATGTCTGACCTGGAGTTTGAACCGAGGCCTCATGTCTCATAAGCCAACACACTATCTAGTAGACTAGGCCGACTGCACGTTCGTTTATAGCTTAAGAAAATAATACATATGCGCATCGAATTTATATTTCTGTAGGGTAATCGTTCTCATTGCTTTTCACATGCCAGAAACGAACGTACGTCCTATGAAAGTTCGACTAATTCTTGCTTCATTTTACTTCTAGCTTCGCCCGGATTTCTATGGAGTCAATAATCTGACTTACAATGACATATTCTTTTATCGCCTACGAAGTAGTGAATAGATTAGGAGGTTATAAGAAATTGGAAGAGTTAAGAATGAAGTTAGAGAAGGACGAGAAGCTTCTTGTATCCCCGAATTTAGTATGAACATTATTGAGCGTCCTGTAATTAATTCCACGCAAATCCTCCAATAGAACAACTTCTTAAATTCATATCCACTTATATGCATTGCTTTTGGCATTTTATTGGTACACCAAGTGTTTTCAATAATGCAGCGAAGGAGTAATTTTAATTCAATAAATATTGCTCATACGCATACGCTTCATACACATATTTTTGCATTGATTTCTTTACTTATTCAACCAAAGTTACTGAAACACTTAAAAGCTTAAACTTAAGATTAATAAAATATTTCAACAGAGATTTCAAGTATTTTTTCATAGGCTGTATGCGTATGCTTTAATTTAAATCCATATTATATGAGTATTATAGTAGGCAGGCAGACAGACAGACAGGCAAACAGACAGATTTTTGTTTTTGGGTTTTGTATGTTGGCATTATTACTGGCTTCATATGTTTCATATGAGTGTGTATTTGTTTTTTTCGTTTTTGTTATGAAAAACCAGCTTTTCATTCGCACATGTTTGTTTTATTTTTAATTATATTTTATGCCTGAAATACCGAAGAATATTAAGAACATGCGCCAGTAAACCAACCAGTAAATATGTCATCATTTATAATAGACAGAGACCGAGACAGGGCCGTAAATCGAATATAAAAGAGTGCTTTCATAAGGAACTTTAAAAACATGAGGAATTATTGTTACGAATATGTGGAGTCGTCTAATAGATCATGCTAGACCGTCTGTTTAGATATCCCAACTCCAACTCCAACTCCGACTTCTGCAAGTATGAATACACAAACTTGTTTACTGATTAGCAAAGTGTGCAGAGGTTATGGAGGCATCACTTCCCTTCACAACTATGAGACAATAATGACACCAATTAGACCTTTAGAGATGATGGTGTATTGAACCCAATAGATGCTGAAAATATAAATATACGGCCTACGAACGGATTCTCTATTTTTCTTCAACTTAAAAACAATAAAACTGCAGCTCCTGATCTCCTACGCGCTCACTGTTTTAGTTCGGAGGTAGCGAGCTGTTAGGGTACACACAACAGCTTATTTATTGAATAAGGCTAGAGGGAAGGTATGCCCTTGGTACCATGGTGTCTGTCCTCTGTCCTGTCGTGAAAAAGAATCCAGCGTGATGAGGCTAAACTACATTTATTACGAGCGTGTTGTGTGTCTTCGCTCCTGTCTTAAAAAAGGGAGACTCCATGATACGCATTAAACGACAGGCGTATTTACTTTCTCTCTATCGCATCTAAAGTTCTGTCGAGCGTACTATGTGTGCTCGCTCCTGTTCCGGAAAGGGAGGCACTATGATGGGCGACAAACGACAGGCGTTTAAACTTATCGTTACAAAGTTCTTACGCATACAAAGTTCTTGCGAGCGTGCTGTGTATGCTCCCTCCAGTTCTGGAAAGGGAGACACAATGATATGCGACAAACGACAGGCTATCGTTACAAAGTTCTTATGCCTATAAAGTTCTTGTGAGCGTACAGTGTAAACAAACGAAGCCACTCGTTAAGGCACTGATTGGATCTTATCAGTGCAACTTCAGTCGTGGTAAACCCTACCAAATCTACCAGATTTTCTTATTTCGACAAATTCTGGAGAAAACCCATGAAAACCAAGTCGACGTGCCCATCTTTTTAACGAATATAAGACAGCCTTACATAGCCCTGTAAGAAATCATATTTTTGTTGCAATGCCTGAGCTCGATATTCCTGCGAAGCTAATGCAGTATGACGTCTAGTAAATCCTGTATCTCCATCAAGTTAGGAGTGGACTTCTTCAAACCTTTTAATTCCGTGAAAGGTTCCAAACAATAGAATCCCTTGTTATGCCATCTCTTCAACTTCATCGTGGAGAGTATTCTACGAAAGACAGGAGTGCATCGCATTGGAATTATTTTCCTGAAAAGTAGCTCAGCTGCTTGCGTATGCTGGTGACATTGATATCATTGTCCATACCAAGCGAGTTTCTACTGCTGCCTTTAGCGCTATTGAACAGGAGTCTAACAAAATGGATCTGGCAGTAAATGAAGGCAAAACAAAGTATATGTTGCTGATACTTAGATACATGCGACATATAAGATTTCAGATTACGGTCGATGACTATAATTTCGATATTGTCAGTGAATTGACTTGTTTTGGCTCTACCGCTACCAGAAAAACTGATGTCCGTTTATAGAATCACTCTTGCCAACAGATATCATTGTGGTCTCAACTAGTAATTGGGTAGCAGAAACCTCCCTCGTGCGGCAAAACTAATACTCTAAAAGACGGTCATCTTCCCCATGCTTCTTTATGACACAGAAGCATGGACGCCATTAACCTGTGATGCAGCTGTCACGAGAGTATTCGAGAGAGAAAAGTCTGGCGTAAGATCTTCCATACAGTGTAAGTTGGTGATCATTTCCGCATTCAATGCAACAATGAGCCGTATAAGCTCCTCAACGAAACGGCCAAGCCAGCGTATTAACATCCAGCGGCTACGCTGGCGACTTGTAAACGCTGGTCCTTCCAATGTTGTTCTTTAGTGCAGAAACATAAGCATGTATAATGCAGCAGCCTTAAGAATAGAAGTGAGAAGAGTCCTACGCAATGTATTCTGTTCAGTACAAGTTGGCCATCATTTCACCATGCGAACCACGAATGGACACTAACCAGATGGTCATCAATTGAAGATGTTTAATCCACTAACATCCTGCAGTTAGGATGAGACTGCCACAGTATTCATTTGCAAGATGATGTTTCAGCGAAATAACTACTTGATGTGTGGATTAGCGAAAGCCAATATATGTAGGACATCCTTGTCTGTGTTGGAAGAATCAAAGCAAGAAAGTACTGCCATCGATTGGTGTGCCTAACTTGCGAACGTGCTCACAGCACGCCTTGTATGTTTACATTCATTTCTCTGCATATTTTTCTTAATGCCGTATATTAAAATGCGTTTATATAATTTCATTTCATTGCTTATACAATGCATATACGTATGGACATATGTACATATGTAGACAGTCATTTTCAGAAATGAATAATAAATACTCATGATCGTGTAATTTATTTACAAAAAAAGCAAAAAAATTACAAAAACTTTTTATTCTTCTTTACATTTATTTATCCATCCATTCATATACAGTTGTTTTTGTATTAAAAAAACACAAGAAAAAAAATCATTTCAATTTCCATCTGTGCAATTTGAATTTCTTATTAATAATGTTGAGTCCTTTTTTTCCTGCACTCCTTTTGTTTGCAGTTTGTTTGTAAATAAATACACTCTCACAATTACAAAGTAATTGACTACTTTTTGGGGTCCTTAATTATATTCCATATGAACCACACACGCAAGGATTTCAAAAAGAATGGTTGTCTGCATTATGCATACGGTTTGGGTGAAGTACATTATTTCAATTCATTTTTTGAAGTTAAAACGAAAGAAGGTTTATATTATGGATGTATAAGTGTTTTATATTAATTATAATACTTTAAAAAGAAAATTAAATTATTAAGGCCTATATTAAGTTAGGTTAATAGGTACCTTGCCGCTCGCAGGCAAGTTTACTTGGTGTAGCATATGATCCATTGTGTCATCCAGTATGAGGTAAATCCCCCTGTCATCAGCTGTTAGTGGTGAGTTTGAACCCCACGAGCCTCAAATGACACCGTCCAATTCCCCAATTGTCCAATCACCACCATGTTCCAGTTTTCAAACCATTTATCAACCAAAATCCTATGACGTCTGTTTCAAAGTGCAAGGCACACGCATAAAAAAGTGTTGTACCGATTCTCTTTCCTACACATCTTGGCAGCTTCCTAGTGGGGCAGATTGAGCTTGTCCGTTTAACTGCCAATAGCACAGCGTCTCGTTAGAATTTCTATTGAAGTGCGAACCCTTCTATTGTCGAACTTTAGTAGTTGCTTGGATTTCCTGCTGTCCAGTGCTGGAGACAGCAGTTCTGGCACACGTTCCCTCGACAACGTGGCATCTTCTGCAGTAATTCTAATAAAGCAGACCGAGCTTGTCAGTGAAACTGCCAATAGAGCAGTGCCCCATTAGAATCCTTGTTAAAGTGGCAACCGTTCTCTTGTCCAGCTCAAGTACTTCCTTGGTTTACCTGCTGTCCACTGCTGAATACAGCAGTTTTGAAATTCGGCAATCAGGTATGTATGTTAAACAACCTACAGTTTGTATAATTCCATGGTTCTTTTACCAATTTAAAAAAGTATTCATGTAAGGGCGCATATATCCCCTCTACCGTCTGCTACTCAAACATCTTCGATCCCTTCCGTACCAGTATTTCCGCCTTTTCAGTTGCCTCTACGTCACAGTGGCCCAGAAACTAGTAGAAGCAAGTGTTGTGTCGACGTATACTGTGTAGAGAATCAATGCAACACCTGACCAACTTTGATTTGAAAGAGTGGGAACCCAACACTTTGATTGCTGGTTAATTAGCCACACATATGATAAAGTTCGAAGGAGGTTGGTCCCCAGTTTCAACCATACGAGAACCCTGTTTAAAACGCAAAAATCTTCGCCTGTAATACGCTGGAATGCTTAGGTAATCTCTTTGTCTGTATGCCTCTGGTGTTCAAAAGAAAAAGCTTCGCCTGATCTTCCCTGGCCTGCTTAAGTAACTAAGTATGACCCCTTCAACGCCAGCTAATCGAAATATGCTTCAAATCTAATGCTTCTGAGGTAGTAAAAGTTTCACAGAAAATCTCTTAATTTATTCAGACAAGCAGGCTGCTATTAAATCCCTAACATATGTATGTCGCCTCTATCATCGTCCATGTATTTGGAGAATTTCTGAAAGTAATTTTCGGTCACTCAGAAGTAATGCATGCATGAGGTCCAGCATATGGAGGGGTTCCTAAGGAAATTTCATTGCTCATGAATTGGCCAGAAGAGAGCTCTCTATCTTCGTCATCCTATAAGGCTTAGATGTTTCGATAGTTTTTCTTATACTTAGTATTTTCATCTCGTTTCGACCTCCAGGTACTGTACTTGTC
This sequence comes from Sarcophaga rosellei, assembly GCA_930367235.1. Classification (NCBI taxonomy): domain Eukaryota; kingdom Metazoa; phylum Arthropoda; class Insecta; order Diptera; family Sarcophagidae; genus Sarcophaga; species Sarcophaga rosellei. The sequence continues at coordinate 12,581,767 of OV884020.1, read as the reverse complement.
TCCATTGACAAGTACACGCCCTCTAGCCTACAGGGTAGTATAACTCCATTGGCAATGGGAATATACGTACAATATTTGTAAACTCTTGATTTGTATGGATAAGAAGAGAATTGATTGTATACATATATATACATACATAATTGGTCATTACAACCCTTTAGTAGGAATTACAACCTAGCTTCCAAATCACATATATTAAGTGTGTTAATTTTATACATGAGTGGCGGGGCTTATAGTTTAAAGTCCATTCCGATCGACAGATTTTTGGGAAACTTTTTCGTGGCAATTTGATTTTTCTTACTCTCAGAGTTTTTGCCAGAATTCTGCTGATAGGATGTCGCCTCTTTTTTCATATTTCGTTTTCATCGGGATATCTGACCTGGGGCTTGAACCTTGGTCTCACGTCTAATAAGCTAACACACTACCTGCTAGACTACGGCGACTACAATTGATGGATCGATTGTATACTTCCCTTAAATAGTATGGCCTTCCATTCAATCATTCTCAAGGATCACTGTCCTATTGGAAGGCATTGATATTACTATCGTCTTAAAGGCGGGTTAGTTGCGCATCCATACGATTTATTGTACTCCCTTCAAACTTTATAGGGTATCTCTGTATTGTTCTGACAAACTTCAGAGTACTGCTTGATGTTAATAAGGGCAATTCCCTGGCCAAGAACGAATTTCATTTCTTTCAAACTTATTTTGCTTACTCTTGAACACTATTTATTTGCTTTTGTTGTTGTTGTTGTTTTAATAAAACTTATTAAGTTGGTATTTGTTTTGGATGAAATTTCCTTGCCTAACACTCTACTTTCTTTCTTAATAATTTTTGTTGTTTGTTTGCTTGTTTGTTTGTTGTATTTATTGTTTTAATTTTTTTGTTTGTTTGTATTTATTTTACTTGCTCTGGTATTTGCTTTGGCAAGAAACTAAACTGAACTTAAACTAACAAAACATGCTGAATTTCAACAGATTATGACTGTTACTGCATGCTAAGAGGTACATAGGGTGGAATAGTGGGTGTAGGAAAACGAAATATTTGTTTGAAAAGTAAACGGTCGCCATGTTGAGTAAACAATAGAGATTTGTTACAACAGTTGCCATGTTTCAACCATAAGCAAATAAACACCAACTGATGACGTTGCTAACTCTATTGCGGCCGCCGACGATGACAATGGAAATGATATCTTCAGGCGTTTTATTTAATCATCATCGTGTTCGTTTTTTTTTCTTTCCTTTTAGGCTTAAGGGACCTTGACAAAATTGGGGGAAATATTTTGTTAATTTAGTAACACAAAATAATAAGTTTTTTGTTGTTGTTTTTATTATTTTCATTAATGAATAGAAAATTAAATAAAATTTATTCATTAAAGTAAGCAACCATATGCACTAGCATCCTATAGGAATCATCATTGTATGGCTTTTATTTAAAAACAAAAACAAAAACAAAAAAGAATATAAAACAATTGTGGCATTGCATTGTAAATTGTTTAATAATCCCCATTAAGTCTGAATTTTTATTTAAAATGTTTAATTAAATATTTTCTTTATTTGCCTGTGTCGTGTCTATGTGTGTGTCTGTCCAATTCTCCCTTTTCGTATTGTTGTCTGTTGTCTGTTTAAATGTTTTCCTGTCACAAGTTATTATTTGTTGCTATTCATGTTGTGGCTGTGTTGTATGCAACACATGCTTCGTATTCAAAATAAGGAAAAATAAAAATTATGAAGCCTTTGTATTTTAATGATATTTTTTTTTTCCTTTTTTAATTGTAAGTAAAGATAATAAATTATCATCAAATTGTTTAATAAGTGTTCATTTCATTTGAGTGTTTAAATACTGCCTAAAAGCATTTACTCTACTGGATGTGCTGTAGCACATTTAATTAACGTCGAAGCTTTATATTCCAAAATCTCATATCAAGTTTAAATGCGAAACCCAGAGTGAACGTTTCGAAGACCATGGCTTACTTGAGTTCTATAAGGTCCCTTTCTTACGTATTTTACCAAATAATTATAACTCTTGCCTGGCATCTCTCAGCGGTCATGATAGTTTTGTAAAGGGGTAGATTTCATCCATTTTATCTACCGTCGCAGTAGTCTAGTAGGTTGTGCGTTGGATTATTAGACATGAGGCCACGGTTCCAAGCTCAGGTCAGACATCTTCAGCAAAACGAAATACAAAAAAATATAACTTCGGTGACTCTGAATGAAAAGTTTCTCTAAAATCTGTCGTTCGGAGTGGACTTTAATCTGTAGGTCCCGCCACTTATCTACAAAATTATACACACACAACATAAGTGATGTAAGAAGCTAGATCGTACTCCTGATTGATTATGTTATGCATGTATGTAGCTTTCATCCAAATAGTCTTTGATTAGACAAACACTGTCAACAAAACTTTCTTGCTGTTTGTAATCCTTCGTCTAAGGTTGCCTAGTGCTATGCAGTGAAGGTGCCAAAGATGTTCTCCTCTACTTCCTTATCAATACAGCTTCTGAAAAAGTCCTTGTGAGCAATAAGGAGGATCCAAGCGTGTTATTACGATTTCGCCTATATTCACACTAGGCCATAACTTTTTGACATAGGTTCATTACACCTCTTTTCTTTGCAAATGGGTGTATATTCGTGTGAAACCATTTGTTTACCCCCCTGCAGGCAAATACCAATCTAACGTATAAATTAAATTAGTTTTCACATCACATGTCACAGTATTATTTCCTGCCTTTGCAGTAATATAAGGTGAGAGAAGAGCCAATCAAGTATAAGGAATATTGTCTTGGAAAACTGAATTATAGTCGGATAATTAAAATATTACATGATACTTTATAGTCTCCGAAGTCTAATAGGCAACTTCCTCTCATCAGATTTCTGACAAAAACTCTGTGAGTAAATAAAATTGCCATTAAAAAGCTTCTCAAAAATATCTGTAGTTCGAAGTTGATTTTAAACTGTAGGCCCCGCCACTCGTGTTAAATTAACACATACACACACACATTAGTGGTGTGAAGGATTAAAATGACGTATTTATGTATAATACTTTATAGCTATGACTGTATCAATAACGGTAGTGTAAAACATAATATACCATATCCTTGCGGAGCATCAATACATTTATGGGTGCTTACCCAGTAGTTCAGCAATAAAACTCCCCTCCTAGGTTAGCAATTTTTCGTTTGTTTTCAGGCTATTACAGCTGAGTTATTTCACTACGAATTTCCAATTTTTTTTTCTTTTTTTAATTCATTAACTTCATATCAGCCTACCACTTCAGTGTTGGAAATTTTTCTAAAAACAAAATAATTTGGTTTTAAAATTTCCTATGAAATGTAAAAAATTTTAAATGAAATGAAAAACAAAATGATGAAAAATAATCTCCTTAAGCTATTATTTAAAAATTGTTTTAAGTGCCGTCTAGTTTTGTTTTTGTTCTTCGGTTCTTTGATAATATTTCAATGAATTCATTGCGCATCGAAATTCCAGTGTCCAGCCTTTTTCGTCCACCTATTTTCGTTTTTTTTTATTTAGTTTCATGGCTATGGTAACAACAACATAAATAAGTGGAAATTTCCTTGTTTGTATGTATGTATCCATTACAATATATACATACACATACACATATACAAATATACTTTACATTTTTGCCTAATCGATTGCTATAAGTTTGTAAGTTTTAATGGCTGCGTTAACAGTTGTTAATATTCCCAGATATTTTCATTTCCACTTTCGATCTGTCTGTCTGTCAGTCCTTCCTGTCCGTTTGTCTGTTGTGTTTTTATGTCATTGTTGATGATGTTACTGTTTTATGTTTCATTTTATTTGTATTCTTTTTTTTCTACTTTCTAGTCGTTTGTAAAAGCATTTACTGCTAACTACATTAAAAAACACCAAAAACAACAACAGCAACAAAATATTATAAAATGAAATAATTTGTTAACAATGTGAGCCGTTATATTGTATTGCTATTAATGACCCAAACTACAAGGCTTCAAAAGTCCTTACAAGTAAAGAGCACATTAGGTTGTCTAGTTTAGATGGTGACCGCTCTTTGTATGACAAGGTCCCAGTTATGTCAGCGTTTAGGGCCATTGAGACACCGTAATTAAAATCCATGCGGGTGTATCAAATAATACCCAGAGGGAAACAAACTTGCCTCCAAACTAAGTGTTGCTGTTACAGCAATCTTTAGAATGAAAAGCTCAGCCAACGATTGCAGAAAATGTGAGGTTAAGAACTTCTTTCCTTTATAACAGAGTGTGGCGAACGACAGTTTCTTCCTATTCCTCAAAGCCACAGATACTACAGAAGTTATGCCAAGAAGAATGACAAGTTTATTGGCAAAACTTCCAACAACACAGTGACCAACGTTAATGGGTCTTGATGAATGGATGAATATCTTGAATGTACCTGTTTGCTGTCAACAAAATTGGTCCTCTGAAGCAGTAGGAATTCCAACGTCAGAGATTATGACCTCATCTGCAATGTCGCATAAAACTTGGATGACACAAAAATTCTGTAGTTCAGAGACGACTTTAAACTGTATTTCCCGCCACTCATGTATACAATTACCACATACTACACAGTAGACGTGAGACTTCGGTTCAAACCCCACATCAGACATCTTTAACAATACGAAATACGATGAAATATTTCTTTGGCGACTTTTCTCAGCAGCTTTCTGACAAAAAACACTTTGAGTAAATAAGAAAATTGCCATGAAAAGTTTCTCAAAAAATTTGTCGTTCGGAATCGACTTTAAACTGTAGGCCCTGCCACTCATGTATAAAATTACCACACACAATATAAGTGGTGTGAGAAACTCGGTCGTAATCTAGACTAAAGGGTTGTAATGACCAATTATGTATGTATGTATGATACAAAAACTTCCTAAGAAATCCTCAACATTCATTGATGAGGAATCACTTTGAACAAACGTTTGTTAGAGACTTAATTGAAATCTGGCTGTCCCAGTAAATCGAAAGGTGGTCAAGCAAACTCTGTCAATAATTTTTTTATAAGAACAGATCTGAATTCCCTGAAGGACAGACTCAGCTTGAAAAAGTGATCCCAGTTAGTGTAATATGGCCATAATCACCATCTGGAAAACAATGCAGTGGACAGGCAGTCTATACGAAAATATAATATAAGGAGCCTTCATTTATAGACCATAATCCACTTGGTGCAGCGTTTTGGAGCCATAGGTATAAACCTTAAGACCGAGAACTTTTGGAGTTTTAGATCAGAAGGTCCTGGTTGGAACTTTAAAACCGATGTTATAAGGAATCATATAATTAACCTGGATGTATTCATGTATTCCCAGATTTACAGCAATTTCAATATGGGAAGGATAGTTTGTACGGTTCAAGATCAGTGATTATCATAGAGGTCATCTTAAAAATTTCAAAATGATTACGAATAAAAAGTATTACTCCATGATGGTCGTTATTAAGCTCTAGAAGATAGTTTAAATATTTACGAACGTCTCAAAGATTCATTACGGACCTACATAGCTCTATAGGTTGCTTCTTTTGAATGACATGGAGTACAGACACTTTCTTGCAAAGGAAGTACCACAATATATACTTTTTTCACGGTTGCAGTGGATGCTAATTGGATACAACAGAAATTATATCTCTTGCTATGCATTTACTGGCTTTCATTGGGAGATCAAGGAATATCCAACTTAAGCAGGGCTTTCGGCAGCGTTGGGGTAACATTTGAGTTGTATGTTACCAATAGACGACTACGTTCAGGGGTGATCGTGTGGTTCATCATTCGAGAACAAAGTATCAAAAGGACTGCTTGTTTTTTCCCCTAAAAAAATTAAAAGATTCAGGATATATACAGCTACCACAAGGTCTTTTACAGGAGTAGACTTTTAGCAACGTAAAGAGTTGGACGCTTGTTTGGTTTGCAATTTAGTTTCTGTTTGAAGAGTGCTTATGTCCTACATGTCTGCTCAATCATGTAGTATTTCTTGCCTGTCTATGATATTATTGCTGCCTGTGAAACCCGCCGCGAAAGCCTTTATAAACCTGGCATGCTCTTGAATTAATGTTGCCCAAGACACCATTCTAATATTCATCTCTACAGCTAATAGTGTGGGATATCGTGCAAGACAATGCAGTAATGTAGTAAAGCCCGGTTTATAAGATTCGAAATTATAGCTGTACCGTTATTACATTTTAATGCCACTCAAACAACTTTATTTGACAGGTTGTCATAGGTCATTACAAAGTCCCAGATACCTAAATGGAGTATTGAACACAATTACACAAAATATTATACTTCTTATTCAATGAGACTAAGGATATGGCAGCCATAAGATCTTGCCTGCCACTTCAAAACATTTATCATTTGTTTTAGCATATTTCCTTCTCATTACTACTTAGTTGCCTGCAACTGTATACCGCCTGTAAAACCAAATGAAATATCGAACAAAAAATATTTTGAAATAAAAGGAAAAACTAATGTTTTCATACTTAAATGGAGTTCAAAATATAATTAACGGGATATTTTTCAAATAAAGCGATAATGATGACGCCCACCATACTAAATACGAAATAGGGAGAGATGAATGGATGGTTGGATGGTTGGTTTGATGATAATGATGGTATTGAATTGGGTGCGTATGCTTTACAGTAAACAGATATAAATTTATGAGAGACGGCTTTTAAATAAATTTATTATAAAACATTGAATGAGATAATGTCGCTGATGATGACGATAAAGCGGCTGTTGATGTTGATGACGATGCCCAGGCTGATTGTGATGATGTTGTTAATGGCCACTGGCAGGGAGTTTTGTGACAGTTGTCATTGCTGGCTGCTGTTAATTAAATTTATGCAAATGTTCTTTACTTTTGATTCTCTCCCTCTCGTTTTGTACAATGCTGTTACCAGGTACATTAATTTGTCATAAAGCAAACCCATAATAAAAAGGGAGCCATTAAAAATACGGTTTAATGGCATCTCGTTTTGCTTTAAAGTTGTTAATAAACCAGCAGCAATTGTAAATTTAATTTCAATATCTTTTTTTTTTAATTTTCTTAACAAATGTTGGCGTGTTTTATTTATTTTTTTCATAAAATGAACGAAAAACTTTAAAATAACCATCCGCCTCTGCAAAGCGAACATTTCCTTTAGAAAAATTATTTCTTTTTTTCGATTTTCTTTAATTTTATCGAATTAAACTTTACAGTAGTTGGACCCTGTATTTCATTTTTGCTTCTTTAGGGGAAACAATTTACAATTGATTCGTATTTTATTTTATTTTTTCTCTCCCAAATTCTTTACTTTCTGTGTGTAGTGGTATGTGTTAATGCTCTTCTCGTAAAGAGAAACAAAAAGTTTTGTCGACTTTTTGAAAAAAAACTCAACAGAAAGTTTTTCCTCAATATTTGGTTAAAGAAATCAAATAGCAAAACTTTATATACTGCAGACCAATGCTTCAAAATGTAGTCAAACGCCAGGGGAGATGGAAGCCCAAGCAACAGAAGTGTCATCAGATATGAGGAGCTTGACAATCATATTATATGAATAAGGATATCAGGTGAATAATTGCGAAATTGAGAAGGAGGTACATAGGACAGCGAAAGGCTACATATACTGGAGAGCGGTAGATTCTAAATAGGTCTCACTGCGAGAATGACACGCTAGTTCTACGTAATCAGGCCAATGTTCTTAGTAAGCAGTGTGTTAGACAATATGCAGCCCCTAAACTAGTCGACTACTTAGATGATGTTAATGGATTTCGATCACTGCGCTTATCTACGACATCACAACAGGCCGCTATACATGCTCAAGTGTGCTACCAAGGCTACCACTAACCTAGTCCAGTTGTGGACGTCAATGAGGAGGAAAGGCTGCATTAAAAGAGTTCAGAAAAATGTGTTGCTTAGGGATATATGCCACGATTATGACATCATTTGCAAACTTATTGTAAACAATACTCTATATGCAACCGATTATGATACGACTTCGATATGGTACGGCACATAAGGCTTATTGAGACACTGGACAGATACCAGCTCAACACAGCTCTCCTCATCGGAGAGGATGCTTAGTGTATCAGTCGTGACCATCGGTATATTGCTGATAATGGAGGTAAAAAATCAAGCATTTTTACCAAATATCACTTCTATAAATCGGTTAAAATTTCATCAAATTTAAGAAGGCACGGTTAGATAGCTATTGGATCAGGGATTACAAAACAGGTTCCATTATGGTCGGGCGTTACTTAAGATCAGAGATATAGACAAAAATCAGCGAAGAAAAATTCTTTAATATAGACGGCGAAGCTAATTGATTTCTTCAAAAAGGCAACAGAGGCAAAATCGGATAACAGTGGACCCAGTGGGGAATAGCCATAGTGTCAGAGATGTAGATGACGAAACTAATTGTTTTTTTTCAAATGAGCACCAAAGGCAAAATCGGGTAAAAAGTGGACCTAGTGGGGCAAATGGACCTAGTGGGGTGGATAGCCATAGTCCCAAGAATTCCAAAACAAGTTTCTTTACGGCCGTCTTTACTTGGAACCTGAATTATAAACGACGAAGTTAATTGATGTCTCCAAATAAGCAACAATGGCAAAATCCGATAAAAAAAAAATGGACCTAGAGTGGGAAATGGATCTAGTGAGCTGGATAGTCACAGTCCCAGCGATTCCAAAACAAGTTTCTTTATAATCGTGCATTACTTGGGACCGGGGATATAGACAAGGAAGCTAATTGATGTCATCAAATGAGCAACAAAGACAAAATCGGATAAAAAATGGACCTGGTTTAGCAAATGGCCCTAGTGGACTGGATGGCCATTGTCTTAAGGATTCCTAAACAGGTTCCTTTAAGGTCGTGCGTTACGTGGAACCGGAGATATGATAAAATGCTCTATGTAAATACCTATAAAAATGAAATTTTAGTTCAATTTTAATAATTCTCATTGAGTTCATATGCAGTTATATGTATATATATAACAAAATGTCGTATTTTTCGCAAGTTACATTTCTTGGTAGATGACTTGTATCTTTTTGGTTGATGACTTGCATGTTTTTGGTTGATGACTTGCATTTTTCTTGATCGATGACTTGCATTTTTGGTCGATGACTTACATGTTTCTTGGTAATCACTTGCATTTTTCTTGATCAATGACTTGCATATTTTTGGTCCATGACTTGCATGTTTTTTGTTTGATGACTTGCATTTTTCTTGATCGATGACTTGCATTTTTCTTGGTTATGACTTGCATTTTTTGGTAAATGACTTGCATCTTTCTTGGTTGATGACTTGCTTTTTTGGTCGATGACTTGCATTTTTCTTGGTGATGACTTGCATTTTTTTGGTAAATGACTTGCATCTTTTTTGGTTGATGACTTGTATTTTTCTTGGTAGATGACTTGCATCTTTCTTGGTTGATGACTTGCTTTTTTGTTCGATGACTTGCATTTTTATTTGTGATGACTTGCATGTTTTTTGTTGATGACTTGCATTTTTCTTGATCGATGACTTGCATTTTTGGTCGATGACTTGCACATTTCTTGGTTGATGACTTGCTTTTTTGGTCGATGACTTGCATTTTTTTGGTAGATGACTTGCATATTTTTTGGTTGACTTGCATGTTTTTTGTTGATGACTCACATTTTTCTTAGTCGATGACTTGCATTTTATTTGGTCGGTGCCTTGCATTTTTCTTGGTGATGACTTTTTTTTTGGTAGATGACTTGCATGTTTTTTGTTGATGACTTGCCTTTTTTGGTCAATGACTTGCATTTCTTAAGTAGATGACTTGTATTTTTTGATAAATTTTGGCGTATTAACATCCAGTGTCTGCGCTGGCTTGGCCATGTCGTTCGAATAGAGGAGAATGCTCCAGCGAGACAGGTATTTGATACGGGAGTCTGCGGAAGTCATCGAAGAGGACGAGTTTGTTTGCGTTGGAAAGTATAGATTGAGAAAATCCTGTCATCGATTGGTGTGACCAACTGGAGCAGACGCGCAAGAAGCAGTGGCGCCTGGCAGGATGTGTTAAGGCAGGCCGAAATCCGTAAGACTTGCATTACTTGCATGAAAAAAACAGAAAAATGTTTTGTTTTAAATCAGTGAAATTCAGTGTTTTTCGTAATTAAATTTCAGTAAATTTTGCGTTCAAAATATCAGTAATCGTAGTAACAATCAACATTAAGGCGTATGAGTTACATGTAGTACGCTGCTGTGTTCAAAAAATATTGCTCATACGTATGGAGGCTTATGCTCGAGCATATGTCCCGTATAACAAATTAAAACATTAAATTAAAAAGAGGCAAAGAATTAAACAACATAAAGTGTGTGGGCTATTTAAAAGTTTAAATATAAAATGCAATGAAACAAAATCGGTTTTGCAGTTTTGCCAATTTTATTTGTCTGTTGTGAAATGCAATTGTTCCGGTTAGAAATGGAATATTTTTTCATTTATATGACTACCGCAGCCGACCTCACAGTGCCTCATTCTATTGGCCCAATTTTCATGCATTTTTTCGAGTGTATGGGGCCGTATCCGAGCAATGACATTACGAATGTTGGCCTTTAAATGATCAATTATCTCTGATTTGTTTAATGGCGCCCAACAGAAAATAGTCCAACCGTGTCAAATCCTAGCTTTTTGGCGGCCAATTGACATTACCATTTCGGCTAATTAAACGGCCATCAAACAGTGGGCACATAAAATACGATTATCATAGTGCGATAGGTGTCTCCATTGACCGTAATGATTGCGCTATCCACATTTTCAAACAAAAATGGGCCAATGATGCTTCTACTCCACAAGCAGTCACTCGTAATGAGTCCATTGGCTTTTGTAAAACCACGTGTGGGTTTTCTGAGCCCACCATGATGATTATAAGCTTCATTCGAAAACATGATTTTTTTTTTACAGAACGTCATCATCGTTCAGTTTTTCATTGGGCCTACTAGCGAAGCGAAAAGGAAGAGAATGGCGATGCGGCGTCAAATCTTAAACCAATTAAACTTTGTAAGGCATCATACTGAGATCTTTTCGTAAAATTCGGCGTAAGTTGGTTCAATTCTTGAGAACGATGATGAGTTGATGATGGATTTCTCACGCGCACTCTCAGCCACAGTTTTCACATTTTCGGGTCATTGAGCGCCTTGCATATCAGTTGCCACGTTTGTTTTAAAAACCTAGGATTTTATCATGCTGGTGGTGGTACTCAATTTTTTAAGTTGTTTCAAAAATGTCTTGATCTTCGTCTTCCAAAACATTTTTGCCCTAAGGAAACCATCCCATTTTATATGCAATCCAACACAAATACAATGAAATAGAAATTTTCTTAACCTTTATTTTATCTTTCGAACTTGGGCTACTGGTGCTGATACTTGTATTGGTGCTGGTGTTGTTGGTAGTACTACTGCTGTTGAACTTAAAGGAATGCACCCGCATAGAATTACAGTTTCTATCAGTATGTGTTCGGCAAGTAATTCTGTATCCGCATGAGCTTCTTTTATATTTTTTTTTTTCTATTAAAAATCAAAACGTTTCTGGATGTGTGAAGAAATCCTGGTCCATTTGCTAGTGCTACGATAACAAAAGAAAATTTAAGTTGATTTCTTTATGACAATGAAAAAACGAAAACGAAAAAAGAAAGAAGAAAATAATAGAAAACCAAGAAGTGAAAGAATTTTTTTCCAGCAACATTCGTCTTCTAATTGCACTGGGCTGATGATCCCTATTGAGTTAATAAAACTCGAAGCAACAAAAGCGGCTTGAGTAAAAGCATGCCAGAGCAGCAGAGTAGTGGACACACAGGTCATCAAAATCATGAAAGATTTTAAAAACTTTACACACATACATACATGTAAGGCATATTGTGGATTTTTTTTTCTTGCCGAAAAATTGGTCTTTTTGATAACAGATTTCTTTGTGTTGTTGTTGCAGCTTATAACTTGACCAAAATAATTTGTGATGTTGTTTCTTTTGCTGCTTTTTTTTACTTTTAAATTTTTTACTTAACACTGGTCTTAGAGAGAGAGAGAGAGAGAGAAAGAGAGAATTTCAATTTACAGCTGCTGGCAGCTTAAAAATAGACTCCCTTGCATGCTTGAATATTTTGTCACTGGCAAAGTTGTCGAGTCTGTTAACTAATCTTGTAAAGGGTTCTTTTGCCCAAAAAAAAAAAAAAAAAAAAAAAAGACAACAGAAACTCAGACTTACTTTTTGTTTAAAAAGTAACAAAAAATTGGTCTATCAGCACCAGCAATTAAGGAATAGAGTTGTTATAATGCCACTTCTGTTTCCAAAAAAAAAGAACACGATAGCCAATGTAAAAAACTTGTGCACAACTTTACTTTTAACTCTTCATAAAATACATCCTGTTGATGAGTTCAAATGAGTGACAAAAAGAATAAAGTTGTGAAAATCTCTTCTTTTTTTTCTTCTCTTTTTGGTTGTAACAGATTTTCTATAATACTCGACTCGGAGTTGTTTAAGTATTTGTTAGAAGAAAAAAGAATTTCAACTTAAGCTTCATAGACAAACAGTTGCTGGTTTTTTCATCATAAAACACTCACCACATATGACGTAACAAATATAATAGAGAAATTAATGAAAGACCAATAGATCTTTGGGGGGTTTTGATCATCATACAACTTTAGTTTCAATACAATAAATACCTCGTTGAGAACTAGATTTGATTACATACAATAAAGGCTCTTTTTAAGTGCTCTCTATCTTATTTTCTTAAGTAATTGATACATTTTTAGTCAAGATTGAAACTTAGTTTCTCATACTACCCATTTTGTGTGTGTGTTAATTTTATACATGAGTGGCGGGACCTACAGTTTAAAGTCAACTCCGAACGACAGATTTTTGAGAAACTTTTCATGGCAATTTCTTATTTACTCTCAGAGTTTTTGTAAGAGGACTAGTGAAACGATGTCATCAAAAGAAATATTTTTCCATATTTTGTTTTTATTCAAAATGTCTGGTATGGGATTTCAACCACGGTCTCGCGTCTAATAAGACAACTCACTTTTTCCTAGACTGTGGCGACTTCGACTCCTTTATATAGCCTAGAGAAATCAATGACATTCCCAATTCATCTTCTAATTCTATGTCTAAAGGTTTAATTATTCGTTATTACTCCAAGAATAGTTCTAGTGCCTGTTCTTGCGTAGGATTAGTTTCGTGCCTGCAGGATGATGCTTTGGCCATTAGAGTCTTGCAATCTTACAATCCCTTCTACATCCCCATGTACAACTTACGAGTGTAACGAACTTTCCCAGAAATTCTAAAAAAGACCCCAAATGCTGGTTTCCCAGACTCCTCATCTGTAACAGTTTCTCAATCTCAAATTAATCTTATCAAACCATTCCTAATTTCGTTGTTGATAACGCCACAAATATCAGGTACCCGGCATAATCCAATCAGATAATTTGACGTAAGCTCGCTTGGCAGGCTTTTACACTCTCATACCAGATGCGACCTAAAAATATTTCCTCTCAAAACCTTTAGTGTTCGAGGATAGTCTACAAAAATTGTAACTTTTGAGGTCTTCGATATATGTTTCCTGATTAGTTCGGCGGCTTTCATGGCACCAAGATCCTCCGACTGAATAGTGTGCGCTATATCATTGATATTTTTTATTCTTTTGAAAGACCTATTGATTCCTATATGTATGTAAATGTCCATCACAATTTCTCCTGAAAATGAAGTACATACCAAATGTGCCCTATTCCATTAACCTGGTGTACAAACCAGGTCAAATTCTGCCGATTACTTGGGTTATGTTGGCTTTAAGTATCGCTTCGGTTTGTCGACTGTTCGCATACCCCTACGACTTGAAAAAAAAACCAACAAGGAAATGTGTAATGCACTCAAATCGCACGATCGGTTTACATCGTGCCTCCACGTGAGATGACCATGTTCTCAAATCGCTCGTAAAGAATATTCAATGTGGCAAGAGATGTGTGGCACATATCGCCGTCCTGTTCAAACCACATGTCGTTGGTATCCAGATTATGAAATTCAGACCAAAAGGAGTTGATAATCATCGATCTATAGTGCTAGTTGACACCCACGGCCTGGATATTCCAATTCATTTAAATGAAAATACTTCGACGCGTATTTATACCAAAGGAAAACGTAAAAGGACCAGACCAAAACTCTGGTGAAAGCAGCAGTCTGAAGAATATCTGTTAAAATTTGGTTGTCATTTATTCAGTTTGCAAAATCTCCATGGATGTATAGAAAATCAGAAACCAAAACTTTGTCCCGATAACGTTCCTCAAGCTTTGCACATTTTACAGTCGTGATATCGAATGCGCATTGTGCACATGGACTCGACCTTTCGCAGACTATAACTTGACGAATTTCGCCTTGTGTCTAGGTCCTGTTCAATATTCAACTGAGGCAGAAGGTGATGGTAAATGACCATAGACAACGATCTGTGTTCGCTGAATGGGCTCTGGAGCAATTCGCAACTGATCCTAATGATTACTAGGACTTCATCTGAAAAAAAACCCTAAAAATCTGGCTTTTTCGAACCTTGCTGTGGTGTTAGTTAGTGATACAGGTTAACAGATATTTTCTTTCTCCCATCGTTCAACAATTCCATGCAATATTTGAAAACTATTTGTGCAAACGTTAACCAATATTTAATAAACCGTTTAGCTTATGATTTCAATTTTGGCAAAAAAAACTTTTCCATGACATGTAAAATGGCAAGGCAACACACAAACGGATCCTTAAATTTATTCCCAAAATGTATGTATGCGTAAACGTGAAGAAGGCAGTGCTACAAGCCACGCAAATATTTGTGTAATTACATTTACATTTTCAATGATAAATTATTTAATTTTCGGCAACAACGAGTTAAACAAGTGCGTGAGTGCTTTTAAAATTTTTATTACTTTTGTGAAGTTTGAAACTCATGTTTTGCGCTTTTTAATTAAAAACAACCAGCAACAAAGGTAAATGACAGCCATTAACGGGCGCTCCTCAGCTGAAGGCATACAAATAAAACGTTGGTAGGCGTATGAGTAAGTGAATAAATAAAACAACAAAACAAGTGAATTATTTATTTAATGACTTGATTTTATTATGTGATACGGGTTTTTCTGTTCTTATTTTACCTGTTTTGTAATGATGTCTCTTCGTTTTGGAAGAAAATAAACAAAAAAAAAGAAAAAATAAAGACAAGAAGACATAAAAATTCAGATATTGGAGAAGCATTAAAGGCGACACTAGAAGACGCTACACGAAAGGTTTGGTAGTCACGGTTTAAAAAGAACCAATCGTAGGATTTCTTTTCCTTAAGTCTTAGCCATGCTAACGAAGCCTTTGATTAACTATCACCTACGCTTTCCTTTCATAACAAAACTAACCAATTAAGTTCTTTGTACTCCGCTATTCTTAGCCGTGTTAAATACCATGGATTAGTTAACACCGTCGTCTTCCTGCCGTGGCATAGGGTGTCAAGTCATGAAAACGTAAATTTACATAAAAAGTACATCCATTAACACAATGTCACATATGTATGTATACACAGAATATGTTGTAAAATATTATGTTACCATATACATACACATGTAACAGTCACGTTAAGTAAGATTTCATGTTAAAATCTAATGAAAATGAATTCCATTCAGCCTACCACACCACAATGAATTCAGGTGAGTTCGCTAATGTATTTGCGGACGCAGTATTTTAAGTACTACTCTTCTAATGTCCCACTTTTCTTAATAAATTAATAAAAACAGAACTAAACCACTACTAAGACACATCAAGAGGTTATTAGGTTAGTTGTGGTATTCCCCAAACATATATACCCGAAAACCTTGATTTACATCTAACCAGTCAGTACTTTTAAGAAAATGTCGTGACTTGTCCAAAACTCTCACGTTCTAGAAGTGAGTAATTACATGAAGACATACATATATACATAACTGGTCATTACAACCCTTTAGTCAGCATTACAACGCAGCTTCTCACAGCAAAGACACAGGATTTGCTCAAGACAATACAAATCCCGCAGAAAGGGTACTTTTTTGGTACATATTGTATGTCCTCAGTATCAAGGCATAAAATTGCATCAAGAAACCTATCAAGTTACAAATAGATTTTTTTGCGCAGTTTCAGGATCAGGTATTATGATGCAAATTAGGACATAAAGCCACCTGATTGCTTAGCTGATCGATTTATCAAGTTGCGCATTCTTTTTTATTCATTTTCTCGCCGGCTTATTATACCACAATGTCCTGAAACCCAACACAAAAAGGCTTTGGTATTACCGAGAGCGTTAGCGAGGGCCCTCCTGCAACCAATACTGAGGTAACATACTGCTAAGTCACCGTTGTATTTGCTTTCCAGACGTCGTAAGGCCATGGTAATTGTTGTCTTCAAATGAGCAACAAAGGCAAGATCGGATAAAAAATGGACCTAATGCGTAATCCATCTAGAGGGCTGGATAGCCGTAGTCTCTAGGATTCCAAAACATATTTCCTTATGATCGCGCATTACATGGGACCGGAGGTATAGGCATCGAAGCTAATTGATTTCTTCAAATGAGCAACAAAGGCGGAATTGAGTAAAAATGGACCTATTGGGAAAATATATCGGGCTAGATAGCCATAGTCTCAAGGATTCCAAAACAGGTTCCCTTACGGTCGTGTGTTACGTGGCAACGGAAATATAGGCGTCAAAGCTAATTGATGTCTTTAATTGAGCAACAAAGGAAAAGTAGGTTACAAAAATGGACCTAGTGGGAAAAATGGACATAGTGGCCTGGATAGCCATAGTCTCAAGAATTCCAAAACAGGTTTCTTTATGGTCGTGTGTTTCGTGGGACCATTTCTCCGGTTAGGCTAAAAATACGGATAAAAATAATACTTTACTTAAATGGTCTAAGAATTTTAAAAATTCTCATTGAGTTCATATGCATTTATATGTATATACATATATAACAAAATTTAGTATTTTTTGCATGTTGGTTGATGACTTGCATTTTTTAGGTCAATGACTTGATTATTTTTGGTGTATGATTTGCACTTTTTAGGTCGATGGCTTGCACTTTTTTGGTCCATGATTTGCATAATTTTATTTGATTTCTTGCATGTTTTTGCTGATGACTAGAATTTTTTGGGTCAATGACTCGATTTTTTTTTTGGCTCGATGACTTGCATTTTTTTGTTTTGGTCGATGACTTGCATTTTTTTGGGTCGATGACTTGCATGTTTTTGGATGATGAAATCCAAGTTTCAGTTGATGACTTGCATTAGAGAAACTTATATTATGAAACTCTTTGCAAATATAAATATCGATTACTCGATTTGTTTCTGTTTTTATTGTAGGTCTTAAGACATGGTCCCAGAACTCCTGTTAATACATATCCAAATGATCCGTATGTAAATAGCGCTTTTGAACCTACTGGTTGGGGTAATATAACAAACGTTATAGAGTTTAGAAAAAAAAATTTAAACTAACTTTACATAGAAAGGCAAGTTGTGGTTTGATATTTTGCAAATAATAAGAGAACTTCCAACATGATCCATAGAAAAAGAAAGGAAGATAGACTGCTAGAACCAAGGATAGATTTCGGAATCAATCCCGCCATATATAATATATATATATAAAATGTACACATACAACATAAGTGGCGTGAGAAGCTGGGTAGTAATCCTGACCAGGGTGTTGTAATGACCAATTATATACATATATATAGTGCCTCGTCAGCTTGACACAGAACTCTTCAAAGAGCTTTTAGCTAGCTCTCCCGATGTAATAAAAATATCACTTGCGTTTGCGTTAAAAAACTCCTCTGGTTTCCACATCTTTCTCATTTAAATATTAAGAGGGTAAAAAATGTGTAATTTTCTGCTTCTTTTTTCTTTTATTTAATTTCCATGTCATAAATTTGTCATATTTTAACGTAATTCGAGTGAAATTCGTTTTGCGGTTGTTAGTCCTTTTCCTTACGCTACTCCTTTTTGAACAACAACTGACAAGTTTATTTACCACGCAAATATATGCTTCATATGTTGCATGCAACATTACACGCAATCTATGCGTTTGTTGTTGAACTTTTTATTTCCATAAGTGCCATACCATACAACACCACACCATAAACATAAAAGATGACAAATGGTTTTCGGAAAAATCTTTCTTGTGAACGAGAGAAAAAAAAACAGGAAATTATTTTGAATAAAAATTCTCGTGCAGCAACTTATGAAAATTGTTGTTGTGATTGTTGCGGTTGTTATTGTTGTTATACATGAAAAAATATATATATAATTGCAACAGGATATGCGCGTAGTTGTACTAATTTGTTAAACAGGATTTTTTTCCTCGTTTTTTTTTTTAATTTCGTTTTAAATGCAAAACTGCTGCCATATCTTGTTGTGTGAGAACATATGTTAGGGATTAAAGGGAAGCATTTGCAAAGGGAATTTTATGAAAACTTTACAAATTATTGAGAGAGGAAATCAAAATAAATTGCTTTTTAAAAGAGGTTTGGTATATACATAGGATTTAATCGATTTCAAGGTGGAGGGTGTTGAGAATACTTGAGTAGAAAATAATTTAATTCAGCCCGTAGCTTAAGAGGGAATTGAGGGATACTTCATCAAGTCTGCAACCATAGTATTGAATTCTAGTTAGTGGAAATCTCTACATTATAAATGCTTTACTCTGCTTCAACCATTTTCAACAGATATATTTATATGTTTCTTGTCTACTAAATAGACAAATCGGCCTTTACAACTCAACAAGGTTTGTCAAAACTCTTAATAATGTAGAGTCTTCCAGCAGGGACCTCTGAAATTTAGCGGTTGTTAACGACCATCTTGTTGATGCTACATCTGGCAATAATACATACATAATAATTGGCCATTGCAACCCTTAAGTCAAGATTACGGCCCAGCTTCTCAAAACCACTCATGTTGTGTGCTTTAATTTTTATACATGAACGCTGGGACCTACAGTTTAAAGTCGACTCCGAAAGACAGATTTTTTTTATTACTCTCAGAGTTTTTGTCAGAAATCTGCTGAGAGGAAGTCGGGAAAAGATATATTTCGTTTTGATGTCTGAACGGTGATTTGAACCGTGGCTTCGCGTCTAATAAGCCAACACACTACCTACTAGACTACGATGACTTGAAATAATGTGCTAAATTATTTGTCATTTATTCAGACTGTTTTGC
Organism: Sarcophaga rosellei; assembly: GCA_930367235.1. Classification (NCBI taxonomy): domain Eukaryota; kingdom Metazoa; phylum Arthropoda; class Insecta; order Diptera; family Sarcophagidae; genus Sarcophaga; species Sarcophaga rosellei. The sequence continues at coordinate 12,562,579 of OV884020.1, read as the reverse complement.
CAAATCGCCATTCAAGTAGTAAAATTGTTTTTATCAAAATGTGTGTTCTGTTCGTCCAATTTTAATCATTCCACGGAAAGGAGTATTCACAAGGCGGTCCATTCCTGTCAACTTGTTCATTAAACCATCAACCAATTCGTTGACGAAACACAAGATCTGTTTAACAGAATAGAAGCCAAGCCTGTCAATATCGCGGACCATTACTTGCTGCAGCTTGCTTCATGAATAAAATTTTATTGATAAAGGAACAGAAAGTGAAGCACCGAAGACAACGAAGTGTGTATGCTGAATGGTTTGCCTGAAGCACTTGTCAATTGACCTTAATTTTCAGCGAAAAATCATTTTCAGGTACGAGAGCCATTTCTGAATGAATGGCGAATGCGTCCGTTAATACACAAAATTGTAGAATTTAGGATGATACCAATCCACAAGAGATTCAAGAGATCCAATTCATACCGAAAAAGTCACTGATTGCTGTTGATTTTGGTATGGCAGTGACATCGGTTTTTATTCCCTTAAGACTGACGTTGGCAGAACTGTCGCTGTCAAGTATGCAGGTCACTATCGGCAAGAGGTTTTAACATAATGGTGCTACATACCACAAAGCTCTGCGATATATGACGCAAAGGATTCGAAAGCATACTCACCTCACATGGAGGAGGTGATGTATACTGACCTTCAAGATCGTACAATTTGATTCCGATAGACTTTTTCTTGTGGGGTTTTCTTAAGTCGAAGGTGTATACCAATAAGCCACAAAACCCGTAGAGCTCATCAAAGCGAACATAACCTCATCCATCGGTCAAATTCATACTGATTGATAAGTCAGAGTAATGGAAAATTGAACATTTCGTATATGCTTCACCCAGTCAACACATGAAGGATGCTTGAAAATATTATATTCCACACATCATGGCATCAATAGGCCTTTCAATCTAAGGGAAAATGTCCAGGATATCTCACATACACAATGTGGTATTTAAATGTAAAGATAGGAAGCCCTTAAGAAAAGCCCCTATTTATAATTAGGGTTCATTTTGTACTCGTCAAAGTTCAGCTGTGATTTCGATGTAAACTAGAGGAACTTTGTCTGATATCCACTTTTTAGCTGCAGTGTTCAAATTTCTTAATTTTCCAATGACTTCGTGTATCTCATTTATCTTGAAAGGATTGCATAATATTCATCACATATGTAGAATATATATATATATAGAATAAATTAACTTTATCTGCAACTTTACTTCTGCTTTATATGTCGAACTATTCTAGTCTTGGTTGCATATTTCCTATACAGGAATTAACACGTGGCTAAAATATTATTTTTTATAAAAAAAACAACAAATTTTAAAACAAAATGATTTATTTTAAATCACCTTAATAACCTATTTAATATCAATCACAATACAATAAAAGATCAAATAAATTTTCTCTCATATTTTCTATAGAATTTCCATTACAATTATTAGAACACCTGTTCACTGTGGCATGGCATGGTATGGTATGGCATAGCATGGCATGGCATGTATTCTATGAACGCGTACAATTTAATCGACAATTTTTCCAATAAATCGAGTTCACAAACAATTGAATTCGATTTTATTTTTAAACGCAGCAGAAAAAAAAACAATAAAGATGAGAAAAAATAAAAATTCAATAGAAAACCACAAATAAAACACGCACTATTACTGGCAGCAACTACTAGCTACACATGTAGACATGAGCGTTACTTTCTGCCCAAGGATGATAATAATAGCTACCTACCTACACATACATACACACACATATATATTTATTTCAATATTTTATTTAATGTGTGTGGGTGTAATACACCAACACATATGTATATACCTGAATTCATGTAAAAATAGGAGAGCGAATGCTGATACAACTTCAGTGGTTGTCTATTAAAAAAAGAAAAATAAATTTGTATTCTTTTTCATTGTTAAAGTTATTTTTATACCTAAAATATCTCGGCACACGTGTGTTATCTGTGTATGTATCTATGTATATACTGCTATATAATTACTATTTATACTTGTATACATATCTGTATATACAAATAATAATAGTTATTGTATGTATGCATGTGTATGCATATATAGATTTTATTAATATGTGTGCCATATAAATAGTTTCATATGTGCTGCAAGGGTAGTTGTAAATCATTGTATATGTATTGAATTCCATTTGTGTAAAGATTTATTATGATACCTTATAAGGTACAAGCGTGTGTACAGGCATTTAAACAGTTCTGGGAAACTAAGTAGTATTAAGAAAAAAAAATGATCATTATCGCTTTCACAGGTACTGGTTACGCCATGAAAGTCAATCTTTCTTTTAGACATTAGTGTGGTGAATCGTATTTTGGATATTCTTGTTGAATTCATAAGAAATCACTGCATAATCTGACACTTATTTTAATACATTATTCAAGGTTAAGGATGTAGTATAGTAGGACATATAATAAATTTTCTACCTAATAGACCGTAGCTCTTCTTCGAGAAACATAGACTACAGTATCCCTATCTTATGATAGCGACTTTCTCATGGAGTTCTATACAGACATTCTATAAGGACGTTCAAGTTTCTGTAGTTTATGTATAACCAACCTGATCTATAAGCATTGAATGTTGTTCAATGATATCCTTTATAATCGGAGGATGCGTAATATTCTGCTGAGATTATCCAGGACAGTGGGAAACGTAAGCAATTTGTATGTTAGATTACGTATGGTAGTTTGGATATTTAATGATCACTGTCTCATTAGTGCCCCCATGAGAAGACTATAATCTTCGCATTAACACTCTAGTAGAGGCCAGAATAACGTATAGGAGATGAGATTATTTCTCTGTTTTTCTGCCATTGTTCAGAATAGTCTCTGTAGATAATTTGGCTGATCTACCGACAATTAATTTTGAGAGTTTTTATGTGTTCTTTAGAACGTTACTTATTTTTCCATTTATTTTGTGAGTTGAGCTTGAACTTGTATAGGATTGAATCAGCGTGGATGCAGTTGTTCGAAAAGTATCGATTAATATAAGACTACTGAGTTCAACAGCATTGCTCTTCATGTAATGGCTACAACAATAATAACGGCTAGCACTATAGCATATTGTCACTGGACCAATGGAACATTACATACATAATTGGTCATTACAACACTTCAGCCAGGATTACGACTTAGCTTCTCACACTACTTATGTTGTGTGCGTTAATATCATACATGAGTGGCGGGACCTACAGTTTAAAGACGATTCTGAACGACAAATTTTTGAGAAATTTTTCATGGCATTTTTTATTTACTCTCAGAGTTTTGCCAGAAATCTACTGAGAGGAAGTCGCCGAAGAAATATTTTTTCAAATTTCGTTTTGATGTCTGCTGATCTGGAGTTTGAACCGTGGTCTTACGTCTAATAAGCCAACACACTACCTACTAAACTACGGTCATTTCCTTGGAAGATTAGCAATCTCTTTATTCTCCTCTCCTAGAAGTCACAAAGGCTTTTCTGGATGGACCGCATACGAAATGTCTAATTTTCTATGACCCTGGCATTATGCTAGTTTTGAAGAGCACAGTTGTTTGTGTCTTATTCGCACACATCTGAGATTTGACAAAAACGCAATTAAAAGTTGGTAAAGTTGAACTACGATTTTCGCCGTAGACAGCGATGGTCTAGCCAATGTTGTCCTGAAAGTAATATGGGCCAATAATGCTGTCTGCCCAAAATCTTCTTCCAACTGGATGTTTCCTGGAATGCGTTGAATCATATTGGAATTCATGGTCCCAAATTAGATAACTTTGTTTGATCATTTACCCATATGTCCGGTAATAGTCATGACCCCTGAGTTGAGTTAATTGCCAAGATAGCTTTAGAAAGCTTGTAGCGAACACAAGCCGTTGTTTATGGTCGTCCAAAATGATTTGCAAATACAGATGGAATAAATGGCAATTAATTTAACAGATGTGGCTTCAACAAGATAGTCGATATTAACTGGTAATTTTCGGAAGGCCCAGTTAGAAGAATAAACAGTATTCTTTAGTTGCGAAAATCCTTTCACTATTTAGTAAATCATTGCTGTGCATATATAACTTATTTTTCTCCTCCCTTCTTTACTGCCTACATTGTTTTGTTCAGCTATATGCGTTCGAATGCATGTATGTAAGCCATTGTGGTCCTATTGACAATCATTTCCTCTAGTTTTTAAATAGTTTTTCCCCATTTTCTCGTTGCTGCTGCCATTATAATTTTAGTTCAATAGCATCTAGCCAGCCAAAGGTAAAATCAATAAATTAAGCTTCAACCATAAAAATAATGCTCCTAAAAGTGCCGGCATCATACCAAAAAAAAAACAGAATTCAAATTGTTGCATTTATATTTAATGAGAGAGAAATTTTCAATAAATATTTCATAAATAGTTTTAAATTTTTAATAGAAAAAAACCTTAAAAATTGTGTCAAAAATACTTTTACAATGGAAAAGATTTCCAGTTGGTTATTGCTTTATAAAAGAAAATGCAAGAATATTGTCAACATTATTTTTTTCTTTAATAATATTGTCTAATAAATGTATTCCAAAATAAAAAAGAGAAAAAGTTTATAACTATTGGATGAATAAATTGTATTACACGCATAACTGAACAAACATCTTTATCATCTAAAGTTTTTTGTTAAGAGTCAAGCAGTTTGTTTCAAATCATTTAGAATAAATGGTATTGACGTAGTATTTAAGTTTATCGTAACGTTTGTAGTTACAGTTATGCAGTGAAATCTTATTTCATAGAGTAAATGCATCTAAAAATTCATATCCTCAGGCATGATGAAAAAGTTTGCATATGCTACCTCACGAATCCTTGATTGAAGTGGAATAGTATTTGGGTAGTCTAACTTTAGCAATACTAGTTGGTGTCATAGTACTAAAACCTTACGATCAAATCGATTTCCATTCTAATCAAGTGATATTTGAATCTATAGTGACCTGCCAAATTGTCGTTTATTTCTGAATAGTGCGATGCATGGCTCAAATCTTAACGCATAGTAATTTCCAATAGAAGTTCAGATTATCTTGAAACACAAAAAAAAAAAAAAAAATCTCTGTTCTATCCTATGATTCTTTCAGCCATTCACTTCTCAAGCATCTTCGAAACCGTCTTATGTTTCACATTCATCTGCAGTGTCCGCTAGTTTAGATACTTCTGCTCCAAGGGATTTGGTTGTAGTTAGACCTAAGAGAACTATTTTTGTGTCCCGTCTTTCATGTGATACTTCAGTCGATGATATAAAATGTTTCGTTAAATCGAAGATTGGGGAACGTTTTGAGTTTGGTTGCTATAAGATGAGGCCATCTTTGGATAGCAGTATTTCTTCGTTTAAATTATATGTCGCCGACGAAAGATTTGGTGAAATTGTTAATCCAGCGTTTTGGCCACAGGGTGTGGTGGTACGGGAATTCGTATTCAGGCTGGGCCATCGTAGGAATGGTGCTAATTTGCCTGGTCCTATTTCTCAAAAAAAACTAACTTCGAAATCGTCTTTTAATTTCAAAATTGCCTATCAAAATGTTCGCGGACTTAGGTCTAAACTTTCTTCGCTTTATAATAGCAGCTTCGATTTTGAATTTGATGGAATTGCTTTTACTGAGACTTGGCTGAATTGTAATATTTTTGATTCTGAGATTATTTCTAGTAATTTTAATATTTATAGACGAGATAGGAAGTCTAGAAATGGTGGCGGTGTTCTTATTTCCATTTACTCTAAATACTGGGTTCTCGTCCCATCACAAGTTTATTCCATTGCCGTAAATTCCCACACGACCTGAGACTCAACAAAGCATAATTCAATTCTATCTGACGGAATATTCAAAGAATTTAACCGCACCACTTCATCCTTTTTAAGGAGGAGTAAAGTTGCTGACAACCTCAGTTTACTTTTAAATGAATGCCGACGAGGACATATAAAATTGTTGAATTTGGATGCTCCAAGGGCATTCAATGCATCACGAAATAGTCAGTGTTTGGTGTAGATTTTGGATTTCTTTGAAAACGTTGTTGGCCAAACCAATACTATATGGGAGATGACTACGAATTTATTTAAACATGAGCTGGATGATCTGGCTACAAACAACATGTGGGTTCAACAACATGAGGTGCCAGACAGCTCAAGCCACACCGAAAAGTTTACAAAAGCATGTTGGGCGTATGGTCATCTTATGTGAAGATAATGTAAACTGGTACTTATGAGTACTTACGAGTATTCCTTGGGGGTTTTTTCTTAAGTAGCAAGTGTATTGAAATAAGCCACAAACCAAAACCGGCCTTAAAGCGAACATAACACATCCATCGGATATTTTATTTTATATCCGTCAGTTAATAATTTGGATGAGTAGCCGCCGTAGTCTAGTAAGTAGTGTGTTGGCTTACATACAGTCACACGGATAATTATACGTACCCGCCCTAAAAATAATTTTTTTAAAAAGTAATGAACTTCTAATCTAAAATTCCTTTACATTAGCGTCTGTAACGATACATTTACTTAAATAAAGAAAAAAGATTCCCAAAATCTATGAATTTGTGACTGCAGTTTGCTTAAAACCAATATGGCACCACAGAAAATTATACGTACGACGTATATTTCAAATACAATTTCTCCAAGGGTAGTCTGGTATGAAGTCGCCGTGGTCTAGTAGGTAGTGTGTTGGCTTATTAGACGAAAGGCCCGAGTTCGAATCCCAGGTCAGACATCAAAACGAAAATATGAAAATATTTCTTCGGCGACTTCCTCTCAGCAGATTTCTGGCAAAAACTCTGAGAGTAAAAATTGCCATGAAAAGCTTCTCAAAAAATCTGTCGTTCGGAGTCGACTTTAAACTGTAGGTCCCGCCACTCATGTATAAAAAAAACGCACACAACATGAGTGATGTTGAGAAGCTAGGCCGTAATCCTGACTGAAGGGTTGTAATGGCCAATTATGTATGTACAGCCATGGACATTAAATTAGCACAAAATCCATATATATATTGATTGTGATTTTTTTCTCATTTGTATCGTAATTAGCCCAATTGTTTTGGTCTGCAATGTTGCACGATGACATGTAACTGTTGTTTAACAAAAAATATTACCATTATCGTATATATTTTTTGTTTTGACTGCTAATTTGTATCGGTACCTAAATTCGAGCTGGACAGTAAATTAGCACAACGTGCCTAAAAGTGTTTTAGGTACAAGTTTTGTTTGAGTATTTTTATTCTTACGGTATATTCTTTCAATTTTGTGGCATTTAAAGTAATTTTTGAAAAAAATGGTACGTGGAAAAGATTGCTCACCAGAGGAGAAGCGCATTATCGTTAATTTGTGGCATGATGGGAAAAAGCTGGCTGAAATTCTTGAAATTTCGAATTGCTAGCGAAAAATGATTTATAACGTCATCATTTCCTTCAAACCAAACATAATAATGTCGCTAAAAACAAAAATTGAAGGCCACGTGTCAAGAAAACAAACCGAAATCGTTGACTGTGCTATTGCCCGGAAGTCAAGGAAGGAGCTTTTCATGTCGTCACGGGATATTTTCAACGAAATTAACTCCCAATTCAGGTTAAATTTATCGGACAGGCTCCTATAACGACGTCTTAATCACAAAAAGCTCTTTGAACGCTCTTGCCGAAAGAATCCACTTCTACGAAAAGAAAAATATACTCAAGCGTTTAACGTTTGCTCGCATCCACAATCCTAAAGACCTCCCATTCTGGAAAAAAATATTTTGGAGTGATGAAACAAAGGTAAATCGTGTGGGACCGGATGGTAGAGTAGTTGTTCATTGGCCAAAATGTCAGACATTCAATCCACGCTATGCTCAAAGGACCATAACACATGTTCGAGGAAACACAATGGTGCGGGGAGCGTTTTCAAGGCACGGTGTAAGTCCCATTGTAAACATTAATGAAAAAATGGACTGTTATCAGTATTTGGACAATATAAAGAACAAAATGGAACCATACGCTTTTAAATACATGCCAGTTTTATTCATATTTATGCAAGATAGTGACTCCAAACACACATCTAAGCAGGCAAAGGATTGGTTTTATGAAGAGCACAAGCCCGTTTTAGACTGGCCGGCGCAAAGTTCTGACTTAAACTCGATTAAAAACCCCCGAGAACGATGTGAAATGTACAATTGCTCAACAAAGGTACACAAATTTGGACGATTTGTGCATTGGAATACGGGACACTTGGTACTCGATTCCCAAAGAACTTTCCAGAAGAACATTGTCCCGTAGATGCCACGCGGCGCTTGAAAATAGGGGCTACTCTACTAAATATTAATCAAATAAGCTGAAAATATTAATATTTTTACTATATATTAAAGCACCTAATTTTTATTCTAAAAATTTTAATTTGTGCTATTTTACTGTCCAGCTAAAATCTGGCGTTTGATATGTTGAAGGCCTGAATGAGCAGACGACTGGCAATATCGTAAACATTTTTGTTTCTTTTATAAAGAAGAATATGTATTTTAAGTTCCTATGTTTACATTTTTTATGAGTAGAACAAAAATACTATAAAAAATATGATTGTTTTTATGACGAAGTTTTGTGCTAATTTAATGTCCATAGCTGTATGTATGTAGCCTGGTATATAAAATGTATTGTGAATAAAAATCCTAGGACTACAGCCGTAGAAATACGAAATACCTCGGAAAGTGATCACAATGTTATTGTGCATTCCGAAACAGTTCGAAGTGTTTTGAGAAAGAACGGTTGCCACAGCCGAGTGCCGAGAAAAAAGCCACGATTGGAATTTGCCCAATAATATATGAACAAGTCCTCTGATTTTTGAGCGAATGTAATATTTAGTGATGAAAACAAATATAATTTGTTCGGCTGTGGCGGAAAACAAAAAACTTGGCGCAAAAATCAGTTGACTTGTCCATATATTATCATTTAAAAAAAAATGATTTTTAAGGGGTTACGTATAATTATCTGTGTGACTGTACATACATAATTGGCCATTACAACCCTTCAGTCAGAATTACGGCCTAGCTTCTCAACACCACTCATGTTGTGTGCGCTAATTTTAGATTTTTTTGAAATCTGTCGTTCGGAGTCGACTTTAAACTCTAGGTCCCGCCACTCATGTATAGAAATTAACACAAACAACATGAGTGGTGTTGAGAAGCTAGGCCGTAATCCTGACGGAGGGGTTGTAATGGCCAATTATGGATGTATGTAATAATTTGGATAGGATACGTTGATTTTAGATTTAAAATTTTCAAGCTGCGCTGGTGATATGCTAAAACATCATACTACCCCACACAGGATATGCAACAGCATGCTTTCCTAGTACCTTGTCTTCAAAAAGGCAAATACATAAAATGCCATTGTAGGTATATAGCAGCTATCTTTATGCGATTTGTAACCAAACAAATTATAAGTTAATCAACAATAAATTGAAATTTTAGTAGAGTGCTACTAATTCGAACATTGCCTTCCATTAATTTTTGTTTTTCTTTAAATCAAAATTCCATCACTAAGATCAACTCAATTTGTAGTAAAAATTTTAAATAAGAGGCATCCAATATAAAATTGGGTCTCGGGCTGTTATACCAACAAATCCATGGGCTTAGAGCAACAACAAAAAAAGATTGCATTCATAATATAGTTTTAAAAGGCAAAAATCTAAAAATCTGTCTATAAGAGGTCATAAATAACTGAAATTATTTCTTATGAAAAATCAAAAAGGATATGCAAAAAAACAAAACAAAAAAGGGATATTTATCGAGTAGAAAATTTTACGATAAAAAAAAACGAAACGAAACAAAAAGAAATCATTTTAAGGAAACGTTAAAGTGGCAGTCATAATTATACTAAACCGAGGCTAAAAGGAAAGCTAAATAGGCTGGTAGTTGGGTCTTCCCACTACACATGCAAATATGTATGTATGTAAACAAAGGGCAGAGCGAGCATTATTACCCATAATCCTTACCAAAGAAAGAAAAAAAGGGTCAGATTTTGTTTATTCCCTTGACTTGGTTTTTTTTTCGTGTCATTTTCTTATATTTGCTGTAACGAATCAGCAACTATTGGCTTAAGAAAAATGGCTTATTTATATGCTAAATTGGTTAATATTATAGCAGGATAGTTTATTGGTATTGAAAGCATGATGAGATTCAAAATAAATTTATTAGTTTTGCTTATGAATGACAGACAAATTAAAGGCTTTTTGTATAACAAAGCCTGGTATTTACAAAACGTACACATACATATTTGTATGAAAAATTTAGTTTTGTCTTGTTCCCCCTTTTTTTGTTGTTATTGCCTTAACATACCTCCCTTATGCATGAATAATGATTTGAGAATTTGTTTTCTTGGAATGGAATTGAATCATTTATCATTTAATAAATACGTACGGAGACAAATAAATACCCTTTAAAAATAAAATTTATTAACAAGCAAAAAGAGGACAACAAATTCAATTCATCATGAAATTTATTAAAGAAACATGTAAGACAAAAAATAAATAAAGTCCTTGGGAAAATCAAGCAGTCAACCTGAATTTGGTTTAAATATGAATATACAAGGTTAAGTCTGTAAAATGTTTAAAAAGGAACTCCTTGCTTACGACAGGCACCTCAAATACAACAGATTACTTAGGCCCTCTAAGCTTCTTTGTAATATCGATATTATCCTTTCCGTCCTGATAGTTTTATGAAGGTGTAGGGATCCATTCAAATAAGGTTTGGATAGATTCTGGGCACGATAACTCAAATCTTTTTCTACATACATCCGTTTTGGATATGACCTATTTGGTCTCTCTACAAGTGGATTCATTGTCCCATCTTCCTTATGCAGATAAGAGAAATTTATGTGTTACCATCTGTTTGCCTCTCAACAGTGAAATGCCAATTTCACGTATGAATCCAACTTTTGAAGTGCATCACCATGTCTTTAATTGTAGATCCTTTACGTAACCGCGTATTGGGCGAAAAAAAAATCATAAGTTAGTTATTATGCTATGTTGCCCAGTCTATAAGACTGCCAGACCACTGCAGTGTCTTTCTGATAGCCAGGCGCCTTTCAAGGCTCTAAGTTCTAACGTGAAGAAATCCAAGACGGTATACGCCTGTCACATGTATCGCGACGAGATGGAGGAACCATATGATGTCCATATCGTAAGGGAAGGGTCTCCAAGCGGAATGTCACCATACTTTCTGATTGCCAGGCGGCGATCGAGGCTCTGAGTTCTAACATGATGAACTCCAAGACGGTGTACGGCTGACGCATGTATCTCGACGAGATAGAGAAACGATATGATATCCATATCGTATGGGTACCGGGGCACAGTGGTATTCCGGATAACTGCAGAGCTAATCTCCCATGAATTATCGAATCTGGTCATCCCTAGGAGAACCTGCAAGCTCATAATTGATAATGCAATCGTTGATTCCGTCCACGATAGGTGGGCGGCCTCGGACACGGGTAGAACGGCTCGTAAAATCTGGCCAAGGCTGGATGAGGGGCGCACAGTGAGTCTACTTAAACTCCAAATAGACGCGCTCAGTGTAGTTGTCGGTGTCATTACTGGGCATTGCATTATGGGTACGCATGCGAGGCGCATTGTGTCTTGGACACCTTACTAACGACTTCTGCAGAAGCTGCAGAGATGAGGAAGAAGAGGAGACTGTTCCTTACCTGCTGGCTACATGCCCGGCTCTTTGCCAAAGGAGAAGGAAGTACTTGGGTACTTACTACATGGATGATCTGGGGGAACTGTCAAGGATTGACATTGGCAGCCTAAATCGCTTCATCAGGAACGCCGAGTAGTTTTGAGACTAGGGGACAGCGGATGACTGTGGTATCGCAATGGGCCCAATGTGACCTAAGTGAGTCCATCCAAATTTTTTTCTTGGATGGGCAGCCACCTCTACCTACCTACCTATTATGCCACGTTAAGATTAAAGCTCCATTGACCACTCATTGACCGGTCGCCTGTTTGTTGTAATAACGTATGAAATATTGCGCCAGACTTGGGCGGCAAGACCATAAAGGCTGCGTATTAAAGCATGGTTTCCTTGGAACTATGCTGTAAATAAGTCAGAAATTTTTGATTAATAATAAGAGTTCTGTGTTGAGTCAGAAGCAGATATCGGCCACTATAGTGGACCTTCCCGGCTCAACTGATCTACATGACCTTCACATGGCATAGGCAGCACAGCGAAGTGTATTCGTGTATCTAACATTGTTCTGTTAATAGTTGTCCTGTCTATTTCTAAATCCCTTACGATACTGTGTACTTAATTAATTGCATATTAAGTCCTTAGGTCCTAGGGCCAACTGGGGCACAATTGACCTGTTGCAGTCTTGTGTACATTGGTATCTTATCTGTTGTCATTATCTACTAATAGCAAAGATAATTTAACAACAAACAGTCTGCTAATTACTTTCTAAACAACAACAAATAATACCAGAGGTACATACTGCAACCGATTATCGGTAATTCAGCAGTGAGAGCCCTTATACCAGACAATGTCTAGGTTTTTAGTACCTGTACACCATTCATACCAAATTACATTTAATACATGAATACAATTTAAGAATCAGGAAAGTTTTATTATTTTACAATCTATTCTGGAAAATCCATATATAAGCTGAGAAAGGGTTTTTCCCCGTTATTAACCTTTCAAATGCTACCTGACTTACCCGCATCTACCAAAAACGCAATTAATTTCGAATTTATGATTTCTCAAGTAACCAAAGCGATCAGTTCACATAGTTTTTTCTACCCAAGTGAGCTAAATACCTAAAGGCAAAAATAAATACTTCGTCTACCTGCCCACCATCGGCCGCACGGCTACTGGTATAAAAGGAGAAAACTTTGGAGTTGTATGGCATTAGTACTTGCTTGACATTTCAACGACGTTTATGTACGTGACACTATCAAACACTTCACATAAAAAAATAACAATAATAACAACAACAAAAAACACCAACATCAACTCTAAAGAAAGGAAAAAAACAATAATTCTTCTCACATGGCACTGCAACCAACATCCAGTTACACTTTTGTCACGATGGCCGGACAAAGAACATTTGTTCATCGTTGGCACCACTTGGAGAATAACAAAGTCACTGAATGTAATAAATGCGGCACGACATGCAGTGCAACCGATGCCTACAGCCAACACTGGCTACAGCAAAAGGCAAAATTAAACGCAGCTAGTGATGAACTCAATAACTGGCAGAGGACAGCCATAATGAAGCGACAACCTGACATTGTCAGACAGAATATTGAGTCTTTTATGTTGTGTGATGCTAAAGTAACACAAGATACCAAACATTTTTTGCTTGATGCTGGCACTACGGCCATACCGGATCTATTGAGAGTGCTGTATGCCACTGAGGAGTGTAAGGCGCTAACGGTAAATTTGAAATTTTATGTGGAAATTGAAGATGAAATGTTTGTAATACAAACCAGTGAATTGGAGATAAAACATCACAGTGATATACGAGATAGTGTGGATGTGATGTTTTTGATGTCATTGGAAAAATTGAGAACATTTATGACATTCAAGTCGGTCAAAAACAAACACACGCACAGAGAGAGGCAGCGAGAGGAATACAGCATTAAACGTATACACATCTTTGCCGAAAGAATACGCCATTTGAGAGAGGAGAGATTAATATTGCCTTTGGAATATAGAAAGAAAAATGCCTGCAAGCCACCAGCAACGCCACAACAAGAAAATGATTTAATGTATTTAAACTGGGCTTACCGTCAGCACTTAAAAGCTGATCCAAAACAACATTTTGAGCCACTTTTTACATGCAATCTGTATTGCTTTCAAACTTGTCCCAATTCCTTGGAACTATATGCTGTACCCTATCATTTCGCCTCTAAGCCAACGGAGATTTTAAAGATACCCAGTTACATAATATTGGAAGACATTAACGGAGAATTTCAACAATTGCAAGAAATTACCGACGTTAAGAAATTTTTTCGCGAGCCTCAGCATGATAAAGTGTTAACCTGCCGCCGCTGTCAGGTTAATTTTATGCAGTCTACTGATTTACATTTGCATCTGATGCTGAACTGTGGTAAGGATTTTGAAATCGTAAAAGTCCATTCCGATGACATTGAAATCTATGAACGATGCTACGAATTGATGCGCAATCCAAAATGGATGTTGTACGGTATTGCTGAATAAATAAGTGAAAGTTTATATTAAAATTGTTGTTGTTGTTCTACTCAATATTTTGAATAAAAGCTTAAGAACTTTATATTGGTGAGAATCAATGTTTGAAATAACTTGGTCTTTTTGGGGGACTGATTACAGACAATTGCTGACTATAAGTTCGCATCAGGATATTTCTTAAAAAACAATCCTAGAATTAGGTTATACTAAGCAGATACAGTATACATATGTATCGGGTTATCCACTTAGGGGTTTCAATATCGCAAAATTTGGCAATACTGTCAAGTAAAGATTTAGTAAAAGAATTTCTCTTTTATCGTGTAATTTTAACGTATTTTACATTTCTATTTACATCTACACACATACATAATTGGTCATTACAATCCACAATCCACAATCCACGCAGATTTACAACCTAGCTTCTCACACCACTTATGTTGTATGTGTTAATTTTGTACATGAGTGGCGGCACCTTCAGTTTAAAGTCGACCTACTAGACTAAGGCGACTTCATCTACATCTACATTCTTTGAAAGTCCTACTCATGCTGTAATTATAGCTGGTTGATCACATGCAACGCTATAGATATCGATCCTAATTTCTCAACCAAAATATTCTTCTTTTTTTTATAAATAATGCTTCAGAATTAAGTCTTAAAGAATAAATAAATATTTCTGAAAATTGTCTTTAATACCACAAATTAGATTAAATTGTACCTAGAAAATGTTTATTTTTAAGTTTATATCGATTAACTAACACTTTAATGAAGCAGGGAAACACCCATATGGCTAAGTTATTGCAATACATACTTTAAACATGTATATAAACTTTATCTATCAACATGAATATCGCCATCAACATGTACCCTTAACTTATGTATGACCTGGTGCTTGTATCGAAACAAAACATATACTACATAATCATCAGCAACATGTTGATAAACAAGTTTAATTAGAAAAATGTCTGGTATTCTGTTTAAATTTATGATATATTCTTCTGTACGAAAAATTTTAAACATATGAAACCTGTTTAGTGCAGACCTTGCGCTGACCAACTTCCTCCTTTTCTCTGATTTTGGTGGAACTTGGTTAGTACAGGGCCTGCGTTCACCCGTGGCATCACAACGGGCCGCTATGCGTGCTCAAGTGAGCTTTGTGATATCAGAGCTACCACTCCGACCTAAACCTGTTTACATGGCTTGTAGACTTTATTACTTGAAAGTGTGCAACATTCTCAACATCAGGACTTTTAAAATATAGTAACATACATACATACATACATAATTGGCCATTACAACCCTTCAGTTTAAAGTCGACTCCGAACGACGGATGTTTTGAGAACTCTTTTCATGGCAATTTTATTTACTCTCAGAGTTTTTGCCAGAAATCTGCTGCGAGGAAGTCGCCGAAAAAATACTTTTTGTATTTTGTTTTGATGTCAGGCCTGGGATCCAGTAACTTTGGAAATTAATGCTTCCAATGTAGGAGTTAACATCACAAGTGGAGGAGTATTCTTAGGTTACAACATTTCCAAATCCATTTTGGCTCTCCGTAACAAATATTTTTCGGGTTTTCGTTCCTTTAAGGAGAATAGCATTGTTGCAACACAAATCTCTCATTTTCTTTTGATTTCTTTTATTTACTTACACTTTCATTAATTAATTAAGTTTTCCCAGCTAAGCAGGCATTTATTTGGTTAATTACTCTTTCGTTTAATAACTCTTTTAAGATCTGGCATAGTATAAGCTTATGTTAACCTCTCTGGGGTCAAAGGAATTTCGAATTCGAATTCGTCTGTAATGCAATTTGCGATCCACTGGCCAATCGCCATTACTTCGTTCCGATTTAGCAAGATTTGTTGTAGTAGCGATAGAACAGTGAAACACAAGTCACATTGCGACGATTCTCTAATGAATCAACAAAGTTGGATAGCCTTCTGTTATTAACTAGTACCTTCGCGCACTCCTGTACGCGATCAAGAAGCCTCAAAGTAGACTTCGGGGCACCGGACCATACATGAAAATTGTATTCCTTTCTCGGGTTCGACATAAGTAGTGTAAATAGTAAGAAGATTAGACGAAGTGAAGGATTTCTTGCACCGTCTTAAGAAATCGAAGTATTAAAATAACGTGCAGGTTCTAGCGAATATCACACTGAATTATTCTGCCGAGAACATGAAGAGCTAGCTTCTGACTTACTAATGTATACAACACCCATAGCTATAGATAACGGGGTCTTTCACGCATTAAAATCGACCCTATTCTTGCCACCCCATTCGGAGATTGATGGTATGTCGAATGTGTGTGAGTCATTCATATTACGCCTTTCCCCTCAATCTCCAAAGTGCTCGACCTATAATTAAAAGAATATATATAAAAAATATTGTTGTCATCTGCAATATCAAATATTTGAATACCTGACCTCCTGAACTGCTGTAAAGTCTTATTTATTTTGTGTAATGGCCTATGGTTTTAATATCTTACTTTGGCAATTACCTCAAGTCACTTACTTAATTTCTTTATAACTTTTAATAGAAAATTGTGTCATAAAATAAATCAAAAAAATATTTACTTTTTAATAGTAAATGAGTATTTATGAGTTCCTTTCTTCTATGTTTAGGAACATTTGTTTTGTTGGACATTTAAACATTTCTAAATGCTGTGTGTCCATTTCCTTTCTACTTGTTATATATGATGTTAAACAACATCATCATCAATTTTTAATTTTATTTTTATTTTTCTTTCGTTTTTCGTTTTATTTTTTTTTTTGTTAAATATGGTCAACCATAAATATTTAATAATATTTGAAAAACAATTTCGAATGGAATTTTTTTACTTTTGATTTACCATACCAATCATATGTTGTTTTTATTGCTTTTTTTTTGTTATTTGTTGACCTTAAAGTTACTCTGTGTTTATGTTCTGTTTTTTTTCTGTATATGGTTTGTGGTTTCGTTTGTTCAATAAAATTTCTAGGAAAAGAACGAATGTGGAATTATTTGGAATTTATGAAAATTTAATTCATAATGAAAATGGGACACAGTTTTTTTAATTTTTCGGCATGCCAATCTCAGTAGGCAGGCATCAGAGATCAGCAATGAATCGTTTTTTCGCTACTCATAAGTATTCATGAAATTTTGAGTATGAGTGAGTCAACAGTATTGAAATTCAACTATGTACTCTAATTCATTCGTACTCACTACAACATTGATTTGTAAGTACAGATTGCAATGAGTATGAGTACAACGTTGACATCTAACTCATAACATTTGAAATATGTTTGATTCATACGCCTACTCATTCAGATTTATAAATTCAGAAAAATACTTGTAATACTCATAAATGATTCAATTGATACGAATCATTCATCAAAATTTACAGTCTTAGTTGTTGTTGAATTTACAAAAAAAGAAGAAAGAAAAACACAAAGACAACAAGAAAAACAAACACACAACCTTCTAATGAGTATTGTAGTATTCGTATGTGAATCATATTTATTTAGTGATTCTTGTAAATGTTGAGCAAAGAAGAGTCGTAATCAACAACATCGTGCGCATTATTGTTAAGTGTGAGTACGATGAGTACTTCAAACTTTGAATATGAGTAGTATGAGTATGATATTAAAATAAGTATGAATGCGTATAAGTAGCAGAAATTATGAGTATGATTCGATTCTACTCATCTTTTTGAATACTCATTGCTACTCTCTGGCAAGCATACTGATTTATTAATTCTTCAAGGCAAGAAGAAGAAGAAATCAACAATTGCGCCCTGTTTTTGAAGATCGCATTATCAGCCGCAAAGCTGATGTTGTTTGGCCACCTCGGAGCTGCGATTTGACACCGTTGGACTATTATTTGTGGAGTGCCGTCAAAGATAAATGTTACGCCGACAAGCCAGAGACAATTGACGCTTTAAAGGACAATATTCGTGAAGCCTTGGGTGAAATACAGCTGCACACAATCGATAATGTGCTTAAAAATTGGACCGATCGTGTAGGCTACTGCATGGCCAGCCGAGGCAGCCATTTGAATGAAATTATTTTCCATTATTAACCGGAAGGATTGTACTTTCAAATAAAAAAAGCAATTTGAGTAAATATTCAGAAGTTTTCTTTTTAAAGCATTTTCGAAAAAAGAAAAAGTTATTTGGCGGACCCTTTACATAATTCGTCCTTATTATCTTTCAGTCAGTATTACGATTTAGTTTCTTATACCACTTGTGTTGTGTGTGCCAATTTTATACATGAGTGGCGGGTTTAAAGCCAACTCGGAACGACAGATTTTTTAAAAAACTTTTCAAGGCAATTTTATTTCCTCTCAGAGTTTTTGCCAGAAATCTGCTGAGAGGAAGTCACCAAAGAAATATTTTTTCACATTCCGTTTCGTTGGAGATGCCTGAGACCTGGGATTTGAATCATGGCTTTACGGATAATAAGCCAGCACACTATCTACAGGACTATGGTGACTTCAAATTCTAAAAATTCAGAGGCCTATTACTCGCAACAGCCGTCTGGCAAAAGCACGGAGAGTAGCATATAATTTCCATGAAAAGTTTTTCCAAATATCTGCCGTTCGTTTTAAAAAATTAACACACACAACATGGATAGCATGAGAAGCTATGTTACAACAGCTGCCCACTCACAGAAAGAGAATTTTTAGATGGTTTTTATATTTTGAAAACATTTTCTTTTCCTCATTTCAATATTGAATTCACTTTGGCCTATGAAAATGTCATTGATTTCGTCCTTGAAAACTGTAATCAATCTTTTTATTAAATCCTCTATTTAAGTATTATTTTTAACAGGTAATAAAACTCTCATATACCACGGGAAGTTGTATGTATTTTTATTTTATCGCGCACACAAAATCTACGTAAGCCATCACTCAATAACGATTTCTTAATGTAATCCAAAGCAAATCAAAATGAAATCAAAAGCAGTTCTACTTAAATATTTATTTGATTGTTTTTGTTTTTGGTACAAAAAGAAAGAAAAATAAAATTAAAACCAAAAAATTTCACAAAGAAAGCAAAACTGTATGGCAAGTGAAAATGTATCACGCAATGACATCAATAATCGAATCGCAGTCATCAGCCATATTATCAGCAACAGCTCAATAACGTCAGCATTATCGTTAACAAGCAAAAGCTCTATAGAATGTTTATCTCAGATATAAACAGTTTTTTTTTTTCTTTTGAAAGAAACAATAGGAAGCAGACATTAAAGGCATGGTATGGTATGGTATGGTATGGTATGACATTGAATGAATTGGCATTCAACATTAAGGAGTCAGTAAATTTTCAATTATACTGCATGTCTTTAAAGTTGCTTGGCTGGATAGGTAGGAAGGTTATTCGAATATAAATTAAAACTTTTATTGTTATTGTTTTGGCATAAATATTCGTAAGCAATCTAAATCTATAACACATCAAGTGTATACATTTTGAGTAGGCAATTGCAATCATTCCTAATATCTTTTCACTGTGGGTAATGGATCCTGCTTAATCCTAACGACATGTAAATTTTTATAATGAAAACATTTTTTTTTTATTCTTCTTCCTTCAGGGAAAGCTTTTCCTCAACTTCTTCTTATTGTTCTTTGGTTCACTGCAGTAGTTACTAGCATGATACATACATAATTGGCCATTACAACCCCGAAGTCAGGATTACGACCTAGCTTCTCACACCACTCATGTTGTGTGCTTTATTTTATACGTAAGTGGTGGGACCTACAGTTTAAAGTCGACTCCGAACGACAGATTCTTGAGAAACTTTTTCATGGCAGAATTTTTGCTAGAAATCTGCTGAGAGGAAGTCGCCAAAGAAATATATTTTTTTTCATAGTTCGTTTTGATGTCTGACCCGGGATACGAACCTGGGCTTTACGTCTAATAAGCCATCACACTACCTACCAGACTACGGCGACTAGCATCACCTATGATATGATATCATCACCTAAACACAATGCTCTCTATGAACATGTCTTAGCTATAGTAGCATAGGGGCAACTTTGCTAATTGAGTTCAAACTTGTTGCAAAAAGCGGTATTGCCTGATTTATCCTTTCGTAAGATCATGCGTGAATGAGCCTACTAACAAGGGAGGTAAAAAGTATGAGAGGTATGGGAGTAAATAAAGGTTAGGTTAGGTTAGTTAGTTCGAACTAAGGAGGGCGAAGTTGGTCAGTGCAAGGGCTGCACGAGAGTAAATAAAATTGCCAAGACAATGTTTCTCAAAAGTCTGTGGTTCGGAGTCGACTATAAACTGTAGGTCCCGCCACTCACATATAAAATTAACGCACACACAATATAAGTGATGTGAGAAGCTAGGTCGTTATCCTGACTGAAAGGTTGAAATGATCAGTTATGTATGATGTTATGTATGAGGTCTTGTTCATTGCATTATTTGATTGAATTTAAATTGTTTTTTTATGTTTTGGCCTGATTATTATTTGAAGGATAATTTTAATTTAAAAAACGTAGGAGGTTTAAGTCTTGACTACAGAAAGTATTAAAAAATGTTCACAAATTGGCGTTAGGTGACGAATATTCGAATTGGCGAAATTCGAGTTACCAGAAATTATAAAAACCACCGACATTTCACATGGCGTATCATGGTCACCTTGCAGCAGGCTTTTATTGCTTTCATCCAAATCCTAATCGGAGATACTTAAAGGATTATATTGCTTCTGACTTCAGCCTTCGATTAGAGCATTATGAAATCCATTTTCGATTATTTTAATCTCAGTCAAGCCTGGTGATTGTGACATCAAATATGATGATATATTAGGCCATTTGGAATTCATTTCAAAAGTCTTTGTTAAATAACCTTGGCAGTTTAAAGTGTTTCAAGTGCATACTTGATTGAGTGTATGACTCCTGAACCCACATACCAATTAATTTCCAAAATGATCAATTAACGAATCTTTTCATGATTAAAATTTCACTGTTGAACTCTTTAATTTCAAAATATTAAAAAAATTCTCAAAAAATTTTCGTTGGAAAGAAAATAAAAACAAAAACATTCTGAATAAAATAAAACGAAAACAAAAAAAAAACTTGATTTGATTTCAGTTTCTTTATTATGCAAAAACTTTTACTTGTTAAATAAAATAAAAAATTCAAATAAAAACAAAAAACGAAAAGAAAAGAATAAAAAATTAAACAATTCATTTGAATATTAAAAAAAAGACAGAAAAAAACGAAAACAGAATGTAACAAACTTCAACACTCATATACTAACAAATTTTACTTTTTATGAGAATGTGTATATGTGCATACATACATACATGCATACACATGTGCTCGTTAGAGACAATGTATGAATGTGAAAGAGCCACTCTAACTTGTATTAAAATAAAATACATGTTGAATGTAAATGTACGTATGTATATGGGGATGTCTGTACGAGTATGTGTATTTTATTTTAACAAAAAAAAGTGTAATATATACCAGCGCTGGAGCGCATAGCGTTACACCGTATCCTGCCGAATATTTACCGAATATTTCAATTAAAATTCTTGCATTTCAAAACTTTAAAGGCAATACGATGCAACGAAAAAAAAGGAGAAAAACAATATTCGCCAAGTCGAGTAGTTCAATGCAAAATTAAGGATCAGCATCTTATACAAACTTCCTTAGTCCACCCCTCTAAGATGCTAGTCTGACATAGCGTGTCCCCTAAAAAATTGAGGTCTCGAGCTTACGGCAATTGGTCGATGGCATAAAAAGTGTTTCATCGTTTCTAAGTTTTCACCATATGCCCGGTATTCCGTACTTTCTACCGCCTTAGGTGTAAGTCTACTCAGAGTGTCCTTTAATGACGCTTTTTAGTACACTCACGGCAAGACTTTATTCAGATTTAATATACCATACTTATGGCCTCCTACCCATTAGGATTAATCCATAATATCTTCCCAATATTTCTTATATAAAAGATTTCAACACATTTTGGTAGCCTGGTTTTCAATGCATAAAAAGATATTCGTTATCCAAATTTATGTCATGCAATACTGTTACTGGCTTTGTTAGTCAGATTATTCGCTACCTCTTAATGATGACCAGATACCCGAGTAATACTTATCGTGTCATTCCTGGAGTAATTTTTAATCAGTTTCTAACGTTTCAAAACAGTAAGGTAGCTTAGAAGAAGCTTTGAATATTAAAGCTCACTGGAGCGTCCCGTTGTGATGCCACGGATAAGCCTAAACCCCTTACTGACCGAATTCCACCAAACTCATAGAAGAAGTTCGTCAGCACAGAGGTTGCACACTAAAAGCACGATTCCCCTAAGCTGGAAACCAGCTTGAAAGTTTTTGGCCCGGTATCCCACGATCCTATTGACCTTTAGTGAACATAATCAAATCTTCAAGTTCATCATTTAACCCAGACCACACATTCCCTAATTGCATGCACCTCTACTTGGAAAATTATATTACAGTCCGGTTTACGAAGGCACACCTTCTACAAGAAGACTTTCGTTCTCCTTGCTTAGAACCATCTATATAGCTGCTAGACTGCAAAGTTATCTATGCTATGCTTCCGTTAGAATAAGAAAGATGATCGGATAATAGGCGTTAAGTCAGTATCTACCCAGTAACCATATTATACTCTGATGATGCAAGCCAGTATCTATCCAGTGATCACATTATACTTTGGTGATGCCAGCCAGTATCTATCCAGTGATCACATTACACTCTGATGATATAAGCCAGTATCTATCCAGTGATCACATTATACTTTGGTGATGCCAGCCAGTATCCATCCAGTGATCACATTACACTCTGATGATACAAGCCAGTATCTACCCAGTAACCATATTATACTCTGATGATGCAAGCCATTATCTATCCAGTGATCACATTATACTTTGGTGATGCCAGCCAGTATCTATCCAGTGATCACATTACAGTCTGATGATGCAAGCCAGTATTTATCCAGTGACCTCATTTTACACT
The DNA here is from genome assembly GCA_930367235.1 of Sarcophaga rosellei. Lineage (NCBI taxonomy): Eukaryota > Metazoa > Arthropoda > Insecta > Diptera > Sarcophagidae > Sarcophaga > Sarcophaga rosellei. The sequence continues at coordinate 12,539,444 of OV884020.1, read as the reverse complement.
GGGCATGCAAAATAAAAAATTTCTCTGAGAAATCCTTGGCATTATGGAGAAGGACTGTTCAAGTAAATCAAGAGATTTTCAGGGAAAATGCCGCCCATCAATAAGCATTGCGTCGCATTTAAAACTGACATGACCTAGGCAGCCTATAAAAACGTAAACAAATACGAAGCCTTACCTAATGTAGTTCTGAGAGCAACTGCTATAAGAGCAGTGCCTAATGCGGTCAGAGTTTGCGTAATGATTCCAGTCCTCTACGGCCTACCACCAAACCACGGATCCAAAGGGTAGGGTTGATTTAATTGAAAGGAGTATAGTTAGTAGGCATTTTATTGTTAATATATTGCTCTCGTATAACAATAGAGACCAGTTGGTGCCTTAGTGGATGGGTATTTTCTATTCATGTTCTAGTTAGGTATGCTGTACAATAAGATTCGTATATATTTGGCTATTGGATAGAGTGCCAAACTCTCAATTGATACTAGAGGTAGTAAATTGAAGAACTTTTTATCTGCTGAGATAGGAGGCGATAAATTAAGAAAGTCTTACACTTATTGACTTGCCACCCTATTAATCAATTACTTACAAATATTATATTCATTTGGAAATGGTGTAATTCAATGTTTTTCTTCTTTCTTTCTTTTTCAGTATAAATAACACATACATACACACAGAAAAAAAGGTAAGAAAATAAACCAATTGTTCTCAACTACTCGGCTATAAATATATTGGCAGTGGGGGAGATGATGGCAAACGTTTATGCAAATGTCACCCTATGCAGGTGTAAGTGTTTCGACACATAAACAGAAAATTACAAAAAAAAACGAATACATTCTCAGGAGTATATGAGTATGTGTAAATAAAGTGAGAGAGAGAGAGAAAAAAGGAAAAGAAAACTTTTGTAATTATACGTAACAAACGAGCAGTGACAACGCTTTAGGTAACACATCGAATGTTTAACTAAAATTTCAACTTAAAAACAAGGACGACAACAACAACAACTACAACAATAGAAAAAAAAATATAAGAAATAACATGAAAAGTAAAAAAGGAGTAACACAGTGAAACACGTGCTGGCAGGTGAATTTTACTACAAATAATAATTTTGATTATCATATTGGCTACGAGCAAAAAGGGCCCTTTCCAAAGGCCTTATACCGGGGATACAGCTTTGTTTTTAAAGCTCGGAACAAAAAAGAGTATATGAACGTACATTCTCATAAAATTGTTTGAAATGTATGAATATGCAGCAACTATTTATTTATTTTATACGTTATTCAAGTCCTTTTTGTGTTCTCTCACTCTCTTCGCTTTACAAAACTTCTTATTTTCTGTCAGTTTTTCCTCAAGAGAAAAGCGTTGTACTTGCAACACTCACTATACAAAGAATGAAAACACTCAGTGCACATATGTATATACATTTATATGTGTGTGTATGTTCTAAAATATAAACTTGATTTTTTTATATCCTTTATTTTATTACAGCAACAAAAACAACTGTCTTTACTAATACATGCCACATACTCATGTGCACATATTTTACTCCTCGAAAACTCCTATTTTTTTCAAAATAAAAAATCTCCTTTCATTTTATAATGCGCAAAAGAAACTTGGTCCTGCAAGTCAAAGCGTGAAAAACAAAGGCAAAGAGAGAGAGAGAGACAGGGAGAAGAGAGTGTAGAAAAGAGTTAAATTTGTTTAAAAAAAATATTTTTTAACTAGTTAGACAACAATATTAACAACCAACTTTGCTTCAAAATATAATGCAATGAGCATCAACTTTTATTTTAAAATTTATTTTCCTTCGTTTTTTTTTTTTTTCTTTTATAATACAAGCACCAGGTAAAAATCTCAATTTGAAACTCTCTGTAAAACAACAACAATAACAGAATGTCAAATAATATACAGTACGATTTTACGATTTAACTTGAAAATGATTGAAATTGATTTGAAATCACAATGAAAAGTTTTTTGCTCATTAACCTACTATCGGTGGTGGGTACTTTGTCTTAAGTCGAAATGAAGTAATGAAGAAGAAAATTTTCCTCCACAAACTGCTTAACAAATGGTAGAAATTACGCCAGAAGCTGTCATTAATCACTTCTCTCGAGTTTCTTAGAGACAGACTCAAAAAAATTGGGAACATTCCTTTGCACTACTCTTGATCTGTCAAACATCTCCTTATCAACCACAGACTTCAAGCAAGTAGACTAGTTTCTGCAACAAATTATGTTCACTCCGCGCAAATGTATGTACCTGATACACACACTTACCTACATACATATTTGGAAACAGCAACACTTTAGTCAGGGTTACAACCCTAGTTTCTCACAGCACCCATGTTGTGTGTGTTAATTTTATTCACATGTGTGGTGGGATCTACAGTTTAAAGTCGACTCCGAACGACAGATCTTTGAGAAAATTTTTTCATGACAATTTTATTTACTCTGAGAGTTTTTGCCAGAAATCTGCTGAGAGGAAGTAGCCGAAGAAATATTTTGGAGATATCTGAGCAAGGACTTGAATCGATGCCTCATGTCTAATAAGCCAACACACTGCCTACTAGACCACAGCGACCTGCATCTGTTATATCTCCACACTGCCTAGTTGATGCTTAAGCGCCATGTCAACTCCTTTTTCTCATAACAGATCTCTGCAGGTACTAACTTTGAATGAGCTTTTGCTGTACTGATGACTATTGCAGACATAATAAATAATTTGCCATTACAACCCTTCAGTCAGGATATCGGTCTAGCTTCTCACAACACTCATGTTGTGTTTGTTCATTTTATACATGAGTGGCGGGACCTACAGTTTAAAGTCGACTCCGAACGACAGATAATTCAGAAACTTTTCATGGCACGTTTATTTACTCTCAGAGTTTTTACCAGAAATCTGCTGAGAGGAAGTCGCCGAAGAAATATTTTTCATATTTCGTTTTGATGTCTGACATGGGGTTTGATTGCGTTTACTAGAGTCATTCCAATATTCCTTCACGTTTCAGCAGACTCCTTTGGAATAGACGTTCGCTTTTTGAATTCCCACTTGGCTGTCGTATCCTGCAGATTGTTGAAGCCTAGGTTGTCCAGTACATAGTGCGTTACCTTAGGCTTAGACTTATTCCATAGAGTCCATAGAGAGAGAAATCCTTGATATATAATCCATGAATTATGCACTAAATGTACACCATAGTGGTCCAACAAATAGTGACCTATGGGGCTGGGTCTCGGCAAACAGCAAAAGTTTGAAAACAGTTTAAATGAAGTTGGACAAGTTTCAGAGGCTAGTGATTGTTAGTATAACTGAGGTTATGAAAAACTTTTCTTCCATTTAAAGCGTACAAGAATTAATTTCGTATTTTCAACTATTTTAGTATATTTCGCTAGACAGAATCAGTGCGTTTTTTGGTTGTATTTCCTTAAAGCTGATTTAAAATCCTTAGCCCCGCCTGCATATTAACTTAAGAGAACAATATTAGCGTTTGAGGCGGTAGAATTATTATAATTTTGTTTTTTATTCCTTTAATGGTAGAACTTTTTGTCAGATGTTTGTTGTTTGGCCAACAACAAAACTACATATTTGTGCCACTGCAGACATGTATTTCTAGCTTTGGTGGCGGTACTTGTTTTCAGCATCTGCTTCCTTTCATCTTGAGATTTCTTTTTTTTTTTCTGTTTTCCTCTTCTCTCATTTTATTTTTCTATTTTATTTTTGAACAATTTTAAGCTGTTTTTACCATCATCATGGTCTGTTGACAATTTAAGAGAGCATTTCACTTGCACTTTGTGTTACACACTTCAAGTACCAGTCACAACTTGAAAAGGTTTTTTTCCTTTCTTTCTTTCTTGCTTTACCAAGAAAAACTGGAAAAATTTCAGAGAGAAAAATGAAAAATTAGTAACACAAGCTAAGCGGTACGTAAAATTAAAAGATTCTTTATTAAAAGGAAAGAGGATTTAAAAAAAATACACGAATATTGTATAAAAATTAATTCAAACTAATGGCGAGGAAGGATAGCAAATAACATCGTAATTAATTGATTGAAATTGATTAAAAAGTTGTTCTTCAAAGCAGCCAAGGTATTCATTTCGGACAACATTAAAAGACTAATACTTGGTATTCTGAGGCTGTAGCCGTATTTGCTAAAACAAATTTCTGTGAAACACAGAGTACACTCAACAGTTTTGTTTAAATATTTACTCCAACTGGCTCTATTCCTATCAAATGTGAAGTGAGATATGTAATCTCAGGAAACATAGACAAACAATATCTGAACAGTAAACTGATGTGGATCGTTCATATAGAAAGCATTTGAAGAAGAACCCAGCATGCCATAGATAAACAATATCTAGACAGTAAACTGATGTGGATCGCTCTTGTAGAAAGGATTTCAAGCAGAAGTCAGCATACCCAAAATGATTTGCCCAAAGCTTGTGGAAGGGCAGGCCAGAGGAACTTGAAAACAGTTCAAGTATATCAAAGCTCAAGTGTATTCAATGACAGCGACAAGCGTTGGCATTGCCAAGATACCGAAAGGCTCCAAAAACTTTGTTGAATTTGAGCCCAATGACTTACAGCTGTAAAGAATAATAGGATACAGATGTAACTCTAAATTTTTCAGATCATAACCTGACAGATCGCGTGACAAACGTCTGCCTTTTCTTCTTAGAAATGGAAGAATTGGTGGACCCACTCTGTTATACAAGCAGATAGTGGTACAAGATCGGTGGTATTTGCTTCGAAAGCTGTGGGATAAGCTTTAAGTTTCTTTCAAGCAGAAGCTTAAATAAATGGCCATTGCAAACCTTCAGTCAGGATTACGGCCTAGCTTCCCACACCAGTTATGTTGTGTGCGTTAATTTTATGCGTCAGTGGCGGGACCTATAGTTTAACGTCGACTCTGAATGACGATCTGTCGTTTGATGTACTCAATACAATTGGGAAGAAAGCAAGGATGACGGGGCATGAAAATGCCATGTAACAGCATTGGTCGTATGAGGTTGGATTCTGAAACTCGATGTAGGAATGACATGGACAAGAAGGCCAACCTTTGTTGGCTATATAGTGTTCACCAGGAAGATATTTTGCACTGCTATGATGGGGATTGGAACTTTTCTAGAATCATCACAATCACCAAACTCTTGGAATCGTGACACCCAAGACGTTTGAAAATCAAAGCGACAGAAGGTATTGTACTTCCACAACCATCGAGTAGATTTTACGTTAAACCACCGTTTAGAGCGCTATGCTTTAACTTTATGTTCATTATAGTTTAGTTGTATTTGTACGTTTAATGTCTTCTTGAATTCTCCGGCAGACCAGTTGGTATTGCAGTTTCAGCTCCAATTGCTGCAGTGCTTTGTATTCTTTCGCTATTGTGTGGTCCCACCACAACCACACCGAATAAGTGTTACCACAAACGTCCATCTAGCGCGCTATGCTTAAACTAAATTTTCGTTTCAGTTTTGTTTTCTCTGTACGTTTATCGTCTTTTTGAATCGTCTGCATCCGGCAGACCAGTTGCTATTGTAGTTGTAGCTCCAGTTGCTGCTGCAGTGCTTTGTATTCTTTCGCGACTGCAAAACATGTCTGGCAAAGAGTTGATTGGCATTCCACCTATCATCTGATTGAGAGGAGTTGCCAATTAAATTTTCAACAGTTGACCTGCAGCTAAAAACTCGGCTAATTTGGACACGAGACTAAATGTTAGTTTAAATTGATGCTCGAGCCTCTGTTTAGGGTAATAATCATGTTCGCCGTGCAGACTTGTAATCCACATTTTGAGACAGGGTGGTAGACTACCATTCTGTAGTAGTTTGTAAGCACTTCTCTAATGCTGCAGAGAGAAGTGGACACTACAAACCTGCCTGAGCTCTTCCCAGTGGACGTCTAACGACATCTTTTAGAATCTTACTACCATTCTTTTCTTTTTTTTTTTCGCCGAGGTGGGGTAAATGTACCTAACCGCACCATAGAGAAAGTCGTCACTTCGTTCGTGTGAGGGGCCCTCACCCACTAAATCCCCCCTCGTCTTTTGTGGACTTGTTTGCGCCCACTCCGGAACTACGGTGGTATTACTTCGGAGTGGAGTCCTTTTGGCCCTTTGGCCTGTTCATATCCGCGTCCGTATTGCGTATCGAAAGTTGAGGAGACATCTAAGCGTCTACATTATTCCTTTCGTCTAAATCATTGTTTCGGTTTTGCCTGGCACGTGTGACAGTATCACCTACATATGTATGCCGACATGCTCACTTGTTCTGCAGCCTCAAGATCTGTCTTCTTCCGTCTCAGAATGCGCTCTACAAAATTCACCATCGATTTTCAATTTTCAATACTCGCAATCATAAACCCGACAATATTAGCGGCTGTGATCGATCCAACTATTGACGTCAGTACAGAGCGTGCACACTCGAAAACAGTGTGCTCTGCGTCATCAATTACCTCCCCTTAAGTAAGTAAGTGGAGGCGGTCTTCCCCATTCTGTGCAATCTTACTACCATTGCCTGTTCAGATATTGTACTGTGAGCACAAGCAATCGCCAAGTGTCAATGAATCTGAATTATCTACCCCACATAAAGTACGACGCCGCGTAAAGTACGACGCCGGCCAAAATAATTGACAACAGCCCGCTTTATTCGCCCCTGAGGATCACTAACATTCGACATTAAATACATACCTTATTAGATTATTTTTAATCTTCAAAGAAAATCGCGTATTTAAAATCATAATCATTATTTATCTTTACTTAGTTTATTTAAAATCCTACACGACGTATAATTAATATTCAATTCCATTCATATTAATCAGACGCTTCATATCCAAATTTCATTTTACTTCTTTCTCTCTCTCACTCTCTCTTGTTCTATAAACTTGACGTTAATGACTCTGCTTTTGTATATTTTGAAATACTTTAGAATTGCTTGAAATAAATTACTTTTCAGGGTCATACACTCAAATCACCATTAAAATATTGTAAAACTTTTGACTTTCAAATGCCATTATCGTCCATTATCGAGCAAATCTTTACAGTTGCCATTAGTTTTACGATTATCATAATGACAGTGTGTTTGTGTGCCTGTGTGTGTGTTTTTGCTTGTGTATTAAGAGTAATTTGACGTTACAAGGACTTTTAATATTTATCATGGAAATTGAATTAACCAAACTTATAAAGTCGTATTGATTTGTTGTATTGACGCATATTTGCTATGAAAATAAATTCCAGGATATTATTCTTTAAATGGGTCGTTTAAATTTTAAATATAATTTAATTTTATACTGCTATATTGACTTCAGTTCTACACGGTTATTCTAGTAACTCAATTTGAATTTCCTTTGGCGAATTCAATTGCATATTTCGTAGTCAGAGCTAGAAGTCGATGTAGTCTAGCAGTTAGTGTGTTAGTTTATTATACGTGAGGCTTCAGTTCAAATCCCAGGTCAGATATCCCCAACGAAATGAAATAAAGGGTCCGCCATTTCGTGAATGGTAACACTTAGCTCATGTCTGATCTGACAGATAATTAGTTTTATCCTTCCGCTGAACGAATATGGTTGTGTATATGCTTGAACAACGCTGGGAAAGTGGGCCTGCGATCGACTTACAGAAGATGCCGATTTTGGCAAAAAAAATCATCTTTTCAGGTGAAGCTCCTTTTGATCTTGGCGGGTATGTAAACAAGCAAAATTGTCGCATTTGGGGCACAGACAACCCGCACGCATACATTGAAAATGTATTTTGCTCCAGAGGCATAATTGGGCCATTTTTCTTCGAAAATGAGCAAGGAGTGGCCGTTACAGTCAATGGCGATCGTTATCGAGTCATGTTGAACGAATTTTTGTTCACAAAAATTGAAGAGGAGGATATTGGCAACATTTGCTTTCAACATTTGGTTAGGACGGCGCTACGCGCCACACAGCCGAAGCTTCACTCGATGTTTTGCGCCCTGTTTTTGAAGATAGCATTATCAGCCGCAGAGCTGATGTCATTTGGCCACCTCGGAGCTGCGATTTGACACCGTTGGACTATTATTTGTGGGGTGCCGTCAAAGATTAGTGTTACGTCGACAAGCCAGAGACAATTGACGCTTTAAAGGACAATATTCGTGAAGCTATTGGTGAAAAACAGCAGCTGCACACAATCGATAATGTGCTTAAAAATTGGACCAATCATGTAGGCTACTGCATGGCCAGCCGATTTAGCCATTTGAATGAAATTCTTTTCCATTATTAATCGGAAGGATTGTACTTTCAAATAAAAAAAGAAATTTGAGAAAATATCCAGTAGTATTTTTTTTAAAAGCATTAAAAAAAAAAAAGTTGCTTGGCGGACCCTTTATTAAGAAAATATTTCTACAGTGACTTCTTCTCAGCAGATTTCTGGCAAAAATTCTGAAAGTAATTGCAATTGCCATGAAAAGTTTCTCAAAAATCTGTCCTTCGGAGTCGTCATTAATTTGTAGTGTGTGGAGCGTCCAATCCTTATTAAAGAGCCCCAATTTAGAAGCTCAGAACCAAATATTAAAATTAATTTTTAATTCATTTTAAATGCAAAAGATATAAGCTGCCTATTTTTTATATTTTCAGTCATGCTGTGTTTATTTAATTAAAAAATTCTCCCGTAATTGTTAAGCCAGTTTTGTATCATTTTAGCAACTCTTAAAGCAGTCACTCCCTTGCGTCCATTACGGCTACCGTATGTATTGAAAAAATTAAATTTAAATTGTTGTCAGTGTCAGACAATAAACAATTGAAATTATTTTCAAAGCCAGGCTATAAGCAACAATTTAACGAATATTTCCGGTTGAAAAAAGAACAGCAATCAAGCCAGTAAGAATAAAAAGCTTAATGTTTAACCAAATTCAATGGAGATGGTATTCTGGCAGCAAACAGGTAAAAAAACACAATTTGCTTAAGGAAATATTCTTGTTTCCTTTACCTTTACCTTTCTTAACCATCAAACAAGCAACTCTATTCGAAGTTTTGGACAGGTCTTTAGCCAGACTCATGTACTTGTATTTGGCCAACTCATCAAATGGTTATTTTCGTGTATTGTAAAGAGTTTTCCCACAGAAAAGAAAACGAAGAGAAGAAAACTAAAACCCCCCCAAACTCATTTTGCAAAGATGTTTGCAAAATTTATTTATTCATTCCCTTTTTCCATACAACAGCAGCAGCAGCAGCAATTGTATGCCAAAATAAGCAAAATTTTGTTGGATTTCCATTTCCCCTCTCATACTTTCTAGTCTGTGTTTGGCCTACAACGAAAAGAGAAAAAAAGCATAAAAGTAACGGTAACTGTACAGTTTAAATGCCACAATGTACGTTAAACTAACCAGAGTTTGTAGGCATCTCGCACAAAAGCTTGTTAAAATCAAAAAGGAGCAAAGTAGTTATTGTGCAACAAAATGTTGCAATTGCCCAATTGTTTAGTTTCTTCACAGAAAAAACAAACCAAAAAGAAAACGAAGAAAAGTCTTTTAAAATTGTATGCAAATGCTGGTTAAAACTTTTCTCGTTTCTTTATTACTTCGAGGATTTTGAAGAAAAAAGAAAATGTTTCACGTTTTTAATTGCCAGACAATATTGTATCCCCCCACTAAGGAGGAAAGAAGTTTTAGGTGGTGGCAAATTAATCTTTTTTTCAAATTCTTTCTTCACATGAAGTGTAAATCAAAGTTCAAAGTAAGAGAAATAATTAAAGCCAAGCAATTTATATCCCCAGCAATATGAAGTATGACAAGTGAACTGGCGATTATGTAAACGATATAAACGGATTTCGTTTTGGTGCTTATTAAGCTCCACAGATAAGAGGCCCGTCAATACATTAAGGGCAACAACATATGAAGTGAATGATAGCTAGTCTTATCATCTTCCATTATATTACAGATTCTATACCTTCGTGGATTTATAAGCCAATAATCATATCCCCCACCAATCTGCTCTCATGATTATGCGCTCGTTACTCATGTCTACTGAGCAAATTGAAAGTTGGCCAGCACTTTTATACAGATTGAACGCCATGTACAGTAGACTTTATAGAAAGTTCTTAGATCTTCTTGAATATCTTAGTCTTCAAATAATATTATGGACAGTTTGCAACACTTTAAATCGCGGGTACCGTGGTTTGAAAGAGGCAAAAGTTCCTACAGACAAATGCTGTATTGGATTTGAATCTCCACGTAAATATCGCCATACTTAGGTCTCATTTGAAAATACCACAGGTTATCGTTTCCCTTAACGTCTAAACGCTGAACAGCAGTTTCCTCCTCTTCTTCGTCTTAATACTTCCTGCAGAAGTCATTGATGAAATGACCAAAACCAGCAAATGGCCACTGCTAGAAAGCTACCCAGCTGGTCAGCTACCCAGATCGCCAGCTACCCACCTCGCCAGCTACCTAATTCGCCACCTATCCATCTCGCCTGTTATACCAGCCAGCCACCCTGCTTGGCAACTGACCAGCTAGCCAGATATCCTGCTATACAGCTAGCCAGGTGCCCTTCTAGCCAGCTACCCAGCTAGCCAGCTACGCTACTAACCAGCTCCCCAGCTACTCTGTTAGCCAGCTAGTAAGCTAGCCCGCCACCTAGTTCGCCATCCATACTAGCCAGCTACCCAGTTTGCCAGCTATACCAGCCAGCTATCCAGCTATTCTGGTTGGCAGCTACGCTGTAAGCCACCTACCCAGCTAGCCAACTAGTCCAATCCCTAGCTAGCCAGATACCCAGCTATACTAGCTAGCCTACAAACTACCCAGCTAACCTGCCAGCCAGCTATCCAGCTACCCTGCTAACCAGCTCGCAAGCTACTCTGCTAGCCAGCTACTCAACTCGCTCTCTATACTAGCCATTTTCCCAGATCGCCATCCATATTAGCCGCCTACCCAGTTCGCCAGATGTACCAGCCAGCTATCCAGCTACTCTGCTTGGCAGCTACCCAGCTCCCCAGCTACGCTGCTAGACAGCTACCCAGATAGCCATCTATCCAGCTTAGCAACTATACCAACTAGCTAATCAGCTACCTTGCTTGGTAGCTATGCAGCTACCCTGCTAGCCAGCTATCCTACTAGACATCTTAATACTTACAAAGCTAGCCCGTCTCTTTATATTGACCATTTTGGAAATTTTTATAAAAAAATTCGAGTGTTTCTTGTAATCTGATATGAGAGTCCTACACTTTTAGAAACTCCATTTGAAAAATCTCTTCAATTGCGTGTCTATTTGAAGTATAATTCAATGTTTCCAGAATATTTAAAAAAAAGACTAATTTTCCTGCAGGATTAAATTATACACATACACTATAAAGTGTGAATGGTTGTTGTTGTTGTCTTTTTGCAAAAAAATGTTTTGTTCAAAATTTGCTGTCCTTTCTACAACGATTCTTATTGTTGCGTTTTGTTAAACAGGTGACCAGTGAGTATTATTGTTGTTCTTGCTGTTGTTGTTATCGATGTTGCATGTTCTTGTGGTTGGTAGTATAACCAGTGTTGCCAGATTTGTTGAGCATAAAATTGTCAACATTTCTAAAGAAACTGGAAAAAAAATATGGACTTGAGGTTAAATGGGCTGGATAGCAATGGTATCAAGGCTTTCAAAACAGTTTTCCTTACGTTCGAGCTTTACTTGTCACCAGAGATATAGGCGTCGAAGCAACAATGGCAAAATCCGAGTAAAATGGACCTAGTGGTAAAAATGGACCTAGTGGACTGGATAGCCATAGTCTCAAGGATTCCGAAACAGGCTTGCCAATAGTCGCGCATGACATGGGACCGGAGATATAGGCATCGAAGCTAATTGATTTCGTCAAATCTCAACAATGGCAAAATCCGAGTAAAAATGGACCTAGTACGAAAACTGGACCGAGTGGACTGGATAGCCAAAGTCTCAAGGATTCCAAAGCAGGTTTCCTTATAGTCGTACATTATATGGGACCGGAGATATAGGCGTCGAAGCTAATTGATTTCTTCAAATGCGCAACAAAGGTAAAATCGGGTAAAAATGGACCTAGTAGGAAAAATCAAGCATTCCAAAACAGGTTCTTTTATGGACGTGCGTTACGTGGAACCGGAGATATGATAAAGTGCTCTGTGTAAATATGGATAAAAACGAAATATTACTTCATTCAACCTCAAAATTTTAATAATTCTCATTGAGTTCATATGCGTTTATATGTATATATACAACAAAATGACGTATTTTTCGCAAGTTACATTTCTTTGGTAGGTGACTTGCATTTTCTTTGGTTGATGACTTGCATTTTTTGAGTCGATGACTTGCATTTCCTTTAGTTGATGACTTGCATGTTTTTGGTTGATGACTTACATTTTTTAGGTCGATGATTTGCATGTTTTTGGTCAATGACTTGCATTTTTTGGGTCGATGACTTGCATATTTTTGGTTGATGATTTGCATGTTTTTGGATCGATGACTTGCATTTTTTGGGTCGATGACTTGCATGTTTTTGCTTGATGACTTGCATTTTTGTTGCCTGATGACTTGTATTTTTTGGGTCGATGACTTGAATTTTTTTTATACATTCTCATATCAGGAAAACGATTAGCTTTGTCGCTTATATCTGCGTTCCCAAATGACGCCCGACTGTAAAGAACCCCTCTTGGAAGTCTGGATACCATGGCTACTGGCACCATTTCCCCCCACAGTCCATTTTGCAACCAATTTATACCGATTAAAATATGTATATAGAAGCTATCTTTTTTCAGCTCATTTGAAGAAAACTATTTGCTTCCTAGGTCGATCCTAATGTTAGCAACAATAACGAAAAATGTCTTGGAATCCTAAATCCAATGGCACCATACTACCTACACACCTAGTTCAAAAGTGACATCTGGCATCATTGATTATAACTGAAGTGTTTTGGTATGTAAGCATAAGAGTAAGAGAGTGTGTGTGTTAAATTAACGTTGCAAATGTGTTGAATAAATATCTAAGGATTCAATCTTTTCTCCCAATACTCAACAACAATACAACGTATGGTTGCATGGAGTACATGTTTGGCTAATAATTGTAAAAGTTTTTAATTTTTTTTTCTCTACTCTCTATTGTCTACGGACATACCTACACAGATACATACATATGTCCATATAACAACATTGTCTTTTTTTACTTTCTAAAATATGGGGAGATAACAAAACGAAATTGGAAAGTTTTTATTTTAAATCTACCACAGTATCAATGCAGAATAGGAGTTGAAAACTGAAATACAAAAAAGAAAAAGAAAACAACAAAAACAAAAATAACAAAATAACAAAATTTGGTGAAATAAATTGTACATTTTAAATTGTGTTGGGATTTAAATTTAAAACTCCTCTCGTCTATTTTCAATATTAAATGAGAAAAATTTTCGATTTAATAATAAAAATTACAAAATACGACGTAAGGCGAAGTGTTAATTGAAACACGTTCATCTTCGAAAATTTTAAAATTAATTTAGTTGCTAGGTAGGGAGGTAAAGTGGACCTCTACCCGAGATGATAGTCCTAGTTTGTCTTTTCGTCTTTTTCAGAAACCATCCGAAGCTTGTGATGAAGACTCTTTTTTTCCAGTACCGCTCTTGGGAGCATATGGCTTTCACATAGCACTTCTGCCTTGTTTCCGTTTCTTAAATCCATTTGTGATTGGTCTACTGAAGCGCGTCCTAGGGTAATAGGGCTGTCATCCATCGGTTGTCTAGAAATAACACACTCCGGTTATTTGGTATGATGGCGGGGAATATTGCTGACTGATAATTTCTACCTCTTTTCCCACTGTAGACGCTTAGCTGAAAATGTTAAACTCCACTGCTAGATCAGTGGTATCGTTTGCGTGCTAAAAATCTTCTCTAAAGGAATAATGCTTCAAACGAAAAGACTAGATTCAATGCCTTGCCTCGCTGGCGCGTCATTCTTTCTGGGCATCCTGTCAATTTTAGTTGTGAATCCCTCTGCCTCATTGAACATCGATTATCTCCCTACAGAATATTATTTGAACAGGAGATTTTATTTTCCAATATCCAGCAGGGACGACTGGATCTTAAACATGACCATCTGCCCAGAGCACTTAGATGTATACACAATTGGCTCGAGACTCAATAATAGGATTTGTAGCCGTGTCTATGCCAAGAAACTTAACCTAAAGACATCGCTCCGACTGTCGGATCACTGAACCGTGTTTCAAGGTGAGGTATTGTCATTTTAGCCCCTGTCCTAATCAACTTCATCGATAAACTTAATGAAATTTTGTTAGCACAGGGATTGCTTTTATTTGTGGCATCACAATGGGCCGCTATCCTTACTTAAGTAAGCCTTGGTATCAAGGCTGCCACTCTAATCTACCCACCAACCATGGTCCCGAAACTTCCCAATTCATTCTGGGTCTTCAAGTGATCCTTTCTGTGGTTTAGTCAGAGGCAAGAGATGTAAAATTGTGATAAGCAATACATCGACACCCTCAATTCTCCGTCATCTTCGAGGATACCCATCATAGCTGGCGGCTATTGGTCAAAAACAATGGAGGTTTTTTTGCCATAGCGATTATATTCAGTTTTGTACCCAAAATGTGCTGAAGATAGTAGGTTAAGTTAGATTAGATTAGGACTAATCTTTCGATGGAAGAGGTCCCATTTAGGCTAGTATTTAATTAATTTTACCACAGTTAATTCAACCCGGGGCTAACCATCCCGAGTGCAAAATAAATCTTGCTGTTGCAGCAACATTTATATTACAGAGCTCGGTCAACGATGTCAGAAAATTAGAAGACAGAAACCGTAATATTTTCATAACAAGAGCATGGCACTTATACATGACGTGAAAGACAGTCTCCTCCTCAAACCCACAGTTAATGCAGAAGTCATTAGTTGGAATGCAGAGTCTTTTGGCATGCCTACAAAGGCCAGAACAGGACAGAAGCGAGTCAGTCCTCTTCCTGACAATACGTGTCCATCAGAGTCTTTCAAAATTGCACGTACCCTCCCGCTGCCAACGAGACTTAGCCTCCATCAGAGTCAGGCAATATTACACGTACCCTCCCACTACCAACGAGATTTAGCCTCCTCGTAGAACGAGTGGACAATATCCACCAAAAGGACAATGACAGGTAAGGATCTCCATTGTGCTTTGGATATTCATACAGTTTAAGGACAGAAGCGAGTCAGTTCTCTTCCTGACCATACGTGTCCATCAGAGTCTTTCAAAATTGCACGTACCCTCCCACTGCCAACGAGATTTAGCCTCCTCGTCGAAAAATATCCAAATTAATCGAAGCAATGGGAATACTTATGCCCTGTAACATGTCGGAGATTGCTAGCTCCGTACCAGCCTTGACCAGCTGCTCATCAGCAATGCAATTTTCAAAGATATCCTTTTGTCCCGGAACCCATATAAGGGTTACCTTTGAATGATCAGAAATTTCTGGAAGAAACCTTCGGCATTCATGGACAAGAACGGACATTGAAACTATGTTCATTATGCCTTGTTATTGATAAGACTATCCAATACATTCAGTTTTAATGGGGGAAAAGGTGGCCGCATAAGCGTTCTAGTAAAAAGCATGCCTAGATGTCCACTCTATCACCAAAGCAATTTGCATCCTCTCCTCTATACGGCTCATAAATCTGCTCGAAATTGTCAGAACAATGGCATCAGTATATGCAATTATCGCATAGTGGACATGTTTCAATGCCTCTAGCAGTTCGTTTACCATAACGTCCCATAATAGCTGACAGAGCCTTAATTCTTAACCAAGTTAACATTTCGTTTCGAAACATGTGGTCCTTTTTTTTGTACTCAAAATGAGTGCCAAGTGTTCTGCGTTATTCATACATTCTATTCATCATTGCATTCATCATTTGTCTTTGCTGATGAAAGTTTCGAAATTTCCGATTTGAAGCACAAAACAAAACAACTTTAATGAAATGCACTATTGAGTGAGTATTGGAAATAGAGAATCAAAATTTTTTAATTTTTTTTTAAATTTTTTTTAAATTTTTTTTAGAAAAAGATCAAAAAAATTGCACAAAACTTTAAATGGAGCGATTTTATAAAACAAAAACAAAACCAAAAAATTTAAATTGAGTTTTTTCTACATGGCAGAACTAAGTCTACTTGAAAATGGAAATATTTAATGTTTTTAAAATATTTTAAAAATTTTTATTTTAAATTTTTTTGTAATTTAAAAATGCAAATCAAAAAGTTGTTCATAATGAATGTAAATTCTTTCATTATAAAATCACAATTATTCATTACTTTTATGATGTTAAGTGTACTTTAAAATGAATTTAAAATTGAAGGCTGTATGTTTATTTCCATGACTCATGAGTAACAAATATATGTATGTATACTGGAACAGAGTTCTTCATACCCTGGAGAAGAAGCTAAAGAATGGTTTTGAAATAAAGACCTTAAATTAAATTTTGAAATCATCTAACACGGTCCAAAGTGTAGCACAGTGAGTTTAAGTTTCCTAACCTATCGAGAAGATCTAGGAGTCATAGCTTTTATACCAAAACCACACTTGGGCACGCATAGGGGCCCGTTGTAGAAGATCTAGGAACTTCTAGTAATTTTCCAGGTGGTCGCTGTCAATGGAAGAGCTTAATTGTTTCATATCTTCAAACTTAAATAAAACAAAGTGCATGTGTGTAAGATATCATCATATATTGTTCGTTTGAACATTGATACGACCATTATAAAGACTCCGAAGTCTAGTAGATAGTCTGTTGGCTTCTTGGATTTGAGGCCACGATTCGAACCCCATGTCAGGCATCTCCAACAAAATGAAATACGATAAATATTTCTTCGGCCACTTCCTCTCAGCAGATTTCTGGCAAAAAAAACTCTGAGAGTAAATAAAAATTGCCATGAAAAGTTTCTCAAAAAATCTATCGCTCGGAGTCGACTTTAAACTGTAGGTCGCGCTACTCATGTATAAAATTAGTACACTCAACATAAGTGGTTGTGAGACGCTCGGTCGTAATTCTGCCTAAAGGGTTGTAGTGACCAATTATATGTGTATGTATGATACCAGTATGTGCAGGATATAAAATCGTTCGAATGACTTCTATGGGTGGAGCATATCCAAAACGTCCAATTTTTCATAACATTGGCGCATAAATCAGGCTGAATTTGTCCGATGGCAAGGCAATAAAGGCCGCTGGGCTTAGTGGCTTGTAGACATATACCCGCAACTTAAAAAAAATCGACCACAAAATCTAATTGGCAAGTTCACATCAATCACCTCTACACGAGATGACCATGCCGCCATCTCGCTCGTGCAGTAAATTTAATGTAGCATGAGCTGTGTGACACATAGCACCATCTTGTTGAACCTACATGTTGTTGGTATTCATATCAATTCAGGATAAAAAAGTTCGTAATAATCGACGTCTAGTGCTAGCCGTTGATAGTGATGGCATGGGCAACGCCGTACTCAAAGATATATGGACTAATGAGGCTACTTGCATATATTCATGGAAATTGTCTCGAACTCGATGAGTAAGATGTGAGATGATGAGTAGGAATTGTCCAAATACATACATACATACGTACACACATTAAAACCCTTCAGTAAGGATTACAACCTAGTTTCTCACATCACTTTTGTTGTGTGTTAATTTTATACATGAGTGGCGGCACCTACAGTTGAGAAACTTTTGTATTTGTTCTCATAGTTTTTGCCAGCAATGTGCTGGGAGGCAATCACCGGATAAATATTTTCTCGTATTTCGTTTTGCTGGAGGCTGTGTGACTTGGGGTTTCAATTGCAGCCTTGCATTTAATAAGCCGTAGTATGTTGGCTTACCAGACTATGGCGACTAATGATGCTACCAGTCCGAAATCTACACCAAACGGTGATCATTTTATTATTTGCTGTTGAATGTTGGAAGACCAGACAGACGCTAAATTTATGTAGACTTTTATTTTCAGACCCGGTAATTCGAATTAGTGCATGTTTAAGAGGAAGTGGTACTATAATCACTATACATATGCCTTTCGAATTCTTACTAAGCCTGCTGAGCATAATTGTTGGCTTGATAAGTTCGCCAATTTTCAACTTAGTTTCTACTACAACCCCAGACCCTACGCAGGGCAAATTCAGGGTGTGAATGTTGTTCTTGCAATCATATACATACGTATGGCATGCGAATTCAAAAATTCAGCAGCGCTATCGACAATACCCGTTGCTTTATTTCCCTGAACTCTACCGACATTAATTCCAATACCATTCACGTGTGGTGTGTCCTTTGTCCCATAGTTGTTGCAAGTTTAGCATGTTAATCTGTTTTATTCTTGTTTATCCTTTACAGAAACAGTCCCTGAGTTGACCTATAAAGCATGGGATAGCCTTTCCAAAGTCGAGGGTGCAGCTCACACAAAAGTTTTTGTGTATCTCACTAGTTTTTAGCTGCTAAAACATATGCCTCAAGCGTTTACATCACTTCACCATACACGTTCTTAATTATTTTATTTAAGAAATCATAACGAATCATTAAAAAGTTTTTTTTTAACAAGAAAAACTCTCTTCTTTCATTCCCTTTTTTCTTGTTTTAAACATTATTTATCCAACCGCAAAAGCAATTTGTCACCATTTGAAAATAAAAAATTTTCAAAAAAAAATTCCACTCAAAAGCTTTAAGCACATTGTCAAGTCGGAATGAATGGTGAGGGAGAGGGAGAATAGGAGGAGAGTGTTGATTAAACACACATTAACATTTTACAGATATTTTGCGTTTCTATAAGTTTCTTAATTATCCTACTTTATCTTCTTTTGGCTTTTTTGTTTTTTTTTTGTTTTTTGTTCTTTATTTGCCAACATTAATGTAATTTTGTTGTCATGTTGCAGTGTTGTTGTCGTTGTTGCCCATTTTTTTTGTTTTTTGTTTCTATGACACTATGGAGTTTTGTGTAAAATAATGCGAAAGCTATACTAACAACAATAAAAACACAAAAGCAACAACAACAACAAGTTGACACAATTTTGACTTTCTTTTATGATGAATGATGTTTTCTAACCATAACGAGATACAACAGATCCACAGATAAAGATACAAAAACTGTGCACATACAAGTTGAAAGGCTGAAGGTTCATGCACCTCTTATACGTTTATTATGAGGGGGGGCTCATAAAAAAGCACACTGTGAAGCATTAAAATGTTAAAGGAGGGAGGGAGAGAGAGAGAGAAAGGTAACGTAATAATAGTACAATAAAACACCTGACTGGGTTATAACTCTGATGAATGAATGAATGTGTGTGTGTATCTTATTCCATTCGTATGTGTATTTGTGTCGTAAATAGATTTGTATGGGAGTATAAAAAGTACACATATGTACATATAAAGTATATTTTATGTGGTAAAAAATAAAGTTGAAGGGCCTGTTGGAAATATAGATTTAAAGAACTTTAAAATTAATGGAAATGATGCCGACAAAATATATATTCTTGCGATAAATTAAATCAAAACAAAATGGTTGTTAATTTGCGGAAAATACAAGTCCAGTTGGTTAAACGGCACAGCCACTTGTCCAAAAGTCTAGTGTTAAAATACACAGAATCGGCATCAAAAGGGCTCTACATCAGGATGTATTAGAGCTGATTGTGTAAGTTGATTACGGGTAATATCTAGGAGCCTACAGTAAGTACATCTACAGTGACTTCAAACAGGCACCTTCGAACCTTGACTAATAATAACGGCCATCTTGTTAAAGCTACATCCAGCAATTTAGTTACTTATTTATTTAGTCTGTTTACCCAAATCACTGTGGACGATAACAGGCAGCAGCGTGCTTTCGCTGAAGAAACGTGTTCTAGAGTTGTTGGCAATTGACCTTAGTTTTCATCAAAAAATCGTCTTCAGCGATGAGGTCTATATCTGTATGAAAGGATACGTGAATAAATAAAATTGTCGCATCCAATCTACATAATATCTAAGAACAATAAATGCATCGAGAAATAATCCTTGTTTGTTGAGGGCAGTAATGCTTCATACTTGCCGTGACTAGACTCAATGCCTTGTCCTGCTGGCGTATCATTCTTTCTGGCGTATCATTCTTTCGGCCCCATGGAACATCGATTATCTCCCTACAGAATATTATTTGAACAGGAGATTTTATGTTCTAATTTCCAGTAGGGATGACTAGATCATGAACATGATCATATCCCCGCAGTACTTGAACGTATACACCAATGGCTCGAGACTCAATAATAGGTCTTGTAGCGGTATCAATGTCTAGAAACTCAACTTAAAGACATCCCTCCGACTGTAGGATCACTGAACCGTGTTTCAAGCTGAGGTATTGTCATGTTAGCCGCTGCCCTGACCAACTTCATTTGGTTAGCACAGGGACTGCTTTTACTTGTGGCGAATTTTGGGGCTGGCGGCGGCATATTCAACTAAGAACAACGTTAGATGGTTAGACTATCACTGTCAACGGCGAGCACTATACGTCAAGGATTACCAAATTTTTTCGGCTTGAGTTGGATGGTTTGGACACCAATGGCATATAATTTCAACAGAACAGCGCTACGTGGCACATACCTCAAGCTATATCGTATATCCAGTACGAACAATTTGACAGCATATTTATCTCACGTCGAGGTAATGTAAACTGACCATCGAGATCATGCGATTTGTCCCTGATACACATTTCTTGTAGGGTTTTTTTAAATCGAACCCTAGCGATCCTTAAAGCCAAAATAACACGAAAGAAATGAAGCAACTCTTACAATATAGATCACAGTGGAAGAGTTCAAGCCGTAATACCCAACAAATTGAAATTTCCCACTGGGTTTCCTAAATTTCGTTTTATATGACATTCCGTAATAAACTCCTTGTTAAATTCATATGTACCAGTTACATTTTACAGTTATACATACATACGCTCCATATGTATTTATTTCCTATACAAGAGCATATGTTTCAGGGATTCTAAGAATACTTTTTTATTATTTGGTTAAAGCTATACAAGCCAACCAACAACAACAACAGCAACCAGAAAAAAGGGTAAAGTTCTGTGTAATGTTGTATAAACAAACACAACAACAACAACAAGAACAAAGGAAATCTTAAAAACAAAACACGAATAATATAAGAAGTTAATGGTGGCCTATGTTGACTTAAAAAATACGTTACTCCTTACCAGTATTGGGGCTTTCATAAAGCGCTTGGAATTTTCAAATAGAAAAAATGTGTGTGTTAAATCAACGAAATTGTTAATTTTTTTTAAAGGACTTGTTTATGTCATTATGTGTGGCATGTAACATCGTTCAAGTGTCCACGACAGCTGCTTTGGATGGAGCGCATTCAAAATGTTCCATTTTATAAGGCTCTGGCTTATAAATCAGGCTGGATTTCACCGATGATATGGATGATGTTGGCTTAAAGGACCCCTGTGGTATGTGACTTATACTCCTACATCTGCGACACTTAAGAAAACTACACAAGAAATCGTTCAACGGCGATACAGAACGATTTGTCAGGGACGATATTATTGTTATGGAGCCATTGTATTGATGATATTGTCTGTATTATGCTGATTCATCCAGGGAAAGCAAGTAGGCCATCTGGATTCCAGAACATATGGAAATGGAGGTCAATTACCCTGCAAATGAATTCGGCGGAGAGATGCTTTTATACCACTGCTGAAGCCGGATAGAAATTGCTCTATATTAACCGATCAAAATCGAATAAAAATGGACTTGTGGGGGAAATGGATCAAGATTCCAAAACAGGTTTTCTTTATTTTCGGCCGTTACGTTGGACCGGAGAATAGGCGTCGAAGCTAATTGATTTCTTCAAATAGGCAACAGAGGCAAAATCGGATAAAAATGGACCTATTGGGGAAATGGATCGAGTGGGCTGAATAGCCATAGACTCATAGGTTCCAAAACAGGTTTCCTTATGGTCAGGTGTTACGTGGGACCAGAGATATAGGCTTCGAAGCTAATTGTTTTCTTCAAATAGGCAACAAAGCAAAATTGGGTAAAAAATGGACCTAATGGGGAAAATGGACTTAGTGGGCTAGATAGCCATATTCTTAAAGATTCCAAAACATATTTGTTTATGGTCGTGCGTTATGTGGAACCGGAGATATGATGAAGCGCTCTGTCTAAATACTGATAAAAATGAATTTTTAGTTCATTGGACTTCAAAATTTTTATAATTCTCATTGAGTTCATTAGCATTTATATGGATATATACAACAAAATGTCGTATTTTTAGCAAGTTAAATTTTTTTTTCGTTGATGACTTGCATTTTTTTGGTAGATGAATTTAATTTTTCTTGATCAATGACTTGCATATTTTTTGTTGATGACTTGCATTTTTCTTGGTAATGACTTGCATTTTTCCTGGTCGATGACTTGCATTTCTTAGGTAGATGACTTGCATATTTTGGTAGATTTTGGCGTATTAACATTCAGCGTCTACGCTGGCTTAGCCATATCGTTCGAATGGAGGAGGATGCTCCGACGAGACCGGTATTTTAGGCATCTGCAGAAGTCTGCGAAGAGGAAGAGCTTGTTTGCAGGCCGAAATCCGTTAATCGGAATGTTAATGGCCAATTAAGTAAGTAAATAAAATTTTAATTTTTTTTTTTTTTGCAAGAAAAAAACAGAAAAAAATTTGTGTAGAAAGAAGAACTTAGGCAAGGGGAGTATATACGCAGATCATAGGCCAGAACTATTCTGTGGAGTAAACTTGGCGAAATGGAAGAAAAAGTTTTTTATTTTAAATCAGTGAAGTTCGTTTTTAGTAACGCAGTGTCAGTACATTTTGCTTTCAAAATATTAATAATCGTGGTGATAATCAACACTAAGGCGTATGGGTTACATGTAATACGCTGCTGTATTTAAAAAATATTGCTCATACGTATGGATGCCTATGCTTTATCATACGATCCGCAAAGTAGGCAACATTGAATTAAGAAGAAGCAAAGAATTAAACAACATAAAGTGTGTGGGCTATTTAAAAGTTTAAATTTAAAAATGCAATGAAACAAAAACGGTTTAGAATCTTGCCAAATTTATTGGTTTTATTGTGATGCGCAATTGTTCCGGTTAGAAATGGAAGATTATTTCATTAATATGGCTACCACAGCTGACCTTACAGTACGTCATTCGATTGGACCAATTTTCGTGCTTTTTTTTGACTAACGAATGTTGTCCTTCAAGTGCTCAATTGCCTCTGGTTTGTCGGCATAACACTTTTCTTTAACGCCTCTCCACAGAAAATGCCATCAAATGCATACCATTGAAATTGAGCCTGATTCATGCACCAGATTTTCTCCATTCAGAGAAGCCTTGGCGGACGTGTGAACGATGTTATATTCCACACATAATTTAATCGATAGGTCCTTCAGCCGAATAAGAAATTTCAATGTTATCATACACACCATACTTTTTATTACCTCTTTAAGCCACCCAGCTTCTTATGCCTGTTGTAGGGTATATGCAAATCTAAAAACACGTGCGTGTGTGTAAAATATTTTATTACGTTTTAGTTAAATAAAGTGATTTTGTTGATGTTGTTCTTGTTGTTTTTTTATATATTATTATCACTTTTATTACTTATTGTTGTTGTTGTTATTTCTATTACTATTGTTGTTGTGTGAAAAAAGATAGAGAAAAACAACAAATATTTACATTTGAGTCTGCAGTAATTAAATTTAAAATAAACAAAGCGAATGAATGAATGAATGAGTGACTGAAAAAGTGAATGAATGAAAGACTCCTTTAAATAAAAGGATACACTGTGTTACGCATAGAACTCAAATAAATGCAGAAGAAATAAAAGACAACTCCCCACCACACAAAAATGGAGAGAGGAAAAAACTTTTCAAATATGTATAATCACCACATACAAAGGAATGTATTTCCACTATGTGTGTGTACATGTATCTCTTAAAATCAAAGAAACAAAATGTGAGGTGTTCCAGTGAAAAAGTTTTAAAAGATTTAATTGTACTTTTGAGCGTTAAATTAGAAACAAAACACAATTTTCTTTCAATACTTTTAACGCATAATGATACAGTTTTAAACGCCCATTTAAAAAGTGTTTACAATTCTCTATACATTCTAATGAAGAGAAATGAAAAGTAATTAAAATGTGGAAATTATTGAACAGAAAGCGGAAATAAACATACCAGATAATGATCCGTTAAAACAATGTATGAAATTTGTATACCCTGCAAGGGGTATGGTAAATGCAGTCGGTATTGTAGCACTGGGTACAACCAAATCTATCAGAAGAGATTAGCGACACGAGATATTCTGTCCGGAGACTGTATAGGCTCTTATTGTAGATGAGCTTCTGCACAATTTGTATTCTCTGGTCGTTCAAACTCTAAGCTTTGCATAGCATGGAAGCGATTGCCAACAGATTATTATCTCGAATATCACGCCTTATATTAGATAAACAAATAGTGCTCGGAAAGGAATCTACCGATCAATGCCTCTGAAACCGCTTTACAGCCGTCCACTAGACCAACACGCGTAAATCTTAAATACCAAATCGTACAGTGAACTGCTTTTGAATTTTACAACGAAACAGAATACATGGTTAACACGCAGAACAAACCGCTTTCTTCAGAAGATTACTACGGAGCCGAAGAAGACATTCTTTGAATGCCTTTTCGGAGGACTTAGAAATTGAATAGGATTTCTCAATTGCATTGCCGGACTGGTACGTAGTTCACAATCTCTGACATATTACAATGCATTGATTTTCTTTCTTCATACATACACACATACATACATACATAATTGGTGACCACAACCCTTCAGTCAGGATTACAACCGAAGCTCCTCACACCATTTATGTTGTGTGCGTTACTTTTATACACGATTGCCGGGACCTACAGACCGATCAAAGTCCTTACCAGAAATCTGCTGAGAGGAAGCCGCAGAAGAAATACTTCTCATATTTCAGTTTGTTGGAGATATCTAACTTGAAGTTTGACCCTTGGCATGACATCTAGTAAGCCGACGGCTTCCGATAATTTAGATAATTTTTTTATGGAGGCTTTATCTCCTTAGAAGCAAGAGGATACCTGCAATATTGCGCGTACCATCGCGGACTGTTCTTAAATCGCATGACCATCCACCGCACAATAGCGATTCTGTCTCGCCACTGTAGTATTGGTAGGCATGCCGAAAGACTTGACATTCCAGCAAATGACTTCTGCAGGAGCTGTGGGTCTGAGCTGTGGGTCTCATGTGTTGGTGGCCTGCTCATGTCATAAAAAAGGGGGTTTCTGATAACCCAGTTTCTGGCATCCTTGATCGAACTCTCTAATATAAAGATTTCTGAGAAGGAGAAAGAAATTGCCTCTTACCTCACGTGTTAGTGCCTTGTTTTAGTCGTGAAATTTCTGAGTCTTTTAACCCTCACTTGCTGACATCATTGGAGGAGCACTCTAATATGTATAAGGATTGCTGTAATAATATGATTTGATTTAGATTCGTGTTGGTTTCCTTTAAGGAATGTTTGATCCACGGGTTTTTTTTTTACGCCGAGGAGGAATGAATATTCCTAACCGCCCCATAGAGGAAGTCGTCACATCCTCCGTGTGTGGGGCCCTCACGCACTAAATTCCCCCCTCGTCTCGTGGACTCGTTGTGCCCACTACGGAACTACTGTGGTATTACTTCGGAGTGGAGTCCTTTTGGCCATTTGGCCCCTGCGTGTTCATATCCGCGTCCGGATTGCGTGTCGGAAGTTGAGGAGACATCTAAGGGTCTCCACTATTCCTTTAGTTGATCCACGGGTTGAAATTTATTGTATTACAATGGGATTAAATGCTGGCCAACCTAGTCTTAAACATTTCATTGCATTGTACAATTCACCCATGTGGCTTAGGCAAGATGGCCGAAAACTATATAGAGGAGGCCTAGAGATATAGACTACCTCGAACCAACGGTTTTGAGATCATGGGATCAATGCCATCGATACACAGGCGTTGCTTTTAGTCAAGCCACCATATTCGATCACAAGTGAGAAGGAAAGTCTTTGTAGAGCATTAAGGCTCAAAAGTATTTCTGAACCAAAAAAACTATAACACATGGGAAAGGAGGAAAGTCCTGTTGAACTGCCTATGTACTCATATTCTCCATAGTAATGCGATGATATACCTAGAAGCTTTGCTCTTGCAGTAACTATCAAGGATTGTGAAGACTGATGACCCAACTTTAGCAAACAAGAAACGGGCTTTTAAGTGTACCAAAGTACTGGAAAATAATGGCAGTAATAGATGCATAAAATTCACATTCTGAACTGAGATCAACTTCTATCCAGGTTGATGAGATCAACTCTGGCGAAACTACGATCCGGTTGAAGCAATTGCTAGAAAAGGCAATAAAAATAGGAGCTAAATTGAGCACAGTTCACTCATATGCCAACTACACCATATTTGATTGTACAGAAGTTTAGTTAAGAAACATTAGGATCCTGTAGAGCACCACATAGTCGAACATGACCGACTACAACTTGCCAACTTATTTAATAATACATTTATCAGGCCTATAATTGAAATATTCTGTCCCCTTAATTGAGCAACATTTTAATTATTTTGTGTATAATTTGACACAAACAGCATAAAAATCTAAATTGAATGTAAATTTTTGCACTCAACAGCAAAAAAAAAAAACAAAATTTGGAATCCTACACTTACACAACTACAGACTCCATTTGAAAAGAGTATGAATGGTTTGAATACACAAAATATGGTTCATAACGTGTAACGAATTGGAAAAACAATTGAAAAGAAAAATACAGAATTGCCCACACAATTATGTCTGGGCATAAATGAATAAAAACCCAACAGACAAACAGACACAGATTTTGGTTAAACGATATGCAAATTTCATTTAGTGAATCACTATTGGATGGGTGTTGTAGCAAATGTAACCGATAAGATGGGAAGGTTATACACATGAAATCTAATGAAGTTTTCAATAGGACGGGATGTATATCACTATGAAATATTTTTGTTAGCGATGAGATTTATTTAAAATTTTATTCTTTAAATTTTTGTTTTCTAAAATTTAAAAAATTTTCTTCTTCTTCTCATATTTACTTAATCCGTTATTATACAATAAAATTAAGAAAAAATTGTTTTTTTCTTCCATTTTAGTTTCCACCCATTAACTTGCCTGTCTGTTGGTTTTTATACTTTAAACGAGAAAGAGTACTCAATTACATTTAAGTACGATTTCATTCCACACACAACAAAAGAAAAGATATTCAGCTTTGAAATGCAAATGAAAATCAAATATCTTTGGAAAAACTTATTACATTTTACCATTCATTCATTCATTCATTCGTTTATTTCATCTTTAAAACTGGCAAACAATTATTGAATATTTCAATGTAAAAACCAAATGAAATTGAGAAAATTTAAATAAAAAATCTTTTGTTTTTTCTCGTATTCAACTCCCATTTTTCTTGGGTATTAAATTTTCGTATTGTATGTCGATTTTCTAAAATTAATTTTAAAGATTTTTCCAGCATTGGTTTTTTGGTACCCTACATTAGCACAAGTTTAACTCATGTTACGGTCTAAGGAAGACAGTCGTAATAAAACATCATAAACAAGTATACGTCCTCTTAGACTTCCACTCTATTTGCATCGACTGCTTAAAAAGCGTTAGACGCCGGACTCTCACGTTAATATCATATAAAAGTCTCATAACCTATATAGTGTATCAGAGATATCTTATAACGAAGGAAAAATAATGCATACACATCGTAATAACACCACAGTTGTCATTAGACAGAAACCGAACTATCCTAACATTTCTAAGAACAACTCTATGTCAAGTAAGCTCTCAGTCAGAAGTCGCCGTGGTCTAGTAGGTAGTGTGTTGCCTTATTAGACGTGAGGACCGAGTTCAAATCCCAGGTCATACATCAAAACGAAAATATGAAAATATTTCTTCGGCGACTTCCTTTCAGCAGATTTCTGGCAAAAACTCTGAGAGTAAAAAATTGCCATGAAAAACTTCTCAAAAATCTGTCGTTCGTAGTCGATTTTAAACTGTAGGTCCCGCTACTCATGTATAAAATTAACGCACACAACACGAGTGGTGTGAGAAGCTAGGACGTTGTACAATAGGTCAATTCGACCTCCGGGTACTGTACTTGTCACAGTTAACAAGTACACGTCCTCTAACCTAACCTAACCTAAGCATGAAAGCTTCCCAAAATGGAGCCAGAATTCTACTATGGAATGGGAGCTAATTTTTGGATATGGTTGTTCAACGAAACGGAGGATAAAGAGGAACGAAAACTCTTTCAAAGCCTACTTATCTTAAAAGCAATCAAAATTTTGCTGGAAAATTTCAATAAGAAGTGTGCTTAGTCATGCCTTTGAATATCCAAGAATAACTGGATGTTGGTTACTGGTCTGTTGACAGGGCACTGTAGACTCAGAGTAAACTTATTCAGTATAGGAGATCTTTTGAGCTCTACATGTACTTATATTCTATGATAAAAAGAATGAATCATTGGGGCACATTCTTAGTATCTCAGATGCTTTAATACCTTTTCGAGTTTTTCTACGTTTTTATTTGTGAATACTATGTGCCGTTCGTTGTTGATATTTTGTTGTTGCCTGTCTAGTTTCTGGATGGCCAAGAGGCTATCGCCTAATGTTTATTCGAGCTGGACAATGCTAGAGAAGTTGTTCTATGGCCTCTTCCTCGTCATTAAAGCTTAAAGAGAAACGATAACTCTTTTAAAACCTACTTGACTATGTACCGTACGTTGTTGGTATTTTGTTGTTATCTGTTTAAAGCTTTAACCGAAGTCGTTGAGAGAGGTACTCCCAATCTTTGGTCGTATGCATCTAGAGGCCTGTGTCCCGCTTTAAATGCTTAAAAGTGTCTAAGATTCTGATCAGGTTTAATGTAAATTTTGTTTAGCAATTACTATATCGTAACAGATCTGTCCGGTCTTTCTTCAAATGAGTTTATTATTCCTTCTTTCTTTTATAAATAAGAAAGTTTTTGTGTGTTTCCCTCTGAAGGGAAATGACAATCTGAAGTATTCAATTCAATTGTATCTTCATTGTACCAGACTTTGTAAATTCGTCTGCTGTGCTATTCATGTGAGGGTAACTGACGAATTCTTTATATCCCCCAGAGACAGCTGACAATCCTGGACTATCTTAGATATGACACAGATATCTCTAGATATCTAAAGGCCATTCGCAATGCGCCTGTCTTTACAGCCAGTATTTTAGCCTGAATAGTAATACAGTAATAGCAGGTGACTAGGATAGAACAAAGCAATATCATTTCACAAAGGTATCGATATGAAGGCTTATAAGGGAACTTTTGCTTTTAGAAGTCCAAGCCATAAAGAAGGATTTGGTGGCTTTTTGTAGGTATGGAATAAGTAGCTGAGGAAAAGAAGTTTCATCTTTAAGGTCATGAAGTGCTATTTTTTACATTCTTTTATAATTAAGTTTGTCAACTGCCTGAGTTCTTTACTTAAACTACCTCTTGAACTGTAGAGTATTCTTAAGCCGTAGTGAACTCATTCTTCTCTAATTTGCATGAGCCAGTAGAAATCATTTGAGCATAACAACGCCACATTTTATTCATATCCTTTGTTATGCAAATTTTTATTCTGTGAATGTTAGAATGTCTGAACGTCTATCGGTTTTTACTTTGGCAATTCAATACTTTTCTTAGATACTTTTTTTTTTGTTTTTTTTTCTGTTTTTTGCATTTGCCTCTCAAATCACTTATTAGAATGAATGCAAAAATTTTGAGAAAAAAGTATTTATTGGGGAAATTATTTTGAAAGCACACTACAGAGGTAGCTATGAACACAGTGCAGTGAAGGATTTTTGAATATAATGTCTAGGTCTTAAGTTAAAATTAAGTTTGAAAACCTCATCATGAAAATTTAAAAACCTTTTTGAAATTTGAAGAGCACCAGGAACTTCAATATAGAAACCTTTACAAGCTCTATAACTCAACAAACTTACCTCTTAAATGTATAGCATTTCCCTGAAGCCTTGAGCAGGAAAACAATGTATGTAATGGGTGTTGCCCCATATACTACTACTGCACACAGTAACATATATTGAAAAGCTCTTTAGGACTCCTTTAACGAGCACTCGAAAGTGTTTGTAAAAATTATTTTCATTTTGTTTTTCACTTTTTCTCTCTTTTTCTTGTTGTGAATTCCTTTTGTCTACAGTTTCTGTATGAATATTTTAAACAGAAATACTTAGTTCAGCCTATGGCAGACAAAGCGACTCCTTTGTGTATAAATTTAACTACACAAGCACTTTATAGGCAACAGTAGTTTTGGTGTGAAACTATTTTAAAGCATAAACTGCAACCATCATTAATTTATTGATGGGGGTTGGGAATATTAGAAACTAATTTTAATATTAAAATAAATCACGGTTTAATAAAGTAACCATAAGATTAGTAAGTGTTAAACATTATTACACCCGGGGGCAAGGAATATGGTGTCATAAGTTAATTCACTTCATCAGTGTTAGTATGTTAAACAGTGTGTGTTTTGTTTGAAACTTACTGTACTTGGTGTACTGGGGGCTTTAGGGGTACAAACACATGTTGTGGTGCTTTTACAATTTACACTGTGTATGGAGGCTTTTTTTCAGCATTGGCATAGGCAAGCACGATATTCTGATCCTTTATTTACAGTTATAAATACGTAGGTAGGTATATTTGTTTGTCAACCCAAAAAGTGAGGGATAAACCCAAGACATGATAAATATGGCCCATTGTGATACGACAGTTACCCACTTGCTGTTGCTCTAGAATAATTCATAGCTTCCGACGGACTCCTTATATCATTCTCATACATACAAACATACCTTGATCACACAAATATAATTGTTCATTACAACCCTTCAGTCAAGGAGTACGACTTGGCCTCTCACAGCACTTATGTTGTGTGTGTTAATTTTTAATACTTGAGTGGCGGAATCTACAGTTTAAATTCGATTCCGAACAACAGATTTTTGAGAAACTTTTCATGGCATTTTTCTTATTTACTCTCAGAGTTTTATCTTTGTCAAAAATCTCCTGAGAGTAAGTCGCCGAAAAAATATTTTTTATTTGGGGTTGTCCGGCCTGGGGTTCACACCAGGGCCTCATGTCTAATAAGCCAATACACTATCAAATTGACTTTGGCCCTTTACCTACATCGTCTCCATAGTAGACACCAAGGTGAAGAACACTTTATTCCTCTCTACAGATCTTATAGAAGTTGTCTTGCATGAATGCCCTTAATTCAGTGTCCAGTATTAGTTTGGGCAGCATTTCAGTGTACCCTCTATTCAGCTCTGATCACATTTCATGCGTTATCCTTTCCGTATTCGAAGAAATTCATAACATTATAAGCTCGAAGGTCTTTGACAGGTTCTCCAGATCATTTAAATCGTCTCCATAATAGCCATCAAAATGGAACCTCTCTCTCCAACTCAGCCCCGAGTTGAAAAACAGTTTACTTCTCTCTAGAGGTCTTGTAGAAGTCGTTTGCCATGTCTCCACAAGTGTCCATAATATAATGTCCGAGGCTAAGTACAGCTTATTCCTCTCTACAACTCTTGTAGAAGTCGTTTGCCATGTATCCTTGAGTGCCCACAATATACTGTCCAGTATTGAAGCCAAGAACCACTCTGAGGCTGCTCTTTGGAGTTCGGGTAGCGTTTTCGTGCACCCTGAACATGAAAAGCTAGGCTATAATCCTGACTGAAGGATTGTAATGGCCAATTATGTATGTCTATTCAGCTCTGACCACATTTACTGATTCTACCCCCCCCCCCCCCCTCCCCCAATTTTTACGGAATCCATAACATCACCAGCTGGTAGGTCTTCGATATAGCTCCCAACGTAAAGAACTCATCGGAGAGTTCTATGTTTGTGCCACTCCCAGGCAATTTTGTTCCGCTATCTCATTCATTCGTCGTAGTCTAGTAGGTAGAGTGTTGTTTTATTAGATGTGAGGCCACGGTTTATACTCCAGGTCATATATTTCCAACAAATAACGAAATATAAAAAATATTTTTGCGGCGACTTTCTGTCAACATATTTCTGTCAAAAACTCTGGTAGTAAATAAAATTGTCACGAAAAGTTTCTTAGAAATCTGTCGTTCGGAGTCAAAATATAGGTCCCGCCACTCATGTATAAAAAATTAACACACACAGCATAAGTGGTGTGAGAAGCTAAGTTGTAATTCTAACTTAAAGGTTGTAATGTACTCGTATGTACGTATCTCATTGATATACTTATACGCGACAGGCTTAAACTCTCTTAGGGTTTATTATGTCAGAACACAGTGGTCGCACAGAAGGTATTCAGGGAAAGTCTACAGGGATATTCTCCTTTATAGACGACACTTCGAATGTCGAACGGGACAGCCACAAGCTCTCATACAGAACCAAGGAAAGTACACAGGGATTCAACTGTATGGCCCACACTTGCGAGGAGCTGGATACTATTTTCCCAAACTTCTTTTTCCTGAATAAATATGCTGTAGAAATCGTAGAAATCGTAGTGTAATACTACATTCCAAATTCTCGCAACACAGTCCAACCGATGCCGAATAGTTTAAGCTGCCAAGCCTTATAATAAGGGTCCAGAGTAAACAAGCATTTTCGCTAAATCCACATATAAATCTTCACGTTTGTAGTACATTTTAACAATTCCTTTGCCTCCTTCGATTGTTAAGTGCTGTGTATTCGCAAATGGTAAACCTTTGAAGTATACCCCTAAATGGATAACCTAATACAATTAAATTCAACTTGGAATTAATGTAGATTGCCAAACACATCGTATTTGGTTGATTATTTAAATAAAAACAAAACGTAAACAAAAACAAAAACAAAAATTCTAATTTGAAATTGAAATCAAATATGCTGTTTGAACACGCACTTATGGCGGCCTTAAAGATCAAAGTAATTTGATATTAAAAACATGTCAAACAAATTCAATTTAATGTCAATTTTAATAATGAAAATCAAATTAATTTTACGCAAATATTGATTGGAAAACAAAACAGAATTCCATAAATTACCTGAGAGCCATAAAATACTGAAGGCTTTAAAATTTAAATTTTCTACAATAAAATAATAATTCGCTGATGATATGTACAACGGGCACGGTGCTACTTTAAAGTACAATACCAAAAACAATTTATCATTTTTAAAGGCTGTATAGTAAAGACTTTTGTTACACTCTTTAGTACAAACATTTTTTTGCATTCTTTACACTCTCTAGGTTAAGCTTTAAAGAAACACTTTTTATGGTTTTGTTTTGGTTAAGCCTAAACCTACTTAATCATTTTCCTCAATATAATGTTTTTATTTTCCCTTCTTTTTTTATTTTCTTCTTTTATTTTTTGTGTAACTGTTAAATTATTTTTAGTTGTGGACCGGAAACTCAACACATGTACAAATTCCCACAGGATACCAATACACAGTTTTTTTTTTAACACATTTAAATATTAAATGAATGTTAATGATTTTATAAATACACGTACACTTATATACCTACAAACACATGTTTGGGATACTCAATTTACTAGTGTGGTTAAAAATAATTCTCTAAATTGTTTACAACAGACATATAAGGACGTGTTTATGTGTGAATAATTGGAGTAAATAGATATTCTAGTGCCCTCAATCGATACATAGTTGCTCATAACAACCCTTCAGTCAGGATTACAACCTAGCTTCTGCCACTTTTTATGTTGTGTGTGTGTTAATTTTATATTTGAGTGGCGGGATCTACAGTTTAACGTCGACTCAGAACGACAGATTTTAAAAACCTTTTCATGGAAATTTTACAGTTTAAAGTCAACTTCGAACAGCAGATTTTTTGACAAGCTTTTCATGACAATTTTTATTTACATCCCCGGATTTTTGTCAGTAGTATACTGAATGGAAGTCGCCGAAGTAATATTTTCTTCAAATTTCAATTTATTTGAGATGTCTTTGCTGGAGTTTAAACCTAGGCCTCATGTTTTATAAGCCGACACACCGCCTAATAGACTACGTCGACTTTAAAGGGAGTCTTTGACTCTGTCAGTCTTTCCTTTAGCCGAGTACATTTTTCTAAACTTACCTTAGGTTAGGACGTGTACTTGTCAATTAAGACGAGTACAGTACCCGGAGGTCGAATTGACCCATTGTACAACGTTCTTAAAGAGGAAGGATAATAGAGGGAATAGGATAAGAGGAGAGGATGTTGTAAAGGGAGATAAACTTATCTTACGACATCACAAAAGAGTTCTCGTCTTATAAGCTGTGGTACAGCTACCCTCCTTGCATACTCATCTGGCCTCTCATAGTCATGAATTGCCACTGAATTCGTTAGAAACCTAACTTTACACCTAACTTTCCGAGAAAGTCACGAGACTTTTAAGGAAAATCCTGTTAACCAACAAGCTTTAGTTCACCTTGTAAATATTGAAGTGATCAGTCAGCGAATACGAATGTTTAATACCAGCATTCTACAGTCATCTGTATAAAATCCAAGGATACTACTGGGAACACACATACAGTGGCGAGCAAAAATGGGTGCATGTTTTTAATTTTCGAGTTTATTATCTTGTAAAATTTTAATAGTGTGGAATATGATTATTCTTTCTACGGGGTTTTCTTCTAATTTTCATTACTTTATTGTATTCAAAATATAATTTAAGAAAATTTTATCAAAAAGAATATAATTTAAATAAACGTGTTTGATGTCGATTCTTCCACTTTTGCACGTTATGCTATTTTTTTCATAAAAGCGAAAAACAATACAAATTAGTGCAATATACCGTGATACATTTTTTTGTTGTCTTTTATTTACCATTCTATGCATCATTTTAATCATTAGAAGCTGTCAGTAGTGATTAGAACTTAATTATCGTCGTTATTAAGAATTGGTCTTATAATGCTAATGAAATGAAAGAATAAGTGTTGAAATTTAAAATAGAATTGTGTTTCTAACAGAATAAGGTGAATATCCAAGAAAAATAGCAAAAGCACTACAAATATCACACTATGTGGTCTAAAGTTTTCGAAAACGACTAAATGTGCAACCAGATTCTACAACTAGAGGTCGACCAACATTGCTCACCGATGGCGATGCTCATCTTATGGAACGTCTTATGAAAAATAAGGGCACAAAACACCAAAGCTAGCTGCAACGACCATAAATAAAAATGTCAGCGAGTGGACAGCCCGAAGAGCACTTTGCATAATCGGGTTGGTATCAGCCACTAAGCAAAAAAAGCCGGCTATATCGCACAAAAATGTCAAGGCTCGTTTAGAATTTTACAAAACTTATGGTAAATGGACAGTTAGCGAATGGAAACGCGTGATCTGGTCGGATGAAACAAAAATTAACCGATTTCAATAATATGGAAAAGATTATTATTGGCACCGGCCACAAGAAAAACTTCAAAGGCATCAGGTAAAACAGACGATCAAACATTGAGGTGGAAGTTTGATGGTTTAGGGATGTTTTACTTGGTGGAGTGTTGGTCCGTTGATGAAAATAGAGGGTAAAATGAGAAAGGAAAACTATCTAAGTATCCTTCAAACAAAATTGCCAGAATTCGTTGAAGAATGTGCGTACCCTTAAGAAGAACTGTTTTTCCAGCACGATGGCGATCCTAAAACACCGCCAAAATTGTTCAAAATTGGTTGTCCCATCAACATTTCAATTGATTAAATGGCCACCACACAGCCCGGATATAAATCCAATAGAAACGTTATGGGCAATTATTAAAAGAAGACTGACAGCATATGAAAGAGCTCCAAACAATTTAGACGGACTTTGGACAAGGATGCGGGATGAATGGAGAAAAATACCAAAAAAAATATGGAAAATTTAGTGGAAAGTATACCCAAGCGTATTAAAAGCATAAAAAAATAAAGGACTGTGGACAAAATATTAAAAATTAATAAATATTTAAAAAAAATCGAATACGTGCAAAAGTGGAATAATCGAATTATTTCCGTTTTTAGCAAATAAATGAAGTAAATTTAATTTTTGTATATTTATTTTTATATCTTCGAAAAATATATCAAAAAATATGAAATATACTGAAGTTTTATTTAATTTGCTTATTTATTTAGGATT
Source organism: Sarcophaga rosellei (assembly GCA_930367235.1). Classification (NCBI taxonomy): domain Eukaryota; kingdom Metazoa; phylum Arthropoda; class Insecta; order Diptera; family Sarcophagidae; genus Sarcophaga; species Sarcophaga rosellei. The sequence continues at coordinate 12,503,341 of OV884020.1, read as the reverse complement.
TTATAGCAGTTTTATTAAGAATGTGGCAGAATGCATCCATTTTTGCTCGCCACTGTACATATAGTGAGCGCCAAAAGTGAGTAAACACCACTGAAATAATTCATTTTCTTAGGATAGCGAGAAAAGTAAATGACAATAGTCGAATAAATTTCCAAAAATAAAAACGTTTATTTATTACTTATAAAATGTTAAAACAAAAACAACAATTCATGCTAAAGGAACTTTTTTTATACTTAAGAACATAATAGAAAATTTCAAATTACAGTGGATGTTGACTCACTTATGGCGCTCACTGTATATCTTCATACCAGTAGTCGCTGTAGTCTAATAGGCAGTATGTTGTCTTATTGGACATGAGGCCAGCATACAAAAAAAATACATTTCTTCGTTGACTGCATCTCAGCAGATTTCTGGCAAAAACTATGAGCGAAAATAAAATTGCCTTGAACTGTAGGTTCCACCACTCATGTATAAAATTAACATACACAACATAAGTGGTGTGAGAAGATAGGTGTAATCCTGACTGAAGGCTTGGAATGACCAATTACATAGGTACATATATGTATGTATCTACCTACGCTATCTACATCAGAATTTTCAAATAATTTCCCTTCATAAAATATTCAATAAAATGTTTACTCTAAACATTCCCTGATACTATAATTAATTATTAATTTCAACTATTTTGCAATTCCTTAGGATTACTTATAACCAGTATGCCTTAAGGAATAAATATCCTTAGACAGGCTCAAGTATTTTTACTTAAAATTACACATTTTCAGTAGTTTATGAATTCAAATCAATTTCACAGCAATTTTACCGAAAGCTTTGCTAAAAACGTGCTGAGAATTTTTATTATTAAATTCAGTAAAAATTAGATTTTTTTATTTTATTTCGCACTCTGAAAAGTATGCAATGTAATATTTATTTAACCTTTAACACCAACACATGTATAGTACAAGGACCAGTATTTGTGTATACATATCCCTTAAAGAGAAAGAAAGAAAATAAAACAGCATGAAATGAAATGAATCTCTCTTTCTAATGATTTCAAATTACTGTTGGTAGAGAAAAAAACAAGTAAAAGAAGTTAAAAACACAGCAGATATGTACGAGTATGTATGCATTTCTGATTTATTTACATTTAAAGAATTTTTTCCAATTCTCTGAAGTTTTTTTCACACACATATTTGTTATTGTTTTTCCTTTTTTCTTTTTCCTTTCGACTTAATGATGTTGTTCATTCGCTGTGATGTTGTTGTTGTTCAAAATGTTTTCTTTTCACATTTAAATCATTTGCACAATTTATTTTCTCAGAATTTTTTAATTGTTGATTAAATTAGTCGTGGAAGAATAGGAAATTCAAAAGAAAAAAAGTTATTTTTATTTACTTGTGGAATCAGTAAAAATCATTACATCATTATGTTGAGCTACTGCAATAGCTTCAGTTAACAGCCCAAATAGGAAAATATATTTTCGGATTCAAAGCGAATTTACTTACTTAATTGATCACTACAACCACTTAGTCAGGATTACAGCCTAGCTTCTCACACCACCCATGCTGTGAGCGTTAATTTTATCCATAAGTAGCAGGACCGACAGTTTAGGTTCGACTCCGAACAAAAGATTTCAAAGAAACTAGTTTTACACACCACTTTTGTTGTGTGTATTAATTTTATTCTTAAATTGCAGAACTTACAGCTTAAAGTCAACTCCGAACGACAGATTTTGAGAAACTTTTTCATGGCAGGTTTATTTACTCTCAGAGTTTTTGCCAGAAGTTTGCTGAGAGGAAGTCGCCGAAGAAATATATTTTTTTCATATTTCGTTTTGATGGAGATGTCTGACTTGAGGGTTGAACCGCGGCCTTTCGTCTAATAAGCCAACACACTACCTACTAGACTACAGTGACGTAAACTTAAATGGTTCGGTTGATTTCGCCTAATCTAGCTTTAAAAAAGTCACTTTCGGACTTGAACAGTTAAAAGCTACATCCGTCATATTGGTAGACAATAGACAATGACATATGCTTGCTGTATATGCTCACGATCAGTAGGCAACTGACCTTAATTATCATCGAAAAATCATTTTCACCGATGAGGTTCATTTTTGAACGAAAGGATGTTTCGCCTTAGAACAGGCGAAATCATGAAATGCATTGTGTCGCGCTTAGGAAAGTAGATTATGGAAGGTAGTAAAGAGGGAGTAGTATTTGTAGATATTAGAAGTCAATCAATTTGTTTTACAAGTGACAGGAAAAACTTTTGCAAAAACGGTATTCTACCTTAGAACAGGCGAAATCATGCAGTGCATTGTTTCGGCATTCCACCTAGTAAAAGAATGGCTAAGGCATGATTTATTTCTGTAGTGCATTATGCGATCCACTGGCTAATCAACAAAGAAGGGATGTGTTCTGCGTGGGTAACGTGTTTTACGTAAAAAAATACGATTTTCGGAAACAAGTCTTTTCCGAAAAGCACATTCCACTAAAATAGCGATAGAATAATGAGACACAAGTCACATTGCGATGGTGTTCTAATGAATCCATAGAGTTGGACATTCTACTGACATTCATAAGCCCCTTCCGCCATCATGAAGTATTTCATAATACTTCAAGGTAATGGCTTATTGTATTCCATTTTCGTTCGTATATAAGTGGTGTAAATAGCAAGGAGATCAGATGTAGTGAAGTAGTTACCGCTGCTGAAACCATGGCCGTTGAATACTTTTTTCGAAAATTGAAAAATATGCTGCATCTACCGAACATCGCATGGAAATTACATGCCCAGAGCATCCAAAGGTTCTGGTTTCCAAATACAGCCATAATCAATTGTTATTCTGGACGTGATATACTGTCGCTATACAGCTCTGAGAGCAAATAAAAAAACAATTCAAATCTGTCCTTCGGAGTCGGCATTAAAATGCTGGTCCCGGCACTTATATATAAAATTAAAATTAACACAACATAAGGGGTGTGCGGGGTCGCCGCATGTATGTAGTGTGTTCGCTTATTAGACCTAAAGCCCGAGTTCGACCCCCGGGTTGGCCATTAAAACGCAATATGAGAAAAAAATATTTCTTCGGCGTCTACCTCTCAGCAATTTCTGCAAAAACTCTGAGAGTAAATAAACCTGCCATGAAAAAGTTTCTCAAAAATCTGTCATTCAGAGTCGGCGTTAAACTGTAGGTCCCGCCACTCAAGTATAAAATAAGGCACACAACATGTGTGGTGTGAGAAGCTAGGCCGTAATCCTGACTGAAGATTTGTAATGGACAATTATGTATGTATGTATGTGTAAGTGCTGTGTGAGGTTAGGTATTTATCAATTGTAAGTTAAGAAATAGTAAGCCATTGTGGATTTACATCCTGTACGATTGTGGATTTTTATCATTTTTTTAATAAAAAATCATGATAGCAACAGAAGGGAATCAACAAATTAAAACCATTTAAGTCATCCATTTTAATTCTGCGTTTATAAAAAGAAGTAAAAAATTCTATTAAAATAAAAGGTAAAAAATAGAAACCAAAAAAATAAACAAAAAAAGAAAGAAAAATATTTTAAATAATTTACTACACAAATAAAATCTCTTTTAAATTTTCTAAAAAAAGGAAAAAGAAAAAAGTATTTTCTTTCTCTTTCAAATGTAAACGAATAAATAAATAAAGGCGACAACAACAACAGCACAGAGTGCAACAGTAGAAAAATAAATCTAAAAATTGTTATGTTTGTTTAATTCATATAAATTTGTATTTCTCCGGGTTTTTTCTATTCTTTTTTATTTTTATTTTTATTTTCTCTATTTAATGTGTATGGCAATACATGAATTGACATACACACATGCATACGAACACTATATGTACATATACTAATACACTTTCTCTTTCTAACAGCCTGTTACGCCTATAAATAGGCAACAAAATAAAATAAATTACTGTTGTTCATAAACAAACACACATACATATACATACTCGTGCTGGCATTTATATTTACATAGACACAATTTCCCTAACACACATACATAACTATGCAAAGAACATACGCATACACACATATACATCTGCATATACCATAGAAATATTCATAAATACATAAAATAATTGAAAAATAAATATTTGAATAGCTGGTAAAAATGTTTAACGAACCCTTAACATGAAAATTATAACATTAATATTGAACAACAACAACAACAATAATAACAATCCAAAAAAAGCACAACAACAATAACAAACAAAAAAATTTGGTAAACAAAATAAAAATAATTTGCATTGAAAAAAAAGGAACAAAAAAGGAAAAATTGCCATGAATTAATGGACTTGATTTAAAAATGAAGCAAATAAAGTGAAACCAAAAGCAACAAAAACGGCAAAAAGCGTGTTTAGACTATAGAATATAGATTTATTTTTATCTGCCCTTTTTAGTTCGTTATTACCGGGCATTTTAATTGATTGCTAATGCCAAAATATGAGCGGGTTCTGTAGACCGTTAAATTAAAGGCAGACAGACACACTTAAGCGCGTGTACATTGATTTCGTATTAAATGCAGGGGGATGCTTCCAAAGGAAAATTTATTTTGTTACAGTCGTATCATTTTTCTCTTTAAGAAAAGTGTAAATAAGCCGAAGGTGTTAACACTAATGGAAAACAATTTTTCTTGTTCTTACCAATGAATCAATAAGAGTCCTTTTCATTTGGCAAAGAATAATAAAATTTCATGCTGAAGGTCATCTCCTGCTATAATAAGGAGAATTTTCTTAACGAGTAGAAAACTTCATGCGTAAGCTCATCACCTGCTACAATAAGGTGGACTCATCTAACGTGTACACCAACCAAAGTGCAGTCCTTGCGCTGACCAACTTCTTCCCTTCCCTGATTTTGGTGGAACTTGGTCAGTACAGGCACTGCGTTCAACCGTTGCATCACAACGGGCCGCTATACGTTCTCAAGTGAGCTTTGTGATATCAGAGCTACCACTCCGACCGACCTAACCTAACCTAACACCAACCAAAGACTCCACATCTTCTTACCGGAGAGTCTTCCAACGGTATCACTGCATCAGTAAGAAGTACAATACAGCACTTTAGCCAGGTTTACAACCAAGCTTTTCACACCATCCGCGGTGTGTGTGTTAATTTAATCCATGAGTGGCAGGACATGGGTTCCGAACGATAGATTCAAGAAATTTTTTCATGACAATTTTTTTTTCAGAGGTTTGAGAGCCAGCAGACTATTGAGAGGCAGTCACCGAAGAAATATTTTTTCTTATTTCGTTTGTTCGAGGTTTCTGAGTTGGGATTTTAACCACGGACTCTAGTTAACTCCTAGCAACAATACAAAGAATCCACCAAAGGTTTAGAGCTCAGTAAGGCATTTCTGTTGAGGTGGTGCTTATGATGGCATGTAATTAAAAATCGCCTAATGAGCAGGACATTTCCCGGCTTGACAGATGAGACCCTAATCGCATCAAGCAAAAGGTCATCAGTGAACATCAACATACAATAAACCGCAGTCCTCAGCGCATTATTTTGAATTCTTTGAAGACCTTATTACTTTATAAGACGATTACTGGTAACCTTTTACAAGAGGAAATCAGAATCCCATCTGTCAAGCCGGGAATTGTCCTGTTCATTAGGCGATTTTTAAAAACGTGTCATCATCCGCACCTTTTCAACACAAACGTCTTACTGAGCTCTCCACATTTGTTGGATTCTCAAAGTACAAAGTTCAAAGTACAGCTCAGAAATCTCGAAGAAATTGATTCAAACTAGAGGAAAAAAATAAAATAGCTCGGCGTACTGATTAAACTCAGGTTAAACTTTAAACAGTACTTGGAACAGTTGATGTTAAGGGCCTAAGTGCTAGCCTATGTGACACCCCTTCTATCAAGGGCGTCCGCCACATTACCTAACCTAAGGCTGAGAAAAAAACAAGTTTGATGCCCCTGTGGTGAAAAAAGATAGCTTCGGTCAATGTTTCATAGACAAGCTATGTTAAGAGTCCTATATTATCATATTGCCGAAATAAATGTTTAACGCCTTAGTGGAACAGATTTTTTGACTGCAGCCCAATGGTTCTGAATCTAACTACCATGATATGCCAATCGAGTGACAAGTGGCATGCCGACCAACTGTTTGCCAGACAGGTTTTGCGCGGACTCGGTACTGTCGAGAGAAAATACAGAACACCACAACTACGAGATCTACAACAACGAAGGATTCTACAATGACAACGACATCTAGACAGGCGAACATTGTAGGAAGATGACTGTGTACAGTGACAACCTATTTACAATGAATATCATGTTTTAGGCATAGTGTTCTGGGCGATCCCTTGAGGTCATACACAGCTTCTTAACGTCAAAGATCGGAGTGATTTTAGTGGGTGAAAATCCTGAACTAACTATCGTTGAAAAATAAACGATGGAGGACAATAATTCATGACTAATGCTCCCATCGACGTGTATGTATCTTAAGTAACATTGTTCCTAATAGCTTAGTACAATCCGAGTGTGGACTTCACCTTTACCTATACTAAAGTTTCTTGTTTCAATGGATATAAGATATTAACGAAATTAACTTCTGAGATCTTGGATACCGGAAGGAAGTCCAGCTCCATCTGTACTTTCTTTATTCGGGAGCTAAATCGTACTACAGTGGATTTTGCACAGTTTAAGGTTGTGATCATCTAGGAATTAATTAACTGCAAATGGCTGGTGATGAAGCTGTAGCTGGACTTCCTTTGTTCAGGAGCTAAATCTTGCGACATTGGATTTTGCACAGTTTAAGGTTGTAATCCTCTAGGAATTAATTAACTGCAGATGGCTGGTGTAGTATCCTCAAGCACCGCATTTAAAGCAAATTCCAATATCTCATATGAAAATCATGGTAACTTCTTGTGGTGGTTGCGCCATTCTGTTGAGGTTGACAGGATAGTAGATAAGACACTGCACTCTGCAGTGTATAAATACAGTATTCTCGTCGACTAAGTTTCTTCAATCAACAGAGTTATTAAGGGGTTAAAGCTAAACAACCGAGTATACGATGGAAATATTAGGATTCTGCGTTTGTGACAATTAAACATACATACATAATTACTCATTACAATCCTTCAGTCAGGACTACAACCTATCTTCTCACACCACTTATGTTGGGTGTGTTAATTTTACACTTGAGTGGCGGGGTCTACAGTTTACCGAACGATAAATTGTTGAGAAACTTTTCAGGCCATGATATGTGCCGATTAAACATCCTTTTTTTAAAAGATGTCTGATACTGATTGCAATTTGACCCCGTTGGACTTCTTGTGAGGCTTACTTAAGTCGCAGGTGTATGTGATAAGATACAAAACATAGAACACCTCAAAACTCAAATAACTCATGCCACCAGTAAAGTTTAGGCTGATTAGTGCGCCAGAGCCATGGAAAATTGTACATTTCGGGTGCACTCTACCAATAGAAACCGTGGCAGTCATTTGAATGGTGTTGTATGTGTGGACATTATGGCATCAATAAATCTTTCAAAGTACAAAAAGATTACGATGACATCTCACACACTTTGTATTTTTTTTAAGACAGGAAGCGCTTAATGAAAGGCTTGAGAGGGTAGTGATCTGATTTGTGGCTTCTCCATTTGTTTATCTTTTTCATTTTATTAATCCTCGTAATCTTATTTAATTTTTTGTAAGGAAAATATTTAAAAAAAAATATCTATAATTTAGTGATTAAGGGCCTAGCATTACTAAATAAGCTTAATTCTCATATTAACACGGCATAATGCCTCAATACTTTTTACTACTACGGTAGACACTACGAAAAACCAAACTTTTACTCAGCTTAACTGCCGCCTTTTTGGCATTACACTTGTAAACACATGGAGACAACGAGAGAGTATTTTATTTTGTTGACAGCAACGAATATGAAGAGAAATAGAAATGATAATAAAACAAAACTTTTGTTGAACCAAGAATAAAAAATCAAAAAATGTTCTCTTATATCAAGAGAGTCCACATAATACCATGAATAAAGAGCTGAAAATTTCTCTTAGATTTACTGCCATTAGGAAACTTCCATTCAGCTAATGTTTATTTATATTTAAGCTCTCTTATGTACTCATTTACTCTCTGCTTTAAAGCTCAAAATGTCAAAGTTTAAGGTTTCGTTTGGTTTTCTTTTACTTTCAGCAAAAAATCAGCAGGACTTGCGCCTAGAAGCACGCTTTATTCGCCATGGAAAGCAAAGAAAATGTGGAACTTTATTTTTGTCATTTTGTCTTATCTCCTGGTGAGTTTTTCTGCTTTTTTACCTTTTTCTTCTTCTTTTTTTTAAAGTTTAATAAATAAACTGTGGAAAGAATTTAAATTCACAATTTATTTCCAAATTTAAAATGTTGATTAAAGTTTTTCACCGCAATCTTTTAGCTTCGTCTATATAGTCTCTCTCTCTCTCTCTCTTCTCTTTCTCTTTTATTGTAATTTTCTCAAATGGTTTCATTAATTTTAAAGCTATTGTTGTTGTTATTGTTTGTACAGGTTAGTTGGTTGCTTATGTATGTACGTACCATACATATGCACCGGGGTTTATTTTCATTAAATCTTTGTTGTATATGTATTGGTATTATTACTGTTATCATTGTTGTTGTTGTTGTTGTTGTTTTTAGTGTTAGGAAAAAGCTGTCGTGCTAACTGACCTTAGATAACAGGAATGTGACATGTGCCAGACATGAATAATTGAAATTAGTGAGAGAGAGTAAATGTATGTACGTACGAAGTACGTATAATTTAAAAGAGCTGAGCTCATGTGCTACTGTATGTGTGCGTTTAGTTAATAATTGAAAACCAATACAATCTTGGTTAAATTTGTTTATAACGACGGTTGTTTAAAAATGTCCCTAAAAAGTTAAATTAAAAAAATTGCTTTCTTTATTGATTTTTAAACTTATTTGAAGGTTAATCATTAGGTTAAGTTAGATTGGCAGGAGCCTTACGTGGATCCTACACAGTTGTAACACCAATATTATATTTTTTCGGTGATGTAATTATGGCTGATTTTTCTCAACCATCCCAATAGTTTTATGATGGTATCGCTTCTGTTCAAATCATCTTTGGCTATATATATTTTCTCAATTTTGCTGAACAGGTTCTTTGGAAGTCATCCTAGCCTCGGATTGTGTGGACCAAAGGCCAGTGCCACGTTATTATTGCAATGGCATTCCCTAGACAAACTCTAGCCAGCTTTAATGCAAAATTTTGTTATACCTATGTACTTACCGAGCTCTTTGCAATTGAGTTCATAATCCTATATTTCCTTTGCAATTAATATAACCTGATTAACTACACCCAAGATTTTGTCAAGAATTGAGCTTCTACAATCCAATTATGTACATTTCCTCGTTCGCAGTCACTTGTTTCACCAACATATCTGGTGGTTGCCAGTTAAGGATAATAAATAATGCTTTGTATACATATATAATTGGTCATTACGCTTTAGTCAGGATTACGACCTACATTCTCACAACACTTATGTTGTGTGCGTTAATTTCTATACATGAGTGGCGGGGCCTATAGTTTAAAGTCGACTACGAACGACAAATTTTTGAGAAACTTTTTCATTGCAATTTTATTTTTAGACTTGATACCCCAGTTTATATAAAGCACTCTTCCAACAATTAAGAACAGTTGTGGCCTGCTGTCTGGATTTTGTCCTTAAGTTTCAGTTTAATTTGTTCTCCAATATGAGTCCAAAATATTTGGCGCTATTGAATGGAATGAAAGCCACTCTATTGATATTAGAGATACCAAAATTGACTTTGTGTCACCTTGTAATCATTTCTAGTACGATAGTTACTTTTTATTCGTTTGAAAGATCTATTAATGCCATCATGTTTCAATGGCATGGGCTATGTAGGCTTTGAAAATCGTTAAGGTTTGTGGTTTGTGGTTTATACATATACACCTGCGACTTAAGAATATCAAGGCGACATGAGCTGTGTAGCTATGGCCAATGTCGTACGCAAAAAAATATAAACCGATGATGCCGTCAAACCAAAATCCACACAAAACAATGAGCTTTTTGGTATGCATTAGACGCTCTAGGGTATCAAGTAGGTTGATATCGTCAAAATTGGACAATTTTGTTTGTTCACATACCCATTCATCTAATTTGACAGATGTAGTTTCAAAAAGATAGCCGTCATCAACTGTCTATGTTCGAAAGTCTATGTTGGAAGACCTAGTGCAAATAAACGAATTAAACTAAAAAAATTCTTATCCTTATAATCCTCGAATGTATAGCGAATATTGATTTTAAAAAGGTTAACACATAAGATATAATGTAAACGTAACAGACTTTAATGGCACCTCTCAAGTTGGGTCTTTTTAGTGGCCTTTTTATATAAGTTTTCTTCCAACTTGGAGGCTACCTTGAAGAAAATTCAGACATTTCAATCACTAAGAGGATTCAACTTTCAGTTCAAGTTTGTTTGTGGCATATTTTAGAATGTGTTTAAAACCTAGTATTGGTTTGAACACTGAAAACATGTCCATAGTTTTAAAAACCCTAAATTTCTGCAATAATAAAATGCAATCGTCTGCAGTAGCGTTGAATGTATACTTACGCTTTAAAAACTTAAAAGGAAAACCCCTTGTATTGTAGAGTATAAATAGTATTTAAAAGATTTCTTCAAAAAAAAAATATTTTCAACTCCTACTATTTTCTAAAGTATTTGTTTTAAACACTTTAATTTCATGACAAAAAGAAATAAAAGCAACAGAAAGAAGCAAAAACTTATTGCCAACAATTTGTTTCAGTTGTGTTGATGTTTTGTATTGTCGATATGACTGTTTGTTGTCTGAAACTTATGAGTAATCTTTGTTGTTGACAATGACTTTCAAGTGGTTACGGAAAAACCAACCCACTTTTCTGTATCCACCATTAAACAGCACTCGAAATGAAAACAACAACAATACATACAAACACACACACACCAGGATATATAGAGACAGGAAAAAATGGAAGAAAAAAAGGAACAAGAAGCAGAACAACAAAAAAAACAGGAAATACTACAACTTCATTGACATCAAACCAAGAACAACATTTGTTTGACTGAGCAAACGATGAACAACTCTCATGCAGCAATAAGAACAACAGCAACAACTTCAATAACAACCACAGAAAATAGTTTTTTAAAACGAGCCAGAAAGATATCGTAGACATTATGATTGCCGCTGTTACTAGCATACAAGCTGCATCTTTATGTTGCTGCTACAGTTGTTGTTGTTGTTGCTTTGCCTTTGACTGCCGCTGCCAATGCTGTGCTGTCTATGGTTTAAGGCCAAAGAAGAAAAAAACATGAATTATTTGCAAAAAAATTTAAGTTTTGCACATGACATTATCGCCACGCTTAAAGCGCGTACTTTTTTCTAAAAAAAACCTTTTTTTGAGGCAGCAATAAAACAAAGAATCACAGCAAAAAGAAATGAGTTACTACTGCAGTTTCTGCCTTGTCTGTGGCTGCTGCCGTAACAAACATTTAAAGTGTTAATGTTGCAAAAAGAAGGCCTTAAAACTAAACGCAAATAAATATTTAAAAACTTGCCTCGGCAATACACGACTTAGGAATACGCTGCACAAGTTAATGCACTCTGGTGAAACACAAGATACTCTATGCTCCATTGATCAGGAGTAAATTTTCTATTTTTTGTATATATTCTTCGTACCTTATTTGTGGTCCTTTTTAGGTACACTTGTGGATTGTTCCATAACCTGAGATCAAGCACAGTATGACCCTACTTGTTCTGTTTATTATTGCCGGGAAGATCTATTGTGCTTCTCTCACACTTAATAGCGTATCTTTATGCTGTCTTTCCAAAACCTCTTGCCCGGACAAACTTCAGGTTACTGCTCTGTGTCAATAAAAAAATTCCTTATCCAGTACCTGAAATAAACCCAGGTTTTTCCTACTTGGATGTTTTAATGACCCTCAAATTTTAAAAATGCTTTCCTATGATTCATTCTGATCGTCACATACATAGTTGAGCTACATGCTCCTCTGTTTGGTTAATCCCTTTTGCCCAGACATTCCTAGGTACAGTTGTAGTAGCAAAGTGTTCCGGTGCTGTATCCCGAGTTCTGTACTTCTAACTATCTATTGTGTTATGATATATCGGGTTTTTCATTAAGCGCTTCTTATCTTCAAATTGAAATGATATCAAAGTGTGTGTGAATTATCATTGAAATTTGTTGTTCGTTTGAAGGTTCCTTTCGTTTGATTGATACCCTTATGAGTGCAATACAACATCGTGGTCCGTCATGGCTTCTCTGAGTAAAGCACATCCGAAATGTTCAATTTTCCATGACTCTGACACATAAATCAGACTGAATTTCAAGGACAGCATGACTTATGATGACTTTGCGTACCCCAGTGATTTGTGGTTTATTTGCATACACCTTTGAGTTAAGAAAATCCCATAAAAGAGAGGTTAACAGAGTCTAATCGCACGATTTCAGTGATCAGTGCCCAACACTCCGAAGTTAACCCGTGTTCTTCAAAATGCTCCTGAATAATTTCGAATGTGGCATGAGCTGTGTGGCACGTAACGTCGTACTATTGAAACCACATGTGATTGGTGTACAGATCATCGAAGTCAGGTCCAGAAAAGTTGGCCATTTTCAAGCTATAATGCTCATCGTTGAAAATGATGGTCTGGTGAACGTCGTCCTCCATACAAATATGAATCGATAATGCCACCAGTACAAACAGTGACTTAGACGTTCTTTGATCTCCTGTGGATTGATGCCTTTATAAACTCCACAATTTTATCTGTTCACGTACACGTTCATTGCAAAATGGGCCTCAACGCTGGCGATGATTTTTCTAGTAGAATTAGGGGCAATTGCCAAATGCTACAGAGCTATTTTATTGAAGATACGAAGATACGTTGTTGTCTAAGGCCGTCCATAATGACTTAATAAATTACAGCTAATTTGATACATGTGGCTTCAACAATTTGGTAGTTATCAACTGGCAAAGTTCGAAAGTTCCTATTGAAAGATTCCAATACATGACTTATTGTAGGGCGCATCAGTATTTTTTTTTTTTTTATTTTTAATTTTATTTTTTCTGCTCCAGAGTTTGTTTATATTCCACCTCATTACAGAGGAATTGTGAGCCTCATTTTAAAATTTTTTTTACGGTCCTAAGCCGTCAAAGGGTTAAGTTTTTATTTTGACGTTTAAAACCGTTGTTGTCTTTCAGCTCTTCTGCTACATTATTAGATAAGAAAAGGACAATTGCGGCCTTTAAAAAGTAGGATATTTCGTTACAAAAAACAGACAATTTTTACAGACCACTTTAGGGGGAAGCATTTGGTTTGGTTTTGTCAGTTCCCTTAGCAACCATAGTCACAATTGTTTAAAAGCACTTGAAAAGCGTCAAGAAAACCTTGCAAAATTTTTATTTCATTTGTTCGGTGATTTGAAAACATCTTATTAGGACAACCCATACTTGAGTTGTGATGGTAAAGCCTTTTTGGTTTCGTTTTTTTCTCCCTTGTACTTCTGCTTTGTTTCTTTTGTTCTTCGTTTCAACATTATTTGCCACCAGATTTTGTTTCCGTTAGCTGTCACTCATCATTTTGTGTTTGCAGCATTGTCTGTGGGTATTTATTTAACGCTTGTTTTGTTGGTTTCTTTTACTTTGTATTCCATATTTTCCCCCCATTTTCGTTTGGGTTCTTCAGGCGACCAGCACTTATTCGCAACTGCTGTTGATTAACAAATATTAGCTTATCATACTTAAAATTTCAATTACGAAATACTTTCTCTTCTTTTCTCTGCTTTTTTTTTTTGTTTTCTTTGCTTGAAATGTTTTCTTATGATTTCATAAACATTTGTCACTCAACCCTCTTAAAGACTTTGGGCCAGTAAGGCTTGTGTCGTAAAACACTCACATAAAAACAAGATTTTCTACGCGTTTGGAATGGCAATGAAATAATTATGCTGTGTGCAGTGGTTTTGATCTAAATTTCGTACAAAATTTTCTTTCCTTTTCGGGTTTTTTTTTTCTTTTTCCTTTAAAAAAGGGTACCAGATTCAGTGGAAAATTCCATTTAATTGATGAAAAGTATGTGAATAACGACTTTGTTGGGTAGAAATTATTGTTAATTTTGTGTTGTCATGAATAGAATTTAAAACGTTTAATTTAATTAAAATAAACGTTAAAACCCCTTACCATTACAAATATATGAAGTCCTTTTAAGCCTGTGAACAAATGCTATTCTAGCCTTGTAAAGCCTCAAACAACATACAGAAGACATAAATGAAATTTAATTGGACAAACGCTACGCCTCTTAATATCATAGCCCGTGCTCCAGTATAGTTGAAGGCAAAGAAATACCATCTCTCTCATTGAGTACTCAGATGTAGAAACAATTTGGTAAACGATTCATGAAACTGGAGCTCAGTTACTAAAGCCCTTTGCTTATAAGATCGAAAAGAATAAAAATACAGTGGATCTACACTGTTGGGGAAAAAAACTTAAAGAAAACATTTACTAGCAATAGGTGGTCTTGTGCCTTTAGATGTGTTCGTTAGTTGTCGACCTTAATCTTCTTCATAGAGTTGTCTTCCCCTCAATGTGAACTGCCGGAATAAATTAAACAGATCTGTTGCTATAAATATTACGATTGCTTTGTTTTCTATCCCTGCAAAGGCGCCCTTTGTGAAGCTTAATTGCATCACACAACAGACAATACTGGTAAACTGTTCCCTCTGAAGACTTCTCTATACTATAAAGAGCAACCTCATGTCTTGAATGAGTTGAAATTTACCACGTCTAATCTTAATGAAGAATTTCAAGCACGAAAAACTGATCTTCTGACATGGCCAGCTGCGGAAATTGGGTGGAAATCTACACAGATAGTGACTTCTCTATACTATAAAAAAATTTAATTTACTACGTCTGTACCTAATCTTAATGAAGTATTTCACCATGCTTCTGCAGAGATTGTAAATCGTTGGACAACTGACCATTCCATTTGTCAATGTCCGTCTCTGGCTGTACCCAGTCTTCTCTCATTTGGTTTACCCTTTCCCATTACATGTGCCAGCAAGGACCTGAGCTATTATAAAAATAATTAGAGACATGTCTGTCACGGGATTCAACAGCGTATATTCTGGCCTGAAAAATCAAGAGGTTGCCAGCGTTTATTCTCTAGACTGAACTAGTAATCTCTAGGAGTTTAGGAAATACTTCGGAACTAGGCTGAGTAATAAAGAGATTAATGAAGCAAATTGGGAACTATATACGCCTTTATAGAAGTCGCCGTAGTCTAGTAGGTAGTGTGTTGGCTTATTAGACGAAAAGCCCGAGTTCGAATCCCAGGTCAGATATCAAAACGGAAAAATATGAAAATATTTCTTCGGCGACTTCCTCTCAGCAGATTTCTGGCAAAAACTCTGAGAGTAAAAATTGCCATGAAAAGCTTCTCAAAAAGTCTGTCGTTCGGAGTCGAATTTAAACTGTAGGTCCCGCCACTCACGTATAAAATTAACGCACACAACATGAGTGGTGTTGAGAAGCTGGGCCGTAATCCTGACTGAAGGGTTGTAATGGCCAATTATGTATGTATGTATACGCCTTTATAAGGGCGTTCTGTGGTATGGGCCACCATTCAATAGTGTAACGAATGTTCTTCTCTGTATAAATTATTCGAAATGAAGAGGGTACACACGGATATCTTCCCAGCCGTAGCTCATGCCACTCAAAAGCTAAATCAGCTAGACAGAGGAAATAGTGCTACCAACTGATGGATCTCGTGAATTAGCGGGAGAACTTTTTTGGTAAAATAAAAGGAAAGGATTGGAAGTGCATACTCAGTGAAAGGGAAGACTGGTGGTTGAAGACTCCCTTCAACCCATATGACGTCAAGGCAATCTAATCTTATGTTAGGTAATTACAATGTAATTTAGCTTAGGCATTAGATTATCCAGAAATAGCATTGCGAACTCAATGAATACTTGCTCAGAATAGAAATCATCTGAAAGCTGTGTTGAGAACAACTTACCTCCAGAGCCCATATTTGTAGCCTGTGCCACTTTAATAAATCTCAAAAGGAAAGGCGCATGTGCTTATCAAATACTGAGCAGAGAGTCATCCTTACTGCAGAGTTATACTTACGAAATCCTGAAATTTGCCTGGGCAATAGTACTAGTGAAGAAATTATTCGGATACCTTATGCAGATTCAGGTTAGTAAAATAGTTTGCAAGGACCCAATACTATAGTACCTCTTCATAACAAAATTAGTGATAATAATGTTTTTGTTGTAGTCGCCGTAGTCTAGTAGACGTGAGTGCACGCCTCGAACCCCATGTCAGACACCTCAACTAAAGCGAAACATTATTTTTTCTTCGGGGACTTCTTCTCAGCAGATTTCTGGCAAAATCCCTGGAAGTAAATAAAATTTCCATGAAAGAGTTTCTCAAGTCGACTTTAAACTGTAGGTTTCGCCATACATGTACAAAATTAGCACACACAACATGGGTGTTGAGAGAAGCTAGGCCGTAATCTTGACTGAAGGGTTGTAATGGCCAATAATGTATGTAAATGGTGTGTGAAGTTAGGTCGAAATCCTAACTGAATGGTTATAATGACCAACAAGGCTCCCTAACTATGCCTGGAAAGAAATAAAAAATACAGTGGTTCCCATAAACTTTGCATAAAATTTGTTTAAATAGGCAAAATGTGTTTAGATTTATATAAAAAGAAAAGAATTCTTTTAATTCAACCTATTCATGCGATTTCAAAATTATTTTTCAAAAAGTGCACAGCACCATAAAGTGGAAAAGCCCCATAATTTGCATAAACCAAGTAAATGTTTCCATTTTTTTTGCTAACATAACTCAACATTGACAAACAAATATTTGCAAACAAATAATTGAAATGGAAAATTTCAACGAAAGAAAAAATGCGTAGAAAGTATACCGGAAACAAGAAAGAAAAATATGATTTAAAAACAAATAGAAAAATAAATTAAATGAAAACAAAAAGAAATTCGCAACAATTGTTGAAGCATAAACATGTTAAAATGTCAATAAAAAATATGGAAGAAAGTAAGACGGAAAAGGAAAGAAAGACAAGCAGCAGATATTCAATCTTTTATTTTATTGAATATATTTAACGATTATGTCACTTACAAACAAAATACTTATAAGCGATAAAGAACAAGTGGTAGTGAGTGTGTGTGTGTGTGTGTGTGTGTTCAAACAAATATGTATAAGCATGAATGCGATTATAATAACGCCAGTGAAATACATATATAAAAAGGAGGGAAAAATATACATATTTTTCTATACAAGAACTATAGCCATGAAATACCTCGACTTATTTGAGAATATGCTGTTAAACAAAACCAGCAGGGTAAAGCAGGAAAGGGAAACAGATTTACACATACATATACTTACATGTATACACATACAAAGATATACGGCAGGATTCATAACCATGAAAAATCTTATGGAAGTTTTTTTTTCATTTTCATTCTCCAGGAAAATGTTCTCTATACCATACATACATATATACAAACATACTATAGAAGTGATTGTATATTGTTATACAATTTATATAAAGACATCCATCTATGGCATATACACACACATACATACATAGCTACCCAACTACCTACAAACGCAGACAAGTGTTATCAGCGCGTTAAGCGGAAATACAAATACAAATTATTTATAATGCTTACATGAGTGCTTACTGTTTCCTATAAGATGCCAACCAGCAACACCATCATCGCCACCACCATCACCACCATCATCTCCATCATCACCACCACCACTACTTAATAACATATAAATACACACATGAATATATACTACCATATATACTCCACATATCCTTTAAATGTTTCACTTTCTCTCTCATCATCCTATTTTTTTGTGCCTGATTCCGTTTTCCTTCAGCTGCATTTTATCGTGTGCCTTTACAATGGCAGCCAGTCGCAAGTTCCAAACCCCTGCCCCAGTTCCAGCTACTGTTATCATTTCTACATAAACATACGCTTTGATTTTGTTCACTGAAAGAATAAATAAATGCTTTTTAAACAATATTGTTAAAAAATATTTAAAAAAAACACAAATTGCTCAGGCATCAGTGTGCAGCCATACAGATATGGGGTGAGTTTCATATTCGGCATGAAAAAAACAGATTAAGAAAAAATTATACTTTGAGTTTCAGTATGGACAGGACCACACTTCAGTCTGTGGCCTCTTTTACTCCCTTGCCATTGATCGGCGTTAATGATTCATATTTTTTTAATAACAGCATTCACCACACCCTAACTGTCAAGGGCGATCGCTCTTTGTCGATGATTTTTAACTTCTTTTGGCCTAAATTAAATGATGTGCACATCAAGGATATGTGGTTTCAACAGGACATTAGGGTGACGCGAATTGAGCACCTAGATCATGCGATTTGATACCGAGAGACTTTTTCTGGTAAGGTTTTCATATATCGTATACCATTAAAACATAAACCACAGCCCCAGAGTCAACCTAACCCACTCCATCGTTCAAATTCAGCCCGATCTATGGACCAGAGTTAATGGAAATTCGACATTTAGCATGTGATTGTAGTTATGTTCCACCCAAACATACAACCCTTGGTTAGGATTACGACCTAGTGTCTCACACCACTTACATATGTTGAGTGTGTTAGTTTTATACATGAGTGGCGGAACGTACAGTTTAAAGTCAACTTCGAACGACAGATTTTTGAGAAACCTTTTCATGGCAATTTTTTTATTTACTCTCAGAGTTTTTGGCAGAAATCTGCGGAGAGGAACTTACCGCAGAAATATTTTTTCATGTTTTTTTCATGTATTCCTTTGAGATGTCTGACCTGGAGGATTTGACCCGAAGCCTCACGCCTACTATGTAGACTGCGGCATAATGGCATCAATAATTAAAAAATTCCGATGCTATCTCATACACTTTGTTTTATTTAAATTTAAATATAAAAAGCTCTATTTAAAGTAATTGGGATTTACCAACAATAGTTTTAAAATCAATTATAAAATGCATGGATTCATATACAAACATTATTTAAATTGAAAATGTTTAGTTTCTATGTATCAGCAACAATGTTTATAAACATATAACAGATAGAATTCATTAGGTTCGATCAAACATGTTCGATATTATTACTATTGACAAATTAAATACATAAACATTAGGGTAATATTTAAATTTAACACTTGGCTATCGTAACTAAATGTAAACTGTGGTGGATTCATGTGGAGTAAGACAAAACTCTCAAGTGAAGTTATCATAAGAGGGGCCAAGTAACTGAGTCATATGAGACTCCTGTTGTCTCCACAATCACCCGCACATTCA
Organism: Sarcophaga rosellei; assembly: GCA_930367235.1. Classification (NCBI taxonomy): domain Eukaryota; kingdom Metazoa; phylum Arthropoda; class Insecta; order Diptera; family Sarcophagidae; genus Sarcophaga; species Sarcophaga rosellei. The sequence continues at coordinate 12,483,951 of OV884020.1, read as the reverse complement.
ATTTCAGATCATTCGATACTATACCGTAAAGTTTTTCAATTGCCTTGGTTGTAGACACTCCAACCACAAGACGAGTACACAATAAAATTCGTTAAATCACCTGTGAGACTGATGACACAGTGCTCATGAAGTCGGCATAGTCTTGTAGGTAATGTGTGGGCTCATTATACAAGGCGAAGTGGTTCAATCTCTGTCATAGACATCTCGAACAAAACGAAATATTAACAAATATTTCCTTCGGCGATTTCCTCTCAGCAGTCTTCTCAAATATACTCTGAATGGAAAGAAAATTGCCTCAAAATCTGCCCTTCAGCGACATCTTTAAACTGTAGGTCCTCCAAATCATGTATAAAATTAACACACATAACATGATTGCGTGCGGGAACCTATGTCGTAATCATGACTAAAGGGTTATGAGTAAGCAAGTAAGTGAGAGGCCCATGGTATATAGCAAACTTAATCTTAGTTTGGGTGATTGTTTTTCTTCAATTTTTTCTACATAAAATAATGCTTAACGAGCACACATGTTCTCTGTAAATCAAAGGATAAAATGCTATCAATAACTGTCTGTAGCTAACAGATGTCTTTTGAACGGAGAAGCATTGACCTTTCCATTAAGAGGTCAGATATTCAAAAAGTCCTGGAGTTATTTCTGCTAACTACAGATATATATATGGAATAGTAGACCTGGGGAGTATGTTGTTGGAGATTAAAATTGCTTTAGTCAGCAAGAATCAGACGTTCCAACATACAGCAATCTCTCATGCAAGTAGTAAAAGGAGGACTAAAAATGTTCATACTCGATATGAATTCCACTTTAAACATAAAATATTAATTGAAAATTCAACGAAATATTTACGCCTGCTACAGAATACTTTCGTAGAAAATCATCAAGTTCATACGAAACTCCCTGCTATGCTCCTGCATCACTATTTGCCTTATAAATTTAATCCTCGTTGTCATTATTGAAAACTGAAAACAGAGCGAGAAAGAGAGAAAAAAAGAAAAAGTCACACACACACACTCTTCAGTTTTGCTCTTGACAAAAGCCGGCATTCAGGCAGGCAGGCAGTCAGCTGAAGAGGAATTATAATAAAAGAAAACTTATTTCAATGGCAAGATTAATACAAAAGGCCGTGAAATTTTTATGGGGATTTAAAAAAATAAATCTCTATTAAAAAAAAAAAGAAAATATATATTGAATGAAAGGCAACACCATGGCAGAAAATACAAGTAGAGAAAGAAGAACAAGTAGAAGAAAATTTTCAGAAGAATACGGCGTAAAAATGGGAATTTGTTGAATATTGTTTGGCCTTAAGCGGCTGGCTGGCTGACACAAGGCCTGAATGAATCATAAAGTGTGAAAGTCTATAAAATATTTGTTAAAAAACAGTTCATTTTCATGTCATTTTCTTTTTACTTTTTTTTTATAACAATTTACTCAAATAACAGGCAATCAAATTGTTAAATTAATTATAATGCCTTCATTCTCTTCTTTTCTGCTGGTCTACGTTGAAAAACTGAATAATTTAACGTTTTTCTCTTTACAAAAAAAAAAGGGGGAACATTTTTCAAAAACTTTCTTAGTGTAATGGAAAGGCAAAGAAAATTTCAAAATTATTTTAGTATCCTTTAAGAATAATTAAATTACGTGGGTTATCACAAAAAAGGTGCAAAAAGTTAAGGTGTATACCATAACATAGCAGACAGATAGAGAAAGAGAGAGAGAGAGAGAGAGAGAGACATTAAACATAACATTGTAATTAAATTTTTAATTAAATATAAAATTCAAAGGTTGTACAGGTTCTTTGTTTTTTTTTTGTGCAGAAAATTAATATCCAAAAAATTAACCCTTAAATGGCTGCATTTTTATAAAATAAATTTCAAATATTTTTCAATCAAATAAACCAATATTTTCAGTAGCCTGTTTACCATTCAATTGCAATAAACTTTGAGTCAAAAATTGTGTGTAACCTTATAACTTTAACGCTTCTTATCTTAAATTTTAACCCTTTGACGGATACCAAAATTGTAGGAGGCCTTCCCGTGGGACACTTGCTGTATCTCCGTTATTTGGAAGGAAACAATTTATGACGTGTATACACGTCACGTCCACCCAGAAACCCTTGTTATGACGTCTATAGACGTCAGTGTCCGTCAAAGGGTTAAATAAAATAATATGTGTGTGTGATATCATCGAAATTTTTATGCATTTACAAGGCTTATTGATGCCACTATGTGTGGAATACAACATCGTTCAAATGTCCAGCACGGATTCTCTAGGTGAATCGCAATCGAAATGTGAATTTGACTGACCGCATATGGCTTTGCGTGCCGCTGTGATTTGTACGTGATTCGCATACAACTGCAAATTAAAAAAGAAAACTTCACAGGAAAAAGGCCAACGAAATCAAATCGTACGATCACGGTGGCCAGTTTACGTCACCTTCACGTGACATCACCAGGCCTAACGGAGTCAAACCGCATGATTGCGGGGTCTAATTCACATCACCTCTACGTGATATGACAATGCCCTTAAATCGCTACTTAAAGAACATATCATGAAATGTGTAGCATATAGAGCTGTACTATTGAAATAACAGGTCGTGGGAGTCCAGGCTATCTGTTTCAGGGCAAAAGAAGTTGGTAATCATCGCCCTACAGTGCTTGCCGTTGACAGTGATGTTGAAAGTGTCACCGTTTTTCTCAAAGAAGTATTGATCGATGACGACGCCAACCAAAAATCCACAACAAACAGTGACTTTTTCGGAATGCATTGGACGCTCTCGGATCTCATGTGGTCTGATATCATCCTCAATGAGACAATTTAGTTTGAGCACAAACCCATTCATCCAGAGGTCCTTATTGCTGACGATTGTTTTTCGATGAAAATTAAAGTCTTTTGCAATTTAGTCCAGAGTCTATTCAACGAACACACATCGTTGTCTACAAGTGTTTAACTCTAGTTCCTGGGTCAATTGGATTTTATACAGGTGCAGGTCCAATTCACGATGCAAATATCACCAAATTTGGATTTGCGAGAAGCCGAGTTCTAGTGAGAAATGCGAAAACGTCTACCTTGGATTATGTGGCACACTCCCACGCACCGCGACATTGTTCTCAGCAGATCTTACTTTTTGTTGGCATATGGCTATTCGTCGATCGTTTACTAAACAGTGGAGTGGAATTTATCGCCCACATTATGTTTAACGCTCTCGGTAGCATGGTTAAACTGATCGTAAAAGGAGCTAAGCATGCGGTACGTTGAACAAACAAAAGAGTTTTTGTCAGAAGACTACTGAGGGGAAGTTGCCGAAAGAAATATTTTTTCACATTTCATTTTGTACGAGACGTCTGAGCTGTGGTTTGAGCAACGGACTTCTATCAAATAAGCCATCTCACTACTTGCTATGTTACGGCGAATTCTATGGAATGTTGTCTTGGGTAGAGATAATGAAAACTTTTCTTTCATGTCCTACTTTTTTCAAGAGGTCATACTGTCTGACCTTCATACAAGTATTTGTAAGAAGAAATAGGAGGTATAGCGGAGGCAACCCCGACATGTGATCACCTTCGTGGTGTACTCCGCGTCGTGCGCCCCTTGCTCCTCTTGTCGCTTTCGTCTGTCCCTGGACGCAGATAGGCATGCGATCGTTGACAGTTTTGAATCGCCGTTCCTGTTGCTGCTGCTGCTGTTCATGTATGGGTCTAATTTGCTCTTCTCCCTTGCTGTCATCATCACCGTCATCCCAGTCGTCACCGCCGCTGTCAAGCCTGCTGCGTTTTTGTATGTCCTCCAGTCACGTTCGTTTTGTCCACTCCTGGTGTCACACCATGTGACCAAAGCCTCGACCGTGAGGACGCTGTTCAATGTTAGTACTGTAAGTGTTGTTGTTTATGTTGATGTATGTTTACTGTGTCGCTGTGGGCCACCAGTCCCGAACTGTTTGGAGTTCAACTGGTAGTAATCGATCTGATTACGAGGTCTGACAGTAGACTTAATTCTGGTACCACGGGAGTCAGAAGCCCCTGGAACCTCGGTTCCAGCCTGACTGTTGGTGTGGCCCCTTTTGGAATCATAGTGGTGACTGTGGTTTGGACCCAAATCGCGGGAAGAGTCTAGTTAGTAGGCTCGGTGTGGAGTTGCATTTTCAACCGGGTGCCCTGACCCAAAGATCGGAAGGAGTTTTAGATAGGCTCCGCTCCTAACCAAGGGGGAAGTCATGTCCAAATACATGGCTTCGAATTGGTACTCAGGTGTAGCAGTCTGCTACATCTAACAATTCACAAAGTATATTCTTTGCCTACCCTTTAAGGGTTAAATGAAAAGAGACAGAGAATAATTATCAAAACAATACCCCCATTTGCTGAAACAGCCATGACATTAGCATTACCAAGGCAGAGAGACGACAACCAACGACCATCATCTTTATAATTGTCATTTTTACTAAACCATACAACAAAAAGATAACAATGATGCTTGGGCAGGGAGAGAGACAGACACACGACCTGGATGGTCTAAGAAAATTTCAATAAATAGTTGAACAAAGAAAAAAAGTTATGAACTATATTGTTACACAACATTCTTGCACCTGCAGAAAAATCGAAATACACCTGGCATGGCAGGAGCAGAAGCAGAAGCTAGTGGCTAAATAAGGAAGTACTGCCTTTATGCTGACAACGATTTTCCAGTGATATTTCTTATTGGGCCATTATGTGTTGTGGGGGGAGCATTACATAAAAATTAGCCACCTTGTAAAACCAGTTTTATTTACAAGGGTTAACAACAACAACAAGCAGGCATAAAGGAATAACAAACTAACTGAAGAAATAAAAAAAAAAAATAATAGGAAGCAGTAGAAAGAGTAGGAGGACGAAAATATGAAAATAAAAGAAAAGAAAACGAACTGCTGGTAGAACACAAAGACAAACGTGTTGTCATTGCAGGATGACACTGGTACGAGTAAGTATGATTTGGATGGTCGTTGAAATTGCAAACCACAAAACTTAACCACAAATTATGTCATTAAATGATGCTACAATTAGCCAGACACCTCCAGCAGCAGCCGCAACATTAAAATCAACAACAGCAACACTAAACCCCCCACCCCCACAGCAGACAAGCAACTCTGGAGATGGTGGTATAATAGCGGGATACCATTAACTCCCTGCCTGCCTGGCCTGTCTAACTTTCTTTTTCGCTTTTTCTTTGGCGAAAATAAAAACTGGTTAAGGAACAAACTGGTTTAGAAACAAAGACTGGCAATTTATATTTAAAATAATTATTTCTTCCTTTTCCTGTTTTTTCTTTTCTTTTGTAAGAAAATGTTTTTTGTTTCTATTATTCATTTCAGCAACTTTGTTTCGTTGTTGTCTTTTATTTAAAGGCGGGTTGAGTAAATTAACTGACCATTTTTAATTAAGTTTCTGATGCTCACCTCTTTTTTTGATAAAGAATTTAAACTTTAAAAATTTCTAAAAATATTAGCAGTTTAGCTTGAACACTTCCTTTATTATGATATGAACATGCCTTCAATAAAGAATTTATTTCCAATAAGTAGCTTGGTAGGCTGAAGAAGCGAAAATCAACCAAGGTTCTCATGCCTACACATAAGCCATCATGTAAGTTTGTTGTGTACTCACCATTAGGAATAGTATCTTACTTTCTATAAGCAGTCTGTATATCTTACAGTCCATTCCTCTGAGACGAGTTATATCTAGCGTAGTGTCATAATTGGTCATTGCTGCCCTTCAGTCAGGATTACGACCTAGCTTCCCACACCAGTTGTGTTGTGTGCGTTAAATTTACACAGGAGTAGCGTGACCTACAGTTTAAAGTCGACTGCGAACAATAAATTTTTGAGAAATTTTTCATGGCAATTTTTGCGGTTTGTTGGAGATGTCTGACCAAGGGTTTAGGCCGTAGCCTTACTTCAACCAGTCTGCTATGCGGTCGACATGCTAATACTTCTACTAGCACAATGAGCGATCTTCGTCTTCCTTGTAAATATCTTATCCGAGTTCACATTCACACCACTAAGGTGTGCCTGCATATATGGTTCAGATTCTGATCACTTAGAACTATTAGCACGTCGTCCGCATAGTAGACTGGTTCAAGTGAGGCCACGGTTTAAACTTCAGCTCATACAGAAATATTAAAAAGTATTTCTTCGGCAACTGCCTCTCAGCAGATTTCTGGCAAAAACCCTTGGAGTAAAAAAAAATTTGCCATGAAATAGTTTCTCAAAAATCTGTCGTTCGTACATACATACATAATTGGCCATTACAACCCTTCAGTCAGGATTACGGCCGAGCTTCTCACACCGCTCATGTTGTGTGCCTTAATTTTGTACTTGAGTGGCGGGACCTACAGTTTAACGTCGACTCCGAACGACAGATTTTGAGAAACTTTTTCATGGCAGGTTTATTTACTCTTAGAGCTTTTGCCAGAAATCTGCTGAGAGGAAGTCGCCGAAGAAGTATTTTTTTTTTCATGTTTCGTTTTGTTGCTTGGCATGGGGCTCGAACCCGGGCTTTACGTCTAATAAGCGAACACACAACCTACTAGACTACGGTGACTTAGTTCGTAATTGACTTTAAACTGAAGGCACCGCCATTTATGTATGAAATTAACAATCCAGCATATATGGTGTGAGACGCTAGGTTGTAGTCCTGACTGGAGGGTTGTAAGGACTAATTATATACGTATGTATGAATAAATTTTTAATCATAATCGTAATCCCGACTGAAGGGTTGTAACGGCCAATGTATATATACTATATACATATATGTATGTATGTATGTATATATTTCTTAGTATATGGTTAATCCTGTTTCCCTGAAACTCACCTAAGGATTTTTGCAGGTTATTGGATTATTGTATCGGATATCTCAATATCAATTCATTTTGAAAGAAAGTTATCTATGTAGTGAGTGACTTCGTGACTTCTATACTGATCTGCCTCTGATGTAGGCATGTTGTCTTAAAAATAAGCTTTCAATTAACATCATACATCTCAAAATGGTATCGATCATACGTTCTAATGTTTTGAGAGGTAAAGCTAATTGGGCGAAAAGTCTTTGGGGTCGTAGAGCTACCGCTGCTAGGTTTGGGTATGTTTCCAACAACAACTACCGTGGCTTCTAAGATGTGCCATTAATATTTCCGACTTTCTCAGAGTTCCATTATTGGTATCCTTGTTAGAAAAACTTCTCCTCTCTGCATCCCTTCCGAGGTTCTTTTTTGTTTTGTTTTGTGAGCAATAGGCTCCACTCAGGGCGGATAACGAGCTGCTACACCTGTGGATGGGCTTACTGGATGAGAACATCGAAGTCGAATGACATCTTCTTCCAAATCCTCTGAGAGTAACTAATTGCCTTTAAAAAAAACTCCTCAAACTTCTTTGTTCAGAGACTTAGTCTCGTTGTTAAAATTAACACCCTCAACATGGGTGATGTGAGAAGCTAGATCATAAACCTCATTAAAGAAATTACACAGGCTACTGTATAGGTACCAGAGATCAGCAATGAATCGTTTTTTCGCTACTCATAAGTATTCATGAAATTTTGAGTATGAGTGAGTCAACAGAACAAATTCAACTACTCTGATTCAATCGTAATCACTACAACATTGATTTATATGTACAGGTTGCAATAAGTATGAGTACAACGTTGACATCAAACTCATAACATTCGAAATATGCTTGAATTATACGCCTCATACTCATTCAGATTCTTAAATTTCGAAAAATACTTATAATACTCATAAATGATTCGAGTGATTCGAATAATTCATCAAAATTTAAAGTCTTAGTTGTTGTTGCATTTACAAAAAAGAAAAAAAAGACAAAGTCAGCAAGCAAAGAAAACACTCAACCTTCTAGTGAGTATTGCAGTGTTCGTATGCGAATCGTACTTATTTTGTGATTCTTGTAAATGTTGAGTCATGGAGAGTTGAAATCAACAACATCATGCGTTTTGCTATGTATGAGTACGATGAGTACTTCAAACTTTGAATATGAGTAGTATGAGTATGATATTTAAATAAGTATGAATGCGTATAAGTATCAGAATTTATGAGTATGATTCGAATATACTCATGTTTTTGAATATTCATTGCTGATCTTTGATAGCTGCGGACGTTAAGAGCACTGATTTTACCATCAGATGTCTAAATAATCGTCGATTAATGTGTATTTCATAAGATTTAAATGATTTTTATTACAATTGTTTCCCTCCCCTTTGGAATATTTTTAAACTATATTATGATAAAAGGTTTTATTTAAAATGTTTTTATCTTTTATGTTTTATCGTGTAATATTTACAACATATTTTCTTTTTCTGCATTTCCAAACAACTTATAACGTCTTATAACCCCATTTGTATCAGGTTTTCTTTTGATAATAAAAAAATACAATTTTTTTACTTCTGTTTAGTTTTGCTCAATAAGAAGGTCTTTAAAGAAAATCGTCTGCATACAAAAGGACTCTTAAATACACAGACACAGTATGCATTAGAAAGAGATGAGATGAGTAATGATGTTTCAAATGCTTTTAACAAAAATCAATCGAAATAAAATGCATAAAAATTATACTCATATTTTTTTATTTTTTTTCTCATTTTTAATATAAAATTTCTTACATTCTAAAGTAAAGGTATTAAAGAAACATTAAAAAAAAGAAGAAGAAAAAGGAAAACAAACTGCTTTTCTGTTATTTAAGTTGTTGTTTGTAAAGAGAGAGCAATAAACTGTATTTAATATAAAATTTTTGCTCAAATACAGGAAATAGAAAAAAAACATGAAATGATTTCAAATGAAATGCAAAAAAAAAAAATTAAATATTTTATATGAAATAAAACATTAAATAATAGGGTATGTAAGAATGTTTACACGCCATTAAGGTCGTTAATGTGCTACTCTACAATAAATTGTAGGAGATTTTAGCAGTTTTTGTGGACACTAGATTGTCTACCAAACCACTTATGTTGTCCGTTTTAATTTTATATATGAGTGGCGGAACCTACAGTTCAAAGTCGACAGATTTTTTGGTAACATTTTAATACGAATTTTATTTATTCTCCGAGTTTTTGGCAAAAATCTGCGGAGAGGCAGTCACCGAAGAAATATTTTTGCTGATTTCATTTTATTGAAGCTGTCTAACTTGGGGTTTAAATCAAGGGCTCATGTCTAATAATCCAACACACTACATACTAGACTACGATGACTTCAACATACGAATAGTCCACATATGAATGGTCCGGCTAAAGAACGAATTTTTTCTGAAATGCAGTATGCGATCCCCTGGCCAATGGACCACAAACGGATGTGTCTTTCAAAATAGACGAGTATAACGTACGAATACATGATTCTCATGTACAAGTTCCCATATTTCGCTCGAGCAAAATCTGTTGTAGTAGTGATAGAAAAGTGAAACACAAGCCACATTGCAACGATGCTCCAACGAATGAATAGGGTTATATACCCTAGCATCATAAATTAACTCTTTTACCCCCTTCTTTACGCGGTCGAGAAGCCTAGAAATAGACATCGAGGCACCGTTCCACCCATGAGAGTTGTAATCCACCCTCGGGCGGATATGGGTGTTGTAAATAATAAGAACATCAGATGAAGTAAGGTACTTCTTGCTAGTATCATCCGTAGCTCGGTGTGGTTTAAACCCATCACTAACAGATCATGGCTTACCTCACACTGGGTAACACAATGGGCCATATGCACCATCGAGTAAATTTGTCTGTGAACTGTCTTGTCACGAGCCTGTCGTTCAGAAGCTCATACAAGTCATTACTACCTCGTTTGAGGAAATTATCGCCAAATTCCACAGAACCCTTCAGGGGAAAATGAGCAACTTGTAAAGAATTAGCTTCGTTGGATGAGAGACACCTCTGTTATTCTATTATCTATTGAGAGCAGCAGCTGTTGCTAAGGTGGATTGAACGCGTAATTCCCAGACGGGCTTCATTTTCCCCACTTCTCCCTACGCAAATGAAAGACTTGTAAAGAATTAGCCTAGTTGCATGGTAGACCTCTCTGCTATTCTATCGCCTGTTGAGTACAGGAGCTGTTGCTAAGGTGGATTGAACGCTTAATTCCCAAACAGACACAGTTTTCCCCCACTTATTCGTACACAAATGAACGACTTGTAAAGAATTACCCTCGTTGCATGAGACACCACTCTGCTATTCCGATTTTCTCCACTTGTCCGTACGCAACATAGACTTTGGTTTAATCTCATTTGCAATACGATTCCCATTCTATGGCAGCGTTTACATTTTCTTTGGAACGTCCAATGTTGTCTATGTTGTCGCCAACTGAATGCTTTTGTGGGCAAAAAAAAGATATGTTTACATCATCTAATGCCAAACGATAACATATTTTTTTCATATACATATACTTTCATTAGTGAAATATACTGCATGCATACGCTGTATTAGAAAACCACAAGGAATTCGTTAATTTGTCGAATTTTAAAAGGAATCAAAGACAATCTACGACCACCTTTACCAACAACAACAAAATGAAAATATAAAAGCCCTTTCTCATACCAACTATCTGCTATTGAACGTAGTCAGTCTCTGTTACTATTTTAAAGTAAATCCAAACTGGAACAATTTAAAAATCCTTTTATTATGTTCACTCGTGCAATCATTCTATTTGCCAGTTAAAATAGTATATAAAAATGGAACAAAAGTAACCAAAAAACAAGGATGAATTGTAAGGAGCATAATAATATAAAATAAAAATAAAAACTTAGAATACATCCTTAAATAGTTCAAAAAACAAAAAAGAAAACAAAAAAGAGGTTCACAAGAATAAAAACAACCACTTCCATTCAATATAAACCACTTACTTTATTTACTATACAAGATGTGCCATTACTATTAGGCTACCTATTCTAAGGATTTTTTCTTTCTGCTATTCTCTAGTCCTGCTCCATTCTTATCCTTCTATATAAAAAACAACAACAATAAAAAATTATTGTGACAGAGATATACATCTTGTATATCTGTTTTTAAAGAAGACTCCAATAGATTTTCGTTTACATTTCTTTTTTAAATACCCTACAAAGGGTTATAGAGGCCGTTTCGAGGTGTGTAACAATACCTAGCTTAGCTCGACTGTCTTTCCAAGGTGTATGACTAACATAAAGGAAACATGATATCGAAAAAATTGGTACAGGAATGATGGACATTAGAAACGTTAACTTAAGTACCGTGGATTCGAGATGAATGAAAGCCAAACAGTGGGCAAGGAGCTGAAAATCCGTGCGAACCAATCTTATAGGGTGCCAAAAAAGGGAAGATGAAGGATGATCAGTGGAGTTTTCATGTCAACTGTAATGCACAACTAATGTACTCCAAAGGCCTCGAGATGCAACAAGAAGAAACGTAACTTCTGCATACAGTTTAACGGCCGAACAGTGTCTAAATAGGCCGCCAACAGTTTAGCGGTTGGCATTCCTATATTAACTGGAGAGAACCCTAATGATAGAATAGAAGTGGCCGTAGTCTAGTAGGTAGTGTGTTGGCTTATTAAACGCAAGGCCACGATTCAAACCCCAGGTCAAACATCAAAACGAAATATGAAAAAAAATATTATTCCGGCGACTTCCTCTCCGCAAATTTCTGGCAAAAACTCTGCCGTGAAAAAATTTCTCAAAAAATCTGTCGTTCGGAGTCGACGTTAAACTGTAGGTCGCGCCACTCAAGTATAAAATTAAGGCACACAACATGGGTGGTGTGAGAAGCTAGGCCGTAATCCTGACTGAAGGGTTGTAATGACCAATTATGTATGTATGTATGTGTCCTATCTAATACGATGCTATGCAGCACCAATGTGCTAAAAAAAAAGCCTCGAGATACAACAGACAAAACGTATACGCCTCCTGCCGAACAGTGTCTAAAGTGGTCGCCAACATTTTGAGCGGTTGGAATTTCTATAACCATATTAACTGTAGAGAACCCTAATGCAGTATGTGCCTGCTGAGAACGTGCCCAAATCCAGTGAGTCTGAAAGCTATCAATGACAAGAAGGCAAGGATATTGGGAAAAAAGTTGAAAGGCACACTGGATATTCCATCTGGTTGAGAAGACGTCTTAGTGAGGTAAATTATTTTCCCACTAAATTCCTTATTGGTTATGAAGAAGGAGGTACAGTAAGACCCCGCTTAACCCGGGGGGGATATGTTCCAATAAGTTCCAGTGCTAAACGAAACATTGTTGATCGAGGTAACAACTAATAAATCTACTGTGACGCAGGAAAGATGCGTTCGTACTATGATTGCGACTTCGAAAACTACAGTTGGAATCTTTATTCAGGACAGACTAACAAAAGAGCGTTGAAAAAGATAGATAGCATAAACCGTCGGTATACCGTCGGTGCACCGCTTTTGGTTGGTGATTGGCCATTTCATTTGCACACATATACAACAAGTATCAATACAGTGTGTGATTTAAGGGAATCCCAATACTACCGCGTAATACTGAAACAGCTTTAAGCGGAGCAGCGTTAAGCGGGGTCTTACTGTAAAATCCAGTTCTATAAATACTGCTATAAATATACTACTATAAATATAATTGGTCAATCCAACACTTTCGTCTCGATTACAACCTCCACTCATGTTGGGTGTATTAATTTTATCCATGAGTGGTGGAACCTACAGCTTAATGGCGTCTCCGAACGACAGACCTGAATCACTTTTCATGGCAATTTTATTGCAATTCTACAGTTTTTTCCAGAAGACTTCTGAGGGGAAACTCACCGAATGATTTGGAGACTATAGAATACCTTCTCTGTAACTGTCTAGAGCTTGCTGGCTTGGTAGGTTAAGTTTGCTCAAAACAGTCGTTTGCTGAAATGAGTCTTCTAAAATCCTAAGCGAACCAACTAATTGAATTGAATGCTAGGAATTCATCACTGCTTTCCAAGCAAATTACATTAAGTCGTAGCAGATATCATATATTCAGGTTAACAAAACTTCTTGTTTCACTTCCTTTTTTCCTTTTTCTTTTGCATTCTCCTTTTGATATTCTTCTAACAAGAAAATAAGTTGAATAAAAATGCTACATAGAAAAAGTAATAGAAAACTAACCTGTCAACCTGTTATGGTCAACTTATTTGCCCATTTATTTTGTGATTTTCATCTATTCATTCATTCAATCTGTCATTAGAGTAAAGCATGCATACATACATGTATACAGGCAAGCAAGGACATAGCATGGCATAATATGTGTTCATTTTTTTTAGAAATAATAGTAAAAAGAAGGAGAAAAATAAGCCTGGTTTTAAATTTCGTATTTGTTTAGAAATGCTTTTGAAAACTCAAAAGATATTGAATTATTGGTTGTATTGTGGGTATAAAGTAAAGTAAAGTAGGACTCATCTAATTACCTATTTATGCCAGTCAACGTTGTTATAATGCAGGAGGTCAAGTAAAGACGTATGTTCGCACAAGTGTTCCATTATCAGTAAAAAAGAGAATCGAAATTGTTTAGATAAGTAGGGAGATATATAAGGGAAACCTTATATACATAAGTATTGGGCAGTGCAATCGGTCGTCTGATAGCAGGACTTTAGGATATCTACACAGGACTACAACACAAAAAATTATTATTATTATAAGCCTCACATATGGGTGCACATTTTTTGTGTATGCATTTGCAGCAGAGAGCTGAACAAAACATGAAATTGCTTCACGTCATCTGATCTTCTTATATACATACATCCGAAAGTGGAATACAACTCTCTTGCATGGGTCGATACCTCGTAGTATAACAACTTCAAATACTTGATCATGTACAAGAGAAGACGAAGGTGTTTATTAATAACAGTAGGACATCCAACTTCTTTGAGCATCATCGCTATTCGTTTATGTTTTTCACTTTTATCGCCACTTTTCGGCAATTTTGCAGAGGGTGAATGAAGGAACGTTTTCCTGAAAGGCTTATTTATTTCATCATACACTTCTGTTACTTAAAGCACATCTGTCCTTCACACACTATTTGATCACATACAGAATTGGTCATTACCACCCATCAGTCACGATTGAAGCCTAGCTTCTCACACCAATTAAGTTGTGTGTGTTAATTTCATACGTGTGTGGTGAGACCTGTAGTCGCCGCAGTCTAGTAGGTAGTGCGGTCGCTTATTAGACGTAAAGCCCAGGTTCGATCCCCAGGCCAGACATCAAAACGAAATATGAGAAAAAATATTTCTTTGGAGACTTCCTCTCAGCAGATTTCTGGTAAAAACTCTGAGAGTAAATAAACCTGACATGAAAAAGTTTCTCAAAATCTGTCGGTCGGAGTCGACGTTAAACTGTAGGTCCCGCCACTCAAGTATAAAATTAAGGCAAACAACACGAGTGGTGTGAAAAGCTAGGCCGTAATCCTGACTGAAGGGTTTTAATAGCCAATTATGTATGTATGTATGTGTGGTGAGACCTACAGTTTAAAGTTGACTCTGAAAGACAGATTTTTGAGAAATTTTTCATGGTAATTTTTTATTTACTCTCAAGGCTTTTGCTAGAAATCTAGTGAGAGGAAGTCGCCGAAGAAATAGTCAAATTTTGCTTTGTTGGAGACGTATGGCCGGGGGTTTGAACCGTGACCTCACATCTAATAAACCGGCACACTATTTACTAGACTACGGGGACTTCACTGCATCGCACGATGCATTTCATGGAGAATTCGTTCTTTAGCCTAACTATTCGTATGTGGAATGCTGTTCCTGGAGCGCTCTTTCGTATCGCTTGTAATATAAACAGATTCAGATCCAATATCCATAAACACTACTTCATCTATTCTTTCTGCCATGACATATTTTCGTGGTTCCAACACAATGCACTGTAGAGTAAAGGCTATCCTTGCTCAATGCTGGATTTGCAATGCTTTTGAAGTCTCTCTAGTGCCATCCTTTTTGTAAAATAGAGGTTTCTTCGAACTCTGCCAGTTGTAAAGATACCAGATTCAGAGGAGATCCAAAAGAGTCCAGTGCATCCTTTAAAAATCACTGTTTGGTTTGGATTTAGCGCTGGGAGCTCAACAAACTATTTTCCTTTGAGAACAACGTTTGTCAGACCATCTCTGTCAATGGATATCGATGATTAACAACTTCTTTTGACCTGAATTCGATGATGTAGATATCAAAGACATTTGATTCCAATAGGAAGGCACTACTTGCCACACAGATCATGCGACATTGGATTTTCTATAGGACCGATTTGAGGGCATGGTCATCTCCTGTGGAAGAGATGTGCACTGGCCATTGAGACTGTACCACTTGAACACGTAAAAGTTTTTCATGTAAGGTTTTGTTAAATCGCAGATATATTCTCTCAAAATACTACCAATAAATGTATACACCAACTGTATGTAAAATAAAAACCCTAACCAGTCAACAAGGACATTTTAAAATATGTGTAGATGTATATATGGTTTCCATAACTTTCGAAGACCTATCAGCCTCTTGGTCTTTCATATTTTATTACTATTCACTCTCCTTCTAGTCTTTTGTTAGTTTTCTTATGCTTTCTATTCTATTTTCATTTAATTTTCAACCAGACATTGGTTTCTTGTTTCTCGTTTATTTTAGTTTCATTTTTATTCTTTACTTCAATTCTCTTCCGGTTGTTGCATATTTTTTTTTACACACACACACAGATGTGGTTGATAAAATTGCAGATTATTTTAATGACGTTGGTGTTCTTCTCTCTGGTAATAAGCCAGTTTTTTTTTCGAAATAAATTTATAGCCAATGGCTAATAATAATCATTATGGGCAGCAGACATGCTATAACAGTCTATTGAAAGGAGTCGAAGTGCTTTTGAAGAGATCATATTTTCTTGTGACATTATTTCCTTAAGAATGTTGAAAGAGAAAAAATTCTGGGATTTTAAATTGTTTAAAAGGAAATTTATTTTAAATTTTTACGAGACAAAATGCTAAAAAACGCCATACCGCTTACAATTGAAAAATAGATGGATATTAATTAAATGTGGTTCTATAGGTTTGTGCCATTACAACCCTTCAGTCAGGATTACGGTCTAGCTTCTCACACTACTTATGTTGTGTGCCTTAATTTTATACTTGAGTAGCGGGACCTACAGCTTAACGTCGACTCCGAACGACAGATTTTTTTGAGAAACTTTTTCATAGCAAGTTCATTTACTCTCAGAGTTTTTGCCAGAAATCTGCTCAGAGGAAGTCGCCGAAGAAATATATTTTTTTTCATATTTCGTTTTGATGTCTGGCCTGTGGCTTGAACCCGGGCTTTTCGTCTAATAAGCGAACACACTACCTACTAGACTACGGCGACTACTAATATGACAGATTATGTTTAAAAAAGATGGACATTTTAGTTCGCAAGTCCTTGCTGATAGCCCCGATGAACGCAGGCACGGAGAATTGTTTTCCATCCTCCTGCCGATAGTCAATTAATATTAAAACTCCAGAGAAATCATAATAACACCTCTTCTATCTTATTTCGAAATCTCCTCATTTAAATGCCTCAACTCATAAACTATTCCGTTCTCTTAGTGGCCAACACAGCACTGTTTAACCTCAACAATAGAAATCATTTGTAACGTTATTGTCAAGAAACAACCAAAAAAAAAGAGAAACCCACAGCCCAACGCTGATTACGACAAAACATTTTTTGGGTTTTTTCACTTTTCTTTACCGCTTCATTTTGCCACTCTTTTCGCAAAATTTTCCGTTGAGAAAAGCCACACTGGTGTTAAGCATATTTGTTTGACGATTTGTTAAGAGAAGAAAATTTCTTGGTTTTTTTTTTTGTTTTTGTTATATGCGAACAACAAATTTTTCATAGGCTTTTCATTGTAAAAATGAAAAGTTTTTCTTCCCACAGTTTTTCTTTTCAAGTGTCCACCAACACCAGCACTACCACCACCAGCACCAACACTGCCAGCATCAGTAGGAGCACCACTTGCCAAGCAATGCATGTACTGAACTCAACTGTAATGGTTTTTGTTTTTGTCATTTTCTATGTGACTTTAGCCAGTTTCTCATGCCTAAAACATCAGGAAAAATCATGTCCTTCTTCTCTTTTTTAGATTTTCAAAAACTCGAAGGATAACACTTTTTTTGTTTGCTGCTGCTGCTGTTGGTGTTTCCGTAAACTCTTAAACATGTTGGCGGTGGTGATGGTGGTGCTGGTGTTGGTGGCAAGCAATGCCGTTGTTTGGTTGCCAGTCATATGTTGTTGTTGTTGTTGGCATTTTTGGCCTTTTGTTTAAATGTTAAAGAGTAAAATGGCCTTTTGTTCGCTGAGCTACAGGTCAGAGTAGGAGTAAAAGTGTTTGACTTTTTTTTTCTCTTTTCTCTTCTCCTTTGTTATTAAATATCCTGTTCATAAACAGCAGTTATTAGGACTGCTGAGATATAATTGTTCTGAAGTGAAAATTCTTCAAGGGATGCATTAGAGGAGATTATGACAATGTCTTCATTTCAATTACAAGATTTAGGAAGGAATTTTTGCAATCATTAACCACCATTTTAACGTCAAAAGGTATGTGTTCACTCAACAAACCCGATTTTTTTTTTGTTTCAGAGGCACATATCTTATACCAGGAACATAAGCTTTTGTTACATGTGGCCGCCTTAAGTCATCAGTTCCTGTATTCCATTACTATGGTGCCATTATATTACCTCGGAAATATTAACATACATATCTGACGCATAATTTGTGCTGCTTTGAACCGTGAACATGGATAATATTGTTCTTGAATACCGTCATGGTTTCGCATACGCCAGCGCCAACCTCAGAAGAGAAAGTCTTACCAAGTCAAATCAGCCGATCTTGGTCAAGAGTTCACGTCACCTCCACATAGAATGCATTTTAGAAAAGGCCACACATGCCATAATATAATGCAAAAAGGCTTGCAGGAAAATCCAGGGGATGTAAACCATTAATTATGTACTACACTTAAGAAAACCTCACAAGAAATACTCTCACGGAGGTAATCAGATGATCTTGGCGACAAGTTCACAGCACCCTCACGTAAAGGGCATTATAGTAAAGACTACACATCCCATAATGAAATGCAGAAGACTTGCACGAAAATCCTGAGGATATAATCCAGGAATAATGCACTGGATGTACATCATGATGGTTAGATCTGACCTATGGGACCATCATCTAGGCAAATAGTAAAATCTGTAAACAGTTCAAACGGAATTGAACAAGATACAGAGACTAACAGAAGCACTAATAACCTGACATACTTTCGAGCTGGAATTTAAATCTGCTGTTGAATTTAAGTTCACTGTAAATGATTGTGAAGGTCAGAACTTTAAGGACCATACTTGGGATAATGAGAGACAAGTCTAACATAAAATTCATAAGGGCGTTAGGGACTTAATGTATCGAGTGGCCGACGGCTCCCTGCTTTATGGTTCCCGTGGATAGTACCAGTATGGTATGGTATGATGTGTTTGAGTGGTAGCTTTGATTACCAAAGCTCACTTGATCATACATACATAGCTACTAATTGTAACGCAACAAATAAGTGCAATCCCTGTACTGAACAAATTTAACTACTTTAATCGAAGAAGTTAGTCAGCACTGGTGCAGCACCGAGTGGACTCATCAGCAACGAGACTTGGTAAAAAAAATGAATGGAGTAATCAGAAGATGGGTCAAGAAGAGATCTGGAAACAGGATCGACAGGATTCGAACCCATGATGAAACACGCTGGTATTTTCCAAGCTATCTAAAGCTGTGCTACAATGCAATTTGTATAGAAATTACAAAGGACGGGACCAAAAAATACTTACGCCACCATACAAGCAATAGACTCCTATGGGGTTCAGACGAGGAGAGTATGCAACTGTCTGGGGTAGCTGTATCAGCGAGGTAGAGTTAACCACTGCTGGATACCTATTCATATGGAAGTTGGCTACAATGAACAGACAGTCATGTGTAGTCGCCGCAGTCTAGTAGGTAATGTATTAGCTTGTTAGACGTGCAGCCTCGCTTCAAACCCCAGGTCATACATCTGTACGAACAGGCAAATAAGTTTACGACATTAATTCTGTAGACTGAGGGTAGACATTTGGAAGTCGATGCCATACTTAACGAACGGAAAAATAAAGAGAATCAAACACGTAAGTTTGAATTATACAGCAAACTATTCAGGAATAACATCAGTTAAGTAGCCACTCTTTTAATTAGGTACTGTTCGCTCTAAGTACTTTTGTTTAGAATCGGAATCATATCGAAGCCAACATTTTGTTTTAGTGACAACGAAAATGAACAACCAGAACACATTCTTTTAACCTGTGAGGCATTAATGCATCCAAGGGACGTACATCTGTCTGGTGCTAGACAGGGAATTTTCTTTGTTGACACCCGAGCAGCATCCTAAAGTTTGTAAGGGCAATGGGCTTGCAGTAGGCATTAAGGACATGCCCTATAAAGATGGAGGTGAGTAAGTACTATAGAATTCCAGGTCACAGTATCATGGCGCCTCTTCACAACAATAATACAAATTGACAGGCCATCATCACAATTAAGAGTGGATGTAAGGCCTTATCATTTCGCTGTTGCAAGCAACAGCCCAAAACACGATAGGCAAATACCTGCTTTGGTGGTGTAGGGCATAAAAACAAGGACACTTAGTTTCTAAAAAAGGATCCCACAATCATAATGGCCACAACAAGATGACAATCACGCACATGCACAGGCACAGGCACACGCACACGCTCACATGCATGGAGGGATATTAAAATTTCATAAACAGATTAAACAGTTGAAAAGAACTTTTCAATGAAAATGAAAAACTTTATGAAAAAGAGTGCGTATAACACATTAAACAACATATTGCAGCATATGTTTGGAATTTGTGGCAACACAAAGCAACAACAATTGGACCCGAAATTATGATATTAACATAGAAATTTTATTAAAAATCTTCTCAATTTATTACTCTACATTGTTGTACTATATTTTGGGGGTGTGAGTGTATATTAATTTCGTTTTCATGTTGCATGTCATTTTATGTTACGAAATAAAAGCAAGAAGAAGCAGAAAAAAACACTTTTTTTTTAAATAAATGTTTGCAAAAAAAGTGTTGTAACAAGAATTCTCTTTCAGTTTCAGTGGCAATATTTTTTAATTAAGAAAATCTGGCTGTTAATACCCATACATACATACACTCCCATTACCGTCAACGTCATCATCTTCATTATCTCCGGCGTCATTACTTTTGCTTTGTTGCCGTTCTCTTTTTAACAGCAACAACTCCTTTTATTCGTCTCATTTTAACATTAATATTGTCGCATACAATTTTTTGTTCTCAACGACTTTTCTTTTTTTATATGTTGCATGTAGCATGTAAGTATGCTATGAGATATGTTGGATGTTGTTTTTTTTATTTTTCTTACCTGCATACATAAATTCATATTTTTTATTTATTTATGCTTCATCATCAGCGAAAGTAACACTCGAAGAAAAACTAGAAAAATTTTGGGCATTTTCAGGCCGCATTGCAGCAACAGCAGCAGTCCTAAGTAATATCCAAAACACAGTATGATTAAGAGGTCAAATCATTTATCACAAGCATATTCACGCCATCAAACATCTATCTAGTGAAAGTGATAGAGAATTTCGCAATCAAGTTGAAGGATTGAGGTATCCAGCTAGTCAGGCAGCTAGCCAGCTTTCCAGTTACTCTGCCAGACAGCCACCCAGCTAGCCGGGTACCCTGCTAAGTAGCTTACCACCTACTCAGCTAGACAGGTAGCTAGCAACCCATCAAGCTGTCTACCTATATTAGCCAGCTAGTCAGGCGTTTTGATAGCCAGCTTCCTAGATACCCTGCTAGTCAGCTAGCCATCCACCCAGCTGGCCAGCGACCCTGCTAGACAGCTACTCAGCTTCCCAGCCAGCCAGCGAGCTCTCCAGCTACTAGCCAGCTACACTACCCACCTCGTCAACCATAATAGCCAGCTACCAAGCCAGCCAGGCAGGCAGCTACTTAGTTAGCTGGGAACTTAGACAGGTACCAGCTAGCCAGCTAGGCAGTAACCCAGCTATCCACCTAGACAGCTACCCAGGCATTTATCCAGCTTTCTAGTTACCCTGCTAGCCAGCTCCCCACCCAGCCATCTACCCAGCTACCCAGCAACTAACCAAGTAACCAGCTAGCGAGGTAGCTAGCCAGCTACTCATCTATACTATAAAGCTGTCCAGCTTTCCAGTTACACTGCTAGCCAGCCAGCTCACCAGCTATCCAGGTACACTGCTAGCGAGCCAGCTCACCAGCTATCCAGGTACACTGCTAGAAGCTTCCAAATTACCCTGCAACTCAGCTACACCGCTAGGCTGATAGCTAGCTATACTATCCAGCTACCCAACTATACCCAGCCGATAGCCAGCTTTCAGGATAAGCAGCTACCCACCTAGCCAGGTATTCAGCTACCCCGATAGCCAAGTATCGAGTTACCCCGCTAACCTGCTGCCCAGCCTGCCAGCTAGCCGTGTACCTTGCCACCTAGCTTTCCAGTTACCCTACTAGCAAGCAACCCCACCATTCCCAGCTAGCCAGCTACACAGCTTTGTTAGCCAGCTACCCAACGATACCCAGTCCACCAGCCAGTCAGCTACCCAACTAACCTGCTTTCCATTTACCCTGGTAGCCATACAGCTCCCCAGCTAGCCAGGTACACAGCCAGCCAGGCAGCTAGCCAGGCAACTAGCCAGCTTCCCAGCTAGCCAGTTAGCCAGCTTCCCTGTAGCCAGCTACCGTGCTACCTAGCTACCATCTAGCCAGCTGCCCATTTGGCAAGCTCTCCAGCTACCCAGCTACCCAGGTGTCAAGCTACCCATCTAGCCAGTTACCCAGCCAGCCAGCTACCCAGCTGCCCACTTAGCCAGCTACCAAGCTAGCCAGCTAGCCATCTAACCAGCTACCCATCTACCCAACTACCATCTAGCCGGCTACCATCTAGCCAGCTACCCATCAAGCCAGCTACCCATTTAGCAAGTTACCCATTTAGCCAGCTACCCATCTAGCCAGCTGCCCATTTAGCCAGCTAGTAAGGTACGCATATAGGAAGTTACCCAGCCGCCCTGCTAGCCAGCTACCAATCTAGGAAGCCCATTTAGCCAGCTATACTAGCCAGCTACCCAAATCTACCCAGCTAGGCAAATACCTAGTTACCACGCTAACCAGCTACCCAGCTTGCACGCTAGTCAGCTAGGGTAATTGGCTAGAGGGTAGCTGGGTAGCTTGCTAAATGGGCAGCTGGCTAACTGGGTAGCTGGCTAGCATGGTAACTGGCTAGCTGGGTAGCTAGCTAGCACGGTAGCTGGACACCTGGGTAGCACGGTAGCTGGCTAGCAGGGCAGCTTTCTAACTGGGTAGCTGGCTAGATGAGTAGCTGGCTAATTGGGTAGCTATCTAGCTCGCTAACTGGGTAGGTGGCTGACTGGGTAGCTGACTAACAGGATCGCTGGCTAGCTGGGTAGGCTGGCTAGCTGGGTAGGCTGGCTAGCTAAGTAGCTGGCTAACTTCGTAGCTGGGTAGATTTGTGTAGCTGGCTGGATGGGTAGCTGGCTAGATGGGTAGCTGGCTAGCTTGGTAGCTGGATAAATGGGCTGCTGGCTAGTTGGGTAGCTGGCTAAATGGGTAACTTGCTAAATGGGTAGCTGGCTTGATGGGTAGCTGGCTAGCTTGGTAGCTGGATAAATGGGCTGCTGGCTAGTTGGGTAGCTGGCTAAATGGGTAACTTGCTAAATGGGTAGCCGGCTAGATGGTAGCTGGCAAGCACTGCAGCTGGGTAGCGGGATAGCTGGCTAGCTTGGTAGCTTGCTAAATGGGCACCTGCTAGATGGATACCTGGCTAACTGGGCAGCTGGGTAGATGGGTATCTGGCTAGATGGGTAGCTGGGTATCTGGCTAGATGGTGTGTGGGTGAGGTGATTAAAACCTCTTTTACACTTTTAAAATTAAATTTTCGGGTCCAAATTAGACTTGAACTAGGAACTGGACTTGGACCTTAAAGTACGACTTCCGATCTTTTCAATGGCATCCATTTCATTTCAATAGGTCCGATGGATCCAGAGTTATAAGCGTTTAAAAGTTTCTATTAAGTTTTAGGCTTCCCGGCCTTGGACTTGGACCTGCTCGTTTTTATTTTGGCACGATCTGAAAGTATGACCTCAGATCTTTTTAATGACACCCATTTCAGTCGCATAGGCCTCATGAAACCAGAGTTATAAGCGTTTAAACATTTTTATTTACCGAAATTTGCTTGCTGTGTGATTCTGTTGGCCTGTAGTGGGATTCAGTAACTTTTAACGATTCGACAATCGTTAAAAATGTCGACATTATTTGTTGTTTGCAGTAACGATTAAGTGATTCACAAACTACATTTTAACGACTGTTGATAAAGTCTTTTTTTAATTAAAATCAATGGCAACTCCGTGTAATGAAAAGTCGAAAAAACAAATTTAACAATATATTAACATTTTTTTTATTCGATTTCCGTTATTTTGCTGTATGAGGTAAGTAATTTATTGCGAATTTGTTATTTTAATTAACCGTTTTCTTCTTTTCAGAATGACGTCCAATATAGCCTACAAAAGAAGTCGTGCCACAGCAGAGCAAGTAAGCTAAATGGTAGATTTTATGCTGGAGAACCCGGGATTGGCAGGAGGAAAATCATCGTTATAATATTTCATTGATAAAAAATTATAATAATAAAACTATTTAATGTTACCAATTATGTGATTTAAATTTTGTAGATTCTATTTAAGTAAAAAAATTTACAATTAGCCTATCTTGACACGTTTTTCTATTGAAGATGGTGTATCTGGGGTACCATGTTAATACTTGAATCAGGCTCTGTGATCTCATTGTTAGTCTCCAATCTTTGTTCATCCAAATGTATGTTATGTAAAACTGCGTGTGCGTTTACAATTTTTCCACCAAATTCGGGACTATACAGGAGCATTCTTTGCTGTGATAAGCATCGCCAAGTTCCTTTAAGGACACCAAAAAGACGTTCAACGGGGTTACGTGCTTTACACAGTGCCTCATTATAACGGAATTTTGGTGTCCCCTCTTGTGGATACCCACAATCACCAATAGATATTTTTGTGACAAATTAAAAAAATATAACAACTTACTACGAAAAAAATACCAATTAAAAATATATTGTGTTCCCCATTTTCAAAACACCTTTGCATAACTCTTCTGACTGCTGAAGACCTCCAAATGTATGAATCGCGTCGAGCTCCCGGGAATTTGGCATTCACATTTAAAATTTTTAGGTTTGAATCACAAATTTGCAATTTCAACAAAAATAATTATATTATGAATCTCTTGTCAAAAAAACCTTGGATTTATCATTTGAACATTAACAGAATGGTACCCATGATGGTTGACATAAGCCTTATCATAATTTTTTGGGGCCAAAATCGAGACATGTGTGCAATCGATTGCCCCAATAGTACCAGCTACAAAGGGTGATACTGCTGATGGAAAAACTAATTTTTCAGCTTGTCGTTCCACTTGAGTCATCGGAAACTTTACTTTTGCGTAAAACATGGTATTGTTAATTGCATCCGTTACACGATGTATGCATCGTTAAACGGTAGAGTATCCGAAATTCAAATTCATTTAAGTTAAATGGGTTCTCCAAATCTCGAAGAACACGTCTGTCAACCCTTCGAGCGTTGAAAATTTTCTCATCCACTGATAAATTATACCCTAAGTATTCAAAACCCTTTCGATTGAATAAACAATACAAAAATTATTGTCGTTTAGTTTACGACAACAACTGAAATAACGATTTCGAATATCGTTTAAAAATTTTACAGAATACCAAAATCGACAATTTTGTTGTTTAGTATTTTAAACGATTCGATAATCGTTAAAAAAAGTTAGTGAATTCCACTACTGGTATTTGAAAAAAATGTCGTTAAGAAATTTGAATAGAAAAAAGTCGTTAAGAAATTTGAATAGGAAAACCGTTTCTGTGTGTGGGTGAGTTGAATTAAACCTCTTTTACATTTTCAAGGTTAAATTTTTGGGTCCAAATTAGACTTGAACTTGGAACTGGACTTGGACCTTAAAGTACGACTTCCGATCTTTTCAATGGCATCCATTTCATTTCAATAGGGCCGATGGAACAGAGTTATAAGCGTTTAAAAGTTTCTATAAAGTTTTAGGCTTCCCGGTCTTGGACTTGGACCTGCTCGATTTTATTTTGGCACGATCTGAAAGTATGACCTCAGATCTTTTTAATGACACCCATTTCAGTCCCATAGGCCTCATGGATCCAGAGTTATAAGCGTTTAAACATTTTTATTTACCGAAATTTGCTTGCTGTGAGATTCTGTTGGCCTGGTATTTGAAAAAAAAAATGTCGTTAAGAAATTTGAATAGGAAAACCGTTTCTGTGTGTGGGTGAGTTGAATAAAACCTCTTTTACATTTTCAAGGTTAAATTTTCGGGTCCAAATTGGACTTGAACTTGGAACTGGACTTGGACCTTAAAGTACGACTTCCGACCTTTTCAATGGCATCCATTTCATTTCAATAGGTCCGATGGATCCAGAGTTATAAGCGTTTAAAAGTTTCTATTAAGTTTTAGGCTTCCCGGCCTTGGACTTGGACCTGCTCGTTTTTATTATAGCACGATCTGAAAGTATGACCTCAGATCTTTTTAATGACATCCATTTCAGTCCCATAGGCCTCATGGATCCAGAGTTATAAGCGTTTAAACATTTTTATTTACCGAAATTTGCTTGCTGTGTGATTCTGTTGGCCTGGTATTTGAAAAAAATGTCGTTAAGAAATTTGAATAGAAAAAAGTCGTTAAGAAATTCGAAAAGGAAAACTGTTTCTGTGTGTGGGTGAGCTGAATAAAACCTCTTTTACATTTTCAAGGTTAAATTTTCGGGTCCAAATTTGACTTGAACTAGGAACTGGACTTGGACCTTAAAGTACGACTTCCGATCTTTTCAATGGCATCCATTTCATTTCAATAGGTCCGATGGATCCAGAGTTATAAGCGTTTAAAAGTTTCTATTAAGTTTTAGGCTTCCCGGCCTTGGACTTGGACCTGCTCGTTTTTATTTTGGCACTATCTGAAAGTATGACCTCAGATCTTTTTAATGACACCCATTTCAGTCCCATAGGCCTCATGAATCCAGAGCTATAAGCGTTTAAACATTTTTATTTACCGAAATTTGCTTGCTGTGTGATTCTGTTGGCCTGGTATTTGAAAAAAAATTTCGTTAAGAAATTTGAATAGAAAAAAAGTCGTTAAGAAATTTGAATAGAAAAAAGTCGTTATGAAATTTGAATAGGAAAACTGTTTCTGTGTGTGGGTGAGTTGAATAAAACCTCTTTTACATTTTCAAGGTTAAATTTTCGGGTCCAAATTAGACTTGAACTAGGAACTGGACTTGGACCTTAAAGTACGACTTCCGATCTTTTCAATGGCATCCATTTCATTTCAATAGGTCCGATGGATCCAGAGTTATAAGCGTTTAAAGGTTTCTATTAAGTTTTAGGCTTCCCGGCCTTGGACTTGGACCTGCTCGTTTTTATTTTGGCACTATCTGAAAGTATGACCTCAGATCTTTTTAATGACACCTATTTCAGTCCCATAGGCCTCATGGATCCAGAGCTATAAGCGTTTAAACATTTTTATTTACCGAAATTTGCTTGCTGTGTGATTCTGTTGGCCTGGTATTTGAAAAAAAAATTTCGTTAAGAAATTTGAATAGAAAAAAGTCGTTAAGAAATTTGAATAGAAAAAAGTCGTTAAGAAATTTGAATAGGAAAACCGTTTCTGTGTGTGGGTGAGTTGAATAAAACCTCTTTTACATTTTCAAGGTTAAATTTTCGGGTCCAAATTAGACTTGAACTTGGAACTGGACTTGGACCTTAAAGTACGACTTCCGATCTTTTCAATGGCACCCATTTCATTTCAATAGGTCCGATGGATCCAGAGTTATAAGCGTTTAAAAGTTTCTATTAAGTTTTAGGCTTCCCGGCCTTGGACTTGGACCTGCTCGTTTTTCTTTTAGCTCGATCTGAAAGTATGACCTCAGATCTTTTTAATGACACCCATTTCAGTCCCATGGGCCTCATGGATCCAGAGTTATAAGCGTTTAAACATTTTTATTTACCGAAATTTGCTTACTGTGTGATTCTGTTGGCCTGGTATTTGAAAAAAAATGTCGTTAAGAAATTTGAATAGAAAAAAGTCGTTAAGAAATTTGAATAGAAAAAAGTCGTTAAGAAATTTGAATAGAAAAACTGTTTCTGTGTGTGGGTTAGTTGAATTAAACCTCTTTTACATTTTCAAGGTTAAATTTTTGGGTCCAAATTAGACTTGAACTTGGAACTGGACTTGGACCTTAAAGTACGACTTCCGATCTTTTCAATGGCATCCATTTCATTTCAATAGGGCCGATGGAACAGAGTTATAAGCGTTTAAAAGTTTCTATAAAGTTTTAGGCTTCCCGGTCTTGGACTTGGACCTGCTCGATTTTATTTTGGCACGATCTGAAAGTATGACCTCAGATCTTTTTATTGACACTCATTTCAGTCCCATAGGCCTCATGGATCCAGAGTTATAAGCGTTTAAACATTTTTATTTACCGAAATTTGCTTGCTGTGTGATTCTGTTGGCCTGGTATTTGAAAAAAAAATGTCGTTAAGAAATTTGAACAGAAAAAAGTCGTTAAGAAATTTGAATAGAAAAAAGTCGTTAAGAAATTTGAATAGGAAAACTGTTTCTGTGTGTGGGTGAGTTGAATAAAACCTCTTTTACATTTTCAAGGTTAAATTTTCGGGTCCAAATTAGACTTGAACTTGGAACTGGGCTTGGACCTTAAAGTACGACTTCCGATCTTTTCAATGGCATCCATTTCATTTCAATAGGTCCGATGGATCCAGAGTTATAAGCGTTTAAAAGTTTCTATTAAGTTTTAGGCTTCCCGGCCTTGGACTTGGACCTGCTCGTTTTTCTTTTAGCCCGATCTGACAGTATGACCTCAGATCTTTTTAATGACACCCATTTCAGTCCCATAGGCCTCATGGATCCAGAGTTATAAGCGTTTAAACATTTTTATTTACCGAAATTTGCTTGCTGTGTGATTCTGTTGGCCTGGTATTTGAAAAAAAAATGTCGCTAAGAAATTTGAATAGGAAAACTGTTTCTGTGTGTGGGTGAGTTGAATAAAACCTCTTTTACATTTTCAAGGTTAAATTTTCGGGTCCAAATTAGACTTGAACTTGGAACTGGGCTTGGACCTTAAAGTACGACTTCCGATCTTTTCAATGGCATCCATTTCATTTCAATAGGTCCGATGGATCCAGAGTTATAAGCGTTTAAAAGTTTCTATTAAGTTTTAGGCTTCCCGGCCTTGGACTTGGACCTGCTCGTTTTTCTTTTAGCCCGATCTGAAAGTATGACCTCAGATCTTTTTATTGACACTCATTTCAGTCCCATAGGCCTCATGGATCCAGAGTTATAAGCGTTTAAACATTTTTATTTACCGAAATTTGCTTGCTGTGTGATTCTGTTGGCCTGGTATTTGAAAAAAAAATGTCGTTAAGAAATTTGAATAGAAAAAAGTCGTTAAGAAATTTGAATAGAAAAAAGTCGTTAAGAAATTTGAATAGGAAAACCGTTTCTGTGTGTGGGTGAGTTGAATAAAACCTCTTTTACATTTTCAAGGTTAAATTTTCGGGTCCAAATTAGACTTGAACTTGGAACTGGACTTGGACCTTAAAGTACGACTTCCGATCTTTTCAATGGCATCCATTTCATTTCAATAGGTCCGATGGATCCAGAGTTATAAGCGTTTAAAAGTTTCTATTAAGTTTTAGGCTTCCCGGCCTTGGACTTGGACCTGCTCGTTTTTATTTTGGCACGATCTGAAAGTATGACCTCAGATCTTTTTAATGACACCCATTTCAGTCCCATAGGCCTCATGGATCCAGAGTTATAATCGTTTAAACATTTTTATTTACCGAAATTTGCTTGCTGTGTGATTCTGTTGGCCTGGTATTTGAAAAAAAAATGTCGTTAAGAAATTTGAATAGGAAAACCGTTTCTGTGTGTGGGTGAGTTGAATAAAACCTCTTTTACATTTTCAAGGTTAAATTTTCGGGTCCAAATTGGACTTGAACTTGGAACTGGACGTGGACCTTAAAGTACGACTTCCGACCTTTTCAATGGCATCGATTTCATTTCAATAGGTCCGATGGATCCAGAGTTATAAGCGTTTAAAAGTTTCTATTAAGTTTTAGGCTTCCCGGCCTTGGACTTGGACCTGCTCGTTTTGATTTTGGTACGATCTGAAAGTATGACCTCAGATCTTTTTAATGACACCCAATTCAGTCCCATAGGCCTCATGGATCCAAAGTCATAAGCGTTTAAACATTTTTATTTACCGAAATTTGCTTGCTGTGTGATTCTGTTGGCCTGGTATTTGAAAAAAAAATGTCGTTAAGAAATTTGAAAAGGAAAACTGCTTCTGTGTGTGGGTGAGCTGAATAAAACCTCTTTTGCATTTTCAAGGTTAAATTTTGGGGTCCAAATTAGACTTGGACTTGGAACTGGACTTGGACCTTAAAGTACGACTTCCGATCTTTTCAATGGCATCCATTTCATTTCAATAGGTCCGATGGATCCAGAGTTATAAGCGTTTAAAAGTTTCTATTAAGTTTTAGGCTTCCCGGCCTTGGACTTGGACCTGCTCGTTTTTATTTTGGCACGATCTGAAAGTATGACCTCAGATCTTTTTAATGACACCCATTTCAGTCCCATAGGCCTCATGGATCCAGAGTTATAAGCGTTTAAACATTTTTATTTACCGAAATTTGCTTGCTGTGTGATTCTGTTGGCCTGGTATTTGAAAAAAAAATGTCGTTAAGAAATTTGAATAGAAAAAAGTCGTTAAGAAATTTGAATAGGAAAATCGTTTCTGTGTGTGGGTGAGTTGAATAAAACCTCTTTTACATTTTCAAGGTTAAATTTTCGGGTCCAAATTAGACTTGAACTTGGAACTGGACTTGGACCTTAAAGTACGACTTCCGGTCTTTTCAATGGCATCCATTTCATTTCAATAGGTCCGATGGATCCAGAGTTATAAGCGTTTAAAAGTTTCTATTAAGTTTTAGGCTTCCCGGCCTTGGACTTGGACCTGCTCGTTTTTATTTTGGCACGATCTGAAAGTATGACCTCAGATCTTTTTAATGACACCCATTTCAGTCCCATAGGCCTCATGGATCCAGAGTTATAAGCGTTTAAACATTTTTATTTACCGAAATTTGCTTGCTGTGTGATTCTGTTGGCCTGGTATTTGAAAAAAAAATGTCGTTAAGAAATTTGAATAGAAAAAAGGCGTTAAGAAATTTGAATAGAAAAAAGTCGTTAAGAAATTTGAATAGGAAAACCGTTTCTGTGTGTGGGTGAGTTGAATAAAACCTCTTTTACATTTTCAAGGTTAAATTTTCGGGTCCAAATTAGACTTGAACTTGGAACTGGACTTGGACCTTAAAGTACGACTTCCGATCTTTTCAATGGCATCCATTTCATTTCAATAGGTCCGATGGATCCAGAGTTATAAGCGTTTAAAAGTTTCTATTAAGTTTTAGGCTTCCCGGCCTTGGACTTGGACCTGCTCGTTTTTATTTTGGCACGATCTGAAAGTATGACCTCAGATCTTTTTAATGACACCCATTTCAGTCCCATAGGCCTCATGGATCCAGAGTTATAATCGTTTAAACATTTTTATTTACCGAAATTTGCTTGCTGTGTGATTCTGTTGGCCTGGTATTTGAAAAAAAAATGTCGTTAAGAAATTTGAATAGGAAAACCGTTTCTGTGTGTGGGTGAGTTGAATAAAACCTCTTTTACATTTTCAAGGTTAAATTTTCGGGTCCAAATTGGACTTGAACTTGGAACTGGACGTGGACCTTAAAGTACGACTTCCGACCTTTTCAATGGCATCGATTTCATTTCAATAGGTCCGATGGATCCAGAGTTATAAGCGTTTAAAAGTTTCTATTAAGTTTTAGGCTTCCCGGCCTTGGACTTGGACCTGCTCGTTTTGATTTTGGTACGATCTGAAAGTATGACCTCAGATCTTTTTAATGACACCCAATTCAGTCCCATAGGCCTCATGGATCCAAAGTCATAAGCGTTTAAACATTTTTATTTACCGAAATTTGCTTGCTGTGTGATTCTGTTGGCCTGGTATTTGAAAAAAAAATGTCGTTAAGAAATTTGAAAAGGAAAACTGCTTCTGTGTGTGGGTGAGCTGAATAAAACCTCTTTTGCATTTTCAAGGTTAAATTTTGGGGTCCAAATTAGACTTGGACTTGGAACTGGACTTGGACCTTAAAGTACGACTTCCGATCTTTTCAATGGCATCCATTTCATTTCAATAGGTCCGATGGATCCAGAGTTATAAGCGTTTAAAAGTTTCTATTAAGTTTTAGGCTTCCCGGCCTTGGACTTGGACCTGCTCGTTTTTATTTTGGCACGATCTGAAAGTATGACCTCAGATCTTTTTAATGACACCCATTTCAGTCCCATAGGCCTCATGGATCCAGAGTTATAAGCGTTTAAACATTTTTATTTACCGAAATTTGCTTGCTGTGTGATTCTGTTGGCCTGGTATTTGAAAAAAAAATGTCGTTAAGAAATTTGAATAGAAAAAAGTCGTTAAGAAATTTGAATAGGAAAATCGTTTCTGTGTGTGGGTGAGTTGAATAAAACCTCTTTTACATTTTCAAGGTTAAATTTTCGGGTCCAAATTAGACTTGAACTTGGAACTGGACTTGGACCTTAAAGTACGACTTCCGGTCTTTTCAATGGCATCCATTTCATTTCAATAGGTCCGATGGATCCAGAGTTATAAGCGTTTAAAAGTTTCTATTAAGTTTTAGGCTTCCCGGCCTTGGACTTGGACCTGCTCGTTTTTATTTTGGCACGATCTGAAAGTATGACCTCAGATCTTTTTAATGACACCCATTTCAGTCCCATAGGCCTCATGGATCCAGAGTTATAAGCGTTTAAACATTTTTATTTACCGAAATTTGCTTGCTGTGTGATTCTGTTGCCCTGGTATTTGAAAAAAAATGTCGTTAAGAAATTTGAATAGAAAAAATGTCGTTAAGAAATTTGAATAGAAAAAAGTCGTTAAGAAATTTGAATAGGAAAATCGTTTCTGTGTGTGGGTGAGTTGAATAAAACCTCTTTTACATTTTCAAGGTTAAATTTTCGGGTCCAAATTAGACTTGAACTTGGAACTGGACTTGGACCTTAAAGTACGACTTCCGGTCTTTTCAATGGCATCCATTTCATTTCAATAGGTCCGATGGATCCAGAGTTATAAGCGTTTAAAAGTTTCTATTAAGTTTTAGGCTTCCCGGCCTTGGACTTGGACCTGCTCGTTTTTATTTTGGCACGATCTGAAAGTATGACCTCAGATCTTTTTAATGACACCCATTTCAGTCCCATAGGCCTCATGGATCCAGAGTTATAAGCGTTTAAACATTTTTATTTACCGAAATTTGCTTGCTGTGTGATTCTGTTGCCCTGGTATTTGAAAAAAAATGTCGTTAAGAAATTTGAATAGAAAAAATGTCGTTAAGAAATTTGAATAGAAAAAAGTCGTTAAGAAATTTGAATAGGAAAACCGTTTCTGTGTGTGGGTGAGTTGAATAAAACCTCTTTTACATTTTCAAGGTTAAATGTTTGGGTCCAAATTAGACTTGAACTTGGAACTGGACTTGGACCTTAAAGTACGACTTCCGATCTTTTCAATGGCATCCATTTCATTTCAATAGGTCCGATGGATCCAGAGTTATAAGCGTTTAAAAGTTTCTATTAAGTTTTAGGCTTCCCGGCCTTGGACTTGGACCTGCTCGTTTTTCTTTTAGCTCGATCTGAAAGTATGACCTCAGATCTTTTTAATGACACCCATTTCAGTCCCATAGGCCTCATGGATCCAGAGTTATAAGCGTTTAAACATTTTTATTTACCGAAAATTGCTTGCTGTGTGATTCTGTTGCCCTGGTATTTGAAAAAATATGTCGTTAAGAAATTTGAATAGAAAAAATGTCGTTAAGAAATTTGAATAGAAAAAAGTCGTTAAGAAATTTGAATAGGAAAATCGTTTCTGTGTGTGGGTGAGTTGAATAAAACCTCTTTTACATTTTCAAGGTTAAATTTTCGGGTCCAAATTAGACTTGAACTTGGAACTGGACTTGGACCTTAAAGTACGACTTCCGGTCTTTTCAATGGCATCCATTTCATTTCAATAGGTCCGATGGATCCAGAGTTATAAGCGTTTAAAAGTTTCTATTAAGTTTTAGGCTTCCCGGCCTTGGACTTGGACCTGCTCGTTTTTATTTTGGCACGATCTGAAAGTATGACCTCAGATCTTTTTAATGACACCCATTTCAGTCCCATAGGCCTCATGGATCCAGAGTTATAAGCGTTTAAACATTTTTATTTACCGAAATTTGCTTGCTGTGTGATTCTGTTGCCCTGGTATTTGAAAAAAAATGTCGTTAAGAAATTTGAATAGAAAAAATGTCGTTAAGAAATTTGAATAGAAAAAAGTCGTTAAGAAATTTGAATAGGAAAATCGTTTCTGTGTGTGGGTGAGTTGAATAAAACCTCTTTTACATTTTCAAGGTTAAATTTTCGGGTCCAAATTAGACTTGAACTTGGAACTGGACTTGGACCTTAAAGTACGACTTCCGGTCTTTTCAATGGCATCCATTTCATTTCAATAGGTCCGATGGATCCAGAGTTATAAGCGTTTAAAAGTTTCTATTAAGTTTTAGGCTTCCCGGCCTTGGACTTGGACCTGCTCGTTTTTATTTTGGCACGATCTGAAAGTATGACCTCAGATCTTTTTAATGACACCCATTTCAGTCCCATAGGCCTCATGGATCCAGAGTTATAAGCGTTTAAACATTTTTATTTACCGAAATTTGCTTGCTGTGTGATTCTGTTGCCCTGGTATTTGAAAAAAAATGTCGTTAAGAAATTTGAATAGAAAAAATGTCGTTAAGAAATTTGAATAGAAAAAAGTCGTTAAGAAATTTGAATAGGAAAACCGTTTCTGTGTGTGGGTGAGTTGAATAAAACCTCTTTTACATTTTCAAGGTTAAATGTTTGGGTCCAAATTAGACTTGAACTTGGAACTGGACTTGGACCTTAAAGTACGACTTCCGATCTTTTCAATGGCATCCATTTCATTTCAATAGGTCCGATGGATCCAGAGTTATAAGCGTTTAAAAGTTTCTATTAAGTTTTAGGCTTCCCGGCCTTGGACTTGGACCTGCTCGTTTTTCTTTTAGCTCGATCTGAAAGTATGACCTCAGATCTTTTTAATGACACCCATTTCAGTCCCATAGGCCTCATGGATCCAGAGTTATAAGCGTTTAAACATTTTTATTTACCGAAAATTGCTTGCTGTGTGATTCTGTTGCCCTGGTATTTGAAAAAATATGTCGTTAAGAAATTTGAATAGAAAAAATGTCGTTAAGAAATTTGAATAGAAAAAAGTCGTTAAGAAATTTGAATAGGAAAATCGTTTCTGTGTGTGGGTGAGTTGAATAAAACCTCTTTTACATTTTCAAGGTTAAATTTTCGGGTCCAAATTAGACTTGAACTTGGAACTGGACTTGGACCTTAAAGTACGACTTCCGATCTTTTCAATGGCATCCATTTCATTTCAATAGGTCCGATGGATCCAGAGTTATAAGCGTTTAAAAGTTTCTATTAAGTTTTAGGCTTCCCGGCCTTGGACTTGGACCTGCTCGTTTTTATTTTGGCACTATCTGAAAGTATGACCTCAGATCTTTTTAATGACACCCATTTCAGTCCCATAGGCCTCATGAATCCAGAGCTATAAGCGTTTAAACATTTTTATTTACCGAAATTTGCTTGCTGTGTGATTCTGTTGCCCTGGTATTTGAAAAAATATGTCGTTAAGAAATTTGAATAGAAAAAATGTCGTTAAGAAATTTGAATAGAAAAAAGTCGTTATGAAATTTGAATAGGAAAACTGTTTCTGTGTGTGGGTGAGTTGAATAAAACCTCTTTTACATTTTCAAGGTTAAATTTTCGGGTCCAAATTAGACTTGAACTAGGAACTGGACTTGGACCTTAAAGTACGACTTCCGATCTTTTCAATGGCATCCATTTCATTTCAATAGGTCCGATGGATCCAGAGTTATAAGCGTTTAAAGGTTTCTATTAAGTTTTAGGCTTCCCGGCCTTGGACTTGGACCTGCTCGTTTTTATTTTGGCACTATCTGAAAGTATGACCTCAGATCTTTTTAATGACACCTATTTCAGTCCCATAGGCCTCATGGATCCAGAGCTATAAGCGTTTAAACATTTTTATTTACCGAAATTTGCTTGCTGTGTGATTCTGTTGGCCTGGTATTTGAAAAAAAAATTTCGTTAAGAAATTTGAATAGAAAAAAGTCGTTAAGAAATTTGAATAGAAAAAAGTCGTTAAGAAATTTGAATAGGAAAACCGTTTCTGTGTGTGGGTGAGTTGAACAAAACCTCTTTTACATTTTCAAGGTTAAATTTTCGGGTCCAAATTAGACTTGAACTTGGAACTGGACTTGGACCTTAAAGTACGACTTCCGATCTTTTCAATGGCACCCATTTCATTTCAATAGGTCCGATGGATCCAGAGTTATAAGCGTTTAAAAGTTTCTATTAAGTTTTAGGCTTCCCGGCCTTGGACTTGGACCTGCTCGTTTTTCTTTTAGCTCGATCTGAAAGTATGACCTCAGATCTTTTTAATGACACCCATTTCAGTCCCATGGGCCTCATGGATCCAGAGTTATAAGCGTTTAAACATTTTTATTTACCGAAATTTGCTTACTGTGTGATTCTGTTGGCCTGGTATTTGAAAAAAAATGTCGTTAAGAAATTTGAATAGAAAAAAGTCGTTAAGAAATTTGAATAGAAAAAAGTCGTTAAGAAATTTGAATAGAAAAACTGTTTCTGTGTGTGGGTTAGTTGAATAAAACCTCTTTTACATTTTCAAGGTTAAATTTTTGGGTCCAAATTAGACTTGAACTTGGAACTGGACTTGGACCTTAAAGTACGACTTCCGATCTTTTCAATGGCATCCATTTCATTTCAATAGGGCCGATGGAACAGAGTTATAAGCGTTTAAAAGTTTCTATAAAGTTTTAGGCTTCCCGGTCTTGGACTTGGACCTGCTCGATTTTATTTTGGCACGATCTGAAAGTATGACCTCAGATCTTTTTATTGACACTCATTTCAGTCCCATAGGCCTCATGGATCCAGAGTTATAAGCGTTTAAACATTTTTATTTACCGAAATTTGCTTGCTGTGTGATTCTGTTGGCCTGGTATTTGAAAAAAAAATGTCGTTAAGAAATTTGAACAGAAAAAAGTCGTTAAGAAATTTGAATAGAAAAAAGTCGTTAAGAAATTTGAATAGGAAAACTGTTTCTGTGTGTGGGTGAGTTGAATAAAACCTCTTTTACATTTTCAAGGTTAAATTTTCGGGTCCAAATTAGACTTGAACTTGGAACTGGGCTTGGACCTTAAAGTACGACTTCCGATCTTTTCAATGGCATCCATTTCATTTCAATAGGTCCGATGGATCCAGAGTTATAAGCGTTTAAAAGTTTCTATTAAGTTTTAGGCTTCCCGGCCTTGGACTTGGACCTGCTCGTTTTTCTTTTAGCCCGATCTGACAGTATGACCTCAGATCTTTTTAATGACACCCATTTCAGTCCCATAGGCCTCATGGATCCAGAGTTATAAGCGTTTAAACATTTTTATTTACCGAAATTTGCTTGCTGTGTGATTCTGTTGGCCTGGTATTTGAAAAAAAAATGTCGTTAAGAAATTTGAATAGGAAAACCGTTTCTGTGTGTGGGTGAGTTGAATAAAACCTCTTTTACATTTTCAAGGTTAAATTTTCGGGTCCAAATTGGACTTGAACTTGGAACTGGACTTGGACCTTAAAGTACGACTTCCGACCTTTTCAATGGCATCGATTTCATTTCAATAGGTCCGATGGATCCAGAGTTATAAGCGTTTAAAAGTTTCTATTAAGTTTTAGGCTTCCCGGCCTTGGACTTGGACCTGCTCGTTTTGATTTTGGTACGATCTGAAAGTATGACCTCAGATCTTTTTAATGACACCCAATTCAGTCCCATAGGCCTCATGGATCCAAATTCATAAGCGTTTAAACATTTTTATTTACCGAAATTTGCTTGCTGTGTGATTCTGTTGGCCTGGTATTTGAAAAAAAAAATGTCGTTAAGAAATTTGAAAAGGAAAACTGCTTCTGTGTGTGGGTGAGCTGAATAAAACCTCTTTTGCATTTTCAAGGTTAAATTTTGGGGTCCAAATTAGACTTGGACTTGGAACTGGACTTGGACCTTAAAGTACGACTTCCGATCTTTTCAATGGCATCCATTTCATTTCAATAGGTCCGATGGATCCAGAGTTATAAGCGTTTAAAAGTTTCTATTAAGTTTTAGGCTTCCCGGCCTTGGACTTGGACCTGCTCGTTTTTATTTTGGCACGATCTGAAAGTATGACCTCAGATCTTTTTAATGACACCCATTTCAGTCCCATAGGCCTCATGGATCCAGAGTTATAAGCGTTTAAACATTTTTATTTACCGAAATTTGCTTGCTGTGTGATTCTGTTGGCCTGGTATTTGAAAAAAAAATGTCGTTAAGAAATTTGAATAGAAAAAAGTCGTTAAGAAATTTGAATAGGAAAATCGTTTCTGTGTGTGGGTGAGTTGAATAAAACCTCTTTTACATTTTCAAGGTTAAATTTTCGGGTCCAAATTAGACTTGAACTTGGAACTGGACTTGGACCTTAAAGTACGACTTCCGGTCTTTTCAATGGCATCCATTTCATTTCAATAGGTCCGATGGATCCAGAGTTATAAGCGTTTAAAAGTTTCTATTAAGTTTTAGGCTTCCCGGCCTTGGACTTGGACCTGCTCGTTTTTATTTTGGCACGATCTGAAAGTATGACCTCAGATCTTTTTAATGACACCCATTTCAGTCCCATAGGCCTCATGGATCCAGAGTTATAAGCGTTTAAACATTTTTATTTACCGAAATTTGCTTGCTGTGTGATTCTGTTGCCCTGGTATTTGAAAAAAAATGTCGTTAAGAAATTTGAATAGAAAAAATGTCGTTAAGAAATTTGAATAGAAAAAAGTCGTTAAGAAATTTGAATAGGAAAATCGTTTCTGTGTGTGGGTGAGTTGAATAAAACCTCTTTTACATTTTCAAGGTTAAATTTTCGGGTCCAAATTAGACTTGAACTTGGAACTGGACTTGGACCTTAAAGTACGACTTCCGGTCTTTTCAATGGCATCCATTTCATTTCAATAGGTCCGATGGATCCAGAGTTATAAGCGTTTAAAAGTTTCTATTAAGTTTTAGGCTTCCCGGCCTTGGACTTGGACCTGCTCGTTTTTATTTTGGCACGATCTGAAAGTATGACCTCAGATCTTTTTAATGACACCCATTTCAGTCCCATAGGCCTCATGGATCCAGAGTTATAAGCGTTTAAACATTTTTATTTACCGAAATTTGCTTGCTGTGTGATTCTGTTGCCCTGGTATTTGAAAAAAAATGTCGTTAAGAAATTTGAATAGAAAAAATGTCGTTAAGAAATTTGAATAGAAAAAAGTCGTTAAGAAATTTGAATAGGAAAACCGTTTCTGTGTGTGGGTGAGTTGAATAAAACCTCTTTTACATTTTCAAGGTTAAATGTTTGGGTCCAAATTAGACTTGAACTTGGAACTGGACTTGGACCTTAAAGTACGACTTCCGATCTTTTCAATGGCATCCATTTCATTTCAATAGGTCCGATGGATCCAGAGTTATAAGCGTTTAAAAGTTTCTATTAAGTTTTAGGCTTCCCGGCCTTGGACTTGGACCTGCTCGTTTTTCTTTTAGCTCGATCTGAAAGTATGACCTCAGATCTTTTTAATGACACCCATTTCAGTCCCATAGGCCTCATGGATCCAGAGTTATAAGCGTTTAAACATTTTTATTTACCGAAAATTGCTTGCTGTGTGATTCTGTTGCCCTGGTATTTGAAAAAATATGTCGTTAAGAAATTTGAATAGAAAAAATGTCGTTAAGAAATTTGAATAGAAAAAAGTCGTTAAGAAATTTGAATAGGAAAATCGTTTCTGTGTGTGGGTGAGTTGAATAAAACCTCTTTTACATTTTCAAGGTTAAATTTTCGGGTCCAAATTAGACTTGAACTTGGAACTGGACTTGGACCTTAAAGTACGACTTCCGATCTTTTCAATGGCATCCATTTCATTTCAATAGGTCCGATGGATCCAGAGTTATAAGCGTTTAAAAGTTTCTATTAAGTTTTAGGCTTCCCGGCCTTGGACTTGGACCTGCTCGTTTTTATTTTGGCACTATCTGAAAGTATGACCTCAGATCTTTTTAATGACACCCATTTCAGTCCCATAGGCCTCATGAATCCAGAGCTATAAGCGTTTAAACATTTTTATTTACCGAAATTTGCTTGCTGTGTGATTCTGTTGCCCTGGTATTTGAAAAAATATGTCGTTAAGAAATTTGAATAGAAAAAATGTCGTTAAGAAATTTGAATAGAAAAAAGTCGTTATGAAATTTGAATAGGAAAACTGTTTCTGTGTGTGGGTGAGTTGAATAAAACCTCTTTTACATTTTCAAGGTTAAATTTTCGGGTCCAAATTAGACTTGAACTAGGAACTGGACTTGGACCTTAAAGTACGACTTCCGATCTTTTCAATGGCATCCATTTCATTTCAATAGGTCCGATGGATCCAGAGTTATAAGCGTTTAAAGGTTTCTATTAAGTTTTAGGCTTCCCGGCCTTGGACTTGGACCTGCTCGTTTTTATTTTGGCACTATCTGAAAGTATGACCTCAGATCTTTTTAATGACACCTATTTCAGTCC
This sequence comes from Sarcophaga rosellei, assembly GCA_930367235.1. Lineage (NCBI taxonomy): Eukaryota > Metazoa > Arthropoda > Insecta > Diptera > Sarcophagidae > Sarcophaga > Sarcophaga rosellei. Next base: position 12,443,924 of record OV884020.1, on the reverse strand, counting down.
CATAGGCCTCATGGATCCAGAGCTATAAGCGTTTAAACATTTTTATTTACCGAAATTTGCTTGCTGTGTGATTCTGTTGGCCTGGTATTTGAAAAAAAAATTTCGTTAAGAAATTTGAATAGAAAAAAGTCGTTAAGAAATTTGAATAGAAAAAAGTCGTTAAGAAATTTGAATAGGAAAACCGTTTCTGTGTGTGGGTGAGTTGAACAAAACCTCTTTTACATTTTCAAGGTTAAATTTTCGGGTCCAAATTAGACTTGAACTTGGAACTGGACTTGGACCTTAAAGTACGACTTCCGATCTTTTCAATGGCACCCATTTCATTTCAATAGGTCCGATGGATCCAGAGTTATAAGCGTTTAAAAGTTTCTATTAAGTTTTAGGCTTCCCGGCCTTGGACTTGGACCTGCTCGTTTTTCTTTTAGCTCGATCTGAAAGTATGACCTCAGATCTTTTTAATGACACCCATTTCAGTCCCATGGGCCTCATGGATCCAGAGTTATAAGCGTTTAAACATTTTTATTTACCGAAATTTGCTTACTGTGTGATTCTGTTGGCCTGGTATTTGAAAAAAAATGTCGTTAAGAAATTTGAATAGAAAAAAGTCGTTAAGAAATTTGAATAGAAAAAAGTCGTTAAGAAATTTGAATAGAAAAACTGTTTCTGTGTGTGGGTTAGTTGAATAAAACCTCTTTTACATTTTCAAGGTTAAATTTTTGGGTCCAAATTAGACTTGAACTTGGAACTGGACTTGGACCTTAAAGTACGACTTCCGATCTTTTCAATGGCATCCATTTCATTTCAATAGGGCCGATGGAACAGAGTTATAAGCGTTTAAAAGTTTCTATAAAGTTTTAGGCTTCCCGGTCTTGGACTTGGACCTGCTCGATTTTATTTTGGCACGATCTGAAAGTATGACCTCAGATCTTTTTATTGACACTCATTTCAGTCCCATAGGCCTCATGGATCCAGAGTTATAAGCGTTTAAACATTTTTATTTACCGAAATTTGCTTGCTGTGTGATTCTGTTGGCCTGGTATTTGAAAAAAAAATGTCGTTAAGAAATTTGAACAGAAAAAAGTCGTTAAGAAATTTGAATAGAAAAAAGTCGTTAAGAAATTTGAATAGGAAAACTGTTTCTGTGTGTGGGTGAGTTGAATAAAACCTCTTTTACATTTTCAAGGTTAAATTTTCGGGTCCAAATTAGACTTGAACTTGGAACTGGGCTTGGACCTTAAAGTACGACTTCCGATCTTTTCAATGGCATCCATTTCATTTCAATAGGTCCGATGGATCCAGAGTTATAAGCGTTTAAAAGTTTCTATTAAGTTTTAGGCTTCCCGGCCTTGGACTTGGACCTGCTCGTTTTTCTTTTAGCCCGATCTGACAGTATGACCTCAGATCTTTTTAATGACACCCATTTCAGTCCCATAGGCCTCATGGATCCAGAGTTATAAGCGTTTAAACATTTTTATTTACCGAAATTTGCTTGCTGTGTGATTCTGTTGGCCTGGTATTTGAAAAAAAAATGTCGCTAAGAAATTTGAATAGGAAAACTGTTTCTGTGTGTGGGTGAGTTGAATAAAACCTCTTTTACATTTTCAAGGTTAAATTTTCGGGTCCAAATTAGACTTGAACTTGGAACTGGGCTTGGACCTTAAAGTACGACTTCCGATCTTTTCAATGGCATCCATTTCATTTCAATAGGTCCGATGGATCCAGAGTTATAAGCGTTTAAAAGTTTCTATTAAGTTTTAGGCTTCCCGGCCTTGGACTTGGACCTGCTCGTTTTTCTTTTAGCCCGATCTGAAAGTATGACCTCAGATCTTTTTATTGACACTCATTTCAGTCCCATAGGCCTCATGGATCCAGAGTTATAAGCGTTTAAACATTTTTATTTACCGAAATTTGCTTGCTGTGTGATTCTGTTGGCCTGGTATTTGAAAAAAAAATGTCGTTAAGAAATTTGAATAGAAAAAAGTCGTTAAGAAATTTGAATAGAAAAAAGTCGTTAAGAAATTTGAATAGGAAAACCGTTTCTGTGTGTGGGTGAGTTGAATAAAACCTCTTTTACATTTTCAAGGTTAAATTTTCGGGTCCAAATTGGACTTGAACTTGGAACTGGACGTGGACCTTAAAGTACGACTTCCGACCTTTTCAATGGCATCGATTTCATTTCAATAGGTCCGATGGATCCAGAGTTATAAGCGTTTAAAAGTTTCTATTAAGTTTTAGGCTTCCCGGCCTTGGACTTGGACCTGCTCGTTTTGATTTTGGTACGATCTGAAAGTATGACCTCAGATCTTTTTAATGACACCCAATTCAGTCCCATAGGCCTCATGGATCCAAAGTCATAAGCGTTTAAACATTTTTATTTACCGAAATTTGCTTGCTGTGTGATTCTGTTGGCCTGGTATTTGAAAAAAAAAATGTCGTTAAGAAATTTGAAAAGGAAAACTGCTTCTGTGTGTGGGTGAGCTGAATAAAACCTCTTTTGCATTTTCAAGGTTAAATTTTGGGGTCCAAATTAGACTTGGACTTGGAACTGGACTTGGACCTTAAAGTACGACTTCCGATCTTTTCAATGGCATCCATTTCATTTCAATAGGTCCGATGGATCCAGAGTTATAAGCGTTTAAAAGTTTCTATTAAGTTTTAGGCTTCCCGGCCTTGGACTTGGACCTGCTCGTTTTTATTTTGGCACGATCTGAAAGTATGACCTCAGATCTTTTTAATGACACCCATTTCAGTCCCATAGGCCTCATGGATCCAGAGTTATAAGCGTTTAAACATTTTTATTTACCGAAATTTGCTTGCTGTGTGATTCTGTTGGCCTGGTATTTGAAAAAAAAATGTCGTTAAGAAATTTGAATAGAAAAAAGTCGTTAAGAAATTTGAATAGGAAAATCGTTTCTGTGTGTGGGTGAGTTGAATAAAACCTCTTTTACATTTTCAAGGTTAAATTTTCGGGTCCAAATTAGACTTGAACTTGGAACTGGACTTGGACCTTAAAGTACGACTTCCGGTCTTTTCAATGGCATCCATTTCATTTCAATAGGTCCGATGGATCCAGAGTTATAAGCGTTTAAAAGTTTCTATTAAGTTTTAGGCTTCCCGGCCTTGGACTTGGACCTGCTCGTTTTTATTTTGGCACGATCTGAAAGTATGACCTCAGATCTTTTTAATGACACCCATTTCAGTCCCATAGGCCTCATGGATCCAGAGTTATAAGCGTTTAAACATTTTTATTTACCGAAATTTGCTTGCTGTGTGATTCTGTTGGCCTGGTATTTGAAAAAAAAATGTCGTTAAGAAATTTGAATAGAAAAAATGTCGTTAAGAAATTTGAATAGAAAAAAGTCGTTAAGAAATTTGAATAGGAAAATCGTTTCTGTGTGTGGGTGAGTTGAATAAAACCTCTTTTACATTTTCAAGGTTAAATTTTCGGGTCCAAATTAGACTTGAACTTGGAACTGGACTTGGACCTTAAAGTACGACTTCCGGTCTTTTCAATGGCATCCATTTCATTTCAATAGGTCCGATGGATCCAGAGTTATAAGCGTTTAAAAGTTTCTATTAAGTTTTAGGCTTCCCGGCCTTGGACTTGGACCTGCTCGTTTTTATTTTGGCACGATCTGAAAGTATGACCTCAGATCTTTTTAATGACACCCATTTCAGTCCCATAGGCCTCATGGATCCAGAGTTATAAGCGTTTAAACATTTTTATTTACCGAAATTTGCTTGCTGTGTGATTCTGTTGCCCTGGTATTTGAAAAAAAATGTCGTTAAGAAATTTGAATAGAAAAAATGTCGTTAAGAAATTTGAATAGAAAAAAGTCGTTAAGAAATTTGAATAGGAAAACCGTTTCTGTGTGTGGGTGAGTTGAATAAAACCTCTTTTACATTTTCAAGGTTAAATGTTTGGGTCCAAATTAGACTTGAACTTGGAACTGGACTTGGACCTTAAAGTACGACTTCCGATCTTTTCAATGGCATCCATTTCATTTCAATAGGTCCGATGGATCCAGAGTTATAAGCGTTTAAAAGTTTCTATTAAGTTTTAGGCTTCCCGGCCTTGGACTTGGACCTGCTCGTTTTTCTTTTAGCTCGATCTGAAAGTATGACCTCAGATCTTTTTAATGACACCCATTTCAGTCCCATAGGCCTCATGGATCCAGAGTTATAAGCGTTTAAACATTTTTATTTACCGAAAATTGCTTGCTGTGTGATTCTGTTGCCCTGGTATTTGAAAAAAAATGTCGTTAAGAAATTTGAATAGAAAAAATGTCGTTAAGAAATTTGAATAGAAAAAAGTCGTTAAGAAATTTGAATAGGAAAATCGTTTCTGTGTGTGGGTGAGTTGAATAAAACCTCTTTTACATTTTCAAGGTTAAATTTTCGGGTCCAAATTAGACTTGAACTTGGAACTGGACTTGGACCTTAAAGTACGACTTCCGATCTTTTCAATGGCATCCATTTCATTTCAATAGGTCCGATGGATCCAGAGTTATAAGCGTTTAAAAGTTTCTATTAAGTTTTAGGCTTCCCGGCCTTGGACTTGGACCTGCTCGTTTTTCTTTTAGCTCGATCTGAAAGTATGACCTCAGATATTTTAATGACACCCATTTCAGTCCCATAGGCCTCATGGATCCAGAGTTATAAGCGTTTAAACATTTTTATTTACCGAAATTTGCTTGCTGTGTGATTCTGTTGGCCTGGTATTTGAAAAAAAAAATGTCGTTAAGAAATTTGAATAGAAAAAAGTCGTTAAGAAATTTGAATAGAAAAAAGTCGTTAAGAAATTTGAATAGGAAAACCGTTTCTGTGTGTGGGTGAGTTGAATAAAACCTCTTTTACATTTTCAAGGTTAAATGGTTGGGGCCAAATTAGACTTGAACTTGGAACTGGACTTGGACCTTAAAGTACGACTTCCGATCTTTTCAATGGCATCCATTTCATTTCAATAGGTCCGATGGATCCAGAGTTATAAGCGTTTAAAAGTTTCTATTAAGTTTTAGGCTTCCCGGCCTTGGACTTGGACCTGCTCGTTTTTATTTTGGCACGATCTGAAAGTATGACCTCAGATCTTTTTAATGACACCCATTTCAGTCCCATAGGCCTCATGGACCCAGAGTTATAAGCGTTTAAACATTTTTATTTACCGAAATTTGCTTGCTGTGTGATTCTGTTGGCCTGGTATTTGAAAAAAAAAATGTCGTTAAGAAATTTGAATAGGAAAACCGTTTCTGTGTGTGGGTGAGTTGAATAAAACCTCTTTTACATTTTCAAGGTTAAATTTTCGGGTCCAAATTAGACTTGAACTTGGAACTGGACTTGGACCTTAAAGTACGACTTCCGATCTTTTCAATGGCATCCATTTCATTTCAATAGGTCCGATGGATCCAGAGTTATAAGCGTTTAAAAGTTTCTATTAAGTTTTAGGCTTCCCGGCCTTGGACTTGGACCTGCTCGTTTTTATTTTGGCACGATCTGAAAGTATGACCTCAGATCTTTTTAATGACACCCATTTCAGTCCCATAGGCCTCATGGATCCAGAGTTATAATCGTTTAAACATTTTTATTTACCGAAATTTGCTTGCTGTGTGATTCTGTTGGCCTGGTATTTGAAAAAAAAATGTCGTTAAGAAATTTGAATAAGAAAACCGTTTCTGTGTGTGGGTGAGTTGAATAAAACCTCTTTTACATTTTCAAGGTTAAATTTTCGGGTCCAAATTGGACTTGAACTTGGAACTGGACTTGGACCTTAAAGTACGACTTCCGACCTTTTCAATGGCATCGATTTCATTTCAATAGGTCCGATGGATCCAGAGTTATAAGCGTTTAAAAGTTTCTATTAAGTTTTAGGCTTCCCGGCCTTGGACTTGGACCTGCTCGTTTTGATTTTGGTACGATCTGAAAGTATGACCTCAGATCTTTTTAATGACACCCAATTCAGTCCCATAGGCCTCATGGATCCAAAGTCATAAGCGTTTAAACATTTTTATTTACCGAAATTTGCTTGCTGTGTGATTCTGTTGGCCTGGTATTTGAAAAAAAAATGTCGTTAAGAAATTTGAAAAGGAAAACTGCTTCTGTGTGTGGGTGAGCTGAATAAAACCTCTTTTGCATTTTCAAGGTTAAATTTTGGGGTCCAAATTAGACTTGAACTTGGAACTGGACTTGGACCTTAAGGCACGACTTCCGATCTTTTCAATGGCATCTATTTCATTTCAATAGGTCCGATGGATCCAGAGTTATAAGCGTTTAAAAGTTTCTATTAAGTTTTAGGCTTCCCGGCCTTGGACTTGGACCTGCTTGTTTTTATTTTGGCACGATCTGAAAGTATGACCTCAGATCTTTTTAATGACACCCATTTCAGTCCCATAGGCCTCATGGATCCAGAGTTATAAGCGTTTAAACATTTTTATTTACCGAAATTTGCTTGCTGTGTGATTCTGTTGGCCTGGTATTTGAAAAAAAAATGTCGTTAAGAAATTTGAACAGAAAAACTGTTTCTGTGTGTGGGTGAGTTGAATAAAACCTCTTTTACATTTTCAAGGTTAAATTTTCGGGTCCAAATTAGACTTGAACTTGGAACTGGGATTGGACCTTAAAGTACGACTTCCGATCTTTTCAATGGCATCCATTTCATTTCAATAGGTCCGATGGATCCAGAGTTATAAGCGTTTAAAAGTTTCTATTAAGTTTTAGGCTTCCCGGCCTTGGACTTGGACCTGCTCGTTTTTATTTTGGCACGATCTGAAAGTATGACCTCAGATATTTTTAATGACACCCATTTCAGTCCCATAGGCCTCATGGATCCAGAGTTATAAGCGTTTAAACATTTTTATTTACCGAAATTTGCTTGCTGTGTGATTCTGTTGGCCTGGTATTTGAAAAAAAAAATGTCGTTAAGAAATTTGAATAGGAAAACCGTTTCTGTGTGTGGGTGAGTTGAATAAAACCTCTTTTACATTTTCAAGGTTAAATTTTCGGGTCCAAATTAGACTTGAACTTGGAACTGGACTTGGACCTTAAAGTACGACTTCCGATCTTTTCAATGGCATCCATTTCATTTCAATAGGTCCGATGGATCCAGAGTTATAAGCGTTTAAAAGTTTCTATTAAGTTTTAGGCTTCCCGGCCTTGGACTTGGACCTGCTCGTTTTTATTTTGGCACGATCTGAAAGTATGACCTCAGATATTTTTAATGACACCCATTTCAGTCCCATAGGCCTCATGGATCCAGAGTTATAAGCGTTTAAACATTTTTATTTACCGAAATTTGCTTGCTGTGTGATTCTGTTGGCCTGGTATTTGAAAAAAAAATGTCGTTAAGAAATTTGAATAGGAAAACCGTTTCGGTGTGTGGGTGAGTTGAATAAAACCTCTTTTACATTTTCAAGGTTAAATTTTCGGGTCCAAATTAGACTTGAACTTGGAACTGGACTTGGACCTTAAAGTACGACTTTCGACCTTTTCAACGGCATCGATTTCATTTCAATAGGTCCGATGGATCCAGAGTTATAAGCGTTTAAAAGTTTCTATTAAGTTTTAGGCTTCCCGGCCTTGGACTTGGACCTGCTCGTTTTTATTTTGGCACGATCTGAAAGTATGACCTCAGATCTTTTTAATGACACCCATTTCAGTCCCATAGGCCTCATGGATCCAGAGTTATAAGCGTTTAAACATTTTTATTTACCGAAATTTGCTTGCTGTGTGATTCTGTTGCCCTGGTATTTGAAAAAAAAATTTCGTTAAGAAATTTGAACAGAAAAAAGTCGTTAAGAAATTTGAATAGAAAAAAGTCGTTAAGAAATTTGAATAGGAAAACCGTTTCTGTGTGTGGGTGAGTTGAATAAAACCTCTTTTACATTTTCAAGGTTAAATTTTCGGGTCCAAATTAGACTTGAACTTGGAACTGGACTTGGACCTTAAAGTACGACTTCCGATCTTTTCAATGGCATCCATTTCATTTCAATAGGTCCGATGGATCCAGAGTTATAAGCGTTTAAAAGTTTCTATTAAGTTTTAGGCTTCCAGGCCTTGGACTTGGACCTGCTCATTTTTATTTTGGCACGATCTGAAAGTATGACCTCAGATCTTTTTAATGACACCCATTTCAGTCCCATAGGCCTCATGGATCCAGAGTTATAAGCGTTTAAACATTTTTATTTACCGAAATTTGCTTGCTGTGTGATTCTGTTGGCCTGGTATTTGAAAAAAAAATGTCGTTAAGAAATTTGAACAGAAAAAAGTCGTTAAGAAATTTGAATAGAAAAAAGTCGTTAAGAAATTTGAATAGGAAAACTGTTTCTGTGTGTGGGTGAGTTGAATAAAACCTCTTTTACATTTTCAAGGTTAAATTTTCGGGTCCAAATTAGACTTGAACTTGGAACTGGACTTGGACCTTAAAGTACGACTTCCGATCTTTTCAATGGCATCCATTTCATTTCAATAGGTCCGATGGATCCAGAGTTATAAGCGTTTAAAAGTTTCTATTAAGTTTTAGGCTTCCCGGCCTTGGACTTGGACCTGCTCGTTTTTCTTTTAGCTCGATCTGAAAGTATGACCTCAGATATTTTAATGACACCCATTTCAGTCCCATAGGCCTCATGGATCCAGAGTTATAAGCGTTTAAACATTTTTATTTACCGAAATTTGCTTGCTGTGTGATTCTGTTGGCCTGGTATTTGAAAAAAAAAATGTCGTTAAGAAATTTGAATAGAAAAAAGTCGTTAAGAAATTTGAATAGAAAAAAGTCGTTAAGAAATTTGAATAGGAAAACCGTTTCTGTGTGTGGGTGAGTTGAATAAAACCTCTTTTACATTTTCAAGGTTAAATGGTTGGGGCCAAATTAAACTTGAACTTGGAACTGGACTTGGACCTTAAAGTACGACTTCCGATCTTTTCAATGGCATCCATTTCATTTCAATAGGTCCGATGGATCCAGAGTTATAAGCGTTTAAAAGTTTCTATTAAGTTTTAGGCTTCCCGGCCTTGGACTTGGACCTGCTCGTTTTTATTTTGGCACGATCTGAAAGTATGACCTCAGATCTTTTTAATGACACCCATTTCAGTCCCATAGGCCTCATGGACCCAGAGTTATAAGCGTTTAAACATTTTTATTTACCGAAATTTGCTTGCTGTGTGATTCTGTTGGCCTGGTATTTGAAAAAAAAAATGTCGTTAAGAAATTTGAATAGGAAAACCGTTTCTGTGTGTGGGTGAGTTGAATAAAACCTCTTTTACATTTTCAAGGTTAAATTTTCGGGTCCAAATTAGACTTGAACTTGGAACTGGGATTGGACCTTAAAGTACGACTTCCGATCTTTTCAATGGCATCCATTTCATTTCAATAGGTCCGATGGATCCAGAGTTATAAGCGTTTAAAAGTTTCTATTAAGTTTTAGGCTTCCCGGCCTTGGACTTGGACCTGCTCGTTTTTATTTTGGCACGATCTGAAAGTATGACCTCAGATCTTTTTAATGACACCCATTTCAGTCCCATAGGCCTCATGGATCCAGAGTTATAATCGTTTAAACATTTTTATTTACCGAAATTTGCTTGCTGTGTGATTCTGTTGGCCTGGTATTTGAAAAAAAAATGTCGTTAAGAAATTTGAATAAGAAAACCGTTTCTGTGTGTGGGTGAGTTGAATAAAACCTCTTTTACATTTTCAAGGTTAAATTTTCGGGTCCAAATTGGACTTGAACTTGGAACTGGACTTGGACCTTAAAGTACGACTTCCGACCTTTTCAATGGCATCGATTTCATTTCAATAGGTCCGATGGATCCAGAGTTATAAGCGTTTAAAAGTTTCTATTAAGTTTTAGGCTTCCCGGCCTTGGACTTGGACCTGCTCGTTTTGATTTTGGTACGATCTGAAAGTATGACCTCAGATCTTTTTAATGACACCCAATTCAGTCCCATAGGCCTCATGGATCCAAAGTCATAAGCGTTTAAACATTTTTATTTACCGAAATTTGCTTGCTGTGTGATTCTGTTGGCCTGGTATTTGAAAAAAAAATGTCGTTAAGAAATTTGAAAAGGAAAACTGCTTCTGTGTGTGGGTGAGCTGAATAAAACCTCTTTTGCATTTTCAAGGTTAAATTTTGGGGTCCAAATTAGACTTGAACTTGGAACTGGACTTGGACCTTAAGGCACGACTTCCGATCTTTTCAATGGCATCTATTTCATTTCAATAGGTCCGATGGATCCAGAGTTATAAGCGTTTAAAAGTTTCTATTAAGTTTTAGGCTTCCCGGCCTTGGACTTGGACCTGCTTGTTTTTATTTTGGCACGATCTGAAAGTATGACCTCAGATCTTTTTAATGACACCCATTTCAGTCCCATAGGCCTCATGGATCCAGAGTTATAAGCGTTTAAACATTTTTATTTACCGAAATTTGCTTGCTGTGTGATTCTGTTGGCCTGGTATTTGAAAAAAAAATGTCGTTAAGAAATTTGAACAGAAAAACTGTTTCTGTGTGTGGGTGAGTTGAATAAAACCTCTTTTACATTTTCAAGGTTAAATTTTCGGGTCCAAATTAGACTTGAACTTGGAACTGGGATTGGACCTTAAAGTACGACTTCCGATCTTTTCAATGGCATCCATTTCATTTCAATAGGTCCGATGGATCCAGAGTTATAAGCGTTTAAAAGTTTCTATTAAGTTTTAGGCTTCCCGGCCTTGGACTTGGACCTGCTCGTTTTTATTTTGGCACGATCTGAAAGTATGACCTCAGATATTTTTAATGACACCCATTTCAGTCCCATAGGCCTCATGGATCCAGAGTTATAAGCGTTTAAACATTTTTATTTACCGAAATTTGCTTGCTGTGTGATTCTGTTGGCCTGGTATTTGAAAAAAAAAATGTCGTTAAGAAATTTGAATAGGAAAACCGTTTCTGTGTGTGGGTGAGTTGAATAAAACCTCTTTTACATTTTCAAGGTTAAATTTTCGGGTCCAAATTAGACTTGAACTTGGAACTGGACTTGGACCTTAAAGTACGACTTCCGATCTTTTCAATGGCATCCATTTCATTTCAATAGGTCCGATGGATCCAGAGTTATAAGCGTTTAAAAGTTTCTATTAAGTTTTAGGCTTCCCGGCCTTGGACTTGGACCTGCTCGTTTTTATTTTGGCACGATCTGAAAGTATGACCTCAGATATTTTTAATGACACCCATTTCAGTCCCATAGGCCTCATGGATCCAGAGTTATAAGCGTTTAAACATTTTTATTTACCGAAATTTGCTTGCTGTGTGATTCTGTTGGCCTGGTATTTGAAAAAAAAATGTCGTTAAGAAATTTGAATAGGAAAACCGTTTCGGTGTGTGGGTGAGTTGAATAAAACCTCTTTTACATTTTCAAGGTTAAATTTTCGGGTCCAAATTAGACTTGAACTTGGAACTGGACTTGGACCTTAAAGTACGACTTTCGACCTTTTCAACGGCATCGATTTCATTTCAATAGGTCCGATGGATCCAGAGTTATAAGCGTTTAAAAGTTTCTATTAAGTTTTAGGCTTCCCGGCCTTGGACTTGGACCTGCTCGTTTTTATTTTGGCACGATCTGAAAGTATGACCTCAGATCTTTTTAATGACACCCATTTCAGTCCCATAGGCCTCATGGATCCAGAGTTATAAGCGTTTAAACATTTTTATTTACCGAAATTTGCTTGCTGTGTGATTCTGTTGCCCTGGTATTTGAAAAAAAAATTTCGTTAAGAAATTTGAACAGAAAAAAGTCGTTAAGAAATTTGAATAGAAAAAAGTCGTTAAGAAATTTGAATAGGAAAACCGTTTCTGTGTGTGGGTGAGTTGAATAAAACCTCTTTTACATTTTCAAGGTTAAATTTTCGGGTCCAAATTAGACTTGAACTTGGAACTGGACTTGGACCTTAAAGTACGACTTCCGATCTTTTCAATGGCATCCATTTCATTTCAATAGGTCCGATGGATCCAGAGTTATAAGCGTTTAAAAGTTTCTATTAAGTTTTAGGCTTCCAGGCCTTGGACTTGGACCTGCTCGTTTTTATTTTGGCACGATCTGAAAGTATGACCTCAGATCTTTTTAATGACACCCATTTCAGTCCCATAGGCCTCATGGATCCAGAGTTATAAGCGTTTAAACATTTTTATTTACCGAAATTTGCTTGCTGTGTGATTCTGTTGGCCTGGTATTTGAAAAAAAAATGTCGTTAAGAAATTTGAACAGAAAAAAGTCGTTAAGAAATTTGAATAGAAAAAAGTCGTTAAGAAATTTGAATAGGAAAACTGTTTCTGTGTGTGGGTGAGTTGAATAAAACCTCTTTTACATTTTCAAGGTTAAATTTTCGGGTCCAAATTAGACTTGAACTTGGAACTGGGATTGGACCTTAAAGTACGACTTCCGATCTTTTCAATGGCATCCATTTCATTTCAATAGGTCCGATGGATCCAGAGTTATAAGCGTTTAAAAGTTTCTATTAAGTTTTAGGCTTCCCGGCCTTGGACTTGGACCTGCTCGTTTTTATTTTGGCACGATCTGAAAGTATGACCTCAGTTCTTTTTAATGACACCCATTTCAGTCCCATAGGCCTCATGGATCCAGAGTTATAAGCGTTTAAACATTTTTATTTACCGAAATTTGCTTGCTGTGTGATTCTGTTGGCCTGGTATTTGAAAAAAAAAATGTCGTTAAGAAATTTGAATAGGAAAACCGTTTCTGTGTGTGGGTGAGTTGAATAAAACCTCTTTTACATTTTCAAGGTTAAATTTTCGGGTCCAAATTAGACTTGAACTTGGAACTGGACTTGGACCTTAAAGTACGACTTCCGATCTTTTCAATGGCATCCATTTCATTTCAATAGGTCCGATGGATCCAGAGTTATAAGCGTTTAAAAGTTTCTATTAAGTTTTAGGCTTCCCGGCCTTGGACTTGGACCTGCTCGTTTTTATTTTGGCACGATCTGAAAGTATGACCTCAGATCTTTTTAATGACACCCATTTCAGTCCCATAGGCCTCATGGATCCAGAGTTATAATCGTTTAAACATTTTTATTTACCGAAATTTGCTTGCTGTGTGATTCTGTTGGCCTGGTATTTGAAAAAAAAATGTCGTTAAGAAATTTGAAAAGGAAAACTGCTTCTGTGTGTGGGTGAGCTGAATAAAACCTCTTTTGCATTTTCAAGGTTAAATTTTGGGGTCCAAATTAGACTTGAACTTGGAACTGGACTTGGACCTTAAAGTACGACTTCCGACCTTTTCAATGGCATCGATTTCATTTCAATAGGTCCGATGGATCCAGAGTTATAAGCGTTTAAAAGTTTCTATTAAGTTTTAGGCTTCCCGGCCTTGGACTTGGACCTGCTTGTTTTTATTTTGGCACGATCTGAAAGTATGACCTCAGATCTTTTTAATGACACCCATTTCAGTCCCATAGGCCTCATGGATCCAGAGTTATAAGCGTTTAAACATTTTTATTTACCGAAATTTGCTTGCTGTGTGATTCTGTTGGCCTGGTATTTGAAAAAAAAATGTCGTTAAGAAATTTGAATAGAAAAAATGTCGTTAAGAAATTTGAATAGGAAAACCGTTTCGGTGTGTGGGTGAGTTGAATAAAACCTCTTTTACATTTTCAAGGTTAAATTTTCGGGTCCAAATTAGACTTGAACTTGGAACTGGACTTGGACCTTAAAGTACGACTTCCGATCTTTTCAATGGCATCCATTTCATTTCAATAGGTCCGATGGATCCAGAGTTATAAGCGTTTAAAAGTTTCTATTAAGTTTTAGGCTTCCCGGCCTTGGACTTGGACCTGCTCGTTTTTATTTTGGCTCGATCTGAAAGTATGACCTCAGATATTTTAATGACACCCATTTCAGTCCCATAGGCCTCATGGATCCAGAGTTATAAGCGTTTAAACATTTTTATTTACCGAAATTTGCTTGCTGTGTGATTCTGTTGGCCTGGTATTTGAAAAAAAAATGTCGTTAAGAAATTTGAATAGAAAAAAGTCGTTAAGAAATTTGAATAGGAAAATCGTTTCTGTGTGTGGGTGAGTTGAATAAAACCTCTTTTACATTTTCAAGGTTAAATTTTCGGGTCCAAATTAGACTTGAACTTGGAACTGGACTTGGACCTTAAAGTACGACTTCCGGTCTTTTCAATGGCATCCATTTCATTTCAATAGGTCCGATGGATCCAGAGTTATAAGCGTTTAAAAGTTTCTATTAAGTTTTAGGCTTCCCGGCCTTGGACTTGGACCTGCTCGTTTTTCTTTTAGCTCGATCTGAAAGTATGACCTCAGATCTTTTTAATGACACCCATTTCAGTCCCATAGGCCTCATGGATCCAGAGTTATAAGCGTTTAAACATTTTTATTTACCGAAATTTGCTTGCTGTGTGATTCTGTTGGCCTGGTATTTGAAAAAAAAATGTCGTTAAGAAATTTGAACAGAAAAAAGTCGTTAAGAAATTTGAATAGAAAAAAGTCGTTAAGAAATTTGAATAGGAAAACTGTTTCTGTGTGTGGGTGAGTTGAATAAAACCTCTTTTACATTTTCAAGGTTAAATTTTCGGGTCCAAATTAGACTTGAACTTGGAACTGGGCTTGGACCTTAAAGTACGACTTCCGATCTTTTCAATGGCATCCATTTCATTTCAATAGGTCCGATGGATCCAGAGTTATAAGCGTTTAAAAGTTTCTATTAAGTTTTAGGCATCCCGGCCTTGGACTTGGACCTGCTCGTTTTTCTTTTAGCGCGATCTGAAAGTATGACCTCAGATCTTTTTAATGACACCCATTTCAGTCCCATAGGCCTCATGGATCCAGAGTTATAAGCGTTTAAACATTTTTATTTATCGAAATTTGCTTGCTGTGTGATTCTGTTGGCCTGGTATTTGAAAAAAAAATGTCGTTAAGAAATTTGAATAGAAAAAAGTCGTTAAGAAATTTGAATAGGAAAACTGTTTCTGTGTGTGGGTGAGTTGAATAAAACCTCTTTTACATTTTCAAGGTTAAATTTTCGGGTCCAAATTAGACTTGAACTTGGAACTGGACTTGGACCTTAAAGTACGACTTTCGACCTTTTCAACGGCATCGATTTCATTTTAATAGGTCCGATGGATCCAGAGTTATAAGCGTTTAAAAGTTTCTATTAAGTTTTAGGCTTCCCGGCCTTGGACTTGGACCTGCTCGTTTTTCTTTTAGCGCGATCTGAAAGTATGACCTCAGATCTTTTTAATGACATCCATCTCAGTCCCATAGGCCTCATGGATCCAGAGTTATAAGCGTTTAAACATTTTTATTTACCGAAATTTGCTTGCTGTGTGATTCTGTTAGCCTGGTATTTGAAAAAAAAATGTCGTTAAGAAATTTGAATAGGAAAAGGTCGTTAAGAAATTTGAATAGAAAAAAGTCGTTAAGAAATTTGAATAGGAAAATCGTTTCTGTGTTTGGGTGAGTTGAATAAAACCTCTTTTACATTTTCAAGGTTAAATTTTCGGGTCCAAATTGGACTTGAACTTGGAACTGGACTTGGACCTTAAAGTACGACTTCCGATCTTTTCAATGGCATCCATTTCATTTCAATAGGTCCGATGGATCCAGAGTTATAAGCGTTTAAAAGTTTCTATTAAGTTTTAGGCTTCCCGGCCTTGGACTTGGACCTGCTCGTTTTTATTTTGGCACGATCTGAAAGTATGACCTCAGATCTTTTTAATGACTCCCATTTCAGTCCCATAGGCCTCATGGATCCAGAGTTATAAGCGTTTAAACATTTTTATTTACCGAAATTTGCTTGCTGTGTGATTCTGTTGGCCTGGTATTTGAAAAAAAAAATGCCGTTAAGAAATTTGAATAGGAAAACTGTTTCTGTGTGTGGGTGAGGTGAATAAAACCTCTTTTACATTTTTTAGGTTAAATTTTCGGGTCCAAATTAGACTTGAACTAGGAACTGGACTTGGACCTTAAAGTACGGCTTCCGATCTTTTCAATGGCATCCATTTCATTTCAATAGGTCCTATGGATCCAGAGTTATAAGCGTTTAAAAATGTCTATTAACTTTTGAAATCATTTGTTTTAACTGGAACACGCTTTTCTCCAATGTAGACCGAATTTCCTTATATTTCTGTTTTTAAACTATCGCTAAATTATGCGATTATTAAGTATATTTGAGAATATACATACATGTATGTACATACTTATATTTAGAATTATGTGTACAAAATGTATAAAAGTAAAATTGGTTAACAATTTTTAAAAAATTTCCTTTTATGATCATTTTTAAACTTTATTGCTTTTATTTAATTTATAAATAATATTTACTTATTTAATTGTCCATTCCAGGCCCATTCTTATTGGCTCCTATCGTTAACGCAAAAGAAGTTCGTCCTCTTCGCCGACTTCTGCATCAAATATCCCTCTCGCCGATGCATCCTCTTCCATTCGAACGACATGGCCTAACCAGCGCAGCCGATAGATATAAGATAGAATAAATTATTTAAATGTATAATATTATAACAATAAACGGTAAATAAAATATAAGAAAATCTAAAAAAAATACGGTTTTCTTTTATTTTTTACGAAATAAGGGATGCAAACTGTCAAATTACACTACTTTCTACCTACCTGGGTAGCAGGGTAGCCGGATACCAGTCTAGTTGAGTAGCTGGCGAGCTGGATACGCGGATAGCTGGAGATCTGGCTGGTTGGAGAGCTGGCTAGTAGCAGGGTAGCGGGATATCAGGCTAGCTGGGTAGCTGCTTTGCAGGGTAGATGGCTGGATGGGAAGCTGGCTAGCAGGATAAATGTATGCCGGGCTAGCTGGGTAGCTGCCTTGCAGGGCAGCAGGCTAGCTAGGAATAGATGGGAAGTGGCTTGAAGGTAGCTGGCGAGATGGGTAGCTGGATGCCTGACTAGCTGTGAATGACTGGGTAGGTGGGCTAGCAGGGTAGCTTGATACCTTGCTTAGCAAGGTAGCCGGCTAGATAGGAATAGCTGGGTAGCTGCCTAGCAGGGTAGCTGGATAGCTGGTCAGCGGGGAATAGTAGCATAGCTGGCTAGCCATCTGGCTAGATGAGGAGCTTGCTAGTAGGGTAACTGCAAAGCTGGGTAGCAAGGTACCCGGCTAGCTAGCTGGTTGGGGAGCTGGCTAGCTGGATGTCTGGCTAGTTGGGTAGATGGCTGGCTGGGTAGTTGGATACCTAGCTAACTGGGTAGCTGCCTGGCTGGGTAACTGGAAAGCTGTCTAGCCACCTGGCTGGCTGGAGTGAGTTGGGTAGTATACCTGGGTACCTGGGTAGCAGGCTAGCAGGGTAGCTGGCTAACAGGATAGGTGGAAGGCGGGCTACTTACTTAGCTAGTATAGCCGGGTCGTTGGGCACCTACTTAGTATAGCTGGGAGCTGAGTATTTACCTAGCTGGAGAGCTGGTGCGCTAGCTAGCAGGATAGCTTGGTGCTGGCTAGTTTAGCTAGAGAGCTGAGTAGTTCGTTACCTGAGCACCTGATTAACTGGTTACCTGGCTAGCTAGGTAACTGAGTAGAAGGGAGCTTGGTCGCTGGCTAGCAGTGTAGCTGGGTAGCTGGTAACCAGGGCAACTGCCTACCTTAGCGGCAAGCATATAATTTCATTACAAAAACTAAAAAAAATCTTCAATAAAATAGCGCGCAATACCTTAAAAGAAAATTAAAGACGCTTTAAATGTCATCATTGCTGTCAAAGCACCTCAGTCTATTTCCATGTTAAAAATCCAAGTTTTTTCACTGAAATTTTATTTCTGAAAAACAAAACGAAAAACATCAACGAAAAACCGAAAAAATGAGAGTAAAAGAAAAAAATCAAAGAAATAAATTGCCATTCTAAATTGCTTTAATTTACTGCCACGAGTCGTAGAAAAACTTAGTAAATCAATGAGAAATGAGTTGAACAAACCGTCCAACACTTAAGTTAACAACTACAAAAACAACAAAACACTAGAAAAAATAGCTGGTATGCAACATTTGTCTGACAATCATAAACACGGAATATGAAGTGCCTGCCACTACAGAATAAACCTTGGGAAAAAATAGTCGGCCAAATTGCAAAGGCCATAACAACAACGACAAAAGCAACAACACCGAGAGAAAAAAAATATGCAACAAATGACTACAAAACTGAAATCACACAAGAATTGTTTAAAGTTGAAAATAATAAAAACAGAAATAAAATTGAAACTGAAACTGAACAATTTTAATGGTAACGTTCCATGCAAAAGAAAAAAGCAATTTCGAAACAATTTCTGTGATATCAAAACAACAATAAAAATTATGCAATAATAGTAGTCGACTGTAAGAGTTACTTTTGAAGGAAACCAACGTAAATCATCCTACTTGATTGCAGTATTCTAGTATCATGGGTTTTCTATTGCTCTCTGCTTGACCTCGTCATCAGGACACTCTATGATTCGATGGTTCTGAACCTTGCTTGTCATACCGAGTATTTCTTTCGATATCGATATCAATAACTATAGGATGCCAGCTGAGAATATCGAACTGTGTTGACATTTCGGTTCAATGTCAATAACATATACGTTGAGTAGCCTTCAACGGTCCACTAGATCCTTTAAACGCTGAACAGCCAGGATTTGAAGGCATTAAAGTCTAGTAAGTAAAGTCGAGCAGAAGAAATTTGAAAAAACATTCCTTTTGAAGACTTCCCCTCAGCAATCTTCTGGCAAAATCTCTGAGAGTAAAATAAAATTGCCATGAGAAAGTTTCTCCACGATCTTTTGTTAGTATTCGACTTCAAACTGTAGGTCCTGCCAGTCACACTTAAAAATTAACACACACTCAACATGAGTGACGCAAAAAGCTTAATTGTAATCCTGATGAAAGGCTTGTAATTAAGTAAGTAATTTCCTAGCTGCTGACAATTTATTATGCCTAGCTAAGTATTGTCATGTCTCCACTGGAATGAGGCAAAGGTGGTTCTAGGCTTGAAACCTTCTGGTTAAATAGACCAACTTGTCTGATCTACGAATAAAATAATTTCGAATGTTTTTCAACATTTTTAATACTTTTTTTTTAACGAAAATTTATTTTGAAATCAAATTTAAAAAAATGAAATTAAATAAAAAATAAAACACAAACAAAATGGAATCAAAATTTTAATATTTCGCTTTGCTATGTATAGCGGAAATAGAGAAAAGTAACAGCAACAGCAACGACAAAAAAAGTGAACAATAAAAAATGTATGAATGAATACGTACCTACCCCATACTCAAACACAAATCAAAATTCACACTCATACTATGGAAAAATTCTCGCACACACACACAGTTGAGTACACAAACTTTCTCACTGACTTGCTTACTCACCACGGGGTTCATATATTAAAAAATAAACAGGGAATCCTGTTTATATTTTATTTCATTTTATTTCGCTTTTTATTTCTTTCTTTTTCTCTACTCCCCTCTTTTTCCCACCATGTTTTTTGTTGCTGTTGTTGTTGTTCCGCTATAAAACAAATCGTAATAAAAAAAAAATGACTCGAAATTATATTTTGTAGTCGGCCACATTTTGATGTTGTTTTTGTTATTATATGGCTTGTTATTTTTTGTATATGTGTGCGTGTATACGTATATTTGTATTCGTTAACTGTTTATTTGTGTATATGTATATACATATATATTTTTTTATCACTTACATTCACTTATACATAAGCAACACTTTTAAATACAATATACATATATACATATGTATACAAGTATGTGTATGTATTTGTATAGTTGGTGTTGTTATTCCTGTTTGTGTATTTGTATATGTGGTTTATGGTAAACCGCAATGCGAAAAATGTCAACTTGTGGCATGAAAGTTAAAAAAATATATACAATCTTACATAAACACACACACATACACTCATATGTATGTATGTATACACATGCATACCCAGCTAGCATTTGGAAGATTGTTTTTGAAAAAATCACCTTGCTGAGTCTTTTTAGAGTACTTTTGGTGATCAAAAATTTATTAGTCAGTTATACGATTAAAAAAGGACTCAAAAATGATTCGCGCCAATGACTAAAATGAGTTCGATTTAAAATACAATAAAAAATTGTATAGCAAACGGAAATTAATCATCCAGACGTTTAAAATGTGACTATTATTTCCGTTATTTATTATTATATTCTACTTATACGGAAGATTGAAAAACGCTTAATCAAAAACAGATCAGGCAGGTGTTTGAAAAGTGATTGTAATTACGTATTTTATGATCATATTTTAAGCAGATAGATGATTAAACACTGTTTTTTTATACCCTCTCTGTATAAATTTTCATTTGTGTAAAAGATGGCTATGAAATAAAATACAATTTGTTTTTAAATATAAATATACTATTCTTTCTTTGGTAGACGCCGACTTCGTTTCAGCAGATTTCTGGCAAGAACTCCAAATATCTCAAAAATCTGTCGTTCGGAGTCAACGTTAACTCTAGATCCCGCCACTCGCGTATAAAATTAACGTACACAATATGAGTGGTGTGTGAAGCTAGGCCGTAACCTGACTGAAAGGTTGTAATGGCCAATTATGTATGTATGCATGTATGCTTCCTCTGTTACTCGATGTTCATACGAACGTGATTTTTGTAATCGCGGCAGAGTAAACGTAGGTCTTAGAAAACCGATTAAAAACACATTCTGAAATACGAGTAATAAATCACTCAAATTATAATCATAAATGACCCAAAAATGAATCCAAATTAATACAAACATGACTGATAAATGACAATAAAAGGACTCCTAAACATACTGATAAATTACTCATAAAAGACTCGTATGCGATTAAACGATGACTGAAAGACGACTCGAAAAAGAATCACAAATGACGATAAATAAGACTAATAAATGATCAGAAAGCGATTCGAAAATGATTATAAGACTACTAGAAAAAGAGTCGAAAATTACTCTACACTAATATAGAAAAAGACTCATAAATTACTTTTTTAGAAGAGTCGCCCGTAGTCACTTTTTTCTCCCGACAAAAGAGTCTTTTATGATTAGAAAATGATCGCATATTCTAGCTTTTCAATCGCGCAGAAGAATCAAAAAAGACTCGAATTTGATTAAAAATTTCCAAAAATGCTGGCTGGGTAAAACAACATATTTTTCCCTTTTTTTTAGAAAAAAATAAAGAGCGAACCAACATAAAAAAGTTCTCTCCAAAAATCTACAACGAATTACATAAAAATTTAGACTCATGGCTTTAAACACATTTTATAACAACAACAACAAAAAACTTAAAGTCTAACTTTAAAAAACAAAACCGCGGCGAAATTAAAAAAGGACGTCTATTTAATGTGACCGCTAATAAGGAGATTATGAGGAAATGAACTCTTACAATTTATTAAATGAAAAAATGTACGAGGGTTGTTTGAAAAGCAAATTATTCAGAATATACGACATAAAATAGATTGAAAAAAATTATTTGAAAGCCTAGGTGGGCCAGTATGTTAAATACATAGACTAAACAGTCAATCGACTATCTTGTCGGAGCTTCATCTGTCGCATCTACGCAGAGCACTACTTGTTGAATTTTGCTTCATGACTTTAATCTGCATCCTCAATAAATCCAATTGCCAACTGGTCCATATTTTCATCGAAAAATCATCATCACAGTGAGGCTCAATTCTAGTGAATGGCTTACAATGATAAACAAAATTATGGAATGTAAGACGAGATTAACCCATTCATGCCCAAATTATTTTTTTGAAGTTTTAGCACCAGATTTGAAACACTTATTGTTTGTGGTCTAAGGAACACTATTTGTTCAGCGACTTTGCGAGCAAATGGGGGTTAGGGGGTGTTTTAGCCTGGCAAATTAAGTTACCACTGGGCAGATACCTATCAAATTGACAACACACAGTACATACGTCAAGAAGGTAGAAAATGGTAAACACTAAAAAGCAGAATGCCAATAAACACTTTGAATTGATCTGGGTCAACAGAAAATGAATGATTTCCTTTTCGATGTGCATAAAGATTGTTCTCTTCAGCTGACTTCTCCATAAAATCTCCCGAACAAAACGTAAAGAGGCGTCAATAGGGTTTGTAATTCGTTCCCGTAAATCAGCGAAGTTTGAACCGGAGGGCGGTATATCAAATTTGGGTACAGTTTTGCTCCATTTTCGCTTCATTCGATTTTGCTTCTTTCGTAACGGCTGTATATTCCTCAGGGTGAAATATTTCCAAATTTTCAACTTCTATTTAGCTCAGGTCTTATAATACGTCGGGGTAGTTTATTCAGGTCTCCAGTTACTTCTGCATCCGAATTGTCTGAATCCACACTGTATCTTGTTCAGCCGTTTCTATAGAGGGAATTTAAACAATATCTGTTGGTATTTCTTCATTTTCCAAAAGCCCCAGCTCATCCGAAATTTTTTCAAGTATTAGCGTTCTTTTGTGCAATGACTTAGTATATAAGAAATTTCTAATTATGCGCGAAAATAAAATGCAAAAGGACTATGTAAAACAATATAACCCCAAAAGAACGAAGTTGGCCAAACCATCACAGTTGTCGGCAGTATGGTTCGATGACTACCAACTGTTTTTCGTCTGAACTGAGTAATCGTAACACAAAGAGAAAACAAATAATTGGTTTCAATAGCATGGCACCCAATTTTTTTTTTTTTTCGGATGCTTTTATGTGTGAGTAATTTAAGGGCATGGTCACCTTTAGATTATTTCTTGCGGAATTCGCTTAAGTCGCGAACAACTTCTTCTTTTGAAGATTGCAAATCTTCAACCAATTTGGGTCTGTAATCCTTCAGTCTTTCTATCTCTTCCCTCAAATAAGTTGCCTTGTCTCACCACATATCCATTGCTGTAGTAATGTAGCCTATAAAGAGTCATGATATCTCTTGCTTTCCTTTGGCAATTTAATTGTCAAATCCTTACCAACACTAACACATACAAATCCTTAATAATTCCCAGTTGGTTTTATTTGATTCACTTCATTATCAATGACATGGCTTGACTCTTTGTAGCCAAAAAAATATGTTTTGTGTGTGTGTCTGTCTGGTTGGTTTTTTTTTATGAAATAATCTCGATACACGACACTTGATATCATCTCAAGATACAAAGAAAAAAGGAGAGAACAGACGACGACACTTTCATATTTACACACAAAATAGACAATAACTTCCGCTACTCATACATATATACACATTTTTAAGTATGAATGAGAGTGTGTGTGTATGTGAATTGTGTGTAAATGTGGCTGAGTGTCTGAGTTTAAAACCAAAAGTACCGGATATGCTTGTTAGAGAGGCAATCTTTTATGTTTTTTTTTTTTGGGTTTTTGCTGGAATAACAATTGCTTTGGCAAGCTAAGAGACGATTTGTCATTTTTAATATTTTATTTTCTCAAATGCTTAAATGCTAGAAAGAACGAGAAAGGGAGAGAGAACCAGGGTGTATGAGTAAAAGTGTCCATATGAGAATTTTTGAACAAACAATTACAAACGTATCAATATTACAGCCAACACATAAAGATAGACAAACAAACAAACGAAAAAAAGGGCAGCTATTCCTTAGGGATGAATTACATATTTTCTTACCAAAAATAAAAGTAAAAAAAAAGAAAACAGAAGAGGAAACCAAAGGGAATACTAGATGGCAAGAAAATGAGACTGTCACGTCTTGGCTTGGTGTAATGTAGACATATTTTGTGTTTGAATTGTTCTCTTATTTTTCCACACAACTAAACATTTTATGACTTTATGAAACAGAAAAAAAAATATTTCTTTTTAACTGCCTCTATATGTTGCAATATTTCTTTTCTTCTTTCTTATTTCGCAATTGAAAGAAAAAGTGTTAAAACGATAACGACACTAGACAGACGGTAAGAGGAGAAGATGTTATTGATCAAATATGTCTTTGTAATGATAACTTTGAAACTAATTTTATAAAAAGCATTTCGGCAATAAATGATTGAATTAAAGTTATTGGCAAGATATAAACAACTTAAATACAAATGTATAATAAAAGTTGAGATCAATGGGAAGAAAATAGGTAGAAATTAAGATAGCCAAACTTAGGCCTTATATGGCTCAATGTGATGCCACTGATGTAGCTACTTATATTCTTAAAGTCTATTACCAAGAGATCACTTACATCATCTACATAGTAAACACCAAAAATATCCTCCATTTCCAAAATAGTCCCGGTAGTTAATGTGTTGGCTTCTTAAACGTAAGGCCACGTTACAAGATCCAGGTCAGACATGTCCTACAAAACGAAATATGAATATGAGCTATACTGCTCGCCGTTGACTGTGATGGCTTCATCAACATCCTGTTTGTATATCTCATGTGATTTGATCTCGTCTTACATTCAACAATTTTTGTTTGTCATTGTAGACCACTCATCCAGAAGTGGACTTCATTATGATGATGTCTTTTCGACGAAAGTATGGATCAGTTGCCCGCTGCACCAGAGCCCATTATCATCCTACTTCAGATCGCGAGATTATTTATAAGTTTTGTACGGTCATGACTCAAAAATTCAGCCAGCAGTGGTCTGCGTAGTCGTCGTAGTCTAGTAGGTACTAAGTTGGCTTATTAAACGTGAAGCCACAGTACAAACCCCAGGTCAGAGATCTCCTACGAAACGAAATACGAAAAAATATTTCATTGCCAACTGCCTCTCAGCAGATTTCTGACAAAAACTCGAAGAGGAAATAAAATTACCATGAATGAGTTTCTCAAGAATCTGTCGTTCGGAGACGACTTCAAGCTCCGCAAACCGCCACTCAGTTGCAAAATTATCACACACAGCATTTGAGGTGATTGGTGTGAGAAGCTAGGTCGTTATCCTGACTGAAGAGTTGTAATATCCAATTATGCATGTATGTTATATTCTTTACCAATAGAAGCTTAGACAGACAATACTGGATGTTTTTATTTTTTTTTTTTGCGGGAACGAGGGGAAATGCTTTATGCATTCATGAAGGTCATCACCATACATGGTATGTCGGACTCTCCCACTGGGTATACCGACTAAAAACCCACCTTGTCTCCTCACCAGGGTATCATTCGATCTCGGAACCACGGTTGTATTACTTCAAGGTGGACCCCATTTTGGCACGTGTGCCAGTTCCATCATCGGCAGCCTGTGTCCAGGCTCCGCTCTTCTCCTATTCAACTGCGACTAGGACATGGTGCACAAATTTTTTCACTGCGTTCCAGCTTTCTCTACTGTTTATCATTTTTAGCATTTGTAGCACTAATAATGCCGATCTCAGCTTTGAGTCGCTGACGGCTTTCGGCTCATCGACGACAGCTGAAAAAAGTGTCTTCGGAATCATCTAACGTTTCTTTCTCTTCATGGATACAGAATGGCAAGCGGCAATTCCCCATGCGATGCAGGTACTCTCTGAAATATCCGTGACCGGTTAGCATCTAGGTTATATAGTAGTCTACTTCGCCGTTTTTTCTGTTTTTCCACACTTGCAACTCTGGAATCAGTTTATATGTAAGTATGTCCACCTTCCATACTGTTCATTTTCCCAGCGAAATTGCCATTTTAGGGAGACTTCGTGCTTTATTGCTTCCATACTCTGTGGTTGAGTCGTACTTTGCCTGGCGTTGAAGATCACCGGGCGCTCAATTGCTTGTAGGCCTATGGGAACCATTCCGGCTATCACTAGGGCAGCTTATGTTGATACCGTGCAATACGAGGATGTCTCTCGTAGAGCAGCTATTCTCTGCGCAGACAGTAGTTTTGTAGCTTTGATTTGGGTTTCCAAAGTAGAAGCCCAGATTTCAGATCCATAGAGAAGTATGCTATTTCCAGGCTCCATGAGTAGCTTTCTCTTACTTGGGAGGAGTCCACCAATATTTGCCATCAGTCTACTTAGTTGGGTTGTTATTCTAGCTGCTTTCGCTGTAGTATATTCTATTTAGCTTGAGTAGGTCAGTTTCGAGTCCAGTCTAACCCCAAGGTATTTAATAGATTTCTTCGTGGGAATAACCAAGTCGCCTTGGTTGATTGATTTCGATCTCGATCGGAATGTGTCGTCTGAATAGAAGAAGCAGCTCCGTCGTATGCATGGCTAGCTGTAGGCCGTGAGATTCCAACCAGTGCTTAGTCCGCATCATGACTTGTCGTAATCTGCGTTGGACATCGTCTGTGTTTCTGCCCCTGATGACTGCTGCGATGTCGTCTGCGTATCCGACTAGGAAAGTATCCTCCGGTATCTCTATTCTTAGGATTTCATCGTAAGTCGCATTCCAGAGAT
This sequence comes from Sarcophaga rosellei, assembly GCA_930367235.1. Taxonomy (NCBI): domain Eukaryota; kingdom Metazoa; phylum Arthropoda; class Insecta; order Diptera; family Sarcophagidae; genus Sarcophaga; species Sarcophaga rosellei. The sequence goes on along the minus strand of OV884020.1, from coordinate 12,417,660 downwards.
CTGGTCTCAATATGGACCCCTGCGCCGCTCCGGAACACAATACTGGATGCAGGGGCACATGATATTTAATAGGCTGATACAACAAAAGCTTCACGCTCTTCACTAATACCATCTTAGAATCATGAAAAGAAGTGAATAGATTCCATCAGTCAAATGCAAAGAAAATAACCTTAAAAGGTTTAACTTTGAAGGATCCCATTTCTATGTAAAGTGTACCACTGTCGTAGACTGGATAGCAAAGTTTCCGTCCTTTAAAAGACAATTTAATTTTTAATAAATTTATTTTAAAAATAGATTCCTTTTTTTGTAACAATTTTTCTAAATGCCTCATAAATTAATTTCGTTTTTAATTTACACGTCCTTAGTCTTGCTACCAAGACTGTAAAACTAAAATTAAATTTCATAAAAAAATATGAAAAATATGGAATAAATTCTAATAATTAAACTAAAAAACAAAAAATACTTTAAAACGAAAATAAAATAAATTAAAAACATAAATTGTTACTAAACCCTGAGCTTTAACATGTAATGAAATTCAATTCAACAATTCAATTAAGGACCTCGCAAAGGAGGTTCAGTAAAGCCAGCATTTTGGGCTTCACAGCGTTTGTCATCGGTTTTGTTGTCGATTGACACCTCTTCACTTAAGGCTATAAGTTTGTCCAAAGGACATTGAAAGTCACAGCCGGGTATAATTAGCTTTTGAGCCTGCTCTTTGGGATTGTTGCGGAAGTAGATCTGCAAGAAATAAAATTGAGCTCCAATACTTTCAAGAAAATATTTCTTCTTTAAACTTACCTCCACGTAGTGCTCTCCCGTTTCTTTGTTTTTATGCAATTCGAATATAACCATAACGGAATAACGTGGCAATTGTCTTTTCCATAATTTCAAGGCAGCCATCAAATTCACCACTGTGGAGTCATGACCAGCATATATGAATAGTTTACGTTTCTTTGGATTTAAATTATTGTTTGCCTTGTCTTTCATTTCACTGAACATTTTTGTTATAAATGGACCAGCCTTGATTTTTTGCATTTCCCTTGTCCATACATTGTATAAATAGCTTTGCTCGGCTAGAAATTGCATTTGATCGGGAAAGTATTCCTTAGTCCAACCGGGTAATTGAAGGCCATATTCTTCCTGCACAATAATGGTAAATGAAAATAAGTAAACCATGCCAATAAGTAGATCATGGGGATTAAAATTTTAAAAGACTACCAAGCCCTTAGGCCTTATTTGACCTTTGACCTTGTTAAATTTTTAAAACTTTAACTATCACTTTTAAAATGGTTTCAGTTTCATAGAATGATTGGCCGATCAGATTAAATTCAGAAGTACCTCAAGGCTCTGTTCTATTTCCAAATCTTTTCCGAATTTTTATTAACGATCCGCTCTCTCTAATTTCTAAGCCTATCTATGCTTTTGCAGATGACAGCAATATTTGCCATTCCTATTCGATCCATCACAGCCGAGTCTTTTGCAGATTGAGGCGAAAAGTCGTTATCTGAATGACTCACATCCGATCTACAGTCAACCTCCGAATTGGATCGACTTTATTACGCGAAAGACTCCTTGTTGTTTATGGACTCACAAACACGTCAATAATATTGCGTCGTCTATAGCTAGGGATGGTGTAATTATGAGGTGGTCAGAAGCTCTTGATGTTTTGGGCATGAACCAGAACATTTTTCAAGTGTCGAAAGAAGCACACATGTGCTTCGATTTCTTAAGCCGATGCAAGAAATACTTCAATCCATTTGATTTATTTCCTCTCTCCCTTCAGGTATTTTTCTAGGTCCAACACAATGCACTATAATAAGTAGGGCCTATCCCCTGAATGTTGCTTGCTACAACAAAAACAAAAAAAATTTTGTGTGACCTTTGACCCTAAGAAGCAGCAACAGGGATGGGTATATTATTACGACAAAGAAAATTTTAAAAGATTTTTTGCGACACTAAACGGCATTCTCCCGGCCAATAGATGATAATGTGCCTTAAGGACCCGAAGGTAAACCCAGGCAAGACCACAATAGAAGACTATATAGTCTACTAGGCAGTATAATGGCTTATTAGACGAGAGGCCATGGTTCACATCCCAGCTTAGGTATCACGAATAAAACGAAATATAAATAAAACATTGCTTTCAGCGGCTTACTCGCGATAACCTCTGAGATTACAATGAAACTGGCATGAAAACATTCTCAAATCGGTTGTTCGGATTCTAACTGTAGGTCCCGGCACTCGTGGATACAATAACACCCACAACATATTCAGTGTGAGAGGCTGGGTTCCTATCCTGACTAAAGGTTTGTAATGACGAATTGAATAACCGATTTCTTGACATGACGCTGTATACTCAAAGTACACTTGTTCACATTGGGATCGATGCGATTTATCACATCATATTGGTTCTGTGATAATCAGAATGTATTCCAGAGAAACAATTTCTTGCCTTATTTCACCACAACTTCAAAACGCTTGACCTTTACTAAAAAAGAAAAACCATATTGACCTTTGACCTTTTACTTACCTCAGCCAATAGAGTCAAATATAATGATTGTATGTCCTCTGGTTCTGTTATATTCATGCCCGTCAACGATGTTAACTCATGAAACAAATGTTCATGAGGTTTTATTTCCTCTTTAACAGCTTCTGAGCCTAAGATTTCATGTAAAGCTTCAAAGTAACGCGGACAAGGTGTACGTACCAGTAAAAGCTAATAAATTAAAGAAGAAGTCGTTATAAAAATGGCACTCAACATACTTATATACAGACATAGTATATGTTTACTTACAGAATCCTCATTTAAGGGTTGTGAATAAACGGGTATAGGCTGCCAATTAAGTTTCGAATTCCAATCCAGGGGTGTATTTTTCGGTGGAAACATGCTGGCTAGCACGGTTTGTAAGGACATATGAGTACGTGGCACACCAGTTGCCTGAGCATGTATCAGCTTTAAGGGCAATTAATATGGATTAATTTAAATATCAATTTTAAGGTAATAATACTTACATCCGGCTGATAGTAGGTATCGAAATATGTACTGTAACGCTTGCGTAGCCATAAGCCAATATTAAATAATTCCCGTTTGCCTGACTACAATATATTTTGCAAAAGGAATATATGTGAGGTTAGGTAGGCAAAAGGAGAATTCAACCAAGAAAACCGCCAGCCAGCCAGTCAGCAACAAACAGCAACAACAATACCACATTAATATTATACGCATCATCAACGAAAATTGTTTGTAGTTGCAACGAGACATCATCAGTGTTGCCACACAAATTTAAGTAAGAGAAACCAGTGAATAACAGTGATTTATTGCAATGCAGCAGTTACCAGCAGCAGACAGCAAAAACATGGGAAGGAAAAAAAACAAAATTTTTTTTCGGAAAAATGAAAATAAAAAATAAAAGAAAAATTAAAGGGAGGGGGATTGCAAATCAAAAGGAAAAAGAAATTCTTTTAACCACAAAGTGAAAAACAAAACTTTTAAACAAACGAGCATAAACTCAGCTGGGAAATGGTTATTTGCAACACACTTACACTGACACACACACGCACACACACAAAGCAACCAGTACTCTTGTTGTGTAATACTTTTGTTAGCTTTATTGCCTTCCACTCTCACTCATACAATACACTTATACACAAGCACTTGTATGCAACAACACTTAAGCATGCATTTGCATAACAATTTATTTTAAATGTTGCATTTGCTTGTGCAACTAAAACACAAAAACATCTCTGCAACAAAACGAAAATTTTTTTTTGTGTTCCTTTACTTACATTTGTTATGTGTCCCCAACCATAGGGGTAAAAGGTTTGATTTACATGTGGATCATTTGGGTAGGTGTCGGCAGGTGTACGTGGTCCATGACGAAAAACCTGCAATTTACAAAATGAAATTAAAAAAAAGGAGCAGAAGAACAAGAAGAAGTATTTGTTACTCATATGCAACAACAAGAAGAGCTTAAATAAAAACAAAATATACAATGGCTGGTTGCCACTTGTTTCCACTTCATGTTTTACTGTGTTCATATATCATATGTTGCAAGCTTCATCAAATCTTTGCAAATGAACAAAAATAAAACAAAAACAAAAAACAGGAGAAGCACAGTCAAAATATATGGTACTGTGATCTTTATTACGTGTTTTAACCAAAAATAAAGCCAGTAACATATGGAATTAATGAACGTCTAAGTAAATAGTATACGCTACAGTCAACAGTTAAAACATTTTAAAATGTTTGGTAAAAGGTTGATATGTTGTAGAGTACACAACACAGGCATGTTGAATTCAGCGTTCGAAAATGTGCGATTTACCTCCTCTATAGGCGTGAAGCTGTCGATTTCCGTTTCTTATAAAGAAAAAGTGACTTTCAATTTAGAAGAAAGGTTCACAAAAAACTTCACAAGAGTCTGCAAAAGTCACTCAAACTGCTATCGGATTTTCCAACAAGGATTTTCGAACTTTGACATCTAATAACGGCCATCTTGATGAAGCTACATCTGTCAAATTAATTGTCATTTATTCAGCCTGTTGTGGCAAATCACTTTGGATGGATACAACACCCTACAACACGTGTAAACAAAAAAATTTTGTATCAAGAAGAGTGTTCGGTTCTGGCAACACACCGCATCCTTTGTCTACTTTACGATCGCCATAATCGTCCTACCGCCTATTGCCATCCTAAACACAATGTGGTGGACAAATTCGAGTCCAGTTTAGTTCAATAGATATTTGACTATCCCCTATACGTTGACCAAATGCCAGACCTGTCGAGATTCGTAAGAGTGTGCAGGGAAAAACAGAGGCAGTCGCTCATTAGATCTCATTTTTTCGCAGACCACAACTTTGCGAATCTTTCACAGACAATTGGACTTGCTTCCGTAAAAAAATAAAAGCTGAAAGCAAATGATCATATATATCGACATGTGTTCATTAAATCGGTTTTGAAGCCCTAATATTCAACGAAAGATCATCTTTAGCAACCTAAAACTGATTTTTAGATAAGTGGGTACGTGAACAAACAAAATTGTTCGACAATGGGACAATTCAAATCCACATGAGATTCAACAGCGTCCAATGCAGTCCAAAGAAGGCACTATTTGGCTTGAATTTTGGGCTCGTGGCGCCATTGGTCTATATTTGTTTGATAATGATCTTGAGCACACACAAACTTTTTTAGCCTGAATTGGACATCTGCCACCAATGATTTGTGGTTTCAAAAGGATGGCTCTACGTGCCACATTGCTCATGCCGCAATGAATATTCTGGCACGAGTGATTTGGTCATCATGGTGAACTCATATGGAGGTAACATCAACTTTCCACCGAGATCGTGCGATTTGACCCTGATAGGCGTTCTTTTTGTGAGGTTTTCTTACGTCGTAGGTATATGTGTATCAGCCACAGTGGTCCTTAAAGTCAATATTCACCAATTCTGAATGATTTATGGGCCAGAGTCATGGACAATTTGACAATTCGGATGTGTTCCACCCAGAGAAGCCGTGGCATACATTCGAACGATGTTATATTCCACACATAAGGATATCAATGGCTCTTTGAAAAGAACAAAAAATTTCAGTGATATGTCACACACACACACATGTAAAATGTAAAACATTCAGAAACCACAAGAGAAAACTTCTATCCACTTACTTAAAGCCAACAATTACAGCTTGGGGAGCGGGTATGCCACTGATTGGTTTCAACTTGCTGAAACCCAGGGCTATCCTTGCAAGTACATGCCAAGCAGCTCACAGCCTCCGTATTTTAGATCAGGCGCTCCCCGGGTACTGGTACTCAGCATACGCTGGGTACTTGCTAAAACACATAACTACATACATACATAATTGATAATTACAGTCAGGATTACTACCTAGCTTATCACACCACTTATGTTGTGTGTGTTAATTTTTATACATGAGTGGTGGAACCTGCACCTTAAAGTCCCCTCCTAACGACAGATTTTTGAGAAACTTTTCATGGCGATTTTGCTCCCAGGGATTTTGCCAGAAATCTACTGAGAGGAAGTCACCGAAGAAATATTCAAATTTTGTTTTGTTGGAGATGTTTAAACTGGGGTTTGAACCGTAATAAGCTACCATACTACTAGACTACGGCGACTACAACACTTTGTTTTATTTGAAGTTGCAAATAGAAGCCCGTAATGAAAGTATGTGACCAGGATACCCTGAATTAAACAGTGGATGTAGCACAAATGATAGCTCAACTTGATTGACTCAAATTTTTATTACACGTTATTGTTTAAACTGAGGTTTTTCCCGGGTTTATTATTTGCTTGTCAAACTGTATTAAGTTAAGTAAACATAAAAAACAACATGAGCATCAACAACACACTAACAACTACACCATAAATATCAAAAAACAACAAAAATAATAAAAAAAAAAAACGATACGAAAAGATGAAGTGTGTGAGTAATAAAAATGTACAACAAATTAAAACAAATTTGTTAAACTTTTTAAACACACACAGCAGCTGATACTTTTTATTACGCTTAAGCAAGAACAGCACCAAAAAAAAAATTTAAAACTGAAAACAGAAAATGAAAAAACAAAAGAAACGAAATGAAACGAAACGAAACAAATTAAACAAAATTTAACTTGGAAAAAAAAACCAGATGTGAAGCTTTTAATTCACCATAAAGGAGTGTTAATTTTGATGTTGTATGTTGTTGTATTGATTAAAACGTTAATTGTTGCGATAAGTCTAGCAAATAAACGGTTTTTGAAAACCATTGTGTAAGAATTGCGGGTGTCTAGTCTTTCAGTTCCACCAGTTCCTCAACAAATCGTCTACCTAAACATCAATGCCTACGCACCAGCAGATAAGGATAGTGGCATATAAAATGATTTACAGTTTCCTTTGCTTTCTTTCACATAGGCTACAGACGTCTGAGATATTACCATTGCTTCAATTGATTCTGAATCTAAAGCTACCATGCCCCATTAATACTCGTATAATAGCTCTCATTTCCCGCCTTCTCTTGCTGAGGGTAAATTTCGTTCTCATTGGATTGAGATTTGGCCATAAGCCGCGCAACCCTATAGTCTGATTTACATTCCCATGTACGGTTTGTAGATTTTCCGGTCTACCAGTTCCTCGACTAATCGACCACCTAGCCATCTCTGCGTATGCCCCTGAAGACAAGGGCAATGGTATAGAAAATGGTCCACCGTTTGCTTGGCTTCTTCACATAGGCTACAGACGTCTGAGATATCCATATTGCATCTGATAATACTGAACCTAAAGGCGTCACACCCCATTAATACTCGTATAATAGCTCTCATCTACCGCCTTCTCTTGCTGAGGGTAAATTTCGTTCTCATAGGATTGAGATTTGGTCATAAGCGGCGCAACCCTACAGTCTAGTATACATTCTCATGTACGGTTTGTAGATTTTCCGGCCTACTAGTTCCTCGACTAATCGACCACCTACCCACCTCTGCGTACTCCATTGCAGACAAGGGTTATGGTATAGAAAAAGATCCACGGTTTGCTTTGCTTCCTCACATAGGCTACAGACTGAAAATCCCACAGATCGGCCTCCATTCCCATGCTCGGCCTACGAATAAATCAAACTTTTGCTTAATAATGCCAAAAGAGAAGAAGTCCATTATAGTACCGAATTATATACGAACTTTTTTCTGAAAAATTCTCAGCATTCATGGACACAAACGTGCGTTGAAACGAAGTTCATAAAAGATTTAAATCAAGAGATTTTCAGGGAAAATGCCACCCCCCAATATTAGTAGTACCCTCCAGTAGTCGGGCTGTAGTCTAGTAGGCAGAGTGTTGCTTTATTAGACGTGAGGCCACGATTCAAACTCCAGGTCAGACATCTCCAACAAAACGATATATGAAGAATTAGTTCTTAGGCCACTTCCCTTCAACAGATATATGGCAAAAACTATGTGAAGTTTCTGAAAAATCTCTCATTCGGAGTCGACTATAGATCCCGCCACTCATGTATGAAATTAACACTTACAACATAAGTGGTGTGGGAAGCTGGGATATAATCCTGACTGAAGGATTCTAATGACTAATTATGTATATATGTACTCGTATGTATGTACCCTCCAAAGTTGAACCTGATCATGCCAATTTATTCGCAACTTCATTAACAAGAACGACGCAATGGCATGGTATAATGATATGACTTTGATTAAATCATTGTAGGGTATTACAAATTCGTTATAGAATCGCTGTTTAAATCAAATGTGATATTCGAGTTGTTGTTTTTTGTCATTAAACTGATAAGGTTCCATTTATTTTTGTACTTTTTTTTGAAAAACATGTTTGACGTGTGCGACGGCAGTAAAAGCCTTGCTAGACATTACACTCTAGTATTTATTAAAACCAATCCCTTCTTTAAATCTTTCACTGTTGGATTATTTTTTTTTCAGGCCATCTGAGACTAAATTAAAACAATTACTAATTTAAATACAATACAATCAGCAAAATAATAACAAAAAAAAAACAAACAAAAAAATTAATTTAAAAAAAATGTGAGTATTTGGGGAAATTTTTTAATTCGTTTTTTTTTTCTATTTTTTTTTTATTTGTGTTGTACGTATGAAATACTATGTTTGTGTAGACAATTACTGGCGTAAATTTAAATTATAATTATTTATTTAACATTTGATAACATTTTATAATTAAAATATTTTTGCAACATCAAGCACACACACACATTCTCACACACGCATACGCACTCATATACAAACATATATTAATTTACATTTAATAGAAGGATTTTTGTTGTTGTTTTTGGATTTTTTTTTTTCAAAAAAAGTTTTCTTTTCGATTTAAATAATTTGTAGTTTATTTATAGTTGAACTCTTATCAAAAATCGACAAAATGCAAATGCAAATGCGACTGCAAATGTAAATGAATGAAAAATAAATTCATAAATAAATTCAATTTAATTTTAATGTCTGTCTGTCTGTCTGTGGCATTGTCAGTGGCACTAATATCAGTGGCAGTAATGCCTTTGGTGGCAGTCATAGACATTCAATACATTTTTTTCTATTTTTTTTTATTTGTTTATATTGCTGGTATGATATTGAATATATTGAAGGCATTAAAGTTAATAAGATTTATGGTGTATGCATTTTAGAACAGTGGCAGGGAGAAAACAAATTTTTGATTATAATTTGTAATATGGAAGATGGTTTAGGAGTTCTACGTTATAACGTTCAACTGAAGGCAATTAATAAATTCTTGAAGTCGTCGTAGTCTAGTAGGTAGTGTGTTGGCTTTTTAGACGGTTCTAACCCCAGGTCAGACATCTCCAGTAAAACGAAATATGTAAAAATATTTCTGTGGCAACTGCTTCTCAGCAGATTTCTGGCAAAGCTTATTGGTGGCTTCTCGGACTTTCTCTCTGTGGTACTTGATTTCTATGATTATGGCGCATAAATCACATTGAATTTCTGCAATGGCATAGGTTATGTCGGCTTTGAGCACAGTTATGGTTTGTGACCTATTAGCATACACCTGCGACTTAAGGAAATCACACAAGAAAAAGGTTAAATCTATGTATCTCGATAGCCAATTGACCTCTCCTCCTTGTGAGACGACCATGACTTCAAATCACTCCCGAAGAAAATATAATGTGTCTTGAGCTATGTGGCACATAAAGCCATCATCTGGAAACCACATGTCGTTGGTGTCCGGATTATTCAACTCAAGTGAAAAGAAGTTGGTAATCATAGGCCTGTAGAGCATGCTGTTGACAGTGATGACCTAGCCAATGTTATTCTCAAAAAAAGATGGGCCAGTGATGCCAACAGCCCTAAATCCACACCGTATTGCACGTGACGTATTGCACGCCGTTGGATCTTATATGGACTCGTATCATTTCAAATTTTTGTTTGTTTTCACCCATGCATCCCTATATGGACGACATCGCTCCAAAGCCTATTCAGCGTACACATGTCATTTTCTATAGTCCTGTACCATCAGTTCCTAAGTCAGTTAAACTTTCTACGGTTGCCAAACCAAATCACGATGCAAAGTTCTCCTATTTGTGATCTTTGAAAGGCCGAGTTCTTGTTTAAAACACAAAATCAACTGCTTAAGATTCTCTTGCATACTCTCATGGCCAATTTCGTTTAAGTTTCGTACAGAATTTCTAATTATAATCCAAAGGATTACATAATTTTTTTTCACATTTTACTGCCCTTCGAACCACTGTATATTGTGCTAATGACAATAACCAACAAAAATCATGAATTTGTTTAATGAAGCATTTTAGTTTTAAAACACCGAATTTTAACGCACAATTGCCATTCAGATTGCATGTGATTGATTAAAACCAAATGCGTTTGCTACCATGCATATGACACACTCTTATTTACACACGTCCATTTGAAACAGTACTAGGGGTAGGAAAAAGTTTTTTCATAATAAATTAGAGTTGGAAATGTTTGGAAATAATATTCGTAATTCATAATTAAATTAAAACAAATAGGAATCCGAGTATGCGGGCCACATAATTTTTAAAATTTCAGGCAAATTTGAAAAAAGCGGGACAAATCCTTCTTAGGAAACACAACTGCAGCTACTATATGTTCAGAATATCTGTACATTTCAGTAACTTGAGTGCACTTTAATACGAATAAATTATAAGGAGAGGAGTGAATTATCAGTGGTTTTTGAGTCGTATAAATACCTATAAAAACTGGTTGTTTTTTTTTTTGGTTGAGATTTAAATTAATAACGTCGTCTGTAAAATTTCTTAAAAATTCCATCGAAACAATTAAAATCTCGAGACTTTTAATCTCACTGTTAGCTTACGCGATCTGTTTACTCTAAACCATGCTCAGAATATACGTGACAGGATGGGCAGGGTGGTATATTTATTAAGAGTTCTGATATTAAACTTTTTTATGGCTGCCTGTGCTTGGTTGCAGTATTTTCCAAGCAAATATCATTCCTAGTTTGAAAGCGGCACAATTTTGGTTGGGTGACGGCAATTTCCCTGAAAATCTCTTGTTTTACTAGGACAGGCTGCGTGCAATTACATCCTCCATGAATATAGTTTCAATGCCCGTTTGTGTCCATGAATGCCGAGGATTTTTCCTAGAAAATTCGTATATAATTCGGCAGCCTGCAATTATATCCCTCATGGACTTAGCTTCAATGACCATTGCTCTCCCTGAATACCGAGGATTTGTAGGGGAAATTCCGAATCATTTAAAGGCATCTTTTATATGGATTCCGGGACTTATGTGCCTAGGGTTATCGTTTAAAATTACATTGCTGCTAAGCTCAACAGGGCCGGTATGGTGTTCACAACCTCCAACATATTACAGGGTATTGGCGATCCGATTGCTTCAGTTAATTTGAAATTTATTCATACTCTTTTTACAGGGGAGGCTCAATCTCGTTGGCAGGTACGTGCAATGTTAATAAACTCTGCTGGACATATGTATGAATAAGATGAGGACTGATTTACTTCTATTTTTAAATTGCATGAACATTCATGGCACAAAAGCGATTTTCTTGGCCCACTGTTATTTTGCTAGGCATGCTGAAAGATTTGACATTTCGGCAAATGACTTCTGAAGGAAGTAAGCTGTAAGCCTCAGGAGGAAGCAGAGATTGTTGTTCACCTCATATGTCATTTGACTTCTGCAGGAGCTGTAAGCCTCGAGAATAAGAAGAGATTGTTTTTTACCACATGTGCCAGTGCCATGCTTTTGTCATGAAATGATAGAGGATTTTGGCCTCTCAGTTTCTGACATACTTGACATATAAAGACTTCTGCAATAGCAGGATTTATTTTGGTCTGGGATTATTTGAGGGAATATGTGATCCCCGCATTGAATATTACTTGTGATATTACAATAGGCTTAAATACTGGCCTAAGTGGAATCTCTTACTTTAAGAGGGGTATCCTCCACATAACCTAGTCCAAGCTAAACTATATTCAAACCTAAAATTTTTTTAAATAAATGATGAGTCTGTTGCAGGTGTCCTTCTCAAGTATGGAGCCTCTTTTTCTGCTTTGAATAATATTTTTATGATTTTTTTTTATTATTTTAAACTTAATTGACGCTTTAAAATTTTATGGCTTATGTATACCCAATATTTATTTGATGATTTATTGTGTTGATATTTTGTAATTAATTTTTGTTTTTTTTTTGTTTCATTATATTTTAGATACTCATACTGCATGTTAAAACCATTTGAATTCAATTTGAATTTTAAATAAAATGATATTGAAAAAGTTTAATTTTTCTAATAAATTTTAAGCATTAAACATTAAAAACACACATAAATAATAACAATGTGAGCAGCTGCCTAATTATCAATGCAGGAAAAAAAGTTGACCCAAAAAAAGATACCACAGAATTATCAGTAGAAATACTAGGAAATAATAATTTTTAACAAATAATTGTCACGTGTGATGTATAATTTTTTATATTTTAAACACTTCATTTTAATAAATTTTTTTATTTGATTTTTTAGAATTTCTCTTTTAATATCACACCCACCACATGTAATAATTCCAACGTGGATTGATCATTACTATCACTTGCTATTGGCAAAGCTTCGATTCTATAGACGTCACCACTGAGCACAACACATATTATGAAAAACACCGTCTTTAATTCCATCATAACGTTTCAAAGATTTTAAAAGAAATGCTAAAGACTATCAAACTTAAGAGGTATTTTATATACAAAGACAATAGAAATGAAAACGAAATTCAAAAATAAATAAATTTAAGCCCAAAAAGAAAGAAACGTAAACCAAATAAAAGTGATAATTTTGCAAATAAAAATAAAATAGAAGTTCTTCTACAAGCTTATAAAATACAGTATAACACAAAATTTATGCCACACTAATAATCCATAAATCTTATCTATCGCAGAGTTTCTTATTGTATCTGTAGAATCTGTTCAGTCTGTTGCCTCTATAAAAAAAAGCTTCATTTTAAAGCTTTTGGCTGTTTTAAAACGCAACGCGTTTGATATGTTGAATATAAAATCTTTCTGGGGGGATTTTTTTTTCTTCTTTTCTTTTCTAACTCATTTCAAAGCAAATTGAAATTAAAAATCAATTTTAACCCACAAATCCAGTTTAGAATTATACAGACAAAGTAGTTTTAAATTTAAAAAAAAAAACACACACAAGAATGAAGTTATTGATAAGATCCAGACCTTAGTGTGACACCCTACATTATAACAACAACCAAAGTAAACCACATCACATGCTACCACTACTGAAAATTCTCTCTGAATTCAGTCGGAATTGAAGTCGCCGTAGTCTAGTAGATAGTAAGATGGCTTATTAGACCTAAGGCCACGGTTTGAGATCAAAAATCTGACTGACGACCTAAAAAAAATTCAAGAAATTATATGCGGCACTATACGTCGCTATACGTCACTATGCGTCACTATACTTTACACAATGGAAAAACAATTTTTGGTTTATAGTAAGTAATTTTTAAGCTTAAATAGGATTTCAAATCATATCTCAGCTGCCATATCCACAATAATTGCTGCGTTTAAAGGTACATGAAAAAATTAAAAAGTTTAGCTATTGCTCAAGATTTCACGAGAAACTACTTCTGCGAAATGCTAAATGGATTGCAAAAAAGTATGTCCCAAGTACGTTTAATTATATCTAAGGGGATTTACCCATTCGAACAGAGTACAATAGTTTTTGAGGTTTAACAATTAATGCAGTGAACAGCTAGCTGCACATGGCATACCATAAACACTTTCAATTGAAGTTTAAAAAATTGAAAAGAAGAATTGAGACAAAAAGTATAATCACTGCCAACAAATTAAAATTTATTATCACATGTGGAAATATGCGTGCAAATGCATGTATAAGTGATTAATTATATCAAGAATGAAAAGAAATGTAAAAAAAAACTTGAGGTAATTTGCAATTATTTTTATCACTTTAAAAGTTCAGCTTAAAAAAGTACCTTAATAATGGCAATCAGTTTAATTAGAATTTATTATAATTATATATTATAATTATAACAATTTTAATTTATTAAAATTAATACAAAATAAAATAAAATAAATAACTATGGCAACCACTAATTTGTACGATAATAATAGAAAAAAATTGTTTAATCAGAAGAATATATTAATATGAAGTCGTGTTAATTTATAACCCGTCATTATTTTATAATTAACTAAAGCCCGGTGTGTTTCGAAAATCATGCGATATACATATTAAAATAAAGGCGTGTTAATTTATAACCCGTAATTATTTTAAAATTAACTAAAGCCCAATGTGTTTCGTTAATTACAATCTGTTTGTACTGTACTGTCTTGTACTGTTTGTTCGGTTGAGAATTGATGACTGATGATAAACCCGGTCCAGAGAGGCTCGAAAAAAACAGGACAAAACCTTCTCAGGAAACACAACTGAAGCTACTATATATTCAGAAGATTTGTACATTTTAGCAACTTGAGTGCGCTTTAATACAAATAAATTATAAGGAGAGGAGTGAATCATCAGTGGTTTTTGAGCGGTATAAATACCTATAAAAACTGGTTGTTTTTTTGTTGACATTTAAATTAATGACGTCGGTTATAAAATTGCTTGAAAAATTCCATCAAAACAATTAAAATCGAGACTTTGAATAATACTGGTAAAAAAATTTCAAGATAATCAGATGAAAGCATTTCTATCAAACTCACAATGGCTTTGCAAAATCAATTAAAAAAAACTGTAGGACTTAAGTATCAAGATTCATCGAAAAAAATAATAAACGTGATACATTGCCTATTATTCATAAACATAAACAAATGCTAAATATACTGCAACATTTGTCAGCAACATATGTCAGCAACATATGTCAGCAACATGCACTGAAGCAGCAATATTCAGCGAACAAAATAAATGTGATACATTGCCTATTATTTATAAACTACAAGCATTTCTTAACGAAAGCCCAAGAATCAAATGCAAAATATACTGCAACATGTGTCAGCAACATATATCAGCACCATACACTGAAGCAGAAATATTCAGCTAACAAAATAACGTGATACATTGCCTATTATTCATAAACTACAGGCATCTATCAACAACAAGTGTCTAAGGATTATATGTGAAATATACTGCCACATGTGTCAGCAACATGTGTCAGCGAAATGCTCTGAAGCAGCAATATTCAGCGAAAAAATAAAAGTGATACTTTGCCTATTATTCATAAACTACAAGCATACATCAACAAGTGCCCAAGAATCATATGCAAAATAATCTGCAACATGTGTCAGCAACATGCTCTGAAGCAGCAATATTCATCAAAAAAAATAAACGTGATACATTGCCTATTATTTATAAACTATAGGCATTTATCAACAAGTGCCCAAGAAACATATGCAAAATACACTGCAACATGTGTCAACGTGATACATTGCCAATTATTTATATACTATAGGCATTTATCAACAAGTGCCCAAGAATCATATGAAAAATATACTGCAACAATTGACAGCAACATATGTCAGCAACATGCACTGAAGCAGCAATATTATTTATAAAGTATAGGCATTTATCAACAAGTACCATATGCAAAATATACTGCAACATGTGTCAGCAACATATTTTAGCAACATATAGCACTGGAACTTTACCAACCAGAAACCCATAATAACGCAAATAATACATAGGATATGTAGGTGGTTCGGCCATATACTCAGAAAGAATACAGATACTATAACAAGAATGACACTTGAGTGGTATCCTCAAGGCTGAAGAAACACCTAGAGCCCTTCAAAACTCCAAGATCTATGGCAATGCAATCTTACATGAGAAGTCGCAAAAATAACAGCAGTCAACCGGATAAGAGAAATGCTTTGTGTAAGCTATATGCTCCCAAGATGGGAAAAAATCGCCAAATATTCTATTGAAACCTCGGACGACAAAGTTTTTGGCTACTGTAGACAAACGTAGCATTCAACATGAGTACAACTTCCTCTATTTTAAACTCTCGAATCACGCATCCTCATCCAACGAGATGAAACTAGAAAACTGAATTGTATTGGAAGCTCATGCGATTGTGTTTAAACTCCACCAGCCATTTTTTATGGTCATGCTCCAGAAACTATGTTGAACCATAGTGGTGACCAATGGTGATCATGTTTACACTGACCTCAATAAAATTATTAAATAAGTACACGTCTATAAACTTTGACATTAGAAGTGCGCATGAACAAATTTGTGATCGCTGCTTGGCTTATATCACTGTTTCACTGGTTATACCAAGGATTTTGCAGAATTATTATGAAAAATCAAGCAAGTATCGCCAGCGTAGTTGAGTTCATTTTGTTTTCTAAAAGGGGTCCATTGAAATTCTTTTGGTGATCGCTTCTTCCAGGACACCCAGCTTGTCGTTTTGCATTTCGTATTTTTGGAGATGTCTGACCTGGGTTTGAACCATGGCCTTACGTCTAAGAAACCAACACACTACCTACTATACTACAGCCACTTCCAAGAAAAAATCAGGAATACTTTCCGATATTCCTCGATTTCATCCCTGAGCATCCTTTTTTGTTTTCCAAATCACTGTAACATTGTGCATAACAAAGCCTAGTTGCACTAACTAGGCATGGCATTATTAGAATGTAATGAAGCCACCGATAACTTTGACACTCAATAACAAAAATTTTCGTTGACGTCGAATTTTTTTGTAAGATTCCAAAGGTTATTCATTATAAACATACTTAGGCACGAGATCACAACACATTATTTAATCATGAAAGTTAAAAATAGAATTAAAAAAAATTTTTCAATTCAATTCTATGAATAATAAATCACACTCTCTATTATATATTGACCGACCGTTAATCGCAAACACTTGTTTTATTTGTACTGAAACTGAAGCAAACATTTTTAATTAATAACACTGATTGGCACGAGACTTCTAAATGATATATGCTAGTCATTCAATTCTGATCATTTGCTGTGATAAGGAATTTTCAAAGAAATTTATTTAATTAGCGCTAATCAATAGCATTAACAGCAGAGTCGTACGTACGTCCGTCTATTTAAACTTATCTGTATTGCTGTTTTTCGGCTTGTTTTTTTATAAAATATTTTCACTGAAGCATTAAAATAATCAAATATGTACTCACCACATGTAATAATTCCAATGTTGACTGATCGCTGCCATCATACCCATAACGGGAGTGTGGAGGTGCTGACAAGGCATGGCTACCAAAATAGCTCACCACGAGTATGGTTAAAACCAGCAGTAGAATCGTTGACATGACAAGACAATGATTTCTTGTGAAATACAAACGCGGCATTATGATTTGTTGGGTTTTATATTTCAAAATATAACAACAACACTCTTAAATAGTCATTTAAAAACACTTGTATATTTAAAATATCACTTACATATGTATGTAGGTATGTGTATATATATTGTATAGGTATTATAATAATTGTATACAATTAAGCCAGTAATTGTTTTTCAAACTGTTCTCTTACTTATGCCTCTATTTACGTGTTTTAGAAACACATATTTGACGTTTGTTATATTTATCAGATACGAATTAAATTTTGTCATTATTTTGAGATTCAAAATTAGTTTTCTTTACTTATTTATTTTTTTATCTATTGCACGGAAAAATTTCGTTGAAGCATTTTGTGTTACTTATAGTGCACGCAGTCGTCAATGGTTCTACAATTTAAACAAACAAAATTAGAAAAAGTCCGCGTTTTTATGTCTAACATCACAAAACTATGTTCCCTATGAATTAGAAGCGCCGTCGATTTGTTCTCCTATACATATATGAGGATAACTTCAATAGAATTGATTTCATTGCAGACTCATTTTTCGGGTTTACTTTTGGTTAAATTGGCATATGCCCTGGAAAGCATAGGTCACGGGACCTAGAAAGCCCAGTTGTAAAACCTTCATTCATGTATAACTCTCTCTCTCTCTTTAGCATTTCACAATTAATCTGACAGTTTTATGAAAGTGACTACAACAGTTCCATCAATAAATTCTAGGTAACCAACAATACTCTGTCAGTTTGATTACGTGATTTAATGATTTGGGTTTCTTATCACAGAATCTGTAAACTGGGCCTGAAACGATTCCTGTTCTGTGCTTACTTCAGTTCTCAAAATTCCCGGTCAGAAGGCCGGTTATCATTTTTAAACTAGTCTAATGCAATATTCAAATCTCTTCGTATATACATAATTGTTTAGCATGAGTCTAGATTCTCACAATTCCGTCTGGCTTGTGAACTGTATCCGTCTCTCTGTCTTCAGGTTGCTCAGATAGTCCCATACTAATATATTTTCGAGGCAGCCCCTATGTGTTCGAATGGATGCCCTACTGCCAGATAATATTACAAAGTGCTGTCCTGGTCGTAAACTTCTGCCGGGAAGATATACGATCCATCAGTTACGAGACTTAGAAACCAGTGGTATTCTTGAATCAATGTCTTCGCTAGATTCTTAGCGTATTTTGGCCGAAAACCACATCTAATAATAGGCGCTGAAAAGCATATATTGAAATAAGAAGACTAAAATAGAGTTGGATTAGCACACTCTAAAATACTAACGACATCACTAGAATTCGGAACCCGCAAGGGAACAGAAAATGGAGATGGTCAAGTTGGATATGGAGAAGACAGACTGAGAACGAAGTAATTGGCAAGAGCTGAAGTGGAGTTCATATGTTCAAAAATATAATTGTAGAAACAACGAGTATATATGACCTGCGATGATTACGGACTACTACTACTATTGTAAAAATGAAATTGGTTTTCAATTGGTTTTCCGTTGGTTTCAACAAGAAGTAAATGGCAAGAGCTGTAGTGGGGTTCATATGTTTGAAAATATTGTTGAGGCCCTATGTTCCTTGTAGGAACGATGATTACTGACTGTTTTGTGGAATTGAAACTGGTTGTTAAGTGGTTTCTACTAAACGATACTACATGCCATAGGTATCTAAAGAGAGGCATTTTCGGTAGGCAGTTAATATCGTGAAGTCGCCGTAGTCTGGTAGGTTCGCTTATTAGACGTAAAGCCCGAGTTCGAGCCCCAGGCCAGACATCAAAACGAAATATGAAAAAAAAAATATTTCTGCGGCGACTTCCTCTCAGCAGATTTCTGGCAAAAACTCTGAGAGTAAATAAACCTGCCATGAAAAAGTTTCTCAAAATCAACCGTTCGGAGTCGACGTTAAACTGAAGGTCCCGCCACTCAAGTATAAAATTAAGGCACACAACATGAGTGGTGTGAGAAGCTAGGCCGTAATCCTGACTGAAAGGTTGTAAAGGTCAATTATATATCTATGTATGTACATACATATGTAGTTAATATCGTGTTCTTGCTTAGTATAAGATTAAACAACTTAACATTATTGGTGAGACTATATGAAGTCTCTCTTGTACACGGATAAGCCAGATAGAGTTTCAGTGCTAGAAGACAACATTTCAGCTGCCATTGTTAAGACACTAGCCCAAATGCTGCAAATATATGTCAAAAATAAAGCTCACTGGTGGACTACCTTAATGGTTAAAAAAAATAATGCCACCTCAACTAAATATTTCATTTACTTTTATTTGTTTTTATTTTCAAACCTTTATATTTAAGCTTTTTCTTTTAAAAATTTGATTTAAATTGGCTGGTAATTTTTTCTTTGTGTTTCTAACATTATCTGTTTGTTTATTTTGTTTAACTTTATTTCAGTTTATTAACGTTTTTTTTACTAAAGACGTTAATATAGTCATTGACAAACAAAACCACATAAAATAGTTGAAACAATTAAAAACCACGTCATAAATTTGTTTGCTTTCAAAACCATTATTTGGCCTTTAAAATTCTAAGTTTTAATTTTAATTAAAATGCACTGTTTTCTGTTGTTGTTTTTGTTTTTGCTTTATAAATATACGTTATAATTTTTATTTTTTAATTACTTTAAGTTAAGGCACCCATAAAATAAAAAAAACTTTACAACACCATTTATTCACTACGTTTTCAGTTGTAGGGTTTTAAAGCAGATTTTAAACATTTTTATTTATTTATTTAAACTTATATTGTTTTATTTGCTTATATGTATTTATTTTGTTTTATTTTTTTTTTTTCTAAATTTTTGGTAATTTTTTTTTTTTGGTTTTCAAACACGTTCTTCCTTTTACAAACTTGTTTTGCTTAGCGTAGCTATTTTTTTATTACAAAAAATATACATCACGTTTTAATTTCGCTTTAAAACTTCTTTTTGTTTTATTCGTTTTCACTAAATTCGTGGGAATTTATTTATTTTTTTTTTTCTTCAAATTTTATTTGAATTCGTTTTCTTTTTATACCCCGGCCTCATCGATAACTTGTGCTAAACTGTTTAAACAATTCTTTTTCTCATATACCTTTTTGTTACTGTCTAATATTTTTTATTGCTATTGTTATTGCTGTTAAAATATTATTGTTGTTACTATTGTTATCATTTATACTCTTTTATAATCTGATAATAATTTATAATATTTTCTCAGTATGACGAGCAGAGATACTGTTATAAAAAGAACAAAATGTGAGAGTAAGCTGAGTACTCAATGAATAAGGGGGAAGCATAGCAAACAAACGAAAACGAATGACTTGAACACATAATGAATTGTAAGAATATTTTCCTAAGTGAATTACTCTTAGAGCATCGTCATAGACAATAAGCATGTAATAATGCAGCTACTCATGGGATTTATTGTATGGAGCTCTGTGGACCTTAAGTTGTCTATGTCATCTTACAATTGATCAATCATGCCTGCGTAGTAGCATAAAATAATTTAAGTTGTTGTTGAAATTAAAGGTCACATGGTTATGTTAAAAAACTAGAGGATACGGCCTAGACAATCTGCATAAACATGTCCTCTTAATCACAAATCCCTTAAATTGCTTTAGAAATCTACCAGAAAATTAAATGAATCTAGCAATTGGCTTGTAGTCATCATAGTCTAGCAGTGTGTTGGCTTATTAGATATGAGTCCTCAGTTGAAATCCCAGGTTAGACATCTCCAACCAAATAAAATACGAAAAAATATTTCTTCGGCGACTTCCTCGCAGCAGATTTCTGCCAAAAAATCTGTCGTTTATTTAAACGAAATTTTTCTATTGGGAAACGTTCTCCTAACTATACTTGTATAGATAAAAAAAAATTCTCTGAATATGTTCATATAAGACGATCGTATGTATATCACGAATATGATACCAAGAAACTTATCGGGCATTAGCTGACTGTTGATGGAAAAGTGCATACGACATTGCTTTTGAGACCTTTTTAAGGTTCGATTTTAATTTTAAAGTTTTTTGTAATAAGTACGGGTTTTTTTGTTGTACGTGTTAATTTTATATATGAGTGACGGGTCCTAGAATTTAAAGACGACACCGAACAATAGATGTTCGAGAAACTTTTTCATGGTAATTTTATTTACTCTCAGAGTTTTTGCCAGTCGCCGAAGAAATATTACTCGAATTAAATTAGAACCTGAAAGCAAGCCACCAATTGCTCACCAGTTGATTTCAGTGACAACACCTCTTGCATTTTTTTTTACATTAAAAAATTAAAATAATTATTTTAATTATAAATTCTTAAAAAATCAGCTGTATTTGCACATGCTTTCCAAACAAGTCTCAATTCAAATTCTTATGATGATTGACCGTAGAGTCTGACTGTCGTGCTGCTTGACATAGTCAAACGTATTGGAATCACTGAAAATAGCAGTAAGACATGAGCATGCTACACAAATGTACACTGTCAAGCTGTCATAATAAGGCTGTTTACAAGGCAAAATTTGCCATTGACAGACACAAGTCTTTTTATGAATTTATTAATTGATATTTAAATGTTGTTTTTCTTTTCGCTCTTTATTTTCGTCATAATATTTGCTTAACAAAAGGAGAATTTAAGAAGTTAAATATTAAATAATAAAAGTGAATGAATAAAAAAAAAAACGCATTAAATAATCTGACCGAGTTTTACAAATAGTTGGAGACCAAGTGCTCTTGTTTGTAAATCGAATTACAAAAAGAAATCGCATACAAGATACAGACGGGCAAGGTTGATACCCCTAAAACTATAACTACATTATGGAAGGAAATACGATGCAATGCTTACAATTCATAGCAAGCAAATAACTTTTGTCAAACAACACAAAATATAGAATTTATTCTTCTTTTTTCGGCAATTTTTTAAATTATAATTGAGGCAAAATTTACCAACTTTTGGGGGTTCAGCAGAGAGCACATGGAGATGTACTTTCGTCTCAACAATAATACCAAAATTTAGCTACCAAAAGCCATTGAGGAAACGTCTTGCAAGATTATCGATTATTTAGACGATTACTATACGCATATATACATACGCACACAATTGATCATTATAACTTTTGAGTCAGGATTATGACCTAGCTTTGTAAACCACTTATGCGACTTTAGGTCCTTAGTGAGAGTGTACAGCATATCTAAGTTTGTGCAAGAATGCCAGGTGTTTTCCGGGGGAAACCACAAGATATTCAACGATTATCATGACATTGAAGGTACAAAGAACTGAAGGACTTGTTCGAGGCTCCTCTGCAGAGGCTTACAAAGTCCATATATCCGTTCTCAAAGAATATTCCACGTATGGCGAGGCAAAATCACTCCAGTCCTCTGTATTTTTTCTTCGTGGCTAAATCCAGATATCCAACAAGATATCTTTGATGATAGTTACCATCTAACGAAGTTCCAGCATCTAGACATAAGCCATACATACTTTTTTTTGGCAGACTATTCAAGGTCACCAGCCTATGCTTCGAAACCGAAGACACTCTTTGCTAGTAATCATAAACGATGTTCCCTAGTGTATGTCGATTTCACAAATGAAGGTCGTTGTAGCCCTTACTATTTTCCAAGTATCCAACACAGGAAGCCTGTTATATGTAGGTTAGGTTAGGTTAGTGCGGTAGCTTTCATACCCAAAAGCTCACTTGAGCACGCATAGCGGCCCGTTGTGACGCCACAGGTGAACGCAGTCCCTGTACTGACCAAGTTCCCCCGAACATAGGTGGGAGAAGTCGGACGATAGCTCCGTCAAGCTGACAAGGGTCGGGAAGCCAAATAACCTATATCTGCACCTCGCAAGAGATGGGCATTGACAAAGAAAGTGTATAACAGTCCTCAGAGGATCTGCAGCTACGGAAAAAGTCGTTAAATGGGAGCCGCATTCTCTCCACGTGTCTACCCATAACACAGTGACCTGAAAGCATGGCCACTGTGATTGATATGATGCCACGGCCAAGTCCAAGTAACTGCTTGGAACGCCTTCTACCGAGTCAGGGGCCAGGTGAGTCTAGCGGTAGAGCAGATTGGCGTCTTTGAAGAATTTCCCCGCGATGGCCAGTTTGAACGAGGTAAGTGGCATTCCTAAGCTGATTGAACAGGATTTCGGAAGTAGTGCACCAGCCCTGGCTAGCTCGTCGGCCCTGCTGTTTCCCGGAATGTCACAGTGTCCGGGGACCCAGACAAGTGTGACACTGAAGCGCCCAGAAAGAAGGTTGAGTCAGCGGCGACATTCCCCTGACGATCCTGGAATTATTTGCAACGTTCGACAGAGACTTTATGGCAGCCTGGCTATCAGAAAACATCGAGATAAGGGTGAAAGGAACACCATATGCGAGGATCAATTGTGGGCTCGGTAGATGACAATTACTTCCGCCTTGTTATATGTATGTAGCTTAGTTTTCTTGAAAGACATCTGGACTTAGAAGTGAGCCACATATTATTCAGAGCCACATTTCTATCGGTAAGAATCGGCACTTGGCTGCTATATTATACAACAAGAGATTGACAGCCTTAACGCAAGATCAGATTTAATTGGGTTACTAGGTTTACATATTGAATAACCAACGTACTTACATAATTGGTCATTACAAACCTTTAATCAAGACTACACACTACCTTCTCACACCACCCATGTTGTGTGTATTAATTTTAGCCCTAAGTGTCGGGACTTACAGTTTATTGTGTAGGGTATTAAACAATCACTCTCGATTTCTCCTAATGTTTGTTTTTCGTGCTAAAAAACCAGTTGCAGTGAACAAACACAGCGTTTGCCTAAAATTCATTAGAAAATCAATGTAATTATACAAAAACAACAAATAATTGCGTTTTATTTTATAAAATCATTTTTAAAAAAATACTCAAATTGTGAAACATGAAGAATAAAATTCCATAGATGGGAGTTTTTAATCACTAAAAAAAACAAAATTAATAAAAATTATTACACATTTCATCATAAGTATCCGTTGGCAAGACATCCTCAATTAATTCTAAAACTCTGTTCAAGGGACACCTCATAGTGCAGCCAGGCAAAATCAAGGCCTCTAGGGGAGCTTTGGGACCATTTTGATAAAACAACTGAAATATTTAAGAAACAAATTTTCTTTCTATTTTCGGTTAAAGAAAACAAAGACTGAAGCTAACCTCTACATGATAGTCATCATTATCGGATTTCTGATGCAATTCCACAAGAATCAGTGCAGCAAAATTAGGCATTTGCCTTTTCCATACTTTTAAGGCAATCAATAGATTTGTTATGGTCCAATCATGGGCACTGTATAGAAATAATTTCCTTTCCGCAGGTTCTAGGGTGCCATTTATCTTTGCCTGCATTTGATCGGTGATAAGCTTGATTAAAGGTCCCGCCTTAATACGTTGCATCTCAGTGGTGGCCACTAAATCTACATAGCTTTGTTCCGCCAGAAAACGCATTTTCTCTGGATAATAGTTTCGGGTCCAAGTAGGTAATTTAAGGCCATAGAGTTGCTATTTTCAATTAAAATTAGGGTTCGAAGGGGATACATATTTTACAGTAGAAAAGTGGAATTACAAACTTACCTCTGCCCATAGTGTTATAAAAATTGAATTTACATCCGAGGGCTTTGTGACATTTTCACCTGTCAGTTTCGTTAACTCTTCATACAAGCCTTTATATGATGAATATTCCTGAGTAATATTTGCTCTCAGTTCATCATAAACCGGACAATCCGTTTGCATGCGAAGCTCCTGTTAATAAAAAGAAATAGTATTTGAAAGTACTTTCCCTGCGGAATGAACTTGATTTTGATTCATAAAGAATGTCGAGGATAGGGACTCAACACCTCGCTAGGTGGGATGACTATTAGAGAACACAGTGTACCAACTTCAATTAAGGAAGACTGTGAGGAGATTCAATTGTCAAGACATAATGATGACAAAGGCGCTATTCAATGACTTAAAAAACACTAAGCCGTGATGGTCTATCCGGTAAATTGTTAAGGGCCCTCGATATCGAGCTGGTACAGAAGAAAGTGCAAAAACAATTCGAACCCGAGTATCCCCTGTTCTGTCTTGAAAAACAGCGACCCCATAATGTGCCCAAACTACTCAGGTATAAGCCTGATCCCGATCGCATTTAAGGTTCTTACGACCGCATTGTATGCAGGGCTTAAGACCTGATAAATCCATCTTCGATCAGATACGATATACGCAAAATCCTGGAGACGACCTGCACACCATATTTTTGTCGTTTATAAGACAACATTTGTGAATCATAATGGATATCAAACGAAACCGGAAAATGGATACAGTCCAGAACCGGTAATGCGGCATCTGATCTTTGTTATTGTAAGGCGCCAATAGATCTAACCTAACCTGTGGTATTAGCCCATATACTGACTGTAAAAAAAGAAAAGAAATCATTAAAACCGATTTGAGCGTAGAACTAGGACATCTGAGGCAATGTTTGTCATGCTTAAGTGGTTGCCACTGGGCATAAAGACTGCCGCTATACAAATCCGGAGCAGGTATACTCATATTTACTGACAGTAATGTGGCCTTTGCGGCATTGAGCATTGTCTATGCAGGTGATGTTCGATTACTACCCTCATATGGGTTTTTGGATGAGACATTGAAGGTTCCAAAATAAAGCTGACGTGCTTGCGAAGGCTTGTACAACGGAAAATTCAATCTAAAGTAATGGCTATAAAGATAGCCGCTGTGCGAATCTGGAGGAGGTGTAAGCATATTTACTGACAGTAAAGCGGCAATTAGATCCCTTGAGGGTGTCTTCACCACATTGTCCATTATCTCTGGAGGAAGTAGCATGGCATTCAACGTATGCTCTCATATGGATTTCTGGATACGGAGCTATTAAGTTTTATAAAATAGGTCATCACGTCCCTGAAAAGACTAGTACAATAGAAAATTCAGTCTGAAATAATGGCTACAAAGGCTGCCGCTGTTCCAATACGGAGGACAATAGGTTTTTGAATAAGGTCCAAAAAAAGCTAACGTACTTGCAAAGGCTAGTACAACACAAATTTAAGTGGATGCATACGAGAGATTGAGATTGATATTCCTCAGCAGAGGGGCAAATATATGAGTTCACACAAACTTTACTTATTCACAACAGAAAAATGGAGTAATGAACCCCCTAGTGGAGACAACGCAAAAATGGGATAATGAACCCACTAGTTGAGAGACCAGATCGATCTGCCCTGATGTGGATATGTGAAGAAGAAAATTTTCGTAAAACATGAACCAAATCCATTTTAGGAACCTCACTGGAGTTATAGAGGGACACTGACTCATTAGTAATTACGCCTGGAGGCTGGGAATACCCCAAAAAGACTTCCGAAGAGTCTGTAACAAAAATTTGTGACAAAGAAGAAGAGAAGTTTGCAAAACATTTTCTTTCAGTACTTGAGCTTCTTGAGCAGACAAATTTTAGACAGACCGTGTCTAGTCGTGGCTAATTTGGAAACAAGTTTAAAAATGCCAGCCAAATATTATAATTGTATGATTAGATAGGTATTATTAGTATCAGGATGGAACCCAAGCAGGCATTGCTGTTTGAAATGTCTAACAACTTAACCTAACATAACCTAACCTAACCCAAACTAATACCAGCTTAAATTGCTTCCTAATATCTATTTTTTTAATACTTACGATGTCCTTATCCAAGGGTTCGGAAAATATTGGTATGGGCTGCCAATTCAATTTTGTATTCCATTTCATGGGTGTATTATTGGGTGGCAACATGCCCGCCAAAACTGTGGCCATCGACATAAGTGTTCTTGGTGAGGCAGTAGATCGGGCATATAAAGACTGCAAATGAAAAATATTAGACTATGTTTACAGATATTGTAGTTTACAGCTTAACTTACATCTGGCTTATAATAAGCAGGCAGAAATAATTGATAACGTCTTGCCAGCCATTTGCCCATTTGGAAAAGATCCTTTTTGCCATCCTAATGCGAAATATTTTATAAATTTTTTATGGAACAAAAGTACTTTTCTAAACACTTACATTTGTTAAATGGCCCCAACCGTAGGGTTGAAATGTTTCTGTCTTATAGGGATCTTTAAGGTATGTATTCACCGGTGTTCGTATGCCATGACGAAAAATCTAAAATTGAAACGAAATTTGTTTAACAAAAAGTCATACGGACTTACTTGCGACTTAAAAGTGGTTTTTATTTATGATCACAGTTAAACGCTGCTTGCTACCCACCACATGTGCCAACTTTAAAGTGGAAAATTTTACATGATTTGCCTCCTCATTCGCTACTGTTGTCGCCAAAAACTTAAAATCATTGGCCTTCACTTGCAAATGCTGCTGGCAATGCAATAGAAGTATTGCTAACAAGAACGTAAATGGCGTAAATGGCGTTTTCATACTGGTTCGATCGAACGTTGCGGTTCAACTAAAAGTTCGTTGAATAAAATTGTGATTAAAACTCAAATGAATGAATAAATTTGAAAATTTTGCAGCAACAGGAACAACAACAACAACAAAAAACTAACGATAAAATATTGTAACTAAAACCAACACGTTTCTGATAAATTCTTGCTTTGAAGAAAGTCTCATATTTTTTGGCAATTTATCAAATTTAATGCCTAAATTAAATTGAAACACAATTAAAACGACCGGCGATTTAATGTCCACGATGATTAATTAAACGCCTATTAAGAACTAATTATTTACAACTGCCTTATAAGTAAGTGTTCAAAAGAAAAACTATACATGGAAAAACCACTTGTGAGCAACTTCTTAAACAACTGTATACTTAAAATGGCTTAAATATGAACCAAAAAGTACTAATAAAAATTCCCCTTCTAATATACTAGTACTAATCACATTAATTAACTAGAACTACAATTAATAACTTTAGTATAAAGTATTAAGTTGTTGCAAACACATTTGTTTATCAAAACTTTAAACACAATTGCAATAAAATTTTTTCAGTGCAATATTTAATAGAATAAAAATAGTACCAAATAAAAATGGTACCAACATTTTTCCCTCTTTCCTTCTTTAGCACTAAATTGAAATCACTTTTTAGCCAACAGGTTAAACAAAAAGTACTCACACTGTAACAGCCGTTGTTGATCGTATTTTCCCACTTCAAGATAGTCGCTGTTGCCAGCCATCTGCAACGTTCCGTGTCAGCTTACTATGTGCAGTACAGCGGCTTGCAGATGACGATCGGTTTGATTCCGGTATGAAATGATGAAGCCATGTTCCATCCATTGCCACATACTAACACATAAATTCGGAATTTGTATGGTAGATCATCTCCAAATAGAGCTTAGAACCATTAAGTATTTGCTATTTGTAGTTGATTGTAAGCTCACGTGATATACGCCCTCGTCTAGTAGGCAAACTAGCGTCTAGTAGGCGAACTTGCTCTAAATATCAGTTTGAAGTCTATGCCAGATAATGATCAGGGTTTTGCTATTACAATGGGCCATAAAGAGCTCCGTTAACAGGCTTACGTTGAGCTTCTTAAATAGTAGTAAAGAGTTAGTTCTGCCACCGTCGATAGATAGCCAAACGAGTGCTCAGACTTGAAAAAATATTTCTCGCGGCTACTTCCTCTCAGTAGTCTTCTGAGCAAAAATTCTAGGAGTAAAATAAAATTCCCCTGAAATATTTCTCTAAACACTTCATGGATAAAATGAACACACATAACATGAGTGATGTCAGATGCTAGGTTGTATGCCTGTCTAAAGGCTTAGTTTATGTAAATATGTCTGTAAGCTCGCGCTTAAATGACACTTCTCACGAAGTTATAAATTGGACGTTAGACAAGAGGTAATGATACAGTCTACGATATTCAGATGGATGGTGATCTACACACATATAAGCAGGCAATGAGATCGTAAGGGTCAGCACAACCAAAAACTGCCCATAGGGAAAGGTCCTTTCACCACTAATGTAGAGCTTCATTTTGGTTCGCCTGCAGGCAAAACCATCTCAGGAGGGCATTGTTGTGCCACGGATAAGCAGATAAAAAGTATTGATGGCTAAATGTAAAGATAGCCTATGCGATATGGTTCAAAAAAGTGTTTATATTGCAAATGTCATTGATGCATGACTGTGGGCTTGATGAGTATCCCGAGCAAGACCATAAAAGTGTAATTTAGAAGAAAGACAAAACGTCCTAAATGGAATCATATTCGACTTCTGAGTGAGATAATATCATAAAAGGCTATGCAAGGGGCTTGCAGTAAAATCCAGGCGATGTAACCCAGGGAGCATCTCACAAAAGGCCGGAAAAGCCCTAATGCTATGCAGACGGCTTGCAGGAAAATCCAGGGAATGTAACTCGGGAACAAGGCTCTAGATTTATACTATGAACGTCAAATCAATAGTGACCTATGGGGGCAATTGTCTGGACAGAGTGTAAATCGAAAGTAGTATGGGACTGTTTGGGTAAGCTGAACTATGTTGGTAGGAACAAGATGGTTACCGTCTGCCGTCTTATACCAAATTATGTAGGAACTCGAGGCAATGAGCTGTATTTGGGAAAATATTTTCAACGAAAGGGAAGATACTGAGAGGATAATGGTTTCGGACGAAGGAGCAGATGCGCTGAGAGGTGGGATAAGTTTGTTACGAGGCTAGCAATCTTTGGCCATCCCTCGACGGTGGCAGAACTAACTGTATGACTCTATGCTGATATTTAAGAAATCCAACGTGAGTCTGTTAACAGAGATTCTTCGGATCTGGCATAGACTTCAGCCTGATATTTGTAGGATACTTGGATCCTTTTGGATGATTTTTCAGCTTTCACTGTGAATAAATTTTAATAAAATATTAGAGTGTAGGGCACTAGGGAAACAAATTTACTCCAATTTTTCTTTAATATCTTGTTATCATGTTAGACGCACGAGAATATTTAATTAACGCTTTAATATTCATTTTATTTCCTTTTTTCAATTGCACTTGTATTTACATAAAACAGCACTTGAACTAGTCAGGTCTATGATTTAATTTATATCTTGATTAGTTAATTTGTATGTGTTTTTTTTATAATTAATAAACAAAAGTAAACTCTTATAAACAAATGTTTACAAAAATAGTACCACAAATAAGATTATCTACAAACAATGTGTACATACATACATACATATATATGTATGTGCTCAGAGCACTAAGTTTATTAACGACGCTAACGCTAGCTATTAAAATCTAAAATCTAAAAAAAAAAAAAAAATAATTTAAAAAAGATTATAATAAAACTATTCCTAAGTCAACAAGTATGGATTCATTGCCAACTAAAGCTTAAATTGCCGCTTAATTTGCTTTAAATTTATTTGCGAAAAGCTTGATTCAGAAGCTGTTCTTATAAATTAATTTAGTAAAGACAACCACCATTACTGAACACTGTATTAGAAAAAATTGATATTTTCTTTTAGATTTTCCCTTAAACCATTTGAAATCTAAAAAGCGGAATTATATCCTTAATAACAACGGTCAATAAACTATTATCATTTATCCTGAAGTAGTCATCAAACGAAATTGTATCTGTATGGGACACTTTTCAGTGTTAGTAAAGGTAGCTCTCTGTGTAGTACTTTATAAGACCCCAACTGTTTTCAAAGCATTAACGTCACTGAGATTCTAAATACGTTTTTGGGTAATTTGTGTACCTCATCACAGAGTCTGCATATTGGTTTTGAAATGACTTACCTTCTAAATAAATGTTCCTTGATTCTGCAATACTCGACTGGAAGGTCTCTTTCTTTTGCCAAGTATCCCTCTGCACATCCACAGAATGGCCCATTAGCCACTCCTCCTGGCAACCTCAACTATTATTTATTCCTCAAAATTCATACATGAGCTTGGATCATGCAACCATATTTCACTTGCCTCAGCCAGCACAGCCACTGGATGTTAACACGCTGCACACTGTCAATGTCGTTGAACAGCTCATTGAGGGAACGGATGGCGAAATCATAGCCAACTCGCACTGGACCGAAGCTCTCATGTAGGACTTTTCTCTCGAAGACTGCCGCATTCCATATAAGAGTTACCTTTGAATAATCCGAAATTTCCTTGAGAAATCCTAGGCATTGTTAAGCATAAGCGTTGAAAGTAGGTTTAATATTAGAACCCATTAAAATATACCACAGCACATCCTGTGTAAACTTCATGGGTCCCAATGAAAACCTTCGGATCTTTAGACCAGAAGTGTCTGGATGGAATAATAGAAGTCCCTGGATGGAATTGTCAAATAAACTGTATATGTATAAAATTAACCAAAACATAAGTCATCATCCACAAAAAAAAAAAAAAAAATGCAAGTCATCATCAGAAAAAAATGCAAGTCATCAGAAAAAAAATGCAAGTCATCAGCAAAAAAAAAAAATGCAACTCATCAGAAAAAAAAAATGCAAGTCATCATCAGAAAAATGCAAGTCATCAGAAAAAAATGCAAGTCATCTACTAAACAAATGCAACTTGCGAAAAACATGGCATTTTGGTCTATATATGCTTATAAATGCACATGAACTCAATGAGAATTATTAAAATTTTAAGTCCATTAAACTAAAATTTAACTTTTATCTGTACTTACATCAAGCACTTTATTATATCTCCGGATTCATGTAACAACCATAAAGAAAGCTATTTTGGAATCCTCGAGACTATGGCTATCCAGCCCACTAGGTCCATTTTCCCGCTAGTTCCATTTTTTATCCGATTTTGCCTTTATAGTGCATTTAAAGAAAACAATTAGCTTTGATGTCGCCGGTCTTAAGTCACTCCCGATCAGAAAAAACCGGTTTTGGAATCCTGAGACTAAGGCTATCCAACCCACTTGGTTCGCAATGGTGGCAGTAATGATCCTTTACATAAAAAGTTATGAATAACTGATTTTGGAGCTTGCCTCATATCCTTGCTCGTTCACATCATTCTTTATTGACACTTCTTGGGAAACGATGAGCTGGCTATCAGGCTGGCTAGCAGGGAGCTGGATAGCTGCCAAGCAGGGTAGCTGGGTAGCTGCCAAGTAGGGTAGCTGGGTAACCAGCTAGCTGGCTATCCGTCAAGATTCCCAGCTAGCAAGGTAGTTGGCTATCCGTCAAGGTTCCCAGCTAGCAGCGTAGCTGGCTAGCAGGGAACTGGCTAGATGGGTAGGCACCTAGCATGGAAGTTGGGGAGCTAGGTAGTTGGCAGCAGGGTAGCTGGCAGCAGCGTAGCTGCTTGCTGGGTACCTAGCTAGTACAGGGAAGTTGGCTAGCTGGGTACCTACCTACTATAGCTGGCTTGCTGGGTAACTGTATAGCTGGGTATCTGGCTAGGTGGCTAGTCTTAGCGAACTGGGTAGTATAGCTCGGTAGCTGCCTGGCTAGCTGGCTAACAGGGTAGCTCAGCAGCTCGATAGCTGGCTAGTATGGATGGCGCGCAGGGTAACTGCCAAGCAGGGCTAGCTGGGCAGCCAGTTAACTGTCGAGCTGGGTAGTTGGCTGGCGAGCTGGGTACGTGGCTAGCTTGCTAGTCAGGCAGCTTTCTTCTCTACCTGGGAAGCTTGCTGTTACAGGGTAGCTCAGTAGCCAGATAACTGGTAGTTAGTAAAGCTGTTGAGCTTGGTAGCTGGCTAGCTGGGTTGCTCGGTAACTGGCTAGCAGGGTAGGTTGGTAGCTAGGTAGCACGCTAGCTGGGTGTTTGGTTAACTGGGTAGCTGGATAGTTGGGCAGCTTGTTAGCTGGGTAGATGAGGATATAGTGGTACGCCTGCTGGGTACCTGGCTATGTAGCTGGCTGGCTGGGAAGTATAAATGGGTACCTAGCTCGTTGGGTAATTGGCTAGCTGGCTAACGGGTAGCTCGGTACCGGATAGCTGTTTAAATGGCTAGCAGGGAAGGTTTGTAGCTGGGTCATCAATTAAAACTTGCTAGTCATCATCCAAAATATGCAAGTCATCATCCTAAAACATGAAAGTCAACGACCAAAAATATGGTAGCTGCCTAGCTGGCTTTGTACCTGGCTCGTTGGGTAGCTGGCTTGGTGGCTGGGTAGCTAGCTTAATGGCTGAGTAATTGGCTAGCAGGCTAACGGGGTAGCTCGGTATCTGGGTAGCTGTTTAACTGGCTAGCAGCGTAGGTTGGTAGGTGGGTAGCATGCTAGATTGGTATTTGGCTATCTGCGCAGGATGCTAGCGAAGAATTGCTGCTAAACATACATAGCTTTCGGCTCTTCCTTTTAATTTTCTTAAATAATGCTAAGGGGGCGTGGCAAACATTATAATATTTACGCCTACAATGATAGCTACGCAGCCAACCTAGTACCCAGGTACCAGGTAGGTAGAGCTGGGTATCTGGCAAGCTGGGTAGATATCTAGCAGGGGAGCTAGCTAGCACTCATCTTTCTCATACAGCTTATATCATTCTACTTAAATGGCAGCGAAATAGCATGCGTAACCAGTGTGAGACGTTTATCCTGGAAAGTTTTACAAACCTCTTAAAAATGTTAATGATTATGGCAATTAAATATCGTTTAGTTAGTAGCTTTTTTTAAACAAAAAATATTCAATATTTTATTTAATGATACATAGTAAAATTACTGTAAATAATTGCTTTAATTTTCTTTCAATATAAAAACAATGATTTGATGGTTTTACAATCAAAATTTAGTTCAAAGCCTTTCATATTATTATATTATATTCATACTTTGGAATTGAAACTTTTAAATATGGTTCCCAATTTTATTTGATTAGTATTTACCATACATAATATTTAAAATATAATTATGTTTTTAACTACAAACTAAAGACACACAAACTTCTCTACACTGACTAACAACAAACAATCACTTGTATCACTTGTAAGACAATTACACAGTATTTGAACACAAGGCCACTCACTACTTCTTAAATAATTCTCCGTATTTAACGGTTTTCAAAACAACAACAAAAATAACAATTATTGATCAATTAACCTTGGCGGTGGTTCAACAAAATTGCTATTTTTTGCTTTACAACGTTGTTCATAAGGTTCATTGGGTACAACATCATGGCTTAATTGCAATAACTTATCCAAGGGGCACTTTAACTCACAGTGGGGTATTTGCAATTGCTTCAGGCAGCCCATTTCATTATTACGCAGGAAGATCTGTTAAGAAAATGAATAATTTTTGATGGATTTCGTTTCTTTTTTTTTCTTTTAATCCTAACTTACCTCCACATAATATTCTTGTGTCACAGGATTCTTGTGCAACTCGAATATGGCCATTACCGAAAATCTTGGCATTTGTCGCTCCCATACTTTTAAGGCCGACAATATATTACCCACTGTCCAATCATGACCCGTATAAATAAACATTTTCCTGTCCAACGGCTTTAGTTTTTGTTCCCTTTTCCTCTGCATGTCATTAAACATTTTCTTGAGGAATGGTCCTCCCTTAATCTTTTGCATTTCCGTTGTATAGGCATTGTAAACATAACTTTGCTCGGCTAAATATTGCATTTTCTCTGGAAAATATTCTTTCGACCATTCGGGCAGCTTTAAGCCAAAATCTCTTTCAGCCTCCAAGGTTATGTACAGGGAATTAATGTGCTCAGCGTTTGTAACATTCATGCCAGTGATTTTTGTTAAATTCTCAAATAACGGTTGATATTTGCGCATTTCTGCCTTGACTTCTGGCCTTTCAAAGACCTCTTCTCGTGCCTCAAAGTAACGTGGACAAGGTGTCCTAACCAGCAGCAATGAATCTTGTTCCAAGGGTTCTGAGAATATCGGTATTGGTTGCCAATTTAATGTGGGATGCCATTCCATAGGCGTATTTTGTGGTGGGAACATACTGGCCAAAACTGTAGCCAAAGTCATCATGGCTCTGGGTGAGGCTGTAGCCTGCGCATAAACTTTCTAAATGAATTCAAATAAAATTTAATTTCTCATAATTTCCATTTTAAGTTCAAAGCTTACATCGGGTGTATAGTACGGTTCCATGTATTTTCCATAGCGTTTATTCAATAGTTTGCCCAGTTCATATAATTCCTGTTTGCCTTTCTATGTAAAGTTTACAACAAAAAATAGGATTCTTAGTTTCAGTTTTTCTTTTTATGCACATCTAAAGTGTACTCACATTTGTTATATGACCCCAACCAGTAGGTTCAAAAGCGCTATTTACATATGGATCATTTGGATATGTATCGACAGGAGTTCTAGGACCATGTCTTAAGACCTACAATAAACACAGAACAAATCGAGTCATCGGTATTTATATTTGCCAAGAGTTTCATAATATAAGTTTTTCTAATGCAAGTCATTAACGGAAACTTGCAATTCATCATTTAAAAAAATGCAAGTCATAGACCCAAAAAATGCAAGTCATCAGACAAAAACATACTAGTCATCTTCCAAAGAAATGCAAGTCATCGACCAAAAATATGCAAGTCATCAGCCAAAAACACGCAAGTCATGGACCAAAAAAAGTGCAAATCATCGACCTAAAAAATGCAAGTCATAGGCCAAAGAAATGCAACTTATCTACCAAAGAAAATGCAAGTCATCTACCAAAGAAATGCAACTTGTGAGAAAAAAGATACCACATTTTGTTCTATATATACATATAAATGCAAATGAACTCAATGAGAATTATAATAATTCTTACTCCATTTAACTAAAATATTATTTTTTATCCATATTTTTAGCCTATATCTAGCGCACGACAATAAAGAAACCAGTTTTGGAATTCTTGAGACTATGGCTATCCAGGCCACTAGGTCCATTTTTACCAATAGGTCCATTTTTTTCAGATTTTGCCTTTGTTGCTCAATTGAAGACATCAATTAGCTTCCAAGCCTATATCTCCGGTCCGATATAACACACAACCATAAAGAAGCCTGTTTTGGAATCCTTGAGACTATGGCTATCCAGCCCACTAGGTCCATTTTTCCCACTAGGTCCATTTTTTTCAGATTTTGCCTTTGGTGCTCAATTGAAGACTTCAATTAGCTTCGAAGCCTATATCTCCGGTCCCACGTAACGCACGACCATAAAGAAACCAGTTTAGGAATTCTTGAGACTATGGCTATGCAGCCCACTAGGTTCATTTGACCCACTGGATCCATTTTTTAACCGATTTTGCCTTTAGTGTTGATTTGAAGAAAACAATTAGTTTCGACACCTATATCTCCGGTCCCAAGTACCGAATGGTCATAAGGAAACCTGTTTTGGAATCCTCGGAACCATAGCTATCCAGCCCGTTAGGTCCATTTGATCCACCAGGTCCATTTTTAACCGATTTTGCCTTTGTTGCTCAATTGAAGACATCAATTAGCTTTGAAGCCTATATCTCCGGTC
Organism: Sarcophaga rosellei; assembly: GCA_930367235.1. Lineage (NCBI taxonomy): Eukaryota > Metazoa > Arthropoda > Insecta > Diptera > Sarcophagidae > Sarcophaga > Sarcophaga rosellei. Next base: position 12,381,037 of record OV884020.1, on the reverse strand, counting down.
CCACATAACGCATAATCATAAAGAAACCTGTTTTGGAATTTTTTAGCCTATGGCTATCCAGGCCACTAGGTCCATTTTTCCCACTAGGTCCATTTTTGAAACGATTTTGCCTTTGGTGCTCAGTTGAAGAAAACAATTAGTTTCGATGCACACATCTCCGGTCCCACGGAACGCACGACTATAAAGAAACCTGTTTTGAAATTCTTAAGACTACGGCTATCCAGGCCATAGATCCCACGTAAATGGTATGAGAAGCTAGGTCGTAATAGCGACTAAAGGGTTGTAAGGACCAATTATGTATGTATGTATGTAATAGGACGTTGAAGTAAGTAATAAACTTACATAAATTCTTGCAATTGGTGTGTATTCAAGACGATAGCACATATTTTGCCTATTAAAGGCTTATGAAATTTAACCCAACTATTCTATCATATTCTCGTTCTAAATTGTTACAAAATCGTTACAAAACTTCTCAATGATACTTTTAATACATACAATATAATTTAAAATTCAAATTTCTTTCACTTTTACTTTCTATTTTGATTTGTTAGTTTGTGTGAATTTTTTTTTGCTTTTTTTTGATTTCGTGACATTTCTCACGTAGAAATCGTTTTTTTTTTTTTTGTCTCTCTTACTTACAATGTGCACCAACTCCAATGTAGAATTTTTCGTATCCACTTCCGTATTAAAACACTCATACTGGGAATTGACTGTTGTTGTGGCACGGAATATGACAACTACCACAATTACAATGGAACTCAAAAAAATAAGGAACAAGAAATTTCGACGTGAAATATTCAACAACATTTTCACAAAACGTATGGGAATTTAAGGATTTTTTTGTTGAATTTTCTTTATGTTAATTTATTACTTTGGTAGGGAAATATTTATTTATTAGTGTAATAAATATTTATTAAATATATTTTTTTTAAGTTTATTAAGGACAACAACTTCACACAAAATATTTAATTTTTTTTTATACTTTTTAAGATTCAAAAAAAATTTTTTTTATTCATAAATTTCTTTATAATCGATATTTCTGTTTTTTATTGTATATAATGTTCTTTTATTTTTATTTTTTTTTTATTTTATTTTTATTCTTTTTTTATTTTATTTTTATTTTATTTTTATTATTTTTATTTATTTTTTTTATTTTTTTTTTTTGATTTTTTTATTTTTTTTTTGATTTTTTTATTTATTTTTTATTTATTTTTTATTTATTTTTTTATTTATTTTTTATTTATATTTTTTTATATGTTTTATTGTCAATTTAAATTTTTTTAAATATTTTTTATTTCATTATTAAGTGCCTTATTTAAATTAAAATGAATTTAAATATTATTTAAATATTAATTTTTTTATTATTAAATTATTAACCGTTTTATTTATCTTTTCTTTAATTTTTCTTAACGTTATCTTTTTTATCATTTTCAATATTAATTTCCCACTTTGCGATGCATTCCAATGCACCTGTGTGTGTCCGTTTAAAGATCACTTTAGAATGTTTTGTAACAGTTTAAAAGCATTTGTTTTTAAATCATTTTATAAAAGTTTTGTAAACAATTATAAATATTAAATTTAATACAATCTTGTTTAAAGAAAGAGAATTCACTAAAAAAAAACTAGTTAAGCAAACCAATTTGATATGCTATGCTTGCTTACTAAGAGAACAGTTTGCACCATGGGACAGATGCAGACAAACATGATAGAACTAAATGATAACCATAAACCGATAAAAAAAAAATTATAATCAAACAGTTTATTTGCAAGCTCCCTATGTATTTAAATAATATTTTTGATATATAATTTGCTAAACAATTTCATGTCATTGAACTCCGCGACTTCGAGTTACATGGTCCTTCCGATCATCCAAATTTTTGAGTACTTTTTTAAATCTAGTCCTGAAGTGCTAGTGGCTGCATATTTATCGGAAAATAAATTTACGCGACTTAATGCGATATTCTGGCTATGCCTGACGAAGACTGTCATGAGTACCTACCAAGCCGTACAAAATAGAAATATCAACACTGTTTAACCTTATCAGCTGTTAGATTATAATTATCGCTATCACAGTGTTCTTGCAGTCAAAAAAATAACCAGATATCATTATCAAGGCTTGCGATATGATAGATCGCATATACATATATATTCGGCTTATGGGTGCGGTACAAATAAGTCTTTTAATACTACTACAGCAGTTAAAAAGACAGCATGTTATCGCTCATCTTATTCATTACCATACTAGGTATAAAATTTGACAGAAGAGGTATAAGCTGGAGAATGCATCAATATCAATATCTCAAAAATCTGGAATATAACTGAGTAGTCTCCGTAGTCTAGTAGGTAATGTGTTCCCTTATTAGACGTAAAGCCCGGGTTCGAGCTCCAGGCCACACATCAAAACGAAATATGAAAAATAAAAATATTTCTTCGGTGACTTCCTCTCAGCAGACAAACTCTCAGCAAAAACTCTGAGAGTAAATAAATCTGCCATGAAAGTTTCTCAAAATCTGTCTTTCGGAGTCGACGTTAAACTGTAGAGCCCGCCCCTCAAGTATAAAGTTAAGGCACACAACATGAGTGGTATGAGAAGCTAGGCCGTAATCCTGACTGAATGGTTGTAATGGCGAATTATGTATGTATGTATGTGTGACTGAGAGGTTGTTGTTTTCGCATTGTGAAAAGATTAACGGAATCATCTAAATAGCTGCCTAAAACAAACCTAAGACCTTAGAGGAGGAGTAAACCAGGACCAACCTACTTTGATACTTTGCTAATACATACTTTGACAGACTATTTGGTTCCTTATAATTTTGTCAGTAGGAATTTAAATTTAAGCATTCCAATTATGGACTTTTGGTCTAGTAATCCAATATTTCTAGATAATAACTTTGACTACATGGTCCACGATTTTAAAATGCTGCATAGTGTAAGCAGTAGGTTATTAAGTATTAAGAGTTTTTTCTTATAGGCCAGCTGACCATTCCAATATATCCAGACAGAGATGATGGCCTTGAAAATCTCGATTTATTCGGATATACTTGCTGCGATCAAGACCCCCACAAATGTTAACGTTTTCCATTAATGTCGGGCTTGCCTCATACAAATTTCGAATCATTCAAAGGTCTTTTCCATGGGTTACATGTTTGATGACCAGACCAGGGCTGGTATATGTATGTCACAATTTTCGACATGTTGAACGGCACATGTGTTTCGAGACAAAATGACGCCACTTGCTACTAAACTTTGCTAGACTAATGTGGCTAAAAATAGGACTCTGATTGTCTTCTTTCATTGAATCGCAAGTCCATCTATTCCACTATTGCGGTTATCGGATTACACAGTCCACTGTAAACTAAGTACTTTTCTATGGAATTTGTAAACAGAATGAGACTACTTACTGCTAAACTCTCCTAAACTGATCTGAATAAAAACAGGTTGTCTTCTTTCCTTGAATCGTACGTCCATTGCGGTTTTTACATGCGACTGTCCACTGCCCGATAGACTCAGCATTCCTTCGTATAACACTTGCAGAGATTGAGAATTTAAAGGGCAGGTATTGTCATAAAAAGGTGAAGGTTCTTGATCTCCAATTCTAAACCCTCCAAAATGAAGATTGTCGTAATAGCGATAATTATGAGATGGTTTCATGAAGACTCCATCCCAGATTGGACATTGATTGTAATATCACAATGAGCCTAATTATGGATATGGGAGGCTATGGTCAACTCTAAGAGAATCCCTTTCATGTAATCTAATCTAGACTAGCCTAACTTAAAACCTTAGCTGTAATCAATTGATGCAGATGTTGTTGATGGTTTGAGGTTGATGACATCCAGAAACTTTTCTTCGCGAAACAATTGTTTGTGGATGCGGTTCCAACTATTAAGGATATCTCTTTGAGGACATCTCTTTGTAGCTAGTTTTTTCTGTACAATAATAAAATTATACGCTTATCTTATCTCAATTGCATCACTGAGAACAAATGAGGCAAATGGTAATATGGTTTCATAAAAATCCCCACAATGGCTACCAAAGTAATGCACGAAGTAAATCCCCTTTGGATTGACCAGTTATGGTTACATTGTGTTCAACTAATACGTGCTGAAACTAATACGTAAGAGAACGTACAATACTTATGCATGTTAAGAGAACTGAGAGCAGCTTAAAACTGGCATTTTTAATTTTTTTACTTGTTTTCTTTTTCATTATAATGATCGTAATTAAGGTAATTATGCATGATTGTTTTTGTTTTTATATTTTCTAAATATAATGCTTGTTACATATACCAAGAACGAGCCCCCAGATGTTGAACTTTACAAAAAAAAAAAAAAAATTATTTTTAATTTGCCGTTATTGTTATGCACATTAATTAATATTCAATATTTTATGAGGCATTAAATTGTCATTTATTGCCTATAAAAACGATACATAGACACAATTAAACACAAACTTAATAACAATTTAATGGAAATTTACATGAAATACTTGATTTGCTTATTTACTGAACACAAAGTGATATATAAAGAAAGAAGTCAAAACATTTTGTTAAAAAAATTAAAAAAAAAAAAACGGAAGTCTTTTCTTGTCTTTCAATTAAATGCTGACAGTTATTGACAGGTGTTGACAGCTGAATGAAAATAGCAACATAATGCTTTCAAAACAGAAAAGTGTTACAAGATTATTTTTGAGACAGCAACCAGAAAACGGAAGGGGTTGTTTAACCTGTGCTACAGAAGCTCTGGAGTTTCTGATGGCTTTAAGTTGTCTGTACATGGTAGTAAATATCAGAGTTATAGATGCTGTGGCTGTGACAATGGGAAACAAATCCTGTATGAACTTCATTAGAGGACTTCGTAATCTAGTAAATCGCGTAGTTAACACGTTGACTGCCAACTACGAGAAAACTCGTAGATTGCGTTCCCTCCGAGCGTGCCAACTACGAGTTTTCTAGTACTCACTAAAGCTGTCATTTTTATGTATCTACGAATAAAACCGTATTATATCAGTGCTAGTATCGATAAATGGCTTCTGAGAAAAAAACAAAAAGTCAATGTTGGCGTACATGGCCAGTTTTCTGAAAATTCTCGTGGCAGTCAACGTGTTAACTGATCCATCTTTCCCTGAATAGAACCAGTAGACTTCAACCTTTTGGAAAATATCTCACCACGAGACTGAGTAACAAAAGTAAAAGGAGTAATCAAGTGACAGAAAGTACTCTTTTAAAAGGAGGACCACTCTGTGATATACTGATGAATCGAGACCAGATATTGGCATTGAAATGGGAGTTTTTGGGTATTTTTTACAGACTATGCTATCGAAAGATGTGTTCAATTCAACTTGTCTTGGAAACACATAAGTTGGGACATAACACCACTACTTATCCGACAATCAGACCACCAATCGAACCTTTAGCTCTTATGAAGTAAACACGATAATCCCATAGAACTGTATGATGAAACTGCATCAGTTAGGTAGTCAGGTTACTGCTTGGTCCCAGATCATGTGGAAATTTGCAGAACTTGCAACGGGGAGAGCTCTTATGCCGCTGAGAAAGCCAGAACCTTTCTCTGAAGAAAAACGAGATGTTTAGAAGAGGTGGACTTAGCGAAAGAGAATATAGTTTGAAGCAGAAGCCTAATTTGAAATCCCCTCAATGCTTTCTGGATGGTGCAGTTTTCCTTGAAAATCTTTGGATTTATGCGGAAGCTATTCTGTGATTAAGTCCTCAATGAAAGTCACTTTGAGTGCCAAGGATTTCTAAGAGAAACTTTTAATCATTCGAAGGTAACTCTAATAAAATTATTGCTTACATCACAGATAAACTGGTATAGATATAGATCTCACAATTCCGAAATTTCACAGGACATAGGTGTATCAATTGTTTCCGTTAGTTAGTTAAGAATACTTCGATGGTAGCTGTAGGAGGATATGTTGAAAGGTGCCACACTCTATTGGACTTGCATTGGTAAAAAGAGAGCTGATTGCCTTCTGTACTTAACACGCATAGCCATTCATCTCACAATTGTATTTTTCGCGAACTGCTATCTTATTGGAAGACATATCGGAAGACATATTAGAAGGCATATTGGGAGACATATTGGAAGACATATTGGTAGACATATCGATTGACTGGGTACTGCCTAGAACAATGTTCTTGTAGGAGTTGTAAGGCTAAGGATGAGAAAGAGACTGTCTTTCATCCCTAGAATGATTTTTCTGCAGGATCTGTGGGTTTAAAGATGAGAAAGAGACTGCTTTTCATCTCATGCATCAGTGTCCTGTTTATTCAGTGAAGAGGAGGAAATATTTGACTTTTAATTTTCTGTTACCACGAGTCTGGTTGATTTCCCTTAGAATACATTGTTGATAACACAGTGGAATTTAATTTTTTATTGGAAAACTTATACTTAATGCAATGCAAATACAAAATGTGTTGGAGCTCTAAGAAGGATTGCAAAATCTATATTATTAAGATTAATTCATACTTTTTTTTTCAAATTAAATTATTTCTCCACATTGCCTCAATTCTTTTTTTTTTAATTTTTATTTTATTATTTTTATGTTTTTTTATTTGCTTTTCTCAAAAACCTTCTCTTTTTAAATTATATTTTAATTTGCCGTAATAATTGATTTACGATTGTCTTGAATGATACAATATTTTGCAATTTAATTGAAATGTTACATCAGCTCACATAAGGGGGCAATAAAAAAAAACTAGATTTAACCAAATGGAATTCGAATTACACTGAACTTTTGCGAATGATATCCAACCAACAAAACAAATTAAAAGTAGAATTTCTTTTGAAATAATTATTTTCAAATAATTTTTACAATGTTTTCAGAAAAAAGTTACATTTAAAACTAATTCATGGTAATTATGATAAATTTACATGAATTACCATGAAGGGCAATAAATGTTATGAACATAGAAACTTGATTGTGGTATAACTCACGTACACCATATTTGGGGAAGTACTCAAGTAGTTCTCAAGACTCCAGTTGAAGATCATATGCTTAGCTAAATATTTGGACAAATAAAAAATGCAAGTAAATATTACGAAATATTATCAAAATTAGAGTTTTTCTAGATAAAGTCACTACTTATCTCCGCTTTCGAATTAGGCAACCACAAGTAAAAAATTCCTTTCTTATCCTTTCATAATAGTCTACAAAGACTTTATTTTCGAGGTATCTGCATTGCGGAAGTTAAACTAGGATCCAATCTGATGTTTTCTTCGTCATACATACATACACGTTAATTTTCAATACCACATGAATCCACGTTAGCGGCCCTATGCTACCTAGATGAGTAAAAGGAAAACATATTCTTGTATGTGCCTCCACGTTAAATTATTAGTCCCCTGGTTGATGCTCTTTGGTAAGATAATATTGCAGAACTTAGAAGCAAAACATCTGAGAGTCTCACTGCATAGAGGGCAACGATATGCAGAACACTTGTAGGGAAATCCTGGGAATGTACACCGGGAGAATGAGAGAGTCTAGCATGTATTGAAGTAACCGGGTTAATGAGAACTTCTTTCACAGAGAAGCCAGAGCTTTGTAAACTATTGGTGGCTAAGATTCATCAGAGGTCTTTGTGTCAGATATTGGGACAGGAACGCTTATTATTCTTTCCAAGTGTAACATGGGGAAACACGAGTGTGTCTTCCAAGCAGAAGTCTATGCAGTCGAAAGATGAACTCAGTACCTCGTGGACGGAATGTTTTATAAAGGACAAGACATGCCAATATTATATGCAATCAGGTTACCATCCGAGCACCAGGCTCTTATAAGGTGTGCTTGACCATTGAATCAGCTATGCACTCTTCTTTTGGGTGCTAGGTATATGAGATAAACCTTGGCGACGTTGAATTTTTCTGTGGAGTAAAAAGATATATTTTTGGAGGGAAGAGAGAAGGAGAGGCAAGAGACTCCTCTTACAACCAAATGACAATCTAAGCTTTTATTATGTAATTAAGATAGGAGAACATTAGAAAAGATTAGAGTCCATCATCATGTATCTTCAAAACGCATACTTGAAAGCTGCATCTCAATAGGAAACACCCGGGGCCATTTCAGATGCTAAGCAGATAATTATCGTTGTTGACATCGAACAGCAGCCTGCGGTTTTTCAGAGAAATTTGTTTGAAAAAGAGATATAAAATCTTTCTTGTAATAGTTACTCACGAAACATTCTACCCGCTTTTAAACAAAAAACGAATTATTTTTTCAATTATTTTATTTGCTTTTGCTGATGACCATTATTATCACAATATTGGCTTTAATAGTCGCACTCAGCAAAATACTCCCACAGATATTCTTTCACAGAAACACTCACTTACATGCAGCCGGCCGGAGCAACAGTAATACTAACAGAGTAACATTATTACAGTAACTGACACAGAAGCTATAAATTTTTGGAGTAGTAGTAGTAGTAATGGTATTATAACAACTACAACTATCATCACATGTAGCAACATCAAATACTTCACATAATTTTAGCTTAAAGTACTATTAACAAAATAACAACAACAGCAACAGTAACAACAACATGACTAATATTAGTAAAAGGGATAAATAGAGAGAGAGAGTAAAAAAACAGAGGAGGAAAAACGAAGAAAAGTTACATAATTTTTAGGATTTTGCGGTTGGTGACCATAGCCCTCACCGTCATCATCATCATCAGCATAGACATCGTAGTCGTTGTCATAGATGTTTCAACATTATTTCTGGTTGGTGTTTACGATGATGATGTTGTTGCAGTTGCAATAGCCTTTTTGGGTATAGAATTTAGTCTGCTGTTGTTGATGTCTGTTGCCGTTGATGGTGTCTAGCATTTTGAGGGCAACACCAAATTTTATGATGCCACCGCCAATGACCGTCCTCCCCTCATTCTTTTCCAAAAATTGTTAGAAGGTTGCGTGTTGCACAATAGAAACTCTAATAATGTTTTTGGTTTTGTTGCTGTTGTTCTTATTTTATTTTTTGTTTAAATCCTAGTGCGGTTATTGAAACTGTGACCAGCTTACCAACAAATATCAACTACAATTCTAAACAACGATAACACCAACCAGCAACAGCAACAACAAGAAATAATCACATAAAATACTTATTTTGTCTGTGGTGCTTTTGTTTTGTTTTTTGTAAAAATAGTACGAAAATAAATTTTGTGGTTAAAATGACTTAAAGTTACACACAAAATGTTGTTGCAACAACAGAATGCAACAATTTTAATTAAACACTGCTGGTGTTAAAGAAATTGTTGGGTATGGAGGGTAGGCTTGACTTTATATGGTTTGGTAGGTATGTAGGTTAATCCAGTCTTAATGCTAACTATGCTTCTTAGCTTTTTGCAGTTCAATCTTCTGAGGCGTATTATCCTCTCCATATCGCCTGTATTAATTATTATTACTTTGCATAAGCAGTTCAGATGCATGTGTAAGGCGCTCATCGGTGATCATCATGATTTTTCCTTTCATTAGGATCGCTTCACTGTTCTTTCCGGACCTCAGGAACATTTCAGGCAACTGTAGGGCTGATGAGCTCGCCAGAGTAGGTACACTCCTTTCGGAAACCTGGCAGATTGAATTGGATAAAGCGAATGTCCGTCGAGTATCCCAATTATGATCTGTTATATAATACACATATGTCCATCGGTAGAGCCAATGTACTTTGATATCCTACTCTCCTACCAAAATTATGCAAGTCATCGATACAAAAAAATGCAAGTCATCGACCAAAATTATGCAAGTCATCAACCAAAATTATGCAAGTCATGGACCAAAAAAGTGCAAGCCATCGACCTAAAAAATGCAAGTCATCGACCAAAAACATGCAAGTCATTGACCTAAAAAAATACAAGTCATAGACCAAACCATGCAAGTCATCAACTCAAAAAATGCAAGTCATCAACCAAAATTATGCAAGTCATGGACCATAAAACGTGCAAGTCATCGACCTAAAAAAAATGCAAGTCATCGACCAAAAAATGCAAGTCATCAACCAAAATTATGCAAGTCATCAACCAAAAAAATGCAAGTCATCGACCTAAAAATGCAAGTCATCGACCCAAAAATAGAAGTCATCGACCAAAAAACATGCAAGTCATAAACCAAAACATGCAAGTCATCTACCAAAAACATGCAAGTCATCGACTCAAAAAATGCAAGTCATAGACCAAAAAAATGCAAGTCATCAGCCAAAGTTATGCAAGTAATCGACTTAAAAAATGCAAGTCATCTACCAAACAAAATGCAAGTCATCTACCAAAAAAAAAATGCAACTTGCAAAAAATATCACATTTTTGTTGTATATATACATATTAATGGAAATGAACTCAATGAGAATTATAAAAATTCTTAGTCCATTCAACTAAAATATGGTTTTTATCCATATTTTTAGCCTATATCTCTGGTCCCACGTAACGCACGACCATAAAGAAGCCTGTTTTGGAATTCGTGAGGCTATGGCTATCCAGGACACTAGGTCAATTTTTTACACTAGGTCCATTTTTTAACCGATTTTGCCTTAGGTACTCAGTTAAAGAAAACAATTAGTTTCGAAGCCTAAATCTCCGGTCCCACGTAAGGCACGACCATAAAGAAACCAGTTTTGGAATTCTTGAGACTATGGCAATCCATCACACTTGGTCCATTTGACCCACTAGGTCCATTTTTAACCGATTTTGCCTTTGATGCTCATTTGAAGAAAATAATTACCTTCAACTCCTATATCTCCGGCCGCACTTAACGCACGACCATAAAGAAACCTGTGTTGGAATTCTTGAGACTATGGCTATCTAGGCCACTAGGTCAATTTTTCCCACTAGGTCCATTTTTTAACCTATTTTGCCTTTGGTGCTCAATTGAAGACTTCAATTAGCTTCGAAGCCTATATCTCCGGTCCCACGTAACGCACGACTATAAAGAAATCTGTTTCGGAATCCTTAAGGCTAAGGCTATCTAGCCCACTAGGTCAATTTTTTAACCGATTTTGCCTTTGGTACTCGATAGAAGACATCAATTAGCTTCGACGCCTATATCTCCGGTCACACGTTATGCACGACCATAAAGAAACGTGCTTTGAAATCCTGGAGAATAAGGCTATCCAGCCCACTAGGTCCATTTTTTACACTATATAGATATGGAGAGAGTATTTATTCCACAACCATCTGAATTATTTTAACTTAGCATTTTTGGTTCTCTCCAGTAAAGCCAATGTATCATCGCCGGATTGATCCCCCATTCAGAACCTATGACTCTCCTGTATGCGGACCAGTGCCTGTAAGCTTTTGCTGCATTTTCTGTGGATTTTGTCCCCATTTCAATTTTATATTCAGAGTAACACTAAAGGATTTCATCTCGTTGGATATATCACCTACTGTATTAATTTTCAAACATTTTTTATGAAATTTAATTGGTACGCTAAACGTCAAGTAAATGTAACGACTGTGTTCAACCATCGCATAATATTTGTCCAAACGTTTCTTTCTAATTCAGTGCCTGTGTAATCCCACACAATTTTACGTCACATTTCACCATCAGAAGGTTTGCATAGCAGTGTAGTGATGGTATTCCTACGTGGAATTAACCCTCATTAAAAACATTTTTGAATACCCAAAGGAAGTAACACCATTACCTTAATTACAGCAAATAAAAAAAAGAAACAGGTAAGTGTTGCCCTCTTTCTTCGTTTTATTGTGCAAATTCAAGAATAGAATAAAGAAACAACCTCAAATCTATTTACCTTACGCTTGTGTTATAATTTCCTTTACAACAAAATTGAGTAGAGGTAAAGAAGAGGAAATAAAGGATCGAAAAACAAAATGTATTTTAAACAGAAATTCCTGGAATTCCTTTTTCATGTAAGAAAACAAAAAAACATCTACGTAAACATATTAAACATTAAAAGAAAAAAAAAAAAAAGAAAAGAAATGAAATAAAAAATAAAACTAGAAATAGAAAAAGAAATTCGAAAAAAGTAACAACAACCGGATATACAGGCAATCTTCCATTTATACAATTTCCGTTTTGTAATGTTTATGACAAGAGAATAAACTCTTGTCTCACTCACACTCCCTCTCTTTAAATATGTTTGGAAATATGTGTGGCACTAACATACGTGAGTTTTTCTATGTTACCTTGTGAGTGTTGTTTATTCTTTATTTGTGTGAGAAAATATGTGCGAGTGTAAGTTTTGTCATCTTCGCTGGTCGTATGATACGATTTAATATTGAAATATTAGGGTGGTGCTCTTAATTATGGAAATTTCTCTTAATTTTTAGATTGTATGGTCTATCATATCATCGACTATCTATTGATGACTTTATGGGCTCATTCGAAATGTCCCATACGCCATGACTATGGCAAATTAGTCAAGCCGAATTTGCCCAAAGGCATGGTTTATAGTGGCTTTTTAAATCTCTGAGGCTTGTAGCTTAATTGCTTGTGCTAGCGACTTAAAAAAACCCATTGGACTCAACTCACATGATCTTGATTGGCAGTTCACCTCACCTCGAGCTAGATAATCATGCTGGATATGTATATATCCAATGTGTGTGTATATCTAATATGACATGAGCTGTGTGGCACGTAATAAGGTCCTGTTGAAACCACATGTCGTTGTAGCCCAGATCATTTAGATTAAAAGGAGTTGTAACTATCATGCTCACGTAGTCCGGAAAAGGTCATTCCCCATGAAATTTCGACAGATAGGTCGCCAGCCATAAATCCTTACCAAACGGTCTTGGATTTCATGTGATTGATTTTCAGAAAATCGTACTATTACTGAAGATGTTTTTTTTTTCTTTTTTTTTTTGATGAAAATTAGTTCCAAAGTCCATTAACCCAACACATGGGGTTGTCTATGGGTGTCTACCTACAGCGCATGGCAATTTAGCAAAACAAACTGAATAAATCAGAACTAACTTGACATCTGTAAGTAGCTTTAACAAGATGGTCATCAACAACCGTCAAATTTCGAAAGTCTCGACAAAAATTACCAAGACAAAAAGGATACGCTTTCGGATTTCCCTGCCATGTAAGCACATAATTAAACTCAACTTGATAAGGCATTACCATTATATTTACTAGTGCACATAATACACTCATGTAAGGGGTGCAGAGCTCTGATTTCTGTATTTCTTCTGTAAGGTCTCGCCTGCATATATTAGACGAAGCACTCATAACACACTAATGTAAGCTGTAGAGAGCTGTACCTCTTCTGTTTTTATTCTGTAAGAGCTTAGCTGCATATACACAGTATATGTGCGACAAAAGAATAGCTCGAATCAAATATCAGACACTTAAGGATCATAATAATACTCCTATAGGAGTAGGGATTACATGATCACACTTCTACAGGCCGTTCCAAACGCTCATCATTGATAGAGTGGAATGGTAAAATGGTGTGACGCACCTCTTCAATAACTCTACACATACATTCACGATGTTGATAAGCTAGGCCGTAATCCTGACTGAAAGGTTGTAATGGACAATTATGTATATACATATGTATGTATACATTCACGGAAGTCTCGAAATTGGATATAACTGTGCGTGAACGAAATTTTTCTGAGACGGTAGCTATAGATCATTCGATAAGGCAGCGTTTTAAAGGCCGAAGTATGTGTCAAACGAACTGTGGTATTGATTATTGGCATTACAATCTCGCCATACCATGACGGTCAGGCAAATAGTGACCTATGGCTGCTTTGTTTGAGTAGGAGGACCACATCTCAAAATAGTTCAGATAAAGTTGAACGGGATTTAGACACCCAAGCACGGCTCTTACATATTTAACACGATATTTGTGTAGGACTGTTTGGGGCAACTGAACCACCTAGATAGGAGAAATGGAGTTACGATGTGCTGGTTCCTTCCAATTGATAGAAAAACTTGCAGCAGTGTGAAGTGAAAAGTTGCTAATGACGCCAGAAAGTCTCTGTAGAGTAGGAAGAGATGTTTACAAGTGAATACTCAGTGAAAATACAGAAGGCAGAGACTGTTCTTAAATCAAATGAGTTGGAGCCAATCATAACTTTTGTTCGGAAACTATAATACAAGGAGATCTGAGTCAATCAGAGGAGAATTGAGGCAATCTAAACTCTTCTAGGAATATATATAATAAGAGTCATGGGATGTAGAAGTCGCTGTAGTCTAGTAAGTAGTGTGTTCGCTTATTAGACAGGTTCGTATCCCAGGTCAGACATCAAAACGAAATATGAAAAAAATAATTCTTCGGCGACTTCCTCTCAGCAGATTTTTGGCAAAAACTCTGAGAGTAAATAAACCTGCCATGCAAAAGTTTCTCAAAAATCTGTCGTTCGTAATCGACGTTAAACTATTGGTCCCGCCACTCACGTATAAAATTAACGCACACAAGACGAGGGGTGTGAGAAGCTAGGTCGTAATCCTAACTGAAGGGTTGTAATGGCATTGTCCTTAGCGACACGCAGCATACAGAAGTTTGCCAATGCAATAGGTTTGAAGGAGACATCATAAGGATACTCTACCAAAAATGCTTGTATGGTGGCACCTCTACGCAACAACACTATAAGTTGATGAACCCTTTTGAGCCCCAACCCAAAAATTGTGAACCTCCCTAATGCGAACATAAGTATTTAAAATGCATTTACTGTACAATCTGTCTGACTTGAGTATTGAGAAGACCCAGAAGCGTGTGTCACATTAAATTTAACTATTTCAGCATAAAACTACACAAACAAAATTGGATAGAGTGGAGGAGCTTTTTCTTTTTTATTTCCACTTAAACTGAAAACATACGTAGTACATGATGTATGTACGAGTATATATAAACGACTATGAATGCTTAGTACAAAGTACCAATCGAATATGGCATGGCATGCTCATAGTCATGCTGAATGAATGAATGAATGAATGAAATGCTATGAATGGTTTTTATTTTTTTAAAAACAAAAATGTTACAAAAACAAACAAAACAAAAAAAAACACACAGGAAAAACATTAAAAACATTTCAAAAAACAAAAAGAAAGAGAAAAAAAGAAGTAGAAAAAGACTTGAAAAAATAGAAACACAGAGACATACACAGACACCAGAACGCGTTTGTCTCCATTGAAGTGGCAACAAATCTTTACAATTGCTCCACTGAGTGCTATTTCAATGCGTCGAATCGATAAATTTTATTTTTAGAAAAATATTCCATTTCATTCGGGTTCAAGTTGTTTTTTTTCCTCCTTTTCATTTTAGTTGGTCTTTTAACAAAAATATTGTTTTTGTAACAAATAAAAAAAATAAAGAAAAAAAGAATTTTTATGCTTTTAACCATAGGCAAGGCAATCATAGCAATTTGTAAAGTTTCTATTCGTTTGTATTTTTTCTCCTTTCGCTTCGATTTTTTTCTGCCTTGTTTATGGCAAATTTTGAATGACCAGTTTTAGTCTCTGTTTTTTGGAAACGGGGATCTTTTTTTCGGGGATTTTTTTTTTGCTCTCATGCCATCATAGTTTTCTTTATGCTTTTTGGATAAGAGTCAAACAACGCTTATAATTGTAAGTTTAGGTTAATGTTTTTGTTGTTGTTCCTTTTTAAATGAAAATGTCCCATAAATTTGTTTCCTCTCATACTGTTACATTGAAGCATATTTTCTTATTTGTGTTTTTTTCTATTTATTTTAACGAAAATAACACGGAAAATTTATTGATAATGTAATGAATAGGAAATGAAATTCGAAAAAAAATTGATTTTCAATTTTTGTCGCAATGCAGCTGATTTTAAAGATTTTTTTAGGTAACCAAAGAATGGGGAAACGAAGTATAATTATTACTACGTTTAAGTAATGTTTTGTTGAAACAAAAGCAATAAATTTTTGCTATTATTTCATGACTTATTGGTTATAAGAGGTGAATTTAAAAAATAAAATAATGTTTCGTATTAAGTGGAATACTTTGTGGTGGCAATCATCGCACAAAAACCAACCAAAAAAGTTTGGGAAATCTTCTCAATGTACCATGCCGCACTTTTCGCAACTATAGTAAATATTTCTTGTTATTATTGTCGTAAAGAGGTGTCGTAGTATTATAAACATACGATCAATTGTACTGTCCTCAAACTATACAGTCAACCCTCCTATAACGCGGTTTCCATACAACGCGGCGCTGAAATTGCGACAGCCCTCCTATAACGCGGTAGTCTCAGAACGCGGTTTCCATATAACGCGGTTTTCACATAACGCGGAGCTGAAATTGCGACAACCCTCCTATAACGCGGTACTTGTACAGAGCGGTTTACATTCAACAACATGCCATAAGTTCCTCCCACATAGCATCTGAGTGAATCTAATAACTAGATATTATAGAAGGGTTTAATATCAGTTTTACAGCCTAGATATACAAACACATTTTTATATAAAAAGCCAATTTATCTCATAGCCGCCTACGACATTCTAAAAATTTTTATGAAACTCATATCTGACAGTGAGGACGAATGTAGAAAAATTACATAATTTTACAAGTCTTTTATACTTTTGTTGGAAGACAGTATTTTAGTTTAGTTTTTGTTTCATTTCTTTTATTAATCCTTATATGAACTCTTTAAGTCAATAAAAATTATTTATAATTTATCTTGTCCTGGTCTCCATATAACGCGGTACGAATGATGTGATTTGTACTAATTCCGACTTTCATATAGCGCGGTTTCCATACAACGCGGTAGACGGTATCCATAGAACGCGCTACGAATTTGCCTGGTTTGTACAGTTAAATCCGAGTTTCTTATAGCGAGGTTTCCATACAACGCGATACGCACTAACCGCGTTATAGGAGGGTTGACTGTATATGGTATCATTATAAGGCCGCCTTCAAAACTAATGCCCTGGCAGACGTCAAGGTGCTGTTCGATGTCAACAGTGACTCTCTTCAGGTATTTCCTTCTAGAAATGCCTCATAGGTTTCAAGAGAAACTACACATTAGGCTCGAGGCTACCGCTCCATTCCATGTAATTATACTCTGTGTCTACAGTACACTGTCTGCCTGAACTTATTTTTTTATAGTCTGATGCATAACTCACTGCTCCTCTTGTTATAATTTCTCAACAGAAGTTTGGATTACCTCAAACCCACTTGGTTTGAAAAAAAGTCTTTGCCTCTCTTTATCTTCCCTTTCGTTGAGCACATTTTTCCCATACATCCGCCTCCAGTCCACAGAAGGTTTCTGACCTCAGCAACTGAGTGGCAGCTACTTTTCTCCACAAGACAGTCCTTATGCTCATTGCCGTGAGTTTCCATATGATCTAAGATCCAGCAGAGGGTAACCTTATTTTCTCTATATTATTCAGCTTCCCTAGACTGTATAGGATTGTATGTCATGTATAATTATACTCTGCGTCTCCTGTACACTGTCCGCCTCTGCTTTTTTTTTTTTTATAGTCTGGAACATAACTCACTGCTCCTCTTGTGGCAATTTTCCAAAAAATAGTTTTCATTACCTCAATTCCACTTGGTTGGGATAAAGTTTTTGCCGCTCTTTATCTTCCCTTCGGTTAAGCCCATCTTTCCAAACATTCGCCGTCAGTCCACAGAAAGTTGCTAAACTCATTAACACAATGGAAGCTCCCTTCCCCCGCAAGGCCGTCCTTATGCTCATTGCCGACAATTCCTATTTGATCTGAGATCCATCAGAGAGTAACCTTATTTTCTCTACTTTATTCAGCTTCCCTAGACCCTATAGGATTCTATGTTCGAATTAACCTCTTAAGAGCCAGGCAGTCAAATGGTGGTCTAATTGTCAGATGACATTGCTATATCCTGTCTTTTGTATGTCCTTTCGGTGGCTTAGACTACAGCTTAAATGACACTCATAAAAAGGCTTGAAATATTAGTTTTCTGAAAAAACTCCCGCTGCTGTCGCAAAATCCATTCTTGTCCCCGTCTGTATGCCTAATTTTAAGAGAGTATGCAGCTATCAGATTTTTCCATTCAATTTTGTTAGCAAGTCTCGTTATTAAGCACTTTCCGAAATCATAGAATCTACTGGTTCCATTCGATTCCTTAAGTCAAAAAATCCTCTAATGAATTTCATATTAGACTTGGCTCCCATCGGGCTATAGCAATAGTCTCCAAAGCTATGGTTCTCCAAAGCTATGGTTCTCCAAAGTTATCATGTGCAGTGCACTTAAATCTAACGAAGGTAGCGTCGCTGTAATTTGTCACACTAATCGCTTAACAATTACTTTTTATGGCAAAATGAATTTTGTGGCAAAAATGGATCTGTTCACTAAGTTTTGGTCTTTGCTGTCATGTGTAGTGGACTTAAATCCAACAGAGCTACCATCCTCGCTGTAACTTGCCATACAGTGCGCTTAACAATCGCTATTTATTGCAAAAGGAATTTTGTGGTCTCCTTGTTCATGCATTTAACGCCTCTGGATTACTTTTTATGGTGCGCGGTGAATTCAATGGATATGAAGGCAACTCTTGAAGAATTATAATCCAGTCTTAACATTTTTTTGAATTTTGTTCTTCAAACAATGAAACAAAAGACAATTTGAATCTGCAAGAACCGTGCTATGCCTCCAAAATTTCCCAGTTAAACTCTCTCAACTTCGATCGAGTCACCGAATTGAATGTGATTCAGTTTTGTTATGCTAGAACGTAATGTTGAGCAATTCTAGTTAATTGAATTGCTTGCTTTTGTTCGGATCAGACAATCAAATGTTTGACAAGATTGTAGAGAATTATAAGAGGATTATAATGATCACTCCCTTGGCATCAATTCTGCCTGTGACACGTCCATCATATTTACCACATGTTATTAAACTGTGCAGCGCAGAGGGAAATAGGTTCCATTATGCAGCCTTCTTCAAATGATCAATTTATAGTTCAAGAATTTATAAAATTAAAATGCTTCAATCCAATAAATAATGTAGTCGCCGTAGTCTAGTAGGTAATGTGTTCGCTTATTAGACGTTAAAGAATGGGTTCGAGCTCCAGGCCTGACATCAAAACTAAATATGAAAAAAAATATTT
Organism: Sarcophaga rosellei; assembly: GCA_930367235.1. Classification (NCBI taxonomy): domain Eukaryota; kingdom Metazoa; phylum Arthropoda; class Insecta; order Diptera; family Sarcophagidae; genus Sarcophaga; species Sarcophaga rosellei. Next base: position 12,362,030 of record OV884020.1, on the reverse strand, counting down.
CTTCGGCGACTTCCTCTCAGCAGATTTCTGACAAAAACTCTGAGAGTAAATAAACCTGCCATGAAAAAATTTCTCAAAATCTGTCGTCCGGAGTCGAAGTTAAACTGTAGGTCCCGCTACTCAAGTATAAAATTATGGCACACAACATGAGTGGTGTGAGAAGCTAGGCCGTAATCCTGACTGAAGGATTGTAATCGCCAATTATGTATGTATGTAATCCAATAAATGATATTATGAAGTCAAACTTTATTTATTGAATTCCCATTTTGCTATTTCCATATTAAGTTACAATTGCATTTGAATCATTTTTACTTTTAATTCTATTGTTTTAAATGCAGCTTTTGTTTAATTAATTCAAAATCCTTTTAAGTTTTAATTCAATTATTGAACTTTTATTAATCCAATTAAAAAACTTATCCCATCTACTTACAAATAAGCACTTTTGCAATGTAAAATTTTCCAAATATCTTCTCCCTCCACTGCTGCTGCATTCTTCAACGAAGTATCAATTGGATTTGGATTTTGATTTAATACACGAATTACACAACAAATAACAACAATTGTTACCTTTTTCCAGTTTCTATTTCTATTTCCATTACGATTTCATTTTCATTATTCTCATCCTTCTTTCCTTATTTCATCCAATAATTGTAGCATTTGAGCAGTTATTTCACGTTAAATATCCGCAATGATGCTATTTTGTTACTATTTTTTTACTATTTTTTGTCCCAATTCAGATTTTTTTGTTTTTGTTGTCACAGTTAAATAATTTAATTGAATTATTTGGAGCATTAAATGCATCTCTAAACGCAAGTGTGTACAAAACGAGAACCCTTGAGAGCTAAACTAAACGTAACGAAATGAATGCGACAGAAAAAATATTCGAAAGCAAAAGAAATAACACACCAACTGATGATATGGCAATAGTTAGAATAGCATACGAGCGTAATATGAGAGGTTAAGTAGAATGCAAAAACACCGTTCGTTGCAAAAAAGCAAATGTAAAAATGTTCTGCCGGATTGAACTTCCATCTGAACTAATATAAAACCGGAGGGATCAATTAGGTGAGCTTAGGAGGCGTAAACTCTTTGAAGCACAAGTTCACACTTAGACCAGCATTTAGGTGCACAGTAATAGTAGTAACAGTGGTAACAAACCGAGGACCAAACATTCAGTTAAAAGGTGTCCAAGCAAACATTTTCTATTGAAGCCATCGATATACATACAGTCACACAGATAATTATACGTACCCGCCCTAAAAATCATTTTTTTAAAAAGTAATGAACTTCTAATCTAAAATTTCTTTACATTAGCGTCTGTAACGACACATTTACTTAAATAAAGAAAAAAGATTCCCAAAATCTATGAATTTGTGACTGCAGTTTGCTTAAAACCAATATGGCACCACAGAAAATTATACGTACGACGTATATTTCTAATACAATTTCTCCAAGGGTAGCCCGGTATATAAAATGTATTGTGAATAAAAATCCTAGGACTACAGCCGTAGAAATACGAAATACCTCGGAAAGTGATCACAATGTTATTGTGCATTCCGAAACAGTTCGAAGTGTTTTGAGAAAGAACGGTTTCCGCAGCCGAGTGTCGAGAAAAAAGCCACGATTGGAATTTGCCCAATAATATATGGACAAGTCCTCTGATTTTTGGGCGAATGTAATATTTAGTGATGAGAACAAATATAATTTGTTCGGCTGTGACGGAAATCAAAAAATTTGGCGCAAAAATCAGTTAACTTGACCATATATTATCATTTTTAAAACAATGATTTTTAGGGGGATATGTATAATTATCTGTGTGAATGTATGTATATTAGGGAGTCTAGTCAAGCATGACAGAAAATCAAAGTCAAGAACCTCCATCTCTCTAAAACAAGGGCAGGACGCTGACAGATTAAGTAACTCCATAGACCCACATCTCTTGAAAAAGTTATTTGAAAGAATGCCAATTCTTTTGGCATACCAATACGTCAGTGGCCCTTATGAATGGCAATCGTGCAATGGCTACCATGTGATTTAAGGAAAGAAGACAATCAGTCCTCTTTATATCCATACTAGATAAGAAAAGTTGAACAATATTTTACGTACCCTCCTACTGCTAACAGAATTTAGCGTCTCTGTAAAATGACCTTAGAATACCTAGTCTAACTGACGCAATCGGAACACCTATGCCCTGTAACATGTCGGAGACTATAAGCTTCGTTCCTGCCATGACCCTGTGCCCTGGAACACATATAAGAATTGCCTTTGAATAGTCGAAAATTTCCATGAGAAATTTTTGGCATTCATGGACAATGACAGATGTCGAAAGGAATTCCACCATCCAACAAAGCCATGACAAAAATAGCCATGACTTCCGCCTGGAAAACTTTGCAATAACCAGGCAGCCTAGGCGAAAGTTTAATATGTATGTACCAAGAACCACTCTATCGGAGAACCTTCAGCTGTTCAGATCAGATGTCCCTATTTGGAATGCTAAAATCAAATGTCATATTCAGGAAATTATAAGGAACCATATCATCGAACCGGATGTGTGCTAAGGAGCTAAGTTCTTGGACAACTGCCTGACTGACAAATGGTAATGCTGTGTCCAGAAAGTCCATACTCCATGAAGTATAGAATTCAGGACATAGCATTACTATCTGTCAGTCAAGCAGTCCAGAATGTCTATACTTCAGGAAGTATAGAATTCAAGCCACAGTATTACTATCTGTCAGTCAGCCAGTCGTTCAAGAACTTGGCTCGTTAGCTTAAGGTTGATTCATACTCAAATATCTGAAAAATCTAAACCAACTAGTCAGTGAGAGTAGGGTCAACGTTTGCTAGAATTTAGGTTCAGGGCAAAGAACAGACAAATGATTTTTTATGAAGAACGGAGTTTCCATATCAACCACCAGAATATCTCTGTCAAAGGTATACTTCGCGAATAGAACATAGAGAAAACGGAGACTCTTCTTCGGGATAGACGAACTTAAGACTTATACTAGGAAATTGTAGGAGGAAAAGGCTTGGTCTCGGATCAGACTATTCAGCCATTGTAGGCTTAAGAGATTCAATGATGGGAAAAACGATGACGAATTTCATAAGATAGGTTAGGTTAGGTTAGGTTAGAGGAAGTGTACTTGTCAACTGTGACCCATTGTACAACGTCCTAGCTTCTCACACCACTCGTGTTGTGTGCGTTAATTTTATACATGAGTAAATTAACGCACAGAATTTATACATGAGCAGCGGGACCTACAGTTTAAAGTCGACTCCGAACGACAGATTTTTGAGAAGCTTTTTCATGGCAATTTTTACTCTCAGAGTTTTTGCCAGAAATCTGCTGAGAGGAAGTCGCCGAAGAAATATTTTCATATTTTCGTTTTGATGTCTGACCTTGGATTTGAACTCGGGTCTTTCGTCTAATAAGCCAACACACTACCTACTAGACCACGGCGACTTTATAAGATAACATGTGGCTAGTTTTACTGACACCGAATAGCACTTCGACTTTGGTTAGGGCAATATGACCTTCAGGGCCAGAAACCCACACACACATAATGATTTCTAATTTTGTTTGGAATAGAAATGCGAGATTTATTCAATTCATTTTCAGCATTTCGCTCTGCAATCTAAGCACAATAACTAGCATACTTTTAGTAGCAGAAGCCTATTAAATATTGGCAAATATTTTCGGTAAAAGAAACATACTTTTAGGAGTTCAAACCAGTCTTTTCTATCATATAACCTAAAAAATTTCGTCTATGAATATTCAATAAAGTACCACACAGTTATTTTTCGAAATTCTGTTTACGTTGTGTCACATATTTTGTTTAATTAACCTCTTCACATGGCAAATACTATTTCCAATATTAACAAACCATATATACCGCAACGCCCTGGAGTAGGTTACAAATATTTACAGTACCTTGACAACCATTGCTGATAATGATGATGACGATGTGAATGTGGATGTGGATGGTGAAAAGAAACGCGCTTTAAATACTATACAGATGGGTGATATCATACGCATGGCATGGAACGATGGCAAATACAATGATAATAATGATGTTGCGGGTTGGTATTGTTGAGATTGACGTTGAATAAACGGTTGCAAGAAAATAAACCTGATGTCAAATATTTCATAATCTTTGGAGAGTTCCAGAGGTTTTTTTCACGCTACGCTAAGGTAATGTTGTTCTGTGTAATGTGCATACTTTGTTGGCTTGAGAGAAAGAAACCTTTTCTCAAGTATTTTGTAAGGAAGACAATTTTTAAAATTACTCATGCATATTTCTTAAGTGTAAAAGCCACTTTATGTAAAAAAACAAAATCATATACAACGAAACTAAGCGGAAAAATTATGAATATTGACAACATGTTGTCAAGTTGAGCATCATCAAATCTTCTATAGCTCATGTCAATCTGAAACCATAAAAGAAAAAGAATAAAGTCGCAGACGATCTGCAGTATCTAAAGGTCAGAAGGAAAATTCTCCAGCCTACAAATAGAGAGCAAAAAGTATTCTTACGTCAGATTGACAAGTCGACTTCGAACGACAGCTTTTTCAAAAACTTATTCATGGCAATTTTATTTACTCTCTGAGTTGTTGCTAGAAATCTGTTTGTGAGGAAGTCGACGAGAAATATTTTTTTTATATTTCGTTTTGTTCGAGATATCTAACCTGGGGCTTGAACAGTGGCCTCATGTCTAATAAGCCAACATACCAATTACTAGACTATGGAGACTTCACTGGGTGAAGCGTATCTGAAATGTACCATTTTCCATTACCTTGGTGCATAAGCTAGATTTGACCGAGTTTGTGACTTATTCGCATACACTTAAGAAAACACAACAGAAAAAAGTCTAACGAGGTCTAAACGCACAATCTCGGCGAGCAGTTCACATCACCATTACGAGAGATGATCCTGCCATCACATCGTGTAATGAGCTGTGTGGCAGGCAGCGATATTCTGTTGAAACCACATGTTGTTGGTGTCCACATCCTCCAGTTCAGTTGGTAATTATCCTATAGTGCTCGCCCTTGACAGTAAGGGCAACGTCGTCGTTAAAGAAACATGAGCAGATGACGATAACAGCCATAAATCCACACCAAACAGTGACTTTCTCTACTTGCACAGAAAGATTTTAGCGATGTAGAAATGTCTCAACTCTTAAGCTTCTCTTCCTGCTCATTGTTAAGAATTCCCGCAAGACCTAGGACCCTACAGACATTAACCGTATTTCCCTTACTAAGCTCATTCAGCTTTCCCAGACAGTCTCATGAAATTTTCTTGTTAACCTCTTGCTCGGTTGGCAATCTGACTGTCAGAGAGTTTACTGTGCCCTGACATTTGAACTGTCTGTTAGAATAGGGAGCATACTTTCACTTGAGAAATACCCTTTGAGTTTCCCCTAGTAGGCGTGTAGACGCAAAACTCGCAAAGTCATGATTTGCTAAATACCAAGTTACTGTGATCGACGCGAAATCAAATACCTCGCATACTCCTTCACGCTCTCATGGACAGCAGCAGTATTTTGGCAGATTCTAGTCTTTCGTAGGCCTATGGTTGTAATTAATCGATTGTGAACTGGAACTTATCCAGCACATTGCAAATAGTCCTCTCTTGGTAGGACGATTATGGCAATCGTAAAATAGATGAATTACGTGATACGTTACTCAAACAGAACACCCATAAGACAATTTTATTATTTACAAGTGTTATACACGTTAATGGTGATTTGGTAAAACAGATTGACATACGTTATCAACAGACGTCGACACAAAGAGAACATGATAAAAATTTGACTGTATTTGTGGGAGCCATGTGTTAACCCATTCTCAAGTCTACTTATTAACCCAATAATATGTATATGTGAACGAAAAATATAGAAAAATTGTACTGCACTAAATCCTTAAAGACACCGTATTTAACTTGGCAAGTATTCTTCCAGAAATCGAAATCATTTCTAATTCATATTAGTGAATCCTACTGTAATATTTCTTTGGATGTAAGATTGAAGTCTGAAAAAAGCGACCTTCTTCTTTAGAATCTGACAAGCAACTGAATGCAATTTTACGCTCTTTTTAACGAACATTGTTGATGTTCGCGACCTATGTGTGTAAAAAGCGCGAAGATGTTCTTCCCCTGAGGGACATTGGTGCCGACGTCTGATTATCAACCGTCAAAGTTCGGAAGTCTCTGTAGGAAGATACCGTATAAAAACCAGACAAATCTGGCCTTCTAGGGATACAAGAAGAACAAACAAACAAAACCACAATTCATCTGAACACTGGTTTAGATCCTAAGAATACCTCACTGCGACCACATCCCTCGCATTGGCCAGCCATTGGAAACCTGAGACAAAGCAGTTCCTTTTCAGTCGAAGTTGCTTGGATAAAATCCAGAACTTCATACAAACTGTCAGAGTAGTTAAGCAGGAGATATGAGCAAACGATAAATAAGGTTTCCACTTCAAATGTATTGAAGTTTTTACAGCTTTTAATGGGTTAAAGGCATTTATGCAACATAAATATTTACACTCCTCAATTGATTTTAATTCTTTAAATAATTTTATTGCAATTGTTGTTATTATTATTGCTGATGATATTATTTATCCTCCTTAACCAACACAATGAATTAACGAGTGTGACAACAATAAATAAAAAAAAATTTTTTGAAAGCAACATGGTTTTGTTGCTGGCTTTTCATTCCTTTCTCGGCTTTTAACAGAAATGCAAAGTAATTAAACAGATTTTCTTGATTTTTTTTTTCACTTTTTTATCATGGCCTATAAATACATTTCACTTTATTCCTTCTTTTCTTTCTTTCTTTTCCATTTTTTAATAACAATTCGTATCGCCTACTTATCAACACGGCTCGTAATTGAGAAGACGAAAGAAAAAAAAAAAGACTGCAACTCAATTGGCATTCTTGGAAAATTGGGTGTAATTGAGTATTTCCGTAGAAATTAATGTTTGTCAAGATAGCACAGCAGCAGCAGCAGCAGCAGTAGTAGCAGTAGTAGGAGCAGTACGATATATAATAACACAGTAAAAGAGCAAAATTAAAGGTCCCAACCAACCAACCAATCAAGGCACTCAAAGCAACAACAAGCCACTTAAAGGCTAAAAAATCCTTACACACACACACGTACGCAACACACATAAAAAGGAACGAAACGAAGGACATATTGATGAAATGTTCATGATGTTATCAAGGAAAATATATAAAAATTGTCATGACATAACACACACATATACACAGTTTTCCTTTTATAAACCAAAACCCAAAAAATGAACAACAACAAAAAAAAATTGAATATTTATAGGAACAGAATGAGAGAAAAAAAAAATATCGAAAAGGAAGAATGAAAAAAATGATGGAAAATCATGACAATTTTAATGGCATTAAAATAAATTGCCACTTAATCGGGTTAAAAAAAAGACAACAAATGATGGAAAAAAATATCATCATTACCCACATTATCCTTTACACGTACAGTGTACGTGTGTGTGTAAAAAAGTGTTTTTAATACAGGATTTCTTTTTTAATTTTTTTGTTCTTTCGTTTTTTGTTATTTAATGTGATATTGATAAATGCACTCAAGATTAAATAAAGCGTTAAATTGTTTAAAAAGTAAAGCGTAAACAAATAAGTTAAATACGGTCATGAGATACCCTAAGGTTAGGTTAGGTTCAATTGGCATCGCATACTTGGGTCCTTATCAGAGATCAGCAATGAGTGTTCAAAAAGATAAGTAGATTCCAATCATACTCATAATTTCTGATACTAATACGCTATTTTAATATTATACTCATACTACTCATATTCAAAGTTTGAAGTACTCATCGTACTCATACTTAACATTTACAGGAAACATTTACAGGAAACACAAAATAAGTATGATTCGCCTACGAACACTACAATACTCACTAGAAGGTTGTGTGTTTGCTTTGCTTCCTTTGCATCCCTCCCACAAAGACTGTAAATTTTGATGAAAGATTCAACTCACTCGAATCACATATGAGTATACTCTCTGACAGTCAGATTGCCAATCGAGCAAGAGGTTAACACGAAAATATCACGAGACTGTCTGGGAAAGCTGAATTGGCTTTGAAAGGGAAATACGGTTAATGTCTGTAGGGTTCTAGGTCATGTGGGAATTCTTAACAATGAGCAGGCAGAGAAGCTTGAGAGGAGAGACGTTTCTACATTGATAAAATCTTTCTGTGCAAGTAGAGAGAGAGACGCTTTGCAAACCAGATATGTTGTAGGTAATCTAAACTTTTGTACGATAATTACAATAGAAAGACATTTTAGTCATGCATAAGACTATTTCGGAACAACCTAAGTTTAGTAACGACTTTCTGAAAGGGCAATGCAGGCTAAAAGAACTGATATTCAGAATGAACGTCATACAGTTGCTTATCGAACAGAAGAAACTAAAACCGCTGATGCACTATGACCATAGAGTATCTGTTGACGAATTAAGTTTTACAAAATTTCTATGCATTTTAAAATGTTCAAATTCTAAAGGTTTAAAAAATTATCCGTTACTTAACAAAGGCTTAAAGTAAGAAATAGTAGCATAAAAAATTGAAAAGCACTTTATTTCAGTAATGATGCAGTATCAATGTAGCATGGCTCAATATGAGTTAAATGCATACTGTTGGCTTGGATTTAACTGCAATGTGGCCTACATTTAGGCATTGGTTAAAGTGTACGTTTTAAGTGTTCGGGCTAAAGCTATTTAAAGCTCTTTTTTACAATTTTTATTTATCTGACTGTCTGTACAATTTTATTTATACGATAACACATGCATAAGCAAGCAAGTATAACGATTATATTTTAAATTGTTTAAAAGCGATTAACAAAACAATAAAAATGCTTTAAAAATAACACAAAAATTTAAATGAAGTGTTTATATTAACTGCATAGAAAGGTAACAAAACGTATCATAAACACATTTAATTAAAAAAAATGCAGCAGCAGGAGCATTTGTTGCGCTAATATTAGATGTGATACAGATAATCAAAGTATAGATACATATGACAATAAACATTTCGTGAAATATGTAAACATTCATATAAACATTTTTCTCCTACATGTATGTATATAACAAATTAAATATTTGTTGCTGTGAATAAAATAATCAAAGTGTAGATACATATGACAATAAACATTTCGTGAAACATGTAAACATTGTTCTTCTACATGTATATTATAAATTAAATATTTATTGCTGAGATAAAAGTAATCAAAGTTTAGATACATATGAAAATAAACATCTCGTCAAACATGTAAACATTTATATAAACATTGTTCTTCTACATGTATATATAGCAAATTAAACATTTGTTGCTGTGAATAGAGTAATCAAAGTGTAGGTACATATGACAATAAAAATTTCGTGAAACATGAAAACATTGCTCTTCTACATGTATATTACAAGTTAAACATTTGTTGCTGAGATAAGAGCAATCAAAGTTTAGATACATATGAGAATAAACATCTCGTGAAACATGTAAATTTTCATAGAATTTCGCGAAACATATAAACACTGTGCTTATACATGTATTAAACAAATTAAACATGTGTTGCTTTTATAAAAATAAACAAAGTTTAGATACATATGACAACAAACATTTCATTAAACTTCTAAACATTCATACAAACATTGTTCAGCTACATGTATATAGTTTTTCAGGGCTATCAACAATGTTGCTAGGCCTACACTGCAAGTATGGATGTCTAGAATGTAGAAGAAATTCTAAAATAAATGCAACATGTTAAAATTCATCTAAACATTGTTCTTCTACATGTATATAGATAATGTTTCAGAGTTTGGTTACATTGTTGATATGTCTACATTGTAGGAAATAGAATTAGTTGGCCTTATGTAAAACTTCATATAAACATTGTTCTCCAACATGTAATTATTTTGTCAGAGTTTTTCAACAAAGTTGCTAGGTCTACATAGCAGGTTTGGATGTCTAGAATGCTGAAGAAATTCTAAAACAACTGAAACATGTAAACATTCATATTACATTGTTCTTCTACAAGTATATAGAGTTTCAGAGTTTGGTAACATTGTTGATATGTCTACATTGTAGGTAATAGAATTATTTAACCTCATATAAAACTTTATATAAACATTGTTATCCTACATGTATATAGTTTATCAGGGCTTATCAACAACGTTGCTAGGTCTACATTACAGGTCTGGATGTCTAGAATGTTGAAGAAATTCTAAAATAACTGCAACATGTAAACATTCATATAAGCATTGTTTTCCTGCATTTATATAGTTTGACAGGGCTTATCAACAATGTTCCTAAGTCTACACAGCAGGTATTTGAATTATTTAGCCATCCATGTAAGCAATGTTTTCCTACATGTATATAGTTTGTCAGGGCCTATAAACTTTGGATGTATAGAATGTTGAAGAAATTCTAAAAGAATTGGAACATGTAAACATTCATATAAACAGTGTTCTCCTACGTGTACGTAGTTTATCAGTGCTTATCAGCAATGTTGCTAGGTCTACATTGCAAGTATGGATGTGTAAAATGTTGAAGAAATTCTAAAATAAGTGAAACATGTAAACATTCATATAAACATTGTTCTCATCATGAAAAGTTTTTCAATAAATCTCTCGTTCAGAAAACGTCCAGCCACTCGTGGTTAAAATTAACACACACAGCATGGGTGGTGTAAGAAGCTAGGTTGTAATCCTGACTAAAGTGTTGTAATGATTAACTAAGTTAGTAAGTAAGGTAATATGTAAATACAATAGATCAAGAGTCACTATGCGACCTAATAGACCCTGGACTGCTGTTGACCTACAGGAGAAACTCTTCTATTTTCATGCAAACGGTCCCTTAATTTCTGCTCATAACCCTCCATATTAAGTTGTTAAACTCACGTCATTTGTAAAGTCAAGTCATTTGTAAACTTGACCTCATTGTACATGGCCCTACATATGACATATAAATCTGCAATTTCAGTACCTTTAGGATTAGAGCTACCTTTTTACTTCTGCAAGTTTTGCTAGAGGGTGCTTTTTATGCATCTTTTTTCAAATCTATGTTGGCTATATCCTGTGTAACTAAGAATATCTAACAGAAAAAACTGAAATAAGAATTCCTACTGATTACAACCAAAGCACCAAAGGACGACGTGCCTCTGGAGGCACGTTAAAAGCTTCCATATGGCATGTCTTCATGCCGGGACCAGTTCATCTAGTCTCCCTAATATGTGACTTGTGTACATGTAATCGAAAATAAAATAGAATCCTCAAGCAAGGGCGTGAGGACCCGAATTCGTTTTAAAACATCTCAACAGTGTACAAAAGGCTGTAAAGGAATACATATTTCTATGGGCAGGAGTGGATATTTTCATGAGTCTTGATATGTTGTCTAGACTGTTGTTTTATTTTTTTTATAAAATTTATTGTAATAAATAGGCCCCAGTTTAAAAATAACAGAAGTTAACTTCTTTTTAAATTATTTAAATGTGTTTAATTGCCTTAAAAAAGGTTCTTAAATTTTTATTTTATTTTTTGTTTACGGATTAAACAAAAATCATAATTCCGTGAAATTATAAAAATTCTTTTAAAAATCAGTTGCTTTAATTACATACATATATGATCGTTTATTTGTATTTCTAATTGATTAACAACTTAATGCTTCTAATTGTTATAAACATTGCATGTAAATTTTTGTTCAGCGGCCTTCTGACGTGTAGACCTGCTTAGGCATACTAAAACCTTACTAATGAATTGGAATGTTGCGGTTGCAGACTAATACTTCTGTGTATACATTATTACTTAATTTTTATTTAATTTATTATTGTTAAGAATTTTTAATTATTTTTTTCTTTTTCCTTTTTGAATTTGTAACAAAAACAAAACAACAATATTCATAACAATACTGCAATTAATGGTAACCATTTTTTAGTATAAATACCGTAAATAATTAGCAAAAATTATAACAGTTCTTTGGTATACACCAATAAATTAACAACGAGTCTATTCTCCATAATCCATTCAAGCGTTACTTACTAGTAAACATTATGAAATTTCTAGCAGTTGGTATTCTATTGGCCATTTGCGGCTTGGCTCTAGCGGCTCCTTCATATCATCATGGTGATGGCGGCCATGGCAGCAGTTATGCAATCATAACAAAACATGACTGGATACCACATCATCATGGCTGGGAAGAAAAATCATGGGGTGCCGATAATGGCTGGCATGGTGGTGCCAGTGTAGGCCATCACTATGATGATGGTGGTTGGGATAAACATGACTACGATAAGCATGCCAAATACGAATTCGATTATGGTGTCAAGGATTTAAAAACCGGTGATATTAAAAATCAATGGGAACACAGAGATGGCGATCATGTTAAGGGTAAGATCTTTAGAAGATATAAAAATCTTAAATAAACTGAAATTTTTTTTTTACTTGTTTCTCTTTATAGGCAGCTATTCCCTGAAAGAATCTGATGGCACTACCCGTATTGTTGATTACAGCGCTGATGACCATAGTGGCTTTAATGCTGTCGTTAAGAAAATCGGTCATGCCCATCATCCTGAACCAGTGCATCATTACAGCGGCGGCTGGGATCATGGTTACGATCATGGACATGGTCATGGTCATGCCTCCAGCTACGTTAAGGTTAAACAATACTAGTTCTGATATGTGATTTTGGTAAACGATAATCTAAGCATGTTATTTGAGTCAAGCATTTGTTAATGTGTGTTAATTTCTTTTAAATCTGTTGTAAATAATTTATTGTGCAAAATATTACGAAAGCAAAACTGAATAAAAATAAAAATTCAGAAAAAAAAAATGGTTTTGTTTTAATTGAATTAATCTTAGAAGGAAAGAAATTTCAGTTATCGAAAGTCAAACTTGGAAAAATAAAGGCTATGTGAGGTACTTAGCCCTTGAGGACTCAGATATTTGAAATCATTTCGTTGAATTCCAAAAATTGGAATAAGAGCCTTACGTAGGGTAGATCAAACTCAATAATGATTTCCTGAATTTGGAAAAAATTTCATTAATAAATAAATAAATAAATAAAATCCTGTGTTCTTGCATACTTAATTGGTCATTTCAAAACTTTAGTCATAATTACAACCTAGCTTCTACCACCACCCATATTGAGTGGCTTCATTTTATCCATGACTGTGGCACCTACATTTGGAAGTCGACTCCGAACAACAGGCAATTATTCATGGCAATCATATATAGCCTCCGAGTTGCTAGAGAAATTCACCAAAGAAATATTTGTTTCATATTTTGCTTTATGGGAGATGTCTTAGCAAGGCTTTGAACCAGGAGTTCGTTGTAATAAGCCTAGACACTTTTAGAGAAGATTTGCTGATATTAACCATTTCCTTTAGAAATTTCTTCAGCATTAAATTAAAGGCTGCCATCAACTCTATTTCTGCCTACAACTGTGGGCTCTGTCTGCACCACAAAATAATTGAAAAAAAAATCATAACAAGCATATGTTTCATATTTTATTTTTTAGCAAGGCTTTGAACCATAAGTTCGTGGGTTCTGTATGTGTGCACCACAAAACAATTGAAAAAAAAAATCATAACAAGCAGTTAGCCGACCATATATTGAAAATTAAGTTACAGAGAAAATATATTAGAGTCTCTTGTGGATACCATCAGTATTGTAGCTCTACTCAGCAATTGAAAAATACCAAAAATGAGAAAAAAAAGAGAAACAAAAAAAAAGCTGAAGAAAACAATAAAAAAGTGACAGTTGACAATGACTGAGATTAATAAAAGAAATAAGAAAATTATGGAGCAGAATCAGAAGTTTATTTCAAGCTGATCCGAAGTTCTAACAGACGCTTACTCTATAAGACGATTAATCAAACTCTAGCCTATTGCCTTAAGTCTGTATCGCCCAATATCAATTCAGAAACACAAAATCTACAAAACAGTCTCAAACTCCTCATATTTCCGCACCCTGTAGAAAGCGCCATCGTATCCCTTATAAACCCCTTATATGCCCCGAAACTTATCGGAAACCTAATAAACTCACTATTCCGATTCTGCTTGGACCATAGTTAACTGTAAGTTCTAAAGGAGGCTGAAAGTTCTGCAGAGAGTAAAATATTGAAACCAAGTGATTCGTTAGAATATGAATTACACATCACGGTTTTATCGATATTACAACAGGGATGTGCTCCAGACAGTCGCTGTAGTCTAATCGATAGTGTGTTGACTTATCAGACGTGAGGCCAAGATTCAAACCCCAGGTCAGATATCTCGAACAAAATGAAATACGCAAAAATTTTCTTCGGTGACTTCCTCTCAGTAGATTTTTGGCAAAAAATCTGAGAGTAAATAAAATATTACCATAAAAAGTTTCTGAAAAATATGACGTTCGGAGTCGACTGTAGGTCCCGTCATTCATGAATAAAATTAACCTACATAGCCTAAGTGGTGTAGGAAGCTAGGTCGTAGTCCTGACTGAAGGGTTGTAATGACCAATCATGTATATCGTGTATGTATGTTTCCCATCATATGTATGCCCGCTACTACGCTTATCTAGGTGTAGCCCATGCAAAACAGCTATTTTCCGAGACTCTGCAGGCTGGATTTAACCAATGGCAGGGGTTATGTTTGCTTGAGGGCCTGAAACCTAAGAAAAGCCCACAAGAAAAAGGCTAATGGAGTTAAGTGGTACGATTTAGGTAGCCAGTTCATATCACTCCCATTTGACATGATCATATCCTTAAAGCTCTATCGCAGGATACCCAATATGGCATGAGCCGTGTAGCATGTAGCGCAGTTCTATTGAAACCATTTGTTTTAATGTGTAGAACGTCCGATTCAGATACAGGTCACAAGAAGAATATAATCACCGACCTATAGTGCTCGTCATCAACAGTGGTGATCTGGCCAAAGTATTTCTAAAAGAAATGCGGGTACCGATATCGCCAGCCAGAAATCCACACTAAACAGTGTCCTTTTCGGGATGCATTGGACGCTAAATTCGAAAATTTTTTTGTTCACGTACATTCTCATCCAGACATAAGCCTCAATGCTGAAGATGATAGATTAGGTTAGGTTAGGTTAGAGGTGACAAGTACAGTACCTGTGACAAGTACAGTACCCGGAGGTCGAATTGACCCATTGTACAACGTTCTAGCTTCTCACACCACTCGTGTTGTGTGCGTTAATTTTATATATGAGTATAATAAGCCAACACACTACCTACTAGACCACGGCGACTTCAGGCTGAAAATGATTTTTCGATAAAAATCAGGGTCAGTTGCCACCTGACCCGGAAATCGTTCAGACCGAACACACGACGTTATCGATGGTTGTCCGTTATGACTTGACAAAGCAAACTAAATAAATGACAACTAATTTGGCAGATGTAGTCTTCAACAAAATGGCCGCTAACAACTGTCATAGTTCGAAAGTCCATACACAAATTAACATAGTTTTCTCATCATTTCGTTTAACTATTTAAATGTTTTTAATTTTAATTGCCCTTAAAAAAAAACTTTTTATCTTTTTTAATTCAATCATTTAACAAAGCTAGTTAAACGTTTAAATTTTATGAATTCTTTTATAAAAATTATAATTTATTTAATTGTTTTTTAAAACTCATAAGGTTTCTAAATTTTATTAAGTGAATTGCATGTGAATTCTTGTTATAGTTTAATGACGCAGCAAACTCGTCAGTCATGTTAGCCGTAATAACCTTATTAACGAATTAGAATGGAATGGTAAGTTAGCAGCCCCCCTTTTTTTTTTGATTTGTTGATTTAACACAAATTTTTTGATTTCATTTACTATTGTTAAGAATTTTTTTAATTATTTTTTTTTAAAGGTATATGGTTTGTTTATATATGTACTATAAACACGCATACATGCATGAAATAATAATAAATAGTATTAACAAAATTTAAAAAGGGTATTATAATTATAGTATAAATACTGCAATAATTAAACAAAAGTATAACAGTGCTTCGACATTAAGAGAAAAATTAACACAGAACACCTCAAGTAATTCTTCATAAACTATTCCACCGTTTCTTCTTTCAAACAATTATGAAATTTTTGGCTGTGGGTACATTTTTGGCCATTTGTGGCTTGGCTATAGCAGCTCCTTCATATCATCATCATCATGACGATGGAGCTCATGGCTCTAGTTATGCCGTCGTAACTAAACATGACTCAAAACCTTATCATCATGGCTGGGAAGGAAAATCATGGGGCTCTGATGAAGCCACCTGGCTTGGTGTTGCTGCTGTAGCCCACCATGATGGTCATAGTTGGGATAAACATGATCATGATAAACATGCCAAATACGAATTTAAATATGGTGTCAAGGATTTAAAAACTGGTGACATTAAAGATCAATGGGAACACAGAGATGGCGATCATGTTAAGGGTAAGTTCTTTAAGAAACTTATGAAAAATCAAGGCTCATAATTATTTTTCTTTTCAATATTTTAGGCAGCTATTCCTTGAAAGAAGCTGATGGCACAACCCGTGTTGTGGAATACAGCGCTGATGATCACAATGGTTTCAATGCTGTGGTCAAGAAAATTGGTCATGCCCATCATCCTGAAGTTTACGCCAAGCCAGTGCATTATGCTGGTGGCTGGGATCATAGTTACGATCATGGCTACGATCATGGTTATGATCATGGTTATGATCATGGACATGGTCATGCCTCCAGTTACGTTAACGTTAAACAACATTAATTATGATATGTAATAACTTGGAAAACGATAATCTAAGCATGTTATTTGAGTCAAGATTTGGAACTGTTTAATTTTTTAAATTAATTGTAAGTAATTTGTTGTTTAAAATATTACGAAAGCAAAACTGAATAAAAATATAAATTCAAAAATATATTGTTGTTTTAATTTTATCAAAAGAAAATAGGCTTTTAACCATAAAAAAATACAAAAAAGTTAAGTTAATAAAAAAGTAAGTGCCTTAAAAGCATACAAATACATTTAACACGATTAATAGGCCCTCAATCGAATAAGATTAATTCTTCACTATTAACAGATATTACAAAAATTAAAAACATTGAAGTATTTAAATGTTTCTGCAAAGAAAGGACTTTCTTATTACTGGACAGGGGTTAAGTGACTGTTTTGAGTGTCTATACTTAGTGTAAAGGATCTCAACAATTAGTTCTACAAATTATATTGAGACAGTCATATAGTAGTTCTAGTATAGCAGTTCTAGTACTTCTATAGTATATAGTATGTCTAGCTTACTAGACATGAGGCAGAGTTTCAGACATATGGGACATAATGAAATATGGAAAAACATTTATTCGGCTGTTTTCTGGCAAAAACTCGCAGAGTGAATAAAATTGCCATGAAAAGTTGAAACTGTAGATCGTACCACTCATGGATAAAATAAACACACACAACATATGTGGTGTGAGATACTATGTTGTAATCTTGACTAAAGAGTCGTAATGACAATTTATTTATGTATGTATTCATAAAAACAACGCACCAAATTCTAATCACAGCACTCCATAACACGCCACGCATGCTCTATGATTATGAATAAAAAAGTTCGTGTCTTAAGTCTTTTGATTAGTTACAGAGTGTATATGTATTAAATTTTCTTAAAGGCGGGATTTTTAATAAAGTCCCTAACGAAAGCATTTTCAACGCTCGTTCTTGTCCATAAATGCTAAGGATTTTTGGTAACTCTTATATGGGTTCTGGGATATATTGATATCGTTAGCAATTGCATTGCTGATGAACTCGCCAGGGCCGGTGTTACGGAGTAAGTATGTAAGTCAGTAAATAATATAGTAGTCAATCAGACAAAATATTGGCTGCTTATCATTATTCAGTCTGTTACTCAAGGATACACTCAAGACAGAAAATTTTGCACCCCAAATTTGTGGCCTTTCAGGTTATATGTGGCCTCTCCTAGAGCAAAAGGGTTCCCTTTTGGTGGCTTTGTTCTTTTAATAACAAGATCCCTTAACTAGGTCTTGGCAGTAACATATTTCAGTTCTACAAAGTTTGTATATCACAAGATCAGTTGTATCACACCAGTCTATACAATATTTTGACATTCAATCGGTTGAGAGTAAAGTCCCCTACCGATATGACGACATGGATGGGGTCGCCGTAGTCTAGTAGGTAGTGTGTTGGCTTATTAGACGTAAAACCCGGGTTCGTATCCCAGGTCAGACATTAAAACGAAATATGAAAAAATATTTCTTCGGTGACTTCCTCTCAGCAGATTTCTGGCAAAAACTCTGAGAGTAAATAAACCCCTCAAAAATCTGTCGTTCGGAGTCACCTTTAAACTGAAAGTCCCGCCACTCAAATATAAAATTGAGGCACACTACATGAGTGGTGTGCGAAGCTAGGCCGTAATCCTGACTGAAGGGTTGTAAAAGCTAATTATGTATGTATGTATGTATGAATATGGGTCCTCATTGGGCAGTCTACTACATCTGGCGTAAGGTTGAAGCAGAAAAGCCCATATTCTGTTATTCTAAGATGGAAGTAGAAAATCCCATATTCTGTTATTCTATGGTCGCAAAAATTTTCTCTGCACCTACATTAGTCACGATAGACCTGTGGTTTGATGAACGCATCCCTTCTCATCACATTCCTATTCCCCTTACATCGTTTATTAACATAATCGCAGTTGACTGATTGTAACATCGAAAATCTAACAGAACACCAACATTCTCAGAATTCAAGGAGCCGTATGCAATATTAGCAGGGACTAGGCCAACACAAATTCCAAAACAAAGCTGATACCACTGTAAACAATGGCCGCATGGCTAACTTTTCTAATGACAAAAAATAACTTTTATTTTCTGAATTTTTATTTTTATTCAGTTTTGCTTTCGTAATATTTTGCAGAATAAATTATTTGCAACAGATTTAAATAATTAACACAGTTCCAATGATTGACTCAAATAACATGGTTTGATTATCGTTTTTTAAAATCACATATTATAACTAATGTTGTTTAACGTTAACGTAGCTGGAGGCATGACCATGTCCATGATCATAACCATGATCGTAACCATGGTTGCCTTCCCAGCCACCAGCATAATGCACTGGCTTGGCATAAACCTCAGGATGATGAGCATGACCGATTTTCTTGACCACAGCATTAAAACCATTGTGATCATCAGCGCTGTATTCCACAACACGGGTAGTGCCATCAGATTCCTTCAAGGAATAACCGCCTGTGATAAAACATGTTTGAAAAAACAAAATATTTAGTATAACTGGCGTCCTAGAAATGTTTTAAAGAACTTACCCTTAACATGATCGCCATCTCTGTGTTCCCATTGATTTTTAATGTCACCAGTTTTTAAATCCTTGACACCATAATCGAATTCGTATTTGGCATGTTTATCATGAGCATGTTTATCCCAATCCTGAACATGATGATAAGATACACCAGCACCACCATGCCAGCCTTCATCGGAACCCCATGATTTACCTTCCCAGCCATGATGATGAGGTAGAGATTCATGTTTAGTTACAATAGCATAACTAGTGCCATGGGCTCCATCATCATGATGATGATGATGATATGAAGGAGCTGCCATAGCCAAGCCACAAATGGCCAAAGTTGTGCCAACTATTAGTAATTTCATATTGTTTGAAGAATGAAACCGTAGAATAGTTAAAAAGGAGTTGTTGGAGGTATTCTGTGTTAATTTTTTGGTTTCTACCAAAGAACTGTGTTACTTTCATTTAATTATTTGCAGTATTTATACTAAAAACAAATGCGATTAACTTAATATTGTGAATACTGTGGTATTGGTTTTATTATGAATTAGCACAATAAAACAAAAAAATAATTAAACATTCTAAACAATATTAAATGAATTAAAAATTTTGTATTAATATGTAGAAGTGGGCTGCAACCATACCGTTCCAATTCATTAATAAGGTTATTACGTTTAACCTGACCAAAGCGCTTCATCACACAGACGCAACCAATTGTATTAAAATTTGGAAGCGTTAAATAGTTAAGAATTAATTATAAAGTAGAATACATATACATACAAATGAACGGATTTTTTTTAATTAAATCAAGAAAAGAAGTGCAATGCAACACAAAAAAAATTAAAAATTTTTAAATTTATTTCGGTTTGAATTAAATATTTAACCACAACAAAAACAACACAGCGCTATAGGCTATTATCCTTAAAGGACAACATTGGACTTAGGCCTATTGTAGTATCACAATTCATATCCAAACCTTCTAATCTGCTCCCAAAAACTACGAGACTTAAAACCTCCTGTTCATGGCAAGAACAGAGCACAGACTCATGAGTTGCAAGATAGTCCTTTCCTCCCATTTACAACCACAGCTAATGCAGAAACCATTTAATAGAATACTTAGTCTACCGGTATGTCTTCCAAAACGGCTGTGGCCTTTGATAATTGCAATGCTTAATGTATCGATATGTCTTCCAATAAAGCAGTAGCCCTTTTAATAATTGCAATTGTGCGATGCTTGAATAAGAAATTTAAAGTCCTCTTCATATCTATACAAGTGCAGTAGCCTCTAGTAATACTGCAAGAACTTTTTTACTGCTAACAAAGTTAAAGCTTCCTATAAGGCCAGAGGACATTATCTAGTCCAACTAAAGCAATCACATTATCAATGCCCTATAAAATGTTGCAGACTGTGAACTCCTAACCAGTTCATTGCCAATGCAATCACTGACGGTATCCCTACATCCTAGAAACCATGAAATGATAAACTTTGAATGATTCGAAATTTTCTTAAGAAGGGACATTTCGATATTGAAGGGACATTTGTTAGGGACTTAATAGCAGCGTTGAAGCCAGAGAAATTCGCATCTTAGCAGCCCCGGTAGTCTTGTAGGTACCTAATTCAACATTACAACCCTTCATTTAGGATCTAGTTCCTCTATACCAATTATATTGGGTGTGTTAATTTTTTTCATATGTATGTACTCGTATATGAGTGGTGGTTAAAGAGGACGCCAAACGACAGATTTGTCAGGAACTTTTCATGGCAATTTTATTTTCTGCTGAAAGGAAATCGATGAAGAAATATTTTTTCCATATTTCGTTTAGTATCTGACACAAGGTCTGAACCGTGGCCTTATGTGGAATAAAACAACACGCTACCCACTAGACTACGATGACTTATTGGCTGACTTTGCCAGATTTGCCAGAAATCTGCTGAGAGGAAGTCGACGAAGAAAAATTTTTTTTTTAAATTTCGCTTAGTGTCTGGCCCGTGGCCTCAACAACGCACTAGCCACGACTAATTTACGACGATGGGTCTAAATTAGATGGGAAGCGTTCTAATTAATTACATAAAGTAGATCGCAAGGGCATTTCTGCTATTGTATCCACTCTCAAGGGCCATTGCGTGATGGGTATACATACTGAGAGACTTCGCTTAGCTGCATACGAATTCTGCTGAGGTTATAGATCGGTCGCTCTCAGACATTCCTCTTTTTCGATAACCAAAGATATTTGATTCCAATAAGACGACCACCATATAACAATCGATTTATTGCCAAATCAATTTGGTGACAATATTCTTATCAATAACCACCCCCCATTCGTTTGATTTATTCTCTAAACTTTGGACTTTCAAGTAGTCTTTCAAACAGAAGTACTTTCTAATGACTAGACCGCACATATCACAAAATAACAAATTTTTAATATTTAAATATTTGTCCAGACTGTTAAAATGGGTTTAATAGCCTTTAAACCTTTCATTTTTTCCCGATACAACACTATAAACAAAACCACAAAACCGTTAAAATGTATGAAAAAATGTTTTTAAAAATAATTTATTTTTAATTATTATTTTTTTTTCGTTAACTGTTTAATTCATTACCAAATGAGTATGAGTGCTTCTAAGTTTAATAACAATTGCATGTGAATTCTTTTTGTATGACGTATCATTGCATAGCCAGGTTAAACGCAATAACCTTATTAATGAATTGGAATGGTATGGTTGCAGCCCTAAATTTTTTCATTAATTCATTTATTATTGTGAAGAATTTGCAATAATTAATTAAAAATATTTCTTTTTAGTATAAATACTGTAAATAATTAACCAAAAGTATAACAGTTCTTTGCCACAAACCAAGAAATAAACACAGAATACCGCCAACAATTCTCCATAAACGATTCGCAATGAAATTTCTAGCTGTTGGTATATTTTTGGCCATTTGTGGCTTGGCTGTAACAGCTCCTTCATATCATCATGATCATCATGCTGATGCAGGACATGGCACTAGTTACGCTGTTATAACTAAACATGAATCATTACCTTATCACCATGGCTGGGAAGGTAAATCATGGGGTTCCGATGAAGGCTGGCATGGTGATGCTGGTGTAGCTCATCATTATGGTGGCGATTGGGATAAACATGCTCATGATAAACATGCCAAATACGAATTCGATTATGGTGTTAAGGATTTAAAAACTGGCGACATTAAAAATCAATGGGAACACAGAGATGGCGATCATGTTAAGGGTAAGTCCTTTAAGATATTTATAGAACACTCAAAATACTATTTTGTTTGCCAATATTTTTTCATTATAGGCAGCTATTCCTTGAAGGAATCTGATGGCACAACCCGTGTTGTGGAATACAGCGCTGATGATCACAATGGTTTCAATGCTGTGGTCAAGAAAATTGGCCATGCCCATCATCCTGAGGTTTATGCCAAGCCAGTGCATTATGCTGGTGGCTGGGATCATAGTTACGATCATGGCTACGATCATGGTTATGATCATGGACATGGTCATGCCTCCAGTTACGTTAACGTTAAACAATATTAATTATGTAATAACTTGGAAAACGATAATCTAAGCATGTTATTTGAGTCAAGATTTGGAACTGTTTAATTTTTTAAATCAATTGTAAATAATTTATTGTGCAAAATATATTACGAAAGCAAAACTGAATAAAAATAAAATTTCAGAAAAAAATTTGTGTTTTGTCTAAAATTACACTCTATTGAGAGTTGTGCAAAAAATATTTTAATGATGGAAAATTTCTGTGTATGAAATGATGAAGTAAATAGTGAAACTTCACTTACCTTAATACGATTTCTGCGGATTTTGTGAAGCGGCTGGCGAGACAGCATTTTGTACTTTATTTTTCAATATTTGTACAATCCGTAAATCGACGGAGAATTTTTTCATTTGATTCATCCTCGATAGTTTATCTCAGCAATCTGTAATTGATTTGAGATCGATTATTAGATTCATTAAACTGATCAGTTCATCAGGAAATCAATTTCTAACGATATAAATATGTGTCAGAACACATATAAGAGTTACCTTTGAAGGATCCAAAATTTCCCTGAGAAATCCTTAGCATTCATGAACAAGATCGAACATTGAAAATACGTTCGTTAAGGACTTCATTAAAAATCCCGCCTTATAAGAAAGCTTAATATCACCACCCTTACTACGTATACCATAGTATACACATCAAAAGACTTAAGACACGAACTTTTCTTATTTGTGAGAGCATGCGTGGCGTGTTATGAAGTGCTGTGATTAGAATATAGTGCATTGTTTTGATGAATAAATATGAAAATACGTTCATTAGGAACTTCATTAAAATCCTGCCCAAAAGAAAGTTAATGATCAGCCCCCTTACTACGTGTACCATAGCCCACTCTGTCTCGAATCAAAAGACTTAAGACACGAACTTTTTCATTTATAATCAGAGAGCATGCGTGGCGTGTTCGGAAATGTTTTGCTAATTGGTAATTATAACCTTTTAGTTAGGAATATGACCTAGCTTCTCACACCACCCATGTTGTGTGTGTTAATTTTATCCATGCAGGATTTATAGATCAAAATTGACTCTGAACGCCAGATTTTTGAAGAACTTTTCATGACAATTTCTTTAATATTACAATTTTTGCCATAAATCTGCTGAGAGTGAGTCCCCGAAGAAATATTTTTCCCATATTTCGTTTAGTTGGAGATATCTGACCTGGCATTTGAACCGTGGCCTCACGCCTGATAATCTACCAAACTACCACGATTTCACCGGGTTTAATGATTCCTTTTCTCAAAAAAATCGAAGTCACCGTAGTCTAGTAGGTGGTGTGTTGGTTTATTAGACCCGAAACCATTGTTCAAATCCCCGGTCAGGCATCAAAACGAAATATGAAAAAATATTTCTTCGGCGACTTCCTCTCAGCAGATTTTTGGCAAAAACTCTGAGAATAATCTGTAGTTCGGAGTCGACGTTAAATTGTAGGTCCCGCCACTTATGTATAAAATATACACACACAACATGTGTGATGTGAAGTGAAGCTAGGCCGTAATCCAGACTGAAGGGTTATAATGGCCACCAAGCTGCTGAGCCGTAGAATAGAGTTGGTTTGATAATAAAGTCGTATCAAATGTATCAAATACTAGGTGGACAGAAACGGGATATGCATAGCCTCAGATATAAAACTATTTTGAAAAGGAAAACAGAATGGGTAGCTCCATTACCTTACATCTTCGCTAATTAGTTACATGAATTATGTACAGGATTTATCAAAATAAAGTTTATATTTCCTTACGCTGGTCGTAATCCTGACTGAAGGTTGTAATGGGCAATTATATATGTATGTATTTCCTTACACATGAACTCAAGCAATTAGAAGAGCATAGAGGAGGTACATATATCAATAAGAATTCATTTTTAGTTATAATGGCGTTTGGAATTTCAAACCTTTTAAATGTTTACTCATCTATCGTTTTGAGTTGTAGCTTGCTAATCCTATTAAGCCGTTGAAGGGTTAACATTTGAATGCAATTTTAAAAATAAAATTAAATTTCATAAATTGTGTATTTAGATGAATAAAAGATATTGTTTATATAAAAAAGTCGTATCGTTTAAACACTTAACTAACTTGGAAATAAATTTCAAATGTACGAGTATCTGGTTTTAACAGCAACAAAATGATTTAAATATTTTTCTCACAAAATTCATCTTTAATTACATTTTTTTTATTTCACTTTAGTTTTTATTATTAAACAGGTACTCTTTAATTTAGTTGACATTAATTTAATTTTAATTCAACACTATAAACACACTATAAACCTTAGTTTGGTTATTTTAACCCTTATCTTGTATTCATGGGTTAAAATTGAACACACATTTCTATGCCATGTTAGTGGTCCACTATTTGGCAATCATACACTTGATATACATACAAATATAAGTGAATAATATACCCAAATGAAACTAGAGCTCAAACTCTACGTTTCCTTTTCCTAAAATTTAGGTCCAAGAATTCCCCATAAGTTCTCCATGGAATTGCTATAGGGATCGCATATCCATGATGGAAGTAGATCGATAGTTTTAAACTTGTCTTATCTTCCATCTTGACAGATTGGCAAATACCTTTACCCATCTAATTGTCGTCCTACCAATCAAATTACAGTAAGCACTGCCTAACTTCTATCTATACCTCTTCATTTTTGTACAAATTCTTGTCTAATAGAGAATAATCCCTAAGTTTGATACGTGATCATGCAATACGAACTTAACTACTTAGGTTTTGAGTATCGTGATAATGGATATGGGAACTGATGCAGGTCTTAATGCAGCAACAGTTTCTTTATCTGAACTTACAACTTCGTAAACTTTGCGTCCTCACTTGGCCTGTACGCGTATACAATTCAATTGACTCATGAATTGAAGGTAAACGACTCAAGACAAGTACCTGTGCTCGCTAAATGGGCTCTCGAACAATAGGCAACTGCTCCTAATTTTGATAAAAAAAAATCATCTTCAACACGGAATCCCATTACTAAATGAATTTGTACGCAAAAAAACAAAATTATAAAATCTATAACGATACCAATCCACATGAAACCCAACCCTCATTTGAAATTGATCATATGTGTGGATCGTCAAGCAGTAATCAAAGAGCTGGGATCCCATCTCGTCAAATTAAAAAGCGTCAGGAGTTGCAAGGACTCTCTACAACATCTACGTCGGCACAATATACGCCGCTACTAGTTTCTTGGTCACTGTGGCTTAGTGGAGAACGAAAAAGCTGACGAACTGCCAGCGAAGCGATCAGACATGTCTAAGAAAAGAGACTACAGAGGGGATATATGTGCCTCCACAGAATACTTTTATAAACTGAAAAAGGCAGCATGGAATTCAGCAAACCGTAGGTGGTCCAACACGAAGTCGCCGTAATCTAGTTGATAGTGTGTTCGCTTATTAGACGTAAAGCCCGGGTTCGAGCCCCAGGCCAGACATCAAAATGAAATATGAAAAAATATTTCTTCGGCGTCTTCCCCTCAGCAGATTTCTGGCAAAAACCCTGAGAGTAAATAAAATTGCCATGAAAAGTTTCTCAAAAATCTGTCGTTCGGAGTCGACTTTAAACTGTAGGTCCCGCCACTCATGTATAAAATTAACACACACACAACATGAGTGGTGTTGAGAAGCTAGGCCGTAATCCTGACTGAAAGGTTGTAATGGCCAATTATGTATGTATGTAGGTGGTCCAACATACCTGGTTGCTGAATTTTTAAACTGCTGTGTCCAACAGTGGACAGAAGGCCGGCCAAAAGGCTAATTGAGTTCGCCAAGATAACCATTCGTACTCTAACAAGAATTCTAACGGAATACTGCGCTATTGACAATTGACAAGAAATTCGGTCTGCCCCTCTAGGATAACTTTTGAAGCTGACATTATATGAAGGAAATGGAATCGGTGCAACAGCTTTTATGCGAGTGCCTTGCACTTCAGGACAGACGTAATTGGTTTTTGGGTGACAGAACGTTTGATGGCGAATGGCCACGGACGTGGAACTCGACGGTTTCATTCGAAGCTCGGATTGATGCAAACCCACAACTAATGAATCATGGCAAAAAGGCTTACCTTACACTGGGTAAGCCCATTGTCTCATATGGCCACAGAGTGAACTTGCCTGTGAACGGCAAGCAACCCGCTAACCTAACATAATTGTGATATCAAATCTAAATAAGTTTGAAGGTTGCGAAGGGAATTCTGTTGAAATAAAATCTTTTCTTTGATATGAACTAAGGCTGAAACTATGTTACGATTAGGTTTAGTTTTTACCATCAAAATTGTATGTCGTACATACATATATAGCTAAGATCAACAGTTTCTTACAACATACATACAATACATACATATGTAGGCATCATGAAAATCGAAAGTGTTCTAATAAATTTCATTAATTTTTAAACGCAAATATTTTAATGAGTTTATAGAAATTTAATTATAAATTAATAATAATTCTTTATGTTTTTCTATATTTTTTGTTTAATTAAGTGTTTCATATTTGATCGTTTAATCCATGAAATGGAATAAATTCCTTTAAAAATAATTAATTTTTAATTGTTTTTTCTTTTTGTTACAATTCACTAAAAAATGAGGGCTTTTGAATTTAATAACAAATGCTTGTCAATTGTTTTTTGTGGCCTTATAACATACACACTCGTATGTATGTAGCAGGTTAATTAAATAACTCTGTTAATAAATTGGAAAGGTACACTTTAAGACACACTTCTATGTATTGTTAACAACATTTAACTTTTTTCTTCCTGTTGTTAAGAACACTAATTATTTTTTTTTTTAATTAACATCAAAACAATTCTGATGATAAGCAATGTTAAGTTAGTAGCATTATTTTTTACTATAAATACCGTAAATAATTAAGCAAAAGTATAACAGTTCTTTGAAGCAAACCAAAGAATTAACACAACAGACAAAGCAATTCTTAATTAAGCACTCGAGGTTTATTTCCTTTAATCATTATGAAACTTCTAACCGTTGGCTCAATTTTAGCCGCTTGTGGCTTGGCTGCTGCAGCTCCTTCATATCATCATCATCATCATGCTGCTGAAGGACATGACATTGGCTATGCTTTTGCAACAAAACATGAATCAGTACCTTACCATCATGGCTGGGAAGGGAAATCATTGAGTTCCGATGAAGGCTGGCATGGTGGTGCTGATGTAGCTTATCATCATGCTCAGGATTGGGATAAACATGCTCATGATAAACATGCCAAATACGAATTCAAATATGGTGTCAAGGATTTAAAAACTGGCGACATTAAAGATCAATGGGAACACAGAGATGGCGATCATGTTAAGGGTAAGTTCCTTAAAACATTTACAGATTGCCAGTTATACTAACTATTTTGTTTTTCCAACATTTTTTATTACAGGCAGCTATTCCTTGAAAGAAGCTGATGGCACTACCCGTGTAGTGGAATACAGTGCTGATGATCACAATGGTTTTAATGCTGTGGTCAAGAAAATCGGTCATGCCCATCATCCTGAGGTTTATGCCAAGCCAGTGCATTATGCTGGTGGCTGGGATCATAGTTACGATCATGGTTACGATCATGGTTATGATCATGGACATGGTTATGATCATGGACATGGTTATGCCTCCAGTTACGTCAACGTTAAACAACATTAATTATGATATGTGATTTTGGAAAACGATAATCTAAGCATGTTATTTGAGTCAATCATTGGAACTGTGTTATGTTTTTAAATCTGTTGTAAATAAATTATTGTGCAAAATATTCCGAAAGAAAAACTGAATAAATATTGAAAGCATTATTGTAAATAAGCCCTAACTTAACAATGAATAAAAACAGACATCCGAAGAAAAGATAATGAATAATGAAATGGCCAGCCAATGGTGGCTGATAGCTAAAAGACCCTGTAAACATGTAGGTAAGGTACGTATATTGAATAACTTAGGAGGTTCTATTCCTCAGTGAAATTTTCATGATGAAGCGAGGCACCCAGTTTAGTTTTATAACATGACATAAGGTTTCTTAATAGCCTTTTACATTCCCTGACCAGATGCGACTTAAAAATATATCCTTTCCACAGCCTAAAAAGGCTTATGATTAAATATCTAAATTGTCTTTGGTATGGTCTTAATGCCCTGTTTGCCTTTCTATATAAAGTTCAAGTTAAATTTGTATAAAATTTAAGTTTTATGTTTTTAAACTGTACTTACATTTGTTATGTATATGACCCCAACCAGCTGCTTCAAATTCGCTCTTTACAATGCGGATCATATGGATATTTATGAGCAGGAGTTCTGGAACCATTTCTTAAGACCTAAAATAAATACAGAAACAAATAGAGTCATTATTACTTATATTTGCCAAGAGTTTCATAACATAAGTTTCTCTAATGCAACTCATCAACGGAAACTTGCAATTCATCATTTAAAAAAATGCAAGTCATCGACCCAAAAATGCAAGTCATCAACCAAAAACATGCAAGTCATAGACCCAAAAAAAGCAAGTCATCAGCCAAAAACATGCAAGTCATCTTCCAAAGAAATGCAAGTCATCAGCCAAAGAAATACATGTCATCACCCAAAATATGCAAGTCATCACCCAAAAAATGCAAGTCATCAGCCAAAAACATACAAGTCATTTTCCAAACAAATGCAAGTCATCGACCAAAAAACATGCAAGTCATCAGGCAAAAAATGCAAGTCATCATCCAAAGAAATGCAAGTCATCAGCCAAAATATGCAAGTCATCTACCAAAGAAAATGCAAGTCATCAGCCAAAAAAATGCAAGTCATCAGCCAAAAACTTGCCAGTCATCATCCAAAAAAATGCAAGTCATCAGCCAAAATATGCAAGTCATCTACCAAAGAAAATGCAAGTCATCAGCCAAAAACATGCAAGTCATCTTCCAAAGAAATGCAAGTCATCAGCCAAAAACTGCAAGTCATCAGCCAAAATATGCAAGTCATCTACCAAAGAAAATGCAAGTCATCAGCCAAAAAATGCAAGTCATCAGCCAAAAACATGCAAGTCATCATCCAAAAAAATGCAAGTCATCAGCCAAAATATGCAAGTCATCTACCAAAGAAAATGCAAGTCATCAGCCAAAAACATGCAAGTCATCTTCCAAAGAAATGCAAGTCATCAGCCAAAAACTGCAAGTCATCAGCCAAAATATGCAAGTCATCTACCAAAGAAAATGCAAGTCATCAGCCAAAAAATGCAAGTCATCAGCCAAAAATATGCAAGTCATCTACCAAAGAAAATGCAAGTCATCCGCCAAAAATATGCAAGTCATCTACCAAAGAAAATGCAAGTCATCAGCCCAAAAAATGCAAGTCATCAGCCAAAAACATGCAAGTCATCATCCAAAAAAATGCAAGTCATCAGCCAAAATATGCAAGTCATCTACCAAAGAAAATGCAAGTCATCAGCCAAAAAATGCAAGTCATCAGCCAAAAACATGCAAGTCATTTTCCAAACAAATGCAAGTCATCGCCCAAAAAACATGCAAGTCATCAGCCAAAGAAATGCAAGTCATCAGCCAAAAAAAATGCAAGTCATCAGCCAAAAAAAAATGCAAGTCATCTACCAAAGAAATGCAAGTCATCAGCCAAAAAATGCAAGTCACCGACCCAAAAAATGCAAGTCATCAGCCAAAGAAATGCAAGTCATCAGCCAAAAAAGTGCAAGTCATCTTCGAAAGAAATGCAAGTCATCAGCCAAAAAATGCAAGTCATCGAACCAAAAAATGCAAGTCATCAGCCAAAGAAATGCAAGTCATCCACCCAAAAAATGCAAGTCATCGACCAAAAAACATGCAAGTCATCTACCAGAAAAAATCAACTTGTAAAAATACCACATTTTGTTCTATATATACATAAAAATGCATATGAACTCAATGAGAATTATAAAAATTCTTAATCCATTTAACTAAAATATTATTTTTATCCGTATTTTTAGCCTATATCTCCGGTCCCACGTAACGCACGACCATAAGGAAACCCGTTTTGGAATCTTTGAGAATATGGTTATCCAGCCTACTAGGTCCATTTCCCCACTGGGTCCACCTTTTATCCGATTTTGCCTTTGTTGTCTATTTAAAGAAACCAATCAGCTTCGACGCCTATATATCCGGTCCCGCATAACGCTCGCCCATAAGGAAACCTGTTTTGGAATCTTTCAGACTATAGCTATCCAGCCCACTAGGTCCATTGCTCCACTAGATCCAATTTTACCCAATTTTGTCTTTGTTGCCTATTTGAAGAAAACAATTAGCTTCGACGCCTATATCGCCAGTCCCAAGTAATGTCCGACCATAAGGAAACCAGTTTTGAAATACTTGAGAATATGGCTATCCAGCCTACTAGGTCCATTTTCCCACTGGGTCCACTTTTTATCCGATTTTGATTTCGTTGTCTATTTGAAAATTAGCTTCAACGGCTATATCTCCGGTCCCAAGTAAGGTCCGAACATAAGGAAACCTATTTTGGAATCCTTGAGACTATGGATATCCAGCCCACTAGGTCCATTTTTCCCACTAGGTCCATGTTTTATCCGATTTTGCCCGATTTATACAGAGAGTTACTTTTTCCGTTAATTTTCGCCCACATCTCCGGTCTTAAGTAATGCCCGAACGTAAGGAAACCTGTTTTGAAATCCCTGACCCAATAACAATTCAACTTACCAGGTCCGCAGACCACGCTTTTTTAAATTTTATCGATTTTTGGTCGATTATCAGGTTGTGGATTAACTATTGATGCAATTATCTGAGGCGTACATTGATTGTCAAATCGATATAATTATAATAGACAGGACCAGGAAGAAACTTGAGATTATAAGATGATAGGGTGGGGTAGCTTACTCGATGGGAGAAACTGCCCAAATAGCTGTAGATTAGTGTCCTGGGTAAAATGATCCCGAGGATAATGGAGACAAAGTATTTCGTAATAATAACAGGCAGAAAACTAACAAGAGGGGCTCAAACAGAACCCATATTAATGCAGGCTTGTGAATACGCACAAGGCTTCCAGGCAAGCCTTGGAGGTAGTTTCATTAGATGATCAGGCAAATTGTTACCATTGTATGGATATTAGGAACGAACTCAAAAAACATTGTTACATTCTGTAGAACAGAGCCATGTAAACTATGGTTAGGTTAGTGGGAGATGAATCGAACGTAAGATTTATGAGAGAGCACTGCGTCCTGACTAATTGAGAATCAGCCAGTTTCTTCTTAAGACAGAGCTTTGCAAAGAAACTGAGTAATTTAAGAATATAACCTCCACCTAAAAGGCACTATATTCCGCCTAAAGCTCGACAGATAATTGTGGTGTCGGTTCACCACGTGCAATCCACTCAGATGATGATTGTTTTTAATTTCATGTCGAATAATGAATGGTCTCTGGTCTATTGGTCTATTGAGGCATAAATTAAATTCCTCTCAGAGTGTTTCTCAAAAATTTGTCTTTCCAAGTCGACTGTAAACTGTAAGTCCCGCCGCTCATGTATAGAAATTAAAATATACAACATAAGTGGTGCGAGAAGCTAGATCGTAATCCCTGACTGAAAAGTTGGTTCTGTCAAAACGCTCTAACCAACTAAACTAATAGTCCAACTGCTGTACATGTGACTTCTAAAGATTGGGATGAATTGAAAATCATTTAAATGTAATACTAACAGCGCCATCTGTGGGTTATCTTATGTATATTTCAGCTTAAGTGTTATTTCTGTGTCCCATATGAATCCCCTACAACATTAAAAACTTGTTTGTTGCCTATGATTTTCAATTACAATGTTTTTCTTTAATTCCTTTACATTTGACCTAATTTCCTTAGCCAAGTTTAAGTTCGTATCATTAAAGCCGACCACTGATGTAATAAAAATTTATTTGAAATTCTTTTTTTTTTTACTTTTATGCTTTCAATTGGGAGTTTTATTTTGGGACAAGCAATACCATCCGAATGAAACAATATAATCGAAATTTTATGCTTAAAATCAATAGCGCTTACCAGGCCGCACCAATAATGGAATGTAAATTTCTAAACGAATACTATACAGCGATAAAAATCCCAACCCAGTAAATATTGCAAAAAAAAAAAAACAAAAAATACCAAAGAAATGTTGCATTAACTAAAGCGAAAGCAAAAGGAAAAAAAGGCACAAAACTGTAACCTATTAATGAACACTCTCTAGTAATTAGCAAAAGCAACAGAAACAACATGAGCATTGGCAGCAATAGAAACAACAGTAGCAGCAGCAGCAGCAATAGCAACACGAGTAATAATATTGTATTGTTAAGTATAAATAACCCATGGAAACCACCAATTGTTATCAGTTTTTGGATAACATTCAATTGTTTTACACGCTGGTTTAAGCTTCAAATCTTTGCTCTTGTTTAGCCCACCCTCTGTACGATATAGAAAAAAATGCGTTTCCTAACATCAGTTGGTATTGTGTTGATGGCCATTTGCGGTTTGGCTAGTGCTGGTCTATTGCATCATGGTCATCATCAGCATGGCTATCAGCATGGGCATGGTAGCAGTTATGCGGTGGTCACTAAACATGAAGAGCCCGCTGTCAAACATGAATTTGCCCATAAAGCATGGGAGGAACATCATGCTGATGCTGGTCATGAAGTTGTACACATACAACATAAATCTGATGAACATGAGGATTATGATGCTGGTCATGGTCATGAGATCAGCCATGATTACTATGCTCCAGCCAAGTATGAATTTGATTATGCTGTAAAGGATGAAAAGACCGGCGATGACAAGAAGCATTGGGAAACCAGAGATGGTGATTCAGTTAAGGGTAAGAAGACAATTCTTTTATAAGCCTTCACACTCAAATAAAAAAATTATTTTTATTTTGCTTTTCAGGCGGTTACACCTTCAAGGAAGCCGATGGCACTACCCGCATTGTAGAATACACTGCTGACCATAAGAACGGCTTTAATGCTGTTGTCAAAACAGAGGGTCATGCCCATGTTGAGCATGAAAGCCATAGCAGCAGTGGCGAATCCCATGATTCTCACGGTTATGCCCACTATAGTCATTAGTTTTTTGCATAAACAAGCATTTATTGGACACAATCTCTTTGCCAGGTTCCAAAGACTTAATAAGCATACTTCCTAGTTAAATATTAAACAATTAAATTTGTATTATCTCCTATTTTAAATCATTAAC
Organism: Sarcophaga rosellei; assembly: GCA_930367235.1. Lineage (NCBI taxonomy): Eukaryota > Metazoa > Arthropoda > Insecta > Diptera > Sarcophagidae > Sarcophaga > Sarcophaga rosellei. Next base: position 12,327,999 of record OV884020.1, on the reverse strand, counting down.
GAATTAAATACTTTAAATGTTATTAGAAATTTTAATTATTTTGTTTAAAAAAGAATTATTTTTTGAGTAAAATATGGTAGTGTTCAGGATAATTAAGCCGATAGGACGATATAATTAACATTCAAATTTTCGAAATCCTGCATAACTATTAAGGAGTCGGATCAACTCCACATATACTATAGAAATCTATATGTATCCTACTGTTAATATATCTCAACATCCCTCATTCTAACTTCCTAACTATCAACCACTTCTTTCCATTCTGCGAATCCAAAACCAAGCCGAAATGTATATGGATTTCGCTATGATGCGACCTCTTAGTCATATGATCATGAGCGAGAATAAAAGAGGAATTTAAAGAGAAGAAACCTGCAGCTAGATTTCACAACTGAACTCCCTAACCAAATAGAGCATGAGCTTTGTGTTGACAGTCGAACTACAGTTTCTAGTAGGGAAAGAAATAAAAAGGCATTTCCACAAAATAAAGGAAAGATGGGTTCATTGGGGAAAGCATCACTTAAAAAGCCAACAGCAAAGGCAAAAATAACTGATAGTGTGAAAGAAAAGGGATTACTGGATCACAAGCCACCTATGTACATCCAGCTATGCTGTATAGTAACTAAGATTAGAGCAATAGAGAAATGAACACCAGAATACAACAATCGACGTGTGCAGCAGTTACCAGCTTCTGGTCAAAGTGATGCAATTCAAGATCTTCTAAGAGTAAGCAGTAAATGGTATTAAGGATACCTAAAGAAGAGAATTAGCAATTAAGAATCTTCTATGACCAAGCAGTAAATGGTATTAAGGACACCTAAAGAAGAGAATTAGCGCTGGAGCAGTCAGTAAGAAGACAGAGGAATGTCTAGAACTGAAGGTTAACAGACAAAAAAAAGAGGGGCCCTTACCGAATACTAAAACCTAAAACTCCAGCACAGTTATTGCAAAAACCCTATGGAATGAGCAGAGACAACTAAAGGCAAAATCTCAGTGTGCGTGTACAGCATAGATGGCAGTCCAAGAAATACCATGATATCAATTTGACGCCTTCAGAGATGTGAGGTAGTAAAGGGTCACATTCCAATTGCCTATAAAAATACACAGACTTAACTATTGAGAAGATAACAGCTCCGAAACTATCGGAATGAGAGAGAAGAGCTTATGGTGTGTTTTAGCAATGTAGAATCTGGAAAGCATAGGGTAACTTTCTTTCTTTAAAGAAAAGGAAGAAAGCGCAAACAACAGGGCTCTGTTAAATAACCAGAATAAAAGTGTGCATACAAGCCTTTGGTTCCTCTTAAAAACTAAGGATGAAGACAATAGAAAAACACTTGAGATGTTGACAGTGGCATATGGCAAGAGTACCTTGAGTCGAAAAAAGGCCAGTACCACTGCCTTTCACAGCAGGTGGAGAAAATGTGAAAGACTCTCAACCACATCAATAGCGGAGAAAATGTTGAAAAAGTGAAGAAAATGTTTGTTCCAAAATTGTTGAACTTTGACCCAAAAAAACCTCGCATGATCATCGCTTATGGATTGTTGAATGACGTCCACATGTCAAGTGTTTTTGTGGACTTAATTCGATTTGTTGCAAACACTTATATGCAATTAAGTAAATAAGTAAGTACTTTTCTAGCAATGGGTCTTCTTTTATAGGCTACAAACTTTGGGTGTCCTCGTAGTGGAGAGAATAATATGGTAGTCTGTTCGATGAGTTTGATTACATACATACATGCATACATACATAATTAGCCATCACAACCCTTCAGTCAGGATTACGGACTAGCTTCTTACACCACTCATGTTGTGTGCGTTAATTTTATACTTGAGTGGCGGGACCTACAGTTTAACGTGGACTCCGAACGACATATTTTTGAAAAACTTTTTCATGGCGGATATAGAGCTTTTGCCAGAAATCTGCTGAGAGGAAGTCGCCGAAGAAATATTTTTTTTTTCATATTTCATTTTGATGTTTGGCCTGGGGCTCGAACCCGGGCTTGACGTCTAATAAGCGAACAGGTAGTGTGACTACGGCGACTAGAAGAGTACTCTGAGCCGAAAAAAGGCCTGTACCATTGCCTTTCACAGCAGATGGAGAATATGTAAATGACGACGCTTGCTCTAAACTGTCCACCACATCAATATCGGAGGAAAATGTTGAAAAAAAAATAAGAAAGTGTTCGTTCCAAAATTACTGAATTTTGACCCGTGAGCATCGCTTATCGATTGTTGAATGACGTCAACATTTGAAGTGTTTTTGTGGACTTAATTAGATTTTTTACAAACACGTTAACGCAATTAAGTTAAGTAATTATTTTTCTAACAATGGGTCTTCTTTTATAGGCTACGAACTTTTGGTGTCCTGATAGTCTAGAGGATAGTATGGTAATATGTTCGATGAATTCGTTTACACCGAGTATATATGGTCTTACGAAAGAAATCAAGTGTTGCATAACTAAGAGAAGAAAAATGGAATATTGTCATGCCTCCTCCGTCTCCTCCTGTATATTATTAACCAAACAATTTAATTCTTAATTGCACAAAAATTGTTTTATTTACAATCTACTTTATGAACCCCAAAGCCCTAAAGCGATTGGCAAAGCCTGTCTATAATTTTTTGTTGTTTATAGTGATTATTATTAAAATTTTTGTTTAAATTTTTTTGTTTCTAAACCATACCCCCAATACATAATTTTATTTAGATTTTATCACACTCTTGTAAAATCAATAAATTACTACCCGTTTATTGTCATTTTCTTGCAATTTTTTGTAAAATATTGGCCAAAAAGTGTTAGACGGTTTTAAAATTATTAACGCCCAACGAAAGAACATTTATTATGACACCTCGTAATGGAAATATTTAACCAAATAATAACCATTATTAAGAAAAATTTAAAAACAACAAAAACAACATTAAAAGCGGTTAAAAAATTAACACCAATATTTAGCCTCTGAGGCGATAATCTGTCCAAAAAAAAATTTAATTGAGTTATTAAAACATTTAAAACCAAAAAAATAAGAACAACAACTACAACACAATAAACCCAAAACATATAACAAATAACTAAAAAACCAACAATAATAACAACAACTGAAAAAATAAATAGAAAAACATTCGACAAAATAAAAATTATGGCTTAAGTTAGAGCCACACTATGGCTATGACTATGACTAGGGTATTGTATAATAATCAGCAGTAATATATGCTGTTGTTATTGTTAGTATTATTGTTACTGACCAATAATTTGATCATAATAAAAATGTTTAACAATTTAATGGGGTAATTGTGGCTGTAAAATAAAACAACAACAACAACAAGAAAACCATTTCATACACGCATATGATCACATACTTATTAAAACGAATTCCATTTGAAAAACAGACATTAGATGAGGTGCTTAAAGAGGGGTCTATAAAACTCGAGAGATTTTGTAATGAAAGCAACAAAATGAAATGGTATGAAAAGCAAATAATATTTAATTATTGTGAAAATAAATTATTATTAAATATACTGTAAATAAACAATTAGTTTAAGGAAATTTATTAATTTGTATTGAGGAAAAATTTACATGGAAATGAAAGGTAACACAGGCAGCAGACAAAAAAAAACACCACAATAAATCGATTAAATAGTTGATTAAGATCAGCAACAGAGTTAAGCTAAAAAAGAAATCGTAAACGAACTCATGTGGTGTTAAGCAGCAAAATGATGCAAAAGAGAAGTGTGAAGGGGCATTATTGTTATACAGCAAGTATAAGTTGAATAAGTTACAATCAAAGACATTCGTTTAATCACAGTTTCAAAATGGGAGTTCTCTTCGATCAATGGTCACTTTGTCCATCTTAGGTACGATAGCCATAATCACCCCACCGAAATAACAATTTGGTGAATAAATTCGAGCTCAAAATCAAGATCTACTGGAAAAATCACCGCTGTGTGCAGGAAAGTCCAAAGCAATCGATTTCATGTCGCTCACAAGAACACGGTCTTTAGCAGACAACAACTTGAAGAATTTTACATCGAGACTTCAACTCACCCATTTACTGAAAGTAATCGATCATAGACACCGAAGTGTGTTCGCTAAATGGGCTCTGAAGCAGTTGTCAGTTGAAACTAATTTTCATCAGAAAATCATCTTCAGCATAGGTGCCTATTTCTGAATGAATGGGTACCTGAACAAACAAAATTTTTGAATTTGAAATGATAACAATCCTTATGACAACCAACAATATTCAATGCACGCCGAAAAATTCACTGTTTGGTATGGATTTTCCATGTTTTTTTTCTAGAACAACGTTAGCCTAGTAATTACTGTCAACGCCCAGCACTATCGGTTGATGATTGCCTACTTCTTTGGACCGGAATTAGATAATCAGAATAACAAGGACATGTGCTTCCAGCTGGATGAAGCTATATGCTACACACCCCATGTCTCATTAGATATTCTGCATGGGCATGGGAAGTAAGCTGAACCGGCCACCGATACCGTTCAATTTGATGCCGTTAGTCATGTTCTACAGGGCCAAATACGTAGATAGTTTCTGCTATCTAGGCAGTATGCAGAATATTATATGCAGAATATTATATGCAGAATATTCTGGCCAAACACCATCAGCAACGCAGATCTCTGGACTCTTACAGAGGAGGAACCCATACAGAAGCAGATCAAAAAGAAAAAATGGGGGTGGATCTGCCAAATATTTAGAAAGAAGCCCGACAGTATTACAAGAATGGCGCTAGAGTGGAATCACCGGGGGACCAAGAAACCGTGGCAGACCAAAAAACGCACGGTCCTTCAAGAACTAAGGCTAAATGACCTGACATGGGAAGGCGCAAAAATATCAGCGGAGAATCGTGTCAGATGGAGATGCTTTGTGGAAGCCATATGCTCCCTAGAGGGATAACGGAAAAAATCCATGTTCTTATACGGTTTTCTTAAGCTGCAGGCATGTGCGAATAAGTCAGCAACTACAGCAATCCTTAAATCCTACATAACCAAAGTCATCGCTCAAATTCAGCCTAATTAATGGGCTAGAGTAATGAAAAATTGTACATAGCAGATGTCGTCCATGCAGAGAAGCTGCAAATGTCATTGCAACAATGTTACTATCTACACAAATGGCATCACTAGGTCCTTCAAACGAATAACAAATTTCAATGTTATTTCACACACAATTTTGCAATTTAAATTTAAAAATAGGAAGCTCTTTAAAAAGAACCTATATTTCCTATGGATTATTTCTAGTGGAATTTACTTTCCTTGGAGCAATGATTCCATAGTTTTTGTAAATTCTAGATATCTTGGATATCATTTCTTGAGGATGTCTTTCTATTCTATTTTATTCCAGGGTCATATTAATCTCATTTCCAAATTATGGTCAAAAGTGAAGTGCGGACAAACGATTGCCTTTGACTGTAGCTTATGATCATTGATTGATGCTATAATGTTTTTCATTTATGAGCTCCATTCCAAAGCTCGTAATAGTTGTACGTTTACGAGATCTTTATAAAGCAAGCAAGCAATTCCATGGCATTTATTTTTTAAATATGATTTCCGGCATATGTCCGCCGCCGCTACGAGCAACATGGTCCATTTATCTAGCTGAAAAACTAAGGTGTTTCATTCCATCAGGCTTAAGATTCTGCCACTTTAAGCTAATGGTGTAGCAGCTCCTCTCTTCAATCTAGAAAGCATTGGCCATTAAATAAAGTTTATCCATAATTTCCCAACTAATCCTGGCCAAGGCGATCTCCCGCAGTCCGCTACTAAATTTGCCCGCAACGTAGCTTCTGAGTATATACCCTATATATGAATAATCCGCCATTTCTCGAAGAAATAGGCGATATTTATGGACAAACTTAGTGGCCGATATGAATTTTGATTAGCAGGCATGAGTATTATCAAGACTTTTGCCGCCGCTACATACAGGCTTCATATCCAACTTCGTCCATGTATATTATTAGAGGATTTGGAGAAGATTAATTTTTGTTTTTAAAAGCCTACTAAAACAAGTGGACTTGAAAGCAATCGAATGAGTATATATAAGAACCCCTATTTGCCTTAACATTTAGGCCGGATTGGTCAAACCTAGTGGAGTTTGGATAGGTTTGGTTTTTTGTCAAGTGGGTTCATCATCATTACGCTATATTGGGATTGAAGTCCAAAGGAGCCCCTAATGGAACACATTTGGTGTGTTTTTGAGTCCCGGTAAGTTATAAGTTGCCACTACCACCCACCCTCCAAATAAAATATAATTTACTTATGCTTAAATAGCAAATAACTCAATGAGAATTATTTGTTGTTTGTCCTAACTAAGTAAACAAACAATTGTAGCTGACAAACCACTCCATATGTGTGTGTTTGCGTGAAGAGCAATTCAACAAAACTGCAATGTTAATATGAACAGAGCAATGTTATGTATTTAACAGAATACTCAGTATACATATGAGCGTGGTAAAGAGTAATGCTATGTGTTTAATAGAATACACTGTATACATATGATCATGTTACAGAGCAATGCTGTGAGTTTAACAGAATACTCAGTATGCATATGATCATGTTACAGAGCAATGCTGTGAGTTTAACAGAATACTCAGTATACATATGATCATGTTACTTTCATTACACAAATATTAGAAATCGATGGATGGACGGATGACCGATGTTACCCACTACAAGAAAGCTATAACCCATCAAACGTTGCAGAGTTATATAGACTTGGTAAAACTATTCCAATACTTTTGAAAATATTTACTAGGACCCTAGAGAAGATGCTTGATCATTGGGATGTGATGGAAGAAATCAAGCTATTTGAGAATTGTAGTCTAAGGGTTTCCAAATACAATCCAATTAGTGTTATATCCCAAATGGTTTTGGAATTCCAGAGAATATTGCTAAACAGTATCGAGGAATAAAAGTCTATGACCTTAGCTGCGTGCAATGAGCTGCTTAGGTCTGCAGTTCACCGAGTTCAAACTGAGTGCCGCAAGAGTCGCCTGCAGTACCAAGAGATGGTCAGAAGAAAATCAATTCAGCATGCCATAAAGTGCCTTAGTGGGTGTAGCCCTAAGAGCATTAGAAAATTGTAGAAACCTTCTCCAATGGTTTTGATACCAAACCAGTGTAGGGATTGGCTTAAAACAGCATTTTCTGTATTTGGAAGCTGATAATGCTGTGTAGTATGATAGTGTAGTTAAGCAATCGTTGCAGATAGGAAAGAACCTCTCCGAATTGTGGAGTGACACTTTTTTCCAAAAGTGCCCAGTACTTTGAATACGCTAATGAAAGGGGCATTATAGGGCACACCAGGCTAACAGCCACCGCTGCCTTTTGTATAATAAAACAGGAGCATAACCAAATACTTCGGGCAGTAAATAAGGGAAATACGTAGTAATATGTTGTCGATGTGCGGCATCATATCGTATAGGACATTGCTTTCGCCAACATAACATCGTTGTTGTCAAAGGATTAATTTTCCTTGCCTCCCCTTTTACTAACGAAAATAAGGACAATTTGGATATCAAATGTAGAATCTAACAAGAACGTCTGTATTGAAATTATATCGTATTGCAAATGGGTCTGAAAACTTATGCAGTAAAAGCACAAACCATTTGCAAATCAAAGAAATCCTATTCAATTTCATTTTAGCTACTCATTACAAGTATTACAAAGTAAATGCAAAATGCATGGATGCTTGCAATATTATGAATATTTTTGGAAAATAATTTATTAATTTTTTTCGTATAATATTTTCTAACCAAAAACTGGGAAACCAATGAAGTCGAAAAAAATTATGATATTTTAACAACAAACAAACGTACAAACAATAGCCAATAATGTATAAAAAAAATTTCACATACAGGGAAATTCATACGAATAAGAAGCAACTGCTTAGCACACTATGCCAGAAACATGGCGAATGCCACTTGCCAAGAGTACTAAACTTAAATTTTTCTACCACAGTTTGTATGAGAACTTGCATCAAATATGGCAGTATACCAGGCAACATAATAGCTGGGTTAGAATGGCTTAAAATATCAATTTTGCTCGCAAACGCAATGGCTGAGTAGAGTGGCTTAAAATGGCTACTTTAGGGTATAATTGCGTAAATCACGTATAAAAATGTGTGGGTATAATGCGAGGATTACTAACTATTTCGTTCAAAATTAAATAAGTGGACTTGGTTGACATGTAGTTTGAACAAGATGCCACAAGGCATGCGATATCATGATGCTATTGAGAGGCGAGTTTGGTAAGCGATTGATATCTATTTATGAAGAAAAGGACCCTGTAGTCTAATAGGTAGTCTACTTAGGTGGTGGACGAGGTAGTCTACTTAGGTGGTCTACTAGGTAGTCTACTAGATAGTCTACTAGGTAGTCTACTAGGTAGTCTACTAGATAGTCTACTAGATAGTCTACTAGATAGTCTACTAGATAGTCTACTAGATAGTCTACTAGATAGTCTACTAGATAGTCTACTAGATAGTCTACTAGGTAGTCGACTAGATAGTCTACTGGGTAGTCCACTAGGTAGTGTTTTAGCTTATTAGACGTAAGGCCACGAATCAGACCTTACCTTCGATAATGGACGGAATATTGGAAGGAAAGTGGATATTGGAAGAAAGTCTACTGGGTAGTCTAGTAGGTAGTCTATTAGGTAGTCTACTAGATAGTCTACTAGGTAGTCTACTAGGTAGTCTGCTAGATAGTCTACTGGGTAGTCTACTAGGTAGTCTACTAGATAGTCTACTAGATAGTCTACTAGATAGTCTACTAGATAGTCTACTAGATAGTCTACTAGGTAGTCTACTAGATAGTCTACTAGATAGTCTACTAGATAGTCTACTAGGTAGTCGACTAGATAGTCTACTGGGTAGTCCACTAGGTAGTGTTTTAGCTTATTAGACGTAAGGCCACGGATCAAAACTTACCTTCGATAATGGACGGAATATTGGAAGGAAAGTATTATAAGTATTCACAGAGCACTTAAGACGTAATCGCGTACAACATTTACATGAACTACTCATGTTAGCTAAGATGTCGTCGTTCGCTAGTTGTTTGGATTAAAACCCGGCTTAAAAATATTAAGCAAAACGAAATACGAAAAAATATTTCTTTCGAAGACTTCCTTTCAACAGTCTTATGGTAAATAACTCTGAGAGTAAATAAAATTGCCGTGAAACAGTAGGTCCCGCTAGTAATTGATAAAATTAACACAACCAACATGGGTGGTGTGAGAAACTAAGTTGTAATTCTGGCTCATGGGTTGTTATAAGAACTACTAAGCAAAAGAGAGTGCTTCTGATGTAATTGAACACACAATCAAAGTTATGCGGACGCATTCATTCCACAGCATAACGCCAAGTCGATTGATATAACCGATTAATGGATTTATTTTAGTGTTACCAATCTCAACACAAACACATTATAACCCCTAATAACTGACGTATGGCTCAGGGTAAAAATAGCTACAAAAACAGCGTTAACAAAGGCTTAAGCACCTGCTGTGTGGTTGAAATAACAAAACCAAAAATATGAAAAAAAGTAAAAAAAAAGCCAACAATTGTATGGCAACATGAAACTGTTTTTGAATAACAAAAAAAGGAAAAAAAACTTAACATACAAATTCCATTGTTCAAATGGGTGGTTTTATGGGTGAGTTGCTTTTATATTTACACGGTTTTTTCTCTTTTTTATTTTTGCAATTGTTTTTGTTTTATTTTTTGCTTTTAATGGCCAAAAAATAAAATAAAATAAAACAAAACAAAAACTAATGAAAAGGAGAGTTGTAAACAACAATAGCGATAAATTATTAAAGTAGAACTGCAATGACCTTGAGACAAACAAAAAAGAAATAGAAAAGCGACCACAATATGTATTAAATGAAATAAATTAAATAAAGAACATACGAGCACAGAATAAAAAATTAATTGTAGAAATTAATAATTATTTGTTAGAAATTTAAATATAACGCCTACGGGGCTGTTTAAGTCTGAACATTAAATAAAAGCAAGAATTGGTAACATCTAGAACTTAACATTTTAATAAGTATTCTAATGCTAAATGTTTACGAGTAACCAGGAGCAGAAGTGAAAAAATTAGTTTTGTTTAAATTTGATAGCCATGAAAATGATCCTAGATTTACACTGGCACCATTACTTTGGCCATGAGCAAGAGATGAAAAGGTACATATATATCTGCGATATTAGACTATAGACCCTGGTCCTTGGTGATGGTCGTAGTCAGAGGCAACCGCCTCACGTTGATATCATTATGTGCGGAATATAAAAACACTCAAATGTCCACCTAGGCTTCTCTTGGTGGATGTCTTTAACTGCGAAATATGACATTAAAAATGTCCTCTTTCATTGATTTTAGTTCATAAATCAACATAAAATTAACCGATGGCATAGGTTATATATAGAAACTAGGCCGTGATTCTGGCTGAAGGGTTCTAATGACCAATTATGTATGTATGCATAGGTTATATTGGCTTTAAGGACCGTTGTGGTCGCATGTATCTGCGATTTAAAAAAACTCCAGAAGTAAAAGCCAAATGAAGTCCAATCGCATGATCTCAATGACCAGTTCACATCACTTCCACGTAAGATGACCATGCCCCCAAATTTCTGATGCAAAATATCCAATGTCGCATGAGCTGTGTAGCACGTAGTGTGGACATGGTGAAACCATATGTTATAGGTGTCCAGATCTTTAATTCAGGTCAAAAAAGTTGTTTTTAAACGATCTGGCAAGGATAACCATAAGAATAAGTCTTAATATTGTCGAATATCTCATTTTGATCAGAATTTCTTAATATTTTTCCCACAATTTCTAGATCAAAGATAAATGCATTCAGTTTTGGTTGCGGTTGTATCACATTTCTGAAGTTGTGCCTTGTTAGTTAACACTAAGTCAGCATGATTATACAGATCCTCTCTGATCACTAGTGTTTTTGACAGTTTAAGCTGACATATATGTAGTTGTATGAACCCAAACTAAACAGTAGAACTTGAAATAGCGGAACACATAACTTTCGAGTGTTAAAAATTGGAAAATGCACATCGTGCGTTAGAAGAGAATCTAATCTGGTAAGTGGTATACTGGCCAACTGTTTGTCAGTCGGATTTTCTGCAGTGTTAGTACAATCGAGGGAGAATACAGGGGACTAAAAAAACTGGAGCTAAGGTGGCACTGACAGCTTATCAGGCGTAGTATTCGGAAAGAGGATAAATGTACAGAGACAGCTACACCTACAATGGCTCTCTTTGTTACAATTAATTGGCTTTCATCTAGAATACTTGCTAGACAACATGCAGTACTTGTTACAATAATTTGTCGGTTTCGCACATTATTTCCTCTGAAGAACCCACCATACTATCTAAGAATCTTCAGACTCTGTTCATAATTGATTGTAGTTTGTCTGTATCTGGTCTTGATAGGAGATTTCATACTAGAAATCCAAGTGGGGATGAGTGCTTGTCCAAACTAGTCAGCTCGAGTTTCAAAACTTGAGTACCCAAGGTAGGCAGTGAAGTCTGCTCTAAAGGCCTTAATGTTAGGATATCTCTGCGCCTACCTGACTAGTGCTAAATAGTCATAAATCACATCCAACAACATTTGATAAACGTACAGAGACAGATGAACTGTAATGTACATGACGTTTGACCATAAGGCTGTGGATGGCCTAGCCTCCTGACTTAATGCATAATCGGTGGTTCTAAGAAATGTTTACCATCGAACGCTGGAGTGATTTTGAAGGGTGGAGGTGCCACGCTAACTAAGGCCTTCCACTGTTTTACACCTCGTTAAAAAAGTCAATATGGGGCAAATTTTTTAAATTTAAAAACAGAGGACTACATACATACATAATTGGCCATTACAACCCTTCAGTCAGGATTACGGCCTAGTTTCCCACACCGCTCATGTTGTGTGCCTTAATTTGTTTATACTTGAGTGGCCTGACCTTATTATCCTACAGTTTAACGTCGACTCCGAACGACAGATTTTGAGAAACTTTTTCATTGCAGAGTTATTTACTCTCAGATTTTTTGCCAGAAATCTGCTGAGAGATAGTCGCCGAAGAAATATTTTTTTTTCATATTTCGGTTTGATGTCTGGACTGGGGCTCGAACTTCGTCTAATAAGCGAACACACTACCTACTAGACTACGGCGACTACAGAGGACTATCCTAGACAATAAGCCATTATCGGCTTCTTTTCTGAAATGCATTTCAAATTCACATTAAACATGAACGCAACTACAGGTTTACCTAGATAACAAGCCATCATCGGCTTCTTTTCTGAAATGCATTTGAAATTCACTTTGAACATGACCGCACCTATAGTTTCATTATTCTTCACCTAGATTAAGCCGCTAGATTCTCTGCATAGTTTAGGCCGTCTTAAATTTCTAATTGAAAAAAAGGCATTAAATATCTCTTTAATCTTAAGGCATTAAATATCTCCTGCACAATGGGACTTATTCAGTTCAATAAATGTTTTTCTTATAATGTTTCTCGTTTAAGAGGTATAAACCAAGAAATAGTCGACCATTACTGGTCTGAATTGCAAAAAATTTGCGAATCAATCATGCAATTAATGAGTAACACTGACCAATTGCGTTATACATTTGGCTTTGGCTTTGAAAGGGAATGTTAATGTAAAAATTAATTAATTTATTTTTTTCATTGTTATTATTGTTTGTGTTGTTGTTTTCGATATAATATTCTATAATTAACAAAATTATGAGTTGTTTTTTTTTTTAGTTATACTTGTACAAGTACTTGTACAACAATAATGGTTTCTTTGTACGCCAATTAATTAATTGCACAACTTTGACTACCGAAATATTCCTTTTCGCTTTAAGAACACGCAATTTCAACAACAACAAAAAAACAACACAAGAGTTTCTTTAAATGAAACACCAAAGGTTCTTGGAATTGCAAAAGATTTTTTAAGTATAAATACGCGATAATTGCAATCAATCGATATCAGTACGGTTTGAGTATTCGACTTTAACGAAAATCTAAATAGAACTAAAAAAAAAACCATTCAACTACCAGTCCATTGGATTAAGCTTCATTTGTTTCTGAAAAAGGATATTTGGAATTGGAATTGAAAATGCGTGTCTTAAGTATTTGCGCTGTAGTGTTGGTCGCCAGCAGTGTGGCTTTGGCTAGTTATGCCCATGGTGGTGGCGGCAGCAGTTATACCGTGGTAACCAAACATGATGAACCCATACACCATGTTAAATATGTGGGTGGTGGAATTCACGATGGTGGTTACCTTGGTCATGGAGCTGGTATTCATGGTGGCTACTTGCAACAGGGTTTAGGACATGGTGTTGTTGCGGGCCATGGCTATGGCTATGGAGGTCATTATGACAAGTATGACTATCACCACAAATACCCCAAATATCAATTCGATTATGGTGTTAAGGACGTGAAAACAGGCGATATTAAAAATCAATGGGAACACAGAGATGGTGGTCTCGTAAAAGGTAGGTCTTGCTTAACTAAATAACTAAGAGCAGAGTTTTAATCCATGTTCTCTCTCTTTTATAGGTGGCTATTCCCTTAAAGAATCTGATGGTACAACCCGTGTCGTTGAATACTCAGCTGATGATCATAATGGTTTCAATGCCGTCGTAAAGAAAATCGGTCATGCCCATCATCCTCAAATCTATGCCAAGAGTCATTCGGGCTCGTATGGTTATGGCAATGGTTTGGAATATGGCCACTATGGTGCTGGCTATGGTTATGATCATGGTCATCATGGTCATGCCTCAAGCTATGTGAACGTTAAGCAATTGTAAGTTCCACTGCCATTGCCTTTTGTACTGATCTGTTATCCCTCAATCTTATGCTGTTTGTTAAAGGACCAAAACGCTCTAGAAACACTAATCATTAATGTTACCCGTTAGCCGTTAATTAAAAAAAAATAATACAAAAAAAAAGAATATACTGTCGTGAAGTGATAAAAAAAAATAACCAAAAAAAAAACTAAAAAAACATACTTTTTTAAATAAAAAACATAAATCAATAAAAAAAAAAAAAAGAATGAAATATATTATTTATGCTCTTCTCTATACGACGAAAAGGTGAAGAAAGCATTGCTCTCAGTGAAGTTGCTTGGTAAAGGAAGTTGATCTGTTTTGATACAGATGCTTCAAGTACTGCTACCTTCTCTTTATGATGCTTAATTGGCTTCCATCTAAATTACTTGCCATACAACATGCTGTACTTGTCACAATAGGGGTAGAGGTATCATTCTAGCACATTATTTTCTCTGAAAACTTCTCTATCCTATCGGAGTAAAACCAGACTCTAGGTGAGATTTATTACATCAGAACTACCCAACTTTCACAAATGATAACGGCCTTCTTGTTGAAGCTACATCTGCCAAATTAGTTGTCTTTTATGCCATGCGTTTTTACAAATCATCATGAACGCATATAGAATTCGACAACACATACATACATACATAATTGGCCATTACAATCCTTCAGTCAGAATTACTGCCTACCTTCTCACACCACTCATGTTGTGTGCCTTAATTTTATACTTGAGTGGCGGGACCTACAGTTTAACGTCGGCTCCGAACTACAGATTTTTTTGAGAAGCTTTATCATGACAGGTTTATTTACTCTCAGAGTTTTTGTCAGAAATCTGCAGAGAGGAAGTCGCCGAAGAAATATTTTTTTTTTATATTTCGTTTTGATGTCTGGCCTGGGGCTCGAACCCGGGCTTTTCGTCTAATAAGCCAACACGCTACCTACAAGACTACGGCTACTGAATTGTATGAGCTGTGCATTAACGAAAGGCTGTTTCAACAGGACAATGCTACGTATCACACAATGCACGCCACATAAGATATTACGCACGACCATCGAGACCTTATAGTTTGAACCCTTCAGATTTCTTCTCGTGGGGTTTTCTTAACTCGCAGATGTATGCGAATAAACCTCAAACCACAGCGGCCCCTAAATTCAGTCTGAATTATGCACCAGAGTCATGGAAAATTGGATGTGTTCCACTCAGAAAGATCGAAATTTAAACGATGATTTTAGGGCATAAAAAATGTCGATGATATTTCACACACACTTTGTTTTATTTAAATTTTTAAATGTGGGAATCAGTTAATGAAAGATCCGAGAAGTTGCCTAGTCTTCATAAGAGATTTCATAATTGAAGACCTGGCATAGTTTGCTCTGGGAATCCTGTGAAGATCCACATGACCGTTCCTAAACTTCGGTATATAAGATAGGCAATAGAATTTTCTTCAAAGGTCTTTACCTAACGATGCCAGAACAAGATAATGGTCAAAAATCGCATTTAACTTGAGCTTTTGTATTCTTTTTGACAGCCATTTTTTCATTCGTCAATCAGATATGTTTTCGGTGCAATCTTTAAGATTGAATTGGATTTGCGCATGCTATGGCTCCCTTAGTCTACTCGTGACAGATTTCTGGCAGTCTAATTCGGGTTGCTGGCCTCAGGGATACTCCGGTTAGTTGTGCCATTCTCCTATCAAATACGAAACCCCACATAAATATAGAAATACCTCCTACTGCTAGACTATCTGTTAGCCGCTGACAAATTCAAGGCTCAGGAAAAATCACGTTTTATTACCATGTACATATATACATACATTATTGGCCATTACAACCCTTCAGTCAAGATTACGCCCTAGCTTCTCAAATTGCCATGTATAACTGTCCTAAATTACATAGAAAGCTAACTAATCTACCACCTAAATTTGATCGTAGGGTCCACGATTTCACGCCTTATATGTCAATATAATGGAGAGGGTATTGTTCACCTTACTTCCCCCCACTTACTTGTGGGGGGTCTCTCATTTATTCCACTCTTCCTCAAGAGTCTAACGGAGCTATCGTTACTAAATATCAATACATGAATATATTTTTAGATTGGTTTTCAGTTCTATTCATTCAAATGCGAAGGTTTGATGCTGATTGTCAAGACCAGTTAATCAGAACTTGCCATCGCTACATGTGATAGATAACAAAATGGGCCCCTATGCCGCTATATAACTAGTAAGCCAACACACTACTGGCTACGACTACAACAACAACAGTCGCAAGTTGTCTTGTTTATTTCGAAGATCTACTGTAAGTGGCTGTGTCAGTCACGAAGGGATTAACACTTGATCCGAGCAAGCAGCATAAAATATATGCAGCTTTTGCTTTCAATGAGATCACTCTCTTAAGTGGTAAAACGGGACCAATCTCGGTTTCATGTTGTTCAGAACTGATGGCGTTTACGATCTCGACTTGTTATTTAAATGTCCCCTCAAAATGTCAGATTAATTTGCATTTGAACAAAAGACTTGGAACTTGAAAAAAACTGTAATTTTCCGTAGAGATCAAGTTTTGAGATGAATTACTTTAAATTTCTAAAAAGTAATTAAATACAACCGTTACATCATTTGTAATTTATGAACTTTTATTTGGACTTTCATTTAATTTCAATCAAAAAATAAAAAACAAGGATTTTACACGAAACTAATGACTAAAATTCATTGACTCAAATTGAAAAGAAAAAAGAAAACTTCAGGATTTGTGGAAAAACATGCCACTTAAATGCATACAAATAAACGAATTTAATTCAATTAAATTAAAATGAAATGACACTTCAAATAAATGTTCAATAAAGCAACTCCCGCCAAATATTAGCTTAAAATTTTACGACAAGAAACAAACAAATGAAAAACCCAAGTCTAATACAGCAACCTGAAGAGCCAGAAACTTTTCAAAAAAAAAGTTAAGAAAAGATAACGAGCACATCCCATGCAACATACAGAGTAACAACTTTTACTTTCTTCAACAACAAAACCACAAACACATGAATACATGCATACATGCCATCATTTATTTTATTTATAGTTTCGTTTACATGCAACACGTCGCACAACTAGAAAAATCACAATGAAATTCAAGCCAAATTTGTAAAGAAACAAAAGGAAAAACTTGTATTTCCCCAACTCTATGATACACAAACTTACACAGTGACTTTAAAACTTGTCTTGAAAGGATTATTGCCATGAAAGCAAACGCCATCTGTCTGTCAAACTGTGATAAGAAAATCAAAACACTCCCCTACCATCGCTCATAACTTTTAAATTATGCCTTTTAAGAAGAAATTCCATCGTTTACTTGGAAAACAAATAGTTTTTGAAGTCATTGTGACATTTGCAAACTATAATCATCATCATCATCATCATCATCATCATGTTGCCATCAACGTGATATTCATCAGTTTGTTGATAACAGCATCATAATTTCATTCATTTCATTTTATAGGCTAAACGCGAATGAAGGCTAAGTGTATATAGAATATTTGCTTGGCATAGCCATTTAATTTCAAATTGCTTTGTCATGCCTAGCGTTGTTTGATATGTTGATGCAACATATTATTAACCTGGTTACACCAGTTCCTACCATAAGCGGGAGTTCAATGAGCAATTAACATGATTTGCTATGCCAACAACATTACCATACGTTGCAGCAACAAGATCATCGGGCGAAGACAAAATAAAAAAAGCAGTCTGGACAATTTCCATACACATGAAAGGAGTGCATCTTGTTTGGTGAGGTTAATATAGCGTTTCTATTAGCTAAGCTTTCTAGTTTTCTATCAAAAAAATAAATTCGATAAATTCTGAATAAATTCAAGTCCACTGATATAATAAATGACTGACAAACACGCGCACGACGACGGCCGCTAATTTTGCATAGTGACTTAGATTTGTACTCGTTCAAAATTCAACTGACCCATGAACTGAATGGACACTGGAGTAGTTGGAAACTGACCGTAATTTTCAGCCATAAATCGTAATCAGCAATCGTAATCACATTTTAATATGAGCTGGTATGTGAACAAACAAAATTTTGGAATTTGATATAAAACCACATGAGACGTAAAAGTGTTCAATGCTTCCTGAGAAATGTTTGGTGTGAATTTTCGGCTGGCGCGGCGAGCACTATAGCTCAATAATTACCAACTTCTTTTGGCTTTAAATCGGGTATCAGAACACTAACGACATATGGTTTCATGCCACAGTAAATAAAGGGTCCGCCAAATAACTTTTTTTTTGAAAATGCTTCAAAAAAAAATCCTACTGAATATTTTCTCAAATTTCTTTTTTATTTGAAAGTACAATCCTTCCGGTTAATAATGGAAAATAAATTCATTCAAATGGCTGCCTCGGCTGGCCATGCAGTAGCCTACACGATCGGTCCAATTTTTAAGCACATTATCGATTGTGTGCAGCTGCTGTATTTCACCAATGGCTTCACGAATATTGTCCTTTAAAGCGTCAGTTGTCGCTGGCTTGTCGGCGTAACACTTATCTTTGACGGCACTCCAATAGTCTAACGGTGTCAAATCGCAGCTCCGAGGTGGCCAAACGCCATCAGCTCTACGGCTGATAATGCGATCTTCAAAAACAGAGCGCAAAACATCGAGTGTAGCTTCGGCTGTATGGCACGTAGCGCCGTCCTGTTGAAACCAAATGTTGCCAATATACTCCTCTTCAATTTTTGTGAACAAAAATTCATTCAACATGGCCCGATAACGATCCCCATTGACTGTAACGGCCACTCCTTGCTCATTTTCGAAGAATAATGGTCAAATTATGCCTCTGGACCAAAATCCGCACCAAACAGTGACTCGTTTTGGGTGCGTCGGCTTTTCAATGTATGCGTGCGGGTTTTCTGTGCCCCAAATACGACAATTTTGCTTGTTTACATACCCGCCAAAATCAAAGATGATTTTTTGCCAAAATCGGCATCTTCTGTAAGTCGATCGCAGGTCGAGATCCCAGCGTTGTTCAAGCGTATACGCAACCATATTCGTTCAGCGGAAGGATAAAACTAATTATCAGACATGAGCTAAGTGTTACCATTCACGAAATAAGCACTAGTTAAAAAAAAGAAGTTAGATATGATATGAATTGCACACCAAGATTGTACGATTTGAAACCGATTTTTTCAGTAAGTTGCAAGTGTACGCAAGTAAGCCACGGAGGTCTTCAATGCCAACATAACCTATGACACATCGGTCAAATTCAGTCTGTATCATGTCATGTCAGAGTCATGGAAAATTAAACAAACGACCCTGTGAAGCAGTGGCAAACATTTAAGCGATGTTATATTCCACACATAATGGCATCAATAGGTCTTTAAAAGGAATAAAAAGTTTCAATGATATCTGATACATCTGATATAAACTTCAAAATAAAAAGCGCTTAATGAAAGATCCGAAACAATTCCTCTACTATTCCAATAAAAAAGCGCCTATGCTTCAATGCTATCACTCATTTTCTTCTTGAATTGCCACTCTATCTTCTACAATCCTTACAGATCTATAAATTCCTTTAGGCGTGATTGAGTTTTGCTAGTCATTATACCTCAACATCCACTGCTAACAGTATGCAGTAGGGTCTCTTCGTGACTTCAAATGAGGAAGAAAGTTTGTTTCTCTATTTCCTGCATACTGATCCTGCAGTTGCTTAATAATCGCTTTGATTAATGACTTCAGGCAGATAAGATCAGCAGACCACTTCATATATGACCTACAGGTCACTCATTATATTATAAATAATAAAGCCATAGTGATCATACGAATATTCAACGTCAAATATTTTCAATTGCAGATCAATTGATAACACTTTTAAACAACGCCAACTGCAATATTCGCTGCTGTAGTCAATGCATCTGCTTATAAAGCTGGAAAATCTAGTGGAAAAACTTGAAGAGTGCAGCCCAATACACACATACACACATACAAAGACTTATCAAACCACTAAAGATCTTCATCATATTCAAGGCAATTTGATGATGATGTGGTCTCTGCAACACGATGCCGGTTGCCACCACAACCACAATGCGGCGTAAACTTAAAGATGATCGTCTTTTTTTTTTTTTTCTTTTTTTTTTTTAATGTTTACAACGTTATTAATGGCAGTCAATAAAACACAACATGCTTGCATGTGACTAGTTTTTCTTGGTCTAACAATATGTCTGTCGTTTTCAAAAATATGCATCGCAATTGTATAAATACGTTGCATGCAACACAATGCACGTTTAATTGTAAATTTGTCCTTGACATTGACAATCGTGTTTCAAGAAAGAAAGATCATTGCATACATATATATAAAATCGCGTCTTGGCAAGCAAAAAAAAAAACAATTATTGCCATAATCTGCTTAACACTGTTAAATGGTGCATATTGTTGTTGGTGATTAAATAATAAAAAAATAAGAAAAAAACTCGTGTTAAATTTGAGTTTCTTGATCTTTATTTAATAAGAAAAATTAAAAGATTTTCTTCGAAATGTTTATGAATGTAAGTGTTGGTATTTCAAATGGTTTTTTCCAATTAAGGAAAATGTTTTTCATATTTTTTTTAAATAAAAAAACATACCAGGCGAGTGAGTGTGCTCTTGCCAAGAGACTTAAAGAAAGCGAAAGTGTAGACAAGTGATGCAAGTGTGAGAGTGCTGTTGCATATTTTACTTTCACTGGCCTGAAGTGAAAGTTTAATAATGTCTTGATTAATAAATTTTTATTTGATTATGAATTGCAAAGGACATCAAATATAAATGGCTGGTAATAAAAGAAAGTTTGTTCATCCGTTTACATTAATCGAACGTAATAGTTTAGTGAACTTCGAAATATATGTAGATTTTGTTTGATACATTTGAGCCTTGAAATGGAATTTCATAATTAAATCGTGCTTATGCTAAGTTATTGTATTGATACTCGAACATAAACTAGCCTATCGGCTATACTAGCACATCTTCATCAATAAAATCTCTTCTTATCTGCAGGAGTTTATCAGAAAGCTTAGAAATACTAACGAATTCATTTATTTATTCTCTGCTCGTCAATGTAGACATCAACCGTGCCAGTTATCTATAAGAACTCTATTAAATATGGACTGAGAGTTGCTTGTCTCATGCACGCATACATGCCCACTCTCTCACACATCAAAAGACTTAGGACACGAACTTTTTTATTTATAGTCTAAGAGCATGCGTGGCGTGTTATGCAAATGCTGTAATTAAAATTGTTCGCATTGCTTTAATGCATATACATACATACATAATTGGTCATTACAATCCTTCAGTCAAGATTACAATCTAGTTTCTCACACCACCCATTATGTGTGTGTGTTTTAATTTCGTGCATGACAGAGCGTGACCTACAGTTTAAAATCGACTCTGAACGAAAGATTTTTTGAGAAACTATTCATCACTGATCTCATGGCATTAAAACAATCAATCAAGTTCGTGTGATCTATGTGAGCCCTCTCTGAGAAAGACTCCAATTTAATTCGAAACATTTTAAATAAGCCTTTGCCCGTAGACCAAATGAAAATCAACACAGGATAGCAAAAATTTTCTTTTGATATTCATGATTCACCTACGGGATGGGTGCAACAAGCTACGTGCCACACATGTTACTATTGACTTATTGAGCAGCAAGTTTGAAGATCATATCGACGCCTCCATTGCATAACGTTCTAAGTGTACTTAAAACGTTTTTAATGTTCTTGAATTTTTAAATTCTACGTTCTCTAACTTAAATACTGTCAAAATTTGGTTAAGATGCACCGATCCGTTCCGAAGTTATAGGGAAAAATATACTTAGAATACACATATAGTCGTATGACGCGTGAAAACTTTGAGAGCTCATAACTCAAAACACACTTTTTCGACTTAGAATGTTATAGAACGGAGTCGTCGATATATTCACACAAATTGACGCGGTCCATTGGCCACTAAGGTTATGTTATTTGACCCCACCTAGAGCATTTTTTGGGGGGATGCATAAATTCTCTCGTGTACAGATACAAATCATATACAATTACCAGCAGAATTTGTGAAAATAGTGCGCTCCTATTGGAGTTCATGAATGGACTGCACACAGTAGTATTTGATGTTAAAAAAGAAATTTTTTGAACATTTTTTGAAATTCAGTTTTCAATGCAAAAAACAGAAGTTAGCTATGTCTACGTATGAGTCGTATGATAGAAGAGAGACTATTCTTTGAGTTTGTCAAAAAGATCCATCGAATTCTACCGATCACTGAACAAACTTAAATTTTTTTTAAAAGACTTTTACTAGGGTGATGCTTGGTAAAACCAGCCAAGCATCTTTTGTTCACCCAGGAAAGTTTATGTACCAAATTTGACAACTTTTATTTGTAAATAAAAAGTCTTATGAAAAGAAATCGATTTAGATCGTATTTAAATTGATTTAATCGGGCTATAAGCGATGGGTTGGTGGGCGTGGCAAATATTAAAGAAACTTGGGATGCACCTTCTTTGCTTGTTTGTTCTGGAAAGTTTATGTACCGAATTTTTACAAATCATTTTATACGATAAATTCAAGTTAGATTGTAACGACGGAAGGTTGAGAGCGATGGGCGTGGTTATTTAAAGAAAAAAAAAATTTTTTTTTTCAATTTAATGAA
Organism: Sarcophaga rosellei; assembly: GCA_930367235.1. Lineage (NCBI taxonomy): Eukaryota > Metazoa > Arthropoda > Insecta > Diptera > Sarcophagidae > Sarcophaga > Sarcophaga rosellei. The sequence continues at coordinate 12,305,495 of OV884020.1, read as the reverse complement.
TAGAAGACGCACGTTCAAGTCGGTCCTGTGTTGGCTTATTAGACGTGAGGCTACGTTCAAACACCAGGGCAGGCATTTCCAACAAACCGAAATATGAAAAAAATTTATTCTTCGACGACTGCCTTTCAGCAGATTTCTGGCAAAAATTCTGGGAGTAAATAAAATTGCCATGAAAAGTTCCTCAAAAATCAGTCGGAGACGACTTTAAACTGTAGGTTCCGACACTCATGTATAAAAAATTAGCACACACAACATGAGTGGTGTGAGAAGCTTGATCATAAGCCAGATTGAAGGGTTGTAAAAAGCAATTAATTTTCAATTTTTTAACTCCACTCTTTATAATTTTAGGGCAAAAATATCCAAAGCCACTGTAAGCTTTTTCAGGGCAGATTTATTTACTCTCCGAGTTTTTGCCAGAAATCTGCTGAGAAAAGGTTGTCGAAGAAATATTTTTTTCTACTAGACTTAGGCGACTACTTTTCAAAACACAAACAGTTAAAGAAGCATACGCTACCACAAATTTCAAAGGAATCTTTAATGAATTTGCCCATAAAAATAAATTATTTATGATGATTTCATATCAAATCAATAAATCAATGCATCAAAGCATACACTTTACTGCCCGTCATCTAACAGATGGGCCGAAGTGTAATGACTTCATTAAATCAAATGATCGATGAAGCAAAAATTATCTGTAATCTTTATTGCAACTGTTTCTTAATAAAAAAAAAATCAACTTTTGTCCGAAGAAGGGGCAGTGCTTAGAATGCAATTATTTAAGACAAGCTTTAATGGAAACATACCAGCAGTGGGCTTTACTTTTACTGTTTTTACTGCTTAATTTCAATTGTTATTTTGGCCCAAAAGTACATATTACACAAAAACAATAAACTTTTTTGTTAACAATTGTTACCAGTCATAAAGTGGTGAATAAGTATTTGGGGTATACATGTTAGTAAGGTATTCTTGTATAAATTAAATTATGCAATTAGCTACAAGTGAATGTTAAAACATTAAAAATCCATTAAAAATTTCTAAGAAAAATACTTGAAAATCATTTAAAATAAACAAATTTGGAAACAAAACTAAAATGATTTTCTGTTTTTATTACCTTTTTTTTCTTTTTTTTTTGAAAAAAAAAATATAATAAATTTGTTCCGCTTTAACTTATAAAAATTTTAGCAGCTGTACAGAGATTACAATCTTAATTCAATATTAAGAGGAAACTCAATTGCAAAAAGCCACTAAAAATTAATGCAAAATAGAGAAAGACAAACAATTTATGTGACATTTTTTTAATTTTTTAAATTGATTTATAGTCGAAACTCATTTATTGAGAATGTGAGAAATCTGCGACAAATTCCATCAATTTTTTAATTAAAATTTACAACAAAAAAAAAAAAGATATAAATCGCTCAGCTTTAAAAGCAAAATTAACTAAAACATAGGTAAAGCTACAGGGTTTTTCAACCGGAACTTCTCCGAACTTTAACAGTTAATATAGACCATCGTGTGGACACCTGTTTCTGGATGTACATATATGTATATACATATGTGTTTAGTAGGTAACCCCAGTTCAAACCCTAGGTTAGACATCTCCAACAAAACAGAATATGAAAATATAATTCTTCTGCGTCTTGCTCTCAGCAGATTTCTGACAAAAATTTTGAGAGCAAATAAAATTGTCATGAAAAGTTTCTGAAAAATCTGTCGTTCGGAGTCGACTTCAAACTGTAGGTCCCATCGCTCATGTATAAAATTGACTCACACAACATAAGTGACATGAGAAACTAGGTCGTAATCCTGACTGAAGACTTGTAATGACTAATTATGTATGTATGTACGTACATATATATATGTGTGAACAAACAAAATTGTCGAATTTGGAAGGAGAATAATTCCCATGAGATCCAAAAGCTTACAATGCGTCTCAAAAAAAATTTCTATTTGGTATGGATTTTGGTTAGACAGCGTTATCGGTTCATGTTTTCTTTGAGAAAATGGTTGGACAAAGCATTATTGCCTACATCCAGAACTGTGGATCAATGATTACCAATTGAATTAAACTGAACTGAATTGGATGATTTGGACTTAATTAAAATGAGAGTCCTAGCTATGGAATCGTTCGATTTGACCTTGTTAGATCACTTTTGTGAGGTTTTCGTAAGTTGCAGTTGTAAGCCAACATAACCGAAGCCATCGATCAAATTCAGCCTTATTTCTGCGCCAGAATCATGGAAAATTTTACATTTCGTATGTACTCTACACAGAGAAACTGTGGGATCGTATGACATATTTCACACACAATGGCATTAGAAAGGCTTTAAAAGGCATACAAAGTTTCAATTCTAACTCATAGACGCACTTTAAGATTTAAAGACAGAAAGCTCATAACAAAGGTACTTGTTCGCTTGCTGCTGTGATGACCTTCAATTCGGCTTCCTTTCCCTCAGTCCGCTGCTAGTGGCTTTAACTCATTTCACGATTTATTTCTAACTGTAGGCTTTCTAACTACTCTAAGTTTTCCAATCAGCTAAACCATCCTGATTAAATTGGACAGTGTTAGGCGCAAAACATGTCCGGCACATCCCTACTTCTGTATACGAATATAGATTTCAAGTAGGGTCTGATCGGTTTGTATTAAGAGTTGAGTATCGTTCATTTTATTTGATCAGGAATTCCTAGGGATCTGTTGGCAAAATTCTGAATTGTCTAGAGCTGGTTTAAGCTCCTGAGTAATCTGAATTTTGTATGAATGCAGATTGCATTCAGCTCTGAGAAGTTCGGATTATCGGCTACACTGATTCATACTCATGTTGTGTGTGTTAATTGTAACTACTAGTGGTGGAATCGAATATAGATTTCAAGTAGGGTCTGATCGGTTCGTATTCAGAGTTGATTGTCGTTCATTGTATTTGGCCAGGGATTCCTACGAATCTGTTGGCAAAGTTCTGAATAGTTTAGAGGTGGTTTGAGCTCCTGAGTAATCTATATTTTGTACGAATGCAGATTGCGTTCAGCTCTGCGAAGTATTAAGATGTTCAGAATGACGCGGATTAAATTTCTTCGGATTCTCGGCGACAATCATGCATACACAAGTAGTAATGTTTTCAAGAAACCGACCAGTACGTTAACACACTTACTTTCTTATTTAATTGATCATAAAAACCCATGTCAGGATTACAACCTTGCTTCTCTAATCACCCATGTTGTGTGTGTTCATTAATTTTATCCACTAGTGGTGGAATCTGCAGCATAGAGTAAATAAAACTTTCAGGGTTTTTGCTAGGAGACTGCTGAAGGGAAGATGCTTAAGGAATATATCTTTCGTGTTTCATTTTTGATTGAGATGTCTGACCTGGAGCCAACAGAATAACTAGACTAAGGCGACTTCGTTGAGATGCTGAGTCAAAATTTTTGACTCAAATTTTTTGAATACTTTTCGAATGGTTGACACCAATTAGGTCTCGACTGAAAATTCTTCGAAGTTTTCGAACAATTTTCAAAATGTTTTTAACAAGGAAATATAACAACGTACTGTTCTTTTAATATTTTTTAACGATAAAACTTCAATAAATTTAAAAAGCACAGTTTTACAGTCATATCGCTTGTATTTCAAGGATAGAGATCTACTGTATGTAAATTTCTCTCCAATTTTTTATCTTTTGTTTTCATGTGTCATTTTCACTAATAAAATACCACCTCAAATACGCCTTAATCATAGAAATTATTTTAAATTTTTAATTACAATTTTAAAAAACCTGATCAATTATTTTCAAATAACAATTATGGCTACTGGAAAATCTTAAAAAAAAAATAATTCCAATAATTAGTTGAAAAGCGATAAGAAATATAATTTCTCTTACAAGTGTTATCCGCGCAAAAATTGCTGGGAAAATATTTTTTCGTGATAGAAAAAAAATAAAAACAATTTCTTATAATTTATAAACTTGTTAAACATGTGTTAAATTTATTAAATTTTTTCTCAAATAAGCGTGAAAATAAAAAAATAAAATAAAAAACCAAAGAAAACTAATTAAATTTGAGAAAACAAAACTCTGAGTCTATCATCAAAGCACAGTCATTAAACAACAATTTTTACGTTGTGATTGATTTCTAAACATATCCCACATACTGTAAGCAAAAAAAAACGTCATACAGTGGCTAACATACATTATACTCGTATGTGCTACTGGATTTAATTGACATTAATAATTCCGAGACAAACGTAACGTAATGATAATCATATGATATGGACATGGAAAACGTTTCTTTAATACCCTACCCAGAAATAATGAAAGAAATTTTTAAATATTTTTAAACTTTTGCCTACAGTTACGTTACCAGCTATGCTTATAAAATGTTTGTAAGTTAGCACAAGTCTTTTAAACTATCGCTTTACAACCGGTTAATAAAAATAATTACATTACAAAACTAGTTCTCCTATGCTATACATGCGTACTTTGCAGCTTAAGGCTGAATTGAAAATTTCCATGGATTTTTTTTTTTCTTTCCAAAAAATTCAAAATTTATTTTTTTTATTCTTTTTGGGGATTTCAAACTTTAGCCTGTTATCCACGAAAAACATCTCAAAACAAATTAATTGCGTTACAACTTAAACAGCATTAACGACGTTTGTAAATTGTACCCGTACGTTATTACTACATCTACTCAATTTGTACCAGCAATGCTACAGCATTGCCCACATACAGTGGAAACAAAATTTATAGCATTCAATACTGGGTAACAGAAAAAAAAAAAACAAATTATCTTGATCTTCAATCATTACTATTCTGGTAAAACATTTAAAACTTTTTATAAATATTCCATCACTTCTTTGCCAGACTTCACTGTAATGTATTAAACCAACTGAGAGCGATATATATTTACGTTTGCCTGTAAACTGATATGTGGCAAAAGCATTTATTAATTTATTAACTTATTTTTCTTTTAACATCACAACTGCTGAATATGTAACGAATAATACTATGTAGTGGACAACTAGAAAAGGTATTAAACACCGCATGAATAATGCCCTACACCAAGGAATACAGAAACAGGAATACTAAACTTTCCTAGGTGGTGATAAAATGTGTTATTAAACTTCAGGTCCCTGTATTAAAGACACAATACATAATTGGCTATTACAACCTTTCAGTCAGGATTACGGCCTAGCTTCTCACAATAGTGAGTGTAAAATACCATCGAAAATATTTATTCGTTTGAAACACCCATTGAGCTTCTCCGCATCCGAAATGTAAATTTTTCCATGACTCTGGCCCATAAATCAGGCTGAATTTGGCCGATGACATAGGTTATGTTGGCTTTGAGGTAGCCACAAGAAAAAGTTTAACGGGGTCAAATCGCACTTTCACGTTAGATCATGACCTCATGCAGAATATCCAATGTGATATCAGACCTGCGGCACGTACAGCAGTGCTGTTGAAATTACATGTCGTTGGTAAAGAGACCATCCAATTCAGTTCAAAAGAAGTTGGAAATCATCAACGAACCTTAGCAATGTTATTCGACAATTTTATTGTCAAACAAAGGACAGATGACCTGCCAACCGAAAATCCACACCAAATAGTGACTTTTTCGAGATCCATTAGAAGACTCTGCAACTAGAGCGGATTAATTTCTTAATAAACTCAATCATTTTCTTTGTTCACGCACCCATTCGTACAGAAATGAATCTCAAACAAAGGACTGATGAATGACCTGCCAACCGAAAATCCACACCAAATAGTGACTTTTTCAGGATGCATTAGAAGATTTTGTAACTAATGTGGATTGATAGCTTAACAAACTCAATCATTTCCTTTGTTCACGTACTCAATCTCATCGCTGAAGATAATTTTTTGAGGAAAATGAAGGTCAGGCCCTAGTTAATAGGCGAAATTCGTTAACTTGTGACCGAATACTTGTGATCCGACACGTAATTGACTGTCTCGGATTCTTCTGTAAAATATCACGGACATCGGAGATGTTTTCGGCAGATCTAGGTTTGGTGCTAAAATTCAGGAGCTTTGGTCGCTCATTTCCTGAATCAGTAGACTCAAATTTATTCACTACATTACGAATAGATATCTTGGTAGCCCGTCTTTATGGTGGTCGTTAAGCTTGCGGTACGTTGCCCGAATAGAACATTCACTTTGTGAAAACAATTGTAATATTTTCACGTGTTATTGAATGCTATATTCTCCTAGGATGATTTGACTAAACAGACTTAATAAATGACAATTAATTTGACAGACGTTGCTTCAAGAATACGGCCGTTGCAAACTGTCAAAGTTTGGGAATCCCTGTGCGAAGACGTGAAAAACGCTCATCAGAAGGTCCCTTACTATATACTGTTATATGTTATACTGACCCCAGAAAAATAGGTTATGAGAGGAAGGAAAGAGGGAGCAATATTTATGTTGTATGTGACAGGAAAAACTTCTGCAAGATAAGTGAACCATATACGGATAGAGTGACTGAAGAATAAATTCTCTCTGAATACATACATTATGCGATCCACTGATAATAACCAACAAAGCTGTATTCGTTATGGCGTTCGATAGTAGCAGCGACTGATAAATGCTTATAAAGCCGGCACTTCTTCGTTCAAAGCGTTCCATGTCTGGCAGTTGTAAAGTAGCACAGATTTTATTCTGTAGTTAATTGCTTTAATTTTAATTTTTCTGAAAATATATGTCAACCTCCACATTCTCCTAGAAAACTAAATGCTTGCTCTATTTACTAGGTTTTATGCCTGCATGTCAATTAAAACTATTTCTTTATAAAAAAGAAGGAGACAAGCAAATATCATTAACATTTCCTAGGTTTTAAGATTGTCTTGTTATTCTCCCTAAATTATTGTTTCTTAAAAAAAACGCGAATCATTCTAGCATCAAATGCGATGCTGAAAAACAATATCGAAAGGACACAACGTGAAAGCTCACCAAATCGATGTAGAAATAGTGCACTCTAAAACGTGCACAGATAGTATGCTTTTCACATAATGATTATGTGTTATGGTGTCCTAATACATACATACATAATTGGTCATTACAACCCTTCAGTCAGGATTACGGATTAGCTTATCGCACCACTCATGTTGTGTGCGTTAATTTTATACTTGAATGGCGGGTCCTACAGTTTAACGTCGACTCCGAACGACAGATTTTGAGAAACTTTTTCATGGCAGGTTTATTTACTCTCAGTGTTTTTGCCAGAAATCTGTTGAGAGGAAGTCGCCGAAGAAATTTTTTTTTTTTTTCATATTTCGTTTTGATGTCTGGCCTGGAGCTCGAACCCGGGCTTAACGTCTAATAAGCGAACACACTACCTACTAGACTACGACGACTATCTAAACGGCACATATAATCGCAATTTTCAATTTTAAAAAGAAGCCCCTTAAAAGCAATTATAAAAATAACATTGTAACGGAATATGTTAAGAGACCTACCTACCATAGCATCCATAGAAAACCAAGAGAATTGAAAATTTTACTATCACGCGTACACCTCACTCATGTAGTACACATTTACTTATTTATGGCATTTAAGTTAACTTTTTTTTAATACGATAACGTACAGCATTTATGAAATTCTCCAAAAGCAAAAGCGATAAACTCTCACATTTAAACTCACTGTCACTATACATTCACAACTCACCAGCGTGACAGTAGTGCAGCCCAAAAAAAAAAGCTAAATTAATGCACATACTACACTGATTATTTGGACTGGCAACGAACGATTTATGAAAGATTTTAAAAAAAATTTCTTCATTCCCATTTATTCCTCTATTAGATACCGCGTAAGTGGTTAAATAGTCTGCTAATAATGACGCTAACATTTAGCATCTATGCCAATGTGGTTAATTTGCAGCCGATACATGTTGCTGATGACGAAGGCGGCGAGGAGGGTGACGACACCGAAATGATGGAATATGCACCACAATTTGTAAGTATTTTAGATTTTAAGAAAAACTATTTCGTTTCTTTAATTAATTTACCACTAAAATGGTTTAATATACACGTAAAAATGGAACAAATTTGGAATTCACATGCCAACAGCTTTTTTTCTCATTTCTTTTTCATTTTTTTTTTTTGTGTGGAACAGAATGTTAAAAGATTGTCTATTAAACGTTGAAAAAGAAACATTTACTCTTATGATTGAATTTGACAGGATTTTCAAATATTTGAAATGTTTTATTTTAAAACAGCTTTGGCCTATATAAGGTACTTAAACTCACCGAATAGATTTTATTTACGTTTACATTTAATTGAAGGGCCAAAGTTAGCCTTACTCTGCCATAAGAATGCTTTATCTGTATGCGAACATACCTGTGTATAGAATTTACCGTTAGATAAACATTTATTACCGTTACTTAAACGTCATACCATTTACTATTGATGTACGTACAAATGAATTCTAATGAACGTTCAACGTTCTGGAAAATTTATGAGAATTTGAATAGTAAACGTGTATCAATAGCCAGTAGGAATACAATGACAAGGCTATCAATAAAAAGGCCCTTTTAATAAGCAATTATGTCATATGGAGAGCTTTAAATTTGTTTTATTTTTATAAACCTTTTTCACTACATACACTACCTCTCACTTTGAAACGTTTGACCATCTTTTTAACAGTCGCTTTTCTTGTAGTGTTTGCTGTACTGGGCAAACTCTCTTTCAAGAGGATGTGTCATCTACATGGCATTATTCTTCAATTCAGATAACCTTAAATCAGAAACTCTGGTCGATTACTTCATTACGTTTCTCCATTTAAATCTCTAGGATCGAATGGTATTGTTTTTACTGACATGAAAAATAAAGGAGAAATTTACTCCCCCTCCCCAGGTTTTCTGATGTTTTTAATGGCTATCTTGGACTCATTTACATTTGTCTGAGTTGTATAAGTGCTAAGCTGATGTTTATATCCAAAGCTGGAAAAGTAACAAATTCAAACGCACCATTAAATTTAATTGGGTCTCTATTGACAACATTGAAAAAATTGAAGAGTCCTTGACCGTCATGCAAGTAACCGTATAAATCTTGCCTGTTTCTTAACACTCTTGTGTGGAAATATCGTGACCCGTTAGGGACTCTCTTTTCGCTGTAAGGCTCAACTCAAGGTTCTCCTGAATATTGTATAGAGCTGGAGCAACAAATTTGAATTTGCTAGTCGCAGTAGTCTAGCAGGTAGTGCGTTGGTTTAATAGACGTGACGCCTCATTTCAAGCCCCAGGTCAGACATCAGAACGAAATATGGAAAAAAAATATTTCTTCGGCGACTTCCTCTCAGCAGATTTCTGGCAAAAACTCTGAGAGTAAATAAAATTGCCATGAATAGTTTCTCAAGAATCTGTCGTTCGATGTCGACTTTAAAATGTAGGTCCTGCCACTCATGTGAAAAATTAACACACACACCAAAAGTGGTATGAGAAACTAGGTCATAATCCTGACTGAAGGGTTTTAATGAGCAATTATGTATGTATGTATGTATGTATGGCTTATTAACCAATAGCAACACAATTTAAGTGACGTCATTTGTCCCATATGAAAATGGGATGTGTGTGCGTTTAAGGTTGATTTACGTTAGTTGATGGATAGGATTCAATACCATCTGCTATGCTATTCACATTTTCACATGTTGAAAGCCCATTTTAGTGCCCTATAAACAGGCCCTTGAATATCCAACTAAACTCTCATTTTGTTATGTGTACATATTATGGTATGTTCTAAATATGCATTTAATTGTTTCAATCACTTTTACATATTGTCTGACTGTTGGCTGCCTATTTGACTGCCATTTTAAGACATTTCAATCCCACATTATGTCAATGTCTCGAGCCTATTATGTCTGTTAACATGTTTTTGACACAAACTAAAGACACAAACACACTTTTATTTATAGTTTTAGCCAATTACAAGAGGAGTAAAACGAAACCCAGTCAAAGACAACTGATAGGCTCTGCATATGTATGTATGCATAGCATGGTAAATAATAGCATGCTAATGCTATATGGTTGGTGTTAACAATCTCAAACACATAAAATAGTTCATTTACACCTTTCAAATAAATTCAATATTGAAATATTGAAAGCAATACATTTCATTTTTGAAAATAAATTCCGATTCTTATAAACATATCGAAAAATACATAAATTGGTTTCAATTACCCTTAAACAAAAATGTTTGTTCAAATGAATCGCTCGTTATTAATTATTTGTGATTGCCAACTGATAGTTGAATGTACTCAAAGTCGTTCAACTTAAAAAATTTTTAATAATTTTTTAAAATTTCAAAATGAAGTGATTTTTCCGTTATTGAATTTTAAATTTTTTGATTTCATAATCTTGTTGTCAATATAAGTTTAATTTCTTAATTACCAACATTAATAAATATTTATTGGATATTTTTTTTCTATGCCATAAAATCATAATTAAGAAATTATAAATATTTAGACACACTTGCATCTATAAACACTATGAATAATTTTAAAATTCTTGTTTAAATATTTTTCTGTTTTTTTGTATTTTGTAATTATTTAAAAATAAATTAATTAATGCTAGAAAAACAAATATTCAGTTTTTCATTGCTAAAGTAATTTAATTTACTAATTATAATGGACATATTAAATACAGTGGTAAACAAAAGTCAACGGAAAGTTAGATAGTGGTTGCAACATAGCTTAGCTTATTTTTTAGAGTTTATGGAGTAGAGCTATTTCATTATTTTTTATTTATTTATTAATTACAGCACAATTATTAATTATACATATGTTAACTACATACATACATAATTGGCCATTACAACCCTTCAGTTAGGATTACGGCCTAGCTTCAAAGACCACTCATATTGTGTGCGTTAATTTTATACATGAGTTGCGGGACCTACAGTTTAACATCCACTCCGAACGACAGATTTTTTGAGAAAGTATTCATGGCAATTTTATTTACTCTCAGAGTTTTTGCCAGAAATCTGCTGAGCGGAACACACCGAAGAAATACTTTTTTTTTCATATTTCGTTTTGATGTCTGGCCTGGGGCCCGAACCCGGGCTTTACGTCTAATAAGCCAAAACACTACCTACTAGACTATGGCGACTTTCAAGCATAATAACAAAAACCTTATATTCCACGTAGTTTAACAGATCAGAGCCTATCACTAACAGACTTGCATACTAACAATTAAACTTCTACCTTTAAATTTAAATTAAACAAACTGGGTGTGAGGTATTTTTTATTCGTTTGAAAGACCTATTCATGCTATTATGTGTGGAATATATCTTTGTGATGCACCTCCAAAATGTTTAACTTGCCATGGTTCCGGCGTATAAATCAAACTGAATTGGGCCGATGGCAAGGGTTATTTAAAAAAAAACTCTGTGGTTTCTGGCTTATTCGGCTATGGCCAATTCCATCACTCCCACGTGAGATGACCATGCCTCAAAGCACTCCTGAAGAGTATCCTGTGTGACATGACCTGTGCACAAAATGCTGTATTGTTGAAACTACATGTATTTGGTCTCCAGATCATTCAATTCAGTACAAAAGAGATTGGTACTCAATTGTTTACAGTAATGACCTGGTTGACACTATTCACAAAGAAACATTGACTGATGATGGTTTCCCCTCTGCAGGTGATCTATCGACTGTGGCTTTCAAAAGCTAAAAGCAGTTCATTTAACGATTTATTGCGAATAAGGTAGAACCAGTTGCTCTTTGCATTAGAGAGAGGGCATCACAGTGCCGTTTTATCGACATTCCACATTCAACTCTTTCTGTTTTTAACCTCTACTTCAATCAACTCTTATACAACTCCAAAACAAGTCCTTTGAAAAGTTTCCAATGGGGAGATATTTGTTAACTTGTAGGCTTTAAGGTGTTACAAGCATCTTGAAATTTTTTAAATGGCGAGAGTTATTACTTGATTTGCAGGCTTTAAGGCATTAACAGAAGGACTTTTTAGGGTATTAACAGAAATTTCTTACATTTTACGTCGCCTATGAAGGCGTGATATTATTATTATGGTTGAGTGGAAGTACTAAAGTATTGTGTTCAGACGACCTACAATATTGTCATCAACCAATATATGATTTCCTTATCGAGGTCACGAGCAACCCTGTTGCCATAACGAACCTAGGAATACTGCTTCGCTTCCGTAAAGATAATTCTCTGTCTATCGTTTGTTTTTTCTGAAATCAATTTACACTGCATAGGTTCACGGAACCGATTTTTATTCTACAGGAAACCGTTTAACAGGGTCAAGCTGTTCCCAGATAGTGTAATGCTTATCAGGCAAAAGCTTAAATTGTGTCTCTATATCTTCCCTTTCACCAAGTAAACTGCCAAAATCGTATTCCTATTCTACAGAAGGGTTCTTTACTGTTTGCCTGCTCATTTTCCTCATGAATTTCCACCATATAGTCTTGCCCAGACAGCACGATACCAATTTCTACGCAACGTTATAAGGTCTAAGTAATCGGTTCGCGGCCTTACTGGCATTTAGTCGAACTATGTTTTGTCCTCTGTGTTGCCTGCCCAAGTTGAATTGATCACGACGATGTAAACGATATAATTACCATATAGAACACCATGTAAAAAGTCGCCATGGTCTAGTAGGTAGTGTGTTGGCTTATTAGACGAAAGGCCCGAGTTCAAATGCGAGGTCAGACATCAAAACGAAAAATGAAAAAAAAAATATTTCTTCGGTAATTTCCTCTCAGAAGATTTCTGGCAAAAACTCTGGATCTTGAGACAGTTGACAAGTACACGTCCTCTAATCTAACCTAACACAATGTACGAAGAGATATCCTACAAAGAAGCTGTGATTCTATAGACAGACACGTTTAGTGTCTGAAATTCGCAAAAAATTCGCCATAAAAATATTACACACCTACTACGTGGTTACGGTTTATGAACGGCAGCTGGAACTTAAGAACATTGAATAACAATCTAAACAAAATCTGTTCAGTATTCCGCCGAATAAGATTGCCAAACATATTGACCAATCTTTGCATAAGCAACACCATTTCATACATTTAAAGAGGTGACAGAACAGCCTACAAATTTTAAAACTACATCAGCTCGAATACATTAAATCTTTAACATACCAAATCACCACCGATCTTATGTTTGCAGTTGAGACAAATTTAATGAATTTTCTGTGTTTTAAACCAAATTACTGCCAAATCAAGATCGTAACAGCCGGTGGGTAATACAAAACCAATTCACGTAATCGAAAACCAAAAAAATCAATGAATCAATGATTTTTAACCTTAAATTGACTATATTTAGTCGAAGACATTAAAAAAACAAAAACAAAAATAATACTTTGAAATAAAAATTGGTAACAATGCTTATTTATGGCCAACTCTCTGTAAATAGTGGCCACAATTGGAGTTTAAAAAAGAAGAAAAAATTTATAAAAAAAAAATCGTTTTTTAATGTTCAATGGATTTGGTAAAATACAAGATTTTGTTCAATTATGTTGCAGCTACTTGTATAATGTGGCACAGAAATAATAGCGGAGTGCAAACAAGAAAAAAATTTTTTTTTTTTGGGTACAGATTTATTGTTGTTTTGAACAGACGGCAGGTTTCATGTCTTAAAGTTGATTGAATAGATTTTGAAGACTGAAAAAAAAAATCACGTTCAAATCAAACTGCAAACAATTGGATTTTAAAAAGAAAATTGAAACTTATTTGGTCTGTAATAATAAACATTAAATTTGTTTTGTTTTTGTTTTCTTTTGCTAAACAAACGAACGTGTAAAATTTGTAAAATAATTTATTTTTATTGTTTTTCTTTTTTTTCTGTGCTCCAAAAGTCGTCAAGTTAAAATACCTTTTTTGGTTAGTGATCATAGTGATCAACAAGATCAAGGATTTCCAATGATTTCAAAGAAGTTGTCATGGACTTCAGTATAAGACCATAAGTACCATAAATGGCGATAAAACATAAACATTTGATTTGACTACAAACAGTGAGTGCTGAAATGGTAATGGAAGTTAATTTTTGACCAATTGTTAGTGGCCAGGGTCAAGGGTGAAGTATGTGGGGTATGCATTTTACATTAAAAGGAAGAAAAGTGTATTGAGACTCTCTCAAAATAGTAACACAGTAGAGAATAAAGTTTACTTCGTCATGGAATTTATCGCAGATTTCATTAATAATCCCGCCTTTAAGAAAGTTTAATATGAGAATCCTTAATACATACATGCACCATAGCCCACTCTCTCACGCATCAAAAGACTTAAGACACGAACGTTTTCATTTATAGCCAGAGAGCATGCGTGGCCTGTTATGAAATGCTGTTATTAAAATTTGGTGCATTGTTTATATACGTACATATATCCGTACATACATACATCATTACAACCCTTTAGTTAGGATTACGACCTAGCTTCTCACACCACCTACGTTGTGTATGTAGATTTTATCCATGAATGGCAGTTTATCGTGGACTACGAACGACAGATTTGAGAAATTTCTCATGGGAATCTTCGAGTTTTTGGAAAAAAGACTGCTGAGATAAGGTCGAGAGAAATATTATATCTGGGTTGACTAGAGAGACTTCTTAACTTTAAATTAGCAGAAAACAAAGTGTGAGAGATGGCATCGAAAATTTTATTCATTTGCAATACCTATCGATGCCACTTTGTGTGGAATACATCAGCAGAAAATGTTCGCCAATGTTTCTCCCGGTGGAGCGCATTCGAAAAGTACAATTTTCCATGACTATGGACGTGAATTCGTCTAGTCGGATTCTCCTGTACGCTCTTACAAGCATCAGTGATTCTCTAACTACATAGCCAATAGCAACATAGCCGCTTACAACATGGCCACTAGCAATATAGCCGCTAGCTACATGACCAATAGCAACATAGCTGCTAGCAACGTGGCTTCTAGCAATATGGCCACTAGCAATACGGCCTCTAGCAATATGGCCTCTAGCAACATGGCCTCTGGTATAGGCTCTTAATATCGCATGTCTTGGGGCATGTCACCAAGTCAAATTATATATTTAATTTTGAATGAAATACCAGCATTGGCCAGACCACTATGCTCTTATCTTCATAGTCCCTATGGAAACGGTATGAACATAATTGTTGAACATCTCTCTATCTCTCTATATCCTCCAGAGACATCTCTCATTCCTACACAATCTTATTAATTTTTCTAATTAATTCTCTCAACACAATTTGTATTTGTATTGTAAATAAATTGAAATTATTTCACTTCAATTTTTCCCATTCTTTCGGCATCCACACGCTCAGCCCCTTTTTTCAAAAAAAAAACTTGACTCTAATACATGTGGATTGCATACATATCTCAATACAATAATTAATGTAACCATATTATGTTAAATAAAATCTAACAAATACTAATTAAAATTAATTACATTCGGTTATAATTCGAATAAATTTATTTATTTGCCGGGCCATTTAGCCGATCCGCCGTTGTTTGTGTACGACTTTTGTCTTCTATTGCCATCGTTAGATCGCAAATATTTGTTGGATTGTATGACATTCCAATACGAAATCGAAATCATTTTTTATTTCGACTTGTATTTTTTGGAGCTTTGAAATTAATGTTGGCAATTAACATTTTCTTTTTCTTTTTTTATTTTTCATTTTATTTTGTTTTATATATCGCGCGCACACACCTATATTTACAGCCCAACCAATTAAGTAAATTTGCAACAAAAAGAGTGAAAAAAATTTTTTATAAAAAATGATTTGATGTGTTTTACACGCACTATTTTACATTCCCAAGATACCATTGCGAAAGTGGGTAGAGTGAGAAGTTTTTGTGGTATATAAACCAAGCCGTTGTCATCGTAGTCTAGTAGGTAGTGTGCTGGTTTATTAGATGTAAGGCCCACCCCTACAGGTCAGAAGTCTCGAACGAAATAAAATATAAAAAACATATTTTGTCGGCCACTTCCTCCCAGCAGTTTTCTGGCAAAACTTTAAGAGTAAATAAAATTGCCATGAAAAAGTGTCTCACTGTAGCTTGCAGGTAAAGCCTAGAAGACTGTGATGGTGGGCTATACGGCTAGTCGCAATGTTCCCTAATAAAAAATGCTGGATAAGTAGATAAACGGGAACACGAAGTAGACACAAGCTCTGATCTTCTGTTCTAGGCTAGAATGTACAGATGAATTAGGCTTATTAGCTCATCGGCCTTATTCTTGGAATATAACACAAAGCGATCACTTCTTATTTGAAACTTTAAAGATATGGCTAGGCAAAAGAGATTTGACTCCAATGTTGAAATCATGTAGCAAAGACATCCTTTTTATCTGGAATTTTCATAGAAAAAAATTCAAAAAACCTTGGAAAAAGGCTCGAGGAAAGTCTTAAAAAGTACCTGACAAACTTCTTACATGGCGGATATCAACATAGCCGCTAGCAACATGGCCACTAGCAATATGGCCTCTAACAATATGGCATCTAGCAACATGACCAAAAGTAACAGCCGATAGCAACATGGCCACTATCAATATGGCCTCTAGCAATACGGCCTCTAGCAACATGGCCTCTGCAACGTAGCCGCTACATGACCAATAGCAACATAGCCATTGCCACTAGCGATATGGCGTCTAGCAACAATAACAACATAGAAACTATCAACATGGCCACTAGCAATATGGTCTCTAGCAATATGGCCGCTAGATACATGGCCAAAAGCAACATAGACGCTAAAAACATGGCTGCTAGCGATATAGCCTCTAGCGATATGGCCTCTAGCAATATGACTGGTAGCAATATGGCCTCTAGCAATATGGTCGTTAACAACGAAGCCACTAGAAGTATGGCCTCTAGCAACATGCCTCTGCAAGGTAGTCATTGCCAACATAGCCACTATCAATATGGCCACTAGCGATATGGTCTCCAGCCTAGCGTAGGCCTATTTTATTGTGATTCTTTCGGTTTATCTGAATTGAGAATCGGTATGAGCTTCTGCTTTATTTATCTATCACAGAATATTCTATCCTTTTGAGAAAGGCAATGAGAAAGCAATAAAAAGTTCGAGGAAGCATTCTACAGACTATTGGAATGCAATGACACAGGAGGAAAAATTGTAATGATTTTCTGTGGTGATCGTGAAAAGACGAAAACCAAGAGTGCACTAAGACTTAAGTGTAGTTATGAGCTTCGTTACATGTACATCCACGTCATAGCAGTCCTAGATAATAATGAACAGAAGTTGTTGCGATTAGAAAGAGAACGACACTCTTGTTCATTTAAAGAGATAAAGACATCTTAGTGTCTTCCAAATAGACGATCTAAACGAAGTGACAGGCATGGACATTAGCAGTCTGAGTCGCTTCATCAAAAGCTCTGAAGGGTTCCGAAACTAGAAGAAAATAGAAAACGCTGTCAGGCCTCATGTAGTCTAAGTGTGTCTTACATCTACAACTTATCTTACGTCTCTCGCATGTTTGAGTTATTTAAATTAAACATACATATTTAGTGATTGTTAATTGACACTTGTATTTGATGTTGTTTTTTTTTTCTGCTTGCATTATGACTTTTTTCACCTTTATTATACAAATTTTTTTTTTTCTCATGACAAAAAACATAACGCTTTTAATTTAAAAGGTATCACAAGAGGCCTATTTGTTATTAATCTTGTTCTCTTTTTTTGCATATTTTTTTTAAATTTTAATTTTGCCAATTATATTTCTATTGGGTATAGTCATTAATTTTAGCGATTAAAATGTGAAACAATTACATGTTTTTACAGATCTAGTATAGGCTGTTGTCAATTTTTATGCGTCTATGAATATGGCCCAGATATTAAAGGCTTTATGCGAACCTGTCCGTCCTGTCCTCTATCAGGAAAAGCTATAGGAGAGGGAAAGCCTCCTCAGAATACCAGAAGACAGAAACATCTTGGTTATCGCCGAGAATATTAAACCATCACAATGATTGAAGTCGGGGCAGTCTAGTAGTAGTGTTTTGGCTTATTAGAAGGGAGGCCGCGGTTCAAACCCCATGTCAGACATCTCCAGCAAAACGAAATATAAAAAAATATTTCTTCCGCGACTGCCTCTCAGCGCAGATTTCTGGCAAAAACTCGGAGAGTAAATAAAATTCCCATGAGAAATTTCTCAAAATCTGTCGTTCGCAGTCGACTTTAAACTGTAGATCCCGTCACTCACGTATAAAAATTAACACAAACACCATAAGTGGTGTGAGAGGCTGGGTAGTAATTCTGACTGAAGGATTTTAATGACCAATTATGTATGTACTGTATGTATGCTTGGATTTGTGTATTACGCACTCATCGAAGGTTTTATGTTTCGCTTTGATCTTTTGCCTATTAATAAAGCCAACGATAGTAATTAATGCATATACCTAATAATTGATTTTTTTTCTTTTTTGTTTCACTAAATTCACACTTTAATAATAACAATTTTACTCTGTTTTTTTTGCAATATAATTTTTTTTTGTGGGGGCTATACAGGTGGCAGTTCATTAGAATAATTTAATAAATGTTTTAAAAGCAAAAATTAGACACACGAAATAAGATTAATTACTTAACATTTATAAAATATAGAAAAATATTTTGTTGATTAGAAGTGCAAGAAAAAAACTTCTCAAGCCTTAAATTTGGCATGAATAATGATTGTGTATTAATTGATCGTTTGACAAAAGATAAGCCATTTAAAGCCAGCTTCAAATAAGATTAATTAATGCAGTCAGGTAATAAAATAAGGTCATATAGATTAGTTTAAAAGAGGATGTGGAAAATATGAATTATTTTTCTCTTGTCATTTTTTGTTCTAACGCATTAACGCAATATAAAAGTAAGCCTTTAAGCCGATTACAATTCATACATACATATGTACATATATTTTTAGCATATAAATAAAACAGCATAACTGTCAGCTTTTAATCCGTGCACCATTATTAAATAGAAATCATATTGAAATAATCTTAAAGCCTCTCCTAATTTTCCGTCAATAGAAATTTATCCGAAAACATGATTTTCTGACATGTCTGTTGAATCAATAACAATACCAACAACAACAACAATTATAATAGCCAATATAAGAGTTGTTAAACAAACAGTTAAAAATCAAATATTTTCCCATTGATTTAATTAAAATGTCCATTTTGGAAGATTGCCTTGGCCTAATTCTCTCTTTTATTTTTTCTCGCGACTCACTTTATTCTAAAAGTCTCACCAAAAAATTATTGCAACAAAAAAAAATTCACATTTAAAACAACATCGTTTTGCAGCAGCATTAAGAGTAGCACAACACACACAGCATTATTGTTCATGCAACAAGGTGTGGTGCAAATTTCAAGCTGCGAGAGAGCAAAGTGCGTTCACAAGATAAAAATCCATGTTGTAAGAATTCTTTTTCATATTCGTTTTCTTGTTCTAAATTGTGCAGCAAATTGAGAGGGATTAACATTGCGTAATAGAAGCGTTTACACTGAGCATAGGAAATTTCTTGCAATATATCACACATACAGCATAGGGCATCAAAAGACTTAAGACACAAACTTTTTCTTTTATAGTCGGAGCGCATGCGTGGCGTGTTATGAAATGCTCTGATTAAAATTTGGTGCATTGTTTGTATGTATACATAAGCACTTTTGTACATACACACACAACCCTTTGGTCAGAATTACGACCTAGCTTCTCACACCACCTATGTACATCATGTACATAGGTTCAGAGTTTTTGGAAAAATACTGCTGAGATAAGGTCGAAAGAAATATTTCTTTCATTTTTGTTTTGTACGATATGTCTGGGTTGGGTTTTCCTTCTTATTAGCCAACACACTACCTACTTGGCTACAGAGACTTCTTACCATTAAATTGAAAGAAAACAAAGTGTGAGAGATGGCATCGAAAATTTTATTCGTTAGCAATACCTATCGATGCCACTTTGTGTGGAATGTATCATCAGAAAATGTCCGCCACTGCTTCTCTGAGTGGGGCACATTCGAAAAGTACAATTTTTCAAGTAACAGTACAACATTCCATGGCACGTAAATCAGGTTGACCACTAGCAATATGGCCTCTAGCAACATGGCCGCTAGCAACTTAGCGCTAGCAGTAAGGTGTCAACACCATAGCGCTAGCAATATGGCCTCTAGCAATATGGCCTCTAGCAATATGGCCGCTAGCTACATGGCCAATAGAAACATAGCGACCTGCAACATGGCCGCTAACGATATGGCTTCTAGCGACATTGCCTCTAGCAATGTGGCCGCTAACGATATGGCTCTTAGCAATATGGCCTTTAACAATATGGCCTCTAGCAATATGGCTCCTAGAAATATGACTGCTAGCAATATGGCCTCTAGCAACCTAGCCTCTGCAATATGGCCGCTGTGAACGTGATCACTAGCGATATTCTAACGAGAGATGTGAATTCGTCTGTGTCGGATTCTCCTGCACACTCTTACAGACATCGGCGATTCTCGCCAACAGTAGATCTCGAGTGTCGTCAATTTAAGACTGTTGGTGCAGCGTTTACTGAATCAGTGTAATCGAATTTATACTTTCCATTTTAAATAATCCTCCCGTCCTATAGCAGAAGTCATAGAAAAGGCAATTCATCGACAAAGTTTTATAGAAAATGTAAGTCATCGAGAAATTTACTGTAGAAAGTGCAAGTCATCGAGAAATTTACTGTAAAATATGCAAGTCATCGAGAAATTTGTATAGAAAATGCAAGTCATCGACAAACTTTTATAGAAAATGCAAGTCATCGAGAAATTTACTGTAGAAAATGCAAGTCATCGACAAATTTTTATAGAAAATGCAAGTCATCGAGAAATTTACTGTAGAAAATGCAAGTCATCGAGAAATTTACTGTAGAATATGCAAGTCATCGACAAATTTTTATAGAAAATGCAAGTCATCGAGAAATTTTTATAGAAAATGCTAGTCATCGAGAAATTTACAGTAGAAAATGCAAGTAATCGACAAATTTTTATAGAAAATGCTGGTCATCAAGAAATTTGCTGTAGAAAATGCAAGTCATCGACAAATTTTTATAGAAAATGCAAGTCATCGAGAAATTTACTGTAGAAAATGCAAGTCATCGAGAAATTTACTGTAAAATATGCAAGTCATCGAGAAATTTGTATAGAAAATGCAAGTCATCGACAAACTTTTATAGAAAATGCAAGTCATCGAGAAATTTACTGTAGAAAATGCAAGTCATCGACAAATTTTTATAGAAAATGCTGGTCATCAAGAAATTTACTGTAGAAAATGCAAGTCATCGACAAATTTTTATAGAAAATGCAATTCATCGAAAAATTTACAGTAGAAAATGCAAGTAATCGACAAATTTTTATAGAAAATGCTGGTCATCAAGAAATTTACTGTAGAAAATGCAAGTCATCGAGAAATTTACTGTAGAAAATGCAAGTCATCGACAAATTTTTGTAGAAAATGCAAGTCATCGAGAAATTTACTGGAGAAAATGCAAGTTATCGACAAATTTTTTGTAGAAAATGTAAAAAAGATGAAATATGCGATACCTTGCGCGAATAGAACACCAATTTTGATAAAACAAAAAATTTCAGCTTTCAAATGTTGGAAGTCCCTTTTGGAAGACCTAATTGATTCAGAACAATCTGGTTATAGTATTTTAGTACCTCAACACGACAACTGAGAGTTTGTTTGTTTTTTGGCTTTGAATATTATATGAAAAGACTTGAAATTATTTACAGATTAACGCATTAAATAGGCCCCCAATGGAATAAATCGTCACTTTATATATTGTTTTACATATAGTGTAAACAAAACAAGTCTTTAAACTGAAACAATTGAAGTGAAACAAATTTAAATTGACAATATTTTGCTTCAAAAAAAAAAAAGAAAAGAGTGAAACATTAAACCGATCAATGGTGCATTAAACAGCGTTAAACAGTGTGAACAGGTTGTATAGCAACACTAACAATAGCACATTAAACGGTTGATTTATTTTTTGTATATTTTTTTTTTTGTTAATAAATTTATTTATATTTTTTGTGGTTTTTTATTTCTATTTTAGGAACACCCAGAATACGCATTCAGTTACGGTGTCAAAGATTTACATACGGGGGATGTGAAATCACAGTGGGAATCACGTGAAGGCGATGGAGTGAAAGGCCATTACAGTGTTTTAGAACCGGATGGTTCAATACGTACGGTAACCTACACAGCAGATGCCAAATCAGGCTTCAATGCTGTGGTCAAAACTGTTGGCGCCAATTCCCATCCCATTACAGAATCGCCACATGGCACGGAAAGCAAAAATGATGACACATCACAGTCGAAAATCAATCACTATAGCAGGGATCAGGAGCACATAGTGTTAAGTTCGGATATAAAGCCAATTAAGAAACCCATTGAAGATCTCACACATTCTCACCCGAAAATACCCAGTTTAATAGAATTTAAACCACATGCCAGGATACGTCAAGTGCCTATGGAATTGGAACCTGGCATGCGTGAGCGTTTGAAGGAGGCCCGAGAGGAGTACTATCAAAAATATGCCGCAATTAAAGAGAAGGAGGAAAAGGAACAGGATGATTTCCAGCCTTCTGGTGGTGTATTTTCACCATACGACAATAATGATGATAGTGAATGGAAGGCAGTGGTAAAAGATAATACAGATTATTCGAGCCATCAAAACTATGACCTTAGTCCGGGCTATTACCATCAACCCGAGGACTATGCTTTACATCAGCCTCAGTATTATGAGAATAAATACCATCATCATAAGCAGCACAGTCAAGGCAATAGCCACTCTGGCCATGGCTATAACAAGCTAAATACGGATTTCATAGCTTCAAAGCCTTTAAATTCCCACCGTCAAACTTCGAGTGGCTCTCAACCGGATCCCCATATTAATGCCATACCCTTCCATAGCAATAAAAAGACAGTTTTACCAACAACGCCGGGCCTTAAACATTATGCCTCCTTGCCAAATAAGTATTTGAATAACAAACCGCGACGTGATTATGCCGCCTATTTTCAACGCAGTAAATCGAAGAAGCCCCGTAAGTACGATAAGCCTAAGTCGAGTGCCATAACCCTGGGCGACTTTGACGAAATACAATCATCGGCTTCTGCCAGTTTGATACAATCGATGATTAAACGTGATAAAAAGCATTTGACACCGATGTATGCTAGAAATTATGGCATCTCATCAGCGGAGGGCCCCTATCGTTCCTTTCGCAGACTTTAAGCGCTGTAGGAGTGTTAGTATTGGAGAAAAGCGCTAAAAATATTGTATCAATTTAGAAATATTTGTTTATTTATTTGTGCATAATTTAAGAATAGTAATTAAATTTAAAATGTAAGAATTTTTATTTAAATAAAGATGAAATACGTTAAAGGCTATAGCAAAAGGATATTGTGGGAAAGGTTCTGGCATACTGGCAACAGTTATAAAACTGGTAAGTTGTTTGAATGTAAATCTAATAGTATGGCTCCTGCTAAGAACGTATTTAAGTCATGTAATAAATCATAGATGGGCTCACCTCAGATGTTTTACATAATCCATGACCCCTTGTTAATCATTCATGTGGTTTGTTTTTCCAAAACTCACGAGATACTGGTCGTAATACATACATATGTAATTGCTAATTACAATTCTTCAGTCAGGATTACAACTTAGCTTCTCACACCACTTATATTGTGTGTGTTAATTTTATACCTGAGTGGCGGAACCTACAATTTAAAGTCGACTCAGAAGGACAGATTTTTGACAAACTTTTCATGGCAATTCTTATTTTCTCACAGAGTTTTTGCCAGAAATCTGCTGAGAGAAAGTCGCCGAAGACATATTTTTTCTTATTTCGTTTCATTGGAGATATCTGACTTGCTAGAGGCCATATTGCTAACGGCCATATTGACAGCGGCCATATTACTAGCAGCTATATTGCAAGCGGCCATGTTGCTGAGGTCATATTTGTAGAGGCCATATTGCTAGAGGCCATATTGCTAGTGGGCATGATGCTAGCGGCTATGTTGCTATCGGCCATGTAGCTAGCGGCCACGTTGCAGAAGCAGACCTTATTGCTAGTGCTATGTTGCTAGAGGCCATATTACTATGTTGCTATGACCATGTAGCTAGCGGCCTCGTTGCTGAAGCCATGTTGTTTAGACCTTATTGCTAGTGCCATGTTACTAGCGGCTATATTGCAAGCGGTCATCTTGCTAGAGGCCATATTGCTAGTGGCCATGTTGCAGAGGCTATGTTGCTATTGACCCTGTATCTAGCGGCCATGTTGCTGAGGCCATATTGCTAGCGGCCATATTGCTAGCGGCCATGTTGCTGAGGCTATGTTGCTATTGGCCCTGTATCTAGCGGCCACGTTGCTAAGACCATATTGCTAGAGGCCATTTTGCTAGCGCCATTTTGTTAGCGGCCATGTTGCTGAAGCTATGTTGCTATTGGCCCTGTATCTAGCGGCCATGTTGCTGAGGCTATGTTGCTATTGGCCCTGTATCTAGAGGTCATGTTACTGAAGCCATATTGCTAGAGGCCATATTGCTAGCGGCCATGTTGCTGTAGCTATGTTGCCATTGGCCCTGTATCTAGCGGCCATTTTTCTAGAGGCCACACTGCTAGAGGCCATGTTGCTGAGGCTATATTGCTATTGGCCATGAACCTAGCGGCCATGTTGCTGAGACCATATTTCTAGAAGCCATATTGCTTGCGGCAATGTTGCTAAGGCTATGTTGCTATTGGCCATGTAGCTAGCGGCCCCATTGCTGAGGCCAACTTCCTAGAGGCCATATTGCTAGCTGCCATGTTGCTGAGGCTATGTTGCTATTGGCCCTGTATCTATCAGACATGTTGCTGAGGTCATATTGCTAGAGGCCATATTCTTAGTGGCCATATTGCTGGCAGCTATGTTGGTATTGGCCATGTAAGAAGTTTTTCAGATACTTATTTAAATGTTTTCCAAGGTTTATTAAATTTTTTAGTAAAATGGCACCTAGCAATACAATCTCTAGCAACTTGGCCTCAGCAAAGTGGCGGCTAGGAACGTGGCCACTAGCCAAAAACATACTTTTAATGATACCATTTCAATTTCAATACTTAAGAGAAAAAGTACGTTTCATTGAATCTAGTACTTGTAAATAAATAAAAGTACCTTTTAAAGAGGCTTTTATTTTATTTCTTTGTGTATATTGTTCTCAAGGTTCAATGGAACGCCAACTTAATTGTATGCGGCATATCAAAGCCATGGTTAACATATAATATTGGGAGTACAAGGTCTATAAAGGCCAACAAAAAGATGACTGAATTACTGAATGACAGCATTTTAGCTGCTTAAGACAGCCTTGTATTGTATTATTGGTGGCACTGGAGCACAAAAAAAGGTAGAGACCTTCACAACTCATTGTTGCATATAAAACTTGGGGGAAAAAAAATATGACACACACAATACAACAACTTTAATCTGACAAAACTAATGAGAAAACTATGCATCAAAACAGAATATGTATGCATAATAAATTCATTAAGTTTATAACGAAACAAAAAAGGAACACCCCTTATAAAAAAAAACCAAATCACATCATTATATGAATGAATATTCAATGTGTTGTAAAAAACAAAATGTTGCAATCAAAAAAGTATTTCAGAAAAATATCTTAAGAACTGGGTTAGCTTTAGAAAAAATAAGCAGAATATTGAAAATGTTTTCAAAACAAAAAACTAATTCAATTACTTTATCGTTAAAATATGTTTTTAAAATGTATACTAAGCAAATTGGAAAAAAAACAAAAATAAACTAGAACTTCAGAAACAAACACCTCTGAATACATTTAAAATTAAAAATTAAAAAAAAAAAGAAAAAAAAGAATTGTAAGTTTATCAAAACAAGATAAACTTTTTTTTTCTTCGATTGATCGCCAAGTTGCTCTTTTTTAGCAATTGCTACTGCCACAGCAGCTAATGGTCAACATACGGTGCCTGTTGCGCCGATTCAATATCAGCATCTAATTAAAAATTTAAATCAACAAAAACAAAAATAAAATAAAAAACTTATAATTTTTTGTATCTATTTGCATACCCTACATTTTATATATCACTGTGATCCTGGAGTTAGTTACTATTGTACTGCCCTCAATTTAAATGGGATTGTTCTATGGAGTATTTTAATAGGGACTGCCTAAGATTAACAGTTAATAACAACATATATCAAATTAAATGCCATTTATTTAGTGTAACTACATCACATGTGTTTGCTTAAAGGGCTCCAGAGCTTGATAAATAGGTATTCGAACAAACAAAATTGTCGAATATGAGACGATAGTAATATAAGATCCAAGCGGGTCCAACGCATCTCGAAAATGACATGGATTATGGCATGGCATCATCGGTCCATTTTACTTTGAAAATGATCTTAAAGGGGCCTATCGGACATCTGGACTCCAACAACATGTGCTTTTAACAGAACGTTGCTACGTGGCACACACTTTCAGCAGAAAATTGCTTTCTGAACGTTAACAACGATTTTTTAAGAAAATCCAAAAGCATTACGCCTGTCACCTATCTTATTCAGTAGATTGCTAGGATATACCAGAGGTTGAAAAAAATTTCTGTATGTACTATACATAGCAATATATGATGGTCAAACCAATACAGACCTATGGGGCCAAGGCCATTATTTGGGCAGTCAGAAAAAAATAAAACCAATTCAATTGGAACAATATACGGAGACAAGTGTGTGTTAATGCAACAGCGTCAATGTACCAAAATCCCTGATAGATTTAATCAATTGCACATGGTAGCAAGGGATAATGGTAGACACGTGTAACACGGAAATTATTAGGTGACTTGTGTGTGTTGGTGCAACAGCGTTAATGTACTAAAATCCCTGATAGATTTAATCAATTGCACATGGTAGCAAGGGATAATGGTAGACACGTGTAACACGGAAATTATTAGGGGAGTTGGTGGCATAAGAACCGAGTAGCAGTTCCTTACATAATTGTTGCCAAGACAGAACAAGTAGACGCTATGATTGAAGGAACTGTTTCACTATGGAACTTTGTAACAAACGCGAATGGAGTAATCTAGAAACTATACATACATACATACTTATATAATTGGTCATTATAGGGCACATCCTCTTCTCTAACTAAAGATCACAATTTTTGTTAGCAAATTACAATCGGAGGAGCACAATATTAGTAACTAGGCTTTTGAAGTGGCCGTAGTCTAGTAGGTAGTGTGTTGGTTTATCTGAGAGTAAATAAACCTGCCATGAAAAGGTTTCTCAAAAATCTGTCGTTTGGAGTCGACGTTAAACAGTAGGTACCGCCACTCAAGTATAAAATTAACTCACACAACAGGAGTGGTGTGATAAGCTAGGCCGTAATCTGGACTGAAGGATTGTAATGCCCAATTATGTATGTATGTATGCCTTTGACAGGGCACTCTAAGTACTCTTGTTCAAAATGGAGATAATTTCGAATGCAACATGTAGATTTTGTGATAATGAGGATAATTCAGCAGAGCACATACCTTGAACCAGTGGGGCATACCTAGGTGCTTATAATGCATTTGGCAGGAAATTGTCTCTTTTGGAAAGCAATCGGTATCCTGTAGCTTGTAAGGGCAATTGGCTTGAAAGGGATATTATAAGAACGTCCAATATAGATTGAGGACAGCACAATAGATCGTATGGTCACATTACTGTGGCTCCTCTTCAAAATGTCAATAAAAACGTGGTAGCACGCTTAACATCCATACCTTTGTAGGGGAACGCAGTGTCGCTGTCTATAACATTGCAATCATTTTCGAAATTGTTTTTATAGGAGTTCATTACATACGACATTGACTTGTTTTTCTAGCTTTTAATGTATAATTTAAATATTTGATAAAAATAAAAACTTAAATGTTATTAAACAAATAAAATCTAATTTTATAGAGCGATTTTTACATTTTTTTGTTTTTTTTTCTGCTTATATCCACAAACATTCAAACGTTTTTTAAAAGCAATTTACCATTCGATTGTAAATAAATAAGAACTTTTTTTCACAAATTCTGGCAAATTGTCACCTTAATTTTTCACTTATTTAATAACATTGTTGTAGTTGTAGTTGTTTTTATTTTTATTATTTTTTTTTTTTTTTTGTTTGTTTTTTCATTTAAACATAAATTTTATTGCGTGCAACATTTCTAAAACAGAAAAAAAACTGCCATACTACTATACAGTGTATAGAACGTAGTGATATATATATTTGAACAACGACAACAAAAACAATAATAAATTTGTATTATTGGGTGATTCAATCTATATATTTTTAATTCAACTTGTTATTGTTGTTGTTTCTGTTGTTAAGTCTCCCACACGTCACAATATAATCAACTCCAACGCTAAAAGCAAAACAGAAAACAAAAACAAAAACTTCTCAACATTAAGCACACAGAACATAGAAAAAAAATACACCATCAGATTGAAGTTTGAACGTGTAAAAATTACAAATAAAAAACGAATCTGGCAAATACTCGTACTGATTCTATTGAATTAGACTTTGACAATGTTGAACCATATAATTCATGTTTTATATACGATTTTATGACAGGGAGGGATTAGTTTTTTATCTTCGCGTCTAGTTCAACTATGAGATTTTGTAATATGGAAACCCCAATAGAAAAGTTTTACTATAAAGTGATTCATTGTTTACAAGTTAAATTCAATGATTGCCATTTAATTTTTCAATATACATAGGTCCCTTTTTAAGCACTTCTTGTCTTTAAATTTTGAATAAAGCAAACGGGCTTTGAGATATCATAGAAGTTTTCATTCGTTTGAAAGACATTATGTGTGGAATATAATATCCTTGAAATGTCCACCTCGGCTTTGTTCGTGACCTACTTCAGCCGTCTCAAGAAATTTTACACTTACAAAAGTAAAACAGTGAATTTGGACTTACCCCTTTGCAACAGCGATGACGATTAGGCCTCTTCGAGTCGATGCTTGTGGCTCTAATTGCATATACTTTTAGATGGGCTACAAATATTTCAAATTGATGACGTTGTTGTTCTGGTTTTTTGTTATTGTTATTGTAGTTGTTCTTTTTGTTGTTCTTGTTGTTGTTCTTGTTGTTGTTAATGTTGTTTTCTTGTAGTTGTTTTTGTTTTTGTTCGCGTAGTTCTTTTTGTTGGTGTTCGTGTAGTTGTTTATTGTTGTTGTTATTGTTGTTTTTATTGTTTTTTTTATTGTTGTTTTTATTGTTGATGTTATTGTGGTTGTAATTGTTGTCATTGTTGTTGTTGTTATTGTTATTGTTGTTATTACTGTTGTTATTATTGTTGTTTTTGTTGTTGTGAGGTTGTTGGATGAAGATGAGGAGCTAAAAAAAAATAAAAATTATTGATCACTCAGTAGAGCCGTTTTACAGCATAAGTGTTTAAATAGTAGAAGCTTCTAATTAATCATAGACATTTGAAATGCAATTAATTGGACTTTTTCTGTAGACCTAGCAACATTGCTGATAAGCCCTGTACTGCATGTACTTTACATGTAGTTTAACAATGTTTATATGAATGTTTACATGTTTCATAATGTTTTTGTTGTCATATGTATCTGAACCTTGATTATTTTTATAACAGCAACAAATGTTTGATTTGTTTTATACATGTAGAAGAACAAAGTTTACATGTTTAACGAAATGTTTATTGTCATATGTATCTACACTTTGATTACTCTATTCATAGCACAAATGTTTAAATTGTTATATACATGTAGGGGAACAATGTTTCAAGAAATGTTTGTTATCATATGTATCTAAACTTTGATTATTTTTATAACAGCAACAAATATTTAATATGTTATATACACGTAGAACAATGTTTACATGTTTCATGACATTTTTATTGTCATATGTATCTACACTTTCAATATTTTATTCACAGCAACAAATGTTTAAACTGTCATATATATGTGGAAGAACAATGTTTACATGTTTCACGAAATGTTTATTGTCCTATGTATCTACACTTTGTTTATTGTTTAATTTATTATATACATGTAGAAGAACAATGCTTAATTTGTTATATACATACATGTAGGTGAACAATGTTTATAATAATGTATACATGTTTCACGAGATGTTTATTCTTCTATGTATGTATCTACACTTTGTTTATCTCAGCAACAAATGTTAAATTGCAATATACACGTAGCAGAACAATGTTTACATGTTTCACGACATATTTATTGTCATATGTATCTAAACTTTGACTACTCTGTTCACAGCAACAAATATTTAATTTGTAATCTATGTACATGTAGGAGAAAAATCTTTGTAGAAATGTTTACATATTTCGCGACATGATCACTGTCATATATTCTTTGATGATTTTTATAACAGCAACAAATGTTTAATTTGTAATATATGTACATGCAAGACAACAATGTTTAAAAGAATGTTTAAAAGTTTCACGAAATGTGAAACAAATGTTTACAATGTTGATATTCTGTACCTGATCGTATATATACATTAAGTTGTTTGTACACTATAGTATGGATACTAATAATTTGATTAATGACAAATTTTTCAATTTTAACCTTCACCTTGCCTTAAACCTATTTTGTTCAGCACAGACTTTTGAAATTTTTCAGTTCAAGCATTCTGGAAACCTGTGGGGCATTAATGCCAGGCCGTTTATCATGTGCTAGACCAGGGAATTGTTCTTGTTGATCCGAATAGCAAGAAATATTTCTCGAAAAGAATTCCGAATCTGATAAAGGTGAACAATCACATGTCTTTACAGGAACCGTATCTACAAATTCTGTGCAGGAACCAGTATTATGGAATGCTGTGAATGATGGTGTTTTTTTTTTAATTTTGGTTACTATCCGAGAAGAATTTGGACGCAATAGATAAGTCAACGTAAGTGGTAAAGGGATCAACAAAAAGTAGTTAGGATGACTACCTAAAAGGCAGAAGAAAACGGCTTTAAGAAACATAAATTTTTCCAAGAGGGATTAAGATTTGTGGTAACGCCATTTATAAGTCATAATTATTCAATTAGATCGACTGAAGTGGAAGTGTGTATGAACGCACACTAACATACATGACACACACGCTTACACTGTAAAACAGAATGCAGTCATTGACACAAACAGTAACTGATTGCAGTGAATTAAAGCTGTCGCTGCTAATGCAGCTGATAGTGTATATTAATACTGCTGCAATAAACGCTGCTTTATTAAATGTTCTCCTTTTTTAGTTTTTTTTTTTTTTTTTTTTTTTTTTTAAATAAACTCGCAACTGTCTGGTTTTCATTGAAACAACAAAAATAAATATGAAATTAAAAATAGAAAACGAAAAATTTTAATTCAACAGAAATCTGTAACAGAAAAATTAAAAACAAAATTGAAAACTTTTCGATTAAATCACACGCATGTAAACCGAATAATTTTCTAAGTTTAGGTCCGGTTGTATTACAATAAAAACAAACAAAAAAAAAAGCAAATAAAAACGAAAAATTTTTTAATTTAAGGCCTAAAGTGATAATTGTTGCAGACAACACAATTACCGCCACCAATTAGAATAAACAAATTGAATAAACCCCACTCTTTGGAAAAGGCAAACACACCCAAAATTATGGGAGGGAAAAAAACAAAAACTTGAAAACTTTACCAGATTAAAGCATTGAATTTAACACAAATGACAACAATCACACCGAAATCAAATGTATTGCGTACGAATAACAGAAACAGAACAGCCAACAATAATAACAACAATAAAATATAAAATTGCGTTTAATTGTAACAATTTGATTAGAAGGTATGGAATTGTACCACATGAGTCCAATTACCCGTAAAACAAAAACGCCAAATGAAAACAAAAAAAACAAGAAACGAAATAAAAAATATTTTTTTTTTAATGTTGCAGGCACTGGAAAAATTGAATCATAAAATGTCGGTTTTTGTTTTTTTTGCAGCTCCATGAAATAATTTCGATTTTTGGATTAAATGCACGCGCAGGCTTAAAGTCATACATAATAATTAATGGAGCACAGTAGTCCAAAGTGGTTAAGATATGTATGTACATATGCGCTTGAAAACTTTTAGAGAATTTATCTGATCATTCAGGTTTCAAACGAATTGATATCCTTATAATAGCTGAGAGCCTTCTGCCGATCCGGCTAGTTGACTGATCTCCACATACAACTTCTTGTTTGTTGTATATGTTGTTACAAGGCCTTCACTATTCTTTTCCTGTAATTCTTCGGAACAAAATTGGCATCTTGCAATGCCGTTAAGGCAGCATTTCACATATACAAAATCAGTTTTCAACGTCGACACTATTTTCTTGCATTTAAATTAGTCCTGAAATTCTTCATGGAGAAAGTACTCTCATCTTCCTTTTATTTCAAAAGCTGTGATGGCTATTCTGAATACCAATCTCCCAAGGAGGGATAACACAATGGCAGTAAAAACACAACCAAAGTATGTACTTCAAAACTCTAAAAGGGTCGTGGGCAAGATTTCAGGTATTAGACCCACCGTCACTGGCTCTAAAAGGCAGTGTTGCAAACAACTTTGCTTACACTAAATACTGAGGCAGTCAGCTGTCTTGTTGGTTAACTGCCGTTAACCCCCATTGAAGTAGGTGACTAAGCTGGTGGCAGTAAGGCACAACGCAGTTAAAGTCCTGGCACAACCAAAACCGTGTCTTCAAGGAAGACATAAACACAACCAGGTCGACTATATAGTTCCTTACAACATTCTGACTAGGACATTTAATTTTAGCATGCCAACTAGGAGATTCTGGTCTGAAAACCCGAAGGTTTCAGTGAGACGTTTGAGGTTTATACCGTTGGGCTGTGGGTATACCACAGGGCTCGAATATTAAACTTTCATGCTGCCTAACAAGGCGGGGATCATAGCAGCGCAATGTTTATTGGGTAGAGGCACTTCCGATTAAGGCTGCCATCAAGTCCTTAATGAACGTTACCCCAACGGCGCGTGCTTGTTTTGAAATGTCGGTGATTTCATCAATCAGATATAACTCTTATCTCATGTTTCAAAAGGTGTTTGTTGTCATATGTATCTAAACTTTGATTACTTTTATCTCACCAACAAATGTTTAATTTATAATACACATGTAGAAGAACAATGTTTACATGTTTCACGAAATGTTTATTGTCATATGTATCTAAACTTTGATTATTTTTATAACAGCAACAAATGTTTAATTTAAAATATACATGTAGAAGAACAATGTTTAATCTGTTATATACATGTAGAAGAACAATGTTTATATGAATGTTTACATGTTTCACGAGATGTTTATTCTCATATGTATCTAAACTTTGATTACTTTTATCTTAGCAACAAATGTTTAATTTATAATATACATGTAGAAGAACAATGTTTACATGTTTCACGAAATGTTTATTGTCATATGTATATACACTTTGATTATTTTTATAACATAATGTTTAATTTGATATACATGTAGGAGAACAATGTTTATATGAATGTTTACATGTTTCACGAGATGCTTATTTTCATAAGTATCTACAATTAGATTATTTATTCCTCAGCAACAAATGTTTAACATTTAAAGAACAATGTTTAAAAGAATGTTTACAAGTCTTACGAAATGTTTATTGTCATATGTATCTAAACATCGATTATGTTTATCACAGCTTATATTAATGCAACAAATGTTTCCAATGTCGAAGTTCTGTTCCTGATCGAATATACTATGTATATTAAGTTGTTTGTACACTATGGTATGGATACAAATAATGTGAATAAGAAATGAAAAATTTTTCAATTTTAACTTTAACAAGAATTGCCTTAAACCTATTTTGTTCAGCACAGACTTTTGCAACTTTTTCTTATCTGACTTTCAGGGCATAGGGGCATCGTTTGAAATTCTATTGGTAGATGAGTTGGTCAGAGCTGGTACGGAGTCAACAATCTTTGACATGTTACAGAGCATATGTGGGATTCTTCTGACGGCAATGAGACCCCGTAAACCACACAGTCATCGTTCTCACAATTACGATTCTCATAAGTCCCTAGCCGATGGGAAAACATGCCGATAAGCTTTGCATTCTCACAAATGTCTTATTCAGGAGATGTAAGTCAAATACAAAACGCTCAAGGACTAGATAGAAAACCTATTGAATATCATTAGGTATTCTCACAAGAACAGATTTTCTAGGAAAAGTAAAGTAACATGTTGAAGAAAAATACTGCTGGCTGTCATTTATTTCAGCAGCATTTGTCATTACATACAGCCACTGTTGCATGTCTTGAATTATAAAAATTATAACATATGAGACCACCAGCTAAATGATCTCTTACTCTTTTTCTGTAGCCATTTGGCTGAATGCAATGAAATTTTTTTGTAATTTATTTCAGAAAATGTTTTTATTTTTTTGAAAAACAAAAAAAAGACAATGAATTATAGATTTTAAATACAATATATGATGGCGGTATTATTGTTTAGTTCATACATAATTTATCTCGATTTAAAAAAGTAGTCGCAATAGACGCATTATCTAAACAATATTAATACAAAAAAAAAACATACAGTACGATACACGACAATATGCGTCGTTTAGTTACAAGGAACGTGTTGAGTTAAATAAATAAAAGAAAAATATGAAATTAAACAAAAAAAAAGTGTCACAAAGCCAGACCATTTAGAAGTTGTGCATAGAAAACGTTACAACAGTAATGGGCCCGTAAAATCAAAAATCATAATACAGTTCCACACGCATGTCGTTCTCCTTCAAATTGCTGAACGCAATTCAAGCGTATGACAAATATGTATGCTTTAAACCAGCCACCACTCTAAAATTTATTTGTATTTTTTTTAATTCGTATGTGTATATTGTAAAATAGATTTGTTATATTTATTCTGCGTAAAAATTTTATTTTTTATTCTTTTCTTTCTGTTTTTAATTACATTTAACCCCAAAAAGTCTGAAATTTGAATTGATTAGCTTGACAAAAAACACACACACACACACACAACAACAACAAAAATTTAAAATAAAAATTAATAACAATCTAAATTTAAAAGACTAAACTTTTATCGTTTTTATTAAATTGTTCGTTTTTAATTCAAAATTCGAAAGTCAAAACCAATGCAAGCAAAAACAAACAAAAAAACAAAACATAAAGAGACCCAGTTTAGTGGCAATTATAACAGCTCCTCGCCTTGTTTTATATCACTTCTCATCATCCATCCATCCATCCAACCATCCATCCGATTGCCATTAAATCCCACATATTGTACATGAAAATTTCCAAGCACTTAATCATTTCTAAATATTCCATTTGTCTTTAAAAAAAAAAGTCAGCAACAACAACAACACTCAAAAAAATAAGAATGAAACCTTGTCTTTTGTTATGCACGCCTTTTAATCCAAAAAAAAAAACAAACAAACGAAAAAATATTGAAATTGAAAATAAAAAATTTGAAATTGAAAATCAAGTGCTTTTTTCATTCAAATTTATCACGTCAACCCGCTTAATTGAGAGGCGTTTCCTCACGAAATTCTAAAGAAAACAAAAAAAACTGTGTTCTTAAAAATCTATCGCAGAATAAAAAATCGTTTTACAATTTATTTAAATTTTAATAAAATTGTTTAAGCAGCATATCGATTAAATCGATCGATTCTTTCTTTTAAAAGTTTACACTGCAAGCCAAAGACGTAAGATAAAAAAACACATTTCCTTGGCTATGATTCCACATCGCCGTTGTCACTAACCTGCTCTCGCTAAGAAAACATACATTAAAGTCAGGATTACGAGCAAGCTTCTAATACCACTTATGTTGTGTGTGTTAAATGTATACATGAATGGCGAGATGTACAGTTTAAAGTCGACTCCAAACGACAGATTTTTTGGAGAAACGTTTCATGACAATTTGGCTTTACTTTCAGAGTTTTTGACCGAAATCTGTTGAGAGGAAGTCGCCGAAGAAATATTTTTTTCATATTTCGATTTAATCGAATGGTTTACCCTGGGATTTGAAACATGGCCTCACATCTAATAAGCCAACACACCGCCCGCAAGACTAAGGCTATAATGAACGATACATGGCTCATGACTTTGTAAAGAGTCTACGGCTGAGACTGTTTAGTTGCGGTCTCACAATGCGCCTGTTAGTCCAGCTGTATCGCATTACATCGGCTGCAACTCTCACCTAACTTTACATAAGCTATCCTGCCACAGCCTTCTTCAACAAATGCCTGTCTCTTCGGCAGTTATCATATGTTTACTCATGAGCAACTATGACTTGTCTCTATACTGAACGCAGGTCATTAATAGGTTGTCATCATCTTTCTCTATATGTTAACATCTGCTTCAGATCTCCTATGTTCTGGAGGATTTTATCGAGGCTGTCCGAAGTCGAATTTACTTCTTGAAGAAGGTCAAAGCAATTCTATTTAACAGTCAGGCCATCATTCGAAGACTCGGCTGTTGTGAGGTTAAAGTAAAAAGAAAGCTTATTCAGTTAGAAAGGTAAAAGGCCAGAGGAGGAGTACCACATCATGTGGTAATTCTCGACGATGAGCAAGCAGACGAGCTTATGAAAGGAAGACCACTTCTGTGAAGTGGAAGCAGATATTTGAAATGAAATGCTCAAAGAAAAGGAGGATGAAACCTAGTAGGCAATCAAAACTAGAAGTTTTTAATTTTGAGTATCCTCCACAAGCATCGGTTTATGGCCCTCCATATAGACACAAGTACAGGTTAAACATGTTTATTTTGAAACTGTTAGGTTAATTTCAGATCTCTGTACTGTTTGTATACGGAAAAGGCTTATGCATAGCTGACCATCACTTTTAGTTTCAATTTATGTATTTTATTCCGTATTACAATATGGCGATATATTTAGCCTAGGCCTAGCTTCTCACACCACTCATGTTGTGCGCCTTAATTTTATACTTGAGTGGCGGAACCTGCAGTTTAACGTCGACTACCAAGGACAGATTTTGAGATACTTTTTCATGGCAGGTTTATTTACTCTCAGAGTTTTTGCCAGAAATTTGCTGAGAGGATTTCGCCTAATAAATATTTTGCTTTCATATTTCGTTTTGATGTCTGGCCTGGGGCTCGACCCTAGCTTTACGTCCAATAAGCGAGCACACTACCTACTAGACTACGGCGACTACGACCTCTTTCTTTCTGAGGACTTTAAAAGGAGGCTTTGAAATTCTCATACAGGTCGATGGATACTTCGGAAGACTAATAAGAATGGATTATATTCTGCAGCTTCTTCACTTAGCTTAGATTAGGTTAGGTTAGCGGTTAGCTTGCCGTTCACAGGCAAATTCACTCGGTGGTTCATATGGCCCAATATGTTATCCAGTATGAGGTAAGCCCTCTTGTCATGATGCATTCATTATTGGTGGGCTTATACCACCCCGACCTTCGGATGAAACCGACCAGTTCGCCACCATGCCCAGATCTTCAAACGTTCTGTCACCCAAAAGCCGACGACGTCTGTCCTGAAGGAATGGGCACTCGCATAAAAGGTGTTGCACCGATTCCGTTTCCTCTACATCATGGCAGCTTCTGCACTAACCCTGGTAGGGCAGGTCTAGTAAATAAAATTTGTATGAAAATTTGTCCTTCGGAGTCGATGTTAAACGGTAAATTTCGCCACTCATTGATAAAATTAACACACCCCACATGTGTGATGTGAGGAGGTAGGTGGCGAACCTGACTAAAAGGTTGTAATGAAAAATACTACAGCTGATAGTCTTGCCACATCAAAGGTTTTGAAACCACTAAATGGATAACGCTATAGGTTTTTAATTAAACATTATGCAATTGCGTTTCTTAAATAAATCCTTTTGGGATGGAATTAAATGTGAACGATTTAGTATTAACACTCCTGTATAGTGATTATTGAATCAAATAAATCTTAACAATGTTACAAAAGTGTTATTGAACATTTTTTTTATTAATTTTTTATAAATTAATTTCTATTATTTATTAATAAATAACCACATGCAAAAATCATGTTGTTTATGAATATATTGTAATTCCATTTAGTTTGGTTTGCATTATTTAATGTAAAAATATGTATGTAAAGCTAATATAAGTAGTAAATTAGACGCACATACATATTAATACTCATACGATGGCTGGCAATTGGAAATTGCAATAATTTCAAAAATTTAATGTAATTTTTAGTACAATATTATTGGCGTTCATATATATGTACATTCTAAATTGATAGCGAATATCGAAAAATTGCTAAATACTGTAACAGCAAAAAAAAAAAACTTTACTGTTAAACACATGTAAAGACGCGGTCTATATGAGCGCGAGCATCTACAACATGTTGCATGTCTATAAAACATTAAACGTAATAAACAAATACAACATACTCATACATATATTTGTACTTGTACAACCAACCAACAAAAAATATATGAAAATATGAAAATTTCTGTACTGTAAGTTTTAATTTTTTTTTTAAATTTTCTTTTCAAATTTTATGTGTCGTTGTTATCAGCGAGTGTTATTAAAAATAATATTTTATTAAACCACTGCCACAGCAGCAACCAGACTATACAGCAATCATAAACAAAATGCCTTTGCATTGTTATTGCTTTGGAAAAACTTTATAATATTTTCTTTAATTTTTTGGCTAAACATTTAAGAGTTAATTCCAGCTTGCATTAAAACGTTAATGAATACAAACTACCATAATTACTGTTTAAAGTTGCGTTTGGTTTTTCTTTTTTTTGAAATAAAACTTCTTAACCAAGTCGTTGTCCCCCCTAAAAAACAGCTGCCACATACGTATGCTTGCAACACAATCTTAATCAAAAATTAATAAAGTTTCCGATATTGATAAAAAGCCAATCAACCAACCAACCAAAAATAAATATAAAATGCTACGCATATTAATTTAAATAGTGGACTCAAATTGGTAAAATTCTTGTGCAAAAACAGTAGCAAATGTCACAACACAATTTGTTTGACAAAAATCATTGGAAACTGAGATACAGGCATTGGCAATAGAAGTGTGCATAATAAAAATCATTTCAACATTTTAAAGAAAAGCTTGAGTTTTTCAAAGCCTCAAGCCGGCTTGAGAGTTTAACTTGATCTCCCAATAAAATACACAAAAAGGCACAATGGATTCCTTTTAAAAAAAAGCCACATAAAGCTACACTTCTAAACGAGTAAAGCAGCTGCTCCTGAGACCAGAAGTATAATTATAGTCCATACTATTGTTGCCAGAATACTAACATAACCCGATGGCCAATCACCAATTTTACTGACACACTTTCATCTGCCGTAGTCACAGAGCAATTTTAGCCTCTATTATAAAGGGCTATCCATTTCGTGGTTTCAAAAGTAGGGGACTGGAGTTCGATATCTGTCAAACTAAGTTGTGAAATCAATTTTTTTCTTTTCAGTTGAAAGTCTGACATTGACGAAAATGGATCGCCTAACTATCACACAACGCATAAAAATTAGCAAAACCTACTACAAAAATGGTGATTCTGCCACAGCCACGTATCGTGCTTTAAGAGGAGATTATGGTTTACATAATCGTCCAACTACGCAAGCAATTGGCAAAATTGTGAAGAAATTTGAAGAGACTGGAATGGTTACAAATATTGAAAGGCCTGTGCATCATCGTTTCGCTCGTAAGTGAATCGCTATTGTAAGTGAAAGTGTTGCCGAAGACCCGAATGTGTCGATTCCTCGTCGTTCTCAGGAATTAGGACTGTCTTACGGCACATTATGGCGTATTTTGCATTTAGAGCTACACCTATATCCACATAAAGTCCAGCTTACGCAACAACTGAAGCCAGCTGACCATTCACAACGTCGTAGATACGTGGAACAGCGATGAAGCACATTTCACACTCGGTGGGTATGTTAATAAAGTAATTGAAGAGAGGCCATTACATCCAGAAAAAGTCACTGTTTGGTGCGCTCTTTGGTTATGGCTGAGATATGTGTCAAAAAGTGGTTGAAAATTACCTCAAAAGAATCAATGCTTGCAGCACTTCGCGTGGAGGTCATTTAAATGAGGTAGTATTTCACACATAATGTCAACGTTCAAACTTTACAATAAAAAAGAAATATCATGAAAAAAAATATTTTATATGTGTTTTATTTACGTTTAATTTTGAAACCACGAAATAGATAACCCCATATTATTATACAGAATACAATTGCTTCCAGAATATGGAGATAACTCGGTGACCAATGGCCAATTTTACACAGAGCAACTTTAGTCTTGATTACATAAAATATTCTCTCCAGCCAAATCAATTCCTTACATTACAGGAAACTTATTATTTCGTTTTGATTATGACAATAAAAAAAACAATTTTTCTTTTGTAATTTGCCTCAATACCCAAACTTTGTATTGCTGCAATTAAAGAAGTACAGTGAGAGCCATAAGTGAGTGAACACCCACTATAATTTTAAATTTTCTATTATGTTCTTAAGTATAAAAAAAATTTCCTTTGTCATGAATTGTTGTTTTTGTTTTAACACTTTATAAGTAATAAATGAACGTTTTTATTTTTGGAAATTTATTCGACTATTCTCATTTACTTTTCTCGCTATCCTAAGAAAGTGAATTATTTCAGTGGTGTTTACTCACTTTTGGCGTTCACTGTATTTCACTTGAAGCTGTATTCAACGTTTAAATCTTCATTCACTATTAATTGTATAGAAAACATGTTTGACGTTGTCTTCAAGCCACACACAACATATTAAACACACCCAAAACGAAAGAAACTCAAATCCATATTAACGCTTAAAGTATAAGAGAGAAAAACATTGCTGGTATACTTATGTTGAGAAATTATGCGGCAGATTGTTTTCATGTCATTAAAGGATGTGGTGCAGGTATATTTAATTGTTTAATTGATGATTGTTTAAGTAATAACAAAAGTTTACCCGCGTTTGCATGTTATAGCGTAAGGCAGATTTGGATTAAACAGAGTAGGCTGGAGTGGATGATAATACACAGAAGCGTTATTGTGTTAAGAGGAGAGTAGAAGACAAAAACCAGAGGAAATTAAAGCAGATAAATTGAAATCTCTGTAGTTTAGTAGATAGTGTGTTGGCTTAGGGCCACGGTTCAGATCAGACATCTCCAGCAAAACAAAATATGAAAACATATTTCGGAGACTTCCTCTCAGCAGATTTCGTGCCAGGAAAAGTTTCTCAAAAATCTGTCATTCAGACGACTTCAAGCTGTAGGTTCCACCACTCATGTATAAAGTTAACGCACACACAACATAAGGGTTGTGAGAAGCTAGGTTATAATCCTGCTATAAGAATCTAATGCCAAGGTCCTTGGAACCAGAAAGTTTTTCGAATTTCGAAAGCGAACTTCGTCTGCTACATTTCGGTGTGAATCGGCAAATCGAAGAATTTTTCAAGGCTTCTTGTCCGCATACACATGAGGGTATAATGAATGTACTCTACTGATGATTTACAGTACAAACTCAATGTAGCTTTCATGCCCCCATACTTCAGGAATCGGGGCCTAAAAGGAACAAGGACATGATGCAAAAAAAATAGCTTTCAGGCCCCCATTCTCGAAGTAGGAACAAGGCAGGTAGGTAGAAGTGGCTGTCCCTCGATGGAGTCTTGAGCGGACACACTTAGACCGCACACAGGGCATATTGTGATACCACGGTTTTTCATTTCGTAGAATACTACGAACCATCCGAAGCTTCCAATGAAGTGACTTAGACTTAGACTGTAAATATCCATACATGACAGTTCATCTATATCCTCCATTCAGTAGGCACCCGGGTACCTCTTTCTCCTCCGTCCAAGAGCCGGACACGTGCACAGTAGGTGAAGAATAGTCTCATCCTCCTCTTCATCTCCACAGCTTCTGCAGAAATCATTTGCAAGGTTTCCACGACCAATACGCCTCGCAGGCGTTCCTATAATGCAATGCCCCGTAATAACCCCGATAACAGTGCTGAGCCTACTTCTTTGGAGTTTTAGCAGAGTCGCCGTCCGCCTCCTATCCAGCCTTGACAAGATCTTTTGCGCCGCTCTGCCCTTGTCCGAAATTGCCCACATTCTGTCGACAAGGTATACGATTGCATTGTCAATTATAAGTTTGCAGGTACCCAAAGAGAGCCCAAATGCAGAGAATTCATCAGAGTTCGATGGTCGTGCCCCTCCTGGCCAGTTCATCAGGTCTGCAGTTTCCAGGAATATCATTATGTCCTGGTACCCATGTGATACAGACATCATATCGGTTCGCCACCTCATTGAGATATCTGCGACAGACGTCTTGGACCGTCTTGGAGTTTAATAAATTGGAAACCAATGCCTTGATAGCCGCTTGGCTATCGAA
Organism: Sarcophaga rosellei; assembly: GCA_930367235.1. Taxonomy (NCBI): domain Eukaryota; kingdom Metazoa; phylum Arthropoda; class Insecta; order Diptera; family Sarcophagidae; genus Sarcophaga; species Sarcophaga rosellei. The sequence continues at coordinate 12,263,152 of OV884020.1, read as the reverse complement.
AAGTATGATGATTTTCCGCCCGTGAACATTTTTCTCCACAATAATGTTCCCCGCAGCCTGAATCGGCGACACTTCCGCCTAAAAGACGCTGCAGTTATTCGGTAGCCTCATAGACTTGGATATTCCGATTGAATTCGAATAAATACCGATTCCAATGGCTTCTTCCAGTTTGGAGCCATCGGTGTATATTTGTGCGGAGTCCCTTGGGAGTTTTGCTGCACCATTCCTCCAGTCCACCTTTTTCGGAATGGATGCCCTAAAGTTCCTTGAGAAGTCATATCACTGCTTCCGACAATATCAATCTCCTCAAGTATCCTTGTATGGCCAATGCGCGATGCATGCCATTGTCCAGAAGCCTAGAGACGCCTACTAACCTTAGCTGTCACGCTCCTGCAGTAGAGGTCAAGCGGTAGAAGCTATAATATTATCTCCAGAGCGATCGTAGGAGTAATGCGCAGGGCACCACTGATAATTATAACGGGTGATTTTTTTAGTTATTATCTTTTTGGCAACACTGGTTTAAACAGCTCACGCACGTTTCGTGTTTTGTTTCACTGTCAAACATCTTCAGTTTGGTCTATGATTTAACCAAGAATCGTCTTACAAACGAACAACGCTTGCAAATCATTGAATTTTATTATCAAAATGCGTGCTCTGTGAAGAAAGTTCAAAATTCAAAATTGTGTTCAGCAACGAAGCTCATTTTTGGCTCAATGGATACGTAAATAAGCAGAATTGTCGATTTTGGAGTGAAGATCAGCCAGAAGCATTGCCAAAGAGTACCAATGCATCCAGAAAAAGTCACAGTTTGGTGCGGTTTATGGGGTGGTGGCATCATTGGACTGTACTTCTTCAAAGATGCTGCGAATCGTAACGTAACTGTGAATGGTGAGCGCTACCGTGAGATGATATCCAACATTTTTTTTGCCCAAAATGCAAGAGCTTGACTTGCATGACATGTGGTTTCAACAAGACGGTGCCACATGCCACACAGCACGCGTAACAATGGACTTATTGAGAGGCGAGTTCGGTGAACATTTTATTTCACGTTCGGGACCGGTCAATTGGCCGCCTAGATCGTGCGATTTAACGCCTTTAGACTATTTTTTGTGGGGCTATGTTAAAGCTCATGTCTATACAGACAAGCTCGCTTCAATTGACGCATTGGAAGACAACATTGAAGCATTTATTCGTGAGATACCGGCCGAAATGTTGGAAAGAGTATGCCAAAATTGGACTAAACGGATGGACCATTTGAAGCGCAGTCGCGGTCAACATTTGCATGAAATAATCTTCAAACATTAAATTATATTGACCGTACTATCGATGCAAATAAAGATTTCATGCATTTTTCTGAATTTTATGTGTTTTTTTTTTTTAATTTTTCTATAGCAGATCGAAACAAAGAAATGATGCAAAGGCAGCACAGCAGAAAGAAGGGTAGAAGTAAATTTATTGTAAAAAATTAAGGAGATCTAAATTAGGGAATGCAAGTATTGTATTTTACTTTAGTATCCTGCTAACCGTATACATTTTTAGTTACAATTTGATTGAATTTAAGATTTTTCTTTCTAGTTTTTCTATTTCGTCTGTTCAATTTTTTTTCTCATTCATGCAAAATATATAAAACCAACTAAAACCAGGCAGCAAATGTGATTTTGAAAACAACTGGACAAATAGTTAAAGACAAAAAAAGTGAAACAAAAATTTTCACAGAAAATCGTTTTGAATTTTAAGATTTCTGTCCATACCTTAAACTAATTTTAACCCACTTTTCTTTAAGACTAGTTTCGATTTCTAATAAACACTTATAGGTACGAGTGCATGCATACACATACATACATATATTACGTTAGTATATCTGTCTATCTGTATGTTATTTCATTTCACGATTTAATCCAAAACAGTCAAAGTGATATTGCGTACTGTGAACGTTATGAATTTGAATTTTTTATTTTCCTTTTTTTGCGATTTGTTTGTCACAAGCGCGCATGCGTGTGCAACCAAAAATTCAAAGAAACCAAAGGAAAAAAAAACAAAAATTATTTTTGTGGCAATAACAAGCCAACACCAACAAGAAAACTACATCTTTTATTACGTAAGAGACTTTTTCGAATATTATATACGAGTATTGCAACGCAGTTTACAGTTTATGCAGTCTAGTTCAACTAATACTCGTATTATCGTTGTCCAAAAGAAAGAAAAAAATACATATATTTTTTGGTCACTTACATTTGCTGCACTGTTTCTGCTCTACTATACTATAGATTGAAAGGTAGGCAGGCAGTTTAGCGGGTTAGGCTGCCTGATTGTTAATTTGCCTATGAACACTAAGGCCTAAATGTGTGGCATGCAACATGTAAAGTCCAAAAAAATAAAAAAAAAAATAAAAATGATGCATAACCGTAAACAACGCATTCATGTCACATATACATACATACATACATATACTTGTACTAGTACTACATACAATATGCAAAGGATTACTTTTAATCTTTATTTGCCATACTTTATGATCTTTGTGGCAAATTAAGAGGATTATATAAAAAGATTTTAAACATTGCTTAGTAACAGTAGCCGATTCTAATACTGATATGATATTGATTTGTACAATTTAAAAGCATTGCGAAATATTCTGAAATCAATATTATTTGACTTAAATTTTCATTGTGGCAAATATACAAACAAATATAGAGAAAAGATTCGTGACATGTGGAAATGTAATTCGCCATGAATAGACTATTATTATACTTCTTCAAGAGCGATGAAAATCGCAAAGTTACAAATAAATATACAGAAAAGATTCGTGACATGTGGGAATGTGATTCGCCATAATCAGACTATTATTATACTTTTTCAAGAGCGATGAAAATCACAAAGTTACAAATAAATATACAGAAAAGATTCGTGACATGTGGGAATATAATTCGCCATAATTAGACTATAATTATACTTCTTCAAGAGCGATGAAAATCGCAAAGCTACAAATAAGTATACAGAAAAGATTCGTGACATGTGGGAATGTAATTCGCCATGAATACACTTCTTCAAGAGCGATGAAAATCCCAAGGTTATGGAGTAAGTTAGGTTATGTAAAATTAGCAGCCACTTGGAAAGGTTTGACTTGAATCCTAAACGGCCCATTGTAAAGCCCGAGTTCGAACCCCAGGCCAACATCAAAACGAAATATGAAAACAAAATATTTCTTCGGTGATTTCCTCTCAACAGATTTCCGGCAAAAACTCTCAGAGTAAATAAACCTGCCATGAAAAAGTTTCTCAAAATCTGTCGTTCGGAGTCGACGTTAAGCTGTAGGTCCCGCCACTTGCAATGGCCAATTATGTATATGTATGTATGTATGTACATGTATGTATGATTTGGATAATCTTTAGCTAGATAGGTTCTGTTAACAAAATCTAAGTATCAAAGAATCCTTCAATTCAGGTTTCCAAGAGAAAATGTTCTCTTCTCGGTCTTTAATACAGCTTCTGCAGAAGTCATTGTAAGGTATGTATTCCCATTCTACGGACGTGTGTATCCAGAGACCAGTGTTCTGTTATAACTGCTATAGTATTCGTAAAATGAATTCTGATCATATTTAATGTAAGTTTTATTCTGCTTATATCCATATCGGGCTAGATTTGTCTAGTCTCTCTACGATATCGACGTTGATAACAGTCGTTGATAACAGACAAAATAATAGAATTCGATTTGGTTCACATGTGGTTCCAATACAATACCAAACGATATAAGATGCCATGAAACTATTGAGTATTGAGTTTGGTGAACAATTAAACTCATCATTTGGAGCCTACTTGACTATTTTTTCTACGTATACAAGGAACAAGCTAGCTGAAATTACAATATTCCTAGAAGATAACATTACAGGGATTAAAGGCAAAAAATCAGGTGAAATTCTTGAAAAAAGAGGCAAAAATTGGAGCTCACTAATAGAACAAATTTACATTAGGTGGTGATACTACCGCGGTTTATCGAAAATTCCTTGCAGGTAAGCAAACTGATTTCAGGACAAATATTGCAGCAATCTTTATATTGGTAACTTCAGTCAAGGATAATAACATATGGGAAGTTTAAAACACGTAAGAAAAAAGATAGTTTCTTACAACTACACAGACCCACAGCTTCTGACCATGAATCAACAATAAATCAATTCTCTTCTTATCCATACAAGTCCTGCTGCCAACGAAATTGAGCATCCTTATAAAACTAGCTGAGAATACCTTGTCTAACTAAGCCTCTGTGAGCCCCGTATCGTCCTTGGCCAGTTCATCAGTAATACAATTTCCAACGATATGCCTCTGTCCTGAAACTTCTTTATGAATGATTCGAAATTTTCATAAGGAATACCCGACGTTCATAAACCCTAACGGATGTAGGGGTTACGTTCGTTGAGTATCAAGAGATTTTAAGTGAAAGAAAATTTGTGACGCTTGCAAATTGAAAGCCCTGTAGTGGTCAGGCAGACAATACGAATGTTTTATATCAGCACGCTTGCTAAATATTATACAGTAGAGCGACTCAAGTTGTATGGAAGCAAAATTCGTGCTCGATGTACCCCCCCCCCCCCCCTCAAAATGAACCTTGGACTTTTTTAAGATGACATCTAAAATATTTCGGCTCTAGCTTTGACCTCTCGTGAGCTGGACCATTTTGAAAATGGGTCTTTTTTTGTATGTTTTGTTAATTTGAGAATTTGTTTCCTAACCAACATAAAGAGTATGGGTGTTATAAGAAAGGTTTTTTCAAGGCGCGTCCAGCGGTATATACAATTTGTCCACGGACAATCATCCATGTCCTTTTTTTAAGGATATTCTGTAAAAAAAATGGTTTTTGAATTTTTTCTTTACTTCCTTTCTAACCAAATTAACTCTAATATGATGGCGGATTTAGTTTCTAGATGATGTTTGGATGAAAATAGGACTAAAGAAAGAAAAAAAGAAATGATCCACGACTTTTTGTGGGCATATTTTTTTCCCAAATTAAAAAAAGTTATTAAATTTTTTGTTTATATTTACAAAACTATACTCAAAAAACGCAAACTAGGGCGAATATCAAAAAAAGCTAAGACCCGTATTTAATTAAATCAACTAAAGATTAAAATATGTTAATTTGGTTATTTTATTACAAACAACCCCGAAGAAAAAATTCAAAAACCGTTCTTTTTAACAGAATATCATTAAAAAAAAGGACATGGATGATCGTCCTTGGACAAATTGTATATACAGTTGGACGCGTATTGAAAAAACCTTTCTTATGATACCCATATTGTATATGTTGGTAAGGAAACAGATTCTCAAATTGACAAAACATAGAAAAATATACCCTTTTTCGAAATGGTCCAGCTCACGAGAGGTCAAAGCTGGAGCCGAAATATTTTAAATGTCGTCTTAAAAAGTCCAAGGTTCATTTTTAGGAGGGTACATCGAGCACTTTTTTTGGTGAGTCGCTCTATTATACAGTCTACTCTGTGGTCAGACATCAAAACGAAATATGAAAAAAAATATATTTCTTCGGCGACTTCTTGTCAGCAGATTTCTGGCAAAAACTCTGAGAGTAAATGAACCTGCCATGAAAAAGTGTCTCAAAAATCTGTCGTTCGGAATCGACTTTAAACTGTAGGTCACTCATGAATAAAATTAACACACACAACATGAGCAGTGTTGAGAAGCTAGGCCGTAATCCTGACTGAAGGGTTGTAATGGCCAATTATGTATGTATGTAGTCTGTAGTTATTACACCTGTTTCGTCCTCTGTCCCTTAAATGATTCCACATTTAAGTTATGTTAGGGGCTGTAGTATAGGTTGCAGATAAGGCATTATGTAAGGCTACCCACCTATTTATGAGTATCTAAATTGTTTAATTATATAAAAGTTTCTAAGAATATCTGCGCCATTTGTGAAGACTATTTAAGGCCAGTTCTTAAGCACCTTGTGCGGAACTTTTGATTTTGATAGATACAAATTATGTATTTTGTTGAAAATTGTTTTAAAAACTTATTTCAAACAAAGCAAAACTATTTAGCTATAAACCCTCCAAATCCTAAACTTCTATTTTTCTTTAACAAATAATCACGCTGCAGTTAACAGTACCTGTTAGCGTGAATACATTAAACATAAAAGCCTATTGTTTTTAAGGAAACAATGGCTGACAAAATGTTTAACATTTATTAAGGCATTATTAACACGTTAGCAAAATTATTTATTTTTTTGTTATTTTGTTTTCAAAATAAAATATAAAAAATAGGCTTGATTTTATGTAAATGATCATTAAAGAGAAGTGCCGACACATGCAATAATAAACCATTAATACTACGCCTTTTTATTACGCAAAATAGTGGACTATTGTTAGCAAAATTTTGTCAAGGCTTTAAATGGAGTGGACGACAACGACATGAGACAGAAAAATAAAAAATAAAAATAACAAAAATATTGAAAAATAATCTTTCCATATGCAATTGTACAATCGTAAAGAAACATTCACAAAATAAGAAGAGAAAGAGAGTTCAAAATATGCATACATTTTGTGGCATTCTGTTTAAGCTAAGCTGCGATTAATACAGGCCCACCACACACAAATAAAAAAAACTTGTACTTGCATTTGCATTTGTTTAGGACCCCAGTAAAATGTGGAAAAAATTTTAATTTAAAAAAAAAATCTTTTGAATTAAAATTAAAATTGAAATGAATGTATGAAAGAAATATTTTTGGTTTATTTTTTCCATACGAAATCTACACGCAACTAAACGCACTGTTGCCTTTTTACAGATTGAAAAAAGAAATCAAATAAAAGAAATATTTTTTTCTTTTAAACCAGGTGATATAAATCTAAATCAGAAATAAAAAAATTGTTGTTGCTTTTCCTGCTGCATAGAAAAAAAAATAAAAATTTAAAACAAATCAAATCAAAAATACAACTTTTTTTCTCTTCAGTTATTAACAAATACATACAGTAAGTAAGCTCGTACATTCATACATATTCGTATACGAATTAAAATAAGTACGAAAGAAGGAGAGAAAGAGAGAGTGAGAGAGAGATCGAGTGAATAAATACTAAAGCCTATAAATTCGTAATACTTGCATATTGAACGATTTTCACATTTAACCGAAAAAAAATTGTTTTTCATTGAAATAATTTAACGCAGTTCGTATGCCTAAACATTAAAATGTAACATGAATACACTCGAAAAATATGGTGCATTATGATTAAGTAGGACCAACCTAGTCGGCGTAGTCTAGTAGGTAGTGTGTTCGCTTATTCGACGTAAAGTCCGCGTTCGAGCAACAGGCCAGACATCAAAACGAAATATGAAAAAAAAATTTCTTCGGCGACTTCCTCTCAGCAGATTTCTGGCAAAAACTCTGAGAGTAAATAAACCTGCAGTGAACAAATTTCTTAAAATCTGTCGTTCGGAGTCGACGTTAAACTGTAGGTCCCGCCACTCAAGTATAAAATTAACGTACACAATATGAGTGGTGTGAGAAGCTAGGCCGTAATCCTGACTGAAGGATTGTAATGGCCAATTGTATGTATGCATGTATGCTTCCTTTGTTAATCAATGTTCATACGAACATGATTTTTGAAATCGCGGCAGTGTAAACGTAGGACTCAGAAAACCGACAAAAAAAAACACATTTTGAAATACGACTAATAAATGGCTCAAATTATAATCACAAATGACCCAAAAAGGAGTCCAAATTAATCCAAACATGACTGATAAATGATAATAAAAGGACTCCTAAACATACTGATAAATTACTCATAAAAGACTCGTAAGCGATTTAACGATGACTGAAAGACGGCTCGGAAAAGAATCATAAACGAAGGTAAATGAGACTTATAAATGATCAGAAAGCGATTCAAAAATGATTATAAGACTACTAGAAACAGATTCGAAAATTAGTCTAAACTAATATAGAAAATGACTCATAAATGACTTTTTTAGAAGAGTCGCCCGTAGTCACTTTTTTCTCCCGACAAAAGAGTCTTTTATGATTAGAAAATGAGCGCATACTCTAGCTTTTCAATCGCGCAGAAGAATCAAAAAAGACTCGAATTTGATTAAAAATTTTCAAAAATGCTGGCTGGGTACACCCAATTAGTCTAATGGGTAGTGTATTGGCTTATTAGACGTGAAGCCATGGTTCAAACCCAGGGTCAGTCATCTCCAACAAAACGAAATATGAACAAATATTTATTCGGGGACTACTTCACAACAGATTTCTGGCATGATTGCCATGGAAAAATTTCTCAAAAATCGGAATCGTATTTAAACTGCCCCGCCTCTCATGTATAAAATGAACACATACAATATAAGTAGTGTGAGAAGCTAGGTCGTAACCCTAACTGAAAGGTTGTAATGACCAATTATGTGTGTATGTATGAATGAACTGGCATACATTTTTGTATTTGTCTCGGCACCAACATATCTTAAAGAGCTGAGTAAGATCAGCGAGATAAGCACACGCTTGCGTGAATTAAATAAGATCTAGCAGGACTCGAAAGAGTCGTCCTGCTGAGGCTGCTGACAAAATACAAAGATCTTTGAAAGAATATGCACTTGTGCAAAGAAACATCTCGAACATTGAGTATAAATAAAAACGGTGGCGGTAGGATCGCTTCGATCACATCATCGAAGTGAAGATTAAAAGAGGACACCCTAGTATGTTACGTTAGTGTGGAAACTTCATACCAAAAGCTCACTTGAGCACGCATAGCGACCCGTTGTGACGCCACAGGTGAACGCAGTCCCTGTACAAACTAAGTTCCTCCGAACTAAGGAGGGAGAAGTTGGTCAGCTCAAGGGCTGCACGGACACCCTAGTCGATGTGACAAGAATAATACTGGGCCAATATCAAATGTCTGGCTGGTAACTAGTTTCGACAAAAGGGCCTTGAAATTATTCTCTACAGTTTCGTAGAGGTAGAGGAGATATCTTGTCGAATTCCAAACTGAGAAAACGTTATTACTAGCCAAGACATTCGCCGGGAAAAGTGTTAATATTGATCAGCATGTGAATTCTGCTACCAAGTCAGGAAAAGCAATGGTTTGCGTTAAGCAACTATTATGGTCAACTAAGAGTTCCATTTTCACATGGAAACCTATCACAATTACGCTTTTTAGGAGCCAGAAGGCGAAGGCGAAAACGAATTCATTTTTTTTCATTCGCCAGTGCCTAAATGGGCTTAGGCCCGACACTAAAGACAGTTTTTTCGTTGCCATCTCCTCGGAGAGCCCTTGTGTTTGGCCAGAAAATCTTTTGGTTTCGATGAAAGCATCAATTAAACTTCATTTGCTCAAAAATCGCCCTTAGGCGCTCACTTGAATTAGCTGTGTTTCAGGATGTTAAATTAGAGTTTCTTTATATTGTAAGTGTCCAGAACAACAATTTCTCTCTGTAATGAATTTTGCGATCTACTGTCCAATTGACTACAACTGGATGTGCTGCACAGGACAGAAAAAATCATTGATTTTAGAGAACATACATATATAATTGGCCATTACAGCCCTTCAGTCAGGATTACGGCCTAGCTTCTCTAGAGAACAATTGGTTTTTTTCACTAGAGCAGAAGACATTGCATTAACCATAGAAGAGTGAAACACAAGTCACATTCCGACGGTGTTCCAATAAAACAACAGAATGGGGTACTTGATAGCGTGTATTCTACTTCTTTCGTAAAAAAGACGTCCATAGACAACGATGACTGGGCTCTAGAACACTTCACAACTGATCCTTATTTTCAACAAAAAATCATGTTTAGCAATTTCTGGACGAATGGGTACGTACTTGGACAAGCAAAATTGTCATTTCGGGAAAGTAGACATTTTTCAGCATGCAACCCAGATCACTTAAAATTATAGCACAGGACTAAACCGTTGATCGAAGTTGATTTTGGTTTAGTGGGTGCCCTTCTGGACGCATATGATTTATGGCAATGGCTTCTATAGGAGTTTTATTGACCGAGAAGAAGCAAAGGCTAAAAGGATTGTTATTGATGGACTTAAAGGAAACATGGGCTACAAAATTTTGTTACATTATCATGGGGTCGTATATAATTAAAGCAAACTAATTTGAAATTCTTTTAGTTTTTTTTTACCAAACATATAATTCGAGTATAAGTATATTGATTATAACATACCTTCTATTAGCACCTTACTAACGCACACATTTACAGCAAATATTTCTGAAAAATTAAAAAGAAAAAATAAACATTAAAAAACAACAATTCAAATGGAACATTTGAGTACTTTTTCTAAATATTAGAGAAAAATAAAAAACAATTGCAAAAAAAATTAGGTATAAAAAATGGTAACAACCAGCACGCATAGCTGAAGTAAATGCAGTTTAGAATTTGTACTCATAATACAGCCTACAGTGATTTAAAAAACAAATACACGGAAAATAATTTGTTAATGATTTTTTAAAATTTAATTTTAATTTTAATTTTTAAAATTTTATATTTTAATTTTTAAAATTTTAAATTTTAAAAAATCATTAACAAATTATTTGTTAAATATGTGAATAAGCTATGAAATATAGTAGAAGAGATGTTAAAGAATTTAAATAAATTTTGTTTTAGAATATGAATCTTTAAGCAAAAAAATTGTGAATTCTTTCAGTGTTCTTAATCGCATAGAAAAATTTACATACCGCCAACAAAACAATTTAAAGACAAGAAACGACTTAAAAAAAATAGAAAAAATTGTTTTTCTTTTTTTCTATTAAAATAACACAATAAAGAAAAAACAAAAGTGATCTCTGCTGCTTTAATTTTTGATATTTTTTTTTGTTTTACTTGACGCACATATTTGCAACTAAATCAACTTTTAGGCTAAAACAAAAAAAAAAGAATTGCATTTAAACTACATTAACACACGGTAACAGACTGACTGTTTTTGAAATGTTTTCTTTTTTTTTTTTTTTTTGTTTTTTTTGGCGACTGATGACGATGACGGCAACGCAACGAAGGTGGGGCACTTTAGGCATGTAAAACTGAAAATTATGCTCTCAAATAAATTTAAAAACAAAAAAAAACTGAAGAAAACAAAACAAAAGCAAAAAATTTAACGACTAAAAACTAAAAAAAATTTTTCAATAATTTTTTTTTTTTGATTTTTTATTTATTTATTAAACTGTTACGCATAAGTATTTGTGATTGCCTATGATCATAGACAACACACAATCTGTGTTGTACATGTCTATGCTTATGGTGGATGCTGCTGGGTTTGCACCATGTGATAATAAATGGCCAAAAATTTTGCAAAAATTTCTATCGCATGATCGCATTCATATATAAAACAAAAGACTTAAGAAACGAACTTGTTAGTGCCAGAAACCTTAGTGTGTTTACAGAAGAATGTTAAGGATAAGAACCTCTCACTGATCGAGTATTATTAGCCAAGCTGAAAACAGAAAATATTCATACATGAAACAAAAGACTTAAGAAACAAACTTGAAATTGTTAGTATCAGCAATCCAGACAGATTTAAGGTAAGAATGTTAATGAGGATCGAGTGGCGGATTTTTTAACAGCGTTATTAAAAATTAACAAAAATTTATATGAGAAGTATTCAATTATTTATTTATTTTTTAGACATTTTCATGCAAATTGTGGACATAAAATCGCTAAAAGTGGCATAACTATTATTAAACAATTATTAGCTGATTAAGAGCCAAATTATACGGCAAACAAATTAAACAAAAGACTTAAGCAACAAACCTGATTTTAGTATCATGTTGCCATCGATGTTGCCGTAAGTTAACGGATCTCTTGTTTTGTATGTAGCTCGAAGGGATAAGCCTTGTAAAACCCAATATTGCAATAATAAGATACAAAGTTAGGTTCGGTCAGGTTGTTGTGAAACGTCACTACACGTAGTCGCGTAAGGTTGTTCCTCAGGGCAACTTATTTGGTCCACAGTTTTAGGAACATCTATAATTGTTTTGTTAAGGGTTGTTAAGAAGGATTGTTAAGAAGGTTAAGAAAGACAATCTCTTCATTCTCCTCTATGCAGCAAATTTTCAAGCGATCGATACAAGTGGACTAATTTGTCCTCCTTAAGATTAAGATTCCACCAGATGAACCGGAACATATTTACTGCTAATTGTCAATCTTATTGAGGCCTCAATATTCTTAGAAATCTTAGCACTAGTATTACACAGAGTAACACATTAAGTGAAAGACTCTCTCTTGCTCCTTCTCCTCTATGTAGAAAATAGATTCCACGTAATAAATTGCCCAGCGAGTAATGCAAATGTCCTCTGCTAATTAAGGATTTACCCAGCTTAGCGTAATGGTCGCTTAGTTATGTACTCCACCTAAAACTTGTGAAGAAGAATTTACTCCACAGAAGAACTCTAAAATGTTTACAACACAAACTCCATTTGATGAAGGCCTTCGAAAAATCTGCCCCTTATTGCAGAAATTCATTCATTCATTCATTCATGGATTAGCTTGGGAGTTGACACTACATTTGTATACGACTTCAGAGCAGAATACTATCAAGAAGTAGCCTGTTATCCTTCCGCCTGATTACCGCTAAAGTGGTTCGAGAGTAGGTTTGATATCCCAGCTCCGCCCTAAAATTGAGAACTACTCACTAGGCTTCGATACATTGGAACAATTGTATACCACATGAGTAGCTAACGCCTCAAACAGAACGAAATATGAAAAAATATTCCATTTGGTAACTTGTAAAATATTCGAAATATTTTGGGCCCATTGTGCACATTTTGTTCATAGTGTGTCAGCTATACAAGCTACATATACAGCAACATGCGCTGATATTGTTTAGAGCCTATGCCGTATAAGAGACACCTTTTTTAGGCCTAAAAATTACTTGCTTTATAATTCTATATTTTTTTCATAATATTTTTCGCTTTTCGTATTTTTTAATCTCTATTGCAGTTTCATTTTTTTTTTTATTTTTAACTTTATTAGTTTAGTTATAAGGTGTACTAAAAAAACTTGCTCTGATTTTCCAAAGAAATATTAAAAAAACAAATTTATTCAAAATTGCAATAAAAGAGAATATTAAGCTGAGGTTTAAAACAAAATACAACAATATTGTCGTCAATACTTCTAATATTTTTTTTTTTTTAATTTTCTTGTACGACACACACAAATTCATATGAACACATTTGCAACAAACTTGCCTAACAGCCAGCAGCAGCAACAGCAGCAGCATCGTTTTTTGCAGCAACTTTTGCTTTTCCTCGGTTCAACTGTTTGAAAAAGTCTTAATGCGTGTTCGCACAATACTTAGATCAGTTTGTCAAATGTGAACATATCAAATAGTATTTCGTACGAGTCCGTTTGACCGTATATAAACGTTTATAGGGCCTTGCTGGCCATCAGTATCTCGCGGTGCTCTACATCACCGGAGCTCTAGAAAAACTAATTCAACGAACAATAATAAAAAAATCAAAAAAAAAAAAGAATAATTGTAACTCGCTGAATTACTGTGACAAAGGATATACACCAGCGCTATACACATGCGCTATATGGATTATTAAAAATTATTTTTTTTTTCTTGATTTATTTTAAGGACATTCACTACATACTGCGAGAGTGTTGGTGTTATGAAGTGATTGTTTGATGTGATTTTATAAAAAAAAAGAAAAAGAAGAGAATAACTTAAACAGAACATAAAAAAGATTTAAAAAAAAAGAACAATTAAGTGAGAATACAAAAAGAATAAAAAAAGTAACAAAATTGAAATGAAGGTGAGTCCTTGTTTAATAACCTAAAGGACTTTACTAAAAAAAACAAAAACAAATTTAAGACAATTGTATGTAATGAGAAGGAAAAGAATTTTAAATTTTGTGTAAAAGACTTTAATAAATGTGAAGTATAATGAAAACCATATGCTACGGAGAGTGCAACGGAAAAGCAACGTTTGTAAGACCCATTTAAGGACATGCTTTAAAGACGGCTTTTTTCAAAGTGTTTATAAGATAAAAATCTCCTTAAAGGATATTCAAAATATATCCTAGAATTTTTACAAGATGTATGGAGAAACTATTCTGTGAAATTGAAATTTTTTTGTAATAAAAAATCTCTTGTGTTTAATGGACCAATAAATTGCTCAAGAAGAAAATGTTATTTCTTTACAATGAGAAATATTTTTAAACATAAAATTTTCTTTAAAGAAATATTTTTATATTTAACAAAATTAATGTTATTAACATATTAATGTTATTAACATATTAATGTTATTAACATATTAATGTTATTAACATATTAATGTTATTAACATATTAATGTTATTAACATATTAATGTTGTTAACATATTAATGTTAATAATGTTGCCATGAATATTGAAAATAATAAAAAAGATGAGTATGTTGACAAAATTAATGTTATTAACTTATTAATGTTATTTAACTTATTAATGTTATTTAACATATTAATGTTATTAACATATTAATGTTATTAACATATTAATGTTATCAACATATTAATGTTAATAATGTTGCCATGAATATTGAAAATAATAAAAAAGATGAGTATGTTGACAAAATTAATGTTATTAACTTATTAATGTTATTTAACTTATTAATGTTATTTAACATATTAATGTTATTAACATATTAATGTTATTTAACATATTAATGTTATTAACATATTAATGTTAATAACGTTGCCATAAATATTGAAAATAATAAAAAATATGAGAACAGAAAGTTAAAAAATTTTGTTTACACCAGTTGTCGACATTATCCAAGCCACAGTTTTAGAGTATCTTAATATATACCATTACAACCCCCTATCCTAGATTAAAACCAATCTTCACATAGTATAAAAGAAAGGGAAAGAAAATAAGAAAAAAAATTGAGAAAAAAGATTTAGAGGAATAGAAAAATATTAAATATTAACAATATTAATGAGCACGAGGCTTGCAGAAATATGTTCACCAGGAAGTTTTGGTCCATGGGCCAGATACAGGGACTAAAATGTCTTGATATAAGACCGCTAATGGCAACGTGTCCTATTGTGGCATTAGATACTGTCTCAGATTTAAAAGGGTTGCACGTACTAGTAAAGATGTCACGAAAACGTGCGGCAGGTCTAAATTCAACAGACGAATAAAGTGGCTCAACAGCTGAAGTCGCCCTAGTTTAGTAGGTAGTGTGTTGGCTTATTAGATGTGAGGCCAAGGTTCAAATCCCAGGTTAGACACGTCGATTTAAACGAAATATAAAAAATATTTCTTCGGCGGCTTCCTCTCAGCAGATTTCTTGCAAAAACTCTCGAGAGTAAATATAATTTGCCATGAAAAGTTACTCAAAAAAAACTTCAGTTCGGAGTTGGCTCTAAACTGTAGGTCCCGCCACTCATGTATAAAATTAACACACACAGCATAAGTGGCGTGAGAATCTACTTAGGTCGTAATCCTGACTGTAATTATAAAAGTATGTGTGGGAGTATCTGCCTACCGAAAGTTTATACATATAAGCGAAGGCTATGCTCAATTTAAATTAAAAATGAAGTACAGAACGCAGGACAAAATTTCTTGGTACATTATGTCGAATAAAAATATGTCACTTCAATCCATGGATAATGACTGTAAATATACTGCAAGTTGCACTAAAGAATGGTTTTTTTTTACGCCGAGGAGGGGTGAATGTACCTAACCGCACCATAGACGAAGTCGTCATATCCTCCGTGTGTGAGGCCCTCACCCACTAAATTCTCCCCTCGTCTCGTGGACTCGTTGTGCCCACTCCGGAACTACGGTGGTATTATTTCGGAGTGGAGTAATTTTGGCCCTTTGGCCCCTGCATGTTCATATCCACGTCCGGATTGCGTGTCGAAAGTTGAGGAGACATCTACGTGTCTCCACTATTCCTTTCGTCCAGGTCCCTGTGTCGGATTCCGTTTGACACGTGTGCAAGTATCATCTATGTCTATAATATCAATGTATTAGACTAGTCCACATTAGTTCTCCTTAGATTCAAATCTTGTAGAACATAGTAAAAATCGCGGGAAAGTATAGGTAGTGTTTTGGCCTATTAGACGCGGAGCAATGGTTCAAATCCGAGGTCAGATTTCTCTCAGCAGATTTCTGTTAAAAATCCTGAGAGTAAAAAAATTGCCATGAAAAATTTTTTCAAGAAACTGTCATTCGAAGTCGACTTTAAACTGCAAGTCTCGCCCCTCATACATATATAAAATTAACACCCACAATGTAAATGGTGAGAGATGCTAGGTCGTAAAGGGTTGTAATGATCAATTATGTATATATGTACGTATATTAGGAATTCTCTGCAGATTCTATATCCTTGGACATATTTGTAAGAACCTTATGCCTAATTTTTTCCTTTTCTATTATTGTAATCCTTTATGTGACCTTGAATTCTTTTCCCTCTTTAACGTATAATTTCAGCTATTTCTTGCTTTTCTGTGCCTACTTGGTACAGTATGGGCAGAATTGACACCGAAATCCATACCAGATTGTATACACGCCTTAAATGCCGCCTACGGTTATACTCCACCTGAAGTAAAATTTTCCATTTCACCCGGTGCAACATCACTGAAAGTATTACCATCCCTATCAACCTATTCGCAAAATAATAAGTTACAATATGCTTCTGTGGGCTCCTCATCATC
Source organism: Sarcophaga rosellei (assembly GCA_930367235.1). Lineage (NCBI taxonomy): Eukaryota > Metazoa > Arthropoda > Insecta > Diptera > Sarcophagidae > Sarcophaga > Sarcophaga rosellei. Next base: position 12,246,519 of record OV884020.1, on the reverse strand, counting down.
GTCATACGAATCAACGGCCGGTATTGCAGGCTATTCGCATGGTGGTGGTCCGGTGCAGGTCACAAAATATGTGGCACCAGTTAAAAGCGCCAGTTATGAGCCGGCAGTTACATATGCCAAGGGCGGTTCGATAACGTATGCCGATAAATCGCCTGCTTCCAAATTTGCTGCGGTGGTACCTTCGGGTATAGAGTTTAAAAATTTAGTTACACCAGCCATTAGCACAAATAAGATCTCTAATGCATATCTACCACCGCCTGTCGTCACATCTAAGGTGGAAACCTATCAAAGTCCCGGCTATACTTATAGCCACTCGACTCCTGGTGTATCGAAGAGCGCCACCTATACATCGGCAGGATCTTTGTCATTTGAAAAACTAGGCGGTGTTGATTTGTCTAAAATAGGTTTTAGTTCACCGTCTGTAACCACAAAAATTGAATCGTTCACGTCGCCAGGCTATACGTTTTCCAAACAAAGTCCCGGTTATGCCAAAGTCGAAACCTATACAACGGGTGGTTATACTAAAAGTGGAAATTTGGAATCGATATTTTCGAGTGGCGCTGGTCACCCTTATACGAGTTCGATCCGTTATGCTCCCAAGATATCGTATGGTCCACCCACCGTCACAAAACTAGCCACATTAACCTCACAAAATAAATACGATTCGTTTTCTGCGGAGCCCCTATTTCCGAAGGCTTTAGCTTTAGGTCCTACACCAGCAATTTACGCACCCACCGTTTCTAAAGGTTACTTGCCCAGCATAGAGTCTTCTGGCTATTCCAAATATTTCCATGGAGGTATTGTACAACAATTTGCTTCGAAACCTGCTTTTACGACACAATATGTTTCGGCGCCAGCAAAAGTGCCGACTTATGCTGCCCCATTAGCTTCACACTATATATCTTCGCCGGTAAAGGTAGCCACCTATTCATCTGGAAGCGGTCATTTAAATGCGCCAGCACAAGCTGCCTATGTGGCCCCTGTAGTAGCCAAGGCTGCTGCCAAACTGGCCTCATATTCGGAAGATTCATCGCATTATGCTGCTTCTGGTGGCGGAGGAGGTGCAATATCACATCAATATGTTTCCAAGCCAACTGGTCACATAACTGGATATACAGCTCCTGCCATTGCCAAGGTTGCCACCTATTCTGCTCCTAGTGTAACACATATTAGTTCTACAGGTGGTGCGCTTTCCCATCAATACGTTTCTAAACCAGCAACGCACATAACTGGTGGTTATGTGGCACCTGCAGTAGCTAAAGTTGCTTACACTGCACCAGCTGTAGCTAAAGTTGCCACCTATTCCGAGCCCAGTTCAACACATTTTAGTTCCACTGGAGGTGCGGTTTCTCATCAATTTGTTTCTAGGCCAGCAACACACACAACCGCCGGGTATGCTGCACCTGCAGTAGCCAAAGTCGCCTATGCAGCCCCTGCTATAGCTAAAGTTGCCACCTATTCCGAGCCTAGTTCAACACATTTTAGTTCCATTGGAGGTGGGGTTTCTCATCAATATGTTTCTAAGCCTGCAACACATATAACTGCCGGATATGTTGCCCCTGCAGTAGCTAAAGTCGCATATGCAGCCCCTGCTATAGCTAAAGTTGCCACCTATTCCGAACCTAGTTCTACACATTTTAGTTCCACTGGAGGTGCACTTTCTCATCAGTATGTTTCGAAACCTGCAACACATATAACTACAGGCTATGCTGCCCCTGCAGTAGCTAAAGTTGCTTATGCAGCCCCTACTGTAGCTAAGGTTGCCACCTATTCCTCTGGCGGCGGTGCTGTTTCCCATCAATATGTCTCTAATCCAACTGCTCATATTACTGGTTATGCCGCTCCTGCTGTAGCTAAAGTGGCTACATTTTCAGCCCCAGCTACTGTAAAGGTAGCGAGCTACTCCGGCGAAAGTTCCAGTCACTTTAGTTCCAGTGGTGGTAGTGGTGGTGCCATATCCCATCAATATGTCTCAAAACCAACTGCTCACATTACCGGCTATGCTGCTCCAGCAATTGCTAAAGTTGCCACCTACAGCGAACCAGCAGCAGTAGCTAAAGTTGTTAGCTATGGAGGTGAAAGTTCAGCACATTTTAGTTCCAGTGGTAGTAGCGGTGGAGCTATTTCTCATCAGTATGTTTCAAAACCCGCGGCTCACATTACAGGTTATGCTGCTCCTGTCGTCGCCAAAGTTGTATCTTATGCTCAGCCAGCCATAGCCAAAGTGGCCACCTATTCGGGAGCAAGTTCATCTCATTACAGTTCTAGTGGAGGAGGAAGCGGTGCAATTTCCCACCATCAATACGTGTCTAAACCTGCTGTAGTTGCTGCTGCGGTGCCAGCTTATGAAACACCGGCTATTGTTAAGGTGGCTTCAGGCGGCTCAACTCATTATTCCTCTGCTGGAGGCGCCGTATCCCATCAGTATGTCTCAAAACCAGCTGTTATAGCTGCCGCTCCTGCTGTGGCGAAATTAGCCACCTACGAAACTTCAGGTGGTGGTTCCGTGTCTCACCAATATGTATCCAAACCTGCAGCTCATATAACTGCTTATGCTGCTCCAGCCGTAGCTAAGATAGCCACATTGACTTCACCTGCTGTAAGCCAATATGTATCCGCACCCGCCATTGTTTCCACTGCGTCAAAGGGAGGAGCTATTTCGCATCAGTATGTATCTAGACCAACAACACATATTACGGGCTATGCTGCCCCCGCTGTAGCTAAGGTGGCAACGTATGCAACAGCACCAGCTGTAGCCAAGGTAGCCACTTATGTCGAGCCAACCGTAACAAAATATGCATCCTCAGGAGGAGGAGGAGAAGCCGTTTCACATCAATACGTATCAAATCCTTCAGTACATTTAGGCGGTTATGCGGTTCCAAGTGTGGCGAAAGTGGCCACCTATAGTGCACCCGTCATAACTAAAGTGGCAGCAGCTCCAGTCGTAGCCAAAGTAGCCACTTATTCGGGAGAATCAGGAGCACATTTTTCATCGAGCGGCGCTGTTTCTCATCAGTATGTCTCCAAACCAGCTCCGGCAATAGCAACTTACTCAGCTCCAGCTGTAACGCACTATGCAGCTGCACCAGCTGTAGCAAAAGTTGCCACTTACGCAGCTCCAGCCGTAACTCATTATGCCGCTCAGCCTGCCGTTGCTAAGGTGGCTACTTATCAAGCCGGCGGTGGTGCAGTATCCCACCAGTACGTATCGCAGCCTCAAACTGTTGGCGCTATAATAAGTGCTCCAGCTGTAGCTAAGGTAGCCACCTATGCTGCACCAGCTGTAACACATTATTCTTCAGCACCGGCATATGGTGGCAAATTAACCTTAACCGGCGGTGTACACAGCTCTGGAGCCATATCTCATCAGTACGTGTCTAAGCCGACACATTTAGGAGCAGGATATGCTCAATATGCTCAATATGCCACCGGACCAGCTGCACATCCATATGGTGGTTTACATACACCAAATGTCAATCCACTTTTCACCAGTTCCAGTATTACCAGATACGGTTCAAGTGGAGCTGTAACCCAACAGTATGTTGCGAAACCCGTACAGTTAGCTGGACCAGAATTAGGTAAAGTTACTCATGGAGCTGTATCTCATCAATATGTTTCCAAGCCAGCTGTAAGTGCTTCAATTGGCAGCTTAGGTTATGGTACCAAATTAGCTTCGATTGGCTCAGTACAAGGACATCAATATGTCGCACAACCTTTACACACGGTACATTTAGGAGCACCCGCAGCTGTACATGGCGGTGGTTATGCAAAAATACAAACATCGTCCTTGCATACTAGTAGCGGCCATTTAGTAGGTGGTGGTGGCGGTGGTGCCATATCACATCAATATGTTTCCAAACCTTTACATGGTGTGGCTATAGCCAAACCAGCCACCTTAACTGCACCCATAGTGGTGGATAGTTCAGCTCACTTGTCGGCGGGTTCTGGCAAATATTCTTCTGTAAGCTCTGGTTACGTTACAGGCAGCACAGGTGGCGGATCTATATCGCATCAATATGTTTCTCAGCCTGGCTTAATTAAGGGTGGAAGTTTAACGGCCGGTCATCTAGTAGCCAAACCTGCTTTACAAATAACTACAGGTCATGGAGGTCAGGGTGGTCATGGCGGTCAGGGAGGTTATGGAGGTCATGGCGCTTTTTATACTACGGGTGGTGGAGCAATATCTCATCAACATGTAAGCAAACAAGGTCTAGGTTTATTAAATCTACATGGACAAGGTTTAGGTGCTTCGCAACATGGTTACGCTGCAGGTGAGTAGAGGGTCAATAGGATTTTTAAGAAATTTAGAGGGAGGGACTTATTGAGTTTTTATTTTTCAATCTATAGGTAGCTACTATGGTGCTATAGCTTTGGGCCATGGCGGTACATCACCAGCCTTGGGCGTCCACGATGTCTTGGGTCTCTCAGCTGCTGGTGGTCATGGTTTAACGGGCTCCATACATGGTATAAAGGGTCAAACAACATCAATTCATGGAAATTTGGCTTATGGATCGTTATCGCATGGTTCTTTGAGTCATGCTTCTCTGTCACAGGGTTCTTTAGCTAAGGCAGGTCTGGCTCACGGCTCTGTGGCTCATGGAGGTCTGGCTCACGGCTCTGTGGCTCATGGAGGCCTGTCTCTTGGTAGTGTATCTCATGGTGGTCTGTCTCTTGGTGGTGTGGCTCATGGTGGTTTGGCTCATGGTGGTTTGGGTCACGGTGGTCTGGCTCTTGGCGGTTTGGCTCATGGCAGTCTGGCTCATGGTGGTCTGGCTCATGGCGGTCTGGCTCATGGTGGTTTGGCTCATGGCGGTCTGGCTCATCTGAGTCCTTTGAGCGGTTACGATCATGGTATTGGTGGCATTGGACCTTTAGGTGCTGGATTCTATCGTTATGCACCAGCTGTGCCAGCCATCAGCTCACATGCCATATCACCTACAGCTTATTTAAAGACAGCACCGATTATACAGCCTGCCAAAATCAAACTTATGACCGAAAAACATTTGGAACACTTTGTAAGTAACCGGACACGTTTAAGCTTTAAAACTCTTTAAATTTTACTGTTATTTTCAGAATGATCATGCACGTTATGCTTTCGAATATGGCGTCAATGATCCCACTACCGGTGATATAAAGCATCAACGTGAAGAGCGTGATGGTGATGTGGTACGCGGTGAGTACTCACTGGTAGAACCGGATGGCAATGTGCGTACCGTTAAATATTATGCTGACTGGGAGACTGGTTTCCATGCTGAGGTTATAAACAGTCGAGATTCCGTTAAGACTCTAACAAAACGTAATGCCAGTAAAAAATCATAAAGTTAGTGACGATAATGGATTTTAAAGAAGACTTAAAATAATGATCACTTTTTTTACAGTTAAGTAGTCACCTTTAGATTCTCAATTATTTTCATCGTAGCCATAGTTAAACAAAAGAATATCTAAACACGAATGTCTCAAGTCTTCACTGATAAGGATGTCATCATGCATCTCGTAACTGGCCAGCCCATCTGCCTGCCAGACTGCCTCTTTTCCGCTTCACAGTTCATACATAACGCTGTCCTTCTTTTTTTAAATCATCATCAAACTTAACGAACACATAACATAACGTAACGTAACATAAAGTTACGTAACGTTACGTAACGAAACATAACATAACGTAGCGTTACGTAGCGAAACATAACGTTACGTAATGTAACGTAAGGAAACATAACGTAACGTTAAGTAACGAAACATAGGTAACGTAACGTACCAAGAGTTATTAATTATCACTCACAGACAGGCACAATATCGCGCTCTATCTCTCCATTAGAGCTGCCATGATCTTGTGTGCCTATTGCCTTACTAGCACCATTTTGTTCGTTTTATTTATATTTTCATTCAATCATATGCTCTATCTTTCTTAAATATCATTTAGAAGATACCCCCGGGGGAATTTTTTATTTTTCTATAATATTTGGGTTGAAAAAATTAAAATTTATATTCTCTTAAGAAATTGTTTATGTATGTGTATAAATATACCGCTAAATAAATATATATTTTGTTAATTTTTATAAAAAAATTATTAAAAAACAAAAGAAATATGTAATTTGTTAGTATGTGATAAATGAAAGTGTCATACATTATCATTTCTTTATGCAATATTGTTTAAATTTTTTTTTTTTTTTGTAATTTGTTTATAATTTTTTAATTATTTTTTTCAATTCATTCTCATGGTCTTTTTAATTTTCTTAATTTTTTTTTGTGTAAATATTTCTTAAGTTAAAAATTGTTAAAAACCAACAAGAAACGAATAAAAACGAATTAAGTTGTAAAATGTGAATATCTCATGTGATTATTAACAACAACATAATAAACAGTTTTGAGCAGGAAAATAGCAGTACCACTATATTTTCAGGTATTATAAGAGAAACTCTTCAAAAAGCCAGAGGCCTGGAATTAAATGTGTTTTAATCATTTGGATTTTCAGTGTAAAAAAGATTCGTGACATGGTACAATGCCAAAAATGCTCAATATGGTCTGCTATTTCATAGCAGATATGTCCACAAATATAATTCCTTCCAAGACTCCCTGAATTGCGCCCTGAGTATAAAAAAAGATTCGTGACATGGGAGAATGTTAACAACGCTCAATGAGATCTGTTATTTCACAATAGAGAAGTCCACAAATAGAATTCATTCCAAGACCCCCTGAATATCGCCCTTAGTATAAAAAAGATTCGTGACATGAAACAATGCTAACAATGCTCAATAAGATCTGTTATTTCAGAATACATAAGTCCACAAATAGAATTCCTTCTAAGTCCCCCTGAATTGCACCCTGAGTATAAAAAAAGATTCGTGACATGGGACAATGTTAACAATGCTCAAAAAGGTTTGTTATTTCACAATAGATAAGTCCACAAAGAGAATTGGCACCAGAGGCCAGTGAATTGCGACTTGAGTATAAAAAAAGATTCGTGACATGGGACAATGCTAACATTGATCAAAAAGGTCTGTTATTTCACAAAACATAAGTCCACAAATAGAATTCCTTCCAAGGCCCCATGAGTTTCGCCCTGAGTATAACAAAAGATTCGTGACATGGGACAAAAAAATATTCGTGACATGGTACAATGCTAACAATACTCAATAAGATCTGTTGTTTCACAAATAGATAAGTCCACAAACAGAAATCCCACCATAGCCCAGTGAATTGCACCGAGTATAAAAACATTCGTGACATGGGACAATGCTAACAATGATCAAAAAGGTCTGCTATTTCACAGTAAATAAGTCCACAAATATAATTCCTTCCAAGGCCTCCTAAATTTCGACCTGAGTATAAAAAAAGATTCGTGACATGGGACAATGTTAACAATGCTCAAAAAGGTCTGTTATTTCACAATAGATAAGTCCACAAAGAGAATTGGCACCAGAGCCCAGTGAATTGCGACTTGAGTATAAAAAAAGATTCGTGACATGGGACAATGCTAACAATGATCAAAAAATAAGTCCACAAATAGAATTCCTCCTAAGCCCCCTGAATTTCACCCTGAGTATAAAAAAAAATTCGTGATTTCACAATAGATAAGTCCACAAAGAGAATTCCCACCAGAGCCCAGTGAATTGCGACTTGAGTATAAAAAAAGATTCGTGACATGGGACAATGCTAACAATGATCAAAAAGGTCTGTTATTTCACAAAACATAAGTCCACAAATAGAATTCCTTCCAAGGCCCCATGAGTTTCGCCCTGAGTATAACAAAAGATTCGTGACATGGGACAAAAAAATATTCGTGACATGGTACAATGCTAACAATACTCAATAAGATTTGTTATTTCACAATAGATAAGTCCACAAATAGAAATCCCACCATAGCCCAGTGAATTGCACCCTGAGTATAAAAACATTCGTGACATGGGACAATGTTAACAATGCTCAAAAAGATCTGCTATTTCACAATAGATAAGTCCACAAATAGAACTCCCTTGAGCTCCCTGAATTGCAACCCTGAAGAATGCACGGTTTGTTGCGGTTTCAATAAGGATGAAAAATCACAGCGTTTCAGTCAATGAAGCAAGTTAAGTACCGAATGGCTGACAACTTCCTCCTGCTCCTGAAGTCCCCTGGACTGAACCAGTAAACTTTGTGCTCATTGCGGCAAATTCCATGGGATCCATAAGGATATGTAGCAACTAAATTGTTGCATACTCTCTTCTTCTTCATTCTCGTTGAGAAGCATTTCTCAAAAACGCAGAGCTTGCTGGTGATGTCTAGGGAACTGTCACCCCATTCAATTCCTAAGGTCACCATCTTAATTCAAATTAAGATGATATGAGCCATCATCCAATAAAATCGAGGACAACAGGAAAACAATTTCTGATATAGAGCAGACCTGTTACAACAACAACAACAATACAGTGGAAATGTAGAAAAAGGAAAGGCACTGTGTGCGTTAGTTTAGAGAAATTGAGAAGGAATTTGAATTATCCAGCGGTGTCATGTTTGTGGACTAAGTTCACCAATTTCCGATGATCTAATCAGTGCGTGGTTGTCATCCATAATCGATCCATTAAATACACAGGCTTTAAGTCACAAACTGAGAAGTTCTTTGGTTCGATTGTGTACTTAACCTCCATGAGAATACTAACAGAATAATTGTGTCTTCCTTCAACAATTGTAAAGCCTTTGGAGGTGTTTGGAAGTAATCCCAATGCTGCACTGATTTCCATACATAAGTACTCGTCACATAAATGAGGTTGATCAACCTGCTACACTACTATCTTGGATGCCATTAAGGTTGATACAACAGTCTCTTGGAGGAGACAAAAACTTTGAATTGCTATTAAAATGAAGACCGCTCACAATCACATCCGTCCGAAGGAAGATCAGGATCAGGTATGTGCAAACTTTAATGGAAATAATATCGGCGACAAATGCACCACAGGTTCTTACGAATCGAAAGACAATGCCTTATAGCGCAAGACTCGAATAAGTTTTCTTTCAAATCGAAGTTCGGTTGCCACCTACAAACGACCTGTCTCTACAGAATCTACCAAAATCTACAAAATTTCTTATGATACAACATCAACTCTGAGAACCCAAATCTATTTGTAATTCTCTCTACATTTTCGAAATTAGAGAAACAACTACTTTAAGTGATTATTTAAAGGATAAAATCCTTTTACAGAAAAATAAATACTCTTGTGATATACATTGTTTTTTTGTAGTTTTTTTAATTATTTTATATTTGTTTCAATCATTCTTGTAGTAAAAATTAAAAGATTTACCTTGTTTGTATTTTTTTGTATAATAAAAAAACACATCTTACTTAATGAGCTTTGGCAGCCAAACGCTTGTCACGTTCTTCGGCAATGCTCAATTTAACACCCTTGCCCTTAGGCAAACTAATGTAAGGCTTGTTGCCTTTGCCAATGATGAAGACATTGGTCAAACGGGTAGCGAAAACATGACCTTGAGTGTCCTTAACGTGCACAATATCGAAGGAGCCAGGATGTCTTTCACGGTTGACAACGGTACCGACACGACCCAAATTTCTACCCCCAGTGATCATGCACAAGTTGCCTGAAATTCAAAAAAGAGAGAAAAAAACATTATTAAAGGGCATTCTAAGGAATAAAAACAATTGAATTGAGGAGGGGGATAAAATGTAATTGAACAAAAATGTTATTACATTATCATTGAAAAGACAATGCAATGACCGTGTCACAAAAATTGCTATTGGCTTGCTTTTGATCCATGCTAATGTGGTTTAATTTGTATCATTATGCATAGACTTCGATCAAGCCAAAGTTTACGTTACGCCGAATCAAACAATCATCACTTACCGGAATCGAATTTGATGTAATCGGTGATTTTGCCGGTGGCAATATCAACCTGAACCGTATCGTTAGCCTTGATCAAAGGATCGGGATAACGGATGGTGCGACCGTCGTGGGTAACAACAAATGGTACCCCCTTGGCACCCAATTGAGTCTTGCGGACCTTGCACAATTTGTACTGTAATTAAAAGAAATTAAAGAAAAGCATTGGTTTAATAAGTTTGTTTCTTTCAATTTAAAAAAAAAATGTTGTTTTTTTTTTTTGTTGCAAAATATGTTTTAAAGAACATTGTAATTGCACGAAATGTTTCCATAATATCATGGTTTTAAGGATAATACAGAGACCGTCGTTACAAAATTTGCTTTAGGCTTACTTTTGATCTATGAAAATGTGGAATTTATAATCATTTAGCATAGTCTTCGATAAAGCCATATCGAGAGACAATGAATTCTATTCTGCTATGCTCGTAACATTTGTAATTGAACGTAAATGTTATTGCAGTATCTGGACAATGATAAAGCAAAGACCGTCGTTACAAAAATTGCTTTGGGCCTTTTATTTGAAATATCCACACCATAATCATTTGTTGTATGAAGAAATGTGGTGTTGGAAAGGCCCATTAGAGGAAACATATCTTTTGAATTTCATGTACTAACCTACACTTAACAAAACTAAATCTATTAAATTGAGGGGAGGATCTTTTGTAATTGAACGTAAATGTTATTGCAGTATCTGCGGAATGATAAAGCAAAGACCGTCGTTACAAAAATTGCTTTAGGCTCGTCATAATATCCACACTGTATTGAATTAAAGATCAATAAATGTGGTGTTGGAGGAGCCCATAAACCCCTGTAACGGTACTAAATTATTAAAAATTACACATCGCGCTATTCATGGCACAGCAAATTTAAAACGACAATTTCGCCAATGTCAACCTAATACAGATTCTGCTGTACTATCAGCAACCAGATTCTAACACATTAAAATATTAACAGTATGTTCAGCGAAAATATCCTAGGTTATGAGCACTCAAGCATTCCTTATGCCTTAGTAGTAAGCCCTTAGGCATGAGGTGGAAGCAACACTTTACTTGTAAAGTTAATTTTGCCCGTAGACAAGATAATTGAATTGCGAATGCCATCAATTTATGCGAGTAATTGCAAACTTATTACACTTCAGCAAAGTATTACGGTGTCGAATGTTTTATTCTATTTTGAGCGTTACTCCTCCTATATCTACTAAACGTACGGCAAGGAAAATAGTTTACATATGTAAATCGGTAGTCTCTCAAGGCACCATTATCCTTTTACTTCACTTCTACTTTAATGTGTGTGCAACAATTTTCTTGAGACCTTAAAAAATGTTGAATTTATACTTACAGCAGCTTCCTCGGGGGAGATGCGGTGGATGGTGAAACGACCCTTAACATCATAGACCAAACGGAAGTTTTCACCAGTCTTTTCAATGGAGATGACATCTAGAAAATGTAAAAAGTACAGGGTTAGTATCATTTCTCGTTCCTTTCAATTCCAAACGCTTTCACACAACTTACCCATGAAACCAGCTGGATAGGTGGGGTCGGTGCGTACCTTACCGTCAACCTTAATCAAACGCTGCATAACAATTTTGGTTACTTCAGCACCGTTCAAGGCATACTTCAAACGGTTTCTCAAGAAAATCATCAAAGGCAACGATTCACGCAATTTGTGTGGACCGGTGGAGGGACGGGGAGCGAAAACACCTCCCAATTTGTCCAACATCCAAGCCTTAGGGGCGGCTAAACGTTTCAAATGCTTCTTAGGACCTCGCGCCTAAAAACGCCATTTCACACAAAAGTTTAAAAAAGAGAAACAATAACAATTAATTAGATTCTTTAAAGTTTTGCTGTAATATAAAATCTTGCAAAAAACATTGCCATCTTAAAAATTCCATTACTCCATTTTGTTTTTTCTTCAAATACAAATTCTCTTTGATTAATAAACAATACTACAGGAATACTTTCTTTAGAATTTTAGCACTTTCTTGCACTGGTTTTTCTTTAAAATATTTACATTTTCTTAACACTTTTGCATAGCTTTAAAGGAATTTCATTTTATTTGTAACAATTTTTTGTTGTTTTTTTAGGATGGCAATGAATTTAAGCAAAATTAAAATTTTGGTAGAACCTACCATCTTGTAAGATACGAAAAAAAGGAAAGGAAGATGGCCGGATGTCGCTTTATTTGACAGCTAGTCTGACAGCTGTTTGTCAATTATTGTTCATAGGTATTGCGAAGTCTCTGAAGCAGGGTTGAATTTTATGTAACGTGAAATAGTAACAACTGATAAAGTACAACACTGTTCTTTATTTACTACACTTCGGCTGATGGTAGTAAAAATAAAAAATAGCATCACAACATATAAATTAAATTAATTTTTAATTATTAAAATTTATACACGTGAAACGTAATTAAAAAAGAAAAGTACTAAAACTAGTAAACGCGGGTGAATTAAAAAGTTGAAATGTAGTGTGAGTGTTTTCTTTAATTCTGTTGGTTTTGAATTATAAACGCCGTGTTTTTTGTTTTACAACACCAAGCAGCCATAAAGGCAGTAAGCTAATTTAATTTTTATTAATTATTATTAAAAGGAACTAATTTTTTTATTAATTTATTATTACTGATTTTTTTTCAAAACCAAAATGTAGCGGCTTAACCTGCATTTGCCGTTAGTAGTATATTTTGAAACCAGTGGCAACACTGTTCTTTATTTACTGCGCTTCGTTACACGGCAGTAAAAATAAGAAAATAGTATTAGTAATGGTAGCAAAAGTTTCATTAAAACAAAAATTTAATTTAATTTAAGTAAATAAAATTTAAACTAGTGAAACGAAATGAATGAAACAAGAAAAGTATGAAAACTAGTAAACGTGTGTGAATTAAAAAGTTATAATATATAGTGTAAGTGTTTTCTTTAATTCTGTTGCAATTGGATTGTAAATGGCGGGATTTTTTTTCAACAACGCCAAGGAGCCCTAACGGCAGTAAGTTAATTTAATTTTTATTTTATAGTAATTTCTCTTTTGTTATACGTAATTCAAAATATTTATTTAAACTAAATTTGTTATTAATTTATTATTGCTGAATTTATTTCAAAACGAAAACGTAGCGGCTAAGCTACCATTTGCCGTTACCGTTTTCCAGCATGGTGTCATGCGATCGAATATGGTTATGAAATGATATGGGGAGACAGTTTTCATTATAATTGAATAATTGCCTTTTATTGCAGTAAATTTGATGTATTTTCTTTCCTAACTTTACGATTTACAAGCTCCCATAATTTTTCTTGAAACTGCGCTCAGCAAGACACTGATATTTTGAATGTCTTCTTACCAGAAGGGTAGAATAAATTTCTTAATAGAACCTTCGATTATGTAGTGCCCGAAACGATGGCTTTCGGCTGGGTTGCAAGTCGTATAGCGCCCTGTGGGATGGCCGATATGGCATACCCATTTTTCCGGCTGGATAGACGCTGGGGCAAAGTCCATCAACTTCTAATACAAAATCGTATGTGGCGTATGTTCAAAGTAAGGCTGCACCATTGTATCGCTCTGGTGTAAATTATGACTGTTACTATAAAACCTTTAGAGTAGATCGGTTCTTTATTTATAAGATGGCTCAGGGAGCAGGAGTAAGAACGTTGATAATACTGGTTGCTGGAATTCTTAAAGGACATTGTGAAGTTAGATTCCAGCCGCACTACTGTAGAGTATGTTGAGATGAAAAGAAGTTAGAGAATATAGAACACCTCCTATGTAACTATCCTGGCTTTAATAGTATTAGGTTAAGCACCCAGAGTAGAAATTTCTTTGATAGGTTGAATTCTTTAACAAGGTTCGATGTTCGGGTTTTCTTTAGACTTGTAACGGAAATGAGCTGGCTGATAGAGGTGCCTGCTCATGGTCGCTTATCTAATTAGCGCCTTTTTTGTGTGTTTTGCTTTTGTAATTTTTTCTCCGTTAGAGAAGAGACAGAGATGGAACACCTTCTATTTCCTTCTTCCTTCTCTCTCAGATTATTCTTTTCTTTTTCATGAAATATATATTGTATTCAGGGGTCAAACGACCTCTATATTGAATTATATGTATTTGTATTTGCCTTAAAGACAAGTACATATATGTATGTCCTCTAACCTACTTTCTAGCTAGCCGACATTCTTTTTTATTCTTTCCTTTCCTTAAATGGAAAGGCTTATCCAAAATTTTGCAATAATTACTAGTGTAGTTTTGTATCATCACAATTTGATGGTATTGATGGGTAATAGTTTACATAGTCTACCATAAATTTAAATGAAATTAGCACACTAACGGACTATTGCGAAAGAAAGGCCGGCTAAACAAATAATTCTGAATGACCTTGTTTCATTAGAGGACATTCCAATGTCTATAATGATATTACTGTAGTAGCAGCATCATTCCAATAATAATCAGATCAGAATATTCAACACAGACTACGTTTAAGGGAGTTTTATATTTTAATTTTTCTTAATTCGTCTTATTAGAATTGATACGTTTGTTTTAATTTGAATTTACAAACGATATAGAAATTAAAAACTTGAAAAACGATATAGAAATAGAAAACAAAAAACTTAATGTAAATACACTCATTACAACGCGAAAATAATAACGCCTAATACAAAAAAAAATGTCACGATCATTGTCTTAATGGAGTTTTTTTACGGATTTAGAATCTTCGTTGTTCATGCATAAGTTTGTTTATTTCGCTGCCGTTATTCTTGCTTGATCCAGCTTCTGAATTCCTTGGACAGTGGTCAACTGAATTACGTTTCGATGAGCATTTCTTTGACTTTCTATGTTTCTTTTTAACTTGCAACTGGTCATTCATATGGGAAGAATCATTTTTAAGTTTTTTGCATTTATTATTCATAGCCGACTGTATACAATTAGCTAACGCTACTTCTAAGACAACTTTACCACCATTAACGGCTTCACCAGATTCAGTATCGGATTTGGTTTTTTTATGTTCTGATTTTGCAACAGATGATCCTTTCATGGCCAACGTTATTTCTTTTTCGGAACTTGTTTTAGAACGTTTAACGGAGGTTTGTGAGCCAACAGTGGTAGTATCTTTTGCATCAGAATGTTTACGTTTTTCTGCCACTTCAGCAATCTGTTTTTCCCGCCTATATTCCTGTTTTCTATCGTCCTCTTGAGTAGCACTTCGTCTGTACGATTAAAACAATAATTAAAAACCGAAGTTGTAAAAGATTTAATATAAATTACCTTCTTGAGGAACGCGATTGGTTACTTGAAACTGAACTTTTTGGGGAACAAGATGTTCGCCCACACCACGCACATTGTCTGCTTTCATCGCTATCATCACTTGTATCATCATATCTTCTCAATGCGTATTTGGAAGTTGAACTTGCTCCTTGTTTCTCTATAGATTTAGAACGTGACTTGCTGTTTCGCATACATGAATTATCTCGATTTTTCTGTGATGATTTAGATTGAGAGGTTTTTAAACTATATGCACTTTCATTTTCACTCTGCGGAGACCAGATGTCTCTTGAAGGGTAAACCCTCTGTACCGATTTATCCTTGGAATGATTACATGGTGAAGTGTTTTTATCTAGCTGTTTATCTCTTGATCTAGATTTCTCCCATTTAGATGATGATGGATTTGAATCTTTATCATTAACCACTCTATCATCTCGCATGCTGCACCGAGAACATGAACAATTTATGCATTTAAAACTATCATTTCTTTTTTGTTTCTTTTCTTCTTCTCTTTTTAGAATTTCTCCTTCCTTTATTAGCCTTTCCATTATAAAAGGTGGCACACCGATACCACTCTCTTGAGAGACGTATAAAAGGACCCATAATTGAGTCATAAATTGTTGTGCTTTCTTTAGACTTAGAAATTCAAGTAGTTTGAGTTGAAAATTCTTGGGACAGACGCGTTGTTCCCTTTTCAATTCTTCGTATACAAAATTTTCTATATTATAAATATGGCTAATTAGACATCTTATCGTTGACTTCAAAACGTCCAATTTTACTCTGGACATGTCAATACGATATCTCATTAAAGCGGTAGATCTCGCTTCCAATTCAATGTCAATTAAGCTTTCGTCTTGAAAAGCACTGCCCTGAAAATATAGAATAAATATGAACATTTTTAGAGATTTTAAATTTGAAATATGTATAACATGTTTGCAAATGAAAACATCAAATTTATTTTAGATGTATTTTATCTCACCATTGTTACACAGCTTTGTTGACTATAACTACCGTCCACTGGAATTAACAAGCAAGAAATTTAACGTTTTTATAGGTATCGTTATTTAAAACATATAGGGCAGCAATGTAATATGTATGCTTGGTGCTTGAGGAAATTCCATACACTAGTTATTTCTGCAATAAATTTAAATGAGACTCTTAGAAATTTCAATTTCCAGTGTCATAAACGGTATATATAGTTCAGTGTCGTGAAATAAATTGGATGTATAAAAACCTTCATACCGTCTTTGATCAATACATATGGCTGAATTGCTACTTTCAGACAATCAGTCCTGTTATTAACGGTGTAGTTTCGAAGTAAAGAATTTGTTCGTAGGGCAGCAGTTATAAGTATTGTTATGCGGGTAACAACAACAAACTGAACGAAAATAAGCAACCAAAACAAGTAGACAATAATAAAATACACAAACAAATGTGTAAGAATTTATGAGAAGGGAACAAATGAAGATTAAAAATTCAACAGCAACAATTCTATCGAAAAACGGTTATCGGTGATTAATAATCGAAATTTGTATAAACAGTACACAGTAAGAACAGTGTTATCACCGATCTCTGTTAACAACAAACTAAAATTGAAAACTCGGTCTTATCATTTGAATAAATCAAGTATTTATTTAAATAAAGAGACAAATAATGACCCAAGTATTTTCGTCCGGGGTCCATAAGTATCTCGTAGGCTCGAAGAGTGTGTTGTAGTGATTCATTTTTATTATCACAGAATCTACGTGTTGGTTCCTATACAATCCCTATTGGCAAACTCAAGTTTCTTTGTGTTGTAATTTCTCAACAAAATTTTTGATTTGGTCTGAAATGAGTTTTTAACTTTCTTTATATACCTTTCTAAATGTCTGTTTCCACTCCACAGAACGATTCTGACCCAACTAAAAAAAATGACCGACCTTGAGCAATCTGGAAAGTTTTATGAACTAGAGTATTTTAACAGTCTTCCAACAAAAACTCTGACAGTAAATACAATTGGCATTAAAAGCTTTTAAAAGCATCGTGTCCTTCGGAATCGACTTTAAACTGTAATGCTCCTGAAAAGTTGTAATGACCACTTATGACTTTCTCTCAGCAGATTTCTGGCAAATAACACTGAGAGTAAGCAAAAATTGCCATAAAAAAGTTTCTCAAAAATCCGTCGTTCGGAATCGACTTTAAACTGTAAGTCCCGCCACTCATGTATAAAATTAACACACACAATAATAAGTGGTGCGAGAAGCTAGATCCTAACCCTATCTGAAGGGTTGTAATGATCAGTTATATATGTACTTATATATATTATAGATTCCCCCTTAAAACTCAGTTATGGTTTAAACTTGTTTGAGGCATTGATGGACTGTGTTTTACTGTAACACTCCGAATGCTCAGATCTATTATAAGCTAGAACCCTGGGTAATATTAAAAAAAGAGTTATGCTGATGGAGTAACACATATGCCGGTAGAATAAGATAAAATGGATTCCTCTTAAGTCATGCAAATAAGTTTATAGAGCTAAAGTTTTATACAACACTATTACCCAACAAGTACGCACGGCGATTTAAACTTTTGGAGGCATACTTTTGAATAAAAAAAAAGTCCGGGCGAAAAATTAAATAATATATCGACTAACTTTATTTACTTGATTTATTTAATTGAACATAAAAATAATGAATTTTGCCTAATGCCTTACCTTCCCCCATTTGCCTGTCCAATAATCGAATTAGAGCAGAGCATTCAAGATACATTTCTTAGTTTTATTGTTTTTATATATATATTTTTGTTTTTTTATTAATTCTTGTTAGAATTGATTTTTCTCTTTTTTTTCAAATATTGTTGTTGTTTCTGGTTTACTCTCACATATTAATTATTATTATTATCTTTTAATTTTAATTAAACTCTTCTTAAAATTTTTATGCTCAAACTTGGGGTAGATAAATACATATTTTTGAATTCTATATGCATTAATTTATTATATTAATATTTTAATAATTATTTTTCTTTTTTTCGGTTTGTTTTATTTTAATATAAGATGATTTTTTTTTTTTTGTTTTGTTTGTTTTAATTTAAGTTAAGAAACTACTTAAAAATTAAAAACTAAAAAAGAGTTGGACAAAAAAAAACTTAATGTTTTTGTTTAATTTCTTTGTTTTGTTTTAATAATTTTCTTTTATACTCGTATTTTATATAAAAAGTTATACTTTGTTTAAGAAAATATGAAAAGTATTCTTGCAATAGATGCCACAAGAATACATGTCTGCTAAACGAAAATATTACATTTAAATTAAAAAAAAAAAATAGTTTAAATTATAGCTTTGAAAAAAGCTATACACTCATTACAATATTTTGTAATAATAATCATTAAAAAAAAATGGGAGCGGTAATAAAAACTATGTTGTATGGTTAGGTGTGTGTAAAATACGTTCTGGTGTAATGAGTTTAAGCTTGAAAGTTGATGTCAATTTTGCTTTTTTTCTAAACATTTCAATAGCAGCGCAGGATGTTTTATATGTTTACTTGTACAATTTGAATAAAAAAAATTAAAAACAAGTTGGGGAAAATGGAAAGAAAAAACGTATGGATACATTATTTCCTTTTATTTGGTTTAATCCAGTTTTTTCATAGATTTTAAAGCACGTTCACGTAATTGCTTTTCTAAATCTTCATTAACGCCACCCAACAACATTGAAGCTGTGTTCGAAATTTTGCCACCACCACCACCTGAAAATTTGTCATCTTTGCGGTGTGTAATTTGGATGTTTTCATCGTCGCTACTGGATGAACTGTCAGCCTTTTTGTTCTTTTTCTTGTGTTTCTTATGTTTTTTGCTCTTTTTGCTGCTGTGCTTCTTGTGTTTTTTGTGTTTTTTCTTTTTGCTCGATTCAGCTTCAGAATCGCTAGAAGAGTCATCGTCTGAATTACGTTTCGATGAGGATTTCTTTGACTTTTTACGTTTCTTTTTAGCCAAGTGCTGCTCATCCGAATCGGAAGAATCATTTTTAGGCCTTTTGCGTTCATTATTTGTAGCCGAGTGTGTACGCTTGCGTGACGTTAGTTTAGAGGCAGCTTTAATCTCTGCTTCCGATTTAACGGCCTCATCAGATTCACTATCGGATTTTGGTTTTTTATGATCGGATTTTGTGACAGACAATTTTTTCGTAGCCGACGACGAAGATAATGAAGTAGTGGTCACTTGTTTTTCAGCACTTGATTTAGAGCGTTTAACGGAGGTTTGTGAGCTAGTAATAGTATCTTTTGCATCAGAATATTTGCGTTTCTCTGCCAATTCAACAGTCTGTTTTTCTCGCTTGCGCTCCTCTTCTACAATATGGCCAGTGGCTTTAGGTTCTTTATTAATTACCTTCATGGTTGGCTTTGAAGAAGGTTTTTTCCTTCTTTGCCTTTCTTCCTCTGAGTCTTCGGAATCACTTTCACTAGATGAGGATGGAGGCTTTCGTGCAGACTTGCTTATCTTTTCGACTTTTTCGATTTTTTCTACTCTTTCAGACTTTTTATTTGCAACAACAGCCTGTGCTTTTTTCAAATCCTCTTTTGCTTTGACTTTCTCTTTCTCTCGTCGCAATTTTTCACGCTCTTCCTCATCCGTGCTCTCATCCTCATCATCGCTCTCATCACTATCATCCGAACTATCTGAGGAACTTGAATCGCTATCTTGACGTTTCTTAGTTAGGGATCGCTTGTCCTTCGCTGCAGACTGATTTTCTAAGGCTGCACCCGTGGCAGCTGCTTGCTTGCGCTCATGAGGTTTAAGGAATGGAGAAGGTGTTCTAGACAAACTAACACTATAATGATCACGGCGTCCAATGGATATTGCTACTGGTGCCGGCGCGACTTTCTTTGTTTTTGTTTCTACGGGTGCAATTGGTTCAGATTTAGAATGTTTACGTGCTGCTTCTGCTTCTAACTCATCTCGTGATAAATCTATAGTTTTTAAAGCTGGTGCACAATATTCAACAGAAGACCGACCTGCGTGTGAAAAAAGTATGCATAAGTAAAATAAGAGAAATCTGATTAAAGTTATCCTGATTTGTACTTACCGCCACTTTCCCTGGAACGATTAGTTGTCCTTTTAAAACGCTCTTCAGACCTGCTAAGGCTGCGGTTTTTACGACCCCTTTCTTTTGAGGGTGGTGGAGAGGGTCGTGCCCGCTCCTCGCTACTACGACGGTTGCTCATGTTCTTTTTCGAATTCTCGTTATCTGAGTCACCTTCCCAATTGGAACTAGCCGATGGTGAACGTTGCTTTGGTTTAATGGCGGCTGCAGAATTTCTTTGTTGTGGTTGATCCCAACGATTAAAAGCAGCACCGCTTCCACGTCCACCGCGTTCAGGCGACGATCCTCGCAATGGTGAAGAAGGACGCCGTTCCCGTGAATTTGGTCGCCTCTCTCGAGAACGTCTTTGTGGTGAACCACGCCATTGCGGTGAATATTTACGAAATTGATTTTGAACCGGAGAAAAGCGTCGTTCTCTTGAAAAACGCCTTTGCGGTGAATTGTTGCGACGATTATCGAATCTATTTGCGCCGCCAGTCATCATTCCTCTGCCACCACCACCAGCGCCACCGCGTTCACGGCTCTGACTTCTACGATTCCAGTGATTCATACGTCCTCGATTGTTTCGATTATTACCTCGGAATTGCAAGGGGGAACGACGACGATTGTATCTGTGTACATAAGAAATAAAAACCAGCAATTAGGTACTAGTAGTATGAAAATTACATATATGGTGGCAGTATCTTTTTTTATATAACTTACCTTCTTGGGGAACGTGATCGATTACGAGAGAATGAACGTTGTCGGGAACGAGACCGTCGCCTAGATCGAGATCTCTGCTGGCGTCCGCCTCCACCTCCACCTCTATCATCGAATCTTCCCGGTGAACGTCTATTGCGATTATGCATAAAACCTCTACCCCGGCTACGAGAGTCTCCTCTTCTGCCACCTCCCGATCGACCACCATCTCTCTCCAATGAACTTGCTGAAGAGTCTCTGTTATTACGATATTGACGTTTATTTTGTATACTATTTTTATTACGTTTTAGTTCAAAGTCCTCTTGCGGCGGTTCTGGTGAAAGGGACAGACTAGCAGAACGGGATGGTGAACGTTTGTTATTGCGTTGCTTAGGACTTGAACGAGCCGATGTATGCGAGTGAGAACGCGAACGTGAAGACCGGGGCGGTGATCTTGGTTTGGGTTTTCTTATGCCTGGAGAGGTTGCTCTACTACGACTACGTGAAGAAGAGCGTTTAGCTTTAGCAGCAAAAGGATTGCGGGGATTTTTAGCAACTGAACCCCTCTTTTCGTGGCCATTTTGAGCCGGATTCGAGTCCCTCGATTCCGAACGATTGCGTTTAGGTGACGCTGGTTTGGGAGGTGGACTTGCTTTGCGTTTTTCTACAGACCTAGAACGTGATTTTCGATTTCGAGTACGAGAACTATCTCGGCGTTTCTGTGGTGATTTAGAGCGAGATTTTTGTCGACGCGTACTACGATCTCTAGAACGGGATCGTCGTCTTCTGCGTTCAGGGGAACGACGACGTGGAGATCTTGAACTACGCCTACGTTCTTTTTCACGTGAGCCATTGCGCCTACGCTGCGGCGAACTGCGATCACGTGAAGAGCGATCCCTTATAACTGACCTATCCCTAGAACGTTTACGGGGTGATCTATTTTTATCAATCTGATTATCTCTTGACCTTGATCTTGATCTAGATTTATCCCTTTTAGATAATTGATTTTCAATGTTGTTTGAATTTTTGTCATCTTCCTTATTTGAGTTTCTGATTTCATCAGAATTAGAACGATTTTTAGCCGATAGATGAGAACGCACTTGTTCAATGGCGCTTAAAGTGCTGGGAGGTAACTGTTGTTCTCGTTCTTTCTGGGTTAGATCGCGTTCTTTTCCACCACTGCCCGTACCACCGCCTCGCCTGTCACTACGTTCTCTGGAACGAGAACGTGAACGAGATCTAGATCTATCGTTTCTTTCTCGATGCTTAAGATCTTCTTCTCTTTTAAGAATTTCATCTTTCTTCTGTTGTATAAACTCAGCTGGTATACCGCTCTCGCTCTCCTGTGCCGATAACAATAGGGCCCATAATTCACCCATAAATTGTCGTGCATTGGGGCCATTTAAAAATCCAGTCATATTGATTTGCATCTTTTTCGGACAGGGAAATTTTTCCTCTTCCAATTGATTGTATACAAACTCTGCCACGACATCATCTTCTATGTGTAAAATATCAGTGATTTTCTTACTAATCCATGGCCTTAACACGTCTAATTTTACTTTGGACATGTCGACGCGTTTATTAAGACAGTCACCAAATTTCATTTGCTTCATAAGTTTCTTTTCTTTATCGCTAAACCGCGTATCCTGTTGTTGCGTAGTGCCCTGAAATTACAACAAAAAAGACAAAATGAAAAATTTAAACAACTTTTGAAAATTAAAGTTTGTCATTTTTTAAGTAGAGCTCTTGAGCTTTATTGCTATCCGACGACATATTAAGAAATCCTTTTCAGGTTAGAAACGATATATAGGATTATAGCAATACCCCCAACGACCCTCTTGGATTTAAGACATCCACTACCTATTATATAATATAATAATAAGATAAAACATACTACCGGTCAGCAATGAAAACTGATAGAACTAGAATGCGCAGTGGATCTTAGAGCGTTGCTATATACAGTTTCCAATGGCCAAAACTGGTCATTCAAGTAATCGTTACCTTGGCAAATGCATGCCTCTTCTTAGTGAGTGATGCCTCTTGGCGGAATTAGTTTTAACGATAATAAAGAATTTCACCCACATTACATGGTAAATTTTTTGGCACGTAAGCATGCTTATTAGAGATAAAGTTGTTAAAATAATTTTTAGTTTTATAAAATATTTGTTTTTGATTACTGAACTCTAGTTAATTATTTCGAATCCCACTATAAAAACAGTATTTAAAATGAAAACATTCACACAATCACATGTACATAACACACACATACACACACTTATATATATAATTCAACCTACCGTGAACATCATTTTGTCACCCTTAAATTGTAAACGGTGATGAATGGAATCAAAATATAAAACAAATATTGGAAAACTTTTTTGTTTGTAGTAGCAGAGGAAAATAAATATGTTTTAGATACAATTTATAATTTTATTTTCACTTCGTTAGTTTCATTATTATTGAATAATTATAGAAAAAAAATGTATGCGTAAATATTTTTTTCTATTTTCTAACCACACTTTAAAACAATAACAAAACTTTTTTCTTGTTCCTGAAAATTTCCCACTTTTTCTTGCGTCTTAAAAGAAAATTCTTATTTGTTGTTCGTAAGACCGATAAATTCAATTAAAAAAAAACCGGGTATAACTTCAAAACGGCGTGGTGCGAAAAATTAAACACACACAGAAGAAGAAAAAAACAGGAACAGCGGTGGCAGCAGCAGCAGCGTTAGCAGTGAAAAATATCAACTGCTTTATCTTAACGATGGCTGCGAAAGCAGCATTAAAATGTAATACGAAAAAAAACCAGCACCAGAAAAAATTATGGAATTATTTTCTTCTTTTCGCTATTAATAAACACTAAAAGTGGTATATTTAATGTTATTATGTTAGCAAATACATTGTTTTTCAAGTTTAATCTGATTTCTACAATATTTTCAATGAAAATATTGTATTTTTTAATAAAATTTACACAATTTTTTACACGGCTCTATGCAAAATGGAGACGCACCGAAAAGAAAACTTAACGAACAATTCGTTAAAAAAAAATATTGTATTGCCTATTCGTTTACTCTCATCACATTGATAGACGACATCTATAGTTTAGTGTTGACATATGGTGCAAATTACAAAAACAGACATGCTATTTAAAATAAAATCAACATTGTTTTATAGTGTTGCAAAGTGTTGTAAAATAAAATATACGTTTATTGTGTAAAAAAAGTAATTAGGTAGAATACAGTATGCGCTATTCATAAACTTAAGGTTTGGATAGCCGTGTATAATCATCCTAATTCTTATTTTTATTGTAAGGAAGAAATATTCCATCCTCTGTATTTCCCTGCAAGTTTTCTGTATCTTATTATAGCATAACTGTTCCTTCCTGAAAAGCTTCCTATGTGGTTCTTAGAGATGCCCCATGAGTAACCCCGTAACCAGTCTTATGCTGGATTTATCCAAACCTTCCTGAACATTCAAAGCCCTTAAGAATTACTAACGAACATCATGGGAAGTGCAGATACCGCCATAATTTTAGAGGAAGTTGAACTCAATAAGCAAGTGTGGCATCATGGGAAGTGCAGATACCGCCATAATTTTAGAGGAAGTTGAACTCAATAAGCAAGTCCCTATGCTTACTTACTTACTTACTTAATTGGCCATAACAACCCATTATCGGATTTCGTCCTGCTGCAACACATCCTTCCAGGCGCCTCAGGGCCAGGGCTTTCTCAATTTGGTCCTTCCAACGGATACAGGGTCGTCTTCTTCGCCGACTTCCGCAGATTCCCGCATCAAATACCCGTCTCGCCGGAGCATTCTCCTTCATTCGAACGACATCGCCAAGACACCGCAGCCGCTGGATACGCTGGACCGAAGATCTTACGTAGGACTTTTCTCTCGAACACTCTCAAGGCCGCTGCATCACCACTTAATAGGGTTCATGCTTCTGCGTCGGGTGGGATGAGTGTAGAGTGTTAGTTTTGTCGCACGAGAGAGGCCTCTGCCACTCAATTGCCTATTGAGATCATAGTAGCACCTGTTGGCAAGAGGATTTCGCGTAGTGTGAAGATCTGGTCGATGGTGTACTTGCCAGATCTGAAGCCGTACTGATGAGGTCCAATCAGTGTTTTGACGAGTGGCTTCAGTCGTTCACACAATACGCCTGTAAGAACCTTATATGCAATAGGGAGAAGGCTTATACCCCTGTGGTTGCCGCATATCGTAGGGTCTCCCTTTTTCAGGACAGGACAGAGGATACTGAGGTTCCAATCGTTGGGCACACTTTCCTCAAGCCATATTTTGTAAATAAGCTGGTGCATGCGCAGCATCCGGTCTTAAACAATTCAGCGGGGAGGCCATCAGGACCCGCCGCTTTATTGTTTTTAAGACGCATTATCGCGACTTTGACCTCTTCATGGCTAGGCGGCGGAATCTCCACGCCGTCATCATCGATCGGGTTCGGAACATCACCTCTAAAGGCGGAATTGGTGTCGACATCGCCTTGTAGCAGAGTAGAGAAGTGCTTCCTGTATAACCTCAGCACCCCCTCCGGATCTGTTACCAAGTTTCCGTTCTCGTCTTTGCAGAAAGAGGCTTCGGGCTTATAACCCTCGGTTAGACGCTTAACCTTTTGATAGATTTTTCGAGCGTTATTCCTGCATCTATACAACTCGATTTCCTCACGCTCACGCCTTTCCTGCTCCCTTTTCTTGCGTCTGAAAAGGCGTCTCTTAGCCCTTCTCCTCTCTATAGTTTTCGACAATAGCTCGCGTAGTAGCAGTCTGCAAAGTTTTCCTGTATGCGGCGTTTTTCGCTGCAGATGCCTCGCGACATTCCTTATCGTACCATTGATTTCGTTGAGGTGGGCGTTCGAAACCAAGGACTGTTTCCGCAGTAGTGCACAAGGAGTGGGAGATGTTGGCCCACAGTCCTCCAATGGCGTTGAGATTAGAGAGGGAACGACGGAGCTTATTACAGAGTTGAGCGGAGAACGCCTCAGCTGTCCTTTGTGATCGTAGCTTCTGACGTCCAGCTTTCGCAATGCACTAGAGCGCGCAGACCTCGAGGCACTAATGTACAATCGAAACTTGGCTGCGACAAGGTAGTGATCGGAGTCGATGTTTGGACCTCTAAATGTGCGCCCATATAGTACACTCTATAAGTGCCTTCCGTCAATCACAATATGATCAATCTGGTTGGACGTTGATCGATCGGGGCACATCCATTGGCCTTGTGAATATCGAGATGTTGAACCCTAGTGCTATATACTACCATGTTATGTGCCGCGGCGAATACCATTGGGGGTATTGTGCTGAATTGTCCGACAGTGGGGCCAAAGATACCTTCGCGCCCGACCTTCGCATTAAAATCTCCGAGGACGATTTTGGCGTCATGGGCCGAATACTTATCGTATACGTCCTCGAGTTTGGCATAGAAGGCATCCTTAGTCCCATCGTCCTTTTCTTCCATCGGGGCACAAATAAGGCTGATGTTATAACATTTTGCCCTGATGCGGATTGTGACTATCCTTTCGTTCACAGGCTTGAACTCAGAAACAAGATGGCGAAGTCTGTTATTAACCACAAGTCCGCATCCGAATTCGTGCTTATCAACCTGGCAGCTGTAATACACATCGCAAAATGCCAGACTTTTGCATCCTTGCCCTATCCATCGCATTTCCTGGATGGCAGTGATGTCCGTCCTACATTGCATGAGGGCATTATCCCAATGCCCAATAGCTAATACAGCAAAACAATACAGTTTTGCAGAAGTTGTTATTCGTAGCCAACGACAGATGGTAGTCTTATTATCCTAAGACCCAATACATCTTCACAAAATTCGCTCTTTGTATAGAACGACAAATGGCAACATTATTAACTAGGACCTACTACTGTAGATCAATCAACTGCTTTTCTAGAAAGAATGCAATGTCAGATAATAGAAAGACGTATAATCGACGTTCAACTGTATTTATTCTAAAGCAGGTTTAATGAATAAAAACGAAAATCCTTTGTGAGGACTTTGAATGTTTTAATTACAAAATCGTTATTTTTAAACGTTTAAAATTTTTATAATTTCTTTATTTTTTGTTTAAATAAATGTTTACAAACTTTTAAATTAAATATAAATGCAAATCATTTATAATTTAAATTAAATTAATAACTTATTAACTAATTAATTTTTGTTTTAATTATAGAATTATTTCATATTTCATAATTAAATAGAAAATTATTCCAAAAACGACATTTTTCACATTTTCTAACTTGAATTGAAAAATGTCCTAATTGGAAAACTAAAAAAAGAGTGTGTGTGTGTGCGTGTGTATAGAACAATAAATATTTGATTGCAAGCAAGCTTAAAGCTAAAGACAGGAAAACAAAAATATTTGTATAGTTAGGTATAAACTATTTATAAAAATTTCTTATATTTCTAGACAACATTTCAGATTTCACTTTTATTAATTTTTGCTTTTCTTTAATTATACTTAAAATTTAGTTTTTGTTTAAATTTACTTTCAACTTCATGAAATGCAATATATTTTTTTACATTTTATTTAAATTAAAATTCTACTATGATTTAGTTCAACATAAAGATTTATAATTACAAGGTTAGTTTTTCTAAATTTTAAAAATGAAAATGCCTTCTCTAACTAAAATTTAAACAAAATACAGCAGGGTTTCTAACAGGCCAATTGCTCTCTGGATCAGCATGCACACCAAACATGGCGAATGTAGAGTTAAAAGTCATTTGTAACGGTTTAACTAAAAGGTGTCATCATAAGAGTGCAGTTTTTAAATTTAGTGTCATTTAAATTTAGCTTTCCTATACAGTCAAAGAAAAAAGTCTACATACACTATTGTATAAAGACTTTTTCCCCTTAATTTTTATGTTTTTCCCCAATAATTTCTGTTATATTTTTTAACATTCGTTTTTTAAATTCCTTAAACAACGCGCTGTTTTGATAAAAAAAAAAATTAGTGGGTGTATGTAGACTTTTTTGATTGACTGTATATTTATTACAAGTATTGAAAATGGTGCTATTTAAATAATTGTGAAAACTGATTACAAAAATTTGAAAAGTTATGCTGAGACTGTTCGAAAATTTCGAAATAATTTCACATAAACATTCGAAGAATGATCAAAAAATTTAAAGAAACTGAGTCGCTAAGGTAAGACTACCGTCCGTCAACGTATTCAGAACTAATTATTCCAATAAACTCTAATGTCCACTGGCTACCAAATCACTATACGGCAAGCCACAGTCTCCTAGAAACCATGGAAAATTTCATGAAAAGAGTAATGACGTGCCTTCAGAGCAATGGCATACTTGATTGGAATACAATATGCGTTTTTATTTTGAAATGAAAAAGTGCAAAGCTACTAAGACCCCCATTTATAAATAGCTAGTGTAAAAACAGAATACAGCAGCAATTTCAGTACAAAACGCCGTGAATAGAATTCCGTAATTTCAATGCTTAGCAAAAACAATTGCATTTGATGATTGATTTTTGATTGTCAATTTGAATGAAAAAAATTCATTGCAATGGTATTCAGTTCTTAAGCCCGAGTTAGCAAAACGTACACGGAACGTACGTTCGTTTTTAGCTTATGAAGATCCGAAATTATTACGGTGTATTCTAAAAACGAAAGTACGTTACGTTACGTTACGTGGACGTTTGACTAACCAATGCTATCTGTAGCCAGTTGGTGTGCATTCTAACCTTAAGGTCATTATTTACTTTAAATTATCATCCACTTAAAATACCGAAATGCGATAACCAAGAATATCTGATTATTCCATAATAACACGCCATAAAACCCTGCTTAAGATTTATAGCGAAATTTATGTTTTTTCTTCTTCATTTCGCACAAGTCCTGTGTTTCGAAATCAAGTAAATTTTCGAAATAATTTCGATTTTCAAAACATATTTCACTAATTTACTTTTTATGTTTAAATATCAGTATACTTTTGGCAATTTCTTTATATTATTATTATTATTATGATTATTATTAAAATTTTTGTGTCATGATATTATACTGAGTTAAAAAAAAAAAAAAAGATTTTCTTATCAACGAAACTTAATTAAACTATGGTATCATATTAGGTTCTTGAGCCGCTCCTGTTGAGTATTTGGGTTTACAAACACAACCACTTTCAACTAAAACATAATCTTGACCTGTTAATGTAACAGGTCCCAGGGGTATAACCAAAAACAAATAAGGCACATAAGTTTGGGTGCATTCTCCTCTTACCACATCACATTCCGATGATCTAAAAGAAAATTGAAAAAAAAAAGAAAAATATTTTAAACTATTTTATTTAGTATAAGGTATAGTAAAAAGAATTCCATTATTTTTGTATCACACAACTATATTAAGCAGTAACTCTCTCGAGATATAAGACTTTAAACGAAGCTTCTTAGTGGTTACTAGGCCCAGTCTAGTTTGAGTTCACATTAAAAATAAGCTCCAGAAAAGGGAAAATCACTCATATTCAAAAGGTTTTACTTTGGACAGAGACGAACATGCCATAGCTTTACGGCTGTAGCTCAAATCAGTTGGAATTTGGAATTCAGTTGGAAGTTGAAATTCCTCCCTTTCGATTATCACCTTGTGCCTTGTCACGGCATATGCCCACTACTTTAAATCTGAAGGCTATGGCCGAAAGTGTGTGGTGAGAGAAGCTATGCAGGTTGTTGTCCTGACTAAATTATTACACTTTCTTGTATTCATAGTGTTCATAGTGTTTTATAAATATTTTTTCTGTAAAGCTTTCATGATCTGTTATTGACTATAACCCTCGAAAATTCTTAAAAATGTCTCAAGACTTTGATGTCAATCAAATCAAATCTTTCAAAGCTCGAACCTTTGAAAAAAACGGATAATAGATTTAGGTTCAATATGGTGAATTGTATGCACTGGGAAAGCCGGGATTTTTCAAGTGTTGTCGAGCTTTTTTATTTGATTTTCGATTGACGCGCCGCTTGTATATATTTTGCCCTCAAGGTAACAAAACTGAATGGCATCCCGTACCTCAGTTTTAGTGTTGCCAGTATTTTCATTCATTTCATTCACGTTGCCATTTCATGACCTTCTGGATTCCCCGAAGTTACCATAGTATAGTGGTAGTCTGTTGGCTTATTAGATGAGATCCCAGCTCAAACATCTCGAACAGCAGCCTTCTGGCAAAAACTCTGACAATAAATAAATAAAGTCTGTCGTTCGGAGTAGACGCTAAGCTATAGATTCCGCCGTGGATAAAATTAACACACTCCTACAACACAACATGGATGTTGTGAGAAGCTAGGTCGAAATCCTGACTAAAGTGTTATAATGACCTACTAATTAAGGAAGTCGATTGCTTATTATTTCTTCTCTATCGTGAGAAGTTTGATTCATCTTGCAAGCAAATCTTAATTTTATGCAAAAAAAAAAAAAAAAATACGGATTCTTTTTATTACACCTAATAACTGAAGCTTTATTTTTTTTTCCTTCAAACTTACTCGCACACTTCGAATACGACTTGTTGCAATAAATCGGGAAACTTTTGTACAATCGTTACGGGTTGGCCAGATGTCAAGCTCACACCATACATGGGAGCTGTAGTATTGTAGCGTGTTTTACATAAACGTGCCGGTGTACTTCTGCATTGATCAACTTGTGGTGTTTGTTTCAATGAACGACCTATAAAAGTATACGTAAAAGCAAAAAAAAAAATTAATTTGTTTTCAATACAATACATTATTAAAAATATAAAAAAAATAAACAGAAATAAAATAATAAAACGTTATGTTTAACAGCATATAATTGGTATTTAGTTGTTGTACATTTTAACGCTTACAAAGTGGGTTATTGTGTTGCCTCCTATACTACACATACATATACCTGTTCATATACATATTTCTTCATGTTATAACATATTCTCTAATGCTTTTAGCGTGAAAAGAAATTTATAAAAATATGTGGCTAACTAAGCGAGAGGAAAAAATCAATTATTTCATATAATTTTTGCTAACTACATACAGTCATGTATTGTATTACACCATTTCCAATTGTGTTTAGAAATTTTTCCGGTTAAATATTTAAAATTTTAAAATCAATATGAATATTTTCTGATATTTCTTTATAATTTAAAAGCATATTTTTTTCGGAATTTCAGTTTTAATTTATATTTAAAAAAATCCTTTCTTTTAAATTCTGTAAATGTTTTGAGACATATTTAAAAATTTTTGAAAATGGAATTTAAAACTTCATAACAACTATAGTGATACTGTCTTACAAATTTATAAAGTTTTATTTGAATACATATTTGAAATTCAATTGGAAATGGTGTAGAAAGTACAAAACAGATGCCGAAACACATGTTAAAGAAAAATGAAAAATAGGAAGTAATAATATTTAGAATTTGCAGTTTACCAGCAATTTCTAACGCTTAACTAATAAAAAACGGTTAGCATTTGTTTAATATATGTATTCATAAGATCCGTTCCTTAAAAGAATATCTCAGCATCCGGATCATATTATACAATTCAAAAAATTAATGATCATCTATTCTAACAGCGTGTTTAAATACGTAGAAGCAGGACTCCAAAGTACATACAACGCACTCGATATCAAAGAATTGTAAAATGATTAACTCGGTCTTTATCTAGTGTAGAGCATGTGTATAGCTTGGGAGAACGATAGGTTTACATACACCGCCAACGGGAACTATTATCAATTTCTAATCATGAAAATAATTTTGTGATCACTCTAGACACCTAGTCTAGTATGTTGTGTGCTCGCTTATTAGACGAGAGCCCCTGGTTGAAACATTAGCTCAGATATATAAAAATATTTCTTTTTGATGAAGTAATCTTAGCAGCATTCTGGCAAAAACTGCCTCAAAATTAAATCTGTCGTTCGGAGTTTAAGTTAAACAATATGTTCGGCCACTAATGGCTAAAATAAACACACACAACACGAGTGGTGCGATAAAATAGGTTGTAGCCTTGACTAAAAGTGTGTACGATGTCAACTGAAACATAAGGTGACAAGAGTTGATTTGAAGTATGTCAATGACAGGCCACAATATTTCCATGACATATTCACAGAGATGTGGCTGTATCTTATCGACAACAAGATGTATCTCTAGGAAATGATCACTTCAGTTCTTAGCTTTCATTTTTCTTTTTTATTCTTTATTTGCTTTTACACTTAATGAACTTTCTATAATAATTATATGCCTTGTGCAAATATTCAATTCATTTATACACTTACCAAAGCGATGATTGTCAATATCATCATTATTAACTTCACTGTAAGCCCTCAATAGAGCACTGGTTGTAGTTGCGGGATCTAACGTCGATGGCAATTTACTTTGACGACCTCGACGTGCATTTCCGTTCCAATTGGTAAATGTTCGCGCCACAGCCGCACTTGAAAAAATAATATACAACAGGAAAATTAAATAAAAGCTGATGGCAGCAATTGCAATAAAAAGAAATTGAGGAAATTTATTAAAAACTAATAACTGCTGTGTGTAGTAAATATACTTTATGACATGCCATTAGATGTGTTATTTGTACAACAACAAAATGCATAGAATTTTTTTTATTTTTTGTCTATTTATCCATTCACTTATATTTTCTATTTATTACTGGCCAGTTCAAATAAGGCTGGTTGTAGTGTAAGAATCTTTTTTGGGTGAAAATTGAATTCACACTCATAAATTAGCACTCTACGGACAATATGATAGGTTTTCCTTTCTATTTGAAACGAGTGATACATTTTTTTTATTATAACCACTGGTCGGACATCTCCACCAAACAAAATATAAAGAAAATATTTCTTCGGCCACTTCCTCTCAGCAGAGTTCTGGCAAAAACTCTGAGAGTATATAGAATTGCCATGAAAAGCTTTTCAAAAGGCTGTCGTTTGGCATCGACTATAGACTGTATGTTCCGCTACTCTTGTATAAAATTAACACACAACAGAAGTGGTGTGGGAAGCTAGGTTGTAATCCTGACTGAAGGTTTGTAATGCGCACGGCACGCGATACTATGAATCTATTAAGAGGCAAGTCTGTTGAGCAATTAATCGAAATAAGTTCACACGACTTAAGCTGATATTAGAATATATTTTGTGTATAGGGACTGCCATTGGGAACTGCTGGCGAGTTACTATTCTAAAATTGAATCTCAGGCATGGATCTCGTATGCCATATGCCACGGATAACATGTACAAAGAATAATTCGCATTCATTTATCGGCTGGAATAAATATTCCATTGTCTTTTGCTAATGACAGACTTTAGGGTTTTGTTCGGTATCCGTAAAGACAACTCAAGATGTATCCGTCTGAAATTCATTAACCCTTCACAGGTTTCTGCTATGAATCCAGATGATTAGTTTTGTTCATTATCTACATATTGCGCCTGGAGCAGTTTCTATTCTGAAACAATGTTCTTTGATTCTAAAATGACAGGTCAAAAGGCCGGTTACTATCCACAGTCTACTACCGGATAAAGTAATGCAAAGTAATGATACTCATTTAATGTAATTTTTAACTTACCTGGGATATGGTGCATTATTGGGACCTAAACAATCGGGTGAATCTGTTAACGCATCACCGGATAAATATTTTAAACCTCTACCGCCACTACATCTGGCAAAATTTAATGATTTACTATCACTGCTGCTGCTGCTGCTGCTACTGCTGCTGCTACTGCCATAACTGTTCCATAGTGAGGCATATGTGATGTGGACATTTAAGATTACAATACAAAATAATGCTAAAATCTGTTAAAAGAATAGAAAGAAAAAAAAAAAACAAAGAAAAGAAAAAGACAATGAATATAAAATTTTGCAATTAAATATTTAATCTTTAACATTCTATACGACGTATCTTATGAATACATATGTATGTACTTATAACGGTTATAAATTATTTCTAACAACGTTTGCATGACTTTGCTAAAATTGTAGATACAGAAGGGAATGTACATATTTAAAAAAGTCTACTCACGAAGAATAACTTTCTTCATATGGAAAATAAAAAATTGTCATAACATAATAATGTCGTGATTTAGCATGCAAGTAGCAAAATTATTGCGTTACTTAAAGTGCAAAACTCCATAATTAATAGAAATAAGCAAATATTTTCTAATATATGGCGTTCTGTTTTGTTTTAATACTACTTAAAGCACTTTTGTTTTCAGCTAACTATATGTAAACGTTTATATTTAACGTTATTTTTTTAAGTTTACTCATGTAAACTGCTACTGTTGTAAATTGCTTGTGTTCTTTTTAAATGATGAAAACTTTCATGTCTTCATTATACACTTGTAAAAATGAGAGACCAGCATCAGTTCTCTTAGGCATTTCCCAATCTCTTAGGCAGTTTATTTACTACTAGTATTTTTCATTGATCAATAACATTTTAACGCGAACATTAACGATTAGAAATTTATTTAATTTTAAAGTTTTCATAACCCTAAGTATGCATTACTAACAGTAGAGTAATTTTCATTGTACACAGTAAGATTTTCGTACTCATTAACTCATTTGTATCATTTGACGGAATATATCGCCTATAAGTACTCCAGCTTATCTTCTAATCCATGGGTATTTTTCCTCGCTCTTATCACTAAGAGCGGCATAGCCCGCAAACAATGATTCTACCTAATTGTTTTCAGTTGAGCATATCGGATTCTTGAAAAGCATTTCACATTAGCGCAAATAGGTTATAAATTCTTTAGGCCAATATGATGTTAAACGCTTTGACACACACAACATACGTGGTGTGAGAAGCTAGGTCGTAATCCTGAATAAAGCGTTGTAATGACCGATTATGTATGTGGTGTATGTCAAATATGTTTTTCTCTTTTCGTTTTCCTTTCTTTTTGCCGCATACTATTGCCACCATTCCCTTACTGCTGTTGCAAAAAATTGCAGCTGAATAGCCTATCCAGCCTATCCCAGAAAATTGTATCTTCGACCGTCCCGATTCAGTAACTTTCAGCACAAATTATTGAAAAATGCGAAGTTGTGATAACATTCTAATTATATTTAAGATTCGTTTGAACAGAACCTAAGCATTACTAAATAAACCGTTTGAAATTACTTGAATAATCCTGGGTTCAAAAAAATTTTGATAATAAAGATCGAATTCTATTATCAAGTAAGTGACTTAGAACCATGTCAAGTGAAGACCATAATGATCGAAAAGCCTTAGGATGTTACAAGTCTTGATCAAACCAAAATTGATTGTTTTGATGCTCTTTCTTCTATGCTTCTATTCTTGATTCGTGCCAACACTGTCACCACTTGGATGGTTTGAAGAAAACATTCACAGTCAAGTGGTCAGCCATGGCCAATTAAAACTTCAGCAGTTTGGTAGGAAGATTACAATGTATAGTTTGAACTTAACATTAAGTGACTACCCTCTGTTCCTGTCTTTGATGAATAATTTTCTAATATATGAAGAGTTAGTAAAGGAATAGAAAAGATAAATTGAAAGACGAAGTTTGAATTCATTCTAAAAGAATATCCTGCAATGTCGCCCAATATACCACACAATTCGCCGGTTTTACGACTTAAGAGAAAGAACATTCCAAGGAAAGATTCATTCACGTTAATGGTGACTGTTTCCTAAAAAACTTGCGCTCATTATTTTTTTTGCTAATTTTTGATACTACAGATGGTTTCTTAAGTTACAGTTACAGAAAAAAGTTTACATACAGCTGTGTGATGTTTATCGCATTGAAGAAGGCGTTATAGCGCTGAATTAAAAAAGTTTGAGGATAAAAACGAATATAAAAAAATATAATCTAGAAATTATTAAAAAATAAAACAAAAATTAGCGAGAAAAAACAGCGATGTATGTAGACTTTTTTCTGTAACTGTATATTTTAAATACATACCATCATTGAATCCATTGCACTTCACAATTCAACAAAATTTCTTTAAATATCAAGCGACTTCCAAACAAAATTAAGAAATTCTGATGCATAAAAATTATGAGATTAATGAACTTGAAATTGTTTCATTTCATGTAGAACTTTACTTGCTTAGCATTATTTTCAAAATTATGTAAGATTTTTAATGAAAAAACACTTAAAAAAATTACTACTCAACTTTATTAAACTTGAATAATAAATTTAATATAATTTTTACAACTTCTTTAAAAGCAATTCTTGAAAAAAAAAAATTATATGTTTATTTGGACGTAACCGTTAAAAGAATATTATGAGTACATATTGTGATGACTAGAACAAAAACAAGTACAAAATGTTATAAAATTTTTCCAAAACAAAACAATGATTATGAAAGATAAAATCAGAAAGAAAAATAATTTGTTTTAAACGGTAATTTGTTATTTAATATACGTTAATTTAAATGTGAAAAAAATATGAGAAGAAAAGATAAAATTCTTAGAGAGAGAATTAAAGATAGATTCACCATATTTTTATACTTTTTCTTAACTATAGGAGTATTATGGTAAACAAACAAATTACAAAGTGAGTCACATTGTCAAATATCAAGTTTTTTCTGTTTTACAATATAAACTAAAAATGCTGTCATCATTCTCACCTTAATATAAATTATCATAAGAAAACTACATATTTTAAATGTATTAGTCATTAGACAATATGGCTGGTTTAATATTTTTTCTTTTGTTTTCATTAAATTTATATGTATGTACATATAAAGTAGTGTTTTAATTAATTTATTTCTTTTACTGCACTTCATTAGCTTATAATGGTAAAAAGAATTAAATAATAGAATTTCGCTTTCATTTGGTATTCCCATGCCTACGAGTATGTACTTTGTTTGTGTAAAGAAATTCAAATTTATTCCAAAAAAGGCAAAAAAAATTTAATCATGACTTTACATGCCCTTAACATTTACCAACTGACTCATGTGTTATACTACATTAATACCTGATAAATCTGTTTTAATTCAATAACAACTTGTTCATGTGGCCATTTGTTTGTATAAATAAATAGAAAGTTTGCTGCTTAAGTCTTTCGTTTTTCTCATATACTACTATGTACACTCATACACTAATTTGTTGTTACTCCGCATGTTTACGCTGGCGTGCATGTTTTATGCTGTTAACTGAGAATTTATTATTAACTTATTAATATTATTTAAAAATGTATTCATTTATTATATTTAAATTAATACCAATGTATGTACATCATCATGTGCTGAAATATCATTTGAATTTAACATGTTGCATGAACATATTTTTTTTTTTTTGTACTTTTATTTAAACGCCTAATTACTATATTTCTTTAATGAAACGTTTGCATTGAACTGGTTTTCTTTTCTTTCAATTTCATTCAACAAATATTTACTTTTTTTTTCTTTTTTCTTTTCTTTTTTTAATTTCATACGAAAAATATTCGAAATATTTCTGTTGACTTAAACGTACATATGTATAGAGACGTGCGTTCGACATTGCAAGTGAAGGAAAGAAACAAAAACTAAAAACTATGTTCAGAGAAAGTAAAATCATATCACAAAGCTTTATACCATATTTGTCTCAACAATATTATAGTTTTCGCTTCTTTATTCAGTTTTTTTTTCTATTACTTTTTTATTCAAGTAGTCTTTATAATGATTTGTTTAAATTTGTTGTTTTTGTTTCCATTTCTTATTGAATGAACGCTTTTTTTTCGCTTTCGCACATCCATATTTAGCGTATGTACATAAGTTTTAAGAAATTTGAATTTATTTATTATGTGCCAAAGAAAGAAATATAAAATTTATATTTTAGATTTTACTTTCTAGCAATATATGTATGTATATATATACATATGCATATACATACATATATGTATATTACTAAGGGATAACACGTTTCTACTTTTCTATTGAGGTTA
This sequence comes from Sarcophaga rosellei, assembly GCA_930367235.1. Lineage (NCBI taxonomy): Eukaryota > Metazoa > Arthropoda > Insecta > Diptera > Sarcophagidae > Sarcophaga > Sarcophaga rosellei. The sequence continues at coordinate 12,208,795 of OV884020.1, read as the reverse complement.
AAGCAAATTAGGCGTTAAGAGTTAGAATTCACTTTCGTTTGTTAAACAAAAAAAAAAGATTTTAAAAATAAATTAAATATTCAAAAATCAAAGTTAAGCTTTGATTGCAGTAAGATGTTTAGAAGAACAAATCCGTATAATATTATTGTAGCATTAAAAAACTGAACTAGAAATGTTTTTTGATTTTTTAAAACCTTAAAAAACCATTCTAGTTAACCCCTGACATTGTAAATACAATTGTAAACATGTACTAGTGTTACGGTGCAACAGGATTGTCAAAAACTATGTTAAAGAATGGCTGTTGATTGCAAAGTTCTGTAGTTGAAAACATAATATTGGTGTTCTGTACAAAAACTAAAATCAATAGGCATTTTGGCAGCGAATCGATATTATTATGAGACATATTTGATTCAGCATTTATCTAAATTCATAACTTTTAACTATTCACATACATATATACATAATTCGTCATTACAATCCTTCAGTCAGGATTATGGACCTAGTTTCTCACACCACTTATGTTGTGTGTGTTAATTTTATACATGGGTGGCGGGACCTACAGTTTAAAGTCGACTCCGAACGACAGATTTTTGAGGAACTTTTAATGGCAGTTTTTGCCAGAAATCTGCTGAGAGGAAGTCGCCGAAGAAATATTTTTTCATATTTTCCTTTTGATGTCACACTACCTACCAGACTACGGCGACTTCAATAAATTCAATGAAGGGTCATTACGACCCTTCAGTCAGAAATACGCCCTAGCTTCTCTCACCACATATGCTGTATGTGATAATTTCATATATGAGCGGCGAGAAATCTGCTGAGAGGTAGTCGTCGAAGAAATATTTTATCATATGTATTTCTTTTTGTGGGAGATGCCTGACTTGGGGTTTGAACCGTGACCTCACATCTAATAAGCTAACGCACTACCTCATAATCTTTAGGGTTTCATTGGTAGCTCTTAAACTGCCTTTGGCTACTTGTGGGAGATGCCTGACATGGGGTTTGAACCGTGATCTCACATCTAATAAGCCAACACACTTTCTAATGATGAATTTCTTTGCTATTTACTTTTGAAAGTACCTTTCTTATTTAGTTAGATTTATCATTTCACCATGACTAGACTAGTTTAATTTAAGTTTAATTGGTCTAATAGTCTAACAAAGGTAGAACACTTTCAAACCATTGAATTTTATTACCAAAATTCGTGTGGTGGAAGAAATGTGGTTCTATCGTAAAATTTAAAAATTCTGAACAAAAGCATTGCAAGAGCTTCAACTCGAAAGATACCCTGTTTGGTGTGGTTTATGGGATGACAGCATAATTGAATCGCACTTAATCAAGAATGATGAAGAAAATCACAAAGCTACAGTCAATAAAGCGTGACACTGGACGTTGATTATTGGCTCTTTTTTGTGGCCAAAGCGGAAGAATAGAACTTGATTGACATTTGTTTTCAACAAGAAAAGAGTTAGGTAATCAATTAGTCTTACGTTGTGGAGCAGTCCATTGGTTAACATTTTATCCTACTAGATCATAGTATAACTTTATTATCAAACTACGCTTAAACCAATGAATTCGACCTCTACTAAGGCCAGCAATTTAAATTGACCATTTAATTACTTTCACTCAGCTAAGAAAAGCTATAAAAAGTAAACATAACGTTACTAAATTTTTTAATTTACATGCATAGACGAATATGTATGTTGATATAATAAAAAACAAACTTCGTTAATGAATTGTTGTCATTACTTTCATGACAATTTTCATAACTAATGATCTACACTCGCATGTCTGTCTTTAAAAAAACACACTCACACACACTCAAAATCATATACCGATCGTTACATGCATAAAAATTTATGCGAATATTTAACGTAATACACCATTAACTAAAATATCATTCATTTGACTTGCTGTCTGTACAAGTCATTAACTTAAGACTTAAGTTCATGGTCCATAACAGCAACATTTGCTACTGGGTTATAAAAGTTTAGCGTGAATTTTTTGTAGAAGAAGAATTTACACTTGAAAGGAATAAGCATACTCGTAATTTTTTTTAAAGGAAATACAATAAAAAGAGGCAAAAACGAATATATGCTGTTGCTAGATATTATTGAAGACTTTGACGTTTATTTAACGTTCTTCTAGAATCTAGACATTCTTGGTTAAATAGAATACGTGGTATACTTAATTACTAACGCTTAAAAATAAAAACATTTAATTTCTAACAAACACTTAAGGTTGTGCTGTAATGTGAAGAATAAGTAGCCTGTTCGTTTGAAAATGTAAAAATTATGAAAAAATAGGTTTCACGACCATCTTCCGAGTTGAACCATGTTGTCAAAGGAGGAAGACTGGTGTGCCATTAGATCTGATAATCAATGAAAACGAAAATTTAAGGTTTAAAATTCCCAATGTTGCCCGAGCTATGGAAATTAAATTGACAATTCAATCAGGATTACGACCTAGCTTCTCACACCAATTATGTATGTTGTGTGTGTTAATTTTATACATGAGTGGCGGGGGCTACAGTTAAAAGTGGACTTCGAACGACAGATTTTTTGGGAAACTTTTCATAGCAATTTACTTCCACAGTTTTTGCCAGAAATCTGCTGAGATGAAGCCGGCGAAGAAATATTTTTTAAATTTCGTTTTGTTGAAGATGTCTGGCCTGGGGTTTAAACCATGACGTCATGTCTAGAAAGCCAACATATTACCTATTGACAATAGTCCAAAAAGGTACCAAATTCAGTAGACTAGTCATGGTGATGCTACAGTTTCACGTCGACTCCAAACGACAGATTTTAGCAACTTTTCGTGGTAATTATATTTACTCTCAGAGTGTTTTGCCAGAAGAACTGCTGAGACATTTATATTCCCCTGATAGAAATTTTGATTTTAATTGATAAGTGGTCTCAAAAAGTGGATACAGGGATGTGAGACTAACACCAATTGCAATATCTTTGAATTCTTATGATATGGTCGAAATATCAAAAACAGACTGAAGTTAGACGTTTGATCGCATAGCCTAGTTAGTTGATAAGTTCTAGTTGTTTCTACACTAGTGCGAAACATAACAATGGGCTTAGTGATCTAACTTAACCAGAGCTGAGTTTGAATTTGCTCCGATCCCCTTTGTTTAAACATAAGTGCTTCGAACCAAAGCTTCCCCAAGAAGCGATAGAATAAGCTTGGCAAAAAACATCACTTTACGCTGCTCAAAAATTTTTAAAAAAAAAAAAAAAAAAAAAAAAAAAAAAAAAAACTACTATAAACCCTCGACAATGTCGTTTGGCTTACTGGGCAACTTTCCTTTTGAAATTCTTTTGGACAAATCAATTAATAAAGGTTGTCGTCTTTTTTTATCTCCAATAAAATAAAATTGAAAGAGAAAGAGAAAATAAAATAACAAGAACTAGTTTAATACCGCAATTAGTTAAAGTTATCAATAAAGATTGATCTTTTCTGTTTATTTTACGGTCTTATCGTTTCAGTTAATGGTACTGATATGTTTTCAAATCATTTTAAAAATGATTTAAAAAGCAAGTCATGCCGTTTTATTGATCATTTATTTCATTTTAGTTTTTTTTTCTCCAAGTAACAAGTGTTTTTCTAGAGTCCAGTTTTATTTACACAGTATTGGAAAGTGCTATTTATGTGCATGTATATACGATACATACATATGCACGATTAAAATGATATCATAATTGTTGGTTTCCAAGAAATCATGACGTTCAAATAGTGAAAACTCTTCTTTATTTCATTTTTTGTTTCTTCGTTCGTTGTTGTTTTTTCCTTTTTTTTCTCTCTTAATATTGAATTTAATTTGTATGTTGCTGGAATTTATGTTTCTTTTGAATACAATGTTCGCATTTAAAATATATGTATGTATGTATATGAAATGTTTATTGTAAGCTTTTATGTTGAATTTCTTTGGCGCAAATTTGAAATGAAACGTGTTTTTCGAAAAAGAAAACAAAAACTGTCTTACAATTGAATGCACTTGCGCTGGCATGGAATATAAATGTTGTTTAAAATGAAAGACATATAAAACGAAGCACTTTCTGAAATTCGTATTAAAAAATAAATTCGTTTTATATCTCAGTTAGAAGGGAATAATTGTTTAACTCTAGTTAAATAAAGTTAAAAAAAGTTAAAGTAATAAAAAATACTCACCTCTCACATACATAATTGGCCATTACAACCCTTCAGTCAGGATTACGGCCTAGCTTCTTACATTTTCCAATATTCGTAAACTAACTGAAAAGCCCTTTTCGGCATTCTCTTGAACGCTTTAACCTACCCAATCTTGATATTTTTCATGGAAGTTTTTTAAGTTTTAAAATCAGTCAAAGCTCACTGGGATATCGCCCAATTCTGTTATCTTGGGAGCATTATATCTAGTAATGGAGGATAGGACGAATATATTTATAATCGTTTACAAAAACCCCATTAAACAATTGGAAGCCTATGAATTCCTTATAAGAACTTACGTATATACAGTGAGCGCCATAAGTGAGTCAACACCCACTATAATTTTAAATTTTCTATTATGTTCTTAAGTATAAAAAAAGTTCCTTTATCAGGAATTGTTGTTTTTGTTTTAACATTTTATAAGTAATAAATAAATGTTTTTATTTTTGGAAATTTATTCGACTATTCTCATTTACTTTTCTTGCTATCCTAAGAAAATGAATTATTCAGTGGTGTTTACTCACTTTTGGCGCTCACTGTATATCACTGTCTTAATTTCTAGTGTGATGGATTGAATGTTATATTTCTTAAATAGTCACATTTATTAAATTCTGTAACAGTTTCCCCTTCTCTATCCGAAATTTACTCTCTTCAATTATAGTTTAAAAAAGTAATAAAAAAAATTTTATTAAAATACGATCTATAATTCAAATGACTGATGTTAATTTTCTTGCAAAAACCTTCAATGATTGTTATAAAATTTCTCTTCCCAAATAAAAATTTAATACGCCTGTTAAGGTGATAAGTAGCTTGGCCTTTGGTTATCACGGTCTCTTTCTTATTTATTTCTTTATTTGTCTTCTGTGTCGTGAGAAAACTAACTTTAGAATTTTGAAGTATTAGACAAAAGACAGTTAACTGTATATTATTCTTTTGTTTGGGGATTTTTTTCTCTTTTAATTTAACAATAAATTCTAATTTAAAAACATAATTAATTTTGACCCATATTCTTAATTTTACTTTTATATGTTTCCTTCATAGAATACTGCATTCGCTTGAATGCTTACATATATTGTTTAAAAGTCTTATTTAAGAATAAAGAAAACTAATTTATTATTTAATTTAAAATTGAAATATTTAACTCATTAATCACCGTCATCTCCATCCACTATGATGATTATGAAACCGTAACAAAAATAATTCTTTTCAATTATCTCTTTAAACATTTTGTAGAAGAAGTTTAAGCATTAAGACATAAAAAAAACTCTTAGTTTTCTCTGCAATAAAGAAGAGAAAGGTGTGTTAATTTTATGCAGAAAAAATCATCGTTCTGGCGTCGTCGTTTAGACCATTGTTATAAATTGCATTTATTGTGAAGAGCTCCCAATCCAATTTTGGATTCAAACGTAAGATTTGAGAAGCTTTTTCATGAAAGTTAATTTATTCTCACAGTTATTTCTAGAAGACGTTGGACAGGCCTCCACTATAAAAAAATATTGTTTTTAAAAATCTTATCAAGATTCAAAGCTGAGGTTTGAACTGTAGTATCTTTCCTAGTAAGCCAACACACTACTCCCTAGCCTAGAACGATTATTGGTACTGATCTATCTTAATATAAAGGCTTGCGGAGTAATATAGTCAATTAAAAACTTTCTTAATGGTCCATATTTCTTTGTCAAAGACGTTGGCCAGGTCAGCATTGCCTGCGGCAAGCATTATAGGTCGGTGATTACTAACTTATTTTGATCTGAATAGGATGACCTGGGACCAACGACACGTGCTTTCATATTCTCATGCCATATTGGATATTCTGCTCGAGGGATTTGAGGGCATTAGTCTTCTACGTAGAGCTGAAAACTGGCCACCGAGATCGTGGGATTAGACTTTTTTGTGGGGATTTCTTAAGTCGCAGATGTACGCGAATAAAACACAAACAATAGATAATTTAATCCATGATATCTGTCAAATTCAGGCTGATTTATGCATGGGACACATGGAAAGTTTGACATTTCGGAGAGGCTCCAGTCAGAGGAGCTGTGGTGGGCATTTAAGCGATGTTACGATTCCACACATAATGGCATTAATAAGTCTTTCAAATGTGATAAATCATGGTATCTTACATATACAGTGAGCGTCATAAGTGCGTCAACATCCACTATAATTTAAAATTTTCTATTATGTTCTTAAGTATAAAAAAAGTTCCTTTATCATGTATTGCTGTTTTTGTTTTAACATTCTATTAGTAATAAATAAACGTTTTTATTTTTGGAAAATTATTCGACTCTTCTCATTTACTTTTCTCGCTATCCTAAGAAAATGAATTATTTAGTGGTGTTTACTCACTTTTGGCGCACACTGTACGTGTGTTTTATTTAAATTTAAAAAAGCAAGGGCCTTGTAAAAGACACCATTATCATATAACTTCATTAGTTGGCGGTCCATCCCTCGAACTGTAGAGGAAATAACAATGAATGACCACACTAATTAACGCTACTCCACCTATAGAAGTAGATTTTCATAAATGTTATTGTACACCTGATACTGACAGTGATGATGATGTACCGTAGCTGCCGGTATTTATTCTATGTGTATGTGTAATAAAAAGCGCTATAATTTTTAATATGTATGTATGAATATATAAAACAATACATCCATACACAAGTGTTTGCATTCGTACATGTAGAAAATAAACAAGACGTGATCATAAAGAGAGAGTTAAAGAAGATGACGAGATTTAAAAATATTTTTTGTTTCTTTTCATTCATCAGCACATTTTTTTGTTTGTTTTGTGTTACGTACCAACTTTACCAACGAGCCAGAGAACAGATTTAAGCCGTTATTATTAAGGTTGTTGACCCATATATGCCTTGTCATTTTTATTGTTTAAAATATAAAATGAAAAAAAATTTTTTTTTCAAACATTAAAATGCAAACATGTGCAAATGCCATAAGATACTCGTACGGTTAATTGTTTACTTTTGAATAATCAATTCAAACATTTTTCTTTCTGGGAAAAATGTGCAGTAAAAGTTTTAAAGGATTTTCTTATAAATGTACGAGTATTTAACATAATCACAGCTGCGAATTTAATGAAAATTTTATGTATTTAAATTCACTTTTTATAGACATTGTAACGCCATTTTGTTACAAAACTTACCTAAAAAGAGAATAAAAGGATAAAAATTTATTAGACATGCGTACTTTTTTATTTTAAATTTATGTAATAAAAAATCTTAAAACAAAATATATATAAATATTCAACCACAACAATCAAACATCAATAGGGTCCCTAATCTTTGCTTAATTTAAAAAATTAGCTCGGATTTGACCTTATTAAAAAATACATCCATGTTTTCTATACATCGATTGAATTCTTTTTAGGCCGCAAGAAAAAAAAATTGAATTGAACTTATTTTTCCAAAGAATAAGATAGTGGAGTACCATGAGTAAACGGCTGATTGTGCTGCCTTATTATTATTATGACATATATACATATGTCTCCTCCAATCCCGGTCCCCTGACCAATTTCTAAATGCTGTTTGTTGCCTGTAAGGATAACTGTCTGCCTATTACTTAATCAACACTTAAGTGCTTTCTTCAGAGATGTATTATGTGCATGTGTTCTGATGATTCTTTTTATCACGGAGTCTATTGGGCCTGAATCGATCTATGTTAAAAAAATGTGTTTGGAACCTGTGGTTTTCAGTACTGGTTAATAGTCTAATGTATAACTAAAACCCATGACAAGAGTGTCCGCCGACTGTACCCAAACGAAACCCTCTTCCTACTGCATCGAAAGGTTCTAGCCTCAGCTGCACCCTCTTCCTACTACATTCTAGCCTCAGCAGTGCCGTCCGTTTTCACAATCTTATCTACCTGTTTACTACCCTGGTTTTCCACGTAAAATGGGGTCCTGCCTTAATATTCACTCCGCCCTATAGCAACTGAGGGATCTAATGTCCACTTCCGTTTCAAGTTGATTTGAGAATATATTTCGTTTACAAGCAACCAGGGAGTTATTTAATGAGCGTTTAATATTTCATACTGGTACCAAACACCCCCCCACGCTTATCTGTATGCCACAAAATGGCTCCTCTTTTAAAAGAGTATGTAACAGTCGCCGAAGTCTAGTAGGTAGTGTTGTCTTATTAGATGTGAGGCCGCAGTTCAAACCCCATATCAACAAAACGAAATATGTATGAATGAAATATGAAACTGTAGGTCGCGCCATTCATGTATAAAATTAACACACACAACTTAAGTGGTTTGAGGAACTAGGTCATAATCGTGACTGAAGGGTTGTAACGACCAATTATGTATGTATAGTGAGCGCCAAAAGTGAGTAAACACCACTGAAATAATTCATTTTCTTAGGATAGCGAGAAAAGTAAATGAGAATAGTCGAATAAATTTCCAAAAACAAAATCGTTTATTTATTACTTATAAAATGTTGAAACAAAAACAACAATTCATGATAAAGGAATTCTTTTCAATTCAATTCAATTCAACTTGTTGACTCACTTATGGCGCTCACTGTATATGTATGTAAAGAAAACCGATGTCAAAGAAATAATTTTTAACTGTTTTAAAACATTATAGGGCTAATATAAAGTATGATTAATTTTTCAAGCATCGAAATCAAAAATAAATTTATATGACTCAGACTAAAATGTAGTGAAAGTCAGTTAAAAATTCTTGATTTTATATTTTCTTTTCAATAAATATTTTTAAAATAATTTTTTTTTAATAAAATAACTTGTAAATATTGTCAATTGTTTAATATTTCACTTCATGTGAACTTAGAAAACTTTCTAATTCATATTTAAGAGCTAAAAAATCATAACAGTAGCCTTAATTAAAAGAAAAATTAAATAAAATTTCATAAATTTCTTTTTTTATTATTTTTTTATACACACACACACCATTAAATTACTGAAAAGAAATTGAAAACAATTGAAATTTCCCACACCCACCCTAAAATATGGTCATTTTTTTAAAAATTTTAATGAGTAAAAGTGATGCTAATGCTTAAAACAGAACAAATAATCTGTGGTAGCCATCAGAAAGCCATCTGCTTGCTCACTGGTTTGTATGTTTTAGTGGCATAGTCTTACCTTGCGGTAAATATTTATGAGTAATACATGAATTATCTTTTCATAAAAATCTTGTCATAAAACTCTCGCTTGAAATTTGTTAATAATCAACAATAACAAAAAAAAAACATAAAAAGAGAAAAACCAGTCAAATATTTCCAGCTTTATACATCATTTTATTCAACTAAATACGTATATATTTTACTTTTTTCTTTAAGCTATTGTTTTAAAGCCAAAAAAATTTCAATTAAAATAAATTTTCTTTTCTTCTTCTTTTTCATTTAAACCTTAGCTGTTGATGGCCATAATAATGATGTTCATGATGCTAATGGCGGCGCTGCCCTCAACTAAGCACTGCTTCTAGTTACTCTAACTTGGTTTATGTAAGTACGTATGTTTAAAACAATTGACCACAATTCTCACCAAAAAACAAAAAATAGTAAAGCACACCTTAATTTTTTATTTATTTTTTTGTTGTTGTTGTTATGGCCATATCTGAAAGATAATTTTTTCTTGAACACTGTGCGTTGTTTAAGGCGCAGACGTACTACATAGTGTTGCTTTAAAAAATGTTACACGTTTTAAAGATACCAACCTATCTCCCTCCCTCCTCTTTCCTTACAAAACATATTTTATTTTGTATTTTTTAAATTTTACTGTTGTTGCTTGTATTGGTCTAACCGTTATATGGCTTGTTCTTCCATTGAAAAGTACTTTTATTTGAATTTTCATTTCTAAACGTGTTTTGCATCAGAAAACAAAAAATTCAACTTAAAGATTATCTTTAAACATCATATTGTTTTATTGTATTTCCTAAGCAGTCGATATGCATTTTAGTTTGGTTTAGTTTTGTTTTTTTCTCTTCGCTTCTCTTGTTTTTCAAGCTTAAGGTTATCACGACAACAATTTTCATTTTTCAAGCAATTATAGTAACCATGGAAATGGAAATTATAAAATTGTTGTACCTGATTGACCCTGCTGTTGGTAATTTAAAAGTTATTTATAAATATTGTCTATGAGGAAATAAGGAAATTATTTTCGTTTAAGGTCAGCCTGACAAAATCAAAAGGCTTGGCCAGAATCTTTTAGCATGGGAGTTTACATGCGTTTTTGTCTGGTAAATTTTATTTCACTTTTATGTGCACAGAATTCAAATTTCAATCTTTCGAATTGATTGTAGAGAAAATAATCAAATTCTTTATCTAAATTGACAAACGTTCACTGATAACCCCAAAAGTTAAAGACATTCACTATAATCACGTTTGGGGAATTCAATAAAAGAAATATGCCGCTGATATACAAACAATAAATAAAGGCTACAAATGTATCAAAATGTAATTCAAAAGAAAGAAAAAAAAATACTTTTTCTGTTAACAATTTTTTTTGTCTTAAACAAAAGTAGGTTAAATATATGCAGAACCTTTAACAATAAATACGAATATGTGTGTTAAATAAAAATAACCAAAAAATAACAGATTTCTGTTGTTGTTGTTTTTAATTCACAGATACTTTTTTAAAAGTGATATCGAAAGCAAAACATTTTTATGCATATTTTTTGTTTAAACCAAAGCGAATTCAGTTTTTTTTTTCATTTCTTTAATTTAAAAATGATTAACTTAATTTAAAGGTGATGACAAAATGAAAGGAGAAAATCTGTTAAAAATTAACCATGTGTAATAGCTGTTCTGAGTTAGTCAGCTAAAGTTTAGTTTCAATTAGTTTGAGTCGAAATATCAGTTTCAGTTTTATAAAAATTCTTTTGCCTTCCTACATAATTTACTGAGTTTGTGATTTCCATATTCCAAATTAAAAAAGAAACCTGTTTAAATCAAATTATTTAGATTTTTTATCACACGTAATTTAAAAATAAAAACGAAAGCTAAAATACGAATAAATAAATCTTTATGATCGGCTAAGCTAAGTTTTATTATGTTTTAATATAAACATCGACATGTTTTTTTTTTTAATTTGTTCATCATTTGGATAGGTGGCGTTTGTATTAATTTTTAACTTAGATTTAAATAAAAGCAGGCCATAGGCATCGAAAAAGATAACAACCCGATCCGTTCCCCTAACGCCTCTCCTTTTCCCCCCTGACCCATCCATCGATGAGTCCGTAGAGGTGGCAGATTAGCGGGTCAGGGCCAACTATTCAGAAAGTGAACCTAACATAGCGAGAGCATCCGCCGTCTCATTGCCCAGTATCCCGCTATGACCCGGAACCCAGCATGGACGGATACGGTCTGGTTCAAAAGTCCCTAACGACTCCTTGCATTCGCGAACGAGCCGTGATTTGCACCAGACCGACGCAGTGGCCCTAAGGGCAGCCTGACTGTCAACGAACATCACGTAAGATTCCGAATCCGAAGCTGGGCCACCAGCTATGGCCTCAATAGCTTTCAGGATTGCGAAATTCTCCGCCTGAAACACGCTGCAGTCATCATTTAACCTGAAGTGAAGTTCAAGACCGAGTTCCCTTCAGAAAACCCCAGCACCTGTACCTCCATCTAACTTAGACCCATCTGTTAAGATGGGTATACTTCTCTGCCCCTGGAGTACCCCACCATTCCATTGTGCCCTTTCCGGTATAAGTATTCTTAAACTACGCAGGAACATAGCCTCAGGCACAATGTAATCGGTGGCTTTTTGCGATAGGCCATAACTTCCATGAGGAAAGACGATATTCAGAACTCTGGAGTGACCTATCGAGCGCTGTTTCCAGCAGCCCACTTCCCTCAGACGTATGCGCCGCACAACATTTGACATACAAACATAAAACGTGAAGAAGGCTTAGCTGTGTAGAATGTATTACGATTACTATTGCAAGGCTTTTAGTTAGGCACCCAAAATTTCAAAATTCTAACTGCAACTTACAAGTATACACGTTATTTTATACTCTAAAAATGTTGGTTAAAGAAGGTACCGCTGTGGCTACCAAGAAAAACTAAAGACTTAAGACACAAACTTTTTTTTTTTTTTTGTAAAAAATGTTTGACTAAAGCATACTAATTTTTAAAGATATTCTATTAACATACAAATTTATATCTTTATTTGTCTGTATTTATAACTACATACTAAACTTTTATGGGTTTTTATTATTCTGCTAAAATAGTTCTCAAAAAGAATTTTATGGCTATTTTATTTGTTAACCTTCATATACATAGATTGTATACATACTTTTGTTTTTGGCCCAAAGAAAATAGCATTCAATTTCAATAACATTGCTACTTTCAATTAAGGGCAATTAGAACGCTTTTGTTTGCAATAAATTGCGTTAAAAAATTTTTGAAAATAAAAAAGGAAAATGCTTACTTAACTTTTTAATTATTATTTTCCATTGTAACAAATTACACTTTCCCTAGCGTTTTTCCAACAAGAAAGCCACATAAAAATTTATTGCCGAAAGCATGTAATAAGAAAATTTCTTTTCTATAAGTTCTTGAAAGGGCATGCGAAATGAATAAAATCATTAGCAATGAATGTATAGAAATGTTTAGTGTACAGTAAAAAATTATTAAAAAATTTAATAATGAATTTTTTCTAAATTCAAATGATTAAAAGAAAATTTATTTTCTTTAACGTCCTAGAAAATTAAGTTGAATTCATTCAAATAATTCATAGTGCATGAATTAACTTAAAAATAACAAAAATCAAAAGACATAGGTTAGGTATAAGGGTCCGCTACCGTACCTTACTACATGAAGGAAGAGGAAACACTTAGGCCATCATTTAGGCTCATTTGGTACCACAATCAATATTCAACTCGGGGAATATTTCCTAGAGGAAATCCACAAAAATCTTGCTATTGCAGCAATCTTTTTCTTTGAGAGTTCGGTCAAGGATGTCAGAAAGTGTGAAGTCAGAATCCTCCATCTTTTTATGAGCCAAAGGCAGGGCAATGACACATGAGGTGAAAGACAATCTCTTGCCCCTCCTCGGTTTCTCAGCACTTGCAGAAGTCATTTGTCGGAATACTGAGTCTTTCGCCATGTCTCCTAAAGGGACAGTGACCCGATAAAATCGCTAGTTAGTGCAAAGTTTCTTTTCTTAATCTTATCAGGTCAACAAAGTCTAGCAATATTGCACGAACCCTCTTGCAGGCAAAGAGATTGAGACTGCCTACAAAACAAGAGAATAATAAAGAATTTAACTGAGACAATCGATATGTCTAAGACCTGATCGCAAGCTCCTTATTGGCCCTGGCCAGTTCATCAGCATTTCTATTGCCAACAACAGCAATATGACCCGGAACCCATAAACTTCCCTGAGAAATCCTTAGCATTCACGGACAAGGACGAACGTTGAAAATACTTTCGTTACGGCCTTAATCGCAGCCTCGTTGTCCGAATAATACAAAAGGTTTTCATTAAAAACTCCGCATAAAAGAAAGTTTAATATCAGAACCCCTAATACATATACATACTGTCACGCATCAAAAGACTTAAGACAGGAACGTTTTCATCATTAGTCTGAGAGCATCGAGGCGTGTTTGGAAGTGCTGTCATGGCATATTCTTTAATATTCCAAATAGTGGTGACTTATTTTTGTAACTTTCTAATCGTTTTTACAAAACCGCTTCAAAAACACTTCCTGAGCAACCTTCGCTTATAATCACTGTCGAATTTTTTTTTTCTCATGAATATCTTGTTGCTTCGCAAGATTTTAAAATGAATACCTTGTCAATGCAAATTTTATAATTAAATTTGAAAGGCCTTAAGATAAAAAACATAAATAATATCCCTGAATAATATCTGTAATGCAATGCTAAGTATGAAAAATGAGAATATTTTTTTTTTCTCTGTAATTTATCTTGAAAGAAAACAAAAAAATTCGTGTAAGGAAGCTTGTTAAAAAAAATTGAATGAATCCTCTTAAAAGTTTTAAACTTTTTTTATAATCGATCATAAAGCTTTACATACTTGTACAAAAAGGCATGAGAAATATATTCAAAAAAATTCATGCAAAAACTCAAACAACACGAACAACAACAAAATTCATCATCATCATCATAAAGATCATACGAATAAAAACAAAACAGAAATAAGAGGAAAATAAAACTAAGAAAGAAACACACATATTTGAACCTGAACTTGCCACAATTAAGATACTGGTTTCAAGATACTCAGTTCCGACTACTGTTAGTGTATATGTATGTAGTATTGTTGTTAGTGGTGTACGTTACAACAAACACACAATTGCAACTTGCAACTCTGTTTTTGTTGAACATTAAACACATTTTCATGGGATGCTGCTGTTTTTTCTTTTAATAAAACAAAAAAAAAATCTGATGATACTACTGCATTAGTTGTTGTATCCACAAAGAAAGAGAGAAGTATGGAAAATACAAAAAAGATGGTAAAGCTTATTTCCAAGAACCACAAAAATATATACTCGTACCATACAAAACATTTACTGCATGTAGACTTAAGATAAATGCTGTCTTATTGTATATGAATATCAGCCTAAAGACTTGCAGACCGAAAGACACACACACGTGAAAGGCATTGGAAAAGTGGTGTTCAACATGTCGGGGTTACCACTAAAAAGTGAATTATCTTACCATTGTGTATGTTTAATTGTGAATACAAACATTTTAAAAAAATTTATTATTTTACAAACTTTTTTGAATTCAAATGAAACATAAGAGGAATGGATGTGCTACAGGCACCGTTTAAATTAAAACGTTTAATAGTGCTAAAAAATCATCAAGATTATTTGTTCAAACCTCAAGACGAAGGATTATTTCAGGAAATGCTAGAAGAATGCTCGTTCAAATCTTATGGAAAAAAAGAAATATTTAAAAATATATCTCTCGGCGAGCTCCCCCCCTCAGCAGTATTCTGGCAAACCGTCGGAATCGTCGCTACTCAGAGACAAAAATAACACTCACAACATGGGTGGTATGACAAGCTAATCCGTAATCATGACTAAAGGTCTGTTATGTAAAATAAAGCAAGTAAATAACTAATAATATACGTCCTCTCATCTTTAAATTTTCTTAATGTGTGAGATATTGTTGTAATTTGTATACGTTTGAATAACCTGTTGATGCCATCATATGTGGAATATAACATCGTTGTTCAATTTTCCATTACTCTGGTCCATAAATCAGGCTAAATTTGATCAATGGCATGAATTATATTGCCTTATTCGCATACACCGTACAAGAAAAAGTCTAACCGAGTCAAATCGCTCAATCCCACATACCAGCTCACATCCACGTTGAACAACAAAGCCCTCACGAGTCATGCATGTCGTGGGCCTAGATCAATCAAGTCAGGCCATAAAGTGGGTTCACATCGGCCTATAGTGCTTGCCGCTGACAATAATGGCCTGCCAAAAGTCGTTCTAAAAGAAATATGGGCTGATGGAGCTGCCAGCCCAAAATCCCCACCAACCAGTGCTTTTTACGGGATGCATTATATGCTCTTGCATCTCATATGGATTGATTTCTTTCCAAATTTGACAATTTTGTTCATATACGTAACCATGGATCATGCATTGCAGAACATGGTTTTTCATTGGAACTTTTAGGCAGTTGCTCCACACCCCATTCAGAGAACACATGTCGCTGTCTATGGTAGTTAATGGTGATTTGTTAAATTTACTGAAGAAATGATAAGTAATTCCACAGATATAGCATCAACAGGATAACCGTTATTTACATTAAGAGGAAAGAATATCTTTTCACACATATAACGTTTCTTTTAAAGATCACAAAGTTAATCAAGTTTCAAAGTTCTTATTTATATTATTATAAATTGTCATTTTAGTTGAGGTTAAAAAGAGCCGATTTTGCTTTTGAAAATGTGCCTTCTTTTACAGTTTTTAAACAACGCCAAGAAGTAAATTATTGGCATGTGATTTAATAGTCGCCGTAGCCTAGTAGGTAGTGTGTTGGCTTATTAGACATGAGGTCGCGGTTCAAACCCCAGAGCAGACATCTCCAACAAAACGAAATATGAAATAATATTTCTCCGTTGACTTCCTCTTAGCAGATTTCTGGCAAAAAATGTGAGAGTCTCAATCTGTCATTCGGAATCGATTTAAAACGGTAGGTCCCCCTACTCATGTAGTAAATTAACACACATAACATAATATTGTATACATATATATAGTATATGTATGATTTAATTGTTTGAAGTCGCCGTAGTCTAGTAAGTAGTGTGTTGGCTTATTAGACGTAAAGCTCGGGTT
Source organism: Sarcophaga rosellei (assembly GCA_930367235.1). Classification (NCBI taxonomy): domain Eukaryota; kingdom Metazoa; phylum Arthropoda; class Insecta; order Diptera; family Sarcophagidae; genus Sarcophaga; species Sarcophaga rosellei. Next base: position 12,192,311 of record OV884020.1, on the reverse strand, counting down.
CAAGCCCCAGGCCAGACATCAAAACGAAATATGAAAAAAAAAAATATTTCTTCGGCAACTTCCTCTCAGCAGATTTCTGGCAAAAACTCTGAGAGTAAATAAACCTGCCATGAAAAATTTTCTCAAAATCTGTCGTTCGGAGTCGACATTAAACTGTAGGTCCCTCCACTCAAGTATAAAAATTAAGGCACACAACATGAATGGTGTGAGAAGCTAGGCCGTAGTCCTGACTGAAGGGTTGTAATGGACAATTATGTATGTATGTATGTAATTTCCGTTTTATTTTATTTTTTATTTAATTATACAGAAAAAAAAGGGATTAGACATTCATATATACGGCATTTTTCTACAATCATTATTTCTCTTTAGACCTACTTGGCTATTAACATCGTAGGTATTCAGGGGTTAACGAAATATATAAAAATTATTGCATTAATGCATTTTATATTTTCTTTTGATTAAGACTTCTTATTTAATTTTCTTTTATTAAACAAATTATCATCATAAGTATGGAAAGATCAATAAAATGTTTAATATTTCCTATTTCATTAAGAGGCTATTTAACGAGTTATAAGCATTAAAAGCTTAATTAATGTGCCTCGAAATTTTTATTGTTTTTTTTTACTGAAATCCAAACCCATAAAACTCTCGTAAATTTTGTACTATTTTTTTTCAACTAGCATCTCTATTAATCAAATAAATAAAAATAAATTTTATTATTTTATATACAATAAATTCATAAAATTTCTTTATTAAATTCTTCTGAATGCTCGTCTTTATTTAATTAATTTTTTTTTTTTCAAAAAATTTCCATATTCTGTATTGGGGTCACTTACTTTTGTTGTTGTTAAACTTCTTGAGCACCGGTATTCCATTGTGTTTTTAATTTTTTTATATTTTATAATGGTTTTATAATGTTTTATAAACAATAGAATCTTTTGTTTTATATTAGTATTTTTTTTTTGTTATTATTTTTATAATTATAAATATTTATTAAGCACTTGTTTAAAAAAATATTAAATAAAATTATAAAAATATTTTATTTTTTATTTATAATATTGAAAATCTTTTAGGTTTTCTTTTTTTTTCTTCTTTTGATTTATTAAACTAATAATTTAATATTCTTATAAGATTTTGTTTTAATTAAAACTACCGTAAGTTTTTTTTTTAATTTAATTTCCCTCTTTGTTCAGCCAAAACCAATTTTTTTTTGTTTTGTTTTTTTCTTCTTCAATTTCAACTGAAACCGTTTTTCTCGAGTGCTCACCTTAGACTGGTCATTCAAATCTTAGTTACCATTCCTTAAGCACTTTGCTTACAAAAATGTTGTTAAAACCAACATGAGAAAGCAACAATGCCAACAACAACCACATAACATAACAAAAGAAAAAAAACTTCATTGGCTTTTATTTTTGTCTTAACACTTCTCTTTAACTCTTTACTGTTTTCTTTTCTGTTTTCTTTTTTTTTTTTTGGTATTTCTTTTGTAAACATTTTCTTTCTTCTGTATTTCTCTTTGCTTTATTCTCTTTTTATATTTTCTACACTTTCTTTTACCATATATTTTTTTTTTTTATTTAATCTTCACTTGCCACACATAATTAAATTTGCCGTAGTTGTTGTTATTGTTGTTGTTGTTTAAGCCAAGTTCAAAAACTCAAAAATACACCGTAAAAATTTTGAGTGAAATTTTATGTAATAAATTTTATTTTGTTTAAACAGTTTTAATTTTTATGATTTGTTTATGCTGTTGTTTTTGTTGTTGTTGTTGTTACTGTTATTATTAATAAACAACAGGGAGCCACAAAAGAAATTTTAGAAATTCAGTAGTAAAAAAGTGATTTTCTTCTTTTAATTACTTTTTATATGAAATATTAAGTTTTCTTTTTAATATGCATTGCTTAGTCCTTCACAAGCAGTATCAAATAACTCTGATGAGGTATTTTTGCAGCTGGAGGCCTATTTACTAAATTGTAATATTCACGATGATTTACTGACCTGATAGAATCTGAATAAAATTATCAGTCGACCATGAACAAGATACATACAGTTAGAGATACATGCTTACACCACTTAAAGCGTCAATTGTCTCTGGCTTGTCGGCGTAACACTTATCTTTGACGGCACCCCACAAATAATAGTCCAACGGTGTCAAATCGCAGCTCCGAGGTGGCCAAACGACTTCAGCTCTGCGGCTGATAATGCGATCTTCAAAAACAGGGCGCAAAACATCGAGTGCAGCTTCGGCTGTGTGGCACGTAGCGCCGTCCTGTTGAAACCAAATGTTGCCAATATCCTCCTCTTCAATTTTTGTGAACAAAAATTTGTTCAACATGGCCCGATAACGACCGCCATTGACTGTAACAGCCACTCCTTGCTCATTTTCAAGGAAAAATGGCCCAATTATGCCTCTGGACCAAAATTCGCACCAAACACTGACTCGTTTTGGGTGCGTCGGCTTTTCAATGTATACGTGCGGGTTTTCTGTGCTCCAAATGCGACAATTTTGCTTGTTTACATACCCGCCAAGATCAAAATGAGCTTCATCTGAAAAGATGACTTTTTTTTGCCAAAATCGGAATCTTCTGTAAGCCGATCGCAGGCCCACTTAGCGAAGCGAAAACGCATTGAATGGTCAATATTCGTCCAGCGGAAGGATAAAACTAATTATCTGTCAAATCAGACATGAGCTAAGTGTTACCATTCACGAAATAAGCACTAGTTGAAAAAGAACGTTAGATGGCGGACCCTTTATATGCATTTAACAGCGCTATTACATACATATATACATACATACATAATTGGCCGTTACAACCCTTCAGACAGGATTATGGTCTGGCTTCTCAACGCTATAACATCGTTTCCAATTTGGAAAAAACCAGCAGGCAAAAACGTCTACATACAATGGTGTATGTAGACTTTTTTCTTTGACTGTATGTATTTTACTCCTTATACGGACGTAACAAGGTTCACTCGATGTTTTATTTCACTCCATCGTAGATTTACGTTTGAGGTTTCAACGTCTTCTAATGGATGGCTTTGCAATGCTAGTCTCTCCGAGTCAATCTACCTCTATCGACGGTCATGAATATTTGAATATCCTGGTTCCTACTCAGACATGTTCATGTCCGATTATGATTTACGTATGAGATTTCAACGCCTGCGATCTCGGCATCTACTTTCTTGTAAGTTCTAATCGATGGTTTGCTTTGCAATGCTAGCCTCTCTGCGTCAATCTACTTCTATCGGCTGTCATGAATATTTGAATATTCCGGTACTTACTCAGACATGTTCATGTAGTTGCTCCTGTGACCGATTATAGTTGAATTGAAATTTTGCTTGGATTCGTATTTATTCAAAAAGAAATCAATTAACCCGTATGTGTCCAACTTCTTTTTTTTCGTAAAAACATGGATTTTTTTTATTTATTGGAATCTATATGGTATACCACACAGCTGATCAATATTTTAACGTTTTAAAACTGGTGCATTAAGCACATATGGGTTAAAAATATGTCCCAATTAAGATTTCCGAAAAAAATGTTGAAGGTTTTTTGTTGATTTTAATTTTATATTCAGTATTGTTTTTAAATCCTTTTTATTATATTTCTTATCTACAATTATTGCCGTTTATAGGGCAACAATCAATGCTAAGACTTTGTGTCAACACTTGAACACGTAAATTTTTTGTTAATTTTCTGCGTTCTAATGCTAAATTTAGTATTTAAACTACTGTATACATATTGTATGTGGCTTATGTTAATTGTTAAGAATATTTTGTTTACTTTTTAAATTAATAATCATAAAAGCAACAACAATAAAAAACAAAACATTAGTACTCGCTTATTGTTTAAACCAGGTTACATCACTTATTTCTTGGCTTCAAATGTGCAAAATATTTTAAAAAATTTCACATATGACTTCCAAAGAACATACAAGTATATTGACTTCCGCATTTATTATGTGAAAGAAAAAAAAACAAATGTTTCTTAATAAACCACAATGGATTTTAACTTTCCCACCTCAACAGTTTCAGGAATAATGATTCTATTGTTCAATTTGTTTTTTCTTATTTTTTTAGCATTATTTTTTTAATTTTTTTAACATGACACGATTTACTGAGTAAATAATATCCTAAACTTCAAAACTGCTTAAATACATACATACATACATAACTGGTCATTACGACCCTTCAATCAGGATTACGACCTAGCTTCTCACAGCACTTATGTTGAGTGTATTAGTTTTATTCATGAGTGGCGGGACCTACTGTTTAAAGTCGACTCCGAACGGCAGATTTTTTGAGAAACTTTTCTCAATGACCTCACGGCTAGGTCATAAAAAGTTCTGCAATTTCCAAGAGCTATGAAGCATTAGAGCCAAAAAATGAACTCAGCGTTCGAAAGTTTTCGTGGCGACTGTCATTCTCTGTATATCGTTTTCTAATGGACCCAATATTTTAATCAACTTAATGCGCCGTCGACTATGACCGGCAAGTGTGTAAGTCGGTGTGCGAAATTTTGGAATGCGAATTCCTTCTTTGGCCCTATGGTCTATGTTAATGTTCTGAAAATTCTACCATCCTAATCTTGCCCCACGTAAATTTCTCGTGGTCTCCTTAAAAACTTCTGACAAATCCTATCAGACAAATCCAGACACATGTCCTAAGCAGCACTGCTCCTGAAATTTCTCTGTACCAAGGCATCTTAATCTAATTTCGCATAGAGAAGAGGACATTCACACTGAAAGTGCAATACCAATTTCCTTCTTCTGGTCAAGTTTAACGCAAAGCTACGTCTTTTTATGATAAGAGCAACGCACTGACTCATGATGTCAAACAACGTCTCTTTCTCAGACCTACTACATCAGCTGCAGAAGTCATTTGCCGGAATGTTAAGCCATTGGACATGCCTACCAAAAAGACAATGGCCCGTCAGGATCATTATTATGCGATGGATGATGGCCAAGCGATTTAAGGACAGAAGAATATTTCGATTAACTACCGAAATCTTTGTAATCGCCGTAGTCTAGTAGGTACTGTGTTGGCATATTAGACGTGCGGCCACGGTTCAAAACCCAAAACAAAACGAAATATGAAAAAATATTTCTTCGTCGACTAAGACTGCCAGACTGAGAGTAAATAAGACTGCCATGAAAAGTCTTCGAAGTCGTTTCTAAACTGTAGGTTCCGCCACTCATATATAAAAATTAACACACACAACATAAGTGGTGTGAGAAGTTAGGTTGTAATTCTGACTGAAGGGTTGTAGTGACTAAATTATGTATGTGTATATATGTCCAAATCTTTATATTACCGAATCCAAGCGTTCCCAATGACAGGCATAATATTAGGATTGATCTTATGAAGCCTCTTCTTCTTTTATCCGGAGATTTACTGATTTTTTCAAATTACTGAGATAGTTGGGAGATGCTAGGACATCAAGATGGTAGTCGCGCTCTCCTGTGTGTTTGTGGTCATCATTTGTTTAACAATTTTTTCCTACCTCATTATCTTTATTGAAGTCGCCGTAGCCTAGTAGGTAGTGTGCTCGTTTATTAGACGTAAAGCCCGGGTTTGAGCCCCAGGCCAGACATCAAACCGAAATATGACAAAAAAATATTTCTTCGGCAACTTCCTCTCAGCAGATTTCTGGCAAAAACTCTGAGAGTAAATAAACCTGAAATGAAAAAGTTTCTCAAAATCTGTCGTTCGGAGTCGACGTTAAGTTCTAGGTTCCGCCACTCACGTATAAAATTAAGGCACACAACATGAGTGGTGTTGAGAACCTAGGTCGTAATCCTGACTGAAGGGTTGTAATGGCAAATTATGTATGTATGTATTGTCCTTATCTTTTTTTGGATAAATATACGTATCGACCACCGAGTATTGTACTTTGTACTTGTCTAAGGGCAACTACCTAACACATTAAAACTCTTTCTAACATTCATGTAAATCATATCACTCTGCAAAAACAAATTAAAAGTATTGATAACAGAGCCACACACTATAAGTAATTTCATTACAATCAAATAACTATTGCGCGATCTACACTGACTGTACTATAATAAAAGACGTTAGCAATTATTAATAACGTAATAAAATTAAAAAAAAATTATATGACATACAATATAACAATAAATAACTGCTTTCTTTACATAAAACAATTTGCGATAACAATTTTAATTTTTTTTTTTGTACCAATAACGGAACTATTTGCAAATATTTTAATGACATTTTATGTGGCAAAATGCCAAAAAAAAAAGAAATAAATAAAAAATAAAAAATCATTTTAATTGATATACAAATAAATCTTAAATTATTTATTATCAAAATAACGTAAAAATTGGAATGATTACAACTGAAATAAAGTTTCACTTTAAACGTACATAGTTCCTGAAGATTTGTTTTCCTTTCTTCTCTCTCTCTCTCTCTCTCTCGCTCTTTAAAACGTATTAAAAATTACCAACAAAAGCAATAAAAAAAACACTTAAAACGAAAATCACCGTCAATAAATACTTTTAAAATTAATTTTTTTTTTAACGTGAAAATAAAAGACATTAAATAGTAGTTAATAAACAAACATACGGCAGACAATTGATATTTACAGTTTTGAAAATGAAATGGAAAGCATTTATAATAATACAAATTTGAAAAATATAAATATATAAGTATGTACATCATATGTAAACTTTAACACTAGTGGTCATACGTACATACAAAAGACACGACAACAACAACAAGTTTAAATTTGTTTTGTTTAATGTTCAGCCAAATAATAAATTTTCCTCAATAAATTGACAACTTGAATGTACATTAAATTGTATTTTTTTAAATATTAAATTATGAATTAAAAAAAATAAATATTGAACGTTTTAAACCATTAATAATTAAAAGTATTACATTATCAACGCTTTTAATATTTTATAAAAATTTTTAAATTATTTGTAAGCTTTTTATTTATTTATTACAACCCTAAGAGTAGTTGTGTTAAGGCTGCTTTTGACACTATGCTCTGCATCACTCTAGTTGATCTACTGTCAAAGAAAAAAGTCTACATACACCATTTTAAGTAGTCTTTTTCCCCGGAGATTTTTATCAAGTCAAAAAGTTGTTTAATGCAGTTACTTGCTTACTTAATTGGCCATAACAACCCGTTTAAGGGATTTCGGCCTGCCGCAACACATGCGTCCAGGCGTCTTTGCTTCTTGCGCGCCTACACCAGTTGGTCACACCATTCTATGACAGGGTTTCCTCGATTTGGTCCTTCAAATGGATACAAGGTCGTCCTTTTCGCCGACTTCCACAGATTCCCGTCCCGCCGGAGCATTCTCCTCCATACGACCGACATGGCCGAGACAGCGCAGCCGCTGGACAATACGCTGCACAATGTCTATGTCGTTAAGGAGCTCATACAGCTCACTGTTGGATCGGATACGGAAATCATAGCCAACTCGCACTGGACCGAAGATCTTACATAGGACTTTTCTCACGAACACTCTCAGGGTTGTTGCATCAGTGCTTATACTGCTTAAGCCAGTTACAATTAGAAATGTTTGAAGACAAAAATAAATACAAAATAGTATAATCTAGAAATGATTAGCTGGAAAAAATTCTACATACACCGGTGAATGTGACTGTATGCGTCAAGCAATGTGCAGCGCATAATGTCATATGCCTGAGAGAACTAACTGAAAACTAAGCCTGACCTTTCGGGCAGATAATGTCTCTACCTGGATTGAAGATTCGTCTTTATAGCCATTATTTCAGCCTTAATAGTACCACAGTAATTGGGTGAGATTCACTTATTCTAAAAACTTGATTTTGTATCGTGGTTCTAATCCGTCAGTGAATGCTTGGTTTACATTACCATTGTGAGCTGCTAGAAACTTCGAAACTGATGCTGGAGTCTTTTGTAAGGACATCGAACTGGAGTTTAACCTTATATTGTATGATAACAGTAGCATTTGTCGTTCGGAGTCGACTTTAAACTGTAGGTCCCGCCACTCAAGTATAAATTTAACACACACAACATGAGTGGTGTGAGACTGATGACTGATGGGTTGTAATGGCCAATTATGTATGTATGTATGTATACTCCCTTAGATTCGTTCTTCTATGAAATAAAAAGTGATGGATTCACGCTTATTTCTTCCATAAAAACCAAGATTATCAAGACAAGACAAAGCCATTAAAGTGAGTTACCTATACTCTTACTTCATTAGAGAGTGCATCGTCGTTCATGTAAGAGATGAATAGGGTTTATAGGTTTTTCAAAAGTAAGGGATAAAGCCCTACCAAGCCTTCAGAGACAATTGTTTGTTTAAGTCATGATTTAGAGTAGAGTAAGTCGATAACACAATTAGGAATACAATTTTTTGTGAAAAAAATATCGATAAATACAGTGAGCGCCAAAAGTGAGTAAACACCACTGAAATAATTAATTTTCTTAGGATAGCGAGAAAAGTAAATGAGAATAGTCGAATAAATTTCCAAAAATAAAAACATTTATTTATTACTTATAAAATGTTAAAACAAAAACAACAATTCATGATAAAAGAACTTTTTTTATACTTAAGAAAATAATAGAAAATTTAAAATTATAGTGGATGTTGACTCACTTATGGCGCTCACTGTATATGTATGTAATTCTTTTAAAAAATTGGTTGGAAGATAAAATGATCTATACATACATATATACATAATTGGTCTAGCTTCTCAGACCACTTATGTTGTGTGCGTTAATTTTTGACATGAGTGGCGGGACCTACAGTCGACTTCGAACGACAGATTTTCAAGGCAATTTTTTTTATTTGCTCTCAGAGTTTTTGCCGGAAATCTGCTGACAGGCAGTCGCCGCAGAAAAAAATTGTTTTCTCATAATTTCGTTTTGATGTCTGATCTGGGGTTTGAACCGTGGCCTTACGTCTAATAAGCCGACACACTACCTACTAGACTATGGCGACTACACACTTAATCGATAACACAATTAGGAATATAATTTTTTGTGGGAAAAGTATCGATAAATAAATAGATTTTTTAGCATTAAAAACTCTTCTAAAAAATTGGTTGGAAGATAGGACGATCTATACATATATACATACAAACATAATTGGTCATTATGTACGACCTATGTAGCTTCTCAGGCCACCTATGTTGAGTGTCGACTCGGAACGACAGGTTTTTTTTTGAGCAGCAATGCAATTTTTTTATTTACTCTCACAGTTTTTGCCAGAAATCTGCTGAGAGGCAGTCGACGAAGAAATATTTTTTTTCATAATTTCGTTTTCATGTCTAACCTGGCCTTACGTCTAATAAGCCGACACACTACGTACCAGACAACGGCGACTACAAGACGATCTATTGTTTGGCTAAAAGGACATTTAAGCCAATAGCTTAATTTCTCAATTTCAATAGCAAGCACTACTCCAACTTCATAGTGTTAATAAAGTTGAATTGAATTTTATTGTTACCAAAAAAAAAAATAATTTAATTGAGAAAGTTTTTTTTTTATTTTTCATTTTCTTTAATTTATTACTATTTATCTTTTATTAGGTAGCTGTTTAATGAACTTTTTCTTTAAGACTCTGATAATTAAAGTATATTTTTTTCTCTAAAAGTGAAACAGTCAACCAACTTAAATTGCCTCAGTATTGGGTCTACAAGACAAATGTTATTAAAAGGTTTTTATTATTACGAGTATTAATGCTCTCGTACTCGTATATGAATTTATTAAAAGAAAACTTATACATTTTAAGTACATATTCACATCATTATTATGGACACCAAACATTTCTTTTCAACTTTTTCTTTTAACAATTTGATAGTCAATATCTTAAATAAAAAAATATTTTTCTTTCATTATTATGATTTGGTGAAATAGTATTACTACCAGTTAACGTAACGTAATTATTATTATTGTTAGGCGCTATAAAGAGAAGTTTAAATGAAAAAGAAAACTACATATTTAGATAATAAATATGTATGTATGTATGTATATGTATTTTTATATTAACAGTTATTTAATACATAAATGAACTTGTTTAAACCTTTAACAAAACAATTATCAAAGTTGTTAGTTACACTTTATTATGACCGTAGCGTATTTCATGTTTCCTTACCTAAGCCATGGCACACTACAGTAAATGTCTTATAAGTTCACACTATACATACCATAAAACAATTGTACAATGGGTCAATTCAACCTCCGGGTACTGTACTTGTCTTAATTGACAAGTACACGTCCTCTAACCTATATCATAAAACCTAAAGTATTACGATGTAAGAAAAATTAAATAAGTGCTGAGGTTGGTCGGCAAGATAAATTGTCATACACCTAAGCCTTAAGTAGGCTTATTCCGAGGAGGGATAAATGTACCTAACCGCACCATAGAGGAAGTCGTCACATCCTCCGTGTATGGGGCTCTCACCCACTAAATTCCCCCCCTCGTCTCGTGGACTCGTTGTGCCCACTCCGGAACTACGGTGGTATTACTTCGAAGTGGAGTCCTTTTGGCCCTTTGGACCCAGCGTGCTCAAATCCGCGTCCGGATTGCGTGTCGAAAGTTGAGGAGAGATATAAGTGTTTCCACTATTCCTTTCGTCCAGGTCCTTGTTTCGAATTGCGTTTGACACGTGTGCCAGTATCATCTATGCCGGCGTGCCTACATGTCCTGCAGCCTCAAGATCCCTCTTATTCAGTCTTAGAATGCGCTTCACGTAATTCGCCACTGAGGCCCAATTTTCTCTACTCGCAATCATAACCCCGACAATGTTAGCGGCCGTGATCGTTCCAATTATTGACGTCAGTACAGAGCGATAGCTCTGCCAGCGTGCACAATCGAAAAAACAGTGTGCTCTGCGTCATCAATTATAGTACTTCCCCTTCCTCGTAAACATAGTAAGGGGAGGCGGCCTTGCCCATTCTGATGACTAGATACTCAAATAAAGCATGGCTTTCAATGCCTGCGGTAATTTTTAATCGCCTTTTTACATTACAGTATGATTTTTTACCATATATCCCTAGATATTATTGCCCTAATTGTAATTTGACTATCAGTAGATATGTTTAAATTTCTAAACGTCTAGTTTAACAAATTATCACTGGCCCGAATTATATGTACATCCCCAAATCGCAAGGATCTCCGCTTGTAACACAGCACGAGTAGTATGATTTGATTGCTGGAAGCGTAGTCTGTTTTCTAGTTCTACTCCAATCTCGTCCTATCTTAATTTTTAGATCCTTCCAAGTAGAAATAAGTCCACACGGCCATCTTGGCAATAGATGCGCCAAGACCAAGAAAGTCGTTCTGATATCGAGGTGATAGTATCAAGTGCTATGTCGTATCCTCGTATCGTTAAAATCGTATTCGTCAAAAACTCCATCTATTTGCTGGTGATATATGCGATTTATGGTTCTAGTTAATCCATGCATCCACAGCCTGGAAAAGGTACACCGCAAGTGCAACCTCATATCGAATGCGTATCTTAATGGATTAATTAAAGGCTATTGTCCTTGAAGGTAATTTACTGATTGCATCACTTAACAACACACAGACTAAACATCATATTCTTTGAACCCTTTGAATTACCTATGACCTGGGGCCCGAGTACTTATGAACCAGAGTCTGTGGGCTTTGTCTATCATATTTTCCAGATGATGTCTCTCCATTTCAATTTCATTTCTAAGATAACATCCAAGTATTTCACCTAGTTGGTGGATATCTTTGTCTTCTCTTTGTCAAGAAAGCAAGGACTATCATATCATCCGCTTTCTGCAGATATATTGGCTTGTGAATATATCCGCAGAAAGCTCGCAAGGAAATTTTTGGTGTTGTATACAATTGTGACGTAGGGGGCCACTGCCTATATAGACAGAGTAAATCTGAAAATAGTTCAAATGGAGTTTCACAAGATACAGAGACTGGCATCTGTTGGCATAACAATGAAGAGCTGTCCCACAGCGGTGCACGTAGCTTTGTTGGATTTAAGCCCGCTGAGCATGGTATTGAAGATCTTAATTGTAGTTAGGATATTGAGAGCCAATTCTAGCATATAATACATTAGGTCACTAAGTCACAAGGGGCTGACAGCTTCCTCTTGACAGAACCAGTAGACTATCCCCTGAACACAGCCAGTAGGCTGTATGATTTTAAGAAATCTGAAGTAACGAGGTTTACTTAGAAAAGTGAATGGAGTAATCGGGAAGCTAGGTATTCTTTTGAAAAGAGATGAGCTTGCGAGGAGAAAAGGTTCTATCCGCTGAGTGTAGTAAGTAGTGGAGTGGGGTCAGATGTTTGGCAAGGTATACTAAATGAAAGCGATGACAAAGAGAGAGAGACAAAGATTCTTCCCTAACTTCTCTAACCTTCTAACATTAAATGAATTTAATCATGTTTCAAGTTAAGATAGGGTATTTCAAGGCCTTAATATATTTTTGTGTTTATTAAAGCACCAAAATCGCTCTCCCCTTAAGGTTATCGTATTAAGGATCATGTTTTTAATAGTTGGTAGTTATTCTTGTTATGATTTTAAACATAACTGAAATGCTTTGTTTTTAGTTTTTATTTTAATTTTTTTTTTTTATTTGTTGTTGTTTTTATTATACTAACATTTTAACATTCACTTGGTATCAGCAGCGAAAGTCACTAGACTAGTTTTCAACTACAACAACAACAACAAGAAAAAATATTTGATGAATTTAAAATTCATTAAATATTTCAGTTTCGTTTTCATACCCATAACCCATAAAGGTCAATTTGAGTTTATTTTTAATTGTCAATTCTTCTGTTTTTTTTTTATAGAAAATTCAACATTTTTCCTTTGGAATCAATTTAAAAACGAGCTAAGAAAAGGAAACCACTTAAACATTGGAATAAAACACCAGGTATGTTAAAAAAAAACTTCATTCTCCCTAAGGGTTAATATCTTGTAATAGTTGCCAAAATGCTATACTGAGGTAATTAAATATTTTATTTAATATTTTTCACCTGTATTCTCTTTTGGGGGGTTTTTTTGTTTCTCATGGGTGTCAAATGCAACCGGATTTATAACATGTTGTTGCTACAAGTGACTACATGTAAATAAATAAATAAAAGCAAAATTAATTAAATAAATTATAACAAAAGCATTTGTTATAATATTTTTGTTTTTTTGCATATTTCTTAAAATTTTCACATGTTAATTTAAAAACATATTAAACAAAAATACATAAGTGACAATAACTTTTTCAAACTACAGCATACCATGAGAACATTAATTAAATTTTAGCAATCAATACGCCAGGTTAACTTATATCAATTCAATCAAAAGTAGTTAGTATGTACATAGGTTGGTTCTTCTCTGATATCCTTAAATATATCCAAATTCCTTTCTATCACATTCGAAAATAAATACTCTCCCATGAATTATGAATTAAAAGTTAAGAAAAATATTTTTTATATACATTTTCATAAGCATTTTATAAAAGTGTTAGTAAGAAGTTATTTTTTTTTATAAATACAGTCGAACTTCTATAATTTGAATTAACATTATCCAGAAAAAACCTTCAACTTATAGAGACTTCAACTTTGGGAATTCAATTTAAAAATAATCCAAGATGCTGTTGCCACGAGATGTGCTTGATCTTATAGAAAATATAGTTCAAATTATAGAAGTTCGACTGTATGTATTTACTACATAAAACTGGATAAATACATATGTATATAAGATCCTGTTATAAGAAATTAAAATTTAAAACAGTTTCTTACAAACATCACTTAAAAGATTCTTTTAAGTTTGGCCAAAAATTATTATAAAAAAGCAATTAAAGATATTTAATTAAAAATTATTTTTTTGGCTTAATAAATACTTTTTTAATAATTTTTTAAAGACTTGTTTTCTTTCCTTAAAAGCAAGCAATTGATAAAAAAATCATGTTACGAAAATTAAAATCATTTTTCACAAGCCTACTTTAAAAGTATTTATTAAAGGTATTTATTGAATAAGATTATTCAAGCACTTCTTCAAAAATTGTATTTTCTCTAATAAATAATTATTGTTCTATAGCTTTCTATTAATCAAAAAAAAAATATTATGTATATGAAGAATTTTTTAAATATATTTTCAAATACATATATGTACATACATATGTACTTATTTTTAAATATATTTTTTTATTTAAAAAATACAAAACTTTTTATTCAAATAAGTGAACTTAAGCAGTTTTACCAAATAATACTTAATATATACTTATATATATAAAAAAAACCAAAAATATTCAAACTCCTCGTGTTTAAAACCATTTATTCAGATTTTGTCCTTTTTTTTAATTGTTTGAATTTTAATACTAGAAAAACAAAAGAAAAAGTCAAGCAAATTTTTACAAGTTGTGATGTACTTCTATTAATTATTAAAATAAAAAATAAATTCTCTACAAACTAAAACAAATACAAACCCCCAGAATATTTTAAAGAAATTAAATTTATTATTTTAATGTTTTGAGAAGCTAGGCCGTAATCCTGACTGAAGGGTTGTAATGGCCAATTATGTATGTATGTATGTAATGTTTTTTTTTCATTTTTATTATATTTTTTCTTATTAAAATGTCACTAGTTGTATATAATGTGAAAAGATTGCCAGAAAATACTCCCTTATTGTAGTTATACAAACACTAATATAAAGAGCAGATATTGTAACTGTAACAGTAAAATATATGTATATATAGTAAAATATAATATATATATATATATATATATATATATATATATACAAGACTTGTGTACAAAAAAAAATAAAAACGAAATAAAAAATTTTAAAAAAGATAACTATTTGATGTTTTCATTTAACGGAAAAGAATATCTTTATTTGAGGTACCCTGTATATTGTTTATTCCGGGCATATGGCATCTTAGGCATACTTTTAGGATTATAAGTAAAATAAGCTGCTGTTTTTAAAAATACGAAAAACATAGCGCATAGTTTTAGGGTCATAATAAAAGCGGCACCCATAAAGTATGCTACACTTTTTTAATTTCATTTTATTTTTACCCCTACTAAAAATTCTGATCGCCTGGTATTTCAGCTGGTGTAACAAAAACGAGTTTTGCGATGAAAAATTTAAGAAACTACACTTGCAAAAAAAATTTGTAGAAGGCAGACAGACAGGCACAAGTTTTTGTTTTAAAAAATAATTTTATTTTTGTTTTTTGTCTAAAGCTATATACTTTTATTTATTTATTAAATATATATATATATATTTATAATTATATATGTATATATTGAAAAAATATTCAATATATATTTAATAAAACTCTTAATAAAAAAATACGTTTAAATATTGAAATTCAATTTAAACAATTAAAGAATATAAAAAGAAGTTTTAGGAAATTTATACTTTTTAAACATATTACAAAAATTCTAAAGAAAAAGGACACTCAAAACTTAAATTACATATTTTGTATAAACGGTTTGTCAATTTGTTAGATTAATATTAGGAAAACTTAAACTATATAATGTTTAAACACAAAAATTGCGGTAATTTTTTTTCTTTTGTCAATCAAATTTCATATTTTTAAATATTTTAGCTTGTTAAAGTCCTTCTTCTGTATTTTATGATTTCTATTAACTTATTCTTCAAACTTAATGGAATTAACTCCCATATCGATTGCTCCACCACGGTAACTACCACGCTTCTTCTTAGTTTTTTCATGTTTAAAAGATTTGCCGCGAGTGAATTTTAAATCTCTGTTGGCTTTATCACCCCAGGAACCGGCAGCATTTCTCTAAGATTATTAACGGATTAAATTGAATTAAAAATATTGCAAAACAAAAATATGCAACAAATTGTTGTAAATGAGACAAACGTGCAAAATCAAATAAAAATAAGAAAATTTCTAAGGAATTGTAAAATTAAGCCAAACTAAAAGGTGGGTAGTTAAGTTAAATTACACTACACTATTTTATAAAGTTTAGTCATCGAAGGTAATCTTTTTATTTTGCCCCGCCGAGCCGTCAAATGATTTATTGAATGGTTTATTAGAGCCACCAAAACCACCACGTCCGCCGCCACCGCGACCGCCACCAAATCCACCACGACCTCCGCGATCACCACCTCCTCCTCGTCCACCGCCTCTACCACCAAAACCTCCGCGGTCACCGCCTCTACCGCCAAAGCCTCCACGGTCACCGCCTCTACCTCCAAAGCCTCCACGGTCACCACCTTTACCACCACGGCCTCTGCCACCGCGGTCACCGCGATCACCGCCACCACCACGTCCACGGCCTCCTTTTTCAAATCCACCAAACGATTTGCGGTCACCAAATTTCTTAAAACCACCACCGTTACCGTCAGCAAATCCACCATTATTTTCTTCCTTATCCTGGGCCAGACATGAAAAAAGAAGAAGGAAATAGCATGTTAAATACACAAATTAGCTTCATTTTTGGTTGAGATTTTATGTAAAATCGATCATATAAAAGGAAATTCTGTATCTATTACACCAAAATAAGTGCCTCAAATTGACAAAACAACAAAAATAAGATGAAGTTTGTTTTTCTAGGCTGCTAATTTGTGCCTGCTGCATACTTCCTTCTTCTTTTTCACATATTTGGTAATAATTTTCTTATTTTTATTTTTCAGAAGTTTGCAAACATTCATTTCATTTCGTTTTCTTCAGTTTCTCAGTTTGAGGCACTTACCTTTGCTTCGAAAGACATATCTTTCACTCTTTCATCAATTTCAACCTCTTCAGTTCGGACACGTCTAAACGGTTCAGGTTTCTTTTTTTCACTCGACTGTGAGTTTAATTTGTTTTGTTTACCACTTTTAAAGTTAGCGGGTGTAGAAGCAAATCCATTAGACTGCTTAAAAAAACCATGTATGAAAATTTTGTGTTTTTAAAAATAAAATTAAGCAAAAAATATAGTAAAGAAAATATAATTAAATACATATATAAAAAATGTCTAGATATACGATTAAATTTAATTTTTAATTTTTTCTTTTCATTGTTAGTCGAACTATTTTCTGAGCTACAGTTTTGTAACACTGAGTCTACCTGTACAATTGAGAAAAGTTAACAACAGCTGAACATGAAACCTGACAGTAGATATAAAATGCAACAACAATGCATCGGATGAGCCCCTCCGAACGGTTAAACAAGAAGAGCGCAACTTAGGCTCTGGAAAAAACAAGCTCCTGTGTAGTTCAGCCTCAAAGTGCCGGTAATGCGACTACAGACGCTGCAATAGTCATAAGCAATCTGGGCAGACAATTTCTTCTTATTTTTTTCTTTTATTTATTTTGTATTGAATTTTTATTATACTCTGTTGAATTTTAATAGAAGATTACTCTGAATTGTTAATAATAATAAATAAATAATAATTTATTTTGAAAATAAATATAAATAATACAGGCCCGTCGTCTCTATTGGGATCAGAGCCACTGTGGCATAGAGAGAAATGAAGTGGCGTACGAACTAGCACGAAAGGAGACAATAGAGGGGATATATTCGTCCATAAGGAATACCTTCCCAAATTGGAAAAAAACAGCTTTGAATTCAAAAAACCGCGTGTGGTCCGGCATACCTGGTTGCCGACATTCAAAGCTGTTGTGTACAGCAGCGGACAGCAGCAGAACGACGGAACTACTTGAGTTCGACAAGAAAACGGTTCGCATTTTAACAAGATTTATAATGGGACACTGCGCTATTGGCAATTTCGCTGACAAGCTCGGTCTGCGACACTAGTATTACTGCAGATGCCATGATATGGGATAAAGGGAATCAATGCAACACCTTTTATGCGAGTGTTCTGACGTTATCGGTTTTTAGGTGACAGAACGTTTGAAAGTCAGGGCATTGTGGCGAACGTGCCACTAAGGGAACTGACTGGTTTCATCCGGAGCCCGAGGTGGTTCAAATCTACCAGTAACGAATCATGACAAGAGGCCTCACCTCCCACTAAGAGGCTTCGTTTAGAAAAAAGTGAGTCAATCCTTTGGAATCTGGTTGATTTATCTCAAATCCTAATTAATTGATTTGTTAAAAAAAATGAAATTGATAAAATATTGAAATTCATGTTTGTAGTGTACGTATCCCTATATTAGGAAGAGGTTGTATATCCAAAGAGTTGGATTGGATTTCACATTTGCAAAAATTTGTTAGAATCAAAAGGCCTTCTTTGCGAAATTTCCAGGTTTTCAAAACTCGAAATTGGAATTGAATTGCAAATTTTAAGGATATTTAAAAATACGAAACGTACATATATATAATCTATATGACTTAAACGTTATACACTAATATTATATTCTACTAGAAATGTTTAAAATTATACTTTAATTTCTTACCTTCACTTCACCACCTTTAACAAAATTACTATATTTGTTGGCTGGTGTTTCTCCATTTGTTTCGCTAAACTTTCTCTTCTGGCCAGGTTTTGGTAAAGGTTTACTTTCTGGTTCCTCTTCGCTAGAACTATCATCACTGTCCGATTTTTTGGAAGCAGCCTTTTTAGCTGGTGCAACAACTGCAGGTTTTTGGGCTGGCTTATCGTCATCATCTTCTGATGAACTGTCACTTGAACTGTCGGATTTAGCTTTAGGCTTAGCAGCTGAAGCAGTAAGATTAGGTTTTTTAGCTGGTGGTTCATCGTCGGAATCTGAAGAATCGTCCGAACTGGACTTAGATTTCTTAACAGCTGCAGGTTTTGCTACTGTTGCCTTTACAGGTGATGGTTTAGTTGGCTCATCATCGGATGAAGAATCGTCGGATGAGGATTCAGCCTTCTTTTTAGCTGGAGCAGCTACTGCTGGCTTTTTGGCAGCAGGTTTGTCATCATCACTGGAAGAGGAGTCGTCAGATGATGAATCAGCCTTTTTCTTAGTAGCTACTGGTGCTTTATTAACAACTGGTTTCACGGCTGGTTTCTCATCTTCTTCCTCACTTGAAGAGTCATCACTACTTGAATCCTTTTTAGCAGGTGTAGCTACCTTCTTGGCTGGAGCAGCTTTAGGTTTTTCCTCTTCTTCAGAGCTATCATCACTGCTAGATGAAGCTGCCTTTTTAGCTACTGGTTTTACAGGAGTGGCTTTAACTGCTGGTTTAGCAGTAGGCTTCTCATCATCACTACTATCTTCATCCGAAGAATCATCCTTTTTAACTGGTGCTTTAGCTGGAGCAGCAGCTGCTTTAACTGCCGGCTTAGCAGCAGGCTTTTCATCATCGCTGCTATCGTCAGAAGAATCTTCAGAAGATTCGGCTTTTTTAGCTGCAGCTGGTTTCGCTGGTGTAGCTTTGGCAGCAGGTTTAGCAGCAGGCTTTTCATCTTCGCTACTATCGTCAGAAGAATCATCTGATTCTGGTTTTTTAGCAGAGACTGGTGGTTTGGCCGGAGTAGCTTTAGCGGCAGGTTTTTCATCTTCACTGCTGTCGTCAGAGGAATCTTGTTTTTTAGCTGGTGTAGCTTTAACCGCTGCAGGCTTAGCGGCGCTATTTACCTTAGCAGCTGGTTTCTTGTCGTCTTCGCTATCATCTGATGAATCGTCTGAGCTCGAATCTGCCTTTTTGGCAGCCTTACCATTACTCACTACTGGGGCAGCAGCAACCTTTTTAACTGTAGTTGTTTCTTCATCAGAATCATCGCTGTCACTATCGCTTGAGCTGTCTTTAGCATTTTTAACAGGGGGAATCTTGGTTTTACTGTTCTGTACATAATATTTGAAAATATCTTCTAATTTGGGACAACCTTTTGCAACATTAGCCTAACGAAGAAAAAATTACAACACAATTCATGCATTTATGAGACTCCAATAAAAAAAAAGTAAAAGCCGAGCACATTGTTTTCTTAAAGTGTGTCTATAATAGATCCACTTACCGCTTTTGTTTTGTGTTGATATACTTGAGCTAATGTTTTATCTTTTCTTTGCAAATATTCATGCAATATTGCAGCCAATAATTGATCATTCGCTGCCATTTTTAATTAATTTTTTTACACGTTTTTCTTTTATTAATAATACAACTTCTTTTTAATAATTTCTCTTGCGTCGTCCAGAAACACGTGTTGGTTGTGTGCAAAGAAAAACTATAAAGAGCAGCGTTGAATTTTTTAGTATTATGAGCCATCGTGCAGATCAAAATTTAACGATGCCAGATCGAAAAAAATTGATTTCATTATCCAAATCAACGGTAAAAGAATTACTTTGCGGTTTTCCAATATTTCCAAAATTAATTATTCGTACCTTTTAAATATCGTAAAAATATTTATTTAAAAATATACCAAATTAAAAGAAATTAAAAAGAAGAATGGAAATAACTCATTGTCTTATAACTTTTTGCTTTAGTCACGAATGCAAAGCTAGCGCTTTTTGTTAAAAAAAAATACATCTTTATTAAGAATGTAAAACAAGCGCTTTTTTGCAAAAAAATAGTTGGATCTGGCAACGTTATTATTTATGTTACAACACAAATTTATTTTATCAATAACCCAAGTATTTTTTAATAGTTTTAAATAAAATATTTTAAATAATTGTAAACAATAGCCTTTGTTGCAGAAAATACAATATGAGCGCAAAGGACCCAGCTGCAAAAACGCAAAATTCCACCAGAGTGGCTGAACCAGGCGATGGTATACGAAACGTTAGGACAACCAGTGTATTTCGAATGCTTAATTTTGAATTATACACAAGACCGGTACATTTGTGAATATTATTTTCATCTTAATGTATAAATTAACACTTTAAAATATCCGTTTATAGAATAAAATTATAATGGGTGCAGGATTGGTAGCCATCACCGGTGTCTTTGGCTACATAACCTATATGAGGTGGAAATACGAAAGCTTAGGTTACTATACGGCCGTAAGTGATGATGGAAAGGAGGTTTTTATTAAGAAAGAGTCTAAATGGGATAACTAAAACTAGCCGTTATGGTTTTATTATATAGGACATCGTAAATAAGATTTAAAATATCGGAATTAAATTTAATATAAAAATTAAACCACTTGTAATTAAACGTTAACTGAAAATTGATTAAAATGTTTTTTGTTTAAAAACAATCATTTCTTGCTCAAAGACAAATTATTGTTGTTGATAAATAATCGTTGAGGAAAGTAATTTAAACACATTAAATTTAAAAAAGGAATGTTTATATTTTGCAAATTCATTTTGGATATTACCTTCTCTTCCTATATTAATTGGTGATACCTTTCTGAAATTCCATCCTACATGACGTAAGAGGGTAGTCTGGCACTCAAAAATATTTGATAACTTGACATTACGAGTTCTCTTATTATGTTCCCATACTCTTCCTGTAGGAAAACAATACCTTTTTTTTTACCAAAATGCGATTTTTATTTATTTTTCTGCAATTATTGCTTTAATAGTTGGTTTCTTCATTTGATGTAAATATGTATGTATGTTTATGTATGATAAATCACAATTATTTTCCGTTACTTTTGTTGCTGTTTGTTTTATGTTGTAAAAAATTAAAAATTACGAAATAAATTAAACATTTAATCAAAATAAAAAAGGCATATAAAAACACAATTAGATATAAAAATAAAAAAACATATTTTGGAATTTTCTTTGATTAAAAATCAATCGATTAAAGAAAAAATGAGACAGAGACAAAGAGAGACAGTAACGAAAGGAGCGATCGAGTTTTGTGGCAAAATATTCACTACTGTTAGCCTTTCATAGGACTGATTTGCTATTTGAATCAAAATCCATAATAGATTAGTTACATATACATGAAAAATATAAATATTACAGGAGCATTGGAAAAGTTAGATATTTCTGTCGTTGCCATTAGTCGTTTCCACAATGTAAACATTAGAGGAAAAACGGAATTATATGTAGGAATTAGTTGGAACGATTGATGTTATGAAGATTTAAAGAAATGATAACGTTTAGTAGTTGTTTTTGCAAAATTTTTAAATAGGTTTGTAGTGGAATAACTTTTAACCTAAACGTATAGGTAATAGAAATAGATTTGACAGGTTTATCGTTTTTAATCAATCATATATAAAATATTTTGAAGTACAAATAGGGAAAAATTAACACAATATATAACTTCCTTCAACTTCTAACAAAGTTAGTGAATTTCTCAAGAACAAAAATTAAACAATTTAGAATTTTTCTTACAAGGAAATTAAAAAGTTATCGCTTCGAAGAAGTTTTCCATCAAAAGCAACTTGAAATTTTAAGCAGACAATTTTAAAGCTTTAAGTTCTTCTAAAAATTTTGATTCCATAGAAATTTTGTTCATTTGATTTAATTCCAAAGCTTCCCCCTGCTCTAAACGAGCTTTTAATTTTTTAATATCTGATAATTTTTTGGCAACGTTACGAATTTTCTTTTCCTTCTCGGGATGAACGGCTTTCTTGGAAGTTTGTTGCTGCTGTTGTTGTGTTTGCTGCATATTGACTGTTTGCTGTTGACCATCTTGTAAAACATTTTCGGTTTCAACATGTTGTTGTTGTTGTTGTTGATGATGCTGCTGCTGTCTTCTTTGTTGATGTTGTTGTGGGTTATGTTGACGACGATTGTTTTGCTGACGTTTATTATGTTGTGGATATGGAATTTGCTGCTGCTGTTGTTGTTGTTCGTTATTTTCCACAACAACTTGTTCGGTTGTAATATTTCCTTCAGTGTTAACTCTATTGAAATTATTAGCTCCTGGTAATGCGCCATTATTACCGTTTTCGCCTCGTCCCCTATTGTTTCTATTGTTAGCACCGTTATTGGTTTCATGGTTGTGATCATTTTTTCTATTCTTATTGTTGTGCTGTTTATTACCCTTCTGATGTTGTTGCTGCTGTTGATTTTGCAATTTTTGAGCACCCTGTTTTTTATTGTTGTTTTGTGAGGAAGAATAACCTTAAACGAAACAAATAGAAAATCCAATCAGTTAGTTTATATACACGCTTAAAATTTATTCAAGATAAAAGTTAAAAAATAAAAGTTAAAAATAAAAAAACCTTAAGACTAAAATGTTACTAATAGCGTCTCTTTTGTGGATTATAAGGATTATATCGATTTCGTCCCCTATTAAATGAATTTCTTTGTATGCCGCCAACACCACTCGATGACGGATTGTCATTATTTGAAGATTGTTGGTCTCTCCAAGAGCCCGGTCTCATTAATGGTTTATCTAAATCATATTTTCTTTGCCAAAATTTTCTTGGATTACCTGGTGGTAGTCCGGGTACAGTGCTTTGTGGCTGTGGCATAAATTTATCCGGATTTTTTCCTTCACCTAATAGGCGCAAGTGTGGTGGTGTATAGGCTTTCTTGCTTGCCTCCGGCTGGCTAGATTTGATGCCTTCTTGTTTTGCCTTTGTTATAACGGGTTCTTTAAATGTATTTTCAGCGAATTGCTGCCATTCGACGCCTAATAGTTCCTGGCCTTGTGGCCAAAATGTTTCGTGCATTAAGGCACCCGAGTAATGGTAAATTTTAAAACTATAAAGAAAAAGAATAAAAATTTAAGTGAGTTTTGCTTACTATTTAACCCGTGAAGAAAAACTATAAAAGCATTTAAATTATACGAGCATATACGTTTAATTCGTTTTTTACTTACCCATTACTAATACGTAATCTTGGTGCTGTTGTTGCAGTAATAAAATATTCGCCATTTGGATTCCATTCGAAATGTGTAGTATCGGGACATTTAATGTTCGCAAGCTTTTCTTTTTTCGTTACATCCCAAATTTCAACATTTCCTGGCAAGTTACCAAAACCAGCTAAAACGACTAGTGCTAAGAAGTTAAGGAATTTACATAAAATTCTTATAAAGGAAACAAGATTTAAAACAAAACTATATATAAACTTGATAGTTAAAAAAGGATATGATTTCCGAAATTATTAAAATAGGCACAATTGCGTGGTCCTTCTCCGAAATCAAATACGACATCACATTTCAAGTTGTATAAAGCCGCTTTAGATGGCATAAAACCATAGACTACTATAAACTCTGTAGCCTTAGGACTCCACTCAACACAATGAACTGGTCCCTCTTTAGCTGAATACATGAAATTTAATTAAATCAAACGACAGTTTCAATTTAAGCGATAACACATGAAATATACATATACATTTCAAAATAATACTTACACAGAGGTACAGAACAAGAATCACCCTTGGTGTTTAAAAAGTGTAAAGCTTGATTTCCATAATACGAAGCCCCGGTCTTATCGACCTCAGTACTAGTCAATAGGAGCAGACCGGTGCCTCTGCGGTTCCAAATCAATTCGACACGATCAGCATTAAAGAAACTTTTACAGGCCACTGTTTGGTTTTGACCCAATGCTGGGTACTTGTAGAGTTTGCACATGGATGGTGCTCCTTTAGCGCCTGGTGTATACATGGCTATAAAAGGTGGACTATTACCCGGACCTACCGATAATATGCCACCCTTACTACCACCTATCTTCTTAACGCTTGTTTTAAAACCTTCATCACCTTCTAATAAGTCATAGAATAAGGCTTCACCACCAACGACTATAGCAAAAATGCATTCGTCAGATGACCATGAAGGTTCCCAATCGCTTTGTTTCTTCTGCACAATGCTAAATACCTCCTTACCGCTGGCAATTTCATACACAAACATATTGGGCGAACCCTCAGGAATATCTTTAGTTATCACATACAATTCCCAGGTGCATAAATAATTGCCACGCGGAGAGAATTTCAAATAAAAAGCCTTCGGACGTGGCAGAACACACTGTAATTGCCAGTCCGATGTTCTTAGTACCTTCACCTCTCGTCCATTCGAATAGGCAAAGTAACGACCATCTGGGCTGAATGAAATTGATCGAGAATTTTTCGTCTCCTCTCGTGGTAAATTTTCCTTGTGCTCATAGGGCTGCTTAGACCCTGACGAAGCCCAAAGTTCTATTCCCACGCTAGAGCGAACTATAACGTAAAAAAACACATAAAATTAAAAAGAAAACCAAATACACATGCACACATATGCCAATAAGAAGCAATAAAAGAATAAAAAAAACAAAAACAAAAAGTAAGAAAAAAATCAACACTTCAGAAAAAAAGAGAAAATTTCTTTGTCAAAGCCATGGTGGTGGAATGAGTAATGAAAAATTTTCACTTATATTTTTTCTGATCACAAACAATCATTTCACTAAACTTTTATGATTTCATAAATATATGCACAATAATCTATAGTTTAAGCATAAACACTTAAATTTTAAATTATTTAAAATAATTTTATTCTAATTATTTACTCGCAAGGGCAGGAGAAACGCCGTCCACAGCCATAGTCAAAATTCTAACCTCAACAACGTTGTTGCCAGATTATTAAAAACGAATAGTATGTTGACATATACCACAAAAATTTCTGTAGACAAATAAAATGAACTTAATAGTTCTAATGGGAATATATTTCTAATAAAATTTTCTTTGACTTCTTATTAGAATGAAATTTGAAAGTAAATGATGTTTGAAAATAGAGCTAATTTTGTTTGCCATCATACGGTAACATTACAGTTTTTGTTGGTAGAATGACAAGCAAAAGAAGGAAAAAATCTAGTACAATGTCTTAACACAGGGATGCTGTAATAAATTATAACAGATTTTAATACACTCAAGTAAATTATGGCATATTTAAAAATTATATGATGAATTATGCAAAAGTCCTTTGAGTAGAATATCAGGAGATTAATACTAATTCTTTCATTTTGTATGTAACATTAAGACGAAAAGTTAATATATTTGTTTACGTGTACTATCTGTATAAGGTTGAAGAAGATACTCTTTTATACTGACTTCTGAGATTATCCTTTCATATCCCCAAGGACTTATCTTTCCAGACGAAGTACAAAAGCTAAATGTTCTGTACTCTTTTCTTTATTATTGTTATTTGATTCAGTTTCATTAATCAAGGTTCTCCAGTTGAATAGACGATTGACCTACTATTGGAGGTCCTGTTATGATAGTTTTACCATTGATTTTTTTCTAGAAACAACGCCGTCTGAGAACTTGTATTGAGTACTGTTGTTGGAAGTCCATATTTTTCTTAAAAGATGTTCATTGTTATTGTCCACTGATAGGCCGGGTTTGGGCAGCTGCTTGGACGATTGGATGGATGAAATTATCCTTTTCTCCCTCGTTGGTATTGGAATCGGTCTATATTTGAATTGGTTAGTTTAACAGAAAGTTTGTGAAGCAAAAAATATAAAAGAAGGTTTGGGAGTGTACTGTATTGGCCAGGAAGGAACAGTGCCAGTTTTATAGATCCTGGAGTATTGAAGGACTGATTGTACGGGAGAATTTCAGTGCGATTACCACTATAATTACTGCATTTCAGTGGAAATTTTTTGTGCGATTCTTCTTAATATTCCCGAGTTCTGTAATTTTCATTTACAGGATTTGTTTCAGTACTCACAGGATTTGACCAATAGACAACTTCACTCTAGGCTTAAGTAAAATGTGCTTATCAGAAGTGTTAACAGGGTGGGATGAATGATCGGCACAATTAATGCATTATGGGGATCAAAAGGACAAGATAATTAGCTCATACCTTTAAAACAAATTTTCATATAATTTATAAGAAAAAAAACTTTATATAATTTAAGTCCATTTGTTATAGACAATAATTTAAAAGCAAATGCAATTTATTGATAAATTTTGTTGATAAATAAGAACGTTAAAATTAAACTTTTAAACCAAACAAAGAAACGTGGAACATTTATATGTTTTTTCCTACTGTTTTGATAAACATACAGTTTCAACTTAATAAATATTATTTCATTTAATTTTTTTATATAATTATTGATTTTGTTTTTATTTTCTATTTAACTCTTATATAAAAACAAAAAAATTATCATTATTATTATATCAAGTGTATTGTCCAATGTATGTCTCGCGTGTTTGATAAATTATTTTTTTTTCTAATTTGTTTTATAAATGTTTATTTTTTTTTATAAATGAAAACAATAATCAAAAAAGTTAAATATTGTACAACAAATAATATATAAACAAAATTATTTATAATTAACAAAGATAATAAAGAGAGCACATTTATGTATACTAAATAAAAGTAATATGAGTTTTACGTTGAGAAAGTATTATTAAAAAAAAAATATTTAACAAGAGAAAAGAAAATAAAATCAGCATATCAGGTGTACAACACATTTTTTAACAAAATACTTTTGTTTTAAAATTATTTTTTTAATGATATATTATTGAAGAAAATAATAGGCAAGTAGTCCCTTAGAAAATTAATGAACATTTTTATTATTAAAAGTGTTAAATATTTTTTTGCAATAATGTAATCTTAGGCTTTCGACTAATTGGTTAAATATTTCTTTGTTTTTATTTTTGTAAAATGTTCTATATATATTTTTTAATTGTTTTCCTTAAATTTAACATATACATATACAAATATGTTAAGAAATAAATAAAAAAATTAAATTATATTTCATCATTAAATATTAATATTCGATTTTTCATAGGACAGTTACATAGTATTTGTATATGTGTGTAGATATATATGTAAGTATATCAGTATGGTATTGTATTCAAACTTGTTTTTTCCTTTATAATATATAACAAACATTACAATAATTATTGTTTCAATGAGATTACTTTTAGTTTAAAATTAGATTTACTCAATTTATTGTTTCATATAAGGATATCCTATATCACGTAGGGGCACAAATGTTTCCTTAATAGCCTGTGGTGAAGTCCAACGTAAAACATAGTGTGGACCACCAGCCTTATCATTAGTTCCTGTAATAAAATATTTTCAAATTATTGAGTTCTGTATTGAAAATGTAAAATTTTCCAACTTACCAGACATACGACCGCCACCGAAAGGTTGTTGACCCACCACTGAACCAGTCGATTTATCGTTAATATAAAAGTTACCGGCAGCCATTTTGAATTCTTCTAAAGCATGCTTCAAAAATGATCTATAAAGAAATAAATTTTGAATAAATAAAGAAGATATTAAAATAAATTCACAATAATATTTTTATTGCAATAATTCTTTATCCTATTTAAATAAATCTCCAACTGTAAAAATGATATATATGATGATATATGAAATATTTTGGAATATTGCAAAAATATCAAGAGTTGTGGTCAGTACACTTTGTGTCGCTATAAATAGATGGGATGAAAACTTTTACATAAACCGTAAATTGAAGAAAAACTTAACCAAAGTTATCATCTGAATCTCTGTATTTAGAGTGTAGGTCCGCACTAACCAAACTATTCCACTACTAAAAAGAGCACTGGAACTGTTTATTAGGTAGCGAGACGATTTGCAAATAAACATAAATCACCAGACCGCACTTTCAAAGTGAAAGATGGAAAACTCCTGACAAACATAAAATTTGTTATGTTGGAATTAAACTGATTATCCTTAAAACTTTCGACTATATTAAAGTCTAGCACGTTCTATTAGCCCTACATATATTATTAATTGTATTGAACTAAACGGTTTTAGAAATCCTATCTCCTATATACAACATTTACAGCATTTATATTCACATTTTTACTTACTCATCTTGTGCGAATACAGCTCCTGTTAAAGCAAACTGTGTCGAAGTATGCACCAAATCCATAGTCTTTTGTAAATCAGCATCCTTGTAAACATATGCAGTTAAAACGGGTCCAAAGATTTCCTCAACCATTATTTTGTCTTTGGGATCTTTTGATTGTACAATCGTGGGATTAATGAAATAACCTTTAGCATCTGAATAAGTGCCGCCTTGTATAATTTCTAGATTAGGACTCTGTTTGGCATATTCAATATATGAAGTAATACGTTTAAATGCTTTATCATCGATAACGGCTGATGTGAATGTAGTGAAGTCTTGGACATCATCAATTTTTAATTTTCCCGCTTCTGCAATGAGACCTTCCTTAACCTGCAACAGATTATAATAGATAATAGAATAGATAATATTTTTATTAAAGCTATACAAACCTTTGGCCATAAGGATTCAGGAACGTACATGCGAGAGCAAGCTGAACATTTTTGTCCACAAAATTCGAATGCTGAACGTATGGTAGAAGTAATAACTGTGTCCACATCAGCAGAAGGATGAACAAAATGGAAATTTTTACCGCCACATTCACCAATTAAACGTGGGAAATTTATGTATTTGTCAATGTTGTTGCCAACTTGTTTCCACAATCGGTTGAAAGTGCTAAAGAGAAAATAATTCCATAATATTTAAGTAGGGCAGATGACATTATCCTGGCCACAATATTGCAATATACTTAAAGTAATCATATTTCATAACTAAGTGATAAGGATACTTTTGCATAGAACTTGTATTAAAACTTACGGCACAGAACCAGTAAAGTTAATGCCAGCTAAATGGGGAGATGCAGTAATGGTATCACCAAACACGGGTCCGTCAGCAGGAACAAAATTGACCACACCATCGGGTACACCTGCTTCACGCATAATATTGAAAATACGCCAATTCGAAAGTACAGCGGTATCAGAGGGTTTCCATAAGACAGCATTTCCCTAAAGAGTAAAACAAATTAAATTATTTGCATTACTTTGTAAAATAAAAACAAATTACCATTAATGCTGGTGTATAAGCCAAATTTCCGCCAATGGCGGTAAAATTAAAAGGGCTAAT
The DNA here is from genome assembly GCA_930367235.1 of Sarcophaga rosellei. NCBI lineage: Eukaryota > Metazoa > Arthropoda > Insecta > Diptera > Sarcophagidae > Sarcophaga > Sarcophaga rosellei. Next base: position 12,162,723 of record OV884020.1, on the reverse strand, counting down.
GGCGGCTATAAAACCATCAATACCACGATAACGCATAGAGTTCTTCGTTACTTTGATATTTTCGCTAATGGGTTGATATTTAGCGCATTCCTTAAGGAAAAATGCATTTAAGCGAATAAAATCGATTAATTCAGCCGATGAATCGATTTCTGCTTGGATGACTGCTTTCGCTTGACCCAACATGGTAGCAGCATTCAAATCTTGTCTATATTTGCCAGCCATTAAATCAGCAGCTTTCTCCCAAATCTTTAAACGTTCACTGAGTGGTGTACGATCCCATTTGGGTTGTGTTTCGACAGCAGTCTTAATAGCACTCTTCACCGTATTACTATCGGCATAATAGAACTTGGCCAACTTATGTTTATGATTATGGGGCATTACTTGGTGTACAGCTCTGTCCGTACGTATTTCCTTGCCACCAATTACTATGGGTATCTCTTCACATCTTGATGCTGTACGTTTAAGCGCATCTTCTAAAGCCTTCCGTTCTGGTGAGCCCTTTTTATATTCAAGTATGGGTTCATTAAATGCGGGAAAATCTTTTAAATTTGTATCGGGTACAACGGAACTAATACTACGAGATTCTCCTATGAGATTATTGGAGTGCTTGTTGAAGAGAGCTGCTGCCACTTGAGGCTTAACGCAGGTTTTAGTTGTGCGAGCCAGTGTCAACATTTTGTGTCCTTTGTCTTTATTCTTTAGTTAAACGAAAATTAAATTGAGTGTTAATTCGAATCTGAAAATATATAAGATACATTTAATAATTAAAATTATTTATTTAATAAATAAATAAATTTATATAAATGAGAGCATAAAAGCTCTCACTGATCAAAATCATCTACTTTAAAAAATGAACTCCTCTTATTAAGGCAACAAAGGTAGGGAATTTAGGCCTCGATAATTAATGAAATGCTTAAACGTAACTTAGAGACTAGGCCCTTCTACCTTTTTTTTAAACTTTAAATTTTTTTTTTGTTTGTTGAACTTATGCAGTTTATTAACATCAGCTATTGGGATAAAAAAATCTGAATTTTAAATAAACAAATAAATGTGGCTATGATTGTCAAGTGAATTGCATTCCCTTGCATATCTCATTCTCTACTTCCAAGATATTTTTTAGTTAAGAAGATAAAACCTGCTAACTGAAATTTCTTTGTCTTTTATTGATCTCGTTACATATTATATTATACATATATGTATGTATTCATTATTAACAACGCACAAAAGCAGATGAAGTAAATATTCGTTTTGATTGAAATTCTACTCGAAAGTTTTTCTATTAAATTGAATTTGCCTATAGTAAACCCTGATGTGTTTAAGTCATTTACAAATTTTTCATAACTATGTACATGTGCAGTTGAAATAAGGAATACGACGTGAGTGGAAACTGTTGTTTAGTTTTCTTTTCTTTCTTAATTTCAAAAACTAAGTATTATATATGTATACATATGTTGTCCGTAGTCCACAACTCCATATAAAATATATGTATTTTAAAATTACGTTCATTGAAACAAAAAAATCGTCGTTTGATTTACTTCACACCGAGTATCCAATTAAACATTGGAGCCAATGTACACGAAATTATTTACTATCTATTTTAACACAAGTTTCAATTAAATTAAAACTTCTTCAAAGACCATCATATAGGGATACTGACTTTCAAATCAGACGTGAAAGTTCATATGTATGTATATGATAACCAAATATTTTTAGCTGTCCAATGTCGGCACTATTTCCAATAGTACTGTCACGTAGTTAAACTATAATTTTAATGTTTTCAAATTGACTTCAACACAATGAATAAAATATGAATGAAAAAAAATTTAATAAAAAAGGGAAATGGTGTAGATATAGTTAACTTTGTGTATACATTTGTAAGTGTATTCATTATGGAAAGATACAAATTGGACACAAAATATTGAACAATTTATGCTTTAAACTTTATGTACGTATAGTTAAGAATTGATTTTATTGTATGTATCTAACATTATGACAAGTCATAAGTCATACAAGTTTCTACATACATATACAATATAATTTAATTTTGCATTAAAAATTGGTTATTATAAAATATATTCTCTTTTAATCTAATATACAGTTATTTAGTAATCTGAAATATTTATTGAAATACTTTTGAATATGTATTTATAAAATTAAAAATTTATATTGTACGTAAAATAAAACAGTCACGTTTAAAATGTTTTAAATTAAGTACAAATAAATTAAAAAAAATTCCGATACTATATTATATTATTTCTTACGAATTGTCAATGATTTTACCGTCGACATCACGTTTTATTTGTTAGAATTTCGATCAAAAAAAATTTATATTATATCATTTGCCAGCCAAAAACGTTTTCGACAAGATAGCTTTGGATTTAATTTGTTAATGTTAATTTAACACAATTCAAAAATAGGAAAACGTAACAGCTGGCCAATCTAAGAACCATACGTCATATTACTTAGTGCGAATCTATTTTGAATTTATTTAAAAAAAACTGTTTACAATAGATTCTTTAGAATATTGGCTCACAAATAAAAATAAAGAATATAAATGAAAACATAAGAATACATATTCGAAATAAAAAGAAATTTTAAACTTCTTTTCCAATTGTTGCGTTAAAATAAAGATTTTATTTAACGTATCAAAACTAATCTCATGATCCTATCATAGAAATCTTAGTCATATTAATAAAGAACTGAGGCAATCGATATTCAAAAATTTCTATTGAAGAGAATTAAACGTCACAGACAGAAGGTGGAAATGACTCAGTACAAGGGCAGGACTAAGACCAAAACTAGTGTTTTATTTCAAGTATCGAAAAAGATTTGTAAACCCAACACATTTTTAACATCAACATCCGCTGAATCGCTCAGTTCAATAAGAAAGATTATACGCGAAAACATCTCGCTTGCTTAGAAAAGAGCAGTTGTATCCTTTTTTACATCACTACCACTGCCTTTAAATTCATTGTAGACCTTCTTGCATAATCTCTACTATGTTACACATTAGTATTAATTCTTCCTAAAACTACCAGGCATAAGTATACCAATCAGTGCAGAAGCTGAAATGATCAAAAAGAGGAATGTGTTATACCAAAAACAGGTTCAATAGATCATCTGACTTGCACGATTACTGATACTGATTATGGGATCTATTTCATGTCGAGAATTACTCAAGATACTCGGAATCCGTTATGTTCGGTAGATTACTCCTAAAGCCTTCAAAATTGTATGGCTATCCTTTGCCAGTTTTCAGTCCATTTAATACCAGAGAATTCATCAATCATCAGCCCAAGGCTTTACGGTAATATTAAAGTCATTTTAACTGTAATCTTAGATCTAGAGCCTTCGCTATAGACTTCTATTTAATTCTTTAAATTGTAATTAATTCTTAGCAGTAAATTTTGAACTTTCAGTAGAAAGTCTATCAATTTATGTTGATTTTTTTCGAATTCCAAAGTAACAGTTTTGTAATTAGATAAATTCTTATCAGACGAATTCAGGATAAAACCTCCGACCGAAATTTCTAGTCCCGTCTAATACATATATTCAGACACTTGTAGCTTGGATGAAAATGTTTGTGACCGTTAGATCAGAAGATAGCCTGTTTAAAATCTCTAAAAATAATTTTGCAGGGGTCGATGGCGGCGTGCCTGTGAGAAGGAAAGCAGGTGATGTTAACAATTTCTGCTAGATTCTGTTAAAAGAAAAGAAAGATAAATTATGGGCCGAACTATTCTATGAAATACTAAAAAAATTGAAACCAAACTGTTAAAATTATATAATTGACCTTATCGAACAGTTGCAATTCCACACCATAATTATATCGTATGATGATGGTCTCAAATAATATTGGCTTGACTGTATGGAGAATTATATTTTTTTATTTCATAATCACTTAAGCGTATATGTATGTCTATATGTATATATTTTCGATAGTTTGTTCAAATGGACAAACAAAAAATATGTGAATTTTTTTATTTCTTTTTTCTTGCCAAGCATATACAAAAAACACAAACAATTTAAAAGGTAGGGTATTATATTGTTTGAATGGAAAATTATTTTCTATGGAAAATAACATAATTATTATACATAATGGAATATATATGTATGTAGATAGATGAATCGATGGATGACAAAGTAAGAAGTGTTTGTCACCAAGAATTCAGAACAAGGATAAAAGAAAGAATAGCATGCATACATGAATGGTAGTAATGTTTAGCAGTAATGCATTCATGGGTAAATGTAAATGTATGTATGCATGGATGACATTACATATTATTTATTTTATAAGAAATCAATTTTATTTTAGTGTATTGATTTTTTTTTATTATTATTAACTGGTATAAATATTCAGAAAAATTTAATTTCAAGTTCTCCAATTTAAAAGCAGTAATTTGCATTGGCAACAAAGAACTGTTTTTGTATTATACAAACAAATTGTTTTAATTGCAAAATGAATTTATGAGAAGTAGAAAAAACTTGTTTCACTTTTTATTATTTTATTTTTTTTTTTTGTTTTATTTAAATATATGTATATAAGTATATTTCTTTTTTAGTTTCTATTGGTCTCTGTTTTAGCCACCTTTTTTATATAGGATTACGCAATTTACAGGCCATTATTAGAAAATTATGTATTTTTATACTACACTGATGCACACACACACTTAATTTTTGAAAATATTTTTTCTTTTCTTTTACAATAATTTCGTTTCTTTAACTTGTTAAGCTTCAACAAGGTTTATTTATAAAAAAAGATATATTTTTCCTTTCAAATGTACATATATTTAGTATAACACTTACTTTAATTAACAAAAATTCTTTTTTAATTTTCTATTTTATAGCTGTAAATGTGTACAAACGTATATGTATATTTTTTGTTTTAATATTTCGTTTCTTCTATGCTGCACTCATTCACTTCGTTTCACGTTCAACTCTTGCAGTTGAATATCGAGACTATTTTGTTTGAATTTGAACTTTTTTTTTTAACCATATTTTGTTGTATCTTCCAATTCTCGTGAGCAAAAAATACATACATAAGTACATATGGTTCTGTGGATGTGTGTATATGTGCATGCCGAAATCAGCAGTTTTACTCATCTACGATATATACAGTGCGAGGCAAAAATGAAATGAAAATCTAGATATTTTTTCAACATTTCGGTGCATAAATTAAAGATATTGAAAATAAATTATGTGTTTACACAACGAAATAGAGTGTTATGATTTTTATAACAAAATTTCCATGAGATTATTCCATATCATAAATGAAACCCTGTATCACTCATAGCTATTGTTTTACAAATAACCGTAGATAGTTAAGCAATAAGCACATTGTCAAAAGGTGTAAACTATAATACAGATTTTTGTATGGCACTGTATAGACCACCACACACATACTCATTTAAGACACACCGCTTTTAAAATACACACGACGCGCGCGCTTTAATGTCCATCAAATTACAACAACAAATAATAGTGATTTAAGCAAAACAATTGTGGAGATGAAGAGAAATAAACCAACCACCAACCGTCACTGGCACCGTCACGTAGCTTTTTTTTAATACTTTTGTTATTCTTTATGTATATGTATGTTTTCACTACAAAGCGGTTTTTTAGCCGTACGTACATCTGTGTGTGTGTTTGCTTGAGGCGGCTTTTGCTAGCGGGGTAAAAACAATTGGAGCCGTGTGGGGCATTTGTATGTATTTTATCTTATTCTTAATTTTATTCTTATACCTTTACATGTAAAGCTAATGTATACTACATATTTTACATACATACATACATATTTGCAATGAAAGTAAAAGTTTGAAGACAATTTAACTTTTATGACAATTAATGCAAAAAACAAATGTTTTTTTAAACTAATGTAATAATTCTAGTAACTTGAACAAATTATCAGTAACATAAATTTCCAAATTAATTGAAATTAATTTATTTATTATTAACCTAATGTAAATAAGGTATTTTATTTTTCATGGCCGTCACTGTTGTGTGTTTATATTCTAGACAACGGAATCAAAATCATTACTGGGTTGTAAAATTTAGTATTTATTTGAAATTAAATTATACGACCGGCAATTTTTTTTTAAATATAAGGTACAGTAAAAAGGAATCCATTATTTTTACTTGAATTCAAGACTGCCATACGTAATCAAAATGTCTTATTCTAGTCAAAAATATTCGATAACTTTTCCATTCACAATTGGCTTCAGTAGTTCTCTATTAAGGATAAGATTAGTTCCATAACAACTGAGAATAACGTCTTAAGTTAGGTTTAAATGGCGGCTTTGACTACCAAAGTATATTTGAGCACCCATAGAGGCCCGTTGTGACTTTTTAGGTTAGGTTGAAGAGAGGTTAGGTTCCATATCACAATATCTGATGTGTGAGAGGCCTTATAATTAAAGAAAATGGAATAAAAGATTAGTATCTATTCTAAATTTTTTCTTTATTACAAATTATTTTCCATTTTAGCAAGAACTAAAATTTTATGTGATAATTTTAATTAGAACTATTTTCTTCTAGATCAAAATAGAAGTTTATATAATACTATTCATAAATCTTAACTCAAAAATAAAAAAATAAAACTAAATAAGTGAACTTAAATTACAGATTATGTTATAAAATATTTATGGAAAATATGACTTAATAAGCCGGCGGTTGATGCTGGTATTGCTGACCCATCATATTCGGTTGATTAGGCATTTGTCGCTGTAATTGAGCTACTAAATTGGGATTTTGCTGTTGGGCCTGATTTTGAGCCTGGCTCATTCCACCGGCGGCAGAATTTTGGGGTCCCATGCCTATTAATTATATAAAAGAAAATATTATTACAATACAATTATTTAACTTTTTAAACATTTAAGTAGAAACCGTAGTACTTTTTCCAATTTAAAAGAAATTTACCTTGCATTTGCATCATTTGATGCTGCATTCGCTGTTGTTGCTGCTGTTGGAACTGTTGCTGTTGAACCCCTGGCTTGCCACCTGTTGATTGTTGCCGTTGATATGGTGGTACAGCACCTTGACCCATCATATTATTCATAGTAACGTTGGGTGCCTGATTCATATACTGACTTCTATTGCCAGCCATAGGGCCAGTCGGGCCTCTCTGCTGTTGCTGGGCCATAAAATCTGCTGGATTATTACGTTGATTCATTTGATTAAATCCACCCATTAGATTAGCTTGCTGATTTGGACCACCAGTTTGAGTCATACCTTGTTGATACTGGTTGAAATTTTGGAATTGTGCTGGCCCAGTTGTATTAACCATTCCTTGATTAACTGCTGTATTCCCTACGCCCACACCTACACCGCCCACTCCGACATTCTGTTGCATCATTCCACCGGCATTAACCATACCGGCACTACTTTGTGCTGCCAACAGGGCGTTCGGATTGCTGGTATTGCCCGCTCCCATCATATTGGCATTTTGATTCATAGCCATTTGTGCATTTGCCTGTGGATTCATATTTGGTGTGGACATTTGTTGCTGCATCATAGAACTTTGGCCACCCATTCCTTGTGCTGCCATACCTACAGCATTCATATTGGGAGCCATTTGATTAGGAGCCACACCCGACATTTGATTGGGTGCCATAGCTCTCATACCTGTCCGACCGAACTGCTGTTGTTGTAATTGTTGTTGTTGTTGTACGCTACTTATGCCAGCGGCTTGCTGCTGCGGTGGTATTCCTTGCGTTTGCCGTTGCTGTTGCTGCTGCATGGCATTGAATGTGGGATTATTAAAGGTAGGCTGCCGTTGTCGCAACATGTTGTGTAAAGCTTGTTTAGAGTTGTTTATTTGAGGACGCTCGAAGCGATTCACTAAAATAATAAAAAATGAAATATAAGATTAACTGAGAAGGTGTTGTAATATAAGTGTATAAGAATGGGTAATACTGAATAGGATGCAATCCATTGATTCCAAATTAAACTAGCTAAAGAGGAATTTAAACAAATTAAAAGAATAAAATTACTTTGCATTCCTTGTTGTTGTTGATAGAATTGTTGCTGTTGTTGCTGCTGTTGAATGGGGTGGAATTGATTTTGTCCCTGCCACTGCTGCTGAGGATTCATACCGCTTTGTTGCATACCTTGAGCACCACCAGGACCCATAAAATTCATTTGTTGATTCTGTTGAGGATTTGCGACATTCATTTGTGGTTGGATATTGCCTGGCACTCCTTGCATTTGCTGCTGTTGCATTATAGCATTCGGATTTTGCTGCAACATTTGATTTGGATTAAATTGCTGCATGTTAACCTGCAAACATTTTGTTATAAACTTAATTTATAAACTAAAAATTTATTTTTACTAACATTTGAACCCATTTGCATGTTCATTTGCATTTGTCCCATCTGCTGCTGAGTATTCATTTGTTGTTGTTGCTGCGGTAATTGCTGTTGTTGTTGGCTTTGTTGTCCCATTTGCTGCTGTTGCTGAGGCTGTTGTTGTTGATTTGTTTGTTGCATACCTTGTTGCGTTTGTTGACCAACAGTTTGCGCTTGCTGCTGCGTATTAACTGGCGGTGTTTTGGGATTTTTAGGTTTACGCTTACGCGTAGTACCTTTGCCTCGACCTCTGCCAGTAACCACTGCACTGGGTGATTGATCGACTGAGGAGGGTGTATCAGCTTTCATTTCATCCTTCTGCAAGAAAGGAGTTGGTGTCTTAAAGGACGAAAACAAATTAATACCAACCAAAGCAAAAAATAAGTCGAAAATAAAAACTATAATCAAATATAAAATATAAATAAAAACACAATACCACAATTTTTTCGGGAACTGGCTCAATATCTTCAGGAGGCAGTGGTAATGGTTCATAATAATAACTACTAGGTTTTATTAAGCTATGTGTGTGATACTTCAGATTACGATGAGCCTCTTCGTATGTCAATGGCTTTCTTTCAAGTTTAACAGCTCCAAACCATACCCAAGAGAGAGGAGCTGGATTTTTATGACCTTCTAAAATATCCCATACGGAAATGCGTTGTTTATCCGAAATACGTAATTGCTTTTTATCCATATCATTAATTTTATTGCCTTTTTGATCCACACCAGCAGGCTCACATGAAATAACCTTTTGTTGCAAATCAAAAGAAAAAACATAAAATTAACAAAATATTATAATAAAATTATGTATATTTTTGCAGTCACCTCGGTTTGTTGCTTGTAGAGTGGTAAAAGTTGTCGTATAACTTTTATTGAGGCATTATTCTTTTCACCGATTTCCTTTTTTAGTTTCTTCATTAAATTCGAATAAAACTTTTCATCACGTTCGGATTGACCATCTGATACCAAAGTTGAATGTACTAATGTTGTCAGCATATCCACTACGGTGGTGAAAAGTTCCCTAGGGTTTGAAAAAATGCATTCAATATTTAAAATTCTATTGGAATTAAATTAACATACCGGTTGGTGCTCAGATCTATTACTCCCTGACATACTAGTTGAGCTAATAGTATAGCCCAATCTGTAATAGAGGTACCATTTTTCTGTATAGAATCAAACATACCGCCCACTAAAGAAAATCTTAATTGAAGAGCATCCAACATTTCTTCTCGCCCCAAAGGATCATCTACTCCTCCCATGGTGTCAAACTAAAATTACAAAAAGCACGATTAGTTCCATTCGCCATTCATATAGTGGCTTAACTTACCTCGGCATATGATTGTAAGCACTGTGATAATTGAGAGTATAATGATACCAACAAGCTTTCCTTATATTCATCCTGACCCTTAAGACAGGTTAAAATTAAACCCAAGAACGGTTGATAATTTAAAGGCATCTTTTTATTGCGTGAACTGTTGTGAGAACCATTACTGTAACTACTGCTAGCGCTGCCGCAACTATTACTTTTTTCACGTTCATCACCGCTGCAAGAACTGTTATTGTCAGCTTTGGAAGATTTTGAAAAGTATTTCATACTCTCGAGCACTTGACCGGCAACTCGTAATATACGACCCTGAACTGCAGTGGTTAATTTAGAAACGAGAGGAGCCACCAGCCAAGTTGATGGCTTAGGTCTATGTTCCGCTTTACCGCCATTAGGCATCGGAACTTCCTCCATTAGAAAAACATCTATTGCAGCTCGAGCGACTGTATCTAACCAGTTAGTTAATTCAGTGCTATTGTTCATACTTTGCTTATACATCAGTTGTAAATCTAGCCAAGATATACGCAACGTCCACTGGCCCAGATTTTCTAGAATTCTAACAATCATTGACTTCTGATCCATTTCAGATATAATACTGTATTCAGCTTCTGAATAACAAATCATATGCAATATAGATTGAGATTGCTTAGGTGTTAGCATATCATCGATAATCATGTCGCATAGTTTATCAGCATTCTTCAGGCATCTTTCTAAAACGTGTTCTTGAGCACATATTTGCTTTAGGACATGCTGGGCAAATTCTAATAGAGATATTTGTTCTCCTGTACCAGTGACACTTGGATTTAAAGGCGTAGTTGACATAGGCTGAGACATATCATGATCATGATCTCCTGCTAAACTAGTTAGATCGCTTGTGCCTAGAATTTGGCTTATGTCAACACGATCACTACTTTTTGGTGTACTCCCAGGATGCACAGGTGTATTAAAACCACTTCCACGTTTACCACCACTACCAAAGGCACCAGTTGAAGCATTTCCTGTCATGGTTGGTGTCTTTAAGGCAGTAGTATCAACCACTATTAGAATAGCTTTTAGCACAGCTAAAACTGCCTCTAGTGGTACGTTCTTATGTGCTGCTATAAGTAGGTGCCGATCGCAACTAAGTTTAATATTGGAAGAACTGCCAACAGCATTCAAGGGGTTAGGGGATGTGCTAACAGAATACATGCCCGGTTGCGGTATTTCAATTGTTTTAAATAGCTTTAAAACCAAATGACATGTCAAACGAGCTCCTATAAATTTTGTAATAAAGTATTAATTACATTAGGTATTTATAAGTATTATTTTTATTATACCTGATTCTGCATCTGCTGTAATTTCACCACCCACAGGATAAGCATTGGCCAATGTTGGTAAAGCAATTTTCATAACAAAATCCGCCAAAGAGAAACAATGCCTAGCCACCAAGATACATATAAAAACGGCTAAGGAGTTATGAATTTTACTATTTTGGATATCAATTTGACACAAATGGGGATAACGCGTCTTCTTCATGGCATGGCAAATGTTTTGTAAAGCAGCTATCCATTCTTCTGAAAGTGCATTGCAGCCCGCCGTTAGCTCGGCACAGGCTATTGCAATATCATTTAAACGATCGTTATCTGTTTCATGGCAAACAGCAAATATGACATTAGAAACAAAACTATATATATTGGCTGGAGATTCGTGTAATTGCCTTAACCACAAAGTATCAATTTTACCTCCCCTTTTGGGTGAAGCTAAAAATTCTTGCATAAATTGTGGATTATACGTTTGCGGTACCATCACTAGCTGTTCAGGCTGATTAAAGATGTCCTTAAATTTCTTAATGTGAGATATTTGTGTGAAAAATTCTGAATCTTGATCTTTAGAACGCAAAATTGAACAGGATTCATACAAATCACTTAAGTAAGCCAAAATGCAACGTTCTGCTGAGCTACATTCTGTAGGATTGCTAACGTGTTTTATAATCCGACATAAACCTTCAAAAACGGAAACAGTTTGCTCTGGTGACAAAAGCAAACAACTGTGATATCTTCTCAGTATACCAACAATATACAGACCCAAAGATGTAGTATAACTTCTCACCATATTTGATTTTTTCGCTTGCAATTGATTTTCCACTTCTGGTAGTTCTTTCAAAATTTGATCACACAATTCTAACAGACTGTGTATATTCAAAGCCATTTCCATCAAGTCAAATAAAAATGCGACGTGTTCTTGAACCGGTAAGTAATTATTATTACCCACAGCAAAACCATTCAATTGCTCTAAGACAGTAGCAGCACACTGGGAAGTTACAACGTGTTGATCAAAGTAAGCCATATTCTGACATTTGCTGGTGGTATTTTCAAAATTGAATTCATTACGTGAATGCTTCTTTACTTTACCGCCCTCGGCCACATCAATGCTAAATTTTTTCGTAAACAATTTACAAATCTCTTTCGACATCTTTTTAACAGCATGTTTCTTTTCATCTCGTTCCTTTCCTACTCCAAAAAGCAATATATACCGTTGATTAGATTCACTGCTATAAATCATTGATGGATCATCCTGGGGTATGGGAAAATGCTTTGTATAGATGTAGTGACGCGATATTGATGAATTTGTATCATTACAGCCGCTACTATTGTTGTGATCCGGTATTTTTGGACTATCAGGCGCTTCAGCTTGACCCTTTTCTTTAATATTTTGCAATAGTTTGTCCAAATCATCGTCCACATTTGAGTCATCAAATTCATTATGTTTAAAATCTAATCCGGCTCCAAAATCATCATCAAAACCATGATTAACTGCTGGTGATACTGGCTTATTCGACACCGGACCGGTTACATTGTTCGGCACTACACCCATATTTGTCGGTTTGTTATTACTTAAACCATTTACTGCTCCTTCTAATAAATCGCCTCTAGATATAAGAGTATGCATATACGCATTGTGAGAAAACACATCATGACGTATTAAAGCACTAAAGAGATGAACCAAATTAGTAAATTGAGTGCGATTTGCTAAGCTTCCATTTTCGTCGAGGATGGGAGCATCATGGTCAAGAAAATTCATAAGGACGGATTGAAAAACTGGTAAACCACCGATAAGACCGGCACCCGAAGCAATAGAATCTTTATCATCATTTGCATTATTGTTGCCATTGCCGTTATTGTTGTCTTCGGGAGAAGGCGTAGTAATTTCTATTTGTCGTTTATCTAAGAGAATTGCCACAACAATTGCACGATGTTCACCCCATCTAAATTATTGTAAAATATTTAATTAAATACAAACACAATGTATAGCCGCAAAATAACTTACCTTTGACTTGATACAGCCCACTCACATAATATTTTTACTTTAGTGCCATCCACAACATTTGCATCATATTCGTGTCTTATCTCTTTCATTTCACCGTTTGGACCCATTTCACGTCGTACTCTATCAAAACGTTGAAATATATTCGCATACAAGGAATCTATAGAATTCGTTTCATCCATTAAATCGAAACAATGCGTATCCAAATGATCCAAAATGGTGAGGATATGCGTGTATGAATTTTTGTTAGCATTTTGCCATTTTTCGGCAAACCAACGACTTTCAGCATGCTTTGATCGTAAAGCTATTTCGGCTTCGGTAGATTTGAGCTGACGCCTTATTTCTGTGTTAGTAAACATACATTTTGAAGGCATTGGCAATGCTGATGGTACTATCGGCAAGTGATCTAAAGGACTACCACATAAAGAAGCTGGTATACGATTTTCTCCAATGCCACACCATACCATAGCAGTTGGACATTCGATAGTAATGATTTGCAAAATTGTACTGAGATACATTATTATATCACGATGATGCGGGCAACTTAAGTATTCATTAATAGCACTTTTATAAGGATCCAAATTAGGGTTTTTCTTATCCATGTCCATATCATCAATGTCCATATGAGTGACACCAATTGGCAATATTTTATTTCCAACATTTAATTGCTGATCAATAATATTATTCAATAGATTTGCTAACTTTTTTGCTACTATGTAAGCCAATTTGCGGCTTAGTCTTTCAGACTGTACAAAATCGTGCATGTATTGCAAAGCAAATATTAAAATTAATTTCTTTAAAGATTCATCAAATGTGCTTTGAGTACGCATTTTGTCTAAGAGCTCTAATATCCAATTCAAAAATTCTTGTCTGTCCAATAAGGATTCTTCATGCATATATTTACTTAGTTGAGTACAGTAATTCCAATACTTAAGGGCATTGCGACTATCTTCGAAATTGCTACCAATTCCTGAGATTGAAGAACCTGAGCCAGGTATATTATTTGAACCTGGCAAACTACTTTGGCTATTAGAACTGCCTACACCGGGAGTGTTATTGCTACTTAAAGCGCTTAGACCGCCACCAGTCGACGATTGGCTATTTGCTGGACTCAACATGTGAACTGGACTGGGTAAAGATTGCGATACAGTTGTCAAAGCATTTGTTGCATGAGTAGAGCTATTTTGTTGTTGGTTACTATTTTGTGTTGTAGGGGCCCCATAACCACTAAGTAGTGACTTTTCGCTCGGCGAACCTAAAAACTTACTATAATAAGTTATTTACTCTTAAAGAAAATATGTACTTACATTTCTCACTCAAATGATAGTATTCCTGTAATTTTGGCAGCAAATCTTTCATAAATTTTATTAAATTACTTGTCCATTCGGGTACAGGATCAAAGGAATTTCTTTTCTTATTTTTCGATTCTGATACACTGACCATGTAAGCTGCACTCATTTTAATGAACCAAGTGGCTCTTTGCATATTAACTTGATGATCGCATAGAGTTATTAAAATCTCCTCCTTTTTGTTAAAGGAAGGAGCCTTTTTCGCCAAACTCAGCAATGGTTTATTACCAGCTAAATCCTTAAACCAAGCGTCTAAGGCACTTTTTGTACGAGGCGAGACAGGCCAAAAATTGTCTTTAAAATTTATTTGTTGTTTCTTACGCACTGTATCTTGAAGTGTCATTAGCTCTTCCCTTTTCCCCAAAATGCCATTGTAATATGCAGCAACTTTACTGGCATTAACGTTAGAGGTATGCGCTGTGCCAAATTCATCAGCTAATGGTGGCATTGTAGCAAAACCATGTTTGACATTGGATGGTGTCAGTTCATCTTCGCGTTGTCTTGCATCCTGTGGATAGACGTCAGGCGGACCTAAACGCGTACGTTTTAGTGGTCGCTTTTCCTGCAGTAAGGAAAGCATTTCGTATATATTATATTATCTAGCTCTATATTCTATTTATTTCACACTAATTTTACAATATTCCACAAAACAATTAACAAAAGGTGAGAGCGACCGACAAGAAAATGCAAAACAATTGTTTGAGAACATTTTTGTGTTACCAGATCGTAATATTAAAGAAGGTCGTTGCTATACTGATTTTTTGAACATATGTTCGCAATTAACCCACTAAGATCAACAAATTGTTCCATTTGCTTAAATTTATAAATAAATTATTGCTGCTTTTTCCAAATATTATTTATAATTTATAATATAATTTTTTTTGTTATATAATAAGTGCATATATATATTTATAATGTAATATATAATATAGTTTTTAGAACGTTATATTGATATTTTAAATTAACTGACATATATAAACTGCAAGTTGTGAAAATGTTGTTAACGAATTTTTAACACTTTTCAACACTTTTTAAGATGAGAAAATTCGGCCCATAATTTTTTCACCAAAAATAGTGGAATTTTAGATAAAGTGTAAACTAAAAATTCTTAAATGAAAATGTAATAAAATGTTAGAAATGATCAAGTATATGCAAATTATAATACCAACGTTTAAGTTATTTAAAAGATTATAGCCAAAGAATTATACCCTGGCATTAATAAAGTGCGGTTTTGCTGTGTGCAATAAAACAATTAAAATACCAAGTAACATATGTTCAACGTATTTTTAGCTCTCCAAGAAATCACAGTTTCATTAGTATTTATAAAGCTGTTGTTTGGGTTGCTACAACACGGGGCTGTGTTGGCTGTATCATATCTTTCACTGCCATAACCCATAACAAAATTAACATTAATTTAAGTGAAGTGAAACTAATAGAACAAAATGTGTGATGCACCCGAAACGAGTAAAAAGAGACAAAAAACGGTAAGTTTGCCAGTAGTGAGTAAAGTAGTAATAATATTTTTTAAGTAAATAATACTTGCTAAAAGTTAAGGCAAAACTCATTTAAATAATTTTATTGGAATAGGTGTTGACCTAATTTTTCTTAAACGTATCTAATGCAAAATATTTTTTTAAATCATATACACATTCCTCTCTGATATTTGCTATGCCCCTCTGCTATTTGCTCACTCTTTGTTCGTACTAATTTTGTTTACTCTAATTAACGTCATAAATAACGGTACTATTAGTAGCTGTTAATGTTTCACCGGATGTCGTCGTCGACTTCATTAAATTAGTACCATATGTATTACTTTTTTTTAGTAAAGGTCAAGATTGGCAGAAGTTTTGCACTAAAAATGAAATTAAAGACTTTACTTTGTGGATAAGTCTATTTAAGACAAAAGCATACCATAAAAAACCAGTTGAAATCTGAACGGGCTATAATGCGGATGATAAAAGTGTTCTCCTATTGATGCGTGAGCGAAATGTAGTAAGAAATGCTTTCTTTTGAGGAGTTGTAGCACTATTTTTTGCGTCTGAACTATACGAAACATTACTTTCGTTTCGAATTCATCAACATCACTTTGTTTAAGTTCATATTTCTTGACATAAATATAAACAATATGGAATGTTTTTTAGCCTAAACTATATTGAAAATAGAATATGGAGTCTTTCAGAAATACTGCCTAGTTGCAACAAATTTAAGTTACATAATTTATAAGATATTATCTGCCACATCGCATCACAGATGAATGGTGGAAGTAACATAACGATCACCACGAAACTTTAGTAAACAATAGCTTTTAATCGTACCTTCCCATTGGTGACAGTGGCATACTGACGTAATTTTACGTTCATTAAAACTTAGTTTTTTTTTGGCCTACCTGACACCTAAGATATTTGAGGATTGAAATGGAATGTAAAGTCTTCTCAAGCAAATTATTCGTATATTTACGTTCTTGATTTTATTAAAAATAAAATACATGAATCTAATTCGAACACCTAGCCTTGTTTCTTTCGTGGGTATCTGTTAGATTATAAACTTACTTGGTAAACATTTCATCTTTTATATATAGTTTATTTTCCACTTGATTATCTTACTTTTTATTATTTTTTAATAAAAACATTTCTATAAGTATATAGAATTCCTTATCACATTTTTATAATTTTATATATAAATCTTTATTTGTTAAATTTGTCTATAATCATTATGACAAAACTTTTGAAGTTATAAAATCTAACTCATGGTACTATACAATTATTATATTTAACCTTCAGCTTAAACATAATTTAAGTTGTTTATTTTTATTGAATTTCTTAAGAACGTGAATATCACAGGTATTCGTCCGACAATCATGACAAGTCAGAATTTTTCAAATAATTGTTTTTCATTACTCACATACATATAATAGATTGATTTTTCACCTTTATAATGGATATAATATATAATCACTAACGTACACATACTACTCATTCTGAAATGAATTGAATTAACTATAACGCTCCATTATAGTCACATTGTGACAATACCCCGAATTGGTTCCTCTTTTGATGTTCGTTAAGTTATCTACGAAAATTATATTCTTTTTTTTATAGTGAATATGATGTTACCACATAAAATTTAATAAAGTACGGTTTTCGGACCTAGTGGACGACTGGATGTTATGTTAACAGATAAAATTTAAAAAGGTGAGGTTTTCGACCCAGTGGGCTGGATAGCTGTGGGGGAAATGGACCTGGTGGGATGGATAGCCAAATTCTCAAAGAATTCAAAACAGGGTTTTTACGGTTGATTGATGACCAAAAAATCATCGATCTTGAAAAATGCATGTCATTGACACAAAAAGAAACGCAAGTCATCGATCAAAAAGGTGCAAGTCATTGATCAAAAAAATGCAAGTCATCGATCGAAAAATGCAAGTCATCTGCCAAAAAAGAAAGGCAAGTCATCGATGAAAAAATGCCAGTCATGAACAAAAAAAATGCAAAACATTGATCAAAAAATGTTAGTCATCTACTAAAGAAATGCGACTTGCCAAAATTGCGAAACTTTGTTGTATATATACATACATATAAATGCATATTAACTTAATGATAATTATTAAAATTTTTAAATCCATTTCTCATTTGAAGAAAACAATTAGCTTCGTCGCCTATATCTCCGATCCCAAGTCGCCCAAGCGTAAGAAAACCGGTTTTGGAATCCTTAAGATTATGGCTATCCGGCCTACTAGATCCATTTCTCCCACTAGGTCCATTTTTTATCTGATTTTAGCCGATTAGCTAATTTGAAAAAATAGTTAACTTTGTCACCTATATCTCTGTCCCTAAGAAACGACCGAGCGTAACCTGTTTTGGAATCCTTGATCCAACAATCTATGTCCGTAAACTGCTCCTATTTAAATTTGATCGAATTTTTCACGATATGTTTGCTTGTATAAAAAAGTTAGCTTCGTCGGCTATATCTCCGGTCCCATGGGCTACCCAACCTTAAAGAAAACTGTTTTGGAATGCTTGTTCCAATAGCTATTCGGCTCAAACCGCAAAACTCTCGTAGCTAACTTCACACTCGTTTTTTATATCTTTGTTTATTTTTTCATCGACAAGTCTTAAATTTTACATAATAAGGCACTTGGGTGAAATATATTATGAAATTCTTTATTCTTTTGGAAATTTGAATATCGACAACGTAGTTTTTTTTAAATTACAAAAATACACGATCCTCAAATACAGAAGTAAATAATATGTAAAATACTTGTTTCAAGGTTTTCTTATACTCAGATAATTTTTTAGAATAGTTTAAATAAACAGCTCTTTGATGAATCAATGTTTAGATTAAAAAAGTTGTTTCAAGAAAGTGGACTCATCAAAGGCAATTGATAGAGCTATTATAAACAATTCACTTGTATAACACCCATTTTTCACTTCACTCCATTATGTAGGTCAATTAACATTAATTTTTATTATCTTGTTATCGTATACAAATTTATCATTTTTGTTTTTGCCACAGATTTGAAACTAAATAAAAATCTGTGTGTGTAGTACGGTCACTCAACTTTCATATGGTTGAAATCAAGTTATTCTTTCCTCATAATTTTATCCAAAAGTGCTAACAAAATGTCTATTATTAATCGGACAAGAGCCACTTGTGGTATATTTACGAAGAGGCAAAAAAACCTGTTATTTTTATTTTTTAATAAGAAGTAAATTGTTTTATGTCTGCCAAACTTATTTTTTACAATACATGTTATTGTGTTTAAACTGAAGTTAAAAATTTTAGCTTTCCATTTTTGTTTTCTTACTAGTAATAAATAGATTGTAAACATTTCGCCAACATTGTTACACAAAATTTTTAAAATTTTGTTGTTTTTATTATGGTACTTTTATACATTATTTTGTACAATATACAATCTAGGACACCGCCAGCTCTGAACCATTCATTCCGGCATCGGTTTAGAGGCAGGGACGCGTTTTACCTGATATAGATAATGTTCCCATAGTGCACTTATACAGGAGGTGGCATGTGGCAATTTGTCAGAGCAGCCGTGAATAAAATTACTGCTGTAATAGAGTTTCGGGATTGGCTTAATTCCACCAAATGTTGTAGTTACAAGAGATACTTAAATCGACATGGCAGGAAATTAGCTCCACCCTTTTGGCGACTTCCTAGTATTCAATTTTAAAAATTGTTTTTAAAATTTAAAATGTTCAAAATAATTTCTATTATTTCAGTATTAAAAATTCGTAAGTTTCAAATAAAATTCCTAAATACGTATTTACTAAGATAATCTTTACCTTTAACTAGATTATTTATAGAAAATGAATAAAGGGGCCAAATAGGGTGTGAATGATATGATTCTGATAATAAGAATAGTTTTTTTCCATTCTTATAATTTTGCGATCGTTCTGTCACATACACCTTTTTTCGGTTTGATTATTATATTGTAATCTTTTATACAATTTTTTTTCAGTAGTATTAGGACACATGTTGATATGCTAAAATTTTAAGTACTATGACTGACACAAATATTAAACGTCCGAATTTGACCATACGAAACTAAATAAGGTGAATATAATTGCATGCTACAATAATAAGTTAAAGTTCTTCTTTAATCCGATTAATAAGAAGTTATAATGCGATCCTTTAAAAAATTTGCTTCATATTCTGTTTCGGAAATGTTTCTCCAGTGACCTATTTTTTTCTATATTACTTTTCCCATCAGTATTTAGCTTTTAATTAATAATTATATAAAGTACATTCTATAATTAAAGTTTATTTTTCAATGATTAAGCACAAAATGAAATCATAAATAAATAAATTAAATCCAAATCTACCAGAAAAACGAAAACATTTATCAAATCAAAAACGTGTCTTGAAAACGTTTTTTAATCTCTATAAGAAATAGGCGATTTAATCGTCGTCCGTTTGTTTTCTCTACGCATGTTAGCAATATATTCGTCCATTGTGGACTGATTGGTGTTCAAAGCTCTCTTTAAGAAAACAAAAGGTGAGATCCTTTAGTCAAAACATCAAAACAATTTAGCGTATTGCTATTTCGAGGATTAATTTCACCTATTCTCTCTGGTCGTGAATAGGTTATCAATATATCAACTTAATATAATTTTAAATGTATATGTATAATGTTTTATCAGTTGTTTTTTAAACGTGGTACAAGTGTTCACACCACTTCAAACACATTTGGTAAAAATATATGTATACCTTTGTAATCTCTAATTTATTATTTAATTATTATTGAATAACATTTTTTTTTATTCTCTGCCACCTTTTTTAAAAACAGTTCTAGCATTATCAGTTCGTATATTCAAATGAAAAATTATTAACCTGTTGTTAACCAATTTCAATAAACAATTGAAGTTTATCTTAAATTAGGTTTTTTTAAATACTGTTTTAAAGGTAGTTATTATACAAATAGCACTAGGCTGATTCCATTTTAACCCTGTGGTGGTATAATTTGTTTCATGATGTGTTTTATAGTTTATGAACATTATTTGAAATAGTCGAACAGGCCGATAAATAATTAAAAACGTTGAGTCCATCCGTATTGTATTCAATTTTTAATTTGCCCAGGAAGTAAACATTGTCCAAACGATCATTTCGAATCGCTTGAATACATGCACAAGAAGCTCATGAAGCTAATTTCCATATAGTAATGGGCCAACGATGTTCAACCTAGATTGATAGAAAAGTTTTGCAATTTTTATGATGCGCTTAGAAGGGTCTCATCAGCTATGGGCTGCTTTAAGTGATTTTAGCAAATAATTTTTTATTGAAACATTTGCCAAGTATTTGAAACAGGCTGTAGTTAACAATGAGCAAAAAATAAAAATGGAAAGTAACTTTATATTGTACAATATAAAGCATCATATTACTTACATGTAGTTTCTACCCGTCTATCATTAAAAAATAAAAGAAAACAGACTAAGGAAGTACTCGTTAAAGGGTTAAGAAGATAACTTCATAAACTGAGTACCAGTACGTACAGTCTAAATACTTGTGAGACAGTTAATAAAGTATCTATGCATGTATAACAAATGTTGCTCAATATTTTTTTAATTTTAAATCTCAATATAAGTTTGCAGTGATAAACATCACACAATGACGTCAAAACGGCATAATATTGAGTACAATTTCTTTCCATCTTTCTTCCACTGCCTGGTGTAAAAAAGACAGGCGCTTTTTTCACTCTCTTCGGAAGTTTTTAAGTTGCAATTAAAGATTTTTATTTTTCCATTTAAAAAACAAGAAATTGAATTCAATTTTCATACGTTGTCGGCCAGTCGTTTGGTTACATAGTGGTTTTTTGTGAAAGTTAATTTATATAAATTTCTTTTTGTTTGTTTTTGTTTATTTGTTGTTGCTGTTTAATTCTTGCTTTTGATAGCTGCTTTTTAAACATTATTTTAAAATAAATAAAAAAACTAAATTTAAAAATTCAATAACAAACAAAATGTTTACAAAACGTTCGCATCTTTTGAACACACATTTCATGAATAATAATAACAACAACAACAATGGAAATGGAAAATGTGTTCACAATCATGCCCAATGCATGGATGCGGTAAGTTTTACTTTTCTAAAAAGTAAAAGATGCTGTTATTAGTACATACATATGTATAAACATTGTATAAGTTTTACATTTAATAACGCTTATTATAAAATATACAAAAATAGTTTTGTTTTTATTGTAAAACGTTTACTTACTTAAAAATTATATCTATATTTAAATAAGTATTGTATTTGAAAGTGTGTTAAGTAAGAAATAGTGTATGTTTCTCACTAAATCACCATTAAATTGGTTTTTGTAATTGAATATAAAATATTTGTGAATAATTTTTGTCTTGAAATATATTCGTTTTCCGTGACATTGCAATCGTGAATACAGTTTTGTGTTTTCCCTTGGATTTGTTCATTTCATTTTTGTTTGGAAAAATATGCAGAAAATTTTGTATGTAGGAAATAATTTGTATAGAAAAGTCCCTCCCGCACTGATCCTCAGAGCATTGTTTTGTGTGCTCTGTAGGCCCTTACCCTATATTGATAGATTTTCTTCGAGAATCTTATTTTCTGATTTCACCTTTTCAATTTGTAGAAGCTCATAATGCACAATTACTTTCTAAACCGGCTAGGCACGTCTTTATTATTATATCTTATCAGCAAAGTCAATAGTGAATTCGGTTCATGCAAATTTTACAGATTCTATCAAATTATTAGTATACAATTACAAGATTTTTCTACTTTTAGTTCCTTTATTTAATATCTTATCGCTGGCATAAAATTCAACATGTCCGATAGCTGAATTGTTATAATTTACATAAATACGATATTTAAATGGAAAATGTGTTCTTAATATAATTATATTTAAATTTTGAAAAACTAATGTTATCTTATTTAAATTAGTGTACTACAATCTGTAATCTGTTTTACAAATATAATTAGAATGATTGTTTTTACTTTTAACTATTTAAAATTTGTAATATTGTATAACAATTTAGATGCACCAGATATACCTTCTGTTTTTTAATGTAAAAATTTGCTTATTTGAAAATAATACAGCTGAATAACGTTCTATTAGTTGTCAGGTAGTTTTCGTAAACTAATAATTATGATATGATCTTACAAAGATCTAGATTTCTATCCTGTTTCTCATTTTTTTATTACGAGTTATACGAGGCTATGGTGATTAGGTTTACAATCTACATATATACATAGCTCTAGGTATACAATCTATACCAGCACTAACAGGCAATTTTTGAATTAGGAGTGAGTAAAGCAGTGCTCTTAATATGGTATAGTGCTCTCAATTGCTACTAGTAATAATCGTATAGCAGGGATCCGAATTTCACTTTATTTTTATACTATCCTTTTTGATAGACTCTCCAATTTAGCATTCTTTGATGTTCTAATTGGTTTAGTTTGGATTTAACCATATTTGGCTAACAAAGTAGTAATATTTTGGACAAAATTTGTATTTACTTTTCTTTTCCATGAATACAAAAGTTGTTATTCGGATTCGATTAAGGAAGCTTTTAATATTACCCTTATCCTATACGTTATATTATTTCTAAAACAAAATATAGGAACAAGTTCCAATGTAACAGGTATCACTGTTAATTATTTTCATACTTTATAGAATTTATATAAAATTTAATAATTCAAGAACTTTTTCATAATATAAATAAAAAAATTTTGCACTATCATCATTAAATAAATAATATGAATTGTTAAGTCACATAAAAAATATACATGTATTTACATATATTCATTTTACTTAAAATTACAACAAAAAAATTTCACTGATAACGAAATCTTTCCTAACTATCATTATCATTAATAAAGAAAATTTGATAAAGTTCTATACAAACAATCTATTCAAATCTATTAGTTTGAATGTATATATGTATATGTACTATATATGCCTTCAAATACGTGGCTGTTATATTCTTACTATAAATTAGTTTTGTTTTATTTAAAAAACATAGACGACGATTCATTCTTTCTTCTTAATATTTCTTAAAAATTGTTGTTGTTTAAAACACCTTTGACTGGCGGCTTGACGCTTCGTCAGTATTGGGAACATTATTTGCCTTTGGCACAATATTTATGTTAATTCATCATCTAACAAATGTTTTGCTTATGTTTGTATATTCGACGTATACATAAATACGTTTAACTGTAAACAACAAAAGTAATATAATTAAAAAAAAATTTTTATTACTATTTTAGTTGGTGTTTATATGGCATTTGTTATTGTAGCTAAAGAGTTCTTTTGGATTTTAAACTTATAATTCTGCAAAAGATTTTGAATAATTTTAGTATTCTGTCGACTATAGACTGATCAAGTCGCTCCAATCAATATTACTTTTATTTCTTTTCTTAGTTATTTGTTGATAAGAGTATAATCAATTATTATCGTGTACTTAGCATTAAACAAAAACAATTTTTTTTTTATTCCATTAAAATAAAGCTAAATAATAATAAGAAATTATATTATATAGAAGTGTATAACAGATTTATAAATTGAAAACAATGCCTAACCCTTCGATTGGTTTTTATCCACATGTAAAGCGCAGAGTAAGTGTAACGAATAAAATTTTGATAAAACACTATGAAGCATAACGTAACGAGTACATGAGAAGGACCAAATATCACTTTCATACGTAAAATTAATAATAGTATTATAATATAATAACATTCAAAATTTCAATAGTTCATTAGGGTGTTCGTACATTAGGTGTTGCAAATCGATTTAAAACATAATATAATCAAGAAAACGTCTGGATACTTAATTTCTTTTTTTTCCGGCTACTTTAAAAAATAAATAAAATAAAAAAAGTATGTACGGAAACTCGCTTAAATTATTTTTCTAAAATACATATGTTCATACGTTTATTTAATTTTTAACAAAAAATGTTAAGCAAATAATGTTTATCTCTGACTTAGCTTCTACAGTATCGAATTCCAATCTACTTTCGAAATTATTAAAATATATTAACGACAATCTACGCAAAATCGTACACACAGCACTAATGAAGACTGTCTTAAGAAAATCAATGTTGTGGTTTTGTGTCATAAACAATTGTCCGCAAGTTGTAGTCCAGTAGGTACAAATCGGTGCCGCTCTTCAGAGGAAATGTATGCTGTTAAACTGCTTTGGATTCAGTTTGCTGAAAAGTCCTCCGCTGGTTTTGGAAAACGGTTAGGTTTATATACAACAGTTGAACAAACGGTTTCAAAGATTTTAACCTCTTGTTCACGGAAATTAAAGCCTGGGACCAATCGTAAGAGACACCCCACTAAACCACGACCGAAGTTGGAAACAATTCAGTTACATTCATAGGTGACCATACATACATACTTATGTACATCCTATCATTGTGGTGTTATTTTCTACGCAAGTTATCAGTCTGCTTCACCAAAACACGTTTACATTTCTTGCAGCAATTTCTTTTTTAAAACTGCAAATAACAAATACCCGGTACGGTGCTTAAAATCACCTAGTCCCAATTCGACTCATAAACTTTTGTAAGCCATATAACACTATAACAACAATAAAATTCTCTTTAATTGACAGCTCTATAGTTTAAAACTGAAAATTTAGAATTCCTGAAAAAGGATGATGCTTTATATGGTAGAATATATTTCATAACCAATGTAGCAATAACGTGATATGTTCTAATTCTTCTATTAGAATGATTGTGTTCAATGTTATTATAAGACTTACGTCCATACAAAGTATAATAACTGTAGGTCCTTGGCGATTTAAAATCATTTTTCCTAGTCATCATTTAAACCGATTCAAGCCGTAATTGACGTCATAACTATTTGTCTTTAATAAACAATAGCATGTGGTGTCCAAAACTTGTATTCTAGGAATCACCAAATGGAGGGGTGTATCGTATATGATTATGACTTTTGAGGGGCATTAGTTTTGCGGGATAATATTCAGTGTAACAAAATAAAAAAATACCGGCATAAAATCTCGAAAATCAAACCACCGCATACAAAGAGTTAATCAAGCGTAATAAAGTATAAACATACATATTTGTTGTGTTTGAGCAGATAACTCAAGGTGTCTTTTCTCTTTTTTTGCTTAATAGACGAAATTTTTAGATAAATTTTATTAAAAAAAAAAAAAGAAAACCATGCTCCAAGGGTTATTGAACTCCACATACTCAGCTCTTCTTTCAATATAAAGTTTCGTTAAGCATTTCGACATCAGACTAATTATAATTTCATTATATGGCATTAGGTTGAGGTCAACGAAAGATTTTCTAATCGTGCTAACATAAGTTGTTTTTTAAATAATCTGATGTATGCATATATTTGTATAAATAAGCTTAAATGAAAAAGCTAAAATATTTGTTAGTTTAAGATAAGTTTTATCATAGTTTGCATATCACAAAAGGTATTTAAAAGTATTAGTTACATGTTTTTTTAGATATTAATTTATTTATTTTATTTTAAGGTTTTTAATACATATTATTTTCATTTATATTCAAGAAGTTTTATTTGCAATGTTTCATTATGTTTTCTGTGGCTTCGTGAAGAATTAGTTTTACTTAATTAATAATTAATCGTTAATACAAGAGTAATCTATATTTAAAAAGTGTTAAAAAATCTACATTATGGAAGTGATTATTTTTATGCAAATTTAGATTTATTTTTCTAAAGCGGTTTACTTTTTTTTTAATAAACTTATTATTAATACCTAAAAATCTAATATAAACACATTTTGCATATATACATACATATACATATATGAATATAATATAAATATCATTTCGTGCATAAAAATTAATTAAAGAATTAAAAAAATCTAAAATCCAAAAAAAAATTTTCATTTAGTGCCTACAAGTTGCTACTAATGTCACTGAACAGAAACATCATGTAACCCGTGAAGCAAGAGGAAAAAATATTGGTATATGTCGCGGTTTTCGAGGTTGTACCGTATGGCTGACCGGTCTCAGTGGTGCTGGCAAGACATCTATTGCCTTTGAATTGGAAGCTTTCCTCGTTGCACGTGGTATTCCAGCCTATGGTCTTGATGGTGACAACATTAGAACCGGTCTTAACAAGAATTTAGGTTTCACACCAGCCGATCGTGAGGAAAATATTCGTCGTGTCGGTGAAGTTGCCAAACTTTTCGCTGATAGCGGTGTTGTAGCAATCTGCAGTTTTGTTTCGCCATTTGCCGATGATCGTGAAATGGCTAGAAAAATTCATAAGGATGCCGGTTTGAAATTCATTGAAGTTTTTGTCGATACTCCATTAGCGGTTTGCGAATCACGTGACGTTAAAGGCCTGTACAAAAAAGCTAGAGAAGGAACTATCAAAGGCTTTACTGGCATTACTCAGGAATATGAAAAACCTGAAAATCCTGAATTAGTTGTCAACACAGACGGTTTTACTATTAGAGAATCCACACAGAAAGTTATACAACTTTTAGAAAATGAGGGTATTATTCCAAAATCTTTGAGAGACGTCGAAAGATTGCCAGAATTATTTGTGGCACCCTCCTTAAAAGATGCCGTTCTCAATGAAGCTAAATCTTTACCCTCCATACCCATTAGTGTGGTCGAATTACAGTGGGTGCAAGTTTTATCGGAAGGTTGGGCTTATCCTTTAAAAGGATTTATGCGTGAAGATGAATACCTACAGACCCTGCATTTCAATTCAATTTTAAGTGAAGATGGTGCATTCAGAGAAAATCAATCGGTACCAATTGTTTTATCGGTATCCACAGAAAACAAAGAAAAATTGGATGGCTCATCAGCTATTTGCTTGACATTTAATGATAAACCTATAGCTATCCTCAGGAAACCTGAATTTTATTATCATCGCAAAGAAGAACGTTTATCAAGACAATTCGGTACCAGTCATCCTGATCAACCATATATTAAGGTGGATCTTCTACATACATATGCATAAATGTAAGCAGTCTTTCATGTAATGTTTTATTGCAGATGGTCCTAGAATCAGGAGATTATTTAGTGGGCGGAGATTTAGAAGTTATTGAGCGCATAAGATGGAATGATGGTTTGGATCAATATCGTCTAACACCCAACGAATTGAGGCAAAAGTTTACTGAAATGAATGCTGATGCTATATTTGCTTTCCAAGTAAGTTGAACTAGTAAATATAAGATACTGAGGTAAGGATACTATGGGAGATGCATAATCAAATTATCTTAAAAATTAAAAAAAAAAATTCTCGAATAAAGGAATGCATTTTTAAACTCGAATAAAAACTTTCCCTCAAGCCAAGAAAGCTCTAATTTCAAGCAAGAACAATGAATTTCTTTTGTTTACACCTTATACTAAATAAATACTAATAAATTTATAGTTACGTAATCCCATCCATAATGGTCATGCCTTACTTATGCAAGACACCAAACGGCAGCTACTTGAACGTGGTTTTAAAAAACCTGTTCTACTTTTACATCCTCTTGGGGGCTGGACTAAAGATGATGATGTTCCTTTACCCGTTCGTATGGCTCAACATCAGGCTGTTCTTGATGCTGGGGTATTAAGTAGAGATGATACAGTCTTAGCTATATTCCCCTCACCCATGATGTATGCCGGACCTACTGAGGTTCAGTGGCATGCTAAAGCTCGCATGAATGCTGGAGCCAATTTCTATATTGTAGGCAGAGATCCAGCTGGTATGCCTCATCCAAATAAAGAAATGTATCCAGATGGAAATTTGTATGACGCCACTCATGGTGCTAGAGTTTTAAAAATGGCACAAGGCTTAGATAGCATGGAGGTAAATAATAATTCAACACAGCGCAGCAATAATTCAACACATTTAATTTGTATTTCATTTTTTAAAATAAAGATTTTACCCTTCCGTGTGGCTGCTTATGATAAAAGCGTATCGCGTATGGCATTTTTCGAGCCAAAACGTAAGGATGAATTTGAATTTATCTCAGGTACTAAAATGCGCACATTGGCTAAGACTGGTTCCAATCCCCCTGATGGCTTTATGGAACCCAAAGCTTGGAAAATTCTATCAGAATACTATCAATCCTTATTGCAGAAATAATAGTTAACTGAACGGAGTTTATTTTTTGAGTGCAATGTTTTTTTTTAATTTTTTAAAGGAATGAAAACATATTTATAAACATTTTATGTTCTTCCCTTAATACATTACCATTAGTTTAAGTACGAGAATGATGTTTTCCAATATCATTTTCTTTAATTATTATGCGCCTATGAATGCCTATTTTTGAATTTTTATAAATTTTATGTAAAGGCTTAATACTTATTATTTGTAGTTAAATAATGTATGTCATTTTATAAAAAGACATACATTGCATATTGTATGATAACGCATTAATATTAAAAAACAATCATTGGTGTAAACTAAGAGAAAAAAGAAAAAACTATTCAATATTTATATGACACAGTCGTTTCTTTAACGTTAAACATTTTTTGTCGTAATCAATGCTGTATTGTTACATGTTATTATTTATATTATTGTAATATACTTTCAACATATAAAGATAATAAAATTAAATTATTTAACATTTTATAAGTCTAAACTAATCAATTTTATTACCTATTATTAAATTTACAAAAGGTAAATGAAAGGGTGACCCCAGATACACGACAGTTAAATCTTTTCTATTAAAAAAACATAACCTAACCTATAAATATCCCCCTTAAAGAACCTTTAGCCTCAGAAAAAACTCAAACAATCGGCGCGAGGAAAATCGAAATAATTTAAACTTTTTTATAAAAATTAAAAACATATAGTGTAAGACACCGGTTTGCCTACACGCTATGTTTTCCTAATATTTTCAAATTAAAACACTTTTTTAATTTGAGAGTCAAAACAAATGTAAGTTTTCGCAGTAAAGATTTCAGCTAAGTTTTCAATTAGTAAGTAGTGGTATATGTTTTCAGAGTAAGCAGTGGTATATGTATGTTGGAAGTAAAAGCACATTTAATCCTTCAGCTAAATTAAGTTTTTAATACGGTGAACCATAATTTAACAAAAAAAACAAACATGTTTTTTCTTAAAAAAAAAACTTAAAGAAGCAATGTGAGTGTAAAGCCATACAAAACAAAAATAATCAGAAAAACACAAATTTGTGCAATTTTAAACGGTTTAGTTTCGATAATTCCGTTTTATCATCTGATAATTGAAATCACAAATTCTATTTCAAGAAACAATATGCAGTTGTTGTAAATAAAAATGTGAAGGTTCCGGTAACAGTGCCTGTTAACAGATTAAAAAAGATTTATGACAGATTAAAAATCATCAGTGAAAATAAATCGTATGGACAATTTTCTTATACCGAAGTAATCATTGAAGTGCAATAAAAGTAGTACTTGACCTAAAAAAAGTAATTTTCGAAGTACTCAAAAATATTATCTTGTATCTCCTGTTTGTACAAATTAGCAATAGATTGAATGAAAAAGTCATAAACACCCTATAAACGAAAAATAAAACGAAAGAGCAAAAAAATATTAAGTACAACTTACAATAAAACACAGGACCGCAGGACAACTGCGGACTTCCTAGGACTGCCGACTACATGACGTTGACAACACACCTACATAACCTACTACAATCAACCCCATCTCTTACCCATCTCATCCTCACCAAATCACATGGCATACAACCAACTAAAGGCATGAATAACACTAACCTTTTATATCTTATATATAGGGAGAAGCTTCTGGAAGCAACAGCCGAACTGTTACAACAACAACAACAATAAAACACATATGAATTTTTTTGTTTGTTTTTGAATATTTTTATAAAATTGTATAAGTATAATTATTACAATTATAAATACTAAATAATTAATATCAAATTGTAGATGTTTTATGGTATTTCATTTTTATTTATTTTCTGTTGCAAAATTCATTGTAACTTTAGACGTACACACACACATACACACACATAAAATTATGTGGTTTATATTATTACGTTATATATTTATCAATCAATTTGTTTCTTTACGTGTGTTGATGAATAAGTTTATTACTTATGATATTTATTAGTTATCATTTATTTATTATTGTTAATTTTATTTAGAGATGAGATTAAAATATATTCAAATAAAGATAATAAAAATACAACAAAACGATAAGCGAAGGAAATTAAAAATATTAAGCACCTTAACAGAAAAATATGCGAAAAAAATTATAAAGTACAATGTGATATTACTACACAACCCCGATTAGAATGTGATTTATGTGTATATAATATATATATATACATAGTACATTTAAATATAATATATATACTATATATACATATAATAAAATAGAGAGAAATACGGAAAAATTCTAAAGTGCTTAAATTAAATGATATACAACATAATAAAATAAAATGGAATCTTTAACTCAGAATAGAATTTTTGTGCGCAAATAATTTTTCAATTTAGTATAAAAATAATTTAAATGGCATTTTTTAATTTTTTTATTTGGTTTTCATTTTTTTTTTTCAAGATTTTGTTTAATTTTTAATTTGTTTTATTGCAGATATACACAAAAAAGAAATTTATATTATAAAAGAAACTCTAAAAATTTGAGTAATTAAAACGCACATGTGTTTAGTGTACAAAATATAACAAAACTATATAAACAATTTATTTTCCACAAATATAAAATAAAACACATTTCAATTGATAATTTTATTAAATAATAGGCTAACAAGGTATACATATAACACAAAAATTTTTAAAATCTGTTATAAACAGTTATTTTGAGATCACTTTTATTTATCGAAAGCAATATTTAAATTAAACTGTTGCCTATTATATTAAAACAACCACATTGAAGTGGTAAAAAGGGTAGATAAATCAATTATAATCTTTAAAACCATCTATCACAAAAATAGATTGTATTCTAAAGCATTTTAACACAAGTTAGGAGTAAACTTAATGTAGGACACCCAATTACGTTAATACAATATTGCAACAACAAAATATTGAACACTGGTTAGCTCATTTTACTTAAATATAACACATCTTATGCATAGAAAAAGAATTATTACTATAGTATGTATATGGGCAATATCGAAATTAAAGTTTTCTTTTTCATCTGTCATTATAAGTATTCCTTGTTAGTATTACGAATTATTTGTAATTTAAAAATGTAGGTTTCTTGTATACATGGTTTTATTTATTCATCTAAATATTTATATTTATATAATTGCAAATTGGTTGTAATCTTAGTTTATTTAAGTCATGCAGATTATTATATTTTTTTTTGTTTGTTTTTGTATTGACCACATACATTCCTGCATATCTTCAAGAATTTAATTTGTTTTTTTTTTCCATTTAAATAATTGTTTTTATTCGTGCTTTGCTTTCTGTTACTGTTTTATCTTTTTTGTGGTAAATTGCGGTAATTTTTCTTTTAAACATCTATTTTTAATTAATTATTTTTCAATTTTTTTTTTCATTTGTTATTATTTTTAAATAAATTTTATATTGTATCATTATAATTTTTTATTATTACAATAAAAAAAGTTTAAGTTCTTGTTAAATTTAACAAGATGTTAGAAAACTACATTCATCGTTGTATTTACCTCGTCAAAGCAGACTGCACCTTGACAACCAACTTTCCGCTTTTCTGTGATCATTCGATTTCAGCTGGTGGCCACCTTTGGGGGGATTATTTGCCTCCTTAAAATAATACAAATTTTATTAATTATCGTATTGTTAATATATTAAATTTTTAGTTTTACCATTCGTTTTTCCATTTTTGCTTTTATATCACTAGCTAGAGTAAGGAAAGCCTCTTCTACATTAATGCTGGCCTTGGCTGAGGTTTCCATGAATTTAATGCCATATTCAACAGCCAACTGTTCCCCACGTTCTCGTGACACCTATAAAAATATAAATACACACATTTCTTATTTATTAAACCACTAGTTTTTTTTTGAAATGTTATTATGAGCTGGATTACTAAGACCAGACAGTATGGTGTAACAGAACAGAGTTTCTAGGGTTAATAGTAACCCACACCGACAGATAGCACGCTAATATTATTGATCATTGCCTTTATCCTTTATTTAGGATTATGGTAAACCTATTTTTAATTTTTGAACCATAATCAATAATATTCGGTTTTGTTTCAATAACGACGACTAAACATGTGAAAAGCATTTTTGGTTCTAACTCTGCAATAATCAATTTCATACAGTTTTATTGTCATGCACTGTGTTTCGATAATATTTTATGTTAAAAATGCTCATCCTATTTTTGTACATAAAATGAATATTGTGAATACCCAAGAGCAAAGTAAAAACAAAAAGCGAATGGTGTTTGCTTATAAAAATTGGGTCACTTTTGACAATTTAACAGTCATGGTCGTATCACAGTGGGTAGGCCTGTATTTACAATTACCATGGGTTAGTTGTTTATTCAATATCGTTCGAATGTCGAACTTTTTATTGGGATCTGTATCGTCAACAGTTAAACTATTTACATTTTTTTATTATTCGTTTTATTTACAATCTATCCAAGGATATTAAGTAAATTTTATAAAATAAAGAATAACATTCATTGTTGAATATACAAAAACAAAAATTGTTAAAATTATTTCAAAATTTATAATATACATTATAACTATTTAAATAAATAAATTTCTGAACAAATAAATTTTAAATTTAAGGTTTGTATACAAGACATATCTTGGCATATTTCACCCTTTTAACTTTCATGCCGCCCATAAGAATTTTGCACTTAACTAAACACACCTTTATGCAAATTATTGCCAATTAAAATTAAATGCCCCCACTGTTTGCTTGCAATTAAAATGACCAAAAACTACAAAAAGACTAATGGGACACTACATATTACATCATAATGTATCACATCCTTTTCTCTATCTCCTTAACTATACACATATAATTTTATTAAATAGTTTACAACACACCAGTGAACTTGTAAGTAAATAAGTATCGAATATAATGGCATTACATTATAACTATAAAATAACTTGTGGTATAAATATGTAGTTTAGTTATATATGGACTTATATTATAATACATACCTGTCGTTTTTCATTTAGTTCACATTTATTGCCCAATAACATTTTTTCAACATCAGCCGATGCATTCTCTTCAATGTTACGTATCCAATTTTTAATATTTTCAAATGTTTTTTCTTGAGTTATATCATAGACTAACATTATACCCATAGCTCCCCTATAATAGGCGGTGGTAATTGTTCTAAAACGCTCCTGGCCAGCAGTATCCCTATAAAGAAAAATTAATTATTAGGAAACTTTTTCTTTTTTTCTGTTTCAATTCAATTCTTACCATATTTGTAATTTGATTTTCTTGCCATCTAATTCAATCGTTCTTATTTTAAAATCTATACCTGTAAACAAAAAACGTTAAATTAAAAATCTTATAGGAAACACACATACACACAAATTGTTTGGATTTAAAATAAACATCTAATTGTGGCTGAAATAATAAGGATAATATTAAAAATTCCCCACGGTATGGTACCAAAGCATGTTCGTTTATTAAAAAAGTTGGTACTGTAGGAGAAAACTGTAAATAAGAGAAAAATTTTACCCACAGTAAATTGGGTCTGCAAACCTAAATTATAATAGTCGCCAGGCACACACTTTTAAATTAGTGTGTATAAATTGTGTTTAAACGACTTGATTGCTGTTGCACTCTTGTGTATTTCATTAATAAAACTGTCCGATATTGCAGTTTTAATTGACGTTTTTAAATATATTAACAGACTAACAAAGACCTATCCATAAGATGTTAAATTTTTGCCTTAAACTGATGCAGATGTATTACAACAAATAGCAAAGATTTTAAGATATTATATATTAGAAAACAATTTCTTTGGTTAAATGCCAAAAAATAAATTGTAAACATTAAAGCACGAGACTAAAACAAAAATAATCTCCAACCTTAAATTCTATTAAGGTTGAATGAGAAGAACCAAATTTCTATTAAAAAATATTTTTTATAAATAACCCCCTAACAGAAAGTACACAATTTACTAATAGGTATTGGGTTTGACTTTATACCTTTCAGGTAAAATTAGTGTGTCTCTTTAAAACCTATATAAACACCACTGAAATCATTGGGGTAGATCAATTGAAAAAGTAATCACTGTAAAAGTATTAAAAAAGGTAAAAATTATTAATTGAGACTGTCTGCAAACTGCACATACATGATTAATTTTACATAAGGACTTACATTTTAAACTTACAAAGTGGAGTAAGTCTAAAAATCGAAATCTAATGACAACCGGCCACGACTTAAGAGGCACAAAACGAGTCCTATTGTTGGAAAAAATATTAATGGATAAAATCCATGCTTATATTTAGAGAAGTCTGAACTATCCTTTAGTATTTCTGTTTAAACATTTTGGTCTTGTGGCGTCAGAGGGAAATTTGTTTACCTGAAAAAGTTGATAATGAATTTTAAGGACACAAGCAAAAGACAATACATACATTTATAGCTGCTGAAATATGAAAATAATTTTTTCGACAGATTTACCACTTCTAGACTATTTTCTGTAGGGCTATTAAAGGTTATCAGAAACACTTGAAATCGGGAAAGCCTGTATTAGCCGTTCATACGCCCAGATTGGGACGCAAATATCCCGAAATATGATCGAAAATCGAACTTGAAAAACTGTGTATTTCTTTCATAAATCAATTTATAGAATATTTCTCTTAAATCCCGCGTAAAAATATCAAAATTGCTAACCCTAGTTGCAAAGTTAATTATTTAAGTCAAAAGACAACAAAAAAATATGACAATGAAAGTCTTTTTATGCAAATTTGCAATGAAAATTAAAAACACAACACAATTTAATAAAGTAATAGAAAAAAGCGCGCAGTTTTCTTTAGAATTTTGTCTATTAAACTTAAATAAAAGAATTCCGTTTTGTTTAATTATAACAAATTTTTAAGGGGACTCATGTTTATAGTAAAAAAAAGAGGCATTAGAGATGTTGTGGTTGGGGAGATGAAAAATGTGAGTCATTTTTAATGGAGAATAGTGGGGAGAGAGAAAATGAAATGAGTAGATTAAAAATAAAGAAACGAAGAACGAAATCAAAGAACTTCTTTTATTTATAAAGGAAATTTATTACACAAAATTTATATGGTTATATTTTAAAAATTATCACAAAAACAAATACACGACAAAAAAAATTAATGATTGAGTGAGCAGTAGTCTTAGTTGTAGTGATTGTAAACGAGACAACGTCAACAAAAAAAAATTGTATGAACTGACATACCAACACCCCAAAAACATAAACCTTTCCTCTTATTATAACATAATGCACATACATATAGTAAAATTAAAAAAATAGCTTTGTTTGGAACAAGGGAAATAGCAATCTAAATAAAAATCTGTTTTCAATCGCAAGGTGTCCCAAAAAATTGTGGGAATATATATTTTTAGAAACGCAACATCATAATGTTGAATACAAAAAAATGCTGGTTTTTACTCCTTGATGTTATAAGATTTTTTTTGTATATTTTATTGAATGTACTTTGACTTTTCGGCCAGCCAGCACACACAACAGATCTTAAAAGTACCCTCCCAACTTCTCCAAAGTACTTTCATCAACGATTGACTTTTATTTAGAACATTTTATTACAAAAGTAGGTAGTTATTATGCCGTAACTTACCTATTGTCGATATAAATGTTGTATTGAAGGCATCTTCCGAAAAACGAAATAATATGCAAGTCTTTCCTACACCAGAATCACCAATTAGCAATAACTTAAATAGATAGTCGTACGTCTTGGCCATTGTTATTTTTTATTCTTTTTCTTCTTTCGCTTTTATGTATTACAATGTGATGATTTTCCTCTAGTTATTTTTTTGTAAGTCAGAAAACTGTTTTATACTTCTATAGTAGCTTAAAAACAAATTTTATTTAAAATTTTCCTTCTTTCTTCTCTACTTTTGCTACGATTGTCGTATAAAATAAAAAACTTAAAATCGTTGATGACAAAATATGCCTATATAAAA
Organism: Sarcophaga rosellei; assembly: GCA_930367235.1. Classification (NCBI taxonomy): domain Eukaryota; kingdom Metazoa; phylum Arthropoda; class Insecta; order Diptera; family Sarcophagidae; genus Sarcophaga; species Sarcophaga rosellei. Next base: position 12,125,893 of record OV884020.1, on the reverse strand, counting down.
AATGTCTACAAAACATATATTTCGATAAATTAGAGATGGTGAAAATATCATAATATTTGTGTGGTGGTTGTTTAATACCGAGATGCCACATTTTTATAATCAATTTAAATCCACGTTCAAACAGTAAACTTATTAAAAAAAACAAATGAATCATTGCATAAATTAATAACAATGATTTTTTATTTATTTGACTAGAATTTTGTATATACATAAATTTATAAATAGTAACCGCTGCCATTGTTTTATAAACAATTTCTATAAACTATAAAAATAACAGCAACGATAAAATTACTTAATAGAATTCATTCATAAACTTTAAAATTAATTTTTTCTAATCTCTAACGAACTAACGATAAGAATACGATAAGGTTTATTTATAAAAAATTATCTCTAACTCCTATTGGTAAATGTTAAAACATTCAACTTTTGTCTGGCAACTTTAAAGCTGTAAAGCAATTATTGTTTTACACTGGCATCTTTGTTTAATTGTTATTCTATTTCTTTTTGTGCAGTGGAAAAGTCATAAGATTTTATTAAAGAATTTTCTTTGATTACAAATAAAAAAACGATACAATGGACTTTGTAAACGGTTTAATATAAAAGTAATTGAAATTTTATCATAAAATTCTAGAAATATATAAAAAAATGATTACCTTAAGTGACTATAGAAAATGAAACAGTGATTATTTTGTGGTTGTTCAAAGAAAGAAAAATAAAAAAATACAGACGTAGTATTGTAACACCTTTTGTAAACTGCTAAAAAAGCAGTTTCAATACTGTTGTAGTTGTGTGAAAAACAAGTGAGTGCAAGTGTGTGGTGTCGTCGGATTTAAAATTCCATTGCAGTTTGTTAGTGCAGGCAGCCAGACACCCCACTTAATGAACCATCCATTAATATTTAATCATGGGTGCTAAAGAATCTAAACAGTCCTGCATTAACTATGAGGATGCAGTCAAACGTGGTAAGTCTCCTAATCAGTCTATTCTGATTGGCATCTAGTGATTTCCCACAAACAATAGCCACTTAGAATAATTGCAACAATAACTACAATGACTTTTTCGACTCTTCGGGTGGGAGTTTTTTTTCTTCTTTTGTAAGTTTTTTTTTTTTTGTTTTTGTTTTTGTATCACTTTTTGAAAGAGAGGTGGGGAAACGTGCGAAGGGTCAATGAAATAGGTTATTTTGCCTTAAAAAGAGTTCTTTCTTTTTATCGATTGTTGTTTTCGTTTTTTATTATTCCCTTTTTCTTCATCGTTTTTTACAGTTATTTTCAAGATTACTTATTCTAAGTTAATAAAAATGGAGATTTTTAATTTCTTTTAATTGATAACTAATTTTGAGTGTTTTTGCAGTTTTTATTAATTTTATAATTGTTTCGTTTGTTGTTATTAAAACTTTTTGGCAAAGGTATGTATGTTTTATGTATTTTATGTATATTTTAATCGTAAAAGATGTTTAAAGTAATGAAACGTGTTTCTTAATAATTGTTTCGTAAGTTCGAACTGAAATTGTATTCCAAAAAAAATCCTTTTGTTTGTTTAAGGAATATAGGGCTGTTAAAATTATTTATGTTATACGCTCCTTAATCAGGTTTGATAAAGGTTCTACTGTTTAAGTACAACGTATACTGCGCATTAGGCATTGATTCAGAGGAGGACGGTGTATAAGAAAATAAAAATCTTTGCATTCTGCTAATGAATGCGATTGGCAGAAGTGATCGGATAAAATACGGAGAACCTACTATTTATACAGAGAAGCAGAGTCAGGATTCTAGCAAAGGTTTCTTTAATAGCCTTTCTCACCTTGCAATGGAAATTGGTTGATGGAATGGGTGTCTCACTACGGGCAAATAATACTTCAGATGATCCTGACTGAAACATATACAGCACTATTATTGAAATGAGTATTTTAAAAAAATTATCTTAAAAATTATCGTTCTTAAGCGACCTCTAGAGAAGATGGTTTATATAGGTGAAAATTGAGACGTTGTGGAAACATTACATTACAATTGTAGGGCCTTACTCGCTTCCTATTCTGCAGTCTTCCAGAATCCTGCACTGATTGTGGTGTCGTGCCACTCTTCTCAATCCCAGCGCTCCTCGTAGATGTATTCTGAAGGTTCGCCGTTGCCTGGGTTTTTTTCGCTAGTTATCGTCTGATTTTTGAGCTGCTCATAAAGGCAATCTCACCCTGCATCATTTCTTCTACTTCTAATATTCGTTTATTCATTTCTTTTCATTCGGGTTCCATCTTCAAGCCGCTATCTCGTATCGACTATGCACTTGTCCCTTAAAGACCCCAAGGGTGCCTATGGTAATCAGTGAGGTCCTCGTTGACGCAAATCCTCATGAGAGTTTGCCTTCAGAGCCAGGTTGGACACTAATTAGGAGTCACCTCAACTAAATCTGCATCGCCAACTAAATGGTGACGATAATCGAACGTACTTGAAGCCCACCCAGGGATTATTTAACAAAACGGAGGGGCCTGCAGCATTAGCCTGAAAGCGTTATCTTCAAAATCGATTTTCTATACATAGTCAAGGTCATGCCGAATCGCCAATCTTGCCTTCTCACATTAGCAAATACCCAGCGGATGCTGAGTACCAGTATCCGGGGAGCGCCTGATCTAAGATACGGAGGCTGTGAGCTGTTTGGCATGTACTTGCAAGGATAACACCGGGATCGCTAAGTTAAAACCAATTAGTGGCGTTGCACTGTAGTTACATACCCGCTACCCTAATCTTAGGGCTTTTGAAGGCATTATGTTTCGATATATTACTTTATAAATTCATAGGACAACTATGGATTATAGGGTTATAATTGTACAGGGTATAAGTACGATGTTGTGAATGAAAAACTCTTTAACTCTGAAGATTGAAGTCTGTCAGTCCATAAATAATAATCTGCTATGAAGAATCTGTTGCATATTCGATTGATGATCCCATTACCCTTTATGGGAACCATCTGGACATCATGTTTAGACGGTGTGAGCGAATTGGTTGAGCTTTGCTCTTCGCTAGAAAATATTAAATTCTAAGTTTCTAATTACGCCTACACTTCATTGCCTGTACAGTGATAAAATGTTTGATGTTTAAGTGCAATTTAATTTCTCGAAGATCGTTCGTTGTTGATGGATCACACCAGAAAGAAATCTGCTTTTTTCTCTTACAACTTCAATCTCAATAAAATCTTCTTCACTCTTTGTCGTAAGAATAAAAATTAGCATTTAATTTTCAAATATTTGACTTTAGTTTTTAAATATTTAATTTAAATTTATTAACCATTATTGTTAAACATTATTGAGATAAAATCAAAGTATGTATATCAAATTTCTTGCTATATCATTTCTGTTAATTTTCGTCATCAAATTGATTTGCACCAATAATCTTTTCTTATAAATATGAATTGTTTTTATAACTCTAGTATATAAATTTGTTCGTATGTGACACCTTAATAACGCAAACAGCTCCTATTGCTGGAGTGCTTAGGCGAACACAGTTAAAATTGTAAATAGAAAACAGATTTAGAAATAAAACAATAAATAAATTAACACTTTTTAATTAAATAATTTATAGATAAGATTGTACATATGAATCATTGTAATAATGCCCTACAAATTATGATATACATATGTATGTATGTACATACGTGCATTTTTGAAATTTTCTGTTACAGTTTCAGAATCTGAACTAAGGCGACTTAAAGAGGCGTTCAAAAAATCTGCGGGAGTGGGACGTTTTTATCTAAGTCGTAATGCATTCCAACAAGACGTCTTGTGCGAGGGTGTGCCGCTTAATGTTACCGATTTACTGTATACCGCTTGTGGAGGAACAGCTAAGGGTATTTCTTTCAAAGATCTTTTGTGCGGCTTAGTTTTAATAACTCGTGGCACTGAGGATGAAAAAACTAAGTAAGTTTAAAATATATACATACATATGATATGATATTCAGTAATATATAATTTCTTTTCAATAGATTCCTTTGGAATTTATATTGTAATGATAATGGTACATATATTTTAAAATCGGATTTTACGAAAGCCATAAATCTACATCCCTATGAAAGTATTTCACTGTTTGCTCAGACTGATCGCATTAATTTTGAACAATTCCAAGCATGGATATTAAAAAATCGTTGTTCGACTGTGTTGTCTAAGTGGTTACTGTCGGATAACTGCATAAGTTTGACTTCAGAGTTGGAAACACCTACCTTTTATCAAAGTTTAGCCGGCGTTACTCATTTGGAGGAAAAGGTTTGATAACTTTGAATTTTATTTATATTATATAAATTTTTTTACTTGTATAATATTTTTCTAGGACATTGGTGATTTAGAAAAAGAGTTTTGGCGTTTAAAAAATTCATCACCTAATGGTCAATTAGACTTACAGCTACTAGGTCCGTTATTAAGCCCACCTATACCAAAAAATGCTTTACAAGGTCTGTTTAATGCCTTTGATGAAAACCGCGATGGTCATATCGATTTTAAAGAATTGTGTTGCGGTGTAAGCGCGGCCTGCCGTGGTCCTGGTGTTGAAAGAACCAGATGTAAGTAAAAATTATAATTATTTTTCCTAATTATATTTTTCTTATTTGAATTTCAGTTTGTTTCAAAATATTTGATGTCGATCGCGACGGTGTATTAAACCATTTTGAAACTTTACAAATGATTAACGTCTTGTTATTTGTGGCCAAAGAAAATCGAAATGCTAATATATACAAAGACTTAACGAAACAAGAAGCTTTAAAAGATATTGTAAATTTTACCACTTTAAAAGACGGCCATAATCAAAAAATGGTAAATTGAACTCTGTATATGTACTCAAAATAACAAATCACGTCTAAAAAATTGCAATTATACTGCTTTTAGGATTCCAAATCCATAGAAGATATGAACGTCACACTTACAGCAGAAGATTTTATGATGTGGAATGTGGAGAGCAATTTAAAACTGCTGCAACCGTTTTTAGATCTAATATTTGAAGTATGTCACATTGTATTTGGCTTGTGGCCTCAATGCCGTCATATGGAATTCGATATTGGTAAGAACAATTGCTATGAATTCTATTTATATTTACATATAATATATGGTGGTGGTTTATATTTTTAGTACGAGGCTGGTTAGACCGTGAAGAAAAGCGAAAATATCGGGTGGGTCAATTTTGGTATCTGATATCACGTGATTGGTGGATAACTTGGCTACAATATGTTAGCAATAACACTACAACGTGTGAGTATTGCAAACGCGCATCCACACAGCAGCGTCAATCGGGTTCTAACTGTGGCATAGATGAGGCTTTAGTATGTGATGAAAGTTTTAACACAAACTCCTTAGAATCTGTAGGAGTTGATGTTGCCATATCAAGTGATAATTGCAGTATGGGTAATTACCTATTCAAATTTAATAAAGTATTTATTTAATTAAACCACTTTTTAATATTAATATATATAAAAGGTTCTGCAAGCAGTGGAATATCTGCTGGTCGCCATTTGGGTTGCCGTCCTGGTCCCATAGATAATACTAGTCTTGTAACACCAAATCCTTTTAAGAATGTCAGAACTCTAACGGGAGAAGGTGGCCATTTAAAACGGGACACACCTTTAGTACAAAACCACGATTTTGAATTAGTACCAAAATCTTTGTGGAAAGCTTTAAATCGTTGGTATGGTGATAACTTACCCTTACCACGTCAAGTAATACAGCCACCTAACTCGTCGGACGTTGAACTGGAATTATACCCTTTAAATTTACGCATTCTCCTGCATCAAAGTGTTCCACATACGCAAGCAGGCAATAACTGGGGAAACGTTGCCGGTAAGGACGACTAGATATTTAGAATACAAATTTATTTTCCAAAAAAATATTAATTATTTACAGGTGGTTACGGAGTTTTAGCATCTGGCGGAGGATTTGCTGCAATTAGTGCTTCCAGTGTATTGCAACCACCTAAACGTTATTTAGCCTACACCGCAGCCTTTAGTCGTTTAGCAACAGTACAACAAATTGGAAACTTTCTTTGTGAACAGTTGCGTTTGCGTACAGAAGATATACGTCTTTGGCACATACCAGCTGGCCCCTTAGACAATAGTGCAATTTTATTGGAAGAAGATAATATGACTCTGAAAGAACTAATAATTAAAGATAATGATCAAATTTTACTAGAAATACGAAATAAGGATCAAACCTGGCCAGAAGAATTAGGCTCATTAACTTTAACACAAACAAGTGGTACTTCGATAAATGATCGTAGGCTCACTAGAACGTCCATAATGTCTGTGCAAGCGCCTGGTGCTACTGGTTTACATAATCTGGGCAATACATGCTTTATGAATGCCGCTCTTCAGGTACTTTTTAATACACAGCCATTGGCACAGTATTTTCGACAGAATATGCATATGTTCGAGTTAAATACAACTAATAAATTGGGTACTAGGGGCCATTTAGCTACACGTTATGGTGAACTACTTAAGGAAGTATGGAGCGCTACCACTAGATCAATAGCTCCGCTAAAGTTGCGATTTTGTGTTACCAAATATGCTCCACAGTTTGCTGGTGGTGGTCAGCATGATTCGCAAGAATTATTAGAATGGCTTTTAGATGCTCTACATGAAGATCTTAATCGAGTAATGGAGAAACCATATAGTGAATTAAAAGATTCCAATGGTAGACCAGATAAAATTGTAGCAGCTGAAGCGTGGCAACAACATCATGCTCGAAATCAATCTATAATTATTGACCTATTCTATGGTCAACTGAAATCTAAAGTCAGTTGCATGTGTTGCGGACGAGAGTCAGTGCGTTTTGATCCATTCAGTTTATTAAGTTTACCTTTGCCGGTCGAAAATTTCATATACTTTGAAGTCTTAGGTATGTATACATAACGTATTGAAAACAAAAATGTTATTTGTATATTAATATAAATATTATATTACAGTTATACTACTGGATGGTTCAGTGCCTACAAAATATGGCTTACGTTTGAATTCCGAGTCTAAATATTTTGATTTAAAACGTAAACTTGCTTCATTATGTTATTTAAGCCCTAATTTCATGGTAATTTGTGAAGTATGGAATTCCCAAATCAGGCATATTTTTCTGGATGATGAAAAAATTAAGCCTACTTCTGCAAAGGAATTGTATGTTTATCAATTGCCTGCAGAGTGTACAGATCGTTCAAGATCCAGCTCAACATTGGGTATAAATATAGAAAAGGGTCTCAAAGATATTCAAAGAAGTTCAGGTGATTTTGAAATACATTTTATATGCGCATATATTTTAAGTAATTTAATTTAAATTGAAAATTTTAGCTATGTTAACAGCTCATGATTCATATTCTTCCTTGACATTATTAAACAACACTAATGCTTCATTTAATCAAGTAAACTCTTCAAATAATATTAATCATGATGGACAACAACAATTATATACTGAACAGTCATTCGATGAAACACTGCCAACACAATCCCAAAATTTTGCTGTCAATGTTACAACGTCTACTTCAACAAGATTTCAACAAAATTTTGATAATGTTTACACCAACATGACTATAGTTGATGATGATGACGATGAAACTGAAGATGACGATGTTCACGTATCAACGAAGGTAAGGCGGTGCTTTGGAAACACTATGTGCATGCCCCAGAATTTATTATGCTTCAAGGTATGGCTACTATTTTAAGGCGACACAATTATGTATTTAATATTTTTTAAGAAAAAAAAAAATTAATTAATTCTACTCTTTATTTGTACATGAAAATTGGAAAATTTTCATTTAAATTTTCCTACACATACTCAATGATGCAATAAGAATGACAAAGTTTTAAAATAACCTTTATTTTAAACTTTTAGTTTTGAAGTTTGATAATGATCTTCAAGATCTTGATGATGTACTAATAATAGATTAGTTCAACATTAAATATTTTGTCTTAAAAATTTTAGTATTTGAATTTATGAATTGATTTTCAATTATTATTATTGTCGTTTAAGATTGTATTGTAATTGTAAGGTGTAGTAAAAAGAGATTCATTATTCACATTACATATACATTTAATCTCCCGTCATTATCTGCAGATCCATTCAGATTATGTGACTTTTGCGTTACAGTTTTTATACAGCCTCATTTGAATGGTTGTAAATATTCTTTTTTGGAATATATAACTGCTGGGAAATAAAACTGTGCTTACATGTCGGTGGAATACAACGATTTAAATACATTTACATTTTACTTTCAAAGCGTTACAGAAACTGTATAAGCTAAACATAAATTGTCGTAATTGTAAAGATTTTCATCTGCTTAGCTTTTCTCGTAAGAAAACTTTAAAAAATTTCAGATTACTAAAGTCATCTATTGAAAAATGAATCAATTTCTCTTTACTACACTTCAAAATTTCTTTAACCAAAATAAAGATCATCATTTCAAAGTTAATTTTTCTTAAAATATTTAAATATCAAACTCTTTTGCATCATTAGTATGTCGAATACTCGATATATTTGTTTAAAGCAAAATTGTATAGGCTTTGCTGTCTGTGAATGTGTGAAATTTTGCTTAAAAGTAAAACAAGAATATTTACATAATTCTGTTAAAGTTAGCCAAAAACTTTTAAATGAACAAAAAGCAATTACCTTAAATAAGGAAGTATTCATACTTTTTCTAAACACATTATTGGTAAAGAATGTGTCCCTTTTTAATATATATTTTTTTTTAATTTGTAGTGGTTTTGGATGTAAATTTTTTAGAATTTTAGTTTTGATTACTTTGTTATAAAAATCAATGATGCTACACCACAATTTATATGACAGGCAATTTGTGGTTTTTACTGATATTTGTATAAAAGAATGCCACTTGCCGTATGTAAATTGGGTGTAAGTTACGCCATAAGAAACTGTAATAAATATAGAAGAGGATATTCTGGTCTAGAAGCATCAAATGCAGCCATTTTTCCGCGTAGGATAAAAAACGTAGAATATGTTTAATATACATACTTTTATATAATTTTTATTTATATGTTGGACTCATTCAGCTCAACTGTTTATCTTCTGTAGAATTAACAGCAGTTAGCAATTCAGAGTAGTCTTGTTTAAACGTTCTTCTGTGCGACAACAAATACATGAGCTTCTAAAATAATTGTGGAGGCAATGACGGTCATATTTTTCAAACAGCAGCTAAAATTATTTTCAATAATAAATCTTCTCTAGTTTTGCAACAGATGATAGACTGATCGAGAAAATAGATGCTTTCAAATTTTCTTTTTGTTTATCACGTGCAAATTACTTTAAACAATTTGTATTAAAAATACTCAAATATTTTATGTTTTCCTACCTAGTACACGTCAATTTATCTTGCTTGAGATTGAGTTTTAATAAATTACAACATCATTCAATATAATTAACTGTTTAAGAATTTATTTAACCCTCTGCGACTGACGTCTTCTTCTACCAGATGCGAGTAAACATAAAGAAGAATGGCTAAAATTAAGTCACATAGGTTACAGAGGATTAATACAAAAGTTTTTAGTATTGTCAGCTTAGAACGATTCATTCGACGCTTCACAACCACAGCTCCAACTTTACTTTACATATATGTATATAAAAAAACTAAAAACTATGTATTATTTTTAATTTCTAGACGAGAATACTCTCATAATATTCATATACAATTTTAAAATTGCTGTTGGCGATTTAAAGCTTGTTTTTTTTTTAATTTCTGAAAAATATACTTATGTTTTTGCTTAAGTTTCCTTTGTTCATCATTGATTTTCGTTAAGAATTGTAATTTTGTTAGTTTTCTTATTTTAATTCCCTTTTACGTTTTTTGTACAGTTCTTCTTGTATTATAGCAATAATTGTTTCCTAAATAGCACCATAATATTTAGTTTTTGTTTTCCTTTTTTTTAATATTGTACTGATTTATTACATATTTAGCGAATTGAACCTTTTTAGTTAACCTATTTTCTTGATGGTATATTTTTAATTAGGTTGTGGTTCTAGCAAATGTGCTTGTGGTGAAATCTTCTAGACCTGGCTTAAAAAAAAAAAATAAAAACACTTATGCTTAAAGCACTTAAATGCTTAATATTATTAATTTACCCTAATTTTTAATGTACGCTTTCAAATATAACCAGAGCACACTTGCTAACTCAATAAGTAACACTACCATTCATTATTTTTTAAAATAGTATAATTTCAATATGTGATTTAAATATATTATTTGTATTATGTATTGTTTAGCAAACACCTAATATAAGTCGTAGTCCTGAAAATACCTTTGTTAATGGTGGGACTTTACAAAAACATATAGCCACCTCGAAGTTATTACATGCCACTGAAGCCAATACTTGTTCCTCGTCTTCGGTAACCGCTACACATTCCGGTGAGAATTCCATGGAAAGTTCAACTTGTGATCCTTTAACAAACCTAAATACCAATATTTCCTCCGAACCTGCTGCAACGTGTGAAGGTGTGCGGCGTATGAGCGATTGTCCCTGCCGCCTCAATGCAGTGGCCGATGATAATAATGTACAACGTTTAATGGAGGCTGAGATAAATCGTCAAAATTTCTTACAACAAGAATTAATAGATTCCGGTACTGTAGTAGCAAATAGTGATGCTAATGCAATGGGTAATGGTATCTTTTCAAGAGTTCCTTCGGACCACTACAAAGTTGGTAAATATTTAATGGCTGTTCATCGCAAGATAACGCGTCAGGATAGCTATTTTCTATCGCATCATAAGACGCGACCCAGCATATTTGGTGTGCCTTTAATAATACCTAATTTAGAAGGTGGTACAAATAAAGATTTATATTGGGCAGTGTGGTTACAAGTCAGTCGCTTACTTAGTCCCTTGCCAGCGTCTACAGATCAAGCTAATCATGCAGCCGATTGGTATGTCTCTGACACAGTTAATAAAACTTTATTTAATTAAATAATTTCACTTTTACATTTTTAACAGTGATGACAGTTTAGGATATGATTTTCCATTTTCTTTGCGAGCAGTTAAAAACGATGGCTTAACATGTGCTTTATGTCCATGGTCAAATTTTTGTCGTGGCTGTGAAATACCTTGCAATAATGATTATGTTTTTCATGGTACTTTATTTACGAACAGTTTAAATACAAGTAAGTTTCTACAATCATCTTTTCTTTTAAATCAATATTATGGTAATATGTGTAATAAAACTTTTAAAGGCAACTCCTCAACACCAAAAATGATGCCAAAATATACTACGACGTGTTCTTTGCCTAACTTAGAAAATAGAAAACCGCTTGGTTCTAATTCATCGGCTAGAGATTCATTACAATCTCAACAATCTACGACGCAAATAATAACCAAAAATAATGTTGACTACTTTACAATAGCAATAGATTGGGATCCAACAGCATTACATTTAAGATATCAAAGTACTTTGGAAAGAGTAAGATTGCCTTTAACCGTATTTATTTATTGTTTTGTAATATTTGATGTTGGTTTTATCCTATAGCTTTGGGTGGATCATGATACTGTCGCCATATGTCGTAAAGAACAAATTGAACCAGTCGACTTAAATCATTGTCTTAAAGCATTTACTTCTGAGGAAAAACTGGAGCAGTGGTACCATTGTAGTCATTGCAAAGGCAAAAAACCGGCTACAAAAAAACTGCAAATCTGGAAACTTCCTCCTATATTGGTAAGTTTAATTAGTATCCGCCTTACTACTATAAAATGTTAACACAACTATTTTTTTTATTAATTTTTAGATTATTCATTTGAAACGTTTTAACTGCGTTAATAATAAATGGGTTAAATCACAGAAAGTGGTACATTTTCCTTTCGATAATTTTGATCCCACACCGTATTTGGCTGCAGTACCTCAAGAGACAATTTTGCGGCATAAAGAACTACTCGAAATGAATGAAATTTCTCAAACTCTTACGGATATCTCCGAAAAAGATGATACATCTTTAAATGACAAAGCATTAGAAACTCAAACATTTACTCGCACTACAACACCCTCACCAAATAATGGTAATACCACAACAACCACATCTGCCTCCAATTCCTCCATCAAACCTCTTAACGGTTTAACCAAAGAGGCTCAATTATCAATTAACGATCAAGTTAATAATTTGCTGAATTTACAAAATCATACTCAAATATTAGATAATTGCAGCAATATTGTGGATAACAATACAATAGCGAATACCAAAAACACTAGTAATACAAATAACGATAATTCATCGCAAATTGATGATATTGGCGATGAAATGTCAGACAGTATAGAATTGGATAATGCCTCTATCATGTGTAATACTATACGTAAAGATAATGGCGATCGTACAATGACCAGACGAAAACGTTTAATATCGACTAGTTTAACTAAAACTCCCATAATTGATGGTGAATTTGAGGATTATCATCAGCATAAATTAAAGAATGGTGAAGATAAATTCGATCCTAAATATAAACTGTACGCTGTGGTGGTGAGTACATATCATGTTTATTTATGTATATAAAGAATAGGGGGGGAAGGTATTTGAAAAATTTATTAATTACATTTTATTTAGCAATATTTAGGAAGTAGTTTGAACTAATATGAATTCGTGGTATAACAATTTTTAATCATTAAAAAAATACTGACATTTCTTTTCAAACATCTTGAATACGTGAAAAGTTATTATAAATTCTTATACAAAACTATTAAGTTAGTTATCTGTTAGATAATCTTGGCGGATATAGTCGTCCACGAGTTGGGCAACCAATGTTTTAATATTATGATGATTCATATTCTGTTCTGGGGTAAAATTATCATTAACTAAGTCTTCAGATGAAACCCGATTGAAAACATGTAAATTTATAGAAACTTTCTTTACCCAAACTTTAAAGGATATTAACTAAATTAACTAATTCATTGGCTTAGCCATGGTAGGTAGGCCACATAGGGCCCATCGTGACACTAGTTTTCCGTTATCCCTGAGCTCCAGAAGCACTTGGAGCTTTCGATGAAGCAACTCACAGTGTCAGTGACAGTTCCTTCAGATCATATATAGTACAACATAGTGCCGGACATGTACCCATTAGGTTAACATCAGTCTGTTTCTCCTCATCTCTGCAGCTTCTGCAAAAACCATTTGCTAGGTGTCCAAGACCAATGCCTTTCGCATACTTACTCGTAATACAATGCTTCGTCTGTGGTTGTCTAACCATACTGAGAGTGATTCTTTGGAGTTTAAGAAGACTGTGCGCCATCCTTCCAGCATTGGCCAAATATTCGGCGACATTCTGCCCGTGACCAATGCTGCCTATCTATTTTTGGCGAAATCGACTACCGCGTTGTCAAAATTAATCTTCCTGGTTCCTAGAGGGATTTTCGGAGAGTACGATACTTGTGCCACGTCTGATTTATCCACTCTACAGCTATCTGGAATATAGACATCATATAATATGGACAGCATAGCGTTCTGTAGCTGTACACCATCTTGGAGTTCATCACGTTTGAATTCAGTGATAGCCAGTTGGCTATCGAAAAGATGGTAATGTGTCGCCCTGGGATATTTGTGCGCCTAATATCTTTATTCCATTTCTTAAAAATTATGCCCCACACGTTCCTGAGTGGAACAACTTTTCCGGTAATTCTTAAATTCTTTTGAAGATTGAAAAACTTAAACAAAAAAACACATATTTGTATGGGAAGGATGATCGATATTGTAGAAAAATAAAACTTGCTGCAGGTATCCCACTATATTCCAAACGAGTTTCCTTAGTGCAGGGCGTTACTTGCGACTGGAGATATAGGCGTCGCCACTAATTCACGCTAATATCTTTCTCCTCGACGAATATAAAAAAAAATCCAAGTCATCATTCAAAAATATGCAAGTCATCGTCCAAAACAATACATCGACCCAAAAGTGTAAACCATCAACCAAAAAAGTGGCAGTCATGATCCAAAAAAATGCAAGTCATCATCCAAAAATATGCAAGTCATCGACTCAAAAAATGCAAGTCTGCAACCAAAATTATGCAAGTCATCGACTCAAAAAATGCAAGTCATCAACCAAAATTATGCAAGTCATGGACCAAAAACATGCCAGTCATCGACTCAAAAAATGCAAGTCATCAACCAAAATTATGCAAGTCATCGACCCAAAAAATGCAAGTCATTCACCAAAAATATGCAAGTCATCAACCAAAAACATGCAAGCCATCTACCAAAGAAAATGCAAGTCATCTACCAAAGAAATGCAACATACGAAAAATACCACATTTGTTTGTATATATACATATAAATGCAAATGAACTCAATGAGAATTATAAAAGTTCTTAGTCCATTTAACTAAAATATTATTTTTATCCATATTTTTAACCTATATCTCTGGTTCCACGCAACGCACGACCATAAAGAAACCAGTTTTGGAATTCTTGAGACTATGGCTATCCAGGCCACTAGGTCCATTTTTCCTACTAGGTCCATTTTTCAACCGACTTTGCCTTTAGTGCTAATTTCAAGAAAACACTTAGCTTCGGCACGTATATCTCCGGTCCAAAGTACCGAATGGTCATAAAGAAACCTGTTTTGGAATCCTTGGAATTATACCTATCCAGCTCACTAAGTTAATTTTACCCACTAGGTCCAATTTTAAACCGATTTTGCCTTGGGTGCTCAACTGAGAGAACAATTAGCTTCGACACCTATATCTCCGGACCCACGTAACGCACGACCATAAAGAAACCTGTTTTGGAATCTTTGAGACTATGGCTATCCAGGCCAATAGGTCCATTTTTTCATTGGGTCCATTTTTTTAACCGAGAGACTAACATAGCGATTCGAAAAGTTGGAGCATGGCTTGATGAGGCAGGTTTGGCATTTGCTGCCGTCCGGAGGCCGTCTTGATAAGTGGCCGGAAGATAGTGGAGAAGATGCAAGTGACCGTTGGAGACACTAGGATCGATTCGAAGAGGGCGATAAAATACCTGGGAGTGATTATCTACGATAGGTCGAACTTCAAGGAGCACGTGAAATACATCGACGTGAAGGCATCTGTAACCCAGGGACCACTGGCGAGGATGATGCCATATATTTTAGGACCAAATCCATTTAAGGGGAGAACAATATCGAGTGTTGTGACGTCGATAGTGTTATATGCTTGCCCAATATGGTCGGTGGCACTCTTTGTGGGAACGACAAGAATTAAATTGTCCTCAGTTTATCGACTAAGCGCGATTAGACGGATAAGCGGCTTCAGGACAGTGTCTGATGAAGCAGCACTGGTATTGGCAAAAGCAATACCGATAGACATATAGGCGGATGAGATGAGGCGGATATACTTTCGCCGTCTCAAGTATCCAGGACAAACAGCAGCTACAAAAGAGGAGGAACGAAGGACTTTCATGCACAAATGGCAGTCACGATGGGAGAACAGATTAAAGGGAAGATGGACAAGGTGAAATTGTCCCTGATATAATCCCTTGGATGGAGAACAAAAATTGCGAGCTGAACTACTGCGTGACCCAGTTCCTAATTGGTCATGGATGTTTCAGGAAGTACCTGCCCAGATTTGGACATGATACTTCCCCTATAAGCCCAAACTGTATAGATGAGGAGGAAGATGCGGAGTATATTCTAATATGCTGCCCCAGATTTAGATGGCCCGGGGAAACGAGTTTGGGACCAAACCGGCTTATGGAAGAGATGATGAATTCTAGGATCCTATGGAGCCAATACAGCCAGAAAATAGCTGAAGTTATGCTGGAACACCGAAGGTTGGAGGGACGAAGGCGAAATTTGATTTGAAGTGATAAAGCTTTAATGCTAACCAGCCCTCAGCGAAGTAATGGCAGTCCCGCGGGGGGAGAGTGGTTGAAGTGTGTAGGGGGTGGGTTTAGTACGTAGGCACCAGTGATGCTGAATCGAGCACTCTTTTGTTGGAACAAAATCTTCTTTCGAAGATTTCCACCTCCGGCCCAAGACAAAAAAATCGCCTATATCTCCGCTCCTAAGTAACGCCCGACCGTAAGGACATTTTTTTGGAAGCTAGATAGCCATAGCCTCCAAGGCTATCTAGTCTACTAAGTTAATTTTTCCCTACTAGGTCCATTTTGTTTTCGATTATGTCCCATTTCTAATTAAAAAAACGTTAGCTGCTGCGTCACCTATATCTCCCGTTTTAAGGAGTGCCCGACCGTAAGGCAACCAGTTTTGGAATCCATGATACAATAGCTATCTAAACCACTAGGTCCGAAAACTACACCTTTTTAAATTTTGTCGAATTTTCGATCATCCTACTCAAACACTGTTAACAGAGTTAATTTTTTAAGCCCGAATTAGTTTAGATATTAATTTGGATATTGTTTGTAATATACCACTAATTGGGTTTTATTAGGGACATCTTAGGCTACAATTTGTATATAAGGGGATACCTGCACCAAATCCCATTTTACCACAATTTTTCCTCCCCAGACATTGTTAATATGTGCTTTTTGTTTAAGTTTTTCTTCAAACGAATTTGCGAATTATTCCGACACGTTTGGGGCATAATTTTTAAGGAATGGAGTAGAGATCCGATTTTCCGATATCGTATATTTGGGTGATAACAATTTTTTGTATTTTCTGTTAAAATTTTTGGTTTTTGTTTTTGCTAGTTAGATTCGAATTTAGCTGTACACACATGTATGTATGGCTAATAAACGGAGTCAGAGAGTGAATCTAGAAAAATATCCAAAATTGAAGCCTAATTTAAACATTTTAAAACTTGTTTTTTTGGTTTAATAGATAACTTAGAAAAATTTTTAATGAGGAGGTTTCTTAATGTGAGCCGGGACTTTTAGACAAAAATTAAATCAAAAACATATTTTATTAAAATAAATCAAGTGACGCGTTTGTATCCTGTTTCAATTTTTTAAAACTTACAGTCCCATTCCGGCATGTTAAATGGTGGCCATTATGTTTCCTACGCTGCTAATCCCAATGGTTCGTGGTTTTGTTATAACGATAGTTCATGCCGTGAGATATCCAGTCAGCCCAATATAGATCCAAGTTCAGCAT
Source organism: Sarcophaga rosellei (assembly GCA_930367235.1). NCBI lineage: Eukaryota > Metazoa > Arthropoda > Insecta > Diptera > Sarcophagidae > Sarcophaga > Sarcophaga rosellei. Next base: position 12,108,878 of record OV884020.1, on the reverse strand, counting down.
ATTTACTCTTTTATGAACGCAAGGGATTAGACTACGAACCATATTTGCCAAATATTGAAGGTAAAACTATACCAAATGGTGGTATAGGTGTTTTAGAGAATGATGAAACCGAAAACGATCTTAAGAAAATGTGCACAATATCATAAAGTATATTTTATATTTTACTTACGTGTATACATGGAGAAATGAAATAAAAGTGTGGAAAACAGGTAACGGTAACAGTAGTAGTAACCAAATAAAAGGGCGATAAAATATTATGAAATTAAATTCGCTACACACGCTAAGCGTATAATTAAAATTGTGATTATTATATAATTTTTAGGTATGTTCATCTTTCTTTCTTTTATTTTTAATAAGCTTTGTATTGTTTATTTGTGTGTTAAAATGGATAAAGTAACCGCGAAACAAATTAAATTGATAGTGAGAGGGGTGTTAAAGTTTATCTATTGTGTTAATTACGTTTAAATTCTAATTTTATTTATGTTTGTTATTATTTAAATCAAAATATTATATAATCATCATATGTTATTAATTATAAATATTATTAGATTTTATTAGTCGAATTTAGGTTTTTTTTGTTTATTAATTTTTTATTACATATTATAGTTTAGGTGTTATTTTGTTGTATAAAATGCATATATTTTTATTCCACCATATTTTTATACGACTTATTTCTTGTCTTTATTTTTGCGTTAGCGCATAACATACTTTTTTTTCTTTCAAAACATATTTTTGTTGTATATACTACATACATAAAAACAACAAACATACCATATATATAATAATAATAATAAATATTTTTATTTATAAAAAAATAAAACAGATACTAAATACGTATATTTTTATTAATTACAACCATAATTTTTATTTTTTACATAAAATCTGTTTTTTAACAAAGAAATTAAATTTATTCGTAAAATTTATATTCATCATTCTTTTATCGTGTTAAAATAATATTTTTTGTTTGGAAAGAAAATAATTCAAATGGAATGCAACTAAAGTACGTGTTGAAAAAAAAAGAAATCTTATCTCTCAAATAATATTTTATACTTAAACAATTCTTGTAAACTTCAGATATTTCACAGACTTACCACATATTTTCAATACTTTGCTATTTCATTGTTCAACATTATCAACATAAGTAATACAAATTATTCGTAACGACTCCATACAATGGAGTAGAAATATTGGCAATAAAAATATGACATATTCTGATGAAGATCATAATTTCTATTGAGGTTCTACGGATAGAAAGTAATTTAAAAATTGTCGAATTGTGATATTGTGAGTAAGAGTCAAAAAACATATGTTATCTCTGAACATAATGGTATTCTGCTGCAATAGCCAATTAAATTTACAAAAATATAAAGTAAATCGATAAATTAGAACTGAGATATGATTGTCAAAAAACTTTTTTTTTGACAAAATTGCGTTTTAAATTAAACGAAGCCTAACTCAATATTAGTCAGAACGTTACAAGAAGATTTACAACTTTGAAAATAATTCTATCTATTGTAAACAAATTATCCCTTTGAATTTGTTCATTTTTTTTTTCAAATTCTTCTACAAAAACTTTTACATAAAATGATATTTTCAGTAAAAGAGAGATTTAAATATTTTTGTATATTTCTTGGTTGAAATAAAATTTATGAAGAAATCTGTTATTTATACTCTTTTCCTAAAAGGAAAAGAAGCTTTATAAAGGCTTAAGTTACTTTTAATGGAATTTTTTCTCCTCTTTACTTATTTTAAAAAAGATTTTGGTAAAGTTTATGTTGCCTTGAAAAGAAAAATTATATTCTTGAGAAAAAATTTACATTTTATGTAAAAAAGAATGTGTTTTTTATGTAATTTTGTCAGAAAGGAACAAAGATTGTTGAATTATTTTTCCTACATAAAAGCCTTTGTTTGTTTTTATTTCAGTTTTATTTTTCAAACAATTCCTAAAAGCATACAAATATACACTACTTATCTCTACAATTTATCTCTTTCATATTTCTTCTTTTTGAATTTGCATAGAAAATTCATAAAGTTCTACAAAGTATTTTATACTTATCAATATTATTTTAGTATGCTACTTTGAAAATATATATTTTTTACGCGTAATCTTTATTCTCAAAATCTAAGACGAAGAAATTTTACAGTAAATGTAGATTTTTCATTATTCAACATTACTTTATTTCCAGACAATTTTATAAATATTCAATAAATGTGCAAATTACGACATACAATATAAATTTATAATTATTAAGATATAATAAATGATATTAATTTAATAAAATGGCTGAAAAAAGAAATAAAATATTCCATAACATAAAACACTTAAAAAGAAAACTGTGTATGTATTAACACAGTATATTTGTTACTCTATTATATACGTACGTATAACTCATAAAAATGCTTTAATATTTTTATAAATTTATTGTTTTCGCTTATTTATTTTATTGGTATTAAAATTCAGGTTTTTTCTTTTTTAAATTTGTCATCGAAGTGAAATCTGTCTCATTTTTGTGTAATGCACATTTTTATTTTATAAAAGAAAGGATGAAAAATAAAAAATAATAAATTTATAACAACATTTAAATTAAAATATTTAATATTTGTAAATTAACTAAATAAATAAAAAACAAAAAATATTCACATTATTGCTGTTTAATAATGAAAAATGCAACAAATTATTATTATTATATATTATTAAAAACGCTTTACAGTATTGAAATCTATAATTATAAAATAAATTGTGTTTTATTTATAAATCAAATTGTTTACATAATAACAGAAACCGATAAAAAGAAAGATCTTAATAAATTCGATTTAATAAGTTGCTGTGTCTCATCATATCCTGTTCTACAAAAGGCATTTACTTATACAAACATTAATTCTTCGTAACTGCAATCCGACCTCCCTCTGCGCCCAATAGTGACGGAATGGCTCCCGCCTTCATTTACGCAGGTGTGTGGCGTACCCGAACTTATTGCGAAACAGAACGACGGATTGAACACCAGCTCGTGGGTAATTGTTAACTCCCCGGCTGGTGATGGTAAAAGAAAAGGCTGCTTCTCTTCAGTGGCTAAGTGCAAATGGTTCCATAGTGTTGTGTGAGTTGGCTCATCTAAGGGCCCGTCATACGGACATAGGTAATGCCAAAAGCCCAGAGGAGGTTGAAAGTGGTGCAGATTAATCTACATCACTGCGAAGCCGTCTCTCACAACCTTCTAACCACCCTGCGCCGTCTTGAAGTTGTTATTGCTCTTATCCAGGAACTTTGGTTCTTTAGGGATAAGATTCTGGGTTTGAGCGATCCTGATTATAGGTTACTTGTTCCCAATATACATAAGTGATAAGGTAAGCACCTGTATTTTAAGCAATAGTAAGTTGAATTTGTTAATAACTCGTACCTTTTTAACAGGTGACGTAACAACTGTGGCGTACAGAGATGACCTTGGTATCGAACTGATGCTGTCATCTGTGTATATGCCGTATAAGGTTGCAGCTCCCCCTGGTGATCTCATTGCACTTCTGGTAGAGCATGCGAAAAGTATAAAAAAGTCATCTCGTCTTGGGTTGTGATGCCAATGCTCATCACACCCAATGAGGAAGTGCGGACATAAATATTAAAGGTGAGTCGATTTTGGATTTTATTATTCTTAGTATTCTTAATTTATATAACGTGGATAATACGGCGAATTTTAAAAATCGTGTTAGGGATACTGTACTTGATATTACGCTCTCTAACATGGCTAGGTCTATGGTTAGGGTGTATAGGGTTTCAGATGAGTGTTCCTTCTCGGATCACCAACCAACAAACCTTCATTATTAATCTGTGGTTGGTTTCGGAAGCCATACAGGAAGATAAAACTTGAGAAGGCTGTGGAGGAGGAACTTCGTGCCCTTAGAGGTCATTTCACTCCTGGCATCAATGATCGAATTAGATCTTTGAGGGACATTTTGTTGTCTTGTTACAGAGAAGGTTGTCCCCTTACTTACCCGGCTTATTTTATACACCTTAGTTTACAACAAAAAAATATATTTTCTATTATACTTGCATCTTTATTAATAATTCAAAAGTTAGATTAAAAATATGTATATGTTCCAGCTATACTAGCTGTAGTAGCCAGCTATACTAACTGCAGTAGCCAGCTATACTAACTGTTGTCGCCAGCTATACCAGCTGTAGTAGCCAGCTATACTAGCTGTAGTAGCTAGCCAGCTATACTAGCAGTACTAGCTGTACTATCTGTACAAGTCAGCCAACTGTACAAATCAGCCAACTGTACTAATCAGCCAACTGTACTAGCCAGTCATCTGTATTAGCCAGCCAGATGTACTAGCCAGTCAGCAATACTAGCTGTACTAGCCAGCCAGTTATCCTAGCCAGCCAGTTGTCCCAGCCAGCCAGCTATAGTAGCTGTAGTAGCCAGCTATAGTAGCCAGCTAAAGTAGCTGTACTAGCCAGCCAGCTGTCCTAGCCAGCCAGCTATCCTAGCTGTACTAGCCAGCAAGCTATACTAGCCAGCCAACTATACTAGCCAGCCATCTATACTAGCTGTAGTAGCCAGCTGTACTAGTCAGTTATACTAGCTGTACTAGCCAGTCAGCTAGATTAATCTGCATCACTGCGAAGCCGTCTCTCACAACCTTCTAACCACCCTGCGCCGTCTTGAAGTTTTTATCGCTCTTATCCAGGAACTTTGGATGCTTAGCGATAGGATTCTGGGTTTGAGCGATCCTGATTATAATCTACTTGTTCCCAATATAAGTGATAAGGTAAGCACCTGTATTTTAGCCAATAGTAAGTTGAATATGCTAATAACTCCTACCTTTTTAACAGGTAACGTAACAATTGTGGCGTACAGAGATGACCTTGGTATCGAACTGATGCTGTCATCTGTGTATATGTCGTATAAGGCTGCAGCTCCTCCTGGTGATCTCATTGCACTTCTGGTAGAGCATGCGAAAAATATAAAAAAGTCGTCGCGTCTTGGGTTGTGATGCCAATGCTCATCACACCCAATGAGGAAGTGCGGACATAAATATTAAGGGTGAGTCGATTTTGGATTTTATTATTCTTAGGGCCATTATTACAACTTGCCTTTAACTAAAGGGAGGATTTTAACTGGCAGATAAATTGTTTTTCATTATTATGAGTACCCAATAAGATAGAAGTGATCGTTAAGCTAAAGGGAGGAACATCCTACCTTTAACATTTAAAGGTCACTTTATGTTTGAAGTTGCCATATTATATATTATTTTCATTATGGCAACTTCAAATTTTAACAAAATGAGCATATACAACAAAAAACAAAGCCCGCGGTTGCCACTGCGTTAAAAACAACTTCTAAAATTTAGCAGTTTTATCGACATTGCTCCCGCACTGCCATATTTTTGCAAAAATTTTATCTGTAAGTTGTAATAACGAAAATAAGTTAAAGGTAACTTTCCAGTTCCCTTTAGCTAAAGGTACCTTTAACTAACCCCAACTTTAACGACATGTTGTAATAATGCCCCTTAGTATTCTTTTAGTATTCTTAATATATGTAACGTCGATAATGCGCCGATTTTGAGAAATCGTGTTAGGGATACTGTACTTGATATTACGCTCTCTAACATGGCTAGGTCTATAATTAGGGTCTTTAGGGTTTCAGATGAGTGTTCCTTCTCGGATCATCAACCAACAAACCTTCAGTACTAATCTATCTGGTTGGTTTCGGAAGCCCTATAGGAATCCAAGAAGAACCGACTGGATCAAATTTGAGAAGGCTGCGGAGGAGGAACTTCGGGTCCTTAGGGGTCATTTCACTCCTGGCATCAATGATCGAATTAGATCTTTGAGGGACATTTTGTTGTCTTGTTACAGAGAAGGTTGTCCCCTTACCCGGCTTATTTTCTACACCTTAGTTTACAACAAAAAAATATATTTTCTATTATACTTGCACCTTTATTAATAATTTAAAAGTTACATTAAAAATATGTATATGTTCCAGCTATACTAGCTGTAGTAGCCAGCCAGCTATACTAGCAGTACTAGCTGTACTAGTCAGCCAACTGTACAAATCAGCCAACTGTACTAATCAGCCAACTGTACTAGCCAGCCAACTGTATTAGCCAGCCAGATGTACTACCCAGTCAGCAATACTATCTGTACTAGCCAGCCAGTTATCCTAGCCAACCAGTTATCCTAGCCAGCCAGTTGTCCCAGCCAGCCAGTTGTCCTAGCCAGCCAGCTACAGTAGCTGTAGTAGCCAGCTATACCAGCTGTCCTAGCCAGCCAGCTATACTAGCTGTACTAGTCAGCCAGCTATAATAGCCAGCCAACTATACTAGCCAGCCATCTATACTAGCTGTAGTAGCCAGCTGTACTAGCCGGTTATACTAGCTGTATTAGCCAGTCAGCTAGATTAATCTGCATCACTGCGAAGCCGTCTCTCACAACCTTCTAACCACCCTGCGCCGTCTCGAAGTTGTTATCGCTCTTATCCAGGAACTTTGGATCTTTAGGGATAGGATTCTGGGTTTGAGCGATCCTGATTATAATCTACTTGTTCCCAATATAAGTCATAAGGTAAGCACCTGTATTTTAGCCAATAGTAAGTTGAATTTGTTAATAACTCCTACCTTTTTAACAGGTGACGTAACAACTGTGCCGTACAGAGATGACCTTGGTATCGAACTGATGCTGTCATCTGTGTATATGCCGTATAAGGCTGCAGCTCCTCCTGGTGATCTCATTGCACTTTCTGGTAGAGCATGCGAAAAGTATAAAAAGAGTCGTCTAGTCTTGGGTTGTGATGCCAATGCTCATCACACCCAATGAGGAAGTGCGGACATAAATATTAAGGGTGAGTCGATTTTGGATTTTATTATTCTTAGTATTCTTTTAGTATTCTTAATATATGTAACGTCGATAATACGCCGAATTTTAGAAATCGTGTTAAGGATACTGTACTTGATATTACGCTCTCTAACATGGTTAGGGTCTAGAGGGTTTCAGATGAGTGTTCCTTCTCGGATCACCAACCAACAAACCTTCAGTACTAATCTATCTGGTTGGTTTCGGAAACCCTATAGGAATCCAAGAGGAACCGACTGGATCAAATTTGAGAAGGCTGCAGAGGAGGATCTTCGGGCCCTTAGGGATCATTCCACTCCTGGCATCAATGATCGAATTAGATCATTGAAGGACATTTTGTTGTCTTGTTACAGAGAAGGTTGTCCCCTTACTTACCCGGCTTATTTTATACACCTTAGTTTACAACAAAAAAATATATTTTCTATTATACTTGCACCTTTATTAATAATTCAAAAGTTTCATTAAAAATATGTATATGTTCCAGGTATACTAACTGCAGTAGCCAGCTATACTAACTGTTGTCGCCAGCTATACTAGCTGTAGTAGCCAGCAATACTAACTGTAGTAGCCAGCCAGCTATACTAGCAGTACTAGCTGTACTATCTGTACTAGTCAGCCAACTGTACAAATCAGCCAACTGTACTAATCAGCCAACTGTACTAGCCTGCCAGATGTACTAGCCTGTCAGCAATACTAGCTGTACTATCGAGCCAGTTATCCTAGCCAGCCAGTTGTCCCAGCCAGCCAGTTGTCCTAGCCAGCCAGTAGTAGCTGTAGTAGCCAGCTATATTAGCTGTAGTAGCCAGCTATATTAGCTGTAGTAGCCAACTATACTCGCTGTAGTAGCCAGCCAGCTATACTAGCAGTACTAGCTGTACTATCTGTACTAGTCAGCCAACTGTACAAATCAGTCAACTGTACTAATCAGCCAACTGTACTAGCCTGCTAGATGTATTAGCCTGTCAGCAATGCTAGCTGGACTATCGAGCCAGTTATCCTAGCCGGCCAGCTGTACTAGCCAGCCAGCTGTCCTAGCCAGCCATCTATACTAGCTGTACTAGCCAGCTATACTAGCTGTACTAGTCAGTCAGCTAGATTAATCTGCATCACTGCGAAGCCGTCTCTCAAAAACTTATAACCACCCTGCGCCGTCTTGAAGTTGTTATCGCTCTTATCCAGAAACTTTGGATGCTTAGCGATAGGATTCTGGGTTTGAGCGATCCTGATTATATCTACTTGTTCCCAATATAAGTGATAAGGTAAGCACCTGTATTTTAGCCAATCGTAAGTTGAATTTGTTAATAACTCCTACCTTTTTAACAGGTGACGTAACAACTGTGGCGTACAGAGATGACCTTGGTATCGAACTGATGCTGTCATCTGTGTATATGCCGTATAAGGCTGCAGCTCCTCCTGGCGATAGCATTACACCTCTGGTGGAGCATGCGAAGAGCAAAAAAGTCGTCTAGTCTTGGGTTGTGATGCCAATGCTCATCACACCCAACGAGGAAGTGCGGACATAAATATTAAGGGTGAGTCAATTTTGGATTTTATTATTCTTAGTATTCTTAATTTTTATAACGTGGATAATACGCCGACTTTTAGAAATCGTGTTACGGATACTGTACTTGATATTACGCTCTCTCACATGGCTAGGTCTATAGTTAGGGTCTATAGGGTTTCAGATGAGTGTTCCTTCTCGGATCACCAACCAACAAACCTCCAGTATTAATCTATCTGGTTGGTTTCAGAAGCCCTATAGGAATCCACGAGAAACCGTCTTGTTACAGAGAAGGTTGTCCCCTTACTTACCCAGCTTATTTTATAGCAGTTTAGCTTACAACAAAAAAATATATTTTCTATTATACTTGCATCATTATTATGCACCTTTATTAATATTTTAAAAGTTACATTAAAAATATATGTTCCAGCTTGTTTTTTACTTAACCAAACAGCCAGGAATTGGCGGCATTTCCCGATTGTATTATAATACATTCTGTTATTTTAACATGATTAGAAAACATTACGACATATAGGGCAAGTGGACTTTGAGCTTGTTGTAAACCATTTGTACTAAAATTAAAAAAAAAAACATCATTAATTAATTATTATTGAGTTAAATAATTTTAATTTTATTAAACTAAAACAAACTTATACAATATTTCAATAATGACAGTTATGTAGAGAGCGTTATGATCAAGCAGTACATTAGAAAGCTGCACTAGCCAGACATACTAGCTGTACTAGTCGAAAAAAAAAAAAGCTATACCTATAGCCGGCTAGTACAGCTAGCTATACTAGTCCAGCCAGCTATACCTATAGCTGGCTAGTACAGCTAGTATATCTGGCAAGTACAGCTAGTATGGCTGGCTAGCTAGTACAGCTGGTTGGCTAGCTAGTACAGCTGGCTGGCTAGTACAGCTGGCTAGTACAGCTAGTATAGCTGGCTAGAACAGCTAGTATAGCTGGCTAGAACAGCTAGTATAGCTAGTAAAGCTGGCTAGTACAGCTAGTAAACCTGGCTAGTACAGCTAGTATAGCTAGTATTGCTGGCTAGTACAGCTGGCTAGTATAGCTAGTACAGCTGGCTGGCTAGTACAGCTAGTATAGCTGGCTAGTACAACTAGTACAGCTGGCTAGTACAACTAGTACAGCTGGCTAGTACAACTAGTATAGCTGGCTAGTACAACTAGTATAGCTGGCTAGTACAGCTAGTATAGCTGGCTAGTACAGCTAGTATAGCTGGCTAGTATAGCTAGTATTGCTGGCTAGTACAGCTAGTATAGCTGGCTAGTACAGCTAGTATAGCTGGCTAGTACAGCTGGCTGGCTAGTACAGCTAGTATAGCTGGCTAGTACAGCTAGTATAGCTGCCTAGTATAGCTGGCTAGTACAGCTGTATAGCTGGCTAGTACAGCTGTATAGCTGGCTAGTACAGCTAGTATAGCTGGCTAGTACAGCTAGTATAGCTGGCTAGTATAGCTAGTATTGCTGGCTAGTACAGCTAGTATAGCTGGCTAGTATTGCTGGCTAGTATAGCTGGCTAGTATAGCTAGTATAGCTGGCTAGTACAGCTAGTATAGCTGGCTAGTACAGCTGGCTGGCTAGTACAGCTAGTATAGCTGGCTAGTACAGCTGGCTGGCTAGTACAGCTAGTATAGCTGGCTAGTACAGCTAGTATAGCTGCCTAGTATAGCTGGCTAGTACAGCTGTATAGCTGGCTAGTACAGCTAGTATAGCTGGCTAGTACAGCTAGTATAGCTGGCTAGTACAGCTAGTATAGCTGGCTAGTACAGCTAGTATTGCTGGCTAGTACAGCCAGTATTGCTGGCTAGTACAGCTAGTATTGCGGGCTAGTACAGCTAGTATTGCTGGCTAGTACAGCTAGTATTGCTGGCTAGTACAGCTAGTATTGCTGGCTAGTACAGCTAGTATAGCTGGCTAGTACACCTGGCTGGGTAGTAGAGCTGGCCGGTTAGTACAGCTGGCCGGCTAGTACAGCTAGTATAGCTGGCTAGTACAGCTAGTATAGCTGGCTAGTACAGCTAGTATAGCTGGCTAGTACAGCTAGTATAGCTGGCTAGTACAGCTAGTATAGCTGGCTAGTACAGCTAGTATAGCTGGCTAGTACAGCCAGTATTGCTGGCTAGTACAGCTAGTATAGCTGGCTAGTATAGCTGGCTAGTACAGCTAGTATAGCTGGCTAGTACAGCTAGTATAGCTGGCTAGTACAGCCAGTATTGCTGGCTAGTACAGCTAGTATAGCTGGCTAGTACAGCTAGTATAGCTGGCTAGTACAGCTAGTATAGCTGGCTAGTACAGCCAGTATTGCTGGCTAGTACAGCTAGTATAGCTGGCTAGTACAGCTAGTATAGCTGGCTAGTACAGCTAGTATAGCTGGCTAGTACAGCCAGTATTGCTGGCTAGTACAGCTAGTATAGCTGGCTAGTACAGCTAGTATTGCTGGCTAGTACAGCTAGTATTGCTGGCTAGTACAGCGGGCCGGCTAGTACAGCTGGCTGGCTAGTATAGCTGGCTGGCTAGTATAGCTGGCTAGTACAGCTAGTACAGCTGGCTAGTACAGCTAGTATAGCTGGCTAGTACAGCTAGTACAGCTGGCTAGTACAGCTAGTATAGCTGGCTAGTACAGCTGGCTAGTACAGCTAGTATAGCTGGCTAGTATAGCTGGCTAGTACAGCTGGCTAGTACAGCTGGCTGGCTAGTACAGCTAGTACAGCTGGCTGGCTAGTACAGCTAGTACAGCTGGCTGGCTAGTACAGCTAGTATAGCTGGCTAGTACAGCTAGCTGGCTAGTACAGCTAGTATAGCTGGCTAGTACAGCTGGCCGGCTAGTACAGCTGGCTGGCTAGTACAGCGGGCCGGCTAGTACAGCTGGCTGGCTAGTACAGCGGGCCGGCTAGTACAGCTGGCTGGCTAGTACAGCTAGTACAGCTGGCTGGCTAGTACAGCTAGTACAGCTGGCTGGCTAGTACAGCTAGTATAGCTGGCTGGCTAGTACAGCTAGTATAGCTGGCTGGCTAGTACAGCTAGTATAGCCGGCTAGTACAGCTAGTATAGCTGGCTAGTACAGCTAGTATAGCTGGCTAGTACAGCTAGTATAGCTGGCTAGTACAGCTAGTATAGCTGGCTAGTACAGCTAGTATAGCTGGCTAGTACAGCTAGTATAGCTGGCTAGTACAGCTGGCTGGCTAGTACAGCTAGTATAGCTGGCTAGTACAGCTGGCTGGCTAGTACAGCTGGCTAGTACAGCTGGCTGGCTAGTACAGCTAGTATAGCTGGCTAGTACAGCTAGTATTGCTGGCTAGTACAGCTAGTATTGCTGGCTAGTACAGCTAGTATTGCTGGCTAGTACAGCTAGTATAGCTGGCTAGTACAGCTAGTATTGCTGGCTAGTACAGCTAGTATTGCTGGCTAGTACAGCTAGTATTGCTGGCTAGTACAGCTAGTATTGCTGGCTAGTACAGCTAGTACACCTGGCTGGCTAGCACAGCTAGTATAGCTGGCTAGTACAGCTAGTATTGCTGGCTAGTACAGCTAGTATAGCTGGCTACTACAGCTAGTATAGCTGGCTAGTACAGCTAGTATTGCTGGCTAGTACAGCTAGTATAGCTGGCTAGTACAGCTAGTATAGCTGGCTAGTACAGCTAGTATAGCTGGCTAGTACAGCTAGTATAGCTGGCTAGTACAGCTGGCTGGCTAGTACAGCTAGTATAGCTGGCTAGTACAGCTAGCTGGCTAGTACAGCTGGCTAGTACAGCTAGTATAGCTGGCTAGTACAGCTGGCCGGCTAGAACAGCGGACCGGCTAGTACAGCGGGCCGGCTAGTACAGGGGGCCGGCTAGTACAGCTGGCTGGCTAGTACAGCGGGCCGGCTAGTACAGCTGGCTGGCTAGTACAGCGGGCCGGCTAGTACAGCTGGCTGGCTAGTACAGCTAGTATAGCTGGCTAGTACAGCTAGTATACTAGTATACGGCTACAGCTGGCTGGCTAGTACAGCTAGTATAGCCGGCTAGTACAGCCGTATACTAGTATACTAGCTGTACTAGCCAGCTATACTAGCTGTACTAGCCAGCCAGCTGTACTAGCCAGCCAGGTGTACTAGCCAGCTATACTAGCTGTACTTGCCGGCTGTACTAGCTGTACTAGCCGGCCAGCTGTACTAGCCAGCCCGCTGTACTAACCGGCCAGCTGTACTACCCAGCCAGCTGTACTAGCCAGCTATACTAGCTGTACTAGCCAGCTACACTAGCTGTACTAGCCAGCTATACTAGCTGTACTAGCCAGCTATACTAGCTGTACTAGCCAGCTATACTAGCTGTACTAGTCAGCTATACTAGCTGTACTAGCCAGCTATACTAGTTGTACTAGCCAGCTATACTAGCTGTACTAGCCAGCTATACTAGCTGTACTAGCCAGCTATACTAGCTGTACTAGCCAGCTATACTAGCTGTACTAGCCAGCTATACTAGTTGTACTAGCCAGCTATACTAGCTGTACTAGCCAGCAATACTAGCTGTACTAGCCAGCTATACTAGATGTACTAGCCAGCTATACTAGCTGTACTAGCCAGCCAGGTGTACTAGCCAGCTGTACTAGCTGTACTAGCCAGCTATACTAGCCAGCCAGCTGTACTAGCTGTACTAGCCAGCTATACTAGCTGTACTAGCCAGCTATACTAGCTGTACTAGCCAGCTATACTAGTTGTACTAGCCAGCTATACTAGCTGTACTAGTCAGCAATACTAGCTGTACTAGCCAGCTATACTAGCTGTACTAGCCAGCCAGGTGTACTAGCCAGCTATACTAGCTGTACTTGCCGGCTGTACTAGCTGTACTAGCCGGCCAGCAGTACTAGCCAGCCAGCTGTACTAGCCGGCCCGCTGTACTAACCGGCCAGCTGTACTACCCAGCCAGGTGTACTAGCCAGCTATACTAGCTGTACTAGCCAGCAATACTAGCTGTACTAGCCAGCTATACTAGCTGTACTAACCAGCAATACTGGCTGTACTAGCCAGCTATACTAGCTGTACTAGCCAGCTATACTAGCTGTACTAGCCAGCTATACTAGCCGGCCAGCTGTACTAGACAGCCAGCTGTACTAACCGGCCAGCTGTACTAGACAGCCAGCTGTACTAGCCGGCCAGCTGTACTAGCCAGCTATACTAGCTGTACTAGCCAGCTATACTAGCTGTACTAGCCCGCTATACTAGCTGTACTAGCCAGCTATACTAGCTGTACTAGCCAGCAATACTAGCTGTACTAGCCAGCCAGCTATACTAGCCAGCCAGCTGTACTAGCCGGCCCGCTGTACTAGCCAGCTATACTAGCTGTACTAGCCAGCCAGGTGTACTAGCCAGCTATACTAGCTGTACTAGCCAGCTATACTATCTGTACTAGCCAGCTATACTATCTGTACTAGCCAGCTATACTAGCTGTACTAGCCAGCAATACTAGCTGTACTAGCCAGCAATACTAGCTGTACTAGCCAGCTATACTAGCTGTACTAGCCAGCCAGCTGTAATAGCCGGCCCGCTGTACTAGCCAGCTATACTAGCTGTACTAGCCAGCCAGGTGTACTAGCCAGCTATACTAGCTGTACTAGCCAGCTATACTATCTGTACTAGCCAGCTATACTAGCTGTACTAGCCAGCTATACTAGCTGTACTAGCCAGCAATACTGGCTGTGCTAGCCAGCTATACTAGCTGTACTAGCCAGGTATACGAGCTGTACTAGCCGGCCAGCTGTACTAGACAGCCAGCTGTACTAACCGGCCAGCTCTACTACCCAGCCAGGTGTACTAGCGAGCTATACTAGCTGTACTAGCCAGCAATACTAGCTGTACTAGCCAGCAATACTAGCTGTACTAGCCAGCTATACTAGCTGTACTAGCCAGCAATACTGGCTGTACTAGCCAGCAATACTGGCTGTACTAGCCAGCTATACTAGCTATACTAGCAGTACTAGCCAGCTATACTAGCAGTACTAGTCAGCTATACTAGCAGTACTAGCCAGCTATACTAGCAGTACTAGCCAGCTATACTAGCTGTACTAGCCAGCTATACTAGCTGTACTAGCCAGCTGTACTAGCTGTACTAGCCAGCTATACTAGCTGTACTAGCCAGCCAGCTGTACTAGCCAGCCAGCTGTACTAGCCAGCCAGGTGTACTAGCCCGCTATACTAGCTGTACTAGCCAGCTATACTAGCTGTACTAGCCAGCTATACTAGCTGTACTAGCCAGCTATACTAGCTGTACTAGCCAGCTATACTAGCTGTACTAGCCAGCTATACTAGTTGTACTAGCCAGCAATACTGGCTGTACTAGCCAGCTATACTAGCTGTACTAGCCAGCAATACTAGCTGTACTAGCCAGCAATACTAGCTGTACTAGCCAGCAATACTAGCTGTACTAGCCAGCAATACTGGCTGTACTAGCCAGCTATACTAGCTGTACTAGCCAGCAATACTGGCTGTACTAGCCAGCTATACTAGCTGTACTAGCCAGCAATACTAGCTGTACTAGCCAGCAATACTAGCTGTACTAGCCAGCAATACTAGCTGTACTAGCCAGCAATACTAGCTGTACTAGCCAGCTATACTAGCTGTACTAGCCAGCAATACTGGCTGTACTAGCCAGCTATACTAGCTGTACTAGCCAGCTATACTAGCTGTACTAGCCAGCTATACTAGCTGTACTAGCCAGCTATACTAGCTGTACTAGCCAGCTATACTAGCTGTACTAGCCGGCCAGCTGTACTAGACAGCCAGCTGTACTAACCGGCCAGCTCTACTACCCAGCCAGGTGTACTAGCCAGCTATACTAGCTGTACTAGCCAGCAATACTAGCTGTACTAGCCAGCAATACTAGCTGTACTAGCCAGCAATACTGGCTGTACTAGCCAGCTATACTAGCTGTACTAGCCAGCTATACTAGCTGTACTAGCCAGCTATACTAGCTGTACTAGCCAGCTATACTAGCTGTACTAGCCAGCTATACTAGCTGTACTAGCCAGCTATACTAGTTGTACTAGCCAGCAATACTAGCTGTACTAGCCAGCTATACTAGCTGTACTAGCCAGCTATACTAGCTGTACTAGCCAGCCAGCTGTACTAGCCAGCCAGCAATACTAGCTGTACTAGCCAGCCAGCAATACTAGCTGTACTAGCCAGCTATACTAGCTGTACTAGCCAGCTATACTAGCTGTACTAGCCAGCCAGCTGTACTAGCCAGCCAGGTGTACTAGCCAGCTATACTAGCTGTACTTGCCGGCTGTACTAGCCGGCCAGCTGTACTAGCCAGCCAGCTGTACTAGCCAGCCAGCTGTACTAGCCGGCCCGCTGTACTAACCGGCCAGCTGTACTACCCAGCCAGGTGTACTAGCCAGCTATACTAGCTGTACTAGCCAGCAATACTAGCTGTACTAGCCAGCAATACTAGCTGTACTAACCAGCCAGCTGTACTAGCCGGCCAGCTGTACTAGCCAGCCAGCTGTACTTTTTTTTTTTTTTCACGCCGAGGAGGGGTGAATGTTCCTAACCGCACCATAGAGGAAGTCGTCACATCCTCCGTGTGTGGGGCCCTCACCCACTAAACTCCCCCCCTCGTCTCGTGGACTTGTGCCCATACTATACTAGCTGTACTAGCCAGCTATACTAGCTGTACTAGCCAGCTATACTAGCTGTACTAGCCAGCTATACTAGCTGTACTAGCCAGCTATACTAGCTGTACTAGCCAGCTATACTAGCTGTACTAGCCAGCTATACTAGCAGTACTAACTAGCAGTACTAGCCAGCTATACTAGCAGTACTAGTCAGCTATACTAGCAGTACTAGCCAGCTATACTAGCAGTACTAGCCAGCTATACTAGCTGTACTAGCCAGCTATACTAGCTGTACTAGCCAGCTGTACTAGCTGTACTAGCCAGCTATACTAGCTGTACTAGCCAGCTATACTAGCTGTACTAGCCAGCCAGGTGTACTAGCCCGCTATACTAGCTGTACTAGCCCGCTATACTAGCTGTACTAGCCCGCTATACTAGCTGTACTAGCCCCCTATACTAGCTGTACTAGCCCCCTATACTAGCTGTACTAGCCCCCTATAGTAGCTGTACTAGCCCGCTATACTAGCTGTACTAGCCCGCTATACTAGCTGTACTAGCCAGCTATACTAGCTGTACTAGCCCGCTATACTAGCTGTACTAGCCCGCTATACTAGCTGTACTAGCCCCCTATACTAGCTGTAGTAGCCCCCTATACTAGCTGTACTAGCCCCCTATAGTAGCTGTACTAGCCCGCTATACTAGCTGTACTAGCCCGCTATACTAGCTGTACTAGCCAGCTATACTAGCTGTACTAGCCAGCTATACTAGCTGTACGAGCCAGCCAGCTATACTAGACAGCCAGCTATACTATACAGCCAGCTGTACTAGCCAGCTATACCAGCTGTACTTGCCAGCTGTACTAGGCAGCTTTACCAGCTGTACTTGCCAGCTGTACTAGCTGTTCTAGTCAGCCAGCTGTACTAGTCAGCTATACTAGCTGTACTAGCCAGATATACTAGCTGTACTGGCCAGATATACTAGCTGTACTAGCCAGCCAGCTATACTAGCAGTACTAGCCAGCTATACTAGCAGTAGTACTAGCCAGCTATACTAGCAGTACTAGCCAGCTATACCAGCTGTACTAGCCAGCTATACCAGCTGTACTAGCCAGCTATACTAGCTGTACTAGCCAGCCAGCTGTACTAACCAGCGGCTTGCAGATCCACGGGAATTGTACCTACAATCACAAGTACGGCTGGTGCGGATACTGTGCGCCGTAGTGACACGCAATTCAGCCGGTCTCTGTACCGATATAAGTAAGTACGCTCGCTTTCTAACATTGGGCGCTTCGGCCCAAATTTCACTTTCATAAAGCATAATGCTGTTACTAACCTCCATCAGGAGTCTCTTTCTCGTCGGTAGCGGGCCTCCAATATTCGCCATTAGTTTGCTGAGAGTACAGCTGGTATAGCGAATATTGGAGGCCCGCTACCAGCGAGAAGGAGACTCCTGATGGAGGAGCATTATGCTTTATGGAAGTGAAATTTGGGCCGAAGCGCTCAGTGTTAGAAAGCGAGCGATAGTACAGCTAGTTTAGCCGGTAAGCAGGCTAGTATAGGTAGCTAACTAGCTAGTATAAGTGGCTAGCTGGTTAGTATAGCTAAAACAGATAATACAGCTAGTTTAACCGGTTAATATATGTGGTTAGCTGGTAAGTATAACTAGTATAGGCGGATAGATGATTAGTATAGCTAGTGTAGGTGGCTAGCTGGTTAGTATAGGTGGCTAGCTGGTTAGTATAGGTGGCTAGCTGGATAGTATAACTATTATAGGTGGATAGCTGATTAGAATAGCTAGCATAGGTGGTTAGCTGGCTAGTATAGCTAATTTATCCGGATAGCTGGCTAGTATAGGCCGCTATCTGGCTAATATAGTACAATCAGTATATCCGGTTAGAACAGCTAGCATAGCCGGTTAACTGGCTTGTACAGCTATTATATCCGGTTAGCTGGTAAGTATAGCTAGTATAGGTGGCTACTACAGCTAGTATAGTTAGTGAGCACAGCTAGAATAGTCGGTTAGGTGGCTAGTATAGATAGCATAGGTGGCTAGCTCTAGTTTAACTAGTTAGCTGGCTAGTATAGGTGGTTAGCTGGTAAGTATAACTAGTATAGGTGGCTAGTATAGGTAGCTAGCTGCCTAGTATAGGTGTCTAACTGGCTAGTATAGCTAATTTAGCCGGATAGCTGGCTAGTAAAGGCGACTGGCTGGTTAGTATAGCTGGCTAGAATAGGTAGCTAACTGGCTAGTATAGCAGGTCAGTCCTGTTAGCTAGCTAATAGTAGTAGTGTAGCTAGCATAGGTGGCTAATATAGCTGGCTAGTACAACTAGTATAGCTGGCTGGCGCAGCTAGCTAGTGCAGCTAGAATAGCTGGGTAGTACAGCTAGTATAGCTGGGTAGTACAGTTAGCATAGCTAGCTAGTGCAGCTAGTATAGCTAGCTAGTGCAGCTAGTATAGGTGGGTAGTTCAGGTAGCTAGCCGGTTAGAATAGCTGGCTAGTACAACTAGTATAGCCAGTTAGCTGGCTCGTATAGATGGCTAGCTGGTTATTATAGTTAGTATAGGTGGCTAACTAGTTAGTATTGCTTTTAGTATACTTTTTGTTCACACAAACTTAACTTAAACTAAAATAAATTTATACAATATTACAATAATGAAAGTTATTTAAAGAGTGCTATGATTAAGAAGTACTTTAGAAAGGTAAAATGTTGAAGGAAGGAATTGTTCATTCTTCTCAACAATCAATTAAAATATAAAATTCAAAATGTACTTACTAAACAAGGGCCATGAAATTTCTTTTTGCATGTTTTGCATGTTAATTTTGGTAATTGACAAGTATCCTGATGAATAACGGTATAACAAACGTAACACTCTTCGACGCCTTCGAATTTTTTATCTAAATTGTTTTTCCATAAAGCCAGACCATCGAATATTGTGCCATTCTATAATATTAAAAACAAATTCTTATTTGAAAATATTTAAACAGGGCGCTAAGTTAATGAATTGTACCTGATGTGTTAAAAATATAGTCAATTGCATGGCAACATTACGTGATGAAGAACGCCCGCCGATTTGTTTATTGCAATCTACTTTGACAGAACCTAAAGGATAATTTGGTGCTAAAGTTATTACAAGTTCCATACGGGCCTCATCTATAGAATAAACCGCCAAAACTTCACGAGTCGATATGTGCACGGTGACCTATGACGAAAAAATAAATTTTCAGCATATAAACCGTTTGTTGTTGTTTAAATAATTGTATCATAATACCTGCATATTTTCATGTTTTTCTTTTTTACCAGCAATAGCCATAAGTTCTTCGTGACATATGATTGGCGATACAAAGTTTGTTGTTAAAGTGTCCACAAAGGTTTTCTGCCTCGAGGGACTAGTATTCCACCATTTGCGCACAACAGCTGGCAATTTACTTAAGACATCCGTATACAAATGACAAACATATTTCTCCAAAGACAAATTTGATTCTAAAAAGTAAAAAATTTTAAAATATTTTAATGTTTTTTGTGTCATTATTTATTATGATTATTATTTTGAAATAAAATTATTAAAAAAAAAAAATTATTTTTCATATTTTGAGAAATGGCTGTTAATTTTGAAGAAATTCCCAGTGATATTGAAGTGCCGGACAAACCACCGATTCAAAGAAAAACGGTTTTAGAGGAACTAAATGATCGTCAGGATTTATTGAATGAGCGTACAATAAAATGTAAAGATATAAGACCATTTTTTGAAAAAATCAAAAAGGATCCCCTACGTTATATGTACAAATATTTCTGTGTATGTCCGCGCTTTAATCCCAAATACTTATGCAAGCATACTGGTAATATAATTATTGATCGCGATGTTCTAACGCATGAGGAGCACATAGTATTCTTGGCCACACCGAAAGCCAACTTTGCAGAACCACGAAAATTGCCACGTTATTTGATTCATAAATATATTGTGCCAAAATGTACTGCTCGCGTTCACAGTTTAGCTGCACCCGATAAGAAACAAGTAAACGATACTTTAAATAATTTTAGTCACATTATTCCCAAATGGCGTAAAAGATTGTTGAAAATGCATTTGCAAAAGAAACCAACTGTAAACTATACAACCATTCCACTGGCCTTGGAATGGCTTAGCGAAGAGATACGCTTGAAAAAGGTTGCAAAAAGAAAAGAACGTGCGTGTCTACAAAAATTAGCACGGAAAATTGTACGCAGACAGAGAACACAAATTAAGAAAATTATATGTGTTCTATTTGAAGAAATGAAAGATTTTCTATTGAATGATCAGTTTGTTATGGATGAGAATTCTGCCTTAGTGTCTGTGATATTGGAGGCTTTAAGAGAATTTACAGGTATTATTCTATTCTTTTAAAAAAAATTAAAACATTGAGTACAAGAAATGATAATCCATTATTTTTGCATGAATTTGAGGGCTTTATTCAGAATAGTTATAATTCCAATCAGTTCCAATATGAACGCTAGTAACACACGCTCATGTCAGCAAAATTTCGAACAATAGATTTCCCCAAATTTCTATTGTGAGGAATTTTACATTTGGGTTCATAAGAACCTCCCAATTAAACTCATAGTAATTTAAGCCCATGTCAGCAAAGTCTCGAACAAGAGATTTCCACAAATTTTTATTGTGACGTGCTCTACACTTGGGGTCATAAGAACCCCGCAACAAAACTCCCGTAAGTGATCAAATTTTAATCACCACTCGCTATTCCCTAAAGAAATTATTCAATGTTTTGCAATTAACAAATGGAAATTTGGTACATTAATTGTTTTCATATCGAACTTTATCACAAGTTGCCGGGTAATCGCGTAGTTTCCTTTTGGACAAAAAGTTCTATTAGTGAAGATTCATAGAATTGCCATTTGCCAACTACTTCAAAGGATATCTAGTCGCCGAGAGCAATTCATAACAGTGATTACATTTCATTATGTTCAGTTTTTTATTACACATTGTGGTGCAGTTTTGATATCAAAATTATCGAAATAAACTCGGCGAAACCACACGTGCGCATGATACGTTGCTTTTGTATCAGAAACTAAATATTAATATTAGCAAACGATTTTATCTGTAAAAAAGTACGAAACTTTGCTGATGTCCTTTTTGAACTGAAACGGAATCGACGAAACCGAACTTGCAGTAATTTAAACAATACTAATAATGCTAGCCATCAAAATTGTCTTTTTTAACACAAAGTCTTATCTTTCTAACGGCAAATTGCACTTACACAACGACACCTTACACGAATACAGTTTACAAAAGTCGTCTATTTTCTATGCCTTATAAATTGAATGATATTCTTTTTTTTTATAAATTTCAGACAAAGACTTTTACATCACTAGCAATTTAAGGGAATATCAAAAAATATTGGCTTTCAATTTGGCTGTGTGGATAAATAAATTTATTTCGAATTTGAATATACATGTAGCCGAACCAGCTACCCACTATCCACAGATGCCTCAACCTCAACCTGAAAGACCTACTCATGAATTGTCATCGTTTATACCACTTAGCGATTATATATCATATTCAAGTGCATCGGACGATTACTATTATGCAGAAGAGGGTGAAAGCCAAGCACATTCTCAGCAGGCAATTCGTGATAGACCTCAAAGTACCGAAGCTACCGAAATATAACTAAATACTAATAAATTGAATTTAATTACCTTTAATTTGTGACCAGGACAGTCCCTTGAAAATGTCATTGTTTAATTGTTTGGTACTGTGATTTTTTAAAATTTCTATTGGCATTGCACGGAATAAAAAGTGCAATAAATTCTGTAAAAAAAAAAAATAAACGTTTATATGTTTTGTATAGAGCTAAATATAATTTTGTGACAATAATTTACCTCTTCGTATTTATTTTCATGCAACCAGGATGTATATACAGAACGCAAAGCTACTGGTGATTTGGCACAGGCATATATAATACAATCCCATAACATTAAATAACTAAAGGCTTCGTGACGTTCAATGCTTTCCAATTCAGCAATCTCTGTTAATTTAAAGCTAATAAATAAAAAATATGTTAAGTGTTTGACCATTACAGTAGGATATGAGTAACTTACCTAAACTCTTTAATATATTTTTGTATGGGCATATCATATCTTCCCAAATAGTCTTCGAAACGATTAAGGAAATGCCACTTCATAATTTTATGATTTGCTTTATCAATTTCTTCAGATTTTTTATCGTATACTTCAATATCGTCAGCCACAAAATAAGGCGTTAATTTCCGCATCATATATATACTTAAAGTTCTTAGCGAATGAATGGGACTCGAAAGATTTTTCAATAGGAAATTGCAAACATGATCCAAGGTTAATTGATTAGAGCTTTTACAAAACTAGAACATTAGAAAATGAGTTTAGAAATATGTTAATTTAAATATAGAAATAAAATTTACCGCATAAACTATTTCATAATCCATATATTCCATAACTGAGGTAAGTTCGTTTATAATTATTTCCCAGCAGTCTGAAAAGTTGGCAGGAATATCTGAAAGTTAAAATGGTAACTTTGTTAATAAGAAGCTTCAAAAACAAATTATTGTATTACTATTTCACCTTGATGTTGGCAGATCTTATAAAAGGATTTAAACAAAGTGAGATAAACATCGCGAGAGAACACTTGTAGCCATTCATCATAAACATTTTTTATTAATTCAGTAGAACTCTTTTGTTTTTCTTCATCAAAGAATTTTTTTAAAGCGGCATACAATTTGAAAACATTTATCGTAAAGTACAGAGTCTAATGCAAAATAAATAAAATAATAAATAATAATAAGGAGTAGTTAAACGTTAATACTCACCTTTTGATCCATGTTCTCTAAAGCATAATCTAGTGACTTGGTTACGCTTAATATCCAGTGGCCTAAACCAATACGTATAACATCCCAATTTTTAATACTCAATTGATATGGTACTTTATTTAGCAGCGTTGTCAATAATGTCATATATTCAACAGCATTTAAAACATTTACCATGTCTTGTTTCGGTATCTCGCTATAGTAAAAGAATAAAAAATAAATAAATAAGTCGTAAATTTCAAAATTTCGAAAAAGCCAAACAATTTACGTTTGATATAAAAGTAAATCCTTATCTGTGTGCAATTTATCTGCATGTTGTGTTATGAATTGAACTGCTGATGTTATAATATTGTAATCTGATTTATCATTGTATGATGAAGAGAAATTATTGTCAATCAAACATCGAAATACTGCTGCCTTAATCCACATATCAGATGGTTCGCAACGCATAATGGGACACTGTATGCTGATAGTCTTCGCTTCCAATTTTGGTTGCAAGTACTGTAGAGTATTAATATAGGCTTTGAAAGCCTTTTCTGTGGCAAAATATTCTTGCAAATCTTCCGCCAGCAAAAGAGTGCCACTTTCTTCAAATTGAGCATACTGTTCAATGTTTACTAGGTACGGCAGCGAGCGGCAATATTGAATATTTTCTTCTTTTACTGCTGTCTCCAGAAGTCTTTCTTTTAATGTTACACTTAATTCACCAGACTGACGTAAAAGTAATTGTACTTTTTCCGAAAGTTCTAAACATAAGGTTTCTATCGTATTATCCAATTTAGTTACATAACTAACTAATGCATCTCCACAAGCGGCTATGTTTATATACTGTATTAACTGTGTTTGTAAAAACTCTGACCATATTTTCAACAAGTTCTCATTAGGATCACAATAATCTTCCGTAATTTCCTCTTCATTGGTTTCATTGACGTTTTCTGATAGACCAATTGGTTTTGTTGTTTTACATACTAATTTACACAGAGAGGAGAAATTTAGTAGACATTTTTGTAATACCAGTTGAAGATGGGCGAAGTTTTGTATATTTCCTATAAAATCACTGGATGGGGAAACGACACCATTTAAAGACTCTACAAACAAGCAGACATTAAATAAATCTTCTAGGTCTGAGGTATTGTTTTTCAATAAAGTTTTCAAAACTTCATCAATTCTCAAAGAACGTTCGTTTTCTTCTTCGTAAGTCTCCGTTGAGCATGTAGCAAATTTAGCTATAGCTTCTGCCATTGAATCTATAGCTGTGATACTTAATGATTTGTTACTTGCTTGTTTCTCCACAATATCAGCACATTTTTGCAACAAATCATCATCAATAGTTATATCTTCACTTGACAAAGCATCCTGCCAGCAGGTAGTTATTTCCCACAACGTATCCTCCGATATATAGTCATTAACAGACTTTTCAATGGTAAATCTAAAAAGTCTTAAAAATACTTCATGTTGTACTTCATGGGAAGAGTTATCATTTGTACACACAACTGGCATAATTTGAGCTATAAAACTACCGCAAGCATCTACATCCGTTGTGCAGTTATCAATTTCGCGATTAGCTACCAAAGGTTCCGATAGAATATTCAATATAGAATCTACCGTTTTCGATGAAATTAATATATCACCCGAGTCTGTTTGAAAGAAACATTTATGCAAAAGATTGAAAAGTTCTTTAGAATTGTTGACCACTACATCGTTAGCAATTTTACTAATAATTTCATGGGTTTTGACTTGCGACAATATGCTGCGCACTTCGGGCTCTATACACAAAGGATGTGAAAGTAAACGCTGTAATATCAATGTTTGGGTTGCATGATGTGGTATCTAAAGAAAAAAGAAAAATATAATAAATTTTATAGTCTTTCCAAGAAAACTGTTTGAGTTTACCTCTATTAATTCTCTTTCAATAAATAAAAATCTTTGTTGTTTCTCAAGATTTTGTAATATTTCAAATATCACATCGACAACAATTTCGCAAGCGTCATTATCCAGAAACATTGATTTTAATAAATTGACTAATGTAAGCAGTGTTGTGTTCAAATCGTTGTCATCACTTACTTTAGCGTAAAACTCTTTATCATTGAACATATTACAGATTAAACGAACGTGTTTTATATATTTTGAAGTTTTCAAATCCAAAGTCTTTTTCAAACAAATACGCAGTAATTGTAAAACCAACTGCTTTAGTTCATTGTGTATGAAAGCAGCTGCAGTATGCGGTTCTTTCAGTGCTATGCAACGCTCAACTTTATCTCCTTCAACATTGTCTTCTATAAATTTTACTTTGTTTTCTTCTAAGCTTGGATTAGCCACATACAAATCATTTATCAGTTCAATTACGCGCTCTAAGCACAATTCATCTACATCTTCTTTCTTTAGATCTTCAGTTATAATACAGAAAATTAAGGACCAAAACTTATCCAGCAAGGAACGGTATAAAGTCGATTTCGTCGACTGTTTATCACAGAATGCCACAAAAGTCGATGTGTGTTGGAAGAAATATTTTGTTATTAAACTGTTTGGACTTGTTAAACACCACTTAATGGTCTCTACAATATTATCCTCCAATAATTTTAGGACTATAGCATTTTCTTCATCTTGCATATCCTCCTTTTTGTTATGGACTCTTTGTATCAAGTACCGCATACATTCAAAATAAGTTTTTATTATTATTTTATTGTCTTGTTTTGATATGCTGAGGGTAGAATTATCCGAGATTATAACGTCTCTAATATTGTCGAAAAATTGCTTGACCAAAGTATTATATTCACTAATATCTGCTACAACTTGTGATAGTTGAGAGAAAAATGGTAAAATATTAGGACATATAGCTTGAGCATTACGGTTGAAAGCATTTCGTTGCAAAGAGGAAAATTTAGGCCATATATTTTGATGGAAGTCAATTGTTTCATACCTGAAAAAATAAAAACAAATTTAGTTTCACATTTTGGCCAGCATTGCTGCAGCTGTAAACTATTTCTCTCTAAAATTCTATCAATTTTGAACTTAATTGCTTGCTAATGTTGGTCTAAGGCTTCTGGAAAGTAGGGGCTTTAGGGTTGTGGCATATGCCGATGATGTGGCTATTCTGGTGGGTGGAAAATTTTTGACGACGCTGGGGAAACTGATGGAGTCTGCTCTTGGAATTTTATCCTCTTGGGCTACGAAATGTGGCCTGGGTATAAATCCGAATAAGACAGACCTCGTTTTGTTCTCGCGTAAGTACGAAAGTAAGTTGAAACCTTCAGGTTGCCGAGGTTAGCTGGTAGGGAGCTTCCGTTGTATTGTGAGGTCAAGTACTTGGGTGTTGTCCTGGACAGCAAAGTGAACTGGAAACGAAACAGCGAGGAAATAATGAAGAATGGACTGAACGCTTTCTACCAGTGTAGGAACTCCATAGGTAAGAGCTGGGGTCTTCCGCCTAGGGCCATTCGCTGGATATATTTGGCGATTGTTAGACCGGTTGTTACTTATGGTTGCGTTGTTTGGTGGTGTGCCTTCGATAAGAGTTTTCAACGGAAAATCTTAGATAAGGTTTAAAGGATTGCCTCCTTGAGTATCACTGGAGTGAGGAAGAGCTGCCCTCAGGCTGCTCTTGACACTATGCTCTACCTGACTCCGCTTGACGTAGTGACATACGCCTGAGGGAATCGGGCTGCTGGAAACAGCGCTCGATAGGTCCCCCCAGAGTTCTGAATGTCGTCTTTCCTGACGGGAGGTATGGACTTTCGGAAAAAGCCACCGACTATATTGTGCCTGAGGCTATGTTTCTGCCTGGTTTAAGGATACTTATACCGGAAAGGGCACAATGGAATGGTGGGGTACTCCAGGGGCAGAGAGTTATACCCATCTTCACAGATGGGTCTAAGTTAGGTGGATGTACACGTGCTGGCGTTTTCTGTAGGGAACTCGGTCTTGAACTCCACTTAAGGTTGAATGATGACTGCAGCGTTTTTCACGGCTCGTTCGCGAGTGCAAGGAGTCGTTGAGGACTTTTGGACTAGACCGTATCCGTCTATGACGGGTTCCGGGTCGCAGCGGAATACTGGGCAATGAGACGACGGATGCCCTCGCTAGGTTAGGTTCGCTTTCTAGGGGCGATTTAATAGTTGGTCCTGACCCCCCAGTCTGCCACCTCTACGGCCTGATCAATGGATGGGTCGGGGAGGAAGAGCAGAGGCGTTGGGGCAACGGATCGGGTTGTTTTGTTTCTAGATGTATATGGCCTGCTGTGGGCAGTAAGAGAACAGGTTGTCTGCTGGGCTTGGATAAGGCCAGCTTAATGTTGGTTGTCGGTTTTATCACGGGCTGACGGGGATCTGGAACAGATCCCAGCCGGACTATTGCGGGGCATGTTGCGATGAGAATGAGTTGGAGACTATCGAACACCTCCTCTGTAACTGCCCAGCCCTTGGTAGGTTAAGCTTGAGGACCCTTGGCAGGGCCTTTTTTGAGAGTTTGAATTCTGTGTCGAGAGCCGACATCAAGGCTCTCCACAGATTCATAGTGTCTTAGGCTGGATGAGAGGTGCTAGGGCTTCATCAGTGTAGTCGCGCTCTCCCTTTTTGTTGTGTCTGGTCTGTGTAATTCCTCCGCTTCTCATTCTCCCCCTTTCCTACTCCTCTCCGTTTATCCTATTCCCTCTATTATCCTTCCCTCTTTAAGGACGTTGTACAATGGGTCAATTCGACCTCCGAGTACTGTACTTGTCTTAATTGACAAGTACACGTCCTCTAACCTAACCTAACCTAACTTAATTGGGATAAAAAGACAAGTTGTGCAATTTTAATTTGATTATCTGGGTTTCATGACTTTTCGACCCTAAATTATGTCCAAAGATCCGATTTTGTGGCTGACAGACACAAGATACAAACTGCAGAAAAATAGGATCAAGAATTTGAATGCCATAGAATCATTGCAACTGTTGAAAACAATCTTGCTAGCGTCAAAGAGTGCATATCAAAAAACACATCTTAATTCAATTATATTATGTATTATTTCCGTTTGATTCAGTTTTTGGCTGAGTCACTATATTAGCTTCCTAGAGAGCTTATTCTTTGTAAAAAAAGAGTAACTCAAGACTAGAATAAGGGTAAAACGGGTGCATAGCCTTCTATATATAAAAGAGGAAAAATCTATTTGAACCCTTCGATATTTTTCAAAGTAAGTGAAGTTACTTTTACGTTTTTATATTGCATTATTTATAAGAATTTACGTTGAAGGTAGATATTTATCAAAGGTGAAAAATAAATAATAATAAATATAAATAAATATTACACACCCAACAAAAGTAAAATATTGATTACAAATTAATATAATGATAATACTAATTCTGACTTACCAATCATTGTAATTTGTTTGTATGAGTAGTATACAACCCCATATATGAGGAGCAACTAGAGGATCAGAATCATCAATATTTTGAAAAGCTATCGTAATTAACTGAGGTTTCTGAGTAGCAAATATAACTTGCTGGTTAGGATTTTGTAAGAGATGGTACATTAATTCAAACCATGCTGCTCTGAAATTAGATAGGATACATTTGAAAATAAAACCCTATGCACTGCTATATTTTACATACCTGATAGAATGAGCTTTGTTTTTAGCAAAACTCCAAAACTTTTGGTGACTCAACAGTTTTTGTAGACCCTCCAGAATTGTTGTTTGTTCTGCAGCATCCACAGTGTGTTCAATA
The DNA here is from genome assembly GCA_930367235.1 of Sarcophaga rosellei. NCBI lineage: Eukaryota > Metazoa > Arthropoda > Insecta > Diptera > Sarcophagidae > Sarcophaga > Sarcophaga rosellei. Next base: position 12,080,373 of record OV884020.1, on the reverse strand, counting down.
AAGAATGATAGCTCCTTCAAGCTGCACATAACTACTCGCTGATATTTCTGTTCCGCTTCTTCTGGTGTTAAGCTCTTACCCGTAGACAAAGTTGAGGCCGAATGAAAAGTTAAATTACGTGTAACATATTCCAGTATTTCAGTTTGACAATGCAAACACACTTCACTAGTGCGATTAGCATTACTGGCAAATGTCTCGCTAAAGGAAGCACTTGCTATGCTAGCGGCAGGAGCATAATTATCAAATTGACTTGCCAACCAAATCGGTATAAGTTGCTTCAGATAAGGTGCCACAGCCTTTTTGCACTTTGAGACCAATAGTTGTTGTACTGCTTGGGATAATTCGCGAACATTGTGTTCAGGATCGCTGGCTAAATTATGATAAAATTTCGGCCATAATGGTAATATCATTTTAAGTTCTTCCACTTCAGAGCCATTTATTAAATCGATAAACTCTTGAAGAGCTTTTTTCTTTGTCATTGGATCCTTTTTAGACAATTTCTTAAGGGTTAATTGATATTGCGAACTGATGCTGGCATCAAAGGTGTCTGGCATTTGTTCGGCTAAAGAAAAACCAGGAGCAAACGGTACTATACCAAAATCGGAATGTGCTGAAAATCCAACAAACGTGGAAGCAGAACCCAACAATTCCGCACTACGTGCACTACTTGAAGGCTGTGGGGAAAAATTTATTCAGTACAAATTTTTTTGTGGAATTCCTTTTCCATTATATTTTACCTTTGCATTATTTTTAGTACGTTGTGTATGCTTAGCTTTTCCACCCATTTCTTTGGCCAAAAAGTCTGGAAAATTTATAAAAATATGTGTCTCAGAGAATATGACCAAACTATGCGAAAAGAAAACAGTTGCAACAAACGTCAGCTAATGTACCACAGTCCAAGGTTGCCGGTCTAAAAGAATTGCAAATAACTAATACAGAGTTGTTATACAGAACAGGTGGTAAGTACTTGTTAAGTACATTTTAAGTAGATAAAGCATTAAATAATTTATTTCTTAAAGTTCCAATTATAAAAACAATATTTTTTGTTTTTAATTAAGTAAATTAATTAATTTTTGAGAGTTTTTAGAGTTTTTAAAATATATTTTCTAAGTGTATTTAAAATAGTGTAGAAACGGTTTTGACAACCATATGATTTCTAAAAAAACACAATTGTCTGAAGCAAATAGTAAACAAACTTTGAAACACGTGCTGTCTAATTACAATTCATCAACAAAAAATCATTCAGTTTCTTTTTGTTTAGCTAAAAATGACGAAATTTATAACTTATTACAATTTGTGTCCTATACCGGAACCAAAAGACTTTCTAGGCATTTCTCCAGACAAAGAAGAGGGAAATATAATAACCACATTGGGTAAAAATATTATCATAATTATCAAGGTGAGTTGATGGAGCTGTGGCTGGCTATATATGTATGTACATATTTTATAAGGAACAAGAAAACTTTTTTTTAGATATCCACACAAAAACAAACTAGAAGCTGGTCTGTTTTAGAAAAACTATCATCAAAAGTTGTCTACGATCAAAATACTGGAAAATATGTTGGTGTTTTTGCAAATAAATCCATCAGATGTTGGGATGAAACCACCACGGATGTCAATAAATGCAAAAAGTTAAAGGTAAGTGTATTAATTATTAAACGATACAATAATTTGTAATGTTTAAACATTTTCAGTTTCATAAAAGTATTGCTGACTTGGTTGTTAATGACACAGATACCTTGGTATTGTATTCCGATGGTACTTGTGAGCCTCTACAATCTGCTATTGAATCACGTAAAGATGATGGTCCAAAATATTCTCAACAAATTGAATTGGTTTCCAGTTTATCATTAACGAATGCTACAGTTCATAATTTGGTAAATGGTTCACGTATTTTAACCTTTTTTGAACGTAACACTAAAACTGGAGACTATCATTTAGTACGTGTATCTTTGCAAGAGGGAAACAGTTCAACAAAACGTTTTAAGCTAAAGCGAGGAATTTTGGACGTACAAGTAGCGGGTGCTGCTGTTATTGAGGGAGAAGGTGGTCCAGTATTGTTAACAATATGTAAGTATATTTGTTTGAAAAGTAAACAGTATTAAACAGGGACAAAACACATTATTATCTCTTTTTTGTGAGAGTATTTCGAATTTTCTAAGATTAAAATAAAATTCTATCTAACTTTACTTTCAGGGTCCGATAAACGTATCTTTCTTCTTAGTCTCGCTGATGATATATATACGGAACGTTCTCCAGGCAATTTTGTATCAATGCTGACTCAACTAAAAGTAGATACGCCGTTATCAGTTTTGGGCATTTCAAAGCATTTTGTAGCAATTTACGGTGCAAATCATGGTCAAGAAGGCGCTTCCCTACTGCTTTACAATACTCAATACAAAGTAATTAAAACCAAACAATTTTTTAAAGTTTACTTCAATTACTCGCAACTGTGGTCTATTAGTGATCATATACTCTTGGCAATGGGACAAAATCTGTCAGTGGTAAAATATAGAGTTCTTAAGGAAGTGCTATCTGAGTTAGTGGGTACACAAATTGGTCATGATTATCAAACTGCAGTTGAAGATGATCACATAAATGAAGAAGACTTTTTGGAAGGATGTTTACAATATAGCAATGAAAATAGTTTCCATGCAGATAATAAACGCTATGAAAAATATAATATAGAAGAAGCTGATGGCTTAGCAGTGGCATACGAAAATACGAATAATTTTGACAAGGAGCTAAATTCTTTAAAACAAATTAATTTACATGTTGATGTTGTGCAAGTTGATCAACCTCTAGATGATGTTCAAATATCCTTAATGTCCAACTATAATGATAACGGGTTTGTTTGTCCAGAAATTCAGCTTATCGCGAGACAATTAGAAAAAGCTGGAGCCAGTGAGCACGAAATTACTGAGAAATTATTAACAGTTCTTATGAAAGCTAACTTATTACAAGACATTGGAGTTTGTCTAAGGCGTTATAACAATATTTCGGAAAAAATTTTATCAAGGACCCTAAGTTTTGTATTACATAAAATAAAATCAACTGATATAAAAGTTGGTAGTAAAGAAGTACTGGAAATAAGTAATAATGTAACAGATGATTACAAAGAAATTGACTTAAATTTGCCAAGCAATGCAAAACCAATTAATAATTTAGATTTATTAGCTGAAACATACCCGAAAAACTGTTCTCCCACAGAAGCTATGGATATTTTAAATATCCTTTTGTCATGCTCATTTGATACTGACACTATTGCTGTACATATTAGACAAGATGTTGAATATAAACATATTTTATTGCTTCTACAGCATCTGTATAATATGTTGACAACATCTCAGCCATGGTTTATCGAAGAACGTCCTTCACTTAGCCCAAGTAGTGTGGACTATGAAATACAAATTTTACGCTGGTTTGGTGTTTTTATTAATGCGCATTTTCAAACTCTTGCATTGGCAAAAGATGTTGAACTAATGGAACTGCTATATAAATGGAATGAACTTTTTCAAAATTACAAACGTGAAATATCTGAACTTCAACAAGTTGCTGCTTTATTATACAATATAGTTGAGAGGAAAAAGAGTGTTAAAGACAAAAGTTCCAAGTGGTATTCAATTGAAGAAGTGTATTTGTTTTAACTTATATTTGCGTAAATCTATATATTTTTTATAGTACTGTAAAAAATCTAATAAAATTATATAAATCATAAAAATGTTTTACACAAATATACTTTTATCATTTTTAATAAATTTCAGTCTACTTTATGTCTTATAATTCTCCGAAGGTGGCGTGCTTGATTATCTTTAATGAAAAAAGGTTTACGAATGCGTAAATGCTTAGACAAATCGTCATTGCATAAGAAAACTCTCCCATAAGTAACGCTTTGTGGCGATAACTTAAGTAATCAATCAATAAATCTATTTTAAATGAAAATAAATATTTCCTTGAAAATAATTTGGTATAAACGATTGGACTTAAATATCAACTTAATTTTGAAAATTGTATACAAGGAAAAATACGTACATACATACATTCATACATACATATTTGGCCATTACAACCCTTCAGTCAGGATTACAGCCTAGCTTCTCACACCACTCATGCTGTGTGCGTTAATTTTATGCGTGAGTGGCGGAACCTACAGCTTAATGTCGACTCCGAACGACAGATTTTTGAGAAACTTTTTCATGGCAGGTTAATTTACTCCCAGAGATTTTGCCAGAAATACCAATGGGTTTATCCAACTTCTTTAAACAAATTATAAAGTCTAATTAATAACATAATCTAAAGATATCCTTAGATAAGATCCTCCTACAATGTGTGGAATGTATATTCGCCTTCACCTATAACAAGTACAGTTTTTTTAATTTTTTTGCTGTAGTATGGTGATTATTGCTTTTTTAACTACAACATTACTTTATCTCATATTTGTGTTCAAAAAGTATTAAGAAAAACTGCAAAAGACCCTTGTCGCAAAGTCCAAGAGTTATTCTTAAAGAGTCAGACAGCCATTAAATCGTACGATTTTCTTCTTTTTTCAATATTTTAAATTCATTTTATTATTGTGTAAATGTGTATGTATGTATGTACAGACGTACGAGTGTGGTCGGTTGCACCAATGTTAAATTGCTTAAAAACCAAGACAGAAAGAAAATTCTTTATTTAAACTTGTTAACATTTGGTGGTGATCTTAAGTTACCTGTTGCCTTTTACTAAAATTTACCTCGATGTAGTTTTATGTACTAAAATGTTGAAGAGCATCTTAAATACACTCGCAAACAGATGTACGTATGTTTATATACAGGTAGGCGTCTTGGCCACATGCCTCTTTGAAATGCTTTTAAGGCATTTCGTTCGTTTCTTTTTATATCCTTTTGTTCATTTAAAGCCAAGGGTCATTGCAAACGATTAATGGCTATAGAAACTAAAAGGTAACATAGTACACAAACAGAAATAATACCAGCATCATCATCATCAAGCTAACAGAATATCATTTCTCTTTGGCCATTTATATATACATATACGAATATACATATGTTTGCAGGTTATCTAATGAATGAATTCTTGACAGTGGGATTATAACGCATATTTAAAGGAATTTTTATTTATATTGCTTTTAAGATTGGCATTAACATTTCACTTAGATGTCATTAGTCAAATTGTGGTAGTTTTCAAAATATTAACCTTTTGCTATTATTCTGCTACATATATATGTACTTGACTAGAGCAGAACCAGTCAGTATTTCAAAAGTTATATATACATAAGGACTTCAAGGATATAAATGTAATATTGCGTTATAAACTAATTATTGAAACCTATTTTACTACCCTATTTCATATATATCTAGGAGACAAAGAATTTTATATCAAAAAATTGATAATGATTAATCAACGCTGCTTCCAATATTCCAGGCCCAATGATCAATATATATTCGATATTCTTATTGTCATTATCGAATGACCCTCACTCTAATAGCCTAGTCTAGCCCACTTCTCACTATCTATCAGTGCACCCTGGTGGAATAGAGTAGTATGTCCTGATCGCTGTGCAAATATATTTCCATTAAGCATATCGTTTGGCTTAATCGAGTAGGCTAATTGCCACACAAATTTGCAGCATTTTAGAGGCGATATCAACATCTATTCCTACATTCATTTTTAAATATATCATTGAAATAAGTCAGCTTAATCGCTAAAGACCGAGCCCAAAGGGCATTACGAGATTCGTTCCAATCAGCTCTCGAACTCAGAACACTTATTAGTAGATAGAAAATAGAAATAGAATAGAAAAAAAATAATATCTAACTTTTATAATTTAATACCTTTAAATCTCATATCTCAATGGTGTACAGCGCATCGTTGATTTGTTTTTTTTTTACTTGTTTATGTTGTATATGCAACATAAGAAATAAAAACAAAAAAATACCAATTTTTGTTTTATGCCACAACAACAATATAGTATCTTTATTCTATATACACAGAAGAAGATTTAAAAAGGTTTGTGTATCCACAAAGAACACTAAAACAAATCTTGTCTGTCTACAGATATAAAATGAAATATTTGTAAATAAAATGTTATGTTTGAAGTATATAGTAACAACTAATAAATACTGTACAAATACTGTATGGTATGTCAATATCAAGGGTTATACGTTTATGTACACCAATACCAATACATATTTAAAAATGTTGTATAATGGGCTTTGTTTTGATTCATCTACAATGTCAGCAGCGACAACAACAATAATGCAGTCTATCATAGCCAATAATGTAATTAAACAAAAATCATTGGTTTTTTATACATAATAGTTCATATGTTGCTTTTGTTCCTTTAAATTTTTTTGAACATTTTAATGATAGAAATCAATACCTTTCTTAATCAATTTGTATTTTCTTTTTATATAATATAGTACATATGTGAACGAATCTATGTACGTACTTACATATATTTGAGTTTACATATTTTGATTTAAAAATTTTCTTAAATTATTTGTAATGGTTTCGGCGAAAAAATAATGGAACAAGTTTGTAACTTAAGTCTTTTGAACTTTAGGCAATAAAATTTTCCTTAACCTACTCTAGAGGAAATAATGTAAAATGAAATAACCTTCAACTATATAGCAATTTTCTTCTGCCTTTAAAAACTAAGTGAAAGAGCTTTGTATAAATGGGCCTAAATAATAGAATAGTGGGGCAAACAGACCTAGTGGGCTGAATAGCCACGGTATCAAGGATGCCAAAACAATTTTTGTTGCGATCGACCAATACTTAAGACCAGAGATATCAGGGACGAAGCTAATGCAGGCGCTGAAGCTAATATTTTTATCATCGACCAAAAAATTTAAGTCGTTGATAAAAAAAACTGCAAGTCATCGACCAAAAAAGTGCAAGTCATCGACGAAAAAAAAGGCAAGTCATCGACCAAAAGATGCATGTCATCGATCAAAAAATGCAAGTCACTGACCAAAAAAAAAAGCAAGTCATGGACCAAAAACTGCAAGTCATCGAGCAATAAAATACAATTCATTGACCGAGAAAAATGCATGTCATCGACCAAAAAATGCAAGTCATTTAAAAAATAAAATTCAAGCCATCGATCATCTAGCCATCTACCAAAAAATGCAAGTCATCGCCCAAAAAATAGAAACCATCGGCAAAAAGTGCAAATCATGCAACCAAAAAGATAAAATGCAAGTCATAGACCAAAAAAATCCAAGTCAGCGGCAAAAGTGCAAGTCATCGACCAAAAAATGCAAGTCATCGAGAAAAAATTCAAGTCATCGACCAAAAACATGCAAGTCATCAAAAAAAAAAATGCCAGTCATCTGCCAAAGAAATGGAATTTGCGAAAAATACGACATTTTGTTGTATATATACATATAAATGCTAATGAACTCAATGAGAATTATAAAAATTCTTAGTCCATTTAACTAAAATATTAATTTTATCCATATTTTTAGCCTATATCTCTGGCCCCACATAACGCACGACCATAAAGAAACCAGTTTTGGAATTCTTGAGACTATGGCTATCAAAGCCACTAGGTCCATTTTTCCTACTAGGTCCATTTTTACACCGATTTTGCCTTTAGTGATCATTTGAGGAAAACAATTAGCTTCGACACCTATAATTTCGGTCTCACGTAACGCACGACCATAAGGAAACCTGTTTTGGAATCTTTGAGAATATGGCTATCCAGCCCACTAGGTCCATTTGACCCACTAGGTCCATTGTTTATCCGATTTTGCCTTTGCTGTAAAGTTGAAGACATCAATTACCTTCTATGCTTATATCTCCGGTCCCAAGTAAAGCTCGATCGTAAGGAAACCTGTTTTGTAGTCCTTGATACTATGGCTATACAGCCCACTAGGGTAGCAGGGTAGCTGGCTGGGTAGCACCCTAGTAGGGTACTTGGGAGCTTGCTGGTAGGGTAACTGGAAAACTGGGTAGCAAGGTACCCGGCTAGCTGGGGAGCTGATCAGCGGGGTAGCTGGAAAGCTGGCTAGCCACCTGGCTAGCTGGGGAGCTGGCTAGCAGGATAGCTGGCTAGCTGGGGGGCTGAACTCAATGAGAATTATTAAAATTTTAAAGTCCATTTCTCATTTGAAGAAAACAATTAGCTTCGTCGCCTATATCTCTGGTCCCAAGTAACGCCCGTGCGTAAGAAACCCTATTTTGAAACCCTTGAGACTATGGCTATACAGCTCACTAGGTCCATTTTTATCTTTTTATCTAATCGGCCCAAAGATTTGCTGATTTGAAAAAAAAAGTTAGCTTCATGACCTATATCTCAGGTCTTACGGAACGCCGGACCATAAAGAAACTTGTGGTGGAATCCTTGGTCCAATAGCTATTTACCCTGCTAGATCCAAAAACCGCACCTTCTAAATTTGATCGAACTTTGCCGATTTATAAAGAGCACTTTTTTTGCTCATAAAAAAAGACTTAGCTTCTTAGGCTTTGTCTCCGGTACCAAAAGCTACCCGACCGTAACGAAAACGGGTTTCCATTCCTTGATACCAAGGCTATCCAGCCCAGGAACATAAAGCCTTTAACATTAAAGCATTTAATGTTACATGTCTGACGTTACAAAATGGTATTGTTTGCCTAAACAATATTTTTAATATATTGGGGGCAATATCGGTAACTTTAAAGATTTCAATAAAAACTATTTAATTAAGGTATTCTGTATTAAATTTGATTAAATAGATACTAATTAAAATGTAATAAAAATAGAAATCTGAAACAATATCCGGCACATGAAATTTCAATGTATACTTTAAAACAGAGAGGTGGTACGTTTGATTTTTCGAAAGAAGGAAGCTTGAGTCATCGAAATAGAAAATAAATATTGTGTTTATAAGTCAATTAACAAATATTTTATTCGTGACAGTTAGTGATTCATTTACAATATAAAAAAGAAAAAATATACATAACTGTATATGCATGCACATTAAATATGTATGAAAATCAAAAACCGTCAATTAAAGACGTTGGCGTAGAAAGAAAATTTATACACAAACTGATAAGATTATTTAAAAAAGAATGTTTAAAATTCTCACAATCAAACAGCGGCAATCCTTTCGATATGCCTGATTTGACATTATGTTGGTAAATATAATTCTTTTACTATTGGCTTAAGCTTTCCCATTTGCTGACAAGATAGTTCCAAATAAGAGTTTGGCTGTAAAAGAGTATCATTAGCAGATGATACACTGTCAATCTGACATAAAACGCATGAAAAGGGTTACGAATTTCAGAATGACACTGATTCCCGGATGGAAATTCCGTTCATAAGATTTTGAGGTTATATTATGTGGAAGGCCTTCAATTATTTTTTTTTTCTAAGGAGAGGAAAATCTACACAAGGATTTTATTACAACACATCCCAGATATTTTAGATGAAATTTAAAAACTAATATTGGTTGTCTATTACAAAAGCAGGACCCTACATTATTTTCCCCTCTTTTTAATTCTTCTGGTTTATATCTCTGTATTGAGTCCAAGGACTTAAAAACTTAAAAAAAAGAAGAAATCTTATCTTTCCAGCACCATTTTATTATGCAACTTTAGTGATACAAATATTTAAATCTAAACATTAGAAAAAAATGGATTTCTTTTTAATATACCTAATATTTCGTGGTGTTAAGAAAGATTAAAAAAAGAATTATTTTTTTTTTTAGTTTTAAGAAAATTTAAGGGAGTTTTTTTCGAATATTTGCTAATGAGACAGAAAAACAAAAGACTTAAGACACAAACTTGTAAAAGAAAATTTAATTGTGAAACTATTACTAGCGTCTTTCGTTTTTATTCCTATGATCCTTGCCAATGATTCTTAAACCTTTTGCTAGCAGAATTTTAATCTCAAATAGATCTGAGGATATGTTTTTCGTTAGAAAAAATATTGTATATTTTGATATAGAACATGAAATTATTTAAAATTTCTATTTCATTTCTTTGCGATCATTGCAATAGTATTTAAAAAACATGTGATTTTATTTAAAGTCTTGTTGTTATTTAAAACATGTATTCTATACGCATCGCTTTACCCTACTTATTACAAATTTTCTTAACTTTCCCGAATTGACAATAAAACAAAGTTTTTTTTTTAGAAATCTGTCGTCGGAAAGCGAAACAGTTTAATTTAAATAAAATTATAATTTCCATTATAAACCTCGTTTTTGGGTTATTTTGAATAGAATAAAAGCCAACATATATTTAAAATTCAAATAAATCTGAACAGTCTTTTATATATGGTGTTTAGCAATCAAAATACATGCGGCGGTTGATTGGTTAATTAAAATTTTAAAGAAACGAGTGAAAGACAAAAATTTTTTGATTTCTTTTGTTTATGTTTTCGTTTTTCTCTCTTTTTTTTCTAGTCTGTCGAAAAAAGGCTTTTTAAAATTGTTGCAAACTGTATATAAAATAAAGTTTCAGAAAAAAAAGAAACTTGTTCCTCTACCAAACTTCTTTATCATATATTCTTATCCTGACTTTTTACTCTTGGCCAAAACCAAGAAAAAAGGAAAAAAGAAACTCAAGTGACCAAAATGTCGTTATAAAATTATTTCGAAACTGCAGCACATACATACATACAAACATACGATATTTGTATGTAAGTATGTGCGTATTAATGCATGGGTTTCTGTATATATATATATATACATATGTATGTCTGAATACCAACCACCAAACAGATAATTTATATACACAGCATCGGTAACATCAGCAGCAGCAATAGCAACAGCATCTACCAATTTTGCAGCAGTATAAGACAAGGCTTTAAAAATTGTTTCAATTTATTTTTTTCCAGTTTTTTTTTGGTATTTTAAACATGTTTGTATCTCTCCCTAAAAAAAACCGGCCGGTCTTATTTTTAGAATCTACTCTACACCAAACCTAAATGAAATAAAACTCGTTGCTATGCTGAAAGTGACTGGTTGGTTTTTATTGAATGCAATAATTTCTTTTCTTTTTCGATTTTTATATTCCACGTCAGTTATACTTGTGTTTATGTATAGGTATACTTTTTTTACTTCATCTTTATACTTTTTTTTTGTTTTTGATTCTTGTGTGTTTTATTATTTGTTGTTGTTGTTGTTGTTATTGGCAAAAGGTGAAGCTGTTTATCGTTTCAGTCGCTGCTGTTCTTAACGTATTTTAGTTGATTTTTTCCCTCAATATGGCTTTTACTAAAGAACCAAAAAAAAAAAGAACATACCAAACGAAATAGCAATCTTAAGACAAACACAGGCAAGGCATACTAAAGCAGTCAACATCATCAGTTTATAATGCACAGTGGTTTCCTATTAGGTTTTTCGATTTTTAAATTCGAAATCACTAGACAGTTTTCTGTCATATTAAACCAGGTCTGGGAAGTGCATATTCATTTCATTTGCTGATGAACACTAGAGCTAGAAACTCAATTTTCGGACAAGTACAAGAATTAATATTTGATATACATATTTACATGAACACAAATTATATTATACGTAGAGTATACACAATGTATAGATTTCAAGTATACATAAATCAATATTTCCTAAAAAAAAAATTCTTTGCATTCCACTGTTTGTTCGCCGACAGCCAGAAAGAACAACAGCAACAAAACAACCCATTTAAAAACTGAGCTCAATTTGTGTTTCTTTTTAATATATATATATGTGTATGTATGTATGTATATAGACTCTTGTGTTTGATTTTTTTCTTGGCTTTTTGTCTTGGCCCAGCATCTCTTTTGCGTAAAAATTCAAGAAACCAAAAAGGGGGTACAGTTTCGTTGTAACAGAAAAAGTTAATATTGTAAAAAGAGTTCTTTTATTTTGGGCCACAAAATAAACGAAATCAAATGAAACATTTCTTTTGTTTTGGCTTTCTTTGTGAGAAAAAAAAAGCAATTATTGTTTTAATATGATTTTATATTCTTTGCACTTAGTTTTCTCTTAGACAATATACATATGTACTACATTTTTTCCCTTTGTTATTTTGTTTAACTTAAAACAAGTGTTAATTTGTAGTTTAATGTTAAGACCTTGTCCTATTTCTTATTTTTCTACTCTTTTTATAACCGTACAAAAAAAAATTGTTTTTTTTCTGTTTATTTTTACTTAATTTAGTTTGAAATGTTTCTCACTTTCTTTTATGCAGTTTTGCTTCTAAAAAACGAATAGTTTCACACATTTTCTAGTCCAGTTTTATTTGGTTATAATGAGCGTGTTGGCATTGTCTCGTTTTGAAGTAGTTTAACAATTTAATTTATATTTTCATTATTGTTTATGAATGTTTAACTAAAATCTTAAATATGTCAACAATATATTTATATACATATGTATACATATGCATGAAAAATGTCTTATTTTTTATTGACAGGTTTGTTTCTTAAGTCTTTTATTTTAAAGAATCATACGGGCGTTATGCTTGGATAAATAAATTTAACAAACGTATGTTTAATGAAAAAGAAGGATTTTGTAATTGGAACAATAAATTTAGAGAAGTTCAAACAAATGATAGTCCATATTTTTTACGTTTCTTTCGCCGAATATTTGCTAAATATATGGAAAACAGATAGCCGGGAAAAGGAACTCTTTATTTTTACCTTAATAACTGTATCTCGCATTATAGCATTGTGATTAATAGTGATTGTAGTCGCCGTAGTCTAGTAAGTAGTGTGTTCGCTTATTAGACGTAAAGCCCGGGTTCGTACCTCAGGGCAGACATCAAAATGAAATATGAAAAAAAAAAAAATATTTCTTCGGCGACTTCCTCTCGGCAGATTTCTGGCAAAAACTCTGAGAGTAAATAAACCTGCCATGAAAAAGTTTCTTAAAATCTGTCGTTCGGAGTCGACGTTAAACTGTAGGTCCCGCCACTCAAATATAAAATTAAGGCACACAACAAGAATGTGAAGCTAGGCCGTAATCCTGACTGAAGGGTTGTAATAGCCAATTATGTATGTATGAATGTATGTATGATTAATAGTGATAGAAAAATATAATTAAAAAAAAACGTCTTTAACAATATGGTGACTAAATACAGGCGGTTAAGAAATATATTTGTGATTCAAAAAAGGGGCACGGAAATATCTCAAAGTCTGATTATGGCAAATGAAAATTTTACGCGCACCATGTATGCACTGTTTCGATTATATAGGAGTGATAAAAAATACAAAGATACAAAAGAAAGGGTACCACACAAATTAACACAAAAAAATAATTATTAAATCGATATTGCATCTGCGAATCTCTGCAAGATTGCCTAAAGTTCAACCCATTTTTGAAACGATTGCTATAGGGGATGAAATAAAAAGAAAGTCACAACCACGTAAAGTGAAAGCAGTGCTGGTGAAGTGATGAGCGCTGGTGCAAACTGTTATAAAGATATTGCTATTTCTAAAGGAATCAAACGAAAGATTATGTGTACTATTTAAGGATAAGGATAGCAGCAGTAGTAGACGAGAGCTTGTGGTCAAACCTAAGCTCAGATATCTCTAGAAAAGCGAAATATGAAAATATATTTCATTCGGCAGCTTTCTCTCAGCAGTCTTCTAGCAAAAAATCTGAGAGTAAATAAACTTGTCATGAAAAATTTCTCAAATCTGTCGCTCGGTGTCCCGCCGCGCATGAATTAAATTAACACATGCAATCTAAGTGGGGAAAAGCTATCTGACTAAAGGGTTGTAGTGACCAATTAAAAAAATAATTAAGTATCTGCACCTACAACATACATACTCTGTGCAGAGCTGGTGCACTGATCCAATTGGCAGATTTGCTAGAAAAGTACAAATACGATATTACTATCATACTGAAGATTGTTTAATGTCTATCCAGCATTCATCGTAATTAAAAATAATAAAATATTTACTTTTGTTTAGAGTATAAAATGTATTGTATTTCTGCAGTAATTAAGTTCAGTTAAAATGATTTGTAAATTCGATGATAAATCGTATATAAATTTTACATGAAGTACATGTACGAAATGTTTTGCCATTGGTTTATGGCCTCAGTTTTCCAGTACACGCTTGTAATTGACTACTAAGCACCGGTTTCATTAAACAATGTCTGCAGTCTTTTGTAGGGGATGAACAATTTATTTAAATAAAAGATTTCAGAAGAATGTATTTATGAAATTTAAATAAAAATACGAAAATGGCAACAGATGTTTATTTGCTTCGATTTTAAATATCAAATTTTCTATAAAATTTACGCAAATATTATTTAAAATTTATTGAATTATGCACTAGGGTATCTAGTAGATTCAAAAAAATATTTATCTAATTTTAAAGCAGGATAGACACGTAGATCTACATGGGGATACGAAGAGTGTTGTAATCTGCTAGTGACTCTAGTGAAAATAAATATTCTTCGTAATTCTGCTTGATAATAATTATAATATAGTATAAGTTGAAATTGTATTGTATAGAAATTAAATGATAAATAGTTTATATCTACAAGTGTCTAGTTGGCTTGTTAGACGTGAGGCCATGGTTCAATCCTCAGATCAGGAATCAAAACGAAATATGAAAAAATTATTCTTCGGCGACTTCTTCTCAGCAGATTTCTGGTAAAAACTCAAAAATCTGTCGTTCGGAGTCGACTATAAACTGTAGGTCCTCACATAAGTGGTGTGAGAAACTAGTTGTAAAGGCCGATTATGTACATACATATGTATGTGTATGTATATAAACTATATAAGATATTAAATTGAAAAATAAAAAAAGTAAATAAAAACGTTGTCTATGTATTTAATAAATAAATATCTGAATATTCTCGAAAGAAATTTTGTGTATAGAATAGTAAGTTTCAATGAAATTTAATTCATAATAAATATAAATTGTAATTAGGGATTTTCATAAATAATAAATTGAATTTGGTAATACAAGGGAAGCTAGGCCATAATCCTGACTGAAGGATTGTAATGGCCAATTATGTATGTATGTATGTAATACAATATATACAGTATGTACATATTTATATATATGTTGTTTATTTTATATCCTGGAAGTTTTTTATATTACAAATTTGAGAGATTACTAACATATGTAGACCTATTAAAACAAACCCATTAAACACATTTTTTTTTTCGTTAAGTGTACTAAACTAAAGGCAAAAGTTATAAATAAAATAAAAAAAAATTTCAATGACTCCATTTAAAGCTAAATCCGTTAAAAATGAACTTTCATAATAAATATTACAAGTAAAAAAATCTCAACAAAGACTAAAGCAAGCAAAAAAGTTTAAAATAATATTGCATACGCGTCATTTTTATCGGCATGAGTAAAAAACAACAACAATGACAAAAAAAAAAGAAAAAGAAAGAACCGCCTGCGCATATTTTACTTATTAACGGGCATAAATTTATATTCTAGATATTTTCTCTCTCTCTCACTGTGAAACATGTTTTACTTAAAGCTTTTTATGGTAAGAACACAACGCAATATTAACGCAAAAAAAACAGCAAAACTAAAAAGAATAAAAATGAAAATAAACAACTACGGGAACAAAAATAAAAACAAACAAAAATTTAAATGGACAGACAGTTAGATGGACGGACAGAGGACATGTTAACTGACTGACAAGTATGGAATTATACAAAAGCAATTGTGTCACATACAAATAATTCACATTCACATAAATTCTCTCATTAAATACACAGTGAAAGAAAGATCTTAACTGAATATTGAGAAGAAAAATAAAAAAAATTATATACATACATATATATATTGTGAAATTGTATAAGTAATAATAGCAACAACAACAGCAGCAACAACAACAACAATGTGTAACTTAAATATAAGTAAATATTTATAATCAAATAGAGAGAGGGTGAATCATCTACAACACAAAAGGTAAAAACAAAATAACACGGTACAAAACAGCAAATAAAACGTTCCAAGAAATATGGAGATAATCATTGAAATTTACCCTACACATCCTATATGCTAACAATTACAGGGATTTACAAGATTGATTCAATAATAGGAAATTAAAAAAGTTTTAAGAAAACATAAATCTGAATAAAATGATGAGTAAGTAAATGAGTTCTATTTCTTTATGCTATATGAAGTTTAAAGATTAGAGCCTGTTAGCTTAACGTGAATTCAAAAGTCAAGACCATTGGGTAGTCTGACGATAATATTTGTTTTGGTACATCTGAATGTTTAAAAAAGAAAATGACTCAATCAAATCAATGAAACAGAACACTGGAAATATCCTCATAGCTTACATTTTTCTGTTCATGTTTCTTAAAGTTTAACTATTTCCAGAAATGACTAGATTGAGGGTTCTGTCGTCAGAGATATTGCCTTCTCAGACTTCACGGATGACTTGAAGACAGATATAGTTAGCAAGCCTATATCTCGATATTATTTACTCGAAGAGTTTTTGGCGTAAATTTTTCATATTTGTAGGTGATATCTGACCTGGGATTTAAACCGTGGCATTACGATTTGGCTTTATAAAATAAACTGACACAAAATAATATCTCGACTCATTTGTAAACACTAAAAGGACACATATGTATAGGATCCTAAGATGAAATCATGAGAGAATAATGAAACTGTTAATTCACCTTTCGATGCTATCCAAACCGATTTCCTTATTTTCGGGAGAATTTATGTAATTTTAAACAGTTGTATGTCCTTGTTTGATCTCGGATCTACAAAAATATATACCTTACTCTAATTTGAAAAATTTTATTAACTTTTACTGCTCTATTCCATAACTAACTTAATCTTTCCGTAAAGTATAAGCATAGAGAATACAATTCCGCTATTTTTATTAATTAATACCTAATACTCAGCTATCATAAAGGGACTAAATTTTACATATATAGATAAAAGACAGTCCATAATACCTAAAATGTATGCATAGATACATATATTGTTTGTGGAACTCAATTAGAACCAAACTCAGAGACTTTTTAAACTCTTAGTATCAGAATACAGATCTACAAGTAATTTCGTGACATGTGCTTAGATCGTTGTAAGAACTTTAGGATTTAATAGCTTAAAAACCTGTGTCAATCTCGATTTTTAATTCCAAAGTACTGAGGAAAAAATATGTTTCTTAAATCTTTCTAATTTATTCACCACCCCTGGCTGCTACTGAATTCAACAAAACTAACTATTAGTAGTTTAATGATGTATTAAAGCATTAACTAGTTTTTTTTTAATTAAAATTAACAGCAAATAAATCTCATTTAAGAAACAATATATTGTTCAGCTAGGTAATAGAATTAAATTTTATTACTTGAATTTATAGTTCTCTAATTTTGTGTGTTTCTTATCTAAAAATAAAAAAAAATTTAGATCGTTACCCTACAATAAAATACCAATAAAATAGGGTATAATGTGATGTATAGTATATTGTTGTCTTATAATTATTTTTATTTTTTCGATTTTTTTCGACTTTTTTTTATGTTTGTTTTTATATTTTATTTAACGAGACTTTTCAAGTGATAGTACTTTGGTTGTTGTTGCTTTGATGACGGTTGTATGTTTGTATGAATTTAAATTAATGGGAAATTCCAATATTACGTGTGATTTCATTTTATGTAAATCTTAAATTAATTGATTTAAAAAGCAGAATGGGATTTTCAATGCTGAAATTTTCATCTTTTATTCTTTAATTAAAGTTTGAGGGTCGCTTCTTTAACTAAACTTTTAATTTAATATTTTTCCTTTATCATCATCTGTCTGTTTTCCTCTGATTTCATAATAAACATGACTTTCGGAAAATACATATGTATATACCATAAAAAGCCCCAAAAGCATTTGTATGTTTGTTATGTATATAGCCAGTGTATAAAAAGACGTTACTATGTTTTCAATTTTAAATTATGTTTGTTCAGAAAAACACAAAAAAAAATGTAGAAAAAATCAATTGACTCCATTTAACCGGCCAACCGCAAGTAATCAACCGGCATGACACAGTGGGCAAAAATAAATTAAACATTAAACGACAAAAATTGTAACAGCAAGTTATATGGAAAATTATAATAAGTTTGAGTTTTTGGTATGTATTCTTTAAATAGAGTTAAACAAGCTATTCTCAAATTGTAAAGTTAAAACACCACAATCTAATGCTTTCCTTTAACGCCTATTGAGACACGGCTAGCAAAAATGCTGATTCAGAAATCGAATATCATAGAGAACATGTCATCTGGACATTCCTAAACTCTTAGACAGCACTATCCCTGATGACAGAACCGCAAGCTATAAGTCTCTAAATCTGTCGTTCACATTACATATGATCAGCGATAACCTACAAAACCAGAGTCCCACGCATCTTTTGTATTAAAAACTTTATTCGGAGGGATACAAATGTCGCATTTGTAGGTGGTATATTTAAGAATAAGAAATGGACACAGAAATCGCAAACCTGATGAAGGCACCGCTAAGTAGTCGTATCTAAATGAACAGTTTACAGAACAGAATATTAAATAGTATTCGAACAAAGCATGTAAACGTGGGCCACAGTGAAAAAAACTATGGTTCAATTCACCAAAAAATGTAAGTCACAATTGACTGAAACAGCGATAAAATAAATATCTAACACAGATACTTTCTCCGGAATTTATACAACAGGAATTTACAAATACCAATGCAAAACAAACATTAAGATCATTGGATTATGCGTTTAGATATTACAAACTTATTTCTTTGCATATTTCTTTTGTTTAATCTTCACTGTGCACTGCTAGTGATTTAAACAAACCATATCTTGGCGGGTTATAATGTTTTTTTTTTTCGTTTTTTTCTCTCCTTCATTTTCTTAACGTTTTTTTTTTTATACAAGTTATGGCATCATCACAATCAGCATCATCCCCACGATTATAAACGTTAACAGCAAAAATAAAAGCTGACAGACAGACACATAGTTTAACTGTATAACTAACATATAGATAGGTTTCAGACTATGTCTATACATATGTATTTATGTATATATATATACATATAGAAAAGATTGCTGTCCGTCTAACTAATTGTCTGATTTTGTTCATACTTGTCTCGTAGATGTTTGAACCACATTGTCATTTTGTTAAGTTTCAGTTCAATTGCTTTGAAAAGGAAAAAAAAGGAAAGAAAACAAAAGAATATAAAAGAATTAAAACCAAAGAGAAGAAAAAGAAAAAAGAAATCACTCACTTGTATGTACATAACTTAACTCACACGCACACACTCCCGCCTACCCTTTCAATTTAATTCAAGAAGTATTGCCTGCTGAGAATACCATGTTTTTGTTTTTTTTTTCTTCTTCTTCTTTTCTTACTGCCTCTGGTGGTATATCTGTTGCTATTGTGTTATTGTACGCAACCCCAGCCAGAAAAATGTACACGTTCGTCCATACACACAAACAAACACATGTACATGTTCTTTTTAACAAGTAAACCTAAACTCTATCTCTATACTACTAGTATATACACAACAAGTCATCAGCCTACCTTGGCTCTGAGATTTTTTTGTGATGTTTTTTTTTTTATATTTTCTTTCTGAATAGACGTCATTTTTGTCTCAGATTCTCACATTCATGTATATATGTATGCAAGTATGTACTTGTTGTTTTTACAAATATTGTTGGTGTCATTGTTGTTGTTTTTGTTGCTGTTGAGACTTTTACTTTAATAAATGTACAATATAACATGCATGTTTGTATGTATGTGAGCTTATGCATATATTTTAATCACACGTTTACTTAGAATATACGAAATATTATGAAGAGAGAAAAAACGTACATCAAATTCATTTTTATAGGTATGATAGTACTTTTAAAACATGTACATATGTATATACATATGTGGATGTATATATTGCTAAATACGTACAGCTATTGCAAACTAACTAGAAATAACAAATATGTATGTATATGTATAGCAAATTTATAAAAACTTACAACTTTTTACAAAATTTCTAATTAGTTGATCAAGGCTTAAATATTGGCAAACTTCCTTAAGAATTTTATTCCACTATAACAATAGAAAATAACTGATTTTATTAATAGATAAACGATTCTTATAGCTTTTTAACAGCCATTCTAATTAGGCAATGATAGCATCACTCTTTTACTACTTGTGTTTAATAAAAAAAAAATATTTAAAATATCCTTTAGATTTGATTTTTTCCTTAATTTTACGACTCACTTCTAAATAGTTGGACAATTTTTAAATGCAATAAAACTGTTTATATAGAAGATATAAAAAATAAAAATATAAATTAAAAAATAAAGTTACAACATAAAATTTTATGTTGATTTGTTCATTTTTCTATTTAATTATTTGCATATTATTTCCGATTAACTATTATTATTTGATGTGATATTTTTATTATAATTTTGGCTAACCATTTAAGCGATTGTAGTGCATATACATATTTATTTAGCAAAAGTTGCCATCATTGTAACTGGAACACGTTTTTTCGTTAATAAATTGAACTGGTTTTAAAATTTCTAATTAATACAGGGTACAGCATTCAATTAGCATTTCATTTTTAAGTTCACTATTCCGAATTAAAGATATTCGCCACTAATTAAATATACTTTAATTATTGTTCTTAAAGATACATAAAATTATCCTTCATTTTAGTAAAAACTTTTTACAAAATTTGTTTTCTAAAGCTTTGTGCTTTAAAAATGAAGTCAACAATTTTAAAATTTATAAAAATTGTTTTATTATTAATAAAAAAATTCAGTTTATTTAAGTTTCCAAAATTTTTAATTTAAGATTTGAAAAACAAAAGACTTAAGCAACAAGCACATTTAATACTGCATCGTGGAAAAAGACTTAAGCAACGAACAGCATAAAAAATTTAAAAATTTTTCAACATGAATACAAAAAAGACTTAAGCAGCAAACTTGTTTAATGCAACAACACAGAAAAAGACTTAAGCAACGGACCCTAAACAGCAAAAAACCTTTTAAAAAAGACTTAAGAACAGAACTTTTATTTCAAATTACACAGAGCTGTTAGCTCCCGAATTACTGATCAGATTTTAATAAAATCGTATTTATTGCTTAGAGTTCACCATAGATAGAAAGGAATCATTTTGGATTAAAAAAAAATTGTCGTAACAATTTTTCATTAAAAAATCCTTGTTTATTTAAACTAAATATTTTCCTACAGTTTGTCGTTAATTTTATTTATACATTTTATACCACACAAGCTTTTTTGCAGCAAAAAGATTGATTTGAAAAGGATTTAAAAAATTGCATTTTATTCACTTTATTAATCGGCCGGATATGACCGGTTAAATTAGATCAATGTTGGCTAAACAGCAGAAAGTAATGTAGGCTTTTAGAGCTGTAGTGCTTGAGATGATGATGATCTTTACAATAAAAAACTCTTAGGTTTATTATGATAAATAGTGCCGCGAGGGACATAATATGAATTTTCAGAAGAAATTGTGTACGAGTGTGTACTGAATAAACAATCGCAGCTTCTGAAGTAGCTATATTGTTGTATCAAAAATTATACCCGTAGATATGTATATAGACAGTAGTTTCACAGAGTTTAACAATGAAAGCCTTTCTAGTTGCATTCAATTATACACAAACATCCAATGATAAAAATTATTTTTCGTTTAAAAGTTTATATAGAAATTATTTTAAAAACGTCTACAACATGTTAAATAAATGCACTTTCGTTAGATTTTTCAAAAGAAATATATGTAGTTAAAATATTATTTATTCGAATTTTAAAACAATATTTCTTTTTTGATCTGTAGGATAACAGCTACTTGAATTAAATACAAAACTATCTAAGCACCTTGTATAGCCTAACTTATGCTTGATATTCTAAATACTCATGGACGGACATAATTATACGAATGTATGGGTTTTTCTGACTTTCAAACTCCCCCATTGTGTTAATATAATCATCAATACAATTTTAGAAAGATTAAAGCAAGTAATTTTTTTTTTTCAAATCATAGTAATAAATATAGAGTAGAATTGATAAAACAATTAAAGAACTAGACATACAGACGGATTTTTTCTAAATACCTCTCTCTCTCTCTCTCTTTATATATTTCTTATATTATATATATACCGATGTACATACATATATGTATACATATGCGTATACATATTACTAACTTTATACAATTAAACAGGCCTAGCAAGGTAAGAATTGATTGATCGACTTGTTGGCTGTATGCCTAAATGACTAACAGGCGGGTTGACTAGCTGGCGTATTCACTGTCTATATTAATTGTATATATAGATGATTACAAATACTACATCATCAAGACTACAAACACTAATAACACTTGTTGTTGTACTTGTTGTTATGCTATGTGGATATACCAACACTTTATTACTCTCGGGTTTTATTCTGTCTCTCTTTCTTTGAGCCAAGTCAGTGAACTAAAAAAAAAACACAAGAAACAAAATACAGCAACGACTTTAAGATCTTAAAGAAGAGAATTTTTCAGAGTCATATTGTATACACACACGCTGTTACAAACATATACAAAAAATTGAGGGTTGTGGAATACGTAAACTACAATATTGAAAAAAAAACCCGAAAATCAGGTAAAATCCAAAAGATTTCAACTTTGCGGCATACGAAATAACCAACAGCACCAGTAATAGCAGCAGCGTCAGTTAAGTCAACACGTTTTAGACATACGATCAGTTTACAAACGGACATTTAAGTGAATAGAGCTGATGGTTTTCAGTACCGGTACCACACCAACTACATTTACTCTCTCTATACTCTTCGAAATAAAATTTTTTTTGGTTTTTTTTTTGATATAAAAATGTTAAACTAAATATATATCATTTTTGTTGTTGCTTTTAACACTAATACAAATGTAATACATTTTTGGTAACGCATACATAGAAAGATTTTAAAAGTATAAAAAACACATATACAAAGCCAACAACAAAAAATTATTTTGAAGAAGTCATTATACGTTTGTTTGGTAACTGAAAACGAGACGTTGTGGTCAAAATTTTTTGAAATTAGTTCAAAAACGTTGGGCTACACTAAAGGAGCTGTTAAGGCAGCAGCAATCATAGCCAGCCGTATACAAAAATTGTTAATTTGGCTGCAAAAAAAACATATTATTTGTATATAACTTTTTAAAAAAGTGATTTTAATTTAAATAACTGTAGTAGTGAGTGAAAGAGTGCGTACCGAAATAAATACGGGCGTGGTGTTTAAAAACATTTTAAATTTTAACGGCTTTGTAAAATAAATTTTTCAAAAAAATTTATTGAATTTTTTTTTTTGTTAATTATTTGCTTTTACACAGAAAAATCTTTTAATTGTTTAAACAATTTCACAATTTTCTATATGTCAATTACACTAAGAGAATATATAAATTCTGTACTTTAGTCTAAAACCGCAAAACGTCACCTAAAATACTAAACGGCGTAATAAATTTTAATTGAAAAGATTTTCAAGCGAATAATTTATGCCGCTAAAAGACATGTACTTAAAAAATTTTTTGGCTTTTCTACAGATATAAAGTCTTGCTGAAAATTGTATGTTGTAATGTAAAAATATTAAAAATATAAATGTGTTAAAATACAATGTATAATATTATATATAATATTGTATATATTGCGAATATTATTTTTTTTTTCATTTGTAAAATTACTAAATTATTTATTATGCCGTTTTAGTTTTAAGATGACGTTATAGATTTATTTATTTCTAATGAATTGAATAAATATCTTTAATTCATTTATTTAAATTCAGTTTATCTCAATTTTAA
The DNA here is from genome assembly GCA_930367235.1 of Sarcophaga rosellei. Classification (NCBI taxonomy): domain Eukaryota; kingdom Metazoa; phylum Arthropoda; class Insecta; order Diptera; family Sarcophagidae; genus Sarcophaga; species Sarcophaga rosellei. The sequence continues at coordinate 12,056,648 of OV884020.1, read as the reverse complement.
CGTTGTTGTTGTTGTTTTGTGTCTTATAAGATCTTGTGAAATGTTAATTTTTTTTTTTATTATTTTTCATCTTATTGTATTGACTTTTGCTTTGAATTCGTTCGACTACATCTACATCCGGCTAGAAGATGACGACGATATTTGCGTACGCGCGTTTTTTCCAAATATGTCTATAAATTTACTGTGAGTATGTATTGGTACAATTCAGTATTGTCTATTATATATTTGCAAATATAACACTAGATGTGTGATTTTTTTGTATAATAAAAAAACGTGTTCTGCGCTAGACAGCTTCACCAAATAACTCACCGAAAAAAAAAAAATGATTTCCAACTAAATTAAATTTTTTTTTAATTAAAAATCCTAGAAGATTTAAAATCTAATTTAGAAATTACCTCGCATTTCAAGGTTTTTTTAACCAATGTTGTAGTTTTTTTAAACTAATTTTCTCATCGATATAAAAACCTTCAATAGAAAAAGATTTATTTCCCTTTTTATTATTTTTTTTTTATAAATATGGTTTTTTTAGCACTACATATAAAAAGTTAAATTAACAATAATAAATTTTTATTTCATAAAATATATATATATGTATGTATATATATATGTATATAAAATTAACTGTCCACTAGAGGTTCTCACAATACATTTACCCTTCAAAGTACAAGACCGCTTTTTATCGGCTTGAGTATTTTGGCATTTTCGGTTAAACGCAATGAATCCTTACGCTCCACAGATTTGTATTTTATGATTCATTATGTTTTTACAATAGTACAGTAGAATTGAATATTGAGAAACATGAAATAGGCAGATGGTCTTATCATGTGTCCTGTGATAGTTTGCTATAAAGTTATATCTAGTTTTCTACGAACCCCGTCCTCATATATATATGAGTTCTAATCTATAGATTAGAACAAAAGCTAATCAACTTAGAAATAAAAGAAAATAGTAGGACATTATTGATAATGGAATAAAGTATTCAAATAGAAGAACGGACGAAGCGCAGTATCCTTAAAATAGCAATTATATGACTCACACTATTCGTTCCCACTAAAAGAACTGAAAACCCAACAAGTTATATTTAATTCGGATTTACGTTAGCATAATGCAGCTGGATTACATATTATCCGTTGAGGATCAATATACTGATATTTTTGTTTGCCTCCTTATTGCTCAATTATTGGGAAAAGGAGTTGGTTTTCCTTAGGGAAGATCTTGAGGCACTTTATAACGTGAGGAACAATATACTGATTTGCATTCTTATTGCTCAATTATTGGGGGAAAGGAGTTGGTTTTCCTTAGGGAACGTTTTAAGTTCTTAAAAATGTTATTTATAAAGAATTAAAAATTTTTTTGAATGCTCTACTATCTATGTATTGCACCTAGAGTGTAAGATTAGCTTTTTTATGTGTTGTTATCCTTAGACTTTTCTTTTATTAGAAGATTATCCGTTCTCTTACGAAACTGAAGGTTCAGAGCTTGAAAGCACCCCAACTTCTTCCAAAGGAATCTCAACAGACATGCTTATTAAATTAATTGTTGTGTTATATATTTTCTTATTTGCATATTTTATTGTATCCTGATAACAGGATTACAACAACTTAGCTTCTCATATCTTCCATATTGTGTGTGTTAATTTTATCAATGATAGGTCCTAGTTTAACGTCAAGTCCAAATGACCAGACTCTTAAAGCTTTCATTCTCAGTGTTTTTGCCAGAAGATTGCTGAGTGAAAGGAGATCGTCGAAAGAAATATATTTATTTATATATTTTTGTTGTCGAGATATGAAATCTGATATTTAAACACAACAACTATCTTTTATAGGAAGCAACACATTTAATACTAAACTACGGGGATGTTCCATGTTTTGTCGTTGCTATTGAGATTTTTGCAAAAGAATTAGAAATGAGGCATCTAATGTTATCGTTGTGATCTAAATAGACTAACTATTAGATTTTGATTGGACTTAAGTCTACGATCTATATCCAAACTTTTTCTAATCTTTCTTAATGACCTTCTTTAATGGAACTCCACGAGAATTTATCTTACTGCAGATAAGAGTTAAGTAAAGCCCGATGACACCAAGACCCAATATTGTTTATTGATTATCCTCAAGCGTGGCATTAGTAAACAGTTATCTAAAGTTATAAGCGGTGTAAACAAAACATTTTAATGTTCTGAGCATGAGGATACACTGATATTTCAGGTATTCAGAATTCATTCATTTGAACTTCTTACTAATTAAACCCTCAAGTCTATTTTAAGACTTTTCGATAGTGTACAAGAGATAGCAAAAGTGCTCATAAGTGAGTGACTAAGATGTTTAAATCTATAGGGTAGAGTCCAGATAATCAAATATATTCACGTAGTACAAATGTTTCACTACCGTTTGTAATCAGTGGATCGTACTAGATATTATAGGCAGAATTAATTCGTAGAACGCACTATTTGCATGTGGGATACTCTTCAAACATTACAGAGAGAATAATTCTTTAGTCAGGCTTTTCGTTTGCTGAACACTCTTCCAGAAGAATACTTTTGTATGTTTCATAAAATATATATTCTCCGTTCCCCTTACTACAATTAATTTTTTTTAACTTCAACATAATGGTACAGGACTTCCCCTGAGTGAAATCATTTAAAACAAATCCTTAAAACATTTATTAGACAACTAGACTATTCTGAAAAAAAAACCCATTAGCATAGAAATTGTTTTATATTTTCAAATTCGTTTTTTTTAAGAAACCAAATGCCACACCCTGTATATTGTGTGCTTTTTTATTTTTAACAAGCTATACACAATAACTTTGTATTATTCTCACATTTTTTCACGGAAGTTATAACAATGGAACGAATGAACAAAAATTTATGATTTAAACGATTCATAAACTCCTAAAATCACATTTCTTAACAGCGGACTTCTTTTTTAATTAAACAATTTTTAAATAATGAAGATAATGAGCAAGACAATAGTAATAACAACAACAACAGAAAATTAACCACCTTAACTTAGAAAAAAAAAGGAAAAAACATAAGAAAAGGAATAGTAACAAAAATTAACAAGTGTGTAATTTGAATGACCTCTGGCAAATTTTTTAAGACAGTCGCTTTTTTATTACTATTAGTATTGCTATTGTTGTTGTTGTTGTTGTCGTTAAACACCCCAATCGGAAGTAAGTGAAGCAGTGAAGAATGTATTTTAAGCCGCATCATTCTCCTACCATCATCATGAACAAAAAACGTCTTAGACTTCATAAACAAATGTCTTAGACATCGTCATCATCGTCTTCTTTGGTATGTAGTTCACGTAATTGTGGGAAATTTTCTGAAATATGCTTGCGTTTTTAATATTTCTTCTTCTTATTGTTTTCCAACTATTTTGAATTTATTTATTTGAAAAGCAAAAAAGAAAAAATGGAAAACTAAGGAAATATTTAATAAAAATGCAAGACTAACCAAAATGGTTGGTTGTCTTAGTTTGGTTTCTTTTTTTTTTTCTTCACATTATTTCGTTGGCGTTATTATAGTGGTTGTAAGACCATTCACTAAATCACTATTATGATAACGATTTGCTATAGAAATATAGTATGGGTTAAAGTTGTAATACCGCGCCTTAAACGTTCCAGTTATAGTCACTTGACCAACCGAAACAATTTTCAAAAGAATTACAGACAGCAGTAGCAGTAGCAGCAACAGCTCCAACAATGGTAACAAAATAAACCAAACTTTAATATGAAAATGTTGTAAAACAAACAGAAAAAGACGTTTTGAAACAATAACGAAATTTATTTAAGGAGAACAAAAAAAAACGAAATGCACAGTGAATATGAAGTAACAAATCAAAATTTGAATGTGCAATCTATAAAGAAAAATTACATGCCTTTTGCATATACTTATACGAGTACATATAATAAATGGTAAATTTCTTAAGGGAATAAAATTGACAGGTGTTTAGCCAATACTTGATGAGTGATTTCAGATATTTGATAGGGTGTGTCCATAAAGACCAATACCATTCTAGCTTCCCACCAACCTTTCCATTGAAATTTACACACAGAAACTTTCAAGTTTGAATTTCTTTTTCAAATGCAAATTATATACACATTTGAATTAGAATTTAACGCATACATTTAAATATGTATGTACTAGAGGGTGTACATTTTTTGAATGACATTATAACCCACGTGGACGTGTGTATACGTGTCAATTGTTTTGGTAAAATTATAATGACATTGAGGTAATGCCAAGATATCAATTGTTTCTGGTTTATTTGAATAAACTCGTACTTTGAAAAAGTCAAACAGAAAATAGTCCATAGGTGTTACACAATTTTCTGAATTTATTCTTCTTCTCGGGAATTTCAATTGCAATATTCATATAGCATTCGTTTGCTGGATGGCACACAGCACAGTCTAGTTAAGACCGCATGTAATCGATAATATGGTCAAAAAAATGAAATGTTCACAGATAAACCAAACACGCTTCAAATATTAACACAATAAGAATAAAAGTATAAAAGTTTGGCTTTTTCATAAACCTAAATACGGCAATTTTTATTAACAGATCGTTTGATTTAAATCTTTCACTAAAAAATTTTTATAAGGCAAACCGCTAAGACTACGTCATAAGTTATTTACAGTCAACCTCAATGACCATTTTTAAATACCATTTACGTGAATGTAATCTAGTTTTCAATGTTTTTTGAGCCTCTAATTGTATCTGATAGGAGATTACGACGAGAACGGTGTTCATCATCAATATTAGAATATTTTATTCAAAGCCACAATGCGTAGGCCATAAATATTGAATACAATAAATACTTATATAAGCCAAATCCTTACTTAAGGTGCATCATAAAGTGAATGCTGTTAAGCTCAATTGCCTTCAATATTTTGCCTTACAGCCTGGACATAATCTCTTGAACAACCGGTAAAAATATTCACTGAATTTTTTTTTTATTTGAGCCGTTTCGATTCCAATCTTGGATGGAAAAAGCTGTGAAAAACACTTAGAAACTGTGTAAGATAATAAGTTCCAACATAAGAAGGAGATTTGCGTATGACTGGAAATATCATAATCATTTAACATTTTAAAATAGAATCAAACAAATAAGTGCTGTATTCTAAGGTTGTGCAACATTTAAGTTACACAATAGAAGATTTTTTTCAATATTATTTAAACTTTAACAGGATGTACAGTTCTAATATAGCGAATGTGCCTAAAGGTCTATCAACATGGTACTCTACGGCATTACTATTCTGGTTTTAATTTTTGACTCTTTATCTCTCATACATATTTTCATATTTCACATTTTTAATTAGAAAATAATGGGCACTCGAGAATCTAATTAACTACTGTCTTATAAGAAAATTCTTAGGAAATCCTCAGTAAAAATTATTTTCCCACAAGAGGCCTTGAATAATTAAAAAATAAACTTTAAAGTTGGTTACATACTGTTGTCATGCAGTGGGACTAAACTTTATACTTTTAAATATCGGTTTTCTTAAATAGTGATTTTTATGCAGTACTATAGTACAGTTACAAGCATCTGTTAAACCTGACTTCATAAGCGTGTGACGCTTACTTCTTATATAAAATATAATTTTTCTCGATTTTAATTCCATTAAAAATAGATAGGATCTATATGCTACTGTTATGGATGTACATGTTACACTAAAATCATTCTGATAAAAGATAATTAATGTGTGAGCCACGAAAGCGAAAAAGACATAGCAATTTATTGTAGATTCTGTTCAGAAAAAAAGCACAAAGCAACTTAGAATATCACTTCTTGCGGATCCTGGTCTGGCATAACCTTATAAGTTAGACTTAATCAGCAGCTTTTTTATACTAAAGTTTTGCATCGAACCTCTAAGCTAATCTTATTAAACTTAAAAAAATATACAAACTAAGATTGTTTGCAATACATAATGCCATACATAAATTAAAAAAATGGAACAGACATCACATAACTAAATCATATTTTTTTAAGAGATGTGATTGTCATAAAATGATAAAACTTTCTTTGAAAGTACAAATTCATCACAAGAGAAATTAATTGAATTTCGTTTTACCTTGGCAAAAATCGACATAATTTAAACCAAGCTTTATTAAAGGCCTTTCTTGGCCTATTTAATGACCATTTACATTCACATCCAGTTTTCAAAGCTTTTATTTTATTTTCTAATAATATATGATAAGAGATGACGACGACAACAACGGTGTTGTTCATCATCAATATTACAATATTTTATTTAAAAAGTCACAATGCGTTGGCGGTAAACGTTGAATTTGAAATGGGCCTACATTAAATATGTATGTATGTATGTTTATGTACGAACGTGTGTATGGTATATATTCCCGTACATATGTAACGAAATTTTAATTTATCATTCATTTCACGAATTTTCTTGTATTTTAATTATTTTTTAGTGGTTTTTTAAACGTTTACCATGATATTTTACCATTTTGTGATAAATTGGTTTAATTTTTTTTTCTTTTACATTTAATTTTCTTTTGTTTTCAGCCGGACGTTGTATGAATTTATTATTAATTTTAAAAATTTTTTTTCTTTTCTTTTATATTTATTTATTTGATGTTTTTTAAGTGCATTTTGGTCAATGATTTTACGTTTGTTAAATATTAATTAAATACTCGTACAATTAACACATTTATTTTATTTTTGTGTATTAAATATTTGTAATGTGTGAACTATTAAGCATGTGTATTTGTATCAAAAAAAAACTAGTGTTAAAAAGTGCCAATTGTATTCCAAATATGTATATACATAAAAAGTGTTTAAATACGATAGTTTTAAGATCGAGATCGACCTGGAATACATACAACATACATACATATATACAGGGTGTTATGTTCTCTTTGGTTATCTAGCTGTATGAGTGATTTTAAAAGCGTCATAAAGCTAGCTTACCGAAGTTAATGTTAGCACTTTATCATCAAGAAAAATAAATATGTATTTTAACAAATGCCAGAAATAACTTTTTTGCATAATTTTTCATAAGCTTATGTTTTCTTTACTAATGTGATTTATTCTTCTTTCTGTTCTTATTATTGATTAGTTCGTTCATACATACATATGTACATATATACATACATTCAAAGTTATGGGCTTTTTAGAAAAACTCGGGGTTACCGACGAAGCTTACAGTGCAGCAATAAGAGAGTCATAATCGCATACTGCTGGTCATCCTTCTCCCTTTAATAAGATCAGATCTTAGATCTATAAGAAGGGAAATCATACAGAAGCTGGAAAGGTAGAACACTACTAACTATAATCAATAAGTTACTATAACTCACGCGTGGATAATACTCTTAATTACGGCAAATTTTTTTTATAGATGAAGCACACCGATCTTGTATTCATCATGTAAATAGTCTACATAACCTCAATTATAACAGAAGAGTATTTCTGAAACACTCGTTATTCAAGATATTGCATACTTGACTTGTTTATGCAACCATCAAATTATTAGAAATTCTATTATATGTGGTATGAATTGTCAACTGGATGATATTGGCAACTTAACGTTGCCATAAAAATCATGTAACGGACAACAAAAAAAATCCATAACCTAACAAACTTTCCAAGTTCATATTAAACAACTTGGAACTCTTCACCATACCCGTCGTCGTCGGCTAACGTAAGGATACTAAAAATTTCTACAACAGAGACAAAAGTTGGCGCAAACCTATGTTAAGCATTGTTAACCTGAGCATTTGCTGGACAAACCAACAGCTTGGTCTTCCCAAAAAATAGACCACCATTAGAAGAGGAGAATTAAACGGATGGTGAATAACAATTCAAACATAAATCAGTGTGATATTGCAGGAAACTGATTAACTTATGAAATAATAGTATATTTACAAACTGTAAGAAACCTAGTTACCTATGGAGTGTGTATGTATACTGGCCGGGTTAGCCATAATTACACCAATTAATATATTGATACAGATTACTCGTTTAAATATCGAAATATTATCAGTGATTAATTTAAATTCAAAGTTGTTCACCCGAAAAGGATGCATTACGAAATAACTTCTTCCAGTGTGGAGAATAATGTTTTTATTTACAGAACGATGAATAAAGTTTAATGTTTAAATATATTGAGAGAAAACTTAATACAAAGTACAGAACAATTCCAATTGGAACGTAAGAATTATTTCCAAAAGGTTAACGATCCCAAACACAATTCTAAATTAGAAAACTATAAGTGCCTCAAAGCAATTAATACACGCAACATACAATACTACATAAGCATTCAATTAAAAATTTATGGTACCATAAGGAAAGAAAGATTTCGCAACACAATGTACTAAAGAACAAACAAAGGCCAATTTAAAATCGTAATTAAAGAAGAATGTGAAAGTGGATTCTATGACAGAAAAACTTAGTTATGCCATGGGAAGATGATTAAAAGTTGTAATGGTAAAACTGATAGACCTATCACGTATTTTTTATACTTTAAGTTGCTATATATTTATTTTGTTATTTTAATATTTAAAATATTTCATACAAAATAAAAAAATAAAAAAATAATCTATACTTAAAAGCAATTATAAATAAATTTTGTACATATACAAAAAGTACATAAGTACACATATATGTATGTATATAGATACATATGTATGTATGTATATGAAGCCTTAATTCATCTCTTTAAGTATTTCGCTAATTTTATTGTTACTATTTTGTATTTCTTTTTTTATATAAATTTTAAATAGAATTTCGCGTAAGAATTTTTATTGTAAATTGTTTAAAATCAGAAAACTTAAAAGTTCTTAAACAATACAACATAAGAATTATTAATTGTAAAATAGTTTAAGTGTGAAATAGTTTTAAGGCCAAATACTACTTGTATACATGCAACGAGTTCAAGCAAATTCAAGGTTATTAATACAAACATTTTTACCCTCCACTTTAAGGCAATTTTATAAAATTGTCATTATATTATCAAATTTTATTATTTTCAATTCGAAATACTATGTTTGCTCGTTTTTTATGTTTGCGTTTATTAATACAATTGGATGAACTGTAGGAATGTTAAATCCATACACACATAAATGTATGTATGTACATTAGGGTGGCCCCGTTTGTATGGAGAAAAAATAAGGTATAGATGTTCCCGACTAAAATGAAAGTTTGATTCATTCTAAGACCACGTTGCTCAAAATTTTTGTCCTGGGCTCAATATTTGGTGAGCTGGATCAAAGGATAAAAAGGTCTTTTTAGAGGTTTTTTGGATTATTTTCATATTTCTTCCAAGGGAACTATATATAAATTTGGTATCATATGAAAGGTCTTTAAGAGGCGCTTTCAATAGGTTATCAGAAATTTAAAAAAAAATTTGAAAATTGAAAAATTTTGAAAATTTCGGAAAAAATTTTTTTTTTTTTAATTTTTTCATAGAATTTACTTAACTAAATTGTTGAAATTTCTTGATATAAAGACCATGTAATTTAACCAAAATGGTTTTTTCCGTTTTTCAAAATTCAATCTAGTTCAATTTTTATTAAAATTTTTTTAAACCTAATTTCTTCTCTATCTGACAACCTCTGTTAACTCAATTCATATATGTAATGGGCATCAAAATAACGCAAATTGTATAAGCTTTTCATTGATGTATAATTTCTTATACTTTTATTTTGTTATACAACGAATATTTCAATTTAAACCAAAACATTTGCGATACATTCCGCTATAATGTAATTTTCTTGTTATTCCGTAATAATAATAATAATAATTTTCTTAATGTTGTTGTTTTTTGTTGTTTATTTTTAAAGTAATGAAGAAATTGTATTAAACCAACGATAACTAGTAAAATTTAATGCCAAAAATCTCTTTTTTTATTTTTTACAAAAAAAATCTTATATATAGAAGTCAATGTTTTTTTTGCAAAATGTGCCGTTAATGTATTGAATTTTGAAAAACGGAAAAAACCATTTTGGTTAAATTACATGGTCTTTATGATCAAGAAATTTCAACAATTTAGTTAAGTAAATTCTATGAAAAAATTAAAAAAAAACAAAAATTTTTTTCCGAAATTTTCAAACTTTTTGAATTTCCAAATTTTTTTTTAAATTTCTGATAACCTATTGAAAGCGCCTCTTAAAGACCTTTCGTATGATACCAAATTTATATATAGTTCCTTTGGAAGAAGTATGAAAATAATCCAAAAAACCTCAAAAAAGGACCATTTTATCCTTTGATCCAGCTCACCAAATATTGACCCCAGGACAAAAATTTTGAGAAACGTGGTCTTAGAATGAATCAAACTTTCATTTTAGTTGGGAACATTCGCAACTTTTATTTTAGGGCCACCCTAATGTACATATATTAAATAAAAGAAAATTTAAAAGTACTATATAAGTACTTTTAATATAATGAATAAATGCTACATCTGAATGATGAAAGTAATTCTTATTTCTTTAATTAATTTAGTGATTAAAAATTGCTATATTTTTCAGATTGAAGTAAGTAAAAAGAACATACCTTCTGTTTTATTAAAGATCCACTGAATTCAAAGTAGGCCGGCCATGAAGACAAAGTAAGAGTCTATAAAAAAATTCAAAGGAAGAAAAGAAATTAAAATAATTTTGTTTAAAACTTTATTCTGCAAGTTTTTTTTAAATTTTTAAATTTTATTCAGAAATATTTGTATTTGTTTTACAGAAAAATAATACATAAGTAGGAGAATATTCGCTTATTTATCGAATAAAGCTATCATTCTTTCCGTTCAATAAATGTTAGTGAACCATAATTGAGCTATTCAAGGAGGGAGATCAGTCAGAATAGAGAAACTTTTCCGCTCAATAAAAGTGAGTGAACCATAATTGAGCTATTCAAGAAGGGAGATCAGTCAGAATAGAGAAACTGTTAAGTTAGGCAGCCGATCCAAAAAGCTTAAGCCTCTTGCGTCCTATAACAACTCATTGTAATACTATTTTATATATATTTCGCCATTTATCCACAAGTCCTTGCTGATATTTCTTTCACTTACTGAGGAATTCAAATTTATCCACATCAATTTTGTCTAGGTATTCCTGGGCATCCGAAAATCATTATCTCAGGTTCATAAGTGCCGGACAATGACAGAGAAGTTATGGGGACTTCACCATAACTTCCCCGTCACTACAGCCTCTGCAGAAGTCTTGGTGAGGTATTCTATTAAGGATTAAATAGCTCTAATACAAATAAATGCCATACCACCCTATTATTACAATAGATTTTCGATACGAATATTTAGGCTCCCTAAGATACCGGTCCTTTGCTGATAACGTAAACGGTTTACGTAACAGTTAAACGCCGACTTCATTTCATCCAATCCAAAATTTTGATAGCATTTTGGTGCTTACGAGTTCCAACATTATTCATCACAATTCGAGTATTACATGAAAGTTTGTTGAGCGAGGCAGAATAAAATTTGCGGTACATTTTATCATCAGACAATCTGGCAAATATTTTACTGCTACGGAGATGCAACTTAATTCATTGACGATATAAAATCTTTTAACTTTCACAATCCGAGTATTCCATGGAAACTTGTTAGGCAACATAGTTTATGTAGGTATTGAAGAACAACCGAGTTGTATTGTGTTTTAAATATGATTATATGTATATGTATATTAAAAGTGCATCCATATGTTTGCAGACCTGTTCGCCGAATATTGTAGATCAATAGTAAGTATGCTGCCGATTTCCATATTAGTGTGCGCGATATAAGTGTAAATATTGGAAAACGCTCTAAGTTCATAGCCAACTTGCTGTATTTATACTGTAGACGTCATACAATCTCTCCAAGGGCATTAGCCACTGCTAGGTAACACAATATTTTAAAATTGTTTTCCTTTTATTAATAATATAAAAAAGTTGATAAATAAATAAATCAATTCCAAGTAAATATTCACGCTTTATTGCAATTATAGGTTTATTTGTCGAATTATTTGCAATATACTTTTTATACTTTTGTTAATATAAGCACATTTATTCGCATTAATTTTGTATTTAGATTCATAAACATGTATACAAACAATTATCTAAAAAATATAAAACATTTAAAACTTAAATAAACAAACTTTTTTATGTAATGTGATTACTAATGTAAGAGATCTTCTACTCATTCCTTCTTTTCAGATGAAGTTTGTTCATTATATCTTTTATGCCAGTCGATATTCATTTTAGATACAGATTCGCCACGTTTAGCAGCTTCTTTACCACTGTAAACCATTATGCCGCAACCAACAACAGTAAGTGCCATCATAATGTTGGCCAAACGAATACGCATTTTATTGCGACAACGTTCCATAACTTCAGCACTAAAAATAGGACAATACATATAAAATTTTGTTGAAGATTACTTCCGATAAATCTTATGTTGAATATAAACGAAAAAGAAATTAAATGGGATGATAACGCACATTATGAAACATATATTACGGTGATGAAATTATGTATGATAGGTATTTGTATATTATTAGTAACGTGTTGAAGTATATTTTTAATTTGCACTTTTTTAATTATCTTTTAAAAAATTCATATCATTACTTAATATTGTTTGATTTTGTTTACAAGTAGTTATTAAACACTGTTCTATTAATAAAATGTTATGCTCCGAACAAAAGAAAATAATTGCTGATATTATTTTTATCTCACTTAAAAAAACACTAACGACTTAAATTGAAATTGAACAAGTTTTTTTAATACGGGAAAAATGAAATAAAGCGGAGTAAAAATTCTTTTTTTATGCAAACAATTGATGCCTTTATATAGCCTAGTATTTGCACCGTTTTGTTCGATAGCTTTTGCCATTTTGAAGGAAATGCACTTTACAAGAACAGGTAGTAATATCTTGCTTCCAAATCCGTATTATAATGTAAATGCGAAAGAAATCACAGAATTAAAAACAGCTCTGGAAAACATGTCCCTTTTATTAGCAAAAATGGGCAATTGCTCCAATCAATTGTTGGCAGCAAAGCTTATTTTCAGAACAATATATCAGAACCATGAATGCTATTCCCATTTTCGGCCATCCAAATTACTTTTTTATCTTTATCAAAGAGAATTGTATAATATAGCTTAATTTCTCTTTGCTGGTGCTCATACTTGAATATTCCAATCACAAGCCACTCCATGTATTTTTATAGCAAAAAATCTGATCTCTCAAACTCCACCTGACGTCACACAATCGAACTGATATTTTCTTTCTTATATTATGTATTGTTTTTTCTATGAAGAATTCCACACTTTGTCAAACATTTCACACCTTTTATAGATCACAATTTAGCATTAGTTCTATAAACTATTTCTATACACACAAATTTCTTAACAACTTTTTTCCATTAATTGTTTAAACTTTTTGAAAAAAACAAATGTTTGTTGATATTTGATATTGAACAACAAACAAGTTTTAAACTTTAATGTGATACTTTATTTTTTTTTTTAATTTTGCACCAAGGAGAAACAACAGATTTTTTTCTAATTATAATGTATTATAACTTTAACCCGTTAAAAATCAAACTTAATTAGTTGACTTAGGATAAAAACGTTTTTCATTGATTCTTTGCATGGGTAAAAATAATAATTAAACAAACCAAAATAAAAAATGATGTGTTAATGCTGTTATAATATGATTTTAAATGATATTTGTGTTAAAGTGATAAATGCTGTTAAAAATATGTATTGTTGTTAATTATTAAGATTAATTAAAGGAAATTAAATAAAAGAAAATTTAAGAAAGCATTTTGCAACACATAAACAATTCGTTACTTTCTATATTTAAATGAATTTTATACAAATATTTTCACTTATTGCGTAAAGATCTCTTCTATCATCAAAACATGATCTGTCGTATTTTTTTCGACCGTTATATTTTTACAAAAAATTTAATTTAATTTCATCACTTTTGATCTAAAAACATATTGTTTCCGTTAAAAAAAAAAAAAACTTTGTCTCTAATTTTTCTCACACCACCACTGAGCATTGTTTTTTGAAAGCAATTTCTTTTCTTTGATTTGTAATCATTAGCAGAAATAAATCTCACTTTCCATTCTGGTGGATATTATTGATATTAATTAAAAAGGGAAATATAATTCGACAAAACAAAGAAAATACTTTAAACAATGCTTTACTTTACACAATTTGAAGAAACAATACAACATTTTTACAAGAAACCATTTCCATAGAGAAAAAACTCTATCAAGAAACAAACACAGGACATGAAGACTAACAAAATTACGAAATTTTTCTTCACAGGACATGATTTCCTCGGATTTTAATTACAAAATAAAAGTTCAAAAAAGTGATGTTACATTACGTTAAATTTTGTATACACAAAAATATTTGTTATATAAAGTATGTGTATTGTTTACTTGTTGCTCTTCACTGTATTATTTTTTAAATACGAATGTATTAAAGCATGTACGTACGTGTGTAAACACACGCGAATTAGAAAATATATGTATGTTGAAAAACAAAAACAAAAAGAAATCCAAACGGAATATTTTCTAATGATAATTAACTGATTGATTTGTATGATTTAATAAATAGACCCCAAAATTTCATCATTTTTTATGTTAATTATGCTTTTCATATGAATTTTTCTTTAATGCTCTACAAGGCACGTATTCAAAAGAACTTACCTGACCATGCTTGGAATCTCTTCAATGCTCTTATATTTGCCAGTCCATATCAAAAATCTCTTTTCCAAATTATTTGGTGCATAACTGTTCACTTGTCCCTGCATTGGAGATTGGCTCATACCACGTCTGGCCAAAACGCGACCCGAGTTTAATACTTGTTTAAACATTTTCTGAAAAATAAATCAATAAAGGTAGAGATAAACATATATATATATATACAAGTATTTAGTTGTTGTTTGAGTTCCAAATATTAATAATATAATAAAAATTAAATAATTGTACCTTTTTTATGTGTTAATCGCAGCAAAATTATACAACAAATAAATGAAAAACCGCTTTTTACTTTCAATTAAATATTAACAGCTGATTATAACAGTTTATAACAATTGCCAGCATTCACTAGGCCCTAATAACACTTTTAGTTTTAGGTTATGTTCAATAGCCGCGATTTGTACACAAACAGATTTCTGGTGTAAAATTCATTATTTAATACGAAATTGTGAAATTTTTTAAATAAAAATGTTATCCAATTTATTAAAATCTGTTTCCAAATCATACAGAACAACTCTTTACACATCAATCACAAGGACGTTAACCACTGCTAATGACAAAACTAGTTTTGATAAAGACCGTGAAGACGAAGAAGCTGCCCTGAAAATTGAAGCCAGTCTTTTTGGTAATTCCTCGGTAAAGTATGAGCCGACAAAGAAGGAAGAAATACTAAAGAAAACCAAAAAGGGGCCAAAACAAAAAACTAAAACAGACATTATAAGTAGACCCCAGCAGTTTCCCACATTTAAAAAGACTCGCTCGGAACGTGTAGCAGAATCACAACTTATACAGGATAATGAACTGGGCTTTGAATTTCTGAAGTTGAATCTAAACGATCCTAGACTTAGCACTTTACTCATCACTGCCCGTTCTAAGAAAAGGCGTGACAAGGATAGGCAAATCATTGTAGAAGGCAAACGTCTAATATTAGAAGCCCTAGAATGTGATCTTAAACTAAAGAGTGTTATATTCAGCCAAAAGGAACAACTAGCGGATATTAAAGAAAGTGTAGCAAAGGCCAAGCAACAATACGATGCTAACATATACAAAGTTCCCCATCATGATTTGAAAACATGGTCGACTCTTACCACACCGCCTGGCGTAATGGCCATATTTGAACGCCCTCCGCTACAACACGTTGTTAAGAAAATGTCTTCAACTTTACCCATTACTGTTGTATGTGATAACATTCGGGAACCAAATAATTTAGGTAGTATCATACGCACTTGTGCTGCTTTACCCTGCCTACAAATTGTTATCACACGTGGCTGTTGTGACCCGTGGGAATCGAAAGCTTTACGTGGTGGTTGTGGTGGTCACTTTCGTGTGCCCATTAGAGACGATGTTGATTGGCAAGATGTGGCACTAACAATACCACCCGAGGAAACGGAAAATTGTTGTATTTTTATAGCCGAAAATAACATACAAAAGCTACAGAATAAATCATCACTGGTGGAATATTCAAACATACCACAAATTGGTTCCCATAATGTGGTCATTATAGGAGGAGAAAGTCATGGTGTTAGTCAAGATGCCTACAAGTAAGTTAAATAAACTACATATATGACTAATTTATTCAATTTCATTTTAAGTTTCTGAGATCTTAAAAGTCAAATATGGAATTAAAACTGGTCGCTAGCTCAATAATTTAAGTTAAATTCTGTCTTTGAAATGAGATCTGAATACCTAAAGGGCAGTAGGCACTACCTCTTTGCCTTATATGTTCTCTATAACTCTTTAATATAGTGGTTCAGCACATCCTTTCATAAAAGATGATCGTGTGTTCTGGGCACCTATTTAACTTTTAGAAAAAATATCAATAATCTTGGCTTAGATGCCAACTATTAAAGGAACGTGAAATAGAAGAGCATATGACCACAACTCTGTGATGACAAATAGTTTTATAATAATCTTTCATCATAGACCCCACATAGTAAGAGGTTAGAGAGAAGTTCTGTGGAATCTGCTATTTACAGGATTGAATTAAGGTATACGCTAATTAGGCCCGTTCAAAATGAGATAACAAACCATTTTACTCTTTACATGTGTTAATGCCATCTAGTCATAGATTGTCTGGGGCACCAATTTGTTTTAATATTAATCACACATACGGAAATCTCTTGCCTCTAATGTACATTACAATCATCAGTACAAAATTTAAAATGTTTAAATGTTTACAATATATTTTTATTTTTTTTCAGATTCATGGAAACCGTTGGAAAAAGAGGGAAATGTCTGTATATACCTTTAGCGCAAGGTGTAGATAGCTTGAATGTGGTTTCAGCCCTGACATTAATTTTATATGAAGTAAGAAAAAATATTATTAAATCCAAAGTTATTATAGAAGAGAAACTTATACCAGAATAATTAATTTTCTTGTAAATACTGCTTAATGTTTAATAAACGTTTATAAAGTTAAAGTCCATCGAAAGTCCGTTTTTTATTAATCCTTTATTTATGTATTATTCATGCAATCAAAAAAAATTAAGCGAAGTTTTAAAGGTATGCGACAATTTAAGAGAAAGAAAATCATAATAATTAATAATAATAAAAAAATAACACAGTTTTTCATGTTTAACTAAAAATTATTTTCAACATATTTTTTGTCGTTTTTAACTTTTTTTCTTATTGATTTCTTGTTAAGTATTATGACAATTATAATAAATAACATAAATATAATAAAAAATATGTACATATTACATAGTAAAGCATTATGTATATAGGAAAATAATATTAAAGAAAAAACAATTGGGTATAGTTGGTTAATGAAATTAACAATAGAGAAAAGAAAAATAAAGGCCATGCTATGAAACAAATTAATAGAAAAAATGCAGTAAATGAAAATATATTTAAGGTTATATTAGTAGTGTTACTAAAATTTCGGCTATTGGAAGTTGTGTTATTTTCTTCAACTTATAAATTCTTAGTGTGGGTTTATTCTGATCACGCCTTTAGAGACATGTTCGTTTTCTTTCCATTATTCATAAAATCTCTTCTTAAAGCTGCTGTTTTTAGGTTTATTTTAATGATGAAACGGAAACGAAACACCTTATATGCTGGAAGTTTTATATTTTCATAGTGGCTGTTGAATTTTAATTGTTGTCCCGTTAGAATTTGTTTCGGTAGTCATCATAGCTTTACTAACTAAAGTTGTCATTATCATTATCTTCCATATCATTGCAGTAAATTTCAATGCTTGTAGTAGTAGTATATCATGCATCTGCTGGTTTAAGACTTTAGGAGGCTAGAAATTAAAGCCATCCTGAGGAGCACCAAAGTCTGTGTTAAACGTGTAATGATTGCCATCAACTGAAGGTGCAACCCGCGCATCTTCTTCCTCGTTGCCGAAATATTGTTCAATAATATAGAAGGATTTATGATAAATATCACGATTTTCGTGCGATTGCAAATATTCGATTTTATCCAAACCTATTTAAAAATGAAAACGTTTTTAATAAAACTATTATTTTCTGCTATAAAAGATGTAATAAAAATATATTAGTTGTTGCAACAGATGCCTTTAGTAGTCGTAGTCTTGTAATTGTTGGACGCATTATTGTCAAAACACGCCTTACAGATGGTCACTAGCCTTTTTTTCTGATAAAGACGGAAATTGAAACCAAGGCCTGCAAACGTGAGTATATTTTAAAAGGCATGTTTCAAATGTCTAATAACTAAACACTGCATAAGAAAAAAACTTTGAAAGAAGTTGGAAGTTCTATGTATGGGTTCCACACGAGTTATTGAAAGAAATTGCAATCTTGGTATCACTACCGAATCTAAACAGTTCAAATGACTGAAAATAAAACATTACATATGACAATGTCAATCGAAAATACTCGTATCGCATTGCGATGACCCGTCACAAATAATAAAAAATGGCAAAAATCGGCTAATATTTCACCTGCACGGCATCATTCTAACTATTCTAAATAAAGTCTTCAATATTATCTTACCTCCACACTCCTCAATAGCCATGGCATATGGATTTGGTCTTGCATTGAATTTTTCTCCAGCTTTAAGTATATTTTCTAATGCATTAAGAGCAACTTGCACTATATCTGAATCAACAACGGTTAAGAAATCACACATAGGAGGAATGCAGCCAACGTGAACCTGAAATTAAATTATTAATAAAACTTATTCATTTCTTTTCTTTCTCAATAATATCTTAGCGAAAAAACCTACGAGATATCGTATCTGTTCAGCTGTTCCACTACTTGTAGCATTTGTAATGGCCCAGGCAGCTTCCTTTTTCGTTTTAAAATCAGCCGTCTGCATGATATTTATAAGAGTAGGAAAAATGTTGGCATCAATTACGGCTTGGATTTGTTGACGATTGCCAGCGGCAATATTTGAGATCGTCCAGCAGGCTTCTTTTTTAATAGTGTCGACGGGAGATGTAAGCAAATAACTAATACAAGGTAGAGCATTACAATTCAAAATGACTTGAGTTTGAACATCATCACCAGTAACAATATTGCCTACAGCACGTAAAGCAGCAGTAACAACATTATGCTGAGGATGCCTAAATTATTACAATAGGTAGAGAATTAATCACTTTCTAAATCTAATCCTTAATATAGTACTTAAAACTTACATTAATAATTCCACTAAGCGTCTGCAAACACCGGCATCTATAACAGCCTGAATTTTATCATTTGGTCCATCAGAAAGATAGCTTATGGCCCAGCAGGTGTCACTCAAAACATCTGTATCCGAATGATTTAATAGTTGCGCCAAGATTGGTAGACCATGAACAATTTTTGTAAAGTCAGCAGGAGGATTTTTTCCACGACACAAATTGGACAATGTCCATACTGCATTGCGTATCATTGTTAGTCGTGTGGTGGTACTTAAGACACTGATAAAAGAAAATAATTTTAAAGTTAAGATTTAAAATGAAAAAAAAAACGAATAAATAAATAAACTTACTGCAACAATGGTTGCATGATACCCGAGTTCAGTAAATGATCACGACATGCTGGTGAATCACCGGCTATATTGCCCAAGGCCCATACTGCCTGTTCTTGCACGTCATCATGAGGACTGGAGAGTAATTCTATGAAAATAGGTACTGAACCGGCTTCAATGACGATTTTTGTTTGCGGTGATGTACCTGAAGCTATGTTAGTTAGTGTCCACGCAGCTTCGAACTGAAAATAATTTGAACAAAGTACCAATATTTAGCGACAAGTAATAATAACTGTTGGGAGCTAATTTGAAAAGACCTTTCAAGATGAACAAAAGAACAATCCCAAACAAAGAATTGTGTTTCAAGAATTGCCAAAGTATTCATAAAAACAATGTTTACATTAGAATATGAATCGGAAAACGAGTTGTTTAAAAAAGATGTTCATAAGGCTGCCCGTGCGTAAAAGAGTACAGGAGAATTAGAGGCAGTCGGTTTGACGACCACGCAGGTGTGTGAGAATAAGCGGTCCTTAAAACCAATATACACCATGGTATCGTGATATCTAACACATTCTTTGTTTTATTTATATTTATATTTTATAGGAAGCGCTTAAAGAAAGACCCATATGTATGTATACATATTTTTTTGTATACTACCTCAGCGGAAGCAAACAAAAGCTGTTGTAAACAATAGATTAAGAATTGCATTGTATCTTACCTGCAATGACGCATTATTGTTGTTCTTCAAGAACTGTACAAATCTTGGAACTATACCCTTTTGAATGACTTCTTCAATAGGTGGATGAGGATCTCTCGACAACAATTTGCGAAACTTTTGTGTGGCTTCTAATTGGACGCTTTCCACATCACTATACAGAGCATCAATCATTTCCTTTTTAATTACTGTAGTCGGTTGCTGCTGCTGATGTGAAGTATAAATATTCGATTGTTGTGGCTGCTGCTGTTGATGATTAAGCACTGTTTGAGGTATATGTTGGTAGGATTGTGGCTGTTGTTGCTGATCGGCATTTTTTGTTAAATCTAAACCTTCATTTGGCTGTAAAATATCATTTGGAACTGTATGCATTTCGGACTCCTGGAAAATGAAGAAATAAAGAATTAAAACTGTGGTTTGTCATTGTTATACCAAATATAAAACAAACCTGTAAAATATCATTATCCATGTTATTTAACATTGTGTTGGTGTTGGAGTTATCCAAAACTACATTACGTCTTTTGGTTAATTGTTGTTCACGTTTTTGTTTACGTATCTGTATGCCCTCTTCCTCGCGGCGTCTACGCATTTCGGAAGAGTCCAGACCAGCATTCTTATAGCGATGCCTGTGTGTAGTGGACATTTCTGAAGTAGAAAATAAGAATTTTTTCAAATACAGGGTGTGGTTATTAAATATTTATGGTTTTCTTCTTCAAAATTTCCTAAGACGTGTGGAAAGACCCGTTTTCTTCTTTTTTTGTTGTGAAAAAAATGTTTTACTTCTAAACTAATTACGACAACTTTTACTTTTCATTTCTTTTCTAATGAACTTTTTCTTTTCGTTATTAGCCAAGTAGGCACTCAAGACGGCTGAGGCATGCTTTCATTTGCTTGTATTTTGACACTTTACACACATCACATCACTGCATAACCATTCACTCACTGATTTACCACACTTATTAAAAGTGCATATACTCTATCCCTGCCTTTCCCCCTTAAAAAAATTACCAATACATGGAAAAGGCAATACTTTTCTCGACACATTCACTTATAAAACACACGTTTTTCCCAAGACAACTATGGGTTTATTCATTTATCTTAATATTTATACATAGTTTATCAGATTTAAACACTTAATACCTGGGAACTTGCTCATTATTGGCCAAAGGATTTAACTAAATTAAATAAATTTTGTGCAGAAATTGTTAATAAAAATTTGTTAAATGAAAAAGTTTTTTTTCTCGATTTTAGTGTTGGAAAGTGATGAATTAATTAAGAGACAGAGAAGTGACAAATAGTACTCTTTATTTATTAAGCACAGTTACTTAGAAACGTAGTAAACGAACTATAAACAAAATACCTTCATTTGAAAAAAATTTTCTTCAATTACCAAATTGTGTAAGTTTTGAGCAACGCTACAGCAAAGTAGATATATTCATTTAAGGCCGATAATTTTAAAACACAAAAACGGTAAGAGCCTTTAATTTTATTAACAGAATTAAAGTTACTTTCTGAAAAGAACCATAAACTATTTGAATTTATTTAGTAGAGAGTTTTCCGCGGAGAGATGGTCCTTAAGCAAACTGCGCGGCCATTTTAGAAACCTACATTTTCCAATATCATCGGTTTTTTTTTGCATAACTTGCATATATACTTTTGTACTGGCTCAATATTAAGGCCAATCTGGAGGCTTAGTGGTAGATACTACCAGTACTCTCTACAGGAAATATAAATCTAAAGTCAAAAGATGAGACTAACTAATTGATGTTCTTTGGGTTCACACATTATCATTCTCGGTATGGAGGAGTTTGCTAGTCCACACCTCTATAGTTTTAATCGAAAATTTGTTGGTCTATTTAACCGGAAATTTTTTGTATGATCCTTTTACATGCATCCGCGACAAGGATAGAAGATATGAGCAAGATGCCGAGAATAACAGTCTCCTCAAGATTTGGACTCAATACAACAACTCATTATAAAAGAGGTTGATCTCTATATTGGTTCTATTTCTATTCAATCATTTCTTTAATATTTTTTTCAAGTGCAGTATCATTTTTATGGCTGTATTAGCATTTTAAAAAGAGCCTTCAATTCAGGTACCAAGTATTTCTTTGTCTGCATTTACACAAAGAATTTAGGCTTGTAATTTTTTGTAAAGAAATTATTTACAACTGAATTTATCTACAACTTCTCGGTTATATTGAACATAGAAAACATTGCATTGCATCTAGTATTAAGAATCCTTTCCAAAACCACCGGTTTTTTTTTTTAAATGCAACTTTTATAAGTAATTTTATACTGACCTGCCCCTGTATTATTTTCAGGACATACGTCGACATATTTTTCTTAGAATGCCTTTGGAATTCACTGACAGCACCTTAACGCTATCACAGCTAAATACAATAAAGAAAAATCTACAACACAATTTAGCCAAATTCAAAGTTGCTGATTCAATAGATCAACGCAAAAAAGAAATAATGAATTTGCTACACGAATTTAATGATGTAAAAGATGCAGCCCAGATAGTATTGGGTGCCTTGGCCAATTTAGAAGGTAAAACATTTAAAGACATGCATTTGCAATATCATTTGCCTTTAGAAGAATAACAAAATCAATCTTATATAATGAATATTGTCTTTACATATAAGCAACAAGTATTATAGCCCGTAACCTGGCAATATTAAAAGTATATTTAAAATGTTTTATACCACACATAAAAAGAAAAATATTTAATTGCAATTTTGTTCTCAATAAAACTCATTTTTTAATAATATATATGTATGGATGTGTATAAAACTGTAACAACATTTTTGGACTTATGTTTAGAATAAAATTAAAGAACCATTCATTACATAAGCAATTTAAAATGCAAACATCATCAAGTTCAAAATTGTACTTAGCACAGAACCTTGTCTACTAAAAAAAGAAAAATTACTAATTTTTGATCATGTATGAAACAAGAACTTGTAGAAAGTATAAGGGCAGGTTATTATAAATTTTGATTCGTAAGTTTGAATTTGTATGTTTAAGACTTTGTTTAAGTAATGCTTTGTTGCGGATCGAAATTTACCATAACCTGCCAAGTGTTGGGTTTTAATAACAAACCCGTCTGTAAGGGAACGTAACAGAAGAGCTCATAATGCTGCTGAACCAGCTCTGAAAAAGACCCTGCATCGTTCGTTGAATGCCTTATAGGAACGTTCTTTAACAATGTCCTCTACACTAAGTTCGGACTGCAAAACACGCAACTGCAAAAAGAAGGAACATATTAAAACCTATTATTACTTATTATTGAATAATTTGTTTACCTTTCTCTGTTCTGATTTAAATTTCTTATTAACATCAACATCGTCCGGCTGAATCTCACGTTGATGTCTCAGAGTTTTTAGCGATTCGGCCGATACCATTATACAACTGCGTATAGCTTCTTCACGCTCTTTATGACCCGTTTGCAATTTAGCATATAGATCTTTACATGTCTTTTCACTATCCACCTGACCCTTAAAAGATTCTGTGGGCAATGAGGAGTTCAGGGCATAAATTATTTTATCATCAATATCACGCATCTTTTTTAGTGCCTCCTACCGTTGCAGGGAGAAGTTGATTTTATTATGACTTAAAATATAATTATTACTTAAGACTTACTTGGAAGCCTAAGAAATCTTGGCAACTATAGGAAATGGCCATTGTTTGTATATTTTCCTCCTTAAGTGTTACAAAATTCCAACAAGAATATTATTGGAAATTAGAAGAGCAACAGCGATTAGACCCAAAAAATTATGCCGACAAAATTGACATTTGCTATCAGTAACAAACACATAACCTCAAAATGTGTCTGGGTTGTATTTTACACTCAAAGAAAAAACTTTAGTTAATTCAAATTTAATTAGCACATAATCTCAATATTGTTCCGACTTCGTTTAATAGATGAATTTTTTGATTCTAAATCTTTGTAAAATTGATTTATAAAGCTTTCACCCTCTATAATTTAAAATAATACTAAAATATGAAATTCTTTAAAATTAATATAGGTTAGGTTTTGCTATATATATATACATATATATATATAAAATATTGAGGCGGTAGCTAGCACGCCCACTTCAGATTCGGAATCTTATGCGATCTTCGTTAACAGTCAGGCCGCCATAACGGCCATCGCGTCGGTCTGGTGTAATCACGGCTTGTTCGTGAGAGCAAAGATTCTTTAGGGACCTTTGGACCATATCGAATTTGTCTATGATAAGTTCTGGGACATAGCGGTATTCTCGGTACTGAGACGGCGGATGCTCTCGCTAAACTAGGTGCACTTTCTTGATAGTTGGTCCAGATCCCCCAATCTGCCACTTCTACGGCCTCATCACTAGATGAGTTACGGAAGAAGAGTAGAGGCGTTGGGGGGTTAAGTCGAGATGTTGTGTCTAGATGCCTTTGGCCTGCAATAGAACAGGTTTGCTGCTGGGCTTAAATAAGGCCAGCTTGAGGTTAATTAGTGGTTTCAATACAGCACTAGATCTGGAACAGATCCCAGCCGGATTATTGCAGGGTATACTACGAGGAAGAGGAGTTGGAAACTAGCGAACACCTCCTCTGCAACTGTCCAGCCTTTAGCAGGTTGAAGACCCTGGGCGGGAGCTCCTTCAAAGATTATCTGTCGAGAGCCGAAAAAACGAATCTCCATAGATTCACAAATTCGTTGAGCTGGTTGAGAAGTGCTGGGGCATCAAGGTTGTCGTCGCGATCTCTTGTGTGTTTGTGGTCCAACTTTTTTCCTCCGTCCCTAATATCCTCCCTTTCCTACCTCTTCTACTTTTCCAATTTCCTTATCACCTTCACTATCCTCTCTCTCCTCTAGGACGTATTTACAATGGATCATTTTGACCTCTGGGTATTGTGCTTGTCCCAAAGACAAGTACTCGTCTTTAAACCTAACCCTATACTGTACTGGATGCTTTATATTAGACCATAGTTTCTTGGCCTGCTGGAGTATATTACGAAGTTGAAGAGATTCTTCTTAGGAATTGGTTGACTGGTGAGGTGGCTCCTTAAAACTTGTTCGAACCTTTCCTGACTCTTTTAGCTGGTGAGATAAACCATTCTCCATCGAAATAAATCATATTCCTAATGCAAAACTTAGAAGTTTACTTATCTAATTTTGAACATATATTTAATATTTTAAAACTTATTTAGAGTTAAATATTTTAACTTAAGAAAATTGTATTAAATTTGATTAACCTTTGAAAAGATTTTAAAGTAAATGTTTTAAAACTTTTAAAAGTAAAACAGAGCCGTACATAATGAAACAGAAACAATTTTACGATTATTAAAAATATACAGAAGGAAAGTCTTTAATTAGTAACGGCAGAACCACTGCCCAACGATTTCATTAGCTGATAGCATTCCTTAAGTTTACGCTTATCACCCACCCTTTCTAATGTTTTGGCTGCTTCTGCTAACATGCCAGCACGTTCGCCCGGCGAACACAATAAAGCCGAAGGCAAATATTTACAAGCTACATACATAGCAGCAGCACGTTCACGTTCACCGCCCTCAAAAGTATGATTCTTGTCTTTGCTGCCACATATAATCGAAGATTTAGCATGTTTGTAGTGCAAACTACGATCTAATAGCTGTTGTGTGGGACCGGGCGAAGCACCTGCCATTAAACGACAAACAGCTTCATATAAATAAATACGCGATTGAACGCTCTATAACGTATTACAAAAAAAACAAATATTAACGTATGTTTCAGTTTAGGTAATATCACTGATCTTACCGGTATATATTCAACTATACTGCGTAATGAATTTAAATCTTTTTGGAATTTCTCCAATACATCGCCAGGCACTTGATAGTAACCATCGTCGTTCATACACATATATTCGGATTCCCAAATTTGGGTACGAGTTTCCAAAATCCAATCACAAGTTAACAATTGGAAAAGCTATTTTGTTTTTAATCGATTAAAGTTTTAAACAAAATTATTCACGCATTATTATAATGGTTTTTACGTTGATTTTAATATTAACAAAGTTTGCATTGCAGAAGTATTGTCAGAATTTTCTTTATAATAAACAGACAATGCGACTACAATGCACCTTTGTCCAATATTATTATTAAATGTTTTGTTGTTGAAAAAAATATTTGTTCATAATTTGATCATTTAATGAAAAGATAAAAACTTACCAATTTAATGCTATTGGTTTGGGTTATTTTATTAACAGTCAAACATTCCTGTAAATAGGCACTAGATTCATCGCAAATGTTCATAATGGTTTGCATTTCACGGCCCTCCAAAACATTGCCATTGAAACTATAAATAAACATATAATCAATCCTTTAACTAAGGCCACAACTATTGAAATTAATGTGTTGGAAAACTTACCTCATCAATATTGTTTTAGCCTTTAATATGGTGTGTAAAGCTTTTGGTAAATGGTCGCCACTTTCTGATAACTGTTTCGGCAGTGCCTTTACAGTCTCCAAGAGATTTTCGGCTAATGTATCCTCACCTAACAGCCAGTGAACAGCTATTTCTAGAACGCTTGTCCACCATTCTATATTAATATCGTTATTATCCTCTGACAAAGTGTCACGCAATAATGAAGTATATTTCAGAACATTGCTGACTATAGTACCCGCTGGGACATTGTTAGTATTGGCATCATGATTTTTATTTTTTACGCCATGACTTTTCTGACTGCCTGAACCCAAAAGGCATTGTATAGCTTTGGTAAGTAAATGTTCGCGATAACGTTTAACCACATAGGACATGGGATCAGCAGGATTGCTGAGCGTAGCAAAGAGTGTTGTAGCATTTGGATTTTCTTTTTCATTTTCTACAAAATCAAAATTATGTGTGATAAAGTAGCGATAACCGTAAGACGTGAACAGCCAGTGAGTGTCTTTGGTTTGCTCGCGTATTTTGGAATTTTCATTTTTAGCCCTGCTAATGAAATAACGGCCAAAGAATTTCAAATATTTCGGATAGCTACGTTTAACTCTTAAGGCTGAAGTTATAAATATGCTGGCCAATTCGTGAGGTGTCAATAGCGAAGCAGCTACTTCCGTCATATTAATAGCAAATAAGGACATAACTAAACCGTGATTATCGTTTATTTTCGATGTCAAGTGTAGTTGATTTAAGCGATTAAATATTAAAGCCAACTCTCGGGCAGAAGCTAAAGCTTCTTTTCTTTGGTCTTCACTACAAAATAGTCCACCAGCTTTGCGTGACAACATGCGGCCCAGCCACAAACGATGAAAGAATAAACGAATGAATTGCCAAGTTGTTACCGAAAACGATTCCAGACGTGTGGATGGCAAAGAAATGCCAAAAATTTGCAAACAACGCAAATATTCATTATAAGCATTTATTGAGTTACCCTAAGGATAAACATTTAACATTTTAATGTTTTACAAATTGTTATTATTCTTACCGTGCTAAAATAGTGTTCTGCTAATTTTTTATGTTTCCAATATGCATCAGAAGCTTGAGTCTCAGAACCGAGTAAAGGATCACCATAAACCAAAACTTTTATCATGCACATAAGCATTACCAAGATATTCATGGTCCATAATAAAATCGAAGTTGTTGACGTTCCCCAAGAGTATGCACTAGAGTCTGAAATTATTTTTAATAAGATGTGATAATTATGTAAGGTTAATTAATATATTCAGTCTTACCATTATCTTCAATTGACAATATTTTACGTTGTCCCACCAAATCTTCATCATCAAAGACGTAGTTGTTGCTATGGTCTTCGCCACCAAGTATGTTTTTAAATGGATTTATCGCAATTATAGCAAACATGAACATGCACAGAGCCAAACGTGAATGGGCAGCCATGCCTTGCATAGACTTTGGCAAAATTTCCAAATCACCATCTTTAATACTGCCCGAGCTGGATGAAGAGTTGGAACCGTCGTAGGGTGAGGGTGGTAGTGATATATCCGAATGGGGCGGCGACAATGAAGGATCAGAGACATCGCTACGTGGTGGTGTCATTAAGGTTTGTTGTTTACCATAAATAATAACATCCTCGTTAGACGATGATTTGCGTTTCTTTCCATGACTTGAAGGATGCAATAGATCTTGCACTTTAGAACCATCACGAGACATCAATTCACTTTGTAAACGTTGCACCTCCATTTTTAGTTCATAGTTCTGCCTTTGTAAATCTCTTATTTTATCCACTGATTTGCGTAAGACTGCAGATTTATTCAATTTCGCCGATTCTCCTACGACTAAGTTCTTTAGTTCAGTTATTTTATCATTTATGGACGTGCGATAACGACGTTCGATAGCATTGTGGGCAGATCTTTTGACCTCTTTTACTTTGGGCTGGGCACGATTAATGGAAATTTTGTTATCCAAGCTGCTTGAATGGCCTGGCGAGGACATTGGTGAGCTATTTACTGAAGAGATGCCTTGCGATGTCTGTTGCGTGGTTGTATTATTCGTAGCACTGACTGCTAGGGCTGCAGCTGCATTTGTAGCTGTAACAGGTTCTAGAACAACTGGTATATGTGATGTTAAAATAGCAGTACCATTTGCTGTAGTATACATTACAGCAGGATTAGCTTGTATAATGACCTGTGGTTGCTGTTGTTGGTTTGGTTGAGTAGGTGACTGTTGCGCTATTTGGTGTGAATTTGAAGCAGTTGATGGTGTAGTATACTAAACATACAAAAAAAAATTTATAAATAATAATTGTTTTTTAATAATTCTAAACCTACATGTACCTTTAAAGTAGTTTGGTTTGGTAGAATATTTTGATGCTTATCTGGCGTTGCATTTATTGGCCCATTATTACTCGTATTTCCCATTTTACCTATACTTTGCACTGTTAAAACCTGTGGCATAGATTGTATTTTTTTATATTGAGTAGTTGTAGCAGTCGCTACAACATTGCCCGTATTGGGATTGTTTGCAGATGCTTGTACTTTCTTTTCAGGAGTAGCATTATTCATTAAATTATTGCTATTCTGGGGTGTTGCAGCTTGTAATATAAACGTATTATTATTGCTATTGCTCGCTGTGGTGGTGGCATACAAAATCGATGGTATTGTAGACATGTTTGCGCTTGTTACTTGTGTCAAGGTAATAGCTTGATTATTTAAATCCAAATGACTTAGCTGTAAGGGTGAGCTTGTGTTATTTGTTTGCAAAATTATATTTCCCGTGGCGTTATTAAGATTGCTGGTATCCATTGAATGCATTGAATTGCTGGTATGCTGTGGCGTCATGTGTTGTTGTCTGTTTAAAACCAATGGCATAGTTTTCTGTTGTAACGGAGCTGCTGTTGGTATCATTGTGGCCGACGATGAGGGACTGGACATGGGTGGAATTGGGCTAAAATTTGAAGCCATTAATGGGTCAGATGCAATTAGAGGTTTATATACTGGCGATTGTTGTATATCTGAGCGTTGTGGTGACAAATGCATTGGTGTTAAAGATTCTTGTTTAATCGGCATTTCAGTTGGAACATGTTCAGTTTTTATTCTGTGACTACCATCCATTGGACAGTCAAGTCCATTGAGTAGATCGTCTGGTAATTGTACTTGATCGATATCATCTAGAAAGTTTTTTAGCATATCTAAAATGGAATTGAAAACTGTTAGTTTTAAAACAAGCTATTAATATTTTAATAATTTTAACCTGGAGATATCATTTCCTTTATTATTGTCAATGCATCTTCTTCTTTAAATAGATCCAATGAATCTACCATGCCACTGGACATCAGATCCATATCCAATGATGGATCCATATCCATCTTTAATAATTATTTGCTGCTTATTCCGTCTTATTAGATTAGTAGTTCCGATATTTTTGATGTGGAAATCCTCTATGTACACTAAATATTAGAAAATGTAATGTAATGTCTTTAAATTTTTAAAGTTTTCATTAAATATTACGGTATATTTAGTAATTACTCGATCAATCTGTACAAATAGATATTTGTAAATAAATAATTTACCAACTAGACTTTTCTTTCTTCTATTACAGTGCAAACGCAAATACTTTCCAAAACACAATAAATAACAATAATATAAACAGCTGTAACAATGAATATGAAGAGGAATGGAGAGCAGTCGAAAGGGCGGTAAGTACGCAAACAACCAATCACAGTACGTTATTTGAATCATACGATATGACGTCTCAACGCAATTCTACATTAAGCTCGTATTTAAAACAAATTACTGAAAATTCTCATAGGATTTTTCGAATTATTAAACAATTTTATTAACAAACCTTTTTAATTTTTATTCTTATTAGAATTTTTTATATCAACAAACTTTTTATTTATTAAATTACTTCCATTTTGATTCGAGTACAATTATAATTGTACCTTTTACTACATTTGCAAGACAATTTTCAAACGTTTTGTATCAATCCCACAATTAACAATTATTAACTTAAATAGTATTCTTTACTCTTACAAAAGTTTATGATTCTTCAAACACGTAAAATAACTTTTAATTGCATCAGTTTTGTTTTTCTTCTTTTATTCTGTTTAACTGCGGTGTTTTAAATAATTCGCAAAATTTCTTATTGACTTGTAATAAAACTGTTGTTAACACACTTTTTTATATTTCGCAAAAATCGCGAAACAAGAAAAATCGCAATTTTAATTAAAAACTGTTTGTCAACAACAATTGCCAACCCTTTCAACTTTAGCAAAAATAACCAGATTATAAACTAGAAAAATTGCAGTAAAGAGTAAAGAAATATTACTTAATACTTTGTGACTTTAAATTGTACCCTGTGCTTTAAATTGCAATGTTTTATTTATAATCGTAAAAATACAAACATTGAGGGTGGTAGAAAATTAGATCCCTTTTCGACTTGGCAACACCTAAATCCATCTGCGTAATTTATTCATGGTTGCCAATGCCAAGAGAGAAAATATTCCTAACTCGGTTTTTAAAATATCAATTTTATGCATATAGTTATGATGAATATATATATATATTATTTTCGTTATTCACATGAAAAATAAGGGCTTGCTTCAGATACTGTCAAAATTCAATAAAGGTACTGCTTAATTGGACCTATATATATTATATGTCCTATAATAATACTAAAATATTTTCTTCTATCCATACAAAGTTTAATGCTATTGGCAATCCTATTTGGAAAACTAAAGCGGAAGAAGACATTTTATTGTCAATATGAAATAGGGCATCAATTACATGTTGTTTGTCTGCTCTGACACACTAAGAACCAAAAACAATATGATTGAACAATTTTACCATCTCTAAGCAACCATGATTTTCATGTCATTCGAGTAAGATCTGGAAAAGAAACATCATTGCACAGCGGACAAAAAGGATTTGGGAGTGATTTTTTTTACCATCCATCACTCGAACTTTAAGAACGGAGTAGTTGAAAGAGTCCCCAAATAAAATACCATCTAAAACAACAAAAAAACTATCAAAGAAGCTAACAAAAAATCGGTGAAAAAAAACTTTTGTTTGAGAATAGAAAGATTTAACTTCAAAAAAGTGTGAAAAAAGGTTTGCGAGACGATTTTTGTCAGCTTTCTTTTTGAAAAATTATTTTGAAGTATAACAACAAGTAAAAAATGGAAGACTCCAAGCTCCAAGAGCAGCAACAACAACAACCCCAAGACTCCCCACAAGGTGATGCTGCTCAACAGAAGCAGCCACCGCCTGCTAAAGAAGTTATTGGTATGTTACAAAAACCAAGTGTACACTGATATTCATAAAAGAAATATGCGCAATTAATTAATGTACTTGAAGAAAAAATACCGCATGCTAAAATAATCCAATAATGTGTTAGATATGTGTAATGCAATGCTCAGTTTTTTCCTTGTGAAAAATTTGTGCTTAAAATATTTTTGGCCGCCATTTTGTAAAAATCGTACGGTCATCACCGGTTCTGCTACACATAATTTTTTTTGGGTTTTGCTTGTTTTTTTTTCACTTTTTGTTCTTGTACAATAGCAAAGAACACAGACGAGGAAAATACGTACACATTTTAAAACTCACACACCGGTCTTGATCTCAAAAAATTAACAGCAGAACAAAAATGCAAAAGAAATTTTCCCTCGCACATTGAGATTATTTTTACCAATCATACATACTACCACCCTCTTTTGCTTCTTTGTTTTCCTTTTTATGTTTGCTTTTTCTTGAGTGAACACATGTGTGAGCGTTTATGCGATTCATAGAAAACTTGCACAACCCACATTTCTAACGCGTTCAGATTGTTTTCTTTTGTATTGCAGTACTTTTTTTCTTTTATTTTAAAAATACCATTTGCTAATTTTTTTCTTTTGTATTTCATAAGTTCCCGCTTACTTTTTATAATTATATTTCTTTCAACTTGTATATACATATATATATATATTTTTTTCGCAATCTGTATTTATACATGCAACATAACAGAGTTGCCAACCTTTTTTTTATATACCTATATGTCTACCTAACTTGTATTACGGATCTTATCTTATATTTTCTTTATATATTAAATATTTTAATATTGTGTTTATATAATTTATAGCTACTAAGGTAACCGGCACCGTTAAATGGTTTAATGTTAAGAGCGGCTACGGTTTTATAAACCGCGACGACACTAAAGAAGATGTGTTCGTCCATCAGAGTGCTATTGCCAAGAATAATCCTAAAAAGGCAGTACGTTCCGTTGGTGACGGCGAAGTGGTTGAATTCGACGTTGTCATCGGCGAAAAGGGTAATGAAGCTGCTAACGTAACTGGTCCTTCCGGTGAACCAGTACGTGGCAGTCAATTCGCTGCCGATAGACGTCGCAATCTGCCATGGATGAGAAGAAATCGCCGCAAACAAAGCGGCGGTGGCGGCAACCAACAGCAAGAGGGTCAGGGACCAGCTCAGCAAGGTGGTGACCAAGACCACGATGGTGATGAACAGAACCAACCGCAAAGGCAACAACGCAATTTCAGGCGTGGCGGCGGTGGTGGCAGAGGTGGTCGCGGCCGACGCTTTAGAAGCTACTATCCCCGCAACCAGCCCAGACGTCAGGTTGGTGATGGTGGTATGGGCGGCGATGGTGGCCACGATCAGAACGCTGACCCTATTCAAAGGGGCGGCGATGGTCAAGGTGGCCAACCGATGCGCCGTGGTGGTCCACCAAGGCGTTTCTTCCGTCGCAACAACTTCAGTAACCGCGGTGGCGTTGGACCCCGTGGACCACGCAATGACGGTAAGTCAATAACCAAATGTGTATAGTATTCCTCAAATCATTTACAATTATGATCGCATTCAAGTTCGTCCTTTTTTGTGTCATTTATAATAATTAGTAATATCCATATTTGAAAGTGTTAGGAACTAATACCTTTATAACGGTTTTCTCACATAAAAATGGGCCTGTTCGTAAATTCATCACTGCGCTGCATAATATGATTATTTTGCGCTCACACTGCTAATCACATGTTGCTGATGCTTCTTTTTGCTGATTTATTTGTTTGCATTTACGAACGAACAAACACTGCAGAAATGGAGAAATTATTAATAAGTTTGATTTTTGAACTGGACGATAAAACAAAGGACAAAATATTGTTAAATGCAAAAAAAGTGTACTTTGTGCAAAAAAGAAGACATTTAAGGAAGAAAAAAAGAAACTTGTTGTTAAAACTCCCATTCTCTCTGTCTCACTCATTCAATGCATCAGCCATTTTTATGATTAGTGTTTTGGGTTTATTTGCGCATAATATGATTTAATGTTGCATTTACGAACACTTGACGTAAGCAGTGCTGCCAAGATTTGCATTTATGAACATGATGCGCATAATATGCAGCGCAGTAATGCATTTACGAACAGGCCCACTTATTCTCTCAATAGACTTATTTTTAGTAATAAAAAATTTAAATCAAACAAAAAAAATTTACAAAAAAGCCGGAGTCTTATCACAACATTTTTTCGAAGGAAAAAATTGGTGAGAAAGACAATGATTCACTCTCTTACATATCGGTTATAACAAAGATTTTTTCATTTAATTTTCAACTTCAATATGTCCCACGTCCATTGCTGCTTTTATTCATACACACACATAAACAACTGATTCTTTTAAATAAAGTGTTATCAATACCGTTATTTTCTTAAAGAAATTGTTATTTAATTGTATGTACTAGAAGAGTAATTATATGTACTCGCAGAGTACAAATACTTCTAAGCCATACAAGTATACAATTTTTATTTTATGATAATACTTCAAATAGTTTTTAGCATTATTTTATTTTTGAAGAGCTAAGCGAATTATTAAATTCGTTAAAAGTTTGTGAAATATTGCACTTTACATAGAAACATGTTAACAATAATATATTCCATATTTAAATACTGAATTGATCGTGTTATTGCTTTTGGTTTTATAATGTGGCATTATTACATTTGTTTGTTTTACGTGTAACAGTATTGTTTGAAAAAAAATATGTTATAATAAGCAATAAATATACCTTGCTTTTATGCGGAAGCAACTTCATAACTCATTTTTATCGCATAGATAAATGCATATGAGAGTCTAGTAAAAGTAAATTGTTGTATTGTAAAATTTAAAATATTTTTGATTGATAATTAAATTCTATTATTTAATAATATAGCGAATGCAATAAAATTTACTTTTTCTTTTCGCTTTTAGGAAACGATGGACCACAAGGTGGTCCTCCACGCAACAATCGTCCACGACGCAACACCAATAATAGAAAAAACAACAATGGTGGAGGACAAAATAATCAACAGCAACAGGTGAACTAAAAAAGCAAGAAAATAAACCTAAAAATAATCATGTACTAAATATACAACTTAACAACCAATCAACAAACATCATTAAATAAAAAATTTAGGGTAGTTATTTTATTTTTAAATTTTCTTAAACCAAGAGTGTTAATTTTATTTAATTGAACACACCTTCAACCTGCAAATCTGGAATGAATTAATTTTATAAAAAATAGTAGACTGGTCACCTTCGCAGTAAACAATATATATACGAGTCAATTATATGCAACAACAGAATTTACTAGTTTTTTACAAGGAAATTATCTCTGAATTGGTAATTTTCCCTACACTTCCTAAGGCAGGCACTACTAAGCGAAATATAATCTGATAATATAAATGACTAGATACGTAATATATTTCTAACATCGTGTGTAACCAAGAGGTTTTCTTTTATAACAGTTTAATGACTTTTACATAATGTGCTCCTTATTATAGTTATACACTTAAGCGTACTGCTTCGTGCAGCGTCTGTATAAACCTGGCACAGTAACAACTGGTCCTTATTTTCCCAATTTTTAAGTTGTTCTATTTTTTAGTTCAACAGTAAAGCTTTGATCAACAAATATGGAAGTGTAGTATCCAGAGGCACTGCAAATTAATCAGTTCTAACATTATGTCTACTTCGCGATAGGAACTTCCCTAAATGTAATTGCAGGTTTATTTGATTTAAATATAGATCGGGGCGTGAGATAGTGTACTTCGTTACATATCGATTCATTTTGCTAACGTATTTCTTTGATAATACTCCACATGTCGCCCGAAAATAACCTTAATTGCAAAATTCGTACCATATTCTAGTTACACATTCCTTTAATTGCTTACCCTCAATTTTAAGATTTTTTAAGTCATCTTCTTTTTTATCCTGGACAAAAAACAGGATATTTCTTTATGAAAGCAACAACCTTTTTTAGTACAGCAGCAAATTTCATTTATAAAAGAGTTGAGGGAACTTTAATTATTTTCTTCTTTTGTTCAAATATTTTGTTGTTAATTTGATATCTACCACATGTTTAATTTACCACATTTAATTTATTTATTGGCCACAGGGCTTTTAATTACAAGACAGAATGAAAAACACAATTAAAAAAAAAGAAAATTTACTGAAACTTTTATCATGAAACGACTGCTAAAAGAAATCAAATAACATCATTTTTGTAAACTACAATTAATTGGGCTTTTTTAAGCCTTCAAATTGTTATGAATAAAATGAAATAAATAAACAAAGAATAACATTCATTTTGAAAACCAAACAAAACTAGTTTTTAATCTTTACGAATACGACAGATATGCTTATTTTTCTTTATTATTTCTTGTATTCTATTTTGAAAACGCGTTCTGCTAATAAATTTTTTATTTTAATAATTCAGCATAAAGTTATTGTTAAAAAATTGATTAAAAAGTATATGCTCGATAAAGATAATGGGAATACATCAATAAAGTACTTGTATAATTTCACTAAAATGCTGAAAGCATTCAAAATTGTAGCTTTGACAATTTCCCGATATTGTATCACATACTGAATTGTTTTTTTAAACCTTTAAACTCTTGTGTATAATATGCTGTTTTTGTAGTAAGAATTCGGCTTTTAATAAACATAGTTTACGAAGTATTTTCATTTATTTATTTTAATTTTAATTCGTTTCATTAATTTTATTTATTATTAATTTCATCCCATATATATTATAATTTCCAACGCTATATCTTGATATCTTTATTTTCATTTGACTGATTTGTTCTTTTTATATTTTTTTCTTTATTTTCAAAATTAAATGTTGTCTACATCACCACCACCTCAACCAACCATATACTTTACACTCCTCAATACCCAACGCACCTTTTTAAAACAAACCACAACCAACCTCCCTATTTATTTCTCCTGTAAATTGTTAAAATTAAAAATCACAAAAATTTAAACAAAACACAAAAAACCGACATGTGTATGAATGTATGTATGTGTATGTGTGCTTAACAGAATGTTGGCCAAGAAGTGAAAAATACCACTACTGAAAGCAACGCATAAATCAGGAGCAGTAAATAAACCAGCCAACCCGTTGAAAAAAAGGTAATAAAATTAGTAGTGGTACAGACAGACATCAAAAAAAAAAATTACATATTTTCTTAAAACTCAAACCAGCCAACAGAAAAAAATGCATAATACATTTGCATTTTTTATTTAGTCTATTTTAATTAGAAAAAAATTATCTACAACAACAATTACATCTTTAAATAATTTTTATAACTCCCTTATTTTTTGTAATACTGCTTTTATAATATTTAAGTGTTTTCATTTTTAAAACAAAAGTTCATTAAGCTATGCTTTCTCGAATCACACGTTTTTTTTTATTGTTATTATTTATTTATTATAATTTCTTAAGGAACGTGTTGTTTTGAGGTTTATATTTTTTTTAATTAAATTATGAAAGTATTAATAAACAAAACAATTGTAGTTTTTTATACTTTTATTTTTTAAATTATATCAATATATTTGATTTATTATATTTAGAAAAGTTTTGTTTAATGAATTTTTTTATCAGAAAGACACTTTATAAAGCATATTATCAATTGTTTTGTACTAAAACTATTCAATTCAACATCAACTTATCTAACATCTTTTTTTTATTACTCTTATGGAAAAATTTTTGAAAACTTACTTGAATCGTTAAAATTTTTAAAGCTTTTCAAATTTTCCAAGTTATTATATATTTTTTTCTTTTTTCAAAAATTATGTAAAAAGCTCGCTTTTTTAATGTTACATATTTATTTTTATAGATATCTTGTTTATATACCAAATATTTTTTTAAATCCTAAATTAAAACTAAACATTTTAAACAAACAAAAAGAAACACCCCCTAAAAATGTCTGTACAACTATAGTATATAAATCACAGAAACAAACATACAAATATTTAATAAATTTTTGAAGAAATTAAAACAAGTTCGAGTTTTATTTTTAGTACATACATATATATTCTGAATACTGATTAAGAAAAATTAAAAATAAGTTAAAGAAAATAATATTCGTCCAATTAGAATTCGTCACATTCAGAGCTTTGCCAATTGAACCGCGTTTTGTTGTGGGTTACGTTCAATTAGGGCTTTAAATTGTTTAACCATTTTTTCGATGTTGCTGTTTTTTGGCCACCTCCAGGGGGTTTTTAAATACTACCGGTATCAGCGATATACAAACATATGTCGTATTTCCTTGGCAATGGTTTTTCCCGATTTTCCATATAAACAGCAAGCAATAACATTTTGGTGTTGTGTGTTCCGTTTCGCACATTTTTTAATTGCTTTTGCTGACATTAATTAATTGTTGTTGCTGACATTAATTAATTGCTGTTGCTGACACTGCGAAGTTGGTAACACTTTAAGCGCCGACTTCAACCTGATGTCTAATTCAGGGTTGCCATGGTTTTAAAATGTTTGTAATAAAAGAGAATACAAATAACCAAAGTTTAATTTATTTAATTCAAATTTTAATGAATAGTATTGATAGAATTAGAATAGAATTTTATTTTTTATAACGTTTATTTAGTTGTTCATTTACAAACTTTTGTGTCTGCTTACAATTTCAGTGTTGAAAGGTTGGCAATTCTAATTTCTTATTATTACTAAACAACTGTGAATTTAACAGATAGAGTAAAACCTTAGAAAGTCAAAAGAAGAAGAAAGAAAACGAAAATAAAATAAAAAATTCAATACAACTTAAGAAAAGTAGCCAATCGCCAAATATAATAAAAGGAAAATTGTAAATTTATTTATTTATTTTTTCTGATTACAAACGAACTAATAATTATTGTATTACAAAACATTATATCATGAAAAGTCTATAAATTATCCAATTAGAAATAAAAAAGAAACTTTGATCCGAAATTAATTGGATTACACGAAAGAAGAAAAAAATACATCAAAACTACTATGAGCAGCAAACATATTTATTCCACGAGCAATTTAACGGACCTACAATTAAAGGAACAGGGCAATTGTTTGTTTTCGGCCAGAAAATATGACGATGCTATTAATTGCTATACAAAGGCCATCATAAAGAATCCGAATAATGCTACCTATTTTACAAATCGGGCACTATGTCATCTCAAATTAAAACGCTGGGAACTGTCCTGTCAGGATTGTCGTCGGGCACTTGACATCGATGGCAATCTGTTGAAAGCTCATTTCTTTTTGGGCCAGTGTCTAATGGAAATGGAATTGTACGATGAGGCCATTAAACACCTGCAGAGAGCCTTTGATTTGTCCAAGGAACAGAAACAGAACTTTGGCGATGACATAACGTCACAGTTGCGCTTGGCTCGTAAGAAACGTTGGAATGTGATGGAGGAGAAACGCATTTGCCAGGAAATTGAGTTGCAATCTTATCTGAATAGACTTATTAAAGAGGATATGGAAAATCGTTTAGCCAAACTCAAATTAGACGAGACTACCAATGAAGAGCAGTTAAAAGATAAACAACAAGAAATTGAACAAGAATGTGATGATCATGTTAAAGAACTAAATAATATATTCGCCAAAGTAGATGAACGTCGGAGAAAACGTGATGTACCCGATTATTTGTGTGGCAAAATAAGTTTTGAAATTTTAACCGATCCAGTGATAACACCATCTGGCATTACCTATGAACGCAAAGACATTGAAGAGCATTTACAACGAGTGGGCCACTTTGATCCAGTGACCCGGGTTAAACTAACGCAGGATCAGCTTATACCGAATTTCACAATGAAAGAAGTTGTAGATGCTTTTATAGCGGAAAACGAATGGGCTTTGGATTATTAAACTAAACAAAGACGATGTTCTCTTACACCTAAACAATATACATATATAAAATATTTCCTGTATTTTTAAGTTTGTGTTATTATATCTCTATTATAACATAGTGAAAAACAAAATGATAAGTATTATCCATAGGATGGCGTGATGGATAAACCTAAAAAACATACCCTTTAAGTTTTCATTTTTATCCTTAATCCATCATATTTAAAAATGCCTTTTTTAAAGTTAAACTGGTTTAAATTATTAATAAATTCGTTTGGTTTCATTATCAACTTTATACGTTTAATTGTTTAATTTAAAAAAAAAGTTAATGGTCAATAATTAATTGCAAAATTCACATATTTGTTTAATATTAATAAAATAATATACTTTTAATATCCGTCTTTGGCATTTGAAAGCAATTTCTACGACTACAGCAAACAACTCTCCATTATAATGCTCCAAAACCTTGCTGTCTTTATTATTGGAAATAATTCTTCAACATCTCCATAAAGGACACTGGATTTGAAAGGTATACATACATATTTTCATATATTTATTAAAAATAAAATTTTTATTTTAATCAAAACCTGTATAAACTTAAACAAACATAAAAAAACCAAAAAGGAAATTGGATTATGTAGTAATATTCAAAAAGTTAACAAAACTTATAGTAATTTGGTAATTATACAAGTAGTTAAGTTAATAGTGTTATTGTTCCTTCCTTTTTAAATTTAAGAGAAGTATTTCTGCAAAGCTCCTTGCTCATACATTTTCTTAACATCTGTACCTCCGCCGATAAATTCACCATCAATAAAACAACGAGGAACCTGTAAAAGAATGAGAGTTATTATAAAAAATACAACAATATTACATATGTTATAAAAGAACGATTATATTAAATAACACTATGAGCTTTATTTACTTTTATGAGTCACATTAAATGAAAAACAGTGTATAAAAAAATGACACATTCGTGCAATTATATTGGGAATTGTAGCTACTAATTAAATTCCTTTATTTCAAATTTATAATTCGCCTTCGACAACGTATATACAGTTGTTTTGTTGTGTTGTCTTGTATTTGTCATAAAGCTATTAAAGCCCTTGCTAAAAAATATTAACGAACGTGAATTTAATGGAAGTTTTGATAAACAATATAGTAAAAATCTATCTTTTAAAAAATATGTTGTAGCTGATCATACAGTCGAACATGACTACTAGTTAAAACGTTTCTCAAGTACACAACAATTGACTTAAAAACCTGACACATGTACACTTTTTTTTTGATGACACAAATAATATTGATTTTTAAAACATACCGTTCTGCTACCAGTAATTTGTCCTAAAATTGTTTGGATTTCATCGCCATCATCACGTTGGTCCAACTCGATCGTAACAATGTTGACTTTTAATTTTTTAAATTGCTAAACATTAAACAAAATCGTATATATTTTCATTAAACGTAACATTTTATGTACACAAACTACTTACATCCTTGGCCATAGTGCAGTAGGGGCAATATGTCTTTGAAAATATTACAACTTTATTGTCCTTAATTGCATTTTGTACGAACTGAGCCTGAGGTGATGACATGTTTGCTACAACAGTCTGTTTTGGTAGTTGAGAGATAACTGAACCCATATATATACAAAGGCAAAGCTTACAGTTTATTTTTGTTGTTGATTTCTTATTGGAAATATGAAAATTGTTTCTCTCTTGGAATGCTGATACACGTTCAAGTTGTGCTTCGGTTTGTGGTGAAGCGGTAAATTGATAAGAGCTAGAATATTAAAAAAAACAAATGTTTAATTAAAAATTAAAAATGATAATTTTTATCACAAAATCAAATTTATTTAGTAAATTAATTTATATATTTATAAAAATTTTTTTACTATGAGTGATGTTATGAAAGGTTGGAGAGAGATTTATGAAAGTAAACACAAAACGACAATGCGTAATTATCTAACAGCTGTTGATAAAATAAATGCTGCCACACTTTTCTTTTAATAGTGCCGTGCTGGTATTTAAGTGAAGTAAATATAGGAATTTAAATATTTATAATTCTGCTTAGTATTCTGTAAATATATGTAAATAATGTACGTTTTGGTTAAAACACCAACCGATTTCCCCCATATATAGCAATGGTATGTTCTTTCCAACTCAAGGAAGCCTACAGGGAATCAAAAATGAATTGAAATAAATAAATCTTAAGGTTTACCATCAATGGTATGGCAACACCAGAATATCAACTCTGTTTGAAGAAGGAAAAAAAAAATTACGCAAATTTTTTGATTCCTCTTAGTGCATTATATTCTCTTATTTCTTTAAAAATCTCCATGGTGTCTGGATGTATTTTCATAGTGCTCCATTAAAAGAAAATTATCATATACTAATTAAAATAACCAAGAGAAGTTAATAGAATTGAAAAAAGTACATTAAAAAATACGTCCATAATTATTTCAAGATAACGTTATAAACAAAAGTAAGGTGAGTGAAAAAGTTGAAGAAAATAAGATACAAAATATTTCATAAAAAATGTGTCAATTTGAAAAGAAAAAGTTTGAGTGTGTGCGTATGTGTGTGACAATTACTGTATTAAAGTGTGTGTATATGCTAATAAAAAAAATAAAATGAATTTGTTAAAGCCGCCAAGCTGTACTTTTCCTTTAAACAATTGCCAAAAGAAAAAGAAAAGAGTTTAAATAAAATTTAATTTATTTTACAATAGAATTTTTATCAATAAATACACTGCGTTTCTTAATAAAATGAGTACAACGGATGGCAGCAACGGTACAGGGGGTGGCGGTGCTCCAGGACCAGGAGGTGGCAGTGGTGCAGGACCCGGAGGAGGTTCATCTACTGCAACAACACCTACAGGAGGTAAGTTTTGTGATAAAATTTTTAATAAAAATGTTTTTTTTTTGCAATATTTGGTATATTCTCTATATATTTATCAACATTTCTTCTGTGTGTTCTGTTCATATTTTTTATATTGCCTTTTTATTCGTTTTTCTTTGATCATTATTTTCTGTATCTATCCTATTTTTATTTCGTATTTGTATTGTTATTGCATTCGTGGCAGTGTTGCCCGGTTGTAAGAAAAAGCAAAAAAAACGAGAATATTATTAAATGGGATTTTAAAGATAAGAACTATTTCTATTTTAAATTATAAAATTATAAATAAATGAAAATTTCTTGTTATTGACGTAAAATGTTTATAATTCCTGTTTTCCCACATAATATCGATGAACTGAATACAGAATTGTAAATCGGAGAATTTCTTGAGAAAAAAAATCTCCTCTTCGTGAAGAAATTTTCCTCCTAATTTTACTCTGATCCA
Source organism: Sarcophaga rosellei (assembly GCA_930367235.1). Classification (NCBI taxonomy): domain Eukaryota; kingdom Metazoa; phylum Arthropoda; class Insecta; order Diptera; family Sarcophagidae; genus Sarcophaga; species Sarcophaga rosellei. The sequence goes on along the minus strand of OV884020.1, from coordinate 12,013,434 downwards.
AGTCTTTGTATTTTGTACAAGAAAATTGTATAAATAATTGAAAATTCAAATTGTTTGTTATTTAATAACTATCATTCTAAATATATACATACATAATTGGTCATTACAACCCTTTAGTAAGAATTACGACCTAGCTTCTCACACCACTTATGTTGTGCGTGATAATTTGATACACGAGTGGTGGGACCTACAGTTTAAAGTCGACTCCGAACGACAGGTTTTTGAGAAGCTTTTCATGGCACTTTAATTTTCTCTCAGAATTTTTGCCAGAAAGCTGCTGAGAGGAAGCCGCCGCTTTCATTAACCGTCGTAAGTATCGCAATTTTTCCTTACCAGCTCACTAATTTCTTTAGAAATCGGCCGATTGCGATGCTGAACAATTCGGTTGATGAAGCAATTTTTGGGTTTATTAAAGTTTCCCTTACTATTTATAATTTGAAATTGTTCTGTAGTTATTTTTGCCATAACCTTATCCAAACTTGTTTTTATGGGAAAACAGTTTATTAACAAAAACATCAATGCGTAATTTATTACTCTATTACTATTTTTTGTGTGTCGTATTTTCTGTATTTTGTTTACTTTTTGTTTATTTAATTTTTTTTTTCATTTACACAGAACCCTTAAAAATTATAAAAACCCAATTAATACCCCATCCACATCCAGCATCTTTACAACAACAATCACATTCACCATTGCCCTCACCAACACCGACACCTACTTCTACAACAACACCCAATAATAATCCACAGTTAGCACATATCCATGCTCCCATACAATTGAAAAATTCAACAAATGTAACAAATTTATTTTCTTTAAATCCAGTTGCAGCGAAAATCACGCATGTTAAGACAACGACTATCGATGCAGCGAACAATGGTGGTCTAACGTTAAGCGGTTTAACGCAAACACCGGGTGGTGGTGGTGCTGGTGCAACCGGAACTATAGTAACAAGTGGTGGTTTATCAACAGTTGCGGCGATAAAGGTTGGCAATAGTGGAGCCGTAGCGACTTCTATTAGTGGCACACCTATTGCTTTAAATGCGTCACAAGCAAATACTTCAGGTGCAACATCAATAAGAGCCATAGGTGCAGGAGGTCAATCCACACAAGTTAGAGTTGTTATGGGCAACATAACAACGACACCTTCAATAATAAAACAGTTGGAAAATGCTGGTCCTGGCCGTGCACAAATCACTGCATTTTCCTCAGCACCGGCAAGATCTGTATCAAATACTTCAATAACTGTGACTAGGACAGCAACTCAAGCAACATATCTACCTAGAGCTAGTGTTACAGCAACACAAATGACTGGGGTTGGTGTGAGTGTACCATCAGGCCAACGATTAGTTACACCGATTAGAACAGCACCGGTCTCTGTTTCAGCTAGCGGTACTGGTGCGACGGTAACTGGCATAACAGCTACAGGAAATTTTGTTCGTGGCACAGCTGTTAGTCGTAATTCTTCATCGCCGGCTACTACCGTTATGTCACCAGCTACCAGTACAACTTGGATGGCTGCAAATACTACTGGTCAAGTGCAATTAATTCGAACAATACCCCATCAATCGAGGCAACGAATTATAACAACTCAAGGCATTGGTGGCTCACCTGTGTCTGCTAGTGGAACAGTTGCTGCTGTCAGTGGAACGGTAGTTACCAGCACAGCTTCTGCAATACAGTCTGTAGGTATTACTGGCCAACAACAATCGTCAAATTCTCAACAAAATCAAGGACAACAATGTAAGTATTGTGCATATTTAAAAATGTGAATTTATTTCTTACATATGTATTGTTTTTTTTTTTCTCAGCTGCCATACAAGCTGTTTCTTCGGCCCCCACACAACAGCAGCAGCAAACTTACGTGACTGCTGTCATACCTCCAAGGCATCAAACCACACTTGTCTATCCTTCAAATGTTGCCACATCTCAGGCGTTGTCGCAACAACAACAGCAACAGTTTAATCAAACTTCAGTAGCTGCTACAGGACCACGTTTCGCCGTTGCGACTCCTCTAACGAGTGGTACGGGTGGCACTACTGGTGCTCCACGGCAAATACGGCCAATACCATTTGCCAAACCATTTTCGGCGGCAAAATTAAATACAACTAGCATTAGTATTAGAGCACCGAATATTACACCCTCAATAGCTACAGGTGTATTAAATGCTAATGTTGGCAATAATGCTTCCAATTCTCCTCGTAGTACTACCGTTACGGGTGTAACTGGTTCAACAGCTAATGTTTTACCCTCAACAAATTTATCAGCAGCACGTATTATTCAATTACATCAGCCCGGGGGTACTGCACAGCAGATAATTGGCACAACTGGACGTTTAGCCGCAAATGTAATGTTACAGCCGATAATTGTTAATACTTCAGGAACTAATAAAATAGGTGAGTAAATAAAAAAGAAAGTCATTTATTGATTTGAATCCATTTTTATTTAAAATTTAAACTGTATTTATTTATTTGAGTTATTAATAGTTTTTAAGTTTTTAGTTGAAACTGGTATTTTATAGTTATATTTTACTTTTCTATCAAAGTTCTATCTGTATAGACAGTATTACAGACAAAAAGTGAGGAATTACATAAAAGCTACTGTTATTAACATAATTGGCTGTGTGAGGACTTAGATAATGATACAAATAGAGGTAGAGATACAATCGTATTTTCTGTAGTTTACATTAAATAGAATTGTTTGTTTAAAAATAATTTGTGATGTCTGTTAAGTGTTTAAAGTATAAGAATTTTGCATTCAGTAAATAAAATAATAAACAATACTTATAGTTTATTTTACCCTTAAGACCCACACACATTTATTTATCACAGAATATAAAACAAATTGAGTTGAATATATGTACAAACATTTCATTTTATTCTACTATTTTCCTACACTCGATGCTATTCAGTATTAATATGAAAAGCGGTTGTGGTGTTAGTAAATGTAGAGTAAAGCGAGACTTTATCAGTTTGAATAGAATAGTAAAACCAACTGTCTTTTGTTTATACTACAATAATATAATACTAAAGAAAAACAATAACAAAAATAATCATATGTACGGTTCATATTGAAAGTGCATGGAATGAATACAAGAATATAATGATTCATACTAGAAACTGAAACCGTATAAAACAACAAGTTTCATACAACAAAAACAAAAGCAATAAATTTATAACAAAAAAAAAAAAATGAAACGTCAGAACACCGAAAATAATTACTATACAAAGCATAAAATCGAAACAACACATTCATTCAGTCGTTTAAAAACTATTGGAGATACAAAATAAATAAATGTAGCGATTTCATAAGATTTTTTTTTATAATTTCGTAAGAAAAGTGAATATTTCAAATATATTTATAAGAAATTTGTTATGTTTTTAATAAAAATTAATAGTATTATAAGGTTTTTAATTTTATTTTTGTATTGTTTTTCCTAATATAGGCATACGACCACCCGTAACAATGGCAGCCAAAGTACAACCGTCGTTGACAATTACCCAATTAGGTATAGGCAAATTACCCTCGTCTTCGTCTGCGCCAACAGCATTGGGACAATCGAATTTGAGTGGTATTAGTACAAGCAATGGTAACAATTCTCCTTCTATTTCAACAGCCAGTATAACAGCAACAAATCTATCAACGAATGCCACAACACAATTGGTAAACGTTTCACAAGGTGGCCAACTGTTGACCACACAAAATATAGTCACATCGAGTGCAGGAGGCACGGCTGCTGGTGGTGCCACAGTGGTACCATTGGCCATAAGTACCCGAGGTGCAAGTGGTGGTAATATTATAACCGGCTCTATGACGCCCATAAAGAATGCAAGTGCCATAACTGTGGGTAAAGTAATGACACAAGCTCAATTGTCTTCATCGTCAGCCTTAGAAAATGTAAATAGCACCAATTCTTCAAGTAATGCTGGCTGTGCTGCACCAGCAAATGTTTTTATACATCATGCCCCAGCTCCGCAAAGACCGCACAGCAATAGCAGTACTAGTAGTATTTCTAGCGGTATAAATACTTCGCAGTCATCAGTAAATGTTTCAAATTCAGGTGCCACCAATGTTTTAACGTCGACGGGTGCATTTTTGCAGCCAGGCAGTACCATATATTATGAATCAGTGCCTGCTAGTTCAGTTCAAGTGTCTACAGGTGTTCTCTCATTGACCACTACCACCGCAACAAGTAGTACTATGTCACAAAATCAAATAGTTAGTTCGGCTGCAAACCTGTCAATCTCATCTTTGCCATTCGTCTCCCATGCAGGAGGTCAATCGACAACGGCCACATTTACAGTAGTACCTTCTTCGGGTGGACGTACTATTGGACAATTGCAAATACCCGTATCGAGTAGCGGCACTCAAATTCAAGCAGTACCAGTAAGATTTAGTCAACTTAGTACTGGTAGTTTGGCTTCAGGAACTGCAGATGCCATAGCCGTATCTCAGGCAGGTCCTCAAATGTTACAGCAAAACTCCAATACATCGGTGGGAGGGGGAGCAGAGGCTTCACAAATTATTATACCAGCCTCGGTGGCTCAGCAAAGTGGTGGTACTGTTAATTCTATAAATTCTCAGCAAACACATCAGATGGTCATACCCTTACAAACATCTATAAAAGTCACTTCGGGCGGTGGTGGCTCCCAACCACCCACAGTTGTCTCAAATTTCCTACGGAAACGTGATATTGATGGTTCTCCCATAAGAGCATCAAAAAACCTGCAACCTACATTATTAGCTATGGGATCGGCTTCAATGGCATCGAATTCTTCACCAGCGTCATCGTCCGTATGCAGTTCTTATAGTTTAACCTCTATAACTTCTTCGGTGAACTCATCGTCCGTTTTAACAGCTGAAGCTTTAGCTAAAAAAGATCGTGCCAATTCAAATTTTTCATCTGCTACAGTAAACTTAAACAACAACATCAATACAACAAATCTAGTATCAACAAGACCATCGAGAGCTGACTCACCTGCTTCAACAGATGGTTCCACCACAGTTTCGGCCAATTCATCACCAGGTGTTGATCAACAAATCCAAGATAACAATATGATTATTAATCGTCTGCCTTCGGGAGGACCAAATGTAGATACCCATTTTAATCCCATTAATGAGGTAAGTTTACAATACATTATATTTAACCTTTAAAAAATAATGCCTGTTTATGTACATATGTGCGTTTTGTTATGATTTTGTTTATTTGAAATGTTGTCATAAATTATTTATTAAAGCTTTACTCCAATCATCATTCTGTTGTTTCTGTGGTTCCACAACAGCATATTATGCCAGGCACACCGGTTAGTTCACGTAATATAACAACTATAGACCATCATAATATACATCATCACAGCGGCATTATTAGCAATAGTAATAGCAGTAATGGTGGAATTGGCACAGCCCCCATAACAATACAACAGCGTCTTAACGGTGGTACATTAGATTGTACACCACGCAAAAAATCCCGAAGATCTACGTAAGTTTTAAGAACATTACTTTTTATATACAGAAGTAGATAAGGCTGATTATTTATCTGTTTTTTTTTGTTTTTTTTTCTGTAGTAATGATAGTCAACTGTCAACACAAAGTCAAACATCCCTCAGTTTACCGCCACCTCAAGCTAACAATATGGTTTCTAATGTGACAAATACAAATTGTACTCTAACGCATGAACCCAATGTCATAGCAAATGGTACAACTGGCCTTAGTGCCAATAATGAAGGTAACTTAAGAATAATATAAATTTAAACATTTTAACGAATTCAATTTTTTGTTTTGTTTTTAGCAGTTGTGAATGGCAAAGAGAATGCTAAACCTGTTGAGTTTATACTTAAACGACCCAAAAACTGTACACTTATGAGCGTAAGTATTTTTAAGTGCATTGGTTACATTACGTAAAATAAAAATGTGTTAATACAAAAAAAAAAAATCTAAATTACAGACGTATAAACAGTCTTGGAAACCAGCTTACAATCATTTTCAACGTTATTCAGATATTAAACCACGAGAAGAAAGACGTCCAACAATAATGGATTTAGCAAATCAAACAAATGTTTTGGGCAAAATTAATGGTTGGAAAATTTATCATCTTAAATCGCAAATGGAAGATTTGGTAAGTGAGTGTATCGGCTTCTTGACATTTTCACTTAAACTAAAAAAATAAAAATTTCATACATCACACCTAATAGAAGAAAATCTTTATAAAGAGGGCAATATCTCCTCTACCTTTCTATTTGAGTTAAACAAATGATTCCAATGTGAATATTCGAAACTGATGGAAGTTATTAGCCTGTTCAATCGCGTCTAATCTAAATCTTAGAGATCTATAGCGACTATCAACGACAGATTTAATCATCCTTTAATAAATAAACTGATTGAGGAAAAAATCTTAACTTACCAACTGGAATTCTTATAAATCTATTAAGTTCGAAAAGAAATGTTCCACACAAAAACATCCCTCTGGTATGTGTTGTATGTAGGATATGTGCAGGTGAATGCTAACTAGTGCAGAAGATCTTGCATACCACAATCTGGTTCTACAAACTATCCGGCCTGTGTTATTTTTCTAAGCCCATATTCAACATAGACTTAAGTAAAATAAATAGACGACTGCTCACCAACGTCTAAATTGTCCTCAATGTTTGCATGGTTATGTATCCTGCCGATTATATTATCAAATCAATTATCTGTTAGATCTTGACTATTTGCACCGTTTACTAGGAAATGTCTTAGCCACTGCATCATACGACCATCTCGCACCTAAACATAAAGCACATTTTCTGGTGGGTTTCTATGATGTAGAAACTACCCACAATTCTAATCTTCTATATTGTCGATCTGCACTATAAACCCATTGTCAAAAAAGTAGTAATCTTTAATCACCAAGTCAATCATGTTCGAGTTTGCAGCACTAGCGTGTGAACTAGGTAATTTGGAACTTTGTACTTCCTAGAAGGGCATTAAACTTCACTTTTAACTTACATAAACTACTCAGTTTTAATGGGATATATTAGCAGTTCAAACAGCTAACTATACATGTATACCTACCCGGGAGTACGTTATTTTATTACCATATAATCGGAGCGACCAGTTTAAAAGGATTTTTGTGCATCAAGTCGAGGCTTTCTGGTATTAATATGGAAGCCTATATAAAGTTTTAAGAACTCATTGTTGAATTTAAATGCTTATAATTAAACAGAATTTATTATTCATTTTAATGTTATTGCATTTTTTTTATATTTTTCTTTCGTTTTTCAGTGTGAAAATGAATCCCTCGGTTATGAAAAACTATCTTCTATGCTTAAGCAAATGGAATCGAATGGAATTACTTCCGAGACTGAACGTATCAGTGATTTATTAAAGGTATTTATATTCGTTATTTCACTTTTGAAATGTTGTATACATTCGTTTAATTGAAAAAACGTTTTTCTCTTTTAATAGGGCAATATGCAGCGCAGTAAAATAATCGTTGACGGCGTTAGTGATGCCCAAAATCAAATAATGAAAATTTTCGAACATAAATCCCATGTTTCGGACATTATTAATCGTTGTGCTTCGAAACGCAATTATAAAAAAAGAGATAAGGTCTAGAACTAAATGTGTGTTTAAAAAAAAGTAGTTCGAAAACCCCCCCTCCTCCAATTTTCAATGCTTTTTGCTCAAAAACGTTTGAATGTTTTAAAACACAATTATTTCTGTAAAAAGCTTTTTCTTCTTCCCTTTTTTTTTTGTTTTTTTCTTTTTATAGTTAAGGCTAAATGGAGCAATCATAGATCGCCAATTTAAGACAAAAAAAAAAAAAAAATAACATGTTATATTGAATAATTCGCTTATCTATTTTGACATTTACATAGTAAAGTATGTATAAATATTATATTTATCTATTTACAAACTGTTTATATAACTAAGTTAATAAGCCTTGCAAACCATTGTGAATATTTTTTTAATTCATATTTAAACAAGAACAAGCTTCAGCTCATAGGCTTTGTTTATAATTTTTATCATTATTTATTCATTATAAGTTTTAATTTAATTAAGTATAAAAGAAGAAAAAATATTTTTTTAAAAAATACATTAAAAAGAAACATTGTAATATTTAAGAACAAATACAAATATTTAAATTAAAAAATAATATTTATATAGTTTCTGAAAATATAATCTCGTAGAGGTAAGCCATGTTGTATGTATATTAAGAAACTAAATTATAATTATAGGGGACAGTGACGAGATCAACTCTATACATACGATAATTAACCTATTTAGTTACAATAGTGTATGGTGCTACTAAAGCCTCTTTTATGGTTTTCAAACGTCAGATAGACCTCATAGCTATTCCTCAGATTGTTTGGTATTCAACGTATTGTACCGATTTGGTACCATTTATTCTTATTACTCTGCAGTCCTTCCTATAGAAATAGCAGTTAATATTGGAAATATTCAGAGCCTTTTTCCCCATATGTATTCTAATAAAACTAACGTATACATTAAAATTATTCAGCCAGACATTATTCCAGAGGCCTATTTATTTTTAAAAATTAAATGTTTTAGAATAAACGGATATTATATCTTAATTATTGTTTCCGTTCCCCTGTTCTTGGGAAACGGAATTCGCCTCTTCTCACATAGGCGGCGGCGGCACTGGCAATACTCCCATTGGTGGTGGCGGTGGAACACCGTTAAATATATGACGTGGAGGACCAGGTATTGGAAAGCCGCCTGGCGGTCCCAAAGCACGATGTAGATTTGGTGGTGGAGGAGGTAAAATTTTTGGTTCCAATTTAAATGAAAATTGTAAAAAGAATTGTTTCGTATCACGATTCCAGTGCGTCCAAAATTTTCCTTCGGTCTTTTCAACTTCCCGTGATGGCACCTTGAAGCCAATTGTTTCATAAGGTTCAGCAGCAAAGAGTAAATATTGCCATTTACGGTCTGGTGGTTCAATTTTTTGTTCATAAGCCGACATAAAACGGTGGCGAGGTATAACTCCTTCAGTTATTTCGGGATAATCAATTTGAAATAGTAAAGATTGCTGGCCATTGTTGGGATCACGTTGTTTTGTTACCCTGTAACCGGGACGACCGATTTTAACAAATTTCTTTGGCTCAACACGAGGCTTTTCTGGTGCCATCATTGAAGGTGCCTCTTTGGCTTCCTTAGCAGCACGTCTAGCCAAATTTTCTTGATGTTTCTTGCCCTGTGTATGAGCCAAATAAGAGCCCTCATTATTGTGCAGTGTCAAACAGAGCTTACATTCATAAGAACCCAAATGGTTTTTCATAAAATATGGATCTTTATTAAGATCTATAGTTTCCAAAGCCAATTGACGTAAACGTTCCTTGCGGTCACGATTTGTTTCCGACCAAGAGGCCACACCACCGCTACCGGTCTTGCCACCGGCTCGATTTTGAAAATCCATTTCTGACTATGGGACCTATGTTAATTAAAAATAATCTATTAATCAATAATTAAATAATGAACATAAAAATTTACCTTAAAAACTTCACAAAGATTGATGGAAACCAGCAATAAGTAAAATATGTTTATAATAGTGATGCAGTGTTGGTTAATGTTTAATCGATTACTTAAAAATAATAGTACAAAGTTCTTGTAAAATTATTAACGTCGTCATTCGGTATCGTAGGCATAGAATTTACTTGTCATAATGCAACACTGCGTTCGTTAAGTGTATTTCTTTTATTCAGTGCTTGGGACAAATCAGGCAAATCGGTGAATACCTTCGCAAACAGAGGTGAAAATTACTTATTCTAGAAATACACCATCCAATTCACAATATACAGTACACTAATCTATGGTAATACAGTACCATTTCGAATAACGTCACTTTGGTGAGTTTCGGTTTTATTCACCACAGCTGATAAATTCACCACCTTTTGTAAAAACTCACCACACTGGAAACTCACCAAAACAACAAAATTCACCACACCTCCAAAAAAATTAAAAACTGCCATCCCCCTCCGTTCGTCATACCAACAACAACGGAAGAAAGGGGCGGGTGCACCAACCAGCAACCGTTCACCCAAGCAAACCCTTCAGTTATCATTCCTCCCCCTCTCCTACCACCCCACCGAAGCAATACAACACATCAACACCCCCCAGCAACAAACACATCAACACCCGCCAGCAACACAACACACACACACATACACACAACAACGCCTATTTAAAACACACGGGGCTTAATTTTTACTTATATAAACCAGAAACGAAAAAAGAATGTGTGAATTATAAACAAATTTTAAACACATAAAATAAAACAGAGTTGTTGTTGTAGTTACTATTTTTAGGTTGTGTTTACACCCTGTAATAAAAACATCAACAAAAAAATCGCTAGTTTTCTTAGAAAAAAATAAAATTTGACATAGGCCACACTGTTAATGCGAGTAGCTGTCAAAATGTGACTAAAAATAAATTCTTTAGCAAAAATCTATTGAAGTATTAAAACGAGGTGTGATTGTACGAGAAAAATTGCAATATTTTGCTAACAGATTATAATTATTTAAAGTGAAAAGTGCTAACAAAGTGTATATTTTTTAGTGAAAATAAAAGTTATAAAAAAAAATTCCATAAAATAATTAAAGCAAATAAATTAAAATTCATTGAAAAAAGCCATGCGTCTCAATGACGTCTAATGGTTAGTGTCTGTCTGTGTGCATGCGATGATAGCGAAAAAGTATGAAAAATGTAAATGTTGAAATAGAAGAAGAAAATCTTGTGAAAATGTTAAGAAATTATAATTGTCTTAAAAAATAAATAAAATTTGAAGGGAAGACATAAGTTTGTGAATCACTAAATATGAATCCTACAACGTCTGCCAGCCAATACGTTGGTAGTGGTGGAGGAGTGTCGACTGATGCAACGTCTTGTGTTAATATGGCCGCTAATGTCGTCACAACTGAAAGTTCAGTATTGCAAACTTCTAGTGCGACAGTAGCACCAATACCAAAAATGAACTATTTATCTCCTCCTACACCACCAAGTCCAAATGTTCCAATTAAACGGGTTATACGTAAAATAACACCAATAGATCCGAGAAAACTGCAACAGTTGGGGTTCAATCGTGAAATAGCAGCAGCTATAAATAAGCAAAAAAAGTCAACCCAACTGGCTGCAGCCGGCAGTAAACCGACCCAAATGGTTTCCAACATTAACCAGCGTATAACAACTGCGTCCAGTATAACAACAGGCGCTTCTTCAGCAACAACAGCAGTAGCTTCTCCAAAAATTATTTTAGCTCCACCAGTTGTGATTGCTCAACAACAACAACAACAACAACCACAACAATCACACTCATCCACTATAGGTAAGTAAACAACATTTAAACAAATAAATAATAAACAAATTTTAAAATTTTGTTTGGGTATGTTTTTAATAAATTTTCTTTACTTCAGCATTGTTATGTTAGAAATTAACAGCAATTAGTAATATCATGTTCCTGGTTGAGTGGCTAGAGTGTTTGTTTTGCAAAGTAATGATATGAGTTCAAACTCTAGCAAAGGCAACTTTACTGATTTCTTTTCTTTATATATACATATATATTCATAAGTATACGTATTGTTCTTTTTCAATTTTTCTAAAATTTTTTATATTTCCATTTAATAGAATAATTAATAATAATTTAATGTTATTAAAGTCTAATGTCGGGTTGTGTAGGTCAAAAGTATTGTACGTTCTTATTAGTTTGATACGCTTTTCTATTTCTATTCTATTCACGGTTTTGATTGGTATCTAGTTGACCCTTTGAAATTTATTCCATTATGCATCTCTCGTATAAGTTCTCAGTTTTCTAAACGTGTATAACGTTTACATTGGCTTAAAGCCACTGTTTCGTAAAGTTTAGCTTGGGGGCAATCAACAGAACTATTATTATAATTGTCGTCGTAAAGCGGTGCCATGCGATTTATTGTATTGCCCTCAATCTACATATATAGATTCCTATGTCTCATCCAAGCCTGACATTTACCATGATGTTTCCTCATGACGACGTTTCCAAGTACTCCAAGTACACTTCTATGCAGAACGAGGATCGTTTCGAACCCAACTTTGAAACTTGTGAGGTTTAATGCATCCCAGCAGTAAACTTACTTAATTGGTCATTACAACCTTTCACGACTTAGCTTCTCACAGCACCCATGCATCGTGTGTTAATTTTTAATGCAAAAGAAATGTATATGCCAGTGATATGTTTGAAGAATCTAGGCCGCAATCTTGACTGAAGGGTTGTAATGCCCAATTATGTATGTATGTATGTTTGAAATATCGTTCTCACCATGAATTCAATTAAATATTAAATGCATATCTTTATTAGAGTTATTGGTATATTTGCAATTGGCAGCATTTAAATATGTTTTAATAAATTAATTTAATTTTAAATATACATTGAATGAATAGTTTGAATAGTAATAACGTAGTTTAATAAAAATTTGTACATTTTTTTTAATTGGTGCTTATACCAACCAACCTTTTGCTTTAAAGCTTGCTTTAAGCGTTGTTTAAGGCGTTGAGGGGCTTGTCACCATTCTTTCTTATTTAATGTGGGAGTCCTGAGATCTTGGTCGACGTATATATAGCTCCATAAGATTTGTAAGATTGGATATCCTTTGGAGAGGTTTTGTAGTATTAAATAATTTAGTACATAAGATTAATTTTAAACTTGTTAATTTAGGCGAACGTTATTTGAAAATTGAGTTCGAATAAGAAAAAAAACCCCCTTGTTTGTTGTTGCTTTTATTTCTTAAAAATAAACTGTATTCTTAAGTTAAACATTTGATATATTCCGGGTTGGTAGGGCTATAGCTTTACGCGCAAAGGGGACCGGTAATTGCAGGTTGTTGTATCAATTTCGAGACCTAGGTTCGTCTCCTACCGTAGTCTTTATTTTATTCATGAATTAAATTTTTTTTATTTTTATTTGCTACTTTAGTTAAATCTCCAGTAACACCTAAAACTATAATACCACCCAAGATAACAATAACTGGCCCGGAAGCTCCTACCGAAATGGAATTAAAGAAATTAGATGGTTTGAATTCGCAACAACGGTTAATGCACGTTAAAAATTTGCTTAACAAGAAATTATTACAAAAGAAAACCACAACCACCAGCGATGCTAGTGTAAAATTCCACAAACGTCTGAAGCCTCCTACTGAAACAACGGCATTGCAAGTCCAAAATAATGTACAAATTCATCGTAAAGAATTATTAACCGTTGCTGACAAAGTTGTGACACAACCCAAAGGTTTTATTAAATTAAAAGACCCTGAAGATGTTGCTACGCCTGCCAAAGTTATTAAACTGGCCAAAACAAAAACTCCTTTAAAGTCGCCTAAAGATATTGCACGAAAAATAGATTTCCAAAGTGAAACAGAAATACAGAAAATTGTACCACAGCTACAGCGTAGCTATAAGAAATCTTTGAACAGCGAAATGTGTACCATACCAAAGGCTAGTTTACAAAATAGCAATAATCAGGAGCAAATCAGCAAGCCAATAAACTATGTAGCAGTTAATAAAGAGGCTGAACATTATGAAAAGCAAAAAATCGATTTCCCCGAAATGTCACCTTTGAAAATACACTTTCCCTCAGCTAATGTGCCACAAGAAACCCCATTGCCTGCCATAGATTCATTTAAAAAGCCTTACACTTTATCTAATGCTGCGTTTTATAGTGCTCAAACTAACTTTATGCCTCCGAACTATGGAACTCCAACAATTTTGCCCCAATCAAGCTTAATTGGCGATGGATTTAATAATACATCGTTTTCTGCAGCTTCAACAACTGGATATGGTAATGGTTCGGCTTCTAATAGCACAAATTGTTTAATTGTATTGGAAAATAAAGTTCTATCACAAGATGAAATGATAGATTTAACAGAATTACGTTTATCAACTTCAAAAGTAGGCACACCACGTTTCGCTACACCTCACAAACCTATACCCGAAGTGGTAATAAAACAGGAAAAATCTGATGAGTATTCCACAAGCTCACCTCCATTACCAGCAGAAGAAGCAACACAAACTAATATTGCTAAAGAAACAAAGGCCGTAAATAATAAACCTTCAACTAATAGAGTGGTTATATCGACAAAACAAAATAAAAAGATTATAATAAATGCTCAAAAACTTAAACTACCACCGGATCAATTAGCAAATTTGGCTAAGCAAATTGCCCAAAGGACCGGTGTTGCTAAGCCAAATGCAACGATGCCAGTGGAACAAAACAAACAGCGCAATATAACCCCATTTGATTCTAAGGGGGTTATTAATAACTCCCTTATAAATACAAGTCATACACAAAACTATGAGCATTTTGCAGTAAATCCTGCAGACAATGGCAATACTAGCTTGGTAAATTCATTAGAAGGCAATAATAATGTGCAATTACATACGGATCCCTATCAAAATGACCACAATTATCTACCATTCCCAAAACAATACAGTTGTAAACGAATTGTTAACACAACACCAATTGCCTGTAATCAAACAACAGAACCTGTTGAAAAGCCGCCATCCAAAGAAACGAAAGAAAATGAACTTGAGCCTCCTGAACGCAGAGAAAACAACCAGTTTGTGGTGATTGTAAAGGAAGAACCAAAATCAAATGATGGCTTTAGTAACATCACAACAAACTCTTTTGATCAAAGCTCTTTCGTTAATAGCACCAATGCAACAAATAATATTGATGGGCAGTCAACATTAAACAGAAGTTCTGTTTGTTACCGTAAATCAGCTGTGGAGATTGTTGATGAACCAGCCCAAACGGAAGATTGTTTCTCAGCAGTAGATTTTATAGCATCCCTTAATGAAACAAATCCTATAACGGAAGAAACTAGCTTAGAATTATCCCCCGAAGAACTTAATTTGAATGCTTCTTTTGCTATGAATTTATCGCCATTGCGCATTGATACACAATACAGAAACAGTAAAAAACAACTTTTTACGCAACCTATTGTTAAGGACTCTTCTTTATCATCTTCAACTAACATTGGTAATATAATAAATGTACCTGAGGACAGTATAACTACCTTAAATCCTCAGCAATTGAGTACAATTGTTATCGAAAGTTCAAATGGTCCAGAGACTATATTAACCAGTGATAACAATAATATAATCATGGATAATACTTTACAAACTGAAAGTAATACAACTGAAACTGTTAGTAATACAAACAGTTTGCATCTTGAGATTGAAAAAACCAAAAACTTAGCGCAATATAATGATAAACCACAGGATAAGCCTATGAACTTTGCAGAAAATTCAATCAATATCACTGAACCTTCGCAAATTTCATTAGAATCATTGCCTCTAAACAATTTAAATTCGCCAATTTCTAATGAAGTGCCAACAGAACATAATACGACGAATACATCTGGTATTGAAACAACATCTGTGGAGGGAACAGTAGAATATGTAAATAAGAAACCTGATACTCGAGTAGAATTCATAAAGGATGTCAGTGAGATCAGTTCGATAGAGCGCTCGAGTGTATTGGTACACTACTCTGAAACAAATGAAAGTCTAAGCGTTTTGAATAAAGAACGGGAACAACAAACCTTAAAAGAGTCACCACCACCACCACCACCTGAAGTAACAATGGATTTAGAAAAAACAAAGTCTACTTGCGTTTCACCTTCAGCTAATATTACTTGTAAACAAGTTTCCGAACCAACTAAAGTGATGGAAGATGAGATTGCCTCAATGCCCAGTACAAATAAATGTGCTCAAGTAAGTGAAACCTCTAAACCTATTGAAAATACTACATCGAACGCGAGTTCGATACCTGCCAAACGCATATCACGTTTTAAGAAAGGTAAAATTAATCTGGTACAACGTAACAAAGCTGGAGCCAGTACAAATAAAACCATAGGCCTAAAAGCAAATGATGTAAAATCAAATAAAGAAAGTCAGCCAACTGTAAGTGCTGAAAATTTGTCTGAAATTTCTGTTACTAATGAGCCTGAGGATAAAAGTAGGGAAGATCATAATGAATCTGTTAATATGACCAAGGAATTATCTAAAAATGAGAGCCAATCAAATCCTACTGCAAACACTAATGAATCCAAAACAGTTGATGCGGAAAACTATAGTAAAGATACTGTGAACCTTGAACAACATCAGGAAAATGAAAAAATTACTGATGTAAACGTTGAAACGCAAATTAATCAAACAATTGAGCAAAAAGATACCCCGATGAGATTACCAAGGGAAAATTCTAAGCATTTAGAAGTAAATGTTTTAGAAAGTAGTAGTATGAGTAGTTCAATAAAGGAACTAGAGAGTGACAGTCTGCGGCAAATTACCGATTGTCAAACTAAGCCTAATAAGAAAACAGAAGAAACCACTTCTCCATTTATAAAACCAAATGCAACTTCTGCACAGAAAGGAGATGAGGAAATATCGAAACATCTTTTAGAAGATGTGCGGCAACCGAAAGTTTCACTTATTGATATTGTAAAATATTCACCACCAATACTTTCCGGAAAACCACCAGTCGTACCATTTAAAAAAACTTCTTCAGAAACTTGCCAAAAAACACATGAAAGCCAACCCAAAGGCATTCAACATCTTCTGCAACAATTAAAGGCTAAGGAAAATGACAGCCAAAAAGAAAACGAAGTAAGTTCTAAGGAAACTAATCAACAGCCAACGAAAAGTCCAACGCCAATACAACAAACGCAACATACGGCTAATATATCTACATCGGACGAAAATTGTACAGCGCTAGAGGCAAATTCAATACCTGACAGTGATAATGGCGGAGACTCATTTGCCACAAGTATAGCAAAGGAGACAATAATTTCACCTGCCATTGTAGACAATAGCAATAAACATTCCACAAAGCAATTAACTAGTGATGATGATCTAGAATTTTTGCCAGTAAATGCTGAAATTGAGCAATTTAAAGCAGGAAAACCCTGTGAGAATATTAACACACCATCTAAGGACAGCAAAGAAAAAAGTAAATGTTTACCTGATACACCTTTAATAAAAACAAGAAGCGCTGCTTACTTAGGTATATCACCATTATCTAATGCTTCAACTAGAAGAACGCGTTTATACTCTAAACCTTTAGATATCGAATTATCAAGCCTGTCTTCACCAACAGTGAAACGGACACGATTTTATTCTCAATCTCAAATTCAATATTCTGAAACAAATAACACATTGAAATCCTTGCTTGATGTAACCAAAAATAATGCAGCTTTGGATGTAATACCGAAACCTTTAATAAGCGAAGAATCTTGCCAATTTAGTAGTAGTCATGATGAAAAAAGTACAAGTTCTAAGAGACAGCGTAAAAAGTTACGTAAAACTTTAGATAATATTAAAAAGTCTCAAAATTCTTATAGCAATACGGATTCGGAAGATGATGATACCCATCATTTTGACTGTGCGAACGATTGCGGCGAAACCAATGAATTCTTAGGTTTTGAGGAAGATAATTCAATTAAAACAACACTCAACGTTTCAAACAAACATAACGTGGAAAACATTTCATTGGCCAAAACAAAAGGTGGTACTTTAAAAAATTGGTTAACCACAGGCAAAGCAATATCTCCAACGCTAAACGAAGTAGAAGTCCATAATGATCCAACATCATCGCCTGTTAGGCGTACCAGTGGTCCATTAAAAAAACGTTTAGATTTTAGTGTAAGTGTTAACGAGGAGACTGATATAACTGATGATACTTCACCGGCTGATGATGAAGAGGAGGAAATTGAAAATATTTTCAACAGTAAGAGACCTAAACGTGGCCTACAAAATGTGATTGATAGTGATAAAAATCTATTAGCGCGTAAGAGAATAAAATTAGCTAATAAACCAAGTGATAAACAATTAGAACATAAATTTATTGAACCGCAAAAGTTTTATACAAAAACAAAGAATTCCTGTACGGATGCTGAATGTAATAATGAAAACGTAACTAAACGCGTTCATACAAGACTTTCAAGTGATAGTTCTCCTAAAATAGAAACAGATAGAAGAAAACATTTAAGTCCAACCACCAAAGCTAGTCAATCTGAAACCGATTCAGATTGTCATGAAGAAAGAATATCTAGAAGATTGAAATCTAAAGACAAGGCAGCTGAAAAAAATAAACTCATTAATACTGATCGTGATGTGGAAAAAAAATCTGGTATTGACTCTGATCTTAATGAAGGTAAAAGTTCCAGACGTCATAGGTCTAAAGAAATAGTAACTAAGATGGATGCTGAAACTGATTTAAAGGGAAGCGCAACTGATAGTAATAAAACGAATCCATTAAGAATTTTACCAAGCTCTACAGAACCTGTTAAAGCAGATGATACTGTTACCGAAAATTGTAAAGGAAATAAAAATAAAGAAGTGTTAGATAAGAGTGTAAAGTCAACTGATTCGGATCGTGATAATAATTGTCTAAAAAATAAAAAATCAAAAAAAAGCAGGAAAAAACCTAACACAGACAATAGGAAAAATGAAAAACCACCTTCAGATATTCCACAAACACGTGAAATTCAAACTCAGGGTTCAACTACAACGGGAAATGATAACCTAAACAACGTAATGGAGGAAGAACCAACAAATAAATTTACTGAAAACAACGACAATGATGCTCAAAATTCTTCGCCTTACTTGGACAAAAAATCAAGAAAAAAGAAAAAGAGTTCTATTGAAGCGGAAGATACTGCACCTGCTTCAAAAAAATCTAAGCATTCGAGAGTACAAAGTGAATCACCTAAACCAGATGTCGTTTCATCTACACCTTTAGAGAAATCTGTAAATGAAACGGAGAGCTCTCCATTACTGAAAAAGAGTAAGAAAGGTGTTACTGCACAACAAACGCCAACACTTGTCTCCAAAAAAGCTAAACTTTCTAAAGAACCAAATGAATCGCCTAAGAAAAGTATAGCACCCGCCTTATTAGAAGAAAATTCAAATGACACAGCGACCTCATCGTTATCTGCGCCACTCGATGCTGAACAACCAAGTTTGAATAAAAAAGGCAGACTTAAATCAAAGAGCAAATTGAACATTCAAGATTCCGTTAGCAATGATAATACTGAGGCTAATGTTAAGCCTGCTGTAAAGGAAGTTAAGGAAATAAATCAGAAAGATACTCCAAAAACGGCAGCGAGAGGCAAAAAACGTAATACAGCTTGTAATTTTAATCCACGTCTATTATTAATAACCAAAAGAGAACAATATGAGACTGATGAAATACTAACAGTAAGTGAACCTGGTAAGGGTGCAACACAATGCGGCCTATGTTTGGAGCGTATGCACCCTTCCAAATGGTCATCCCATTTAGCGCAACACTATGGTATTGGCTGGAAAGTTGGAGAAGAAAAAATGGTAAGTTCTTCAAAATTTTTTGAGCTATGGGCGTTTTTCAAGTTTGTAGTTCTTTTTTTTTTTAATGGAAGTTTATGATATTTGTTAGTGCTTAAATCTATTCGAATATAAACTCAAACTTGAAAGACCATGTAGATTGTATAACAAAAAATATTAAATATAATGTTTTTATAGAATATTGAAAGCCGATATGCTATTTTACTGGGTATGAATGTGTATATAAAAGAAACAGCACCTGAAGGTCTCAATTGTCGTATGTGCAATAAAACATATCGATCAGGAGCCGGTTTACTAATGCATATCGAAACTTGTGGAATGCAACAAGTACGTGTTAATTGTGAATATTGTAAACGTGATTATGCTCAAAGCTCTTTACTCATACATATGCGCACTTGTCATATGCGATACAAGGTCGAGTCGAAAGATGAAGCTTCAGAACAAAGTGAAGAAGTGTTTGGAAATACTGGAAGAGTTAAACGTCATTCCACCATCAAAGCTGAAAATAAATTAAAAGTTATAGAAAAGGAGTTAGAATTTGGTGATAAGAAAAAAACTGAGCTTGAGCCCAAAGATCGCATTCGATATGTGCCACCATTAGTAGCTAACGATTTTAAGAAAAAGTGGTCAGCAGAGATTAAAAAGTGTGGTAAAGGTTCCTGCCCTAAGAAAATGTGCAAATTTACCAGCACGGACTTGAAAGAATTAACAAATCATTTATCCTCATGCAAATATATAAAGACAGGTTACGTTTGTAGGCCTTGTCGCAAACGTATATTTAAGACCGAAAAGGAAGCCATAGAACATGTTATTAAAACTCATCAAAATGCCAATGAATCGGATTATGAAGCGAAAACTGATGTTGAAGCTTCTTCCGAAGAGTATGATAACTCTATGGATGGCACTGATATTTCTGCTGATGAAGCTTTAACGGAAGATGACGAATTAGAAGATGATGAAGAAGGTGTACAAAAGGCGCGCAAGAGCAAGAAATTATATAACAGAACAGCTAATCCAGCAAATCCTTCAACGTTTCAACGTAAAAGAGGTAATTGTTGTAAAAGAGGTGTTTGTTGTTTCAGTTAAATTTTTAACGATTTTTTTACTTACTTCGCATTAGTTTTTGATGGTCGCTATGTGGATCTAAATGGTGAAATATTGAAAAAATGGAAGAACTTGTAAGTATTAAAAAATTAAGGTATTTTATATTGATTGTTTGATTGTTTCATTTTTCATATTTCAGCCTAAAACTTAATCATGCCACCGTAACACTTTTTGACGAATTTACCTCAGAGTTTTCTGTAAAAGACCGTAACAGTTGCCTTAAATACTTGCCATCAAATGTAAAATCTATGAAATTTAATATAGCCACGAAAGCTACTTTAACTTCCTCGCTGGGGAAGCCGGAATCCAATATCGAATGGTCGGAATTGAATAGATTTGAAAGCGTAAATAATAAAAGTATGTATTGTATTAACAATATTCGATTTTTGAATGTTTGTTTAAACTTTTTTATTGTTAAATATTTCAGTGGATACATTTTTCTATTTGGGTGCACCTATAAAGTTTTGTTGCTGGGTACCTCTACCCAATAATGTTGAAGAACAATACCTGTTGGTATCTTATCGCCGTGATAAATATACAAAATTCCTTAACCCAAAACATCACAAAAACGTCTTATTAATAATTAAAGTTGTGCAAAATAATCGAATTACAAAACTTCAAATACAATATGGCTTCATAGTAAACGATGGTCCAGTACATAATGTAGCTTTTTTGCCTAGTGGTGGTTATGATGCAAACAAAAATCGTTTGGGTTTGGTTGCTGTAGCTACGATTAAATCTTCTATGAAAGTATATGCTTTACCCATTAATGTTGAAAATGCCAACGCAACTGCAATGGAAAATGATGGCAGTGACAGCAACATAGTTGTTATTGATGTTAAACCGAGCTTTGCCTTAAGTTTGGACATGCAAAATAATGAGCAAATGGATCAGCATACACTTTTAAAAACCCAATGCTTGCAAATATGTTGGTCTGAGGTTTGTTAAATGATTTAAAACTTGCATATTACTGAAATTGTATTGTAAATTGTTTGTTTTTTCAGTTCTCTGGTCATAAGCACATCTTTGCAAGCTTTTCTAATGGCTTTATTGGTATTTGGGATATCACAAATGATAGTGAAGATAATCTTAATCGTTATGTTGATGAAGATCTTGTTAGTTTTTTGCCTATAAATTACTTTTATTTGGGGGAAAAGAGTGTAAAATGTAAGTAATTTTTAATATACATACCTACAAAAGCTTTGCTCAAGCTTGTAATGTTTTTTGTTTAGCTATTGCCTTACATTATGATACAAATGGACCTAGATGGTTAGCGGCGACTGGTTTAAGCCGTAAATTTGTTATATACGACATTAAATATTTAACACAGCCGATGGTTATGAAAGATGATTGTGCAAAAAATATTATATTATCAGTGGACTGGTGCCAATTATGGGAAACTATATTATACAGTTACTGTGATGCGATGCCTAACAGTAAGTAGTATTAGGCCTTTTTCTAAAGCTTTGTAAATTTCAAATTCCATTTTTCGTTTTTAGATGGCCGTTGTATAACAGCAGTAAATCCAACGAATGTTATGTTTACTACCAATAAATTAGATATAATGGCTGCGGGTGTAACTCAAATACATTATTCTCCTGTCACCAATATGTGTGCTGCATCTGTAGAAAATGGTGATTTAATATTTTTAAATCCTAAAGAATTGCACTATGAAGTTCCGTTGGGTAAACCATTATACGAACGACGTATACTTTGTGCCATGGATATCAAGCAATTAAATGGTGAACCATTAACTGAATTACGGAAAGGGATTGCCAAAAATGTTGATGAAAAAGTTATGCGTAATTGGAAAATGTACGAAGAAAGGGAAAACTATGGCCTGATTTTCAAACCATTTTTAAAGGTATGTATTACTATTTATTACTATTTATTTTATATTTTTACTATTATATAAGACGCAGTTAAATGAAATTCATTATTTTTTACCAAAATTGAATGCATTGGTTAGGTTAGGTAATGTGGTGAAGCCCCCTTGAAGGAAGGAGTCCCACTTAGGCCAGTATTTAAACCCCTTGTTATACAATATTTATTATTTAACCCAGGGATCAAATATTCTCTTGGGGAAATCAATCCGAATAGGAAATAAATCTTACTATTGTAGCAATCTTTATGTGGTAATGTAGTAGAGCCCCCTTTATGGTAGGAGTTTCACTTTAAGAGTTTAAGTCCCTTGTGATATCATATTTAATATTTAACCCAGGGATCAAATATTTTCTAGAGGAAAACTATCTTAGGTCTCTTGGTTCGTCATAAATTGTTACCCTTTTTAGCATGTTTAATTAATCATTTATGTCATTCAATAGCTTCCAGGCTTTTCTAATTAAATTGAATCTTCTAGAAGCCTTATTGGATATTCAGGGCCAAAACATAGAAAAAAAGGCAGGCAGTAACAAATTAAAAATAAGTTTTTTTATGTGTGTGAATATCTATATTAAAGTATATTAGCCTAGACGTAGTTAACACACCTTACAGTGTTCTGTTACGTTATAAATAGAGGCTCTGTTAAATAATGATTTTAAGGCTTAAAAATAAAACCTGGAACAGTTATTTAATTTCAGGTCTAAATGAATTAAAAAATCATAAATTCACTTCTGTGAATTGATTTAGATAGAAAGACGTGATATGCGTTAAAAATAATTCACTTTGTCCGCCCATGCAGTCCTCTTTTCCAGCAAACAATGGATTTTAAAATCCGAAAATTTGTAAAATTTCAAAATTTGCCTAATCAGACTCTGTTAAGGGTTCTGGCGATTGATTTAGATAAAGGGACGTATTATGCATTAAAATTAATTCAATTGGTCCGCCAATGTTGTCCTATTTTGCCTTTTATTAAATTTATGTATCGATTTCTGTATATTAGCTATTCATAGCTGAACATTTTATACAATATTTTAAATATGATTTGTACTAGGAAGCTTAACAGAGCTCTGTTAGTCACTAGAGTTCTCTTTATTAACAGGGTTTTTAGCTATAATATCATGAGATACAGTCTATAAAAGTCAATTGAAAAACAATGAATTTATTTCTACTACACCTTGTACATTATATTACATATATTATCTATAAACCTGTATATCTATAAACTTTTTAGCTTAAAGACAGTCTGAAGAAGGCCTATTTAGATGAGAAACGATGCCCCGCTTTGAATTTCATACCGTTTTTACGTATAAACGCTTTACGTTATAATCTAAATTTAAATGCTAAGAACCTAGTGGCTGTGGGATATGAAAATGGTTTCTTACGTATAGTTTACTTTAATAGAGATTCTCATATTGACAATTAATGGTCAGTTGCATAGAATTAATTTAATTTGTGCAATTACAAGTTGTTAAAATTTCAAATTACCCGCGATTTTTTTTATATAAAATTTTAATTTTACATTTGTTATAATGTATTTGACGAATTTATTACTACTGTACGTATAGGCATATAAAAACTGTAATTAAAATATAGTATTTCACTAATGCTAACGACCTACACCAGTGGGATACTTTAGCTTTGCCTTAAAATAGCTAATTAATGTAAATATTATTTTTATACCGCGCTGGATTATGTCCCAATATGGTTTTGTAAAAAACTAAAATGTAAAATGTATACAGTGTGGTAAAAAAAAATGTATAAATGTGGGCCTTTCAAAGCTTTCTGAGCTTTTTAGAGAATTCTTTAAACAAGTTTTGCCATATTTTTACGTGCTACAGGATATTTATTCATTATGCAATGAAATAGAGCTATTTCCTTGACCAATTTTTATCGTCGTAATGTAATGTACGTCTTTGTTGGTTATTGATTTATTTACAGTTTTGTTATAAATGGGGTTTAACAGAATCTTGTTTTTATAATTTATTAGGCGCTTCATTTTATTTTCTGACTCAATAAGCTTTATAAAAAGGTATTGTTCTTTCCACGAAATGTAATCGCCCACATTGCATTTTGGTTGGTTATTAACTTCTTTTAAGTTTTGTAGAGTGTAATAATAGAGAAATATCGTTTTGTGGACCCTTGCGCCATTTGTTAGTGGCTCCTTTTTTCTTTTTGGCTCGAGAAACTATACAAAAAGTTGTCTCCTCCACCAAATGTAATCAATCGCACGTATTGCGATACAGTAGTGTTATTGGCCTATTTAAAGTGTTATAAATGCATAAGTAGGGCTTTTCAGAGTCGTGTTCTTATAATTTTATTATTGGCTTTTTAGTCCTTTTTGGCCCAAGAAACTATACATTTATTCATTTGAGCAGACAAATAGTTTCACCACTATCTTCCGAGCTGAATAAAAACTATAACAGTTTTGTTTCAATATCTTTAATACCCCAAGTTTATGGCCTCTATTTATATATTTTTTATTGCACTGTATGCAAAACATCGAATAAATTCCAAATCCATTCTGTCGCCAAACTATTATTCAAATTCATACTGAATTTTAAATTGATTTTAAATTAATTTTTGTAAAATTGGGTTTTAAGTTAAAAACTAAATATTTATTGTATTTAATGGATTTATTATAATTCAAAACTATACTCATTGTTAAAATTATTGACCGTTTACCGGCATTTGTTTAAAACTGAATTATTATTAAATTTTTCTAGTTTTTTTTTATTAGTTTTCCTATAAATAAGTCCCCTTGATAAACTATATTAAGTAAGGCATTTTCAAAATGAAAAATTAACATTCTTCTGTTAATAATACATATGTATGTACTGTTAGGTTTCCTTAGATTTATAGTTTCATAATTCGTTAAATACCTTAACAAATCAAGTTTTTTTCTTATTAGATTCTAATTGTAAATATAAAATGTTTATAGTCTTGTAAGTTATTTATAAAAAGAAAAGTATTTTATAACAAAACGGATACCCCATGTAAAAAGAAAAAAAAAATATTTCTATAAAATAAAACCAAATGTTTAAAAAAAAAATTTATTAAAAACCAACAAAAATCTTTAAACAAACACATGTGAATAATAATTATATACATAATTATATATAATTTAAATGAATACCTAAACACTATGCAGTGGGCGCAGCTGTTTCTTCTTTAGGTGCTTCCTGAGGTTTCACTGTTTCTTCAGGTTTTGGTGTTTCTTCAGGTTTTTGTCCTTCCTCCGGTTTTAGTGCTTCCTCAGGTTTTGCGGCTTCATCTGGTTTTGATGCTGCTTCCTCCGGTTTTGTTTCAGTTTCTACTTCAGGTTTTGCTTCAGCAGCAACAGTACTTTCTTCAACAGGTGTTGTAGGAGTCGTAGGTGTTGTAGGCTTTGAAGGTGTTGTAGGTGTTGTAGCTTTTCCTTTATCGCCCTTACCCTTTTTCTCTTTTCCGCTTGGCTCTTCTTTTTCCTTTTCTTTTGCCGTCTGTCTCTCAGCTTCTTCAGCTGCTTCTTGTTCAGCTGTCTTATAAGTCTCTGGGAAGAACCGTTTGGCTTCTTCACGACCCACAACTGTATTCGGACTAACATAGCTTGGACCGTAGGTAGCCAATGAAAGCATAGTATTCGAAGTTACTTTATTTACTTTCAATATAAGTTTATCGTTGCTATAAATAGAAAATAATATTTATTAATATAAGGTGTAGTAAAAAGAAATGATCTTTTAAATGAATGAATAAATATTTAAATTATCGGAAATAAAATATTTACTTACGGCGTAACTGGCTTATATTTGGCTGCTGAATTCGCTATGAATTGTGCCTCGTCGGGGTCCTCACTTGTAAAGAAACCATACAAGGGCACATCGTCCCTATGGCTATCGGCATGCGATATCAAATCTCTCTTTTTATAAACATCAAAAGCCATTATCACATGTGGTGGTTCTGGCACTGGATCCGGTGGCAGAAAAGCAGTGGTTTGATTGTGGAAATATTTATAAATGAGAGCAGCATGGGTACGATGATTGTTTGGTACCCAAATTGGTGGTATTGTTACTTTTTTAGTACAAGTGCGTTTCTTGGGCACATCCTTGACTACTATCTCTTCTATTTCTTCTTCCATTTCCTCATCGGCGTTACCCATATCTAAGCCGAGATCTAAGTCCATTGGAGGCATATCCATCATAGGCGATTCCTTTGCAGCATCCTCTTCTTCGTCTTCTTCACCCTCCTCTTCAATGTCTATTTCGGCATTATCTTCAGCTTCCTCTTTAGCAGGTGGCGGCGGAGGCTCTTCTTCTATGCATTCTTCGTCGTCTTAAATTAAACGCAAGAGAATATGGTTTTTCTTACTTCCTATTGGAAATTAATTATAATAATCAATATAGTATACCTTCTATTTCGTATTCAATTTTGATATCTATGGGAGCAATTATAGCCGGTTTGATACGCTCTTCATTAAAGTCATCTTTTGGTTCCTTAACCGTTTTCGTTAATTCATAAGCGTATTGCCTTAATACAATGGGTACTTCTTCTCCTTCTACGGGTAATTTCCAAAAGCAAAACAACAATTCTTTACCATCTAGTTGTTCCAGAACTTCATCATCCAAAGGATTGGGACACTTGAAGTTTATAACGTCGTCAAAATCAGACTTATAAACTTGAACAACTTTACGATCTTTACATTGGATCTTTAAAGCATCCGCTGGTTCATTGATTTTCTTAAACATATCACGATTCACCTGAGGACCAAACATTGTTACACCAATATCGAGCAGAGTTTCCATTATAGTGTCGGTAACATAAGTTAAATATGATATACGCTTCATTTCTTTTGCCGTTGTCTCTATGCGCAATGCTTCGGCTTCTGCATCTTCTTTCACCTTACGTCTGGCTACCTCTTCGGGTTGTAATTCGGATATATCGTATGTTGGGCGAGATTTAATGCCTTCCTTAAGACGCACCAATTCTAAGGTTATGAGCTTTGTTAGACGTGGCACATCGGTACCGAACATTAAATTTATGGCTCTACCTTCCTACAAAATTATAAGAATGGTTTTAAAGGATTTTCACCTTTGTTTTTTAATGAAATAAATAAATAAAAGGTGTGATAAAAAGAAATCCATTATTCTTTGCACAGACTTAAAGAATGTATTGTATGCAAAAAGAATTCTCAGAATAGACCCATCAGGGAAGTAGCCTATGGAAGTGATACCATTGCACTAATCCCAGTGGGGTGGTATAAATACTGAACAAACAATGGATTTCTTTTTATGCAATCTTCTACAAACTTACCGTTACAAACAACCAAGTTGGTTCACTCTTACGACGAAATCTTTTTAAGTCTGTTATATGATCCGATTTACACTAGAATAGCATTTCCATAAAAATATTAAAATTTCAAAGATGCTCTGTTTATACAGTTCAATACTTACTATAGCCAATTGTAAATTATCACCACCCACTTCTAATTTGATTTTCTTCAAGCAACCAACCATACCTAAGCAAGGGCCACACCATTCCGAATAAACATCTAAAACTATTTGGAAATAATATATATACGATTAATATCAAGATATGATCAATAGAATACCATTTGAGATATTACCTAATAATCCAGGGCGTTCTAAAAATTTTTCAAAATCCTCATCAGTTTGTATATCAGCCTGCAGCTGTTGTACTCCACCTTTTTTAGCCATTTTACTTTAAATTTTGTTTCACTTGAAATTTTGTTGCAATTTTGTGATATCTTTTGCAATTTTTTTTATCGATTTTAGCCAAAAATTTTGATTTTTTAACACAGAATTTTGAATTTCTTTTTTAAACGAAAATTTCTAAACAATTTATTGTCGAAAATTTTATTGATTAAACATTTCATAAAACAAGGGTATACAGTTTGTTTATATTTTAGTGTTATTAGTAACGAATATTAATTGTTTTCTTTTATTGAATACCCTAAGTAATACGCAGTAGAGGTTTCACTTAAAACCCAGTCTGGCGAAATTATTTATTTCGATTTGAAAAGAGAAAGCTAGTATGGACCGATTATGCAGCAATCTGCCTTCCACTCTAGTGTCTGTATTCATTTGACTTAGGCATTCCTAATGTAAACTTTTAACAAAGTGTATGGAATAGCCTGAGTTCTGGAAATTTTAATATTTCAGATACTTTAGGCCTGGAGAAGTCGTTGCGGACATTTGTGGCTTTAATAGGTCCTTCGGCGATAATCTCACATACATAGGATAGCGCTTAAAAAACACCCTTTATATATAAAAGTAAATCACGCATTTTATTCAGTAAAATTGTTTCCAATAACTTTTCGTTTTTATTAATTTCCACAAAAATTTTGATTAATTAAAAGAGAAAATATTTAAATTTTTTCTTTTGCTGTACAAAGCAATACAAAGGAAAAAATTCAAATAGTTCCTCATTTACTTAAAAGATTAACAGAAAAAAAATTGTAATGGCTAAAGAAAAAAAAACACATACGAATACATGAATAAACTGGAAACATTTTCCATTACGCCGCAACAGCGGGCGCTTCTGTATTAACTGCAGTATTAGGATCTTCAGTCTGCTGGACGTTTGCTGGAACTTCCGTAACTTGAGGTGGTGGAGGTGCAGGTGTAGGTGCAGGTGCAGGTGCTGGTGTAGCCGCTGGTGCATTAGTTTGAGCGGTTTTGGTAGTTTTCTTATCCTTTTTAGTTGCTTTCTGTAATTCGGCTTCTTCTTCTGCTTCTTGATCAGCAGTTTTGTATGTTGGTGGGAAGAATTTCAAGACCTCATCTTTGCCCACGGTTATATTGGGACTCACATAGCTAGGTCCATATGAAACAAGTTCGAGCATATGATGTGATGTAACCTTTTTAACTTTCAAAACAATCTTGTCATTTCTGTAAAAGAGTAAATAGAGTTTAGAAATAGATAGAAAGGAAATTGATTTTCGAACTTTTGTATTGTAACGATATATATTTGGGATGACGATGGCTTCAAGGAACATCTAGAAATACTAAATAATGGCAACATGTTTTCAGTTCAATCAGATTAGTTTCGATATTCCTACAGCCCAGTAACAATGGGAAACTCTTTGAACTCTATGGTTGCTCTCCTCTCCTGCAACCTACCTACTTGAAATTTGAACTCTGAACTCTATGTTAAGGCTACTCCCTTTCAACCTACTATGTTTAGGCTCCTTCACTTCAACTATAGATATGAGATTTAATTTGAATCATGTTTCATTCAGCCGACATTTAGTTGGGACTCATGCTTTGGGAATAAGTTTTTTTTTTAGTTTTAAATTTCAGGACGATATTGTCCTGAATTTCCTGAAAACACTCTTTCCAGCCCCTATCATATAACAGCCATCTAACTCTTATGCCGATATTTTGAAATCGAGAGGCGTTACTGCTTAATTAAGTGTGTTAGACCTCCCTCAGTTTCAAGTATACTTACGTTGTTTCCGGTTTATATTTCTCCAATGAATTGGCTATAAATTTAGCCTCTTCAGGTTCATCACTTGTAAAGAAACCATACATCGGCACTTGGTCTTTATGCCGTTCACAGTGTAATACTAAATCCCGCTTTTTATAAGAATCGAATGCCATAATGATATATGGCGGTTCAGGTTCAGGATCGGGTGGTAAAAATGCATTTGTTTGATTGCGGAAATATTTATAAATTAAAGCCGCATGAGTACGATGATTATCAGCTACCCACATAGGTGGAATACGTATTTTCTTTATACGTATTCTCCTCTTTGGCGCTTCATCAACTTCAATAATTTCCTCAGCTCCGTCAGTTAAATCAATATCAAAATCAAGATTAAGTGGTACAGGTTCTTCAGCGGCCTCTTCCTCATCCCCTTCCAGGCTTTCTTCTTTAAGCTGTTCATCACGATCGAGTTCTTCTTGACTCAATTGCCTGGATGATGCCGTTGATAAGTCATCTTCCGATCTGTCACTTTCAGAACTTTCATCATCTAAATGAGAATATATTGGATATCAAAATAGCTATAATATATGGATATGTATGTAGGGTATATATGTACATACCGCCTAGTT
Organism: Sarcophaga rosellei; assembly: GCA_930367235.1. Classification (NCBI taxonomy): domain Eukaryota; kingdom Metazoa; phylum Arthropoda; class Insecta; order Diptera; family Sarcophagidae; genus Sarcophaga; species Sarcophaga rosellei. The sequence goes on along the minus strand of OV884020.1, from coordinate 11,983,054 downwards.
CTATTTCAATTTTAAGATCTAAAGGTGCTAAAATTGGTGGTACTGTGATCTCTATGGGCATATCATCTTCCATAATCATTTGTTTACGCTCACTTTGCAATTCATTAGACAACTCATGCAATAGTTTGGGTACTTCGTATCCAGTGCCCAGAACTTTCCAGAAACAAACAAACAATTCTTTACCATCCAATTGTTCCAAAATCTCATCCGGAATGGGATTGCGACAAGCATAGTGTATGGTTTCAAAGTCCTTTATGGAAATTATAACGGGTGTTCTATCCTTGCATTGCATTTTCATTTGTTCGGCTATCTGTATAGATTTTTTTAGCATGTCACGCGTAACTTGGGGCCCAAAGATGGTAACACCCATATCGGGTAAACTTTCCATAATCGTATCGGTAACAAAATTTAAATATGCTATACGCATACGCTCCTTTTCCTCCCGTTCTTGCGTGATGATCGCATTTATGGCATCCTCTTTAATTTTACGGCGTGCTTGTTCTATGGGCTGATACTCATCTAGTTCGTAATAATTACGTGTTTTCAACGTTAGGAAACGAAGTTCTTGGGCTATTAAGGCCATAAGATTTGGTACATTTGTACCAAACATTATATTGACCGCCTTTTTGTTCTAAAACCATAGAAATATCACAATAGAAAAAACAATTTTTTTAGTAAAACAAGTTAGATGTTGGTCTAATATGTTATACCGTTACAAATAGCCATGTGGGTTCACTTTTTCTACGAAATCTTGAAAATACTGAAATGGTATCGGCCTTGCACTAAAAGAAATTGAAATTTATTACAAAAGTTTACAAGATTTTTTGAAGTAAAATTGGCCTTACAATAGCAAAACTTAAGAGATCACCTCCTATCTCCATTTTGATTTTTCTCAAACTGCCCTGTCGGAAAAATAGTTAACTTTAAACTAACTTTAAGCTAACTATTTCTCAACTAGTGCTGACTACCACTTGGATTACTTTTCAATGGCAGCAACTAACTATTTTAACATTGTGATGTCCTAGGCAGTAGTCGGTTGTTCTATACACTACTTTTCAACTAACTTAAAGCTAACTACTTATAAGTTAGCTTTAAGTCGACTACTTATAAGTTAGCTTTAAGTCGACTAGTTATAAGTTAGCTTTTAGTTGACTTTTTGTAGTTAGCTTTTAATTGACTTTTTGTAGCTATGTAGCTGCAATTAAACCTCTTCATCTTATATTTTTTTGGAATGAAATACATAATTTGTTTTGTTTAAGTTTTTGAAAATAAATTTATTAAAACTTCACTCAAATTATAAAATTCCTTCTTGGTATAAAATCTTTTCTGTCAAAACCTTTTGATCAGCCTAGGCCTTCATTATGATTTCATTTTGTTTTCTGTGGATAGACAACGAACACAATTAAGTATAAAGGTATGAAAAATACTTTTATTAACAATATACCTTGGAGATTTTGAAAAATACATCACGTTCTTTTTAAAACAGCCTTCTCAACTGCCTTTTAGGTTAGGTTAGGTTAGAGGATGTGTACTTGTCAACAGTGACAAGTACAGTACCCGGAGGTCGAATTGACCCATTGTACAACGTCCTAGCTTCTCACACTACTCGTGTTATGTGCGAGACCTACAGTTTAAAGTTGACTCCGAACGACAGATTTTTGAGAAGCTTTTCATGGGAATTTTTACTCTCAGAGTTTTTGCCAGAGATCTGCTGAGAGGAAATATTTTCATATTTCCGTTTTGATGTCTGACCTGGGATTTGAACTCGGGCCTTTCGTCTAATAAGCCAACAAATCCGCCTTTTAGTAACAAATATTTTTTTACGAAAAAATTATTATTAAATTAAAAATTTTCTAAATGTCAGAATATACACTTCAGTTAATGAAAACTCTGCATTGAGTAGTAGTTAGCTTAAAGTTAGTAAATAAAAGCTAACTTAAAGTTGGTTACTTTTGTAGTCAGCTACTCATTCTCCTACAGGGTGTTTACCATACCCAGACATGGTCCACACCATTCGGAATATATATCTAAAACTAACATATCGAAAGAATTCAATAGAATTTAGAGTCTAATGCTGCGATATATTACACACCCCATAGCCCTGGTCTGTCTAAGACTATTTTTAAATCCTCATCGTTTTGTATATCTTCTTGTAATTTGGGCGCTCCAGTTCTTTTAGCCATTTAGAACGTATCTTTAGTTTTTAAAGATGAAATTTTTATTTGATTTTGTCTCTTAAATTTAGTTTTCTTTATTATTTTTCTTTTGAATATTTTATTTTTTTATTTAATTTGTCAAATTGCCATACCGGTTTCCGAATTTACTCTGGTAATTTTGAAAAAAATCAGTGCAAGGAAACAAGTTATTTGATCAAAACAGTTCCGATTTCAAACATAAATTAAATACACCCGAGTTACTACATAGTCTCAGTTCTTCAGTTCAAAAATACTTATTTTCTCGAACCCTCCAAACATGTTTTATTTGACAAAAACGGTTTTCTTGATCTTCATCAGAACTCATAACATATAAGTTTGAACAAAATCTTTAAGTATACCGTTTTAAAGGCTAATCTCTCCCCTTTCTAAAAAACTTTAGATTCAAACATATTTGGGTAATCAATAATTTTGTGTGAAAAGATTAAAAAATACCTTTTTTGTCAAATAAAACAAGTTTGGAGGGTTCGAGAAAAATAAAAAAAAAGTATTTTTGAGTTCTACCAAAGAATATGGATATAAAGAAATAAAATTTCTTATGGCGGGTTGTAACATCGTGACCCGCTCGTACTAAAATCATTTCTGGATGAGGAGGGTGGAAGACAGAAGGAAAATAAACACAAACAAAGAGCGTAACAATGTGTTGCTCTCATCATATGTTTATCTCGCTTTTTTCAGACTTCAATTTTACACCCAAAGAAATATTATAGTATGATTCACTAATATCAATGAGAAATGATTTCGATTTTTGGAAGAATACTTGCCAAGTTAAATACGGTGTTTTTAGGTTTTTAGCGCATTACAATTTGTCTATATTTTTCGCTCACATATACATATTATTGGGTTAATAAGTAGACTTGAAAATATTACTAACAATTTTCCTCTGGGTTAAACATGCCTCTCATAATTTTTATCATGTTCTCTTAATGCCGAGAGCAGTGTTGCCGTTTTTGGTTATTTCTAACCAAAATCGGTTATTTTTTTTGATCAATGTGTAGATGTGTATATTTTTTGGTTTTGGTTTTTTTTTCTTATGAAAAAAGCTATTTTTTGTTTATTTTCTTATTAATTATAATTTAAATTTGAAAAAAAACCAAACAAAAGTCTACGAATTTAATTTTGGTTATATTTTTTCTTATATGGTGATTTTTTTTCACAAATGTTGGTTCCAAATTTTTCTTCGTGGCAACACTGTTTCAGAAGAATAAATAAGAATAACAACAAAAACGAACAATGAGAACAACGCATTGTTACGCTATTGGTTTCTGTACCCTTCCCTTCTCTCTTTCCCCCCTCGTCCTGAAATATTTTTGAAAAATATTCCAACATTCTTTATACTTTATTTTCTTTGGTTCCACTCAACTAACGGAACAACTTAGACTAAGTAATTACTCGGGTGCATTTAGTTTTTTGTATTTTGTTGTACAAAGATACTCTGGAACGATGTTATAAGGAGGCAACTTGAGTCCAATAATCATAATCCTTTTTTTTTATAAATTCGATACGTTTTTCTGTTCTATTAAATTTGTCGAAGGCATCAAAATTTAATGACTTGCAGCAGAAATAGTCGCTCGTGGCTAAATCCAGTGAACATCCACTTAATACTCCAGATTGCTCTTATTTTGTCGTGAAAAATTTACTTCAGTACCAGCAATTTGCTGTGATAAGGATTTATAGGTTCTATTACAGGTCCATAATTTTTTTGCGCTGTGTTAATATTTGTCCAGGATGACCAAAATCATGAAAACCTAATATATTCAAAGGTGCTAGAGGAGTAAGTATGATGGCGCTTGAGGGGTAAGCATCAGGATTACAAATTATATATAATTACGGTGAGTGATTTTAATGTAAACTGCTTTAAACATAAAATTCCATATAGTTCTAGCATTGTTCAAAAAGGAGCGTACATTAGTATTACTGTTGTGGTGAACGATATACATACATTCATGATCAAAATTGATGGTGGAGTTGCGTAAGAACCTTTTCTATTATTATTATTATTATTACTACTTTTATTATTATTATCATTTCTATATTTTCTAGTTCATAACTTTTCAATGAAAAAGGAAGACAGGCTTGGAAGGCTACACCCGGCGAAAGGAAAAGAAATATGAAGACAGGCGTACAGTCTTCTCAAATCGAACGGGTTTGATAGGGTAAGTACCATGAATATTACTTTGAGTAATGCATCATTTCATTAAAAAATAGCTCTGCCAAGGAAAGTAAGCGGCATTACAATGACCATCGTAATCCCAAGGAACAGTAGTTTAAGGATAGAGATCAATTCAAGCCAAAATATGTGGACTCTGTAACGATGGTGCAGTTAAGTAAGAACCTTTTCTATTACTATTATTATTTTTATTAATATTATTATCATTTCTATATTTTCTAGTTCAAAACTTTTCAATGAAAAAGGAAGACAGGCTTGGAAGTCTACACCCGGCGAAAGGAAAAGAAATATGAAGACAGGCGTACAGTCTTCTCAAATCAAACAGGTTTGATAGGGTAAGTACCATGAATATTAATTTGAGTAATGCATCATTCTATTAAAAAATAGCTCTCTCAAGGAAAGTAACCGGCATTACAATGACCATCGTAATCTCAAGGAACAGTAGTTTAAGGATAGAGATCAATTCAAGCCAAAATATGTGGACTCTGTAACGATGGTGGAGTAGAGTAAGAACCTTTTCCATTAGTATTACTATTTTTATTAATATTATTATCATTTGTATATTTTCTAGTTCAAAACTTTTCAATGAAAACGGAAGACAGGCTTGGGAGGCTACACCCGGCGAAAGGAAAAGAAATATGAAGACAGGCGCACACACAGTCTTCTTAAATCAAACAGGTTTGATAGGGTAAGTACCATGAATATTAACTTGAGTAATGCATCATTCTACATATTAAAAAATAGCTCTCCCAAGGAAAGTAACCGGCATTACAATGACCATCGTAACCTCAAAGAACACTAGTTTAATGATAGAGGTTAATTCAAGCCAAAATATGTGGACTCTGTAACGATGGTGGAGTAGAGTAAGAACCTTTTCCATTAGTATTACTATTTTTATTAATATTATTATCATTTCTATATTTCCTAGTTCAAAACTTTTCAATGAAAAAGGAAGACAGGCTTGGAAGGCTACACCCGGTCTTCTCAAATCATACGGGTTTAATAGAGTAAGAACCATGAATATTAATTTGAGTAATGCATCATTCTATTAAAAAATAGCTCTCCCAAGGAAAGTAACCGGCATTACAATGGCCATCGTAATCTCAAGGAACAGTAGTTTAAGGATAGAGATCAATTCAAGCCAAAATATGTGGACTCTGTAACGATGGTGGAGTTGAGTAAGAACCTTTTCTATTACTATTACTATTTTTTTTTAATATTATTATCATTTCTATATTTTCTAGTTCAAAACTTTTCAATGAAAACGGGAGACAGGCTTGGAAGGCTACACCCGGCGAAAGGAAAAGAAATATGAAGACAGGCGTACAGTCTTCTCAAATCGAACGGGTTTGATAGGGTAAGTACCATGAATATTAATTTGAGTAATGCATCATTTCATTAAAAAATAGCTCTGCCAAGGAAAGTAAGCGGCATTACAATGACCATCGTAATCCCAAGGAACAGTAGTTTAAGGATGGAGATCAATTCAAGCCAAAATATGTGGACTCTGTAACGATGGTGGAGTTGAGTAAGAACCTTTTCTATTACTATTACTATTACAATATTTTTATTAATATTATTGTCATTTCTATATTTTGCTAGTTCAAAACTTTTCAATGAAAAAAGGAAGACAGGCTTGGAAGGCTACACCCGGCGAAAGGAAAAGAAATATGAAGACAGGCGTACAGTCTTCTCAAATCGAACGGGTTTGATAGGGTAAGTACCATGAATATTAATTTGAGTAATGCATCATTTCATTAAAAAATAGCTCTGCCAAGGAAAGTAAGCGGCATTACAATGACCATCGTAATCCCAAGGAACAGTAGTTTAAGGATGGAGATCAATTCAAGCCAAAATATGTGGACTCTGTAACGATGGTGGAGTTGAGTAAGAACCTTTTCTATTACTATTACTATTACAATATTTTTATTAATATTATTGTCATTTCTATATTTTGCTAGTTCAAAACTTTTCAATGAAAAAAGGAAGACAGGCTTGGAAGGCTACACCCGGCGAAAAGAAAAGAAATATGAAGACAGGCGTACAGTCTTCTCAAATCAAACGGGTTTGATAGGGTAAGTACCATGAATATTAATTTGAGTAATGCATCATTCTATTAAAATATAGCTCTCCCAAGGAAAGTAACCGGCATTCCAATGTGGACTCTGTAACGAAAGCAAGTCACCTGGACTCATATTTGCAATCTGTATGGAGCTAAAGCATGTCAGAAGAAAACACATGTGAGTTTACCATTGGGTTTTTCTAACTGAGGTCAAACAGCATCCTGAAGTTTGCCAAGGTAATAGGATTGCTTGAAATATTGCGAGAATATGCTATATAGATTGGTTGCTGTACCACAAAATACCTCTTCCATTACTTGAATTTACGAAAAAAATCAATTAAACAATGTATTTTCTTATAAATCAATATAATATTTTGTAATAAATTGTTATTTCTTTGCATTGTATCAAAAAAAAATCAAAAATGTTTTATTTTAGTGTCTGCTGTGCGTTTTTGCTTTTTTTAAAAATTTTTTGCAAGTCATCCTGCAAAAATTTTTCAACAAAAGTCCCGTTACTGGTACCAGCTAAAATACCAGGCGATCAGAAATTTTAGTAGGGATAAAAAAATTTAAAAATTAAAAAATTGTAGCATACTCTAAGGGTGTCGCTTTAAGTTTGCCCCTAAAACTATACGTTCTTTTTTCCGGATTTTTAAAAACCGAATCTGCCCAAAAACTCCGGGAAAAATAATGTATAGTTTTAGGAGCAAACTTAAAGCGGCACCCTTAGAGTATGCTACAATTTTTTAATTTTTAAATTTTTTTATCCCTACTAAAATTTCTGATCGCCTGGTATTTTAGCTGGTACCAGTAACGGGACTTTTGCTGAAAAATTTTTGCAGGATGACTTGCAAAAAAATTTTTAAAAACACAGTGACGTCAGAAACGAGTTTTGTTATGAAAATTTGAGAAATACAAAATACAGCGTAGCCCAAATAAATGCATTTTTTCCCATTAAATAAAAAGACCAAATATTTATTGTTTTTTTTAATAATTTTATTTCGTTTTTTTTAGTTTTTTTTTGTTGTTTTAAGGTTTTTGTTTTTATTTGTAATTTTTATCATCATATATAATTGATATATAATGCTTATGACAAAATTTTTTTTCTTTTTGTTTTTGTTATTATTACATTTCATTTTCGTCGTCTTCTTACTCGATTAGCATTTTATGTATGTAAAATTCTTATTTTTTGTTTTCTTTTTATATTTTTATGTATTTTTTTATTTCAATTATAATTTTACGTTTTAATTTAGTGTGTATGAGTAGGTGTGTGAGTGTTTTTTCTTTAAAGTATTTTTAAGAGAATTCGCTTTTTGTTTTTGTGATTCAGTGAGTGTGTGGCTGAGTGACAAACAGACCAAGGGACTTTATACTTACAATTTATAACTGTTTTTCTTCTATATGACCATTTTTCTCTTATGTAATGAGTGTTTTGTTTGGGTAGGTTTAGAAAAACGTTTTGAAGATGAGTATTATTTATGTATATGCATATGTTTTGTAGGTTGTATATTTGTTTGTTTTCTTGTTTTTGCTTTTCTCTTTAGCTTTTTGTTTTCGAACTTATTTATATAATTTTCTTTGTGTTTTGCAAATATTATATTTTGTTTTCGGTTGAGATTAGAGTTAAAATAATAAAAATACAATATTAAATTAAATGCAAATAATATATAGGGAAACTGATAAATAAATGCAAATTATTGATAGAGAATTTTCTTAATTTTAGTTTAATTCTTGTTTAAAAGTGATTTACTCATTTTTCCTTTAAACCATAATGGTTTTTTATTTTTAATTTACTTTTTTTTACTTTTTAATATTCCTTGTATCAGTCATTTTATTTTTTTTGTGTGTATTTTTTTGTTTTTGTTGTAATAATATTTGCAAATATTGTTTTCAAATTATTGTTTTTATCATAAATTTAAAATTATTATTATTATAATTTTTTTTGTTTGTTTTAATTTAAAGAAATATTGCATTTTTACACATAATTTTTTAATTCTTTTATAATGTACACATACTAAGCTTAAGGATTTTGTTTCCAGTTTTTTATATTTTGGGAGGTTTTCTTTCTTTTTTTTTAAAACATTTGCTTAATGCAAAAGTTTTTTATTTAATTTGTTTTTAATTTTACACAACTTTAGTTATAGTTTTTATTATTTTTAACTAAAACTATGTTATTAAAGTAGAAGGATTTTGTTTTTTTATGTTTATAAGGGTTTTATGCTTAAAATAATATATATATATATATATTTTTTGTTATTCTTATATTATATATGCCTTAAAAATTAAATAATTTTATTTAATAAAATTGCTAAACCACCATATTTTATATTATTTTATTTATATTTTTCATTGGCTATTTAAGGTTCAATTTTTTTTGTCATGATTTAAATTTTTAATTATTATTTTTGTTGTTGTTTTTGTTTCTTTTCTTAATGAAATGCTTTTAAAAGCCAATTTAATTTATGTTTTTTACTTTAAACTATGACTTACAATGCTAACAGTGTTTTATAATACAGGGTCCTTAATATATAAAGGTTTATTTCTTCGCTTTTTATTATATTTATATATACGATTTTGTTTTTAAGTTTAAGTAGTCAACACTAAATATTAGTAAACAATAATATTCATATTTTATAATTAAAGATTAATAAGCAGCTTATAAAACAAAATATAATAAAAAATTTCAAATTTATAGGATTAAAATTAAAAAAAATTAAATCATATGTAGTTTGTTTAAAAAAAAAAATAAAATAAAAATAATTAGAAAAAATTTTAAATAAAAATAATAATAAAAATATAATACAAAATTAATATTTTTTAAAAATAGAAAAAATAATAATTAAAAAAAAAAATGTATTTAATATTATAATACAAAATTAAAACAAAGTATTTAAAAAATAATAATTAAAAAACGCAATATTAAAATAAAAATGGAATAAAAAAAGCTATTTTAATGCAAAAAAAATGATAAGAAAAATTGAATAATAATAATCATAAAAAAAAAATTATTTATTTATATTTAATATTCATGTTTAATAAGCAAAAATATATAATAAAAAAATATATGAAAAATTATGTAATTACAAATGATTTAATTATAAAACTAATTTTAAAAAATATATGGCATTAAAAAAATTAATTAATTACTATATAAATAGTCATATATAGTATGTATAAAATATTTATATAAATATGAAAATAATAGAAAACAAAAACTTATAAAAATAAATCAAGGCATTAATAATAGTATTGCATATTAAAATATTTACAGCTCACTTATGCAGGCTGTAATATTACGTTTTAAAATAAAACCATTTAATTTGTTAAAATAAAACTGCACAAGTCCTTTTGTCAAACTATACATAATTCTTTTATGAGTCTAGCAGTCCAGATTAATTTTTTATAGGCCAGTTGCGAAGTGATTTCCAATTTTATCATGTGATGAATTTTTTTCAAGCCGTTAGTCTACAATCATATTGGAGTTACTGTATAAAAAAAGAGGCAATAAGTTTATTGTCAAACTTGAATGATATTTAAATCACACAAGTTTTGTATTAAATAATATAAATATAATTGGGCTGTTTCTGCTGCAGATACAACTATAAGTCATGGACTTGTAAGAGCAAATTTTTTGTTTGACAAGCTTACAAGTATAATATTTATGCAGTATATTTGCACAATTACATATCTGGCTTTGTAAAAGAGATCTATTTTACAGTGTAAACAAGTTTGACAAAAAGTTTGTGTAATTTCAACAAGGGAGTATTTTATGGTAATCTTTTCCCGTATACAAATATTGAAATTTTAGTAAAACAAAATATATTAAAAACAAAATAAAAAAAAAAATAAATTTAATTTCTTTAAAATATTCTGGTTTGTTTGTATGTATTTTGTTTAAGTTTGTAAAGAATTCACATTTTTTGTTTTAATAATTTATAGAAGTATATCACAATTTGTAAAAATTTGCTTGACTTTTTTCATTTCTTTTTCTAGTATTAAAATTAAAACAATTAAGAAAAAAAGGACGAAATTTTAAGGAAAAATAATTTGGGTTTGAGTATTATTGTAGTTTTGAGATAGAAAAAAATCAATTTTAGTTAAAGAGTAAGAGAGGGAAAACAAAATATATGTGTGCGTTATTAGGTTATAACTGCTTAAGTTTATTTATTTGAATAAAAGGTTTTGTGTTCCTTTTTTTGTATAAACAAAATTGTTAGAATTTTTTTTTAATTTTTTTCTGATTTTTTGCAAAAAAAAAAAAATATATATATATAAATATAAAATATATATGTATATATAAATATAAAATAATAATAAATTATATTTATATAAATATAATATATTTATATATTTAAAAATATATTTAAAAAGTGCTTTATAAACTATTTTTATTGCTTAATATAAAGCTATAGAAAAACAATAATTTTTAAGAAAAAACAAAATGCTTTAGAAAAAAGTGTTTAAAAAACATTCTTCAAAAATGCTTTTAAAATAGGCATGTAAAAAATGGTTTTGATTTCTATTAACTAGACTTTTTTTTATATAAATTGCTTAATAAACACAAAAATCTTTTAAAACATGCTTCCTTAAAAATGCTTTTTTAATTAAATGCTTTTAATTTGTTTATATGCTTCTTTTTCACAAAAATTCATGATCGGTTTTGATAAAATATGATTTTTAAAGAATTTAAAAACTTGTTTTTAACATCAAACTTACAAGAAACTTTTGTGTAATGTTTGTTGGAAAGGATTTTCAATTACTTGGTAATACTTTAAAAAAATGGTTGTGAAAATGCATATAAAAATTATTTATTTTTTTATTTTTAATTAATTTTTGTTAGGATAACGAAACGTTTTTAAAAATCTTGTTTAAAAAAACAAATTAAAATTAAAAAAAAAAAAGTTTATTTGCATTTTCACAACCATTTTTTTAAAAGTGTTACCAAGAATTTATATTTTTAAATATTTTTTAGATAAAACTAGATAAAAAATAAGATCCTGTTATAAAAAAATTATTTTTAAATTTTGGTTTTTTACGATTTCTTTTTAAGAATGCAAAAAGCTTTAAAAAAATAAAATTTTTATGAATGTTACACAATTCAATCAAAAAATGCTTTAAAATTATTTAAAAAAAATAAAAATAAAATAGTTTTTAACACGATTTCATTTCCAAGAATTCAAAATGCTTTAAGAAAACACTTTTAATTAAAAATAAATTTAATTTTTTTAATGTTTAAATGTGAAATGTTTAAAAATGATTTAAAATATTAAATAAATTATTGCTTTAATTATTTATTGCACAATTATTTTTGGAAAAAACTAATTTTAATTTTTGACCAAACTGTTTTTTAAATTTTAATTTATATATTTTTAATTATAGATTTATTTGTTTTTATAACATGATCTTATTTATTTATTCAGTTTTATTTAATAAATATTAAAAAATAAATTCTTGCTAGCAAGCACTTTAAAAATGGTTGGAAAAAACTAAAAATTTAAAATTTTTATTTATTGTTTATAGAACACCGGTTCATTATTTTTATGTATCTTAAGCAGTTTTATACCTTTTTAACACACAATGTATATTTTTATTATATTAAAAAAAACAATAATTGTTACATATATTTAAAGCTTTTAGCGTAAAGTTAAAATAAAAATTGTAATTAATTACATAAGACGAGAAAAAAGATGTTTATGGTATTATTGGAAAGAAGAAATAAAAATGGGGAAATTAAATATGGCAAAATCTTTGTAATCTTAATACTTTTATTTTATTCTTGTTTTTTTTTTTTAGTTTTTAGTTTTTCTCAAGTTTTCAAACTTAATTCAGGGCATTATTAACTATGATTTTATTTTTATTTTCATTATATAATATAAATAATAATTATTGTTATTTTATTACAATTATTAGTAGAGTAGATTATGGGAATGGGAAGGGGTAGAGGGATGTTGTTGTGTTTGTTTTCTTTTTTAGCTAATTTCTTAATCTCATGGTTTATTTATTATTCGAGTTTAATAAGTTCTCACACATTGATTTTCATATTTTGTTTTCTGTTTTTTCTTTTTCTTTTACATAAAAAACATTTATAATTTTTCATTTATATTTATTTTGTTTTTTTGTTTGTGTTTTCAATAATTATTATTACTTTTATTACATTGTAAAGACTTGAGATTCTGCTATTATTTAATGAGAATTTTCTTTATTTCTTCTTCTTCTTCTGCTTTTTTTTTATACAAAACTATATAAATCTTAAGGATTTTTTTGCTTTAATTTTTATATTCTTTACAAATTACCTGCTATATAATCTAGAGAGCCATAGAGCATAATTTCTTTTATGTTTTTTGTTACAATTTCCTTTCTTTTATCAAGAAGTAATGCGTAAATTAATATATAATTTAAGAAAAGAAAAAAATTATATAAATAATATTAAAAAAAAAGAAAATAATAATCAAATTAAAAAAGAAAAAAAAAAATTGTTTTCCTTATTATTTATGTGACCCACTCACTGTCTTTTTCAAAAATTTACTCTTAAAAATAAACTGAACAGTGTTGTATATCGTGATGTTTTAACTTAAAAAATTTAATAATTTTTTTTTAAATAAATTTTAAGACAAAAAAAAAAAACATTTTTTTGTAAATCTTTCTTAATAAGGGGGCTTTTGTGTCTGAGAAGTACAAATTTGTTATTTGTTTGTGTAACATTTTGTTTTTCTTATTTAATAATACAAATCATCTTCGGTTGAGTTGCTGACCAAGTCTTTTTTGTTGTTTTTACCAGCTTCGTATTGGTATTGATAGTAGTAATCGTTTTCGTCATCTAATTCTTCGGATCTTTTTTCGTAAACTTCATGATCGTTGTTGCTGTTGTTGTTGTTTTTATTATTAATATTGTATTCTTCTTCGTTAGATAGTTGTTTTCACGCTGTCATATCTTTAAGTTTTTGTTGGCGACGGCTTTTGCCCGTACGATGATTGCTGGTAATCTTTCTACGTTTACGTTTAGCATCTCTTTGGAAGGCCACATTACCCGGATCATCGGCGAGTTGTGGATACTTGTATATACTATGTATATCCACACCAATCCAGCCATCTACATCACCATGCGATACTAATTCTTCTTTTTCTTCTTCGGTCCAATCGCCTCGTCCCTGGAAGCCAGCTGCCACTAATTGCTTCTCTAATTCCCAGGCTCTTTCCACCGCCCGTTTATGGGCATGCTTCAAAATACGATGCCTTTCCTGTTCAGGATCTACACCATATTTTATTATAACCACTGCATCGGGTCCATGTAAACGTAACTCTTTGGCCGCTGAGCCTCCATGATCGGTAATTTCATGCGTTGATATGTTAAACATGCCGCCCAGTCTTCTTAGCTCCTCATTGTCATCTCTTAGTTTCAAAACATTATCCTTGACAAAGTAGAATACATCCTGATCGTGTATGCTAAAGTGCAGATCCAAAAAGTAGGAATTATTGAAAACTGAGGAAACCACATCCTGTACCACACTATTGGAGCCATCTACTACGCTGACCAAGGCCCGACCGCCAATGCGTGAGAGTAAAACACCTTCACCAAACACCGCTCTGCGATAACTTACTCTGGGCAACAAATTACGCATTTTAGGTTCCATTTTCAGCAGAGGCTTGGGCACAAAATCAAAATCACTAAATTTCTCATTGGTTTTCTCTACAATGCATTCCAGGCCCGAAATAACACCAAAATCGGGCGCCAACGTATGAGACTTAATGGAAGCTTGTGGATTGTATTGTGCTTTTTTAGTGTACTTAGAGCTTTGCATGTTATTTAAATCATAACCGAATAGCTGTAACCACGATTCCAGTTCAATCATATAGTTTTGCTGTTTGCTGGGATTTACTGGATCATTATTGTGGTAGCGGTATATAAACACATCTGTGGGATGGGACATTTCCGTGGCCAACTTCTCCCACAAGGGAGTCATCCATTGTCCCATTGTAGGATCATATAAACGACCTTCAGTGTACATAAGCTTTGTGTGGGGATCTAAAAGACCACCATGGAAATCAATGGGTATAAAGAAATCTGGATTGGTGTCCTTAATAATACGGCCAAAGGGTGTGCGTTTCATTTCTTTTAATATGGCACCATTCATATCGAAATAAGCCAAAGGTGAACCATTCTGATCGGTGGCCACATAAAATCTTTGTTCGTTTGTTTCCACTGCCATCAACATATCACGATCGTCATAGTAAAACCTTAGAGTTTTGCCTGATTTGGGATAGTGCATGTGCGTTAAAAGCAAAGGAGAGCGTGGATTACCATAATAATACTGAGTTACATTGCCTTTGCTGTCATGCCAGGCCACCAAGCGGCTGCGATCATCATAATAATACCATGATTGGAAACGTTCCCGTTCAAAGGCGTGTATCAATTGGCCTCTGTTGTTGTAACGATACTTCTGTTCACCTCGTCTTACGACAAAGCCTCGAGCATCATAATTATTAAATTCAATATCACCCACTTGGCTAACACGATCGCCTATATCGTAACCCAAATTGATCTTCTCTCCCTGATCCACCACTCCCACGATGTTGCCATTTTCATCATACAAATACTTCCAGTTATTAGTGCCCAACACCTCGATAACATGGCCATCAGCATTGTAATTGATCTTATCAAATGCGGTGGAACGTCCAAAGGTAGTTTTTTGAGATTTAATGCGATTGCGTAGATCGTAGTCCAGTTCCAAACGGAAGACATCGAAACTCTTGATATTCATCAGAACACTCTTAACACGGCCATGCTGGTCATAGTCTATGATGGTAAAGAATTGTTTGGAAGAGTCCTGTACGACCGTGCGATTGAAAGCATTGCGTGTGATTTTCAAATCTTGCACGACTTCCAATTGGCCCAAGTTTTGGCTGAACTTGTAACGCGTTGTAGGCATTTCCTTATCATCAATGGACATTTCCACACCGGTCAAGCGAGCATTGCCATCATAAGCATACTTGTAATGGGCCGAGGCCAAAGAGTTTTTAGAACCAAAGCGCAATTTTTCATCTTTAAGGATACCAGCATGATATTTAAATTCCCGCCTTAATTCAAAACCAGGTTCTTGCACCTCTACCGACTTCACCAGGCTGGTGGTGTCTTGATAGGTGTAGTGAGTACTAGAGAGTCCTGCCAAGATAGTCTCCAAACGTCCTGAATTGTCGTGAACAAATGCCACTTTGCCCGATTGATGGGGATGTATTTTAGCCAAAATTTGTCCTTCATCATTGTATAAAATCTCGAAAGGATGACGATTAATGGGTGAGAAGTATTGATATTTAAAGAAACCCAAAGATGTTTGCAAAGAAAACGAGTGTATATGGCCACGTGGTGTAGTTAAGCTTTGTAAAGCACCAGCATCATCATATTGCAGAAGATAGTCAGATCGGCGTGGTGTGGTTACCTTTAAGGGTAACGAACCATACATATCTTTGAAGGCATAAACCATAGAGGAGCCATCACCGTATTTAATTTCATTTAAACGGCCATTGCGATCAAAAGTATAGGCTTCTTGCAGATTGCCCCATTTCCAAGTAACCAAACGGCCAAAACGATCATATTCCAAGTCAACATCAGCATAATCTCCCGATTGGGGACGGAAGCTTACCGGACGTGAAGTTCTATCGTAGGTGACATTCAATAATTCCTGTTTGTCATCAACCAAAACCACAATGGATTGAGTATCTCTATCATATTCCAATGTCAATACATTATCACCATTGACTCGTAACTTGCGACCGACTTGGGTAACAGATCTGGGTCCTTTATTTTGTTTACCTTGCTGTAGTCTTCTAACAAAGTAACGCCATTCGAAACGATTCGCCAAATCGCCTGCAATTTCGGTACGCTGCTTAGCTGGCACTGGATAGGATTCGCCTATAATGGGTGATATTTCGGCTAGCACAGGATAAGGCACCACTTCCATTTGCAGTAAATGACCCCAAGGTGTTAGACTGGTAGTGGAACCATCCATTTCCACCATCGTTTTAGATTCAGCTTCACCATTACGTACCACCACCGAAGAGCCCTGTATTAACATGCTTATTTCCTTTTGGGCATTCTCCGACACCTTCACCTGGGCTCCTTTAATACTTAAATCGAATGCCAAATCTATGACTCTACCAGTGGGTGTTACAGCTGAGGTCAAACGGCCAAATTCATCGTAATTGTAGACATAAGAACGGCCTGTAGAATCAAGTTTGGTTTTCAACAAGCCCGTAGGACCATGGTACTCAAAGGTTACATTATAATTGTCTGGAGTATTCAGTTCGTGCAACATTTTCATGCGTGTCATGCGTAAACGACATTTTTGTCCTTTGGTGTTCTCTATGGAATTGACTTGAGATGTGTAATCACGCAATAGGAAAACCTTATTACCGGCAGCATCGGTAACAGTGCTCAGTTTGCCATTGGAAGTGTTGACATTGTAGGTGAAAACATAAGTGGTTTCGCCAGTTAAAATATTCTTGGTCATGACATGTTGACCAAAACGATTGAAGATGTAAATCTCCTGCATATCTGGCGCATATATTTCGTATTCACGTGACATGCTGGCTTCTGGTATACTGGACATAACCGATCTGATGCGATAGTTTGCCTGATCGGCTATATGAACATGGCCATCGGGGGTTACAGCCAAGGCGGCAATGGTATTGAACTTGGCACTAGTAGCCAAATAATGATCAGCTTCAAAACAATCACAGCCACGCTCCAAGCAATTGCATTTTGATTCAGCTCCCGCAAAGGCGGCAATGCGGCCATTAGTGCCTATAACACGCACACGATTTATACGCTGGGAATCACTTTCGGCTACATAAAGTTCACCCAAAGGACCAAAAGCTATGGACTGAGGCATAACCAATGAAGCATGTGTGGCCAGATCCGAATCGTATACCGAGGAAGACGTAGCACAGTGTAGAGGACGTCCGGATATAACTCGAACTCGGCCATCTGGAGTCATGCGTAATATCATATGATCATCTATAATATGTAAAGTATTATCCAAAGGACTAACTGCCAGCTCGGTAGGCCATCTCAGATGCATTTCTTCTAATTTCAGGGTGCCCTCACAAGGTATGGGTTTCCAGTGTGACTTGTGCATATGATTGCCAATTAAAGTGCTGACTATGCCATCACGATCTACCATTCGAATGTTGGTGCCATCAGCAAAATACAAAATATTATCACTAGAGATGGCTATGCCTTTGGGATAGGCCAATTTGGCATCTTTGGCTAAAGCACCATCCCCACAATGGGCCTCATCGCCAGGCAAACAACGTTCTCCGGAGCCTACTATAGGCTCCCAATTCTTTTCAGGCTGAGAGAAGTCATTAGTATCACGTACTCTGATAATTTGATGGGATTCTGGATCCGAGATATATAAAGTGCCATCTAACGGGCTTAAGGCCATATGATAACGATAACTAACACGTGTAGCATTCAATTTAACGACTGTGCGCACCGAACCATCGGTCATAATGCGGCGTATATAGTTGAAGTCGCCCACATACAAACTGCCATCGGGAGAAGCGGCCAAGGCAACGGGAGCCAATAAACGTTGGCGCAAAGCCAAACCTTCACAATCCATGCACTCCAAAGGTCTTTGATGGCCATCACCCATGGTGGTTAAAATAACTCGTGGCTTGTTCTTCAGATATATATTGGAACCATCACCTTTTTGCAGTATGCCCTCATGGAAGTTATAACGATGATGTATATCCAAATTCCAGCCACCTACTTCGGATATGGACATATCATGACCGGAAAGTTTGGTGGTCTGTATATCCCATATAATGTCCTTGCAATCGGTATATTGATAGCCGACTTTTACGATGGCGGTGGTAACGCCATACACTCTCTGGCGATAAATGTTCAGTCTATTCCAGGCATAGGTAAATTTAATACCAGGATCAGCTTCAAAGACGCGCTCAAATAAAATGCCTTCAATGGTTATACGCAAGTGTATGAGGTGCAGAGTTGAAGGTATAGTTTCGGGTGTTAATTGCAGTTTAATGGTCGATAAATAGCCTGCTGCACGAGAAGAATGATACACCAAGTTCAGGCCAGTGCCGGGAATTTGTAGAGATTCTTGTATAACTTGGGATTCAGCCAAAATGGCACTGCGATCGGGACAGGCACCTTGGAAGCCATGTTTCCACGAAGCCAATACCACGGGTTTCATTAAGTCATAGTCATGCGAAAAACAAGTATGCGTAGTAGTGGCTATACTCTTCTCCTCAGACATGGACATTACGACCGTTTCAATTATAATGACCTCATTCCAGGGCACTTGGACAATTCTAGACTGGGGGCGGAAGGGAGAACGACCGAATTGCAATGTAACTGCACCACCACCATTAACCATTAAGTCGAACCAACCATCATCTCGCGTTAAAGTAAAGCCTTCCAGCAAGGTGGTGGTGGAAACGCGTACACCGACCAAACCCATGCCTAGAGAGGTCACCACACGACCTCTTATGACAGCAGAACGGCTACACAAAAAGAAAGGTAAACAATTTAAACGATTAGTTTTGGCCGAAGTCAATGAGAGAAAAAGTAAAAGAGCAAGACCTTATATATGTAGCTAAATTACTAAAAAGCTTTAATAAAAAATAAAATATTTTATTAAAATTATTAATAATTAAAGAAATAAAATAAAAAATAAAATATATTTTAAAAATTTCACAATTACACACACACGTACAAGAAACATACAAATTAAAAGATATATTTTTTTAAAATTATTTTTCAAGGCTTTACACAAAAAAAATTAAGATTTTTTTACAAGAGATATTATTATATAAACCCAATAAACTTTTTTAAACACAACCTATGAAAACAACTGTTTTACCACCAAACAAATTTGGCCTTTAAGTGGCGCTATTAGCCAGCTTAATATTTTAATAAAAATTCAACACAAAACAAAAAAAAAACATTTTGTTTAAATAATGAAATGGTTTTAAAATGACAAAACAAAACTACTAAAAATCATAAGAAAAAAGAAAAATTCTTTAAAACAAATGAAGACCAAATAAACAGCGTTTAAACATTAGTTTTGGATTATCTTGTTGATTTTTTTTTATCCAAAACACCATTCCTTACCTTGCATTGAAATAGTTCCAAAAAATGCTGTTAGTTTTTGTTTTTATTGTTTTTTTTTTTGAAGTTAGTTTAGTTTTTAAGCGGGTTTTTGTTTTACCGAATTTTGTCGATATGTTATCGAAAGTTAGTTAAGAGTGTGTTTGTTATTGTTTAAAAATTTGATTATTTTTTATATTTTTTCGTTAGGCAATTTCATATTAGAGAAGTTAGTTTTTTTTACGTTTAATAATATAGTGATGATAGTGGAGATATAGTAGGTAGTAGTTGTTAAGAGAGCACACGCGCGTTTGTTTAGAAAGAGAAAAAAAAGAGCAAAGAAAAAAATTTGTTTACCATTAGCACATGATTCTTTTTGTTTTAATTTTTTTTTAAATTGTTTTTGTTTTTTTTTCATTAACAAAACAAAAAATCTCAAAATTTAACTGAAACTCGTAATGAAAAAGAATTAAAAAAAACGATATAATCATACCCATGAAAACAAAAAAAAAAAAGAAATATTTTTTTATATTAAAACCCCTAAAACAAAGTGGCCTAATACAATAATGTATGTATGTATGTATAGTTATATAGTTGGCATAAAACAAAGGACATACATTTTTATATACAACAAATAATAGGTTTAAAGGATTTTACACTTTATGTTTAAGGATTTTAGTGGGATGTTTTATATAGACAAGGTCACAAAACTTAAAAACAATTTATAATTATTAATAAATAAAATAATAAAAATTAAAAATATTAAAAACATAAACCAAAAAGAAAACAAAAAAAAAAACGTTAAAATGGCAAACTAGTTAGTTTTAGTTCTTTTGTTAGTAAAAAAAATATACAGTTAGCTTTAGATAATCAAAAGCTTTCAAGAATATTGTTGGATAAAATATTAAAACTTTTACCATAACTTTTTTTTTAATAATTTAGATTCCCTACTCCCTAATTGTCCAAAAATATACTTCTGTTCTCTGCCAACTGCCAAGAAGCTGACTTGGGTAGTGAATTCTTCAATATATTCAAGTCCTCTATTGCTCTTAATCACAACGGGCCGCTATGCGTGCCTAAGTGAGCTTTGTAATATCAGAGCTACCACTCCGACCTAACCTAACCTAACCTCTATTGCTTTGTACTTTTAGTAAGAAAATATTATGGGAAAATATTGTCTTGAAACCAGGATGTCTGATCCATCTTAACCTAAGGATGTCTGGTAGTGTGAAAATCTCTCAGCCGAACAACTAATTTGAACCTGATGCGGTGGATACCAAGATTTGCTACATTATTATTAGTCGTGTCCGTTCGTACTGCATCTGCTTTGCTGCCCCTCTGGACTATTTATGGCAAGAGCTTACCGGTTAGAACTAGTAGACATCATTGGGAAACTCGACAGTGGCATGAATCAAATATAGGACGCTCAAAGATCCAAAAGCAATTTGAAACTATAGGGAGTATTCATTTCGCGCTATGAAGTCTAAAGATAGTTCAGAACATTCATTCTGGAAAAATCCATTCAGATATTCACTAATGGTTCAAAACTGAATTGGAATTGTTTGTGACGGAATTTTTCCGGAATCCATTAAGGCTTTCACAAAATCCATAAGGTTACCCGAGCACTGAGGCGTATTTCAGGCGAAAATGTCTACAATAAGGATTATTTAGGAGAGTTCTGATATCCAGGCCGCTGGCAAAGCACAATGATAGATCGAACTCCAGGGCAGTTTGTGTAGGTATCGTATATCTTTCAATGAGATAATGGACGGTATGACGTTCATATATGAGTACCGGGACATTGTAATATTTTAACTAACTATAGAACGAATGAGCTGGCCATGCTCAATCAACGAACTCTCTGGTGAATCCTTTAAATAGGGATCTATGGTTCTGCCAACTCCAACTGATATGGGAAGAATATTGGAGAAAATCTGATCAAAACTGGATAGAAGACACACGAAAGGTGTGATCAAACTCCAAAGGTGTTTGCTGAGTATGGTTGTTGGAGCTTTTACTAGATATTGCCTGAAAGGCATATTGGTTTTGAACATAAGGCAAATGACTTCTACAGTAGCTGTGGACACAAGGAAGAGAAGGAAACTTTTGTCCACCTGTTGGATGAATACCCAACACTACATCAAGGTAGAAAAAGACACTAAGTAAATAATTTGTATGATTTGTTAGTAGTGGATATTAGCAGTCTTCGTCGCTTCACCAAAAGCTCCGAATGGTTCTTGGATAAATAGCAATATATGTATAACCGTGGGTCTTATAGGCCCAAATGCGTTTATCATAATTTCTTGAGGTAATAGCTACCTACATATTTCACTCAATAGTTTTAATATTTTATCCTCTATTGAAATTAAATTTTCTTTGAAAAGTAAATTTCTTTTTAAAAGAAAATACCCAATATTTCTTTGTATTCATTAATAAATAAAAATTAAAAATAAAATTAAAATTATACATAAGCCATCATCTAACAAATAACTCACCTTTCATTGAAAGTTTCCAATTTGGCATAATTCTGTAGACTGCTTTCGTCAATCAAGAATTTCATGCGTTCAAAGAATGAGGCTGTTATGGCCGGTGGCTGCTTACGCAATAAAACATCAATTGGTTTTGGGGCAGAAACACAAAGCTGTGACGTTTTACACACATGACTGGCACAACATTCAGGATCTTCACAGTCTACTAAACCATCTGGAGGAAAAGTAAAAAGGAAAAGTCAAAACAAAGGTTTTTAAACACTTATAAAACATATAACATACCCTTATCGTTATCCTTACTATCGCCACAATTCAATTCTAAAGCTATACCACAGTCGGCACCATCCCAACCTTCATAACAACGACACTCCCATTGGCCTTCACCGCTAACACGGCATTGGCCATGGCCGGAACATGAATTGGGACAACCTTCGATGGTACAGTGCTTGCCATTCCAGCCGGTTACACACAAGCAGGTGCCATTCTTACATTGGCCATGTTCATTGCAACGGGCATCACACAGTTTAGTATTACAATATTCACCACCCCAACCATCATCACAGGCACAAGCATCACCTACACAGCGACCATGTTGGCCACAATCTAAATCACACAATTCCTTGGAACAGTCATCACCACTCCATTTCGATTCACAGCTACAGGTTTGTGAGTCCAAATCGAAAGTACCATGACCCGAACAATCGGGTAGACATTGTAAGGCATCTTGATCCATGGTAGCACAATCGGGACCTTTCCAGCCTTTCTTGCAAATGCAAGTACCTTCAGCACAAAAACCATGACCCGAACAGGTAGGATGGGGGCAATCAACTGCGGAAAATATATTGAAAAATTAATGTTATTAACCTTAACTCATATATTTATCGATAACATAATCTAAAGTAAACGAAATTATAAAAACGACAATGACAAAATACAAAAATTCTTATTATCGGCAACAGAATTATCGATGTTTATAGAGGATATTTCGATTTTTATTTTAAAACTTAGCGTTTGCATTTTAATATTTACTAGTTGTTATCGAAATTTCAATATATAAGCAATGAATTATCGATATTTGAATTTTAAAACTATTATATGGGAAGCTAAGAATGTTTCTCGATTATTGATTTACATGTTATCGAAATATTGATAAAATTTTTCATTTCATCCTTCCTGTTTCAACTTTACCATCGATAACATAAACGATTACATTTTATTTCCGATAAAAACTCAAAATTACAAAAAAAAAAAAAATAAAAAACAAAAACTAAAGAAATTCTAGTGATTTTTTTTTATGTTTTACCTTCTTCACAGAATTTCCCCTTATAACCACGCATACATTGACATTTTCCACTAACACAATGGCCATGACCATTACAATCGGCCACTTCACATTCATCATGACGCAACGAACATTCTCTACCCTTCCAACCGGGATTACATATACATTCACCATTTATATATTCACCATGCTGAGAACACAACACAGGACAAACACTTTCGCTACAATCATCGCCGCCAAAACCTGGATTACATTGGCAATGGCCCAACAAACATTGACCATTACCTGAACAACCGTTGGGACAATTTTGTGTCATATCTTCAGCTATGGTAGCATAGAAAGTAATTTCCTGTACATCACCGTCGTCATTGTAAAGGGAAACAAACCAATGGCCAGGTTCCATATAACGGGTTACTTCACGTGTTATCGATTGCTATTGAACAAACGTACAAGTTATCGCATGTAAGAGTATATACAGTCCGTATGTATGTTTAATTTTTTGTTTTTTTTTGTTTGTTTTTGTTGTTTAAGAATATTTAGAGATGAGAGAGATGAGTGTAACGAAATGAAAATGAGTTAAAAAAAGTGTTCATAGATATGTTCGTGTTGATATTATATTGGTTTGGTGGTGGTTGTGGTGGTGGTAGGATGTAAATGGAGGAAAGCATGAAAATACATAAAAAAAGACGAAAAAAACACAATTATTAGGTTAATAAAGCTTGTTGTTGTTAAGTATTAAATTGAAAATCTTAAACCATAATTGCCCTTTAAATATAAAGAAAATAAAAAGCTTTTAAAAGTATGCATATAGACATACAGCAATACTTACATGTGCTGCCCTGGTGGAACGTGTACTGGCACTAAAGCCACTTAAAACTTCTTTGAAATGATATTGTGTATGCGTAGGCAAGGCATTACGTCTGCCGTAGACACCGATAGAAGCTCCTCTCGGTATGGTATAGTCGAATTTCACATAGGCCGGTTCCGATTGATAGAATTGCATATTCCAATAGCTATAGGGTTGTATTTCTTTGGTTAACTTTTGACCCAAAGTAATTTGACCAAAAGTTGTACCATCTGGTGGAAAACTACGAGCTGGGAATGTGCGTGCACCTGTTTTTAATGTTATTTTCCCCCAAATGAAGCGTTTACAATAGAAAACAACAACACAATGAAGAAAGAGAAAAACACAAAATAACAGTTATAGGTTAGTATTGTTTTTTTGTTGTTTTATTTTAGCTAAAATAGCATTAGAAATTATTATTATTCTTTGTTTTGTATGTATGTATATAAACACGTTTAAATGAAATTGTTTTCTTTACAAATTTTTTACAAAAATTTTTGTTTGTTATTAAAAGTAAGACTTTTTGTAGGATATGCGAGTAGAGTGGTAGTAAAGGAGGGAGCATTGTTAGATTTGCTTGTTGAGTTTGTTAAAAAGTCGTTGAGTTACTAAATTTAACTTTTTAATTCAATATTAAATAAGTGTATTTCAGTTAATGTAATGGTATGCTATGTGATGCTATAAACTGTACACTAATGGTGCTTTATTTTGTTTGAACTGTTAACGCCAGGGTTAATATTTTAGATATACGAAGGTCTCGCATCCCGATACTCTCTGACACTAAGAATGCCTCCATTTTTTATACGATTTGTTGACTTCTCTGTCTGGTAGTATCGCCTTTCACCGGAAGTTCTTATCGTTAATATCATTTGTAAACTTAACAATTTGATATGGGCACAGTTAGGCCATGTAAGGCCTACTATGATACCTCAGTTTCATATTTCCCCTAGTTCTGGATCCAATTCCACTATTGACACATCATTTAGAGCAGAACTTTCTTTTTCTCAGGCATAGGCGCCGTAGTCTAGTAGGTAGTTTATTAGACATAAGGCCACGTTTCAAACACCAGGTCAGAGATCTCTAACAATACGAATTATTTCTTCGGCGACTTTCTCTTCTTCAAATTTCTGACAACTATGAGAGAAAAATAATAACCAAGCTCTTAAAAAACAACTTTTTTTGAGACCAACACTCCGGAAATGACCCCTATTCATGCAGTGCATTGTGGAGGAATACAGGGAAGATAATTGATAGGAGAAAGGTGACTTTCTTCGTCACTTTTTTTCTTTAAATGCTTTTTTATTAATAATTCTCACTTCCTTTTTGCTATTGTGAGTAATCACATATAATGTCAGACAAACAATCAGACACCCAGACACATGGCCTCGGCACTAGAAGTTTAGCGCACTACTAACTAGGCAATCGGGTCACAGATTAACTCCTAATAAAGGATCAGTGCTAGTACACCATTTGGCATACTTTTGTATGCTCAAAGTAATCTGTTAAATACTGCAACGAAGAAAAGGCACAGAGCTCAACGAAGTTGTCATAGTAGAACTTCCAGAATCTGTACAAACACTAGCATAAGAATTTTATGTCAGACGAGAAGCGACAGCTAATGATGAATAACTAACTATAGTTGAAGAAATCGATTACAAAATGTAGACTAGAGAGGTATAAATACATATATGAAATGTTTTGAATTTTTGATTTTGAAATTTTGAAAAGTTTGATGATGATGTTTTAAGCCAATATTATAATTGAAAAGCGATAATGGTAATGAGTTTAAATGAATTTTGATAATAATTTCGATAACTTATAATAAAAAATCTAATGATAATGAACTTAAAATTATGTTAAATGTTATTAGTTTTTCCTTAATTAAAATTAGTAATTGTTTATTAAAGTTAGTAAAAGTTATTTAAAACAAAACAGTTAAAACAAATCACCTTCAAGTATAAGTATAGGCATAACATCAGGACATGCAAACTTTTCACCATTTTCATTAAGAGGCTGCTGAGGCCTATTATTTTCAAAATTATTTGTTAAATTAACAGTAGTTAAAACGGCATTATCAATACCAGCAAGCGGGTTAGAGATGGTGGTAGAAGTATCATAATAATCAACACTAACATTATTATCGTTAGTATTAGTTTCTTGACTATCATCGTCAATAACGGTAATAAAGGCAGTTGAAGAAGAAGATGCGTAAGGTGTGGTGGTAGTGATAGTGTTAGTGATAGAATCAGTTGTTGTTGTAGAGGTAGTAATGGTTTCATCATCAGTTAAAACGGAAGTTGTTTCTTCTAACCAGTCATTATTATTGTCTTCAAGGTCAGTGGTGTAAAGGTCTGTTGCTTTTGTATATAACGTGCCTGCACAAGGGCAAGGACATTCTGGTATGGGTGGCGGTGGTTCAGGTATACAATAGGGACTTGTTTTTAAATCTTCTTTAATCTCCTGTGGCTTGAAATTTTCCTTTATTTCTGGTATTTTATCATGTGTTAAGGTTTGTTGCATATTTTGCACTTCGCCATTTTGATCAAAGGCTGGTATATTCACATGCAACGTATAACGATTGCCAGTGCCATCATTAGAGGCAATACTTAGATTAACAATTATACGCTTCTCTTCTAAATGATCGGTTGTTAAAGCGGCTTGATGTTTTAATAAAGGCTGTTCGGTGGCAGTTGTAAAAGGATTAGAGGTTATGGGTTTGATATTGAAAGGTGGCTTATTCATTTCCGGATTCATATCTTCCGGCAATCTTAGAACTTCATTTTGATTTTTATCATAGCTTTGATGAGGATTTAATTGAAATTTAAATTTCTTATGATTATTTTTAACAACTGTTGCATTAATGGTCTTATAAAGTTCCTCCTCATTGGAATGGGTATTTTCCAGTTTCACAATATCCACATCATCTAAATTATGATTGTAATTTAGATTTACAAAACCTGGCTGTGCATTTAAAGGCCAGAGACCATCATTTAACATGAGATTTTCTAAAGAATCTTGTTCTGTTCTTTTATTTGGGGTGGAAATGGTGGCAGAGAGTTTTTCCTTAAGCTTTTCCTGTTCGTAGTGTAAATTTTCTTTGGTTGTGTCTTTTAAATAAATGTCATCATAGCTGTCAACAAAATGATGGCTATTAACTGTCATTGAATCAAGGTTTTGTTGAGTTTTTTCAAAACGATTGATTTGAAAATTATTGTTGCCATCATCTCTATCATACTTGTCATTGTCATCATCGGTGGTATCATCATTATTGTTATCACCATTATTCTTATTATTATTATTGTCATTGAGCTGTTTTGAAGTAGATTTATGTTTGCTGTAGCTGTTGCCGGTACTGGTACTGGCCATTTGTTCATTGTGATATTTTTCTAATAGTTTGTCATCATCAATAAATTCATCACTGTTTAGGGCTGCTGTTAAAACAAACTCTTGGCTTAAGTTTTCGTTTTCATCGTCGTCTTCTTTGCTTAAAATGAAATTTAAATCTCCGCCATCGTTTATACCCAATGCTTCTTCTTCATCGTAATTGTAATTCTCGAAAATGGTAAACATTTTAGTGGTGGCTTCTATATCCTTGTCTTTAAGTTCTTCGTCTTTGTCGTCTTGTAGGGCTGTAGCAACAGTATCTAACAGGTAAGCAGCAGGCTCTTTTGTGTGCTTTAAGACATTTTCATTTTGTTCATTTTTTTCGTTTTCCTTTTCATTTTCGTTATTATTATTATAGTCTTTGTTAATATTCTGATTATTACTTTGATTGAGATTTAATATGTTATTGATTTTCAAAGTTTTATCATCATCAGCATCATCATCGCCGTTATCATCCACCACTTCAAGCTTGATGGAAGGCAAAGAAGGAGATGTTATTACATTTAAGGGAGATGAAGAGCTTGTTTCAAAGGCTACCTTTGTTAAGGTAGTAGTAGTAGTTGATGGAATTTCTTCCTTTCCCAACCGTTGTGCTGATGGAAAAGTTTTCAAAGTAGTAGAAAACATTTCTTCTTCGTCCTTTAAAAATTTCTTATCATAATTACTTTTTATCGTGTCGTCTCTATCATTGCCATCATTTTCGTTACTCTTGTCATCTTCATTTTCATCTTCATCGTCTTCATTATGTTTTTCAATATCGGTTGTCATCATTATATTACTGCCACTCGTATATATTGTCTCTTTATCATTATTCAAGTTTTGCTCTTTATTATCTTGAACATCATTATCGACGGTTCGTTCTGTTTTATCGCTTTTCGTAATTAAGTGTTTAAAACTTTCATCCATTAAACTTCGGCCATAACGTCGTCTTTGATGTTGTCCTGGCAATTTCATTGCAGACGATGATAATATTCTATTGGCCTTTACATGTTGTTCATATTCTTCATTAAAGTAATGAAATTTGTCCATTTCTTTTAGAATCCGATTTAAAAACTCAAAATTTTTATGTAATAAAGCTTGCGTATGATAGTAATTATATTCATGCCTTTCTATCAAATCATTTAATTCGTTTACTTTATCTATTTAACGCACACACACAGATATACATACATATATGCAAAGAAATATTTAAAAATCATTAAAAATTGAATTTCAAATATTTTTCCTTAATTCATAAAAACCTAAACAAAGTCTGGCATCCTTTTTTTTTATACAAAAAATCTTAAAATCTATCTATCGCTCAGGGTAGTTTTCCCTACTCTCTAATGGCTGTTAATATGTATTTTCTATTTCTATTACTATTTGCTTCCTTACGCTAATTGCAAAGGGACAGTGTTGGGTTTGAGGGGGTGGTGGGTGGGTTGGTGTTGTTGAGGAATTGTTTTGACATTAAAAAGTTTTCGGGTTTTCACGCTTTAATTATGCGTAAAAAATGTTTTTATAATTTGATTAATTCAAGCGAATTATTTATGCTTTAAAATCCGTTAAGAAAATAATGTTTTTAAATATTTAAATTGTCAATTCTTATGTAAATTTTATAGAATTTCATTAGAAATATACAGTAGATTACCGATTTAACGAGCATTCGATTCAGTGAACATCGCATTTAACACGAAATTCGGCAAAATTTATAAGAAGGATTCCAAAACAGGTTTCTTTAGGGTCCTGGCTTTACTTAAGACCCGAGATATAGGCAACAAAATAATTTTTTATTTATTTAAATTAGCAATCGAACAAAATCGGCTAAAAAAGTGTACCCAGTGGGGAACGTGAACCTAGCGGGCTGTATAGCCATAGCCATACCTTGCTGTTGATTTAACTTTACAATGGCAAAGGAGTGTGAGATATTTTTAAGATTGAGTTTACCACACATTTATGATTTACATTTTCTTGGTTTTTTTTTGCCGAAAGTAATTTAAATTAAATTGTAATAACAATAGAAATTCCAGAAATTTAATAAAACAAAACAAAACTAAAATTAAATTTCTTTTTGAAATAAAAAAAGTTTATTTTTTGATTATTTCTTTGAATTTCTTTTGAACTCAACCACGTAGTTGAAGAAGAAAAAAACAAAAAAATAAGAAAAAAAGAAAGAAATTTTAAAACGAAATGACATTTTTACTTTCAACAATTTTATTTTCATTTCGTTTTTTTTCATTCCAGATCTTTTGAACTTATCAGCAACACCACCCTACACATTGCGACCACCATGTTTTATTGTCTTGAGCGAGAGAGAGGAGAGGGCACGGGGAAAAAAGGGAGACAATCTTTGTTTTCTAAGGAAATAACAAGAAAAACAATTTTCACTAAAGCGTCTTGCTTGATATTTGTTGTTGTCTTCTTCTTTTTTGTTTATAATGTGTTTTTGTTGTTTTTGTATAGTATAGAGTAGTGGAAAAAAAGGAAATTTTCTTATTTTAAGTTTTGCTTTCTTTTCGTTCGTTTCTTGTTTTCTCGTTTTTTTTTACCGTTTTTTTTTTGCTGTTTTCGGAAAACTCATTTAAAAATAATTAAAACTTGTGAATAATTACCTCCATTATTGGCATTTGCCAATGGTGATGACAGTGAAGTTGACGATGACAACGAGGAGGATGAGGACAACGTTGAGGACGATGATGAAGTGGCAGCCGCTGAACCCCCCACTGCCACCGAAGAGGCAGAGGTCGATTGAAAGGCTGATGATGAGGCAGCCGCCTGTGAAGGCGACAGTGAGGAGGTGGCCGTTGTTACCATGGTGGGTTGTCCGGTTTTTGAGCGTAACGATGAATTGTGTAATTTCGATAGATCCGTATTAGTGCTTTTGGCTGCTGTTACCTCTGAGGCCTCATTGCCGACTAGAACTGTACAGGGGGCTGAAGGAGACCAATGAAGAACACCAAAACCTTAAAGAAACCAAAACCAAATTATTAGTGTATTGTTTAGGAATATTTAGGAATAAGTACAATACCTGTTAAAAATATTAACAAAACACACATGGCCACAAATACGGAAACGGCTACAATTGCTATACATTTGGCCGAACAGCGTGCCGCTAGATCTTTACGAAAATTAATGGGTGCCGAATAATGATGAGAGGGTATACCGCTCATAACACTACGGGGCGGAAGCACAGGACCCATACAATTATTGGCCGAACGTTCATAGCCTTTCAATGTATCCTTGGTGGGTGTCGAACAAGCCGAACCACTCTTATAATCAATGGGTGAACCCTTGTTCATATCTGTAAAGAAAAATGAAAGAAAAGAATAAACAATTAGAAACATTAAGCCTTCGTATTCAGGTATTAATAGGAATATAATGAAAAAAGGGAAATATTATATACAGGATATTTCAAGTTTGAGTTTCCTTTTCAAATTTCAAAACCGTTTTGAAGGGAAATTTAATGGTTTGATTAATACGTAAACTAGAGGCTCAACAATTTGTTAATTTGTCATGGCTAAAGCCATATTTATGCCAAAATCTATTGATATACTTAATCTGGATCTTCCTTTTAACTACATGATGCCTGAATTCACTTATGCTCCTTGTTTTATAATGAGAATCCGAATGGATCCTATTATGATAATTGTTAATGTCTCTCAGCCAACGGCATTCAAGTATTTGCAAACAGATCCAGATTACGTGACAAAGTTGAATGTGGGTCGTTTTAGGAACGGTTTAATCTCAGATTGTCCCTTAAACTACCCGATTATCAAAGTACTATTTAGGCTGAGATAATGGCTAAAAGGCCTGCAGCTGTAGCAATCTCGTATGAGAGGACATCGAGTGGAGGCGTACGCATATTTACTGACAGTAAAAGTTCTGTTAGATCCCTAAAGAATGTGTACATCACATCTAAAAATTTTCAAATAATGTGGGGTGTTTTTGGAGAAGATAACAGGACGTTCGGCAATTACCCTGTTATATGCTCTTGAATACGAAGACATTGAAGGTAACAACAACAGCTGATGTACTTCCAAAGGCTAATACAAGAGAAAAGTTGAATGAATTCATACACAAGCATTAGCATTACTCTGCAGTGGAGCAATTAAATGGTGTCACATGAACTTCAATGACTAGGGCTAGTGTGAACTAACTAGGACCAATATGGAGATAATAATCTCTGTCTTGTTACAGTGCATATGCATTCCAATTTCCTTGGTTAGATCAGGCTCATTTTACAGGGACGTTCAAATTTGTTCGCAGAGCCCCCTTATGTGTCAGACCACTGACTTTAGCCATGAAGAGGGGAAGATTCTTGAATTATCTTTTTCAGTCACCG
Organism: Sarcophaga rosellei; assembly: GCA_930367235.1. NCBI lineage: Eukaryota > Metazoa > Arthropoda > Insecta > Diptera > Sarcophagidae > Sarcophaga > Sarcophaga rosellei. Next base: position 11,951,181 of record OV884020.1, on the reverse strand, counting down.
TTTCTAATATAAAGATTACTGCAATAGCAAGATTTATTCTGGAGTCGGGTTAGTTTTCATTACGGATTGTTTGACTCTCGATATTGGATATTTAATGTGTCATCAGAATGAGCCTAAAATTTGTACTGCAAGCAGGCCACCTAACCTCACTTATTTATATGCAAAGGAATTACTTTTAAAGGTACTCAAAAAAAAAAAAACTTGATTTTGAATGATCCTGTACGCAGGATTCTAATAATAAAACCCTTTAATCATTGCCATCTAAATCAATTTTTCTTTTCAAATGATTTTTTTCTCCTATTTTGTTCTGCCTTTCAGTGTAGAAAAGAAGGCCCCTTAAAAAAAAGGGATATGTAAAGGAAAAATCAATTAAACCTTTGATAGCATTTGTAGTTAGTGTACATAGTAGTAGTAGTAAAAAAAAAATAATTTGTAAAGGAAACCCATTAAAATCACACCTAATACCTAACACGTAACTTTATATCCGGGGTCCTTGTTAGATTTGGTTTCTCTTTCTATTTTCTTTTTTATTTGATTTGTTGAAAAACACGCAACATTACGTTGTGGTGGGGTATGCAGATTCTTCTTATTTTTTTTTTTTTTTTTTGGTTCGACAAAAGGATTTTCTTTTGGCTGTAAGGATAACAAAACTGTCAATGGAACATAACCTTAAACATTGGCATTGGCATTGGATTTAGCATTTTGTACTTATTATCACAAAGTTTTCTTTATTTTTCTTTCTATTTTTTCCGATTTCCTTTTCCTTTTTTTTTGTAATACAGTTTTAGGTTTTTTCTTTTTTATTTAAAAAGGAAATAAAATAAAATAGAAAAGAAATTCCCCCAAATTTGAAATACAATCAAAGAAAAAGGAAAACACAATGGCAGCCAAAACACACAACATTGACCAAAAACCGGATGCATAAAGCTAAACTATATGGCAACTCAAAAATCTCTACATTTTTAACCACATGGAGAGCAGAGTACAGTATAGTATAAGTGGTGTAGTACTATGTATATTTGCCTGTATCATTTGTTTGACGCCATGTTTGATGATAATTCGATTAAGTGACGTGTAAGTAGCAGTGGCAAATCGCAAAAAGTAAAGCAAAAAATAAACCCGCCAGCCCGTAAGCTTTATTTGTAAAGTCATTCAGTAGAACGTTTTTTTTTTCTTTTCTTTTTTGACCAGTCCTTACATTGTCATTCATTTAAGGGTGCGTAAGAGATTTTTTCATGGCACTGTCTCTTGCTATTGTTTATTTGTAATTTTAACTCATCTGAAATTTAGTTGTTTTATTCCTTTTTTTGGTTGTATTTTTAAGGAAAACCAGGATACAAAGCAAGAAAAAAAAGGGATTGTCTGTCTACTGGCTTGCCTTAGTTGAATGCAAATGGTAGCACGAGATATCGATAACGTTTATAATCACATTACCAGCCAGACATATAATATAATTCTTCTCTCTGTTTTTTTCAGCGAATTTTTATATTTTTTTCCAAAAGGATACATATGTATGTACATATGTATGTATGTACTTATGTATGCATACATGTACATACATATAAACATGATTTATTTAAAAGCTTTATAAACTAATCAAATGATTTGCTAGAAAAAATTTGAAAAAAATACGTAGAACTGTATGAAATCAACTCCTGTTTCACCAAAACCAAAAAAAGAGAAAAAAATTCAAATTTTTTTTCGCTGAATTCTGAAATCAGCATATCATCAGTGCTGATTTAAAAATGAATTTTCGCAAAAAAAAAAAAGAAAATAGCAGGAAAATGTGGCGATAATATCTATAAATTTCAAACTGTGTGGACATGATGATACGTATTAAATAAGAGATTCATCATTTCATCATCATACATGAAATTGAACGAAAAAAATTTTATAAAAATTTTTAAATCATTTATTCATAGTAAAGCCATAAAGAAACCTTTTAAAGTAAAAAAAAAAAATAAAATAAAAAAACTAAATTGATGGCCGTACATTTGTATTCTAATACCGGGTTTTATAATTTTTTATCCGTGTTCAGCAAAAAAAGCAATAAATTATTAAATGGATACGTTTTATAGGTTCCATTCTCAACATAACGGGTGATTTTTTAACTGTTTGGTTTTTGAAAGTTGAAAAATGACACCGAAAATTTGCTAAAGTGAATGAAATATTTATTTTGAAGTGATAAATGAATGTAGACCCTCCGTTTACTTTTTAAAAATTCTTGACTGTAAATATTTTCCTCAGCTATTGTTAAAGATGGATGCATCTAAGAGCTTCAGCATTCTATCCAACATTTCGGCTGGCATCTTACAGCGACAGCTGGAATTGTGGTTGGGTTGTAGGTGAGAGACTTAACGTATCCTTACGAAAAATATGCTCTTGGGCTACTCCAAAGCGTGAGCTTTATTGCTCATCGAACTTGCTGGGCCATGTTTATGATGTCACGAAATGTGTGACCTGTGGCATTGACTTGTTGAAATAATAATAACAAACAAAAATGCTGTCACCAAATCACATTACTTTATTTGGTTACTGTAATGGCGTTATTTCTTTAGCTCTTAAAGAAGCACAGTTCAGTGATCGGGATAGTTAAAATTTTCAGAGTGCGTTGTCACCTATTCAACTATCTCTAGTTAGTCTTTACATCAAATTAGTGAAGATTACCACCACCCGTGTTGTGTGCTTTAATTTCATTCATAAGTGGCGCAACCCATAGTTTGGCAGCGAATCTGAATGACAGATTTGAGCTTTTTCATTGGCTTTTTCAGACTTTTGCTAGAAAACAACTTTGTATTCATCAGGGAAGTACGTGCAATATTGTTAGACCAATTCGGTAATAATGATTTTAATTTAATTTTTAATGAATTAATTATTATCTAGCAAGCCTATCTGGTTTACATACGTGTAAAGTGAACTGTCCCGTAAGGACACTTATGAAAGTACTCAAATGGCTCTTTTTATTCAGTCTCAATATACTCCTGGTGTTCCTCTCTTGAGAAGATATCTGATCTGGGGTTTGAATCGTGGCCTCATGTCTAGCAAGTCAACACACTACCTACTAGACTATGGAGACTTCCCCTCAGCAGATTTTTAGCAAAAAATCTGAGATTAAATAAAATTGCCATGAAAAGTTTCTCAAAAATCTGTCGTTCGGAGTCGACTTTAAACTGTAGGTTACGTCACTTATGACACAGCATAAGTGGTGTGAGAAGTTAGGTCGTAATCCTGACTGAAGGATTGTAATGACCAATTATAATGTATGTATGTATGGACATATGTATGTATGTATGAATGTATGCATGTATGTATGCACATTCCCCTTGAGTATACATTTCAGGATACATCCAACGTATCTTTGTAATGCTTCCTATCGTATCATTAATCCACAATAGTTGATGTTACGGTTAAGTTAACTTTTGCAGCCTAGTTTTCAATGCTCAATGCTTTCTGATGAGTAAGATAGCCATATAAAGCATGTTGTGCTATGCCTGGAGTAATACTCAATCGATTTCTATCATTCTATAACAATTATTGAACCCAACTGTACTGTATCACTTAAAGTTTTAATTGTTAAATTCAGTTTAAATTTTGAATATTAATATTGAAGTTATATTAACTTCATTAACACCAATTTCATTGTCGTTTTGCAACACCTATTAAAGTGAGAAGTTTGCCGAAAAATAAACGATAAATTGAATGTAATAATAAAGAAAACGTTAAAATTACCCAATCAATTAATATTAATTAATTTTCACTTAATATTGATTTTTCATTGCTCTCATGTATCAACTTTTTGAATTTCTCTTTTCTGTTTCTGTTTCTTTTCCTTTTTTTTTTGCTCATTATTCTTGCCTTATATATGTTTAAAGAACTTTTCTACAAGTACGAGCATAAATTCCCATTACAACAATTTGCCTCAGTTTTATTGCCACGATAATTAGTAACAAATGTTTTAATAAAAATGAAAATAAAAAACAAGGAGTTTAACACCATATTTAATATACAGTAAGAGCGCGAAGAGAGAGAGAGAAAAAAAAGGAAAATAAAATAAATTTAAATCATATTAAATACACTTTGGCTGGCTATCTAAATGAAATTGTTAAGGGGAAAATACATACTAAAAAGGAATCCATACAGAAGAAATAACATTTAATTGATGGTCTAAACTTTTTAATACCAACCGATAAATACGATTAATACAACAAAAAAAAAAAAATTAAATAAAAATTGTGAGAAACGTTACGTACAATAAAAACTATTTTTTTTACATTCTGTAATTGATAGTAAACGTTGGTTAGTTTAGATAGTTTTTTCGTTTTTATTTCTTTTATTTTTTCTGTTATCAATCTCACATAAAACTCCTTAATTGAACGTCTGTGAACGTGTTACTCTCTCTCTCCCTCTCCCCGTATACGTTTCATATATGAACAGAGTTAGTTGTCTGCCTTATAAGAGAAAACCGTTTTTACTCGATTGCTAGCCAACCAACCAATACATTTTAATCTATAAACGGAGTGGTGGTGCCCAAGTTAACTTAATATTTTAGTTGGCTAGTGCGTTCAATAACATTTTAGCCACAAAATAGCATTAAATACGTTTTAATTCGTTACTCTTCTTCGATGTTTGTTTTTACTTTTTCTTTCTCTCAATTTATTTACGAATAAGTTAGACATTTGGTAAGAAAAAAAAGCAAAAACCAAACTTTAGTTTTTCTTCTATAACAGCTTCCAAAAAAAGAAAAATCAAAAATCGAAAATTATTTTCGCACAGCGATAAATCCCATTTGCAGTCGATATGTTGCCCGTAATAATATAGCAGCAGTTTCAATTTAGTTTGATAAATGCACTTAATTGCTATTAAATAACATTTCGATGGACTTAAACTGTTAAAAAGTTTTTCTATTTTTTTTTATTTTAATTGAAAATTAAAGGGAAAATGAATAGGAGAAAAACATTATAAATTTAATTTTTTTTTGGTTTATTAAGAAATATTACACACAAGGTAGGGTTAACATATTTCATTAAAATGGGATTTATTATTTATGGGATTGGGAATTCAAATTAATTAGCCTAACGGCATAATTTCTACATTTCATGCAGCACTGATATGGTAATCATCGATCACTTAGTCGGCAATGAGAAGAAGTGAGGAAAATCAAATGAAGGAATAACGTTCAGGAAGGTATACGTGAACTACTAAGTTCTCGCCTATCTTCCTTTCAAGTGCCCATGTGCAGATAGAGCAGACTAGGTAGGTAGGTAGATGTGGCTGCCCATCCAAGAAAATTGGATGAACACACTTAGGCCGCATTGGGCCCATTGTGTTACTACAGTTATCCGCTATCCCCTAGTCACGAAACCACTCGGAGCTCCTGATAAAACTATTGAAGCTGCCAATGTCAATCCCTGACAGTTCCTCCAGGTCATCCATGTAGTGTAAGCACCCAAGTACTTCTTTCTCCTTTGGCAAAGAGCCGAGCATGTACTCAGCAGGTGAGGGATAGTCTCCTCCTCTTCCTCATCCCTGCAGCTTCTGCAGAAATCGTTAGCAAGGTGTCCAAGACCAATGCGCTTCGCATGCGTACCCATAATGCAATGCACCGCTATGACACCGATAACCACACTGAGCGCACCTCTTTGGAGTTAAAGTAGACTCATTGTGCGCCCCTCATCCAACCTTGGCCAGATTTTCTGAGCCATTCCACCCAGGCATGTACCCAGCAGGTGAGGGACAGTCTCCTCCTCTTTATCATCCCTGCAGCTTCTGTAGAAATGATTAGCAAGGTGTCCAAGACCAATGCGCCTCGCATGCGTACCCATAATGCAATGCACCGCTATGACACCGATAACTACACTGACCGCACCGCGCACCTCTTTGGAGTTTAAATAGACTCATTGTGCGCCTCTCATCTAACCTTTGCCAGATTTTACGAGCCGTTCTATCCGTGTCCGAGGCCGCCCACTTGTCGTTGACGGAATCGACGATGAGCCTGCACGTCCTCATAGGGATGCCCAGATTCGAAAACTCATCCAAAAGTTCGATTGTCGAGCCCCGTGTGGCAAGTTCATCAGCTCTGCAGTTATCCGGAATACCACTGTGCACCGGTACCCAGATGATATGGATATCATATCGTTCCGCTATCCCGTCGAGATATCTGCGACAGTCATACACCGTCTTGGAGTTCATCACGTTGGAACTGAGAGCCCTGATAGCCGCCTGGCTACCAGAAAGTATGGTAACGTTTTGCTTGGAGACCCTTGCGTCCCCAATAATTTAGAAGAGACTAAGTGCCCTTAATTCTAATGGGTATTGAGAATTTACTTTTAAAACTGTTGATTTTCTAAATTTAAAGAACTTTAAAATATAAAATCGCTGATATTAAAATGATTTTGTGTTTTCTCTCTCTACTTTAATGTTTTTTCTGTTTTCCTTTTTTTCTTCCTTTAGGGGGGGGAGTTCCCCCCCTTCGATTTAAAAGTAAAACGGTTTTGAAATAATCAGTCTCTCCTGCTGTTACTGGCACAGTTGGAAATTATAAGAAAATACATGCAAGCAAGCGAACTTGTTAAAACGAATGATTTGCGAAAAAATAAAAAAGAAAATGTTAAAAAGCAAAATGCTATTCTTTATTCCTTACTCAATTAAATAGAAGCTTTAAATAGTTAAATTTTATTTACTGAAGGAAGGGAAATTCATTTGCAATATATTTGATTGTATCTGTTATGTGTATGAGTTGGTTTTTATTTGGAAACAATATGTTGGCTTTTCTCTTTCAAGACAATTTAAAAATATCTACATACATACACAGTTAAGTAATTAAAATGAAATTTAAATCACTTATCCGCTTTTTTCTTTTCTTTTCTGTTTTCGTATGGTTTTTAATTCTTTTTTAAGCTTTTTTTCATATTAATTCCTACTTATCCAACTGGATATGTGGTGTGGCTTATTTGAAATTCTATGGTGGAAGAGGGGTTTTGTTAACATAATCTGTTTTAGTAATTATAACGCACTTCACTGAAGTCTATGGCAGACGGCTCTATTAAGTTGAAGTGTCTTTTTCAATAGAGTGTTTAGCAGACAAATTCTTTTCTTTTGTGTGGTCTTTTATCAGGTGGCAGACATGCTAACGAAAGAAGTGGCTGTGAACCACAACCAAATCTTGGATATAATGGATCTGAATATACTTGAATATCTCAATCCGCTTTCGATCCTGATTTTATAATGATTCTAGAATGTTATCGAAGTATTCACTGACACATCCAGATTACGAACAAAATCGAATGTGAAATCTTTTCAGAACAGTTGAAGACTACATTGTCCACTGCACTAACCCCATTACTGTTACCACAGTTTGAAAGATGGCTACAAAGAGTTCTGCTGTGCAAATTCGGAAAGATATAAACCTATTTACTGACAATAAAGCTGCTATTCGATGCCTAGAGAGTGGTTGTGTCAAATCTAGGATTGTCCAAGAATGTCAGGTATCCATGGATGACCCAGTAAGGTATTTGATGGCCATCCTAATATGTGCTCCTGGATGCGAGGACAAGGTAACAACAATTGGAAAGATTGGTATAATAGAGAATTCAAATTACTTCATTTATAGGATTGGAATTTCTCTGTAGAAAAGCAAACACATGATCTTACACAAGCTTTACTTATTTGCAAAGGAAAAATAGGATAATAAATCCACTGGCCAGACCAATCTGAGCCGATATATGTAGACATATGTATATAAGACAAAATTAGCCTTAAACCTAACCAGGATTCATCATAGGAAATTTAAAACACTGGCCTCTAGATGTATGCCGATTTGTGCAAAAGCTGTAATGAGGTGGAAAGAGAAGGGAGCTCGCTGGAGGTGGGGAGTGTGCATAGCATGCTATTATGATTGCAAATTTCCTATTGGTTCTTAGGGACTTGTGTATATTTGTTTTGTGTGTTTTCTAGCACATACAAATAATTTGGTTCTTTTAAAAACCCAATGCCAATATCTCTGAGTTAACTATTCCCGATTCATTTGGCTTTCATCTGTACAAAGTCTAGGCAATTTACATTGAATTTTTAAAAAACATAATCCATGTGACTTTGAAAGTTAAGCTGATTGTTGACCCTTAATTGACACAGATTTTTAATGAATTTGTTTCTGTTACCAGTTTTATATTTTGTCCCTTAAGAATTCGTAACAGTCTTCAGTTTAACAGAAAGAGTTTAATGCCTATAAGAGGCCTCCTACGTAAGGGAGGTATAAATTCTATCCACAAGGTAACTTATCGATCGTGCTAAAGTTGTTCGCCACAGAAGACTTTGGACACAAGGCTATAATGCGATTTATTATGACAACACTCATCAATTTTGAAGCGTTTACATAACATTCTATTGATTTCTATTCAAGCTTTATATTTTGGACAGAATAGAGTGTGCTTAATGCTCTAGTAACTCGTCCAACTAACTGTTAGCTTTCCTTTTTTAAGAGTCCCACAGTGAAACTGTGATTTAAGCTCTAGCGGGGTGGCCAACATTACCTTTTAAATGGAAATTTTTATATGTAATTTAAAGTTAAAAACATACATTCAAACTTGCATGAATGAGTACAAATATTTACATGCATAATGCATATGCATATATGTAACAAGGTATGTGGTAAAACCCCTAAGGCGATCTGATCTTTTTAAAAATTCTTTACTTTCTCATGCAAATGCAAATTGTTTATGATGGCAAGGAAATAAAACTTAAGCCTATTAAAAGAAGGCATATATTTGTTTAAAAACTGATTTAAGGAAATAGATTTTCAAATAATTTCTAAATGATTAATATTGTTTGTTTGGCTTGAATAATGAAAATCTTTATTTAAATTATTATGAAATTTATTTTATTTTATCTATTTCTTAATAGTACGTTTAATCTTATCAAAGGCTTTATATTTAAGCCTTATTTACGTTTTAAAATTAATGAAAAGTCATTAAAAACCATTATAAATCAAGTGATTTTAAGTTTAAAGTGTTTAGAAAAGGTGCCTGCCTCTTCTATTTGCAAATAATTTTTATTTGTTGTTGTATCCCTTTTCAGTAATAAAAAAAATACAAGAAAAAGAAGGAAAACTTATCAACAGGATTTAATTTTTTGTCCTTTTTTTTTCTTCGGAGACAACACAAAAAAAAGTTTTAAACAGTTTTACTGTTATTTTTTGCCATGCAAATTAATTGCCTGCTGTCTTAGCACTTCTATTTCCGTTACAGAAAGACCTATAGAGCGACAGAAAGAGAGAGAGCGAGAGAGAAAGTGTGTTACACATACATAGAAAGCTTGAAATTACGTTGTGTTTTAGGATATAAAGAAAAAGGTTGGCAATTTTACTTTTCACTTTAGCCAACAGTTGTATAATTTGGTAGTATATTTGTAGGTTTCAGTGTGTGTGTGTAAGCTGTTGCCTAAACTTTAGAGGAATTTGTAGTTTTCTACTCTACTGCTTAGACTAACGAGTTTCCGTTATATTTCTGTATAAAAAAAAAGATACGAATATTCCAACAATCTTTGTTAACTGTGACAGAGAGAGAGAGAGAGTATAGGACAGAAGAGAAAGAGAGAGAGAAAAACAATACATAAAATATTATTTGAATTCTCCTGTTTTCTTTCAGGGTGTGAGTTTTATCCCCAATACCAACGACAATGAGACAATAAGTACTAAGAAATGAAAGCAAAAGAAGTAGTAGAAGAAACGTTACAAATAAAGTAAAAGATAAAACCTTATAAATTATAGCAATTTAATAAGTTTGTAAATGTACGCATCCTGTTTGTTAAGCTTAGCCGAAAAACTTAAAATCACATATATTTCTTAAAACGAAACTTTTATTACACAGCCTTAAGGCTTGAAATAAAAAAGGAGGGTTGTTATGCTGCACAAAACGGATGAATCTATGGAGTCAAACAACCCCTCTTCTAATTTTCTTTTAATAAAATCCAAGGTTATTTAAATCTACACAAGGTTGTTACAATTCTAATGTATGTATGTATGTATGTATGTATGTATGTATGTATGTATGTAAGTATTTAGAAGAAAGAAAAAAAATGTAATTTTAAGCATTTAATTAAAGCCTTATAAGTCAATAAATTTTTATTGATTGTTCTAGAGTAATTTAAATAAATTACAACAGATGTTTAATTTAAAATTACTTTTGTTTGGTAAGAATATTTGGAAAATTTTTTCAAAACCCAGGAAGTAATTGAATTTCTGCTTTTATTTTTAATAAATTTGATTCATTTCATTTGATTTCTATTTTTTAATTTAATAATAATATTAACCCGAATATATGTTTTTCTTTTCATCTTTTTAAAAATAATACCACTAATCTATACAGTGGTGGTAGAAATTATAGGAACATACCAAATCAAGAGTAATTGGGGTAAGCTAGAGGCTATAAACTCTTTTAAAAGGAGACCATTCGGTTGTATACAAATGGGTCTATTACAGACATTGGTACAGGACCTGATTATAAAATATTCCTTGGGAACGGCGCTAAAAAACTCTAAGGAAGATGTGCTCAATTTAACTTCAATACTACATGAAAATAGTATGGATCAGTTTGAGCATCCTCTAGGTAGGGGACAGAGTTACCCTATTTTCCTGGGTCCCCGTTAATGTGAGAATTCCTGGCAAGTAAGCTTACGAGAAAAGGAGCTTTCCAGCTGCTGATGGGGTTAGAATCATTCTGTGGAGTGGGAAGAGATATAGATTGAGGCGAGTATAATCGATAGTTATAATGGTTTGCTGTACTATGGCAGCTCTAGATCCAGCGACTGAGAGGGCTTCTCCATTATCGGCACTAGATTTTCCTGAATCCGTGCATTTTATAGTTTTGCACGTGTGATATCATCGCGGGTGGTCAATTCATAAGCATTTGTGTCGGTTGCATCGGTTTTAAGGACTATTGGCTGGGGTCGTAGGGTCGCTCAGACAGCTTCGTTGGTTATTGCATTTGCCTAAAAGATTCCCATTATCTGCTTTAAGCATCGACTGCTAATGCTTGATAGTCCTGCAGTCCGTTGTTGGCTGTATTTTGCACCTTGCACCGATTTAACGCCGGTTACTTAGCACAGCTCCATGTTTTCGCGTTTATGTGTGAGAATCCTAATATCATCGGAATAATAGAGGTCGCGGCGAAGCCGCCTTTTTATTTCTCTATTACTGGCGTACTCATTCCTTTACATTTGACCCCACTTAATTGTTGATTGTTAAGTAGACAGCAGGTTGTTCTCGTATGTAGATTAACGAGAGCTAATCTCGTAATCCTGACTGAAGGGTAGTAATGGCTAATTATGTATATATGTATGTTTGTATGTATGTATATATGTATGTGTATGACCTTCTGTGGTACACTCTCCTGACGATTTTAAGATTATGTTGGGATTAATGGTAAAGAAAAACTCACTTTAAGAATCTTAACTGGATTCTGTGGGAATACTTTACAATACTTTTAGCAGAAGCTGTAATGGCGTGGAAACCCTGCGATATGGACTTCTTAGAAACCTAGTCTTTATTGACTGAACCTCATGCCTAAACCTAAGCGAATGCTTTGTTAAACTCTAAACTGTAGGTAGAGGAGAGGGGTACGCCACTAAATTATCTTTCGTACATACATATGTGTGTTCTTTAGGTATTCCAATTTCCAATTAAATTAATTTCTTAATGTTTTCTTAATTTGCAGAACACGACCATTATGATACTTTTTTAATGTTTTGAAAACAACAACATAACCTTAAATTTGTAATTCTTTGCATTAATATTTATTAAATAAATATTATAAACATAACGACAATATGTTGCCAATTTAAAACGTTGCCATTTGGCTTAAATGAAATCTTTGAAAGGCTAAACAAATATGTTACCGCGCTTTAACATTTTTTTTATTTCTTGCCTGTTTTTTTTCCTTTATTCTTTGTTCTGTATATGACATTTAAATGTCACAACATATACATACATACACATGTAAACCTTTTTTGTTGTTGTTGTTGTGTTTAGTCCTTAAATAATTTCTTTTCATAATAATGTGCGTGTAAAACCACAAAATCCATTAAATACAGCTGCGTTTCATTTTATAATTTCTTGAAATTCCTTTTTTTTGTGTTGTTTTCGATGACGACGGGCTTGTGATGTTGTGCTGTTGTGTTGGTATTAAAGAAATTTAATACACGTACTTTAAAATAACCGAATACACTTTAATAAAGTGTTGTTTGTTTATTGTTTAATAATTCTTTTCTTAAATTTATTTATTGATTGTCTTCCTATTTAGTATTGATTAGTTTTAATTGCAAAGCATTTACTAGGCATCCTTGCATGTGCAGGATATTTGTTTACACAAAAAACATTCAAGTTGAAAAGTTTGAGATATACGAGGTCGGTATCAAAAGTGGCAGATTGTAAAATATTAAATTAAGAAGTTCGGTTACACAAAGGCGGTCGGTTTGATTCCTAGCAGATATCATAACGAAAACACAAGAAATTGGGGAAAAAATGTTTTATTTTTTCAAAATAATCTCCTTTCAATTCGATAAACTTTTTTCAGAGATGTTCAATAGGTTCGATAAACGATTACACACATGCATATATGTATGTATAAATGATCACTACGACCTAGCTTCTCACACCACTTATGTTGCGTGTGTTAATTATATACGTACATGAGTGGTGGGATCTACAGATTAAAGTCGATTCCGAACGACAGATTTTTCATGGAAATTTCTATTTACTCTCTGAGTTTTTGCCAGAATTCTGCTGAGAGGAAGTCACCGCCAGGAATACATACATACATACATAATTGGCCATTACAACCCTTCAGTCAGGATTACGGCCTAGCTTCTCACACCATTCACTTTAGGTTAGGACGTGTACTTGTCAATTAAGACAAGTACAGTACCCGGAGGTCGAATTGACCCATTGTACACCATTCACGTTGTGTGCCTTAATTTTATACTTGAGTGGCGGGACCTACAGTTTAACGTTGACTCCGAACGACAGATTTTTAGGAAACTTTTTCATGGCAGGTTTATTTACTCTCAGAGTTTTTGCCAGAAATCTGCTGAGAGGAAGTCGCCGAAGAAATATTTTTTTTCATATTTTATTTTGATGTCTGACCTGGGATACGAACCGGGGATTTTCGTCTAATAATCGAACACACTATATACTAGACTACCGCGAGGAATATTTTTTCATATTTCGTTTGTCTGACCTAGGGTTTGAATCGAGGCCTCACATCAAATAAGCCAACACACTACCTACTTTAGCTCTACATTAGTTTTACTCAGTGACCTTTCATATCAAAGTATTGAATTAAATAATGAGGACCAATCCCCTTTCCATGTTGACTAATTCACTCAGGCTGTTTCTTAAAATTGTTTTAAACTACAGTCAGTTAATTCTGAGACCTGGCCTCGTATATTCGTAATATAATAAATAATTTTTTAAGAATTTATATGGTTTATTACAATATTTATTTATTTTTTTTTTTGGCTTGGCATTATTATGTTTGCAAACTTTTGCTAGACATCTTGACGTTAAGAATTTGTTTACATCATTTTAGAGTAGCCAGATAGATTGCTTAAATCTTCTACAAAATTTAATGGATTTGTTTGTTTTATCATAAATTAAATTCGTTTATTTTTATAACAATATTATATTGTTGTTGTTGTTGTAATAATTGTTAATTTATATACATTTACATAAATAAATGAGCTTTTGTAGTTGTTTTTTTTTTGCTCAAATGAGTATAAATTTATTTTGTTTTTTTAAAATCATTTTTAAGTGTTTGTAAAACAAAAACTCATAAATTTATGTGCATATTTATTAAAACAACAAAGTGAAAAAAGAAAAACAACAAAGTGAAAAATAAAAATAAAAACATTAATTTCAATTAATTTCGATAATTTCCATTAAATAAATTAAAAGTTTAAAGTGTATAAGCATTATAATTATTGGTTTTTATTTATATGCTCTCGTATGTACATATGTATGTATGTATGTATGTATTTGGGAGTATATAATTAAAGTATGTATGTAAATTATATACATATACTATAGATTATTGTATATATTATATAAATACATACATATGTATATGTATGTATGTAGGTATATTGTTATTATTGTTGTTTTTTTTTTTGTTAACCATAAAAATTAAAAACAACAAACAAACAAAACCAACTATTCAACGAACTGTAGTGAACTGAAAATGCTGGCAATATTTAATAATAAATAGCATAAAAATAATAATGTACAGTTCATTAAATAATAAAATAGTGATGCCAATACATATAACATACAAAATAATGTGTATTTTTTCCTTTTGTTATTATTTTTGTTTTTTAATAAAACAGTAGCTATAAAGGGTAGTGTTATGCCGTGAGTTATTTTTCTTTAAGCATCAGCTCTTTAGTATGTATATGATAACAGCAATTCCTTCACGAATGGAAAATATGCAAATCACAAGACTAAAGAAAATAACAAAATTGCTAACAGAAGCAACAAAATAGAAATTTTTCCTCTAAGAAAATATACCAATTTGAGCCATAAGGGCTCAAATTTTTTGTTGGCACTAGCGGAACCCAAAGTATTATCCTAGATTAATATTGTAACCTTATTTGTAGAATTTATTCACTTCAGATGCCGTAGTCTAGTAGGTAGTGTGTTCATTTATTAGACGTAAAGCCCGGATTCGAGCCCCAGGCCAGATATCAAAACGAAATATGAAAAATATTTCTTCGGTTACTTCCTCTAAGCAGATTTCTGGCAAAAACATACATGCATACATAATTGGTCATTACAACCCTTCAGTCAGGATTACGACCTAGTTTCTCACACCACTTATGTTGTGTGTGTTAATTTTATACATAAGTGGCGGGACCTACAGTTTAACGTCGACTCCGAACGACAGATTTTTGAGAAACTTTCCATGGCAATTGAATTTACTCTCAGAGTTTTGCAAGAAATCTGCTGAGAGGAAGTCGCCGAAGAAATACTTTTTGGTATTTTGTTTTGATGTCTGGCCTGGGGCATGAACTCTGGCTATACGTCTAATAAGACTACGGCGACTTCTGGCAAAAACTCAGAGAGTAAATAAACCTTGCCATGAAAAAGTTTCTCAAAAATCCGTTGTTCGGAATCGACGTTAACCTGTAGATCCCGCCACTCAAGTATAAAATTAAGGCACACAACATGAGTGGTGTGAGATGCTAGGCCGTAATCCTGACTGAAGGGTTGTAATGGCCAATCATGTATGTACTTATGTATTCACTTCAGACAAGCCAAGCGTTTTAGGAAAGTGGGGTTAGATTTATGTGACAAGCGCTTCGAAGAGTACAGGTTATTTCGTCTCCATTAGAACACATTACATACATAATTGGCCATTACAACATTTCAGTCAGGATTACGGCCTAGCTTCTCACACCACTCATGTTGTGTGCGTTAATTTTGTACGTGAGAGGCGGGGCCTACAGTTTAACGTCGACTCCGAACGACAAATTTTTGAGAAATTTTTTCATTGCAATTTTCATTTACTCTCAGAATTTTTGCAAATAATCTGCGGAGAAGTCGCCGAAGAAATATTTTTTTTTTCATATTTCGTTTTGAAGTCTGAAGTCTGATACGTAACACACTACCTACTAAACTACATATTCCATAATATAATTAAAACTACTGGCTGTTATTACACAGCCATCTCGATAGTTTTATAATGTTTGAATCCTATATAAAAAACCTTTTGCGAGACACGTTTAGTCTATACATTCTGGGTACTTAAGAATCATTCGTTTCAAGTTCCCAAATGCCTGAGAATAGCAGCAAAGAAGTTCTGTGGTGTTCTCTTCTTCCTACAACCTCTAGCGAAATAGTTGTGAGGTATTCTCAGCCAGCAGTTGTTTGTATCCAGTGTTGCGTGATAACTCAGTACTATCCACTGTGCATGCTTTGATTTCATGCTTTGTACTTAAAAATCTATACAAGTCTCCAAATTTGAGTATGATTGAAAAACATACATTTTCCAAATACCCTATCGCTTACAGTATTGAAAATTCACTGATTCTACTGGACCATATATCTTAATATTGTAGCTTAAATAGGTCTTTATTATTTTTGCTACCACTGTTTTATATCATATGCAACGTGTGTATAGTTTGATGTTATACACCTTTAAACTGTATGCATAATTGCCAACATATTAAAAAGATTAATGTTGTTTTTTTTTTATAAAACAACAACAACAATATACATATATACAATACATACAACATACGTATAAGCCTTATCGTATACATCCGTTTCGAAAAGAAAAAAAACAAGCAAACATTTCAATAATAAAGGGTTATTTTAAATCAAAATATTAATTTAAGAATTTTTGTTTTAATGAAAAAAATAATAAATTTTCTCAGATTCTTGTCAATTTAATTTTTTAATTTTATTTTTATTAATATTTCGTGCATCCATATTACAACAAACAAATAAAACATTTCAAATGATTGTCAATTTTAAAGTTGCCAACTAATTTGTAACGCTTTGGTTGTTATTTAGATGACCAACTCTATTTTAAGTTACACACCCTCTCTCTCCAATTCCCTGTTTTTTATTTGCTTCTGCTCTCTATCTCTCTTTGTATCTCTATGGCTTTTGCAATTGTTGTTTAAGTTAGTACATTGTCTATTGGCTTGTGTTTTTAATTGCAATAAATGTCAAAAAATTGTTTTGTAAACATTTTGCACGTATAAAGTTTTATCTCAATTTTAAAATAATAATGAAAAGAAATAAAAGCGGAGAGAGATAGGAAAGTGGGGTGGTCAAAAGTAAACATATTTTTCTATTGTTGTCTCCCATGTGGTAACATTTAATTTTTAAAAATTGGCACGTCAACATTTATCCCTAAACCAAAATGAAGCATAAAAGTTTTGTTTTGCTGCAACCACGTTTTCACATACATATGTAGCAAGTATTACATACAGACATATATACATATACGCATTGTTCACTAGTATATACGAGGGCAGGTAAAACATTCGCCGACCAACCAAAGAAGACACAATAATTTTAGGCCATATTTGCATCATTTCTCATCGATAAGAATTATTTCCCAGATGCCAGGACCTTGTCTATAGAATGCAACTGTACTCGTCTTCCTTAGACATTATTCTCTCAATCCAGTCTACTGTTTTGACTTTTCGAGGTATGAAGTTAAGGCCACAGTTCATTTGTAATAGCGAATCGATGCAAAAACTCGACCCTGTTGCTGCAATAGCTTCAGAACTCAGTTTTTTTTCACAGTGAGCAAACGCGGATCCTTTCTTGTGCATGTCTATCTCTTCTCCAAGCTTTCGCTTAATATACGGGGTACGTTAGCCCCGGTTAGCCGAACTTTCAAAGAACGTAATGGATATCGGTATACTCCTAAGCCAACATATCCGTTTGTTATGCGCTCTCCAAAATGAAGATAAAAACTAGATTTCTAAAGCCCCGGTTAGCCAAACGTCCATTACGTTCTTTGGACGTCCATTACGTTCCTTGGACGTTTGGCTAAGTGGGGCTTTAGAAATATAGTTTTTGTCTTGAATTTGGAGAGTGCACAACAAACGGATATGTTAGCTTAGGATATAGAAATATAGTTTTTGTCTTGATTTTGGAGAGTGCACAACAAACGGATATGTCAGCTTAGGATTATACCGATATGTGTGAGTTCTTGATTTCCAGTGGTAGGTCTCTTTCCCTTAAACTATCTAGGTAAGGTTAGGTAAGGTTAGGTTAGGTTAGAGGACGTGTACTTGTCAACTGTGACAAGTACAGTACCCGCAGGTCGAATTGACCCATTGTACAACGTCCTAGCTTCTCTCACAACTCGTGTTGTGTGCGTTAATTTTATTCTTGAGTAGCGGGACCTACAGTTTAAAATCGACTCCCAACGACAGATTATTGAGAAGCTTTTCATGGCAATTTTTACTCTCAGAGTTTTTGCCAGAAATCTGCTGAGAGGAAGTCGCCGAAGAAATACTTTCATATTTCGTTTTGATGTCTGACCTGGGATTTGAACTCGGGTCTTTCGTCTATTAAGCCAACACACTACCTACTAGACCACGGCAACTTCTAACCTATCTATCTAAAGGAAAGAATAAACCTCTCAGAGTATAATACACCTCTGCTTTAATATTGCGTGCAGTGAGACAAACAATGCGAAACTTTGACATTTAAAACCGTTTATAAGGTTGCTAGTTTTGTATCAACGTTACCCTCGTACATACTAATGTATTTAAAACGCAACAAACGTGTTTACTCCTTTCTTTTGGCCTGGACTATGATGTAAAAACTTTATTTTTTCAATTTTATAACAAAAACAAAAACACACAAAAAAAAAAAAGAAGTTGAAATAAAAAAATCTCTGAAATGGAGAAAAATAAAAAGTTTTTGGGAGTTTCCTAATATTCAGTTGTAGATTTTTTTCATTCACTTTTTTTGTTTGTTTGCTATTGACGTCTATACACACATGATTTTCAACTGGTTTATTTTATTGTCACCATAAAAAAGAGAAACAAAAAAATAAAAAAAAATGGCAAAAAATTGGAAAAATCCAAACTTTGTTGCCAAAGTAAGTTTTTCGTTTTATGCGATGCTGCGCTATGTGGCTAGCAAATTAAACATGTAATTATTTGGAAAAAAGAAAAGAAAAAAAAAAAACAGAAATGAAGTTGAAAATATATAAAAATATATGTATAGTCAGTAAAATTGAAAATAATTAAAATTCTTTTCAAAGAAAAACTCAATAATTATTATTTTCACATGTTATTTTGAAAAAAATAATAGACAAGCGAGTTGTTGCATATTAGTGGGATTTTTTGGTTTATTTTGGATATTTAAACAATTCTTTTAAAAACACGAATTAAATTTGTACAATTTAGAAATTTTGTATAAAACCTCTGCCATCTCTGCTTTTTAATTAATTCTAAATGATACCACAGCTATCACCCAAATAACACTAGTGAGGATTGTAAACTAGAATCAATAGACTTGGTACACATTTCCGACTTTGTAGTGAAGATTTCAAAGTTCAATAAATCATTAATGGGAAAAGCGGACATTTCCCCCTTTATCATTTAGATTCATAACTATTTCTCACAAAGAGATGAGCCAGATAGGGGTATGTACTGATGAATTTAAATCAGAATGAGAGTTAATGGTTGGCTTAATACTACAAGACTGGTAAACTTATCGGCAAAAGACCAACAGCAGCAGCATATAATTCTTATAAATTATGAAACTGATAAAAGCAAACACGTAATAATAATATGGGGAATATGCTAACACTCTACAAGACACTCATCCTACCCGCGCTTCTTTATGGCGCAGAGGTATGGACCATATTAAGCACAGATGCAGCAGCCTTGAGAGTGTTCGAGAGAAAAGTCCTACGTAAGATCTTCGGTCCAGTGCGAGTTGGCGAGGATTTCCATATTCGATCCAACAGTGAGCTGTATGAGCTCCTCAACGACATTGACGTTGTGCAGCGTATTAACATCCAGCGGCTGCGCTGGCTCGGCCATGTCGTTCGAATGAAGGATGATGCTCCGGCGAGACGGATATTTGATGCGGGAATCTGCGAAAGTCGGCGAAGAGGACGACCTTGTATCCGTTGGAAGGACCAGCTCTGCGACAGTCCTATGTTTCTCAAATGAACGAAAAGGAAAGAGGAAGGAAAGAAGTTCTTATCGTAATAAACAAGAAATGCCGGACATCTATATCATCACAGAACATTATATATTGACCTTTAATTGTATATAGAGGTATGTAAGCAAGTACATATACATACATACATACAAATTTGCTCATTACAACCCTTTATTCAGGTTTAGGACCTAGCTTCTTACACCACTTATGTTGTGTGTGTTAATTTTATACATGACTGTTGGGGCCTATATTTTAAAGTCAAGTCCGAATGACAGATTTTTGAGAAACTTTTCTAGACTGGGGTTCGAACCTTGACCTCACACAATACTTATAATACACAATAATACATACTAGACTACGGGGACTAGTAACCGATCTAAATCATTTTCTAAATCTCTGTTAAGAAAGACGGGCAGGGTAGAAAGTGCCAAAGTGTTGCCAATAACGTCATTCAGATTGTAATTAAAAGGGGGTGGTGTGGGTGGCTGGCATCCATTTCATAAATTTGTTTATTTTTTTTCTTGTTGTCAAACTTGTCCTTGATTATTAATTGTTATCGTTTTATGTGTGTTTAAATTAATTATTATAATTTATCCTTTAATATCTTTTAGCATTTTATCTTTTATAATACAACACAGTCATAAATTAATGGAATTATTATTATTTTTATGATTATGGCGAGTGAAACGTTTTTCTTTTTGTTTTTATTTCATATTTTCAAAGATTAACTGGCATATGTTTAATATTTTATTATGATGATTAGACACGCTAATTTATTATGGCATTTTTATTTATTTATATTTTTTTCTAGCAGATTAAAAATGAATTTAAAATCGTAATTGGGGTTACAATTTTACAATAATAATAATGATTAAAAATTATTTAAAAATGTTTAAAACAATATTTTATGTAAAGATATTAAATTAAAAGCAATCTTATTGATTTTATTCAATACATATGTGTATGTGTGTACATGTATGTATTAATGAAATAAATTTTATATATTTTCCATACCGGGCGTAATTATCTGATATCTCTTCTTCTACCTTTTTGATTTTAAAAATTGCCTTTTTTTGTACGGTGAAATAAAATAAATGTAATTAAACTTTATGCCCGATTGATTAAGTTGAGAGATAAACAAACATTTTTTTACAATATGCCAGAGCCGGTGAAAAGAAGGATTTAATAATTCCATATACATATGTACTATAAAGTGCAAAAATTGTAATGGTTTGAGCAAATGATTATCATTATAATAAAATTATAAACGGTTTGATTTTTTAATATAAATTACATTTTATGAGACAATAATTGTAAAAAGTGCCAGCAACTACATGCAAAAAAGCCGTATACGCAAAATGGCCTCTTACCGTATGCACACATACATACATACAGACATAGTCAGTCAAACTCTTTACAATTAAGTTTTATCTTTCGTGTCTCTCTGTTTTAATGTGACAGATGGCTGTGTCTCTCCCTAAAGCCTTTTTATTACTATTTTCTCCACTTTTTTGTTGGTGTTCTTGTTGTTGTTTTTGTCTGGAAAAAAACCAGCAGACAGCCAGCCAGTCACATTGCCTAAATGTCTGTCATTTTAAAGTCATTTTTGTGTAGTCGTCATGGCGTTAATTTGATATGAATCCTTGACAAAAGCAAAAATTGACTTTTTTTCACCGTAAAAACAATACAATGTATGTTAGTGTATTTATATATACATATAAATTCATATGTATATGTATGTATATTTCATGTCTGTTCCATCACTAACATTTGCATACATAAACTGTTATTTGTTGCTTGTTAAATAATTGACAGTAGTTGTGGATTGTCAATTTAAAATGTTTTATATTGTATTTGTATTTGTTGTTATTGTTATTAAATTTTTAAGCATTTAAAAACATTTTAAACAAAAAAATTTTAAAAATTGAAATGCCATGTATTTTACATCTGACTTAACAAATGTTTACTTTTAACTTAAATTACACTGCAACATGTGTACATGTCACGCTTCTGTAAAAGTCATCTGACAAAGCATTTGAAAATACATACATATGTATTTAAGTATGTTTCAATTTGATTTGATAATGCATATGATTTAGCACAAGCAAAGCAGTCGATGGCGGCCAAATTTTAAAACAGTTGGCGGTAGCCTGATATTACAAAAATGCTTCTGTAAAAGTCATCTGACAAAGCATTTGTAAATCTGCAATTTATCTTTAAACAAAATACGTGTATAGAGCATCTATTATACCTTTTAAAACTTAATCTGGCAACATTTTTAATCCTGTTTGTTTATATTTTATTATTAATTTATTACAAAATATAATTGCGCAGTTTGCGGAATGAATGCAAGGAATTACTTGTGCTTGTAAATAAGTAAATAATAAAGCTGATTGTCTTTTTTGTTTCAATAATAATTATAATTATAATAATATGCATATTTAAATAATTTCGAAACCACTTTTTGCAACATACATATTTTTTTTGAAAACATCATGTTTTCATTTATGTTTTAAAGCGTTAATTATGATTTTTGCATAAAAAAAAATATAATTCAATTTAAATATCTTACAAAACCTCCAACGGCTGAACAATCCGTCAAATATTCTATTATTTTATGAAATACTGTTTAATCGGATCATAGTTCAATACATCAAATGATTCTCAGTGCATAATTTAAGTGAATAAAATGGATTATAAATAGGCAATCTCTTACGTGGTTCCACCTATAGCATACCTATGCTTCGATGGCAATAATCTGTTTTGTTTGTTTAGATTCTTAAGAGAGCCCAACGCAATGAATAGTTCGTCTCTTAACTGAGGGGACAATATTACTCCTGACAACAGACATCTGTCAGTTGACACCTGTCAAAATTAAACCAACCTCGTTGTTTGCATACTACCATTCGTTCAAGGACAATATGAAAAAATCAAGCCAAAGTTTACTATGGAACTGAAAAATAAATGATAAAAAATAACTCACGGAGCAGTTGAAGCCTCTACACAAGGAGCAATTAAAAAACACTATAAAGGCGCATCTGAGATTAGTGAGAGTGAGAGAGAGAATATTTGGAAGCCACAAAGTAACTCTTGGGTATGAAAAAGCTTTCAATCAATCACTACTCTCTCTTGTTCTCCTCTCTGCTATGACATTATTTCCAGTATTCCTACACAATGCCCTAAATAAATAGGCGATATCCCCTAAGGGTTGAGATTAAAAAAAAATAATAATAATAATTAAGGGCGCAGCACTTAATGACAATGTGTTGCCTTACATTAGGTTAGGTAGGGTGACGTCCCCTTCTGGAAGGAAGGGGTCCCACTTAGGCCACTGTTTAGATCAACCTGGATGCCTCAATTTAAAAAAAAATATTGGCCCCAAAAGATGTGTAGTGCTGTTATGCTGTACGTTTATCACTTAAAACTTTCTAAAGTTATTAATTACACAGACTTCCTCATTTCCTACCACACAATTTGTTTTTCTATTATTTCAAGTGTTTAATTAATTAATAAAATTGTTTTCGTTTTTTCGTTCGTTCCTTCGTTCGTTTTTTTAAAGCTTTAAGGAAATTTAAACTATTAAACATATTAATTATAATTGTCATTAAAATAGCGGTTATGAGTGTTGTGTACGAGCAATAAAAAAATGGGCAACAAAAAACATCTATAAAAATTATTAATTAATTAATTTTTAAACAATTTTTATAATTTATAATAAACCTTAAACGGCAAACAATAATTGTCAAACACAATTTATATAAAAATACAATACATACATACATATGTATGTACATACAGATTTATTAAATTATTCAATAAAAAAAAGAAAAGAAAAAAATACAAACAAAAATAATGAAAACAATAACAAATATTTTAATGAGCATAACAACAATAACATGAAAACAACAAACAGAAAAAAAAAATAGTATAGTAATATGGTGCAACATTATAAGTGTAATATAGCATATGCAATGCAAAAGTTGGCTACACGTTAGACGCAGCAGTAAATATTTATATAATAACCTGCATTTCTGTGTATTATGTTTTCTTTTTATTTTTTTTAATTAAAAAAATAATAATATATCTTTTAACATAAAAATAAATGTATTATAAATAATTAAATGATTATAATTTAACATGTAACATAATTGCATTTATTATGACAATTACCATTATGTTGTTCTCTGCTCTTGTTTACTTTTATTTGAAAAAATTTTTTATTTTCTTTTCTTTTATTTTTTTTAATAAATGTAATTAAATTTAACGTATATTGACGTCAATTAAAATGTGCATATGTATGCATGTACATATATACACAAATAAATAAAAACAATTATTTAAACAAATTGGCAAAAAAAAAAGGAAATCAAAATTAAGAAATATACTCTGAGAGTAAAACTGGCCACACGTAAAAAAAAAATAATAAAATGATTGACGGCTGTTATTTACAACCTTATTGATCAACAATAAGTTTGGAAAATTAAATCCTATTTATATCCAATAAAAACTCGGTTTTTTTGTATTTTAGTAAGATTATATAACACTTGATTCTGTAAACATTGCTTAGATACAAAGCTCTATTAACATGTTCCTAATATACCTACACAAGAAGCTCTGGAATATGTTTATAATCTAACGATGAAAGCAACATTAATAATCTAGAAATATAAAGGACTTTTACGTTCCTTTTATTGCGAGTACTAATGAGATCAAACATGTTTGATCCAACCTAAATGATCAATTAATGAAGATTTTGTTATATGTTTGTAAACAATATTGCTGATACTCTAGTGAAATTTGCAGAAAATTTTGTCAACATCCATAATAATAGTGAGATAAACAAATTACACTTGATTCTGTAAACATTGCTTAGATACATAGCCCTATCAACATGTTGCTAATATACCTTCACAAGAAGCTCTGGAATATGTTTATAATCTAACAATGAAAGCAACATTAGTCTTTAGGAATATAAAGATTATTGTGAATACTAATGAGATCAAACATGTGTGATCAGACCTAAATATCAGTTAATGAAGATTTTATTATATGTTTATAAACAATATTGCTGATACTTATGTAATTATTCATGCGAAATATGTAAGTCAGACTGATAAAAATAAAATGTTGCCAGAAACATGATGTTGCAAGTTAATTGAGTATTCATCCATTATAAAATCAAATTAATTTAATATATTTTTTTTTATTAATTGTAAATATTTCCATAAAATTTCTTGTCATATTAATAATTTTATTTCCACGAGTTGATAATTTTAGATTCTAAACACATCATTATTATAAAAAAAACAAAATTTTTAAATTATAAAATTAATTTCCGTTGCCAATATATATATGTATATATTTTTTTTTTGGTAAATTACATTGACCAGACATCCATAAAAATGTTTGGGAAAAATATCACAAATTAAATGTAAATAAATAAATTAAAGATAAACGAAAATTTAATTTCCGTTTTGTCAAATATAAACGCTCCAATAAAAGCAGCACAAACTTTCTATTTTTTTTTTGTTTGCACTAAAATTAATTAGTTTTATTGGTGATATTTAACATTATAAATAGAAAATAAATGAATATCCTTTTTAAAAACGACAAGGACAACAGTACAAAGCCAATGGAATACACAACAATATAGCTTATCTTTCTTATTTATCAACAAGAATAAAACTTTTAAATTAAATCAGAGAAAAAAAGTTACTAAAAGTAGGAAAACATAGGAAGAAAGTATGAGAGTAAAATAATACTGAGTATAGGCATTAATTGCTATCGTTTTTTTTTAAATGACATTGAATGCAGAGCTTGAAAACTAAGTTCAGTTTTACGCATGCTTTGCTACCATTATGTAGACTACTTTACTCAGTCTAAGGTATACTGTAGCAATGTAAATGGAAAAGGTTGCCATAAATGCCGGCGATCTCACAGGGAAATTTCTGATCTTATATGGGTTTCAGGACTTAGTAATATCAGTCAGAGCGAGTAGAGAACTCACTATTTTCGAATTTTTTATCAGCATCGGGTGTCATCGTTGTCTCAGGCAAATGAACTTCCGAATAGGGCAACTTCTTCGCCTCCAATGGGGGCGAAAACTTTTCTATGGTGTAGGATGAGATGTATACTCCAAAAAAGTGAGATTAAGACTTCTCAGATCAAATGTGAGACAATCTAATTATGTACAATAAGAGAAGATTTTAGTAATTTAGAACCTCTCAGTTATCCGGGAACAACCTGAGGTTAGTAACTAGAGCACTGTAGACTCAAAGTACAATTGTTCAGTATTGGGATCATCCCGAACCTAAAATGTAGTTTCTTTAACGATGAGAATGAAACAACAGAACACATACTTGCTAGCTGTGATGCATTAATGCCACCCAGAAGGAAATCTGGGTGCTTATCAAGTGTTAGGCATGCCCCTTTTTTCATAGCAAACAGCATTCTGAAGCTTTTCAGGGAAATAAGCTTGAAGGAGACATTATAGGAGTACTCTATATAGCTATAGGGCAGTACAATAGATCCTATGGTCAGGTCACAGAGGTTCTTGGCCGCTCATTTTCTGTCATCTTTGACTGAACTTTCCGAAGTATCGCGATTTGGTCGGGATTGTTTCCCATAAGAACACTGTTTGATCTCCGGATGTTGCGTAATGTGGATCGTTTAACCTCTGCTTGAGGAGTTTTCATAGACAATTAGCCGTCTAAGCTAGTAAAGCCTTCATTTAAACGGCTTTTAATTGGATTTGGCATCCTCATAAGCCTACTTTATTCTTGAGGAGTCCTTAGAGGGTTTAGATTCAGCAACTGAGAATTGATTTTTTCTTGATACGCCAATATATGTAACAGTCCTAACGAAGTGTAAATGTAACCTCTGTGACATTTGTTCCTCGACAAAGGGAAGCCTATAGTTCTGTATTACTTTCAAATAAAAAATGGCCTACATTAACAACATCTTTAAATCATTAACAATCCATCGCCGCCGAGTTAAAAAGTTGATCAAAATGGTCCGAAATCTCTACAGATTTCTGCAGAAGTGCATGGATTCGTTATGTTGCATTAATTGCTACTGCCGTGGTGAATCGGCAAGGGGTAGAAGGAAGGATCCCTATAGCTTTAAAATATCCGTATTGGTAGTCAATAAATTTTTTGCACATTTCGCTTGGTATTCTCCCAATCCATTGGTATTAATTTTATTTTCATACGAATGATAAGAGGGTGTTTGTTGCATTACGATTAGAGGCTTTATGGGTTTGACCAGTTGCCTCATAAAAAATGTGATTGATTATTTGTCAAAGAAAAGCTATAAATTTATATTGTAATTTTGTGCAAATTCACCACTGTGTTGGCAAAGAGCATTCTTGCATGCTCTTTGAAAATTGAATAATTTTCTATTTATTTCTTCTGAATTCTAAAATTATTATTGTTTTTATTTCATTTCAAATATGCAAATATTTATTACTAAGCCTTAACGGTAATTTACTTGACTATTTACTGTGTATATGTATGCATGTATGTGTGTGTGTACGATTATTTATTTGCAGCCATTAATAGCATTTTTACGCTTTTGCATATTTATTTATAATGAAATTGCGTGCTACTGTGCTAAATGTATACCATTTTTTTAGCCTCCATTTTTTTGTTTATAATTTAACTGTAATTAAAGTCAACTAAAACTATATTTTACAACTTTTAATAACTCCTTTATGTTTCTTCCTTTCTAAATACTGGTTAGAGAGGTATGTATAACGAATTGTTAACATTTGCCAACAATTAACCAAGAAATTTGAGAAAAAAATAAAAAAAAAAGAAAATTCTTTGAAAGCAAACTTGTACGGATAACATGCAAAGGTCATTTAATTTTTAGATTTTTTTTACTTGCTTGTTTGCAAAATTCTAATAATAACAATAAAAGAAAAATTATATTATTTTGTTGTTAAAAATAAAATTACAAAACAAATATAAAACGTTAGACGTTATAATAATATTATGTAAACGCCCTCGTTCTGTTTGACAAAAAATAAAAAATTTAACGCAAATACTTGTACTACAAATGACATTTAGTAAGGTGACGCTAAACTCATTATATTAAATCTAAGCTATTTTCTATTCTTTTTTTTTTTGTTATTGCTATTTTTGTTGCCATTTCCTAACAAATACAAATTGTCATGCAATCCACGAAAAAAACAAAGAAATCTCCTTTCGTATGTACTTGGAATTGTCAAATGAATTTCTATTATTTGTAATCTCTAAATGCACGCAATATATTCACTATGAAAAGGGGTCTCTAATACAAAATAGAACCAAAAACAAAAATAAAAAACAGAATAAAATCCAATGACCTCCCCTAATATGGCATTAATAAAGCCTTAAAAGTTTTACAAAAGATTTGTAAGGATTTCTTTCATTTCCGCTCAAAATATAGCCTAGTTTGGCTTTACATTAATTACGATAGAAATATCACAAGGGACTAGGAAAAAAAACCACCCCCTTGACAATTCACTATTTTCTGTACGTACATACATATACATATGTACGTGTCTTTTGCTTTTCTTTAAACTATAATTACCTTAAAAAAGTTTTTGGCATATGGATTCTAATTAGAATTGAAATGTTAAGACCTCTGTAAAGGAATTTATTTGACAAACTTAATCATAAAACGCATGGGTAAATATAATGTCTACATACATCATTACAACCCTTCAGTCAAGACTATAAACTAGCTTCTCACACCATTCATTGGTGTGTCCTAATTATAATCAAAGAGTGGAGGGACCTACAGCTTAAAATTGATTCCGGATGACAGATTTTTTTTGAGAAACTTTTCAAGGCAATTTTTTTTATAAAATTTTTTTTTTTATCAAGATGTCTAATCTGGGTTTTGTACCGTGGTGTCAAGTCCATTAAGCCAACACACTACCTACTAGACTACTGCGACTTCATGTATAATATACACAATTTGTAAAATAAGTTCCAGCGTTATAATAAACAGCATCCCTGCTTAACGTCACTAAGTAAGCAGATTAGATCGCTTATCTGGCCATCATGAAGTACGCTATACACACTTCCATTGTAATATTTCTATTATGTTTGGATTCCAGAGCTTTCCGTATGTAATTTTTGTGTAACTTTTTGAGCTTAAAGAGTAAGTTGAAGAAATATTATATGCTGACAGCAGATTTCAAGATATGTAGGCACAAGCATTAAATCTTAGATATGAACTCTTAAAACTAGTGCTAAAGACGAATAACAGTGTAATAGATCAACCGCAGTGTTCATCAATAGTAACCAAACCAGGAGATTTTAATATTTTGGTGGCATTGTGGACAACGTTAGCGAAAATCGCTTGGAAATAGGTAGAGTTGTCTTTGCCCACATAAATCGCTTACAAGGACGTAGAACTATCCTGCAATTTACAAAAATAAAAATTTGTAGGTTAGGTTATGTTAGGTTAGAGGACATGTACTTGTCATCTGTGACAAGTACAGTACCCCCAGGTCGAATTGACCCATTGTACAACGTCCTGGCTTCTCACACCACTCGTGTTGTGTGCGTTAATTTCATACATGAGTGGCGGGACCTACAGTTTAAAGTCGACTCCAAACGACAGATTTTTTGAGAAGCTTTTCATGGCAATTTTTACTCTCAGAGTTTTTGCCAGAAATCTGTTGAGAGGAAGTCGCCGAAGAAATATTTTCTTATTTTCGTTTTGATGTCTGACCTGGGATTCGAACTCGGGCCTTTCGTCTAATAAGCCAACACACTACCTACTAGACCACAGTGACTACAAATAAAGACTCAGAATGTATAAAGAAAAAATATCATACGTAACGATGATAATGGTATCACAAATACTGCTTTGGAATGGTAGGAGTAATACCTCAAATCATCATGTCGTCAATTGATAACAAATTATTGCAGGAAATAGAAACGAGTGGAAGTAATATAATAATTATGTACATCGGTTGGTAATTATAAATCTATAGTGCCCATCGTTGTAAGACCTGGTCAATGGCGTTGTGAAGATACACATATGGAACGAGTACGTCGCCAGCTCAAAAGTTATTGAAACAAGTTTAACAACCCGATCAGGGACAGACAGTATAGTATTAGTAAGGCTCGTTTTACTGGTGACCTGTTGGCGTTAAACTCAGAAAGATGAATGTTCGCTGGAATCAGCATATGATTCGAGTGCCTAAACAAGCACATCGATTTCTGGAAGAAGCATTCCATCTGACCTCCTTGCACTTTGAGGTTTCTCGACGCTTCTGTATAGAGGGCGTAGGTACGGGGTATCCAACGCTATTGATTAACATAGAAGCGCATTCGTACGCAGTTATTGTTTTATCACTACTTAAAAGCACAGTGATCGACGAAAATAAAGGAAAATTCGGTATTGAAATAGGTGTAGTGTTTAGGCATATTAAATTTTAATGTTTAGTTCCGCAGGGACAAAATTTCACATACTGATTATGCGGCTAAAGAGCGAAATCTCTCTGTATTGCATTGTATGATCCACTGGCCAATCATCCACGAATGTGGTAAGGTTGATTGGCCAGTGGATCATACAATGCAATACAGAGATAATTCGCTCTTTAGTCGCACAATCAATATGTGAAACTCTATCCCTGGGGAACTAAACATTACAATTTAATATCCCTAAACACTACACCTATTTCACCACTCCTATTTCCGTCTTAAAATGTTTTTTAAAGTTCAATTTTTCTTCAATTTAAAATACAAATCCTTTTTAAGCCTTTTCAATTAATTATTTCATGTTTTTATAAAAAAATTTCCTCTTCTTCTAAAATTCCCGTGATATTGTTATTTTTCATTTGAGTGTAATAATGCCATCTATATTTTTTTTTTGTTGCGGTTGTGTTGTTGTTGTTGTCGTTGTCATTTCAATATTTGTATTAACGATTTATAGAAATTATATACGCTGGACTGAACTGGACTTTATTGAAGTTTTGCAATTTTTTTTTGTAAAAATCTTTCTTTTTTTTTTGTAACAAACAATCGCCTTTTGTGCAACCAGCCTATTGTTTACAACAATAGAGGTGATTTTTTTTCTTCTTATTTTTAAAATTGTTTTTTATAAACCGTTTAGTTGCTTAGATTATTTTTTAATCCATTATTTTTGCTGCCACAAAATGCATAAAAAAACAAACAGAAACGACCACGACTAGACAATAAATTAAAATCCCTTAGAAACTGCAATACAAAAAGACGGGAGGATGGATGGATATGGCAACTTGTTTTAATGAAATTAAATAAAAGAGAGAGAGAGAGACAGGGTTGTCATTGAAGAGTATTTTGATTTAAGGATGCGTTAAACTAAATGAAAGTGTTGCCAAGTGGAATTTATAAAATGTAAAATATAAAATAAAGTGGCGAATTGCAGTATTTTAAAACAAAAATTAATGCTGACGAGTTGTCAAGCAGATATCTGGAACTACCACATGGAAAAAGAGCTCTATAGGTTTAGGACAATCTATACTTTTGTCGGGAAATTACAATAGAAGGATATTTAAGTCATGCATCAGGCTATCGAGGAGTAAATCGAGGTTATCAAACGGTCCCTTGGCAAGTCACTATTGATACAAAGAAAGTTTTTTCCTAATGAGAATTCTTCCGGACTCAATATGTACATTCTATGGTGATGAGAATTAGTCATAAGAACACCTATTTGGAATCTGTGGCGCATTAATGAATTCTAGAAAGCAATACTTTGATGCATATCAAGTGCTGAGCAGGGAATTATCATTGTTGACAGAGTGTGTAGCATCCTAAATACAATAGGCTTGGAGAAGACGTTATAGGGATACCCTTATAAAGCTTGTGGACAGAAACAATAGATCGTATAATCACAATACCTTGACAGCTCTTCAGGCCGACAATAATAGTAATGGTAGTTTGAAGCAGAGGAGACCAACCAAAGGTTTAATGCCTAAACCTATCAAGAAGTCTTGTTGCATATAACTTGCCTTTATTCAGTCCCAATATAAGGCTTTCCTGTAATCAGGATAGCCCCAGAACTTCTTCCCCATACATAATGCATACCTTACCATGCATGAAATCATTGTTAATCGCCTTCTTCATTGCTATGGTATCAAAGTGACGCAATGGGTCGAGCGTGATATGTTAAGTACCCCGTCGGATAACACCAAGTTAAAAGAGTACCGGGGTACGATAGATTGCCAGTGCCGCCTCATATCGAACCTGTATCTCAATCGGTTGAATGAAGAGTGTTATTCTAGATGAGGCCCTCCACACTACTTAGCCCTAAACCTGTACATTCAGTCTTCAGTCGAAGGATTGAATTTCTGTAGAGGTCTGGATTTTATTGAAGATAGTAGGCGTTAATATTAGATTTTACTTAAGAGTTGCCAACTTTAATATTTTTAAAATACAATAACAATTTTAATTTTAAATACTATTTTATGCAGCATGTAAATGAGTTTTGTATTATGCTATCCTTGAATTGTCAACTCTATTGTGTTTTGAAGTATTTTTTTCCTGTTATTCTTTGTTTTTGTCAAACAAAAGGTGTTTGTTTTTCTTTTTGTGTTTTTTTTTTTTGGTAACAATCATTACAATGATTATCATTTTCTCAAATATTTATTTTCATCCTAGATTTACTGGTTGCTTTGTTGTTATTGTCTTATAATTGTTGGCAATAGCATTGACAGTAATTCATGCTTAACATTTTCTGGCTGGCTGTTGAGATTGAGAAGGCTTCATCAGATCAAAGTTTATTTAAGTTTCTTAATGCTTTACATAATAATAAAATACATCTGAAAAGGGTTAACAAGTATAAACAGAACCTTTTTTTCTGTTGTTGGGAGAAGGAAGAATTAAAAAAAAAACAATGAAAAATAAAGAGTTTTTAAAAGAAATTGTGGCCATAGCAATAATAGCATTAGCAGCTAGGATTTGATGTAAATTTGTTATAAAGCGAAATACATTAAACTTTAAATCGTTTATTATGTTGTAAGATAATTTGTACCTGTTTTTTGTTTAAACGATTTTATATAATTATTACATCAACCATAAATCTTAAGAATTTTCATACTGAAGCCTCTTACTTCTCTCTCTCCCTGCTTGCCATTATCTCTTTAGCCAAGTTGAAAACAAAGTCTGTAGTATGTATGTATGTGGCATCTTTTAAAAGTAATAAAGATAGGTTTTCTTCTCTTGTTGTCATAAATTATAAATTTATGAAATGCTCACGTTCTTTGAGACATTTTGTGTTCGAAATTACAACATTAAAATGCAAACGTGTGCAATGTGATTATTTTGTTAAATTCAAAATTTATTTGCTGCTGTGTTGCTCACAATTTGTAATTGGTAAGCGTAGTAGCAAGCAGCAGCAGCATATTATTCATAATTAGCATTAAATTTATTTGCCATTTCAGAAGAAAAAAAAAAGCAGAGAAAAAACAATACCAAAGTTAAATGATAATTTTATGAAATTTTTCTGTCTAAATGGTATTTTACATATTTAAATATGTTAAAATATTATAGAGAATACAATATACATAGATTTAATAATATGCCACAAAAAACAAATTACTCAAATATTTCCATAAAATATTTCATATAATCAAAATGATACAAGGGACAGATAGAAAATTTAGTTAAGTGTTCAATATTTCTGGGAAAATTTCTTTCATTTTAATAATTAATCAATTACAAGCCTTCACATTTATATTCAATTTATAAATTTTGTTGCAAATTCAAAACGAGGTAATTCGAATTTGTCAATACAAGAGGCTTTAGTCAGAATTACAACCCAACACGCATGCTGCATTTGTGTTAATTTTATGCATAAGTGGCGGGGCCTACAGTTAACAATAAATTTAAGAAACTTTTCATATCAATTTTATTTACTCTTAAGAGTTTTTGCTGAGCGTTTGTGTCTAAAAGAAATATTTTTTTATATTTCGTTTTATTCCAGATGTCTGAGTTGGAGTTTAAATCTTGAACTCTCTCATCTAATAAGACAAAATAATACCGGCAACTTGAAATTACTGAGTTTGTTGCTACTCATGGTTAAAAATGCTTTCGACATGGCTAGTGTGAGAAAAGCGTAACCGCAATCTTAATTAAAGAATTGTAAAGGCTACTAATATAGAAGGCTAGCCTTAGTCTAGTGGACAGTGTGTTAACATATTAGACGGGAGGCCACAGTTCAAACCCCAGGTCAGACCTCTCCAACAAAACGCTATATAAAAAAATATTTCTCCGGCGACTTCCCCTCAGCAAGTTTCTGGCAAAAACTATGAGACTAAATAAAATTACCATGAAATGGTTCTCAAAAGTCTGTCGTTCGGAAAATACTTTATGACTGTAGGTCCTTTATGTAATTAATTTATTTTATTCAAATTGTTTTTATTACATTTTTATTATTTATGGATTATTTTATTTTATTTATTTATTATTTTATTTATTTACGACTGTAGGTCCTTTATGTAATTAATTTATTTTATTTAAATTGTTTTATTACATTTTTATTGTTTATGGATTATTTTATTTATTTATTAAATTTTTTTAAGTATTTATTTTAATTATTTATTTATTTTTTTTAATTAATTAATTTTATTTAATTTGTTTTTATCATATTTTTATTATTTATGGATTATTTTCTTTTATGTATTTATTTATTTAAGTTTTTTTTAAGTATTTTAATTATTTATTAATTTTTTTTAATTAATTTATTTTATTTAAATTCTTTTTATCATATTTTAATTATTTATGGATTATTTAATTTATTTTTTAATTTATTTATTTAATTACTTTTTATACACAGGTTTTTTATTTTAATTATTTTATTTAGTTCATTTTTTTTAATTTAATTCCATTTTATTTAAGTCTTTTTTATTTATTCAAAATTTTTAATTGTTTATTTTAATTATTTTATTTTATTATATTCGTATTATTTATTTTATGCGTTTTAGTTATTTTTTATTATTTATTTTTTAATATTATTATTATTATTATTTATTTTTTAATATTATTATTATTATTATTTATTTTTTAATAATTTATTTTAAATATTTTATTTTGTTTATATTACTCAATTTAAATCAATTTGATTTAATTTAATTGAATTTAATTTTTTACCTGTTATTTTAATTATTTTATTATATTTGTATTATTTATTTAATTTTTATAATTTATTTTATTATTTTTATATTTAATTTGTATTTTATTTATTTTTTTGTCAAATTGATTTTGTATTTATTTATTTACTTTAACTATTTTATTAATTTTTTTAATTATATTATTTATTTATTTTAATTTTTTTTTACTTAATATTTCTATTTTATTGTATTTATAAAAATTATTTTCTTATTTGATCTCATTTTATTTCATTTATTTTTTGTTACATTTATTTTTTTACTTTCAAGTTTTATTTTCAAACAAATTACTTGAATTATTTCTTAAATTATTGAATTGCCAACCATTTTAATACGCATTCTTCAATTGTATACGATTTTTGCTACAATTCAAATGACAATTTGGCAACTGGACCTTTTATTTTGTTTGTTTTTTTATGCATATTTTACTTCTTTTTCTTTCTCTATTAATAACAAACAATAACAAAATACATATTGACTTTTTACTAGAGCATATACTTTGAAAATGATGACAATAAATGTCATTCTAAATAAACACACACATACACACACCATATAACTAAAACAGTTAAATACATGTGTGTGTATACATACATATGCAGATGAGCGTAATAACAGTGGCAATTCTCTTTAACAGAGAGGGAAAGAGTATAACTGTATAGACAGGAAATGAAATAAAATGATACATGAGATGTTGTTATTCTGTTATAAGTTTTTACTGTTTTAAGGCACGTATGCATGTGTTTGTGTTTACATGTGTATGTACATATGTATGTGTATTGATTTTATTTTCTACTATTTTCCTGTCAAATATTATTGTCGATGATGATGAATTTTTGATGAATATTGCATACACATACGTACACTTGTACACATTGTTGGTTTGTTTGTTTGTTATTATTTTATATTTGCATTATATAAGTTGGTATGTATGCGCTTAGGCGTGTGTATGTGTAAGACTATGTGTATGCATATGGGTGAGTTTGTAGTACATGTGTAAACATAGGCACACATATGTATGGATATGTGTTTATAATACAATATAAACATTTATTTTTTGTTTATTGTCAATGCATGTAAAATATTTTACATTAAAAATTTGTTATTTTTTATTTAATTATTTTAAATACAAGTAAATATAGGTACACATACATGTGTATGTGTTTTATATGAATCTCTGTGTGTGTGTGCGTGTGTATGTTTACATATAAAACAGTCATACAAATATTGTCCACAAATGTATGATAAATTTATTTGCCAACTTTTTCAAATATAACCAAATGACAGAGTAAAAATTACAAAAAACAAAGAGTAAGAGCGAGAGGGAAGCAAAATCATAAAAGAGCGAGAGTTATGGTAGATTGAGAGTTAAGCAAGTCCAAGTTTATATTGTATTTTATTATTGTATTTATTTATTTTCATTTATATTCAATAATGTGTTAATTTTATTGCAAAATGTTAGTTTAATATCATCAAACGTAAGTATATACATATGCATATACATACATACATATGTACATACACTTTAACTTGATATATATTTTTACACTATACAATTTTCCAATAAAAATTTAATCTTTCATCAATAATTGATTTTTATTGATAATATTTAAATATTTATTAACAAAGAAAAAAGAAAAAAAAACTTGATTTGCCAAAGTGACAAAGTTAATTTAAAAAGTTTTTAAGGACACAAGGATTTTGAAGAAATATCATCAAGAATTTATAAATATAAGGAAAGTTTATCATGAATATTTAATAACGCACACACACACATACATTTATAAGTACACACATACATACATATTATATAAACACAGTAAAAAGGACTTCTATTATTATGGTTCTTAAGAAAAAATGGCAGGCTTTTAGGCTTTGAAGAAATATTTGTATGAGTAATGAAAATATTTTTGTTTAATAAAATAAAAATTCTTTAATTTTTAAAAAAGTTAAATTCAGATTTATTTTTTTAAATTTTTTTGATTAAATTTTTTTAAATTAAATTTTCCTTTAAAGAAATTACAAAACTAAGGGATATTTTGAGCACCAAAATTGATGATGTTTTATTTGAATTTTATTATAGAACTGTAGAGCTCTATTGTATATAGGTAACACGCTGACGGTATATGGGACTCTAATATAAAATGTTGTGCCCCAGACGACAGCCTGTTAAATATGGACTTTTTATTTCTTTACTTTCGTTTGAGAATAATAGGATGGTTATAAAGCATTTTTCCTATCTTATAGATGAAGCAGGTTCTAGAATGATAGGGTTGCCATATTTGCCTTTGTCTGGTAACAACATCCTCCCTGAAAATGGGGTCGTTCTATAAGCTATGGCGGTAAAAAGATATAAGAATAGAAGTTCTTATAACCAAATTGACTCTAGTTCTGGTTATAATCTCTGATCATCCATGTGGATGAATAAATCGGAATTGGATATGAGACATTCAGACTCTAAGACTTCCAAATGGAACACAATAGAGTATTTCCAGAGAATATACTGATCCACTTGGACAGCTCCACTGCATTAAAGTGCTCATATTGACGTCTAAAGCTTGTTAATGAATATCGTACATTCATTCGGGAAAAACTGGGTATTCTGAGGTTTTAATTACTTGGGTATCTGGGCCGGAAACTGTATTTCGGATAACGAGATATTGACGAGATTGGATCGTTTTTAAATTACTAGTGAATTTGTATCGTAATTATATGAGTATTCTTAAGAAAATTCACACGATGTAGGGTCCTATACATGTAGTGACCTATTGGCAGTACTATACTTAATACAAATTTTACATTATCGATCGTGCTATTTGACGAAATATGGAGATCTAGATCTATCATCATATTCATTTCAGTTTCATTTAGGATTACACATTTTTGAAGAATTAAATTTGTGCCTTAAAATTACACTTTTCATGGAGATAAGTTCGGGTGTCAACATTTGGCATGCAAATATAAAATAATTAGCTTTGAGAGCCTAAAAATAGGCTTCACATTTTTTTAAATTATAAAAATAATGATTTTTTAAAACATTGTCAAGAGTCAGCTTGGGTGTATGCCTTTAAATTGAAATAAATTTAAAAGAAAATTTATAGTTTATAAATTTACACAGAAAAATAAGAGATGCTTGTTATTTTTATATTTATTTATTAAATTCCTCTTATTATTGCTTCACTCAAACTCACTGTAGCCAATAAGAATTTGCCTTAAATTGTTCTCTAAATATTGCCTACAGAGTGTTTTACAAAATTTATTTTAAACGCCTTTGTGTATGTGGCAACATATTTTCTAAAGAACAAAAAAAAAAAACTCTTAATAGTCTTACAAACTACAACAGTTTATAGACACATACATACATATACAGTAAGCATATGTACACATGTTTATGATTAAATTTCATAGCATAGTTTAAGGCCAAACACATTTTTTGTATATTTTTTATGGCTTTTCATAACAAGTTTTTCAGTATTTTTTCTGTGTTTGTTGTTGATAAATGAATAAATTTGAAGAAAAAGAAGGGGTTTACATAACATATGAAGCATTTTTCATGATTTAGCTTAAGAGTCCGGAAAATCTCATCATCAACTACATATTTGAAAAGAAGAATTTGATGATTTTCAATATAAATTCCTTCGTAATGATTTATTTAGGAAAATATATAAAAAATAAATGATTTCTAATTTCTATTTTTTATTAAAACAAAATTGTAATTAACACAACTTACATATATTCTGAGATGTGTTTTCATAATTTTTTTTTCATATTTTACATGCCAGAAGGGTGGCAATATTTTGCATTTTGGCCTAGAAAATGTATTCAAAATTTAATACAAAATTTTTTGTATTTTTGTTTGGAAATTTTTAAAAGCCTAAAAATATTCTCTTTTATTTTCAAACTATAAATTGCAGTAAAAAAAAAACAAGAAAGAAAAAAGAATTTTTCATTTTGGTTTTTGCCTAAAAATGAATAAGAAAAAAACTGTTTTCTCTAACAAATTTTATTAAAATTTATTGTTTAACAACAAAAAAGCATACATACATATATTTTATCTTAATATTTATTTACGAAAAATTTTCTATGGCCTTTCTTGCAAAAAAAAAAGGGGTAAACGGGCCAGACACCATTCACTATAAAATGTTTTATGGCCATAATTTAAAGGCAAATAAATTATTTTGTCTAGAGGGTGTTGTGTTGCTAAAAATGAGGAAAAAATATTCATAAAATTCAATTATTTATTTAGAAAATTAAAATATTAAATTTAGGCTTTATGGGGTATAAAAATAAAACTGCAGAATATGTTAAGGCATAATGCAAAGGAAGAAAATGCAAAGCCTACTTTAAGGATGTAATAAAATGAAAAATCAACAATTGATATATTAATTGTACATATATGTATGGAGGCGTGTAATTGCATCCTTCTTTATGGAAACGAGAGATTTACAGAATCTGCCATCAGTTATAACATGGTCTGAGACAATTAATGAGACACCGCATCGCCTATATTTATTGGTTTAATTTTACCAGACGCGTACCATATATACTCTCAGCCGCAATATTTTTATTTGATATTTAAAAAGATTATTGTAAACGAACAAAAGTTAAATAAATCTAATCAAAAACTACAGATAATCCAGTGCAAGATTTGTATGAAAAATTTTTCATTTTGAATATGAAAGTTATTAAAAATTTCATCGTCCTTATTTTAAAGCCTAAATGTAGACTTTATAAATTACTTTTTATAATTTTTCTACATTTATTTCATTCTATTTTACCAAGTTTTCTACCTCATTTTAACATTTTTTGTTCTTATGAAATTACAAACAATTTTGATGCCTAAAAGTATGCTTTAACCTTGTATTTCTTGGCGTCTATAGACATTTTTGATTATCACCATTTGACTGTGCGGAGAACTTTATAATTAAATTTCAGGCATTAACAGTATTTCTGCTTGTTTTGCCTATTTGTGCTAGTATTAGGGCCTTCGAGAAATATTGTTGGAGAGTATGCAATAATCGTAAAGAATTTTGACAGAATATTTCGTAAAATTCATTTAAATGGAGTAATTTTATAAACGAATGAGAACCTTTTTGGAATTGGTATGCGAGTCTGTAACGGTTTTAGCATAGCATTCATTGATAGTGGTAGTGGAAAGGAACCGAGAGAGAGTGAGAGAGAGAGAGAGTGAGAGAGAGAGAGAGTGCTAAAACATAATTGAATATTTTTGTGTAATTATGCTTTTAGGCGTTAAAGTAAATTTTTCGAACAAATAAAATACCAGAGAGAGTTAAATTATAAAATTTTCTTTAAGATTTAATGATTCAAAGATTTTGTGTATAGAAATAGAATACGAAACCGTTGGTAGGTAACATTGTTAGTTAAAAAAATTTATTAGCAAATATGCTGTTGAGCTGTGTTTAAGAAGAAAGTAAGCCGGAGTTCATTTTCAATGGTCTTGTCTTGTGAATATATTGGATTAACTATTGCTAATATTTGAAATTTGAAAATATTGACATACTTTGAACAATAAAAATAAAGTGTAGCATACTTTATGGGTTTCCTATCTCTACTCCTGTGTTTGGCTAATTGAAAATATTTTTTTTAAGCGAATTTACCTCAAATATATGCAAAAAACAGATATCTTGTCCTTAAATATTTCCAAAATCCTTCTAATGTTAACACGAATTAAAAGATATAGCATACTTTCAGGAGCTATTTATTTAAAAAATTTCTGAAACTTAAAATCTTCAGTTTCTAAGATTCTTTTCGGTCTTAAGACATAAATTTATTACCAAAATTAAAATTTTTATTCTCCCTTTAAGTTTTTCTTTTGCTTCTAAGGTTCCTCATTTCCCCCCTTCTCTTTTGTATATGAAAATTTCTTAACAATTTATTTAATATCTTGAAGTATTTATATAAACCAAATTAACCCTTTTTATACCCTTTTCATCTTTATTTCATTTCTCATTCTCTTGCTCTATTTTCAAATTGATGAACGCCTTAATGCTGCTGTTGTTTGTTTGTTTGTTTTTATTATTTGTTCATCATCAACTTCACCACCAGCAAGAAAAATCATCATCAACATCAACATCTTCTATGTAAACGAAGACATTGTAAGCGTATGATAGGAAAAAGAGAAACGAGAGCAAGGGAAAGAGAACATAGCGATATTTAGAGTGGAGATTTGGGGGAAGAGTGAAAAAATAAAAACGTAAACTCTTGCTTAACTTATTAACACTTATTTTGAGCAGTATGCTTAAAGGGGTAACAACAACCACAACAACAGCAGCAAGAAAAGAAGGATAATAAATTGAGATGCCAATAGAAATCGATATTACACAAATACTCGCTCACTCACTCACACATTCACTTAACATTACAACTGTGTATAGAAATTTGAGAATTTTTTTTAAAAGTTTTTTTTTTTCAAGCATTTTCTGAAATCGTGGTTAAGTTGAATTCACAAAAGTTACCAACAACTACTTTATGCAATAGCAGAGTGTAGTTGCACATGGCATTTACTCTCTAACTCTCTCTTTCTCTCTCTGTTTGTGTGTTTGGCAAATACTCCCTCCTCATACACACATTTGCTTGATTGTATGCTGTAACAACAATAAAACTCAATTTATAGCAACAAAATGAAAGCAGCAACAAAAGAATAAAAAAAACCCTGTTCTTGCAGATTACAATTGAGTAGAGTCATCATCATTGTCATGTTGTACTCTCTCTCTCTCTTTAACAAAAATAAAAAGTAAACAAAAATTCTAACAACAACAAATGCAAAAATGTTTTTTCGGTTGTTTTTGTTACTTTTACGTTAACTCACTCTCTCGTTTACTCGCTGGATTTTTTTCGGGGTTTTTGTTATCCTTAGGGACTACAACAAAATATTTAACTGATTGTGATTGCATGGGTGTACGTACTATGCGTGTATTTAGAGAACAATACAAGAGAAAAACAACAAGAACAAAAACTAAAAGAGAAAGAAAAACCGTTGCTTTAATAATTTCTCTGCTTTAGGTTGTTATTGTTCTTGTTGTTATTACTGCTGCTATTGTATAACATTATGCTTTACGTTACGTTTTGCCTTCAAATTCAGTTCCCAGTTTTTCTTTCTTTCTTTTTTGTTATTATTGTTGTAAAACTGAATGTAGTTGTAGTTGTTGTTGTTGTTGGTATTTTGCGTATAGAAAAATATTTTTTTTTGGTATTTTCGTTTCCTGTTGGCATGATTTTTTGATTTGCCATACACCTGGGAATCATACATACACATACCACTCGAGAGTAAGTGTATGTATGTATGTGTATTTGATATTTTATCATATACAGCTGTGCTGTTAGAATTGCGTATGTGTGTGTGTAAATTTGCCAAGATGGTTGTTTAACGTCAAGAAAATAAATTGTCTGTGCGTGCAGTAATTGGAAATTACATTTGATTGTGTGTAACACAAACACATTTACTTGTGCAAGAGTAAAGAGCCCTCCCACTCTCTGACATAAGCACTTCTCTATACAACGAAATAAATTTGATTTCATGGCAGGTTTTAAATTGATTCAGAATATTTGTGTTGCTATAGGTGTATTATACAAAAAGGAAAAAAAAAACAAAAACAAAAAACCTTAAATTGCTGTCTAATACTCCATAGAATTTGAGGCCAGATTAATAAAAATTATGCTTAAAAAATTTTTCATGGCCTGGTTATAGCAGTAAGACATAGAAAATAAATTTTTTAAAGAAATAAAAGGAAACAAAAGGCATTAATTTGCTAAAAATTTGAATTGAGTCTTTAAAATATATTTAATTAAAGCTTGCTTTTAGGCAAAAATT
Organism: Sarcophaga rosellei; assembly: GCA_930367235.1. NCBI lineage: Eukaryota > Metazoa > Arthropoda > Insecta > Diptera > Sarcophagidae > Sarcophaga > Sarcophaga rosellei. The sequence goes on along the minus strand of OV884020.1, from coordinate 11,908,509 downwards.
CAAATTCATACAAAACTTATACAAAAATTTAGCTTTTGGGGTTTTATGAATTTATTAAAAACTATTTTGAAACAATTAGAAAAATTCGTTTGATAAATAACTTGCTTAGGCTTTCAATTTTTTTTATTAATTTTTCATTATTTTTCTTTGAATTTGTGCGAAAAATTTTGATTTTCACATACAATTTCACAAAACAATGCTGTTTATTATAAACATTTTTGTAAAATTTGGCAGTGAAGGATCTGAAGTGGTATATGAAAATTATTGCATACTTTAAGACTGTATTTTTTGAGGTATATATATATATATATATTTAAACTATTTTGTAAGTTAAATTATTAGAATTGTTTTTAAAAATGATAATGACATGAATATTTTAAGTTTTTTCAATAAATAAATTTAAAAATATGAAGTATAATTATAGGCGCCTGATATTATAAATTATAATAATATTTGTAGTCGCCGTAGTCTAGTAGGTAATGTGTTCGCTTATTAGACGTAAAAGCCAGGGTTCGTATCCCAGGTCACACATCAAAAAGAAATATGAAAAAAAAATATTTTTTCGGCGGCTACCTCGCAGCAGATTTCTTGCAAAAACTCTGAGATTAAATAAACCTGCCATGAAAAAGTTTCTCAAAAACTGTCGTTCGGAGTCGACGTTAAACTCTAGGTCCCGCCACTCAAGTATAAACTTAAGGCACACTACTTGAGTGGTGTGAGAAACTAGGCCGTAATCCTGACTGAAGGGTTGTAATGGCCAATTATGTATGTATGTATGTTAGTAAATATTGAAAACATGTTGTATAGTTTAAAGAGCAAGTTTAAGAGTATGCTTTAGGCATTTTTGAAATCAAAATTTTAAATTATATTCAAATAAGTTTCTACTAAATAAATTTCTTTTATTAACGGTTAAAGAAGTCATTATTTTAATTGTTTACTTTATTTCTGTTTTGTACTTTAAGTAAAACAAAATAAGTAGCATACTTTTAGGGGTCAATAAACTTTGTAATATTCACAACGAAATATGTTTACAAAAGGTTCATAATATTAAGTAAATGTTAATAAAACTTGATGTTATTAAAAAGTAAAAATATGTTTATGGTTTAAGAAGATTTATTTTAGAGAATCAAAATATATTGCATAGTTTGGGGATTTTTACAGTCACATGTATTTCTGTATTAAGATGTGCATAAAATTTTGACAAACTATAAATTGTTGTTATTAAATTTATTATTTCTTTAAGAAAGTATAAAAGTTTTGTAAAAATTAATCTAAAATTTGTTGCATATCTTTTAGGGTTTATCTTGAAAATATTTATCATGTACTGTTTGTTGACATTTTCTTTATAGAATTTATATCAAATTTAAAACATTTTAGTTTCAAATGACTTAAATTTATTGAAAATAATAATTTTTGTATATTTTTTTTTTTGATTTATTGTTACTCTTGTTTTTAGAAAACTTATAAGTTTATTGCACCTAAAAGTATGTCTGATTTACATATATTGCCAAGATTTTTAAGTACACAGGAAATAAAATGCAAGAATTGTCGTTTCTTTTTCGGTATTAGATGACAAAAAATAGAAAAAAATCACTAATTTTGCCTTTCTCTAATAGTTCTTTGCTATTGAACAATAAGGAAAAATTGTCATTCTTTTGAAAAAACTATTATGAGATATTATTTACACATGTTCTAGAGACTGAAAACAATAAACTATTGACCTCAATACTTTATAATGAATGATAATAAAAAAATGGAGAAAAAACATATACAATAAATTCTATTTGTTTATTTTTTTGCAGAAAAAAGTTGTCTATAAATTGCAGATAACGTATGAAAACCTAAAAGTATGCTAGAGGAAAAAAGTACTAATAATTTATAAAATGTCAATAGCATTTGAATTTATGTTCATATAAAAAATCAGAGAATGGATGATATTTTTGAAAAATAAATTCAAATAAATTTGTTGGCCAGCTTTACTTGCTCTATTTTGGGGTGTAGGATTTAAAATGTTTAACAATTTGTCACTGTTTGTTGTTATTGTAGGGGTATATAGAGAAATAAAACCCCTTAGCAATCTATATAATCTACTAAAACTCTATGCATTGCTGTGAAAAAATATAAAATGAAATAAAAACTCAATGACAGTTGTCAAAATATGCAAACAAAATCATTTATAATTTTGATAACAGAAAGCAGCCTAAAAATAGACTTTAATTTATTATAATTTAGCACAAAAACCTAAAACAAACATTAAAGCTTTAAATCTTTGCAGAATTTTCTATGAAAGTTTATCTTTTTCATATTTTTTGTTAGCCCTTAAAGTATGCTGTCTTAGATATTATTTACGTGAAAACAAAAGTATGCTTTACATATGTCACTTACACTTATGGCATATGAAGTAAGAATGTTGTTTGTTTTATACCTTACGCTAAACTAGTTTGTTACCTACTCTTGTTTTACTTGTGCTCCTTTTTTATTTTTACTGGGGTTTTCCAGCTCGTGTCTAATGCAGCATAACTTAAGATAAACTTATCTTTCTGTATACAAAAGAAAGAAGAGAAACACTAGTATATGTATATAGCATAACATTAGGCTAAAGCAAAACAATATTTTGTAACACAGCCTTAAAGTATACACAAACAAAATATACCAAGACACGTTTTCTTATGCTTGCTCTTCAATGAAACGTGCCAACAACAATCTCAGTAACCATAACAAGTCGTTCACTTCACTTCACTTCTCTTCTCTTCCATTCTTTTTTCACTTGTCTGCAGACTTGTGTTCTGGTTTTATAGCCACCATTAGTGTGTGTATACATATAGAGTTCTTTTTTTGCGCCTTAATGTTGCCTACTTTCAGGCATTGAAAAGTTGGTATGTTATTTCTTTATATACGAATGTATACGGTATATATGGTTCTTTCATTTCTTTTTTTTTATGACTGTCATGGTGATTTATATTTTGATGTATTTTTCTTAGGAAAAAAACTGTCAAAGATTTTTGTCTACTGCTAGGATTTGCTCTAAACGAGTTCTTTATTGATAAATAGATTTGTAGCTCACAAAAAAAAAGCACAAAAAAAAAATTTTTAAAAATAAAATAAATTTTTGTATATGCTTTTTAAAAGTGGTAAATGATAGGCTTGTAAATAATATTGTTGTACACCGAGGCCTTTAGTTTAAAGCTTGTGTGATACACATTAATAATTGTAATTTTAAACTGAGGTTTTTTAGTAAAAGAATTTTTTTAAAATAATATTAAATTATTATCATATTAAACAGTATTTAATCGGATTAAAATAACTGCATTTCCATGGAATTTATTGCTTTAAAAGTGTAGTGAAATAAAAAATTATTTAAAATAATACAGAGAAAATAAAAATTTAATTGGAAAATACATTTTTCTTGACTATTTGTTTAATTTTTTAGTTGTGTATAGTTTCAGGCGTTGGATTTTAATGTTAAGAGAATGTAGGGCCCTTTTTAAATATTTTCAATGTATTGAATTAGGTTAAGTGACGTCATCATATATAAAATACATGAGCTTTCAGCTTAGGTCAATATTTTGGACCTATTGGGGTGAAATTTGTTTTTAACTAGAAATCTATGTATTCAAGCAACCATATTGCAACTACATTGCAAAAGAATAAGAATTGTGGGCTAATACCACAATGAACTAATCTGGAGATCAAACATTTCAAACAGGAAAACAACTTCAATTCAAGATAACAGTTTATAGACAGTGAAAGGTACTCCCTTCCTCTTCCTCAGGCCCCCAGACTAGCAGTAGGTTCACTGACCTGTCTTCCAATAGAATAGTGGACTGTAAGAACAGCAAGAATGCAATGGTGGGTACTTTAAGATCAGCAACATCAATTTTCTTTTTATAACTAATCAAAGTGATCGACTTTGATAAAGCCAGGGACTCAAAATAAGGATACATTACATTAGTGAGATTTCTTCAATTAAAAAAAATAAATTCATGTCCTTTAAACCCCTTAATATATGCTTTACAAAAGAACTTCGCTTTGAAGTTCTTTAGAATTTAAATTCTTGAAAACAAGATTTTTTCTTTGGCTTTGTTTATATTGCTTAAATAAATATCATTTCTAAACTTAAATTTTCTTTAGCAAATATTTGCATACATCTTAAGAAACCTCCCTACCTCCTTACATGTACATACATATGTATACATATACTACATGCAGATGATATTTTACTCTTTTTGTAATATACTGAAACATCAAATTCATTTCAATTAGTTAAATGGTTTTGGGAATACTCATTCACTCACTCACTCTCACATTCGCTCAGTGACTGAAAATGTTTATAAAAGGGTTGAGAGAAATGAAAGAAAGAAAAATTGCACTTAAAGAAAGTTAACTAATGCATATGCATCTTAAGTTTTAGAAAATAATAGCTGCACAGCTATAATCATAAAATAAAACAGAATATGATGCATACTTTAGGGGGTTATAATTTTCTTTAAAGGATTTTATTTTTTTTTTATAGGAAATTATTATAATAGATGGTTGAGAAAGGGAAAGAAAGATTTTTGTTTATATTAAAATAAATTAATATTTAAATACAGGCAGGAAGAGGAGAAAAAAATATTTTAAAATGAGCCTAAAAATATATCTCTCTATTAAATATTAACTTTTCCCTTCTCTTTCTTGTTTGATTTAAAAATTCTTTTGCCTCTGGTTTTTGCTTGTTTTCTTCACATTGATTTTTGAATTTATTATTGCTTACCAAGAAAGTATGCTTTAATTTTTTCTCCTTTATGTATGCTATGCAAAAACGAAGTAACGACAGAAACTTTCCAAAAATAAAAATCAATTTCTTGCAACAAAAATATGAAAAAAAAAAAAATACGAAATATCATAAAGTCTTCTTTCCATTCTTTTTTTCTTCTTTCATAGCAAATGAAGAGTATCCAGCATATGTGTCACACTTGATAAATTATGCGCATAATATGCACAGTATTGTGTATACAGGAATAACAACAACAATGGCAATATGAGCAAGAAAAAAGTATACTCCAGAAAATTGAAAAACATAAAAGAAAATATAAGATTTTCTTTGTTACTTTATTTTTGGGGTGAAGAAAACGAAATGAAAAAGAAAAAAGGAATACAAATGATCAGAAATAATTAATGAAGTCAACTTCAGAAATATGGGTTATTGTAAAAGCGTAAAAAGAAACATATACCAGAGCCTGAAAGAAGGCTTTAAATTTTGTATATTGTTTAAGAAGCAGCAATAAAGAGGTTTTAAATGTACAAGAAATTATTTTTAATCGAAAATTTCTTAAAATTATAAAATTTTCATAGCCTAAAAGTAGGCCTCAAATTACGTTGGCTCGTTAGGAAGATTGATAATAAATTATAAGATATGGTTTATTCCAGAGATCAGCAATGAATCGTTTTTTCGCTACTCATAAGTACTCATGAAATTTTGAGTATGAGTGAGTCAACAGTATTGAACTTCAACTGCTCTGATTCATTCGTACTGACTACAACGTTAATTTATAAGTCCTAATTTATTTTTACACTGAAGTTAGTGTTGGTTAGGCTAGATGGGAGAAAATTTGGCCGTTAGGCCTACGACTGGTAATAAACCCATGCTGGGTAACACAATGGACCAATGAGTGAGCTTGCTTGTGAACGGAAAACTGCCCGCTAACCTAATCTATACCTATCATGATTAAAATAACCAACAATTTCATGTTTTCGGATTGCAGATTTCAAAAATTAACCTGTTTTCTAACCTTAAAATATGCTTCAGTTTTTTAGCAAACTTTTTTATTAGTTACAAAATAAACTGTGACCTTAAAGTAGGCTTCAATTTTTTTTGTTTTGCAAATTCTTATCCATATTTTTTCGGAATTTTAGTTTTATTTTCTATTTTTTTTCGCTCAACCCTTGCAGTATGCTTAACATATTTGCGTTTTAGAAAAATTGTTTTCAAAATTTTTACATGGATTTTTGCATTTTATTTTTTCTATTTGAAACGTTAGTAGTTCACTCTTTTTGTATTGCTCTCTTTCCTCCAATACTTCATTTTTTTTGTTATTGTTTTACATTCGAAGCCCTCAGGGAAGAGCCATTTTAGATGTTGTGTTTTATTCTACCACCACATATGCAAATATCGCAAAATATGTGTTAATATTACAATTGGCTGCTTTGTTTCAAAAGCAAATATTTAGATAAAACTTTGAAATATAGTTTAAGCAACATTTAACGACAAAAAAAAGTGCATTAGAAGCGGAAAAAACAAAATAGAAAACGAGGACGCCACAAAAGGGAATATAACAATTTAAACTCGTAACGAGAAAAAAGAAAAAAATGTTAGCAAAACAGGACAAGAAAAGAGAAAAAAACCATTAAATTGTAACAAAAATGGAACATATTGTAGCATATTTTTAAGGGCATAGTAGGAAAACGATACTAGGGTTTTGAAAAATGATGGAAAATAACTAAAAAAAATTAAATAAAAATTTATAAACATTTAGAAAACTAGTTAAGAATGAAATTTATAAAATAAAGTAATATTTGGGCTGAAGCGATTATTATAGTTTTTGATTGTTATTATAGTTTACATTAATTCTCTTTTACCAAGAGGATGCAGAGGTCAGTAGAAATTTGAGTTTCTGAGGCAATACCCACTTTATCTTTAGGGACTCTCAATACCTTACTGCATCTACTCTCACTCAACTTTTTTATTTTGCAAGCAACGGTCTGTAGCATAGCGTTTTAATTGTACTCTGGGGTATGGAGTACTAGAAAATGATATTGTTTTTCGTAAACTTCCAAATTTACGGAATCTACAACTTAAAGTCGACAAATTTTCGAGTAATTTTTCACAGCAATTTGCTTTACTTCCAGAATTTTCGCCAGAAGACGGCTGAGAGAAAGTCACCGAAGAAATATTGCAATTCAATGCAATACTGTATGCCTAGCTTAGAGTTAAGCATTTAATTTTTTAAATTTTGTAAGAAATCCAAAACCTGTTTGCACATTTAGAATTTTTTTTAAATTTTTGTTGCCTATTTACAGGCAAAATACATTATTTATTAGATTTTAGTTGAGAGTCTATAAATAGACGATATTAGTACGATTTGAAATGCCTAAAGGCTATAATTAAAAGTAAAAAACGTTTCACATTGTCCTCTTATATGCGTTAAATGGGATTACAATATTTTACTTTTTAAGCCTAAAAGCAAGCTGCATATTTTTTATTTATAATTTAATTTAAAGATATTTGGAACTACCTAAGCAAATAGAATTATTTAATCAATATCAATACACAGTTTGTTTAACTTTAAATGTGATTTCACTTCAAATTAATTTTGATAATATGTATTGCCTACTTTAAGGTTTATCAATTAAAATCATTGTTACAAATTCTTTATAACAGACATAAATATCTTCTTTGAATCAATATGCCTCATTAAATTTTATAAGATTATCAACTCTGCTCTGCTTTTGAGCTCTTAAACACACATACAGACACACTTGTAAACACACATACAGACAACAGTAAAGCCATGAAGAAGCTCAGTATCATAAAGTATAAGATGAAAATTGTAGACATAGCAGTAGAGAGCATATCAAATATCAGGTACATACGATATATCATATATGGTAGTAAATCTTATTATAATTTTGCAAAGAGCTTAATATTGTCATAAAATAGACGTTAATTAGAGAAGTAAACTGAAGACACTAGCCTACATAACATGAGACATCATGCAGTATTTTATTTAAAAAAGAAAACGCTAAAAAGTATGCTTTAAAAAATCACTCATTAAACAAAGTGGCCATAACCGAAGAAAATGAAAAGAATTGGGTTATACCCCTATATTAAATGAAAAATAATACATTTTTTCTTGTTTGCTTCAATTATTATACTAAAAGTAGGCTACAAAATACATATACTTTCTTTTATTCTAGTTTTAACTGTCATGGTGTAAACCTTTAATGACATTTAATTAATATTCTATGTTAACTGACAATTAATGTCACCCTGTCTTAGATATTTAAGTAATAGTTTCTGTGTTATTATTCGAAATTTGTGTTCTAGTACATTTCATTTTCTTTTATTTTTTTTGTCTATTTGTTGGTGTCTATCTTTAGGCAGTTAGTTGGTTTATGTCATTGTAGTTAGAAATTTTGTAAGTGTTGTTGTCCTTGTAAATAGAAAATAAAAGGAAAAGAATGAACGAAAAAAAGAAAAATATTTCTACAGCAAATAAGCTGTCATGTATAATACTTTTCAATTACCAGCCTAAAAGTAGACTTGGTAAATATTAAAGTGTATTAAGTTAACAACACAACTATAGCTATTTCACAGAAATTTAGAAAATGGATTTGTGAAGATTTAAAACTAAAGCCTGTTGGTAGGCAAGAATTGAAATTGTTTTGTATCAAATTTCAATGCCTATTTTTAGGCTTTTATACAAAGATTTTTAAAGCATAGTATTATGACCACATTCAGACGGAAATTTAAGGTAGTAGGAAATGACTTTCGGAATGACTAATGGGATATCTATCAGGCAGATCAGATCTCTGGGGGATGTTGTAGAGGTAGAGAAAGCAAGAAAAAAAAGGAAACCAGTTATCAAGGTTATTAATTCTTCTTGTCATATTAAATGTGAAAAATGTTTTTAACAGTCTAACTAGGTCAGACGTATTAAATTAACTCCGGCTGTAGCTGTCTTCCAAAATTTTTGTTGCAAATCATTAGGGTGTACCTTAAAGGAGGCTCAGTACAGCTTAGATTTAAAGAAGAATTAACGTTAAATAGTATGGAACGACTATTATAAAGGGATAATTACAACCCTTTAGTGATAACTACAATCTAGCTTCTCCCACTACTCATGTTGCGTGTGCTTATTTAATCCATGGGTGGCGAGACCTACAGTTTGACGTCGACTCTGAATAACAGACTTGAGTAACTCCGAGTTTTTGACAGAAGACTACTAATTTTCAAGCAGTATTCCACCTTAATTTTAAAATAGTCATGCGTTAATGCTAGGCTATGGTGCTGGCTGATGAGAATGACGGTTAGTCAGATATTATGACTTAGCTTTGTCATATTGCTTCATATGGTGCCACAAAGTGCACGTACATTCCTTAAAGGAACGTAAAAACCTTACAAACTACTGAAAGTAATAGTTCAACAACACATAAAAAATTTCTTTTTAAAATTAGTTTTACTCTAGCCGGTGAAATAAATTTTTAAGCTGTAAAATTTAATTTATTCTTTTAATTTAGTCTAAAATTAGACTATAAAAAACATATATTTTTTCTTTTCATAATAATTATAAAAAACCCTAAACAATATTACCTTGTTAAGGATTTTCTTGATTCTCGTCGTTTTTTTTATGTTTTATGCTGTCTTTTGTGCACATTCCATTAGAAAGAAAATAATATTGCATAAACATATAATTAAAATTTCATTGCATATGTTAAGGCGTTTTATAAGCACATACACACAAGTACATGCATACATAGTAGCAGGCTGACTGGCTTGGTGGCCGGAATGATATGGTATGGTATGGCATGCATGCATGTATGCATAGAAATGTTTACATTCATACTTACTGGCTTGGCTTGTAAGCATTACTCTGCTTTCATTTTTCATTCTTAACATGTACAGTATTTTCTTTTTTTGCCAGAGTATTTTTTAATTTCTATGAGTTTCTGCTGTTTTCTCTCTATTATAAATTTTTGCTCTCCTCTTTTTTTTTTTGTTTTCATAATGCTTTTTGTATGCATTTGGTTGTAGGTGAATGTGTGTGAGCGTATGTTTAAGTATGTGTTTGCTGTTCATAATGAAAATGTTAATTAAAATAATGTATTACTGCAGCTAGACTTATACAATAACCAGCAGCATACTTATACTTGTAAATACAAACACATACATACACATATTGGTACTCAAACAAAACAAAACAAAACATGCATACTTAGAGAGAGATAGAGAAAGAAAAAGAGAGAGTATAAATGATTGTGTTATTTCCTACTACCTTGCAAACCATTAATAAATGTATGCTTGGGTGTGTGCATGTATTTATGTTGTATGCCTGAATGCCAGCTTAACTGTATGTGTCATTTATGCTTTGACGCCATTTTTATATTTACCGTAAGTCTAGTTTGTATAAAAAGCATGAAAAAAAAATAGAAATAAATATGCAAAGAAAAAAATTGAAATAACGGAAACATTTTCTCAATTTTACTACACACTCTCTCTCACTCCTGTTGTCAGTGTTTGAAAACAAGATTTTTCAAAACAAATGCAATATGTTATCATTGTTGTTATTGCTATTGCGATTGCTGCAGAGGCCGTTGTTTCCTCTTTTTTTTAATTTCGCCTACCTTTCTATGTTGCTGTAAATATAAGCAAGTGTAAGTAGGTATAGCAGCTAAATCAGAGAGAGAGAGAGTTGCCAACTGTTATTGTAATAGTAAATATAATGAAAATAAACATCAACAACATCACCAAGAAAATGATGATGATGAAAATGAGTATGATTATGTTGATGACTTCCGTTATTTTTTTTCTTCTGTACATATAAAGGCTTAAGGGTAAAATATATTCATATACTCCTTAGTTTCGTGTTTCAAACACAAATACTTTTACATGCCAAACAATACTTTTTTTTGTTTGTTTAAATTAAAAAAGCATTTCCTCGTTAACAAAATAAGCAAAAAAAAAAACTGAATAAAATAAAGAAAAATAAAAGAAAATTATTTATTTTAATAAAGGTAGATTATAAAATCATGATTTTCTCTCCATAATAATTATGAACTTGAAATAAAGGAAATGCAAAAGAAAAAAAAAAACGAGTTGCAAAGGAAACAAATAAATATTCTTAGCATAGATGGATGATGATGGTATGCAATTACAATGAATACAAGGATATAAAGAAAGACATGAACATTTTCTAAAGCCTAGAATTTTAATTATGTCTTGTGCTTTTCCATAAAAAAAGACATTCTACAGAGAAAGGAAAAAAAACAATTTTATTCATTAAAAAAAAGAAATAATTTTCTAAAGTATATTATCATTAAAATTTTTAAATAAAAAAACAAAAAGCAAACAATTCAAAAGGTTGATGTTATTAAAAATAAAACTAAATTCTAAAGAAAATATATTCTAAAGGTATACAATTTTAATTATTTTAGTTAAAAAAAACCGAATTTAAAAAATTTTAAATAAGAAAGAAATTATATTTAAAACGAATGAAATTTAAAATATTCTTGCATCAGACGATTTCTTTCCTATTCTCTCTTAATCCAACGCAACCTTTCAACTTGAAATATTCAATCGAAAGAAAATGAACCTATAAACCTCCTCTATGGTCTCTAAAATCCTTTAAAATTTCATTTTAATAAACATTAGCATAGGAATTAAAAATTATTACTTCATTAAGAATCGTACTAGTATAGTCACAATTTGCATAAAAATTATTATTATTATGATATAAATAAATAAATAGAAATAAATATAAAATTACTAAATCATTTCAAATATATGATTATTATTATTATCATTGTTTTGTTTTATTTTTATGCATTCCCCCCTTAATAATGAGGTTTTTATGACTGTATATTGTTAATAATAATTAGTTATAGTTTTAACAGGTTTCAACCCACCATACCACCCTAAATATAGGCTACTAAAAGCCTTTTGATTTAATTATATTGGGTTATCCAATTAGTGGTTGGAAAATCGACGGTCTGGCAATGGAGTTAGCTTTTTTTTCAACCTGAGATCCGAAGTGTTCTTCTTTATCATCTGCGAATAGGGATCGTTGAATGTGCGAAGAACGCATATATATAAGGTTAAAGGAGACTATAAAGCGATGATGCAAACGTGACCACTCTAAGAGCGTTAGGTGGTGTTAGGTTAGGTTAGGTTAGGTCAGAGGACGTGTACTTGTCAACTGTGACAAGTACAGTACCCGGAGGTTTAATTGACCCATTGTAAAACGTCCTAGCTTCTCACATCACTCGTATTGTGTGCGTTAATTTCATACATGAGTGGCGGGACCTATAGTTTAAAGACGACTCCGAACGACAGATTTTTTTGAGAAGCTTTTCATGGCAGTTTTTACTCTCAGAGTTTTTGCCAGAAATCTGCTGAAAGGAAGTGCCGAAGAAATATTTTCATATTTTCGTTTTGATGTCTGACCTTTTGCCTTTTGTCTAATAAGCCAACAAACTACCTACTAGACCACGGCGACTTCTTAGGTGGTGTTATTATTGCATAAATCGACCTACTGTGAACGGAATTGGCACAATTCTGAGGAAAGGAGGCGTCAGAGATCTATGCATTATCGCAGTGAACATACGGTTGGAAATATTGTTTGTGATGGATTCTCCAAACGTGTTGAATTCTCAGCGCACTCAGCAATTGGGCCTTTCATTCAGCTGATAATGGCATATTTTCCATTTAGATTTGCACCTCCGTTGACATAATGAAAGCCGGCAAACCATTCTTAAAGTTGTAGCCATGCTGATTTGGGTTCTAAACCGTGAACAAATTTTTCTCCAGCGTTGAAACTCATTTCTCATTTGGTGGCTACGTCAACAAGCAAAATTGCTACATATGGTTTCCTGAAAACCCAGTGAGTGTTTGGTGCTCATAATGCTGAGGATGTATCATTACTTACTTAGTTGGTCATTGCAACCCTTTAGTTAATATCACAGCCTAGCCCCTCACATGTTATGCGTTTTAATTTTATACATGAGTGGCATGACCTACAGTTTAACGTTGACTCTGAAAGACAGACTTGAGGAACTATCTATGAAACTTTTATTTCAGGGCTTTTAATAGAAGACTGCTGAGAAGAAATTTTTTTTCAATGAGATGTCTGAGCTGGGATTTTAAACAGACTTACTTCTAAAATCCACCACATTACCTACTATACAACGTCAATATCATGGCATTGGTTCATAATTTTTAGCAAATTAGCCTGGGGCAGTTGTTATCCTTATTTCAGAGCAACATGACCGTATGATGAACAATTTTTTTTTATTCAGGAACTAAAGATTTTGAACTGGACTGTATGCAGTTTTAACAAGACAATGTCATGTGCCTTACAATATGACCGAATTTGGCTTTATTGCATGAGAAATTTCCAGAAAGTGGAATTCTTTGTTTTGGCGTCTTTAATTGGCCACTTAGTTCATGCGTTTTGTCTTCATTAGATTTTTTTTTGTAAGACTACGAGTATATCAAAGACCATGTCTAAGGAAATATTTCTTGAACGTTGGGGATCATTTAAAAATCAAAGTAAGGCAAGTTATCATTCAGATACTTATAGTGAAGTAAGAAAATGTGGTCGAAAACTAACTCAGAAGAAAGGACTCCTGTAGCCATTTAAATGTCATTGTATTTCGTACAAAATAAATAAAAGTTGCCTTGAAATCAAAGCTTTATGTATGTATATTTTATTTATATTTAGATATGAAATCGTGAAATGGCTAACCCTATATAATAAAACTACATATTAATTATTGCTCATTTAGAGAAAATATTTCCATTATAATATACAATGTATTATTCAAAACTATTTAACAAATTTCTATGTTCCCTAAAACTTATCTATTCTTTTGTATGTTTTTTTTGCATGCATAATTTTAGGCGCTCGGTTTTACTCAAAAATAATTGCGTTGAATTTGGTTGATTATAAAAAAAAAAAAAAAAAAAAAAAAAATATCCATAAAAAGACTGTGTAATTAGTTGGTGTTATGTGGTATATTTATTTTAAAAACGTATTAAATTCAACAAATCACATGGAGAATAATGAAGGCCTCTTTATTGTTATACTGTTAGAATACAATACAACATATAGAGCGAGAGGGATAGAAAGAGAAATGAAATACTAACACGGTTCATTTTTATGCTGTGGAATTTTCATTCTATTTTTTTTGTTGCTGTTGTTGTTGTGTTTGTGGTAAATTTTAAAATTTTAATTACATTCAATTTTCCAACCAACCATTTATTAGATTAGTATTAGTGAGTTGAGTAAATAAGTATTGGTGCATGTAATTGTAACAGCTGTTAAACAGTTATAATTTAAATTATTAATGAGAAAATGTACAATATAATCGTTAGAATGTCCTTTTCATTGTGTGATCATAATAATTGACTAAAGAGAGAGAATATTTTGAATTGTATGCTATTTTGCCTAGGAAACCAAAAAAAAGGCGGACTTTTTTTTTTTTTTGGTGAAATTAAATATTTTATAACAAAAGTGTGCCAGTGAGCCTAAAAGCTGGTTATACTTTTTTGAATTTTTTTTTTTTGAATAATGAAATAATTACTCTGGTAATTAAATAGATTTGAAGGACTTAGTAATAGTTTTTAAGATAATAAATAATTAATCAATTATGAGAACAATTCAAAAATATAAAAGACGGCAGTGGTTTGAAAAAAAATTATTTTCGTAAAATAAGGCAACCCTGTAAATCACATGTTTTATGTTTTAAGTGTGCAGCAATTCGTTTGGAGAGAGGCCAACTAGTGGTAGAACGAATGTCAGACTAGTCGCAACTGAGATGAACATGCCAAAACAGTGAACATTGAACAATTCCAAAAATATTGGAGTACTACAAGAGCTATCTGCTCAAGAAGCTTGAGAGAGAATTTCAAAACCTGTTAGGGAAGGCAAAAATCTAAACTAATCAATGACAATGTAATGTGTTTCAGCACAGAAGTAAAGGAAGAAAGTGTTGAAACATCTTTGATGAACGCTACACAACACCATCACTTTGGAGTAGAGGCTGATCATGACACGAACATCACAAAATATCGTTCATAACTGGCTGGATAGAGAGTACTGATGGTAAATAAGAGCTTTAGTGGTTGAGAAAATTTTTGATCCAATCAGGGGCAAATTAAAGGTTAATTGACTCTAAAAACTACATTCATTGTTCGTTTGAATGAAAATTGATAAAATTGACGATTCGTTCTCTATGAAAATTTTAAAGCATATTTTAAGGCTGATTAAAGCATACTTACTACTAAAAAATTGTTTTAAGCCCATTTCAAGACTTATTCATTACTTTCGTGAAGGTATTTTAAATTTTCACTCTTATTTCTGTAACTTATTTCCAACAAAAACTTTCTGTTTTTTCTTCGGTTGAGAACAACCTTTGCTTTCAGCTCAAGTTACATTCTTGCAGCATAACTTAAGGAATTCTATTAAATGGAGAAAATAAGTATTCAAAAAAATACAAGACGAAGCAGAAGCAGCAGGCAGGCAGCAGAAGGAAAGAAAGCCTTAAGGCAAAAAATGTCACTGGGGTTCATTAAATGCTCAAAGGGATTTCGTAACAAAAACAACAACAACAACCACTAGCGACTGACGTGCTGGCGGGCTGGGCTGTTTGGCTGGTTAATGAAGTAACACGAAAATAATGAACTAAAACAAATATTTTATTAAATGAAGAAGTTGCATGCATATCTTATGAGCATAAAAAAGAAAGATGAAGCATAACTATGTACTCTTCCCGTGCACGGTATAATATAAAATATTATAACCGTATAAAATGCTTTAAGTTAAGAGAACAAGTTATCTATCCAAACAATATTTTAAATAGTTTACCTTAGTTTTCGTTTTAAATAAGATTTCTGTTTTCTTTAAAGCATACTTAAGGGGTTTAAAAGCTTAAAAATTTTCCTTCTTTATTAAATGTTGAAACAAAAAGAAAGGAAACCTAAAGAAAATGTTTAAGTTTTGTTTGCACATACAAATACATACATACGTACACACAAACATTGTATAAAATGTGTGAATATTTTAAGTTACAAAACTAAAGCATATGTTTAGATGCTAAAGGGAGTGAACGGATGGGAAAAACTATTAATGAGCTTAAACTTAAGAGTAAAATACAACGTTAAGTTTAATTAAATTTTAAAATGAATTTCTTAGTTTAATTAAAAATTATTTAACTTTTAGCTGAACGAAAAAAAAGAGAAAAAAGTAATGAACAAAAATCCTGAGAATTAAATGAAATGAAAAGAGCATTTCAGTTAAAAAAAGCTCAGGAAAAAAAAGAGAAAAATATTTTCGCAACAATTTCATTTGCAAGTTTTGTTCATTTTGTTGAAATATAAAAATATATTTCACATTTTGTTAAATCTATTATATTTTTATTGAATAAATAAATATTGTGCTTTTAAAGAACTGCAATAAATACCAACAAATTTTAAGCAATTTGTATGAAAAGCAAAAAATAAATAGTACAAGAGGTGTCATCACAACACCCAGTGGGAATGAAATATATTTCGCATGAATTCTGGTCGAGAAGGAGAGAGATTCTCCTACAGGTGTAGGTCCTATGAAACATATGGTATGTATTTGAAAATCGATGATTGTGAGATTGGTGGTGAAGCTTTTTAATGGGAATTAATTTCTACTCTCAGAATGTTGATAGCAGCGAACTTAGGTAAGTTAAGGAGTTACGGTGTGAACAATTTTTAGCCCCGGGGGAGACAACAGTCACATAAAATATTTTACTAAACTACGATTGATTTTCGATCTTGATTTTTAGCACTCAGTTGGCATAGCATGATCGATAATTTTTTCGTCTATTTTTTTTTGTTCTGACAAGCCTGTGCACTAAAACAACACTTTTATCGTTTCACTTCAATTTTCCTTTTTTTTCGATTAAAAACTCTTTAAACTGAAATGTATGCGCATAAATTTCCATAACGTTGTATGCCCAAAAACAAAAAAAAAAAACAACAGAAAAAATTTTTGTTAAATAAAGGAAAATTGTTATAAAATACTAAAATTATATAAATTGTTTAAAATTGAGTATGGCACACAGGCAGGCAGGCAAGCACTTAATAGCAAATAAACAGAGAGAAGAAGGACAAAAAAATCATGTGAAAATTTGTAAATTATTTTAAAAATTTGCCATAAAAGAATAGTTTATAGGATAGAGAGTATATATACAGGCATGTTAAGTTATAATAAAATTCGCAATACCCTAAAAGTGGGCTTTAATTTGTTTATCATTAAACAAAAAGAGAAAGGAAAATGACTTTATTTATTTCTCTAAAAAGAGCTCTTTAAAAAGGGGGAAAAAACGTTTACGCCCTAAGGCAGACTTAATTTTTTGCTTAAAAAAATTATTGCCTAATAAGGCGTTAACTTTTTTTGATGCGAAATTAAGAGGGTTTTTTTCTTGTACCTACAGACATATGCAGAATTATAAATTATTTAGAGATTAAACGTTAAAAAATTTTGCTGAAGACGCATGCAAACACAATTTACGCTTAAAGTGCTTTCAAAAATATTGGTTGATGTCTGTACTTAATTTTGGGGACCAGAGAGAACGTATTTAACGCCTAAGGGTATACGTGGGAAATTTTTCCGAAAATAAATATTTACTAAGTTGTTGTATTGAATGAAATACGATTATAAAATTTAATTTAAGCTTGTATAATTACAAATAATAGTTTTTCTTTTTAATATTAGTTGTAGAATTAAGTACATGTTAAAGTACTTTTCAGTTTATCCTAAAAATATGCTT
This sequence comes from Sarcophaga rosellei, assembly GCA_930367235.1. Lineage (NCBI taxonomy): Eukaryota > Metazoa > Arthropoda > Insecta > Diptera > Sarcophagidae > Sarcophaga > Sarcophaga rosellei. The sequence goes on along the minus strand of OV884020.1, from coordinate 11,890,950 downwards.
TATACATTTAGATTTTAAGTAGTTTTATATTTGTATTGATATTAAAGGAAATTTGTTTTTATTAAGGGCACAATGCAATCAATTTTATGTTGTTTTTATTTCATTATCTGAATGCAATACAACGAAAACAAAACCCTGATAAAGCAGTTTTTACAACATATGCCCTAATAGTATGCTTTTAATTTCGATTCTCCCTAAAGGTATTCTGTATTAAAAAATAATTTTTATTTAATACTGAAAGTATGCTTAAAAATCTTCCTAATCAAACTAAGTTTTCATTTTATATGCAATCAATTCACTTTAAACAAACATTTCATAACTTTCTCTATTTTACATCTGAATAAAACATTTGCCCTAAAAGTATGCTTCAAACATTTTCCAATAATTTATTTAATTATTTGCGAAAAAAAAGAAAATAAATTGCTCTAAAAAATAAAAATACAACAAAAATGAAAACTAAATCAAATCCTAAAACGAAATTGTTATGAAACGTTATATTTTTTAAACTGTAAATATGATTTTGTATGACTGTAGCATACACTTAGGCAAAAATAGTCAAAATAATGGTATATATTATGGCAAATATTCAAAAATCTTTAGTGTTTATTTGTATGAGAATTATTCTCTAGTCAAATGGAAATTCGAATTTGGCAAAAATTGTTAAAAATTGTTACAGAGAAAATGTTTGAACATTTTTGGCAGGTTTTTAAAACAAATTGTTGGCAAAAATTGTTCATTATATGAGATATATTATAATGAAAATAGAGCAATGTGTAGGGTACTCACTTAAATTACCGCTGGGAATGTATACGTTGCCCGATGGAGTTCGCACCAAACATGAGGGTTCAAAATCGACACCCAAGTCGTTTGGATTGGCAGCTACTAAACGACCATTATTCATGCGGCTCATTGTGGGATTTCTAGGTGGTACATCTGGTGGTGCCGAGGGCGTAACTCCTTCGAGAAGGAAGCCTAAAATGAAATTAAAAAAAAAAAATGAATTTAATGTGAAGTTTGAACATTTTATAGCCCAGAAGTATGCTCCATAAAATTTACAAAATACTGAAATTTCAATTACTCATAATATATAATTGCCTTGAAGTATAAAAATGTCTTAAAGTTTCGAAATATCTAATTGACCTAAAAATATGCAAAACTTTTCAACTTTAGCTAATTATAATAACGAGAGAAATTAATTTTTTTTGTTAATGCCCGTAACTTTTTAAAGTTATTTAAAAATTTATGTGCAAATTTGTTTTGTTTTTCTCTGGGAACCACTACAAAACTTTTATCTTACAATTCTGGAAGATACTAAACTAACTTTCCTGCAGGTATGCAATATTTATTTGCAATTACATTTATATTTAGCAAGCTAGGCGTTTGTTGTTGTAATTTGAAAATGATGTAACAGCTTTGCTATTGAAATGCATACATTTCATCTTTGTATGTTACGGAAAAAAATGCTCCAAAAAATATGCAACAAAATTTATTTCTGATTACAGAAAATGTGAAAAATTAGTTTTTGTATGCTACTTTAAAAATAAGACATATAAATAATTGAAAAACTTATTTTGTTGAAGTACTATACATACTACTATGCAGAGCTATTAGATAGATATTGCACATAAAAGTAGGCTATAGTTTTCGAACAAAACTTATTTTTAGCAGGAATATTTTTGTTTTTCTGTTATAGAAGCTACATATACAACCTATATGTGATATTAATTCCAATTACATTAAAGTCTCAAAAATAGAAAGTAAAATTGTTAGTTTTTATAAGTTGCCTTAAAGTATGTGTAGGTTTTTGTTTTTGAAAAAATGTAAAAAGGGGGTTCCCTTTCTAAATTAGTGTAAAATTCTCATGAAAAGTATAAAGCATATTTATTAATTCCATTAGGTTTTGATGGCAAACAAGTCGATCTAATGTCTCCGCTGAATACCGAAAGTAGAAGCTTGTATTGATTGATTATACAGTCTGCATTCTTGACTATAAAGGCCAATTGAATTAAGAGCGGCCAGCCAAGCAACTGTTTCGATTGATTGATTACAATAATTTTCTTACTGAGAGTTTGATAAAATTGCGGACTAAGTAGCTGTTATTTAATTGTTTGCCTTATGAAAACATGTGATATTTTCTAGATTTAAAATTTTTTGATTTAAGCGCTTTGATTTATTTCAAATACCTTAAAATATGCAGAACTTTTAAAGTTTAAGCTTAAAAATATGCTGAAGAGATACTTTTCGGAATTTATTACAATATCCCTACTTCTGACAGGCTCCTAGAAATATGCTTCAGTTTTTAAAATGCATTTTTTAATTAAATTTATTAAAACGCTTTAAAAAAGAAAAACTTTAAATAAGTTTCATGGAAAAGAAAGAAGCTGTCAATTTGACAGCTGCTGTTATATGTACATACATACTATTCATGTTTGTATGTATGTATTATATATACAGAAATAACAAACATTCCAAAAGTACAAAGAGAATGAATGGGCAGGCAAGGCAGAGGCACCAAAAAGCAAACAAAAACAACAACAACAACAACAATTACTAACATACAAAAATCACTTTAAGAGTGTATGAGCAAAAAAAAAAAATAGAAGAGTATGAAAGTACAGGAATGGAAATGGAAATGGGAGGGAGAGGAACGAAAAAAAAGTAAAGCATACTTTTCATAACAAGCATTTGCTGTCAATTTCAAGTAGTATGTCAATATTTGGCGACCAATACATCAACAATAATACTCTGGCAAATTTCAAACAGTAACAGAGTAACCAATAGCAAAAATCCATTACTTATATAAGGATGTGCAAAAAAAAAAAAAAACAACACTGTAACTGCTCACAAAAAAGAGAGAAATTTTCGTTGCAGCAATAAAAAAGATGGTCTTTGTTATTGAGTGTTTACTGTTCGACTGCTGCTGTTGCTGTTGTGTGTATGTTATGTGTTAGTGGGAGATTTCATTTACAATAATGAAAAGCCAATATTTAGTGCTACACAAAATCAAACATTTCTACAGCAATAACAACAACAACAACTATGAATGAAAACAAAAACAAAAAAATGGCAAATATTAATAGAAATTTCTCTTTATAACGTATATAGAGCGTAAGAAGGAAAAAACAAAAACAACAAAAATTTTTGCGTATGCATGTAAGCGTATATGTATGTGTACGTTTAAAACAAAAATGAATCAAAATTTTCAGAAAATATTGTTTTGCTATGAGAACCGTTTGTTGGTTGGCTTGCTTGCTGGCTGACTCACTAGCTGTTTGGTTGGCTGTTGTTGTTTGATTTGTTGGTGTGATGGTTTGTTGTTTGTTGGTTGACTGATTTTTTACTGATTGCAACAAAATTCCTATACTGTTATTATTTTTAATGCATGTCCTTATAACATGTGTGTATGACATTCGCACAGAGAGAGTGAGAAAGTGAGACTTTGTATTGATATGAAGCATACTTTTAGGTTTCAAAACCTATTGCAGTAGGCAAAAGTGTACAGCTCAGTTATTTGATGAAAAAAATCAAAAACTTTATTACAAATAAAGGTAGACATTCTGTCTAAAGGCAAACAAAATTATCAAAATAGTTTGAAAATAAACGTAAAGAAAAAGGGAGATTATAAATATTGATAAAGGGATTGCTAATAAAGAGTTTTTAGCAATAAATTAAATGAAATACTAAGTATGATAGCCTAGACAGTGTAGACAGTACATTTAAAAATAATTATTGTTGTATAACAGATTAGTATGTTGTATTTCAAATTAAAAAGTTGAAGGATGTAAATCAGTGCATTCGAATTTATCCATAGCATTATGTGTAGTTCTCTCGGTAGGATAATTATGACGGCTGTAAAATGGACGATAGGTTGCCTCCAAGGAAGCTAATATCTCTGTGTCTGATGGTAGTGGAATGAAATTGTTCATCACAAGGTTCTACAATCCAAACAAGCGTCTGTTTATAATGTCTAGTTCCATTCATTACCAAAATTGAGGAAAGTAATTCTATTAAAACGGACGAATTAGGTGTTGTAAGCCGTACACATTTTTGAAGACCCGACAGGGAATATGGGAGTTTGTTTAGTAAGTTTTGATGCATCCAACATGCAGCTTAGAACTCTCCACATCAGATTATGATTTTATTCAATCTATGCAGAAATATCTTAAGTGCGTAAATATAAATTCGCAAGGCTACATATCAAAGGTCAACTACCTCACACATAAAATTGCCTACTTTAAGGCTTTATATATGATTTTTTGTTGCTTCTTCTTTTAGAATTTCACATAAAGTTATGCTGAGCTTCAAAGAAAACATATAAACATACTTTAATTAAGTTATTATTCAAACGTTAAAAAATATTCTTATATTCAGTGAAAACAATCTATACAAGAAGAGTGGCAAAACCTGGTTGCACAAGAGTAAACTTTAATATTTTAATTTAAAATGTTCGAAAGTACTTCGAATATTTAAGCAAACAACAACCATGTTAAATAAAAAGGTCGTTAGGCAAACTAGACAAATTAAGGAAATTTTTTTTCGTGAGGACATTTAACACAAAACAAAAAAAAAATAAAAAAATAATTCTTAAGACCTTAAAGTAGGCTTTAAATTTAAAAATAGTTTTAGAATTATTTGAATTTTACTCCTATTTATAATGGCTTTACTTTCATTCTAACTTATACATAGTTCAAATTAAATTAAAATTTTAATTCTTTAAATTTTTTAAAGCATACCTACAGGCTTGGAAAAAATTTTATGGCAGGTTTTTTTTTTATTTTATAATAGTTTAAAAAAATATTGTTAATTTAACTTAAATTAAAATTTTAATTCTTTAAATTTGTTAGAGCATGCCTACAGGCTTGGAAAAATTTTTAAGCTGGTTTTTATATTTTATAAAACTTTAACAAAATATTGTCAGAGTTGTACAATAACAAAACTATTTTAAAAGACTATACATATAAGATATATATGAAAAAAGTTACAATAACAAAACAATTAATAGTACGTTCTGGAAGTTGCAAGACCAAAAATAAAGGAAGTATTAAGGCGAAAGGGAAATATTACCAGTCATATAATCACTATTGCATTATACACTGCTATTGATTTTTGTAGTAAAGGTATTTCTATTGTGAAAGGCTCTTCCACATGATTCAAAAAAAGAAAGGAGTAGAAAATGGATTGACTTATAAAGAGGCTAGAAAAATCTGATCAATTAAATGTATACAGAAGCCATGATTTCCATTAAATCTACCTATAATCCATCTAAAGGACTTCATAGCTGTCACAACTCGATTCTGGCGGAATCTGTATAGACGAGGAATAAGTGGTGATTTGGATAAATTCCGTTCTTCTTTGTTTTAAACAATATGGAAGCGAAACGGAATTAAAGTTAGGCAGTAAAGTTACTAAAATAGTGCCTCTAAAAGAACTTCAGGGCACTTCAGAATTAATCCATTGCGAAAAAAATTATTTAATTTGAATAATATCAGAATGGTTGGTTCTTAAAACATAATGCCACTGCCAAAAAGTATGCAATTAATTTTTGTTCTCTTACCACAAAATAAAATGCAGTGCTTTAAAAATATGGCAAAAGTATAAAGAAAATTATAAAAAAATTTATGAAATCGTATATTTATTATGGATTAATTTTCTCTTTTTTGGCAAACTATGACATAAAACTTCCTCCCTCTCTCTCTCTTTGCGAAAGCAATTTAAATTTTAGTTTAATTTGTTAGAAATCCCCCTCCTAAATATTCTTTGTACTTGTGCTAGCATGTGAGTGTACATATACATATAGTGCTTATGCGTTTATAAGTGTGTGTTAATAGTTTTTAACATGACCCAGTTAGAAAATTTCGTTTTTTTTGTTTATTCGTTTGTTTCCAAAATCTAAAGAGAATTTTTAAAAAGAAACCAACATTAGACTGCATTAGCAGGCACTGCCAGCAACAAATTAACAAAATAAATAAAGCGTTAAATTAGTTTAGTTTGGTTTGGTAAAGAAGAACGAAAATTTTCCTAAAACTGAGAAAATTTCATCTGAAACTAAGTAAAGGCTTTAATTGCTATCGCAAGAAGAGTTCTGATAGAACATAATTAGGATTTGGGAAAAAAAGGAAAATAATTAAAAAGAATGCGTTAAGCTAGTAATTGTTATGTACCGAGTAATTAAGGAATTTAAGCTGTAAAGCAATAATGATCGACAAATAATAATCGTTTGCTATGAAAACAACTTAAATTCAGCTTTACTTTCTATAGGTTTAGAAATTTATTTACAGTAAAATGTAGTATACTTTAAGGGACTTAAATAGTTAAAAAATTTAAATAAATTCTGTACAAAAATCGGTCGAGTTTATCCCCCGAGATCAACAAGATAGGCTTTAATGCATATCATGTGCACAAAAGAGTGCGTAAAAGTTCGAAATTTGGTAGTAAGAAACCACTTTATTTAAGTTGACATGGGCTTATTACTCTAAATACAACTTACATGCCAATATCGACGTACAATCTACTCACAAAATTAGTAATGTATTGTAGGACATGAAATAGTTTGGTTGGATAAGTGATATTCGAATACAATTGGCTAATATATTGCCTAAAAGTATACATTTTTGTTTTTAGCGAAATGAAAACAACTTTTTCGGTAATGGTATTTCAGCATTGAAACTTCAGTTATGAAAAATTTCTTTAAATGAACTTGAATTTTTTTTTAAATTTCTCAAGCCTGAAAGCATACACTAATTTATTAAAAAAGCGTTTTGGCAATAAAAGCTTCACTAATTTCATTTCTTTTATTATACCTTGTCAAGTTTTAGAAGCTACGAACAAATCAAGCCTAAATTTAGGCAACAAAAAAGTTTAATTTTTTATTTCACTCATTTTATACTTTGTTTTCTTAACATTTATTGTTATCAGTTATTTTTGCATTTAATTCTCTGACAGGCCTGCCAGGCTTTAACAGACTTACTGTAGTTGTCCTTTTTAGCTTTTCTTCTGGCAAACAAAAAGAAAAAATGAAATGAAATAAAATAAAATATTTGTTAGATAAGTAGGTTATCATCTCTATTACAGTTGTGTCTTTTTAAATGTACAGCCACAATAGCCAAAACCATGGCTGAGATTTTTCATTGTTTTGTCAGCATAAACTGAGCAAAAGTACCAAAATAAAAAAAAAATAATAATAAAAACGAAAGAAAATCCACACGCAAAAGTAAGCTTAAGTATATTTTTGTTCTCTGGCCTGCAAATGGCAACAAATTCAGTTGTTTTCGCTCGGTTTCTCTCTTTTACTTGAATGATTAAGATTTACAAACAAAACCATTTAATAACACAAGCCTATAAAATTTATTAAAGACGGTAGTAGAAAACTTAAAGACCATTGAAGAGTGTATCTCTGTCTATAGGAATAAAATGAAATTATAAAATAAATGTTAAAGCAAAATATTCAAAGCATACTTTAAGGAAATTTATTTATTTTACGAAATGTAGCATACTTAAATATTATACATATATTTAAATATTTCAAAAAACATATTTTAAGGATGTAAAAGGTCTTTTTATGTCTCCAATAATCTCAAGTAATCGTGGCAATCTTCACATACTATTCAACTTTACATAAAATTATGAAAAATTTTAAATTTTTGTTGTAAAATAATAAAGCATACTTCAAGGTAAATTTTAAAAATCAAAAGTCTGCACATAACAACAGAACAAATGGTAAAGTGCTAGTGCTAGTTAACCTTTCAAAGGTGTTAGTGTTTTCAATATTTAAAAAATTATTTAAGTGTACTTTAAGGTGGATAGCATTTTCTTGCACTCGTTTTTACACAAAAAAATAAATAATTCTATAAAAGTTTGCATATTTAATGCCTTCAAACCATATTTTTGAATACAATTAATCAAAACTAACAAAGGAAACTAAAAACGTAAAAAACAAAGCCTAGTTCCAGAAGAAACAAAAATTAATTACAAAAACTTGCCAAAGTTTTGTACTGTATTTAAGAATTCACATTTTATGATTGTAAATTGCTTTGTGTTTGCTCTTAACACGAAATCACAGCATCATTTTGAAATTTATTAAACCCTTTAGTATTATCTGCATACTTTAAGGGCTTAGCAATTAAGTTCTCCTTTACATAACAGATATTTCAGGCATATTAATATTTGTCTATAAAGTTTTCAAATAATTTCAAAATTTTTGGTCATCATGCCTAAAAGTATGCTTTAAAGGAAATAACGAAACACACAGAAATATTTAGGCACACTAACAGACACACACATACATATATAAATGAAAACAAGAAAATGTGTATAATTTTCATTCGTTATTTTGGGCAAACAATCAAAACAGCCTAACTATATGCAACGTTGTGGAAAATAATATTTAATCCGCGGAAAATATGACACTATGAAAATTTACGCAAACATTTTTATACATACAGATTCATACAATTCATACACACACAACCATACTCTTACACACAGACATCAGAGCTTTGGCTAGAGTAACACAATTTAACCAAATGCAGAGAGAGCGACTGAGCAAGCAGCGCGAGCGAGTGGGAGATAAAGAGAAAAATGCCTTTGGCAAGGATTAGTGATTTTAGCATTTTAATGGTTCGAGGCAAGTTTATGTTAAACGAACGCGAAACACAACAAAATGAAACAAAAAATGTTTATTTTCAATGTTGAAAATAAAATAAAAACAGAAAACTTGGCAAAAGCATTGTACGTATGTAGTAAAAGCAAACGGAACACGCTGTGGCTGGATCTAAAGCTGAAGAGCTGGTGCTCACTACTCTCTACACTCTGTGCTCTGCGGTTGTGGGTTGTTTTAGATGGCGTGTGTTTTTTCTTTTCTAAAAAAAGTAGGAAGTCGAATGAGATTATTACATGCGGTTAAGCTATAAGAGATGAGGTTTAGAGAGAAGTAGAGCAAAAAAAAAAATGCTTCAAAGAGGAATGTAAAAATGAAAACATAACCCCAGACTAAAATTAGATGCTTTCCAATTTAAGTATTCAAATTGTCTAATTAAGATTCTTTTTTCAATCTAACGCCGCTTAGATTTTAATGCAATAAAGCGGATTAAATATTGAAAAGCGTATTTAAGTCTAATGGCTTAATGAATTTTGATTAGAAAATTTAAGAACATAACGCGGTTGGGAAAACTTAAAAGAATGAAAATAATATGGGAAAGAGAAGGAAATTTTTCATATAAAGCCTTAAAGTGCGTTAATAAGAAATGTTTGATAAGAAAAGTTAAACTAGGTAACTTAAAATTTTATTTAATGAAAAAATAGCTACATTTGTTGCCTACTTTAAGGGATGGTCAATATTAAACTGGAGCAATTATATTATTATTAATGTTAAAAGTCGACTCCGGACGACTTTTACTTACTTTCAGAGTTTTCGCCATAAGACTGCTGAAAGGAAGTCGCCAAAAGAAATAATTGTGATGCCAGAGAGGGGGATAAAACACAGGCTCACGTCTAATAAGCTAACACACAACCTACAACACTACGATGATAAAACTTTAGAAATACTTTGGAAACGTTTTTTTTAAGGAATTCTAAATTTTTTTTAGCTGCTAAGAAAATTCATTTATTTTTTTTAATTTTTAATTTAACGTCCTGTTAAATAAGTGATGAACGCATGTATGTATGTATTCAATGACATATATTTATTACCTCCAATATAAGTTATTAATAGGCTTAAAATAAAACCCTTTTCGGACATAGTTTTTTTTGCAGATCACCCAAATGTAGGCTTTAGATTTTAAATGAAAATTAAATGACCTAAAAACTAAGCCTTGTAATGGTCATTTTCGTTTATTTTTTTTTTTTAGTTTGTTTCGTTATTTTGTTATTTATTGCCGCTGCAAATCCTTTTAATCTGGCAAAAGCAATAAAAAACCCAAAACTTTGACAATTGGAAAACAGCAACAACAACACATACAACAAAAATAAGAAGAAGAAGAAAAAAGAAATATAGCAATAAATAAATTTTTCTACGTAAAGCGCCTTAAAGTAGGCTACAAATAAATTAACTGTATTATAAAACAAAATCCTCTTCGTTTTATTTTCAGCAACAAACCAGAAAGAAAATGAAAATGACAATAAATGAAAGAGAGAGAGAGTGGGAGAGAAAAAACCAAATACATGTAACCCTTAGAGTAAACTTGGCCTTCTTTTGAATAAGAACTCCCTACAAATATGCCATAAAAAAAAATAGAGGAAAAACTGAAATTGTTTAATTGTCTAACACAAGTGAAAGCTTAAAAAACAAAAGCAAACAACTTATTTTCCCTTTTCTTTATTATTATATTTTCTTTTACAGAATGCTTCCATACTCTTTGGGTTCCTTTTTTTAATTCTTTCCTGCTTTTTTGCCGTTTTTATTTCGTTTTTTGCTCGTTAACATACATACAAATAGCAGCACACTTATACTTGTAGTTTGCCTCTCTCTCTCTATGTTTTTCTCTCCCTCTTTAGGTATGTATGTATGTGTGTTTTAAAGTATGTGGCCATTACCTTACTGACACATACACAAATGCTTGCAATTTATTTTTTATTTTCGTTGTTGTTGCTTTTGTTTTTATTTTTTTAAGTAATAAATTTACCAATACTCTTGTAATTGTATTGTATGTCAAAGTAAAAGGAGACAAGACAAAGTGTTGTAAAAAAATACAGAGAGAGAAAATGACACAAGATACAACAAATTAAGCGAATAATGAGAACAAAACAAAAACTGTAAAAAAAATGTCAAGTACCTTTTTAAAGAAAAAGCAACAAAAAAACAAGACCACACCACAGCATACAAACATACATACATTTGCCACTATTACACCATTTTTAAATACCCCACACATACACATAATAACGCATAGAAAGAAAAAAAATTACTACTCATATGAGAGAGACAGCACAGTATAGTTCTTTTGAAACATACCCACACACACTCATACATTCTGTCACCGTATGAATACGGATGTGTAGAAATTATGCAAGTGCTTTACGGTTACGTTTATATCTGGAGAGTACAGTGCAGAGAAGGACTATATAGTATGCTAGGATTAGAGTACGTAGGTATGTGTGTACATACATACATTGTTAACGTGTAATAATAAAGAAGGTTAAGTATACTTGACACTTTGTGTTAAAAAGTTAAAATTTATGACAAAAAGGTTAACGTTAAAATAAGCTGGTGTTTCTCTTAGTTACACTTCTCTCGATAATAACATGAAAATTATAAAAATAATAACAAGAATAGTAATAATAATAATAACAAAGAGATAAAAGAGATTATAAGAGAATATGTATATAAAAGAGAATAACAAAGAAAAACAATGTTATTAAAACCAGAGATATGCTAAATGAAATTCATAAAATAATATTGATGACACTGTAAGCAAGAATAAAACAATGGAAACCTATGGAAAGTATGCTTTAAAATAAAAAAAAATGCAACACAATAAAAAAATGTTGAAAATTTGTTCTTATACTATGTTCAGACATGCACTTTTATTGAGCCAATATTCAATTATTTGAGAACAATATTTTGAGTGTTCAAATATAATATAAGCAATATTCATTTGACAGCTGGTAAACAAAGCAGATGGTTGTTTTAACAACGTTGTTTTTGTTTTATTTTTATTTTGTTTTTTTGTTTGTCGTTGTTGACATTTGAGTTGTCAAATATCAACAGAAAGTGTTCGGAAAACTGTAATATGCTCACTGAACGTGCTTATGACAGTGCTGTATTTTAAGTTTTAATCAATATTATAACAATTTGAGTATTTATTGCGCAATAATTAATTGAAATTTTATATGAAATATTGATCTCAATTATGGCGTTTATTGCGATTTACGCAATAAGAGTGCATGTGTGAACATAGTGTTAGTTTTCGTAATTATTGCTAAACAAAACAAATTCCAATATAAGGATGAGAATATTTAGATCATGAAGTTCTCAAAAAGCATAGATTATCTGGGTCCCATAAGTTCCCGTCTTAATCGTACCTATTCCGTCACATAATTATAACTGTTGGCTGGCATTTCCTTAAAAAATCTCTGCCTTGACACGTCCTATCAATAAGTTCTGGATGCTAAGACTGCCTTAGTTCCCTAGTGCCAAACAATAACAGATTTTCTGTGGCCTCCATTTTTTCCTCGTCGTTACAGCTTCTGCAGAAGTCATTTTAAAATATAACTGATAAGTGTTTCAATGATTTGAGTGTAACTGGCAATAACTGACCGATACGTACTACGTACTCTTCAAAAAGGTCATATAAGTTATAAGAGACACAAGACGTAAGTAAAAGATACGTGTCATCTGTTGTAAATGCCACATTTTAAAGCTCTATGCTCCAATATTTATTCTTTTTTTACATAATCTTTATAAAATATTTTTAAATTTTATATTGTTTTGTTTTAAATTTAAACAGTGTGTGCGTTTGTGTGTATTAAAACAACATTACAAAATGTTTTTGCCCCCGTGTGCCTGGCTAAACTTTATTACTTCGCACACATGCGATTTTGTTGAATATTTTTGTTTTTTTTTTTGTTTTACCTCATATTTTAAGGCATTTTTTGTATTATTTTTGCATAGTTTTTTCCTTTTTTCCTTTCTTTTTCGTTTTTCTTTATTAGATTTTTGATTTGTGGTAAAGTATAAATAAATAATTTTTTCCTACATGTCTTGTATGAAATTCGTGGTCATCATTTGTATTTCAGTCACGTGTTTGGTTTTTGTTCATCTACACACAGAGTGAACTGTAGATTTTGGTGCCACAGATCTGATGATGCTGCGCCAGTTTTGTGGCAGCAGTTAACCAAATAAAATAAAAAAAACAAAAAAAAAATGTAAAAAGAAGGTGAATGTAATGTTTAACTTTATTGTTCTGTTGTAGTATTTATTTTAATTTTTTTCCCTCTCTCTCCCTCTCTCTTTCTCGCTTACTATTTCGTAGTGTAGGTTAAGGTAACAAAACTTTGTTTTATAGAAAGAAAAATATTTTTGCTCGTCTCACTCTCTGATTTTCAGTAAGTTTGAATGCTTTATAAGATTTTCTCTCTTTTTTTTTGTTTTGTCTTTATTCAGAGAGAATATAACAGTAAAGTATATGTATACCTTATGCATACTAAATAGTTTAAGTAAATATCATAAATAACGTGTGTAAACGAGTGTAGTAGTCTGTATTTGTTTAAGGTTAAATTTCTCTAAAAAGAAATCCAATATTGTATATGGAATTTTTTGAAGCATACTATTAGGCGTATAAGTAATGTTTTCATGTTGATACGAAACGCATAAAGTAGCGTTAAATTAGGAAGAGATAAGCGTTACGATAATAAAATTAAAAAGAAACCTAAAAGAATTTAAAGTTCTTAAGCAAAGTGTTAAAACCAGAGGTGGTGATCAATTTTTTTGGGAGCAGCAATTATTCTATGCTTTATAAAGCTTATTGGAATCTTAGACAATGAAATACAGACCGATTTCTAATTAGTGAAAATAGCAAAAGCTAAAACCAATTAAGAAAATCGAATTAGGAAAGCTAGGTGTGCTGGCCATGTTCTGAAACCTAAAAATGTTTAGGCAAGAGGGCAAGAAGACATGTCTAAAAGTTTCGTTGAGAAATACGAATGAAGATATAGAAATTGAGTTGCCATATGACTTGAGAAACTTACAATTTGATGTAACATTAACGTCATTTCAAAGTGGGAACTTAGTGCCTAAGATTATAAGGAATTCTTTAGTGGATGAAAGTTCTATACATGGGATATAAAGACGACTTCCTTTATGGTGTTACTTTTATAATTGCTAGTACTATTAGTGCTAGTATTACTACTACATTACTGTTGCTACTCTTACTATTCACTACTACTATTACTCCTGCTACTTATACGATTCCATTATTATTGTTTGTTCTACTATTCGCTACTACTATTACTACTACTGTTGCTACTACTATTGCTACTACTATTGCTACTACTGTTACTACTACTAACATTACTACTACTGTTACTACCACTATAACTACTATTATTACCAATACCATTATCCCTACTATTACTATCATTACCACTACCATTACCACTAATGTTACTACTACTACTACTCATTATGGTTAATTGGATATCAGAGGGTCATAACCAAATTTTCCTTGATCATGTCTCTCCAGCGTTCCTACATGACTCCAGTTAAGTTTCAAGTGGTGGGCTTATATTTTTGGTGTTTGAATTTAATTAATTTTTTCACTTCAAAAACAAACATTTTCAAAATTTCGTAATTTAAAAAATTATACAGACTTTTATTGAGAAAATTTCTGTACTGAGATTAAAATTTACTGTACCGAGATTTTAAATTTTTAAAATTTTATTTTTTTTTGTTTTTTCTTAAATCCCAAGTAATTTAAAAAATTTTTTCATTAACGTTGCCTTAGAGGCCACTTATACGGTACAGTGCATATTTTAGGGGTTGTATTATTTGTAAGTCAATAGTAATAATAAACAAAAGAAAAGAAAAAAAACTTTTTCCTAACGAAAAGTTACTTGTATTTGAAATTTTCTTAAACAATTCCACAGTACTTGTACTTTTGGTCAAGGTTTTAAGAAGAGAGAAAAAAAAAGAATTTTTTTCTGACTTTAATCACGTTGCCAGGCATAAAGATTTCTCTCTTTTGTATGTGTTGTTATATTTGTTTTAATATAATTTTACTTTTGTTAAGCTCTCTTTGGCTAAAGAAAATAAAAGAAATTTTTAGCCGTTACTGAAATATATTTTATTTGTTTTTAGAACTACAAGTGCTGGCAGAAGTGGTGGTGGTACTGGTGTGGTGGTGGTAATGGTGATGGTACATACATACATGTGTTTCCAGAGTTTAGAGGTCTTGGCTGTGTGGAGATTCATATTTGTTGTAGTAAAACGTATTTTTTTACTACTCTTTGGAGACTCATAAAGTATGAAAACTTGTTAAACTTGGTTGTATTTTTCTCTCTCTCTCTCTCTCTCTCACACACTCTGTATTTTTCTTTCATATTTTCAATTCTTTTTCTTTTTTTTGTTAACATTTTAAGTGTTGTTGTTATTGTTGTTTTTTAGTAGTTTCATAATATTTCTTTTTTTATTTGCTGTTGTCTATTTTTAAAGGAAATATTTTTGACGGACCATTTTCCCTAAAGATGGATTTTTATTTGCTATAAAAAACAAACTCGTACCAAAATAATAAAAAAAAAAAAACTTTTTGCAGATGATATAATAGGGAGAGAGGAAATCTAGCTTTTTAACAAATATTAATATTTTAACAGCATACTTTTAGGCTAAGAAAAATAAAGAAAAACAACGCATATCTTAAAGGCTAAAGATTTCTATGTTTTAAAACAAATAATTTTAAACAAAAATAAAACATAATTACAGGCGTCAAATGAAATAACAACAGATTCTAACTTATTTTCTTCCTTTTTTTTCTTTTGTTCTTTTTAAATAACTTTTTAAATTACTCTGCAAAAGCAATTAAACTAAGCCCGGCTATTTGCTTATAAAAGTAGCGAAGAAAAAACAAAAAAAGAAAAACATTTTCCACCGAAAGAAAACTCCTTTATTTTTATACCTTAATGACCATAAAAATGTAGACTAAAACGCAGAAGAAATTATGAGAAAAAACTTTTACATTTAGCTGCAGTTTTTAGCTACAAAACGTACCTATTAGCCGGCAAAAAAAAAAAAAGAAAACGGCTAACTAACTGGCAAAAAGGCTTAATGTGCTATGCTACTCTACTCTCTGCAAAAAATAAAAAAAAAACAAAAAATATTCATATTTTCCACCATAGCTTTCCCTGCTAGAAATAATAACGGCAAAAAGGAGGCAAACTATATGAAAATGTATTTTACAAACTGTAAAGCCCATTAAAAGGGTCGTTACACGTAACCAGGATATTAATAGAGACACTATAGTTAATTCTGCTTTATTACCAAAAAAAAAAACTAAAAATAAAAATGCACAGGAAGTTCAGGCTATAAATAATGGTTATTAACAGGAAATAAAAAATATATGCCAACTTTTTTCTTTTCCTTCTTTTTTATTTCTATGCCTTTGCCTAGCCAATTATTGGAGTTATAAGTTGGTCTAAAGTACATCACCATCACATAAAATGTACAATTTCATATACATTTTGGCAAATAATTTTACAAAAATATTGGCCTACTTTTAGGCCAATAAAATTATTATAGGTAATATATATGGAATTTTTGAAACTTAAATAAAAAGCCAGAAAGTAATAAATAAAAATGCAAATAATATGCCGTTGAAAAACAATATCCCAATAAATTCCAGTTCAGAATATACTCATCTTTTTAAAGCCTAAAAATAGGCAAGTTTTTTTAAATAATATTGCTTGTGTCTAACAGCATGTGCAGCATGTATTACATTAAGTGAAGTTTTGGCATTGCAAACGTTTGATTATTTGAAAAACATTCGACGATCTCTTCATGTCACAGAAAAATCGTAAATCGGTGTATTGCGTTGCTGCGTAAAGCCTATGGTTTGCTATGGCTGTGTATCTTGGAATGTAAGTATGTTAGCGCTAATTGAACGTTAATTAACTGCTGCCTACGTCTCATTGTGAAAACAACAACCTCCTAAGTTGTTTCGCATCAATTTTCAATGGTACCCCGTGGTTGAGAAATTCCAAAGGAAGATCAATTGTGCGCACCCGATACGGTATTAGGAGAAGTGATGTAGAATGGTATCTACAGGGCAGAATTAAAAGAATTGTGGAAGGCACATAGAGAAAGAAACTGATTCTTTGGGAACGAACGTAAATCGTAAATGGAAACAATTTCTCATCGCTCTTTGCCTAGGAACTAATATACGTATACTGCTCTAAAGATTCCGTCTCATTTTTTCTATGCATGTTACCGAATAGCATGCTGACGTCATTAGGCATCTCCCAATCAACTTAACAGGAAAATCTTGGGATTAAACCCAATGATCCTGCTTTATGTGCAGTGAGAAGATGGAAGTGTGGAAATATATAATTGGAAAAAGAGAAGGTAAAGAGAGATGGAACGTTTTCCAAAACAAGAAAGAGTTGAGACAATGTAAGCTTATGCCAGGTCGTTTATCAGAATTTTTGATATTCTGATCGAACATTCTAGGTTCAAAGAACGTTTGTATTGAATTGTTCAAGCCTAATATGTAAATCCGGTCATGGGGAGCAGGAATCAGAAAAACACATACTTCGAAACTATGCATCAGTACTATGTGTCGGAAGGAAATAATGGGATGCTTATCAAGTATTTGGTAGAGAGTCAGATTGAGAGAGACATTATAGTATTGCACATCCTTTGGTTGAACCATTTTAATACCCCCATGCGATAATAATAATAATATGAATAACAAGGTAAAAACCCTAGAAGTATACTTTGAATTTTTTGTTCCAAAAATAATTTAAAAATCTTTTAATATTTTTACATATTAGAAAGCCTATAAGTATACTTTACATTTTGAAAATCTAAAAAGTATACTAGAAATTATATTTATAAATAGAAAAGGCGCCTTAAAGCATGCTATTAACAATATTTTCCACATTGTCTTTAAATATTTAATTTCAGTATATGAGCAAAGAAAAAAAAAACCAATTTGTCTAGTATACGTACGATATTAAATAATTCTTAACGAAAATCTTTGAATTGTAAGAAAATCAATAAATTTTTTCTTCTTCCTCAATAAACACCGAACCCAAACTACCGCCTCCTCACACACTACGCCAAATGTAAGAAAAATAAAAGAAAAAACAAAAATGAATTCTTTATCATAAATAAGGAATTTTCTATAAAGCTATCAATACAATTTCTCTAGCGATATTAAAGAACGCGTACGCGTAACAGGGGGATGTATAGAGTGAGCCTAGCAAAGGTAGAAAGATTTGAATATTCGAAATGCTACATGGCTAAGGGAAGAAGATAACAATGGCGCCTTGGAAAGCTACTATTTTGTTTGTTCTTCCTTTTTGTGTTGTGGTTCAAGAGAGGAGTTCCTTAAAAGCTCTACCCTTTATATAGAATTTGTACACAAGGATGTGTGTGTGTTTTGATGTAATTTATTTATCTATGATAATAGGTTTAAATGTATGTGTGTAGGTTATTGAGCAGTATGTGTATTGCATTGGTATAACGCACATAATTTTGGTATTTTTTTAAGGAATTTATTTTCTCATATTTATTAAATTCCTTCCTTCTCTTTCTCTCTCTCTCTTCTCTTAATGTTACTAGCTGCTGCTGCAGCTGCTTTCGCTTGTAACTTAAGCTTTTGCTAGCATATGGTGGCATAAACGCCCTTCCATAACAAACACTTTAAAAATGAAGACAAAAAAATGAAACGGAAAAGAAAAGAAAGCAAGACTACGTTGACTCCAATGATGACAACCAGCGCTAAAACTACTATCGAAACACATACATACGCTTAATACCAGTGCTCGCTCTTAAAGGACCATCATTCTTAAACGCATTTTTCTGCTATCTTTTTCCATTTTGTCTACTTCAACTTTTGAAGATGATGAGAATGATGCTTCTGTTGGTGCTGCTGCTGTCGTTGCTTCTGTTTTCAATAGCAAATATTTTTATTTATAAAATTTATTTCGTTGTTTTTGTTTCATTTTCATATATTTCTTCCTTATCTACTTGCAAAAAATAGTCGTTATTTTGTTATCGTTGTTGTTATATATTTTTTTCTCCATTTTTAAGACTATTAAGCACATTGATAAGATATTTTTAATAGATTTCACTGCCATTTGTGCTCTACGAAAGGCTTAAAAAATGCCTGCTAAAGAAATATAATAGATGAGGCCTTTAATATTATACAACACAATGAAATTTATTTAATGGTTCGAACCGCCATAATTCCCAAAATTCGGTATTCGGAATATGCCCAAAGGCATATTCGAAAACTTTAAAACCTTTTGAATGGCGTTATGAATTCTAATAAAATTCTTAAAAATTCTACAAATGTACTAAGAAATAATTTTTTTTACTGACTTCTGACCTCTTAAAAAATCCGGAAAAACATATTGAAAATCATAAAAAAGAATTTTTCATCAGGTTAGGTTAGGATTCTTCCGAAGGTTAGTAATTTTATTAACGGAAAGATTAGGCGACTGCAGTCAGTATAAAGGAATTTTCAAACATTCAGAAGAAGCTTAGCATATTCAACTATCTTGTACGAAAATAAATTCTGATTTGTTTCGAACAAACTCACACAAAAACAATATAAATTTAATAACTATAAGCAGCAGTACTAACGGAAGAAATCCTGATAGTAGTGCTAGAAAGAATCCTAGAGTAGAATCCTGAAAGTTCAAGAAGCAATATTCGGCTAGAAAAACTCGGACACTGCAATCTTACATGCAAACCGCATAAGATAGAAATGCTTTGGAGAAACTACAGGCCTCTAAGAGTATAATTTTAGTATTTACTAATTAGCGTAAAAAGTGCTTCGTGACTTTTGGGTATGCCAAAAGGGTTTGCTATTCCACCATTAATAGGCAAATAAACGAACAACGCTTGCAAAAATTTTGAATTTTTTTTATCAAAATTAGTTCTGTATAAAAATGTGTTTCGTCAATTACGGTCATTTTAGTATGTTGTTTCTAGGCAATGGTAAATGGCAACCCTGCCATTCTAGAACCAGTTATAACAAAGTCATAAATTTTGACTCAATGGATTCGTTAACAAACTGAATTACCCGAATTTGGTATGAAGAGCAATCAGAGTTAGTACAAGAGTAGCCACTGTATCAAGTTTGATGATATATGTTTGTATGTATGTATATGTGCCGCTGTGAGCGGTGATTACGCACAACATAGAATAAATATGAACCTATTGAGAGGCAAATTTGATGAGCTATTACGGTTTTGTGGAATGTGGTATATTTATTAAAGGTTCTCATATTAACTGTCTTATGGGTTGCATGACTACTATAGTGCTGGTCAAGTGGAGGTCTTGGTCATTTTGAAAGCAGCTCAATGTTTATTGGATGGTGGGATTTTTCCTGATAACCTCTTAATTTAGTCCAACAGCTAAGCTATCATTAAATCGCTAATGAACGCATTTTCAATGTAAATCCTTGTACGTGAATGCCAAAAAAGGAAATTTTTGATCATTCAAAGATAACTCTTATATGGGTTCCCAGTCATAGGGATATCGCTGGAAATTGCATTGTAGATGAGCTGGCCAGGGACGAGGCTCAATCTTGTTGATAGCAAGAGGGTATGTGCAATATTGCTAGAGTCTGCTGGCCATATACACTGCTCTCCAAAAAGTTGTCTATATCTAAATCTCTTATACAAAGAAGTATCTGTAAAAAAGTATCTACACTTTGTTTACTGATCTCTTATGAATGTAATCCCATTCCATTTCCAAAATTTGAAGCGTCATTCTTTTCTAATTTATTGCAAGTATAGATTTGGTTGTGAAAACGCGTGTTCAATAAAATAGATTCACTTAGAAAAAATAATAGAATTTTTCAATTTACAACCCGTTGTTTGATAGTAATTGTATTAAACGGTAAATCTGATTGATTTTTAATATTATTAAAACAAAAATCAAGTAAACACTTGAAGTTTAGAATTGGAAATGGGCAGAGGTAAACACTGCAGTCCTGAAGTCAGGGGAATAATAAAAAACTTCATAATGAAGGCAAAAGCTATAGAAAAATTGCTGGAATTATCGGGTATTCATATAAAATGATCCAAAACACAATAAATTATAAGTTTCAGGCAGAAACTTGAGGGCAAAAACCAAAATTCACACCCCCCATGGAAGGAAAAATTGTGCGTCATGTGAAGAAAGACCCGTTTGCAATCTCTGCTGCCATAAAAAGGAATATAAGCTTCATATTTCCACTCCAAGGGTTTTACTCAGAAATAATTTAAAAGCCAAAAGTAGCAGAAAAGTTATATTGTTGCCTAAACAACATCTGAACAAAAGATTAGAATTTGCAAAACAGCATGCAAATTGGCCTATGCATAAGTGGAGAAATATTTTATGGTCAGATGAAACTAAAGTTAATTTTTTTAACTCCGACAGAAGTAGTTTGACGGTAAGAAGACCCCCAAACACTTAACTCCTTCCGCAATATACAATAACAACCATTAAACATGGTGGAGGAAGTATATTGGTATGGGGATGTTTTTCCTGCCATGGCACAGGGCCTTTATTTAGAATAGAATGAATAATGGATGCCATTTATTATACCAATATACTAAACGACGTCATGATGCCTTATGCCGAATGGGAAATACCACTTTGATGGGTGTTTCAACAAGATAATGACCCGAAACACATATCGAAGCGAGCAAAAGATTGGTTTCAGAATAATGACGTCGAGGTTTTGAGCTGGCCGGCACAGTCACCGAACTTAAATCCTATCAAAAATCTATAGAAAATTGTCAAAGCAGCTCTCCGAGAAAAAAATCCTTCAAAAAAAAAAAAAGAACAGTAGTAGGAGTTAATGAGCGAAGCGGTGAAAAATATGCCAAAAGAAATGCGTCAGAGACTTGTTTGACTCTATGCCACAACGGTGCTCACAGTAATTACAAATAAGGGTTATTCCACCTAGTACTGATGTAAATAAACTGTAAATAAAAAGAATTATTTAGTTTAAATGCTAAAAATAATTTTTTTAGAACACCAAATTTAGTGAATCTATTTTTGTGAACAGGAATATTGATGAATATATAGTTTTTTTATTTTAGATGTTTTGAAGTTATATCTTTTTTATGTTATTTGTGTTATAAGTTTACCAAAATAAAAAATAGAAATTAGTAATCGCGTTTTTCTAATGTTTTATTGGTCTCAAATATGTTAGATCATGGTGAATCTATTTTATTGAACAGCACTGTATGAGTAAGGAGAAGGTAGGTAAGTGGGTAGAAGTGGCTGTCCCTCGATGGAGTCATGAGTGGACACACTTAGGCCGCACACAGGGCCTATTGTGATACCACAGTTTTACATTCTCCCTGGGTAAGGAGAAGTGGACTGAAAAATTCCTATCCTTAAATAACATGGCCATCCATCTGGCATCAGTTAACCTCTTAATAACAAAATTATGATGGTTGAGCATCATTGCTTTTACATCATTAAACTCAAAAAAGTTATTTATTACTTAATGTATTGGCCTTGCTAGTGTTTTTAAAAAACGTATTAAAAGTAACAATCTTTTGATTACTCAATAATTATATTTTTCATCTTCTTCTTCGTTTTCTTTATTTTTAACAGATAAACTCTAATCAATTTTCAATTACTTATGCAAAATCCACTTAAGCAACGAAATATATACACACATCAATATGTGTAGATGACAAATTCAAAGGGAAAGCGAGAGAGAGAGCAAAAGAGAGAAAAAAAACTGGTTAAGACTCTATTAAATAGAAGATAAAATCCCCTAAAGCAGGCAATACTTGCTGCAGGCAAGGGGAATGAAGATTTTCTAGAGGTTATAAGCAAACGATAGCAAATAAATGTCATGTTTATCAAACTTTATAAGAAAACTCTCAATGAGATAACACTTACACACATATGTTTGTACACTTCCACTTACACAGGCACACAAACACACACACATCTGTGTACAAGTGAATATGAAAAGAAGAGAGAAGAAGAAATCTAACAAATAAATAGAAAATTAATTTTCAACAATTTCCTTTTCAGAAGAAGATTTTAACAAAATAAGTTGAGAAAGAGTGGGAAACTGACAAAGGAAAGGGAGAAAAAAATGGTAGGATTGTATAGGAGTATGTATGCATATGAGTGATTCCACTTTGAGTACATCAGGGGATTTTTTGAAGCGTTTAGATTTTGAAAAATTAAAAAAAACAAACACGGAAACAAATATTTGCGGCTATTATTGGAGGTCTATTACCACTTAAAAGAAAAAAAGGAGCGCACTAAATAATTTTGGGCTCTTAGGGGTTGATTATTTGTTTTAGGACCTAGAATTTAATGAGATCTCTGGTGCTAATTGGTTTCTTATGCATCAGTTTCAATTTATTTATATAATCAAGAGTTCTTAATTTTACATTTCGTGTACTTACTTAACAAAAATTTTTTGTGGGAAAATATAATTTGTGGTCTTACCTGAAAAGAGATAAAAAAAAAACATTTAAGAATTAATAGATCGGTTTGTCACAAGGTTAAGAATGTGAAATTAGGATTTAAAAATTAAAAATTTTATTACATTTTAATCCTAACAACGTGATATAACTCATTGACTAGTTCAGAGCATAAATCATTTAATCACTCGCAAACGGACCTAAGGTTATGCAGACTATACTTCTTTAAGCTTCAACAACATCAATTCCGATGCTGTTAGAGAACTCAGTCAATGGTGATGACTTGGGAATTTATTGTCCTAGAAATAACAAAATCAAAGTCACAAATCAGACGCTGATGCCTACCTTTAGCTTATTTGCGGAATATAAATAAGGGAAGGTATGCTCAACGCTTAGAACCTAGTCCTCTGAAAAGGGAAACTCCATATATGCACCAACTACAGACGTGTAAGCATTTTTTCTCCCCAACACATACAAGTTTCTTACAAACATGTGGGATGAACAACTTAAATCACTCGTCAATGCACTGATTTCATGCACTAGTCCTAGGCCATCCTCACACATAAATGAAATTCTAGGGATAACCTATGAAAACCAATATTTTTTTCTACTAAAGAACACCTTTGAATAGCCCAACAAGAGATCCAATTTTTTGCCGCAATGTCTGAGCTCATTTTTTATGCGATGCTGATAATGTGTCCCCTAGTTGGAAATCGATATTTTATTCAAAACTCGTCTAAAGTTTATCAAGAAAACTGTAAAAAGTCTATTCATGCCATCATGAATGTCATCTTGTTTGTAAATGCCGTGTATTTCTCGGAGAAATTTCCAATTAGTTAAAAGTTACCCCTAAATGAGATCTACAACATTGTGACACCATCGGAAACTGTATTGCTGATGAACTGGCTGGGAGTGACGATAAGCTGACGATTTCCCACGTGTTACGAGACGTAGGTGTTTCGATGATTTCAGTTAAATTGGATATTCTATGGCTGTTTTATAGAAAGGCACACCTTCGTGGGCAACAAGGGTGTACGTATAGTATTGCTAGGATCTGCTCGATTAATATGGCCAAGGAGAGGACTAGTGACTGTCTTCTTTCCACTGCACTATATTGTGGTTCTCACAGTCTATAACACTTTTAGAAGACTTGCCATAAAACTTGGTAGACCCGCAAATGACATCTGCATGATAATTTAAAGTCAGAAGAAGGAAGAAACTATTTATCCCCTAATGTGCATGTGTCGGCATCTTGTTATAAAGAATCGGAGAGTTCTTGACTTTTTATTTCTTGCCACCTTAGACTGAACACAACAAAATAAGGACTCTGTTTGACCTAGAACTCAGGTTGATTATTGATTTGGGGCATCATAGGGGGCCAAATCTTTGGTCCAAGTGGGATCGTAAGACTTTAAGTTACACTGGGTTAAATGCGAAAGAGTATATCGGGAGATTGCAGACACCGTAGTCTAGTAGGTAGGTAGTATGTTGGCTTATTAGACGTGAGGCCACGGTTAAAACCCCAAGTCAAACAGTTCCTCTCAGCAGACTTCTGGCAAAAACCCTTGAGCGTAAATAAAGTTTACCATGAAAAAGTTTCTCAAAAATCTGTCGATATACTCCTTTATCGGGAGATAGCAGTCACAGTAGTCTAGTAGGCAGTGTTAGCTTATTTGACGTAAGACCCCTGTTAAAACCGCAGGTCAGACATATCCAACCAAATGAAATACGAAAATAATATTTCTTCGACGACTTCCTCTCAGCAGACTTCTGGCAAAAACTCTTGAGCATATGCAAATAAAATTTGCCATGAAAAAGTTCCTCAACAATCTGTCGTTCGGAGTCGACTTTAAGCTGTAGTTTTCGGCCCTTATGGATAATATTAACAAATACAACATAAGTGGTGTGAGAAACTAGGTCTTGTAATCCTGGGTTGTAATAACCAATTATGTATGTGTGTAAATCGGGTGACCCCTGCTCTAGTATTTGTTGTAGAAAAGCAAACAAAAAAACGTATGTTGTGCGTGAGCCGTAACGTAACGATTTTAATTACAATTAATTTTAATTCAATATTTCATTTCATTTTGTATTTTTTTTTATGTGTATCCCCCCTTTCCTATTTTCTTTTTTTATTTTAATTATACAAATACCTGTTCGTTTCTCACGAAACTACTCATATCTTATCATGTGCATGCATGCTTGTATAACTGTATGTACTAGAGTATGTATGTATGTGTGTAAATGTATGTACATATGTATGAATGTGTTAATACTCAAAATCAATTATATTGAATATTATTAGTATATAAACTTTACAAATAAATACCCAAAAACCAATGGCAATGGCTTTAGCCTGGTACCAAACATACTATGCCACAGTAGTAACCTATTATAGACTGTATGTATGTATGTGTGTATGTGTTTATGTGCGTTTAAATGTGTGGCAATAGAAAGTCATAAAAGTCGCTTAACTTAATATCGAAAAAGTAATAGAATTGATAATATCCTTACACACCCAATATAAAACTTTATTACATAGAAAAAATAGAGAGACAAAAGTAACAAAAATAGAGAAAAAAAAAGAAAAAGAAGACTCTTTCAACATACAATAATAATAATACTGTGTCACATATTTAAGTAGGACCAACACCGACACCACCACCAACCATCACTAACCATTATCCTTGTACACGCCACTCAACCCAAATGTGACACAGAAAGTTTGCCTTGCCTTGCCTTGCCATGCCATGCCTTTTTCCTTATGAAATACTCACGCAATTTATTTTTGAAGGTTTTCTTTCGATTTCTTTCTTTTTCTATAACATTGTTGTTGTAGTTGTTGTTATTATTTTTTCGAAAATTTATTATACGTATTTATTTCGGACAATTGTCAATTTGATTGTGTTGTCGAAAACGAAGAAAACAAATCATGGACTCTTCCATGTTTATAAGAAACGAAATATAAACACCCACTCATGTATTTTATATGATTATCAATACATAATAATTTATATTGTATGTATGTATACATGTATTGTTGTAGCGTACAACATGTCAGTTCTATTTTGAAACGGAAATTATTTAAAAAAAGGAGAAAAATTGAATTCGTTTTTTTAAAAAAGTTTTTCAATGTTGCAAGCCAGTTCTAAAGACAAGCCAGATTCAAAGAAAAGTTTGTAAAATGAAGCCTGCTTTAACTTCCTCAATGAAAGAGCAGATAAAGAAAGGTAAAGGCTGCGCTCAAAACAAGTGGGTTTGAGGCAATTAAAAATGTAGTCGTAAAATTACAAAAAAGAACACCAGAGTCATGCATCAAACTACCGAGGTATAAGGTTAGTTTGATAACCGATCTTTTCACATGGAACCTGTTGACACAGAGTACAATAAAACGATAATTTTGTCATCCATCCATCCATCGCATTCCATACCACAACAGAGAGACAGAAAGACACAAAAAGAAATTTGTTTTCGAATTTATGGGATTAAGAGTCCCCAGATTTCTGCTAAGAACTCTAAGAGCAAAATAAAATTGCCTTGAAAAGTTTCTCAAAAAAAAATCTGTTGTTCGGACAGGTTCAGCCACTCATTAATAAACATGGGTGGTGTTGTAAATAAGTATGTCGTAATCCTAACTAAAGGATTGTAATGGACCCTTCACTAAGT
This sequence comes from Sarcophaga rosellei, assembly GCA_930367235.1. NCBI lineage: Eukaryota > Metazoa > Arthropoda > Insecta > Diptera > Sarcophagidae > Sarcophaga > Sarcophaga rosellei. The sequence goes on along the minus strand of OV884020.1, from coordinate 11,864,184 downwards.
AAGTAGGAGCCCTCAATCCCCTTCAAATAAATCCATACAGAAAGAATCCTTACACCGGAAAGGAATAAATCAATTACAACTTTGGCTGATGCACTGATAAAGCCTCGCAATTAGTTACAGAGTGTTTTGCTACACGACAACATTTTGATTAAATAGACTGCTGCGAACCACAAGAAGTAATGAGAAAATAAAGGAGATGCTTTACTCCTCGAATGGTTTTCATTTTCAAAAGTAATGTTTAATAAAACACACATGTTAGCTATGAATTCTAAAATCGAATAGGTAGAGTGTTGGCTTATTAGACGCCAAGAGCCTGTGGTTAAAACCTTAGCTAAGCATAGCATAAAACCATGAGTAAGGCTATGAATTGCATCGTCGTCTGCTCTATAAATGATTTTGTATAAAAAACCCGTGTTTCAATCAAAAAGTAATGTCTTCAGTGAAGTCTTTCTTGGATAATGCATAAGTAGAGCTAAGGATTCGTTTGTGCGAATTGGAAACATTTGATTTTTTTAAGATTTTAAAGAATTTTTGAAGATTTCGATGCTAAATGATAATTTTCTTTGAATACCTATACATAACACACATACATAACTGATTATCACAACTGAAGAGTCAGAATTACAACCTAGCTCCTCACTTCCACTCAGTGTATTAATTTTTATAAATGAGCGGAGAGTCGATTCTGAAGAACAGATTTTTGAAAAACTTTTCTCAGAGTTTTTGCCAGAAATCTGCGGAGAGGAAGCCGCTGAAGAAGTATTTCTTCGAATTTCATTTTGTTGGAGATGTCTGAACTGCGGTTTGAGCCGTGGCCTCATGTCTAATAAGCCAATACATTACCTACTAGACTACGGCGACTTCAAATATCGTTACATGTGAAATATTGTTTGATAGCTTTATCAGTAAAAGGCATCGTCGTAACTCCTATAGGTATTTAAAAAAATGTAAAGAAAACATTTTTTTTTAATTTTTAAAAATATTATTTTCAATAATTTTTACGCCATGGTAACATACATAAGTAGAAAATATTATATAACAACATTAAAATGTTATATTTTTTTTTTGTTCAAACAATTTTCATTTGATTTCATAATTTTCTTTTGTTTATGGAAACCGATACTCATATTTCAGATTTAATTTTTATTTAATTTCATTTTAAATGAGAATTATTATTAATTTATTATATTTTATTAACAAAAAACAAAAAAAAAAAAAAACCATTTTCCATGGTATGTATGTATGTTGAACAGGTTTTTAAAATATTGCTCGACTGTCAATTTATTTGAAAATTTATGGTTTAAGCGTTTATTTGTTGATGATAATCTATAAAGTTTTCTGTTTCAGTTTCAATTTCTGTGTCTGTATCTGTATCTGTGTTTAACGCATGGCGACTCTCTCGTTCAAGCAGACTTTCTTTTTCAGTTTATTTGTGTGATGATTTTCAAAAACATGTTACAATGTTTACTTTTCATTTTAATTTTCATTTAAATTTTATTTCATTTCGTATATATCGTATTTATAAATTAATTGATAATTTACATAAATTATGGTTTGATTATTAAACAAGATAAACGCCCATATATTGTACAAAAAAAAAAAACTCATTTCGTCTAAACGAACATACTACCAAAAAGGGTTATCCATTAAGTGGCTGTTAGCTGTTAAATATCTTTCATTTGAAGTTGTCATTCGTTGAACAATTGAAGAACGCTTATGGGAATGGCTGAAATTGTCTACAAGAGTGGTGAATAATCTTGGCAACTTGTTGTGAATTGCGGTACGATAATGATCATCATAATCTATCCGCTGTGCAACCAACTGCCAGCATTAGAAAGCTACTTCAGGAAACATACGAATTGCCATAAATATCACATTTATTAGAGAAAATGTGGTGAATAATCACAATTTGTCGATTCCACGGTGTCCACAGCAATTAAGTTTACCTTGCGACTCATCATAATTCAATTTGGTAGAACGTTTAACTAATGATCAAACGTGAAATACCATCTGATACCCAGATCGATGCCCAAGGCAATAGGTCTGTATGTATTTACTCAAAAATAGTAGGAGAAATAAGGAAACCCCGCTGCTGGGTCACAGGTCATGTGGAAATTCGTGTTAGTGAGCTGGCAGAAGATACGGAACTATAAGTGGAAAGTCCCGTAATCTAGTAGGTAGCGTATTGGCTTATTAGACGTAAGGCCACTGTTTAAAACCCAGATCAGACATCAAAACGAAAATATGAAAAAAATATTTCTTCGGCGATTCCTCTCAGCAGATTTCTTGCAAAAATTTTAAGAGTAAATAAAATTGCCATGCAAAGTTTCTCAAAAATCTGACGTTAAACTCTAGGCCCCGGTCCCGCCACTCGTGTATAAAATTAACACACACACAACATAAGTGATGTGAGAAACTGGATCGTAATCCTGTCTGAAGGGTTTTAATGACCACTTAAGTAAGTAAGTAAAGGGAAACTGTCTCAACCCTGCAGGAAAAAAAAATTGTCGCCTCTATTAATCTCCAGGTGGTCTCATGCGGGAATTCGCGACACTGATGAAGCCGAAACCTTACTCCGGAGTAGAAAAAATGTCTAGAAGGCTGAACGCAAGCGGTTTGTGGCAATCTGTTGGGCAATTAGGGGAGATTTACCTCATACATCAGACTATCGAGGTTAGGAACCGCCCGTTTGGACAGAGAGTTGTAAACTAGAAGAATATTGGTTTGAAATGGGAGTCGCCGCGAAGTCAAAATATAAATCCTATGATGATCAGTTACACAGCCTAATTCGACTACTGATGGATGCATAACATAAGAACTCACAGCAGCATTTTACACTCCTAGGTCAGATGGGCCTTAAATATTCCCCTTAAATATCTTCAGTGATGCCTAATTACACAGATAAATTGTTTTTCTTGTGCGATTCGGTATATGTTTCGTGTTTAGTTGTAGGGAGGTAGGTAGGTAGGTTGGAGTGGTAGCTCACTTGGGTGCACAAAGGGCCCGTTGTGACGCCACAAGTAAGCGAAGTTCCCGTCTTAACCGAAATTAATCAATGAACTTGATCAGGTTTTAGAGTTATTGCCAAAGAAGTTTCCAGAAAATCATGTAATTTGGACAGCTTTTGAATTTATTGCGAGGCCACGCGAATGTCTCCAGATGATTCCCTAATACTGAAACAATTGGAAATAAACTTTCGTCAAGTTTTACTGAGACACCACTCGAACTGTGTGAAGTGGTGGTTGAAAACTATCTCGACTGTAGGCAACCAACTCATAGCCGGTCATTTAAATGATAAAATAAATGAAATTTAGCTTTAGGTTAGCATAGCTTTATATGTTTTGAATTAAATTTTACTTTTGAAACCGTAAAATGTATAACGCTTTACAATATACTCCTATATAAAGACAGTCAGGCAGGTAAGAAGAGATAGTGATGGTGATGCTGATTATAAATTCCCAAAGGTAATTTGAGATTTCATTATTATTATTAAAATGAAATAAAATTCAAAATGCTTAACTAAAATCCATTGGGAAGGGAATATTATACAGGAACAGGTAACAAACAATTTTATTAACACTTTCTTCTATGTTTAAAGCAAGCCAAGAGAAATTGATGTGGAAAAACTTTAAATAACAAGAAAAATTTCAACAAAATTTATGCAGATTTTTGGCTTATGAAACAATAACAGATTTATTTTCGATTTTTTCAAGGCACAAATTCCTCTGTAACTAGTCATAAAAACATAGGGGAAATGGGGGCGCGTTTAGGGGGCCAACAAACTCCCAAAATGGAAAATTTTTGTTAATTTAATTATAAGTTGGATGCTGTGTTAGTCAACTTTTTATTTCTTATTATTTCTTTTGACAGCCAGGATTTTTGTGAATGAAAAAGGGTGGTGTTGGGGTACGGAAGGCGTTTAGCATGGCAGTGAGAAGAAAAGTGAAAGGAGCAAAAAGAAAAAATTGTTTTTGACATTTACTAATGATGTTGTTGGTTAAAAAGGCCTTTTTATAATATTTGGCAATAATAAACTATTATAGTAAACCTAAATAATGCCTACTAATGAAATGTCAGCTTAAGTCATAACTCATATTAAAACTTGTGGTTTTCCTATACTATTCACTCACTCTGCCGCCGTGTGTGTGGCACTCTCTTTTTCACTAATACGTATCAGTATGCAGCAACGAAAACTAAACTATTTATGCTTGACTTTATTAAGCAACGAATGTAATCAACCAAAATGAAAAAAAAAGAGAATTTCCTTCAACAGATTCCAAATCTAACGAAAGCAGGGGGGAAATAATAGGTATAGTAAAAGCAAAACTATTAATTTTCCACAAGATGGCAAGTGCAATTTAATTACAGTATACGTAATTGGATGTGGTAGTGGTCTAGTAGGTAGTATGTTGGCTTATTGGACGTGAGGCCAAGGCTCAAACCCCTTGTCATACATTTCCAACAAAACGAAATATGGAAAATTATTTCTTCGGTGACCTCCTCTCAGCAATTTCTGGCAAATACTCTGATAGTATTCAAAGACGTTCAGAGTCGATTTTAAACTGTAGGTCCCGCCACTCAAACACCACATTAGTGTTGCGAGAAACTAGGTCTTAATCCTGACTAAAGGGTTGTCTACATATTTCCATGATTGAATAGCCAAACGCAATGCTGTTTTTTAAATAGAATTCACAAGTAAAGCTCTTACTTTCAAACAATTGTGACATCTGAGAAAAACAATCACACACAAGGGACCGGTTGTGATTGTTACTTATGTTGGCATCTCCAGAGTATAAACTATGGTCGTGACATTGCTGGGAGTTTGAGAGGGATGTGCACTTAATACTATCGACCTGGGTTACGTAATAACAGCCTATTCCTTAGGAAAATCATTTTGTTGGTGAATATTTTTCAAAATGTTCTTCAATAGAGACTTATGAAAAACAATATTGATATGCCTGAAGTTCAGGGTGTACTGCGATATTGTTGAATTGTCCCGCAGTGAACGCCTTGAGGAGCATTTTTTTACGACAAAAATATCAAAAGAGTCCACGAAATATTTTTAGATGATCACAAAGTAAAATTGATTGAGAACGTTGAGGCTTTAAAAGTATTAAACGAACGTGTTGATAACAATTCGGGAATGAATATTTGTGTTCAAAGTGAGTATTGAAGAAGGCTACAATAAACCAAAAACAACAAAGAATTGATAATTCTAAGCAGTGTTTGAAGCTGTTTTTACCATAAAAAATCGTATGTATGTAATCACACCAGAAAAAAAACGAGCATCATCTGAGTGCACTGCACATGGTGAAACCACTCTAGAGAGTGCAAGAATGCTACACTCGGTCGGTAGGGTGTAGTCCTCATTATTTTGGAATGTGAAAGTTATTTATGGACTATTCTGAAAAGGAAAAATTCATCAACAGCCACAATTACATGGCGTTATGGACCGTATATTAGCCTACGAACTTTTCAGCCCAGCTGTTAAAATATTGGCCTGAATGGTTTTATTCCAAATGTGCTAAAAAACCTTCAATTCCACTCATAAATAAAGGATTAATTTTCACTACACCCTGTACAACATGAACTATAAAGGAAGTCCAATGGTCAAGGAAGGGTGTAACCAAGAGAAAATTTTATATTTTTTTCTGCTAATATTTTAATAACCACAGAGAGAGAGAAAAAAAAGAAAGGAAGTGAGAGCAGAGAAACTAAACAATCAAACTAAATACTGAGTGACATGAAGAAGATTTATAGAGGAAAAATATATATATTCCTATGCCTTTAACTAAAACATACAGCTTTACGTACGCATACATACATACATTACACATACATACATAAGTAAATGGAAAATGGTAAAGAAATCTTGACAGCTTCCTTCTACGGTTTTTTTTATCTTCGTCTCTTTGGATTGAATAACCAAATCTAGGCCAAGTTTAAGGTTTAACAAAACTTATCTTTCATGTTTAAATATTTTATTGTGGGCCAATTCCTATAACAAAATGTCAAGTTATATAAACAGACATAGAAGACTCGCAGAGTTGTCTAATTCAAGGTCTTCCTGTTCTATTATAGGCTAACAAACACTAAATCTAGCTGTCGTTTCTTTTTTTGCACATGATTGATGAATCACTTACAGTTTACGAAATATGGTACTACGAGGTTTGGTTTGATTTGGTTTGGATTGGTATACTTGGGTTTTTGGTTCTGGCTCGAGTAAAAGATTTAAGCCATTAGTTAAATAATAATAACAACAACAACAAAAAGACAAAAATAGATGTACATATGTATGTACGTCTCTTTAAATAACACTTAATAACTGTTAATGTCATTTTGTAGTTCATCTTCATCATCATTTTTGTCTACTACTTCGTCTTTATGCGGCTCATCATATACAACCACTGACAGTAATAACATGTACGTACGTACATACATACGTACGTACGCACTGTTATTAAATGTTTATTTCAGTGTTAAATGCTAAGCGTTAAAGAAATTAAAGCCTTTTGCCATTAAACGCAAGCCTTTAAATAAGCAGCAAGGGGGGTTGTAGCAATGTTGCCCCTTTAAAATAAAAAGAAAAAAAGAACCCCTTTTTGAATAATTATGAACTCTAAGGAAGGTAGGGGTGGTAGTTTTATTGCAATACCAAATAATGATGATTAATTACCAAACCAAGCCAGATAATAGTGTAGGAAAAATGGTTTTTATTACTACCCCCATCCCTTTAAAAAGTATTTTTTGAGAATTATTTGGAAGGAAATGAACCAGTTTCTTGGAAATTTAAATTATTTTTAAAATTTCTTTTAAAAAATTTTATTAAATTCCTTACACAGCCATTTCCCACTGAATAAAATTGTAAACAATTATTTACGCAGCTCGTTTAAACATTTTTGTGGTTTTTTTCCATTCAAGTGGAATTGTTTCGTACAATTGTTTTTTATTTTTTTTTTATTTTAACACCATCAATTAAAATAATATTTATGAATATGAATAATTTTTTCTTTTTTGCTCCTGTTCTATTCTATTAGAATTTTAACCACATACTATTAATTAATCCACTTGACGTAAATAATTTTCATCAGAAAAAAAAAATGGCAACAAAATGAAATAATTTAATTGTCATAACTATGTGGTTAAATAAAAGTGTTACTAAAATGTAATATAACACCAATAAATAACTAAATATGAATTAAAAATAAAATAAAATGTTTAAATTTTTAACGAATTTTCGAACATAACCTTACAATTTAAAATGGAACAAAATTTCCAAAATTTGTTGAAAATTACGAAATTTCGGACATCACAACTCACTAAAATAAGTGCAAAAGTTTTAAAAATTGTTTAACTAATTAGTATTTAGCAAAAGCATAGCACTAAATGATTTTTCGAATTTCGAAGTTATATTCGAATTTTCGAACATTGAAGAAAAATGAGAAAAATACAATTTCATTTACTTTAAAATACCTAAGCAAATACAATTTTGTAAGTTGAGATCAAAATTGCGAAATTGTATTCAAATTTTCGAGCTTTGAACAAAAATCACGGAAAACGTCCTCTTTGAATGTTAAAATGAAATTTCAAATTTACTTATGAAATTTTTGAAACTTCGAAATTATGTTCGAATTTTCGAACATTAGCTGAAAATCAAGTAATGCGTATTTTTTAGTGTAGTTTGAAATAGTTTGGAAAAGACACACTTAGGTCAGGTCATGTGAGGCCCACAACTGCAGCAACTTAGACGTCTAAACTTTATTACGGATATATTGATCAAATATTCAACATACATATTAAATGTAAAGGTGAAGAACAATCACTATACCACACCTTTTAAGGCGAAGAACAGTCACTACAGCTTCTGCAGAAGCTATTTGCCATATGTCCAAGACCAATACGTTTTACATGGGTGCACCTAATTGAAACTTCAGTAATAATTTCGATGACGACACTAAGCGTACTGCTAGAGTTTGTGTAGAGGGACATTCACCTGCGCTATTCTGCTCGTATCCGAACTCTCCTACTCGGAGTCGACAGAATCTATAACTACATTGTCAATTATAAACTCACAGATGTTTAGAGGAGTTCCCACAGTTGCCTACAATGGAATATCACAATATCCCGATAAGATATGAATGTCATACCGTTCCGCAGTCTCATTGAGTGATCAGCTACATCTATACGCCATCTTGGAGTTCATTACATCTGCATCTATTGCTTCGACAGTCGCCTGGTGATAAGAAGGTAAGGTAATATCAATATCGGAGATATATATCCCCAATATTTCTTGTTTTAGCTTGTATAGCCGAAACTTCCATCTGGAAGACGTTGCAGCAATTCAGTAACCTTACGGATTGCGTCACTGTTTACGAAAAATTCCTTCATCAACAGCTCCATTCAGTTTCGAATCAGTGAAAAAATAAACGAAGTCGTTAATGAGGTTCGTAACATCCCTTTTCCAAAGCTCTCTTTCCTGAAAGAATATTGAGAAGTTAAACTGTTCAAGAACCAATCCTACTTGTACTGTGCGACCACCCTAGCATCGGATATCTTGTTCTTCAATAAAGTAGGTTCGATATCCAGTTCACCATCTTGTCAGAGCTCATGATATAATGCCTAGTACCAGACTACAGAAGGTTTCTTCAATAGACTGAAAGGTAGCTAAGGTATATTGTTCCTGTGCCAGCGATTGCCTGTGTTGTTCCTTGGTTAGGACAATGAGATTCTCCATGGGCTTCGGCAGAAAAGAGGAAAGATTTGTGGTTGCCTTAGGATTGAAGACCACTTCCCCCTAACAGCAAAATTACAACGATGATGATGGCGAAGAGTACCTCCCGGAGGAGCCCTTTTCAAATGAAACATTTTAGCTTCATATCTAAGGCTGAATTATATACTGAACACTTGAAACAAGCTTCCATTAACCTGAATAATGTGTTCCTTTCTTCCTTTCATAATCATAAACGTGTTCCTCCTTTCCAATTCTCATTATGGAGAGAAGAGAACATTTTAATTACACTAACCTTAATAACTAACTGTTAATTCTTTATTTATTTATTGTTTAATTATTTTGTTTTTTGTTTTCTCATGTACGTTAAAATAAAACAACAACATCCTTTGAGAGTTTTCCATTTTTCCTAGGGAAATCTGTGGCAAAATTTATAAAAAAAATAAAGAGTTTTACGAGCATAATTAAAAATTCACTTTCAATCTTACCGCAGTAATGAAATGAATTATTTTTTTCTCTCTCAGGTTTTATTTGCTATTTTGCTCTCTCTCTTTTTTGTTTTATTTTTGCTTTTGTTTGCAGCAGTTGACCTAATTTGAAATGTCAAAACCAACCAAAGCTTTGCGAAAATTTTCAACGCTGTTTCGCTTATAAAAAAAAGTTTTCCCTGGAGTAAAGCTTTTGTCAGCCAGCACAAGAACATATAACATAGCGAATAAGTTGGTTTAAATCAGTGTTGAAATTAAAAACAATAAATTCATCATTAAAATATATGTGCAAATAATATACGTACATATATTTGTTTATGCTGCTTGTTATTGCTGTTGTTGTGGTTTAATAAATTATAAGACAAATTCTCAATAATTTACAGTTATGGCTAGTGCATCCAACGTTTGCGTTGTATACAAATAAAATGGCATCAGGTTGACCACAAAATTAATTTAAAATAAAAAATTTCATATTTTTTATTCCAAAAGGATGCTTTCGTATGCTCTTTTTGAGTTAATTAAAGCTGATACTGGAGGGCGAGCGAAAGAGCAAAGTGAGTAGTGTGAGAGTAAATAATTCACTTTTAATACTTTTAAGTTTAATGTTCACCAGGATTAATGGCATAAAAACCAGGGTAATTAATTATATACATACGCACGTATAGCTAAGGGGAAAATTTAAAAACTTCTATTGTTTTTGTTCTTTTTTTATAAAAAATAAAAGAAAAAAACTTTATTAAAGTACCAGAGCAGATTTGTAAACTTTCATGAAGGCTTAAGATTAATTAACTTCCTTTTGAACATCTTTGGAAATAATGACCCTCCTCCTTTAACTGAATTTATTTTTCGAAAACCCAACATTTTTTTTCAAACATCCGTTTGAGCGTTGATTGAAATGCAAACATAAGTAACCGTAACCATTACTGTGTGTCTTTATTGTTCTTTCCTTTTTTTAGCATCCTTTTTCCTGTCTAAACGTTAAAAGTCCTTAAGATTTCTTCTTTTCTCTACGAGTACAACTTCTTTGCATGGCAATAACGATTATATCGAAAATAAAAACTAAATTAAATATACTTCAGTTTCTTATTTATTTTAACACAATGCATTAGTGGTCATATCCTTCTCTCTACTTTACAGTCTCTACCACTACTACTGCCACTCTACCTTTCTTAAGTTAAAAGCCAATTCATTATGAGAAATCAACTGCCACTACACAACCACTATACTATGCCTGATAAGGAAAAAGGAGTACCAACCATACCGTATATACTATGTATGTATGTATGTTTGTCAGCATAACTGTATTCATTTAAACTTAATTTTGTTGATAATTAATTACTTAAAGAAGACATAAAAAAAAGAAAGACGAAAAAAAAACATTCCATAAGATTAAATTGTAAAGATTAAGAGGAAACTGAAAAAAAGAAAGAAATAGAAACCGAAAAAGAAGATCCAAGGAAGGTATTCCAAAAGAAAAAATCACACGGTAGTAAGCATTTTTTTCTTTTCTTAATATTTAATGACTTTTTAAACGTTAAAAATTGCAATCAATTCTTATAATCAAAATTTGTTTGGAAAAGCGGATTATTTTCAAAAATCTCTTGCCAAACACGTTACAATTTTTGGAATTCACCTAGATTCAAGAATTTCGCATGTTGAATTCTTGTTAAATAGCTTGGAAAATTGCAAAATTTTAGTGTATATTTAATATTTACATCATGCTTAACAAATTTCATTAGTTTTTGGAATTTCGAAATTAAGTTCGAATTTTCGAACATAAGCTAAAAATCACTGTTAACATTTGCCTTTAGTTTAAACATTGAAAATAAAATGAAATTTTCACTTTTTCTAAAGAATTTCGAAATTCGAACTTCAATAGACCCGTAAATAAATGGCAAATTCATAAAATTTTGCGCTTAGTTCAAATTTATTTGAGGAACGACATATCCAATTTGTTTTTGGAATTGTAAAATTAAATTCGAAATTTCGAACATTAACAAGAATTGTTAGAAATGATCTTCCCTTATAGTTAAATCCTTAAACCAAGGAAGATTATTAAATTTTGCATGGAATAACTATTTTCGAACATTGATTTATCGCTAAGCAGAGGCAAATTTTCAGCATTATATTTTTACTACCGAACTAGCAAGGCACCTGGCTCTTACAATTTCATAATTAAGCTTAAATATTCGAACATTGATGTGAGAAGCTAGGCCGTAATCCTGACTGAAGGGTTGTAATGGCCAATTATGTATGTACATATGTATGATAAGTATTTTCGAACAAGGTTTCTCTTGTGTTTAAGCCTTTAAACAATTAATACTTTGAGATTTTAATTGAAGTTATGAAATATTTTTTTCCAAAACTTTTTTAAAACATTGAATTTTCATCAAATAGCCAATAATACCAGGCTTTATAATCCCTTTTTTATATTTTCTCCTGGGTTTGACGTTTCTGCTGTTTCGATGCAATTAATTTTGTGAATGAAAATTCGTGAAGTAAAATAGTAATTGAGTTTAATTCATGCCTTTGATATTTTTCTCTTTCGCTTATTAACTTTTATTATATTTTTGTCATTACAAATGAAGTAATTTTTTCTTGTCGATTTCTTTTTTCTTTCTTCTTCTTATTATCTTTTTATAATGAAGTTCCTTGTCGCATTAGTGTACTTTTTTTTTTTTTTGATATTGCTTAGCCACTTGAAGCCGCAAAATTAAAGCCGATTTCTTTTCGGCCGCAAACAGTCTCGTCTGTTTTATACACATTTTGTGGGTTCACCTTCTGTTTCTGCGTTTGCCTCGCTTATATGGCATTGAAAAGAGGCAAAGAAAATAAAAAAAAGTAGACTCTAAACCGCAAAATAAGCCAGAAAATGAAGGCTTAATTTTTTGTTTCCCTGGTTTATTTTTTTTTCTGCTATTGCGATACACTATAATAACATTAACATTTTTATATATGTACAAAAGACGGCGGCCAGCGAACAACTGAAGCGCCATACATTTACAATTGGATTTGATATTTTTTTTCATTTTCTTTCCTGTGTGTGTGGACTGTAAGGAAAAAAAAATATTTCTTTTGAAAAAAACAATGTTTTTAACAAACAATAATGGAAGCCAGTTTGGCTTAAGAAATCATTGTTAATCAGGGAACAAAACTCATTGAAATATGCCCACATGCATAAGCAGAAGTACGAGCACAAGCACAGGCTTAAGCCTTGGCCCTGCCACAGTCACAGTCACCAGTACACCAAGATGTATTTGCAGCACACAATGTTGTGTTGTGTTTAAATGTTGAAAGTCTTTTGTTTAGTAATTGGGCAAAAGATAAAGACGAAGAAAATGAATAAAAAAAGAAAGAAAACTGACCTCAAGTCTTATTGAAAAATTACCTTACAATGGAAATTTTAGTGCAACTTAACCGCCGCCTAAGCAATACAACCGAGCACGTTCCTTGATGGCTTCTGTGGCAAGGCACGTCAATTGCATAAATGCATGAATGACTGAATGAATGAATGAGTGAGGGCTGCATGCGAATGTTCCGAAAGATGTTACAGTTGCATCTGTTAAGGCATGAAAACGAATTTTTAAGGCACTACCTTCTCTAATGATAAGAGAGAGAAAAACGAATTGCAAGAAATTGTTGGTTTTTTGCAAGATTGAACGTCCATCCTAATAGTGAGTGAAATATAAAAAGGTTTTACAAAATTTGCCTCTGGGTTTCTAAAGTCTTTAAAATCTTGTAAAGCCCACAAGTCAGTTGCTCGGCTGTTGTGGTTTCTTCTGTAAAAGCAATAGTAGGGTGCAGGCCATGCTCTTTACAGATACCAGGCCACAGATAGTATTGTGACCTGTGTTGGTTTCTAAAACATTTAAAAGTAAAATACGGATGAAGCCCACAGTACTGGCTGCAGAGTCCTTATTATGGCCTAGGTCTGCTGAATACTGAAATAATTTCGGTAGCCACTGGTTCGACAGGGATACTCTAAAAATCTTTTTACAGCCAAAGCGTAATAGACCCTGAAAAGTCCAAGAGCGAGGTGATGTACGGCCTAGAAGACCGTATTACAAAGAATTACCCTTAGATCAAATAGACTTTTAAATGTGGGTCGTGGAATCCAATAGCATACGCCTGGAGGCTGGGAATGGGTATGCAGCTAGAGGTGGCTGTCTACCCACGGAAGTTGGATGGACACTCTTCGGTCACATAGGAAGAAGAAAAGTTTTATTCTCTTACTCATCTCTGCAGCTTCCACAGAAATCTTTTGTAAGGTGCGCTAGACTAATGCGCCTTGCATGGATGCCCATTATGCAATATCATGACCCAGACGACTATACTTAGCGTGCTTCTTACAGCCTTACATCCAACTATGGCCAGACATTCTGCACCTTTCTGCCTGCACTTTAAGACGCCGATTTGCGGTTGATGGAATCGATGTCCGTATTGTCAATTATAAGATCACAGGTCTCTAGAGATATTCATAAAGTCGAGAATTCGTTAGACATCCCGATGGTTGTGTCACGCTTTGGCAGTTCATCTGCTCTGTAGTTACTTGGAATAGAATTTTGTTCCGGTACCCTTGAGTTATGATCATAATATCGTACTGTTGCCTCATTTAGATATCTACGACAGTTGTACATCGTTGTGAAGTTCATTAGGTTGGAACTCAGTGCCTGAATACATCATAAAGACTTCGACAGAAGCTATAATGACGAAGGCAAAGTTAAAGTCAAATTCTACAATAAACGCTAACTCCCCAACTTTTTTTTTTATTGAAACAGTTCCCCCAACTCATGTAAACGTATGTGTCATATTCAATATGAGCCTGTCTTCTTTTGCTTAACATAAAACGGCAGACACAGGTCTTTTTGCATAAACTGCATTCATTAATTCTTATGTGGAGTTCCGCGTGGGGGTTTTTGTCATTTTTTAATTTTTTACTTAAAGTTTCTACCGCCGTTTGCCGTAAGCGTTTACTACATACTACGTAGTAGTATATCAGGCAGGCATATACGAGTAAATATGTATGCAGGCAAGCATACGCCATATTATAAATGGCTCAGGCCTCTAATTTATTTTACGACTGGAGAAAGAAAAATTATTTTCATTCCTTAATGGTTATTTTCCTTTTTATTTTTTGATTTTTTGCTACTTTAGGAGCTGAAAACTTCAATTCTTTTCTTTGGCGATATGAGCTATAAAGCAAGCAGCATATTGTTCGTTTCTTTTTTTTCATTCTTTTTTGATTTGGTTTGTAAAGAAAAGAAAAGGAAATTTGCATTAAAAAAGAATGAAAGCAAGAAAAAAGAAACGTACTTCTTTTATTATTGGCTTAGGTTTTGGACTAATGAAGACTATTTAAGACATTTTTCTTAAACTTTTTAAAGCAAAGATATTACGAAACGAAAGAAATGCTTTGTGCTTGAAGTCTTACACAATAACAATGTCATATGCAATCCATTTCATATTATTTATGGAAATCGTGTTACAGTCTGCCTTCTTTTGAGGGAATACACAATCAAAGAAAAATGAAAGAAAATAAAATATCGCAACGAAAACAAAAAAAAAAGAAGGTAACAAAAGAGGCGTTTACTGCAAGTTTAACTAAAATTACTCTTAATGAGCTAAAAAAATACTTATTGAGGCGTTTTTTAATACTTTACTGTGCAAAAATTCAAGGTTAAAATTGAAATAAATCACGGGAAAATAACCATAAACAGCAATAAAAATAAACGTGAATAATATTTCATAATATTAGGTTGGAAACCATAAAGTTCAAGTACTTTTAAAAAGAGTTTAATTTTAAGTTTCTACGATTCACTTCAATTTATTTTTAGAAATTTTAAAAACCATATTAAAGCTTCCTCCATTTCAAGTGCTTTTTTGAAAAGTGCTTTTGAAAACCAATATTCTTACTTCATATTTTTAAAAGCTACTTTTCTAGAATGTATTTTTCTAAAAGGTACTTTTCTATAAATTAGTACTTCTCTATAAATTGCTTGGTACTTTTTTATAAAGGACTTTTCTCTAAGGTACTTTCCTATAAGGTAATTTTCTATAAGTTACTTTTCTCTAAGGTACTTTTCTAGAAGGTACTTTACTATAAGGTACTCTTCTAAAAGATTCGATTCTTTAAAGTACTTTTTATAGATATTTTTCCCTAAGTCCTGTTCTATAATGTACTTTTGTAAAAGATACTTTTCTTTAATGTACTCTTCTATAAAGTACTTTTTTGAAGAGTACTTTTTCAAAAAGGAGCTTCTCTGAAGGGTAACCTTTTAAAGGCCATTTTTAAAGCGTATTATTGGAATGCACTTTTTAATAGTACTTTATAAACATTAAAAGTAACTTATGTTACACATATTCTTTAAAAAGGTACTTATTAGATGGGCATCTTTAAAGAATTCCTGTTTTAAAATTAACTTTCCTAGTATTTTAGTTTTTAGAAAGTACTTTCGCAAAGGGTAAGTTCCCAAAGGACAAGTTTTCGAAAGATGCAGTCTTAGAGGTAATTTTATTTTGAAGGGTACTTTTTGTTTTATCAGATACTCTGGTAGTACCTACTTATTTTAATGTTTTTGGGTGGGCTAACCTCAATAAAAATTTCAATATGAAGTTCCCAGCGATATGTTGCGATACAGATTATTCAAACGCCCTTTAAATCAAGCTTAGTTGGCTTCAAGACAACATACCGCAATGCAACTGGCACATTATTCCCTTTGGAAAGTAATCCATCCCATCTGTGGCTGCTCGGACTGTGTGCGAAATTAAATATGTACATATTTCTGAACCAAGGTCAGATATAAAATTACAATGGAATTCCAAGCAGTGAATACTGGTCGTCTGCCATGACCAGTCGTGGGTAACCCGTGGATTAATGTTTTCAAAACGTTTCATCTTAGGATATCTCTTTGCCTCTCTTACAACTATAATATGTATCAGAAAAAGGTACTAACAATAAATCACACTGAGAAACTGATCCCGAGTAAGGGACCTTGAATATATCTATCCTCTCTGATATCCGGCAAACAAAACCCTTTCGGGTGGCAGTTTCAGCTTTAAACCGATGGACATATGCCACGAAACCCTTGATCGACTTTTGGGGCGGTTTTAAGTTAATCTGATATGGACTGTTAGTCAGAGGTACAATATCCCGGATAATTGCTCAGGTCATGAACAGACACATTCCTATCGAATACCAATCCACTCTTATTAGAGGTATGCCAATCACCAACTTCATCGCTGCTGTATTTGATTTTAACGTATCACCGCCTAATGATTAGGCATGCAGAAAGACTTCTTTTACTGGAAATCACTTATGCAGCAGTTTGCAGTGCTTTGGGAGGAAGAAAGTATGGTAAGGTAGGTAGAATTCAGCTCACCAAAGGAACTTTTACCGAGAGTCCTGATCGTACCTATTAAGAGCTGTACAGCCCACAGAGGGGGAATTAGCTTCAGACTTCAGCTTAACTTTCAGGTTAATCATCAAATTGAAGTTTATGATTTGAATACCAACGACATGTGGTTTTCGCAGTACGGTGCTACGTGCCACATTCTGATATTCTGCACGAATGATTTGAGAACATTGAACACTGACGAAAGTGAAAACTGACAGAAATCGTACGATTTTACCTCTCTGGACTGCTACGCGACAAACCAAAGCATTTCTCAGCTTTGTACTTTTAACAGTAAGTACTTTCTTAAGTACTTTTTAGAGAAATATTTTTTTCTCAAAATTTTCCCTGAACTCAAATACAGATTTTTCTAATTTTCTATATTTTTTTCAATTACGTGAAATTTTTTTATTTTCCAACCCCTTCCAAACACCGCTTGATAAGAAAAACTACAAAAAGGAAAATGTAACCAAAATTCTTTTGAACTTACGAGAGCGTGTCAATCACAACATCATTTGTTTGATGACAATATTGTATTGTGCAAAACAATCTCCCCATACTGTGCTGTGCTATGCTGTGTGTCTGTGTCACAATTCAAAAGCGGGTGAAACAAATTTTTACTTGTTTCTTCTTGTTGTTGTACTGGCTGCTCACAGTAGGCCAAAAAAAGAAATCTACTTTGATTGACCATTTTTATAGGGGAGAGAGAGAGAGAGGGAGAGTTTTCTTTTTTCAAATCTTGTTTATACAAGTATACAACGACAATACAACACAATAACTAATCATTATAGAAAGAAACTCAGCAATAACACGCTACAATTAGGATAACAAAAGGAGCACTTTACCTACACGCCGCGTCTTGTGTCGTCTCGTCTGCTCTTTAGCAATAAAGAAAAATTAAATTTCAGAGAAACTTAACAACACACACACACAACAAACAGTTCATTTTCTTACAGCCCTGTATTGTGTAAGAGATTTTCATAAATTTTGATGGAAAATGTTGTTTTTTTTCTTCCTTTCATTTTATTATAATGGAAATTGGAAAGAGAGAAGAGAGAGAAAAAGGAAATCTCTAATATGGTTCAAGGTATTGTTAATCAAAAAAGAGTAGTAGTAGAAAAAGTAAGAGAGAATTATTAATAAATAATGTTGCTTTGTTAAGGTTTAAGGCCTAAAAAAAAGCAACATAAACGTGCTAAATTGTTGTAAAAATTTGTGTAAGACTTCAAAAGATTTCTTATGGCAAATAAGCATAAAATTTGTTTATAACAGACGATCAACACACTACCACTACCACCCATCACACATCACTACATGGTGTCCTAACAAACAAGTCCAGTTTTGTTTGTTAGTATTGTTGCAATATATGCTCTGGGGTATTGCTGTTGACACACGTTCTTTATTTGTCAAAATCAAACAAAAATTTCTTTCTTTTATTATTTGATTTTCATTAAAACAATTGTTGTAAATGTCACGTGAGAAAAAAAAATGCCAAAAGAAAGAAGAAAATACGTAACTTTTCTTATTAATTATTTAAACAAACAAGCAACAAATTAAATAAAGCCTTAAGCCAAATCCCCAATTGATAGTAAAATTGGTTTCGATATTGAAAGTATGTATAGTTTAACTTACCCAAAAATTATATGTATTAAATAGGGGGCATATGGAAGGAAGAATAAAAGTACATACCTGGAAAGGGAAAAAGAGAAAAAAATTGTTATTATTAAAAGGAAAAATATTATTTTCAATATATAATATCATGCGTTGTTGGCTGAGGGCTCATAATTAAAAAATAAATAACAATTAGAAGAATGCAACCAACACCGACTTTGCGCAATATGTCTTTCATAATTTGTTTATTAGATGGATACTAATTTAAATCCTATAATAAATTGCATTTGTTTGTATGTATTGTGCGATTTTATTCTTCGGTATGATTGATTTGGATACCTTTTGATCCTGGTTTTAAAACGAAAATCCTAGTTTTATAACGGCTGGATCCTTTTACTTTACCTTCCGAAGAACAAATCGTTTCTATTCCATAAAAAAAGTTTCAAATATTTCCAACTTTTTTTTTCTAATTAGAATCTGATTTAAAGCATATTTTTGAAAGCACTTGCAAATACTTTGTAAGTTTATTTAAATTTTTATTTATAAATTAAAAAAAAAATTATTTTTTCCTTTTTTAACTAAATTCCCAAGTCCTCATTCAGCACAGGCAAAATAAATGGTCATTAATTTTAAAGAAAAAAAAAAAAAAAACATAAAAACCCACAGCTGAACATCATTATTACGATCTAACAACATGATTATGATAGAGAAACCCAACACGATAATTACATATTACATATTAATGAAGATGCGTCAGTGCGTAATGGTCATTATTTTGAAAGAGAAAACAAAAACTTAAAGACGCACAGCTTAACATCATTATTACGATCTAAAAAAATGATTATGATAGAGAAACCCAACACGATAATTACATATTATTAATGGAGATGCTTAAAGCAAAAGAGATATCAATAAACCTCTCAGAGTGCTTATGCAAATGGCAATAGTGAGAGAGAGAGTGAGAATTTTAGAGAAATTAAAAGCAAGTTATTTAAAAATAGAGAGTCTAACCAAAGCATGAATAATCATGTCTACAGAAAACGAGGAAAAAAAATCTTCTGATTGCTGTTAATTACAACAAAAATTTTGTTGATTATAAAAAAAAATTCACATAGTTTAAGTGCCTTATAAAAAAAAATACCACCGGCTATTAAGAATTTTCACAGCCATAATGGCATTAAAGTTTTGTTGTTCCTTTACCTGCCTCTGCTGCTCCTTTTTGTTTGTGGAGACTTTTTAACAATCCACCATGATGATTCCACTTTAGCACATCTTTTATGACACTTTTTTAATGCACAAACACACGCACTTACATTTATTCTGCACTCATGCATTTAACTTTTTTTTTATTAAAACAAATATTGAAAAATAATTTACTTTTAATGGTATAATTTTGCATTTACACTAACACACACACGCACTTTACACTTTCCACTTATTTTCTTACAATTATGTTAAAGACATTTAAGAGAATTTTAATTTTTCCACTAAAATTATTTTCTTTTGATGCAATTTCAACTATCGACGCCGGTTGACACTCTCTAACTGAACGATGAACTGATGAACTAACAAGCAAACAAACGAAGTAAATTTCAGTATTGCCATTTTCGCATTTGTTTTGTAGGCACTCATATAGTACCAAAGGGCTTTTTAATTTATAAGTATGTACATATGTTCATATTTTAAGAATGTAATTGACCTACACCCTCTCTTCAACATAAAAAAGGTACGAGAATTGCTGAGCATCTTAACACCAAGTAAAAAGAGTATTAAGTAATCTCTCTCACCATCAGTAAATATTTTAATAACTCATGTACGTAGGTTTAGCAAAGAGGTAACACTGTTTACTTATTGAATAGGCATTGGAAATAGAGAGCCGTGAGTAAATCATAAGAAAGAATAAACAAACAACAACAATACACTTATAATTGAATACGTCATTAAAAGAGCATGATGTTGGTGAACTTCAACAAGTGTTTCGCAAATTTTAAGAAAAGCGACAATAACAACAACAACAACAACACCAACTGCATTGCGTAAAATTTTGTGTTGTTTTTCTGTTTTTGTTTTGTACTTTGTTATTGTATTTGTTTTTTGGTGACCACAAAATGTACCATAGATGGGAGTTATTTTTTAAGAATTAAATAAATATAATAAATAGATAATGAAGACTTTATTCTTCGGCAAAATGGAATTAAATTTGATTTAATGATTTTGTTTTAGACTATAATACTCTACGTATGTAAAATTAAAGATAAACTTATTTAAAAATTCTTTTCGTATTTGTAAAATGATAGCAAACAAGTAGTAAAAATTTTTTGGGCTTTCGAAAAGAGTTTTTTGAGACCTGCTCTCCTTGTTTAGTTAAAACATTTCTTTGAAAAATATCGATAAGGGGTACCAGTGTTAGTGTTTTGGAGACATAGGCGGAATGTGTTCAAAATTTTTTGATAAAATTAATTTTAATAAAATTAAAAAATAAAATAAAAAATGTGGGGCAAACAGTTTCATCACCTAAGTACTATTTTTTCATCGGTATACAGTGAAAGAAAAAAGTCTGCATACATCAGTGTATACTTTTTATCAAATGAAAAAATGTGGTATAGCATTGGTTAAAGGCGTTTTTGGTTAATTTGGATATCTTTTGATCCTGGTTCTAAAACGAAAATCCTAGTTTTATAATGGCTGGATCCTTTTACTCTACCTCTCGGAGAACATAACTCTATTCTCCAAAAAAATTTTTTTTTCAAATATTTCCACTTTTTTTCTTTTCCTTAGTAATACCTGATGTAAAGCATATTTTTAAAAGCACTTGCAAATACGTTGTAAGTTTATTAAAATTTTAATTTATAAATTAAAACAAAAAATTATTTTTCCTTTTTCAACTAAATACCTTAGTCCTCATTCAGCACAGGCAATAAATGGTCATTATTTTAAAAAAGAAAACACAAACATAAAAACCCACAGCTGAACGTAATTATTACGATCTTACAACATGATTATGATAGAGAAACCCAATACGATAATTACATATTATTAATGAAGATGCTTAATGCAAAAGAAATATAAATAAACCTCTCAGAGAGCATATGCAAATGGCAATAGTGAGAGAGAGTGAGAGAGAATTTGAGTGAAATTATAAGCAAACGTTATTTAAAAATAGAGTCTAACCAAAGCATGAATAATCATGTCTACAGAAAACGAGGAAGAAAATATTCTGATTGTTGTTGATTACAACAAAAAATTGATTGGTGAAAAGAGAAAAAAAATCATATTGTTTAAGTGCCTTATAAAAAAATACCACCGGCTGGCTATCAAGAATTTTCACAGCCATAATGGCGTTAAAGTTTTGTTGTTATTTTACCTGTTTTCCTATGCATTATTTCGTCGGCCTCTGCTTCTCCTTTTTCTTTGTGGACACTTTTTAACAATCCAACATGATGTGCCCACTTTAGGACATCTTTTATGACACTTTTTTAATGCACAATCACACGCACTTACATTTACACAGCACTCATGCATTTAACTTTTTCTCATTAAAACAAATATTAAAAAATAATTTACTTTTTTGTTATAATTTTGCATTCACACTAACACACACACACGCACTTTACACTTTAAATTTATTTTCTTTGAATTATTTTAAAAACATTTAAAAGAATTTTAATTTTTCCACTAAAATTATTTTCTTTTTATGCAATTTCAACTATCGACGCCGGGTGACACTCTTTAACTGAACGATGAACTGATGAACTAACAAGCAAACAGACAAAGTAAATTTCAGTATTGCCATTTTCGCATTTGTTTTGTAGGTACTCATATAGTACCAAAGAGTTCTTTTCTGTTCACAGTTTACGAATGTAATTAACCTATACCCTCTCTTCAACTTAAAAAAACGTACGAAAATTGCTGAGCATCTTAACACCATGTAAAAAGAGTATTAAGTAATCTCTCTCACCTACAGTAAATATTTTAATAACTCATGTGCGTAGATTTAGCAAAGAGGTAACACTGTTTACTTATTGAATAGGCATTGCAAATAGAGAGCCGTGAGTAAATCATAAGAAAGAATAAACAACAACAACAATACACTTATAATTGAATACGTCATTAAAACAGCGTGATGTTGATGAACTTCAACAAGTGTTTCGCCAATCTTAAGAAAAGCAACAATAACAACAACAACAACTGCATTGAGTAAAATTTTGTGTGTTATTTTTTTGTGCTTTACTTTGTTATTGTAAGTAGTAACTGTTGTTATTAGTAAAATATTTGTATGCAGTTTTTAGTGATCACAAAATGTACCATAGATGGGAGTTGTTATTTAAGAATTAAATTGAAGTGCGAAATTAGGTACTAAATAGTATAATGAAGAGTTTAGGCTTTGGCAAAATGTAATTAAATTTGCTTTAAGGATTTTTTAGACTATAATACTCCATTTATGTAAAATTAAAGCCAAAATTATTTAAAAATTCTTTTCGTATTTGCATAATGATAGTAAATAAGTAGTAAACATTTTTGTAGGCTTTCGAACAGACTTTTCGAGACTTACTATCCTTGTTAAGTTCAAATATTATAAATAAGGGGAAACAGTGTAAATCGATTTAATACAACCGGCGTACAGATAAAATTAATTTGCCAGCTTGGAAAAGAAATTTAGTTTCTTAATTTCAGTATCACAAATATCTGGCAAATCACCCAGTTCTAGAGTATTCCATTAATTTTCTCCATCCATTAGGTAATTATGCCTTCAGTGCAAATATTAATATTCGCAAACCCTATAATACCACTATGGAAGTAGCTATAGCCTGGAAGGGAGAATGTTGCCTTATTAGACATGACGCCATGTTGCAAACCCCAGGTCATAAGTTGTGTGAGAAACTAGTAATCGTGGCTGAAAGGTGATTTTGATAATGACAAATTATGTATGTGTTGTAAAATATGAAAACAAATCATTGCTAGTTATTATAAACCAATTTGATCTAACTCAACCTTAGTGTGTAATAAATAGGTATGTCCTCAATGGAGTTATGAGCGGACACACGCAGAGCACATTGTGATACGACAGTTTCGCATTTCCCCTAGTTCAGGAACCACTCGGAGCTTCCGACAAAGCGACACAGACTGCCAATATCAATGCAATACAGTTAATGCATATCCTCCATATATTAAGCACCCATGTACCTCTTTTTCTTTCTAGTAGTGAACTGAGATTTTAGATTCGAATTTCGCTAGAGACTTTGGGCAGCTTTAAATAACACCGGGGATGTGATTGTATTCAATATTAAATTGTATAAATATGACAAATTAATGTCAATGTTAATGTTTAAATTAATTTTAAAACTATTTAAACAATTTTTAGTAAATTTTTTTTCCTTTACACAATTTTTTTTATATTTTTACAAGCCTTAAAAACAATAGAGGCTTCAATAATTTTTCTCAAACAATTTAAAATGTAATGTCGAGTAATTTCATTATAGTTTGCCATATTAACCTTTTAATTTTCTTTCATTTTTCCACTATATGATGCCAACTTTTTTCTTACCCAGCCTAAAAATAGGCTATAGTTAATTATAATTATAAAAATAAAACACACACACACAGCTAATGAATTTAAAGCAATAAAATGCACTCATACACTAACAATGCAGGGTATTATATACGACCATGTTCGTAATAAATATTTACATTAATTATGCTCTATGTTTTATTTCTTTCTCAATGCTCTCTAGTGCTTTTACACACTCTCTCTCTTTTTCCCGTTAGGCTCTCTCTTCTGTGTTCTCTGTTTATATTTATTTTATTTCATGGTTTGTTTTATTTCCATTTTTTTCAAGGCAAAAAACAGGCCTGATTTAATTATATAAATTGCATTTTAATATTGTTTGTTTTTATTTGTGTGTGTATGTTTGTGCATGTGTATGTGTGTGTTTATTTGTATTTGTGTGTTAATAAGTTTGATAGAGAGCAAATAAAATTACATACAATTTTTTTTATGATTATTTTATGAGCGTAGTTCTGCTGCTATTTTTTTTTTGTGTTCTGCTCGTGCTCTTGCTATGCAAATTCAACGAGAGCTTTATAGTCTAACGAATGTTTGCAAATGTGTGTGTGTTTGTGTGTGCATTTATATGATTTAATATGCCTGTAAGTGCAATAAAAATTTATAGAAAAATGGGAAAAAAGAGAGCGAAAAAAATATTTTTTTATTGTCTGAAAACAGTAGTAGTTGGGAAGTATTTTTTTTATTTTTGTTATCAAGAGAAAACAACAAAAATCAATAGTACTTAAGGCTTCTTTTACTGCCTGGCTGGTGCTCTTCGTTTCTTTTTTGTTTTTTTGATTTTTTTCATTTTCTTTTAGCACAACTCTTGACTTGGCTCGTCTGTCTAACTGCTTGGCTGGTTGGCTGGCTGGTTAGCTCTTGTTTCATCTCGTTTTTTTTATCCTTCACTGTACGTACTTAAACTTAACAAAAACAACAATAAAGCATAATAAAGTTTGTATTACTACTACTACTACCATAGTTTCTTGTTTTTTCTTCATATAATATCGTATAAAAAATTCGGTTTTTCTTTTTATAAGAGAAAGAGAGAGAGAATTATTGAATTGTAAAAGTAGTTTCCTCTTGCCTCTGTTGTTGTTTTAGTAGCAGTTATAATAAAGCCTTAAAGTATGCTGATGATGATGATGATTGCCTTTGTGCAATAAATACATCCTTATACATAAAGGAATATGTATTATGTGCGTGTGTGTGTGCATACTTGTAAAACAATTACTAAACAAATAAATTAAAAACGAAATGAACAAAAATGCAAAAAAACAGAAAAATTAACTTGCATTTAAAGAAATTTCTTTCGTTTTAAAGGAAAAAAAATTGATTTTTTTTTGAAGAAATTTTACAAAAAGAAATTTTCTTGGAATTTGCTGCTGCTTCAAAAGCTATTGAAAATTAAAATTGTAGAAAACTAAAAATACAAAAAGAAAAAAAAAACTTTTCCAAAAGGAATATGCGCCTTTGCCAAAGGATAAACAAGTTTTTCAAGTGGATTTCGAAAGCAAAAAAAGCAAATATTTCTCAAAGAATATTAAAATTACTAAAAACAAGAATAAAATTTGAAGTTTTTGGTAATAAACTAAAGGAATTGAGACACTTAAAGCATTGAAATATATTTCAAATATTAGAGCACTATATCAAATTACACTTTAATTAGAAGACTTTTAAGAATCTATTCAAAATATAAAAAAAAAAAATTCTTCGGCGACTTCCTCTCAGCAGATTTCTGGCAAAAACTCTGAGAGTAAATAAAACCTGCCATGAAAAAGTTTCTCAAAATTTGTCATTCGGAGTCGACGTTAAACTGTATGTCCCGCCACTCAAGTATAAAATTAAAGCACACAACATGAGTGGTGTGAGAAGCTAGGGTGTAATCCTGACTGAAGGGTAATCAAATACTCCTCACATTGGTCGATTAATCACTACAAAAATTGATGAAATCCTAGAAAAAAATTAAGAATGACCAGCATATAATTAAAGTGTTGGAAGGAACAGTTATCCATCCTTGAATGAAAGCTACAAGCAATGTATTCTTAAAACAGAACGAAATCGATAGGTTTTTGAAATGAATGCTTACGAGATATAGAACATGGATAATGTGTTACAATAATGTGCCAAGTAAATAATAAAGGCTTCAAAATGAAGCTTCGCAGACGGTGAGAAACTAATATTGACATCGAGATAAGTATTGAAAAGGTATTTTTCCATATGAACTTTGGCCAAACGAATAAATCTGATCACTACTGCTCGCGCAGAAACTGATAAAACTTGAAATCTCTTATTTGTTTTGAGTTTTGCGAACTTTCTTCATAAGTTCTATAGAGGCCTGAAAAAGTTAACTGGATTAGCTTTTCATTTAAAAAACCTACAAGTTCTGCTCTAATGGAATAATGGTTTTAGCTGAAAATTGTAAAAATATCAATCGACAGTTTCACATGAATGTGATTTAAAAATTTCATTTCAAATATAAGAAAAACGGGAGCATTTTTCATCAAATTTATTATCCACCATTTTTTTTTTGTCAAACTCTGAAGCTAAACAAACCATCATTAAATTTTAAATAAATAAAATAAATAAATTCTATTAAAACTATATTTTATAGGGTAATTAACAAATGCAAACATTATTTATTTATTTTTTTTTACTGACATCCTTCTGCGTATTTTATATAAAATAAATCTCAATTTAATGTCGTAAATATTTGAAATAAATTTTTTCAATATTTTCTTTCCATTTTTTTTCTAATAAATTATCAATTAAAATATATTTTTCTAAGCACAAAAAAAAAACAACATATTATTTAAGGGAAGGCAAAGTAAACATTTTAAAAATTTATAAAAAATAAAATAAAAAACTACTAATCAATCCATCACTAGATAATTAAACAAATACACAATAAATACAGTGTATCACTAAAGTGAGTATGCAGCGATATATATATTTGAAATGATTGGAAAAATTGCTTAAGATTTGAAATAAAAACACAAATATTATATTTTTTCATTTATGCTACATATAAACTTAAGAAAAATAATAAGGAACAAAAATGTTTCTAATTCATTACTGGTTGATAACAATATAATTAACAAAATGGTTAGAATTCAGGTCACATAAGTGAGTATGCAGTTCACAAAAATTGACACTATGATTCAATTTTTGAAGTCAGGCTGATATTTAATATTTTGTTGGATAGCCCTTTGCCTTTTTGACTGACTTCAATCCCGATGGCATAGATGTTATAAGATTTTGGGTAACCGAATGTGGAATTTTATTTCACTTCTCAAGTAGTGCAGTTTTAAGGGTGTCTTTACTTGTAATGACATGACTTCTGATTTTTTTTTCGAGATAATCCCACAGATGTTCTATTGGATTAAGGTCGGGTGATTGGGAAGGAGTTTTTATTTGTTTTGGCGTATTACACAAAAGATAATCTCTAACGATATAGGCTGTATGTTTAGGGTCATTGTCCTGTTGGAATACAAATGATCCTGTTGGTCCCAATTTAGATGAACTTTGATGCAAGTTGTTTTTTAAAATGTTCAAATACACCGTCTTATCCATTTTTCCTTCGATAAACACAAGATTTCCAACACCTGATGCTGTCATACACCCCCATACCATAACCGCTCCACCACCATGTTTTACTGTGGCAGCCATATTTTTTGGATCGAGCTCAGTGTTCACTTTTCTCCACACTTTTTGACACCCATCTGAGCCAGAAATATTATATTTACTCTCATCAGAAAATATAACTGATTTTCAGAAATTTTCATCCTTGGTTTCGTACTCTTTTACGAAGTCCAACCGTTTTCTTCTATTGGTGCTGTTCACAAATGGCTTTTTGTGGATGTTACGGCCATGGTAACCAGAAGCATACAGAACTCGACGAATGGTTTGTGGGTTACAGGCTTTTCCAGTCTATTTTTCTATTTCTGACATAGTTTTTGGAGCGCTCATCTTGGGATTTACTTCTATTTTTCTGGTGATAATTCGTTTCTCCCTGTCATTGAAGATTTTTGGACGCCCAGGTCGAGACTTGTTATTTGTATTTTCCTTCTTATTATACTTTTCTATTATTTTTTGCACTGTGGAGCTACTTTTATTAATAATTTTTGCAATTTCACGTTGGCTTTTCTGCTCTTTATAAAGTTTAATAATTACATCTTTTAAATCTTGTGAAAGTTCTTTTCCATGAGGGGCCACAATAAAAGTTAAGAAAAAATGTCGGTATTTAATCTATTTATTTAATCTTTTTATATTTATTTATCTATTTATATTTATTTATAATAACAATTATTCACTTTTTCCGCGATTAAAATGCGTTTAGTTTAAGTGCAGCTCAAAACTTTAAAAAGTGCATACTTACTTTTGTGATGTGATTTTTTCTATTTTTTAAGAAATGATAACGAGATATGATAAAGGGATAATTATTTTGAGGTATGTTTGTGTTTTTGTGTAAGGCATTATTATATATTATTGTAAGTGTAAAAAAAATATATATTTCTGCATATTTTTGGAAAAAAATTGGGATATTTAATTATTTTCATGCTGCATACTCACTTTAGTGATACACTGTATGTATTTTAATTAATTTCTTTTTTTTTTTGTTCATTCATTCATTTAAATGTACATATATTTTATTTATTAGGCACTAAAAAATTTTTCTTTTAAATTTTAAAAAAATAAAACATTTATTATTAAAAATAAATTATTTGTTTTGTTTTATAAAGTTTTTTTTTGTATTAAATTCCATAAAATAATTCTTTATTATTATTTCACATTTAATGTTGATTTAGTTTGTATTGTTTTTTTATATGAACAAATAAAAATTTATTTGTTAAATTAGGTCATATTAAATATTTAAACAGAATTAAATAATAAAAGAGAATAATTTTTTTTTAAATTTATTTAAATTTTTTTTAGATGAATTTCAATAACTGTGTGCATTTGAAAATGCTTTATAACACTTCCTTTTCTCTCTCTCTCTCTCTCACACTTTCTGTTTTTGCAACAAATTTCTTTTAAAAGAAAAGCTACAGACAGAGAGTGTGAAAGGCAGAGGTAGAGTGAAAGCAGGAAAAAAAACATGTTTAACTATGAAACCCAGCTGTTACAAAAGCCTTAAGCTATAGATATTTTACACATAAATACACATGCACAAAAATTCTCTCTCTCTCACACACACACATACATTTCTTTAGACAGGGTGAATAAGTTACGAAATTCATTTTGAAAGGAAAATTTTTCCGTTTTCGAAAGCAAAAGTTAAATAATTTCAATGAAACTTTTAATATTTGTTCTAGGACAGGGATCCTTGGATTGTGTACGAACTACAACAACATATAAATGACCACACCTCAGGAGTGTTTAAAGCTTTTCGATCCTTTTGAGATAGATTACATATACATAATTGGCCATTACAACCCTTCAGTCAGGATTACGGCCTAGCCTCTCACACCACTCATGCTGTGTGCCTTAATTTTATACTTGAGTGGCGGGATCTACAGTTTAACGTCGATTCCGAACGACAGATTTTGAGAAACTTTTTCATGGCAGGTTTATTTACTCTCAGAGTTTTTACCAGAAATCTGCTGAGAGGAAGTCGCCGAAGAAATATTTTTTTTTCATATTTCGTTTTGATGTCTGGCCTGGGCCTAGAACCCGGGCTTTAGGTCTAATAAGCCAACACACTATCTACTAGACTACGGCGACTTCAACAAGATATCTCATCTATATATCTTGCAGATTACGTCCCACTTTTTCACACAATTCGAGCAGACTCATGGCAATAACTAAACGAATATTGATTTTCAAATGCTGCAATATTAGAGGATTTTTAGCATGGGCAGGGAGTCCTACAAAGGAGTCTAACTCGATCAAATAGTCAAATAATGATGTGTGTGCTAATTTTATCCATTAGTACTGCAACTCACAGTTTAACGTCGACTTCGAAAGACAGATTTTTGAGAAAACTTTTCATAGCAATTTCACTTAAGCTCATAGTTTGTGTCAGAACACTGCTGAGGTAGTCGTCAATAGAAATATTCAATATATCTGAGCTGGGGTTTGAACCACAGGCTCTCATCATAAGCCAACATACATGCATACATACATAATTGGTCATTACAACCCTTCAGTCAGGATTACAACCTAACATCTCACACCACTTACGCTGTATGTGTTAATTTTGCACATGAGTGGTGGGGCCTAAAGCTTAATGTCGACTCCAACGACAGTATTTTGAGGAACTTTTCATGGCAATTTTATTTACTCTCAGAGTTTTTGCTTGAAATCTTCTGAGAGGATGTCGCCAAAGAAATATTTGTTCATATTTCGTTTCGTTGGAGATGTCTGAGCCGAGGTTTGAACCGTGACCTCACGTCCAATAAGCCAACACACTATGTACTAAACTACGGCGACATTTGAAAAACTTTTTTTTTTTCAAAAATATACCCAAACTTGAGGAACCAGTAAACATCTCTTGTCATATGGCTTATGTACACAAACTTGCCTATTTTGTGTTGCCCAAAAAAAAAACTTTACATTTAGTTACGTGTGTGTTTAGTTTGTATGCATGCGAGTGTGTATATGGTTGTATACAAAACAATTATTTGTGATGCATACAAACACATACAGACAAACAAAACTCTCCTAAGTAATGCTGCTGCTGTTGCAATTTGCAAAATTTTCTGCTTGTATTTACATGTTTTGGGTTTTATGTTTTTGTTTTTGTTGTTGTTTTGTTTCATTATATTTTATAATTTCTTTTTATTGTTGTTTTTGTTTTTAAACTATAAATAAATGTTTATTGTACAATTTGCATGTGTTGGTTTTTTGTTTGGTTTTGTCGTTGTTTTTTTTGTTTTAGTGGTATTCAAACACCATACCGCCACCAAGTTTACCCTGAAAAGTATGCTACAAGTATTATATTGGTATTCTATATATTTACAATTACACATTTACATTAAAGTTTACATATACATATGCAAAGTTGATGTAAAATTAAAAATAAAATAACAACAACAGCAACAGTGTTATTAAATACTAACACCAGAAATATTTTTATTCTCCTATAAACACTTGCTTACTTAAGTCTAACTAACTGACTGTTCTACACGCTCTTATTATTTCTCTATCTCTATTTTTGATTTCTCTCTTCTCTTTCCGTTATAACTAAAAAAAGTCAATTCTTCTCTTTTGTTGTTGTCTTGTTTTTGTTTTTTTGGAGCAAAGCATTCATTTTAATTTTCGAAAACTCTTTAATGATTGAACTGCTCTTCCTCCTCTGCTCTTGCTGTAGTCCTTGTTAATACCTATAGAATATCAAATGCTGTTGTTGTTGTGGCTTTTTATTGTAGCCAGTGTAGCTAGTGTTGCTTACTCTCATTTTTTTTTATTTTTTCTGGTGTTTGTTTTCATTACGTACGTACGTACTGTACATACATATTCGTACATACGTACGTACCATTTGCATAAAAGTTTTAAAATTTTGTGTGGTATAGCATAAGCATGCTAAAATTATGCAGCATTTTAATTAATATTTTGTGGCATGCTTTTGGGCGCTTATAATACTATTTTCTCCTCTTTTATCTGCTGCAGTTGTTTATGCTGCCTCTAAGTGTGTGGCATGAGTATTTATTTGAGTATGTGTGCGTATGTAGAAGCTTAAAAATTGCAAGTATTTCAGCCATTGAAACCATTGAAGCTAAAACCATATAACGAGAGTGAAAAGTTTTTCCTCTCCTTTTTTTAATTTTTATTTCCTTTAAATAAATATTTAGAGTTGTTGTTGTTGTTATTATTGTTGCTATTTTGCCGCATTTGTTAAATCTAGTTTTTTTTATTTTTTGGAAAAAATTACTCAAAGTATTCTATTTCAGAGAGAGAGAGAGAGAGAACCAGATAGTAAACGAGCAAAGAAAATTTAAGAACATTTTCAAATACTTATTTAAAACTAAATAAACCAACATCAACTTTTTTAAATAAAATTGTATAAGAAACGAGAATTAGAAACTTAAACATGAAATGAACAAAAATGAAAATAAGAAGCCAAGGGACCTACACTCAACCAATCCAATGTCTTGCTTTCAATGCTGCAGACATAGGCTGTATACCATTCATTGCCTATCATTAGGCGTAATTAATTGAAGGAATAGGTTATACTTGTGTTAAAATGGAACCTTATAGGTTCCAAGCCAGTTCCAAGGATAGCGCCCTTCTCATTTAATGCACTACATTTTCGATACGATATTAAAACATCTTCAGTGCTGTAGAGCTACGTTGTATGCCACTCTCTATAAATTGGAATTTTCATTGCCTACCGATAGGAGTTCCTTTTATGCTCTTAATATTGTAGTATGTATTATTTGACACACTATTGACTAAAATAATCAAATTTATTCATATTATGGCGTCCAGTTCGACAGGCAAGCATTTCTTTAAAAGTAATCAACAACAACAATTTATCGTTTGAATGAATGAGCAGGTATATCCCTAAATCTCAAAGTGTCTTCTCATTTTCATATGAAAATAGAAGATTATTTAAAACATTTCATTGAAATTTCTTTAATTTTTCCATAGGAACGCAGATACTTTGGATAAGGAAAGAAGCATAAGAGCCTCTAATTGCATCATTTTTTATTGACTGTTTAATACTGCTTAACAGCCCAAATGTATACTTTAACTTTTGAAATGTTTAATTAAATAAATGTAAACGTTAAAGTTTGTTGTTTAAATCGTCTAACAAAAATCATTGCCTATTTACAGGCTCTTTTAATTAAAAATTTCATTGTAATTCCCTTAGCAAATGTTTAAATTAATAAAAATAAATTCTGTTTTATGCTCATTATACTTAAATTTCATGTACAATAAAACGAAAAAAGATGAGAGACAAAGAGAGAGAGAGAGTAAGCAAAAAAGTTATTTCCTTAGCAGCCTGTCCAGCATATTTGGCGGGCTAAATGGCTGCCTGACTAGCTGTTTGACTTTTGTTGGCTGGCAATTTTTGGTAAATGTTTATTTACAAAATTAATTACCGTAAATATTTTTGTTGTATATAATATAATGTGTTGTGTATATATAAATGGCCTGGAATTCTATGAAAAAAAATATTTCAATTTACCAACTCACGCATGTCAAAAACAACGTGGAACAAAAAAAGTCAAACAAAAATCATAGAAAAAAATTGTTTTTTGGGATTTAGAACATAAAAATATTTTTTAATTAAAAAAGTTTTATAGAAAATTAATTGTACAGTAAAGAGGACGACGAATTTTTTTAAAATTTTCATTTCAAGCTGACCAAGTCACTGACTGGGTTGAGTGAGTAGTGCATCAATGCAATTACCATTCCCAAAACAATTTTGCAAATACCTAATAAATCACAGAAAACTGAGGTAATTTTTGTAAAAATTTTCCTCTAATTCTTATGTTTACATAGTCCTTCTGACATCTAAATGATGTGTTTTCTTTAAGCCAATTATTACAATATAACTGGGGATAGATGCATACATCTAGGCTTTACATTGAAACCAATAACATCCATATACATGATTTTAACCCAGATTTCATAAAAGATTGATTATTTCTCTTGATCCTTCTAAAATTAATTTCTTATATTTCGTTTTAAAATGTTAAGATTGATTAAATAAAATAGAAAGGACGAGAGAAAGTGGAACACCGTAAAATTAAATAAAAAATTGAAACATACTTTAAGGCTATTTGCAAGAAAAATCAAATTAATGTCTAACTTCAGACAGTTTACAAGATAAAATATTAAATAAAGAAAGGAAAAAATAAATAAAAAATTATTGCATAACTTTTTAGATCATTTTTTTTGTGCATTACCTTCCACAGTCTACTTTAAGGCGTTTTTCCATATTTTTTCTCATTTGTTTGTGCCAAACAGAAAGGGAGATATTTTTCAAGAATTGAAAAGAACCTTTAAAAATAAAAATCAATCACCTTCAAAAAAATAAGAAAAAGAGAAAAAAATTCTTATTATTTTTCTGTATTTTTTTCAATTTTTTTTACTATTTTCCAGAAGCCATAATAAAAAAAAGAAAAGTTTTGTTGGAAAATTATTTTCTGTTTTATTTTTTTTCTTCTTTACTTTATTCGTTCCTATTCTCTATGCTTTAGTGTAGAACTCAAAGAAACAATCAAAATGTTAAAGGAGAACAAAAGTTAAGGGTTAAGCTTAAACTTGAAACAATTTGAAAATAAAAAAAAAAAAACAGAACTGAGTACATACTTATGAATTTTGCCCAAAAAAATATGCTACAAATAAGCAAAAACAATATAAAAGCCTTGATGTATGCTAAAGAAAAATAAACATAAAAATGTAGAAGAGTTTTATACTTCTAAAAATGGCAAACGGCCAACAAAATTTAGTTTTAAAATTTTTCAATATTATAACGGGTGCTATCTCTATCAATAGCTATGGTTTGACAGCGGAAAAGGCAAACTGTGTTAAGAAAAGTTCGGCACGTC
Organism: Sarcophaga rosellei; assembly: GCA_930367235.1. Lineage (NCBI taxonomy): Eukaryota > Metazoa > Arthropoda > Insecta > Diptera > Sarcophagidae > Sarcophaga > Sarcophaga rosellei. Next base: position 11,829,919 of record OV884020.1, on the reverse strand, counting down.
ATTATGAATTCTTAAAGCCTAGAATAACGTTTCCAAAATGTTGGAAATTTACTTTGAAACACTGAAACAACAGTTCATAGAACAGTTTATCCATTTTACTTTTGATATAATCGGCCTTGAAGTCGTCCTAGTCTAATAGGTAGTGTATTGGCCTATTACACGCGAGTCCGTGAGGTCAAACCCCAGGTCAGACATCTAGAACGAAACGCATTATGGAAAAAAAATATTTCTGTTGCCTATTTACTCTCAGCAGTCTTCCGATAAAAAACTCTTGAGAGTAAATAAAATTGCCATGAAGTCTCTCAAAAAATTTGCCATTCGGAGGCGACTTTAAGCTGATGGTCCCACCAGTAATAGATAAAATTAACACATAAAATGGGTGGGGTGAGAAGCTAAGTTGTAGGCTGGACTAATTGTTGTAATAACCAATTAAGATAAGAAAGAAATATGGATACCAAAGAGAATATTACTGCTGCAGTGCGAAATATTAAAGAAGACACCGAAATATTGATTCGTCCTGGCTCTCAACTTATTAGTCTTTGCCTTTCGACTACGTGGAAAGTTTGACGTAGGGCTGGTTAGAATAATGCCCGGCCAGTCTAATACAAAATTCATTAAAGGGCCTCGTAACTTAATGATTTGAGCGGTTGAAAGCTCACCTCTCAATTGCTCCTGTCTCTACAACATGTAGACCCCACGGTCTTAGAAAATACTTGGCAAGAGGGACTTTTTGATACAGATGTGTTACGAATGATTCTTGGGACAAAAGCGATAGTTTGAAACATTTCGAAACCGTGGGTATTTTGAAAGCTCCCCTCTTAATTGCATCTGTCTCTACAACCAGTAGACTCTACAGTTTTAGAAAATGCTTAGCATTCCTCTGAATGAAATAATTTGGAAGTTAAAAACTCTTCTGAAAGAGAGACATTTTGTGACATACAGATGCCGAGCGAAGAACGATTTTTGGAACAAAAGCGGGAGTTTATTTTTCCAGAATGAAAAATTCTGAGCCCGTGGGGAAAACATGTGGGTGTCTTTAAAGTTGAATTGCATGCCATTGAGAGATGTGTTCAATTCAAGTTGTTTAGAAGGTAGAAAGCAATAGTCAGACTACAAACCGAGCACTTGGTTTTTATGATGTTAAATCAGTCAGGCGCGGAAAATAGAGTTATACTCTAATGGGCATTTGAAAGCCAGATGAGATGTGTAAAGAGGAACTTCCATGACGACAATTGAATTTGAAAGGATAGACACTCCCTGGATCAGTCACTCATATGACCGAGTCATATCCCGGTGGAAAGTAAGTACAAAGGAGTCGTCTTCAATTTGGTATTTACAAGACATTAAAAAAGAATTCATAGGAAAAAAAATAAATAAAAAAAATAAAAACAATTCAAAATATTAAAATCGTTTGCTTTACTTTACTTCTCTATATTACTGTGCTGGTCATTTAATGCCTTTTTAATTAAATTTTATATACTTCTTTTGGTATTTTTACAAAAAAATTTGGTAAAAGAAAAATAATAAGAAATAAGAAAAGAAAACGGACAATTGACACAGAAACAATAGAGGAAGAAGAGCAAACGAGCGAGAGAACGAACGAACGAACGTTATGTTTTAGAAATAATTTTTTTCTAGGTCATAAAATTTCATGTTAAACGCTTCTATTCATTTGACTTCTGGCTTTCAAATATTAAATTACTGGAACTTTACATATCTATATATATATATTTAAAGCTTAAGATCTTAACTTACACACGCCTTGTCCACCTCCCTCGTCTGCAAACATTTTGTCTGCCACCCAACCCTTTTAAAAGTCGTGTGTATAGAATATAAAAGTTAATGAAGTGTAAATGTAAATTTCGTAAGAGAAAGAATCATTAAATTGTTTACAATTTTCTTTAAAAGCCAACAAATTTTTTTTAAAGATTTTGCATAATTTAAATACAGAAAATAAAAATCAAGGCTTATGAAGTTTATTTTAAGAATTTTTTCAAGTATCAGAAGTTTTCTTAAGAGCTTAAGGACTTGAAATTATAATACAGGAGAGAATTTCTATTTTATTATAATATGATGGATAATGTTTTTATTTGGGTTTTAAATATGATTTCCGGCATGTACCCGCCGCAGCTATGAGTTACTTGCTCCAGGCGACCGCATGGCTTCAATGGTGGCTTGATAATGGGCTTCTAATGCTGCAAAATTTACCAGTTAGTCACATAAACCAATGACTTAACATAGCCCCAAGAAAAGTAATCCAGAATAGTGATAACAATACCATTTCCGGAAAGAAAGTTGTCCTAAAATTGATTTTGCAATAAATCGGTATTTAAAAGCTTGGTATGGTAAGTTGTTCCACCAACTTCGGAACCAAAAGTCGTTATTATTGAACTGAGCGCTCGCCACTCATCGTAGCTGCAGATTCAAATTCATTTCAAATGAAATTATGATGTCATCAGCAAGTAAATCACATCAAACAGACAATCGGTAGTGGTTTGAGGATAGCTTTCCCACCATTACCTCTGGCTGCTTTAAGTCTCGTATGCCACATTTTCGCTTGCGGTCGTAACCACCAATCGTATGATACTCTTTATTGCTGATGACAATTTTATTTGAAAAAATGGAGGTTGATAAGTAAGCCCAAGCGCGTTAAAGTCGACATAATATGCCACAAAATGGGACAAATTGTTGAAAATGCTGTAGAATCGACGAACAAATTATGTAATGGTGGCTTGTGGATTGTCTTCATTCCAAATACGAGAATTTGGTTGATAAACTCAACCATTTCGCCATCAGTAAACAAAGTTATTCGATAAAAAATAATAAAATTAAAATCAATGTATTCAAAATAAGGGAATTTGGATGAGTAATGCAGCCATTTAACCATACGTAACCAAAATTTTGTGAAACAAATTCTGATCATTGTCGAGCTTCAAACGAACGTAATCATTAAAAGGGCTACACAAGCCCTACAAGCAAAATCGTGCAGAAAATCTAGCCAAAGCTGGCTACAGGGCTCATAAAAAGTCTACTGAAACTCCTAAGGACCACTCTCAGTATAGGTGTTGAAGTCATTATTAGGCACTGCATTATGGGCACAGGAGATATATCGTTGAGAAAGAGAAGAAAACTACTCATGGGTACGTGTCCAGCACTAAGCTCCGAATGTTTACGAGGTTTAAAGAAAATCCGAAACTGTGGTACCCACAATGGACCCCTTATATGGCCAAAGTGTGTCACCGTACTGGTAGGAAGCGTATTGCCTCATTAGAGGAGAGACTGTGGTTCTACTCTAGAGCTCAGATACCTTGAACAGATGTAGAAAATAAGAGAAAATCTGAAATTGTGGTATCACAATGGGGCCCTTATATGGCCAAAATATATCACCGTACAAGTAGATAGAGTGTTGGCTTATTAGAGGAGAGACCGTGGTTCAAACCCTAGAGCTTAGATACCTTGAACAGATATAAAAAAAAATTTCTTTCGAAGATTTCTAGCAAAAACTCTGAGAGAAAAATAAAACAGTCAACGAAAAGATTTTCAATTGCGTCGTTCGAAGTCGACGGTTAAACTAAAGGCTCCGCTACTCATGACTACAATTATCACACACGAAATATGAATGGTAGGAGAAGTTAGGTTGTATTCCTAACTACAGCAATGTAAAGCTAGTTTGGTAAGTGTATAGCCAACTTCTTTGGATAGACAGCCACTACTACCTACCTACTTCAGGGAAAACACCATCTCAAAATGGCAACGACGATGGAACGATGAAGATAGAGGAAGGTGGACGGCGAGACTTATTCCGGACATAAGGACATGGATTGGTCGAAATTTGGAGAGGTACGTTATACAGATGCTATCGGGTCACGGATATTTTAGAAAGTACTTGCATAGAATGGGCAAGAGTGCCAGAGCCAAGGCAATAAGGGGCCTTTACGAAGAGGAGGAAGTAATTGATGATGCAGAGCACACTATTTTTTAGTGTGCACGCTGGCAGAGCTATCGCTCTGAATTGACATCAATAGTTGCAACGATCACGGCTGCTAATATTGTCGGGGTTAGGATTGCGAGTGGAGGGACTGAAGAAGAGAGATCTCGAGGCTGCAGAACAAGTAGGCACGCCGGCATAGATGATGCTTGCACACATCTCAAACGGAATTCGACACAGGGACCTGGACGAAAGGAATAGTGGAGACACGTAGATGTCTCCTCAGCTTACGACACGCAATCCGGACGCGAATATGAGCACGCAGGGGCCAAAGGACTCCACTCCGAAGTAATACCACCGTAGTTCCGGAGTAGGCACAACAAGTCCATGAGACAAGGGGGGGAATTTAATGGGTGAGGGCCCTACACACGGAGGATGTGACGACTTCCTCTATGGTGCGGTTAGGTACATTTATCCCTCCTCGGCGTAAAAAAAAAATAATAAAAAAAAGCTACTACCTACCTACCTATGTAACTTAACATTTAAAGATGCTAACCTTTTCTGATCGGGACTCTTACTTTTTTCATGAGCACATTCGATGGCAGTATCAATGTAATATAGTTCCTTAAATCGAGCAAGATTGAATTCCCTTATCAATGTCAAGGAAGCTGAATTTGTGTTCAGGCTCAGACTAAAGAGGTAATAATCTTTCTTTTACGGCTTGCGTAGTAGCATAGCTCTGATAGCATAATATGCTCTCGTTCTTGATCCTCTATAAACGAAAATAGCCCCGCCTGTATGCATTGGTAATATTTTTATTTGAAATAAATTTCTTTAAATTATTCATGCAATAAATATTTAGTCATTCCCTTTATGTTCTGTTTTTTCGTTTACCGCTTTATAGAAAATTATATTCTTCTTCTTCTTTTATTATTATAAAATTTTGTTGTTTTTTTTTTATTATTGTGCTCCTATTGTATTTTCTCAGGGGTGGAATAAAAAAAAAAAGAAAAAGAAAACCTTATGACTGCGTCTTTTAACCCTTAAGACAAATTTCTTTAACGCTTGACTTCAACTCATACTATTTATCACACGCTCTATATCTCTTTCTTTCCAAAAAAATAAAAATAAGAAAAAAAAACTGAATTTTAGCCATTAAATTTTCATGACTTTATATAGAGAGGGTTTATGGCTTAACATCCGGTGGTATCGGTTTTTAAAATTTTTACTGCTTTTCTTCCCTACTTTTGTATTTCAACAACAGACCACAAATATTTTACGATTTGATTAGAAAAGAATTTTTTTGTTTCTTTTTTTTTTTGGTTTTTTTTCGACTTTAGAGAAATAAATAAAAATGAAATGCATAAAATAAGTAATAAAAAATAGAAAGAAAAAAAAACAATAAATGAAAAATAGTCGAAACGATATCATTTTTATTAAGTGTGATAAGCCATAAATCAAGCAATTGCTGTTATCCCCTGAGCTTAACTGTTCTAGCTTAACTTTACTGCTATGAAATATTGATTTTTAATTAAATTAACGAAATCGAAACAAACAAAAATCCAATTAAAATAATTAAAAAAATTGTTATTAAGCAACCAACATTCCTTATTTTTTATTTTTTGTGATAACACCACACGCTTTTCTCCTTCTTTTGAAGGGAAATGTAATATTGCATGTCTTATGAAAAATTTATATTGAATTTGTAACACGCCTTAAAGCATACTACGTATTTTATTTTGTACAATACAGTTATACAATATTTCTTAAATATTTATTACAAAACGAGCCTAAAAATGGCTTTTAAAATAAATAAAAATTATGTTTATTTCCATAATAATTAATCAATCAAGTGTAAAGCTAATAAGCTATAAAAATATTGTTTATTTTGTTATTTGTTTTACAAAGATTCTCTCAGAAAGCGTTTCTATTCTACATTCAATCAATATTTTAAAATAAATTTTAATATTAAATGGTTTAAAAACTGTAGCATACCATTAGGCATTTCAAATAAGACAAGCCTACTATTAGGCTCAATAATATATATAAGAAACTAGAGCATATTTTTAGGCTTTGATTTACAACAATAATTTATTAACGCAATAGTGATATGATGTATGGGCAGGGATCCATCACACAAATTGAACATTAAAAATTATATTGTATTGCATTAGTAGCCTAGAGGTACTAAGCTATGTCTATTTTATTACCCTCGATCTACACGGGTTATAGAGTCTTCTCCCACACATGGCTAACCTCAATACTGATCGCTAAGTACCCAGATATTTCCATTTGAATTGTATTAAGACCACATAGGAATAAGTTCATTCTGCTCATTAAACAATCTGAATGCAGAGACAGAAGCGATTCCTGGTGACAGTCTGAAATAAGATTAAAATCTGTTCCCACTATAACTGCCTAGTAAAAGTTTTAGAACGGTATCTGCCTCTTTCTTTTTGTTTTTCACTGGATCTACGTTTCAAAATTTCTCTATTCATTTCATAGAAAGATTCTGCTCTCAACTGAGTAGTGTAAGTTAGCCTTCTGATAAGTTCCTCTAACGCCTCATTGCCTTGAACTCTCACATGACTAGCAAAGGGTGCATCTATTTTGTCTGCCATGGTGATTTATCTTGCTTGGGGAAAGGTACTCGTTTGGGTAACTGAATAGCAAATAGTATTGCCAGAATTTGCTTCTATTTAAGTTGAATTAAAAACTCATCTCAACTTGGAATATAACCGCTAGTAGGATAAAATACTGGTCAATAAGAATCCTGACGGAATTGGAAACCTTCAGGGAAAATAATTACATTATACAACCAATGATTTCCGGAAGAAGAAATTAAAAATGTTCACTCCGAATAGAAGAGAATGGAAAAATGGTGTAATGCACCCTGTAAACCATTGGATACAGATCTCTGAATGAAACTGTGTGTGAAGACATCTTTTCAAAATCGTTAGGTATTGCTCACGCGCTATGGAACGTCAAGAAGTAAATAAGTAAGACAGTAATCGTTATTAAGGATAACATGGAATAATAACAGGAAATTGCAGGAATCTTTGAACCCTCGGATTAATTCTCCATATTAGGAATTCCATTGAGGATCTGCACACTTATGATTGTCAATGCAGGAATGCAATCTGTCAAAGTTGTATGAAGTCGCTGTAGTCTAGTAGTAGTAGCTCGATCGGAAAGAAATATAAAAAAATATTTCTTTTGTAGACTTCTTTACAAAGGTCTTATGGCAAAACCTCTGAGAATAAATAAGACATAGCAATACTATCTGACAATCGAGCACTCGGCTCTTACGAGGTTAAATCGAACATAGTATGGGATTGGCTGAGAAGCTGAATCAGCTAGAAAGACTGAAATAAGATTACTCTCTGCTAGGTCCCAGTTGGGAATTCTCGGCACTGAGCTTGATAGGAGGTGCAGTTTATGAGACCAGAACCCTTCAGTATAGTAAGGGCGGATGTTTGGAAAGCCAAGCTCAACGAAAGGAAGGCAAAGACTTTTCTCAAAACTCAGTGGGTTGGAGACAATCAAGGTGTTTGTTATGAAGTTACAGTAAACCTTGCATCAGACAATCCAGAAATAACCTAAGGTTGACAAGTGGCCTTTTGTCTGGGCCTTGTAGACTTATGGTACCTTATTCAGAATAGAATTTGTCTCAAGGCCAACATGTAGATGCTGCAAAGATGAGTATATTCTTGGAACCTCTGGAGGATGCATACATCCCAGAATCGAACATCTGGTAGCATACCAAGAGTTGGGTAGGAAATTGTCATTGTTGACACCGAGCAAGATCCTTAGGTTTGTCAGGGCAGTAGGATTGGAGGAGTTATTATGGGGATACCACAATAAATAACACTTCAAGTGACTATCATTTTTTTAAATCGATCCAGAAGTCTATTACTTTTTAATATGTTACCAGAAATTGGGTCGATAAATTAAAAAAAAATTGCAGTTCTTGTGAAGTTACATCTCAATGTTTTCAGAAAAAGGGGAAAGAGTATGGTGTATGATATGCGTAAAACATAAGAAAAATGTTGTTGTTTTATTTTTCAATTTTTTTTCCATTTTTTTTGTAGCTTTTTTCACTGTAAAATAACATTTTGAAATCTGACCTCAAGTATTAAAAGCGTTTTTTTTAATAAACCAATAATTTGTTACAGAATTTAGCCACTAATAAACCAGTATAACAAATTATAACCACTTGAGTTTAATTTTAACAGAAAAAAAAACAACAACAATTGGTTTTAAGTTACAAAAAAACAAATAATTAAGCGAGCGGGTAACACATAGGCCTTTTCTTAGGAAACCACCACCATCACCAACATCTTAACCACCATTAAGTTAGTGAGTGGTGGCCACAAAATTTCATTATTATTGTGTCATGAGCTATCTTGATTAACTTTAACACGGTCGGTCGTCGTCTTTAATTAGAAACAAAAATAACTAAAAAAAATTAGAGCAGATCTCTTCACCCATTTTCGTTTACATTAAATTGACCAATTTTTTATAGAAACTAAAACGTTCGTTATTAATTTAAGCAGAAAAAAACCAAACCAAACAGTTGTTTTTTTTCGTATACGAGGGAGGGTTTCTGTGTGTAACTAAAACCTCAAACAAAGCAATATAAAATGCTTAGTGACAAGCCAAAAAAAAACGTTTCTTTGTAGACAAAAGCAAAGTATCCGATTACATGTGGTCTTATTAAAAAAATAAAATGATTTGTTTTTTTTTTGTTTTTTGTTGCTGCTATTTGCTGTAATGAATGTCATTATTAAGTTAAGTTGAATACAATGATGATTATCATTCTTATGTTTGATTTTAGAGTATCATTGTCATGGCTGTCAAAACTTGTTTATAAACATATTATTTTTGGTTTTCGTTTTTTTTTGTTTTTGCTTCCTTCGTTCTTTATTTTTTAAGGATTTAAATAATGTGGATTTTATTTCATTTTATTTTATTTTATGATTTCCATATCAATTTCCCTGGATAAACAGTTTTTTCGAAAGTATCCTTGACAAAGAATTTGAAGAAGAAAGAAAAAACTTTTCTGCATAATTTTTATTTAAACATACGAACGCGTATTAAAGGCGCAGAGATATTGAGGATAACATTGCCTCCCAAAATATTTTAGGGAAACTTTAGTATTTTTTTGCCATTTAATGCAACGAATATTCTTTGAAGAATGACAGAATAGTCAATAAAAATATTGGAAAAAATGTAGAAAGGATAACTATCCTAACTAGGTTGGATTAAATGAGATCCTCAATGAAGGGTAAGATGCTACTCTTATATAAACGGTCCCTGTGCGAATTCGGTAACAGAGTATATCGAGTGGATGTAAAGTGTCCATTAGGTCTCTGGACTACGTACACCCTATCTAACATTACCCAGGGAGCCTTAGCAGTTGCATATTAGATTGTTACTGCTTTACCCGATTTCTCTAAGTAGGCTGAAACAACGAGCGACCATTATATCCCTAGAGAGCCTAGACACCATATTTAAGATAGTCCAATAATGTCGAATGTCTCTGTTCGGTATAGCGAAATATTTCTTGGTTGTTAGCTTCATAAGGATTACTGAACTCAAGGATATTGAAATTAACAACAAAGCTGAGAAACTTGCAAGGGCAGTAACAACGAATACATGCATTCGTGACGGTTACATCCTTCTGCAGAGAGGCAAATCAGTGATCCCAGACATACAAAGAACCCAAATATATAAAGTCTAGTCAAAATAAAATTTTCATTAAATCTGACCAGAGGATTAAATCATAAGAACCTCATTGAAGTAATAAAGGAATACTGGCCCTGAGTTAACGCGCCTAAAAGCTGGAAACTCAACAAGGAGGAAGAGGAGACCACAGAACCCCGCACATTTTCTTTTTCATTGCTCGGAACTGGGAACCAGAGAAGAAGTATTCTTGGGCATTATTGGAATTTATTGGCTGGACATATGTATGTACATACATATCTAGTGAAGGATGATTTTAATTCACACCATCCAACCAGGATGACTTAACCCCATAAAATGTTATCAAGAAGAATTCAAACACACAATCGAGGGGGCCCGGGAACTGTTTTACTTCAGAAAAATTTTTGTTTGTCAAGTTGCACCATCTTGTTGGAATCAGATATTTATTTTTTTTTTGAAATAAAAAATTCCTTTAACATTGAAATACCAACCAATCAAACCACATCAAATTGTCAATTTTAATAAATGTAATGATGATTTGTAGGTAGGGTGTTGACATATTAGGCGTGAGGCCACGGTTCAAGCCTCAGGTCAGACATCGCCAACAAAACGAAATACGAAGAAATTCTCAGCAGATTTCTGTTAAAAAGATTCTCAAAAATCTGTCGAAGTCGACGAGAAGTTAGGTTGTAATCCTGGCTGAAGGGTTGTAATTGACCAATTATATACAATTATATGTATACGTATATAATGATGATTCGTTACCGGTTTGAGGATTGTTTGTGATCCAAATCACAGAATATTGCTTATTGCCATGCAACCAGAAGTGAGCTGCAGTACTAAACACAATTCTTTGATAAAAATTTTCGTATTGGACACATTTCAAATGAGCCTAGTTAATAGAACTGCGACACAAGCGGTGTCCGCTAAGATTCATTTCATGTAGGAGATGTATCTTATAGCTACGTAAGCAAAAATCCTTTGGAAAAATTTTCCTCCTAATTGAAGGAAATAGTCCAACAAGTTGAAAATGTTGGTAAATCGACATTTCGACGCATTTTTTTAAGACATCGCTCTCCAAAATCAATATACATACATACATAATTTGCCATTACAACCCTTCAGTCAGGATTACGGCCTAGCTTCTCACACCACTCTCTGATTTTTTGATTCGAGAAGAGTAAAGTCAAGGCGGATACGAGCAGCAATTGCCAAGAATTGCTTGTTTACTCGGCCGATTATGCGTTTGACCGTAAAGTGGACAAAATGCTGAAAGAACTTTACGACAAAATTAATTTTTTTTTTTTAATTTGGAAGCACTATTCTGGCATTAAAATGTTCATGATGACCTACTAAATCTTACTTAACGGAAGACAATTTAACATTCTTAGCAGTCAAACCGCAACTGTCAATATCGATAGTTCTCATGCAACTCGAAAACCACAAACGTTATATTCTTTAATTTATTACGTATTGTTTTAAAGACATTTTAAAGCCATTTAAAGTTCTTAAAGACATTTTTTGTAGTTTTCTCTTTATTTTCTCTATCACACTGACCCTGTTGAATGTCATCAAATGTAAATTATTTCTGAAAACTCCACAGTTTTATTACAAATTTTAAATTATCCACTGACAACTAATTACTACACTTGTTAGCATTTATTATCTGGCCATAAGCCACCCCTACACACTGTGTTAAAGTAAAAAATAATAATGGAATGAAATAATAAAATTTTTACACGGCAGTTAACTTTACCTTTAAAAAAAATATGTATTTCGAAATGATTAAAAATCATTAGAGCGTTACCCGCTATATGAAGTCTTGACATGACGACACATTGGTTGGTCTGCTGTTTGTTGGCCGGGCTATTTAAATAAAATTGAAAAAAAAGAAGGTGATGGCGGGTTCATATTTCACAAAGACAACAACAACAACAAAAAAAAAATGGTAAAAAGGTAGAGAATAAACTAATAAAAAATGTCAAAAACTAACTGGCCATTATAAATTTATAAATAGTGTGTAGAAAGATAAGAATATAGAAAAAAACACTTTCGGGGTCTACCTATTAAGGTGAGTACCATTAAGAAAAATAAACGAAATAAACGAAACATTATAGTGAAACACGCCACTCCTTTTTATGGTAAAAGTTAAGTTTCTAAAAGTTTGAGTTTCCCTTTAAGTATTTAAAAAATAAGAAAAATACATTTCTTTTCTTTTCTTTTTTCTCTTTAAAAATTTAATTTTAATTACAGAAATTTTCTCAAGTCATGTCAAGTTTTTTGAAGGTGAAAGGAAAATTGAAAAAAATTTTAAATTTTAGTTTTAAAATATTTAAAAAAGGGGTTTTTCTTCGAAAATGGCTTGATTTCAGGTTACCAAGGTGATTATTAAAACGCCTACATTTTACGTTTTTTATATATTTTTTTTTATTTTTTTTATTTTTAAATGTTCCTAAACACTATGGCTACTTGATATTTTTTTAATTTCATTTTCCATTGTGTAAAGAAATTTTACAAGTTTACATACTTCTTACAGAAACTGTCTAGTCACGCTATTTAAAAGTCTTGAAAACATTTTTATTACAACTAAAACTCCTTCTTACAGGCTTGTGTAATATGTATTGTAAAGGGTTATTCATCATTTGGTTTTAAAAGTAAAATTAAGTACAAAAAAAAAAACGCACCTTAAGTATGATCATGATGAAATTTTTATTAATGTATACATTAGAGCGACTCACCAAAAAAAGTGCTCGATGTACCCTCCTAAAAATAAACCTTGGACTTTTTTAAGATGACATTTAAAATATTTCGGCTCCAGCTTTGACCTCTCGTGAGCTGGACCATTTCGAAAAAGGGTCTATTTTTCCATGTTTTGTCAATTTGAGAATCTGTTTCCTTACCAACATATACAATATGGGTGTCATAAGAAAGGTTTTTTCAATGCGCGCATATTGTATATACAATTTGTCCAAGGACGATCATCCATGTCCTTTTTTTTAATGATATTCTGTTAAAAAGAACGGGTTTTGAATTTTTTCTTCGGGGTTGCTTGTAATAAAATAACCAAATTAACATATTTTAATCTTTAGTTGATTTAATTAAATACGGGTCTTAGCTTTTTTTGAAATTCGCCCTAGTTTGCGTTTTTTGAGTATAGTTTTGTAAATATAAACAAAAAAATTTAATACCTTTTTTTAATTTGGGAAAAAAATATGCCCACAAAAAGTCGTGGATCATTTCTTTTTTTCTTTCTTTAGTCCTATTTTCATCCAAACATCATCTGGAAACTAAATCCGCCATCATATTAGAGTTAATTTGGTTAGAAAAGAAGAAAAGAAAAAATTCAAAAACGGTTTTTTTTACAGAATATCCTTAAAAGAAGGACATGGATGATTGTCCATGGACAAATTGTATATACCGCTGGACGCGCCTTGAAAAAACCTTTCTTATGACACCCATACTCTATATGTTGGTTAGGAAACAAATTCTCAAATTAACAAAACATACAAAAATATACCCTTTTTCAAAATGGTCCAGCTCACGAGAGGTCAAAGCAAGAGCCGAAATATTTTAGATGTCATCATAAAATATACCAATGTTCATTTTGAGGGGGGTACATCGAGCACAAATTTTGCTTCCATACAACTTGAGTCGCTCTAATATACATACATAACATACATACGTACATAATTGGTTATTACAACTCTTCATTCAGCATTACGACCAGGCTTCTCCGCTTATGTTGTGTGCGTTATTTTATACATGAGTGGCGGGGGAACTACAGTTTAAAGTTGACTTCGAATGACAGATATTTTGAGACACTCTTCATGGCAATTTTATTTACTTTCAGAGTTTTTGCCAGAAATCTGCTGAGAGGAAGTCTTTTCGTTAAAGATGTCTGACCCGGGGTGGTTTGAAGCGTGGCCTCACGTCTAATAAGCCAACACGCTACCTACTAGTCTACGGCTACATACAATCTTATTTAAATAATCGCCTCTGGTTAAGTACAACAATCAGTTAACTGACCTAGTTTTCGTTAGTTTTTTCACGTATTTTGGATGGTATCCTGGCAATATTTTAAGAAATATTTTTGGTTTCTACACTACTGTTTGGAAGTTCTTCCTCTGACACAGTTTTTGACATTGTCTCAAAACTAGTCTTCACTTAACTAGATTCACTTAATCGGTTATTACAACCATTTAGTCTGGACTACAACCTATTATCTCACGCCATGTAGCAAGCATGCATTTTAAGGCGTGGCCTTAACTCCAAACAAGAGTTTTTCATTCTTCTCCCAGTTTTTGCCAGAAGACTGCTGAGAGAAAGTTACCGAAAGAAGTATCTCTTTTTGTTTGGGATGTCTGAGCTAGGGTTTGAAACCAAAACACTATTTAATACACTACGACGACTTCATCTTAACATCTTCTACATTAAAGTCAAAAGCGTGTGTGTTTTATGGCTTGCGTCACCTTCCTATTGAAACCCCAAGCCCACGCACAAAGTTTGATTGTCTGCTTTAGTCTAGGCGGTATAATTGGACGAAAACAATTCTTTCAAAGCTATTCTTGAAAAATTACGGCTCAATGAAACAACCAGCCCATAACGCATTTTTACGAATGCAACGACTTTTCCACAATGATTTCTGGTTTCTCCGAGAATTCAAAAAGGAAAAATATCTAGCTTATTAACCTAACCACCGCTTGAGAAAGGATCTGTATTACAGAAGGAAATTTTTGGCCTGTTGCCTTAGCACCCAATTAGCATATGAACGTCATTACGAATGATTTAGCGGGTTTAAGACTTACGTGTGTTCGATCTTAACTCTGTGTCGAGTTTTATAAAAATCTGTATGAATTTGACCGATGGGAAGGGTTATAACAGCTTTGTCAGGCTAAATCTTATTTGAATGCGCCTGCGACTTGAAAAAAGTGCACAAGAAAAAGTCTAATATGGGCAAATCGAAGAATTTCGGCAGTTTACATCCCTTCCACGAGATGAGAAGGCCATGCTTCCAAATCACTCTTGCAGAAAATCCAATGTGGCTTGAGTTATGTATGTGGCTCGTAGAGCTCCATTCTATTGAGAGCACATGTCGTTGGTGTCCAGGCCACAAGCATTTGGCCCTTACTGTTAATAGTGATGAATTGGTCCACATTGTTTTCAAAGGAATATGGACCAATGACGACGACGCCAGTCTACATCAAACAGTGACTTTGCCGGCATGCATTGGATGCTATTGGAACTTATATTCTATAATTATTCAGCAGCTTCTCTAGAGTACCTAGTAATTATTTTCATAAGCATTGCAATAGTTTTAACGAATCTATATAACACTGCAACGTTTAAGGGGAGGATAGATTTCTTGTAGTGGCTCACATATTTCATCGACCAATTTCTAATATTTGGCTAATGGAAGTAACATGATCATATGTTAAACACACATTAACATTGCTCTGTAACATGATCATATGTATGTGTACAGTGGATTCTGTTAGACACATAACATTGTTCTGTATATATTAACATTGCAGGTTTTATTGAATTCATCTTCACACACAAACACTAACATAGAATTTTATTTCAGTGTTACATTCGCTTGTGTACTTAATTATAAAGTCGGACAAATAACAAAGCCACTTAATAAAAGTAATTCTCATTTAGTTTATTGCTATTTAAGCATAAGTAAATTATATTTTATTTTGGAGGGTGGGCGGTGGTGGCTACTTATAACTTTAACAGAATTGAAAAATTCACTAATTGGGTTCTATTAGAAGTCGTTTTGATTACAATTCCCATATAGTGTGATGATGGTTAATAGGAAGATTGTGATTTAAGTAACATAATAAGAGATCAGTGGCATTTTATAATTATGCTGATAAACGGTTGTGAACAAATATAATAATATAATATAATAACTGAACCATGATATCCTCCGAACGTATTGCTTTCAGGACTTGAATCATCTAAGCCTAGAATCCACCACATATCTAAACTCCATTATGACTCGAATAGTCTGGACTTAATGTCATACACTCACACAGATAATTATACGTACCCCCCTAAAAATCATTTTTTTAAAAATGATAATATATGGACAAGTCAACTGATTTTTGCGCCAAATTTTTTGTTTTCCGCCACAGCCGAACAAATTATATTTGTTCTCATCACTAAATATTACATTCACCCAAAAATCAGAGGACTTGTCCATATATTATTGGGCAAATTCCAATCGTGGCTTTTTTCTCGGCACTCGGCTGCGGAAACCGTTTTTTCTCAAAACACTTCGAACTGTTTCGGAATGCACAATAACATTGTGATTACTTTCCGAGGTATTTCGTATTTCTACAGCTGTAGTCCTAGGATTTTTATTCACAATACATTTTATATACCGGGCAACCCTTGGAGAAATTGTATTAGAAATATACGTCGTACGTATAATTTTCTGTGGTGCCATATTGGTTTTAAGCAAACTGCAGTCACAAATTCATAGATTTTGGGAATCTTTTTTTTTATTTAAGTAAATGTGTCGTTACAGACGCTAATGTAAAGAAATTTTAGATTAGAAGTTCATTACTTTTAAAAAAATGGTTTTTAGGGGGGTACGTATAATTATCTGTGTGACTGTACATAATATGGAATCTAAGTAACCCTGATATCCTTCAGATGCATTGCTTTCGGAACTTGAATCATGGAAAATAATTTGTATAACGATTATGTAGACTATCTCAGCCTAGAACCCACCACTTGACAGAAAACTGAATATATCTAAAGTCCGTTTGACTCGACTAGTCTGGACTCAATGTCAAGGTATATACATACATAATTGGTCATTAAAACCCTTTATCAGCATTAGGATAACGATTGCTGTGTTAATTTTATTTATAAGTGGAGGGACTTACAGTTTAAAGCCATGGTGGTTAATACCAACGACAGATTTTTGAGAAACTTCTCATGACAAAAATTTTATTTACTCTCAGAGTTTTTGCCAGAAATGGACCCCACTTCTGGAGATGAATATCTCGATGAAAATTAATATCAACTGCCAACTGGCGCAGAGGCTATTTAGCGAACACATGTGTCGCATGGAGGTTTGACAAAGCATATTGAATAAATGACAAGTAATTTGACACATGTAGTTTCAACAAAGTGGCCACTATCAACTGTCAAAAAGACAAAAAGTATTTTAAAAAAATGTTCATCTTCAGAGAACGAACATTAATTTCTATCATAATAATTAACCTGATTCTTTATATGTACATTTACCATAAAAATTTGTCTTAGCTTGACTATGTTGAAGTCATTAAATGTACAATTATTTTAAAAATCATGATTTTTTTGTAATTTTTTTTGTTAAAATATGACATAAATTCAACAGTAAATTGCTGCCAGTTGGCTTTTTTTCTTTTTGTTTGAATGCCAAGACAACTCTCATTTATTAAAACCCAGATAATAGCTTTGGTCATTTGTTTGAAGAATGTCTTTAATGGCTTTAAATCTTAATTTACCTTACGAATGTCAACTGGAAAATAATTTTCAAAACTCTTAAATGTGTTTGGTAATTAACAATGTAATGAGATATACCATAACGCACTAGACTGTAGAGAAAATTTAAGAAAATTTTTTATAAATTTTATGACAATAAAATTCTGATTTAATCTTGTTTAAAACCGTTTTCTCATCTGAATTATTGCTTAAAAAGAAATTCTCAAAGTCATAAATAAGCTATAAAAGTGACATTAACAGAAAAGAAATTGAATTTCACTATCACTGCGTCACAATGTTTAAAAAAGAAAAAAAAAAAAATAATTAAACAACGGCATTATTTTTTATACTTTCTTTTGAAGAACAGTGTAAACTTCAAACTTCATTGATCATTACAACCTTTTTAGTTCGGATTACAACCTAGTTTCTCACACCACCTTTGTTGTGTGTGTGTTAATTTATATCGCAAGTGGCTGGAATTATAATTTAAAGTCGACTCCAAACGACCGATTTTTGAGTAACTTTTCATGACAATTTTATTTACGTTTAGAGTTTTTGCCAAAAGTTTACTGAGAGGAACTTTTTTATTGCGTTTTGCTCAAGATGTCTGAGCTAGGGTTTGATCCATGGGCCCTCTTCTAATATGCCAAACCACTACCTACGGCAACTTCGCGACTAATATTGAAGGTCGGAGTGGTAGCTCCGATATCAAAAAGCTCACTTGAGCAAGCATAGCGGTCCGTTGTGATGCCACGAGGTGAACGCAGTCCCTGTACTGACCAGGCTTCATCAAAAATCAAGGAAGGGGAAGAAGTTAGTCAGAGCAAGGGCTGCACATCAAAAGTACGACTACCCTACACTGAAGAACCAGCCAGAAAGTTCGATAAACGAAGCTAAATCCTTGACATACATACATACATAACTGGCCATTACAACCCTTCAGTCAGGATTATGGCCTAGCTTCTCACGCCACTCATGTTGTGTGCCTTAATTTTATACTTGAGTGGTAGGATCTACAGTTTAACATCGACTCCGAACGACAGATTTTGGAGAAACTTTTTCATGGCAGGTTGCATTTATTCTCAGAGTTTTTGCCATAAATCTGCTGAGAGGAACTCGCCGAAGAAATATTTTTTTTTTGTCATATTTCGTTTTGATGTCTGGCCTGGGGCTCGAACCCGGGCTTTACGTCTAATAAGCGAACACACTACCTACTAGACTACGATGACTACCGCAACATCCAATTACTGAAATATATTTATGAGTTATTTTCATTGAGTTTCGTTTGATCGTTTGAAGTCATTTGTCTTCCAGAGACAGAAGGTTAATCGTACAGTTTCTTAAACTTTTCTCTTAAATTCATATGCACTTTGAAACAGCTGGATATGATTTTTTAAACTTTTTTACACCTGGGAAATAAATCTTTTAAGAAAAACAAAAAAAATTGTTTTTAAACTGACGAAAAAATTAAGTTTTTTTTGCTCGGAAATCTCTAAGCTTTTAAGCCGAAAGATATGCTAGAGTAACTTTTAATTTGTGGACATTTGATAATAACATTTTAGAAAAGTGTTAGAAAAGTTAAAAAAAAAAAACAGTAAAAAATTACTACAAGGATCACAAACTAACTTTTGCTTGAACTCAGAGGAGAATCAATTAAAAAAAAAATTAATATTTAAAAATGATTTTTCAAACCAAAAAGAACGTATAAATTATAGGCTTATAAAGCACAGAAAGTGAGGGAGGAGAGAGAAAATATTCAAATTCAATAGAGTATTTAAGGTTTTTTTTCTATCTTCTTTTTTTTTTGGGGATTTGAAAAAGGCTTAAGGATATTTCCTTTTTTGTTTTTTGTTTTTCATTTTGAAATGGCCTTTTACATAAAAAAGCAACGACAAAGAGCAAAAAGGAAAAGCAGAGAAAAGTTAAGGGCCAGCCATTATTAATCATTGTTGAAAAACTAACTGACATGTTGCCTGCTTTTTCATTTATAGTCTCTCACTCTCTCTCTAAATATTCCTTGAACAGAATAGTAGAAAATAACAAAAACAAAAAATAGTTTTTTTCCTGTTTATTGTTGTTATGGTAGTAGTTATAGTAGTAGTTGTATGCATTTTAAACTTTTTCCTTAAAACTTCCGTTTTGCTTTTCATTTATCGTAAGGAAACTTTTATGGTTTTTTATTTCAATCAACTACACAGCTACTCTTTTCCTCTCTCTCTTTTCTTCCTTTACGCTTTTGCTACTACTATTTTAAGCAACAAATCGAAGTTAAATAAAATTTTATTATTGTTTTTCTTTTTACTGTTATATGTACATATGTATGTATGCATGTATACATGTGTGTTAGTGTTAGTAAGTGTCTGAATTTTGAGCTTCATTTACATATCGTTAAATTTGAGTTATCAGTTTTTAGCACACTATTTAATTCTATTTTATACTCATACATTTACAAAGCATTCACACACATACCCATACCTCTAAGCCATCATACCTATCCTTCCACATATACACATGAAAGTTATAACGACAAGAAGAAATCAGGAGACAGTAAGAGAGAGTTTGGGTATAATAAAGAAGGAGTTAAGTTGTGCCACCCATGCAAAAAAAAAACCAAACCAAACCGAGAATAATCAAGCGAAATAACAGCAAGAAAATGTTTTTTCTAAATGCACTGAGAAAAATTAAATAAAAAATTATTGTAAGAAGCATACATGAATAATTGGTCATTACAACCCTTCGGTCAGGATTACGATCTAGCTTCTCAAATTAATTTAATACATGAGTGGCTGGACTTACAGTTTAATGTCGATAGATTTTTTGAGAAACTTTACATGTCAATTTCATTTGCTCTCAGAGTTTTTGCCAGATACCTGCCCGAGAGGAAGTTATTAATTATTGATGTCTGCCCTGGGGTATTGGTGTTATATAGGAAACGAAAGAATAGGATCTGAATAACTATAGGTTGTCCACAAAGTGATATTCTTTCATCACTAATTTGGAGCTCGGTTATGAAGAAACTTTTAATGAAACTATCTGAGGTGGGCATGGATATAGTTGGTAAGCATATGATATAGTTTTGATGGCTAAAAGAAAACTTGAAGAGATTCAGGATCTCTTATCATTCAAATATCTCTGTAGATCAAGTTAAGGATAAACCTGCACCATAGTTGGAGAAAATTTCCTATAGGGCATGAAATCTTGATGCGAGCCAAGGATAATGTAATGGATGCATACTATAATGGACAAGCCAATTGTGACCTTTGCGGCCATTGTTTGGATAGGTATAATGCACTGAAAAAATAGCTCATATACCAGAGGCAATATAACCTGGGCAGTGAGGGCCTGTCCTGATAAGATGTTTGAGGGTCTTTTCGATTTGAGCTCGTCGCACTTGATAGTGAAGATCAGAGCTTAACGGACTATAGTTAAAGCAATGAGAGGCAATTGTAACGCAAGATTCTTTAGGAGATTTCATAACCTAATGAATCGAATGGTTGACAGTTTCTGCCTTAACACTTCCATGGACAGAATAAGGAGACTCTTATGGATTTGATTCGAGGTCGCCGTGGTCTAGTAGGTAGTGTGTTGTAGACGGCAGGCCCGAGTTCGAGCACCAGGCCAGACATCAAAACGAAATAGAAAGAAAAAAAATATTTCTTCGGCGACTTCCTCTCAGCAGATTTCTGGCAAAAACTCTGAGAGTAAAAATTGCCATGAAAAGCTTCTCAAAAATCTGTCGTTCGGAGTCGACTTTAAACTGTAGGTCCCGCTACTCATGTATAAAATTAACGCACACAACACGAGTGGTGTGAGAAGCTAGGACGTTGTACAATGGGTCAATTCGGCCTCCGGGTACTGTACTTGTCACAGTTGACAGGTACACGTCCTCTAACCTAACCTAACCTATGGATTTGATAACGTGAAATGGAGTAACCTAAGGGCTACATACTTTAATGACAGAGCGACGATTTGTTGTACACCGATGTGGCTTGAGACAGAATCAGTAGTGCTTTGTCCCTTAGAGAATTATTCCTAACTCATAGGGAAACTCGCGGGGGGTATCTTTAAAGCAAAAGCCTATGCCATCGAAAGATGTGCTCAATTCATATTGGACAGAAAGTTCAAGGAGAGGACATAGCAAGATTATCTCTTAATCAGGCCGCCATCCGAAACTTCAAAACTCTCTGGTGGAAGCGAACAGACTTGGTAGGGGAAATACGGTTAGCAGGGTCTGCACTAAACAGGGATAGTGACAATTCACGGCAATTAGCGGCAGATGCGCTGTCGAAGATGACAGTTCTACTCAGCTGATGGCGGTGTAGGGAAAAATGTTTGAACGAGCAATGCCTCTATATATATGATGAAGATGGAAGAGTGTTTTTTATTATGAACTTTAAAAACCTTGCCAAAGAGTTTATACTGATCTCTACAGTCAAGAAGTACCGAAACTGAAGGAAGAAATTCAAGTAAACGATTAGAACTAATCTACAGAAAATTTGTAGTGTTCCGTCAATGGAAAAGATAGGTACAGGTCGTCTTTTCGTTCATTGTTTTGAGGAGGGCTTAAGGAATCGATAAGCCCTGTCCAGAACACGTTGAATAAGTAGTTAATGCGTACTTTCCAAAACTTTTAAAGAAAACTACCACCGTTTTCTTTTTTCACTGCGAACGTTAAGTTACCTGCGACTGGGTTGTTAAGTTAATACGATTGAAAAGTTTGGAAAAGTGTAAAAAGAAAATCGATTAAAAATCGCAAAAATAGAAAGAAAAAGTTGAAGAAAAATTAAAAGAAAGACGTAGGAAAACCTCTGAATTTTACAGAAAAACACACAAATAACAAAAAAGCGCCATAAATCGTATAAAAATGTACTTGTGAAGGAAATGGATTTAGAGGTCTGGACAGCCATAGTATCAAGGATTCCAAAACAGTTTTCCTTAGTTGGCATCGGAGATATAGGCAAGGAATCTTTCTTATCGACAAAAATCAAAAAATGCAAGTCATCGATCAAAAAATTCATGTCATCGACCAAAAAATGCAAGTCATCGACAAAAAAATACAAATCATCCAACCTGCATCTCCGATTCCATGTAATGTTCAACAGTGACAAAAACTGTTATGGAATCCTTCACCCCATGACTTTTCAACCACACTGTAAAGAACCATTTTCAATTTTGGATCAGAAATCCCACGGGTTTTATCCCGTGAAATATTATTAATCAAAAGAGTGCACATTTGGTTTAATAAAGGTTTAGTAAGGCACGAAAAATTTCCCTTTCATTCTGACGCTTTTACTCGACATTAGCAATTAAAAATATTCTACTCACCAATGGATATTTTTAAAGATTGTGTATTAATTTAAAAGAAACATACCTGAAAAGAAAGAGGAAAGGACATAAATTAGTAAAACTATTTATTAAAATTAAGGAAAAAAAACAAATTATACACATTAAATTTGCAACATTTAGTCAAGACAAGAACTAACAAAATAAAACATCATTAATTCTGAAGTTAACTAAGCAAAATTTCTTGCAATTATTTTAATAGAATGTATTCTCCATCAATTATTGCTTTAAAGAAGACATTTAGTGACGTTCCTGGCTTAGAATTTTTATTCCTCCTTAACACATATTAAAAAGTCTTACTGTCCGACCATACTCATATAAGCCGGACAGATCTAAGAGAACTTTCGGATGCTTTAAAAGTACCAAACGATTGGCAATGTAATTGCATTGATAATAAACTCGACAGGGCTAGTATGAAGCTTAAAATCTCAGATATGTTATATTGGAAGACATATACATATATACATACACATACATAATTGGTCATTACAACAATTTATAGTCGACTCAGATTTTTGACAAATTTCTCATAGCAATTTTATTTACTTTCAAAGTTTTTGGCTGAGAGGAAGTCGCCGAAGAAATATTTCTTCGCATTTCATTTTGTTGGTGATGTGGCCTGGGGCATTATGTCTGAAAACACACTACCTACTACCAGACTACGGCTACATCGCAAAACATAGGTTTGCCAATAGTATTCTCCAGACGTTTTAAAAGTGGTTCAACTTTGCTTACAGCATGAGAGTATGTGCTATACAGCTAGGGTCTATTGGATATGAATAAGAATGGGATTAAGTGCTCTTATAGCCCAATGCTCTCTTGTATCGGCATTGGAATCTTGAAGTGGCAGAGGGTCTTAGCTTCTATTTTTTTTATCCTTATTCTGAACTCTCTAAAGTAACGATAACCACAATCCTAATACTATTTTTGGTTCAGATTGGTTTCCTATATAATGAGCGAATTCGCCTCCTGGCCTACCTAACCTAACCACATATGAAAAAAGGAAACTTTTCTAGTACAAAAGGAAAATTTGCTCGAAATTGCTTCATCATTTCTTCACAAAATTTCTCTCTGTGTATGTAGATTATAAATCCTAAAAAAAGCACAAGAAACAAAACAACCAAGTGAATAAATGAATGAATGACTGAGTGAGTGGCAATGGTTAGAATTGTTTAATATTCTTGGTAATGTGTCTACAGTGGTAAATTAAGTACTTTATTGATTTGAGGTTAGAGTTTTTAAGCATGAACTTCTTCATTCACCAGCTATATTTCGTATTTTTCATTTTTATTTCTTGATTTTTTCTTCCTATTTTTTCAAATTTTCTTCTTTTTTTTGTCTATGCAAAGTGGTATAAATAATGTTTTCAAGAACTACAGAAATAAGACAAAAAGAGAAAGGGAAAGAGAGAAAGAGAGAAAAAAGAACGCAATGATTAATGACTCTTGATTATATGGAAAATAAATGTTCAAAAAACCTTTTCTTTTTTAGCATTTATTGTTGGTGTTGTTGAAAGTTTCTTAATTTTCTTTTGTTTCTGTACAGAAAATTTAAATTTTTAAATCAAAAATTTTAAATAATGGGTGAACAATATTCTAATAACGTTCTAAGTACACAAGAATTTTAATTGATATTTAGCAGAGAGAGGAGAGAGAGAGAAGGATTAGAGCTGGTCCTAAAAAGAAAGGTTTGCCGTCTAAAGTTGTCGAGAACAGATGAACTCTGGGCATATTCTTTAGCTTCTAAAGATATCACCACTATCTCACTTTCCTGCTAAGTGCACGTTATTGATGATGATGATCAAAATAGAATGCCTCGTGGTTTAATTACTTCTTTTAACTGAGAATAATCCTAAGCAAATACCTCCAACTCGGACATAGTTTTAGAATAGCGTCAAGTACGGCAGATTGATTTTCCATAGAAAATTTCCGTGAACTCTTGACAAAGATTTATTAGACGTTATTTGCTGCCAATATGTTTAGTTAGGTTAGCGGTCAGCTTGCTGATCACAGCCAAGTTCATTCGGAGTCCCATATAGTCCAAAGTGTTATCCAGTGTGAATTAAGCCCCCTTGCAATGATCCAATAGTAGCGGACATGAACCACCCCGAGCTTCAGATTCAGACTGGCCAGTTCCCTTAGTGGCTCATTGGCCACCATGCCGACGTTTTGTCTCTCAAAAACCTATGACGTCTGGCCTGAAGTACAGGACACTCTCTTATAGTTAAACCAAAAGCTCTGGCAGAAAAGAAAGTCCCTACCACTCTCCATAGCATAGAGGGGTACAAAAGCAATTAAACGCTCTAGTTTCATATACGAAATGTATCGATAGGCAGATGTGAGACATTGATTTCACGACCAGGATGTTGAAGCTATGAAAAGTGGTTAATATTTGAAAAAGAATTGAAGAACTGGAGATACAAAGTAACACATACAAATTCCTGATGTGCTCCTTAAGCAAGAAAACCTTTGAGTATCATACACACACACACTCATAATATACGCTTGCAACTATTGATATTTGTCGTAGTACTTTAGTACTGCCACCCTACTATTTATTCCTCTGAAACTATGCCTATAATGCCTCTTTCAAGCCTCATAAACCTCACGTTGCTATGTCAACAATGGCATATCCTTGCTTAGCATTTGATATTCACCCAACTGTGTCTCCCTGGGATACATTAATGCCCTACATGTTCCAAGAACATGTTCTGATGATTCATTCTTATCGTCACAGAATCTGTACGTTGGCTCCTAGATAACTCCCATTCTGAATAATTGTACCCTGGGTCCTCAGGGCCCACAAAAAAAGACCGGTTACCAACTTCAAGTTATTTCTGGATAATCTGATGTACGACTTAGATCTCCTCTTTTTGTTGTTTTCTATTAACAGTTTAGATTATCAAAAATGTACTTAGTCTTAGAAGCCATACATACATACATCAGACCGAATTACGGCCTAGCTTCTCAACACCATTCATGTTGTGTGCCTTAATTTTATACTTGAATGGCGGGACCTACAGTTTAACGTCGACTCCGAACGACAGATTTTGTGAAACTTTTCATGGCAGGTTTATTTACTCTTAGAGTTTTTGCCAGAAATCTGCTGAGAGTAAGTCGCCGTAGAAATATTTTTTTTTTTTCATATTTCGTTTTGATGTCTGGCCTGGGAGACGAACCCGGGTTTTACGTCTAATAAGCGAACATACTACCTACTAGACTACGGCGACTACTGTGAAGTGATTTTGTGTTTCTTTTTCCCTCCTTTTGTTGAGCATACCTTTCCAAACATCAGCTCTCACTCCATAGATGGGTTCTAGTACCATCAATGACACGGATGCTCCCCGCCTCACTAGATCATCTGCTGATTCATTGCCGAATATTTTCACATGACTTGGGATCCGGCATATTGGGCATCTCCAGATAGTCTTATACTATCCTCGATTTAACCACTTAAGAGCCGTTTGCTCGAATAAGGGCCGACTCTTACATAGCATTGCTATCCTATATATGTATGTATGTTGTACCTCCTATCCAAGATGAATTGGGCACATGTATCGCGGGCATATACTTTCGTTTGGAAGATTCCCGCGACTTTTCCCTTGAGCTTGGAATATTTCATTCTGAAACCAAAAACATCTATTCTGTTTCAAGATTCGTTCCTGATCCGACTGTATACCACAAAATAGTACATCTTCTAAAAAAGTATGCAGCTTCTAGATAACTCCAATCATTTTTGTTATCAAGTCTCTCTGCAAAGAATTTTCTAAAGTTACAGGATCGCGCGGTTATCTTTACAACACAGTTAAGGAGGCAGCTGTCAGCCAATCGATTCCTTAGGTCCCAAGACCCTCTAGTGAACTTTATGTTGCACTTGACTTCAAAGAAGTTTGGCATAAAAAATGCAAATATTTTGTCATTTGTATACATACATACAAACATAATTGGTCATTATAAGCATTTAGTCAGGATTACAACCTAGTTTCTCGCACTACTTATGTTGTGTGTGTGTTAATTTCATATATGAGTGACGGACCTACAGTTTAAAGCTGCCTCTGAACGTTTGTATGCATTTTTATAAGTCAAATGCGAAATCAATGTCATATTAGAGGGCCTTACAGGGTTCCAACTGATACCTTAGGGAAAATGCATTCCCATTATAGGAAGTGAGGCGACTTTTGTATGTTCTAAACTTTAAAGAAATCCTTTTTTTTTGAAGCCGAACATCGTGAATATGTTCAACCCCCCTCAAATGTCAAGCAGGCGTTACAATACAATTTTGATTAATTTTTTAATTGCCAATGAATAAATCGTTATTAACACCTCATTATTTTCTCCAAAAAATAAAAACAATGACACACACACACTTTACAGATATCATTTAAAATTTAAAATTAAAAAAAAAGATTTGACAAAAACAAAAAGCCATAAATTTTATAATTTGATGGAATTGATCTCTTGATCTTTCCATTTAAAGACAATAGACGACAGTACACAACTGCCTCTCCCATAATACGTGATGCCACATAATGCTGTTTAAAAATATATGTCCAAAAAAACAACAACAAAAAATCTAATCGAATGCATTGAAAATGTCAACAGTAAACATTTAAGAAAAAAGAATAACAACAACTAAAACTATAGAAAAAAATTAAAAAAAAAAAATGAAAAGAAACCAAAGAAAACATTTTTTTTTTTTTGGTGTGACACAATTGTTAAGATTATGGAATGAGTCAGATGTGTTGGCATGCCACAAACATTTTCAACATACATATTTTTTTTTTCTTGAAAAAAAAAAAAAAAACAATTCCACAACAAACAAATGCATTTATCACTTGGTTTTGGAAAAACATGGAGGGAGCTAGCTTTAATATAAACAGTGGCCCTAAAAAAATATTTATTAACAATTTACACAATTTTCTTGTTATTGTTGTTGCTGTTTTTATTATTTTTCTTGTCTTTGTCGATTGGAGAAAACACTTGTAAAAACACAAGAATTTTTTTTTACAAATATTTCGTTTGTTTTAAAAATTTCCATAAAAAAAAAAAAAGGAAAAGAATTTTTCGAAATAAATTTTAATCGGTTACTCAAGTAAAAATATTGCTAAGCAAGTCTAAAAAACATTTGAAAAAATTATATTTTTCCGAATTAAATATAGAACACATTAAAATGCTGAAATGGTTACTCAAGTAACCACACATATGTATGTATATAGCATCAGAGTACAGGAGTTCAAAACTGGCCTTATTCAGGTCATTTCTGGCAAATTAGTTGTCATTATTGACAAATCACCGTGAATGACTACAGACAACGACGTGTGTTCGTTGAATGGGCTGTGAGGCAGCCTAATTTTTAACGAAAAGTCATCTTCAATGATGAGCTGCAATCTACATGGGATTCAACAGCGTCCAAAGCCGCTAGAAGTCACTGTTGGGTGTGGATTTTTGGTTGGCAGGATTATTTGTTCATATTTCTTTGATAACGACGCAGGCGAGGCCATCACAGCCAATGGCGGCTTTTCAGGCCGACATTAACCAGTAGTATACTGGAGCAATCGATTTCGCATAGCTCACAATAACTCGGCCTTTCAAAGTCCACGACTTTGCAAAATTTTTATTGTGACTTAAGCATGCCTGCATGTAGTCACAGTAGTTTAGTAAGTTGTGCGTTCGCTTATTAGACGTAAAGCCCGGGTTCGAGCCCCAGGCCAGACATCAAAACGAAATATGAAAAAGAAATATTTCTTCGGCGAGTTCCTCTCAGCAGATTTCTGGCAAAAACTCTGAGAGTCAATAAGCCTGCCATGAAAAAGTTTCTCAAAATCTGTCGTTCGGAGTCGACGTTAAACTGTAGGTCCTGCCATTCAAGTATAAAATTAAGGCACACAACATGAATGGTGTTGAGAAGCTAGGACGTAATCCTGACTGAAGGGTTGTAATGGCGAATTATGTATGTACTGGAGAATCCCTGAATAACAAGAACTCAGCATTTCTCAGGCTCCGCGTTAGCAAATTTTGGTTCTAACTTAAGCCTGAACTCATACAAAATTTAACTGACCCAAATACAGAGGGGAAAAGACAACATCGTGTGTACCCTGAATGAGCTTTGAAGAAGTTGACAACTGACTTTAGTTTCCATAGAAAAACGATCTTCAGTGGTGAGGCCTATTTCTGGGTGAACAAACAGATCCACATCAGATCCTAGGGCAAAAACGTTTCGTGTAGACTCAACATATTGCAGGTTATTCATTTGGTGCTTTCAAGATCGCCGGTTTGAATAAGAATCGCTTGAAACCATCTGCAAAAGTTAGACAGAATACGGAACCCTTCTATAGTGAGGCTGAACGAAAGAGGCGAAGACTCTTCTCAAACCAATTGGATTTGAGGCAATCCAAATACAATAAGAAGAGATCTGAGTCATACATTAGACTATCAAGAAATAACCTGGTGTTGATAACAGATCTTTTGTCAGGAAGTTGTTGAGTCAAAGTATCCTTTTTCTCGAGCCCAATATATAGATTCTTCGGCAGGAAGTTGTTAAGACAGAATACACTTATTCAAAATGGGGATTGTCTCGAGCCCAACATTTAAACTCTGTGACAATGAGGGTGAATCATTGGGGCACATTCTTGAAACCTGTGAGGCATTAGGTCAGGTACCTTTCTCTGTCAGGCAAGTACACTCGCTGGTCCATTGTGTTATCTAGTATAGCGGGTTTGAATTACCCCAAGCTCTGAATGAAACTGGCCAGTTCTCTCTGCAGCACGTTCGCTACCATTTCCAAATCTTTAAACTTTTTATCACCCAAAAACCGATGATGATGATGATGTACTGAAGTGCAGGACACTCATTCCGATTCTGTTTTTTCACATCTTGGCAACTTCTGCAGTAATCCTGGTAGGGCAGACCGAGCCGGTCAGCGAAACTGCCAATAGGGCAGTTACTCTTTAGAATTTCTGTAAGAATGTGAACCGTTCTTTTGGCGAACTTAAGCAGTTCCTTGGGTCTCCTGATGTCAGGTTTTACTGCATCCCAAAAGTAAAGGAAATACTTGGATGTTGGCTGCGGAGGAATTGGTATTGTTGACACCGAACAACATTCTGAGGTTTGTCAGGGCAGTAGGCTTGAAGAATGGATATTCAATTGAAAGCTCCATGCTGGTTGGTTTACTCTCAGAGTTTTTTTTTGCCAGAAGACTTAGGTTAGATCGAAGTGGTAGCTCTGATATCAAAGAGCTCACTTGAGCACGCATAGCGGCCAGTTGTGATGCCACGAGTGAACGCAGTCTCTGTACTGACCAAGTTCCACCAAAATTCGGGAAGAGAAGGAAGTTGGTCAGCGGGCCAGAAGACTGCTAATGGAAATGTTTTTCTGTTCATTCTTCTTTTTTCAAACTGCCAGAGTTGAGGTTTGAACTCTCGTACCCAGGTCCAATGAGCTAACACTATACCTTCTAGAATTCGACGACCATCATTTATGAAAAACTACCACAAAAAATGCCAGACTTAAGGTTTTCAACTCTCAAAGCCTGGCTGAATAAGCCAACGCGACCATCATTTATAAAAATAAAATGAAAAAGTACCTCAAAAAGTACTTTCTTCCCGATTTTAATGAAATTTTTTCGTAGGATTACTTAATATACAGTCGATATAAATTTTTTTCCGTCGTAGTACCGTATAATTTGATTTCGTTTACCTTTCTTCTTCATTACGGCGAGATTTTATATTTCGTGAGAATTAAAAAATTTTTTTTTTAAATTGTTTATGATTAAAAGTATATTTAAACTGCAGCGTAACTGTTTTTAAACTAACTTGACAAATTCCTTGAATCAAAGCTTAAGCTTACAAAGTATAACAATATTTCCGGCCGGCTTTTTAGAAACAAAAAAATCTACAAATGATTAAAAGAAAATATTTTTTAATAATACAATAATTCTATGACTAATTATTATTATTAATCTGTAGAAATACATTTTTTTCACGTTTTCTAAGCAAAAAAAAATTTTAAATTCTTATCGTTCTTTTTTGAAATTAACCTTGAAATACTTTTTATTTTTGCATTCAACAAAAATTCTTTTTATAAAAAATAAATAAAAATAAAATAAAACAGAATGAAACTATATGGATGATATTTTTATTTCTAATTCTTAATGTCATTAAAGTCAATGTTACAGCAGCAACAACAACAACAAATATTAGCAATTGATTTTTAAAGTCCAATAGAAACAATGACAGACAGCTTTTAAAACAAATGTTGGAAGAGAAAAAATAAATTCTTCATAGAAATTTATGTGGCATTAGATGTTAGACTTAATGTTGTAGCATTATTAAGATTTATTCGTCTATAATTGAAATATTTCCTTTTAAATCGAGTGATTAATTGAATTGTGACCCTATGAGATGTCACATTTTGAAGTTTATACATATAGATGAGACAATTAAATTTAATCGTTATTCTGAGTTCTTATTGCATTAATTTGATTAGAAAGAAAATGTAGGGTTGATACGGGCCGCCACTTCATTTAAGTCAAATATTATTCGTGCTCATAAAAAATGTTCCTGTTTTTATGATTTTCGCATAGAGAAATGACATGCGATTAATAATGATGTCTCTTAACTCCAGTTGACGAACTTGCTTAGCCGAAAAGTGAACTGATCCACCAACTTACCGTAGCACTTTTATTTGTGAAGTCATATGACATTACATGCAGAATTCATTGATTAAGTCTTTTATAGTACAACGCTTGTCTTACAGTCCCTGATACATAATTGGTCATTACAGCCCTTCAGTCAGGATTACGGCCTAGTTTCTCATGCCACTTATTCATAGGTGGCAGTACCTACAGTTTAAAGTCGACTCTGTATGAACGATTTTTTAGAAACTTTTTCATGGCAATTTTTTTTTCTCTCAAAGTGTTTGCCAAAAATCTGTTGAGAGGAAGACGTCGAAGAAATAATTTTTCATATTTCGTTTGTTCGAAACGTCTGTTGTGGGGTTAGAACCATGGCCTCACGTCTAATAAGCCAACACACTACCTACTAGACTGCGGCGACTTCAGATTACTACTCTTCATTTAAGTTATAAGAAACACAAGCCATACGTAGCGACTACTCCAAGCCACATAAATTGCGGCGACTACTTCCTGATAATAAAGTCCCAATGTGAACGAAAAATATCACAAGAAATCGATGTAACTTAACTTCCTATAGAAAAGACCAAGCTAAAGGTCATTGTCATTGAACTGAGAGACAACCAGGTCATCGCTCTAATGTAAGAATTCATTTAACTTCTTCTTAATACCACATAAGAACGTTCAGCATAGTGACTGCCACATAGGCTACCTCTTCCCAGCCGTCTATGAAACGAATAATCACCCAGAAAGTAAATACTGCCACAACCTTTATTTGTTAATTCAAAATATGAAAGAAGTGAATTTCGAATTTGATTTTCAAGAAATGCAAGTTGAATTATGCTCAAGATGTAGCAAAAGAGCCATGCCTTCACGTCCCTTACAGATACTTAGAATTACGCTGACTTATTTTAGGGAATAACTGTCACGAATCGTCAATAAATCTGTGGCTTTTTGAATGACACAGATTATCCATTTTGTTTCGAGAGTACCGCCAAGGCCTATCAAACAAAACTAGAATGACGGTCAGAGACTTATTGGCTCACCCTTGTTATCAAGCCTTCTGAGCTC
Source organism: Sarcophaga rosellei (assembly GCA_930367235.1). Taxonomy (NCBI): domain Eukaryota; kingdom Metazoa; phylum Arthropoda; class Insecta; order Diptera; family Sarcophagidae; genus Sarcophaga; species Sarcophaga rosellei. Next base: position 11,797,761 of record OV884020.1, on the reverse strand, counting down.
TGTTTACTTCAACATCGTCTGCAGTAGACCATCAACAAAATGTTTACAGCACGATTAACACTTCTATTCCTCCTTCGCTAATATATACTTACTAAATATAGTACGTGAAATAGATTCTCCCTGAGAGTTAGATCCCCGGAAATATCATTTAGAAAGAGCTGAGCTTAGCAGAGACTTAAACCATAATTTAATACGAATGAAGTAATTACATAACAACCCAAGTCTCACTTAAACCAGTCTGAACTAGCCACCTAAAACCATGAGGTTGGTTTGCTGTCTCAAATATTATTAATAATCGGCCTGTATGCCCTTAAAGCCATCACAGACCCTTGCCCTAGTTTTTAAGTTTCACATCAGATTTTTAAGTGTAATTGAACACGAATTCCATTGGAATTTATAAAAAATTACTTTTTGGAGAAGGGAAAATATTCTTTTTTTCCATTGCACACCTTTCTTATTTCTTCTTCTTCTTTTTAAAAATATTTCTTACAATTTTTGTTCTTCCCCCTCCTTGTAATATTTTTAAGTTTATGAATGAGTTTTATGGGGGTGCCTTGCATGCGTGTGCTTATTTTAAACAATAAAAAAAAGAAAACAATTTGTTTTCTTTTTAGAAAAATAATGAAAAACTTAAGAATGATGGCAAGTTAAGGAGGCAAAAAAAAAAATTCAACAAAAAATTAAAAAGAAAACTTATGGAAAAACTACAACACACATGCATGCATTTTATAATCATTTAGTTTTGCTTTCAAAGAAAAGAAGAAACAAAATGCCTGTCAAGAGTTTTCAGGTTTCTTTTAATGTAATGCATAGAGAAAGCGTTTACACTGGTAGGAACCCTTTAAAACAAATTCAGACTTGAAATTTTTATATTAAAGCTCTTTTAGCATCGAAAAGCGGAAAAAGGCAAGTGAATAGGAGATGCCATGGGGACCAGCCAGATCATATCTTACTTAAGATTTTATATTCCCCTAATTGGGAAACCATTCAGGATTATTCTACTAATAATTTAGCTTCCGGGTTCAAGGTTTCGCTTTATTTGTAATCCTTTAAGTATGCACAACATTATTCAAAACCGTGTGTGATGATGTAGGGTACGATTTCAGAAAGATATCGAACCACTATAAAACTTGGTGAATTCTAACTTTGTGGGGATTATAATCGAAGATTAAATATTGTTTAGAAGCATGATCTTAGCAACGTGTAGCTATGAACCTTAGACTGACTTGTTGAGTGAGAACAAGTTTATGTTTGTATAAAAACATTGTGTAGATACCCTGTAATAGCAACACGTTGCTAACAATTTTAGTAACTTGAAGCTCAAAATTTTGTTAACAATGTATCGATAGCCGTAATATAACAACTTTGTACCAACTTGTTAACTGAGTACAAGTTTATATTTGAATAACAGTCATTGCTTGAATACACCATCATAGAAACATGCTCCTAATACTTACATATGTATATATACATGAAGCATTATATTTTGTTTAAAACAAATATTGCATATATACATTATCAAAGCTACATGTTGTTAACATTTATATATACATGAAGGCATAACCATAGCAACAAGTCGCTGACAACTTTAAATCAACTTATAACCAGAGAACAAGTTTATATTTGGAATACAGACATTGCATAGATACACTATCACAGCAACATGTTGTTAATGTTTATATATACATGAAGCATTATATTTTGTTTAAAACAAACATTGCATATATACATTATCAAAGCTACATGTTGTCAACATTTATATTTCATGTATATAGTAGATGTTGTATATAACGTTGCGATAGCCAAATCAAACATTGTTTAGATGCATGATCATAGGAACATTTCGCTAACAACCTTTATCAACTTATAGACGGAGGACAAGTTTATATTTGGAGAACATGCATTGCATAGATACACTACAATGGCAACACGTCGACAATGTTTACATACACATGAAGCTTAACATTTTGTTTACAATGTATCGATAACCACAACATAATAATCTTATGTCAACTTGTAGCCTGAGAACAAGTTTACATACATTTAAAAAACAAAGATTGCATAGGTACATTATCAAAGCTACATGTTGTTATCATTTATATATACATAAAGCCATAGATTTTGTTTATAAATTAACGATAACCAATTTAAACATTGTTTAGATGCATGATCTTAGCAACATGTCACTAACAACCTTATACCACCTTATAGCCAGAGAAAAAGTTTATATTTGTAAACATTGCATACACATATACATTATCAAAGCTATATGTTGTTAACATTTATATATACATGAAGCCACATGTTGTTAAAGTTAACATACACATGAAGCCTTAGATTTGGTTTATAATGTAACGATAGGCACAATTTTGCAACATTGTATCAACTTGTAGCTAGGGAACAACTTTATAAATAAAAACCAATATTGTTTAGATGCACTATCCTGGCAACATGTCGTTTAAATTTTTATATACATGAAGCCTTAGATTTTGCTTATAATGTAACGATAGCCAATTTAAACATTGTTAATATGCATTATCTTTGCAACATTTCGCTAACAACTTGTAAGTGGAGAACAAGTTTTAAATTTGGAATACAGACAATGCATAGACATGTTGCTAATATTTTTATATACATGAAGCCTTAGGTATTGTTTACAATGTAACGATTGCCATAACATAACAATCTTATACCAACTTGTTGCCTGAGTACAAGTTTATATTTGGATAAAAACCATTGTTTAGATACACTATCATAGCAACATGCTTCTATCATTTATATATAGACATGAAGCATTAGATTTTGTTTATAATGTAGCGTGCAACACAACATGAATATTCAGGAATATTGATTATGGAAAAATGTTCACTCCTTTAACATTGAAAATAAAGGTTTCCTCATAGCGAAAATTGAACAATTCGTCCAATTTGTTAGCTAGTCTACTCCGAAAAGGTACAAGGTCCTAAGCCATAAAATAAAGTGTCATTAAGCCTGAAATAGAATTAAAATAAACTAAATTTTACTTTATCTCATTATATCTGGCCCTATTCCACAGAATACTTGTGGTTTCATAAGAGGTGTGGTTGCTTCCCACCTCTCAAGTTCGTCTTGCTACTCATTCCCATGATTTGTTTACATAATCTGATACCCAGCATTCACTACCAAGCTCCACGCTAGTGGTGAGAGGACATTACAATATTACGCAATAACTGGACTTGTTCCGAGTTAGATAAGCTTTTTTAAAAATATTTTTTTCGTTGCCAGTGTGAACAGTTTCCTTAATATTTTGCATTCATTTTTATTTATTTTTCTTTTCTTTTTTGCTCTCACAGCTGCACTATTTTGCCCAAAGGAGAACAAAATTATTGATATTTTTTTCTTCAGTATTTTCTTTAGAATTTTCACTCTTTTCAAGTTGTACGATTTTTAAAGGAGAGGAAAGCAAGGAGAAGAGAGTAGAACAAAGTACTTAGACATTCGTACATACACGCATATGTTAAAGCTCAGCTGTCATTTGTCATTAGTAAAATTGGGTTTCATGTTTGTTTTAACAAAAACAACAACAACTATGATGTGTAAAGTATGAAAAAAAAACAAAAATGAAAGAGTGAAGGGAGAAAAGTGAAGAAAAAAAAGCATACAATGACACAAACAAATTGTAAGAAAATTAAAATGTCATTTTGACATTTGATGCATATTTACATACCATATGTACATACATACACATGTATGGGTATATGAACGTTTGACGAAAAAATAGCAACAACTTTAACAAGTGCATTCTTCAATGGAATACGAATTAGTAGAGCTGACTACAGAGAGAGAGAGAGTGAGAACCTATGGAGAACATTAACTAACGGTTATAATCTTTTTAATATTCATTACATGCAATAATAAAGTCTTTTTTTTATAGTTTTCTATGGTTGTTGTTGTTGTTTCTAGTGTTGTTTTTGTAATGCAATACAATAACACACACACACAAGCAGGAGAATTTTAAAATTCATTTTACAAGCGATTATTGATTCAAAAAGTGTTTTGTTGCTCGAAGAGAGAGCACGTGTGTGTTTGTATGTGTTATAAAAGAAAATTTATTATTTTGCTTGTGCTCTTTTTTTTGTCTTGAGTTCTACAGTCCTCGAGCAAGTCGTTTGATTTCCAAAACACGACAAATTTGAAAATCAATTTGAAATTTTAAAATTCTTGTTGAGGTTTTCAAATGATTTTTTTTCGTGTTTTCTTTGATTTTATTTTTTTATTTTTACTTTAAAGTGTTGAAAATGTCTTTAGAAATCAAGCATAGCAATAAAGACATTTTAATTTGTTGTTGACGTTCGTTGTATTGTATTGTGTTTTGTAATTTTTATTTCAACATAAAATTTAAATTAAATTTTAAAAGAATTTCTAATTCCCGTATTATTTCACGATTCTTATTTTAATGACTCTTAAAAACTTGGGTATGTTCTTCAACGTTCCATTTGAAATTTTTTTTTATTACTGGAAAATTGTCGAAGCTTTTGTTTTTGAATTTCTAAACTACATATGTATGTATGTATGCCTAATACTCCGTGTATAATTTTCGAAATTAATTAATTTTATAACATTAAATTGGAAATTTTTATTTTAGTATGTATGTATGTATATAAACATACATGGCACAAATACCATAAAATACACCGTTTTAATGACACCTTGTTAAGGAGGTTATCGTATGTATGTATGTGAAAATGGAATTTGTAGTGACCAGAAAATGTGACATAAAATTTTTAAAGAATTAAAAACACGAAACAAAAAAACAAAAATTAATTTAAATCCAATTTAATTCTACAATAAATTTTTTTGTATACATTTTTCTATACATATACGCTAGTAGGGAAATAAAAATAATTTACAAGCCTAGTAATCAATGCCTATCTATTTATGGTAATGAACTAAAAATCTACATTTTGGAAATATTTTGAAAGTTTAAAGTGAAAAAAACAACGAACCATGAAAAAAAAAAATTCAAACCAAAAACATTAGTTTTTCAATTATCGTTACATGGCTTTAAAAGCTTTGGTAACCTAATTTGCAACATGGAATGCTATAGCTGTTTTGAAAGACTTCTTAAGCTTTACTTTGGTAGAATTTATTTATTTATTTATTTTATTAATTACAATACAATTACAAATCATATTCTAATTATATACGAGCGGAGTAACTTGACCATATGCTCGGTGTAGTATCACAGACCAGAGTCTCTGGTGGGAATCGAACCCACGATCCGCACGCTAATAGTCTAGCACACTACCCACTAGACTACCAGGGCACCCGCTTTGGTAGAATTTATTTAATAAAATCGCATTACTCAGTAGTAGTAGTCACATACATAGCTGGTCACTACAACCCTTCAATCGATCTAGTTTATCACAGCACTTATGTTGTGTGTTTTAATTTCATACATGAGTGACGGGGTCTACAATTTAAAGTCGACTCCGGTAGACAGATTTTTTGGTAAAATTTTCATGACAATTTTTTACTCTGTTGGTCGATTGTTACTGAACCTCTCGATAGGACGATTATACATAAATACATACATAATTGGCCATTATAACCCTTCAGTCATGATTACGGCCTAGCTTCTCACACCACTCATGTTGTGCGCGTTAATTTTATACGTGAGTGGTGAGACATACAGTTTAACGTCGGCTCCGAACGACAGATTTTTTTGAGAAACTTTTTCATGGCAGTTTTTATTTCACTTTCAGAATTTTTGCCAGAATTCTGTTGAGAGAAAGACGCCGGAGAAATTTATCCCTATTTCGTTTTGTTCGAGATGTCTAGGCTGGGGTTTTAAATTGTATTGTATCGGGTGATTTTTTAGTTATTATCTTTTTGGCAACACTGGCTTAAATAGCTCACGCACGTTTCGTGTTTTGTTTCACTGTCAAACATCTTCAGTTTGGTCTATAATTTAACCATGAATCGTCTTACAAACGAACAACGCTTGCAAATCATTAAATTTTTTTTTATCAAAGTGGGCTCTTGGAAAGTTGGCCGAAGATCCACTTCTTTATCGAAAAATTGTGTTCAGCGACGAAGCTCACTTTTGGCTCAATGGATACGTAAATAAGCAGAATTGTCAATTTTGGAGTGAAGATCAGCGAGAAGCATTGCAAAAGCTACCAATGCATCCAGAAAAAGTCACAGTTTGGTGCGGTTTATGGGATGGTGGCATCATTGGACCGTACTTCTTCAAAGATGCTGCGAATCGTAATGTAACTGTGAATGGCGAGCGCTATCGTGAGATGATATCCAACTTTTTTTTTTGCCAAAAATGCAAGAGTTTGACTTGCATGACATGTGGTTTCAACAAGACGGTGCCACATGCTACACAGCACGCGTAACAATGGACTTATTGAGAGGCGAGTTCGGTGAACATTTTATTTCACGTTCGGGACCGGTCAATTGGCCGCCTAGATCATGCGATTTAACGCCTTTAGACTATTTTTTGTGGGGCTATGTTAAAGCTCATGTCTATACAGACAAGCCCGCTTCAATTGACGCATTGGAAGACAACATTGAAGCATTTATTCGTTAGGTACCGGCCGAAATGTTGGAAAGAGTATGCCAAAATTGGACTAAGCGGATGGACCATTTAAGGCGCAGTCGCGGTCAACATTTGCAGGAAATTATCTTCAAGCATTAACTTATATGGACCGTACTATCGATTCAAATAAAGATTTCATACATTTTTCTGAATTTTATGTGTTTTTTAATTTTCCTATAGCTCTTAAAAAATCACCCATTAATAAGAAAAAATCCAAATACACAAGGTATTTAATAATGAAACACTTGCATAGTTTTGTTTGGGGCCACACTCAGGCCACTGTGCAAACTACTAACCATGCAAACCTTTCGAAAACTTCGGAATTCTTATTAAATGAACACCACATGACTTGATTATTTTGTAACCTTTTTGTCCCCAAGGAAAAATATTGTGTGAATAGAAAACACAATTAAACTATTCTTGTAAATAATAAAATGATTTAAAAACGAATTTAAAAATAAAAGATTTTTTAAATTAATTTACAACTCTTTTAACGCTTATACGCTTTTTTTGTATGCCAAATCCAATATCGATAACTGGATTTTTGTTTGAAAATTTGCCGTCTATTTTTTGTTTTTATTTTTTTAACAACTTTATTAAAATAAGTATTAAAGGTCGTTAAATAGATTAATTTTTTTGTAAGAGATTTTTTTGCTTTGATTTTCGTTTTCTTTGATTCTCTATACAAAAATGATTGATTGTATTTATGGTTGAGCATAGATTGCCGCCATCGTCTCTATCTCTGGTTAATTAAAATTTGAAATAAAACATTTTTTTCTTTGTTTTTTATTTATTTTTTTGATTTTTCTATGCGTAATCGCGGCCTTATATAGACGAAATAAAGCACGTTCTGTGTGTATACATGCTGAGCGTTTAAAATAAATTCTGTCTACATTTGTTAGGGGCTCATAAGTAAGATTATCAAGATGTTTATTTGCAAAAAACAAAAAAATAGAAAAAGAATCATAAATCTTCGCCTCTATCTTTCAATCTTCAATTCAATTTTTTTTATGGAATTTTATTTCCAAAGAAAAAAATCTTACGAGAGAGAAAAAATAGAACAGAAATATTTTAATAAAGTTTTTTTTTCTTTTTTTTCTGTTTTTGTTATAAAGCGAATACATATAAAAAAAATATTTTACCAAGTAATCTACATCTAGAAGTACAGAACAACAACAAATATTGAGGCACTACAAAAATTCTAATGAAAACTAATTTGCATTGTAAACTCACATTAGAATACAAATTCTAAAGAATATTTTATTAAAAAAAAAATTGTTTTTTTTTCTAATTCTTCTTCAAATGAAATTACAAATTAAATCATTGTAATACCCCTGGGGTACAAAAAAAAAATATTTTTTTTATTATAATAAATTAATAAAAATCAATATAACTCTGGCTTTATTTAGTTGCTTTAAAACAGAGTTTATTTCTTTATTCAAAAAGAATCAAAACAAAAAAAAAAACATTTTTTTTTATCATGCAACGGAAATATAAATTTATTATTTTTAAAAATAAAATAATGTTTCCATTACTCAGTGCTTCTTAAAGAAAATGTATAAAAAACAAGAAAAAAAAAAACATTTATAAAAACCTTAAAACCCTGATAAGCTTTACTTGCGACGTTTTAATTCATGCCACATTTAATTTACAAAAAAAGCCATTTATGTATGTATATAGTACGTACATATACATGATAAGAATGAATGAATATTTATTTTTAACAATACACAACAATAATTAAACAATAAAAATAAAAAAAAAATAAAAACACAAAAACAATAACAATAGTTTAAAATAATTAAAAAAAAACACACAAAAAAATAAAAACAAAGGAAATTATTTAAATTGTAATACTCGGGGTATACATAATTTTTAATTCCAGAAAATACAATCAACATTTCCGCTAATTTCCGGCTTTAACAAAAACGATATGCTGCACGTACTTTTGGAAATGATGCAGGCTTTCAAAGCAACAATTAATTCAAATGGAGTAGCGAAAGCGAAAATAAAATTGAAAATTAAATCAGCAAGAAAGTTCAGCAATTTGTTATATTCTCCGCTTTAAGTATTGTGGTTTTAGCATTAGGAGACGTATGAATAGTGTGCGTTTGACAGCAGTCTTGTATCGATCTCTTATGGGTTTCATACCGACTCATAGTAGACTCCTCTTACCAAATACCATTAAATACATGAAAATAGGTATACCTCCCTCAGGCCGTCCCTTAGGCGATGATATTTATATGTGCAAAATTCTAATGACTTAGAATTTTGCTGCATTGCCAGACAGACATTGGATAATAGGAACCATACCAAGGATAGGTAAGGTGGATGGTGACTTACATAAAATCACGAGAGGACTCACTGAGATCAATTTATCATGCCCACTATGCTACCACATTCCGTTCAACCTATAAAAGACTACCATATATTCCATTAGGAAGAGTCTTTTAGCCCAAGGAACCCAGACATCCCTTAACCTATACTCCATCAGGAATGTCAAGAATGGCCTGCGGTTTGTAGCATTGTCGCATTAAGTTATGGGCAGTAAACACCAGCACCACTCATTGATAAAGTTAACACACACAAGAAGGGTGGTGTGAAAAGCTTGGTTGTAATCCTGACTAAAAGGTTTACAATAATCGGTTAGGTATGTAAGTATATAGGAGAGAAGTTTTAAAGCCAAATTTGTTTGTCCATGTGCTTGGAATCTCTTCAAAATTCACCTCTATGACCTCGTCACTAGATGGGTCAGAGTGAATGAACAGAAGATTTGGAGAGATGGATCGGATCATCATATGTCTACGAGTCTATGGCCTGCTATAAATAGTGGTAAAACAAATTCATATAAATCCAGCCTAAGATTAGTTATTAGGTTGCTACAGAGCCCTGAGGGGTTAGGTCGTTGAAAATCATCTGAAACAGATCCCAGCACGAGGAGAAGTTGAAGATTACCGAATACCTTTTCTGCAATGGTCCCTGAGGTTGAGGACCCCGAGTAGGGACTTCACTGGGGGTTGCACTCTCTTTCGGGAGTTGTCATTAGGTCTCTCCAGAGATAGTTGAGTGGCGTTAGAACATCAAGGCTTGTGAGTGTGTCTTTTTCCTATCTCTCCCCATTCCATTATCATCCTCTCTTTAAAGGACGCATGTACAATGGGTCATTTTGACCACTGGTGTTGTACTTGTCTAACAAGTATACGTCTTTAAATCTAACATAGCTTAAATATAAATTTATTTACCCACCCTCGTATATATTGGCTTTATGGATAGGTTACTAAACAGATCTACCGACATTACCGACATTAATGTTGAGATGCATCAAGAGGTATCAAACCGGCCAATGAACTCTGAAATATGAAATGTATGATGTCAATCGATCAATGTATCAATTCGAAATTTTACAGCCAATTAAGCAGGGATATGGCGCAATAATTATTCAAATTTTGTGGCCAGATTAAAGGAATTGCACTGAGAAGTCGCCGCAGTTTAGTAGGTAGTGTGTTAGCTCGTTAGACGTGAGGCCACGGTTCAAACTCTACGCCAGACATCTTCCACTAAACGAATTTTGAAAAAAAAAAATATTTCTTTGCTGACTTCCTCTCCGCAGATTTCTGGCAAAAACTCTGAGAGAAAAATAAAATTGCCATGAAAAAATTTCTCATAAATCTGTGGTTCGGAATCGATTTTAGAGTGGAGGTCCCGCCACTCATGTACAAAATTAACACACACTACATAAATGGTGTGAGAAGCTAGTTTGTAATCTTCACTGGATTGGAATGACTAATTATATATGTATGTATGTATGTATGTATGTATTCATCAGAAGTATAGGGTCTTCAAGCCTTGACTCCTCCCCGCCTTTGACAGTGTTAATAATGGCCACATTGCTACAACTATATGTGTCAAATTAAATGTCATTTATTTAGTCTACTGTGCCAATTTAAAAAAGCGAACGGTGAGCTTTTTTTAAAACAATTTTTTTGATTAATTTTCGAGCAGAAATTATTGGTTTTTGTCAAATGAAAAGAAATTTTCAAACTACTCTGTGACTAATTGAAGCCATTAATTAAATGTCAAGTTCTTTATTTTTTGAATTTATTATGAATTTAACATTTTCAATAAATATTCTTCCAGCTTTAAAAAAAAATCTTCAAATATTGTTTGACGACCCCATTTTATTTCAAAGATTTTTTTCCAAAGCTTTTAATTTTTTTTTTTTTTTTTTTTTTTGAGAAATTTAATTAAAAATAATAATAAATTAATTTAACAAACTTTAATAATTTTTTATGCTTTAAAAAATGGTCTCTTTTTTAACAAAAACTCCCCCAATTTTTTTGTTTTGTTTAGAAGAAAAATAGGAAAAAGAATAAAAACCCCAATAAGCGTAAGAGTGCCAGTATGACATATGGGCCTTATTAGAATCGACACAATATTTGAATTAACCACACACTTGGCAGAGAAATGGAAATGAAAATAGAAATACGAATAGAATAAGACAAAAAAAAAAAAGAAGGGCATTAAAAAATTGTATGTAAATTTTTTTTCTTTTTTCTTTTTCCATTTAAACTAATCATTCATCATTTTTGAGGCCGCCTATACTAAACAGAAGTGTCTCTCAATGATGTTCTTTAAAACGCATCATATGAGTAGTACGACCGACAGCAGTACACACACATGTTTAAATTTCCAACGAAATTTAGAAACAAAAAATATGAAAAAATTCGCTTAAGCAGTGTTAAAATTGCTTCCCTCTGTCCATAAGCAACAACACAATCTAAGTGGCAGCAAAAATTTTTATATTTTTTTCTTTTTTTTTTGCCTCATGATGTGTCAGTTTGATTTACAAAAATGATGAACTACTTAAATAGGGTCGCAGTGGCCATACTGTAATGTTGTATTTGTTTTTCAAATTTTCAAAACAAAAAAAAAAAAAAACAACGAGACTCTGAAATGAATTCATTGACTTCCATAAATTTGTTTGAATCATAGATTTTTGGCAACATGGTTGTGCTTTATTTTTTTCATTTTGAACCACCACCAAACCAATAACAATAGGCCGGCAACGTAATATTTGACAGTTTTTTGTGTTAAATGACAAAAATTGATGGATATTTTTCACTGGCAGTTGTTATTGTCTTATGCCTCATGTCTTTATTTGCCTTTTGATTTTTGAAGGGGGGGAGTTTCAAAATGATCAAATTAACCCTTTGCAGAAACAGGGTCGCATTTAAACTATATGTATATGACACTAAAGGGCATAAATCTTTTCTAATTAACGAAATAATACAAAATCTAACAGAACATAAAATGGGCGCTTGATTTTTTAACCATTTTGGGGCTTTAAAAATTGAAAACAACTGAAAAATTTTGAAACGATAGATGAAGGCCTGTCTTTTAGTTTTTAAAAAATATTTCCTGTGAATATAGCCTGTAACTAGGCCATAGGCCGTTTGTGTGCCTTAGTTTCGATGATTTGATACTTTGTCCCAGTTTTTCTGTTGGTTGGTATCTCACACATGACTGTTGTAATGTTATTCCAGAGCTACAATTGTGGCTAGCTTGTCTTTGTGACATTGGAGACATTGGATATCTTGCCATAGAGACCCATGAACCCATGAATGTGTGTGAAGATAAATTAAAATTTAAATCAAATTTAACTAGCAAAGACAAAAACCAAAAATATTAACAGAGCTAATGTTAAAGTTAACAGAGCAATGTTAAATATTTAACAGAAATTACAAAAAATAGTAAAGGAAGAAATCCCATCCAAATATACGTTATCAGAGAATGGAATACCTATTCCATTCCTTTAAAATAGGGCTCCACACGTTCCTCAGGGGAACAGCAGCTGTGGTAATACGGAAATTCTTTGAAAAATTCCAAAATTTAGAAAAAAAATTGTTTTTGATTTAAGAATGTCTGGATAGGATGATCGATATTTACAAATTGTACAAAGACGAATACAAATTGTAGCCTAAGGTGTCCTTAATAAAATCCAATAAGTGGTATATTCCAAATAATTTTGAAACTTGAGATATCGGGCTTCAAATGTTCTCCAAGTTAACGGTGTCTGGGTAGTATGATGTATACTGGTTAAAAATGTGGCTTGCTTCGATATAGCAAAAAGTAGGCGTGGCATACCTTTAAAATTGAATATTTAGGGACATAGTAATCGTAGACGAATGCAATTTAGTGGGTAAGTTCGTATAGTCGATATCGACAAACTCACCAAAAATGGGAGTGGCAATCCTCCCCTTTAAGAGTAACCTATAAGTCTGCTAATTCGTAGTTTATAACTACATATGTACATATATAACATGTACATATGTCTGTTAGTTTTTGTTTTGGAGCGAGTACAACTACTACAACTTCGTCAGCGCTATTACAATAAATTATTACAATAAAAATATAATGTGCCCTGGTTTGGGCAATAAAAAAAACAAATTTTGGGCGGGGCGAAGTTCGCCGGGTCACATAGTTTTCTATATGTGATATGTCGTTCGGAGTCGACTTTAAACTGTAGGTCCCACCACTCATATATAAAATTAACACTCTCAACATACATAAATGGTGTGAGAAGCTAGGTCGTAACCATGAGTGAAGGGTTGTAATGACTGATTATGTGTGTATGTATGTATGTATGATCATAAAGATCTAAAGATTTATCGAGAATTTTATGTGTATTTTATTTAATTTTTGTTTTAAAACTGAAAAATTTCTAATCGAATATACCCATATAACGATGCCTGTAAGAAAAATCATGAATAACATGATTTAGTATTTCAATTGATATTTTTATTAACAGTTCATGAGAATTTACGTGTGCTTAAAGCGTAATACAAATATTATTTTTTAATTTTAACCAATGTAAACAATTAATTTCAATTTTTTTCAAGTCAGGTAAATTATGAATAAATTTCCTTTTATCTTGCGGTTCTTTTACATTTTTTTTTTAAGAATTTTAATGCAGTATTTTCTTTAATGAATTGCTAAATGTTGTTGTTTTTGTTGTTGTTTGTTTGTTTTTAGTGCCCGGTTTATTGACCACTTGAATAAGTATTTTATTATGTTCTCTCGTCGTCTCTTTGTTTTTTTGCTTTTCTACATTGGTTTTGTGCAAAACAATAGACTAAAGTTGCCCCAACTAAATGCAACAACAACAATAAGAAAAATAAATAAAAAAATGGTATGTGGCATAGTTCTGGCAAAAGCATTGTTTATATACTTGGCCCTTTTTCTCTTTGCCACACTGCCACTACGGCTACTTCTGATTCTGCTTCTGTTTCTACTTTCTTCAACTCGTTTATACTTGAGACCCAACGTATTAAATACTTTGTAAATGAAAAGGAAACAAAAACAACCCCACAAGTGGTCGCTTTTGTCTTTTCATTTTAAGTATTTTGAAACAAAAATGAAAATTTCTAAACAATGGACCAACAGGGTACTCGAGACAGTTAGTCGGAGCCCAAAAAAACAAAGAAAAAAAAGCCAAGCCAGGCCAAGTTAGGGGCAAATGGTCACCAACATAACAAATCAACCAAGCATACATACGCATATACATACATATATTGTTGTAGTACAACTCAGTAACTTAGTCTTTACTATTGTTGCAACAAAATGTTGCATAAACAAAAAAGCAAAGCTCTTATAACCAGCATTAAAAAAAATATAAAATAATGGCATAAGAAACCTTTTATTCTACGTTTTATTTATTTATTTGTTTAAATTTATATAAAGAGCATAAATGTTGCATTTCTTTATTGTTAAAACAGAGACACATTTTTTCTGTATTATTACTGCCAACAACAACAACAATGGAGAGCAGTGGGTCGAGTATGTTTGCGTTTTTATGAGTGAAAACAAAGCGAAACATAACTACACAGCAATTGCAACAAAATAAACTGACCATTATTTTATTTCTTTTTGTTTTTGTTGTATTTTTTTTAACAACAATTACGTTTTGTTTTTAATTATTTACAAGAAAAATATTAAATTACGTGTAATTAATTTTTAATAATACATACGGGGGCCAAAAAGGCAAATTAACGAAAATTACAAAACTTCTAAAAATTGTTTTTAATGAAGGAAATTCAATATTTTTCAAAAAAAAATGGAAATTATTTAAAAGAAAAAGAGAAAAATTATTTAATAAATGGCACTAATTAGGGAATAAAAATATTTTTTTATAATGAACGCCACCTTAGGCTTAGTAGAAGAAAAAATTTTAAATGTAAACATAAAAAAAATTAATTATTTACACAATTGTTTACATTGTTTACACAATTGTTTACATTGTGTAAATAATTAAGACCCATAATAATACAAATACATAACAATGAGATTAGAAAAATGCTTAAAAATCTATATACTAAAATCTATATACTAAAATCTATATACTAAAATAAACTTATTAACGTCTTAAAAATGTATTCCTCACATAACAGAAATAATGTAAAAAATTGTGTAAACAATTGAAATGTTGAATATCATAGGTAAACAATGGAAGCGAAGAGAAATATTAACGAAACCAATAATAAATATAAGACTAAAATAAAAATCAATTGTTTACATAATGTAAAGAACTATGTATAGAATATATAGTAGATCACAAAGTATTAAGGACATTTAATAAGAAGACAAGAGAAAAACTTGCTTTTACATATTTACATAATGACTATAAAATTAATATTTAATGCCACAAACAATTTAGGTAATCAATACCAAGGCAAGGAAAAAGCCTTTACCCACCCCTAAAACTCAGTTGATTACACAATGTAAACAATGTTATGTTTGCGCTCACAATAGAACCCCAGAAAAGTGATTGAAAATATCAACGAAATCAAAAATTAATATAATGTTAATTCAAAACTTATTGTTTACATAATGTAAATAAAGGGGGTAATAATAACGTATAAAATGAATACTAAGGCTTATTATTGAAAACAATAAAGAAGCTAAAATACAAGATGTAACTTGATGTGTTCTACAATAACTTGACCCTACTGTGAATATTAGTGTAAAAAATGAATTGTTTACACGAGGTAAATGTCGTGAAAAATATACACAAATAAAAATGCAACAAATATACATTATTTATACATGTAAATAATTTTGTCAAATAGCGAAAATATAGATTTTAAGCAATATTTACACTGAAAATATATTCTTATTAAATTGACTATGACAAAATTTAATTCTTTACATCTTTCAATTCTATTTTACTAGAAAAAAAAGTTTTGAAACAAATATACATATGCCGGTCAAAAAAAAAAAAACATTCTATGTACAATCACTTAGACAACATTTTATTCTTTACCTTGTTTACTTATGTAAAAAATAGTCTAACATTTGGAAGTTGAATTATTTTACGACATAATTTATGATATAATTTAAAAATCGGTCCCACTTGCTTATGTGTTGTTTCATATTTCTTACGTGATCGAAAATCTTTCAAACTTCCAAAAAATAAAAACCAACAAGCGTTTGTGAGAAGTTTTTTCAAAGAAAATTGTACTTTTTTGTCGACGTTTGTTTGTGGAATTATTTTGATATCAAAGATAAAGAGCGTCCGGGGACAGACAAACTAATTTGAATCCCATAAGCTACAGCCGAGAGACTTTGAATGACGATTTAGTATCTTTGACCTGATAGTCGTATCGAATTATCACTGACAATGGAAATTGATTCATTACGACAACTTCAAGCGTAAGCAATCGTGTGTGTATAGCTCGGGCAACGAGACAAAGCTACAGCCAAGAAAAATATGCATTGTATCAAGGTAATGGTGGGATCAGAAGAGTGGGATCTATTAGAGGCCGACAAAAACAGGCCAATTTATCACAGGAGACCGGTACAATTAATTCGTTTGAAGCCGTTATTTTTGAATTTGCAACCAGATTCGTGGTCTTTATTTACGACAACGCTCCGCCACGTATACGGAATTTGTGTTGGTTTCATTAAAAACAACAAGCCGTGATCGTGTTGGCTTATTAGGCGTAAAGGCCGGGTACGTATCAGACATCAAAACGAAAAATGGTAAAAATATTTCTTGGGCGACTTCCTCTCAGCAGATTTCTGGCAAAAACTCTTCAGAGTAAATAAACCTGCCATAGAAAAATGTTCTCAAAAACTGACGTTCGGAGTCGACGTTAAATTGTAGGTCCCGCCACTCAAGTATAAAATTAATGCACATAATGGTGTGAGAAGCTACGCCGTAATCTTGACTGAAGGGTTGTAATTTCCAATTATGTACACTGCTGTTCAATAAAATAGATTCACCATGATCAACATCTTGCAACTAATTAAAGAAGAGTCACGCTTCAAATTTTTGAAATGTATCGGAATTATATTCATAAGAGGCCAGTAAACAAAGTGCAGTCACTGTTTTACATATACTCCTTTGCATAAGAAATGTCTAGTAAATCTTTCGGAGAGCAGGTGAATCTATTTTTTTGAACAGCAGTGTATGTATGTAAGTATATATGCATGTGCAACAAGCTAATTCTAAGTCCAAGCACAATATGAATTATTGGATTCGCAAAGTTGAGAAGACTGAAGCCAAACTATCACGGCAGATCTTTATAGAAGACAATTAGTTGGTTTGAAGCGTTGACCAAAAAACGCTTTGAACACACAACCAGATACAAGGCCGTAAATTTAGAGCATGAGAACACTCGAATACATTTTGCGCAGCCCTTTACTTCACCACCGACCGTATAGCATAGACCTAGACTTTTCCGATTACCATTACTTTCAATCGATGCAGTACGATCTCATTGGAAAAAGCTACAGAGCAGGCTATAAAAATTGGCTCGATTCAAAAGACGCAGGACAAAATCCATAAATTTGCGAAATGATAACAAAATGGACAATGTTTTAAATGACATCTGCTTCCAATTTATCACAAAAAAGCACTTTCTAATAAAAATGAGCAGCGGTTTAAGTTACACTGTCAATAATAATGCAACACAAAGGCTCTTATAAAAATATTTTTAATAATATTCGGTAAGTACCATAAAAATTTAATTGTTTACCTTGAGGAGTTAATAGTGTAAAATATGTAAATTATTTAATGATTTTAAAATATTTTAATTAATCGGATTTTTTCTCATTAGCTATGTAAGTAGTTTTACGTCTTGAAAATAACAGCAGAGAGAGAGAGAGGCGGACGGGGAGTTGGGGGGTAGATAGAAAGTATGATTCATAATTTCATATTTAAGTACCATCTTTTATAAGGAAAAAGCTTTCTTCTTCGTACAAGTTAAGTATTAATCTGTACATAATTTACATTTGAAAGCAGCTAAAATAACTTAACAACACTTAAGTAGTAATTTTCTTACTTTATTGTGGGCATTATTAGTTTTCAACGGTAACAGAGAGAAAAACTTATATTTATGCAATATTATAATGCAACAAACTACAGGTAAAAATGCATACACAGCCAGCAAGCAAGCAAGCAATGGTTTACCTTCCATTATTTTACACCAAACTTAAGGCACTCCTTCTTCTCCTTCATGCCTTAATAAGTTTATGTTACAACTAAAGGTGATTGTGGTGGTAGTGGTGATGGTGTTGGTCTGTTAGTTTTTGTCTGTTGCATCAAGTCATTTTGTCACGCAATTTAAGGCGGAAATCCTATTTTGAAGCGAAAATAAACAACAACACACCGCCATTTAGTCAAACCTGACAACAGGAGGAAAACAACATGAAGAATACTTAACCAACTGCCAAATAAGGCTAGGAAAACTCACTAAAAAAACAAAAACAGCAACAACAACAACAACAACAACTATCATAATAGCAATGCCCTGCTAAACTAACCACGTTGAAATATTTAAGTTTTCAAACAAATATAGCCGCGCATTGGGACCACCCTTTATGATCTCCAATATAAATTTACGAAAACAAAACGCAAAAAAAGCAACAGAAAAGAAACATTAAAACAAAAACAACTTTTGTTTTAATATAAACATAAATACAGGTGTTGTTGGTTGCAAGGTGGTCCAGTCAGCAGTAGTCTCTCAGCAGCCTTTACTGGCTGATACAATTTTATGATTTTTTTCTCTCTCTTTTTTCTCTTTTTTTTTTGCTTTTTAGCGGTAAAAAAGTGCAGATTCTCTTGGGGTTTTTTCTGATTTTCTTTTCTTTTTTGTATGTTTTGTAAGTGTAACTAAAAACGAATACCAAAAGTAAAAGCAATTTTTATGTAAATATTTTATATGCTAAGTAAGTGTAAACACAATACTGTAGATACAGTAAATGGGGGGGTCTGTCCCATCCCATCCCTCCTCTCTTGCAGCAGACCGAAAAGAGAAAATGCAATTTATTCAATTAAATATTTATACGGGGTAGTATACATAGCCTGAACTAAAGAAAACTTCAAAATTTTGTTGAGTTTTAACATTTTTTTTTTAAATGACACGCCCCTTTAAAAGGGGCGTTAAGGAACTTATTTCCAGGTTTTTGCCTCACAAGCAACAACTGTTTTCTAGACAGTGCATTGCAAACTTTCTAAAAATTTAGAAAATTTTCTAATTTCTGAAATGCCACGCCCTTTTAAAGTGGGCGTGCAAACAAATATAAATTCTGGTTGTTCTTATAAGGTGAATAGGGCTTTTGTGAATGCAAACCATTCATTCTTAACTGCTTCTGCAATCTTTAGCCCGTGTCAAGATTTGTTAACTTATGCCCCATCAAAGTCTGGCTACCGAAAACAGGCGTGACGAGGCCATTATCTACTGCAGCTACTTGGAAGAGAATAGATTGGAATCCTCAGGGAAACTCCAATCTAGTACCTTTTCAGATTTTATACTCAAGAGGAGTTTAGCGCGCATTGTCTTTGTAAACGTTCATTCAAGATATTGCTTGGCTACGGGATTTGGTTTACAAATTTACGATATTTTTTGAAGCGTTTACTTTATTTAAATTTTAATAAAACAAGGCGAGGATATCATCGCAATTTTCTATTCTTTTGAAAGACCTATTGCTGGCATTATGTGTAGAATATAATATTCGTCCAACGTCCGCCACTGTATCTCTCCAATTTTTCGTGACTCGAAGCATAAATAAGGCTGAATTTGATCAAAAGCCATGGGTTATGTTGTTGAGACCCCTGCAACTTAGGAAAACTTCACAAGAATAAGTTTAGCGGTGTCAAATTGGATGATTTTGGTGGCCAGTTCACCTCTACGTGAGATAATCATACACTTAAATCGCGCGTGCAGATATTTCTTCAGCCAAAGACTCTGAGAGTAAATAAAATGACCATGAAAAGTCATTCGAATTCGACGATAAACTGTAGATAACTCCACTAGCTAGGTTGTAATCCTAACTAAAAGGTTGTCATTAATAAGTAATGAACTTTGAATCAATTTGTAAGAGGGACAGACAAATCTGATGCATTATTGATGTACGCAGAACAACATTTGCGTCAATTATACTTAAAATCCATCTTGAGAAACTCTAAGAAGGCACTGACCCCTCGATCTTTGCGTCCATAGGCTGACGTTAATGTGAATACATCGTGGTTATTGAATTTAACAAATTAATTTTCTTCAGTTTGCTTCAAATAGTTTATCCTGGTATATTATAGAGGGGAAGACTCCCAGAGGGGGGGGGGGGGGGGGGGATAAGACCAGCACAATCTCTGCGAACAGAGTAGGTTATATTCAGCAAATTTCCTAACTGCTACACTTAATACAAGCTGAAAGAGAATATAAGTTTTAGAAAATGATAGACAAGCCTGTTATTCTAGAACCTCCGTTCAGTAAATTAATAATCGGCAGAGTTGACATAAATAAATATAATTAAACTAAAGCCAAGCAAAGTAATTATAATTATATAAGCGGAGAGATCGTTTGTATTATGCTCCTTATAGGAATAGAAAGGAATCTACAAAAATGATGAACAAATTACAAAAAAAAATTAAGTGGATGGAGGTTATGGCTTGCATTAGATGTAGCCAGAATTACTCCAAGGCATAAACTACAGATCCAGAGAGGTGATGATATTCCAAAAAGATTTTTTGAAAAAGCTTTAATAAAGAGAAAGGATATCCTTGCTATCATTGTCTGGCACTTGGCAGAAAGATTTTTACGCCCTCAAACTCGATATAACTACTCTACCTAGAGGCAATGTATATAAAATCCACATCTACAGAGCAATACCGGCCCACAATAGCAATATAACGGTATCTTATAGGGCTTAAGTAAGCAATGCTTTAAGAAAATATTTTTCTGACCATTTTTAAAGCGACTTTTTATGGCCTCCACTGTTATATGTATATTTTTTGTGCCTTAATAAAGTTGCAGACACCCGGTCATTATAATGACTGTCTGTAAATGTCATTGGCACTATTTTCCGCTGCTACTACAACGTCGCCCTGGTTTTTTTCTCTTCTTATTTTGTTTTTTTTTTTTTTTTGTTTCACCCATTTTGGTTTTGATAACTTCTTTTCATAGAGAGAATATTTTGTATACCGTACAGTAGACGACTATACATTGAGGTCCTGCAAATATTATTTAATATGACTGGCTGACTGACTGAGTGACTGGCTGAGTGACTGACTGGCTGACATTTAAAATAGTTAAACATTAACCAGGAAAAACTTTATTTTCTTGTGCCCCATCTCCTGGCACTAGCCTTTTCTATAGTTTAACTTCCGTTATTGAATATAAAATGGAGGGCTGGGTAAGTATGGATTTTTTTTTGGTGTTTTTACGCGAAAAAAGAATACCGACGATGAACTGTGTAAGCGGTAGCCGTAGTAGCAGTAGTGGCAGTAGTTTAAGTGTTTTCGTTATTTTGTTATTGTTTTTTTTTCTTTTGAGACCAAAATATTAAAATAAAAAGAGAAAGGAATGGGGAAGAGGGGAAAAAGGGAGTGTAAAGTAGTGCTGGAGTTTTGTGTAACGAAATAAGAAAACTGCTTGGCTGGGGTAGATAGAATGGTTTTTCGCAACGCACTGTAGGCAGGCAATTTTTTTATATTTACCACTCACCCCCCTCTCTTGCGCTATGGTTTATGGTATCACTCCATTATTAAACTTAAGCTTAAGAAAAAACGTAAAAAAAGCAACAAGAAATGAAATGAATTTGGTGTGGAAACATTGCCATAAACTGCAGCAGCAGCAGCATCAGCTTTTCTTTTCTTTTCGATTTTTTACGCTTGGATTTTTCTGCTGTTATAAGCTCTTTTGTAAAGCTATATACAAACAACAGTGGCAACATTTTTTTAAACTTGCAACCATTTTTAAATACCATTTGTATTAAGGGTAGTACAACAGCCCAAAAACCATCTTCAACACCATTACCAGGCTACTGTAGCAGCAGCAGTATCAACTACCCGCCGAACGAACGCCATGTAGTGGCATGCGTTAGTATTTTTGCAACAACTGTTGTTGATGGCTCGTTGTTGCAACGTTTATATTTATATACAAAAGCGACAATTTTTTTTCTTTCTCTTTCCCTTTTATACTCACGAGACTTAAATCCTGGCTCACATATACTTACAGTATACTCGTACACTTGTATACTTGTGTGTGCAGTTACATGAGCTTTTTTCTCTCCCCAATTTATCCCTCTTATAAACCCTACCTCTCCCTCTATTTTCCCCTTGAATAAAATAATATTATTTTTCTTTTCAATTCATTTTTTTGTTTTGCATTTTTTTGAACGCTGTACTATGCATTTTGCAACAACAACAAAAAGAAACTTTGCAAATTTAGGTGAATGTACTTAAATTGTACATTGAATGCATTTGTTGATTATAAACTGCAATTTAAATACAAAAACCGAAGGCAGCAAAAAAAAAAAGAAACTTGCACCCCCATTGAAATGTAACTCAAGCCTCTCTTTAGCCTGCCCCTTTCACTATACTTCAGGCAAAAAACGTAAATTGCTTTTATTAAATACAACTATACACAGACTCGCCTCAATATATTTACAATTTCCATATACAGACACAGTAATACAGTATCAAATGAGCATGAGACTACTACACAGCAAGATCTTCTTTACTTTGCTGCTTAAATTCTATTAAAAAAATGACTGCAGCATCCAATAGAAAAATAATTTTCAAATTCTTTTAAAATTAGAAAAACGAAAAAATAAAATTTCTTTTCAGTTTTTTTTTGGAATTGTTGAAAATTGGGGTAAAAAATTAGTTTTGAAATAGAAAATAATAAAAACGTTTGTTAAACCCCCGACACATATGACAAAAAAGGTTTAAAATCTTTAGAAATTCAAAAAGATACTAATTATACCAAAAAGTACTTTTTTAGTACCACCTATTGCTAACCTATCCTTATTAAAAAAAAAGAAAAAAATCCTTTTTATTAGTACTTTTATTATCTTAAGTACTATTATATTTGATCGTTCTCCATTTGTCATATAAAAAAGTACTTTTTTTTTAATAATTTCGTTGTCTTAGGTACTGTTTACACACACTCAGTCACACTCACTTTATAATACAAAAAGTACGCATTTTTTAATACTTGATTTGGAACTTTCTTCTTTTTATATTATGCAAGCAAAGTACTTTCTTTGCAACTTATTTCGCAAAAGCGTACATTCTCTTTCGTTGTCTTAAAAAAAATCACAAAAAAAAATTACGTTTTCGTCCTTTAGTTGTCTATCTTGTTTTACTACAGAAAGTACTTTTTATAGTACTTTTTTATAGTACTTTTATTGGCAGAGGTACGGTTCATTTGAATTTTCGTTACTTTATTACAGAAAATTGTCCTTTTTAACTACGTTGTCCCTTATTATAGCACTTTTGTTGTCTGAGGTAAGGTTCATTTGAATTTTCATTTCTTTATTACACAAAAAAAGTACACTTTTTAGTACATTGGCTCTTCTTGTTAATTAAACGGTAAGGAAAACATTTTTCAATTCCGGTTTTATAACAAAATACTGGAAAGGCTCTAATCATACAAAACAGTAAATTATAGTACTTTTTTGAATTTTCGCCTCTTTTTTACCCAAAAGAGTACCTTTTTTAGTATACTTCTTGTTAATTAAACTGAAACGAAAACATTTTCCAATTCTGGTTTTATAACAAAAATACTGGAAGGAATGTACCTAGGATACAGAATTCAAATGTTTACTCATAAATCAAGAGTACATGACAAGGTAGCGTGCAGAATTTTATCCAAGCAGTTGAAGTTAAGAAATATCCAAAATAATAGCTGAGACCTTCGTGCACCAATTCTAGGGCTATACATACATGTATGTATTTACTGATAGCACAGCAACACTTAGGTATCTGAACAGAGTGTACGTGTACATCATAAAAATGACGGGAGTCTTTGGAGAAGCCAGCGAGATCCTCAAGTAAACACCTGGAGAAGGTTGAATAGGACGTTGAAAACATTGAGGCTCACGCTCCCATCCACATCGTCGGAGAACGTAAATCTCAATATTTTCTCAACCACATCGTCGGAGAGCGTAAACATCAATGTTGCCAACATTCTATGGTTGACCTCAACCTCCAAAGCAATGTTGTATGCATAGCCTCATAGTGGGAGAGCGTAAACCTCAATGTTGTCAATGTTCTATACAACAGTTTGACATTCTGGAAGCAAAGTGTAACAATGCTGCAGCATAAATTAGTCTGAATGATTGAATAATATTGATTTGGACTAAGCAACACTGAAAATAAAGCGGTATGGATAAGGACATATACATATGTATATGCTAGGGATGCATATGAAGCTATGCATCGTTTATGTCATAATTTCACAGATGTAGTACAGTATCTTAGCGTAATAATTGTCGCAGGGCTAATGATGTACTTGGCAAAATTGATGGCAGGGCTGAAAATATAAATCGTCTGTTCTCTCGTATAACGCCAAATTGGTCCTAAGGATTTGCTTTTGTGAATGGTTATACTGCGAAGCACTACTACGCGTACATTCACTGTATGCTGTAGATACATATGTACAATGTACATACATATTTAGTTATAGCAACCCTTCAGCCAGAATTATGACCTAGCTTCTCATACTATTTAGGTTGTGTGTCTTAATTTTATATATGAGTGGCGGGACCTACAATTTAAAGTCGATTGTGAACGACAGATTTTTTGAGAAACTTTTTTGTGGTAAATTTTGAAAAAGTCACCGAAGACATATTTTTTCATTCTTCGTTTTGTTTCAAATGTCTGACCTGCGGTTTGAACAGTGACCTGCGAAAATCGTTCGAGTCTAGCCGTATTGATTTGATTGTGTTGGAGCTAAATATTGAACAAAATTTTGAATAAGATTGCATGTGAAAAAAACTTACTTACTAGAATTCCACATGAGTCACTTCTAAAATAATTTCTCTTTCTATCTGCGACTCACTGCTACCCCTTATCAAAACAAATTGTTTCAAAAGCACAAAATGGCTTTCTTTGAAAAACGATCAGTTTACTGCTCTAAAGAGTTGGAGCAAACCTTAATGGTGAATATACTTCGCATAGCACATGGAAAAATACAATTTTTATATCAAACTATCCTCGCATAAAATGTAATTAATTTTGAAAGAAAGTTTTCAATATAAAAACTAAACACTTTAGATAAATTTAAACATTTTTTGTTTCCTATTCTTCACAATTTTAATCATATTAATAGTATGGGAGAAAAAAAACTAAAAATGATTTACTCTCACGCAGTTTCCTATGTATAAAAACTGACAGCATGTAAATCCTTTTAAAACTATTGAAATTTTGTGAAACACAAAATAAAAAAGACGAAGAAAACTTTTCAAAATATTACTTTGCATTACATTATCAGGCTCATTCTCATATTCTTACCATAACCAGAAATAACTTTATCCTGTCAGTTCTATGTTTACATGTGTGTAAAATAGCATGTATTTCTTTTGTCATCAATTTGTTTTAAAAAATACAAAAACTTTACATACCTAAAAAGAGAGAGAGAGAAAGAGAAAAAAATTAGTTTTTATTTAAAAAATAAAGAAAAATTTTGTTTTTATTTTAAAATTTTTTTTTTGATAAGAACAAGAAACGCTTAAAAACTAAGCTCTAAAATCTGATTAAAAAATCTTGTTTATATTTTTAATTTAGACAGCAACAAGAGTAAAAAATATGAGATGTTCTCTTAGGAGGCATTTTTGTTTTGTTTTTGGAATTTATCTTAAATTGGCCATCATGCATTTGCAATATTGACCTCTCGAGTTAAACTTAACAAGACCCTCACTATACTTAGACACAGCAACAGGCTGGCTCATCTCATCAACAACAACAAAGTAACTTAGGCTACCCATTAGATTTTTGTCTATGGTCCCCCCCCCCTCCTCCCTATCTATGTAGGCAGCAGCATCTTCTCAATGCTTAGAGTACAAAAACTCTTTCCCACTACTTGGCTTTGCTGTGTTCATTTTTGACCAACTTCAATTTCATATCAAACTTCATTATTTTAATCATTATCTATAAAGGCCACACACACACACACATACATATAACCAACAGGAAGAGGAGACAGCAAAAACTAAACATGAATGGACATGTCCATAAAACCATATAAAAACAACAAAGGCACAGAGCAAAAAAGTTATAAGACTTCAATAAAATGATTTGAAATAAAAAAAAAAAAATAAAACAAGAAAAAAACATGAAATTGCATAGAAAAAGGCTTTTCATCCAGAGTTCAACTTTTTTCCACAGTTTTCTCCTGTTTCTCTATCTCTGTCTAATTTATGAGTGAAAATAAATAAAAAAACACACACACTCAACGTTTTGAAGCAAAATAGTGTGTGAGTAAAATCATTTTACAGTAAAGGCTTCCGTTATAATGCTAGAAAAAACACTAATTTCTTAACTATTCGGAGCTTCTGTTGAAGCAAGCTTTCTCCTTTCAGAAAGTGCTGCTTATGTACACAATATGGTAATTAACAGTTTCGTCCTCTTCCTCATTACGATAGCTCGATTCGGGAAGCATTTTTCAAGTGTCTAAGACGAAATTGCTATTCATGAATACCCATAATGCAAAGCCCAATATTGATTCAGAGTTAAAGCAAACTTTTCGTGCACCCTCTATCCAGCTTTGGCCAGATAAGTTGCCTCAAAAAATACAAAAACAAGAAACACAAGCCATCGAACAGAAAAAGGAAAGTCATCTACCAGAAAAATGCAAGTCATCGACCAAAAAAATTCAAGTCATCGGCCAGAAAAATGCAAGTCATCGACCAGATAAATGCAAGTCATCGACCAGAAAAACGCAAGTCATCTACCAAGAAATGTAAATCATCAAAAAAAAAAAAAAATGCAAATCATCAAAAAAAAAAAAATGCAAATCATCTACCAGAAAAATGCAAGTCATCGACCAGAAAAATGCAAGTCATCTACCAAAAAATGCAAGTCATTAACACCTAAAATGCCATTCATCAATAAAAATGCAAGTCATAGACCAAAAAAATGCAAGTCATCTACCAAAAAATGCAAGTCATTGATGCCTAAAATGCCAGTCATCAACAAAAATGCAAGTTATCGTCATCTACCAAAAAATGCAAATCATCTACCAGAAGAATACAAGTCATCGTCCAGAAAAATGCAAGTCATCTACCAAAAAATGCAAGTCATTGACACCTAAAATGCTATTCATCAATAAAAATGCAAGTCATAGACCAAAAAAATGCAAGTCATCTACCAAAAAATGCAAGTCAATGATGCCTAAAATGCTAGTCATCATCAAAAATGCAATTCATCGACAAAAAAAAACCCAATGCGAACATTTTGCCTCATACCATCGCTATGCTGTCGTAGAATAATGAAAGAGTAAGAAGAATTTTTCAGATACCCCGGGATAATCTCGATGAGGGACAAACCACGAGGATAAAGGCATGAGCGCCTCTATGGGACACTCCACCTTACTTGTACCCCTGAACCATATTGGTGTTCCGATGGAATACTTTTCATGTTATTATCCAGTTTATCCTAATATTTTGAGAAGGATACTGTACTAAGACATAATTGAGCTTAGCGTAATAAACTGAAACCAGTTAATGAAGTTCGTATTGGCTAAGATTTCGTATAGCATAAACGGTTGTCACCCCTTAATGGTGAGCGCTTAACAAGCCAATATGATGACTTAGGTGTAGTGAATGCCGATAGACATGAGTGTTTGATAGTAGTTGATCTCCCCTTCCTTCTTCAAATGCTTTTTCTTGTTTTGTGAAATTTCTAGTAGTCCCTATTCCCTTTGCAATTGACTGTAGTGGACTGTGGATTTATTTCGAATTTGTTTTTTCTTTCCCTCAATCTCTTTCACCAAATATGGTCCAGAGATAGTAAAGCTAAACGTAAACGATATTTTTCCATTTTCTTTGGACTTTTTTTTCCGGAATTTTTTCATTCTTTTTCATTAGACAAACGCTCGCATAGAAGAGGAGGCACTCTTACCAGTTATGGTAGCAGTGGCATCAAGATAGTCAGTCAGTTAGTTGGTCATTCTGTCCATCACACAGAGAGTTATAAGCGTTTATAATAAAAATAAAATGAATAAAAAAAAGAAAGAAAGAAGAAAAAAACGTTAAAAAGATTTCTTTGGTCATAATGGCCAAATACACAAAAGGAGAGTAGAACACAAAATACATACACCAACACACAGATACATACACACATTTGTTTTTGTTCTTTTACTCTCACCCGTTGCTTGAGTATAAACAATCAAGTGACCATTTATTTCCTGAAACTGTAGGAGAATATGAGAGTGTATAGGTAAGATATGTGTCTGTCTGCCTGTGTGTGTATGTGTGTGGTATATGCATTTATGGAATTCATTTCTTTACTTATCTAGTCACTAGAGTTTGATAGTTTTATCTGATTTTATATTAAAATATTTTGCTTTCTTTCTCTCTCTCTCTCTCTCTGTCTCTTAGATTCTTGCCTTTGCTTCTCTGCTTAAGTGATTGTCGTTTGATGCACTTTTTTTTTCTTTTTTGCAATTTTCATTCCATAGAAATATGGAAAAATGGGAAAAATCTAATGTTTATTGTTAGATTTTATATGGCCTGTTAGTCTATTTCTGCTTCGTCTTCTTTTTATTCATCAGTTTAGTATGAATTTTTTCATTTGCTACGATTTTTTTTTCTTCTTGGGATCCTTATTGCTGTTGAGAGTTTAAGTATATTTTCTTTAGTTGTTAAGAGAGAAATTATTAACAAAAAAAAAAGGAGAGATAGGAGAACAATTTTTTTACTCCATATTTACATAAAATTTTTCTCTTTTATTAAATCCATTGCTTCGTAAGGAAGACAAAAGCGAATGAAATGAAGGGGCTAAAAAATCATGAACATTGTAAAGTAATAAACAAGATTGGCATAGGTTTTCTTAAACTTTTTCAATTTAATTAGTCGAGAGAGACGTCTGTTTTTGTATGTATTGTGGCACAAATTTTATTTAAAATCAGGAATCATTATATCGAAATAGTCTAGTAGGTAGTGTATTGGCTTATTAGACGAGAGGCCACAGTTCAAACCCCAGGTCAGGCATATCCAACGAAACGAAATATAAAAAAATATTTCTTCGATGACTTCCTCTCAGCAGGGGAAATGTTCGCTTCACACCTTCACTGCGTGGAGCCTATCCAAAATTTACAATTTTTCATAACTCTGGCGCAAAATTTAGTCTGAATTTGAGTCATGTATGTCTAATGTTGACTTTTGTTTGTGACTTTTTCACATGCAATTTAAGAAAACTCCACTAGAAGAATTCTAACTGTGACAAATCTAACGATCTCGTTAGCCAGTTCACTGTGGTTTGTGGTTTATTCACATACGACTGCGACTTAAGAAAGGACCAGAAAAAACTCTAACGGAAGTCAGTTCGAACAATCTCGGTGCCCAGTTCCTATCATATCCACATGAAATGAAAAGTCTTAAAATAGCTCATAAAGAATATGCAATGTGGCATGAGCTGTGTGGCATGTTAAGCCGTGGTATGAAAACCAGATCACTCAACGCGGGCACAAAAAAAATGGCAATCATCAACCTACAGTGCTACAGTCATAGCCTGGCTAAGGAAATATGGAGCAATGACGCCATTAGACAAAAATCGTTATGAAACAGTGACTTCTGTGGAATGCATTGAATGCTTTTGTATCTAATGTGCAGTGGTGTTGTATTAAACTCTACGAATTTGTTTATTCAAGTTCCCATGCATTCAGAATCAGGATCTCAAGGGCGGAGGAGATTTTTTTTTGGAAAATTAGGGTCAGTTACCATAACAACGGCACCAGAGCCCATGCAAAGAACACGGTTGTCTATGGCTGTTTACCATTAGATCCTAAGTCGGTGCAATTTTGTAAGGATGTATGACCAAGTCGCCGTAGTCTAGCAGATAGTGTGGTCGTTTATTAGACGAAAAGCCTGGTTCGAGGCCCAGGCCAGACATCAAAACGAAATATGGAAAAAAAAAAAATATTTCTTCGGCGACTTCCTCTCAGCAGAGTTCTGGCAAAAAGTCTGAGAGTAAATAAACCTGCCATGCAAAAGTTTCTCAAAATCTGTCGTTCGGAATCGAAGTTAAATTGTAGGTCCCGCCATTCAAGTATAAAATTAAGGCACACAACATGAGTGGTAAAGCTAGGCCGTAATCCTGACGGTTGTAATGTTCAATTATGTATGTATGTATCATGTTTTCGGCAGATCTTGCGTTTCATCGACATACATACGAGTGTTAGTCGATCGTTTACTGATCCACGGAACTCAATTTTATCTACCACTTTACGAATAGTCTTCGCGGTTGTATAATGGACGCAGCGTGCGGTACGTAACCTGAAACGTGCACCCCTTTTGATAGAACAATTTTATTAGTAGGTATTCTGTTGACGTATTAGATGAGAACATAGATCTCTAAAATAGTGGCAGAAACTCTGAGAGTAAATAAATTGCCATGAAATGAAAAAAATGTGTCGCTCGGAGTCTACTTTAAACTGTAGGTTACGTCACTCATGGATAAAACTAAAACACACAAAATGGGTGGTTTGAGAAACTAGGTTGTAATTCTGACACCTGAAGGTTGTAATGAAGAATTAATAACTAGGGTTAGAAAACTTTTTCTATTGTTTATACGAGTACAATGTGTTTGGAATTTTGGTTTCGTCATTGCGGAAATTAGATGCCGTCTTCAAACCTCTTTGAGCGATGAATTGCTTCAACTTTCATGGTCAGAGGACATTAATTCTCAACTACAAAGGGGAAAACTTATATGGCAACACCCTGACAAAACATTATGATAAGATTTGCATTCTCCATGGAAGTGGGAAGACACAAGACAAAATTAATTTCCCCATGTACGAAAAAAAAGAATTAAATTTTCCTTTGACGTAAACAATTTCATTTTACAATTTTCATTGCTTTATGGTATGTTTTTTTAGTTTTTAATTGCTTATGGATATTTACTTTAGTCGCCGTAGTCTAGTAAGTAGGGTGTTCGCTTCTTAGACGTAAAGTCCGGGTGAGACATCAAAACGAAATATGAAAAAATATTTCTTTGGCGACTTCCTCTCAGCAGATTTCTGGCAAAAACTTTCAGAGTAAATAAAATTGCCATGAAAAGTTTCTTAAATAAATCTGTCGCTCGGAATCGACTTTAAACTGTAGGTCCTGCCGCTCATGTATAAAATTAACGCACACAACATAAGTGGTGTGAGAAGATAGGCCGTAATCCTGACTGAAGGGTTGTAATGGCGAATTATGTATGTATGTATGTCTGTATTTATTGCTAATATTCCTAAAAATTCCTTTAATTTGTGTGTTAACATTTTTCGTAAATTTTTTTTTTCCAATTTGTGATAAAGATCTTAAGAAATTTTTCCGAAATATTTTTACAATTTCTTCTGTTTTTTTTATTATATTTTTAAGGTTTGTCTTTCTGTTCGTGTTTTTCTTTGTTTTTTTTTTTTTTTGTAATAAATAATTATCAAAATCAATTATGGTTTATTTTCCAATGAAATAGCTTTTTACCCGTGACAGCTTATTGTATGGATGGATTGTGCAGGTATGATGATGATATATTGCTAATAATCAAGTTAACAAATTGTCATACAGTTAAACGAATTGGCAACATGAAGCAGAAGAAGAAGAAGAAGACAAAATTCCAGCTGCAACAAAATAAGCGTCATTTTAACAAATTGTTAAATAACCATCTTTTATGAACAGAATAAGAATAAGAAGAAAACAAAACAGATTGAAATAGAAAAAGTTTCTTCCGTCCTTTACAGAAAAATCAAACAAAAGAAATAAATGAAGATGAAGGCAAAGAAAAAATCGTATAAAGATTCTCTATGGTTTTCTGGTTTTCTTTTATGTATTTTTTTGGAGTATAAAACAATTTTGCAAAAATATTTTAACAGAAGAATATATTCACCAGAGAATACATGCCATTACACATGTACAATTGCCATAGAACATGTGTCATATAAAAAGTTATACGTACTCAGTACGTTGATGTTGCTGTTGCAACATAGCAAAAGGTATTCTTGCTGTCTTTCCCTCATCATCATCATCATCGGCAGCAGGCAGCATCATTGCTAGCAATATCATCATACAAACGTTTGCTACGTGCCGCTAGTAAAACTTGAGAATTTCTTTTTTTTTTTCTTATAACAAATCGATTTTGATTTCGATTGTGATTGCGATTGCCAAGCCATGCTGGGAGTAGTATGTTGTAGTTTGTAGGTTTTTGTGAATGATGCATGCAATGTTTGTATACATACATACATACATATATGTATATATAAAGGACATAACGATGCAAGAAACAATAAATAAATAAATTATTGACATAATGTCATTGCCTGGGTATAAAAGACTAAAATATTAAAGGCAAGTCCCCAAACAAGAGACATGCATGCACAGGCAGCCCGGCCTGTCTCATCTATAGAGACACCTAAATTGTTTGTTGTGTCGTTATTGTTGTGGCAATAAGAACTCCAGCAACAGCAAACTATTAGAGCAACAGAAACGTTTACAAAAAGCAAAACAACAATCGTAGTCGGAAATAAATAAAAAAGGAAACAAAAAACAAAAAAGAGTTGAAGAAATATTTTTAAACTCTAATAATAATTGATTTTTATGACAGAATATTGCATGGCATTGCAGCAGCAGTAGCCATAAGAACACAAGACAATCATCAGCGTCATCGTCATCATCAACACATCACACTGCACTGCACATACACTTGAGCCCTCAACACACATTATCTCTCTTCACCACTATACAAGCAAGATACTAGTGTATGTTGGGTATGACTCAAATTGAAAGCTGCAACAGTAGCTTTTGTAATCATAAAGGCCAGTTCTTGATAATTTTTGTTTTGGTTTTCTTTTTTTTGATGTTCACTTAGCTACAAAAGAAAACATCATGTCATGGCACTTGTTAACATCAGTAAATAACAACAATAACAACAGCAAGAGTAACAACAACAAATTAAAGAAAACAAAAACCGTATAGATTGCAATAATACCCCTTCAAGCCATTAAATAAAAGGATTTTTTTATTTATTATTTTTACCATAACCAAAGCCAAAGTCAAGCCAACTCAAACCAATTCAAGTCAAGCCATAATCAGGCGTAAAGTTACATAGTTTATGTCCATCACTTGAAATGCTCATATAAGTATACACACGGCAATGAATTCTTCTTTTCTATCTGTCCGTCTGTCTGCCTGTTATTATAAAATATAATGATTTTAATTGCCTTGCTAATGTGGCATATTAAATACGTTGCTGCTTGCTGTGTTGCTGCAGCTGAGGCAGCATGCAATATAAGATGGGAAATAAATTGTGTTAAATAAAAAAAAAAAAAAATCAAAGATAAGCTAAGAAGACAGAGGAACGCAATTATAGAAATTAAAAAAGAATATTTAAAATTAAAATCGGATTTAATTTTCTAGGCATAATAATTTAATTTCACACAGATTATCGAATTTTCGAATTTATATTCGTAACATCGTAATATAATACCGTAATGTAACGGGGAAATGGAGGAGAAAACATAAAAATGTAATTAAAATATTAAATAAATTTAACCAAAAAAAAAAGAAATCAAACTCTCTCCAAATCATTAGTCTGGTACATGGTAGCCATATCTATTGTTAAAAAAAATTATACTCCTTCCAAATCAATAGTCTATTACATGATAGCCATGTCTACTATTAGAATACAAAGAAAAATGCCACAGGAAAAAAGGAATAAACAAGCTACACAGCAAAACTTAGTCACATTCAACCCACTCCTTTAAAATTGTGCAGCATGCCAAAGAGCATAGATAACAACAGATCAGATAGGCTATTCAACATTTTCCTGCTTACAAGCAAAGCTGGGCAATGGCAACTCTATGTCTATCACCATGGGACAATGTATCATGAGTTTCCGACGACCAGATCATCATCTTCATATGCACTGACTCGATATTATTATTGAGTTAAACAGATAGTACTACTATGAATATACGGTTCATTATACTCCCTTACAGAAGTCGTCGTAGTCTAGTAGGTAGTGTGTCCGCTTATTAGACGAGAAGCCACGGTTCAAATCCCCGGTCAAACATCAAAACGAAATATGAAAAAATATTTCTTCGGCGACTTCCTCTCAGCAGATTTCTGGCAAAAATTCTGAGAGTAAATAAAATTGCCATGAAAAGTTTCTCAAAAATTTGTCGTTCGGAGTCGACTTTAAACTGTATAAAATTAACACACACGAGTGGTGTTGAGAAGCTAGGCCATAATCCTGACTGAAGGGTTGTAATGGCCAATTATGTGTATACGCCCGCACATACTTTATAGGGTACCCTTATAATGTTTCCTACAACCTATTGCTTTGAAAAGCTGCTGTCAGGCTGCTGTTCGGTGTCAACAACAACAATGATAACATCACGGTGTTTCATTCTTGGATGTGTTAATGCCCTATATGTTACACGAATGTGTTCCAATTAATCCTTCTCTTCGTCACTGCATCTAGCAGTGGCTCCAGGCTCCAGACAAACCTCTTTCTGAATGAGTGTACTCTGAGTCAACAGTGGCCTGTTAAAAGCTCGGTAATCAATTATATGTTATTGCTGGATAGTCTAATGCATGATTGGAATCTCTTAAGATTCGTAGGCCTAATTCGGCGGCAAATTCACCTTAACATCGGTCAAGTAGCTGGAATAGGGAACAAGAATTTCAGGCCATAGTGCGAACGTATATGAAAAATGATAGTAGAGTAGTAGTAGAAGAAATGACAGTAGAGTAATAGTAGTAGTAGTAGTAGTAGTACTAGAAATGACAGTAGAGTAGTAGTAGAAATGACAGTAGAGTAGTAGTAGTACTAGTAGTAGTAGAAATGACAGGCAACGATAGATATCTGCAGAAGTTATAGATCGTTCGAGAATGTAGGCGATAGATAGGTTAAAGAATGGTTAAAGAATGTGTGTAACAAATGACAGTAGAATAGTAATAGAAATTACAGGCAACGATAGATAACGGCAGAAGTTATAGATCGCTCGAGGAAGATCAATAGTGTATACCTACTAGATAGGTTAATGTTCGTCTCTGACTAAGACATCTCTAACGAATTATAGCTTCAAACCTTCTCAACATAACTACACCCGTATTAAAACAATGATATGAAAGGCTTAGTCTTCGTATACGAGCACCGAATATATGTACATACATTGACTAGTAACGTACAAAGCCCGCATCGGTAATAAGTATGTATCTGGTCGAATTAAAAGATCTCTACTCCTCTCTATATGAAGAGAAAGAGATGCATACATGGGGAAAGGGGATTCACACAAATAATCAAAGCGATTGATAAATTAATAACTGCCTTAGCTAACTTGTTCTTCTCAGTAATTTTCATTGCCTGGGTTTCCCTTCAAATTATAATTTGGATGCTTTTTTTAGGGCATGGCTCCTACATACGCAGCGTATTGTGTTTGTATTAGGAAAATATGTTATGGGAGGGATTACAGAGGGAGTAGTGTTTGTGTACATTAGATTTTATATTAAAAATCTTGCCGTTTTGTTAAGAACAGTTAAGGAGTATACATCTCCTTAGCGATATTGATGAAAATCACAGAGAAATTTTTCAAATATAATCCAAACTAATCCACGCGAATGTCATATGATTTGCTACGCATGGACTAATAAAAACTTTATACAACATTGGAACGATTGTATCATTGTTGTTCGAATCACATTCAAGAATAATAAAACTAGTACGGAATAGTGCTGTTAAACATCATACCGAAAATCGTAGATACTCTAGCTCGCCTCTCTGTGATAATATCTGCTGGTTTACGCATAGGAAGTTTACGTGTCAACTTGTGAATAATAAATGAGCAGGAAAGTGCCTGCAACTCCTCCATATACCAAATTCTCGCAGATATCGCAGAATAAAATTTAGGAAATACTAGGTAGGTAGATAGGTTGACGCCAAAGCTTACTTGAGCATCCATAGCGGCCCGTTGTGATGCCACAGGGGTCCCCTAAAAAGAGGCACATTGAGCTTTTTTTATATAAATTTGTATTGAGAACAGAGTCTAGCAGATTTCAAAAACTTATGAAATTTGATTAAATTAATGCAACAACAGCACAAACAAATATTTGTTCAGTTCAAATTAATCTTAATATCAAGTTTTCTAGGCGTTTATGGAAAAATTTCTCAAAATCTCGTATGTACGAGTATGATCCCCCTTTTTTAAAATTTTATCATGGATTTCTTTACTCATAGATCATTGTGTTAAAAAACTAACTTTAAAAAGTTGACATTTAATATATAAATCATGTCTTACAACATAAAAAATAGAGAGAAAAAAGTGAAAAAACTTCAAAAAACGTCATTATAAATCATTAAAGCAAGATAAAAAAATGTTGAACTTTAAAGAATTCTTTGTTTTATTTTTCCTAAATCAGCAATATTCTTTTTTTTAATTAAAAAAATAAACAACAAAACAATAAAGAAACTTGCAAAGATCAACACGCAATGATTTAGCCATGCCCACATGCAACTTGCAACATAACACAATACAGTACAACACAGCACAGCATAACACAACACCTACGCATGGAAAAAAAATTATTTTTTCTGCTAAAAAACTCCCTTTTGAAAAACTTTAAATTAAAGAAACAACAGACTCAAGACACATACACACACACGCAGAGAAGAAAAAGGGAGAGAAAAGAAACATTAACTAAATTACAGCAAAAGAAATGAGCAGGAGAGAATGGAAGCGAAAAAAGAGAAGCAGTCTGTTGTAGACAGACAGGTAGAGGAGCAGCAGCTAGAGAAGTATGTATGCAAGTTCGTGAGTAAGTAAAAGGTTATCCATTAAAGGCATTTATTTCTTTCAGCATACTCAGCGAGCTTTCAGCGTTGCATGAATTGGTGTTTTTGAATGGCTGCAATTGCAATTGCAAACAACGCTTTAATGGGTCATAAAATAAGCCCCAAACCCGCGGAACCTGCATATTCTGATTATCCGCCACATTTTCTCTAACAGAAGTAATGTTTCCTGCAGTGCATATGTACGCTAAAATGATGCACTATTCCAGTATCTTCTCTTCCACAAATTTCTTAAGAATTTCACCAATTTCTGGTACAATTGTTTCCTGTAATGATCGATTGAAGTCGACGTAGGTTAGTACCTGAGCGATATCGGCTTACTAGACATGAGGTTTCGGCTCAAATCCCACGCCAGAATGAAATTTGAAATAATATTTCCTCCGCGACATCCTTTCAGAAAATTTCTGGCAGAAACTCTGGGTTAAAAAAAATTGCCATGAAAACCCTAACTGAAGGGCTCTAAAGACCACTTATGTATGCAATGGTGCAAAAGTGCGCACGTTTAACTCACAACTTTTACATACATACATACACATAATTGACCCTTTAGTCAGGATTACTTCCTAGCCTCTCACACCACTCATGTTGTGTGCCTTAATTTTATACTTGAGTAGTGGGACGTACAGTTTAAAGTCGACTCCGAGAACGACAAATTTTGAGAAACTTTTTCATGGCAATTTTCATTTACTCTCAGAGTTTTTGTCAGAAATCTGCTGAGAGGAAGTCGCCGCAGAAATATTTTTTTTTCATATTTCGTTTTGATGTCTGGCCTGGGGTTCGAACCCGAGCTTTTCGTCTAATAAGCGTACACACTACCTACTAGACTATGGCGACTACATCACAACTTTAACAATGTTTACGCCTTGCCTGTTTTGAAACCACTAAACGAATAACCCTTTATATGAAGGTGAGGTTGTTTTCTAAACAAACTTGCTTAAAAAGTTTATTTTTGTATTGAGTTGCCATGTGTGTTTAGATTGCAAAAATAAATACATGCCTATAGTTACACCCACATCCAACGATTGTTAGGCTTTATTTTATAAAACCATTGTAAAAACTAAAAAAACGCCTAAAACTTTTAAATATTAAAGCCTACCAAACGAAAAACAAACAAAAAAAAATTATTTTCAATAAACTTTTCTTCCTTTATTATTTTTTTTTTCTTTTTTGCTTAAAAAAGTGAAAAAACAAAAGAAAACAATAACAACAAATCAGTAACATGAAAATAAAAATCACTGCCGGCATGTGCGTGCCACAAGAGCACGCAAATATTTTAATTTTTAATTCATACTCACAACAACAAGACTTCAAAATAAACAATAAAATTATATTTTTTTAAAGCAAAGCCTTTAAAATAATACATTCCCGGGGTGTTAATTAAAAAAAAAAAATTTGTAAACTTGAAACAACAATTCATTCCTTTAAATGCAATGGCTTTCGAGCACAGCAAGAAATCTGCTCAACACATATCAACAACAACCTTCATGCTCATCTTCTTTCTTATACGCACTCATACACACTCAAATAAAACAAACTACATATAGTGCTGCTAAAGGAGTCTTTCTTAAATCTTGCACGCAATACGAAACACATACGAGCTCATGCTATACGAAAGAGAAATACAACTACAAATACAGTTTTTTTTCTCTTTTTAGTTAAATGTGGTCTTTTTGTCACACACAAGACAAAAAACAAAAACCAACAGCGAGTAAGAAGACGCAGTAGAACATAGTAAAGACAAGTAAAACAATAATAAAGTAATGAAAACAACAACTATACCAATAGGACTAACAACAATACAGTGTACATATATTTCAAATTCTTACTCTTCATGTTGTTGCTGTTGTTTGCTTAAAGTATGGGCAAACAAAAAAAAAACGTCCTCTTGAACATTGTTTCTGTTGTGTGGTACATGATACTTTTACAAATTCCTGTGGGTTTTTCTGTTGTTGCTTTCTCCCTCTCTCTCTCACTCTATCCTAAGAGACAACAGTCAGTGTTTATATTTCTTTTTTTTTGCAAAAACAGTAGTACAACACTGTTGTATACGCCATCGTTTTCTGTTTGTTTACATTTTTTGTTTTCGTTTTCCCAAAATGCACGCATCGTTGAATTTCTGTTTTTGTTGTTTTTGTTAATGGTCAAAATAAATAATTAATTTAAAGCAATTAACCTGTGTTAAATAATCGCTAACAAAATTTAACAATTACAAAAAAAAAACAAGAAAGAAACAGGAAAACAACACTAAACACACACAAAATTAATGGGAAACATTTTTACAGGAAATTAAAGGAAATTTATAAAAATAACAGAACATTTTTCTAAATTCCTAAAAAAACAAACACAAGTAATTTAAATGAAAGAGAAAACAAGAGGTAGAGAGAGAGAGAAGACAAGAGAGACTGTATATTGATGTTAATAGAAGAGTTGTAATTAAATCCTTGCAAGTTGAGGGTAAATAGGGGAATTTCTTTAGAACGGAACTTCACGTTTGCAAAATTCTGCCTCATATTCTGGAAAATATTTTTGGATTAGTACATGCCTATGTGCTCACGGATTGTATAGAATTTTATTGTGCTTATATGTATTCTGTCGATGCCAGAATAAGACAACCAGACGTAAATATGGATGAAGGAGTTAAAAAGAAAAATTGGAAACTTTACATTGTTGCGAAGTGCTCCAGCACTGCACTCAAAACCGTAATGTTTTCAAGCCAAGAATATCAGTCATCGTCCGATCGTATTCAAGATCCTCCACCTCTGATGGCTTAGAGTTTCGTGTAGAGTAATCCACTAGTTATCTCAAATGATACAAATATTCGTTGTATTATTCGTTTTGAAGCCGATATTTTTGTTCCTAAAGGCCGCGTCTGTAATTCCATCCATTTCACATTTCACGTGGTCATGCCAATTATTCTATAGACTACCCTTCATACAGGGACCTCACAAAAGGGATACCTTCCTTTAATACTATTCCGTGGTGTTATTATCACAAGTGCTTTAATAATGGCCACTTGCCCCCTAGTCGATTGCAGGGATAGATAATCAATCGATTCTAAGTTTTATTACTGATTTAGCCCGAAGTTATAAATAAAATAGGCCTGAGTTCTGCTAATGGCTTAATTTGTTGGCTTAATTTGTTGTTGTAAAGAAAAAAAAAAATAAAATAGACCGAGGGATAGGCTAAGTTAAGCTATGTGGACAGCGTTTCTCAAAAATCTTGCCAGTTTATTCGGATACTCTATGACCAACCCACTGTGCTTGTCCGAAAATATCTCCTTCCTAATCCTACTCTTTTGTGCAGCCCCCATACTCCCTTTGACAATTAACCAGTACTTCTGGTAGCTTATCGGATTCGAACTTGAGCCACTCCCTAGACTTCCTCCTTCACAATTAACCAGTAATTCTGGTAGCCTATCGGATTCGAACGTGAGCCACTCCCTAGACTTCCTCGTATTTGAAAAGTATTCTTATAGAGGTGTCTTAGTATAGTTTCTTGTAGGGATGAATATTTACAAAGAAAATGGTTAACATATCCTTCTTCTGTTCTATTTAAAAAACCTCTTTAAACAGTTGTGATTTGTGTTGACTATACTCCTAGATATACATCCTATCCAATAGTCATAATTGATTTCCAGTTAAGAACCAAAAGTTACACTGCAAGAGATGAGATTAGCCTCATTGGAACGCTTATAAAATTTACCAAATTTATCAGTAACATCTTTTTGACATGTGTTCCATAGAGCGAAGCAGTCACAAAGATGACTGACAAACATACTAGAAAATCTAACATCAGTATCCATTAATAATCTGGGCTAAAATCTTCGACACTGTGTCAAAGTTCAATATAGTTCTAGAGGCTCCGCAAATAGTGATGTTAGACCAACTAAATTTCTGTCTCATCACTCATTCGGTTATTGAATGCGATGAATGTAACTTTATGCAAGAGACATACCAAGGCATGACCCTTTAGTAAAGAAAATAAAATTCAATCGAGATCCATATATGACTTGGGGCTCATGTTATTTCGAAATGGAATCCATATCAGTTGCCCAAACTAGAGTGCAGCAAAGAAGGTAGTTGAGAAGACACTGATCTACCAGAGTTGCAGTTGAAAGCCTTCAATATATGTATGTATACTTTCCTGTTAGATATCATACATACTTATTGACATACATAATTGGCCATTACAACCCTTCAGTCAGGATTACGGCCTAGCTTCTCACACCATTCATATTATGTGCTTTAATTTTATGATTGAGTGGCGGGACCTACAGTTTAACATCGACTCCGAACGACAGATTTTGAGAAACTTTTGCATGGCAGGTTTATTTACTCTCAGAGTTTTTGCCAGAAATCTGCTGAGAGGAAGTCGCCGAAGAAATATTTTATTTTTCATATTTCGTTTTGATGTCTGGACAGGGACTCGAACCCGGGCTTTACGTCTAATAAGCGAACACACTACTAACTAGACTGCGGAGACTGTTAGATATCTCGATATCTAATCGGAATCTGAAGTTGTGAGATTTAATTCTTGAATACACCTCTTGGCTCTATCAACGGCGTAAACCAGTTTCTGGAACACAGTACTATTCCTAGGCAACTTAAGAAAGATAAGAACATGTTCACGTTCCTCAGAATAAATATAAATCCGACAGTACATTTATATACTTTTGTCTTCAAGCCATCAGCAAAGATCTAATTTGCTTCATTTCGTACTATAAATTCATCGGCGCAATAGACTGTGAAAAGTGTCTGACTCAGGCCGATTCGCTAATTCTGCATAATCTTTGTCTTGACGATTTGAATTGTTTCCAAACTAAGGGCTCAGGAGTTAAACTCAAGAAGCTCATCACTGTCATCTCTAAAGGCTGTTAAAGGCAATTCCGGAATTCTTGGAAGATATCGTTCTGCCCATTTCCCATGGAGTAATGCAGTGACCAATTCAAAAGTGCCTCAGCCCAACCAATTACCTGAAGCTGATATTGCTGAAACGCGTGTATCTAAGACATTCAGCGGTGGTAGGTCTAATATTATCATCGCATTACCCTGTCATGGTAATACCACAGTAGTTCCGGAGTGGGCATAATAAGTCCAAAAGAGAAGGGGGAGATGTAGTGGGTGAAGGCCCCACACACGGGGGATAGTGACGACTACCCCTATGGTGCGGTTAGGTACATTTACTCCTCCTCAGCGTAAAAAAAAAATGGCAACACAAGCCAATCTTTGCGAATTGTTCAGGAAATTTAAAAGAGACCTGATATCCAACGCATGCCACGACACAATTGTGCAATTAAGGCCAAACGTTCCACATAGTCTTTGAACTTTTTATTGCATTTAAAGAGCAAACATTTATTTCTTGTGTTTTTTGTGTTTTTAATTTTAAATTTCAAGAATGTTTTATAATTTATTGCGTTTTTCTGTTTTTTTATTTTCAAATGGAATTTCATAAAAATTGGCCGCCACCGCTTTGTAAAGCAATTTATTTGTGGAATTCTTTTTTTGTTCGCAAATATTTCTTTTAAACGAAATGGGCGCCTTTTTATTATTTTTCTATTGCTGCTGCTGTTGCTGTTGCTTGTACTGCTGCTGCCATTTCGGCTAACTTAAGGCGAAACAAAAATTTATTAACGTGGCTTAGTACATATTGTTATTGTTATTAGGATTGCTTTGCTGTTGTGTTTTATATGGATGTATGTATGTATGTGTAGTGTGTGTATATGTATTTAAACCACGTATGAAAATATAAAGCTTAAGGCCAGGTAGAGTAACTAAGCGTATAGGCATGAGAAGAGAACAACATTTTAAAGGTACAAGTTTTAAGCCAATAATAACGTTTTTATTAAGGCCTAGAAGAAGGAACACATTAATGCCAAAAGTGTGTTTGTGTGGGGGGAATATTGGCTAAAACAACGATTATGGTTGAAATATAGAAACGCGATTGCGTGTTTTTTTTGTTATTGTTGTTATTGGTGTGTCTAGATAACGCTTAAAGGAGTTGTGGCTGT
The DNA here is from genome assembly GCA_930367235.1 of Sarcophaga rosellei. NCBI lineage: Eukaryota > Metazoa > Arthropoda > Insecta > Diptera > Sarcophagidae > Sarcophaga > Sarcophaga rosellei. The sequence continues at coordinate 11,754,837 of OV884020.1, read as the reverse complement.
TGTTGTTGTTGTATGTGTTTAGAGAGTAGGAGTAAAAGAAGTTACAAATATAAAAAAAGAAAAGAATGAAGGAAAAAATATTTGAATTGTGCATAAAACTGTATTATTATTGGGATTTCAATAATAAAACATACACAACACAAAGCCAAAGCCAGGCCAAGACCTGGTTAGCTGTAGACAGGTCTTGCTTACATATGTACTTGCATTGGCATGCAAACACATGCATGCATATGTACGTACATATATCCATGTGTGGTTAACATATAAATCCTATGCGTACCAAGCACCTCTTTGAGGATTTAGTACAAGGCATAGCCACGAAAACTACAACAAGAGGCCAAGCCAAGCCGAGGCAGCTAAACAACGATCCTACAGGCAGACAAACAGACAGACAGACAGACAGACGGATAGACAGCCTGCCAGCCGGCCAGCCTACATGCATGTTTTACTAGATTTTTCTTTATTGTTGCATACGATGAATGGATAGATGGATGGATGGATGGATGATATTATCAATGTCTAATAAGAACTTCGTTGCATACAAAATGTCTGTCTAGGCATACATATGTATGTTGTATACATTTGTGTTTGCCTGTTTGAACTCTTATGCTCGGCCAAAGGCAATAAAAAAATCGAAAAAATAAAACTTTTCAATACGTATTGTATTATAGCTTGAGAAACTTTCTTATTTTCTATTAAATTTTTTCATTTTTTTTTGCTTGTATTCCTTCCTATCCATTGGCCCATCAAATTTATAGTCAGTCAAGTCATTGTTAAAAGTCAAGAGTATAGAGTAGATTGGACAAAAACACAAAAAAAAGAGAACAAAAAAAACATAACCCGGCTACATTTTTTAATAGACATTTAAGAAATCGAAAGAAACAAAAGAGAGAGAAAAGTATACAAAAAAACAAGCCAACGTAAATAATAATCAAGTCCATCAGTTGCAAATAGACATAAACTCTCGACATTCATTGGAAACTCAAGAGATAAAGAGGAACAACAACAAAAAAAAAAAATAAAAACACTGCCAGGATAATAATAAAAAGAGAACAACAAAAACGAAATTTTTCTCTTTTTTTTCTTTTTTGATAGTCACTGAGTCAAATAAATTTGACATGTTGAAAGGCATTCAAATATTGTTAAATGCAGCAGATATTAGAGAGAAAAACAGTGTTAAACAAAGCCTAGGAATACAAGTTCAACAGGAGGGGAATCTCCTCTCCATCAGCGATTTATGAAATCAACTGTAATGCCTGGAATGGAAAGGAACACCTCCATATGGAGGAGTCAAATGCAAAATTCTTCATAAAAATTAACACAGTGACGAAATAAATATGGCATCTGATATACGTTAAGGATTGCTTACCCTACCGGAAGAGTAAGGTTCCACCACTTCAGGTTGTCCTGTGCTGGTATGACAACAAATCAGTATTCAAACAGAGAATCTCTTTAGCAAACTATCCTGACAGCGAAAAATAAATGTTGTTGTCTAAAGCAAACAATTCCTACAAAAAAATATTCGAGAGTCGGGTATGTAAGTTTTCCGGCATACTTTGGAATAGGGCAGTGCTTTGAATGGCCGTGTGGTTAAAGAAAATAAGACAATCAGTTCTCGTATGCAACATAACAGTCATGTTGTCTAACAATATTTCGTTTTCGTCTTTTTGGGGTGAATAGGCATCTGTTACCACTGCGACTAGGAGAACTGTTGCAATCCCTTCATACTTTGTAGGGTATTCCTATAAGGTTTCCTCCAAGACTATTGTCCTGTCCTGACAAGCTGCAATATGCAGCTGGATGTCGACAATGGCAGTCCCTGCCCAGCACTTGGTATGAATCTAGGCATTCTGGGAGGTCGCCGCGGTCTATTATGTAGTGTGTTAGCTTATTAGACATAACGCCTGAGTTCGTATCCCAGGTCAGACATCAAAACGAAATATGAAAAAATATTTCTTCGGCGGCTTCCTCTCAGCAGATTTCTGGCAAAAACTCTGGGAGTAAAAATTGCCATGAAAAGCTTCTCAAAAAATCTGTCGTTCGGAGTCGACTTCAAACTGTAGGTCCCGCCACTCATGTATCAAATTAACGCACACAACATGAGTGGTGTGAGAAGCTAGGACGCTGTACAGTGGGTCAATTCGACCTTCGGGTATTGTACTTGTCCTCTAACCTAACCTAACCTAGGCATTCTGTCTACCTAACTAATGCAACTTCTTCATGCAGTCGTGGAGTACAACTTCGAATCGACCTCATAAGAGCCGAGTGTTCGAATGGCAGTTTGTGCCATCGAAGACGAGCTTACATGTAAAACGATCCGAGAACACTGAATTACTTATGTAATGGTTCGTCACAAAGCCTTTAGTCAGGATTACAACCTTGTTTCTCACCACACCCATGCTACATGAGTGGCAGTATCTGCAGTTTAACGTCGTCTCCAAACGGCAGATTTCTGAGAATCTTTTCATGGCAATTTTATGAACTTTCCTAGTTTTTTGGCAGGAGACTACAGAGAGGAGGTAGCCGAAGAAAAAATTTCTGTTTAAATTTGGTTTGTGTTCGCGATGTCTAAGCTGGGGTTCGAATTAAGGGCCCTCGTGCAACAAGTCAGTGCGCTATCTACCAGACTGTGGCGACTTCTGAGAACCCAGCGATGGAATACTCAGTTTAAATAAGGCAGCCATGACATCTGTGGCCTATAAAATGTAGGAGATGGTGAGCTCCTTTCCAAACCTGACAAGTGAAATCTTCGAAATCTCATGTGAAATCCTCAACACTCACGATCGATAGAAAATCAGGGAAAATCACATACGCATGTTGGCCATATGACCACCATGACCAGTAGTACCTAGTTGAAGTTCCAAAATCAAATACCCCAACGAGAAAATTAAGTACGATATCATGTTGCTGCAGCCAATGTGCCTATGCCAGCCCAATTCTTCTGTAATTCCCTCAATTCTATGGTAATATTGTGTGATTTTTTCTTTGAATTCTTTAATCGTTTGTGTGTGTGTGTTTTTTTATGGGCCTCTTAACTTATTAAAATAATTGTTTCATTAATAATTAAAAAGAAATATTTCCGTTTAAATTGCCATTTAAAAGCGTTTCCTATATTTCATTCGAAGTTAAAGTAAAATAAGTGCGTAGGAATTTTCATTTAAATTCCTTGTCATTTGCCATTTAACCATAACTATTGTTGTGCTCGCTCTCTCTCTCGTATAATATTTTCCATTCTATTCAATTCTGTTGTGCTGTTCTATTCCCATCTCCTTTTATGTCGTTAGTATAGTAAATTATAGTCATTTTTAAATCGCTTGATGACTATTAATAAATACGGAACATACAATTCCATGCAATTTCTCTATGTTTTCTTCAGCAATTTTTTTATTTTCTTTTCATTTCATTTTCATTTCTTTTTTGCTTTTGCCTTTCACGAAAACAAATTTAAACAGATTTTCAAATCACCATATCCATATTTCTTCTTCCTGTAGCTGCAACACCAGCAACAGTAACAGCAATTGCAATGGCAATGGCAGCAAAAAACAATGACAATATCTCCCATATGAACAGGCTTCTTCGTCTTGTTCTTCTTCTACTGTTTTCTTATGTATGTATGTCGTATGCCTTAGCAATGATGATAATGAGACAGACACCAACACATAACACTCTCGCTTACTATTTACTATACTTTAGTTTAGTGCTGGCATAAGTCTGGTGAGGCACAACTATTAGAGGCGATATGTTGATGCCATCCAACCAGCCATCTAGTCAGGCAACAAGACAAAAGGAAGGCAAATTAAATGAAATAAAATGAAATATTTCATCGATGCCTGTGTCTCTGCCTCCTTTTCCCTCTGTATGCACTATTTTTTTTCTTTTCTTAACCTCTGCTCTGCTCTGCTCTGTGTGTAGCGTTATTGTTGTGATGGCGGTGTGCTCGCGCGCTAATGCAATTTTCCACTTAAACTGTCGCCCCAATTTATAGAGTGTAGTTTTCATATTATAATTTACACCCAACATTTATAATGTAAAACAATAATAACAACAACAACAACAATGTTTTAAAAATTATATAAAAACTTTAATTTAAACAAAAAAAAAAAACGAAGAAAAAAGGAGGCAAAAAATTTAAATTATTTTTGAAGCAATTTTTTTTTTAAATTTTTTGTTGAAAGAAAATTAAATTGATTAGCTTAAAAGACAAGAAACAAAAAAAAAATGCAGGAAATTAAATGAAGGATTTAAGGAATATTAATCGCTGCTAAATATTTAAGTATTATTGTAATAGACAACTTAATTTTAATTCCCAGGAAAGGTTTAATTGTGAGCTAAACAGTGATGTCCGAGTTTATGTGCCAGGAGAGCCTAATAAGGTATTTTATATATATTCTATAGGACTAGTTTTTTGCTCTATAATTCCATTATTCAATTGAACATCGCCACAGTGTAGTAGTTAGGCATGTCGTTAGCCTAGAGTTCAAATCCCAGCTCAGCCACCTTCAACAAAAACCAAATTTGAATAATAAAAAATTCTTTCAGCGATTTCCTCTCAGCAGTTTATGGGCAAAAAGTCTGATAGTAAAGAAAAATGTCATGAAAACTTTCTCAAAAATCTGTTGTTCGTAGTAGTAGTCGTTTGTAGTCGCCGTAGTCTAGTAGGTAGTGTGTTGCCTATTAGAAGTAAAGCCCAGGTTCGATTCCCAGGCCAGACATCAAAACGAAATATGAAAAAAAAATATTTCTACAGTGACTTCCTCTCAGCAGATTTCTGGCAAAAATTCTGAGAGTAAATAAACCTCCCATGAAAAAGTTTCTCAAAATCTGTTTCGGAGTCGACGTTAAACTGTAGGTCCCTCCACTCAAGTATAAAATTAAGTCACACAACATGAGTGGTGCGAGAAGCTAGGCATAATCCTCACTGAAGGGTTGCAATGGCCAATTATGTATGCATGTACATAATTGAGAAAGCAACTTTTGGTGTGTCATCAACATGACATGCTGATACAATCTGATCGCTGGAATAAACGATGAGCAGTGCTTAAACTGCTCTACCACAAGACCATGGTTTCTGAATTCTTAAAATTCATTAAAATTAATGGCCTCCAAATAATTCATTCAGAAAACAATATGAGCTTTCATAGAGGCTTACATCAATAACGAACATCAGACGGACATGCAAGCCAGGCACAGTCATCTATTCTGAAAGGTATAACACAACTCCACCCAGTACAATAACTCAACAATTTTTTATAAAAGGTTTTCTACCTTGCAACGCTATATCCTAGTGCCTACTACATACAGTACACCGATATCATGTTTAGCTCAAAAATTTGATTTATAAAACTGAAACAAAGCAAAGAAAAAATAAGAATATAAGCGAGCGAGATCTTTATGACAGTCCCTAGTCCTTTAAGAAACGAAAATAAATTTTAAAATTATTATACACTGGGCTTTGAAAAACGTAGTTTGATGGCATTTTTGGTCTCATTGTTTGACTCCCACATGAATCGTAAGATAAATAATTCGAAAATGCAAGTGGTTAATAATCCCAGGAAGGCAATTACGAACTCCGGAATTGAACCAGGGACTTCAGATCTTCAATATAACGTTCTCCCAACTTTTGTTGCTTCACGTTTTTGCGATGAAAACTGCACGTGGGAATCATTGTTTGCCTGTGTACATATTTGGTGAGCATGTTCTATTAGAAACACAATGCATCGAGTGGTTTGCTATTCCTAAAAATGGTGGTTTTGATATCTAAGCCCAAAAGAACTTTCGAGAAAGCAAAAAAAAGCGTGAAGACCATAAATTGGAAATATTACTCGATTGAGATTCGTCTCAGACCCAAGAAGAGCTTGTAGAATCATTAGGCATGACACAAAAAGCCATTTCAAAGCATTTAAAAGGAGCAGGACTCATTCAAAATTCTTGTAAATTGGCTGGCATATGAACTGTAGCAAAGAGACATTTAAAGACGATTTTGCATGTCTACAATGCCAGTTAAATCGCTTTAAAGAGAAATCGCTTATGCATCGTAGTATTACTGACAATGAAGAATGGATTAACTAGGTTAACCCCAAGCTTAAGAAATCACATGTGAAGACAACGGGCAACGATTAAAATATACAGCTAGGCGGAATATACATTGTAAGAAGCTAAGGGTTAATATATGGGGGGATCTGATGGCTGTAATGCATTATGAGCTGCTAAAACTGGAGCCATACTATCACGCGATACTTGTACAGATATTAATTAATTCCTTTGAAGCGAGCATTGGTTGAAAAAAGGCCTGGATATGCAATTAGACATGAGGACCGTAATTTCCCATCATAACAATGCTTGGCTAGATATTGCAGTGGGGGAAATGCATTACAAGCTGCTAAAACTAGCACCATATAATCAGGCGAGAGCCGTACGGACAAAAAATAATTCGTTTGAAGCGATAATATGCCGAAAAACTCCCTGAATTTGCAAATAGCGATTAGAGACCGTAATTTTCCATTATACCAGTGCTTGGCTACATAATGCAGTACCGGTCAAAAACTATTTGGATATATGTACTGTTATATATTTTAGGTTTTATCTCATCCAACGTATAGCCCAGACCATGCTTCTTCTGACTAGCATTTGTTGCAAACGATGCCGAGCGCTCTCACTGGAATAAACTTCACTGCAGATCAGATTATCAAACCCTGGCTTGATTTGTTCTTAGACTCAAAATATGAGTGGAAAATTTGCCAGAAAATTTTGGACTCTGTTTTGAAGGACATATCCTTAAAAAAGAAAACTGTGTTCATGGTTTTAAAGTTATTTTTTGCAATACTAGGAAGAAAAGTTAATTGTTTTTTGTGTGACTTGAATTAAGTCGGAGAAAATTAAGTTTGTTTTTAAAAATTTCTCATGCTTTTTTGTTTTTTTATTATTTTTCCGTTGAAAGAAAACAAAAATAAAAACTTGGTAACTCGTTTAACTTGGTTTGAGCTTAGTTAAATCAGAGTTAATTTTATTTTCGGTCACCAAACCCTAACCCTATACCCTCTAAGTCTAAGGCGTCGACAAACCAAGAAAATAAAGACAAACGAAAACTGTCAAGTTTGAGAATAATTTTTTTTTATTTTCTTTCTTACTTAGATACTTCATCCATATGCATAACGCACAACGCACAACGCATTTTTATGACTGTAGTCAGTCAGTCAGCCGGCTTTAGCAGCAAACGAAGAAATTGCGTGTCGGGCATTTTAAATTAGTTTTTCGGTTTCTTTCTATTTTTAAATCACTAGCTAGCCATAGAGACACACTATGCCTATCATGGAATATTTTCTGTGTTTTTTTTACATTATTTTTGCACATTAACGCCATTTTTATGAAGGAAAAAAATGTTGTAATTTTTCTTTTTACTTGCCCCTTTAGCATAATGAAAATGCCGATAATATCGAAATCTATTCCATTCTATTCTATTCTGTGTCCTCTACTCTTTTTTTTGTTTTTCTTTTATACCTTTAAACAGTCAATAAATGACAATCACTGTGATGGATAATAATGCAGGTTGAAATGGAACAGAAAAAATAGAAGAAATGATGGAAAAAAAGGAAAAATTAATGATGGCAAATAATCAAACGTTAATGGAATTTGCGGCCAGAAAATACATACAAAACGAGTACACATAGATACGTTATACAAAATTATTACAAAAACAAAAAAAAGAGAATTGAAAATAGAAAGAAAAAATTAAATTAATTACACATATTTTTATTTGCTTTTCTGTTGTTTTCTTTAATAAAGAAAAAAAAAGAAAAACTCATTAAAATTCCTTTCATTAATTTGTTAAATTTAATTCGTAAATTTCACACCTCGTTTGCCAAATTAACGGTTAGACAATTACACTTAGACAGTGATTGAGAGAGAAAGAGTTAGAGAGATTGTGAGTACAAGTGTATTGCACTCTTGTAAAGGCAACACACACACACACACATACTATGCAAGTATAAGTAAATTCACCTCTGCATGTAAACAAATCAACACATGTTCAGACAAAGCCGAAGTCAAATTGAAATTAAAGAGAAATGAAAAATTCTGCAATAATCAAGGAATTTCTGGTACATTTATTGATTTTGCTAACACGTTGACTGCCGACTACGAAATAACTCGTAGACTGCGTTCCCTTCTAGGGTATCAACTACGAGATATCTGTTGTTGACTTCCGTGGCCAGTTTTCTGAAAATTGCCGCGACAGTCAATGTGTTAAATAACTTGAAAATTAGAATTAAAAATAGAAATAAAATTGCATAAAAATTATTGCAAAATAATACATAAAAACGTACAGTCACAGAAAAAAGTCTACACACACCGGTGTATATAGACCTTTTTCATAGTAGTAGAGTGTATATAAGAAAACTTTTCATTGCCTGAAACTGTTTTTTTTTTCAAATCAAAAACCTTCACCTGATAACAATTTTTATTTCCTTGTCTGAATACTCGAGAGAAAGAGTCCTTACTGAAGCTCAATGCATTGTATTGCTGCAATACAAATATACTATCGCAGAGGTTTAGTAGGATATTTACCAAGATTTTTTTGATGTATAGTGATGGGAAAGACATTTCAAGCAGTGGCAGTAAAAACAAGAATTTTTCACGTCAAGCATGCGAGTTGGCGATGATTTCCGCATGACTTCCGCATCCGATCCAACAGTGAGCTGTATGAGCTCCTCAACGACATAGACGTTGTGCAGCCTATTAACATACAGCGGCTGCGCTGGCTCGGCCATGTCGTTCGAATGGTGGAGGATGCTCCGGTGAGGTGGGTATTTGATGCGGGGATCTGCGGAAGTCGGCAAAGAGGACGACCTTGTATGCGTTGGAGGGACCAAATCGAGGACGCCCTGCCATCGATTGGTGTGATCAACTGGCGTAGGCGCTCAAGAAGTAGAGGCGCCTCTACTCTTCCTGGACAGACAGCCTGCTGTGTCAGGAACCAACTTGAGGTTAAGAAACCATAAAGACGACATCCCTTTGAAGGTTAAAGTCTCATTAACATAAAGAGTTCATGTTACCACTCATGAATCTCTCACTTGATCATTGAGCAGTTAATGCCAAGGTATGATTCTGATACTGGAAAGCATGGCCAAGCCTTAGCTTGCCAGTCTCTCAGCAAAATCGAGCAAAAGTATTTCGAATATACATATGTAATCTGTAAGAAGAGCCGAATATCTCTGTATGTACTAAAGCATCTGATGCTTAGATGGAAAAGGACCTTCGCCTTGAAAACGCTGTGCCATAAAATTATTGGTCAACCACAGCATCGTCACGCTCTGGTATAAGTGATCAGTGAAGTTCTGATCGAAATTTAAACTCTTTGTACACACGACACTTTGTATTCGACTGCCAAATAAGATCGGGAAACATTTCTCATTCACTCATTTGACCGTAAAGCAATAGATTTCATAATAAATTCCCTTTGAGCCAGTTGTGATCAGAAAAGTTAGCTTTTGAACATGCATGCCCCCTGTAGATGTACACTGTCTGTTCAGTGTTGGGTCATAGCACAGCTGATGAACAGGAAAGGATGGATGATCATGAACCAGTTAATGCCAAGGTACGATTGTGATCCTGCAAACAGTGGCCAAGTCTGATTTCTGGACGATTTCCCATCCACTCATTTAACCGTAAAGCAATATATTTTAAGAAAAATTTGCTTTGAGCCAGTTGTGACCAGAAAAGTTAGCTTTTGAGTATTCATGCCCCTGTAGATATCCACTGTGTGTTCGGTGTTGGGCCATAGCACAGTTGATGAACATGAAAGGATGGTTTTAACAATCATCGTATACTGAAGTAAAGAATTCAAACTAGACTTGGCCTCTAAACAGTTCCTGAATATAAAAGATGCTGAAGTAGCAAAATTTATTGTGGATTCGGCTTGGTGTCCTTTAGCGAATGTTTGATTCGCGGATTGAATATTAATTCTTAATTGTATTTTGTATACGTTCACCTTGTAGTTTTAATGAAAAGACTTAATGAGTAATAATTCTGGTATCACAATGAGCCTTAGGGCGACCACTCTCTTCTTACCTAACTTAACCTAATGTACGATCCCAAACTTCCCAATTGGATTAGGATAAGCCCACATAGGATTAGTAGCCTTACTTGAACAGAGTCCAGTAAAGCTTTTCGAATAACTCCAACGGTTCAATGCCATTCAAATAAGTTCATACGGACAGTGAAAAACAAAATTGCTTCAGTTAATCTGTCCATTAAAGAACCCTCATTCTTAACAACTCATGGTAACAAAATATACAAGATAAAATGGATTGTTTGCTACTTACAATTATAATAGTCAAGTTTGATAAGCGTTTACATACCTAAAAAGAAAGAAAGAAAAAACCAAAACAAAAATTAATAAATTTTATATTTAATTGTGAAATATTTTAATGTTTTTAACAAAAGAAGATGAATTAAAGTCTTAAGTTTCTTATAAAATCTTCTGTGACCTTCCCCTTAACCAAGAGCAGCAAAAGAGTGTCTCTTGATTATGTATTCAGTTTGCAAGTAGTATTCACAAGAGTTTTTTCTTTCTGTCATGTCTCTGGTCAAGGCCAACGGCTAGAATTTGCCACAACAATAAAATTTATAAAAAAAAAAAACACAATACAACAACAATTGTTTTTATTTTAGTAGTTTCGCCTAAAGCCTACGGCAGTGCAGTAAGTGTGCTTAACTAAAATTTTGAATTTTTTTGTCTTACACTTGTTTCCACCACCAAAGGCTAAGGGCGAAATTTGTGAATACACTTAAAGGGAAACTCAAGGAAACTTGAGAGGTGTTTAATATTAAAAAAAGTGAAATAATAAATATGTATATGGGGGCATTAATATTCATTTGGGCACGTCAAGCTGCCATGTGTTATACCATGCCAAAGCGTTTCAGGGCCTTCATCATCTGAGTACAACGTGATTACTTTTCTAAAACTACAGAGAGGATATCGTTACATTGTAAACAACATCTAAGGCTTCATGTATATACAAATAATAGCAACATGTCAATGCATTGTCTGTATTCCAAATTTAAACTTGTTCTCCTGTTACATGTTGGTATAAGGTTGTTAGTGACATGTTGCCAAGACCATGCATCTAAACAATATTTGAATTGGCTCTCGTTACATTATAAGCAAAATCTAAGGCTTCATGTATATGTAAACATTAACAACATGTTGATATGATAGTGTATCTAAACAATGTCTGTAATCTGGCTATAAGTTTATATACGGTTATGAGCGACATGCTGCTAAGATCATGCATCTAAACAATGTATAAATTGGCTATCGCTACGTTATATACAAAATCTAAGGCTTCATGTATATGTAAATGTTGTCAACATGTAGCTTCGATAATGTATTTATGCAATGTTTGTTCTAAATAAAATCTAATGCTTCATGTATATATAAACCTTAAAAACATGTTGCTATGTTAGTGTATCTATGCAATGTCTGTATTCCAAATTTAAACTTGCTCTCCGGTTACAAGTTGGTATAAGATTGTTTGCGACATGATGCTAAAATCATGCATATAAACAATGTTTGATTTGGATATCGTTTATTATTATAAACAAAATGTAAGGCTTCATGTATATAAAAATAATGGCAACATGTCTATGCAATGTCTGTATTCCAAATTTAAACTTGTTCTCTTGTTACAAGTTGGTATAAGGTTGTTAGCGACATGTTGCTATGATCATTCATCTAAACAATGTTTGAATTCGCTATCGTTACATTACAAGCAAAATCTAAGGGTTCATGTATATAAAAATGTTAACGTCATGTTGCCAAGAATGTCTGTATGTATGTGTTTCGCTTACAATTCCAAGGACCCGAGCTTAAAGGGGAAATAACAGTTCAGTCGTAGACCAAGCTTTATGCGTGTTTTATTTAGCTTTACTTTTGAAACTGAAAAATTGTTGATAATTTAAATGACCTGTTTTCCATTCGCATTTATAGAAAATACAATTCTGAGGCATGCAAAGCTCTCGGGGTGTACTTTACTTATGAGTTTCCAATAACAAAGCATGGGTTGTGGTAGATTCACAGCAAACGCCAGCAATAAGTATTCAAAAAGATGAGCAGATTCGAATCATACTCATAATTTATGATACTTATACGCATTCATACTTATTTTAATGTCATACTCATACTACTCATATTCAAAGTTTGAAGTACTGATCGTACTCATACTTAACAATATGCATGATGTTGTTGATCTCGACTCTCCTTTACTCAACATTTACAAGAATCACAAAATAAGTATGATTCGCGTACGAACACTACAATAATCACTAGATGGTTGTGTGTTTGCTTTGCTTGCTGTTTTTTTCTTCTTTTTTTTGTAAATGCAAGAACAACTAAGACTGTAAATTTTGATGAATGATTCGAATCACTCCAATCATTTATGAGTATTATAAGTATTTTTGTAAATTTATGAATCTGAAAGAGTAGACGTATGAATCAAACATATTTCGAATGATATGAGTTTCATGTCAACGTTGTACTCATACTCATTGCAACCTGTATTTATAAATCAATGCTGTAGTGAGTACGAATGACTCATAGTAGTTGAATTTCAATAGTGTTGACTCACTCATACTCAAAATTTCATGAGTACTTATGCTGATCTTTGATTCACAGATATTTCCTTTAGTTGTTGACCATACTTGTGTAGTCCCATTAATACCTAACACATTATTCTTTACTTAATACTCATTGTTCTGCATTTCCTATTGGTATGTTTTTTCTTTCCTGAATTAAAGTCTTTAATCTTTTGTTGTTCAAAAGTTCAATTTCGAAAAATGTATTGTTCTTTTTAAAAAACATTTTTTATTTCCAAAAATTTTTTTGATTCCATAAATTTTTGCCAATGCATTCAGTTACTTTGCTTATTTCAAATTCTTTAAAATAAAAATTTTATTTCCAAAATTTATTTCCTTTTGTTGCTGTTGTTGTTGTTTTACAACAATAGAAAACAATAGAATTTAGCCTGAATAAAATAGAGAATAGTAAAAAGAAAAAAATTGTGACATCTGTCATTACGGATCTTAATCCTTTAAATCGTTAACACACAGACAAACACTTACTAGCTGTCAATTGAAAAACCACTTTCTACTGAAGCTAATCCTTTACTTTTTTGTTGTTGTGCAAAAAAAGCTAAAAATCCTTTTTCCCCCTTGTATGCTTCCTAAAATATCATATCAATTGTAATTATTCAGCTACTGTGTAAAAATATATCAACACAACAACAAACATGTGACAGTTGTGATAATTTTTTGACACCTCATAAAATGACAGCTCAACATAACACCCCACACAACTTCGGGGGTAAATAATAAATTTTTACAGGGTTGTTTATGTGTTAACACACACATACGAAATTAATAACATTTATTTCTGCTTATTTTTAATAAATAATTCTGACATTTAAACACCCCTCCTTCCTCTCCCTTGTTAAACCTAAAATGCAAATGTTGTTTTTGTTATTGTTGGTATCGTTATTATCGTATATCCTTTAGTAAGGGAAAACTAAAATTTGTATTTAATTTTGTTTTTGGCTTTTTGACCACATGTCTCTTCTAATTAAAAATAAAATAAATTTTTATGTATGTGACATCATCATCATCATCACCAACAACAGCGTCGTTGTCATCATCATAACCATTAACTTGTCTATCCAGTATACTCTCGCTCTCTCTGTCGCTTTGTTATCATATTTAACAAATTATTACTGATAATAGTAATAAACACAACCCTGCCTAACCTAGAAAACTATGAATGAGATAACATAACCACACTTTTTTTTGGTAGCCTTCAAAAAGTGTTCATTACAACCCCCTACCCTACCCATGATAGTTTTTATTGCCATTAGGGCATTACAATTATTTCGGAAAAAAAAAGAAATGCTTTTTGACAATAGTGATGATGATAATTTATTGTATTGTTGTTGTTGTTGTATGAGTTATTAAAAATTGCAATTTAATGCAGTTTTTGGCGCCATATTGTTTATTTGCAACGAAGGCCTTTTTTTTGTACCACAAACGCTATTTATGACTGACTATGGTTGTTATGACAATGGTTGTTAGTTTAATATGCGTGCAAAGAGAGAGAGAGAGAGAAGAAGGGAGATAGAGAGGAAGAGAATAAATGGTAAATGCATTCATTATAGCTAGATGATAAACAAAAGTTTCGATTTCAATTGTATTCCTTCAAAAACATGGAATATTTTCATGAAATTGACACAAGATTTTCTCAGTTTATTTTCGAAATTTCTTCTTCAGATTATATTTCGACATCCTCGACTCGGAAAACCTGGCCAAGCTAGTTGTGATTACAGCTTCTTACTTGGGTAAGGTTAGGCAGCAACTGCTCTCTGTTTTTACAAGAAGTTATCAGCCTTAAAAGTGTACGGGACCACAGTTTGTTGCCTTTAGAGAAAAGTAATCATTAAAACGAGTTGGAACGTATTATGATAACACGAGCTCTCAGAAGCTAGGTCGTAATCCTGACGAAGGGTTGTAATGGCCAATTATGTATGTATGAGCTCTCAGAATTACATCATCAAATGTCTACTATACTTAACTAGCTGTCACCAGATATGCCGGCGAAACAAATAAATAGAAAAGTGGTATGCCTCTCGAACATTATGTTATGGAAACTATGGTCCTGCGAAAATCTTAGGAATAGTAGATTTGGATTTCTGTATTGACTATTGATACCTGCAATCACTTATGGTCCCGCTTTTATAAGTAGAATACCCGGTAGACCCTATTATGATTATGATTCACATCACTCAGATTATGTGATCCATCTATTCATTGGCAGATGCAAGTCCCACAACAAAGTCGTTTGTGGATATTGTAACGAACAATTGAATCTTAGATTGTCTTTTAGATTACTCGATTACTGCAGTGTTAATCAGACTGATATAATGAATTTAAAGACTCCTAGATAGTCTTTTTTTAGATTTTACCCTCATTTGTATATCTAAATTCGGGGACATTAAAGTTAACGCAAAACTGACGCACTTGCAAAAGCTGGTACAACAGAAATTTCATATGAGTTAATGCCGCTGTCGTCTAGTAGGTAGTGTGTTGACTTAAAAATTGTGAGCCCATGGTTCAGCTCCTAGCATTGACTTCTCAAACAAAGCGAAATATTTCTTCCGGCGATTTCCTTTCAGCAGTCTTCTGACAAAAACGGAAAGAATAAATAAAATTTCCACAAAAAATTTCACAAATTTGTCGTTAAGAGTCAACATTAAACTGCAGGTTCCGCCCCTCATGTATAAAATTAACACACCCTACATGGGTGGTGTGAGAAACTAGGTAGTTATCCTCACCAATTAAGTAAGTATGTCATATGCGAGATTAACATTATTCTGCAGAGAGGCACACTAATAATTCCAGACTTTTAGAAAGAAAAGATGGGATTCTGAAGCCACTACTTGTATGAAGAGTTGAGGTCCACTATGGATATATTCAGAACTAGATTTGTATGAAACACAATAAGGCGCTACCTTAGAAGACTTATAGCACTTATAACAGGACACTGGTTACACATGTCCGAATATTGGGTATATATCGCCGTTACTTTTGCCGAAGTGTAATGATAAGGTTAAAGAAACCATCATCTCGGTCTCTCTACTGCTTTTGGGGCATTTGTAAATCAGAAGTAAAAATTCTTGGGTTCTCAGAATTTACAGAATGTGTTGACACAACAGAATTTGGATACAATCAACGTCTTCATAGACGTACAGCTAATAACACATTCAGACAGTAGTGAATATTAAACGCTTTAAAGCATTAAACAATCACTGCTGGGTTCTCGGAACACCAAATGCGTTAACTTTGCTTGTTGACCCAACCACCGAATGAAAAATAAGCTGCATCGCTCAAGAATTTTTTTTTTTTGAAAAATCAGCATTGAAAGCTTGTTGCTCTAGCACCCAGTTGGCATGGCAAGCCGTGAAGTGGACCCAGTTAGTAAGAAAACCATCGTTTCTCACAGCAGCAATATATTCTGCACTGGCCTGATTAAATCTGTAACACTTTCAATCTTCTTAAGTTTCTTTATAAATCTTGCCAATCCCATGCGAAGTTGATCGATCTGATGACCAACAGTACTCTGTAATACTCAAAAAATTGCCATGTTTGGATCACTGCCTTTGTAGCAAGTTTCAACAATTTTTAAGTGAAATTTGGTCATTAAACAGTCCAAAATGGCAAAGAGTTCACTTCAGATTAAAAATACTGAACAACAGCAGAGTCTTGCGAGCTCAGCGGTTTTTAAATCGCCAAATGTACAACTCTTTACAGTATGAAAACCCTTTCAAAAGTATAATGATGAAAGTACAAAAACAATAAACACGTTTATTTACTGTTAACACTATGCTCAATTACACTCTGTATACGTATGCTCTTTTCAAATTTCCCTTTTTCTCTATCACTAACACGCACACGCACACATTTTAAAGAAAATTTATGGCGTTGACAAAATAATTTCTTTGTTGTTGTTTTTGTTGCAAAATAAATATGAAAGGGAACGAAAGAGGGAGACAGAGAGAGAGAGAGAGAGCGAAACTGTGGGTATATGTGTGAGTGACGAAGGACATTATTGCTTACAAATTCGAAAAATAGTAATAAAAACTAAATAAAAATAAAATTTTTATTACCTTCGATTGACAATTGTTAATGGTTTTATGCGTAAACATTTATGGCTGCTGATCCTTTTGCCAATAAAAAGGCAAACGAAAAAACAAAATAAATCATTACGTTCTTCCTAAAGAAATTAATGAAGAGATTTCTCTCACTCTCTTACTCACACGATTAACATTAAATGAGCCATACGGTCGGTTTAGAGTTTGTTTGTGTGTGTGGATGTGTGTGTGTTTACCGTTTATTTATATGGTTTTTAAAGTTTATATAGTAACGGTTATTTTTTTTAATGGTCGCTCTTTTAGTGTACAATACATTAAAATAAAAATAAAAATTTTTTATTTGTAATTAAAACTCTTCAAAAGCAACTCTCACCACACACACTTATACTCACATAGAATCTCTTTATTAGGCAACTATGTATTTAAAGAAGAAAACGTTTTAAAAACAATTCTGGTATCTACAAAAAGCTGAGAAATGTAATTTTGAAGATTTTAATGTTAAATTAAAAGAGTTTTAAATGGTTGTGAAAAGAACACTTTAGTTATATAAGACAACCGTCAAATTTATACACAATAAAACAGATTTTTAATTAAGCAAACAAATTGAAAATGTGAAGGTACTTTTACTATTATTGTAGACTTTTACTTATACTGGTGATGACTTCCGTATCCGATCCAACAGTGAGCTGTATGAGCTCCTCAACGTTGTACAGCGTATTAATATCCAGCGGGTGCGCTGGCTAGGCCATGTCGTTCGAATTGAGGAGGATGCTCTGGCTAGACGGGTATTTGATGTGGTGATCTGCGGAAGTAGGTGAAGAGGACGACCTTGTATCCATTGGAAGGACCAAATCGAAGAAGCCCGTAGGCGCGCAAGAAGCAGAAGCGCCTGGAAGGATGTGTTGCAGCAGGCCGAAATCCATTAAACGGGTTGTTATTGCCAATTAACTAAGTAAGCAAGTATTGTGACGGAGTAATGCAAGCTTGCAGAAGTTATGAGTCCAATCATCTATGATGCTGGCCCTTTAGATGACCTTGAAGTTCCCCATTTAATCTGTTTTCACAATTCTACAGTGATCTTTTCAAAATGGCACCAAACACTATAATGAATGAAAGAGTGTTTATGACGCACACCTTTCATACATCAGTTTGGTAGAGTTCTTCATGTTATACTTGGCAAGTGCAAGACAAGCAATATGCCAAACTAATTAAAAGCAAAGAATTCTGTTCTTTGGCAAAAAAAAAAATAGCTGTCAGTGTCACTAGGGATCTTGCAAAAGAATTCGTTTTTTTGTTTTCTCTCCCAATAAATCTTAATACTTGACAGCATATTCGCTACATTTTTATAGCCTGTCATTTATAAATTAAACAGATCATCATTTAACCCTTTAGGAATTTTTTATTGGGATTTTTTGCTTGAAACATATAAACATATGTAAACAATTTTGATTGAATTCGGTTTTTGTGTTCGTTCTCCCTCTGCTTTTTAAATACTTTTTTGAATTTCAAAAATATTTTTCAAATATTTTATAAAAAAAACAAGAACGTCTTTAATGCTCCGTCATTATCATGTGTAATGATCAATCATTTCGAGTTTTACGTTAAAAAAAAAAAAAGAGAAGAAGACGAGAAATAATGATTTTTTAAATAATTTTTACAAACATTCGTTCATTCTTTTGAAAAGGCGTTGGTTTTTTCTTCCTATTATTGTTCGTTCATCTGCCTTTTTTTTATGTATGTTTCTGTGTAAATTTTGTTTCAGAAATTAATTACTTTCAACCCACACCAATAACAACAGCATCAAAAACAACAACAACAAAAAAAAAAGTATTTTAAAGTTTTTGTAATACTTTAAACGTTTTCTTTTTTATGTTTTCAACTTTAAATGTAAAACAAATTACCACGTTCTTTTCTTTTTTTTTGTTAATTTAACAACAATAGACAGACAGACAGACACAACTTCACATGCAGCTTGTAAATTGAGTATTAAAGTACTCTTTGAGGAACAGGTTTCAAACTCAACAAGATTTTTTTTGTAATAAAAGATAATTGTTGTTGTTGTTGTTTTCATAGAAAAAAGATCAATCAAAATATTAAGGTTAAAAATTAAAAAAAAAAATCCGAAAAAGTAGTAAAAATCTGTGAGAATTAACTCCTCACTAGCTTGCAACAGTACTTACAAACAAAGCTTACAGCAATACTTTTGAAATTAAGAGTTCACAAAAAAAAAAAAAAATACTGCATTCCTAAAAACGTGCATTTTTCTACAAAAGTTGGTAACACTTTTTTATTTGTCCATAAATTTTCAAAGTTTTCCAAACAAAAAAAGTCCATCCCCACCCCCCTCCTATTGGTAAGGAGCCTTGACCGAGTTGTCTAATATAAAGATTGCTGCAATAGCAAGATTAATTTTGCACTCTGATTTGATTTCTTCCAGGGAATGTTGAATCCTGGAATTGAATATTTATTGTGATAGCATAATAAGACCAAATGCTGGCCTAAGTGAAATCTCTTTTTTTAAACGGGGTCCTCCAGCTTACCTAACCGAACCTAAAGCTATGATTCCAATGGAGATTTTATTTTATTTTACTGCCGTAGGCCTGCCATTATGTACGAAGAATGTCCTCTGGATTGATGGCAGCAGTCGATTCTTTTGAGATAGTTCTTCTCAACCACTGTTTTGAGGAGTTTCTATACGACATCGAGACGACTGCTGGTTTTCAAACACTTACAAGGGAGGGGATTATCCACGAAAACGAACGCTGTTAGATATTTTTCTGGCTGGGGCTACTTCAAAGACTATTACCCTGCTTCTGTATGGCAAAAGGTTTCAGAGAAACGCCTGTATGGAAAATCGCTCAATATTTTGTGATTTTCCATACAAACAGACGTTTATCTGAAACCATTCGTCTTACAATAGAGTACTAGTCTTTGACGTCGCCTCATTCAAGGAAAGGTCCAACAGCGTCAAATAGCATGATTTTTATATCCAACTGATGTCGCCAAAATTTAAAAGTATTTTTTCTGGAAACTTCTCATGCCATACAGCTAAAATCGATCATGTTATTGAGCTCGTAGGAACGTCCAGTTCAAATCGCATTTTTGCCAGACTACATGTTCTATTGCAAGCCAAAAAAAGTTGATTTTCATATGTTCATAATATTCTGTGCTGACGGTAAGGAGTCGGAGAGAGTCTACTTTTGAAAAAGTAAGACCCAATGACACCTTCAGGTCAAAATGTTCACAAAACTGTCACTTTTTCAGGATGCAATGGCTTTTTTACAGTCGACTGTAAAGCGTAAAGCGTTACCGTATTATCCAGGCTCATTTTCGAAACATTACGACTTAATGAGACTTTCAGACCAAAATGTTTCCTACACAGTCATTTTTTTCTGGATGCAATGACTTCTTTAGCAACATGCTGCTTACATTTTTATACACATGAAGCCTTAGATTTCAAACATTGTTTCGATGCATGATGCAACATGTTATATATATGTTATAACAGAGGACACGTTTATATTTTATTACAGACATTGCTTAGATACACTGTAATAGCAAATGTTGTTAATGGGTACATATACATGAAGCCATAGATTTGGTTAATAATGTAACGATAGGCACAATTTTAAAACCTTGTATCAACTTTGCTTAGAACAACATGACGTTAACATTTTTATATACATGAAGCCTTAGATTTTGCAGCCAATTCCAACGTTGTTTAGATGCATAATCTTAGCAACATGTCACTAACAACCTTATATCAACTTGTAACAGGAGAACAAGTTTAAATTTGGAATACAGACATTGCAGAGACATGTTGATAATATTTCTATATACATGAAGCCTTAGGTGTTATTTACAATGTAACGATAACCATAACATAACAACCTTGTACCAACTTGTTGCCTGAGTACAAGTTTAGATTTGAATAACAACCATTGCTTAAATACACTATCATAGCTCCTAATAGTTATATATACATGCAGTATTAGATTTTGTTTAAAACAAACATTGCATATATACATTATCAAAGCTACATGTTGATAACATTTTATGTACATGCATACTTAGATTTTGTTTAAAATGCAGCGATAGCTAATTCAAACATTGTTTAGATGTAAGATGTTAGCAACATGCCGCTAACAACCTTATATCAACATATACTAGTCTTATAGCCACAGTACTGATATTGCTTAGATACACTATCATAGCAACATGTTGTTAATGTTTAAATAATCCTGCATGGCCTGAACGACAGGAATGTTGACTTGCGCCCGCTTTTTGAAATTTATACAGACGGTGATTTAAATGACTCTATGAAAGAAATCCTTTAAATAATTTGGAACTTTGTGTGAAAAGGATTTTTGAGGAGAATTTTTATAAATTTTTAAACAAAATTTCTAAGTTTTGTTCAAATTTTTTAAAGAATTTTTTAAAGTTTAAATATTTTTTTATGTTTTATGAAGCGAGTTTCTGCATCTGTTTTTTATTTAACAAAAACATCTTTAAATGTCATTAATTTTTTTGTTGTGCTCCTTCTCCTTGCGCGAAAATTGTATAATGAAAAGTGTTTGTTAAGCATAATACTGGCGTCTAAAGGTCGGGCAAAAACGAAGAAAAAGAGAACGTTTCATATACATATAGAGATGATGAATTACAATAACATGGCTCAACACATAACAGACATGTACACATTTGCCATGAAAAAAAAGGGAAACAAGAAAAGGGGGGTGTATTGCTTTCGAGTTTGAAATGGAAATGGCAACAGTAAATAAGAAACACAGAAACGTTATAAAATAAAATTAAAAAAAAAATTAAAAAAAATGTATGAAAAAAAAGCAAAATAATAATAAACAACAAAAATAAGAAGAAGAAAAAGAAAACATGTAATCTATAACAAATGTCAAAATCTAAGCTGTCAGTTTTTTTCTCTTTACATTTTTTTTTAATCGCAGGGTGGAAAAGTATTTCTTTGTACTCTGTTTCCAGCATAAAGGAGTTGATAGTTAGAGCATAGGGCAAACGAAAGAGAGGAGTTGGTTCGTTTGTAGATAATTTCCATGTTATTGGCATTGCCAGCCTTATAATATTAAAAAAAACAACAGCATTCCTTTAATTTATTTAATATTTCTTATACATTTTGTTTCTTTTCTTTCATTCTTTAAGAAGACGATTTAAGTTGATGTACGACAATGTTTAGGAGCCTGCAAAAATTTGGTTTTAGTTAATGACAGTCTACATAAATCATTTGCCGAATTTTCGTATTTAATACTGCCAAATAATCTTCTTTTTTTACATACAAGCAGCCTCTCCCTTGGCTTGATTTGCACCCAAAAAAGAACAGAAATAATGTCAGCTTAAGAAGGCTTAAGGTTTGCAGAGAAAAAAAAAACCGCCACAGACACTAAGGCTACAGTTAAGATTTGCTTATGATATGCGTAAAAGTAATGAACTAAACTAATTGAAAGTGTTGCCAACTTAAAATATGCGTCCTCATAAATTGCAAAACAAAATCGTTTCTTATGTTTCACAGCATATCCAGAATTAAACTCCTAAATTCATACAAAAAAACTAAGAAAATAAAATAGTGTTGCCAACTTACATGTTTAAGGTTTCAAAAATATAAAACAAATTGGTTTTCTACAGCATAAAATAAAATCTTATTGAAATAGATGATAGAGTTGCCAACTTCCTATTTTTGTAAATATCAAGACTTTCAGTTAGTGCCTCCTATCTTACTTATTTACTTAATTGGTCATTACAACCCTTTAGTCAGAGTTACAATCTAGCTTCCACCTAGGTTGTGTGCGTTAATGTTATCCATGAGTGTTTTTGTTCGAGATGCCTAAGCTGGGGTTTGAACGACGGCCTCAAGCTTAATAATCCAAAACATTATTGAAACACTAGATTGTAATCCTTACTTAAAACATCTACCTTATGGTGACCCTGCTCAACTAGAACTTAAACCTGCAAACATTAATGCATGTCGCTGATGCATGTTGTGGAAAGGTTATGGTAATCACAAATCATGTCAATTTTGCTCTCCGATACTGGTTGGCAATGGCGTTAATATTTCATTTTAGATTTGAGGATTTTCGGACAAGAAATCGGAACAATAGGCGGCTTGAATCGCCACATACATACATGATGCTATGACCTGTTTCGTTCTAAACTTTTTAGTACCACACTTTTTAGTACTAAACTTTTTAGTACAAGTACTTTTTAAATTTTGTACTGAATTTTAGTACAGATATTGACTAAACTTTTATTACTAGATATAGTGCAAAATTTTAGTACGAAACTCAGGACTAAATTTTAGTACCAAATACTACTACTGGTGTTAAAATTTAATATCAAATTTTTTTGTACTGAATTATTTAGTACTAAAAATTTTTATTATTAAACTTCTGGTAGTAAATTTTAGTATTATATTTTAGTACAAGTTTGTAGTAATAAATTGGTTAGTACTAAATAATGCTAAGATACAAATTATGTAGTTTAAATTAGTATTAAACTTTTTAGTACTGAACTTAAGTAAAAAATTTTTGTAATAAATTTTATAGTACTAAATTTTTTAGTACAAAATTTTTTAGTACTAAATTTTTGGTACTAAAGTAAGTTTTTTTTATTTTATTTTTATAGTTGACGTGCTGTTTATAGCATCTACGAAAGACAATTTTTCATTTTACAAAATGCAATTCAAATAATTGTTTCTGTTAAACACCGACATTTTCTTGCCAATTTCCCAATCAATGTACATAAGTACCATTTCCCCATAGACTAAACAATTTAACTTTAAAAATTTTTTTTTTCAATTTTGTTTTTGCTATTGTTGCTATATTGGTATTATTGGAAATTTTGTTGTTACCAAAATTGGACATCAAACAACTTGAAGGCGCTATTTAACGCATTGCATAGATGAGAATGGAGTATGGAGAGTGTGTGTGTGTGTGTGTATGTATTTAAGCAATTTTCATTTTTATAGCAAAAACAATTTTCCTTTTTGCAAACAATTGACTTTAAATCCATTTTATAAAATGCCAAACATTTCAAAAAAAAAAGCAACAACAAAAATTTATAACTAAAGATTATTCCTCCGTATGAGTGTGTGTGAGTGTTGTTTCTTTTATATTTCTGTAGGAATTTTAGTTTATTTTTTTTCCTTCATTCCTAAGCAATAGCCAAACCAACCAAATATGGTAGGGACAGCATAAATGTGCACCAAAAAGGAGAAGTAAAATGAGAAGAAAAAGAAAAGGAAACTGAAAAGTAAAACGATATGCGATATAAATTGCAGTTTGATATTGAGCAGCTAAATATTATACAATAACAACAACAACAACAATAAAGTCTATAAGAAAATCTGCGACAATCATATTGATACTATAAAGACAGAGAGAGAGGCAGGGGGGAAACGGTATTAAAGTATCCCTACAACCTTTTAAAAACATTACAATGATTTGCTCGTACACATCATCAATGTCGTTACGTTACGTTATGTTACTCTAGCCTCAAATGCCAGCCAGAAACGAAAACTGCATAAAGGTTCTCTAAACATTGTTTTGTCGCTCAATATAGGCAAAGAACGATAAAAAGGGGCAACAAGAACAAAAAAAAAAAAAAAGAAAAACGTACAAAATATATCGATCTTTGAATTATATTTACAATTACTTTACATTGTTGTTACTGTTGTTGTTGCTGTTGTTGTAGTAGTTTTTCCTAGCTTTAAAGATCGTTTATTGTTAAATTGTTAAGGTGAAAAAAAAATCTTTACAAAATTGCTTTGGAAACGTCAGTATAGTGGGTTTGTGTAGGCCTTATAAATTGCCAAATGCTGCTGTCGTTTTTATTATTGCCTTGTGCATGTTATTGCTGTTGTTGTTGCATGCAACATGCTGCAAGCATAATGTACGTGCAATAATTTGTAGCTTGATTGTATATGGACTATACACAACAAGAGTATAAAAGTGATACGAAATTGGAAAATTTATAGTCCAAGACTAGAATGGTGCAAAGCTACAGTTTGGACCATTAAAAAAGTGGCAACGTAAGCAAAAAAAAAAAGTGGTAAAAAGGTACCCTTTTCTAAACTGCGAATACATGCTTTAAAGGTTTTAAACCTTCATTAATTTCGTATGCGCTGTGCTGAAGTGAAGCTTATTCCAGAGAGAATCTTCTTTGTATGCCACGCCATGGATTTGACTTTGCCTTCTTGGAACACAAATCTCTAGTCAATGACTTTTAGTTTTATCTTGTTTCATGTACATAGCGGTGAAACTATGTCTTACCCATGGTTTCAAATTCAGGCAAAGTTTCATCTCCATTACTCCAATAAATCGATCCAAGCGATCCATTTCACCCTTTTTCGTACGCCTTTTCTGTTCCATTGCGAGCAAATCCAGCACTAATCTTGCGCCCTGATATTAATTCCACATTTACACATTGTGGTCTAGTTGATCACTACACGCTACTTAATAGGGACTCAGGGGCAAAGACAGGATCTTCAACACATTGATTTCTGTAGGCGTTGTACAGCAATGATCGAAATGAACGATGACATAAATTCTCTCTACAACTCTTTTGTAAAAAATTTTTAAAAAATAGCCTGAAAGGTTGCGACCGGTAGTACCTTTTGAATTCGATACAAGTCCCCAGTGAGTCGCCTGAGACTCTGGTCACATAAAACTACATTGGCGTCTAGGATATTCAGTATTCACTCGACGCATAAATAGTTTCATTTTATAACATTCAAGTAGAATTTCGGATATTCAGAATCACCATTTCAAAGCCTGTAGGTTTGAACTTGTGTGGAATTCACACATTAGTGAAAGATGGGAGCTTAAATCATTCGTCTTATCCTGACTACTCAAGGCAATATTTGAACCGGTAATGTTGAAAAGATCACCCGTCTGGTGGGTAGCAGATTCTAAATAGTACGAGAAGGCAATCTGTTATCCTTATTAACAGGACGTCAGGGCATTCTACGCAATACTAAATAAAATTGAAGGCAACCTTTCTGAAGCAATAGGCCCCTCTTGTAATAATCACATAAAACTTTGAAAACTGCTGGTTTAAGTAGCTCTTTGAACGTTCTAGAGTCATAGACTCGTATTCCTTGATACTGAGCAATACAGATACCTATATAACTTTTTGAGCAGCTGCTTAGTCGCCAACATTATTCAAAATCTTTGAAAATATACACCGATGACTCGATATTCGATTTAAATCGTGGTATGGTGTGTTTACATATAAGAACCTGCGTAGCAGTTGGGTATTGAGAACTTATACAGACTCATGGATTACTCTAGTGTTTTGGAGACATAAGACAAGACGACTATCGTCACGGCGAGTAAATTGCTGCTTAGTAGCGGAATTTATCCTGAGAATATGCTGATATATTCGGACAGCTGGGCCACCATATCGGCATCCAACCATATCCACGAATGTCGATTATTTCTCCAGAGTATTCGAGTTACTTTAAAATCTAGGTCCCTGGAAGTAGGGACATATCCAGTAACTGTGTGGAGGACCGAAGGGATACTTTGCCTTAAGAGAGAAATCTAGGTCCCTGGAAGTAGGAACATATCCAGTAACTGTGTGGAGGACCGAAGGGATACTTTGCCTTAATGGAATTCTTGGCCACGATTATTCTAAAAGTTATGGAGAAATCTACTTCTTGGTTAATGCTTTAACTTTCTTTGTTTATCATTTTGAATGGTTTATCTTCTGTACCCTGGGATGGTTTAGTTTTTAAGCCATGTAAAGTATATTTTATTAAAAAGTACCACAAAAGTACTTTTTTTATAATTTTTTACACATATTCTTTTTAACTAGATTTTTTACCGTATTCAATAGACTGTTGTATGTATTTTAGAATTTATGTATTATTTAAGCTTTAGTTTTAGAACTTATTAAAGTACCTTTTTTTAAAAAGTATGTTCTTTCAATTTTGAATGGAGATTTTTTGAATTAATATTATTGAATTACTCTTAATCAACTGCATTTGTTGAAGTACTATTTATTTAAAAATACTAGAAAAGTACCTTGTCCTAAGTACTCTCTTTAATCGTTTTTAAACTGATATGAATGATTTGTTTTCGTACTAGACATTGTTTCAATTTTAGAAAAGTACTGTTTATTAAAAAATACAAAAAAGTACTTAAGTACCTACATAATTAATTTGTACTAAAAAAGTACTTTAGTACTTAATTAAAAAGTACTTTTTATAAATGGTACTTTAAACATCTAAGCCTTTTTTATAAGGAATTTTATCAGTTCATTTAGCTTTTTTTTCTTTCGTACTTGAGGTTCTTTTAATTTTTTTAACCTGGCCGCGTTTCATTGACTCCGGTTGTGGCAATTGTGGTTTTATTGCATTTATGTGTGTGTGTGTGCTTAAAGCCTGCTGTTTATAGCCACAAATAGGAAATCAATATTGATTGGTATTGGGCTGCTGTTTATTTATTTTCATGGCATTTTATTTTCATCTTAACTTGGCCAAGAATGGGATTCTCAGTGTTTTTTTTTGTTTTGTTCTTTAGTATTCTTTCTTTAAATTATTCTCTAGTGACGTTTTGTTACTTTTTGGTTTTTTTTCTTTTGCCAGGCCATTAATGTTTAGGTTTTAGTTGTTATTATTGTTGTTGTTGTTGTTGTTACTAATCAATTTGTTGTATATTGTTTCTCTTTATTTTTGTTAAGCTAAGCCTGTGTTAACATACACAGACACACACAATTGCTTTTAGTTTTTTCTTTTTCTTATGCTTTTTAGTTTATTTTGTTGTTGCCTTCAATTTTAGTTGTTGTTGCAATTGCAACAATTGGTTTTCTGTGGTTTATCAACGCTTTATTACGTTGACGTTTTGTCAATTTGATTGCTTTTGATTTTTAAAGCTTTTCGATCGTTTGGTCGATTGAATGTGCCACAAAAACCCCATAAACACAACACACACAGACTGCTGCTGCAGCCAGCAATCCATGCAGCAATACATTGCATTGCAACGTAAAGCCATAATACATTGTAGCCATTAAATAAACGAAATACAACAACAATAACAACAACAACTACTCAGTTATATTATATGTTTTTAGTTGGTATATGTATCCAGCTCTGGTCTTTAATGTGTGTTCTTCTCTGTATTTTGCTGGTCATTCATTCCTTTACCCACAACAAGTTTTCGGTTTTTGGTTTGAAAATAAATTTTTTGCTGTGCTGTCGTTATTGTTGATTGTCTTGCTGGATACCTACACCTCCCCCTTGGTCTTTGTTATAAAATTTAAAGAGTTGTTTGTAAATTATTTGAATTATTTTATGTTTTCAAAAAATAATCTGTTTTTTTTTTCTTTGTTCTGTTTAACAGTTTAGTTTTCATTGTCTTGTAAAAGACCTTGAAAGTTTTATTTTTAATTTCATTGATTTCTTAATAAAATTGATAATCTCTACTTAAGCGAGGCATTACAAGTAATGGAGAGCTCTTTAATCAAGTGAAAATTATTAAATAGGGCATAAGGAAATTAATTTTTAACATTTGAGGGTCGTCATAAGATCTCTAAGAGAAGCCGTGCAATCATCATGGTTATCGAGTTTTGGAAATCGAAATCTAAGAATTATTAAACCAAGAAGACAACTGACCTCGTAAGACTACGATACACCCAGCAGAAGTTTCCTTCATTTCAAAGCAACGATAAATAGGAAAACTCACATCGTACAAGCTCCTACAGAAGACTATTCATTGCTTAACTGATAACAAAAAACTTGATTAATGAAACTGAAACACAGCAAAGAAATAAGAATTCTATGTTCCCTCAAGCAATTCCTTTTCTTATATTCATACTCCGCAATTAGAGTGTAATAGGCCAGCATTTCCTATGGAAGTTGGCGTCAAATGCCTTAAATATAATTTACTTGAGTTGTATCAAGGATTCCATCTTAATACAATCGTGCAGCCTATAAAACCGTATCTCCACGGCTCATTCCTCTGACATCTTCTTGCAGCCATTGTGTCAATGTTACGAACGTATGACCTAAAATTGTCGTACCGTAGTGTGTTGTTGATTTATTAGGCGACAGTCTCAGTTCGGAAATCTCGAACAAAGCGAATTTTGAAGAACAATATTCCTTCGGTGACTCCCTCTCAGCAGCCTTCTGGCAAAAACTCTGAGTGTAACTAAAATAGCCATAAAAAGATTCTGAAAACTCTGCCTCAACAGGTGTGATGTAAGATCTTATGTAGGTTGTAATTCTGACTAAGGGGTTGTAATGAAGTTAAGTAAGTTATGGATTTTATGAACAAATTTCTGTCACACTCAATGCCAGAGAAGATATTCTGTGCTCTTTTTTGTTTCCTCGTCATAATGCTGTCCGAAGTTGATATTGTATGATATCCTCTGCCTCGGAGGGTGTATGTCTGCAGCGTGTATGTTTAGTTATGACCACGATACTGTTCCTAAAATCGATCAGCGATTTACTCAGCTTTATAGTCTTGGTTTTTAAAATTTCATCGATGACATGCGCGTGCTACAGTTTAAACTACGAAATGATAGATTTCAAACATTTTTTTGTGGCAATAAGTATCTCTTTATCAATTGGCGTTGCCAATAAAATTGTGATAAAAACAAACTAATTTACAGGAAAATCATTCATTGTTTTTAGAAATTTTTTTCATGTTTTCACTTAGAAGAAGCCAACTTCAAAAATTCGCATTGCCAATTTTGAAATATTTTCTTTGCTTTACATAAACTGTATTTTTTTATTAAATTTTCTGTGAGCAAACATATTTTCGTTTGTGCATATTTTGTTAATGTTGTGTGGTCTTAGTTTTAAAATATCGCGTTGCCAATTATGGTATAATTTTTTAATACTAGAAAAGTTTTTTATATACAATATAGAAGGATCTAATTATATTTTGTTTGCTAAAAACTATGTTGAGCTGTATTTTAAATATCGCGTTGCCAATTTAAGCTGATTTCTTATGCAAAATAGATATTTTTATAAATAAAAAAATATTTGAACTATTTAAAATATAACATATGCAGAAATAAATTGAATATATTTGCTCAATTTATAAAATTCGCATTGCCAATTTTCGAAAAAAAAATTGAATCATTTCCATGAATATTGTTTTTGATTTTATTACTGTTTTAAAATATAAATTTACATACTTTTTTGCTTTACATTTAATTAACTTATGGATTAAATTTTCCGAAAGAAATTGTTCCCTAACTTGTAAATTTTCGCGTTGCCAATTAATTATTTTCATGTATAATAAAACAGTTGTCCTTATATTTTCTATTTGAAAAATCTCGACATATTTTCTTTATAACAAAATAATTATTCAAGAAACAAATTCGCGTTACCAATTTAAATTCATGTTCTTTATGAAACGATTATTATCCGTGAAAAATTGTTGTACTAATCAAACAAAATTTCTGCAGGAATTATTTAGAAATATTTAGTTAATTTAAAATTTTCGCGTTGCCACTTTTAGAAAAAACCCGGTTTTTTTGTTTTAAAATTTGGAGGAGTGAAATTTCAATACTTTATTGGCTTGCTAAAGCTTAATTTTGTATCAAACTTTCCTGAAAATTCTATTAATTTTTTTTATTTCTCTAATAATTAACAATTGCATGAAGTAAACATTTATTTGTTTATGCCATAAAATGCTTAAACAAAAATTTTTTATTTTAGTGTTACCAACTTTTTAGTTAGGAAGAGGCTATTATTGATAATTTTGTTTTTATGGATAATGGATATGGAAGTCCTAAAATCATAAATAAAAATGAATAGTTGTTTTTAATGTCTAACGACAAATGCATACTTAGGAAATATGTAAAGATTTTTATTACTTTGCTTATTACCATTCAAATTATTAAATTTTATCATGCTTTAATGACCTTTAACGAAAAATTTTATGCAGAAACATATACAAAATTTCTAAGAACTTAATTATCTCGAGGTTTTGTTGGTCTGTAGTCTCCTTGAGCAAAAAAGGATGAAAACCAACAGATAATGCTCGTATAACATAAATACTCACAACAAGCAATGCTTGATGAAATGAGTGAATACAAGGAGTTTTATGTTTAAAAGAATGAGTCTTTAGAGAGAGTTTTTTTTCTTTATTTTTTAATTTTTTGTGGTAAATAGTTCTGAGTAGTAATAGTAGTATTTGGACTCCTTAACTAATGCTGCTACTCCGTATACTAAGCCACATGAAGTATTTTTCTTAATTTTTCCTTAAATTTTTTCTCTTTTTATTAAACTCTTATGCCAGTAATTTTTTGTTCTTTCTCGGTTTTATACCAAAATAGCTATAAATTTTGTTGTTGTTGGTGGTGTTGGTTCGTTGGTTGGTTGGTTTGTTGGCCCCCAAAAACTAAAGTGCAGTGTTTCGCATTACCCATCATCCATATAATGTGGCATTAAAAAAAAAAGCGAAAAAACATGCCATGATGTTAGACAAAAAACTTAAAAAACTTGAAAAAAAGGCGAATATTTTGCAAAACATGATGCAAAAATGTTTTGGAAAAAAAAACTTCGTCTACTGAACGGTTTCGTTGTTGATTTTTTTTTAATGCTGGCTGGCTGCCTGACTGGATGGCTGTTCTTTAAAATTCTTTCTTTATTTCGTCTCTTAACAACCATTAGATGAATGAGTGGATGGATGGATGGTGGATGGTTGTGGCGGACAGACATAATTTTTGTTTTGTTTTGTTTTTTGTTTTTAACTAAAAATCTTGTAGTAGAGGTATTTTTATGGCATTTATAAAACAAAAAACAAACAAAAATTTCCTTAACTAATGATGTTCTTAAAAGCAATAAAAAAAATTATTTCGTTTTCAATTTTTTTTAATTTTATACTTTAATTTGCCAAACACTTATACCGTTGAACGTACATAACTGTAAAGCTGTTAAAATTAAAAATTTTAAAAGAAAACTGCATTATAAAATGAAAATATTTTCGAAATAACGACAAAAATCTTCAGTTTTCACTACATGCCGAATTTCCAATGTGGCCTAAGCTGTGTTACACGTAGCAACGTCCTGTTAAAACCACATGACATTTGTATTCAGATCAGAGATCAGCAATGAGTATTAAAAAATATGAGTATATTCGAATCATACTCATAATTTTTGATACTTGTACACATTCATACTTATTTTAATATCATGCTCATACTACTCATACTCAAAGTTTGAAGAAGGATTTCGATTCTCATTTACTCAACATTTACAAGAATCACAAAATAATTATGAATCGAGTACGAACACTGCAATACTCACTAAAAGGTTGTGTGTTTGCTTTGCTTGCTGTCTTCGACTTTTTCTTTCTTCTTTTTTTTGTAAATGCAACAACAACTAAGACTGTAAATCTTGATGAATGATTCGAATCATTTATGAGTATTATAAGTATTCTTCTAAATTTATGAATCTGAATGAGTAGGCGTATGAATCAAACATATTTCGAATGTTATAAGTTTGATATCAACGTTGTACTCATACTCATTGCAACCTGTAATTATAAATCCATGTTGTAGTGAGTACGAATGAATCAGAATAGTTGAATTTCAATACTGTTGACTCATTCATACTCGAAATTTCATGAGTACTTATGAGTAGCGAAGAAACGAGTTATTGCTGATCCCTGGTTCAGATTATCCAACTCGGGACAAAAGAAGTCTGCAATCATCGACCTATAGTGCTCGCCATTGACAGTGTTGGATTGGCCAACGATATTTTCAAAGAAATGTGGACACCAGCAGCCCAATAGCCGCAACAAACCAAGACTTTTTTTCACATGCACAGGTCGCTGTTGACTCTCATGTGGATATCAGTTCAAATTCTACAATTTTATTTGGCCGTGTACCTATTCATCCAGAATTGAACCTTATTACTGAAGATGATTTTCAGTTAAAAGTCGACTCTACGAACGACAGATTTTTTTTTGAGAAACTTTTCATGGCAATTTTTGTTTACGGAAAACCGAGGTCTTGTGAGCGATGTGAAGTTAACCAAATCGGAATCTCCTGCAATATCTGACGGACAGAGGCGATGCTTTTGGCAGATTGTTCTTTTCATCGTCTTACAGTCGATCGTTTACAGAACCAATGCCCTGGAATTTATTCACCACAATTTGAATAGCTCACTCGCTAATACGATTATGGCAACCTTAAAATAAGAAAAGTGGGCGACGCAGTTCCTGAACAGAACATCCATTTTGATAAGAACAATTTTCTTATTAGCATGTGTTATTCAATGCTATTATCTCCAGCTATGGCGGCTTTGCAGAGCAGACTTAGCAAATGCTGTTATCAACTGTCAAACTATGAAATTCTTTGTTGATAGACCCTATATTTCCAATTTTAATTTTGAAAGAAATGTTTTTTAAACATTTGGTTTTTGTAAGATCAGACTTATTACCATCTTCGCATTGCCAAACTTTATATATATAGTATGTATTCTTTTACAATTTTTTTCTAGGTCGACTAAAATTTTTCTGTTTTTCGCCTTACCAATTGTTGCCATTTTGTTTTCTTTTCAGTTAGAAACCT
Organism: Sarcophaga rosellei; assembly: GCA_930367235.1. Classification (NCBI taxonomy): domain Eukaryota; kingdom Metazoa; phylum Arthropoda; class Insecta; order Diptera; family Sarcophagidae; genus Sarcophaga; species Sarcophaga rosellei. The sequence goes on along the minus strand of OV884020.1, from coordinate 11,721,598 downwards.
TAATAATTGTTTGTTAAATAATTTTTCCCTTCAAAACAATTTTGCTAATATTTTCGCATTGCCAACCATGTACTATATTTTCAAATATCAGTTTGATTTTCTGAGTTTTTGTTCGAAAATCATATAATTTTAGAGCTGTAAACAGATTTTTTACGGGAATGTAAGCCTATTTGTTATTTTCGCATTGCCAACCATGTATTCTATTTTCAAATATTAGTTTGATTTTCTGATTTTTGTTCGAAAATTATATTAATTTAAAGCTAAAAACAGATTTGTAGGGAAATATAAGATTATTTGTTATTTTCGCATTGCCAACCATTTAATATATTTTCAAATATCAGTTTGATTTTCTAATTTTTGTTCAAAAATCATGGAATTTTAGAGCTGTAAACAGATTTGTTAGTGGAATATAATATTATTTGTTATTTTCGCATTGCCAACCATGTACTCTATTTGCAAATCTCAACTTGATTTTCTGATTTTTGGTCGAAACTCATATAATTTTAGAGCTGTAAACAGATTTGTTAGGGAAATGTAAGATTATTTTATTTCCGCATTGCCAACCATGTATTATATTTGCAAATATCAGTTTGATTATCTGATTTTTGTTCAAAAATCATGTAATTTTAGAGCTGTAAATAGATTTGTTAGGGGAATATAGATTATTTGTTGCCTTCGCATTGCCAACCATTTTGTAATTTTTTTTATTTAAATACTATGAAGCACTTGTTAATTTTGAAAAACATTCGGTTTAAATTTGTATGTTAGTAGAAAGGATGTTCCATTATTTTTGCATTGCCAACCTTAAGTGGAATTTTATTTCAGAAAAAAAAAATTCAAATTAAGCCAGTGTAAAGGGATTATTTAAAACACTTCCTTTCGGTAATTCAATTATAATCTTGACACATTTTCTAACCGGAATGTAGATACATTTTTCAACGACTACAACAAAAGAAAAGTTTTGTGTGTTGTTGTTGCTGTTCATTGTTGTTGTAGAAAATTTTGTTGTTAATGATCTTTTGAAATAAAAATGAGGTGTACAAACCAAAAAAGAGCGTGGGTGTTGTGAGGAGGGAAGGAAAGGAGAGAGAGAAAAAACACAATTGTATTGTTATCATCACTACATGGTTGTTAAACATTAAAAACATCATGTAGAGAAATTATGCTGTGTGTAGATTTTAAGCGTTATTTTTTCTTTCTGTTTTTGTCTCTCCGTGTTATTTAGACGGTTTTCTGTATGTTTTTCATTTTTTTTGGCTTTGTTATCATATTCAAGCTTAAATAACTTGAATGGGATTTTGTTGTTGTTGTTGTTGCTTGTGCCGTTTTTTTCTGTTTTGTAAGCGGCAGTATTCAGCATCATCAGCATCAGCAACATCATCAACAGCAGCAAAATCATCATTTCGTCGTTGAGTCTGAACAACAACAACAACAATACAAAAGCTTAATGTGGTGGGTATAATGTTGTGTTCTATTGTACATAAAACATAAAATGTTGTTGTTGTTGTTTTCATGTACTTGTTATTTAATGTTGTTGTAGTAATTGTTGTTGTTATTGTTGAAAACTGAATACTGCATTTGAGCTTAATGATGATCATCATCATGCCCATATTTTCAACAATAATAATGACAGAGACAATGATAATGCTGACGATGATGATGATGATGAGGATAATTTTGTTGTAGTAGTAGTTGTTGTTGTTATTATTGTTTTTATGTAGAGTTAGTTTGGTTAGTTGGTTTGTTAAAAGCCAAAAACATTAGTAAGAACAAACAACCTCAACTACAGGCAGATATGTATGTATATTGCTGCATGGTGCCGCATCTAACAATTGTTGTTAATGTTTTTTGTTGTTGTTGCTGTTGTTGTTGTTGTTGTTGTTGTTGTTATTATAGCTGTAGCTGATGATTGTTTGTCTGTTGTATGCTGTAGTCATTGCTGTTTTGCTATTTTGGCTTTATATTCTCTGGAATGCCAGTATGCATGTGTATGTTTGTCTGTCTGTCTGTATGTCTGTCTCTTCTCTCTGTATATATGCATATATGTCGAGTGTTGTTGCCTGTAGTATATGCATGTTCTTGATTGACCTTTTTTTGCAACTACAACAGCAAAATACTCACAAAAATAAGAAAAAATTGTGTGTATAGTTCCCGTTGCTTATCCCTGCCTGCAATTTTTACGTCTCTCCCACACTCTGTTGTTAACGAAATTACTATACGTACGTACGTTTATCTGTAATGTCCTCCTCCTCACTGAGTGTGTAGGGTAATTGTATGCATATGGTTACATAGGGTACGATACAAAAAACCATTCGTATTCTTCATTTCAAAAGCGGGAGAAGAAACAATCATTTGGATGACCATTTAGGACAAATTTTGAAAAAGATTTTTTTTTATCGTATTTAAAAAATATGCATAAATATGCTGAAGTATTTTCTGTTAAAAATGGTTTTATAACAACTTTTCTTAATAAGAAGCAAATTTAAGAATACTTTTCCCAGAAATAAAAAATATGCAAAAATATGCTCGGTTTTTTCATCATGTAAGTTATTGAATAATACATTTTTCTTAATAATAAAGACAAAAATAAAATTAAGTATATTTTAAAGAATATATGAACGAAAATAAAGAATATTTAAAAATATGTCCGGACATATTTCAGAAAAAACCGTCTAAATAAACAAATAAGAAAATACATACATTTGAGAATATTGCTTTTAAGAAAATAAAGAATATGCAAATATATGCCCAAGCGTATTTCGGTCAAAATTGATTGTTAATAAATAAATCAAGATAACAAGGGCAGAAACGTGAAAAAATAGCTGTATGTTAACATTTGTATAACAAATATGCAAAAATATGATTGTCACTGTAGTGCGAGGTTTGCCATTTTCTAATATGGATCGTTAAACATCGGAAGAGAGCGTAAAAATACTGATTAAAAGAGTGGTGATTCAAACGCGGTCTCTTTGCGATGATTATGATCAGTATAACTGATTTACTAAGCCAGAAGTTTTTAAAATTTTAAAGAACTTTGAAGAATATGGTATGAATGAAGCAAGCATTTAATTTGCTAAGAAATGTATTAATTTTTTCTCAAAGCCTTTAAATATATGTCAATTTAAAGTTATTACACTGATATGCTAAAATATGCCACACTATGTTTTTATGCAATAAAAGAATTATTAATTAATCTGTACAAATTTGTTTAGGAATGTATTAATTTTTGCAAAAAAAAAGCGTTAAATATATGCCAATTTGTAGTGGTACAAGAAGTATGCTACAATATGCAAAAATATGCTTTTACAAATTTTAAATTATAAAAAATTTTCAAATTCTGTATGAAAGTAGTCCTTGAAAAACTCTTTAAACTGTAAAAATATGTTTTATTCCTAAATCTGGCCACCTTTTTTTTAGTATTTTTTTAGTTAGTGTTGCCTCCTCTGTGTTTGCTGACTTACAAAAAGCGAGTGTGTGTTTAAAGTATTATGGGGATATCATGCTTAAAACTGCCAAAAGCCGTATACAAGCATTTTAGTTTGTTTCGTTTTTCTTACAGCAACTTTAAGAACAACAACAACAACGACAACAACACCAACTAATAATACAGCAACAAAATAGAAAAGAAAAAATCCATGCAAGAAAGTAACACAACATCATCAATATGATGCTGATGATGCCTTTTTTTTACAAATAAAAACTTTTCCCAAAATAGTATGTATGGAAAAAAAGGCTTTTTTCCTAAACATTACTAAGCATTTAAAGGCAGGCGAAAAAAAAAATTGTTTTCCGTAGTTGGGTTTCCAGGTTAAGGTTCAGGTTAAACTAATACAACCTGTTTTTTGGAGAAGCATTTCTTTTCCTCTATTTTTTAATTTTTTTTTTGATATTCTTTTGGAGAGGAAAAATGTTTTGAAAGAAAGTTTTTTTTTTCTCAAATTCTTTAATTGACCTGCTTATGGTGTAAATAAATTATGCATTTATATGCTGATATTATACCATAAGCTATTAAAGATGATGCTAAAGTTGTGAGGATGCAGTTGTATGGCGTAGAGAAATTGTTGCTGATTTACAATTAAAATTTATGGCTGCTTATGCTTTGCTGACGATGATGATGATGATGATTATGACGATTGTCTTGTTCTGAAGTAAATGTGGGAAAATTTGTGCGACCATAATTTAATAACTATTCCCAGCGTATTTTTCCTGGTTTTTTTTTTTTTTTTTTTTTAATAGAAATTAAAGATAAATTATCCCTATTAATGTTTATTAAAAAAAAAACAACAGAAAACATTTAATAGGGCCACTTAATGAAATCCGTTTCATTTGCAATGGAAACTGCTGCTAATTTCTCTTGTTTTTCATGTAATTATGATGATGTGTGAGTCATTTATCGCATCAACGCTAGTATTTTAAAGTCATACACTGTAGGAGTATATGTTTTAAGATATAATTTGTGTTTCTAAGCTCAAAAACAACTTCCGCTTTAATTATTAGAAAAAAAACGAAACGAGACCCTATTCCATATTAAATAAAGATTTCTTTGTTCTAAAAATTTTAATCAAATGTTTTAGTACACTATACATGCATGCATGCTTAGAAGGCGACATAAAATTATTATCAGTTACTGGCATATTTTAAAAATAGGTCCAGCATTTACTAAAATAAAACGGAAAAAATTGATGTATTTAACGAAAACATTAATCAATTTAAATTATAGGCAAGAAATAAAAAAAATTTAAAAAAAATTAATTTTTAGTTTCAGTTGGCAATGCGAAGATATAAATTTATCTTAAAAAGAACAAAAACACCTCATGACAAATGATGATGATAAAGTAGTAAAACCAACAACATATACACAAATTTTTATTTAGTTGGCAATTCGAAAACTTTTTCTTCCACAAAAATTATAAGACATTATCACAATTAACATATTTAGTACCAAACTAAGCCAATTTTACAAAAATATTGAAATTGTAAGTCTTAAACTTAAAATAATTTTAAGTTTGCAATGCGAAAATATTGGACTTATATTGATGCATTTAAATCAGAGCCCGGCAACACTTGCTATTGGTCAGTTGTTGCAAGAGCGAAAAATAAGAAACAAGAAAAATGTATACTCTTACATTCACTACAATGCAGGCATGGAGAATTTAAATTTTTAAATGGTGGTATTTTAATTAAAAATATTAGTTAATTAAATTAAAATTTGTAAAATTCGTTTAGACTTCTTTGATTATATTGATTTAAGAAAGCATTTTAGATAAAAATCTGTTTTTTTTTTTGGAAATATACATATTTAATAGAAAACTTTCTAGGATATTTATACTGTACATCCCTGCATTAGCAGATCTTCATGTAAAAAAGCAAGAAGCATGCGACAACACAACCTCTTTCAATGGATGCTCAAACGAGTCTGAGTGTGTTTTTGATCGTGAGAGTACGTTGTTGTAATGGCTGACATGCACGCGTGCATAGGAATTGCCGGGCTCTGATTTAAATTGATAGGGGACAGCTGTAAGACTTCAAACAAGCGGCTTTATACCAAACCAACAACTTCTAATAAAAATTTTATTTAGTTGGCAATGCGAAAAATTTAGTTTTTTCCAAAAATTATGGGATAGACATTAACATTGACACTCAACTCAGAAAACACTGAAATCGGTTTAAACTGAAAGTATTATTAAGTTGGCAGTGCGAAAATGTTGGAATGGATTTCTATTCAAACTTCTTAATTCTAAGGGAAATATATTTCAGTTGACAGCTGATAGACTTCAAACAAGATGAGTCATTTCATCTATCTTTTATAACCAATCGTATCAGTCTACCGCGATATTTCAAAAGAAAATGGATAACAATTAGTTCTTCAAGTCTGGACTAAGCTTGATAAATACTGGAAACACTGCCCTTTAATAATCAAATGTAAACATTGAATATCGCCATGACCATACAATTACGACAGACACCAGTAGTTCCAGATACTCATTTGAACTTTAAATTAAAAAAATTCAGATTTGCTGTTAGCCGACCAGAGATTGATTGAATGTTGAGAGACAGTTGACCAGTAGTATTTGAGCCTATTTAGTAGCAACATCGACGAGCTTATTATTAATAATGTTCGAGAAGAGCTGCTTTAGTGTATTTGTACTGTATTTCCCGCCAACTATTCGTATAATATCTTATATGGCCTAGTCAAAAGACCGGTTACCAATCTCAGATTATTCCTGGATAGTCCAAATGCATGACTCAGATCTCCTCCTATTGTAATTTCCCAACAAAAGTTTGGATTGCCTCAAATCAACGTGGTCTGTGATCTATCTTTACTCTTCTCTATCGTCCCTTTCGTTGAGCACAGCAAAACAGGGTTCAGCCTCGAACAAGGGTTTGACAACTCTTTTTTTCGCAAGCTAATCAGCCTGCCCAGCAAATATAGGCAAAACTATACGCAGTTTGGTGACAGCCAACACAGTAAATTAGGTTACTTGCTGATGTATCAAAATAGTTCGGTTTGTCGGAGTGAATCGCTTCCCAAGATGGATTTGTTAATCATAGTCTTCGAATTGCTTCTTCATCTGCCCCCTTTTATACACATTTCACCGGAAAGTGTTTTTGTACCAATGCTGAGCTGCACTTCTCACAAACAAATTTAGTTTTGGGTGGAGTAAACAAAAATTTTAGAAATATTGGGCAAAGTACTTAACACGTTGACTGCTGCGGCAATTTTCAGAAAACTGGCCACGCCAGCCAACATTGACTTTTTGTTCTTTTCCCAGAAGCCATTTATCGATACTAGCACTGCTATAATGCGATTTTCTTCGTAGCTACGCAAAAATGGAGTTGGCTCCCTAGAAGGGAATGCAATCTACGAGTTATCTCGTAGCCGGCAGTCAACGTGTTAAAAAAGCTCAAAGAAAACTGTGATAAAGAAGTAATTTTTTTTTTTTATCGAAAAGTCTGTGTTTAATTAAAAACGACAGGGGCTTACTGGCCCATTTTTTTTATATTTAATGGAAATGCAGTTTTTTCTTTATTTGTCTCCATACTTTAGTAGCACACTGTTATTACTGCATTCTTTTTATAATTCGGATCTTTATTTTACTTCTTACGCGTACTAAAATCTGATTTCGAAGAAATAATATTGAATGCACTCACTTACGACAATGTGATGTAAGTGGCGGAGCGATTAAAATAGTTTTATTTTCTTTTTCCTTAATTTGTCTACATTGTTTCTTGACATACTGTTGCAATACATACTTTTATTTATTTTTTTATTTTTCTTTGTATTAGATTTTCGTGATTTTTTTGAGATTTTTTCAAAAAATTTAAACACAAAAATCAACACATGCTGAGCGCTGTTGTTGTGAGTGCGTACGTTGTATGTGTTTTTAAACAAACAAAAATTTTCGTTTCATTATTTATGAGGCATGACGCAAAATACTTGAATACAAAATTCTAGACAATTACGTTGAATTAATGTAACGAAAAACAAACCAAAAATAAAAAATGAATTAAAAATTGTGATGAAATTTTTGTGTTTCTCCACTTTAATGACATTTTTTTATTGTTTTGGAAAAATGTTCCGGTTTTTCTCATGATGAAAGCTTAACTTGAAATGGAAACAAATGCTATAAAAATGAAACTTTTTTTGTTCTATAATACACTGGTTGACAAAAGTTTTTGGAATATAAAAGGATATTTACAAATTAAAATATTAAAGGGAAAATATTTTTGGCTTTTTAGTGGACATTTTTTCAGTATAAAAAAACTCTTAACCAGTCGGAACCCCAAATTCTCTGTAAGGTTTGCAATTTCATCATGAATACTAATACTACTTCATCATGAAGACTAACAACCAAACAACGCTTGCAGAACTTGTGTGACAATTATTTCTACTGAATTTTATTTTCAGCGTCGATGCCTATTTTTGACTAAATGGTCAAGTCAACGAAAAGAATTACAGTAAGACCCCTCTTAACGCGGGTGATACGTTCCAATAAGTTCCAACGCTAAACGAAACAGCGTTAAACGAGGCAACTAATAAATCAACTGTGACGCAATAAAAATGCGTTCGTGCTGTGATTGCGACTTCGGAAAATACAGTTGGAAACTTTATTCTGGACATGCTAACAAAAGAGCGTTGAAAAAGATACATAGTAGACATCGTCGCTATTTAGTGCACAGCTTTTGTACAACCGCGCAATACTGAAACAGCGTAAAGCGGGGTCTTACTGTATCGAATTTGATATGAAGAGCAGCCTATGGAGTATTTGGTGCGGTTTGTAGACCAGCGCCATTATTTCTCTTTACGAACAATGAACATAGCAACGTAGTAGGCTTTGGGGCAAGATATCGTGCATTGATTATCGATTTTTTTTCTCCAAAATAGAAAAATTGAACTTGGTTGACATTTAATGTGACAAAAGGCACACAGCACACGAACTATGAACCTATTATACGGAGAGTTGAATGAACAATTCATCTCATGCATGCTTGCCAAAAGTCTAAGGCCCGTTAGAATCGCTAATTTGTGATGGAGGGCCTTGCGATTTAAGGACAGAAGTGAATTAGACCAGCAGAGTCTAACAATGCTGACAACTTCCCTATAAACCGAGTGGATAATATACAAATTAACAAAGCCTATGCCCTGTAACATGTAGGTGATTGCGAGTATCATGCCGGGTTTCACTTTTGTTACTCAGTTTAATTTTTTTCTTTTCAGTAATTAACCGTTGTTTTGCAACCCAAAAGTAGGTTGTGATTTTTTTTACTGAATTGATGAAGAGCTTTTAAACAAAAAAGTCTGGCTTAACCAATTTTCAACAATTTTTTCACGTGTGACCACTTTTGTTACACAGTGTTATACATTTTATTTTAATTTTTTTATGACAAACGAGCTAATAAAAGCTAATTGTAAAACAAATAGAGGATTTAAGTATTGTTTTCATATTTTAGTGTATATTAATTTTTGTTACGCAGTATTATAAGTTTTCTCTTTTAAATTTTTAATAATGCACTGAATAATAGAAAATCTTTTTATAACCAAAAACAGGCTTCAAAATATTGCAAATTTTTCTCATGTTGGATAATTATTGTTACTCAGTGTTAAAAAAAATTAAAATTTAGTTCCTTATAATACTTAAATTCAAAGTTGTTGTTATAAAACGTTGATATTATAATAGGAAATGAATTTTTTGTTTGTTTTTATTTCACTGTGCATTAATTTTTGTTACAGAGTGTTATAATTTTTCTTGTTTTCTTTCAATCTTTATTTAATACACTAAATAATGTCTCATTGTAAAACTGTAGGGGGTCTATTTAACAACATGTCTGTGTAGTTATGTAGTTATTTTACTTGTATTCGTATGATAATTTTTGTTAACCAGTGTTTATGAGTCAATGTTTTTGTTTAACGCGTTTATGTGCGTGTAATTTGTTGTGATTTAATTCAGAGTCGTTAAAACAAGCCTTTTTTTGTTGTTGTTCGTCGTTAGAAAGATTATAATGTATGTTTTATTGTTGTTGTTATTTGTAAATGTTATTGTTTGTGTAGTTGTTATTGCTATGTTGAACAACAAATCATTATAATTGAATTAAATTGTTGTCTTAACACCCGCACAATTAGATTTTTGTCAAAGGAAAAGCACACACATCGGAAAGTACATACATACAGCAATTTAAAACGTCAAACATTTAGGCAAACCCATCACAAAAAAATAATTACAACAAAAGCATGTTATTTTTTGTTTTAATACTTTAACACGCCTTTTGAAGTTTTGAAAAGCATTTATTTTCAAGCTTTTTTTATGTGAATATGTTTGTTAAACATTAAAAACAAAAATTTTTTCAATAATTTTTGTGTGGGCAGATGGTGGACAAGAAAGATTCTTTACAAAATCAATTGGCAATGCAAGCAAGCAACTGAGCCAAGCAAATCTTTTGAAATCTCTTCAGTTCACATGTGATCTTTAGCCGGCTGCCTAGCTAGCTATGTATGTGACAATGGTTTTAAAAAAATAATTTTTTTTTTTATAAAAAAACATCTGTTTTTTTATTGTTATGATGAAGTTAAAGATTTAAAATTCCATCTTTAAGCTAAGCTGTTCGTTTGCTAAACATGATGATAAATGATGTGAAAATGTGTAAAAAATTTATCAAAAAAAAAAAAATCAAAAATTCCCTCCTAATCTTTATAATTAATGATTAATTTTTTAAGATCTTTATTAAGAAAGCTTAACAAACAAATTTCATTAGCAATATATTAATCATTTTAAATAAAATTTATTCAAATTTATTTAAACAGTTGAACAAATCACATAAAAAATCGGATTAAAACTACAAAGAGTTTAAGCGTTGAAATATAAGAAAAATTGTTTTTCGAGAATTTTGACCTTAAAAAAGTCAAAATTTTTATATTTAAGATTTGGTTAATTATTAATAATATTTTTAGTAATAATTACACTGAGTCACACAATTGGATATTTGATATTTCATTAAAAAAATTATAAACTAAGCAGGAGCTGTATAACTTAGAAATCTTGTGGGATTTTTAAGGAATGTAGCATGACACTACCTTTTTTGAAACAATTTCAATGAAAAACTTATCTTTTTAATTTGCTTACACATATGAGTGAGCAACACTGTTTTCATGAAAAGTGATGTTTAATGTTAAACGTTAATTTTGATTTCAAAACATTAAGGGCCATTATTACAACTTGTCGTTAACTAAAGGGAGGATTTTAACTGGCAGATAAATTGTTTTTCATTATTATGAGTACCCAATACCCTTTAGCTAAAGGTACCTTTAACTAACCCCAACTTTAACTACAAGTTGTAATAATGGCCCATGCCAAAACATGAGCTAAAAAGCCTTGCATTTTTTTTACAATCAACACTCAGGGGGATGGTCCCTACTCATGCAGCGGATTGTATTAGAACCAAGATAATATATTGTGGGGAGGAAAGAGAGATTACTTTCTTACTTAATTGGTCATTGCAATCCTTTAGTAAGGCTTACAACCAGCTTCTCACGCTACCCAAGATCAGATTTTTTAGAAACTTTTCATGGCAGTTTTATTTATTCCCAGAGCTTTTTAAAAGAAGACTGTTGAGTGAAGGAAATATTTTTTTTCATAATATTTTTTTTAAGTGTCTGAGCTGGGTTTGAACCAAAGGTTCGCGTCTAATAAAAAGCCAAAACATTACCTACTAGATCATGGCGATTTCTTACATACGTACATAATTTGTCATTACACCATTTTAGTCAGGATTATAACTTAGCTTTCCACGTCGCCCTAGTTCCGTACACTAGTTTTATCCATGAGTGACAGGACCTACAATTTAAAGTCGACTCTAAACGTGAAATTCTGCTTTCCCTCAACCAAAAAGAATTTTTTTCTTATTCATTTGATGTGTCTGAGGTAGGTTTGAGTCACGGGTTCTGGTCTAATAAGTCGAAACATTACCTACTAGACTATGGCGATTTCACTCCTCAGGAAATCATAAAAAGGGCATTAGAAAGAATTGGTACAGTACTATGATATTTAGACGGATGGAAGAGGTCCTAAATCTAAAAAGAATACGCAGGCAACGCGATATAGAAAATCTCTATAATGTCTGCTCAATCCTATTGACTTGAAAATCATCATACTGAAGGACAAGGACAAATCTTCGTCAATAAGTTTCCTTTATTTTAACGCAACACAGATTCAAAGTATGCGTTCTCATGATAAATTCTCATCATCAAATAATCTAAATATTGAGCTCGAGTCGCTCCCAATTTTAAACAAAAGCATTTTGAGTCTGCAGAGCTCGGTCAAAAGGCCAATTACTAGCCTCAGGTTACTCGTGGATAATCTGACACATGACTCAAACCGATTTGGTTTGAGAAGTAAGTGAATATGAAATTGAATAACCTTGAATCAACTTTAACAGTATACAAGTTAGAATTGGAACTGAGTAAATGTTTTCTGTCCTCGGCTAGAATTGCTAGGGAATGATTTATTTTTAGGTGTTTCCCTACAGCTGAATTCGCAATTGATATCTATACTGTTGACAACTGAATTGATTGAAGGGGAAAAGTTGCTTTAAAACGAGATAACTGTGGCCAATAGAGAAATAGATAGCCATGTAGCTATCCATAACGACAGTAGTAACATATGGATGTTGGGTTACGAAATTGTTTTGTAGATTTTACTTTTAGTCAGCACTGTGTGTGTATGCCATAAAAAAATGAAAATTATAATTTAAAATTTTTGATGTTCTTTTAAAATTTTATAATTTTGTTTGAGGTTTTTATACTTGTATTTATAATTATAAAAATTTAAGTGTAATAAACAGAAAATGTTTGCTGTTTATTCTCTATTCGATTTGCTTATTATAAAATACAGATGAACAGCAATTAATATTAGTTTTTATTGCCAATAAAAAAATAGGAGAAGAAAAAAATTAAAAAACAAAAATAAAATTAATAAAAATAGCAAGAACAACAAGCTATAACTGGTTGTTGAAAGTGTTGCTCATATGATTAATTATTTTTTCGTTGTTTTTGTTTTTGGTTTGTGATACATTTTTATTTATGTATTTATGGTTCATGCTGATCATAATTTTTTTTGCCTGTGTGTCTTTTTTTTTCTCTGTGGTTTTGTTAAACATTTATTGTTTGTGGTAGTCACAACACAAAAATATTAAACTTGGGTTCTTTACTTTGTTTGTTTTTTTTTGATAATTTTTATTCTTTTTCTTTGTTCTTCTTTATAAACGTGGACAGCTGATTATTTTATAAAAAGGGAGGGATGGTGGATTGATTAAAAAAATAAATAAAAATTAAATGTCACAAAAATGTTAACAAATTTGTAACAAGAAATGTAAGCTGCTCATGTTTTTTAGTCGACTTGATACTCAAGTTTCTATAACAAGAAGTAGGTAGGTAGGTTTAGTAGGTAGTACTATGTTGGCTTATTAGACGTGACGCCGCAGTTCAAACTTCAGGTCAGGCATCTCCAACAAAACGGAAGCAGATTTCTGGCAAAAACCCAGGGAGGAAATAGAAATTGGTTTGTCGTTCGGAATTCATTTTAAGCTGTAGGTCACTCATGTATAAAATTAAGACGCACAACATAAATGGTGTGAAAAGTTAGGTCGTAATCCTGACTGAAAGGTTGTAATGATCAGTTATGTAAGTATGTATGTATGTGTATGTATTTCAACAGTCTGGTTCCTTAAATAATTAAAATGAAATCAGAATAGTTAAAGAACATTAAAACTACTCTCAACCCTTTTACTCCATTGAAGATAGGCTGATAAGCTAGCTTCCAAAATAAATGAAATGCTGAAAGTTCACTTTACTGTCAAATATTTGTACTCATTTAATAATCGTTGAAATATCAGCATGAAGTAGGCTGCTTTTGTTACTAATAACGCATTTAATTTATAAATATAATCAAAATTTAATACTTTATATAATAAAAATATATTTTAACTCACTTGTACATTTTCAAAAATTATATAAGTATTCAAAAATACTAGTTTACATACCTGAAAATAAACAAAATAAAATATTATAAATTTATTGTTTATAAAAATCGTTAATAATATAAACACTTCAATTAAAATCAAACAGTTTACGGTAAATTTTCTTCTTTGTCTGACGTCAAAAACAAATATTAAGAGTATAATTTATAAAAAATAGAGTATGCTTAAAGCTTTCTTTAGGTATTAATCGTTTTTAGGGCAGGGGACAGGGGCCTCAGAAAAAAGTAAACATTTGTTAAAAACGCATTATCTTGGTGGCCAATTGTAGTCGGCAAAAAGTGAAATCACTCTCTCTAAAAACTTCTTATGCAATATAACAAAAATCGGTTCTGTTGTGTGGCTTGTAGTAAGGTCTTGTTGATGCCACACCCTCTAGTTTATAATATTCAACTGGAGGCTAAAAAATTCGTTTCTCATATGGCTATAGCGGTTTAAATTGATGGTAACTGTGTTTTTTGTGTCATTTTCTTAAAAAAAATATGTCCTAGTGATACCACCAGATGGGCTTAACAAACAGTCAGTTTCTGGATTTTCGAACCCCAAATGTGATAATTTTGATTTTTGGCGTTACCAACGAATAAGAAATGGAACTCGTCACTGAAAAAAGTTTTGTTTAAAAAGCTTGAATTGAAATGTTATTGCTTTAGCAACCAATGAGTACACCACCAACGACAACAACGCTATCAATCATTATGCGTGTTTAATAGTTGCTTGAATTGCAAATCCAAATGCAAAATAAGCCATAATGAGCTCTAAGATAAGTACCATTGCTCAGAACGTATTATAATTGACAATTTCAGATTTTTCTCCAAATAGCAGCGAGATTTTTGGTGTTGCGTACATTGCAATGATGCTCAAGTCTGACTACATTGTAAGACTTCTAGTCTTACAAATGTCTTTACGATTTCGCCAATTCGCTGCAAAGTTGGTGGCATATCTCGACCTTAACCACCATATAATACCTGAAAAGTGCCCCCATTGGCTCATAAGTTTTGAAGTAAGCTTAGGGAAGTTTTTACGCGTCCTATTCAATCGATATTCGTAAAAGACACTTCAAATGAAAGAAATTCAACTGGTGACTGCCTTGCGAGACTGACTGACCTTTTCATTTTGCCTTAAGGAAATCAAAACTTTTCCTTTTATTAGGTTATTGCCAAAGGAAATGCTAATATTGATTTTTTCTTTTTTTCAATTCACCCGTCCCTCTTTTAACGCTGTCATATTTCTTAAATAATTTGTTGCCATTTTTTTTGGTAATTTCCTGTTCCAATTTTTGGTAGTTTGAGACGAACGAATGTCAAGAACATTTTAACTCGCGCACACATACATGTAAATTACAAATACACTGAGAGAAATAAATGAATCAACAATAAAAGGAAACCTTTTAAAACCTTTCGTCATATGCTGGCATAACAATAATAATAACAACAGAGAAAGAGATAGAATACGGGGGAGAGGGAAAGGAAAAAGTCTGCCCTTGTTTCTTTGTAACAGTATTTACACAATTGACTAGCCCTCTCTCCCTCTCTCTCTCTCTCTCTGTCTTTCAAATATGACTTGCCAAACAAATACACTCTATATCCGTTTCCTTTGGTAATTTATGGTTACAAAAAGGAACAAGACAGGGAGAAACTAAGTGCTGGGGAGTGAGCGAGAGAGTGAGAGTATGAGCAAAATATTAAAATACACCTTACAACTATTTTTGTTGTTATAATTGTTTTATGCAAAAATAACTCTGTTATACAATTCAAAGGGGGACAAAAAAAAAATAGACCGAAAACTACAAAAGAAATGTAAAAACAAACTGTGGCTACCACAACTTGTTGGTGGTTAGAAATGAAAACAACAACTGCTGGCTTCTTAATGTCACTTTGTCACGAAATCTTAAGAATTTCATTCCAATTTTACATTTTCAAGAAAAAGGGGAAGAATATCATCATCATCATGATGTTAATGATGATAAAAGTAAATATTTTCTTTGTGAGATTGCATGTTTAAAGTTGGCAATGCAGATTATTTTTTGTCTTGGTGCTTATTTTTGCTCTATGTTTTGTTAAAAAGAATGTAAATTTTAACAAGTCAATTAGTCATGAGTTTTAATAAATAGTTGTTTAGTTTTTTTTTTTGTTTTTTTTTTGTTAAGGAAAAATGATTCAAGGCAAGTAAGCACACATGCATAAACTACAATGAGTTGCCAACAATTATAAAAACAATAAAATAAAAATACAATTTTAGTACACAATTGACAAATTGTTAAAAGTTAAGACAAACGACTAAAAAATTATACAAGAGACTAAACAAACATGCAAAGTGTACCTCATTCGAAAAGTGTTGCCAATACGTAAGTTTTAAAATAAATTGTCATATTATTTTTCTTTAATTATTCGTATAAATTTCTTTCTCATAAACAACTTTTAAGGTTTTCTAAGCGTTTTTTTAGATTTTTTTTAATATTAAACATTTTCGCGTTACCAACAAACAAATTTTATTTTTGTTAGATTGTGAAAACTAACAATTATTATTACTTCTGTATACTTCTTTTGGCAAAAAGGAATTTTTTTTTAACGAATTTAACATTTTCGCATTGCCAACTTGGTTGCAATTTTCAATTAATTTTGTTGAATTATTAAAACTACAACTTTACTATTCTTTCTTTGAAGAAATTAAAAAAATTCTTAAAAAAAAAATTCGCATTGCCAACTAGATTTATATATTTACTTATTTTTGTTAGATTGTTAAATTTCAGGATTATTGTTCTTAAATTTACTTCCGTATTTATTCTTTCCTGCAAAAAATGTACAAGTTTTTTTAAATAAAACATTTTTCGCATTGCCAACTAGGTTAAATTCGTACTTATTTTTAGTAAAATGATTAAAAGTAGCTCTCCATATTTCTTTCTTGAAGAAAGGTGGAGATGACTATCTATTCAAAGAGTATAAATAGATACACTTAGGCCACATAAGGCCCATTGTGTATTCTTTTAATATCTGACCCAATAAGAACTACTAATAAATCTGCTTAGAATACCAGTGTCTATCATTGATATTTCGCTTAAATCGTGCTCTTAGCAGACACCAGGATCTCTTTTTTCTGTTCTGACATAATGCTTGGCATGTGCTCAGTAGATGGAGAACAGTTTATTCTTCTGATGTCTGCAGACGCTGCTGAAATCATTTGCCATGTGTCTAAGATGCCTTTTGTATGAGTGCCCATAACACAATGTCCAGTAAAGACTCCAATAAACAGTTTAGGCAGACTTTCTGTATGAACTGAGCCAAGCTTGGCCAGATTTTCTACGCCGTTGAACCCGATTCTTAAGCTGCCTATCTGGCATTACTGTATTGTCAGTAATACGTCCGCAGGTCTTTAAATGCATCTCCAAAGCAGAGAATTCATCGGATAGTTTGTTGGTTATGCCACGTCTGGCCAGTTCATGTGCTCCGCAGTTACCCAGAATATCGTAACGACTCAGTATCCACATAATATGAATATCATATCATTATCTCGTCAAGATGTAAGCTACAGCTATATATACTGTCTGGGAGATCATTACATCGGAACCCAGTGCCTTATTTGACGCTTGGTAATCAGAAAGTATGAAAATATGTTTTCCAGAGATATTACCGTCTTTTATAATTCTTGTCGCAGCCCCAATTGCTGTCACTTCCGGCTGGAAGTCCCGTAGGAATACGGTAGCCTTATGAAGTCTACTGTACTATACGATTTCGAAAATAAAACAACGCCTACAGAATCTTTTAATTTGGAACAAACAGTGAGAATCTTATGCGGAATCATTCACTATGTGCACTGCACCATTTTCTCAAACTGCTCTATTCGGAATGGTTGTTCCGAACTTCTTTGAGAAGTCATACCGTTATATCATACAATCATACTACTATCCACAGTCCCGAGTTCGCTCAGGATTTTTGCCTGACCAATACTTTGTCCAAGCCACTGTCTAGTCGTGCAGAGATGCCTACTAACCTTAGCCATCATGCCCCTAAGGAAAATGAGTAGAAACGTAACTCCATCACTAACGTAGTTGTGGTATGCTCTTTAAGTACTCCAAATTTTTATTTTCCCTTATTATTTTAGGATTCTTAAATTTAAACATTTTTCTTTCAATATTTATTCTTTTTTAAAGGTTTAGCTCTCTAGCGTTGCCAATTAAAAAGCAAATTCTAATTATTTCGGTTACATATTCTGTGTTTATCATCCTTATTATCTGATAAGTTTTTCTTTTCATGATATTTTTTCGATTTTATCTTACGATTGGCCACCTTGTAATGACACCTTTTGATCAGTCTCTCTCTATCTCTTCTGTGCTGTATCCAATTTCCGTTTTTTAAAACTTTTCTTTACATTAAAAAATATGTTTCCTTTTTGAATTTTTTTCTTCGTAAAACAAATATAAATTTCTTATTACAGTTACAAGAAAAATGAAAAAAAAGAAGAGAGAAAATATAACGTTTCTGTGTGTGTTTCATTTATGATTATTTTATTTTGTTTTTTTTTTTTGTTTCATTCGCTTTTCTTCTTTAAAGAATTCATTAAATTGTCAAAATATTGACATTAACAAAATCATTGCCGCCGTCATCTCATTCAACGCCGAGGCAAACGACATCAAAAACCAACTAAAAAAACACATCTGCTGCCACAGGCATATGGTTTTTTTTCTCTTTTTTTCTGCGTACATACTTTAAAATGTTGATTTTAGCCAACATCCCCAGCTATTTAAGTACACATACACACACACACACACATTTGTGTGTGTATGTGCACGCTCACTTACTCTAAATTTATTTAAGATTTACATGCAAAATCTCTAAAGATTTGTATTAAAACCAACAACGATATTATGGGAGAATAAAAAAAACCAACAAAATACATACAACAACTACACAACCAACAACAAAAACAATAACATGAAAAAAATGTCATTACAGGTTATATTATGCTGAGCAAGGAAGGACTTCTTTTTGTATAACAAAACAAAAGAAACTAGAGAGCGAGGTATACTGAGAGTATACGAGTATATGAGGAAATTACAAACAGCAAGAGGGACTCTAAGAGAGTGAGAGAGATTAAAATATTCTTGGTTTTTTTTTGTTTTTCTAATTGTTTTTAAGTAAATATTGACTTGTGTATTGTAATAACAAATACAAAAGAAACAACAATAACAATAAAAACAACAATAACAACAAACTTTAAAATTGAAAATAAAAATTATTATGCCAAGCATTTATTACTTTTGAAACAACAACAAAAAAACAAAAGAGTAACAACAGTTATGGAGAGAGAGCACTTAGAGTGTTTTTGTTTTCATACTACATTAAAGGAAATTTTGCTTTAAGCCTAATAACACCTACACTTACGCACAAATACACTTTAAAAAAAATTCATAATGAGAGGGTACACTTGCTTACAGCATAAGAAAAGTCATTTGCGAAAAAAGAAAAACATGTTAAATGGTGCGTTCATTTTGTCTTTTTTTTATTGTTATTATTTTTATTTTTATTATTGTTGTTGTATTTTTATTTTGTTTTCCTTTATTTCTGTTGTAGTTTATTTACGTTAAACAAATAATCAAATATGTACAATACATTTTGTATTAAAAGATTTGTGTTGTTTTTTTGTTGTTACTTTTCCTATAGACAAGTGAAGAGATTTACTGAGTATGTCTTTAAAGGGAAAGCCAAGCATAAAAACATAGAGAACATTAAAGAAAATCAATATGGCGTCATTTTCTTTAAGAAAACAAAAGAACATAAGGCTGTATGCAGCAAAACAATGAATGAAATTAACCCTACAGTAGTAGATTATTAAGAATGTTGCCAACTAAAATATAAATTATATCAAATACTACAAAATAAAGCGAACAAGACATTAAAATTGCTTTTATTTTAATTTAAAAAAAATAATTTAAAATTTTTTAAGGTTGTGCTGCTTTTTAAAACTTTTTTACATTGCCAACTACAATAAAATTTTCAATTATTTAGCTTTAAACCTAACTCTGTTACATATTTTGTAATGTTAACATATTTCCTGACATTTCAGAAAATATTTTTAATATTTTCGCATTGCCAACTTATTAACAAATATTCAATAATTTTGTAAAACCTGCAAATATTGATTTATATTTTGCAATTTTATAAGAAATATTTATGAAAACTTACTACATTTGCATTTAAGCAAACCTTTTAATTATGCGCATTGCCAACTGAATGTAAATATCTTGATTTACTGCAACAAATTTGTTAAATTTATGTTATTAAAATATTAATTACAATGTTTAATTGAAAATAAGGTTTAAGGTTTAAAACGAAATAACTCAATAATTTTAAATTGATTGGCAATTCCAAAATTGGAAAAAGTTATAATGGTAAATATTTTATAATGGTAAATATTTTAAAAAATATGTATATGTAATACAGTATAATTGTCTAATATTTAAATTAAACAAAGCAATTTTAAAATATGTAGTTGGTAATGCGAAAATTATTAAACTTTATTATTGTACTGCTAGCAACTTTAATTTGAAAATAAAAGTTATAAGCAACTACAAATTTGTATGTTTAATGTAAAATAAAACTATATTTACAAATAGTTGGCAAAGCGAAAAAATGAAACCTTGATGAAAATATCCTTATTGAAAGAAGTATTTGTAAATGTATGCTATGCAGTCGTATATTTAAATATTTTAATAAAAAAATGAATTATTTTTAAATAGTTGGCAATGTGGAAGCTATTAATTTCCTTTAAAATGTTCATAACTATCTTAGATTCAAAAAGTTTGTAATAATATTACAAGTTTTAATGTTTAAGGCGGAATACAACAAAATTTTAAAATAGTTGTTAATGCGAAAACTATAATTTACAAGGAAAAATGGCAAGCGTTGGTTATTTTACAGCAAAACGTGTAAAATCATTATAATATTTTTAGTTTATAGTACAATTAGGGAAAACTTAACAATTGATTGGCAACGCGAAAATAAAAAACTTATAGCTTTTAAACAAATTTCCTTTTCCTTTTCTTGTTTTAGTATGTAGGGGATCCTTTTAAAGCTACTTATATGGCTTCAATACGAAAATCTGTATTCAAAATACCGTTACTTCTACATGTCCTTAAATAAACAGTATAGAAAACATAGACGACTCCGTTACTTTGGTTTTTTCCTCCTTCTTTTTTTTTTTTGTTCTTTACTTTGCTTTCATGATTTTTCATACTTATAAAAGCTATTTTGCGTGATTCTTTCTTAAGGAAACTCTCTCTAACCCATATAAATAAAGAAAAAGAAATGTTGTATGTGCTTATTCATACATACATTGTAGATGCATACACATGTGTGTACATGTTTAAGTATGTACTATAAAACATAAATTTCATGTTTGTGAAGTGTGAGTTTGATTGCATGGATGGGTTTTTATCACGGTGTCTGTATGTGTGTGAATGTGTTTTATGCTTTATTAGAATTTTCTTTAGGCTTTGATGGCATGTTTTGATAGATTTTACCGTTACAGATTTCTTTTTTTTAAGACTCTCACTTAATATTGTTGTATGTATGTACGGATTGACTGTGTATAGACATGCATGCATGTGCTCTTCCCACAATATGGATTTTACGTGTTAAATACTTTTTATCGTATGACGCACGTATTTCTTATATTTCTTTTTATAATGTTATTATTACTATTGTTGTTGTTGTCGCTGTTGTTTTGTGCAAATGTGTTGAGACTGGTTATTGTTCGGGTCGCGTGTTTTATTGTAACATCCTTCTACGTTCGTTCGTTTTTTTTTCTGAGTTTTTGTTCTACCAGACTAAAGGAATTGAATTTGAATTGAATTTTTTTCTCTCTTTTGTTGACAACTTCCACGTGGGTTGTTGTCTTGTACTCTCTCTCTCTTGCCTTTCGTCTTCAGTGTTTACGTTTGTATAAATACAAGCGTGAGGTTTTTTACTCTTTTAAAAACCTTTAACAAACAATTTTTGTTGCTTAAATGAGTTTATTTTTCTTCCATAACAAAACCCCATAGACACACACACATACACATATATGCGTACGTGTTTATGTATATGTACATATGTATGTATGTATGCATGCGTATTCACAATTGCAATTGAGTAGAAATTCTTTAAAAAATCTTATTGGTTTCATTGTTGTTGCTGCTGTTGAAGCTGTTTCGTTTCGTTTTTACAGGTGTATCCTGTTTAAACATGATTGCCTGGCAAACAATTTAACTTTGACTGAAAATAAACAACGTCTTCTTCCCATTTCTGTTGTTTTCTTTGTTTTGCTTATGCTGTCTCTTCAAACATCCCTTAGAGTGTTAATGATTTTCCTTTTTTCTGTTTTTTTTTTGTTTTTGATAACCCCCCCTCGTAACTTTCACTCCCTCTATTATCTATAAATGCTTTAAAAGGCACTTAAAGATGTCTGTGCTGTATTTTAATGGAAAAACAATGTTGTTGTATGTTCTCAAGGATTAAATGGCATTTAAGCAATAAAAAAAATTTTGTGATGAAAATGGATTTTATTTAAAAAAAAAAGAAGAAGAAGAAAAGAAAAAAATATTCGAAATGAAAATGCAACATAAAAATATTTTCAAATATGTATTTAAAGAAGAATTGGTTTTTGGAATAATTTTTTTTTTTTTGCTTTTAAATTAAGAGTTTTGTTAATATGGATCCTTGTTGGAGATTTTACTGAAATCGTGTGCTTGATGGCATTGCCAACCAAAGTTTTAATAAAAAAAAAACAATTTCTATACAAAGATTATATAAAAAATATGCGTTGCCAACCATTTTTTTTTAATAAAAAAAATCAGGCTCAATTTAACCCATCGCATGGCTTTTATTGCTTTTGAGGATCGCTGTGCTGTGGTTTATGGCTTATGCGTATACACCAGTAACTTAAGAAAAGCACACAAGAAAAAAGGTGCAGCGTAATCAATTCCTACCATCTTTCGGGGTCAGTTACGATCACTTGCATATGAGATGACAATGCTATCAAATGGCTTGTGCAGAATATCCAATGTGGCATTAGCTGTGTGGCACGTAGTGCAGTTCTCTTAAAACCACATACCATGTTAAGGTCCAGATCATCCAGGATCAAAGAAAGCTCATTGTGATAGGCCTGCAGTATTCGTCGGTGACAGTGAGGGCCTGGGCAACGTCGTTCTCAAAGGAACATGAATTAATGACGACAACATACATACATACATAATTGGCCATTACAACTCTTCAGTCAGGATTACGGCCTAGCTTCTCACGCCATATATGTTGTGTGCCTTAATTTGTATACTTGAGTGGCGGGCCCTACAGTTTAACGTCGACTCCGAACGACAGATTCTTGAGAAACTTTTTCATGGCAGGTTTATTTACTCTCAGAATTTTTGCCAGAAATCTTCTGAGAGGAAGTCGCCGGTGAAATATTTTTTTTCATATTTCGTTTTGATGTCTGGCATGGTCCCGTGCTTTACGTCTAATAAGCGGACACACTACCTACTAGACTACGGGGACTACAATGATGACTACAACGCCAACCAAAAATCCATACCGAACAAAGACATTTTCGGTATTCATTGGATCTGGAAACTTATGTGCATTGGCATCGAAGCAAATTCAACAATTTTGGTGGTTCACGAACCCACTTAATAAGAAATGGACCTAATCGCTGAAGATGATTTATCGATAAAAATTAGGGTCTATTGTCAACTGCTTCAGAGCCGATTCAGCGAACACATGGCGTTGACTATGGTCGTTTACCTTCAGTACATAGGTGAGTTGAAATTTATATGGGTGCTGACAGAATTCTCCAAGTTGTGGTCTGCGAAAAGGCGAGTTTTTGTGAGTGAATCTTAACTGACTGCTTCAGATTTCACCTGTGCACTCTAAAGGAGAGCGGCAATCATTTCGGGCGATATTGCGTTTAGTCGACTTACGATTGCTTACTGCATCAGCGGATTCGAATTTATCCACCACATTGTGAATAGTCCTGTCTGAAGGATTATTATAAAATGGAGGAAGCGCGCCTGAATTCATTTCGATACAACAATTTTATTATTTACACCAGAGATCAGCAATGAGTATTCAAAAAGATGAGTAGATTCGCATCATACTCATAATTTCTGATGCTTATACGCATTCATACTTATTTTAATATCATACTCATACTACTTATATTCAAAGTTTGAAATACTCATCGAACTCATACTTAACAATCTGAATGAGTAGGCGTATGAATCAAACATATTTCAAATGTTATGAGTTTGATGTCAACGTCAATGTTGTAGTGAGTATGAATGAATCTGAGTAGTTGAATTTCAATACTGTTGACTCACTCATACTCGAAATTTCATGAGTACTTATGAGTAACGAAAAAACGATTCATTGCTGATCTTTGATTTACACGTGTTGTTGCAGGCTATATCCATGCATGATGATTTGTTAAAAGAGATTGGATAAATGACAACTAGTCTGACAGTTGTGGGTTCAATAAGAAGGCCGTTATGAATTGTAAAAGTTCACAGGTCTGTGATCCAAGATCCGGTATAGCATGGCACATTAGTTTGATATTGGTAAGAGAATTAGTCACTTTTTCTCTATATTTACTTAGGCGGTTTAATGTCTAAGCAGCTTAGTCGAATAAGTCCCATATACACACATATGTATATAAAAAGTTGGAACACTATTTTTTCCAAAATTTTTTGTTTAAATTTGAACAAAATTTCATGGCAAAATTAAAAGTTTTTAAACACTTTCATGCAGAATTTTTGAATTTTGATTTTACAATTTAAAATTTTTCGTTTACTGATGTAATATTCTCGTTGGTGTTGTTGTTGTTATTGTTGTTGTTGCCGTAACTGTCAAATGTTCTGTAATAAATTTATTTATTTTAATACAGAAAATTACAACAATGACACCAAATAGAAACCAAACATTTGCGTTGTTTTGCTTCTTTTCCTATTTTATTTATGTTGACATGTTGACAACAACAATTTCTGTTTCTTTATTTTGTTTTTTTTTTTCTTTTGGAAAAAAGTGGCAACTCTCACTCTCTCTGTGTGTGGCTTGACTACAACATAAACATTTACATTTCAATTGTTTTTTAGGCAAATAATCACAAATAAAAGCCAACTAAAGCGTTTACATATATTTTTTGTGAGGGAGAGGGGGTGCAAAAAGTAGGATAAAGAGGGGGTGGTTGTTGACATATTTTAATTCTTATGCATGATAACAACATAAATTTTTTTTGTATGTTTTACAAAAAAACAAAAGGGAAAATGTCAGACCATTTTTGTATATTTTCGTATGTTTTTTGTGTTGTGTTGGCATTAAAACAATAAAAAAAATTTATATTCATATGAGTTGAAAATATTAGACAAAACAAATACTTAAAAATTTGTACAGGTAGAGGCCATGGTATTACGGACATGTTTACATATATTGCTAGGGCGGTGAAAATGATTGCATTCTATAGAGAAGGGGAATATCTTACACATGATGTGTGTGTCTTTAATTCATTAAAGGGAATGGTTTTGATTTGAAGTGGAGAGCCGTTGAAAAACGATTTTGTATACCAAATGCAGCTTGAAAACAATTTTTATTTCGACTAATTAGTTGGTACCACTTAAAGGCTCATTGAAACCTAATACTAACAACCTCGGTGAGTATGAATTGAATGTAGCGGCGACTACTGCACTGCATAATTTTCCAAAGACTTGCTTTGCCGTTTTTTTTATTTAAAATTTTTCTCTCACAATTCCCTTACTTGAACTATAACTTACATGCCGGCAATATTGTATATATTGTACCCCTCTCAACGGGCAATAAATTTTAAACCAGAAACTCTCTGACCTTTGCCGTCATAGATCGAATAATATCCCTAAAGGAATTATGGATGGATTAGACAACATTCCAGTGGGCAATAGCAGACTTTCTTCAGCAGAAACGATTCTCATCAGTACCCTCAGCACGGGTTCATAGAGGGCGTTGTTTTCAGGAAGCAACAGATGACGAAACAATTATTATAATTTTACCTACAAAACTAACATACATACATACATAAATGGCCATTACAACCCTTTAGTCAGGATAACGGCCTAGCTTCTCATACCACTCATGTCGTGTGCCTTAATTTTATACTTGAGTGGCGGGACCTACAGTTTAACGTCGACTCCGAAAGACAGATTTTTTTGAGAAACTTTTCCATGGCAGGTTTATTTACTCTCAGAGTTTTTGTCAGAAATCTGCTAAGAGGCAGTCGCCGAAGAAATATTTTGTTTCATATTTTGTTTAATTGTCTGGCCTGGGGCTCGAAACCAGGCTTTAGGTCTAATAAGCGAACACACTACCCAATAGACTACGGCGACTACAAACAAAAACTAACACTTTATACAAATAAGATTTAAATGTAGCGCTTTTTACTGAAACTGGATGCAAATTTTACCTCTCATTGTATTTATACTTCACATCTATTCTGTTGGGTAACTTCTAGAACTCTACTGGTAATTTGTTATTGTATTGTTTTTCCATCTTTCATAATTTTCATGTCGTTTTGTTATTGTAATCTATTCTTTGTTTATCTATATTCCATTTGTTGTTGTAACACTTTAGAGTAAAAAACTGTAGTAAACGAGTCCGAAAATGCTTTGCAACAGCTCTATCGAAGGCCTATACTTGGACTATGTGAGATATTTTATAAAATAGCTTTCAAACAAACAATTTTCAATTTGTATAGCTTTAGGTGTCCTTATTTTAATGGCTATGCCCTGTAGTTGAGGGTAATAAAATATTTTGTTTGAAAATTTCTAATGGAAAGGAAGTTGTCGCCATATTTGTTGACGCCTTACAAAGATTTTTGGCTGTTTCTTTAACAAATTTTCGTTTTGTATACCAATTCTCTTTTCGTTTCTTTGTTTTTTTTTGTTCTTTGTTGAGTTTTGATTTAATGTTTAACAAGATGTCAACAGTAGTAGTAAATTTATAAGAATAATAATGAGTTGCCAACATTATTGTTTCTGTCTGCTAAACCAGCAAAAAGAGGAAATTGTTTTACGATGTTTGTTTAAAATTTTTCTCTTTTTTTCGGAAATAATTAACATGGCTTGGTTGTAAATGCCGTGTTAATTAATTTCTAAATGTGTGTGTGTGTGTGTGTTCATGTATTAGAAAATTTTATTGTATTTTTGTTTATTTATTTATTTGTTTATTTATTACAATAATTTATTATTGTTTAATCATACTTTAAGTGTTTAATTATCTTGATATTGTGCCCTACACACACACACACACCTACACAATTTGGAATGTAAATAAACCATTAAATTAAATCAAACCAATACCACTAGAACCAACACAACCAGCATGTTGTTAAAAGCTTTTAATACCAAAGCAAATAAAAAATAATTTATAAAGCCTACTTATATGGGTTATAACCTTTGGTTTTTCTTTTATTTACAATATTTTGTATTGCATACAAACAGGCGGTAATTGTAAGTAAAATTAATAACACGTGACGAATGGGAAATGATAACATTACCAAGCAGTCAGTGTATAAAAACAGAAACTCTAATAAAAAGAACAAATATTGACATGTTAATTAATAGAAAATGATTGTTAAACTTTTGCCTTCTCTCTTGCCCTCCCGCTCATACGTAATAGATAAACGTACGTGTATTAATATTAACAAATAATTGAACTATTTTTATCATAACGTATCAGTAAATAATTGTTATTAAATATACAAATATATAGAGGGACTTTTAGACTTTAGCCGTTACCGTAAGCTAATCAATCAAAATAATTTATAAAAGCCTTGAGCAAGCAATAATGTCCAATTCCTTACGCATCTGTGCCAAAGCAAAGGCTTCTCATCACTGCAGATCTGCTACATCATACTTATCACTGGCTTAGCTGAAAAACTCTACTAATAAAACTGTAACTAAGTAAAGAAATATTCAAATGCCTTAGGATGCCCTATTTTGCTTAAAGGAAAATAGGAAAATACCCACTAAATCTTAGTTCTGAAAGCATGAGGAATGAAAAAGAAAAGCAAACAAAGAAATTGCGGCATCAAAGATTAAATTACAACAATAATTACAATACCATAACAAATCAGCAGTAATGTTATCGAAGTTGCCAGATCTAGAATAAATAAAGTACAAATAGAGTGAAAGTTTAAAGGCAGTTAAGCAGAGAGAGAGAGAGAAAGCTCCAGCTCCACTTTGT
This sequence comes from Sarcophaga rosellei, assembly GCA_930367235.1. Classification (NCBI taxonomy): domain Eukaryota; kingdom Metazoa; phylum Arthropoda; class Insecta; order Diptera; family Sarcophagidae; genus Sarcophaga; species Sarcophaga rosellei. The sequence goes on along the minus strand of OV884020.1, from coordinate 11,693,837 downwards.
TGGGAAGCTCATGCAGCTTCTTGTTGGTTAGAATGCGAAAATTATTGTCAATTCACATTAGACTGAAAATTGCTTGTTGAGCTTTTTACTCGAATACTGCTACAGCAGTTCCATTAATAGGTTGTGTTACCCATGATTTCCAGAATATGGGACATTGTGTATTATGGAGCAGTATCATATGAGAATGTTTTTGCTATTCAATTGCCTCTTGAGGTTATAATAGTACTTGTTGACAAGAGTAATTTAATGCTTTGCCTTCAGACTAACATCATTTTTGGTGGTAACGGCAGAGCCAAGGTCAATAAATTTCTTTACACCATCGAAGGTATAAGTAACGGCCGTAATCAGGAATTCGATACGCTGTAAGTCATTTCGAACAACAACGTATCTTTGTAGATAACATATAAACACTTCGTTCTGCCCTTGTGCTCTATATAGCATTAAAGACAGCTGTAACATATATCTAGTTTCGAAGTCGTGGGTATATGTAACTGGATTTTTTTAATAAAAATTAGCGCCATTGCGATGTACTCTTACTTTCCCTAGAACACTCTCCATGATGAAGTTATAGAAACCTCATTATGCGACAGCTCTGTGTCGGAAACCTCGCATGCTATCAAAAGATCTTTTCATAAACAGTCTTATGTGGCCTTTTGGGATAACGAGCTCAGGCACTGTAACAAAATCGCCATCATGTTATCGAATGCTGCCTAGTAGACAATACAAATATTTTGTGTGTCGCCTTGGTTTTCAAAGGTTTTCATCAAGATTTAAAGATTTAGCGTAGTCTGAACTCAAGGGTTTGAAGCCGTACTAATTTGCCTTTTTGAGTGGCTTTAGTAGGTCACACAATACGCTCATAAAAATATCGATAGGATGAATCAAGAACGGATATTGAAACAGGAGCCTATTGAGAAACTTACCAGTATCTTCCAATCGGAAGCCTATGTATGTCATCAAAAGATGTGCTCAATTCAAATTGCATTGGAGGTAAGGAACACAGGAGGTAGCAATACTATATGATAGTCAGGATGCCATTTGAGCACACGGTTCTGATAAGGATAAGTCGCAGATAGTATGGGACTGTCAGTAGTCGCCGTAGTCTAGTAGGTAGGGTGTTTGCTTATTAGACGTAAAGACAGGGTTCGAGCTCCAGGCCTTAAAAAAACGAAATATGAAAAAAATATTTCTTCGGCGAAAATAATGTTACCCGCTGGGTGGGAATTCTCAATAAAGAGTAAGCAGATGAGATTGCGAGGAAGAGTCTCCTTGCAGTTGATGGGGTCAAAACCGCAGTGGAGTGAAAGCGGATATTAGGAAGAGGGAGACAAAAATGGACAAAGACTCTTCTCAACTCATGTGTATTTGAGGCAATAAAAATGTATGTCGGAAAGTTACAATAAGAGGAGATCTGACGCATGTATCTAACTGTTCAGGAATAAGCTGAGATAGGTAATTGACCCAGAGTAGACCTGTTCACCTATTTTTGATTCCCTCTTTTCAACTTTAAATTATTCAATCTTGATACAAAAATTAAAAAAAAAATTTAGATTTTTTTCAATTTTTTTTGTCAGGGAAATTATTTTCTAAGTTGTAATATTTTTATATACTCTATGCACATACATACATGGATATTTATTTTGCTTTTAAAATGCTAGAAAAATATAATGAAAATGAAATAAAAATGGCAGAAGTTTTCTTTTTCTTTTTGACTCAAGAGAAAAAAATTGCATTATTTTCTAACGAATTTTCCATTTTTTTTTGGTGAATTGTTTTTCCATTTCCCAGCTTATTGATGGAAAATGAAATGAAAACAATCAAATGACAACTGTCAGCAATATTTTCTTTACTTTTCTGCATTTTTTTTCGAGTTTTTCTCTGTTCAGCCAACAATAATAATAAAAGAGAACAAAAACTTGTAGTAGGGAGTACAAAAAAAAAACAGAACTCAAAGGATAAATTGAAAGAAACCGAAAATGTTCTTCTATTTGTTGTAATAAAAATATGTCGCAGAAGAAACGTTTGGGCATAAAAACTATTGTCAAGTCTTGTAAGTAAATATTGAATCCGTGGCAACCCAATTTTATTTTTTCTTATTACTTCAGCGCCATGTTAGTTTAGAAGGAACTGAGGAAAGGACGGCAAAAAGAAAAACTCTTTGGAGTGGAACAACAACAAATAGAAATTAGAAAGAAATCATACGAAACTTTATATGATTAAAGTTATGATGAAGTGAAGTCAGTGGTATTAAGAATACTCTTGTAATTCTTTTCTTCTTTTTTTGTATTTCTTATGTTTTGCTTCGTTTTGTAAGTAGAACAGTGGGCCAGAAACGAAGTTTTCGGCAGATTGGAAATGCCTCAAAGACTTTTGTAGAAGCTGTAGTGACGACGTTGAAAATAATACCAGAGGACACCTTTTCTCTGAAGCTGTAACGACAAGTAAGAAGAGAATACGAGAGAACCTCTTCTCTGTTATTGTTTAGCGCTTGGGAACATAAGAAGATGAATTCTTTGGCATGTGTTTGTTTCCAGGGGCAGATACTTTTTTCATGCGCACTCCTCCACTTAACCACTGTGCCTCTTTAAAAATTTTTGTTGTTTTTTTTCTCTCTCTACAAAATATTTCACAGAAAAAAAACTGCAAAAAGCAGAATACGAAAGAAACAATAAAAACAACGCCAGCCAACTCAACTCTACTCAACTAAATTATTATGATCTTTCCTGCAAACAAAACAAATATTCAGAGTCCCAAAAACAAAAAAAAAAAAAATTATAAGGCAGCACCGAAAAAAAACCTACTTAAAGTACTGGAAAAAGTTTTCCATTCAGTTCGGAGGGGCAAGAGGCCGTGGTGAAACGAAAAAATAAAGTTTGAAACTATTTTCAAGTATTATAGTTTTCTTGTTAGTTTTTATGATTTCTTGAGGGAGTTTATGCCGCAATATACAGCCAAAAAAGGAAGAGAGAGAGAGAGAGAGAGAGAAAAAAAACCAACGGAAAAACTTGTTATAATGCAACAAGAAAAACAACAAAAACCATGGAAAGAACAAAACATACGAATTTTCTATTACAAATCTGGTCATAATACTGGACAAATAGACAGGCATCCGTTAAGGCCATAATAACAGTGACCCCAAAGCAACTTAAAATTTTCAATGGAAAAAACAAAAATCACAGAAAAAAAAATTAAAAAAGAGTTGCCAATTTTTTTTTATGTATACATCGGATATTGAGAAACAGAAGTAAAAAGAAGAAAAGCTATACAAAAATAATTCATGAAGAATTATTTTTAATTTAATATTTTATCAATAAGTTGGCAACACTTTTTACAAATAGTTTTTCACGTTAAATTGAATATTTTATCAATAAGTTGGCAACACTTTTTTGAAATAGTTTTTCACTTTAAATATATGCTAAAAGAATGGCGGCTGTTTCAAAACCATATTGATATATTGATCCTTTCATTAAAATTTTGAAAAGGGTTGGCAACTCATCTATTTGCTCTTTTATGATTTTTCTTCTATTGCCGGTTATTAATTTAATAATCTTAAGTATTCTGTCTAGCCACCCAAAGAATGTCTATGTTTGAACATTAATAAATAGGAAAAACTCAGAAAATGTATAAAAAGAGTTGCCAACTGAACTTATTAAATATTGGACGATATAAAATCTATTAATTTTTTTGGTTAAGAAATGAATTCATTTTTATTTGTAATTCATGAATTGCCATATACAATAATTGTTCAATTTATTAAATCACTAATTCAATTTGAATGGTTTAAGCTACTTAATTATCCGTGACATGTGTTAAAGTAAAAATTGTGTTCTTATTTTATTAAAAAAAAGTTGGTTTGAATATAATAAATGATTATAAGGTAATTGCCCCTTTTTTTCGTTAGAATTGGAGATGTTTCGGATTGTACTTCGTAACATGGGTTTAAAGAAAAACTGTTTATTTCGCAATGTTATAAGTAAAGAAATGAGTGCTAACTGGAAATTTTCTATTTTTTAAACAAATGATAACAATTTGATCGTATTTAAATTGTAATTCATGACATGTGTTTCAGAAGAATTGATTTCCTTAACTTTTACTAAAATTTAAAGGTTTTTTATTACACGTTAAACGTTTTTCAAACCATTATTTGTTTTGAAATTCCGCATTTTTTTGCCCTATACTTCGCAGCATGTCATAAAATAAAATTGGGTTGTTTGGTTTTGGGACAATCCTTAAATAGGTGAATTAAGTAATAGATTTTTGGTGTTTTTTTGTGGTGAATTGTAATTTATGGTTTAAATAGTTTTAGACTACTTCGTTCAGTGGATGTAATTTTTAGCCTTTTCACTTGCACTTCGTGGCATTGGCTAAACCAAGAACTGCTTTTTACACTAGTTTCATTGTAAATTTTAATGGTTTTTTCGTAATTTTACTTTATGAAATATATTACATAGTTATGATTAAGGAGAGCTTGTCATCCGTGACATGTCTTTAAGCCAAAATTTATTTTTACAATTGTAAACCATTTTTTTTTTAATATTTTTAAAGATGTAAAGAGCAAATGTTGATTTCCAATTATCTTTCAATTGGAATTCGTGACATGTAGTCAAAAAAAAAAAATTGATTTATTTAAATACAAACATTTTATTTCTGAATTTTTTTAAGATTTCAAAGTTTTACAAGTTTTCCAAGGGAAAACTTTAATTTACAATGCGTTTTTAAATGTACTTCGTGACATGTCTTGAAGTTTGAAAAATTTTTTTGTTCATAAACTGTTGTTTATTAAATATTAAACGATTTTAAAGCATTTTATGTTTTTATAGTGTAATATGACTTATAATTCGCGGCATGGCACAAAATAAAAACATGTTTTTCTGTTGTTTTTAAATAAAACTTTTAATAAAATCGATTTAATTAAAGTTTTAAATGAAAATTAAATTTTTCTTGGCCACTTGTTTTACATTAAGTGGTCAGCCATTACATTTAAATGTTTACCATTGAAAGAAAATCTCGTAATTTTTCCTTTTAATTGGCTTTTATTTGGAAAACTGTGTGTGTGTGTTTGAATTTGTGAATTAATTTTTTATTTTTCTTTAAAATATTAAATTCCAGTTAAACACCTTTCAGATCGTTTTTCATTGTCGGGGGAAAAAAAGAAAGAAACCAACCGGGTGTTTTATTGGCATGTGCAAAAAGGTATGAACACAAGAAAATTTTATTTAAAAAACCATTTTTTTGGGTGTTGAATTGCAAAAATCCGTATACAAACGAAATATGTCGGGGTGGGGTGGCCTCGTCGTCTTCCCCCATGGTTGGAAACCAAAACAGAAAACCTTAAATTTTAAACGTTTTTCGAATTGGAGAAAATAAACACATGCACAAACGTATGGTCGTACGTATGTATGTATATGATGTATACCGTGAGGTGTAAAAAATGAAAGCAAATCTTTATGAATTGTAGAGTAGTAGAGTAGAGTAGAGTAGAGTCATAAGCAGAATGATGTGGAAAATCTATCTATACACACACAGTGTATGGATTTTTGGAAGAAGAATACAAAAATCAACATCATCAACATCAACATCAACATACTGAAGCTTTACTACATTATATTATTAAAGACATAACCCAACAAACATTTTAATAAAAATAATGAAAAACAAAATATTGAAGTTTTAAACATAGTTTACCTAACTTAAACTATAAATCTTACATTTCATTTAAACAATCTTTTACTACCCCTTTCTGCTCGTATGCTGCCCCATATCTAACTCTTACCTTCTGCAATAACTTTGCGTAGGGTTATGCTTGGAATTAGTGATTATGTGTACTTAGGTGTGCTGGGGTATATGTTTTGGAATTTCATTAATATTTTATTACTTTTCCCCTGTTCACAACCCCTCCCCCTTACCCACCCATTTACATTGCACTCATATTTTACACTTTATGAAAATGAAAATTCAAAAATTCTGTGTTTTTCGTAACTAAGAAAAGAAAAAAAAACAAGAGAGAGAAAAACAGAACAGAACAAAATGAAGAGCTTCAACAACTCAAGTGTAGTCTAAGAACGAACACGTCCCTTCTCTCACCCTTCTCACTCGCCCCGTCTGCACTTGTCTGTTTGCAACATTATTTCGGTGAGTATATTTGCTGGTACATGTACAAAAAGTACGAGTATCTTTGACTGTTTGAATATTAATTTATTCAAAGTGAAAATTCAATTTTGATTCAATGATTTTTTTTCTTCTTTCACCATTTTCTTAGTGTGGAATAGTAGTAGTAGTAGTAGTAGTAGTATGAGGTTAATGCTTTAGCTTGTGGCTATAAGAATGGAATGTTCTCGTCAGGGTTTACAAAATAGATTTGAATTTTTAAATAATTTTGGTTTTATTTTGTGTGCGAAAAAATTATAAAAAATATAATTTCTCCGAAATGAAAGTAAAATGCTTTAAGTTCTTAAATTTTGCAACTGTTCCCAGGCATTAAAGTAATTTTTAAATACAAAAATGTTTCAAATTAGTTAAGAAGTACTTTTTTGCATTGTTTTAGTAGCATAAGCCACTGAAAAAACATAGTTTTCAAAATTAGGAACTGTTCCCACTTTTGTCAACTTTGGGAACTTTTTCCATAACTGTTCCCACACTGAAAAACTGACAAAAATATTAAAAAATATATATTGAAGCTGTATAATGTAATAAAATTAAATTTTGGTAGAAAATTAAACTCTTCCCATTGCTAAAAGCTTCAGAACAAAATTTTCAAGTTTTAGACACTAACCAATTGCATTCCGTTGTAATTTAAGACTGTTCACATAATTTTTCGAAACAGTTCCTAGATCAAAAGACTTTGTAAAGATTTGAAAAACACAATCTAGAAACTTAACAGTGGTATTAAAAAGCAAAAAAAAGAAAATTTATTGAAAAATTAAACTGTTCCCAGTGCTTAAAGGCTTCAACCTAAGCGCTAGGCATTTGCTACTAACGTGTGATGAAATTTAGCTACTAAAAGTTCATTACCCATCAATATTTACAATTTTTATTCCACCTTTTATAAAACTGTTCCCAAGGCTAAAATATTTTATGATTCCTATCTGCTCAAAAACTCTTCCCAGGCCCTATTATCTGACAAACATGTTAAAAAGTGTATTCATATTAAATAAGCATTGAGAATAAAAAATTTTAAAGCATTACTAAACTGTTCCTACTATCAATTAGCACAAAATTTTGAAGCAAGATTTGTATTACATTGCCAAACGTAATGTTTTCTATAGCTTTTAAAACTGTTCCCACTTTTTTTAAAACAATTTCTAGGTTAAATATATGGCAAAGAATATTAGAAATCTTCTGTATGTTATTTTAATGTCAAGAATTTGAAATTTGTATAAAATATTAAACTGTTCCCAGTACAAAAGACCTCCCAAAATGCTTTTCCGAGCTCTAAATTTTAATTTATAAGTAATGTCAGGGCATATCATAGACATTTTTATGATTTTTAAAACTGTTCTCACCTTCTCAAACACTCTTCCCAGTTCAATTATTATGCAAATATTAAAAAAACGAAATAATCAAACATTACTAAGTTGTACCCATTGTTAATTAGCAGAAAATATTTCTTTCTGGACATGATCCAGAAAGCATTGCGAATATCAAACATCAAGCTAACGTACTCTATAGTTTTCTCGTTATTTTAAAAGCTATTTTCAGGCAAAAAAAAAACTATAATTTGCGAAAATATATAAAAGTAGAGCTATGAAATTAATATGAAAATTTAACGTGCTCCCCGTACAGCATTTCAACTGTTCCCAGTTTAAATTAGCCGTCAATTTGACTGCAACGAAATACTCTGCAGTCACGTGAAGATAATAGGTGTTATGAGACTGGTTGGAACACATTTTCTAACTGTTCCCAATCTTTCTAACACTCTTCCCAGGCTAAAAAATTTTTCACTGCTAAACTACAGCCCTAAGGAATATGTTGGGACTATTTTCGTTTTTAAAACTTTTATCGTTCTTTGGAAAACTCTTCTCAGTTAGAACCGCGTTTAAATAGGAATTTTAAGAACGGCTTTATGGAGCTTTAAAACCCTTAATTCATACAAACATGTGTCAATTTGAAAGTGTTCCCAGTTTATAGAAAACTCTTCCTAGGCTAACTTTTTATTGCAATTATTTGAACTGATTTAATTGAATTTAAAAGTAGGTTGTATTAAACATTTTGACCTTTACAGTTGAAAATATTCGATTTTATTTTCTTTCGATTTTCTTTTTATTATTGCAGAATCTCAAAAGTTCAATCTCCTATTGACCTCATTTCAGTTGAACCCTTTCTACCTTCCTCACCCTTCGCTATTTTCATTTTCCTGCGTTTGTTCTTTTGAGTTGATAGTTTTGCAAGCAACCTTGTAACATCTTTTCCTTTGGCAGCTTCCTGTTCTTCTTAAAATTGCCTCACATGGTTACGGGGTTCGTGTCTTGCTCTACCTACGTAGAGAGCGAGCGTACGGTTTCACTCTTTATTTATTTTTATATTTTCACTACAGCAACCTTTCTTTTTTAACTTTTATTACCTTTGCGGTTATAAAAGTTCAGAGTATTTTTTTTTTGCTTCTTCTGTTGGTATGGTTTGAAATTGAAAGTGTTTATGTTGAATTTTATATGCGGCTATAATGCTTTAAGGTTTATTCAAGTGTTTTACCATCAACTCCTGCCATTGCTCCTACTCTTGCTCCTATTATTGCTTTTACTGCTCATAGCACCTCAACACCTGGCTCTTGATTTTTTTTTTTCATCTTTTTTTTAATCCAAATCATAGCGTATATAAACCCATAACCCATCTAGCCTTCTTCTGTGCTCTCTTCAGATGGTTGGTTGGGTGTATGAAGTGTGAAAAAATTTATCTTTTTATGGGTTATAACAGCAGCAACAACAACAACAATAATAATGCATACATACATATATATGTACAGACAATGAAAGAAATTTAATTATAAAAATTGTTTTTAACATAAAAGAAAAGCAAGAACAAGCATAAAAAATCAAAAAAAAAGAAAACTGTATTGAATAAAATACAAAACAACAATAATAATAAAATGGGGGAAAAAAAAGAGGAGCAAGACAAAGAGAAATATGAGTAAAAAATATGGTTATTGAAAAAGAAAACTATACTCGTATATTGTATTGAATGGCGCTATTGAAAATTGCAAAAAAAATGAAAAACAAAAAATGGAGAAAAATCGAAAAAAACGGAGAAAAAAATAAGGAAAAAATAATCGCAAATATATGAAGTGCAGAAATAAATGTTGTAACGAACTTAAATGTGTAACACTTGCCAGCTAGCATACCAGCATCATTGCTGTATACACAGTTACAGTTCAAAATAAGAAGCAGAATAGCAAAGCATTTGAGGGGTAAAGTGTAGAAAAGAAGGCAACACATAAAAGTCATTCAACTTGTTGTAAATAATCAAATAAATTCAACAAGAGTAATGAAAATTAAATTTTATTATGAAATTGAAATTCTTGTTAAAATTATTCATTTTTTAAACTGTTCCCAAACAAAAAATGTACAAAATGTAAACTGTTCCCAGTCTATATAAAATCTAAAAGTGGATTCTAATGTCTGATTTTATTATATGAGTAAAACTAAGCTCAAAAGAATCATTTTACCATTGAAATAACACACTGTTCCCACTTTTTAGAAAAATGTTCGCAGACTAATAATTTTACAAAAACCCTAAAATGGCTTCTAATGTCTGATTTTATTATATGAGTAAAACTAGGCTTAAAAGAAACGTATTCCATTAAATCTTGAAACTATTCCCACTTTTTAGAAAACTGTTCCCAGACTAAAAATTTTACAAAAGTGTTTAGAAATTTTCAAAAAACCATTTTTGGGAGAAAAATGTAAGTTATGCTAAAAATTGAAACTGTTCCCAGTCTATATTGACTCTAAAATGGCTTATAATGCCTTTGCTTTTATTAAATGAGTAAAATTGGGCTCAAAAACATATCCCATTAAATTCTGGCACTGTTCCCACTTTTTAGAAAAACTGTACCCAGATTAATAATTTCATTTTTGGGAGTAAAGTAAAAAATATTGTTACAATTTTAAACTGTTCCTAGGTTAGATAGACAAAAAAGAATTGTTACTTCACTTTTTCCACTTTTCCCAAGCTATTCTTACGCTTAAAGGAAGCATTTGTTTAAAATTGAAACTCTTCCCATTCTAAATATATTTTAAAATTTCTTGTGCTATCTCTGTTTGTTATATATGAAACATATGGAAAACAGCCATAAATTAGTCACATTCTAGAAAATTTAGAAATTAAAACTTTTTAAAACTATTCCCAGGCTAAAAGTGTAACAAATTTGTTCAGAAAGTTACATAGAAAACTCTTCCCAGTGTAGTAAGTTTAGAATTAAGACAAATGAAATCATATACCATTGAATTTAGTAACTGTTCTCTCTTTTTTGAAAACTATTCCCAGATTAAGAGTTAAAAACGTACATTTTATTTAAATTTTAAACTGTTCCTAGTCTGGATAAGCTCTAAAGTCACACTACCTGAAATCGCCGTAGTCTAGTAGAGCGTACAAAACGAATTACGAAAAAAAATATTTCCTTCGCTGGCTTCCTCTCAGCAAAAAATTGCCAAATTGCTATGAAAAGTTTCTCTGTGCATCGTTCAGAGTCAAATTCGAAACTGCAGGACCCGCTACGTATGAATAAAGGTTTGTAATGATAATTTAAGTAAGTAAGTAAGTATGACATATCACACCTGACGATAAGGACGCAATTGTTAAGGTAACTATGAAAGGAAATGAAATTGCCATGAAAAGCTTCTCAAAAATCTGTGGTTCGGAGTCGACTTTAAACTGTAGGTCCCGCCACTCATGTATAAAATTAACACACGCAACATAAGTGGTGAGAGAAGCTAGGTCGTAATCCCCTGACTGAAGTGTTGTAATGGCCAATTATGTATGAATGTCATAAATGTGAAGACAGAAAATCTGCCAGATATGAACACCTAATTATAATACAGTCGAATGGTGAATGGCGCATGATAGGAATCGCTTCTATAAATGAATTCCATGCTGAAGTAGTGAGTAAGCTGTCTCGAGGAATGTATTCCTTGTGTAGAACCACTTTGAACACTAATACTATTACCTTGGAAAACGTAATGTCCATCTCTGGCTCAGCTCAAATATTTCTCAATTGGCACACCCTTTTTCGATAGATTAACAGAGCATTGCAGGCATGAAATCGATTGCCTATTTCCTTAAACTTTTCATGCTGATTCTTAGCCTAATGAAAGCCGTCATGGCTTAAGACCGTTTTGTATATTAAGTAAGCTGCCACTCACTCCTCCTCCCATGAATTTTTAACCGTTTCAAGGCATGGTTAAATCGTCAACGTTTAGTGGGAATATTTAACTTTTCTTTACTTTTTAATTCAATTTTTCTATTAAGGCAGCGAAGGAGAAATCAATAAAAAAATTCCTTCTGCATGAATTTGTTTTTTTTTTTTGTTTTTTTTTTGTTTATTGAACATAAATTTTTATGTTTCTTGTTGTTTTTGGATTTGGATTAAAAGAAACCTTGAGAGCATTATTAAGTTAAGTTTTCTGTCTGTTTTTTCTCTCGAATAGTACGTGTTTAGAGTTGTTTATTAACCACAAAATTTAACACTTACATACATACTGGTTTTCTGCTTCTTTTTTTTTCCAATTTTTTTTTTGTTTGCTTTTAATGACTAACCAGGCCTTTAACAGTCTTTGGTTAGAACAAAACAGAAAAAAAAGTATTGGAAACACAGCAAAAGTTTTTTAAACTTTTAATAAAGCGTGAAAATATTTATTTGTTAGAAATAAAGGAAAAACTTTGGGCTGGTATACCTCAACCTCAACCTCATGCCCCTGCCTTGTGTCCTACCGCCCCTGCCTGTTTTTTCTAACATTTATGGCTGGTGTAAGTATAAATGATTTCTTGTCGTTTTTTCCATTTTTTTCTCGCCTTTTGTTGGAGCATGAGGGTGTAAGAAAATCGATAATATTAAATAAATATTACAGTTATATTTTACAGAAAAATACACTCTTATACATCCACTACCACCACTACTACTACTACTACTACACTACATTCAATATACAAGAAGGCGGAAAGGAACAATTTTTGTATTTTTTTTTTTTGTTTTGCCTTCAATTTTATGATGATGATGATGACAATGGGCATGATTTCTTCTAATGATACCCAACAAACACCAGCACCAGCAGTTACGGCGTGGCATTATGTTTGTGTGTAAAATAGTTGATGAATAGGTAGTGAGTGGGTGGCAGGAATACAAGTTACTTGTGTGTGGCATAGTTATTTATGTATGTATGTGTTGTTGAGAGGTCAATTTTATTACGTGCCAAAAGTAGAACTTGAACTAAAAAGAAGAAAATTTTTGTTTTCCAATGTAATATTCTAGGGACAGACAAAAGTATTTGCAATCATTTAAAATATTTTTTGGACAAGAAGAAGAAGAAAAACCCTAAGAACATATTTAATGAGTTGAATGGAGTAAGGGGAACAATTTATAATTTCTCAATAGATCAGGAGGTCATCTCTAAGCTATCTTAAAATTAATAAAATTCTGGTATAACACCGACACTAGCTATAACTCCTGGTTAACATCTCTCAGACATTCCGATAGTTTTGTGAAAGTGTGAATGAAGTCGCCGTACTCTAGTAGGTAGTTTGTAGACGTGAGGTCACGATTCAAAACCCAGGTTAGACATCTCCAATAATACGAAATAATAAAAAGAATATTTCTTCGGCGACTTACTCTCAGCAAAATTTCTGACAAAACTCTCGGAGTAAATAAAATTGCTATGAATCAAAAATTAGTCGTCCGGAGTCGATTTAAAAGTGTAGGTCTCGCTCATGCATAAAATTACCACACACACACCATAAGTGGTATGAGAAGCTAGGTCGTAATCCTCACTGAAGGGTTGTAATGAGCAATTGTGTGTGTGGGTGTGTGTGAATGCAACGTTCTGTTAATAAATTCTAGGTGCAAAGGTGTCTAGCAAAGACATTCGTTTTAAGTTCTCAAATGCCGAAAAATGTTCTTTGGCCTTGCCTTATTCCTTGTGAGTCCCTGCAGCTAATGCAAAAATCGTTGTGAGATATTCCCAACATCCGTGACTGTGCGTCTAAAAGGAATGAGGATCCTAAGATGGAAGCTGGACATTTTGTAAAGCAAACGCGTCCTGGTTGCCTCAGTTAAACATGGTATTTCTCGGTCGCTGTACAACCCAATGTTTTGAACTATTCGAACAGCCAAGCTGTCATCAAGTTCTACACGAATGGAAACCGCCCTTGTCTACGAATGCCAGAGATTTCTGAGGATCATTTAGAAGTAACTCAGATAGAGATTGGACATTCTAGTGTCATATCGTGGCAAATTATATTGGTAATGGACTGTCCAGGAGCGGTACGGAACGTACAATATCCGACATATGTATTACAGGCGTTTTGATTGCCTCAGTTAAGCAAGGCATTCTCCGGTCGTTGGACAGATACATCCAACTTAGTTGGAAGCATGAAGATACGTCCAATATTGTTAGATTTTAATAGCCTTCTGTCTCCTCAATTTGCTTTGCCACCTATCACATTATTATGGTTCCCACAGGCTGCTGCAATATTGAAAGTCATGCCAACAGACTGGCTATTCAATCGAATGACTTCTGGAGAAGCTGTGGAACTGAAGAGGACATTATCTCAGCTTTTATGCGTTAGTATTAGGCTCTTGTCAAGAAGAGGAAATCATTATCCTCAATTCGTATGTGCATCTATCGTACTTTTGCGGTTCCTACAGGCTGCAGAAATATTGAAAGTCATGGCAAACAACTGTCCATTCAATTGAATGACTTCTACAGGAGCTGCGGATCTAAGGAGGATATTATCCTACCTTCCATGTGTCAGTATCAGGCTCCATTATCCACAGGCGAGCTGCTATTTACGGGTATGTTCCCTATCCAGTCTAGTCGCGCCAACTTTTCAGGCCCACAATCTACTTTAGTTTTAAGTGAGGAGAAAAGCATGTTAGCTAGCCAGTAAATAAAGGTTCGCTTAAGAAAGTTTTGATATTTGCTAATCAAGCGTATAAAATAATTATGCAAAGTAAGTTATTATTATTCATTTATTTTTATTTTCATAAACTCTCCTAATTCCCATTGAGTTCACCCTGCATTTCTTCTTTTGAAATTTCTTTTCATTTATTGAATATTTAAATTGAATCCTTTAGACACAGACAACACAAAAGATTTTCTCTTGAATAATTTTGTCTATTTTGCTTAATATTCTTAAAATTCTTCTTCTTCTTGTCCTCGTTGTTTTTTTTTTGTTTGTTGGCATTTTCTTATACTTGGACCATCAAAATTTCGTTGACTTGCTAAGATTACATTTCTTTGGCTACATGTTTTTGGCTCAGTTGCTGTCTGATTTCTTTTTTTCTGCTTTTTTGTTTTTCATCTGAAAGATTCCTGGGCGGCACGTTTTTAAATCTCTTTTCCTTGTGTTTTTTTTGTATCCTTTACCCGTTTTTATCCGTTTTGTATTCGTTTGTATGACAGTCATCACACTGCCTGGCAAATGAACTTAAAAACGTTGCTTTAACTTTGGCTTTGGCTACGAAGCGCTTGATAAACGTGACAAAAATTCTTGTCTCCAGAATTTTCTCTAAAACCCCGGTCTCGTAATGTTGATAAGGATATGACACAGACAGACACATAGATTTTCTGTTTTCTTTTTTTTTTTTACTTTTTGGAAAGGCTATACTGTAAAGCAAGTTTTTACGTTTGTCAGCAGCAACAATACAGCAAGGCAGCGTAGAGAAAGAGAAAAGTTTTGTTGTGTGACAAATTGTTGCAACAACATTCCATAAATAACAATAAACACAGAAGGATAAAAAAGAAAACGAAAAATATGATCCAAGGAAAATGCGTAGAATTTTTAGTCTTTTTAGCAAAAGTTAAGGGAATAATTTTATCCTCTTTAGAAAACGTGCAAAAAGGGAAAAGGGATTTGTAGCAATTAAGGCATCATAAGTAAAGAAATTTCAATTGTCCCAAATCCAGTCTATAAAAGGTGGTAAGATAACCTCATAACAAACGTAATAAGACTAAAAGACATGATATAATTATTTACAGCATGTAAACAATAGCGTTATGTACGTAAAATATTAGATTTCATAAGAATTTTTTATTAAAACACTTCTAAAATAGCAGTATTATAATTCCTGGACTTAAAATTAATTCTTTACATCATGTAAACAACAATGTAAAAAATGTAAACAATTAAAATTTTCGGTGTAACACAAACAAATTTAAAAAAAAAAAGAAATTTTGGCGTTAATAATATAAAATCGAATTATTTACACTGTGTAAACAATTGTGTGAAAAATGTAAAACGTCATATTTGAAAGCATAAATAATAATATATTTAATAAACAATAAAATTTAAACAAATTTGCTCAAGCTGCTACTGTTGTATGCAACAAAAGCAGAAAACAATTATTTACACTATGTAAAGAATTTTGAAAAATTATTTACACTATGTTAAGAAATGTGAAAAATATGTAAAATTATCTATTTCACAGTATTTAATATCAAAGCATATGAAATCACGATTAAATAATGTTATTCATGTACTTATAGCAAATTATTTACACCGCGTAATGTATAATGTAAACATTAAAATGTTTGCCTAATAATGAACATTATTTATACTGTGTATGGAAAAAATTGTATAAAACTTGTAGAGAATACTTTAAAAAAAGAGGAAATAGTTTATTTACACTATGTAATCAATTGTGTAGAATATATTATGTTTCTTGAGTACATCTGAAGATAATGCTATGAAATGTAATATAAAATCAATTATTTACTTTTTTTCTTACCCATCCTTACTGATAAATTTCTACAAAATCTGGTTCAACATACCTGCAAAGAAAGAAAAAAAGGAGAAAAAATTCATTAATTTTTTTTATAAAAATTCAAATAATTTTCAAAAATATTCAAAATTTTTTGTTTAAAATTAATTTTTAAAAATATTTTGCTTGAATTGTTATGATTTATAATTCAATATTTTTTGTTTTGTTTTTGTTGTTTATCTCTAACAAAAATTTTAGCACCATTTGATTAAAAACAAGAGAGCAATAAATTCCAAAAAAAATATTCCAAACTTACACTGTAGTAAATGAAATGGAAATGTTTTACATAAAAAAAGAAATAATACAGTGGGGGAGAAGTGTGTAAAAGTTAATAGAGGATTTACTTTAATTTGCATATATGTACTTGCCCATCTGGCAAAGTTGTCAGCAGTTAAATATCTTTCAGCTGATGTGCCATTAATTTAGTAAAAGGTTTGCTACTTACGATGAAGGATCGTTTAACAATCGAAGAACGTACAAATAAAAATATTCATTCAATCCTGGCCAGCTTTCGAGACTTATATACATAATTGGTCATTACAACCTTTTAGTCGGGATTACGACCTAGTTTCTCACACCGCTAATGCTGTGTGCAATTTTATTTACTCTCAGAGTTTTTGCCCGAAATCTGCTGAGAGAAAATCGCCGAAGAAATATTTTTCATATTTTCTTTTTGATGTCTGATCTGGGGTTTGAATGGAGGCTTCAATAGGTCTTCCTTTTCGAAACTAATGAGGTTATTATGGTCCATTTAAGCCTGGCTATTGTGCAAGGAATCGACTGTATTATAATCTAATTTAAAAAGATTGGAAGCGCATCATAATGGAATAAAAATGTCATTAATTTATGAGAACGATTGTAAAACGTAAATAAAACCTATATACTCAGTTATGCACCCATGTATTTTTAAATTTTTTTATATTATGGTGGAGGAAACGCAATGTTATGGGAGTGTTTTGCTGGGTGGGATACTAGTGCATTGCAAAAAATCGATTGTGGTGGATTACAACAATTATTACACAACCTCCTTTCATTCTGAGTGTGAAGAAATATTTTAACATGTTATACTTTAAACGCCTCAATCGGATAGAAAATTTATGACTAATGATGATACAAAGTTTAGACGTCTTAAAACAGGTGTATACAATCTATAGGAACTTTTGAGAGCAAAGGAAGAGGAACGGCAAATTCCCGAGAAATGGCGTGAAATTGCTTAGAAAATCAGTTAAAATGTGTAAAAAGTGTTTTAAAAACGAGCAAAATACTAATTTTTCAGGAATTTTATATTATTTGAAGAAGGTGCAAAAGTGAGTACATACAAGTTGCAATAATTTACTTTTATTTTTATATATAATTTATTGATTTTCATTTAGTTTTAATCCAAGCTATAATAAAATTGGAATAAAACATAAAAACATGTACTCACTTCTGCTCCCTAGTGTAAATTATTTAAAAAATTCCGACTATTTTAAATATTTTGTTTTAATTTTTTTTTTATAAAAATAAATAAAATTTAGAATTTACATTGTTTGCCATGTTAAATCATGCAAGAGTGAGCAGTTAAGGTGCAACAAAAGGGTTTTTAAATAGGCTATGTGGACGGAAAGAGATTTTATGAAATTTTTATTATTTTTTCGATTTGACAAAAAAAACACAAAACCTAATAAAAGCACTTAAAATTGTACAAAAATTTTATGGTTTTCGGCATTAAAAAAATAGAAACAAAAAATTGTATTCTAACCATTTCCTAAAACCAGCAAACAATGTAGGTCAGCGAGTCTTTAGGCCAAAAAAAAAAGCAAAATAAATATAAAAAATGGCCAAAAAAAAAAGCAAAATAAATATAAAAAATGGCCAAAGAAAATATAAAAAACGAATGACACCCAAAAAAAATATTAAAAAATGAATGAAATTTGAAATATAAATTGAAATCTATATTAGAATGCAATGCTAAACGAAAATCATCATCCGGAGACTAAGTAGGAGCAGCAGCAGCAGTGGGAATGGGTAAATCGTTAAAAAAAAACCATTTACTTACGTAAGTCTAAGGGGAAGTAAATTGGGTGTTGTGGTTATGATTTAACGCCTACATTAGAATACAAATAAAATAAAAAACAACAACAACAAGAACAGAAAATAGAAAATGACTGCAGTAAAATTGAGCCATAAATCATTAATGGCCTGGCAATGTTCAAACGAAAAAAGGGTTTTTAAAAAGGGAATGATAAAAATTGTTTCAATTTTTTCATTTTTTATAAAAAAATTAATATAAAAAATAACAATACAAAAATGATGATAAATTTATTATATTACAGTTGTTTTTTTTATTATATTTTTAAATAAAAAATAAAATAAAAAAATAATAAAAAAATGTACAAAAATTACATTAAAACTAGAAAAACAAAAAGAAATATATTTAAATTTTAAATTAAAATGGATTCTCCTCGTTTTAAGAGAAGGACAGACAGACAATATTAATATAATAAAAATTTTCTATAAAAATTTAATTAAAAACGTTAATAAAAGAATTTTCAAAAAAGGTTAAAAAACCACTTAAAAAGCTTACATACAAACATACATAATTGGTCATTACAACCCTTCAGTCAGGATTACGGCCTAGCTTCACACACCACTCATGTTGTGTGCCTTAATTTTATACTTGAGTGGCGGGACCTACAGTTTAACGTCGACTCCGAACGACAGATTTTGAGAAACGTTTTCATGGCAAGTTTATTTACTCTCAGAGCTTTTTGCCAGAAATCTGCTGAGAGGAAGTTGCCGAAGAAATATTTTTTTTTTCATATTTCGTTTTGATGTCTGGCCTGGGGTTCGAACCTAGGCTTTCCGTCTAATAAGCGAACACACTAAAAACAGTTGCTCTCAAATATATACATCACCATAGTAAACGATTGTGTAGTTGCCACGATCTAGAAGGTAGTGTGTTGGCTTCTTAAATGTGAGGCCACGGTTTAAACCCTAAGATAGACAATCTCCAGCAAAACGAAATGTAAAAAAATTTATCATAGGCGGCTTTCTCTCTGAAGATTTCTGGCAAAAACTGTGAGAGTTAATAGAAATTGCTACGAAAACTTTCTCAAATATGTCCTGTGGAGCGGACGTTAACTTGTACAAAACATAAGTGGTGTGAAAAGCTATGTAGGTCGTAATCCCTTGACTGAAGGATTGTAATAATTAATTGTATATGTACATACATATGTATGTATGTATGTATGTATGTCTGTATTATGTATGTATGTATGCACGTATGTATGTATGTATGTATGTATGTATGTATGTATGCATGTATGTACATATGTTAATTATAGTCTAGAACTTAAATTTTTTTGCGTTTGTTAAAATCCAGTTTAAAAATAAAAAATACAGTTAAGTGTTAAATTATAAATTTGTATTCAACATTAAATCAAAACTAATTGATATGCAAAATTGAGTTTAAAAACTTTATTTTGCTTTCTGTCTTTTTTTTTTGCATGAAAAACCCTTTCAAATTTAAACTAAAACTCCTCCCTCGCCTAACCAGCCAACAACGACAGCAGCAGCACCAGCAGCCAACGATGTTCAAAAAAAGATTGAAAAATTAAACAAAAAAAGAAAAAAAAATAATAAATAAACGCCCAAAAGGCAAAATTAAATTAGCCAAAGCATTAATTATCTATTGAAGAAGAAAAAACTGAAAAACGCTTGTGTTCTACATGAATAAATTTTTTATAAATATTTAAACACAACCCCCTTTAGCTTACTTGCCTTTAAACCCCTTTTATAATTTATTTTGAATATTTCATTCAAAGCAAAGAAGGGATTTCCCTTTCAAAGTCAAAAAGATTGTCAAGAGATTTAGGTTGTTTTTTTTTGCTATGTAAACTAGGGGTAGGAAATATTCTTTTTTGACAAATTTTTAGATATGAAAAGTAAAATTTCTTTATTTTCGACTTTTTTTGCCAAAGAAGTTTTTAAGCAGGCCTAGGATATTAGGGATTTACCTATCTCTTGTTTTTACTTAACTTAATTGACCATTACAACCCTTCAGTCAGGATTACTGCCTAGCTTCTCACACCACTCATATTGTGTGCGTTAATTTTATACATAAATGACGGGACCTACAGTTTAACGTCGACTACGTACGGCAGATTTTTGAGAAACTTTTTCATGGCAGGTTTATTTACTGTCAGAGTTTTTGTCTGAAATCTGCTGAGGAGAAGTCTCCGAAAAAAAAATATTTTTTTTTTTTATATTTCGTTTCGATGTCTGGCCTGGGGCTCGAACCCGGGCTGTTCGTCTAATAAGCGAACACACTACCTGACATGATGACATTAAAAACGTTGTGGAAACGACGCTTATTTACAGGAATTTGTTTATTTCTTACAGCTTCTCGAGGAGGCCACGGATTATCGCTTTAAAGAAGAATTTTCTGGGACAGATTACTGGCCATACTTAACGATAAAAACTGTAAAATCATCAAGAAGACTCCTTGCACATTAAGTAAGAATGGAAATATTTGTCAACTACTTTTTGAAAAACTTAGTTCAACACCCTGTATTCGTTTTGTATAAGAAAATAATGGCGCCATTTATAATATTTTCCTTTACATGCTACTGGCTAGAGGGAGATTAATTCCTCATTAAACACGAAGAAAAAAAAAAACAAACTGAAGCTAAAACTGAATAAGAAAGAATTGAAACTTTTTGTTTCAAGAATTTTGCTTCTTATCACAGGAAATTCTTTTTTTTTTTAATACAATTTCAGAGCATTATAATGGAGAAATAAAAGAAATAAAAAATTATTCTTATACATTTGAACCACATTTAGTTCAAATAATATCATTTTACAATTATATCCAATAACAACAACAATTACTACGACAATAACAACAATACAAACATATGTACTTATGTACATACAATACAAGCATAATCATAAATTTAATGTACAGAATATGAACAGAGAAAAAAAAAGTCAAGAAAATCTTGATAAAATTTGGAAGAAGAAAACAAAACCCAAAGAAAATAATAAAGATGATGATGCAGAAGAGAAAAATTTGGAAAAATCATAGAAGAAATTTCCTAAACCCAAAAACAAATAAAAGAAGCAAGAAAGAAAGCAAAACCCCTTAAAATACTCATTTAAATACTACGGCTGTTGTTTGGGCTCTAAACACAGAGTGTTTTATGGCAGAAGAAATAAAAACTGAAAGCGAAGAACGTATCCTCATCATAAAACTGAATACAAAATATCGTCAAAGTATTCATAAAATATTTCAGAGTGTTTCTGTGTATCTGTATCTCTTTTCCGAGTATTTTTGTTTCTGTTGTTGTTCTTGTTGGTTGTGTAGGACCAAAGCGTACATAAAATAAATGGTTGGGAAAAAGAAAAATCAAAAAAAAAAACAAAAAATAAAATGACTAGAGAGTAGAGAGTAAAATGCCGAGAAAATAAAATAGAAAAGAAAAGGAAAAACCATTGAAATTAGAAGAAATAAAATAAAAAATTTGTAAAAAAAAGCGAAAAATGTCTATAAAACTGAACATGAACATGAAAATCTACTCAAGAATACGAGGGGACATTAAACAAGTCAAGTAACCAAAAAAAAAAAAAAAAGAAAAATAAATGCAAGTGATGCTGACAGTAGAATATTTCGTTTGTTTCTTTTAATATTTAATAGAAAAGAATATTCAATATTTCTGAAATCTTAAACTGTTTTTGGAAATGAAAATTTCGATTGATAAGCTTTACAACCGAATAGGCAAGGTTAAATAGATCTGCTCTTGTGTGTGATTAGAATTCTAACCATACCAGATTCAAAAAGAGACGACAACAAGGTTGACAGTGAGGTAGTAATAGTTGTCAACTCGAGAGAAATAATACAAAGATCAAGTATGGTTCATTGTGTTACTATAGTCGTTCATTTCCCCAAGACCCTGGCACCATCCAGGATTTCGGCTGAAACCCCTAAGTCCTTCCATGTCTATTCTGAACAGATCAGTAAGATCATTTGTGTAGTAGAAGCCCGGGTGTTTTAGTATTTTGCATACTTAGTGCTAGGCAAGTACCCAATAGGTTGAAATCTGTGGCCCTGCAGATCCTCCAGAAGTCACTGATGATATGGCCAAAAGCAATGGATATTGCACAAGTCCTCATAATAAGAAATGCTCCTACAACCATACTGAGCGTAATCTCTTGCAGTTTGAGCAGCCTATGTCGTGAGCTCTCTAGAAGTCATTGATCATATAGACGCCTCCATTCTATAACGTTCTAAGTGTACTTAGAACGTTTTTAATGTTCTTGCATTTTTAAATTCTACGTTCTCTATAACGTGAGAGCTCATAACTCAAAACACCATTTTCGACTTAGAATGTTATAGAACGGAGGCGCCGATATGGACAAAAGCAATGCATATCTCACAAGTCCTCATAATACCGTGGGAAGTAATGCTCCAACAACCATACTGAGCATACTCCTTTGGAGTTTGAACAACCAATGTCTTGAGCCCTCTACCCAGCTTTATCTAGATTTTTTTGCGCCATTCTGCTTGTATCTGAAGGCACCCATCAGGCGTTGACGGAATCCATATCTGTTCACAGGTCTTTACAGGCATTCTCAAAGTAGATAATTTATTGGAGAGTTCGATAGTTGTGCCACATCAGTCCAATTATTCTGTTCTGCAGTTACCCAGAATTCCATTATGTTTTCGTACACACTAGATGTCTATACTCCAGTGCTCTGGCAACTTGCTGCATGGCAAACGTATATCGTCCTAAAGGTCATTACGTTCGAACCTAGTACCCCGACAAACACCCGGCTGTCAGAACATATGCTCTTATCTCTCGAAGACATATTTCTTCTTCTTTAAAAATCTTTAGCGCAGACCGTATGACAGACTCTTCGAACTGAAGTGTGCTACAATAGTCCCGTATCCTGAGTGAGCTGTACCTGACAACTACGACAAAATGTCTCTGACCAGAGCTTCATCTAGCTTCGAATTAGATGTGGAAATCTATATGAAGTGATCTACAACATACGTCACACTATTTTACCCTTTCCCTGTAACCGACATTGACGCTTTTGACTTCCTCTTAGCTGGGTATCGGTGTTATCATGTACAAATCATATACAGCAACCAATACATTATCACAGAGGTTGTAACACATGCCATCAACCCTATCGTTTTCAAACCTACAAAAGTAAACAAATTACAAAACAATTGGCAGCGTAAACTCCTGACTCCTTAAAGAAACATAGAGGAGTTAAAAATTAAAAGATGTGACTTAACTACCACATATGGTTTGTGTCCATAATAAACTATTTTGAAGGGGAAAACATCTAACAATTATTATCTCCTCTCATGGAGAAAGATTTTGAAGTACTAAAGCACACTAAAGTAATTGAATCTTAACTCGAATATGTTCCATGAATTATATAGTTTGCAGTGATTAGACATGATCATTTGGAGGGGAAGGCAAAGTGGCCAGCGAAAAGGAGTTCGAAAATGGAGAATTCTAAGTAATACTCCATGAAAATTATGGAAAACCCTGAGAAAGATCGTTGGAGGTCAGATAAGCAACAATTTTAAATCTTTTTCCACCAGCATGAAAGTGAATAACAAACGAGTTGATGCCGCGAAACCTTGAGAGAACACTTGAACGTATCGGAGGAAATTATTACAATCCATACAATTAGAAATAGATCCCTTACGAAAATACAAAGCTCAAGGAATCATGTGTTTAGATCGACAACCGAGATAAATCAATGCCAAACAGAGTACACGATAGACATAAGACTTAAGGCTCTGCATTTGGTAGCATCAAAGGTGTCCCATTTATTATGAGGTGCTGACATTTGATCAGAGAACCCATCGGAGCCTATGTGAAGTACAATACATTAGAGTGAATTGTAAAACCAAAAAACCTCGAAAATATCGTAACGGATGTGAAGAACGCATTTACTGGAATACGTGCTACTTTATGAGAAGGTATCCGCAATTGATACCTTACTTGATTCGTAATTGTCTTTAAAAAATCAGGTATTTTATTTGTTGCTGACTACATAAGTTGCCAAAAAAGATAAGCAAGCGTCATATCTAATTATTTTTTAAATATGAGACTAAACACTCAGAGTATGATCCAAACTCATGCGGAAGGCTGCTGAAAGGAAGTCTCCGAACCATGCCTCGAAGCATTTTTTTTTATAGAATTTAAAACAGTGCTCTTGGAGATCATACGACTGATAGATATATTTAATGGGCGCATAGATCTGGTATTACGATTGGAAGAACAAGAAATATTTTTTTCATTACATAAGCCATGCAACGAAGCATATTTTATAGAATTCAAAACACTGCTCTTGAGGATCCTACGACTGATATATTTGATGGGCGTATGGATCTGGTATTACGATTGGAAAAACGTATTCCCCTTCATGTCGATTATTTGCAAAGTTTGGTTAGGCCTTAGGAAGTAAGTTTAGGAAGGCATTTGTAAGAGTCACTTAAAGTTTCGGCTTAGCCCTGATTATCTATCAAATTTTATAACCATTGTGATGGAACGTGCATCATGTCCCTTTGTACTTCATCAAATTTGATTAAATTTTTATCACTTTTATGTGAATGCCAAAATATTGTAGGGCACACCCTATTACCACAATAGTTTTATTTTTCAAAGCCGGTATTTAATATGATTTTTTTCTTTTTTGTAATTCTATTGTCTTTAAAGAGAAATAAAATGACTAAAAGAGAGAGAAGAACTATAATAAAAAAGGGATATTTTTACTCTAGCCTTTCATTAAAACATCACACAAGGGTGGTGGTTTTTTTTTGCTCTCCATCTCTCTATATATGTTTTGTTGTAATTGTTGTTGCTGGTATTCTCTTATTACGAGCAAACAGACACCATCCAATAATAACACTAGCCTGCTAGTCATGCAGCTATACAGCCGCCAGCCAGTGTCCACATATCGTCCATTTAAAAGTCATACGATATTTTTATCCTTCATGAACAAAAACAACAACAACAACAAATATAAAATTGGAAGAAGAAAAAACGTCTGGTATTTTGAATATTTTTGAACCATTTTTTTAAATATAAAAAACAGACAAACATATGAGCAATATAAGCTAGAGAATAATATGAAGAGGGAGGGAGAACAGGCGAGGAAAGTGTGAGCATGAGGTGTTTGTAATTTAATGCCCATCAATCAGCAGTAGTTGCGTCTGTCCGTCCGTTGGTTGTCTTAAAATAAGGCTGGTTTTTAAGGACCTTTTTTTCTATATGTGTGTTGTTTGCATTTTGCAAAATTTTTTGTTTATTTTGTGTGTCCTTTCTGTTTTAATTCTTTTCCTTCTTTTTTCTCTGCTGATTTCTATTGTTTTGAATCCTTTTGTGTTAAATAACAATATGTTGTTGTTTTTAGCAACAACAACAAAAACAATGGCAAATGCCATATGATATTGTGTTACAAACAAAAAAAATATGTTTGGACATGTGTGATAGTGGATTAAAAAAAAACTAAAAAAAACACGACGCCAGTTGTTGAAAAAAAACATAATAAAACTATAAAAAACAAGGAAACGCTATAAAATTTAATATTTAAAGACTAACCTAGCCATTGTAACGGTTCACACTAACTTCAAAACTTTGCAGACTCACGTTCAAAAGAGCAAATTAAACAAACACAACTGAAAAACTGTCAAATTTAAGAATAAAACTAAAAAAACAATATTTTGTTTAAAGGATCTTGTGCAGGGAATATTCTGAGCAATACAAAGAGGTATTGGTATTATTATTGTCGTGTAAGGTTGGCAAAGTACTATGATCACACGATTTAAAGTGCTGCCTCTATGCATACAGGGTATACCTATAATTTCTCTTACATGTCTTTTGCCCTGATAAATTTCAGGATGATATTAAAATAAAATAACCCCCTGCTCCGCACCTGATATGCATCCAGGTTTTATACATTACATTAATGCCTCACAGCTTAGAAGAGTGTGTTTCGCTGATTTGTTCTCATTATCACAGAATCTACTCATGGAATTCCAGACGATTCCCATTCTAAGCAAATATTCCTTGAGTCTACAACGGTGCCTTGTCGAAGTGGCGGTTATTAGCCTACTTAGATACATACATAGTTGGCCATTACAACCCTCCAGTCAGGATTACAACCTACTCTCATACACCACGGATGATGTGTGTCTTAATTTTATCCAAGGGACAAATTAGAGAAACTTTTCCCGGCAATTTTATTTACGCGCAGATAACTGCTGAGGGGAAGTCACCGAAGGAAATATTTTTCGAAAATTTTATTTTGCTCGACATACCTCATCTGGTGTTTGAACCATGAGATCTTCTCTAATAACACACTACCTACTAGACAACGGCAATTCTAACCTCAGGTTACTCGTGGATATTTTTACAGATCGCTCAAATTTCTTTCTATTGCCTCAAACCCACATATGTACATACATACATAATTGGCCTTCAGTCAGAATTACCACTCATGTTGTGTGCGTTAATTTTATACGTGTAATTTTATACTGTATACCTACAGTTTAACGTCGCCTCCAAACGACAGATTTTTGAGAAACTTTTCATGGCAATTTTTGAGAAATCTGCTGAAAGGAAGTCACCGAGATAATATTTTGTTTTCATATTTCGTTTTGATGTCTAACCTGAGATACGAACCCTAGCTTTTCGTCTAATAAGCGAACATACTAGTAGTCTAGTATCACTTAAATCTCTTTCTATTGCCTGAAACCCACAGCCTCTATTGCCTGAGAAGATTCCCAGCCTCTCTCCATCTATCCTTTTGATAGGTATACCGTTCTAAGCATCTATTTTGACACTACAAAATTGTTCTGGCTTCATTAGCTTCGTAAAATTTATTTGCCTGCTCATTACCGTGAATTCCCATATAACATGGAACTTAACAGAAGGTAACTTATTTTTCCTACATAGCCGATTGGACTTTCTCTGCGCTCGAAAGGCAGATTGACTGTCACACAAAATTCCTAAGATTCGTCCTCTGCTCTATGTGTTGTTCATTGAATTAAGTTCATTATCGTCTGTAGGCATAGAATTCCGGTTGCAAGGTACCTGTGTGTTTTCCCCTATGAACAGAATATTTTCAAATTTTCAAAATCACGTCTACTAGTTTTGTTCAGGGGACAGTTGAAGAAGGGATTTGTCAGCTAATCTATTCTACAGGTCCCGATATCCCGTAATGGCTTGCTTTTTAGACTTGTCTCTTATCAACCTAACCGTAGTCAGTGATGCTATAGTGGTCACTAACATGTGCAGCGAAATTAAATTCTACACAGCTTTCTTGTGCCGTTATAGCACAGGTCATGGCCACTATAACTTGTGCAACTCCATTTGAGCCGTTTTCAGATTGTTCTGCCTACTTCATAAGTCACTACCATCATGGTATGCATCCAATGCATAAATCTGCAATTGCATCTAACAGATTTCCCTTCAAGCCTTTATCATATCATCATGACATGTTTGGCCTTATATAGCCTCAATGTCAGTCTGCTCTCCAGTGACATTTCCAGTCATTACATTTATTTAGTATAATTGTGGCAGGGAGTAAGGGAAAGGTAGGGCTTACGGACATAATATATTTGAATCTGTTAACACTGTAATCCAATGAAGAAATTGAACTTATTCCTTATGTCACATTTCGTTAAAGCATCGATAAAACAATAAAACAGAAGAAATATTAAGATGATGCTCATGCATACTGATTCTCTATTAAAGAAATAATGTTAATGGTACACCCTATTTATCCTATTTGCTTAAATATTTCAAATTTATTTTTCCAGATTTCAATGATTAAATGCGAGATTATGGTGGCATTTTTACTACTTTTGTATGGGATCTACCCTAATGCCACCAACAGATAATTAATTTCGGTCGTCTTTTATTATCTTTTTACCTCTTTTTTCTTCTTTCTTGTTGTTACAGTTGCAACATCTTTTAATGCTAAAAGAGAAAAAAAGACCAAGCAATACGAATGATAAATGTCTGTCTGTCTGTTGTGGGGCAAGAAAATATAAAAAAGAAGAAAGAAAAACAAGACATACGCAGGTAGAATTTATCTAAACATTGAAATAAGTAATGCTTAATTAGCGTTTTTATTTTTGAGGGGATGATGAAGAAATTTTCATAAAAATATATTCGAAGAGAAATGAAGAGCAGATGAAAAGAGCGAGGAGTCTTACTATACCAGTAGCAAATAATCGTCTTCTGTTTTTACACATCGATGATGAAGCCATTATTCACATTCTATGCGTAGTTTTTGTGGCCAGTGATGAATAATACTACGATCATGGGACAGCTAGCGGGGATCCGAAAATCAGCCTGCCTCAGTGGCACTTGGGCAACTCTCACTTATATGGGTCTGCACCCATGTTTCTAGTGCAATTAAACTGAAATTTTTAGGAATATGGAGGGCTGGAGAATATATCACGCTCTCGCAGTACTCCATGGCGAACGCAAGTTATCTATGTAATGAGCACACCATCTCGCCTTTGGCGGCCAATTGAAGTCAAAGATCTCTTTTAGGACAAATTGGAATTGGAACCTTACTTCGAAGAATTCATGCAGATGACGTATAGTTTTGGATATGGAATTTTGTGTGTTGGGAGTAATTTAAATTACCAATACAGATGGAGATCAAAGCTGCTATGAAAGCATATTCATTATTATCTCTGCATGGTGTTGAAGGATGTATTAGCTTTTGTATGAAAAAAAATATGTTTATGGATCCTCTTTATTATAAATTATGCAACTCCTTTTTTTCAATAAGGTAGTGTACCTTATGTCTCTCGTATAGGGCGATCCCTGGTTTGTCAAAAGGGATATTTAACTTATGTATTGGAAAGATAAATCCCAAGTGAAGCGATTAACCACAATAGATGGGATGTGTTTCCCATGACTTTTACAATTAAACAACAAACAAACAAGAAATAAATTGCAATAACAGAGTTAACAAAAGACAAAGACAAAGCTAAAATAATTACAATAACAAATCAACAGAAGATTCTGGAAGTTGACAGAGAAAAAGAAAAGACGCAGCGAAAGACAACACTGTTAGGGAAGTACATACATACATACATAATTGGCCATTACAACCCTTCAGTCAGGATTATGGCCTAGCTTCTCACACCATTCATGTCGTGTGCCTTAATTTTATATGTGAGTGGCGCGACCTACAGTTTAACGTCGACAACGAACGACAGATTTTTGAGAAACTTTTTCATGGCAGGCTTTTATTTACTCTCAGAGTTTTTGCCATAAAACAGCTGACAGGAAGTCGTCCAAGAAATATTTTTTTTTCATATTTCGTTTTGATGTCTGGCCTGGGGCTCGAACCCGGGCTTTACGTCTAATAAGCGAACACACTACCTACTAGACTACGGCTTCAGGGAAGTACTGTTAGGGAAGTACTGTTGTATTATACACTCTGGAGCACACCTTGTAGTAAAATGTTCGTGTAAAGACGAAAAAGAAGAGAAAAAAGGTATTGAAATTGCTATGTTCAAATCCATAGGCAGTGATCGAACCTAAATAATAACAGAATATTGTTAACGAAATCAGAATACATTTGAAGAATTGAACCGTATACATTCCAAGCTATGTTCGTCATAATTATATTGGGTAATAACTCCACAATGACCTTCTTGGGAATCGATTTGTCTGGGAGAATACTGGTACTTAGACTTTAGCAACTTGTAATGGGTACGCGATTACAAAATAGTACAAAAACATTCCTAAATTAAGGCTGAACAAGACTAAATACTAGTGAGAAGTTGTCAACAATAATTATTTTTCAGCATGGATCTAGAAGTTGATAAGAGCAACAATGAGGTTTTTTGGCAACGATCTCCCAGCGAAAACCCAATGTTTTTACAGCTGCTTTGGATCTAAGGAATGCTATGTTGAATTCGTTATTATAAAATCTATAAAAAAAACTTGTCTACGTTAACATTGAACAACACCAAACAAGGTTCTAGAAGTTGCAATATAAAAACGAATGAAGTGAAAATGAAGTAAAAAAAGGTAATGTTGTTATTTTTAACATTTATAGCGTTCAATTGTTGCCAAAGGATTATTAGAAGATGTGAGCTATAATATAAAGGCTTCTTAGGATCTTCATATATTAAGATCCTGTTGACTATTGAATGCTACTCCTTCCAGTTTAGATTTCGTTGGTAAATATTGAAATGTGCATGGTAATGTTAATGGCTATTGGCATTTTTTGATTTTTTTTCTTTTTAATTTATTTGTTGTTTTATAGTCTTTTTATTGAATCTATTTTTAAATTTTAGAATAATTTTAAAGCGCTCCATTTATTTTCATAATTTATTGAATTTTGCAGTGAATTTTTATTTTTATTTCAAATATTTCTAAATAAATTTATTATTTGACAACAAATGCAATAAAATCGTATCCCTATTTTCCGGTTAAAATACAAGCCAAAACACGAAAAAAATATCGATTTTTTTTGTGGAGTAATTTATTACAAATACAATGAAAAAAATTGTAGTTCTTTTTTTTTTTTTTTGGAAAAAGAGAGCAATTGGCAAATAAGTATAAATTTTCAAAAATAAAAACAAAAGCCCAACAACAAAAAACAAAATTAAGTCACATAAATTTCAAATAACAACAACAAGTATTAAAAAACCATAAATTTTAAAAAGAAAAAACAAAAAACAACAAACCGTTTTTTTTAAATTTCTTCACACTCAAAACGCTTTAAACAATGGGATTTCAAATAGAATTTCAAGATGTTTTTTTTTTCAATTTTTTATGTTTTTTTTCTTGGGGTTACACGCAAAAAATCTTTCTTCAAAACACCTCCAAACAAGCAAGAACCAAAATAAAAAAAACGATTTTCTTTTATGTGTTTTTTGTTTTGTTTTATAAACAATTCACCCCCACCAATGATTTCATCAGTGTGGCAAGGTCACGTATACACCAAGCATATCCCACCATGAAAGGTGTTGTGTGTGCGTAGACATTTAAACGGCACTCGTATGGCTCACCATCAGCATGAGTTGATAGGTTTTCGGTTATAGGCATGATTGCTATACTCCTACCAATTGTTTATATTGGCATTAAAAAAAAGATATGGTGCCCCTCCCTCTCTATAGGAAATACTTATGAGGCTGCTGTCTATCAAATGAGATCATAAGTGGTCGTCGGTCAGTGGAAAAAAGAAAAACATTCAGATTTGTGTAGATAATGCCTCTTAATTTTTCATTATGTAAACAAATTAAAGCAAGATTTCCAATTCCTCCAAGAGGGAAATTGAGGGGGGAGGGTGAAGTCTTAAGAAAATATTGCAAAAATTTTTTTAAGCACCACAGGAAGCTATAAAAAAATTGTTAAATAAACAAGCAACGAGAAAATTTGAAATGAAAATAAAAAATTCCATAAAAACCGAGAGGAAAAATATTGAAAATTTTTTCGAAATCAAATCGATGATTCAATTTAAATAACAGCTCACAACTCTTTCGGCAAGAAAAATTGTTTCTTTAAACAGCAATTAATAAATTTTGATTTAATGAGAACAGACATTTTTGCACCAGCAGCTTACTAAACGTATACCTCGACATCATTAAGATTAACAAACTGAGTTGCACCAAACAGACCATTAGAGAGCGCGGGAAAAGAAAACTCGTTGCTGTGCATTCCTACAAGAAGGTCATTGAAGGAAACTGGAAACCGCTGCAGTTCCTTAATGGTGTGGTAAATGTCGTATTGCTTTGAAAACAGATCATATCACTTCAATTACCTGTCTATTTTGCCAAATCAGCACCATGGACAGATGTGGCATTCATTAATACGTACAACCAACAGAATTATGCCACCAAAATGAGTGCTCTTTTCGGGCAATGTACCGCGCGTTTTGTCCATTTTGCGAAAGCCTTAATCATCCCACCGAGAAAACTATTTGCAAAGAGGTGGAAAAATTCAAGATCACAAGATTCAGTAAACGATCAAACAACACCCGTATGTCGATGAAACTTAGTCTATCGAACACATCACCACTTTTCAAGAGAATGTGGGCGCTTTCATGCTGCTCTCTAGAGTGTGATCTTTTACAAACCTCAACTTGATGAATATAGAGTCGTGACTTGTATGTAGCTCTATAAAAAATGCAACTGAGCCAGTAGCTGAAGGTAAACGATCATTGACAATGAAGTGTGTTCACTGAATGGGCTCTGAAGCAGTTAACCTAAGGCGATTCTTAGGTTAGCTTAGGCTATCGGGCAAGTTCACTCGATGGCCTATATAGCCCACCCAGTGTGAGGTAAGCTCCCTTGTCTTTATTGGTTATTTTAATGACTCTTCATTGAAAAATCATGTGAACTGCATGATCTGTACATTAATAAAACGTAGTTTCAATAGGACGGGGCTTCAAGCCACACAGTTCACGCCAAATTGGATATTCAGCACGAGCAATTTGAGGGCGTGGTCTTCTCAAGTGGAAACGATGTGAATTTCCCACTCACATCGTGCGGTTTAATCCTGACTTATTCTTGTCAGATTTCTCTAAGTCGCAGGTGTATGCGAATAAATCAGGAACTACAGTGGTAGTCTTCAAAACCAAATTTAGTCTGATCTATGTGCCAAAGTTATGGAAAATTGAAGTGGACGTAGTCTAGTATGTTGGCATGATGCCATGGGACATCTCAAATAAAACGAAATGTGATAAAATATTTCTTAGGCGACTTCCTCTCAGTAGATATCAGGCAAAAACTTTGAGACAATGGCCACGAAAAGTTTCACAAAAAATCTGCCGTTCGAAATCGACTTTAAACTGTGGGGCCTCCGCGCCACTCATATGTAAAATTAATACACACACCACATATATAAGTGGTCTGAGAAGTTAGGGCGCCATCCTGTATGTATGTATGTATTTTAAGGAAGTTTCCCGATTTGTATATCAAATAGAAATATTTGCTCAAATAGACTTGATGTTTGCAAACTAAATTAATGCTTATAGGATTCGATTGTCCTTCTTTGAAGCCTTGAAATCCTCGTTTCTGTGAATTGCTCATTTCTTAAAGAATAATTGGAGCTCCTAGGGCACATAATCGCTCTGAATTTTCACGTCTTATTACTACTCATAGAATACTCAAAGGTTTCAAAAATTCCACTTAGAGGCCACCACGAGGAGAGCTTTATAAGTCGACTTAGTGTGACTGATAAAGATCACCAAGTTAAACCTATAACGAGGAATTTTAACCCATCCTTGCATTCTCTGAATTTGAATTTTTCAATATTTAATTGAAGATAGAATTACCGACGAGCTTTAAAGGTAGCAATCAACCCTTCGCTTTAAACCTACATACATATTTAGGGCTGTGGTTACAGGGTATGGTTATTCCCATTTTCCATTGGCTTGGGAAGAAGGAGAAATAATTTTTAGGTAGTAGGAAAAATGTACAACATTTTAAAATTTTCCTTTCTGTTTGGCTCATTTCCATGATTTTCTTTAATCCTGTAATTTTCTTATGATTTATAGAAAATGTCAATAGTAAATATTTTTGTTGTACCCTTATTTGATAAAAAAAACATTCTTTTACTCACACTCTTCTATTTTTTCTCTACAATTTTTTATTCTCGGTTATCCATGTATAGAAGAAATTCATGCTATTTTTGCATTTCCTTTGGCCCGCCATAGTATTGGCATGACTATGACTACGAGAGTATGACTACAACTATGAGTTGTAACCATAGCTAAAGTCAAAGCTATTGCTTTAAAAACTTGTGTTATACTTATTACTTCCTGACAGCTGTCAAAAAATATGCGAACATTAGTAAGTAAATGCAAAATAGTATGTAAAAATATGCTGTGGATTAAAAGAACAAACGAAAACCAAAACGAAGAAAAAACAAGAAGAAGGGAGGAAAAGAATATGGCAAAGGAATATGTACGAGACGAAAAAAAAAGGATTTTTATGTAAATTATGAAGGATTCCTTTTTATATAAATTTTTTCCTTTTCTGTTTTTGTTTCTTTCTTTTCCTAACAAATTGACAGTTTTTCCTATGGAAAACGACAACAACAACAAAAACAACTATAAAAGTATAGAAACATAAAATCTCAAAATATTTACGGAAATTCGAAATGTCAATGGGATGAGAAAAAGAAAAACCAAAAACAAAAACAAACATTTGTTTTAACTCCAAAGAAAAATCATTAAAAAAAACAAAACAAATTTCTAATGCTGTGGTTCTGTGATCGTTTTTAAAAACCCTCAACCAGTTTCTCGTTTTTAGTTTATTTCGAAATGTGGAACTAATTTTGAAAAATGGTTTTTCAAAACATTAATCAACTTCATTACATTGAAATTATAATGAAAAGTATGGCCCTAATACTACAGCATCCATCTCTTCTCTCACTCTTCTTCACGGTGCTCTTAAAATTTAAAACCGACCTGTTGTATGTATATGGCTTGGCTTAGGCAACTAATTTTTGAAAAATATGCGTTTCGAGCACGCACACAAAAAAATTAAAAAGATTTCTTTTGTTCGGTTTAGAATTTCTCTGAAAATTTTTATGTACATATGTGTGTGCGTGTGACCCACTTGAACAGTTCTTTCAGATTTTCGGTTCCCTTTTTAGGTAGTTTTTCTTCAATTTTCTTTTCGTTTCGTTTAACTATTTTCATCTTTGCTGCGCTGTCCTAATGTTTAAATTTTCCATTTTCAAAAGCAACAAAAAAAGAAGAAATTTTTAAACAGATCAAATGCCTCATTTACTTTTGCAGCTGATATGTCATCATTAATGTCATGTAAACAACAAAATGGAAAAGAAAATTTCTTTTTCTCTGTTTCTCTTGTGTTCTTCCAAAGATGGAAATCCTTTTATTGATTTTACCACACAAACAATTTTAAAAAGTCTCCCTTAAATGAGCCTTAAAAAATCTGTAAAATGATCATGACGTAAAGAAATGAAATTTTCAATAAATTTTTAAGGCCTTAAAGCAGAATGGTACAATAAATTAATTTGAAAACCGTAAAGGGGTATGAGAAAAAGTACCTATTATTTGCGGTACATAATTTGTAATTAAATATTATAAATCCTGAATCAATAAACATAATATGAGGTCCCAAAGCAAAATAAGAGTCGTTGAAGAGCGTGCAAAAATTCAAAAGAAAACTACGTCGTTTGCCTTCCATACTCCGCTTTATGCAAAGCCTTGAGTATTCCATAAAAATAACCTCTTCAAACGATTAAATAGCCCACCGGCTGTCAATATGATAGTTTATTGTTAGAACGTGTCCAGCGTAAAGCAGCATCTAATGCAACGCGTGCAATTTCCACCCGGGAACACATACTACTCAAATACGCTGATCGACAGAAATGTTTATAGCAAGATTTTTTGGTTCCAAGTGATCAGTGTAAGTTCGTCAACGATATACGTAAACGCTATGCCGGATATGCTGGCTCGGCCAAGTCGTTCAATTAGAAACAATGTTCTAGTTGGACGAGCTTTTAAGTCTAGGATTAGCGAACCTAAGTGTAGATAATGGTCTTCACTGTGTGGTAGGGCTCCAAATTGGGCCTTTATCCTCGATTGGTGTCACCACAAGCCAGAACACATGCAAACCAAAGGCGCTCGAAATGAATTTATAAGGCAGGCCGTCAGTAAACTGCAAATACAGTAAGACCCCGCTTAACGCGGGGGACACGTTCCAATAAGTTCCAGCGCTAAACGAAACAGCGTTAAACGCAACAGCATTCGTACTGTGATTGCGACTTCGGAAAATACAGTTGGAATCTTTATTCTGGATAGACTAACAAAAGAGCGTTGAAAAAGATACATAGTACAGGCCGTCGCTATATAGTCCACCGCTTTTAGTTGGTGCATATCCGTTTCATTTGCACACATATACAACAGCGTAATAATGAAACAGCGTTAAGCGGGGTCTTACTGTAAATAACTTATGGTCTGCTAAAGTTGGCGAATTTTGGATCGCAACACCTGTATAAAATTCAGTTTAACCAGGAACTTTCACTGAACGTGTGTTTCCTGTATGGGCTCTGAAACAGTTGACAACTGATTCTAATTTTTATCGCAAAATCCTCTTCAGCAATGAAGTCCATTTCTCTATGAATGGGTATGAAACACAAGCAACCTTTTTCGAATTTAGGACGCCCATTACACCCCAAAAAGTTTGATTTTGTTTGATGTCGATTTTGGGCATTTTAGAGTGGCGAAATCATTGGCTCAAATTTCTTTGAGAACGACGTTTGCCAGGCCATTACTGTCAATGGCGAACATTATTAATCGATGATTTTCAAATCATTTTGACCTGAATTGGATAATATAGACACCAACGACATGTAGTTTCAACAGAATGTTGCTAAGTGGCTTACAGCTCAAGTTCTTATTGTAAATTCTGCATGAGCGATTTCACGGCATAGCCATCTTGCAAGCATTTCAGACGAATTGGTCACTCATTTGATCGCAATAGACTTTTTCTTGTGGGGTTTTCTTAAGTCAAATGTTTATGCGAATAAGTCAGAAGCTACAGCAGACCTTAAGGCTCATTGTATCGTTCAAATTCAGCATGATTTATGCACCAGACTCATGAAAAAGGAGGCATTTTGGATACGTTCCACTTAGATATGGTGGGCATTTAAACTATTCTACACTTAATGGCATCAATGGGGTCTTTCAAACTAATAAAATATTTCAATGATATCACACACACTTATGTACATACTTAATTGGTCATTACATATCTCTAGTCAGGATTACAACCAAGCCTCTCACACCGCCCGTATTGGGTGTGCTAAAATTATCCATGAGTGCCGAAAATAATTTTTTTTTCCATATTTCGTTTTGTTCGGGATGTCTATGTTAGGGGTATGAACCACGGACTATGGTCTAAGCCTCTCTAAGCGCTAAATTGAGCTCACTATCCTAAAGACAACACTAACTATACACATTTTGTTTTATTTACATTTTGAGAAAGCAATAGGCGCTCAATGAGAGATCGTATTTGTTTTGTTGTTGTACTTTCATGAGAAGCTAGATAGTGACCCTGAATAAAGGTTCAATTAAGTGAGTCAATATTTTGATTTTTTTTTTTTTGAGCAAACTCTCAGTATTTATGCTGCCTTTGCAACACTGTATAGTTTAAGCTTAGCAAAAATTGTAAGATACATGCTTAAAATATATTCTTAATATGTAAAATAGCTATGAAAATATGCTTTAAATACTGCTTCTCACAGCCTATGAACATTCATTCAAATATCGAACCTATAAGTTAAGTTCCCAAGATTCTTCAAAAACGTATTTTATTCTCTTCAATTAATTTTGTTTTCTTTAAACAAGAAATTAATCCAATTTAATTTTTTTTTAATAAAAATTTCACTTTTTTAAATATTTCTCTAACAAAAAAAATGTTATTCTTCCGAAATTTTTCCCAACATATTTTTTAAATTAAATATTATTTTTAAATGTTGTTCTTCAAACAAAAAAAAAAATTAATCTCATTTCAAATTTTTTTATACAAAATAAATAAAAAATTTTTTTAATCTTTAATCAAACAATAAACGCTAATCATAATATTTATGACAAATCAAACCGTTTTAAGTTTTATTTTTATATAAAAAAAAACAACCTACACTTTTGTGTGTTTATTTTACATTAAAATTTATGTTAAAACTCTACTCGAATAAAATTAATTCGTTTGTCTCTATTAGAAGCCAACGATTATTTAAATACTAATGTTAACACATTGTAAGTTTATTTTTTTTTTAATGTTCAACTCGATTAAAATATAATGATTTTTATGGTTTAAGTTTTCAAAACATATGGTTGGTTGGACGGTCGGTATTCTTTTCTCTGTTTCATATGCAAATTAAACTTCCGAATTATTTTAATGAGTTTTTATTTCTTACGATAGTTTTACAAGATATAATTGGGACAAAAAAAAAATTTAAAGAAACGTAAAATTATTAAATTTTGGTTTTTGGGAAGTTTTGTTTTTTTTTTATTAAGAAAACTAATGAAAGGGAACTTGAAAACGAAAAACATGTCAAAAATTAAAGAAAATTTTTGAAAAACTAAAACTGTCACCTTAAAATAAGGGGTGCAAGAACCTCTCAAAACATCACATAAAAGTTAACAATTTAAAGCAATCGCTTTTAATTTTCCAGAAATAAAAATTAAATTTATTGGAACCAAGCTTACAGCACTTACTCGGTCAAGTAATCTTTGAAAAAAAAACCTTTAAATGAAAATTTTATTCCTACATACAGAAGCAATGATGTCACCTATAAATACGGGCTTTGAAAAAATAATATGATCTCATACGGCGCCTTAGTTTAGATTACAAATATAGTATATGCGTATAATTATTTATCAGCAATACTACAGAATATGAAATAAGAGATTAAATATTCATTTATTTTTGAATTACAAATTAACTAGAAATACTAGAGTGTTGTCTAGTGGAGATTGCAAGTATCAATGCTGCACATTTGTGATAAGTGCTGCTCTACACTGTTGAGTAGACGACTGGACTGATTAAATATGAAAAAAAAATAATATTCTATTTTTTATTAATTGAAACATCACAGCACCTCCCCTCTAAGTGTTTTCAGATTACAATTCCAAGGCAAATAAATAAACCATATAACCCCATTTTGATTCCATAGTTTTAAATTTTCCTTAATTTTAAGTCTTATGATGTAAATGCCTATTCACTGACAGGTTTTTTAAATGAGGTAGGCAGTCGCCTTACTCTATAGTACGTAGTATATTGGCTTATTAGTCCTGAGGCCATGGTTCAAACCCCAGGTCAGACATTTCCAACTAAATGAAATCTGAAAAAATATTTCTTTGTCTACTTCTTTTTAGCAGATTACTGGCAAGAAATAAAATAAATTGCCATGAAAAGTTTTTCAAAAAATCTATTGTTCGGAATCGACTTTAAACTGTATGTCACTCCACTTATTGATAAAATTAACACACACACACTATAAGTGGTATAAGAAACTAGTTTGTAATCCTTACTGATGGCTTGTAATACCCAATTATGCATGTATGTAGTTATAGACATGTGTCCAATAGGGGAAGAACGGTTTCCTCTTCTTCCTTATCTCTTGCAAAAGTCATTTGCCAATGCCATGACCAGTGCGTTTAGATTGAGTGCCCAATAAGGCAATGCCCAATAACGAATCCAACAAGCATATTGAGAGTGTACCTTCATAGTTTAAGCAGATTTTCTGTCTGTCTTTCCCTCTATCCAGTTAATATTAGAAGCCGCCCATAACTGCTTTGAGAACTAAAAGTCTTTAAAGGTGTTTCTCAATGTAAAGAACTCATCGCAGAGGAAAGATTGTTGTGCCACAATTGGCAGGTTCTCATCTGCTCTACAGTTGTTTGGAATATTTTGAGAATAAAAAAAGCGAAACAACTACTACATATCGAGGCCCTATGTTGACAAACAGCGCCATCGAACTGGCTTAAGGCATAAAACCTACAAAGTTCTGAACAAAAAACCGAAGAGGTTTTAACCGTGAGCATGTAAAAGAATCGCTTAGTGATGGACGTGAGATTTAAATAGAAAATTGGTCGGCCGTAAGACAGATCAATATATGTGAACTAAGAGTAGAGTAGCCAAGTAGCGTGTTGGGACCAGAGTTGAATTATAAGGCCGTGAAATATTTCTTCAACCTAGTTGCGCAGTATTTCATGAAGTTATTGAAATCATATTTGGCATAAAACGAAATCAGAAAGTTTATGATCGAGGCCTGACAAGACTCCTACAACATGATGAACAGAATGAAGAAATTTAAAGAAGTCTGAACAAGTGGCCAAGGACTTTTATTAGAGACGTGCAAATAATTTTAGGGACTCTATTTTTTTGTAAACGGGGGACCTATTATAAATCTTAATTCAAATGAATTGGATTTACTTATATTGTATTTTCCACTACTTTCTTGTGAGAAGCAAGGCTGTAATCCTGACTGAAGGGTTGTAATGGCCAATTATGTATGTGTTCTTTGGTTTACTTCATATTTTATTAAATGGAACAAATTTTGTATCCATTTGACCAGAACTTGTTCTTATGCGACTAAAATATTATACAGTGTACTCTCTCATAAGCGGACACCTACGGGACTGACAATTTTGTCCGCTTATAAGGAGTGTCCGTTGATGAGAGAAAATCAAAAAGAGCAATCAACAAACTATAAGTACATATATATTTCTTTAAACACTATTATTTTCAAAAAAACATTCATATAATGACAAGAGAAAATAAACAGATATTTCATTTATATTTTTTTGAATAAAAGAGAAAAAGGTTTGAAAGACCAGATATGTATTCAACTGGATTTAATATAGTCCGAAATTATAGCTTGGCGAGTTTTACCTTTAATTTCAATATTTTGGCGATGCATTTGAAGATCAGTCAGCATTTTAACACTTTCAAGGTCGCTGTGATATAGAGAAAAACGTTTTAGTTTTCTAATGGCTAAATAAGCCTTCTTAAATGAAGTGAATTTGTCTTCTTTTTATCTTTTCGGGATTCCCCTTTTTAAATGCACGTTTTATGGAGTAATCAACTCAGCGAATAAGAAATGTATACAAGTGTTACCACGCTGTAAGTTTTAAACAAAAACAAAAAAAAAATCATGTTACCATTTTGCAAGTCGTCCTTTTATGGGGAACTAAAATGCCAATATGTCGTGGAAAAAAGTGTCCGTGTCCTGTTATGAGAGGGTTGTCCGCATAAGAGAGAAATATTTTAAAAATCCCATACAATTTTTTTGGTACTGAAAAAAGTGTCCGTTTATTGAAGGTGTCCGCTTAAGAGGGGTGTCCCTTAGGAGAGAGTACACTGTACTTTTAAACCAATGTTTTTTTTTAAGCATTAAGGATTATAAACTTATATTATCTGAGACCATTAAATACAAAAAAGGATGTGTATTAAACAAAAATTTATGTTGTATATTATACTTTAAATGGACTTGCATCACCTTCAAAATAAATGCCTCATACATATAATAATAATATCAGTAACGAAATGTTAAATGTTTTAAATTCTTTAATAAAAAAAAAATCACAAATAAACAAAAAGTAAAATTTTTAATAATATCAGCGGTCATTCATATTCATATTCATTCATATTACTCATATTCGTATTATCAGAGATTATTTATTGGCAAAAAGGCATTGGCATTTTTTAAGCTGCTGTTATTGAAATTAAAGATTTTTAAAATATTTTTCTTATCGCTTAAATTTTTAAAAATATTTTAAAGTTTTTCTGCAATTCAGATTTAGATTCAATTGTAATTGAAATCAAAGTTTTTTAAAATATTTTCCGTATCGCCTAAATTTTTAAAAATATTTTAATATTTTTCTTCAATTTAGATACAGATTCAATGCTTTTAAAATCAATGTTTTTAAAGCAATTTTTTCACACTTAGATTTTCAAACATATTTTTTCCAATTCAATTTTTCAAATCAATTCAATTTTTCATATTCAATACTTATTCAAATCAAAGTTTTTTAAATTGATTTTTTACCAATAAAATTTAGAAAAATATT
The DNA here is from genome assembly GCA_930367235.1 of Sarcophaga rosellei. Lineage (NCBI taxonomy): Eukaryota > Metazoa > Arthropoda > Insecta > Diptera > Sarcophagidae > Sarcophaga > Sarcophaga rosellei. Next base: position 11,652,274 of record OV884020.1, on the reverse strand, counting down.
TTAATATTTTAGAATTTAGATGCAGATTCAATTGTTATTGAAATCAGTGCTTTTAAAAGAATTTTTTTTTCGCACTTAGATTTTCAAAAAAATATTTTTTCCAATTCAATTTTTTCAATTCAATTAAATTTTACAATTTAATTCAATTTTTCAATTGATTTTTTAACATTAAAATTTTTAAAAATATTTTAATATTTTAAAATTTTGATTCAGATTCAATTGTTATTGAAATCAATGTATTTAAAACAATTTTTTTCACACTTAGATTTTCAAAAAAATATTTGCCCAATTCAATTTTTTCTATTCAATTAAATTTTTCAATTCAACAAAATTTTTCAAATGTTTAATTTTACAAAAGGTTTTCAAAGCATAATTTCTATGAAATTTTTTTTATTTCATTATTTACAATTTGTTTATACAACAATAAGCAGCAAATTTTCTAATACTTATAAGAAAAATCACAGCTGTTATTTGAATTATATTACAATAACAATAGCAAAAAAAAAGAAATTATTCATATTTAAAACTATTTATATACATAGTATATGGTATTTACAGAAGAAATTATATACTATTTATAATATGTACAAAGTTGCTATATAAAAGTCAAATCTATCACATGAAATCGTTTGATTCTTCCTACATTCTGTCTCATCTAGTAGACTAATGACTAATGGATTGCTATTACTCAGTCCTTCAGTATGAAAATTTGCTTTTATAAACCCTTCATAAACAAATTTTTTTAATGAATACAGGAGTGTTAATATTTCGAATTAAAAGAAAATCGAATTTTATTTTATTTTTTTAATTGAAGAGGAAATTTTGAAAAAAAAAGTTGTGAAATGACAAACTTTTTAATTGCCTTTCAAAATGCAACATTTTTTGAAAAAATTGAATTCTAATAAATTCATATTTTTTACAAAATGTTTAGATTTTTCAAATTTAAATGTTTAGAAATTAAAGGACATTTTTTTCATTTTATTCACTCTAACAATGTTCCTCCCAATTTGTAATAAGAATTCCAATTTAATAGAAAAAAAAGATGCCAAACTATTGTAAAATTTTCTCAAAGTCCTTTCAACATGCTTAAATAGGCATGCTGACACGTAAAAGAATAAAATAATATGCCAAAATATTGTAAAATTTTCTTCAATTTAAAGTCCTTTCAACATGTTTAAATAGTCCTGTTCACAGGTAAAATAAATTTTAAACAAATTTTCTCTTTTCTGGTTTCCAGAAATCTTTTTCAAAATTCCCAGTTTTTCTGAATACTGGCCTCTTTGGTTGTGAAAACCTCTTTGCAAACTCATATGCTTTATAATTGCCTTCACGACAACAATCCATTTTCAATTCATGAATTTTTGCTGTGCCTTAATTCAATTCATTCATTTTTAAAACACTTCTCATTCTTAAATTCGTAAACTTCAGCACTAAACACTACATAGAAGCAGAAAATTTTGTTGAGAAACACTTGCCTTGTCTACCATGTGTGCGGGCTGCTGTTGAGGTCGATGATGGTGGATTCTGTGAATCATTGCCACGATGTGGCAAATGTTGATATTCATAATCATAATATGATGAATGTGAATCGTCTTGTTGCAATTGTTGTTGTTGCTGTTGTTGTAATTGTAAATTTTGTTGATTTTGATGATGTAAAGTATTTTGTTGGGATAAATTGCCCCCACCAATGCCACCTGCACCACTACCACCACCACTACCGGCTGTATTAGCCATATGTGGATGTCTGGGTGTCATTGAACCAACAATCATTGTAGTACCAACACCAACACCACCACCTCCACCGCCACCGCCACCGCCACCCACAGCTCTAGTGTCATCGCGACAATCGAGGGTGGTTTCATATTCATAGGGATTCATGGTGGACGATTCTAAAGGACATTCGTCGTCGTCGGTATCAGTGCCACCGTCGTAGATGTTCTCAGCGTGACGGTATGCCGGATGATGATGATTTTGCTTTGAGAACTTAATTTTGATGGTTTTTAAAAGCGGAACAATATCCGCCCGTTTAATTCGATAGAAGATAGTAGAGAGAGGTGGTTGGTTAAGCGAAAGGCGTTATTTGGCTAATTAAAGATGAAAAAAGCCCCCCAAGTGCCAGGGTTATAAGTCATAAGAAAGATGTGGCAGAGGAGTTAAGTGGGGAGAAACGTATAAACTTGCAAACACTTTTCTTAAGTTTACTTTTCTTTTTTGTTATACACTATTTACAGGCTCAAAACAATACTTTTTTTTAAAATTTTTCATTTTTTGTTAATTTTTTTTTAACTTTTTTTTAAAATTTTTTAATTAAAAATTTTTTTTTTTTAAATTTTTTGTTAAATTTATTTTAAATGCTTTTCTTATTAGATTATTTTTTGTTATTTGAGCTTTAAATTGCTGTTTAAGAGCATGTGCGTTTAAATTTTGTTGTTATTTAATCCAATTTGTGTTTTGGCCATTTTCTCCCAAGGCAGTTAGGTCAAGAGCCTTTTCCTTATTTTTTTTTTCGTTTTTTGCTAACTTAAGATCAATATTTTTTTTGCTTTTTTGTGTTGTTGTTGTTGTTATATCTTTATGCCATTTTTATTTCAATAGTTTTGCTTTTAATTTTTTTTTTTTTTTGGAAAATTTTCTTTTCACTTCACAAATGCTTTAAAAATTTTCTTTAAAAAAAAAACAAGATTATTTTTCTTTAAAAAAGATTTCTTTCCATACGTAACGCGCGTTTATTTTCCCATTTTTTATATTTATTTAAAGGATTTCATTTATCACAAAATTTCTATGCACGTAACTTGATTTGAAACAAAAATTTTCTTATGATTTTTCTTATTTTCATTCATTCAATATGAATTCCTATATTTTTTTTCTTCTACACATTTCATTTTTTCTATATGGAGCGTATAATGTATGACAAATGGTTGATTGAAAACATTTGGAAAGAAAAAATATATGAATTTTTTTTTTTATTTCGAAACGGCCGCCGGTCTTGAGTTTTAGTGTGGAAACGATTTACAAACAGCGAGCGACGTTTTAAGACTGAATGCATGAAAGAATTTTTGTGTATCTTGAAGTTATAGTGCGTACACAATGAGTACCAAAATTCTATAGATTTATGCACAACCATACATACCATTTGAAAATACAAACTCAATATAGTTTACAGGCAGACTAAACTGCACAATGGCCTGCGCCTTAACGCAAACACAGAAAAGATACACTCAACGAATCCTCCAAAAAGAGTATGAAAGCAAAACAGAGAGTATTCAATTGAAAATTACTCCCTCAAATGGAATATGGAAAGAAAAATATAGAAAACAAAACCAAAACAAACAATAAAAACAGAGAAGAAAAAGTATCTTTTACACTCTTTTCAAAACACGCTCTTCTAGCTCTTACTGTTACTGTGTCTCTCTCTCTCTCTCTGCATGCCATTGAATATCTCTTAGATACTTTTAACGAAACCATAAACAAAAACTAATGACCAGCGTTGCCATTTTGACCCTTTTCGGGTATTTTTTGACGCTTTTTTAGTCTCGCTACCCTTTTATTTTTTCGAAATACGCTTTTTTGAAAAAAGGGTATTTTCGACGCTTTTTTAATTTTTTGTGGCGCTTTTGATGCTTTTTTATTTAACTATGTGATTATATTTTTGTGGTTTAATCCTTTTTTCTGCAACTATGAAATTTAAATATTTTGTTTGTCATTGCAATATTTGTTAATGCTGCGTCCACAGGTGTTGTATTTTTGTATACAATTTTATATTTTGTATACAATTTTAAGAACTCTTTAGGGGAGAATCCCTTCCAAGAATTAGCAGACTGTGTAATTTCCATACTATCGTTACCTTACTCGAATGCTGAGGTCAAGAGAACATTTAGCTTAATGAATTTTTTCAAACCAAAGATAAGAAATCGACTTTCCTTAAACTCGGCTAATTCTTTGTTGTACATTAAATACGGTCTTAAAAAAGAAAATGTTTGTTGTTACAATTACAAATTGCCATCTAGTGTTTTTCTAAAAATAAATTCAAATCAAACATATAAACGATCTCAATATTTTATCAAACAGTTTGATGGCCCGATGAAGAAAATAATGAGGCCAATATATTTGAAGATGAAATTGTTTTACTATAAAACGTTATTTCCATATTTGTTTTTTTTACTTTAAAAAATGAAGCTTTATTTAAAGTTTTTGTAAAATTCTTAATTTTTTATGTTATTTTATTCAAAGTCTTCGTTATTTTTTGAATTATAATGAAATATTTTTATTTTTTAGTTATTTTATTTTAACTTTTTGTTAACTACTGAATTATATTAATTTATTTTTTGTTACTTTGAATTTTTGTTAAATAAATCATATTTTATTTGTATTTAATGTTGCTTGCATTTTTTCCCCGTTTAAGATGGTTTATACGCAGTGGTGTTGTGCTAATTTTTTTTTTACCGGAACGCATTCCGGTTCAGCAGAAAAAAACGTTCCGGACTCCGGTTCACGGTTCGGAAAAACAAGCCGGTTCATTCAGGTTTTTGTTCCGGTTCGGGTTCAACCCTTGTTTATAAAAATACATATAAAAATTCGTCTAAAATTAGAAAAAAAAATCAGCAATTCTTTTTAATTTTTTTTTTTTTTTCAAAACGTCAGCCAATTCTCCTTATCAGAAATTATCTTTAGTTCCGGAACGCGTTCCTGTCCAAAAAGGAAGTACCGGAACGACGTTTCGGAGCGTTCCGGCTCGACAACACCCCTGTTTATACGCAAAGCTAGATAGTATAAGTATTTGAAAATTATTTCCATTTTTTTTGTTTCTTGTGACGCTTTTTACCCTATTTTTCTGAATTATTTTACCCTTTTTACCCTTTTTTGCTTTAAGCTTGACGCTTTTCTGCATTTCCAAAATGGCAACACTGCTAATGACACTCAACCATAACAAAAAACATAAACAGAGAACTGGCAGAAGAAAAATTCTCTCTCTGTATAGCTCTTATGCTCTTTTCACATTCGTTAAGTTTCATTCAAAACAACAGCGCATGTTTCGTTAAAAGTATCTTGACTACCACCACAGCTTCACAGTTTGTTGTTTTTTAATTCAATTTCATTCTCATTCTCAATCTTCGATTCGAATCTATACTAGTCTGCACACATAGCACACAGCTTTCAAACTGTTTGCTGCTGTTACTACTGCATCATTTTGCCTGTCTTGGCTATAATAATTACAAGCTTAAATCTGCTTATATCTCTTGGCTGCACAGTGAAGCGTTAATAATGTAGCATTAAGAGACATTTGAAGGTTAAAAAGTGCGTTAACTTAACAAAAGGCTGTAAAGCCTTCCCCACACCACCACATAAAAATCCCTTAAAACCCCTTATTTTTAATACAATTTTGCTTTACTTGTGCTTCTTTCTGCCTTTGCCTAGCAGGGGTAGTTGAATCTGCACAATTGAATTGTTTTGTATCTCCTCCTCTCGAATTTTTAGATAAATTTAGGCAAAATTAAAGAAACTTTTTGTTTTGTTGCTCCTTTATCCTTTATGCCTAAAATTGTAGACAGAATGGAAAGAATTTCTTTTTTGCTTTAAAATCTAACAAAGGCCTCTGTTAATAACATTTAGGAAATTACAGGGAAATGTTACATTAACAGGGTTATTGAATTCGAATTAAACAGCATAAGAAATATTTAAAAAAATCTTTTCTATTTTTAAATTTGTTGGAATTAAATATTAAAAAAAAAAATAGGGTACGTCAGTTCCTTCAAAGTGTAGAAGTGACATGGGGGCATATTTTTGCTTTGACTGCAGTCTAGCGATTTCTGTAGCTCAGTGCCATGATATAGTAACCTGGCCATGCTTGACGCTAATAAAAGTAGTTGCATTCGCCAAAGATATATGTTGCAACAGTAGCAAACGTATCCGTTATGTAAACAATATAAATCAGGGTTTTCATTAAGCGCTTCCCAATCATCAAGTTTCAACAAAGTGTCTATGAAATATTAACGAAATTTTTTATTCGTTTGAAGGACCTATTGATGCCATTATGTGTGGAATGTAAAATCATTCAAATATACATATATCATAACTGGGTAAAATGCATTCCAAATGTCTATTATTCCATGAATTTCTGATGAGGGCATGGGTAAGGCCCGGTTAGCCAAACGTCTACGAAACATACGTTCGTTTTTAGAACACGAAAAGCAATGAGAGCGTTTAGCGAAATGTAATGTAATTTCGCTAAGCATTAACATTGATTTTTATATGCTAAAAACGAACGTACATTTCGTAACCGTTTGGCTAATCGGGGCTTAATACAGTTTGTGGCTTATTCGCGTACTCAAGCGAGTTAAGAAAACCCAGCAAGAAAAAGTCGAACGAGGTTAAATCGCATGAGCCGACACGTATTCAAACGCCACAATATTCTCCAAAGATAAAATGGCAAATAAAAAATAAAATTGAGCTAAACTTAAATTTTCCCCTAAACGAATCACTAAGGAATAGTGGCTAAACTCAAAAACGTCCATTAAACATTTTATGTAGTTGGTCTCAAAATTTTGTGAATAAAATTTAAAGCAAATCGGCCGTAAGCCCTGCATACAAAATGCCTGTCAGACATTTTTTTAACTCAAATTAGGGGGTGTTAAAGTCTTAGAGGAGAAATTGTTTAAAAGCGAAAGTTTGTTTCATGGTCGTTTGGCTAACCAGGGCTTAATACGATTTGTGGCTTATTCGCGTACTCATGCGACTTAAGAAAACCTAGCAAGAAAAAGTTGAACGAGGTTAAATCGCATGAGCCAATGGCTAGTTCACATTAAGTATACGTGAGATGACTATGCCCTCAAATTGCTTGTGACGAATATCAAACGAGGAGCTCGATGGTTCACATCAAGTTGACGTGAGATGATTATGCCCTTAAATTTTGAGAATCTTTTCATGGCAATTTTATTTGCTCTCAGAGTTTTTGCCAGAAATCTATTGAGATCTGTCTAGCATATTAATTATAGTTTTCTCCGTTAAACGATTATGAAAAATCTTGGTACGAGCAGTACTTTTTCAATTAAGCAAGCCTTTCTTATAGGACTAGTGAAGCTATGATTTCTATACAACTTTTACTGGATTAGAAAGCATATAGCTTGCCATCAGAATGTCATTTGAATAGTAGGAATTTATTTATTTTATTCTTGTGTAACAACCTTCCTTAAAAGATAAGCAAAGGTATCATAAGCAATACGGCAGATTGGATATCCTATTGCATGCAGAGCCGCCTCCGCTTTGTTTAATAAATATGTAGGCTTTCCCAAAAATATATATTTTTTTTTCTCTAATTTTTCTTTGAAAGGCAAATTTATTTAGGAGAGGCGTCATCAAATTCTCATAATTTTTATTTTCCTGCTTATCTTAGGCCACAAAAGAAGAAAACCATCCGCAAATATTTGTTGAGTTAAATTTCGGCATTATTCTTGTCATCCTCATCATTACATCTTAATATGTACACAATTTTATGGCTCTTAGATTTCACCTGCATTTATTGACATAGTCATGCAACAAACAAGTTGTTTTATGTGGCATTTGTGGCCCACAGGCAATTATTTTTTTAAATATTTGTCTAGAAAAATAAATTAAAAAAAAACGACAAACAACACTAGAAAAAAATCGTTCCCTCTTTTGCTACAATTAGTTGCTGTTGTTATCATTTCAATTAACCATTGAGTTACAAATTAAAACAAAATTATCACACGTGTTTGTTGTTTGCCCTACCTACTCCTAATGCACCAGGTAGATACACACACGTATGTATGTACCTCTGGAGTTCAAAGTGCATGAAAACAGGCACACACATGCACACATACAAAAGACCAAAATTTAATACCAGAAAAAATATACGAACCAAACATAACGAGGGTTTTAAGTACACTTTACTAGCTAGTGGCGTTGGTATCACTACCACCAATCACTATTCACTCACTCACTAAACCAACAGGTATGTGTGCAAGAGTGATTTACTAACTTACTCATACTCTTCCCTCTTAGTACATAATAATATGTAGTGTGTGCGTGTGTGTATGTTATTTTATTGTACAAATTGGTATTGTTATCGATAATAATCGAATAGCAAGCAGGCAACAGTAGTCATAACATAACAGATGACTTAATATCACTGACTGTGCTGATGGTAATTAATCGTTTATGGCTGATTAAAATGTTTCCAGTCGAATTTCCTGCTTTAAGAAGCCGTAAAGCTTTATAGAGGATAGAAATTAATGAGGCCAGAGACAGAAAGCGAAAGTGACAAATTATTTGCTTTTGGCAAACATATTCGATAATTGTAATGCAACGTAAAAGCTGACGCGTTATAAATTTGCTTTGTGTGGCTAACAAAGTGGTTTAAGCGAATGCAAAAAGCCTAACGTTGGCAGCAGAAGCAGCAGCTTTGAGTATTAATAGATTAAAAACGGATCAAATAACGGCCACTCAAGGATAATGATCGAATTTGCTTCAGGGATATACTTTACGTGATGCCACACGATGAGTTCTTGGTGAAGATTAGAATGCCCTTTTCCTAGTAAATAGCTTTTTGCAAAACTTTGATGATTCGAAACTGAGTGTTTTTAAAAATCGGGAGGTATACCCCACCCCATTCGAAAGACTGTACCGGCTTTTAGGCAAAAATGCTGATAATACAGGCAGCAGTGATAATTATTAAAAACATCTCTGCAAATGTGTTACTAAGCTATCTGATAGAAGAGCTGTCAAAGTGTTGAGTTTTAACATAAAGGCTTCTCGAAAGGTCTGTGGCTGCTGTAATGTAATGTTCTGAACGAGATGGCAGAGAGATACAAGAATCACATGGCTACAGGGACAAGAGTGGATACGTGGAAAACTGCAGATCAGAAGAATTGGTCAAATATGGTGCAAATATAGACTTTTTGGTGAATTCTCTACATTGGGGATCTCTCTGAGAACTTGCAGCAATAATTTCTCTGATTGGGAAAGACAGCGCAGCACAAATGAACAATAAATTCTGCAGGAGTTGTATAGAAGAGAACAAGGAGGATTCAGTTCTTCAGTTCTTGGATGTATACGTAGCTTTATGCCACAGCAGATATTCCGAATGATCCCTAAAGTATGGAGTTAGGAGTCTAAATCGCTTCATTAGAAACCTCTGAGGATTCAAAGGCTAGAGGAAATCAATGTCAGTGGTACCACAATGAGGGTGTAGAGATTAAAATACTCTTCTAGATATACTATGCTGAATGGGATGGGCTGTGGTATATTTATTAAGGATTCTGATATGAAAGCTTCTTATGGGCTGCCTAACCACTGCAGTGTTTTCCAGGCAGAGGTCAAGGCCATTTTGAAAGCGGCGCAATGCTTCTTAGGTGGCGGGATTTTTTCCTTAAAACGTCTTGATTTACTGAAATAACCACACTGTGTTTAATGTCAAGGATTTTTAGGGAAATTTCGGATTATTTAAAGGAAACTTTTATATGTGTTTCGAGACTTAAGTATATCGTTCGAAATTGTATTGCCTATGAACAGGTCCGATACGGAGCTCGCAATTTCCGATACGTTATGGGATATAGAGATCCCGAATGCTTCAACTAAATTGGCTGTTAATCATTCGCTTTAAAGGGCAGTAAGAGAGTGTGTATGGCCATCCACCGCTCAAGTTATTCTTCGAAAGACTTGGCATTGCGACAAATGACTTCTGTAGCAAATGAAAATACTATGCAAGTTTGTTTTCTTATTTAGACGCAGTTTTGGTACTTTTCCTGATAAAACACTGGTACTTTTTAAGTACTTTTTTAAATTTTTTATTGAATTATAAGACCTTTTAGGAATTCCACAACAATAACTAATAATTTTATTAGGCTTCAGGAAATATTTGTTACTCTCTACACAAGGACCTTCTTTACACAAGGCAAGGGATTTATAAAAATTTTTTTAAATTTTTTTGTTGGAAAAAATTTACATTTTTTGTTTATGGGTTACCAGGTTTTTTGTTTAAATTCAAAGAAATGTTACATGTCACAAACAAACGTACATGGTGGCGAGGTATTGATCAAATTTCATTAACAAAATTGCAGGTTTTCTTTGTATTTTTTTCTTTTTTTGATGTTTTTTAAGTCCTTTTTTTGGTTGAATTTTTTTATTTAGTTTTGTTTCCAGAAAAGAGTGACCATTAAAGTTTTGTGCAACAAAAATTGAATTAAGAATGACAAAAGAAAAAGGACACATGCATTGTTTTTAAAAAGTTTGCATTTTTTCTATAGAGGCGGAGGGGGGGGGGGGGGTTGTTAGTGAACTTAACGAAAAACTATTTGTATTCAATATATGTGAGTCTTTTTTCATCACAAACTTTAACCAGAAATATTTTTGGGTAACAAAAAAAAAAAGGACAACAGCAAAAGAAGACACAAAAACTGTAAACGAAAAGGAGTTGAACAAAAAATATCGAAAAAAAAACAGAATTCCTTACAGCTCAAATAACATCAGGGTACATTCTTCATTTACCCCGATGATGATGATGATGATGTCCTGCTGTTGCATTTAAACATAAAACAACAACAACAGCAACATCAACAAAACAAAAAAAAAAACTTAAAAATATTACTACAGGTGTTTGCATTGGTTTCGATTGTATACAACACTGGCTAGGCCTGGAGGAAGCTTCATACAGGTTTCAATTTTGTTAAGCATTGTATTTGATTATTGCTTACACAGATGGATATGAGAGAGAGCACAAACAAACTCTGTTGCTGCCTCAACCTCTTGGGTAGTGCTAACCATAGTCCTGCTATAACAACCAGCTCTGCTGTTCTTATTAATCTTTACCAGTGTCAGGTCATATGGCGTATATCCTCTCTTTCTCTCTCTCCACACACCACTTTTTATGTCTCCTCAAAAATTCATACAAAAATGTTTTAAAAACAAAAGTCCACTCACTCTCATTCACATTCGTTCTCTCTCCCTCATCATATTTTTACTTACTCCTACAATTAGTTCATGCCCATCAAACGAATAGCAGCTACTGTCCAACTGCCTGGCTGGCTGGCTAGCTGTCTGTCCTTAGCTACTGTTTGTCAATTTGAATTGCTGTGTTCAATAAGTGTGCATCTATCTCTCTCTCTGTGCATGTTTTAACTTTCATTAAAGCTGGGCTATGAAATTTCAGCTTCTTTGACCCAATTTGCAGCACAGCCTTTTTGCCAGTTTGCCAATAATTTCGTATTGCTTGACCTAATGATATACAACAGCAATTAAAATGAAAAAAAAGCCTTGTGTATTATGGCTTCTTCTCTTTAGGGTTGAAGCATAAACAGGTGGTTGACTTTTAAAACCCCAGGCAAGAAGAGAAGCTTAAAAATAAAATTTTAAGTCTGAGAGCATAGAACTGCCTGCAGAGCAACATGAATAACACAAATTATACTTAGAAATTAGAAATTCCAGTCCTTTTTAATCAAGTTTTGCCAACTAAGCAGACGATTAGAATGAAAGAAGGTACACTCCTTGTTGCCTAGAAATAATGCCATCCAAGAACGTGTTACAGAAGAGTACTTTGCTCACTGAGGAGTCCCAATCTTTTTTAGGAGGGGATCTTCTTCTGTTGATTGCTTGTTATTGATGTCACCTTCTCTGGAGGATCAGAATTTTCCTGTATGAAATATTTGAAGGATAAAGAGCCATTCTAGATCCTTTCAGGATATCACAAAGCATGTCCATTTCAATCTTCTCATTCGGTTTTCCTTTGTTTCAGTTTAATTTGTCAAGTTGTTCCAATTGAGCACGTGTTTGATGTACTGTGGTAAGTTCTAGAATGTAAGGGTTGCCATCTGTCGTTCCCTAGAAGCAATTTTTTGCATGAAAATGTATAGGGTTGTTGAATTGGATAATGCTGTGCGAAATGCTAGTTATTGAGTGATTTACTTTCCTATTGAGTCCGTTTCTGAGACTCGCGTGGATTGATAATATAATTTCAAGTACTAGAAACTCTGGCAGGTTGTTGGTATCCCATAAAGCTTACATCTTTGGTTTTTTAGTACAGACAGGAAAGTGAGTGATCTACCACTACTGACAGCTTAGTGTTCAATTGATCGGAAATATAACTGTTACAGCAAGTACCGAGCGCATCTCAGACTTCGATGCCGATCTTATATTCGTTTAGACTCAAGTCGCGGAAAAAGTCAAGTAGAGCAGATTGCCACGATCACATATAGCTTCTGCAGTGCATTGCACTACACCTTGTTTCGGATTTAATGGCGTGAATGTACTTCTGCTGGGTCTTAAAGACACATGACAAGCTGCTTGAACGGAAAAGCACTGCGCGTCGAAGTCAATTGGTCAAGGGTAATTTAGGTAACAACTGCGCAGATTTAAACATCATGTATTGGTGTAACCGGCTGAATGCTGTCCTACAGCAGCGGTGCAGGCTCTGATAGATTTACGACCATTGTTCATTGTAGTGAAGATCAGAGCTTTGGAGATTATATATATATATATATAAATAATGGGAGACAAATCAAATACGAGATTCATTAGAGGTCTGGTCAGATAAACGGAAACTTCGTAACACAAGTGAATTGAGTAAGCTAGAGGCTACATATTCTTCTAAAACAATGAAAGTTCTTTGATATACGAGTGGTTCAAGTACAGATTTTTTTGACACAAGTAGGGGTTGTGATCCAAGAGTGAATTTCTATTCTACTTTCTGAGATTAACTCTAAATGGGTGGGGACTGTCTGTGAATCCTGAGATAGCTGGATAGAGAAAACGTGATTTCTCTGCTCGGTCCCAAGTCCTGTGGGTATTCACGACAATGATTATGCAGATGAGCTTGCCATTTGTAATTCCAGAAAATTTCTGTAGGATGGAAGAAGTCAGAGAGATGTAGAAACTCTTGCGAAATCAAATATGTTTGAAACAATCTAAACGTTTGTGGGTTAGCCACAGCAGATTTAGGTCACCCAAATCTCCTATCCAGGAAGGAAACCGGAGGATTGTTGATGGATTTTTGATGGGGCACTGCAGTCTAAAAGAAAAGTATTGTTCGGAATAGGGATCATCTTGAAGCCAAAATAAGTAGATTTTGTAATTATGAAAATGAGTTAGTAGAGTGAAGGTCTGATATGGGTGCATATCGTTTACTGGGCCCGAAGTGATTCTGGTTTTAGTATTCTGCAATTTCTCGGGTTTCGAGGAGGCATTATTGGAGAATCCATATGAGGGACTACTCCTACATGACGATACGGATGTCCTCGTCAGATTAATAATACTTGTACAGATATCCCGGCCTCACTTTCACACCTACATACCTATACAGGCACAAAATCACTGCAAATCCTGGTTTAAACTTCAAATGACAAAATCCTTTTGTTTTTCCGCCTTTTTTTTGCCAGAATTTCATACATTTTTTAATACATTTCAGTGGGATGCAAGTGTGTGTATATTTAAAGCACAAAGTGTTGAAATCGGTTTTATTCTCATTCAATAGACATAATAGTATAACGACAACGAAAACAAAAACAAAAACAACAACTCTATAAAAAATTAAAAGAATTTAATCCTGAATCCTTGTGTTATACTACACCGTTACAAATTACATGCATAACTGAATACTGTGTGGGGAGGGATGGGACTGTTTTTTTTGTTTGTTTTTTAATTGCTATTCACCGAGTAACATTTTTATACAAAACATACGTACGTACACTTTTCTAATGCACTATATTTTTATAAGTATTCATTTAGTATGTAAAATATTATGTATGTAGTTAATCTTCATTTCTTTGGAAACTATTTTAGAAAAACGCATAGTTTGATAATGTAGTACCTCAAGCACAGGGTTCTGTGTTAGAGGAAAGGTCTCTAGTATTTACAGTCAACCCTCCTCTAACGCGGTGAGTGCGTACCGCGTTATATGGAAACCGCGCTATAAGAAACTCGGATTTCACCGTACAAACCAGGCCAATTCGTAGCGCGTTCTATGGAAACCGTTGTATGGAAACCGCGCTATAAGAAACTCAGAATTAGTACAAATCCCATCATTCGTACCGCGTTATATGGAGACCAAGAAATACAAAAGGCAAGATAAATAATAAATTATTTTTATAGAATTCAAGAGTTCATATAATGATTGATAAAAAAAATGAAGTAAAAACTAAACTAAAAGACTGCAAGGATTTTAAGGGATGTTATTGAACGGAAACCACGCTGTAAAAGTACCGCGTTATAGGAGGGCTCCGCGTCATATGGAAACCGCGTTTTGAAAGTACCGCGTTATAGGAGGGCTGTCGCAATTTCAGCCCCGCGTTATATGGAAACCGCGTTCTGAGAGTACCGCGTTATAGGAGGGTTTACTGTAAATCAATGTTTGGGTGTAAATATTATAAACACGTCATACGTCATAAGCCATACATTAACATTAAAGTGAGCTCTTTTCTCTAAAGTATACTAAGCACGATATGACTTCCCAATGAGATTAAGGACATTCATTCGGATAAACAGGTCTAGAAAAATGGTGCAAGGACTCCATGCAAATCTTCACCGATGATTGCAAATTAAGCGAAACTCTTGGGGGCGAATTTTTTTTACAATTGATCGGAATAGTCCTGTCTATAGGGCTGCCTAACCACACCATCTTTCAGGCGGAGTATCGGCAATACAGGGGAGTATCGGCAATACAGGCTGCAATTAAAATTATCCCGGACGCAAATATCCAAAATATGCACGATAAGCATGTTTAGACTATAAAGAAGCACGCTCAGTATGGTTGCCGTGGTCTTTGCGGGGCGCATTGGTCTTGCATGCCTTGTAAATTACTTCTACAAAAGTTGTAGAGATGAGCAAGTAGAAAAGACAATTCTTCGCCTACTGGACTAATACCCTGCGCACGTTGGGGGAGAAAAAACACCTTGGGGCCTACTACATAAATGATCTGGAGTAACTGTCACGCATGGACATTAGCAGTAAGAATTCGAATGTCACTTGTTGACCTAATTGATGCAATGGATGAATGGTTGAGATGGTTGACAGTGTCTTGGTTCACAACAGCATTTCGAGAACATCTGACGGTTATAATTGAGGACACAGACATGTCAACTTTCTTGAGGATTGAATGGATACACGTTTTTTGTTATGAGCCATTCAGCGTTCCCACACCACGGCGATTAAGAGAAATAAAATTTCCGCAATTCGATCACAATACCATTGGCTACAGGAGATCATCCAGGTTTAATTTGTGTTATAGCCGCTGCTATTTCAAAAAGCTATGTTTTCTGTGATGCCAGTCTACTATCAACCAGCAGACCTACTACGGATGACGGGGCTTATATGTAGCATATCAGCAGGGCAACACAGGTCACACTATGTTCCTTTCATCTCGTAGATTGCTGTTCAGTGGGGGTTAAAAAGACCTCCCCTCTGCTTTTAATTGGATCTAAGGAACTGACTTCCTGGCGACTAAAGCAAACAAACAATAAAACCAGGCAGTAGATGATGATATAAAGGTGAACGTGGAACTTGGTTGTGTTTTGTTGAACGAATGTATCTCGGCATGATATGAAAAAGGAAGGAATCCTAAGAGTCTAAATTTCTGGGTGATTTTGTATGGAATAAGGACGTACTATCTGTAGACTTGGGTAAATCGTAGGCTTAACTGTTCTATGTTTTCCAATGTGTGACAATTTAGTCTCCAACGTCCTCCAAGTCCTTTAAGGAATCACGGCAATGATATATTCAACGAATATGCAGGACAAGCGACTACTCAGCATCGAAAGAACATTTATAGTCCACCGCCATCCTTTGCAGAAACTTGATATTCTTCTTATGTTGTTGTTATTCCTCTAATGTAGACTTTAAGGTCTATTTTCGGCAACACTGTCGTGTTAAATTGTTCTCCATTTGGGGCTAAAATACTTTTCTGTTTGTCTTCCTCTTTCCATTTGCAGTAAAATTTATACGTTTGAATCGTTTTTAAGGTCATTTAAGGTGTCGCTTAACACTTTATCTCAACTAATCACTGTCACCGAGAATTACACAGTTTTTCCGTGAGGTTTTATTTCTCTTCTTTGCTTGCTACCATCCTAGTGGTAGTGATGTTCTCAACGATTTAGAGACAGTGACAGGATTTTCTTGCAATGATTTTAGGTTGAAATAAAGCTGTAGAACAAAGTCCAACTACAATACTATGGCACAGGGAAATAGGGAGAGAGCTGGGCGAAGCAAGTAAATGAGTGTTTGCGTGGGGGTGTTTGTGAATAACGGAACATGCTAATAAATCGTTATTTAACCACAAACTTTTAAACACTTACGACGACTGTTTTAAATGGTTTATGGTTGAAGGAAGGCATACAGTGGGTGATAAAAGTAAAGGAGAATAGGAAATATCACAAACAAAAGTTTTCGTGGAAGTAGTTGTTAGTATTATGGCTATAGGCAGTTAAATTTAGTCTTGGGCAGGAAAATAATTGTAAAACGAAAGTATTTTTCTTTTCTTTATTCATTTAACTGGGAGCTTAGGAAGCATGCAGCAATAATACACGTAAGATTAACTGCAACAACAGTAAAGCAAATGCCAAATGACAATAGTAATAATAGCCACATACATGGTGAAAAATCGATAACTATAGAGATGTTCCAGTGATGGTTACTGGGTGGAGTAGTAGATGCGAAATTTTGCAATCAGAGTCGAAGGCTTTAAACGTAGACATGCAAAGATTTACATGGTGACTCGAGGTTGTTAGGCGATTATAGGCCTACGAAATGTGTTATAATATGGGTTTTTAGCTTCAAAATCTAACGAAATAAAATCCAAAAGGATAACCTTACCTGGCTTAGTTCCCGTAAGTGACAAATTCCGATAGTGGTTAACTATTATTTCCCGACAAATTATTTCTTTGTGAATCAACGAAGTAAACCATTTGAGATCTTAAGATAGAAACGAAAAAGGCCTTATAATATGGGGAAAAAATTCGATCGACGACGATGTAAACTTTGAAAAGAACTCATGAAATTTATCAGCGAAAAATCATCCGAAAATGAGGGTGCTCTAGTGCCACATACTGGAGGACGAACACCACCGGAAGTTAAAGTCATAAGGCCACAGTTCTAACCCCTGGCCAGACATCTGCAACAAAAACGAAATATGAACAAATATTTCTTCGGCGGCTTCCTCTCTCAGCAGATTTCTAGCAAAAAAATTGCCATGAAAAGTTTCTCAAAAAATTTACCGCTAGGAGTCGACTTTAAACTGTAGGCTCCCGCCACTCATGTATAAAATTAACACACACAACAAATCTGTAAGAAGCTAGCTTGTAATCCTGACTGAAAGGCTGTAATGAGCAATTATGTATGTATGTACATATGTATGTATGTATATATGTATGTATGTATATATGTATGTATGTATGTATATATGTATGTATGTATGTAAAGCCATTAAAGGGGAACAAAGTACAAGCGCGATTAGTTGGAGAACTGATTTCAAGACTATACCCCATGAAACGCACTGGTAGTGATAAGAGCAGTGCCGACACACATATTGGTGTATAAAATTAGGGTCTAAAAGGCTCAGAACAAGAGAAATACTAAAAATAAGGGAAAAACAATGATTTCCATGAGCAAATTACACACACAATGAGAGGAGAAGGTAGACATTACACCTCATCCTTAACATAATTACTGGGATAGGAAGAAAACATTGCAAAGTCGAATATTTTTATGACGTCATATGTCATGGTTGCTTCAGGAAATATGTATCTGTACAGATATGGACATTGTGGATCCCCTAAACTCTGTGTTAATGAAGATATATGGTTATATGTTACTTAACTGTGTGAAATTTAAATGGCCAGCATCTCAGTGAAAATTTAAAATTACATGCTAGACTTGGCTTGACAAATGTCAAAACTTCGAAGGTTATTGGTCAAATATTGCTTCAGTAAAGCTGACCAGCCGTTTGCAAGCTAATTTAGGAAGTAGGCATCATTGACGGTGAATCAAGAATGCTTACTGTGACAGGCATAAGTATTTATTGAAGATTCCCATCTCTGGGAATAGAATAATGCCGAAATGCCAAAGCTGAATATCGACGAAACGAATTTGATAAGACCAACACAGAGAGACCTCCTTCTAAATTTGACATTGTTAAGAAGCTTTTGTAAATATTTTTAAATCATTTGATTTGACTTGAATTTCCAAACCATCTCCATCATCGTCATCATCATCATCACAATGACAATGATGTCTATCTTTAAAGGTTTCCATACAATTGTACATGCAAGAATGCATAAATATGGCCAAGTATATACTCAAACAGTTACCTACACAAGTCGATACACGCATAATACACACATATACTCTTGAAAAATATGCAAATATGCCCGTAAACGCAATATTGTAACATTTTTTTTAGCGCTTATAACTCTTTCACTTGCCTGATTTTGATTTAAATCATCTGCTATTTTTGAATTTTTGATTTTGGATTTGAATATTTTTATTCTTTTCCTCGTTTCTCTTGCTGTTGCAATATTACTTGGGATAAATGTCTGCATGTTCGGCAGTCATCAGAACAGAAAACTAAGCATATACTAGTGGAGAAGAGGTGGTTTAGTGTAATTGTCACTTTAATGTTACACTGGTGACAACATTGGGTTTTGGATTTACTTACATATATACACACACATATATACATACATATACTCACACCTCTCTCTCTCTATGTTTAACATAAATTCAAATGTTAGGGAACAGAGCTGTAGGCTTTTGTAATTTCGAAGGGAACTAATTGATATAAGTTCGCTTTTATTATTTAAATTCAAAGTGTTATGATTGACCCGCGCCTTGCAGGAGAAGTATGGTTACAATTTCAATTTATATTGTGGTCTCTGCCGTTTGCTATCAAAGCGGGTTTCAATACTCTACAGAAGACAATGAACTCTCTGCTTCCTCTGCAACAAATTCAGAAGTCTGCTGAGAGGAAGTCGCTGCCGAATAATTTTTGCAAATTTCATTTTGTTCGACGTGTCTAGAGAAGGCCGACCTGGGGTTTAAACCGCAGCTTCACGTCTAATAAATCAACGCACTGCTACTAATAATCAACACACTAGACTATGGCGACTAGTAGTAGCTGCTGTAGTAGTAGTAGTAGTAGCAGTAGTAGCAATAATAGTAGTAGTAGTAGTAATAGTAGTAATAGTATTGATTTGATTGATTGTTGGATTTTGGATCCTCTTAGAAAAAAACTTAATAACGTCTCTGCCGTATTTCTTTTTCCTTCTTTTTTTGCGTACTCAACTTAGAGCCTATTTTGTAATTTTTCTATATCCTGCTGCAATACTAAAGAGGAGTTCAATGGTACATATTTAGGTTGGCATGAAATATACTTTAAAACCTTGGCACCAAACACAAATACTAGCAACAGCAGCAGTAGTGGCAACAGAATGGCAACGTCAAGAAACCGAACTTTGCAACACACTGATGATGATCACGTTTCAATGCTGAGTCATGCAAATGAAGCGTTAAGCATCGAAAGGTGTTGAAATATAAATTCAAAATATTCTACAAATGCACACTAATAAACACTCAAATGCAAATATGTATGTATGTACGTACACAAGTACATACAGGCACATACATACATATATTTATGCCATACAGATAGGCATCTAGGCAAAGAAGAAGCAACAAAAAAAAAGTATCATGAAGTATTCGTAACGATTTTTGTCACTTCTTTTTGGCATCCATCTGCATAATTTTATTCCTATTTGGGTGGCAAAAATTTCAAATACACGCCATACCATATGAAATTTAAATGGCATACATACAGAAGACGTATGCTTAAGAGTGCCTAGAGTGTATCCTGTTGGTGGTTAACACCACACTGACAATATCAAACAATATTGTCACTTTGACTCCTCACATACATACACACAGGCAGTCAGTCGCACATTCCAAATAATTCAATGTGCTGACTGACTGCAATGGCCACATGTATGAGTGAGTGAGTGAGTGGAGGAGTGAAAGAGTAGAAAGAAATTCAAAACCTCTAAATATCTATCATTTTCTATATGATGATTTCAAATACACTTATTTATGCATATATATTCCCGAATGCATATCAAATATATGCATTTATGCTTATACTCATAATAAGTACGCCATACAGTCATACTATATAGGAGGGAATAGAAAGGGGGGGGCATCAAACTAGATTATGGATTTTATATAAAAAAATTCAGAGGGATTTGATATGAATGAAAGTGATAATTCTGATCAGGAGAATCGAATGCTGCTGAAACTTTTGCAACCAGGACTTAAAAGCCTGATGGAGAGTACGCTGGCGATATAAGCCGCGATTACAGCCTAGTTGCTCACAATACCATGAGTGGTGAGACTACAGTTTAATATCGACACTGAACGACAGGTTTAAGAAAGTTCTCAAAACAACTTTATTTACTCTCAGAGCTTTTGCCAGAAGGCTACTGATGAAAAGTCAACGCAGGAAATATTTTTTGTTCATATTTCGTTGTGCCTTTCTCTGTCCTTTCTTGATTGACAATGCAAAAGGAGGACAAGTTTACTTGGCATGGGGCTTAGAGAACAATGTCTTATTAACGTAGTAGAAGAATCATCACATTGCCATCGTGCGAGCAGGTGACTTACTGTAGCGAAACAAATCAAAGAACGACAAATCCGAATGGAAATGATATTGATCTGACATTAAATGAAGACCTAAGCTTATGGAAAGGTTAGTCAGGATTACAACCTAGCTTCTCACACCACCTATCTTTCATTTCTTCATTTTATTCATGGGTGACAGGATCTAAAGTTGAACTTCGACTTTGAACCTCAGATTTGGAAACCTTTTCATGGCAATTTTATTTACTCTCTGAGTTTTTCCAGCAGACTGCTGGGAGGATATTGAAGTGGTTTCTTGTATAACGGTTATTCAAGTTTCAAACCATGCCACTATGTCGCTTAATAACTGATATCTCTGGCTAAGCATCTCGCTTAAGTAGACATCCTGATCTCTCTCAAACTTCACAATCTAAACACTACAATCCTTCATTCATTGCTTATAAAGCAATCGATGTAAACGCTGAGGATTAACTCAGTTGTGGTATAATCGATCGAAAGGGGAACTGGTCTAAAATATTAGGGCTCCTATCGGTAGTTGCTGAATCCAATAGTTTCTAGAAATGTGGCATTGTTTTCCAAATACTCCAGGCACTTGGTTTCTCACTCTTTTGCGTACTATTTTGCGGACCAAGTCCCTGTTAAGATCGATAGACAGTTCGTCATACTGCTATGGCCATGGGACTGCATGCTAGACATGTCAGGATCTCTAGACTTGTGCTGTCCTAGGGCTAGTAAAGAGTCCTCTGCTACGACTCTATTTGGGTTGGCTGTTAATGTATTTAAACCACTTGGTTGGAATAAAATAATTGAATGCTGTATTCAACTTGTGTGTTAGTCTCTCCACCGTCCACACAACGATTAATTTCTTTGTGGCAACATTGATGATTATAAGTTCTTACTTGTATGACATCAAATAACCAATGTTTTCTTCCGCGTATCTTACGAGTCAATACATGTTGCAGAACCACAAAACAATAGCACCTTCGAAATGGCTAAAGTTTGAAACGGCCAAGAGAAAAGGCAAAACTAAGTACTGCCAAGTGTTGGCTGTCTTTTAACGTCTGCTGCCATCGCCAGCGCCACTACCATACCCCAAGTGGTTTACAATACTTTTTTAAGTTCATTTCCATGCATATTTTCTTGTTCATTTCAACTACAATTAAATAATGGGTTATTTAGCCATCTACATACATACGTACAGACAAACGTACACACATACATACGTTTGTATATAAATGAAATCTAAAAATGTTTTTTGTTTTTTTTTTGCTGTACGACTGTCAGATGTCAAGTAACCCAAAAATACCACAACGCCCACAAAATTGTTTGAAACATTTGGTGACACTAACGAGTTTCAATTTGTTTTATAACGCATACAAACGCACAGCTTTACACACACACATACATACACAATAGTAGGTCTCTCCTCAATGTACAAGAGGATAGCAAAGGAGAGGATAGTACCTACAAACAGATGCAGATGGGAAACATGCCACATAGAGGAAAAATAGTTGAGTTGCATCATGTAGCAGGGAAACTAAAACAAGAAATTTCAGTTGGACAGACAGTCAGTTATAAAATTAAAATGAATGCAAACGTATGCAGGTTTAATAGAAATAAAAAGAAAAACAGAAAAATTAAACGAACTACATATGCTTACACTTACATACATACAAACAAAATGTAGGGGTACCTACACTGTACATACCATACACCCACTTTTAAGTGTGTAACCTAAAGAGTTTTTGAAACTCTTTTGGCAAAAGAAAAACAGCTGAAATTCACAGTTTTTACTTTAAATTCGAGTAATTTTCATAACGCATCATTCTAGCCTTCTCCATCTTCTTCCCTATTAACCTTTAACTGCGCTGTTTTTCGACCCCCTCCCCCAAAAAACACTTATATTTCTGGCTATGGGATCATGAAAATAGATACGAAAACTTAATTTAAGCATTCATGTTCCTGGTAATATTTATGCCCAGTCAGTAATTGTAATTTCCAACTCTGACTGCGTAAACGAAAATAACAATATATACGAGGGTGCTTTCGTAAGTTAAAGGCTGGGAAAATATTTGTTTCAGAAACATATTCTCAGAGTTTTATTAAAAAAGAAAAATGTCAGAAGTCGTAATAGTCTAGTAGGTAGTGTGTTGCCTTATTAGACGAGGATCCGAGGTTCAAACCCTAGCTCAGAGATCTCGAACAAAGCGTACGAATGCAAAATATTTTTTTGACGACATTCTCTCAGCAGTCTTCTGACAAAAACTCTGAGAGTACATAAAATTGCCATGAAAAGTCAATTCTGTTGTTAGGAGTTGACGGTAAACTGTAGATCCCATGAGTGGTGTAAGAAGCCAGATTGTAATCCACGCTAAAGCTTCAGTTTCCGTAGTTTCAGTTAATTTTCAAACAAATTCGCTTCTGAAAATAGGTGGGTAAAAGCGTATAAATACAAAGGATGGTGTAATACAAAAGGCGTATATGGGTTCGCGACCATTTGCTGAAATCGGTCATACTACTGACCTTTGTGAAGACAGGCATTGAATTGAAGGAAGATAGTATATATTACTAGATATATGCTAAAATTTTTCACTCATAGAACAGTAGCAAATAGGTTGATAATGGCGTATAAAAACAAAGGATGGGGGAATACAAGAGGCGTATATAGGTTCGCGACCATTTGTCTGACCTTTGTGAAGACAGGCATTGAATTAAAGGATGGCATTATATGTTACCAGACATAGGCTAAAATTTCTTACTCATACATTAGTCTAGACTTTGAAAATACTTTGAACAGAGAGAAACCAAATTCAATAGAAGATGAGTAAGTGTTCAACCACAAACTGCTTGATTTGTAGGTCAAGCAGTGTGCAGAGCGCAGTGCCATATGTCTGAGCGAATCGGGCTGCTGCAAACCGCTTTCGATAGGACGCTCCGGAATTCTGAACGTCATCTTTCCTGAGGGAAGGAAAGGACCTTTGGAAAAAACCGTCGACTATATTGGGTCTGAGACTATGTTCTTGGTACTATAGAATGGTGGAATACTTTAGCGGCAGAGAGGTATACCTCTCTTACACAGATGAGTCGAAGATAGATGGAAGCACAATTGTTCAGTCTTGTGCATTATTTTAGGTTAAACGATGACTGTAACGTCTTACAGTCAGATTTTTGCTGTCTTGAAGGCTATTGAGGACATTAATGAATTAATCCCTCTAATCTGTGACTCCCCAAAGAGAATTAGGTCAACAAAGAACATCATAAGACGGTCAGGCAGCGTCACAACTTAGGAAAGGGTACACCAAAGTTCTTAACCATTTCATGCAATACACAGGTATTTTTAACAATGACAGATCGTAACCCTGTTGTTATAGAATTTGCCAAAACGAATCAATCAATGAAATCAATTTTATCATTAAGACTGAAGCAAAGCAAAATAAGGCAAGAAAACGGGGAAAATACTTCTGAATGCCCGATGTTCCTTAAAAAACACGCTGAATAAATGAAGACTGATTTGACAGATGTTGATTCGACAAGATGGTCGTTATCAACAATCAAAATTCAGAAGTCCTTGCTGAAAAACCTTGTAGTTTAGTTGCTCTAATGAACGCTAAGATAATTTGCATCACTCGACTTTACTATTCCACACTATTCTACCAGGGCTAGAAAGTTTCTGTTAAGTGAGAATGGAAGCTAAGAACAGAATGTCCTGCGAAGACCATTCTCAAGCTAAATATGTTGCAAGCAGTCTGAACAATTTTTCTGGTAATTAAAATGGGAAGAGATTTAAGTTATGCATCAGTCTATCAAGAGGTAGCCTAAGGCTAGTAATCGGCTTTCTAACCGCGCTTAGTAGACCCAATATTTAGACTATACAGTGAGGAGATTAAATTGGAAAGCTCCTGAGTGCTGATCGAGTACTAGGCGGGAAGGACAGTATAAACTCCTCCCAGACTAATCGTGTCTGAATAGTACCGCTCTTTGCTGGCCCACACCTAAACTTCTCTCTAGCAAAACACCTAAAAAACATTGCGGCCCTCGTTATTATTCACCCACTGGTATTATTGTTACTGCTGTTAGTTGCTGCATGTTGCACCTTAATTTACTTTTTGAACCCAGCAAGTTTTGCTTTGCCCCTCCATATTTGTGTTTTTGGTTTTTAGGGAATATCAACAGCAACAGCAACAACAACGACAATGACAACAACAACAACAACAATATTATTATTATTTAAGGTGTTTTATTCATTCTTCTTGTTGTAAAACAGCAATTGCTGGTACATATTGCCAGTCGTTGTTGCCATTACAAGTCGTTGGCATTTTAAGTGACATGCAACATACAGTTAACAACAACAACAGCAGCTGTATGCGTATGTAGATATACATAATGCATTAATATATGTATTTGGGTTTGTCTAAGTCTTGTACAGTTTTTCTTTATTCTCCTCTTCCCCCTCCACCAGTTCTTTTTGTGCTTAACGAACGTTGGCTGTTGTTGGTTAAGAAGACATCTTCATATAGAAACGCATCATCATATTGAGCTGATGTTGGTGATAATGATGTTGTTGATGATATACATAGGTATGAGTATGATGATTCAAGTTGCGTGTTGTTGTTGTTGTTGTTGTGGCTGTTATTATTGCACAGTCGAGTGTTGAGGTGCAGCAAACCCTAGAACCACCTATTGTTGATAGCTGGCGGCAATGATGATGATGCTGGTGTGATGGTTGGTAGTGGAAATTGCGTTACTGATGATGATTTTATTACCGAAAACTGTTCCTTTTTCTATAATTTTCTTGTCGTTGTTGTTGTTGTTATTATTATTTTTACACCCTTCATTTAATGTCATAAAACGTTGTTTGTTACCCATCATTTAATTTGGTTTAAAGATCCCCACTTTTTGTTCATACATATGTACGTTATACGTTTAGGAAGTATGGCTGATTGAAGAGATCCTGTTTGACAATATGGAGGAGGACTCAAGGAATTATGAAATGCAATAAAGACTTAAGGATCCTTAATGGTTATAGTTTTAAGGATATCAAAACTATTTTACTACCTCCAACATCTGGACTTTGGGTAGCAGAAGTATTCGTCTTCCCGATATAGAAGAACTTATGTAAGAGCTGTTCTGTTGTTCTCAGCCCAACTATGGAAATGTGCCGTGTGTTTTGCTCATTATAGAAGAACTTTTGTAAGCGCTGTTCTGTTGTTCTTCGGATGACTTGAAGACTTTTAGAAAAAAATTTCATTTCAATGATGGATGTTCTGGTACAGAAAATGTACCGCGTGCTTTGCTCATTTTAAGAAACACGAGATCTGCCGAAAACATTGCCAGTGTCCTTGAGAGTGTTGTGTACGCTATCTGAAGCAGTTGTGTTGCTTTCTCTCACAAGCACATGCTCTTTCGGAGACCATAACTTGGCGAATTATGGGTCCTGGCAATAGGCTTGCACCAGTAAAAAATGCAACTTCCCAAGGAGCTGAAGATAAACGACTATAGTCAATGCTGAATGCAACCTGGGTCAACTGGAAACCGACCCTAATTATTATCGAAAAATCATCTTCAGCCATGACGCCCATTTCGGGCTGAATGAGTACGCGAACAAACAAAATTTTTTTCGAATTTGAAACGACATCAATTTCTATGAAATCCAAGAGTATCTGACGAACCTCGAAGAAGTCATTATTCGATGTGGATTATGAGCAGGCGACGTCCTCGATCCATACTTTTTTGAGCACAACGTTGGCCAGGCCAATAGCAAGCACTGTAGACCGTTAATTACCAACTTCTTTTGGTCAGCATTGAACAGTCTATACCCCAATGACATCTAGTTTCAAGAGGACGGTGCTACGTGCCACACAGCTCAAGTCACATTGGATATTCTTGAAGAGCTATGATTATCTTACATGAAGGCGATGTTAAAATTTTTCTTGTGGGTTTCTTAAGGTCTTAGTAGTCGCCGTAGTCTAGTAGGTAGTGTGTTCGTTTATTAGACGTAAAGCCCGGGTTCGAGCCCCAGACCAGACATCAAAACGAAATACATGTGAAAAAAATATTTCTTCGGCGACTCCTCTCAGCAGATTTCTAAATCTCTAAATAAACCTGCCATGAAAAAGTTTCTCGAAAAATCTGTAGTTCGGAGTCGACTTTAAACTGTAGGCCCCGCCACTTAAGTATAAAATTAAGGCACACAACATGTGTGGTGTGAGAAGCTAGGCCTTAATCCTGACTGAAGGATTGTAATGGCCAATTATGTATGTATGTTCTTAAGATCTTAAGTTCATAGCTTACTAAATCTACTAAAGGAGCTGAACAAGAGGATATGACACTAAGAAATCTGTTCGATGAAGATGCCTGAACACGAATTAAAGTCAAGAGTCCCAATTGAAAAATGTTTGTTGCAAATTCCATGACCTTTGCTTTACAATTGGGATACTTTGACATGCCATGAATTATTGCTTGAGTGCATTTCCCTATCAATATACGAATAATGTTTTTCGCCTAGTCGCTATATATTGTTTCATGGGCTAAATTGTACAATTTGTAAATGCCTCGTTTAAGTTTAAGACTGTGACAACAGACATTAGTAACAGGACCTGGCTCTTCGGTCCCCTCTTTCATCAGCATGCATAAAATGTTCTTGTTTTTTTTTTGAGAGTTTCGTGAAAGTATCATTACCTATGCCACTGTTAAAACAGTTGACAGGAGTCTTTGCAGCTCAAGCAGCTAGGCAGCAGCCAGCCAGCCATCCAGTTTGTAAGACCAAGGCAGGCAGCAGGAGCATATGACATATGCTCGTAATTCGATTAACACCTTGTGTCTCGAGTACTCCCACTTTATTACAAAATATATAAACGTCAAACGATGTTATGACATACACACATACAAACATACATACATACGTGTATGGCCACATACATAATGTCTGTCTGTCTATGGCTGTCAGTGTTACTTATTTTAGGTGTAAAAGTACTTTTCGTTGTATTGGTTTTGGCGCTTAATTGGTTATTGTGTTTTCTGGGTTTTTAGTTTTTCTTGTTGTTTTTCTTCTCTCTGGTAAGTGTGTTCGGTAGTGTGAAAAAAGCGGGTGCAACACTGGTAATGCTTGCTTCAATTCCATTACGCTGTTGCTTTTTACATTTCCACACTTCTATTCTATGCCAACGCTTACTCGGGGAGACCAAAAGGAAGAAAAAAAAAATGTTGCTGCATATTGAGTGTGAAAAATCTTTATTGATTGCTTTGCTGTGCACATTCAAATAATTTTTTTTATTATTGTTGTTGTTATAATTGTTGTTACACAAAGAGTACTCATCTGTGGTGGTCTCCCTACTGCTAAAACGTTTATAGTTTTATTATGTTATCGTTGATTACCCAGAAAGTATATGTCGCCTTGTAAGATGTATTATTTGATGTTTGTGGTGTGGTGATCAGAATGAGGTGTTGAAAATGTACATTTCCGCCACTACGACAAAAGCAATTTCACAGATGTTTCACTTGGAATTTTGATCTACTCACACTAGCAATATGTCCCTTACTGAAATAAAATCTATTCTACAGAGATTGAGAGATTATGGAAAACGCTCGTTACTCAATGCTTCATGGCCTCATGGTCGTTAGGACAAGGCAAAATACTTCATATCCACTTTGATAGGCGATTTCCTTCAAAGGTTCGTAAGTACGTTAAGGCGATTATTTTACAAAACGAGACTGACACGATATACGAAGTTTCTATAGTCCTTGCAATCCCTTAAAGCTATTGTTGCTGTTTATTGAAAATCTTTTTGATTAAAAATTGTTCAGAAGATCCTTAGAAGCGGACCCAAATCAAAGAAATTCAAGTAAATTTTTGGGTTTCTTGGGGACTCTCCCATATGAAAGTCGAACTATAGGGGCTTTCATAAAGGGACTTCTATCTATAAATTTGAATAAAAGTAGGGGTGAGATAGCATCGAAATTTTGAATTCGTTTGAAAGGCGCATTGATGCCATTATTTGGGGAATTTGACATCCTACAAATATATAAATATCCGTCACTGCTTTTTTCTAATTCTTCATGACTCTGGCATATAAATAAAGCTGAATATGATTGACATTTTGGCTTTGAGAGCCATTGTGGTATGTGGCTTATTCGCATACACTAACGACTTAAGAAAACCTCACAAAGAAAAGTTTAACGGTTCGCAGAATCTCCAGTTCACATCACGTTCGCGTAAGACGGCCACGCCTACAAATCCTTCGTGCATATTATCAAATCCGACAAGAGCCTTGTGGCACGTTGGACAGTCATGTTGAAATCAAATCTCATTGGTATTCGGGTCATATAATTCAAGCTAAAAGAAGTTGGCAATTATCGTTGCTTGCCATGGAGGATGATGGTCTCAACCAACGTCGTTTTCGAAGAAATATGGATCCCTAAAGCCTCCAGTTAAAAATCTACACCAAACGGTAACTTTTTTGATTTGCATTGAACGCTCTTGGGTACCATGTGAATTGGTATCATCAAAAATACAAGAATTTTCTTTGATCACTCACCTATTTATTCAATAGTGCGCCTAAGCGCTAAAGATGTTTTTTGGGACGAATAATAGGGTCTCTTGCCCCCTTTCAGCGAGCACACTTCATTGTTTGTGGTCGTCTACTTTTAGTTCCAGGGTTAGTTGAACGTATGACCCGATCAGGCTCAAGTCACAATGCAAAATTCGCAAAGTAGTGGTCTCTGAGATCTGCCTTGGATGCTCCTGCACACTCTTACATACAGCTGTGACGTTTTCGAGAGATTTTGCATTTCGTCAATGTACGATCGACCAATACGATGGTATATTAAGCCAGACTGGACTCGAATTTATACACCACATTGCCGCTCTGTAGAATGATTCGTAAAATAGGCAAGTCTGTGGTACTTTGCTTGAACAGAAGTCCCATTTTGTTAAAATAATTTTATTATGCGGATTTGTTGTAGAATGCTGTAGGCGTTATGGTGATTTGGCGAAATAAACAATAAATAAATGACAACTCATTCGGCTGACATCAGAAACAGCAACAAAATGTTCGCTATTAACTGATAAAGTAAAAACATGTCTATTGGAAGTGCCTCTATAATGAAGGTTGATGGATTTTTTATCCATGAAGGTTAGGTTAGAGGCGTCACCCCACATAAATACACAAAGGGTTTGGACTTTGGAGCACCTACATACATACATACATAATAGGCCATTACAACCCTTCAGTCAGGATTACGGCCTAGCTTCTCGCACCACTCATGTTGTGTGCTTTAATTTGTATACTTGAGTGGCGGGACCTACAGTTTAATGTCGACTCCGAACAACAGATTTTTTTTGCGAAACTTTTTCATGGCAGGTTTATTATTTATTCTCCGAGTTTTTGCCAGAAATCTGCTGAGAGGAAGTCGCCGCAGAAATATTTTTTTTTCATATTTCGTTTATTGATGTCTAGCATGGGGCTCGAACCCGGGCTTTACGTTTAATAAGCGAACATACTACCTACTAGACCACGACGATAACTATATTCCATTAAAGGAAGAATCCTCAATCGTAAATCCATTTTAAATTAAAACTTGACAAGGAAGTGTCCTTTATCGATCCAGAATTACTTGCATAAAGTCAAAAAGATGTTATAGGGTTTTAAAGGCATTTACAATTATGAATGTTTAAAGAAATTATTGGGAAAACAAAATTACAATGGTGTAGGTTGCCTTTTTTTTGCTTGACGGTACAGGGCAACGTCTCCTATCCTAAATTCAGACAGCTCTGCCACGGGCGATTAGTGTGAAGGTATAATATTATGGCGTACGTTAGCTAGAGCGCTGAGCAAGTTAGTTTCTCCCCTCCTCAGACTTGCAAATTGTGCAGAAGAGACATGAGAAGAGCCTAGGCAATGTGCCGTGAGGAAAGCATCCACCTAAATTGCTTTTATTCCCATATATAGATTCGTGCAGCTTAACATATAGAACTTTCATTCTATAAAGCGTTTATTATTTAAAACCAGGATTAATTGTTTAACCCTAAAAGGGATCTAAAGTTTGTGGAATCATTCTATAATCAAATCTTATGGATTTTTTTTTACTGAAATAGCTTTTAAATACAGGTATTAAGTGGTATTTTGATAGCCTGGTTAATATTAAAAAGCCAGCATGATTTCAATTAAAACCACGTTAAACCGTGTGGGGTATGTAAACTTTAAAGAGTATTTAGTCTGTTAGAGTGTTTAGTCTGTTACTAAACGTTATTGATACTTTATGTCCAATAAATTATGATTTTTTTTTAAATTAATTTTTTTAAAAACTATTTCTGTTTTGTTTCTACAGACAAGAAAATGCATTTTTAACAGGCATTTGAAATATAAACTGTCTCCCCCCATTCATAAGGCAGTTCATTAACCCATTAAGTTATAGCGCCTTCACTATCGCCAATCGAATTAAAAAAAAACCAAATACGAAATGAGCGTTTTTGTTTTGTAAAACGATGACTCACTTGTTTAGTGGTGAAGTGAACTGAAATGAAGTGAAGTGAAGTGATGTTGAAGTAAAGTGCTTATGAAATGAAAATTGGTGGCCCTATTAAGCCAGCCATAAACAGTTGAAAAGAAATTTTTATTGTTTTTGAATGGCCACAGAGATGTTGCAGCCTAGCTGATAAAGAAAAAAACGAATATGAAGCACAAGATAATGTCAATTCAATGTAGCCAGAAAACCTTTAACCCAAAAGGCAATAAAAACATGCGCCTCTTAAAGAGCCATTAAAACAAAAACAGAAACAAAAGCAGAAACACCCAAATAAAGACAGAGGAAAACTTGATTTCTTTTCTTTCTGTGGTTTACGATGTACTGCTCAAAAACCTAAAACAATAATTATGATTTTCCATACCAAAAAAACAACAACAACAACAACAAAAACAAAAATCAATTTGAAAACTCTTTAACCGAATGGCCACTTATTGCATTACGAGGAAGTTGAAATAAAAAAAGAATTCCAAATCATTGAAATCATTATGTTTTCAAAGCAGCAACTTCAGTTGCATATGCCACTTACTTCAATGAGTTTGTCTAATTGAAAGATATACGAGGGCATGTGCACAACACACGCACAAAACATTTCTAATCATAGACCACAGCCTATGCCATGCTAACAACAGAAGTAAAGTTGTTGACATGTTTAGTACTTTTTTTTTTGGTGGAGGGTTCGGTTGCGTACTTTTTAAGTTTCAGGAGGCTCTTTTATGAAGCAATGAAAATTGAAAGATAATTTTTTTATTAACTGCACCACTCTCTGCAGCGCGATAAGGTAAGATCAGTAGTACTCTGACATCTGTAGTTTCATTCTCCTGCGTTTTAAGGCACTCATTCACAAAGTACTTTTACTTTGTATTCGATGTTTTGGGGAAATGCTATAAGATCATGAAGGATTTCAAATTGAAAGCCATAATGGTTTGGAGTAATGCTTATTAGTGCAGTTTTACACCCATCTTTAAAAAATTTTCCTGTTTGCAACTTCCTCTCAACAGCTTTCTAGTGAAAATGCTCAAAGTAAATAAAATTGCAATGAAAAGTTTCTTAATCCTGCGACGAGGAGTTGACATAAGTCCTCTCACTCGAATCAAATTACAGCATCCTGACTAAATGATTGTAATGACCAATTAAGTCATTTAGTAATTGATAACCCTTTCATTCAAATTGGCCCAGGTGAGTAGAGCAGAGCTCAACATTAAGTATAAATTTCTGTTTGGCAGATAGTTTATTCGAGGACGCAGATATATGTGTTTTGATCATTGGATGGGTTCTTTGCTAGAAGAGTGCTTGCCCTAGCAAATTAAGTTGTCATGAGTGTCTCTGTGACCAGCAGGCCATATGAGATGAACACAGATCTAATTTAAGTGTAAATCAAGAGAGTCTCGGCATTTTAGTATTCAAAGTTACAACCGAAGTAAGAAGCAGATAGTTTATGTAGGAGCTGAATGTATGTGAGGGGAGAAAGAGAGTCTTTCATCTCATGCGTCCTACTGCTCTTGTGGTATGAAAAATGTAGGTTTTTGGTCACTCATTCTCTGAAATCCTTGAACGAGCTCTTTAATATAAATATTGCTGCAATAGCAACATTTATTTTGGACTCGGATTGGTTTTCTCTAGGGACTAATTAATTCCCCACTTGAATATTGATTGTGGTATCACAATGGGTCTAAATGCTGGCCAAAGTAGAAGCCCGCCACCTTACCTAACCAAACTCTGTTGCAAAGGCGAGAGGTGCTCGTACTAGGTACTTAACTATAGTAGTCCGATAGAGGTCTGGCGGCTTTCTGAGAACATAAAATGATGTTGTGCATGAATGATGTTGGACAGGCTGTAACTCTTGATGTTCACAATTTTTTTTTAACCCTTTTCATATGATTGTCACAGGGCATATCACCTAAAATATTGACATCATTTGTTTTCTTTGCTTCAGATACATTAATCAAGTTATTATAGCCATTCATTTAGGAGTCCTGCTCCACCGCTAGACTCACCTGGCCCAAGATGGATAGAAGGCGTACCAACCGATTACTTGGTCTTGGTCGTGATGCCATCTCGAATACAGTGGCCGTGCTTACAGGTCATTGTGTCATGGGTAGACACGCGGAAAGAATAAGGCTCCCTTTCAACGACTTCTGCCGTGGATGCAGACCCACTGAGGAAGAGGAGACTGTTGTTCACTTTCTTTGCCAGTGCCCGTCTCTTGCTAAGTGTAGATATAGGTTATTTGGCTCCCCATTCCTTGTTAGCTTAACGGAGCTATCATCTATTGACATCAAGGATATAGCTTCGTTCATCAAACTTTCTGGCTACTTTTCCCTGATTTTGGTGGAACTTGGTTAGTACAGGGACTGCGTTCACCCGTGGCATCACAACGGGCCGCTATGCGTGCTCAAGTGAGCTTTGTGATATCAGAGCTACCACTCCGACCTAACCTAACCTATAGCTATTCATTGGTCTGCTGTGAAAGTTCTAGGACAACAGGGTTGCCAACTATCGAGGTGTAGAAATAAAGGATTCTCTAAAATTTGCCAAGAAGGCCTCCTTCCTACGATGCTTGTTGTAGATGTTCAGAGGGCTGGTGATTGCATTTATTTTATAAGCAACATAGTGGGTTTACAACTTGGGTACAGATGGGAAATTAATTATGTAAACCTTTCTCTGTTCGAACCAGTTTTGATATGAAGTGAACCGTGTTAAAATGTGTAGCTTGCAGGGACTAGAAATAGCAGAACTTTCAATAAATACTGCAGGAAGAAAGCCTTACTCTAATCAGAGGGATGGTTAAGACGATGCTTAATCGTACTGAAAATGTGTGAACTGGTGGAAACAGTACAGGATTTTGAGGACGAAATGGAAACGAAAGCTGACAACTTTTCAGAAAACATACAAATAAATTCCTTGCGAATTCAAATGATATTCTAATAGGGAAGAAGATATTTAAATTGAAATCATTTAAACAAAGAATATCAGAAAGCCTCCACATCTTAAAGAAGACCATTTTGCATTTTGCATATTATGCAGCAGGTAAATGTATGAATGCGGCATTTACTGCAACTCTAAATGGTTGCAGTAATAATACTCGTTATTATTATTATTTTTTTTTTATATTTACCACCACCACACTCCCCCTCCTATCATTTTCTTTAAATGTTAAACAGAGTAACTCAAGTAGTTTGCGACAATTGCAAATGTTAAACAGCGGCGCGTATAAGTACTTGCAACAAACACAGACAGACTTTAATAGAAAAAAATATGATAAGAAGGAGAAATGGAAATAAAAGGATAATATCAGGTATAAAAAGAAAATAATAACAAAAAAGAAAAAAGAAAAGAAACTGATGAATATAAGGAAAACTAAAGACAGGAAAAAGGAAATCATCTATACAAATGATGATGACTACGGTGATAACATTGATGCAGCATTATGATGATGACGACAAGAAGATGACGAGGACGACAAGAAGACTGATAATCATAATGCTGCAACAGTTGCGAGTGTCAACCCGCTAACCAAACAAACACAGCCAGCCAACCACCACCATACAGCCAGTAAGTCAGACATAGCATTTGCTTAAGATTATGAATTTCATGAAAATCTTGATGATTTCATTGCAAATGTTATATGTCCGTGCATACATCAGTGCAGCTGCTTTCGAGGCAGGTAAAATGCAATTGGGAAGTGCTTGCTGCATCCACTTCAAGTAACAAAATAAGGAAATATTGAATTGAAATGCGTACAATATATGCGAAGGATATATTCCTTCTATGGTATTATAATGAAATCCCATCTATTTATGAAGGTTTATGTCCTACAAAATGCATTGATGTTACGTTATATAATTTACGTCTGCATGTTGCATTTATTTCAGCGCATAATACGGAAGGAAATGATAAAGATAATGGAAATGAAAATCTACATAACAGGGTCTCAATAGCAACTAATTGAAATTAAGAAGTGAATGGTTTATATGGCTAGGTTTGGTTTGTAACCGTGATATGACAAGACGCCAAGTAAAATTTCTATTCGAGATCAGTAAAACCATTGTGATAGTCATATAGAAGAAGAGTACATCAGGAGGAAAGAGATAGAGAGTGAGCGAGAGAGGAGAGAATAAATAAATCCAGAGAGAACCACAAGAAGCCGTCCTAGTCTAGCAAATAGTGCTTTGGCTCATAAGACGAAAGACCATGGTTTAAATCCTAGCTTGGATATATCAAATAAAACGGAATACGAAAGCAATACTTCTTGCAAAAGACTTCCTTTCAGCAGTCTTCTGACAAAAATTCTTGAGAGTAAAAGCCATTCATAGATAAAATTAACAACCCAAACTTGGTTGATGTGAGAAATAAGGTTGGAATCCTGACTAAACAGTTGCAATAACCAATGAGGTTTCTAGTACGCGTTTATGCAATTGCTGTGCTGTGCCACACATTTAGTGATAGACGGTCTGTTCCTCCTCCTTCGAGTGGCAACTTAGTCAAAAATCGAACGAAAAGAAAAATCAGAGAACGGATTCGATCTGCTCAACCGGGCAGTCGAAAAAGGTTTCTCTTCTATGCAGAATTTTTCTTTCGTCAGCAACCAAGGGTAGTGGTAGCGCAATCTCTTGAAAGTGTGGTTTCGTATCACTACACTCGATAGAGAAATTTAATATACTTTTACAGTTCGTATTCACTGGGAGATGACAACCCTATCATTCTAGAACTTACTGAAGTAGACCAAAAGTAAAGTAGACTGGAAAGTAAAAGAAAGATATGACAATATGGAATAAAGAAATCATTACAACCTTTTCACACGAGTCTTTAATGGGTTGCTAGGCAGGGAAATAGAGTATGGAGGATATATTATATAGTGTTCTAACATTGTAGTAGCCGTAGTCTAGTATGTAGTGTGTTCGCTTATCAAAACCAGACATCAAAACGAAAATATGAAAATATTTCTTCGGCTACTTCCTCTCAGCAGATTTCTGGCAAAAACTTTGAGAGTAAATAAACCTGCCATGAAAAAGTTTCTCAAAAAATCTGTCGTTCGGAGTCGACGTTAAACTGTTGGTCCCGCCACTCAAGTATAAAGCTAGGCCGTAATTCTGACTGAAGGGTTGTAATGGCCAATTATGTATGTATGTCCTAACATGTTTAAATAGACTGTTTTTCTAAAGGCCTATTCAAGTTCTACTTCAAGGATGCGAGAGGGTAATCAATAATGGAGCGTATCACAGGAGCAAGAAAAATGTTGACATACTTGGTTATATGGCTTAAAAGGCTTTACTGCCTTACCTAAAGCATCTCTGCTGTAAATATATTTTCTAAAGAATGGCGAGCCATGTGAGATATGTGGGGCTCTCCATGTAGAAGTATGAGACGGACTATAATTTTAATAAATCGCTGTGAGAGTCTTTTTTAGCTAAGTCCTTAGGTTGCGCTAATGCAGAAGCAGACCACTGAAGCCTTTGAAAGTTTTCACTACCAGACCTGTTGTCATTTTGGAGTCCACAATTTAATCAGTCTACCATATTCGCAACATCAACCAGCAGTGAGTCCTTAGCGAAGAAGGCGAAATGCATTCCATCCTTTGTGGAAAACTATTCTCGAATAGCAAATATTATCTTCTTATGTTACCTGCCCTCATCCTACTCCTTAAATATTTGCATTAGTTTTTACAATTTCATTTAAAAAAATTTCTTTTTACAGTTATTTTTAATGTAATGGATTTAAAGTTCCAGTGGCTAAAGCGGGGCTGCTTTAAATCCCTCCTACTACAAACCAACTGTTATACGCCAGTAAAAACACCTGACGACATTAAATATTCTGCCTGAGCAGGCGAAGCCGCAACATTTAAATGTAAAGTTTAAAGACTAAAAGGCTGATGACAATCATCAAGAAGATAAAGATGACGATGAAGAGAGGAAATAGAAGCTAGAGAGATATTGGAAGGGTTTGTTACCGTTTGTTAGTTAGCCAAACGTAGAATATAAAATGGAATTGTGGCAGCCACACAAACCATAACCTAAAGTATCAAAATTATGGTCGTTTTAGTTATTTTAGTAATGAACCCAAAAGAGGGGGTGGGCGGCTGGATTGGTTTTTGAAAATGAAAAAGGAAAAGTTTACTTAACTGTTGCATAGACAAGTTTTTTTTTTGTTGCAATGTTGTTTTCTATTTTTTTTGATGTCTTTGATGACAATAATGATTACATTTGCAATGACTAGAGCAATAGTCAGCTCAAGTGAATGAGTACTACTACTAACACAGCGAGAGTCAAACGACAGCCAAGCAAAAGCAGGCATTGCAGAACGCCATGACTGACTTCAATAAAGTTGTTGTCGTCCCAGAGGAGTAGAGAGATACTTATTTTAGATTGTTGTTGTTGTTGTTTTTGATGCTTTAAGCTGAGGGTAGTTTAGTTGCAACAGCACCCGCACAAACTATTGCCACTTGCAGCAACATAGATTCTATTGCTGTTGCTGTTGCTGCTGCTACTTCGGTTTACATTTCTTTTTCGCTTTATTTCTGGTGCAAGTTTAACTTTGGCTTAAGGATAAATACCCAGCAAAAAGGTAAATTATATTTATTCTACGTGGCTTAAATACTCCGGTATCGTTTCATTTCATTTTTGCAAAAACACATGCAACACAGCATTCAGGCGGTCGGTGTGTGTAGCAAGCAATATCAGCATTAGCTGGCTCGTTAGAAGAAAGCAATGAACGAACGAACGAAAGTTGGTTGGCTGGTTAGTTGCTGGTAAGTATATAGTATTTGCCAAGTTTGTATTTTTGAGTTTGGTAACTTAAAAGAAGAACTTCCAGGTTAAATATGCCATTCTCAATTTAATATCTTAGAATTTTTCACCTGCCCCTTGGCTGCCTCACCATTTCGAGCCCTGCGTTGCTTTGCGTTGTTATAACGTTTCTATTTAAATCTTTCTTTATGCAACTTATTTTATTTGTCATAATATTCCAACAGAAATGTAAATACGCGTTGAAAAATAAGCAATGACTTGAAGAATATTTTCTTTTTCTTGTGAAGCTTTAAATAATTCTTAGGAATAAAGTGCCCCATCCGTGACTCCCTGCTACTGCTAATGCAAACTACTCTTAGCAAGCCGAGTAAATATGTCCGTAGCATGAAAATAAAGCAAGAAAAACTTTACTTTTCGTTGAGTACATTTTATGAATGAGAAATGCTTACAATGATTGAAACAAAAAGCAAAAGAAAAAGGAAAATAAACGCGTTTCACAAATAATTTAAAAATGTTGGTTGGTATATTATAATGGCCGAAAAGTTTACCAAGTAAAATTAAAGGTTAGTCACTGATATAACGCATTAAGACTCTATACATAATGGTAGTATCTCACGCAGTATAAGCCCGCTTGATCCACTTTAGATGGTGGTAGGTGATAGTGATTGCTTAACTCAATTTGGTTTCCGTGCGTGTCAACAATGAACACAATCAAAGAGGGACTACACTAAACACGTTACATCTTGCAACGAACATTGCAGACAAAGCTATGGTCTTGATTCTGAAATCACAGACGTCTTCTAAATATATCTGATCCGATTATCATCTGGAAGGCCAGTTGTTGCAAATGACGGCAGCATTAGCAACTATTTCTTTGCCTAGGAGCTGAAAATTCCACTAAAAGAACTATGATGTATGGATTATGCATGAGCAGAAGTATAAGACCGATGGCAAAATGTTCATCTTTGGAACGCTGACTCGCAATAAGATAGTGACATATGATTGCTTTATCCATCAAGCTAATGCAGAGTGAAAATAAATAAATAAGGTTCAGCTGTAGTTTTGGTGGTATTAATAGGGATTCTTCTCTGCGGCTAAATTCTTAATTCGAATTAATAGTAGGCCCTTAGGTCTTGAGACCTGGGGGCGGATAAGTTCCACCAGAATAAAATGCTAGAACAAGCCTGACAATCATAGATTTTTCTTAAATTTGGTTGGAACGTTCTTAAGCTGGCATAGCGTATGTAACAATAGTAGTTGAGTTGACTATTATTGGAATGTGAATAAGCAGATGTAGTCGCCGTAGTCTACTAGGTAGTGTGTTGACTTCGGCGACTCTCAGCAGATTTCTGGCAAAAACTCTGAGAGTAAATAAACCTGCCATGAAAAAGTTTCTCAAAAATCTGTCGTTCGGGGTCGACGTTAAATTGTAGGTCCCGCCACTCACGTATAAAATTGATGCACACAACATGAGTGGTGTGAGAAGCTAGGCCGTAATTCTGACTGAAGGGCTGTAATGGCCAATTATGTATGTATGTATGTATGTACATATATATGTGTGTATGAATGAGCAGATCATTCAGTTGTATATGTCGGCGTAGACAACATTTACAGAAATCGAAATTACAGCTTTACTTCTCTTAACAATCGATTCATTACTTAGATCCACAAAGACCCACGAAACATACGAAGAGCGGGGAAATATCGATTCATTACTTAGATCTACAAGAACCACTCGCAACATACTAATGTCGAGGAAACTTCTGTCCCTAATCAATTTTTCTTCTGAATCCGACTTCTGAATCTCACATGTAATCCACAGGGGGACGAGTGCTCCTGAGATGTGTACTAACCGAAAGGGAAAGGGAGGAATACAATATTAACGATTTGGGCTGGCAATATAATAAGGAGCAGAGACATAGAGTTAGAGACTACTTGAAGCTGTCGATATTTGGCTCAGCTTTATTTCGGAAGATGGAAAGCAAGGCTTATTAACATTATCATTAAAGCATTGAGGATAAGCTAGAATAATATGGCCTCGGTCGA
The DNA here is from genome assembly GCA_930367235.1 of Sarcophaga rosellei. Taxonomy (NCBI): domain Eukaryota; kingdom Metazoa; phylum Arthropoda; class Insecta; order Diptera; family Sarcophagidae; genus Sarcophaga; species Sarcophaga rosellei. The sequence continues at coordinate 11,612,339 of OV884020.1, read as the reverse complement.
GTCTAGATTCTCTTAATTTCTGAATGGGGATTTCGAAAATAAATTGAATTGGCGCACTCAAACCAATCTCTCTTAATCTCTAACAGGAATCGGAATTTAGAAAATTATTACGATTTTGAATTGGCTAAATTTGACTCTCTGACAGGTCAGTTGATAAGTAGGAGAGTATTGCCCATTTTCGGCTAATGGCTTGAAGCAGATTTTCCTCTGTTGGTTTACGTAGTGGAGTCTAACGTTACTTAGCAGATCATAACGTTACTTGGCAGCTTTTTATAAAGGAATCATGCTTCATTGCAAAGCCCAGATGCTTATTATGGAGACCGGTTAATCAGCACTTGATAATCAGCATACAATGAGATCTTTGGAGTTCGGATAAAGAAGATTTTTTTCTATAGAAAATCGCGCCGAATTTCTGAAGAATAAATTATTTTATTGACTCGTGTTCGAAAGACTTTCTTGCATTAGAAAAAGGACCATAAAAGTTCCTAAAAAGTTCTTATGTTCTATATTCTTTAAAAGCTTCTTTAATCCCTGGATTTCTAAAGAATAAATTCTTTTATGGACTCGTCTCCTAAAGTCTTTCTATAGAAATTCCCGCCGAATTTCTTAAAAATAAATTCCTTCTTGCCTTAGGAAAAGTACCATAAAAGTACCATAAAAGTACCTAAAAAGTACCAGTTCTTATGTATTCTTTAAAAGCTTCTTTAATCCACGGATTTCTTAAGAATAAATTCTTTTATTGACTTGTGTTCGAAAGAATTTCTTGAATTAGAAAAAGTATCATAAAAGTACCTAAAAAGTACAAGATGTTATGTATTCTTTAAAAGCTTCTTTAATCCACGGATTTCTTAAGAATAAATTCTTTTATTGACTTGTATTCAAAAGACTTTCTTGCATTAGAAAAAGTACCATAAAAGTACCTAAAAAGTACCAGATCTTATGTATTCTTTAAAATCTTCTTTAATCCACGGATTTCTAAAGAATAAATTCTTTTATTGACTTGTGTTCGAAAGATTTTCTTGCATTAGAAAAAGTACCATAAAAGTATCTAAAAAGTACCAGATCTTATGTCTTCTTTAAAAGGTTTTTTGTTTTAGATAATTTTAATTTTTTTTTTTTAATTTGAAATGCTATTCACTTGTCTTATTTGATTAATTAATTTTCTTTTGGCCAAGAATTCATTCGGCCACATTCTTCTTTTATTATTTAAATGAAAATTTTATTTTTCTACGAAAGCAAAAAAAAAAAAATTAAATTAATTGATCAACCAAAGTGTCATGTTGGCGGTGGTGTTGGTGGTGACAAAAACTGCCGTAGCAGCGGCAAGAGCTTCAGCAGCATCAAAACAGAAGCTAACAGTACAGGAAATGGCAGTGAAATGCAGCATCGAATAACGGCGACGGAAGTGCATGTTAAAGCAGACGGGGAGCAGAAGTTTTAATAAAAGCAGCGTAATTTAAATTAGAGAAAAATAAAAATTAAAAAAAAAGAGAAAAAAAACTAATCGAATGATAGCGTAGCTCTAGCATTTGTTTTAGAGTTTTGCATCTGCCTTAAAGGACAACAGAAATAAATTAAAAACAAAAAAAAATACTCGATGGAAAAGGAAACAAAGCCAAGTGATAATGCCATTGAAGGAGGCAAAAACAAAAAAAAACGAAAGAAAAACTGTTCAAATGTTAAGAAAAACTTTAAAATGAAAATGAAAATAATAAAAAGAAGAAAGTATAATTGAATATTTATTAGTTGTGTTCTTGTGTCGTTTTCTTGTTGTTATCATGTTTGCCACCACCCTCTCTCTCTCTCTCTCTCTCTCTAACACTTTTTCATGAATAGAAAAAATAGAGAAAAAAATTGGTTGCAACTACTATTTGCAGGGCCAGCCACTCAGCCAGCCAGCTAACAAACCAAAAAGCTGTTGCATTTATTTATGCATTTCATGACTAGAAAATCTGCTGTGTTGCTTGAATCCGTTTTTCAACCATTCATTTCGATTTTCTGTTTTTTTGTTTTCAATTTCATTTTTGTTTTTCATTTATTCATTCAATTGTGTCTTCCATTCTCTATTGTTGAAAAGTTGAGAATTTCTGTTTTCTGTTTTTTAGATTTTTTCAGCGTTTTTGTTTATACTTTTTGTCTGTTGCATGCAAAATTGAAAACAAAAAGAAGAAAAATTACCATCTTTTGTTTTAAAAATTTGTTTGGAAGCAAATTATTTAAAATGACAACAAAATTAATTTCGTGTAGAGAAATATACAAATTTAATATGAAGTTTACTTAACACCTTTTCTGGACTGAATTACTGTGGATTCTAGTGTGCAATCTAGAGCTAGGTTAAAAAAAAAAAAATTTATGCAAAAAGTTGTCTGCCTTACAATTTTCCGTGTGTAGGAAAGTCTCAATAGAAGCATGAAAAGTATCTGCATCAATATACTTTCAGGTAGTGATCGAGGCAAATCCTTCAATAGACCACGAGCAACACAAATATGGTATAATTTCTAACAGATGAATGTGAATAAGATGCATTCAATAGTACAACAGAATTGTGGCTCTCAGTGTTATACTTTACGATTTTTTATGGGCATTTCCGTAAAAGTAAAGCTGCGGATTAGAATACATTTTGTATGATTATCCTGCACTCGATAAGCTTCACCACTTTGTTGATATTATCTTGTCTCTACTTAAATTGAGGCATACAAAGACTTGAATAAGGTTTTAGTAAGATTCAGGATTTAATGTAACAGGCTTCATTCAAAAAATCTATTTGAAAGCGATGCTTTCTACATCCCTATATATTTACTTAAAGCGGTCAAAAACTACTTAGAGATATACTAAACGAGAGGGAAGGAAAGACAACATTAGCGATATAGGCAACATAATTAGAAGGAGAGGCAGAGAGTTAGAGACTACATAAAGCTGAGGATCTTTGGCTCAGCTTTAGGTCGAATAATGGAAGCCAAGACTTATTAACATTATTATTACGGCATTGAGGATAAGCTAGAATAATATGGCATCGGTTGAGTCTCGGTTGGCGCACACAAACCAATCTCTCTCAATCTCTAACAATAATCGGAATTTCGAAAATTATTACGAATTGGCGAGTAGAGCCAAAACTGACTCTCTAGCTGGTCAGTTGATATGTAGGAGAGACTTCCCTCTGTTGGTTAATCCTAGCGGAGTCCAACATTACTCGTCAGATCATACCGTTAATTGTCCGCTTACTCGACTTACACTCGACAAGCTTCACCACTTTGTTGTGAGATTATCCTGTTTCGACCTGAGTTGAGCTATGCAAAGTCTTGAATAAGGTTTTATTAAGATTTGGGGCTTAGTATAACAGACCTCAATCGACAGATCTTATGTGATGACGATGCTTTCTAGTTTCCTACATACTTAATTGGTCATTACAACCCTTTAGTCAATATTACAACCTTACTTCTCACAGCAACCATGTTGTGTGTGTTAATTTTCTCTCTCCTACAGTTTAACGGCGACTCTGAACACGAAATTTTAAAAACTTCATGACAATTTCTTTTCTATACTCAGAATTCTTGTTAGGAGATTGCTGATGGAAAGTTAGCGAAATTTTTTTCATTTTCGTTCGGGAAGTCTGAGATAGGGTTTGAACGACCACACGACTACGACTACTGTAATAGAGAAGTGAGAGTGCAGAGAATCTCAGAATAGAGAGTTGTATAAGCGAAGCTTGGTATAAGCAGCGGTCGTACAGATCAAGTTAGATATGGTCTCGATCGATTTTTAGGCGGAAAAACGAAATGAAATTGTTTTTGTAGATAGACTTGATGAGTTTGTTTCATCTTAACAAAACAATTTACACAGATTGCTGGTAAATTATGCGGTTTCTCTTGGAATTTACTTATCGCATTGTGATACAGGGAAGACTCCACAGCACTAATACAGTACTCCATTCGGTCTCCTTTGGAACCAATCAGTACTCCTGACATACATTTTTGAGGGTGACCTTACTCTTCAAAAAAGGGATATTCACACAGAAAATATTCTACATTCTCTTCTTTCTTCTTATTCAAAAAGCTCCTGCAACAGTAGGTATAATATCGATAGCCCATATGCTTACTCAGGCATCCAATCATGGTGTCCATTAAATCCATAGGAAACCTGATTGTGTTTCTTTCCAGAGTTAAGAGAACTGTGATGTTTTCTCTGGTCAGAGTTTGTGGTGTTCATTTGGTTTTTTTTTTAAAAATTTTCAATGGAAAGTGTAGAGTTGAGACAAAGAATCGTTACCTTTAAACCATTACTGGCATAGAAATCAGGCTCAGGTTCAGGGTCACAATACCGTAAAGAAAAAGTATGGGTAAGCTGCCTCTTAGTATTACTGCAGTTACATTAAAGGTAGAGTGCTGGCTTTAATAAGCACCAGAATATGACATAAAACAGGGGAAGCTAGTGGGAAAGTTTTCCAGCTTAAATAGTGTAAGTGGTCACATACATTTACAGTAAAATTCTCCATGAAGGTAGATCCAATTAGGTCTAATCTTTATTTATTTGTCAGCCCATTATTGGCCTTCAGTCAGGATAACGGTTTCGCTTCCCACACCACCCGTGTTTTATGCGGGACTTTCGTTCTGACGACGAAATAGGATGACTGATGAGAGAAGGTTTTTCAAGACAATTGGTTTTATTGTTCAGAGATTTTAGCAGAAAACTACCATGAGTGGTCACCGAGAAGAATACTTTTTTTGTGCTCTTGTCTACTACTCACTAGACTACGTCACACACAATTAATGCGAGTGGCATGTCTAGTAATAACAAGAATATTTTTCATATTATCCTTGAAAACAGAAGGAGATATGGGCGTATATTACGTTAAAAATTTTAAATAAAAACAAAAATAAATTCAATTTTAAGCAATGGAATCTAAATTTCGATGCTCATACATTGCCCTTTTGAATCCTTGTTACAATATTCATACAACTATTTTCATACTGCAGCCACTAATGCTTTAATAACGGAAAAAAATGCACGAGACAACACCGTTTTTTGTTTTCTATATTGTAACAAAGGATTTTTTCATTCATTCATTCTTTTTTATATTCAGTCTCATTCATGCAACACCTTCTTCATGCCGCAGTGTATCTGTATTCAATGGAATTATTTTAATGTGCTGTCGGCTACATTTGGCGCGTCATTTCATTTAAACACTCTCTTCTACTATTTTGGAATGCCAGGCCCTATTTTGTTGTGAATTTTTTTGTTTTGTTTTTTTTTGGTGTTGTTGTTGTCTAATATAAAAACTGTTAACAAATGGGGGATTGCGAAAAGATGAGCAGTCAAACTGAATTAAAAAAAAGGATTTTTATTTTATTAAATTTGTGCGACGATACATTATTTTTTTGTAAAAAATTGTATTTAAAAAAAAAAAAAGTTATTGCAACATTTGTGTTGGCTTACAATGGTCAGTGTAATAAAGACTCTGCTTTTGCTTTCTATAGTTTTTCTACTAATTAAATATGGCAACTCTGTTATAATTTTTTTAAATTATATTTTTGCTTTTAGTACAAATTTAATTAGAGATGGAATAATTTACAAAAACAAAAGAAAAAGAAAAAACATGAATAATTTTAATTCACTTTTATTTGTACACGTTTTGGGCTTGTTGTTTTATAATAAAATTAAACAATTTTTTTTAAGAGAAGATTCCATTAAAATATTTTTATAATGCATTAGAGGTACATTGAAACTGACTGTCAGAAAGCCTGCAGAACAAGTGCTCCATATATGGATAGGGCAGATAAAAAACTCTCTCTCGTCTCTGGCTGCAATGCATTGTGATCAATTGAACACGAATGGTTGGCTCTATGAGTAAGACAAATACTCCGAATGCCTTTCCAATTTTTGAAAACAAGTTCCTCTGTAACATGTTCCATTAAAACAGTGTCAAAAGAATGTAAACAAAATCCAACAGTGAAACAAACGACAAGTCTTAAGTGTCTTAACTTAAATGAAATCGGTTTATGTAGAATAGACATCCGTGAGAAGAGTATTCCATATAGCAATAGAGCCGCTAAAGGATTCTCTATAGAACACTGTGTTAATCATAAGCATGAACAAGGTCTGCAAAACAGATCACTAATAAGCGATTTTGGGGAACAATTTTCTACAGCAAGGATGTTTTTTTGGATCCAGAAGGATGCCACCTACCATAAATGTCTGAAAACGATTTTCGAAAAATGCTAGGAATATGCAGCGAGAAAATGGTGATTGAGGAAATTTGAATCTAGAAATTTTATTATCCAGGCACTGTCCCTACAGAGAATTAACGTAAAGGGCTCACGAAGAAACCACATTTTGGAGAGTCAAACATGCTCTAATGAAATGGATAAGGCCTTCAGAAAATATCTTGTATATGTAGTCCAAAAAATCTGCAAAAATTTGGGAGCTATAGGATCGATGTGTAGGTATATTGAACGAATTTTAAAACATTTACCAGGGATTGTATAAGATACGGTGATTAGCATGCATTGGAACAATCAGAGCCATGAGAACCTGTTGAAATGCAAAGCTAAGGAAGAAAAGAGGACATAACAATACTATCTGACAGCTATCATGTCATTTGAGATTGAGTGGGGAGGATTGGTATAGGACCGTGTGAGCATACTGAATTAGCCAGGCATGGGAAATAAGACCAACATCCACGGAATCTAATGTAATTTGCAAGCCACATACTCTTATATGAGTAGGATCATTCTGTGCTTTACGCCTGTGTCATAGCCTGGGTGTGGAGGATAAAGCAATGGTGGTAGTGAAATACATGGAGCTGATGTGTTTAAGCCGACTGGGTGAAGAATTACAGGAAGGAGGAGTTGAAATAGCAATACTATATGAGAGTTGTGCCGCCATTTAAAAATTGAATGGGGATTAATATGGGACTAATTGAGCAAGACAAATTATACAGCTAAGGTCGACCACTCACTGAATCTTAAGTCATATGAGAACTCAGGTCACTGAGCAGAAGAAAACCATTTGAGGATGACAACTCGTATCCAACTGAAAGGATTTGAATCCTTCTGGAAAAGTGGAATACGATGTTCAACATAAGGGCCCATAGAAATGATGAGGAACTATATAGGAATGGTCTCAGAAGAGTTATAAGCTTTCTGGCTGGAGTTTGGAACCTCAAAGACGATACCAAAACTTACAACTACTGATGGAAGGACTCCTTTAATTTGGTCCTTTCAATGCGGACAAGGTCGTCTTCTATGCCAGCATTCGCTGAACTAGGCATCATATAACCATTTTGACGCAGCATCTTCTTCCATATGAACAACAAGACGTAGTCAGCGTAGCCGTGCATTAATACACTGAGCAACGTTTTTATGATTGACGAGTTCATATAATTCATTGATTGACAAGCGGAAATCAATGATAAACTTGGACTAGCCCATAGAACTTTCTCTTGAATTCACCAAAGTCAGCTGCATTGGTGCGTAACACAGTAGAAAAGCTTAAAGAGGATCAACGACTTATAAAGCATCAGAGTAATTGCACGAGTGAGGCCGCTGCTGCTGTTGACAGGAGCAATCCTAAGCTTGATTTGACGGACAACATTTCCACTGGGAACAGAGTAGAGTTAAAATAATTGAGGATATAAGCGTCGGCCATAATTTTGAACTCAACGCGTCTACACGTCCCTGCTTGTCCAAACAACATCTTGGTGGACTTCTATACAATAACACTAAAGGTAGTGGTAAGTGGGCTTGGTAAGCCCAATTAAATCGATATTGTCGGCATATACAAGCAACTGTACACTTTTGTGGAAAATAGTACCATTGTGTTGAAATGTCGCCTGTTACGACTACTATTTCTCATGATAGTTGTAGAAAGCAGAGTCCGAAATTTATTTGAAATGATCAATTGGGTATAGTTAGGCGAGCATAAGTTGCAAATTAAGAAATATGTCCCATTATTAGGTGTATTTCAGAAGGTGGACAAAATTCAAAGAGATCAAAACGGTAAATCAGTGAGTGATACACCTTTAGTGCGTATTAATTATAAACAATAAGTCACAATAACGATTGATAATCTTCTTAAGTACAATATTAATTTAACACTATGAAATTAATTAAAAATAACAAAAACAACCCACTTCTTTGGGCATTTTTATTTCTTAGCATGGCCAAAAGCTACACTTTCACTTGAGAGATTGTCACCACAATATTGGCCAGGCCTGAGATATCATAATACACAACACAACACAACACATTAATAACATGCAGTCAGTCAGTCATTCGGTGTTGAACCCAACCTAAATTTTCAATTCAATTGGCCGCATTTGTCTGTCTATCTAACTTTTACTGACCATTTGTTTGTTTTATAAAGCAAAAACAAAGTGTCACCAATTTTTCTTGGACAAAAAAAGGAGAAAGAAAGCCACTAACGCACGCTGCTGTGTCACAGTAGTAGAGGCGTAAAGAAAAGAAAAATTATCGGCATATCATAGGCAACGCAACGCATTATGCTGCAAAACTATTGTTTTGGCTTCAACAATAAGAAACTGAATAGGTCGGTCGTTGGATTAGCTGGGGGTAGAAGACTGTATATGCCTGCCTAACAGCTTATGGATATTTGTATTGAAAAGAATTGATTTTCAAAGGCTGTTTATCTGTTTGTTTGTTTGTTGGTTTGTTTGGATTTCCTTTTATTGACTTTTAATAGACAAATGGCGTGTTAAATATTAAGAAAATTGAATAACAAATCAAAAACTATAAATAATAGCCAGTCTCGGTCTCGTAAGTATCACAAAATTTAGAGAAATAAGGTGTGTTGTTTTTGTTGTGGTCTCATATTGTTGGCGATTTTTATTGAAAAATGATTATGAAGTTTTCATTGTGAATTATGAAAAGAAAGAAAGAAAAATCGTTTCAAACTTAAATTAACTGTAAAATTGGAAATTTAAGCCATGAAATGTTTTTATTAAGATTTAATAAAAAAATTAACTTTTGTTGCCCCTGAATTACTTTAAAAGACAGTGTCACGTATAAATCAAAATAATTACATACCTCATATGCACAAAATTTTTGTATAGTATCAAAAGAGCGTAAAAGTTTACACATACCTGCAAAGAAAAAAATGAGAAAAAATAAATTAAAAATAAATTTGAAGAAAAAATTCTTAATAAAAATAAAATTCAGCATTGAATTGAAACATATTATACATCTGCTTAAGAAAAATGAGGGCATTCGCAAGATAATATTTATGATAAAATATTTTACCACTTAGTATACTTTATTAGTGCAGCCCTTGCGCTGACCAACTTCTTCCTCTTCCCTGATTTTGGCGGAACTTGGTCAGTACAGGGACTGTACGGGCCGCTATGCGTGCTCGAGTGAGCTTTGTGATATCAGAGCTAACACTCCGACCTAACCCAGTGAATTACCAAGTAGGACAATTAAGCCATTTTGTTCTTTATATGCTCCTAAATTAATTATTGAAAATAAATTAACTTCTCGAACTATACGGCTGATGGGACGAACAGGGAAACCTAATATTTTCGTAAATACAGCAAAACAATGCGTTGTTCTGATTTATTCATTGAAAACCACCTATGTTATACCAGTGGCGAAACCGATTGCAATTCATTGCAATTTTATTTGCCTTCAGAGATTTTGCCAGAAGAATAGTTTTGTTCGAATGTCTGAGCTACTGTTAAACCATGTTTTTAACCAACTAGACTACAGCTCCTATATAGACTCAAAATAAGTGCAAGTATAGAAATACCCTAAATGACAACAGCAGACCCCTACGTTTTCTCGAAAACGCGAATCACAAACTTAGTCTAAAATCTTGATCTTAGTCGTAGTACTGTACAGATTTCTTCACTTCCTCACTCTGACAACGACAACAATAGTGATAATATGGGTAACGTATAGCTTCCACCATAAGCATAAATACAGAGTGTCCTGTAATTATTAATTTGGAATCCTACATGCCTCTATCTTATAGGCTTCTCAATATATTCGTCTAGTTAGTTAATGTTCAATCAGATGAGATCATCAGAATATATGTATATTCAACCCTGTACCCGTTTACGTCTTCGATAGACAGATTTCGCAGTTCAATTTTCGTTGGAAGGAATTCTATTGTAGTCAAGGGGTTTGAACCCTACCTCTCCAAAACCTCTCACATTCTAAACGATTTTGTTGTGATTAATTCGAATACACCTCAATCACCTTGACTCTGTGAGTCTTAGTGCCTTCTACGAAAACATAGGGACATTCAAAGGCGGTAGCTATGGTGGTGGATGAATGGATAAGATAGCAGCAAGGCAGAGTGGGTTTCGTACCAGTCTAGAGAATTGTTCTTATGATTGCGGTGTACATTTATTGCGCTTTATCAAGAACAAGAGTAGAACCTAAGTTCAAACATGTTAATTTAATTAAGTTTAGAAAAAGAGTGTGATATCCTTTCCCTCCCCTTTTGAATCCATGAACTGATTCCACACTAAGAAAAAGGCAAACAACAGTGAACAGTAAAAACTTCCTTCCTGTTACAAACTGAAATTCTTTAAAGATAGTAGGAATGGGCATTGAGCACCTGCACTTAACGGTCTTTGAAGCAATAAAAATTCTTTAGAACACATAAAGCCCGCTGACATTTGTGGACGGTGAGAAAGTTCGCGGCCCGCCTATAAGTCGTTACAACTTACTCTTCTCTTTATTATTAGGTAATAAACACCTCATCCTTAATGCTTATGGGCAGCCGATATTTTATAAATTCTTTCGACATTGCATAGAGCGCAGACGTTAGACTCACTGATTCAAAGAGTACACAAACTTTGTAGTCACCGTCACCGATGGTGTCGTACGCAAGTATTTGCTAAACTGCCAAAAAAATAGATAACCTTCATACCAATTACAACTGAGGCCGATCTTAACCTAGAAAGGTACATTGGCTAATAGAGAAAGATGCCTATAGGATGTGCGCCCTCTCCCGCAGAAGCTGCTACAAGAAGGAGGAGGAGGACAATGTATCGCTACCTAATAATTGCGCGATTGTGTGTTAGAATAGCGACATTCCTGGCAGAATTATTGGCATGCCTGGTAAGCAAGAGAATTAGGGTGTTAATTGATAACAGTGTACATCAGTAGACAATGGCAGGGCAAAGAGGCTCACGTGGTTACGTTAGTTGATGCTACTAGTATTCAAAACCATTATGTGATAAATTATCACGCAGTATACCTCCAGTGGCGAGCAAAAATGGAAGCATCCTGCCACATTCTTAATAAAACTACTATAAAATCCGAAATAAATAAGCAAATTAAATAAAATAAATTGGTATATATTTCATTTTTTGATATATTTTTTGAAGTAATAAAAATAAATATAAAAAAAATTAAATGTACCTCATTTATATGCTAAAAACTTAAACAACTCAATTATTCCACTTTTGCACGTATTCGAAATTTTTAAATATTTATTAATTTTTAATATTTTGTTCACAGTCCTTTATTTTTTTACGCTTTTAATGCGCTTGGGAATATTTTCTACTAAATTTTTCATTTTTTTTTTTTTTGTTTTTTTTCTCCGTTCATCCTGTATCCTAGTCCAAAGTTCGTCTAAATTGGTTGGAGCTCTTTCATATGCTGCCAGTCTTCTCTTAATAATTGCCCATAAATTTTCTATTGGATTTAAATCCGGGCTTTGTGGTGGCCATTTAATCAATTGAAAATGCTGATGGGACAACCAATTTTGAACAATTTTGGCGGTGTGTTTTGGATCGCCATCCTGTTGGAAAAACAGTTCTTATTCAGGGCACGCACTTTCTGGCAATGTTGTTTGAAGCATACTGAGATAGTTTTCCTTTCTCATTATACCCTCTATTTTCACCAACGGACAAACACTCCACCAAGTAAAACATCCCCAAACCATCAAAGTTCCACCTCCATGTTTGATTGTTTGTTTTACCTGATGCCTTTGAAGTTTTTCATGCAGCCGGTGCCAATAATACTCTTTTCCATCTGATTGAAATCGGTTAATTTTTGTTTTAGCCGACAATATCTCGCGTTTCCATTCGTCAACTGTCCATTTAGCATAAGTTTTGCAAAATTCTAAACGGGCCTAGACTTTTTATTCGATAGAGCCGGCTTTTTTTTTGCTTAATGGCGGATACCAACCCGATTCTGCGAAGTGCCCTTCGGGCTGTCCACTCGCTGACATTTTTATTTATGGCCTTTGCAGCTAGCTTTGGTGTTTTTGTGTCCTTATTTTTCATAAGACGTTCCATAAGACGAGCATTGCCATCGGTGAGCAATCTTGATCGACCTCTAGTTGTAGAAACTGGCCGCACAGTTCGTCGTTTTCGAACACTTAAGACCACATAGTGTGATATTTGAAGTGCTTTTGCTATTTTTCTTGCAGATTCACCTTTTTCTGTTAGAAACACAACTCTATTATTCAATTTCAACACTTATTTTTTCATTTTATTAATATAAGAAGACCAATTCTTAATAGCGAGGATAATTAAGTTCAAATCACTACTGACAGCTTCTAATTATTAAAATAATGCATTGAATGGTAAATAAAAGAAAACAAAAAATTTTATACTGGCACATTGCAGTAATTTGTATTGTTTTTTGCTTTTATGCAAAAAAATAGCATAACGTGCAAAAGTGGAAGAATCGACATCAAACACATTTATTTAAATTATATTCTTTTTGCTAAACTTTTCTGAAATTTTACTTTGAATACACTAAAGTAATGAAAATTAGAAGAAAAACCCGCAGAAAGAATAATCAAATTCCACACTATTAAAAGATTATATGATAATAAACTCGAAAATTAAAAACATGCATCCATTTTTGCTCGCCACTGTATATGGACAACTAGTTTCTCACCAAATTTTGTAGTCATGGCCAAACAAATATTTAAGCCAAAACCATTATACATGCTTCCAAATATTTATAATTTTCTTTATTGTCGTTAATTTTTAAGCCAACCTCGTTTATATGCATTTTCTGGTTAATATATCATTTATTTAATGGAAATATTCGCATTAAATGGATTTTTTTTATTCATTAAATTGCCAAAAGTATTGGTGCTACTGCTGGTGCTGCTGCATATTAGAATGCAGAATACTTTATCATGCGTTGCAGGCTGATGACTACAAATTGTAAAGTGTAGTCGGCCATAACTTGTAAAGCAAAAAAAAAAAAGATGAAATGAAGAACACTTTTAAGCGAAAATTTGGAAATGAAACCGAAACTTATTGCTTGCATTTAACAGCAGCTGGGTGCTTGGCCAGACACCTCTTGTTGTGATTTTTCTATGGTATAATTTGCTATGAAATTTATTATCACATTAAATATTTTTAAATATAAACGGTCAAATGGCCAGGACGGACATCTACAGTATACACCGGAGGGCGATTTATTTCTCTCTTCTAATATTAAAATAAATAAACACACTAAATAAACTACTTTTGGCATTAGAGGATTAAATTTTAGAAATAAAACAATGCAAAAAACATTAGAAAAAAAAAGAAATGAAATAAAATGGAAAGAACTCGTTAAAATTTATAATTTTTAAATGAGGAAGAATAATGCAAGCATTTTTAAAAAATATTTTTAATTTAATTTGTTTTAAATATGTACACATTTTGCTTCTATATTTTGCAATCCTTAATGATATCATTGGCTGTTGTTTATAAGTGCTTGCGGCAAACTCCTGAGGCAAATGCAATGTTTAACGATAGACTAGTGCACTGCAATATCGCACGTATTTGTTGTTGCAGTCCAATGAAAGCCCAAAATTAAGCCATTTACCTTCAAGTTGGCATCATATTCACAATTTTTCTTTTTCCAAAACACTCAACATTTTCAGAACAATTTCTCTGTCATAGTCCAGCACTTGTAAAACTGTAGGGATGGCTACTTGGGCATAAAATTTTTTTACAGAAGGTGTCTAGCCGAAGATGATTGGGATAGAATTCACAACGTCATAAATTAAGCGAAATAACTGAGAGATCCAAGTAAGGAGTTATGACTGTAAAGCAGATCTTATAGAACCCTAGTGTTCTTAAGCGAATATCAACGATGAATCATAATGTATATCATTAGCAAGTAGGTCATGTCTGAGGAGGAGGAAAACACCGTCTTTTAACTTAAGCGCTACTAAAAGCAGACCGAGAAGTCGCCGTGGCCTAGTAGGTAGTGTGTTGGCTTATTAGACGAAAGGCCCGAGTTCGAATCCCAGGCCAGACATCAAAAACAAAATACAAAAAGTATTTCTTCGGCGACTTCCTCTCAGCAGATTTCTGGCAAAAACTCTGAGAGTAAAAATTGCCATGAAAAAGTTTCCCAAAATCTGTCGTTTGGAGTTGACGTTAAACTGTAGGTACCGCCACTCAAGTATAAAATTAAGGCACACAACGTTAGTGTTGTCAGAAGCTAGGCTGTAATCCTGACTGAAGGGTTGTAATGGCCAATTATGAGTGTAACAATCATAGGACTTTAGTTGGCACGTGATTGTGGGATTTGTCCCATAAATAAGAGAATCTGAACGGCCAAAACAGTTACACACACACCTTACGCCTCGTACAAATACAAATTGCTGGCGATTGGTGAGGATTACAATCCATCTTCTCATACCACTTGTACTGTATGAGTAAATTTCTAAACATGAGAGACATGTTCCTCTGCTGAAGGGGGCAGGCTCTTATCCAGTAAGGCAGCAATTTATCTATTCGATTACGATAGCCACTGTATGCCTCTTCATTCAATAGTGGTACGTGGCCCATTAGAATTCATCTGCAACCTACGGAAAATCACAAGAAAAAGTTTAACGGGGTCAGATTGCACAATTTCTGGTGGCAGTTCACATCACCATTCATGTGAGATGAACATGTCCTCAAATCCCTCGTGCAGGATTATCCAATGTGGCATGAGCGGTATGACACATAGCGCCGTCCTATTGAAACCATGTGTACTTGGTATCTAGATTATCCAATTTGGTTCAAGAAGAGTTGAAAATCACCGATCTAAAGTGTTCAACGTTGAGACTGATGGGTAGGTACAGATCGTTTTCAAAGATATATGATCCAATGAAGTCGCCAGCCGAAGATCTATACGAAACAGTGACAGTTTAGAATGCCTTGGACGCTTTTGTATCTCGTTTGAATTGTTATCCACCCAAATTCGATAATGATGTTTGCTCTTGTACTCGCTCATCCACAAATGTAGATAATTTTTGAATCAAAGCACATTCTGCCATTACACGTCTTTTTTCTATGACCGTTCACTTTCTGTCCCTTGATCAGTTACAGTTTGTAGAGGTGCAGGCCCAAGACATGGCGAAGAAGACAAGACATATCAAAATTAATATTTGCCCTGAAGGGACATTGGACTTTACAAACCGGAAAGTCTACGACGTTTATCATACGCATACCAACATACCTATACCATACAACCTTTCAGACAACCCTTCAATTCAGTATTCTCCTAGATTCTCCCACCACTTACGTTGCGTGTGTTAATTACGTTGCGTGTGTTAATTTTATACATAAGTGGCGGGGCATACAGTTTAAAGGCGATTCCGAATGACTGTTGTTTGAGAAACTTTTCATGCCAGCTTTAATTTCTTTCACAGTTTTTGCCAAAAATCTGCAGAGAGAGGAAGTTGCCGAAGAAATATTCTTCATATTTGGATTTGTTGGCACCACGAGGCCTCACGTCTAATAAGCCAACATTCTAGCTTATAGACTACGGCTACTTCTATAGAGGCATACGGAGGCTTGTGAATTAAATATTCGCCCTGATGATAGTAAATGAAGTATTCTAGAATTGTTGGATCAAGTTAACAAATTAATTTCTTTTCATTCTGGCCTGTTTATCATTAATTCTACACAAGACCAACGCTTCAAATTGCTCTATCAAGCGTTTTACTTTCTTAAATGTCCAGTGTTGAGCCATCTAACACACGACACACATACATTGTTGGGTAAATAGGCTGGGAGTGGATGTGCGGGGTTTGCTGAAGAATAAATAAATATGGGGGCAAATATTTGATGCGTAAAATCCACACAAATTAAATGCAAATTCAATTAATGCGAAGTAAACAATTTACACAAATTAATTAATTGAATGGGAACTAAAGTGCAAAAGGAGAGTACATGCCTTACAATGCAACAAAATGAACAGTGATGTCTATAAGTGGTGGAGAAAATTCAATGTTATAAATTACGATTTGGCCGTGTAATGCCTATTGAGAGTCATAATTTGATTAGTAAAGCATAGTTTGTTAGATCTCTTCACTCAATTTTTTGATTTTTTTTTTTTTTTCAATTAAAAATGTTTTTTACAAACGTGGCTATAATTTTACAACACACTGTCAAAATTTGTTTGAATAATGCCAGTAAACAGTCATAGTAGTTATGGCGGTAGAAAATGCGGTTTTAAATAAAGTTTTACGATAACAAAATGAAGGAATGACTGAACGAATGACTGAATGAATGACTGAGTAATTGACGCATTGACTGACTGAATGACTGATTGATGCATATAGTCAAACACAAAAGGGTATGATTAAAAAGGGAAGTTTCGAAAAACTGTTGAAATAATAATTTTCTAAAAGGATTTTAGTTTATGAATACAAATAAAACAACAGCAACAACAATAATAACAACAACAGCAACAAAAACAGTCAACGTATAAATATAATAAATTAAATTATCCTGTTGGAATATACAAATATGTGTAGGTATGTAAGTATATGCATAGGTTTTGTGAAAGAGATGCTAGAAACCATAATGTGGCTGCTTAAGGGACAGGCATGCTGATGTGTATTTGATGAACAGAATCTAAAGAGACAGTTACACTGACAGATATTTTTGTGATAAAGAGTTACAAAGAGAATAGTTCCATGGAAATTGGCTTAAAAGTGATTGTGCCTTTACAGAGATTTCGATAGAAAGTAGCAGGTTAGCACAGGTTAGTATTGTCTCGTGAATTCTCCTGGGAGCCCTATGAACTATTCTGATATCCAGTTCCCCTATCTGGTTTGACGTATATCAAGGGGTCGCCTGAAGAACCCGCCAGAACTACTGGTAATTCGCATGTTTCTGGAAGCTAAGTATACATAGGTCTAGTTACCAATGAAGAAGATCATTCACATAAAAAGTACTGATCCGTTTGATTCTCCTCTTCAACCAAAAAAGAAGTTGTAAGACATACGTTGATCTATCCAGGATTCAATGAAAAGTAGACATGTAAGGAGCCTTATTAACTAACTGCCAAGAGCGACAGAAGCGCTTTGGTTCTTCCTCCTTTGAGCAGGCCATAGCATCATGAATATCAATGACGACATCAAACCACATGCAATAACCAAACCTGGCATAACTCTTCAGATTTGTCAGCGATTTATGCTTAAGACAATTCATATCATGGAATAGACATGCACCAAGCTACCTAAGTCCAAGCTCGCATAGAGTGAGGCAGTAATCTAAATAGTGTTATACCAATTTCTCCTCTTCCTTATCTTTAAAACTCCTACAAAGGTCTACAGATATTAGCATAGGTTCGAACGTACACAGAGAGAACTGAATAAACTGACAGTTAGGGTAATAAAGATTTAAATATGGCGTATAAAATACAGCAAAGATAGTGCACATGGTGCCTATGCTATGTAAGTCACATCGTACGTAGCCTAATGAATAGTATAAAAGCGAAATACCCCAAGACTTCACTACAAGTCTTCAGATCATGTTCGATATCTCTCAGTCAAGTGGAGCACCTATTTATAATCACCGTATTGACTGGAGTATAGGCTAACTAGAGGACTATAAAAATAATATTTCTTTGAAGCAACCCCCTCTTAGAGAAGAGCCATGGAAAACATCGGCAAATCTATCGTTTGGATTTGAGTTAAACTGTAGGTCCAACTATTCAGTGATAAAACTTAGGCACACAACATAGTTTGGTATGAGAAGTCAGCCCAAAACCAGGGCAATGGCAAATAGTGTCGTATAATCGGAAGTAAAATTTACTTGCAGGAGGCATAAATGAAGACCTAGACCTTTGCAACACATCAAAATCGAGTTCAAAATAGAACTAACTGGTTGATCAGTTCTGAACTAATGAGACAGATTAACGATGCATGTTTTGTTGCACGGACAAACAAGACTACTTTGCAATATTCATTCAAATAAAGGGAGATTATGGCCGTTCGCAGACCTTCCATTATTTGATACAAGACCGACTTATTGACTTTTGGTTTGGTGGAGAGCCTATATGCATTCCTTACGTAAGCATTATCGGCTTTCTCCAAAGTACAACGCATGTATACTTACATGCATATTTGATCATTACATCCCTAAAGTCAGGATTACGACCTAGCTTTTCACACCACTCATGTTGTATGTGTTAATTTTATACATGAGTGATGGAACCTACAGTTCAAAATCGACTCAGAACGACAGATTTTGGAGAAAATTTTCATAACAATTTTATATACTTTCAGAGTTTTGCCAGAAATCTGCTAAGATGTCTGATCTGGTGTTTGAACCGCGTCCTCACGTCTAAGAAGCCAACACGCTACCTACTAGACTACGAACGCATGTATACCCGACCAATTTTAGAAGATAAAGTAGAGCCAGGCATATCACATTTTTACTGACAGTAAATGATACATAAACTGACGGTTTTGTTAGAAAACAATGCAAATTGCAATGAAAGTAAAAAATCTCTTTCCTTCTGGAATTTGTTTTTGTCAGTGTAAGCACTATCAACTATTTTTCAAAACTTTTGTTTACTATTATTATTGTAAACTAACAAAAACACAAAAAATAATAATAACAACAACAACAACAATAGCACTAGTAATCATAATCATAATGTCGAGTATCGTGCCGCAGCTTTTCACTCTTCTAATGCAAATGATAGTGGTAGCGCGATGATGATGATGACTTTTTAGCAATGTTGACGTATTTGTTAGAGAAGAGTCCTTAAAAAGAGCGAAAAAAAAATTGGAAATCATTTACAATTCGAATGTAAATGCTATGAGTGTTTACTAAAAGATTGTGGCAGAGTTTTCGCATCAAATGTACGCAACAAAATTATTATTTAGGCATCGATATTTAAACACTGGAATCTCAGTATGTGGGACAAAATGCCATTTTTTGTTGGCCTTTCATCTTGGTTGATGGATGTAAAATATATGACAATATTACTGGATTGTAACATGCAGGGCTCAAGTAGAAAGAATTTCAGAAAAGACCAAACAAGACATTTCATAATGATATGCAGAAAGCATCTTGCAGGGAAATTCGGAGGATGCAACCTAGGAGTTAAGCACTAAATACATACCATCACCAACGTCTGAACCGACAAACCGACAACAAATCTCAATTGGAGTTGGACAATATACAGAGACCAGTATGTGTTGGCATAACAGAAGCAATGAGGCAATCTGTCCTTCAGCGATGCTTGAGGCTCTCTTAGATTTTTAGTTCGCTGCACACAGTAGTAAACATCAAAGCTTTGGAATCATTGGTTAGGGTGATGAGAGACAAGCCTAATATGACATTTATTTGGGGATTTCATAACCCAAGAAATCAATTGACTAACTGCTCCCTCCTTAACTGTGCCCTAGACAGAGTAGTAGACTGTATGACTTTGGGAAAGTGTTTCGCAAAGAGTCGTAGTAAGAAAATGAATGGAGTAAACTGGAAGCTGCATACTCTTTTAAAAGAAGGACTATTTTGTGGTATACAGATGGGTCCTGAATGAATGCTGGAATAGAAACAGGAGTTTTTAGTCACAGAGTGAAATACTCCGAGTCAATGGAAAAACTCTCGGGTATTGTAGATGAATATCGTCCCTTGCTGTGGTCTTTACTCAATATGACAGGCATTCCACTTTGGTGACGATATTGAAAATTAAGGAAGAGGGAAGCTTTTGCAGAATGTCTAGAATCGTATGGCCTTTTTTGTCCGTCACAGTTGAATCCATGGGTGAGCTTAAGTGGATGCGTTTTTTGGAATGAGAAGGAAGAAGAATCGCTACTGCATCTTGTATGCGAATGTTTTGATCCATGGAAAGCTATGTTTAGGCATCTAAGAACACATAGTTCTTGGACACAGTCTTTCCAAGGCAACAGTATTGGACTAGGAAAGCAAAAATTTACAGTGTACCAAGATGGGTCATAGATGCTGATGAGTCAACTCGTGAAGTAAACTAGCGTACCGGCTGGGCAACTTAATCCAACTTCGTGTATGCATTTCATAGTACCACCACAAGTGATTACAATTTGTGATTGAATCTTTAAAATCTCCAGAATTTTGCTTTCTGAGCTTGTGCCTAACTTTATAATTAAATCTGGATTATCATGGAAACCGTTTAACATTTCCTAAGCTATACTTATGCAGCAGTTCTTGTGATGAAAATCAAACAGTTGCGGTTGATCGGTTGGCAAATAACTTTACCATCAAGAAGGCTTAATAGACAGAGGAGCAAAGCATATTCATATAGTTTAAGATCTGAACTATGCCGTGGGTAGATCAAAACTTTACAGCCAAACTGCAGTAAATTTTCGGCTTGAGTGAGGCTTTTCTATGACTGAAAACAAACCTTTTACTGCTCTGATAGCTATTCCATGATTCTTCGTGGAGTTTGTTAACTAAAAATGCGGTGAATGGTACTATTTGTTATCTATTTCTGCTTCAAAACAAGTACCATTATTATGGCCAAAATCAAACCCTTCGCCTTCATTAGTTTTCCCATCGAAAGAGTAAACACTGTCTTAACGATTTTACAATACAAATGTAAAATATTGGGTGGACATGTAAAATAATCCTACAATATTGCACATTGAATTCCACATCATCTGCTTTAAAATTTACGTTACGTTGTAACATTTGTTTGTTTGTATGTATGAGTAATTTACAAAAATTGTTGTTTTCCTCTTGTTTTTTTTGGAGGATTTATCCTCAACGCCATAAAGTAAACAAGTAAATCAACACTCTGGTAAAAACAAATACAAATTATGTTTGTTTACACTTTTTAGTCATGTTTATGCATGTTCATCATATACATGCATACATATACAAGGCTTACATGTACACATACATTTACATAAATACACATACACATACTATAGCATACATAAGTAAATATGAACGATTTGTGTACAAAGTTTCGGTTTTTTTTTATCATAAACACTCTGAAACTATAATGCCGTGGTGGCGGCGATCAAATAAACGGAAAAAGGACTATAACAGGACCACGAAAAAAATATGTACATTTTTCGACTAAATACTATCGTAATAACAGGAATTTGTTGCATTTTTTTTTTAATAAATTGTACTGTGGTTGGGGTTTTGGTTAACGTAGGGCTAAAGGTGCAAAACTTGGCGGATTATTATGAAATAAATTGAAGCTGAAATTACTTCTATCCTTGGGGAGTCCCTTTCGCATAGTCACGGTCATTACAACCCTTTTGTCAGGATTACAACCTAGCTTCTCACCTCACTCATGTTGTGTATGTTAGTTTTGTTCAAGAGTGGTGGCACCTACAGTTTAACATTGTCGTTCGGGGTTTATTAGATACTGTGTGATTGGCTTATTAAACGAAAACCTGTGGGGAAAGCCCTAGCATAGACACCTCGAACAAAACGATATATGAAATAAAATTTTTCGGCAACTTCCTCCCAACGTCTTTTGGCAAAGACTCAGAAAAGCTTCTCAGTTGTCTGGAATCGACTGTAGGCCCCGTCAGTCACTCATGGATTAAATTAACGCATGGGTGATGTGAGAAGCTGGGTTGCAATGCTCACTACAGGGGCCATTTAAGTAAGCACCTAAATAATCGAGAAGTTAATGACCTGGAGAAAACCATAAATTCGCTTTTGCTACTCTAAGTACCTAAACCATAAACCTAACCTAAACA
Source organism: Sarcophaga rosellei (assembly GCA_930367235.1). Classification (NCBI taxonomy): domain Eukaryota; kingdom Metazoa; phylum Arthropoda; class Insecta; order Diptera; family Sarcophagidae; genus Sarcophaga; species Sarcophaga rosellei. The sequence goes on along the minus strand of OV884020.1, from coordinate 11,590,421 downwards.
TAACCTAAACCATAAAATGAGCACCATTCTGTTGTAAGCCTTAATCTTTGAGCGGTTAAACCTCCCTCAAAGCTACCGTAATGGGGAAATCGTTCACTCATAACCATGGATCGTCAAAAACCACTTTGTTTTTGCTTGCCCAACAGATTATCCAGGTCTAGTAAGGTAGAGTGTTAGCTTATTAGACCGTGAGGATACGATTAAAACCTCAGATCAGACACCTCGAACAAAAGATGTCTGACAAAAACTCTGAGAGTAAAATAAAATTGCCAAGAAAAAGTTTCTCAAAAATCTATCGTTCGGAGTCAACTGTAAAGAAAAATGTTTGCAGCTGACTACATAGATATTCTACAGAATAAAATGGTTCCGTTTGCCGAAGACGAAATGCCACTTAAATGGGAATTTATGCAAGACAATGATCCGAAGCATTCCTATAGAAGCGTCCAATTGTGGCTTCAACAGAATGAGGTGCCTGTAATGGAGTGGATGCCCCAATCACCTTACTTAAACCCCATTGAACACCTCTGGGGACTGCTAAAAAATAAAAATCGGCAACTTTAATTAAAAAAATAAACAGGAATTGTGGGAAAAAATTCAGGAGGCATGGTACGCCACCTTATGGTGTGCCTCTATTCACCTCCCTTGTCACATGAAACTCCTTAATAGAGGAATTTTTAAAGTGCATTAGTTGTCTTAGCTTATGATCTCATATATTGCCACTTCTTAGTCATTTTTTCATCCATTGGTCACTGATACAGAAAACTTTGTATCTAGTATGCTTTGATCACATTTTAGGCATTTGAAAATCGTTTCCAAAAATCAATTTGAAATTGAAAGTAAAATACCAGCATGCCAACTATATTACAAAAAATAAAAGCACATAAAATTTGAATATCAGAGACTATAATTTTCAGTCTCAAAGTAATTGAGATGAAATAGGAAAACTAAGAAAAGAAATCCTAAAAGCCAAGCGTTGAATTACAAATGTTCTCTAACGCGGTCTTACACAAATAATGTGATGCTTAAAGCTTAGATAAATGATAAGACAATTATATTCTTATTTTCTAAGGCAATCACCTCCCCCTTCCCCAGCATTACATATTTCGTTCTGTTATTGTTTAACTTTTCAAAACGCCAACTCATATATGAAAGACTGACAACACAATCTGGTTAAGAAAAACAAACTACTCGCCAGGGAATAAAAAAAACAGAATTGACGAAAAAAAAAGAAATTCAAATTCGCTTTAAACCGCATTTAAACTGTTAAAGATCAGCAATCAGCATCAGCAATAGCAGCAACAGTAATATTGGACATACATACATACAGAGTCAGGCTTGCTCCAGTCTTCTGATTGTTTGAGTAGGAGTTGTGGTTTATTTAACGTGGCTGGTATTTTTTTTTCTTTTTTTGCTTCTTTGGCCAACCAAATAGCCAGCCAAACACAGCCAGTTTTCGACCAAATGGCCATTAAATTGTTAATAAAACATACTCAGCGTGTGCATTTTTGCTGCACAAATGATTTTTATCGCAAAACGCGTAAAATACTGCACAGACGTTTACTGGGGACGGACAAAACAGGACGGAAGAAAATAACAAAGAGGAACAAAAATTTTAAATATAATACCACCATAAGGTTCTCAAAAGTCAACATGATTCAGATCCGCAACAACAACAACAACAATGCAAAAAAAAACGACAAAAACGTATTTGAAAAGCCCAACCCAACCAACCTAAAATTGGCGAAAAACGCTTCAAGCTTAGCTACTCTGTACAGATCATGTACGAAAAGAATATTTTCATGTAATCACAAGATGGGAAAGGGGAGAAGACATGAAGCCTTCAGATATGTTTAGATATTTAGATATGTATTTTAAGGTAAAGAAATTTTTGGAACCTTTTTTATGGTACTTTTTTGTAGATTTTTTTTTTGGCACTTTCTTGGTAATTTGCTTTAAAAAAATACTCCTACTTGTACTTTTTCAGGTACTTTTTTAAGTTCATTTTAGTTTTTATAGGCTTTAGAGACAAACCTATTTTTCGGTATTTTATTTGACCATTTTTGGAATTTTGTGAAAACTTATTTATATATAATTATAATTTTTTTTGCGCTATTGTGTAAAGACGATTCTTTCTTAACTTTTCGCAACTTTATTTGGTATTCTCAAGGTACCTTTTGAGTACTTTTTTTAAATATAAAAAGTACTTTTTCTTCTTTCTTAACTTTTCGCAACTTTATTTGTTATTCTTAAGGTACCTTTTGAGTACTTTTCTTAAATATCACTTACTTTTTTTAGAATGTTTCTCTACAGAACTCTAGTCGAAATTTTTTGGTACCGTATTGGTACCGTATTGATACTTCATATTAGCACGCAACTGGGATCTTACTGCTTAACTTGTGGCAAGTTAAGTTATGTTAAATACATAACAGTTTAGACTCGACTTCGAACAGCAGATTTTTGAGAAACTTTTTCCTGACAATTTTATTTACGTTCAGAGCTTTTGCCAGAAATCCGTTGATCGGCAGTCGTCGCCGAAAATATATTTTGTCATATTGCGTTTTGTTCGAGAAGTCTGACCTGGGGGCCAACACACTATTTACTAGACTATGGCGACTACGATACGACAGAAAAATCAGAGCGGAACATCAATGTGAGTTTTTAATGATTCCCGCTAAATACCATAGCAACTGTGTGTGTTTCGAGGTCCGTGCGACTAGTATATGAAACCAAATAATTGGCAAAGACATCGCAAATGTACAATTGATGAGTGATCTGATCCTTTTCCATACATAAAGCAACATAGGCCTGCCATAAACCATCCCTCCAACCTTTTTCAATCTTTTATTTTTTTTAATTTCCATAACTGTAGTCGCTTCTGGGATGACAGAGTTGCTATCTGCCATTGCATAGAAACAATGCTATCTATGCAAATGTCTTGCGGGCAGTGCTGTGGAATCTTGATGAGAACAGAACATATGATGTTACTTAAACTTCTTATTATCCTCGTTGTAAATGTGAGGATACTGTGGTAATTATTCTGCATCGTTTTAGGCTTGAATAGCTCGGATTTATAGCCTAGTCTTTTAACCACTACACCACATCTAATGGTATACATATCTAAGTAATATTTTTGGAAGATTTGTAGGAATACTACTCAGGGGATACTACTTAGCTTGATGGTGTATCATAGCGGCTACTGATTTGTGTAAAATCAAAGAGTATTTTTCACGGATGGATTGTAGTTCCAGTTATCTCGATATAAGTATGCCTTCATAACTCTCTAACCTAAGGTTTCTTTGCAAACCTTTTCGTAATTGTCACACGTTTTTGTTCCCCTAAAACGTAATACACCGGAAAAGAAAACGACGATTGCACATCACTTCTCCCCATATTCTCCCACCATGTCTGTGGCGATAAACGTATTCATGTAATACTGCTCAAGGGTCAAACTGCATAATTTTATAGAATTCTTATTTAAAAAAATTATTTTTTTTCTTTTTTAGTTTCCATACGAATTGTTTTCTTGTTACCCCCACAAACGTAAACATATTTATTTGGCTTGACTTTACGTTTCTTTTTTGTTTGGGGGGGCTTTTTAACCATTTTTGGCTATTTTCAAAATATTTTACTATTCATTGTCTTTATTTTACGTTTTTTTTCTTTCGTTTTTCTAAGTTTCAAATGATTTTGATCAGTTTATTTTTGGTTAAGACAGTCAAACAGACAGACAGACAGACAGAGGGACAGACACGGCAAAACCGTTTATTTATAATTGCCCACAATTTATGTTTCGTTTTATTGTTGGTTTTTAGCTGCTTCAAAATAAAGTGTCGTTGGTATTTTCAATTACTTCGCGATACTGTAGTAGAGGAAAAACTGGACACGATATTTCGATTGCGGCCTACCCCTACTCATAGTGAAATCAAGATGTAGTTTTGAAATGGTAATTAGGCAACCATGTGTATTTTTCTAGATATAGTGGGAGTAGTTGATAACACTCCTTATGAAGTCATAGATAGCATATTGAACGGAATAGTATCCTAGGAACGTGATCTACAGAGAAAAATGTAAAGGGGAAATATTAAGAGACAGCAAACCCTCCAAAGCGTGAAGTTTCTGTCAATATTACTCTGTCGATATGACCTCTTGATGAAATTTAGTTAAAGGCTGTCAATGTATGCTAGCGGCATAGGTATGTCTAATGTCAACAGACAAACTCAGAAAGAGATCCTTTTGGCAATATTCAAAGAGTTCTTGAGACCCTAAAATGGTGAAGTGTGTCAGTGGGGTTAAGGTTAAATCCGTGCAATTCCACAAGAATTCCGTCGACGAGAAGAAGGAAACTTCAGATGAAAATGGAAGAATATTCCACTACAGGTGGGGTAATCTCACAAAAAATAAAAGTAAAGTATGTGAGAGCAATACAGGATGGTAAACTGACGTGGAAGAGAGCCTAAAAGCTAAATAGGACCAGACATATCCCATAATGATATTTAGAAGGTCTGCAGAAAAACCATGAGGATCATGATGGTCAGGCCAGTTGCAAGCCATGGACAGGGGATATGGCTTGAGAGCTATGTAGATGAGCCAAGCTAATCTGAAAACATGTCAAATGGAGCCAAAAAAGATTGACAGAGACCTGCATGTGTTGGTATAACCGCTGTCAAGAGAAGCTGTTCTACAGAAAAGCTGCAATTGAACCGGACATCATACACAGAGGCCAGCGTGTGTTGAGGCCGTGAGAAGCTGTCGTACAAAAAAGCTGCAGGTTTGAGAACTAGAACTTTTGGAGGTTATGGTCGACAAGTTCAATTGATAACAAGACATTGTGACCTAATAAATCGTGAGGCTGGCAGCTATGATTTTGGTAAAGATTTCGCAACGAAACTTCATAATGAAGCACTTATCATAGTGACGGTCATTTTCTCTGGAATATACGGATACCACGAAGATGGATAATAGGACAGGATCGGGAAATTTTTTCGCCGCCGAGTGGATATGTTCCAAGCGAAAATCTACGCCAGCGAAAGCTTTGCTTAGCTCAACTCGGATACAAGAAAAACTGGTTGGGACATTGCAATACCATTTCAGAGCCAATCCGCCACTCGATCTTTATACTCCAATAAGGTTAAATCCAAGGTAGTACCGAGAGTAGAAAGTACAAAACCGTCTACAAAGCGGGTGGCAGATCTGACAACTTAGTTCTCAGCTAGGTAGGGAAAATCGGATTTTTTATCCTCTAATGAGTTCCAGGATATTTGTAAATTCGTGGTAAAGAGCAGAGATGTGCATTCAAAGAAGGGAGCTTCAATGCTGCTAATGAAACGAGAATCCTTTTATGGACTGGAAAGAGATTTCTGGCAGAGTTACTCAGAGAAAGACAAGGTAGAGGGAGAATGATGAGACTCTCCTCAAATCAGGTGGGTTTGAGGATTTAAAATAAGAGGAAGGTTTTGTGCCAGATGATCAAGGAGTAACTAAAGGCTAGAATTCAGCCCTTTGACAGAGTACTGTAGGCTTAAGAAGCGCTTATTAAAAGTGGGGATTGTCATGAACACAATTTATAGAATCTGTGATAATGAGATTTAATCATAAGAATACGTTCCTGGAAACTGTGAAGCATTAATGCACCGCATGAAGCTCGAGGTGGTTCAAGCCCACTACTAACAGATCATGACAAGGGGGCTTAGCCCATACTGGGTAACAGAATTGGCCATATGAATTTCCAAAGGAATTTGCCTGTGAACGGCAAGCCAACCTAACCTAATGCATCCTAGAAGGCCACATCTGAGTCTATATTTTCAAATTTCTTTAGGCACAGAGAATTGAATGATAATTTTAATTCACCAATTAGCCTATGATCTCTATCGTCTGCTTTTAAAACCAACTAATGTTCAACCTCTGCCTAAAGTACAGTACAAATAGCAAAACTTAATGAAATTTGAAATCGAAACCGTGATAAAAAAAGAGTTGCAAGATTTGTACGTGTTGCATTCAATATGATTTCTTTCAAGTGTGGTTTCGATTTTCATTGCATCTCATTGAAAAGATTAAAGACAAAAAAATCAACACAAAAGACACACACACACACACACACACAGGGAGATTGAAACAATTGACAAAAAGCCATAAACAATTTATTGAACGTTATTGAGCATTTAAAAATTTAATAAAGTCTCTCAGTATCTATTACCACACGGCATGACCGTTGTTGGGTGGCATTCCAAGAGACGAGGGTGGTGTTTGTTTGTAGCTGCACAGTAGAAATGGTGATGCATATTGCAATTGTTTGTATTTATTATTCAAAAATAAACCAAATAGCCTACTGTGGCTATTTGTTTAGTCTCCTTAAATTTTTCAAAATGCTTTTCAAATAATTTTTTCAATTCTTTTTGTGTTTAATTTTTGCGGTTTTCCGCTGTTGGTTCCCAAACGAAAAATCGCTATAAAACAATTATCGCTAATATTGTTTCTAACGCGCTTCTATCATCACATACATACATACATACGCTTTAGCATAGCACATACCATAGTTAATCAGGCTGCCTGCCTGCCTGCTGGCTGGCTTGCTAGTCATCATGCCATTTAAGGCTGCGTTATTTAAACATTTCTAAAGTCTCATATTTAATGTGACCGCAAAAGATTCAATCGTTTAGATTGCGCCTCATAATGAGCCATTTAAAGTGCAATTTATTTATTGGTCGCTGTTGTTGTTGTTATTGTCACATTTTTTTTTTTGCCTCCTCTTTTTTTTATTTTATATTTCCAAGTGTAGGTTTTATTGTTGCTGCTATTATTGTTGTTGTGTATCTCATTGCTGTTTTTGTAGTTATTTTTGTTGCTGTTGTTGGCTTTTGAATTTATTTTTGGCATTTTACCAAAAATTTATGGTTTTCTAGGTGAGGTTTTTGCTTAACGAAAGAGCAGTTTTTTTTTGCTTTTTGCATTGTTTTGTTGGCTAGAAATGCAACATAAATTTGGCAGTTTAATAACAAATATTGGCAGCCATAAGTAGGCAGAGGGAGGAGTTTAGAAAAAAAAATAAAAAATTCCTACAAAACATATCAGGGGGTATTATCCTGATATCTTGGCATTTTATGAATCTTAATTTATTGCAACGTTTTATGTTTATAACCATGTTTTGTTTTTTTTTAAATAAATTTTTGAATTTTTATTAAAAGAAAGAAATTAAAGAAACGGAAATTATTGCAAAAAGTACCTAAAAAATTGTACCTTTTTAATGCACAAAAAATTACTTTTTGAAAAGTATCTGGGGCAAAATAACTCGTACTTACATACGATAAAATAAAAGGAAAATTATGCAAAAAGTACCTAAAAATGGTACCTTTTTAAAGCACAAAAAAGTACTTTTTGAAAAGTACCTGGGACATAATAACTCGTACATACATACGATAAAATAAAAGGAAAATTATGCAAAAAGGACCTAAAAAATGGTACTTGCATACTTAACTGATCATAATCACCGTTTAGTCAAGATTACACCCTAGCTTCTCACACCAACCATGTTGTGTGTGTTAATCTTTATCCAAGAATGGCGGGAGCGATTACTATTTATTTCGGAGAAAAATTTCATTAAAATTGGATTTGTTACCAGAGTTTTTGCTAAAAGACTGCTGAGGGCAAGTCACCTAAAAAAAGCATTTTTTTCATATTTCGCTTTGTGGTTGGGACTACGGTCTCGCGTTTATTAAGCCAACACACTACCTGCTAGACCACAGCGACTTTGAAGTCGTACTGCCAATCAAAATTCTGAGAGCGTGTGGGCTCCTTCCTGTCGCCGTACTACGGGACATATCTGCTCATGGCGTGGAGTATTACAAAGGACACCAAAGCAGCATACAGCGCGGGTGGTTCCATGGGTACAGTTTGCGTGGATATAGTGGTATCCGCTTAGCACTTCTTAGACAACATGGTGATAGAAATTTCCTTTTTTCAATAAAGAGAGGGCACACTCTTCCAATGTTGTAGATTGGACATGAAATAGAAAGGGAACAGACCCTACCTCACAACACCCGGCTGGATGATGGAAGCCTTATGAATATGATTTTGATAGGACATGAGGGGAAAACCTTCCCTAATAGAAGAATATTCAATGCATGAGTGCGATAATTCAACTAAGAATTGAGGCAATAGATTTGGTGATAGAAAGAGAGAGAAAACTGAGATGGAGGCCTCATATAAAAAAATTACTGGGAAATCCAAGGATTCCACAATTATAAGACTTGGTTTCGTTGATACCGCAGGGCACTGCAACAAAATTCCTGAAAAAGTTGTCAGACGAAAAACAAATCCCGCGCACGTGAAATAACTTTTAATGAAGAACGTGGAAGAAGCTGCGATCACAAGGGACAACTGAGGCGTTCTCCGCTCAGCTCTCGGATAAGCTCCGTTGCTCCCCATCCAATCTCAGCGACATTGGTGGACTGTGGGCCAACATTTCCCACTCTTTGCGCACTACTGCGGAAACAGTCCTTGGTTTCGAGAGCCCACCCCAACGAAAAACGCCGCATACAAAAAACGCTGCATTCAGTCGCAACGCGAGCCTTTGTCTAAAACTATAGAGAGAGGAGAAGGGATGAGAGACGCCTTTTCAGACGCAAGAAGAGGGAGCAAGAAAGACGTGAGCGAGAGGAAGTCAAGATGTATAGGTATAGGAATGATGCTCGAAAATTTTATCAAAAGGTTAAGCGCCTAACCGAAGGTTTTAAGCCCGAAGCGTCCTCCTGCAAAGAAGAGAACGGAAACCTGATAAAAGACTCGCAAGGGGTGCTGAGTTTGTGGAGGAAACACTTCTCTACTCTACTACAAGTTGATGACGACAACAATACCGCCTTTAGAGATGATGTTCCGAACCCGATTGACGATGACGGCGTGGTTCTGATGGCCTCCCCGCTGAATTGTTTAAGACCGGATGTAATGAGTTGGTAGGGCGCAAGCAAAAGCTTATCTACAAAATATGGCTAGAGGAAAGTATGCCCAACGATTGGGACCTCAGTCCTGTCCTGAAAAAGGGAGACCCTACGATATGAGCCAACTACAGGGATATAAGTCTTCTACCTATCGCATATAAGGTTCTTACAGGCGTATTGTGTGAACGACTGAATCCACTCATAAAAACACTGATTGGACCTTATCAGTGCGGCTTCAGACCTGACAAGTCCACCATCGAACAGATCTTCACACTACGCCAAATCCTGGAAAAGATCCACGAAAAACAAGTTGACACACACCATCTTTTTGTCGACTATAAGGCAGCCTTCGATAGCCCCATAAGGGATCGTGTTTTTGCCGCAGTGTCTGAGCTCGGTATACCTGCGAAGCTGATAAGGCTTTGCAGAATGACGTTGAGTAATTCCTGCTGCTCCGTCAAGGTAGAAAACCGAACCTTTTGGCACCGTGCGAGGTTTCAGACAAAGCAATCCGAAGAAATATTAAAATTTCATTTTGTTAGACTGACCTCCCGGGTTTAAACCGTGGCCTCACCTCTAATAAGCCAACAGGCTACCTACTAGACTACGGCGACTTCAATGGTTAGGGTATTAAAATTGCCTGCATGACAATGTATGTATATTTTAAAAACTGTACCCTTTCTAAGCAACCAAGGCTCGCAGGACTGTTTGACTATCTCGAAGTATTGGAATCCTCGATAATACCTTAAACAGTTTGCATAAATATCACTCAGGCTTTAAAGAAATCACATTTATGCTTTCGCTAATTGTCTCATCGATTCTAGAGATATGAAGTTCAGCTTTGACTGGATACATCTCAAGCTGATCTTTTCTGAAAATAAATTTTTGAACAAGGAACTTAATTTCATTTTCGAACGAAGAATTGTACTCTTCTGAAAATCTCATCGATTGTTTCATCGATCCAGCTTTGACTGGATACATCTCAAGCTGATTTCTTCTGAAAATTAATTTTTGAACGAGGAAATTAAATTCATTTTCGAACGAGGCTTAAAACTCATTTTTGAATGAGGAAATTCAAAATTTTAAGACATAATCAAATATCTTTTGTATTCAAAATATTCTCTTAAATAATGTCCGTTAAATAACTTAATTTTAGATATGCCATCACCATTATTAAATTCTTTCTGCTTCAAATCTTTTGATGTGAATAATTAGCAAAAATATATTGAATTTCTAGAGGAACATCAAACTGCCTTCAATTGCCCAAAGAAATCAATCAATCAGAACCAATAAATTTAATACAAAAAAAAATATAAAAATTAAAATAAGCAGACCCCTATTAGCAGCAGCTACAAATCGTTTATTTCCAATGATTAAAAACAGAAAAATACAAACAAATCAAATTTAAACTGATTGAGAAACATTTCAACTCTTAATTTTTAAAAATTTATTTGCGTTGAATTATTTTCCTTCTTTTTTTTTTGTTTTTTTTTTGGTACGAAAATCAAATCATGAAACATTTGGAAACCAGCATAACAAACATTTTTAAGAGATCAAATTTTCATTCGGCAACCGAACAACAAATCATCGCCCCCACATGCAATAATGGAAATGGAATAGGCAAAGTCATGCGCTATATTTGAACTGTGTGGCATATGTAGACCTATAAGAGGGGGTTTCAAATGTTGAAGAGGGATTTGTTAAGTACCTTTGAGTATGTACTTTGTGTTTGGATAAAATTTAAACAATTAAACTCAAACACATACATACAAACACATATCAACACAGTTTTTTTTGTTTAAACAAATAATTTTGTGTGGTTTTCTTATTGCCTCAAATTCTTGTTGTTATCATTGTTCTTGTTGTTGTTGTTGTTATAAATGAGTCATTTATTCATAATGTTTTAAACAAATTATTCAGATGAAAACTTTTTGACCACAATTTAATTGCGCCTGAGTATTTATTACAATTCAACAAAAAGCTACACTCTCTCTGAATGCAAAATATTATTTATTTCATTAATTATGCGAGGTATGTTTGAAATGCTAGAGGAAAAATCATGCTTAAGATATACATACGAGGGTAGGCAGACTAGGCCACCGAATCCATAGTGGACTTATATTTTATTCTACAAAAGGGGATAAAAATCTTGTTAAATCCAGATTAGATAGCAGTTGAGCCAACTCTTTGGCTTGTATAGCTTACAAATGGAGGACGACTTCACAAAGAATTTACAAATGGTTGGTGACGTATGGAGCTTGAATATTTTTGAGCGAAGCGTCCGTGAATTTTTTCCATTAAGTCACTGAAGTGGTGGCCGACAAAGAGTGTCCAGTGCCACCAAAGAGATCAAATGTTGCGAAGCCTACTAAGCGTTATTTGCAGATCATAGGCAACCACTTTATAAAAAAACAAGGACATGTCCAGTCTCCAATACTACTTGAGCTCTAAAAAACGAACTTTTTGCTTCGAATACTTACGGACAGTGAAATACTAATCCATTAAGAACACCCGAAGATCATGAATATCCATGTAAGTCTTCATATTTGGCAGTGCCAAAAGGGAGCCAGAAGAACTGTATAGAACGCAATCGCTTAAACCCATCATTAGGTCAAAGCACTCCAAATATGAAACTAGACTTCCTCTAAATAACAAAGCCCTGAATGGGTATTGCAAATAAGATGGCTCCAGGCGTTTCCCAAGGCATTTTACGCGCTGAATACGAATCTGTTCAAAAACATTCCATCACGTCAGGTTTTCGAGAAATAGGGGGTTGAAACCCCTAAAAATAGCGTTTTTAGCTATTTTTGAAAAATTGTAGAGCTAAACACTGACGTGCTAGAACTATCGCTATTGTCAGAAATTGACAACTGATCTTTGCTCTTTCAAATGAACCCAAATCCAAATTGATTGCGTGCACCCTTAAGGGTTCATGTTGGGTTTATGTCAAAGAGTGCAAGAGAAAAAGAACCACATTACGGAGATTTACTTGAAAATTGTTACTCGGGGGTTTTTGTGGTCGCTGATTACAGATTTTCATTCAGATTTAAAAAAAATCAAAATGGCGGATCCAATTTGGCGGTCGAAGTTTATAAATGAATGGCCTGTACTTCGGACTGAGAGACGTTACAATGATACGTAGTAGTCTTGCCTCCATCCACGGCTTCATCCAGTTTTGAAATAGATGTGAAGATTTGTTAGAAGTCCCTAACGAGGTTCATCTCGCCATGTACATATGCTCTCCTTGTCAGAACGTTGTGTATTTTCTTGAGAATTCAGAGCGTAATGTCATATATTTTATATTCCCGGAGATTCTCTTTTCCCTCTTGACTCTTGAGAGACCAATATCCGATCAGTGCCCCTTTGACTCATATTAGTTGCCGTATCCTACTACACTGTAGTCGCAGTAGTCTAGTAGGCAGTGTGTTTTCGCTTATTAGACGTAAAGCCCGGGTTCGAGCCAAAGGCCAGACGTCAAAACGGAGGCGACGTTAAAGTGTAGGTCCCGCCACTCAAGTATAAAATTAAGGCACACAACGTGAGTGGTGCGAGAAGCTAGGCCGTAATCGTGATTGAAGGATTGTAATGGCCAATTATGTATGTATGTATGTATCCTACTACACACCTACTACACAAGGTTTTCTGTTAGGTCAGCTTAGGTCGAAGTGATAGCTTTGATTACCAACGTACACTGGAGTACGCAAAGCACTCAGGAAATTGCTCAGGGAAGAACTGCACAAGGTTTTCTGCCCTATAAAGGTCATATTATTCCATTCTAGGCTTGTATTTTGCATATTGAATGGTTTAAGTTTGACAAATTGAATCTGTAGCCTTATGAATGGATTAAGTTGTAAGAAAATAGCATAGGAAGTATTGACATGGATGCAGCAAAAACATATCTTAACGACTCACAGAGGTTGATCTGTGAGTAGGGTTCGTAGATGAGTGAATTGGTTTAAAATTACAACTTTCATAGTGAAATCCATGCCTTCGTTTGGGAACTATTTCCTTTCTTTCCATCACTATTGCTGGAAAAATTTGGAAAGAAATGCAGATGATATGCCAACAGAACTTCATCATATCAGAGCCTGAATTTTAAACAACTTTGTCTCAGACAAAGTTCTACCAATGCTAGTAGACCATCATGGTTTTGGTTTCGTTGTTCGAATGTCCTCTCAACAAAAATAATTTTTAAAGAGATTATTAACAATGTTTTCTTAAACTATCGAATAGATCCAAGGGAAAATGTAAATTCATTTCCACTGCACTTCACTCATCTCCAAAATATTTTCCTCCGCTTGGCTATCTATCTCTGGCTTAAAAAATAAACAAAAGTTTCTTTTCTGGCTTTTACTGAACAACCCTCGTTAATTCGGTATCTGATCGATAATATAAAGAACCATTAAATACGTGGACATTAAAAGAAATAAAAATTTTTTGTATGCAAAACGCGTTTTTATTATGAAAAAATACAGAAACTGGCTGGCTGGCTATTCATTGTACGTACCAGCGTTTATTTCTTTAACATTTTCTGCTTTTTTCTTTCAATTACTCACGGTTTAAGCTGTCATTATCGTTATGGTTAAATATGCATCAAGTACAACAACAATAACAACAAGAGGGGGGGCAATAACAGTCATATTTAATGGCCAACAATTGTGCTGACTAGACCACCTTCTTGTTGTACTTGGCCATAAAAGATTAGTCACTTAGTAAAGGAAAACAAAAAAAAAAATATTGCAGCCCACCAATAAAGAAAATATAATCAACAATAACAACAACAAATGCAATATTTTTAGTTAAACTTTGGACACAACAATTGTTGATGTTGTTGTTTATGCATGTGGTTCCTGGAGACACTCTTATTCTAGCTTTTTTTTTGCAACAATTGCAAGAATAATTCTTTTTTTTCTCTCCTGTTGCTGTTAATATTCCATCTCTTTTTTTGGAGAGGGGAAAACATTGTCAAGTTGACCTCTAAATACTGTGGAAGTGATAACCTTTTGTTACTCTGCTTCTTCTTTATTATGCAGCAGAAAAAAACAGAGACGAAGACAGATACACCAACCAAGACAGGCTTAACGAGAGATAAGACCTGAAGAAAACTGCCTGTTTTTTCTCAGTGTGTTGTAACGTTGCACAAGAAGTTCATCTCAAACATGATTGCTGAATGAAAAGACCATTGTTTTGTGGTGAGATAAACTACAGTTGAGAGGAATGAAATAGCAGAATTTTAGAAGTATTATTGCAATATAGAGTTGTTAGGTAATCGAAGACGAAATCTCCAAACAGGCTTTGAAAGATATTCTAATTCGTTTGGCTATTTAATATCGAAGAGCTGTCCCAAATAGTAAATTTTCTTCTTGAAATTTAGCGAAGATGGTCTATTATTTGGCAGTCAGGATAGTTTCTTAGAATATGAAATATCAGCGTCAGTGTCATCTCTTACCCTTTTAAGAACGCCAGTGAACCAAACTCTTTATGACTCAGATCATTATAGACTATTACAGTTCATTTCATGTAATTCGATAATTGGCTATGGAAGCTCTCTTGTTTTGTTCTTGTAGCAGTACAAAGCATTGGTGTAATGGGCTTTCATGACGCTACAGACAACCAGTATATTGCACGAATCAAAGTCAAACCCGTTCGATCTCATACTGTACATACATACGCTATAGGTCGATAACCGCTTGGTTCAACTATCCAAGTTGGTTAGGGACTCCGGGTTCGAGCCCCAGGCCAGAACGAAATATGAAAAACAAATTTCGTTGGCGACTGCCTCTCAGCAGATTTCTGGCAAAAACTCTGAGAGTAAATAAACCTGCCATGAAAAAGTTTCTCCAAAAAATCTGTCGTTCGGAGTCGACGTTGAACTGTAGGTCCCGCCACTCTAGTATAAAATTAAAGCATACAACTTGAGTGGTGTGAGAAGCTAGGCCGTAATCCTGACTGAAGAGTTGTAATGGCTAATTATGTATGTATGTATGTATGATTCTAAACGACAGATAGACGAAACTTTTTTATGCCAGTTAATGTACTCTCTCAAAGCATTTCTCAGAAGACTGTTTCTATTAGAATGGAAAAATGGTAACCGAAACACAAAAAACCATTTGCTCCTCTCTCAACCGACAGGCCTATCATTGGTTCTCGAGATAGTTCCTGAAAAGGAAGGCTAAGGCTTAAAGGAGAATGATAGTTGACGTTGGTCTTTTGTAAGCTTTGCATCACGCCTGTAGTAAGTGAAAATTTGTTCTGATCACTTTGTATTTGAGGTAGAACTTTATAGAATAGTTCTTGAAATACGACGAATACATGAGACCTTCTCAGACGATAATGTTGCCCATTTTTAAAATGGTAAGATATTGATCAGCTGTGTGGTATACCATATAGATTCCTATAAATACAAAAAATCCATGTTTTTACGAAAAAAAAAAAAAATTGGGCACATACGGGTTAAAACAGCTCGTTGTCGTTGTGAATTCTGCTGATTAAAAATTGCTTCTTAATGTAGACATGAAAATCGCCATAGTCTAGTACGTAGTGCATTGGCTTATTAGATGATAACATGTGGTTCAAACCTCAGCTCAAACAATTCAAACAGAACGAAAAATTATAAAATATTTCTGGCTGTGCAGCAGTCTGACAAAAACTGTGAGAAAAAGAAAAATATGCGATGACAAGTGTCTCAAAATCTGTTATTCGAAGATAACATTAAAATGTGGAAGGCCCATGTATCAAATTAACACGCACAATATGGGTGAGTAGGGACTATTCCCAGGGTGTTGGTTGTATATGAAAAGCTGTAACGGCATTGATTACAAATAACGTTGTCCATTTTAATAGCCCTGAAAACACATCTTCAAAATCCTGATAAAAATGTTTAGCCTTATAATGCTATTATTCTGCCCTCAGCTGTAATATTTTGTAAACGTCCCAACAAAACAATAAAGAGAATTATTTTTGATTAAAACTAACAAAAGAATGATTGCAACATGCATAAAAAGACGCAATATTTTCAATTCTTCTTTAGCTAATGTCCCATAAAAATCAAGAAACTGAGAAAATAAAGAAAAAAACGAAGATCGTCACTAAAGTGACACAGTGATAACCTTTCGCAGAAGACAATTTCAAAACACACAAACAACAGCAAATCAAGCAACAGCAACGGCAATGACAACGGCAACTAACGAGGATTATGGCAAAACAATGACAAACCTTTAACGTGAATAAACAAACAAACGGGGGAAAAAATCAAACGCTTACACTGTGTGACAAATATGGATGATTTTGTTTTAATGAAACCTTTAAAAGGTATGACTAAACCGTACCCAAGTCTTTCTAAAGACTGTCTTCTTTCACGTTTTAAATTTCATTGCTTAAGAGAACAAAGAAGGTTTTGTGGTTTTTAGTTCTGTTGACGTTTTTTTTTGTTTGGTTTTAATGACCAACTGGACCATAAAAGAAAAACTGCAAGTATGGCAGAAATCCATATGATGCGCATTCATTTCCTTTCGTTTGTATTGAACGTATTAGATTTTTATTGATTAGCAATCTTAATAGAAGCGTAAGATAATTGAAAACTATATAAACTGATATGGTTGTCCAGCCATGGACCCCCTCCTCTCGTATTCTTTCAATTTCTTAAACAAATTCTTCGACAATAAAGTTTACAGTGATGGTGGTCCGTCGTCTAGTGAATGGTGATGGTTAACGCAGTGGGTTTTATTATTTAACGCCGCCATTCAAAAGGAAAATAAAATTGATTGTTATTGTATACTACGTTTTAAATTTTAAAGGACTGTTAATGAATGGAAATAAAATTTTGTTTTGACAAAAAAAAGAAAAAAATTGAAGATTTTCAGTTAATTATAGGACCTAGGCTTTCCACGCTTCTCAATTGCTAATCGCATGCAGTAAAGTTTGTTTCAAAAGACATTAAAGCACTCAACAATATGCAATAATTCGTTATACTGTTCAAAGCCATCAATTATAATGCAATCGAACGTAATATTGACAAAAGGCTCCCAAAAATGAGCCTTAGAATCTGAATACTATTATCGTACACTTTCGATATCGTGTGTAACAGGTGTGTTAGCTTGAACATCGTTCATTGATTCCCTAAAATGTAATGTCGTCGTGACATGGCACTAGGGGATATGATATGACATAATGTCACATGACCTGACAAATGACAAATCACGATATGATATGACAAATTTAATTGAACGTTGGGCATTGAAGTTTAGAACCGAACATCGATCATGCTGCATCTATCCATAACATTTTAGCAAAAGTTGGATGAAATTAAAACAGTAGAGGGCAAGGGCTCAAAACCCTCACATGACAAATCATGACATGACATGACAAATCATGACATGACATGATAAATGTTGACATGACATGACAAATATTGACATGACATGACAAATATTGACATAACATGATTTGACATTACATACACCACATTGCCTAACCATATAAGATATTGTAGAAATCTTAGAGCCACTCGATAGTCATTATAAATAAGAATATTTCCATTAGAACGTTACTCAAACAACCAGCCTTAATATTTCAATCGCCATCAAATTATTTAATCTTCCTGGAATTATGCATACGCATCAAAAAGACATTCATATAGAGTGACATCGAACACTAAAATTTTTATCAAAATAGGAATATTAGTCCAACAATTCCTAAAGGGTTGCAAGAAGGGAATCTCCAGACTTCATGTATGCGTTTGTGCTTGTGGGATAGCAACACATTTAGTGACAAATAGTTTCTTCCTCGTTCTTCAAGTCTAAAACTGTACAGAAAACAATCAAGGGGGCGACTGGCCAATGTGAAAGACTCCTCGGTTCAAGCTCCAGGTCAGGCATCAAAACAAAAATATGAAAAAAAATTGCCCTGAAAAGTTTCTTAAAAAAATCTGTCGTTCGGAATCGACTGTATACTGTAGGTCCCGCCACTAATGTACACATACAACATCAGTGGTGTGAGAAGCTAGGTCGTAATCCTGACTTCAGGGTTGTAATGAACAATTATGCATGTATCTATGCCCTAATTGGTACTATCCTAAAGGGATCAATCGCCAATAAGCTGTCAGCAGGTATTAGTCCAAGTGTTCGTTGATAAGGTTCTTACAGGCGTATTGTGTGAACGACTGAAGTCACTCGTCAAAACACTGACTGGACCTTATCAGTCGACACACACCATCTTTTTGTCGACTTTAATAGCCCCATAAGGAATCGTGTTTTTGCGGAAATGTCTGAGCTCGGTATACATGCGAAGCTGATAAGGCTATGCAGAATGACGTTGAGCAATTCCAAGGAATTTATTTATCTTGGCTCCGCCGTTACCACCAAAAATGATGTCAGTTTGAAAATCAAGCGTAGGATCACTCTTGCCAACAGTTGCAACAGACCTCTCTCGTGCGACAAAACTAACACTCTCCAAGACACTCATCCTACCCATGCTGCTTTATGGCGCAGATTCATGGACCCTATTAAGTACTGATGCAACTGCCTTGAGAGTGTTCGAGAGAAAAGCACTACGTAAGATCTTCGGTCCAGTGCGTATTGGCGACGATTTCCGTATCCGATTCAACAGTGAGCTGTATGAGCTCCTCAACGACATTGACTTTGTACAGCGTATTAATATCCAGCGGCTGCGCTGGCTCGGCCATGTCGTTCGAATGGATGAGGATGCCCCAGCGAGACGGGTATTTGATGCGGGAATCTGCGGAAGTCGGCGAAGAGGACAACCTTGTATGCGTTGGAAGAAGCAGAGGCGCCTGAAAGGATGTGTTGCGGCAGGCCGAAATCCGTTAAACGGGTTGTTATGGCCAATTAAGTAAGTAAGTAAGTTCATTGATATTAATGTAGACTGAAAGTTAAATATTTGCATATGCTTGATTATTTTTTAAAAATTTTCATAAGACTCCATGATCCAGTAGCATATCAGTAAAAAAAATTCTTCAAAGTCATCATCTAATATGTGATCACTTCCTAAGCCATCTTTTTTCTTTTCATTTCCATAGCCATTTAAGGATTCAATTATATTTTCTTGTCTTCCATTCAGACATTTATATGGGTTTTGAGTGTGTGTGACCAATAACCCATGAATGGAGAGAGAGAAAGAAAGAGCTACACCTTCTACAACCTTTCGAAGCAAATATTTGCTTTTATTGTCAAACCAAATCCAACACAAAGAAGACAACGATGGATGACATAAATTCCCAAAAGAAATTCTATTATTCACCGACTTGAGATGGCAAAACTCTGAAAAAACATACCAAAGAAGGCAAAAAAAAAAGAAAAGAAATGAAAAGGAGGACAGAAATTATTTAAAGTATCATTTCCCATTGTGTGTTACCCAAAGAAATGTAATCAGACAATATGAGATGAAGAAGTTTCTTTGGAAGAAGATGCTACAAGGAAAGGAAAAACAATTTTTTATTTGATTTTCTTTAAATCCATAATATGTACAAGCATATGAGCAACAACACAACTCCTTTACCACTACATCAACTGGAGGAATTGGTAGTCTATGGTGTTTGCAGCTCCATATTGTGTGTGTTTGTCAGTGTTGCCCAACAAAAAAGGGATGAAAAATGACAAGGAAAGCGCAAAAGGTTAAACATACACTAGGGCTACCTGTCACACGACTTGATAACCCTGATGACAATGTTGCCAACAGTTTCTTTGCTTTCTGTTTTTTTTTTTTTTGAACGTTTCATTATTTTTTGATTTTTTTTCCATTTTTGTTGTTGTTGTTGTTTTTAGTTTAAATAACAATGAACAATTGTTATAAATTGAAATGGCAAAGGCATTAGTGGCAGCAGAAAAGTCTGGGGAATGTTGTCAACTGGAAGGTTAAGCACAGGACCAGGAGGAGGAGTTGTATGACGTCTGGCAGATTTACAGAGAAACAAAGAAGAAACAAATAAACAAACACACACACAAACAAAATGTCAAAATGTGGACAGGTTTAAAGGATGTAATGACTGGTAATTGAGGCATTGATGCTCAATAAAACAGTGGTAGAGGTAGACGAAGCAAGTGTTAGCAAGTGTTGTAGAATGGTGTCTTTAAAATGATGAATAGTGCAACACTAGCATCAAAAAATATAGAGGTCTTGCATTATAAGTTTTTTATTTATTTTGGATTGAAATGTTTCTTCCATAAAATGATACAATTACTGGTAATTGCAGGAAGTAAGGCCCTTAGGTTTGGGGTGTAATGGCCCGCCGGAACTGACACCGACAACCGTGTAACCAACACCCCCTCCTTGCATAGGCTGCCATTATAGGCAATTCACTTTTTTTGTATTCGTTTAGGATTCATATCGTTTAGGTGGCTTAGCATGTTTACTACAACCTGGCAGATAACCTCATAGAATTCATTTTTTAATATGAATTCCGACATATAGCCTCGCGTCCATTCAATAAGTTAAATTTTTTTTTAACCTTTTCTAATAAATTTGGCTGTATGAGGTCAATGGTGTTATGAATATTAGCTTAGTGGGTGGTATCTCGGCGAAAACCAATGACTTAACATAGTCCAGAGACATCAAATCGTTTGACTGAGAGGCTAGTTAACAGAAACACTTCTGAAAACCTCTCTGAAGAAAAGAGATCCGACTTTAGCCAGCATTTAGGCCCCTTGCCGTACCACGTTCAATATTCATCCCGAAGATGAAACATTCCCAAGAGGAAGCCAGCCTGAGTCCAACAGAAATCTTGCTGTTGCAGCAATCTTAATATTGGAGAGCATAGACAAGTATGTCGGAAAGTGAGAGATCAAAAATCTGCATCCTTTAATGACAAAAGCAGGGTACTGACACAAGTCTACTCTTCCTGCCTAGACCATCAGGTCCTGTAGAAATAATTTGCCGGAATGTCAAGTCTTGCGATATACCTACAAAAAGGACAGTCGCCCATGAGACATCGCTATTAAGCGATGGAATGACCTGCCGATTTAAGGATATAATTGAATAGGTCCTCTTCCTATCCATACGTGCCCAACAGAGTCTCGCAATATTGCTCGTCCACTCTATCTTCTAACGAGATTGCGGTTCGGTTTAAAACGGTGGAATAATATTTCATTTAAGTGAGGCATTTGAAATACTTGTACAGTGTAACATGTCAAAGCTTGCTAGCTCTATACCGGCCCTGGCAGTTTATCAGTAATTCATATTTCAACGATATCCCTATCTCCCGGAACTCATATAAGATTCAAATTAGCATGATTCAAAATTTCCTTGAGAACTCCTCGGTATCTAAATATGAACAAAGTTGGGCATTGAAAATACGTTCGTATCGAAGCTCATTAAGGGCTTTTCAGGACAGAATGCTCTGCCACTCAACAAGCATTGCATCGCTTTCAAAATGGCCATAGACCGTGAAAACTACACATGCATACATAATTGGCCATTACAACCCTTCAGTCAGGATTACGGCCTATCTTCTCACAACACAAATGTCGTGTGTCTAACGTCGACTCCGAATGACAGATTTTTTGAGAAACTTTTCCAGGGCAGGTTTATTTACTCTCAGAGTTTTCGCCAGAAATCTGCTGATAGGAAGTCGCCGAAGAAATATTTTTTTTTATATTTCGTTTTGATTTCTGGCCTGGGGCTCGAACCCGGACTTTACGTCTAATAAGCGAACACACTACTTACTAGACTACGGCGACACAGAGTGAAAAGTAACACATAGAATTCTTGAACCATTAAAAATTTGCAATACGATAGTCAGGCAGCCACAGAGCATTCGGCGAATGCTAGTTTGATCGGAGAGGGAAAACTCAATCATCTAGGCCGGGCTGGATCCTCATTTTTGTGGAGTAGGAGGAGGACTTTAGAAGACTATGTTTGGCGAAATGAAAGACGAAAAGAACAGAGTTGGGACACTCTAAACTTTTGTTGGGTAATTACAATGAGAAAGGATTTGAGATATGGGTCAGGCTATTGAAAAGTGGTCTCAGCATTTCAATTGCAGTAGTAGACTTAGAATAGGGATCGACTCAACACTAATATGCAGAGCTTACGACAAGAAGAACGAATCATAGAATACATATTTAGAACGTACACGATTTAAACGCATCTCAGCAGAAAACAGAACAAAACCACAAAGCCAGAGATCCCCACCTATTGAGCAACCTTATTGTATGACATTTCTTCATAACAATTCTTCCTTTAAAAAGAATGTGTCCTATTTTCTCTCAGCTATAATTCAAATGTTAATATTTCACCTTTACAGCAATAAAAATAGCAACAAAAACTATAAAATATAAGAAAAAAAAAATATATATAAATCCCTGTAATAACCGTAGAAAAATATTTCGTTTTTTGCTTTTCTTTTCTTTGCTTTTCTTTCTTTTTAAAAAAAACCCCCCAAGTAATAATGAAAATGTCAACTGTAGAGTCTCACATATTCTCATCAAATCTTAAATCCTAAACTCTATGCCCTAAACTAGTGCATGGCTCCTGAGTGTACCATACATCTGTGTGTGTTTATGCATGAGTGTGATGGTCTAACAATTGCGTGTTGTAACCCACTTATGTCAAGGAATACTACAAACACACACACAAGACTTTAACGTTGGCGGCACCAACCTATTCATGGAATAGGAGTACCCAAACAGCTTGAAAAACTTAAACGAAAACTTAAGAATTTCGCTCTGCTGCCATACATTGCCATAATATTACATACAATATGAGTACATGCATGCATGCTATACGAGGAGTATGAACACAGGCAGGCATACAGTACCGTGTGTAATTCTGAAGTCTTTGCCATAGAGGTAGCATAAAGATGAATAAGACTGTGGTAACATTAGGGGATTCACAATGTCTTTAGCAAGCAGTAGAGAAAATGTTATGAGAAAATTTAAAAAAGAGGTGTTAGCATCAGTATTCAATATTTCGAGAGAAGGAGGAGAATGACCTCTAAATTCTATATCTTCGAATAGGGAATGCGTTATATTTTAAAGACAAACTAACAAGTTTCTTCTAAGTGGAGACAGGCGGTACTTAATGTGTTTGGTTTTCAAATTTATCTACTCTGAAGGACATGTGACATGTCCATAAATTTTTGCAATGAGCTTAGAACACTATTGTACTCCAAGTAGACATACCTTCAAAAAACAAAGTTTTCTAATGCTGTACAGGATCTAAAATCGATGACGTGGAAATTTTTTAATTTTTGTCAGACGTCGCAATAAGCAGGATTCTGGATTGGAATGATAGCTGTAACCCCCTGCATTGGGTCATACGGAATCTTAACAAACTATTCTCTTTGTCTCACGATATATTACATTCCTCCAATATCTGCCTTTGCTGGAAATAATTACCCTCGTTTATTCCAATTATTAAATGAGTTTTGGACTATATTCGAAAGCAGATGGTAGTAACTGGAGGCTAATCGTTAAGTAGGGACGTTTTGCTGTGTAGGCAAATTACTGCCTAGAGAGTATGAAGAAGATACTAGACATCACTCTTTGAGGCTTTGAGTATATGTAGAGAATATTTGGAAGCCGGCGTAGTCTAATAAGTAGAATAGATGGGCACTTTGCAGTACCAGTAAAATTTCAGTAAAAATCAATTTTTACTGATTACTGAAAAAAATTTCAGTATTCAGTAAAATTTTACTGTTAATGCAATCTAAATTTGAATGACATTTAAATGAAATTTAAATGAAAAAAAGTAAAATTTTACTGTTAATGCAATCTAAATTTAAATGACATTTAAATGAAATTTAAATGAAATTTAGATTTAAATGAAATTTAAATGAAATTTAGATTGCATTACCAGTAAAATTTTACTGAATACTGACATTTTTTTCAGTAATCAGTAAAAATCAATTTTTACTGAAATTTTACTGGTACTGCAAAGTGCCCATCTATGATAAGTAGTATGTTGGCTTATTAGACGAAATGCCTGGGTTCGAGCCCCAGGCCAGACATTAAAACAAATACAAAAAGAGTATTTCTTCGGCGACTTCCTCTCAGCAGATTTCTGGCAAAAACTCTGAGAGTAAATAGAATTGCCATGAAAAAGTTTCTCAAACAAATCTGTGGTTCGAGTCGACTTTAAACTGTAGGTTCCGCCATTCATGTATAAAATTAACGCACACAACATAAGTGGCGTGAGAAACTAGGTCGTAATCCTGTCTGAAGGCTTGTAATGACCAATTATGTATGTATGTATTTGGAAGATCATGTCTGTTTTGAATAGATGTACTCTGAATACGCAGTGCTCTTTCAGAAGACCAATTATCAAACTCCATTTATTCCTGGATAGTCTGCAAGATGATTTAGAGGTTTTTTGTAGTAATTTTGCAACAAAAGTTTTCATTGCCTCAATCACATTAGTTTTGAGAAGAGTTTTTAACTGTCCTTTAATCTTCTTCCTAATTAAGCATACTTGAGGATTCAGGTCATATCAACGGCCTAAAAGATCTCCTCTTTTCAAGTTCATCTGCCGGCTCAAGTCCGGGAATGGCCACATGACCTGATAGTGAAACCTGGCTGACCCTGCTTACCCAGACAGTCCCATATTATTTTCGATTTAAGCTCATAAGTTCCGAGTGGCCGAACGGCAGACTGACTGCCAAATAGTATTGCTGACAGACTTTATTAGTTATTACAACGCTTTAGTTGGGAACACATCACTTATGTTGGGTGAGTTAATTCCATGGTATTTAGGGGTTTTGACGAGTTGACATTCTCATTTACACCCTACTACAGAGAAATCTTTTATAAATTTATGGAACCTGAATCCTTCGTCCGCATATTTTTTAGATACTTTAGCTTAAAAGCCTGTTACACTAGTTTAAACAAAATTTGTTACCATCATTACGAACTTTACGTGCCAGGGAACACATCTAAAATTTCAAATAAAATGATTAACTGAGTGACTGAGTGAAATAACATCAAAATAAAGCGGCTATAAGTCAGCTAAACTTGGAGATTATGGGTATAAATTGCTTGTCTCGACTCTAACGATAGCATTTGTGTTTTTCTTTTCTTCCTGACCGAAGTTGCAGCTTCTATTCGTAGACAGAATAGACTGTTAGTCTAGTGAAATAGATGAGTCATGGCACTGGGATTATGATTTTTAAATTTGAATATTGAAAATAAAAATCTGACTGACGGTTAAAGCTTGTCATAGAGCCTGTGAACAGCCTTAATAAACTCACATGCTCTTCTATTTCAAGCATATAAACTTATTAGGAAAAACTATCTTAGAAAATCCTTACTATGTCTCCTTTGTCTCATTCTCCGACACACCTCTCTCGTCCACACACCCTCATAAGATGACATATGTAACTGCTGCTGCTGCAAATGCTATTGAAATGTAAAAGTATATGTGAGTGTGTATGTGGGAACGCTCCAGCGTTTCTTTTTCTTACTTTTTTCAAGGCATTGTTAAGGATACTAGAAGAGAAAAAAAGAAATCTTTTCTTATTTACTTCCTTCCTAACATCCGTCCGTCCTTGAGTTGTTCCTCGCGTTGCTTGTTAGGCAACCAACAAGTTAAAGCCTGCCAAGGATGAAAGCAGTTCATGTATGTATGTGTGTATATGTGGCATTTGTATTCGTGTAAGTCTAAGTAACTGTGTGTCTTATTATTTTTATTAAAAAGGGCAAAGTCGTTGAAAATTGCATAGAGTTGTTGTCGTTTTCTTGCAATAGTATTTGTGTTTTATTATATGCACACACACATATACAAATACATCCTCATTGTTGTAATTGAAGTAGGCTTACACTCGTACATATATCCTGTACTTTAGTCTTCCCCTCACACAAACACACAAACACATACACAAATATATTGCTGGTAAGAAGAAAAAAATGTCGTGTCAAGACAAGTCATAAGAGAAGCTACACACAGAAGGACAAGCTTAAATTCTGGTTATAAAATAAAAGGACTACTCATAACACATAACTTGTGATTTTTATTATCCTGTGAGCCTTGTTGGAAAATAGTGGAGCAGAGATAGAGAGAGAGAGAGAGCTGTACAAAAAGAAAACAGAATCAGGCCAGGCCAAAAAGTTAAAGTGGCAAATGTGAGCGTTAATAATGTGATGGGATAGACACTCGAAAATGCAAGGAATGGAGTTGCGCAAGTTTTAAAAGAAATTAAACACAAATTTTTAATGAATAGAACAGAGAGGGAGATTAAAGTAAAGACTTCACAAACCCCCAAATTAAATCATAGATTTTCTAATACATGTGTACTACAGATGAATACATTTCCAGACAAGGTAACAAGCTAAATAGAAGAGAAACGTTACAGGAATTCGGATTCTACAGGCAAAAAGTCAGGCACAAGGACAATGGATTGTTTGCTTTAAAACCAACCAAAAGCTGGTTCGCTTTCTTAATGAAAGAGGCCTGGTCTTTTGAGTGTGTCTGTAGGCAGAGTGTAATTCAGTCCTGAGTAATTCGGGAACAGAAACTGTTTGGAAGCTTTTTTTTTCAAGTACAGGAAGACGAAATGTCGACACTGTAAAGTTAAAGTGCACTTGTTTAGAATGGGGATTGTGGGGATGGCTTCGCAGCAGCATGCACTTACATACTCCTATCAAGAGAATATAATGATGTTATTTAGTCACCCAGTCATTCATTCATTTAAAATTTTAAATTTGTTCCCTGGCACGCAAAGCGTATATTAGGTGCTGGACAGAGCAGCATCCTTAAGTTTGTCAGGTCAACAGGCTTGAAAGAGATATTATAAGGATAGCCAATAAAATATGAGGAGAGTACAATAGATCGCATGGCATGAGGCACAACTAACATATACCAGGAAAAAACTCCCGTGGGCATATTATATACTGAGCAGAGAATTATCCTTGTTGACACCGTGCAGTATCCTGAAGTTTGTCAGGGCAATAGGCTTGATAGAGATACCCAATAAAAATTGGGGATAGTACACTATATCATATGGTCGTAGTACTATAACATCTCTTCACGGCAATAAGATGAAGACAATTTAAATGGAAATCATTGAGTGTCGCTCAAAGGGCAATTGAAGTGTTTGCATGCAGCAGCAATATTCTATAGCAAGGGTGTTGGGTAGCACAATATATTAAGACGAGGAGAAACGTTGTAAGACAATTTTGAGTATTCGCAATACAGGTTGAATGCCATAAAAATAAGTCCTCTGGAATCGGCACGTCACTTTAAATGATATATGAATCGATTATGGAAACCAGAAGAGCAAGGAATCGTATTTGAAGTCTATTAAACTAGCTAAAGCAATATTAAAGCTGAATATCTCTTGGGTTAAAAAAATGATTTGCATCTGATGGAACCATAAAGGTACCCTATTATCTGATCAGATAAGCTATACTCAAAAGAATTGATTGATTTGAAGCGTGCCTTGGCAAAAAAAGGCTCAAGAAGTATGCCACATGATGCATAAATATTTTGTACTGCAGTAGAGTAAGTGTTCCGAAATTAGGACTCCGATCGCTAAATTTAAATGGTGATAAAATGAGGGAATCTGGTGTGTTATAGCATTCAAATATCCCTTTTGTAATTTTTCATTGGCTTTCATCTAGACTACTTGCCAGACAATATGCAGTGCTCTTGTCTCAATTCGACTTAATGTCATGACAAGCTGGCACATTATTTTCTCACTTCTATCCTATTTGGGGGTCCCCAGGCTCATAGTGAAATTTTTTATAGATCGCGTGAACCTAATCTTGGTATGAAATTTTACCCAAGAATTCAAAGCAGGAATGACTGATGTTCTGAGATGATCAGCTTAAGGCATTATGTGGAAGGGTACGCACAACGTTTGTAAACGTGTTAATAAGGTAGACCGTGAATTTTTCTCCGAAGGACTTGATCTTCAAATATTTTCCTGACTCCCTGATACTGCAGTTAAAGCATAATTCGGAACTGATCCTGAATAAAGTACCTCCATCTACTAGAATATCTATTTTAACAGGCAGTCAAGCGGCAATCAGATCTCTTGCGCGTATCATCTCAATGTCTAAAGTGAGTAGCATTTACCATGGCTCTCTTGATCAACACATAACCCCATATAGAATTATTGGCCACATGAACACACCGAAAAATTCCTTAGCTGATGAAATTACTAGAGTAGGCAGTCTCCTACCAATACCAAAACCAATTCACAAACAACCTTTTTATCCCCGTTAGGCTATTGCGGAAACGACTGACAAATACTGTAATGGGCGGACGGCGAAACTTGTTTCATTGCCAGAACTAGTGGTCATATATTAAATAGGAAGCTTTGCCAATATTTCAAAATAGGTTGTGCGGTCCTCTCTTTCCTATCAATGGCAACGAGCAACTAGTCGCGCACTCTTGAGCAATATCATTGCTTTGCATTTCAAAATGTCCCGGAACCTAGTTCGGATGGTGCGTCGATGTAGTTGAGAAGTCTCTTCAAACGGACTTATGAGCTCTTTTATGGACGAAGATATCTACAGCCAAATATAAGAGTTTCAATTCCAGAACATAATTCTCGTACCTGTCAGTGAAGTCAGCCTCCACAGGCAAAAGAGTGTTAAAGTCTGAGAGAGACAGAATTAAGAATTAATACCCGATCCAATATTGAGATTCACTATCGAGATCAAGATTCAGGCTGGGCATTACGAGATTCGACTGAACTCCTAAGATACATAGGTCCTAGTACTTACGGTAGGACGGTTCTCTCTGCCCAATCGATGGGAAGTTTCTCGTATACTCTTTAACAATATCATTTGAATTGCAATACGTTCCGAGACCAGCAAAGTGAGACAGTCGAAGAGAGAAAAAAACTCAAGTTCATTGGAATAAATATCGGACCCAGCGCCCATTTTTTGTCTTCGAGCCATCAATAAATATTGAAATTGCTTCTAAACACAGAACAGATTTTGCAACAAAATCTTGTGTGCACAATATTTTAATCCGATAGGTTCCATCGCAGTTCAGACTAGGAGTTAAGCGATCCGTATGATACTCCAAGATAGTCCACAGCACTTACTGCAAACGCTGTCATAATCAAGTGATCGTAGCTCTGAAATTTTGAACGAATTGAGGAAGACATCCAAGGGTCGTGCCAAATTTAATTATGATCAAAGTATGCAAAAAGTAAGGGATTAGTGAGAATATTCTCTTAAAAATTATCACTTAGGTAATAAACTTGAGAGCAATGTGCTCTAATATTTCTTAACCTATTTGATCTACGACCTTCGAACCACTTTCTTAGAATTTTATAAATTTACTCAACATTTTTTACTCACATTTCAAAATGTTCACGCTAAAGTACTGCAGAGTAATTCAATTTATGCCATCACTTTTCTTTTAATTTAAATTTTCTTCTTGTTTTTGTGTGTGATACGTACCTAAAACGAAAAGAAGAATAAAAAATAAAAAATAAATAAAAATAAAATCGTATTGTATATCTATGAATACTACAACAATATATATATTAAAAGAAAGGAAGTAAGTAAAGAAAACGAAGGAGTTTGAATGGAAAAGCTAAAGCTAAAGATGAAATGTGAATGTGAACGTGAACATTAGTTTTAAAATAGATTCAATCAAATCGCAATAAAAAAAACTAGTAACAATGGCAGTTAAATTGTTCTCCATTGATATGCTCATTTTCTGAGTGGTGGCAACACACAGCACAACACATAGCCATTTGCCACAAACAACACACACTGCTATTGCCACTATTAATGCCACTTTTAGTGCCGCTGCTGCTGCTACAGCTACTCGATTTTCTTCGTTTGCATCTTCATCTAAATTTCCAGCAATATTGCTATCCAATAATACATGCCATTTTGATTGGTAAATAGAATGAAGGATGCAAACAGAAGGAAAATAAGAAACTGAAAATACTAAAGAAAATAACAAGAAGCAACATAGACATTAAAACGCTTATACGAGGGTTGAGAGAAAATTCTAAGTTACAAACGAATCAAAGTTAAGTTGGGGTTCGTATCTTTTTAGAAAAGTAAGTTTCCACCACATAGGCTAGAGGCTAAATCCATTATGTTATCCTACAGGAAACCATATTGAATTCAAAATAAATCTTGCAATTACGATAATATTTACTTTGGAAAGTAGAGGCCTAGAACTCCTGCCTCTTCAGGACAAAACATTTGGAACAGACACAGTAGTCTTCTTACTCATCCTCAGGTTCACAGCTACCGCTGTAATTATGCAAGTGAATGCTTTCCAAAAAGCTCGATGGTGTCTAAGAATCGCAATATCACGATCAATCAACAGGAGTTTAGCAGAGCATAACAATACTGAATGTGTACTCGTGTTGTCAAAAAATTTAAGCCTCCTGTTACTATGACCGAAGGATGCCCAGCTAAACTGAGATAATTGCAATACCTTTGCCTTCTAACAGTCTGGAAGTTATGAGCCTGGTAACTGACCACCAATATAATTTCCCATTCCTTCGCCCTGAAGCCCATATACATTAGAAGCACGTTCAATTCATGGACTAGAGTGGCTGGTTGGTTGATTGTCCAAGTAAATTAGGATATACTCAGAGAAAAAATCCCATCAACCATGATGCATTGCTTAGCTGTCAACACACTGCTCAGGCGACTTGATCGAAAGTCAAAGGTCAGAACCCCTAATAAATTGGGTTTTTCATTAAATTTAAATAAAACAATTATATCTGAGATACCATCGTTTAAAAGACTTATTAATATCATTATGTGTGGAATATAAAATGATTTAAATGTGCGCTGCGGCTTCTCTGGATGGAAGGCATGTGAAACTTCCCATTTCCTTAAACTCTGACGCATAAATCTCGTTGAATTTGACCAACGGCATGAGTTATGTTGGCTTTAGTTTGTGGTTTATTCGCATATACAACGGGGTCAAATCGCACAATGTCGGTGACCAAATTCACATTACCGCCACATGAGCTGACAATGCCCTCAAACCAGACTCGTGTAGAATGTCCAATCTGGCATGAGTTGTGTGGCTCATAATGACATCTTGTTGAAACTAAATGTAGCTGGTGCCCAGAACATTCAGTGAAGGCGAAGAGACGTTTTTAATCATGTTTTTTTGTTCATGTCCCCATTCATTTAGAAATAGGCCTCCTATCAAAAGATGATGAAGAGCAGGCTACGTTGACTGAAAAGAACACCCCATTTGATGGAAGAATTTTAATATCGTCAGGCGTCACGTTGAATGCTTTATCCGTCCACGATGATTTGGCAAAACAAACTTAATAAATGACAACTAATTTGACTGATGTAACTGCAACAAGATGGTCATTAACAGCTGTCAAAGTTCGGAAGTCTCTGTTGACAGACTCGTAATATTCTAAAGCCTACTTTATTTAACATTTTGAAGCGATCGGTATAGAACTCAGAGGCATAGATGGGCAGAACCCAAGAAGTAACGCTTTGTCTGCATATTCATGGTTTTTCCTGGTATTTGTGTCTGCGAAAGGTACAATTTAGTTCTGCATGCAGAGGTCGCCTTCAATACAAGGGCGGTTGAATAGTGGACATCAAATGTCTCAAATTTGTGAGAGTGTGTCGAAGAGTACATATTCATGGTGCTTATTGGCATTTGTGTTTGCGTAAGGCACAACTTCAGGTGTTAGTTCTGTATACAGAGCCCCCTTTGATACACGGGCGGTTGAATAGTGGACATCTCGTTTGTAGGTTAACAGGTTAAAGGTTTATGTAAATTTGTGAGAGTGAGTCGGAGAGTACATATTCATGGTGTTTATTGGCATTTGTGTTTGCGAAAGGCACAACTTCAGGTGTTAGTTCTCTATACAGTTAGTTCTAGGTTAATAGGTCAAAGGTTGACCGGTCCTTGAAAAAATTTCGTTGAATTCTATTATTAACACATGTATTAACAGGTTGAAATTCGCCTTATACGTGTCACAAAAACCTTTTAAAAACTCTTGCATTTACCCTCGCATTATAGCCTCTAATGACCTCTTCTTTAAATATTTTAATGGGGGGCCAACATTTTCGAAATATAAAAATATTTCTTTCAAGTTTTGATTGATTTCCTTAAGTCATCACACTAACACTTCTCACCCCACCCCAAGCATATGTTTACTTGAACTAAACTTGCAAATATCTTGCCATACATACACACACAAATACGTATGTATGTACATAGAGACATAGGACCGATAGATAGACAGAAAGACGGACGGGTAGAGAAAACAGACACATATTACTCAAACAAATGAACTTGAATGATAAATATCCGACTAAATTGATGTGAAGTGTCAGTATAAAACGCCATTATAGCATCCATTTAACTTACAACACTTTGCACTTTCGTTCGGTTTGCTGCTGTGTCCATACATAAGACAACGTCGTAATAGAAGAGCACAAAACTAACACAGGAAACAGAAGAAAGTAGTGAAAGAAAAAACTAAATGAGAGCAAAAGAAAAAAAAGGAGAAAAACGAAAAACTCCTCTTAAAATTCAGCAATCCAAAGCAAAAAACAAAATTGATCTGGGAAAAAAAGGAAACGAACCGAAAGAAAACCAAAGAAGATGTGTAATAAGACTGGAGAAAAAAAATCGAGAAAAAAAGGATATGGTTTGGCATGATGAAATAGAAATCGAGTGAAAATGAAACTGATTGAACACCATTTGCAAATGTTATTCAAGCACACAAACACACACACTCATTCACTCACATTCTCCTTTAGAAGTACGTATATTTAGTAATCACACGTGTATATGCGTACACAATAAGACTGAAACTGGAAAATTAATTTAGAAAATGATAGGAGTAAGACAAAAACGAGGCCAAATTTTGAAATAAAATTTAAATTGAATGCCAAAATGGTTTCATTTTTCAAAAACGTCTGAAAACGAAATGCAATACAAATTTAATTTTCTACAAGACAACAGAGAGTTGAAGGACAAACAGTCTACCGGCGACTTTTGAACTTTTTGCTCATCATTCTATATTCGTAACTCACAGCCAGTAAGACCATTCAATAGTTTTAAGAAATCAATTCAAATTAACGTCAGTAATGAAACAAGTATCTACGCTCCCTACTCATGCAAGTTATTGTATTAGAAACATACGTAATTAGTCGTTACAGACCTTCAGTCGGGATTACGACATAGATTTTCACACTACTTATGTTGTGTGTGTTAATTTTATACATGAGTGGCGAGACCTACAGTTTAAAGTCGACTCCGAATGACAGATTTTTTGATAAACTTTTCATTGCAATTTTATTTACTCTCCGAGCTTTTGTCAGAAATCTACTGAGAGGAAGTCTCCGAAGAAATATTTTTTTATATTTCGTTTAGTTCGGGATGTCTGACTTAGGGTCGCATATAAGTGGCATATATGTTAAGGAGATCAGGTGAAGTGGAGTACTTCATGCACCATTGACATCTGAAAACTATGCTGGTTCCACAGCAAACATCGCAATGTACTTTCAAGCTCATAGCATCAAGTCCTTTTGACTTTCCAGTACTGATACCATACATATGACATATTATGACATGACATACTATGACAATATTGAGTCTTTTGTGTATTTCAGTCGCCCACATTCAACGTCTGACTGTGCATAGGAGTAGGTAATGTGCCTAAATCTACAAAGTTCTTAATTTACGATCAAAGCTATATGAATGACAAATGCCTCTATGTACATACATATATACATAATTGGCCATTACAACCCTTCAGTTAGGATTACGGCCTAGCTTCTCACATCACTTATGTTGTGTGTGTTAATTTTATACATGAGTGGCGTGACCTACAGTTTAAAGTCAACTCCAAACGACTTATTTTTGAGAAACTTTTCATGGCAATTTTATTTGCTCTCGAAGTTTTTGCCAGAAATCTGCTGAGGAAGACGCTGAAGAAATTTTTTTTTTCCATATTCCTGGTCCCCTAAAATGAACCGTCCTAAGGTACAAAACACAATGTAAATGGAAATGTTAAAACTGCATGTCTGAAAATCCTCAAACCTAAATCTAAAAATACTTCGAGTATCCAGTGTTAGAGAAACATTCTCGGAATGGGCATTTAAAGCTGACTCGTCTATTAACTTGATTTGTGTTTAGATACTGCATTACTCCAACTTCTCAAATACCTTTCAAAAGGATTCCATTGTTTTTAATATTGCATGTCATAAATTGTAAGAGAAATTCCTCTTGTGCCTCTTGTAAGTTTAATACAGATGCTGAAGAATTCTTTTTTTTGTGAAATTATTTTCAAAATTTATTTTATTTATACTCGTTAAACAATAATATTTCCGCACGATTTCATTGTATATTTTTATTAAGTTTTCGTCTAACGGAAAGACGGACGGACGACTGACTGGAGCAAACCTGCAACAGCAGCCTCGCACTACCACCACTCTACGATAATAAAACAAAGAGATTTGCCTTTAGAAATATTTCTACCAAAAATGAGAAGAAAAAAAAACATTTAAAAAAAAGTTCGGGACAAAAAGAAATTAATACTCGTACACATGATTGTTTTGTCGACAAAAGTTTTTGGCACAATCACCATCACCGCCAGTACAGAGTGTGTGTGAGTGCAGTTGTACAACAATTTCTGGCAATGCGGCATTTTTTCGATTGAATTATGCGACGTTAGCGCATTTACAATCAACTACAAAAATTTCTGATTTCTTTACTTTCTTTTCATTTTGTTTTCCTCTTTTTTCTTCATTTTCATATACAAATATGCACTCACTATACCGACTGTGCTTGGTTTGGTTGCAGGCTTGTTTGTTGTATGCCTAGTGCCACCAACTCATCTCTACACCCACTTCGAAAGCGAGCATTACTGCTTTTATTCAAGGCTCATAAGTTAGATGACATAGACATTGATATGAAACTTTTCTTTCTTTATTTTCCCTTTTTTTTTGGTGTATAAAAACCGAAAACAAAAAAAATATTCAAACACTGACAGTGTTAGAGAGACAGCGTGCGAAACCAGGCTGTAGGTAAAGACATCCACAGGCAGGCATGTGTTTATCTACCAGCCGAGTAACGGATGCTGTAGGCGCCCTTTTTTCATTGGAACGACACGACTTTAACCATATTGTGTGTATGTGTGTGAGTGTGTATTTAAGTTGTCATTGTTTGCAGCGCCGTTTTATTTCCGTTCTCTTCGTATGTATGTATGTCTGTTGAATCTGGTGATTTCCAAGCTTAATATGCAACGGCAAAAAGAGTATTTTTGTTAAGGCAGCAACAGAGCAACAACACCATCATTAAGGCATTTCTCTGATTGTTTGTCATCATATACGTTAAACACAAGGTAGTTTTTTTTTCTTGGGTATGTTTTTAATTTTTTCATATCGTAATAGGAAGGTTGATTCAGAAGGTGTTTTGCTCGGTAAACACAAGTCTTCCGTTATCTTCAGGAGCAGGTTGCTCTTAGCTGCTCGGAATCTCGTAGGTAATGTGTTAGCTAATTAGACGAGAGTCCATGGTTTAAATCCCTGCTCAGATGTGAAAAAAAAACTAAAAAAGGAAATGGTTCTTGCGGCGACGTTCTCTCAGCGGCCTTCTGACAAAAAAGAAATATTTTCTTCGAAGTCGACGTTAACTGTAGATACCGCCACTCATGGATGAAATTAACATTCACAAGGTGGGTGGAATGAAAAGCTGGGTTCTAATTCTAACTAAAGGGTTGTAGTGATCAATTAATACGTTGACTGCCTCTGCAATTTTCAGAAAACTGGCCACGCAGCAAGCCCTTATTGAGTTTTGTTCTTTTCCCAGAAGCCATTTATCGATACTAGCACTGATATAATACGGTTTTATTCGTAGCTACGCAAAATTGGCAGGTTTAGTGAGTACGAGATAACTCGTAGTTGGCACCCTAGAAGGGAACGCAATCCACTAGTTATCTCGTAGTTGGCAGTCAACGTGTTAAGTAAGTTGCTCGGTAGGAGAAGTTTCTTAAATCGACGTAGGCTCCGCCACATATTGATAAAATTAACACACACAACATGGGTGGCGCGAGAAGCTAGGTTGTAATACTGACTAAAGATGTGTACTGACCCGTTAAGAAAGTAAGTAGGTTGCTACGTAGACTTGACTCTCTGAAGTACCCTTTGAAAGTGGAACCAATCCTAAAATTTCCGCAGATTTTTATTTCCATGCCTAAAGGCTGCTGATTGAAAGCCTCTTTCGGCTTATTATTCTGTATATCCCCCCTGGCCGAAATTTCTTCAAAAAATCTCTGCAAGTATCAGTCAGTAATGAAAGGTTTGAGATCTGCTAACCTTTCCCAAACGGATTACAGTCTCCCGTAGCGGATAGAAACTATCCAAACAGTTTATTGCATTCAATTAAATTCTCCAAAATTTTACCAGCATCCCTCGCATTTCAAATTTCCAAATTTTTAAGTGTTTTTGTTACTCTGGCCTGCTCTTTTAACAATATTTATTTTTCCTCTTCTTTGCTTGATTGTTTGTTGCAGCAACAATCAGCAGCATCAGCATCGGCATCAGCCTGAACAGCTGCTGTTTCCGTTTTACTGCCACGTACTAAATGTGTACCGAACACCGTATTCTTCTCTAGAAATGGCAATGGCATACATACACACAGAGGCCAACAAAACGAAGCCTAAACCGAAAAGTGAGTGAATGGATGCCTACGGTATTGCCAACCCTCTGGAATCATTCAAACGCAAACAATACACAATTTGTGTGAGTGTGTGTGTGCACACACTCACACACTATGCTCCATTTGTTTATTTTTCCTGATGTCTTTCTTACTTACGCGCCGTCATAGCCATCCCAGAGCCCAGACCAGACCAGAGTTGTAGTTTTTGGCATTCAGGCTGTTTTAACGGTTTAGCCTGGCGCAGTTTATTTTGTAACGACTGCCAAGTATTCACCAATGAATGCTGAAGTAATCGAGAGGAGTTTTTTTCTGTTGTTGTTCTCTGTGTGTTTGTTGTTTGGCTCACATGCAACGTCAACTTTTTTTCCACTTCATTGCAATTTCAACTATTCCCAATTGTCTGGTTTTATGATTGTTCTTTAACTCGCAGTTAAAACTTCAGGGTTGGGAGTATGTATCTCTAGTATGCAGGGATAAAATGATGGTCGTGGTAAATGCTTAAGTTTAAGCTGTATCCTATATGATGTAACAGTGTCTGTGTGTGTGTAAGCGAAGGCATACAAACAATATGTTTCGTTGGCTGTGTAAGTGAACAAAAGTTTGATTTTTAAAGGAAAAATTTCGCTTTCGTTTGTAATTTTCTTGATTTTTAAAAGAAAATTAAGAGAAAACGTTGTCGTTCTTTATATTTTCTGTTGTTCAAACAAATGTTTAATAAAGTAGCAATTGATAGACATTGAAAATGAAGACTTTAAGTAGCACAAAATCTAGAGAAGAGTAGCAGAGGTGTCGTGAGGTTAAAACAGTTTCCCATCACTAGAGTGAAACCTTAAACAGAAAATAGAGAAGAGTAGCAGAGGTGTCGTAAGGATATTCAGTTAAAATAGTGAAACCTTAAACAGAAAATAAAATCTTATGGAGTCGCTTGCGGACACGGAATACACCTGCAGCAACACACTTTAATTTGTACAGCCACGCCCTCAATTCTTTTACTAAAAAGATAAACTTCAATGCAGAATACAACAACAGTCTGGCACCGTCATCTTTCGCTCCATTTAGGCTGTATTTATTTTAGTTCTGGCAACTTCTAGAACTTACTGTTGATTTAGTGTTGGTATTCCAAGCTTTCGTGGTTTTTCTATGTCACTTTGTTATCGGAATATGAAATTGGTTGGACATACCTGGCCTTGTACTTTCCGCCTTCACAGCAATATTCTTCGTTGAAAATATTGTGATTAGCGCCCCAATATTCTTCGTTGAAAATATTGTGATTAGCACCCCAATAATTGGATCGAGTGGGACTCGCGGTATGTAACACAATCATTAGTTTCAATTTTGGTAATGAAACCAAAAATACAGGCAAACTTAATGGATATTTGGAATCCTTAAAATGGGCCAGTACTAATGTACTGCATGCAACTGGTAGGCGCCAGCTGGACCTGATGAGCTGTGGACTGATATAACAAATTCCAGTGGTTACTGGCCTTATGACATAAATACATAATTGGCCATTACAACCCTTCAGTCAATGATTAAGGCCTAGCTTCTCACACCACTCATGTTGTGTGGGTGAATTTTATAAGTGAGTGCCGAAACCTACAGTTTAACGTCGACTCCGAACGGCAGATTTTTGAGAAACTTTTTCATAAATATTATTTAGGCATATTTCGTTTTGATGTCTGACATGGGATACGAACCCGGAATTTACGTCTAATAAGCCAACACACTACCTACTAGACTAAGACGACTGGCCTTATGAACTCGCCTTAAATTTTTCGAAGGAGGCAAAGCCAGTGATTATCTGAAAGTGGAGTGAGACTTTTGCCCAGAGGAATTTGGAATAATAGAGCATATCGTGACGATAGACGTTAGTCGCTGTACAAGTTCTACAGAGCTCTTGAATTTAATTTTGAAAGCAGGTTTGTTGTAAAAATCCCTTCAAACTGCTGTAATCTGAATCAATGGTGGGACCGACTATAACAGTTTACCCGTTTATTGGACAATTATCTTCAAGGAAGGTGTACGCAACACCCCACCACTTCAGTCTATAAAAAATTCAAACGACTTTGTGGTGCTACTTCTACAAAACTTATTCCCCCGTTTGCCTTTTAAGGGTTAATATTTTTTTGCATTGCTTTTCATCCACACTATACTAAAAACCCCATACATTTTGTAGCATTAATGAAATTATTTTTACTGTTTTGTTATTGCTATTGTTGTTGTTGTTATTTTTGTTTTGTATGCAACAATATTTTGTTTGGAACCCAAAAAAAACAAAAAAAAATATCATATTTTTTTTTAAAGTTCAAAAGAAAATTTGTTTAAAAAAGCAATTTTAACCAAAAAAAAAAAAAAAAAATTAAAAAAAGCTGAGGAAAAAAAAATTAAAGAAAATTAAATTGAAAAGTGGTTACAAAAACAAACATGGAACCCTCCAGAGTTAAGCTAAAAGTTGAAAAGAGAAAATACAAATACAACA
Source organism: Sarcophaga rosellei (assembly GCA_930367235.1). Lineage (NCBI taxonomy): Eukaryota > Metazoa > Arthropoda > Insecta > Diptera > Sarcophagidae > Sarcophaga > Sarcophaga rosellei. The sequence goes on along the minus strand of OV884020.1, from coordinate 11,551,430 downwards.
ATAACAACAATTATATTAAAGGCTACAATTGTTATAATAACAATAATAATAATAATAATAACAACAACAACAACAACAACGATAATAACTTTTCTTGGCATAACCCAGTTATAGCCTCCATTATGTGCATTGGGTTCAGAGTTGGGAGTTGGATACTATAATAGTGTCAATGGCATGAGGCACAAGTAATACACAGTCTTGTTGTAAGAGTTTCTTTTTAACCAGCATTCACAAAGCCAACAATAGGGTTTATGTATTGGTTCTTGCAAGTTGGTGTTTCGTTTTGTTTATATTGGCAGAAGCAGGGTAAAATGGGTTCAGTTTATACTACAATACAGTACAACACCAATAGATCTGTCTAGCCATATCTTGCTTATCTAAGTGTAAATTTAGGTGCGTTAATCGCACTAACTAGAAAGAGCAAGTAAAAAAAGTATACTTTTGTTCCCGATAACCAAAAGGTTTTGAAGTTGTAGTGTCCATGGAAATTGGTTCTATCCTTTACTGTCATGTCCCGATGACATGACCATGAAACGATAAAGGTCCTCACAGACTGGAGAAGAGATTTTCTCACCTCTAATGTGGAGTAGTCGCCATAGTCTTGTAGGTCGAGCTTATTAGACAAGAGTCCGTGGTTCTTACCCCACCACCTCAGGTATCTCAAACGAAACAAAATATGAAAAAAAATATTTCTATAGGCGACTTCCCCTCAGCAGACTTCTGGTAAAAACTCAGAAAGTAAATAAAATTGCCATGAAAAGTTTCACAAAGCTGTCGTACGTTATCGAAGTTAAGCTGTAGGTCCAGCCATGGACGACAAGCTAGGTTGTAATCCCGACTAAAGGGTTGTAACGACCAATTAAGCAAATATTATTGAGACTAGTTGTCGATGAACTGCAGACCCTCCGTGAAATTAAACAAAACGACTTGAAGAAATATAATCGACTCCTAAATGAAGCAGTCACTTGGAAAAATGAAAGAAAAATATCTGGGAAAAGTGCTAGACAACAACCTTATATGGAGGGCTCATATAAAGAGTACTTCAGCCAAGCATACCCTAAGGATAGGAGAAAACTTTCAGCAAATCGTAGTGCGTGAAACCTGGAGATGCTAAATTGGGTCTGTAATAAAAAAGTCGGTTTCGAAATATAGGATATGGAAAGGAAGACGAGCTTGAAAACACTGCTCAAGTGGATTTATTTACAACACAGGGACAGACAAACGTCGGCTTAGGTTAAGAGGACCCGTCCTACTGTTGCTCGAAAGCATCTGCCAGATTCAAGTTCTATGAGATATGGCGCCATTCTCCTAGCCTTGGCTGTTGCTCGGAAGAATCTGCCAGATTCAAGTTTTATGAGATATGGCGCCATTCTCCTAGCCTTGACCGTTGCTCGGAACTATCTGTCAGATTCAAGTTGTATGAGATATGGCGCCATTCTCCTAGCCTTGGCCGGATTTGTTGTATTTGGGAAGTTAAAGCGGTGGTGTTGTCGCATGAAATCACGATAAATTTTTGGGTCAGCTGAGAACATGAGTTTCAACCTTCGCATGAGAGGATATAATTTTTAGATTTCTATGGCAAAAGTTTGAGTATGTAGTATCTCTTGTACAACTGCTAAAGTAACTTCTCCTTGGTATATGCAATTGCAACTGGAAGTCACTAGAGCGCACTGTTTTGAACCTAATAGTACAGCTCATGTGCGAAAGCCTGAGTAATAGAAGAACAGCAAGGATAGTGGAGGATAATATTGAACAGACACTACCCTGTATAAAAACCCTTCCTATTTTCCTGGCAAATATAAGTGTTCATTGGCGATTTTAACACGAGTACGTACGGTGTGTGGGTGGGTGTTGAGCAGTTATGCATTGTTATTTCCATTTTATTACTTTTATTCATACATCCATACATCCGTACATAGCATACATTATATTATTTGTATGATTATTGCTGTTGCTGTTGTTGTTATTATGATTATATTTTATCCTTATTTTTTTTTATTTCTTGTTTTTGTTTTTGCTATTGTCCTTTAGTGCTGGTAATGTGTTGTGTTCTTATTGTTGTGTTCTTTGTATTCATATTTTTGCCGCTTTAACACCATCATAAGCGTTAGTTTTAAGCGTTTTTCCACATTTCACACGTCTTCCTTAATAATAATAATGCCATCCATGTACAATCCTTTAGGATCCTTTATTTTATTCTATTTGTTTCACCCGCTCTCTACCCTCTCTCTCTCTCCACGCAACAGTCATCTTTTGAGCCCAGCCATGCCATATTTGCCATTTACTTTCATTACATTTTCTTAATGTCATTACAGATTTTTATCTCTTGGCTGTTAGCAGTAAAGAAGATGAAGAGGGTGGCAAAGGAGGAGGAAAATATTTTTAATATTTTTGTTTTTATTTTTCTGTTTTTATTTCGTTAATTTTATTCTTTCGCCAATTTTTTTTCTTTTTTTTTGAATTTTTTCAATTTGCATTTCATTTTTGTCCTTCTTTTTCTCGTTTGCTCTTCTCCTTTAATCCTTTGAATTCCCTCAACTTTTTACTCTTTTATTTTTTTCGTTTTTTTATATTTTTTATTCCATTATTATTTATTTAATTATAAAGAAGTTTTTTGTCAAGTGGTTTTCCTTTCTAAAGGCTTCAAATTTAATGAAAACATGTTGGGGGGCAATATCCCCTCTTCTCATACTCACTCACGCTCCCCCACTTAAACTTAGTGTAAGGAAAACAACCAGGCTGTTTAAAGATTTTTCGCATTTGAACAGTATGAGTAGTGGGTAAAAGAATACAAATATTTTAAGTAGAATTATCGTAGTTTTCTTCGCGTTTTTCAAATAAGAACTCAAAATGAAATACCTGAGATGGCCTCAGCTCCTTCACTCACGACAATGCAAAACAAAGTCAAACCAAAGACGTGAGTGTAAAGGAGTTTTTTTATTCTCAAATTAAGCAAAACCAACAGATCCAAAGATTTCCTTCAGAGCCGGTTTTTTTCACCACTAAACGTAGTGGAGCTTGGTTGTGCACATACATATATAACATAATTGGCCATTACAACCCTTCAGTCAAGATTACGGCCTAGCTTCTCACACCACTCATGTTATGTGCCTTAATTTTATACTTGAGTGACCTACAGGGACGAACGACAGATTTTGAGAAACTTTTTCATGGCAGATTTATTTACTTGCAGAGTTTTTGCCAGAAATCTGCTCAGAGCGTGTGGCCAAAGAAATACTTTTTTTTTCATATTTTGTTCTTGATGTATGGCCTGGAGATCTACCCGGGCCTTACGTCTAATAAGCAAACACACCACCTACTAGACTACGGGGACTGCTATCTGAGGCCAATATTAACAACTGCCAAGAGCATGATTAGTTCCAATAGCTAAAAGAATATTTAAAGAAACTGTTTCTGACATCAGAGGCCTTCAAAGAGGCCTTGAGCCTGCAAGTCGAAGGTTAATGTTAGTGGGATTGAGGATAAATCAGAGCAGGACCAAAGTAGTGTCATTTACAAGAAGGACAAAGCCTTTCAAATGAAAAAAGATTCGATTCCTGATTGAGAAATAAAAACACTTCAAATGGTGTTGGACAAAATACAGGGATTAGTGACATTGAAAAAATGACATACATATAGTGCCAATCGCGGTTCCATTGGATTAAAGTCCATTGCTCATGATAGTAAAGATCAGAACTTGGGCGATTATGGTTACGATAATGGAGGGCAAGATATGACCTAATAAATCAAATGGCTAACGGTTAGCTCTTTTACAATATTAAATATTAAATTAAATACTCTAAGGCTATATATTCTTTTTTTAGAGAGGGACCATTCTGGGGTTGGAAAGTTATATTGTCATAGGAGCGTTTTAGGTCCCAGTGAAATATTCCGTGCCTAACGGTTCGCTCCTTTACAATAGTGAATGCAGTTACTCTGAGGCTGTACACTCTTTTAAAAGAGGGACCATTCTGGGTCGGAAATTTATATTAGCATAGGAGCGTTTTAGGACCCAGAGTGAAATATTCCATTCCAATGGGAAAACTTGCAGGTGTCTTTCAAGCGAGAATTTATGCCATCAATAGAAGTACTGGGGCAATTCACACAACTTTGTATCGTGTATGTTGTATTGAATACATTTGTTTCTTAGTGAACGCTCAATGCTATGCTGTATTGTGTGCTTCGTGGCATTCAAACAATTTGATAGCCCTAAACCAACACAACATATGAAAACATATACACATTTTTTCATTCACACAATTTGATAGCACGAAACCAATACAACTTTTAAAAACATATGGAAAAAATGTGTATAAGTGTATCAGATTTTTATACGAAAATTATCAACAACAATCATACACTGTTGTATGTTCTTCCAACAATACAATGAATACAACGATACAACGGCTTGTGTGAATTGACCAACTGTGTTACAATTGTACCGAAATGGCAAAGGTAAGAACATAACAATTCGATCCGACAGTCAGGCTGACGTCCTAACAATCGACTCTTATGAGATTAAGTCGAAGATAGTTTTGGACTGTTTGGAGCATCTCAACCAGTTAGGTAGTAAAAAGGATACACTCTGCTATATTCCAGTTCTAAGGGAATTCTCGGCAATGAGCAAGCAGTCGAGCTTGCGAGTAGGAGAGCTTCCGCGCCGCCATGCAATCTTGTGTGGGGTGTGAAAGGATGTTTGGAAAGCGGACCTTTCCGAAAGAAAAAGACTTTTGATTGCGAGGCAATCGAAACTTTTGATGACAAACTACAATAAAAAAAGATCTAAGTCATGTCTCAGACTATTCATTTTTTTGACAGGACACTGTAGACTCATTGTGAAGATGAGAACAAATCATTTGTACAAGAGTGAACTATATGAGAATGCTGAATGAGTTAGGTAGGGGAAGGATCCAAGGAGATATGTGTATTCGCTGCAATGAGTAGATAAGATAGATGAGCTTACGAGGAGGGGACAATCTAAAATTTTCTTGTCTCAAAGCAATTTCAATAAAAGAAGATCTGATCCATGTATCGGACTTTCCAGGAATAATCTGAGGTGGCTTTTCGATAGGTTACTGTAGACCTAAAGTATACTTTTTTCAGCCCAAAGTGTAGATTCTTTGCCTGAGTCATTAGAACAGGAATAGTCTTGGAGAAGGCTTTAAAGGAATATCATATAAGCTTTGAGAGGAATACAACCAATCATATGGTCGTAGTGATTTAAAGAGTATGAAGAAGATTTATTTAGGTTAACCTAGCTTTTGATTGCAAATATCTCTTCTTCTCGGCATATACATTAAGCAAAGTATTTACACTTTTGTGTTACAACAACAATTGATTGCGATTGGTCAACAAAACTTTCCATTTTTATTTTTCATTGTCCCCCCATCATCATGAACACGAACACTTAAAACAAAAAACGGCAAAATAATAAACGATCACAGGACATTAGGAGAAATTTCTTCATAATAAAAACGCCAACAAATACAATTAAGCATGAGTGTGTATACTACGATTGTATTGTAAATATTTAACAATGAAAATAGAAAATAAAATGTTTAAATTTTAGTTTCATTGCGAGTCCTTTTCTGTTGAATTTTATTTCTATTATTTGTCGTTATTGTTGTAGTTGTTGTTGTTGGTTTTGTTTGGTATTCTTTAGCCTCAAGTGTGCCTTTTGGTTTACAATTAACAAATTTAATTTAGTTTCCCTCAGTCCTACCCTCGGACAACCCTTTGTTCTGTTCTTCAAACTCTCTCGCTCTCTCTGTGTATTTTTGCTAGCATTTTCCTTCGATGTCCTTTGTACTTTTATAACGTTTGGAAAACAACACAAAATAATTGAGTGTACTAAGCCAAGCATGGCAAGAATTTTAACCCAATTTTTACTGGTCCTTTCACAGAGAAATACTAGAGGAGAAGATATTCCACAGAAATATATACAAAAAAAAATATTAAAAACAATACAGTTTTATAAATGGCACAGAAGTTGAGAAATAACTGTAGATGGAACTAAAATAAAAACAAAATTTAAAAAGGTACCTTAAGGTATCCAAAAAGTACTTTTTGTGCTTTAAAAATATAAGGAAGAGCGTGAGTTCCGTATTCAAACAGAAAACAGAATTTGCACGGCAGTTAGGTAAGGTTCGGCTGGATTATATGAAGTTTGAAGCATAATTTACTTGGGTCTAGAATGATACTATTGTTCCCACACTGGCCCTCCTTATGCCTCTCGGCTTGTCAATTTTTTGAAGGTATGGGCACCCAGTATCATATTGATAGAAATAACAGAATTGTTATTAATACTAGAAACGCACCAAAGTGATGCAAAAGGGTCACAATTCTTCGAAGAGGAAGAGGTTTTTGGTTTCAGAGCTTCTTGCGAAGTCCTGCCTGCTCGTCTTAAAGTTGATTAGATGCTAAGCCTGTGTAGGCAATCTTTTAAGATCTTGCTAAATTTGCTGATTAAGCATTGTGCTTAAAAAACGAGTTCGATCTCTTCTCTCTTCTATACAGATTGTGAGAAAATGTGTGAGATCCCTTCTCCACATGATTTTATTCAGCTCTCGAACATGAGTCCTGATGTCAGATGAAAGGGCAAGGAGAATTCTACAGAATTCTTTAATTTCTTTAAGCAGATCCAATCGTATACAGCTGTCTCTTGAACAGACCGCGGAAAAGATGAAATACATGGAAATAAATCTTTCTAGCAGAAGTCTATGCCTTCGAAAGACGTGCACAATTTAAATTGAATAAGAGGTACAAAAACCTGACAGTCGCACCGCCATTCGAGCAGTCGGTTCTTATGAGGTTAAATCGAAGATAGTATGAGACTGACTAGAGAACCTAAATCTGCTAGGCATGCAAATACGTAATCTATGCTTGGCTCTGCTTTGCTCTGTCTCTGGTCATGAGATAATTCTCCTCATTGGGTAAGCAGATGAGCTTGCAAAGAGGAGAGATTCCACGCCGCCGTTAAAACCCAGATGTTTGAAAAGGTATGGTCAACAAAAGGAAAGGATAAAGAGAGGCAAAGACACTTCGCAAGTCTAGTAGGTTTTATAAAATCGGAACTATTATTAGGAAACTACAATAAGAGCAGATAGAAATCATGCATCAGGTTATTAAGGAACTACTTGACGATGTTAAACGTTTTTCTGACTGGACACTGTAGACTGATTATGAAGTTGAGAGCAAATCATTTGAACTTCTGGGACTATAAGGGAATGCTCAATCAGTTATGTAAGGAAAGGATCCAAATACATGTGAGAATTCACGGCATGAGACTATCCAGAAATGATCTGAGGTTGGGTGCATATCAAGAGAAAGACAGGAAATTGGAGTTCTTGGCACCGAGAAGTATCCTGAACTTTATCATGGTAAAAGTCTTGGAGAAAACATTTCAAGGATACCCTCAAGTATCAGAGTATCCAGCAATAACCTGAGGTTGGTAACTGCTATTTTGACAGATCACTGTAGAGATTCATGGTACATTTATTTAGAATGGGGGTTGCTGCGAGCTTAGCGTGCGGATTCTGTGACGATGAGAATGAACCATCAGAGCACATACTAGCGACCTGTGAGAAATTAGTTGAACGAAAAAGAAAACTTCCGGGTGCAAATCAAGAGAAAGATAGGAAATTGGCGTTCTTGGCACCGAGCATTTAAGGACACTATATAAATAAAGCTGGCCGAAGGCTCCGTAGTCTAGTAGGTAGTGTGTTGGCTTATTAGATGTGAGGTCACGATTCAAAGTCCCGCCCAGACTTCTCAAACAACACGAAATATAAAAATATTTCTTCGGCGACTTCCTGGCAGCAGATTTTTGGCAAAAACTCTGGAAGCAAATGAAATTGCCATTAAAAATTTAACCCAAAAATCTGTCGTTCGGAATAGCCTTTAAACTGTAGGTCACCCGCCACTAATGTATAAAATTAACACATACAGCATAATTGGTGTGAGAAGCTAGATCGTAATTCTAACTGAAGGGCTGTAATCGCCAATTGTGTGTGTGTATGTATAAAGCTGTAGGGGTCACAGTAATAAGGTACCGGTTCAAGATAATATTAATAAAATGTAGTGCACAACGCATTTCATCTAACGAGTATTTATTTTTGTAGCTGACTGTAGTAATTTTGAAATGCATGAATGAATTACTGAAAATACGAATGAATGAATGACTGAACAAAGGGACATAAAATTTGCTGCTGTTAAGGAGAATGGTGCAGGCAACGACATTGTTCATGAGTTATAGTTGTAATTGCGTTACTTTGGTTGGTACTTTTTCAAAAGTATGCAAAAAAATGTACTTTTGTTAGAATAAAATCTTGACTAAATAGTCAAGAAAAGGTTCTTTTTTGTGAAATGAATTAAATAAATTTTTTTGTATTTGTATGACCTTATAGTGTAGTTGTTGTTGTAAACTTTAATATTTTTTATATGTAAACGATATTTAAAGCAACAACAATAATAAAAGTTTAAAAACAAAAAAAGTTCATTAGGTTGAAAGTTGAAGTATCAAAAGACCAAAATACCAAAAGGATTTACAATAGAAGTGAATAAAACACGTATAAGGACCTGTAAGACGCGACTTTCAGGAACTTTACGTATGAAATTTAGAAAATAAGTGATGCAATTTGGAACATACTCTTTCGATTGAGTAGTAGGGAAGTCAGTCAACACATTTTCGCCACAAATTTCCTTCCAAGTGGGATATTCCCCTCAGAATATTTTCCCCTCAAATTTGCTTCCAAGTGGGGAATATCTTTCCAGGATATGAAGAGTTTCAAAGTGTTGAAAACTGCTCTGAGAAATGCTTGTGTTGGATTTCTTCATACTTTCACAGCAATTTTAGGCAAATAATGGCATATAATGGTCTGCCTGCCTGCATCTATAATTTTTTGAGTCAGTGTTATAATCTCCTTAAAGGTCATGTGCTCAGTTTCGAACCTGATCGCCTTATTGTCTGCTGTTGTTCCATTAGCAGTCTATTCTCTCTGGTTAAGGTTTTTAAAGGATTTTAAAGTTTATCATTTTACTATTTGACCCTTTTATCCTCTTTTTTTATTTTTGTCATATCCTTTCGGCATGTGTTTGCCAAATGGTATATGCAAGGACGAGTGCAAGCATTTGCCATTTGTTGTTAAAGTTACGAAATTATTTGAATTTCAAACAAACAAAAAAAAATCGTCGAGTGTTTTTGTTCTCAACATTTTCCCCTTCTCGTTTTTTTTTTTTTTGTTTTTTGGTCGGCTTAAAGTCCTTTTTATATTTATTCTTCTGTTTCTTTTTGTTTTTTTTTTGTTTTCCTGACAAACTATTGCCTTAAAAAATAAAGCAGAAAAAAACTCAGCCCTCAATTGAAAGTAAGTCTGGAAATGGTAAATTTCTGTTGTCATAAATTTCCCTTTTTTTGTGGGGTAATGGGGTGATGGGGGATTGTGTTATGGAGTTTAAAGTGGCTTTTTGTTTTATTTTTTGTTCTCTTTTTATAAAGGATTTCCTTTTATTTTATTTATTTCATTTCAAAATTAAATTTAAAAAACAAAAAAACTGCTTCATTATGCAGGATAAACCTTTTTTTTCTGAACCATTTTTATTTGTTTGTTTATTGCGATTAGTTTGAATGCTTATTTTAAGTAACGAGGGTTGTGTAGAAAGTTTAAGAGGTCAGAAAAGAGAGCAGTATATTATATTCAGTAGCATTGGCAAAACCAAATGTTTATTTTTTATAAATCTTTAAAATCTATTGGAGGCAGTATCGAGTATCTCAAGGCAACTGACATACAAAGTCTGTGGAAAGGAATAAAACAATATTTTCTGGCTAGAGTTAGAAAACTTGATCATCCCAAAGGTTTTCGACTTTAGTCTTACAGCAAAGATACCGGTCTGTTTATGATAATGATATGCATTTTCCAGAGGACGTCATTCAGCAATGCACTGATGAAAGAAGAGGAATTTGTTCTTCCCGTATAAATCCAGCTTACATGTCCAGCACTATGTAGAAGGAGAATAAGGAATCTTGGCCTATATATAGACGATTTGTCACGCATTGACATTGGCGGTCTGAGCCGCTTCGTCAAAAACTTCGAATGGTATTGAGACTAGAGGATAACGTATCACAATTGGCATAATGTAAGTCCATCCAATTTTCTTGGACGGTCAGCATTCTCCATCAATACACTGATAGATAGCATATTTAGCGACAGGAAAGTGCCCATTAGATCCAAAGATAATGTGTACATTTGAGATTGTTCAATAATGTCAAGTGTCTTTCGACGGTTATCCTTATAAGGACTCCTTGCAAAAGCTGGTACAGAAAAAAATTTCAAATTAATTGATTGATAAGTGATTGGTATTCTTTTGCAGAGGAGCAAACAAATGGTGTCACACAAACTTCATGCATTTGCAAATGAATAGACCCACCAGACCAGACTTATCTGGACGTCCAGACCAGGCTTAACCGTACACGTATAACGAAAATTTGCATTTAACCTGATCAGAATTCCTACTAGAAACCTCATAAAAGTTATATCGGGAAAATATTCCCTGAAGTGCACACGCTAGGAGGGTGGAAATGTATCACAACAACTGCTGTAGAAGCTGTAACGGTAAGAACGAAGAGAAGAACACAGAACATCTTTTCCATCATTATCCGTCACATGGCAATCAAAGAAGGAGAATACCTAAGCACCTAGGATTTAAAGAGAGAACGTGTCTAGTATAAGTTGATTTCAATAGAATTCACATCTTCAGGAAACTATCGACGTGGCTTAGAGATGCCTACGAAGAGTTGTTGTAGCGCAATAGGTAATATCGAAGATTAAAAGTGAATCTTACAGGACCCAAGTAAGCTATGCCCGTTAAAGATGCTGTCAATTTAAGCTAAGCTAACCTAAACTTACAGTGAGGAGGTACTAAGAAGTATTACGGTCAAACGACTTCTTGCACTGCCATCAGTCCATATATGGTATCCTCATAATACTGTACAGACTCCGCACTAATACTTCTCGTGTCACATCTTCGTCGTTTCGTCGTCATTGACTCCACACATTTGTTCACGCTTGATTCAAGACATATCTTTGGGAGAATTAGGATGGTCAAGTGGCTATTAGGGCACTGGATTTTCACGTAATGACCGAAACGACCACAATGCTCTCAAAGTGGTGATAGACCGTTTTTGGCTAACGGGACATAATTTTAAATCATAGTATTGGATTCGTCAATCGTTACTAACACATGAACAGTTGCGGATCGAAGTAGGATAGCAAAGAGAGCAAAGGTTAAAGTTGGATAGGAGATGTCTGTTCAAACTCCAGATATAAATTCTCTTTCAGAGCTGAACCAAAACATATGATGATAGTTTTGATGGTAAAAACAGAAAAACTCTGAGTATAGGTCATCAAATCTTAAGTTCTATCTTTCTCCTCATTTTATGTATGTATGTGTCTTTGCTTATTAGACTATACCCGTGGTTCATACCCCAGCTTGGACATCTCGAATAGAACCATTTATAAAAAGAAATATTTCTTTCGGCGATTGCAGTCGTCTTGCAAACATTCTTAGAGTAAATAAGATTGGGGGTCCCGTCTCTCGTGTATCAAAATTAACACACATACACACATAACGTGGGTGGTGTGAAAGCTAGGTTATAATTCTATCTAAAGGGTTGCGAAAACCAATTGAGTAAGCAATGTAAACGACTCAATTAATTTAAATTTTCATCAGAGGGCAATCAATATACAAAACAATAGTTTTGAGAAGGCAAACAATTTTAAAGCCAGCCCTCGTTTAATTATATGTTTGTTTTTCTTCAATATATCTTTGAAATATTTGTTTGATATACTTTTTTTTCTAGTTACCATCCCTATATTGTTTTCGTATTGGCCTTCATTTGTTTTTAAATATTTGATTTTTATACCAGAATAAATCCATAAGACTTTGAATCCATTCACAACCCCCTGTAATAAGCCATTCTTATTTGGGTACATCATCTTAACACTTTTATTTCATTTTTTTTTTCAAAAGGCGGCCTCTAAACAAAGAAGAAAAAAAATGAAAAACTTGCTCATCAGCATCAGCATCAGAATCAGCATCAATAGTCGTATAATCAACGAGAGAAATTGTCTTCTTCGCCTGCTACTTCATTATTGTTTAAATCCCATTTAATATCCCTTTTTGGAGACTTGCCTTCTTTTTCTTTTGTTTTGATTTGAATTTAAATTTTTCTTCTGTTGATTGACCCTTTCAAAGAATGTTTCATTTCATTTGTTGCATTTGTAGGTAGGATGGGTAGGCAGGCAGCAGGCAGGGTGTTTTCGATTACTTTTAACAATTTCAGATAAATTTTAATTTATTTGTTGGTTATCAAAAATATTTTTTATTTCATTGCGATTTTTTTTTTGTTTTTTTATGCTTCTATGATTTTTCTATTTTAAATGGTTTTCACTTGTTATTCTGTATCAATTCAATTTTGAATGTGCGTGTTAATCAAATATTGATGAATTAAAAATAAAAAACAAAAAAATAAATAATTTTTTAAAATTCTTTGTTTAATTAAAAATTAAAAAGGATTTCATTTTAAAACTTATTTCATTAGCCATTTCGAAATTAAGACCATTACTAGTAATGAATAGAACGTGCTTTGGACAATACACCCCACAAGCCGTGTCTAATTTTTAATGGTAACCCCAAGATTGATTGTACAAGTTCTTTACAAATTAAAAATTTTAATGGAGTAATAAATAAATTAAAAATGTATGAAGAAAAACAATACTTTTAATGCAATTGAAACAAATAAAAATATATATATGTATGTATGTATATATTTCGACAAACACTAAGATTTTGTCAATACCACCCAACAGTGGCAAATAGGGAAATACATTTCGGGAATGTATAAAGAGCTGAATCTGTTTATATTGCTGCAGGAAAAACATGATAAGGAGGAAGAGCAGTCCACATATTGGTAGCCCAACTTAAAGTCATTCTTTATATGATGGAAAATCCTTCAAACTGCCAAGTCAACCAGCATTTGTGGTTAGTATAGTTTATTTGAGGAATTATAAAGTGAGCGTGCTTTATGAAAAACACAGTGCATCGAATGGTTTCCGTGTTTCAAAAATGGTGAGTATGATGTTAACAACAAAGAGCGTCTGCGATAGCGAAAACAGAGTTTCAAAACCATAAATGTGGAAACAGTATTCGATCAAGGTTCGTGTTAGAAGCAAGAAAAGCTTGCAACAAACACGTGACTCAATTTTACTTAATTGATCATTACAATTTTTTAGTCTATATTACAAACCACCTTTTTGAACTACCCTTGTGTTGTGTGTTAATTTTATATATGAGCAGCCGGACCTGATACTTAATAGTCGGATTTGAAAAATTATTCATGGAAATTTTATTCATTCTTAGCTTTTGTCAAAAATCTGGTAAAAGAAAATCACACAAACAGATATTTTCCGTTGTGTTCAAGATGTCTGAGTTGGAGTATGACTAGATTACGCTGAGCACACTATCAAATACAGAGACTATGTAGCATATCGTGTCCGGGACAGCCAAAAAATTTTGGAGATCATAACTTGCACACACTTCTCGTTTAGTCAGACGTAAGAAGAGTTTTCACAAATATTAGGCGTGAATCCAACAGCCATTTTGAGACGTTTAAAAGCAGCAGCCAAATGAACTGAAACCGAGAAACGTTGAAAGATGATATTGCATGCCTGAAATGCTTTAAAAAGAAATCATTCTTGCATTGAATTATCACTGATGATGATAATGGATTCATTACGACAAGAAGTCATATGTGAAGAGCATACAACAATAATTGAATATCTATTGCGTCACGGTAACGCTGTGACTTTAATGGCATCAGAGAGGTTTGATCCACTATCAGCTACTGAAATCGTGAGAGGCTATCCACAGGATACCTGTTTAAGCAACAATTAATTCATTTGAAGTGACAATTGGGCGCAAAACGACCTGAATATACAACCAGGCAGACACCAGAATTTCTCTATTTGATAACAAAATTTCTTCCATATATTGCAGCGCCGATCAAAAACTATTTCAGAAAACAGTGGACGGGAAGTTTTACCCCACCAGCCGGATAAAATTAGAGCAGTGGCTTTAGACAGAAGCCATAAAGACCTAGCGACTTATCATAAAATAGCACACTAAGTATAATTCGCCTTCTTTGCAGGTACTTACAGACGTTAAGAAAAACTGCGACTACGTCGATCTCAGTACAGTTGTCCCATATTAGAATACATTTGAGACACAATAAAAATTATCATTATTCTTTAGTAGTGAGGCAGTTTTCCAATACTAAACGGTCACATATTCTTCTGTTTATATAAGTTAGGATCAACCACAACTTCGCGGTTCTCAAAAAGATATTTTTCATGCTTAAAATTCTTATGCTGAACTTCTCGAATAAAGGCATTAGAACAAGCCGAAGAACCTTTTCAATCGAATCAATGCTAAACACATAAATGGACTGGATAATTGGACTGACCAGAAAAGTGTCATCTGTTATGAGGCTGACACTGTAAATTCGTCTGAAGTGAGCTGGGAACATGAAGGTAACTTAGTATTCTATGTTCAGCTGAAACTGTGGATTTGTTTAAAGTGAACACCGTCTATCACAAACTGTTTACAAAATAGTGATTGGAATATTTTGCATCACACGCCTTATAGTTCAACAGTTGCCCGCGTGACTACCAATTTACCGGAATTGTTTTCATAGAAGGGAAATAGACATAGTAATTGGACATATCGAACGATGTTCAATACTTTAAACCAATTTAAATGCTACCAAGGCTTCTTAATGGACCCCCAAAATTTAAGTACATTCTCCTGATCCTTGCTGTTGAAAATATACGTCAATGTACCTCCAAAGTTTTGCTTTAATTTCTGGGAAATTATTACAATCAAATGTAATACAGAAACCAAAAAGAAATCATTTTTGACATCCCTTTAACATTCTCCTCTTCTCACGTTCATATGGCATGTCTTGTGGCAGCCATAATTTTACAACCGTGTTAACCATAAAATTACGAGAAAAATTCCTTAATAGACGCCGTTAATAATTTTGCCTTGTTTTACTGATTTGTCACACAGGATTTGAAATTAAAATGTTGCTCGAGTTGTTTTGATTCCTGTGCTTCGTTTGCTTTTTAATTTATCAGGTTCCAGTAGTTGAGTTTTTGTGTAACTCTTTTTCACATTTTGTTCTTGTAATCTTTTTTTCATTTCTTTGTCAAACCCCCTTATATAACCCTCTAAGGAAGCCAGACTCTGTAATGATTTGTTTTGTTGTAAATGAAGTTGTTGTTATTATTGTTATTGTTGTTCTCCATACATACGTATGTACATATGTACATACGTACATATGTGTAGTTGGCTGTAAAATGTTAAACATTTTTGTGGAAATAATTTTTATATCCTTAACGCTTGTTAACTTCAGTTGATGAAGGACCAACTTTTGCTGTTTGAAAAACATTCTCTGAGACACAAAACAGCAAAAAAAAATGACAATAACAGAAAAACTTCTCTCAATTTGTGACATTTTCCCTGTGTCGCTGTTTAATTCTCTCTAAATCGTTTATAATGCGTGAAATTATGCATGTGGGAAATACAACAACGGCGACGCTGACAAATATGATGATGATGATGATGATTATGCTGTTGACGACTGTAATTTCAGAACGATGTTTTTGTCACTCGGCATGGTTTTCATATTTAATTGCTGTTGTTATTTTATGTTGTTAGTACAATCATGCAACAATTATGTGTACAAATGTTTGAGTACGATAAATTAAAACGAATTTTTATTTTTAAAAGACCTCCGCCCAATGTAAAGAATAGAAAAATTGTAATTATGATTGACTGTAGTTGGAGATGGAAAGTTTCGAGTCTAGCCTTTACGTTCAAAAGTAAAACTGTTTTTTAAACTGTTCTCCTACAGAGTGGTATATAGCAACAGGCTGGAAAACCTTGTGTTAGTTTTCCAAACCGCGTGAGAAAGAATATTGGAATAGATGTCATGATGTCCTAGAAAACAGGCATATAGGGCGGGCAGATTTCGAGAGACAGCTTTGTGGCTATGGCGAGAACTATTTAGGACCGGTTGGACGGCTAGGAAAAAGAACGAAGGGAACTAAAACTTACTAATAGGGAGTAATTTTATTACTGCTTGGACGGCAAGGAAGAAGAACGAAGGGAATGAAAAGTTGTTAACAGGAATGGAATAAAATTTGGATCTTGAGGAACTGAATTGAATTATATGACCCATTGGCCCACAGTATGATAACATGCGATCAAGCTTATGGAGAGCCTTTGTGATATCATTCAAAAGGGGCTAGAGTTACTAAGTTGAAAGTGTTGGCGGGTTAAAGGAACTGGTAATCAACCTCCCGGTCGAAGCAAAATAATACCATTAAGGAGAAGAAAAAAGAGAAGAATAGAAAGAGAAGAAAAAATTAAAGAACATTCAACTCATGGAGAAAGTAGTCTCACGAAAAACAGAGTCCACGTATTTGGTAGTAGCGCTGGAAAATAAATTAATATGAAGGAAGATGAACAAGATGCTTCACGATTGGATAATAAGACTTAAACCGCAAGGACTCGACTGGCACTGGATCCATATATGGGTCGAGCTCGCAGCCAAAATTGCAAATGGAGCATGAACTCTGTGATGAAACTCCAAGAGACCTAGCTTATGGTAATGAAAGTACAAATGTAGCTGTACAGTCTACCAGTCACCACGGACGTCCATTGACGAATACTCGTATAGCTTTCAGCAACACGTGCAAACGATAAAATTATTTTATCGTAACTATCGTCCTACTCATAGTGCTACTAACAACGTGGTGAGTAAATTCAAGTCCACGATCGAGTAATACCAGTACTTTAATGTCACGAAAGATTTGCCGAAAACGTAGCCGCTATACGTGATAGCGTGCAGCAGAAGCATATGATGTAGTCGTTTTATATAGCCGACAGGACAAGTACTCGGTATTTTGCAGACCATAAATTGGTGAATTTTTCGTCGTAAGATGGACCTACATAGCTAGAACCCAGAACCAAACCAGAAGGTAAAAGAGGTGTGTTCGCGGAACAGTGTTTGGCATTGCTATCTCAAGTGGCGGTGACGTGAACTTGATACCGAGAAGTGGGAATTTGATTCCAAAGGGTCTTTTTCTTGTGGGGGCTTCCGTAAGTCCCAGGTGTATGCAAGTAAGCCAAAAATCATATATAAACCGCCATGCCATCGGTGAAATTCAGACTGATTTCTGCGCCAGTGTTGGGGAAAATTTGGCATTTCAAATACGTTTCTCGCAGAGAAAATGTAGCGAGAATTTGAACGGCCTTATCATAACCGACATAACCCATGCTATCGGTGAAGACGTAGCGAGCATTTACACGGTGTTATATTGCACAGAGAACAGTGGCAAGAGGCCTCTCAAACGAATAAATCAACACACACTGCTTAAATTCAAAGATAGGAAGCGCACAATGAAATAAGCTGTATCTTATAGTCAGGTCTCTAGGTTAGTAGACAGACCAACTAACTTGTTAGTGTAGAATCAAACAACTTGGAAAGGGAATCGCCAAGATTGATATGTAGATTCTGCGATGAGGTGAACGAAACATCAAAATTGGAAACTGTGGGGCATTAATGCATTTCAAACGGAAACCATTGCATGCTTTTCAAGTGCCACACAAGAAGTTATTCTTACTGACATAGAACAACGTTCTGAAAGTAACAAGACTGGGGGAGTCTTTATTGAGCGTACACTACAGTAGGTGTCAAAGTACTGACACAGCAATGGTGATAATGTTGATGACAAATACTGGGTACAGACTGGATAGAGGCTTTGCAGTTCGAGTGGCAAATGCTTGCCAAGGTAAGAAGGGCTGGGAGAATCATTATTGAGAATGCAGTACAATACTTTAATACCTTTAAACGACGATAATGATAATGATAATAACATGTATTGGTACGGTTACAGACTACAGTTCGAATGGCAAAGCGCTGCCTTATTCTTACTAATACAGAACAAGGTTCTGAAGTTTGTCAGGGCAGCGAGACTGATACATTACAATACTCCTAATGGGTACAGACAGACTTTACGGTACGTGTGGCAAACAGCTGCCTTCATAATTGTCCCCTTGGATAGAATCAGCAATCTATTTAATGCTTTGTTACAAGATTAAGCAATAAAAGTGAATGAAGCAGAGAAAAATCTAATACATACTGCTTTTGCTGCAACAAAAGTTAAATTTTAAATTTTCGTTCTTGACGAGCAATCAACAAGGAAAAAAAAAATTATCGATTGTTATGAATTTTATTACATATTCAATAAAATTATTTATGAATTGTCATAAATCTTCCCGCCTCTCTTAAGAAACATGCATAAATTCCCCCTTTAGGAGTACATACTCGTACATACATATATTCATTTTAATGGTATTAAATACTTGAAAATCCTTCTTTTAAATTCCATGCATAAGTATTGTCTTTGAAATTAAAAAGGAAAAAATTCTTATTCCTCCTGTTAATATGTGTACATATATGTATGACTATGCGTATTGCATATGTGTAATGGAAGAAGATTCATGCATAAGTATCTAAGTTATTTTTTTTTAATACTTTTCAGCAAAGAATCCCGCATATTGGTTTAGATTTACAACGTAAAACACTTGAAACGTATTGAAAAATTGTGAAAAAAACGAAAGAAACGAAATCAATTGTTTTAAAAAAGGGGGAGAACAGACGATTATGAATGTTAAATAAAATTCTTTTATTAATATTTTTCTAAGCGGCAAAGAAAAAGAAATCATCTAAAAAACAGCATCACTGTACATCAAAACAGTATAAAGGATGTTTAAGGTAGACTACGTTTACCAACTCTGTAAATAGCTTTACATAAGGCCTTTGTACTGAAGTTGCGATTGAGCATGACAATGTTTTAAAACATTCATATCAAAAGTAATAATATTATGGCATAGCACTGTTAAAATCAATAATTTAATAGTCGTGGTATTATACATAGGTGCAGTTAAGCACAAGTTATTGTTCTGTAAAGTACTACTTACATATGGGATATTATGTATTTAGTTACACTCACCTAGAAAAGAAAGAGAAAAAAGATCACAGTTAGTAAAGAGTAAGATCGTTATATTTCTTATATTTAATAAATAGAAAACTTCGTACTGTCCCTATAATTATAAAACAAAGTGTAAACAAAGTGACTGAGTCCATATGATATTTTATTATACATTGAGATCCCACCGAAAACCATGCATAATCATGTGTTGGTTAAGTTGCCGGAGGCCAGTAGGTGTGTTGGCTTGTTAGGTGTAAGACTATGAGGTTTGTCTCAACTATATCTCGATCAAAAAAAAAAAAAAAAATATTGCCATGCAAAGTTTCTCGACAATCTATCGCGAAACTTCAATCAACTTTGAACTGAAGATCCCGCCGCTCGTGGTTTACATTAACACACACAACATGGATGGTGCAAGAAGGGTTGTAATGATCAATTAAGTAAGTATGTATGTAAGTAATTATTGACCAAATGTCTCGAAATCTATTTTCAATGGACGATAGCTCCGTCAAGCTGACAAGGGTCGGAGAGCCAAAAAACCTATGTCTGCATCTCGCAAGAGATGGGCATTGACTCTGCCATAGTATTAAAAGAAAGCGCCTAAAAATTAACCGAAGCCTTTGCTTTGTGAAAGCCATATGCTCTCAAGAAGGATAAAATGTACTGAACTAATCAATTGAATTTGGATTTATATGTTAATCTCGGAACTTGAGCTGTCGATATCTACATACTAGATAGCTTTGCAGAAATGTTAGGATTTCATCTTTAGTGAGAGTCTAACACGGGAGACTCTCATTTCAATTTAGCTGCCCTTTGAGACTTGGTAGATGAATCTGAAAGATGCATTGGGAAAAACGGAACTCTGATGGCCTGATATTACTGCATACAGATCATCCAAAGCCTGTCTTTTTTATCAATGGAAGATTGGGAGAAAGTCGATTAGATTGACTGCAATAATCAGCAAAACCTCATCTGTCTGACTTTCTCCCTCTACATGAACTTTAATTTAGGCATATTGGTGTCTGTTCCATGATCTGCGCTTTCTCAAGGATGTGTCAAATGGATAGGTTAGTCCCGGCGAATAAAATGGGTCCCGATTTAGTGTTTAGAGTTTTCTTGCGATAAGAGAATGGAACTCAAGATATTTACTGTCACGACCTGCTTCCCTCTGGTAAAGCGAAGGCGTTAGAATTCTTGTTTGTTCTTAACACAAAAGGAATGCAATCAGGCTACTCATGGATGTATTTACTGAATGTTTAGCTGAGCATATACATAGGTTATTCAAATAATAATCATTGCTGAGGGTGTTGCCTCAGTGCAAATAATTTTTAAAAACTGATTGCCTGGGTAATTTCTCATTATTGAATCTTAATAGTACTTTTAGGACTACTACAACTGGTTGCATTTGAAAAGGAAATGTACGTGGATCTGGATTAGGGAGGTGAAATCTTTAGACTATCAAAAGGTGCGATAAATGACCGGCGTCACTCAATCTAAATCTCAGATGAACAGATGAACTTACAGATTATTGTCAAATTGAGACAAGAGCTGACGCTGTAAACTATATGAAGCACTCAGCCTAAGTGAAAAAAACTACTTTGAAGGTAGTGTATTGAACGATCCTGGCTTCTTACAAACCCATGAAGCCTGTAATTTTTTGATTTGGTTAGTATTTGTGTATCAAATGAAGACCTGCAGAATAATCATTTCGGCACTGGTTATGTGTTCCACTTTTTCTTATTATTCAGACGATTTACGCTGGAATTCTTCCTACCGAGCAGTAGACAATTACAGATTTTCAGCACTGGGTTTCGATGACAAAGGATAGCAAGAGGAAATTGTAATCATAATGGAAAGTTTATCTATTAAGATAATCCAAAGTACATATGAAATTCACGTTTCAAATGCTTAGGCTGGGTTTACAAATTAGAAAATATAATTAATCACCACAGTATTGACCGCCTGATGAGAATACTCAGCTAATAAATTCCAGAATTTATTACAAGACATTCGTCTTTGGTAACAGTTCTTAGCGCCATTATACCTATCAATTCAGAATGTTCCCATTTAAAGTCCTTGAAATTCAGAAGAAGGAATTGGCTTCGTTTGTCAGTAAAAGTATTTAAAGTCCTTTTTGATTCTGGCAGAACTGCAGCTTAACAACTCAACTTCAAGTGCATGTGGAAGGACACAAAACACAGAGAAAGTAATAGAAATAGGACACATTTACACACATACTCACCGATGTTTTACTGATGAATGAATCATGGAATCATAAGAAGTAAAGCATCTTTAAGTGGCACAGACTCTCAACTGGCAACAAGGATATGCAAAAGTATACTTGAGCCACAGACCAAAATATACTTACATTTGCAGCATATTCATACATTCCCTATGTTTACAGGAGCGTAAGTATAAATAGTAGGTAGGAATGAGAAATGGATGTATGTGCAAGTGTGTGTATAAAAAGACAATTGTAAAGTTATGCATGTATGTACATATCTACATATCTATGTGCCACATGATAAGTAAAACAATGTTGCAAGTGTATTTACTATATGTGGCAATAGTGTTCTATAATGCAGTAGTATTTCGTTTAGTTTTTTAATATAAATTGTAGTATTTTTCTTAAAATTTGCCACAGACGAGTAGTAGAGGCATGGTTGTGTGCATTTAAGGACCTTTAGTTTCTTCTCTTTTTTTATTTTCAAAAGAAAAAGTAAAAAAGCAAGACAAAAGTAAAGTAATTTTTGTAAGTATTTTACTATTTGCTACAGACAATTGTAATTCAAAAAAGGAATACAAAAAACTACAAATCATTACTGTGTTACTTTGTTGGTGGTCCTGGCAGACTACCATATATGTATAGTCGGCATTCTTTTGTAGTTAGTTTTTAAGTATTTAAATTGTTGATAAATATTTTTTTAAATTATTTGTATAAATTTTTTGCTTTCATTTTAAATAGAAATGAAGAGAAATTTATTTAAAAAAAATTCGATCGCTTATATAAATGAAATTTTCTCTCAATTTGTCGTAGCTTGAGAGACGTACATACACACGTAATTGGTCATTACAACCATTCAGTATAGATTATGACCCAACTTCTCACACCACTTATGTTGTGTGTGTTAATTTTATCCATGAGTTATGGGGGACCTAGAGTTAAAGTCGACTCTGAACAACAGACTTTTTTGAGAAACTTCCCATGGTAATTTTTGTTTATTCTCAGCGTTTTGATTGAGATACTTGACCGTGGCTTCAAGTCTAATAAGCCAACACACTAACTACCAGGCTACAGCGGCTTCAAAGACTGTTCCCTCTACACATATCAAAGAAAGCGTTACTTTTTTTGCTATTTAGTTGTCATCATTTATGAAATGGACGAACAAGTTACATCGAAACCCGCAAAAATTGATAAACACCCTTTGATAACCTAAAGTTAGTATAGGACGCCTGCTGTACTCCAATGTTAAAGCATCAGAATTGTACGATTGTGAATATTTCTCAATGGGTGCCTTAGAAAGTTGGTTAAATTATCCGACTTCTATTTCAAACCTAACATGTGTATGTGATTCTTTAAGGTCCCAATTGGATAACTTAAATGTTATGCAAGCAACTGTACGTTATTTATATGAACAGTAATGGGCAGCAAAGAAAGATGAGAAACAACGAAGAGAAACTCCCCGAACAGATATTAATATTACGTCCAGAAGTCATGCTTACCTTTATTCTCGACCTTCATATTCTTTAGTAGCGCTCTCAATTGTGTTTTGTTTGGTCTGTGTAATTCTTCCGCTTCCTACTCTCCCTTTCCTACTTCCCCTCCTTTCTCCTATTCCCTCTATTATCCTTCCATCTTAAGGACGTTTTGTACAGTGGGTCAATTTGACCTCCGGGTACTATTCTTATCTCATTGACAAGCACACGTCCTCTAACATAACCTAAGCTAACCTACAGTTCAATTGTCTCCGTACAATTACGGTCTTTTTGAAACATCGGTCTGACTAGCTGCCAATATCTTTGTAGCTCTTATTGGTGAACCATCCTGTGTTCTTTCTTGACTAAACAGAGTTTATGCTTAATTCGTAGACCTAACAGTTGGCATAAATCCCACTTGTCACTACGTAGTGAAAAATTCAATTTCCGACAACAAAACTGTTAACCTTCTTCGGCTAATTTCATGCTATTGCTGGTTGTCTGCTGAAGCATGACTTAAATCTTCTTTTTCTTTAGATTCTCCCAAATCTATTTGGTTAGAGACGGGTTTCTTCCGTTTACTGTGTACGTTTTTCCAAACATCTCCAGCAAGCTGCTCTTCACACGAAGATTCTCGTTTCATAAGTGGCATCGCAGCTCTCCCCATCGCAAACTCATCAACCTGATTATTGCCGCTAATATATGTATATACTAACTGGGCCTCAGCAGAGGGTAGCTCAACTTCCTGTATGTAGCTGATTAAGCACCCGCAGACAGTCTCACACTATTTTCGTATTAACTTCACAAGAGCCCAGTGGTCAGATGGCAGCCTGACTGTCAGAAAGCATTGCTATGTTACTTTCTTCGGACTTTCTGTGAAAGTTGAATTGAGTTCTGCTAGAAGCAATGGCATAGTGTTTCGTTTTCAAGGTTTCCAAGAATTTCCCCATAGGTTTAGAATATTACACTCTGAGACCAATATCTTAGTCCATTCTTATACTACAGAATAGAACCTCCTTCCTTAAAAGATAGTTTAGTCGCCAGGTTAATATTATTACTGTCGTAAAGAGATACCTTAGTTCTGCAATCGTACGATCTGTTGTAGTCCCCTCATAATTTTATATTGTATTCCTATATTGTCTCCTTCAGACCGTGCACCAGATATGCATCCAAATATTTTATTATAGGATTCATTATGTGTTCCATTGATTTATTTTTATCGTCACTGAATCTACAGGTTAGGGATTGAAACAATTCTCATTTTGTGTAAGTGCACTCTGAGTGCGGTGTCCTGCCAAAAGACCAGTGAATAATCTCAGGCTATTCTTGGATAGTCTGATGCATAACTTAAGTATCGAATTACATCAGTCACGGTTGTTACTAAGTTTTGTTGCAGGTCCCATGGTTCTGACCAGGACAGAGTTAGTGCAGAATATGTGGATTATTTCTCTAGGATGCACATACGTATGTACATACAAACTACAACCCTACAGTTAGGATAACGACCCACCTTCTCACACCACTCATGTTGTGCGTGTTAATTTTATTCTTGAATGGCGGAACTTTTAATTTCAAGTCAACTCTGAACGACAGATTTTTTAGATATTTTTTATGGCAATTTTATTTATCCTCAGAGTTTTTGCTGGAAATCTGCTGAGGGGAAGTCGCCAAAGAAATATTTCTTCAGATTTCCTTTTGTTGAAGATCTTAGCTGGGATTTGAACCATGGCCTCACGTCTAATAAGGCTACTTCGTGGTAGACTACGGGGTTCTCTAGGAAGTAACCGATGAGATTTCAGCATGCTTCGCATTGTAAACAGTGGGCTAGATTTACTAGAATTTCAAAGCACTTATGACTTCGAAAGCTTTTTTAAAGTCAAGGAGCATTACTTATTACATTACATTCGAGCAGATACATTTTGAAATTCAATGTTCCATTTATTTGGGGCATTCACGCGCCTTGTCCAATTGCAATTCTATTTCATATCATCACCGAATATAATTTTAAAATATCTCCACCTATCGTTTCTATCATTATGGGATACAAAATTAATCTGAAACTAATGATGTGGAATAATTTTTCTTTTGGGGGGAAATGGGGAAAATATTATTTCCATTGTTTTTTCCATTTGGAAAAAAAACGAATTTAAGTGACACGGATTTTGTCTCTTTTTCGTTTCTTATTTTCTTGATAGAATTCCTATGATAAGTATTATGGTTGTATGAAAATCTAAACATTTATCGCTCTTGCGTCCATTCCTCTTGAAAATAATGAAATTATTTGAAAAATTTTAATTTTAAAGCTGAAAACGAAAATAATCTTGAAAACTCATCAGCCACTGGTAGCCACACCACATTTATTAACATTTTTCCTAAAAAAAAATGTTTTTTCAAGTGTTGAGGGGATTTTCTCTTGTGTTTTTTTCTTCTTTTATTTTTCTAAAGATTTTATTTCTTTTTCTATTTTTCTTTCAGTATTTGAAAGTCATTGAGGTTGCTATAGAACAGGCATGCAGGGCAAGCAGCCAAGCCAAAACCAAAGGGAAAGCAAATGTATTGACAGCCATTATTAGTTTGAGTGGTTTTCGTTTAATTAAAACTCCAGTTACAAAATGAATGATTGATGGAAATCTTGACGAAAAAGGAAAAAAAATATTTCGTTGAAAAACAATTGCGGTTTAAGGAAATTAATTTTATGGAAATTATTGTCCATCAAATAACTGCTGAATGTTGGAAGGGGGGGGGGGCAATAAAAGACGAAACTATCAAAGCAATTAACACAGCAAACTGCCACAAATGTTAAAGAAATTCCTGCATTTTAGTTTCAACAGAATCTTTATTTAACAAAAAAAGTGCCTACACTTTACGTTTCCTTTTTGGCAATCAGTATTTTACTATCAGCGTGCCCCTCGTTGCTCCTCTGTGCTCTTCTCTTAATTTATCGTGAATTTATCTTTAAGGAAGACATAAAACTTGAGTGGAAGTTGTGAAAAATAACTGCAGTTTTTGGCCATAAATCACTTTCTCTCTCTCTCTGTCTTTTTGGGGGGATATGAAATGGAAAACAACAGAAGAGGAGTAAGAAATCTCTTTGCAAAGATAGAGAAACAAGAAAAGTTTTTCAGTATGACAGAATGTGTTTTAAATGGAATTTTCTTTGTCTATAAAACAGGACAAGTTATTTTGGCTGTAATTGTGTATGGGCAGAGGCAAGCAGGCAATTGAACTCTAAAAACAAGTAATAAAACTATTTTAAATCGTTTATTATTGGATCATATAAAAAGAATACCAGCGGAGTTAAAAGAAACTGAAGCTTATTGGCGAAAAATTAAACTTTTGAAGGCAAACCTTCGAAATAAGCAGACATTGCATTGCATATCCTTACTAGAACTTCCCCACCCGGGTTAAGCCAATATTTGGAGTGTCAGCAATGATGTGTATGCCATGCAATGATCAAGATTTCAATATCCTATATGTAGGCCCGTTCTAGTCATTATACCGAAATTATTTCATTGTACAAGAGAGCGTAGTGAGCTCTAGAGATGCAAATTGATCTGTTTGCCAGACTTTCCATCAACTACTCAATTCAAGTTGCCTGCATTTAACCAAACTTTGTACGTCCGTTTGGAAGCGATGCATCACGTTTAAATGATTCGTTTCAAAAATAAGAAGACATTTCATTGATGGTTACTCGCTTAGGCACATATATAATACGACACCCAAGAATTGGGCATCTTTATATATCCTGCGTTTCTTAAATAACTCCAAACTGTTTTCAGACTTTAAAGTCACAGTTGTCTGTATGGTAGCAGGTAGAGTCAGTGGTTTCAACCCTTGTCAAGACATTTCATACATTCTTTCGGTGACTTCTTCTTACCAGTCTACTGCGAAAAACTCTGAAGAGTAAAAAATTTGGCATAAAAGGTTTGTCAAACATCTGGCGTTAGGAGTCAGCATTAAATAGTAAGTCCCGTCACTCATAAATTAAAAAAATTAAAACACAAACAACATGAATGATATGAGAAGTTGGATTGTAATCCTGGCTAAGGGATTGTGATTATAATTAAGTACATTAGTAAAGAATTAAAGCCAGTGGGTAGTTTCGGGACTAAGGCCTAATTGAGAATCTCAAGCTCTTCTACCGATACGCACCGGCAGCTGTGGAGTTTTACTGCCCTATTTAGCAGAAGTTGTCTACATTGCTATTTTCTATCAAAGATAACAATTAAGTAGTAGTAGTAGTAGTAGTAGTAGTAGTATCAGTAGTAGTAGTCGCCGTAGTCTAGTAGGTAGTGTGTTGGCATATTAGACGGCAAGGCCGTGGTTCAAATCCCAGGTCAGACATCAGAACGAAATATGAAAAAAAATATTTCTTCGGCGACTTCCTCTCAGCAGATTTCTGGCAAAAACTCTGAGAGTAAATAAAATTGCCATGAAAAGCTTCTCAAAAATCTGCCGTTCGGAGTCGACTTTAAACTGTAGGTCCCCCGCCACTCACGCATAAAATTAACGCACACAACTTGAGTGGTGTGAGAAGCTAGGCTGTAATCCTGACTGAAGGGTTGTAATGGCCAATTGTGTATGTATGTTATGTATGATAACAATCAATATTTTCCATGGTTGGATATCCTTATACACATATCAAGAACGGAAAGACTGTCGTATAGAACACTCTTGGTTTTCCTGTCAAATAAACTTATTTCATCCTAATTTTGGTTCTCATTTAGACCTCTTGGTCGGAGACAATTTTATGCTGCGTTCTGTACGTACATATTTCGCTCTCCTACTTACATTCGGATTCTTGCCACACAGTTGAATTTAATTCCTTCGTCTTTTCTCAAAGGCTGTTTGAGGAAATTGTTGCATATTTTTGACAAATTTGCAGGTCCTCTACCCTTTTTTTATGCCTTTTTTATATCAGGGGATGGCCCCTACTCATGCAGTGCATTGCGTTGGAATTAGAATAATAGGTTATGAGAAGATGGATAGAAGGAATAGTGTTTGTGGACATTAGATTTGAATCTTTTTTTACATTTAAAGTGGAAGGAAAGAACTCAGCATACGGATAGACCAACTAAGGAATGAATTCTGTATGTGTGTGATCCACTGGCCAATCGACAACAACCGTATGTGACCTGCAAGAAAGACGGGTGCTACGTAAGAATACACGATTTTCAGGAACAAGTTCTCATTTACGGAATTCAATCTTTACAACTTTTGAAGGCAAGGACTGAGAAGAAAAACTCATTAGTTTGGACACTTAGTTTGAACTCTAGAATCTGTCTTTTCATAAATGCATTCCAGGGTGAAGAACATATTTACTATTGGTTTTTGGCTTTTTTTTTGGTTTGTTTTTCAAGTCGTTAATGCATTTCAAACTTTTCACTTAATTTTCCCCCATTTTTTTCGTTTTTAATTTCTGTTGAGCGCCTTGTAGCTTGTCAATCGTCTGTCAAATTTCTATTTATTCATCACTCGCGCACACATAAAGTACGTATGTACATGCAACAACATCATGATGTACTCATTCGTACATGAAAACTTTATTAATGAAGAATTCTTAGGTCTTCCTTAAATGTGTGTAAATGAAGTCGATTGCTTAACATACACGTTCTAATATAAATGTTGTAAACGCGCATGGAATAGTCCAGCACACACAGTATATGGCTATCAGGGTTTATTGATTATTACGCATACGAAATATAAAATTAGAATCGATACAGTGGATACAGTGGTTTGAAAACGAAAACAAAATCTTGTTCTAATTGCTTGGAATCAAACATTGAGAAATTTAATGTTTGTAAAACACTGTGCAACATACAACTGACATCAATATTCAATACAAAACATTACTTATGAAACATTTTGATGGATAATCCATCCATCTACACAAGTTATATGCAAGAATTTCTAATTTTTTTTGCTGTTGTTGTCGACTTTTCAAATTTAAGTAGTTGGCGTCAAAACAAAACGTTGCTGAAGCATTAATCGTAGACCGAAATGAAGCTTTATTATCATCGTGCAACAACAACATGAATATGAATATTCATTAAATTTGTAAAAAAAAAAGAGAAAACAAATTTGATAAAAATGCACTTAAGGAGTGCTCAAAAATCCATTAGAAGTGCAGTAACAATTAAAATGGGGACAGCATTTACAGTGTGAGATTTAATACTGACTAGTCAAGACCCTACATAGCAATGTATTTCTCGTATAGCCCACTCTATCATCCATAAACACATCAGGCTTCCTGGGCATCCAATTGCTAAGTATTCAGTTGCACCAAAAAACTTTCTTCTATTGTGAGCTGCTTTAATCGAATCTAACTATTAATGGGGTCATGAGAGGCACGCAGCTTTGAGAGCATGGTTAGCCATAATAACAGTCAACCCTCCTAGAACGCGGTACTCTCAGAACGCGGTTTCCATATAATACGGAGCTGAAATTTCGAGAGCCCTCCTAACATAACGTGGTACTCTCAGAACGCGGTTTCCATAGAACACGCTACAAATTAGCCTGGTTTGTATGGTTAAATCCGATTTTCTTATAACACGGTTCCTATACAACGCAGTACGCACTTAGGGTAGAAGGGTTGACTGTACTATATCATTAAGTCGTCATCATGGTACCCATTGTGTTCGTTATTGATTGGAAAAGAAAGGAAAGAAGGGAGGGTAAAGAATTGCGATGGACTGAGTGAAATTAGAACTGAAACAAAACTCAGACGATGATTGTTCGCTTTTAGTCGTCATGCAGCCACAATAAACATTAGCATGGTGTGAAAAATCACAAGCCACCGTATTCTGTAGGTAAATAAAAAAGCTATGAAAAGTTTCCTCAAATTTGTCATTCAGAGTCATTGTTAAATTGTAGGTGCCGCCGCTCATGGTATAAAATTAACACATACAAAATGGGTGAAGTGAGAAGATAGGTTGTAGTCCACACTAAAGGTTAGGCAACCATGTAAAAGTCTGTATATTGGCTTCTGACATAAAAATTTTAATTTTCAATGAAACTTCTCCATAGTTTATCCAACTCTTTTCTCTTCACATATCCCAATCCATACCAGATCCGCGTCACTGAATTGACATCGGAATGATCTGTGAGAAACCAAACTATCAGTTTCAGCAAGCTAGTACTACCACCGATGAACAGAGGGTCCCAGTCACATGAGATTTCAATCTGTACTTCCATCTAATCTACACCATTTATCATTATGTCTATTAAGCCGATAAGTACATAGAGTTAGCGGAATGGAGGATTAGCAGCAATACGTCACGTCGTTAAAGAAAATAAATCTTTTCGGTCAGTTCCTCAAACCATTCATAGAGCATTTTGTGATCAACAGTAGCGGCCTAGTGAGCAAGCACCGTTTTTGTGCAAATTTTAGTCTTTAGTCGAATCAAAACTATTAACGACACAAAGAAATATGCATACCGAAGAGAATATTCCAGCTGCTATGAGAATTCGGGAAATATGGATTCATTGTTGTCTAAGTGGCTTACGTTTGTCTTTTGACTATGTGGAAAATTTTTTTGTAAAGACCTTGGCTTAGAATATAGCTTGTATAGGAATGAAAGACCATCGCTAGCGTCGCTTATTTTGTGCTGGGTATGAGCATTTTTACCGAATACTTGCGTTTAATGGTGAAGATCCTTTCCGGTTAAACAAACTCATTTGGTGCGACAGACGCCTACCACCCATGTTGTGTGTGTTTTTAGTTATGAGTTTAACGCCGACTACGAACGAAAAGTTTAAGAAACTTTTCAGAGCAATTTTATTCTCTCCTAAAGATTTTACCAAAAGACTAAAGAGGAGAGAAAGTGGTCGAAGGATGAAGCGAGATCGAAACTAGATTTTACACAGAGGGGCCTCACCTAATCAACGTACTTTCTACATCGAATTGATTATATCAATTAAAGCTAACTGTGTAGCTTACATGCTGACGACATCTATCTATGGCTGTGGGCCAAATTTTTGTTTCAAAAAATTAATCAGTTGAACATATACTGCGCACTTTGCTAAATCAGTTTGATGACATTTTTTTTTTTGAGAAGTGATTCTGATCACTGATCTCCGCCTTTGTGCGATGTTACACATGTGAAAATACTTTTAATTGGCCTAAGTTAACTTATTGATTTCTGCTGAAAAACCAGCAACTCTCCTTACATTAGAAGTAAATTTTTAAGCCAACATCGAGATCATACAGTCAGATTTACATGAAAGATTGACGTGATGGAAAGGATCATGTAATTCGAAATAGCCCTACGTTAGACTAGAATAATAGAAAATTTCCTTCGAACCATATTTCACGTTCAATCCTACGTAATGCAAGCCAATCATTTAAATAAATTTATTCTGCACCAGTGTTTGACAATTAAAGCATAAAATTTGTTGCAAACTTTAAACTTATACCACCATGGGTATGGAGAGAGAGTTCACATGATTTTAAATCAATCATTCAGTTTTATTTTATTGTTGTTGTTGTTTTTTTTTTTTTTTGTTTCTTTCCCTACATAGTTAAGCAGCAAACAAAGTAAAACGAGAATGAACTCTCGAGAAAAACTCTTTCAAGTTCAATTTTTTTAAAATTTATCATAATCTGCTTGACATCAAGCATATTAGCATATGAATGACATTAAAAAACAACAACAACAGCAAACAATGAAATTTAATACATTTTCCAGACAAATGGCAGACAAAATAAAAATAATGATAAAAAGAACAACGAATAAGAATAATAAAGACCCGAAAAAAATATCAAATCAAATAAAAAATAAAAAATTAAAGAAGGAAAAACAAATTGAAATAATACTGCTAATGGCAAGGGTAGATAATGCAGCATATGCTGCATGTTAAGTAGCATACATAGCACAGCATTGTGTTGTGTTTTTGTGGTTTGTCACAAATAGTTTTACTTCCCCCACCCCGTATATTTATGTTGTTCTTTAGCGGGTAAATGGTAAAATGTAATCACTTTCCATATCATGTTCTCTTTTTTTTCAAATTCTTGTTCCTTTTTCTTCTTGATTGAAGTGATTCACAAAACACTCTAAAAATGAAGCCGAATAGCAAAAACTATTGTTTTTCCAATGCCATGCATGCTGGATGTGTCATCCAAAGAAATCAATCAACAAATGTTGTGAACAGAAAAACACAGACACACTCAGGGAGTATTGTCAAACGCTACCCTGCATATGAATATTGCATTCCTGGTTGCACTTCCACTCAGTGTGTGGGTTGTAATAATGAAACAAAAAAAAACACAAACAAAAAAAAATAAGTAAACAGAGGCAAGACATTGTGTGTCTTCTTCTCTGCTTATGGAGAAAGTAGATCGTTAATCATAGTTGAGCCTATTAAAGCCCCTAAAATGAGACAGAAATCTGCCAATTGTTAAAACATTGTAATGACAAGACAACAATATTGCCTTCAATTGTTTTTTGTCTGGCAGTTATAGAAGTCATTTGGAAGAATACAAAAAACAAAAAAAAAAACAAACAAAGAAACTAATGTTCAGGAAAAAAAAAGGAAACCAAGAAAGTAAATAAAAAGAATGAGAGGCGTACTCTTCCTTTGATTAGTTTGATAATCTTTAAAATCCAATTCAGTGACAGTTACCAAGGGCTTGTTCTGCCTATGAAAGGAAGGAACTTGGCTTCAAAATCTTATCTCTACACAACGACTACATTGATACATACTTCATCGCTTATATAGTTTTTAGCGCTAAATTGGGAAAACCCCCACAAGAATTAGTCTTACATCCTGCGATGACCATGCCTTCAATATCCAATTGGCATAAAGTATATACTACGACATCTCTGCGTGGAGGACATTCAATTTTCATTGACACTGGCGCATAAATCAGGCTGAACGGATCGTCCACGTGAAATTACCAAATCGTTCATGCAGAATATTCTTACTTACTTAATTGTTCATTACTACCCTTTAGTCAGGATTACGACCTAGTTTCTCACACCACGTATGTTGTGTGCATGGTGGGACCAACAGTTTAAAGTCGACTCCGAACGACAGATTTTTGTGAAACTTTTCATGGCTATTTTATTTACAATCAGAGCTTTTGCCAGAATTCTGCTGAGAGGAAGTAACCGAAGAAATATTTCATATTTTAGTTTTGATGTCTGACCTGTGCTTTGAACTCGGGCTTTACGTCTAATAAGCCAACACACTACCTACTAGACCACGGCGACTTCCAGAATCAACGTGGCAAAATCCACACTAAACAGTGACCCTTGGATCTTCTCTGGATTAGTATCGTTCACATTTGAAAATTTTGTTTGTTCACGTAACCATTCATACAGAAATGGGCTTCGTCGTTGAAGATGATTTTTAAATGAAAATGAGGATCAGTTCTCCATTGCTCCAGAAGCTATCGTTTCAGTTCCTGGATCAGTTGAATTTTTTATGGATGCAGATTGACGAGTTGTGATCTGCGAAATGTTGAGTACTTGTGAGCGATATAAAATCTACAACGGCGAAGTTTTCGGCAGATCTTGAGTTTCGTCAACGTACGGTTGTTGGTCGATTGTCTACTGAACCAGAGAATTCCATTTTATTTATCACATTATCAATAGTGCCCTCAGTAGAACGATTATGGCGATCGTAAAATATTCGAAGCAGGTAGTAGGTTGTCTGAGCATTGCATCCATTTCGATAAAACAATTTTATTATTTGCACGGGTTGTTGAATGCTATAACCGTTTGTAGGGAACTGGACAAAGAATCCGAATAAACGCCAACATATTTGATAGATGTAGATTCAACTAGATGGCCGTTACCAACTGTCGAAATTTGGACGTCCTCACTGGAAGCCCCGATATATATCAAGATCTTTACATGCTGCAGGCGTGTAAAGCTTTACAAATCCAAGCCAAAACAAACTTCCTTCTTCGCTCATCAAACGAGCGTTCTGTACTACACAAACGGATCCGTAGTTTGTAACAAACTTAGAACATTATGGTAATTGTATGGAATCCTCAAGACAGTAAAGCAAGAGACAAAACCTGATAACACCTAAAGAAGGCAGAGACAAATTGAAACCAGTATAAAAGGTATGGATTGGTTAGATGGGGTAAAATTATAGCCTCAAGACAGATCAGGAGGATTGCTGAGGATTTATTTCACCTCATTGCGTGTATAAAAATCAGATTTTCCCATATTTAAAGTACTAGTCCTAGGCATTTAAATGAATTATGAATTTGCTTATAATTCGCCAACATAAGTTATCGATATCATGCATTTTAGATCTGCTATTGATAATTCTTCATACAAATTTCATATTTTTCTTTGAGAATTAAAAGTTTTCATAAAGTCTTTATGTGCATATGATATTATTTCGTTATTTTCATTGCTTACTCTAATACGTTATCGATAATAAATTAAATTACTGGCTAAAGACAGAGGGCTGGCTACAGAGGGTATTTTTCACTTCATTGTGTGCATAATATTCAGATTTTCCTATAATTAACGTGCTAGCACTAGGCATTTAAGTGAATGATGAATTTGCTTATCATTCGCCAACATAAGTTATCGATATCATGCATTTTAGACCTGCTATTGATAATTCTTTATACAAATTTCATATTTTTCTTTGAGAATTAAAATTTTTCATCAAGTCTTCATGTGCATATCATATTATTTCGTTATTTTCAGTGCTTACTCTAATACGTTATCGATTCTAAAAAATTTCGTTGAATGTGTTCCGTCTGAGAAAATGTAAAATAATAAGCAAATCCTGAATAACTTTGTTGTCTCCACAGATGACGATTAACGATTGGCGTTCTATGTTGTGACATTTCTTTTATAATGATTCTAATATTGTGTGGGTTATAAAATAGATTTATTAATTGCTTATCATGGCGATAGCATAAGTTATCGATTTTATGCATTTTTACAGTTGCTATTGTTGTTTTTCGTGTGTTTATGTCCAGGAAAACTATTTGGTAATCACGAAAGCAAATGAGCATTTAATGACACTCCATTGTTAAAGGTTGTTATCGTTGTTATGTGTGTTCTTTGTGTCTTGATGTCTTTTTGTTGTGATATTGTCGCTGTTGTTGTTGTTGTTGGAGTAGAAAGAAAAACAACACCGGTATTTAATTTTAATCTTGACGTCGATCTTAAGGGAAATAAAAAATACCAAAACTTTTGTGTGTGTTATTTTGTTATTTTGTGTGTGTTGTTTTTACAACCACTTAAATAAATCCTGCCATAAAAAGACATGACATTTAAAAAAGAAAAAACCACACACACCCTCAACCTTTTGTGGCACCAATGGTATTTATGCTACACTAATTTGAATCAACAGCGACCATTGGCTTCATGCAACATATACAAAATCGTTCAGTCGTCCAGTCGTTCAGTCGTCATACATACATTCCCATCATTCGTTCATTCATTATGATTTTTATTTGATTTGAAAAGAAAGATTCATAAAATAGACCAGCCAACCAACCAAGCAACCAACCAAACAACCAATGATCTGACTTTACTAAGTCACTTTAAAGCATCAACAACAACAAACAAAAAAAAAAATAAAATAAAATTGAAAAGGTGTCAATTGATTTTATGTTTGTTGTTGTGTCACATTTCTTTTCGTCTGCTGCTTCTTCTTCTATGTTATTATTGGATTTACTTTTAAATTTAATCATGAAGCAAATGATAGAACGTACGAAAGCAGCATCTTAAGCATCAGAACCACCAAAGAAGCAAAACGATGTTGTTGAGGTGACAGACTAGCTTGCAACAAAACTAACGCACCAACAAGAATTTATTTATGCTGCCTTACTTTAATGCAGAAAATGCATACAGTGTGTGTATGTGTGTGCAGAGCGTGGAAAAGTAATGCTGCTCTGTTTAAAGTGTAGACAGTTTTATAATGTGGCTGCCAGCCACCAGTCGAACCACCCAAAGTGTAGAATCATAAAAAAAAATCGCGAAACTTGAAATTCTTGTCACTGTATCTCTTTCTTGTTCTCTTGTTTATGCTGTAGCAGTACCCAACACTCTACATATACCGGCAAATGTAAAAGAACCACTGCAAAAACGTAAAAAAATCTTCAAAATAAAGTGTCTCTTCGAATATGGAAAAGTTGTCGCATAAATTTGTTTGATTTGCCTTTTTCTTCTACACCGAATCAGAGAGAAAGAAATATTAGGAGTATTCCGGATATAGTGAAACAGGATTAGAATTTGTTGAGATTTATTAATTGTCACAAGAAGCCTTTGCAATTGATAGAGGGACATATTAGGAAGCATTACTACTCAAGCTTCGTGTCAGACGCAAGTAAAGCTTGCACAGTCATTAGGCGTGACTCATTTAAAAGCCGAAGACTTAATTCAAAAGCCAGGCAATTGGGTGTCACATGAACTGAAGGCGAGATACTTTGAAAGGCGATTTTGCAAATCTGTAATGCATCTTATTATCACTGATGATGAAAAATAGATGAAAAATGAAAATGAAAAGCGTAAGGAATAATATGTGAATATCCATTGAGCCAAGGTAATGACGACATGATGATAACACGCTTGGTCACATATTACGGCGCTGGTTAAAAACTAGTTGAAAACCAGTGGATGGGAAGTCTTATCTCAACCAACATATTGCCCATCATGACTATCATTTGTTTCGATCGGTGGAGAACGCTCTCACTGGAACACGCTTCACTATGATGTTTTACTCTTGCGGAATCTGAATACACACAAGTACAATCGACGACGAATCTACGAATATGCACAAACAACTGCCTGTAGTAAATTCTGAACATTAGTAGCCGAATCACATACGGGACGTTGATTTGTTGACTGCAATAATACAAATGTCTACGTGTGAATGTGAATGGAATATCAACTGATAAATATAGCTCTTGCGCAGAACGCGTAAGCAAGAAGTCGAGTTGATGCACCAACTAGAACGTGTATAAGCTGGAATAGAATATTAATATTCTGGAATAGAAGGTTTATTCAGACCAAATGAGTTTATATAGGCTCCGACCCCTAACCAAGAGGGCAGTCATATCCAAATGCACGGCTTCGAATCGGTAGTCACTATTCATTGTTTCCAGAGAGCACAGTCACGTAAAACCTTGGTCTAAAAAAGATCATATGCTACACTGAGGGTCAATGATAACAGAAGTACAAGAAATAGTATGGGTCGCTGTCTCTAAATCACTTCTGAAGTCTCTCGATAGTTTACTATAGACAACAAAGGTATTCGTTAATGACAGTTGGATAACCAATACAATACGGTTTGTGATTTACCACTACTGCAATAGAGTGTACTCGAGGGCAATAATGGGTCTGGGTCTGTTGCCAAAATCGCAAATTTGTACGTAGTATATGTTGTTGTTGATTGGCCATTAAATTGCCCAGCAAAAATACATTATTTAGCCGCACTATCTACACGTCGAACTCTCCTTCGTTAAAGTGTTTTCAGTAAAAGTAAGACGCGTGTATTGCCTATGACTACTTTGGTTGGTTGTACGGAACCCTAACTTCTCTTTTGTCACATTGTCTGCATATACATACAGTCACACAGATAATTATACGTACCCGCCCTAAAAATCATTTTTTTAAAAAGTAATGAACTTCTAATCTAAAATTTCTTTACATTAGCGTCTGTAACGACACATTTACTTAAATAAAGAAAAACGATTCCCAAAATCTATGAATTTGTGACTGCAGTTTGCTTAAAACCAATATGGCACCACAGAAAATTATACGTACGACGTATATTTCTAATACAATTTCTCCAAGGGTAGCCCGGTATATAAAATGTATTGTGAATAAAAATCCTAGGACTACAGCCGTAGAAATACGAAATACCTCGGAAAGTGATCACAATGTTATTGCGCATTCCGAAACAGTTGGAAGTGTTTTGAGAAAGAACGGTTTCCGCAGCCGAGTGCCGAGAAAAAAGCCACGATTGGAATTTGCCCAATAATATATGGACAAGTCCTCTGATTTTTGGGCGAATGTAATATTTAGTGATGAGAACAAATATAATTTGTTCGGCTGTGACGGAAAACAAAAAATTTGGCGCAAAAATCAGTTGACTTGTCCATATACTATCATTTAAAAAAAAAATTACTTTTAGGGGGGTACGTATAATTATCTGTGTGACTGTATGTATAAAATCCGTAAGATAATACTGAGGTAGCATTCAGATTGCTGAATGAAACTGTACAGTTTCTTGTACAGACCTGATGTGCTGTAGCAAATGATTATGAGCTGTTAAGTTCGTTCAGTTTATTTGGGACAAGCTATGGGCAATTATGGCAACTATTTTAAGAGTAGATTTTGCTTGAGCCCCCTTTATTTTTATCAATCCGAATAGAACACAAAGATAATTAAAGAAAATGCTGGTCAGAGTGACAAATTTTGGAAATTCTGCCAGATATGCTATGTCGGCCATACATGTAGAGTCTTTGGCTAATTCTGACAGTGAGTTCTTAATGATTTTTCTTTGACCCTGGTGAAAAGCACTTCATTACCTTTCTTCTCAACATCTTTAGAAGTAATTGACACCCAACCTGATAATGCCTAGTGACGGCCAGAGCTAAAGCTATTGGGTAATGACAGATTTCGATGAAAGGATTATGTTGCGGTCTTTTATTCCTCTACAGTACAAATGGCGAGTCGACATTCAAGTAGTTTATTACTAAAATTAACGAGAAACGATAAATAAGACAAGAGGAGTCAGAAGGCTTTTTCAAGTTCTGCCATAGGGTGCATTAATGATGGCAACCTTTTACTGGTACTGGACGTTATTACTACATTACATATTAAACTATTGACTACGACTGATTCAGCAAACTCAATGAAAACCAAGTAAAGTTATTTAACTAAACTCGAAAAAATTTTAAAAAATCGTCCAATTACTGTATTTTTTTAACTTTGAACTGAATACCCATAATGGATATTTAAAATGTATTTTTTTGTACGGCAGTAAATAAGATTAAATATTAAATGTCTTTTGTTTTTATTTTTTGTCTTTTCGTTTGTATTAAAAAATGTGTTTTTTTTTCGGTATAAAAGACAGTAGTTGTTCCAAAGATATGTAAATCAGTTTGGAAATAATAACAACAACAACAACAGCTAATACAACATACAACAATAACAATAGCGTATAACAAAACTTAATGAATTTATAAAAGTTTTATCATATTTTGTTATCACAATCTTCTTTATTTTGTTTCGTTGAGGTATTTTCCATACTGTTTCAGAGCAAGAAAGAAAAATGCCAAAATAAAAAAAAGGAGAAAA
This sequence comes from Sarcophaga rosellei, assembly GCA_930367235.1. Classification (NCBI taxonomy): domain Eukaryota; kingdom Metazoa; phylum Arthropoda; class Insecta; order Diptera; family Sarcophagidae; genus Sarcophaga; species Sarcophaga rosellei. The sequence continues at coordinate 11,512,336 of OV884020.1, read as the reverse complement.
GTTTCATTCTCATTTTTAAAACAAAGGCACAATGACATTAATTTTTTAAAACGCGCTTATTGTCCTCTTAAGATAAGAAGGCAAATAAGCTTTCTAGGCTTTGACATCACACCTGACATCCTGTTGTTTCCCTATATACTTACAAGCAGCAAAAGATTGATATGGTTTTTGTTTTCTTTTTTTCGCTGTTGTAGGGATGAGTAGGGGTTGTAGTATGGTTGTAGTATCGAAGCTATGTATATGAGATAAGATTTTAAAATGGATTTTTGGACTTTAGTTAAGTCGATTTAAATGTTGCATGTCAGTTGTTGTGATGGGCATATAACAAGTGAATGTGAAATTGTTTTTCTTCTTCTTTTTTTACTTTAGAATAGTTGGATTAAAATTAAAATCTTTTCAAAATAGGACTGATCATATGTTATCACAATTGAGTGACAGATTCTTTACACAACATTTTAATAAATAATCGATTTGTTTAGTATACCAGATAAGGCTATTAAGAAGCCAAGAATTTCTGATCTAAATATGTTGGCTCAAAACAAAAGACTTTATGCAATAAAAAACTGATTGAAGTTATCGATGAAAAACATGCAAAAGGTATATTTGAAGAGTTTTAATAAAAGCTAGTGGAATGCTATCGATAACATAACAAATTACTTCCAGCAAAGGTAAAATTATCATCACCATTACGATTCGAATAACACTACTAATCGATAAAATTTGATAAGTTTTCGTGGAAATATTTAAATTAAATCAATATAAGGTACATACAGTTATTACAGGAAAAAAATAAAAAAAATAACATAGTAAAATTATCGATTACATACATAAAAAATAACTACCGATAACTATTTAAAAAATAAAAATTTACAATGAATTCAATTCTACTTTTATCCTATTATGTGATTACTGAAACGATAACTTCCTTCAATGTATGTGGTATTAGACTTGTTATCGAAATTAACAATAGTACTATACCTACACATAAAAATCAGAATAATGACGAATAGCATAGCAGATAATCTGTTTGTTGATAAAATACAAAAGAATCGATAACAGCAAATTCACAATCATCTGAATAAAATTAATCGATTTACAGATCATAAAAATAAAATAAACATAAAAATTTATGAAACAAATTTTTATTTAAAATTGAATTTAACATGTTATCGATAATTTTTTATTTCCATTCCATTAATTATTGTATTTTAAATAATGTTATCGATAAATTTTGGTTTCCTTATCGACAAAAATATATATTATTATGATTTTAGCTTTGACTTTAAAAAAGTGGGAATTATTGCTAATTTTATTGGACTAAATTATCAAATTTAATGTTATCGATAAATTTTTAATATGTTTTCAATATGGAAAGCTGAAAATCTATCAGATTAGTTTCTTAATGTTTATTATACAGTTATTCTAAACGGAATCAAAAGATAAAATTTTATCGATAAAATTTGAGTTTCTTATCACTTTATGAACAGATAGAGCTTAATAGTTATCGATAAACTTTTATCTCATTTTCATTATTAAGAACTGAAAATTGATTTGATAAATTTTGAATTTTTATATCATCTTGGCAAAATAATTCAATTTAATCGATAACTTATGGCCTTCTTGTTGATAAAAAAAAAATAGACGGTAGTTTATACGATTTTCTTTAAAAGCATAAATTTTCGATTTAATAATACAACAACAAATTGATGGTATCTACTTTTTTATCGATAAATGCTGACCTTATTTCCGATAATAGAAGAAAAAAAACAACAAGCTGTGTGTGTATTCCTTCGATGATGAATAAAACATAATTTCATCACATAATACGCGTGCAACACGTAACGATGCAAATACAACCAAATCATCGTATGGTATAATGATTAACACGTTTGCACCAGCAAACAATTCACATTTTTGAAGGTATTTGCAACTCAAATTTTCTGCTTAATAATCGAAATGTAGGCGCATCATCACGACACATGTGAGCAAAATGTCAAACTTTCTTCATATTATTCTTCTTCTACCTTCTATCAGGTTCGTTTTTATTTTTGTTGAAGTTGAAAGAAGAAACCTGACGGACAAAGAATAAAGACATGAACTCCGGGATCATAGACGAAAAGAAAGAAAAATTAAAGATGATACTGATGGATGCAACAACAATAGCAGTAAGCCAGGTGCAGCATGATCACCTTTACACACATTCAACCAACCAACCAGCCAACCAACTAACCAACTTGACACAATCACTCTATAATTGGCATGCAAAAGTAATAGCAGAGTTCAATTCACTGTACATATCGATTGCTAGGTGGCTGGTTGGTTGGTTGGCTGGTTGGTTGGCTGACTGAATGAATGCATAAAAGAAATGGCAGGTTTGAAACGATTACAGGCATATTTGCAAGCACTTTAACCGGCTACGTGTTTTACCAGTAACCCTCTTTGCCATTGAAGATGGCTAAAGCAAAACTGTTTCACCAATTCAAAAATATTGAGAAAGGAATCTATAGACCTCCATAGCACAAGATGAAGAAATGTTTACCGGCTTATAAAGCCTTTTGAAAAAGACTGTCTTATTGAGGTCAGAAAATATATTTGTTATGTTGCACAGTATATGCAACAATAGAAGCATATTTTTCCTTCTTTTCCTTTAAAGAACAATTTTTTTTGGAAAATATTGTTGTGAATCTTCTTAACACAAAAACAAAATAGTTTTCCTTTTTCTCTTGGCTTTCCATCAACGTTTTTCCATTTTCCTTATAAAAGGCAAGAAAGAAATCAAAAACAAGAAAAAGGTTTATTATGGCCTCCACATCGATATGCACGTTTATGAAGTGGGAAAACACGACTGCGCATATTTAATTGTTGATTATTCACCATTAGCCTCAATCAAGCGCCAAACCGTGATTTTTCTGATCAAAAAAATACTACGTGATCATGACATTAAAAAAAAGGAAAAATCTTAATAGAATATCTAGACAAGTATGGTTATGAACCAATACGTTGAAATATTCAAATAAACGCATACCTGGATATGGCATTTAAAAGAAAAAAGTGTGAGGACAGATACCCATGCACAATGCATACCGAAATACGACGAAAATATTTGGGCCATTTGGAATCATTTTACGCGTAACTCGCCTACCGAATCGAACTCAACGTAGATATTTTTTAAGAATTTATTTGAAACACAATTTTTCAATGTGTGAATGTCAATAAAGTCCTTGTAATACGGACTATCACATCGTACCTTTTTATATGGGAAGGTGTAAGCATCAGCACCAAGCAGTGTAGCATGCAGATGAAAGCATAAGTGCTATGGACAATTGTCTACAACATGTCGTAAAACTTTGTTTCTGGTTATGGCATAAAATTCTATTTAAAAGGTTTTCGGGTTCTCCAACAAGGACTTCCGATCTTTCGCAACTGATAACGACCACCTTGTTGAAGCTGAGTGCATCTGTCAAATTAATTGTCATTTATTCAGTCATACGTACACACATACATAATTGGCTATTACAACCCTTCAGTTAGGATTACGCTTCTCACGCCACTCATGTTGCGTGCCTTAATTTTATACTTGAGTGGCGAGACCTACAGTTTAAAGTCGACTCCGAAGGACAGATTTTGAGAAACTTTCATGGCAGATGTATTTACTCTCAGAGTTTTTGCCGAAAATCTGCTGAGAGAAAGTCGCCGAAGGAATATATTTTTTTTCATACATATTTCGTTTTTGATGTCCGGCCTGGGCCAGAACCGGGGCTTTACGTCTAATAAGCGAACACACTAGACTACGGCGACTACAAATCATCATAGACGGATATGACATTCAACAACACGTTCAAATAATAAAACCGGGCATTCTGTTATTGGACATTCTGGACAAATCGGTACATTGACAAACAAAATTCTTGAAATTGGGGCGACACATATCCAACTAAGAACATCCAATGCGTGCCGAAAAAGTCACAGCTTAGTGTAAATTTTGTGCTGGAGGCATCATCGGTCCACATATGTTTAAGAAAGACGTTGTTTAGGCCCTCTATACATGATGGATAGGCTCTCTAGACACATTAGGTAGGCCCTCTAGATATAGATCTTCATAAACTTCTTTTTGTCTGAATTGGATGATCTGGACACCAACGAAATGAAAATTCAACAGGACGGCATTAGATGCCATTCAGCTCATGCCATATTCGATATTCTTCATGAGCGATTTGATGGCATAGCCATCTCATGCGGATGAACTGTAAACTGTCCATGAACCAGAGTCATGAAAAATCGAATAGAGAAGCCATAGTGGATATTTTAAGCGACATTCAACAGGACAGGATGCCATTAAGATCATGCCACATTCCATATTCCTCATAAGCGATTTGATGGCATAGCCATCTCATGCGAAAGAACTGTAAACTGACCAGCCGCGTTCATTGATTATAAGCCAGACTCATGGAAAATAGAGTAGAGAAGTCATAGTGGATATTTCATGCGACATTGAATATTCCGAGTTGAGCGCGATGACCAGGATGTAAAGTGGCTACGGAGATCGTGTAGGTGTTTTCTCACATCACAGGTAATATGCCACAACTACAAGCGATCCTCAAACCCAACGTAACTCATGCTACCAGCCCAAATCAGTCTGAATGCAAGCCATGGACTCATGGAAAATGGTACGGAAGCGCTCCAGTCAGAGAATATGCGGCGGACATTTGAAAGATGTTATTGCAGGAGAATCGAAGTCGCCGTAGCATAGTGGGTAGTGGGTTGGCTTAGATGTAAGGCTCAAACCCCAGGTCAGAAATTTCCAACAAAATGAAATGTGAAGGAATATTTCTTTGTCGACTTCCTTCCTCTCAGCAGATTTGTGGCAAAAACTCAAAGAGTAAATAGAAACTGCCATGAAAAGTTTCTCAAAATCTGTCGGTCGGAGTCGACTTTAAACTGTAGGTCCCGCCACTCATGTATAAAATTAACGCACATAACTGGTGTGACAAACTAGGTCGTAATCCTGATTATGCGTATACATAATCCTAATTATGCATATATATAGAGTAGAGTAAAGTACAAAAGAGTACAAAATAATTGAAAACATAGTAGAAGTAGGGTGGTGTCATCAACTACAAGCAGAACGGTGTGATCAATTGGTGAACCATTCCATCCGACAACTTGTTAAGAGCCAGATTGTGGCTCTAGGCATTTTCAAAGTCTTTTACAAAGTCTGGACACAATGCAGTTTTCTCGAAACCTATAGCTTTTGGTGTCGATAGTCTTGCACTTTTACAGCCATATGTTTAATGTACGCACATAGCGTTGATCTTCGCAATCCTTCCCTTTGTAAATCACAATATGTTTGTGTAGTTATGAATTTGCCTGTAACTTAGTTGCGACTAGTTAATGTTTTGTTGCTATGTTTTGACAGTTGTTATTACAAACATTTACTTTTTTATGTGCCACCAACTTGTGGACACAAATAATTTTTTTTTTGTTTTGTTTTCTATTCGAATGCCAAGATTATGAAGAAATGAATATAAAAAAGGAGAGAAAAAAAGAAGCCGTGGCACACATTATTGTGTCATGATGATGGTGATGTGATCCCTTGATTTGCATCTATAACTGTATATTCACTGCAACATCAATAGCATATTCGTAGATACACACATGCTGCATTTGATGCAAATGTTGCATGACTGCGTGTTGGCTGGCATGCATTCCTTTATTTTTTTTAATTTTTTTTTTTTTTTTTTTTGTAGTTTCTTAACACCATAAACGCATAAAAGGGCTACTGAATGAAGATGGCTTGCGATTATTATTGCGATTTTATTTCTTCTGCTTGTGATCCTAATATATAAAGGCCTGGGTTTCTTCACAAAGAGCATGACCTTTTGCTTGTGAAAAATGACAGAAAAATGGGAGAAAAAATATTGCGGTTTTAGCTGTTGATAACAGGGGCAGCAACCTATTGACATGGTTATATGAAAATTGCCAACAACAATAACAACAACAAAAACCACAACACAAAAAAACATAAATTGTGTACCACAAACTAAAATCGTTAAAAATCAATTTCTCTTAAAGGTCAGACGACAAAACTCATAAAAATTAAATTAAAAAATAAATTTTAAATACAGAAAATAATTACAGATTAAATGCTTAAGTCCTTGCAACCAATATTTTAGAAATCAAATGAGTTTTCAAGTGTTGCTAACCCTCATCTCTCCTTGTTTAGGGTTTAATTATTGCGTGTTTAAACATTTTCTAGTTAAATTGCGTTTAATTTGATTAAATATAATCACACACACACAGTATTTACACAGTTTAATGCCAATAAAATGTTTAAGGATTTCATTCACTCTCACTCGCTAGCACTAGCACATCACATCACGTTGTTGCCTACATGTTGTTGTGCTGCCTTAAATCTTTAGCGCTGTGTGTAACCACAAAATCCCATTTTCTTCCTGTGATGCTTCAATGTCACAAAGAAAGTAAAATTAATTAACCCTCTACACATACACACACTTACACCCACTCGCACACACACACAAACACTTTAGAAGGATATATAAAAATATCCTTAAAATGTTTCCAATCCACTCTCCTATCGCACACATACATACATACATTTAGTCAAACACATCCTTTAGTACTTGTCACTGCCATTTAATCAATTAGTCTCACGTACTTTTAACTCTGTATAGATTTCTTTCTTTCTATGTGAGCAGCAGCATCAGCAGCAGCAGCTTCAATTCTACACTCAACTCCTCGTCAAGGTTTCACTTTTTCTTTTAAATTTTTTTTCTTTTTCTTCTAATTTGTTGTTGCCGTTGCTGTTGTTGTTGTTGGTATTTCGTTAACATTTACTTTTCAACGTTTTCCCAAAGAATGCCATCCGTAAAACGGATTTGTTATGGTTTGGAAAAAAATGTCCTGGATTTGCTTTCTTCCAATCGCTCTGCAGACAGACAGACACTTTCTCATTCATCTCCTTCGGAGAGTAAAATTTAAACAAAAAGAAATAAAAATAAATCGTATTTTTTAAACAATAAATAAATGGTTATTTAGGTCACCCTACACACCGGCAATAAGCACCATCTAGTGAAATTTATCGAAATCATAAAACTTTCGTCACAATCTTCCTCAGAGTTCAAAAGTAGAGATCTCGTAAACTTTACCCATAACTCGGACCCAGTATTGCTGCACAGTAGTTAATGTGGTTAAGTCAGCGAAGACCTGATCAGCTCAATCTGAATCCCCAGAGCAACTACGGTAATCAATAGAAGAACAGCCAATTGTCTCTATACCTTCTATTCCAATATCATCTGACCAATATCGAACAGAATTCTCTGACAGACATCAGGCAAAATTGTCTTCTGGGATTGCTTTAGCCTAATGGCCTGGTAGCCGACAAGACAATATATTTTGTAAGGTAAGGAGGAGGCAGCAATTTATGTTGCATGGGTTTTGAAAGAAAACATAAAATTGGTAGGTTTAGCTTGAGGACGTATACAACAATTGCCAGATCAAATGCCATCAAGGGATTGAGGAATTTTAAAATGAATATTTGTGAAGAAGAGTTAACAAGACATCTAAACCCAATAGTATAATGCTGAGTGGTTCAGCTTTGGTGCATTACACTTTAGTATTTAGCGACAGCTCTCACCATCTTCACATTCGAAAACTCACTTGATTATACCCCGACCGATCCACCGCAGCAGTCAAATCACATCATGCGCACAATTACAGTTTCATACGGCGACTGGGATATCGAAGAAATATGATTGTGTTTTAGCGCTTCGAGGTCTGTATCAGAGATCAGCAATTGATAGTTTCTTCGCTAATCATAAGTACTCATGAAATTTTGAGTATGAGTGAGTCAATAGTATTGAATTTCAACTACTCTGATTCATTCGTACTCACTACAACATTGATTTATAAGTACAGGTTGTAATGAGTATGAGTACAACGTTGACATCAAACTCATACCATTCGAAATATGTTTGATTCATACGCCTACTCATTCAGATTCATAAATTTAGAAAAATACTTTCAATACTCATAAATGATTCGAGTGATTCGAATCATTCATCAAAATTCACAGTCTTATTTGGTGTTGCGTTTGCAAAAAAAGAAGAAATAAAAAGACAATGACAGCAAGCAAAGTAAACACACAACCTTCTAGTGAGTATTGTAGTGTTCGTACGCTAAGCATACTCATTTTGTGATTCTTGTAAATGTTGAGTAAAGGAGAGTCGAAATCAACAGCATCATGTGTATTACTAAGTATGAGTACGATGAGTACTTCAAACTTTGAATATGAGTACTATGAGTATGAAATTAAAATAAGTATGAATGCGTATAAGTATCAGAAATTATAAGTATGATTCGAATCTACTCATCTTTTTGAATACTCATTGCTAATCTCTGGTCTGTACCGGCTAGTATACCTCGGAGCTAGATGCCAGGAAACTGCGATCTCCGCTTACTTTTTGCATAAACTTCGACGATCTTACGTTCGCGACGCTGATTTGATCTGGTAAGTCCACCATCGGCTAGATATATTCGTATCCAGACAAATACTGCAGAATATCTATGAAATCCAAAACGAAACTCACAATATTTTTGAAGCTATAAGGCAGCTCTATAAGAGTTTAAGTTATTCCTGTAAAGTTGATAGGACTGTGAGAATATATTTTTCAGTTTTGTTTAATAACGTGTGAGCTTTCAGACAAGCTGACTTCTAATCATGCAAAAAGGCTGAGAGATATGCGAATAAGTAGAGTCTTCCTAAACGGCTGATAACAAACGGGTAAGGAGAAGGTCTCGCCATGATCGTCCTAACGTGTCCTCTCGCAATGCGGTGGATAATTACGAGGTCACTGGTTCAGTAAACTATCGACCGAAGTCAAAAATACTACCGGTGCCTTTGAGAGTGTGAAGCAGAATCCGAGGCTACTCCCAAGAACTTGGACTTACGTAGATAGATCACAACGAATTTCGTATTGGGATCCGATAAAACAAATTCAACTGACATAGGAACTGAAGGTAAACGACCACAGATCGCAATGAGTGTTCGCGGAATTGGGCTCTGGAGCTGTAGAGGATAATGAAATACAAAGATAGGAAGCGCTTAATAAAGCATGGGCTCTGGAGCTGTGGAGGATATTGAAATACAAAGATAGGAAGCGCTTAATGAAGAACACGATGCCATTTGGTTTTCGACCAGTTGAAAAATATTTAAGAAGCCTTTTCTAAAACAGACACTATGTCTTGCGAGATAAATTTATTGGCGAATTGCGCTTTCATAAAGGGGATATGAAACATATTTCAGTCTCGAAAAAAAAGTATTAGGGTCAGCGAAGGCACCGTAACTAAACTGCAATGAAACTTTTATAAAATTTTTGTTAAGAATTCTAGCTAAGCCACTAACCAAACCAAAAGTGTCCTTCAAAGTCGTTCTTTCTTTATCTCTTAAATTCTCAACATTTAATAAATTTTTTAAGGAATTTTTCAATTTTATCCACAACTTTTACGCTTTTCATGTCAATGGCACATACTACAATCACTCGAACATTTCACGGATATCATTAGTTTTAAGCGAAGAAGAAGAAGAAGAAAAAAAAGACAAAATAAATCGGTGATTCCAAGAAAAATCAGGATCACAAAAGAAAAAAAAAAAACGAAAGAGTCTGAGTCAGAATATGTACGAAAATTTGTTTTAATGTCAAAAGGAAAACAGCCAGACACACACAAAAAGTAAAGCATAGAAAAACCCAATCAAACAATTGAAGAAAAATCGAAAGCAAGAAGAAAAAATCAAGGAAAACAGTCAAGACACTGCCTGTATATCTGTGCGTGTATGTACCACAGGCACGTATGAGCATTTATCAAAATCATTTACTGCTCATTGTTTCGATTTCAGCATGTACGCTGAATGAACGAGTGAGTAAATCAGGCTGTATTTGCCTCTGTGTGCCTAACTGTGTTGTGAGTGTGTGTCTGTGTGTGGGCAAAATAGCACATCAAATGCGTGTTTGTAGTTGTTAAAGAGACGACACATAGCAGACTCAGTAATTTCGTTAAAAGCCATAATGAGAGTGAGCTAGAGCACAGACACACGGCTACAGATACAAACACAGTGTGACATAAATGCAGACAAAAATACTACCTTTAAATAATACAATTTAAATGGTCTACACATACATGTACACATATTGGTAACAATGATTGTTTGTAATGAGTACGTGCAGCAGCATGTCGTGTACGTTTTTATAACAAATCAAACGTAATAACAACAGCAACATCAGCACATCAGCATGTGGCAGACATAGCAATGTCACACAAGACAACACAATACAATGATAAAAACAAAGCAAACATTTCTGAATTAGTCAACAAATTGCTACAATTAGCGATAATTATATAAAAATGCTTATAAAACGAATATAATAAAATGAAAAAGGATGAAAGGACAAAAGGACGAAACCAAAACAAAAACAGAAAATCTGACATCAGTGGTAAGGAAAAATGCTCATTAGGACTACAGCATAAAGGACATTAGGAGAGCGAACACATAATTGCTAATTGTAATGAAGCATTCATAAGACGTAGTATATTTCAGGATGTAAGTCAACCAGATGGTAAAGCTAATGGTATAAGGTTGAATGGTTCAGCTTTGGTGCATTACACTTTTGTAGCACCAGCTTTCGGCATCTTGAAATTCGCACACTAACTTGGTTATCCCCCGACCTACCCATATGCAATCATAGACACAGATTCTTAGATGCATAAATTCGATTCAAAAGAGTCAGAATCTGCCCGGCAGTGGTGTAGTGTTATCCATGCATGAATTTTTATTACAATAAGAAATATTGGTAGTAATAAAGTATGGAAGAAAAAAGAACATTTGAATGGGTTTAAGTCATAAGACGTTTCGCCCTGACAATTATGCGAACTTCTAGCCCCTGAAGTATGATTTGTTTCTAGGTGTTCTTCTGTTCACAGCGGATACTTGAACCCCCTCCCTAGCGCCACAGTTGTAGTATATTAGCGATCTAACTAGTATACTGGCAAAGTGTTCAGATTGCCTCAGTTAAAGTGGGTATTATTATCCGGTGGTTGTACGGGGTGGCTTAATTTTTATAGGCCACGTTCAGAGTTGCTAAGATTTGTTGGAATAACATGGATAAGAAGACTAATAATTTTATTCTTTTCTTAGATGGCATGGATATGTACGGCACTATTGCGATTACTAGAGATCACCACACGAATGGTTTCTATAAGATCTGCGGATTTAACTAGCTTTCATATCATATCTCATAATGGTTTCCTGTAGATACTATTTGACCTGCGGACTTTTCGACTTATGGTATCACAATGGGCCTAACCTCTATTGTAATCAATGAACACATTTTCTCACCAAAACACCTAATACACCATCCAATAGATTTTTATAGAGAACATTGCTTCGAGACATCTATAGATTACATGCTCAGAACTGCCGCAGTGGAACAAGGTATAAGTAAGAAAAAACTTGATTAATAAAATTGAAACAAAAGAGCGCAATAATAAGAATGCAGGGGAGGGAGCATGTTTATAGACACAGACTTTTTAGTCAGGATTCAAACTTAGCTTCTCACACAACCCATATTGTATGTGTTAATTTTATTCATAGGTACTGCGACCTACAATTTAAAGTCGCCTCCAAATGACAGAAATTTGAGAAACTGTGCATGTTTCGAAATCTAGATATTCATCTCTCACAGAGGATAAAGAAAGCATTCGGTCTGTAATACATTGGCCATGCATGGGCCCAATGAATAGATGCAATCTTTCGGAAGGACGAGCACAAGGGGGAAAAAATCTTTTTGTCGGTTGTTACCTCTTATTGAACTGTTGAAATGTAACAAGTATAGTTGGATGGTCACACCTTAATTCCACGTCTAGATGGTAGTCGTGAAGACTTTCCCACATCCTCTCCTTTTATCCTATTCCCTCTATTATCCTTCCACCTTTAAGGACGTGTACAATGGGTCAATTCGACTCCGGGTACTGTACTTGTCTTAATTGACAAGTACACGTCCTCTAACCTGACTTAACCTAAGCTATATATACATCAGATCCGGGTTTAACATACGTGTTTCCAATAGAAAACCATCCGAAAGACTTCTAGTTAGGCTGTTTCAATGTATTGCAGGAATCTATAGACTTCAGTCAAAGATGCCAGAAAATTGAGAAATCATGGAGTTCCGTTTCTTCATAGTAAAAACTGAGCCCTGACATACCACAGAACCACATCTCCTTTAGAAGCAGATTGTAATGGCTTCAAATAGGACAGTATTGCATGCATTCTCATGCTGAAAAAGAAGTACAACCTCTTCTGTAAATCGACTGGAGAATACCCAGTGTAACTGTGTCCAATTGGCTCTCCTATACCCTGTTACATGCTTTTTCGACGACATCATTGGCTAATAGGGTGCGTCGGGACAACAGACACAACTGGCTGAGTAAATCAGAAGTTTGAAAATCAACTCAAATCTGAACTTTATGTAACTAGGAGTGTAGGACCATCATGCCTAATGATTAGACGCTAATGAAGGTACTTGAAATTACTCACATAAGATTTTGAATCATTTGGAAATGGCTGGCTACTTAAAGAATTACGAGTGCAGCCCTTGTACTGACTTCTTCACTGAATTTGGTATAATTCGGTCAGTAGAGGGACTACGTTTATTTGTGGCAATACAACGGGCCGCTATGCATGCTCAAGTGAGCTTTTGTATTCAAAGCTACCTAAAGAATTGCTGTATGTGAATGCTACGCAATTCAAAGCAAAAATATTTGATCGAAACAAGAAATCACTTGACCAAGTTTGTCACTTCTACACTAAATTATAAAACCAATCGAAAAATAACAAAATAATAACAAATACGTAATTCCTCACTTTTGTTTTAAACAGAAAAATATTTTATTCGACGAATATATCCAAAACCCGCTAATACTCTATATAAAACCCAATAATCACTAAACATTTGATTTCTTGACATATATTTTACTGTGATCACTCCAGTATATATTTGGTAGTCAACTCACTTTCCTTCCTAAGCATATAAATATTCCTGATTTTCTATACAAAAATCATGACTTAAAGTTCCTCAACGCATAATAATTTTTAACAACTTATGCGCAATCATTTTCTGTCTTTTTCGTCTTAATTTGTCTTCTACTTTATACTTAGTTTTTACTCCTTTCTTTTACCTGAACACAGTGAAATGTTTTGGTTTGCTTTATTGCAACCATAGCCATCCACTCATAAGCAGAGCTTCCACCAGCACAACGACATTATCATCAGCAGCATGTCAAGGTGGTATACGGCGCCAAAATTCACTGAGAAATCGTTCAGCGTGAAAGTTATATTTCGCTTTTAATTAAGAAATTTTCGTTAGGACAACAATAACAACAAAATGTAGCAACATTTGCAAATAAGTTGAGTTGAGCTGTGTAGTCGTCATGAAAGTGATGATTTGTTAACAACAGAAAGTCGTTGTAAATCTTTTTCATTTCGCTGTTATTAGATGGGGAGGAGATATTTTTGGCGACTTAAAATAGTTATCCATACAGAGGAGATAGTTTAAATGAATTCAAACTTAATTAGGTTCACGTTGAGGAACTTCTACTCAAAGTGGGGAAAAAACTGACACCGTTTAGTTGTTTTAAACTCAATATCAGCAAAGACTTGTTACAATCCGTCGATTAGAGGCGAAGTCACTGCTTTCACAAAGCACTTCCTGCCTTGTTTCCGCTTCTTTAATATATTTTTGTTGTTCCAGCTAATTAGGTGATTGGTCTGCTGTAGCAAGACCGAGCATAATAGGCCTGTGGCCTATCATTGCCTGGAAACAACGCCCTTCGAGTATTTGGTGTAGTAGTCAGGAATCTTGCTAATTGTTGATTCATACTTCTTCTTCCCTTCTTGGCATGTTATCCATTTTACCATTTACAGGCGGTAAGGAGGCTTTTTGGATGGATTGTATTACAGGGGGTGAGGTGAAGCCGCTTAATTTTGAAATTTGCAAACCATAAAGGAGATTTATAGGGCGAAATTGACCGGAAGTTATACAACAGTTTTTCACCATCTCAAAATGGCAACGCCAATGGGATGGAAAGGATAGAGAAAGGTGAACGGCGAGACTTATCCCGGATATTGGACAGACAATCGGAGAGGTGAACTACTACACTACACAGATGCTATCGGGGCATGGGTATTTTAGAAAGTACCTGCATAGAATGGGCTAGAGCGCCTCCCCTCATTGCCTTTACGAAGAGGAGCAAGTAATCGATGATACAGAACACACTATTTCCGAATTTGCACGTTGGCAGAGCTATTGCTCTGAACTGACGTCAATATTTGGAACGATCACGGCCGCTAACATTGTCGGGGATATGATTGCGAGTAGAGAGAATTGGACTTCAGTGCCGAATTACGTGGAGCGTATCCTAAGACTGAAGAAGAGAGATCTCGAGGCTGCAGATGATGATACTTGCACACGTGTCATACAATACCCGTCACAGGGACCTGGACGAAAGGAACATTGGAGACACTTAGATGTCTCCTCAACTTTCGACATGCAATCCGGACACAGATATGTACATGCAGGGGTCAAAGGGCCAAAAGGACTCCACTCCGTAGTAATACCACCGTATTTCCGGAGTGGGCACAACACGTCCAAGAGACGAGGGGGGGATTTAGTGGGTGAGGGCACCACACACAGAGGATGCGACGACTTTCTCTATGGTGCGATTAGGAGCATTTAAAAAAAACCATAAAGGATTTGTTTGAAGTCCATTGAGATATTAGCCAGGTCTTCTGTATAGCACACAGTTTGTCAGCTCTCATTGCCTAGTGACAACGTCTTCTGTGAAAATGTATTGAATGCAGTGGCAAGGAAACTTCCACATTGATTCCCAGTCTTCCCCAAGTGGAAGTCTTCCACAACCTATGATGAAGGGGATCCTGCACTCTCTCTCTCAATTTCTTTAAATTGAAAAACCTGCCTAAAAAATTCTGATGAATTTTCTGCGACAATTGCGACGGTTATGTTCGCACTCAAGCACTACACCATCTCTTTACATTTGAATGCACTTTCCTAAACTCATTGTCTTGGTTGGTTACACAAAAGAAAGAACGAACGAAAAAAATGGCAAACTTTCGTCTCCCCTGTTTATTTTTGAAACATTTCTAATCCATTAGATAAAAATTCTATCAAATCTCTCTTACCCATTACACAGGTCTAGGTCTACTACACTTCTTTTCAATTTCTAACAAAAAAAAAGAGAATAAAAAAGCGACAAGAAAAACAAGAAAAACTTTTTCGTTCTTTTGTGTCAGCTGCAAAATTTCACTTTGTCTCCTTCGCCAAACACTTTAATTTTCTGTTTTTTTTCCTTTTTTCATTCTTTCTTTTGAACCTCAAACGTAAAACATGTTCTCCTCACATACGCACCGCACCATTCAAATAAATATTAATGCGTCTGCACTCTGGTGTTTTGCGATTTGTATCACTCGCACTCATCGAAATTATTGGCAACTGCTCTTGCAAAGCAAGCCTTTGCGTATTTTGTCTACCATTCAATTGGAAAACTTAAGCGTAAAGGAAAAGCAGAATGAGCGAGGAAGTGTGAAAACTTAAAAATTTGCAACAAAACTTTTTTTTGTTAAAGATTTCTGTAAGAAGCTTAAATTGTTAGCGCACTACGGGTTGGTTTTCTGTTGGAGACAAACGAAAGTAGTTTACGGAACCTTGCGATTGGAAATGGGCAACTGAAATTCCATTAAAGGTCGAGAGTTGTAAGCCGATCTTAACAACCTCGTGTTACTAGAAAATATGTTCAATTATTTGGAAAAAATCTACGTCTTTAATGTTACCAAAATTATTATCCTTATAAGGTTCGTACAGGTCCGTGCCTCTATGCTAACCTCAAACCTTAGCGTTCGTAATATCACTATGAACGCTACATATATAATTGGCCATTACAACACTTCAGTCAGGATTACGACCTAGCTTCTCACCACCACTCACGTTGTGTGTGTGGCGGGACCTACAGTTTAAAGTCGGCTCCGAACGACAGATTTTTGAGAAAATTTTCGGTGGCAATTTTAGTTACTGCTGAGAGGAAGTCGCCGAAGAAAATGTTTTCATAATTCGTTTTGATGTCTGACTGGGGATTTGAACCGTGGCTTTGCGTCTAATAAGGCAACACACTACCTATTAGACTACGGCTACTTCACACTATGAACACATAAAACGTGTAACAATTTCGTCAGGACTACAACCTAGCTTCTCACACCACACACTTTCGATCATAACCTTCAGATTTAAATTAGTGGGCATATGCCCTCTCTTCACAGGCCTAGCCATAGTTTTGTGTGTCAGTGACATCTCGTGCACACTTCCACCAAACACAAGCTAAGAAGAGGAGAGTGCTTACCCGCAAATGCCTTCTGCAGAGGTTATAGATCATGTGCGAAGGAAAAGAGATTTTTTACTGTAAATATTGGTATTTGACTCAATGCAGGCTTGTCCTATTTAGTTCCTCTGCCGTTACTATCTCACGATATTACTCGATATCGCTTGCCAAATTCATTAACTTTAAAAGTTGGTGTCTCAGCTTGATTCCAAATGCGAAGCTGTGGTGTTAACTGTTAATAAACGCCAACTATGACTTGTGTGTTAGTCATCCCTAGGACATCACTTTATGATAAGCCTTCGTTCTCTGGCAATGATACGAAAATAATGGAGAAGTGTTAGTCTCTAGGTCAACACACCATGAGGTATCACAAGGGGGGGCCTTTACTGTCTGGCAATGAAACGAAAACAGTATGTTTGAAAGCTTTTGAATGTCACGAATTTAAAGACGTCTCCCTCTCTCTCTCTCTCTACAAAACAGAACAAGAAATTAAAATTCCATGGCTGTCGTCGTAACAAATCGTGTCTTTGATCGTCTACCACCGTCTGTTGCACCATGTAGCATAAAAGTGTTGTATGACTTGTATTTAATAATGCGTGACTTTATTAGTAGCGGTAGTAAAACAGCTAAGCAGACTGTCGTCAACAAATGGTTGCAACAATATTTGAAGCATGCGTGTCTCATTGTTGTTTTATGTGAACATTTTGTTTCGGCTGTTTAAAAACAGATTTTGGTGGTGACGGTTATTAAAAGAATAAAGCTTTGAAACTGACCGTCCTATTGTCAAAACCATTGACAACCAGTTAAAGAAACAAAATATTGTTCAAACGATAGCCTTTTTTGTTTTCTAGCGACATGCAAAACAAGAGATTTGCCAGAGAGAAATGGATGAAGACGTTTGCGTTTTATTTGCAATCAAAATTTGAGCGACAATAATACTATAAAGGGGACATATTCAGGATTACTTCTTGTCCATTATAGTTCTAAATAAACTGTTCGATTTAGATTAGGTTTCGGAACTCGAAATAAACGTAAATGGGAAGTTTTTGGTGGAGGAGAAGAAATTATTGACAGCCTTCGATGGTCAAGGCAGCCTAGCCTCGAAGGCGGTACACTCAAATCGTTGTACCGTATGCGACTGCAAGAAGTTTATTTTGATCTTAAAAAGGTAAAGCAGATTAAGTTGTAAATGTGATGCCAAGAGCGGTTGTTGAATGTTTAGTTGGGTACATAGACATGGGTAGTATTATTGACTTAATTGGTTATTGCATCTGTTTAGTAAGGTTTACAACCTAGCCTCTTACACCACCCGTGTGAAGTGTGATAATTGTATTCACGAGTGGTGGGGCACCTACAGCTTAAAATCGATTCCGAATGATAGAGATTTCGGAAAGCTTTTCATAAAAATTTTATTTACTCTCGGAGTTTTTGCCAGCAATCTGCTGAGAGGAAGTCGCCGATGAAATATTTTTTCATATTTCGTTTAGTTGGAGTTGTCTGGCCACGGGTTTGAACCGTGGCCTTACGTCTAATAAGCCAACACACTACCTACTAGATTACGGCGACTTTGTTTGGGTTTTATTTACAATCAAATTGGAGTAGATAAAGAGCCTTGTAAGGGGTGCTGAAATGTATTATATCTACGAATTATTTCTCACCCATTATAGTCCTTAAGAAATACCACGTTGTTCCTCAACAGCGAAGTATTGTTCCAAGTATCACTGACTACTGGAATTTCGAATTATTCTGAATCAGTAAGAATTTCGAATTCTTTCATTGAGAATATAAAAGTTCCTAGGAGGAGAATGAATTGGACAATGGATATACGATATACGATATCGTACTAAAGTTGGATAACTTGTGGTTTATTATAGATGTGGACACCAAAAATTAAGTGCATTGTGGATTACAAACAGCTCAAGCTAACACGTGCAGTCGATATTAGATATACGGTTGACAAGAAAATTTTAATAATTATTGCTTCCTCATTTGTGCCCAAAAAATGATTCTGGTCCTCGCATGAGGCTAATCTGACCGTTTGCTAACCGCTAAGCAATAAAGTTCAATCAAATCCGATACACTCAGACAGAAAACTCCAAGGAGATAATAAAGATGTTACTAAGGAAACTCAGGAAGTGAACGTAGGTGCTACAAGAAAAGTTTAAAAAGCAGATAAAGTTGCTGTTAAAGGAAACCCACAAACTTAATTCAGGCACCATGGGAACAAATCTTGAACTGAAGAGCAGTGCTAGACGTAGTGGCTAAGAAATTCTAAGGCACTTCGATGGAAGTTACAAGTGTCACACAGAAAGTTCAGGGCATTGCTAAGACTGCCGATACTCGAAATGCATGTAAAGTTGATACAGTAAATTACATAACATACATACATACATACATACATAATTGGCCATTACAACCCTTCAGTCAGGATTACGGCCAAGCTTCTCACACCACTCATGTTGTGTGCCTTAATTTTTATACTTGACTGGCGGGACCTACAGTTTAACGTCGACACCGAACGACAGATTTTGAGAAACTTTTTCATCTCTATTGGTGTAAAAATTTATTGAAGTAGCTGTATATGGTACAGCGAGGAATTTCCTTCGGCTATAAAAGATAAAGCGGAAGAAATTCTAAAAGCGATGCAAAAGAGCTGCGTACATAATTTTATCGGGAAACGCAAAGAGTATAAATAGAAAATGCAGATAACGTGTTAAATATAAAAAACAAATGCATCTCTTCATGACTTTCTCAAGAGGCCACTACCCGCTTGTAGACTATGCTAAGTTCTAGGGGTTTAACAAAGTCATTCGCAATCAGTATTGTGAGGATGGCATGCAAACAATGGCAAATATGCCACTCATTTAAATAAATGGAGTTTCAATCTCGAACTGGCAATTCAGGACCTAGTCATCGAATAGACAATGCTGAGATATGTAGGCCAGAGTAAGTGTAAGATTTTAGATTTTCCTTAAACAGGAATAATGTAACGTAAACAGCATTCAAGGCTTGACTTAGTAGCAATTTATTTGAAGTATGATCCCAAAGGAGTAGTCCCAGCTAGTATGTAACTGGCGACATTGCAATTTTAACCCCATGATGCTTTGAGAATATCAATATCAACGAATCTAGATTGAATGTTTTCCTATATTAATGAAGAACAGTAGTATTATTATGCATATTTTAGTGAAATTTCAATATACTGTAGAGCAATTGCCATACCTGAATCTGAATAAAGACAAGATATCCGAATCAACTGCTAGAACTGAGACTTCCCATGATTTTTTTAACCCACTGTACCGCCTACTACCGCATATATGTACATATATATTTTCCTATAAAACTACCTACTGATGCTACTTAGTTAATGACTTTTCTTGCTTAAAATAAATATCTTCAGCTCTGCTTTAAACCACAAACACTCCCCATTCCTTCTTTACAGTCTTTACTTGTCTCCTCTTTTGGCAATTATTATGCATTTAAACATCTCTTAATACACGTGTAAGTAATAAAACACTCTGTACACTCTGTGTGTTTATAAACGATTACACATGTAACGGGGATCTGTGCTGTGCTCTGAGAGAGACAAGACTTCTTCTACTTTAACTAAAGGATTTTTATTTACTTCCCGTAAAGGTATAAAATCATTCTACCTCTCTCTCGCTCTCTACCCCTTCCCTTTTCCTAAGCATTCATTCATTTGCACTGAGTACTGCTGCTGCTACTGCTACTAGTGCTGATGGTAAAAGGAAGTAAAAATTTTTATATTTTTTAACCCAATCATTTGGATGATTGAATTGGTAATAAGAAATGTTTTTATAGCTTCAAGAACATTTATTGCTTGAACGTGTGATATTTGTGGGATACGTTTTGTGTGTGTGTGTGAGTATGTTTTTTTTAATTTTATTTTTTCCTGCCAAATTGATTTCGTTCGTTTTTAATAGCTCATGTGATTTGAAGAATTTGAAGTGAAGGGAAGAAGTTTGTACTCGTATATGAGGTTAGGCAATAGGTTTGTAATTTTAATTGGTTCTGTAGATAATAAATCTGGAGGAAGTAATTGAAAATAAAACTTTAAAATAATTTTTATGGCGTTTTTAATGCAATAAAAAGATTTATTTTAATAACCCTACAAACGTTTAGGAAAAATTAAAAGTTAAGCAGAAGAAATATTCTTAACCAGAAATAGTTTTTTAAATTAAAGTTTACCCTCGATATAGTCCGTCCTTTAGACAAGACACTATTGACTTAAAATTCACTTGTTCAAGATGAGTGTCTTCTCAAGCCCAATATGAGGATTCTGTGACGATTAGAAGCAATCATCAGATCACACGCAGAAATCTGGGAGCCCTTACTGTATTCCAGAAGGAAACAACTGAATGCATATCACGTGCTGGACAGGGAATTGTTCTTACTGACACCTCAAGCAGCATACTAAAGTGTGTCAGGGGAATAGGATTGAAGAAGGCATTATAGGGATAACCTATGTAGATTGAGGGCAGCACAATAAATTATATGTTCGCAGTACTACGGCTCCTCTACACAACAACAACAATAATAATGAAGATGGCGTAGTAATTGCATGGTAAGCATCTACATATTGGGTCCAATTGTTTGGGACATGCATTGAATAACTAAAGAGACTGGGGAGGATACTGTCCCATTGGCTAAAACGTAAATTAGAAACTACAAAATTGTTTACTTTTCAGACAGAGGAATGAAGTGGCCTTGGCCATTGGCCACGACTTACATAGGTTTGGTTCTGAACTAAGCATTAGCATTGCATAGCAAGAATATTTAAGGCTTCTACTGCTATCTACACCTACAGAATAGCGCCAGAAGCAATCTACGTTCTCAAGAATTAAATAACCTCCTGAAAACGTAAAAATAGTCATCGCTGGTTCCGCATGGGATATGACTAAGGGGGCTACAATGATCACTTACAAGGCAATTGAAAGTTCGGTACTGATCACTCAGCTCCAATATGGACGTGTGGATCACTCAGCTCCAGCATGGAGGGAAGGAACTTGAAACAATGAACTCAGTATAGCTACAGTCTGTGTCAAGATCTCCAGTATTGATTATCTTCATGAGAAAAACAAAATGTTTCAAATGGAAAGAAATCAAAGGAAATCTAAACAATGAACTCATGATAGCTAATGATTGTACTAAGATGTTTTGCATAAATAAAAAAAATATTTGTATACTTTGATACCACAACTCACTATTGACCAAGCAATTTCTGAAGACATGCCGCCTTCTGCTTTAGTATTTCAATTACGAAGTAATAAATAAAAATGCATGTCTCTGAGACGTCAGGCAAGATATTCAGTGGGAACTCAAGTATATAAGAGGCACAATTCCATTTCTTACTTACTTTGATGCTTACGAATTCCTACATCAGCAAATAGTTTTGGTTGCGTTGAACGAATATGAGTGTAGTAAGAAACTGGAAGGCCACCTGCATAAATATGAAGACAATAGAGGCTTCTATCGTTCGATGATTATATATTATCCTCCGATTAAACTGTAGTTCTTGGATAAAATTAACACTCACGACATGGATAGGGGGTGAGGAAATAGGTCGTAATTCTGACTAAAGGGTTGTAATGAGTAGTTTATTTAAGTTTGCAACCAGAAACAACTAATCTTTGTTCCTGGTTTACAACCAATATTCTGGAGATGGTTCCTACTCATGCAGTACATTGTATTTCAGATAAGAAAATATACTGTATGAGGTAGCAAGCGGGCAAAATTGTTTATGACTTCAAATCTGTTTATATTGTTGTATGCAAAACTTCTGCAGGAAAAGCAATTCATATCCGGATAGTGAAGCTTTCTATAATGTATTATTTGATGCACTGGCAAGTCTTTGCAAAGTGATAAATAAGCGCGTTGATGAGGCCATGTTGCCAGAGGACATATTGCTAGTGGCCCTACTGCTATTGGCCATGTTGCTAGCGGCCATATTGCTAGTGGCCATATTGCTAGAGGCCACACTGCTAGCGGCTATGTTGCTATTGGCCATGTAGATAGCGGCTATATTGCAAGTGACCATACTGCTAGCGGCTATGTTGCTAGCGGCCATATTGCTAGAGGCCATATTGCTAGTGGCCACGTTGCTAGCGGCCATGTTGCTGGGGTCATGTTGCTAGCGTATATGTTGCTAGAGGCCACATTGCTAGAGGACATATCACTAGTGAAATAATAGGAAAGTATATTTCTTTGGCGACTTTCTCTCAGCAGATTTCTGGCAAAAACTCAGTGAATAAATAAAAGTGCTAGGAAACGATTCTCAAAAAAAGAAAAACTGTCGTTTGGAATCGACTTTAAACTGCAAGTGCCACCACTCATTTATAAAATTAACACACGCAGCATAAGTGGTATGAGAAGCCAGGTCGTAATCCTGACTAAAGTTGCAATAATTAGCTGTTTATGGTTCCTGGTTTACTACTAATATTCTGAAGATGTTTCCCACTCATGTAGTACATTGTTTTGGAAATAAGAAAATAGATTGTTAGAGGCAGCAAGGGGGAAAAATTCTTTATGAATTTAAATCTGTTGATATTGTTGTACGAAAAACTTCTGCAGGAAGAGCAATTCATATACTGATAATGCGGCTTTCTATAATGCATTGTTTGATCCACTGGCAAGTCTTTGCAAAGTGATAAATAAAACGTGATACAGGGGAAAAGTTCAAAGTTCACCTCAGGATCGCCAGGATGTTGCCAAAACTGATTACACTTTATCTGAACCGAATCCTGATTGGAGATTCCAATTAGAGAAGGCTTGGCCCTCTGATATGGACATCGCTGGAAAGTTTATGGTAGCCTACACAGACGGACCAATTAAGTAAGTAAAAATCTTCTACCTTGCTCTACTGAGATTCGGTTGTAGATCTATTCCTAATTTCTTCTGAACTTAAAATTTAAGCCCCCAGCTACCTAATGAATGGAATCTCCTGGATCTGTGATCTGTGTAACAGTCTGGCTTTGAATAAAAGCAGATAGAAATACTTCTTAAAACAAGTCTCTTGCGGTCTTAAATTTATTGCAGATATGAATTTGGATAACCTTATCGGTTATCCTGGAAATACAAATTCATTTCATGCTTTTGGTGGATTATGAACAGAGCATCATGTAGCATGGCATAGGGTATCATAATTTACTTCCTTTTATTTTCTTTTTTTGTTTTGTTTTGCTACCCATGCATTTATTTTGTTGATTGATTTCAAAAAATTTTCCGCGCAGCCATTTATGGCTCCTCATCCTCTTTTTTTTTTTTTTTTTGTTTGTTTCGATTTTCGCTGATATTTGCAATTTTCATTACAAACCAAAATACTAAATGCCAGTTGTTGGGAGAAATGAAAATAAAAATCCATTAAATTTCAATTTACTAGAGTGCAAGTGCAGTGCAAGAAGAGGGTTTTTATGCCACGAAAACTATAAATATTTATTGAAAATTGAGTAATGAAAAGCATTGAAGAGCATAGAGAATAATGGATAGAAAGTTTGATTGTTAATGATTGCAGGGGGAGAAGGAGGCATTTTGTTTATAGCTTGCCAAAGCCAATGACTTTGAATTTCTTTTATTTATAAAAACCCCTTTAAACACAATCATTTCGAAAAAATCTTCCCATCAATTTGTTAATGAATGCATTAAGAAAAATATTATGCAAGATCATCTCTCCAAACTCTCAATGTTGTTACCATTACTAGACAGACGTCTTCTTTCTAAATCAATATTATTTTTGATTTTAAAAAACAAAATAAAAAATAATCATTTCGTATGTAAATTAGATGCTTGCGATGTCAGATGAATGATAATAAAACAAAAAAAAAAAAAACGAACCATAAATATAAGACTTAAACACAATTTCTGTATTCCAAACAAACATCTGAAAGCCACTTGAGTTTATTTTTCAACTGCATTGTGATCTTAACTACCGTTTCGTTGGATATTTTCTTGGCCTACAATTTACTCTTATCGCTGCCTAAAAGTGACAGGAAAAAGAAAAGAGAAAACAAAAGGAATGAAAATAGTATGTGAAGTACCTCCATATGAGATCAACAGTGGAACCTTTAATGGATCATAATCTTCAAAACTCTATCATTTTGTTCTATTTACATGGACAACACTAAATGCTTGACTACTTAACAGAGCATAACTTTGTTTGAAAATTAAAATTTCATTAAAATTTTTTCAACACAAAACAAAACAATTCAACAAAGTTAAGAGAGGTGTCTTTATGACACCCAGCTGAAATATTTTTCATTTGGCTTGTTTTTTTCCTAAGCTAAATGAAATATTTTAAGACTTTTTTCTGGGATACAAGAGTCATATTCATAAAAAAAACCAACAGCACACGTATATTTTAAAAAGTATCCTAACGAAAAAGAGTACTAGTGGAGAGCATAACTACAAAATAAATTTTTTGAAGCAAACTGCAGCAAACACCCATTAATCCAGCTCCAATTGAGACAAATAATATTCAATAAGGTGTGCAGTTTATCATAAACTAAGGGAGATGGCCACCATATAACAGCCATCATGGCCTCGTAGCCAATTATATCCTCTAGCCAAGAAAACTGGGTGTCATTCGGAATTTAGCAGAACCGCTCGAAAATTGTATTAAGACTTACAATAATTAAGAGACCATGCATTGACAACTTATGCATGAGTTATTTATTAACGAGGCATCCTCCAATCGGTTAATAGTTTTGCTGTACATCGTGAGCCACCAACTATACACTCTCTCAATCGGTTAGAAGTTTTGCTGCACTCTCACTGTTTTAGTCTATTTGAAATAGATGCCATAGAAGTTATGGCCAGGGAATCACATCCACCAAATTGAAATTTATATCACAATATAGTACGAATGAGACCTAATAGTCGCATAGTCAGCCAAGACAACCTTAACTTAGGTAGGGTCATTATTTAATGGTGAAAACCACTAGAGTAGTTAGGGAAGCGAATAGATATTCTGAAATCAAACTCTTCGAAAGAAATTCCACAGCACAAGTTATTTTCATGTCTAGAAACGTCTGTGTAGACTTCCAAAAAATTTTCGGTGATGGCCGTATCAGAAGACCGGTCTTCACTAATTAGAATTGGAATCTCCAATCAAGATTCAAGTAATAGCTTGGCGATCCTCAGAAAGGACAGCGGAGTGAAGTTATTTATCAACGATTTGCAAACGCTTGCCAGTGGATCAAACTATTCATTATAGAAAGCCTCACTACAGTATATGAATTGCTCTTACAGACCTAAATTCATAAACAATTCGCTCCCCTTTCTTCTGACCACCATCCATTTTGCCGTTTCCAATACAATGTACTGCATGAGTGGGAAACACCTCCGGAATATTAATTGTAAACCAGGAACCATAAACAGCTAATTATAATCTTTTGGCCAGGATTACAATCCAGCTTCTCACACTACCCATGTTGTGTGTGTTCATTTTACCCAAAAGTGAAAAGTTCTCTAGAATCAAAGCCGCTAGCAACATGGCCTCTGGGAATATGGCCACTAGCAATATGGCCTATAGCAATAAGGCCTCTAGCAATATGGCTTCTAGCAACATGGACTCAGCAATATTTTTTCTAGAAACATGGTTCATAGCAGCATGGTTTCTAGCAGCATGGTCTCTGCAACATGGCCAATAGCAACATAGCCAATAGCAACATAGCTTCTAGCAATAAGGTTTCTAGCAATATGGCTTCTAGCAATATGGCCTCTGGCAATATGGCCTAACAACATTGCATTTTCAACGTGGCCTCTAGCTAAGTGGGCTCTAGCAATATTGTTTCTAGCAACATGGTTTCTAGCGACATGGTTTCTAGCAGCATGGTTTCTAGCAGCATGGTCTCTGCAACATGGCCAATAGCAACTTAGCCGTTAGCCGCTAGCAATATGGCTTCTAGCAATATAGCCGCTAGCAACATTGAATCTAGCAATATGGCGGCTAGCAATATGGCTTCTAGCGATTGGTCTCTGCAACATGGCCGTCAGCTACATGGTCAATAGCAACATTGCCGCTAGCAACATGGCTTCTAAAAACATGGCTTCTAGCAATAAGGTTTCTAGCAATATGGCCTCTGGCAATATGGCCTAGCAACATTGAATCTTCAACGTGGCCTCTAGCTAAGTGGCCAATAGCAACTTAGCCGCTAGCAACATGGCCTCTAGCAATATAGCCGCTAGCAATATGGCTTCTAGCAACACATTCTATGCAACATGGCCGCTAGCTACATGGCAAATAGCAGCATAGCCGCTAGCAACATGGCATCTAACAATATGACCGCTGGCAATATGGCCTTAAGCAATAAAGCCTCTAGCACCTTGGCCTCAGCAACGTGACCACTATGAAAGTGGCTACTAGCGAAATGGCCTCTATCGACATGACCGCTAGCGATATGGTCTCTAGTAATATGGCCGCTAGCAATATGGTCTCTAGTCGCCTAAGAAATATTTCTTCATATTTCGTTTAGTTGAAGATGTCTGACCTGGGGTTTGAACCGAGACCTGATAAGCCAACACACTATCTGCTAGACTACGGTGACTATATAATCAGTATTAGGCCCCGTCTTAAAGAATTCATGAGTCATGGATTCCCTAGAATTCATTTTAAAATCGGCTTAAAGGTTTAATGAATCTAACATCAGTTCGTAATTTCTAATTGCCAGGCGAGTGTCAGAGCAATGTGATTTCTCTACATTGGAATACCCATTAAGAGCCTCAGTTCTAAAAAAGTAAGTGAATTTATGCCTACACCCAATATACAAACGTGACTCATTTCGTAGTAAAAATATTTCTTGTTTTAGACAAATTGTCAATCACCTAATGGCTGTCACTTACATATTTGGATTGAATTCTTATTTCTTGTTTCTCATAAGTAAACCACCTCCGCCTGAAGTCATTGGACACAAAACTATAAATCTTTTAACAACTTCACAACAACAATAATTTGTACATAATAATAGGATAGTAGAGAAAAATATGAACAAGATTTCTTGTGGAAGGAGATAAAGAAATATTTTCAACGCCTGCTTAGTTAGTAAGAACAGCTTAAGGTGATATGCCAACAAAATAGGCAACTTTGTTCGGATACATTTAGTGTTAGCAAAGGTTCAAGCAATCATTTAAAAAATTTTTAAGAATGGTTTTAAAGATCAAATTTGTATTTCATAATCTTAACGACACTGCATTGCGAAGGAAGTCATTTGAATTTGGGTTCACAAAGTATTCACTTCTTATTGTCCTAACAAAATTTGCCTCACCCTTTCGAAATGTTTGCCTGCAGTATCCTTTAGAATATGAATGTATATTTTTAAAGTATTTATAAATAAATTTATTTGTACAATTCCTAACAGAATTATTTGCATTTTATATGCAAAAATATCAACAAAATTTTACAGTATTTAGGCTGCTACTCTAAATAGTAACGGCAATAATGGTTCTTGTCTGGGATGTGAAATATTTTCGGAAAAAAAAATTTCAAATACAAATTTCTCCTCTATCTGTCCTTGTAAACGGTTCTGTAACATCGCTCAGATCAGATAAGTAATGAGACAGATGCACCATGAAATACGAGTTCTTATCTCCAGACAGAGAGCAATGGCCAGGAATAATTTGTCCACTTCGCGGTTATGCAATATTTACGGACGGCTAGTAGAAGGAGATTGGCAGGGTGAGGGTATTTTAATGAACGGAATTAAGCTATGCTGTAAACTCTCTGATCAGGGCAGTGTATTCCAATCACAGATGACAAACGTTACACAAACGGAACTAGCTTGGGAATAGATTGAGAAAAAGGATACTGTGGTCATCTATGTGGATAGGCACTGGCTGTGCAATACATTTTGCTTCAGATTGGTAGCAACTTGCAGGATCCAGGTGGTTGTGAGAAAGAAAGTAAATTCTTCTTGGCGGAACAGGGGATATTGTAGAATCTTTTTCACAATGGATAGCTCTTGAAATATAAAAGGGAATCAATTATGCTCTTTGTGTAGAGAACACCCCTTTTTCTAAAGGATTTTTTAGAAGTACTAGGGGATCGGATTCTGTTGAGAGAGTAAATTGTTGTTTAATGGACGATATTTCTAAAGGCCATTTTTCCTTGAGAGCATGATCAAATATGTAGAGCAGAGTGAGAGTCTAAAGTGCACAGATAATGACCCAGGAGTCTTAGAGATAGGGTCAGTCTAAAAAGAATGTTTTGATTTGCAAACAACTACCTTTTTGATGCCTTCTTTGGACTAAATTTTTAAAGTGGCAATGCACTGAAAGAAAATTGTAATCTGAATGATACTTAAACCCATAACAGGATCCGAAGCCCGCAAGAGATCTGCGAGCGTCATAGACATCTAATACCAACCAAGCAATTTAGGATCAAGTTATACGAAGAAATGGACTTCCACCTCATTAAATTGAATTTTTCGACAAGATCATCCCGTCTTTTTTTATAATTGTAAACGCAGGCGCAGGCTCCTTCTGACAAGAATATATGCAAGAAACTGTCAGAAGTATAAAAATATATCTATGGCATCGGGAATGATAAGCTTGAACATAAGTCGATGTAAATCCAAATACGAAATACGCCATAGCAAGTCATAATATAGGCCCATAGACAGAGAAAGGCGTGGTATTATCAAATTCTGATTATGCGACACACTTCTGTAACAGAAGTTGTTAGATGCTCGGTTTCAGTCCTTTGCAATTTCTCTACAAGCTTGCCAATTCCTTGCACAGTTAAAGGTCGCTCGTATCCAGCATAAACATTGTGTAATGAACGTTTGAATCACCATTATTGAAGAAGTTTTCTACCATTTTTAAGCGTTTCGTGCTTGTTAAACGATCCATAATAACTGGCAAACCTTTCTCTCGATTAGTTCCTGTGATAGATTAAAAGGCAAAAGGTTTGCAAAATTGACGGATAATATGATATAAAGAAGGCAATGCACAACCTTTTAGAAGCAATAGATCTGGGTTTAATCTACGTTAAGCTTTGATTTTCAAGAAAGTAGGGCCCTCTTTCATATTCGATATCAACCAAATGAATGCATAGCAGCTCTCTCTTGCGAAATTCTGTTGCCTAAACATTTGATGCAATTTATGTTGTATTATTTGTGCAACAAAATGTTGTTTGTTTGTTTGTTTACGAATATGTTGTTATTTGCTATGTTTTTGCTTTTATTTTATAAGTATGTATGTATGTATGTATATCCACTCCAAGTAGTGGATGTATTTGCAACAGGAATTGTACAAAATAGAATACACAGGCCCGAAAGCGTTGTTAGTCAGGGAAAATGTCCATAACAATCTATAAATCAGTCAAAACTGTCAAATATAAATTATTTTCCATATACATACACACATGCACACACATATGCATTGCAACAAATAATATACATACTAACAACAACAACAAAAAAGAGAATCATGTATAGTCATAATATCTCTCTGTATATAAAATAATGGTCGACAAATATAATTTAGAACAAATATTTATGTACAACAGCAACAAACATTTCATTACTCAAATTGTATTGTACTGTACGACAGCAGAGAAAATGAACGTACGTTTCATATTGAAACAAGAAGAAAAAGAAAAAAAACAAACGAGTTAGAATAAGGGACAGGAAACTCTAGTACTACTGCTGCTTTGTCTACATGGTTTGTAAAAATTTTTTTGGTTAAATAAATAACAGCAACAACAATCGATTATGATCCACATACACACCAAACGACCGTAAATGATGGGAATTAATCTCATCATGAGGAGTCCTTAGTTTAGTTTCAGGAATGTACTTGCCTAAGTTCAAGTTGCACAAAAATGTGTTTCTCGTTCATATTATATATATTAAATCGGGTCATTATTTGCTTAAATTGTTGGTATATAATTTGCTATTTAATGCACTTACTTACCCCCACTCCCCGTTTGATATAAATATATTGCATACATGCATGCATGGTACATACCTGTAACGAGAGATAAGAAAATTTTCATTGTTATTAGGAGGAGGAATTAATTAAAGAAATTTATTTCGTATTAAACTTAAATAAGTAATGAATTCTTAAAATAGATTAATACATCGACTTTCAAATTAGTAAAGAAGCAACAGACACGTCCTTTTAATCGGTCGACAAACCACTCCTGCAGTAAGGCAATCTTTTCTATTCGTTTTCATTGAACGTAATGCGTTAAGGTTTTCAAAAGCTGTATCCATTGAAGCATGTCTTTCGCTAAGCTCTTTCCATTTTTCAATTTTAAGTACAACAACGAAGTATGTCGGAAATATCAGCGAAATTTTGTATTAATTTAAAAAGACTAGTTCATATCATTATGTGCGGATTATAGCATCGCACATAAGTCCGCAAGGTTATAGTCCATAAATAAATCGAAATTTGATCTCTAACATGCGTTATATTACCTTGGTTGGAGGCTTATTTGCACACACTTGTGGTTTAAAAAACTTCTTTAGGCGAAGCGCATCTCAAATATCCGATTTTCCATAACTCTGGCCCATAATTCAAGCTAAATATGACCGATATTAAGAACTATGTTTGGCATTAAAAAAACTCCATAAGAAAAAGTCTAACGGGGTCAATTTGCAGGACCAATATGACCAGTTCACATCATCCTCACTTGAGGTGAACATGCACTCAAATAGTTCGTGCTGTGGTATTTACTGCTTGGAACATGGTGCCGTCCTGTTGAATTACATGCCGTTGTTATCTATGTACATCATACAATTCAGGCCAAGAGCACTTATGTATAGTGCTCGCCATTGGTCAACGTCGTTTTCAAAGAAATATTGGCTGATAATGCCGATGGTCCAAAAAACCTACTAAGCAATGAAATTTGCAAAGGTCGCCGCAGTCTAAAAGTTTTTCAAAAATCTGTCGTTCGGAGTCGACACCGTTAAAATTGAATATTTAGGTACATATTGATTGTAGACGAATAAGATTTGGTGGGTAAGTTCGTAGAGTCTATATCGACAATCCCACCACAACCCTCCCCCTTCAAGTGATACCTATAACTTTTAAACTACTGGACCGATTTAAGCAATTATTTTTTTGTTCGAAAGCTTATCAGATTTAGATGGTTTAAAAAAATTCCATATAGCAAAAAGTAGGCGTGGCAAGCTTTTAAAATTGAATATTTAGGGACATAGTGATCGTAGACGAATGCAATTTGGTGAGTAAGTTCGTAGAGTCGATATCGACTAACTCACCAAAAATGGGCGAGGCAACAAAGATGTAATAATAATTAATTAGTCTAAATATGAACAATTATTTTCGATCTTTAGATAGCTATCAAGAATTGGTTTTTAAAATATATTCGTTACTTTAATAAAGAATAATTTATTACCCTAAACAAGGCATACATTCATTGTCTAGAACGCTTTCGATTATAAATACATCCCCACACACTTATAGGAAGTTAGTTATTTTTATATAACTGTTTTATTCAGCGTATTAAAATAAATATATAATGTGACCTGTCTTGGGCAATGAAAAAAAATCAATTTTGGGCGGGACGAAGTTCGCCGGGTCAGTTAGTTAAACTATAAACTTCACACTCATATCTATAATTGACACACAACAGAAGTGGTGTGAGAAGCTAGATCGTAGTCTTGACTGAAGAGTTGTAGTGTCCAATTATGTATGTATGAACTGGTATTTTAACTACGGGCTTCGGTTTAATAATCCAACGACATACTGCCCTGTAGACAAAATGACCCTCATTTGATCGTTTAACTCTAAAACTAATGACCCTAATCATGTCTCAATGCTACTGAGTGCAATGAACGGCTCATAGCAAAAGTCTGTTGCCTTAAATTGAATGCAGAGGAGTAAGTTTTTTAATTTTATTGAAAAATTTTACTTCAAAGATAGGAATCCATTCACAATATAGTAACCGATGTGAAGATTAATGTTTTCTCTGAATTTGCCACCTTAACAGCGTTATCACCTTTAAAACTACCAAAGTTTTGCAGCATTTGATTGGTGGAAATTGTATGGGACAATAAAATGGCGGATGACTGCAGACTTGTATAATTGAAATTTCATTTCTTGTTTTCAGATCTGTTCTTCAATGACTATTGTCAAGCAAAAATCTAAAAAGTGACATTTCATCAACATTTCAAGGTTCTCTGGCTTCTGTGTAATATTGAAACTTCAAAGGAGGATTCGGCTTTAATTTTAAACCCATAGAAGTAAACATAGGTAATTGAAACCTACCCTTTAACCTTCTCTACATCTCAAAGCTATAGAAACACTTCTCAGAGAGAAATAATCGTTTATTTTCTCTGCGAATGTGAAGATCCACCCGTCAAACGATTAAGGGTTTTTGGAATACCTATATCCACTGGGATGTCGTCTACTAAGCCAACATACCTTATACCAATCTACGGAATATACACGTTTAGTGCTTTGAACGACCATAATCAGTCGGGTATATATTGATAATTTTCTTATTTTTTTGAGAAGAATAAGCCCTCGATTTGGTTTCTAAAGTCCAGGTCTTTCCCTACTCTTCAGGCGTCTAGCCTTCGGCTATGATCTTCACAATGATACACACTCACTTAAGCCTACATCTTCGAAATCTAGTTCCCAAATTCTTTTAAATCGATTTACTTTAACATCCTCATCCTTGATATCTCATCTCCCCCCCATTATAGCCCACAAAATTCTACTAAATAAAAGTAAAAAATGAAAGAAAATTTCCACACTCAAATCTAAAACAAAGAAACCATTTCTATTTCTCTTTTAAAGAGAACAATAAAAGGAAAGAGAGAGAGAGAGAACAAAAAAAAAAAGAAAAGAAAACTCGGATAATTTGATTTAGAAACTTTAAATAACGAATTTTTCTACACAACAAAACTGTCGTATTGCAGCCAACATTTTTGGTTTGGCTTTACGTGCTGGCGAGTAGAAGGAAAATTCCTTCATTCGCTCCACTTCTTCTATAGCCTGACTGTGAC
Source organism: Sarcophaga rosellei (assembly GCA_930367235.1). Lineage (NCBI taxonomy): Eukaryota > Metazoa > Arthropoda > Insecta > Diptera > Sarcophagidae > Sarcophaga > Sarcophaga rosellei. Next base: position 11,478,890 of record OV884020.1, on the reverse strand, counting down.
AGTAGAAACCATTTCTTGGGTTTTCTGCGAAATAGACGTACGACGATGTTGTTAAATTTGATTTAAATTGAGTTTTTGGGTGAGAAAATCACAATGATTTGCTACAGACGACAGAGTAACAACGACAACGACAACAACAGCGACAACAACAATAAATAAAACAATCAAATTGCAAAGAGAAAAAAAGAAAAGGGCTGCTGGGCTGGGGAAGACAAATTGAAGAAAGACATAAAAATTGTCAAATAAAAAAAAAACGAGAAAAAAGAAAAAAATCCTAAAAAATACTGGCATAGAAAATCGTATAGCAAACTTATTTCTAAGCGAAACATGGTTGGGCGAAAAAAATTCTACGAAAACAAAAACCAAAAGAAATCCACAATTTCCACTGATTTGTTTCCCATTTTTCTTTTTATTTTTCGGGTATAGCTTAAGGGAATAAGAAATCGTAAAAATAAACTAAAAATTTCCTTCGGGAAAGGGAAATCAGGCAGCCAACAATCAAAGTGTTCGATTTGTTTTAATGGGAAATACAAAGTTTTTCAACTGTTCACTTTCTTCGAGAGATCAACATTGTTACGAGATTTTCATGGTAACAGCCCATCATGGCTTTATAAATGGTACAGAAATTCGGTTTTAAAATCGGTTTACAAATCGATGACAGTCTAGACTCCGTGTGTGAGTGCACGGCGTTGAAGACAACACCAGAACATCAGTAATTTCTAAGCTAAACACGACACTCAAAGTCGCATACAATGATCTCGTTGGACATTTGAGAATAATACCAACAGCTGCTTAGCTTAACAGAATATTCAAGGACGCATGTTTTGCAAACAATATTGGCACTGCAACTAAATTCCGAGTTTTCAATATCTGTGATGAGTTTGTGTTTCAGAAATATGGCTCGTGACTAAGGAACTGAGGAAGCAAGCCAGGAAAACTATCAAAGATACATAGTAAGGAGCTTCAGTCTTCTCTGACAGTCAACCGATAATCTGTTGCTGCTCAGACACAACTACCTTCATGTGGTATTTTATTTATCATGATTAAACAATACAAATTAAAAGGATTGATAATTCAATTAATTCAAAGACTTTAAAAAAAAAAGAGTTCTTCAATAAAATTAAATATAAAACATCCTCCGTCGTACGTCTTAACCTCGCGGCGTCTTCTTCTGAACTGCCACTCACACTTCGCTCTTCTCTACTCTACTCGTTACTTCATTCCCACAATTCGGCCATCCTGCGCTGAATTCGCCTCGAATTCATCATCATCTAGGCTGGAATACCACGGCTTCATATATTCTGCACAGGTTGCCGTGTTCCTTGGACCTTCAGACAGACCAACCTTCGTTACATCATAGGTGTCGTTTCTTTTCACATTTGTCACCTCATATGGACCTAAGTACTTTGCCTTCAACTTAAGTCCTGGACCAAACTGGGTACGTTTGATTGCTACCAAATCGCCTTTGTCATACTTATGTGGCTTTTTCCGTCGTAGGTTATATGTTTTACAATTTTCAGCTTGAACTTTTGCGATTTGTTGTTTTGCCTCGTTTCGGAATTCGTTACGCTGGTTATTAAAAGTTGAAATCAGTTCATCCTGGAGTATTCTAGCAATTTCATGTTGTTGTTTAGTACGCATCTTTACTCCGATCATCAACTCAAACGGAGATGTATTTATGCTTCTTGAGTACGTTGAATTAATAATTCGTTGGACATCATCAACATATTTATACCATTTCGTTGGGTCGTCGATGCTGAGCTTAGCTAAAATTGGTACGATAATGGCGTTGAGTCGCTCCACTTGCCCATTCGCTCTTGGTAAGCCTGTCGTTATAAGGTGATGTCGAATATTTTCCTCTTCACAATATTTTTTAAAATCCTCGGAGGTGAAAGCGGAACCTCTGTCGGAAATAATTTGCACTGGATTTCCGAACACTACACTCTGATTTTTTAATCGCATTATGACTTCATTTGCTGTTGTTGAGCGGGTTGGATACAGCCAACAAAACTTTGTGAAAGCGTCGATAACTGCAAAAATGTGTCTATACCTTTTACTTGTCGTCTCCAATGGACCAAGATGATCGATGTGGTAAGTATGAAGCGGTTCGTCGTTCTTATGAATGGGATGCAATTCACCTTCCTGTTTACCTCTCTTTCTGTTGTTGATTATACAGTGTACGCAATTGGCTATATGGAATTCAATTTTTTCGTCAAGTTTTGGAATGTAGTATTCTCGCCGAATGAGCTCTTTTACCTTCTTGTGGGCAAAATGACCTTTCTCGTGAGCACATCTTATAATTTCACGCTGCATACCGTTAGGCACCACTACCACTTCATAATCATCCACCAGTTTGTACAGCAAGTCACCTTTCAAAAAATAGTTATCATGGGAGTCTTTTTCCTGTAGAATATTTATTATCGCCATTAACTCATCATCACGTCTTTGAGCTTGTTTTAGTCGTATCAGGGTGTTGTCTTCTCCTATAGTCATGATCGGGTGTCTACTTAAAGAGTCGACATGTCTCATTTTGGTTCCAGCTCGGTGCTCGACCTCATAATCAAATTCTTGTAACAATAATACCCATCTAGCAACTCTAGTACACAAGTCTTTCTTTTCCATAGTTTTCGTGAATGCGTTGCAGTCTGAGACAATTTTAAAATGAAGACCTAGTAGATACACACGAAATTTTTTCAATGCTTCAACCACGGCGAGTATTTCCAATTCATAACTGGTGTATTTTCTTTCCGCATCTGTCGTCTTCTTACTCATATAGTAGACTGGATGAAATTTGTCGTCGTCGGGTAGTTTTTGAAGTAAAATGGCACCATAGCCATCAATGGAAGCATCCGTGTGTAGCTCTGTCTCATACTGTTGGTTAAAAATACTAAGCACTGGTTCCTCACTCAATATATTCTTCAAGGTATTAAAAGCTTGGATTTGCTGGTCACTCATCTCAAATTTCACATTAGATCTCGTCAAGTCACTCAATGGTTTGGCAATTAGTGAAAATTCGGGAATAAATTTTCTGAAATAGCCCGCGAGCCCCAGAAAACTTTGTAACTGCTTCAAATTAGTCGGTACAGGAAACTTAATTACGGCATCAATTTTTGAGGGTGAGGGCAACACCTTCCCATCTTCTATAATGTGACCTAGGAATTCCACTCGCCTCTTCAAAAATGAGCATTTTTTTAAATTCAACTCGAGCCCGTAGTCTTTACAAACACTTAAAACTTCCTCTAGATTTCCGACAGCATCATCTTCATCTTTACCAGGTATAATTATGTCATCTACATATGGCAGCGCAATACCTCTTCGGGTTAAGTCGCGAAATATCGTATTTATGAATCTTTGGAAAACAGCCGGTGAGTTTGAGAGTCCAAAAGGTACTTTACAAAACTGGTACTGACCGCTGTGTGTAACAAACGACGTATACTTCCGACTTGGAGCGGCTACATCAACATGAAAAAATCCGTTCTTCAAATCAATTGTACTAAATACCTTGGCATCTTGGAGTCGGTCCAACTGGTCCTCGATTAAGGGTAAGGGATATCGATCCTTCACTATGGCCTTGTTGATTCGTCTATAGTCGATGCATAGTCTTAATGAACCATCTCGTTTCCTTACCATAACCACGGGGCTACTGAACTCCGACTCTGAATGCTCTATTATCCCGTCGTCCAACCATTTATCTATTTGTTCATCGACAGCTTTACGTTCTGCTATAGGCAATCTGCGCGGTCTCGAAAATATTGGAGTGTCGTCTTTCAAAATTATGTTCATCTCGACATTTGTAGTTCTACTTTTATCCGGCATGTAATTTTGAACCAAATCCATAACCTTAACCTTGGTGTCATGTTCAGCGACAACATCAATATCAACAAGATCGGTATCATTCTGTTCAACAGCGTCTATTAACATCATACTATGTACCTCGCAATCGTCGTCTTTCTTGATCTTCTCGAATTTGACTTCATTTGGTGTTATAATCACGCACGCATACGAACAAAATTCCTTACCGAGTATAACGTCTACATCTACCATGGTATGTGGCACGACATGAAATGTCAGATCATATGTCTCATCGTCAATTACGACCTTACTTGTAAAATTACCCAAAGGTTTTACTTTGTTGTTATTGGCGTTGTTACCGAATCCTATCAAATAAAAATTCGATTTATCGAGTTTCGGCTTGTGCAGGGCTTTGTAAACTTTCTCGCTTACAACGTTATATTTACTGCCTGAGTCAAACAATGCTAACCACTCTTGTTCGTAGAATCTTATTCTTTTGTGCATAATATCATTGGCTATTAGATGTCGAACGTTTGCTTTTTCCACTTTAAGAGGACACTGTTTTGAAATATGTCCAAAATTATTACAGTTAAAACACTTTGCACCTTTGTCCTTTTTGCTGCAGTTCTTGGAGGTGTGGCCTCTTTCGCCGCAGTTAAAACATAATTCCTTTTTGACGTCCTTCTGTTGCATTTTGGCAGGTTGCATTCGTTTAAAATCGTTTTGTGGCTTCATCTTTTCCTGCATAATTTCATAGCACTTTAACTTTTCTTTGAAGTCTCTTAAATTCGATGCACCGTACAAAATTGATTTGTTGACAGTCAAGTCCCGTATACCATCTATGACGTACTGCATCAAGGCGTCATCTTCAATGTTACCACGTGAAGCAAGTTCTTTCATATTCAAGAAATATTCCTGGTAGCTTTCATCTTTATTCATTTTTCTTTCCGTCAACATCTTATGTAGCTGTGCGCTGTTCGTCGCCGTCTGGAATTCATCAATCAATGCCAATCTCAATTTACGCCAAGTAGTAATGCCACGCTCACCAGCTATAAATAATTTCGCTAGACCCTTTAATGATCGTTTTGCAAAAATAAATTTTTGGAAATCATCCCAACACATAATCGAGGCGGTTTCCTCAAATTCCTCCAACCAAACGTTCACCGGAAGATTACCATTACCATCGAAAGATCTAACTGATTCTTCGATATCGCGGAAATTCAAGGAAAACTTGGGCAAATTCTGACACGCTGCTAGCGGTACATTTCCAACTGTTCTACTCGGTTCACTATTAAAACTTGCGTCACTGTGTGCACGTATCATCTTGCGCTCATTACCATGATTGTTGACATCATTATCACCTTCATTATTGTCATTAACATCGTCGTTAATCTCGTCATTCTCATCATCCATACTTTCAACACTCTTCAACATCATGCCTCTTCGCAAATTATCGAAAATATGTTTAAACAAATTACTGGCGTTGTAATTAATACCAAGTAGGTTACAAATTGAAACTAAATCGGCCGTACTTAAATGGTCCTCAACGTAAGCTGATTTTTCTACGAAAAGATTATGCGTTTCATCATAATCGAAGCCATCGAAAGTACGCAAACGTTTTCTATTATCACGATCTCCTTCCACACCATATATAAATTTATGCAAGGCAACCACCACAGCCCGCTTAGCCGTTTTCAAACTGTTGCTTACTGCCTCATAATCCCCTAACGCCGGCATGTTCAAATTTGTACTAATTCGTTGTTTCAATTCTATACTTGTATTTCACTTCTCCCTTCGTGTGGCAAAATTAACTGCGTATTCGTCGTCAATACTATACACGTTGTTTCAATACTATATACGCACGTTTCCTCGCACATACACAATGAAATAACTCGTCGTAATCGTCGTTAACAATTTTCGTTCTGTTATTTTACTCTTTTCATTCTCTTCATACTCAAAAACACATAATCATAAAATTTCGTCGTAACCGTCGTTAGCTCTCTCGTTTTGTCTCTTTTACTCCCACGTCGTGTTGTTCTTGTTCTGTTTTCGTCTGCAAACACACACAAGGAAAACGAAGCGTTGTGATCGTCGTTAGCAATTTCGTTTCGGCAAGTCTCGTCCACTAATACGTCGTTACTGTTCTCGTATTCTTTCTATATACATACACAAAATTTTTTTTTTCTCACTTTACATTTCCATTACAATGATGTGTTAACACTCAATTATCCGTGTTGAGCCCCCAAATTTGTGGTATTTTATTTATCATGATTAAACAATACAAATTAAAAGGATTGATAATTCAATTAATTCAAAGACTTTAAAAAAAAAAGAGTTCTTCAATAAAATTAAATATAAAACATCCTCCGTCGTACGTCTTAACCTCGCGGCGTCTTCTTCTGAACTGCCACTCACACTTCGCTCTTCTCTACTCTACTCGTTACTTCATTCCCACATTCATGGAATCGCATCAGTTTGGTGTCAAACTCATAATAGATTTCTGGTCACATGAGCACATCCCGGGTTATTGTGTAAGCAACGAATTTACTAGAGCAGGCACAGGTTCTATTGAAAATATGTTGACCGGCTTGTACCAGTTTGGCATGAAAATTATATAGATTCTTGGTCACAGGAGGACATATTGTGTGAGCAATCAACTTACTAGAGCAGGCACAGGTTCTATTAAAAATATGTTGACCGGCTTCTTGTACCAGTTTGGTATGAAAATCATATAGATTCTTGGTCACAGGAGGACATTTCGGATTATTGTGTGAGCAACCAACTTACTAGAGTAGGTTCTGTTCTATTGAAAATATTTCGACTTCGCATGTATTTTTTGTTGTTGGCCTGAAGAGGAGTTTCGCATCATTGCCTCATCTTTACGTGTACCAATTAACTTTGTAAACTAGATCGGCAGGATATTACAGGTCATATGTTAGTAGGCAAGCATACGAAATACAGAATGTTAATGACTTCTCCAAAGGTTGTAGACCGACTGATCTGACTTGACACATATTTCTCTCATCTGAACTACTCAGTCTCCGTAGTCGAACAGAGTTATCATTAGGTATGTGGATAGGTAAGTAAAATTGGCTTGCACCCAAGAAGGGCATAAAGGTAGAAATGTACTCATGTACTTAAAGGCGCCGTAGTCTAGTAAGTGGTATCTCAAACCAGAAACGAAATATGGAGAAATATTTTTTCTCAGCTGATTTCTGGCAAAAACTCTGAGAGCAAATAAAATTGCCATGAAAAGCTTCTCAAAAAATCTGTCGTTCGGAGTCGACTTTAAATTGTGGGTCCCGCAGCTCGTGTATAAAATTGATGATTCATTTTTATTTGAAAAAAACGTTGGACAGGGCATTATTGCCGACAGCCAGACCTGTAGATCGATGATTACCAATTGAATTAAATAGAACCGAATTGGTGAGACCATATTGCTAGAGGCCATATTGCTAGAGGCCATATTGCTAGAAGCCATATTGCTAGGACCCATATTACTAGAGGCCGTACTGATAGAGGACATTTTGCTGGCGGCTATGTTAGTAACGGCCATGTTGCTAGCGGCTAAGTTGCTATTGGCTATGTTGCTATTGGCCATGTAGCTAGCGGCTTTGTTGAAAAGGAAATGTTGCAGAGACCATGTTGATAGCATCTATATTGTTATTCATCATGTAGTTAGCGGCCATATATATGGTGGTCATGTTGCAACCGGCGATGTTGCTATTGGCCAAGTAACTAGCGGCCACGTTGATAGCGGCCATGTGTTGCTGAGGCTATGTTGCTAGAGGCCATGTTGCTACAGCCCATATTGCTAGAGGCCATGTTGCTAAAACGCATATTGCTAGAGGCCATGTTGCTGAGGCCATGTTGCTAGAGCCCATATTGCTAGAGGCCATATTGCTAGAGGCCATACATATCACTAGTGGATAAATACGAAAAAATATTTCTTCTGCGACTTCTTGTCAGCAAATTTCTACAAAAACTCTGAGAATAAATAAAATTGCAATGAAAAGCTTTACAAAAATCTGTTGTCCGCAAGTCGACATTAAACAGTAGGTCTTGCGAGTTGTATAAAATTAATACACACAACATAAGTGATGTGAGAAGCTACTAAAGGCTTGTCATGACCATTTACGTAAGTAAGTAACCGTTCTCCACTGCCATATCCTACCAAACAGCATAATATCAACATCGAATGAAGGAGATGGAAAAAAGACAGAATTGGCACAATTTTTTCAAAACGCTGAGATCATCCTTGGCCCTGGAACTTACATGTGATATAACCTTGATCCCCATTTGATTTGGCGAGAACCTGCAAACTATTTGGGCACGTAACACAGCTCCTTGGACATATTTTTTTGTGAGGAACTTACGCTCTAAGCACAAAATCTTTAATGGAAATCTTTAAACACAAACTTCTTTTCTTTAATCAAAAATTTAATTATTTTAAATGAACTCCTGTCGTAAGCATTTCAAACGCTAAGAAACGCATTAATTTTATTGCTTCAGAATTTTACGACTTCTTGTTCTCTTTCATTCACTCTGTCATCCATGCATAATGTTTTTGTTCAAAATTTGAACATTTGCGTTTGCTGTTAACGATTCAAATTATTGGCAAAAATCTTATGGCCAAATTTCCTTTCTTTTGTGCGTAACGATACGATTTTTTATGAGACACTTAAACAAAAATTCGACCTTCCTCCCTCCTTCGAGAAAATGAAATAAATCTGTGCGTGTTCTAAGGCAAACAGTAATGAAGAGAGCGAGACAAGAGGCAGGGGATATGGGATATATGGGGTATGGTATTATGTGGTGGTGTGGTGTGTGTTGTTGTTGTATATTAAAATTATAATGCCGTATAAATTTTATTTCTTTTTAATCTTGTTATTGAATCATGTTTGTATACATACTTTATACTGCATTCTCCTTCATTCGTAACTTATTAATGGTGAATTACAGTCACTACTTAAAACACACACACACACTAACACATACTTCCGTTTATTTTAAGGTCATAATTTGGTAACAAAAATTGTAATTCAAGGCAAGAGTTGTAAACATTATACACAGAAAAATATTCAAAATTTTTGGGGTTTTTCTTCAGCAGTATAAAACTGCTTAAATACAGTCTTTAAATAAATTTCTTAATAATTTGGAATATTTCTCCAAAGAAACAGACTTAACCCTTTGAGGATTATTTTTTATTTTATTAACACACATTTCCTAATAAAGCCATAAACTTAGGGTCATTAAAACGTGTTTTAATAATGTCTTGGTGCCAATAATTTATTAACCAAACCGGTTCTTCTTTGTGTGAATAAATTTCTAAAGAATAAGTTCTCGTTTTACGTGTATAATATCATACGACTTAACCCATTTATACTGTTTAACGGTCTATTTTATTACTTATTTTTTTATGAAAAGTACTTTTTTTTAATAAATCGTAAATTCAAAGCCTATTAGGAAGGGATACACCCTTATTGTACAATGAAATTGTAAAATATGGTGAAATATAGACTCTCTTTAGTGTCATAAAAGGCCTATTCGTGTCAAAAGAAATTTTCGCAGGACTACAAAGCTGAAAGCATATCGTAAGAAACTACAATTCAAACCTACATAAGCCTTGTAGGTGTGATAGCGTACCAGTATTTGCTGATTTAAACATATCAAAGACATCTGTTTAACAGTAATGGTTCCGTAAGGCACGTTGGCCAGTAGTGCGGGAGAAATCTTTAACACCCGTGAAGTTAAGGTCATAATATTTGTCATTCGATCAAGTCCATGTACAGACTATACGGGAAGACGTCTCTGCAGGGGGATCATCCGGAAAGGGTTGTAACCAATTTCCGATTCTCTTCCAAACAAGAACAAAATCGGAATGAACTCACTATGCATCACAGCCTAGTTAATTACGTTTCTAATAAAATTTGACATCCTTGCTACGTTCATAAATGCTTTTATAATCGCTGTTTAGAGAAAGTAAAGTGATATTCAGAGGCACTAAAGAGCTGTGCTATTATATGTATAGCCTGACAAACTTGCGGTTGCTGTTCAGTATCAGGAACGACATCGCTTTGTGTATTACAGGCACTTAATCAACCCAAAGTTTATAGAGCGCTATTAGAGAAACCTGTCCGTATTTATAGAAATGCTGGACAGACTAATCCGATAAGGTTGTAACCTATTTCCCATTCTCTTCAAAGCAAGAACATAATCGAAATGAACTGACTATGCAACAAAGCCTAGATAATTACGTGTCTAATAAAATTTTACAGCCTTGCAACATTCACAGGAGCTTTTATTATGAATGTTTAGAGATACTAAACCACTGTGACTACACAGTGTATTATGTTGTACTGCCATCGATATATATAGGGTTAGCTTGCTGTTCAGCATCAGGAAGAACATGGCCTGGTGTATTACAGGCGCTTAATCAAACTTGAATTTGTCGTAGTCTAGAAGATAGTGTCTTCGCTTATAAGACGTAAGGCCGCGGTTCAAACTTCAAAATAAAAAATATTTCTTCGGCGACTTCCTTCCAGCATATTTTTGGCAAAAATTATGAGAGTAAATAAAACTGCCACGAAAAGTTTCTCAAGAATCTGTTGTACGGAATCGATTTTAAACAGTAGGTCCCGCAATTCATGTGATAAAATTAACACACAACATATGTAAGTGGTATGGGAAGCTAGGTCATAATCCTCACTGAAGAGTTGTAATGGCCAAATATGTTGTTATGTGATCATACGAAGTCCACAGAGTCTTATCAGAGAAAGCTGTCCGTATTTTCAGAATATGCTGGACAAAAGCAAATGAAGGGAAAAAGAACGTGAATTTCATTCAAAGCAAAAAATCTATCATGAATGTTAGATAGGCGAAGTCTATCGCGGTGGCTGTGCCATCTTCCACAGCTCAAAATCTATCACAGAGTCTTTAAACAGGAGAGTTGCATTATATGGAACAATATCTATAATTGGCAATTTCGTGCCTTTCTTATCTATTCTCCCAGGCAAAAGTAATATTAGGAGGTTTCGTCATCTCGTTAAGCTATATTCAGTATCTTTTAATCAGGACGTGTCAACATCAATTAGATTTACTTACATTTTCTCTCCAGGCCAAAGGGCATTACAACTTCTATGCTAGGATTACAACCTAGGTTCTCACAACACCTATGCTGTATGTATTAAATATGTCCATAAGTGACGGTTTAATGTTGACTACGAATAACAGAGTCGAGAAGCCTTTCATTGACAGAAGACAAACTTTTTGTTAGCAGATTGGCGAGAGTAAGTCACTGAAAAAAATAATTCTGATCATATTTCGTTTTGTTAATAATCACTGAACTTGAGCCTGAACTACGGGCTCTGGTTTAATAAACCAACACACCAGCTACTAGACTTTGTAGTCATGACGTGGCTAGTCTCACACACACATTACAGGTCACATCATTTGGTGCTAAGTAAGAGTCCACATTCTTTTCTAGCTACTCCGTCATACCGTAACCAGCTGCATGCTTTGTTTACCACGGAAACTTTGGTTCTAATTTTCTTGGTCATATTTAGATCTATCCGTGAAGGCCGCAGTCCATTCAGTTTTCTTCTGGGAAGAACTATTCGGAGGGGTATTCATATAGATCCGTACGACACCGGTCTCTTCTAGCATTATAACAATGAAAGTTTGAAAATCTGATACAGCCCTCGAAAAGACTCTGTGGCTAACGACAGCGACAGTGTTCGCTAGTACAGCTAAGCAGGTGATTGGTCTGGTGTAGAACATCCAAGAATGACAGGGTTGCCACCTGACGTTGCTTTAAAACAAAACCTACTGTTGAGCAAATGTATTTAGTTTTGGCATTGAGGGTAGTGGGAAGGGGGACTATGCCCATTTAAATCTATTTTTTCTCCAAAAGATGACTTTTGCTTGATTTTCTACTGATGTCCTTTGCCCATGTTAACATCTTATGTTGTCTGTGAGGTCTGGAATATTTCAAACAGTAATAGTAAGTAAAAGTCTTGTACTCTGCCTAAGTGTTGTTTTATTTGCCTCCAACACCACCCATGCTGGGTGTTTTAACACGTTGACTGCCACGGCAATTTTCAGAAAACTGGCCACGCACGCCAACATTGCCTTCTTGTTCTTACCCCAGAAGCCATTTATCGATACTAGCAGTGATATGATACGGTTTTATTCGTAGCTATACAAAAATGACAGGTTTAGTGAGTACGAGATAACACGTAGTTGGCACCCTAGAAGAGAACGCAATCTACGAGTTATCTCGTAGTTGGCAGTCAACGTGTTAATTATATCTATAAGAGTCGGAGCCTACAGTTTAATTTCGACTCCGTTCGACAGGTTTTTTGTGAAACTTTTCATTGCAATGTTGTTTACTCTCAGAGTCTAAGCTGAGGTTTGACACCTCATCTGATGAGCCAATACACAAGTAGACTACGGCTAATAGTTATTTGAATGAACGAATTTCTTTCGCTCGTATTAAGCGTTATTTCATTATCACAAGCGAGTCTTTAAAACTCTGAAGCACCACCGTTAATGTATGGAAATTCATTATTTTTATTTTTAGGTGATAGAAAACTTGATTTCCTCCGTGGTCGTGGCTCGAAGAAATTTTCAACCTCAACTAGTTGTTGAAGTCGCCGTGGTCTAATAGGTTGTGTGTCGGCTTACTAGACGAAAGACCCGAGTTCAAAATCCCAGGTCATACATCAAAACGAAAATATGATAAAATATTTCTTCGGCGACTTCCTATCAGCAGATTTCTGCCAAAATCTCTGAGAGTAAAAATTGTGATGAAAAATTCTCAAAAATCTGTCGTTAGGAGTCGACTTTAAACTGTATGTCCCGCTACTCATGTATAAAATTAACGCACACAACACGAGTGGTGTGAGAAGCTAGGACGTTGTACAATGGGTCAATTCGACCTCCGGGTACTGTACTTGTCACAGTTGACAAGTACACGTCCTCTAACCTAACCTAACCTAACCAGTTGTTGTTGCATTTATCACAGTTCTCTATACTAGAGGTGGTCTTAACCAACTATGCAGACAATTCAAAAGTTATATCAGAGCCCAATACAAATGCCTAATTTGGTGCCTCATCATTCTTTTGTGTAAGAATTCTGTGATGAGGTTTTTATTAAGGCAAAGTGATTATTAATAAAATATTCTCAAACCTATAATTGATTTTTATTTGATAAAAAATTAAATAAAACAGGTCTCTTAAATACCTTGCCATTGTCCCTAAACCACAAAAATTCCCCTCGCCCCCTGTATAATGAATGTCTCTAGTCATAATTCTAATGAAGTTCTATTTTTGTATTAACAGCGTTCATTATTGAAATTTACGCTTGGGACTCTGGTAAACGAGCAACTAAAACCAATAATAACAACAACAACAGCACAAGCAACAACAACAACAACAACAACGATAAAGTATTTATAATTAATTTATAAACTGTCAACAAAACGATGTTTAATGTTTAACGGCTTAATGTGTCATTTAGAAAATTTTCGTTGACGTTTGAAAGCCGATTTTTATTGTTGGTTCCGAAAATAAATTTCAAATAAACCTACCACCCATCTCCCCCTCTTCTCTGCGGCCGTGTTTAGCAGTATAACACCACCGCTCGTCCATATTAATGGTTTTTGTATGATAATTCACAGGAGGGGAGGTGACGACAATAATTTTTCAGTTCAAAATAAATCGAAAATAATAATAATAAAAAAGGAATTAAATAACGATGATGATAATGGTGATGATGATAAAGATGATTATGTTGGTAGTGATGATGATGATGATTATAATCGCAAAGTAATAAAAATAACGCCTTTTTAGGGTTTCTAAAGACAAAGACAGACAAAGAGGAGCCGTCGTTATGCGAAGGTTTAAAGTCGGTTTACGTACGTATGCACAAATCGATAATTTTTTTATTTTTTTTGTTCAAATCACAAGAAAGAAAGAGAAAAAGCTGCACAAGTTGCTGGAAACAAAAGCTTTAAAAAAGATTTAAAAATAATAAAAATGATTGAAAAAAAAGAAAAAAAACCAGAACAGACATAAAAATCCAGAGATACAAACGAAGACACAAAAGAACTCAAAAAAACAAAAACAAAAAACAAAAGAAATTTAAATGAGATTTTAAATGAATTATCGATTAATAAAACTGAACAGACTAATGATGAATTAGAGTACAAGATAAAACGAATAAGTGACTTCAAAAGCAATCGGGTTTAATTGAATTGAAAAAGGAAGCAAAGAATACATCCTACATCCAATGGTTATCGGGTTTTGGTTTGAACAAATCCTATCAGTTGCATTCAATCAGTCTTAATTAAGCAACTATATGTTCTTAAAGAAGAAGGACTATTCTTAGTGAGGTGCAGCAGTTAATCTTTACTTCCTTAAAGATTCTTAATAAAACATTAAGCCCGTGACTGCTATTAATATCGTGCAGAGGTGCGTTAGTAATGCGACCATACAATCTTTTGTACGCCCCTTTAACTTTATAGGCTATGACCATGAAGACTTCTCCTAGCTTATTGTCGAACAAACTTCAAGTTATTGTTTGGTGTATACACTGACATTTTCTAGATCCTTCCCTCTAGAATGCATTAATGCCCTGCAGTTTTGAAAAATATGTTAAGACGATTTATTCCCATTGTCACAGAATCTGTATGTTGGGCTGAAAGCAAACTGCATTCTGAATAAGTGTACCCCAAGTGTACAGTGCCTGCCAAAGACCGGTGACTCACCTGGCCCTCGATGGATAGAAGGCGTACCAACCAATTATTTGGTCTTGGTCGTTACGTCATCTCAACCACAGTGGCCGTACTTACAGGTCATTGCGTTATGGGTAGACACGCGGAAAGAATGGGGCTCCCATTTAACAACTTCAGTCATGGGTGGAGATCCGCTGAGGAGGAGGAGGAGACTGTGATCCACTTTCTTTGTAAATGCCCGTCTCTTGCTAGGTGTAGATTTAGGTTATTTGGCTCCCCATTTCTTGCCAGCTTGACGGAGCTATCATCTATTGATATCAAGGATATAGCTTCGTTTATCAAACTTTCTGGCTGGTTTTCCAGTGTAGGGTAGTCGTGCCTTTGATGTGCAACCCTTGCGCTGACCAACTTCTTCCTCTTCCCTGATTTGGTGGAACTTGGTCAGTACAGGGACTGCGTTCACCCGTGGCATCACAACGGGCCGCTATGCGTGCTCAAGTGAGCTTTGTGATATCAGTGCTACCACTCCGATCTGAACCTGAACCTGACTATTTCCCAACGATTGTTTTGATTGACACAAACCCACTTGATGTGAGGACAGTCTTTACCTCTTTTATCTTCATAACTCTTCAAACATCTGCCCCCACTCAAAAGAAGAATTTTTAGACTCTTAATCCGAGCTACTTATGTACATACGGCGTGAGTAAATTGTATATTGATTCTGTGGTCACCGAATTTGTTCGAACATTGCTAAAATACGTGCAAATCGAATCTTTTTAGGGCATTATATTCAAAATAGGTGTTCGGTTATCACCATAAGCGAAAGCTCCATGAAGAACATGTTACTTAACTATGGCTTATGGAGATAACATGACAGTAGGAACTACAGACAGAGATTCAAATTTACACTTTCAAAAATTAGAATCAGAGAGTAGATCTCACTCTTTCCGGCAACGCCATAAATCTTGGAATCTTATTGGCTAACAAAATCAAACCGAAGCCGCCATATTCTAGTATCTATCGTGTTGAGTTATTAGGCGATAACCCTTGGTTCAAACTCCAGCTCAGACATCTCGAGCAAAACAAAAGATCAAAAATATTTCCTTCGGCTACTTGCTCTCAGCAGTTTTACGGAAAACACTCTGAGAGTAAATAAAATTGCCATGAAAAGTTTCTTAAATTGGGTTGTAAGCCAGACTAAAGGGTTCTAATGATTAATTAAGTAAATAAGTAAATTTGTTTCTATTATGATCGCATGAAATTTTAATTACTCATGGATATCTTCTTATTTCCTAATCAAAATGTATGATGTGTAGACTGCGACTGTATTTAAAGTCTTCAAACTTGCCAATCAAACAATGAAAATCCTGCGACATTTCGATACAAATAGAAGGTGATGCAGTTTAAAGGATTTGGCAATCGTTTCTCAATCTTTAGTGAGTGAGCATTCATTACAAAATCTCGTTGAAGAAATTGTTATCGAACGATGAAACTGAAAGGTAGCAATAAGCGTCTGCAGTTCCAATTCGTTTCAAATAATGAATAAATATTCGATTAAACAATATTAGTCGATTAAGTAGTAGATTAAATACATTTTCAATTCGTAATTTATTCGTTTCAGTCGATTGTTTCTTATTTCTCCGACTTTCTCTCTCTCTCTTTCTCTCGTGTCTCTAACAGTTTTATTATTTACTCTCAAATAAGCCACACTATACTACATACGGATGTTGTATTTTTTATAACACTTTTATGACCGAGAAAAAGATTTAAAACTTAGTCTTCTTTCCTCTGCTCTACTCCTCTGGTATTTTTGTTCCCTGAACCTCTTAAAAGGGTTATGGTAGGAAACATGGAAAAGAAAAATACAACAAAAAGCGGCCAACAACGAGGTGACAATTTTTCAAAGGGATTAATTTTGGGGACAGCAACAACAACAACAACAAAAGATCAACTACAATAACAAAAAAAAAAAAAAAAAAACTAAAAAAGCATTAAGAAAACAATGGTCAAAAATAAAAATAGGGGTCCCAAATGCCAATAAAACATTTCAAAAAAACACTATTCAAATCGGATTTTTCTTCTTTTGTTTTAAATCTTTAGTTTCTGATTCTTTTTTGGTGTATAGCTTTAGCCTTTTATTTATATTCCTTATTCTTTTTTAAAGAGTTTGTTGAGCAGACCAGATGGTATTTACTCATATGAGCGATGGTTTAAATGAAAACTGAATGAACCAATGTCATGCAAAATGGCCTGAAAAAAGAGAAAATCTCAAAGGAGGTGCAAAAACAAACATACGAAAATATTTTGATTTGATTTTTAAAATTTTGTGGCTTAGTTTGGGTGTTTTTCTATTTAAAAATCTTCCTTTTTAAGTCGGTAACAGGCAACCGCCATAAAATTTAAATACCAAAGCAATTTCTCCCTTCCCCCAAATTTATAGTCAGCACTACACCAGAGTGGATTTTTTAGGGTCTTATTCTATTAATACTTCTCCCTATTTTTCAGTTGAAAACGGCTGCCAGTTTGTGGACATTTTCCTGTCTAACTGTGAGCCTTTAAACGGATATCAGCGGTTTATTCTCAAGTCCTAAGCATAGTTTCATTATTCCATTATGACCATTTGAACGCTGCTTTAGGCATGATATTCATTGATTTCGAAGATCTATTTCGCCATTTATTGCTGCATTAGTGGAAATTATAAATGGTTGCTGGCTAGTATATTTGAAAGATTTTCATTAAGCATCTGCTTGTGAATGCTTGCAGTGTTTGCACTTATCATAGTGAACAGTTTAATTCTTGTGTTCTCAAATATGTGTGACAATCTTCACAGCGTATTCAGTGATATCTATACGCCGCTCGCCATTTTGTTTTGTTTATCATTAGATTTTAAATGGAAGCTATTACTGCTTATGACACAATGCCGTCATTAGATGGGTTTGTACTAGGCTAGGTTAGGTGGTAGCTTTGATACCAAAGCTTACTTGAGCACGCTTAGCGGCCCGTGGTATTGATGCAGTTCCTGTACTGACCGAATTTCACCTTACTCACCGAAGAATTTGGTCAGCGCAGAGGCTGCACTGGTTTGGTGCCAGAACAGTGTAGAACTTATATATGATTGTGGATTTTTTTTCGTTGATCCACTTTTTTTTTCAAAGAAAACTGCACGTGCGAGTTATGATTCGCTTGCGGAATTATATGATAAGCACGCTCTATCGAATGGTTGTACGGTAAAAGATGGTGATTTTTAAATCAAACAAAGGACGTCCAAAAAAGCCAAAGAGGACTATAAATTGGAAACATTATTCGCTTAAGATTCTTGTCAGATGCATGAAAAGCTTGCACAATATTTAGGCGTGACTGCAAAACCCATTTCAAAGCATTTAAAGGACGCAGAATTCATTGAAAAGCAAGGAAATTGGACTTCACGGGGATTGAAGTCGAGAGGCGTTCGAAGATGATTCTGCGTGTTTGAAATGCTGTTTGATTGCTTTAAAAAGAAATCATTTTGCAATGAACTATCGCTGACGATGAAAAATGGATTCATTACGAAAACCGCAAGCTTAAGAAATCATATGCGGACAGCGAGTAAAATCTACAAAATCTACGTATCCATTGTACCAAGATAATGGGCCATATTTAGGAGGATTTAAAGGGTGTAACGCATTATGAGCCGCTAAAAGAGGAGCAATACCATCACTGGGGACTTGAACAGACAACAATTCATCTGAAGCGAGTATTGGCCGACACACGACCTGAATATGCACACAGATGCGAGGTCGCAATTTTCCATTATGACACACCCCGTTTGGTTTCGATGCCAATATCCATCAATACATTAGGACAACCCAAGTGCAAGAAATAATGAATAAAACGCGGGATACTATCAAAATCTACAGTTGAACAGAAAATCGATTGCATCAAGGTAATGGTCTGTATTTGGTGGGATGTGAAGGGTGCGGACTGTTCAGAGCTGATAAAATCGGGCCACCTAATCATCGGATGACCTGTACAGACAAAAAATTAAAAGAAAGCAGTGACGGAAAAAACCTCCTAAGTATCAGACAACACAACGGTCCATCATGGCAACGCTGATTTTATTGGAAATCGAAATTATTTGAAAAACTGTGTATGGGAAGCTTAGACCTTGACCCTTCTTACTAACATTTGCTCTCACTGGAATACGTTTCACTCCAGCGCACTGATTCATTCATTCGCTTTAAAAAGCTGTTTTTTGAGACGAAATCCATAAATTGTGAAAAAGGATGGAAAGGAAGAAAAAGGATATTGCTGAGCAATATTTTCAATTCCATATTCTTTTAAACCCCTGCCATAATAGAGTATTTATTTCTAATGAAAATTATTGGCTTTTATGTATAGATTTATGGGACAAGTTTCAAGCATTACAATGACATAAAATTTTCAAAAAAAAAAAGTTTGAACGTCAAACATTTCATTTCAAAGCGGCCACACAGAATTCTAAGGACCACCATTGAAAAACTCGATTTTCCATTTTGTGGAAGAAACAAAAAATTGTAGAAAATTATGATTAGAATTGCACATGTAAATCATAGTTTCTCTACACATATGGATACACCACATGGAATCAGATTCAAGGCAACAATTCTTCATAGTTTTAATTCGTTTGAATTGAAACCATGATATTGGTCTTCTAGACTAACAATAGGATTTTATATTATGAAGCCAATTACTATGCATTCACCTCGTCTACAAATATTTCTTTTTAAATTATATGTGTGTACCTACATATGTGTGGTATTTTTTTAATATATTTTTGAATAGAAGTCAAAAGGAATACTCATTATAATTTGATTGCCATCATCTCAGAGAAAATATGCATGTGAGTGACTGAACGAACGAACGAACAGCAATCATAACAACATAATATGGAACTCTGCTGGAATTGCAGTGTTCTGGCTCAATAATAGGAAGATGATGAAGGTCATAATGATGGTGATGATCATGATGTTGTTCCCTTATATTTAACAACCAAATGCATCATTAACATTATGCGCTTCCACAACCAGAATAGCGTCATCAGTGTGCTCAGGTCTGCAAAACATATTTCATCACTTTGCAAAATCCAGCCATGTGGTGCAGAAGTCAAAGTATATCGAAGGAGAACGTAAACGTGAAAACGAAAACAAACAAAAAATTGTGTTTTTAAAAGTAAAAGTGATGAATGAAAATGAAATTGCAAGTCTAGTGGAGTAGACTATAGGAGGAGCTATTGGGAGAATTTACAATCACAATAATTTATAGCCACATGTAGTCGCCGTAGTCTAATAGGTAGTGTATTGGCGTATTAGATGTGAGGCCTAGGTTCAAAGCCCAGGTCAGACATATCCTACGACGCGAGCCAAAATATAAAAAATATTTCCTACGGGACGGACCCTCTCAGCAGATTTCTGATAAGTAAAGTATTCTGAGACTCGACGTTAAACTGTAGGTCCCGCCACTCAAGTATAATATTAAGGCAAACAACATAAGTGGTGTGAGAAGCTAGGCCGTAATCCTGACTGGAGGGTTGTAATGGCCAATTATGTATGTACACTGAGAGTAAATAAAATTTTGATGAAAGGTTTTTCAAAAAAATCTGTCAATTGGAATCGATTTTAAACTCTAGGTCCCACCACTTATGAATAAAAATTAACGCACAGTGCTTAAGTGGTGTGAGAAGCTAGGTTGTAATCCTGACTCAAGATTTGTAATGACCAATTATGTATGTAGGTAGGGTACTCATAGAATGCATTTAAAAGCAAATTACATACAATAACATGATCAAACATCATTTGGTTATTTTTCATTGCCATTCAGTCAGTCAGTCATTCAGGCAAGTAAATCAGCCCAACTCTACTCAACAACTCTCTGAGAAAACAACACACTGCCTTGGCTGTTGTTGTTTCAGCTTAAAGTATTAATGATCCTTTAACATTCATGCGTGGTAAGGCGTCATAATTCATTTTGATCGTAAAAACAAAGTCGTCGTCTACATTGGTGAAACGAAATTATTTTCAATTTGTTTTTTTTTTTTGTTTCTTTTTTTAATTTAAAAAAATTTTTATTTTTATTTAATTTCCTGTACATTTTAATATCTCGCGCTTACTATGTGTTAGTCACTAGCTGACTTGACTGACTTGACTTAATGACTACAGAAATATTTCTCTCCTTCTCAAAAACTGAAAAAACGCAATCCTTTTTTGACACTTTAACTAAATAGTCTGTTATATTGCCTCGTTTCTTTTTTTAAGGGGCGGTGTTTTAAAGATTTTTCTTCTTTCTCTGTTGTTGTTGCTGTTGTTGTTGTTGTTGTTTTCGTTTTCATTGTATTTAAATACTATTAATTTATCACAATGATTGTCTGAAAATCCCAAAACAAAAACAGAGGGAAAAAAACCAACAATTTCAACAATTTAAAAAAGCTGTCATGTTATGCTTTGGCTTTGGGTTTAACATTCGGTTGCTAAAGTTTCTAAGACTTCATTGGTTGCTTGCTTGTTTGCTGGCTTGGGATTTTAGTGTAGAATTCAATTTGTATTCAAAATTTTGTGTTTTTTTCAATTTTCAATATGCCATAAATCGTGAACATAAATCTAAATTGAGACTTTTTTTAAAGGTATTCGGTAATAATTTTTTTAAATTAAATTTTCTTGTCTGCGTAGTTTTAAGATCGGCTTAAAAATTTTTAAACAGCTAATGAATGACTCACTTTTATGAGTAAATTTTAATTTTAATTTCTCGTTTCAATGAACATTCAACACCTTTACCAGCAGCATCTTCTGATCTTTTAACGTGTTTAAGATACAAACAGTATCGGTGATCAGTAGTTTGTCGGAGCAAGACAGATAAACAAAAACCTTAAGGTTAAAAGAGTGTTCAGTAATCTACATACATACATACATACATACATAATTGGTCATTACAGCTCTTCAGTTAGGATCACAACCTAGCTTCTTACATCACTGATTTTGTCTGGGTTAATTTTATCCATAAGTGGCGGGACCTACAGTTTAAAACCGCCCCGAACGACAGATTTTTGAAGAACTTTTCATGTCACTGTCATTAACTCTTAGAGTGTTTGCCAGACATTTGCTGAGAGGAAGTTGCCGAAGAAATATTTTTTCGTATTTGTCTAATAAGTCACAAGTCTAATAAGCCAACACATTATCTATTAGACTATGGCGACTTCAGTATTCTATTTCAACAGAATATATTTGCCCTTCTGTAATTATGAGGTATGAAGAACAGAAGTCTCAGGTCCTAGAAATTTACTTTTTATCAAATCATACTTAACTTAGTGAACGGTTAATCTCAGTATCAACATATGAATATCACGTAAATCCTTACAATTCCGCAGAAAAGTACGCCAATTGCTTGGAATTAGATGGGAAAACGGAGTAGATATGTATGTGTATCCGAAAGTCATGCTAGCGGTCTATCATGTTCATGTCTACCCTAAAGGTGTAGATAGACTTAGACTTACTTTGATCACATAAGGCCCATTGGGAAACCGATTTAACATTTTCAATAACACCAAGATGCCTCTTTCTCCTCTGAGATAGTTCTGTGCACTTTTCCTAATCTTCCCT
This sequence comes from Sarcophaga rosellei, assembly GCA_930367235.1. Lineage (NCBI taxonomy): Eukaryota > Metazoa > Arthropoda > Insecta > Diptera > Sarcophagidae > Sarcophaga > Sarcophaga rosellei. Next base: position 11,456,755 of record OV884020.1, on the reverse strand, counting down.
AAATCTACAGCTCCTGCAGAAGTCATTTTTCATCTAACCTTCGAAACCATCGAACCATTATTTGGGTCTCTAGGTATATAAAATAGTTGAAAACTGTTTGAGAATAATTTCATGATCCCCTTGACCACGATTGGGCTGGAAATTAGAGATAAAATTCCATATTTTGAATACAGAAGACAGGGCATGTTCGATCGCTGGGTTAACTTGGTTGAATCATAACCCGAAAGGGAGGGCAAAACAGCTCATTTTACTTTCTTGACTATAAAGATTTTTATGTGGAAACAGTCCTATAATGGAACATTAGCTAATAGAGAGGCAATTCCCTGAAATTGCCTCCACGTGTAATTTATGCAGTGGTTGCGACTAGGAGGAGGAGTAAGAAACCATATTTTCTTGCGCTAAGACGAGCGGAAGTATTAGGAACCGCATTATTAGCATTCCATACTTAACTGTATTAAGTTAGGATACATAAAATTGCCTTGAAAATTTTCTCAAATCTGTGGTTAGGAGTCGACGAGATAAATTGCAGTTCCTGCCACTGATGGATTAAATTGACGCATACAACATGGGTGCTGTGAGAAGCTAGATTGTAATCCTGTCTATAAAGGGTCGTATTAAGTAAGTAAGCAAGTGAAACAACTCCGATGCTGAATAATTATGCAGCAAAGATAATAATACCCCGTGATTGTTTGGGCCCAGATTATTTAGGTTTTAATTCGAAGCACACCATCACAGAAGATCTGCATCGAATGCAATTGAAACACTTTAAAAATGGTGGATTATAAACACCAGAAATATGCAACCTGACTTGTAAACGTAATTTTTATCCTGAACGCATTTGGCCATATGCCTCTACAACAGTTAAAACTGCAAACTACGGTTCAACGTCACCCGTCTTATGGTTAAGATTTTATATAGTGAGATTGTTTCAAAGGGTACAGAACGCTTATATTGGAATAACGGACAACTAAACTCATCTTCCGATACAACTGGTAGCACAGTCATATAGGACCACTTCTTCAAAGTAGATTAAGCATGAGTACATTCGACATTCTGTTCAAGAATTATGAGCAAAGCATTCAGGGGATCGATTCATGAGTAATGCCACAAAAGTTGTCCACATTTGTATTTTCGAAATTCTAGAAGGAAAAGCTTCAAAGATGTTTTATCAATAGCGTTTCTGCTTTTTTTTTCTTGTGTGAGGCGTTGCTGCCAATTGCTTAAGATGCCTACACCCTACTAGTCAGCAAAATAATACTGTAACTCTATTGGCATACCAAGCTCCACTATCAGAATAAAAAGGAGATTATGGAGAAGGCAATGTTTCTGATGTTTAATGCATTTAGACATGGCATGACATGAAGTCAAGAAGAAAGACAGAACAGACAGTAGTAGTAGCAGAAGGCATGGCATACACCCTTTAATAGCCCTTCTTTCTACACCCTCTAAAAAACTGATTTATTTTTACTCATTTTTGGTATGTTCTTGCAAAAAAAATTTCAATTAAAACAAGCATTTGCAGTGTTTTCTGCTTAAAACAATAAACACTGCAAGAGAACGACAACAGTAACAACAACAACAAAAGCTAAAATAAAGCAGTCTTAAATCATTATTTGTTAAGAAATAATTCTTCTGCGAAATTGTCATAAATTTTAACCAGAAAAGGATTATAATCATACCAAGAAAATGAAAACAAAAACACAGAAGAAGAACATGAACACACTATAAAAATATTTGTCTTTTCCCCCTTATTTATGTGGGATAAAACGAGAAATAACTTCCCGAAAAAGCAACATTAAAAACGAAATTTTTGCATTAAAAAAGCAAAGCAAATCAGAGCAACAGTAACAAAAAGCATAACCAAAGGGCATAAAGAGAAACGACAAGCAACGGCAAAACAAACAAAAAATGTTGCAAGGAACGTGGCAACAATATGGGTTTCCATGACACCAAGACTTACTGCAACAACATCTTGAAGTTTTTTTTTAATTTTTCTTTCATTTTTTACAAATAATTTTAAATGAAGTCTTAATTTAATGAAGATGGATTTCCTTATGAGGTAAGCGGAAGTGTAGGATTTCAAAGGGGGACGGACAAGAGAAGAGATTTACAGACTCTACCTTTCCCAATGCCCAATAAACTGCATTCATGCACATGTATGTATGTCATCTCTGCCAATGACATTTTGTTTTCCAAAGGAATATAATATTATCTGCATGTCCCATATAGCGAGATATCGGATTAACACGTTCACGCCGGCGCTTAATTCATGGTTGTCACCTATGGGCGGCTGTTATATTTATAAGACGTTAATAATTGTAATTGTTATTAAAAATAAATGCTTTTAAGAGAACGTGACTCTCAGGTATTTTTTTCGACAGCTGAAGAGCTAAAGATCTAAATATTTGGTATTATGTATCGCCTAATAACTTGATCAATTGCAGTTAAGTGCGGGCCACAGGTGGTACACGCCGCCCAATAAGGCAGTCAAGTGCGGGCCACCGGTGGTACGCGCCGACGAGAACGTGTTAAAGAAATCAGTTCTTATGGTATGCAGGGGAGAATATAAAGACCTTTTTGCGCAGTAAACAAGCCCTGGTATACTAGTATTTGATGACAGAGGTACACTGATGAGAATACCTACGGCTGAACCAAAAAATTATTGGATCGTGAAAATAGCCCAGAATTTCCTGATTCCGGATCTTGATTTATAAACCCGGGATAGAAATGAGTACGAGGTCCTCCTCCCTCATCATAAGAATAGCTCTGGATTCTAACGCAGTAGATTCAAAGCAATATTTATTCCGTCATTCCGCCCTGTATTTTTATAATAGAACTCTGCCTCACCCACTAACCGATATTGAGGCTCCACAAACGGCTCGTATTGAACACGTACGAATACTTATAAGAGCACACTGTCTTAGCCTAATCGATACGGTGGTCTTGAGACTTACATGATCTGCTATAAAATCGGTCTGCACCATATTGGATAAATTGTATGGGTTACACCCGTAGTTGAAACACCGTTCGCTGTTTCTACAATGGCAGAATGATAGTTTTCCAGCATCGCTTTAAGATAAACAGAAACCTCTTCTGATATCTCCCCTTAAGACCTAGAAATTGTGTTGTCTTTCAGGCATACAGAAATCTTGATAGCAATTGAATCGGATATCTTTGAGGGTCTTTCAACAGGGACTTCTGAAATTCGAGAGTAGATAATGGTCATCGCTAAGAAGCTACATCTGTTAAAATTTGTTGTCAGATGACCCAGGCACTGAAGTTAAACGACCACAGACATAAACAATAAATCGTGTTCGTTGGCAATTGGTCCCAATTGTCATCGTCAAATCATTTCCAGCGATGAGGCCTCAATCTGGGTACGTGAACAAACAAAATTATCGCATTAGAGGCATGAGGAGATCCAACAGCGTCCAATCCATACCGAAAACATCACTGTTTGAGCATGACGTTGACCAGGCAATCACTGTCAGTGGGAGCACTATGGGTTGATGACCAACTACTTTTGCTGAGTATCGATTGATCTGGCTACCAACGATATGTGGTTTCAGATTTCAGGTCATATTCGGCACCCACGATTTAAATGCATTGTCATCTCAATTAAATGTGATGGGAACTGGCCATCGGGAGTGTGGAATTTGACCATTAAAGTCTTTGACGATTTAAAGGCATTGTCATCTCACGTAAATGTGATGGGAACTGGCCATCGGGAGTGTGGAATTTGACCATTAAAGGCTTTGACGATTTAAAGGCGTTGTCATCTCACGTAAATGTGATGGGAACTGACCATCGGAAGTGTGGAATTTGACGGAGTAAGACTTTTTCCTGTGGGGTCTCCTTAAGTTGCAAATGTATGCTAACAAGCCACAAACCAAAGCATTCCTCCAAACCAACAAACTGTCTGACTTATGCTGTAGTCATGGAAATCGGAGAGAAGCCTTGGCCGGATATTTGTATGTATTCGAAACCAACAAAACCCATGCCTCGTGGCATGGCCTGATTCGTATGCCAAAATAATGCAAAATTTGACATATCGGATGCCCTCTACTGTGACGGACATTTAAACGATATTATATTTCACACATGACAGTATCTGTGGGTCTTTCAAACAAATACAAAATGTCGATGATATCTCGTTTTATTTCAATGTAAAGATAGGAAGCGATTAAGGCAACACCCAATGGAGATAGATGGAGAGCATCAAAATATTTAATCTGAACTAGAGAGCCCCATTTATTATAAAAAAGAAACATGAATAGAAACCCTATGATGGGAAAATTTTTGATCGAAAGCATACTAACCGTTCTATAATTCTCCTTCAACTTAGAACTTATTTCCACCAATGACTCATGACCCAAATTTACCAAGAAAAAGGAATATTTTGGATCTGCCGCCATTAAATCCCCCTCTTCACATACCGAATCAGAAGAGTTCAATACTTCATCACTTGCTTCGCCGCTTGAAAATATTTCCCTTCTTGTAAGATCGCATTTAATTTGATTAAATTGTTGCAATAATAAACGAAGAAAAATTCACATACGAAACGTAAAGAGTGAGTATCATTGAAGCTTAAATGCAAAATAAACAAACAAATAAACAGAGGAGGAAAGCAGCGTAAAGGAGTGATAAGAGGAAAAGGAATGAAAAGAAAAACATGATGAATTAATTTTTTAATGCAAGTGAAACTGAAAATTATATGACGCCAACATATCAAGCCAACCGGACCCAATTCAATGCAACACATGCTGCACAAGCAACAACTCACTCAATATGTCAACCTCAAACAGCATAATGTTGAGCAAAGAAAAAAAAACAAAAAAAAGCCAATATTGGTGGAACCACCAAGATGCACGGCAAGAATTTTGTGAGGAAAAAAAGGAAGAGAAAATTCCAAATAAAAGAAAGACGTACGAAATGAACAAATTTTAGAGTGTGTGTGTGAGTAACAGCGAAAGACAAGAGGGCTTTAAGCAAGAAAAATGTAAAGAAAACCCCGTCAAAAGTACATACTTGAATTCCTTTGGTGGCAATATAACAAGACTTCTTTTTTTCTTTACTTTGGTAAGCGAGATAAAGAATTAAAAAAAAAAAAGAAAAAAAACAAAAGAAACGAAAAATGCAGTTGCAAAATAAGAAATTAAAAAAACAGAAGTGAAAACAGCTGAAGCAACAATACAACATTGACGACGACATAGCAAATATGAGCTCAAGTGTAAAGCCTGCTGCCACCACCACTACTGCAGCAACAGCCAACTTGAGACATGGCCCAAGTAGTAGCACAGTAGCATACGGCTGCTACAGCACAGCACATCATTGCCAGCCAACGTAATATCATTGCAATTTGTAAAACAAGTCTAGTATTGAACAATGCATGCATGCAACATATGATGTCTTATGATGTACGTAGTAGCATACATTTCTTTACTGTGGCCTTGCAACATGCCACTGGATTTAAATCATCACCAAAGTCATCATATTCATTGTTTGTTTTCAACTTGTTTTTTCTTTTAATCACTATTATTTTGCTTTCCCTTTAGACTGATTATGATGACTTCTTATGCTTCCTTTGGTTTTAATACACCAAAAAGTCTGGAATCAAATTCATTCTTGTGTGATTTCGATGGTTTTTATTACGGTGGATGGTGGAGAAAAGGAATTTTCTTTGAAAGGAATTTAAACTTTAAAGAGCGATATTGTGTTTAAACGAAAAGCATGAAGTCAGCATGTCCATAGCACAAGTTGGGCAAAGATTTAACAGCAATGAACCAGTTTTACCGCCTCATATGCCATCCGCTTCAATAGAAGCTCAAAGGGAAGTAAATTAAGTATACTACTTAACGCATCCTTAGTTAGATGGATAGTGTGAACTGTTGATAAGGACAGCTGACCACCTGAATAAAATGTTTATCAGTTTGCAGTGACTTGGTTGTTTGCACACCGTCCACCAAACATGAGCGGTGTTACGCAAGACTGGCGCCACTGTCCGATATAGCCAGTATGTCTAGCCCACAGATTTTTCACTCACATAATCAATGGTAACTCATTAAACAAGAGCCTCTAATTCTGGCCTCAACATTTAGAGGACCACCTTCGATTTCCTCTGGTAAGCAGCGGGACCATTATATTTGGAAGGAAAAATAATTCCTAAGACTCAAGATGCCACCGATTGAAGCAGGAGGAAAGGTGTGTATTGAATTGATACATAAAAAAAATTAAGGAAGGAATATACAACCGCGTACCAACGCAAAATGTCATCTGGCGAAAGCATTGCTCAGATAGAACCAGTGATATAGGACCATCATTATAAGAACCTTAGTTACGCGGCTGTTTGGTCCTCGGAAGCAGATATGTAAAGTCATCAACAATGGGTTTTGCGGTGAGATTTCCTGCTATTTTCTCAAGAGGTGGTACCGTCTGATATTCTCCTGGTGTTGAATGTTGCTCGAGGTCAGAATATTTTTACTTTTAGGGTTGATGGTCAAAGTACATATAATCTGTATCGCAACAGAACTTTTGACTTTATCAAGAAGCTTCACATTGTTAGTTTTATCGAGACCTGCTCACCATAAAAGAAGATTAGGTTCGGCAATCACTGAAAAAAATAGCGAATCAGTAATCCCCGTCAGTAAAGCAGCCGATTGGTTTACAACACAAACACAAAGAGAAGTAAAGTCATCAACAATGCGTGTTGTAAAGAGGTTAACTACTGTTTTACCAAGAGATGGTGGTGCCTGAGAGAATATTCATGATGTCGGGATTAGATGGTTTCCCTGGTGGAAATTTTGGACCCAACTACTTTTTAGGGGTGGTGCGCAAGGTACACATAATCTATATAGCAACAGATCTTCTCACTTTATTATGGAGCTTCACATTATCATTTTTATTGAGGGCAGTTCACCAGAAGACATCGCGCCATAAAGAAGGTTTGGTTTAACAGCTACCAAAAACACCAGCAACCCACGGCCAGAAAAAATTCCGCATCTTGTACAAATAACTCTGCTATGGCAGTAGTGAACACATGTTGCTTACGTTCATTCTCAACTATTTTTTCCGCTAGCTTATCTTGTGGTGCTGGATCAGACCTTGATATTCAATCTGGAACTCAAACTAAGTTTGACTCAATATATTCCAGGTATTGTCGTGGAAGTCGTCGTACTATATAGTAGGTAGTCTATTGGCTTTGTAGACGTGAGGCCACGATTCAAACCCCGGGTTAGACATCTCCAGCAAAACGAAGCATGAAATAATATTTCTTCGGCGAATTCCTCTCAGCAGACTTTTAGCAAAAACTCTGAGAGTAAATAAAATTGCCATGAAAACTGCTTCACAAATCTATCGTTCGGAGTCGATTGATTATGTTTTTCGATTTTCTTAAAGTTGAGCTTCTTGGAATAAGGTAACTAATCTCAAAGTTCTTGTCTTAAATTCAACTTTAGGACTTTGAAATTGAACTATGTGGCATACTTAGGGCTCTTCCCCTTATTAAGGCTAGTATAGGAGTCATTAGCCCTCCATTCTTTCATTTTTAGGACCACTCGAAAGGAAAATCTCTGCAAGTTATTTGCTTTTACTGTTCCTTGATGCCCTCTAAATATTTATACTTTCCTTTGACACCTAAAGATAGGCAATAAAGAATGATGCAATTTTATTTTATGCTTCAAATGCATTTGAAGCATTTTCTAGATCAAAAGAATAGAATTTAAAATGGGGCCCAGTGTTTAAAGCTAATTAGCTTTCGAAATAAAATTCTTTGCAACCACTTCATTTACAAACAACATCTTTGACGTCATTTCTCCCCACTTTCTGTCACTCTCCCACTCTAGTCTCCTGTTAATTATAGCATTTGTCTGGTGTTTTTATTTAATTTCGAATATTAATTCACGTCTTGTGTTAAATTTAGCCCTTATGCAACATGCCACACAAAAAATACCAAACCCTTAATGCATACACACCCTATGGCATATGCTATTAAAGTGCATTTTCGGAATTGTCCCCCTCAAAAGTATGCAACACAAATGATATACATTCGTAATATTTATAACTGGCAAATGTAAAATAAATTAACGCATTACAGTTATGGTGGAACGAGCACACACAGCGAGAGAGAGAAAGAGGAAAAGCAGCAAAAAGGTCATAAGAAAATAAATTCAGAAATTTTGGTACCAGTTTATTAATGTACGTACTATCCCTCAGCCCCCCTTAAATACATTCTTTAGGTTTTTTGCAACTGTTGGGAAATGCAATTTCGATTTAAATAAGCACCTTCTGAAAACTGTAATCCTTTTGCTTGCTGAGCTAACTATATGAGTTAATGTGGATATGTTTTAAGAGTGGGTGTGTTGCCTGAAATTTATTTATATTTCCTTGACGCTTAAAAGTAGACAACAAAATTATTATGTTGCAATGCATAAATCTGTCTCAGAAATTATTTTAGCCAAGCTAAAGAGAACCGATTCTCTTTGGGCTTGCATTGTATAGAATTTTTGCTTTTCTGGTTTCTAATAAAATAAACGGAACCTTAATGTTTCCTGTTTGAAGTAGTATTGCATACTTTTTAGCTTTTAAAGGGGCGCTGCTACTGTTTAATTGCATAGCAAAAGGGTTAAAAACCTCAATCAAAAGATTTTGTACTTATGGTGTCACCGCTAGCCAAGGAAGGGGAATTGTCAACAATTTCTCCTTTGAAAGTAAGCGAAAATACAGTTTCATTAAAGATTAGGAATACAGCGACAGGATAATGTACTACAAATGAAAGTGTTCCGATTATTTATGGCTACCTAAGGAACGGAATACTTAAAGCCAGTAACTTTAATTAACAGATAGACAATAAAAACATTCTGATATTACTCCGAGGGAATAACTTTAAAAAAAAAGTACATGACGAAATGCAAATAATGCGACAAGAGAGTATTACGGACATTGTTGGAAAAACTTCAAGAGGCCACATATGGAGTTAGGTTGGGTCGGAGTGGTAGCTCTGATATTACAAAGCTCCCGCATAGCGGCCCATTGTGATGCTACGGGTGAACGCAGTCCCTGTACTGACCAAGTTCCACCAAAATCAGAGGAAGAAGTTGGTCAACGCAAGGGCTGCACCACATCTGGAGTAGAGCGTGATATATTCAAAACCATTGTCGCTTCATGAAGACTATAAATCATACTTATAGATGTTGTTATAGACCGAATCCTTTTGTAGGAGCTATCTATACCAATCTATCCGCGTTTATCTTAAAAATTCGATTTCATTTTACTATCATGTACTGATCATAAAGATCATCAATCTATAGTGGGTTCGGGTGATCGAATGATTATGGGCTCAAAGGATTGTTGCAGATGTAATGCTCATTGCGAAGGTGAAGAAAACTGTGCAACATTCATGATGTGGCATCCGTATGACTACCAAATATCATTTCGGCATTACCGCAATATTATAGATGTTCTCCTAAAACAGATAAGAGACCACCGCGGTCCTACAATTGATTTCAATCGAATTAACGGCACATAAGCAGACAATAATTCTGACTTCGATAGGGATAGGGTAGGGATGCTGTAATAAGTTTGTGTATCTCAAAGTGAATCTTTTCATGCCGCAAATCGAGATTGGTATGAGAAAGGCGCATGGCATGAACTCTGATAGATTGAAGAAAGAAAGCCTGATCTCGAAGAAGTGAAAATTAACGGATAATTTTAAGATTTCCATTCTACCCACTTTCCAAATTTACCAGAAAAGCTAAGACTCATACGGCACAATACCTCATAAGAGAGCTCAGATCTCAATCCAGAGTACTCGGCAGATCACGTCATATTAAGACCCCAGAATCGGGCATAAAAATTAAAGGCTTGTTATCATTTTTATTAACCTTGTCATTATCGTTTCCACTAATGTTGTTTTTGCTCTTGTTGCTATTGCCTTATGTGGTAATATGAGGAAAGTTATTTTGACATGTACATACATACATACATACGTATAAAATGGATGCCACTTTGTATGCAGTCAGAGAACAAGTGACTGACTTTTTGGACTCAAAAAGCAAATTAACCAACACTAAAGAAGACCACTCTTCGACACGATGGGGTTTTCGGTTTGATGATGACGATGATAACGATGATGACTTGTAAGAAGGAAACCAACGAAAGAAATACGGTAAAAAGGCACTCAGACACACACACATACACTGGCAGCAACAACCCGTTCAAGGCATATTGCCACACACTGATTGACTTGCCAACTTTGTACAGGTATGAAATACCAAATACGAGTATGTGTGTGTGTGTGTGTGTGTTGCATATTAAGCATTTCGCATAAAATGGAACATCAAAGTTACCCCAGGCTATAATTTCTATCCCATATATCTGTATACGTTTGTTAATGACTCTTAGAGACACACACACACGCACAAGCACATACATAAACACACATGGGGCTGAGCTTCAGGCTACCATGGGGGTCAGTACTTGGCGGATAACTGAACGGCCTACCCTAAGTAGGTTAGCTGCGAATAACCAATAAGCAGTCCCCGACCAAGAGCGGCAGATGCTGAGGCGTACTACAAAAGGGTACAAGCGACCGAAGACGTATCTGTGACATGGCGAACCGGTGCCGCCATTAACTAGGCATCACCCCACAGAGGGTTCCCTCAAGAGATGGGAAAATAGGAGAGTAACGCCTCCGTGGTCCCCTCAGTTTCATCGAAGCGACGCCCTTGATTGGGCATTAGAACCGAGCCCGGTAAGGTTCTAATTATGGTATACCGGAAGACGTATGTGAATTGGCGATATAGGCTGACGATGGCGGTATTCCGGCACTTTAGTAGGCGGTGTGAAAGCTAGTCGAAATGGCTGTCGGGCTAATGCTGCCATTGCCTCCGCCCCGTTAAAACTATGGCAAGTCTGTCGGTACGTTCCTGATTTGTCACCGTTAAGTTGGTGTTGTAGGACCAGATGTTAATCCCTGGCTTACGTCGACCTGGCTCTGAACACGTATTCCCATAAGGTTATGTGTCAACCCTCGCGTGGCCTCCCTGCTTATGCATAGACAACCACGGGGTCTTACGTGACGACTACAACGATGGATTAGGATAGCGGCCGACAGTTGGGGCCCAAATTAATTGAAATGTATAATAAAAATAAAACTACAAATAAGTCGACGAATTCATCTGAGATGAATACTCTGGAGCTCAACGCCTTTGGACAGAGCTCGAAAATACTGAGGTCTCCAGTGCGGAATCGGGAGATGAACCCATTCGGACAGAGTACGAGGACTCCGAGGTCCCCTGTAAATGGAGAATCTTCAGGATTGGCGATATCAGAGTCGGAACAATCGCGGACAAATCCGGTGGCGTCCACAAGCGGTGTTTTTGGTCAACTCGGGGACCAGATTAGGAGTTTAGTCGAAATGCTGGAGGATGGAAAAAGGAGATCGATCCACCAGCCGATGAGAGATGCGATTGATTCCATTAAGACCCTTTACGACCTGTGCGCAGGTGAGCTAAGGGAGCAGACAACCAATGGGAAGAGTTGCAGCAGTTCAACAACACAAACTTCGCCTTGGTTGAGAAATAAGGAGGGGAAGAGGAGACAGGAGGAAGCTGTCGAGATTCCCGAAGCAAAGAGGAAAACTCCAAATCCTGCACCGAAAGTTCTGGCGAGAAGGACTACTGAGACGACTCCGGGTCGGCAGGTAAACGCTCAGAAATCAACTGGAGAACCAGAGTGGCAAAAAGTCACTAAAAAGAAAAGGAAGGCCAAAAAGCCTCAGGAGAGGAAAACAAAGCCTGACGCGATAATGATAGCAACGAGGGATGATACATCGTATGCTGACATTTTGAGGAGAGTTAAAACCGACCCCAAGCTTTGCAAATTAGGGGAAAACGTGACAAAAATTCGGAGAACCGTCAAAGGAGAGCTGTTACTCCAGCTCGGAAAGAACGGTGAGCAAACGGAGGACTTCAGAGGGGCCATTGGAGAGCTCCTAGGCGAATCCGCGTCTGTCCGCACTCTAAAGGAGAGGAGGACAATTGAGATAAAGGACATTGATGAGATCACGGAGAGAGAGGATGTGTACAACGCAATACAGAACATCCCAGGCCTTGATGGCTTCAGTATGACCGACATAGTTGGTCTCAGGAAGGCATATGGTGGGACGCAGACGGCCACAGTAAGCCTTAATGCAGACGCTGCAGCTGTTCTCCTGAAGGAAGGTAGAATTAGAATCGGCTGGGTCATATGCAGGATTCGCGAGAGGAACATTCCCATGAAATGCTTCCGATGCTTGCAATTTGGACATATAGCCCGTCAGTGCGGGAGTAAAGTTGGCCGCTCGGGAGCATGCCGCAAGTGTGGACAGGACGGTCACGTTGCTCGGAATTGCGAACGGGAACCACTATGCATGTTCTGCAAAGTGGATAACCCGAAATCCGCCAACCATATCGCGGGGAGCGGAAAGTGTCCGCAATTTCTGAGAGCTCTTAAATCACGTTCCAGGAGATGAGGTTAATACAAATTAATCTGAACCATTGCGAAGCAGCCCAGGACCTATTGGTCCAGAGAGTAAAGGAGGAGAATATCGATGTCGCAATCATAAGCGAACCGTATAGGGTGCCGAGGAATAATACTTGGATCACGGACGGATCTACCACTGCGGCTATATGGATTTGTGGTTCATTACCCTTCCAGCAAACCTATGCGCGGGACACTGGTTTCGTTATGGCCAAGATAAAGGGAGTTTTCATCTATAGCTGTTACGCCCCCCCGAGGTGGTCAATGGATGAGTTCCAGCATATGTTGGAAAGACTGGCGTCACACGTGCGCCTGAACACCCCCGTTATTATTGGAGGAGACTTCAACGCTTGGGCGACCGAATGGGGTAGTAGGTATACTAACGCCAGGGGTCGCTGCCTCTTGGAAACATTTGCTTCCCTTCCTGTGGCGCTGATGAATGACGGAAGAGGAAGCACATTTAGGAGAGCTGGATCGAGCTCGATAATAGACTTGTCGTTTGTGAGCGATGGCCTTGTTTCACGGACTGCGTGGAGGCTAACTGAGGACTTCACGAATAGTGACCATCAGGCAATCGTGATGACGGTTACTGGGCGCAACACGAGAACACACGGATTGCCGAACTTTACGGGACCTAAATGGAAGGACTCCCGCTTTGACGAGGAGACGTACAGATTGATGTTGTCGTCTTCTCGTACGACTGGCAGCACGGTCGAGGAAATGGTGAACGGCGTATACGACATGCTCAACACTGCATGTGATGCTGCTATGCCAAGGAGGACTGTATGCAGGGGACGTACCCCCTGCTACTGGTGGAATGACGAAATTCAAAATCTGCGGTCGGCATGCTTTGGGGCGAGAAGAAGGGCCCAGCGCACGAGAGGAAGACCGACATGGGAAGCCGAACGTGCTGCATATGAAGATCTAAGGCATCAACTTAGAAGAGCCATTAAAAGGAGCAAGAAACTATCCTTTCAGCGGATATGCCAGGAGGCTGACGTCAATCCTTTTGGGACGGCGTACCGAGTCGTCTGCAAGAAAATCGGAGCTCGGAAACAGCCTAAACTGGGTTGTCCAGTTTTGCTACGGGAAATTATTGGTACATTATTCCCACGGGGCCAGCCCTACACTTTTATAAGTAGGGAGCCGGAGGCCGCTCATACCATACCCGAGGTAACGGCAGAGGAGGTACTTGCAGCATGCACTGGAATAGGAGATAGGAAAACACCGGGGCCAGACGGAATCCCGAACAGGGCACTTAAGGCGGCTATACGGATTAGACCGAATATGTTCGCCAAGGTGTTCCACAGGTGCTTCGTCGAGGGTGTTTTTCCACGTAGATGGAAGGAGCAGAAATTGGTTCTCATTCCAAAACCTGGCAAACCACCAGGGGAACCATCATCGTATCGTCCCATCTGCCTACTTGACACGATGGGAAAAATACTGGAGAGGATAATATACAATCGACTACTGACATGTGCCGAGGCAAGAGGAGCTCTCTCGGACCTGCAATACGGATTTAGGAAGGGACGGTCCACTGTTGACGCCATAAGGAGGGTGGTCGACATTGCAAAAGACGCAATAGAAGGAGAAAGATGGAGATTTGGCACCAAGGAATACTGTGCGGTTGTCACCCTGGACGTTAAAAACGCGTTCAACTCAGCGAATTGGGGGCGGATTATGAGAGCCCTCTTTAACATGGCTACGCCGCCATACTTAATGGAGATTCTGAACAATTACTTTCAGGACAGGAAAGTAATATACCTAACGGATGAAGGAGAGAAGGAATACGTAGTAACGGCGGGTGTCCCGCAGGGCTCTGTACTTGGGCCACTACTGTGGAACATTATGTACGATGGTGTACTTCGACTACGATTGCCAAACGGGACTACAATTGTGGGCTTTGCAGATGACATTGCCATAGTCTCGGTGGCTAAGACGGTAGCGGAAATAGAGGAGAAAACGAACACAGCGATTCGAAATGTTGGAGCATGGCTGGATGAGGCAGGTTTGACACTTGCTGCACATAAAACGGAGGCCGTCTTGATAAGCGGCCGGAAGATAGTGGAGAAAATGGAAGTGACCGTTGGAGGCACTAGGATCGAATCAAAGAGAGCGATAAAATACCTGGGAGTGATTATCGACGACAGGTTGAATTTCAAGGAGCACGTGAAATACATCGGCGAAAAGGCGTCTGTAACACAGGGAGCACTGGCGAGGATGATGCCAAATATTGGAGGACCAGGTCCATTCAAAAGGAGAATAATTTCGGCGGTTGTAACGTCGATAATGCTATATGCATGCCCAATATGGTCGGAGGCACTCTCCGTGGGCACGACAAGGAGAATACTGTCCTCGGTGTATCGTTTAAGCGCGATTAGACGGATAAGTGGCTTCAGGACAGTTTCTGATGAAGCGGTATTGGTATTGGCAAAGACAATACCGATAGACATATTGGCGGATGAGATGAGGAGGATATACTTTCGCCGTCTCGAGTATCCAGAAGAAATAGCAACTATAAAAGCGGAGGAACGAAGGACTTCCATGCACAGATGGCAGTCACGATGGGAGAGCAGTTTAAAGGGAAGATGGACATTTCGCCTTGTCCCTGACGTAACCCTTTGGATGAAGGACAAATATTGCGAGCTGAACTATTACGTGACCCAGTTCCTAACTGGTCATGGGTGCTTCAGGAAGTACCTGCACAGATTTGGTCATGACACTTCCCCTATATGCCCAAACTGTGTAGATGAGGAGGAAGATGCGGAGCATATTCTAACATGCTGCCCCAGATTTAGATGGCCCGGAGAAACGAGTTTAGGACCAAACCGGCTAATGGAAGAGCTGATGAACTGTAGGAACCTATGGAGCCAATATAGCCAGAGAATGGCTGAAGTTATGATAGAACTCCGTAGACTAGAGAAACGGAGGCGAAATTTGCCTTAACGTGATGAAGCTTTCGAGCTAACCAGCCCTCCGCGAAGTAATACCTTACGGCAGTCCCGCGGGGGGAGAGTGGTTGAAGTGTGTAGGGGGTGGGTTTAGTACGTAGGCACCAGTGATGGTGAATCGTGCACTCTTTTGTTGGAACAAAAGTGTCTTTAGAAGATTCCCACCTCCGGCTCAAGACAAAAAAAAAAAAAAAAAAAAAAAAACATACATAAACACACGTGTAGTCGTATACCTCCGGTGTCAAGTTGAGAAATAACAACAATAACACCGAACCAACACCAACACAAAATAACACAACATTCAAATGGTCAAAAGGAAAAAGGGTTGGTTGGTTGGTTGGTTGGTCGGTTGGTTACTGACCATAAATAAAGTGTAGGAAAGAATTCTCTCTCTCTCCTGTGCTCTTGCTCTTGTTCTTGCTCTCCTACTACTATATGCGGGTATAAAGTTTATGGGTCTAGTATTTAACCAACAACTAACCAGCCACTGTGTGTGTTAACAGTTGGGGGTATTTTCATTGACACCACAGTTTAAATGCTATGCAAAATGAATAAATGTAAATGTGTGTATGTGTCTCCGCTGTATGTTGCATACAACAGCAACAAGCCCAACAGTAAATAATCAAGGTACCCACCATAGACTTTAAATGACATTGAGGGTGTGTAAATGAACACACACACACATACACATTGACTGATGGACTCAGTCACTGTACCACACACACTTTCAATCTCGTTTCAATTTAAATTCTCTCTTCTTTGTCATCATTCTTTAGGATGGAGACAGACACTTATTCATACAAAGACATTAAATTTGTGTGTGTGTGTGTGTGTGTATGTATCAATTCGCGTATTACTTGTTGTGTTATGGTGAGAACTCCTGTTATTATCGTTTTTATGTCGTTTTTATTGTTGTTATTTTGGTTTGGTGGCACTGCGCTGTTGCATTAAGTAAGAATTTAATAAACCGTGGCTGCGGTAAGCAGTGTATGGTGGATATTGCAAGAACACAGTAGGAAATCTTTGGTGATTTAAACCCTTTTACCACTTCCTTTTTGTAAAACCAATACCCGCAAATATATTCATCTCCAAACACAGACACAAGTACACAGGCACTCGCCAATATCCTTTTATATTTGGGGTTAATAAGATTGGCGGCGATGGCAACAATGCCAATGCCCCATATGAATAAGCAATAGGAAGCACGTTTTAAACGCGAATGAATTTATACACAAAAAGAGGGTCGGGAGCCCTTGACCCTAAAGGATATAAAAAAAATACCATGCCCGCTTTTAGACGTGATGTGAATTACGTTTTCTGGGTACTATTTACTGTGAACTTCTCTTATACTGATCGTCTCGAACTCTGGTACACTCTTGCCCATAAGACCGTTCGAAGGAAGAAATTGCAGGACGACTTTGCATTTCTGAAAAAATTTACGGTGGCTGTATAGTCTACCAAATAATGTGTTACCCTAGCAGCTACCATTAACTCTGACATCTTGAGCAAAGAAATACATATTTTGTGAATCCCCTCTAATCAGTCTTCCGGCTGAAAAAAGCTTCTTTAATCGGTAGTTCGAACTGAACGTTAAACCGTCGCGGCGTAGAAGGCAGACCGTAATCCTCATTCTCACCGTAAATTTTTGGAGACTCTCCTCTCCAACATCATTAAGATAGGTCTTGAGACTGTAAGTTGTTAGAGTGTGGCAGTGGATCTGACGATAAAGACCACAATAGTACCATTAGAAGCATGGGAAAATGTCTTATAATGAAGAATATTAAGCTTCCCGGTAAAGTAAGAATCACGAAAACTAAAGGTAAAATATCAGGGGTTATCAACGGCTATTAAATTGGCATGGTAGCTTCAAATAGAGAGCGTTTCAGAAAGGGCACGAGGCTTGCAGGGAATACTGGGAATGAAACGTATGAATTATGAACAGGATGTATGCCATAATGGTCTGACCAACAGTGGCCTATGGAAAAACTGTCTGGGTAGACAGACAAAATTTAAAAAAGTTCAAATAGATTTCTGCAAGTTACAGAGACTAGAGTTGGTATAACAGAGGCAATTAAAATCAGTCCTCCAGCAGTGCTGTAGGCTCTAGTGAAGACCAAAGCTTTAGAGGCTGTTTAATATAAAATTCATTGCGGAATTCCGTGACCTAACAAATCGATTGGCTGACAGCATCCTCCTTAACTGTCCCTTTGACAGCTCCAATAGACTCTAGGATTTTGGTAAGAGCTTTGCAACAAAAATGAATAAAGTAGTCTGGAAGCAGTATGCTCTTTTAAAAGAGGGACAATTTTAGCGCAAGTGAGTTAATAACAGCTCCTGGTACAGGAGCAAGAGTATAAGGGGTTCAGAACAATATATTCCGAGACCATGGCGCAACTCGCGAGTATCTTTCAAGCGGAAAATTGTGCTTAATTGAACTGGTATAGGAGGCACAAAAGACAAGACTGGCAAGATCTGACAGTTAAACCGCCATTCAGCAACTTGGCTCTTATGAAATTAAACCGCATAAGCTGAATCAGCTATGTAGGGAAAGTAAGCTTCCCATGTGAGACAAATTTGTAAGGAAGGGGAGCTTCCACACTTATGATAAGACCAGAACCTTTATGTGGAGTGAGATTGGATGTTTAGAAGGATATGCTCAATGAAAGGAAAGATAAAGGGATCCAAAAACGATTCTCAAACCAAGTGAGTTTGAAGCAATCAAAACTTTTTTTTTGGAAAATTACAATTACAGGAGATCAGAGTCACATCAGATCGCATCAGACTATTCAGAAATAACCTGAGGCTGAGGGTACACTCATTCAGAATGGAGTTTATCTGGAGCCCAACATGTAAATTGGAAATCGCCGTAGTCTAGTAGGTAGTGTGTTGGCTTATTAGACGTAAGTAAATCCCGGGTTCGTATCCCAGGTCAGACATCAAAACGAAATATGAAAAAAAAAATATTTTTATCGGCGACTTCCTCTCAGCAGAAAAACCTGCCATGAAAAAGTTTCTCAAAAATCTGTCGTTCGGAGTCGACTCAAGTATAAAATTAAGGCACACAACATGAGTGGTGTGAGAAGCTAGGCTGTAATCCTGACTGAAGGGTTGTAATGGCAAATTATGTATGAAACATGTAAATTGTGTGACGATGAGAATGTGATTGACGGAGTGCATTCTTGCAATCTTTGAGGCACTAGTGCATCTTAGAAGCAAGTACCTGATTGCATACCAGATGCTAGGCTTTTCAATAGATCTACTCCGGGTATACATACTTGGAATGAGGGTGTTGTCCGAGCCGAATATGTAGATTCTGTGACGATGAGAATAAGTCAACAGAAGACATACTTAACATACTTAGAAAATAAATGCATGCCCTTTGGAAACTGGCTGCATTTCAGCTGCTAGGCAAGAAATTATTATTGTTGAGACTGAGCAGCATCCTGATGCTTGTGCTTGTCAGACCGATAGGCTTAAAGCGATACGCTACTACAATTGAGAGAAGTGCAATAAAAAATAAGGCACATCTTAACGATAATAATAATAATCCTGACTAAAGGTTTACAACGGTAATAATGTGTGACAAACTTGACTTTCATCAGAAAACATTGATTATGGCACAGAGTTAGGGTTAAATGGCTGGATTTTTTATATTTAAAAATTGTATGTAAATTTCAGTTTTAACTTACGGATCTTTCAAAACATCAAAGAAGTTGGTTGCACTTACCTGAAAGAGATAAAAAAGTAAAAAGTTTTAGTATCAAGGCAACTAAGATTATAAAATTAAAACAAAACAAACAAATCAATAAACTTTAAACACGGCGATTAGGCCCTAACTAGCCCAATCGATATTATTACTAATTACGTTTAATATATGAAAACCTATTGTCAGTTCATTTATCTAAAACTGAGCATTCCAATAAATAAATAAATTGAAAAAACGCTAATATTTTAAGGCCATAACTAGTCTTTCTAAAGAATAGAAAAACGTTATTCCTTCTTCAATTTTCTTTTCTTTTATTTTTTTGTTCTTCAACAATATCATGTTGTTGTTATTTTTATAACAATTTACATGCCATTTAAACTTCCTCGAATACGTAAAAAACCACTTAAACCGGCGCAATATAAACAAGCAGACAGAGAGTGGAAGACAGACAGGCACACAAGAATCGTCTTGTTAACAACTTAACAACTAAAAATGGAAAATATCTTTCGTACGTTTGCCTTATCTCACCATTCTCCTTGGTAGCTCTCTCTTTTTCTCTCTCTCTTCCACTTCCACTTTTGGCTTTCAATTATACGAAAAGCTAAACATTTGCCATAAATTTGAAATCCCAAAAGATCCGAAGAAAACAAAATGAGAATTCAATAGACAGTCGACAATAAAATTTATTTACTACCACCACCGCCACCACTCCGCTGCTGCTAACATTTGTTACACAGCAAGGAAAAGTTTACCATCCAGCCAACAACCGCAATTGTTGCTGAACTGAGATCATTCTTCGCATTTGGACCAATACCAACAACAGCAACAACAAATAAAAAAATCAATATTGAAAATATCATTCGGAATGTATGCAATTGCCAACACAGTTCCCATCGCTTTTTGGTCTTTACTATGGCATTGAAAATGTTTGTTTTTCTTGCTTTTTTTTGGTCAAAACGATCACGAACTGTTGAAAGAAGCAACAGCAGCAGCAAAAATGCTGCCTTAGACGGCCCATAAGTTATAGAGACAGTATCGAAGATATTGCAGCCTACAATGATCGTGTATTTCGCTGTTCAATGAATTTGCAACAATAAAAATTGTACAACCATAAGAAATCATCATAAAATTGGGGAAGATGAAAGGAAGACTGGGGAATCGTTTATAGGGTGTGTTAAAAAGGGAGATGAAGTGTGATATCCCAGCTAACGCCAAGAGCTCTTGGCAAGCCACTTGCTTTCTTGGTGTTGTGGAGATACTTTTGGAGCGAAATTTTCGAAGTGTGTGGTGGAATGAAATCGGAGGATCCAGAAATCGGACTTCTATGGATATAGGTCTACTGATGGATAACACACAATCTGCGGAAGAAAATAGAGTGGAGAGTGTCGTAAAAATCATCAGATACAGTAATTGCCTACAAGAGGGGTTCTCTCAGTTTTAATATGGACTTTCGAACGACATGGCCGAGCCAGCGCAGCCGCTGTATGTTACTAAGCTGCACAGAGTCTATGTCTTTGAGGAGCTCATACAGCTCACTGTTGGATCGGATGCGGAAATCATCGCCAACTCGCACTGGACCGAAGATCTTACGTAGGACTTTTCTCTCGAACACTCTCAAGGCTGCTGCATTAGTGCAACGAATACTTGCACGACATAGCCAGGCGGAAGATGGAAGAAAATTACTTGGTGTTTTAATCCAAGCAAAACCAGAGTAGTACGAGAAAGAGAAATGTCGCTAAACGGTAGAATATTCTCCTTTTATGTTAGGTGATCGCACAGGAAATGGATGCAAAGTACTTTGGATTAGTAGTGGACAGTAAACTGTCGTGAAGGGCATGTTCAGACAGCACTTCAATATCCAAGCAAACGATAATGATATCCTCGAAGGTGCAGTCCATGAATGCTGCCTTATATAGTATATATGTACGATCATGCCCAATTTTTAAACAATTCAGGCTTAGTTGGATCAAATTCAGAGATTATTACCATGCGTTGGCATAATCAAGTTAACATAGAAAGCACTGCTGGACTTAATGCCGTTCCACATGGTAACTGAGATCATGGCCATGGAAACTATAATTAGGATAGTGACTTAACTATGTAGGTTAGCTGACTGCTTTATCCTTAACCGTGTCTTGACAGAACCAGTAAATTCTATAATTTTCAGCGCTACTTTATAACGAGACTAAATTAAACAAAATAATGGAGCAATTAGGAGGCTACATGCTCTTTTAGGAAAATTATTATACTGTAGTCGCCGTAGTGTAATAGGTAGTGTATTGCTTATTAGATATAAAGCCCGGGTTCGAGCCCCAGAGCAGACACCAAAACGAAAGATAAAAAAAAAAATTCTTCGGCGACTTCCTCTCAGCAGATTTCTGGCAAAAACTCTGAGAGTAAACAAAGCTGCCATGAAAAGGTTTCTCAAAATCTGTCGTTCGGATTCGACGTTAAACACTGTAGGTCCTGCCAATCATGTATGTGTTGCAATAACCAATTTAAACTGTGGGCCCCTCCACTCATGTATGATCCTGACATGTATGATCCTGACAAAAGTATTCCAAATACTGTTATTGATGCCCATACGTACGGAATTTGTCACTAAGGTAGTAAATCCTAGGTGGATCCTGTGCGTCTATTTGATCTGAATAAAGCAAAGTGTTTGCGAGACTTTAAACTGTAGGTCCCGCCACTCAAGTATAAAATGAAGGCACACAACATGAGTGGTGTGAGAAGCTAAGCCGTAATCCTCTCTGAAGGGTTGTAATGGCCAATTATGTATGTATGTATGTATATATGTATTATACTGTGGATAGGTCTAAGACAGAGGGGCAGAATCGAAGATGTTTGATGTCAGAGTGAAATATTCAAAACCCATTCAAAACCCTCGTAAGTATATTCCTAATTTATACCAACGCTAGAAGGCGCGACATAGAAACACATCGGACAGTCAGGCTGGTAGATAATAAATTGGAATGCAACTGTTCGGGCAGAATGATTCAGCAAAATGGGGGAAAAAAGTTCCCTCAACCTGTGAGAACACAGAACAATGAGGGAGGGAGCAGGCACCACTGATAATTCCCGAACCTTCCTATTGAATCCAAAGAGATGGTTAGAAGGGAATACTTGGTGGAAGGGAAAGTAGAGAGAGAGGAAAGTAGAAAGCAAGCTAGAAGGGTTTGAGGAGCCGAGTTTTGAGGATATTTAACTCTTATCAAACCATACAAAAATGGCCTGAGTATAGAGTTACATTTCCTCTGACCAGGATTTATATGCTGAAAGAATACTTGTGCAGTATAGAAATCTCTTTAGAAGAAATACGATGATTATGCGATAATAAGGATAATGGACCACCAAATCAGTAATTTCCGCGACCATGGAAGATCCATAGAGTTTGAGCTCGAACAAAAATTTTCAAAAATTTACCCAAAATCTAACATCCAAATGGAGCACCCTTTCGAATATATTTGATTCATCTTTTTCTGGTTAAACAACAACAGCAATAACAAGCAATAAATGAATGAAAATGGAAATAAAAACACAACAACAACAAACAGAATTTATTGATCTTGTTGCAAAGTTAACAATTCAAATAAACAACAACAGCAACAAACAACATATTGATCTGCAACATTTGCCAATAACAACATTACGACAACGATGAGCGGTTTAAATAAGGAATTTAGAAAGAATAAAAAACAAAGAAAAAAACGAAAATTTAAAACAATATTCTACAATCAAATAGAAGAAGAAGAAGAAAAAGTATAAGAAAAATAATTGTAACGGAAGTGGTATTAGGAACCGTTAATAAGGCTTGTGTAAATTAGTGAAAACATGTAATGAATGGAAATACATGAAATCCTAGACAGTAAGGCTCAAACAATAGCAAGGCATTTTTTTGGAAGCGTTATTATAACAGGAAAGAAAGTCTATTCATGAATTCTAACATGGTTAGGCAAGACATACGCTTTTGAAAATATCGCTTATGTTAGAAAGTGTGGTGCGGAAAATAGAAGTCTCGAATTATCAGTAATTGAGCCTATCTTACTATTCATTGTGGTGAATTTTGACTTTAGTTTAGCACATCCCTCTATAAAAATTTCAATTTACGCAATTTACAACGACATAGAGATGCCAATTGGATGCCAAAGCAACAAGTTTTCAATGAAGACTTTTCGAACAAAATTTTCTTCAGCGATGAAGCTTGTTTCTTACACAAGCTCTTACGCTGTGGTGCTTGGGAAACCCAAAAGTGACTGCGGAAAAACCATTGCTTCTGAAAAAATTAATATTTTGTTCGTATTATGATCTGTAAGTGTCATTGGGTTATTTTTTCGGAATAAAGCTGGAAGAAGCGATCAATTCAGAGCGCTATGGTCCTCTAACATTAGCAATACCTCTGACCCCCATCAAAAACCATTTTTTTTGTCGTTGTTCCAACACAGTGCAATGCATGAGTAGCAACGAAAATAAAAACGTTCGACATTTTTGACAAGATCTATAATCTTTGACTTTAAGGACCGCTGCGTTTTGTAGCTCCTTCGCCTAAATCTGCAGCTTAAGATAGTCTCACAAGAAAAAGTTTAACGGGCTCAAATTGCAAGATCTTGCAGGTCAATTCAAATCACTCTCCACATGACCACAAGCTCCAATTTGGCATAAGCTGTGTGGCATATAAGGCCGTGCAGTTAAAACCAGATGCCGTTGGCGATTAGGTCATCCAATTCTGACCCAAAGGAGTTGGTAATAATCAACGTATAGTACTCGCAGTTGACCGTAATGGCCTATCCAATGTCGTTCTCAAAGAAATATAGATCAACGACAGCGACAGCGCAAAATCCACACCAAACAGTGACTTTTTCGGGATACATTGGACGCTCTTGAATCTCATTTGAATTGGAATCGTCACAAATACAACAATTTTGTTCACGTACCCATTGTTCCAGAGCCTCATCGTTGAACATAATTTTTCGATGAGCATCAGAATCACTTTCAAACTACTCTAGAGATCATTCAGTAAACACATTTCGTTGTTCATGGTCTTTTACCTTCAGAACCAGGATCAGTTGAGCTTTGTTGGACTGCAGGCCTAAATCATTACACTAAATTCGAAAAGTTATGGTTTGAAAGAACGAGTACTGTACTCCCTCACGAGTAGCGAAGATGTTTTTTGCAAATCTTGCTTATTGATGGTGATAGATCGTTTACTAAGCGCGTCAATTTGACCTTAACTATCACTTTGCGAATGGTCCTCTCAGCAGGACGATTATCGCACAATTTTATTATTTCTTCGTGTGTTCAACTTTAACCATAATTTGGCAAAACGTGTTGAAGAAATGGCTATCAACGGTTTTTGGCCGTATCAACTGTCAAAGTCAGTGTTGAAAGACCCAACACAAACGCTTCATTACAACCAGATGATCAAAATGTTGTTCTTCAGCTCAGTACATGTCGTCTACGCTCGGTTTACATTTGCGCCAACGTAAAAATAGAAACTCGTGGACCATTCTTCAGTTATCTCTATTAATGGAGCAGTGATGTGGTATCAAGTTTCATGTACCTACTGCGGTTATCACTACTCACGTGAGTAAAGTGTGTGTTAGCCTCCTATCTGCCTCTACAAATCTATTGTTCTAGTATTGTCTACTACACTCCTCATAGCATTCCTTAGCAAAATTCCACACAAGTATTTTGATTACCAAATAGTACATCCGGTCTTGAAATCAAAATTTTACCTGTTGCTGTACCAACCTGCCTGCCTGCCTGCTGATGCCAAGACAATAAATACGAAAATTTGTGGCCCAATAGAATGGCATTTTACTAATGTATATATGTTTGTACGTACGTATGTATGTATGTATGAAAGTAATATTGCTTTCATCAATAGTCGATCGTACACTCTTGCAATGAATTCTTAATCATATGCGAGAGTATGGACGTATGTATGTATGTACGTAGTCGTATATTGCATTGCATATAGAATTTCCGCTTTAATTTTGCCAATAGCATCCCAGCTCTCTGTTAAGAATTGTTTTTTTCGACTGAGTGTGTATATATGTGCTGGTACTGAAATATTACATTTATTTACAGAGTTTTTATTGAATTCTTTGTAGGATTTCTTTTTAATTTTTTTCTTCTTTTTTCTCTTTATTGCAGATTTACAAAGAGCCAGCAAGCACTCACTTACTACATGGCAGGAGAGTTATGGCAGCCAACCAACCACACTATACGTACGCATAAAATTCTTTGCCCTGCCACGTACATGAACATTAAGAAGCATGCCACTACCATCAGGCCACCTTGTACATTTAAAAGTGTGTGGAGGTGAAGACAAGAGAGAGAGAGAGCCAACATTTCAATCGGTTGAATGGCAAAAGTCATTCAAAGATTATTTCTTTTCAGAAGGTATGTGTGTGTGTATATATCTTCTTATAGTCTTTTATCTTTAAATACTGATATCTGTTGGATGCTATGTGGCTTACTTTACAATATTTTTAATATTTGTTTCTCCTATTTCTTTTTGTTGTTGTTGCAATTCTATAATATCAATTGATATCGGAAATCCATAAATGTATATAATTTTTGTTTCTCTTCTTTCTTTCACTACAAAGTTATGTTCTTTAGCACAGTGTAGAGTGGTGAGGAGTATCGTTTAAAATTTTTATTCAATTACAAGTATTGAATCAATATTTAAAATGCATTTCCAATTGCATTTGCCCGTGCCAATGCTCTTTGCTTGGTAATAGACACAAAGAGCAACAACAACAAAAAAGCAATGGATTTTTATCTTACAATCTTTTTATCAATTGTTTGTTTGGCATACGTATGTTTGGTTGAGTTGTTACAGACGTATTCTAAAGATTATGTTTCTTAATCTCAACAACAATTCAGTATCGAAAGCATTTTATCGGGTGTGAATTGAATAATTAAATCTGTCGTGTCAGTGAACATATTCTCTAAAGAATGTTTTTTTATTCACGTTTACACTGTACTACACAAAAAAACCATACGGAATGGATTTCAAATAGTAAATTGAATGGTTTCAAGAAAAACCACTTCAGACAGATATTTATTAAAAACCCTTAAGTGTTATGGTTTTCTGTGAAGCAGCATTTGGTAAGGCCATTAACCGATTATTCCATACTTTTCCAACAGCCATGGGAGGTGTAATAATGGAGCTTTAATGGTTTTAAGTGCTCGAACATTACAGGTTCGAATCCAAGTTAACATAAAAAGGGTTCCTTATGGCCTTTAAATATCCCGGATACTACAAACTCTATAACCATTACTCCCCCCGATATAACAGCAAGAAAAACGAATATCAAGGGAAGTTTAGGCCTACAAACGATCCGCTTAGGATTCTACAAACTCTATAACTATGACTCCCCCCGATATGGCAGCATCAAAAAGGAATATTACGAATATAGCACAGGTATCATTATCTCATTGCGTTAAGTTTCTTAGCAACTCAGGCAATTTGTTTTCTATTTAAGCAACGACAGTTGGCAACCCTATCATTCTAGAATCCGTTAGAGTAGACCAATTATTTGCTTAGCTAGAGGGTGGAAGTAAATTAAGGAAACTGAAACAAAGCAAAGGAATGTGTGTTAAGATAAAATCGAATTTGAAAATCCAAGACGCAATCTATAAATTTTAGCAACGCCACAGTTAGCGTTAACAGTGCAAAATAGCCCTTTATTTGCCCTTATTTCAGCTACACCACTGCCACGATTGGAAAGAGCAGCCTCTGGACTATTATATGCATATAGCCTGTATGGTGTACTATTTCTTAATATGCTCCAAAATTGCCACTGATCTTCTAGAGGATTTTCATATATTTTTGGCCAAAATTTGATTTTTTCAAAATTGAAAATCTCAACTCTCAAAACTAGTTCAGCTATCCGATTACCACGGTTGGAAAGAGGAGCCTTTGGACTACCCTCTGCATATAGTCTGGATGGTGTACTATTCCTTAATATGCTCCAATATGGTCACTGATTTTCTATAGAATTTTCAAGCAAAAAATTGATATTTGGAAAGTCAATTTTCCCAATACCATATCACTTTATATGATACTTTTTTGTTGATTATATTAAGCGACCTTGGAACCTTCCTTTGAGTATGATATGATACTCATAGCTCATTGGCTTCTAAACAAATGGGCTTGTTCAGATGGATACTGTTAAACAGCAAACAGTGCTCTTTTAAGGGCAAATTTTGTTCTGTTAAGAGCATATTTTGCTCTGTTAAAGCCAAATGTGGCGCTGCTAAAATTTATGGATCGCGTCTTGGATTTTCAAATTCGAATTTATCTTCACACACATAGCAAAGGAATAACAAAACGATTGTGGCAGATACTTTCTGGGAGTTAATTCCATAAAAAAAATATTATAAATCTGTCAAATCAAATAAAACTTTTTACATACTACATACATGGCGATGCTTTCATATTTTAAAATCCTTCCCCGAGATCAATGGATGAGTGAAAATTCTTTCGCTTTAGAGCTCTCTCTACA
Organism: Sarcophaga rosellei; assembly: GCA_930367235.1. Taxonomy (NCBI): domain Eukaryota; kingdom Metazoa; phylum Arthropoda; class Insecta; order Diptera; family Sarcophagidae; genus Sarcophaga; species Sarcophaga rosellei. Next base: position 11,429,066 of record OV884020.1, on the reverse strand, counting down.
GCGCCCAACAGAGTCTCTAGTGAGTGCCAAAGAAGGTTTCCTTCAAAATCAAAAGGAATGATTGTTTCCGCCATGAAAGATCTACAGCCCAGGGATGAATGTTAGAGCATCAATACCCGCGATAGAATTTCTAAAGATCTAGGCTAGCCAAGACTGCGACATTTGCTGATGATGTAACGAAAGAAGAAAATTGGTAGCCGTAGTCTAGTAGGTAGTGTGTTTACTTAATAAACGTGAGGTCACAGTTCAAACCCCAGATCAAAGATACCCAACGAAACGAAATGTGAACAAATATTTTTTCGGCGACATCCTCTGTCAAAAACTCTGAGAGTAAATAGAAATTGCTATGATAAGTTTCTCCAAAATCTGTCGTTCGGAGTCGACTTTAAACTGTAGGTCCCCCGCCCTTCATATATAAAATTAACACATGTAAGTGGTGGAGAAGCTAAGTCGTAATCCTGATTGAAGGGTTGTAATGGCCAATTACGCATGATGTTTTACGAAAATTTCATGCGTTCCAGTGCCTTCTTTTATCCAACTTCTTCAAACCTCTTCAAACAGGCGTACCACTGTACAATCCGAAAATTCTGGCGTCAAGGTACAGATAAAAGCATATTATATTTGTTGAAATTTGAAGGACCACATACATATATTATGAGTTTTTGAAAACGAGCTAAACGTTTATAAGGAATCAGCACAGAACACATCTGATTAAGTGTGAGGAATCCTTAGGCCAAAAAATCCGGATTTTGCCAGCATCATAAGACTCGCTCGTGTACCACAGCATTACTAGAACACGTCTGATCAAGTGTGAGGAAATTGGGCAAAAAAATCCGGATTTTGCGAGCATCATAAGGCTAGCTCGTGTACATCAGCATTACTAGTTCGAAACCAGTTAGGAAATAATGATTGGAATGATTTGCTCTTACACGTCTTATAGTTTAGACTTTGCATCCTCTGGCTACCATTTTCTTCGGCCTATAATATGTAGAATTCATAAGTTTTGTATGGAGCATGTATGAGTCGCAGGCCAATGCTTTGAATAGACTTTTCTTCTACTAAAATTCCATAATAAATATTCAAAAGCCCGCATTATTAAACTATTTTTTTTAAATACAATAAAAATAATTTCCCTGTACGTGATTGCAATAATATTCCATCATTTTAAACTTTTTCATTCTTTTTTCTTTTTCATTTTAAATATTCAAAACTCACCAATTTCCAATGAATAACAATTAAATTGTTCATATTGATTAAAGCTACAGCAGCAACTACAATAACTACAATCAACAACAATAACAATAATAATGTATGTAGAGAGTAGAAAAAAACCTCCTCTTTTTGGTTTACAAATAAACCACTTCAACAAATTTAATAATCGTTAAAATAGTTACTATTGTTGTTGTTGCTATTGTTATTGTTGTAATTCTTGCAATATTTGTTGTAGTAGTAATTGTTGTTGTTTTTGTAAAAATAAAATATTTAACACAGTATGAAGTATGCGGTTAAATACGAGTCTGCATGAATGAGAGTATATACGTATGGATGTATGTATGTATCTGTGCATGTATGTATGCATGTGTGTCCATGTGTATTTGATCAAAACGTAACCAAAATTATAAGCAACGTACACACAACGAACCACTCAATCAATTTTATGTTGCTGCACACAAAGCGTTGCACATACGTACGGGTATACAATTAGTGAGCAAGTGGTATACAGGAAAATCAGGTTAGGAGGGACTTGAAATGTGAAGAAAATTGTGGATTAGAAAAGGTTGCGGAAAACTTAATAAGACTTCACATTATTGTGTCAAAATAGGTTGTGTAGAATAATTCTGATGTGGGATTCGAATTCAGAGCTTCAATAACCTTCAAAAACGTATCCTGGGTCCGCGTCGCCCCATTCTTCTGTTAATCCATATTCGTAAATGGCAAGCCTTTTGTTCATTTTAAGAGCACCATAATCGCCCTTCCGAGAGGTCTTTTTGCCATTTTGTGGTTCCTTGGTTCAGTGACTGATTGACCAAGACCAATATGTCGAAAAAACTACAACATCTACCGGAAACAGAGCCGCAGCTCGTTCGAGTGTGCAGGAGAATCCGAAGCAGTCGATTTCATGTCTCTCATAAGAACTCAGCTTTTCGCAGACCACAACTTGGAGAATTTTGAGTAGTGAGTTGGGTCTGCACTCGCACAAAGTTCAATTGACCCAGGAAATAAAGGTAAATGGACATAGACACAAGAACTCAGCCTTTCGTAGACTAAAACTTCTCGTATTTTGAGTAGTGAGTTGGGTCTGACCAGGAACTAAATTTAAACGTCCATGGACACCGTCATGTGTTAGTTGCAGGGCTTCAAAGCACTTCGTAAAATCATCTTCAGCAATAGGGAGCCCACTTCTGGATAAGTAGGTACGTGAACAAACAAAATTGTCGTCCAATTCATAGCGAAAATTTCACTGCTTGGAGGGAATTTTGGGCTGTTGCCGTCATCGACCCATATTTCTTTGAGAGCGACAATGACCAGACCATCACTGTTAAAGGAGAGCACTAGAGATTGATGATAAACTTTTTTGACCGGATTTGGATGATCTGGGCACCAACAACATATAATTTCAACAGTATGGCGCTATGAGCCACACAGCTCACGCCACATTGAATACTTTGCACGAGTGCTTTGGGGAGATGGATGATCTCACATGGGACTAATGTGAACTAAACACCGAGATCGATCGTGCGGTGTGACCCCGTTAGCCTTTTTTGTAGCAATTTCGTAAGTTGCAGATGTATACGAATATGCATGCATATCGAAATTATTACTACTAAATCGTTGTAATCGTTCACTATACGTTGCATTTGTGGACCTCGTTTGACTTTTGCCACTCTCTTCTTCAAACTATTGCAGAAGTGAAATCCTCCATAGAATGGCAAATACTGACTAACCAGTATTATGAGGTGCCACTGTTTAAAATGTAATCAATTGCATGCATATGAACATACATACATACATAAGTATGGCATGTGTTTTTGTATGTAAATGTATGTACGACGGCGGTGGCGTATATATTTTGTATGTATAGCGCTGTACAACAATTTGTAAAATATTAAAAAGAGTATCAATTCAGTGGTTTATGTTTTATTAAAATATCGGTCAATGTGTCAAACATATCAATACAGTTGTCAATTTAAATTTAAAATTTATAAATGCAATGTAAATAACAATAACAACACAACATAAAACAGCAACAATACACAAATAATAATGAGTGAAAATATAGTGGGCATATGGACAGAAAAAAGAGTTGTCAGAGATGAGTAATGAGGCTCGAGCGCATATTTTAAAGTGAAAATAAATAATCCACAGGATATAAAATTATAATTGATTGCAACGAATGAATGATTTACAATCAGAAGCTGCCAATGAAATCCTACACTGCACCCTATAAAGTAATCATACGATGAGGAGAAAAAAAATGGTAGAATCAGTCACGCTAGGATGAATGCCTACATGTCAGCGTCAACTCATGCCCAAAGTAAATTTAAGGAGAGCTTGAATATCAGCTCCCGACAGAGAAAGTGATATAGGAGGCGGTGTACTTTTAGTTTAAGTTCGGTAAGGTAAGGTGGACAACTCGACTCGAATCCTTGCGTCCATTGTGATTGATCTACTTTTTCTCCCCGCAAAATATTGATGTTCAGGCGAATGCTGGTGGTGATGCTAGCCATCCAAACATCATTAAGCGCTTCTTAGCTTTAAATTTGAATAAAAGAGCGCTTAGGTGAGATATCATAGACATTTTGTATACGGTTGAAAGACCTACTGATGCCATTATGTGGGGAATACAGCACATCGTTCAAATGTCCGCCAGGTTTCTCTAATTGGAGTGCATCCGAAATGTCAAATTTTATACGACTCTGGTGCATAAATTGGGCTGAATTTCACCGATAACGTGAGTTACATACTTATGTTGGCTACGAGCATCACTGTAGTTTCTGACTTATACGCACACATCTGTTGCTTAAGAAAAAAGGAGAAGGAAAAGTCTACACCACCTCGTATTGGACATCATCTCTGCATGTGATGACCATGGCCTCAAATTAGTTATGCAGGATATCCAAAGTACATAAGTTGTGTGGCACGAAGCACTGTCCTCTTTAAGTCACTAGCCGGTTTCATCCGAAGCTCGGGATGGTTCAAGCCCACCACTATCGTCATACGGGAAGCATTGCACGTTCTAGGATTCATCCAGAAGTGGACTTCATCGTTGCAGATAATTTTTCATTTAAAATCCGGGTCATTTGCTAACTGCGCTAGAAAAGCGGACCACCCAGCTAACGCACGTCGCCGCCTATGGCCGTCTAGGGTGGCTTGATAGGTATTCAAAAATCCCTTTTGGAAGACACGAAAGTTTCTTATCTACAAAGGGCAAACTTACACAGTCATTTAATGCTCTTCGTAGGTTCGCCAACTCTACTCCTTAAAATTGATCTTCCCCCCACTATAGTGAATCAACCTTTTGCCTTATGATTCAAATTATTATAAATGCTGTTCGTAAAATGTTTTATTTTATTTAAAATACTTTTCATTTAAATTTAATTTTATAAAGAAAAAAATTTAATTACCACAGCCTTTACTTTGTGTTAACAAGAGTTACATACTCCCTCTGAACTTCTTTTTCTCTGGTTCTTTTTGCTTTTATTTGCCCTGTATCAAAAAATATTTTCATTTACTATAATTAAATATAATTTTTGTTAAGTAAAGAATTTACTTTGTTGCTGATGTTGTTGTTTTTTATTTTTATTTTTTATAATCCAACATGATTGTTTTACAATCTTTCAATACAAGATGATGTTGATGTTGATGCTGATGATGACGATGCATAAGAAAGAGTCATAGCAGAAGCAGAAGGCGTAGCTGCTTGAAAAGGACTTTAGTTTGGGAATGGTATTGTGCTTCAAAAAAGAACAGATAATAATAAATAAAAGGAAAGGTAATGGAAATAGCAGTGCTGTTCATGGTAAGAAAGGCAAATTTACGAATTTTAAACCTCTACAAATAATTCGATGGCTTCAGAATTCAAGTCAAACCAGATCAGCTGTTCCATACCTCTATAGCCAAAAGCACATAATTGGTTATTACAATTCTTCAGTCAGAATTACGACCTCATTTTAATTGCTAATCCACCATTAGCTGGCTCATGGCATGGCCTTTACAAATTTATTTCGCAATCAATCGTGAAATCTTGTTCGGTTTGTAGATTACAGTGGAACAATTTTAAATGATTATCTGCCTAGTTTTACTTCAGCTACATTCTGAATCTCTTCTCCGAAATTCCATTTTTCGCTGTGCTCAGATTTTTTGCTTTTCTGTTCGAAGAGGTCAACCAACCCCCCAGTGATTTTCCTCGTTTGAATTTTGTTGTGCTCATAAAACATGAAAACCAATAAACAAAACCAAAGTAATGTAAAGAAAATAAATTTTCCCACAACATACATACATACACACATATGCACACATGCAGTCACTCATTTACAAAGAACTTTATCAGGCTACCAACACTTTACAACACACTCGAACCGTTGCAAGAATAAATCGTTGCAAGGCAAGTATGGAAATTTTCTGTCTTACCGACCAAGTGCAGAATGTGCAATAATTTTTCTTTTTTGTTTTTTTGTTGCTTTTTGTGTTTCTTCTTCTTCTGTTGCTGCTGCTGCTGCTGTTGTGCTTTGCTTTTTTGAAAAAAAAAAAATATATCCTGGGCTTCATACTTAAAGTTACGCATCAAAGAATGAAGAAAACAATCCTCAGCAATTTCTTTTTTTTACACACTGGCCTAAACCAAAGGACCTCAACATGTTCTCATGCAGTAGAAAACTAAAGGCCATGCAAACCCAAATAACCAACCATTCAGTCATCCAGGCATCCATCCATCCATCCATTCATTCATTCATTCATTCATTCATGCGTCCATATATAGAGAGAAAGAAAGAAAGGAATACACACACACATACACACAAAAGGATGAAGGAAAAGTCAGCCATAACAGGATAGAGTGTTTCAGTTCTACTGACCAAATCATTTCTGTGTGAAAGAAAGTAAGAGCATAACCAAAAGGAAAACCTCAGACCACATCAGAGTATTTTGATACTATACGTACAGATGTGTATGGATGAGTGTGTGTATATGTAAGTGTTATAATGACACCATTTCTTAGGAAAATTTCTCATAGGCTTCATGTCTTTAGTGTGTTCCAAATAATAACTAGGGGCCCGAAGGCCATATTGATATCTCGATACCCTTGGCAACTTCTGGAAAACGGTGATATAGTAACCCTTGCAGTCTTCATTACGTATGCAGAATTTCACAAATATCTAAACTAGCGAAATAAGTGAACTAATTCCGTGTATTACTCACATCCACATCCACAGATATCAGCGGATTGGTGGTTTGAACTTCCAAATAATGATTGCACAGAATATGGTCCACTGCGTATCAAATATCTACTAAGCCTTGAGGCGATAAAAAATGCACGGTAATGAGTATAATGAACTCCACATTTTTTTAAGATAGATTAAGGCTGATGGAGCTGATCAGGGTGGGGTTCTTGCAACACTAATGTAAACCTTGGTTGTGAATGAATGTTTGACGACACAGAGTATAGAGAGTATACAGAAGACAGAGTCCTGATAGCTAGAGGCAACGTTAAGATTCAAAGAGTAAGTGAGGTTAGGGATAAACCAGGGCAAGACTACAATAGTACCATTTGCAACAAGAGGAAAACTTCCTCAATGGAAGAATATTCGACTTCTGTGTGAGCTAATATCACTGAAACATAGAGAACATTTCAGTTGTCTGAAGGCTTACGGGTCCATTGATATGATAGAGTATTTAGGAGAAATCTGAGAAAATGTTGATGGATTTGTAGAAAATACGGAGCATAGCTTATAATCAAGGCAATAAAATCTATTATATAGCAGTGCTGGAGGCTGTGTTGAATTTAAGTCCATTGCACATGGTAGTAAAGACCAGAGAGCTTCAAAAATCTGTCGTTTTTAATCTAGACTAGCAAAGAATTACCGCCTCTTATTAGTGACATTATTAACATCCACAATTTGGGTGGTGGGAGAAGCTAAGCCATTCTCCCAAATAAGGGGTTTGAATAGCCAATAATGCGTGTGGCAGAATTGCTTTACGGGAAAATACTGGCTTAGTTCTCACTGATAGCTTAAAGATCGATAAACAGGTAGTGAACAAACAGCAATCCACACAAGCTCCAATTAAGAGCCACACACAGGAACGTGTGATTGACCTCACCCATAAGGTCCCAAATGTAAGTGAATCTACTTTATGCTAAAGAATGGAATTTTCCACTTTTCGTCACTTTGTTGCCCAGTGTTCTTACTACACTCAGTCTAAAGAAATTCCCTTAATTTGTTAATTTTAATTTCTACAAAAACATAAAGAGCTTTGCTTAAATGAAATGCTGAGTCAAAAATAAGGAGAAAAAAACTGAATTTCAGACATACGAGTACACTGACAACATGTACCACCAGCTGGTGATGTTCGTTGTCCCAGAAAGCAAAACACCAGTAAGAAACATACAGAAGTCAACACAAACACATACACAAACAAACAGAAGCAAGACAAGTAACATCAATAACAACAAGAAAATGCCTCAAATGGTAATAAGTGACTTCTTATATTGCCTGGACAAAAATTGTCTTCACTTGTGTTTACTCTTTCTCATTCTCATTCTCTCTCTCTTTTCTCCTCAAACTACAGTCATATGAATATGAAAACAATTTATACAGACACATGACAGGCATACACACACAAACACACTCACACAAATATTCTTACACATGAATATCCGCAACCATATGAATATATAAATGACTCACATTCATGATGGTATTGGTAAGTGGGTTACAGTGCATGTTTAAAAGGGAATCTGAGCAAAAAAAAAAACAAACAAAAAATAAAAAACACCGAAAGAAAGCTGGGCAAGGCAAGGAAAGAAAAAAGGAATGTGAATTCCTTTTTGAAGCTCAACTGCAATGGTGGAGAACAAGAGAATCGTTGGAAGCCAAAGACTGTGTGGCATTATTCTCATTTTCCTTTTCGGTAATTGTTATTGCTGTTGTGTAGTGGACATCGTCAAGCTAGCTGGACATTGCATGGTGACCACTACAATTTTTCCCAATACTACTACTACATGGTGTTGCATGCTACTTCATTTGATGATCGCTAGCAACATACTACAGCAATGTTGTTGTTGTTGTTGTTGTTGTTGCCATTGCTGTTGCTGTTTTTGTTCCAGAGATTGTGCAACAACTTGTGACGTGCGTCTACAGTAAACAACCAGGCTTCAGGCTAAAAGTATCACTTGTCAGATTAATTTACGTGTTTATGCTGCTGCCACACAGTAACAGCAATACAAATATAACACTATGGTTCTTGCCACCACTGCTTGCCACCACTACAATTACTACTATGTGCCATGTATTTGTGCCTTTGTAAGTACATACATATATGCAACATGCAAAACAAACGAACAACAAAAGCAACAACGTTGACAAAGAAATCAAGCAAGATAAACACACAGAAACACAACAACCAACCCCAAAACCAACAGCAACAACATCAACAAAAATTGTAACAAAATTTTATGCACACATACGAGTATGTGTGTGGGTATATGTTGCCACATATCCTTAACTGGTAATGAACAAATTTTCTTTAAAAGGGGTAAGAGAAAAAGTATTTTCCTAAAGAAGTTCAGGAACTACTCTACGTCAATAGATGATCTGAGGAGAACGGCATACGGAATGAAGGTAAATATGGTCATACAGTAGCAATGGATATTCCCGCCAATACCAATGGCTTAACACAGCCTCTTAAAAAGTAATCCAGAGGCCCCCGAACGAGATGGAGAGTGAACAGAACTATTTCTTGAGAGAAAGCTGTAACCAAATTGATTGGAAGCATTGTTCCCGCTCTAATCGACCAAATTTTACTGAACACAAATGGCGGCGACATAGTTTGACATTCTCAACTGTCAAACCATGGTTATCGATATCGATAGTTCTCTTGCAATTTGATACACAGGCGCATTATCAATTACAATCTGCAGTGAATCCCTAGTGCAATATCGATTCTGTTGATGAAAAACAATACAAGAGAAATTCCTAAATTGCTTGAGAGTACAGCAACATCTGTGTTCAATTCACGTCACGGTAAACTGAAGCACTCGCCTTCGTACACTAAAGCCTTCAATTTAAACGCATATCAAGCAGTATCAACTAAGAAATATGACTAGCAAGCCATTTATTAGATGCGTAGAAATAAAACTAGTGACTAAAGAAGAAATGCAATTCTGTAGGAGAACGATTATAAGCTCCTACCCAATAATTTCGTGCATATTCATTTTAGTGTGTGCATTTTACGTGAGTGTGTCGTAAGCGTTAGAATGAGTACGGATGTCTTAAATTCAAATACACTCAATGCAAATACAGAAACAGGGTGACATATTAAGCCGATTTCGATAGAATGATATCTCTGTATTCGTCCTTGTATTTATTTCTGTTTCGTTTTAATACAACATGTCACCAGTTCTTCTAAGGATTGATGACGATGAGTCGTTTACAAAACTTCTTACTGCCAATCTCCTTTGCATTGCTGCTAATCTCCTCAAAGTATGCTTTCCGGCTGCAACTTTGCTGCTCGAAACATGTAAGTACCTTTTCATTTTGGTCGCTTATTGGTCCTTGACGGTTAATACGAGTGGGTGCTGTTGATGCAACAGCTTGACCGATTCAATAGTAAATCGGGCATTGGTCTGTTAGGTCTATTACTATGCCAATGAAGTTGCTTCTCGTACCTAACATTCTCTAGGTGATACACAGTCACAACCCGGTTCAAACTATATCTGATAATTAAGTTTTCCACGGTAATCTGGTGTTGCATATGCGAAGGAAATTGCCTCTCGCACTCAACAATAGATGTGTGACGAACTAGGTTGGGTTTAGTACGTAGTACGTATGCTTAGCAAGCCGAGAGTAAATCTTTCGACGAATCGTGCACCGGCAGCGAATGTCTTTTGAAGCTTCCCAGCCTTTAGCTCACATAGCTATAAAACCCGAGTTAAACCCTAACCGGTAATTGAGCTTTCGCCGACAATTTGGTGTGGTACAGTGCTTTTGGAAGTTGGCTATTACCACAGCGCCCAAAATACAAGGTATTTAGTCCTGAATGTCAAACAAATTCATCCTAATATCTATCCATACATTCCGGGGAGTACGACTGACTTGCTGGATGATCTAGAGAGCGTTAGGTTGTGCGTCTTTACAGATTGTGCACTTGTATTTTCGTGTAAGACGTCAACATTGGCATTTACGCTCGCCTAGTCGTAGTTCTCAGACCCACAAACATATTGAAATGTAAAATGTTGGCATAGTTCAATCGCCGAGCCACTTTAGATGAAATTTTAAGAAAGCGCCCCTCCAGGAAAGTCAGGTTGAAGTTAACCAATGTTACGGGATAAGAAAACCTCGAGAAAAAAATCTAACGTGGTGAAACCGTATGATTTCGACGACGAGTGAGTCACCGACATGAAAGACAACCGTGCCCTCAAATCACTTGTGTGGAATATTGAGTGAGTAGTTCGTAGCGCTGTAACCATACCAAGCGTTGATTTTTCCGGGATGCTTTTGGATCTTAAATGGCTTAATATCGTCACAAATTCGACAATTCGGTTTGTTCACGTATCAATTCGTTCAGAAATGGATCACATCGCTGAAGTGGCGTTTGCAATGAAAATCGGCTCAAGAGCCTAGTCATTGCTGATAATTTTCTCTCAGAGTCCAAAAGCGATTGTATAAAAGATATACCTTGGAGTCGTTTGACTCTAGTGGGTAGTGTGTTGGCTTATGAAACGAGAGCACGTGGTTCAAACTCCAGCATAGACATTTCGAACAAAACCAAAAAAATGGAACAATGTTTCCTCGGCGGCTTCTGGCAAAAAATCTGTCAAATTTTTGGACAAAAAATCTGAGAGTAAATAAAGAAATTGTCATGAACAGTTTCTCAAAAAAATCTGTTGTTCGGAATTGATTTGAAACTATAGGTTCCGCCACTCATGAATAAAATTAACTTACAGAACCTGAAAGCAAGGTTGTAATCCTGACTGAAGAAATGTAATGGACCAAATATTCATTCCTTTGAGAGTCCAAGCAAAATGTGATTTCAATTGAAAGATATGGCCACTGTTGACGGAGCACCCTTTTTGTATACAATATTTAGTTTATATGTACATCCATATGTACTATGTGAGTGTGTTAGTGAGAAATTAAAATTTATTATACAATCATTTATTTATGGGGTTGTAAGTGTTTAATTTGTAGAATTTCTTTTCTTTTCTAATTATTTTTTTGAGTTTTTTTTTCCAAAAATAAAAAAAAGTTGCCTGCCTGTCTTTCTTAATGAAAACAAAATCCAAATTTTGTTTATTTTCTGTTTAAATATTTAATTTTTTCTTGTTCTTGTTTTTTATTTTTTTTTTATTTTTAAACAGAAATTGAATGAAGCAAAAATACTTAAAATATTGAAAGAAAAACTAAACATGCAAAATTGTTAAAATATGGACTGCACTGGACTGAACTGTTGTTGTGGACTGTAGTGCTTTGGACTGGACGCACTAGCAAAAAAAAAAAAAACAAATAGTTTTACATATAAAGTTTTTGGGTGATGGTTTTCGAAAAAAAAAAATCCTGTTTTATTCTTATTTTGATATTTGGGGCCATCAGGACTGCATTGGCACACATAATAATTTGCATATGTTTTGTTTTGCCTCAGACTTTGTATGCAGTGCCTGCGTTCGAGTCTAACAAATTTTCAATTTATTTAAATGGTCAAAGAGCTTTTAATTTTGTATAACCATAAACGTAACCTCCAACCACATTCACCGCCTTGATAGTTGTCTACGATAAAATATATGCTGTGGCATACAACATAAACAGCAGCAACATTGAAAAATTAAAAAAAAATATTTAATTTATGCAAATATTGAAAATGTTAAAGTAGTTTTTTTCATTGTTGTTTGTTATGGTAGTTGTTTTACTCAATTTGAATTTTTCCACCCTTAAAACAAAAAAAAAACGAAAAAAAATTCACGGCAATAATTAAATTAAAACTAATTTGAATTCTATTTAAACTGGGAAAATAAATTCATTTAAACAAGGAAAATCATAACGGTCCGACAACAGGGACTTCCGAACTTCGTGTTGAAGCTACATTTGTTGAATTAGTTCCGATTTATTTAGTCTTTTTGCAACTTCACTATGAACGAATACAGCATTGAACAACACGTGCAAACAATAGAATTTTTTATCAAATTGGATATTTTGTTTGAGCAACGTATCGCTCGATTTCCCCATTTTACTATTGTCATTGACGATTACAGCAAGAGAACTCTTCACAATGTGGTGTGTAAATTCGAGTCCACTGGAGTTAAGTAAACAATGAACCAACTCCCGTCCGGCTACAAAACGCAAGATCCGCCAAAAAAAAATTGCCTCTATCCGCGAAATGTGCAAGTGAACCTCGGGCCATTCGATTTCACGTCACTCACAATTTGACGAATTTTTGGGTCGTGACTTGAGCCTGTATCTGTACAAAATTCAGCTGACACAGTAACTGTAAGTAAACCACAACAGAAAATGCTGAGTTGCATTAATTAAATGGGTTCTGGGTTATTTGGCAACTGACATTAATTTTCATCGAAAAAGTACACCGTCAGAGCTAAATTCCATTTCTGATGATACGTGATATATGAGCAATACATCATGAAAAGTAATTATTTGTTGGGAATTTTGGGCTGCCAGTGTCATAGGAGCATATTTCTGTGATAACGACATTGACCAGGTCATAGCTCTCAACGGCGACCATTATACATATGTCGATCATTGCCAAAATCTTTTCGCCACAAATGGATGATAAGGACACCAACCATATTTGGTTTCAATAGGACGAAGCTATGAACGACACGAACGATTTGCATGTGTAGTCATCTCACTTAGAGGTAATGTAAACTGAGCATAGAGATCATATCGACGCCTCCATTCTATAACGTTCTAACCGTACTTAAAACGTTTTTAATGTTTGTGCATTTTTAAATTCTACGTTCTCTAACTTAAATACTGTCAAAATTTTGTTAAGATGCGCCGATCCGTTCCGAAGTTATAGGGAAAAATCTACTTAGAATACACATATAGTCGTATGCCGCGTGAAAACTTTGAGAGCTCATAACTCAAAACACACTTTTTCGACTTAGAATGTTATAGAACGGAGGCGTCGATATGATTTGATCCGCTTAACTTTTCTTGTGGCGATGTCTTAAATTGCATGTGTTTCCGAATAAGCCACATACCGCAGCCAACTTCACTCATGTTATTGCTCAAATTCAGTCTGATTTATATATCAGATTGAACTGAAATTTTTCGTTTCTAATGCCCTGCACCCGGAGAAATCGTGGCGGATATCAGAATGATGTTATACTCCACACATAATATCATCAACAAGTCTTAGAAACGATTAAAAAATGTCGATGATATCTCACATATACTGTTTTATTTAAGTTTAGGATGCGCTTAAAAATCAACCGCATATAACCAATACCACTGTGTGAATCTAGTATCAGAGTACATCGTAGGGAGATACAGGCATATTAACTGACAATAACTCGACTATTAGATCCCTGGAGAGTGAATACAAATCATCGAAGATAGTCCAAGAATGGCAAGTGTCTTTGGAGGACACAGTGAAAAATATCTAACTGTTACCCTCATGTAGGTTTCTGAATACATAGGTATTGAAGCTAACAACAAAGACAAAGCACTTCATAAGCTGATACAACAACAGAAAATTCAAAAAAAATCGCACATGAGATTAAATAGGGTCTTACAAATGGGCATGCAATGGTCTCCCGCAAGCTTCACTCATACGCGTAAGAGAGATGGACTAATGAACCCACTTGTAGAGAGGTGAGACAGATCTGACCCTATAAATACATATGAGTATATGCAGAGTAAAATTTTGATTAAACATGGCCAAGGTCTAACTTACAAATCTTATATAAATTATATCGAGACCCTAGGCCGATAATTACGGAATCTTAGACAAAGGATTAAGGGCCAATCAGAATTAATCGACAAAACGCTGATATTGACAGAATTCACAACGTCATAAAACGCTAACAGGATGGCTGGGGTATGCCAACAACGAGTTATAATTGTATGACGGAATAGGTAATGCTGGTGTTACAATGAGCTGTTAAGGGAATCAAATAAGCTATGCTCTCAAGAAACCAAGAACCTGCCAAGAAAAAGTTTCTCAAAATCTGTCGTTCGGAGTGGAAGTTAAACTGTAGGTCACGCCGCTCAAGAATAAACAATTAAGGCGCACAACATGAGTGGCGTGAGAAACTAGGCCGTAATCCTGACTGAAGGGTAGTAATGGGTAATTATGTATGGTTGTGTGTATATTTAATGCACAACGAAGTACCTCTGACCTGTGCTTTAAAGGTTTTAATCACACTGTCCTATGAAACTGCCAGCCTTTAAGATGATTAAGCGATTAAAAATGATTTACAAACTCATAATAAACCTTGGAAATGTAGCCAAAAAAGAAGAAAAGAAAAATCTGGTTTATGAAATCATTATTGTTTGTTTGGTTGTTAGTTTAGGCCGAGTCATTAAAAGCACATGTTTAGGAAATTTTATTTAAATGCCATGGAATTGTTGGTTTTATTAAGTTTCAACAGTAAAATTTAAAAGTCACGAAGAAAGTTTAAATTTTTTTATTTTGTTGTTTTCTAAAGAACACAACGGGATATCAGTACATATTTTAAGGCCAACAAGTCCGGTAAATTAAAAAGGAAGCACGTGTTAAATTGCCAAAATTCTGGAAAAAAAATATTGCAAGTATTTATGGCTTATCTGTTAAAGCGATAAAAAGAAAGAATGAAGACAGAAAAATTTTCAATGCTCACACAGAGATTAATTTCTCCAATGACTCACTTGGTGTTCATAAAGCATTTAAAATTCTTACATTCAAAATACGAGGAGTCCAGTAATGTCTGTTTAGTTATTTCCTTTATTAATAAAATTTTGTTTTTTTAAATAAAAAAACTTAATTCTTCTGCTGACACATGAAATGAATGAATTTCGTATGCAAATAGTTTAGCCAGCCATCATTTCAATTCTTGTAATTCTTGGAATGAATAATTATTCAAAAAAGCAACAAAAAAAATAGCAACGAGTAGAAATAAAATTTATCAATTTAAATCGACAATCTCTGGGTAATCAATTTAATAACAATTATAAAAACGCTTCAAAAATAATTGAGGTTTTTAAATGTACTTAAAAAAAAGTACTTTTTTACTTTAACTCGTTAAAAATCACAAACGTTACGTTCTTTATGAGGAAATAATGAATAATGAAATGAAATAAATTCACTTTAATTTTCATTACAAAAGTACTTTTTTTTTGTACTTTTTTGTGGTACTCTTTTTTACAACAACAAATAAAGGCGTGAGTTGAAAATGTTATGGTCAGATGGAAATGCCCATTAAAAAACCATTTAATCTGCATGTCTTGTCAATAATGTATGTAGTTCGGGAAAGACGTTGAAGCAGCTTTTTAATGGACTTGGAAAATCATTAGAGCCTTGGTAAAACGTGTACTCAAACGTACACAATTGTTCCAAACAAGAACTTATCTTCATACAGTTTCAGTAAGCAAAGGAAACCATTGCATTTATTAGAACAATTCATATCCGTTTAGAACACTCAGGGGCGATGCAAATATCAGAAAAATCACGAAAATATTCAGACTTAATAAGAGTCATCTAAGCAAGATAACAGGAGGTTTTTCAACTATTTCTGTCAACTATACAGGAGCATTTAAGTCAAATATGTATGTGCAGCGAATAGGTCACCGTATTCCAGATAGAAAATTGGCTTATAACCCTAGAGTGGTAGACGTTAAAACCCCAACTCAAACATCCCGGACAAAATGAAATATGAGCACTTCTGGTAAAAACTCTGAGAATAAATTAAACAAAAATTCCATGAAATATTTCTCAAATTTGTGAGTCTATAGGTTCCATCATTCATGGATAAAATAATCACCTCGGGTGGGCGTGTGGGCGTGGTGGGCGTAGTTTGAGAGGTAAGGTTGTAATCCAGACTAAAGGTTTGTAGTGATAAATTAATGAGTAAGGTACAGCGAATAACAGCGAAGACTTTGAGGAGATCAGATAACTTCTATATCATTTCTTAACTTGATGACACATGGGATCAGAATATTTTATGGTCGAAATTCCACCAGATATAACTGAATTGCAAGATACGAATTATAGTTAATTTGAATTATAATTGGTTAACGCATATCCCCTTACTAAGCGCTAAACAGACCGGCAGGGTGGACCTGGGAAGTCCGTATGAGCTATATTTACCCCTCGTTAATCTATCTTCCAAACTCATAACTTCTTCATCAACTTTGCTAGGGTGTTTGATACTGTTCAATGAACTGAAATGAAGAAGATTAATATTGTAAGTTGATCCCCTACACAAGGCATTCCCAATTTGTTTCAACAATACATACCAGAACCATTCAAGAAGAGATAACACATTATGAGAGGGCTTAAATGCGTTCTTAGCATAGAGACAACACCCTATATGGTAATACTCTTAACCAATAAGAGCGGGTCAATAAATGCGTGACTTTTGAAATTGCCCGCTTTTTGGCTGAACGGGCAACGTTTCTGCTGTCAGAGTCGACTATAAAATGTAGCTCCCCAAAAAGGAACTACATGGGTAGTAGGTTGTAAGCCTGACTACTGCATAATGTAATGATTAATTAGGTAAGAAATTTGAAGATGAAGAAGAGCAGGTGTTCGGCTCGATTTCATAGCCTGTGTAGGGAATGAAGTCGCCGTGGTCTAGTAGGTAGTGTGTTGGCTTACCAGACATGAGGCCTCGGTTCATCAAACCCCAGGCTTACAACCTAACTTCTGACAAAACCGGCGACTTTCTCTCAGTAGCCGAACATGTGCAGTGAATTGCAGATAGCGTATTAGCTTTAAACCATGGAGTGCTTGGTTAAAACCCCAACTCAGAGATTCCGGACAAAATGAAATATGAGGTCTTCTGGCAAAAACTCTGACAGTAAATAAAATTGCCATGAAGTTACACAAAAATTCATCATTCGAAATCGATTTTAAACTGTAGGTCTTGCCACTCATATATGAAATTAACACAAACACAACATCAGTTGTGTAAAAAGCTATGTCGTAATCCCGACTAATGGGTGGCAATAAGCAATTATGTATGTATGTATGTATATATGTGTAGGGGATGATTAAATATTTTAAATATTCTATTTGGAACTAGTATTTAGTAGTTAATGCCTTCATTCCTTTACACTTTTTCCCCTATCGCTCTCTATCTCTTTTTCTTTATATTTTTTAATACCAACTTCAACTAACATTTTTTCTAGGATGAATACAATAAGTCCCGTGACTAATAAGTGAATGGAATGTCTACCATTCAAGCATTGCATGCACTTGTCCCGTTTAAAATCAATCTCTCTGTACAGCTATCAATAACTCTACAACAAATTGAAACATTTTAATGACAAGTCTTTTTTTCTCTCTCTGCTCTTTCGAATATTCAATATAATTCTGTTCGTTTGCAAAAGGCTTAGTCACACACTCTCTTCTATGCTATAAATATCTCATATTTGGGGATCATAACGACTGGTCACGTTCATCAAAATCTTTTATTGAAACAGAACAAGCTAAGCCAGGCCAGGCCAGGCAAGGCAGAACAACGTCATAGACAAGAGTTGATGATGAAGGAATTGAAGGCATTGAAAGTTTTAACACTTCACAACACACTGTGGCTGCGGTCATTAATATTCTGTTTACATCGGGCCAAACTGACAATTAGTCAATTTAAATGTAATCCACATGACCAATGAAGTCAATTCTTTTGTTTTTTTTTTGTTTTATTGTTTTTATTTTATTATACAATTATTATTTGTTTTCATTGTTATGTATGTGTTGCTGTTGTTGTTATTATATTTCTATGAAATCCTGTAACATCATTTGACACCATGAGTTTTACTTGTTGTTTTTTTTTTCTTCTTTATTTTTCAAATAACATTCACATTCACAATACGAGGGTGAGGGGAGTTTCACTGCAGAAAAGACAGTCCAGTTTTCATGGTGTATTACAGTCATATTATTGTCATTATGATTGCCATTATTATTGTCATGTCATAATTTAATTTATTTTTGTTTTACAGCCGAATGAATTCACAATAACGAAAATAATATTAAAAAAAAATTTTTAATTTTAACTGGAAAAATTATATTTTGTATCGGACGCTGTTGTGCTGCCGTTGCTGTCGTTGCTGCAGCTGATTAATGTGCGTTTCATTCTTATTACTGATTGTTACTGGTTGTTATTGTCGTTGTTGTTTTTTGGCTTTTATGATGTTGACAATTAAATTGTGGTCATTTAAGACAAAAATATTTATTTATTTTTTTCTCCCTTTATTGTTGTTTTTGTTATTTTGTAATTATCCACAGTAAAAGAAATTGATTAAAGTATCACGTACTTTTTCGTTTTCAAATACGCAAAATCCCCATGAATGTACGTACATACATACTTAATGGATGAATATGCAAAAGATATTGAAATCTCATGATTATGGGTGGATGACAACGTTAATAGGGATTTTCTTTATTTTTTTGAATCTCAACCCAGGGGGAGAAGAAAACTTTAAGCATGTTTACTAAAGTTCATATGCCCTGTAGACAAAAGGGACTTTTTCTGAGTCTCGGGAGTTACGTTTGACCATTCGAATCTCAAGTTCAGACTATCGCCAGTAGATTGCTAATTAGAAGATAAGTGTTCCTATTAACAACGATGAAGTTGCCATAGTCTATCAGTAGTCTAGTAAGTAGTGTGTTGGCTTATTGAGCCAGAGGGCGTGATTGAAACCCCATCCCAGTAAACAGTTTTTCGAATCGATCGTACGGAATCGATATTAAACTGTAGATCCCGCCACTAATACACACTGCGCAGGTGATGCGAGAAACTACATAGGTCGTAAATCTGGCTAATGATATCTACTGATATCACAAATCACCATCAGTTGTGTACTCCGAGTCGGTTAAAATTGATCTAAAAATCCACTTCTACTAAACCAAATTCATAAAACTTCTCACCAAAAACGAGAAGAATTTTGACGATGAACAAATGGGCACATACGCACAGCTGTGAAATATTTGAAATTCAACAAGAATATCTTACTGTATGAAAATGTGATTGTGTTTATCTAATGGGACACTAGCCTCTAAGTACATACGCCTGGAGGCTAGGAATATCAAACAACGTCTTCTGATGAAGCTGTAATGATGAAGATGCAGAAAACATCTTCTATGTCACTGTTGTCTTGAGACGAAGGATGGTATTGGTGTGTGACAGAACCTACAGCTTCATAAAACTATCAGGGGGGTTAATAGATGCCAACCAGGAACTTTGGTTACATGACGGAATAGATACGCTACGGAACCTTATAGGACCGTAGAGAGCTATGCTCTTTGGGGAGACTTCCAATTGGTATCAGTACTGCTCTACTGACACGAAACCTTGTTAGTAAATGACCATCTAACAGAAAAAAAAATCACAGCCTTGTGATGAAATGTTGTCATTAAGGTTGTCATTAAATAGTGCAACATGAAGCCAATTTCCAATTATATAAAATTAATAAAATCGGGTTGAATAGACCTCAATCTTCGGAAATACTCAACGGATCATTTTCTACCGGGTCTAAATTGAACTCTTAAACAAAGCTCTTTCCAATATTGTGCACGAATAGCTAGCCATAGGTACAACTTAATTAGTATACGTTATCTTGTCATGATAAACCAGATCCTGATTTATGTTATACTTAAGTACCATTTTTGAATACGGACTTTGAAACACTTATTGATGGAAATAGATTTACTATTCAACATTCAAGTTTCCATTATCCAAAACGCAAAATAAATTCGACTACTTACAGTATGACTAAAAAGTTATAGAATGTTAATAAATTTTTAGAATTACTCGTATAGACAATCAGTCATCACTCAAAAGGCGGAGCGGAATGGTAAGCGCCCATTATGCCATGGGATCATAAAACACAGACTATAAATGGCACATGAATTTCAATTTATAGCGACACCACCTCACCACCATCCACCCAAAATAAAAAACAAATGTTTTTGGGCGACTTAATTGGGAATTTAGTACTGTTTTATGTTGAATACTAATGTACTGTTTTACCATAAAGAATATGCAATAAAATATTAACACTTGTAAACAAGGTTGTCATAATAGTTTTGGCAGGTATTTTGGAAAAAAAAATTTAATAATTATTGGCTAACTTATCAACCATATGGGAGGAGTTTTAAACTTGAATTGGGATGACGATTGGACACCAAAAATAATTATTAATTATTGGTTCGGGAGGAGCAAATGTCTACTAGAAAATACGGAGACAGCTGTTGCAAATACACAAGGAGCTATTAAGGAACTTTTGGATGGTATTTCGATGAGAAGCTAGGCCGTAATGTATGGTTGTAATGGCCAATTATGTATATGTATGTATTTCGATGATTTCTTGATAAGAGATGTTTTCGATAGCATTGCTCAGTAGATCAGTATGTGTGACCATGTGTACCATAATGGAGTATTGACTCGAAGGGGTGTAGTAATGTAGATGAAAGAGGTTTTAAACGAACAAGGGGGAGGAAACAAAGGTTGACACTATGATGGCGGACGAACTCTTGATTATATTGTCTGAAGTGGAAATTGAGCAGAAGGTCCATGACCAATTGAATTTGATAGTATTTCTCATGAGGCATTGAATGGGATGAGTGTTTGGAGTGGTAGTTTTAATACCAAAGGTCAGTTGAGCGCACATACCGGCCACAGGTGATGCCACAGGCAAGAGCAGTCCCCATGCTGATCGAATTCCACCAAACTAATCGAAGAGGTTAGAACAGGGTCTGCACTCTAAAGCACGAATGCCCTATGTGGATAAGTGGTAGACTCGATACAATTTAGATGGAGGATAGAACTAGATAGAAATGCTAAAACGAACGAAAAAAGGCACAACAATTAAAGATACACACTACTAGGAATGGCTGCCTACAAAACGTATGAGTATGATAATGTCTAGGAGACTAAGAATGCTGAAGAGAATAAGGATTCTGTAGAGAATAAGAATTCTCAGAAAAATGAACATTCTGGTTTTGGACAAACTGATTATGAAAAGGTCTAAGGCGGACATTTACAGTTATGCCAATGTGTATCACATTGTTCTGATGCATACATAACATAATTGGCCATTACAACCCTTCAGTCAGGAACGGCCTGCTTCTCAACACCACTCATGTTGTGTGTGTTAATTTTATACATGAGTGGCGGGACCTACAGTTTAAAGTCGCATTGTTCTGATAGCGAGAGACAAACTTGAAACGACATTACTACAAACATAAATCAAAGATATTTTTAGTGTGTGTAAGTGGAACTTAGCCTAAGCAACACTGGCGAAATACAATTTTCTGAATGGAAGAAACTATCTGGAATAGAATAATATTCGACTCCTTTTCATAGGGCAAATATCTGGGAATAATACTGAACACTAAACTGAAATGATAGCATGAATAGACACCATTTCGGAAATGGAAAATATTGGATGTGTTGTCCAATAATAACGCATCCTGGTCAGCAAACTGTGACGACGTAGGGCCTAAGACGCTATGGCCAGAGCATGCAGAATGAATTTAAATTCTCTTGTAGAGTTGGAGCTGGTTTGTGCATTCGTTTCCAAGTTTCTGTTGAATTTACGTTCATTACATATGGCAGTAAAGACTATAACAAGAGACTGTGATTATGACAACAAGGGGCACGCCTAACAGATATCCTAAGATATCGAGTAGCTGATATCTTCGTACTTACTCACAGACCGACTGGTGCTTACAACCCTTTAGCAAGGACCCAGCTTCTCACACCACCTGTGTTACGTACAGATTTGAGAGACTTTTCATAACAGATTTTTTGCCTGAGGGGAAGCCGCCATTAGAAATAGTTTTTCATATTTCGTTTTGTTCGAACCACTAGACTTCCTACTTTAACTGTCCTCCGGACTGAAGCTACAAACTATACTTTTGGGAAGTGCTTTGCAACGATATTAAGTTATAAAGATAAACGTGAAGGAGCGAAAACTTAAAATATTAGGAACCTATAGGGGAACCCGCAAGTATCTTCCCAGAAGTATGCAAAGAAGGTTAGAGAAAGGGGCAGAGAAATATTGTCTAACAATCAAGCCACCATCCGTGCACTTCTATCATAAGTAATAATAAATAATAATCTGGTTAAGCTGAATAGCCCAGCAGAACAAAGGTTGTCACAATTTGTTGGATGCTAGTAGCAGGTAGGAATTCAAGGTAGTTACAAAACTTATAAGAGTATCAATGGGAGAAGTCGAAAGAAGAGTTTAAAAGTTTATGACATGGAGAGTATTTGCAAATTAGTCTGGTTTTAGACAATCTAAACTAATGCGAGGCAATATTAATGGGAGGAGATTTTATTTTTTTTTATTCGACTTTTTATAAGTCGTTGCCTTATTAGACATGAGGCCTCGGTTCAGTTCCTGATTGAAGGGTTGTAATGACCAATAACCGATGAACAGTAGTTCAAAATGAAATGACTTTCAATAAGAAAATTCTATAAAAAAGAAAACGAATACCCAGAACACATAGGTTGAACATGGGCCTCAAACATCAAACACTAGGCAGAGGAGTTATCTCCATTGAACCAATGAACAGTATTTTGATGTTCATCAGGACAACAGGGTTGGGTTGGTCATTAATTTTATAATTTTAAATATTTTTACCACAAATTATGAGACTAATTTATTGCATACGTACGTACTTAAATGTATTTTGAATTGCTTTTAAAAGCTTTTGTTGTGTCGTTGGTGTTTTTATGGCATACTAGCATTTGTGGTCAATCTCGTTATTTATGGTCATTTACGAAATTAAATTTATTTCTTAATGAATTATAACTTTTTTTTATTGTTTTACCTTCTACGAAGGGACAGAGAAGGGGCATGGGTTAAAATTCAATCCATCGTAAATGGCCACAACTATCGACACACGCACACACACTCAAAGAAAAAAAGGTATCTTAACGACCCTATTTAAACTTTTTCGTTTCTTTTTCTCTTCAAATAAAATTCCAAAAACCACAATAATTTTCAAATGGCTTAATGTCACCCCAGCCGTTTACACATCTCGTTCATAATATTTCTTGTAAACGTATACATATATGCAAATAAGCATTTTATTTTGCCAGTGTGCCAAGGCATAATAATTTTTTAAGAAATAATTTTCAAATAATGCCCCTAAAATGTAAATCCTTTTATTATGAAATCCATATGTTTTGAACATCATTTATAAGAAACAAAACAAAAAAAAAACAAAAAAATACGAAAGAAATAAATCTCACAACAATTTGTTCATTTAAGAAATGGTTTGAATTGGAAATAAAAAACAAACAAACAAATAATTACGAGGAAGTTTAACTTTGCACAATGGGTCGACAAACGCCATAGTAATGCGGATAAAATTATTATTGAAAACACATTCAATTTGGAAAACTAAATTTCATATTAACTCTTTTCAACTCACTCACTTGGCCAGTGCTGGATAGGAGATGTACCAGCAAACTACTGAGTCTTGTTCGCCAGGTCATGTCGACCACAGTGGGCATGCTCACAGGTCATTTCTTTATGGGAAGACACGCTGCAAGACTGCAGCTCCCATCGAAAAACTGCTGCCTAGGTTGTGAGCCTGCTCAGGAGGGCATCTTTGTCAATACTTATCTCTCGCGAGGTGCAGATTTAGGTTATGTGGCTCGCCATTCGTTGTGGCTAGTTTCCAGCTTAGGGCAGTAGCGCTTGGAGTGCGCAGCCGTTCTTACATACATAATTGGCCATTACAACCCTTCAGTCAGGATTACGGCCTAGCTTCTCACACCACTCATGTTGTGTTGCCTTAATTTTATACTTGAGTAGAGGGACCTACAGTTTAACGTCGACTTCTAACGACAGATTTTTTTCATGGCAGGTTTATTTACTCTCAGAGTTATTGCCAGAAATCTGCTGAGAGGAAGTCGCCGAAGAAATATTTTTTTCATATTTCGTCTTGATGTCTGACCTGGGGTACGAATCCGGGCTTTACGTCTAATAATCGAACTCACTACCTACTAGACTACGGCGCAGCCATTGCGCAGACCAATTTCTTCTATGAGTTCGGTGGAATTTCGGGAACTGCACTTACCCGTGGCATCACAACGAGCCGCTAGGTATGCTCAAGTGCGTTTTTGGTATCAAAGCTACCACTCCAACCAAAGATTAAGAAATCTTAGACCAAATCGACTCAGAAGACAGAAAAATAAAACCTAGACACATGAAGCTATATTGTTAACATTCTGTGCTGCTGTAGAAGAAGATTTTTGAAGAGCATTTTAGTTTACACTACACCACCCCATAGTGCATTTACACAAAATGCTGTCTGTCAGCCCATTTTGTTTCCCTGCCTGCCAGCCTATGTTGTTTTATTTCATTTTCTTATTGTGCTTTTGACATTTGATTAATCGTTAAAGGTTACTGAGTTACTGTGAGTCTTTAAAAATATTTTTTTTTATTTTGTTCTTCACACTCGTATGTGTTTTTGAGCCTCATAATTTATGTGTGTGTTTAAAGAATTTTTAAGTATTTTTATGTACAACTACAACGAGTCTTTTGTGGTTTATGGTTTTCAGTAGAAAAACAAAAACAAAATAACGGCACAAAACTAAGGGTAACACCAAGCAAATATGGGTCAAATGATATTTTGTTTAAGCCAAACAAACACAACAACGCCAACATCAATAAAAACCCAACCGAGAAAAAACGAGGTGAAAAGTGTTGTTGCCCAGGCTTGTTTAAGTTGTAAATAACTAAGTCAGAAAGAGGGAGAGAGAGAGAGAAAAAGGTATAATTTTTGGCCATTCTAAATATTATTTTGTGGTTGATATTCTACCAGCCTACAAACCCAATACAAAGTCATAAAACACGATTTATTGTTGCAAATAAACAATTTTAAAGTGTTACTGCTGCTGCTATTTCTGTTGTTGCGTTGTGCTTTTAGGCAAAATATCCCAAAGTATTTGCAATTTAGAAGCTTTATTAAGAAACCAGCTTTAAAAAGAAGCCACAACAACATCGTTTTTCATTAAACCTAGTTTTAGTTTAATTTATTAACAGCCTTAAAGTAGGCTACAACAGAGTTTGTTGTGAGCTTCAATGCAAGTGTGGATTGCAAGTGTGTTATAACTTATAAGTGTTATACTGTGTGTTTGTGTTGTTATACTCATGATTTGGATTTTCTTTTTCAACTTTTAAACAAATTTTTTTCAAATCATTGTGTCAAGCAAACTGTATGTTGCTATATTGCAAGCAAGTTGTGTTTATAAATGAAGCGTAACGAGCTTAGCACTGGCAGTTCATAAGTATGAAAATAAAAAAGAAGAAAATCCAGCGTAATGTGTATTTACATTGTCAACGTTTTCATCAACAAAATGGGGAAAAATTTTCTGAGTATATTTCTTGGCAGCATTATAAGTATAGTGAGGCACAGTGGGCTGAACTGAAAAAATTTTGATAATTTCTAACAAAAAAAAAGTGAAATAATTTACTATTGCTATGGAATGCGTTGCTAATGTTGTCGGCTATTTGATGTTCATATTTGATGTACACATAATACAGCAAAAGTTAGAACCAATGGAATATCCTACATCTGTTAATTGGTTTCTAAAAAGCCTTCATTGCCATTAACACGTTGATTGCCACGGCAATTTTCAGAAAATTGGCCACACAAGCCAATATTGACTACTCGTTCTTTTTCTAGACGCCATTTATCGATACTAGCAGTGATATAATACGGGTTTATCCGTAGCTACACAAAAATGGCAGGTTTAGTGCGTACAAGATAACTCGTAGGTGGCACCCTGGAAGGCAAAGAAATCTACGAGTTATATATCTCGTAGTTGGCAGTCAACGTCTTAAAGGAACTGCAGTATGGAAAGCACTAAAAAGGTCTAACACAGGCATCATATCATAGCTATGTATGTACGTCGATAGAGAACTCATCATGGGGAAGTTAATCATCTCTTACCAACCAAGGAGTAATAGCAAATTACGCTAGTAGATCACCTTAGGTATCCATCATCGTACTCCATGATAGCTTGAGGCAGAGCTGTTAATAATCTGTTCTCATCTGGGGCATGGTGGAAAGTTTATTTGGAATTATTGTTGGTCTCGGTATAAATATTAATGACGCCAAAGCAACGTAAATTAACAACAATGCTACACACAGTTTAATAGATGGATGGCTTATCCTCCTATGGAGCAAACGCAAGCAGCAGTCTGCAGAATGCGAGAGAGACAACCAGACAATAACAACACAAATGGAGAGAATCAAAAATAACCAGAAGCTTATTCAAAGCATGTATACAGATGTAAAGGTTAGGTTCGAAAATGTTAGGTTAGGTTCGAAGAAGTTAGGTTGGGAGAGGTGAGGTTAGCGGGTAGCTGCTTGCCGTTCACAGGCAATCTGAATTTAGGATGAAACCAACCAGTTTCCTTAGTGGCACCATGGAACCATTTGTGGTTGTAAACCACCCCGATTTCTGCACGAAACCTGCCAGTTCCCTTTGTGACACGTTTGTCACCATGCTCAGTCCTTTAAACGAACTGTCAGCTAAAAACTAATGACGTCTGCCCTGAAGTGTAGGGCACTCACATAAAAGCTGTTGTACCAATTCTTTTCGTTCTCGGCACGGCAGCTTCTGCAGTAACTCTAATATGCCGTGCCGTTTAAGGCTAAAAGTGAGCCAATTCCTGTGTTCAGCAGGGTCTGGCTATATTGTACGGCCAGTAAGATTTAGCCTCCCTGTAAAACAATTAGCAGTTTAACTGAGGCAATCGGAATACCAATTGAAGTCGCAGTACTATAGTACATAGTGTGTTGGCTTATTAGATGTGAGGCCTCGGTTCAAACCCCTGGTCAGACAACAAAACGAACTACGAAGAAATATTTATTCAGCGACTTTCTCTCAGCAAATTTCTGGCAAAAGCTCTGATAGTAAATACAAATTGGCATGAAAATTTTCTGAAAAGTGTGCTTCTCACCTATAAAATTAACACACACAACATGAGTAGTGTGGAAAGTTAGGTCGTACTCCTGACTGAAAGGTTGTAGTGACCAATTATGTATATAATCTGAACAACTATACCCTGGGGCATGTCAGAGAGAGACACATTATTTGTTTGAAAGACTTCATGTTTGAAAGGCTTAAACGTACTGTCAGCCAAAAACCAATGACGGACAGATGTCGACAGAATTGTAGGGCACTCACATAAAAGCTGTTGTACCGATTATTTTCTTTCACAGCACGACAGCTTCTGCAGTAATCCTGATGAGGCAGACCGAGCTTGTTAGCGAAATTACCAATACCACAGTGTCCCCTTAGAATTCCTATTATAGTACGAACTTTTGTTGAAGGCAGTTGCTTAGTTCTCTGCTGTCTACTGCAGTTTTGAAAGTCTTCTTTTGTTGTTTGTTTTGTTTTTTTTCAATTTGGAAAAGTATTCCTTTAGGGGCGCATATATCACCTCTATTGTCCCCTTCGATTTAGTGTACAGAAGTGAAAAC
Organism: Sarcophaga rosellei; assembly: GCA_930367235.1. Lineage (NCBI taxonomy): Eukaryota > Metazoa > Arthropoda > Insecta > Diptera > Sarcophagidae > Sarcophaga > Sarcophaga rosellei. Next base: position 11,401,187 of record OV884020.1, on the reverse strand, counting down.
AATCTTGCAAAAACCGCAGATATTTCTGAATATGTACCTCAGAGTCATATGCAGGATATTCTAAACCAACTCCTTGTATACCCAGAACTTAACCAATGGGGATGTTAATCGATCACATAATGAGGAAGGAGCGCTATAGTATCACGCGGTAGTATTAGCTGCCGTACAAAATTTTCACTCAATAATCAATTAAGCCGGTATATATAATGGCCCATTGCCCATGGCCCATGAAATTCATACGATTTTTAGTTGTTTAATCAGAAAGTCTTTACATTTTTCTCACTGCTTTAGCCACTGTTCCTATAATCCATATATTATAACATCATATCAATGTGGTGACATGTGAGTTAAACAACATTTTTTTTGATCTCACTTTTTTCACTCCTCGTCGCTATTCTATTTTAAATAAATATACTCAGCCATGCATAATGCATAGCAGTCAGGCTGATTTGGTAGGAAATAAAAACAAACAAAAAAATATACTCAAAAGAACCAGACATTAGACGTTGGGAAATACTGTTTAAAGTCGTCATATTCATAAATATTAGTATGGTATTGTGTTTGTATATAAAGCGGTATTTGCTAGAGATTACAAGTGACTACAACAGAGTGGTGTTTGATTAGAAGTGTTATAAGTTCTCACCACACACACACAGATACTGTATGACAGTTTTAGTTTTCAACGGAGACACTCTTTTAGTTGCATACAGACTTTAAATGTGATTATTTGCTTGGCTTTATGAGACATTTTACATCAATATTGTAACAACAGCAGCAAAAGAAAGAAAAAAACAGACTTTGGGTAGATAAAAATCAAACACTGTGTGTGGCATTGTGGCAGAGACGACAACAAGTCCGTTGGCAAAAGCTTTGCCAAGCAAGCGTTACTTTTCCTCTACGACATAGACTTTTTTGAAAGGTGTCAAGTTAAAGGCACTACTGTCTGTGTGTGTCTGTCTGCACAACTAGTGGCAGCAACAGAATATACAAGCAAGTGGTAAGTGGCAAGCACAACTATATAGGAATCGACAGTTTTTTTTCTGTAAATTTTTGAAGCATTTTTCCATTGGCATAACATATCCGTTTCCTGTTGGTGTTGAGGTTTTCTTTTGCTACTCAAACGTTTGGCGTTTTTTTTTTTATATTCTTTTACTCTCTCTCTCCCTGCTTAGCTTAAATGAAATGTAAGCATTTCTTTCGTGTGTCTCTCTCTTTTCTTTGTCAAGCCGTTCGATTGGACTCAACACATACAAAAGCAAAACGTTAGGTTTCCATGCATTTAAAATGTGTAGCGCGCAACTCGACAAAGAATTATGGTCTGGCGAAAAACAACAAAAAAAAAAAAGAAAAAATCGGTTAGAAAATAAATTTTCTTGTTTGATTTTCCTTGATATTCCTATGATAAACGAAAAAAAAACACTCATGTACATGGTGTATAAGGAAAGCTTTGTATAAAAGATATGCCATCTATGCCGTAGTAGTAGAACATAACCAAGTGAACCATTTGGATCAATTCTCGCTTGCTAACGATTTGTATTTTCGAACAACAATTTTTCTGCTTAAATTGAATTCTGATATCCGTTGAAGATAATTTGGAGAAATCCAATGAAGGTACAGTCCATATTTAATTATCATGGCAAATCTAGGTACAGTACTAAAGAAGCTGATTGCATCACAAAGCATAGCTAGGTAACGATTAAGGTGCGCAGAATAAAAAGAACAAATACGAGTTTCAATGCGAAACTCCACAAAAGAAAAATTTCAATCATCTAAGATAGGTTAGGCGCCCGTTAGACGTGACTAGGGTTCTATAAGGTTTCGTTATAAAACCGATTATTTGTCATGTATCAATAACTTCTGTCAGACAGGTTCTGTTAAACAATTTCGAATGCTCAAAATCTTTCGCCTAAGGCTGTTGAGTGCCACAAGTATTAGGTCCTAATCAGACCTAGGTTTAGGCTCATTGTAATACCACAATTAATATTAAACATTCCCTAAAGGAAACCAATCTGAATCTGGAAAAATATCTTACTATTGCAGTAACCTTTAGATTGGAGAGCTTAGTTAAAAATATTGGAAAATAATGGGTTACGAACCTTCTCTGACGGTCTAGCAATATTGTACTAAACTTTCAGCTGCCAGTAAGATTTAGCTTCCCTGTAAAACAAGCTGACAATTCGCAGTATAACTAAGGCAATCGGAATACCAATAGAAGTCGCCGTAGTCTAGTCGGTAGTGTATTGGCTTATTGAACGTGAGGCCTCGATTCAAAGCCCAGACTTCTCCAACAAAATGAAATACAAAGAAATATTTCGTTGGCGACTTTCTCTCAACAAATTTCTGGCAAAAGCTCTGAGAGTAAACAAAAAATTGCCATGAAAAGTTTCTCAAAAGTCTATCATTCGAAAACGACTTCCGTTTCTAATCTATAAAATGAACACACACAACATGAGTAGTGTGGGAAGCTAGATTGTAATCCTGACTGAAGGGTTGTAGTGACCACTTATGTATGTATGTAATCGGTATAACTGGGACATGTCGGAGAGGGACACATTATTTGTTTGAAAGACTTAATGCTTGAAAGGCTGAATTTGATCAACGGCTGAGTTTATGTTGCTTATGCGCATGCTACTGCGACTGCGAAAAAAACCTCACAAGCCTCAAATCTTACGACTACGGTTCCCAGTCCACATAAACTCCATGTGAGGAATCTATACCTCAAATCGCTCGTGCAAAATATCGAATGCGATATTAGAACGTATAGCCGTCCTATTGAAGCCGCATGATATTCTTGTCCACATCATCTAATGCAAGCCAAAAGAAGTTGATAATCATCGAACAATAGTACTCGACCCTAACAGGCAAGGCCTAGCTAAAGTCGTTCTTTAAGAAATGGGAAATAATGACGCCGCCAACATAAAATCCACTGCAGAGAGTGCGGTTTTCGGAATACATTGGATGCTCTTGAATTTCATGTGGGTTTGGACCATACCCAAATACGATAATTATGCCTGTTCATGTACCGATTCATACAGATTTGGATCACATCGTTGAAGATGACTTTTCAATAAAAATTAGGGCCACTTTCCCACTGCTCCAGAGCCCATTCTGAGAACATACGTCATTCTCAATAGTCCTTCATGCCGATTTGGCAAAAGTTACTTAATGACAATTAATTTGACAGTTGTGGCCTCAACAAGATGGCCATTAACAACTGTCAGAGTTCGAGCCTCTGTTGGATGATCCTGTAGTATTGGAAAACGTGCTGGAAGATTTTTGGGAACTTTTGTCATGGTCCTTCATGCCGATTTGGCAACACTTACTGACTAAATGACAACTAATTTGATTGTTAGATGGCCGTTAACAATTGTCAGAGTTCGAGTCTCTGTTGGAGTATCCTGTAGTATTGGAAAACTTGCTGGAAGCTTTTCTTGGGAACTTTTGTCATAGAAAAATAACAAATATATAGGGAAAGGGGGGTCCATACAATTTAAAATTCTTAAATTAATTTTCTTAGTACAATGGATTATTAAAGTGAAAATTATTCAAACGGCAAAATGTCTAGTGGACTCACTTTTTGTGAATGCCAATATTTATTTCAATTTCAATGCTTTTGCTTTTTTCCGCTTAATATAGTATGACTCAGCCAAGCAGGCAGTCAGTCAGACGCAATGGCAGTGGCAGTGACAGTGGCAGTGTTCTTGGTTACTTTTTGATCTGATTGTTGACTAAGCACGCTGGGATACGTGTGTAGACAGGCAGAATTTCATATCTTTGCAAACAATTCCCTATCATGCCCCTCATGCCCTTTCTTTTCTTATCTGTTAAAGGCGAAATAAAATCTAAAATCTTAAGGAAAAAATCTTTCAAGAAATATTTCAACAAAAACACGAGAAAAAATAAACGAAAAAAATGCTGTTGAAACGCGACATGCACATGATTAGTTTGTAAAACTTATACTGCCACAGCCTAGCCAAACACAAACACAAAACAACCAGCCATTCAGTCAGTCAACAATTCAGAAGCGCATTTCTTACCAGTATTTACCAGAGTTGATTTAAAAGGATCTGTGTAGCTTTGTCGCTTCATCCGTTAGGTTTGGTTTGGTTTTTTTTTTGTTTTTTGCCTTCGTCGAGCCATGAAATGTATATTTTTGTAAATATTTTCCATTTTTAAAAGCAAAAACAGAAAAAAAAGGAAAACTTATGAGAAACAAAATCATTGATAAGCATAGCAAATCGCTGTTAAATTTCAAAGTATGACTTGGTATTTCTTCTTATTTTTGTTAAAGAAACAAACATCTTTTATTGATTACAAGTCAGTCAATAAACTGACATAAACTTACTTACTTACTTACGGATTTAAAGTGTAGGAATTTAAGGAATATTTGAAAAACATACCTGAAAAGAAAGAAAAAAATTTAAATTAATAGAGAGTATGTACACTGCCATGCTAATAAAATTATAAATATGGAAAGAGAATCATGTAAAGAGTATCTGCCAACTTTATGACTAAAGGATTAACGACTAAAGGATTGAGTTGATTGAGAGTTTCGTAGCCACTGAAGCAGACGGTTGAGAAGTACATCAAAGCTGCCAAGCCAAGTACAGTAAATTATTAGCCTTTTACCAAAGAAATCGAGTGGTCTGTTATTGGCATGGTAATGGTGGTAATGCCTGACACTTCCTGTTTTACTAAATATAGGTTTAGAGTCCTGATTGCTTATGGGTGGGAAGAAAGCGTGAGAGATTTCGCAGAATCGTTCACACTCTTGCATCCACAAAAAAACATTCTACTTAAATGGAATTGTTCCACGAAAAACACGATTTGGCACAAACACATATGAAATCAAATTCATTGCTCCGTACCCACCTGCAGTAAGGGTTGCAGACAATTAGCCTTCGGATATCGAAGTTCCAAATCAAGGATTACAAATTTCTTTTTGTTTTAACACTCAGTCCATCTCTTTTTAAGGGAATGCAAAGAAAATTAATGAAGAGAACAAATACCGCTGAACAGTAAGAAAGGTGGCCGCTGTCTTTTAGGTAGTGTGTTGACTTATTAGAACAGAGCTTGTGGTTAAAACCCCAGCTCTCAGATATTTCGTATACAAACGAATTATGAAAAAGAAAATTTCTTTCGGCGGCTTCCTCTCAGCAGTCTTCCAACAAAAACTTTGAGAGTAAAACAAATTGCCATGAAAAGTTTCTAAGACGGGTCTTTCGAAGTCGACGTTAAACTGCAGGTTCCGCCACTCAGGGATAAAATTAATACACTCAACATGAGTGGTATTAGAACCTAGGTTGTAATCTTGACTAAAGGTTTGTAATGACCGATGAAGTAAGAATACCGTAACTAGCCGCAATACCCTCATCTGGGGATCAAGAAAAAAATTATTGAGTCAATGTGCTTTCAGGCGAAACCTTTGTTCTGATTATGGAGCTATGAGAGCTGAACAGGACAAAAAAAAACAACAGGAACAAAGTCACCACTACCTCCTAACATATATGTAAACTTGAGGATCAGATAAGGTTGTTGCAATAGTAAGGCGTGTACAACTCAAAAAAACACAAGCAGCGGCTTTCAAAGGTTTTTCGAACTTTGTAAGCAAAATAAATAAAAAACTAAGATAGACGAATGCTGAGGTCTGGTTACTTAAACCGTTAGGGAGCCTTGGACTATTAACTGCATATCTTAAGCTTACTGAGGGATCCTGGACCAAATTGGGACTGAACATATTAGACTTGCAACGATTACTCTATCGATTAGCTTTTTTCTATTATGTTTAGGACCGTTTATATATGTGGCATTGTTCAGAAAGAGGGCGTGGCATATGAAATTTGTGAAACTTACTTAATTCCGTAGTACAGGTCGGGACAATTAGAAAGAGGCGTCGACTCCTTAATACCTTCTATGGTTTTGCCTAGAACTAGAAATTATTACGAATAACTTTCTCATTGTTTACCAAATAAGTATAGTGATTAAAGAAAAATACTTTCGATCCACTTTTATCTTCACAAGAGGTTAACAAACTGTCTTAAGACCTTTGTTTCTATCTTCTCCTTGCCAGTGAACAAATATTGTGTTGAACTTTATTAATATTTCTAACACATCACATACCCCAAGTAATTGAAAGACTGAAGACAATTTGTAAAATTCGTTGTTAAGTTTTTTTCTCTCTGCTGCTGACTTTTTTTTTGGGTTATTGTGTTTAGTGTTTCTCTGTTCTTGAATACCACCCACTAGGGTTAACATTTTTTCTCTCAATTGAGTGCCTGTTTCTTATTTTATTTTTTTGAAAGAAAAATTTGTCAATTGACCACAAAAATATTGATGTGTGTATGTATGTATGGGTGTGTCTTACTTTTTAATAAAATAAGAAAATATCGTCCAAAAAGCTTAAATAGAGTCCCTTTTTCTAATGTTAAGCAGTGCGTAAAGTAACTCATAATTGTTTGCATGTGTATAGTGTGCTGTACGTTCAGTTATGATTTCATTTTGTTACCAACTTTTAAGTCTGTTAACTGCTTCAGTGACTTTAATTCAGTCTGGGCATAAGAAAATTAGGGTCAAATGGATTCCGTTTAATTTTATTTAAGACGACTGTCATAGATTTAATGGAGTTTGTTTTTGACTTAATTTTTCAATTTTTAAATTGTCACATAAAAATACTGGAAAAACGATTTCATGACTCAATGCAACCGGCAACACATATCTTTCAATTCCTTATTTGATATGCCAGCAATACTTTAGTAATTCTTACCATCAAATTCCTTTTTGAACACAGAAATCTTTTTATAAATTACATTTCAATTTTGAAAACAATTAAATTGCTTTTGCACTTAAGAATCCATTTTCTTTTTATTTTTATTTCCATTTAAATTTTAGCTGGCCTTTGGCTTACTTATTGGCTTAACCGTCTCGCTTGCCCACAAGCCCCCTAAAGCGGTAGTGGCCGTCAAACATTTTCACTTAATCCTGCTGCAATTCCAAGTATTTTTCTCTCATTTCCATATAAATTTTGTTCATTCATTCATTCACTCATTTATTTATTTTTCGATTTCATTTTTTCTGTTTTCCCCATATCGACTTAATTATGAAGTTTAATTAAAATACCACACGAACAGAAGGTACTTTTGCTTAAAACGTATACATAATGAGCTGAGTTGATATGAAACCAAAAAAAAAAAAAACAAGCTAAAGAAGAAGAAAATAGTACCAGCACAACAAGACGAATATAATATCGGTTAATAAATGGATGAAAAGCTATTAAATTAAGCCTTTTTATTCCACAGCAAAGCAGTAGAGAAAGAGCATAATTAAGAGGCAATTTTCAATAATGAAGAGTTTAATTCTTATAAAACAACACAGGACTTTAATATTAATTTTTATGGTGAAACTTTAGCTGGGTACAAATGGGTTTCATGCCAAATGCGCTACTGTACTGTATTTCATTGTGATGGTGTGTTTGTCACTATGATGACTTGACTCGAAACCAATTTATCTAAAACCAATACCCAGCTTGAGGTATTGAGCAGCTATCCAATAATAAGCACGTGTAGCCTTCTATTCACTGCTTAAGAAAAAGGTTCACAGAATGTTAATTCTACGAAAGGCTCTCTTCAATCACTGCATTACAGGGTTGTGCTTGACTTTGTCACCTTCAAACTTACATTCAATATCCGAGTTGTGGTACTTTTTCTATGCCTATGATTTCAATTAGTTCAGGCACTTCAGGCGATAATGATCTGAAAACATTTTGCAAATCACGACGATGTTCGTCTTAGTAACTCGTTCAGTATAGTTAAGACTCTGCCAGCCAATATTTTCGAGTGATACCAGAGCAGAATCTGTATAAATGTTATAACTGGCTAAAGTGGAACCATTCGTATGGAAATTTTGAACTACACAGCGATGAACAAGACAATTCTTTCCAGAGGTAAGCTATTCACTTCTGCTTTTTTTGAGTCAAGCCATATTACAACTCTGTGGTCTTTAGACTGTTGAAGAATAGAATGAATGTGTCGAAACCATATGCTGGAATCTTTTGTAAAGGACTCGAATTGGCGCCACACTTTAGATTGGATGATAACTATATCGACTTTCAAGCGAAGATACTTTTTTGAATGCTTTTTCGCTATTTAAAAGACTCTTATGGCTCCAAAAGACTATGGATATTTAAGTAACATATCTGGTGCTTTCCACGACTAATTCGTGGAACCATATCAGATCTGCGTACATTGGCTTTCGGGATATAGTAGTATTTTTTTTCGCTGGAAGGAGGGAAAATGCTCTATGCATTCATGAAGGTCGTCACCATACATGGTATGTCGGACTCTCCCACTGGGTATACCGACTAAAAACCCGCCTTGTCTCCTCACCAGGGTATCATTCCGTCTCGGAACCACGGTTGTATTACTTCGAGGTAGTATAGCTGAGGATAAGTTGGCAAATACTCTTGCTACGTTAGTTTACCATTCTGTGGTGGAATGGTAATTAATCGAATTTCTTTATCTGCTAACCCTACAGAATTATCGGTAGCTAAACCAAAGAAGAGGAACAAAAACGCTAACGTAGGACAGATTAAGTTGTTGCATTAATAGAGGTCGATTTGGCTTTCTATCAGCGATGGCAGAACCCAGATTGTTGTCGCAGCTGACTCAATCTAGAGTAAGACTGTTGACTAGCTTTATTACATTGCATTACGCGGTTAGATCGCCTACAAGGCACTAGGTTAGAAACCAGGCAGTTCTGTATACGAGAAAGAATTGGAATCTATATGTGTATCTGCTATGAAAGCCTGCAGCAGTTGGTTGAAGTTTAAATACCCATAATAGGGGATTTTTCTCTGTCTAAAGCCGACATTCCAGATCTCCTGAGATTTATAATGGAATAAGGTTGGCTGAAGGATGCACGATCATCCTTGAATAGGAAACTTTCTTTGTTGAACATTTGAGTTTTATCTCTAACTCATATATTTCATCATATCAACCTTTTTTTCATCTCCTTTCTCTTCTTCTTTTCTAGCACGATCACAATGTATCCAACGAGCTCCGAGAATAGTTGTTTCCTACATGGCGGTACATGTCCTCAAATCTAATGTGACCTATTAACTGCTTCTGCGCTCAAAATCGTTCGTGGTATTAAAAGTCTTAAGTCAGGATTTCAACCAAGCTTCTCGTAGCAATTTTAATTTTACCCATGAGGGGTTTTATGTCGACTTCAAACGACAAATTGGAAAAAATCGCAGTCTAAAACTTTAATACTGAGTCATTCGGAGAGGCTCCGTCATATTTTATCTGCCAACGTTTAATGGCATTCTGCAAAGTCTTATTAGATTTACAGAGATGCAAAATCCAGAAACCTAACAACCAAACTAAAACATTTGAGATAAAGGATGTATATTGGTTTAAACTTGATTAAATCCAGTACCTATTTTAGCCTCATATATCTGCGTCTCATGTGGACAACACAAACCTCCTCACGGTATGACCGGTGATAGCTATCTTCGACATCCACTGTAAGTAGTAAACTACAGGCGCCGATTGTTTACTCATGGGCTGAGCTTGTAATCATTGTCTCTATAAAAAAAACGCCTTGCATTTATAAGAAAGCAAAGAATAGAAGTTATTTGTTGTAAACGTTTATATCTAATGAATCAAGAAAAAATAATTTTTGAATTAAAATTTGTGTAGCAACTCTCTGTTAGGCAGAATTAATAACACACTAATGGTTGCAACGCTTTCTCTAATGTCATGCCGGTTGCACTTTTTCATTTCTAGCATTCATACACCAACGCCTGTTGAAGAATTTCATTTCACAAGATATGATGACTTTGGCAAGGATTGCCTGCATCATTGTTTTTACTTTTAAATTCCTCTCAAAGGTTTTAAAAAAAGTGTTTTTTTCTATAACAAGAAAATTAATTAAGAAACATTTTCTTTAAACTTCTTGCAATAATTTAAATTCATTTCTGTTTTGTTTTTTTTTTATAAAAATTACTTTGAAATTCTTCTTTAAAAATTTAATTTCGTATCACAGAGGAAAAAATCTTTCAAACGAAATTGAAAGAAAATTGTTTAAATGAATTAAAATAATTTTCTTTCCTCTCTGCCGTTCTATTTAGCTCGCTCTTCTTTTCTCGTTTTTTTCACAATTTTTCATCTCAATCTGTATATGGTTGTTGTTTGCTGTTGCTGGTGTTGTTATCGTTATCGTTGTTGTTGTTGTATTGTACAATATAATCCTTTAAACACTTAACAATTCAATATTATTTTCAATTTACTTGAATGACATGCAATCGTAAACGTATGAATTGTCCGTCTGACCGTCTGTCCAATTTTCCACTTATACTTCTTCTATCCAATCCCATCCAATCCATACCTCTGTCCAACACGTTTTACAACGATATAAATCTGTGTAAGAGTAGGAGTAGGACAGTGAAATCTTACTTCGGATATATCATAACCTTAATGCTTGTACGCTTAAATATGAAGTGTTGCTTTTAGCAAGGTTCTACTGCAGTTTACTGCATGCCTTACTTTAAACTGTATGTATGTTTTATTCCCTATAAAACTTATGGATTCCCCCTTTTTTTCTGCAATTGTAAAGGTAAACTCATACACTTAGAGAATTAATCAATTAGTGAAGCAAAGGACTAGAGGAAATCAACTCAAGAGTCTACGTAAAATTAAATTTGCTGAAGGCGCAATTTGTATAGAACAAAAGGGTCGTCATGAGAGTTTTATTAAAAGCAACGTTCCGGCAAAAACTCTGAGAGCAAACAAAATAATTGCCATGAAAATTTTCTCAAAAATTTGTCGTTCGGAGGCGATTTTAAACTGTAGGTCCCAAGCCACTTCTTAAAATTAACACACGCACAACATAGGTAGTGTAAGATGCTAGGTTGTGATCCTGACTGAATGGTTGCAACGACCAACTAAGTTAAGTAAGTAGTTGATGGATCTCGTGGACTATGATTATGCAACGGAATACAGGAATCGTAACTCGAGTCAGGGAGTGTAAGGATGAGTTGAAACTTCTGATTGTTTCAACTAAGTAAACACAGCTTAACCCTAATCTATCACACTTTAACTCGACCCACAAATCCTCACGTGCTCGTGATATTTGGATGAAATTTTTGCCACGCATCAATCTAAGTCGAATTGTGAGAGGCAAATGCCGCATCAGTTTGCGTAGTTGGGATGTCTGCTTAGATTAAACGGACCGCTAAATAAAAGTGTAAATTCTATAGGGAGTTTGATGGCTTAGTATGCAGCAGACAAATCATTTTCACGTCTGATATAATAACGTAACGTAAAGACCAAATGCTTCTACTAGAATCAATGCAAAATATACTCAAAAAAGTACTTTGTTTGGGTGGACCAAGCGCTGTATACAGACATCAGTAAAACGCTTATACTTTTGAACAATTGCAGCGAAGGGAAAGAGAGAACTGAACAACTTTTTCTTTTTTTTACTGTTGTCATAAAAAAATATGTTGTTTACGTAGCTGCAATCCTTTAATCTATTAGTCGTGATCTGTGAGAAAACTTTCAGCATTTAAGTGTCATGCAGAGAGGGCTAGAATAGAGACTGTGTTACCAGGAAAACTAATGTTGTTTTATAATCAATCAATAGATCAATCAATAAATATTTTAACTGTGCTGGCTTCAAATAATGTTTGATGTCTACATGCAACTTATGGAGCTTATATTAATCTTTGCTGTAATTGATAGTCTTATAGTTTTCACATCATTCGTCTACTCATTACCTTGAATTCCCAGATAAAACCAGGGTCAATCAGGCCTATCAGATTCATATTACCCACACAGTTCCATATGAAATTCATGTATGAGTTCTCTGTACACTTCGTGTACAACTTAAATTGATTACGTAAACATTCATTTAGAGAATGATAAGCTGAATGAGGTGTATAAGCGATTAATGTTTTTCAAAACTCAAGAGTTTATCGTATGGGGCAATGATCTCTTCAGAACTTTAACTTTGAATATCTAACGAATTCGTGTTCAGTGTATATTAATCGATAAAAGAAGAATCCCATCCCCTGAGTCGAAAGAAAAATTTGCCAGATAATTGAATAACATTTGACCCAGTACCGAGACATATCTTTCCTAAGGTAAAGGCCTTTCTTAACAACCGATTCCCGTTTTTCCCTCTCGAAATTATTTTTCTCAGTGTACCTTAGCTTATTTAACTCGTATTATATCTGTATTTCCCCCCATTACGTATATTTTTTTATAGTTTTATTCTTGTGTAGATGGTTGTTGTTGTTGTTATCGCATATATCTGTGCTCAATAAACTTTATTTTGATTTAAATGCCTGTAATACAACAACAAAAAAAAAAAAAAAACAGCAAGTTAAGGCAAAAACAACTACAACAACAACAAGAAAAAAGAATATATTTTTTTAAAGATATTCTACAATGAATAACTTTTCAATCATATGTAGAGTATAGAGCAAGAAAAAGAAAATCACTTACAAATAAAGTCCATGTGCTGCCATAGGCCAGAAATCTGGTATAGAAAACCCAGCAATAAATTGCAGAGAAACCGGAAAAAATTAATTTATTTACTGCGGTTAAGGTAATTGAATGATTTAAAGAAATTTTTTATTTTTACAGTTGAGTTAGGCCACCTCCATCTAGAGATAAATCTTTGCCCTTACTACAAAGGCTTTAGGACAACCAGATGCGTTAGATGGGGTTAAAACTTAATTCTTTATTCAAGGTGGAACTTTTTAAAAATACATAACAGTAATAACTTTCCATATTTATAAAGCTAAGAGTCTACAAGAAAAAACCTAACGGGATTAAATCGTTCGATATCGATAGACAGTTCATGTAATTTCCATATGAGGTAGCGCAGCCCTCAAATTACTCGTGCCACACTGGCATCAGATATATAACATGTTTCGCCGTCAAAAAGTGGTCTCTTTGTTGAAGGTGATTCTTCGATGAAAAATATAGTCAATCGCATAAATAGGGGAGAGAACTTACATTAAAGAGCTGTAGTAAGAAGCAAAAATGGTGTCATATTGGGTGGTGTTTCGACAAGTACAGAACAAGGGCAGGAAAATCTAACACTGATGCCTTCAGATGTGGTCCACATGTATATTCATTTGAGAATAGATACAGCAGTAATGTCAGGGACATTGTTACGAAGTATTAGGTGTGGTTGAAACCGCTGGTCTACTAGGTAGTGTGTTTGCTTATAAGGCGTGAGGCAAGGGTTCCGAACCCAGGTCAGACATGTTCAACAAAACGAAATATTTCTTTGGCGACCGCCTCTGAGCAGATTTCTGACAGAAACTCTGAGAGTGAATAGAAAATGCCATGAAAAGTTTTCCAAAAAAAACTGTCTTTCGGAATCGATTTTAAACTGTAAGTCCCCTGTACTCATGTACAAAATTAATACACACAACATAAGTGGCTTGAGAAACTAGGTCGCAATGCTGACTGAATGCTTGTAATGACCAATTATGTATGTATTAGGTGTAGTAGAAAACTGCATAGTAAGCATACAAAGAATAAGAGAGCTTATGGATGACAAGGGCACTTTGTATGACTTCTCGAAACCTTCACCAGGTTTAGCAATTGGCCTCTAAAGTTTGTATGTGCTGAAGCAGAATCCAAAACGAGGTTTGCTGTTTATGCTCTAAGCTTAGTTGGCGTTTATTTCATATTTTCTGTTCTTTCTCTGGCAGAAGAACATTAAATCACCGCGGTTTTTTGGCGCCAAAACAGGTCGCATGCTTTATTTCCTACTAACCACAGTTAGTTGTCGTTTGCCCCACATAAAGATACAATATGGATCTCAAATCCTTCATAATTTTCATTGGGTTGTTGGATTTTGTTTATAAAAACTATTGATAATGATATTGAATCGGACGATACATCTGTCCATGTGTCTGCCGTGTGTTTTAAAAGAAAAACAAACAGACAAACAAAATAAAAACAAAAATAAGAAAAAACCAACAAAAGAAAACGAATCGTCGAGGAGAATATACAATAAAATGCACCTGAACAGAATTATATTTTCTCTACCATCAGCATATGCCAGGATTTGTATGTTAAATTACAACAAATAATCACAGATATCCGTAGAATTACAAGAAAAAAAAAACACAGAAATTGATAAAAAAAAAAAATAAAAGATTTAAAGAAAAAAGTCAGAACGACAGAACGCACAAATGCTTGAATATGAGGAGTGTAGTATAGACGACTGTATTACAGACAACGAACTGTATTGCAGAGGATGGCACATGTGGTTATGAAAACATATCCTTCCAGACAATATTTACCCAAAGAAAACAAACACACACACACATACTCCCGCTCACACACACAGAGAGAGAGAGAGAGAGAGATGAACAATAATGCTAGGAAAATAAGGCAAACAGAAGAAATTGTTTATTGTAGGATCGGCATGAACAACATTTGCTAGGGGGTGGGGGGATTGCGGAGAAAGAAAACCTGGTTAACAATTTGTTCAATAAATTGTTACGTTTGTCTATATAAATATTGAGGACAACAACAATAAAAAAAATTTAAAGAAAGAGGCATCAACTCAACATCAATTTGCAACAAAAGCAACACTTGCTTGGTAAAGTACATACACACACATAAAAACAGAGCAAAAAGAGCGAGGATGGTTACAGAAATGAGGAATTGAATCTTACGAAAATAATGTTGGATGTTGGTTCCCATTACTTTCGCAGGAGCTGACCATGCCCTGAAAGCGCTAGTGCAGATTATTCAATTTGTTACGTTACCCTTTTGAAACCGCATAAAGTTGAGGTTCAGATCACCCAATTCACGCCAAAAGACGTTGGTAGTAGTGAATCTATAGTACCTTTACAGCGATAGCCTGACCAACGACGTCCTTAAAAAAATATGAACCCATGATGCCACCAGTCGACCAAAATCCATACCAAAAACTGACTTCCTAGATGCATTGGACTCTCTTGGACCTCATGTGCATTAGTATCGTCTCAAACTCGACAATTTTGTTTGTTCACGTACCCTCATCACTGACAGATGATTTTTCTTTGAAACTAAGTTCATCAGTTGCCAATTCCCCTAGAAACACTGGCTGTTGCCCATGATTGTTTACCTCCAGTAATTCTATCAGTTGAATTTTGCACGGATACAACCCTCGTATATGCTTGAGTGCCCTATAGCTGTACAACTGATAATATTTTTACTATTTATTCGTATTAACATGACTGTTTGACTAAATGTTGCTGTTGCTGTTGATTTTCCTTTACCATCTGGTTGCATGTGTAGCAGTGAGTAAATGGGATGTGTATGAATAATTGTGTCTTTGTATGTAATTGTAACATTTTCAAGTCCAGACGTGCGTAAATTTTAACTGTGAATAGGTGCGTAAGTATACATATATCTATGTTTGCGTGTGTGTATGAAATGTCATATTTTTTTCTTTTCATTGTCATTAAATATCCTTTTTTTGTCTTTTTTGTTGCTCCTCCATCTTCTACGGCATCTTTAGAAAACACAAGTTTTTTGTTGTTTTTATTACGGTGTAACATTTAGTTTTTCATTCTCTTCCTCGCTTTTCATTTACTTCGCATTCTTTACTTATCATTTCATTTTTTCTTTTGGTTATACATTGTCGTATACTTGGCATTGAAATTATTATGACTCGTCCCACATACGTATGTGTATACACTATTCAAAATACACTCGTATACAAATACACACAAACTACCATATAATCGTACCTTTATTTTGAAATTTCAAGTTAAAAAGTTTCTTTATTGTTATCCGGGCATATGTGTAGATGTCCTCTCTGTGTTTTTATCAGGATTACACCATTTCAAAGCAAAACCAGTTTATACTGGCACTAAAACCAACTTCGCCAATCAGGAAATTTCTGAACCAGAGCGGCTTATGAACATTAAAGTTCAAAATTATAATTCCATGCACATAACTGAAATACTAGCAATGGTCCTTCAGATCTAAATTACCTTTGGCTAGACATCTATTCTATCAATAAACTTCAAGGTGCTCAAGAAACGTTCATTTTATTTTCCGCAAAATAATATAGAGACGTTTTGTGGTCTCTCCTTCGTCCTCGTTGTTAAAGTTTGCTAAGTCTGAGTCTGGTTAGGTTTAAGCCACTACTTATTATCTCATCTTTCCTTTGCAAATGAGTATAGTTCGCTAGAGATCATTTGTGTCCCCCTCTGCGTGTAACAAGTGTATTAGCTATGCTGTTTGCTAGTATTCGGGATCCAGGGATAACCGGGTTCTCCACAGACATCCGACATTCTTGGATAAACCTTCATGTGATATATGTCGGTTTACTGTCAGCATATATGCGAATATCTGTATTCGATATATTTCACCCTGACTGGTACTATACTACCTCAGTTCCTGATTACTCAGGCGCAATCTGAGACTAAAATTCTCAGAAACCTTCCAAATCCTATTTTGTACCGCGATCTGAATTCGTCAGTGAATACTTTCATAATGTTCCCTGAGATGTGTAAACCACTGTGATAACAGAATACATCAGGCATTTTCAGACACCAGGATATCCAGATCAACAATTCGCAAAATTTCGACATGACCATAGTTCCCGTGCTGCTATGCTTTCGTGGTGCTCAGTTCCATTGTTGCGTTCGTAGCCCCTTTTTTATGCCAACATGTTTGATGGTATCTGGTTAAGGATAGCGAACGATGCCTAAGATCACTTGTAATCATGATTATCGCCATCTTCATAACGAACTTGAACCGAGTTTAATGATCCATTTACTGCAAAACCAATTATAAAACCTCAGTACAGTAGATCTCCAATCGGCCAATACCATATCGCGATATTTTTTTGATATATTTCAGAATAGGTGATCTCAACCTGAAGTCCAGAATATTTTTTTTTTTTTTTTTATTTATTTATTTATTTATTTATTTTATTTTCAAATTTAGCACAACAAGATAGAAATCTTATAAATTAAAGTGCTAATGATTGCTTACAAACAATAAATTTAATAATAATGTAATAATTAAATATGACTACAAGTTAAATT
Source organism: Sarcophaga rosellei (assembly GCA_930367235.1). Taxonomy (NCBI): domain Eukaryota; kingdom Metazoa; phylum Arthropoda; class Insecta; order Diptera; family Sarcophagidae; genus Sarcophaga; species Sarcophaga rosellei. The sequence goes on along the minus strand of OV884020.1, from coordinate 11,384,116 downwards.
AAAAAAGAATTAAAAAAATAAAAAAAAGATTACAAATAATTTAATGCATTAATTTGATTTTATAGAATACTTCAACTAGTCATTAACGAAAATATTTCATTAGTTCAATTTTAAATCTGGTTGCGTTGCTAATTATTTGAATTCTCTTCGGTAATTGGTTCCAAAGTCGAGTGCAATAAATAAAGGACTGACGCTCAGAAAAGGCAGTTTTATATTTTCTTTGAATCAATACCAGCCCTCTAGCCGATCTGCCAAAACCTATTGTTTCATATAGGTAAGTCGGTTGTGCAGTATAAATTATTTTATGCAAAAACATCAAGCTCTTAAACTTCAAAAGATTTTCAAAACATATATTGCAAATTTGGTATGCAAACACAGATATGGAATCACGTATTCCTCGGTTGAAGATATATCTTGCAATATTATTGTAGGCAACTTTCAATTTCCTCAAATCATTTGCATCACAATTCGCATAAATTTCACATCCATATAAAAGAACTGGTAACAAATAAGTTTTAGCAAGCAGCATTCTTATTTCAAAAGGTGTTGAACATTTTACAGCCCAAAGATTTCTCAACATACCATAAATTTTGCCTACTGCAGAAGCAATGTGATTGGACCAGGTCAGTTTATTATTAAAAATTACTCCTAAGTTTTTCGAACAGGTCACAAATTCAATTACATTGCTATTTATTTTAATTTGAATATCGTCACCAATCTTTCTATTAGTCCTATCTATTAAAATACACTTTGATTTTGTGGGATTGATGCAAAGTCCATTGTTTTTGGCCCAGATATCTATTTTTTGCAAATCAGAGTTTATTTTGTTGACACATGCGTTAATCCCACTTGAAGAACCGCTGTTGTATATTTGGACATCATCGGCATACATATGTATTTTACAATGTTCTAAAGTATCCGGTAAATCATTAATATATAAGCAGAATAATAGGGGTCCAAGCACTGAGCCCTGCGGGACACCTCTATTAACATCAAGGCTTTCAGAATATGTTCCATTATGAAATACAATCTGAGATCGACCTGTGAGATATGAGCATAACAATCTACAAGCTGTTTCTGAGAAGAAGAAAAGTTTTTCCAGTTTTTTCAATAATATGGAGTGATCAACTGTATCGAAAGCTTTACTGTGATCGAGTAAAACTAAAATGGACATCATACTATTATCAAGATCAGCTCTTAGATTCTCAACTACATTTGTCAAGGCTGTCATACAACTCCTTCCTTTAATAAATCCCGATTGAACATCACATAAAATATTATGGTTCCTTACATATTCATTGATCTGCTCACTCATAATATTTTCAATAACTTTCGATAAGAAGGGAAGAATAGCTATTGGCCGAAATTCATTGTTTTGTTTGGGTATTGGTGTAATTTTTGATTTTTTCCATTCATCAGGAAATGTTGATTTAGTTAGTACTGTGTTAAACACATGAGTAACATAAGGCAAAAGTTTATACAGTAATATTTCAAAAAACCTGGGGCTTAATCCATCTATACCGGTAGCTTTAGACTTTATAGAGCGAAAACTGCTCAGAACTTCCAGTTGGCTAACGCACCGAAATGTATAAGAATCTTCAGGGGATACACTACAAAGATGGTCATATATATTACTGGTCGGTGATGGTATGTTTGCATTTCGAAACATATGGAATATGGAGAATATATGGGTTATTACATGATTGTAGGAGGCTTCAACGAAATTCAATGAAACTCTTTTTATCACCTGCCCTGCGCTGAACAACTTTTTCGATGGGATTGGTGGAATTCGGTCAGAGTAGGAACTGCGCTTACCTGTAGCGTCACAATCGGCCGCTATAGGTGCTTTGATAATTAAATCTTTCAACCTAACCTAACCTAAACCATCGTTTTTACCATTGACGAAGCATCATTATCGTAGTGAGTATCAAGCTTAGGGTTTCTTCCCCTTAATGGTATACACAAAATTTACTTGTTTCCTTCCTTGATTTACTCAGTAGGCTGCTATCAATAGCAGCCAAAAATAAGCTAATTGGAGTAGCTTAACACGTTCACGCCGGCGCGTACCACCGGTGGCCCGCACTTAATCATGCTATTGGAGCACACGTAATACCAAATATTTAGATTTTTAACAGTTCGACGGTCGAAAAAAAATACCTGAGAGTCACACTGTTCTAATTCACCGTAAAAATTCAAAAGATTTAATGAGAATGGGACGAATTCCCAAAAAAATACACGAAACTTTAAACGATACCATTGTATTGTTACTAAACAGCTGCCGTCCGATAGAGCGAACCATGAATTTAAGCGCCGGCGTGAACGTGTTAAGCAAAAATAAGCTAATTGGAGTAGCTTATGCAAAGGAGTCAGCTGGTCGACAGCTGTTGACCGAGGTCACCTAGATTGCCCTTTCATTCACAACAGACAGATTCAAAGATATTTGTATTGCAATGAAATAAATTTGTGTTTTAAAAAGGCCCCTTTAGGAAATGGTATTTTAGTCTCTATTTTTTCTTCGCTTAGTTTTGTGAAGAAGAAAAAAAAATGAAAGAAAAAATCATTGATGAAAACCATCTTAATACAGAGAAAAGAATACCGGATAAATAGAGATGAAATAATAGAAGAGAAAGAGAATTGAATAGAATATAATGTTAAGAACAATAAGATAGACAAAGAAAGGAGGACGAGAAGGCAAATACATGCTTAGATATGAATTTAACGAATCATGAAATACGATAATTGAACCATGCAGAGGTTCTATTGTTGTGTAGAATAATAATAAAATGGATTTGGATTGTATTCTTGCTGTGTGTTCCATATACTATAGCTAACCAACACTACTATTATAGTGTTGGCAACTGTTGTATTTTTTAGGCAGTTGGCAAGTTTTGAAAACAACTTCTCGAAAAAGTTTTGGATTTTGAAAAGCGAAAACTATTTTTCGAAAACATGTCATATAACTACTCTGAATGGAGGAAACGACTATGATGATGACAATGAATGCTACTTTGAATGTTTGGAAAGGACTTTCTCTAAAATATTCATATTGACTCCCTACTAACACAGTGAATACCGGGCCTGCAAAACCTATTGACTTACCATCTGCTGTTAGCAAGACATGTAGAAAAGTTTTCTTTTAAGAACTGTTACAAGATTTAAACTTATTTTTCTTGTTTTGCTTATGTATCACCCTAATGTAATTATTCTTTTACAATTCATTCATTTTCTATAAAAGTAAAGACATGGAATATATGTACATTCGTACACTTGTATGATATGAATTGTATTTGTCTAAATCACTTATTGAAATGAAAATGAAATTTATTTCATTTGAAAGACAAACGGGTATAGGGCAGAGGTAGAGATGTAGGTAAGGATGTGGGCGAAGAAAAAAGTATAGAAAATCATACAAAAATAAAACTTTTTTGTTGCTGCTGCCGATGGTGATGGTGATGGTGGTGGTAGTGGTACAGTAATTGAATATTTTATATATTTATGAAGTATAAAAAGTCATCTTTTATTTATGCTCGAAAATACCTGAAAAGTATCACAATTGAATTTCAACAATGAATTTAAAATAGTCGGCAAGAAATATTGGAAAACAAAAAAAAAATGTCAACAAATTTATATGCAGAGTACCACATTTTATTTAAAATGAAAACCAAAGTTAAACATCAGCTGTACAAAATTAAATGCTAAAATGGTCCTTCGAATCCAAAAGAATATGACACAAATGGCAGATAAACAAGGTCAATGGTTTTTAATATGGAGTTATGCAGATGAGAATAGCATAGATTTGATTGATCACTGGAGCGTTAAAAAAGAGAAAAGGTCACGACTAACACGAAAACTGCATGTGGGTGTCTGAGATATTCGATGTGGCTACAGCGAAGATCTTGAACATAAATTATTTAATTATGTCTTTGACTTAAGAAAACCCCACAAGTAAAATTCTAATGGGATTAAATCGCACAGTTCATATCAATTCACATCACCGGTCGTTGGTATGATTTTATGGTGATGACCATGCTCTCAAATTTCTAGAGAAGAATATAAAATGTGGCGTAAACTGTGTGCCACGTAGCGCCGTGTTATTGAAACCGCATATGATTGCATCATTGTGAGTGGGGGCGCTGGTAGACGCATTGTTTCCACGATGGGGTGTGCTATAGTGGCGTTACCCTGGACAAATGTCGTTTGCCTCGAGATCATACGCTAATGGCCAAAAGAAGATAGTAGCCACAGTGCTTGCCGTTGACAGTGATTGCCTGACCAACATTGCTCTCAGAGAAATATGGAGCGATGAAGCCGCAAACCCAAAATCCATACAAAACAGTGACTTTTTCGGCATGCATTGGATATTATTGATCTCATACGGACCAAATTCAGAATTTAGTTAGTTTTCGAACCCATTCAGCATGAAATTGGTCTCATTGCTGATGAGATTGAATGATTTTTGAATCAAAATTAGAGCCAACTGTTCCAGCGCACATTCAGCGACCACACTTCGTTTCTATTATAATCTACTACGCCAAACCCAACTCATGACTCAAAAATCGCCAAAATAGCAGTGTTAAGAAGGCCGAATGTCTCGGATTTTTTTACACACTCTCACGTTCAGCGGCAATGTCTTCAGCAACTCCTGGTAGGTGTTTGCCGGTCGTTTACTACACCAGTAGAATCGAATTTATCCACCAGCGAATTCCGCTTAGTAGTAGAACAATAAGCCGTAATCCTGACTGAAGAGTTGTAATGGCCAATTAAGTATGTATGTATGTATGTATGTAGTAGGACAATTATATCAGTCGTACAACGACCTATGAGCACGGTTTGTGGCTTTTGCATGTGTTGTTGAATGCAATCCCCGTCCGTGGTGACTTAGCACAACAGACTGACTAAATGGCAACTATTTTGACAGATATGACGTCAACAAGATGGCTGTTATATTATTAACGCTTAAAAATTAGTGAAAATGTGACTTTACCAGCCATCACTAACTTTTTTTACTCTTCTATTACCGAAAAGGTAGAAAGGCACAGCAGGCTATTGAAAAATTTCATAAAGCTTACGGAGGCTAGGCTAAAAAATGGAAAATATGAGTTGAATAGAAAAAATCAAAAAAAAAATTTAAAAAGTCTTGCATCTTAAGCAGGTTTAATAACCCATTGATGGGATCAAACTGATGGTCCTTCGAACAACCCAATTTCTGTAGAACTATTTCGATCGAAATAATGGTCGATTCTGTGGTAAGAAAAACGAAAACAAAATATTTGCCACCAATGCGGATTTATAGCAGAGAAAATTGCAAAAGAAAACGCCTGGATGCCTATCAAATAGCAGAATAAAGTTGGTAAGTGTCTGTGGATGAGAGGGCCAAGCCACTACAGCGAAACTGTATATGAATAAAGGGCGCCAGATTACATCGTTTAGTCACATTACACGACAATTAGTATACTGGGCAACAATTGATGTGGGACAAGGAGTTCAGTTCCAAAATTAGAACAGTTTAAAGGTCTTTAACAAATTATATTATTGTGACCCAATTTTATTGTGCTATAACCTGTTTTCTCTCGGATTTTTACCTCTTGTGTGTGTCTCGCAACTAGCCAGCCACTCTGCGTTAAAACTTTATTTACCCTTTAACACTGCGTAGTAAAATGAAAAAAACTATTTATTAAGAGACAGTTTCGTATTTATTTGTTGTGCTGTTTAAACAATTTTATTTGGCAAATATAGCAATCTACACTATACTATACTACTCTATACAGCTATAAACTATACTCGTGCTATGTAAACTTAATGAATAAATATTTTACTGGTGATTAGTGGCTTAAATAAACAATTTGATATACAAAATACAAAATAAAATGAGAAAATAAATAAACAAATACGACAATAAATAAGGAAATTTACTTACAAATTAAATTAAATAGAATTAAGAGAATAAAAATTAAAAAAAAAAATGCAAAAAGTAAAGGAATTTTTTTTAAAAAACTAAATAAAAATTAAATTTTATATTTATTTAAAGTGATTTTATTTAAATATTTAATTTACAATAACAATAATAATAATAATAATACACACTGGAAAAACTATTTAAATAATTACAATAAAAATTAAAATGCAATGGGTGGACATGGTATCAACATCATGGCATTTAACCATTGAATGAAATGTTTTTTGTTTTCTTAATTTTATAATTCATTAAATAAACTAATTAATTTAATTAAATTAATCAAATTCTTAACTAATAAAATAATATTTTAATAAATATTCTTGAAAGCTTAAGAATTATTAAGTTTCACTTAAAACAGAGGCAAGAAGTTAAGAATGCTTTTCGCTAAAAATTAATTTAAAACTATTTGCGGACTTGGTCCATAAAAACTAAAGCAAAATGGAAGGGTATCGTGTAAAATTTAGCTGCACAATGAAATGAACTTTTTACATTAAAAGTAATACCATAAGTTTAAGTAGTACTCATAGCTTAAATTAGATTTGAATATGCTATTCATTTAAGTGAAAGAGATTTTATTTCTTTTTTTATTGTATAATTTTCATTGAAGGAGAGGAGTTTCAGATTTATTCAATTTTCCATTTCTTTTTTCCTTTGAACTTTGCATCAGGAATATTTACTGTCTAAAAGTGGTTCTACTTGCTAAATTGGTCATAAAAGCCCTTTAGTCAGGATTACAACCTAGCTTCTCACACCACCCACGTTGCTTGTGTAAATTTCATCCGTGAGAGGTGGGACCTACATATGTATATAGTTTAACAAGGACTTTTAACGTCAAATTTAAGAAACTTTTGGAATTTTATTTTTCCCCCCAGAATTTCTGCCAGAACCCAACTGCTGAGAGAAAATGATCGATAGAAATATTTCTATTTTTCATATGTCGTTTTGATCGAGATACCTGAGCAGGGGTTTAAATCACTGGCGTCTAACAAGCAATTCTATTTACTCTCAGAATGTTTGCCAGAAGATTGCGGAGCTGAAGTCACCGAAAGAAAAAGAATTTTGTCTTTACATTTCATTTCATTCAGAGCTGGGACCTAAACCATAGACTCTGATTTCATTAGCCAACACACTACTTAGAAGACTGCGACGAAAACAAGTGAGTAGTTGTCTGCGATGTTTAACAGAGTCGAAATGAGCACAGAGAAGAATGCACACAGTAGAGGCCTCAAAGAAACTGCTACGACGACATGGAAAATGTTCATAAAATAATTTTAAAAGGCAACAAAATTCAATTCATCGAGATATCTTAGCCTCTAAAGACAGTAATGGAAAGTATTGGACACTTCATGCATGAATGCTTTGCAATGTAAAATCATAATCAACAAAAAACAGCAACGCATTGATTACGAGAAAAAAAGCCTAATTTGTGCTTTAATATGTGATAATGGATGTAAAGTGACTGCATCATTTTGCATCAAAAATTAAAACAATTGTCATCCGAGTGCACTGAACGTATTTGACCAACTCCAAATCATGCGGTTTGCAGTCAACATTGCATTACAATGCTGGCGGTTGGTGAAAGATGAATAAATACTATAATCATTGCAGTCAGTTTTTCCTGATCACAAGTAAATACTTTTCCTCTCAAACTAAGTCATTATTTGCTATACTGAATTGGCTATACACTGCCTTTCTATTAAAACAAATGGCTGAACCGGTGGCAGTAAAACTCATTGCAATCGATAACTTTGTTCTTTACAATTTTATTGAAAAGAGATTAGATTCTAGAATTCATACGAAGGACTTTTGATCTAAAGACCGGATTTTTCCGGTGGAACCACTAAGTGTATATCACTTAGTTCAAAATGCTAAACAGAGTAGGCTGTGGGAAATGTATTAAGGTTTTTGACATTGGACTTTCGAAAAGGAGTTCTTGGACATGTTGAAAGCAGAGTAATGCTCATTTGGTGAAGCGATTATTATGAAAATCGTACGCTACAGTACTATCAATAGCTTTTGAGCCATCCTTTTCTCAAGCTCGTCGGCCTGCTTATTTCCGTGAATTGCCATAAAAACTGAAATCCAGGATCTCATAATATAAAATGAATCACAGGCAAAGAATCTTTTAAAACACGGTATGAGGAAAGAACTACATTTTGGCTTTAGCAGCGTGTAAAACTCTTACGGTTGCAGGGCCTATTAAAGAACGCTTTACGTGAAATGTTAAATGAAAGAATTATCAAAAGAACAATAGAATCTTTAAAAGAATATGCTATCTATGTTGCACTTCAATCGAACAACAACAATGTGCAGATGACAATTAATTTAAGAAATATAATTGAATAATCATTGTCATTATATGAACAAAAATTTCTGCAGAAACATTGAATATTTTTCAAATTCCTAAGCAAAATTAAAAACAATTTCGTTGAATTTTAATGAGCCTTTAAATCATTTTTAATATGCCCGCTGAAAGCTAAAGAAGCGTTCATTTTTAATTCTCATTATTGCAAATTGTGCATTTGAAGTGACTTTTATTTCAAATGTCATATAAAACGTCCTTAACGGATGTCCGTTACTATTCAAATCTGTTACATTTTTTTTATTTGCATTTTGTTTGCCATGTTTGCATATGTCTTTTACCGAATCTTTAAATGGGCATAATCACTAATCCATGTCCATAAATGTCGTTAGTATTAACACAAAAATCCCATACATTGTTTTTTAATGAAATTTATATCTTCATCGTCATCGCATAGTAGCAGTATACAGTGAGAATATAATAAAAAAAAGCATATGAAAGCTTATAGGAAATCAACAACAACAAAAAAAAAAAGAAACAGAAAACTGAAAAAAGCATAACGAATTATCATAAAAAATTATATGCATCATAAATTGGCATATAAAATATACAAAGAAACAACAATAAAATATTGAAAAAAAAAGGAAAAAGACTTACAATAGCATATTCATAATCGTATAATATTACTACAAGGTACACTATACCAGCAGCTTAAATGCTATATTATATCAAGAGACAGTCATGAGAGAAATTATGGCAGTACACTTTATAATACGTCAAAGTGAGACTGCAGTGAAAACAGCAAAACAGCAGTTTTTTATTTTTAGGAAAATATCGAATTTACAAAGAGGGACCTACTGGAACATTATCTGAAGTGTATTAGACGACCTCCAAGTCGTTAACTATCCCACAGTTTTTATTTCCATAATCAGGGGACTTTGCTAGAAATTGGTCTAGGTATACAAAAAACTCAACTTTTATGCACCAAGAGATAAAGGTGGACAGGCGTAACGAATGAAATTGATCTTCTAGTAAAACACATCTGCAAAAGTTGAAGAGACGACGACGAAGTGAACAGTATTCTTCACCCACTTATTACAAGCACTGCGTTGTGTCGCAGTAAAAAAGACACCTAGGCTTCTAGTAACAAGATGAAAACAATGATCCATCGGGAATGTGAAAAATGTTAAGCTCAACTCTCTTTGTCACGTATCTCAGCTGAACCAAGTAGACAGAAGGAACTAGATTGCACTTCAATGGATTCCAGCCACACATAAGAATTCTAGGTAATGAGTGAATAGGTACGTTTATCAGGAGGGAAGTTTCCTAATTTCTAATTGGAAAAAGGAGTTCAACAGAGTATACTTTGCGAAGGAGAAGGTTAAGAGAGACAGATCATGGTATTCGGTCTTCTGACCGAGTGTTGTTTGCTAAAGGATTATTTGTACAGGACAGCAATCAATTCAAATGCAATTTTTCAATTCTCTGATGAGGAGATAAAATTACGAAAACACTTACATTTAGGTATTTGCCTTTATTGACAAAGGGCAGCATGCTGCTGGTTTACCACAGCAATAAGCTAGACGACCAGTTTACAGAGTAATTAAGAGCAATAATATTTATATATTATTATGATATGATTATGGAACCGTTCGGAATCCAGGATTAGGGGAAATATTGAATGTGACATTACAATGAACCCAAGTGTGGCTCTTCGTGTGTCTATCCTTTCTGTGAACCGCCAGCTTTTTCTTATCCTTCCTTTCTTTAAATATTCTTTACAACTCTCATTACAACTCGTACAACTCTTTACCTAAAGCAATATTAAAAAAGGGAAGCTCTCGTTAGAAGGAGCTTGTAATTCAACTGCAACTAGGAGAGGAAAATTTTATTAAAGTTGTGTTTCTCCGGGTTGCAAACTAATTCGCGTTTAATGTTTAGCGTGCGTCTAGTCAATCAAAATGCGACTTTTACTGGGTACATTAAGTTTTTTTTTCTACAATGCTTAGCTTCTAGCGAATCGAAGCAGTTCAATAATCACCTGAGTAGAAGATGTGTGTTATTTTCGTCGACGCGCATATTACAGCTGTGTCTTTGGTCCATGTTTTATATTAAAATTATGTACGGAACGTAAATACTTAATTACCTAATAGAGGATTTCAACCATTTAGTCAAGATTACAACCTAGCCTGTGTAAATATAACACTTTAACGTTGACTTCGAACGTCAGATATGAGAAACTTTTCATAAGAATTTTATTACTTTTCAGAGTTATCGCCAGAAGACTACTGAGAGCAGGGACGTAAATACTGAAACAAAATTTAAGCGTGAATATCCATTCTGTTATGAGAACAATAAGAGATACAGTGAAAAAATTCTGAAATTGTTAAACAAATAATCGATCTATCTTCACGACAAGGCCTTAAAAGTCTTGAAATGCTTTCAAATTTTTTTTTAAATTGTTGTAGAGTTCTACGAACACCATCTATTCGATTTAATTTGAGTGGAAATTAAACTGAGTATCTCAAAAAAATTCTACACCTGAATTGCTTAAGTGTTCTGGAAAAGGTTTCAGTTTTTTTGTTGTGTGTCTTAAACAAAATCTTACCACCGGTTCACTCTAATTTACTAAAATGCTATAATTTCTTTCACAACTGTCTCTAGCTTAAACAGATACTTAATACTACTGTAATAATATATGTACATACATATATATAGTTAAAGAATAAACATCTATACATAGAAATAAGAAAAAGGTTATCACATTTCAATACACATCATAATAATAATTTCTCAATTACAATAATTGTTGGCAAAAATAAAAAAAAAATAAACTAAAAAAAAAATAAAATAAATAACGACTAAAAAACTAAAAACAAAAAAAATTAAAACTAAAATGGAAATGGGATTGTGGAAAAGACAAGAATTCTTTCTATTCCATACAGCAGTAGCAGCAACAGTGCCATGCGAAGCATCCCAACAGCAGCCAGTTATAATGGGTTGCACAAACAATAAATAAAAATAATCGCACAACAACAAAACAGACAAAGTAACTCTAAACTTGCAGCAGCAGTTGCACTAGCAGTTTTTGCTAAAAAAAAACAGCAAACTCACTTACACTCTTCACGCCGCTGATAATGATGATGATGATAATGATGATGACGATAATGATGCTGCAGTCGTTGCTGTTGTGTTTCTCTATGTTCCCGATTTCCAAACACATTCATTAGATGATATAAGATGCTCTTTGGCGGCTGCCAATGAGTCGCGTAATGATGATGATGATAAAGCTGTTGTTGACTCGCAGGTTTGATCGTCTATGCTGCCGCATTGCAACTGCAATTGTTGCAATGTCTGACTAAAACTAACGCTTGAGGGTACATGTTGCAATGATGATTTTTTCAAATTCGATTTCAACTTGTTGGCTATCATACCAGCCGCTGTGGCTGCCACAACACCGTCACCAGCACCCGCAGCACCCACTACCAGGCTGTTGGGGTTTACATTAAAGTTACAATTGTGGCTAGGCACAGTGGCAGCAATTTTGTTGTTATTATTGTGGTGGCTTCTATTACTGTTGCTGCTGCTGCTGTTGGTGTTTAGTTGCAGAAATCTACCCACATAGAAGGCTGTTAGTGTTGCATAGATTATACCCATTACAGCGCCCGCCATAACATCCGACCAATGATGCCAATAGTCAGCCACCCGACTCAACGATATAAACCAGGCCATAGACACGAATAAAAATTGCAAGAGATGACGTAAGACACGATTGATACCGCGTCCGCCACGCCATATGGCATGCAAATAGAAGGCCAAAAACAGCATGGCATAGAATGACAACGACGAATGGGCACTGGGGAATGACACATACAGTTCCCTTATCTGTAGGGTCGATAGATTGGGATTTGTACAAAAGTATTGCTCCACAAACATTTTACTATTCTTGGCATCGTCACATGTGCTGCCGTCGTTCATTTGCGGTCGACAGGCGGTATAAAAATGTGGCCTAAGGCGTCGTATAACATTCTTGGCCAACTCCGTTGATAGGTAAGTGGCTATGAAGCCAAAACTGAAGCAACCCAGACTAAAGCTGACATTGCGTATGTATTGGCGCAGACGAAAATTATGACACAAACGCATAATTTCCACCACGCTTAGGAACAGCATAGGCAGTAAAAGCATGCACACCAGCAGCATTGGCACTGTAATGGTGCACTCATGATACGGATAACGTATGCTAAGGTCGGAACAAAAGAAACCGCGCTGATATGAACGCATAGTTGGCCAGTTAAGTTTTTTAATGTTTTTGTTGTTGTCGTTGTTTTTTTATGTTTTTTTTTTGGTTTTTTTTTATCGTTAACAACTCAAGATTCAATAGCCCCACAGGCACTTACTGTTCAAAGGCTTTTAACGTCATTTGTTATTAAACATTTACAATCACTTGGCTTTTAAACGCTTTTCAGTTGTGCTGTTTGTAGTTTTGCTGTTTGGTTTCGGTTACGTTTGATTGTTTAATTTTAAGGAATTTTGACACTCACAAGTTATTTTTCTTCAATTACAGAGAAAATGTTTTTCCTCAATTTAGTTGCACATTTTCATCACTTGTTGTGTAATTTTTGTTTAACAAAAAAAGTGATTTTAAATTTATTTTTTGTTTTCAAATTGTTTTTTTTTGTTTTTATTTCATTTAATTTATTTTAGCCAAGTTTCCATTTGACATTCTCTTTTTAGTTTTTCATTTAAGCAGACTATTTTATTTCGCAACTTTTGTAAAAAAAAGAAAAGAAATAAAAATATAATAAAAAATTTGCAAAAGTAGGCATCATATGTAACCCACTGTCTTTTCAAATCAATGCGCAAAAAAAAAATAAAAGAATTCGTCTTTTTATTTTGAAAGATCTTCAGATCTTAAGCCAATACTGTCTGGCGACTAGGCCCAACTGTAAAACAATATTAAATAAACGCAAAACTTCCTGTAGCTCATATCACTTGGCTTCCAATAGCACCTTAAAATAAGTACAAGAAACAAAGGGAATTTGTAGCCGTCTTGAAGGGTAAATCAACATCCAATCCGAGGTCAAAGTGTTCCCAAAAGGAAACTAACGAGACACCAAATTAAGTCTTAAGTTTGCAGAAATCTTTACATTGAAAAAAATTTTCGAGGGAATACCAAGTCTATTCATCATTCTGTACAATCTTAAGACAGAAAACTACGACGAGTCCCTCTTCATATTCATACAAGCACAATAGAATCACTTAGCACATACCCTCCAGCTGACAACGAAGTTAAGCAATCCCCTAAAATGAACGGAGAATATAAATTTCAACTGAGAAACACCTTTACCCTCTACAGAATATCGGAGAGAATGTGTATGCCTATGTTTTCCCAGGATAGCAGCTTGTCAACGGCATTGAGCCATACTGCCACCCTCTCACCCACCTTTAATAAAAGGTCAGAGAAGACAACAGAGTATAGAAAATAATTCCTTGGTTTGAGTGGAACAGAGCGCACATACCTCTGGCACCTTACTGCCACCATCTCACACGCCTTTAATAAGAGGTCGGAGAGAAGCCAACAGAGTAGCATCAGAGTGATGATGACGATGAGATTTTGCCCAAGAAAAAATTTTGTTACCCCAATGCCGAGTATTGTGATCTGTACAATAGGAAATTCTAAGTCAAATATTTTTAATTCCTTTCTCTAAGACTCGCTTTAAATTGATATGTTCTAAGATGATAGGCTTCTTTAAACAAAACTAATTGTACCAACTAATTGTTCTTTAAAAGACATCACGACCAGTCCATTTAACTCCCAAAGAACCACTCTCAGTATGGTTGTTGGGGTCATTACTGTGCATTGCATTGTGACTACCCTTAAAATGATTTCTGCAGGAGTTGTGGAGGTGGGGAAGATGAGCAGGCTGTCTTTCACCTACTGGCTACATGCCCGGCTATATGTCGTAGAAGAAAAAGACATATTGGTGCCTACAATATAAACGATTTGGAGGAACTGTCACGCATTGACATTGACAATCCGAATCGCTTCATGAGAAGCTTCGAGTGATGCTGGGGCTAGGAAAACTGGTAAATTTTAGTATCACGATAGGCCCGGCCCTATGTAGCCTTCTTGGATGGACAGCAGCTGCGCTTACCTCCCTACCAGACTGAGGTATTATATTTCGATATCTAATGTGCAGAAATTACATGAAAAGAATCACATCGAATAGTACTGCAGAAATTGAGACCAATCAAGAGCAGTCGATTCTTTCCTCAGCATAAGTAAACGTGATATGAAATGCAGAAATTAAAGCCTAAAATAACCAATTCACTTAAGAAACGCATTGCTAGTTTCACTAATCGATTATCCCACACCTAAAGTTTTCACAATTTTTTTTGCTTTACAATTTGAAAAACCAAAAAAAAAAAAACAAAAACATTTTCCCAGCACTTAAAAAAGTTATTCGTCATGTTTTGTGTGATTTGAAAAACATAAAAAATAATTTTTTATTTCTTTTAAAGATTTTTGTCCCAATATTGATTAGCTGAAGTGTTAAAGATCAAGCCTGAGAAATATGTTGCTTGTACATGTGAATGTTTTTGATTTTTTTTCTTGGTCTGCCTTTTTTTGGGGAGGGATTCGAATGCATACTTTATGAGGTTTTTTAATAATTTTTTTAATAATTTTTTATGTGTTTATACACCATAATAAATTTAACATTTAAGTTGATTTCCAGTAATTTATTAAATAAATATTAAAAAAAGAGTTTTCCAAATCCAGCAGGTTTTTATTGACACCCAGAGCCTAAGCTGAGCAGAGCTGATCTGATATTACACAAGAAATGTTTGATTTATTTAAACAAATAAACAAAATAAATTGAAAACATATTTGAATTAAAATAAATTGTTTTCAATTAATTTAATGCATAATTAAAAAGTCATAAAGAAGTTATAAATCAAATGCAATTTATAACGCAGTCTTTATTTGCTAGTGTCGTATATTTCTGCTGAATACACATGTGAACGAATGCTTTATAAGAAGGTGAAATCAAGAAAAAGATGCTTAAGAGTATGTAGAAAATATCATAAAATTCAACCTCAAAAATATACATTAAGAGTATAAGTCCCTGTTGGTTAGAGGTTAACAGCAATGGAGGACATATTGACTTATAATTCGAGAAGAAAGTCCTCTTACTCTTTCTCATCGCACTCCCTAACAAAGTAATACCGAGTATGCAAATCATGGACCAGAAAACAAAAGGCAAATTCATAAAGAAAATTTAAATTATAGACCGAAAAGCGTAAGTCATCGATCAGGAAATGCAAATCATTAACAGAAAATGCAAGTCATCGGCCAAAAAATGGAAGTTATCGACAAGAAAATGCGTGTCATTGACAAAAATGTAAGTTATCGAGGAAAAAAAAGAAATGCAAGTCATTGACTTAAAATCTAAATCAGACAAAAATGCAAGTCCTTCGTAAAAAGATGCAAGTCTTCGACACAAAAAAATTGAAGGCATCGGCAAAAGAAGGAAAGTCATTGTAAAAAATGTAATGCGACAATGTTGCTTTATAGAACACCATTTTTGCATTTTTGAAGAAAACAATTAACTTCGTCGACTGTAACTCCGATCCCAAAGATTACCCGACCGTAAGAAATAGTTTTGGAGTCCCTGTTCAAATAGCTATATGACCGACTTAAGAACAATAAATCTGCAAGTCATGATAGCTTGTCCGCAGAGTTAATAAGGTGGTAGAGAGTATGCCCCAGCTTATATACAAAAAATGACTTGGGGGATGTATGCCTAACGAGCAGAACCTCAGTGCCTTCTATTCTGTGGTGAAAACTGGATACCCCGCTATATACGCCAATTACAGAGGTATAAGCCCTCTTCCTATCACATAAAAGGTTCTCACGAAAATATTGTATGAACAACTAAACTGCTTGTTCTAGTGAATCTGTGGTTCTAATGTCAACATATGGTCCCACAAGGACCTCTTCGTCATTAATTCTAAGGTGACCTGTGTAGAGAGCAACTAACAAATAGTATTACTGAATCAGTGCATGTAGCAAGGATTTGTGTTGGTCTATTTTTCTTCTAGTGCGTACTAGGCCAAACGGTGCTAACATTCAAAAATAATAATTTTCTTCATATTTTTGTTGCTTCTTTAATTCGTTAATACTTTGTATTTGTTTTCTTTTTTTAATTTGTATGTAATTTATTAGCCTCAAATTCGAAAACAGTCTGTTTGTTAGAGAGGTCACTATTTAATTACCCGACCTTAAAAATATTAAGATAATGGGGAAATGTATAGAACCAACAACTATTGGTCATTAAATAATCAGCAGATTTAGAAAATAATTTCAACGGCAAATAATGACATCCTCAGGAACACACTGTAAGAAATTTTTAATTTACATTAAATCTCAGACCAAGGACATGTTGTTCATTTCACGCACTGCTTGTAAGACACCCAGAATGTGAGGCCTGAGATGTCCAACATCTTCTTATCAGAGTAAATTTCATTTCATGTCATATGTAGGTGGAAGGCTATCTATTAATTTCCATAAATCACTACTATATATACTGTGCAAAACCCTTACTAGTAGCAATAATGCATGTCACGCCAAAGGGTCATTGCTTCGGTAAGGAGAAAATCCCTGGTTTGTGATTTTATGGAATCTGTAAGGAGCTTTGGACCAAATTGGATCTGTTACTACTGGGTTGCGGAACTTAACGGGAAGGAGATAGCGTATGTTCTTGCTCGCTTAACTTCACTTTGTATTGGAGACTTAAAAGTTTGGATCGGGTTGTTATATATCTATAGCCATTAATAAACAGTAATAGAGAAGGATTCCATCAGCATCCTTTTTTACTGTGCGTCTTACGGGGGTCTGTAAGGATATGGAACAGATCCTACCTAGACTACTGCAGGCAATATGACGAGGAGAAGTGTGATACTATTGAACACCCCGTCTTTAAAAGTCCTTTGTTGGATGAGATTAAGTACGTACCATGGGTAGGGCCTTCTTTGGTGGTTTAGATTCTCTGTCGAGAGTAGTGAGTAAAGCTCTACTGATGATTATAATGTTATTAACCTGTGTGGGAGGTGCTGCATGCTCGCTTCTGTGTTGCGGTATTAGTGTCTTTTCTCCTTTCTTCCTTCTCGTTACTTCTTTCAATATATTAGAAGGAATACAATGGGCCAGTTGAGCCCTTAGTGCGAATAAATAAAAAAAGACCACTAAAGTGCACTAATGAGCGTTGTTACGACTTACTTAGCCTTGTATGTATACCTAAATCGTATACGTAGGGATGGATATTAACGAATGCAAGGCATACGGTGAAGAGATCAAAAAGATGAAACTTGTCGTTGCCCGGCTGTTGTAAGCTTGTGAAGCGCACAATATACATACCAGGCATGAATCATCTTAAATGATTAGACTGAAAGAAAAAGGCATAGATTTCTTATAGAAGCTATTGTTCGTATCCCCCTCAATGGTGATACGTTGCTAACTGAACTACCAGAACGGAGTCATTCGCAGAACAGTAGTAATTAGTAAAGCGGCCAAAAGAACACGATTATCAACTAACTTAAGAAAAGACGCCCATACTAACACTCCAAACATATGCTCAGGGTGACCATGTCGAATAGCTACAATTAAAAACTCCTTATTTTACTAAAATGACTTAAATAGAGCTGTTTTTACTTTGATGGAATCAAACTTTGAAAGAAAACAAAAGTAGACCCATACATAAGTTATCAAATCACTTATGTTGTGTGATTTTTATCCATAAATGGTAGAACCCTTACAGTTTCAAGTCGCCTTCGAAGGACAGATTTTTGAGAAACTTTTCATAGCAACTTTCTTACTTGCATAGTTTTTGATAGAAATCTGTTGAAAGGATGTTGCCGAAGAAATATTTTTGTTTTACCGCGGGTTAGAGTAGTGGCCTCACGTCTAAAAAAGCCAACATACTACCTACTAGGATACGGCGACTACTGAAATAAATTCAATATCTGATAAAAAGGCTATAAAGACTAACAAATTCTTAAACAGAAGCATCTTTAAGCAATGCTTAGAGAGAACAGAAACACGTGTTAGATTATAGGCAATCTTTTATCATATTTAGGTTTGAAATCCAGTAGAAATAGTCCAAATATTTGCAAATGCTAGCCGCCATACAATTTTGTATGCAACAAATTATTTAAAGAAAATGATTTAAAGAAATTTTTAAATTAAATTTAATTTTATTTGTTAAGGGGATAAAAGACGAATTCCTTATTTTCTTTGCCAGTAATTTTTAAATAATTTTTAAATTGTCATGATTGTTTTTTTTTTGTTTTTGTTTTTGTTTTTACAAATTCATTCATACACACATACTGAGATAATTTACAACTTCCCACATTTTTTTTCATAATTTTTTATTACTTTTTTTTTAATTTTTTGTTTGTTTTTCTTGGCATTTTTATATTTATTTATTTATTTTTCTTATTTTGTTTTCATTGTTGTTGTTGTTGTCAGTTTAATAATTATATTTTGATTAAGTAATTTTGTTTTTTTTTCATTTTGCTGTATTTATTATTTCCACTCTTGTGATAACAAAATAGTGTTTTTTTATACGTTTTGTTTTTATTAAAAGAAATAAAAAATTTTATTTTTAATATTTATGAAAACAAAAACATGATTTTTATTCCTAATTTTTCCACATTTTAAAGCATTTTTATCACAGAAATAAAATTAATGTTATAAGTGCTCCTTAGACTCTTCTTTTATAAAATCCCTGTTATAATAAAGATGCTTTCTGGGCACTGATTTTTTTTTTTGACAGTGGGTTACACATTACACATAGCCATTTGTAGCATCGTTTATGGCCACTATATTTTACGACAATTTGATGACAATTTTTAAAAAAAATTTGTTTTTATTTCTTACGTTTCATAAAACGCGCGTGTTTTTTTTTTTTTTTTTTTAATATTTGCCCGTTATGTTTCTGTTTCTTATTCTTCTCACAGTTTTTTTTTTTTTGTCCGTCCACTTTGAATCTCTCCGATCTCAATGAGTTGTTGTTGTCGAATAAAATCGGTGTTGCGATCGGTTGTAATCGTTTGTCTATTTTGAATTAAAGTTGGGCGACTTTACTACACTGCCACCACCACGATTTGTACTGCTCAAGTGTTGTGCAGCTAATGTCGCTGTCGCTGTTGCTACTGCTGCTACTGCTACTCTTGAAGCTGGTCATTCAAATACAACCCCGCAAAACCACACACAAACCAAAAACCCACAGACCCAAAACCGTTGTTCGGCAGCGACAACATTGTCTATCTCTACACAGTACCGACCAATTTTTCACTAGAAACACCACGTCTAGTTAGTGAATGTTTGTCTAAAGAAAAAAAATATCTGTTAACGTTCACGTTTAGCGTTGGCTTCAAAATAAACGTCAACGTCAACGTTATCGCTTAATGCGGCCATGTCTTTATATTCGACGTCATTATACGACGTTTTGTTTAGTGTCGTTATAAAAGTTTGTTGTGGTTTATTTTCAATAAAAAAAAACAAAAAAACAAAAAAAAAAAGATAGCGACATACTACGTACTCTTAAATGAGTGATTGTTTTTATTTGTTTATATTACAACAACAATTATACTAAAGAAAAAGAATGGTTATAAAAATATTTCTAAAAATTGTAAAAAAACTCGCGCACATTCTCGTACATATACTCAGCCAACAACAATTTGTTTGTGCAAGTAATTGAAATGAGTTTTAAATTACGCTCATTGAAGTTCTTGCACTCAAGCAGAATTCAGAAAATGATTTTTTTTCATAAGTATGTTTGCAATTGCTTTAGCATTTTCAAATCTTGTAGGGCGTTGTAGGCTGATGGCTAGCAATTCAAGAAAATCCAAAGCGACTCGCAATAAATTTCAAACACCAAAACAAAGTTTTTCATAACGAATTATAGCCCGATAATCAATAAGAACTTCTTCATTAACCTATAGTCTAGTGATTAAAGCAAAATGCAACCGACACGGCTACGATTTATTTCTACTATTGTATCCATATGCGTCTTTTTAAACCCTATTTTACCCTTAAGAAGTGAAGAAAGACAAAAATTTTTATGAAATCAATCAACTACTGCAATAACGACATTCCTGGATACAATGGTAAACCATGGGAGAACAATCGACTCCCGCTCTCCTATAAAATCGTGTAATGAACGTGCTGCTAGTGACACTGAATTGGGTTAACTATGTGGCACCTGCCTATGCAATTATAGTTCTCACAATTTCGGGCAGATTTTTAGAAGGATAAGGGAGAAGATGCAATTGGTTTGTGAAGAATTTCAGCAAGTGTGCATATAAGTAGTCGAAGTTTGGATGTAAATCCTGTGAAAACGCAGCTGATACCTTTCACTGGCATACAACCTTTGAGATTGTATAGGATGTATCTCTGACACCGAATTAAAACGATCTTCCTGTGGCTTATTTTCGGTCGAAATAGGTTCAGAAGCCGTATATATTGACTATATTGAAAAAAAAATCTTCATTGCTCTTTATTATTGCAAGTGTTGAGGAGAACAAGGGGTACCGGACATGTGACAGTGGTTAGACCAATCTTGACCCACGGATGCCTGGTATGTTGGCAATCCCTTGCCAGAACTACTAATATTACCTCCACTTATATACATCATCTGTAGGCAATTTTGTTCCCCTGCACACTGAACCTTTACTGCATGGTAACAGAGCAGCTAGCATACTGCCAGTGTGCGACTGGACAATGGCACGAATAGTACATCGACCATTGGCGAATTCTTACCAAATTAGGAAGATTCAGGAATACAGATTCTGGATACAGAAAAATGATAAAATGATATTACAAACTGCATGAGCAAGTCTATGGAAATCCTCACAGAAGATTCGTAACTGAAGATGGTAGGAAAATACTTTTAGAGCCTGCGGCTATAGTTCATACGATAAAGCTTACAGATAACTGCTGCTACTCCCGGTCGGCCGCAGTGATGATTATTGAGTGTGACAACATCTCTAGGAAAGATATTACCCCACTTTCTGATAACCAGACAGGAATTAGGACTCTGGGCGCTAACAAAATGGCCTAGACGTAGCAACTATAGTGTCATCCCATACAGACAGATCTTTAACAATTATCAGATTGAATTGAATTTAGAACGATACAAATCGACATGAGGTCCATGATCGTGCAATGAATTCCGAAAAAGTCACTGTTGGGTCCGGATTTTGAGTTGACTGCATCTCATAGGCTCATATTTGTTTGAGGACAACGGTGTCCACATCATCACTGTCAACTCCGGGCCCTATAGGTCGATGATTGCCAACATCTTTTGACCTCAATTGGGTGATTTGGATAACAGCGAGATGTGATTTCAACAGGTCAAATCATGCCCCATTGAATGTTCTGCACGAATGATAAGAGGATATGGTCAGCTTACATGGAGGTGATCATGCAATTTGAATCTGATAGACTTCTTCTTATGGGATTTTCTTTAGTCGCAGGTATAGGCCTTTCTTAATTCGCAATAAGAAATCTTTGTGCACAATTTGAAGTATCCGAATGGAATTGAATTTCTAGTCAGAGAATCCTAAAGATTTTCAGATGATCAGATTCAATAGAACTGATGTTAAGCATCAAGAAAACAGAGTTTTTATTAACAGGTTCTGCCGGTATGGACCACCGGTGGTCCACGGACACTATGCTTATCTATCGGCTTGGACAAGTGCTGATACACAGGCAGGTTCATTTATCTGGTGGCGTGGACAACTGGTAGTCCACAGGCAGTTTAATTTATCTGGAGGCGCGGACCACTAATGGTCAACAAATGTTTATCATTTGATTTCAAAAACCACCAGACAGAGAGCTAACATACGCTATACAAACAACTTTTCATCTCGTGCACGCAATGCATAGAGGCATCGAAAAAATGCGTCGAATAGCAAGAGTAAAAGTGGCAAGTGTGCACTGAAAATGGATTTGATACTAACGCTGTGCAAGTCTAAAATATATCAATTTATTTTTCCCTTTATTGGGAACCCTTTGGGAATGGTTCACTGAAAAAAATGCTTTAAAAAAAGTGAAAGGAACTTCATTCCTAGCTGGAAGCCTTTACAACACCTCTTGTTTTGAATTATATTTCCTTCCAATAAAGTTCTATACGGTCTTTGTCTGTCTGTTTGCAATAACAATGATCGCGTTTCCTATGTTTACTTGCTCTCATACTCAAGTAAACAAAGAGTGTGTATGTTAGTTACTCTTTCTCTTCTTTGTTTTTGGTTTGGTCTGCAGCTTAAAAACAAAAGTAAAATTGTTGTTGTTTTTGTATTTTCTTTTGTTATTGTAGTAATAAAAATATTAAATAAAATACTTGTTACCATTGTGTTTTTGCACTATTTGTCTTTAACTCTTCTTCTTCGTCTGCCTTTTTCTATTTGTTGTTCATTTCACTTTATTTACATTGTTTTAGTGAAAGAGTAGAGTAATTCATATGAAGAAACAACCCGGAGTAGAAGTTATCATTGGCGCTATGATGTCGCCGTTATTAATTCTTACTATTCTTTTTAGAATTATACAGTGTGACAGTGGGTTTAAAAAGTATGTACAGCCATGACATAAGAACCATATTTAGTGATTCAATGTAAATGCAATCACAGTGTATAACTTTACATTGTGCCGCAATTCTGTTTGTCTTAAAAGATAAGAGTATTATTGACTGCTTGCTTGCCTGCCTGCCTGACTGCCTGTCTTTATATGGTCCGCAAACGTGTGTGAACAATGTACGTTGGTTGTTTAAATAGGCACAACAGTTAGTGAGTGGAGTTTTAATACGTGATATAGTTCAGTTGGAGATTAGCGACAACTACATACAGGGTGTATAGTGAAAAAGAGTTATAATATGAAAGAGTTGATAGTGTAGTTTTTTTCATCAGCTAGCCAGCTATACTAGCTTTACTAGCAAGCTATGCTAGCTTTACTAGCCAGCTGTACGTACTACTAGCCAGCTTTACTAGCTAGCCATCTATACTAGCTAGCCAGCTTTACTAGCCAGCCATCTATACTAGCTAGCCATCTATACTAGCTAGCCATCTATACTAGCTAGCCAGCTATACTAGCTAGCCAGCTATACTAGCTAGTCATCTATACTAGCTAGCCAGCTATAGTAGCTAGCCAGCTATACTACCTAGCCAACTATAATATCTAGCCAGCTATACCACCTCGCCAGCTATACTAGCTAGCCAGTCATACTACCTAGCCAGCTATATTAGCTAGCCACCTATGCTAGCCAGCTAGCCAGGTTTACCAACCTGCTACTCAGCTAGCCGACTATACTACCAAGCAATACAAGCCAGACAGCCAGCTATACTAGCTATACAAGTTATACTAGCCAGCTTTACTGGTTATAATACCCAGCTATTCTACAGGTGGTACTAATTGATTTTAAGGAAGAGAGGATTCCCTACTCTGGAACATAAAACTTCTACAAACTTCTGTCCAACGTGCAGGAAATCTAAAGTTACCGAGAACTTACTCACAGCACTAAAGCTAGTCTAGGCATTAATTGTTCACCGTCACAAGTAAGAATACGTAGTGCAGAGAGAAGCGTTATTGGACATTCACACCACTTTTGAACAGAACCCTTTATGTTTACAAATTCGTTAATAATAAAACATAAATTGCTGGTCAAGCAAATCAGCGCAAATTTGTGTTTGCAAATGTAGAAAAATAACAATTTATTTTGTGGGCTTGTCAAATATTCAGGCTTTAACTACTTAATACAACTAAATTGACTATTTTCAATTCATGGAAATGCAATAATTCATAAGAAACTTCACATGAAAACATAAAAAGAAAAAGAGGAAAAGAAAACACAGAAAAACGATACAATAAACACTAGTGATCTATTCATGACCTTAACAGCGTTGAATGCACTTTCGGTAATTTAAGCAACAGTGTAGTGTGAACAAATTTAGATTAGAGGAGGGAAATTCAAAAATTGTAAACATACAGCCAAAGAGAGACGACACCATCTTTCAGGTTTAGAGTAAGCGCTCATATTGTTCAGCGGGCTACTTTTATTCCACTTAGAAATCTCAGTTCTGAAAGATATCAGCAATTACGGACATTGTTAAAATAATAAAACATGTCTAAGTACTGCACCCAAACTTTTTAGAGTATCCCTATAATGCATATTACCCCAACAAACTTCTGCATGCTGCTCGATATCAACAACCGCCTAGCACATGATGTGTTCCCAGAATTCATAAGTTCCTCATAAATTCCAAGAATATGTTATGAAGAATCGCAGAATTCATTTCTTGGGTTCGCGACCAACACCCACTCTAAACAAATGTTCTTTTAGTGCTTTTCTAACAGTGCCCTGCCAAAAGTCTTGTTACCAACCTTTGGTTATTTCTGAATAGTTTCTAGGATATTTTCGGTTACTGCAAAGCTATTTGGTCTAAGAAGACCCTTTTCCTCTCCTTATCTTTCGTTTCGTGTAGTACATTGGAACATTTTGTCACGATTACAACCTGACTTCTCACACCACTCATGTTGTGTGTGTTTTATAAATCAGAGGCGGCACGTTCTTTTCATGGCAGTGTAACTTTACTTTAAGAGTTGTTGCCAGAAGTCTCCTGAGAGGAAATTCTCGACAGAAATTGTTCTTGATATTTCGTTTTTCATGATGTCTGAGCAGGGATTGAAGTCAAGGGCTCTCATCGCACTAGGCAACATGCTACCTACTAGACTTCGGCAAATCATTTGAAACCGAGAAGCCTTCGAGGAGTCAAACATCTCCTTCACCTTCTCATTATGTCTCGTAGTTATATAGTATATCAAGATGTTTCAGGCTATATGATGATATGGAGGCAATTTCTTGTTGCCGTGGAACGTCGACTTCCCTTTAGTAAACCTTTCCAAATACCTGCGCCCACTAAACAGAAAATTTCTGTCCACATCAGTGGCGTGGCCCTATCTTCGCCTCCTCGCAAGCTCATTTGCCTGCTCATCTGCCTGGTCATTGTTGAGAATTATTATATGATATGGGATTCTAGCTGATTCAGCTTTCACAGACAGTCTTATACTGCCTTCGGTTTAACCACATAGAAGCCTATGACGCTCGAATGGTGGACTGATTGTGAGATAGTATTGCTATGCCCCGACCACTGTTTCTTGAATCCAAGTTGGATTGAGTACATCATAAGATAGCATAGAAGACTTTCGTTTGGTTTCATACGGGAATTAAAAACTCTTGCTCTCGCTGTCCACGAGATCTGTTCTTTGTTCATTTGCATGCCACAAAGTGGTTGTTCTATTCGCTATTATTTCTAACACCCGTTGCGAAGCATTTGCTAAAATTTTAAAGCCTAGACGACAGTTAAAGAGGGATTTAGTGTTGTTCTCTATAACCGGAATGTGGTTGTATTGATGATAGTTTTTTCAACCTCCGGATCCATAATCATAAAGAACAGAAACTTATACAAATGGATGCATAATGGAAGCTAAACTTGTAGGAGGGGAATGGTTTGTACAGTAGAAAAATGGCCAAGAAATATACCTTAGACTACGTTTTCCAATACTGATTAATTCTAAGAATATTTTTTAAGAGAGAAATTATGACACAAAATTTAAATTCAAAAGGAACCAAAGGGTTTAATATAACACTCCAAAAATCGAAGAATATCAGTGTTATATTTTCATTGGCGAAAGGGTCTATGGCAACTGAAATCTTGTCGACATATGAAGAGTTCTGACCAACTGCCTTCAGAAAGAAACCTAAAAGCATATTGAAGGAAGCAGCTGTTTCAGGACTTTGAAAATTCTAAAAAAAAAATTTCAAAAGAAGCAAAGCGACTGTGACAACGATTGGATTGGCGTCACCATTTATTTTTTTTAGAGCCAAGCATATTTCTCAGTATGGAAACCAGCCTTCTGTGGACTATTCATTCCGCCTATTCCATCTACAGGAAGACAATTTCTGTCATCCATAATTCACATGGAGATTGATGGACAACCTGTTGAAGACAGCAAAGCAATCATTTACATACGAAATGTAAAATCCATGCAATACTAGTCTCAAGTGAATACACAATCGGAACTCATTATTAATCCCTTAGTAGTGCCACTGTTTTAAACTAACATCGTTACTACAACTAAACCCCACATGTTGGCTTGTTAACAAAAACTTACAAGATTTGTTTGAAGAGATTTACCAGTACAGAAACACCATTTTTAACACCTTCAAACATGAGTTTGTATACAAGATATCATTACCGAAAGAAATCATCGCCGAGAGAAACCTGATGCTACTACCATCAACTGAGAAATAAATTTAAATACGATTGTACAACTGTGCGGCTGTACTGGGAAAACTAAACGTTAAGACTATTTCCAACTAAAGCTTGGCTTTATTTGTGAATTCGTCATAAAAACGAAAAAAAAGAAAATAAAACAGAAATAAAGGCAAAACCAACAATATATCAAACCGAATGCAACGTGCAACTGCATAAATTATTTGTGGATACCACAGCTTATGCAGCACAAAACACAAGACTTGCGAGTGCGAGACAAATCATTCAAAGCTACAGCAGCAGCTCATTTTATGTCGACTTAGTGGAAGAAAAAAAAACGTCTAAAGATGTGGACACAAGCAATGGGGGCACTCACTGGCAGCATTGGCTGACTATTATTGATTCGCACCTTTGTTAGAGATTGGAAAAACAGTAAAACTGCATGCATCAGAGTCTTTGACTTTTTGCCCCAAATAGTTGCAGCAGCACTAAGTAATTTTGTAAAGCCCTTGAACGTTCACGTTAGTTAGTTGATTATAGGAGTGGCACATGAGATGTTAATTTCCCTTTTTCAAAACAAAGAATTTCAGCAATTACTTGTTGCACGTATGCATGTCTTTAAGTATTTTTAAGTACTTTTCAGAAACCGATTTAAAATTCAATTCCAATTTAAGCTGTACTTAAAAGCTCACAATACGAATACACATACGAGTACAACACGTCTTGTCGTCTTAATCTGCCAAATTGCTAAACAACAATGACAAACAGTTTTATTGTCTCTTTCACTACTACATACTGCATGGCCTGCCAGCCAAATATAGCCAAAACGATTAATAGCATGGATAAGCGGTTAGGAAAAGCATACGAATTGTTCAAATAAAAATTGTATTTGTCTCTTTGCCATTGTCCGCATTCAATCTTAAGAGTAGCAATGCAATGTGTCAAGCGAAATGAAAACGTGCCACAATCCTAACTGCCTCATACATTAAGACAAAGAAACTGGCAGTACAACGATCGTTTGTGTACATAGAAGACAATTACAAACAATGAAACAAAAATACTGTCATAGTCTGGCAAATCAAATCAGTTTTTTTGGTTGTTGTTGTTTTCTTATAGTTGTTGTTATTGATTTTGTAATGAGGTTTTATACACATAGTAGATGCAGTTCACACCTCGAGGACGTGTTATCGATCGATTTTGCCACACATACAGAAAAAAGCAGAAAAATTTTATTGATGATTGCAACACAGTGGGATAGAAAATAATTTTTAATCGCTTTAAAGATACAGCAATCAATCTGCAGAATAGCGAACAGCTTATTAACTCTAATAGCTTGTGTACCAACTTATTGGATGCGAGACTGTGCTTCATACATCTCAAAGTCTTCTGCCAAAAACTCTTGAGAATAATTAAAAATTGCCACGAAAAGTTTCTCAAAAATCCGTCGTACAAAGTCAACTTTAAACTGTAGGACTCTTCCGTTACACTTGGATAAAATTAACTCACATTACATGGGCGCTGTGGGAAGTTAGAGTGTAATCCTAACTAAACAGCTACTCAAAGGGTTGCAGCACTATACCAAGCGTGTTGATTAAAAAACATTGAGCTCTAGGAGGATTATCCTACCTTTAAGTTAAAAAAAATAGGAGGGAAATAGTGCCTTCAGAACGTATCTTCATAGTTTGGGACGTGCAAACAGTCACAGTGCCGTCACGATCTAATTGAGCCCATGCCTTCAGAAAGTATTTTCATCGTTTGGGACGTGCAAATAGTCTAATCGAGCCCATGCTGAAACTGCTATGTTCTTATATCCAAAATTTAACACTGAATGCGATTCTAGTCAATGCAAGAAAGTTATTGCAGAAAGAGGGTGAGATATTGCAGGTTCTGCTAATGATAGAATCACTTTGCAAGTTAAGTGAGCTTTCCAACGCAATACAAAAATTGTTCATGACTTGGGAATATGTTGCAAATAATTCAGTGTATTGGGCTCTTGAGGATTTCCCTACAAACTGAATATTTCCTCAATGAGCATTTCAGCTAAATTAAGATTAAGGTAGGATACTACTGGGAAATTTACAACACTGGTGGAAAGCATAAGACAGTAGAAGGATGGTCTTTGATATACATAAACGGGTATACTTTTAAAATGCCTCCCTAGTTAGGGGCTACAACAAGACCGTAATCAAACTGGGTTTGTACATATACCGCAGATACAACGTATGTTTTTAATAAAGCTCATAATACTGTCCAGCTTTAATAGAAGGGTATTCAATTCTCGCTAAGCATTTTCCTGTGAAAGCAGGACAGTGACCTAAAAATGTCTTGTACCTACTTTACACCTGCACTGATGTGGATGCAAAAGTCATGATACCCTGCGCCGAAGCACTGTACATGTCTCTTTAAACTCAGACACCATTAAGGCGATTTTATCGTTATCGTTAAAAATGGGCCATAGTTCCATGGCCATCGGACAGTTACTTCTAACCATACATACATACATAATTGGCCATTACAACCCTTCAGTCAGGATTACGGCCTAGCTTCTCAATACCACTCATGTTGTGTGCGTTAATTTTATACATGAGTGGCGGGACCTACAGTTTTAAGTCGACCCCGGACGAAAGATTTTTTGAAAAGCTTTTCATGGCAATTTTTACTCTCAGTGTTTTTGCCAGAAATCTGCTGGGAGGAAGTCACCGAAGAAATATTTTCATATTTTCGTTTTGATGTCTGACCTGGGATTCGAACTCGGGCCTTTCGTCTAATAAGCCAACACACTACCTACTAGACCACGGCGACTTCTAACCACTAATATATTAATAGCTGCTCTTATGGTATCACGCTAATATTTGGAGGCACATGGACATTTTCTTGTGTGGTTCTTGAAAGTAAAAAAGTATAGAGAAAGTAAACCAAACTGAACGAAATATTAATTTCGAATAATCAGTGATTGTCTGCCATCCGTGAGCTCCAATTTTGACATACCATTGTCAGCAATTCGGCCAGAATATCTCAAATAATGGTTGTAATATTCAATCACATGATTTTTGTGATCAATATACTGCATCGGGCCTTAAACTTCACCAAAACAGCATTTTTTATGATCTATTGGATCTCGTTTTGAATTGTCTCCTCACTCCAAATTTTTTATTTGTTGATAATTCCATTGAGCCAGGAAAGAGCTTGACTTTTAGCATTGCCACATGCTACAAATCGAATATTTTCGTTATTTCTACCACATCTTGTGCAAATGCCTATTAACGTTTGCTATCTTTTCCAATTGAGTAATTACCTGCAAACACCTCCACACGTT
This sequence comes from Sarcophaga rosellei, assembly GCA_930367235.1. Classification (NCBI taxonomy): domain Eukaryota; kingdom Metazoa; phylum Arthropoda; class Insecta; order Diptera; family Sarcophagidae; genus Sarcophaga; species Sarcophaga rosellei. The sequence goes on along the minus strand of OV884020.1, from coordinate 11,354,212 downwards.
CACATTTTGAATTCAGTGGTTCATTAATTTTTCCACCCACTGTTTAAATTTTAAGCCAAAGAAAAAAAATCTCTTAAAATAGACAAAAACAAACAAACAAACGTACAAACGAAAAACTAATTACAAAGCACCACTTTGTTGTATATGCGATTCATTTTTCGTCTTTTTCTTGTCTTAATTACTTATAAGGCTTCTGGTTTTCATAAAAGCGAAAAATAGGCAAAAACAGAAAAAAACAAAAGCACTTCGATTGAAAAACTAAAACAAACCTCCACTCAAATTATAATTTTATATTGAAATTGAGAACAAATTGGTTATGATATATGTATGTATGACTATAAAGACAGATATAACAACAACAACTACAAAAAATATATCAATTATCAAAGTACAGCACACCAACAACAATAACAACATCAAACCACAAAGATATTTTTTATTAGATGCTCTCAATTATGAGCCTGAATATCTCAAACAACGAAATAAAAACCACAAGAAATCGCCAAAAAAAAGGCGAAAAAATTTCCATACTCATGGAAATCTGAATAGTTTTTTTTTGGAAAAAAAAAAATGAAAAAAATCTGACAAAAACAAATAAAAAAGAAGGCGCAATTAAATGATAATGAAATAAAGTCTTTTTTCATTTCAAACAACCGATAATAATGCATAACGACGTTCAAACAAAACAATAATGAGTATGGACTTAATGGCGTCTATTAATTTTTGCACAAAATCACGAAAAACACAACAACAACAAAAATTAGGAAAAAAAAAAATTGAAAAAGAGACATAAAAAATGTTCATTCACTTGCGCATGGTTATACAAATTCTAGGCGTTTTTCGCACAAATAAATTTAATAACTTTAATCATACAATTTGTTTTGGGTCAAATCGTTACTCATACTCGTAGTATACATACATAGTAGTTTGGTGGGTTTTTGGTACCCTATATTCACAATATAAGACTATTATTCGATTGATAAAGGAAATCTTTGTTCCAATTTTCAATTTCCTATTCGAACTGAAAAAAATTTAAAAATCCAAGTAAAAAATTCATTGGGCACTGTCGGAATTCAGGAAGAAGAAGTCCCATTCTAAATTATACTATCCCGAACCCAGGGTCATTCGTAACAAGAACATTAAAATAGTATCGGAAGTTTTTTTTAACTAAAGGTATTCTCATATCAATATCGATAACTATGGTTTGATAGTTGAGAATATCAAACTATGTTGACATTTCTGTTCAGTAGGATATGACAAGCGATCACGAATCGCATTTTTCACAAATAATTGTGTTTCTGATATTTGAAGCAAAGAAAATCCTCAAGGCTTTAACGAATAACCAGTACAGCTGTTAAAATTAACTGTTTGGTGTGATTTATACGTAGGCAACATCATACATACATACATAACATAATTGGCCATTACAAACTTTCAGTGAGGATTACGGCCTGGCTTATCACATGGGGACCTACAGCTTAAAGTCGATTCGGAGCAAGTATTTTTGAGAAGCTTTTCATGGCACTTTTATTTACTCTCAGAGTTCTTGGCAGAAATCTGCTAAGAGGAAGTCGCCGAAGAAATACCGTAGGCGACATCATTGGCATTTATTTCTTTTAAAAACAGCATAGAGATGGCGTTAAGCTGAATGAAGAACACTATCGTACTATGTTGACTGAACTATTGTTTCTAAAAATTCGTCAGCTAAACATCAACGTCATTTTGTTTCCAATAAAACTGCATGACTTTGTATACAACCCACTTACCAAGTGAATTGCTGCAAAATCAACGTGATGACAGCTTTATTTCCAGATCAGCACCCTTTTGGTCGAGTGTTTTAACGCCTCTGGATGGCTTATGCAGATCAGCAACTCTTGAAGCATTAGAAGCCAATATATAAGCCATCATTGACTTTATACGGTATGCTATGTTGACAAATCAATTTAAAAATTTGACTCATGTGATTATAGGCATTGATCAAAGTACAGGTTCCATTTTTCACTTATAAGCCCTGGATAGTATTTCCCAGTCATCACAATAGTTTTATGAAGGTGTTGAATTCTATTGAAAACTTAAGCTAGACACGTCCTGTTAAACAATTTTGAGGGTCCAAGAATCCGTCGTCTAGGTATACTAGTGCGAGACAATAGCAAAGAAGATATTCTGTAGTTTCTTATTTTTCCTAATCTATACAGCATTGCAGGACGTATTTCCAAACCCACTAAACTTGTGAACCCAGAGGCAAATGTTGCATTAAAACTCCTGTGAAGACTATTAAATCGAGTCTGACCTGGTTTAAGAAGGCTTTTCTTCTACAGATTTATCGTATTTCTATACAACTGGTTTCATTTTCACATCTTTCTCTTGCCGATAACAACAAACTTTGAGCAAGACCTATTAGTAAGGGGAAGCTAATCTCACGTCTGAATTTAATTGAGTTTTCTATTTTAAGAGCGTTTGCAAGCGTATCAGTTATGCTGTTACTTTCAATGCCACTGTAACTGGGACTCATATCAGACTAAGTGTTTAATGTTACGCCATCTTCTCCAGAGCCTTCAGAATTTCTTGGACAATCTTAAATGTGGTGTACACACCCAATTAGGGATCTAATGAAAGCTTTACTTACAATAAATATACGTACCACTACTGGATATGCTGTTATATCAGATTCCCACAGCAATAGTCTGCATAAGCATTATTTCATCCTAAATTCAACTTCAATAGTCGTATAGTATGGGGGACAATGTAATATTCCAGTTTTCGGGGAAGATTTCTAAGCCGATTTGGACACATAAATTGGTTCCATCAATAAACACGTGAATGATGTTCTCTGAGAGCTCTTTTCGTTATAAAATCAGGATTAAAAAGGGTTCAGAGATCTTGTAATCAAGATTTTGGCATAACCATAGCTTCTATATTTTCATGCTTGTGTAGTGCTCAGTCTTATTGCCATGTTCGCAGTCACTTGTTTTGCCAACGTGTCTGGTGGTAGCCAGATGAGGAACATCTGTTGGTGTGATTGTCACTATCCCATCATATGGTCAAACAGAGTTTAATAATTCATTTTCTCTAACACTTGCTATTAAAACGCGGTCTTGTAGAATAGAGTTGACCTGATTACAAAATCGAGCCAGGTTGATATACCAATTTGAGCCTATCGCTCTCTTGCAACAATAAAGAGCAGTTGCTGGCTTTTTGGTTTTGAATTGTACATTCTTATTTTAGATTAGTGGCTCTATTGGACAGAACTAGAGCTAGTTAGCGAATTGAGAGATTTTGTGTCTCCTTGAGAACACTATAAATTCTGTTATGGTTGGCTTAGCCACCAGTTACAGACTCCATAATTTGTATGCCTAGCTACATATGCAAGCGATAACCATTGCCGAATATACTTCTAATGTTAGAGATCGAGCATTTCTAAGCTTTAGTTGGTTAAGTGACTTGAACGTCTGTTTTTAACACTGAGTAGTACACTGAGGCAGAACACAAAGAACCTGCTGGGAATCTGTATGAAATCAAATAATAAGTAGAAACGTATTTAAAAGACCACAAAGGCTATACATTAGTTGCAGACGATGCTTCGCGAAGGGGTTGTAATGTGCCGTAACCAGTGCTTTGCTACATTTAACGCTTAGCTCTAGCAAAATATCAACCAATCTATGGTTGATCGGCTTCTAAATAAAATCAAATTGTAGGGTATTTATTCACCAAAATTTTTGTTAAAAATTAAAATCGTTTTAATTTATTTTAAACTTTTATTCGGGTTACTGCAGCGAACACGAATACAAAACAGTTCATTCTTATCTTTTGAAAATATCTTCACTCAAGGGAGTTCCACACTCAAAATGTTTATGGAATAAAATCGTACAATTTTTTTTTTCTTTTGCTTGCAAATGATAATATTTCAACTGTCAAAGACGAAAACAACAACAAAAAAACGAAATGCCAAAAATTCCTTACTCTTTGCTATTCATATCTTGTTTGTTTCGTCTCTTTATCTGAATCTACAACGTGTTGTTGCTATCTGCGAAAGGAATGTCGCATTATTTGGGTCTCTAAGGTACTCCAGTCATTTAGTGACTGGAAAACGAAAACCCCCGAAAAAACAGAAGAATTGTTTAACATTCTTTTCGATTACTTCAATTATTTGTGTTATTGTTGTTATTTGTTTTAAGTTTTCAATGTTTTATCGATAAGGTGCGACAAAATGATAGTTAGTAACCGAATTGATCGCACAAGTACTTGTCATACAAATTATTGAGACTATATTTGAACGATAAGGTAGTGTAAGCGTCACTGCAGTACGAATTGAATTTCGTTGCTGCTTACGGCCGCAGTGGCAGCAGAATAAAATGAGTTGCCAGAGGTATGTATTTAATATTCTGTATGGGTATGGCCTTAAATCGCCTAAAACTACCTACATATATATGCCAAGATAATAATCTCATGATTTGTAATAACCTTCTTCTGATTACTTAAATCGCAACTATAAGTGACAAAATAATTAAATTCCATAGAGGACTCCAAGTTCTAACGACTACTAAACATTCCCGAGCGCAACAGATATTCGATTCCTCTGCAGGGACAGGAAATATGTAACAAACCTCTATCCATACCTTCCAGAGCGACTATTCCCTATTCCTCTTCCATTAAGTTGATTATACTGTTGACTCTTATAGAAATCTGTTCACTGTGTTAACAGAAACTGCCTGTACTACCCCCATAAAAAGATTTTTAATGCGTTGCACATCTTTCATGTAGGTAGTTGGGCATGAGTTCGACCATGAAGGTTCATATTGGCTTATTGCATTTTCACTTTTAAAGTACCAACTACATGTGCTCTAGTATGTCGGTAACTTACTCTTAACTCTTCCAGTTCACTTCTCGGAGGGGAGTTATGCCTGGTAGAGTGTCATCCTTAAAAATTGCAATCTCGAGTCTACAAAAGCTGGGCAATTATATTGAAAGTGTGCAATAATTGCACTGTCCTCTCCGCAAGCCCTATATTCCTTATTATCTGCTGAGCCTATACGGTTTTGATGTTTTGATGTAAGGAATCATCAGGATCGCCCCAGAGCATTATATTGTTACGCAAATGGAAACGACATAATATCGTTTCACAAGAAAACATCGTTTAAAATAAACAATAAGCAAAAGCTACAAATACAACACAACACACACGACACAGATACACACTAACAAATACATCGAACACGTTCCAAGTAAACCCACAACAACAAGAATGAGAGAAAAAGCTATAGCCAAGTTATAATCTAAACGTTTTTAAAAAGGTAAAAACGTAACAATATATTGATCTCTGGTTCTTTTATCTTAAGGTCCGGCAGCCGGGCTATATCTTGATTTCTATTTCTTATATATTAAAGCCCTCTACCGTCCTATCTCCATATTTTGAACTATCATCTTTTGGAGACTAGTTGCTATGATACAGGAAGCCGGTTAGACTTGAAGGACAAGAACCAGAGAATATTGCAAATTACCGCTTCGAGAATTACAAAATTCGTATGGTATAGACGGGGCCAAAACAGAATTACGATACTGCTGAATCATAGCAAGCAAGACAAAACACATCTTGTTGGAGTTACTAAGGATCACGTCATTGTCGGCAGTATGTTGTACGCCAAAAGGCTTAATAAAATATTTTATATGTAATAAGCGCTCTTGCAAGGAAGTAACTGCAGTTTTATAACGTTAGCCTGGCGATTTCCAAGGACAATTGGAATCTTTTTTTTAAATTTTGGAGATTGTGGAGGTCCTAAGGGGTGAGAGGTCTTGAATAAAATACAACCAAAATTCCTTCAAAAGTAGTCATTGGAATTGAAGGAGATAATACCAAACCAGGCTTATGACGTTAGATATCCAAGCGAAAGAACTCAGCTTTCATTATAGTTTGCAATATGCAGCACCGCTACTGGAATGGAACTTAGAGAAACATTCCCAATCTATTAAAAAATGACAGCAACCGTGTGAGACACATTGGATGCAAGACCGCATTTCGAATTAAATTCTTACTTTACCCGGAAACCGTTCATTACTACATCGATTTAAGCTGGCAAATAGTGTACAAACTACCCTGTATTGCACGCATCGGGTCACATCGAAGGCAAGGAATTCAGTGCACAGTGCAAAGCATTAGAGGATATTTATCGATTTAAGCTTGCGAATACTGTACAAACTGCCTGGCTGAAATGGACACATCGGGTCACGTAACTTTCGACGACAACGAGTTCAGTGCACAGCGCAAAGCATTAAAGGATACTTCTACTGTTGAAAATCTAATTACCGAAGCGTGTCACATGAGTGACAAGTGTAAGGCGGGTCAACTGTTCGCCAGGCCAGATTTGTTCAGATACGGCATAATCTGTAACTAGTGGAGCAGCAACGACATTGACTTTAACAGTAGACGTTTAAAGACAACAATAATCGTAAAGGAGACAACTAAGCTGTACGGTTGATCATAGCGCTTTTTCTTCTGAAGAGTACTTCTGAAGTATTCTGAGAGGAATTCCCCGTCGAAACCAATATGGGAGCCTTTCCACTCCCAAAGTAATACCACAAATGGTGAGAGGGCAGTGTTCAGCAATGCTATATAGTCGTATAGCAAGCCCTTGAAAGTCTCCGCACTGAAGCGCATCTAAACCCTCTAAATAACTTAGATTTTCAGGCTATATTACAGATGAACTATTTTTTTTTTCGGAGTCTTGAATTAAGGTGTGAAAAGGCCCCCTTAAAAGATTCCACTATTATCCCTTTCTATCACATAAATTCTCTCAAACCTGGCAACCCTTTCCTGTGACGCTAACGCTCTGCTAAAAGCTTAATTACACACGTTACTGTTCTGCCTTATGCTACATGCTAAAAGAATAATGAAGACAGCAAAAACATTTTATTTTTTTCAAAAGCGTTTGTACTTGTTAAACACATACCTGCATGCAAACACCGTGCTGACGGCAGGTGCCAATAAAAGGTGTGTAAATTACTCGCATTTAAAGTGTGAATGGCAGGCAGGTAGGCAGTAGAGTAATTTTCTTTTATTAAGAAATTAATGACAAAATTAATAAACAAAGAATTTCAAATATTTCAATTGATAACCATTCTAATGATAACGACAGCCTACAGGCTTTGACAAGGAGGGTGGAGAGAAGGAAATTGGAGAGGGGAGGGGAGATTGCAAAATATTTTTAATTATAAAGTAATAAAAAAAAGAGTAAAGAAATAAAAAAAATTCCCCTTTCAATTTCATAACAAAACAAATAAAAGAAATAATAAAGAACCCCAAAGTCGTTTATGAAACATATGTATTTGCCTATAGACGCCAACAGGTGTCGCTGGTGTTTTTTTCTTTTATCGCATCAAGTGAAATCAATTTAATTATAGATTTCAATATTGCATAGCAAATGTATAATAAAAAAATTATGGTTTTTTTTTTTTAATTTCGATTTCTATATGATTATGACGTGAGTACACAACAAGTAACGTATTCGGTTGCAAATCTGTTCCGCTTTTTAAAATATTTTATTGAATGTCTACTAAAATAAAAAACTAAAAATAAAAAATAAACACTAAAAATCATAAAGAGCCCAAAGATATACCAGCAACTGCATAATAATTTGTGCATTATTTATAAAGCGTTCAAATGTTTAAACCTAAGATGCTCTTATAGGGTCTGAGAGGAAGTAGAAACAGACCGCTTGTAGATCGAATTTTTTCTCATAAAAGGGTAGCCAAAAAAGCCAACAAATGAAAGCTGCTCTTAATAATGAAAATGCTTTAGTCAGAATGGTCAAAATGATAGACCATATTATTTGATAGCCTTTCGACGAATAAACCAACACACTACCTGCCATACTACGGCCACTACCTAACTTTGATAACTTTTTGCCTTTTTAGAATTTTGTGGATTCTTTTATTGCCTTCTCATATGGGCAATAATTATGAACAATCAACATCCTCGCGCTTCTACTGAAGTGAAATTATTACCAGTAAAATTATTCACCTTGAGCAGTAACACTTAGTGGCATTAAGCTCAATGCCTTAGTTTTAGCTGCGTCACCATTGCAGTGAGTGGCCTTTCATTCGAGTACTAATCCAGTTTCGCATCTAACTGGCTTCTATCTAAATTACCTGCCAAAGAATGTGCGCCACTTGACGCAATGCAATCCTATCACTACTTTATTCAGGATTATAACTTATCTCCTCACATCAACCATGTGTTAATTTTATCCATTAGCAGCTGCTGAACCTTCAGCTTTATAATGTCGAATCAGCGCGACAGATTTAAGAAAGAGAGACAGTCAGTGAAAGAATTTTTTCATACATCGTTTCGTCCGAGATATCTGAGCTAGGTCATGAACACTGCCTAGACAATGACAACGATATAATTTATAATTTTTCGCTGCTCTGCTCTATTTAATGATCTCCTCTTTTGAATGTAGTTTTGATAGAAAATTTCACATTTGAATTCCAAGCAAGGATGACTCAAAGTCTACACAGATGGTTTTTAAAGCGAAAATAACATAGGAGTGGACATTTCTTCGAAAGGCTGTCTCTCGGCCTCCCTCGACTATTGAATTGTGTTTCAGACAGAGGCAATAGCCGTAAATCATGCTGACAACTGAGAAGGAAAGGATCTTTTAAGTGAAGCATTTCCATATTAATTTTCATTGACAGTCAAGCACCAATCAGATATCTCTTGGGTGTAGCTTTTAGGTTTAAGCCGGTTGACATATGCAACGACCAGAGGTCGGTTCAGAGGTCTATTAACCAAAAAAAAAAATTTTTTTGGTCGCTAATAAGTCTCCCGCCAAGGAAAAATCTTGACCTTTGATTCACCACTGCAAGGTGGTGCGATCCACGTTTGCAGAAAGAATGGCACTCTATTAGCAAAAAAAAAAGAGTTCTTCACCACTACCACAACACCTCTTTACAGAGGCTGTCCCATCAGCCTCAGACCTCTTGTGATAGCCCAAACAAATGTTTAGCTGGAAAACCTTGAGCATAGGAAGAGCAGAACTTTGCCATTCTTAAAGGAATGAAGAGTATACAAATTCTGAATCTCGAGGCTTCGTAGACAGTCTAGTTCCAGTTAAGCAAACGTACTGGAGTCTTCCGGCCTTAGCCTTACAATCTCTGAAATATCATAATAGAAGCATGAAATGTATTGGAATGATCAATTGCCACAACACATGGATTATGTGCCACTTGGAACACATGCAAGGTGACTTAAACCTCAAAATGGCAACTCCTATGATGAGTGAATTATGCTGAGGCGCTTTTAACATTTTCCCAGTAATAAATCGTTATTCATCCACTTTCATGGAAATACATCAAGACAACGGACCCATGGACCTACTCACAGAGAGATACTTTGTGGTGAGATATGCAACCAAATAGCATTAAAGGAAATAAGAGAATTAAATTCAGTAGTTTGATAGGCCTTATTACCCTCAAGTTTGGTGCTGCTCAGGAGCCATATATTGGACTGCGATACTAAGGCTCAAGTGTAGATAGTACGAACCTTCTTTCAACACACCAAAATACCAGATGCCTGAAAAGTCCCCATCTTTCTATTACCAACTAAGGGTTAATCTCGTAAACATATTTGATTGGCAGGCAGATATATTGAAAAAAACATTTCGATATCTACAGCATTTGGAAGTCTTTTAAAGCACTTGTAAAAGATTTTACGAGCAAATTTAGAAAAAACTTACAAGAAATCGAGTGCCATCATCACCACCAATGGTAACAGCCAGCCAGCCAGCATCTTAAGCGCAACTTAAACCGGTCGACATGTAACCACAAAAATTTGGGTGATGATGTTGGCGATGAGTGCTAGGCTTCAATGCATTCGTGAATGGCTTAAAGGTACTTACTTATACATATAGCCACCACTAATAGCTGCGATTCAAATTCAATGTGCAACAGGTAGTTTCCAAAATTATACAAAATTGTAGTGTGGAGTTTTCAATTGTGTAAACATGAAATGGAAAAATCATGATCACCAACATCGCCATCATCATCATTTCCACTCAGCAGCGCCTTAAGAGTGGAGCTATTTGTTGAAATGATTGAGAATAATTTATGCAACATTTAAGAGACCACAGACCAAAAAGACTAAAAGAATGGGTTTCTTATGTAAACCTTATCTAGAGTTAAATAAACTGACTCATATTGTTATAATTTGGTTGTCAGTCTTTCTTTTTTTTTTAGAAATCATTGCCTTTTCCCTCTTTGGCGGCTAAAACTTAAAGCTGCTGAGTCATTTGTTTGTATGTAACATCAATGGATGGGATTTTTCAAATGAAAAAAATTGTTAACAAAAAAACAAAGTGAGTACCGTTGAAAATGTGTTGAAAACTCATTTCATTTTAATGATGGCCTGACAAGTGTGACGAGAAATTTTAGTTGACATAGGTTTGGTTAACAGCGTGTTTTTCGAACACAAATTGGTACTTTTTATTTCATTTGAAAATGATTTTAAAATTTTATAAAAATCGTATTTACTTCAAAGATTTGCTAAATAAAACTGTTCTAAAAATTGGTACATTTTTATGTAATTAAAAAAGTACTTTAAAAAAAAGTACTTTAAAGAAAGTACTTTAAAAAAAGTACTTTTTGTTATACTTTTATTGACTTGTATTATTAATTAACGTTCAAATATATTTACCTTTAGCAAATGATTTCAACAATAAATAAATTTAGAAAACGTACCTGAAAATAGAAAAAGAAAAAAAAAATATTTAACCAAAGGTCCTTTTTCACGGTACTTTTTATAGAAATATAGAATTTGGATTAAAAACGTATTAGCTGAAACAGTTTCATGCAATAGGTATTCAAAAAGCAAAGACGACAAATGATGCTGGGAAATGTTTACCCCGATCACCATGATGAATATTCCCAGAACAAAAGTTGCGTGATTGAACGCCAATGATTTTCAATTACTTTCAATACAACAGCGAAACTTAAGCGATGTGAAACTCCTTTTCCTACCTTAAGAAATTTTAGCACAAAAACGGACGATTCTCACGAGGCTGTTTAAGGACGGCTAAACAAAACTGTTCAGGCAACTGGCTAAGTAAGAGAAGTATGGAAATCAAGCTATATCTCATAAACGAGTGAATTTCGTACAACTGTGAGTACATGAGGCTCACAATCCGAGCCGAATTCACTACAGGTATTCGCCAATTGATGCTAGAGGAGAATATCCGCATTTTGGGGTCTTCGCACTCAGAAAGACACAAACTATGTTGACTGAAACTCACAAGGCGTTTACATAAAAAGGCGACCAATACATGAAAACGCCATCCTGACGAAGTTGCAGAGGGCAAGACGAGGTATGACTTGTGTTACACAATCGTAATGGACCATAATTGCTGAGATCTAATTTTTCTTATAGGAACCAAATAATAATCACAAAGAAATCGGTAATCAGCGATCAATAGTGATCGTCTGGGCAACGCTACTCTCACCGAAATATAAACTGAAGACGCCGCCGCCAACTCAAAATCCACAACAAACAGTAACTTTTTCGAGATGCATTAAATACTCTTGGATCTTATGTAGATCAGTATCATCCTAAATTTGACTGTTTTGTTATCTCACGTATCCATTATTCATTCAGAAATGGGCCACTTCGCTGAAGATGATTTTTTAATGAAAATTAAGTTTAATTTCCTACTGCTTCAGGGAACACATGTCCTTGTCTATTGCCGTCCATAGTGATTTGCAAAACACACTGAATAATAGGCAACTAATTGGACAGATGAAGCTCGTAAAAGATGACACAGCCCTGCATGGGTTTTGCAAATAAGATGGCTCCAGGTTCAAAAACTTTCCATCACGTCAGGTTTTCGAGAAAAAGGGGATTGAAACCCCTAAAAATAGCGTTTTTGGCCATTTTTGAAAAATTTTAGAGCTAAACACTGACGTGCTAGAACCATCGCTATTGTCAGAAATTGACAATTGATCTTTGCTCTTTAAAATAAGGCCAAAGCCAAATTGTTTGCATGTACCCTTAAAGTAGGGGGTGGGACATAAGTCGGTGTGGCGGTCTAGGTCCTTAAAATATAATCAGATTTACTTGAAAATTGTTACTCAGGGGTTTTTGGGGTCGCTGATTACAGATCATTCAGATTTAAAAAAATTAAAATGGCGGATCCAATATGGCGGTAACAATTTTCAAGTAAATGTGATACATTTTTATAAACCTCGACCGCCATGTTGGATCCGCCATTTTGTATTTTTAAAATCTGAATGAAGATTCGTGTTCAGCGCGCAAAATACTTTCGGAAACACATGGAGCCATCTTATTTGCACAAAAAAAAGTCCAAATTTGCTGGGCTGTGTGATCGTTGTCGACTGTCAAAGTCCGAAGTTCGGTTAGAAGAACATGTAGAAGTGAGTCTCGTTGCTCATGATGATTTTCGGTGAAAACATATGTCATCCTCATGGTAGAGAATCAGGTTGATTTGAGTATAGATTATATGTGCTTAGCCGTTAATCTATACAGGGTAAAAGAACCTCTTCAACACTGACTATAAATTAGAATTACGTGGCACATCGGCTAGACGGTACTTTGACATTCTCGATATTCCGCAGATCAGGAGCTGTCCAAGCCTGACAGTTTCTAGTATTGTAATCTAGTCAATCAGGTAGTGATTGTTAAGTTATTGTCGGATAAAAGGGAAATCTTGTCCTAATTTACATGATGTGTCAATGCCACCAACGAATTATTAATATTAAGCAAAACATATCGAACCATGATCATTCCTTAGATGATATGCAGGTCAAAAGGATTACATACGACCGAGTTTATATTTGATTAGTGGGAATATATGTAAGTACACTGTAACATTGAATTGAAAACAGTATCCTCTGTTAAACATATCAGATTTTATCTCTATGTGAACGACAAAGATTTCCATAACCTTGACCAAATTCATTATCTTCTAATATGTAAACCTATGTATGTAAACACCTTCTAAAATCATCGCCGTCTTATTAAGCAGAAATGTAAACAATGCCTTAGTCATGGCAATGTGTACTAACATTTTTCCTCAGGGGTTCTCTCTCACTAAAATACAAAATCAATAGAGAGCGCATTGGTACTGGTTTGTAAACTCAGTAAACGTGATACAGTGTGAGTGAAGTGAGCAAAGCGAGAAAGAGCAGGTACTTTTCATATGCAAAACCGGTTAGTTTGCAGTTGAAGAACTTCGGGAAAACCCAAGAAAAGTACAGAAGATGCTCAATAATAACAAACAAACAAAAAAACAACAGCATAACATTTAAGATTTCCCAATGCAAACTACAACAACAGCAACAACAACAGCAACAACATACAGTTTGAAAATGCAAATGCAGCATCAAACGAATGTGGGATAGATTAAAAGCAAAACATGATTTTCAAGTTAAAAATGAAAGAAAATAACCAGTGTGTGAGAGAGAGGTAGAGACACGAAGAGAGATTCAGAAAAGAAAAGAGCAGTTCCAACAAGAGAAGATAATAAAGCACGTACAAAAACATCGGTAAACAGCAACGAAAGCGGTAAAGCCAGAGTGTTCAACTTTTTAGCATGGAAAGACGTTTAAATTAAAGGAAAGAAAAGCGCAGTTTCTAACAAAATAAAGTAGGGATTACGAATCAAAGTGGAGCCGTTGTATTTGATCCCAATAAAACGAATCACATGATCATAGGGAAAAAAACTAACTCACTTTCAAATGTCTGATTAGTCCATCAGGTCAATTATAGTTTCCAAGTCTTCAAATTCAATTTTCTTAGACACCAGCCTTTATACCAATTCAACAGTTCATTATAAATATTGAACAAATTCACTCAAAGTAAGGAAACATTGAAAAGTTTTATTTTATGCTTAGGCCTGATCATCCAAGATATTCCATACACAGACCAAACCAACCAATATTCCTAAGCGATTGTGTTATTGTGCACTCACAACTAACACCCACTTGACCGTGCAAATAGTCAGCAGCATGGTTCAGAAGGAACTCGTGTCAATAAACCTATTTCTACTCCTTTCCGTCTCTCAATAATGATTGTGGAAGAAACAGTATTTGCCACAAATTTTTCGGCCGCAGGAAAAAGTGAAATTTCCAGTTCCTAAGCCACCTTCTAATCTGAAGTGTGCAGACATCAGCAAAGTTGCTAAGAACGTCGTCTTCTACTACTTCTTGTAACATTAAAACAGCTCCAGCAGAAAGCATTCCACAATAAGTTGCTTCCATGAACATACTTATATAAAGAATTACCAGCAGATTCACTACCTTCCCATCTGGAGAAGGGTGCAATTCTCCAACAAAAAAAAAAGATAAAGGCTTCACATAATGCGAGCTATATCATTACAGAACTTAAGTTTGCGATTGCGTTTTAGTTTCGTCAAGCAGCCATTGTAGTGAGTTGAGTTAGACGAGAGCTCGTGCTTCAAACCCCAGCTCTAACATCCCAAATATGAAAGAATACTTTTTCAGGAGACTTCCTCTCAACAGTTTTCTGTAAAAAAAAGTTCTGAGAGTAAATAGAATTGTCATGTAAAGTTTCTTAAATTTCAATGTGAGGATTAATCAAGCGCTGTTTGCAAAAAGTATTTCAATTACTCTGGCCGAACGTAATTTCCAACGAAGACTCCTGGCGGGCAAAACTCGCATCAGTTCCCAAATGAATTAGAAAGAGGATCAGTCTTCTTCTGAGGCAACACCAGGATGATATATTGTCGTCTAATTAAAATCCTCAAACCAGCAAGAAAAGGGGAAGAAAGATTGCCCACACGCGGAGTTTATACCAGATCAATCTGATTAAAAACAAGATATATCGCGGTGGAAGTCTTTCCAACAAGAAAAAGATGGTTTGCAATGAATCACAAATGTTCCACTAAGTAGAAGAAGAAATAACGGTTAATAGGTTGCTAACTTTGAGCACGAATACAAAATTTTCTTGTCGAAACTCTAGACGTAATATTTAAGACGTTGGAACCCCATCCGAAATGGAAAGCAGAGATGTAATGGTATAAAATGATTGTGGAGATAAGAAAACAGGCATTCAAAAAATTTTCTCTGATTCGATTCTAATTTTGCTTTGAAAGTAAATAGAAATGTGTTGCGAATACTTTCGAGAGCATTTAGCTGTCACTATGCCCGCAAAAAGCAGGATAAGTGCATATGCCACTAGTATCCGCAATTTGTGCTGTGTGTAAGGGCGGGCGATCGAGAGTTGGACGTAAAAGATACAAGCTACTATACGCACAAAAACCACTAAAAACAAGTGTTAAAAATGCTCAGTTGGCAATACTGAATGAAGCTGGCAATGCAACTGTAAACAGCTGATGCAAACGTATAGAAAAGAGTATGGTCTTGAAACAACGTTTAAAATAACAACTTATAAACAAACAAAAACAATAAGAACTACTACGATAACAGCTAATAGAGAAAAACAACAATAAACAGCGACAGCATATACATATGTACGTATACACGTTGCCTATACTGTTAATAACAACGGCGTAACCAAAGTAACTGATGGTGAGTAACGTTGCATTCAATCATTGGGAAAAAACAAAAATAATAACAACTACAACAACTACAACGACAGCAATACAAATAAATAAATAAAAGTGGGTTTTTTGTTTTGTATACACAGTTGAGAAGGTTGTTAATTTTTTTTCAACAGTCTGTAAAGGAATGTTTTCGTTGAATGGAGAGAATTATTAAAATGATAAGTAGGAAGGTTAACAGTTTCCTTGACATGCTTGATCTGCTCCACTAGGATTACCGCAGGAGCTTTCATGAAAGGAAAGGGAGTCAATACAACACCTTTTAAGTGAGTGCCCTGCACATCAGAAAAGACGACATTGGTTTTTGGGTGACAGAACGTTTGAGGATCTGGGCATGGTGGCGAGCGTGCCACTAAGTAAACTGATCGGTTTAATCCGGAGTTCGTGGTGGTTCAAACCTACCATTAACGGATCATGACAAGGGGGTTTACTTCACACTGGGTAACATTATGGGCTATCATGTGAATTTGCTAATGAACGGTAAGCTACCCGCCAAACTAACGCAAGGTTAACAAGCAGTTAACTTCGGTTGCTTTTGTTGATTTTGGTAGGAATATTGTTGACATGTGCTCCTTCTTATAGAATTTCATGCAGAAACATTTATGGGCAGTATATCTTGGGTTGAAAAACGGAGAAGAATACATCGCCCTCAATAGAAATCCATAGATTGGGTAGAATGACTTGGTCCTGCGTACGCACATATGCTTTGGTATACTGCACACATGGTAGCAGAGGGAGAGGGCTTCCAAAAGCTATGTGAAATCATTTAACTCTTCAAGAATATTTTCAACATCGTGCAGGAAAAAATGTTTAAAAACATCGGTAGACAGCAGAACTTCGAGAAGTACAGAAGAAACTTATTGATGTCCTCCCTCCAGTATAGAGGCGACTCACACCAGAAAAATGGCGAGCA
The DNA here is from genome assembly GCA_930367235.1 of Sarcophaga rosellei. NCBI lineage: Eukaryota > Metazoa > Arthropoda > Insecta > Diptera > Sarcophagidae > Sarcophaga > Sarcophaga rosellei. The sequence continues at coordinate 11,337,718 of OV884020.1, read as the reverse complement.
AGAAACTCAAGTTATTGATGAAGATTGAAGTCAGTCTCCATTACGCTTATGGCTCAACTTTATTGACCACATTTGCAACTTTATGACTTCAAACTAAACACATTCCTGTTGAATGATTTAATTCCTTTCCATATCTGTTACGTTGTGTTAATACGGTGCGCCTTTTCTGCAGAGAGGCATAGCTGTGTTTATTTTGACCGTTGGCAGTGTTTGCCAGAGAGTGTTTTTTATCGTCATTTGCTTTGCATTCGAGGTAAACAAGAGATGATTGAGCATATTTTGGCAAGCCAAGACTAGTAAGACACCTTAAGCATATTTAGCCAATGCTGGCTTAAGTCAGTCATTTTTTAAAACTACAACAGGCATGTTCAGCTAAACGAACGAACGATAACGAAGCGGCAAAAGTGAATTTAAAGCCAGATTTATAAGGCGTAACGAAGTAAATGCAAATAATAAAAAAAACAAAACAAAGAACAGGTGTTAACAACGCGCGCGTAAGATTTTTAACGAGAATTTTCAAGAAACAAAACTCCGATAAAAGTGGGGAATTCTAAAACTTTAAAATTTAAAGAATAATTTTTCTTAAAAATCTTAACTAGACAACGTGATTGTGTTTGTGTGTGTGTGTCATGATGAAACGTTTGAAGAGTATTGCGCGTATTGGTTTCGATTTAATAATATTCGCTGGCTTGTGTTTATCGGAAGTGGCTTTGCGTAAATGGTTTAAACCGTATAAGCGGGGTTTCTTTTGCAATGATGAATCACTGCAATATCCGCTAAAAGAAAGTACCATTAGCACGGTTTTTCTGGCGACAACCGTATTGGCCGTACCCTCTTCAGTTATGCTGGTGGTGGAGCTATTCAAACAACTTTCTCCGGCGGCGAATGAAAAAAGAAAATCACCACATCAAAGCAATAGTAATGGTGGTAATAAGTCGGGATGCCGCATAGGAGAACGTTTAATGCATTGCTACATGCAGATTGGCTATTATCTCTTTGGACTGGCATTGTGTTTGGTGTCTACCCATATTACCAAGTTCACGGTAGGACGTTTGAGGCCTCACTTTTTTGCTGTGTGTCAACCCCAATTGCCAGATGGTTCTACTTGTAAGGATTCTTTCAATTATGGCCGTTATATAGAGGATTATGAGTGTGTGGGTCAAAATCAGACGGCTACTACGTTGGCCCAATTGGGACAATCGTTTCCAAGTGGCCATGCCAGCATATTCTTCTATGCCATGGTGTATTTGGCTGTTTATCTGCAGGCTGCATTAAGTACAAGAGCCTCAAAGTTGCTGAAGCATTTGCTGCAGTTCATTTTCATCATGTTTGCATGGTATGTGGCCTTGACCCGTATTTCAGACTATTGGCATCATTGGTCTGATGTGGTAGCTGGTATCTTGCTGGGATCTCTAATAGCTTTTGTGGTTGCTGTCTATGTGGCCAGGATATTTGTAAGAAAACCTTTGCTACGCGGCAATAGCAATGGTAATGTGGCTCCCAAGCCTCCAGCCAAACCAGCAGCCTCGCCTACAAACTCTTCAGGAAAATCGAATAATACACCGCCCATATTGCCAGCCTATACGTTTGGCACCTTGCCCTACTTGCCTCATCCTCATGCAGCCACAGCGGCAGCGGTAGCCGCAGCAGCAGCTGCTCAACAACAGGCTCAATATGCCCAAACTTACCACAACTATGGCTATGTGCCATAGTCGTGCTAAACAACAAAACGCCCCACTAGCAGCATTCCAATAAAAGCTAAGCTTGTATGATGATGACTCTCTTAATACGTTGGCTAGCGATTGCTGTTGCTAATAACAGATGCTGCTGCTCTTGCTATTACTGATGTGAAGTGATGCTGATGATGATAATGATGATGATGCGTTCGTTCGTTGTGAAAGTAGTCAAACAACAAGTGAGCCTTAAAAATGTTGCATGCACCATAATAACATGTTAAAAAACAAAAACGAAAAATTCAAAACAAAAATTCAAAATTTGTTTCGCGTGCCTATTTTTGGTTTTTTTTACATTTTTTTTTTAATTTAATTTTAAATGTTTTTCTTTTTATTTTTTAGTTTTAAGTTTTAAAAATAATTTTTTTTTTACATTTTAAGCGTTTAAAACTTGTCTATACTTTACAAATTAGTAGTTAGTGCAACCAAATATAGACACAAACAGACACCAAAAGGCTGCAGTTGTTGAAAACACGTCAAGACAAAACAAAAATATGGTTTTCGAAACGTTGCTTGCGTACATATGTATGTACGTTACAGACTTGGTGCCTGTTTTGCTAAAGACTTTATCAATTCTTGTCTTATAAAGTCCCTGCTAACCGCATAAGAGTCTATAAATTTGTTTTTGGTTTGTTTTTGTAGTCTGTATATAGATTTATAAGATTTTGTAATGTCTTCCTTCATCCATAAATGTTCAATGAAACAAAGACAGTGAAAGCTTTAAAAGGTGGACCAAAAAAAAAAGGAATTTTTCAATTTGTCTAAGGCTGACTTGTCATCACAGAAAAGGTTAATTGCGCAACCTGTTTCGTTTTCTGATCGACGTGACATAAATAAAAATGTTTTGTAGATTCTTTTAAGGAAACTCTGCTCAGCCATTTATTGGCTTTGATATTCCCACTGTAATCATGCTTAGCTTGTTATCCATGGGCTGACGCTTTACATTTCTACAAATAATGAAGAGTGGAGAAAGTTTTAGCCACAGACTAGTCTTCTTATTAGACAACGCCTCACATTTCTATCCCTAAATCGTATGGCAATCGATCGCACAATAGCGTTTCTCTCGGGCCTTTCGACTTTTGGTAGTCATGCCGAAAGGCTTGGCTTCCGTCTATTGATTTCTGTAGGAGCTACAGGTCTGAGTAGGAGTAAGAGATTGCCTCTCCGCTCATGCCCTCTCACTTGCTGCAATAGCAAGATTTATTTAGGACTGTTTAATTTCTGAATTCAGTATTGATTGTTGTATCAAAATGTGGTGCTTAAATGTTGCAATAAGTGGGATCTCTTCCTTATCTTGATAACCTAAGTCAGTGGCTTATTATAGGACTTCTATAGAAACATGATTGTTCTTCAAAAAAACAAGTCAGTGCCTTCAAAATGCCTTAATGGTGAGCGAAAGTTTGAGGGGCTCTAGATTTTTCAAGGCCATTTTTTCACACAAAAAATTTTTGCTTCTAGAAACTATTCTTGTGATATGTCGGGAAAAGTGCATGTATTTCCCAAAGTCATGCAAAAATTACTTGAAACTTAAAGAGAATGAGGAAGTTTAGCATAGATTGATGATGTTAGATGATGATACGTTAGATTTCTGTCAAGTTAAGCCAAATTCAACACCAACGTTAATCCCCTTCACTCATGAATAAAATTAACACACACAACATGGGTGCTGCGAGAAGCGAGGTTGTAATCATGGCTAAATGGTTGTAATGATCAACTTGAGTAAGAGTAAGTCTGCTGTTCTATTCAATTTAGAATAGTTTGAAACAGCGTTTTAAAGGCGGCTGTTTTGTACAGAATGTATAGGAAAACCCTTACTTAGTTTTGGTATCAGAGATTGAACCGATCGGTGGTATTCTACGAATGGCGTGATTATTACTATACTATGCGTTACTTTGGCCTGATGGTTTGGGATTCTTATACGTATACGCTTCACCGTGCATCATTTTAAATGTAGTCTTGCTGCAGCAACCAGTAACTTCATTAATCATTTGGAACTTACTAGCCATGAAGCATTTTTTTGAATTCAAATGTTAAAAGAGTATACTAGAAGTGTAGTGTAACAACCTCCTTAACAAAAGAACTAGAGAGTGGTATTGGGATAGCTGAAATAATTTTGTGAGTCGAGATTTTGAATTTAAAAAAAATCGATTTTTGGCAAAAAATATATGAAAATTCTCTAGACGATCAGTGGCCATTTTGGAACATTTTTTGAATTCAAATGGTAAAAGAGGATACTAGAAATGTAGTGTAACAACCTTCTTAGAAAAGATCTCAAGGCTGTTATTATAGCGATCTACAGAAACAGCTCACAATTACTTTCTCCCTTGCATGTGACTTCCACAAAGCATTTCTGGCTTGTTTCCGTTTCTTTAATCTATTTTTGTTGTTCCCGCTAAGAGGGTGGTTAATCTGCTGTAGCTCGTCCTAGGACAATGGGGCTGCCATCTATCGTTGCCTAAAAACAAAAGCCCTCCCAGTATTTCTACAGAAAAACCTAATCATTGAAATTGTAACCACATTCTTGGCCATTAAGTCAACATAAGGCCTTTCCTAGACCACAAATTCGGTTTCCTACTGCAGCTGCGCATCAAGAGTTCAGGGTATTTTCTATTCAGCAAAAAATTGCATGTTAGTATTGCGTGAATGTATGACATTAGTAGGGGAGACTTTCCTTAACTACTGGAGGCCAAAATATTTATTTTTTGGGGACATTGCAGCCATCATTATAGCTGTTTGAAATATGAAAGAGTGCCTGTATTGTGTGTTGTCTTTTGAGTGAAATTTTAAGTTAATTTTTGTGTGGTTATCCGACATATCAGGGTCGCGAGGAAAATTTGAAATGATCTTAAGAAAAATTTTAAAGGTCTAAAGAGTTCATTTCATGTGACCTGTAAAAGCTTTCACTTTCAGTTTTCTTTATATTGTTGCAATATTTTTTTTTTTATTATTTAAACAAAAACAATTTAAAAAATAAAATTTTTTTATTTCATATTTTAAAATTTTTTATTTTGATTTTTTTATTTATAAAATATGTGTTAATTTATTTAAATTTTAGAAAATATTTTCTTAAGTTCGTAATGAAGAAAAAAAAAACTGTACTGATTGGTAGTAAAAAATTTACATAAAAATTCAAATTCAAATATAAGAGATTTTATTTTAATCTTAAGACTGGATTTAAAAGAAAAAAAATTAAAAAAAAAAAAACTTATAAACAAACAATCTGTGTGTGCATGTGTTTTATTATTTATTCATTGGATTTTTTTTTATTTTGAATGGTAAGACAAGAACCTGTACCCCTTGAAATGGTTACAAGTGAGCGCTGGTAGCTAAGCAAAGTAAAGGTATTTGTAAAAAATGTTGTCGCCGCCACCGCCGCCGCCATGTATGTGTCTTAATAAATACTTAACCTGGCTTAGAAATAACATGCTCAAGACATGCAGATATTGCAACATAAATTAATAAAAAATTGTGGGCTTAAAAGTAATTAATTATCTCGTATGGGTTGGTTTTATTTGACTGGCTGGCTGGTCAGCCAAATTGAATTCTTGCAATACGTTCTGTGTTCTCTTTCGATTTCTTTTACTTGTTTTCAGTTCAAAAAGAATTTTTTTCTTTAGAAAAAACCCACTTACAACAGACCATGTAAAGATATTTAGTTACTTGCCTGAAAAAAAATGTCAACAATTCAATGGGTTAATGGGTTGCTAAGTGAACAGCAGGAGTGGTGAATTTACAATGGCCAACAAAGTAAAGTTTCACTAAATTTTTCTTGGCATTTATGTATTTGCATGTAACCTGCCATTTGTTAGTAGTTTTTACGATTTCCCTTCAAATGTTTAGATTCTTAAATGCCTACAAGCAGATCTGTGCGCAGTTGGAAGAAAAGTAGAAAATGTGTGATCGAATAACAGAGACAATCAGGCACAAAACAGTCAAGAAGGTTCTTTAGTTTACACTAGGATCCTATCCTAGAAGACTGCTGCAGCTTTGTTAAATTAAAGCTCATCTGCCAGATCGTTCTGGTACTACATATAGCATTGTGTCAGAAGTAATCGACAAGTCCTGATTAACCAATTTTGGCAATCAGAATTGCATTATGATCACCATGCCCTCACAATCAAGCTAACAAACAGGCTGAAATTGAATAAACTGGGATTTGGACATTGGCAAAAAAAATCCAACCGATCTGCAACCACTAGAGTCGTAATTTGAAAGCAAACTATGTCACCCCGCATGGCCATTCATTACACAAATGACGCTTGAGGATAGGCTCAGAGATCTAATTTAAGTTGTTAAATGGTACGCATGCTATCCAATTTAAGATTGTAATTCCACAGGAGTGTGCCTGCTCTAGCAAGTTCATGATATCCCGGTGTTTACGTCCATCAAAATAACTTCGGCATATGCCATACAGTTTGTGTTTAAAGATTACACCCGAAAGGGATCTGATAGGTTATCAAAGAAAATAGAAATGTTAGTAGTTATCAGCGTGATTTATCGTCATTACGTTGGCCTGAAATTCTAAAGACCAACAAACGGAGAAATATTCTAAGATTAGGCCTTTCGAATCGGTTGACAGAACTGAAATGCACAGAATACCTAGAGCAAAATCTATATCAAAGGACGCTGCTTAGAATTCTAATATAAAATCTCCTATCAGAACTAGGTTCAGGCGAGTTGCAATTAATGCCCGAGGGAAAACTGTTCGACCATGAAAAAGCTGTAAGTCACGTTGCCAAAAGTGCCGCATGTTCTGTAGCAAGATGGAAGCCAATTAAGCATAACAAAGAGGTTAATTTTAGATGTAGCGTGGAAAGCACAAATAATTTGTGTTGCAACAAATCTTCTCATATTGTCAAGGAACTTTAGATAGCAGTTTATATTATGAGCTGCCCTACAGAATAAACAAGATTAAGTTCGATGATTAAACCCACACGTTTTACGAATTAGTTACGAGACAATTCAGCCCCCAGCCCCTCTTCAAGCTTAGTTAATCATAAGCAGTTTTAGCTCAAGCCAAGTCTCAAACCAAGTCTGAACACATCAGTTTTATGGAGATTGCCATTAACCCCAACTGAATACATTACTCTGGGAAATAATAAGTTCGGACACATACTCCTCATTACAATAGAGATGTCTTGACCATAAACAACGACTTCGTTGCCGTAGGACCCATGCCAAGTAAGAAGTTATTTAATCCCACTTTGGGGTTTTCGTTACTTACCATCCTTTGCCACTATGTATTTCATAGAGAGGAGGTAAGTAATTGAATTTTAGAGAAGGTCTTCATCATTAAACCCAAACAGACCTACCTCAATATTAATATTGAGCAGTACAGAATCAATTTTCTAGATCCCAACACTAATACAATCCTGAGTCGTGAACATTTCTTAAGTATTAGTTGTTTAGAAAAGTTATTTCAAAAATTTTTTAGAATATGACCCACAGATCGGGCATTTAAGCTAAAACTTTAGGGTTATTGGTTTGAACTGTAATCAAAACAAACATTGGCGAATTGAATTAATTTTATAAACCGTTTGGAATTTCAATATTTTTCTTCAATAGAAATTAATAGAAAACCGTTATGTTTATACATTAGAAAACAAACTACATATTTCATTATTAAACAGAGTCTTTCCAGTTCGAGGCTGCTTATACATATATCTTCGGTGTGATGGGAAGTGCGCTTAGGAGAAAGTTTTTTTTTATATCCATCGACCTTACAATGTCGACCTTACTATAGCCGGAATAATCCATCGTGGTAAGGACCTTTAAATGGCTCTGGAGGAATATTAAAGTGTCCATACCATCAAGTTTTTTGAAGTTCTCATTTTCATCGACGTTACAGCAACCAAAAGAAGGTAACCATCTGATTCTAGACCTATCAATTTCACTTTGGAACTTGCAACCCTTTAGTCAGGACTACAACGTAGATTCGCACAGTACTTATGTGTGAGTGGCGGGATCTACAGAACGACAGGTTTTAGAGAAACTTTTCATGGCAATTTCATTTACTTTCTGAGTTTTTGCCAGAAGACATTGTTGGAGATATCTGAGGGTTGTGGTTTGAACCAGAGATCAGCAATGAATCGTTTTTTCGCTACTCATACTAATCGCACTCATGAAACTTTGAGTGTGAGTGCGTCAACAGTATTGAAATTCAACTGCTCTAATTCATTCGTACTCACTACAACATTGATTTATAAGTGCAGGTTGCAATGAGTATGAGTACAACGTTGGCATCAAACTCATAACATTCGAAATATGTTTTATTCAGATTCATAAATTTAGAAAAATACTTTTAATACTCATAAATTATCATTCATCAAAAATTACGGTCTTAGTTGTTGTTGTTGCATTTACAAAAAAGAAGAAAGAACAAGACAAAGACAGCAAGCAAAGCAAATGCCCAACTTTCTAGAGAGTATTGTAGTGTTCATACGCGAATTATACTTATTTTATGATTTGTGTAAATGTTGAGTAAAGTAGAGTAGAAATCCACATCATGCGTATTGTTAAGTATGAGTACGATGAGTACTTCAAACTTTGAATACTACTTATATTGAGTTTGATATTAAATAAATATGAATGCGTATAAGTATTAGAAATTATGAGTATGATCGAATCTACTCATCTTTTTTGAATACTCATTGCTTATATCTCGTTTGAACCATGTGCTCTCGTATGCTGTTTAATAAACGTTCAAAATTTCCATTCAATCTGGGTGGTGTTAAATTTGCTTTAAAAAAAGAAACGTGAGCTTGAACGAACCTGTACTTCAAAAAAAAAACCTTTTCTTTACATTTTAAAATTCCACATTCAAATCGATAGTCAAATGACTTGAACTGTATGTATGATTTACATGATAAAACCCGTAACGCTTGTTTTGAGAGAGATGGCTCTTGAAATATTGATGTGATGAATAGAAATGTTTTAATCGTTTGCATATATTAAAACTGTTCATTTAATTTGTTCATTTTTTATTTCCATTTCTTTTTTTTCAGTTAAAAAGATGTTTTGAATTATTTGGCTAACATCATATCAAAAATAAATTTGTTATTAAACTAGTTTAACACCAACCTTTAACAAATAAACACGGATTTCTTAACACATTTGAACGGCTAAAAAATATTTAAAAGTAAAAAAGAAACAAAAGATAGTAGACATGTGCTCCAATCCCAATACGCGTCTCTTGATGAGACTTATTGTTGATATATTGCTATTAAGCAGTGTGTATTGTGTGGCTTTGATTATCCTGCCACAATTTTTAAAACCTTTTCATCGTGGCTTCTTTTGTGGTGATGAAACTCTAATGTATCCCTATAAACCGGATACACCGTTAAAGCGTTTACATATCACTCTTCTGGTGATAGCCTTACCGGCTGCTGTGATCTTGTGCATAGAAATGTTACGTGTTGCATTTCCAGCGAATAAAACTCCTACCACCTCCAAAAGTCTCGTGCCAAAGAAACCTCGACGCTACATGTTCGTGGGTGTTACCATACCCACCTTTGTGAGTGAATGTTACAATATTATGGGCATTTATCTCTTCGGTCTGGCTTTAGTGTTAATCATAACCACTCTAACAAAAGGATATACGGGACGTTTAACACCCTACTTCTTTGAAGTGTGCCAGCCTCTGCTGCCTTCTAACGAAACAGCCTGCTCAGACTCTCAACACTTTGCCCGCTACATAGAAAACTATACCTGCAGTTCATTTACTAGCACGCCTCACCTACTCAATCTAATGCGTCAATCGTTTCCCAGTGCTCATGCTTCAACTACCGGCTATGCCATGCTATTCTTGGTCATATATTTACAGGCCCGCTTGCAAACCGGTTGGCTGATATTATGGCGTACCCTACTGCAAGTGATTACTTTAATGATTTCGGTTTTAGTCTCTTTGGAACGTTTGACCGCCAACAGGCATCATTGGTCGGATATAGTGGCAGGCCTAATAATTGGTTACATAATGGCCTGGTTTATAACTCATCTGGTGGCTCAATTCTTTCAAAAAGTACCCGTTAAAGTAAGACGCATTAAAGAGGAAAATAGCAATATTTATGGTTACTACACGGTAATGCCGAGACCGAGATATTATTAATACCCCAAGAGGCAAGAAACCTTAGCTCATAAGTATATTTAAGGTATTCGTAGTAGAAAACTAAGCAAATAAATAGCTTAAAAGAATAATTAATACGGCTGAGCCGTCAATATTTAATGCCATCCATGTACCAAATAAAAATAAAAAGAAACGAAGAAAACGGTTTTTTTTATTCGATCGATCGAAAACTGATTCTTCAGAGACTTCCCAAATTTAACAGCTGCTAACAATGATTTTGTTGAAGCTTCATCCGTCAAATTCGGTCTGTTTTACCAAATCTGCATGGGCAGGTAGATTTAATACTCAGCAACAATTGTTTTATCAAAATTGGTGTGCTGTTCGGGCAGTGTACTGCGCGTCCTACTCAGAGGACTACTCAGTATGGTGGATAAATTTCGAGTCCATAGGTTCAGTAAACAAACGACAGACAGTTGTACGTCGAAGAAGAGGAAGTTCTGTGTAAATCATCGTTGTAATTAGTGAGAATGTGCTGGAGAATCCAAAGCACTTGATTTCGTGTAGCTCACAGACCACAACTTAGCGAATTATGCGTCGAGGCCTAGACCTATATGACCTCTGGAGCAGTTAACGACTGACCCTAATTTCCATCGAAAATGGTCTTCAGTTATAAGGCCTAATTCTGGATGAATAGGTACGTGAAAGAGCAAAATTGTGGAACAATTCTAATCCACATAAGACCCAAGAGCGTCAAATGCATTCCAAAAAAGTTACCGTTGGTGTCAATTTTGGGCTGGCAGCGTCATCTGTCCACATTTCTTTGAAAACAACGTTGGTCAGGCCACTACTGTCAATGGGCGAGGCGAATAGGCATATGATGACAACAGAATGGCCATACAGCTTATGCCACAAGCTACAGCTTTGAGCACATGGCCATCTCATGGTGATGTGAACCGGATGTATCGAGATCGTTGCCGCTTTTGACATTTTCTTCTGGGGTTTCCTTAAGTCCCAATAAATATGGAATAAATAACGAATAAATTCTCCTTCTTAGCTAACACTGGGTGAAATTAAGCTGACGGAATTTGAATCAATGGAGCGTAGAACAGTTAGGTTTCATTCACTAAATAGTCTCTAATCTTACATAAAACTGAAGACCAGGGAGGCAGTTCCATCGGTTGTCACAAAATTTCTGCAGAATTTGCTAGCCGATGGAGGAGAAAGTGACCCGTCTTACACTTCATTTGACACTGACCAGCATTTGATCAAAGAGTTCTGGAAAACCAATTCTTATAATCCCTAAAAGAACAGTGAAGGAGTCCCGAATATTGAACCACTCGATTTAATACTTTTAAATTGAATTATAATTTAATTGAATTATAATATTATCGTAGGAAGGAAGAGGCAAGATTTATGTCGGCTTTTGCCTATTCTCTTCTATTTTCAAATTGCCAGTTTAATTAAACACTTAACACGTATTTTATATGATCAAATTTAAAATTATTTAAACAATTTGTTAACAAAATAGTGATTTTTTTCGTTTATTTATTTTTTTATTCTGGTGATGAGAATACAACGTGATTGTTTATACATTGCAGTACCGATTTTTGTTGAGAAATCTATTGATTTTTGCAATTTATATTGAATGACAACTGAAGCTGATTAAAGTCTTAAAAACTGTTAGTCACGATAAGTAACATTCTTGGAAAATTATTCATAATTGTACACGACGAGAAATTTAAATGTCATGCCAGATTTAGAATGTCCTTGTAAACATGCAGAGGAGGTTAGGCATGAAAAGATACTGGTAAAGGCATATACAATTTTTTTTAATAAAATAGATCACCGGACAGACTTCCGGCTAGGAAAACAATTACACTCAATGATAATTTAAAAGTCCACAAAAAGTTTATGGAAATTAAGTGGAGACTACAATTTCCAATCTTCTGGTAAACGACCATAAAAAATTGTTACAGACCACTTCTAAAGCGAAATAATGGATTGGAGAAGAAGTAATGCAAGTCAGCTATGGGTATGTACAGTAAAACCTGAACCTGCATTAAGCCTTAGGAGACAATATATTGACTCCTAGGTAAACATGTCTGAAGGAATAGCTTACAACGCCTTTTGCAAAAGCTGTGATAAGGAGACAGAATATTTTCACAGTAATTTTCTGGAACTTGGGATCCTGAGTCTTAAGATTTTTGGCACCCAGAATTTGTAAGCAAAACTTGTCTAGCTAAAGGTTACTCCAACCATAAAACCATCAGGGTAGGCTATTTTGGACCAAGATTTTAAGGTTTATCGACCTGTTTGCCCCAAGCGTTTTTACCAAACAGAGAGCAATGGCTTGGTGTAAGTAATCGTTATGAGGATCATGCAATCTTTATGGATGCTCGAAGATAAGGGCTACCACTGATAAGCGGAACTATTTTAAAGATGGCATAAATCCCTGATAAGTGGAGTCTATTCCAGACTCGGAACCATATGATCACTAATGCGGCAGTGCTGGTCCGGGCATAGATTGCACTGTAGTATAGAGTGATCATTTGTGTGGATAGCCAAGTTACTTTAAAGAGTCTGACTGGTCCCTACGTTAGCTCGAAATTGACTTAAGTCTGAAGAAAAGAGCTCACTATGCTGCCCAGAAGCGGCCAGCAGTATATTCCAGATTCAGTATTTCGCGATTACTAAAGCAGCGGTATTAAACCGTTAATAGATTGCGATGTGGTATAAAGTGGTTGCCTATGGAGACAGTCAAACTGCATTGAAGGACTAAAAGGTTTGTTGTAGTTTGCAGAAAGTCAATCGATATGCTGTCCAGACTGGTAGGTACTGTGTTGAGTTCTCGGGAGCATTGTGATGTGTGGACTAAGGATACTAGAGATGAACTGGCAAGAGAAGAGGCTGTGAAGCGTATGAACTCGATGCATTGGTTAGACCCACGCAGAGACACTTTTCGTGCTTATGGTTCAGTGATTCAATTGTTAAAGTACGGAACAGCAGTGATTGCTGGTTATACATAGGTCAAATGGGCAGTAATCTGTTACGATTTTGATATGTTTCTAGATAGGACATTATGTTTTGAGGAAAAGGACAAGTGTATTGGACAGAAACACTCTTTCGTTCTTTATGGTTTACAGTAACGTGGATAAGGCGGAATCTGTTGAGTTGAGAGTTGCTATTCTCTGAGTGACGATGTCTTACCTACTTTCCTACCTGCGTCAGCTTAATAGTCTCTGTTAACATACACTGTAAATAACTCCGCATTCATTACAGATTTTTTCTGTGCAAACGCCAGCAAATGTTTATTGCTTTGCAATAATAATAGCAATTTGCCTTAGGTCAGTTGAAACTATCGGACATAATTTTAATACAAACAGCTGCCCTAACAAACAAACAAACAACTCGAGAGTAATGTGATCGTAAAAAAAAACTGTCATAAAAAAATAAATAAACACGGAATACGTAATACTTTGGACGATTAACGTTTCTAATGCAACTCCATGTACATATTCGTATTCTTTAAAGATTTTAGTCACGTTTCAACAGATATTACGTATGTACGTACATACGTACAAAGTTTTTGGTGTTTAAAGTTTTTTTTTTCATTCATTATATTTTACGTAATAAATGTCGTCTTTATTTCATTCAATTACAATTTTTTATTTTTTTAATATTTGAAAGGGGTAAAGAAGAAATAATAAATGTCGTACAAGATGCAGACACATAAGTAAGTTTGCCTATAAACCTACAACAAACTATTAAATTTGAAATTGAGAAAAAACTATAAACAAAAACAAAAACTTGTATTACAAACATATTTTAATAATGACGACAATCATAATAATTAATTTTATTATGACACATACAGATAAAAGCAACAGAAGAAAAAAACAAACAAATTCAATAAATTTGTTGAAGACAAGTAAAAAAACAAATAAAAATACAAATAACCACAAAAATTAATATGAAATCATTAAAAGTGTCAAACTCATTGCTTTAACAAAAATATTTCCAGCTTCCAGCTTAGGCACTTGCACTCTAATAAACAAGATTTCTGGAATATTTCATTTAAAAGACCACAATGTAGAGAATCATAAAAAGGCTGTTGAGATTTTATTAAGAGATTATTAAATAATAATTCAATTTTATTTTACAATTTAAACGTCATCAATAGCCAAATAAATAGCTGTTGCAAGAGAGTTTAATGGGTTTTAAAAATTCATAGGCAGAGATGTTAATGAATGTAGTTATACAGATGTATGTATAGCGTATAGAGTCATACATATGTATACCGTATATAAAGTTTGACTGTTGATAATGTAAAACTGTTTTAAAGTTTCTGACAAGTCGTCATGAATGGCTTAAATGCTAGATAAACGTCTGCAAATTGCTAAAATTTTGATTAAAAAAATCGTAGAGCACTTCATTCAGTTTAAGCTCAAATAATCAACCGAGTAAGCAAACAATTTGTGCAGTTTGATTGTTTGTTTTCGCACTAACTTTGCTCATCTTAATTCAAAATCATCAACTTGACAAAAAAGATGTGCCTACAGGGGAAAACATTAAAGCTATAAGGCGATTATAAGTAAAGATCTTGGATTACGAGCCCATAAAATGCAACTCGGTGAAGTCTCCGTAGTCTAGTAGGTAGTGTGTTGACTTATTAGATGTGACGCCACGGTTCAAATCAGACATCACGGTTCAGTCAGACATCTCCAACAAAACGAAATATGAGAAGCTCTTTCTTCGGCGACTTTCTCCAATCAGATTTCTGGCTAAAACTCTTAGTGCAAAATAAAATTGCCATGAAAAATGTATCAAAAATCTGTTGTTTGGATTCGATTTTAAACTGTAGGGGTTCCATCACCCTTTTATAAAATTAACACACTCAAAGTCAGTCGTGTGAGAAGGTCGTGCTTCAAATCCATTTTGAAGCAAATTTACTCGAAAAAAAAACGCTTCAGTTTTAGACGGAAAATATTTCCTCACGGATCCTGGAGAATCAGAGAGACGATGTATAACGCAATTGGTTATCTATCGGCGGTTTCTAGAGAGAATTTTCTGTGGATATAATTTAGTAACCGAAGACTCATTACACCCATTTGAACTTACTATTATAGCGTAGAATTTACGCTGAAAGTCGTAATTCGGATTTAGTTTTTGGAAAATGCCGCGGTGGCAACAACTACTAGGCAACAACTAGAGCTATTCTCTCTACTTAATTGGGAAACACGTAGTTGCAACAGGATAAAACAATGACGCGTACTGAGCCTGGTACAGGAGACAAATCGCCCGCTTATCTAGAAAAATTTGACTAATGAAACTGAAGAAAAGTTGAGAAAACGGTGGAGATTCTTTGTGGCATCCATTAGTTCCTAAGAGGAAAGGAACCTGAATTAATTAAATTCAATGTTGAAATAGTGGAGAGTCCATAGTTTCTTTCGACAACTTCCTTCTAGTATTAATCTTCTGACAAAAATTATGAGAATGAAATAAAATTCTCACGTCTATCGTTAGGAATAGACATTGAACAGCAGGTCACGCCACTCATGGATAAACTTAACACACCCTACCGGTTTAGTGAAGTTAGTTCTGCTTTAAGGCATATTTAAGAGTTGCGTTCGAGTAGATTTATAGTTCAAATAGTTTCAAAGAATACTATAAACCATTCATACAAGTTAAGACATTTCTTTCTAATTTCTATGATTTCATACATTTAAGCCACTGCTTGATTACTGGTAACCCATCTGTTAGAATGTCTTCATTTTTCACAAGTTTCTTCTTCTCGTCATAGTTCATAAAAATAATATCCATTCAAGCTATTGTTGTTGTTGCTGTTGGTGATAATTAAATGATCTTTCTATTCCGTTTGGTGGGATTGCGTTTTTAGTTTGTAAGTATTCTTCGTCTTCTTGTTGCTTTAATTATCATTCAGGGTCATCAAATGTTAAGTGGGTCTTCCTAAAACAATAGCCACGATATTCAAAAGGCTGTAAAAGTCTTACAAAAGGCAGCACAAATCGTCTGTGTCTGGTATTGTCTTCAGTTTTATAAATAGCTTCACAGCTATTTGTGAATATAAAATTTTTTTTTTTAATTAAATAATTAACTTAAGAATTTTCTATATTGTTTGTTCTTGTTGTTGTTGTTGCTATTTTTATATTTACAAAAGCTCTGATTAATTATATGTTATGTTTATAGAGACAAAAGCTTTTATTGCCAGTGTTTGAAGAGTGAAGTTAAAACAAAAGCTTTCTTATATTTGGTTCTCGTTCAGAGATCTTGAGTAGGTTTATGAATGGTTTGGACTTTAAACTTTAAAGAGTAGAATATGAGAGCTTAAAATCCAAAAGAATTCCACTCAATTGGTGTTTGAGGAAGTCAACAAAGAAAGACATACCCAGGTTTGAATACACCGTTTAATAGGGAAAATATCGGTGTTCGAAAAATGGTATATCTTTCGTGCTGTTGCTTGATTTTTAATTGATTAATTGTAATTGGCATTGGGTAATTGAGTAGTTGTAATCGGCATTGAATTACATTGTAATTATCATTTAGTAACTGTGAGTTGTAAGAGACCAATTAATTTGAGTAATTTTTGATTTGCATTCAATTGCATTGAGGAATTAAAATTGAGTAAAGAATTTGAGTAATTGAAATTGGCTTTATATAATTCAGTTCTAATTGTAGTAGAATAGTTAAGTGAATGCTATGAATTAGGCAATAGTAATAAGGTAATTGTAATCGACATTGGATTGGTACTGTAATTGCCATTAATTACAATTGAATATTTAGCAATGAGGAATTGGCACTGAGTAGATGTCAGTGAATTATTGCAATTGAATAATTGGTATTGGGTAATTGTCATTCTCCATTTAACTGTAATTAGCATTGAGTAATTGACATCATATACATATTTGCAGTTGACATCTAGTTGTTTTTGTACTGAATAATTAACATTGACCAATTATAATTGAGTACTTGTAATCGACATCAAATTCTCACCATAATTGTTAACTGAGTAAATGTAATTGAGCAATTGGCATTAATTAATATTCATTGAACTGTAATTGAGCAATTTAAGTGACACATAGCAACTGTTATTGAGTAATTGTACTTAGTAATTGGAACCTAATAATTATTATTAAATAATTTTAAGTGGGTAAACTTGACTTGAAGTGTAATTGAGTAATTGTAATTAAGTAATTAGCATTGAGTACTTGTTTGTAATTGAACCACCATTTGTATATAGACACATAGGAACAATGCCGCAATGAGTAATTGGCATTGACTAACTGAATCGAGTTCTTGTAATTGAGTAATACATATATACATAATTGGTCAATTACAATCCTTCAATCAGGATTACGACCTGGCGTTTCACTCCACTTATGTTGTGTCTGCTATTTACATACAAGAATGGAGGGACGTACAGTTTAAAGTCAACTTCGAATGACTGGTTTTTTGAGAAACGTTTAATGGCAATTTTATGTACTCTCAGAGTCAGAGCCAGAAATCTGATGAGAGGAAGTCGCCGGAGAAATGTTTTTTCATATGTCGTTTTCTTGGAGACATCTGTCCTGGGTTTGGAACCGTAGTCTCTAGTTTAACAAGCAAAACACTTCGACGGACTTCATTAAATAATTCGCATTGAGTAACTGCAACTGAGGGCTTGCAATCGAGTATTTGTCATTGGATAATTGGGGTTGACTATTTGAGTCATTAAGCCGCCTATTATATATTGTAGGTAGTGGCATGTAGGCCAAGTTCTATATTTTTGATAAATGAGCCCTGATGGTCTAAAGAAATTTAAAATTTTTCGAAAAATTATTTTTATAATTACGGAGGGCATTGTTTCTAGACAAGGCCAAATAGACCCTCACCCTGCTTAGAGGGAAGTTGTTATGAAAATAAGTAATTGTTGGAGATGCTTTATAGCAGTCCAATGTTGTTTACAGGATTAAAGTGGAATACAAGATATTAATAAAGAGCTGTTTATGCAGAGAAAATAGGTTATTGCCGAAATTTTATAATAAAGGTTTTACAAATCAATCTTACCCTAGATATCTTGCAGTGATAACAAAATTTGTCAACATACCTGAAATGAAAGAGAAAAAAATAAATTTTTAATGACTTTTTTTAAATTATTTTTCTATTTAATTCAGTTCAAAATTAATATTCTACTCTGTTTCGGAAACAGTGTAATAGTACCCAAATAAAATTAAAGCTTCTCACAGAACAGAGCTACTATTTAACCCACCTTAATTGAATTATTATTAATAGCAAGGCACTGAATGACATGAGCACTTGTTCATTTCTTTATTACGCTCCTAAAAAACAAACAGCCCATTGATGCAATTCAACTTGACAACCCCATAAATAAGTTGAGGCACAATAACAATATTATTCATAAAGGAGAGTATATAAAATGAAAGAAAAAGTGAGAGAATATTGAAAAGGGGCTAGTAGTGACGAAAGTACTAAATCGTTGTAATAAAGAAAAGAAACAGAAAAAGTACCAAAGGTCTATAAAATAGTTATGGCAGCAATTTTAATGGTAATTTTATGATGCCTTAGGCAGATAACATGGGATAGATACCGTATCCATAAAAAAGAAGTAAAGTGACTAAGAAAATTGATTTCAGTAAACTATATGGGTCATCTCACGATTTAGGGTAGTATCGGTCACGCATTCTACACAGACTCTGTACTCCGTTACCAAAATATCTAAATAGTCACTCACAAAATTGATACATGGATTAGTGGCAGCAGCAACCGTGGATCCCAAAGCGCTAAGATAAATAACCTTGAACAAGTATGCCACAATCTTTCAAGCGGGACTCTACGCAATTCTGAAGGGAACATATAGGAATAAGAAAAAAATTCTGTCTTCAGGGCACTTAATAAGTATACATTCATGACGGGGGCCTTACTGGAGGATCGCAATGAGCTCAAGAGCTTGGCCAATCAGAATCAATTTAAATTGATTGGAGATTGGGGGTATTTTCAATGGCTCCACTTTATCTTTTGGCGGATATAGAAGTCTCTTGAAAGTGCAGATCTGTTAGATTCTCCAAATGTCTCCTAAAAGTCCAAATGGGCATGGTTAAGATACATCGTGAGGAACTATTAAAATATCTCCATTGTCCGCAAAAATTCCAAAAAATTTCTCTTCATCAACATTGGTTGGAAGAGGGGACTTTGTTCTGGAATTGGACAAGAAAAGTTTGATTACACCATGTCTACAATGAGCACCTCTAGAGGATGTCCATCTCCGTAACCTTTTAGGTTATTTTAGTCTGTGAGGAAAAAAAGGCAGATACAGAATACTTTTCAATCTGGGTTAATAGGACACTCCCATTGAAGAGAAGCTCTTGATCAGCAATGCTGTAATACGGGGCTTAGGAGATACAGACTACTTTTCCCTTTGGGTAAATGGGACTTCCTAACACTCCTATTAAAGGAAATGGTCAGGTTTCTAGCAATTAACAAAGGCTAAACAATAGAACAACAGAGATCACAATAGAAAAGGTCACCCTAGGCCTTAGCGAACTTTATATACATGTAGTTGATCTCCACATGTCAGAGCACTAAAAATTTTTTTGCAATAAGCTATGTTTTAAAATTCTTTAGACTTTAAAGTACCAGAATAAAATGTACTCCTGAAGTAGCTATAGTATCCCTTTTACAAAAGTACCACAATAGTGACATTTTAAAGCGTTACTTTAGTGCTAATTTCCAATTAAAACGTATTCAGCAGACTATTGCTGTTCATCACGTTACCCTTTTCCTATTATGTAGTACTTTATTACACCAAAAGTACCGCAGATTTACCATCTCTTTCGTACCATATTACTCTCTTGCAAAGAGTCAACAAATATTACCAGCGTGAAAATTTGTCGTGAGTATTATTGTGTCAATTAATGGCGCTTAACAGCGATCCAAAGCTATTCAGCTATTTATGGTGACAAAAATGGGGGGGGTAGGTAGAAATAAAACGTCACCAGTGGAAACTGAGATAATAAAGTCAATAATAAGCACAATTTGATCAGTTGTTAGTAATGCATAGTTAATAAGAAAGCCAACGGGTATATTAAGTGAGAGTAACCGGATAATTGAAGCGTTAAAGTACGGCGCTGTTGTTGCTTACAAACCATTAATCAACATCTCCACGAGCCTAGACCTAGAAAGGCAACGCAGAAAAATCTTTAATAGACTGTAGTGATATACAGAAACGAAACGAAAAAATATGTATCAAGTTTAAGAAGAAAAATTGTGCTGCAAGTAAAGATTTTCAAATGAAATTGAAATAAAATTGAATCCATTGCTGCACATGGATTGAACAAATTTAATGCAACAATTATAAAGCAACTGTTGCTAATTAACGAAGCGTTAAATGAATGATCTTGAAATGTGGTTTTTATTGTTGTTGTTGTTGGATTCATTTTCTTCTTTGAACAGTTTAAAATGAAATTAAATGAAAATAATTAAAAATAAAAATTAAATGAAATTTAACACACAAATCATTACAAATGTAAGTGGAAAAGTGAAATTTTTTTATTGCATGAATCATCATTAGAAATCAATTGGAAAGCAAAACCTTTCTATTGAGTTGCGGGTGGAGATTTTATTTAAAAAGAAACTTTTTAAAGACTTAAAAGGAAACAACGCAGACTGTTTTCAATCTCTTGTGAATATACATAGGACGGATTAAAAAAAGGCAGTGCATGATCTTAAAAAGGTAAAAAAAATTATGATTTAAGCTTTAAATCGTACAAATAATGTTAGATTTTGGAAATGGGTTCTAAATTGTTAATATATTGGAGCGTTTTGTCCTTAAGCTTTCAAATTATGCAACTTGTCGTTGCACCCTAGTGTGTTATATTTTTGATTATTAAACGAAAGCCCGTGGGTCTGAACCCAGCTCAAACATCTCAAAAAATATTCCCTTTAGCATCATTCTCTCAGCAGTTTCCTGGCAAAAAACTCGGCGGTTGAAGTCTGAACTAAATGATTGTAATGACGCGTGAAGTAATTAAGTTCTCAAGGGAAACAACTTAATGAGATGACTGGATTTAGTGGCAATGGATCTGAACTAAACTAAGAAAAATAAAAATATTATTTCAAATTATAAAAATCAAACTAGTGTGATGTTTCTGTAACACCGGCTATTTCACTTGCTTGTCTGTTTATATGAGTATTTTCGTTCGTGTTTTCCATGCAAACAGACAAGCAAGAAAAATAGCCTGTGTTACAGAAACGTCACATAATTCTTTCGTGAAATCCGTGGATATATCAAATTGCTTAGCATCGACAACGAACATCGCATCAACGAATTTAACACTATTGCACCCAAAACACTCAGATGACAATATCATCATTTCAGAAGTTACTACATTATCTACATACATACATACATACATAACTGGTCAACCCGTCAGTTAGTCATACGACTTAGTTTCTCATATACTTGAGTGGCGGGATCTACAGTTTAAAGTTGACTTAGAAATCTACTGAGCGGATGTTGCCGAAGACCTAGGGTTCGAATCGTGGCCTCAAGTCTAATAAGTCAACACTGCACTGCCCACCAGACTATGTCTACCACTACAACATATGTATATAAAATCAAGCACTATAGATATTTAGTTGATCTAAACGATCTGGAAAGATATCAAGTGTACCCGAATAATAGAAACTATTTAGCTCTGAGAGACATTCATGTGTATATGTCAGCTTGAATTTTAACAAAAATAGATATGACATCCCCTAAGTTGGCTTGCAGTTTAAAAAAAGAAAACTAATTAAGCCCCAGCAAATGAAAGAATATCAGTAGCAGAATATTGCCTGCGTAAATACTGATGTACTTGAACCGCCATGCTGTTATAAAATAGTTGATTAACGTAAAATCAGCGTCCAGTCTTACCATTGAATACCGCCTATATCTTGAAGTTATACGGGAATTATATTGGAAACCAATCGTTACCCAACTAAGCAACAGCCTATTTTTTCCTTTGGCCATGCTGAGGCTAGAAATTAGAAATAAATTTCCCTCAATAGCTAACACTTTCTGGGTAGAAGCGACGGCCTATTCGACCGCTAGAAAGAGTTACTTAATCACTAAATTTCCTAAATGTGCTCTATACTTACATACATAGACTAGGAAACTATGTCCTTTAGCTAAGCGTCCCCTAAGCAAACTATAGCACTATAAATACTTAATGCGTCGCTGATGTCCAGAACGAGCACTGACTTTGAAAATTATTATGACTCTACAATTATTAGAGCAGCTGCGGTCAGCTCTCTTCGGTAACGTAATATTCACTTCTACTCTTCAAAACCAAAACTCGTCTGCTAGCATAATTGCCTGCGCTAAAGCTGTGGTTACATATCTTTACAATTCCGCATTTCGTCTTTCGTACGAGAATCTTATTTCCTCGAATGTTGGTGGATTTAAGCCACAACCGGTCTGGAATGCTTTCATAAAAGCAGTCAAATTTAATGCCGTTTTATGTCATGATATTTCTTTCATCTTATCAAGATTCTACTTTTCAAATTCACCACAAGAAACAATACATTTCCGGAAAAAAATTTCAAAATATTCTGTGTTTTAAATTTAAATTCGAAAAAAAGTCTTCTTAATCTTGGGAACTAAATTTATAAAACATCACCCCCAAAAATATATTTTTATTCTTCATTGGTTTTTGTTTTTGTTGTCGTTTTTTTTTTTGTTTTTGTTTTTTATTAAGATTAATGTTAACTGCCAATTTAAAATTGTTAAAAAAAAAACGAAAACAAGAACACCAAAACGAGAGCCACTAATAAATTCATAGAAAAAAACGAAAAAAAAAGAAACAATTGGACTCCAAACTCCCATATGCACAAGTCAGGCCAAGCCAAGCCAAGCGAGTTTAGCCTATTGACATTTAAAGTTATGGGTGTTGATGACGATGGCAAATGATGCTCATAATGATGCAAGATTACCATCATAATGATGATGATGTATAGATCAACTTAAAATTAACCAAAATCCACAAATGAATGTCAGGGAATGAATATTAAAAAAAAAAAAACAAAAGGCAAATAAGTAAATATACAGAAGAGAGGAAAATAATAGCAGCAGTTGTAATTTTCTACAACTGCTAACACAAGTTAAAAGGAAAAAATATTTTACTTCTATCACTTAACGACTTTCACTTTTAATTTAGAAATATTTTATTTATGCTAGTATTTTAACCATCGCTGTGGTATTTAGATTAAAGTACTGATTCATAGCACATGTACATGTGTATGTATATGGCAGTCGAAAAATAAAAAAGGCAACGTGGTTGTTTATTTTTCAAATGACCCTCTCGTTGCATGCCCCATAAGCATAAACATTAAATTAAACTGTGATCTTTGCTCGCATATACTCGTAGAGACAATGTGACTGATTGTGTCAGAGTGACCATTGCAGCCCAGCCGGTTCAATCTAGATTCTAGATGCGTTATTCACTTCATCATTCATTTTAATGGAAACACAAGCAAATTTATGGTATAGGGGGCATGATAATCATTTTTGATTAACTGTCAATTAGATTAAAAATAATATTTTGTGTGTCTCTTCTCTTCTCTCCTCTCCTCTTTTTTTTCGTTGAAATACTTTATAAATTTAGCATTCGTTAATTAAGATTAAGAGAAGAGATAGCAGACATTTTATCCAGAAACTATAAAATGTTTGATCTTCTCCTGGTTTTAAAAATGGCTTTCAATTTCCCCACAATCTTCTTCTCCCTTACTGGCAACAAAATGCACAAGAAACAAGCTTCTAAAGATGATTTTCGGAACTACATTTTGTTCTTCAAAGGAGATCATTTCTCACTCAGTGTTTATTTCAAAAAGAAAGTACATGCATATTTGAAGGTGTAATTATGCTGTATTGTCTTTTTAAAGTGTACCTGTAATAACCGTTACCCTCAATGACTGCATGGTCGTAGGATAATAAATATTTTTCAAGTCCGCAGAGACAATACCATAAGTCTTGCAACCCGATGACTGATTTTGACTTTATTGCATTAAAATTATCTAGAAAAAATGAAGTCCACGTTTTGAGGACATCAATTGGCTAAGAAGATTATGCCTTTCGACTTTTTTGTGAGAATAAGTCAAAGATAGGGTTGCTGCATAGTCAGTCATTAAATTGGAGCCGTCATGCCGTTTACAAAATTTTGAAAAGTGAAAAAACATAACATTAAATTAATAAATAAATTGATGTCATTTAAAAGACATTGTGTTCGTATAGAATTGCAAGCTCCAAGCCATATTTTGAAATAAAACTTCCCTCGGAATCATAGCTTTACTTTATTTTTGAAATCGATAATTGGTTAACCCCTTAGTATTGGCATAGTGCACACACAAATAAATTTAAGAACACACCCTCTGACGTATTTAACACGTTAACTGCCGCGGCAACTTTCAGCAAACTGGCCATGCACGGCAACACTGACTTTTAGTTCTTTTGCCAGAAGCCTTTTATCAATACTAGCACTGATATAATACGATTTTATTCGTAGCTACACAAAAATGGCAGGTTTAGTGAGTACGAGATAACTCGTAGTTGGCACCCTAGAAAGAAACGCAACCTACAAGTTATCTAGTAGTCGGCAGTCAACGTGTTAAGTTTTATGCTTTAAACACAATAAACGAAACGCAGCAAACACAGCAATTTTGCAACAAAAGTTTGTCGCATTGCCTTTAAAATAATCATTTTCATACACGCCCCTGAATTTCATTTTTAAAAAATTGCTGTGTTTGCTGTGTCGCATTTATTGCGTTTACGGAATTAGTATAGCAGTGGCAATTGCTGCTCTTTATTAGTATACTGCTCTCTCTCTCTTTCTCTTAAGCCGAAGCTAGCCTATTCAACAACCTTCATTACCCGCCTATCTAAGGGCTTGGGAAAGAATATGATTAGAATTCCGCTGTACTTGCTGTGTCGCGTTTGTTGTGTTTACGGCATTAGTATAGTAGTGGCAATTGCTTCTCTTTATTACTATACATATTGTTCTCTCTCTCTCTCTCTATCTCTCTCTCATAAGCCGAAGCTAGCCTATTCAACAACGTTCATTATGTGCTTATTCAAGCACCCAGGAAAGAATATGATTAGAATCCCGCTATGCTTGCTGTGTCGCGTTTGTTGTGTTTACGGCATTAGTTTAGCATTGGCAATTGCTTCTCTTTATTACTATATTGCTCTCTCTCTCTCTCTCTCTCTCTCTCTCTCTCATAAGCCGAAGCTAGCCTATTCAACAACCTTCATTATGTGCTTATTGAAGCACTCGGGAAAGAGTATGATTACAATCCCTCGCCATCTCATAGATATTTCTGGAATCTACGAACCAGTAAGGAAGTCATGTATAAATCATTCAAGGTTTGTGGAATTCGAAAATCTCTACCGTATACTTGGTAGTACATTGCCTAGCCCTGGAAATAGCAATTCCATACCCCTGATATAGAACAACTATGATTCGTACACATCTGTAAAAACCTTAGTGCCACCCCTATCGAAAGCGCTTAAATCTAAGACGTAGAAGAAATCTTTTTCAGGAATTTTGAATTCAATACAAAAAAACTTTCAAATATTTTTTCAATTTAAAACCTGATTTATAAGCATATTTGTTAAAACACCTTACAAACACGTTGCAAGTGTATTTACGTTTTCATTTATAAATTAAAAAAAAATTAAGAGAAAAAATTTTTTAAACATTTTTTTTTTAATTTAAAAGAAAAAATAATTTTTTTAATTTTTTTTTTTATTTTTTTTTATTTTTTTTTATTTTTTTTCACTTTTTAAACAAATTCCTGAGTCATAGAAAATGTTGCTAAGCAAAATAGGAATCCCTCATTTAGCACAGGCAATTAATACGCATTGTATTGAAAAACAAAAACAAAAAACCCACCACAGCAACAGCTAAACATAATTATTACGATCTTACAACATGATTATGATAGAGAAACCCATTACGATACGATAATTATTAATAATGAAGAGGGCAATAAATAGGCATTGTATTAAAAAAAAGACAACAAAAACATAAAAAAAGCCACAGCAACAGCTAATCATCATTATTACGATCTTAAAACATGATTATGATAGAGAAACCCATTACGATACGATACGATTATTAATAATGAAGAAGGCAATAAATAGGCATTGTATTAAAAAAAGACAACAAAAACATAAAAAAAGCCACAGCAACAGCTAATCATCATTATTACGATCTTACAACATGATTATGATAGAGAAACCCATTACGATACGATACGATTATTAATAATGAAGATGCGTAATACAACAACAACAGAGATCAATAAACCCATAGAGAGTACAAATGCAAATGGCAATATTGAGTGAGAGAGAGACAGAGAGAGAAAGAGAAAATTAATGATTGAGAGCAATTGAAAGCAAAAGTTTTATATACATAGAGAGCCTAATAAAAACATGAATAATCATGTCTACAGAAAACGAGACAAAAAAATAATCTGATTGTTTGTTGTTGTTGTTTGTTTTAAAAATTCACATATTTTGCGTGCCTGATACAAAATAGCACACGTACATACATATTAAGAATGTTACAGCCATAACGGCGTTAAAGTTTTGTTGTTATCTTACCTTTTTTTATTATGCATTATACGTTTGCCGCTGCTTTTATGAAAAATTTTTTAAGACTACAACATGATGATTCATTAATTTTAGCACATCTTTTATAGGTAACACTTTTATTTTTTAATGAAGAAACACACAAACCTACACTTATACTGGCTTCATGCATTTGCCTTTTTTTCATTTAAGCAAATATTGAAAATAATTTACTTTTTTTTACTACACTTATAATGCCTTCATGCATTTATTTTTATTTTTTTTTTATTTTATTTTATTTTATTTTTTTTTCATTTTCATTTAAGCAAAGAAATAAAATAATTGACTTTTTTACTACACTGCCTTCATGCATTTTTTTTTTTTTTTCATTTAAGCAAATAAATAAAATAATGGACTTTTCTTCATATAATTTTGCACTAACACTTACACACACACACACTTTACACTTTACTTTTATTTGATTTGAATAATTTACTAAAAAAAAAAACTTAAAAGAATTTCAATTATTTCACCACAATTAATTATTTTAGGCGACACTTTCACTCTGTAAGTCAACGGTCAACTAACAGACAAATAATCATCAAAGTAAACTTGAGTATTATCATCTTCGGATTTGTCTTGTAGGTACTAATGCAGTATAAAAATGAACCCTTTAATTAAAAAGTACGCTTACATAGGAATCTAACTGACCTACATATGCAGGTATATTCTCTCCTTGACATTGAAAAAAGTACGAAAATTGTAGAGCATCTTAATACCAAGAAAAAAAAAGAGTATTTAATATGCTCTCTCACTCGTAGTAAATATTTGAACCATTTATGTGCGTAAGCTTAGGAAACTCAATACGCATTGCTTTTAGAAAATAGAGAGCCGTGAGTAAATCACAAGAATAAACAATAACAATGCAATTATATTTGCATACGTCATAATGAGAGGATGATGTTGGTGAACTTGAAAAAGTGTTTCAACAATTTTAATAAAAACAACTACAACAAGAACCGGTTTACTCAATTTTGAGAAAAGCAATTTTAAGAAAAGCAGCAAGAACAACAACAACAACTGCATTGGGTAAATTTTGTGTTGTGTGTTATACTTTGTTGTTCTTGTACGAAATAACTGTTGTTATCAATAAAATATTTTTGTTTTCTCACATTTTATGCACTTTTTAGTGACCACAAATTACCGCAGATGGGAGTTGTTTTTTAAGAATTAAATTTATAATGCATTATAGCTTTTTGAAGTGAGAAATAAGATATTAAACTGGAATTAAAATTGCTCTAAGAGTATTTTAGAATGTAATACTTTAGGTATGTAAAATTAAAGCCAAAATTATTATGAACTCTTTTAAATATTTTTTTTTAATGACAGGAAATAAGTGTTAAACATTTTTGTAGGCTTTTGGCTTTTAAAAGGCATATTCGCAGATCTGGTCTTATTAAATCCAAAAATTTCTATGCAAAATATCTATAAGGGGAAAGCAGTTTTTTAAAAAGATTCTTAAAAAAGTAACGATATGGGGGAAACAGTTTTAGCAACTAAGTAATATTATTTTTTTTATCTGTATATACAGTCAAAGAAAAAAGTTTACATACAGTGATGAATGTATTGCCGGTGATTTTTATCGAATTAAATAAAGTGTTATTGTGAAGTTTAAGGCAGTTAAAGTGTTTGAACACAATAACAAATACAAAAAGGATAATGTAGACATTATTATATAAAAATTAGCAGAAAAAAGTCTACATAGGTATACTGTTTATTAGAGTTCTTCATATTAAACTACTTCACCGTTTTAATGGTGACGTTCATGGAGGAATTTAAAAAAAAACCAAGCTAGTGGTGCTATTACCAATGTTACAGATTGAGTAAACATGATACTTTCAGCAGTCTTTAATACAAAAACTTTATTTGTGGACTTGTATTAACGTCTAAATCGCTCCTCTACAATCGTACCTTTTGAGATTTATTTCCAAAATTTTTTTTCTACTCGGAGTTTGAACAAAATGCTACGAACTAACACTGAATCGTCTTTTCTTTTCAAAAATCCAAAAAATGTACTTGCGTTCAATATTTATCCGATCATATAACTTACTTAAGAACCTACAGTCGAAGAAAAAAGTCTACATACAGTAATGCGTGTATTCCCGGTAATTTTTATTGAATTGAAAAAGTTTATTGTGTTGCATAAGGCAGTTAAAGTGTTTGAAGGCAATAACGAATACGAAAAGGATAATGTAGACACTATTATATAAAAATTACCAGGAAAAAATACTACATATAGGGGTGTATTTAGACTTTTTTCTAACTGCGTGTTTTAATTCTACATATAAAAAAATACTCCACCATTCTAATAGTGATATTTATGGAGGAATTTAAAAAAAAACCCAAGCTAGTGATGCGATTACCAAATTTTCATGTCTGTTACATATTGAGTAAACATAATACTTTCAGCAATCTTTTACGCAAAAACTTGATTTGTGGACTTGTAATAACGTCTAGATTGCTCCTCTCCATCGTACCTTTTTGAGATTATTTTATAAATTTTATTTTCTCCTCGCAGTTTGAACAAAATGTTACGAACTAACACTGAATCTTTTTTCCTCCAAAATTTAATTGCGTTCAGAATTTTTTGTCAGATCATGTTACTTATCAAATAAATGAAATCAAAAAACCTAATTTTTATGTATGTATGTATTTCTATTCTTAGTTTTCTATTCTACTTAAAAGCAATATCGCTAATAATTCATAACCTATAAAAATTTACAAATAATGTCTTACATATAGCCTAAGTACTTTAATAATATTCAAAATTTAACATCACATCACTATTAACATCTCTGGATTGGAAAACTAACAGTCTGCTCTCCTTAAATTAACTCTTTAACTCACTTTTTCCAATAAAACATATTGGATATTGTCTCATATTTCCAATGCTTCAAAAATTTTGTTCTTTTTCTTTTCTTCTTTATTGCTATTGTTAACGGTATTGGTATCGATTTGGTATTGTTTGTGTTTGTGTTTTTGTTTTCTATTTTTCTCTTTAGACTCTCTTGCTCTGGCTCTCTGTGCTAACTAGTGCATGTGTACCGAAGTATGTTTTTTTTTGTGTTTACATTTTTTTTGTCTGTGCATTTTGCGTAAATGCTGTTGCTACTGTTGTTGTTGTTGCTACTGTTGTTTTTGATTTTTGTAAGACTATTCTTCTTCTTAGCTTAGTGTGTGCTTAAGCAAGTGTTCCTTATTTGTTTATTGTTATAAATTTTTATTAGTTTGTATTTAATTTAAGATTGTTTTTTTTAAGTATAAAATTGCATGGCTTTACATGGGGTTTTTTTTTTTGAGCGTATTATTGTTGTTCTTATTGCGGTTGTGTCCCAAAAAACAACATTTTTTTTTATTGTTTATCAACAAATTGTCAAGTTTTATTGTTCTCAATGATATAAAATGATTGTGCTAAAAAAAGTTTGTGTATTATAATATCATCAGTATTAGTACATGTTTTGTTGTTGTTATTATTATTGTTGTTGTTATTTTTGTTGTTCTTGTGTGATCTTGAAGTTAAATAATACACTGAATTAACCGAAAACAACACAGAAAATTATAACAACAACAATAATTGAAACCGTTTTGAAAAATAATATCCCAACACTGAAGGAAATTTTATGGGGAGTTTAAGAAGCCCGTAAGGTTTACATATGTATGTGGATTAATATGAAGGATTATTTTATAACATCTTGGTCAAAACATGTAAAAATCAGCTATTTCCACTTCCCTGAGGGTTACTCGTTACGAGCTATATACATTATGACCTTCAGTTCCTTTGCCTTCAACTATTTTTAGCGTGACATATCAAGCCCCATAAAAGTGCTTCCATCTATTTTTAATCTATCAGACATGTTTAATAAGTTCTGTCTCTGTTCTGTTTTACATATGAATGTAATTGAAAGCTTTATTAAGTTGTTCAGTCATGGTTAGCATCTCGGAATGCTTATCACGTTTGTTACGTGCGGCGTCAAAATTCAGACGTTTGATTAAATAGCAAAATTCCTGTAGTTTTTTTTTAATGGTGATAAATATAGCACAAGTTTTCTACATCCGACTGGATTTAATAGAGTTACATAATTGTAATCCATTTAGAATACCGATTAAATGACTCAGTATTACAGAGATCTACACTGTGGGAAAGTTTTGATTGATATCACTCTGCACTTTAAAAAAATCACTTTTTAGCCATAAGATCGTCATGATTAGGCTGCCTTACACTATTTTCACACATGCACTTTTATTGCGTAAATTGCAATAAATGCCATTATTGAGGTCAATATTTCATATAAAATTTCAATTAATTATTGCGCAATAAATATGCAAATTGTTATAATATTGAGTAAAACTTAAAATACAGCACTGTCAGTGAGCATATTATAGTTTTCCGAACACTTTCTGTTGATATTTCACAACTCAAACGTCAACAACGACAAGAAAAAAAATTAAGTAAAATAAAACATTGTTGCTGCTTTTTTACCAGCTGTCAAACGAATATTGCTAATATTATGTCTGAACACTTAAAATATTGTACTCAAATAATCAAATATTGGCACAATAAAAGCACATGTCTGAACATAGTATTATTAATTCCTACTAGTGTTACTAGTCATAAATGTCACATATTTAAACTGCATTTTGTTCCTTCATTGTTGGTATTAAATTTTAATAACGAAATTGAAAGCTTTGCCCTAGAAAAAGTACTTGTAGTACTTGGTAGTCGACTAGAGAACTGCTGACTACTTTATTTTTTTTAGAAGATATTTTCATAACTTTAAGAAAAACTAGTTCCATAATTATAAGAATTCATCGAAATTCATTCAGTTGATCGCAGTAAAAATCTGATAAAGAAGCTGGCTATGTCAGTATTAGTCGCCGTAGTCTAGTAGGTAGTGTGTTCGCTTATTAGACGTAAAGCCAAGGTTCGAGCCCAGCCCAGACATCAACACAAAATATGAAAAAAACATTTCTTCGACGACTTCCTTTCAGTAGATTTCTGGCAAAAGCTCTGAGAGTAAATAAATTGCCATGTAAAATTTCTCAAAATCTGTCGTACGGAGTCGACGTTAAACTGTAGGTCCCGCCACTCACGTATAAAAAATGAAGGCACACAGAAGGTGTGAGAAGCTAGGCCGTAATCCTGACTAAAGGGTTGTAAATTGTCAGTTATGTATGGATGTATGAATGCTATAGCAGTCATTTCAACCATTGGTACCTCATAAACGTCTTGATTGAATCGACGAATACTGACCTTAAGGCTGTCTTGTGATTCTCTACACGACTTCGATAGCAGTTAGGGAAAGGCTATTATTTCAGCATAGCATAGATCCATATGTGATATACCTAGACGTCCTGATAACTTCTTTCTTAGCTTAACTTGAGGCACAACAGTCTTTTAGGTTTAGTACTTCTTAGTAAGCACTTCCTTTTAAGTATCACGACACTATAAGTCTAGTAGGTAGCATGTTGGCTTACTAGACGAAAGCTCATAAGATCAGACCTGAGCTTCTTAGTGTTCCTGCAAAAGCTTGTGAGTAAGTAAAGTTGCCATGAAAAGCTTCTCAAAATCGTAGTCAGGTTAGTAGCCAATGAAAAACTGTAGATCCCGCCAGTAATGGGAAAAATTAACACACACAACATGTGTGCTGTGATTAGCTAGGTTGTAATACTGGCTATAGAGTTGTAATAACCGAAGGAGTAAATAAATAATCTGTATACATTTCTTAACTGTTCTTCAGTTTCTAAAAGTCTGTTGATCTTTTAGAACCTTTAGCCATTTCGGAGGAGGCCCTTGAAAACTTTGAAGGACTTTTCCGGTATATGCAATTGCTACCTGATTTCCCTTTTAAAACTATAGAATGACATTCTTCTGACAATGAATTAGGTGAATGACATGAATCAATCGGAGTACTTGCCATACGTATGTGGTATAGTGATCAGGGCATGTCCGTCCCTTTGTCAAGACAATCTATTGACACATCACCTCATAATTCTCAAGGGAATTGGTAAAAAATTAATAATTAATTTTAATTTCTTTTTTTCTTTCAGTGTACATAAAATCATCCCCCTGTTTGAATATTTAATTTTTGCGTTTTGATCTATAAATCCATTCATTATTCACAAAAGAGATCTTCTAATGCCACAGGCAGAAAACAATCTTAACAATTTCGACAGCAAAATTTATAATCATAATCGCATAATGATAATGATCATTATTGTAATAAAGATAATGACGATGATGATGACGAATACAATGACGTTCATTAAGATGACTAGAACGGCAGCAGCTATCGTCTACCAGCAGAATTTTAGCATTTACAACCAGCACTACTTAGTCAGACCGTAAGGAAAAACGCGTTAAATTAAAACAGAAGTCATAAAAATAAAGCCAACGCTATTGGGACTCGCTGGTTATAAATTAAAAAAAAGAAAAAAAAAAACAATTTACCGCACGTAGAATTTTCATATAAAAAACAGCATAATTTTAATGAACAGAACTTCAGTCGAACGACAGCAAACGACCCTGCGACAACAACGACGCGCATCGTTGATTCTACGAGCGTTAAATAATTGTGTTGAATTGTGTTTGGTTTTTTTCGAAAACAATGACGAATTCAAAGTGAATGAAGCGCAATAGTTAAACAAAAGTGATCGATCGAGCAGTGGATAAAACTTTAAAACAATAAATATTAAACGAAAAAAATTTTATTTTGAAAAACATTTTTAAACGAAAAGTTTTGATGGCAATTGTCTGAAAACTTCTGAAATTTTGTGGTCGAAATTGTAAATAAACTGAATTGAATTATAATTATTCTTCGCGTAAAACAAACGAATAATTCGATTTTTTTTTTAAAAAAAGTGACAATTTTTGAAAGGTTAAAGGTCAACCATATTTTTTCGGAAATAAAGCGACTTTAAAAGTTTTAAATACCACGCTAATAATAAAAAACTAACAAAACTTAAAAAGAAAATTTTTATAAGGCCTTCACAAATTAATTAAAGCGTAAAAGGTCAAAGGTTACGATCTAACAAACTACGCTATAGTGAATATAAACTAAGTGTAATACGAGTACAATCAAGTATAAAAAAATTTCGTTTCAAAACGAATTTCAATAAATTTAAAGCATAAAAAAGGAAAGAGGTCAAAGGTTACGCTCTAAAAAATTCCTTAAAAACGCTTATAAACCAAACAATAACAAGACCAAGTGATACAATTAAACCGACATTTTAAGATTTAATTCCAAACACAAAACAAATAATCCTTAAAACAAAAAAGGTCAAAGATTATGTCAATCAAATATTAATTAAAATAAATATAAATTATAAAAGAAAAACATCTAATCCATAAATCAATTAAAAAGTGTAAAAACCAATTGAAAACATTAAATTTAAAACATAAAAAGGAAAAAAGGTCAAAGTTCATGTATTGAAAAAATAGACTAAAACGAATATAAACTCCACAAAATTCAAAATAACTAAAAATTTTAACTAAACCAGTAAAAAGTAAGAAAAAACATTCAAAATTTTAATTTGAACCAAAAGGTCAAAGGTCAAGCCAAATATAATTTAACCAAACTAAGCATAAATATAACTGATTTCGCCTTAAAGTAAAAAACACAATTGAACTTTAATAAAAAATTATTTTAATAGCAGGAAATTATCCGAAAGGTCAAGGGTTACCTTAATAACAAATATTAAAAAATATCAATAAGTTTTTCACAAAACCTTTTAAGTTATAAAACTATAAAACCGAAGAAGACAAAAACTCAAACTGAACGCTTTTAAACTAAAACCAAAGTTCAAAGGTCAAACTACAAAAAAAATTAAGATTCAGCAGAAACTTCAATATCAAAAAATTACTCAAAATGCAAAACTCCACAGCCAACAATTGCAACTCATCCCAAGCCCTGGAAAATCGTCGTTTATTTCAACGTATTTTACTGGATCTGCTTATATTTGTGGTTCTAATCATACCCATAATTATATGTGAATTTGGTATTGAGCCATTTCGTCGTGGCTTTTTTTGTGACGACGAAACCATACGTTATCCCTTTAGAGCCAATACCATTACACCGGTAATGTTAGGTCTTTTCGTGGCACTACCTGCTATAATTATACTGACCATAGGTGAATATGCACGCCAGCGTAGTAAAGGTCAAATCAAAACTAATGAAGAAATATTTGGCTATCCCGTACGCTTATGGTTGGTAAATTGCTTTAAGCAGTGGATTTACTTTTGCTTTGGCCTGTTGTTGACTCTTGATGCCACTGAAGTGGGTAAATACACTATAGGCCGTTTGAGGCCTCATTTTTGGGAAGTTTGCCAGCCTCAACTAAAAGATGGTACTACTTGCAGTGATGTCATCAATCAGCATCGTTATATTGAAAATTATTACTGCCTCGGCACAGGCTACACGATAGACGATGTCAGACAGGCGCGGCTTTCTTTTCCTAGCGGTCACTCCAGTTTAGCTTTCTATGCTTTGGTGTATATGTCGTTATATTTACAGAAACGTATGCATTGGCGCCGTTCCGATTTGACCAGACATTTTATACAATTTAGTTTAATTATGTTGGCCTGGTTTACTGCATTGACACGAGTCATGGACAATTGGCATCATTGGTCGGATGTTTTGGCCGGTTCACTGATTGGTGTTGTGGGCGCCTTGATTACAGCCAATTATATCAGCAGGTTCTTTAAGATCAAATATGAGACTGGTTTTGCTAATCTAAGGCTTAAGGGTTTGGCTAGACAAGATACCTCGGACACTTTGAATGAAGTATTGGAAGCGACACCACCACCCTATACGATAAATCAACAGCCGGTAAATGCTTTTAGCAATGATACATACTGTACAAAGGTATAAATATAAGAGTTTTAGAGGGTGTTAACTTTTGTAAATATTGATTATGTTTAAAGGGGTAGTTAAGATAATTATGTTTTAAGATAAGTTATGATATAAGAAAGAAAATTTTACTGCAACAGTATTAAAGCAATAATTTTTTTTACTTGTAATATTTGTAAAACATGTTTTAATATGTCAAAACATAAAAATTTCTAATTAAAACGTGTAAAATATATCATAACATAAGAAAGAGTAACTTAAATTAAAGTTTTTATGTCATAACATAAAAATGTTTAATCATGTCTTCACATACGAAAATATTACAATTAAAATATCATTAATAAATAATAAAAATTGTGAAAAAATATTTTACGTTAACATGTCATAACATAAAAATGTCGAAACATATGCCATAATATAAGAAAAAAATTCAATTTAAATAGTATTACCAAAAACATATTAGAAATTGAAATAATTTTGGAAATAATTTTTATATTTTATAACATAAAAATGTCTAATAAAATGGCATAACATATGTCATGACATAATTAAATATTTAAATAAAACATTATAATTTGGCTTAGAAAATTATAATTCAGAAAACAAATTTATATGTTATGACATAAAAATGTCAAGAAAAATGTCCAACTAAATGGCATAACATAGAGCATGTCATTATATAAAAAATTTAAGCAAAACATTATAATTTGGCTTAAAAATATTATCATTTAGGAAAAAAAATTTTGTTTGTTATGACATAAAAATGTCAAGAAAAATGTTTAACTAAATGGCATAAAAAATGTCATGTCATAATAAAAAATGTACACAAAACATTATAATTTGGCTTAAAAAATAATACAATATATTTATAAAAAAAAATTTGTATGTTATGACATAAAAATATCAAGAAATATGTTATAAAATATGTAATACAATAAAAGAAATAAGTTTAATTTAATTTGTTCATTTTTACAATTTCAAACACCTTTTTTCTTTTGCCCACCCCTATCATTAAGCTACGTATGTAGGCCTTATATGTTTTTGTTATTATTTTAATTATTGTTATTGTTTAATTATAGGAACAGAAAACCAACTTTAGTTTATTTATTGTCTCATAGTATTATTAAATTCTAAGTATTACACTTTAATTGTAAATTTAAACCATTGTTTACCTTCACATGTAATAAATGTAAAGCGAATACGTCAACAACAAGTAATTAAACAAAAGTGTTTTGTCATTCTTGAAAGGCATAAACTAAGGTGAGTCAAATGTTTTATTTTAAGATTTTTTGTTTTTTAATTTAAAAACTGATTAAAAATGGTATTTTCTTTTCATTCCATAATTTTATAACGCAATTATATGTTATCTAGAGCACAGGCTATGAATGGGGTTTGCCAGATAAGGAGAAAAATAGATATTTGACTGGAAATAAAAAATAATAATTTTAAACGAATTTGTAAATCAAAATATAAATTAATAACAAAAATAATAATAACTCAAGAGCAGTGATTTTCAGTTATTTAATTACTTATATTGTTGACCTTATGTAAATACATACATTTTTCAAATAGGAAGTATAATATTTATACAAATTCTTTAAAAAAGTGAAAGGTTTGCTAAAATACTGTATTTATT
Source organism: Sarcophaga rosellei (assembly GCA_930367235.1). Taxonomy (NCBI): domain Eukaryota; kingdom Metazoa; phylum Arthropoda; class Insecta; order Diptera; family Sarcophagidae; genus Sarcophaga; species Sarcophaga rosellei. Next base: position 11,300,760 of record OV884020.1, on the reverse strand, counting down.
TACACAATGTAAATGATATTTGGTAGCTCTAGTTTACATGTAATCTTAAGTAGTTGAGAAATTTCGGGAAAAAATTTTAATACGTTAAAAATATTTTCACGCTTCTTATTAATTACATTTTTGACATTAGATAAGCTTTAAAGTTTACTTATCCTAAAACAAGCAGTACAAGTTTCTCAATTTCATTTGGCAGTTTACCGATTTTGCTATTGTTTACATTATAGTATAAATTTTTACGCAATGTTGGTAACTATTTACACAGCGTAAATATTTATTTTAGTTTGATTACACAATGTAAACAAATACATATTTACTAACATTACAAAAGGGTGCCCTATATTACATATATTAATAACAGAATCAGCTCAAATTAATTAGATTAAAAGTAAATTACTGATATTGAAATAATATTTTGAATATATCGCACAATGTAAACGAATACCTATAGTTTAACATGATGTAAAGTGCCTTAATACCTTAGGAAAAATTTTTTCTTTTTAGAGTAAAAATTTGAATTATAGATTACATATGACATAGGTTTGCATTTCTACTTAGGAAGAATTACTTTAATGTAATGGCACAATGTAAACAAATACCAAGAATTTTACATGATATAAAGGGATTTAATATCTTAGAAAAAATGTTTCCTTTTAGAGTAAAAATTTGAGTTATAGAAAACATAGCACATAGGTTTGCATTTCTACTTAGGAATTATTACTTTAATGTAATGGCGTGCTAGGTTAATATAACAAATATTTACACAATCTTTTTTTTTTTAGTTTACAAAATCTGCGTATATTTACACTACGTACAACAAAATTTAGAAAATTTTGCATCAATACAAATATTTTTATGATAGAAAGACAAATATTTAAAACTATCAGATTTTCAATCAATATTTTACATGGTGTAAAAAATATTATAATTTTTACAAAAGATAAACAATTATTTTTATGATATAATGAGACTAGCCTATAGAATCAACACATGGAAAACAGATGTTATCTACATATTGTATTGTAAACAATTACTTTTTTGGCATAATAAGTTTGGAAAGTTCGACAAAAAAAATTAATACTATTTATAGCAGGTAAATAAAAAAAATTTCCATTACTGACACATGTAAATTTACATATTTTACATTAGGTAGAGTTTTTTACAAAATATTTAGACATTTACATGGTGTGTATATATACATAATGTATTCGTAAAGTTTTTACATGATGCTGGGGTTCAATTTCATGAACTTGTAAAACTAATTTTTACATTTTTTACATCGTGTAAATAATTACTTTTACAACACAATACAAAAATTTCACAAAATTTTCCTACTTTTAGATAAAATTCCTTATTATTTACACTGAATAAGTAATTTTTTTTAATTTTTTTACATAAAATATGCAATTAATGTTATGTATAGTAGGTAAATATACAAAAATGTCCATTACTGACACATGTAATCAAGAGGTCACATATTTTACATTAGGTAGAGTTTTTTACAAACTATTAGACAAGAATATATATTATTTACACGGTGTCAATAAAATGTTTAAGTTTTTTACATAGTGTGTATACATGTAGTATAATGTATTCGTAAAATTTTTACATGGTGCTGGGGCTCAATTTCATGAACTAGCCATTTTTAAATAAATTTTACGTTAATTACAACATGTAAACAATTTCTTTTACAACACAATACATAAATTTCATAATATTTTCCTACTTTTAGATAAAATTCCATATTATTTACATGGTGTAAATTAATTTTTACTGATATTACCTCATGTAAAGAATTGTTTTAACACTTTTTTTGCAACACAATACATAAATTTTACAAATTTGTGCTACTTTAAAATAAAATTACTCATTATTTACATGGTGTAAAATAAGTTTTACATATATTACCTAATGTAAACAATTGTTTTTATAGCATAATATTGCTAATTAAATCCGATATACAGCAATACAGAAATGTTTACATTTTTAAACCAAATTTTCAATTATTTACCTAATGTACAAACAAAGCCTATAAGAGTCCCATAAAACCCAGAATTTAACTTTTAACATCCAGGTTCATTAACCTGTTGTTTAAACCTCCCTCTCCCTTCTACCCGTTTAGTATTTGTCATAAAATATTTTATGATCGTGTCGTAAAATAATAGACCATGGATTTGATTCGGTTACTTTGTAATCATTTGATGGGATTTCCTTACACTCTATAAATGAATGTAAATGTGTGTATGTGCATGGCTGTGTGTGTGTGTGTAATTTAAAGTGATGAAAAGATTTTTTACGACTTGTCTCTTGTTTTCATTAAGTGTAGTTAAAGCAATTAAATTTTATAATTGTCATTAAGTAAATTACAATTTTATGTTTTCGCTTAAATGTGTAAAGAATGCATTATGACGACTGACGGCGACTGACGCTGCCGTCGTTGACGCATAATACAGCTGCATGCGTGTGGGAGGTTATTTCAAACGAGTAAACTACGAAGTTAGGGTTAGGGAAACATGTAAACAATTTAATTAATGTCAAGAGAGAGTGAGGGGGAAGGAATTAGAGGGAGAACACAGGCAAGAGGCAAGAGTTTAATAATCTGCTGCTACTGCTACTGGTTTTGGGTAACGTACGTTTATGAGTAATGAAAAAAACGGTCATAAAATTGATTGTGTTGGTTAAATGATTTTTCACACCTGTTAAGCTGAATACAGATTTTAGAAAATGAAAATTTTATAGCATATCTTTAGGAGGATGTAAGTTAATTATCTAGGAAAATATTTTATATACAGTCAAAGAAAAAAGTTGACGTACACCAAATTATTTTAAGGCTTGAAGTAGAGATAATAGATATAATAGAGATGTTTAGGAAGATTAAAATGGAATTCTCTGCGACGAATGGGATTTGAATTTTACTTAATATTTTTCGGTTTCGAAAGGAAGACTTTAGAGATTGGATTTACCCTTCCTGGAAACTTCTGATGCAATAAGACTTCAAATCGGTCATGTTGCAAAGTTCGTGACACTGTCTTGTTGCTACCTCATAACGTCCAATCCGTTGTCTTCAATTGTCAACCATAAAAAGTGAACAGACGGTAACGATTCTTCCATGGTGATAGCTTCAGACCACAATATACACAATAAACTCACTTGTTCCAGATGAAATAATTTTTCAACCTGGATCCCATATGCGACATAGCCATCTATTGAGATAGGAGCTTCATTGCCGAAGAACATTTTGTTCAAAAAATCCTTATTGGAAGCCGGCTGCTCAAGCAATCAATCAGCGCATCCGCGGCGTTTCAAGTAGGCTGACGACCTTTATTGTTGTGTGAATGAGCATTTTATGTAAGTGGGGTTCAAAATTCAACGCCGTAAGATAGAAGCAATTTGATAAGAACGATGTAGAACCTACAAATTCGGGTTATAGGCCACACTCTTTCTAAAAGAAGGCGACATTTACGGTCGTGCGTACATGACAATGTGCATATGCATGCCAAACCGCGCACAATCCCATTTGTCTTCTGCTTGCACTCAGTTCAAGGGGTCTTAAGGGGACAGTTTATGCCTGAATTATCAGGCCTGAGATATTTCGTGCAATCATTATGGTTTGTGGAAAAGAATGGTCGATGATTGACGCAAATTATACCGTCCGATATGTGTGAACAGAAAGATAATCGAGGCTAAAGGCGTAAAAGTAATTTGTATTGAGAAGGGGCATGACAGCCCATCAAGATTCCTTCAATGAGGACATAACTGCAGAGCAAATTGAGTTCAAATGTACGAGATTGCAAATGAACATCCATTCCCTTAAATATTTTCAAATTGATTGATTAAGATTGATAAGGGCAACCTTTACTGCACGTTTTTGTTTACATTACCAAATAAGAATTAAATTTTACTAACCAAAACCTATCTAATAGGGGTGAGTGTAATCTAAGACGCCTACTAAATAAGGGCGTGGCTACCTGATAACTTTAAAAGTTCAAAGAATGCTTTATGAATTTTATAAACAGCAGAGTGCAATGATAATTTATTAAAACTAAAGTATTTGAGAATTTCAACGCCCACTTTTAAGAGGCGTGGTTATAAGAAAAAAACAAGAAACAAACTTGCTTTTACAATTATTTTTATTTTATTTTATTTTATTTTAATACTTAAAGAAAACTTAATAGCTTAAATTTAGAAACCATTTCTTACACCATGCCATATGAAGCCTCCTTCTCTGGCAGCGTAGGGCCATTCAGGCGTGTTATCTTAATAGAATCCTGATTGGAAGATTGATCAAAAACTCTCCTTAGCCAGGTGTTTATGTTTTCCAAATGACTTTTAAGATACCAGTTGATGGCCAAAGCAACTGTTGAACCCAACAGAAAGCCAGCGCACACATCCGATACATGATGACGAAAATCGAACACACGACTTGCAGCCACAAACAAGGCTGCCAAAACACATAATATTTGCATCATTCTGAGCATCAACAGCACGAAAGCCTGTGATTTTTTTAATTGTTGGCCCAATATATGCAAGTAACAGGCTATAAATATCATGCCATAGGCTGATAAGCTGGCATGACCACTGGGAAATGAATGAAAAGCGGTAGTGATAGCCCATGGCGGGTAAGAGGTACTGGAACATTTATATTCTGACATGGTAATCGTGTCCACCAAGTCTATGCACTTTGTGCCTTCGGCATCGATTGGTTCACACACGGTGAAGAAATTGGGCCTTAAGCGGGCCATTTTTTGTTTGCCAAAATTTTTGGCAAGACGTTCCACAGCCAAGCCCACTAGGAAAAGACTTAATACAACTGCATACTTTAACAAGCCTTTTACAAGCCAGGTTCTTGAGCTCGATTTGGTCGTAGTATTACGCTGGCAAAAGCTTAAACTCAATTCGCTTACAGCCAGAAATATTATTGGCACATACATGCTTAGAATGTTTAATTGCTGTGGCGGTATTGTATCCTCGGGAACGAATGGTTTACTTATGTCCTCGTCAAAACATTGAAAGGGACGTTTACGTGTGGGTCCCCACAGCCGTTTGAAGTCAAAGCCAAGCCAGGCAGCAACAGCCAAAAATGTGTAGAGCAACAGTAGCTGTATTATTTGCGATTTTGTTAGTTTTAACATTTTCTTTTTGAATTATTTTCTTTAATTTTTGTATAATTTAATTCACTTCTTAATTTAATTTGAATTTAATGTAATATGTGTTCACTTGCGCAGTATAATCTCAACTGTTTATCGGTGTCAGGTTTACACATATTTCAACTAAAAACTGTTTGTTTAGCTTAACTGAGACACCCTATTTGGCAGTGGGTGGTATACTAAGCTCTTTAAACAAGCGGTACATCATAGATTAAATTCAAAGATGTGCTGTTAGAAGATCTCTACTTGGAGTTAGTATGCAACAGATTTTAAGCTTGAAGTTTATATAGTACATTACCAAACACATCTTAGACTTCGTGATCACAAATTTAGGGCAGTTCTTATAATATCTCGTATTTTTTTCTAGGGTGCATCCTGTATCTTTTCTCCTACTTTTACGAAATTCAGAAATTTAATTCCCAAAGCAGTTTGAGCAGAACGAAAGGATATTATAGAAAATAAAATTAGATTATCCTCGTAGAGACCAACGGCTGGAATTTGAATGGGAAAACTGGGTATAGTGTGTATATAGTGCAGTTTGGTACAAGGACCTCATACAGATACCCAAATAAATGCATTGACTTTCATCATAAATATCCCCATGGCTAGCGTAATATTCAAATCAATACAGTGTCTTCTAGTCGGTAGTCATTGCAACCTCATAGCGATGATATGGCTGACAGGTAGCACAATGTACTCTGACAATAAAGTGATATACACGGACAGCTAGGCTACCATAAAGTCCCTTTCGGGCGTCACATCTACGTTCAAACTTGGCCACTACTGGGAAAATAGCAAATTATTTTAGTCTCCATTACTTGAGCATCTTAGCATAGGGACATACCCAGAAACTGTTTGAAGACTTGATTGGTTCTTACAACCCTTTTGACAGGATTAGAACCTGTGGCGGAACCTTCCGTTGCACGTTGACTTCGAGCGACAGATTTGATTCTTTAATCGCCGAGGTCTAATAGGCAGTGTGTTGTGACTTATTAGACGACTACCCGAAGTTCAAACCCCAGCTCATATGTCTCGGACAAAATAAAATATGAAAAAAAATATTTCTTTCGGCAACTTGCTCTCAGCAGTCTTCAGGCAAAAGCTCTGAGAGCAAATAAGATTGCCATAAATAATTTCGTTAGACAGACTTGGCAACTTTAAAATTCAGGCTGAAAATTAAAGGAAATTCCACTCCTTGCCTAACAACTTCTGGCAGAAGAAATGAACCCAGGAATGAGATTTTTCTTCCACGACTTCACATTTGTTATGAAAAGAAACTCTCTAGTGATGTACCTCGTAAGCGATTTCTTACAGATCGTCACGTGTGGTACGATACTGAATGAAGCTGTTTGTATATATAGTACAGGCTGAAGTCACCCTAGGCTAGTAGGTAGCGAGCTGGCCCGTTGTTCGAACTCCAGCTCAGACATCTTGAAAAATAATTTTTCTGACTAAAAGGTTGTAATGGCCAATGAAGTATGTAAGTTAACAAATTTTTGTCAAAAAAATCGAATTTTTCTGAGAGGAAATAATATCCAAGTAGATCAAGATAGGTTTGGCAACGAATAAGGTTATGGTGAAAGTTTTTTCTTTTATAATTACTGGCGTATTGTATGCCAAGCTGTTGGAATTTAAAAAGGATTTCAAAGCGACCATATTTGGACAATGGAAATATGGCTGCCTAATCTGTTCCATTCTTTTCATTTACCTACAAGAGACTTTTCTTGCTTTCACTCTGGAAGAAGTGGGTACGAGCGAGAGAGAAAGAGAGAGATTTGGCTTCAAAGAAGAACTCATCAATTCTTGCATTTTGGGGAGGAGGCTAAACAATTGGAATGAACCTTGTAAAAGTATATAAAGCCCACAAGAGAATGTGTTGAAAAGTTAAACGATTTTAATGATCTGCCCTGAAATTTCGAATTTCTGTTGCATTTCCAAGCTGTAGGGTAGCATACAGTCGTTTATGACTAGTACCCAACTGTGCTTTTCTCAATCACAATTCCTTTTGTTATGATTTATTTGCTTTAAATTCAAACTAAATAGGCGATTGTTATCAATTCGTATGTATATAAAATCTAATTGAGATGTGAGGAAGAATTTACTATCAAATTCGCATAAAATTGGCGTCAGATTTCAACAGATCATCGTACAATTTCTTATAGAATCATTTCAAAAGATTTCAGCAGATCATCGTACAATTTCTTATAGAATCATTTCAAAAGAAGTGTGTTTATTAAATTGTTAATTAATATTTATTTATTTATTTTTGTTTTTTTTTATTCTTTTTCGAAAAAAAGAAGAACGAATTCAACGTCAAGCTTTTCTTATCAGCACGGCTTAGAAACCACGATCTTAAGATGAAAATGTGATAAGAGAGAGGGATTTTTTAGGATTTTATTGTTAATTTCTTTCTGAGTCTTGATCTTTATTAATTTAATAACAAATTAGAAACAAAAAATTAAAAAATTCTAATCATTGTGGGTTTTTTTCTTAGACAGACTTAGAAATGTTTTTTCTATTGATAAACGATGGCTTAGCAACTTAAGTGTTTCAACAAACGCTTCTGATTTAAAAGAAACGTGAATGTTTAATGTTTTAATTAAAAATACAGCTTGTTTGTTTAAAAATAGGTTGATAATTTCGTATCAAATTAATAAAAGTTTAATGACTTAAACAAACAGTCATTGGCTGATGTCTACAAAAAAAAGTACAGAAATATAACATCTTCTGCCCCAGAGATTAATTTCAACGTAATTTCAGGCATTACTTTCATGACTACAATTTTTCATTAGAATTTTAAAAGAATGTTCCAGACAAAGTGTTATTTGGTGTAATTCAATTGTAGAAGAAAACAAAACAGTTTGAATACCTAGACAGGAAGCTTAGGATGCTAAAATTCAATCCCGCAGAAAATAGCATCGAATGTTGGACCATCATAGATAGGTTGGCCAGCCAATGAATAGGCACACAAACAATAAGAAGGCACTTGCAAGAGTTTGAACCTCGTCAATACAGTTCACAAGAAAAAAAAAATCTCATGAAAAAAAAAAAAATTTTTTGGACACGTTTACAGTTTGCCAGATCCATGTTACTGGGAAAGAATTCATTTCAGCAAAAAAAAAAATATATGTATATCATGCGATAAAAAATAAATAAAATTAATGAAGCGGTTGCAGTTTGCAATATCTAAATCTCATGCTACAAGAGAATAAACAAAGTTTTAGAAACGTTTGCAGTTTGCAATATCATGTTACCGGAAAAAGAGTTCATTTCAGCAAAAAAAATTTGGCATGCGATAAAAAATAAATAAAATTAATGAAGCGGTTGCAGTTTGCAATATCTAAATCTCATGCTACAAAAGAATAAACAAAGTTTTAGAAACGTTTGCAGTTTGCAATATCATGTTACTGGAAAAGAGGAGCTCATTTCACAAAAAAAAAATCGCATGCGACAAAAAAATTAATAAAATTTAGGAAACGTTTGCAGTTTGCAATATCCATGTTGCTGGTGTAGAATTTTATGGAGTGTCAAATCGAAGTTAAACTTCTTCCCAGTCTAAAGGAAAAACATATGCTAGACGTCCTCTTAATAAAGTGTTTCACTACAATTACACTGTGAAATATGGTGGCACATCTAATAGGTCTTTAATCTGGTGTTGTGTATTGTTTCTTGGCGTGATGTAGGTCCGAGCGAGAGAATACGGCGCATAATGGAACACCATTAATATAAAAGAATTTTGGAATATGTAATGGAACTGTATGTCTTTGAAAATATATTTGTTTTATTACCTTTTCCAACATGACAACTATAAAGCATACTTTAACTCTAATGAAGTCTTGACTTGTGTGCGAAAATGTTTATGTTCTGGACTAGCTGCCGCAAAGTCCTGATCTCAATCAAACTCAAAACTTCTGGGCAATTGTGTAAAGAGATGTCAAGGACAAAAATCCTCGAAATAATGATAAATTGTATGTAGAATTAATCTTCCTGGAAATCTCATGATTTATTTCATCATGCGGTCAAACTGTGCAGAATTTACGTAAAAATAATATCCATCCAAAAAATAATAAAATAATCCATTGTAGTGTGTTGGCTTATTAGAAGCGAGCCCCGTTGTTCAAACTCCTGGCTCAGGTATCTCAAACAAAACTAAATATGAAAAAAAAAATATTTCTTTCGGCGACTTTCTCTTAGGAGTCTCCTGGCAAAAATTCTCAGAATAAATAAAACTGCTTTGCAAACTTACTCGAAAAATCGGTCATACCGAGTCGACGTTAAACTGTTGGTCCCCCGTCACTCATGGATAAAATTAAATACATAAATGTAGTCGCCGTAATCTAGCAGGTAGTGTGTTTACTTATTAGACGTAAAGCCCGGGTTCGAGCCCCATGCCAGACATCAAAACGAAATATGAAAAAAAAATATTAATTCGGCGACTTCCTCTCAGCAGATTTCTAGCAAAAAAAAACTCTGAGCATGCCATGAAAAAGTTTCTCAAAAAATCTGACGTTCAGAGTCGACTTTAAACTGTAGGTCCCACCACTCAAGTATAAAATCAAGGCACACAATATGAGTGGTGTGAGAAGTGAGGCCGTAATCCTGACTGAAGGGTTGTAATGGCCAATTATGTATGTATGTATGTATGTATGTATGTATGTGAGACCTTAGTCTGGATTACAACCTAGTTTCTCACATCATTCATGTGGTGTGTGTTAATTTTATGTATGCGTGATGAGACCTCTTGCTTAAAGTCGACTCCGGATAACAATCCATGGGGAATATCATGCCAACTTATTAATTTGATTTGAAGAGAATTTAGGAAAAAATAAAACAACAACTAATACTGTCGTTTGGTCCAGAAAAAATACTTCTACATTCAGGACAATGTACCAGTTCATACGTGCCATTGAATTAGTTTAGGAATTGCGTGATCATTCTGCATATTCTATAAATTTACTCTTGAATAAATATCTCTTATTTCCAAACCTGAAGAAATGAGTCACGGCAGAAAGATTTGACTCCAATAATGTGTTGTGTAATTAGATAAGGGCCCGTGGTTCGAATCCCAGTTCAAAAATCTCGAACAAGAAACGAAATATGAAAGAAATATTTTTTTGGAGACTTGCTCTCAGCAGTGTTACAAACTAGGTTGCAATCCTGACTAAAGGATTGTAATGGCCAATTAAATAGGGAGTAACTCTAATTTGACACTTTCAAAAATTCTTATTTTCTAGAGTATAAGAATTGCAAAAAGTTTAGCTAAGTGTACAGATTTTAAAGGACACCACGATATAAAAAACCAACTATCCAAGTCTCAAACCACAAGTCACGGTCTTATTCATGACGTTGGAAATAAACTCCTGATATACCCCTGTAAATTTCCCCAAGTTTATATATCGTAGAAAGTGGTTTGCATGCGTTATCTTTTATAGAAAAACGTCATCTTTTAAATGAAATTCATTGTCATTCAATGAATAATGAATTCTTTTAAGAAATTTAAAAATATTTCCTTGATACTCATGCTTATTATTTCTTCTATGATACGAGTATATGCGGTTTTGATCAACATCTCACACTTCAGACAATAATTTTATTGTGTAAAAAGAAATTATTACAGAAAGGCAAATCAGTTGTTGTTCGAAAACGCCATTAAACGGTGCTGCACAATGTTACTAGCACTGAGGAGATTACGCTTAACGCCGCAACAGAAATCCTTTATTATACGTTTCCTGGGAGAATGTGTGGTGACATGGATTTTATTTTCATTAGCAGAGAATTTCTTTAAACTCTGCGGGCCGGCCACAAAACGTGGTTTCTTTTGTGATGATGAATCCTTAAAGTATCCCTACCATGAAGATACAGTGTCCGTTATTTTACTACTGATCCTCACTCTAGTTGTACCGCCCTGCATTGTGATTGTGGGTGAAATTTTATCGTTTGTGGTGTTAAAAAAACGAAAACATTTTCAAGATGAAGATCCTAAATTGACAAGTCTTCTGCTGAGGCTGTATCATAATATTATGCCCTATTACTGCTGTTTTGCCATGCATGCCTTCTTTGTGCATCTAGCCAAAGTGAAGGTGGGACGCTTGAGACCGCATTTCTTTCAAATATGCCAACCTTATCTTAAGGATAACAGTAATTGTACAGATGTTAGAAATCATGGCATTTATATTGAAGACTATGAGTGCAGTACTGTAAACGATCCCGCAGTCAGTCAGCGTATGCTTTGGAACTTGCACTTGTCGTTTCCCAGTGGTCATGCCAGTTATATATGCTATGCCATGGTATTTACCATTTTCTATTTGCAATGTTTCTCTAAGCGATTGAAGAAATATCGTATAAATGTTGGTATTTTAATGCTGGTCTTACAAATGTCATGTGCTCTATTGGCCTGGTTTGTAGCCGTGAGTCGTGTGATGGATTACAAACACCATTGGTCAGATGTATTGGTTGGCATCCTGTTGGGCTCGTCAGTTGCCATTGCGGTTTCGTTGTTTGTTCGTCAACAGCTAAAGAGTGTGAAAATATTGCCACTGGGTGTTGAATTCTCAAATTCAAATACAACAGCAGCAACAGCAACCACGACATTTGCCACAGCTCCGCCAAATATATTTTTCGTACACTAACGATGATGCTGATGATGCTGATGCTGATGAATATGACAACAATGTTTATGGCAATGTTGCCACTTCCAATGCTAATAGTAATGCTGATGCTGATGCTGATACTAATGATAATAGAAATGATGATGGTGATGGCCATGGTGATGTTGGTGTGGATGACGATGGTGTCCAGCTAATTTAGGATATTTAGTCAGTGTTGATTTCATATCAATCTTTTGATGAAATGTTCTTACAAATCCAAGTGGTCACGTATGATTAATAAATAAAAATACAATAACAATTGATGCGCTGTCGCATTGTGGTTTGTTTAATTAAAACAAAATTGTTTTTTAGAAGACTGAATAGGACAGCAAATATCAATGAGTGTTACAGAGAAAAAAATTTAGAAAAAAAGTGGATGTACTTTACTGTCATCTGAATGAAGGTAATAAGGAAAATCTTGTTTACAAAATTATCTGAGGCTTAGTAATCTGCGTTAATGATTCAATTATAGTTTGACTTCACATACATACATAATTGGCCATTACAACCCTTCAGTCAGGATTACGGCCTAGCTTCTCAACACCACTCATGTTGTGTGCGTTAATTTTATACATGAGTGGCGGGACCTACAGTTTAAAGTCGACTCCGAACGACAGATTTTTTTTGAGAAGTTTTTCATGGCAATTTTTACTCTGAGTTTTTTCCAGAAATCTGCTGAGAGGAAGTCGCCGAAGAAATATTTTTATATTATCGTTTTGATGTCTGACACTACCTACTAGACCACTGCGACTTCAGTTTGACTTTAAGAAAGTAAAAGTCAGCGAAGTAGCATAAAAGTTTTCATTAATTTTTTGTGCATTACTGGCTTCAATTCACTCTATTCTCTTCTTTCCAATGTAAATGAGGGAGTCATTATAAGCATGCGGAGGTATTAGGCTGTCAACTAAGCTCAATAAAGTTTTAGCATCCAAAATCTATAGAAGACCATTACATTATCAAGCAAAATATCTTCAAAAATAATAAAATAGCTTCAAACCCCCAGCCCTTGCAGCCACCCTTGCGCTGACCAACTTCTTCCTCTTCCCTGATTTTGGTGGAACTTGTTCAGTACAAAGACTGCGTTCATCCGTGGCATCACAACGGGCCGTTATGCGTGCTCAAGTGAGCCTTTTTAATATCAAAGCTACCACTCCGACCTAACCTTCAAACCCCACTGCTGATGCACTGGCCAAGCAAGCAGTTTATATCAGGGTAAAGCATTTGGTGAAATACTGGACACATTCTCATATTTGGTTTTCATTGATTTTACCAAGCCAATCAATATTAGGAAGACTAATAAACTTCTTAACAGCATTTTGCTAAGTGAGATGACACTGGATTATATAGCAGGAGTTTATTTAATATGAAGCATGTAACAAATAGGCCACCACACATGGGGATAAGAATGGCAGACTAGAAGCTTAACATTTTGCCAAAGAATTTATACGAAACGGATTTTGATGACAGTAATGAGTTGTACTCCCTAAGGCTTATTTTGAATAAGAAAAATGTCATGGAAGCTACGTACTACACCTAAGTGAGCACTGGAGACAATGATTCTGTGATTTTTTAAGGACGTTCAAAACCTCCATTGCCGATAGGTTAGAGTGGAAAAATAGTGCGACGCCCCGTACCGATTTTCATGATTCCTTACAGATTTTCACAAGTGTTTCGAGGCTGAATGAAACTGTAAAAGTATCTGTTCGGAGAAGATATGTAGCAGAGATCAGCAATGAGTATTAAAAAGGATAAGTAGATTCGAATCATACTCATAATTACTAATACTTATACGCACTCATGCTTATTTTAATATCATACTCATACTACTCATATTCAAAGTTTGAAATACTCATCGTAGCAATACTTAACAATACGCATGATGTTGTTGATTTCAATTCTCCTTTACTCAACATTTACAAGCATCACAAAATAAGTATGATTCGCGTAAGAACACTACAATACTCACTAGAGGGTAGTGTGTTTGCTTTGCTTGGTGTCTTTGCCTCTTTCTTTCTTCTTTTTTTTTTGTAAATGCAACAACAACAACTTAGACTGTAAATTTTGATGAATGATTTGAATCACTCGAATCATTTATGAGTATTATAAGTATATTTCTAAACTTATGAATCTGAATGAGTAGGCGTATGAATCAAACATATTTCGAATGTTTTGAGTGTGATGTCAACGTTGTACTCATACTCATTGCAACCTGTGCTTATAAATCAATGTTGCAGTGAGTACGAATGAATCAAAGTAGTTGAAATTCAATACTGTTGACTCACTCATACTCAAAATTTCATTAGTACTTATGAGTAGCGAAATAAATATTTCTTTCACTATTTTGTCATAAAATTCCGGAAAGTAAATAAATTTTGCAATGAAATTTGTCGTTTGGAATCTACATAAAACTGTAGACCTGACCACTCGTATATAGAATTAACACTGACAACATGGGTGGTGTGAGAAGCTAGGTCGTTATCTAGACTAAAAGGTTTGCGTACACAATGGATCATTACAACCCTTCAGTTGCAGTAATTGTGTTTAAGTGCAAGCCTCAGAAGAAGCTACAAGTAAGTATTCAGACAAGAGGTTAGAAGGTCAAACACTCAATCTTGATTTATTTGTAAATACTAAAGTGATGCTGTCTGAATGGATATTTTGGCTAGGATCGAAAGGATCACAAACAATAGCAATCAGACAGAGATGATGATGCTAATCGATAAGGAGTAGAACCAATGTTTGGTTCAAAAGCAAACACAACTCTTGCTTAGATCCAGTGCGGAAACTTTATCTTTGGTATCTGGTCTGCATATCTTCTGCTTCTGAGAACTTCGAACAGATTTCTTACTTTTGTCTAAGAATCTAAACCGAAGTCGATATTCTAATTCTATGACAGTTGGGAAGGTTTACTTGTAAATAAAGGGCGGCACACATTACAAACCAACGTGTAATGAGGGTTGATTTAGAAATGTGTTGAGCCAAGACGTCCACAGGCGAGTTTTAATGATCTAAGAATGTGAAGAATGTGTAATGAGAGAATGTTTTCCAGTCGTACTGTCAAACTAGATCCAAGTTTGCATTGTTTTAACATTTTAAAATCTCTCATATTGCTATCTCGTGACATCATCAACTGTGGGTATCTCTTCGAACTGTAGAAAAGAAACTCGTCTGAATAATGAAGTAATCTTTTGGGCCATATCTTATAACCAAAATATATTTTATAAAATTCATTCTTTTTAAACGTTTAAATGTTTTAAGTGGCTGTAAATGGCGCCTTTTAATTATTTCTTTTTTCATATCCAATCTACCTGAATATGATCATTTTTTATATTTGATATGTGGAGAATATTTTGATTAACAAAATTTCAAAAATATTAACACGTGTGTGTTCGAATGTTGTTCAAAAGATCATCATAATTTGAATATTTCTTACCTAAACTTTAAATTTATGCGGCATTTCTTAACAAGCAACACTTACCTGAAAAGAGAAGAAGAAAAGGAATATTAAAAATGAGTGTATTGAGATCAATTTTATTTTAAGATTAAAACAGACATTCAAAGCTCCTCTTAGGAATATATGAGTCATTATAGAGTAGTAAACAAAAACAAAAAAAAAGACTGTAAATGATCGAAAATTTTCTTGTATTTGCCACCAATTTCCCATATTCATAAACCATGAGTTACTTGAAAACATCTAGTCATGTCAGTCCCGCATGTTAGGATAATCGCCCACAAACTTTGTTTTATTTGAGCAATCTGATATGAAAACAAAAGATCAACCACTTCCGCAAAGTCGTTCATAGCTGTTACGCTATTACCTCATCACGACCTTTAAGAAGATAAGGATGATAGTATATCAATCAGGAGAAAGATTTTTGTAAATGAGCTCTTTTGGGCAGACAGGCGAAGCTGGCATCTACGGACGTCTTTAGTCTCTAAGGGCCATTATTACAACTTGCCGTTAAAGTTGGGTTTAGTTAAAGGTAACTTTAGCTAAAGCGAACTTTAAAGTCAGCTTTAACTTATTTTAGTTACTACAACCTACAGATATGATAGTGCCGGCGCAATGCCGATAACACTGCTCAATTAAAAACAGTTTTTTTGATCGCAGTGGCAACGAGGGGCTTCTTTTTTTTGGTTGTATTCGCTCATTTTGTTTATATTTGAAGTTGCCATATTCAAACCAATATGTAATACATATGTCAAGTTCAGACATAAACTTAACTTTAAAAGTTAAAGGTAGGATGATCCTTCCTTTAGCTTAACACTCACTTCTACCTTATTGTCCACTTATAATAATGAAAAACAATTTATCTGTCTATTAAAATTATCTCTTTAGTTAACGGCAAGTTGTAGTAATGACCTTAAGTGCTTTTAAGAACGTCAAAATAGCTAGAGCGTGTCTAAAGCTTTTAGAGTTCTTGGACAATCAAAAATCTGATTGACGTTGTCATTGATAAACCGCGATCATCACGTCCACACATATTTATAATTGATTTGGTGACATTTTTGTGTAAGTAAGTTCTGATGATCTCGATGGCAACCAATAGTTTGAGCATGAATCGCTTCTGTTGGGCACGTAGTAGCCCCTTATTTAATTACGCCAGGATAATGTACTCTCTCGTCTGTTGCAAGGTGTTCATATCAAGTATCAACTGATACAAGGTATGTTTCCGATCCTGAACAGCTATAGGGCAAGGATCATCCCGGGAACCTTGGATTGCTGCCCCTCATGCAATCAGGCACCACACGACACAGTGCACCTCTTTAGCTGTCCAGCAAGAACGACAGCCCTGCTACCCATAGACCTGTGGCTGAACCCAACGACAGCAGCGGACTTTTTAGGAGTATCAACCACATAATGTTGACACCATACACGGACAACTAGAAATGCATAATTTCATCTCTAACCCATTGCATCTAGACCGAATAACACAGGCACACAATCAAATACACAAACAAACTATCTTATATCTTATCCACAGGGCGATACTTCCGGAGACTTTTACAACAACAACAACAAGAAATGTTTTATTGCATTAGACATCGCTGATGAGAGATGAGGTAGTGCGAAAAGTTGAAAAGGTTTTGCGTAAGATGGAGGAGGAGTTTCTTCACATTACCCAAAGAGGCTGATACTATGGCAACTTAGCTGGAGTGTTGATTTCGTTTAACCTCAACAACCATACATTTTTGCATCGTTTCGTAAACGTGAACGAAATATCGATACAAGAAAACAGATTAGTCAACGCAGCCTTCTAGACAATAGATTAGATTATGAGACAAGGGATAGTGGTCTAAACTCCAGCTCTGATTAGGCGACTTGCCCTTAGATGTCAATTGGCAAACATTTTGAACCAAAAAAAGCTCAAGTCTATCGTTTGTAGCCCACATTAAATTGCAGATGACTATGCTCACGGATAAAATTAACACACACAGCATTAGTGGTGTGAGAAGCTAGGCTGTAATCCTGACTAAAAGGCTGTATTAACCAATTAAGTAAATTATCAGGATACAACCTTTATACTGCGCCTTTCACTAGCAACGTCTTTCTCATTGTTCCATCTGTTCAACTACCTTGCGATTTCAGAGGATGCGGTATTGCCTGCAATGGTGATACTCTTGCATAGAAGATGTCTTTTGTTTTCAACTGATCCCTAAACGATATCACCTTATGAAAGACGACCCTTATGACAATTAATCACTCTTCGATTCAAGCTATAACTTCCATTAAATTTCTGAGCTTTACTCATCAAATTTAACAATTTAAATATCCCCCCGCACATCAATTTAATTTAAAATGATGTGCTGCATATCCAGAGTTTTCTGTGACATTTATTATGCAGTAATTGCAATTTGTGCTGCAAATAAAAATCACCTTTTTGACATTTAACAAATAATTGTTGTTGTTGCTGTCCTTCCTTCTGGCTGGCAACTTTAACTAATGACAACAAAATGTCATTTAAATAATCATTCGTGTCGTCCTTTCGTATTTGTTTTAATTTTTGTTTTTTTTTTATACACAATCATTGTAAACAATCATGTCTTAGTGACAGATCAACTTAAATGCCTGCTGAGCCTGCTGTTCGGTAATCATGCTGATGAGTATGATGCTGATGCTGATGATTTTTTCCAACAACAAAATATGCTGGCAACAGCAACAGAAAGCATTTAAAAAAAAAGGAAGAAAATTATTTACCCGCCATCCAGGTTGAAAGTAGAGATTTTGTTGTATGCCTTTACCCCCATAAGTATGCAACAGAAATATACTTTTTTAGCCTGTTAAGTTTGCCTTTTGGTATGCATCACATTATTCATGCCCATTCTTATGCATCAATTTATTTTTTTTTATTCTACTGTGTACATATATTTCGTTGAAATCAGTCTTTATGCTGATTTTTAACATCATTTTGACTAACACATACACATACATACGTACATACATACACTAACAGATGCACTTTCTTTTCTTTGTGCTGTCTCAGCATTATTTTATATGATGTTGTCGTCTGCTGCAAAACGATTCGGAATTTAAAATGTCAGAACAACACAGAGGAGACCGACCAGTAGACAAGAAAGAAAAAAAGAAGAAAAAAAAATATGCAACACGTATCCTTAATACAGTTGCTCTTGTTGTTGTTGTTGCAGTTGCTCTTGCTGTTTCTTCAGCTGTTATAGAGTGTAGTTGTTTATGATGGTGTCTCCTGCCATTAGTCTCTTTTGCTAGCCAGTTGGTATGTTGTTATCACAGTGAAATATTAAATGAATCTTATGGAAATTCATCATGTCGTTGTTGTTGCACAGTTTATTTCTTGATTATTTTCTTTTCTTTAAATTCTGCTCATTCACTGTGATTTTGAAAATTACCAGCTATTGCGTGACTTCATTTTTATATTTTTAAATGTGATACCCTACATACATACGTCCTAAAGATTCGAATGAACTGCAACATCTCGTTTGGTTTGTTCTAGAAAGGGGTAAAGAAATAAAGTTAAATAAACGTACATTCCTCAGCTGGTTTAATCCTATAATGAACCACGTGTAGGCCTGAATTCCGACTCCCAACAATGAGTTCCAAACGCTTTCCAGGGCATTTAAAATTCTTCTACAAAGGGCATATAAAATGCTTCCAAACAATCACAGAGGAAATGCTCCTCATCATCACAACATACGATACAGAAATTCGGTGGACATCTGTTCCAGACCCAAGATAGCAACCTATTACCGCCATGATAGGTAAAGGACCCAATTAGCAGTCTCACATTGAGTTAGATGAGTCCCAGCAGCGCCTCAGCGTCGATGTGTAGGCAAAAGCCCCTAGCAATTGTGTCTAACTCCTCAGCAACTCTGATCCATCTTCTAGATCCTTCTGCGGATTAATATAAGCAGATATATAATATATATCACTACTCAAGTAAGAACCTTCCCAAGTGAGTCCAGAATGTTATAAACATTTTCAACAGGGATTTCCGAACTTTGACAGTTGATAGCGGCCATCTTGTTGCAGCTATTTGTGTCAAATTAGTTGTCATTTATTCAGTGTCCTTTGCCAAATCAAGTCGCCGTAGTCTAGTACATAGGTAGTGTGTTCGCTTATTAGACGTAAAGCCCGGGTTCGAGCCTCAAGCCAGACATCAAGACGAAATATGAAAAAAAATATTTCTTCGGCGACTTCCTCTCAGCAGATTTCTGGCAAAAACTCTGAGAGAAAATAAAAATGCCATGAAAAAGTTTCTTAAAATCTGTCGATCGGAGTCGACGTTAAACTGTAGGTCCCGCCACTCAAGTATAAAATTAAGGCACACAACATGAGTGGTGTGAGAAGCTAGGTCGTAATCCTGACTGAAGGGTTGTAATGGCCAATTATGTTTGTATGTACAAATAATGTTCATCCAACGTAATGCGAGCTTCGTCTCTTTCACGATTTCCATAATTGTGTTTTCGCGAAGGCTTTTCGCAACGTGGTAGATAAATTCGACTCCACTGGGTGTTCCAACTAATTGTACAAGTTTCTATGTAGAGCGGGAATCCACAATCCAAATATAAACAAACAAAGCCTATAGTCATCATAAACGGGGAAAACACATTCGGTGTGTCCGCACTGGCTCCAGTTCCAACAGCCCAATTCTCCCAAGCATTTGGCACTACACACCACGCAACACTTTACATGGTGTTAAATCGGGAAGGCATTTTAGATATTAAAGAAGGATCCAAAAGGATTCAGTCCTATGTAGTCGATACCCGTCTCTAACGGGGCAAACGATGTCAATTACAAATGGTCTCCTATCCTAAAATCCGATTCCTTCATAAGAAACTTTCTTGTTATTTAATTTTGCTATCTTGGTATCATGATTTCTGTCATTCTGTAGAATTTCTTGAAAATTTCTTGCAATGTTTTCGTGTGTGTGTGTTTTGTATGTGTGTGTGTGTGTAAAATGTCATGTGACTGACAAGTGAACCAGTGTTGGAAATGTTTTTTTTTCTTCTTTTTTTAACTTGAATTGCCACCAACTCGAGCAGCATACAACACACAACACAGCAACATCATTATTCTCATCATTTATGGCCATTGTGTACCTGGAAGTGACTGACGCACGTATTTCGTTTTTTCTTTCTCTTCCTGCATGCTGCATGCAACTGTTTTATTGTTATGAATGAATGCTTGTGTTGAGAAATCCGTACGCCAACGCATAAACGTGCCTTTTCTTTACAGTTCATCATGTTTTCATACCCATTTTAACTGTTTTATTCTCCTTCTTTTTTTCTGTTCTTTCTTTCTTTCTTTCGTTTTTTCTTTTCCTTTGTTATGCTGTTTTCCGAAACATTTTTCGTTACATTTAATAAACACCTCTGTGTTGGCTAACATTATTGTTGGTAACGGACGTTGTAGCCCAGCAGTCAGTCATTTAGTCAGTCGGTTTGGCCCATGTGACAACCAGGAGACTTGTAGGCAACTTGTTCTTGAATTGACTTTATGGGCTGTACACACCGTGTGTGTATGTGTGTGTGGCTTTTAAAACCGATGTGCCATAGCAGCAGCATCAGTCAGCAGCCAGCACAGTAAATGAAAAGAAACTCTACCAGTGGTTCGGTGCAAAAAAAAACAAAAATAGAAGGAAAGAGAGATAGAGACAGAGAAGAAAAAATGCAATCAACTCTCATTTAACAGCATCATTTGTCACTTCAGTTTATGGCAAAAGTATCCTGTCGAGTAGCTGTTGTTGTAACACTTATTGTTGCATTTTTTATGGCCGCCATAAGTTGTTGACTGTTGAATGCCATTTATTGTTTTCGTTCGTTCGTTGCTGCCGTTGTTGCCAATGTAGAGTTGCAAGGTTTACAAATAAAATTAAATTTTAATTCTCTCTCTCTCTCTCTCTTCCTGAAATTATTTCATTGGAAATCTTATCGTCAACGTTTATTAAAATTAATGATTTTCTTTTGATTTATTTACGAAGGTGGCTGGCTGGTTGGACAACAACAGCTGGAACTAATAGGTTAGACAAATTAATGGGTGCCACATACATAACCCGTCTACGTTTAATGTACAGAATAATTTGAAAACGATAACTGAAGCTAAAGCAAATGATGAAATGAATGAATCGAATTTTATGTGTCGATTATGGATGGCAACTGAACCCAAATTGCATTACCAGTTGCCGAAAATATTATTACAGATGGCAAGTGATAATCAAAAATAAAAAAAGCAGTTTTTCAAGGCAGTTTCAAATTTTAAGCAACCGCCTGGCATCGCAACTGAGGTTGGGTTGGTGTCCCTACTGAGCCCATTAAATTGTCCTTAGATTGCCTGGATTACAGCATAGCTTTCTGACAACCTCTCATGTTGAGTGTTTTAACTTTAAACATGAGTGTCGGGACCTACAGTTTAAAGTCGATTCTGAACGACAGATTTTTGAGAAACTTTTTCATGGCAATTTTATTTGCCCTCAGAGTTTTTGCCAGAAATCGAGGAAGAAGTCGTTGTAGAATGTGTACCGAATTAAGTTTGCTAGACCTTTCCGGGGCATGAAGGCTATCCAACAACAGTATAGGACTCTTCTGTCGCAGCGACAGTTTTTTATACACACACCACAAGTCTTTGGAATTCCTGACCTATGACTTGTAACCATGGCTACTGTAATCGAGATGATGTTACGATCAAGTCCAAGTAACTGGTTGGTGCACCTTTTATCCAATGATGGCCAAGTGAGCCCAGCAGTGGAGCAGGACTCCTCATTGATCCAGGATAGGTTGGCGTCTCGAAAGAATCTCCGCGCGATGGCCAGTTTGAATGAGGTAAGTGCCATTCCTAAGTTGATTAAGTAGAATTCTGGAACTAGTACGCCAGCCCTGGCTACCTCGTCGGCTCTGCAGTTTCCTGGAATGTCACAGTGTCCGGGCACCCAGATAAGTGTAACACTACTGAAGCGCCCAGAAAGAAGGTTGCGGCAGCGGCGACATTCCCTGACGATCCTCGAATTATTCGCAACGTTCGTCAGAGACTGTGTGGCAGCTTGACTATCAGAAAAGATCGAGATGCGGGTGAAAGGAACACCGTACGCGAGGATCCATTGTGCGGCTCAGTAGATGGCTACTACTTCCACCTGGAACACTCTGCAGTAGTCTAATATTACAGTCGTAGTTACCGGGTACTTATACAGCAACCGAATATCGTTTTTGAATCATTTATCATAGTGCAAACGATTAACGACTTTCTTGTATTCAGATTAGCCTCAACTTTCCAGAATTTCCAATGTCAATAGTAGTGTTGTGTTGGCTTATTAGACGAGAGCTCGTGGTTGAACCCTCGGATTAGGCATCTTGAACATAACGAAACATAAAAAATATGAAACACTGTTCAAATATGTCGTGCAAAGTCGACGTTAGACTGTAAGTATCCCTACTCATGGATATAATTACAGCCACACCACGTGGGTAGTGCGATAAGCTAGGTTGTAATCCTGACAAAAGAGTTGAAATGAACAATGAAATAAATGAGTATAATAGGACTTGCGGTTTCAAGGAGTACTCCTTGAAGCTTACAAAAGAAACTGGATTTCAACGTTTATTTCTTCAACAAAATTTGCTCAGCAATGAAGCTTATTTCTCGTTTGACGGTTAGGTCAACAAGCTATGGAGACAGGTTATGTCAGTAGGGTTTATGGGAAAGACACAGTGCATTCGGCAAAAGAGACTGTTTGATATGCATTATGGTCTGGAACTACAATTGGTTCATATGTTTTGGAAAATGAAATGGTTTTATCAAAATCATGGCGATTTAACAATGCTTTTGCAAGGTCCCCGTAGTCTAGTAGGTAGTGTGCTCGCTTATTAGACATAAAACCCGGGTTCGAGCCCCAGGCCAGACATCAAAACGAAATATGAAAAACAAATATTTCTTCGGCGACTTCCTCTCAGCAGATTTCTGGCAAAAACTCTGAGAATAAATAAACCTGCCATGAAAAAGTTTCTCAAAATCTGTCGTTCGGCGTCGACTTTAATCAGTAGGTCCCACCACTCATGCATAAAATTAACACACACACCAAATGAATGGTGTGAGAAGCTAGGCCGTAATCCTGACCGAAGGGTTGTAATGGCCAATTATGTATGTATGTATGTTTTAGAGGTACGATAATGTACTTCCTTCTGTAGTAAACAGAGTAGAATAGTTTGGTGTTAGCGCGACAGGCAGATTACTGAATATTTTGATTGTATTTCCAAACTCTTTTAATTCATTTAAAATATTTCTTTACCCCGCTAACCGTATTTTCTATATACTTCGCATCTAAATTACAAATTGAATTATGCCGATACGAAAAAAAGCCGAAAGAGAGAAAAATAATAAAATTTTTATCACCATCAAACGCGCTTCATCTCATATTCTGTGTATGAATTTTTAAGCGTCTATTAAACCTTTACAAACATTTCATTTGATTTGATTTGCCAGCATTTCCTTTCACTCTATTTTTGAGTTATCAAATCGTTTTTGCGTTTATGTGTGTGTGTGTTTTTAGTGCTTTTTGTCTTTATGATTTTATTTCGTCCTTTAAATATTCAACGACACTCTATTACACCATTAGAAATAAAATTGAAAAAAAAAACAAAAACAAAATAAAGAGAGAGAAAAAAATTTGTAATAAAACTTGATAGTTTTACGCAATCATGGCAGCAGAAATAAAAAAAGAGAAATAAAAACAAAAAAAAAGAAAAAAAATTGAAAACGAGTACCGTCATCAATAAAACAAACACTTCAATTATCAAATAACTACGAAACGCCTTCACATAAATGAACGGACACAGATGTGATGAGGTAGTTAGAAACAAATACGGAATTACTTGAATCACTGCACAGAGTCAGAAATCAGAAAACCCTTAAAAGAGATCTATTATCATAGCCTGCATCGATTTCACCCTTGCTGCGACTGATGTTTTGCTCTCCGGCAGTGCTAAGAATTTACTAACTAACCTTGCCTAATGATGAACATTTCATCGAGTTCCTTTATTGTTCTCTTACTAACAAGGGTGTTAAGGTTAGAAAGGTATTGTAAACAATACATACATACATATGTATACATACATATATGCTGTGTGTGTTAATTTTATGCATGAGTGGCGGAAACTACAGTTTAAAGTTGACTCCGAACGACAGATTTTTTGAGAAACTTTTTCATGGCAATTTTATTTACTCTCAGAGTTTTTGACAGAAATCTAGTGAGAGGAAGTCGCTCAAGAAATATTTTTTTTCATATTGCGTTTTGATGTCTGACTGGGGATTTCAAAACTGGCTTCGCGTCTAATAAGCCAACACAGTCCCTACTAGACTACGGCGTATTATGAAAAGATTTTTGGTTCGAAGATAACCTCAAAAAGCCCATAAAAGTTGTAATGGTTACCTTACGTTAGATTGCGACTTCAACATCACACATAATTTCTGGCTGACATTTTTTAAATATCCTGGTAGTATGAAGTCGCCGTGATCTAGTAGGTAGTGTGTTGGCTTATTAGACGGAAGGCCCGAGTTCGAATCCCAGGTCAGACATCAAAACGAAAATATGAAAGTATTTCTTCGGCGACTTCCTCTCAGCAGATTTCTTGCAAAAACTCTGAGAGTAAATATTGCCATGAAAAGCTTCTCAAAAAATCTGTCGTTCGGAGTCGACTTTAAACTGTAGGTTCCGCCACTCATGTATAAAATTAACGCACACACCATGAGTGGTGTAGAGAAGCTAGGCCGTAATCCTGACTAAAGGATTGTAATGGCCAATTATGTATGTATGGTAGCATGAAGGTGTAGATTGTATCCAAATAACCTGTGGCATCTGCTTTCAATAAATTCTGAATCACCGAATATCATTCGCCTTCGGTTCTCAAGAACGAATCATGAAGTCTCCTCCTCTTCCTCGTCATTACACCGTCCGCTGCGATGTATTTCCAGACTCAGGGAATATGTAGGCAGGAGCTACTGCCCTGTTAAAACAATAGGAAACTCAAATGGATTCTGGTTAGGTCTTATGCAAGGCATAGCTGTGAAATTAGTGTGGCCTCTAAACAAGATCTTCATTATATAATGTTTCTTTTGATTGTCGCTCTGTGTAAGTGCGTGAGATTTGTTGTAATCTTTTCAATTGCGACATGTTATCGAACCCTGACATTCTTTTACAGCCTTGCTATACACACTCAATAGAGATCTAAAGATTACTAAGCCGTATGCCTATATTTTTTGCATAAAGTTGCCGTAGGCTAGTAGGTAGTGTGTTTGCGTATTAAATGAGAGCCTGTGGTGCGAAACCCAGCGCAGAAATAAAATATTTTTCAGCGACTTTCTCTCAGCAGTTTTCTGGAAAAAACTCTGACAGTAAATTAAAAATTGTCGTGAAAAGTTTCTTAAAAACTTGTCCTTCGAAGTCGATTTTAAATTGCATGTTCCGCCGTGCGACAAACTCGCTTGCAATCCTAACTACTTATTTGTAATGACCCTACTCGATGTACTCTATTATTTCAGACCAAAGTATCGGGTAGTAATCGGGTACTGAAGGGCAATTTAAGATTCAAATCTGTTCACGAGAGAAACTCGAATGAGTGATTTTTGTCAGTTTTCTCGTTGTGGATCCAGAATTGAAAGCGAGTTAAGGTTTTGTGTAGGCAATAGAGGGACCAAGAAAAACTAATCCCAAGGCTGGCAGAGAATCGTAAAATTTCCTGGTAACTTGGATTAGGCAACTGGAGCGCCCAATTGGATTTCGTAAAAACTGCTATGAACCTTAACGAGTCGCCGTAGTCTAGTAAATAGTGTGTTCAGGCCTCGACTCAAACCCCAGGCCAGACATCTCCAACTAAACGAAACATGAAAGAAATATTTCTGGGGAGA
Source organism: Sarcophaga rosellei (assembly GCA_930367235.1). Classification (NCBI taxonomy): domain Eukaryota; kingdom Metazoa; phylum Arthropoda; class Insecta; order Diptera; family Sarcophagidae; genus Sarcophaga; species Sarcophaga rosellei. Next base: position 11,274,601 of record OV884020.1, on the reverse strand, counting down.
CTTTCTCTCAGCAGATTTCTGGCAAAAACTCTGAGAAGAAATAAAAACTGTCATGAAAAGTCTCTCAAAAATCTGTCATGCGGATTCGACTTTAAACTGTAGGTCCCCCCTCGACTCATGTATAAAATAAACACACACACAAAGTGGTGTGAGAAACTAGATCGTAATCCTGACTAAAGGGTTGTAACCAATTATGTATGATGGTTAATGAGATCAAAGAAATGAGTGTCAACAGAGTTACGATAGATTTTGGCTAGACATTGTGGAAGTGATTGGCAATATTACGTAAACCTCGGAGCGTATTCTCCTCCCACGTTCTTGCAATATGTACCTCGAACTGAGAAATCTATATGGAGCCGTGAGCAGACATAAAACTTTCAGATTCTTTTGATGACATGCAATTCAGCTTCTAATTCGTTGCAGGCAACTGTATAAATACATCAAAATGATGGTTAGCAACAAACACATATTTATACATAAGTATACATATATACATAAATGTGCGAGTGTATGTGAGTGTGAGTGCTTCAAAATGAGTATGCAAATGGAGTGTAAATGTATGGGGTTGTATATTTATGATCGCACACAGCATAACTTAAATGTTCAGATTGGTGTTTGAGTGTTTGAGTGTATGTTGAAAGCATGGCAGCATTGCAAGTTAATGTGTCAACGTGTATGTATGCAGTGTAGTATGTATTTGCATGTGGCAAATAATCACGGTCCAATAATTTTTCTATTCGTCACACAAAAACTCAAATTGCAAACGCTGCATATGATTATGAATAAAATCTTTTCGGTTCCATATATTTTTGTTTTTTTGTCGCTCTCCTTTCACTCAGCAAATATTCACCGAGAAACAGGAAAAACTCTTTGAAAGTGTCAGAGTCACGTTTAATTTATTATATTGACGTTGATGTCCTCTATTGTCATGTAACACTGTAAATATTATTTGGAGTACTATTTGTTGTATTTGTTGTCTGTAATTGTTCATCAAATATGCTTATGAATTTCAAGTTGTCGTAATTTGTGTTTAGAAATGGTGTTTGTTAGAGGGTAGTGTTTGTGTGTGAGAATGTGTGTTAAAATATATATGTTTGTCAACGAACATATTTCAAACAATATTTGCAATAAATTGTGCAACTTTGAAAATTTTCATTTCGGCAATTTCCAGTTTGTTTGTTAAATGTTGTTCTGCTTTGTCTGTTCCTGTTATTGGTAATGTTGTTGTTGCTGTTGCCACTTTGCCGCTGCTGCTGTTGCTGCTGTTTCATAAGTTACGAGCCCATGTATTGTGGCTACTGTCGCTGAGGTTGTTAATGTTGCATGTACAGCGTTTAGATTCTTTTTTGATACCACTTTCTGCAAGCCACTGTTGCATAAAGTTTATAGAGACCTGTGGTGAGTTTTGCTGTGTATGCATGCTACTTATACAGAGGAGAAGATTTGTGCAGGCTAAGTGAGAGTGAATCAGAATTCGATAATTTTTTTTTATCGATTTCAGGTAGAAGGATTTCCTAGGATTTTCTAGACCGATAATGCGCTTAACACTAAAAACTGGACTACTGCTGGAAATAAGAAGATGGGAGAGAGGCTTTTACATGTTCAAGCCTCAAGGTTAGGTATTGAGTAAGCATTGTCTCATACATATATGAAAGTCAATATCTATCCCGGAGATCAAACAGTTCCTATTAAAAGCCATCCCGACCAGAGCTGAGCACTAATACATGAATTACAAACAATTCTTTCTTCCTGCTCCATCATACAAACAATTCTTTCTTCCTGCTCCATCATGCAGCGATGCAGAGTCTGCATTATCATATATAGTCAATGTTTTAAAATAAGGCAGTATGAGCATTGCCGTAAAATGATAAATAATCATGTGAGTCTGGAGCAATTCTCTTCTCTTTACGCAGATCGGCATATCTTTAGAATACTATATGTACGCTTATAATGTATTTACTCCATGTGTAACGCAGTAGTCGGTAGTGTGTTCACTTATTAGAGGTAAAAGCCCAGGTTCAAGCCCCAGGCCAGACAGCAAAAACTCTGAGAGTAAATAAACCTCAAAAATCTGTCGTCGGAGTCGACGTTAAACTGTGGGTTCCACCATTCAAGTATAAAATGAAGGCACACAACATGAGTGGTCTGAAAGCTAGGTCGTAATCCTGACTGAATATGTATGTATGTATGTATGTGTAACGCATGGAGAATTGCCAGAAGCCATTGCGCCAGTAATATTTCGTAACACATGTGTCAGCAACTGTAAGCTTTGTATGCACCATGCCTAGTTCGTTTAAGGATGCCAGAAAGTGAGAGGTCAAAAGCGCCGTCTTTTTATCACAAGAGCGAGGCACTGGCACATGAGGTGGCCGACAGTCTTTTTTCCTCTTTCTCAGACCCACAGCTCCTGCAAAAGTGTTTCTGGTATGCCTATGCGATTTATGGATAAAAGTGAGTCGGCTCGCCTCTTACCTATACGTGTCCAGTATAGCAATATTGCACGTATTCTCCTGCTGGCAACGAGGTTGTGGCAAATTGCCAGAGTGGATTGTATCGAATTTAACTCAAGCAATCGGAATTTCCTTGAGAAATCTGCAGTTTTCAAATAGGAAGTGAGGTTCATGAGGGACTTGGCTGGTTTAGTAAATCAGGGCAGGTCCAGGGAAAATCCCCACAATAAAAAAGGATTGCACACTTTCATTATGGCCACGACCTGAAATACACAGCAGTCAGCTGATTAAAAAGACTGGCATTAGAATTCTTAAAGCGTATACCACAGCCAACTCTGTCGAGCATTGGAAATTCGACGGTTTAGACCTCAAGAGCACTGCCAAAAACTTCGGTATTAGAGTCCCCTAATTGGAATAATAAAATCAGGGAAATGTACCAGAGATTAACTGCATTGAGCCTTACTGGAGTGAAGCAGAATGTACTTGCAATCAAAACAGATGACCACCTATGCATCCCCATACTAATAAAGGAACTGATATTTGCACATCGTCCCCCAATACCTTAGTACCATAAAGAAAATTTGTCCGTACCATGAATCGATGCAGCCAGTAGGCAATGATAGGTTCAAGCTCCACAACAGCTTTGAAATGAGCGACGATATCAGGCAATGGCTGTCAAGTTAAGGTAATTTTGTATCTCCGTATAAGGGGTACTAATTTCAGTATCAATGGATTTATTCTCAAGATGTGTGCTGCTCTGGATCACATTAGAAGTTCACATTATGCAAACTAGGCCAACTATTTTACCACATTCCGACTTTTATTCATCCTTTAGGATAAGATTCCATAACAGTGTTGGTTATCTCATTATTACGAAAAGCGCAACCTCTTGTGCCTCGAATTCCCTACTGTTTTATAGCGCCGATTGGAATTTCTCGGTCGAATACGTTAACAATTCATTTGTAATCACTGCTATATATTTAAGCCTCACTATCATTTTAAGTGCAAACAAATTGAACGTGTATGAATAAATGATTTTTGTAGACGAGTATGTGTGTGTAGTATGACATGTTGTATGTTGCATGACCCTTTGTTAACTTCCGTTTGCCATAATTTAGGCTAATAGATCGCCCATACAAATGTATGCATTTGCATACATACAAATACGAGTATACATGCAAATACAGAATATAACACTCCACACCATACAAAGCCCCAACACACCACACAGTAAAAGCTTGTAAAAAGTAAAACCCTTTGTGGTACAGTGTTAGAATTGTGTGTGTACGTTCCTCATTTTTTTTTTTTTGGTTGTATAGAGCCATTGGCAATAGAAAAATTATTGTTGCCACCTAACAAATAAAAACCAAGAGAGAAAAAATTTTGGCGTTAAGTTTTCATTCATTTGCTAGAAGCCAACAAACGCTGGGGAGTATATAAAACTGTTGTTGTTGGGTAGCCAAATTGGCAAAATGTTGCTATTTTCATTGCTATTATTGTTGTAATAGTATTAGTAGATGTTGTGGGTGTTGTTGTTGTTGCTGTTGTTGTATTTGAAAAGTAACGCTATTCCGTTGCTATTGCCAAAATGCAATTTCCTAATTTCTCATAAGGGAAATGGTCTAAAAAGTGGTTTAAAGTGTTGCATATATGCATAATGGCAACAGCAACAGCAACACCAATACCTATAAAACTAGAAATAGCCGACACATTAAAACGGACTTTATATGTATTGTATATGAATACCAAGTTTTTAGGCCAATAACAACAGCAACAATAAGGCCAAAACTAGCAAAAAACCAACAACGAAAGAGAAAATGTTGCGGCATGATTGTATGGATGGTCTTGACCATCACACATAACATAACATTGGCTCCCTTTTTACCGTTTCATGGTAGGTTTGTTGCATTATTAATGATTTGCAACTTTGCAACAATATCATTATCTACATCATCATCATCATCATCATTGTATTGGCCCCTCCACTCAAGCTGCATCCAAATGTAAATGTTTAAGCCTTCAATTTGTTACCATTTTTGCTGCCGCCAATTTACTCTAGTGTTATTTGCTGCCAGGCATTTATTAGTGTGTGTTCCAAAAGGATAGAGATAGGAAGGGAAAGCGAGCGAGAGAGAGAGAGAGAGCGAAGTAGAGCAACAAGGATATTGGCAATAACAAGTAATGCCAGACTACCATAAGCAGTTAAATTTATGTCTTCATACCCTATAGTAGGTGTTTTAGGGACTTCTAAATTGAAGGAATAAACTCGGATATATGTATCTGGTAGGGGTCGTATGGAGCATACGTTTGCTGTTCAATGATTTTGAATTCATAACAGAGAGACAAAGACATCTCTTATAATAGTTTCTAGAACACTCAGAAAGACAATGGAATCCCTTTACCACAGTTCCTAGGATTGTCACACGATAATCGTAGTAAATGTTGTATCTGATCAAGATCCATCCAATGGTCTGTGGACAACGTTGCATTAAAATGCATATGACTTGATACACTTTGAAAATATCGAATAAATTCTAAGCATAAAAAAATTAAACGAAGCTATCTTTACTGTTCACCAGTGGCGTCACAACGGGCCGCTATGCGTGCTTTTAGTATGAAGCTACCACACTAACCTAACCTAAGCTATCTTTACTGTCAATGGATAGTTGAGATATGGAAGACAACTTTATTAAAGAAGACAGTAAAGCTATCTAAACGACAAAATGAAGATCCACAAAGTTGTTACGGTAACCTAGCTCGATTTTGGCAACGATAACTAGGCTAAACACAGCAAAAAGACCGAGGCCATCTCATAAAATAATGTTGAAATCGGTTTAAATCTATAAGAACTCGGTATTGAATATCAAGGTAATCTTCAAAAGCTTTCCACATTCAAAAGCAAAAGAGAGGCCGTGAACTGCTAACGGCAAAAAGAAAATTCACAAGCTTATTATGGCAACCTTGCACGTTCCGAGTAAGGACGACTAGTGGAAGCACAGCAAGTAGGCAGAGGCCATGATGAAGTAATGCTGAAATCGATTTAAATCGCTAAGAATCTATAATATCCAATACAAAGCAATCCTTAAAACCTTTCCACATTCATAAACAAAATAAAGGTCATGAACTTGTTCCATTCAAGATTCTTAGATCATGTTAGAGCTGATTAAGGTCATCAATAAACTTGTGGAAACAGAGCAATGGTGCTAGGAATGAAGTAGTCAATCACCACGCAAGTGAAGAAATTCTGGCATCGTAATGTCGCAACCCACTCACTTCAGACTTTCTTTGAAAACCTACTTCTGCATCTGATGACAGACTCTTACATACAGACATACATACATACAAAATTGGTCCTTACAATCCTTCAGTTGAGACCTACATAGTTTCTCATACCACTTATGTTGTGTATGATAATTTTTATACATGTGTGGCGGGACCTACAGTTTAATGCCGGTTCCAATGACAAATTTTTTTGAGAAACTTTTCGTTGCAATTTTTATTTATTCTCAGAGTTTTTGCAAGAAATATGCTGAGAGGAACTTCCCGTTTTGTTGGGGATATCTGACCCGGGGTTTGAATCGTAGTCTCATGTCTAATAAGCCAACACACTATCTACTAAACTAAGGCAACTTCCGACTCAGTTTACCATAACCTCATTGGAGGTGAGTAAAATGGAGTGAATTACAAAGACTGAGGACGTCATATTATAAATAAAAGGGATAAACATCCAGATAAAGTTTCCCCCAAAGCACTTGATATTGTCTGTATAAACTACGACCATAGGCTTCATATGATCTTACACTTTCCGCAGGGTAATATGCACACTGATAAGTATACTGTCTGCGTAGTGAACATAGGCAACAGAACACTTTGTAACAGTTCCCATTAAATTAGAGAGAAGACTGGTTCCTATACTGAGTATAAATCCTATAGTTGGGGCGCTAAAATCGACGAAATTCGAGGTACTATTGCGTTAATTTACAAGACGTGTTTGCCTTAGTTTAGCAGGCAAGGCAGAGGTCATACAAGTCTGTTACATGACTGGCATGACAAGTTGATGGATATTCTACTGAAAATTAAATTTCCTCCGTACTCAGACCTTGAGAAGTGATCTACAGGCTGAGCAAAAGTTCCTTTAGATAAAAATAAAACACCTAAATGGACTCATGATTACGCAATTTGTTCGCTTGAGAAGCTTTGTAATTCAATCAGTCGATTTGGTATTACAGCAGCAGAGACAGTGGTGTTCCTCTTCCCTACGTACGTGTAGGGTATTCAACTCAAATTTCTTCTGTGATTCTCTTTTCTTCGTTATACTTTGCAAATGCCAGGAAAAAAAGGATGAAGAAGAAGAGAAAAAAAACGGTTGTAAATTTACAATTTATGAGCGGTACTGTTACAATTCTACAAATGTACAGCGCGTTTAATATTTTATACCATATGCTTGCCTTTAGTATGTGTGGGCATGTTACCAGCTCCCAAATGGTTTTGGCCCTTGGCAGACACATTGATTATCTTTTTGGTCAGGCAGAAAAGCCATAAAAACACACCCACACAAACACACACGGTCATGAAGTGTCTGCTCATTGACTCTTCCAGTAGAGCACACTGTATGCCATATACACATATACATATGTATGTAGGGAGTAAGAAGAGGATGTGGAAGTGTTAAATTAAAGAAGTTTTAGTTACAAGGATTTATTTATTATGGAAATAAGGATATCAGTGTGGTTGAATTAAGTAAGAAAAAATCTTAAAGAAGTATTGAAATGATAACAGTATTTAGTATTAGATTTTTAACTATGAAGGAATAAATCGATTAATTAGGCTCTGTTATCGATTTGAAAGGCAAAGCTGTTGAAGCATTATTTTGTTTACTTCAAAACAATTCGGATTGAAGTCGATGGATAATGTATACGTAGCAACTGCTGAAGATGAGAGATAAGTCTGAGCATAACTCAATAGCTTACCTTTACAGAAATCATAGCTATGGCAGTTGGAAGGTTAATGGTAGTGAGATTTCGTCAAACTAAAAACGAAGCACGCCTGTCATCAACTTATATAGATCTAAGGGTATATACTGAGTCCTTCTGATATAATGCATACATACATACATAGTTGGCCATTACAACTCATCAGTCAGGATTACGGCCTAGCTTCTCAAACCACTCATGTTGTGTGCCTTAATTTTATACTTGAGTGGCGGAACCTACAGTTTAACGTCAACTCCGAACTACAGATTTTTGAGAAACTTTTTCATGGAAAGTTTATTTACTCTCAGAGTTTTTTTCAGAAATCTGCTGAGAGGAAGTCGCCGAAGAAATAGTTTTTTTTCATATTTTGTTTTGATGTCTGGCCTGGGGCTTTGAACCCGGGCTTTACGTCTAATAATCGAACACACTACGTACTAGACTACGGCGACTACATAATGACATATGTATGTATGACTGATATAATGATGATCATAAAATTCATAGAAAAATATGCGTAAGACTTTAAGGATTATTTGTGTAAGACCCTTGTCTATGAAAGAAGCAGTAAGACTTTCATTCTACTTCTGGAAGTATACACAACAAAGACATTAAAGCCTAAGGTTAGAGGTTAGGTTAGAGAACGTGTACTTGTCAATTAATACAAGTGCAATACCCGGAGGTCGAATTGACCCATTGAAAGCCTAAAAACATGCGACAATTTCTGTTGATACTCTCCTTTAACAATTTCTTGGGGTATACATAGTGTTGCGGCGACAATGCCATTGCATTGGCATTAGAAAAGCAAATCTGCAGTGGTTTGTGGCTAATTCACTTGTGACTCAAGAAAACCCTAGAAGAATAAGTCTCACGGGTTTAAATCGAACAATCCCGATGGTCAGTATACATCACCGTTAGTCGAAAAATTCACACCAATAAATGACTTTTCTAGATGCATTAGACGCCCTTAAATCTCATGTGGATTAGCATCGATCCAAATTCAACTAATTTTGCTTTCCAACGAGCCCATTTTTTTAGGAATGGCTCTCATCGCTGAAGAATATTTTACGATGAAAATTAGGATCAGTTGTCAATTGCTTCAGAGCCCGTTAAATCGAACACACATCGTTGTTTATGATTGCTTACTTTCAGTTCCTGCTTTGGATTCTTCTGCAGACTCTCAAGGACAGTTGTGGAGTTTTCTACAAATCTTGCGTTTCATTGACATTATGATGATCATAAAATGGATATTCCGTTTGCCAACTAGCATACGTACGTAATTGGTTATTACAACATTTCAGTCAGGAGATTAATTTCTTTATACGTGAGTGGCGGGAACAACTAGAGTTTAAAGTCGACTCTGGACGACAGATTTTGGGCAAACTTTTCGTGGCAATTTTACTTACTCGCAAAGTTTTTTTTGCCAGAAATCTGCTGAGAGGAAGTCGCGGAAAGAAATATTTCTTTTCAGATTTCGTTTTGTTGGACTAAGTAACACGCTGCCTATTAAATTACATGTGTGTGAAGATAAATTCAAATTTAACTAGCAAAGACAAAAACCAAAAATTTTAACAGAGCTAATGTTAGAGTTTTAATAGGGCTACCTTAGGCTACAATTTGTATATTGTCAGATATCTGCAGCAAGTCCCATTTTTCCACAATATCAATCATCTGTCATCCTATCAAGATACTGTGAACATAGGATATATTTGAAGCCCAATCTCTCAAGTTCCAAAATTATTTGGGTTATACCACTTATTGGGTTTTATTAGGGACACCTTAGGCTACAATTTGTATATAGCCAGATATCTGCAGCAAGTCCCTGATATCGTATATTTGGGTGATTTTTTCCTTGACTATTTTTCGTATTTTCTGTTAACCACTTAACATTGCTGTGTTAACTCTAACATCTCTGTTAAAATTTTTGGTTTTTGTTTTTGCTAGTTAAATTTGAATTTATCTTCACACACATATAGATTACAGCGTGTCCCGAATGGCATAGCCATGTTGATAAAACAATTTTATTATCTGCACATGATGTTGAATGCTGTGTCCATTGGCCTACGGCGATCTAACAAAACCCACTGAATAAATGACATCTTATTTGACTGATGTACATAGTTTCAATAAAATGGCCGCTGTCTACTGTCAAAGTTGGAAAGTCCCTGTTGGTGCACCTAATACTGTATGCGAATCAAACGAATTGGTAATGAATCGTTCCCTATTTGGCCAATAAACCAAGGACTGATGTGGTTCAACGAAGAAGGTGAGGTTGAGGAAAGAACAACATTTCTTCTGTTAGCAGTTAACTACTGTCAGTTGATTCCTGTTAAGTTTTAAACAAATTTGTTTTATGTTTGAATGCCGCTGTTGTTTTTTTTTTTTTAACATTGCCTTCTATACTCTTTAAATTTTTAAACATTTATTCGTTTTTTTTTGTGCCGATTTTATTAATAAAAACAAATTTCTATTATTAAAGATTATAATTTTAATAGCCAACAATCAGATTAATCGTCTCAATTTACACCTGACTCTGTTGGCTGTTGGTGATGTGCCATCACCGTCCCTTAAAGCCGTCAACAACTGTGCAGACAGCAGCCAGTCAAAGCAGATTATGACGATGATTATGATTATAGATGGGCAAAAAGCTGTCTTTAGTATAAACAAATATTTTTTACAACGTTTTTTTTTATTTTTTTTTTTGTACTGTTTTTAGGTGCCTTCATTTTGTTTTTTCTTCGCTGTTGCTGCTGATGCTGTGTGTGTAATAACCTGGGTTGTAGAAAAAATATGAGAATTTTTCAAAATTGCCTCCGGTTATTTTTTCACACGAACATAAACGCGCGTTTTACGAGAATTTATTTGATAAGTATGACTTTTAGCCATAACCGTTAGACCAGCAAGCAAGCAAGCAGGGCAACTTACGTACATACGTAAATTAATGGCAGGCATTGACACTAATACTAACAAATGTTTTATACGAATACCCTTGAACAAGGATATTCAGTGCAAACAGTGAAATATAGAATTAAGGGATCTTTTGGTATATGAAATACAAATTGGATTTTTATTATATGTATGTAGGCCTGCGTTAAGTTAATGAAGTTTTACTGTATGTGTAACATAACATAACATAACGTAACTGTGTATACATACATACATATGTTGGTATGTTGTTCAGTTACAACAACTAAAATATGCAAATATATATGCATGTGTATGCGGATGTGTGTGTGTAGTTAAAAGCGAGTGCATGAAAAGTTATGATTATGGCCAAAGCAAAACAAAACGAAATAAAAAGTTTTTACGTACCAAAGAAAAAACCAAAAAAAAGAAATACAAGAATGGCCACAAATATGAAATCCAATGGTTTTAACAACTAACGTTAACCTACCCTGGTTAAAGGATATGCAAGGATAAATTTACACACATACAAATTAATACCCAATAGGCAACACAATTCTATTCAAAAGTGTCACTTAATATCTGTTTTTAACAAGGTCTATAGATAGCGAATTTGCAAAGAAAGACATCGGCTTACAACAACAAAACAACATTAAGATTCTAGAAGTTTCATGACCGAAAACAATTCCATAAATAGAGCAATAGATACGGTCTGCTATCAGTTGTATTCAAAATAGCGACGTATTGCATTGAAAAGCTTTAAAATAATTTGAAAAAACGTTTCAACGTAACATAATAAAATCAACATATTGGAAATAGCGTAGCTGAAATGCAGTTCATACACGATTTTCTTGACTTTGTATTTTAGTTAAGACGGTTTAGTTACGACGGTTAGGAGAAGCGTTAAAGAACATAGTATCCCTTACCCAACTAATGGTTCAATTATGATAAATCGTAGAAAAGAAGACCTAGACCTAGCCCATAGTAAATACTCTCAAGAACCATTTACTGTCTATAAGCTAACTGAGTTGTAGTTAAATCTGGAAAAGTCACGACATAACAATCGAAAATATGTACATATATATGGTCCGATTTTTTCCAGGCTTCAATCATTCACAAAAGATTATGATGCTTGGTTTTGAACCCATGGTGTTATGTACACATGAAAAGATGTCAACTTGATATTTCAATAATATATGCAAATAAATTGTATATCTATTGATAAAAGTATCGAACTAAAGCAGGTCTGAGGGAGCCTATAATTGCTACTTATTAGCCAGGTGGGGAAGTTGGGTGATCTAGTTCAGACGCCTCAAAAATAATCATAATCATTTGAAATACAATATTCTAGACATCCATATTCGCAATGTACCAACATAGCAACATTGTTGCCAATCTCTGAAAAACAATACGCATGAAGCAGAACAATGTTTATAGGAATGTTTACAAGTTTCATTTATTTAATAACATCTTCAAGATTCAAAACATCCATAGCTGCAATATAGCAACGCTGTTGCTAAACTCTGAAAAGTTATATACTTATAGAGGAACAATGTAGATATACATAAATGCTTAAATGTTTCACAAATTTAATGATCTTTTCAACACTCATACCTTCAATGTACACAAAGCAACATTGCTGACAAACTCTGTAAAATAGTATACATGTAGGCGTACAGTGTTTATATGAATGTTTACATGTTTCACGTAATTAATAAGTTCTTCAATATTCTAGGCATCCATACGAGTAATGGAGACATCTATAACAACATTGTTGCCAAACTCTGTAAAACTATATAAATGAGGGAGAACAACATTCTAGGCATCCATACCTCCCTATGAGGATGCAACATTGATGCCTAACTCTGAAAAGCTATATACTTGTAGGAGTACAATGTTTATATTAATGTTTACATGTTTCACTTATTTAATAAGTCCTTCAACATTCTAGTCACCCATACCAGCATTGTAGCAACATAGCAACATTGCTGACAAGCTCTGTAAAACTATATACACGAAGTAGAACAATGTTTATTAAATGTTTAGATGTTTCACATATTCAACATTACCAACATACCAATAATGTTGACATAGCAACATTGTTGACAAACTCTGTAAAACTATATAAATGGAGGAGAACAATGTTTATTTAATGTTTACATGTTTCACGTATTTAACAACAGCAATGTAGCAATATAGCAACATTGTTGCCAAACTCTGTATAACTATATACATGAAGGAAAACAATGTTTATTGAATGTTTACATGTTTCACATAATTAATAATTACTTCTACATTACCAACATACCAATAATGTTGACATAGCAACATTGTTGCCAAATTCTGTAAAACTATATACAATGAGGAGAACAATGTTTATCGAATGTTTACATGTTTCACGTATTTAATAAGTCCCACAACATTCTAGGCATCCATACATATAATGTAAACATAGCAACATTGTTGCCAAACTCTGTAAAACTATATACATGAAGGAGAACAATGTTTATATGATCGACTACATGTTTCACGTATTTAATAAGTTCTTCAACATTCTAGGCATCCATACCTGTAGTGTAGACATATCAACATTGTTGCCAAACTCATGATGTTATGCATCATGTAGAACAATGTTTAAATGAATGTTTATATTTTCACTTATATTTGAATTTCTTCAACATTCCAGCAATGTAAACATTGCAACATTGTTCCAAACTATATACATGTAGAGGAACAATGTTTCCATGTTTCACTTGCAATGCAGGCATAGCAGCATTGTTTCCTAACTAGGAAAAACCATTGTACATATATACAATTAAGAGAACAATGTTTATAAGAATGTGTTAATGTTTCATGAGATGTTTATAATCATATGCATCTACGCTTTGATTATTTTGATTACCGCGGTTATTTACGCAACATATGTGTATACATGTTGAAGTAATGTTCGTGATCGAATACATATTAAGTTGTGTGAACACTATCGATTGGAAGCTAATAATTTTAATAAGAAAATTTAAAAATTTTCAATTTTAAATTTCAATAAGAATCGTTCAATCGCAATGGATCTTACTAAAGTCCATAGACGCTAGATGAGCGCAGTACACTGTGAGAAGAAATGAGATTTCGTGGGTTCTCTTTCATTTTCTGCAAAAATTGTGTATTAAAAGAGCGATATATACTTCCTGTTTTGAGGAAATACAACGCAATGTCCAGTAATCATTTCCTATATACATATGTATGTATATGGGCTTTGGGATGCTAATTAAAACTCATAACCTGTTGTAATTATAAAGGAACCAAATTTTCACTGTCAAGTTATCTGGCGCATAGGATTGTGTTATTTTACGTAGCGATCTATCATCTCAATTTTTAGATGATGAGATATGAACCGTAACTATCAACGTACATTTGGCCTTTAGTGTGAACCACAACCTAGCTTCTCCCACCACCCATATTATGTGTGTTAATTTCACCCATGAATGGCGTTACCTACAGTTCAACATCGATTCCGAATAACAGATTTGAGAAACTTTTCAGGGCAATTTTACTCTCAGAATTTTTGACAGAAAACTGCTTTTTTCCGAGGTGGGGTTTGAATCACGTGCTCTCGTCTGTTTACTGGCCTTCTGCGACTTCAAAAATAATATTACTGGGTTAAAGTGATGTCTAATGCTCATTAGCAGTTCCAGGAGGATTATTTGCCATATTTTTTCATTTATTGAGAAGATTAATCAGTAGGTTGTTGGGTTCGATAGGGGTTTAATGGCCAGTTATGTATGTTGGGTTCGATAGTACAAATCTGTGATTCAACATTCTCTTTGAATGTATCACCCAGAGGTTAGAGACCTCGAATATAAGCAACACAATCGATTCAATTACGATTTATCGCGATTTATTGTTTTAAACACTAACTATCTACAGCAGCCAAGGCTGTAGCTTAGGTTTTTGTAGGAGAAAGTAGGTCACATGTCTGAGGAAATAGTTGAATTCCTCTAGGCTTCGCTACTCACTTCATTTAGGAAACTTTGCTTTTGCCGTCTAATTTTTGGTTTATTGGGTATAATTTGCAATATTTTTTTATCATTCAATACCAACAGCGTCATATTGTATGCATGTGACCAGATATGTATGAATGCATGTGTGTATGTGATCATTATAACACCTAAAGTATTAACAAAAATATTTTCACAGGATAATTACAAAAAAATAGCCACGAAATCCAAAAACAGCAGCGAAAAAAAGGTAGGAAAAACCAAAGCGCAAGGGTTACATACGTGGCCACTACGTGCCGCCCACTGTATAGCTTAACCTCAGGCTCAGACATAATCGCGTTACGTTTAACTAAGATTTTTAAAATTGCAAAAACACACAGAAAAAAAAACAAAGAAATTCATGGAAAATGATATTCAAATAAAATTTGCATGACATGTTCCGATATTTGCGCTTGCTATAATGCCTGATAATGGTGGTGATAAGGAGAGAGCTAAGATAATGATGCTGTTAAAATTGGTATTAAACACGAAAGTGTTCGTTTTTTTTTTTGCTTGAGGCATTTTTTGCTTTGGAAATTATTATTGAAACGTGTTAATATTTAAGCTGAAGGGTAATAAGCAAAAAACCGTTTAAGCCGTTTTATATGCTAAAAAACGATTGTTAATCGCCTAATAGTATGCTTAGAATTTTAAAGAGTGTTAATGTGCTTACATGCCATATTTTCGCAAAAGGTTGACTTGTGGCGAATTATACTGTAGTGGGCTATATGAGAAAGGCTAGTGAAGCGAGAAAGCAATGGCGAATTATTCTACAATAAGGCTGTTGCATACATGCATACATGTTGGTCCAGGTGGGAGCGGAGGGTTTTGGTTCGAGTACCGAATAATCACTACAGTTTTCCTAATAGCTTACATATGTGTCTTTCAGGCGTAGATATTGGGCATTAAGGAACCCTGCTTCCTACTATTTGTATTGACAGCAAGGTCGCTATACTTATCCTTCTAACGCTTATTACCAGCAAAGAGTTGAATACCCTCAGCAGCTTTTCTTGGACTGAATTCCAAGCCAGCAGGGTTTTATATGAAAATTAACTAGTTTTCCAGGGTCTCACTGTCCTCGATAAGTCGATTAGAAGAGGTATTCCGATCATTACCTGAGGTACTGGCCGGTTGAAAAGTATACCCAATGGACTATGTTGACAATTCTCGAGCTCAGAATCTATAACGAGTGGCTTTTACAGGACGTCACCGGCATATCATGTATTGATTCATGCACTCTCCTTACCTAGCTCGATCTAATCGATCACACCAGAGGAGATCTATCCCAATTGATTGCTATGCTTACCGGGTACTGGCCGGTTGGAAATTATACCCAGTGGACTATGTTGACGATTCCACAGCTCAGGATATAAAATGAGTGGTTTTAATAGGACTTCACCGGCATATCATGTATTGATTATTGCGATCTCCTTACGTACATATGTAGCTCGATCTGATGAAATTTATTGCGATTTGAGTGGTGTGGTAAACCTTCCAATTAGTGATCCTTGACACCACTTGATGCTCATGGCATGCTTACATGTTGTTACGCGAAGCAGTCAATTTAACAAGAAAAAGCTTCAAGAATCTCGGTTCCAAGTGCGACGAAACAGACTTAAAAGATCATATACACATACATACATAATTGGTCATTACAATCCTTCAGTGAGGATTACGAACTAGGTTCTCATGCCATTTATGTAGTGTGTGTCAATTTTATACATGAGTAGCGGGAGACCTACAATTTAAAGTCGACACCGAACGACGGATTTTTGAGAAACTTTTCCTGGCAAAGTTATTTACTCTCAGAGCTAATGGCAGAAATCTGCTGAGAGGAAGTCGCTTAAGAAATATTCTTTATACTTCGCCTTGTTGAAGATGTCTGCGTGGCTTCAGGCCTAATAATCCTGCACACCTACTATACTACGGCAACTTCAAGGATCTTCTGTTGTAAAGGCAGTGCTTAAAGAAATATAAAGACCACACTGCTAGTAAGTTCCTCTTCGCTTCACTAAAGATGCTTTGCTGTAGCCAATAGACTTAAATTTAAATTAACTCCGAAATTAATTTCTTCCCCATTTATTGGTCAATTCTTTAAACTTTTACTTTAACATGAAGCTTTTGAAATATTCATAACATAACATAACTTACGAAAATCATAGTTTTTTTACTTCGAATCATTTTTTTCTGTTTTCATAGCCATAAAAACGATTTTCCTCCATAATTTCTTTCATGATAATGGCCTCAAACCAACGTACAAACGGAGAGATACAAAAGAGAACCGGAGAAAATAAAAGAGAAACACTTTTAGCTTTAGTGTACAGCAATTTCCAGCCATTATGGTGGTAAATCATATAAAATTTAACATTTTATTACTTGACCATGATGTACGAAAATACAATTCATACGTATTGAATGCTCTAACAGGGAATAAAGAATGAGAAGAAGAATAAAAAAAATAAAATAAAATGCGATGAATAAAAACGTACTAAATATTGGGTATAGGCAAGAATTTTTATAGATTAATAAGGATCTACAAGCTTTAATTTTTAACCTTGGAACCATATTGGAGTTGTCTTGCCGTCTACACATACAGTGAATGTGGAAATTCGAACCGAGAATGCTCTGAAGTTCCCTTTTTTTGATTTTTTTTTTTTTGGAGTTTCAACTTTATTGGACGAGATCTCGTGGCTCAAACCTTAGTACAGACATTTCAAACAAAAAGAAATATGGAAAAGGATTTCTTTCGCCGATTTCCACTCAGCAGCGTGAAAAGTTTGTCAAAAATCTGTTTTTCAGAGTCGATTTTGAACTGTAAGGACCCGCCAGTTATGTATAAAATTAACACACTCAATGTGGTGGCTAGGTCATGAGAAGATAGGTGGTAATTTTGACTAAAAAGTTGTAATGACCAGTCGACTTTGAACGACAGATTTTTTGAGCGACTTTTCATGAGAATTTTACTTTCTCTCAAGAGTTTTTGCCAGAAATCTACAGATGGAAAGTCGCCGCCGATATATTTTTTCCTGGGGTTTTAGCGGTGGCCTCACATCTAATAAGCCAACTCACTACCCTTACTAGAGTAAGGAGACTTCTGTTCTGCATACAGACATATGTACACATGTACACTACGGAAAGACAAACCTCATTCCGCAAAATCGTGGCGTTATAATGGTTTTCAGCTATGACTGACATGATCCAGTATTGCAGCATTTGTTGGTCCCTTTATTGCTATTGTCTTGCAAGTAGCCGAACTAACTTGAATATATCTGCAGATCTTCAAAGATTATATCAGTAACATTTCCTATATTAATCTTAGAACCATCCTTGAAAACTGAGGTAATCTTTGCCCTAACAAAGCGAATCAAATCATCCCTAGAGAGATACCTTTATCGAATGATTTATCAAAGACCTCCGGTTAATTTAGAGTACTTGGCGGATCACAACTGGATTCGGACACTTTTTGTAGAAGACAATCTCAACTCGATAATAAATCTCTCTGTTGCTACTTACTTTCGAGAATTCAATTAAAGATGTGGCAACTCCTGGATGGACACTGACATATGAGGTGAATCACATCATCCCTAGAGAGATAACTTCACCGAATGGTTTATTAAAGACCGCCGGTCAATTTAGAGTAGCTGGCTGACATATGAGGTGAGCATTTTGTAGAAGCTATGGGAATAAGTGCCGTGTCTATCGGTTTGGCTTTGGCTACAGGGTATTAAATTATGAAAATCGTAATAGTCCAGTTGATAACCATCCGCCTCAAAGAAAGAAAATAATTAGGCTGTCAATGAAGGTTATTCTCTTTAAACAACGACCGGATAATATCTACTTTAATAGAAACAATCGGAACACATACGGTAGATAACATGTCGTTGACTGTAGGCTCCATAGACGCCCAAACCAGTTCATCAATGGCGAAATTTTCGATGTTGTCGCCTATAACCGGAAGTCGCCGTAGTCTAGTAGGTAGTGTGTTCGCTTATTAGACGTAAAGCCCGGGTTCGTATCCCAGGCTAGACATCAAAATGAAATATGAAAAAATATTTCTTCGCCGACTTCCTCTCAGGCAGATGTCGGGTAAAAACTTTGAGAGTAAATACCTACCATGAAAAAGTTTTTCAAAAATCTGTCGTTCGGAGTCGACTTTAAACTATAGGTCTCCGCCACTCATGTATAAAATTAACGCACACAAGATAAGTGTTGTGAGAAGCTGGGTCGTAATCCTGACTGAAGGGTTGTAATGGCCAATTATGTATGTGTATGTATGATATCAGGTTGGCAATGAAGTTTGTCTTCTTTATACAACGACCCGGCGATATCTAGTTTAAGCGAAACAATGGGAACACATATGGTAGACAAGATGTCTTAAATTGTAAGTGCTTTGTAACCCATGTGCAGTTCATAAATGGCACGATTTTCGATGTTATCACGAAACACTGAAACCTGGAAGTCTTAAAGCCCTGAGAAATGCCAGACAATTGTAAAAGCTATAACATGCATAAGGAACTTGTTTGCAACCTGGTATGCACAAATAGGCAGACGATTTTCAAGGATAATACCATCATCATCTCAGCGTTGCGTAGAGCTTTCAATGCAGTACGTCTGGAACACATTGCAGTGGCTAGCTAGCAAAAGAATCCTTAATTCACACTGCTCTGTCTAGCATTTCGAAGCCATCGTTATAGACCCTAAAGACATTACGGTGAACGTCATACTGACTTCTGGATATGTAGTACATGGATGTGACTCAGACAGTTTCTTTGAAGACCCATTGCCATTGTAATTGCACACACCCAATATCAGCTCAGTTGTGATCAAATATGGATGAGTGAGTGGAAAGGATAAATGGTAAGAAAAAAAAGAAGAAGAACAAAAAAAAAGGAAAAAAAAGAAATCCTGGCTAACATATGTTGACCCTGGAGATTTTTATGAATAAAAAATGCACATGAAAAACGAAAAACAGAACTGAGACTGCCAAAGTGGTATTTTACGAGCAGGCCAACGCCACTATAATCTCCTGTGCATACATTATGGCCATTAAAGGAGGATTCATGCTCTTAAATTTCAAACGCGCTTTAATTTCTTGTTGTTGAAATTAAAAATAACTTAAATGATAAGGACTTTCTTACATACATTGTAATGCATAAATTGCTGTTGTTGTTGTGATTGTTGTTGGTTTTACAAAACGTTAAAAATCAATAAATTTTCCTGTGACAAATTTTGCTTGAATCGTATACAACGAGTGACCTGCTTGATTGCTCATTAAGCTGGGCACGTAAAGTAAAAGTGAAAAAAGTCCGAAAAGATATGAGAAATTGGGTTGATTGCAAAATCGTAAAGGTGTAAATAAGTAAATTAATCATAATCAAGTCGACGACGACGACAAGGAGCTAAAGAAGGACACAGAAAAAAAACGTCGGAAAAACGTTGTAAACGAGAAGGAAAGGAAGAAAAGAAGAAAATTCAGGTCAAACCACACAATACTGTAAAAAGGACAACAAGCAACCAACCAACACCTGAAACAGGCAGCAAACAGTCGTAGAGACACACATAGAATGGCTAAAATAGAGAGACTGAAAAGTAAGGAAAGAAAAGGAAACCGCAAAGTATTAATATTTTAAAATGAAACCAGGCACAATACAAAAACAAAAACCATTTAAAATAAAATAAAAAAGAAACGAGAAAACGAAACGACCAATTAATAGAACACAATTCACGGTAAATAACTAAAGCAGTGCTGCTGCAGCAACACACCCAAACAACATTTCCAGTGACGATTTAAAAAACATTCTGTGTGCCTGGAAAGCTTTGTTTTATACTCAACACCATATTTAGTGGTTAAATACCTGTAAACGTGACAGCATCAGGTGTGCAAACAATTTACAACAACAAGACAATTTCTATAATTTTTTCCTCTACTATTTACCATGGCCTGCCTGTTATTGTTATTTCGTTCTCATTTTTTTTTGCCATAATTTAGACTGTGAAGACAGCAGCAGCAGCAGCAGCAGCAGCAGCAGCAGTAGCAACAGAAAAAAAAGGGAATAACTTACTGTAGCAAATAATAGCAAATAAATGTTGCAGATTAATGTGGCAACATTAAAAATGATGTATTTTTCTATGGTGGTAAAAGGTGGTAATTTTTAGCTTTGATGGAGCGAAAGCGTATGGAGAGAGGAGAGGAAGGTATTGTAATAGTGTGCCTAGTGATGGGTAAATTTGTAGAAATTTAGGTCACTGCAACATACATCTGGGCATGGGCTTTATTTGGAAATTGTACAGGGATGTGGTAAATAGTCAGACAGTAAAATTATAAAACAATTGACTCTTGAAACAATTACTTTAGAAAAGCTTAATGAAAAGTTTAATAAAAGGCCGAATAGGCCAATTTAGACAAGACTTCGAAGATTAGACTAGGATCGGTAGATTTCCTGATGTACATATATACCAATGGTTCCAAAATGCTAGACAGAGTAGGCTTTGCGAGATATCACACTAGCCGTTCATATGTATAATGTGTGCTTGGCCAATGAAATGTTTTCTATAGAGAGGTTGGTCATGGCTATTTTGAAAGCAGCAAAATGCTTGTTGTATGGGGAGAAAATCGTTTAATTTACTGCGACAGCTCTGAATGGCACAAAATGGAATTTCTCTGGGAAATGTCACATACATACATACATACATACATATGTACATACATACATAATTGGTCACGTTTAGGGAACACTTGGAGTACATCGGTAGAAAATGTGCGGCAACGACATGTGCACTTGCCCGAATAATGGCTAACCTAGGAGGCCCAAAACAGGAGAAGTGTAGGTAGTGACATCGATCGCCATATATGCAGCCCCTATATGGGCCGAGGCTATGAATAGGAGGACCTATAGAGCAGGAATAGAAGCGGCCTACAGGAGGTCAGCTCTCAGGGTAATTTCTGCCTTCCGCACGGTCGCTGCTGATGCAGCATTGGTGATTGCGGGAATGATGTCCCTGAAGCTAGTAGTGGACGTAGAGAAGAGGAAACATGACGCAAGGAGAAGAACAGATCTTTCGAACGCCGTCCAATTGGTTGACGATGCCATGGATAGATGGCAGCAAGACTGGTCCAATTCCAACAAGGAAAAGTAGACCTACAGACTCATTCCGAGTATAGGCGAGTGGTCCAAAAGGAGACACGGCCAGGTGTATTTCCACCTGACACAGATGCTAACGGGCCATAGATGTTATAGAGCATATCTCTGTAAGTATGGTCACAACGTGGATGAAGCATGCCCAGAATGCCGTAATGAGAAGGGGACGGCGGAGCATTTTTTCTTTAGCTGCCCGCGATACGAGGATCAAAGAAATTGACTGGAGAGGACAATAGGATGCCAGGTAACGCCCGATAATGTAGTTAACCTAATGTTAACCTCATGTGACAAATGGAACGCAGTATGTGTTTTCGCAAGGAGGGTATTGATGCAGCAAAGATTGGCTAAGAGAGCAAGGTCAGCAGAATTGTAGGGCAGCACTAGCTGAATCTACTAAAGACAACTATTTTCTGGTGTGTGATAGGGTTTTTGGCCCAAAAATGAAATATTCGGAGTCCATGGGGTCACTGGTATACTTCAAGCGGAAATTCATGTCATCAAAAGACATAGAAATACTACCCCCAGGAATAGTAAGGGACTATCAAAAGATGGTGTAGCAGCTAGGTAGATAAAATAAAGCTATTCTCTGCTAGGCCTCACGGCAATGTGCAAACCATATTGCAAGGAGGGGAGCTTCCAAGCCGTTGATGGGAACGGAGGTTTGAAAAGGTATGCTCAATGAAAGAAAAGATAAAGAGAGACACAGCCTCTTCTGAAGCTAAGTGCATTCCAGCTAATTTAAACTTTTGTTGGGAAATTACAGTAACAGGAGATTTAAGCGATGCATCAGTCCATCAGCAAATAAATAAGAGTTGTAAGCGGTCTTTTGACAGGTCACTGTTGACTTAGAGTACACTTGTTCCGATTGGGGGTTGTCTCGAGCCGAATATGTAGATTCTGCGAGGAGAAGAATGAATCAGCACAACATATTCTTGAAACCTACAAAGAATTAATGCATCCAAGATGGACACAGCGGAATGTATATTAGGTGGTAAGCAGGACTATTGTCATTGTTGCCACCGAACAGCATCCTGAAGTTTGTCAAGGTAATAGGATTGAATGACACATTATAGGAGCACCCTATTAAGTTAGAGGAAAGTACAGCAGATCGTATGATTGCAGCGCTGAGATACATAGTTACGACAATAACAAGTAATGGTTAATTCGGTATGAGAGAGATAGCTTAGTAAGGTTAGGTTTCTTGATATTTAAAAATTATTTGACAATTAAATTTTAACTTACGGATCATTTAGAACATCAAAGAAGTTTGGTGGACTTACCTGAAAAAGATAAGAAAGCAAACAAGTTTTAGAACCTTAAGCAAGAACTACAGCAAGATATTGTGACCTACAAGAGATCTTGTAGTTTGATGAATTTGCAACAATAAAAATTGAACAAACATAACTCATCATAAAATTGGGGAAGAGAAAAGAAATACTGAGGAATTTAGAATGGGGTTTGCCTCGAAGGCAATATGAATCGACAACTCAGTCACGATACCATCAAACACCTTCCTTTTGACTTCAAAACTTTAAAATTCTTTAAAGTCTTATCATTCCCCAACCTACTTAACAGTTTGCTTTTTAAATCCAAATTCTTCAGACTCTTTTGTTGTCTCTTTATTATGATTTCTCTTTAAAATATTGTACGACCTTTCAAATGAAAAATGAAAAAGAAAGAAAAAAATACAGAAATCACTTTATTTGGATGATGTTTAATATTTTCGTAATCCCTTGCATTCATTTTCATTCAAACCCCCAATTAAAATCTCCTGAGTATTACCCGGAGAAAAAATAACATCATTTATAAAGGCATCAATATTAGAAATATTGTAAACCTTTTTTTTTCTTTTACTTGCTGCTGTGGAAATCATAGCAAGTCTGAGAGTAACCAGCAACCAGCAACAGCCAATCATCACAAAAGCAACCCAGCAATGATGAGAGAAAAGTGAAGAGAAAAGAAAAATCCCAAGCGACATTTCACATTTTTCGGACAATTCGTTTTCGTTATTAAAACGGTTGGATGTGAAAGTAATGGAAGGAATGAATTTTTTGAACATTGAAACCCTTTTGTCGGTTTAATTTAAACCCATACCTCATACCACGAAAATGGGATGCATAGTGAACATGTTATGAAAGCAGTATATGTATGGTTGCTTCATGACAATAGTGGGATATGAAGATAACCCAGTAAAATATTGAGAATTTAATCCAGTATTCTAAACAGCTATGGAGCTGATTGAGCATTGATGCCAATTGAAATTTTTGAATCGGTAATGGTAATGTAGTCGCCGTAGTCTAGTAGGTAGTGTGTTAGCTTATTAGACGTAAAGCACGGGTTTGAACCCCAAGCCAGCTAGGCCGTAATCCTGACTGAAGGGTTGTAATGGTCAATCATGTATGTAGGTATGTTCTCGTAACAAAACTGACATGAATGCGGTATCAGAAAGATTGAAACCATATGGCAGAAATAAATGAACAAGAAATGTCTTGAGTTACTGAAAAGCTAGACATCATGGTGGTACAGCAAACGTATATGAGGTAGATTCACAACTCTCGAAGGCTGCTACGACTATGCACCGTACTACCGTATTGATCCGAGAAGCATGGTTTAAAAAAGAACGTGTTTGTAGAATCAATTTAAAATGGCTACCGGGTCAGAAAACAGCTTATATCCCACACAGTGATATCAATAATCATTTTCTGGCAGTGATGATCACTTCCAGTCCACCCGCATGTCAAAAGACGCCTTTCTACAGACCTCGCAATTTTCACACTGGCATTCGGGTGTCGATTAACTCAGTTAGACTGTTTACGCCACAAAGGGTGTAGATATAAGGAGTTGATAGACTCGTATGATTTTTGCAGCGACTGTGTTTCCCAGGGTCACATAATGTCCAGCTCTTGAGGTAAAGAGGTGACAGTTTCTGGCTTCTCATTTTCTGTCATTTTTAAACGGCCTCGTCAAAATAATAACACAAAACCTAGATTTTCTTGGAGTTAGGATAGTTTGATCCGCTGGTTTTATATTAGCTTATAAAACCACATAAGACCTAGACCCTGGACAAACCTACTACCTTACCCGACCTTATAGTATAGTATGTAAGACTCCTTCATATCTTTCAAACGTTTAATTTATGACATTGATTTCAGTTTAGATAGGAGACATATAAGATAAGATAAGAATATAGCATTACTATCCGAGTACCCGACTCTTATGAGTTTAAATCGAAGATAATATTGGAGAGACTAAATCAGCTAGGTTGGCAAAATTGGGATATATTTTGCTGAGTTAAATGAAAATTCTCGTGAATGAGCAAATAGATATGTGAGGAGAGTAGTTTCCTAGCGTTGATGGACCCAGAATCATTCCGAGACTGAGTTTAAATAGAAGTATATATAGGGGAGACTGAATCAGCAAAATAGGGTTATATTTTGCTGAGTCCCAGGTTATGTGAAAATTCTCGTGAATGAGGAAACAGATATGCTAGGAAAGTCGTTTCCGAGCCGTTGATGGACCCAGAATCCTTCTGTGGAGTGAGACTAGATGTTTAGTAAGGTGTTCTCAACTAAAGCGAAGATTAAGACATGCAAAGACCAAGTTGTTTTGAGGCAATCAAAACTTTTGTTGGGCACTTACAATAAGAGGCCATCTGAGTTAGGCATCAAACTGTTAAGAAACAACCTGAGAGGCAGACTACACTTATTCAGAATAGAAGTTGTCTCCGATTCTGTAACGAAGATGATAAATTAATGGACCACCTTTTTGAAACCTGTGAGGTATTAACGCATACCAGATGGGTGCATATCACGTGCTTGACAGGGAATTGGCTGTGTTGACACCGAGCAGCATCCTAAGGTTCGTCAGGGTAATAGGCTTGGAGAAGACAGTTTAAGAATAAGTTATAAAACATGAGTGGAGCCCAATAGATCGTATAGTGGCAAGACTAAGTTACCTCTTCCCTATAATAAGACTCCTTCATCTAGGAATTTTTAAAACCAAGACGGTCATAGGTCAAGGTTAAACCCTGCTTGAGGGATAACATTTTCATGGCGAATTGCCAGAATACTTTTGGGGTATTTGGAAGGGGCCGAAATGATTTTCATCAAGGTTTAAAGGTTGCAAAAGAGACAGAGTTTTGGATCTGATTGCGTCTGGATTGGACCCTGATAAAGGCAGATGTTTTATGATGCTGCCACTCTTCCAAATAAGCGAGTAATAGCGGTCTTCATACATGATGGTTATGTGAGCAATGCTGTCTGTCTTAGGTAGCTTTATATTTAAGAAGCTATAGCAGCTTAAGATTACACAATGAAACCTTTTAGCATGAAACCTAGATAATGCATGTTTCTGGCCTACTTGTTTGCTGTAATTGTTAAACGTTATGTGTTGGGTTCAAGAAAGACAAATGCACTTACTACTGGACAGTTTATTCATGTTTAACTTCGTGTGGATTTCATTTTTAAATAAAAGATTTTAAATCTTTAACATTTAAATGCCTTCAAATTGCTTGTTGGGTTATCTAAATGGCATGAAATTATTTATAAATGAATTGTTCTATATCACCATAGTGTATGTATGTATGTATGTACCACATACAGTATATCATCAACTAAAACGTGAGTATATATTTACAACACACATCATCATATCATGTGATATTTTTTTTATTTTTAACTCTGCGAGTTTATTTTTGTTTCCTTTCCATTCCTTTTTCTTTGCCAAATAAACTAACAATGGCCCTGGACTTAAATTGTTTTGAAAATTCATCGTTTGTTTCGCATAGTTATTGTTGTTGTTGTTGATGTTTTTTGGCAAATCCAATTTACCCACTAAGTCGGCATTTTTTGGGGTTTATTGATTTTCAATTTAGAAAGTATCCAAAAACAATAAAAAAAACTCTAAAAATATTACATACTTACACACACATACCATGTATGTATGTGAGTTTGTATATACAAGTTTAAATGACTTACATTGTAGTGGTAATATTTTCTGAATGAAATGACAAGCAACGCTATTCTGGCTGCCAAAGTCAATGCCATTCATATATGTATATGCAGAAGGAGCAGCAGTAGCAGCAGCAGCATGTATTGCTCTATTCGTATTACAGCCGGGCAGAGAGAGAGACTGACATGACTGACTGTTAAGGCTAGGCTATGAAGTCAAAAGTTATGCTGGTATGCCAATGGGAATTTCATACAACGACCTCGTCGTCATCATCGTCATCGTCAACCACATCAACCAAAATAGTCGGCCCATTGTCAGGCAAGCAATAAAGGTTTGTGGCTGTTTTTCGCCCAAAAAAAAAAAAAAAATACAATATTTTTGTTGTTGTTAAAGATACTCAGCTTTAATGTTTAAATGTTTGTTCGTACTTTTCCTTCATTGACTGACTTTAAATGTCATCTAGTCACCCATACAGCCTGTCATTTATTTCATTCATACATGCATTCATACATTCATACATTCATTCATTCATTCATTCATTTATTGTCTCTCTTTTGGTCAGTTTTTTTTTCTGACTTCAGCTTCCAGTCAAATTTTTATTTATTTTTTTAAATATTCTGAAAGTTTAGTAGTATGGGTGCCATAAAATATGGCTGCTTTAAATGCTTTTCATGCATATTTTTGTTTGTTTTCGTTTTTAATTTATATTCTCTTATAAAAATTTAATTATCAGCGTAATTTGTCTTTTCATGCCTATGGAACTCTACAATAAATGGCATAATAGCAGCGATTGTTTGTAGTTAAACCCTTTAACTGTTGTAGAGTAGAAAATCCAAGAAGTTTAAAGTCTATGTTGGCATACAAGATCTAAGAAATTTTCTCATCCAACAACTTTCTTTCCGTTTTAAGTATTACTGCGATGTCTCCTCTTTCCCTAATTCCCTTTCCTTTCTGATGTTAAAAAAGCAGCATCTTGTAGGATGTATTAATGCCTCAAAGGTTCCCTGACAAATTTTAGGATGTTACTCTACGTTAAGAAGGACAATTCCCAGCATAGCAGCATCTTGTAGGATATATTAATGCCTCAGAGGTTCCCTGACACACTTCAGGATGTTATTCGGCATTAACAAGGACAATCTTCCCAGCATAGCAGCATTTTTTAGGACGTATTAATGCCTTCAAGGGTCCAAGTGCGTATGTGTTTTGTTGATGCAACTAATTCAGCTTCTCTATACCGTCCCAAACTTGTTTCAAGCTAACCTCATAATGATCGATTTGTTCGGTTTGAGATCTGTATGCCTAAATACCTTTATACCCTGTGCTCAAGTAGATTTAGCAAATCCTTCGATAGCGAAGACTACAGCTCCGAAGATACCCGTGAGTTCTATCCTGAGCTCAAAATATTTCCAAAACCACACTGTATGCCACAAAATGGTTTCTGGTTATTCTGTTGTTCAGCACTTACAAAAACCATAGAGCCTGCTGGTTATTTTTAAGGGACAGTGAAGTAGGAAGCTCTCAGCTACTCAAATCCCCAGACGAATGTCGCATTCTCCTAACCATAGTCGCCTACAAATCCATGTGAAACAAAATCAAATCCAACAAAACTGACAGCGCCGTTGTAGGGCAGGTTCTCATAGACCAACTCCATTTCAGCTGCTTTCAGATTTGTATTATGTGCTCAGACAATTGTTATTTGTCTGACCATATTTCTATGTATCCGATCCATGCGTTGCACTCCCATACAATACAATACACACAATACGCCGAAGAATTTCATGTTAGGCTTCCCATCAACCGAAACGTGGACTTCAATTTTCACTGCCCAGCGCAGCTGACTTAAATCAAACTGAGCTGCTGTAGGTTAGTATTATGGCAAAATATACTGTGCTCTTGTCCGACTTTATTTGTCCTGTTTTCAAAACTCCTTCTTCTGTCTGCCCAGACCCTTGCCTCCTAGGTGACCATTGGTCTGATCATCATCCAGTGCATTATTTCCGGTTTACATCCCCCAGAATTTTCCTGCATATTATTATGGCATGTCTGGCCTTTCTGAAATGCTTTCTATTTGAGCCTTCTATGTCAATTTTTCGCAGGACTTTTTATTGTGGTGTTACTTACTTAATTACAGTGTCCAACAAACTTTTAGTTAGGCTTACAACCTAGTTTCTCACATCACTTATGTTGTGTGTGGTAATTTTATATATGAGTGGCGGAACCTAAGGTTTAATGTTGACTCCGAACAACAGATTTTTGAGAAAGTTTCCATGACAATTTTGTTTTTGACAGAAGTTGGCTGAGAGGAGATCGCCAAAGAAATGTATTTTTGTCATATTTGTTAGACATATCTGACTCATCTAATAAGAAAAAGTCTCTATACCTACTGGACACTACTTCCATCTGCTGTTGTGGTTTTGCACGAGTTTATGCTTCGACTTACAAGCTCAAATAGTCTTTTTAACGATCAGAGCTATGCCAACTGCCTAATTAGTGCATAAAAGCTCACAGTTACAAGCTCAAAGAGTGTTTTTAAGACTCACAGCTACGACATCTGCCTGACTGGTGCTCACTACGGGCTCACAGAGTTTCATCAAAAGTTCATGAAAACTTCAACCTCCACATTAGAGCTCCATTTTGTGAGCAACCTCAGATTATGCAGACCCTTATTATTTCATTCCTTAGGTTTGTTTTGAAGTCGCTGTACTTTAGTAGGTATAGTGTGTTGGCTTTTTAGACGTGAGGCAACGGTTCCCAACCCTAGGCCAGACAATCTCCAGCAAAACGAAATATGAAAGAATATTTCTTTGGCGACTACCTCTTCAGGCACCAACTTCCTCCTTCTCTCTGATTTTGGTGGAACTTGGTTAGTACAGGGCCTGCGTTCACCCGTGGCATCACAACGGGCCGCTATGCGTGCTCAAGTGAGCTTTGTGATATCAGAGCTACCACTCCGACCTAACCTAACCTAACCTCTTCGCATATTTCTGGCAAAAACTCTGAGAGTAAATGAAATTGCCATGAGAAACTTCTTAAAAATTCTGTAGTTTGGAGTCGACATTAAACTGTAGGTCCCCCGCCACTCATGTATAAAATTAACACACACAACATAAGTGGTGTGTGAAGATAGGTTATGATCCCTACTAAACGATTGTAAAGGACTGAACAACATACTCCCTCGGTTGAATATTGGTCCTTACACTGTACGGAGGGTAATATGCACACTTATAAGCTAACTGTCTATTTAGAATAAATACTGCTTCCCCGACTGCCTGAAGTATTGTAAGAACCTCCACCGTATATATAAATATCATGCGTTCTATATTCCTTCCATTTAGTGTCCTATCAGTGACTGAAGCTTCATAATTTTATAAATCTGAGCAGTTTAAGAGGCACTATGATTTAAAATTTAAACCTCTAAGCATTTAATACACAGAAAATATGTTTCTTTCCTTATCAGTCTCCTTGTAATTAAGTTCAAGGTCTTGATTTAATATTAAAATACTATTAATACTGCTGCTGCTGCTGCTGATTTCATTATGACATGTCTGCATATTCTATTGTGTGCTATTTTAATAGAAATTCTATTCTATGTTATGAATACAACATGGATAAAAACCTTGTAAAAGGCAAACAATGACTCAACTCAACTCACATACACCGTTTCACTTTTGTTAGACGGTAAGCAGCAGTAAGCAGGACTAGTATAATTTCCCTTTTTCTTGTGCGATATTCCGATACGAATGGCCCGTCATTTATAAGGGATAATGGCTGCGTGTGATGGCAAAAAAAGAAAGGAGTCTTTGCTGTGTACCAGACATGATGATGTTACACGTTTAATATCGGAAAACATTCGAGGCAAAAAATATTTAAATGATGCAGCAAAAATGTTCATATTTACATGGATTGCTTCAGTTTTACCTCCTAGTTTTTTTTTTTTTGGTTGACAAGCAAAAGAGTACTTTTTTTGCTTTGGAACGAAATAATGTTTGCGTGTTTGAAGTTTTTGTTTTTTTATTGTGTGTTGGTGGCTGGAAATATGAATACAAAATTCATAATGAAAGGTTGTAAAGGAAAGGAAAAAGTGTATGAAATTTTGTATGTCATGAAGGAATTTTGAAAAAATTTCGCTTCTTTTTTCTTTTTAGTAAATTTTTATGGGTTTTTTTGGGGGGGAAATGATTAAGTGCCACTCACTCTAACCCGTTCTGTAATAAAGTGTGAGAAAATATTACAAGTAAACTTTAAAAACTATCAGCCCAAACTGATTAACGTTCTCTTTAAAATCTAGAAAAATTTTGTCTTTCTCTTTTTCACTTTGGCTTCACTACACATATGCCAATAATGACAGCAATTAATAGGAATCAATGATGCTTAAAGCTTTAGGGTACAACACTCACTAACAAAATGTCAACAACTTCAACAACTTGCCTTGACCGTTAGCAATAAAAGTATTCTACTCCGTACATATGTATGTATGTACATACATGTATTCATTCATTTGTATTGTCATAATCGCCCTTCTAAAGAAAAATAAAATGGAAAAAAAAACGATTCATTGATGCTGTAGTCATCATCATCATTTTGAAACAGTTGTCATTACCATCATTGTTATATGAACGCGTCATCATTTATTAAAGTTCTCAATGGAGTCATTGTGTCTCTGTTGTCCATCTGTAAGCTGTGATAAACAGAGATGACGATTGTCTATCGATAATGCATGAAAATTGTTGGTGAATTGTTTCCTATTTGTAAGTGAATTGAACCATATTCCAATACAACGCGCTTGAGATATGTAAATGCAGACACTTGAAGGTATTAAAACATTTTCGATATAAATTTTGGAAAAAAAGGCTTAAACACACTAAGGGCCATTATTACAATTTTCTAAAGGGAGGATTTTTGAGCGTTAAGCTAAAGGGAGAATCATCCTAACTTTAGCTTTTAAAGTTATGAGCAAATACAACAAAAAAGAAGCCCGTCGTTGCTTTTTCAATTGAGCAGTGTTACCGACATTAATCCGGCACTGCCATATTTTCGAAAAAGATAACTTCATTTTATCTGTAGGTTGTAATAACGAAAAGAAATTAAAGGTGACTTTAAAGTTCACTTTAGCTAAAGTTACCTTTCACTTTAGTTCACACTAACTAAACCCAACTTTAACGGCAAGTTGTAGTAAGGGCCCTAAAACTAGTAGTAGTAGAAGTGGTTAATAACTGCTTAGTTTAGTTTAGAAAGTGCATGTTAGCGTTCTAAACGTAGGTATTAGCAGAGGGAGTAGTACTAGAAATTTAGGCTTCTCTACAATTGCTGAAGGTTTTGTGAGTGTTCAGAGAGGTAAAGGGTTAGAAACGATTGTGGCTTCTATGGTTGGTAGTTAGGAAAAGGATAAAAGTCTATGAAATTCAAATTCCTGTAGTATTGGCGGTCATGTCGGTCAATAGATGGTGACCATGAGAGAGAGAGGCAGCAGTAATCTAAAACATTTTCGATGGTTATACTGCAGATAGCAAACCTACGTACGAGAAGACTAAAGATGAAGAAGAATAATCTGTTAATGCTATTATGTATGGAATATATCATCGTTTAAATATCCAACACGACATTGTTGGATGGAACGCATCCAAACTATTCAATTTTCCATAACTCTGGCACATAAATCGGACTAAATTTGACTGATGGCAGGGATTACGTTGGCTTTAATGACCGTAGTATGTGGCTTATTCTCCATACACTGGCGATGTAAGAAAATCCCAAAAGAAAAAGTTTAACGTGGTCAAATCGCACGATATTGTTGGTCAGCTCACATCACCAACTTATACGTGCGAATTCAATGCCCTCAATTTGCTCGTGCAGAAAAACCAATGTGACATGAACAGTATGGTACGTAGCACTGTCCTGTTTAAAACAATATGTAGTTGGCGTTCAGATTATCCAATTCAGGCCAAAAGAACTTGGTAATCGTTGAGCTATTATTGCTCGTTATAGACAGTGATGGTCAAATTTGTTTTGAAACACAAATATGAACTAAAGACGCTACCAGCGCCCACAATCCACACCAAAAAGTCAGGATTACAACCTAGTTTCTCACAGCACTTATATTGTGTGCCTTAATTTTATACGTGTGGTGGGAGTTGTGTGACCGTGGTTCAAGGCTTCACCTCTAATAAGCCAACAGGCTGCCCCCTAGACTACGGCGACCCAAGTTCCCAATCATTCACAAATAGGCCTCATCGGTGAAAATATTGTTCCCATGAAAATTAGGGTTTGTTGCCAACTGCTACAGGACACTTTCAGAGGACACACATTCAATCGATTTTTTTTGCAGAAGAAAGTCCAAGTAACAACGAAAAATTCAAAATTGTGATCTGCGACATAAAATCGACTTGCTCAGATCCTCCTTTACGCATTCATGGACAGCGGAGAGGTTTTCGTTAGATCCTACGTTTCTTCCATCTACGGATGTTGTTCTTTCGTTTACTAAACCAATGGACTCGAATTTATTCACAACTTTGCAAACAGTTCTCTCAGTAGGAGAACAGATGGTTTTTTTAAAAATGTTCCTCTGTTATGATTTGATTCTTTCACAAAACACTGTTCAGTTCACTGTTTCATTGCATCAATGACTCTTTCATCCATTGATTCATTCATTCCGAAGCATTCATATGCGTATGTTTCATTAAATTTTGCTTCTTCTTAGTTGTGTTTTTTTTTCTTTTTTTTCTGATTTTGAGAACATTTTTTTCTATCCAGAGTTATGTATTGTCCACTTCAGGCTCCAGCTTCAGTTATGAATGGTTGAGTTTATCCTGTAATAAAGTAGTCGTCTAGAAACAAGATGGACAACAGCAACACTTGATGTTGCAACTATAAAATAACAACAACAATATGCTGTAGTATGGCAACAACAGGAAAACATAAAAAGCAACAACAACACCAGAAAATATGCTGAAGAAGAGTTGAATAACAACGTACTGATAATAATTGTTGTGATTTGCTGTTATCTGCAGTTTTTTGTTTTGTTGTTAACGATTCCATAAAAACTTTATTTTCCTCTTTTTATTCTGTGAGCAAATTCAACAAAACATATCGATATTGATAAGCAAAGAACACAAATGAAAGCAAAAAATAAAAGGGAAAAGAACAGAAGCATTATTTGCTGATAAACAAAACAAAAAAAAAAAAGTGCTTTAAAGTGGAAGTTGCAAGTTTGCATAGAAGGAAAATGAATTTAAAAATTTCAGTTCAAATTCAAGTTCAAAAGGGTAGCCCCCCCCCCTCTTACTCAAAATGAAAACGAATTTAATAAAATGCCTTTCAAATTAATTTTTAGGCTTTTGCGTCATTATTTATGAAATTTTTCAAGTAATTTTTCATTAGAGGATTGCTGCAACAGCACTTTGGAAAAGCATGGCAAACAAAAACCAAAATGAATACAGCGGTCTCATAAAAATAATAAATGGCCTGCAATGATGTTGCAACCAAATGTGTATTAAAGACATGAGTGAATGAGAGAATGAATGTCCTTTCAAAGTGACACACAAAATTTTTATTTCGCATGTAGTAAAAAAGCATTCTTTTTTCTTTACGGACTTTCAAAAAGCAGACTTTGGGTCATCGAACAGGGGCTTCCGAACTTGGACAGTTGATAACGCCCATCTTGCTAAAGCCACGTCCGTCAAATTAGTTAACATTTATTCAGTCTGTCTGTCTTGTCAAATTACCATAAAAGGACTGATACAGAATTGAACAACACGAGCAAATTGTTTTATAAGAATAGAGCTTCTGTTCGCTCATTTTACAGTCCTACCAAGAGGACTACAATATGGTACAATAACAAGGCTTCAACCACTCTGATAATAAATAAAAAGTTTCTTAAATCTGTCACTCGGAGTCGACGTCATTTTGTACCTAATCCTGAATAGAAGGGTTGTAATGGCCAATTAAGTAAGGGATGAATTTGATATGAAGAGTGGCCAGAGGCTAAAGCTGCCAATGCACGTTGAAATATGCATTGTTTTGGCTCTGCTGCATCTGCCTTAATAATGAAAATTGCAACGTTATTCTTATTAGAACAAGGTCGAGTCCACTATTCCACACAACCCATGTTTTGCTGAAAATACTGCTGCTATGCGTGAAAGTGTGTAGGAGAATCCGAGGCGTTCGGATTCGCATCACTTACAAGAACTCGTTGTTTCACAGACCACAACTTGACGAATTTTGTGTTGTGACTTGTGTCTGTGACTGCCGAAAACATCTCCGCTGCCCATGCGAGTGTGCGGTTGAATACGAGGCTCACTTCGCCCACTAGAACTTGGTCTTTGGCAGACCATAACTTGGAGAATTTTTACATCCGAACAAAATTTAGGTGACCCAGGACCTTAAGGTAGGCGACAAATGTTCACTGAATGTGCTCTGCAGCAGTTGGCAATTAATTTTCATTGAAAAACCATTTTCAGTGATGAGGCCCATTTCTGGATAAATGTGTACGTGAGCAAACAAAATTGTCGACTTTTGCTATGATACCAATCAACAGGACACCAAAGAGCGTCCAAAGCATTTCGAAAAAGTTAATGTTTAGTGTGGATTTTGAGCTAACGGCGTCAATGGTCCATATTCCTCAAACAACGTCGTTGGTCAAGCCGTCACTGTGGACGCTATACACTATAGGTCGATGATATTGGAGAAAATTGTCACCAACCTGATGTGGTAGGACAACCTAAAGCAGCGACAC
The DNA here is from genome assembly GCA_930367235.1 of Sarcophaga rosellei. Taxonomy (NCBI): domain Eukaryota; kingdom Metazoa; phylum Arthropoda; class Insecta; order Diptera; family Sarcophagidae; genus Sarcophaga; species Sarcophaga rosellei. The sequence continues at coordinate 11,239,423 of OV884020.1, read as the reverse complement.
AGCTCAAGCCACGTTTGATATTCTGCACGACTGATTTGAGGGTATGGTCATCGCAAGTGCAAGTGATATGAACTAGCCACCTAAATTGCTTTGACACCGTCACACCTTATCTTGGGGGCTCTTCATAATAGGCATGTGTATGCGAACTAGCAATAAACCACAGGGATCTCTAAATCAACAGAACAAATGTAATCGGTCAAATTCATCCTGATTTATGCGCCAGAGTCATGGAAAATTTGGCATTAGGGACGCGCCCCACCCATAAAAGCCACGCTTAATGGCACAAATAGGTCTTTCAAACGCATCAAAAACTTTTTTCACATACATTTTGTTCTATTTGAATTAAAAAGATGCAAGCGCTTAACAGTAGACCCGAAAGTAAACGCAGCAACTTTAACTCATTTAATTATGCAATAAAAATATTCCACAAAAAGGAGAAAAAATAATGACGGAGAGAGTCAAAGATGGACTGTCAGTTACTACCAAACACAAATATAAAGGGAATGCAACCGAAAAGTATACTTCAGAGTAAAGTTAAGTGCGGTCTGTTTGGAGTCATTTTAATGCTTCGGACAAAAATTTCACATTTGCATATACTGGCAAATGTATGATATACACACATACATACATATATGATTAAAATAAATTTCATACGCACGAAAATTTACAGAGGAGCAAAACAAATACGGAAGTACACTGAAAAAAATTTTTACTTTTTGGAATAACATGAGGAATTTTACTGAACAATAGAGTTGAGTAGGTTTCGTTAACTTACGCTTGACGGCGTATTGTAGTTCAAGAGTAGAGGCATCTGTACAGGCATGTTGTTCTTAACACAACTCTCAACCTCAGAGTCTTTTAACAACCTAAGATATTCACAGAGTTATCTGGTGAGTGTAATAAGGTCCTACCAGGGCAGAAGAGGCTGTAAAAGCTTCTATCTCCGGAAAGGATTTCTAGAAATCTCAAAAGGAGCTTTTACAGTTGGGTCTGTAACTACAATCAATACAACCGTTGAAGATGCACAAGGTAGACTGAATCAATCATATACCCGGGAGATGGCCATACATAAACCGAGCTTCTGCTAACAACTGGATGCCATATATTCGATAACCAGGCATATAAACTACTCCTTTTAAATGTAGGCTTTACAGAGAGGAATTCGGATATAACGACGGTAGGTAGGTAGACAGATAGTGAATGTAGGTCGACATGTCGCATAATTGAAAAAAATCTTTAATGGCAGCACGTAATATGAATGAGAATTTTGGGATACGGTCATGTAGAGTAAAATCTGCACAGTGGCATTACAGCCTTGAAAGTTGCATTGATATTTAAAATGTTTCCGATAGACCTTAAGGGAGAAAAACGGAATAATTGAGAGCAGGCACATTGGTCAGTTGAAATCAGTGCACTATGAGGTGATAAAGGCAGTTACCCTGCAAAAGTTACAAGTTCAGCGAGACAGTCAAAGAAAAAAGAAGATCAACGATTACCTAATCCTTGATATAGAGAAGGATGACGGTCATGGGTACCTTGAGGAATGAATTTAAAGATAGGAACCACCAGGACCATATATTATAAGCGACAGGATAAACTTCTTTCGAAATAGAAAACAGACAGTGTGACTGCAGAACAAAGTCCTGCTGTATTACATTGTGAGATACACTGATCAAGAATGGTTGTGTTGTACGTGACAAAAAATTACTACACAAATATATGTGATTTTCTGGAACAGGTTCCTTTAATGCCCTCAGGCATAATATTCCATCGAAGCAGCAGTATCGATTCTATTCTGATCGTTGTTCTGCCGTTGAACACATTTTTCGTAAATTCGTTCATTATTCGTGTGAAGGTGTTCGAAAAACCTCTTCTATTTATACAGGAGTGCCTGAGCTTAATATTGTCGATGGACACTTAGAAGGGGCTGCTTTAATGAATCAATAAAGAGGGATTATCCTGCTGTCTTCAATAGAAACTTTCGATCTCTTTTCGAGGAACCAGCTCTTACATGAGCGTTGTATTCCAACGAACGAATCGAAGGCACGTGAGTGTTATAAACAGCAAGGAGATCAGATGAAATGAACCGCCTAAGGAACTTGAAACTTTTAAATATTCTTTTTAATTCTGGTTCCAATAAAGATCTCAACGAATTGATTGCTCATTTCCAGTTTGTATGAAGAGTTTCCGTATAGCCCAAGATATTCTAGTCTATTGATAGGGCTGCTACCTATGCCGTTAAAGCAGCATGTGTACCAGTGCTTCAGAGACGGCTTCATTGATTTGAAATTTCTCCCTGTGTGTGTATTTTTGAAATTCATTTGTGGTCCGGTACGTTTGTATGTTTATTTGAGATTTTTATAACGTTTCGTTTGTTTTTTTTTTTGCTCGAAGAGTGGAGAGTTCCCAACATGTATGTGTAAAAGGTTTATAAAGTGTATTGGCTGCTGCTGTTGCCGTTGAGTTGTAATGCAATAAACAAAAATGCGGATGTGCGTTTTAATTGGAAATATTTCAAAAAAACAAGAATAAAAAAGGAGAATGATAACCTCTGCTACACTCTCCTCTCTCCTGCACCGATAGGTAGGCCTACACATAAATTCGATTGTACACCAACATAAATTTAAAGTATTTGACCATAGAAAGCTTAAAAGCAGAGTTGGATACACACAGCACTTATTATTTTTATTTTCATTCTCATTTTTCTTGTTTTTTTGAGGAATTTCATATGCATGTTGCATACACACAGGTGGCATGGCTATTGCTGTTACAAATATGATGCGTTTGCTGAGTGCATTTATGTAATATCCACAATGAAATAAATTAAATAAAATTACGAAAATGCATTTTGTTTTTAATAATATGGTGAATGGAAGAGAAAGCAAAGCAAAAAAGAAAAAAGAAATGTATTCATATTGATATGATATTTCTACTTAAATTTACTTTTTCAAAGAAACAAAAAGAAGGCTTGTGTTGTGGCCTAAAGCCCTGGGTAATGAGTTTAATAATGCAATATTGTCGTATGGGTAGTATTAAGGAAACGAATTTTTAAGCCGCTTTAAAGTTACAGGGAATACGAGGAAAATAAAATAAAAAAATATGAATCATTTTAATTCGAATGCTGGTCAAAACGAAAGATAATTCAATTGTTGTAAGCGAAAATAAGAAGAAAATCAACAGATTTTAAGAAAGATTTCATTAAAGGGCTGTTCAGCAACAACAACAATCTTCAATGGCCTGTAAAGTAATACAAGGATATGGTAACTCAGACTGGCAGTTGAAGTCGGAAGATCACAACCAACTACGGATATAACGTCAGGAAAGTGACCAGTGTCTTAAGAATGTCTAGCACATGACTTCTTTAGACACAAGATCCTTAGATGGAATAGCAGCAATGTATGAACAATCCTTTTTCTTCGAGACTCTTTTTTAAACTCCATTTTTATATTCAGTTTTATTTAAATGAGGAATCATGATCCAAATGCTGATCATGATCCAAACGCTATTATAGCCAGCCAGACATTAGTTTGGAATTTTTGTGTGGAGATCAGAGAGTCCTGATAGTTTCCTTAGACACATGATCCATGGATGCAAGGTGTCAAGGAGAAATGACTATATAGTCAGCTTGTTCAAGAGCTAGTAGGTCTGCAAAACCAGTAAAATTGATGATCTAATAGGGCTTATATACGAAATTGACTGGCTGGAAGGTACGGAATTCTATGATATTTTTCTGCACAGTAGATAAGAAACATCGCCGTAGTCTAGTAAGTAGTATGTTAGCTTGTTAAACTGTGGTTCAAAACCTTGCTTAGATATCTCGAACAAAAACGAAAAAATATTTATTTCGATAACTTCCTTTCAATAGTTTTGAGGCATAAACGCTGAAAATAACTAAAAATGCTATGAAAAGTTTCTGAAATTTGTCGACGTCACAAAAAATTTACACACACAACATGGGTGATGTGTCAGTAGCTTAGTTGTAATCCAGACTAAAATGTTGTTATGATCAATTATTATAAGTAATGCGTCCCTCTTGCTCTTGTAAGGAGCTTAGTGCCTACATAATTCTTAATTTTAAATTCATAACTTCATTCCTGCTCTTCCTGGCCCGCAAAATCTCCAGATTTTCCATACCTGCATAGTGTCAAGTGTATGTAGATTTCAGTGGTTTGCATTAAGAATAACATCTCTGGTTGGTTTACGTTAAGAGCGATATGGAAGAGCATGAAAATGGAGTTTACACACGAATGATCTTCACATTGTCTTAATTTAGTCGAAAGCTTAATGCGGGGTTCATCAATGGGCAAGCCTTTAGTTGATGTTATTTTTAAATAATAAAGTGATGCACATAAGAATGTGTCTTCACTTTAGTCTAGTGGCAGAGAAAGTATTCGATCACAGAGTTCAGGTCTATGCCATCGATAGCAGTACTCATTTCAACTTTGATAGGAAGCAAAAAAGAGACGACATTGCCAATATCAACCGACAGACAGATTGCTTTTTGAGCACTGAAATGTGTATTAGATGGGTGTACAAAATAGAGTCACTTTCTATGGATCATAGGTCATATAGGAATTTATGGTAATGAGTAGAAAGCTGAACTTGCGTTAAGGAGAGCTTCCACGCTGAAATTCATCTTTCTGTGGATTGAAAGAAAAAGTTTGGACAGGTATAATCAAAAGAAAAAATGTTAATTGGGTTTGTGACATTAACTTTGATGGGCAATTATCTGACTCTACATCTACGTGATAATAGTAACTGGTGATATGACCGGGAAATGCAGAGAACTTATTAAGAATTGAAATCATTTCAACTTCGATTTCATTAAGAGGAAAACCAATCACTAGAATACATACATTAAATCTCAGGGCTGCGCAAGACTGAACAGGGAATTTTTACTACAGATACCGAACGGCATCTACAACATCGTTAGGCCGGTGTTATGGGAGACTTTGTAGGTATATCCTATAGATTAAGTACAGAACAATAGTTCGAATAGTCGCAGTACTCTTGCAACCATTTTCAGCCATTACAACGAGAAATTTTATAACAAGGGGACAGGATTTGTTGAGTATGTCTGTGTAGTAGTTGCCGTAGTCGAGTAGGCAGTGTGTTGCCTTATGAAATGTGAGGCCAGGGTTCAAACTCCAGGTCAGGCATTTCCAACAAAAGGAGAAATGAAAAATATTTGTACGGTGACATTCCCCTCAGTAGATTTTGGGCAAAAACTGTGAGAGAAAATAAAATTGCCGTGAAAAGTTTCTCAAGAATCTAACGTTCGAAGTCGACTATGAACGGTAGGTTCCGCCACTCATATATAAAATTAACACATACAACATAAGTGGTCTAAGAAACTAGGTTGTAATCCCGGCTGAAGGGTTTCAATAACCAGTTACTATATGTAACGACAAATCAGTTCTCATTTACTTGCTGTAGCCTTGACATCATTCAGACTGACCCACTTCGTTATTGACTTCATTGAAAGTCTAATAAAGTCTATAAACACTTTGAAACCCCAAGCTTAAGTTTTTGTGCTACATTTGGCTTATAATTGAACCAGTCTGCCACAATCTAAATGTCTAGTGAAGCTTAAGGAAAGCCTAGGTTATGGAAGTTAAAATTCTTTGCTTATAAGTTGCGTTAAGCATATGTGCCTCTCACATTTTTTTTGCACTATTGAACAGGTTATTGGCCCCTTTTCTAGCCACATAGTTTAAAATCAAAAGCCATAACTTAAGCAATAATTAAGAATCGTTATAAATTTGGGCAACAATAAATATACGAGCAACAATTATTTCTTTCTGAGCTTTAATTTTTGTTTCGGGTTTATTTTTCCCGGCAGACCTATTAGCATGACAACAAATAAAAAAAAACGATCTATTTATGAGTCTAGGGGAAAAAAACTACAAAAACAAAAGAAAATTCGTTGAAAAAAAAATACAATATATTGCGAAAAACTTTATGGCGTTATTGCAGCGAAACAGTTTTGAAAAACAAAAACCCGAAACGATAGAATGAAAACGAATTAAAAGAAAAATAAAGAGAGAAAAATCACAGGAGGGAACCAAATTGCAAAAAACAAAAAAAAAACATAAAAAATGGCAGTGAAAATTAACAATCACAAGCGAAGAGTCAAATATTTTTAAACGACAAAAATCCCCAAATGTATGCTACAATTTTTGTATGTGATTTTGATATAAAACCTGGCAAGGATGTATGTAAATAAATATGTGTCCATGCAGGACCTTTTCCATGTATAGAGTACAGAAAAGTCTTTATGGAGTATAAAATAAAATTGTTAACGTTCGTATAAAATACAGTGAAAACACCTAAAAGTAGACTTTATTTTCGTATTAATTTTTAAAGGATTTTCAGGGAAAGCTAATACGGTTTCCTTTCGCATTTTTCCCCCGTTCCTGTTACAATTTAGTTGCCATTGTCATGGTCACCATTAGGTTTCCATGTACATTACCCGTTTAACTTTGGTTTTAAATTAGAAACAAAAAATAGAAGGAAAAAGAAAAAAACTCAAATAAGTTACACAGTATTCAAGACCAAGCGGTTGTTGCTGTTTTTCCACTTTTAAAATTTTTTTTTTTTGTTGCAACTATACTTGTGGTCGTAAAGTATTAAAATATTCCAGCTCGTCTTTGTTTTTTCAAACTCTATTCTAATATTCCTTTAACCAGTTTTATTTAAATAAGGAATCATGATTGTATGGTAACTTTTGTTACCTGCATTTGTTGCTATTATAGCCAGCCAGCCAGACATTAGTTTGTAATTTCTGGATGGAGATCAGAGTGCTGCTGCTGCTCTGTGAACAATGCTTCACATTGCAATTGCATTTGGGAATTTGAAGAATTATTACTTCAGAATTAAATGCAGACGCACAAAAGCCTGGCATAAGAAGAGAAATAAAAAAATACAAAAAAAAATGGAAACTTAGTAAACGCTTAAGGTTAAAACTTCTAGGCTGATTACATATTTATGAAGATAAGCTGGCAGAGATTTTTTTCAAACGTTTTTTTTTTTTGAAATATTAAAATTTTTTCTTAAATGGTTAAAAATTTAAGCAATTTAAGAGGGTAATGAAACGATTTGGTGGTTTGTCAGAAAATTAAGTAACAATCTTAAATAAATTAAAATGTACATATGTATATGGGTAACACTGTATAAAAATTGCAATTAAATGAGTTTGCTTAAGGTTATGCAATAATGTAGTCCTCAACTAGTAGGTAGAAGTCGCCGTAGTCTGGAAGGTAGTTTGTTGTCAGGTTTTCTTACGTTACGTAAAACTGGAGATACACGCGACGAAGCCAACATTTTTTCAAATTAACAAAATCGAGCGTATTAGGATAAAAATGGACCTAGTAGGGGAAATGGACCTAGTGGGATAATAAGCCCTGGTATCAAGGATTCCGAAACAGGTTTTCTCACGACCGTGAGTTACTTGAGACCGGAGATATAGGTGTAAAAGCTAATTGTCCATTCTCTATAAAAAGCGAGCAAAATTGTCGGTGTATTGCGTTTTTTGTCGATGACGTGCACTTTTTGTCAATAGCTACCATTTTTTGGTCGATGACTTGCACTTTTTTCTTCGGCTTCCTTTTTTTTGTCGATGACTTGCACATTTTTCTTTGGCTTTCATTTTTTTGCGCGATGACTGGAATTTTTGGTTGATGACTTGCATTTTATTTGGTAGATGATTTGGATTTTTTGGTGGATGACTGGCATTTTTTTGGGAGATGATTTACATTTTTTGGTGGATGACTTGCATTTTATTTGGTCGATGACTTGCATTTTTTGATCGATGACTAGCATTTTTTTGGTCTATGATCTGTATTTGTGGACTTGTATTTGCATTTCTTTGGTAGATGACTTGTATTTTCTTTGGTAGACGAGTTGCCTTTTTTTTTTTGGTTAATAACTTGCAACTTTCTGGTCGATGACTTGCATATTTGAATCAATTACTTGCATTTTTGGTCGATGACTTGCATGTCTTGCTTTCATTTTATTTGGTCGATGATTTGCATTTTTTGGTGGATGACTTGTGTTTTTTTGTCGATGACTAGTATTTTATTTGGTCCATCGATGGCTAGCATTTCTTTGATCGATGACATATATTTTTGGACTTGTATTTGCATTTCTTTGGTAGATGACTTGTATTTTCTTTGGTAGGCGAGTTGCCTTTTTTTTGGTTAATAACTTGCAACTTTCTGGTCGATTACTTGCATATTTGAATCAATTACTTGCATTTTTGGTCGATGACTTGCATGTGACTATCGAGTACCAAGTGAAATGCTAGTTGACTGTTCGTGTACGGAATTTTTCGCAAAGTACTGCGCACTTCAGCAGCAGTGGATAAAAAATATTAACTACTGATCGAGTTGACGTTCAGGAACAACGAATATGATGATGTCCTCCTGATATAATGCTAAATTGATGATTCTGAGAGCAGCTTAAAGGGGTGATGCTAGTAGATGAAACTCTCGCATTGATAGAAGCTTTCAACTGCTTTACACTTGGTTTAAAATTATTCTTTAAATACGCAATTCGTCCTATTGAAACAGCGATTTGGAGAATTTCGAATAGAAATTTGGTCAGAAATTTAGTAGATACTAGCGATCGAAAATACTGTGGACCTTATGCGTCAGTTAGAAAACAAGTTACTCAAGTTTCAAGGGCTTTCTAATACGAGCATCATTACATCTGATATGTTTTCTTTTTGTGCCATAATCTAGGTTCGTGAGGAGTATAGTGTTGATAATTAAGAAAATTTTTGACGCTACGAATGTGTTCATTCTATGACGAATATCAAGTAAATACCTTTTAAAAACTTCTAAAACTAACCACCTACAAAGTCATCATATGTATATATGTATGTATGTATGTATGTCTGGTGGGAAACCAGTTAAAATGGTTAAATTTATGATCTCCATCCCTGCATGTTTCAAACGAGTATCTTGTGTGTACAATGTGTTGTGTGAGTGCTAGCCATGAAGAGGCTCGTAAAAAACTTATTTGGCCATATATTTTGATTCAGATTTCGCATATACTCGTTTATATTGGCCACAGTTTTTTTTATTTCATTTCTTTTTCATTTGTTTTTTGCACTTTCGGTGTGAAATGTTCAATTTTTTTTGGGATAAAATTGTGTTTTTTCGTTTTTTTTTGTATATTTTGAACTCTCTCTGTATTTCAATCAATTAAATTGTTGACCATATAGACTAACGTTGATGTTAATAAGTGCAGACCCATATTGGCAAATTGGTAAGTTATGACTGAAAAGGTTTTTGGGGTAGGGGGTTGCAGGGCAATGCAAATTTTTTGGGTTTGAAAACTTATTTTTTTTTATAAGAGGTTCGGAAAGGATTGTTGTCCACTTACTTTTACCCGAAAGAATTAAATGAAGTATTAGCCAATTAGTTGCTCTTTTGAAGGCGTATATATCCATTATATGCTACCGAGGTCTGGTGTCATCCTTATCTACGCTGTTGGTATTGAGTGTTTCCATCTGTAGTAGCCGTTTGAGAGTCTGTTGGACTTCCTTATCCAGAAATTTTAATTACGAGCCTCTAAATAGTGTGTAAGTGCGTAGGATATTGTGGTCAATAACTTTTTCAGATTGAGTCCTACACTCTCCAAGTATATGAAGTATCTTCTATTTCATCTTTCTATAATGTTCGTTGTCTATTGTCTTGACAATGAGTTGAAATCTACATACTCCCCACTAGGAATTTTCAACGAATGCCATCAATTTGATGTATTTTAAGATCCTGTACAATTAGGGACAGTATATCATAGCAAAAAAAGATGACATTTAAGCCTGAGTTCACAAAGTATGCCAGCTGCTCTGCTTCCGAGATGTACCGCAATGGTAAAACTATATTAACAGTGCCACGGCTTCACTAGAAGACCCTCCTTTCGTACATTGTTGTTGTTGTTGCCAGAAAGTGTCATGTGGGCGTTCAGCAAGGACACCAAGTAACATAGAGAGTTTCACTTAAGTAGCCCTTACAGCCATTTAGTTAGGATTACAAGCTAGCTTTTCACACGACCCATGTTATGTGTTGTAAATTTGTTCATGAGTAGTGGTACCTACTGATTCACGCCAGTATCGAAAGACCTCTTTTTGAGAAACTTTTCATTGTAGTTTTATTTTTTCCAAATGGTGGTGAATAACCAATACACTACCGATTAGACTATGGCAACTTCATGTCTAGAAATACCGTCCCTCGTAAGTTCTTATCATTGCCTTTCCTTTCACATACAGTTTATCAGTTACCAGCATAACTAACCTACCGGCAAAGGAGGACTGGGAAAATATAGCTGCAGTGTTCAAATGTTGTAATCTCTTCTTCAATAATTCATTTACGACAATGATCAATAATGCTGCACGCATTACCGTCACCAGTGCGAAAGCGATTATGTATTCTGGTTAACTCGGGATGTATTACTCTAGACCCTATGACACACTCTTAATAGAAGAAATTATATTTCTTTCCCATATGAATACGTACATACATACATAACTGGCCATTACAACCCTTCAATCAGGATTACGGCCTAGCTACTCACACCACCCATGTTGTGTGCCTTAATTTTATACCTGAGTGGCGGGACCTACAGTTAACGTCGACTCCGAACGACAGATTTTTGAGAAACTGTTTTCATGGCAGGTTTATTTACTCTCACAGTTTTTTCCAGAAATCTGTTGAGAGGATGTCGCCAAAGGAATATATTTCTTTTCATATTTCGTTTTGATGTCTGGCCTGGGGCTCGAACCCAGGCTTTTCGTCTAATAAGGGAACACACTACCGACTAGACTACGGTGACTTCTCATATGAGTACATTAATCAATCGAAATTCCAATTGAAATGACAACCAAGACTATTGTTCAACTTTATGTCCAGAAAGACTACGACTGTGCCTTAATTATACCCTAGTGATCTATCAGTTGTTGACACTTAAGCTTTACAGGCAGCCTTTACGGATCTGGGTTTTGTTTGAAAGTAGTAGGATGATGATTATTTGTACGGATTATAATTCAGTTTTAATTGAGCATCAATAATCCTTTCTACAGTCTGCAGAATCAAGTAAAATTCTGCAATTATTAGTACAATTTTGAAATTCTGTTTAAAACATTTAAAACCATCTCTAAACTTATTAGCAACAATTTGCTCTTTAATTATTATTTATTTATGTTGTACATTTTTACTGGTTTTTTGTTTGTTTTTTGTTTATTAAATTGTAATTAACTTGTCATAAATCTCACACGTACTATTTATTCATTTATTAATGGGGTGTCTATCTGTCTGTGTGTCTGTCTTTTATTTTACTGTCTAACTGTCCGTTTGGTCCGTTTGGTTTGGTTTGGTTGGATTTCATACAAATTATTATGATTGTCTCTAAATTATGCTGACTTTGTGTTGCACTTTAAAAAATAATCCCTAACAACGCACAAAAGTATGCTTCACATACATATATTATAATCATGTTTTCTATACTTTGGTTGTATTCGTTCGTGCTCTCTCTCTCTCTTGCTCTCTTTCTCTGTTTGTTGGGTTTGTTATAATAAAAGTGTTAAAAAGTTAAAAATGCAACTTTGACCGTGCTGGCCAATGTCATTTATTGTCTGGATACCACCATTTATATATATACATATATGTATATACACACACACACTTATACACGCTCATACATATTTTTATAAAATCTATGCGGTTGTATTTTAAAATTTATAGACTCTCATATTAAAACTGTTGCTGAGCGTAAAAGAGCATAAAGAAGGGAAGCTTTAGTGTCTCACAATACTAATACTAGAGGGTTTTGCTGTGTTTTATTGCAATGCATGGGAGAGTATTTTTTACACTTAAAGAAAAAGTGTATGAAAAATAAGCAACTAAAGAACGCTTAAAAATGGTAAAAACTGTACTACAAAAGTGATGATTCAAAAGTGACTGCCAACAGGATAAATGTAATCGCCATGAGCGATCTACTGCGCAAGGATTTTACTAGTTTGTAAAGAAATTTGAAGACAAACAAAATGACAGAGAAGTCTTCGTAGTCTAGTAGGTACAGTATTGACTTTAGACGAGAAAAATATTTTTTTCGGGGACTCCTGGGTAAAGGAGAGAACCCATTCGACCGTTAAGTTGAGCTGGGATTCACATATTTCATCCTCCACTTCACACTTATTATGGAGATACACTCGACTTTCGCGCCTCTAATTAGATATAAGGGAGTGCCCATGAGCTTAGCACCTCCTCGCTTGATTTCTGAATAAATTGTGACTCGGAGGAGGAGAAAGAGACCGTCTGTTACTTAACACTAAAGCAGCCATTAGATCTCAAGAGTATGTGTACACCACACAACTGTAATGTAAATAAATTTTGCAAGCAAAGTTGCTTAAATTTGTCGTTCGGAATCCAAGGAATAAACCTCTCATGTATCAAAGTATCCCTTAAAACAAGGGTTGTGTGAGAAGATTGGTTGTAAACCTGACTAAAAGCTTTGCATACATAATTGGTCACTACAACGCTTCAGTTGTTGTAGTTAGGTTTAAGTGTAAGCCACCGTCGAATATAAAAGTATTTCGAGAAGCGGTCGGAAGATCGGGCACTCGATTTTGAATGATATTGTTGGAATTGGTATTTAGGCCAGGATCGAAAGGATCACAAACAATAGCAATCAGACAGAGATGATGCTAATCGAAATGAAGCAGAATCAATCTTTGATTGAAAACCACACACATTGACCTGACGAAACATATAACACAACTCCTAGTTGAATACAGTGCCTTCAGAAGGAACTTTTATCTTTGGGATCTGGTCTGTACATCTATCTTCTGTTTCTGAGAAGTCCGAACAGAAGTCTTATGCTTGCCTAAGAACTTAAACCGATGGATAGTATTTCTATGAGAGTTAAGGAAGGTTAAGGTGTAAATAGGGGCAGACACAGGTTGCAAACCAACGTGTAATGATGGCTGATTAAGAAATGTGTTGAGCCAAGAGGTCCACAGGGGAGATTTAATGATCTAAGAATGTGAAGAATGTGTAATGAGAGAAGAATGTAAGTTTGCTTTGTTTTAACGTTTTAAAATCTCTAATATTGCCATCTCGTGACATCATCTAGTGTGGGTATCACTTCGAACTGTAGAAAAGAAACTCGTCTGAATAATGAAGTTATCTTTTGGGCCATATCTTATAATCGAAACATATTTTATAAAATTCATTCTTTTTAAACGTTTAAATGTTTTAAGCGGCTGTAAATAGCGTTTCTTAATTATTTCTTCTTTCATATCAAATCTAAATGAATATGTACGTCTACAGATCATTTTTCATATTTGATGTGTGGAGAATATTTTGATTAAAAAAATTTCAAAAATATTAACACGTGCGTGTTCGAATGTTGTTCAAAAGATCATCACAATTTCAATATTTCTTACCTAAATTTTAAATTTATTCGACATTTCTTAAAAAGCAACACTTACCTGAAAAGAGAAGAAGAAAAGGAATATTAAAAATGAGTGTGATGAGGTAAACTTTATTTTAATTTCTTAAGAATAAAGTATATGAGTCATTATGGTAGTAAACAAAAACAAAAAAGGCCTGGAAGAGTGACCGAAAGTGTTTCAGTATTTTCAGCGACACTTCCCCTAACTAACTAAACACACTAAATTTGGCAGCACTGTGCGTACAGTACTATGCGTACAGTACTATGCGTACAGAAATACGTATTGATTGTGATACATACATACATACATACATAATTGGCCATTCCAACCCTTCGTCAGGATTACGGCCTAGCTTCTCAACACCACTCATGTTGTGTGCGTTAATTTTATACATGAGTGGCGGGACCTACAGTTTAAAGTCGACTCCGAACGACAGATTTTTTGAGAAGCTTTTCATGGCAATTTTTACTCTCAGAGTTTTTGCCAGAAATCTGCTGAGAGGAAGTCGCCGAAGAAATACTTTTTGTATTTTGTTTTTGATGTCTGGCCTGGGATTCGAACTCGGGCCTTTCGTCTAATAAGCCAACACACTACCTACTAGACCACGGCGACTTCACTTGATTGTGATAACTGTCTTAATTTAAATGCAAGTGCCTGATGCTGATTGCCAAGACCATGTCTCGTTAGCTGTTGTCTGGGGCATAGCTTGATATAACATCAATCCCTCTGTGTGCTCAACTAAGCTCTGATTCAACAAAGTTGTCACTTCATTTTATCCCATCCTAGCGCTACCCCCACTAACCATGCATATATTTTACAAATCATTACCACCCTATTTATAATTTTCAGCTCAAGTTCACCGTAATTATTTAGTTGCCATAGTTTTTAACAAAATGTATGTATTTCGCTGCTAAATACACTGACTGGGAGTATAGAAGTATTTTAAAGTCAAAAATTTAGTTCAACGACGCATTGACAACAACAAAAAACAACCATGTAGCATGTAATGCCCTGGACATATGCATAGAAATTGTAGACACAATTCATTACAATTCAGTGCATATTTTTTGCACAGCGAATAAGCTTAAAATAATAATAATGGAGCTCTCTCTCTCTGTCCCCGCACTATCTTTCTCTATCTATCACTCTATATCTCTCCATTTCTCTCTCTTTCGATCCTTTAATATGTATACACATACAGAGCAATATAAATAATTGTGGTTAAGGATAATGGGCCTGCAAAACTAGACAGTGGTGGTTGGTGGGTAAAAGGGTGGCCAGCAGTACAAAAAAAAAAAAAAACCGAGTAAAAATTGACTTCGACTATAAAATATTTAAAATCATTATGTTGTTGCATTATGTGGAAATACATATGTATGGTACATTTATACTCACACACACACATGTGCTCATCTATAATTTAGTGGCAGTGGCAGTGGCATCAGTAACAACATTGGCGGCCATCACCGCATATTGTTAATGAGATGTCGCGTACATTTATGCCTGACTGGTTGGTGACAAAGTATACATATGTATACGCATATTTACATATACATATGTATATGTACATACATGTATGCGTGCCTTGCATATGTGTTGGGGACAGTTTTTTGTTTTGTTTTTGCTCTCCATTTAATTTTTTTTGCAATTCGTTTTGGTTATAATAATGAGCCTGTAAAGGATTACATTTTAGTTTTTTTGTTGTTGTTTTCAGTTTCAGTCTATGTTAGCGTGTAAGTGAATGCATTTAAGCGTTTATAACATGTGACACAAACACTCTATAATATTATTTGAGTACGGCGATATGACGATATGTCTGTGACGATAACATTGGCTTTGACTGTCCTCTGTTTATGTTGCCATAAAATTATATGCGACAACAACAAAAAAATGGGGAAAAAATACTTGCGGTTTTGTTTTTGTTGCTCTTTGGCTGGCGCAGAGCATTTGTTACAAAATTTATATGCTGCTTGCAAATAGCGGTTATAAATTTCAAATGGCGTTTAAAAAGAAAGCAAATTATTTAATAATTTTGAGAGGCCAATTTTATGTAGAAAAAAAGAAAAAAATATTAAAATTCATGTTCCACCCACTTATGGATGGAGTAAACAGATGCCCTTTGGTATAGAGGAGTACGACAACAATTCTGAAAATTATGGGGGCCCAGGAGTCCTTGGTCTCATGTTCTATAGTGCCAGACAATGTCAAGATATTCTGAGGTCTTCTCTTCTCCCTGTTATTACAGTTTGTGCAGAAGTTCTTGTGAAGTATTTTTATCGTCCGGGCCAGTTTCTCAGATAAACTATTGTCAGGTTAAGATAAAATTTTGTTTTGCATATTTCCATACCAGATCAGATCTGTTTGGCCTCCCTACATTTGGGTTCATTCTTTCACGTTTTCTTAGCAAATCAGTAAAGTTTGTGTGCAATTATATGTACATGTGACATATGTACATACATCTGCAGCCAGATACCAATCACACCTATGAATTCAATTCTATGCATTCGCTTTTTCAATGTCCAAGTTTACAAGGAACCAATATGACAGAGAATCCTCCTCCTTCCTGCTCCTTCTTCTTCAGAGTCACCCGATATTTTTAAATAATCTTCGATGTGGTGTATATACTGAAGATTCAATGGCTGATTTATGGTTCTAAAGATGCGTATTGTAGTCGCCGTAGTCTAGTATTAGATCTAAGGCCAGGGTTTAAACCTCAGGTCAGACATCTCCACATATATGAAACACGAAAAAATATTCCTCCTGCGTCTGCCTCTCAGCAGAATTCTGGCAACTTGTGAGAAAGAGAGTTTCCATACAATTGAATCCACTTTTCTGTCGACAGAAAAAAAAGCTTGGTAGGGTATAATCGAAAGACACTTTGATGGGTAATTATCCGACAGTACTTCTGCGTGATAATAATAACTAGTGATCTGACTGGGCAATGCAGAAAACTTATTCAGAATTGAAGTCATTTCAAGTCCTTTCTGTGGATTCCTTAAAGAGGAGAAAAATATGTCCGAACAACGTACCACAAACCTGGGTGCTAATCAGGTACTGGACATGGAGTTTATCATTGCAGACACAACACTGTATCGTGCAGTTCGTTAGGGTTGTATTAGGGAAGACCGTGTGGGCAGGACAAAATGTAGTTGCAGTACTTGTGCAACTATTTTCGATCATCATAATGAGAAATTTTGTAACAAGGTGGCAGGATTCTTCTGAGTATATTCTTTGCAGTAGTCGCCGTACTCTAGTAGGTAGTGCGTTGGCTTATTAGAAGTGAGACCACAATCTAAAACCTCACTTCTAAAGAAATGAGATACAAATAATTATTTCTTCAGCGGCTTATCAGCAGATTTGTGGGAAAAACTCTGAGGATAAATAAAAAGTTGCAATGAAAAGTTTCTCCAAAATCTGTCGTTCGGAGTCGACTTTAAATTGCAGCTGCCGCCTATCATGCATAAAATCGACACACATAACATAAGAGGTATGAGAATCTAGGTCGTAATCCTGACTGAAGGGTTGTAATGACCAATTATGAATGTATGTATGTATATAAACCGAGCTTCTACTAACAACTGGATACCCTAAACTTGAGCCACGTAAACCAGAATACGGTTGATTACTAGAATCACATTTTCCTTCCGAATGTAGTACTTCACGGAGAGATCGTCCGATATAACAGTGAAGGTAGGTAGAAATGAATAGTGAATGTGGGTAGACCTGTCGTTAAAACGAAGAAAGTTTTAAATGAGGCAAGTAATAAGAATGAGAGGTTTGGAGTGCAGCCACATAGATATGACAGAAGATACATGCCCAATATCTGCACAGGGAATTGCCGTACGGAGAGTTGCACCGCCTGCATGAATCATATATGAAAGGCTTCTGATAGGCTTTAAGGCGGAAGAACGGAATAATTAAAAGGAGGCAGACTGGACAGCTGAAATGTGGACTTATAGGAGGCGCTAAAGGCAGTCACACTACAAAAGTCCAGTGAGACAGTGAAAGTAAAATGAGTTTGACGATTAGCTAATCACTGATATGGACAAGTGAAAGCAAATTGTTTATGCGAAATGAATTTAAAGATAAAAACCACTTCTATAAAGGTACAGCGAAATTTATATTCCCAACAAAATGTTTAATTTTTTAATATGCATTCTTTAAAGTAATTTTCTAAGAATTTTAAAGCCTGACAAGTCTTAAAATAAGAGTATGATTTCCCATAATTTTCTTCTGAAGGAAAAACAAAATCCTTTCCACAAATTTGTTTCTTTTTTCGTTCGTCTTAAAGAGAAAAAAAACGCAACAAATTCTCTCTACAAGTTTATTACTGACACATCATAAAAATGCAACGCCAGCTTAAACTGAGGGCAGCATCTGCAGATTATTGTGTAAATGCAGCAGCAGCAACAATCGAAAGAAGTCTTTATTATTTCTTAGAATTTCACAAATTGTTGCCATATTCTTGAGCTTGTGTTTCTATATTTTTTTGTTGCTATTTTTGCCATTTTTCTCAACCAAAATTCCTTAGCAGACCCTATTTTGCAGTGTTTGCTGGAATTGAAATACAAAATAGCACAACAAAATAAAAGGAAATTCAAGTTTTTGGCACCAGTTTATTTGTTAAAATATTATATTAGGAATGAAAGAATGAAAAAGGGAACGAATGAATGGAAT
Source organism: Sarcophaga rosellei (assembly GCA_930367235.1). Classification (NCBI taxonomy): domain Eukaryota; kingdom Metazoa; phylum Arthropoda; class Insecta; order Diptera; family Sarcophagidae; genus Sarcophaga; species Sarcophaga rosellei. The sequence continues at coordinate 11,221,290 of OV884020.1, read as the reverse complement.
GAACGACAGCAGAACTGTCAGTCCATGATATTTGTGAATATTTGAAATTTTTTTTGTTTTAAAATTTTTTTTTGCCAATTTTTTTTTCGTCTTTCTTTTGTATTTCAAGAGAAAATTTGTTTAGCACCTGTTTAGTTGGCAAAAGGAAATTATGTTCATAATAAATATTCTTTTAAATTTGATAGAATTTGTTTTTTTTTTTGTATGATGAAGAGTTAAATTTAAGAATCCGGGATATTATGAAGCTGTCACTTATTGTACGAAATGCTGACTGTAGAACAGTAAACTAAATTCTGAATATTCTTTAAAGCAAATCGATTTTCATACAGACCTCCATAAAACATCATTAGAAGTGAACGTCATTAGCATATCTATGCATATGTATGCAGGCCACTGCGGGCTGCGTGACCAGTTTTTCGACCGTTGTGTTATCGACTCAAAAGCGTCTGTCGTAGACTTCAAATGTTCTAACCGGTATGTTAGCGAATTAGAATTAAGAGATCCAGCATTGTCCCCTTTAACGGACCTTTTTTTTCCTAAAGTCTTCTAGGAATCCTTTTTTAAATAGATCCTTGCATTGATATCCTTTTAATGCAACATCTGTTTAAATTTAAATTTTAAACAAGTGATTTAAGTAGCAAAATATAAGACTGGAAAGTATTCGTTTGCAACCATTTTCTTTTCCACACTGGTTTCTTGAAACTTACGATATTACTTTACACTTAACCTACTTGCAGGAATGTTGCACAACTTAACGAACTTGTAGTTGTAGTTGTTGTTATTTCTGTACAATATTACAACCAGCTATAGGGAATGTACGAGTATAGTGTTAATATTTCAATGAAAACAATTTAAAAAAATAAATCAAAAAATAAAGAAAAAAAACATATTTATTACAACGCCACTCGACATTTTGAAGTGCAGCACACACGGTACACGGTACATACCATATGTACATGCGTTGAATTTCTATAAAAGCGCCAACACTTGAAAAACATATACATACATAAGCTTTATTTTTCCATTTTTTTTTTGTTGCAAGCATGTTAAGGCTAAAAATGGTTTCACTTTCAGTTCCCTCAAAAGCTTAGCTGAAGCGTGAAAAATAGATCGTAATGCAATACAAGAGCTTTTTACAGTGAAAAGATTATGAAAGATGGCATGGTAAGGATACTTTTCTTTGAATTTAATTTGTTATTAAAGATTTAAAAAAATTCTAAATAAGTCACAGCAACTTTACTCTTATTTAAAAACTAAGTGCCTTTAATAAAGTACCCCACAAACTAACCTCACAATTTTCTGTGTGTATCAGATATTGGCTTGACATTCTTGTAAAGAAAAAAAATATCTTTTTTGGCAACTTCAAATCTCATACATTTTGGCCCTTTTTTGGTATTTAAATTTATGCATTTGATAATATTAATCAAAAGGACCCAAATACCTCTGCCAAAAAAGGAAATTCTACATACAAAAAAGTACTCAAAGACGAATACTTTAGCATATAAATACACACACATAAATCATTTACAGATGTCGCTACTTCATTATGATTGCTTAATGTTGGTCTAAATAGTCGTGTGTATGTGTGGTAGCGGCAGCAATAACAGTCAAGAAGTATGAAATAAAAAAGTACCAAAGGGTGGGGGTTAATTCGAGTCCAATGGTCTAAAATTTGATCGATTGACTAACGTAAAAGGTACCGAAAATATTACTGCAGTCCTTGAGAGCATGTAGCAGAATTCGAAGCAGTGGATGTCCCAAGATTACAAGAACTCTGTTTTCTGCAGACCACAATTTGGCGAATTCACCAGTCTCATGGACGCCTGTAGACAATGTCATGTGATCACTGAATAGCCTCTAAGATAGTCGGAAACAGATCGCAGTTACTATCGAAGAATTATCTTCAGCAATTGGGCTGAATTCAAGATGAGTGGATAGTACATAAACTAACAAAATTTGAGACAATGAGTTCCAAGAGCTTCCAATGTAGACCCCGTTAAACATTTTCTTATTGGCCTTCCTTAAGTAACAGCTGTACGATAATAGGCCTGATATCATAGCCGTCTTGAAGACAACATAAACCGAATGCAATCGATCAAATTCTGTCCGATTTATGAGCCAGATTCATGGAAAATTAGAAGCAGAGGATTAGTAGTATTATGGCCAGTAGGTCTCAATACAGTTGGCCCGACTTGAAATGAGGTAATGTTGCCATTCTGCGAAGACATGTAAACATCCAGGTTTATTCTTTGACATTTGCTTTCAGAACTACGACTATGAACTTCTGGTCTAAAGATTCGAAGACTTCAAGTGGGATAATCTAAGCTCTGCAAATACCCAAACACAGTGGTCTATGGTATATGTATAAATTAAGAATTAACTACAGTATTTTAACGGCGCAGGGCATTCTGAAATGTTTCTTATATGGTGAGTTTTTCCAGGAAAATCTCTTGATTTACTAGGCCAAGCAGGCTGCGATTGAGTTTCCAAGAAACTTTACTTCCGAACGTCCATGAATGCCGAGAATTTTTCAGGGAAGTCTTTAAGTAATTAAAGATAACCCATATATGGATTCCCGGAGCTTACAAATGGCTGACATGTGAATAGGCAAAGTGCATTGATTGCCTTAGTTAAACTAATCATTCTGAGCTTAATTAGCAGAGAGATTAAAATTCATTGGCAGCGGGAATTTAAGTGCTGGATTCGAAGAACACTATTTCATTTGCAGCCTTAAATCGCATCGTCATCCATTAATTTTAATTCCTATGGGCCCATTGTCTTATTTGAAGACATGCCTATAGACTTGGCAATCCCCCAAATTACTTCTGTAAGGCATATAGGTTCAAGAAGGAGGAAGAGACTAGAAGAGGGTGGAAACACCCTTTGTGATAATGTCCTGCTCTATCCATGAAAAGGCGGATGTTCTTAAGTTCTTTCCAATATAGAGATTACTGCAAGAGCAATATTTATTCTGGAATTGGGTTGGTGTTCTTAAGGGAATGCTTGATCTACGGGTTGGGTATTAACTGTGGTGTTATAATGAACCTAAGCCCCTCTACAAAGAGGATCCTCCAACCAACTTCACCAAACCTCTCAGATAAAAACGTATAAGATTAAAAAGTCTAGAAAAAGGTACTTACTACTTAGTTAGGACTTTATCACAAAAGTACCTACTGGAAAATAAAAAGTACCTACTTAACTAACCCGTCAGAAGAAAATAAAAAATATATAAAATAATGAAGCCGAGAAAAATGTACTTATTATTTAGAAAGTACTTTATGAAAAAAGTACCTACTTGAAAATAAAAAGTACCAACTTAACTAACTTTTCAGAAAAGAAAAAATATAAAAAATAATGAAGCCAAGAAAAAGGTACTGATTATTTAAAAAGTACTTTATCAAAAAAGTACCTACTAGGGAATAAAAAGTACCAATTTGTAATGTTTTTTTTTTTGTAAATTTTTAAATTCTTTAGGCAACGAAGTATAAATTTCTCTTTTGCATTCTTATGTTTTATTAGACAAGCTTATGATTTTGCCAACATGACTAATATCCTTTCAAGGCTCTCATGTCATAACTATGAATATCCAAAACATTTGCTTATTTCGCACAAAAATTATGTTTTCCAATGTTTTCTTTTTCATTTCAGAAATTAATGTGAAAGGGGGGATAGAGACGACATACTGTAACTAAGAACAGCCGTTCAATGTCACATTAGTTATCATGTTATGTGTATATCGCATGTAACATTGTATTCAAGGATATTGTTAAAGGATGATATTCATATGTTTAGTTGTGTACAAATTCATCTCGTTTTTTTTTCCATTCTCTTTTGTTCATTTACTCTTCTCTACTAAACAAAAAACAAAAGAACAACAACACAAAAAAGAAAATTGTCACAAAGATATGCGATCTTCTTCCCCTACCAAAACTCATGCTTACTGCCCTGATGCTCAAGTATGCATATCCTTTTGTTTTCGTTTTTTTTTTTTTTTACTAATATTTACGCTGCTCAACAGCAGTGGCAGGCAGGCAGGCAGCTAGCAGTAGTAGTAGTAGTAAAACAGTAGAATCATTGGCAGTAGCTGTATGACAAAAATGTTATGGATGATGCAAAAAAAACATAGAAGAAGAACAACAACAAAAAAATTGTTTGTCATAAACGTTTTCACACATGAGTTGTTCAAAAAATTATAAGGGTCGTTTACGTAGATTCCAACAACAACAACAACAACCACTCGTCGTATCCTCTTAAACTCGTATATTCATCATACTTTCAGTTTCTATTTCTCATAATTCCAGCGTAACAAGGCAACCATAAAAAAAGGATCTTCTTTAGCAGATTTTTAATGCATGTTTTCGTTACTGCCAAACGATTTCTTAATTCAAAAGACTGTGTCGTGACACAGAAAAAAAAATGAACAGCATTTGTGTTTTAATTTTTTAAAAATCTCCTGTAAAGAGGGTGAAAGTTTTTAAAGAAAATTAAAGAAAAATGGAGGATCAAATAAGGTTAAAGCGGGAAAAATTCAGACACTGGAAACCTCTCACATCAAATTGTATTGTCTCTTGGCACCTATCAGGTTATAATTACTTGAATACAGCATGCAAAGCATATTAACCTCCTAATATTAGACTTTGAAGGAATTCAATCAGTACCTGTCATTGATGCAGTTGAAACTTTAAGCCGTATCCTTGGGTTGCAATGACCCACATACGTTACTTTACTTCCTTAGAATGTTTACCTCTGTTCTCCTTCACCAAATCAATTAATACGAGTTTCCCCTAGAAAGGAACTGTTTTTTTAAGTCAACAGAACAGCCCATGCAAATTTTGAACTTCAATATCTCATTACTCATATGGCTCATAAGTAGCCATTACAACCCTTTAGTCAGGATTACGATTAGCACCCTAACGGGCGTGTTTTCAACGCCCGTTAATGTCCATAAATGCTGGGGATTTCTCTGAGAAATCCTCGAACATTCAAAACTATGGAACTCTTAAATGAGTTGCGGGACATAGGGATCCCATTGGAAATTGCACTGCTGATGAACTGCCTATAGTCGATACAGAGCTCCTCATCTCCGATATATCGCAAGGCAAAGGTATTCCGCGCACTTGCTTCAGCTAACTTGGATATCATCCATAATCCCTATGCTCTGTCTAATTGACAGCAAGAGGGTATGTGCAATACTGCTAAATTTTGATAGGTATGGATGTGAGGAGAACTGGCTGTACTTAAATCACATGGCCATCCATCGCACAATAATTATCTTTAGCCGCCACTGGACTCGTTATTTCTGCAGGAGCTGTGGGTCTGAGGAGGAGGAAAATACTATCTTTTAACCTACTGTCCTGCTCTTGCCATAAAGAGATGGATAAGTTTAACCTCTTTGCTGACATCTTTGAGCGACTTCTCTAAAATAAAGACTGCTGAAATAGCAATGGTTTTCTCTAGGGAATCTTTGACCTCCGGCAACATTTGATTGAGGTATCAAAATGAGCTTATATTAGGTTAAGTAAGCGGGTAGCTGGCATTTCCACACGGTAAGCAAGTCCACACGGTGGTCCTAATAGCCTTTTGTGTTAACCAGTGTGAGGTTAGCCCCTTTGGCATGATCTGTTGGTAGTGGGCTTGAACTACTACGTGCTCAGGATGAAACTGGTTAACTACCGCCACCATGCTATCAGATCTTCAAACGTTCTGTCTCCCAAAAACCAATAACGTCTGTTTTAAAGTCCAGGACATTTATATAAAAGGTGTAGTAACTATGCCGTTTATTCCACAGCGTGAAAAACGAGTCTAAATGCAAACCAACGTGGTGCATCTGTTCCTTCAAGGGGGTCCTCCCTAATTTAATCTACCAATCTATGTGTAGCTCTTGTCCATTTCAGTTTCATTGATTGTATCCTGTTTGTAATCAGTTTTTTGTTGCTTATTTCTGCGTTCCTTTAGCGTTGGATCATCTGTTCCACAAACACAAAGATCTGGGTTTTCGAAAACCATACAGGTTGCTTTATATTCTTTCGGTCTCTTGAAAGTTTCCACATTATCCTCACAGAGTACTTTTTTTCTTGGGACCAACACTCAGGAAATGACCCTTATTCATGTGGTGTATTGTGTTGGAATACAAGAAAGATAGTTTACAACAAACAAAATTGGACGGGGGTAGTGTGCTTAAAATTTTTTTAATGACTAGTGTATATACCAGAAATCAGAAATGAATCGTTTTTCGCTATTCATAAGTAATCATGACATTTTGAGTATGAGTGAATCAACAGTATTGAAATTCAACTGCTCTGATTCATTCCTACTCACTACAACATTTATTTATAAGTACAGGTTGCAATGAGTATGAATACAAAGCTGACATCGAACTCATAACATTCGAAATATGTTTGATTCGTACGCCTACTCATACAGATTCATAAATTTAGAAAAATACTTATAATACTCATAAATGATTCGAGTGATTCGAATCATTCATCAAAATTTACAGTCTTAGTTATAATACTCAGGAGTTATAATACTCAGGAGAAAGATGGATTTGTACAATGACGACTTTAAAGTGGCTGCCCTTAAAATTTTTTTAATAAAAACTTCATGTAATTATGTCGCATACATTCCATTCTATAAACTAAATTAACAACCTATTCTATCAATACAACTTTTCAAACATTTCTCTTTGTATTTTCTACATTTTATAAATGAAAACAAATTAAATTTCCTTGAAATATTTGCACGTAAATGCATGCAAACGGGGAAAAACAAAATCCAATTTTGAAACGTTTTTTTTCAGCTATTTTATCCATTAATTTCTGTATTTTTTATTCTTTTATGGCTTGTAATCCAATGCCTTTTATCTGGACAAACTAGCCCTATGCAAATAAATACGAACATAATAGTTTTAACAGTAAAAACTGAATAGAAAAAAAAACTATATTACTAGTATCGGATAGGATATGAAATTTATTTTTATAATGAAGGACATGAATGTAATGAATAGCTGAGGACGAGTAAAAAAAATAAAAAAATAAAGAATAAAAAGTGCCATCACAGAATATGCAAATTTTTACTTTTTCACGTTTCTTATGTTCTCATTTTTTCGTGTTTTTATTCTGCTTATGGGCTCCATAGAAAATTGTACGACATGATATCAAAAGCGGAAGTAACAACTGAAATTAATTAAATTTCTTTACCGTCCGTCTCGCAGCAAAAAAAAAAAGAACGACTAGTGAAGGAAGAAAAAATTTGTATTGAAGTCGAGAAAAGTTGGCGAACAAAATGGACGAATAGAAAAAAAAAACAAGAAAAATGGAAGAAAAAAAGAGAGTGGAACAGAAATCAGAAAACTTAAAAACGCCAAATACTGCCAATGATTATAAATGGCCAAAGGAATACACGGAAATGTGCAGACATACCGAGTTGGGGTACATTAAACTGGTACTCAAGTTACAGTATAGACAGTTCTTTTCAAGTGATTGACATGTAAAGTTTCTTGATATGTATCTCAGAAAATAACTCAAATATGGACTATGAGTAGAGTTTAAATGTTTGATCCGCAGACAGAAAGTATGCTTCTATTGTACTACCCAAGAACTTTACAGGATATCCCTATACTGTCTCCTCGTAGTCCATTGTGTACACAAATTTCAGCATAGTACTCGGTGCGGACAATGAAAATTCCCCAAAACTTGATTTGCGCCCAGGTATTCCAAGAATTTCTTCTGATGATTCATTATCAACGTCACAGAATCCAGATGTTGGGCTCGAGAACAACGTCCAATCTGAATAAGAGTACTATAGTGCCCTATCAAAGAACCAGGTTATTCGTGGATAGTCTAACGTATGGCTCAGATCTCCTTTTATTATAATTTCTCAACAAACGATTTGATTGCCTGACATCCACTTGGTTTGAGAAGAGTCTCCGACTTTTTCTATCTTGTCTTTCGTTGCCAGCCAGCCTTTCTGAATATACGCTCTCACTCTACAAAAGTATTCTGCCTCCACCTACGACGGGGAAGCTCCCGTTCTCGCAATCTCATCTTATTGCTTATTGGCGCGAATTACCACATGTATTGTGATGCAGCAGACAGTTACCTTAGTCTGTTTTCAGAAGTAAAAAGTGCAATGGAAGGCCAACATAACCCATGAAGTCTACCGTCTTTCCGGTTATTCCTGTATGGCTTAAATTTCCTTGTATGGTAATTTCCCAAAAAAGTTTTGATTGCCTCAAATCCACATGGTTTGAGAAGAGTCTTTGACTCTCTCCTTATCTTCCCTTTCGTTGAGCATACCTTTCTGAATACATCGGCTCCCACTCTACTAGTCCTATAACCAGCGTGGAAACTTCTTGCGAGCTGGTCTGCCCACATGACCTGGAACCTAGCAGAGAATAACCTTAACTGGTGAGCTGTTATTTGTAACATATTGACACGCTAACTCTACTAACTTAAGTTTCCACAATATGGTGGACATCGGTGTGATGGAAATGCAACATGAGAAGAATTAAAACAATTCAAAGAATGTGTTGCTAAGAAAACAATGAGTATTGTTCAACCGATTGAGATACAGTGTGATGTGAAACAGCACCAACCGTATATCGTCTTTAGGCTTTGGAGAATGGATCGCATCAACAAAATATAACTGGGGGATGAACGGCGACCAAGTGGATCAATTTTACGTGACTGAGATACGCGTAGAAACTTGTTGCTACATACATAGCTAATGCTGCTGACCCTTATGGTCCTGGATAACAAAATACCTTTTCGAGCTTTGAAAATTCAGGAAAGCTATTGCAAAGTTATTCTGCAGGGATTGTAATGAGAAGAAAATCATGAGTATACTGAAGTTGCCGGAATTTAGTAGGTGGTATGTTGGCTTAGACATGAGAGGCCATGGTTCAAACTACAGATCAGACATCTCCAACAAAACGAAAAATATGAAAAAATATTTCTTCGACGACTTCCTCTTAGCAGATTTCTGGCAGTCGAGCAGAAGTAATGAAGTACGCAGTTAGTAATGTGTAAAAACGTGATAGTTCTTAGAAATATTAAATGGAAATTTTTTTACTGTCCCTACAATTATAAAACATAGCGTGAGAGCAAACTGACTGAATCTATACGATATTTTATGATATATTTAGATCGCACTGAAAATGGAATATGTATAATTCTCATGTACTGGTTAAGTTGCCGCAGTCTAGTAGGTAGGGTGTTGGCTTATTAGAAGTGAGGTTATGAGGTTTAAAGCCCAGGTCTAACATCTCTAACAAAATGAAATATGAAAAAATATTTCTTAGGCAATTTCCTCTGTCAGCAGATTTGTGGCAAAAAGTCAAACATCTATCGTCCGGAGTCGACTTTTAACTGTTGGTCCTACCACTCATATATAAAATTAACGCACACACACACCATAAGTGGTGCGAGAAGCTAGGCCGTAATCCTGATTGAAGGCTTGTAATGACCAATTATGTATGTATGTATAATAATACTAAAGGAAGGTGACTTGAGAAGACAGATAAGCGTCCTTATGTGAAACTGCGCCCTACATGTATTTCTTTCTGAACCGCATAGGCGTAGCATACAATAATGAAAGGACATCGAAACTATGGAAAACTATGTTATTGCTTAGCCTTCGTAAGCACACGATCGCAATATTTTATGAAGAATGTTGTAACTGGCACAACTCAACTCAGAGGATTGGACTGAAAGAAGTTGAAAAAATTTAAACATATTGCAGATTACGTCTTAATGGTAAGCACACAAAAGAATTGACGCAGTAGCTTAGGTGTATAGCCATAAGCATAACGCTTGAAACCCCTTTAAATGGTCTCCTCCCCTGTAACCTACCTATCTAAATAGGGCACGGTATATAAACTACGGTTTACAATCGAGTTTGGTTAGGCAGCAAAAAATATATTTTAAAAGGGCTTTTGAAAATTATATCCGGGGTTCCATGTTATAGGGTTGAACAGTCAACATTTTGAGAAGCGTAAAGGGCACGAAAACTATGTCGTAATCCTGAATGAAGGGTTGTACGTAAAGGGTACAAAATTAAGTGTCAAGTATACAGTAATTAGAACTGTAAAGGACAGTAGCTTTAGAAAATGTGTAAACATTGAATTCGATTAGACGATTAGGCTCAACTCATTACAGTTTTTGTTGTAAAGCTTCTACCGGATGACTTTTAAAATTGCCAACTGTACGGCATCAACAAAATTTAAACGGCATAGGAAAATCAGCATAAAAATATGCCAAAAGTTTACCAAAAATTTCCATTTTTTTGTCCTGCTCGTTTTGTGTTTTTGTAGGAAACTCTAAAAGTGACGGATGTACGAAATAAATGAATGCAAAAGTAGAAAAAGGAAAACAAAAAAATGGAAAATATTCGAATATCCTTTTGAATTAGTGGCATCTATTTCCTTTTCAATTTCTTTTTTTGTCGGCGATTTTATGTTTGCTTTTTTTTTCTTGGTTTGTGTTCGTATTTTAAGTCACAAATCTTTAGAAAACTTCTGTAATTTAAAAACAGCAGCCACCATTCACCGTTGCCGTTTCTGAATAAATGAAATGAAATTAATGCCAAAGACAAATGATGAACGAAAGAACGAACGAATGAATGAATGAATGAATGAAAAAGGATTCAATAAACGAGGTAAAATTATAATTACATTTGGAGAAGTGCAAAAAGAAGACAAAAGAGGACAAGAAGTAAAAGGAAGCCGAAAATGGAATATTTTAAGCAAGAATATTAAGAAGAAAACAGATGCTGAACCACTCACTACACGTTATAAAGCTTTCAACAACTCATTGTAAAAAGCCACACCATATGGCCGAGCATTAAAAACGAACCAACTGCTTAAGTTGTGATTTACTTTGTCAATTACAAGAGAACCCTTATTTACTGCGCTCCATTATGAACTTTTCCTATATATCAGTCAGTCACTCAGTCAGTCAATCATTTTTCTTTAAATATCCTTTTAAATTGCAAAATATTTTGAAATGCTAATGATATATCGCTTGTAGTTGAAAAACTAATTGAAAAAATAAAATATAATGTAGGGAAGGGAGGGGAGGGGAGGGGGAAATGAATGAATGAATGGAAAGTTTTGTATGGAACTTTTTCACACGCTCAATAACTTTCACATGCACACACACAAACACACACTCGCACACATATAGTTTCAGTGTATTGGCAGAATTTGAATTGTCTAAAGTACTTGTTAGTTTATGGAGTTTTTATTTTTTTTCAGAATAAAAGACGGCAACACGTTCAAAATGTTCAAAATAAAAAAAGAATAAAACTTCTTAAACAGCTGACGCTGTTTATTTTTTTGTTCGGAAAGCACAAAGTACTCAGGCTAAGCAGAAGTGGCCAAACAAAAGAGGTACGTAAGAAAGCATAGTTTTTATATGGTGAACAATAAAGGGAGTTACAAAGTGATATACAGAAGGGGAGGTGAGTTTTTTTAGGGTTTGTTCTCTAACTAGATATCGAGCCGAGATATCGAGATATCGAGATGGGCCGATGTCCATACATGAGAGTTGTAAAAGCATTTTTTCAAATCTGTCCGCTCTATAATCATAGCAAATTTTTGCTTTTGGCCATAAATGAGAGGTAGTAGCTGCTCATGGTTAACTTGGACTGAAGTGACTACGGGTCGTTCATATCATGAGCTTTGTCCTTGTAGTTTCCCAGTGTTGTATTTTATATGGAAAGGTTACGAAATAGAGAACTTAACTAAGCTACTTTTTATGAATGTAGGAGGGGGAGTAACATGTTTTACTCAGAACCCAAAATTTGTTTGCAGTGAGATCCCGCTTAACGTGGGGGATACGTTCCAACGAGGCAACTTAACACGCCCATACGTACACCTAGTAACGTTGATAACAACTAATAAATCAACTGTCACGCAGGAATGATGCGTTCGTACTGTGATTGTGACTTTGGAAAATACAGTTGAAATATGGACAGACTAACAAAAGAGCGTTGAAAAAGATACATAGTATACACCGTGTAATACTGAAACAGCGTTAAGCGGAGCAGCGTTAACCAGGGTCTTACTGTAATTTCTATGTGCTTTCGGCTTGATATTGACTTGGACAGAGTCGCCGAATGTCGCGTTGTTTCTTAGAGGGCATACTGTTGCCAGTATAAAAGTCCTTTAAGGTGATTCTTAGGTGTCTATAGTTATTAAGATATTAACACCTTGACTGTCACGGCAATTTTCAGAAAACTGGCCACGCTAGCCAACATTGACTTTTTGTTATTTTCCCAGACCAGCCATTTATCGATACTAGCACTGATATACTACGGTTTTATTCGTAGCTACACAAAAATGGCAGGTTTAGTGAGTACGAGATAACTCGTAGTTGGCAACCTAGAAGGAAACACAATCTACGAGTTATCGCGTAGTTGGCAGTCAACGTGTTAATGATCTTTACTTTAAAACGGCGCCGTAGTCTACTATGTAGTCTGTTGGCTTATTAGAGACTAAGGCTAAAGTTCAAGACTCAGTTCGGACATCTCCAACAAAACGGAATGTGAAAAAATATTTCTTCGTTAGATTTCTGCCAGAAACTCTGAAAGTTAATAAAATTGAAGTGCGGAATCGACTTTAAACTGTCGCTCCTGCCACTCATGCATAAAATTAGCACATACAACGTAAGTGACGTGAGAAGCAAGTTCGTAATCCGGATTGAAGGGTTGTAATGACCTGTTATGTATGTATGTATGTACATATGTATCGCAATGTGCTTTATATCCATTACCTTGGCCTGAAAAATACTACAATAACAAAATTCTACAATAAATGTTAGTCTCAGATTTAAAACCCTGTAGCAGACCATAATAAAGGACCAGCTTTCTCTGCTTGGCATTCTAGTGTGAAGCATTCTATAAATACTAGGTTAAGTGGTGGTTTTATCAATTTCACATGGATTTTGGGAAACCTTAGATACGATGAAGGAGTGCTAAAAAGTCACACGAGAAATTCAGTTGTGGTTCAGTTGAAGGGTTGTAATGTATGTATGTACCTTAAAAAATTATGGATATTTGGACCGGGAATTGCTTAAAATAGTGATGGTCGTTTTAAAAGCATACGTTTTCTAAGATTTCTGGTTGCATTTTGGTTTTTTTTGGTACTTTTTTAAATAAAGAGAAAACATTTTTTAAAGCATACTTACAAAGCAAAATAAAAAATAAATGTTGCTTAAAACACTTTGCCCTTCTTCATACGTAATATCCCCCATCTCTGACCGTTAATTTCGAACATTTGCAAAACGATTAAAAATGAGGAATACGAAAGCATTTATCAAATAATTCTTAACAGGGTATACAGCACGAATAGCCAAAAACTAGAAATTTTAATGCGAAATAACGACCCCTTTTTGAGAAATTATTTGGCACGAGTTGATATGCATGGAGCACGGTACGCAAAATAATGTTGAGTTGAGTTGAGTCGAAAGACAATAATTTTGCGAAAATAATAAAAAACCGATTTAACATTTAATCACGCACTAAGAAGAACGAACGCAAAAAATGGCAAAAAGAAATTAAAGGGGCAAAAACGAGCAACTAAAAGCCTTTTGAAGAAACAATAAAAAACTAAATTTTGAATTAAAAAAGAAAGACAAGCTTAACATATAAATAAACAGGATGCCGAATTTTATTAGAAAATAAAAGATCAGCAGCATTTGTGTCTGCAGTAAAAAGGGGGAAAAAAGACACAATAAATGGATTTTAGGGGAAGCCTGATAAACTGACAAGGCGGCCGGCTGTTTTTTTTTTTAGCAAAAAGCTCATCAGCGTCATTGCAACATGTTCCAACATATCCTGCCATAGCAATAATGTCTTTGCCACTGAACAGTTTTTTTCTCTGTTTTCTCTCTCTCTCTCTCTTTTATACATATGCAAATAAGCAAGAATGTGTGTTAACGATACAAATTAGGGTGCTGATGATGCCAACCTTCCTGATGTCTGTGGAAGGGTATATTCTACGTTTTATATTTGCATACAATGAAATTATAATTCTTTTTTATTGCTCTTCATCAGTCGTTATTTATGAGCCTAATAATGAAATTTTGCAAACCTTTTCAATATTATTATGGATTCACATACATATTCTAAGCGTCTATTTTGAAAAGGAAAAAAACCCGTGTATAAAAAACTAAAAAATAAACAATTTTTTTTTTTGTCTGGAAATTAATTTCGAAAATATTTTGAAAGGCATTTCTTCTATTATTCACAGTTTAATGCCCTTTTTTTTTGGCAAATATAAACCCTAATTCTAGAACAAAAAAATAAAAAAAATCGTAGCATACTTTTGCGTAACTAACAGGGTTGAAGTCGGACAAGAGGTTAATTTTATTATTATTTATCAGCTTTAGGGATAATTTTGGCATATAAAATGAGTTTTTTTCAAAGAAATATTTACACCTTTGAATAGCCTAAAAACGTTGAAATATGTAAAACAAAATTTAATAACTAAAAAGTCTTCCATACGAGTTTTAGAAACAATTCAAGAACAAATAATCATGGGAGTGAGATCGTTACGACAACTGAATTTCTCATGTGGCTTTTCACACACTCCTTCAGCTTATCTGAGGTTTGCCGAAATGTGATTTTGATTAAACCACGACTTAACCTAGTCTTTATAGAATGTTTCACTCTAGAATGCCAAGCAGAGAAACCTGGTCCTTTAATATGGTCTGCTACAGGGTTTTAAATCTGAGGATAAAATTTATCGTAGAATTTTGATATTGTAGTACTATACTACTACTACTATATACATTGTAGTATGTATCACACTGTGATATATACATATGTATATGTATGTATACATACATACATAATGGGGTCATTATAACTTTTCAGTCAGGATTACGGGAGAGTCTCATACCACTTATTTGGGCGTGTTAATGTTATACATGAGTGGCTTAAAATTCGACCTCAAACCACAGATTTATGAGAAGATTTTCATAGCAATTTTATTTATTCTAAGAGTCTTTGTTAGAAATTTCGGATCCCCAGTGTGATTGCCATAGAATAAGCCTGGCTAAAACCATAAACGTTCCATTTACAAGAAGACGAAAACTTTCTAAATGAAAAAGTATGTAACGACTCCTGAATATTTAACATCACAGAAAATGGAGGTCAAATAATAACACTGGAGAGTGAATTAACATGAATGGCTTATATCGACAGCATTTTAGGAAAGCCCAGATATACCACAATAATTTGCAGAAGGATTGCAGGGACATCCTGGGGATACAATCCAGAAATTATGCTTTGGAAGTATACCATAATGTTCTGACCAAAAGTGAATTGAGGGGCAATTGTGTGGCCAGATAGAAGAAATTTTGAATACATCTCAAATGGAGTTGGACTAAATACAGAGACCAGCATGTATTGGCGTAACGCTCTCCTACAACAGCTCAGTTTAATTTAAGTTGGCTGCACTTAGTAGTGAAAATTAAACGCTTGCAATCTACGGGTTTTTTGATGGGTATTTCGGACCTAAGAAATCGATTTGCTGACAGCTTACTCCTTAACTGCCGCTGGACAGAAGTTAAAGAGATAAGATACAGAGACCAGTGAAATGCTGTCCTATAGTAGTTCAGTTTGATTTCATTTAACTGTACTTTGTAATGAAAATCGAAGCTTTGAAGTCTACGGTAAGGTTGATGGGAGACAAGTCTAAAATGAAATTCATTGGCGGATTTCGGGAAATCGTTTTGCTGATAGCTCTCTTTTTAACTGCCCGCTGGGCAGAACAAGTAGATTCTAGAAGATTGTGAAATGCTTTGTAATGAGACTTTGTAACAAAAATTATTGGAGTAAACTGGACTTTATATACTCTTACAAAAGCGGGACTATTTTGTGATATACAAATGTATCAAGAACAGAGTTGGGGCTGAGAGCGGTAGTTTTTGGTACCAGAATGAAATCTTAAATGAAAATTCTAAGCGTACTGGAAATTTGTGGCAATGAGCAAGCAGACGAGCTTGCGACGAGAAGAGTTTCCACGCCGCTAAACCCTTCTGTGGTCTGAACTCTTCTGTGGCCAGAGTTCTTCTGTGGCCAGAGCTCTTCTGTGGAGTAGTACCGTATATTTGAAAGTACACTCAACGAATGCGAAGATCAAGAGATAATAATAAATGCGCATTTCTAACTCTTAACATTTCCATTTTCTGTGACCGCCAAGAAACAATCAAATCTCTTTCAAGTTCATCACTGAGATCGAACCTGCCTGACACTTGCTTCGAATTTTTTGGGCGACTCTTTTTTTTGCAGTTTCATGTTAATATAATATCGCTGCTTGGTCACAACTATATCTCTAGTTATTGGGTAGCAGTTGTTGCAGGCACACACACACACTAAATACCCATACACATACGAATAAAGAAATAAGTTTCGCTGCTGTTAAGCTGTCTATTACACAAACTTTTTCAACTTTGTTGCAATTTTAGTTTTACAGTGTGATTTACAACCTCTGCTTGAATTACTAGAACGAGAATAGATTAAGTTCTTTGGAAAATATTCCACAACCTGTCTTACTCCAAAGTATATAATCGTTCAAGTGCCAAGCTAAGAGCAGATCACATTGCTATTCTATTGCTCTTCTTTGCTATGAATTCTGATATAAAATATTCTGACAAGGCTAGTTTCAGACGGTGTTTAATCAATTGCGCTTAGAGTCTAGGAATACTCAGAGAGAGAGTATCGAGCTATGCTAACACCATTTTCATAATGTCCATAAAAATAAGGCTTTTACGGCAGAATACCTCTAAAAAGAACTAAAAATGGAGTTAAACGTATCCTTATTCAACACATACATACATACATGTTCATTAAATAAATTCTTTCACTTTGTATTAGAATTGTAGATAATTTATCGAAATTATTTCCTGTATTTTGTTATTCCATTTTTTCATTTTAGTCGAGAATACTGCTGCCATAGATTGATATGCCATAATTGTAGTCGTTTTGTAAATGTCTTTGTAAGTAAAATTTATATTTAAGTACTGCTGCTGTACTCTTGTATACAGCATTGAATTAAACTGCATTACAAAGTATGCATGGAGTCCATTGAATTTTTTTGTTTGTTTTTGTGTTTTGATGCCAAAAATATTGCCAAAAAAAACTTGATTATCTGACTTTTGTTGTTGCATGTACTCGTACATACATACATATGTATGCAAGCGTTTGAAAATTTTTACTGATATTTTACACGATTGTTTACATAAATTATGTAAATTTCATACAAAATATGTATGAAAATTGTTGTTGTTGTTGTTATTGGTGTTGGTATTGTTGTATAATGCTTATCATTATTATGCACTACTTTGAAATGTAATCGTTCATTTTATATTTATCCATCCCTGCATTTACAAAAAAAATAAACGAGAAACATGAACATTGTATTGAAAACGATGAGTTTAACAACTATGATATCACTATGATGCAACAGACGAATGAATTTAATAACAACAACAGAACCAACAACAACAACAACAACAACAACTGAAATGTAAATATAGTACCCAAGTACTATTACCACACAAAATAGTACACAAATGGGTAATAACCGATATAATGCCAGTTTTAGTATTAAAGTACTTACAATAATATGCGAAAAAACAAATAGAGAAAATGGAAATTTTGGGGCAAAAGAGAGGCAGAGAGGGGGAGAGAGACAGAGAGAGCGAAAGGATAATAAAAAAGAAATACAAATAAAATATGCATAAACACATACCCATATATTATCAACGAAAAGGTATGGGTTATTCCATAAGCAGGGTACACAAGAAGTTAAAAGGACTTTGCGTATGGTCAGCCTTTTAGACAAAGGGGTTTAGATTACTTCAAACCCTTTTTTTTGACGTTGACTAATACGATTCCAAACATTTCGTTCTACTCCACAAAAAAGTTCATTTTTAAACAGAGGCAAAAAACCTTCCCTCCTCGCATGCTCATCTACCTGGTAATAGCACTGAATCCACACACATGGTCTAAGGTTAAGAGGTATGGCCCTACTTCGTCTGGCTTACTGATTAAGCTTTCATGGACAGTCTCATACTATTTGCACTTTTCTATTTTCACTTCACTAGAGCCGAGTGCTCAAATGGTGACCTAAGTTTAGAGGCGGCCAGTTAGTATTACTATGTCCCATCATTTCTATCTCCCAGCTATGCTGAATTGAACACAGCTTTCGATGGCAAAAAATTTTTTTGCAACAAATTTCTCAATGAGTACCGAATATTTCACTGCATATTAATTTCCTTAGACTCGAGTGCTCGGATGGCTACCTATGGTATTGCTATTGGAAATTAGCCACCACTAAATTTTCTATTGGGATTTTAATATCTGTATGAAGTCGCAGTAGTCTAGTAGGTAGTGTGTTGGCTTATTAGACGTAAGCCCATGGTTCAAATCAGAGGTCAGACATCTCCAACAAAACAAAGTATGAGAAGCTCTTTTTTCGGCGACTTCCTTCCATTAGATTTCTGCCAAAATTTCTGAGAGTAAATAAAATTCCCATGAAAAGTTTCGCAAAAACCTGTCGTTCGGGATCGACTTTAAACTGTAAGTTGCACTACTCATGTTTGAAATTAATACACATAACATAAGTGTTGTGAGGACATGAATACCTCACTTAAGGCTCGCACACGCCCGCTTTCGTCACACAATATTTTCGAATTAAACACATAAAAAAAGTCGAGGAGTGCTTTAATAGCAAACTGCATGCCAGGTCCGACCAGGATATGTTTGAATTCCTTCATGATCTCGTCCCACTTGTAAACCCCAGAATTGTCAGTGTAGCCTCCAGGTGGCTTTATCTGTATACCACAAAATAGTCCCTCTTTTAGAAAGAGTATGAAGCTTCCAGATTACTTCATTAACCTCTATTACTAAGCCTCGCTTCTCAAAATCATAGTGTTTGCTGGTTCTGTTCAGGTTACTGAATTCAATGTTAGACTAGGCCTCAAAGCTTTGGTCTTCGCTACCATGTACAGCGGACTTAAATTCAATTAATCCTATAGCGTTGGACAGGTCCTCATTGTCTCTGTTATGTCAACACTCGCCAGTTTCTGTATCTTGTCCATTTGGACTACTTTCAGTTTTGTTCTATTCGTCTAGACAACTACCTCATAGAAGTAGTGGACAGAGCTGTCAGTCACTCAATTTTTTAGGTCACTATGCCCTTTAATTAATCTCGTATTAGACTTGTCGTCCATAATTCCAACCTTATTGTCTAAAACTCTCGACTTCACTACCTTTTGCAAAGTACTTAAATCTAATAGAGCCTCCAGCATTGTAAGATGGATTCTATCAACACAAGCTAGTCTCTGTGATCTTGTCCAACCCCATCCAAGACGTTTTCGATTACTGATATTAAATAGTAGAGGAATCAAACGTTTCTCTGTATCCTTTGAGTTTTCCGAATATTCCTGAGAAAATTATTTCATGTTTCAATGACGTGGAATGACCCACATGTTTCTATTCCACAGCCATATGCCTGTAATGTTCTCATAATACTTGTAAAGTACACATAATTGAACATTTTTGGTCAAACTTTGAGTGTAATAGTGTGTGTGTACAAAACTCTTTGATATGAATTTGAATTTACCAATGTTGCACACATGTACTTACATGAGTATGTAAATGTAAATGTATTTATGTTTGTGTTTGTGTGAGTATGTGTTTTAGAATATTGGCTCATTTGATATGCAACACAATGAATTTTGTTGAGTTTTTTTTTCTCGTTTTCATTTGTTTTTTTTTGCCGTTATTCATATCGATTGTAAATTACAATACACCAATACAAGCATATGCTAAGCAAACACATGCGAATGTACAATGAATATTTAATCCATTGTACTATTAAGGTGACCAGGTAAAAATAATTTTATATTTAGAAATTCATTACAAGGCTCAGAAGAAAGCATGAAACAACAAGACATTTTTTTTATCTTCAGTTTCCTAACTCAATTTTCTGTCGCGGTTAATTTTCATGTTAAAATACGAATTTTTCATGACCACATTTATGATGAGCCAGCTTTATGAAGCTTAACTCCTCTATTCTTTTAAGCAATTTCGTAAAATTTCTAAGCCTGCATTATATTGCCAACTAGAAAATGCAATATGCTGTCGAATGAAAATCATAAATACGGTCCTGTATAGTGCTGGCCAAAAATACTCATACGCACAGAAGCATATTGATATAACTAATCATATATGCATGTATGTACGTGTGTGTATATGTATTGTAATTTTCTACTCACACATATACGCACATATCTGACCACTTATGGATTCCAAAATTTTGATATTCACTTATGTTTTATGCAAATGTTGTTGTTGGCTAGTTAGAGAAATCAACCATATGGGTAGTTCCACATAAAAATCAATACATGAATTTTTGTAGAATTTTCAAGCCAATTAAATACGCGATACTTTATAAGGCATGTTGGCGGAAAAAATGCCATTCGAAGCATGCCATAGGATGCCGTTCGAGTACTTGACTGTTATGACGGTAACTCGGTGATTGTATGGCCACCACCGGACATGTTGGCGAAAAAATGCCATCGAACATGTGCTCAGTTCAACTAGGATAGAAGATACAACAGACAAGACTTATTAATACTATCTGACAGTCAGGCTGATATTCAAGTACTTGACTGTTATGACGATAACTCGATGATTGTATGTTACTATCTGGGGAAGCTGAATGGACCAAGAAGAGAAAATAAAGCTACCTTCTGCTGGTTCTCAAGACATTAGGGAATCTTGGACAATCAGCAAACAGACGAGCTTGTGACGAGGGGAGCTTCTACGCTGTTGATGGGACCAACATACTTCTGTGGAGTTAAAGCGAATTTTTGGAAAGTGGCCTTAGCCTAGTAGGTAGTGTGTTGGCTTATTAGAGGGCCTCTGTTCAAACACAAGATCAGACAGAAGTTTCCAACAAAACGAAATATGAAAAGAATGTCTTTGGCTACATCTTCTCAGCAGATTTCTGACAAAAACTTTGAGAGTCAAATGAAACTGCCATGAAAATTTTCTCAAAAATCAGTCGTTGAAACTGTTGGCCCGCCATTCAGGTTTATAAAAAACACACACAACATAAGTGGTGTGAGGAGCTAGGTCGTAATCCTGTCTAAAGTGTTCTAATGACCACTTATGCATGTAAAGATTTCTTTTAAAACCAAGTACGTTTAAGGCAAAAGTTTTGTTAGGTTGGTAACCGGCCTTTTAATAGAGCGCTGAAGACGCATGGTACACACTTATTCTAAATTGGGGGTTGTCTCGACCTCAACATGTGGATTCTGTGGTCCATTAGTGCTTCCCTGAAAGGAACATACGTACATACATAATTGGCCATTACAACCATTCAGTCAGGACGACAGCCTAGGTCCTCACACTGGTGTATATCAGGTAGTAAATAGAGAATTGTCAACAAGCAGCATACGAAAATTTATCAGAGCAATATGCTTGAAGGACACATTATAAGGAAAGATATATTTTCTGCGTATGTTGGTAAAATGACCCCCATATTATATTGACTAAATTCATTTTGACAATTACTATAACATATACAACTACAACTACATGTACATCTACATCTACAATATGTAGTTTCATGCAGAAATGTGTTGGCATAAACGCTTTCATTTATGCTCATGTAAAATCAATGAAGTTCCTTTCACAACACATAGATGAATGAATGAACGGATGCATGAATGCTTGAATGCTGGACCATATGACTGACTGATTGAATGTATGTGTGTATGATTGTACGGGAATGTACTGCAGCACAATATGAAAGCATTTTGTTAATACAGTATTGTGTGGTCTAGTCGTTCCATTTTATAGTGACTGCATTTACACAATCAAGTCGCAATATTTTTTGATAATGCACACATACATATATACATAACATATGTACATGTGAGCATGCATACCTATTTACATTATAGAGAGCGTATATGTTTGTTTTCTGGGGTGTACTTATTTCAATTTACATCTGTAAGTAATGACACAGAAAGTTTTTTTTTCAAATTCATTAAAATTTTTCTATTTTTAGGAAATTTTTGAATTTTTTATATTCATGTGTACAGGATATTTGTTAATCGAAAATTTCATGTCAATATTTGTTAATGAATGAGATCCTTTGTATATGCAGACGTAATTATTTTTTTTAAAGGAAGGAAAACAAAGTGCTTTTGTTCTGATTTCATTGAAATTTCATAAAATATATTCATTTTTCATTGGCAGTAATGATTCAAAGCCTACCTTCTTCTCATGCCGTTCAAGCATGAGTATAGGTATTCAAAATTGTGTTTCAATATCAATCGGTTGCAATTCGCGTGGCATCCAATATCCTGACAAACATATTTACATTTTAACGTACAAAGCTGCTTGATTGGGTTTTGGCTCACAAAAGTGTTTCAATTCTTCTTACATTCGTAATTGGTAATGGCTTTCCTTAAGCAAATACAAAAACCATGGATCAAAGATAAGCTATCATTCAAGCTATTTTAGCTCTTTGGCAGCACATCGAATTTGAAATCGCATGCGTTGGTTGTTAATGTCCAATCACTTTGGGTTTTATCAACTCATCATCTTGAATCCCTATACGGGATGTACGGTTTCATAACTCAGCTTTGGCTTTTGAAATCTGCTGCCTGCAGTCGTTAGTGTATGAATAAATACAATTATCCCACACAACATGGCGGTCCAAATCCCTGACTAAAGGTTCTAATGACCATTATAATGCCTGTGTATGTTTGTCTACAGTTTGATGATGGAATTTGGTGTGTAAGTAAAAACTGGAAAAACGTTCTCTCAGATTTAAATGGTACTCAGGATGTGCAACCTAATGGCTCTACCAGATCTTACCTAAGAATGCCTAAAGTAGACTCTCAGTAGTGTTCTTATAATCACTAAGTTCGAAGGAAGGAAAGAGTGAAGAAGCGTTAGGCTATCTATGTGTTCTGGAATTCAGAAGATGGTATCGGGTGTGAAAGAGCGATCCTGCTTTATATCATCGGAAGGCTTGCAAGAGATGTTGCCAAACTGCAGGCATGTAAAATGCTAAATGATAGAGTGTGAAGCAAGCAATGTCTTAATGGCGACTATTTGCCAATGCAATAAGGAGGTAAAAATTCTCCGTAGTGCAGGTATTATTCCCTAAATCTGGGTTTCAGGACACTTAGACATTGTAGGACTGATATGAGGGGTACTAATGGATCTATAATATGTCGCCTTCCACTCGGACATACTTACGATTGCTATTGAGGGCGAATATTTGAGAAGAGGAAGAAAGGATAGACATTGCAAATCTGCATGGCTTCAACTAATATTTTGAAGGTTACAGTGTGAAAGGTAAAAGTGACAGGCTATGGTATCACTTTGGCTTATGTAAACTTAGGATGTGGCCATACACACTCAAACCTATTTCTTTCAACTCAAAAATTCCCATTTCATTTAATAAAAAAAAACAGTTCAACTCTTTATTTCTATAAGTTTTAACATTTCTGTTCTTCTTAATTTAAATTGTTTCGTGTTCTCGACGCTTTTATTTCATTTCACATCAACTCATTTCATTACACTTCATAGCATACATTGGCGGAATACATGTATTCGCGAAAACGTGAAAAACTTTCGTTAAACAAAAACCAGCTGAAATGCATTTTTTTAATGTAATTTTAGGCAAAAAAAAAAGGAACAGAAGTGAAGAGAACAGAAAAGAAATGAAATGATATGAAATGAAATGAAAGAAATTGAAGTCGAAAGAGAAAATAAAATTACAAAATGAAATGAAAAACTTTTGCCTTAAACAGCGCCAGCAACTGTATTAAAGTTAGTTTTTTCTTTCTTTATTTGTCTTCCCCATACCCCCCTCCCCCAACCATATCCCTTAGCGAGGCGTTAAAAAGCGTCCAATGTTTTACCGGGGATACAGCATAAGCGCTAGAACGCCAGAAAAATGTATGCATTTTAGATCCCGCTAACAATAATAACAATTGTTATTGTAAGTTGTGAAGATAAGACAGAGTTGGAAAGTAATGAAATCTTCAACTGAAAACAAATGGAATAAGAGGGAAATGGAGTTTTGTTGAAATCATTCTTTCTAGAGTACATTTAGAGGTCCCAAGATCTAACTGACAACTGGTTTCAGCAATCATCATCAGTGGTACGCATTCTAGCATAACTTCTTTAGCACCGAGCTGTAAACCTGATTGAAATTTTAATGAATGTAGTGATCGATGTGATGTAAAGTAGCGATGGACGATACAAAGGCATGTCAAATGAGAGAACAAGAGGCAGACATTGACAACCATGTTCACCGTCATTTACCGAGCTACAGCCTTAACAAAAGTTATTAGAATAAAGCGAATTCTCTATGCATACCTACCTACTATGCAACTATTGATGAAAAGATTCTCAGTGCCAGAGTTGTCTCTAAAGCCCTCTAGAAATAATCTTGGAACTTCTCTATCCAATTTAGATTGGCAATGAAGTAAAATTGTTGCTTAACTTAGGATTTGGTCAGGATTACAATCTAGCTTCTCACACCACTCAAGTCATATGTATTAATTATATCTATGAGTGGCGGAGGCTACAATTCAACGTCAATTCCGAGCGACAAATGTGGGAAACGTTTCATTGCAATTTTATTTACCTTTGGAGTTTTCGCCAGAAGATAGCAGAAAGCAAATCTCCGAAAGAAATATTCTGTCATATTTCGCTTTGTTCGAGATGTGTAAGCTGGGTTTTAACCATCTGGTCTTGTCTACTTAACCAGCATACTACCAACTAGATTACGGCGACTGCTTTTCAATAATGGCTAGTTTATTGAGGTTAAGAAGTACAACCGTTTTCATATATTGATGTCCGGTAGGATTGTGCTAACTTTAGCATCAGCTGCACAATTACTCGAAAGTCTGATTTAACTGACATCGTTGCAGAACAGAGTCAAAATGGTGGATTCCAGTTCAGACCTGGCCCTTGTATCTATACTAGAATACTCTGTCAATTGCTGCTTCACTGCAGATGCTGCCTTATTCGAGATAAATTCTACAGCGTAATTTATAATCAGAACCAGAAGATCATAGTAGTATAAGAAAAGAGAACCAAGCACTTTGGAAATGACAAGAATGAAATTTCCTTTTAGATTAGAGCCTGTATAGGCCACTTCATTTAGAGCTTGTGGATTCTTAGTTAGAATAGTGCCCGAGGGGAATAATGTGCCAGAGGAACAGGACATTAAGTTACTTAGCGAAAAGTACAGACTGTTATTTGACAATATGGAAGCTACTTAAACATTACTAAAGTACGTTTTTTTGGAAATGGTGCAACGTATTCTGTATCGCTGCAGACCACCTCACTTTACTGAGGGGCTTTACAACATTGCAATTTTTATTGAAGGCAGATTAATAAAAGGCAAAGACAATTTGGACAGATTTAAAAGACAACTCCCCAAGGATAATTACGATGATTAGGAAAAGTGCCTAACGCACCCATATTCTGTATCGCTGCAGATCTCCTGACTTTGTAAGTAGCTTCATTTTGCAATTTTTGTTGAAGGCAGTGTACCAAAAGCAAAGAAGATTAGGAAGAATAACCAACGAATAGAGCTATTAGGGTGGATCCCATGCAGTAGAAAGTGACACCAACTGTTTTACCTATCTAGCTACCTATAAGACAGATCATCAAAAGACAATTCCATAAGGCACATAAGATCAGGATAAATAATGGTCGAATAGATCGACCGATAACATCTTGTATCAATTTGCCGAACTGCAGTAGTAGGTGACACAAGCAAGCTATATAACAGTGGGTTTCAATATAAAGCTTGTTTCTATTATTATGGGTTGTACTTCCCCGTAAAAAGCCACAGAACCTACTTATCGGTTTGAACTGATTACCAGCTTGAGATGATTATACGTTGTTTGCTATCTACGAGTACACCATTCCAAATGCTTTTTCCAACTCCATCAGCAGTGATGACTCTTCTCTCTTAGCTTTTGTCTGCTTATTGCTTTAAATCCCTACATGATCGGAAATCAATGAAAGGGTGATCCTTGCCCAGACAGATCAATCTAGACTTTAGTAATGCAATAGTAGTTAGTGGCAGAAGAAGTTTGCCATTCGAGAGACAATGTCTTCGCCTGTAGGACAAGAAACTTTTTCCTTCATCTTAATCGGAATAAAGAAAAACTTTTCATTCTATTTTGAGATATGATATCTCAAGGTATAAAAAAAGTAGGGCTTGAAATGGAAATTTCTTGAATAGATTCCCCATGGATATTTGCATTCTTTTAAATTTCTGTTGTTTTCATGCTTATCTAAGGGCGTTGTGCGAATGTTGATAAAAAACGAAAAAATTGCAAAAGAGTTGGTATGTTGTCGCGTTTTTATTGCTGTTGTTGTTGTTGTTGTTATTTTTTCTCTGCAATATTTCAACTTTTTAAGTGCAATTAGTCCGTTAATAGCATGAAAATTGTAATTGTAAAATTGCACGAAAATCTCCATCATGTTTTCTTATTCCACTTTTCGTTTTTTTTGTTTGTTTTTACATTTTCTTACAGTCAGGGAAATTGTGCCACTACATAAGAAAAGAAGGCAATGTAGGGTTATGTGGCCATAAAATGTGATCAAGTCTGTAATATTTTAGGGAATTAAAAATATTTTGAAAGAGAAGCTTGGTTTAGGATTTGTATGCACTACCATAGGTCCCAGGTTCTAATAAGCCTCTGTTGGTGAGTCCAGAAACTTTGCAGTAATAGCTAGTACACCTGGTCCAAACAAGTGCAAGCATTTCATAAGAAACATTTCTTTCAAATTCTTTATTTAGCACCTTGCCAATTCGTTGAGACTCATTCTCTTTCCATTGTTTTGCTCATTTCCTTGTCTTTAAAATATACTCCACAATTTTTTTTTGTTGTTGGTTTTGTTTGTATTTCTTTTCCGCTATAAATAAAGTTCATATCAAGGTTGTTGGCTGTTGGTGCATTCCTTATTTTAAGGTCCATAATAATGTTGAGTCTCCCACAAAAGAAAAACAGCGGGGTTTACTTTTAAAGGTGGGTGGGCGGTGAAAATTTCTAGAGCATAACTTTTGCTGAAGAAGATAAAATTATATGCTGGAGTAATTACAAGAGTTTTAATGAAATGTAGTAGTTTTGGTATTTTAAATAAATTTAATGAAACATTCTTTTCTGTTTTTAAAGTAAAACCTGATCTGACTAATTTAAAACCAATGCTGAATGGAAACGGTTGGAAACGGAATGAATGGGAACTGTTGATTATTGGTTGGAAACACTGTACTAAAATACGTTATAATAGAGCTATGGGCCACCAGTTTGCCAAAAAGTTGTGAAAATTGCAAGTACGGGATCATCATCCTTCGGGGATAACTACTAGAATTTTGCTCTGTATGTATACATAAGAGCAAAAGAAGTGTTTTAACTAAGCAGCACCGTCTACTTAATACAACTTTCTTTGCCAATTGGTTTTATTTATTCATTAAAAGGATGAAAATCAATCCGATCTTGCTGAAGCTGTATCTATCAAATTAGTAGTCATTTATTTAGTCTGTTTTACCAAATCAATTTGGATGGATATGCCATTCAACAAAACTTAACTTTTTTTTCTCAAAATGGGTGTTCTGTTCGCACTATCACCCGCGCATTTTGCCATAATCATCCAAACGAGAAAACTAGTCACAATGTGGTGGATAAATAGTAGTCCACTGGTTCAGTAAACGATCGACCAACACCCACCCATAATTCGAAGAAAACTAAATTCTGCCGCTATCACTGACAATGTGTGGGGGAGAATCCGATGTGGTTGCCTATGCGCCACTCACAAAATTTTGCTTCACGAAACAAATGATCTAACGAAAAAATCTTTGTTATCTGAGAGTGCATGCAGGACAATCGAAGGCAGTCAATTTTGCCTCGCTTACAAGAACGCGGTCTTTCGCAGGTAATAACTTGGTGAATTTGATAATGTGACTTGGGACTGCACGCATACAAAATTCAACCCACACAGCAACTCAAGGTAAACGACTATAGACAATGACGTGTGTTTGCTGAATATTCTCTGGAGCAGTTGGCAAGTGAGCCTAATTTTAATCGGACAATCATATTTAGCGTTGAGAAGCATTTCTGGATGAATGAGAAAAACAAAATAGTCAAACTTGGATTGTTATCAAGCTACATGGAATCCAAGAGCGTCCAATACATTCCGAAAAAGTCGTTGTTTGAAGTAAATTTTAAGCTATCGGTGTCATAGGTTCGAATATTATTAAGAACAATATTGTGATGGCCGGCCATCACTGTCTTTAGCGAGCACTAAAGGTCAGTTATTATCAACATATTTTGTCTTGAATTGCATGTTCTGGACCCCAGCGAAGTGTGATTTTAACAGGATGACGCTACGTGTCACACAGCTCATCGCACATTAAAACTTCCCGGCTATCTTACATGAAGGTGATGTAAACTGGCCACTGAGATCGTAAAACTTTTTCTAACATAATCCACGTCATTGGTCAACTTCACCTTGACTACGTGTTTGGGGTCGTGACTAGCACTTACTGCCCATTGATATGTTGTCCACCCATACATGCATTTATACATACATACATAATTGGCCATTACAACCCTTCACTGAGGATTACAGGGTAGCTTCTCACACCACTCCTGTTGTGTGCCCTAATTTTTATACGTGAGTGGCGGGACCTACAGTTTAACGCTGACTCCGAACAACAGATTTTGAGAAACTTTTTCATGGCAGATTTATTTACTCTCAGAGTTTTTGCCAGAAATCTACTGAAAGGAAGACGCCGAAGAAATAATTTTTTCACATTTCGTTTTGATGTCTGAACTAGGGTTTGAACCCGGGCTTTACTGCCTAATAAGCGAACACACTACCTACTAGACTACGGCGACTACATACCATTCTGTTGAATGCTATATCCGTCAATGGTGATTTGGAAATAGAATAGACTGAATAATTGGCAAGTAATACGACAATTGAGGCTTCAATAATATGGCCGTTATCTACTGCCAAATTTGGGGAGTCTCTTTTTGAAAGCTCTATATGTATCGGAGCCTCAAGGCTTTTCTTTCTCGTGCAAAAGAGGCTAAAAGAGATGATTCCAGCGATACATTGAAAAATCATTGCAAAATCGTTTGAGTTTCACTACTGTAATGTTGTTATTGTGATGGGACTGTTGGTATTAACTTTTCTGATATGTTATGTACACAGTTTTTCTTTATTTGACAATAATTTTTATTATAATTTCCCAAAAAATTTGTTTACTCTTGTCCTAAAAAATTTAAACAGAAACAGCAACAACAAAAACTACAACTACATCTCCTGACATTATAATTATTTGTCTTAAAAAGAAGGGAAGAAAAACAAAAAACCGAAAACCGAAAACGAAAACATGAAACAATTTGAAAGTGTCACACCGCACAGTGTAACGACAAATAGGACAATATAAATATGCACCGAAATAAAATAATAAAAGAACCTCAAACAAGTGGGTCATCATTATCCTTTGAACTTATACAATATGTACATACACTATAGGCTATATTGTAATTTGCATTTGTTTGTAGTACAGTGCAGATACTGTGTGTAGTAGTGTTGGTAGTGTATGTGCCCTATGTTTGTTTGTGTATACTTTTTACCTCTAAATAAATATGTTGAAAGTGGTAGTTTTATTGTTGTCATCATCATCCTTTGGCTGTGTGTGTGTATGTGCATTTTAATGCTGCTGTCGTTATAAATGGTGTTTGTTGTTCGGTTCATAAATGCTTTTTTTGCACTTTTTTTTTGCTTTTTTGACTTGTTATTCTCCTCGTTACGTTACGTTTCGTTTATTTTATGACTTTTATGGTGAACAATTTTAATGAGTCTTTTGTGCACCGAAAATGTACATTTTGTGGCACTTATGTTGGGAGCAGTTTTACCAGTTTTACCACTGGCACACAACATGTGTACAATTATATGGAACAGCAAGCAGTATTTCTTGTTTAAATTGTTTAATTAAACTGTGTGTGTGTGTGTGTTGTTTTCGAGATTTAAGATGATTTGAAATTTATTCGGAAATTTTATTCGAAATAAATATAAAATTCAGATATATTGCCAGAAAGTATATTACAATCGCTATTTCCAACAGGGTCTTCCAAACATTGATAGTAGGTAACGGCCATCTTGTTAACGCTAATTTTTTCAAATTAGTTGTCACTTCTTCAACAAAGTATGTTGACTGAAGGGGCTCTTGAGTAATTGGCTACTTGTTCCAATTTTCATTTAAAAATTATTTTCACTTATGAAGCTCATTTCTGGATAAATGGGTACGTGACAAATAAAATTGTCGAATTTGAGACGATACGAATCCACATAATTTCCAACATCCAAATGAGTCCCGAAAAAGGCATTATTTCTGTGGATTTTGGGCCTGCAGAATGTGTATTGCTAGACTATCACTGCCATTGAAAATTAGGCATTTCGGTTCCTGAAGAGGACATTTGAACGATTTTATATTCTACACATAACAACATCAAAAGGGTTTTCAAAGGAATAAAAAATTTCGTTGATATCTCACACTCAACAAACTATGCTTTATTTAAATTAAAAATTTAGAAGGCGATTATTAAAAGACCCTTTATATTTCATCGGATAGATCACCAAGTTCATTAAGGCTTCATTTTCAAGTCATTCACTTTCATCTTGTTTCTAAGGAAGCCGTGGTTTAAATGCAAAGTCTTGATACTGATTGTCAAAGCTGGTAAATTTGGGAATCACTTCACACTATGTGTGCATATAAATGAGTTTTGCTTTAACAAAGCTGATGCTCCCTCATATCCTATTTCACTGTTCCGAAGAACTGCGAAGAGATAAACAAGTTCACGAAATTAATAAGCAGGGCACTACGTATAGCAGGGGAACGTTCGCATGGCTATAGCAGACAGACCGTATAATAAAGAGCTACTAAGAGAAGCAATATCATGACACGTAATGTAGCATTTGTGATTTCAAATAATAGTAACATACAGAATAAAATATCGAATTTATAAAAGTATTTCAACAATTTTATGAATTCAAGGCAGTTGGGACCTGCATTTCAAAATTGTGAAGATGAAAAAGCCGAACTTTTAACTTTTGAGTGCGACAAGTTCACCAAAGAACTTGTCTGCTTTAAGGGGGGTGTTCGGCTATCAACCAAGTGTTGAAAGTCTAATTACCAAGATGTGTGTTTGCTAGACGAGTTTTAACTAGATTCATCATAATTGAAAAGGAATACAGAGGGCTGCAACAACTGGAGCTACAACGACTTTGAAAACTAGTTAGACTGACGTTTCAAGAAGATGATAAACGTACAGTGGTGCACGATGTTTGATGTAACACTTAGTCGGTAGTTCCAGGATAATAACGCCAACTCTATCTGATGCTTTAAACGCCTTTAAATACATACGTAACCCAATTGATCATTACAACCCTGCAGTCAGGATTACAACCTAGCTTCTCATATCACTTATGTTGTGTGAGTTCATTTCATACATGAGTGAGAGGACGTACAGTTTAAAGACGACTCCGAGTGACAGATTTCTGAGAAACTATTCATGACAATTTTCATTAATCCCAGAGTTTTTGCCAGAAATCTACTGAGAGAAAGTCGCCGAGGAAATATTTCAAAATCGCATGGTTTGTGGAGATGTCTGAGCTGGTGTTTGAACCTCACGTCTTATAAACCAACACACTACCTACTAGACTATTCGATGAACAACTTAGTGCCTTTAAGTAGATTTCCAAATGCCAACCAGCTGTGGAAAGTCCAATTACACGAAGTTGCCTTTCGAGTGACAATACCGGCCAAGTGTTAATTGCCAGGCAAATATTGCACAGAAGGCTGCAGCAACTTGATCCACAATGACATTAAAACTAGTCAGAAGGACTTGTCAGACAAAAAAAAGAACATACAATTGGCAATTGACATGACTTTTCAGCTTAACAGCTTCCTGACATAATACTTTGTCCGTGGTGATTATGGTTCCGATCTCATCCACGCTACATGAGGCTTTCAACTACTAGACACGTCGTTAATAAAAAGACCCACAACCAGTGAGGCTGATCTCTTATCTTTTATAACTTTGCAAATCTTTCTTTGTGTCTGTAATAAAAAAAACTGACAGAATTTTTAATTTCAAAATTGAGTGCCGCCAGTTTGCGTCTGACCTTCGCATCTATCATTCCTTTTAACAGTTGTATACTGCACAAAATGATGGCAGCTTTTGCGCTTTAAAAACTAATTTAAAAAAAGATTTTTTTTAAATTTTCGAATAAAAAAAAAGAAAATAATTGCTCTGACTAATCACTTATTGTTCATATCCTGTTGACATTTGTAACAGCAACAACAACTTTTTTCTTCCGTTTTTTCGTTGAGGGTTAATTTGAATGGCAACCAAAAAGTCAAATTGCATTTACAATGAATTCTGGGCTGCTTATGCTTTAAACAATTCATTATTTTATTGTTATTGTTGTTGCTCTGTTGCTGTTATTGTTATAATTTCCCTTTTACGCTTAAAAATAAATTAAGTGCCATAAATAAAAAGGCCAAATGAAAAACACAAAAACAAAAAAAAAAATTTCACTATTAAATAAATTGTACAACACAGGCACAATGAGCAACAACAACACCAAGAGGATACAAAAAAATGCACGCAATTTATATGGAATATCAAACCCCATAGCCAGACCAAGACCAAAGCATTGGTAGACAAGTAGACAACCCAAGAACACACACAAGTCCTAGAGCACAGTAACAGAACAAAAATAACAATAAAATGAAACTAAAAGCCTCTCTATTTCCCTTCTATTGTTGTTGGCAAACACCATGATAAACTCAAAACAATTATATCCTTGAAGAGCCCACTCTCTCTTTTTCATTTTCTTACAGAAATCCTAAGAAAAACCTGCACAAAAATGTTCGTTTTTTTATTGTAAATTTCATTTACCTTTAGAATGGGTGTTAAAGTGGTGCGTTAAGCTTGACTTTTACGCGAAAAGTCATCCAAACAAAAATGTTTTTTTCTTTTCTTCCTTTCTTTCTTTCTAACAACCAACGCTTGTGACTGTGACTGTGAATGTGTAACAGTAACTGGAGTCTCGTGTTAGAGTAGCTGCTTGCTGGCTGTTGTTGTTGTCATCGTCGTCGAAGGCAGTTGAACTCGTTTATGATGCGTGCAG
This sequence comes from Sarcophaga rosellei, assembly GCA_930367235.1. NCBI lineage: Eukaryota > Metazoa > Arthropoda > Insecta > Diptera > Sarcophagidae > Sarcophaga > Sarcophaga rosellei. The sequence continues at coordinate 11,188,017 of OV884020.1, read as the reverse complement.
GAATGAATTTTATATTATTATTGCCGCGTATAAAATTTAAATTAAAATTTACGTACGTAAACTCTACAACAATAATTTCCTTTCAAACACTTTCATTCTTTCTTTATGCCAACCACACCATCCCACAGAGGCATGGTATAGAGACACTTCATGCTTTTAAACACCTCTGCGAGCAACTATCAGTTGTTATTTCCGATTTGCGAAAGAAAACCGCACGGCTACAGTAAGACAAAAAGGTTAGGGACATTAACAGCAAACAAGAGTAAAGTTGTAGTAGTGAAATGGTACAAGAATTGCTGGTTTGCCAGCATAAACCAGTGGGCTTAACATAGCCCCTTAAAACCTACACCAGAGATGTCCAAGACGACCAGAAATGGGCCTCATCGCTGAAGATGATTTTTCAATGAAAATAAGGATCAGTTGCCAACAGCTTCAGAGCCGATTTGGCGCACTCTCTTCGTTGCTTGTGGTCGTCCATGGAGATTTTTACATTTCGCGATTCATTGGACGATCTTGGATCTTATCTGGATTGATATCGTCCCGAAGCCGACAATTTATTTGTGCACATACATATACGACACATTCAGAAATCACCTACCGCAGAAGGTAATTTTGCAATGTGGTTTTAGCAAAACAGACTGATCAAATGACAACTACTTTGATAAATGTAGCTCCAACAAGATAGCCGCTATGAACTATCAAAGTTCGAAAGTCCCTGTTGGAAAAGCCTATGTACCGAAAATTGAAATCTTAAATATGGGGAGCATAGAAAACCGCAAGAACTTCCTGCTCTGACCAATTCGAAGCTATCATAATTTTTCAGTGTACACTTCACGTATCTCTGACCGTCAATATGTTCCTGCAAGACAGACTCCTAACGCAGACATCCATAGCCGCCAAACAGACCTTTCACTACCGATTATTCTTAGTACGAACAGAATGGTAAGACTTCTTCTCAAAGCTCAGTGTCAGTCTATCAGTCTATCTTATTTAGTTGGTTATTACAACCCTTTAGTCAGGGTAACAACCTAACCTCTCACACCACCCATATTGTATATGTTAATATTATTCATGAGCGGTTGGGCCTACTGTATAAAGTCGACTCCGAACGATAGATTTTTTAGAAAATGTTCATGGCAATTCCATTTACGCTCAGAGCTTTTTGCTATTAGACTGCTGAGAGGCAGTCATCGAAAGAAATATTTTTCTTAATTATGTTATGTTCGACATGTCTGAGATAGGGCCCGCGTCTTATAAGCCAACACACTACCTACTAGATTACTACTACGACTGGTCTAACTACCGCTGTGAATTTCTGTGTTTTTGTATTCGATGAATTTCGTCCATATGAACCACAAATCTCGCACACTTGGCGGAATATGGGGACTGCTGAACATCCAGGGTATTGTTGCCCAAGCTCGAGGGGAATGGGTGGGTACTGAACCTAGCTAGAAAATCTATTCGGATTTTGTTAGATTTTTTAGCTGGGAAGATTGCGGATCGTTGGAACTCCTTTTTTCTACCCTGTTTGTGAATAACTATGGAAACCTTGAGTGTAAATGGAAGATTTGTCTGGAGTTTCTTTAATGAGCTGAAGGAGTTAGTTTCTATTAAAATTGACTTGACCCAAAGAGTTTCAGCTTGGGGATTGGTTGGCTGATCAGAAAACTACGAACATCTTTTCCACTTTTACGATTACTTTAATTATTTTTCTTTGGTTTTTCTTCTGTTTCTGGAAAATCTGTTCGAAGCCTGATACATTTTTTGACTGGGAATTGTGTACGAGTTTGTGGGTCGTTGGCACTCCTACTTTCTGCTTGGTTTGGGCAAAAGTATGGTACGAGTGCATTAACAAGATTTGTCTGGAGTTTCTTTAATGGACTGGAGAGTTTCATATTGGGTATTAGTTGGCTGATCAGCAAACTATGAACCTCTTTTCCTAAGCTTGCTTTTTAATTTTTTTTCTTTATTTTCTCTTCTGTTTCTGGAAAATCTGTTCGAATCTTGCTCGATTTTTTGAGTGGGAATTGTGTACGAGTTTGTTGGTCGTTGGCACTCCTTCTTTCTGCATGGTTTGGGGAAAAGTATGGTACGAGTACATTTAGAGTCTGGAGACTCTTTCTACTTGGTTTGGGGAAAAGTATGGTACGAGTACATTAAGAAGATTTGTCTGGAGTTTCTTTAATGGGCTGGAGAATTTCATCTTGGGGATTAGTTGGCTGATCAGACAACCACGTACCTCTTTTCCATTTTTATTTTTATTTTATCCTGCCAGCAGTCCGTCAATCCTGTTTCGTCCCACTGTGTTTTTTTAAAGTGAAATCTAACACACTCTCTCTCTCTCTCTTTTTGTTTTTGTCTTTATCAAATGCCACTAAGAACAATTGTTATGGAGTAATAAGAACAATTGCTACTAAAACGGATACGGATGGATGTGTGTGAGTGTATTTGTATTTTTAAATTCTAGACTTTTATGTTGGTGTTGTTTCTTGTTGTTGTTGTTGTACTTTCGCTTGGTTTCTAACAAATTTAAAGTTTTTGAAATAAAATTAAACGCAATAAATTATCAAAACGTTCATTTATTCCGATCCCCATGCTCTTAAAGCGTGTAGGACAAAGGAAAAAAAATGCTTGTAAAGCGAAGCACTGAAACGCGTTGTACCTTCTTTTCTAAACAGTTCTACTCTAGTAAACTTGCGTGTGAGTTGCTGTGACTGTGAGCAGGGACTATGGCTGTTGCTGCTTACTACGGTGCTGTTGGTGGCATATTCTTATGCTAGAGAATAACAATGTTTCTTTATGTCTGGCAGTAGCAGGTAAATTTAAATGCGATTTGTTACGGTTTGTGTCAAAACAACTTCAGTATTCACAACGAAATTCAATTGTTAGCTACCGCGCTGGGTTTTTAGCTAAGCGAGGGGGGGTGTTGAAACGAATTAAATGTGGGTGTGCTGTGTAGTAGATTTTAAATAAATTGTATTTGCATTTATTTAAATCGTGTGGAGGGGGGACAGAGGGGAGGGGGGATTTTATTAAAATAAAATTTATCGAGTCTAATAAGAAAGTGCAATAGAAAGTACAATAGAAAATTAGTTTTTCTATACACTGACATCAATTTAGTCATTTGTAAACATTTTTCTTTCATTCCTTTTAAGTGTTATTGCTGTTGTTGTTGATGTTATAATTGCTTGTCTAGCTATTGAGGGAAACACCAATTCAAAACAACCAAAGAAAAAAAAAACGAAACCATCCTTTAGAATTTCATATGTCAACCCAATTTTTCTTTTTTGAAAAAAAGGCATGTTTATGGTAAACAGTAGCTGTAGCAGTAGCTCATACATAGTATATTATATGCTCATTTATAAATTCATATATGTATGCTTAAACATACATATATACATGTATTTTATATATTGTTAATGTGTTTTGTTGGTTTAAATTGTCACTTTTTTTTGACTTCGCTTTCTGTTGCTGTAGCCTGAACTAATGAAAATTGCTGTGTGTTCTACATATGCCTTGAAATTAAATGGCATGTTTGGTGAGGCATTATTTCTGTTATGCTAGTCTCTAGGGTTAATTCTTTAAAATTTATTGCATTTTCATAAAATTTAATGATGTCAAGCCAAAAACGTAATTCAGCCAAAAAAAAACAGGAAAAAAAGTTCAACACACACAATAATGAGGTTAAAAGGAAGGCAATTTCATATTTAAATTTACGTTACACACACTACCAAAGGCCATGCTTGTGTGAAGAACTGACTCCGGAGTAATTCGAAAAAATTTAAAATATTGAACCGCATGAAGTGCGTGGCTTCACATATTTTGAATCAAGACTTAGTAAAAGACAAAGCGTTTGAAAGCCTTACTTAAGAGTTAATCTACCCCCATAGGTAAGGCTTGCCCAATATGGTCGGAGGCACTCTCCGTGGGGGCGACAAGGAGAATACTGTCCTCGGTGTATCATCTAAGCGCCATTGGACGGATAAGTGGCTTCAGGACAGTGTCTGATGAAGCGGTACTGGTATTTGCTAAGACAATAACGATAGACATATTGGCGGATGAGATGAGGAGGATATACTTTCGCCGTCTCGAGTATCCAGAAGAAATAGCAACTATAAAAGCGGAGGAACGAAGGACCTCCATGCACAGATGGCAGTCACGATGGGAGAGCAGTTTAAAGTGAAGATGGACATTTCGCCTTGTCCCTGACGTAACCCTTTGGATGAAGGACAAACATTGCGACCTGAACTATTACGTGACCCAGTTCCTAACTGGTCATGGTTGCTTCAGAAAGTACCTGCACAGATTTGGGCATGGCACTTCCCCTATCTGCCCAAACTGTGTAGATAAAAAAGAGGAAGATCCGAAGCATATTCTAACATGCTGCCCCAGATTTAGATGGCCCGGGGAAACGAGTTTAGATCCAAACCGGCTAATGGAAGAGGTGTTGAATTCTAGGATTCTATGGAGCCAATACAGCCAGAGAATGGCTAAAGTTATGCTAGAACTCCGTAGACTGGAGAAACGGAGGCGAAATTTGACTTAATGTGATAAAGCTTTCAAGCTTACCAGCGCTCCGCGAAGTAATACCTTACGGCAGTCCCGCGGGGGGAGAGTGGTTGAAGTGTGTAGGGGGTGGGTCTAGTACGTAGGCCTCAGTGATGGTAAATCGTGCACTCTTTTGTTGGAAGTAAAGTGTCTTTCGAAGATTCCCACTTCCGGCTCAAGACAACAAAAAAAAAAACCTCCGTAGGTAATCACAACTACCATCCTTGATTAAAGATTAATTCACCAGGAATCAAACGGTATAATTTATGAAGAGTTACAGTACACATCGAGTTAGCCGTGATGATTGAGAAATCACTATTTGTCATGACAAAATTCAAAATCGTGTCTACCCTAAAGGCAAGTTACACTCCTGACAATTATATGTATATTACAGGAAAACTCCTACCATCCAACCAAGCAAGTATTTTGCCGGTTGCAAATTGGTCACTGATTTACTCCATTTCAAAAAGACAGTTGGGGGCTTTTTTTCATTTCTAGATGGTGAGGAGTTGTCTTAGATGGATTGTGTTGGAGGGGCCATTTAATTTGAAATTCGAAAACTATGATAAAGGATTTCTTTTAATTCCATAGGGATTCGAACCTTGGCTTTTTTGTTTGTTTCTCCCTCCAATGGGAGTAGACTTGTAAACAAGCTGTTTTACCATTACACCATGTCGTTACTTCATTTACAGGTTCACTCCACACAATCTTAATGTACTAAAACTGATGAGGACCAGAGATCAGGGATGAGTATTCAAAAAGATGAGTAAATTCGAATCATACTCATAATTTCTGATATTTATACGTATTCATACTTATTTTAATATCATAATCATACTACTCATATTCAAAGTTTGATGTACTCATCGTACTCATACTTAAAAATAAGCAGGATATTGTTGCTTTCGACTCTATCTAACTCAACATTTACAAGAATCACAAAATAAGTATGATTCTCGTACGGACACTACAATACTCACTAGAAGGTTGTGTGTTTGCTTTGCTTGCTGTCTGTCTTTTTCTTTCTTGTTTTTTTTTTTTTTGTAAATGCAACAACAACAACAACTAAGACTGTAAATTTTGATGAATGATACGAATCACTAGAAACATTTATGAGTATTATAAGTATTTTTCTAAATTTATGAATCTGAATGAGTAGACGTATGAATCAAGCGTATTTCGAATGTTATGAGTTTGGTGTCAACGTTACAACATACTAATTGCAACCTGTACTTATAAATTAATGTTGTAGTGAGTACGAATGTATCAGAGTAGTTAAATTTCAATACTGTTGGCACACTCATACTTAAAATTTCATGTGTACTTATGAGGAGCGAAAAAATTAATCATTGCTGATCTCTGATGAGGACCCCTACCAAGACCAAATGCCACTTTCTAACTTTCCTCAGAGCAAATTGCATACTGTACCTGAAAAGAAGTACCAATCAGACCGATCAAAAGATTTCATAGCATCTTTCTGTGTTCTTCAACAAGAAGGAGGAAAAATATGTTGCTGGGTCTTTAGTTCCTAAGAATGATATGGAAGTTTCGATATGAAGATTACTTTTATTCTGCTGAATGAAAAACATATTTCTATCTGCGACTTCCTGTCAGCCAAGAAATCTTAGAGTAAATATGAGTGGCACTTATGCATAAAACTAACACACACAACATGTGTGGTATGATAAGCTTGGTGTTGTAATCCTGACTAGAGGGTTCTTATGAGCGTTGACTGCCGACTACGAGATAACTCGTAGATTGCGTTCTCTTTTAGGGTGCCAACTACGAGTTATCTCGTAAAACCTGCCATTTTTGTGTAGCTATGAATAAAATTATATTCTATCAGTGCTAGTATCGATAAATGGCTTCTGAGAAAAGAACAAAAAGTCAATGTTGGCGTGCGTGGCCAGTTTTCTGAAAATTGCTGCGGCAGTCAACGTGTTAAGTAAGTTTCTAAGTTAAAGTTTAACATTATTCTTTCCATAAGTACCTTCTCAGAAAACAGTGTATGAAATTTTTGGCCTCACAGCTTTTTATGCGTACTTTCTCTCCTAGACATGTTGATTTGATTTCTGTGTTCTGAACTCACTTTTGTAATGAGTAGACCTTAAAGTTTATTTCAATATTCTTTATTAAGTTTGAAAAATTTTCTTTGCTTTAAGCTATTCTCTTTAAAATGTATTGTTAACTTTAAAAATTAAAATTTTTAATTTAATTTATTACAGAAATTTTCTTTCGTTTATGAATTTATATTTATTTAAACGCTTCATTTTATGTATGTATGTATGTATGTATGATTGTTGTATATGGTGTTGTATCTCAACATAAAGAGGATTGTGGTTTTGTTTTAAAGTAACCACTTTTGTGGTTTCATTTATTTATTTAAACACTTTAAAACATTTTACTTTTTTCTCTCTCTGTTTTTTTTTATGTATGTTTTCTGTTGTTTTTTTTTTTTATTGCATTTAAATTATTCATCACATTCATCATATTCATCATAGCTTATCTTAATATGCCATTTAAATAATCAAAACAATCGATGAAATAATAGACAAAAAGACAAAATGAAAAGACAGTTGTTGTTGGGCAAGCCAATATCTCGGGTTTAAATGGTGATGATGCTGATGATGATGATGATTTTATTATTAAATCTTAAAAATAATATTGAATTTAAAGGTGCAAAGTTTAAATGTAAAATTAATTAAATATTTAAAGTGAGCATTCAATGAATGCAAAGAATACAATACCATTCATAGCAAAGAGCTGCCTCAATTATTAAAGGTATTTTGATATAAATTTTAACAATTTAAGAACTTCAAATAAAAACTAAATTTGTTGGATGTTGGAATAAGTAACCAATGGGTTTTTGTTTCTTAAATTATTCAAAGATCAATTGTATATTGTTTTCAAAGTAGTACATACCATAAGTACTCATGAAATTTTGAGTATGAGTGTGTCAGTGTTCGTACGCGAATCATACTTATTTTGTGATTCCTGTAAATGTTGAGTAAAGGAGAGTCGAAATCAACAACATCATATTGTTGTATTGTTAAGTATGAGTACGATGAATACTTCAAACTTTGAATATGAGTAGTATGAGTATGATATTAAAATAAGTATGAATGCGTATAAATATCAAAAATTATGAGTATGATTCGAATCTACTCATATTTTTAAATACTCATTCCTGATCTCTGGTACCTACTCCCTGGAAACTATCTTGTTTTTTAAGTTCAACACTCTGGGGATGGCTCCTATTCATGCAGTGCATTGTGATGGAAAGAAAGTAAGAATGGGACGAAAGTAAGAGAGAGTAGAGTTTTAAATAATTAGTTAATTTATTTCCCTCGAGCACATTCGCTTAAAAGTAACCAAAAAATAGCGAAACAAGCCACATTTTGGCGGTGTTCTATGGAATCAATAGAGTTAGATATCCTATTGTCATAATAAGCCCTCTCTCCCGTAAGCGGTCGAGAAGCCTAAACATTGACTTCGATGCACCGACCCTTAGAGAGAGATCCAGTGAAATAGAGGACAAAACATTATTAACAAAAATAAGAAATTGAGTGGAAGATCTGTAGGAATCCCATCTATAATAGTGTGCGATCTCTGAGCCTTACCAACATCAAAAGCAGTATGTTTTGCTATAAGTGCGCCTTGCCATACTCTGTTGTTAGACCCACAACCTTACTCTCTCCAAAAATTCGGAACCAGTCCCACCTTTCTGAGAATAATGCCAATAGGTCAACAATTTCTTTCTTCAAAAAAATTTTAAGAACTGCTGCCTTTTGCTACAATAGAAAAGTAAATTTAGCAACAGGCTTGTCTCCAGATAACACTTCTTCTGTTTCCCTGTACATTGGGAACGTATCAACCGAATGGACGTTGAAACTACGAATGGTTTGTATGAGAATCAAAAAGCAAGTGAGATGGCCCCCGGATAATATCATGCTGATCATGATCCTTTATAAAGCATTCGATGTATAATTGCTCTCCAGTTCATAAATGGGTATCAATATGGGTGTTTATATCTTCTTTGAAGTGTAATGGGTTTCTGTGTCACTTAGCTTTTTGAATTGTTGAGCACGGGCATTAAATTATACAAGAGTTCTCACATGAACTGTAGTCTAACAGGAGGTGACTCTAAAGCTCGACTCAAAAACACAATATAGTTTGAGTAAATTTTTTGATGGTGTAAGTTTCATCTGATAAGATGCCTGTGGCTTCCCCCAAAGGGTTTCGAATATGTCAGTCTAAGACCAAACAATCGCACTCCGATCATATCTGCTTTTGTATCATATTTAAACTCCAAAATGGTTCCTCTCTAAGAAGAAATAGCCTGATTTTGAAAACGGCGACTCCGAACGACAAGTTTGAAAAGTTTTCTGGCAATTTTATTTACGTTCAGGGTTTTTGCCAGAAGGCTGCTGAGAAATAGCTAGGTCGAGGAAATATTTTTCGTTTTATATTTCATCTTATTCAATATGTCTGAGCTGGGGTTCGAACCATAGAATCTTGTCTAATAAGCCATCACACTACCTACTAGACTATGGCCAAAATTATAGAGTTTGATTCTGGTTCTGTTTAGGGAACATTTAAGGAGCAAACTGTTGTAGTGATTCTATCTATTAGGTCGCAATGTCCTCTGATATACATACCTCCTAATCAAATTGTGGTCCTCGTCTTTATTGCCATACAAAACGGGTTCAGATATTAGGCTAAGCCAGTGGGTTATCTTTGCTATGTTGTCTGCTTAGCATTGGCTTTCCATGGAAATGGTATTTTATTTTAAGTGTTTGACTGAAAACTACAGTGAAAAAGTCGACGAAAGATATTCTTCTTCATACTACGAGATGTCTGAGAAAGGAGTTAATCACGGAATTTTCGTCTAAATAGCCAACTCACTTCCTACTAGAGTATGGCATCTTTTCGTTGCTTTTGAATCGCTATAATGAGTCTGTGTATCGTTGATTGCTTTAAATTTTTTTTTATTAAAAAACCATGTCCCAATAATTAAGCGGTACGATTATATTGCCAGCACTGACGAGAGACTCTGGGCTTTTGAAGAGATAAGCAGGAATGGCTAAACAAATTTCAGAACAAAAATATAACTTACGGGCTTTGAAGTTGAAAACATTTTTGCAAAAGTGGAATTAACTCTGAGAAGTGATTACTTTTAAGAGCGGAAAATGGCCACCTTATGTTTTAAGCATACCTCTTACATGCTTCAACAGAATGCAACACTTGCCATTAATGTTATATGGATTTAGCAGATGGTAGTTAATGCTTATACCCAATATTATATCAAAGATTTATTTGAAAACATTTTTCAATAACAAATCTATCATTTTATTTAAAAACATTTCATTTCATTGTATACAATTGTCGATACGATTGAGCAACAGTTGTCCATTCAAATAAAAAGAAAAGGAAACATAAGAAATATTGCATTTATTTGAAATAAATTGTTTGAAAATGTCATTTAGTTTTGAAATGAAAACTTCACACAATTACATTTCATTTGATGATCGAAATCGTTTATTTTGCATAAAAAAATAGAAATTTTTGTATGTATGTATATAGCTGGTACAGTAGCAAATGTACATACATATGCAAACGAATCTGTGCATATTATATGCAAGTTTTTGATTAGATTTTTTGCATTCAATAGATTTCAAAGCGACCATACAAGGGAAATAAATCGAAAACAGTTTACTTTATATAAACCTTGCTTTTAAAATTTCATATCTCTGACCACCTTTTCCGGGGAGCTCTTTTATATAATAATTTTCCCCTTTTTAAGTTGCTTTCAATGTATCGATCGAGTGCATTAGACAACCATTTATTTCATTGCTTTAGAATTCACAAGGTTTTTGCAAGTTAAGCTAGAATAAGATTTTTTAAAAAAATTTTTATTAAGATGTTCGGTTCGTTCTTAGTTGTGAATTTCGTTTTATGCGAATAATTTTTATTTTTATTTGCCAAGAGTTTAAGTTTAATATTTGCTTACTAAACCTCCCTTAAAATGGTAGATTCCATAAGGAAACTAAATTTTTAAATCATGATTATACTAAAGAAAGCTTTCCGATTGTCATATAATTTTACTCTATGTGAACTGGCATTACAACCCTTCAATCATTACGACCCCACCATTTGTGCCGACTGTAGGGGTATAAGCCTTCTACCTATGGCATACAAGGTTCTTATGGGCACATTGTGAGAACGACTGAAGCCATTCGTCAAAACAGTGATTGCATCTTAACAGTGCGGCTTCAGACTTGGCAAGTCCATCAGATCCAGGCACTATGTAAATCCTTAAGAGGATCCCTGGAAAACAAGTGGACATACAAAATTCTTTTCTCGACTATAAGGCAGCTTTCGATAGCCCCATAAGGAACCGTGTTTTTGCCGCAATGTCTGAGAGCTCGTAAGATCTGCGAGCCTGATAAGGTGATGACAGAATGACGTTGGGGAACTGCTGCAGCTCCCTAAAGGTATGAATGAACAAAAGTGAAGATTGCCAAACGATTTTATTAATAATTTTAAACATTCGATGGTCAATTTTTTTGTATGAGAAGCTAGGGTTGTAATGGACAGTTATGTATGTATTCGATGGCCAATGTCATCGTTTGAACGGACGCTTTTAATGTGTTAATTTTATACGTGAGTGGCGGGACCTACTGTTTAAAGGGGAATCCGAACGACAGATTTTTGAGAAATTTTTCATGTCAATTTTATTTAGGTTAGGTTAGGTTAGTGTGGTAGTTTCATACTAAAAGCTCACTTGAGCATGCATAGCGGCCCGTTGTGACGCCACAGTTAAACGCAGTTCCTGTATTGACCAAGTTCCTCGAACCCAGGAGGGAGAAGTCGGTCAGCGCAAGATCTGCAAATCCAAAGTACCACTACCCCGCGCTGGAAAACTAGCCAGAAAGTTTGATAAACGACGATAGCTCCGTCAAGCTGACAAGGGTCGGAGAACCAAATAGCCTATATCTGCTCCTCGCAAGAGATGGACATTGACAAAGAAAGTGGGCAACAGTCTCGTCCTCTTCAGTGGATCTGCACCCACGGCAGAAGTCGTTAAATGGAAGCCGCATTCTTTTCGCTTGTCTACCTATAACACAGGGACCTGTAAGCATGGCCACTGTGATTGAGATGATACCGCGACCAAGTCCAAATAACTGGTTGGTTCGCCTTCTATCCATCCGGGGCCAGGTGAGTCTAGCGGTAGAGCAGGACTCCTCATTGATCCAGGATGGGTTAGCGACTCGGGATAGGTCAGCTCTGGCCAACTCGTCGGCTCTGCAGTTTCCTGGTATGTCACAGTCTCCGGGGACCCAGAAAAGTGTGACACTGAAGCGCCTAGAAAGAAGGTTGAGACAACGGCGACATTCCCTGACGATCTTGGAATTATTCGCAATGTTCGGCAGAGATTTTATGGCAGCCTGGCTATCCGAAAAGATCGAGATGCGGTTCCAGTTTTTGCTGGAAAAAAAGCTGAGAGGGAGAGGGGAGTCGAAGAAATATTTTGTTCATATTTTGTTTTGTTAGAGATGCCTGATCTGAGGTTGGAACCGTAGTCTCACGGCAAATAAGCCAAACACTAGCGACTAGACTACGGCTACTTCAGACTGTTAAAATAGCCTCCCAATTTTCACGGTTTAGTGTTCACATTTCTGATTAAATTTCTGCATGTTCTTCCATTAAAACAGAATGAGAACTGCGTGGTAACCATAGGAAATGAGGAAAGACAACCTGAATTGGTTTTCATGTTCACAAAAATGGGAGAAAAAAAGACTTTTTTTTTTATAAAATATTACACAACAACTTAACAAAATTGCATGATTGAAACCTCAAAAATTCTATCTCTTTTAAAATAAATGAGAATATACGTACATATGTACATACATAGATGATATATGCATGTTTTATACAATATTTTGAATAAAAGTATGGAAATTTCGAATTTTTTACCTCAAATTGTACATAAAATTTGTATTCAATTTTAACATCAAGCATACACACATACAAAATACTTACTCAAACATACATATATTTATATATGTATGCCATGCAAGAGAAATATTTAAAAAAAAAATTGTTTGGTGAGGGGAAAAATATTCAAAACAAAAAAAGTTTGTATTGAAAAACATTTTTATAGGAAAACATAATTTTGTTGGACATTTTAATTTAAAATTGTCAATTGGTTTTGTATAAAATAACATCTAAATATATGCACAATACATACATACACATATGCATTGATACATACCTACTGTATGCAGATAGGACATCCTTAGCACAAGCCATGCAATATATTGTTGCATGTGGTAACATATTATTTAATATGGAATACGTATATGCAACATCAACAGTTTTTTTCATTCAATTCTACAAGCGGTACACATTCAATGTTAAAATTGCTAAAAATCTATACCCCAATATATATGTACATATACTTATTAGGGTTCCACTGAAAACGATTTCGTTCGAATCCAAATCCAAAAATAATTTCAAAATATTTTCTTTAAACTTTTAAACAATTTTTTGATATTTTTTCAAGAATTTGTACAAGTGTTACCCTAATCTATTGGAATTTGTTTGCATGTATGTATGTACTTATGTGGTTCTCTTTTTGTATAGAATAAACATTTTCGACTTTACACTCTCAAGATCTACTAAAGAAAATTACTTTTTATATACAGCCATGGACATTAAATTAGCACAAAATCCATATATACCTTGATTGTGATTTTTTTCTCATTTATATCGTAATTAGGCCAATTGTTTTGGTCTGCAATGTTGCACGATGACATCTAGCTGTTGTTTAACAAAAAATATTATCATTATTGTATATATTTTTTGTTTTGACTGCTAATTTGTATCGGTACCTAAATTCGAGCTGGACAGTAAATTAGCACAACGTGCCTAAAAGTGTTTTAGGTACAAGTTTTGTTCGAGTATTTTTATTCTTACGGTATATTCTTTTAATTTTGTGGCGTTTAAAGTAATTTTTGGAAAAAATGGTACGTGGAAAAGATTGCTCACCAGAGGAGAAGCGCATTATCGTTAACTTGTGGCATGATGGGAAAAGCTGGCTGAAATTCCCGAAATTTCGAATTGTTAGCGAAAAATGATTTATAACGTCATCATTTCCTTCAAACCAAACAAAATAATGTCGCAGAAAACAAAAATTGATGGCCACGTGTCAAGAAAACAAACCGAAATCATTGGTCGTGCTATTGTCCGGAAGTCAAAGAAGGAGCTTTTCATGTCGTCACGCGATATTTTGAACGAAATTAACTCCCAATTCAGATTAAATTTATCGGGCAGGCTCCTATAACGACGTGTTAATCACAAAAAGCCCTTTGAACGCTCTTGCCGAAAGAAGCCACCTCTACCAAAAGAAAAATATACTCAAGCGTTTAACGTTTGCTCGCACCTACAATTCTAAAGACCTTCCATTCTGGAAAAAAACATTTTGGAGTGATGAAACAAAGGTAAATCGTATGGGACCGGATCGTAGAGTGGTTGTTCATTGGCCAAAATGTCAGACATTTAATCCACGCTATGCTCAAAGGACCATAACGCATGCTCGAGGAAACACAATGGTGCAGGGAGCGTTTTCAAGGCACGGTGTAAGTCCCATTGTAAAAATTAATGAAAAAATGGACTGTTATCAGTATTTGGACTATGTAAAGAACAAAATGAAACCATAAGCTTTTAAATACATGCCAGTTTTATTCATATTTATGCAAGATAGTAACCCCAAACACACATCTAAGCAGGCAAAGGATTGATTTTATGAAGAGCACATTCCCGTTTTAGACTGGCCGTCGCAAAGTTCTGACTTAAACTCGACTGAAAACCACCTAGAACGATGTGAAATGTACAATTGCTCAATAAAAGTACAAAAATTTGGACGATTTGAGCATTGGAATACGGGACGCTTGGTACTCGATTCCCAAAGAACTTTCCCGAAGAACATTGTCCCGTAGATGCCACGCGGCGCTTGAAAATAGGAGCTACTCTACTAAATATTAATCAAATAAGCTGAAAACATTAATATTTTTACTATTTATTAAAGCACATCATTTTTATTCCAGAAATTTTAATTTGTGCTATTTTACTGTCCAGCTAAAATCTGGCGTTTGATATGTTGAAGGTCTTAATGAGCAGACGACTGGCAATATCGTCAAAATTTTTGTTTCTTTTTAAAGAAGAATATGTATTCTAAGTTCGTATGTTTAAATTTTTTATGAGTAGACCTAAAATACTATAAAAAATATGATTGTTTTTATGACGAAGTTTTGTGCTAATTTAATGTCCATAGCTGTATGCATTTACCATACATATGTATGTATATAGAGTTTATCTTATTCAATGTTTGTAATATTGTTGTTTTCTTGTTGCAAAATATGAACATGACTATGTTGGCATGTTGAAGTATGCAAATAAACACAAAGTAAAAAAAAAACAACAAAATATGAGCTGTAACACCTTCCAAGAAAAATCAAGAAGGAAAGTTTCAACTCAACACAAATAATCAAAAATACTAGTTCGTTGCTTTCTAAATAATTCTCATTTCCTCTAGAGAGTGCAAATTAGTACCTTGTTAAAGAAATTTCCAAAAAGAGTTCTATTTGAAAGCATTTGATCAATAAAAGAGCAGTGGCTTAGGATATGTTTGATTAAATCATAAGCCACTCCACAAAGCATTTCTCATTTGGGTCTTGTTGTAACTTTGATTCTGGTATTTCTCAATCACTGCGATAGTTTTATGAAGACGTGGATTTAACGTTCTGTCAATAAATTCTAGTTGCTCAAAAATCCTTATTAGATATTACCAGCCTCTGGGTAGGTACATATGCCTGCTCTGAAGTTCTCTGATCTACAAGCTATTACGCTTCCAAAGGTAATGTTGCACAAGTTACTAATAAGTTCACTTGGCGAGTTCACTCGCAGTCTCTGTAGCCACTGTTATCACTAACCCTGTTCCATGTAACATTTGGTCCCTTTACGAAGCAGTAGATTCCAAAGTATCAGATTTCCGACTCAACCTGCTACAGTGGTGTCTTAATAATTTAATACAGTTGCCCATCTAGCAGGATGTTCACTCAGAAGTTGCTATACTGATTCACTTTCCTTCTCATACAAAATAGTTCCTACAATATTCGTAATTTGTATACCCATACATCCGAGGTCGGCACAAAGAGAACATGATTAAAATGTGGCTGTAGGTGTGAGAAGCACGTATAACCCAGAGGAAAATTGTTACTAATTTTTCAAGTGTACTTATTAACCTAATAATATGTATGTATATGTAGTGGAAAATATGGACAAAATGTAGAGCGCTAAATCCCTAAAGACAGTGTATTTAACTTAATAAATATTCTTCAAAAAATCGAAATCATTTCTCATTGTAATTAGTGAATCCTATGGAAATATTTCTTTGCGTGCATAATAGAAACCTGACAACGATATGAACCTTCTTCTTTAGAAGCTGCCAAGGAGCTGAATGCATTTTTACTCTCCTTTTTACGAAGATTGTTGATGTTCCTGTTCTATGTGTGTGTAAAAAAACAGTAAATGTTCGGCCTCCGGGGGCTATTGGTGCCGACCACTGTCATACACTCAGATATCCGTAGGGAGCCTCCTAATTGCCTTCTCACTTATTTGGTGAACACAATCCTTTATGCAGGATTACAACCTAAATAGCCACTCACATCACACATGCTGCGTGCGTCAAATTTGATAGCATGAGTGGCAGTATCTACAGTTTAATGTCGACTGCGTACGACAGATTTGAGAACATTTTTTAATGGCATTTCTATATACTTTCAGAGTATTTGCCAGAAGGCTGCACAGAGTAAGTTGTCGAAAGTTCGAACTCGAGTTCGACGCACGGTCACTCCTGTAATAAGCCAATACTCTACCTACTACATTACGGAGGCGACAGGCTTGGCTAGGCAAGTTATGTTCATTAAACTCTAGATTTTCAAAAATTATCGTTATTACAGGGTCCTCTGTAAGATATTCCCAGCCTCTGGTCATATGCGACCAGTAGCCAATGTCTTGTTATGAATGGTATTGTCTTCTTAAGGCTGCTTGGAGTATATTTAACAAAAATCTTATACTGTGTATATTCACAGCGAAATGATTTGTCTGATCACATTCACTTTACCATCCTTTCTTTGCAAATGAGTCAAGTCGGCCTGAAATCATTTGTTTGATCCTCTACAGAGGAAAGTTAATATCGTTCATGAACTCTTCATAAAACCCTTGATTTCATAACAATTTGTTGACCTTGCTATTTACTAATTATAAAGTAATTGAAATGTACTCTTGAACTAGCTAACGGCCAGTGTTTCGCACAATACGCGAGGTATCCCAGCAAGGATGGTTGGTTTTCAAATACTCAAACTTTACCGGAAATCAATCTTTAACTAAATTCCATAAAAAGTCTAACGTTAGCAAAACCCTTTATCTTGGTAGTCAATCGATATCAGCATAACGTGAAACTACTGCTTTTAGGAACTGTTAATGTAATAAAATCAATATTGATTGTGTTATATGTCTCGAATGCATATCATCATGAATTTCCCAAATTGAAATCAAGTCAATTTGAATTTCCTTTTTTGTACATCTTTCATTTAGGGCTTCCTTCCTATCTTTAAATTTAAATAAAATAAAGTATGTGCGTGAGGTATCTGTATCCGGGAAGACCTATTAATGTGACCAACTAGGTGTGGACTATAAAATCCTAAACATGTTCGTCGCGAACTCTCTGGATGGGGAACATCCGCAATGTAAAATTTTTGTTCTCTCTGGCGCTTAAATCAAACTGAATTTCATCGATTGCATGGATTATATTCGCTTTTACGACAACTGTGGTTTCTGACTTATTTCCATACACAGACGACTTACTGGACTGGAAACGACTGGAAACGCTTCAAATTCGACAATTTTGTTTATTCAAAGCGTACGATTTCGCTTTCACGTGAGGTGCCTATGCCGTCAAGTCGCTTGGGCTTAATATTCAATATGGCTGTTTGGTATAAAGAGCCACCGTTGAGCTGATACTATTCTAAACAGAAGAAGTTGAAAATCTTCAACCAATAGTATGTTATAATCCTGACCAGCGTTGTTTTAAAAGTCAGCGAAATGCCGAGTTCTTGTGAGCAATTCGTAATTGACTGACTCGGATTCTCTATTCTCACTGACAGCTTAGAAGCTTTCCACAAATCTTGAGTCTTTATTCGAAGTACTAGTGTTGACCGTTCGTTTTCTTAACCACAGGACTCGAATTTTTCTACCGCACTGCGAATAGTCCTCTCGATAGGACGACAGTAAAATGGACGAAGATATGTTGCCCGAACAGAACACCTATTTTGGAGAAACAGATGGGTGTTGTTGAATGCTATTGCAGTGCGCAGTAATACACATAGAATTCACATAAGTACATACATACAGTACATACGTATAGAATTTGATCATTACAACCTTTCAGTCAGGATTACGACCTAGCCTCTTACACCACTTATGTTCGCTTATTAGACGTAAAGCCCGCGTTCGAGCCCCAGGCCAGACATCAAAAACGAAATATGAAAAAAAATATTTCTTCGGCGACTTCCTCTCAGCAGATGTCTGGCAAAACTCTGAGGGTAAATAAACCTGCCGTGCAAAAGTTTCTCAAAAATCTGTCGTTCGGAGTCGCCGTTAAACTGTAGGTTCCGCCACTCAAGTATAAAATTAGGGCACACAACATGAGTGGTGTGAGAAGATAGGCCGTAATCCTGACTGAAGGGTTGTAATGGCCAATTATGTATGTATGTGTATGTTAATTTTATTCGAGAGTGGCGGGACCTACAGCTTAAAGTAGACGCCAATCGACAGATTTTTTGAACTTTTCATGACAATTTTATTTGACAAAACAGACTGAATAAATGACAACTAACAGTTATAGTTATTCAACACAATGGCAGTAATCAACCACAAAAATTTGGAAGACCCTCTTGGAAGACCCTACATACTGATCGCTTCAAATGTAGTTACCTAATTGAGGGCATAATATTCGAAATTTTTTTAGTCAATTTAGAGAAACTTGTTTGGTGGCTGTAATGAAATACCTTAAAAGAACTCCACGATTTCTTAAAAATGTTGAAAAAAATATTTTTGTAAGTACTTGAGATACGAAATAGTTTGTCGGGAGTATAATTCAAACAATTTTCTTTTTTTAATTTGTTTTTTTTCCCGTTGGAAAAAAATAAAAATGAAATGTGTAACACAACTTTGGCATTTCTATTCATTTTAATTTTCTTACACATTTGCTATTATATTTGTTATTGTTGTTGTTGCTTTTATTTTTTCTCTTTATTTTTATAACAATTGTGCTACGTGCAACACTTCAGGTGCAGTGGCAGTGGCAGCATCCGCTGCCAAAATTGTAAGCAGTCAGTGTAAAGAGTGTAAGGCAAACAATTTTTCCTTTAATTTGCTGGTGATATTTTGGAGCCAAAAAGAATTTTTACGTAATGGCAAAGGAATCCTTCCTATCCAACAAATAAACAGGACGAAGGCAGAGATGTAGATGTAGAATAAAAAAAAGCGAAAAAAAAAATACGGGAGCGTAAAACTTACCTTGCCATATAGAAAGAAAATGTTTGCAAATGGCGTCAAAAGTTTACAGCGCGTGAAACGCAATGTGTTTACCACCAGGCGAAAAGTAATAAATTTTCTTAAGGAAAATACACAAGAAAAAAAAACACAAAGAATTCTTATGATTTTTTCTTCGTTGAAAAAATATTGAAATTTTTTTGGAATAAAAAAATTAAACGAAGTGTAGCATGCCTTAAGCGCATCTGTTTGTTCTACTGAAGCTATACAATGAAAAAGAGAGAAGAAAAAAAAAATTGGGAATCATTGTGTTCATTTGCGTTTTTCTTCCTGTAAATTTTGCTTATTTCTCTGAAGCTCATCCTTTTTGTCTTTATGCTACAGCTGAAGTGATTAAGAGAACCTTTGAGAAAATAAAAATATTTTCAGGCCAAATAAAACTCTTTAAAATCGAAAAATTAAAGAAATTTAAACACATTCATTGGGGAACCTTTAAAAGTAATGAAAATTTAAGATATAAGATAAAGGTGCTAGGAATTAAAAAGGGGATTTTTCCAATTTTTGAATGTCAGAAGTAAAAAGAGTATGAAGGCGATTAGTCACCATCTAGACGAATCAATGTTTCCGCTGGAGGCGCAAGTATTGCTGGGTAAACAGAATTAAGCTGCAAACTGCTCATATGGAGTTGGACAAAATACAGAGACTAGCGATTGTTAGTATTACTGGAACAATGAAAATCTGTCCTACAGCAGCGTTTTAAGGGAAGAAAAGAGGTCTCGAGACTATGGAACCTTCGCCTCTTCCTAATATTCGCCAATTGTAGCCTTCCACTCCATATAAAAAAGGTTTTGGCCCCGTTAAAGCAAGTTCCGAATCTGGTCACTTCATTTGAGCGTTCATTTCAGTACATTTCAATATATTCTAGAATCTAGTAAAAGTTGACCCGGTGGCCCATACAGCCTGTTGTGTCACACAGTGTGACATTATTCCCCTTAGTTAGTAGTGGGTTTGAACACCCCTAGTTCCTATTGTGGTCTTAGTAGAACTAATTTTCAATTCTGCTTACTAAAGTCCTGTTTGAGATATTTCACAAAGAGGTCTCTTATGCTGTGTGTGTTCATTTCTTATACATGAGGGGCGGGACCACTCCCAACGACAGATTTTTTGAGAAACTTTTCAAGGAAATTTTTTATTTACTTTCAGAATTTTTGAAAGAAAAAAAAGAAATATTTCGCTTTTGCTGGTGATGTCTAACATGGCGTTTGAACCGAGGCCTCCCGTCTAATAAGCCAATACACTACCTACTAGGCTACTGCAAGACTTCTGGCTTTTCAAATACGGGATTCGTACTGCTAAATCATTCTTCCTTTGTGGCATTGTTACTACGAAACCATTTTTCACAAGAGCTTTTAAAGAGATTGCTATCGCTGGCTGGTATTCTGTGTTGTCACAGTCAAGTTTCTATAATGAAAAGGAGGCCTTTTTCCTATTAAACAAGGTTTAATAAAGGTTTTATAGGGCCAGCTGAAGAACTACTGAAAAGTAGTCGAGAACTACAGACGTTCAGAGCGATAGCATTCTGAAGCTACTGGAAAAAGGTCAAAAGGCATCAAAAAATAATGACGAATATGTACTGGAATATGTTAGAAAATTGGGAGAAACAGAAAGGGTGAAGAGCTTCTGAATATCATGTGCTTCAGTATTTCGTTGAAAAACGACAGAGGTTCAGAGTGGTAGTAATATCTGAAGCTTCTGGAAAAGGGTGAAAAGGTCACGGAAAATAATAGATAATGACAAATATGGATTGGAGTTGGAAAGTCGGAAAAAAACCGGGTGAGCGTTTTAGAACGGCCAGCTAAAGATCCACAGAATATCATGTGCATCAATATTTCATCGAAAAATTGTGAGAAAAAGAGCGGGTGAACATTTTAAAACGGCCAGGTAAAGAGCAAATATCACTTGCTTCAGTATTTCATCACAGTCACAGAAGTTCTTATAATGAAATTTGGCTCCTTGTTTCCTATTTTTTTGGCAAAGCAGATTACACTGAGTGAATGTTTTAAGGGACCAGCTGAAGAGCTACTGAATGTCGTGTGCTTCAGTATTTCCTTGAAAAACTATAGACGTTCATAGTGATACAGATCTAAATCTACAAGAAAAGGGTTAAAAAGATCGCAGAAAATAATAACAAATATGGATTGGAGTTGAAAAGCCGTAAAAAAGCCGTGTTTTAGAACGGCCATCTAAAGAGTTACAGAATATCATGTGCTTCAGTTTTCCGTTGAAAAATTACACAGCTTCATAGAGATAGCTTTCCGAAGCTCCTAGAAAGGGTCAAAGGTCACAGAAAATAATGACAAATTTGGAAAGCCGTAAAAAGACCGGCTGAGTGTTTTAAGGGACCAGCTGAAAAGCTACTGAATATCATGTGCTTCAGTATTTCATCGAAAAACTAACAGACATTCCTGGGGATAGTATTCTGGAACTCCAGGAAAAGCGTTAAAATGCCTTAAACAATAATGACGAAGATTGGTTGGAATACGTTGGAAAATATGGTCTATAAAATATTTTCTAACAGTAGTGTGCTGTATGTGTTCCTATAATATTCTTTAGCACTGTATCAATGTATGAAAACAAAGAATTGCTGTTAAACTGCTTGAACAGAAAAAAAACTACAAAGTATTGGTTTGTTTTGGGCAACACTTTTGTACGCAATACTTGAGACAACGACGCAGTGATTTTGCTTTGTTGGTTGGCCTGTGTTTTACTTGCTTCGGCTGATGATGTTTTTAATGGCGTATAACCTCCCCAAAAAAGTTGTCCTTGTACTGTAAATATTTCGTATTTTATTTTATATTTTTTTCCTTTTCACAGCGTTAACAAAACACTTAATTTTATTCAGAGAGAGAGAGAGAAAAAAGCGTGGAAAAAATAAAAATAATGAAATAAAAAAAATTGAGAAAAAAAATGCAAGAAAAATTAATTTACATGACGGCCCAACGAAGAAAAAAAAGGCTGATGATTACAAATTTTTCTTATTCCGTTTTCTTTAGACCTACTCCTCCTCCTCCCGTTTTTTTTCTTCTTGTGATTTTATGGGCTTAAGCAAATCAGTATGTGTGGGCAAGGAAGAGATACAAACAAGTGAAGTGAAGTCAAGTCAAGTCAAAACAAGCCAGTGAAAGCTATGCGAAAACACCATTAAGTGTTATTAGAAGCAAAATGCGCTAAAGAAGAGGATTTTCTTTTAGGCTGCTCGTTAATAGCAGTCCTACAGAAAAAGAGAAAAACCGTCATCATCATAATAATAGCAGGCGACAAATCAGTAACATTAGAAATTTTCTAAAATGAAAAGCAAAAGCAAATGAAAAAAAAAAAACAGTGAAATGGTCTTTAAAAAATAAAAAAAAACTGTGTAATTATGGCTGTCAAGTCCTTTAAAGCTAAATACTCGGCCAGTATCACAGGGGTTTTCATCTTTGCATGGTAGTGGTCGTACCATAAAAAATATATTTCTGAGCCTCTTTTGCTTGGCCATTATTTCGTTTCGTCGTTATTTTCTGTTTGGTTTGTACTCTTGTTTTGGATTTTTTTGTTTTTATATTTATGGCTGCAATTTAAATGAAATTCGTTTTCTTTTTTCGTTTTTTTTCTGTGTTCTTTCGTTCATTTGTTTGTCATTTTCATTCATAATTGCAAATTGCAATTTATACAACATTTCTTCGTCTTCCTATTTCTGCTTTTCCTATTTGCTTTGGTAGTTTCACTATGTCCTTATTTTTATTTATTTTTTTTACTTCTGCTGTTTTGTTTTTGTAAGGCAATCTTCTTATGGCAATAAGAAAGAAAGTAAGAAAGAAAGTGCGGGTGTTTGGTAAATTAAATTATACTTACCGCACAATGACTTTGTAATGAAATGAAATTTAGCGTTATAAACATTTGCCTTGACTTGCGTTGCCCCCCTTGTCGGGTGGAACAGGGTGGATTTAGTTGTTTTTCCTTTTCGTTTTGGTTTTTTTTATTTAAAATTATGCCAACAAATTACACACTTACCTAAAATGGAAAAAATAGAGAAAAAAATAAAATAAAATACATGAAATGAAATATTATTAGAGATTTAATTTAAATGGGGTTTTCTATTTTTTCAATTTTTGTTTCAATGAAAATTAAATCTTAACGGTTTTCATAGTCAAATTTTAAATACAAAATATTTAAGCAACGATAAGGGATATTGAATAACGAGTTAAGATGCTATTGCAATCGTTATTTTTCTAGAACGAGAACGCTCATAAACCCCCTTTTGATATCAAGATTTTTGTGGCCTTAGCCATGTGCCCAATTATAATAAATATCAGCAATGAATCGTTTTTTTCGCTACTCATAAGTACTCATAAGATTTTGAGTGCGAGTGAGGCAACAGTATTGAAATTCAACTACTCTGATTCATTCGTACTCACTACAACATTGATTTATAAGTACAAGTTGCAATGAGTTTGAGTACAACGTTGACATCAAACTTATAACATTCAAAATATGTTCGATTCATTCGCTATAAATCATAAATTTAGAAAAATACTCATAATACTCATAAATGATTCGATTCATTCACCAAAATTTACAGTCTTAGTTGTTGTTGCATTTACAAAAAAAGAAGAAAGACAGCAAGCAAAGCAAAAACACTACCTTCTAGTGAGTATTGTAGTGTTCGTACGCGAATCATACTTATTTTGTGATTCTTGTAAATGTTGAGTAAAGGAGAGTCGAAATCAATAACATCATAAGCATTGTACTTCAAACTTTCGATATGAGTATGATATTAAAATAAGTATCAATTCGTATAAGTAGCAGAAATTATGAGTATGATTCGATTCTACTCATCTTTTTAAATACTAATTGATGATCTCTGATATGTAAGCCCTTCGATATATAAAAAATTAGTAAATTCGTAAATCGTGAGTGTTTATCTCAGCAGCTTCATGGAAACTAAACAGCATTTTGTGGTTAACCAGCGATTTAGAGTTGGGAGAGAATCTATGTAAATTACTGCTGTATAGGTTGCTAAATCATTTGATTTCACAATTTTAACGGCGACTCCGAACGATAAATTTGCGAAACTTTTTATGCCAATTTTAGTTTACTTTCAGAGTTTTTCTTTTTTGCCAAAAGACTGCTGAGAGTAAACCAAGCTCTCTCGTCTTATAAGGTTACAAGGCGACGACAATAATAAAGAAACAATGAAACATAAAATTCCTCAAGGTATTTACACATCTTTGACTATTTTGTCATCGTTTTTGCTTATTAGATTAGTTTAGATGGCAGAAACTCGTTGAAGAACAAGGTTCCACTTAGACTAGCGTCTGAGTAGGAGATTAATTATTCCCTAAGCGAATTCAATCCAATTTCAGAATAAATCTTGCTATTGCAGCAGTCATAATAATCGAGACTAAAGTCAAACAAAAATGATAAAAAAAATAAAGCCTCTTTAGGACAATAGCAGGACACTTACACATGATGTTATTCGTTCGTAAGGTCTAGTATATCCGTTAGAAATTGCTAACAACTTGTGGGCGCGTCTGATAGCATTTGAAATGACGCTACCCGATGCAGATATTTTTACCACCAAGAATGAAGATAGATCCAGAAGCTCAATGGACCTATATTTATTCGTTTTTAATATGTTTTTATTGGGTGTTGTGTAGTAAAAATTTTTGCTAATACATACTTGTACATATATAATTGAGCACTACAACACTTCAGTAAGGATTACGTCCTAGTTTCTCAAACCACTTTTCTTGTGTGTGTTGATTTTATACATGAATGGATAGACTACGAGCGACAAACTTTTGAGGAACTTTTCATGGAATTTTATTTACTCTCAGAGTTTTTGACAGAAATCTGCAGAGAGGAAGTCGCCAAAGAAATGTTTTTTAAAATTTTGTTGAATATCTGACCTAGGGTTTGAACTGTTCCCTCACGCCCAATAAGCCAACACACTGTTGAAAATATGTATTTTATATATGGCAACACAATTGCATAATATTTATATATGGCAACAAAGAATTGTATTTAATTATTATATGATTACATTGGACTGTATAGAAGTGTAAACATATTGCTTGTAAGTTTTTTAAATCACTCTGAACTACAGCGTCTAAATGGAAAGGTGGTCTCGTGTTTCTCCTGCTGAGGTAAAGTATTCCTAACACACACTACTTACTAGACTACAACGATTTCAGCTGATAGAATCCCACATTTTTTCGTCATGACAATAATTTCATTGAAGTTGTTAGTGATGTTTACTTTGTGAGAGCAGAGGGGTCAAGTGGTTTCCGGATGAACTACTCTCTTTAGTTGCGCATGGGTTTTTTTGGTGAGCATTTTAATTGCTGCTATCGTATAGTAATTGGATATATTAGACGTTTTTCGATTTGATTTGATTGTGGTATTGATTGAACCTGGGTTATCTGAGCTTCGGATTGATTTTTCGCCATTCGGGTTATCGAAATGAACGCATTTTTCATGGATCTTACACTGATTTAGGTTACAGCAGACCTGCAGGCAATCTTGATTGATTTTAGTATGTGCTGGACCAAATATTGAAATATCTATAGCCATTTTCACTGCAATATCTGTATAACTAACTTCTTTCTATTAAAACTATCGCTTTAAATATCCTGCAAAAAATATAATACAAATGTCATACTAAAACCTGCTTTTTGAATTCCATTTTAAGACTTCTTCATGCTGGCGTACAAGAAGAACAGTTTCGTACTTAAATTTTATCACGAAATTAAAATTAATTTTGCAAATGAAAATCATACATTTTTTTATATTTTCTTTCATCTTTTATAATAAAAAACAAAGCAAAAAACAAAAGAAGAAAATTCATATTGAAATATATTTATTCACAGATCATTTAATTTGGAATTGCATTGAATTGGAAGAGTCATCCAAAGGAAACAATAATAAATTCCATACAGACAATTAAATTGTGACATTAAAGTATCGATGAATCAGTTTTCCATTTAAAGCAAAGACATTAGGAAAAAGGGGTTTACGGAATAAAAGATTACGAAAGGTTATGCAAAGTTCTAAAGTACTTAAGAAGGGTGAAGATTATTTGGAAGAGGATGTCATAATATTACAGAGGTTAAGTTGAAGAAAGATAAAGTGATGGAAATACTTTAATTAAACCTTCCGCACATCTTATGATTCATGATTCCCCACAAATTTCTCAAGTATTTTGAAGATAATAAACGTAAGACTAATTGAAATACACTATACTACAGAACAATTCTTCAAATATTTGCTTGTTCTGCAGTGAAATCCTTAAAATGCTTCAAAAAAGGACTTTGGTATCCTTAAATGAAATGAGAGCATGTACGTATGTATGTGTCGTAAAGACATAGAAAATGAAATGCTTCTTAAGCTTCTTTAATATTTAAAAACCTTTAATTGCTTCACCTTTAATTGTTTGTGATTTGATACCACACAAAAAAAGGAAGCAACTTCTCACGTCATTTTTTCATTGTTAACCCTTTAGATTGCTTCTCTGGTTTTTCAACAAATTTTACGGTTTGTTGCTTTAATTTTGTATAAAATTTTCTCTGTATAGTTTCTAACTTAAATATTTAACTCTATCTCTTTCTCGCTCTCTCTCTCTCTCTCTTTCTTTTCCTATTTTTTTTTTTTTTTTGTATTTTACTCCTGCAGCACAATAAAAATGGTCAACAATCCGATAGTCAACCAACATACTCACGTACACCCCATAAAATCCGGGAATAAAGCAAAACGTTAAGACTTAATTTTCTATTTAAATCTATTGTTTATGTTTAGTTATTTATGCAAAAATATTTTACTAAAATTTTATGCTATTGTTTATGTACAATACGTATGTACATACATACATATATGTACCCTAAATATGGGTAATTCCATGAGAATTGAATTTTGAAAGCCAGCTCTTGCTTGATCCCTTTCAATACATTCGACTCGTCCATCTCATGAAAAATAATTTGTTTATGATTTGATAAGAGTTACGTTATATCTTCCCCTGGTCACTTCTTCAATTTGGAAACAAAAACTTTTCACTTCAACAGTCGAAATCCGGTGGAACAGAGTGATAAAAAACAGTTTTATTCAGGCCTAGAGTCATATTTTTGTTCTTCCTTATTGATCTTTTGATTGAAATCACTGAGAAATGTGCTAGGCCTTTGGGTTTTTACAGTTTCTGACACTTTCAATCTCTGATCAGCCAACACCATAAACAAGCTACTGTTGTGAGACTGTCTTCATAGTGAACAAATGACATCCAGAAATAATTCTTTTCAATAATACTCAGGAAAAATGGTACAGCATTGGGACAGATCAATGGCCCAGATTAAGGAAATTGATTTCAATACAGGAAAACCCGACAATTTTCAGTGGTAGTGGAAAGCTTTCCATAGAAGTTAAGAGATATTCGCATCAATATATTTTCAAATAGTCAAGGAACTTATATAAAGCTCTCAGTCGACCAAGATTATCTCGAAAATGGTAAATGAAAAAGGTAGATCTTCTCACGGGAACTTAGGGAACTTGAATACCAATGGATTGTCTTACCCATAAGGGCGGAAGATGGTAGAAGGTAGATCTTGTCGCGAAGTTAGGGATCTTTAATAACAATACATTAGGCTGGATTGTCTTACCCATGAGGGCAGAAGATGATGGAATATCGGGTGAAAACGGATAAGCTATTTTCGCTAAGGACCTCAGGTACTATTTGGAAATAATTTATCTCTCGAAGACCAAAATTTTTCTATTTTGTTAAAGAATACTGAAGTCGAATACGTCTAGTAGTTAGTATGTTGGATTGTTAGACGTGAGGCCACACTTCAAACCATAGGTCAGACATCTCCAAAAAACCGAAATATGAAAAAAATATTTCTTCGGCGACTTCCTCTCAGCAGGTTTCTGGCAAAAACAATAAAATTGTCATGAAAAAATATTTCAAAAAATCTGTCGTTCGAAGTAGACTTTAGACTGTAGGTCCCGACACTCATGTATAAGATTATATGTATATTTCAATCATATCACGAAGATGATGTGTCCTGGTGTACAGGCTTGAGTGGTGGCAATCAACCCATTCGCCACACTAATGGTAAGTGTGCTATTATATCACCGTCAATACAAGTTTGTTAACTAGCATACTAACTATTGGCTTTCCAGGAAACATTTTCTTAGAATTTAATGTCACAGTGTGCCTATCAGCCTGGAGTTCTAGTTGTATGTCGGAATATACAATGTAGCAAGTAAATTTGCTACAATTTGTGGCTCAAGTAAATTATACATTTTGAGGCGTCTCTCAATTTATCATCAGCCTTTCGGGGCATATAAAGTGTTTCTACAAACCTTAAATATGTATTTAAAAGTGTAAATAATTCCGAAGAACTTCTGAGATAACATTTGTATGTAAAGCCCTCTGTAGCTTTTTCACAATTTAAAATTTTAGGAGCATAGAAGGAAAGCCAGGAATTAATATGGAACATCCCACATGTCACTCTATCTCTATATGCTTGTATCTCATGGCTATTGTTATTGAAGTTCATATTGTTGTTATTGTTGTTATTGTTGTAGTTCTATTCAGTTATCCTTTAGGGAATTTTCAATTTATTTTTGTCACTTAAATCATGTTGAATAAATGAGTAGAACGCTTTTGTATATGAGAGAGTATTTTTAAATTGTGTGTTTATATGCATATATTGAATGTATATATGTGTATAACATGTATGTGTATGAATTTTTAGAAATAAAATCAAGTTCAGTTTATGTTCTCTATATTTCTATTAAAACACACACACTCTCCCTCTCTATCTTCCCATATGCTGTGATTCTCTCTCTCTCCCTGGTAACCATTGATGACAATTTTGCAATTGTCCTTTTACTTGTTTAATAATTGTTGTTGTAGTAGTTATTGTTGCTGTAATGTCTGCATATGTAAAAGTTAAATGCTTTACGTTCGTTAAAAGCAAGCATAATAGAAAGAGGAACAAAAAGAAAGAGAGAGAGAGCGTGAGTGTGAGACAGAAAAAGGATGTAAGAGAAAGGGACCATAAATGTATACACGTGTTTGTATGTCGTTTATTTTAAGTGTAGATTGTTGTGTGTTGTACTCTTTTCATTATTTTACGATTGAAGTTTCCTATTTCCGGTCGTTTTCATATACCCATTCGTTATTGTTTATGCGTGTAGTTACCATTTCTCTTTACTTCACCACTCGTTTCTCTTTCTTTTCTTTCTTTTTTTTTTGCAAAACTTTGATGTCCTTGTTCAGATTTGTAATTTTTTTTTTCTTTTTTCTGCAGGAATGGTTTGTGGTAGTGTTTGAATAGAAAAGGCTATTTCCTGTTCTATTGTCATACATTTTTTCTCTCCCAGTTTCAGTCATATGTTGCATGTTCTACAATGGTTTAGTTTTTGTTGCTGTTGTTGTTGTTGTTGTTGTTATTGTACCAATACCAAGACAAATGAATCGTTTTGTTTTTATTTTTTTGGTTGATTCTGTTTTACAACTTTAAATCAACTTCTTTGCAATTGTCTATTCTAGGAATTTTCCTTTGTCTTTCGTTTTTATGGGTAAATTATTGACTTTGGGTTCATTGCAAAGATTTATTGGCCTTTATTTACTTTCACTAATTAAGACAATGCCAAACAATATTTTTCAACAAGAAAATACATTTTTGAAAACAAAGCCTGATAATCATGAAAGAATCGTAAAAATATTGCCGAGTTTAAATAGAAGCACCAGCAGTGCAAAATCGAATTTAAATGTGAAATATGCTTTCGAAATTTAAAAGCAATTTGATAAAAAGCCTGAATTTGAGTGATGGCATAGGTAATGTTGGTTTTGTGGACCCCTGACGTTTGTGGTTCCATAAAATATGTTTCCTGGGCGCATAAATCAGACTAAGCCGATGGCTGCTGCGGATTATTCGCATATAACCGGAAGTGAAGAAAATCCCACAAGAAAAAGTCTAACGCGGTTAAGTCGCACAATATCGGTGGTCAGTCCTTATAACCTCCACGTGAGATGACAATGTCCTCAATTCGCTCGTGCAGTATATCTACTGACGCATGAGCTGCGTGGCACATGGCGTCATCCTGCTGAAATACACGCTATCGGTGTCTAGATCAACCCATTCAGTCCGGAAGAAGTTAACAATCATCGTCCTATCATGTTTATCCTTGACAGTATTGTTCTGGCTTATGTTGTTACCAAAGAAATATGGATGTATGACAAAAATTCCCACCAAACAGTAACTTTTTCGGCATGCATTGGGCTCTTATGGATCACGTGTGGAATGGCGTCTTTATAAATTCGACATTTTTGCTTGTCCCATATGTCCAGAAATAGGCCTCATCATTGAAGAAGTTTTTTCGATGAAAATGATGACCAGTTGCCAACTACATCAGAGCAGCGAGCAAATGTCTTTCCCTATGGCCATCCGTTTAGTTAAAACAGACTGAACAAATGACAACTAATTTGTCCAAAGGAGCTCCAACAAGTTGGTCGTTATTAACCATCAAATATTCGGAAGTCTCTGTTGAAAGGTCCTATAATATTTGCAACTTTTGTGATTTTATACATTGTAAGCGTGGTTCAAATAAATCTCGAAGTACAAGAGATCGCAAGTCATTATACCCAGGTAGTGTATTTGCCAAACGCTGTCAAAGCCTTTACAAGGATGGTTTCAACTTAGAACAGCTTCTGTTGTTTACTTTGGCAAATTCTTATGCTTAGCTTCCAGCAGGAGTTGAATCATCATTGTAATCCCTTAAGCATAAAGTTTCATGTCCACAACAATATCTTCCACGATATTTTTATAACAAACAGCTGTAGTACAGTGGGCATAACGAATTCCAATAAAAGGTATGTATGGTAAGGCTGCCCAAGTTGTAGTAAACAAACTTCATACATTCTATCTCTCAATAGCATTCGTAGAACAGACTATTAAGTTTTTCGCATTGTAAATGGGAAGATGCCATAAAAGTAGCAGTGTGTTGGTTTATGAAAACCCTGGTTAATACCCTGCCTCAGACATTTCGAACGAATCAATTTCTGATTTCCTTTCAGCAGTTTTCTCATAAGAACTCTGAAAAAAAATAATTGGATAGCTTATCAAATCTGTCATTTGCTTTCGATGTTCAATTGTATGGCAAGCCAGTCTTAGAAAGTGGACTCTGGGGTACCACGTAGTCGCATCGAAAACCCGTGAAGCTTGACCTACCATACATGGCCATGACATATCGGAGAACTTAAGTCTCAGTCGAGTTCTACCAGCCATGTTTCGGAGGAAGAAAGCGACTGGTTGTGGAGCGTTGTTAATGATGAGTAAATAAATTTTTCTCCAGAGTAAAAAGGACACTTCATACCTTAAGCAAATGCTATGGTTCCATACTAATGGAATTTTTCAGTTTTCCTAACAAGATTTAAATGAAACAACTAATTAAAGTACTACGACTTAAGGAAAAGAGAGAAATTAAAACTAATTTCCTTAAAATGCAATGTGGCTTAAAGACTATTTTTTTTAACTAAAAATAGAAAAAACAACAAAAAACTTTTTCTATGTGACCAATAATTTTCTCTTTTCTGGCACTTTGGCTTAGATTTCTTGCTTCGTTTCGTTTCATTCTGTTTTTTTTTTGTTTTCTCTCTAACAAATGGTCTAAATTTGTCACAAACAAAAAGAAGAGTCTAAAACAAAAAAAAAAAAAAACAAAAAAAAGTTTATGAAAATTTTCTGAAATATAAAAACGCGTTGCTACTGTCGTTTTTTACTTTTTTTTTTAATGAAAAAGAGAAGCAAATGTAGTTATCGTTGATATAGCAGTGGCAGTAGTAGTAGTAGTAGTAGCAATAGTAGTAGTAGCAGCATAAGAAATTATACTCGATTTAATTTTCCAGTCCAGTTATTTTTAACAGGGTTGAATGCTTTGGTTTTGGTTTTTTCGGTTACACTCAATACCATCATAAAATTCTATAACACATAGAAAATCTATACATACAGAGAGAGAGAAAGAAGAAACACATACATATAAATAAACATAAAACGAGGGCAGATTCAAAATTAATCGCCGTATACAGATATCTGATCTTTAGCGATGCCACAAAAATGGAATGTGGAGATTCCAGATCGAGCTGGAACAGATAACTTTACCATGCCAGTGTATTTCAAACTGCACGTATGTTTGAAACCGGGAACCTGCCTCCTTCGAAGTTGATCATATGTATGGGCAGTCAGCGAGCAATCAAAGTGCTGGGATTCCCTCTCGTCAAATCAGGGCAGTCAGGAGTTCCATGAACTCTCTCAACCGTATAGAGTTGACACAACACCCACTTCTACTGGGTTCCAGGCCACTATGGCAAAGAGGGAAACGAAAGCAGTCGAACACACACGGAAGGGATAACTGATGTCTGACAAGGAGACGATAGAGGGGATATATGCATCTCTACAAGAATACCTATCTAAAGTGGAAAACCCATAATGGAATTCAACAAACTGTAAGTGGTCCAACATATCTGGTTGCCGATTTTCAAAACTGCTGTGTTCAGCAGTCGACACGCAGGAAATCCAAGGTATCACTTGAGTTCGACAAGAGAGCGGATCATATTCTAAAAGGAATTCTATGGGCATACTAAGTTATTGGCAGTTTCGCTGAGAGGCTCAGTCTCCCGCAACAGGATTACTGCAGAAGCTGATCACAAGTTTCTCAAAGCTACAGTTCGGAATCGACATTAAACCGTCGGTCCCGCCTCTCATGGATAAAATTAGCACACACAACATGGGTGGTGTGCGAAGCTAAGTTGTATTGCTGACTAAAGGGTTGTAATAAACAATTATGATGATGATGTCCTGCACTTCAGGACAGACGTCCTCGACTTTAGTAAGTGACTATTTAGTCAATATTACAACCTAGCTTCTCACACCATTTATGTATTTATGGGGCGATTTTATTCATAAATAACGGGACCTATGGTCGACTATGACTTTAGAAACTTTTCATTGCAATTTTTTAGTTTCTCTCAGAGTTTTTGCCAGAAATCTGCAGTGAGGAAGCCGCCGAAGAAATATGTATTCTTCGATTACTTTTGAAACAACTCTCGTACCCATATATATTTATCTATTTCGGTAAATATCCTATTGGAAGATTAAGAGAAACAGGGAGAGAGAGGGAGAGAGAGCGGAACACACAGAGCCATGTTAGTATTTGTAATATTATGTGTATTTCTCTTCATGCGGTTATATCAGAGTAAAGAAAATTTTTATGTATTAATGTTCATGTCTGCGTGTAGGTATTTGTGTTGATGTTTTAGAAAATTTTTTGATGTCTGAGGTTGTGCGTAAAAATTAATTAAATCACAGTTAAAGTTATAAACAAAAAAAACAAAATTTATTCTTTCTGTTTTCTTGCTGTCGTATACTTTCTCGTTTATATTCCTG
This sequence comes from Sarcophaga rosellei, assembly GCA_930367235.1. NCBI lineage: Eukaryota > Metazoa > Arthropoda > Insecta > Diptera > Sarcophagidae > Sarcophaga > Sarcophaga rosellei. The sequence continues at coordinate 11,154,370 of OV884020.1, read as the reverse complement.
TGTTTTATTCGTTTTTTATGATGTTTGCCTCAATCTTTTTTTTCGGTTCTTCTGCGGCATAAACTAAGCAACCATTTTGGTATTATAAGAAGGGAAACCAATTTTAATATGTAAAATAGTTAATAAAGTAGTTTCAATTTCATTTTATTTTTCGTTTCGAAGAAGCAGGGCAAAATCTTTCTTAAATGAAAATCAACAATTTTAAATTAATTAATGCCAAGCAATGGTAAGACTATTAGAGAAGGTTTTGGATTTAAATAAGCAATAACGACAAGCCCTTTTGGTTGCTTTACCAAAAAATTAAATGTTCTCTGGGGATTTTTCTTCGGCAATCTTAGAATTGAAATTCTTTTCACCAATTTTCCCCCGTGCCCATATCTGGTGTTATTATTCAAAACCTTAAGCTATTTTTCGGCCAACTTCGACCAAAATTTCAACACTTGAGACCTTTTGCTTCCTGTCGGCCTAAAATATGGGGAAGTACTTTATCTTTCGGTGGGCAGTACTGAAAAGCATCAAAAATCTTGTGCCAATAAATTTTCCAATCTACGGCAGATTGATAATGTAACGTCCACCCTAAAAAAAGAATGAATTTAACTTGAAAAGTGCTTTAGCTGCCACTTACTGACTACTTAGCGCATATAACCTACACTGACGGCATTCTAATTCTCTTGATAGATGAAATCAAGTTTAATATTGGCCTTTACAACCCTTTTGCTTTAGTTTCTAAACCTATCATCCAATACTAACGATAGATTTGAGAAGCATTGTCATGCCAACAAGTTTTTTGACGGCAATTTTACAAGAAGACTGAGGTTTGAAATACCAAGATTTCATCTATTAAGCTGTCTAATCTCGACGACCAAACAGCAGGGCAACAATTCATTGAAAATCATCACGTTCAATGAAATGTACTTCGATCTCTATTGACACGTTAATAAACAGAATTATCACTTCCGAAACGCATAAAATCTGAATAGAACACTCGTAGCGCTACAATATCTATTCACATGATCGGGTGTTTTGCTAGAGGCACCATTGGTTCTGATTTTTTTATAAAACACCGCAGGCCAAACGACTATTGTGAATGAAAGGCGCTGCAGCGATATGCCTAACGACTTGCTTAGACTTCACTCGTGCGTGATGAGACTAGTAAACGTGTGAGCGCATGTAAACACTGCAAAACCTGCTACAGTAGCTGATTTGAACTGGCCCGTTCGGTTTCTGTGTCAAGAAACCTCAGAGAATATTCGTTCGAAAGTAGGAAACCGATTCTCATCTGGTAAGGGTGGCAGAAAATGCGAATGAAGGGCGTTGCAGCTCTATGCTTACCAGCTTCCTACGACCTCACCCTGGGCATGCTGAGACTTGTAAAAATGTGAATATTGCGGAACATAGAACAGTAGTGTTGTGGAATTGTGTTTGAGGCTTATCTAATCTTTCTATTTGGATGTTTGAACTGGCGCGTTGGGTTTCTATTTTGAAAAACCTCTGATGTTTGCAGATTTCAAAGAGAATATATGTTCGAAAGTAGGAAAATGATTCTCATTTGGGAAGAGTGACTGCAAATGCCACTGACCTGTCAGTGTATGATCAGAAATTCTTGTAGTGGCTTGACTTGACTAATGTCTAATTCATGAAAAGCAAGGTTAGATTAGATAATTTGCCACACTCTCTTTGAAAGAGGTGGTCGCATTGAAGCTCTTTATAATACCACAATCAATATTCAATCAAAAACATTACTAAAAGGAAACCAATACGGATCCAAAATAATTCTTTCTATAACAAAAGTTTTTCTATTAGGGAGCTTTGCCAAGGATGTCCGCAAGTGAGAGGTCAGAAACCTTCCTCATTTTATGATAAAAGCAGGCCAGCGATACATAAAATGAGATAAGATAGTCTCTTAACACGTTCATGCCGGCACGTACCACCGGTGGCCCGCACTTGACTGCCTTATCGGGCGGCGTGTACCACCGGTGGCCCGCACTTAACTGCAATTGATCAAGTTATTAGACGATACGTAATACCAAATATTTAGATCTTTAGCACTTCAGCTGTCGAAAAAAAATACCTGAGAGTCACGTTCTCTTAAAAGCATTTATTTTTAATAACAATTACAATTATTAACGTCTTATAAATATAACAGCCGCCCGTAGGAGACAACCATGAATTAAAGCGCCGGCGTGAACGTTTTAATAGTCCTGCTTATAAAAATGCGCCTTAAAAGATTCAGTTGGGCCTACTTTAGCTTCGGAAATATAAGATTCGGAAGATAAGACTTCAAAGATTCGAAAGTACCAACTAAATTTCTGTATTTTTGTACTTACAAAAGCGAAAAATGTTTGCTAAACTTTTCGCAATTAATTTTTTCTGCTCCTAAAAGACCGCTTTGCTATATTTCAAAAGTTCTTTTACTCTATTGTTCCCTGCATTTTATTCCATTTATGATTCAGAATTATTTTTATTATCTTTTGTTAAATTTATCCCTTAATATTGTTGAATTTGAAAATATTTACCTTTGTTTCCCTAACATAATATCCACTTGATTTTGGCCGCAAAGTATACTTTAGAAAAAAAAAAAAAAACAAAACAAAAAGTATGCTATAAAAAACACACACATACACATACGCACACACTCGCAAAAAAAACTCTAAACTAGTGAGTGCAATAATTTTGAAAAACTTAATTAAATTCGCAAACCATTAAACAACCTGTAATTAAGAATTTTTTTTTTTAAATTCAAGTTTTGCCATAAAAACACTCAAATTTAATTGCCAACAGGAGAAAATAAAAACTTTATGAAACAGAAAATAAAAAATTATTATGGAATAATTTTTGTTGTTTTTAAGTTTATATCGCAGTTAAATAGAAATTATATTTCATAAACACTGCACGAGTGTAGTTAAGTTAAAAAAAAAAATTGAAAAATGTTATTTTAATTATTGCATCCACATTTAGGACGCCAATCCTAACAATATCGCCAATCCTTGAAAATCGTTGCCTTTTCATACGGTCTGAAACTGAATAGAACTATGCGACGAGGCGCACTTTCCCTAGTTAGCAGATATAACCTATTCGCTAAAACTTCAAGAGTACATAGTTTCTTTTAGGCGGTAATGTCTGCAATAGGATTAGCGGATTATTAAGGATGTAAAAAGTTGTAGAAGTCTGGTAAGTATTGTGTAAGCTTATTAGACGAGAGTCCGTGGTTTAAGTTCCGGATAAAACTTTATGTGTGTGAAATATGAAAAAAATATTGTTTTGGTCTCCTGGCAAAAACTCAGACAAAATTGCCAAGAAAAGTTTCTCTAAAATCTGTCTTTAGTACTCTATGTTGAATTGTAGACCTCACCGATAAAATTAACACACACAGATTGGTTGGTGGGAGAAGCTAGGTTGCTATACCAATCAATTATGAAAGCATTATTGTGTTTATCGGGCGACTGTTACGGCACTGACATCTAGCATTCCCAACACTAGGGCTGTATATGGTTGCCGAGATGGCCAATTACGTATGTATGTATGGTACCGAATGTAGTGGCATTCCCGCAAACTGCAGAGCAACCAACAAAATTTCGTTATATTCTGTACACTAGGAATTCCATTTTGAACCTGCAGGCTCAGTAGTAGATTCCGCAATCGACGCGTGAGTGTTTTCGGGTACGGAAAAATTCTGCTAAGACTGGATGCTCACGTAAAATGCATTCAAACTTCAGGTTTAACATTGTTGTCGGATTTATTACTGGATATGGCATTTTGTAGCCATTGTAGTTCCGACACACAATTTGCGTGGTGTGAGAAACAAGGTTGTAATCCTCACTAAAGGATTTTAATGACCAATTATGTAAGTAAATAAGGTATTTTGTATATTCAATGATAGGTAGATAGGTTGAAATGGTAGCTTTGATTACCCAAACTTCACTTGAGCACACATAGCTGCTCGTTGTGACGCCACAAGTAAGCGGAGTCCCTGTACTAACCTAATTTCGCCAAACTAATCGAAAGCGTTGTTTAGAGCAGAGGCTGTAATGCTCTTGCCACAGAATCCTGCAGGATTTAAGAGAAGGAAAACTGTTCTTCACTTCTAAGGTACATGCACAGCCTTATGTTGGACGAAAAAGACTAACTTGGACTTCTACTTCACAGATTATCTCACTGACAGATCAGTAAGTAAGGGCATTGGGAGACTAAATAGCTCTTCAGACGCTCTGAATTGTTACAGTATTAGGGGTATTACAATGGGTGCTCCTACATTTCTCAAAGTCTTATGGCAGTAGTTTCGGAATTTAGTTTTCTTGTAATTACTACATTTGTAAAGAAATAAAAACAGATAGTGACACAGTTTTTTTGCGCATATCATAATAGAAATATAGAATTTCTTTCAAATCCTAAAGTCTGTCAAATACATCAAATGTAGTCAAAACGTTGCAGTTAAGTGAGGGGTGCTGCTGCATGTGATAGTAGTTTGTCTTTTTAGTGTTTGAATTGGAAAAAGAGAAATATGTTTGTCAACGTATATTTAATACTATTAAAATAACATATTTTTAGTGATTAAAATAATAAAAAAACAACTGTTTTTTTATTATAAATTTCGTTACCGTTTCTTTTGTGTTCAAAAAAAAACATTTTTTTTCTTCTATTCATGATGAGTTAGTTTTGTTTTTTAAACTCATACGCAGACAAAACTAAATGAATTCATCAAATGTGTGTAAGAGTGTGTATGTGTGTGTGCTATTTGTTGTTTGTTTCCTTTTCAGCAATTTGCATTCAAATAAGACGACCAACCAACCACACCAACACACTCACACACATTTGCCTCAAACAAACAAACAAACAAAAAAAATTGTTTTTTATATAAAAATTCATACTCATACATAAACAATCATTGATGCGCAAATGTACCTACATACATACATACATATATATACACACACAGTTGTGTTCAAACATAAAATGGCGAAATTCAAAATGAAAAAGAATGGGAATTATTTTACTCGTTAGTTGATGAATGCTTTTTAACAAACATTACAGCCAGCGATAGGTGGTTAGTAATTAACAGATGTACAGTGTACTCTGTATTAAAAAATAAATTCTTATAAGCAATTTTTATAGTTAAAAAATAAGAAAACTACATAAAACAATCACGAAAGTTAAAAATGAAGAGAAATTAAAACAACAAATCAACAGAAAAATTCTCGAAGTTACCGGAACAAAATAATTAAATTGACAATCTTTGAACATCTTGTTGAAGCAACGTCTGTCAAATTGATCATTTATTGCCTCGGTCCTATCAAATCATCATGGACATCATGATTTGGATGATCTGGACACCAACGATATGGAATTTCAATAGGACGGCACTACATGTCGCACAATAACCACGATACTGTACGAACGAATAGTCATTTCACTTGTATGTCATGTGAACTGACAATTAAAATCGTACAATTTGAATGCGTTAGACACTTTCCTGTGGAGATTTCTTCTTCTTTGTATGCGAATTCATTACAAATCAATGCGGTCTTCAAAGCCAATATAATCCAGCCTGATTTATACGGCTATAATTACTACGTCAGAACATATGGAGTAGAATTTTTCAGAACGGTGAATAGAAAGAATTCATCAATAACTTCTTTGTGAGTGGAAATCTGTTCCAGGATTTGGACTGTCTCAACGATGTTTTAATGAGAAATCTTGTCAATTTTGTTAAGAGTGCAGGCTAATGGTATAATATCACCACTTGCAAAATTTACAAGATAATGATACGCTTACTCTGGCGTGGGACGAACCCAAAGCTCTTTTTTGTTGGCTCTTGAAATGTATTCAAATATGTTTCTTACGGAGTAAGCTTGTGTGCAGCTAAACTACACGATAAATAGACTCTTTTCCAAGCGTTATTTTATATGTACTTATTATTTAAGATCTGAAAGGAATCCGAGCGAGGAAAACCTATTGTAGAGTCTTACAAATTATTTCCCTAATCTAAGGCACGACAACGTTATCATAGTTGAAAGGACCTGTCTGTCGAGTTCAGAAAATTCATAAAAAGTGGACACTTAACTCTAAACGTCACGCTAAGAATATCTAAAGACGATGGTCTCAGAGCACCAAAATTTCAGTGCCCAATGTTCCAGTTAGGGATTGGGAAACATTTGATTCGATGGTGGCGAACACAATTGCATCGTTTCTTGTGTTTTTGGTATGTCCACCGAAACCAATATTTTTTAAAAAGAAATCCAAATCCAAATACCATTTTAAACTGCTCATTACATAGAATTTTACAAATACTAACATTTTTCTTTGAGTGTTTTAAATACAAAAACACAAAAATAAACTACTGATGAAAAATTATATTTAAAAAAATAACACATTTATTTATATACCTACAGACATGCATACAAATGTAGGTGTGTGTGTATAGACGCATATGTGTGTGTATTGTATGAAAAGCATTAAAAAAAATGAACAAGCTTTTAACTGTACATAAAACTACTTTTGAAATATACATGTGAGTGTACTCATATATTTATAAATGTGATTGTGTGTATAAACAAATATACATTTATTCATATGGCATACAGATATACATTCAAATACTGGAACATTTTTACGCATACATACAGCAGCCGTACGCAAACATGCGAGAAAAAAAACGAAACGAAAAATGAAAAAAATACAACAACTTGAACACTTAAAAGGATTTAAACAAATTTGCACGTAACATGTACTGAATTGTTAAATACAACAACAAAAGCAACAAAAAGAAGAGATGAGGAATAAACCTGAATGAAATAAAAGTTTTCAGGTTTTTTCTCATAGTTTTTGTCCGTAGTTTTTTTGATTTTTATTTCACTTCATATTTAAAAATAGAACAGTATCTCAGAGCAGGGGGAAAGAGAGGGAGTTGTTTACATACATATGTACATAGGGACACTGAGAAAAAAGAACGTTTGAAAAAAACTATGGAGAATGAAACTTTTCTGTTTCTAAATAAAAATGAAATACAACTGTATGTCGTTGTATGTACAGTCGCATGCATTACTGGAATTGTAATCGCCGTTGACAGTGATTGCCTGGTAAACGTTGTCCCTAAATAAATATGGATCGATGATGCTGCCAGCGAAAAATCCTTACTAAACAGAGACTTTTCTGGTTACATTGGATATGCTTGGATCTTATGTGGAGTGGTATCGTTCCAAACTCGACAATTTTGATTTTTTTGCATCCATTGATCCATGAGAAGATGAGCTTTCGATTGTATATTAAGGTAAGCTCTAGTGCTTATTCACCGAACGCATGTCGTTGTCTATAATCGACCATGATGATTTGGCAAAACAAACTGAATAAATGGCAACTAATTTGACAGTAGCTTCAATAAGATGGCCGCTATCAATTCTGGAAGTCTCTGTTAGAAGGAGACATAATTTCTTAGTTCTAATCTGTTGACAAGCGATCCAGTTTTCAGATCCTTATGGATCTAACTATGATGACAGGTTTACATTCTATGGCTTCAACCTCTGCTTCACATTTCAGATCCACACATCAGAACAGACGAAGTTCTATGCTGATAGATTTGCAGTCATTGGCTTCAATATAAAAGGTTTGAATAAAACGATTTAGCTGGGGTAACGAGAGTGTATTCTTCTGTAAATTGAACTATTGTGATTGGCAGTGTTTACGGAGTATCCATTCAAGGAATACAGGCGTTAGTAAGAGAACACATAACAAGTGCTCGGTTTCATAGCTAAGCAGACATTAATAGAGATGGTTTCACATACTTACATACATAATTGATCATTACAGAGTTTTTGCCAGAAATCCGCTGAGAGGAAGTTGCCAAAGAAAAATTTCTTCGTATTTTATTTTGTTGGAGATGTCTGACCTGCTCTACCTACTAGACCACGACTATTTAGTAGGTAATAAACCAACCAATTCGTACCTATAAAAGGTCTGCTATAGTGTAGTCAAAGCCAAGATACTGGCCACAAATCATGCTGCGTAGTTCATTTCGAATGAAGGATACCTTCTTACTAGACTTTTAATTTAGGTGACAGAAAAGTGGTAACAGAGCTTTTTCTGCATAAAATCTAAGCTGGTTAAATTTTGTCACAAAATAAAAATTTAGAATGGGTTCCTGGTAACAGGTTAATTGTTTAGACATTCTTCTATTGAAGATATGAATTTGAGCGTAGGAGGTAAAAGACCTCCATTAGTTTATCCATGGCAAGGGTATTTATAATCTGTTGATAAACCCAAGACTGTGGCAGAATCTTGCTTCACTGGCAGACTCTTCTGATCTAAATCACATACGAACCATACGATTTAACAATTAGTCGTAAGAAAATCTTGTACCTATCTTCATGTTTCTTTGCATAATGGGAGACACTTTACTTGCCTGCAAATAACATCTGCGAGGTTGAAGATTGATTCAGAATACTTATTAGAACATAAAAAATATTTTTAGATGGTTTGTCTTATATGGCGCATACAAATGCCTGAGAAGCTTTTCTAGCGACATATTGACAGATATGTAGTTCTAGCCTCCATCTACTCAGACAGGTGTTATTACCAAAGGACATTCGTCATGTCTATCGTAATTTGTCAATGTAACGCCCACCACTGTTTTCGGATTGTATGTGTGTGCGTGTGCAAACAAATGCATATTAAAGTAGACAAAATGCTTTTGTAAATAAAAACAAATACATGTACAGAGACATACTCCTCCTGTTCAAAAGACATACTTAGACATTAAAATGTACACACATACTATCACTTAGACTTTAAATACTCATATACATACATGCATACACTAACTACAGTAATGAGTTAAAAACGAGAGAGAGAGAGAGAGAGAGAGAGAGAGAGAAAAAGAGATAAAAAACGTAAATTATTCACTATCGCTGTAAAGCTTAAATGAAATGCTTGTAAGCAAAATATTTCTGAGTATTTTAAAGTTTTCGAGAAAAAAGTAATTCAAAATAATTATAAAAATGGTCTTAAATTAAAGACACGTGACAAGAAAATTTCTTTTATATTCCGAGAGAAATTCTTAGAATATAGACGACTTCTATAAGGTCTCGTATACCCATAGCATTAGAAATAAAAACCCCTTGGACTCCAATAAAAATAGCACTGAGGGATTTTGGAACAGAATGATTATCATGTTCTATTACACCACTATTACAGAAGATCTTAAGAACTTCTTTTATTTTTATGACTAACACTCAGGAGATGCCTGCTGCTAAGATCAAAATTTCTAAGCGGTTTTCGATTATCATACAAAAAATATTCTTCAGAAGAAGAAACATTCTCAGATTATGTGAATTCTATAAAGTTTAGTCCATCTAAATCCAATCAGACTCACGAATTGATTCATTAGGACATACACAGTTAGAGGTAGGTTAGATAACAGTGACAGCCAACTCGTACTCACACACTTAAGACTTCCAGTTCTATTGCGATATTGCAAGACTGTAATTGCATAGATTCGTTGAATTACGTTGGCTTTGAGGATCGCTATGGTTTGGGGATTATTCATAAACATCTGCGACTTAACAGAACTCTACATGGTGCCTAGTTCACATCACCTCTACGTGACTTGATGACGTATCTGAATCGTTCGTTCAGTAAATCCAAACGGGCATGAGTTGTGTGGCAAGTAGCACAGTCATGTTGAAATCATGAAGTTGTTGCTGCCTAGACTTATCCAACTCAAGTCAAAAAAAAAGTTGGCAATATAGTCGACCTATAGTGGTAGTTGTTGGCCTGGGCAACGATAAGGACCATGGCTTCAAACCGTGAAGAATATTCAATGTGCCAAGAGCTGCGTTGCACGTAGCCCTGTTCTATTGAAACCAATGCTGTTTGGTGTCCAGGTCATCAAATGCATACATCGACCTCTTGTGCTCGCCATTGACAGTACTAAACTGACTAATGTCATTCGCAAAAAATAATGGAACGATGACGTAGCCAGCTGAAACTCCAAACTAAACAGTAATTTTTTCGGGATGCATTGGGTTCTCTTCGGTGCCATATGAATTGTTACCGCCATTGACAGTGATGGCGATGTCAAATTCGTTGCGAAAGAAATGTTGAGCGATGACGCCTAAACTCCACATTTCATAGGGGTTAGTTATTCATCTAGAAAAGGGCCTCAGTGCTGAAAATGACTTTTCTATGAAAATTAAAGCCACTTGCCTACTACTTTAGAATGTGTGTGAAGATAGATTTTAAAATCTATCTCTCCATGTTAGCTAACAGAGCTCTGTTATGTTATTAACAGAACTAACAGAGCTCCGTTATGTTATTAACAGTACTAACAGAGCTCTGTTATGTTATTAACGGAACTCTGTTAAATAATTAATTTAAGACTGGGAAAGAAAAACAGGAAAAATTAATTAAATTCCCGTGTAAAATAAGAAAAAACAAACAAAAGTTGATAAAAATAAGTCCTATAGTTAATCACTGTTACAAAATATTGAGTAATAAGAACTATAATTAACAGATAATCACACATTTCGGGAAGTTATTGTACTCCGATAAATAAATCAATATTGTGGGAAAACAGGACTGAGTGGGCGGACAAAGTAAATTGTTTTTAAAGCATTGTACGTCCCTTTAACTAATCCAATCGCCAGAATCTTTAACAGAGCGTGATTTCATAGTAGATTTTGAAATTTTCCTAAATTTTAGATTTTAACAGAATAGATTTTAGATTTAAACAGTACAGATTTTAAATTTTAACAGTACAGATCTCTGTTTTAACAGAGAAACGGTACTGTTTCTAAGGGAGAGAGCAGAAGAACATTAGGTTTTTGTTGAACAGGTTATTGTAGTCGGTATGCAGGAGATTTATATGAAGTCGCTGTAGTCTAGTGGGTAGAGTGTTGGCTTAATAGGCGTAAGGTCACGATTCAAATCCCAGTTCGGGCGTAAAAAAATTAATTTCTTTTTTTAATTTTTTCTAATACATATCAAATATATAAAATTTATTAGTATATATGTATGTCAATATATTAAATATATGTATTTGACAAAATTAAAAAAAGGAAAAAAATTACACAAAAAGCCCAACTAGGGCTTGAACTCGGTCATGATTGAGAATAAGCAATCGAATGTTAAATTCAGCATTCAAAAGTGTTCTCAAAAATTTTTTATTTTATTAATTATAATAATATGTAATACATATTAATTTTAATAATTACATTAAATAATAAAAATTAAATTAAATAATAAATTGAAAAGAAAAAAATCACACAAAAAATCTCTGGGTGAGGAGCATTCGAAATATTAAATTTTCCATGACCCGAGTGAATTTGGCCGATTGCATAAACCTCATTGTAGCTTGTTCGAATACACCTTCTACTCATGATAACCAGACAAGAAAACATGTAACTGAGTCAAGTCGCAGGTTCTCGGTGACTAGAACACATTACCGCTACATGAGATGATCATGTCCTCAAATAACTGGTACAGAATATTTAATGTGGCATAGGTTGTACGGCATGTTGTTGCTACAGTTGTTGTTGTTGTATCAAAAATTATAGAAGATCTATGATAAGAATTGAATTTCCTGCAACTCGATTTTTCAAAGTGTTGTTCTCTGTGTGTTTTTTTTTTTTTTTGTTGTGTAGTACGGTTGTCACCATCAGGTGTTAGTGCCACCTTGGAAAGTTGTCAAAATGTGGCGTCCTTGACGTTGAGGATTATAAATCAAATGACGGAAAAAAGGGATACAAACACATTCTAATTAGAAAGACTGTAGCTAATGGCTACTGAAATGTTTTTTTTTTTTTTTTAATGAAGACAATAAAAATGTCAGACCGTAAGACTTCCACAGAAGGTTCCCTATTCGTTAGAGATGTCCTCTTAAGTCTACAGTACTCATTTCTGAATAGTTTGATACGTAATTCAAATCTCTACCATTTGATTTTAAAACAGTCTTCACTTCTATCCATCTTCCTACTATGCACTTCTGATAAATACTCCAACATTCTCGTCTGCCTTGATCATTACCATTTAATTTCCTACACTCTGGGCTCCAGCAGAGAGAAATGTTTTGATATGCCTACCTGTTTAATCTGGCTGGATGGCTACAGCTGAGTTAGCAATTTATGTTGAGTAAGGCAATACTCTTCGAACTGTTGTGTTTGTAACAAACTTCAATTGCAAAAGAATCAAATAAATCAGAATTAAATAAAACATTCAGAAGATTTATTCAGCAGCAATTACCGACAAAATATTTTTATTTTCAGTTGTAATGGACGTTTTTCCAGATTAGCCGAGTCCCATAATCAATGCACACACAATACGCTTGGTTCACTCAAAATATACTTCTAAAAAACGCTTAAATATAAAATTGTATTTGACAGCACTAATAAATTAAGAATGTTAATTCAAGTTTCACTCGCACATGATATAATTCGCATTTGCATTTTACGTCTTTTGGTAGTTATAAAGTCTAGATTTAAGATCCATGATGTGCATCATGGATATGATCCACATCATAGATATGATGTGCATCATGGATATGATCCACATCATAGATATGATGCACATCATGGATATGATGCATGCATCATGGATATGATGCACATCATGGATACGATGCACATCATGGATATGATGCATGCATCATGAATATGCTGCACATCATGGATATGATGCAAATCATTGATATGATGCATGCATCATGGATATGATGCACATCAAGGATATGATGCATGCATCATGGCTATGATGCACATCATGGATATGATGCACATCATGGATATGATGCACATCATAGATATGATGCATGCATCATGGCTATGATGCACATCATGGATATGATGCACATCATGGATATGATCCACATCATAGATATGATGCATGCATCATGGATATGATGCACATCATGGATATGATGCATGCATCATGGATATGATGCACATCATGGATACGATGCACATCATGGATATGATGCATGCATCATGAATATGCTGCACATCATGGATATGATGCAAATCATTGATATGATGCATGCATCATGGATATGATGCACATCAAGGATATGATGCATGCATCATGGATATGATGCACATCATGGATATGATGCACATCATAGATATGATGCATGCATCATGGCTATGATGCACATCATGGATATGATGCACATCATGGATATGATGCACATCATTGATATGATGCATGCATCATGGATACGATGCACATCATGGATATGATGCATGCATCATGGATATGATACACATCATGGATATGATGCACATCATGGATACGATGCACATCATGGATATGATGCATGCATCATGGATATGATGCACATCATGGATATGATGCACATCATGGATATGATGCAAATCATTGATATGATGCATGCATCATGGATATGATGCGCATCATGGATATGATGCATGCATCATGCATATGATGCACATCATAGATATGATGCATGCATCATGGATATGATGCACATCAAGGATATGATGCAAATCAAGGATATGATGCATGCATCACGGATATGATGCGCATCATGGATATGATGCATGCATCATGCATATGATGCACATCATAGATATGATGCATGCATCATGGATATGATGCACATCAAGGATATGATGCACATCAAGGATATGATGCATGCATCATGGATACGATGCACATCATAGATATGATGCATGCATCATGGATATGATGCACATCAAGGATATGATGCATGCATCATGGATATGATGCACATCATGGATATGATGCACATCAAGGATATGATGCATGCATCATGGATATGATGCACATCATGGATATGATGCACATCATAGATATGATGCATGCATCATGGCTATGATGCACATCATGGATATGATGCACATCATGGATACGATGCACATCATGGATATGATGCATGCATCATGGATATGATGCACATCATGGATACGATGCACATCACGGATATGATGCATGCATCATGGATATGATGTATGCATCATGGATATGATGCACTTCACGGATATGATGCATGCATCATGGATATGATGCACATCAGTGATATGATGCATGCATCATGGATACGATGCACATCATGGATATGATGCATGCATCAAGGATATGATGCACATCAAGGATATGATGCATGCATCATGGATATGATGCACATCAAGGATATGATGCACATCAAGGATATGATGCATGCATCATGGATATGATGCACATCATGGATATGATGCCCATCATGGATATGATGCATGCATCATGGATATGATGCACATCATGTATATGATGCATGCATCATGGATATGATGCACATCATGGATATGATGCACATCATGGATATGATGCACATCATGGATATGATGCATGCATCATGGATATGATGCACATCATGGATATGATGCATGCATCATGGATATGATGCACATCATGTATATGATGCATGCATCATGGATATGATGCACATCATGGATATGATGCACATCATGGATATGATGCACATCATGGATATGATGCATGCATCATGGATATGATGCACATCATGGATATGATGCATGCATCATGGATATGATGCACATCATGGATACGATGCACATCATGGATATGATGCACATCATGGATATGATGCACATCATGGATATGATGCACATCACGGATATGATGCACATCATGTATATGATGCACATCATGGATATGATGCACATCATGGATATGATGCACATCATGGATATGATGCACATCATGGATATGATGCAAATCATTGATATGATGCATGCATCATGGATATGATGCGCATCATGGAAATGATGCATGCATCATGCATATGATGCACATCATAGATATGCATCATGGATATGATGCGCATCATGGAAATGATGCATGCATCATGCATATGATGCACATCATAGATATGATGCATGCATCAAGGATATGATGCACATCAAGGATATGATGCACATCAAGGATATGATGCATGCATCATGGATATGATGCACATCATGGATATGATGCACATCATGGATATGATGCAAATCATTAATATGATGCATGCATCATGGATATGATGCGCATCATGGATATGATGCATGCATCATGCATATGATGCACATCATAGATATGATGCATGCATCATGAATATGCTGCACATCATGGATATGATGCATGCATCATGGATATGATGCACATCATGGATATGATGCACATCATGGATATGATGCACATCATGGATATGGTGCACATCATGGATACGATGCACATCATGGATACGATGCATATCATAGATATGATGCATGCATCATGGATGTGATGCACATCAAGGATATGATGCATGCATCATGGATATGATGCACATCATGGATATGATGCACATCATAGATATGATGCATGCATCATGGATATGATGCACATCATGGATATGATGCACATCATGGATATGATGCACATCATGTATATGATGCATGCATCATGGATATGATGCACATCATGGATATGATGCACATCATGGATATGATGCATGCATCATGGATATGATGCACATCATGGATATGATGCATGCATCATGGATATGATGCACATCATGGATACGATGCACATCATGGATATGATGCATGCATCATGGATATGATGCACATCATGGATATGATGCAAATCATGGATATGATGCATGCATCATGGATATGATGCTCATCATGGATATGATGCATGCATCATGGATATGATGCACATCATGGATATGATGCATCATGGTTAGTTCTGTTAATAACATAACAGAGCTCTGTTACCTAACATGGAGAGATAGATTTTAAAATCTATCTTCACACACGTTACTTTAGAGCCCATTCAGCGAACACAAGTAGTTGTGTATTGTCATCTGTGGTGATTTGACAAAACAAACTGAATAAAGGACATCTAATTTGAAAGATATAGCGTCAATAACATGATCGTGATCAACAGTCCAAGTACGGAACAGAGATTAGCAAATGTTTGATTCATGCGCCTACTCATTCAGATTCATAAATTTTGAAATATACTGATAATACTCATAAATGATTCGAGTGATTCGAATCATTCATCAAAATTTACAGTCTTAGTCGATGTTGCATTTACAAAAAAAAGAAGAAAGAAAACGACAAAGATAGCAAGTAAAGTAAACATACAACGAATTATATTTATTTTGTGATTATTGTAAATGTTGAGTCATGGAGAGTCGAAATCAACAACATTATGAGTATTGTTATGTATGAGTACGATGAGTACTCAAACTTTGAATATGAGTAGTATGAGTATGATATAAAAATAAGCTTGAATGCGTACAAATATCAGAAATTATGAGTATGATTCGAATCTTCAATACTCATTGCTGATCTCTGGTTCGGAAGTCCCTCTTAGAAGTTTTAAATAAGACTAGACTACAGCGCTTTTACAGGAGTAGCTGAATGGAAGTAAGATTGATTTATGTAAAGTATTTAAGGATTCTTTATAGTGCTTAGGAATTTTTTTTCTTCGAGCACTGTTTGCAATCGAATATATTCTTCCAATCCAAGATATACGTATGATTTATTAATGGTTGTTACTACCGAAAATTACAAAAAACGCATTTTCTAAACTTCTCTCTATTTTAACAATGGTTTGGTTTTTTAGTTGCTCTAGTTTCCAGCAGAAAAAAAATTCTGCTCAAAATGACGAAATCTTTTCAAAATACGTTTGTTTTTCCTTTCTGTCAACCATCTTTTGATCCGGCAATTTATTTTCCATTTGTAAGCAGTTTTATTCTATTTTTCTTGCCGTTTTTTTTATTTTTTCTCTTTTTCATTATTTTTTGCAAAGCATTTCATTAAAACAAAGTGTATTTAGAGTACCTTTTATTTGTTTATACTTCGAGGATTTTTTTTCTACTTTTTCACCAGAAAAAAACAAATCCTAGATAAAAATCTACGAAGTGATGTTGAAAAAGTAAAAAGGATAAACAAACAAAACCAACAAACAAGACAGTAAAAAATAGAGAAAAAACAAAAAAGTGAAGGGAAAAAAAGTAGAAAAAGAATGGCATAAGAAATACTGCCAACATACTTAAAGTTTAATTTGCACATAAGTTGCAAACACACACATCCACAAAGACAATCGAAAGTGTCGCTTTAGAACTCTATTAAAAATATTTCAGTGTTTATTTTAAACAAACGTTAAAGGAACACAAAAAAAACACACACACATACAAAACCGGAGAACACAACGAAAGGGGAGAACAATAAAGGAAAAAGCCAGAAATAAAAACCAAATGAAGACAATGACGGTAACGCTGTCAACGAAGACATTGGCAAACAATTTAAAATAAAACTGTAGGAAGAACAATGTGGCAGAGACTTATAGTTGTGCAAGCACGACTACTTAGTGCCTTAAAAAACAATGAAATGAAGATATATACGCCTTAACATGGGTCATAAAAAGAAGTGTTTCTAGACTAAAGATAGTCTGAAGGTATGAGATGGTGACGTTTTGAAATCTGTAACTCTCTAATCGCTGGCTAGAACCCTAAAAATTTAAATATTTTGCCAATCAATTTTTCCATCAAATTTAATCTAATTTACAAGCAAAAGGAATCCATGCAAGACTATCAAATCGAATCTTCCAACAGAGTACATTAACACTTGATAACCGCCACTTTGTTGAGACAATTACGTCTATCAAATTAGTTGTCCTTTATTCAGTCCGTTTTGTCAGATCACAAGGACGGATATACCAGTCAACAGCACGTGCAAATTATAAATTTGTGTTCGGGGGAACGTGCCACGCCCATTTGCCCATTTGACAATCGCCTTAATCGGCTTAGGACCCTTCGCAATAATGTGAAACTCCTTCAGTAAACAATTGACGAACACCACTGCACTAAGATAGTGAGCAAAAGTATTCACGAAAGAGCAAGAGGATCGTTTACTCAGACCACAACTTGGCGAATTTTGTGTTGTGACTTATGCCTACATTGCGACAAATTTCATCTCATACAAGTCACCTGACCCGAGAACTAAGCATAAACGACCATAGTTCGCTGCCTGTGTTCACTGAAACAACTCTAGAGTAATTGGCAAGCTGACCCTAATTTTTATCGAAACTTTTACTCAACGATGAGGCCGATTCCTGGATGACTGGTTACGTGAGCAAACAAAATTGTGGAATATAAGACGATACCAACCCATATAAGATTCAAGAGTGCCCTACGTATCCTACAAAAGTCAGTGGTCGGTGCAGATTTTTCAATGTGAAGATTGTGCCTCATCGGGCAACATTTATCTCACCATGACTTGGTCAATAGTGAATACTATAACTTCGATAACTTCCAATTTCTTTCTTGATTGAATTAGATGATGTGGGCTCCAACGACATATGGTTTCAACAGGACTGCTGTGGACTGTTCGATGATAGCAATCCACATAAGATTCAAGAGTGTCCTACGCATCCGGCAAAAGTCACTGTACAGAGCAGATTTTTCGATGTGGCGATTAAAGGACTTCGATTTCTTTTAGAACGACTTTGTCAATGTCGAGTACTATAGGTCGCTGATTACCAACTTCTTTTTTGCTTGAATTAGATGATGTGGACACCAACGATATGTGGTTTCATTACCTTCCACACAGCTCAAGCCACATTAGTTGTTCTGCACGAACGATTTGAGAGCATAGTCATCTCAAGTGATGGTGACGTGAACTGGACACTGCACAATGCGATTGAGGATTTCCTAAGCTGTAGGTATATGCGAATAAGCCGCAATATCAAGGGAGATTTTAAAAGCCAGCATAACCCCTGGTCTTCGTCACAGCGATTTTTATTCATTCTATATACCCTTTTAGCACCCTGTAGTATTAGGACTTGGTAGCCTAGCTTCTCACAAAGCCTAGCCATACCACAAACCTCGTACAATCTATTCTTCTTGATCTTTCTAATGGTATCACAAGGTATCGTAAAGGCTTAAGCTGATACTGCTACTGGCAGGATATCTATCTAATGTCTGTAACTAGTCAAAAATGTAGACGTAGGGTACACAAAACAACCAATAAAGAAAACAATCAAAAAACCTTGAAAAGCTGTTACTGGTAGTGGCGGTGCTGTTTCGTTCGTTGCAATGCTTTCGCAGACACCCATCACACGGTTTAGAGAACTACAATATTTAATTGTTATTGTATTTGTTGTTATTGTCGTAGTACAATAAGGACTAAAATATTTATTTTTAGGATAAAATATAATTCAGTAGGGCTTAAAACAGTGGCAAAAGAGAAAATAATGCAGATAAGTGTTATACGACTCCACTTTTAAGCACAAGCAAACACACTTGAGCGTAAATACTTTATAAATATACCAGCAATCATACAGTGGCAAGCAAAACAAAATAAATTTAAAAAAAATTGGAAACTATTCTGAAAATTTAAATTCGTAGCGTGTTTTCTTTCGTACAATATAGGCGCTGAAGCTAATATACAAGTCTTTGTTAGAAAAAATGCAAGTCATCGACGAAAAAATATACAAGTCATCAACCGGAAAATACATGTCATCAACCAAAAATGCAAATCAACAATCAAAATAATGCAAGTCACTGTTAGAAAAAATGCAAGTCATCGTCAAAAAAAATGCGAGCCATAGACCAAAACAAAAGCAAGTCCTTGTTAGAAAAATGCAAGTCATCGTTAAAAAGAAATGGAAGTCATCGACCAAAACAAATGCAAGTCATCAACCGAAAAATACAAGTCATCGACCAACAATGCAAATAAACGATCAAAATAATGCAAGTAATTGACTAAAAAATGCAAGTCATCGTCCAAAACAAATGCAAGTCATCGACGAAAACAAATACAAGTCATCGACCAAAACAAATGCAAGTCAACGACCAAAAAATGCAAGTCATCGCACAAAAATGGAAGACATCAATAAAAAGTGCAAGTCATCGACCAAAAACATGCAAGTCATCGACCAAAAAAATGCAAGTCATCGACAAAAACTCAAGACTCCGAAAATTTTGCTCTACTTTTATAGATAAATCTTCGTGCTCCTTTGAAGAAAACAATTGATCTTCGATGTCTACATCTCCGGTCCCAAATAACATCCGACCGTAAGGATACTTGTTTTGGAATCTTTGAGACTCCCTAAGTCCACTACTGTATTCTGAATACTTCCTTTTACCCACTGTACTTTCAATCTATAAACAAACCATAACGTAGTGATGGGAAAGAGAAAAGTGGAAAAACAACAACTGAAGTTACATGAGTTTAAAAAAAATCGCACAAAATCAAACGGAACTACAATGCGGACGCAGTGACAAAGTGAAAGACAAAAGGAAAGTACTTAAGGAAAGACGGCTAAACGAACAATTTAGAATAATAGAAAAGCACAGAAAATATTAAATCAGCTCACAAGAAGTCGAAAAGGATATTAAAATAGACAAACAGTGAAGGCTTTTAAATAAAATAGAAGATGGTCATGAAATGGGAAAAAGGAACAAAATTTTAAAAATAAATCAAGATTTGAAAAACAAATTTCCTGATATTGAAAAAGGTTTCCTTTCTAAATCCAGCAATAATATGATAAAATTTAATTAAGGCCTACATCATTAGGGGAATCATTATTAGATGTAATAAAATGGGCTACTTTAGGCCGCCATTACATTTTGCATTTTCGAACAATTTGAATGCGTTGCTCTAGCATCAACCGATTCATGATGACTTGCCAAAGCTTATTGAACAGAAATGTCAATACAGTTTGACATAATCGCTGTCAAACCGTAGTGATCGATATCGAGAATTCTTAAGAAGCTAAAACTAACCTATACAAGGTGGTAAATTTCTAAGCTGAATAGCGTAGAGCTGGGATAAGGCTAAATAGTTCGAATTTATTTTGGATTCTAAAATGACATGGTGCCCTAAGAAAAATTAGCCTAGTATGTCTATGGCCTTTGGTTGTTTACAACCATGTATGTGGATGCCTTGGTGGTCTAGTGGGTAGTGTGGACTATTAGCGTAAGGGTCGTGTGTTCGATTCCCACCTGAGACTCTGGTCTGTGACACTACAGCGAGCATATGATCAAGTTACTCCGCTCGTATGTAATTATAATATAATTTGTAATTGTATTGTAATTAATAAATAAATAGATGATGTATGTGATCTACTGTAAAATATTTGAATTGTTGAATTTGAAAGCTTAGGACGACTGCTAATGTCATCTTCCTATAAAGGAATATAAATTCAAGTATACAACTCTTCCCGTCTAATGGCCCTAAAGAAAGGTGTCGAATGAAGTTCTATGCAAATGAATATAAATCGGGAATAACAGATGAGGGTGGATTTTATATTACAAGAACTGACAAGATTCTCAACGAGAAATCATCTTCAGTGATGAGTTTCATTTCTGACTGAATGGGTATAAGAATGAACAAAATTATCGAATTTGAGAAGATTTAAATCCAACGATTAGATGCAAGAGTGTCCAATGCTATTTATAGTAGAGGCGTCAACAATCCATATATTTTTGAGAATAACGTTGGCCATCATTGTCACAACGGCGAGCATAATACGGGTAGATGATACTACATTTGGCCTGAATGACCTGGACACCAAGAAATATTCTGTCACAATGACACTTTGAATATACTGTACGAGCCATTTGAGGCATGGTCATCTCATGTGGGATCGTGCGATATGAAACCCCGTTAGACCATTTCTTGTGGGATTTTCTTAAATCACAAATATATGTGATTACGTCACAGATGACAGCGGAATTTATGAAAACATAGTCTATACATACATAGATAATTGAACATTACACCCCTTCAGTCAGGATTACGGCCTAGCTTCTCACACCACTCATATGGTGTGCCTTAATTTTATACTTTAGTGGCTGGACCTACAGTTTAAAGTCGACTCCGAACGATAGATTTTAAGAAAGTTTTTCATGACAGGTTTATTTACATAACAACATAATCCATGCCATCCGTTAAATTCTGTATAATTTATGCACCAGAGTCATGAGAAATATGATATTTCTGCTGCTATCCATGAGACTATGCAGGAGAATTCGAGGCAGACGATTTCGCATAGCTCACAAGGATACTACCTATCGCAGGCCACAACTTGTTGGCGATGTTTGTGTAGCTACTGGGGTCTGCATCCGGAAAAAAATCAACTGACCCAGGAATCAAAGGCAAACGACCATAGACAACGATGTACATATATGCACGGAAACTGCATATAAAAATGTCGTTGAAAACTAATCTACAGAGATGTGACCCATTTCCGGATGAATGGTTGCGTGGACTTCGAATTTGTGACGAATGCCCAATGTATCCTAAAAAAAAGTTACAGATCCCATGTGGATTTTGGACTGACAGCCTCCCTCATAGGTTATTATTGTATTATTAATTTCCTTTTTCCTGAATTGAATGATCCAACGACATGTGGTTTAAGAGGATAGACCTATGTGCCTCAGAGCTCATGTTGAAATTAATACTATACGCGTGATATGAGTGCATGCTCTTATCACGTGAAATCTTTTCTACCTCCTTGCCACCAAAATCATGTCTTATGACCATCAAAGCCAATCCAAGGCATGCTATAGGCCAAATTCAGTTTGATATATGATAAATTCGACATTTCGAATATGCTCCACCTAAAGAAGCCATAGTGGGCATTTCAACAATTTTTTATTCCACACATATTCAATAGGTATCAGTAGGTATTTCAAACGAATTAAAAGTTTGGATATCACACACACTCTTTATTAAATTTTGAGATAGAAAGCGCTTAATGAAAGACGTGATATATAGAACAGACCGACATAAGGGTTAATTTTTAAGGCTGTATTAGAAGAAAACCCATTGCAATTAAATAACACTCTCTGCTTTGATGGCTTCTATGCAAAAAGCTTTTAAAATTTACTTCCAACGAGAAGTAACTATTAATGCCCGAGTAGATGTTTTATTGAAAATTTCTGTTTGAACTCCATTAAATCACAGTCGAAATTGAATTCGATACATGCTTACAATTAAATTGAAGAGGGCGGGTGAATATTTTTTTAAATAATTTATGCAAGTAAGTCTACATATGTACATATATGTATAAGTGGAAATGTAAATATGGTTTATATGTACAAATCCTTGAATCCTTGACCATATTTAAGGGACGTATGGAATTTCTCATTTTTAAAACTTTAAAAATTATTTTTTTCTTTCTTTTTCAAAAGCAACAAAAACAACTTTGGTGTGCTTTCATTAAAATAATTAAAAAAAATAGAAAGAAAAAAAGAAGAAGAAAGAGGAAACGAAAAACGTATAAAAAAGACTTTAGTGATGATGAAAACGTATAAAAAAGACTTTAGTGATGATGAGTGTTTAAAAATGAATTTGCAAAATGTATGTAAAATCAGAGTGTGAAAGAGAGTGAAAGAGAGAGAGAGAGAAACCATTATTCATCATTTTAAAAGTCCATTTGGATAAAAATTTAAAATCAAGTTAAAATTGAAATGCAAAACTAAAAAAAGAGCTCTTAGAGAGTGTAACAAGTTTAACACAGCAACCCTTTCAATAACATTCACGTGTATTTCTGTCATGTTTTCGGGGTTTTTTTTTTGCATTTAAAAATATTTTAAAAAATGCATATATGTATAGTACCAGTGTAAATGTATTTATCATATGCTCTAAAATTTATATTCATGCAAAAAATATAACATGTATGTATGTATGTATTTTAAAGTCATTTACATAAAATTTTAAAAATATTTCAAGAAAAAATTGTGTTTCTTTCCTGTCGTTTCCACACACAGGCCAAGTAGTGCAGGGAAAGCGGCTTTACAATGCAAATTTATGCAAAACGTGTCAATGTGCTAACAACGAGCCTAATTTTCGATGGGGTGTTTAAAAAGGCGTAAAGAATATTAGTGTGTGTGTGTGTATAGAAAAATAGCATTGAAATTCATGTGTATCATGTGTATGGGTTGTTTAAAAGTGCTTTAGAGATTGAAAAACTAAAATTTATTTCATACTAACACGGCTTTTAAATGTTACGTTTTTCAAATGCTGCTGCTCTCAAATGTGACGTGAAGGGGCTTAAAGTGTTTAAAGTTAAATGTTAAAGCATGAGATACCCTATAGCAATCGTATGGAATATTAAAACAATGTTTATTAAACTCGACACTGGTGCAGTGGTTTTTTGTATAAAGTAAGGAGTGCGCACAAATAAATCTCGGCTTTTGAAAAATCACCCTCTGTAGAATCAGCTTTAAAAACACATTGAATTACTATTCCGTATTTGTCGTCTGACGTAGCCGTAGTCCAATAGGTAGTAGGCTATGGTTCAAACCACAGGTCAGATATCCTCAACAAACCAAAATATGAAAAAACAGTTCTTCAGCCACTTCCTAGCAGCAGATTTCTGGCAAAAAATTGCCTTGAAAAGGGTTCTCAAAAATCTGTCGTTCGGAGTCGGCTTTGAGCTGTAGGTCACACCACATACAATTAATGAGAAGCTAGGTCGCAATACTGACTGAAGGGTTGTAATGACCAATTATTTCACGAGTTATTTGTCATCAAATCGATTACTATTAACCATCGCATCCTCAAATTTGTAATAGCAAGCTTGTCTTCCGTACTGTTTTGATTCTCATAATACTGTGATCGTGGAAGGTATGCTGTAGGCTTTGATATTTCCAGGAATGATTTCTGCCAAAGCTGTGGATGTCAGGAGAAGGAGGAGGAGGAGGAGGAGAATTGTGTGCAGACCATTTTTGACTACAAATTTTCTGACTCGAGCAGAAGATATTCCATTTTTAGAGAACTCTGTGTTTCTTATTTGTAGGCATTGATAAATAAATTAATTTTCAGGGAAGAAAAGTATTGCATACCTCTAGGTAAAAAAAGGCGTGACTCTTTTCTCTGGCTGTGGATGTCAGAAGGAGGAGGAGGGGCATGAGCAGACCATTTTTGATTCCAAATTTTCTGTTTACATTGACTCGGGCAGTAGATATTCCATTTCTAGAGAACTCTGTGTTTCTTATTTGTAGACATTGATAAATAAATAAATTTTCAGGGAAGAAAAGTATTGCATACCTCTAGGTGATTAAGGGTGTGACTCTTTTCTAATCAGTATGCCTTTAAACTCCTTAAAAACATAATTTTTTTAAGGAAAACTTCATGTTTGAAAACATTCCTTTGGAAATAAATTTAAAACCAAAATTTTAACGCAACTACTTCACAATTCCTATTAATCTAGTAGCCTAAAAAGCTGCCTCATATTCAGACTTAATGAGCACAGCCTGAATATATATGTACTTCATTTTAGCAAATAAGCACATTCTTACAATAGCCGTTTACAACACCATTACACTGTCGCAATTGCAACGTTTTTCCATATTACACTGCCTAAAATGATTTTTTGTTTTGTGCATAAAATCAAAAGAGGCAGAGGGAAGAAAGAAAATCTGAAAAAAAAAATTGCAGAAAACAAATAAATATTACATCACTGAAAAATTCATTCATGTATTTATGCATGGCGTTGTCAGTTAGACTCTTAGTCAAAATGTCAGTCAATCTTTTAAGTGGAACACGCCAAACTCAATAGAAAAATGTCAGGTTACGTAGTTCTCTTTTTGCAAGGAAAGGCAAAGCAAGGCAAGGCAAAGCAATGCAAGGCTGTTGCTGTTGCTATTGTTATTCCTGCCTTTACCAAACTGCCAAGCGCTATTATTATTGTTCTCGTTTAGAGCCAGTTTGGTGAGCCAGTTTTTCCACAAAATACTTGCTGTTTTTCCCTCTTTTTTGGTTGGCTTTTGCACCTGCCTTGTATGCAATAATAAAGGCAACTGGGTGTTGGTAAGAATGGCAGCAGTACTAATCTGTTAATAGAAACATTAACGAGTTACAACGTAATGATTTTCAAACATGCAATATTTCTCTTACTCTCTCTCTCTCTCTCTCTCTGTATTTCAGCTATAGTTGTGGTAGTGTTAGTAGTAATTGAACAATAGTTGTTGGTTTGGCAAAAAGTGCAAAAGTAAGAGTAACGACTAAAAGTCAAAGGATTCTATTTTCTTGCAACATGGCATTTTGGCATTTTGGTTTTTTGTTTTTTTTTTAGGTACTACATTGAGCGTCCCTCAAAAGGTCCCTTTTGGTAAGGATTGTGAAGAGCTATTGTTCGAGAGAGCAATTAAAAAATATATGGCATAAATTTAGGGGCTTACAGTTCTATTGTTTAAATTTATGAAAAGTTACTAAAAGTATGCAACAGTATATTAAATTTTGTAAGGAAATTAAATTTAACCTAAAAATATAGAATCTTCTTATGAATATGAATGAATACAGTCATGTAGAACAGTAGAATTTTAGGTAAAAAGGGTCTCAGCTGAAGCTCACTTGATTTCATTCTCCTCCGCCCGCTTGGCTATTGTAGTGCGCTTCAGGCTAAAATAAGCTAATGAGTAAGAGAGCTCCAGGAACTTGTCAGAGTTATTATCTCCCCATATGGGGCTTGTAGGGTGTATCAAACACCATATTGATGATACCGACAAACGTAACTTGGGAACGATTGCATAGTAAAGAACACTCTACGCAATGAACTAGCAAGTTTCCGACTAAAGAGGAGAGACCTAATTATTACCATTAAACCAAGTTTCTTCAGAGAGAGAAGAATATGTGAAGAGAACTTAGTTCTTGAATGCCAGAACATACGGAACGCATACTGCAAAATTTGCATTCCACTACTTCCGCTGTATTAGAAAATCCACCACATTTACCTTCCCATGTAATTAAATAGCATTCCATGAGCTTTAATTGAACTTAAAAACTACATTTATCACATTCTGACACAATCAACTAGTAAAACGGTAATCAACAGAGTCTAAATACTCTAGTCAAGGTGTGAAATGATTGCCCACATCGCATGGCGAAAAACAAAAATGAAGTCACAAGTCAATAACTATTAATGCCGCTGGTAACTAACGTTAGCGACCCACTCTGTATGGTTGCCAAAGGCTGTCATACTTCTGTATTTAAAACAGCCAAAAGGGGTTGATAAGTTGCAACAATAACCACCCACGTGTTGGTGTTTTTAAACTGCGATCATAAGGCAAGAATCATTTTATAACGTTGAAGGCTGGAACGAAAATATTTATATTTTGTAATTGGGAGATTTGTGGGATGAAATCCTTGCTATCGAAACGGCCTGTCATTTTTCCGAGTTTGAGATATGCGGTCAGCCGGTCCTCGTTCCTAAAAGTTTAATATTTGGCTTGTATGAGTCTTGTGGTACAGAGACATTTGGGAGAATGTAAGAGCAAAGGAAATGATTTATATTGCCCAATATGAAGATACACAGAGCGTTTGGATGTAGGGCACTATGAATTCGAAGATGATGTGACGAAGATGGAACATCTTCTGTATTACAGGGTGGTACTTCCTTCCAGAATCTATCTGAGTTCTCAGATTTCAAACTGCAGAGCATTTTCGAGAGAAGCTTAGCTTAGTTCTGCGTGGTTTCGAATTGAGACGATATTGGTGGGGCACTGGCAAAGTAAGCTTCGTCAGCTAGATAGGGATGTAGAGGCTCACCACTTGTTGGATTCTATGTCATGTGGATCTTCAGGGCAATGAGTGGGCAAATATACTTGTCTAATTGGAATAATTTAATAAGTCTATACGACCGTAGAAACCACCAAGAATGTATCTCACAGTCTTCGTAATAGATATTCGAATAGCTCGAGTTGCCACAAAATTTACTAGAAATCGGTTTAGGAATTTCAAAGCGGTCATCGGCATACAAAAAGACGAACAATATCCAACTGTAAAATAAGGATGAAGACAACTGAATATCAATTTTCGTTATTTCTTGAGCAACCAAAAATTATGGACAGAACTTGTTGAGCCAAAGGATATTTATGAAAAATCCTTAGCTTCAGAAAGTTTACAGGACATCGGAGAGCTTATGGTGTTACACTGAGACATTTTAAAGATTCTAGGAAAGCTTTGCTTAAGGCAGTTGCCATTAACCAACAACAGGTTTTGAAAGCATGTTTTAAAATTTCAAAATTAACGTTAATCCATGAGCACGTCATAATATCTGTTCAAACTTGTTCACAATTTTTTCTCATTAACAGTATTAAATATCCCTTAACGCTGGCATCACAACAACAATGGCGAATATACGTATGTGAGTATGACATTGTGTACAAAAAGGGGTGGTCGACCATTCACACCATTTTTTCTAATTTCGACATCAACAGCTATTTAACAGCCGGCAACAACATACTCATCAGTACAGCCACCCACCCATACATATCACAATTTAATCGATGTTAGCCTGTCGTAATGCTCAGCTATGTACATGGCTAATAGCGTAGCATGTAGTACGTATGACAGCAATATGGCTGAATAGTTGGCTGCTGTATGTTATTGCACGTTTGTACTACAAAAATATATATTGTTGAGTGGGTGGTTGGCATATAACTGTAGATCTTGTTATAATTGCATTGTAATATGAAAATAGTTGTTGTAGTAGTTGTACAATGTGAATTAGTGTATGTGCTAGTAACACAAGTTCCAACTAATTTCCCACTACTACCGACGATGTTGATGTTGGAAAACTAGAAAAAGAGAAGAAAAAAAAAAAAGGAAAGAAGGAAGAGAAAGAACGTAAATGCAAAGAGAGAGAGAGAGAGAGAGAGAGAGAAAAAATGAAAACGATTGGTCTACTAATTTCCAATCTCACTTGACATTAAAGTCATTTATTTCCCCATACAAGTGCCCCACAACAAATACCCTTTAGTCCCATATTTCCAACACATTTTAACTTTATAGGTCCTTGTAAGTAAGTATGGCAAGCATAACAGTTTTCTATGTATGTGTGTATGTATGTTTGGGAGCAAAAGTTTTTTTATCGTTTACACTTTCATACTTATTTATGTATCTGTGGCAATTATAATGATTTTCGTACCTGGAGAGTATGCTCAACAAACGTTTACAAACGTTCGAATAACGAATTTTTAATAGCATAGGTGTTGTAGTTTAATGAGATTGATTAATAGTTTGAAATTAAAGACTAGAAGAAAAGAGAAGGAGGATGGACCAATTTAAATCCTTTAAAAATCTGTAATTTAAATTGAAGTTTAATGTGGCTCATGTTCATGCTCATGCTCATACTCATGTCCTTTAGGTTGTCTTAAATTCAACAGTTTAATTATACAGTGTAACCATGTCTCCTCTCACTTAATATCAAAATATCCTTTGGAAGGAAAACTGGCAAAAAGAAAACCTCACTGAAAAAAATACATACACATACCCACATATACTCGTACTAACACAAAAAAAAACCGAGTAGATGTTAAGACAACAGCCATCAGCTACCACAGATTTGCATACAACGTTGGCACTTATTTTTAGCCATTGGCTGTATGACATGTTGTATCATTTCTCTGCAATTTTTTGTTCTGTTGTTTTCTTTTATCGTTGTTGCTTTTGTTGCTATTTTAACTTTCACATGCTTGTGTATCTTAAATTCTAATCCTTTTTATGGTGTACACGAGCCAAGAGTAACAATACCAGCAACAAGAAATAAAAAAAACGAAAAAAGAATGGAAAAAAAGAATGGAAAAAAAGATTGAAAAAAAAGAACATCTCCTCTGGAAAATAGTGGCAGCAGTTAGAATTACAAGCTTTTTACAATGCTGTCTAACAATAACATGGCCATAGTAGTACCATGCTTTACATATATTTATTAAAGTATGTAAGCTTTGTGTGTGAGTATGTGTGTGTTTAGGAGCTTATGTGTTCCTTGTTATGTTATAAAGATATAATTCCTTAAACTGTATGCAAACTATAGAGGCTAAATAATAATGGAATATTGTGTTAAATTATAATATATGAGTATGAGCTAAGGCACCCTACACAGATGGCATAGTAGGCTGGGATCATAGATGTTTTATCAGGGAAAAAAGCTTTAGTCCATCCGACAAGATATTAATGATGCATTTAGGCTACATTAGGCTACATGTAGTCCATTGTAATACTAAAGTTGTCCCTTTTCTCTGGCCTTGAAATCATCCGGAGATTACACTATCAATGTCCACTTCCGACATAAAATTTAGATCTTCTGTATGGTAGACACGAGGAAGCTTTCTCAATTTCCGATATCCCTAGCCATGTACCCATTAGGTGAAGTTTAATCTTCGTCGTCGTCTAACAGGTTCTGCATAAATCATTTGCTGTGTGCAAAACTAATGCGCGTAGTTTAAGTTTCCAAAATGTAATGCAATAGTAATAAATCCAACCAACCAACATTTTGAGCATCTTCAACAGTTAGGTTGAGTTGGAAATCTTATTTTTCTTCCATTCATTTCACGATATAAGAGATTCTCCTTAAGGAACGGGGATACTCGTCAGTTAAGCGCATACTCGCGTAATATCTGAAGAAGTTGTGACTCGGGGAAGAAGAAAGAGACTGTCTGTTACCTAACAGTAAAGTGGCCTTCAGATTCCACGAGTGGTGTACACCGCAATGATACAAAGGAAAATTTAAATGATTTTATACGTGAGTGCCACTTTCTTTGCAGAGTGGCAAACGTTTGGTTTCTCATCCATTCGCTGAAGAAATAAGTGATAATAAAATCAATTGCATAGAGACTAGATATATCTGTCGTCGATATGGATATATGCAGAACAAAATTTGTGTTAAAATAGACGCGAGTCCAGAATCTGTACTATCGATGAAGAAGATGGCACCAACTCTAGTCACTTCCAGTGAACCCATTAAAAACATTAGAAATTTCTGAATATTCGTAGTCGCCATATGTTAGTAGGAAGTGTGTTGATTTATTACACAATAGCGTGTGGTTTTAAACACGAACTTAGACATCTCAAGCCAAAGGAACTATGAAACAAAAAATATTTCTTTTGATAACTTTCTCTCAGCTGTTAGTCTTCTATCAAAAACTCTGAGATTAAATAAAATTGCAGAGAAAAGTTTCTCAAATCTGTCGTTAATATCTACATATGTATGTATGTTCCACCACTCATAACTAAAATCAATATTCCCAATATGGGTAGTGTGAGAAGATAGGTTGCAATCCACACTAATGTGTTGTAATAACTGAAGTAAATAAGTACGTAAGGAATAGGATCCAAGTATCTGACAAAAACTACGCCGATAAGATAGGTAATTGGCCCACTGGTCTGTTGCAAACTGTAGCATCTCCTACATCACGGTATTCTTTAGGGTGAGAGAGAGAGCAGTCTACTTAGAAATTCATTTCACTAGGCTCAAAATTCACTTTGAAAGAATGATCACAATTTCTTTCCATACTCATAATTGAGCCATCCAAGGCCAATGAGACTAACTTTCCCAAACAACAGCGCCCTAAATTCAAAATTGTCTGCAGCGAACGTGATTACTCTAAAAACTGTAACATCTAGGCGAACGATCGTAGTCCCGTGCACGGCTCAATTGAATTTCACGTGAAATTTTACAGCCTGGCCACTACTTTCCCGAGAAATTTAATAGCCAGGCCACTACTCAGAATTCCATGTATAGGCTGATTAGACCAAAACCTATAAATTCCGCTATGTGTTAATGTTGAGTGGGATTGCAACTGGAATGGATTTAATGCTTGAAAATTTCTGAAAACTTAAGTTTGCTTAATTTATTCCCGATGCGAAAAACTCACGATCCAAAAGAAGCTTTGAGGACAGAGCTGAGGTATTTGTGAGTCCCTCTAGAGATTCTTTGGCCTTCTCAAGTCGTAGCATTATATGCTGATGCTTTCATTTTCAAGGCGAATGCATTACATGCAATGTCTTTAGCTAGCATTGTCTGTCTATGATGACTACTAAATTTCAATTTTTTTGCTTTCAACTTTTATTTATGGCTCTCTAGCCTATTAGAGGCATTATATGCTTTAAGAAGTGATATCATAGAAGGAAAATCAATATGAAAAGAAGCATAGGGTTAAGGAAATTGCTTTTGCCTGCCTAAACCCATGGTATTTCAGCCCTAATAGTGCTTTAAATTAAATGAATAGCTTGTTTTATGGCTTTAGAGGAACTTCTTGCAGAAAGAAAACTTTCTTTTTTTATACTTTTTAAAGCAGGTTTTTGTTTTTGTTGTTTTAAATGAATGTTATGGTTAATTTTGTTTTCTTTTCCCCCCCCCCACGTTTGCTTTTAACCATTTGATTTGATTTTTAAATTAATCCTTTGATTCCATTTTAATTTTTTTTATCCCCGCCAGTTTATTATTGCTGCTCTGGTTCTGGTTGCGGGTTCTTTTTTTATAGCCGGGATTCTCTTAAAGGTTGCAAGTGCTGGTTGTTAGTTTCCACTTCCATTTTCTTTTACTTTTTGCGTTCATTTTGTGTTCTTTTCGTTCTTATTTTGTTTTGTGGCAGCAGGTATATAATGGTAGTTGCAATTAAACGTTTTTATAACTGTAAATTACATTAGTAATATAGTACAAGGTAACGGGAATCACAGTAATAAATCAAAATGTTTATACATGCGTATAAGTGTATTGTTGTTGTTGTTGTTATTGTTTCTTCTTCTTGTTTTTCTTCTTTTTCCTATAATGGTTTATTGCATGGCATTGCATTAACACTAGAATAACCATAAGTGAGAATCGTAAAGGATTGCCATGTATATAGAATAGTTGTCTTGCCACTTGGCTCATGGTGTTTTTAGTTTTAATATTGTATGTGTGCAACATTAAATGGAAATAAAACTATACCAACATACATACAACCTCTGCTCTTAACGCGGACGGGTTGTTTGATTTTTTTTTGCGCTGGGCTCTTATATTTTAATACCCTATAAATGCATTTGAGTTAATTTTCTCTCGTCCAATTGTGTTGCCAATTAATGGCCAATTTTTGGTGTTGATTTAGAAGAAAACATATTAATGTTGACCTCATGGACAGCATAACATTGACCTCATGGACAGCACTTATTAATGACTTTAAATGCAAACGTTCTATAAGGCTGAGGAAACAGTTATCATTCTTGATAGAATGAAGAATAAAGATAGAGAGAAAGAAACGAAGTAGGCAAGTGCTAGTTAATCGCTTTGCACATCGGTTTAGAACCTCAAGCCTACTGGGCTTATGATCTTCTGCTCTACTTCAGCATTGTCTAGCTATACACATACATTGTAACTCTTGTAACTCTCATTTGGGAGACTACACGATTCCTAGACATTTGTTGCTGCTCCAGTTCTCATTATATAACTGGTCATTGCAACCCCTCAGTCAGGATTACGACCTAGCTTCTCACACCACTTATGTTGTGTGTTAATTTTATACATGAATGGCGGGACCTACAGTTTGAAGTCGATTCCGAAGGACAAATTTTTAAGAAATGATCATGGCAAGAGTGCAAGTCGCCGTAGTCTAATAGGTAGTGTTTTCGCTTATTAGACGTAAAGCGTCTGGCCGGAGCCCCAGGCCAGACATCAAAACGAAATATGAAAAAAATATTTCTGACTGAAGGGTTGTAATGGACCATTATGTATGTATGTGTGTATGTAAGAGTGCAAAAGCTTTTGCCAGCAATTTACTGAGAGGAAATCGCCATTCAAAATTTCGGGGCTGCAGCCTTGGCCTTTCATCTAATTAAGCCAATACACTACCAACTAGATTACGGCGACTTTTGTTTCTATTGCAAGAACAAAAATGAGTGTTCTATTCGGGAAATGTATGCCTTTGAATGAAAAATCATTTTTAGCACCCATTTCTGGATGAAATGGTAAGTGAACAGACGAATCTAATTCACATCATACCCAAGAGCATTCAATGTATGCCGAAAAAGTTACTCTTCAGTATTTATTTTGGTATGGGGACGTAATCACTCCATATTTCTATGAGCTGAACATTGGCCAGGACATTACAGTCGACAACGGGAGCTATAACTTGATGAGCACCAACTACTTTTGATCTTGATGTTAAGTGACATGTGATTTCAACAGGATAGCGCTACGTACCGCACAGCTAATGCCACATTGGAAGTCCTGCACAAGTGATTTAAGGATTTGGTTATCTCTCGTGTTTGTGTTGTTGATGTGAACTGGCCACTGAAGGCGTAAGATTTGACTGCGTTAGATTTTAGGTTCGGGTTTAGGTCGGAGTGGTAAGTCTGATATCAAAAAGCATACTTGAGCACGCATAGCGGCCCGTTGTGACGTCACAGGTGACCGCAGTCTCTGTCCTTACCAAGTTCTACGAAAACCAGGGCAGAGGAAGAAATTGGTCAGCGCAAGGGCTGCATTAGACTTTTTCCTGAGGGGTTTTCTTTAGTCTCAG
Source organism: Sarcophaga rosellei (assembly GCA_930367235.1). Classification (NCBI taxonomy): domain Eukaryota; kingdom Metazoa; phylum Arthropoda; class Insecta; order Diptera; family Sarcophagidae; genus Sarcophaga; species Sarcophaga rosellei. The sequence continues at coordinate 11,120,079 of OV884020.1, read as the reverse complement.
GTATATGCGTATGAGCCAGAAACTACCGGCCGTCGGCGTCAGCTTTACTTTCATTATCATAAGGCCGCTAGTCTGTGTTGTGCCTGTGACAAATAACATGCATTATCCGCTTAGGCTATGTGTAGGACACATCTGTTCACCAAGCAGCACGAATACTTAAAAAGTAACTGGAAAGCTACATTGGAGAGCGAGAATAGTCATGTTTTGTTCAATTCTTTGCATGAAAGGTTTTGTATTCCTTTGGTTTTGGACTACAAGTCGTGTTAGGTAAAGTAGCGCATGAGAGTTAAGGGAATACCCAAGTATTACAAAGTTTTGGGAGTGATTTTCCTATACATGTACTTGTTTATAAAACATCTGCATGGCCGTAACATTTTCCATTATGGATCCTATGGACCTACTTCTGTGCTCTACTGTTACTATTAGGGTGTATATGAGTATATCGAATATCTATATAAATCTAAAGATATCCGTGTAGTATATTTCATATTCAGCCTCGATCTACTTCTCTTAATTTATTTGATTATTGTTACCATCATTGTTAGTATGTGCCCTTTCATTTCTATACTTATCATTCATTATACATGGAAAACTTTCATGTGTAGATGTAAATAGTATCGTATATACGAAAACAACAACATCAACTACAACAAACAAAAAGTAATTGAGATCTTTTGTGTTATTTTTTTTTACTTTTGCAGTACAACTTGTTTTAAAGCATAAAAAGAGTTACAGGAAGGAGAATGTATACAAAAAAACATCGAGAATTTTATACAACAACATGTGATTTATAGATTTTATTTGTTGATGTTTCCACTGTTGTTGCCAATGCTGCCATTGCAATTGACTGTTTGAATGATTTGCCAGTGTTAAGTGAAATTATTGAAAGACTCGCTCGTTATACGTTTTTACCTGGTTTGTACTCTTTTTGCCAGTGATAAGCTGAGTGTTCATTTAATTTTACGTTTTGCGTTTTAAGGAGATAGAAGAAACATGGGTATTGCAATTCTTATTTAATTCTTTAAATTGATCAAAACAAATATGTGGTATACATACATATGTACGTATGTATGTGGCGGCAATAAAAATACTGGAAAGCAAAAATTATTGGAGGCTAAAGAACACTTTAAATTGCAGCTGATAATTATTATCTTTTCCGCATTGAACGTTACGTTAATCGAAGAACGCTTAAAAATAATCAAAATTTACTATAAAAGTGAAGTGATTATGGCAATATTAAACAATAACACTCAAAATATAAATGGCAATGGGAATGACTTCATATAATTTAGGCTTGGCAGCGAATGGGTTAAGATGCAGGAGATGTTTTCCACAGTTCAGAAAGTGGTGACTTTGTAAGGCAAGACTAACAGCACTCCGTTAAGTCAAAAGAGTTGAAAGCACTTTAGAAACAGTAGCCCACTGGCGTTTGGCTTGTCAGCCGAGAACTCAGGAGTTCAAAGCCCAGTTATGATATTGAATTTATTTAAGAAGTGCTTAAAGAAGACCCCTGTATGCATACATATACGTAAATGGCCATTGCAACCCTTCAGTCAGAATTACGGCCTAGCTTCTCAACAGCACTCGTGTTGTGTGTGTAAATTTCATACATGAGCGGCGGGATCTACAGTTAAAAGTCGACTCCGAACGACAGATTTTTTTACTCTCAGAGTTTTTGCCAGAAATCTGCTTAGAGAAAGTCGCCGAAGAAATATTTTTTTTTTTTCATATTTCGTTTTGATGTCTAGCCTGGGGCCCGAACCCGGGCTTTACGTCTAATAAGTGAACACACTACATACTAGACTACGGCGACTACAGAATTTAGAAAGCGTTTTATTAATTTTAATATGCAGGAGATGTTTTCTACAGTTCAAAAGAGTTGAAAGCACTTTAGAAAAAGTAGTCCACTGGTGTTTGGCTTGTCAGCCGATAACTCAGGAGTTCAAAGCCCAGTAATGATATTAAATTTATTTAAGAAGTGCTTGAAGAAGACCCGTGTATGCATACATATACCTAAATGGCCCTTCAGTTCCGTTTTTATTTTCTAATCTAATTGGTTGACTCAAATTCAATTCCTTTCCGTAGCAAAAGTTCTTGTGCTATACGTATACGGTATGTATGTATGAGAGAGTGGTTGTGATTTATAATTAATATTTCCTTCGACCATAAATGTCCACTTAATATTTCCGTCATATCATACCCAAGACGTTATGATTTATTGAAGTTTTTAATTTGAAAATAAGGAGGTGTGTTCCAAGAAATTAAATTTAAATCAATAATATACGCACACACCTTGACAACGATTTTTTTCTTTGCGAAAAATAATTAAAACTTTCAGTTTGACTACTACTGGCTTGTAAAAGCATTTTACGACATTTCTAAAATTTTTTTTATACATTTTATGACCAGAACACATTGATTTTTGAAATTCCAAAAACAAATACCAAAACACACTCCTTCGAAATGTCCTTTTCATAGGAGTTTTACGATAACAACGCAAGCAACCTGGGTGTGTTCTCTCATACAGGTATTAGGGGGTAAGGGGTAGGGGTAGAGGGAGAAATGTTATAAGAAAATAAAAACAATAAAAACAATAAATTTATTACACAATAAAAAATAAATAAAAAACAAACAACAGAATTTGAAAATTGAAATAAGCAAGACGCGAATAAAGCTGGAAAAGTTAAAAACAAATAAAATAAAGCTTTGGCAGGAAAGAACATAAAATTATTGAAAGAAAAGCATTTGAAATAAAATTCAAAGATTTTCTTCGTCTTTTCCTTCTCCTTCCATTTTTTTTCTTTTTTGAAAAGTCGTAAAATTTTTTCAAACATAAAATACTTAGGGTAGAGAGAGGGTGTATGGCTAAAACAAAACCGCATACAACCGCGTGTGTAGAAGACAGACAATGAGGTTAACAAATCACTTTATTTTCACGCATTAAAATCGATTTTCTTTTTCTTGGAAAATTTTTGTTAAGAAAAAATTTCTTTCTTTCTGTAAAACAGAAGGCGAAGACTATTAAAGTCCTAAATGCTACACTCTACACCATAATGTGCTTCAAGAATTAAACAAAACTTTTTGGTTTGAGTCGATTTCAATTTAAACTCAACAAACAGTACCATGTAAGGCAACTGCAAGAGGTTTCCTTTAAGGGTTAGTTAGAAGTGTTGAAAAAGGCGTCTCCTAGACGCCTTAACCTGCTTTGATTATATATTTTGTACTTATGGTGCTGAATAGAGTACACGTTAGGCAAAGCCCTGCACGTAGAAGGGTTTATCGTTTGACCCTCAATAACCTGCTATCGGCCCTAAAGCGGAGCGAATATCTCACCTAATTCCCTTCGGTATCCCCCTAAAGAACTTCTAGGTCGTGGCAGAATTAGAATGTAAACATCGGAGAAGATTTCTTTACTTTACTTAATTGGTCATTACAACCCTTTCGCCTGGGTTACAATCTATCGTCTTAATTTAATTCATGAACTACAGACCCCGAGTGACAGATTTGTGAGAACCTTTTCATAACAATTTTACTTACGCTTAGAGTTGTTGCCAGAATACTGCCCAAAAGGAAGTTGCCGTATGAAGCATTTTTCCGTGGGGCTTGAACCACTGGCTCTCATCTAATACACCAACACAGTACCTATTAGACTACGGTGACTTGGTGTAAATGTAGACTGTATTCTACTGTATTGTATTGTGAATAAACTACTGACAAAGCAATCTAAGACAGGCATCAAATGCAAAAAAGACCTGCCGATAACATAGTCTTGATGACTAAAAACAAATTAAAGAGACAAAGAGTCAGTGACATCATTCAAAGAGGTCTTGAGTTTGTAAGATGTTGGTACATGATAGTAGATAAGCTCGGGAAAGAAGAAAACTTTCTGAATTGAAGAATATTCAACTTAAGAAATCGTCTGGCTGACAGTTTCTCTCTTTTTACAGTCCTGTAGACAGAAGCAGCATGATTATGGGAAATTCTTTGTAAGGAAACTTAATGGCATAAATGAATGCAGTCATCTGCATAGTCTTTTAAAGGACGGATTATTTTGTGCCATACACATGTGTCAGCAACATACCACTGCAAAGGAGTAGGAATTTTCAAATCTAGACTGAAATATTACGAGCTCATGGGGAAACTCGGGTATCGTTTTAGGCGTGTCTTTTAAAAGATGGAACAGACCGTTGAACAGGAGCAGAAGTTTTCGACAACAGAATGAAATATTCCGAATCCATTCAGAAACTGCGAAATATTCTAAGCGGAAAACTCAATTCAACTTCGACAGGTAGTGCAAAAGACAGGTTGTAGCAAAGCTGTTTGACAGTCAGACCACCATTCCAATACACAGCTCTTAGCAGGTTAAATTGAAGATGGAATGCACTGTCCAAAGGAGTTGAATAGTTTAGGTAAAGAAGATATGGTTACCCCCTCTACAGGATATGAGACTCTTTGGCCTTAAATAAGCATACGAGCTTCCAAGGTGTGCACCTTCCACTCCGCTAATGAGAACAGAACATTGCTGTGCAAAGACGTGAATTTTTGAAAAGTATGCCCAACTGAATGGGAGCTAAAGAAAGGTAAATATCCTTCTAACCAAGTGGTTTTCAGACAATCAAAATTTTTTAGGTAATTACACTAAAAGGATATCTAAGTTGTGCATTAAATTATTAAAAAAATAACCTGAGTTTGTTAAGTTGTATATATAAAGAGAGGTAAAGACTCTTCTTAAACCAATTGGGTTTAAGACACACAAAAATTTCGTTGGGAAATTACAATAAAAGAAGATCTGAATCACGTAGGCTATCCAGGAATCAGCTGAGGTTGGCAAATGATCTTTTGACACGACACTGACGCAGGTTACGCTAATACAGAATATAGGTTGTCTCGAGCTCAACGTGTAGAGTCTGTGATGATGAGAAGGAATCATCGGAACATATTCTTGGAACCTGTGGGACATTAATATATTGCAAGAAAATATACTTGGCTGCATTTCAAAAGCTTGGCAGAACCCTGAAAATCGTCAGAGTAATAGGTTAGGTCAAAGTGGTAGCTCTGATATCAAAGAGCTCACTTGAGCACGCAGAGCGGCCCGTTGTATTGTCACTCGTGGTCACGCAGTCTCTGTACTGACCAAGTTCCACCAAAATCAGGGAAGAGAAGGAAGTTGGTCAGCGCAGGGGCTGCACATCAAAGCACTACTACCCCATAGTGAAAAACCAACCAGAAAGTTTGATGAACGAAGCTATATCCTCTCAAGAGATGGACACTGATAAAAAGATAACAGTTCCTCTTCCTCAGCGGATCTGCATCCACGGCAGAAGTCGTTAAATGGGAGCCGCATCCTTTCCGCGTGTCTACCCATAACACAGTGACCTGTAAGTATGGCCACTGTGATTGAGATGATGCCACGACCAAGTTCAAATAACTGGTTGGTACGCCTTCTATCCATCAGGGGCCAGGTAAGTCTAGCAGTAGAGCAGGACCCGTCATTGGCCCAGGATAGGTTGGCGCCTAGAAAGAATTTTCGCGCAACGGCCAGCTTGACCGAGGGGAGTGGCAGTCAAAGTAATAGGTTTGGAGGCGTTTCTTCAATTCAAAGATAAATGACAGATATGCTTAGTGGGAACAACAAAAATATATTTTAGAGAAACGGAAACAAGGCAGAAATGCCTTGTGGAAGCCATAAGAACCCAAAAGGGTTACTGAAACAAAAAAAAAATTGCTTCGGAGTAGACATTATAGGGCTACCTTATAAAGTTCAAGGGGAATACAATTAATCATACGACCTTAGTTTTAAGGTTCGTTTTCTTGACAATAAAAATAATCAATTTGTGTAATTTCCACTGCCGAAAATGGCTCGCCGGCCTGAGAGTCACGCTATACATTCCATATTTTATTCAAGATTTTCCTGCGAGCCTTCTTGTGCATATGATTATGCAATGTTTGGCCATCCTTAAATTGCTGTCTAAACAATCCTTCTATATAAGCCCAGCTCAGTATCATAAATATTTAGGTAGGTGCGCTATCCCCTACTGAGTAACCTTTTAAGGAGGGCACTATGGTACAAGGAGAGTATACTTTATAATGAATATTGAAATACTAAAACCTTGCTTGTAGGTGATATGTAAGTAACGCACTTATTACTACTACTATACCTCAATCTCATTGGTCTAATGGGATTCACTGCCAAACATTTCCTTCAACCAATACACCAAAAAAAAATTCCTCAACATTTCAAAAAAGATACAAAATTTAACATATAAAAACAAAAAACAAAAATAAAATAAAAACCCAAGAAAATATTGTACTTTTAAATTCAAATGCTTTCAAATTGTTTGATTCGTTCGTTATTCATTCACAAAACACTAGAGTTTTGAAACAAAAAATGAGAAGAAAAAAAATTCAGACAAACAAATACTCGTATAAATAAAATTTATTTAGAAAAATTCATTCAATTTTTACAATGACTTTATATGTAAATCTATGGTATATATACACATGTACAGATGTATGTATGTGTATGCGGCGTTTGCTTATCTGTATAAGTGTGTGGTACAATTTGTTTGGGATTTCATCTCAAAATCCCCAACACTTTATTTTATTACATTTTCATTCATTCATTCACATTCATTCACTCATTCATTCCTTCGTTTATTTATATGTTCGCTCAATTCCTTTAGATACTCTTCTCTGCTGTCTGCGCATTAAACAAATAAAAATTGAGGACTATTGCTTGGTTTTTTTTTGGCATATTTGGTTGGGAAATGTGAAAAAGGAAAAAAAAGACAGAGCGTGAAGGAGAAAAACAAAAAGGCAAAAGAAAAAAAAGAATGAAATAAAAGTACATAAAATTCATTTGTTGAAAATTGTAAAATTCATTTGAGCATAAAGAAAGTGTGTTGCTACACATCCTTTTATGGTATTGAAGGCAAACTACACTGAACCAATGATTCTTTGTAAAAATAAAAGACGATGTGATGTAGAAATATAAATGAAATCAAGGGAAAAGCATATCAGGGACGAAAAAAGGTAGACCTACAGAGATGGTAATTAGCACAACCAGAAAGGACATCAAGAATAGTAATGCTGGGGGTCTAAAGGATTTGAAAGGACTTGTGCACTATAAGCTTCTACAACCTGGGTAAACGATTGATAAGTGGTGGGTTAAATCACGACAATGCCTAACCGCTACATACATTTTGATTGCCCCCATAGGTACTGAGAGAGTTGGGCTAGAAAGTTTTGATGCATCCATCTTCAGATTAACATTTGTGCAGGATGTTTACATTGTTTGAAAGGACTTGTATACTATAAGCTTCTACAACCTGCGTAAACGGTTGATAAGTGTTGGGTTAAATCACGGCAATGCCACACATCACCACATACTTTTTAAATATCCCGACAGATCTGAGAGAGTTTAGATAGAAAGTTTTGATGCACCCATCTTCAGGTTAACATCTGTTTCGGACTCTCTTCATGACGTAACTTCGAACACCGCAAAGACCAGTATACCATGAGTGAATCTTTCATAAGCTCTTCCTGACTTTAAATACAACAAAGTGTGTATGAGATATCATAGGAATTGTTTATTCGTTTGAAGGACTTATTGATGCCATTATGCGTGCAACGCAACCGAAATGTCAAATTTTCCATGAATCTCGAGCATAAATGGAATGGGCTATGTTGGGTTTAAGGGTCTCTGTGGTTTGTGGCATATTCGCACAACACTGCGACTTAGGAAATCCCCACAAGACAAAGTTTAACGTAAGATTACGATGACCAACACCACGTGTGGTAAAACAAGTGAAATGGTATCGTCCCAATTTCTACAATTTTGCTCGTTTCTCATCGTTGAACTACTCGGGAACCCATTCAGCGAGCACACGTCATTGTTTATGGTCGTTTATCTTCAGTTAATTAGTTGAAGGTTGTAAGAATGCTGGCGCAATAAATGCAAATTTGCAAAATTATGGTCGCCGAAATGCCGAATTCTTGTAAGCGACACGAAATCGTCTGCCTCGGACTCTCTTGCATCCTCTCACAGACAGTGGCGATGTTTTCTGCAGCTATTGGCTTTCATCACTTACAAGTACTGGTCAATTCTTTAGTGCAACAGTGGTCCCGAATTTATTCACCACATTGCAAAGAGTGCTCGTGTTAAGACGATTATAGCTACTGTAAAATAGACAAAGCGCGCGATATGTTGCCCAATCAGATTTATTTATTACACGTGATTTGGTCTGAATAAATTACGAATAATTTGACGAATATAGCTGCAGCAAGAGAGCCATTATCAACTGTAAATGTTCGAAAGTGTCTGTTGAAAGACCAGATAGGTATTCGCTTAGAAAATTCTGAAGCTTAGAACTGATCCACAGCTCTTGTGAAAATTATTTGGGAGAACGTCAGGAGTACTGATGTACCTTCCATTATGGTTCGTGAGAATTACAATTGCGTTGGATGGCAAAGGACAGAAGGCAATTTATCCTTTCTTCTTAATACAAGGTCAACAACAGAGTCCAGCAATAGTGCCTGTATATTTCTGCGTACATGGATTTAAACCTCATTGTAAAGTGAAAGTTGAATGACTAGTTTTAGTGAACTTGAGACTATTTTGCTCTGTAGCATGTTGGAGATTGTAGGCTCTGTACCGGGGAGGTTAGTTTATCAGCAATGTCATTTGTGATGATACCACAATGTCCTGGAACCCATACAAAAGCTTTAGTTTACGAGGTCATACGTTGAATTGCAGTTTACTATTGACTTAATTGCTACAAGGCTGTCCTAGTAAATTAGAAGAATTCTAAGGGAAAATTCAACCAACACATCGCGGCACTTTATAAATGATCATGACCTTCGCCTGAACAATACTTCAGTTGTCAGGTTATCTGTAAGAATGTTTAACATCAGGACTCTTCAGATAGGTACGATAGCCTACTCTGTACAGAATTCTGGTTTAATTGGTATAAGCCTTAATGGTTCTGCTAAGGAAACTGTAGCATCTTTAGATCAGAAGGCTTTAGTTGTAATACTAAATTCCAATGGCCAAAAGTGCCTTTGAAATTAAACCTATTTTTATTTTTCTCTCAGTGTATTACAATTCTTATCAATATCATAATATTGCCGATGTGTTTTTTTTCGTGCAACAGAAATAAAATGTACTTTGTTATTGTATTAGTGTCTGCTACACCCCATTGAATCAGACAATTTTTGTATTGAACTCGCTTTTATTCATATAACACAAACAGTGTTTGGAAAATGATGTGTTTGTCTGCTGAGGATTACCAACAAAAACAACAACAACAACAACGATGGCATTGATTATTCATTACAGATTGTGTCATAAAAAGATATATAATTTGTTATTTCATAGATATCACTTGACTATGTATACCATTGGAAAGCCAACAGCAACGCAACAAAAACAAAAATAGAAAAAATCTTTTATTTTTTTTTTTCAAATAAAATATCAGTTAATGGAGTACGAGCAGAGAAGTATGACTTCTGCAGGGAATAAAAGGAAGTTGGTGTAAATTAGAAATAGAAAGAAATATTCTCTTTTAGATTTGATATTTTTTTGGGATATAAAATAAAGATTTTCATTATGATGAAATTAATTTCGTAATAAATTTTTAGGGATCTAAGAAGAAAAATTTTTCTGACTTACGATTTTGTTTATAATTAGAAAATATGGATGTAGTACGTACCTGGAAATAAAAAAATAAAAAATTAAGTTTTTAATGATTTTAGTTATGTTTTACACAGATTCGTAAATATACGTAAGGGAATAAGAGAAACACTGTATTTTAAATATTTTAAACAATAATTTCTTAATGTCTCAATTTATGTTTCGCCCTAATATTTATTTAATATGCCACTAATCACAAGAGATCGAACATGTTTGATCAAATCAAGTTTCTGTTTTTTGTTTGTTTACAAGCATTGTTGCTGATTAAACGTAATTGGATACATAATAGTTTATGTTAGTTGTTTATAAACATTGTTGCTGAACAAACCTAATTGTTCACTAAACCATCTCTTTGTTATTTGCTTATAAACATTGTAACAGATCCATAGAAAGTAAAACTCACTTATCTGATGAGGATCTGTGTGCATCCATTCATACATATGTACCTCATATAATATTATGTATATGAAATTATGCATTTCACATTTAATTCAAAACTATTGTTTCACTGGACTAGAGCTCTGTTGAAATCTACGTAAAACGTACAACACTTATATTTTCGTATGCATAAATTTACGTACATACATTCTTACATACATAATTGGTCATTACAATCCTTCAGTCAGCATTACGAAAAAGCTTCACACACCACTTATATTGTGTGTGTTAATTTTATACATAAGTGGAAGGACGTACAGTTTAAAGTTTCTTTTGATTCCAAACACTGAAAAGCAAAGAAACAGTCAAACGAATGGACTGGATTGGGAGAAATGTGCACAAAAAGGTGAAGTCAGTTGCATCTACTGGAAAGATGAGTCGTCAGGTTTTCTGGTGTGCAGATTGTAGGTTCATTTGTAATTCCTACGAATTTTTCTGATTGAATTCTAATATTCCTTAAGAATGCCAATATTTTTTAAGAATTCACCCTGCAAAATCTTACTATGAGCTTCAGTGCTGACATTATTTTCTTTGGTGACCAGGGGTAAAGAATTTGCTGGGTGGGTTGCAGTAGTTTTATGAATTCTAAAACCATAATCAACATTTTATTGCCTTGCCGCGAACTGCGGTTTGAACAAGGACCGCTCTCAGGTATGTAAGCGAGTACTCTGACCAATAGCAATTAATGGCATTCTTCTGCAGAGAGTCCAACTAATGTTGTCACACAAATCTTAATAATTTGTAAAGGAAAATGTAGTAAAATGAACCTATCTATGTGGGGGATCTGCCATGTGGACATAGGCAAATAAAATATGTATTAAATCTGGTAGTCCATCTTAGAAAACTCGTAGCTGTTTTAACAAAGTAATGGAACGCAATGCAACTGAACTAAATTTTCTATACTAAAAGCTATGTAGAGGCCAGTAGCCGATCTTTATAGAATGCCTTATCTACCAGACCAAGATCAACAAGAATATGTGATAAAACATTTAAGGTCAGTCATTGTCGACACTTGAAGTCGCCGTAGCCTAGCAGTTAGGGTAGTGTGTTCGCTCATTAATCATGAAGCCACGGTTCAAATCCCAGGTCAGACATCTCCAACAAAACGAAATATAAAAAATTGGTGTTCGGCAACTTCCTCTCAGCAGATTTCTGATAAAAATTCTGGGAGTAAATAAAATTTTCTTGAAAGTATATCAAAAAAATCTGTCGTTCGGATTCGATTTGAAACTGTTGCTGCCGCCATTCATATGTAAAATTAACACACACAACATTAGGGGTGTGAGAAGCTAGGTCGTAAGCCTGACTGAAGGGATGATCAGTTGGTCATTATGTACGAATACATACATATGTATCTAAGATCACTCAATAGTGCTCTTAAATGGCTATTTTATTCCGATTTTTTCTAATTTTAGGTATTTAAACTACATTTCGAATAAAGTTCTGATTCTTTCAGGGCATTTTCCTCATTCCTCAATTGATTAGGCACACATGGCTCTACAAAAGTGTTAATTTTATACGTGTGTTTTACATGACATATCGTACTCAGTATTTTCGAATATCTTTTCTCATTAATTAAACATAAATCGATGCCTTTATTTATCATTTAAAGAAAAATTTTTCCTTTTTGAAATAAATGCATCACATACTTATAGTATGTGTGTTTGTATATGTAATTTTCACCACCTCATGCCATCTGTGTGGAAGTCTTCATTTCTATACACATCGACTACACTCACACTCTTGGCAATTGGCAATTAAGGAAAGATCCTTAAAAATTTTCAATGTTTCATTGTGTATGAATAAAACATTAGAAATGTTTGTGAATGAATGAATATTTTCTAACCCCTCTTAAAAGTAAATTTTTGTTTTGAGAACTTCATCAATCAATAATGAATGAATGAAAGAATTTGTAGTTCTCAGAACATACATACTGACTGACTGATTAAATAAACATGCGAAATGTGAAATTTCCCAATAAAATATTGACGCATAAGTGTCTCTTAAAATACTTGTCAATCAATTGTTTGCAAATCGGCTTAAATACGAACAAAATAAAAAAATGAGAAAAAACCTTTAAAAGTTAGAGAGCTGAGAGGGACAGACAAGCACTGAGACAAGCAAATTGATAGGACAGACGGACAGACATATAAACAAAACCGTAAAATGGGGGAAAAAAAGTTAAACAAGACATTAAATCTGTAGAAATTGAAATGAAATACTAAACGAGACAGAAGAGAGAATATTTTAAAATTAACACTTGCATACGAAAAAGAAAAGAAAAGTGTACCAGGCAGCAAGTATGTGTCAGAACCTCAGTTGGAAATAACCCAATAAGCAGAAACACAATATAAAAACAAACTAGCAAAGGGTGTGGGTACATTTCATGGGAATAGATGTTGTAATAGTAGTAATGGGCAGTTGTCCTATAGAGGTCCTAGAACTTTTGTTGGATTAACTCCATTGAATATAACAAAGAACACCAAAGCTTTGAAGCCTACGGTTAGATAGATCGGAGACAAGTTTAACATGAAATTCCTTTGGAGGATTTCATGACCTAAAGAATCGATTGACGGTCAGGTCCCCTTTTAACTGTCTGCTGAACAGAACCAGAAGATTATGTGGCTGTCCACATGGCAAACGTATGCAGCTAAGAAATAATAGGCTGGTCCCTACGAGTATTACTTTGAAAATGCTTCGCAATAAAACTTAGTAACTAAAATGAGTGGAGAAATCGGGAAGATGAATACTTTTTTAAAAGGGGAAGAATATGGTGGTATACAGATGAAGAAAACTGGAGGCTATATTGAGAATTCCGTGGTTTACGAGTGGGTCGAGGTACTCTAGTCGCCCAGAGTGTATGGGACATAGAAATTCTATCTAACAGTCAGTCTCTATCCTAGCATTCGACTCTCATGAGATTTCGAAAAGAGTATGCCACTGAAATGAGCCTGAATGATATATTCGAGTCCACGGTAAACTTGCAGTATCTTCCAATCGGAAATCTACACACCATTGAAAGTTGTGCCCAATTCAATAGGATATATTATAGGATGTACAATGGCGGGACATAGCAATACCATCTGACCGTCAGGCCGCCATTCGAACACTTGGATCTTATGAGGACAGTTTGGTGAAGCTGAATCAGCTAAGCAAATTGAAGTTATATTCGTCTGGATCCCAGGCCATAAGGGAATTCTCGATAGTAACCAAGCAGAAGAGCTTGCGATGGGAACAATTTCACAACTTTGATGGTGCCAAGATACTTCTGTAGAGCGAGGATGGATGTTAGGAAAGGTATGCTCAACGAAAGGGTATATAAAGAGGAACAAAGACTCTTCTTAAACCAATTGCTGGGAAATTATAATAAAAGTCATGTATCAGACTATCCATGAATAACCTGAAGTTGGTAATCAATTTTTTGATAGGGCACTCTAGACGCAGGTTGTACTTGTTAAGAATGGAAGTTGTTTTGGGCCCACCATAAAGACGAGAATAAATTATTGGAACATCTTCTTGAAACCTGTCAGACATTAATGCATCTTGGAAAAAAAACGTCTGGGCGCATATCAAGTGCTTGGCAGAGAATGAACAGCATTGGCGGCGAGCAGAATCTTGAAATTTGTCAGGGCAGTTGGCTTGCAAGAGACATTCTAGTGATACCCTATTAACAGTAGCACAGCGACATTAACAGTAACAATAATAGGCGACATTGACCTCTAAATGCTACAGTTCAGAGTAATAAAGTGTAAACAATTTCTGTCTAATTTCATTTAATTGCCTATAGGGTTATATGTTACTTATGTTACTATAATCACCTAAAAATCCTCATGAATATATGTAAGTATGTATAAACAAATCTTTATACATACTGTATGTATGTATGTATGTACATATATACCTATAAATTACCATAACATTGCACAGACATTTGTAAAAGTTAAGCAAACAATAAAAAATACAACAACACCAACTGAGAAGAGATTTTTTCCAAATATTTCTTCTACATTTTGTAGCAGCAAGAAAAAAAAAAACTCGAGACTAAAGAAACTTAAAAACGAAAGAGAAAAACATTCGTTTTCCGAAGCAAAAAGAAAAAAATTCAAAATTTTTGGTACAATGATGCTGACGTCAATTGGAAAAGTGAAGCCAAGAGCCGAAAAACGAAACAGGAAATGTTTGTAATGCAGTTTGTTAAAGCTTTTAGGCACAACACTAACAAGCATGGATATTTCTCTTTTGAATGTCTGTCTAAATAGATGTGACAGAGTGTGTGTATGTGTGTGTGGGTGTGTGTGGGTATGTTGGCATAAGTACATACATCATTAAGATGATGTCGGCAATGACAACGTGACATGTGACCGTAAACAGATGTTCTAAGTAGACACCCAAACTACCACTAATGCACTCACTACTTATGGTCTCTCTCCATTATTTAAACAAATACTTATACAGACCCACACTTCTACTCAAGTAAAAGGTTGTGAAAAGTAACTGTTTTGTCTTTTTTAATGCACTTTATTTGTAGTCAATACGGAATACGTGAAAGATGTTCCACAAGAAAAGATTTCGGAAACTAAAATAAGATTTTCAGAATCAATTTGAAAATATTCAAATGGTGGCATGATGCGCTTGAGATTATTTTTCTTAAATTTACAAGCTAAAGAGGACTTTAATGGCAAAAAAATGTGGAACTAAACAGTATTACAACAGAGCCTTGCAGGATCCAATTGAGCAATGCCTTTTGAGAGGTTTAAATTGGCAGCCTAAACTTTACAGCATTTTATATACAGTCCAGTGATACCTTATAGCAAATGATGTATAAATCGGTGTATTTAGTCAGGATTACAACCAAGCTTTTCACACCACCCATATGGTGTGTGTTAGTTTAATTCATGAGTCACGGAACCTGCACTTTAACGAAGAATCCAAACGACAGATATTTGAGAGACTTTTCATGGAAATTTTCTTTAAATTTTGGACTGAAATAATGGCTACAAACCAACTTTACTTTGTACTTAAAAGACTTCACCGAAAACGTATTGGCTAGAACGTATAAGAGAGCCCACGAAGAAATGATTGTCATTCTGATCATCTGTTTAAAGGACTGCTTAGAGAAAATCGCAGAAAGAAATATTTGTTTAATATTTTGTTTGGTTAAGATGTGTCAGTTGGGATTTGAAACACGGGCTTTCGCCAAATATGCCCACATACTACCAATAGACTACCGCGACTTAGGTAGAAGTGGCAGAACCTCAACGATAGAGAAGACAAACTAAAAACAAATAAACCAAAAAAGTTTCACATTCAGTTTGTCATCAGAGACATCCTCGAATGAAATATATCGCCAGTCGTCTAATAGCTGTGACAGCTCCACAATACCCCACTCACAATCTACATATATGTGTAACTTCCTATGAAATAATATACGATGATCACGGACACAATTAAGATCATATTAATCCTAATCAGAGAACTTGCTAGTCTACTGCCATCATAGAAAATAACTGCCTAGCTATCCAACGGTCACTCCCAACAGTTTTTATAGTATTCGTCGAAGTTTGTATTTGGCATCTGCCTTTACATTCTCCTGTGTGTACATATATCTAGGAATTCAGTGGATCCGAATTATTTGGAGCCCTCGCGATAGCCCAAGAAATTGGATTATGCGGATCACATTTCTGGAAAGTTTAGCGAGTTTTACTGGACTGGATAAGAACCAAAGTCTTGAAAAGAAAGAACGTTGACACAGAGAACATTTTCTTAAGAATCAATCAGACGAATACGTTGATAGCTTCTGCTATCAAGTCAGCGTAGGAAAAACGAATAAAACAAAGTGAGGCTGGCATGAACCCAAGTTAGAACATTTAACACAGGTTTAAAATCTGCTCTGTTGTAAGGCACTCAGCTAGTTTTGAATACAAAGGCGCATAGATTCATAGAGAGAGATAAGATATCCTGGCCATCCACCATCAGCATCGCGGAACTATGCAACTTCATCAATATGGTGTCATACTGAGTAGGTAGGCCATTCAGCCCTTCCATTAGAATGAAGACACATAGTCACATAAAGATGTTTCAAGAAAGCAAAATTAAGACCTAAGTGGTCCACCAAAAATAGGTTGAAAATATCTTTCTATCACGATTTAGCCCATTCGCATCAAAATGGTGGCCCTAAAACAACATTTCAAAGCAAAAGAGGGAGTGGTCAATCAAAGAGCAAATGCATCAATAACTAAAGCAGTGCGGCTTCGAATATAAAGCATATGAATAACTTGCAACAGCAGAATTTAGCCAATGTGGCACATTAAAGAAAAGTGAGAGAAATCAGCCGTTTCTTCGGAATGAATCCGGATAGTATTATAATCCTAAAGCTTAGGAGTTCAGAGGTCCACCAGAAACCAGTTGCATACATATACTATTCCATCAAGATGAACCCTGATAGTATCACAATGATGGTCCTAAAATGATACATTAAAGGCGAATGCATTAGCCATTGCACCAAGAACAAAGACAGTGTAGCCGGATAGTATTATGATCCTAAAGCTTAGAAGTTCAATGGTCCACCAGAAACCAGTTGCATGCATAATGCATTCCATCAAGATGAAGCCTGATAGCATCACAATGATGGTCCTAAAATGATACTTTAAAGGCGAATGCATTAGGCATTGCACCAAGAACAAAGACAGTGTAACCTTTATGGAAGGCCTATGAATAATAGAAGCAAACAGCGAAATATGGAGATGCTTTGTGAACGCCATATGCCCCCCTCCCAACAGTGGAAATGAAAAAAAGTATCTTTTAACTGATAAGCCATTGTACTTGGTGTCGGCCCTCATTACGACATTTTAAAGATTTTTTTTGCATCATGACCAGTTTTGACTGCCATGACCAATTTTGTTTCCAGTATTCACTTGTATGGATTTTATGATCTCCATGATTTAAAGCAAGAATTATGCCCCATCATCTTATGCCCTACTATGGTCACCTTTTGTTTGGTTTCTTTATTCTCTATTTGCAGTATTAATATGCTTATTGTGTAGTTTCTTTAGCATAAGATAGTCTCAAGGTTTTATGCCTGGCTTATAAAGAGTAAATTTAAGCACGAGTGCCTTTAAGCTTTTGTGCCCTCACCACTTTTCTTGGACGATTTTCTTCTTTCTTTTCCTTTTTACCTGTTTGAATAGCACTTAGAATATCAACGAAATACGAGCATACACATATGCATGTCCTTATATGTTGCAAATATTTTGTTTTTCTTTTTTTATTTCATCCTCATGCTTATTCTTGTTCCATTGCAGTGATTTTCTCTCGTTCGTGTTTTTTTTTTTTTCTTAGAATTTGCCTTGACATGCCGAGAAAAGTGTCCCTTTTTTCCATTCAAATAACTCAATTGATTTCGATTTTGTTGTTGTTGTTGTTGTCGTTGTTTCTATCACAAAAATAAGTTTCTAACAACATTTTGCTGTCTTTATCGAAACTGTGCTGTGGGTGTCGTTGTGTATGTGTTTATTTTTAGTTGGATTCCTTATACGGTTTTTGCCATCTTTCGAATTGAATGAATGACTGACTGAATGTGTGTATTTTAAAGCTTGAATAAATTTCCAATTGACTGCATTAAGAAAACAAACAGGATGGATAGATGGATGGATGGATCGATGGATCGATGGATCGAATGGTTGAATGAATAGAAAAGATGCAGCAGGCGTATACACTTGCTAAAGCTTCTAAACGATTTTCTTAGTTTTGCTTAGTTTTTCTTTCGTATTTTTTTTTTCAATAATTTTTTTTTCTAGTTCTTCTTCTTGCTGAATCTAAAAACTAAAAATTGCTAAAATTGTATATTTTTATTCAATAGATTATCCTTTAGGTTTTTTTTTAACATGGTGAGGGACACTTTTACTTTTGTTTTGTTTCCTTTTTGCTTATTTCCAGCAAACTTAACAAGTCTATTCTCGTTCGTTCGGTTGACAATGATTTGACTAAAAATAGTTGAAGATTAGAATTGTGATTACAAGAGGATTTGCTAAAAAAGGTTGTTGTTGTTGTTTTTCTCAAAAAGGATTTCTTTTCTATCCTTTTGTGTATTCTAAAAAGGCAGGCAGGCAAGGCTTATTTAACAAGTGACTTTGAAAAAAATTCTTCAATAACAAGATAGCAGAGGAGATAACTTTTTTAAATGCTTAGAAAACATTTGCCGTCCAATTCAATACAATTTTTTAAAAGGAATAATGTTCTTCACATTCTTTGTAATTAAAGTACGATTTACATTGCAATCTCAAAAAGATTTACTTCGTCCTCAAACCTACATTACGCCCTTACGACGTATCATCTTCAAGCTTAGGGGGGAATGGATCAAACAAATCCACATCAGAGTATAGTTGGAATACTGGACGGTCTCTCGCTTGATGCACAGTTATCCGAAAGGGTGTCAAGCATCTTAATTCCAACCATTTGCATCACTCTAATACCGCTTCGACTTTCTTGGTCTAACGGATCCATGCCACAGTTGACCCTGGGGACTAGTTCCTACGTGGATGGGGCCCTATATAGAAGAACTAAAGACCAAACTTTGCCTCCGGCTACCTGACCATAATTCGATTTTTTCAGGTTTAGGTTCACGCCATCAAAGAATGTATGATCCTATTGAGGAGAGAACCATGACTATATTTTTAGAATTACATAAGGGCAACCTCTGAGCACGGTAATGAGCGTACTTACGAGACACTCCGCGCTACATGTTATATTGGCTTGGTGGAAAATGGTGAATGCAGGACATGTGGTAAAGATACCGAAACTATGGAACACTTTTTCCATCATTGGGCAGCTTTCGTATGATCGAGATAAGAGACAGAAGTCATTTCAGAGAAATGAACTGGAAGAAGTTAACAGTTGGTTTATGTTAGGTTAGGTCGGAGTTTTAGCTCTGATATCAAAAAGCTCACTTGAGTGCACATAACGGCCAGAAGTTGGTTTAACTTACAGACTTCCTATAGAAAGTAAGGTGGTGTTCCTAATAGTGAGCATATGATATCTTAGGTGTATGCCAAAATCCTGCAGGTTTTATTCTTATTATCGAATATCAATTTCATATTGTTTTATTAACAATAGTTGGGTTGATCATACGCTACGTAGACTTTACAGTGAACTGTCAGAAGATGGCTCTTGAGTAGATTGGAAGCAACAAGACAGTACAAGAGGAATTGAACCTGCCTCGCACACAGACAAATAATCAATTTGATAAGAAGATCAACAGCAGCCTTATACTGGAGTAATAGTCCCTCCTCCCCTTGTCCCAATTTATATGAATCGAATATCGATTCTTTATAGACACCAAGAAGTAACAATAAATTTAATGTTGCTTCCGATTGTTATTTTGAATGAAAGCCGTCTGCCACGTTTCGAAAATCTTTATTATTTCACCTCTCTGCCAGACAAATATTTCAACCATCTCCAACTCAAATCTCCTAAGTCAAGTTGGAAAGTTAATACTGCTTTCCACAGCCATATTTCAAACTCTTTTAAAGTCACAAAGTCTTTTAGGGCCGCACAATCGTAAGAACAGCAGACATTAGAAATACATTCACTTCAGATTCTGGAAAATCTAGCAACTCTCAACTATTATTACATTTTTCAAGGAGGATTTCCATATTTTGACATTTCGTAACGGCCTTCTGGTTGCCATTTATTCAGTCTGTTATGCTAAATCACTGTGAACGGATATTCAACAACACATGGAAATAACAAAATTGTTTGGGTGTTCTGTTCAGATAGAATACCCCGCACTTCGCCAATGTTATGATCGCCACAATCATTTTGGTGAGGAGACTAGTTTATAGTTGACCTGTACGTTAAAGAAACGCAAGATCTACCTAAAACGCCGCTGCTGTCAGTGAGAGTGCATACTCCTGCATAGAAGAATTCGTGGTAGTCGATTTCAAGGACACAACCTTTCTAACACCACAACTTGGCGAAGTTTGTGTCGTTACTTGGGTCTGCATTCACAGAAAATTCGACTGACCCAGTCAAAGACGTGTATGTGGAGATTGGTGGCTGAAGCAGTTGGCAACTGGTCCCCCTTTTTTGTTGAAAATACATCTTCTGCAACGATACCAATCAACATAAGTTCCAATAGCGTCCAATGCATCCCCAAAAAGGTCACCGATTCTTGTGGATTTTGGTCTGGCGGCCTCATTGGTTCTTATTTCTTCGAGAATGACGTTGGCCAGACCATCACTGTCAACAGCGAGCACTATAGGTTGGATGACCGGGATACCCACAGCAAAGCCGGCTTCAAGAGGATGAAGCAACGTGCCCCACACAGCGCATGTAGTAAAATTGTATACCATGCTGTGCTTAACAGACTGTAACATTCATCTTCCTTGTTTTTAATTAAATTTTTTTCTTATTGTTGTAGCATCAGCTTCGAAAGGATAGACAGACGAGGTACTCTTGTCTCTTTACGATTAATAATTTTTAATATTCTTTAAGTGTTTTTCTATTTTATGCTTAAACGATAATATTACAATTATTTTCTTTCCTTATTATCATTGTTGCTGTTGTTGTAGTAGTTGTCGCTGTTGTTGCCATTGTTGTATTTAGAAATGTTATCTCATATAACCAATCAATGTTTGGTGTCCCATAAACGCACGTTCGTTTTGTGCAACCCTTTCGAAATTCTAAAGGATAAAACTTGTTTTGGAAAATATCATAAGAGAGGAAGAGACAGAGAAAGAGAGAGAGAGAGCCATAGAGAGTGTGAGTGAGACGGTGACAGGACAAAAAAAAAATAGAAGTTAAACGAGAAGCTGGAATCTATTTAATAACTAAACTAAACACTTTTTGCATACACAATGGACAAAAAAAAATGGTTAAAAAATGGAATAAACGAGGGTTGGTAAGAAATTTTAATGGCAATTTCTATAAATTTTCTTCTAGGACAGGCAGTTAATATGTAATATTATACAGAATGCCGCAAAGCTAGTTTAAGTATGCAAAGTTTATATCATCGGAGATTGAACTTAAATAACCGCTTAGATTTAAGCACGCCAACTGCAAGAGGAGTGTCAAAATGTTGGAAATATTTCTTAGAAGTGTCAGGCGTTGTTGAACTGTGATATCCAATAGGTTTTGCATCGTTTTGTAATTGTAAGCGAGCTCCGGTTTCACAACACCCTAAACACCAAACAACGTGGTTTAATAGTGATTTTCTCGAAAGGTATTGATGTCAAGCAACAGTTTATTAACCAAACTGACAACTCACATTGACAATCTTAATTAATAAACTAACGGACAGTAATATTCAAGAATGGTTTGAATTTATTCACAATAACAGCGATTACAGATCTCTGGGCCAATTTCAGTAATTCCTTTTTAATGTCGCTTCTTTCTGACCACTGCCAAAGATTACTTGGTTGTGTGGTCTGTGGTGGGATTGTTAGACCGTGAAGGTTGGTAATACATACTGAGATATCTAGCGAAGAGAGAAGGGACTGTCAAAAATTGATTAAGCGTATGATCAGGTATGGAGACAGCCAACGCCACCTGGTTTATTATGCATTTCTAAATGAAAGAAACTTCATTCTAATCTTACGCTGCTTGGGTGTCAAAACTCTGTTAGTTGTTAAGATTATGGAACTAGTCAGAAAGAGTAAGAATTTATGTGAATAGTCAGGCAGCACTAACCACAGGGGTATAAGCCTTCTACCTATCGCATATAAGGTTCTTACAGCCGTATTGTGTGAACGACTGAAACCACTCGTCGAAACACTGATTTGACCTTATCGTGCGGCGTCAGACCTGGCAAGTCCACCATCGACCAGTTCTTCACACTATGCCAAATCCTGGAGAAGACTCCCGAAAAACTCCCGACACACACCATTTTTTTGTCGACTGTAAGGTAGCCTTCGATAGCTCCATAATGGATCGTGTTTTTTGCCGCAATGTCTGAGCTCGGAATACCTGCGAAGCTGATAAGGCTATGCAGAATTACGTTGAGCAATTCCTGCAGCTCCGTCGAGGTAGGAATGGACCTCTCCGGACCTTTTGATACCGTGCGAGGTTTCAGACAAGGCGAACCCTTATCAACTTCGTCATGGAGTGTTCTGCGAAAGGCGGAAGTGCATCACAATGGCACTATTTTTCGACAAAGTGTCCAGTTGCTTGCGTACGCTGACGACATTGACATCATAGGGCGTACCAAGCGAGATGTTACTGCTGCCTTTAGTGCTATTTAACGGGAGTCTACTAAGGTGGTTTTGGCAGTAAATGAGGGCAAAACAAAGTATATGTTTTCGACAAGTAGAGACGTGCGGTGTATTGATTCTCAAATTACGGCCAATAACTATCAAGGAATTTTTTGATCTTGGGTCCACCCTTACCACCAAAAATGATGTCAGCCTGGAGATCAAGCCTAGGATCACTCTTGGCAACAAGTGTTACTATGGTCTCAACAGGCAATTGAGTAGCAGAGCCCTCTCTCGTACGACAAAGCTTATACTCTACAAGACGCTCAACCTCCCCGTGTTCCTTTATGGCGCAGAGGCATGGACCCTATTAAGTGCGTGTTGGCATTGTGTGAGCTCCTCAACGACATAGACGTTGTGCAGCGTATTAATATACAGCGGCTGCGCTGGCTCGGCCATGTCGTTCGAATGGTGGAGGATGCTCTTGGTGTGACCAACTGGCGTAGGTCAATTTAGCAATTAAGTAAGTAAGTAAATCAAGCAGCACTAAAGGCTTCGAAGGGTAGAATTTTCTAGTCTGCGAGTATAAGAGGTTGTTAGTTTCTACAGGAAAAATGAGATAATTCAGAGTTTGCCATCTACAAGGAATTATGAGTCCATTTAAAACATATTGAGAAGGATGCATAACTGAATGGGCTTTAAATCCTAGTTGTTGGCCGATATCATGGACGATCAAATTTGTTCTGGAGCAAAGAACCATTTGCAGTGAGGCCGTACGAAACTGATACTGATATCTGGTGTTGTATCCACTTGACTTCCAGACATATTCATACGCCTTTTAAGAAAAAAACATTTCTGCCTACCCTCGTTTCAATAACCATTTTACATTTTAAATATTTGTGTGAGTTTGTGTGTATATTATAGCCACTAATACTATAAAACATCCATTGCTTGTTATCAAGATACATCATAATATTCATCATGATTACATGCATTATACCCTGTATTTCGATTATATTCTGTCTGCTCGATAGTGATATCCTGGGTATTCAAGTTCCTCTCATTTTTATGTTTTTCTTGCTATTGTTATTGTTGTAACTTAATTTCATATCTTTTTATCAACGTTTTTTGTTTTGTTTTTTTTTTTTTTCTTTTTCCATTGACTACTGACTTTGTATGAGTATTAGTGTGCAGAGATATGAGTTAGTTAGCGTGTGTGTGTGCATCAGTTTTGGTTTTAAGAAAATATTATTATTTCATGCGTCAATGGCTGTGTCAGGGACAAGTACAACTTGCACTAGTCAAGTCAAATAACCAACCAAACAACCAAACAGCCAACCAACCAGGCAGACAATCAACCAGCCAAGCGATATAATCAAACACAGCCTTAAACACTGCTTAAGTTTCATATTCAATGGTTGTCGTTTGGAATAGAATCGAAAAACTAAAGGAAAATGGAAAACGAATAAGAAAAAACAATACTCTACTGGCCAATGTATAATTTAGCACGGCAAGAATGACAGAGAAAGAGAGTGAAAGGGGACACAATGTTTAAATTACAAAACCAGCAGTCGTTAGTGTCAAGCTGCAGAGTTAAAGTGGTCTTCTACTACAACAACGTTGTGTTGTACTCCTTTACTAATGTCAACCGCTTTCTTCTTGAATTTCTTAAACAATGTTTGTGCAGCACGAGTATGGATGGTTTAGTTGCTCTGCTTTTGTTAAATCCTTTGCAAGAAGCGCAGAACACAAAAAAATACAAAAGGGAACTATTGACTGCATAACCCTTTTCTTGATAACACAACCACCCTCCTGTCACCCCCGCCAGCTACATAATCATGGTGCTGGTGTGCTTTGCAACTCATCTCTTATTTAATATGTTGATCTAAAAGACTTTATTGTTGTAATTTGTTGCCAAAGTGGGGGATATGCAACACACGTCCTGTACTGCACGTTGCTCTCCGTGTGCGTGTGTGTGTTTGTGTGGGAGAGTATGGTAAGATAAGTTTCATTGACAACAACGGGTGTTTTTCTTTGGCTATAATTTATTCATAAGTGGCATTATGGCGACAGCCATTCATTGTATTTTCGTTTTAATAAACGATATTCGGTTTTAATTGTTTTTCCTTTAACAATTATAGATAGAAAGCATTATATGGATGGATAAAGAAAATTAAGGATAAAGAAAATTAAATTTTCCCTGAAACCATAAAAGAAAAGAAGATAATCGTTGTGCTGCTACACACATTTACCCCAAAACAATGAAACTGTTTGTTGATGCAAAGACAATGGATAAAAACGGAGAAATTTTTAAATGTATTTCAGGGAAATTTATTTATTATTGCCGATGGAATCTAAGGGAATTTTAAGGGAATTCAAAGTCATTTGAATAACATTGAAGGGCGTACGGAGCTATAGGTTTAATTTCAACTACAATTTTTTTGAAGCGATGAATTAAACTCGATGAACGAAGACCATTATGTGCTTGATATTGGAGACGGCTGCACATATATTTTGAATAAAAGTCTCTACTCTTTAAAGAGACATTGCAGAGCATAGCCTTACAATCAGTTGACAGGAAATTATATACTGGTTCGTATAGTTTTTGTGCGGACTTCAACCTAGTCCGCATTATGACTCCTAAAAGACAATTTTGATTCCAAAGATTGGGTTCGCAGTATTCTGGGAAAAATTCTTAAATTCCATGGAAAATTTCTCAAAACTGTCGTTCAGAATTGACGTTAAACTGTAGATTCCGCTGCTCATGGATAAAATTAACACACACAACATAAAGTGGTGTGAAAAACTATGTGCTAAACCTGACTTAACAGCTGTAATAAACAATTAAGTAAGTAGGAGTCTACGCTCAACGCTATCAGAATATTGACCACAATAGCATAAGAGCTTGTAGATTCAAGGCCAAAAAAGGCGTTTAATCCGAACAACGCCCTGATATCACTGGGAGGTATCAGAATACTCACTCTGGACAGTAGTCACATATTTCACTCATAGTACACTACAGTACAGAAAGAAGCGGATGTCAGAGAGTACAAGACCAATATGAGGATCAACAATGCGGAAAGAGTTATAGGGTGTCATACTGTGGCTTACACTTTACAGGAGGAAACGTGCGCTTGTCAATTTAGTATTGAACGACCTCGTTCTGTCAGTGGTTATGGTCTGCGTTAACATCACGCATCACCAATTTAGACATATGAGGCGTATAATATGGACTATTACTTGAGGAGGCTATTGCTGTAATATTCGCGATAATATTGATAGCTATCCACGCAAAAAATCTCTTTACAATTCCTAAGGGAATGCCAGTAAGGGTGTGAGATGCGTGATATAGGGAAACAACCTCTTATACCTTGTGTAAAAATGTGGCTTACAAGACCGCAGGGCGTTACAGATTTCTTGAAGAACGTTGTGGATTAGACAAGGTTTTGATTGCTGACCAATTTCTATTTATGGATATGCACCAGTCGCATTATAATTGGAAGGCCGGTTAAAGTTTTCCAGACGAAATATGCATAGATGTCTTAGTGAACTATCTGACATATCATAAGGTGTATGTCATCCATGCTTTCTTTCACTGTTCACCACCATGTAGGATAGCTGTCTTGCTGACAGCTTGGACCAACCAATGGAGTATCACTTGGGCTTTTAATGAATGCCTTGAAGATCTTAAAAATGCCGAGCATATTATATTTCTGCTTTAATCGAACGTGTCAAGTTATAGATGAAGCCGCCATTGCAACATCTATTGGATCTCATATGGATTAGTGTAGTCACAAATTAAACAATTTTATCTGATCACTTATTCATCTAAAAATGGGCCTCATCGCATCGCATTTTCATGAATCAGTTGCCTAATGTTTCAGAGACCGTTGCTTTTTATGGTTATGTACGTTTAGCTCCAGGATTAGTAGTATACTATGCGTGTGCACATCACGAAGTAAAATTCACCGATTTGTGGTCTACGAATTTCAAATCCCTATGAACGACGCGAAATCGATTGACTCGAATGCTTGTTTACTGTACCAGTGGATTCGAATTTATTCTCTGCTATTTGTATTGCGATTATAGCGATCGTAATAAGGGCTTACGGTACACTCATTTTGTTAAAACAATTTTATTATTTGAACGTGTTTTCGAATGCTAAAATTGCTGTAGTGTAGTAGGTGGTGTGTTGGCTTACGGTTCAAACCCCAGGTCAGACATATCTCCAACAAAATGAAGTACGAAAAAATATTTTTTCGGCAACTTCCTTTCAGTAAATTTCTTGTAAAAGCTCTGAGAGTAAATAAAAAAATAAATATGAAAAGTTTCTCAAAAATTTGTCGTTAGGGATCGACATTCCTCCACCCATGTATAAAGTTGCCACACACAACACGAGTAGTGTGAGAAACTAGGCCATAATCCTGACGAAATGGTTGTAAATGTAATTATGTATGTATGTTTTCGAATGCCGCATCCGGCTCTGGTGATTTTTCAAAACAGGCTGAATAAAGGACACTGAATTCAATGGTCATTATAAACTGTTCGGTAGTCTCTCTTGGAAGACCAGATATAAGACTTGTAAATGAAAACTGTTCAAATTTTTCCCACCATTTTGTTAATGAGTTTTCACAGAATTTTTCCATAAAGGACCTGCCACCCAACCTATTTGCATAACTAAAACTGCATATGTATGTATAAATGTGAGCATATTTTCATAGAAATTGTTTATTAATGTCAACAAAATGCTGACAGCATATTGTTATTAAATTCCAAGAAATTCTCGTATATGTATTTTTTATTGTGTCAGACAATTATTTCATTCTGTTCTGAAAATATATACACATATTTTAATGATCGAAAAAGGTGTGCAATTTCAAAGCAATTTCCTCTTTTTCAATTTCCATTTTCATTACAATGGCATAAAACATGTGTGTGTGTGTCCTTTTTTAAAATTTAATTTGATGCAATTAAAAATTCTACATACACATACACATACATATTGTATGGTATAGTATAAAGTATTGTATAGTTGTGTGAAAGTAAAATTTCAATTTTATTTTTGAAATTTTATTGCAATTGTACTAACAAACCAACATACATACATACATATGTGCATACATTCACTGTCTAAGTTCTAGTCTTTCCTTTGGTTTACCATGCTGTTCTATTTTTTAAACTGGAAAGTTCATAAAAAATTTTGTATTTTCACTTAAAAAACAATTTGAAATTTTCTCTTAAAAATTTATAAATTTTTATTACAAATACATAAACACACACAGGCAACTCACATATGCAGAATATGCAGAAACAAACGAATGCACCTATTATAACGAGATATACATGCAATATATATGTACATAAAACACACGTATGTATATGCAATACTACCAATAATATAGCATAACTAAAGAACAGCAATACAAAGAAAGAGAGGGAAAGAGGAAGAGAGAAGGATAGAGAGAGAGTGGAAACAAAAATAATTGCCAACTGTTGTTTTACTTGATGGCGTTATAAAATTGCAATCATTTCAATATTTATACGCGCAACGGGTGCAACTTCCGGTTGAAAAAAAAAAAATTTTATAAAAACTATAAAAACCAAATAATAAACAAAATAACAACAACAACAACCAGAGCAATAACAAAAATATAATATTAACAAAATATAACAGCAACAACACCAGTTCTAACGACAACACATTCATTCCAGCCAGGTTTTACCCAAAAACATATGAGCAAATACACATACACGGTAGCAAAGAGTAGAAAGCAAAAGCATTCTCTTTTTGATTTTCTCTCATATGGAAGGATATCTGAGTGCTTATGTATGTATGTATGTATCTGATTGTACTAGTACTTTATGTGTATAAGTAGTGGCAACTAACTCCATCCCTTTATATCGCACACTTTACTAATCACAAATTGTCTTTTAAGGGGCAATTGCCAGGCCGTGTTCATCAAATGATGTAAAATTAATTGATCATTACAACCAAGCTGTTCACACCACCCTTGTTGTGCGTGTTAATTATATGTCTGGGTGGCGGAACTTAAAGTTTAACATGGACTGCCAATGACAAATTTAAAAGTTTTTCATGGAAATTTTATTTGTTACCAGAGTTTTTGATAGAAGACTGCTGAGAATCACAGGCTCTTATCTTAATTGTCAACACACTACTTTCTATACTACAGCAACTTCACAGTGCGAAATTGGATGGCAAATTTGGTTGGAGATTGTTATATTCATATGGGCAAATCAAGCGATTGTTGTCAATCTGAGGCACAGAGAAATATTACTCACTGTTTTCTTGGTTATATAGCTTCTAATCCTTTTTCTGTTTAACTACTTCTGCTCTAAAATTTCTCCTGTCCTGACAGAATTCTATTCTTGTTATTAGAAATCAATTCATATATTTTTTTTTTGAGTTATTCGAATGCAACTAATATTGTAGATCATCAGGGCGCTCTGTTCCACTTCAAGCAAGACTTCTGTACTCAATTGACTTCCCTCTGACCTTCTGTTTAAACAGAGGAGGAGGGGGACTATGGACATGATGTTATTTTGGAAGTTCTGGCACAAAAATGTGTGACAGCGTGGGTTGTATGTATATTTATTAGGCTGTCTGGCCAATACATTATTTTACAGGCGAATGCCAATGCCATTTTAAAAACCTCGCAAAACTTGTTGGGTGGCAGGATTATCTCTGAAAGTCTCTTGATTCGCTTGGTCAGCCTTCAAAGAAAGCATTTATATGACTTCCGAGGCATAAAGAAATCATGGGAAATGATAACTTGACTTGGGTCGGAAAGGGGCTCGGAATCTCTATACTCTACTGGACGCATATGGATAAGAAGAGGACTCACACTCTTCTACACATGTATATATAAATCGAATGGCCATCGATTGCACAACAGTTATTCTTATGGGCCGCTGATATTTTGGCAGGTATGGGAAGGATTTGGAAGTCGCCATAATCTAGTAGGTATAGTATTCGCTTATTAGACGTAAAGTCCGGGTTCGAATCCCAGGTCAAACATCAAAACGAAATATGAAAAAAAAACATTTCTTCGGCGACTACCTCCCAGCAGATTTCTGACAAAAACTCTGAGAGAAAATAAACCTGCCATGAAAAAGTTTCTCAAAATCTGTCCTTAACAGTCGACGTTAAACTGTAGGTCCCGCCACTCATGTATAAAATTAAGGCACATAACATGAGTGGTATGAGAAGCTGGCCGTAACCCTGATTGAAGGGTTGTAATGGCCAATTATGGATATGTATGTATGGGAAGGATTTGGCAAATGACTTCTTCAGAAGTTGTTGATCAGAGAGCGAGGAGTAGACTATCTTTCAACTCCTGTTTCAGTGACCTACAGATGTAAAAAGCGAAGCTTTCTGGACTTCCACTTTTTGATGTACTTGATCGAGATCTCAAATACAAAGACTAATGCAATGATGAGAAATATTTTGCAATTTGATTGATTTCTTGAAGTTAATGTAGGATGCCCGAGTTGAATATTGATGGGGGTATGACAATGGGCCTAAATGCGAATCTAAGTGGGACATCTTGCTCCAAAGAGGGTCCACCGCCTTATCTAATTTAATCTAGCTAAGGAAATTGATTGATTAATGAATTAGGTCAATAAGCCGATTTGAAGTTTATTTTTATTTATTTACTCACTACATCTACTACAAGCAATCCAAAATTGTAAAATTCCAATCAAACTCAACAGCTTTAAAACTGATTTTATTCTCCTGCCTGTAGTAAATTCTCTATTAGGAAACCATTCCCTTCTTTCAGTACCAGATATGTTTGTATATGATGAGTACTGTACACATACATATGTATGAGTGTGTTTGTGTCTCTTTTTTTATGAAATGCACAATTACAACATGTTGTTACCAAACAATATAACACTCTACGTTTTGCTTTTGTTATTGCTACTGTTGCTCATACACTTGTATGTATATGTTTTTGTTGTTATTTTTTTGTTTTCGTGTTGTAACTGAGTGTGAGCAAAATGTGTTGCATGCAATACAAGTGCCACTACTATACCGTTGCTCTTGTAATTGTTAAAAAATATATGCAAGTGTGTATATTTTTTTAAATTTTTTTTTTTCGTTACTTTGCTTGCTTGTTCACATTTATTGTTTTTAATTTTTGGTGTCTTTCAGATTTAAATACCCTACAAGGGACAATTAAAGTTAAAAATACAAATTAAAGTTTTAATTATGGGTCTCATTTTAAGGGGAGAGGGAGAGGGAGAGAGAGAGATAGAGAGAGGTTAATTATACTCAACACGTAGGGCAAGACAGAATGCAATATAAGTTGTGGATATAATTGCCACCTTTTTCGAAGAAAATAATGTGTTTTTAACTACTGATGTACGAGGATACGAACAAGGGAGATTTGGTTGAAATCTAGCTAACGATAACAAAATTCTTCATGAGTGCCTTAAATATTAGCCTGCAGCCAAAAGTACAGTAAAGTCCGGGTCGTGGCAACTGCTAACCATTTGCAACTAAAAAAACCTTTCTTTTTTTACGTTTCACGCTTGGTTATCTCCTCTTAACAACAATTTCTGACTGCAATCAAAAGCTTGTTTTTTTAGAGCTGTTTTTCTAGAGAAGGCAGAAAAAGTGTTTCAATATGAAAAAAATCTTGCAATTATTTTCAGTTTCTGTACCTTTGAAATCAATTTTTAAAAATCATGAAAAAAAACTATTTTCCTGTGAAAATTTTCACGAGTAAGTTTTATTGGCATAACAATTCATAGGAAATATACATAAATGCAAGCATTTCAAAATTAAAATAGAAAATAGAGTCGACCACATAAAAACTATGCCTATAAATAAACACATTGCAACAGATGATTAGTTTGAAAATTACTGTGAAAGGCTTACAATACGCGTGTCTAAAAATGGAATTAAATGGAAAAAATATGCTGTATAAAAATAGATTCGTAGCATGTGGCTTTGCGCAGAATGCTCAGTAAGCTTTCAAATGTATAATCTGTTAAAAGAATAGCGCTGGCAAACACATTTTTAGGTCGATACATGCAACAGCAAATAAATGAAATGAACCATTACATTACATACATACATAATTGGCCATTACAACCCTTCAGTCAGGATTACGCCCTAGCTTCTCACACCCCACATGTTGTGTGCCTTAATTTTATACTTGAGTGACGGGACCTACAGTTTAACGTTGACTCCGAACGACAGATTTTGAGAAACTTTTTCACGGCAGGTTTAGTTACTCTCAGAGTTTTTTTTTTTTAAATCTGCTGAGAGGAAGTCACCGAAGAAATATTTTTTTCATATTTCGTTTTGATGTCTGATCGGGGATTTGAGCCGCGGCTTCGCGTCTCATAAGCCAACACACTACCTACTAGACTACGGCGACTCCTGTGTGAGATATTATCGACTTTTTTATTCATATGAACGATCTGTGGATGTCAATTTGTGTAGAATATAAAATTCTACAAATGTCTGCAGTGTCTTCTCAGGGTTAAGTGCAACCGAAATGCCCAACATTCCACGAATCTAGCTCATAAGTCAAGCCGAATTTGACCAATGGTATGGGCTATGTTGGCTTGTTTGCATAAACCTGAGACTTTAGAAAAGTCCGGTAGAAAAAGCCTAACGGCGCCAAACCTTACAATCTCTGTGGTCAGGTTACATGATCCCCATGTGTTATAACTTTTAAGATGCTCGTGCAGAATATCCAATCTGGCATGAGTAGTGTTGCCTATCAAAATGTTCTGTTCAAATCATAACTAGTTAGTGTCCGGGTGATTCAATTCAGGCCAAAAAAAGTTGGTAATCATCAACCTATAATGCTTGCTGTTGACAGTCAGGGCCTGATCGATATAACAATGCACAACCAACACAAAATCCAGTCAAAACACTGATTTTTTCGGACTTCATTGTATTGATGTCATGTAAATTGGTATCTTCCCAAGTTCGACAATCTCACATACCCAATTCATCTAGAAATGGGCCACATTAATGAAAATGGGCCACAAAATGAAAACTAAGATCAGTTGCCCCTTGTCCCGCATCCCATTCGTTGCCTATCATCATTTCTCTTTGGTACCTAGGTCAGTTAAATTTTGTGCGAGTGCAGGCCCAAGTCAAGTTGTGGTCGATGAAAGTCTGTATTCCTGTGAGCAACGCAAAATCGACATGGACGGCGGTGAATATTCCTTTCAGTAGGATAATTATGGTTAGAGTAAAATGGGTGAAGTGCTCGTTAGGTTGCCCGAACAGAACATCTATGTTGAGAGAGAAATTTAATTACTTGCACGAGTTGTTGAATTCAATATTCGCTGTGGGTTAGTTGGTAAATAGCCTAAATGCTCGCAGACTCAATACCCATTTTTACATAATTGCTTCTAGTATTGTATGAAATAAAAATAGAGATACCAAACAAAAGTTACTTTTCTGCTTAAAGGCCTTTCGTGCTTTATGTGGCAATTGGTGTTTTAGTAGAGAGACGGCAGAGACATAAGTTTGCGAGTCACTTGATTTGGAATGTTTTGTGCTTAATGATGGTGCTATTTTCTTGAATATCATAAATGCTGATTGGTTAAATCTTGATTGGTTAAGTCCTCTTTTTTTGGCTACATCGAACACCATAGTACCTTCTAGGTACTAGTTCGTGAAACAAGTTTTCAATTTCCTAAAAATTGCAGATGACAGTGAGAATTTAATTTAAACAGCGAAACTAGATCAGAATCCTTCATCGGTTCATGTTTGTGTCTAGTTTGTGCTCTTTTGGATTATAGCTGTAAGCCTCTATAAAAATGTATACTTCATATTTGTTGCATGCATATGTTTTTATCTTATCGTTTGGTGATATCATTAATCTTTACGTATTTATGTAACTATTTGTCATCCTTCTCACCTATACAATTGGTTTTAGTTTTTTTGTTATTTGCCTAATTGGTCACTACCACCATTTAGTTAGAATTACAACCTAGCTTCTCACACCACGCTTGTTGTGTGTGTTCATTTTTTATTCACATATTGGGGGAACCTACAGCTTAACGTTGATTTTAAAACTTTTTCAAGTCAACTTTTTATTTACTTTCAGAGTTTTTGCCAGAAGACTCTTGTGAGGAAGTCGCCGAAAGAAATATTTATTTTCATGTTTTAGTTTTCTCTGGTATCTCTTAGCCTGGGTTTGAACACATACATACGTATAACCCATTAGACTTGATCTAGATCTTCGACTTTATACAGTTTGTTCTTATATTTGCTTTTAATTATCGATAACTGAAAATCGGTTTGGAGTTAGAATTACTTCAACAGCTTTTTTGCTTTAAAGTCTTTTTGATACAAAATTTTTTTTCATAATTTTTTAATGGAAAACTGAACCTTTTCTCTTTGTCTTGCTTTTGTTTCTCAACCCATGCATTTAAAACAGAATAAAAATATTCCTTGTTTCGTTAATTTAATGCCTTTTAAAACTCAAAACCAACACAACAAAGCAGGTATTGTGTCTCCTTGCTTGTTAGCTGCCTGCCAACCATTATAATAAAATTTGGCTAGAATTTCTATTTTCTAATGCAACTACTACTACTACTACTGCTGCAAAGGAAAAAAAAGAAAGCGGTGAAAAAAAAAAATAAAGGAAACTTTTTTAAAATATATTCATTCGTGGCAATAAAATACCCATAATCAACTACAGGTATCATAAATTTTAGCACACTCTTCTTGCATGTTCTCCCTCTACGCTATTACACTCGTGTTTGTCTTGATCTATTATTGTTCTTTTACTTTATGCTACTTAAGCCTTAATATATGCAACATTCTGTTATTGTATGCAACTTTATATTTTTGTTTTTCTTTTGCCTTGTGTTTTATTGTTGTCTATTTGAGGTTTTTTTTGTATTTTCCTTTGTCTTTTATTTGCTTTCCTGTTTAGCGCTATCGTTTAAGTATGTATAATAACATTATCTTTTGTTCTTTTGTCTTAAGTTAAGATGTATGTGTATGCCTCTCTCTGTGTGTGAGTGTGCCTGTGTAATTGTAAAACAAAGCAATCCTAGTAAAAAATATAAATAAATTGTTGCATACTTTGCGGCTGTTAAGCATTTATTTTTCGTTTGTTTGTTTGTTTTGGTTTTTTTGTTTTTGCTCCATGCATGCATACACATGCAATATATGTATTTTGTTTCTTCATGTATGACTCTAAATCTTATTTGAATTATTATCGCCGTATACATGACAGTTTTGTTGCTTAATGGTTGTTGTCTTTCTTAGTAAAGGTTGTTGTTGTTGTTGCTGTATTGTTGTTTGTTCTTGTTGCTTAACACATACACACATTCATAAGATTTGTTTAATGGTTGCTGTTTGTTTTGTTTTTTGCTTTTTGCTTTTTTTTGTATTGTTGCTGTTGTCATTTTTATTGTTTTACTGTAGTGCCGAGATATGTATGTATAAGGGCATAAAGTTGTACTTTACACTTGTTTAAACACTCTTCGCTTTCGCTGTTTGTTGTTGTTATTTTATTCTGTTGAATTTTACTCCTTTTAATGTGTTTTAAGTATGAACTTCAATATGTATACAGGGTGGGAAGTAAATATTTGAATGCAATTTTAAAAGAAAATATAATTTTCATCATGGTTTTTCAATTCAAATCTTTATTAAGACTCTTCTTCAATATCATCTCCTTCTTATAATGTATCAAGGAAGGAGACGTCTACTCCCCCAGAGAGAGCAACGTCAACTACAACCATTTCACAAAGTTTATCTAGTGCGACCTCTTGAGAAAGAGAAGCTCTCAACAGTAAACGTTGCTCACCACTGCACCAAATCTAAGTCCACAGAGGATATGAGGATCTGTTACATCGCCTGCTGAACTATACAAACTGGATTAATTAACTGAAGTAAAGAAAAAATAGTCCATTTAGGAGATGATTCGACGAAGAAAGGAAGAATACATACAAAACATGTGGTTTCGATGCCACATGCCTTTTCCGCACTAGATAGCATAAACCTTTTGAAAGAGGGCTTTGGTGACCAATTAATCTCACTTTTTGGTGCAGTACATAGGACAACAAGACCATGTAATTTGAACTCAAAATACTCTTTTTTGATGAGATATGTTGACAGTCTCGCGCATAGCAATAAGAAGGCCAAAAATTCAAGTGTGGAAACGCTAATGCCACTGTCCAAGGCATTCTTTGCAGACCTCCTATTAGAGCAGAGGGCTGAGTTAGTGACAGTAAGAGCCAATACAGCAGAATCCTGGGCCAATCTAGAATAGGGGCACATGAATACTAAAATTTCTTATAGGCTGCCTAACTATTACCGTATGGACCATTTAGAAAGCAACGCAACGCTTGTTGGGTGTTGAAATTTTTTCTCCGAAAATCTTTTGATTTATTCGGACACCTAGGCTGCGATTAAGTCTCCAACGAACGTATTTTCAATGTTCGTCTGCATGAATGCCGACAATTTTTCAAGGAAATTTTGGTAACCTAATGGTCCCGGGTCACAGGGATATCGTTGGAAATTTCATTGCTAATGAGCTAGCCAGAGGCTGTACAAAACTTGCAATCTGCAACATGTTACAGGGCATAGTTATTCCGTTTGCTTGAGTTAAATTGCATATTACACGCTCATATTACAAGGAGGCTCAAACTCATTGCTAACAATAGTATACGTGCAATATTGTTAGACTCAGCTGCACACTTACGAATAAAAAGTAAACCGACCCACTTCTAGTCCTCTAATCTAAGCCTTAAATCGCGTAGCCATTCGTCTCATAATAGCTATTCACACGGGCCACTGTCCTTTCGGTAAGAGCATGCCCAAAGAATTGGCAGTTCTTTGAATAATTTTCGCTGGAGCTGTAGGTCTGAGGAAGTGTAAGTACCCTGCTCTTGTCATAAAAAGATGGAGGTTTTTGATCTGCCACTTTCTGACATCCTTGACAGAGCCGTCCTCTAATATGAAGATTGCTGTGCAATAGAAAGATTTATTTTGGACTCCGGTTGGTTTGCGTAACCAATTCTGCGAATTTTTTGCTCAAGATTCATTTCCAATAACGATTAAATAAACCATAGATGGATAGCTTTAAAAGAGTACGAGATATTGCAAGGAATACCATGAATACGTTGCACTGCGGCGGTAAGAAAGGTTCGCCACATACTTAGTAGGGCAAATTGAAGTCCTCAGATTCTAGATCGAATTATACGCAATGGCTTCGACAACAGTTATAGAGGTTTTAGGTTCTTGAACAAGCTGCGTGAAAGTCCTTTGCACCCTGTATGTAAATTTTGTGTTTTTATTTTATTATTGTCGCTATTTTAAGATACCGTTAAGACAGTTAAATGCATAAACATACACGGCAATATGTTGTTTATGAATAAACAAACAGTTCCTAAGTTGTATGTTAAATTATAAATATCAAGTACGAGTATGTGTGCATTTTGGTTTGTCGTTTACCTCTTGGGTTTCATTTAAAAAATTTTTTTTCATTTTTTTCGTGTTGCTTTTTTGGTTGTTGCAACATAATGTCTGCATTTAATTTGCTACCATTATACAGATTTTATAACTGTTTATTTTACAACAGAACATTGCTGCAATACAAATATATCAAGCAGTAGCAATTGTTGAAGATTCTTTCCACAATTTTTTTTTGGCATTGAATTAGAAATGTAGCAAGAAAGGAAAGAAAATAATTTCAAACAGAATTTTAAGATTTTTTCCCTTGAAATTTTCAAAAGAAGACTCGGTTTTAAAACTTTAAAAAACACATTTCCAATATACACATTTCGTAAATTTTTGATGTTTCAATTAATTCCATCTATTTGCCAACACTTTCATAACGCTTGTTAATTTATAAACTTTCCTTTTCGCTTCATAATCCTTTTTGGATTTCCTTCTTAAAAGCTATATACATACATATGTATGCGTACGTGTGTCTGCGAGTGTGTGTGTGTGAGGGAGTGTATAAAACTGTGTGAAAATTAGATAATTTCAGCACATCTGGCGTAAAATCATTATTCATTAATTCATTTCATGAAAATGCAAACGCAAACGCATTCACGCAACATGTATTGCTTATTGTGGCAAAATTTTACTTTTCGCTCCAATAAATGGAAAATTTTGGTTTTTAATTTTCAAGTCGTATATTCAACTGAAAACATATTTTTTTTAATTGAAATATTTTCGTGTTTCATGTTTCACTTTCTTTCTTCCTTTAGCTTTAGCATGTACTGAGGATGTGGAGGGGAGGGTTGTAAATTGTTGAAATCAATTAAAAAATCCAATTCATTTACTTCGTAATTCAATTAAAATTATGCGTTTAAAATGCGCGTTGAACCAAAACGAGATATGGAAAATATCTCAACGCAAGGTATTATGGTATGGGTTATAAAGCAATACTGAAATCACGGTGTATATTTGTAGGTGGTTTATGTGTAAAGAGTTTAAATTTTAGTTTGTTATCGCCTTAAAGGCACTGAGGTACACTAATACTTAATTAAAGATTCATTAGAAAATTTAATATCGTTACGAGAGATGAAGCATTACTTTGCTGAGTAAAATACGAGCACAAGTCAATCTCCAATAGAAGCTGCCTAAATTTGACAGTTGATGACGGCTACACCTATCAAATTTGTGATAATTTATTCAGTCTGTGGATGATCTATTCGGGCAACGTAACACGCGCTTCAGCCATTTTACGATTGCCATCATCATTCTACATAAAGGACTAGGAATTCCTGTACACTGGAATATAGAAAGCGATCGAACAACAACACTCATACGACTCATGCAATCTTTGGATTTAGACGTTTATATAATTAGAGAATCCGTAAAGTATAAGAAGCTAGGCCGTAATCCTGACTGAAGGGTTGTAACGGCCAATTATGTATGTATGTATGTAAAGGATGGAACGTATACTTAATGTTCCCAAATTGTTAATCGCAACACATAATAGTCGGCGTGGTGTAGTAGGTAGCGTTGTGTCTTATTGGGCGTGAGACCACGGTTCAAGCCTTAAACAACAACAAATAAATTGCAAAAAAACGAAATACGAGCAAATATTTCTTCGACGACTGCATTTCAGCAGATTTCTAGCAAAAAATCTGAGAGTAAACATAATTGCCAGGCAAAGTTTCTTAAAAGAAATCTGTC
This sequence comes from Sarcophaga rosellei, assembly GCA_930367235.1. Lineage (NCBI taxonomy): Eukaryota > Metazoa > Arthropoda > Insecta > Diptera > Sarcophagidae > Sarcophaga > Sarcophaga rosellei. Next base: position 11,081,609 of record OV884020.1, on the reverse strand, counting down.
GTTGGGAATCGACTGCTGTAAGTCCCGCCAATCATGTATAATATTATCACACACAACATAAGCCGTATAAGAACGTAGGTCGTAATCCTGACCGAAGGGTTGTAATGACGAATTATGTATGTATGTATGTACGTACGTATGTATTACGATGTATGTGTGTATGTACATATGTACAACGCAATAGCGAACTTATCAGAATTATACATCTACGTTGTACAAAAGCTATGGGTTGGCACTGTTTTCTAAAAACAGAGTGGAAATAGCTTCTAAGGATTATCTTGGAAAAAAAATAAAGAAACCACAGTCACGCCGAAACAATTACATTCGCGCGGCCTTTCTTCTAACTTTTACACACGCCATGTCCGCTAATCTGTTCAGAGCTATCAAGGCACCTTTCACTTGAGACTCTTTCACACCACTCTTGACAAAGACAGAAAAATTTCATTTCCACATTATTGCCGCGTGTAGGGCAATTGCCTATGCAAATGACGTTGTTCTTACAATTTCAGACAGATTTGTTGCCGCTATTAGGGATTTAATGCCACTTGCTCTGAGGACGGTAAGAGGGTGGGCATGTGACCGCGGATTGGGCGTTAATTCAGGAATAAAGCATCTTTTCAGCCGCTTCGACCGTAAGGAGCGGAACTAGAACTCATGGAAAATGCGCATCTTAAGCCTTATTCTGAATGTGAAGTGTCTTTGAAGTCACTGGAGTCTAGTAGGTAGCGTGTTGGCTTATTAGACGCGAAGCCGCGGTTCAAATCCCCGGCCAAACATCACAACGAAATATGAAAAAATATTTCTTCGGCGACTTCCTCTCAGCAAAAATGTCTGGCAAAAACTCTGAGAGTAAATAAAATTGCCATGAAAAGTTTCTCAAAACATTTGTTATTCGGAGTCGACGTTAAACTGTAGGTCCCGGTGCTCATGTATAAAATTAACACACACAACATGAGTGGTGTTGAGAAGCTAGGCCGTAATCCTGACTGAATGGCGATTTATTTCTGTTATGTAAGTATCTTGGAAACCTATCATCATTATTGTATTGAAACTGACTTCATCTACTCGCATTACCATGGATAAAGCATTGAATATTAACCGAGATTAATCAGTGGGCATATCGTACTTACAAATTGAGTGGCTGGTATTTGGTTCCATGACTTTTTTAAGTACTTTTTCACATGGGAGCACAGAACTCAAAGCTCTTTTTCATACCAAATTTAATCGCAATAAACTTGAAAAGTAGTTTTTCAAAAACTATACTAATTAAACCCACTCGAAAACGCTTTCTAATAATTACGCACAAGTTTTCAAAAGTACACTCACTCTTCTGCATGTACACTATGCATGTGTGGCATAGTTAAGCCTGCACGATTAACACAAACAATTGAAAAAGAATTTCCTTTATTTTCGAAATTATTTTCCGTGAAAACCATTTAAACTCTTTTGATGAAATGTTACTCCAGAAAATGGCTATGCCTGCCAATCTAAGGATTTCAATTTAAGCACTATTGCTGCGTATGTGAATGACTATTTTTGTTTGGATTCACTCAACACACATTAACTGAAAATAAAGTTTTCCTTCACAATTTCACAATCATACGACGCGCATACATTTTAATGCTTAAATTGAAGGGGAATAAAGCAACCAAACGAAAAATTGTGAGTAGAAGATGCCAGAAACGTACTTAATTTTACCACAAGTTTAACACAAAAACTACGAGAAAAAAGAAAATAGATTCCAAGAGAGTAAATTCTAGAGATTTAGATTTGAATTTTTTTTTACCTCAAGTTTCTATTACCATTTCGAGTTTCAAATATAAAGCACTTGATGTATATATATACTCGGTTTTTATTGATGTTACGTTACGTTAGTGGAAGTAGTTGTTAGTGTTGTTGTTGTTGTTTTTGTTGCTATTGTTTATTTGCTAGTACTCGTAACAATTTTCATTTTTAGATAAAGTTTTACTTCTTTATTGTCTTTTCTTGTTAAAAGTTTCTTTTTTTTCCTTTCGAAGACTTTTTCTTACAATTTAACCGTTAGACAGTGATGGTCAAAAGTTACTTCTTTATTTCCATACTCAAGAATGACGCATAAGGCTAGCGTTAGCCATTATCTTCTGCACATTTCTAGCAGCATACGGACCGCATCTGAAAAACCTCTTAATTATTCGAGCCTAATGACGAATCAACTGTGATTTCTCACTAGAATTACAAGCCGGGAGGACTGGTCTTCTGACACAATTATCTACGGAGATTCTGTTGTAGCCTATACACACGATTCTAAACTGAAGATTATGATAGGCTCAGCCTCCTGGGCTCCTTTCTTCGAAGGGCTTATCTCTCCACTTCGCAGGCTATTGTAGAATCTTTTAAGTCAATGTGATGAACGTTAATTAAGCTGTGCAATGGATTCAGAAGGAGCGTGAGGGTAGCGGGTTGTGCAGAAAACTCTATTAAAGTGTTTGCCGCCTAGCCAAAGGTTTTAAGACCATAAAATCTTCCTGAAAGGAGGAAAACGGAAAAATGTTTACAAATTTGCAAGGGGTACTGAGGTTATATAGACAACACTTCTCTACTCTATTACGACAACATCATTTCCGCCTCTAGAGATGATGATGTACAGAGCCCAATCGAGGATAACGGCTTGGACATTCCGCCGCCTAGCCACAAAGAGCTTAAAGTCGCGATTTTGCAACTTAAAAACAGTAAGCCGCTGCAGGCCCTGACGGCCTGCCCGCTGAATTGTTTAAGGCAGAAGGCAATGAGCTGTAAGGGTGCATGCAATACCCAACGATTGGAACCTCAGTGTTCTCTGCTCTGTCCTAAAAAAGAAGACCCTACGATATGCGCCAACAACAGGGGTATACGTCTCCTCCTCTATCGCGTACAAGCCTCTTACGAGCGTGTTGTGTAAACGAGTGAAGCCACTCGTAAAACACTGATTGCATCTTATCAATGCGGCTTCAGGCCTGGAGGACACTCTTACCAATGGGCAATTGAGTAGAAGAGACCTCTTTCGTACTAAATAACTTATGCTCTATATATCGGTCATCCTCCTCGTGATTCTTTACGCCGCAGAAGCATGGACACTATATTAAGCGCCAATGCATGCAGCAGTTCTGAGTATATTCAAGAGAAAAGTCCCAAGTAAGATCTTCGGTCCAGTGTGAGTTGGCGATGATTTCCGCATTCAATCTAATAAATAGCTGTATGCGGCTGTGCTGGCTCAGCGATGTCGGCCGGATGGAAGATTAAGTTCTAGCGAGAAGTGTATTCGCGATTATCGGAAGTTATTTGCCTTTCAATAACTTTTCCTCTGTCTTTGTGATTTTTACTCATCTTCCCTCAAACATTTTGAGGTTTCCCGTTTCATAACTTGAACACCTTCAATACTTTATATTCTTAAGCCTTAACTTTTTTTTCTTTCTCCTCAAATTTGTTTTGCCCCACACTGTACTTTTTATCCTGTGCGTAAATCCTTTTCCTTTGTACAGGTACGTATGTGCGTTTATTTGCTTTTAACTCTGCCTTGATTTTTTTGTTTTGTTTTCTTTTTGCCAGCGTTAAAGAGTTTTCCTGTGAACAATCGTCAAAATAAGAATGAATGCTGCTAGTAGCGAGATTGAGAGAGAGCGAGAGAGAGTTGAAAGTTTTCTATAAATCCTTGTTAAGGCCAAGACAAATGAAATAAGCCAAAGTTAATGAATAAAAATCTCGTTTAGTCAGTGAAATAGTGTGAAAAATATTAAATAACTGCCTGTTATGTTAAGAGAATGGAAAAGTTTTCGTGCCTTCATTTCACATCCTTTAGGCAGGTAATCATGGTTGAATATTAAAATGATTTTCATAGAAAAGGTTTTTCACTCTTTATTTTCTTTTCATTTCATTTTAGCCATTTTTAAAGTATTGAATGAAGTTTTGTAAGTTGTTTGCAACAGAAACCACAGAAATTAAATGTAAAGAGCATATCTATACGGAAACAAACATTAGAAAAGTTAACGAAGCCAAGTTGACTGTCAAATATTAGAACTTCTTTCAAATTATATGTCCTCAAATGTAAAGTATTTCCTTAAACGTATTTATCAGTCAAATTAGGTTACGATTACGATAGAATGGCATCACCGCACATACCATAATCAGACGAGGATCTCACTTTAGCCATTTCAATAAACCTGTTGTGCTACCATGATTTGTTTCAGAGAGAACTATGCTGGGGCCTACCATTAGGAAGAGTTGTCTACACCAAGACTTCTTCAAATAATTCCGCAAGGAATGAATAAATGGTGAATGAGGCTCCTGGTACTCTCGTATACCCTTGTGCCGTTAATACTAGTCAGTGACACATTAAATAACAGACTTATAGAACAAAATTCTATAGAAATCGTGCAAGGACGAGTTACCAGATGGGCATGCCTTTCGATTACATAGCGTTTCTTACCTTAATATAAAAAGTTTCGAGCCTACCGTACAAGAACGAGTTGCCAGATGTTCATGCATCTCTAACACACAGCGTCCCGCCGTGGGAAAAAATCAACTGTTTTTGGCTAAGCATGTTCGCTCTCGCAGCAAGCATTTCTCAGACTAATGCGCAAAGTTTTGACTTTCACAACTAGGCCGTCTTTAAGGCATTTTGATCACACGAGAAAGAGAAAGGAAGAAATCGGGATCTTATTACGATAATGGATCATGTGAATAGCATAAAACTTTAGAAATTCTATATGAATTATGTGTTCGAACCATTGTTCTGTAAGGCGTAATAGTTCTATCACAAACGATATGAATTCTAAAACTGTTCATTGTCTGATAGCGGAGACTGGCGTTCAGGTGAACTTAGAGCTCACCACTGCGAAAGAACGACTTAATAGAAGGATTTCTGTACTTAGGCTCAAGTGGGCAAAGTCTATTGAGCGGAGATTCATGTAATTTTAAAGCGTTAACATAGATTCGGGTATAAATACATTTTCGTATAGCCAGACCATTCTAGAAGCAGAGATCTGGAGTTCAATTAAACCGCTGTTGATCCGATTAGCATGCTTTAACTCGAACATCCCGGCGAGTTGTACAACACTATGCTATGCTGGTTTGCAGTTCAGTACGGTGTTAATGACAAAGAAATTTTCTTATGGACTGGTGAAAGGAAGAAGGAATCGGCGGAACTACTTTCTCGTTGTCCTATATTGGAAATGTACCCGACCAAAGCGCGAGATCAAACAAGCGTCAGAAAATACGAAAGTCAAACATCGGTCGGATTTTAGGTTCTTCAACGAGACATTATATGAGGTCAATTATACGGAGGTCAATCAGAATGTAATCACAGTCACATTTTGGTTTTATAGAAGTTAAGTACAACTTTTGTATGCGAATATGGACTTACTTAATGGGTTATAAAACAACTTCAGCCAAGCCTACAACCCCTCTTCTCACATTAGCAATAAGTGTTGGGACCAGAGATCAGCAATGAATCGTTTCGCTACTCATAAGTACTCATAGTTCATTCGTACTCACTACAACATTGATTTATAAGTACAGGTTGCAATGAGTATGAGTACAACGTTGACATCAAACTCATAACATTCGAAATATGTTTGATTCATACGCCTATTCATTTAGATTCATAAATTTAGAAAAATACTTATAATACTCATAAATGATTCGAGTGATTCGAATCATTCATCAAAATTTACAGTCCTAGTTGTTGTTGCATTTAAAAAAAAGAAGAAAGAAGAAGACAAAGACAAAGACGGCAAGCAAAGCAAACACACAACCTTCTAGTGAGTATTGTATTTTGTGATATAATGTGATTCTTGTAAATGTTGAGTAAAGGAGAGTCAAAGTAAACAACATCATGCGTATTGCTAAGTATGAGTACGATGAGTACTTCACACTTTGAATATGAGTACTATGAGTATGATATTAAAATAAGTATGAATTCCGTATAAGCAGCAGAAATTATGAGTATGATTCGAATCTACTCATCATTTTCAATACTCGTTGCTGATCTCTGGTTGGGACCTGTAATTTCAACCGCGAACGATAGTTTTGAGAAACTTTTCATGGCAATTTTATTTATTCTCAGAGCTTTTGCTAGAATACTGCTAAGAAGAAGTCGCCGAAAGAAATATTGTTTATTGGCTCAAGGTTTAAGGTAACACAGTACCTACTGGACCAAGGAAACCGGCGTGTGTTAATTTTATTCAATAGTGGCGGGACCTCCAGTTTAAAGCCAGGTTTTTGAGAAGCTTATAATGGAAATTTTGTTTTGCCAGAAGACTGCTGAAAGAAAGTCTCCAAATGAAAATATTTTTTCTTAGGGCAAACTGTGGACATTTTGGTCGTAAAGAAGGACAAGATCTAATAAGCAGTATTCAAGCTATTCTTTAATTATGACTAAACTACCTCCACTTTAATAATGATTTACAGTGTCTGCATTGCAAAATACATGATTTTAAACAATTAAGTGTCAAAGTGTGGCAATTTCTGGCATCTATTTGATTTAGAACTTTATTCAATAACATTTCTTCAGACATGAGTGGTAGGTATCCACCATTTTATTTTAATAGTTTTCTGTATTTCATTGCTCACGTCTTCCATCAGACTCTTGTGCTTTTATCGGGTTTTCCCACACTTGTGTTCATTACATTTGATGTGTTCATGTGAGTTTATTTGCAAAAAATAGAAAACCCGAGAAAATGTTGCACTTCAATAAAATTGAAATTCATTGGAAAACCTTGCAAGAATTTTTAATTACTTTGATTAATTTGAAACAAGTTTTATTTTCAATGTTCTCCTCCTCCTTCGCATATAGAAAATAAATCGAAAAAAGGGGAGCAAAAAAACCAAAGAAAAAAGAGAAAAACTTTTCCTAGCTTTTTTTTTGTTTTTCTATTATTTTTAAACTTTTCTATGCTACTCTGTACACTCCCAGCATTATGAATAGGTTAGGTTAGCATTTGGCCAATACCCATTAAAAAAAGTTCTTATGAGACCAGCTTCTAGTTTTAAAACAAATCTATGCACGACAAGGTTTTTGTTTTTTTTTTTGATTTTGGTTAAAACCATGGAGAGAAAGAAAAGTTCTTTTTTTTGTTTTTTGCACCACAAATAAGTTTCGATTTGGAAAAAAAGGGACAAAAAAAGTGGAGAAAAGTTTTTGGTTTAGTTTATCTAATTGAAAAAATTTATTCGAATTGGAATTCTGTTCAAATTTATGGTCGTTTTTGATCAATATTTAAGAAATAATTCCGATTGTCACTTATTAGTTAAGGATACTGGGTTATTTGAATTCATTTAAAGTGTTTGTAGCACGTGTAGTTTTAAATGAGAGGAAGTTTTCAAAATTTTGTTAGAATTTTATTGGTTTAAGGGAAATAAATATTTTCCATTTTATATAAGAGAGGACACAAAAATATTGTTACGAAAGTGGAAATGGTGTTATAAAAATGATAAACAAAGGCTCAAAAACACAATGGACTTTTTTACATGATCAAAGAATAAACAAAAGATACAAAAACAACGGGCTTGTTTACATGATCAACGAATAAGCAAAAAATATAGCAACAACATCATATAGCAACATTTCAGTGTATAAAAAAAAGAAGATAAACAAAGTAAACAAACAAGCAACAAAAACACTGCAAGGACATACATATGTAAACAAGATACACAAACAACAATAATGAAAACAACTTGTTTACATTTTTAGATACTTCGTGAAGGCAGTCATTCTCCTTGGAGAGTACTACTCAGACTATTTACCCAGCGATATAAAAGGCCAGAAAAAAATTCAGACAGTCTTGTGTGAAGACACGTTGCATGTGAAGAGAATAATTGTGTTTTGAAGATCTCTGTTATAAAGATCTATTGAACAACTGTTATTGTTTATGCGATAAGAGTGTAAAGAATAATAACATTTAATGCAAATTGTTGCTGTTTAAACAAAGACCTGAAAGTTGGCACACAGAATTGTACGACCAATAACGAATTGATTTAAAACTAAATACAAATTTATTTTAATTTTATTTTCAATCTACGAACTCATATTTTTAACGTTTTTAAAAGGGTAAAAACGTAACCAATATTAAAAACGAATATCAGCACCTTCAAAATACCAATTTTATCGATATTTGCATGGCTTAAATGTAAAATATGTAGTACAAGTGTGATTCAAGAAAATCACACAGGAATATGTCAAATGTGTTCAAATCAAACGATCTCAGTGAGATGACCATGTCCTCAAGTCCCTTGTGCAGAATATTCAAATTGGGGTGAGTTGTGTGACATGCAGCTCAGTCGTTGGTGTCCAATTCTGAGCAAAATAAGTTCAACTGATGACATTACTCTCAGAAAGTCGGAATCAGTCTATCCGACAATTTGGTCAGAGCAAAGATATGGCTTCAAAAGATTTGACAAGTTATGACACGCTGTACTTCTATCGAAACTAATGCAGATGTCTTGGTGCTTGTTATAGCTTGCTGGGAATGCTATCGAGATTTCTTAAGACTTGCAGTATACGGGTTGCTATAGATGGGATCCCATCAGATGGGTTCAGGTTGAACTCAGGGGTACAGCATGATTCTCCTTTATCTCCAACTTTTTTTTGCTTCCTTTTACAAACGATATTCTTTCTCTAACTGCTAATCCTATTTATGCATACATACAGACATAATTTTCCATTACTACCCTTCAGTTAGGATTAGGACCTAGCTTCTCACACCACTAATGTTGTGTGCCTCAATTTTATACCATAGTGGCGGGACTTACAGTTTAAAGTCGACTCCGAACGACAGATTTTAAGAAATTTTTTCATGGTACGTTTATTTACTCTCAGAGTTTTTGCCAGAAATCTGCTGAGAGGAAGTCGCCGAAGAAATATATTTTTTTTCATATATCGTTTGGATCTGGCGTGGGGCTCGAACCCGGTCTTTACGCCTAATAGGCGAACACATTACCTACTAGACTAAGGCGTCTACAATTTTATTTATTCTTTTGCAATATTTGTGATTCATATTCCTTAAATATTATAACGAGCCCTTTAAAGATTAAAGCGGAAAGTCGTAATATGAATGACTCCCTCACATCCGACCTACAGACAATTTCCGATTGTTTGTTGGCACGTTATTAGCACAATGATAATATTGCTTTATCTATAGCTATGGCTGGTGTAAATATTAGGAAGTCAGAAGAACATGATGATCTGGGCATGAAAATTCAATGTTCGCTCTAACCAGCACTTCTTTCTACGGGTTATTAGGTTGGAGGACGTGTACTTGTCAAATGAGACAAGTACAGTACCAGGAGGGCAAGTTGACCCATTGTACAAAACGGTTTCTTAAGTCGGTGCAAGAAATATTTCATTTCCTTTCTAATTTCATCGCTTATATCCGACTGAGAATGGATATTTATTTTGAGGCTACCCGTCCGCTTGAAAAAGAGAGTGAAGATGATCACTTGTGAAGGTGGGGTCTCCCACTCTATTGATCCATCGAAGCACCGCTGCAATGGGACTTGCAAAATACTACCTACCTCTTTTCTCTTGCTCACAACCTGTTTTCCTAGTTCCACCACATCATGCACTGCATGAGTAGCGGATATGCGCTCAGTATTGGTACTCCAAATGATACATGAAAGTATATCATTCAGCAGTATGGGGAGAAACATTTCCATAATGCTAATGCTTGGACCTACACAACCTTTGCGTAAACAATACTCAGGGTTTCAGTATGAGCACCTCCATCAAATCAATACCGTTCAACAATTTTAAATTAATTAAGAGCAAATTGATATCACTGAAGAGGCGCAGAATTACCCTTTGCAATTATAAAAGAAAAACATTTTATTCTTGCATTTCCTTTTAAGCTTTTAAATAAAACTCTTTTCCTTTTGCATTTGCCTTTGCCTTTGTCTTCAACTTACTACTCCAACTGCCTTTTAGCGTTTGTCGCCTGTGCATTAGCTGTTGCGGTTATGAGTGTAAATGTATTTGTATGTGTTTGCGTTGGTATAGCGTTGACGCAGCAGGAGGAAACGGAAATGCATTGCAAATGTTACCTTTTAAGACGTATAATTTTTCTTTTGTTTTTATGTATTTGGGTCACTTCTCCTTCTTTCTCTCTCTTTTCTTTACCATACTTTCCTTTTTAGTTTCTATTGCTGTCGCGCTGTTCATGTGGTTAAAGTTTACTGTTATTATTTGTATGCTTTTAACTGCTGCTGCTGTTACTGTGTTCTTTTTTTTCTTCTTCAGCCTTTCTTTTTTTAGCCTTTCAAAGAAAACTTTCTTTTCTTGGTTAATTTCCGTAATTTTCTTGTTGTTTTTTTTTCTCCATTTGCCTCTCTCACTGCACTTTGTTGGTTTGATATTACTACGCTTCAAGGTGTGTTTTAAATGTTCAAAGTTTTCCCTTTTTAGCTTCGTTTCGTTTCGCTTGATTTCTGCTCTTCGCTCTCTCTGGCTGTGTGCATTTAGACTTTAAGACAAAATACGTGTTAAAATATTTTAAGTGCGCCATAAATTGTGACACATCCGATAAATTGTTTATAGCCGTTCAACATGCAACTAAACCAACTCCTTAACTCAACGCAACTCAACTCAACTCAATTCAACTGAGCTCAGCTCTCCTCTACTAATGACCTGATTTTTGCTTTACACTCCTCCACTGTCCTACTGATTAAGTACGAAGGCCGTAAAGAAAATTAGACCATAATGTTGGCACACAGAGTTGATCTTTTTAAGGCCATTAAATTTTACTTTATTGGAGTGCCTTTAAAAATAGAAGAAGAAGAAGAAGAGTAAAAAAAAGAGGGCAAAAAGGAAAGCAAATGGAAATAGCTCAGTAGGGTTTTAAATTGTAATGGTAACTACCGTTTAGAAATGGTGGAAACTTTGTTATGGTTTTTCCTTTTTATTTTATTTTATGACAGCCCATTACCTTAAGCAGGTAATGAGAAACTTAAAAAATGTTTATAAACTATTATGGCTGTTGTAAATTGGGCTTAAAAAACAATTCGGCTTAAATAGCCAATTGCAAGAACTTAATAAAAGGCAGCTTCAATGCAATTCCTTTAATCCACTCAAAAGAATCGTTTTTTTTTCAATGAAATTGTGGGTGGAGATATAACATAATGGAGGAGGTAAAAGGAGCAATTATAGTGCTTTACAGGTCATAAAAGAAAGGCCTTAAGTAGGAATTAGGGCTTTAATCTAGCCACTATATACTGCATCTACCGAGTTGTAGTGGTACTAATCTTGATTGAAGGCGCTCATGTTTGATGAACTGAGTACAAACCAATATATAAGCAGAGTATGCAGTCGTGAGCAGGCAGTCGGCTGTCCTAACTGTTAATGCACTCCCACTAACGCACTAATAAATACGTACGTATGTACATACATGCATACATAATTGGTCGTAAACTTGCTTCTCACACCACTTATATTGTGTGTGTTAATTTCATACATGAATGACGGAACCTACAGTTTATAATCGACTTCGAACGACAGATTTTTGAGAAACTTTTTCATGAAAAATTTTATTTACTTTCAGAGTTTTTGCCAGAAATCTGCTGAAAGGAAGTCGTTTTGTTTGAGATGTCTTGACCTGGGGGGTTTAAACTGTAGCTTCACGTCTAATAAGCTAGCACAATACCTACTAGACTACGGCGACTACAGAAGGCAATACATGGTTGAGTATCTTGTGCTAGGCAGAATATTTTCATTGTAGACACCGAGCTACATCCTAAGGTTTGCAAAGGTAATAGGCTTGGCGGAGACATTGTAGAGAGGGTGGGGATATGATATAGTTGGAGGGGAGTAAGGCCACCTTTTCACGACAATAAAAATAATAAAAAAAGTGATTTCGCCTGTTCATCCTTTACACACTATTCTATGATTCAGCGCCAGCAGTTTCCATCAGAGATCAGCAATGAGCATTCAAAAAGGACTGAAGTGGTGGCAGTAAATCTCAAGGCATTTAAATCGTAGACTAATAAATTATAGAAGCAGTTCTCGGAAGATATATACTAAGCCGGGGTATCTAGGGGTCTTTACATTCCTAAAAATGACATTTAAGTTTAGAAGTTTCATCGAGAACCTCAAGCTCCGGTAGTATCTTATGCAATCCTTAAGGTTTATAGTGATATATTGAGTATAGTAGGCCATGACACATATGAATGTATGCGTTGAACTCTTCATAGGGGCTCATTGTCATTTTAAAAATGGAGCAATGAGTATTGAGTTGTGGAACTTTACCTGGAAATCTCTTAACTTACTCTGACAGACAGGTTGTAATCACATCACTAACTAATGTATCCTTAACGTCCGACCGAGTGCATGAATGCGTGGATTTTGTACCATTGAAAGGTAACTCTTATATGGTCTTAGACATATTGTTGGAAATTGAATTGCTGACGAACTAGCAAAGCCTGTGACTGATATGTTACAGAGCATAAGAGTTCTAGATCGGAAAGCTAACATTGTTACATTTTGTGTGAGAAGCTAGGCCGTAATCGCGACTGAAGGGTTGTAATGGCCAATTATATATGTATGTATGTATGTATAGATAAGAAATTAACTGAATTTAATTGTAAAATCATGGACTCCTTTCTGATTGGCAGCCATACCGATTAATTTGGAATTCTCTCAAATGATTTCTGCAAGAACTAGACAGTGCTCTTGACATTTTTTGTCTTATCCCTGGTAAAGGAAATGTTTGGTTGCAGAGTTAGATATTAATTGCGTCATTACAATGAACCTAATCTCTTGGCTTGAGGTTCTTCACCTCACCTAACCTATCTATTCTAATCCATGCAATCCACGAGTCTCAAAGAATGGTTCAATTAGGTTACGGGACTAGTAGTGCAGTGTCTTCAAGAGGAAGTATTAGTCACGTTGAAGTGATTCAAGCACATTTCGTTAACTTTTTCGACAATAACTTGAGTCATGTTAGTCCTTCACCTCACCTAACCTAACTATCCTAATCCATGAAAACGAATCTCAAAGAATGCTTCAATAGGGTGACGGGACCAGTAGTGCAGTGTCTTCAAGACGAAGTATTACTCAGGTTGAAGCGATTTAAGCACTTTTCGATAACTTTTTCGACAATAACTGGAGCCATGTTTGTTTCTAAAAGTTACAACATTTAGGGGTTATACTTGTGGACATGGTCTATGACGCAACCACAGAAATAAGTCAATTTGCATGATCTTGGTGGCCAACTGAAGTTGCTGAAAGAAATCAAATCAAAATCAGTTGTGTAGCACCGACTTAAAATCCCATGCAGTCCTGTTTATAACCTGCAATTACGGATCAAAAATAGTTCAAATGGATGGCATAAGCTCTTAGGGGAATCGTTCGAGAGTATCGGTAAAACGATACATTTAATTGGGCTGGGCTATAATAACAGATGCAGAAAAGAGTTTGAAATTAAATTTCTAACGAACGATGGAATAACTTGGATGGATGGATAATATTCGGATGCATGCTCTATGTTCCACAATAAATTAATCCTCAGTAAGAAGGAAACAAATATAAAATCACAAAAATCCACATTTTCTACATCATTTATTCTGTTTATAAAACTGTCACTGCTTCAAATAACATTTTCATTCGCATATGTGTGTTATTAATCAAAAAAATATTTTTTGAATATTCCTTTCCCTTCTTCTTTCAATAACAAATCAATTTCAGATTTACGTTGACACATACATACATACGTCTGCAGCCTCCTTTCTTAGCATATGCAACACACATAATACATATAACATTTCACCATCAACAGACACAATTAAACGGTGTCACTCACTAGCACATGTGCAAAAATTTATGTTTCCTTTCATGAAAAGCTCGATGAAAAGAAGAGAAAAAAAGTATGATTGAAGATTATGACAGCAATTTTGTGAGTGTATGTGTGTGTGTATTGCAACAATACAAAAGAAATGTGAAGCATACATACGTCAGGGTGTGTAAACATGTGTTTCAGAAGAAATCCAAATAAAAAGAAATCTTTTTTCAAAAATTGAAATTTTCTGGTAGTGAGTTAAATAATGCAGCTGTTTTCCTTGACTTTTTGATGATGTTTTCTAATAATCTGAAGTCATTTCTTTAACGTTACTTTGCATTGACAGACATTGATAGACAGTTGTAGTGAATATGCGAAAATCTTAATTTCACAACTTCTGTCTTTTGAATAGAATAGTGAATGTCTTTTGAAATTGTATTAAAATGTGTATGTAATCGAAAATATACGAAGCAAGTAATCGAAAATTAAAAATCGTGTACTAGACCATCTGAATTGCCCGAATCATATATACAATTATATATGTATGTATGTACATATTGTGGAACATAGGCGGTCTTAGCATAGAATAACAAAGAAACTGGAAACACATCACAGTTCTTAGCATTACAAAGTACTTCACAAACGGCAACTACACAGCCTAACCCCATGCTTTCACAACGAACAAATTGGTGCTGGGGAATCTGGCTTATCGAGCACATCTACAGTCTGTCCATAATCATGGAGCAAATGGAGGTGTGACTATCTTCATTACGCCTGCTATTTGTCGATTTGAACAAAGCGTTCGACAATCTAGCTTATAGAAAGCACTTCGCTTCAGAGAAATACCAGAGAGACAGTGTTATTAATTTTAACCTGCCGCATTGCGTACGAGAATATGTTGAGCGCCTACACAAGTGTGAAAGTCGGTGCCCGCTAAGGAGCAGTATATGATTTTCAACGTGGTCATTGGCAAAATTGTGGCAGAAATTACATCAAGGGCAAGTGGTGTAGCCTGGCGTTTAAGTGTCAGTCCCGAAGATAACAACTATAAGAACTATACGACCAACTTTAACCATATGTGGTCGAAGCTGAGCGAAATGGTCAGTGTACAGTGTACAGACTCAAGGTCAAAAATCTTAAAAAGTCAACGCAGAGACCAGATATATTTCCAACTAAAAGCAAGTTCCGTCGACGGAAGTGGAGGAAATTTAGAAGAATGAATTGTTGACCCCAGGTCAGATATCCCCAATGAAATGAAATATTAAAAAATATTTCATCGGCAGCAGATTTCTGGCAAAAACTCTGAAAGTAAAATATTGACATGAAAGAAAATCTGTCCTTCGAAATCGACTTTAAACTGTGTGCTCCGCTAATCATGTACAAAATAAGTGGCGTGAGAAGCTAGGTCGTAATCCTGATTAAAGGCTTGTAATGACCAATTATATATGTATGTACGTATGTATGAGTCCAAGACTGATTGGGTTATGTTAGATTGCGGAACCTATTTGGAGGAATGAGATCCCACTTAGGCCAGTTGTTAAGATTTAAAAACATTCCCTATAGGAAACCAAATCGATTCCAGAATAAATCTTGCTTTCGCAAGAGTATTAACAATTAACAACGAAGACAAAATGAGTGATTAAGCTCCTCTGGCTCTTGATGGCATAAGCGAAGCACTGACAAGTCAGCTTAAAGATAACCTCAGAACCAAAGCTGTTGCAGAAAATAGTTGATGAAATGTAAGGCATATAGGCACACCTCCCAATAGGACAATGACTTATGAGAATCGCAAATGTTGGATGGAACTCATGAGTTGCATTTGAATAATTCGAATTTTTTCTGAGAAATCCCTGTGGTTCATGAACGAGGGGGGTTATCGGGATGATGCTCGTAAGGTACTTAATTACAGCCTAATAATGGGTAATACAATGGGCCACCATGTTTGCTACTGAGTGAACTTGCCTGTGAACGGTAAACTATTATCTAACCTAATTTAACTTAATTACAGTCTCGGTGTCTGAGTAGATTTGAAGTTTTTCAGGGAAAATTCAATCATCCAACAGGAATTACGAAACCATCACTGCAAGGGTCATGCAACGTTTACGAAAATGTAACAGCAGTACCCTTAATATTCATGTCACAACCTACTCTGTTTAGCATTTTCGAGCCATTGGTACCATTGGATCTTCAGACTAGAAGTCCATAGTAGGAATACTAAGATCAAATGTTGTCTTCATTAAGTTATAAATCGACCTCGATGTGGCCTATTTTCCCAGATTGCAGCATGTGCTTATTACAGGTTGTGTTAGGATTTAAGTCCATTAACTTAAATATTTGTTTCAATAAGACCTAGGGAAATCAACTGTGTAGCAAATATTACCTTTGTTACATCATCTACACCATGTACCAAACATGAATGCCTCCACAGCCTGATTGAGCCAATATGTGATGGCGTTATTATATAAGAAAATCTCGTAATATGGGATTCTGTAGGCAAACCTTGGTTTGTTTGTAGTCAAAGGAGGACACCTAAGCTATTTGATGCTGGGGTCACAGGTTTAAGATATTGTCGCCTGATTTGAATGCATTATAGGATGCAAGGTCGTTTCGTCTTTTTATGGAATTATGAGGACAAATAAAAGGAAATGATTGTGATAGACTTTTGTAAAGAAGCTTAGACTGCCACCCTAAAAGAACTCAAGGATACACTCAATTTAATATCAATCCTGAGAGAATATTGAGAATATTTGCAAAGCCTAAATGAAAAACTCCTTAATTTTTATTAACAAAACTTCAGTAGTTTTGTTATAAATAATATTTATAAAATTATTTTATGTTTTGTTTTATTTTTATAACACTTTTCGATATGAGTGTTTGTAATTTGCCTTTTTTACCTTCAAAAAGTCATTTTGTGTTGTCTCATCTGTCCTATTTGTTAATTTTTATGCGGCATCATAAATGTATTGTCATATTGTCTAGGTGACAGGTTTTCTCATTATTTTTTCTCTCTCTGTCTTTATCTCTTTTTGGTCTGACATTTTATTACCACTTACCAGTTTATGACAACCCGTATATAAATTTTGAGGAGTAGTAATGCAACAAATTTTGTTCGTTTTTTTTTTTTGTTTTACAATTTTATGGTTATCATGCCACATTCATGATTGTTAACAACAATAAAAGAAACTGTTATAAAATGAAACAACAACAAAAAAGCAATATTAAATATAATAAAACAGTTATTTATATACTTTGAATGTATTATTTTTGATTGTTGGCAATTTCTGATTTCAAAAACGAAAGAGAGAAAAAAAAACTGAAAATCAATTTGAATGTGTGAATGATATAGAAATGCTGGTGAGGAGTGTCAAACTCATGAATATAAAAATATTTACGAAAACAAAAATAAAAATAAAAACATGAATAATAAAAATTTATTTAATGATTTAACGAAATACATACATACATATGTACATTTACACACACAAACAATCTTGTAAAAACTTTATATTCTATTTAATAATTGAAGTCTCGAAAAATGAATAATTTCATGAGCTTATGGGAGACAAAGTGAGTTTATTGTGATGTTTCAAAGACCTTTAAAAATTTCGTTGCAAATGTGTAAGTGGTAGGTAATATATCAGAAGTCGTATATAAAAAAACAAATCGGAGCGGTTTCTCAACTCAATCTTAAAGTGTAAACTGTATATAACATTGTGGACAATATTGACTTGCTTGATGAGACTTCAGCCTCCGCTGAACCCAGTGACAGATCACCCATAAGAACAAAAAAAAATGAATCAAGACGTCGGACTAATAACCCATCCTGGAAAAAAAAGACGACGACTATAGAAAATCAGAAAAAAAACGATCACCTCTCATGTTGCCTTTCATTGCAAATGTAGAATGCACCATAACTTATGAATCATCTCCTTGAACATTCTATCGATCCCCCTAAGGATCTGTGGCCTGATCCTGCATACATACATAACTGGTCACTACAACCCTTCAGTCAGGATTACGACCTAGCTTCTCACACCACTGATGCTGTGTGGGTGTTAATTTTATACATGAGTGGCGGGACCTAGTTTAAAGTCGACTCGGAATGACCGCGTTTTTCAGAAACTTTTCACGACAATTTTTAATTTCTTTCCGAGTTATTGGCAGAAGTCTGCTGCGAGGCAGTCGTCGAAGAAATATTTTTTCATATTTCGTTTTGTTGGAGATGTCTGCCTTTGGGTTTGAGCCGTGGCCTCACGTCTGATCCTGCCATATGATTTATTTTATAGGCACAATTAAGACGTGATTTTATTCAGGAAATAAAATGAAATAAACACGATGCAGAAAAAATATTAAAAGGAGAGAGAGAGAGGAGGATTACAACTGCCATGATAGCAATCACAGAGTTGAATGTGGATTAATGACAAGTAGGATAATGAGAACACAGATCTCCAAGTTCACTAAAGCGAAAGAATAGCTGGATACAACCCGTTCCACCGATAATATCAGTGTATGCCCAGCAGGTATTAACGACTATGAGGTTGAAAGAAAAACTTTTTATGAGTGTGTGAAGGAAGTCCATGAACTACAAAGATTTTTCCAGAAAAGAGAGCTTATTTAGACCTAATGTTAGTCAATACAGTCTAAATGACTTCACGACAGGCAATGGTAGAAGGCTAACATGCGTTGAGGCTTCGTGTAACATGGTAGTTTCAAGATTTCTTATTTAAGTTTGCTCATCTAGACATTCTTTTCCAGCTTTCTTTATCTCCAAATGTATAGGACGAAATAGCTATCCCCAGATCAAACCATTAGAAAAAGGATCGCCAATATTGTTGTGGATTGAGCATGCTTCTCAAATATATTCGATGTGTATTCGATTCGCGGGGTATATATGGACAGCGAACATTACTTTGCCTGAGCCATGGTGTGAACACGTTAAATTTAATTTCAACGATAGGAACAGCATATACAACACATACAGATAAATTGGTCAGAGAAAGTACTCCTTTAAACTTCCTTATCAAATCGGTCATCACAATCCTTTAGTCAGGATTACAACATAGCTTCTCACATCACCCCTGTGGTGTGTGTTCATTTTATTCTTAGGTGACGGGACCTACTGTTTAACGACATTTTTGAGAAACGTTTCATGACAATTTTATTTATTCTCAGAATTTTCTTACTCGAAGACTGTAGAGCTTAAGTGACTGAAATCTTTATACGAACCCTGTTTAGAGTATACAACGCTGATGTAAAATAAATTCTGTTGTATGGAAATGAAACTTGGCTTGTTGCAAACAAAATTACGAAGAAAATACACAGTCTTTTGAAATATATGCGAGCATACAAAGTGCCTGTATGCAGGATATCTGGAACTTGAAATGAGAAACCATAATTAAAGAAATAAAACAGAGGAAAGAAAGGTGGAAGGACCATACTACGAGACAGAAAGACGTATGTACTAGATTGGAATCCTTAGGAATAAGAGGCAATTGCCAGTCACTGTCCGAGCGCAAGAACAGTGCAATCGTATACTACTAGACAGCTGTCAGGTAACAATGACGTTGGCGCTAGCTTGGAATCCAGAGGTTTAAGAAGCCATGACCAGCCACTGTCCAACAGATAGGACAGTATAATCGTACATGAGAAGATGCAAAAATGTTAGCAGCATATGGTGAAAGAGGGATATATTTTGTGAAACCCTAAATTTCCAAGATAAATAATGGAAAAAAGAGGGAGGTAATGTTATCCTGCTTCACGGATTTATGAACGAAATCTGAATCCCAAGAAATTATATTTTTTTGAAAGGAATAAGCAAAAAAAAATAGAGAAACATTGATTCAAATGTGTAGCAGTTGAAGGAGAATTTGTTACAAAAGAACATTACCTCTCCCAAAAACCTGTATTGCAGTTAAAAAGTCTCAGGTTCAGTGCTATAATCTTATATTATCGGGTTTAATTGACTGTTTTATCAATAAAGCATTGTTTTTGACAGATGTTACCTAAAAATGCTTTCCCTAACCTTTAGCCTGTTCTATTTCTCCTTATCCTATGTGTTCCCTTTAACCTACAAACCCTTGATTTCATAAAGTTTTTCTCATGGCAATTGTGTAATTCAATTAAAAATAATTTTTTTTAAATACAAATTGCTTGAATATCGGTTTCATGCAATCCATTCTTATTAAATATTAAATGGATCAGTATAATAATAATACGACAACAACGATAACAACAACAACAGTAATAACAATAAGACAACAGGACAATAACTGCATAAATATTAAATTGTAAAGGACACGTTATTAACTCGACATAATTTAACTAGAGGATGTCATTTGCTAGAGAATGATGAGTTTGTCAGCAGGACAAACTGCTATGTTCGTCTATGGTAGGAAATATATTTTGCTGTTCTTGTTGTTTTTATTATTGTTTTTTTCCGTAATTTATTTTTTTTTGTTTGTATTTGCTTGGTTTATCATTCACATCAGCCAATACAGATCAATGTAATCAGTATTAAGAACAATGACAATAACAACCAAGTCCCTTCATTATTGTCATCATCGTCAACGTCATCGTCATAGTCATAGTCATCGTCATTGCCTGTAAAAACAAACACAAAAAAAAGGGAAAACATTTTGAGGATTCACCAGCGGAAAAAAAAGATTATAAAAACAACGAGAATAATAACAACAGCAACAACAGCAAAAGATATATATAATATAATACTTAAACCAAAGCGGATTAAAATGAGCAAACACAAGAATATTGAGTATAAATGTCAATATGGCATAAACAACAACACAAACTGCAACAACATGAACAGCAGTAATAATAATTGTAGAAATTGTTGTTGCAGCAGAAACAAAAAACAAAAATGAGAGAAGGAAAGTACAAAAAATAATATCCTGTAATATGAAATTATACATATTTGAACAGGCAATACAACAACAATATGAACAACAACAAAAAGTTAATAAACAGACCAAGTGCAGCAAGTGTAACGAAGAAATAAAAAATTAAAAGTGCACCGTGGACAACGCTTACAGTGGTGGGCAAATGTGGTAACGTGGTGGCATCGCCTTCATAATAAAGGCAAGCAATTGTTGAAAATCCACAATTCCAGTCGAAGAGATTCTCATTCCTCGGAAGCAACCATGTAATGGTACATTGTGTCGAGGTACCTTAATATCCTATTAGGTAGAGTAGTGGCTTATTAGACATATTTTATGTCAGTGGCTCAGCCTTCGTAATGACGAGATTCTAATATTTTTGGGAAGATACTATGCAGCCATAAGTTATCTTAACACAGCAGTGGACCGGAGGAAGTTAAAGACTTACGTACAAGATACAGTCGCCGTAGTCTAGTAGGTAGTGTGTTGGCCTATTAGACATAAGGTCAGAACATCAAAACGAAAATAGCAGACTTCTAGCAAAAACTCTGTGAGTAAATAAAATTGTCATGAAAAAGGCTTCTCAAACAAAATCTGTCGTTCGGAACTGACTTTAAACGTCATGTCGCGCCGCTCATGTATAAAAAAAACGCCCAGAAGATAAGTGGTGTTAAAAGGTAAGGTAGTTAAATTGCCTGTTAATCCATGAGTGCAAAGATACATAGCCCACATGCAGCTCATTATAATAACTGCTGCAGATTGTGAATAAGATACATATTCAGACTCCCTATATATTTTCCTGACAGATCTGTGAAGTTATCTGTGTAGTATAGGGGCTACCAGATGTTTCTTTCTCCTCTTTCTCACTAATACAGTTTACGTTGTTCAAAAGTGGTCTGATTAGTGCTGCATGGATCCAATGAGACATTGAGATCAATCAAGGACTTTTATATCCTTGTCAGTATATTCACGGGACAATATTCTCGTATTATTTTAGGAAAAGTTTAAATTTAGAATGCTCCTTAAATGACACGTCTATTATAGAATTATTCATGTGGAAATAATGGCTTCATAACCGGTATTAGAATATTTCGAGAAGTGATATACGCAAAATCATTCGCTATATCCCTAGAGAGCGGCTACACCACGTTTAATATTGTCTCGGGAAGGGATATCGGTATATAAAATTGACACAGAGACGTACAAATTTGGTATTTCTTAGTAGTGGGGTAACAAACTTTACTCTTTTGCAAAGGATACATCAGACAAAAGAAACCACTTCTATAGAGACCAGAGCCTGTAATATAGGATACTAGTACCCAGCGGATTAGTGTACCTCGCAACGATTTCTGCAGAATGGATATGATAGAACATCTTCTTCAACATTTGAATAACTAAGATTTGAATTCGGATGCTCACAACTCATTCAGAATCTTCCGCCAAACGTGATTTGGATCGTTCATAAAACGATCAAAGAGTTTGGAAAATGGCAGCTAAGATTTAAAGCCAAATGATGGATTAAAATGGGACCTGATATAAGATCTTGCAACAGGGACTTCTGAATTTTGCGTCTGCCTTATTGAAGCTACCTTTATCAAATTGTTTGTATTCAGTCTGCTTTGGCAAATCGCCAAAGATGACTAAAGACAACGACGACAACAGTTAGCAGCTGACCCTAATTTTCATCGAAAAATCATACTCAGCGACAAGGTCCCTTTCTGGATGAAAAGATATGTGACAAATTTTGGATGATTTCAATCCATATGGGATCCAAGAGCATCCATTGCATCTCGAAAAGTTCACTATTTGGTGTGAATTTTAGCTGGCAGTGTCATCGGTTCGTAGTTTTATGACTTTTAAATATTTCGGTGACTAAGATGATACACCGATGTTTGATTTCAACAGGACGGCGCTGGCTGCCAAAAAGCTCATGCTATATGAGATATTCTGCACGAGTGACTTGAGAGCATGGTCATCTAGTATTTTGACCTAGTGAGACTTTTTCTTTCCACAGCAGTCGTCAATGACAACATAACCCATACCATCGTTCAAATTCTGGTTGATTTATGCGCCATAGTCATGGGAAATTGGACATTACCGATGCAGTCCACTCAGAAAAACTGTGACAGACATTTGGATAGGATAGTTATGATTCTATTCGGTGTTTGGAATAGAAATATTATATAATGAACTACACAAAGTATTCAAAGTTTTGGGCCATTTCTGCATAACATTAACACGCACAACATGGGTGGTGTAAGGAACTAGGTTGTAATCCTGACTGAAGGGAATGTAAACTATTTGCTATTGCAAAACTATAATAATGCTCGCCACTGTATGTTATTTAGCAAACGCTTGTTATGATTGCTATTAATCCAATTGTTTTTTTTGTTGTTGTTGTTGTATTTTTTTCATATGTAATTATGATGATACTACAATATTTTATTAAAAAAAAGAAGAGTTGCAAGAAATTATAAAAAAAATAAAACAAAAAATTAAACGTGGCATTTTAAATCCAATAAGTCTTTAAATTATTTTTATTCCTAGGGCGCCACACTCTTTTGACTACAAGTTTTTATTCTACATGTTCGTATTTATAGGGTGTCATCAGAGTTGTATTTGTTGCTGTATGCCACATCTTTTGATGCAATTCATTTCTCTTTTTACACAATAATTTATCTGACAATGTCATTTAGCCTGTAACTCAATTAATATTTACAGAAATAATATCTGAAATAATAATGAACACGTCAAGGATTTATAAATGTGGAGAGAGAGAGAGAATGCGCTGCTGCTTACAATGAAATAAACATTAAAAATGGAAAATAAAAAATATGAGAAAAATTCTCACTTTCTTGCACGTAACGGCATGAAAATTATTTCAAAAGCTTTAGTTCTCACTGTCTTAATACAAAATGATTGTCATTTACTTACTTAAGGTTTAAACATTAATTCTGGGTACATACCTGTAATGAAATAAAATAATAAAGAATTATGATAAGAGATTTTTTTTTATTAAAAATTTTGTTCTTCTTTTATTTTAAATCAATATTTGAAATACATTGTATAGATCATAACCCACAATTATCCGGTAATGAAATTATAATCGAATTAGAGAATCCAATGAATTTTAGTGCATTGAAAAACAGGCTACAAAAGCGGGTGCAAAGGACACATAGATGATATCAGCAGTGGGACAGTAGGGTAGGAAAATTGGAAATATGTTCTGGTGTGATCGTCACGAGTGGAAAAATATGAGTATTTTTAGAACAGAGATCAGCAATGAATCGTTTCTTAGGTACTCATAATTACTCATGAAATTTAGAGTATGAGTGAGTCAACAGTATTGACATTCAACTACACTGATTCATTCGTATTCACTACAATATTAATTTATAACTACAGGTTGCAATGAGTATGAGTACAACGTTGACATCAAACTCATACCAATTGAAATATGTTTGATTCATACGCCTACTCATTCAGATTCACAAATTTAGAAAAATACTTATAATACTCATAAAGTGATGCAAATCATTAATCAAAATTTACAGTCTTAGTTGTTGTATTTACAAAAAAGAGGAAAGAAAAAGACGAAGACAGCAAGCAACGCAAACCCACAACCTTCTAGTGAGTATTCTAGTATTCGTGCGCAAATCATGCTTATTTTGTGATTCTTGTAAATGTTGAGTAAAGTAGAGTGGAAATCAACAACATCATGCGTATTGTCAAGTATTAGTACGATGAGTACTTCAAACTTTGAATATGAGTAGTATGAGTATGATATTAAAATAAGTATGAAGGCGTATAAGTATCAGAAATTATGGGTAGGATTCGAATCTACACTTTTTGAATACTCATTGCTGATCTCTGGTTTAGAACTTAAGAACACTTCTGCGTGCCCTTACGGATAGACTCGATGACTAATCGAGCCTAGTGAATATAGGGCATGCAGAGAAGAAGTCGAAACAATGGGTCATTTTTTATGTCATTGTCCAGCTCCCGCAAGACGTGGAATGTTTTAGAAAAACCACTCTTTACCAGATAGAGCTCATTTTAGACCAGGGGACTGGAAGGAATTAAGAAAATTTTCACAGTATATAGGCTATTTCTTCGAAACATGATTGATATCCTGTAGATCTAAATTACTTGATCATTTTAACCCTTTAGTCAGGATTACAACCTAGCTTCTCACACCATACATGTTGTATCTGTTAATTTTATTTATGACGGGACCTTTAGTTTAACATCGTCTTCAAACGAAAAATTTTAGAAACTTTTCTTAGCAAATTTACACTCAAGAGTTTATGTTAGACTTCTGCAGGAAGGAAGTCGTCAAATGAAAAATTTTGGGATACAGTGAGCGTCAAAAGAAACTGTACACTAAGGATGAAATTCTAACAATCATCAAACTCAAATTATACCGTACTTAAGGAGAAGAGTGCCCGAGAAAATTTGAGAATATTTCGAAATTTTTTTTAAGTTTTGTTGTTTCAATTTTAGAAACTACCAGTAAAACAATTTTAAAATAAGAATAACGGTATATTTGTGTATATTTTCCTTTAATATACAGTTTCTTTTGACGCTCCCTGTATCTAGGCTGGGATTTGAATCTTGGACTTTGAATCCAAAAGCCAACGCACTACTAGAATGAAGCGAGTTAATGGTGGGAGGAAAACAAGACGAAGTTAGTCAGTATGATGTTAGGATTATGATGTCTTAAAATACATTCATACATACACACATAATTGGTCCTTACAACCCTTCAGTCAGGATTACGTCCTAGTTTCTCACTTATGTGGTCTTAAACCTCCTTTAAATTGTCGTATCCCCTTTACTCATCTACATATCTACATTCCTAATTTGGGTAGATTCGATTTCAGAAACTTTTCTCAGTAAATTTTGCACTCACAGGTGTTCTCAGAAGTCTGCTGATAGGAAGAAGTCAGTCAAATAAAAAAATATCTGGACTGGGGTTTGAACAACGGGCTCTCATCTAATAAGCCAACACATTACCTTCTAGACTACGACGATATAATGAAGAGCACATAATAATACGAAATGATTGCTTAGGTGTATGATAATAGACTTGAGACCTTAAACCCCGTTTATAGAGTCTTCCCCCTACTACCTATTTATTTATCTACGTACTTACTTCGGGTAGATTAGTTTAGTTACGATACGTTTGCATACGAGATTACTCTAAATGATGCTGTGGCCCAATGCTTTTGCAAAGTCGACAAACAGTGATATGGTGGCGGTTAGTTATGACCCCTAGACTATTCACCTACTCAATGCATGACTCATGAGTCCTAAGCACTGTTTGTTCGTTTCTCATCGCTAAAGTTCTACACTCAATATTCGTTTGGCGTTGGCCATTAGCCTCGATGAGAAGAGCTACACCACAGCAGTTATGCTAGTCCTTAAGATCTAAATTTTTTTTTAATTTGTAAACCACAGGGACAATAAATTTCGAGAATTGTTATATTAAAAAAATACTATTGCTTGGCAATTAAAAATTTCGTTAAAGTTTGTACCATTTAAATTTTACAAGCAAATGAAATTGCTTTAACCCTTCCACTGACAAAAAATTTAATTGAAAAACATTTTATTCAAGTTTTCGTAGGTAAAAAAGTTTCACTTGTAAATTGATGTAAATCAACATAGAAAAAGAACAAGAATGAAAATGAGAAGAAGAAGAAGTAGAGAAATAAAAGGACGACTTAAATTAAATGGAAATTGTCATGGTATACTCGTATAATTGAATAATGTTGCGTTTAATTTAACTTGTTCCAACCTAAGCGCACACACATTTTTTATTTATGACGCTACTAATGGTGATGATGACGATTGGCATTTAATGCCACTAAATACAAAGTACGTGAGTATGGGTGTGGATCTGTATGTATATATCGCTTAGTCTTATAATAAATACGGGTATTTACTACTTTTAGTTGTATTTCATTTCCATTTTCCTGATTTAGTTGCTGTATTTTGTTTTATTTATGGGTTTAGGTTTCTCCTTTTAATTTTTCTTCTTTTTTTATTTCTATTTCGTTTGACATTCCCTACGGCAGTCTTGTCAATTACATTGAAATCAATTAAGATGTTAGCAAGATACACACACCAAAACAAAAAAGACTCACAGCATATAATATTAGAAGAAACTCTTAACGAAAATCCAAATCAAAGGAATAAAAACAAAACGAAACAAAGAAAAGAAAACAAGAAAAAAACCCGAATTAAGAAGAAATAAAAGCTAAATTTTCAACAAAGAACACGTAGCACATGTAATACAACATGGTTTTTGGCATACAAAACTTATACATGCATACCTAAACACACACATGCTTACATTAACAAAGTGTAACGCATACACTTTGATTCATATGTACACTGACACCCATCTTACCACTATGCCCGTCCGTGTCCTTGTTAGATTGGCTTACGAACATTGATTAAACACAACACGTCATACCGTGGCCAAGAATGTAATTTCTTGTCAGACAAGTTAAACCGCAAGACAGAATGATTTCTAGGAAAATATTTTCACTTCAAATGCTTAAATGTTGAGTGAAGATAAGTTTTCATTAATTGAATATGACTGAAGGGCACCGGCAGCAGGTACTTGTTATGATTTCAAAAGGATGGTTAAAGAAAAATGTTTGTAGAAATAATTCTGTTGTTAATTAATTCATAATAAAGGGTTATCCATTTAGTGGTTTCAAAAATGTCGGAAAAATTGTCTGAATTATGATTATTAGATCCGCTTTATTGTTTTAGAAAGCCGCCGTATTCTAGTAGGAAGTGTGCTGGCTTACAAAATGAGAACTGTGGTTCAACCTCTAGCTCAGACATCTCGAATAAACCAAAATAAGAAAAATTATTTCTTTCTGTGTCTTCCCCTCAGCTATCTTCTGGTAAAGTATGTTCCCCCTCTTGAGAACAGTGTTAAAGGAATTTCAATTGGCTGTTTGCAGGTCAAAGGACTTCCTGAGCAGTTTACATATGACTGGTATATCTCTTAAAGCCCTTTATGTCGTTTTAATCGGAGGCTAAATAGGAAAATAGAATGACGGAGAAACTGATTTTGCTCGAAAAGCATTATAGAACGAGAAGGATTCTCTTCACCGACCAGTATTTTGAAAAATTGCCTTTAACCAATATTCTGGCTTATGCGAAAAGAGAAGGAACTGAGAACTCTACAACCGATATGTACTATCTTATTGAAGCAAATGATTTTGTCGCTCTTTCCACTTAAGGAAAATCGAGATTACATACTACTAAGTGCAAGAGATATTAAACGCCCTAATTCTCATAGACGACAACAAGGTGCCTGGACTGGACAAGACGCGGTACGGGCAAACCCGGGTTTATTCGAGGAAATGTGCAATAGTTGCCTAACAGAAGAAGAACAGATGAAAGTTGAAGTGTTTAGTACTACTTCTTCAGCCTGTTCAGTAGTCAGACTAGCTGTCATCGTACAGTCTATAGAGTGTGCTTCATACATTGGTGAGGGGTCTAAGCGAATAATATGTAATCGTATTCAAGAATTTGGGTTCCGCAGAGCCAGATCTACGATCGACCCTATCAGAATGGTGACGATAATATCACGCGAAGCATGTAGAGGTGTCACCAAGAATGTTTTCAATTTAGCGAACTGAAATAATGTTCTAACGCCGCCGAAAGGTAAAGGCGATAAATAGTAAGTGATTAGGGTCAGCCACCGTAAGCTATAGTATGGAAATGAAGTGGGTGTCAGCGAAAACATGATTACAGGCGGAGTCCTACAAAGGTTACTAGATGAACCAATATTATGGAATGTTATGTACGATGGCATATTAAGAATTAGTCTATCCAATGGTGTATGGATTGTGGGCTATGCGGTCGATATCGCGTTGGTTGCGGTGGATAAAGGACTTAAGATTTGAGAAGCGAGTTGTAACGATGCAACAGCCAGATCGAGGATTTGGATAGCTTTACAATGCCCACAGACAAAGTCCGCGTATAAAATTGTGTTTTGGAGGGCATGCGATAAGTTCACAGGATGCAATAAAACAACTTGAAGTGTTGTTTAATTCGGGATAAAGTCTTAAATAGTGAAAGCTGATTACATAAATCGTGTGAGTGTGTATTTAATTCTGAATATTGGTGGACTTCAGGGTAGAAAAGCTGGCTCCTGTCGATGAATGTAACCACGCTCGCAGTTTACGCTGAATCAGTATGGGAATTGGAGGCAGTCCACTGCATGAGGTGGCTAAATTGGATAGAAAGCTTACCAATCAACTATTTAAGGTACATTTTAGGAATATCTCTGATGGCGAACCTATTCCCATGGGTCATTGTGTACTGGGAAGTCATGCGAGAACACTTTGCTTACTTATACTGCCCACTTAAATTCCCTTTCGAAGCAGACTTCTTACACTTGGCTCACAAGTTCTCGATCGCACATCAGTTCAATAGTTATGTGTGTGTTTAAGTAAGTTTTTAACAACGCTGTCACAATTTCCTATCGCATCTTGTCATGCTCTAACTTAAACTCTTCAGAAACTTCGAGATCGTATCAAAAGGAGTCTGTAATTCAAATCGGGTGTCTAATATCTCTAACGAGAATTTAAAGAAGTGTTTCAAGACCGATTTTGTTTTTTACAAAAGTGCCCCACTGTACTTTACATTAAATAAGCTGCCATTTAATAACAGACGCGCGGTCAAAAGAAAATCTTTAAGAAAAAAATAATTCCATTAGTTAAATAAATAAACAAAAAGTAATTGACTAACGACAACATAAACTTAAGGGAGACCCAATACACGTACACACCCACACGTACATACACACTCCCGTTCACATGCATACAATAACTAATACAACAACTTGTATTATGTATACATAAACACTGTGGTCTTTGCACTAAATAAGGGGTTGGGGGAAGTAAAAGGACGTTGATTTTGATATACAACCGAGCATAAAAGGCAAGATGACACGAGAATGTCACCTGAAAACACACACACACCCACACCCACTGACAGGCACATACAAAATTTACTCTGCCATAAATATGTTATTATACACGTATAGATGGAAAAAGAAGTGTCAGGCACAGATTTCATTAGACAAACCAAATACCAATACAGTGACAGCACATCCAATCCACATATATATGTTCACACATCCAGAGAGAGAGAGAACTTTAAGTAGTTATTTTAGTGGCATATTTAAGCTAAAACGAGGGATTTTTAAAAGCAACGTTTAGTGTTTGATTAGTGTGTTGTTCTGCTCTATCGAAGCAGCCTTACACGCTGGCTTTTGAGTAGCGTATGACATTTACACGTGACACACCTTGTTAAAGTTTTTTTTGTTTTGTTTTTCACATCATGTTGTGCTCAAGTCTAAAACGTTTCCCAAATTTCGTGACCCGTGGAGGTGAATGGACGATATTTTAGAAAATTAAGATTTTTTTCTTACAGTCCCCCTCCTCTTGTCTTACTCATAGCTTTGGTTTACTGACATACTTCTTTAGTTCAACCGTATATACACATACAATGTATGTACCTACCTTGTATGTGTACATTGTTGTTGTTGTATTTACATTGCACAGTTTTCAAGAGTTGAGAAGTCTTCTTAAGATTTTAACATGATTAAATATTACATGAGCAGCCACTTTAATGAACTTTTTGGTGTATGCATGCCTTAGTGGTTAGAAAAAGAAGAATAAAGTTTGGTGGGCTACAAGGGAGGGGAAGTAGAAAAAGATCATTGACCCATTTTGCAACTATTTACGTGGTTTTGACGTTGTTTGGTAAATAAAGGGTTTGAGGTTAAAAAGTGTTATTTGATATTGAGAAACGCATTTAACGGATACGGGCTCCCACACATCATGGCAGTATCCTCCAGGTGGCAGACAAGGCTGTCCTCATTATGGTGATTAAATGGCTAATCAGTCAGTAGCAAAATATTCCCTGAGGAATATTGGTCTCCTTGCATAAAGCTCTATAAGGAGAAGATCGAACCTGTTGGACCGCTAAGTTGATAAGGAAAAGTTCTCCACCAGCAGCAAACTTACAGTGGTAGAGGAAGTAAACAATATTTCTACACAAGCCCGGCGAAAACCCAAAACCCATTACGCATGTGTTTAGCTAATGATTAGTAGTGATTAGACTGACATGAGAAGAACAACTTAACACGTTCACGCCGGCGCTTTAATTCATACTTCTCTCCTGCGGGCGGCTGTTATATTTATAAGACGTTAGTAATTGTAATTGTTATTAAAAATAAATGCTTTTAAGAGAACGTGAGTCTCAGGTATTGTTTTCGACAGCTAAAGTGCTAGAAATGTAAATATTTGGCATTACGTATCGTCTAATAACTTGATCAATTGCAGATAAGTGCGGGCCACCGGTGGTACGCTCCGGTGTGAACGTGTTAAAAAAAAACCGCGAACAAATATACCGAGTAATACCGTATGTATATACCGTAGACTATATCTACAGATATTGAAGTATAGTCGTTAGAATTCACTGGTGAAAAATGTAGCCAGTGGGCAGTAGTTTGTACCGCTGTCCATTAGTAAAGAGAAGATGTGTGCCCAAGAACTCCCGATTACATACAGTTTCAGAGCCAAGGTTGTAGGCGAAAAGATTTATTCATTAACCTTATATGAAGACAGTTTAAAATCTCCCAATGTGTCGGCGGAGTTATTGTTTTAATACCACTCGGGGCTGGCAGTGTAGATGACCGCCAAGTCACTTTAAGCCTCTCAATATAAAAGGTTTTCGTGAACTATAAGCCTGAAGGCAAAACGATTTTGATTTCGAACCATATTTAGTAGGCTACGTACAAGGTACAGTCGCCGTAGTCTAATAGGTAGACTTCCTTTCAATATATTTCTGGCAAAAACTCTGAGAATAAATAAATCTGCCATGAAAAAAGTTTCTCAAAAATCTGTCGTTCGGAATCGACATTAAACTGTAGGTGCCGCCAATCAAGTATAAAATTAAGGCACACAATATGAGTGGTGTGAGAAGATAGGCCGTAATCCTGACTGAAGGGTTGTAATGGCCAATTATGTATGTATGTATTAGAAGGCTATTGCAGTTGAATGGGAAACGATTCGAGATCATCGAATAAGGAAGACTAAAGTGAGAAAAGTCCGGATCGAGCCAGAAGTACACGTTGTTAAATAATGTGGACAATACGCTTAACCCTTGATTTCGTTCAGCGATTAGCAGGTAGGATTCCAACTCTTTTGGGAATTCTCTGCAATGAGACAGCAGATATGCTGCTGTGGAGTGGAGCTTCCACGCCATTGAAACCTTCCGTTGAGTCGAATCAGATGTTTGGAAAGGCATGTTCAACTAAAGGGTAGATAAAGATAGACGAAATGACTCTTCTCATGTCCAAGGCAGTGTGAGGCTGGCAAAACTTTTCTTGAAAAATTCGAATAAAAAGAGATCTAAATCTTACGTCAGATTATCCAGGAACTTGTATATAATGGAGGTAGATTTTGTAATGATGAGAATGAATCGAATCGAAACATTCTTGGCACCTATGAGAGGCATTAATGCATTGCATTAATACTTGCCCTGTATTCCAAAAATTTTTACCTCTTTTTGCTGAATATCATACACCTGCCAACATTAAGAGACTGTACGTATGTATGTAAATCAAATATTTCTTAACGTTTCTAATCCCACTTGAGATTTTCTTAAATCAACATTATCCTTAACAAAGTAAGGAGGGAGCCAAAAGTAAATCAATTTCAACCCCTTGCCAAATAACACTACCCCCCGTGCCATTACTTCTAAGCAGTTACTTGTGGCATCATTATTTACATACGTTTTGCTAATCAAACATTTTATCAAATCAAAGTTTAATTACATGGGGCTTTCGTGTGTGGCATCATATAAACTGACAGACATGTACACATACTCGTACATAAGTACGGCTAAAGGGGAGCTCTACTGCTAAGTCTTCAATGGTTAATGGAATTATTGATTTACATACGTGAGTAGTTAAAGTGAAATATAATTCATGCTCAACAAGATGCCATAATTTTGGGCGTTTTGACATGAAATTAATTGAATTGAAAGGAAAGCAAATAAAATGAAGGAGTATTGATTAAAAAAAAAATATTTAAAATTTCTTTTCCGTTCTTGTTTTATTTTCATTGCAATCATATTTTTTTTTTATTTATTTCCCATCCAATAAGCCGTGTGATTGTGTTTCCATTAAAGACCTGCGTTTAAAAATATTGTTGACTGCCTTTGGCTATTGACAAATTACTGCATGTTGCTGGTATTTATTGTAGGTATTAATGTGCCAGCAAATATTTATTTGTAACCGCAACACTAATAACCAGTAAAAATTTAATTTTTTCTGCTTAAATATTGATTGAGACGGACGTAATGCCGCGTTTAATAACGAAAAATGAAAATATTTTTAATAAAAATTGGTTTTATAAACGAAAAAAAACTCTTTTTTATTAGAAGAAAAAGGAAAGAGAGTGAGAGAGAGAGAATACAAGAGGATAAACTTTTCAGTAATACGTTATTAACAGATGTCAGTTTAATCCTTGACAATAAATAAAAACAAATGGCAAGCGATAACGTTTTATTAGGACTTAAACAAAAACAAAAAAAAAAGCAAATACGACAAGGGATAATATTCTATAACAACAACTGTCATACATACAGTGGCCGTAATGGTGCTACATGTTGTGTACAAGAGATAGGCGAATCGAGGTTACGTAGGTTACGTAAGAAGGTTTATGGCTTCTACGATAACCATCGAATTTATTTATTTATGGCCTCTACAGAATCAGTGCCTTAAAGAAGTCAAAAAAGCCAATACAGCAGCCGCCACAAAAAGCAAAACTTCCTTGGATACTCTAAGATCCTACCGTGATACTGACAGTAGCAATTCCCTCATTCAACTCAAACTCCTGGTTGGCATTTCACAAACATCTTGATAGTTTTAAGAAGGTTTGGGTTTTTTAAAATCTCAATTTTCCAATGTGTATTCTGCTGCTTTGAGATTCTTAGCCAGACTAGCCAGCGGACTAGCCAACTAAATAATTTCGGTAATTTGCATTTCTTTGGTAGATGATTTTAATTTTTAGGTCGATGATTTACATTTTCTGTGGTAGATGACTTGTATAATTTTAAGCAATGACTTGTATTTTTTAGTCAATGATTTGCATTTTTTGCACAATGACCTGCATTTTCTTTGGTAGATGACTTGCATTTTTTTGGGCAATGATTTGCATTTTTTAGTCAATGACTTGCATTTTTTTGGTCAATGACTTGCATTTTTTGCACGATGACTTGCATTTTTTTGGGCAATGACTTGCTTTATTGGGACAATGAGTTGCATTTTTTGTCGCTGACTTGTACGTTTTAAAATTCAAAATCGTTACACCAGAGAATGTCTCAATGAGGGAACACTTTGTAGCCTAATTCATTTGCAATTTCTACTCTAAATTCAATATTTTCTATTGTAATTCTTGCAATATCTTCCTTGCCTGTGAAATTATTATCCAGACTTCTGAAACTATTTTTAATAAAGTGTGCCTAATAGTCTTCTTAAACTAGTGCTTGAAATATTTTGCTGCCTCTAATTCCATATTAATTGCTTATATTGCTGTTGCACCATTTTTTTTCTCTTCGTTTTCATTCTACTTTTGAAATTCTCGCCATCATTTTTTTTCATTCAACTAATAATCGTAACATATGACAGCTTAAAAACTACACCAATACACACGTATTAACATACACACAGTCATATAAACTCCAATACTTTCTAGTTTTATAAAATCCTTGGGGATTTTTTTCTCCATATATTCTGCTCTGAATAGCTGATATTTGTTCATTACTATTGTTGCTCTTGTTGTTGTTGTTAGTTTTTTTACAATTTCATAAATATCGCATAATATTTTGCAATCAGATGAAATTAATCCAAAAGCCAGCAATAAGTGAGTAAATATACACACGCTTTCAATGAATTGATAAGAGATATGGCATAAATGTAGGCATTCACATGCGAGAACAAAAAAAAAATGTTCTTAGAAAGGGAAAAAGGGGGCTTATAATTGTTGTCGAAAGGCTTTTCTTAATCAATGATAGTCGGAAAGTCGGCCTATATAGAGTTATACATTAAATGATTTTGGAATTGCATGATTGTCAATTGACATATTCGTTCGAAGAATAGCCTTTCAGTCACACTAGTAAGCAAATTATGTTGCAGACGACGGTTTAACGTTTCTTATATGACCTTAGTAGGCTCTAAGTAGACAAAAAGTCTAGGGAGTAACTATTAAAGAGCAGATGAAATCTGTAGGTAGAAGTTAAAATAAACTTTGGGTCCCAAAACTTACGGGTTAAATTAATACATGCAACAGTTTAGGTTAGATTAGGCTGGACTGGTAGCTTTGATACCAAAGCTCACTTAAGCATGCATAGCGGCCCTTGTGTGCAGCCCCTGTGGAATTTGTTCAGTACGGGGACTGCAACAGGTGTGGTGTGTGTGAGAAGTTAGGCCAAAAGTCTGAGTTCCAATACGGAATTCTAAAGTTCGACAGTTGATAACGGCCATATTGGTTGGTTGTCATTTATTCGGTGTGTTTTGCAGAAGTACCAGTGTGTTCTGTTCGAGCAATGCCATAATCGTCCTAACGAGAAGACGACTTCGTCGCTGATTCAGTAAAGGACCAGCGGACCATTCACTAAATGCAAGATCTGCCGCAAATATCCGCGAGAGAATGCAGGAGAATCTGATGAGGTTGATTTTGTTTTGTTCGATTTTTCGTAGACAACATTTTGGCGAATTTTGCATTGTGTCCTGGGACTGCACTCTGAAAAAGCTCTGTCTCAGGAGCACTTAACAATTCGTTTTGCCTGAATTAGATGAACTGGACATCAATCAGAACCTGTTTTATGGTGTCGTTAGAGGCAAGGTTGTATTTAAGGAGTATTGCATATGGTAGTGAAGATCGCAATCAACTATGGAAACTATGGTAAACATAATAGCAGACGGGTATAGAAAAATGCTTCCAATGGCTGACATCTTCATCCTAAATTGTCCTCTGGACTAAAGATAACATACAACCCTTTAGTCAGGATTACGACCTAGCTTCTCACACCACTTATGTTGCATGGATTAATTTTATTCATGAGTGGCGGAACCTAAAGTCGATTCCGAACGACAAATTTTTGAGAAACTTTTCATGGCAATTTTATATACTTTCAGAGTTTTTGCAAGAAATCTGCTGAGAGGAAATAAAAGTGAATAATCTAATTTGGTGGCTACATACTCCACTAAGAGGCAGTGGGACAAAAGCTAGATTGGAAGTTTACTTCGAGAATGTTTACACCATCGAAAGATATTTTAAATTTAACTCAAACAAGAAGGTTAACTGGCTCCTTTGAGATTGAATCGAGTTTAATAAGGAACTTACTGGTCTACTTAAATAGCTTAATGACAGCATTTTCTGGGTGCCAGATCATATAAAAATTCAGGTCAGAAAGCAGTCATCTAAGCATGTGACTGTCAGCACATTTCTGTGGAGTAGAAACATGAACCTCGAAGATTTACTGGGTGAAAAGAAGGACAGCAATAGGTAGTGGCTCAAGCCAGAAAGGTTATAGTGGCAGGAGACTATTCAGAACACCGTACTTCTGACCAGGCAAAATGTAGTATTTGGAACCTGAATAACATTTAAGGTATTGCAGAAAGAAATTACTGCGTGATTATTGAGTAAAAAGCAGTTACCCTTACTGACACCAAACAGCTGTTTGATGTTTCTAAGTCAAGGTACCAGGAGAACTAGTTCCCCATCGAAATAATTATTGTTTGCATTCGCCACTGTTATGCATTGTTCAAAACAAGGGTGAGATTCTTTGAAAGATAGTCTTCTGATTAACTAGTCCATGTAGCAGTCGTTGATTAGAGTAGGTTTAGTTAATTTGGACTTCAATTGATTCGGATGCTAAAGAATTTTGTTGGTCAATCTCTTTGATAGCTTACTGATAACACCCTCTTACTTAGATAGCCTCTATTGCTTGAAAAGAGTATGAGCTCTATCTTCATTTTTCAATGGCCTACTTCACTGTTTTTTGAACCCCTCCCTGAACTCTGCCGTACTGTCTAATACAAAATTACTGAGTAGATCTATTTTTGAGGAACTTTTCAATGGGACATTAAGCACTACAAGTTTAAAATGAATCCAATGTTATTAAGTACCTTTGAACTCTCTCAGATTACAAATTTTTATCATTTGCTTAGTTTGATACTGATAACACAGTTCCATCATATCTTAGTTCGAATTGAGGATACAGAGAAGACTATTCTGGAATTCCAATCACATCCCAGTTAGGTTCTATTTAGACCTACAAGTTTGACACACCATGTCATACTTCCCTACTTCTATGCAATAATTTCTCTGAGTGTTGTAAACACATCGGTATTGAGTACCTCATTTACACTTCCATTTGCAATTCATTTATATTTGTGAGAGTATATTATCGTTATTACTATTCTTATAATTAATAATACACATAATAATATCCTTAAATTTATTTGTAAAGGTAAATGTATGTAGTATATACAGTGTTGGAAAAAATAATAGGGACACTTAATTTTTTTTATATATTCTTATATTTTTGTTTACGTTTCCATAAATATTACAAAGTATATACATTAAATTAAAGGTATTCAAATAGTTTAACTAATAAAATTAAAATAAGTGACTAGTTCTGCCAAATTCTTAAAAAAATATAATTTATTTGAAAAAGGCCTGGAAAAAATAATAGGGACACTTTATGTTATGCTAAAAATATGTATATTTTGTTAAAAATGAAAATCATTTCCATATATTATTTCAATATTTGGTTGAAGCACCTTCCATTTTTATTACTTCCTGACAGCGACGTTTCATAGATCCCACAAGATTCGCACAGACGTCAGGGGAATTGAATACCATGTCTCCTGAATTCTTTTCCCACAAATCCTGTTTATTTTTTGATTTAAAGTTGCCGATTTTATTTTTTAGAACTTCGCAGAGGTGTTCAATGGGGTTTAAGTCCGGTGATTGGGACGGCCACTCCATTACAGGCACCTTATTCTGTTGAAACCACAATTTGACGCTTCTAGCGGAATGCTTCGGATCATTGTCTTGCATAAATTCCCATTTAAGTGGCATTTCCGTCTCGGCAAATGGAAGCATTTTATTCTGTAGAATATCTAATTAGTCAGCTGCACACATTTTTCCCTGAATCCCAACAATAGGACCAACGCCAGATGCCGAAAATATCCCCATAGCATTATCGACCCTCCACCATGTTTGTATATTTTGGGTTTGGGTCAAATTCTGTATTTACAGGACGACGTACGAACGATTATCCGTCCGAAACAAACAAATTAACCTTGGTTTCGTCTGACCACAGTACATTATTCCAGTTTTTACGACAAATTCCAGCATTTTTTGTATATTTTTTTTTGGTCAACAGTGGTACATTTCTTTGACTATTAATCCGACTTCCTGCAGCCTATTTGTTATTGTTCAAACAATTCAGGAAATAATGTGTGCAGCTACTATGTTATTCTACAGAATAGAATGCTTCCGTTTGTCGAGGAGGAAATGCCACTTAAATGGGAATTTATGCAAGACAATGATCAGGAGCATTCCGCTAGAAGCGTCAAATTGTGGTTTCAACAGAATGAGGTGCCTGATATGGAGTGGCCGTCCCAATCGCCGGACTTAAACGCCATTGAACACCTCTGGGGAGTCCTAACAAATAAAATCGGTAACTTTAAATCAAAAAATAAACAGGATTTATGGGAAAAAATTCAGGAGTTATGGTATTCAATTCCCCCCGACGTCTGTGCGAATCTTGTGGGATCTATGAATCGTCGCTGTCAGGAGGTAATAAAAATGAAAGGTGCTTCAACTAAATATTAAAATAATATCAGGAAATTGTGGTAATGTTTAACAAAAATATACATATTTTTAGCATAACATAAAGTGTCCCTATTATTTTTTCCAGGCCTTTTTCAAATAAATTATATTTTTTTAAGAATTTGGCGGAGCTAGTCATTTATTTTTATTTTATTAGTTAAACTACTTGAATACCTTTAATTTAATGTATATACTTTGCAATGTTTATGGAAAAGTAAACAGAAATATAAAAATATATTGAAAAATGTAAGTGTCCCTATTATTTTTTCCAACACTGTACATACGTAAGAGTGCGAGTGTTTCTGAGACCAACACAAAGGAGAACGAAGAAAATGGAAATAATGAGTGTCAAGGTTTCTTCATATTAAATTAATCGCGTAAAATTGCATTTTGTTTCTTGTGTGTGTGTGTGTGTGTGTATGTTTCTTGCTATACAAGTTTGAACACGAATAGACATATGTACGTACGTAAGTGTATATGTATGTGTGTACATTTTAATGTATATGCATTGGGTAGGTATGTATATCTCTCCTGGGTATGTTTATTATCATTTTATTGTTCTGGTGTCAATAGCATAATTGTTCTTCTGACATTCGTTCCTTTCCTTAACATTCCATTCCATTCATACGCTCTTCTTATTCATTCATTTATTGTTATGGTTACACACACTCTTCTCCTGGTAATGATGAAATAATAATAATTTTCTTCATTCTTCGTTATTTCATTCTTCAGTTCTCCTCCTTCTTCTTCTTCTTATAAACAAACTCCTACATGCCTCACTCCCTTTACAATAACGACATGAATCTTTTGTATACTGCTTAGTGGAGATGTACGTGCTATTGATTCTATTGGGTATTATCGATAAATTGTATTGACAGTATACAGTGGCAGCAAAAAGTGTAATAATAACTGTTTTAAAAAGCATAAAATTTCCCATTTTAGTCCTCATATTACTAAGATACGGGTATTTTTTTAATGGCAAGGAAAAATGAATGCTAATTGGATTGAGTATTATAACGCCAGCACTATAATGGTTAGCATGGTTAGAAGAGTTCAGACACTGTGAACTCAAATTTTTACATATTTTAACACCATGAGTTTAAATTAAGAAAATGCAAGTTATCGGTAATTTTTATATTGGAAATGCAAGTGATCGGTGTTTTTTTTGTATAGAAAATGCAAGTTATCGAAAAATTTTTTATATAAAATGTAAGTTATCGAAATTTTTTTTTATATAAAATGTAAGTTATCGGGAAATTTTCTATAGAAAATCGATAAGTCCCCTCAAGTCCCCTCAACCTATGTGAAATTTTGTTTGTTCCTTATCTGAGACTCTTCAAATGGTTTAGGATTTGTTTTTTCTAATACATAATGCTGACTGTGTACCTAAACCTAAAGTATTGCAATGTTAAAGGATAGAATCTGTGGCCATGCCAAAATCTAGTGTATTTCTATTATGGTAATAAATTACAGCAGAAAAAAGTTCTCTGACAGGTCAAAATTGCTTGAAAGTGTTGTTGTAAAACAGTTGATTACCGATGTGGCCTAAATAATGGTGCGAATTCGGTATCAAAATCTTTCGATTCACACGTACTTGGCTGGGAATAGTTTACAATGGCTTTTGTAGAAGCTGTAATAAAAAGAAAGAAAAGTAGACCACAGGATACCTTTTCAGTCACAGTCTATAGCACTTGCAAAGCTGAGGCTTTGACACCCAGGATTCCTGTAGAAGTTGTAATGAGTAGACAACAGAAATACTTTTCAGCGCTTGTCAATGAGCAGCATTTTTGCTATCCACTGTAACTTTTGTATGTAAACCCTTAAAACTCAAGCGATTATGTGCGCTTTTGTTTTGATATTCTATAGAGAGGCCTACTGTAAGAGCGACTGTCATTAATACAACAAATCATTTTTGAGATTAATTTAATTAAAACAAACGATTATTTCAACGCTAATGCATGCAATATTAAACAATAATAGATAAATTTGAAATTTCTAGGAAAATCAACTTTAAGACATTCAATATTTCAACATTCCTTTAACCTTTTACTCGTATTAACAGCAGGCAACCAAATCCTTTAATCGCTGTACTTCACCTTTAGGTTTTCATTCCTTTTTTTTTAAATATTTCCGCTTGGGGGTTACGGAATTTTCTTGTCTTTTTTTCTTGTTTTTGAAACTCCATTTTTATTCTAAGCCGCTTTCATACTGATTAAAGCCATATTAACCAGAAACCAGTTTAATAATTCATTTTAATCGCCTTAAAATCTTTGAATTTAATTAAAGTATTTGCAACAAAAATGTTTTTTTCTCTCTTTTCTTTCGTTTTTTTTTTGCGCTGCTGCTACTGCTAACATTTTATATAAAAAGGGGGGGTAGAGGCAAAAGAAAAAAGTTCTATCCTCTTCTGCTATGCACAGTACATGATTACAGTAACAAATTATTATACAACAAAATCACAACAACAAAATGTAGATATTTTTTATAGAATTTTTATACAAAGAACTTCTGTCTGGCAGTGTTAATCATTCCACATTTTTTGTTGTTGTTGTTGTTACTTTTTTCATTTCATTTTAATCCACAAAGTACTGTGGCAGGCACTGTGTAGTAGTAATAAGAAGAATAGAAAACATTCAAGTCTGTTTGAAAAGAGATGGAAGGTGTCAGACATGGCCTTAAGGCGATAACACTTACAGGTTTAAACATATAAAAATAGTGTTTAGAATGATATTTTGAAAAACGTTAAAGCGAAAATATTTAAAGGCAGGCGCATAAAAAAATGTTAATTTTGTGTGAATGAATTTTCATGAAAAATTTATATAAAATACAGCTGCCGTTAAAAATTCCAACACTTATAAAGGAAATTTGCATTGAGCCTTAAATTGTTGTCAATCTCATTGCTTTTTGCGGAATATCTCTGCATTTCGTTTCAAAGCCTTCACTTCGCTCCAACACTGTGCACATATCATTATCAGTCTGTCTGAAAAAGTCAAATCGCAAAATATTCATGGCCACTTTTCATCACCCCGATGAGATGACCATGCCCTCAAATCGTACTGATATCGTATGAAATTTGACAATTTTGCTTATGCATTCGTCCAGAAATGAGCCTCATCGGTGAAAACATTTTTCCATTATAAATTAGAATCATTTGCAGAGTCTCTTCAGCGAACACAAATCGTTATCTATGGTCATGTACGACTAGTACCTTCAGTTTTTAGATCAGTTGAATTGTGCAAGGGTGCTGGACCAAGCCTCAGTGCATAATTTGCCACGTTGTGGTCTGCGAAGGACTGATTTCTTGCGAGCGATTTGAAATCGATTTCTTTATGTTCTCTTCCATTTAGGTGTTAATCGCTTGTTTGCAGAAGCCATGGACTTGAATTTATAAACCTGATTTCCGTTAATACGAAATTTTTGTAATCGTTCGAAAGGTCTTTGGCGATTGAAAAATAGACGAAGCGCGTGATATAAAGCCCGAACGAACCATCCATTCTGATAACACAATCAAAGTTTGAAACTCGTTTTTAAAAGCCCCAATAATTGTGCTGGGATGCGTTATTAAAAAACATATGGATTTAGTCTTTTGTTAGGATTAGATTAACTGTAACCATTCTTATCTTCAGTGGGTCTGCTTATCTATATGACTTTGAAAAGCTAACAAAATTGTTTTGATGATGTTTTGTGTGCTTAAACTAATGCCGACTACTCATCACATCCATCCGGTTTTTTATATTCGATGTTTTCTTCGCAGCATTGTGCGTATATAAGAATAAGAATTCTACATCAATGCAGTGTCTTCTAGGCGGAAGTTACGACCATAATGGATATTAAAGGGCGGCAAACTACTGTGTCTAGTAAATGAGCCTATTTCTCTGGGTAATTGTTAATTATTCCAAAGACCCATTCATTTGGGTTTGCGGTACAAACGAAGACCCAACAGCACGCTGAGAAAACCCATGCATTCGATTAGGCTTGATATTAGAGAAAAATTCTACACTTTGCTTAACGCTTCCTGGGTAGTAGAATTCGCAATAGTCTAGTAGGTAGTGTGGTGTCGTGGTGAGACC
This sequence comes from Sarcophaga rosellei, assembly GCA_930367235.1. Lineage (NCBI taxonomy): Eukaryota > Metazoa > Arthropoda > Insecta > Diptera > Sarcophagidae > Sarcophaga > Sarcophaga rosellei. Next base: position 11,038,926 of record OV884020.1, on the reverse strand, counting down.
ACGGTTCAAAACCCAGGTCAGGGATCTCCAACAAAACGAAGTATGAAAACTTTAAACTGTAGGTCCCGCCACTTTTGGATTAAATTAACACGCGCAGTATAAGTGGTGTGAGAAGCTAGGTTGTAATCCTGACTGAAGCGTTCTAATGATCAATTATGTATGTACATATATGTGTCGAATGACCCTACTGAGCTGGTCAAAATTTAACCCAATATTCTCCCGAATCGATATTCGTTATGTGGGAACTTTGCCTAATAGGAAGGAATAAGCGCCAGATATGTACTTCCTCATGTGGCTCAGAACATTAAACTTGGACGAAGTGGAAAAATGTGAATATAATGTAATATGACAGTGTTCAGCACTCTCAGGCTTACTGCGAAAATTATTTTTGATATTTTGGACGGAATTTCCCGATTTAAAAGCGAGCTTGAAGCCACTTTCTTTGCCATCCCTTGATAGATGCAGACTTAGATTATTTGGCTCTTAATTACCTTGTAAACTGAAAGGAGTCATAATCCATTGATATTAAGGGCCAGTATGCGTTCTCAAGTGAGCTTTAGTATAAAAGCTACCACTCCAGCCTGATTTAAGTGAGCCTGGTGGCTTAGGCTTAAGGGCCTTTTCAAATGGTATTGGAATCGATTTTATTCGAATTTTATATATAATGTGGTAGTGAAATGGGCCTAATAATTGGTCTAAGTGGAGACTTTATGGGGTCATTATGTGGTGTGAGTTCTCCTCTTCTTATCTAATTTATGTTAGGCGAATAAAAAGCTTTTATAAAGGAGACTGTAATTCGCAAATATTGCGTTACAATTTTATTTTTTAAATCTTTTAGATGAGCAATCAAATGGAGTCCAGATGATGAAGTTATTTGGCCACCAACACGTATGATTGATATTTATTTTCTTTTTGTTCTTGATTTAACTGTAAAGACTTCACCAAAAAATCTTTAAGAACAACATTTTAAAAATAAATTTAAATTTATTTAAAAATTTTTTTTCCAACAAATTATGATGAATAGCTTAAGGGGGCGAAAGGATATGATTACGGCGCGTGTATGTTGTAAGTAAAAATACACAACCGGAAGCTGTTTGGTTGGTTGGTTGGTTGGTTGGTTGTGTCTTATTCAAAAGATTGCTTAAGCAAGAGAGAATTTTTGTGACAGCCACAAAATGGTGTTTTTTTTTCTTTTTTGTTTCGTTAAACCAATTCAAAGAATGATCAAAAAAGAAAAAAAAGAAAAAACAGAAAGCAGCAGCAAATGAAACGTTTAAAGAAGTATAAGTTTGGAGAAAAAAAAATAAACCGCATTATTAAAAATACAAGGAAATACGTAAAGAATGCAGTCATTGTGGCAGTATATCTTTATCAACAGACTCATATAAAGTTCTTTTTTTTTTGTAAATCTTTTCCTCTATTTTTTATATAAAAAATTATGAAGAAAAACTTTACTTTGTAATTATATTTACTCTGGCACTTTCTTTCTTTTCCTCTTTTTTTCTTGCAGCTTTTGATGCAGTATAGATTGGAATAAGTGAAGTATCTATGTGTAGTATTTTTACTGTCATTCTATCTACCCGTGTCTCTACCTCTTTTTTTTTGCAATTGTTCGTTGATTTTGGTGTTCATTGGCTTATGGCTTTTAAAAGAATATTATAGAACTGATAGATACTCTACTTTAGGTCTGTATAACATAAATATTCAAAGAGACTCGATAGTTTTTATAGAAGATTCAATGAAATTAACTAACTCGAAAAGGATATGGGGGTGTCTAGGCAAGCTGTATGAGTTAGAAGTGGGAAATAGGTTGACCTATTCTGTTCTGAAGGAAAATGAGTTTGAGGCAACCAATGTTGCAGTGTGCAGGAAACCATATAACAAAAACTGTCGGACGTCTCGCACCGACAAGTGTATCGCTACTGCAGACACCCGGCATCTTTGGATAATCTTAGACGTGGTGTACAATCTCTCTAAGAATTTAATTGCCCCTTTTCTGTTGGCAAATATGCGTAAAATCCATTCGATGGAATCTAAAAGCAGATTCGCATAGTGATTGAGCTATTCTCTTAGTCTGAATAGAACTAGAGTAACGGGTTGTGCAAGTGTTAATCACAGATTCAGTCCTGAAAAGATTTCGCAACCAAATTTGCCGTGTGATATGAATCTGTCAGTTAGCGTTTCGATAAGCTATCTGTAGAAGGAATAATATGCTGTCATAATAAGACTTATCCAGAATTTTCGAAAGCGGATTGAAATACAAGGCCGTTAAAAGGTGAGGTATTCATCTATGCTCTTGTGGCACTTAGTGTGATTGCCGTATTCGCACTCACTCATAATGCCAACGAGGCAAGTAGTAGCCAGTTGAGGATAGTAAAAATAACTTTTGATAGCTTAGTCCCAAGAAAACCAGTTATTATGATTGCCAACATCATCATAACAAGCTCAAACTGGGTTTTACGATTACTTTCCTCAAATACCAAACACCCAACCATATACAAAATCATATAATCAATATACTGTTTAGGATTGCTCTCTTACAGCAATAAAGAAAACATGCCCTCTTAATACTTTTGGATCATGTATTTACGTTTCAGTCTAGTTTACTGATTTGTTATAATTTGTGGGGATTTGAGTCATGTATCAGACTTTCCAGCAGAACCGTCAGGAGAGTAAATCGGTATTTTGATCTGACACAGAAGACTAAAAAAACACTTGTTCGGAATAGGAATCACCTGAAATCTTTGAGTTGAGGCGAACGATTTAACCGAACTTATACTTGGAACCTGTGCGGCATTAATGCTTCTCAGAAGAAAACACTTGGGTGTGTATCAACCACTAGGCAGGAATTTATTGTTACTGAATCGATAAAATGGTCTGAAGTTCTGTGGGGCATAATGCTTCTCTGAAGCAAACGCTTGGGAGTGTATTAAGTACTAGAAAGCGAGCTATTGTTAACGACATGGTAAAATATACTGAAGTTTGTCGGGATAACAGGCTTATGAGAAACATTTTGGGCATACTTCACATAGAATTAGAGATGTACTGAGAAAATCACATGATCGCAAATCCACTTAATGGTTCTGTTTTATATTTTCACCGAGGGGATGCAGGCGTCAAGGAAATTTATTTGAAATCCTGAAGTATTTGAAACAAACGGACAAATTATTCATCGAAAGAAAAACAAATTTTTGACCCTCTTAAGATTCTTGTATTTGCTCCGATGAGACTAAAATTTTGTAAAAAAAAAAAAAAAATATGAAGGTAGGTACGATTGGCTTAAAATTTTGCTGTATTCAAACCAAGACCTTTAGCACTTATAAGAGAGGAATTTAAATGTCACTGTTATATAGGACATCCAATAGTCGCCGTTGAGCGATTATAACTTTCCAACAAGGTTTTATACAATAAGGAAAGACCTGCCAATGTTTACTTTAATAATGTGTCGTTTTTAATGTTTTTATGTTTAGCATTTCTATAAAACTAATATTGGCTATACTTCCCCTCTATCAATGTTATTTGTTTCTGGTGGTTTTTCTTTTTTTGTCTACTTTTACACGTTTCTAGACTAGACGTCGTCAATTGCTGCGTCATTATTTTTTGTCAGTTCATTTGGTATTTCGTTTTTTTGTTTTGGTCGTTTGTTTTTCACTCTTTTGGTCTTCAATTTTATTCTCCCATTTTTTGTAAATTTTTTTTGTTGTCTGTTGTGTTGTTACTATGTTGCTGTGTTAAAACACTCAATGTTACAACTTGTTTATGCAACAAAACACTGTAAAATGTCAGCCAATCTGTTTTGTATTTTGATCTCAATTGCAGTTCAATAAGTTGTTGACTTTTTTATTTCAGTTTCCTTTTTTTTTTTTCTTTTTTATATCTTTGTCTTGTCGTTCTTTGTTTTTCTCTGCCCTCCCCCCTTTCTTAACGAGTCAAATTCATTATTTACAATTTGCAGCTCATCTTTATGGTGTGCCTTGACTTATTGGTTGGATTTTTCGAAATAAATCACACAAAAATTTACGACTGGTGAAGATAAAAAAATGGTTTTTGGAATTTATTTATTGAGATGATCAACATTATAGTTGAGGTTTTTTAATGGTCAAAATGATTAAGGCACGTAGAAGTTTTTAGTAATTGTAAAAGCGTCAGAGATTGGTTGTTTATTAAATATGAAAACGGTGCAGTTGCATGCAAGTTGATCGATTGCTCTCTATAGCTTATAGGATGTACATACATATGTTCCATTGATTTCAACGCGCAAAAAGACAGACAATGCCCCTTAGGCTACCTAGAAAAGTGCGAACAATAGAAACTGAAGCTCTTTACACCATGATCGCCATTGCACCAGATCTTTCATTATGCGATTGATGTCTTTATCAAACATAGTGTAGTTGAGATGTCGTCAACCTTTTTAATTCATTTGAAAGACCTGCTAATGCCATTATGTGTAGGCTATAACATCGTTCAAATGTCCTCAACGGTCTTTGTGGGTGAAGCACTTTCCAAATGTTCAATTTTCTTGGACTCAGGCGTAAAAATAGACCAGAATTCGAGCAATGGCATGTGCTACTTTGGTTTAGAGGACCTACGCTTTAAAAAAACCTTACAAGAAATAGTCTAACGGAGTTAAATCGCACGACATTGGTGGCCAGTTGACATCATCTCCACGTGATATGACCATGAGTTGAAGTCGTTCGTGTAGAACACTTACTGCACCGTGAGCTGCGTTGCTCGTAGCGCCATCCTGTTGAATGTCATGGGCCCATTCTTACAGAAATGGGTCATGAAAACTAATTGTACAGCTGTAGCTTCAACAAGATAGCAGTTGTCAACTGTCAAATTTGGGAAGTCCCTGTTGGGAGATCCTGCATAATGCTATTGTCGTATAGACATACTAAAGTAAAGGGCATATTAATATAACTATACAGGGTTTAGAATTACGGCCTAGCTTCTTACACCACTCATGTTGTGTGTGTTAATTTTATACATGAGTGTCGGGACCTACAGTTTAAAGTCGATTCCAAATAACAGGCTGACCTAGGGCTTGAAGCATGGTCTCATATTTAATAAGCCAACACAGTACCTACTAGATTACGATATTAAGGATTGCAATATCACTTCAGTATGCTCGTTGGTGGCTAAAAATAGCGAGGTCAGCAACCTGAAGGATACTGTATTCTTTTATTACCCGGAAGCCAATTTTCTTATTCATACTCCTTACATAAAGTCAAAGAAAGAAGTCTACATACACCGGTGTATGACTCTTATCAAATTGAAAAAGAAGTTGTAAAGTTGTTTAACCGTTTGACTGCTAAGCCATTTTGGTGAGAACGTTCGAAAACTGCGGGACATATTTTGACTTGATGTTGTCAAATAAATCGCTCTCATTCAGACAGACGTCAAGCGATTTTAATAATTCTTTTCATATTATAAAGAAACAATATTAATTGTGAATGTGAATAAGAAAAAATAAACATTAAATTGTGTAGTCGCCATAGTCTAGTAGGTAGTGTGTTAGCTTATTAGACGTAAAGCCTGGGTTCGTACCCCAGGTCAGACATCAAAACGAGAAACGAAATATGAAAAAAAATATATTTCTTAGGCGACTTGCTCTCAGCAGGTTTCTGGCAAAAACTCAGAGTAAATAAACCTACCATGAAAAAGTTTCTCAAAATCTGTCGTTCGGAGTCGACGTTAAACTGAAGGTCCCGCCACTCAAGTATAAAATTAAGACACAAAACATGTGTGGTGTGAGAAGCTAGGCTGTAATCCTGACTGAAGGGTTGTAATGGCCAATTATGTTATGATAAACATTAAATTGTTTTTTCTTTGAAAATTAGAATTTAGATAAACTGAAACTCGCAGCGCAAAATCGCTGCGTCGCAATTTTCGTACCAAATGAATGCAGCAATTTTGCGCAGCGTAGCAGTCAAACGGTTAAGGCATTTAAATTCAAGAACATTTGAAGAACAAAACGTATATGAAAAAAATAAAACATAGAAACTATGTACACCAATACCCCGGTTTGCGTCGCTAATTGGGACTGAAAAAATGAGACGCAAACCGAAACGACGCAAACTGAAGCAGAATTTTCAATTTCAACTTTCAGACTGAACTTCACTCCACGACATATAATTCGAAACTAATAACTACGCTTAACATGTAAAACAACGCACACCTGCAAATTTGCTTTCTACTAAACGGGAAATCCCCTTTTTCTGCTTTGGCTTTGTAAAAACATTTTCATATCAACGACGCAAATCGAAGCATTTACGACGCAACTTCGAAGCCATGCGACGCAAACTGAAACAAAAACGACGCAACATTGAAATTCCAGAAACTTAAAAAAAGACGCAACTTCGAAGCGACGCATACTGAAGCGACGCAAATCGGGGTATTGGTGTATTGGGAATAGAATAAAAATTAGCGTTAGAAAGTCTCCATATACCATATGTACAACTGTGTTCAAAATAATAGGAGTGCTACCATATAATATTTTTAAAGTTAACATTTTTTATTGTACCAGTTTGCAATACATGATATATTCTAATGGTAGTTACAACGATATGTAAGAAATAAAATACAAAAAATAATCTCGTAATAACTTTAATATTTACGATGAAATTGATTCATTTCTGTGTTTGCCCTTGATTTCAGTTGATAAAAAATAATAAGAGTGTGAGTGTTCTTTTAAAAATAAAAATATAACAGCATATAATTTATGGTGTGGCCAGCTCAGTCTTTTGACCTTAATCCCATAGAACATCTATGGGGAGATGTTAAAAAATACGTTACAGAGAAACAACTTTCAAATGCAGAAGAACCATGGATGTGACAGTGCACGATGCGAGGCATCAAATTCCTTTAAAGAGATGCCAATATTTTATTGACTCAATGCCTCGTAGATATGCTGAACTTATTAAAAAAAAAAGTTAATCAACTAAATACTAAAATAGCTTTACTATTTTAAGATAATATCAAACTTTTGTGCCTTTTGTTTAAAAGTTATTAGGTTATGTTCTAACACTCCTATTATTTCGAACAAATAATTTTGAGAGTAAGCTTTATTTACATGAAATATTATTTGTTTTTGTGGTTTTAACTAAATAATTAAGTGTTAAAAAATTAGAAAATAAATTAGGAATAAATTTTAAGTCCAAAAAAATTTTATATTTACTTCTTTATTTTTCTTAATTTTAAACTTTGCTTGTAAATGAAGGGCACTCTTATTATTTTGAACACAACTGTACATACATAGTATATAAATATCCGCTGCTGTTAGACATTTGTATGTATGTACTTGTCTGGAAACATTCCGTTATCATTCCCATTGAAAGCGTCTAAATCTAAGACGTAGAAGAAACCATCCTTAGAAATATTGATTTCATTTTACGAAAAAACGTGTACTTTAATTCATTCCTTTTTTTTAAATTATAACCTAATATTTGTTAAAAATATTTTCAAATACGTTGCAAATTTATTTAAGTTTTTATCCTTAATTTTTTTGTTAATTAATTTAATTTAATTTATAAAAAATTTATAAAAAATTTTTTTTAATTATTTTAAATTTTTTTAAATTTTTAAAATTTTTTTAAATTTTTAAAATTTTTTTTAAATTTTTTAAAATTTTTAAAATTTTTTTAAATTTTTAAAATTTTTTATATTTTTTGAAATTTTTTCAATTAAATTTCTGTCGTAGAAAACGTTGTCAAGCAAAATACGCATCATCATTTAGCACAGACAAAAAATAGGCATTGTCTTGAAAAAGAAAAAAAAACATAAAAACCCTCCACAGCAACAGCTAAACATAATTATTACGATCTAACAGCATGATTATAAAAGAGAACCCCGTTACAATACGATAAATATTATTAATGAACAACGCAATAAATAGACATTGTTTTAAAAAAGACAACAAAAACGTAAATGAAAACCCATGGCAACAACTGAACATAATTATTACGATCTTACAACATGATTATGATAGAGAAACCCATTATGATGTTAATGATTATTAATGAAGATGCAAAATACAACAACAGAGATCAATAAATGCATAGAGAGCAAATATGCAAATGGCGACAGTGAGAGATAGAGAGTTCAAAAGAGATGATGTTGTAGAGAGGGTGGTAAGGGAGATGGAGGGGAAGTCAGAAAGTTTTTGATTGAGAGAAGAAAAGAAAAAGCAAAAGTTTTGTAAAAATAGAGAGCCTAACAAAAGCATGGATAATCATGCCTACAGAAAACAGAGATAAAGAAAATTTTTGTTGTTGCTATGAAAAAAAAATTTTACACATTTTGCTAGCTTTATAAAAAATAGAATGCACGTCAAAGTTATAATACCGTTACCTTTTTTCTTCTTGATATTTCGTTTTGTTTAAGCTTCTTCCTTTTCTGCTTTGATGAAATTCAACATGTTGATTCATTGTAGCACACATTATATGAGATTTTTATCATGCACAAACAAGCACACGCACTTAGACTTTAACTACCCTCTTATGCATTTATGACTTTTTTTTTTAAATAAATATTAAAAATAATTGACTTTTTTCATGACTTTTTTTTATTAAATAAATATTAAAAATAATTGACTTTTTTGATATGACTTTTTTTATTAAATAAATATTAAAAATAATTAATTTTTTTTAATTTAATTTTGCATTTACACCTACACACAGAATTTACATTTATTTTTTTAATTTTTTTTTTTATTATATAAGGAGGGACCTCATGCATTTAACACATTTTTTTTTATTAGCATTTTAAAATAATTTACTTTTTTATCTAACTTTGCACTTTCACTTACACTTAACACACACACACACTTTACACTTTACTTTGATTTTATTTCAAAAAAATTTAAAAGAATTTTAATTATTTCGCGACAATTACCGATCGACGCCACTCTGGCTACTGATGCCAGTTACATTATTTAAATAACTAACAAGCAAACGAGCAAAGCAATCTTCAGTATTATGTACCATCTTCAGATTTGTCTTGTAGGTACTCATATTAGTGCATAAGGGCCCTTTTATTAAAATGTACCCTTACATATGATTATAACTGACCTACATATACTAGGTATGTCCCCAAAATTAAAAAACGTACGAAAAAAAAAGTATTACGTACTCCCTCTCTCTTTCTTTTTCTCTCTCTCTCTCTCTCTCTCACTAAATTTTATTAGTTTTACTCATTAATAGATATTGCAATTTGGAAATAGAGAGTCAAGTGAATTGAGTGAATCAAAATAACAACAACAATGCAATTATATTAAATTACGTCATCTTCATCAAAAAGAGCATGATATTGGTGAACTTTGAACAAGGGCTTCACCAATTTTAAGAAAAGCAACAACAACAATTGAAATGCGTAAATTTTTGTGTGTTGTTTTTTGTTATTGTACATAGTAACTGTTGTTTTCAGTAAAATATTTTTGATTTCTCACATTTATATGCAGTTTTTGGTGACCACAAATTATCAGAGATGGGAGTTGTTTATTACAAATTCAATTTATCGCACATTATTTAATTTTGAAGTGAGAAATAAGGTACTAGAATGGAATTCAATCAGAGAGAAGGGTTTTTTAAATTGTAATACTCTAGGTAAATAAAATTAAAGCAAGAATGTTATAAAATCCTTAACATAATTTGAAAAAGACGGTAAATAAGTGATAGTAAAAATATTTTTAGACTTTCAAAAGATGTTTTTAGCGTCCTGCTCTGTCTATTAAGATCAAAAACTTCTAAAACGAATATCGCTACTGGGGAAACAATTGTTTTTTGTTCATCTATATATGAATTTTAGTTCCTCATATCAAAATAAGGCACTAAAATGGAATTAAATTAGAGCCAAGGATATTTTAAATTGTAATACTCTACATAAATAAAATTAAAGCGAGAATGTTATAAAATCCTTAACGTAATTTGAAAATGAAAGCAAATAAGTAGTAAAAATTTGTTTAGGCTTTCAAAAGACGTTTTTAGAGCCGTGCCGCGCCTATTAAGATCAAAAACTTCTAAAAGGAATATTGCTATTTGCATTTTAGTTCCTCATATCAAAATACACGACCGTTCTAATGAATCGTAATGAATGAAAATTTTAAAGAAATAAAGCCATCCGTACAATTCTAATATTTTCATCCATGTTAGTTTTCTATTTTATAATTTACAAATAATGACTTTCATATAGCCTAAGTACATACTTTTAAAATATTTAAAATTTATCATATCATATCACTATTAACATCCCTGGCCTGTGCTGTTTAATTTAACTCTTTAACTCTATTTTTCCAATAATACATATTGGATATCATATCATATTTCCAATGCTTCATAATGTGTTGTTCTTTTACTTTCCATCTGCAACTTAACTTATTGTTATTGTTTACGATATTGGCACTTGATATTGTTTGTGTTGTTTGTTATTTTTTCTCTTTTGCTTAGAAGCTCTCGCTCTATGTCTCTCTCTCTAGTTCTCTGTGTTAACAAGTGCATGTGTACCCAAGCTTTCCTTTTTAGCTTAAATTTGTTTGTCTGTGCATTTTGCGTAAATAAAATATGTTTGTTGTTATTGTTCTTACTTGTGTTGATTTTTGATTTTGTAAAACTGTTCTTCTTAGCTGAGTGTGTGCTTAGAAACAGTGTTCTTCTTTATTTATTGTTATAAATTTTTATTAGTTTATATTTAATTTAAATTACATTATTTACATGGTTTTTTTAGAGCGTAATGTTGTTTTTATTGTTTTTTCTTATTGTTTATTAACAAATTGTCAAGTTTTATTATTCTCAATGATATAAAATGATTATGCCAATATCAGCAGTATATATTAGTACATGTTTTGTTGTTGTTATGTCAAATTGCGTCTCAATTATCGAGATGATCTTGAAGTTAAATAATACACTGAATTAACAAAAAAACGCAGAAAATTCCAACAACAACGATAACTGAAACCGTTTTGAAAAATAATATCCCAATTAAGAAGCCTTTCAGGTTTAGGAGTGCTAAACATACATATGTACATATACATATGGATTAATATGTAGGATTATGTCTTGGTTAGAAATTTGTATTTTTATGATTATCAAAAAGGCTGGAGACCCTTTCCCTTTATTAACCCTGTTCCAGTTCCAATTTTTTAAAATGCCAAACTGGTGGGTCTCACAAGCCCGCCCTTGTGCCTTGTAAAAATTTGTCTGCTTAAAATATAACCTACAATTTCAATGATAATTTCATTTCATTGCAATGCTGAGACCTTGCCATTATCTAGAAAATATATGCATATGCGATTTCTGAATGTTTTCTATACAAAACAGACATTCGTCTGAAACCATTCGGCTTATAGAAACAGGTAAATGGTATAATTTCAATAATAACCTCTGCATAGGTAGCAGCAGCCCATCCTTTTTAAAGTAGTTCTAGATCTCCTTTGCGTGCATTTCGAGCGATATCTTGGCGATAATAATATTGGAGTTATAACGTTACGAGATTTATACGCATAGACAAGAGTAAAAAATTATGACGATGTCAAATCGCATGATACATTCATACACACATAATTTTTCATTACAATCCTTCATTCACTACTACGGTTTCTAAATGACGGAAAGCTAATATGCAATAAAGCTAAAAACGGTCGTGTTGTATGGCTATTGGTACCATTCAGTTCACAATCTTTAATGACAGACAAAAAAAGGAAATAAAAAATAATAACAATAAAACCCTATCCGTATGGAAAGGCTTTTCCACAATCACTTCTAAGATCTCAGAATCCCATAGGTGACAATTTTGTTGGTTAACGGAAACACTGAGTAAGAAATGAGTTTCATTGTATGGCAAAATTTTGCTCAAAAAATCAAAATCAAGTTTTAATTGTTGAACGAATTTGACTTTCTATGGATAAGGGTACAAATCCAAATACGAATTATCCTATATAAAGGCCTAAGATAGAACCAATTGCTGCAAACAGCGTTGAGTCTGGTAATTGTGATTATCAGTCATATTTTCTCAGAACAAAAACGACATTTTCAGCAGATTTGCAATGATAATGCACAGATCTTATCACCACACCATACCGCAGTATCTTTTGAATATGATTTCCATATATCTCTTGCCTCTATTCTTGTCATACAGCCAAAGAGAAGAGTCTACATACATCGGTTTTGTAGAGTTTTTTTTCCGCTGCTTTTCATCAAATTAAAAAAGATCCTGTAGCATTCTTCAAGCTTTACAACGGAGAGTGTTTGGAGAGCAAAACGAATATAAAATAAAAATGTAAAATGAAATGTTGGGAAGATACAACAGTGTATGTAGACAATTTTCTTTGACTGTATATCAGCCAGCTCCTTAACATGTTGACTGCAGCGGCAGTTTTTAGAAAACTGACCACGCACGCCCTCATTGACTTTTTGTTCTTTTCCCAGAAGCCATTTATCGATACTAGCACTGATATAATACGATTTTATTCGTAACAACACAAAAATTGCAGGTTTAGTGAGTACGAGATAACACGTAGTTGGCAATCTAGAAGGAGAACGCAATCAACGACTTATCTCGTAGTTGGCAGTCAACATGCTAATCTTGATAATAACAACCATGTAGTCGCCGTAGTCTAGTAGGTAGTTTGTTCGCTTATTAGACGAAAGGCCCGAGTTCGAATCCCAGGTCAGACATCAAAACGAAATATGAAAAATAAAAATATTTCTTCGGCGACTTCCTCTCAGCAGAATCCTGGCAAAAACTCTGAGAGTAAATAAACCTGCCATGAAAAAGTTTCTCAAAATCTGTCTTTCGGAGTTGGCGTTAAACTGTAGGTCCCACCACTCATGTATAAAATTAAGGCACACAACATGAGTGGTGTGAGAAGCTAGGCCGTAATCCTGACTGAAGGGTTGTAATGGCCAATTATGTATGTATGTACGTAATAACCGTTTAGTTTGCCTAGGTTTTCCAAAGTGGGTCATTAACTTGTATAAAAAGAATTTCTCGGTTTTCAACAGGCCCATGTGACATTATGACCTTTCATATATCACCAGATGTTAACGGACGGACTTTGACGAACTTTTGTTTGCTGTGTTACAGAGTACCAAAAGATATATTTTTTCGTATTTCAGATTTTGTTGGAGAGATGTCTGAACTGGTGTTTGAAGCGTGGTCTTACGACTAAAAATTTATTTAAAATTTTTGTTGGATTTTGAAATCATTTCAATCCAGTCTTCTAACAACTTGCTAAACTTCTTCCCTGCTCTTTTATAAATATTGCCCTTCAATACATATTTATAATGAGCCTTAACTTATTCCTGATTGTTATTTATTTCAAAATATTTTTTAATATTTTCTTCATCTTGTAAAGAAAAGATTATAAACAGGCAGGTAAAGGGAACAAGAGAAAAAAAACTTTGCCATTCTTCTTTATAAATGACTTGATAATAATATACAATTTATAATAATAATAAGAAAAAATAAATAAATAAAAAATAAATGAAAAGAAAAAAACTTTTCATTCATTTTTATTCACATTCAAGGATTGTATAGAATTTCCCTTTGTCGTATACGAGGAGGAAGGAGCAAGCCAAACAGCAACTTGTTGTGAGACTTTTTATTTTCAATTCAATTTTAATGCCGATTTTTTTTTTTCTTTCATTCTTTCTTTTTCCTTTTTTTATAATTTTGCATTAATTTTTATTTATTTTTTATTCTTTTTTCCCCCTCTTTTTAAATACAATATCTTTTGACATTCAACTTGAATTAAACAAGTGTATGGCTAAATCAGATAAAATGATTTTTTCTCTTCTCGTTTTTTATTTAAATTTAGTGGAATAAGGAACAGGCTATAAAAAATGTCTGCACAAGTTACTGCCGCTACTCGTACTTGTAAGGGCTCAACGGCAAACGAACTAAAAAATATATTTTTTTATATAGAAAAAGGAAGAAAAAAAATACAACTTAGAAAAGAATGATTGAATTAATTAAAATTCTGCAAAAAACTTTATCATGAGATAAGAATTGTCTTTAAAAAAAATTATAATAAATGAATGGAATTCAGAATTATTTTGAAGAACTCTTTTGGGTAGACAACACTTTTGCAACACTTAAATACTGTAAGAGACACCTGAAAAGCTATGTGATTGGTAAATCCTAATTCCATTTCATTTCAAACCCATGCCGTTCATTACTATGAAACTTACAGACCATATTCCTTGACTGTAATACAGGAAAAGGCCAATAAATTTTCAATAACATTTCTTTCTAAATCGTTTTTTTGCTACTCATAAGTACATTTGGAAAAACATTTGGGAAATTTTTATTTTCCATATAATAACAGTACATATGACGTGGTCTATGGCTTTAATTTCTTAACAACAAGCCAAGTATTTGTCTGAAATAGTAGAACACAATGAGTAAACTTTCCGCTAATAACATTTTCACGTGACATGGTATACTTGTTATCTCCATTAGGGCGTTTATTAGACGATGCTATTTAATTTAAACGTTAAAAAATACTAGGCTGTGGAGGAATCTTGTTTCATTGGCAGACTTAGGCTTCATTGCCATAGTATGGAAAGCAGAGATCAGCAATGAATCCTTTTTTCGCTACTCATAAGTACTCATGAAATTTCGAGTATCATAACCAGACTGTCATAACCATTCCTGGAGTTAGGCTGTATTGTAAATGGTTTCCGAGATTAGAGTCAGAGATCAGCAATGCATACTTTTTTCGCTACTCATAAGTACTCATGAAATTTTATATGAGTATGAGTGAGTCAACAGTATTCAAATTCAACTACTCTAATTCATTCGTACTCACTACAACATTGATTTATAAGTGCAGGTTGTAATGAGTATGAGCAGAACGTTAACATCAAACTCATTACATGTAAAATATGTTTGAATCATACGCCTATTCATTCAGATTTATAAATTTTGAAAAATACTTATAATACTCATAAATGATTCGATTGATACGAAACATTCATCAGAATTTACAGTCTTAGTTGTAGTTGCATTTACAAAAAAAAAAGAAAGAAAAAGACAAAGACAGCAAGAAAAGCAAACACACAACCTTCTAGTGAGTATTGTAGTGTTCGTATGCGAATCATACTTATTTTGTGATTATTGTAAACCTTGAGTAAAGGAGAGTCGAAATCAACAACATCATGCGTACTGTTAAGTATGAGTACGATGAGTACTTCAAACTTTGAATATGAGTAGTATGAGTATGATATTAAAATAAGTATGAATGCGTATAAGTATCAGAAATTATCAGAAATTTTGCTGACCTCTGCAAAAATTCTTTAATTTCCCTTTGAGAAGCTCATGCAGCTCATTGTTGGATCGGATCATCGGAAATCACCGACAACTCATACTGGTTCTAAGAGAGCTTTTCTCTCGTATACTCTTAAGGCTGTTACATCGTTGCGTAATAGCAGCCATGCTTGCGCCATAAAGAAGCACATGGAACATGTGCGACTTGTAGAGTATTCGTTTTATCCAACGACAGCGGTCTCTGCTACCCAAATGCCTATTGAGACCATAGTAGCACCTGTTGGCAAGAATTATTCCCCTTCGCTTAATATACAGGCTGACATCATTTTTTGCCAAGATGTAATGATGTCATAGGAAGATATCTGGTCAATGGTGGACTTACTGGGACTTATCAGTGAAGCCGCTCTGATAAGGCTCAATCAGCATTTCAATCGTTCGCACAATAGGCTCGTAAGAGCCTTACGTGCTAGAAGGTTTATACTTCTGTAGTAGGCACATTATCGTATGGTCCCCTTTTTTTTCAAGGCAGAACAGAGGACGCTGAGGTTCCAATAGTTGTAGATACTTTCAGCATTACATGCACCCTACCAGCTCATTACCTCCGGCCTTAAGCAACCCAGAGGCAGGCTATTCGGACCTGTAGTTTTATTGTCCTTAAGTCACATAATTTCGACTTCGACTAGGCAGCGAAATCTGGCATTATCAATCGAATTCGGTATATCATCTCTAAAGACGGAGTTGGTGTCGTCATTTGCTCGTAGAAGAGTAGAGAAGTGATCTGGGATTTGATACAGTAAACCAACCAACTGCTAATCCCCGAAGAATAACTGGAGGAGCCCCATGAAATCAATACGATCGAATGAAAAATAAGAAAAAATATTGCCCTTCAAGCAATTTATAATTTGTAAAATTTAGATTTCGGGGCAGGGACACATACCTGAGAGAGAGGGTGGTTATATGAAATGAAATATTTCTTGCATCATCGCTACAGACCCAATGACTGCTTCTGCTTCTATACTTGAAAGATACGCCTGTTCTAGAATGTCAATATTGTGATTTCCCAACATTTACATCAAACTTATGAGCCAATAGATAACATTGAACCTTCCACGCGCTAATATTGGCCATTTCTACATGACCCCATAAACGTTAATGGCAATACAATGAATCTTCTGGTCGCTGTACCCCCATAATTCTACACAGCACTGTTGCATTCTGTTTTTCTCTCATCCATTTTCCTACAAAAATCAATCGATGTGGAGAAAACTTCGATATATTTTGTGACAAATCGATGTAACATCGATGCATGCAAGCTACGTTGGATATTTTGACTAAGAGAACTATGTCAGACGGTTCCATTCTTAGTCCCTCCTGAACGGATACACACACTGAGAAGGGAAGTGTGATATATTTGCTGCACTATTCCAACAGACTTGAAACTCTTTAATGCCGCAACAACTCAAACTCAAACCAAACTTGAAATATTATTTAAATGGAATAAGAAAAGTTTTCGTGGAATTTTTATTACACATGTACCATGGTACTCCAAGAATATGCTATAAAAAGAAGGCTTCGTATAAAACAAAAAGGAAATTATGAATTTTATATTGTTATTGTTGTTGTTGTTAGGTTTCTAAGAAAATTTCATACAAATTGTCTACTACTTATACAAAATAAAGTGCTTTCCTTTGGTTTTATTTTCGTATTATATTTATTTGCCTTAATAAAGTTGAAGTTCAGACATCAAGCTGTGCTTGTTATATGTCAGTGTCGACAACAGCAAATGCCAGACACGCAGCCTAAATATATATGTATGTACTCGTACATAGGCATTGAGAACAAACACAATGAGGAGATTTTCAATATTTAGAGGTAATGGTTTACCCTCGAATGCCCTATAAAAGCTAGTAGATGAGGGTAAGGTAAACTGGTATGCCAGGCAATAAAGGCTTCACTTTATAAGACATTTTCTTTCCATTTTCCCGGCATAAAATGAAAATTTTTAAGTTTCAATGAAATTGTTTTATAGGCTGGCTTTCATTATACAGAAAAAGAGGAAGAAGAAGAACTATAGAGACAAGACATTAAGGGTTTTGAAGAAGTTTTCAACGTCTTTGAAACAAAACAATTTCTTTATCTTTTTAACGTTTATTTTGTGAAAAAAAGGGTTGAATTTAACGTTTCTCTTTAGCAGTAAAGACTGCATATGTGTTAAGGCAGTTGGTGGTATGGTTCGGGGGTGTTTAGACAAATAAATGTAAAATGCAAAAAAAGAGGGAACAGAACTCAGAACCCAGTGATTAGTAAAGTATGTTTAAAACAACATATTTTCACATACGTCTTCTCCACATACTCCACGCCAGCAAAAACGATATTAAACCATAAACGGAAAGGAAGAAAAAGAAAATCATGTTTTGCAATTTCTTTTTCGTTTTTTTTTTTGTTGCTTTCTTTGGAAAAGTAAACAAGTTCAAGAAACTTTACGTGAACGAAAATTAAAAAAAAAAATCAAAAGAATCACAACATGAAAGTGAAGTACACATTAGGGTGGTACATGTTTGCAGTCAAAACTAATAATTCGTATAATCTGCGCATCAAAGAGAACATAGGCATGGTAAAACCTACATATCTAGTCAGGTATAGCCTAAACTTCAGCAGTTTCGTGTGTTTTACAGCCTGTATATCCGCTCTAAATGGAATATTAAAGGGCCGTTCTGGAAGAGCTTACAACAGCTTTTTATTCCTGCAGTCAACACTAATATTTGCGTAAAAGCAGTGACCTTGTCTACGAGTCGAAGAGAACATTGGCATGCTAAACCTACATCTGTAGTCTAGCACAGTCGAAAATGCAGCCTGCATATGAGTGTTTTGCAGTCTATATATCCACTGTAAATGGTTTATTAAAAAGCCGTCTTGGGGGAAGTAATCCCGATGCTATTTTAAACTTCGTTGTGTCTATCTGGCAAGCCCATTAACTGAATCACATTATTCTTAAAGCAGAAATGAGAAGTTCATTAAACTTAAATTATTCCTTAGTGTTTGTATCTCCTTGATTAACGCTTAGTGTTACCAGGTTGTATGTGTGTGAAGTCATCATAGTCTAGTAGGCAGTATGTTCGCTTATTAGACGTGAAGCCAGGATTCAAACCCCAGGTCAGATATCTCGATCAAACTGAAATATAAAAAAATATTTCTTCAATAACTTCCTCTCAGCAGATTTCTGACAAAAACTCTGAGCATAAATAAAAACTGTCATGACAAGTTTTTCCGAAAATCTGTGGGTCCCGGCACTCATGTATAAAATTAACACACATGGTAGAGAAACTAGGTCGTAGTCCTGGCTGAAGAGTTGCAACGACCAATTACGTAAGTATGTATGTTTGTAATTTACAAAAACTATGGTAGTGACTGACAACTGATAAACCTGAGCTAGGTATCTTTGTAATACTATATATGGCCAGTCTGAAAGAAACTACTTCGTAAAAACTTTCAGCAAATTTTCCATGTAAGTCTGCTGCAAAGTTTCCATCCATACTTCATCGAAACTACTACACGTATAATTCACGTACATTCACTAGCACCCGCTCGTGAATGTAGCCTAGTGCTTGAAGAGTTTACTCCTATCAGGTATTATAACCCTCTAAGGGTATCATAAAAGTAAACTTTTCTGGCAACGTAGTCCATCATTCCGGCAGTCAAAATAATTTGATCTCGGCAGATTAGTTCCTTCATTAGTGGTCTACTCCATAGGAACCTGCTACAGCCGTAACGCTTTCAGGTTGAAGAGACTTCTAGCGAACCCGGGCTCTTACGTCTAATAAGCGAACATACTATCTACTAGACTACGGCAACTTCCTGACTTACTTAATTTAATTGGTCATTACAACCCTTCACTCAGAACAACGATCTAGCTTTTCACACCACTTACGTTGTGTATGATAATTTTAAGTGGCGGGACCTACAGTTTAAAATCGCCTCCGATAGACAGATTTTTTTTTGAGAAACTTTTTCAAGGCAATTTTTATTTACTCTCAGAGCGTTTGCCAGAAGACTTATTGAGGGAAGTCTCCGAACAGATATTTTCTTTATATTACGTATTGTTGGAAAGGTCTAACTTGGGGTTTAAACCTTGGCCTCACATCTAATAAGCAAATACACTGTCGACTATACTATGAAGACTTACAGTCCCCTCCTTAGTCAAGATTACTGCCTAGTCTCCTACAGCAACCGTTTTGTGTGTGTTAATTTTATTTCTGAGTGGCGGGGCTTACAGTTTGTCGTCGACTACAATCCACAGATTGTGCAAACTTTTCACACGCACAAGTCTTCGAAAGAACTTAGAAATGTTTTGTTCCAGATACCTGATTTAAGCTTTGAGTCACGGACTCTCATCTAATAAACCAACACACTAACTAGTAGTCTACGATGATTTTCGTCTTTACTATAGGGAACCACCTTAATGCAACTTCTTAAATTTTCAGTCAACCAAAAAGTGAACCCTTTTCTCTCTAGTAACCAAATGTAAGGAAACTTTCTTTTGCATATAAGCGTGCGTTAACAAAAAAAAAAAAACAACAGGAATCAACACACATGGCCAACTTTCAGTATTTTCTACACACACCATCACCGCTCGACTACGAGTGAGTTTCCTGCGCTCTATGCTTTTACTTACAACTTTAAAGTTGTTTTTCAATAAATTTTTCCGCAAAAACCTCAAAATATATACCAAATACATGTACAGGACCAAAAAACAAAACAAAAACAAAAATAGAAACAAGGGAACCCGGTTTAAATAAATTTTCAAATTAAATATTTTAATGAGAGTGCTGCTTGGCTGGATGGATGGATGGCATACAATATGTACGAGGGAGGTAAGAGGTAAAGGTTTATATTGATTTAAAAGGCAACAAAATTCAAATCCATCACAAGTAAGTTTACAAAAAAAAAACACTCGCAAGTTTTCTAAATTTATTTTCAAATAAAATTTAACTTAACATAGTGGCGGGGAGGAGAAGGAGTGGAGTGAAGGTTTTCCGTTTGTCCTTTTGCTAAGCGTTAAACAAAGATCTTTGAAAGTATAGTAATAGTTAAATAGCTAGAGGTTAAAGGTTAATAGGATTGTATAAACAAAGTGAAATTATTTGCCTGCAAAGATGGGAAACTTCTTGGGAAAACATGTGGCGGCCAATTAATCTACGGTATTGATTAAGAAAGGGCTACCCAAGGAATTTTCATTACGAAATTAAGTGATTTTTGTGTGTGTGTTTTATTGGATTTTACAAACCTTAAGCGGACTTAAATGGTCCCAAAAGTGTTTGTTTAATATTTTCTTTTGAAAGGTTATTGATATGTCTGTAAGAGCTTAAGGGTTTTCTTAAAATTTATTACCAAGATTTTATTGTCGTAATTAAAGAGATATTTTTGAAATCTCTTTGTGTCTGTTAGTACCATTTAAAAAAGGTTCAAAGCTTTTGGGAGAAGAAACTCATATATTTGTTGAAAACCAATTAAAATTTTGAAAGCCATCATATCCACTAATTGGTTGTGGGATGGAATTTAAAATTTTCAAATTCGCAATTTTTATTTCGCAATAAATTTCATTAAAATTTAGAGAATATGACAAGCGAGCCTTACCATACACTGGGGGTAACACAAAAGACTATATGGGACAGCGAGTGAAGCAAGCTATCCGCTAAACTAATCTAATCTAACCTAAATAAATGCCTTACTAAGAAGTTCAATGCGCATAATAACTGCATTTGATATGTATTCTTAATTACTTGTGTGGCCTTTTGGAAAAAGGCCATTAGAACCCTTCAGTCAGGATTACGGCCTAGCTTCTTACACCACTAATGTTGCGTGCGTTAATTTTATACTTGAGTGGCAGAACCTACAGTTTAAAGTCTACTTCGAATGACAGATTTTTGAGAAACTTTTCATGGCAATTTTAATTACTCTCAGAGTTTTTGGCCAGAAATTTTCTGAGTGAAAGTCGCTCTCCGAAGAAATATTTTTTCGTATTTCGTTTTGTTGGAGAAGTCTGACTTTGGGTTTAAATCGAGGCCACACATCTAATAATCAACACAGTACCTACTAGACCACGGCAACTACTGAAGTTTAATACCAAGAAATCATCACATGAGTGAAATTAATCTTTTCCATGAAATAATACTTGAAGTGTTTGACCACAAAGCCAAGTGTACGCATACAAATTTGTTCATTACTTCCCTTCGGTCAGGATACAACCCCATGTTGTGTGTGTTAATTTTATCCATGAGTGAGGCGAGACCTGCAGTTCAAAGTCAACTCCGAACAACAAATGTTTTGGAGTAACTCTCAATGGTAATTTGATTTACTTTCGTAATCGTGGAAAAAATATTTGTTCGAGATGTCTGAGCCAGAAATTTACCTAATAAGCCAACACACTACCCACTGGGTTACAAAAATTATCAATTATATTGGTACCAAAAGAATGGCACAAAGCCCAGACACTGGCAAAGTCAGGATTGACACCTAGAAAGGCAATGCAGTAAATCTGTTGGTATGGGAATTCATTATTATTCATTATACCTTTCTACAATTGTTCAGGTAAATCGAAGAAGAGGAAGACCTGCTGATACATGGTGGAAAAATTTTTTGTTAAATTGACTGCCTTCTCTAAAAGCATAGTTTACTTGGGTCCTATTAATTTTATGAAAGAGAGGATTTTGTTCAAATCACCTCAGGGTAGATACATTCTATCAATATATTCTGCATGTCACAGAATTCTTCGTTACAGGCTCGAAAAGTGATAAACAGTGATAGAGATAATGTTCTGTGGCTTTTTTGTTTCCTCGGAGTTGGAACTTCTGCCAAAGATACTGCGTGTATTCTTAGTAACTGCTGTGCTGTTCTTAACAATTTTGTTCTGTTAGGCATATAAAGCATCTAACTTTAGGTATCTCTAGATATGGGTGTCCCATTACGTAATTTTTTATTTTTATATGCGAATATGTAAAGCTTGTGCAGAAAATGGCACTCGTACTCCTGAAATCCTTGTATGCGCTTAATTTTTATTGTCACTTTCAATATCCCCTTGACCAGGAATTTATAGGCGTGTCACCATTGACTTTCTCGCTATCTGATATACATATGTAGATAAGCATGAATACCTTGAACAATTTTATTAGTGATGTACAGACTGTCAATGGATCTAATGGCTACAATATATACAGTAAACATGCACGTATCAAGGCATACACTGGCACTGGATTTACAAAGCAACATTTTTTATAGCCAAGAGACATTCTCTGACATTCACTGCAGTGAGAGTATTCCACATCCGATCGTGTGGGTCGTGTGATCTGAACATGTCAGTGAATACTTGGATGACATTGGCGGAAGATGTAAACAATTATCATATTAGGAATTTCTATTCGAAAATTTCATTACAAAATCAGGATTGAGAGCATATTAAAGTAGCGAGTTGGTGTAGAGTTTTTGATTAGACTTACATGCTCTTGTAGAAAATTACCGTGTTCAACGTTACTTGTTTCAGTAACAGCAGTATTGGTAGTCAATTAAGGATAGTAAACTATGCCTTACAAGATATATGTAGTTCAAAGAGCATCTTTTATCAGGATTACCACTATCACAATAAACAAGATTATATACGCAAATCGTAAGTAGCCTAGGGGACAGAAATCGATGGTGCAATTACATAAATTATGAAGAGCTAAAGCCAAATAGAGTTATTACCAATAAGAGATCCAAATTGTGTTTATTTCTTATGCCCCTGCCTATCGAAAGATATAATTTTCTTGCGAAAGTTATTGGACAATGAAAATTAATAGAAATGCTTGTTTTATTTAAAATAATTTGTTTGTTTTTACAGCCATGGGAACTACTTATTCAGTCATAAGAAGTTTTCACTCGTAATCGCTTAATGCAATGAAAATTTTTGTTTATTTGCCTTCAAATTGAGTTCTGTTCGAATGAGATTGGTATTAAAATGAGTTGTCCTCTTTATAATTTAATTTATGAATAAAAATGCATTTCATTTATAAAAGACATTGGTTCATTGTACAGATTTCCTGTAGACAATTACCGAATGTCTCCGGCAAACTGATCTGATGAGTATGATGATGAGTGTGATAAGAAAAATAAATTGAATATTATGACAGAAATTGAATTATAGCTTAAAACATAATAATAATAAAAACAGAAAACAAGAAAATATTGAATAAATATTGCATGTATATGAAAAATTGAAATCAAAAGCTGATTACATTTTCCACTCAAATTACTCATTTATTATGCACATCGTTTTTGGCGAGGGAGGAACGATGTACTACATATTTCCAAAGAAAATTCACATTTTTGATGAAAATTGTCAAAAAACGCCAATAAGAAAATAAAATAAACGAAAAGAGCAAAAAAAAAAAGGAAAGGATGAAAAATTACGTTTTATTACTTCTTCTTCTTCTCCTTCTCCTTCTCCGTTTTTTTTTGTGCTTAACAATACCTATAAACAGGATAATGATGTAAAGGTTTATGGCAAGGCAAGGCAAGGCATGTACAATGACATTTTTACAAGGCGAGGGAGGGAGAGAGAAATGGTTCTTAACTACGCACATGTGAAACAGAGTTTATAACCGTGTACGAGTAGTTTCTTTTTATTGTGGTTGGTGTTGTACAACAACTCTTTTTACAGCCGTATTATTCTTAAAACGACAATAATTTATTCCCTTAAGGGACTTCTATCAAAAAAAAAATACCCCTTTTTTCCCTGAAATATTATCAGCTTTTAAGTTATGGTTGCAACAAGCCAAGGCAATAAAGGAAATCAAATCAAAAAAACAAAACAAAAAAGAAAAACACTAAGAAGACAAGACAAAAAATAGCAAAATTAAATGGCTTTAAATGAATGTAATTTGGCTGAAATCTTTATCAAAAAAAAAGTAGGCATGACGAAAGCCCAGGAATCTCTAAGAAAAATTCTTCCTTTTTTCTTCTGTGTTCCTTCAAAAGGAACTTTAACTCAATTTATGTTTGCAGGGAGCATAATGACCCTTTTTTTGTTTTGTTTTGAAAGTGTTGACGTTAAAAGGTTATGCGTGTGTGTCTGTTATTTGCCAGCAAGACAATCATAACCATATAGTGAATAGGTTTAAGGAGTTTTCATTATTATTGTTGGACTATGGCTTCATTATGACCCAATTTTCCATTTGTATGTTTCTTGCAGTTGTTTTTTTCTTTTTCTTTGAAAACACCCCCTAGGTTTACAGGACCTTTGCACAATAACACATGAAATAAACAAAAAATATCACCATGACACCATTGTAAGAGTAAAAATCTCTGACAAGTTTAGGAGTAAAGCCTTACAGAGCATCACTTTTGAACGCTTTTTGCGCGTTAAATGTATACAAAGGGTGTGTAAGGTAGCACTGAAATTTTTTATTCGTTTGAGGGAGCTACATGGAATACAATATCCTTCAAATGTATACCACGGGTTATCCGGGACATGCACACCCGAAAAGTCAAACTTACCATAACCATCTGGTATGTAAATTAAGCTGAATTAGACGGATGGCATGGGTTATGTTGGCTTCAGGCACCGCTGTGGTTTTTAGTTTATTTGCATGCATCTGTGACATAAGAAAACAGAATAAGGCAACCTTCTGCTGCATTTCAGGCCATGTGGTAATTCGCTGCAATAAGCAAGCAGACGAGCTTGCAAAGAGGAGCGCTTTCACACGTTAATTGGCCCAGAACTTTTCTGTAGACTGCTTGAGATGTTTGGAAAAAATGCTCTAAGAAAAGGAAACTAAAGAGAGGCAAACAGTGTTCTCAAACCAAAAGTTCTTAAGGCAATCAAAACTTTTTCAGGAAATAACAATAGGAGGATATCTGAGTCATGCAGCAGACCAAGTACCCGTGGTGTCCCATCTAGTCTGAGATGTTCGGAAGGAGATTCTCAATGAAAGGAAAGATAAATAGAGCAAAGAATCTTTACAAACCAAGTGGGTTTGAGACAATCAAAATTTTTGTTGCTAAATTACAATAAGAGGAGATGTTTGAGTCATTGGGCTTTGCTGGAAAAACCAGAGATTGATAACCAGTTTTTTGACACCGCTCTGTAGACACGAAGTTTACTTATTCACATTCGGGAGGTTATCTCTAGTCCAACATGTACATAATGTGGCAATGAGATTGAAACATTGGAATTTATTTTTAGAATCTGTGAGACACTAGGTAACACCTGGATACATATCAAGTTCTAGGCTATTATTATTGACAAAGAACAGCAGCCTAAGGCTGGTCAAGACAACATACTGAGGAGTAGCAATATAGCGATACCATATAAGACTTGAGAGGAATACAAAAGACCTTATGATCGCAGTACTTCATCACAATAATAATAAGAAAACCTCACTAGAAAAGGTTTCGGGTCCCTATAAATCGTTCGTGCAAATTATCCAGTGTGCCATGAGCTCTATGGCATATAGCATCGTCCTGTTGAAATCACATACCATAGCTATCCGGATCGTCCAATTCAGAAGAAGATTCCTTCAAAAGGAGTTGGTAATCATTCAGTTCACATCACTTTTATGTGGAATGATCATGCCCCCAAATCGCTTGTGTAAAATGTCCAACATTGTCCTGTTAAAATCACATGTAGTTGGTATTCATATCAACCAATACAGGCCCCAAGGGAACTTTAACAGTGCCCGCAGTTGATATTGATTGCCTGACTAATGTCATGTACAAAGACATTTTTGATAAATATCGCCGTCAGCCCAAAATCCATTCCAAACAGTCACTTTTTCGGGATGCATTGGTAGCTCATTGGATCTCATGTGGTTTGGAATTGTCCAAAAGGCGACAATCTTGTTTATTCACAAGCCCACTCATGCAGAAATAAGCCTCATCGCATAATTTTTAGATGAAAATTAGAATCAGTTTCCAACTGATCCAGAATCCATTCAGCGAACACATGTCGTTGTCTGTGATCATTCATGGTATTTTGCCAAAACAGACTGAATAAATGACAACTAATTTGGCAGATGTTCACAGCTTCACAAAGATGGCCGTGATCAACTTGGATCAACTGGTAGCCCCTTTTGGAATACGCTGAAAAAACTGTACACGTAGTAAAGGCGTCAGTCAGCAAGGTGCTCAACAAACAAGGTAACCATTAATGTGGTTGAGATAAAATACTCCAGTATTTATTAATATGGTGATCGTAATCTAGTGCGTACAGTGTTAGGCTATTACATTATAGCTTTGAGTTCAAAGCACATCTCTAGCATCTTGAAAAGCAGATATGAAGACAGCTGAAGACACTTTAAGGTCCATTAAATGATGCCTGAAAAGTGTAGACTCTCAAAAAAAAAAAATAAGATTTCCAGCAAACATTTTTAAAAAACAAATTGAACATCAATTAAGCCAACCATGCCATCATGTTTTCAGTTTTTATTTTAACAAATCCCTGTACTTTAAATAAATCCAAAGCCTTTTCATATTCCAAGTACATGCCGTCCATAAAATTCTGACTTTAAGCCGGTGAATGAGTGTACATATGTATGTACGAGTACGTATAAGTGCGTGGAGTAAATGTGCATAAAAGATGTTCGTAAATCTAATAAGAATTTACCTTTAACCAGTTAAAACAAAATTTGCGTGACTGTATACGTGTATGTAAGAGTGTGTGTATAGTACGTATACATACGTATACATTTTCATTTTGGTTCATATAATATTCGATAAATCCTCTACGAATGACATCCTGTGGCGGCATTTAACCCGGTCGACTGGCGTTACAAAATACACACACACACACAGTTATGTTGAAAATTGGAGACAGACATACACACACACACTCAAACAGATAAGCAGTTATAAATGCTGTAGACTTTAGGTAAAGAGCATTTCAAGTGTTATAGCAGAAATATCGATAGACATTGACTAACAAGATAATTTCCGGTAAATGAAAGCCATATAAACCGACTGTAAAATTATGTGGGTGATGTTGTGGTTAGTGGTGAAATAAGAGAAATACGATATTTTTCATATTTCGTTATGTTTGATATGTCTGAGCCAAGGGTTTTAACCATGGGCCCTTGTTTAATAAACCAACACAATACCAACTAGACTAGGACGGCTTTATATAAGCCTAGGATTTTAGTGGGTGGAGTTTTTCTCCTCGATCTCTTTTTCAGTCGTATTAGTGACATTCTAGACTGGGAATTTATATTGACTCAATATTGATCAATATTATCCTCGCAAACCAGGGCTATAGTATGTATGTACCTGATGTATTAGGTTATCTACAGCTCAGTTTTCAAATGACTAGAATGCTGCAGATTAATATGTGTGCACTACTGGTGCTTCCCTAGTAGTTTATTGGGCTTTTAGCCAGATTAACTGTATACCTCAGCCTCGCTTAAGTCGCTGTAGGCTGGACATGAAAAGCTGGGTCGTAATCTTAACTGAAAGATTGTAATGACCAATTTTGTATGTATGTATGTACACATGACTTACAAGTCAACTGAAACAGAATAACTGATTGCAATACCAAACATTTTTTCCAAAATATTGTTTTGAAACACAGAAGAAATTCTCTCTCTTTACAATGTGAAATCCCGCTTATATTGTATGTACATATCTACTACGTATGTATTGACTAATAAATTGAAATGTTTATGTCAGTTCTAATACCTAAATGTATGCCCTCTATGCTATGTGCGTATCTTTTCAAGTATAATTCCAAGTACACTAAACATACACATGCGTATGTGTACGTGTATTCATATGGATTCCAAGTAAAATGTTTCGATGCCACCACATACGCGTAAAACCAATCTGAAGCAAATTTTTTTTATTTTTCTTGGTGTTGTTATGGCATTACCTCAACAATCAGGGCCTATTTGGAAATTACTGTGGAAAATTAAACCTTTTTTATGCCATTCTACAAAGAAATTTTGTAAAATCAACTAAGCACACACCATGGATTTCTTTAATATTGCGGAGAAATTAATGATTCTTAGAAATCTACTTGGATTTGTTAAGCATAATATGGAAGGCTATTAAATGCTATTAGTTTGCGTATCTTGTGGAAAAAGCAACCCATTAGAAAATTTATGGAGTTCGTTTTAAAATTGTTTGACGTAGAGAAGGTTACACAATTGTAATCGATATAGTGCTAGGAAAACTACAGGATTTTGAGAGATAAGAATGAAAATTATACGAAACTCTTCACATACGATAATATGTCGTGGAATATCGTGGGTACAAATTCAAATAAAACAAACCATTTAAGACATCAAAATTTTCTTGTGAAAGTAAAAAAGATGACAATGATGATGAATCTGGCACAGTTAATTTTTTGGAATGCATTGAATGGAGCATTATTGGAGCTTTATTTCGAACATTTTGTTTGTTCACTTACCCATTCATTCAGAAATGGGCCACATCGCTGAATATGGTTTTTTGATGACAATTATGGGCAGTTGGCTTTCAAGGAACACATGTCATTCTCTATGGTGGTTTACTTTTTCAATTCCTGCAACAGTTAGCACTTATAGATGCATGCAGAACTCGTAAAGTTGTGTTCTGCCAAAGGCTGCTTTCTTGTTAGCGACTACGTTCTGTTCTCCTGCTCACTCTCACGAGCAGAGGCAAAGTTTTCGGCAAATATTGTGTTTCGTCGCCATATATACATACTTATGTTTGTTGGGCGATCATCTAATTAAACAGTAGACTAGAATTCATTCATGACATTGCAAATACTACATTCAGTAGGACGATTAAAGCAATTGTAAAATGGCACTTTCTTCGGCAATGGCCTCTCAACAGCAGAGCAGAGGCAAAGTTTTCGTCAGATATTGTGTTTCGTAGCCATACATTCTTATGTGTGTTGTTCGATCATCTAATTAACTAGAATTTATTCATGACATTGCAAATACTACTCTCAGTAGGACAATTAAAGCCATTGTAAAATGTGCACTTTCTTCGGTAATGGCCTCTCAACAGCTTTCTGGGAAAAACTCGGAGAGATTACCATGAAAAATTTTCTAAAAAATCTGTCGTTCGGAGTCAACCTTAGAACTGAAGGTTCCGCCACTCATGTATAAAATTAAGACACACAACAGAAGTGGTATGAGAAGCTAGGTTGTAGCCCGTAATCCTGACTGAAGGATTGTAATGACGAATTATGTATGTATGTATGTATGAAAATTAAGAGAAGCGTGAGGTACGTTGTCCTAACAGAACAACCATTAAACAAAAACTATTTTATTATATTTATTTTAGTTCTTACAAGGCAGTTGCTCAGTTCAAAGTTGTATTTCTTTGTTTTTTTTCACGTTCTAATCTACTGAAGCCGATTCTACGAAATTTTTCTGGGTTTCTATATCAGGTTTCCAATAGATGTCATTGCTTGACCTGCCTATTGATATCACTCATTTTCGAGGTAAAATATCTTCTTGAATGAACACTTTCTTGAATGAACACTTTCACTTGAATGAACACTTCAACGACCATTTTTGTTTTCTCACGCATTCTACGTAGATTTCTTGGCTATGACAAGCTATAAGGCACATCGTTACGAACTGCAGAATGTGTCGAGTACTTCTTAAGAATGCATTAGACTTTGAATTAAAGAAGATCTAGGTTTGTGTGGTAGGGTAGTTCTTACGCTTTCTAATCTAAGTGGTTTCCAGTGGCGATTTTCCGATCACCGTATCGAAAAAAAGGCTAACTGAAAAATTGAAACTTTCTAGCAAAAGCACTTAATTCTCTCGGAGTAATTTTTTTTTGTCAATATGTCATCATTACTTTAAAAGCTATTAAGTTGATATTCAAAACATATGCTCGATTTGAAATCATTTTTAAAGAAAATCTCTTGTTAAAAAAGAAATCTTTTCTTAACAATTTTATGGCTTTTAAAAGTCATCAAATGTTGCTCTGTTGCTAAGGATGACGATGTTGGTGATATTGTTCTGAGGGGGCAGAGGTTATATGATTTTAGTTTTTTTTTGTTCTTTTTGTGTAGAGAAAAACTGCACAAAAATTCCACTCAATTACTTTATGATTTGAAATGTCTTTATTGTTTTGAATTGACGTTTACTGCAGTTGGCTAAAAGTTTTCTTAACAGTCTGCTCTCATATATTTGTATGTTTTTTTTTTTTTTTTGATTTTTCATTTGCAGTATTTTATGATACATAGTTTCAAGTGTTTTTTTTTTTTTGTTTAAAAAAGGGGAAAAAAGAGAAAGAAAATAGTAATCGATTGGTTTACAGAGTCAAAATAAAAGGTTGGCAACGGAACATCATAAAAGTTTGTGTAAGATATACGCTAAGAAGCATAATATAAGTGGCCATTACAACCCTTCAGACAGGATTACGTCCTAGCTTCTCTTAGCTTTATAGGCTAAGAAGCAAGTATATTAAATCATACAGCAATATGGACTTAGCAAAGGTTTAAGGAAACTACAAAAAATTAAGGACTTCTTTTAGAAAAAAAAAAATAAAAAATATTTTCTTTAGCGCCTCGTGCCTATGGTAGGGTACAATATTTTTTTTTGGCTTACACACTACACTTATCTGACAAATTATTATTTTATAAATGAAGTCCATATACCTATAAAAAAAATCTTTTTCTTTATATGACTCTGTATTCTTTTTATGAAGTATTGTTCACCTAAAATCCACTTCTTATTTAAGAAAACAAAAATATAAGAATGAATTAAATTTCATGCCACAATCATCATGCTTAAATGGACCTGCTTTGGATTTATTCTATTAGAAATTTTAGTACTCATTTTTGTTCATCCCGTAAAACTTCTTCTGTTCCACTAGCCGAAGCTAGGGCAATTTGATGGGCTCATGGAGCGTATTTTTCCATTCCATATTAGATCATTGCAGCTTTTGAATCCTCACAGGAAGTATGGTAAATTCACCCATTTTGGTTATGTTAATTGTATTCATGACTTGTGAGACACCTACAGTTTAGTCGACTTTCTCTTCAAATTTCTGCCGGGAGAATGCTGAGAGAGCGGTAGTCAAAACGTCTTCATATTATTGTTCTCCGTGGATCAGAGCTAAGATTTAAACAGAGTTTTTTGCCTTGCCAGTCAGCGCATTCTCCACTAAACTACGTCGTTTACAGGTAGAAACTCAAAGTATTTTCACTCATAAGCGCATCAAAAATTTTATTTTACCTGCAACTTTAGCTGGTTTAAATATTGCCATGAAAAGTTTCTCAAAAATCTGTCGTTCGGAGCCGACTTTAAACTTTAGGTCTCACTACTCATGTATAAAATTAACGCACACAACATGAATGATGTTGGGAACCTAGGCCGTAATCCTGACTGAAGGGTTGTAATGGCCAATTATCCGTTGATAATGAACTTCTTTTCGCCAGCAATTGAAGAGTATGAATTGAGTGGTAAGTGTTATCACTAAGACAGTGTCCCTAGCCACAAAACCCGACCACAAAAGATTTAATTTCACTTTATGGAGACATCCACTGGTCAGAAGGATCATATGCGATTTGTTGGCGTTAGAATTTTTTCAGAGACTAAAACATTTGAAAAGAAAAAAAGCATTTCGTATTTTGAGTGAACA
The DNA here is from genome assembly GCA_930367235.1 of Sarcophaga rosellei. Lineage (NCBI taxonomy): Eukaryota > Metazoa > Arthropoda > Insecta > Diptera > Sarcophagidae > Sarcophaga > Sarcophaga rosellei. Next base: position 11,007,057 of record OV884020.1, on the reverse strand, counting down.
ATGTTTTACGTGTATATACATAGTTTTAGAAAATGTAACGAACTTTTAGAAATAGACACAAGAAAAGTTCAAAGAAAAAAAAACACACAAAAAGAAAAAGAGAAATTCGAAAAGTATCAATTCGGTTATTGCAATATTTTTGCTACATCAACTTTTTATGTGCAATTTTTTATGGATTTTTTTCTTCTACTTGTTCTATATAAGTATTTTTTATTTTCATTATATATTTTTGGCAGATAAAAACTTATTAAATTCTATTTCATTTATGTCATAAAAACTAAATGATATAGAAGATGAAATAAAAAAAATAAGAAATAAAAAAAATTGGAGACAAATATAAAAGCAAAAATATTTTTATACCCCACTTTTATGTTATAAAAGAAATGGTTATCAGAAGGCGGCATAAATTATATAAAAATTGTTATAAAATTTGTAAAAAAAAATTCAGGAAAGTTCTAATTTGTTTGAAGATTAAAAAAAAAAGAAATTTAGAAATAAAAAAATTTTAATAGAGATATGTATATACACAGGGAGGGGTTTGGATAAAAAAAACCTTGAATTTTTAAATTTCTCTCCGTTAAGCATTATAAACTCTGCTCAACATTTCTCACTTTGGTTTATCGTTTCCAAAAAATAATATTTATAGTGTGCATCAAAAGAGGAGTACAATATCTTTTGATCGAACAATTTCTACAGGTTTGGAGACAGAAATTAAACATTTGGCATTAAGTTAGGTTAGATTGGTTGGCGGAATCCCTCCAAGGAACAGGTCCCTACAGGATTATACATGTCCTGGCACACAATAATATTTTCTTGTTCAAATGCTGTCGTTTATTTGTTTGGAAAACCTTCTCTATAAGCTGTCACAATTTCAATATTTATTCAACATTTATGAAGGCATTCAATGAGTATTAAGCCCCATGCATTAATAAATCCAGTCGCCTTGACTTTAGTGGCTGATAGTGGCTAATATAAGGCCTTCATCGGTGCTGATTCTCCTCTCTATTAACACGTTGACTGTCGCAGAAATTTTCAGAAAACTGGCCACTCAAGCCAACATTGACTTTTTGTTCTTTTCCCAGAAACCATTTATCGATACTAGCACTGATGTAGTACGGTTTTATTCGTAGCTATACAAAAATGACAGGTTTAGTGAGTACGAGATAACACGTAGTTGACACCCTAGAAGGGAACGCAATCTACGAGTTATCTCGTAGTTGGCAGTCGACGTGTTAACTGATGATTGATCACTAGTATGTTGTTGTTTTACACATGTTGTCTACGATTACGGAACGCAGCGAAAACTGGTGTGTATTGCGATTGAACAATGCCAAATACAATTGAGTTTGCAATTAATTGCTATTATATGCTGAACACTATTGCGTAGAACTTATTCTAACCAATTGATCATTCAAAATTAAAAGCACAGAGCCATTGAAATGTCTGTGGCTTCCATATTTACAAGGAATGATGGCGGCTAAACTGTAATTCCTATTCAAGCTGAATTAAGTCCAGAGAGCGTTCCGAAATGTCCGTGACTTTCACAATCTCTCGTTCTAATGGCGGCTATTGTCCTCACTGCCATATAAAAAGGGATTAAATCAGATAGAGCCGTTAGAGAACAGCTAATTAAACAAGGACAGGGTAGTTAAGGTTTCAATCTACTCTTGTAGAAGAGATGCAGCCCCTACGTTAACCAACTTCTTCGACGATATTGGTGGAATCCGGTAGGTACAGAGGCTGAACTTATTTGTGGCGTCAAAACTGACTACTATGCGTAATCAAGTGTGTTTGGGTAATTGAAGCTACCACTTCATCCTAACCTAATCTAGCCTGCAAAAGAGCAGACCACACAAAGAGGAGTATTGTAAATTGTTCTTTATTGGCGTTTAGTGTTATTAGGATGAAAACCAACTCATAGACCAAGATCATAGTCATAGATCAAGACGGTATTCCTAAACGTGTAGATTACTTTTGCTCTTTTTTGACAAGAAAGTGAGAAGAACTCACAATGAAACGAATCGTTGATATTTGAGCATTGCATTGAATTAAAGTATTTTATGGGGTCTGCTTATAGCTAAAGAGAGAAAAAAGTCTTTCATTTGAATATTAATTTGGTTGTAAAATCTATTCGGAGTCAAGTCTTTTTGGTCTACACTTTCTCCAAAACAGCCAGGGGCTTCTGCCTTTTGGATACTATTTTCTCAATTCCTAGTAAATAAATACTGGTGGTTAAAGTACTTGTTTTTAAGTCTAACTTCAAAACTCACAGTTGAGAGATTTCTGGACAAAACCTTTCTAGATGGTGTTGTTCATCAAGCCGCCATAAATCTTAAGAAGCCTTAAATCATTACAATTTCTAATTAGTTTTACAATTTCTAGATGGCCTACCATTAATCGATAAGAAGCCTTATTTAGTCCTTAAGATTTCTTATTGGTTTCACCTTATTTGGATTTTATTGCTCAATGGCTTATTACTTTATTGATGAGATGCGGTACTGATCCAGTGTTAGCCAGAACGAAGGCTGACAGAAAGCTTTCTTCAAACAGATAGAGAAACGATCCCAATTTTCTTTATTAAAGTTAAGACTTTCGCCACAATGGGTTTGGACTAATGAGCTGCTCCCATTATTATCACAGTATAGCACATAATTAAGATCATTCCAAGACATACTCATAGCATCCCCCGACCCCGACAAAATTTATTTCTCAAACAAAATAATTTTTTAAGAAAACTTCTCAGGAATTAACATAATAAAGCTGTTAACACAAGAAGGCATAAATTTATGCAACAACAACAATAGCAACAAAACAAAATTAGATGAAATAATAGAATTTATTTATTCGTTGAAAACAAAACAATAAAAACCGTCAGAAATAATAACCCTTTTGGTTGTTTAACACCTTCACTAACACTTGCAAAGGAATTTAAATGAATGTATTTTTTATGTGCGTATAAATAAGTAAATTTACATTCCCTATACTCATATATACATATGTATGTATAAATGCCAACACATGTATCTACAAGTGTCTGTCTGTCTGTCTGGCTGTGTGTGTCTGTCTGTAGGTGTGCATATGTTAATAATGTCTACAACAATAAGAAAAATTTGAAAAACATTTTTTTTATTTTATTTCAGGCATGAGCATAAAGTAATAATAAATTGGCTTAAAGACCATTAGTGTATATGTATAAAGCAATGAAACATTTTTCTTTTTCATATATTTGAGGAAGGTGCCCAATGCCATACTAGCAACCCAAAAAAAAAAAACATAAACAATTTAACATTGATAAGGAAGTCTTTCTATTCAATTTAACATCATAGCTGGCTTTAATTGATTTACATTTCACCAGCTCCGAAAAAGAATTCAGATAGCCAGATACTAGCACAATAAGCTGCTATGTGTGCTCTGTGACAGTCGATCGCCTCCGGAGCTCACAAAAAATCGATCTCTTGCAGGCCACAACTTGTTGAAATTTACATTTTGACTTGAGACTTTACAAGCACAAAATTCAACTTACTTAGGAACTGAAGGCAAACGACCATAGACTACTACTTGAGTTCCCCAAAATAGGCTCTAAGGCAGTTGGCAATTGGGCCTTATTTCAATCCAAAGATCATTTTCGACAATCCGGTCCATAAGCAGTACGTTAACAAAACAATGTATGTGCATAAGATGCAAGAGCATCCAATTCATACCGAAAAAGTCACTAAAGTGGAGTGATTTTTGGGCAAGTGACGTCATTGGTCCATACTTCCTTCCGGAACAACGTTGGCCAGACAATCACTTTCATCTACGAGTACTATAAATCGCTGTTATTTACATTTTTTTTTTAGCTTGAATTGATTGATCTACACACCAGCTATATGGGATTTCAAGAGACACTAAATTGGATATTCTCGAAGAGAGATTTACCCATTAAACCTTTTCTTATGGGGTTTTCTTAAGTCGTAGCTAAGTATGTAGATAAGCCACGAACCACAAATGTCCTCAAAGCAAACATAACACGTTCAAATTCAGTCTGATCTATGCGCCAGAGTCCAGCAAAATTGGATATTTCTGATGCTGAGTGGGGAACAACATTTGAACGATAATGGGATCAATAGGTCCTTGAAATCAATAAAAAATCCTTGATGCCTTATACACATTTTAATTTCAATTTAATTATGGGAAGCGCTTAATGAAAGAAGCCGCCGTACTTAGTGTGAAGCCACGGTTAAAACACAAGGCAGCCATCTAGAACAAAGCGAACAAATATGTATGAAAAAATATTTCTTTGCGACTTCCTTTTAGCAGATTTCTGGCAAAAGCTCTGAGGATCCAATAAAATTGCCATGCAAAAGCTTCTCCAAAATCTGTCTTTCGTAGTCGACACTGATGTATGCATAAAATTAACACACTCAACATGGTGAGTGGTGTGAGTATCTAGGTTGTAACTCTGACTGAAGGTTTTGATCTGACAAATTTAATAAGTATGTAAGTAGGCTTTATGAAAGAAAAGATACAAACGAAATTAGTCGAGAAAGTGATTGAATTCTTATATGAAAATCTGTTTTGTATTATTCAGTTGTTTGTGATGGATTCGAGAGGAAATCGCACAATACTTTACAGAAATGATTCCTTGGCACAGTCTCCGTGTGCATGGAACCCAATGCAATAGATCTTAAAGTCGTAGTACTACATAGCAACTCAACACAACACAATACAACAATAATAATTTGAAAAGGTCTTTCTGCGGAAATTGCTTGCGCATAACAGGCCTACATGATGGATTTGGTGTATTTCAATTGGCATGAGACTCTTGGTTGTTGTCCTCTATTTCAACTTACATATGTATGTACGTGCAACATAAGCAGGTTCAAATCTTATATCAATAAATCCCCTCATTATACTCCCTCATAATACATACAGACATAATTAGTCATTACAACCCTGTAGTTAGGATTACGATTAAGCTTCCCACGCCACTTATGTGGTGTGTGTTAATTTTATACACGACTGGCGGGGGACTTACAATTTAAAGTCGACTCCAAACGACAGATTGTTTTGAGAAACTTTTTCATGGCAGTTTCATTCAGACAGAGTTTTTGTCAGAAATCTGCTGAGAGGCAGTCAACGAAGAAATATTTTTTCATATTTTGTTTTGTTGGAGACGTCTGACTTGGGTTTAGAACCCAACAAGCCAAACCACTACCTATTAGACTACGGCGACTGCCAATCAAACTACTTTCCCAGTTCCATCAGAATGCACTGCATGAGTGGGGGGGAGGGTCACGATTGAATGGGCGTAAATAATTATTTTGAAAAATGTTTCTCTAATTGAGAATTTCACTCAGAAATCTACCATTCCTGAGCCTTGCAGGACTAGTTCTATATGAAAATAATCAGAACCTAAACATATTCTATGACCCTGGTGCTTAGAATTCGTGATTTTTTTTTTCTTCAAACAGAAAAAAAGAATTTGCCTCAACTCTGAAAAGTACTCCATAAAGTACCTTCCTTTAAATACCTCAATGCTTTTCCACCTTCCCCTGGGTACATTCGGCTTATGTGCGTTGAAAGAAAGAACGGAAAAATAAGGCGAGGAAAAGATTTTATTATAATATTCACTTATTTATAAAAGCTTATATGGAAATACTATATATATTGTATAGTAAATCCCATTTATTATGTACATTGTAAAAATGTATATAAAAAGAGTGACTTTTTTTGCTGCCATCACCCCATACTATTGTTACGAACGAACATACCATACCATACGCATAAACCCGGTTAAACAGAAATGAAAGAAATTCTGACTTTGTTTGTCTCTGCGTTTTATCGTTGTTCGTACAAATTTAAAGTGAATACTACCTTCACAAAGGCCGGAGGAGGAGTTAAAAAGGTGAATTATGCAGGCCTGCAATACGTTTTATTTGCTTTTTTTTTTGGAACTTCAGTGGGAGCTGGGAAAAGCCCATCGGAAGAATAATAAAACATATGCGTCTGTGTGCTTTATAACCTACAACTGCCATGGTTTAAAATTTTTGCTTTTGCCTATAAGAGATGGCTTGTTTTTGGCCTTTTTTTGTTTTGTTCCCCTTTTGCCCCTTTTTTCTCTTTTTTGTTAGTGTGTGGGGCATTAATTTATTTCTTTTACCATAAAATATTATTTTTACATATAAATTATGGTTAAATGCATTATTATTTTAAATATATTTAAATGTGTGCGTGTATGTGTACACAGTACACACATACATTTATTTTTCAAATTCATTTTCCCCTTTTGTTCCCAACCATTTGTGTATAATTTATGCAATGGCATCTCAAAGCAAAGTACGATTATTAACAGAATCATATTTTTATTGTTGTTGGTTTTAACCCCCCCTTTTCCGTTTTTATTACTGGCATCGACAAATTGAAAACCTGAACAGAATATTTAAATTGTTGAAAAGAAAACAGATTTTGATAAATTAAAAAAAAACTTCTAACACAAGTTTTTGGGATTTTTTATTCCGAAAAGGGATATGCAGAGTTTGGTTCAAAGTGGTAAAAAATGTAAATAGTTTGCAGTGTATACTCCATGAAATCAGATAAAAACTCAACTGATTTTGATTTCAAAAGTTAGACGATGGAATGGTTTATTCGGGATATTTTTCTTCCCAACTAATTTACTAACTTTCGCAGATTTTTGAATAATACGGGATTAAGCTCACTGGGAAATACAAAATAGTATAACAACTTGAGTTTCAAACACGATATTTAGAAGACAATAAAAAAACATATGATTGTTCTCTCCAACTGTAAAAGGGACTTTGAAGAAAAGTGTGTTTATATCCAAGGGCTGTCCATTACATAACAGTATATAACGCTAAAGTTCGGTCGATTCTGCTATATGGGGTCATAATATAGTGACCGGTTTTAAAAAAGGGCCTTTCGAAATAATAAATGTAATGTGTCTGCATTAAAAAGCGCACACATGTACCTATCGATGTTGAGAATGGCTACAGTGAACGTCCTCTGTTGGTATTACCTATGCTTTACGTACCATCCCAAATAGTGCCTTTTGTGGTGATTCCATACACATACCTAATTGGTCAATACAACCCTTCAGTTGGGATTACGACCTAGTTTCTCACACCACTTGTGTTGGGTGTGTTAATTTTATACATATGTGAGTGGAGGGACATACAGTTTACAGGTACAGTTTCGAAATAGTGTAAAACTAGTTTGCTTCATGTTTTAGCAAGATTGCACAACATTTGTAGATACAAACATTGCTTTGAAACATAATCTTATCGACATGTTGCTATATATACAGCTTATGGATATGTTTATAAAGTAACGAGCATTAATTGCTACATGTTTTAGCATGATTGGACAACATTTGTCTGTGTACATATTGTTTCGATCTTAACAACATGTTGGAATACATATTGTTTTTGGATATGTTCATAAAGCAACTAGCATTACTCAGTGTAAAACTTAGTTGCTTCATGTTGTAGCAAAATTACACAAACATTGTATAGATACATAATCTAAGCAACATGTTAGAACTCATGTAGCATATGGATATGTTTAGAATGTAACGAGCATTAGTCGCTCGGGCCAGTATAAAACTTTGTTGCTGTATGTTTGTCTGTATAAACATTGTTTCTATACATAATATTAGCAACATGTTGAAACACATGTAGTTTATGGATATGTTTATAATATCACTAGAACCACTGTAAAACTTTGTTAATTCATGTTTAAGCAATATTACAGACCATTTGAAGCAACAAACATTGTTTCAATACATAAACTTAACAACGTGTTGCTATACATGTAATGCAACAAGCATTACTCACTCGGAACAGTGTAAAACTTTGTTGCTTCATGTTTTAGCAATATTACACACCATTTGAAGAAACAAACATTGTGTCTGTACATAATCTTAACAACATGTTGCTATAAATGTAGCTTATGGATATGTATAGAATGTAATGAGTATTACTCATTCAAACTAGTGCAGTTGTTTGCATCATGTTTTTGAACAATTACATACAATGTGTTATAGAAACATTGTTCGGTACATATTCGTAACATGTTGCTATATTTGTAGCACATACATATATTTTTAATGTAGCGAGCAGATCAACATGGAAGTCATTTTAGGATATTAATTATGAAAAAGTATTCATAATAACAATTTTGTAAATTCTGGCCAAAATCCTTATAATGAGTCCCAAATTAGATCTACCTGTCCTCAAGCGTGTTGCTTCGGAAGCACTAACATATCATGCAGTTGTTCACAGCCTGTAGTCAACATGTATGATACGATGCACCTAAACGATTGTTGTTGATCCAGTTACTGGTTGTTGAAAAATATATGTATAAAGGCTATCCTACTGCGCCATGTATTCATAAGGTACGGCTACAGTTGTTGCTCCATGGCGTTTTATAGTGAATCGGAAAAAATTCAGAAATTGTGGTCATTCACGTACTGTGTTTGTTGGAATTTGTGAAATACTGAGAAATATTTTCATCGCTTATCGAAATACGTACTTTTCTCAACAAAAGCAGATTGTTTTGACAATGATTTTAACAGACTTAGTATTAACCTCTCAACAACCAGAATATCTATTCCAAGTCTTAAGGTTAGACAGATACGTGCGGGTGACTATTAATTCAATAGATATGAATGATGTGAACTACAGTTTAATGTCGACCCCAAGCGACTTTTCATGGAAATTTAATTTTACACTCGACAGTTTATGCCTGAAGATCGCTGAGAGAAGACGTTTAGCCCAGTACACTACGTACTACGCCACGATGACTTGGAGCCTTGAAACCAACTATCAAATGAAATTCAAATTTTCTAGTTCTCTTAAGCAGATTTAGAATTTTTTTTTATGGACCATCCTAAAGATACTACATTTAGCCCTTCTTAGTAGTCTATAGTATACCGAAAGCTTTGTCTTATATTGCTGACTGTTGTAAAACCATTCTAATTTATCTTTATTCGTAAGATGAGTTAATAAAATTGAAGTTATTATAAGCATTAGGTAAATATCATATATGTATTCCCGATGCTAAAAAATCTCTTATAAAAATTAAAAAAATAATAAAATTAATAAAAAAGTTTTAATACGTTTATAATGTCACACAATTTTTCTGTATTGCAACAAAAAAAAAAAGGCTAAAGCTCATTAAGTCAATATTAATAAATCGTCGCACAAATGCTTAAACATAAAAGACTCGATAATTTATTAATTATAAAAATATGCAACTAAATAAATAAACACAACAATACAAACGAGCATTGAAACAACAATAACAACAACATTGAATTAATTATTTAATGATCTATAAATATAAAAAAATGAAATATAAAATTTATAGAAATTCTTTTTATTTTTATTGATTTATAGCTCATCCAATGCCCTACGAACCTGCTACATTGCTATCGTCATCACTTTAAATAATTATAGATTATAATTGCAGACGATTTTCTAAAAGCCTTTCTTAAACTATTTCTACGTTTTTTACAATTAAGAATTGTTAAAAAAAAATTATAGCATACTTCTATCTGCATTTTAGTGTGCCACATTCATTGACCACTTTAAGGCAGCATGTTATAAATTCGTTTTAAACTTGAAATTAATTTTTTTCAATTACTTTTCATTTGAAATTTATATCTGTATACTAAATAATACCTGCATTGTGAATTTAAAAACGATAAAATTAATCATTTACAATATTAAAGAATAAAAATTGTAAAGCAACACAATAAATTGACAATAATTTGCTCATTTGTAACGCAGCATAATTTAAATTCTCTAAACTTTAAGCGAAATATGAAAGGTATACACGATTTCGGGTTTGGTTTGTTGCACTATTCATTTTAATCAATCAAACCCAACTGCAGACCACAGAAAAACTACTGCCAGTTTTATGAAGATAAGACGCCTAATAATTTCTTTATTGTCATATCCCGAAACCCTTATCTGCACTGTCTGTGTGAGCACAACTAAAAAGGGAAATATATAGTCACATTTAGAAGAAGAGCTTAACAGTGTATGCTTAGCTAAAGGGGAGATAAAGACGGGAAAACTTATCTTATGGGTTTCAAATGGTTTGAAGACAGGCAAAATTGAAGTTTTCCTTCAGAGAATATAAGAGAGTAGTATATAATGCGAGTAGTAAACGGCCAGGATGGTTTCAAGTCTAATATAGAAATTCTGTGAGGAAGATAATGCAGCATAAACGTAATGTAAAAGGAGGTACAATAGATGCGAAGAGTTATTCTTACTGTAATCGCCCTGTAGATAGTCACCGTATTCCAGTAAGTACTGTATTGGCTTATTAGACGTTAGACGTCACGGTTCAAATCCTAGGATAGACATCTCTAACAAAACGAAATGTAAAGGAATATTTCTTCGGCGGCCGCCTCTCAGCAGATATCTAGCAAAAACCATAAGGAAATAAAATTGTAATGAAAAGTTTCTCAAGTCGTTCGGAATCGCTCCCGCCATTCATTTATAGACCAACAGTTTAACGTCGACTCCGAACGACAGATTTTTGAGAAGCTTTTCATGGCAATTTTTGCTCTCAGAGTTTTTGCCGGAAATCTGCTGAAAGGAAGTCGCCGAAGAAATAATGTCGTATTTTCGTTTTGATGTCTGACCGGGAATTTGAACCGTCTGTGGAATGTTAAGAAAACTTTAAGGAAAAGATAAAGATAGATTGGATAGATGGACAACTCAAATAGGAAAACAATTTAGTCTAATTCTACTGAATACCTAATATCAGTAACCAGATATATCACTGGCAGGTAATTGTAAACACAAGGAACATTTGTAGAAAATAGAAATCGAATACAAATCTAACATGGAGATTCTGTTAGAAGGTTAGCAGCGCATACCGGGTAAGTACTTTTCATAAATGCATTAATGAAGAGCGTAAAAATGATGCAAAAAGTTATACATATTGACACTGTCCTACATCCTAAGTTAGGAAAACGAGATTGTTGTAGGAATTATAAGAAAAACTCTATACGAGTAGAAACTTGTATAATGGATCGAATGGAGAACATTTCACAACGTTCTTGTTACTGCATATTTTCCCATAGTGAGTACCTTGTATGATGTTATCTGGGAGAAGTAAGCCAAGATATTTTCAAATTTGTTGCTATTAAAACCTCATTTTCATACAACAGCAGCAGATCTTCAGCAGTTTAAAAACGACTTCAAACGACAGATTTTTTGAGAGAAATCAGAGTGTTTGCTAGATTTCTATGCCGAAGAAATATTCATATTTCGTTTTTTACTATACATATGTCTGACCAGGGATTTGAACCGTTACTTTACGTCTAATACGCCAACATACTATCTACATTGATCCCAAATACAGAAGAGAGCACGACTACAACCTTTATGCTCTCGCACTTCTCAACCAGCTCAACCTATTTATTAATCTATGGAGAGCCATATATCAGCTCTGCGAAGAAGTCCCTGCCCAGGCTCCTCAACAAACGAGAACTGTACCACATAGAGTTAAGGTGCCGGGCGCAAAAGGCAAATGAGTCGCTTCAAGTCTTTGAAATAGAGGTTCAGAGATTAATGCAGCTTACATACCCTGGAGACAACCACCAGTTGATAGACAACTTTAAAAGCGAGGCGTTTGTTAATGGTATACGCGAAACTGACATTAGACTAGCGGTATGTTCTACGCAAAAGACAACATTTGCACTAGCCCAGGAGACCGCTCGCACGTTGTCTAGAACACAAGTTAGCAAAGTGCTAAAATGGAAGTCGAACTACTAAGGTCTGGACAGTTGCGAAGGAGTCCGGTTGGGATCCAGATTCCAGATCTTTGTCAGCGATCTAACCTCACAGTGCCCTGTAATGAAACCAATAACCAACATTAGACCAACTTAGACTGCTCTTATATAAGCTCAGCAGTAAATCGGTTCTATCACTGTCTATAGCAGGCTATAGACGCAAGGTTTTATTCAAAATTCTTAAAGCTTTTATATTTCAGTCGCCTTTTCAAGTTAACGTTTTAGTGACAAGCTAGCCGAAATTAGAAAAAGGCATGGAATTGTAGTCTTTATATAAGTTTTATTCAAAATTGAGCATTTAAAGAAGGTGATCCAACTAAAATAGTTCGAAGGCACTTAACAGAAATAAAATTTCTTGAAATCTTTTTCTCGAATTGATTGAAATGAATGAATTGAAAATTCCTTGAATAGAGATTTCTTCGAAATTTAGCTCCTTTTAGAACGTATGCATTAAACCCCTGTCTAAGGCAACTTCGGGTTTAAATTGCTCTCTATTAACTTAACACTTTTATGTTGTTGACAGATCCTAACATAACATTTCTTTACAATGGTAAGATTTACAATATTTGTAGGGCTCTAGCTGGTGTTTTTTGCATGTCAAGTTATTAGTTTTGAATCAGCAAAATTGTTGTTTTTTTCATTATTTTGTAATAGTTTTGTAGGGCATTTAAATATAAAAATAAATTATGATTACAATTGCACAGCAAATACAACACAAAATACAATAGAGAATGAATAAATGGAAGAAAAAAGAAATCATAAAAAGCAAAAATATTATTTTAAAATATTTTTCACTTTAATTTTTTTTCATTTTTTTTTAATTATTTTTTTTATGTCATTAAATGATAATAAATGCGGGACATTTGTATGAATTAATTATTAGTTGTTATGGCAAAAAATATTATAATCATAACGTGTATATCTTTTTTTCCTAGTGAAGTTTAATTATCTAAACACATAGACAAATACTAGTAGCAGTTAAATAATAATTGAAATTCTAAATATAAAATAAATATTTATTTTTCAAAAAATGTTCAATAAAATATGATTAATTTTTTTTATTAAAAAAAAAAAATTATTTTTATCGAAATGAAAGCTTCAGCTGGTTTTCAGGCATCATAGATGGCCTCAGTTTTGGACGGTTTCAATAGGTTTATAACATATACACCAAAACCCGCCCAAAGCTAAGGCCCTCAATGAGCACAATATGGTTGTTTAAGGAGCTTTAAGTTATTTTAACACAGAAATTACCTTTAAAATTGGTTTTTTCTACTTCTCTTATTGGTTTTAAAAACTTACCTGCAAATAAAAGAAAAAAAGATAAAAAAATTTATTATTGATTGATTAAATGATTTTAAATCGACAACAACTACAACAACAACAATAATGAAAATCAAATTTAATTTTAAATCTGTTTTACAAACAATTGCTCTTAAGCGGCTTAAAACAAATCAATGTAATCGTTTAAGTCTTGCTTGCTCGGAACTGATACCCTATAAAAGTGTACTGTTTAAGAAACCATAACAACTACAACAACAACAATCATTTAAACAACTCTTTTACAGTTCAATTTCCAATACCTCTTTTCATTACTGCCCCCGCCCCCCCTCCCCTTTCTGTTGTCTTTCTTTAAATCAAAATGGACATATTCTGTGGGCATTCTAAACACTCTTTTCCAATAAAAATTAAAAGTAATCATCACCATGATGTTGATGATGATAATGATGTTGCCTTGTCTCACATGTCTCACATGTACTTTGTGCCATATTGTAGTATGAAACCCCTAAAAAGGCCTAAGCAGCGTAACAAAAGCAACAAAAACATTACATCGTTTTTACATCTAAATAACAACAACAAGAAGAAAAATCAGAGTCTAAGCATGGTCATGTATTGAAGTGCAAGTGGAAAATACTCAGAGGTAAGCAACATTACAGGTCTGCCTGCATACTACCACTTCACAATGTGCTACCGGCGATATCTCTGCGATAGCTTGACGAATATTGGAATATATGTATAAGCAGAGTTCTTGTCCCTACGTGTAAGCGATTATCGAGCTTGTATTTAACCTTACAAAAAACTCCAACTCCTTAAAAACTTACGATTTAGTTCGTCGTAGAAATCAGGTCAATAAGAAATCAGAGCCTAAGCATTGACGTGTATTGAAGTGTAAGTGCATTCCATCACTCCTCCATGCATTTTCTGTGCTAATTAGGTACAGGCCGTAACTTGAGAAATGTTGGTCTGGCAAATGTTCCTAGGTTAAGCGGTTGCCTGTTACATACATACAAAATTGGCCATTACAACCCTTCAGTCAGGATTACGGCGTAACAACAGCGGTTGCCTTATCTCCATAAAAAATCTAACGCTGTTAAACCTCACGATTTTGCTAGTCAAAGCACTCTGAATTACGGCAATATGACAATATATACGACATAATGACAATTCCAAACCTCGATGCCACTTTTTTTGGGATGATATGGGTCTTGTACAATCAGTTCTGGGAATCTTCGAGCTCCACACATGACATTTTTGCTTGTGGAATTAACCAGGGTGCAGACTGAACTTTAGGTTAGTGAAATTCGGTTAGTACAGGGACTGCGATTACCTGTGGCATCACAACGAGCCGCCATGTGTGCTCAAGTGAGCACTCCTATCTACCTATTTACTAAGAGATAAGCTTCATCTCCGATTAAATTTTATATAAAACGAATGGGTATATCCATGGTCTTCTTTGAATCCATTTGGACTAAGTCCTCGGGTCTAAAAGGGTCCATCATCCAACTTTATTCTCGGTTTTGTGTGAAGTCTCTTAAGATGAGGTCACTGCCTAGCAATTGAAGGAACAAACGGTCTAAATATCAGCCCCAGGAAACTGTTTGGACACGTCCTATGTTCCAAAAGCAGCCGTGGACTTTTCAGCAAGATTCTATGCCAGCTCATAAGCTAAAACCTGGCTTCGTCTGAAGAGTGGCTGCTTGGTAGGCCTTATTTGAATTCGCTGGACTATAAATTTTTGACAGTTTTAAAGAGCAGTTTGTAGCACAAAAGTTACCACAATATTGATTCTCTTAAGACAGCCTAGATTCGTGATGTGACCAACTTTCCAACTGATGAGGTGCGTGCGATTGGTCACTCCGAATGCCGGCCAAATGTGGTGGCCAAAAAGCTGAATATTTATAATTACTGTGGCCGCTTGCGTAAAAAGGCAAAGGAAGAATCATATTCTATATGCAGGAGGACATAAGCAGTGCAAATTTTTCACTCTCAAGGGTATCGAACAAGGAATTTAACTTTTTTATCATTTGAAATCCTCTAAAAAGCTGTATACAAGTAAGTCTAGTTATCATTCTTTTAACTCAAATTTTCTAGTGTTCTCTATTGCCCATCTCTGTTCTCTTAATAGTTCGCCCTTTATTGTATTCGCTTTTTTTTTTTGTTTTTTTTGTTGGCATTTTGCTGATACCGGTGCTCGACTGGTGCTGCACTTAATAACCGCAACGAATCAATCAATTTCAAGTGAAAAAAGACCAACAGCTTAATATCCAAAAACATCCCTCAAATTATTGCAACAGACTTACTCTACCCCCCTCCTCAGACACCCCTCCTATCGTATTACTAATGCAACTAACAAAACGTAATACAATGCCACGGTTACGCTTACTAGCAGAATGCCACTGCTGTTGTAGTGTGTCTAGTATGCATTAAAATGATTTAAAGTGAAACAGCTACAGCAACAACTACAACTACAAGCCAATGAATGAATTGGCAAAATTTTGCCAAATACAAGTGAATAAAATTTTTTGTGTATAAACGAAGTAAACATATTCACTCAAATGCAGAAGAAAACTGATTCAGTGAATTCAGTGAATGAGTCAGTCAGTCAGTAATTCACAACATTGCCTTAATTTCCGTTGGACCTTCCTAACCCACACGTCAATGCATTCATTGCTATTAAAGCAGCGGGTAATTTTTTTTCTTCTTATTTTTTCCCCTTTTTATTACAGCCATAAATGATAAATAAGCCGCTATAGCGAAGGAGATTTAAAGGGGGAAAAAGGAATTTTCAATGAAAATAGATTTTGAAATGATTTCGAGTAAAATTATGTGTGCAACAGCACAACAATTTAGTCAATTGTATTTAAGCTGTTCAAAAATTATGGCATGACAAAGGAATTGCTCATGCTCATGCTCATGCCCGTGCTCATCTTAAAAGCAGCGTTATTTTTCAAAATAGCACTATGGGCCGGATTGCGGCAATTTTGCTCGTCTTCCAACGAAGACTCTGGGTGTTTGTGATTGTCGAATTGTTTGTCTGACATATAAGATTTCTCACAATATCAAAAAAAAAATTGAGAATTATTACTAAAAAGCAACTCACGAGAAAAAATCGCCATACATTTTCTTATCTCCTTTAAATTATCCTTCCTGTAATCCATCGTAATGAGAATAGTGGTTATATCCTTAGTATTGGTTAAAAAAATAAAGCCCGGAGGTCTTGTGTATCAAGTTCTCAGACACACTCCGTTTTATAAATAGTTTTCCAACAGGGGCTTTCGTACATTGACAGTTGGAAATGGCCGCGTTGTTGAAGCTACGGATGTCGATTTAGGTGGTATTTCTTTGACTGGTTTTGTCAAATCACCATGGACGTACCATAGAAAACCACATGCCTTTGCAGAATAGATTCGAAAATACTTGACAACTGATCCCGATTTTCTTTGAAAAATCATCCTCACTGATGAAGAGCTATGGGTACCTGAACAAAATAATGTGGGAAGATACCAATACAATCCACATGAAATTCAGAAGAGTCAAATGCATTCCGGAGAAGTTCTATTCGGTGTAAATCGCATTGTTGATTCATGTTTCTTTGAAAACGGCGTTGGCCAAGCCAACATTGTTAACGACGAGCACAACAGATTGATGATTACCAACTTCTTTTGATCTTAATTGGTTGAACTGCACACTACGTTAGCTTGGAGTGGTAGCTTTGATGCCACTTGCTCACTTGAGAATGCATAGCGTGATGTTGTTGTGATGCCACTAGAAAGCGCAGTTCCTGTACCGAATTCCACTCATCGAAGAAGCTGGTCAGCTCAGGGGCGGCTTCACACGAAAAATCTATACACTAACGACAAGGGGTTTTAATAGCACACTGCTACATACCACATATAGCCATTGCCACATTGGATACTCTGCAAGAGCGCTTTCAGGACAGGGAGGTGATGTGATGTGACTTGATCCCCGAGATCCTGTGATTGGAGACCATCAGACTTTTATTGTCGTCTTGCTTCATACACATTTTGAATCTTTAAAACATTGAAGAAACCATAGTGCTTCTAACGTTTCAACACTGACAGCACTTCTCATTGCAAATACATATTTGGTTGGTTGTAGCAGAATTTGTCCAATTTAAGCTTAAGGTCAGTCATGAGTAGCAAAATGAAATTAGAGAAAAAATGGAGGGCGTTTCCATAAGATAATTGAAGAAATGAAGATAATTTCGAATCTGAATTCTATTTCGCTGAATCAATAGCCATTAAAACAACAACAGCAGCAATTCAATGCTTCACTAATAAAATTGCATTCAATTAAGGACTTTCATAAGGCGTTATACAGTCTATTGCATGCCATGCAATGCAATCACCCTCGCATTTAATCTATTCTCCTGATGCTATTTGATATTTGCGACTGCTGCTGCTGCTACTGTTGCTGTCCATTTTGAATCATTTACAACAATTTCGAATTCATTTTGTAAGTTTTCCACATTTTACCATCAGCAACAACAGCAACAACAACAATGCTGAAGTCTTGAAGGTTAGATTTGAGCACGTTCCAGAGATAAACTTAAACACGTGCGACATTTTCAGTATTTTGTCATACCAAAAACAAAAACAACAAAAAAAAAGAAGAAGAAAAACACTTTGGGGATGTCAGTATGTCGCAATCGTCATGTCAAATTATCTCAAAAGTTAATAATTGAAAATAATAATGAATGAATGCAGGAAGAAAGAAAAGCAAAGAAATGGAAAAAAAGTTTAATAAAGACCAAAAGAAAATTTCCGCCCCCAAAACTATTGCATTGTATGTATGGTGTAACGCATGCCTGCACATGTGTCACGGTGTAGAGTATAAAAATGACACATTTTTTGTATTAATTTTAGAGAACAGGTATTATGATTTCAGATTTACGTTAAAGGAAGGACGATTGGGTGGGAAGGAAGATGGCAAATAAAATTTCGTATTAAAAATCAATGTTGATTGTAATGGACAACACATTGCATGGGTACGTGCTGGATATCGCTTGAATACATAATAACTTTAATAAACTATATTTGGAAATAAATTAGTGTACAGACAGGATTATATTTAATTCTTAGAGGGTAAAAGCGTACTGTGTATTCTGTAGAGGTTAGGGATATTTAGTTTCCGCTCCATTCAGTAATGCAACCTTCCGAAGTCCTTTATAATTTTCTGAGGTCCACAAGTTTCTTCAAAAAGTGCATAATTTTTGCTTTTTTCCTTGACTATCTGATTCAGTCTAAACAGACAGTCATATTAGTCTCATAAACAGTCGTCGCAGTCCAGTGCGTAGTGTGTTCAAACCCCAAATCAGAAATCAGAAATCTCCTACAAAACAAAGTATGATGAAATATTTCCTGGCGACTTCCACTCCGCACATTTCTGGCAAAAACTTAGAGAGTAAATAAAACTGCCATGAACAATTTTCTCAAAAATCTGTCGTTCGGAGTCGACGTTGAAAGGTAGGTCCCGCCACTCAAATACAAAATTAAGGCACGCAACATGAGTAGTGTGAGAAGCTAGGCCGTAATCCTGACTGAAGGGTTGTAATGGCCAATTATGCGTATGTGGATGTCTCCACTGCCTGTGTCTGTCAGTAATGTAACCCCACCGAAGTCATTTATAAATTCCTGTGGTCTACAAGTTGCTTCAAAAAGTGCATAACTATTGCGAGGGTAACGTTTTTTTCCTTGACTATTTGATTTAGCCTAACAGACAGTGCCATATTAGTCTCATATCCTGCCGTCGTAGTCTAGTAGGTAGTCAGTTGGCTTATTTAGAAGTGAGACTACATTTCAAAACCCAAGTCAGACATCTTCTACAAAACAAAGTCTGATGAAATATTTGTCGGCAGCTTCCTCTCAGTAGGTTTCTGGCAAAAACTCTGAAAGTAAATAAATCTGCCATGAAAAAGTTTCTCAAAAATCTGTTGTTCGCAGTCGGCTTCAACTGTAGATCCCCTCACTCGTGTATAAAAATTAACGCAAACAACATCAGTGGTGTGGGAGACTATGATTGTAATCCTGACTGAAGAGTTGTAATAACCAATTACATGTGTATGTAAGTACCTGATCAGCACGCCTGTCAGTAATGGAATCTTCAAAAGTTCTTTATAAATTCCTGAGCTCTACAAATTCGTTATAAAGTGCACAACTTCTGATCCCTTATCCATGACCAGCGGAGGGGTGATGCTATTTTCCCTGACTATCTCATTCAGCCACACAGTCGCAGATTATTTTTGGAAGTTAATCTCATAACCTGTAGCCGTAGTCTAGTAGGTAGTGTGTAGGCTTATTAGACATGAGGCCACGGTCAGGCCCAAGTCAGACATGTCCAACAAAGATATGTCTTTGGCTCATGAGAGGCTTAATATATATTAATAAAATTAAAATATTAATAAAACAGATTAGCAGGTAGACGTGACGCCACGGTTCAAACCCCTGGTGGTCACACATCTCAATTGAAATGAAATCAGAATAAAAAAATATTTCTTCGGCAAAATTCCCCTCAACAGATTTCTGGGCAAAAACTCTGAGAGTAAAAGAAAATTGCCCTGAAAAGTCTCTCAAAAAAGTCTGCCGTTTAGAGGAGACTTGAAGCTGTAGGTTGCCGTTTAGAGGAGACTTGAAGCTGTAGGTTGCCGATACATTCCCCTCAACAGATTTCTGGGCAAAATCTCTGGAAGTAAATAAAAAATTTCCCTGACGAATTTAAACTGTAGGCTTCTCCTACGAATGGATAAAATTAACATACACACAATAAGTGGTATGAGAAATTCCTGAAATATTCTCGGAACTTTTTTAAACTTATTTTCGATGAGTGTGTACTTTTTCAGTCAATAACGACTTGCATTATTCATTTCCCAGAGTAAATCTTTTTCTTTATTTCGTAGAAATAACGTGTAATTTAACCTGAATACCATTTAATATTTAAACAAATGAATTTTAATGATTGAAAAACCTGAAACTGAAATGGAAATAAATTTTTAAAGTTTAAATTTTCTGCCAGTATTTGTGACAACGAAAAAACTGGAAAACTGGAAAACTTTTTTATGGTGGTGTTTGTATTTAGTGATGGCTTTCAAGGAAAAACTTGCAGAATTTTTTTTTTTGTTTTTTGTTTTGTACGAATAGTCATATACCTAGAAAGCATAGCGAAAACTGCAGGTAATTGTTGTTTAGTAATTATAATAACACTATACTGAAGTAAATTTAAATAAGGGCAGCACAAAGACCTATACATGACACAACAATTCTTAGTAGCATTTACAAAAAAAAAAAATATTTTTCATTTCAAGCCTTTTCATGGGGACGTATTGCTATTACCTGTACTGTATGTCCTGTCTACAATTATTTCATGAAGTTGTCCTTGTTGTTATTTACTTCTACTAAAAAACAAAAACTACAACAACAACAGCAACAACCATTGCAACAACATAATAGTAACAAAATGTTAAATACAGCAAAAATAGAGACGCAGAAAACTGCGAAAACAAAAAAAAAGAAACAGGAGAGCAAGCGAAACAACATAGAAAATTACTACAGTTTAGTTGGCATTAAATTGTTCCACTTGAAGTTTTTAATAAGTTTTGAAGTCATCAAGGAAATTAAAAATTATTAATAAGGGATACTAGACTAAAAATAACAACAAGAACAACTACAGTAATTTTGCTTCAAATTTCCTCTGTTTTTTTGTTTTCTGTACAACCGCCAGGTTTTTTTTTTACTACAACTTCAAATTAGACCTCCAGTCCTTAGTCCATATAAGTTAAGTTTCCAATTTTTTTTGTTGCTATTTTTAATGTGTTGAAAAATTCAAGGAAAATCTAGGAGCGGGAACGAGGGGTAAATGGAAAACTTTATTTCCTCTGTTTTGCTATTTTGTTTTGGTAGTTTTTTCCTTCTATATTTAACAGTAGAAGTTGATATTTGTGTGGCATTTAAAAATTTTATTTTTATTTTGTAGAGTTTTTTTATTTTTTATTTCATTAATTCCTTGCATTCAGTTGCTTTAATTCAGCAAATAACTTTGAGTAAAAGTTTTAATGAAAATAAATAAGAAACTTAAATATTTCTAAAAAATGAGGTAGCAGGGAAGTTTAACTTACTAGAATTTATTTTAATTCTAATCTCACTTGAAAGGACTGGGAAGTGATAGGTTGTCAGTGAGAAACCTAGGGTAAATAATCGAATAGCTTTTTCTACTTAAAAATACTCCCAGTTGTTAATATAAAGCTCTCACTTTGCCTGTTCAATAGTCCTACCACTATGGAAGAAGTCTACCAATAAACGACAATCCAAATTTCCAGGTATTCTATCTTTTTGAAAATATTGACTACAAACGCTTATTTGTAGTCAATAGTGTATTACAAAATGACAATTTTTTTAGTGAAATACTAATGTTGGAGTTTTTTCACACTAAAGAGCAGCTTAGTGGCAAATAAACGCATGATGAGAAACAGTTTGATACGCGGATTAACTGCCACGGGTATACAAATCGCATTGTACTGAGTAGGCACAAGAGGTACAGAGTTCTGGTTCAGGCCAGCCGTATGGTAAAGAATAAACCCGTTCCGGACCATAATAATATCACTTAAGAGTAATACGAAAATTTTGGAAATAAAGAAATATTCAACTCCTGCTGAGGTAATATCACTGAGACTGGAAACAAAATATCAGAGAATAACAAAGGATAGTAAGCCCAACCTTGCTATTATCCTATACAGCTAATACAGCTATAAATCTTGGGAGCGCAACTTAAGAATTACCTGTGGCGTCACAATGGGCCACTATGTGTGCTCAAGTGAGCATTGGTAATCAAAGCTACTATTTCAATGTACCTACCTACATACGTACCTAACTTAAGAATTGTGCACTGGCCTATTGGACTATGGCTTAGGTAAGCAGAACATACATATATAAATAGCATACAGAAGCTTATGTTGGTATAATCAGAGCAATGGAAATCTGTTCTACAGCGGCACTGGAAGCTCCATAGGATGTAAATGCATGTCACAAATATTATGAGCACACTATGGTAGGGATATTGGGAGACAAGGGATATCGTGGCCTGATAAATCAAGATAAATCCTCTGGGCAGAACCAGTATACTCTTATAACGATACAGGAGCCTTTGAGGACACCCTCTGGTATTTTCAGTCTACGCCACAATTATAATGAAGGAGCTAAGGCAGAAATATTGGCAGTCAATACATATCGAGGGCTGCAACTGCAGCCTTAATTGTTCCTTGAACATGGTCATGGATGAGAGGGTGAAAATTGCTGATCACAGACATACATATAAAATTGAATATTACAATCCGTCAGTTAGGTTTACGACATAGCTTCTCACACCACTTATGTTGCGTGTGTTAATTTTATGCATGAGTGTCGGGACCTAGACTATAAAGTTGACACCGAATGACAAATTTTTGAGAAACTTTTCATGACAATTTTTATTTACTCTCAGAGTTCTTGACAGAAATCTGTTGAGAGGAAAGTCGCCGAAGAAAATGTTTTTTTTCTTATTTCGTTTTAATTGAGATGTCTAATCACCTGGGACCTGAACCGTGGCCTCACGTCTAGTAAGGCAACACACTACTTACTAAACTGCTTTATTAACTTAAAAGTCTCATGTGAGTATCAAACCTAAACTCAGAGAATTTGATCATTTGTTTGACAGGGGTAATAAGACTTTAAAACAGTCCATAAGAGTTAAACTATTCTTAAGGAGCAACGATCGATTGATTTTTGCGTAACAAAACTGGCATAAAAATAAGACGAAAACGATTTATAGTCGCTTAAGTTACCCGGCCACTGTTCAAATTTAACTGATCAAATTATGCATATGTGTTGGTAATATTTTTTTGCTTAGCACATCAACATTGAAGCTTCAAACTGCATTGTATTGTTGTTGTGAAGAAGAAAGGAACATATGATTTATGCAACGCAGGCAGCGAAAATCCAAAGTATTTTGATATTCTTTAAACTGTAATTCTTTAAACATTGACAAAAAAATGTCAGTTTGATACATTATTTGATCCGTGGCCGGGCAATTTTAGATGTAGTAGAGTTCCCTGATAGAATATCCAAAAATTTTTCCCCAATTTTGTAGTCTTACAAACTCCAGGATGATGTTCGGTGTTAGTAACACCTCCTTTCGAAATGCTTTACTACCTTAAAAGTATATGTTCTGGTGATTCGATCTCATTGCTAAGGAATCTACATATTTGATTGAATCAATCACTGTTCTCCACAAGTATTTAGTAAAAAGTTGTTAACTGTCCTCGAACTACTTACTTGTCGTTACTCAAGTGCAGAATGTATATGCCTGTATGTGAAAAGCTAAGGTATCCTTGAAGGATATGATTGCGCTCCTATGCAGACAGAGATACAATTAGTGAAGGAAGTCATGTGAAATACAAATTGTCCACCTTTAGTTTGTTTTACTTTAAAATTGTTTAAATCAATTGTATGTATTCAATTTGAAAAGCTTAATTATATGTTTATACAATAGGAAATTGAAATAAACTGTCATTTGTTTTTTTTTTTTTTTTGTTGCAAATAATTTGTTTATTTTTGTTGTCGTCGATTTAGCAAAAAAAAGAGCAACAATTCATAATTACAGTACAATTTAAATTTAATTGTACACCACCGCTCTACGATTTCTCTGGGCTTAATTGTACAACCATTTTTTGCTTATTTTTCTGTAGGAAAAACATTTTTGCTCTTTTCCTTTCCTTCTTTTTTTTTGCAAAGGATGGGAATTATGATGAAAGCCTTGTTATAATTTCATTTAATGACAGCTGTCATCAAGTAAAAGAAGGCAGTTTTTATACCTCTTTTTGTAGTAGTTGTTGTTGTTGCTATTTTTGCCAGGACAAATGAAATTATACACCACCATTTCTGAGCCCTGAAATATCATGGCTAACAACGAATGTTGTTTGCCTAGATTGCCTTTAAAACATGATGTTACAAACAGGGTGGCCTAGCTACAAAGGTAAGTAGTGTAGTAAGTGTATGTAGAAATGAATGAATGCTTGTAATTAAAAACAAAGAAAAATCTGTTTTTTTTGTTTTTGTTGTTTTTTTTTAAATGATTGACAGCCTAATAAGGTTGTTTAAATTTAAAAAGAAGAGGAGAGAAGCGTCTACTTTTTTAAGTTACCATGGACATTAACCTCATGTACTCATTTTCATTTCCTTTCGAATTATTTTTGTTTTTTTTTGTTTTTTTTTTTGTTTTTTTTTGTTTTTAAATTAATTAACAATTTTACAAAAATTTTAATGGCAACAACAAAATGGCAACAACAAAAAATAGTATTTTTTTCTTTTTTTAATTTTAATTGTAATCATTAAAATTGTTTATTACCAAATTATATTTCATTTGCAATTTTAGTTTAAGCATGTTGTTGTGTCTAATGTGGCATAATTTAAATTAATTTCTATTTTTCCTAAACAAAAATTTTTTTCATTAGCAAATGTTTTAAATGTTTGTGTTGTTGTGTTTGTGTCTTTTTTTTATTGCTTTTCGGGTTTTTCTATCTGTATTTCTAATTATTTTTGTTTTGTGTAGCAATTATCCATCCAATCGTTAAATTTCCCATATTTAAATATTTATGCACATTAAACTTCAAACAAAAATTTTTAGCCAAGAGTTCAAACAATGAAAAGGTCAATTTAAAGCAAAAAAAAAAAACACCCAGAAAAAACAATAATAACAAAAAAAACTTTCTTTTTCATTTTTTTCTTCCAAATTTTGTTCAAAAAATTTTGCATTGAAAATCTAAACTTTGTTGGTTATTAGATAGAGGCTAGTCATACAAGGATATGCTTAAAAATGGGAAGTATTCCCTACGTGGAAAAACATTTGGGAGATTTTTATTTTCCGTTTAATAACAGTACCTATGACGTGGTCTATTGCTTTAATTTCTTAACAACAAGTCAAGTAAGGGGTGATTTTTTAAGAGCTATAGGAAGCTCTTGCATTTTGGGCAAAAAAAAAAGTTGGATATCATCTCACGGTAGCGCTCACCATTCACAGTTACCTTACAATTCGCAGCATCTTTGAAGAAGTACGGTCCAATGATGCCACCAGCCCATAAACCGCACCAAACTGTGACTTTTTCTGGATGCATTGGAAGCTTTTGTAATGCTTCTGGCTGATCTTCACTCCAAAATAGACAATTCTGCTTATTTACGTATCCATTGAGCCAAAAATGAGCTTCGTCGCTGAACACAATTTTTCGATAAAGAAGTGCATCTTCGGCCAATTCACCAAGAATTCTGCGTTGCGGTAGGTCGTTCGGCTTCAATTCTTGCACCAGCTGTATTTTGAAAGGCTTCACACCTAAATCCTTCCGTAAAATTTTCCACGTTGTTGAGTAACAGATTGCTGCGAACGGCGACGAATCGATAATTGATGGTCATCATTAACACTGGCCGATACAGCTGCGATATTTTCTTCAGTTCGTACTCTACGTAAGCGTGTTGGTGGTTTAGTGTCCAACAATGTAACTTTGGTGCGAAATTTAATCACAATAGCCCGAATAGCCGCTTCAATGGGTCGATTAAACTGACCATAAAATGGAAGAAGCGCGCGATTAACTTTCTTAACAGAGCACGCATTTTGATAATAAAATTCAATGATTTGCAAGCGTTGTTCGTTTGTAAGACTATTCATGGTTAAATTATAGACCAAACTGAAGATGTTTGACAGTGAAACAAAACACGAAACGTTCGTGAGCTGTTTAAACCGGTGTTGCCAAAAAGATAAGAGCTAAAAAATCACCCTTTATTTGTCTGAAATAGCAGAACACAATGAGTAAAATTTCCACCAATAACATGTTCACATGACATGGTATACTTCTTACCTCCATTAGGCCATTTATTAGACGATGCTATTTAATTTAAACGTTGAAAAATCTTGAGCTGTGGAGGAATGTTGTTTAATTGCCAGACACAGGCTTCATTGCCGTCGCATGGAAACCAGAGATCAGCAATGAATCGTTTTTTCTCGTACTCATGAAATTTTGAAGATGACTGAGTCGACAGTATTGAAATTCAACTGCTCTGATTCATTCGTACTCACAACAACATTGATTTATAAGTACAGGTTGCAATCAGTATGAGTACAACGTTGACATCAAACTCATAACATTCAAAATATGATTGATTCATACGTCTATTCATTCAGATTCATAAATTTAGAAAAATACTTATAATACTCATAAATGATTCGAGTGATTCGAATAATTCATCAAAATTTACAGTCTAAGTTGATGTTGCATTCACAAGAACAAAAAAAAAAGAAGAAAGAAAAAGGCAAGCAAAGCAAACACATAACCTTCTAGTGAGTATTATAGTGTTCGTATGCGCATCATACTTATTTTGTGATTCTTGTAAATGCTAAGTGAAGCAGAGTCGAAATCAACAACATCATGCGTATTGTTAAGTAAGAGTAGGATGAGTATTTCAAACTTTGAATATGAGTAGTATGAGTATGATATTAAAATAAATATGAATATAAGTATAAGTATAACTATCAGAAATTATGAGTATGATTCGAATCTAGTCATCGTTTTTGAATACTCATTGCTGATCTCTGGTGCTGATATGCGTCATTCGAAATCAATTTCTGTAGTAGCAAGGTCTAATCAAATTGTTTTACCTCATTCCGTTTGATATTTTATTTCTACAAAAGCTCGTAAATTTAAAAACAAACACGAAAACAATAAAGATTTAATGTTTTTATAATTTTTAAACATATTTTTTTGTAACATAAAAACCAAATGCGTCGTCTCTTAGGCAAAAAAAAATGGAATAAACCATAGTGCAACTAAACAAAGTTAAATAAACTAAAAAATCGTAAAAAACTAGAAGAATGATATGAAAAAAGTTTACTTTTACAACAATATGGCGTCTAAATAGTGACTTACTGATTTCCGGTAACTGTTTAACTTTTACGTACGTGTGCACCATGTTTTCTGCCATTTTTTTTCTCTCGTTTTTACATTATCCTGCTTCGCAGACTTACTACACGTAGTACATGAGAAATCTATTTTAGAACTATAAAATAACAACCTTTAGAAAACTATGAAACATAAAACCGGCTAAAATACGAAACAAACAGAAAAAAACAAGAACAACAACTAGTACTTATTGTACTAAATAGGACGAGGTAAACGATGTTAAACATTTACGTTTGGCAAACGCTTTCTGCATATCTTCTGAAATAATTTCAGTTTTTTTTTTCGTTTTTGTTTTAAACTTAAAATGGCTTTATTTAAAATGTTAAAGCCTGCCTGTGTGTGTGTGTGTGTGTGTAATACAATATTTTTGTAGGTCTGTATGTGGTTATGAAACCAAAGAGAAAGAAAAAAATAGTTTTTAAAACCAAACACATTTCTAAACTGTATTCTCCTCTGCTAGTGTGTCCATATAGCTGAAGGCCATTTTAGCCGTCATATGGCTAAAAAGCTTGTTTTAGTGCAGCATTTCCGGTTAAATGTTTGTTATAAAATCAAAACAGCAACTACAAGAACAATAACAATAACGTACAGCATTATACTATAGACGTCGACTAAAATCTACACCCATTTGATATATGTATGCAAGCTTAGGTACATTCATATGTATGTATGTACATACCCATACGTTTATTTAACAACTTTTAGATTTATCAGGCATTATGCACACAAACACCCATACTATATAAAAATAGTTTAACAATAAAAAATTTTTTAAAAAAACAATCGTTTTTCTATTGTTTAACTAACAATGCCAGAAAGAGGGGGGGGGGGGTTTTAGTTTGCAGTGCGAAAAGCCTTACGTTAGTTTCTTTTTAGAAGCCATATGCTTTAATATATCTGCTTATATGCATACATACTATGTATTTACATCTATTTGTACATACATATACATATATTAGCATTGAGCACAAGGTTAAATGAAAAAAATTTTGTTTAAAAAACAGAAAAATTTTTTCCTTTCAAAAATTAAAACAGCTTTTATGCCTTAATTTACGCAGACGATAAAGAAGAATATCCCATACTATTTTACTTATAAGTGTAAGGAAAGGTATGCCAACGTTTAGAGTTCATTACATGCATATAAGACTCATTAGAACAATTTTGTAGCTGTTATGACTCACGTTATGGCTCAGTGAAGGGCAGGTTAAGATCAATTTTATTTCGCATCTGCCTTAAAGTATAGCTCACTAGAACCCTTATCACGTAGTAATACCATATATTCAGAAATTCTGTCTGCATTACATAATCACACTGATAGTTTTATTAAAGACATGCACATTCTGTCTGTCCATGAATTTTAGATTTCCAAAAATCTTTCACCTTAAGTTCCTAAGTTCGCGAGAATAATAGAGAAAATGTTCTGTGATCATCTCTTATTCTTTGTCATTGCAATCTGCCGAATTCATTGTAAGGTCTTTGCGAGGCAGGTACACATGACTTCTCTCTCTCTCTCTCTCGCAAGCAATCTACTTACTATCTTTGCAAGAGTTATTCGTACGTAAGCAAAGTCTTAGTATCGAAAATGAATGGAATAATCTGAAAAGCGCGTACTCTTTTAAAGGAAGGACAATTTTGTGGTATACAGATGGATCAAGAACTGATCTTGGAACGGAAGCAGAAGTTTTTGGT
The DNA here is from genome assembly GCA_930367235.1 of Sarcophaga rosellei. Classification (NCBI taxonomy): domain Eukaryota; kingdom Metazoa; phylum Arthropoda; class Insecta; order Diptera; family Sarcophagidae; genus Sarcophaga; species Sarcophaga rosellei. The sequence goes on along the minus strand of OV884020.1, from coordinate 10,978,291 downwards.
CCCTGAATGAAAAATTCTTAGCACGCGATTAAACTCCCTGTTATATTCGAAGCGGAAATTTCGGAAGTTCTAAAGATGTGCTCAATTCAACTTGGAAAAGATAATTCAGCTTGGAAAAGATAATTTAACTTGCAATAGACGAGAGACAGCAATGCTAACTGACAGTCACGCCTTATGTGGTTAAATGGAAGAAGCTAGTAGTCAGAGCTTATTGTCTTCTAGGTTCTGGATAATTGGCCATTACAACTCTTCAGTCAGGATTACGGTCTAGCTTCTCACACCACTCATGTTGTGATTTAATTTTATACTAGTTAATTTTATACTAGAGTGGCGGGACCTAAAGTTTAACGTCGACTCCGAACGACAGATTTTCATGGCAAGTTTTATTTACTCTCAGAGTTTTTGCCAGAAATCTGCTGAGAGGAAGTCGCCGAACAAATATTTTTTTTCTCATATTTCGTTGTGATGTCTGGCCTGGGACTCGAATCCGGGCTTTACGTCTAATAAGCGAACACACTAACTACTAGACTACGGCGACTACGGTGGTTTACTGAACCAATAAACCACGAATTTATCCACCATATTGCGAATAGTTCTGGCGGTAGGATTATTATGGAGATCGTAAAATGGGCGAAGGCCGCAATATATCGCCTGAACATTTTTATAAAACAATTTTATTATTTTAACGTGTTATGGAATACTACATAAGTATGTATATTCGTTCATAATAATTTGCCCCACTTTGAACAAATGACACTTAATTTGCCAGAGGTAGCTTCAACCAGATGGCCGTTGTCACTGTCAAAGTACAGATATCCCTGTTGGGAATGCACGATATATGGGGTTTCGAATGTTTAATCACCGAAAAGGCTTTCGCGTATAGCCCAAGGTGACCAAATATGACTTTCTTAACTATATTTGCACGCTTTAGAAATTATTTTTTCAATGTAAATAAAGTCCTTAATGAAATTATTTAAAAACTTATGAAAAGTTAACCAAACAGTATTTCATAAAGTTCCAATGATGTTTACTGGTTTTCCAATAATTTTGTTGTGGTCCAATGTGAATATTAAAATTCTGTTTAACATATTGAATTCAATTAAATTCCTATTTAACTTATACGGTTCCAATGAAAAACCTCAGTATTTCAAAAATCATTTTCAATCATTTTATGTCCAATATAAGGTTTTGTGGTGGCAGCATACCTCGTGCAGCGAGAGAGAGAGAGAAACTGTGTGTGTTTATTAAGACTACTTTTCCAATTAATGTATGGGCGGAGGGGGCAAAAACCAGCCAGCGTCTCTAAGGACATAAAGCCATTAAATAAAGCGAACACACGTTTTTAGCTGTAATAGTACATTCATAAATATATGAGCCATGTGGCTCATATATACGAGTATGTATGTATATCGCACATATAAAAATAAATGCGTTTTGCATGAACAACATCATCATCATAAATTCCACTTAAAATGTTAAGTGGAAGTGTTTGAAAGTCTCTTAATTAAATTTCATTTTGCAAAGTTTAACCACAAAAATTTTACTCGAAAACAAACTTAAGCGCACAATTGCTTTTTGATGAGAGAAGTACTTCAAAATTAAGTTGACCGTAATTTAATGACTTGTTGTTTTTTCTCTCCACGCTGCACCTCCACGTAGCCGTCGCCATTACCATCGTCAGCAAAACTTAAATCTGAATAGCTGCATGCGTTTTTTCTTGTTTTCTTGTTTTTCTTCTTTTTTTTCTTTGTTTGTTTTATAGTAAGACGGCATAGAAATTGAAAGGAATTTGTAAAAGAATACACAGGAGTAAGTCCAGTACAAAGAAGAAAGAAATTTTATTTACAACTTCAGAATTTTGAATTGAAGTTCACATAGGAAAGTTTATTTAACTGACGATAAACGAAATTTTGAATTAAAGAAAATGGGGTAATGCGAGCATTTGCTTTAATCTGTGAACGAATTATAGGATTTTGCAAAAACAAAAAATTATTTTGTTTGTCAACATAGAGTCCCCCTTTCACCCAAGAGCTTTTTTTAATTAAATTAAATTAAAAAGAAAGCCTATTTTCTGTGGTCATTGGCACAGATATATTTATGAGAAGATTTTATTGCTATAATCAAATCCTTTTAAATACATAGGCAAAGGAAAATGGTTAAACTTCTAATATAACTATCAGAAAACATCGTTTGCTAAGAATATGCAGATAATATAGTCTTGATGGCTAAAAAGCACCCTTGTCCGCCTTCACTTACAACCCTGAGATCTTTTTACAGGATGTAGCAGAGATTATCCTCATATTCTCCTTTAGCCATCAAGACTATGTTATCAGATGTGTAATCTGTGGCAGTCTATGCTAGCCTTAGGAGTTCATCCTCAACCATACTCCAAATTAGTAGGAAAATATACTTCCTGGTTATTTGACTTTTATTATCTCATATCCTGAGTAAGCACGTTTTCGCAGATCGTGAATATAGGATCAATGGAATGCATCGGCCAATCACAGGTTTTATAACTCTTCTTTTTAATGACCTCTTGAGGAGTGTTATCTTCCATCCTATCTCAATAAATAACCTATGATTGTCTCCTTTAGATTCAAGCACTTCTGACTGGTTTCCACTAAATGTATATACAAGAGTTTTCTCAGTAGATCTGCCTGCTTAGGATACAGTGTTAGCCTTAAGGACAGTTATCCTCGTCCCTTATGTCCTTCATATCTAAGGACTCCTGAATGGTTCCCACTAAATCTGCAAGAGTTGTTTCAGTAGATCTGCCAGCCTGATGTAGTTTTCCATCTCATGTAGATTTCTACAAGTCTTTTCAACAGGACAGTTGTGATTAATTGATCTGAAGGATTTTCGGACGGGTACCACCCTTAGCCTTCTTCCTAAGATTCTTGAGTGACATTATTTGATTCTTGAGTGATTAGTTTTAACTCTTAAGTACACATTAGACGTGAGACCACGGTACAAACCCCAGGCCAAACATCTGCAACAAAACGAAATATGAAAAAATATTTCTTCGGCGACATAAGTGGTGTGAGAAGCTAGATTCTAATCCTGACTGAAGAGTTGTAATGACCAATTATATATGTATGAATAACACACAATAGATGTTACGTTGAAAGAAACTAAAAATTTTATGCAGTGCCTCCGTAGTTGTAGTGTACAAGACACCACTAATAATGATTCTGGTAGATCTTTGTGTTCGCTTATATCAGATTGAGACGAAGTCGATGTAGTCTAGTAGGCAATGTATTGCCTTATTAGTTTATTAGTTAACAAGCCGTGGTTCAGACCCTAGCTAGGACCTCTCGAACTATAGGAAATATGAAAAAATACTTCTGCTGGCAACTTTCTTTCAGCAGACTTCTGGCAAAACTTGAAGCTTTCTTTCAAATCTGTTGTTCCGAGTCGAAGTTAAAGGGTGGTTCCGACAATCATGGATACAATTAGCATATACAACATTGGTAGTGTGGGAAGCTAGGTTGTAATCCTGACTAAGGTGTTGTAAAAATTTGCATAGTAGTGGTGTTCACATGTTAACCATTTTATTCGACTTGTTCTTCATAAAAAGTAATATTGGCTATATGCCGTATTAATATTTTTAACTTGCCTTAGATTTAGTATGGTTTCTATAAATATATGGCATAATAAAATATATATTTTTTTCCAAATGTATGCATCCATTCAATACCAAATTTATTAAGCATTCGATATGCCATAGTTTAGTTATACCATCGCCCAAAAACAATTGCCAACAAAGGCAACAATATACGTACATGTATTCATAATTAATTCATTTGCAGGTTTGTTTATGTGTATGTAACTATGGTAAACGTGTTGCTGCTAAAACTCATACTAGCACTCGCACTCGTTGTCGAGGCTCATACGTTCATGCTTCATTATATTCTACATATTGTAACGGATTGAATTTCAATTTGTCTAACGTTGTTAATTAGCCACTATGCTTACGGCCACTGTGCATACATACACTTGTACATTTCTATATATTTCATATTTATATTTATACATATGCTTACACTACTCTACAACATTATATCCTTTCAAACATACGACATTCATGTGCTCATTAATGGAAAATATGTATTTAAAAGGCCTCTTTGATTATTGTGGAAGCATTTTTTTTATTAATTTTAAAATATTAAAAAGGCCTTCCAAAGACCAATATACTTAGCTCTGCCTGCGTTAAATTCCACAGTGCAAAATTAAACCACAAAGTGTATGAATGTATATAAAAGACTACATGTGAACGTATGTTGTGTCCACTGTTTTGCTCATTTGAATAATTATTTTATATGTGAAGCATTTATAAAATTATTTCCATTTTGTTTTATTAATTAAACAAATAATACAACGGAAATGTTTTTTAGTTGTATTGCAGAGAATTCAATCAACTGCAGTGAAATACTTATGTCAAACGATTTTTAAAAACATACATGTACTGTCACAAAGCATCTTTCATCATCTTTGTATTTATTTGCTTTGTTTCAGCTTCAGTTCATTGATGAAGTTCTTCCATTCGGCAAATGATTAATCTATTGCCGTTGCCTAAATGTTTGCATTACCTGTCGACCGAGATTAGCACTTTAGTTTGATGGAACTGGATTCTAGATTGCCAGTAGTCGTAGACTTTTACTACTGTATTGTGAAACCTCTTATGTATCTAGCCTTCTAAAAGGGATTTTAATAGTATGTAACGAAGCATACACATGCTTCCCCCATTTTCTAGGTCCACATTCGTCCCATCGAAGGGACTCCTTGCAATGTGATGGATAAATTCGAGTCTATTGTTTCAGTAAGCGATCGATTAAACCGTCCTATCGGGGGACTCCTCGCAATGTGATGGATATATTCGAGTCTATTGATTCAGTAATCCGTCGATTAACACCCGTACATAGGCAAAATGTAATATTTGTCAATCATTATGGTCTAGTAGGTAGTGTATTCCAGACGTTGAAACTAAATATGAATAAATATTTCTTCGACGACTTCCTCTCAGCAGATTTCAGACATGAACTCAGAGGGTAACTAAAAACTGTCATGAAAAGTTTCTCAAATATCTGTTGTTCGGAGTCGATTTAAATTGTAGGTTCCACTACTCATGTATAAAACTGAACGTGGTGTGAGAAACTAGGTTGTAATCCTGACTGAAAGGTTGTAATGACCAATTGTGTATGTGTTCATGAAAATGTACAAGAGAATCCGAAGAACTTAATTGCCCGTTGCCCACACAAGAACTCGGCCGTTCGGAGATCACAATTTTGCTAATTTAGCATTGTGACTTAGGCCTCCACTCTGAACAGTAGATAGAAAAGCAACGGCAACTACGTTTAGAAGCAGCAGGGAACTGACCTTCATTTTTTCGACAAAATCATCTTCAGCAATGAAGCTTATTTCTTGATGAATGGTTACATGAACAACCAAAAAATGTCGAATTTGGGACTATACCAATCCACATGAGATCCAAGAGTGTCCAGTGCATCCAGAATAAGGTTTAATTTGGATGATTTAGACACCCGCGATACGTAGGTTCAACAGAATGGCCCATCACGTATTGGTGGTTATCTCACATGGAAGTGTTGTGTATTGTGGCCCACGATATCATGCAATAGACTCGTTCTTGGGAAGTTTTTTAAGTCGCAAGTATATGGGAATAAGCCACGGCTGTTCTCAGAGGGAACATAACCCATAATCGAGAGAAGCCGTGATGGGTATTCCTCACGCAGAGGCATTAATAGGTCTTTCAAATGAATAAAGAATTACGACGATATTTCACACACACTTTGATTAATCAAGAGCACAAGTAGAAAGCCTAGTGACTAGAAAACTATTCCACTCTTGGATGATAAACTGGAGATACAATATTTGGGAATATTACTAGATATTAAATTAACATGAAAGACTCAAGTAGAGGATATTTGGGGAAAGGCCAGGCATACCATAATGAGATGCAGAAGGCTTGCATGAAAACGTAACCTAAGGGATGTGAACGAAGGAATATGCGTTGATGTCCAGACGCATGACGGACAGTTCTGTATGGGAACACAAAGCGAATTTAAAAACAGTTTAAATGGATTTGTTTAAGATTCAGAGGCTAATGTCGGTATAACAGAGGCAATGAAAACCTCAACTAAAGCGGTGCTTGAGGCTCAATTCAATTTAAGTCAATTGCATGTGAAAGTGAATACCAGACAGAGGTTTGTAAACTATGGTTAGAATAATGGACGATAAGTCAATCACAAGAGATATTAGAGAGCAAGGGTCCCCCCCGAATTGCTGGCAGCTCTCTACTTAGCCTCTGGACAGAAACCATAGATTATATGACTTCAATTTCAGTAGGAACAGGATAAGCAGTAGGAACTGGGTAGACATAGGATCAGGATGAACAGTAGGAACAAGGCAGACAGTAAAATGTATTCTCATTTAAAAGAGGACATGTTATGTGGTGTAGGAAAGTTTTAAAACACACATATTGGAAGAGAGGCAGATGGTTTCGGTTCATCGATAAAAATCCTGAACTTATGGAAATACTTTCAAATAAAACGATTTCAAATGTTACAAAATTTCTTAGAAATCTTACAAATAATTGAGTATTCAAGCCTTTTTCACTTATTCTTACGGTCTTAATAGAGCTATTCGCAAATAATCTTCAATGGGTATTGCTTCAAGGGGTGGTGAACTTTGTTTTTCAACAACATTAAACAGACATCAAGATCACATCTCACCATATACATATGTATGTATCCCTACCAATAACAATTTCTGTTTAACAATATGTTGTAGTTGCAAGACTATCTTGTATTTTGAATGACATGTCTAAGGGTATGTATGTAAGTGACGGTGTGAGTGTGTGTTTGTATATTTAATACTTGCATGATGTTGTTTTCGATGTCAACTTGTTAAATGTCTAAGCATGTATTGTAAATGATGATTAATAGCATTTAATATATGACCAATTGTTTATTATACAACATAAACAATAACAACAACAACAACAACATCAACATATTCTCATAGCCATCATTATCGTCAACTACTGCATCTTCATTTACATCTTTCTCAACTAAGTAACGAAAAATGGAAAATTGTAGACTCCAAACCATCAGAACAAAACGAAAAAAAAAAATTCTGTTGCTGTTGTAAGATATTACCCCTGCTCCTGTTGACTGGCTGACTGTTGTGGCAAATGTCATACAATCATAAAGTCTTGTCTAATAAATAATTGCATGTGAGCCCAAAAAAAAAAAAAACAACAAGAAGAACAAAAAGAAAAATTAAAAATATAATGTTTGTGGCAGTATTTTAACAGGCAGGCAACTTAAAGATGGCTTGACGTTGTGGTTTTGTGTTGCCATTTAAATGGCATTTTGTCTTTCATTAAATGCATCAGAAAACATAATTAAGAGACCATTTTTCCCCCTTTCTCTAAAGAATCAAAAGAAAATGACTTGAAATTGTAGTTCATGTTCGCATTTCAGTTTTTTTTTTTGCTTTCGTTTTTTTTCTATATGGAATGTCATGTTCTGTTTAATGTCTTACATTGTGTACATTTTCTGTGATAAATGATGGGCAAAAATTAACCCTTTAAATGCCTATTGTCCCGTCTAGCTTACTAATGTATTTCAATTCCATTAGCTTTCTTACGAACGGGTTAATATGCTGCTTACTTCATAATTTTATTCCCGTAGACACCCTTAAAGCCTATGTATGTATGTAACCCAATGCAATAACTCATTTTGCAACAAGACAAACACCAGCAGCATTGCAACGGCATTGCAATAGTATCGTCGTCGGCATTAATAAATTTCATTTAAAACTTAAACCATTTAAGCGCAATGATTTCCAACAATTCAGTTCATTCTTTTTTGTTTTGCTTTAATTTTTTTAATGGGAAGCACGTGTGAAACCTACAAATTTTGATTTTATTTAAGCAGCTGTCCTCTTTCTTCTTCTTTCCCTTTTTCTATTTTCTTCTCCTTTATTGTAATAACGCTTACACAGGCGGCGGCGGCGTCATACACTTGTTTGCATTGCCTGGCCCTGCATTGGCGTGTATTCATTTATAAACGGCGACAGTTAGCAAGTGTATTACATTGGAATCAACGCAAAAAGTTCACAGGCTGGGTGGACAACAGGCAGACAGACGTTACATTAATGCTGAAGAACATAAACAAGCCTACAATATGCCTGGGGAGACATTTTTGAGTTGTTTGAATTGTTTGCTTCCATCGAAATGTGTAGATGCTCATTAATAAGGCGTTATGGTGGGTAATTTATATGCCTGGGGAAAGAGTTGCTATTAGGGTGGCACCCACTTTAAAGGGTGTCTCGTTAAGGATTAAATTTTTTTTCTTAAAATAAAAACACGTATTCCTCTCAAGGCCGCCATGGCCATGGTGATAGGCTGTACTGTTGTAAAATTTTCCATGACAAATTCATAGAGATTTGACTGTATCTCACCAATGAGACGTTAGATTTGAGTCCAGAACTTGTTTCTGATTAATTCGCATAAAACCGAGATTTCTTGGTAGGCAGGTGACATCAGAATTTTTTGAAGTCGTTGTAGTCTAGTAGGTAGTGTGATGGCTTATAAGACCTGAGGCTACGGTTCAACCTCTTTGTCTATCAAATAAAAATTATTCAAGGGTTAGGCCATAGGAAGTCGCCGTAGTCTTTGAGAGCAACTAAAAAATTTGCCATGAAAAGTTTCTCAAAAATCTGTCATTCGGAATCGACTTTCAAGAGTAGGTCCCGCCACTCATGAAAAATTAACACACACAACGCAAGTGGTGTTAGAAGCTAGGCCATAATCCTTGCCTTTTCAAGGACTTCTCATAATATCGTAGTATTTGAAATAAGAAACCTCTTTTAATCGCAAGGAGTGTGTATTCTCGGGTGTTTTTAATATAAACTTTGAGGACCTAAGTATTGATGGAAATACTTTGCCTTCTAGAGTTTAATACTTTTGCTTTGAAATACTCGATTAGTTACATTACGAGGACGGGTCAAATATTGCGTGACTTTTGAATTTCCGGCGTCTTAAGAAGAAAAGTATCTACAGTCTGTCAACAACTTTATTTGCTTTTATTTAATAGTCTTTGTTAGCAGTCTATCACGCGATCTAAGGTCTCGTGTTCCCTCCTTTCAGGCCTTTCTGATAGTTGGAGTTATTTTTTCATCCAGAAACTTGTGCTGCATTAAAAAGTCTTGGGTATATACCAGGTATTGGCCTACTAGACGATCAGACATTTCCGCAGCATTCTTCTGCCAAAAAAAGCTCAGATGTCTCGAACAGAAGGGAGTATGAAAAAATATTTCTTTTGGTGGCTTCATTTCAGCATACTTTTGGAGAAAACTCTGAGTATAATTAAATTACTGTGAAAACCTTGTCAGACCTGTCGTTCAGAGTCAATGTAGGTCCCTACACTTATGGGTGAGATTAACACAACAGCAAGGCTGGTGTGAGAAGCTAGGTTGCAATATTGACTAAAGGGTTGCAATGACCAATTAAGAAGAATTTTACACTGTTAGTATATACAGTCACTGAAAAAAGTCTACATACATCCGTTGCTTTTTTATCATATTTACAATCCAGAATGTTTGAAGAGCAAAACGAATATGAAAAAATATAATATCGAAATTATTGGAAAGATAAATAAAAATTAGCAGGAAAAAAGTCTGCTGACACCGTTGTATGCAGCCAGAAAATATTGAATCTAGTTTCCCATATCATCAATATTTACTAGGAATAGTTATCTGCAAGTATTAGTTTTGATGACGAGTGGTATGGAGGACTAAGGGTTTATAGATTTAGAATCCTCAGGATGTTAAGAGCTGCATTTGGGTTTAAGCCAATCGCAGAAAGAATTTTTCTGTTGCTCTAGGAGAAGCTTATTGCTTAGCCAATAAAACAAAAATCTGTCGTTTGGAGTCCATTTTAATTTGTAGTGTGATAAGCTAGATCGTAACCATGACTGAAGGGTTGTAATGAAAAATTATGTATGTATGCATGTATCCATTTTAATTGTAAAACAACAAATATATACGACCCTAATATAAGCAAATAAAATAATGACAAGAAAATATCACCAACTAAATACGAAATTCAAATTGTACATGAAGTCTACTTGTAACTGTTCATTTCAAAACAGATCACTTTAGTGCTGGCAATGAAGGAAAATTCTTCGATTTATACTGCATGTTGCACACAAGGTCTTAAAATAAAATTTCTCTTGTATTTTTTTATAGGCTTCTAATGAATATTTTATGCTTCTTTGCTTAACAAAAACATGTTGCATTGTACAAAAAAACAAAAAAAAAAACCTACAGATCATGTAAATTATTTCGCATTTCCTTATGATTTCGCATATCCAATGTGTCTTGAGTGCCTTTGACAATTAGTTTTGGTCTGCAGTGGTGCCAATGTGTATTACAAATAATTGTACTAATGAGGTATAATTTTTATTTAAAATTTTTCCTTTCTTTCTGCATACACTCTTCCTCCTCGTTATATTTATGAAAATAATTTTTGAAATTATTTGTTTTTCTTTAATGAAACTTTTCTTACATGGGGTGTGAGGCATGGGATATGGGAGTAGTCATGGAGCAATAAAATCTTAACGATTTATTAGCATTTAAATGTCAAATTTTGCGACCGAATGCATATTTTGTCTGCGTAATAATAATAATAAAAAAAGAATATAAATGTTTTAAGCGGATGTTTTTCATTTTTTTTTTTGGTATGAAAAGAGTATGAGAGTGTATGTATAATATTTTAAGATTTATAAAATGCAATAAATATCTGCTAACAAAAAAAATTTATGATGACGCAAATATGAATTATGCGTGGTTTCCACACCCCAGTGGTGTGAATGAAAATTGTTTAATATTGGCTTGAGTTAAGACATTGATTTGTGGAATAGTTTTTTAATTAAACAAAACTACATACATAGATTATGGAACAAATGAACAATTCCTCTACTATACATACATATATTGTCACATAAACAACAACCATATGAATAGCATTGCCGGTAAAGGTGGAGTATACAGAGTAACTCAAGATGGCCGATTTAATGTTGGCAGGAGGTAAATCCATGTCTTTATTAATCGTATCTACACGTATCTACAGATCAATAAGTCCGTGACTTTTGCTATGAAAAACAAGTTTCAGAATAACAGAAAAAGCCTCCTTTGATCTCTATACACTCTGAACAAAGCTGCTTCAAATTATTTTCTATTTCAAGAATTAGGTTTTTCGAGGTCATCAAACTAGATTTGTGAAGATATTTGATCTTTGGACTCTTTTTAGAGAGACATCCCGTTAGGTTTGTTAAGAAAAAATAGTCACTCATTTGTAGAACTGAATAATTTAGCGGATGAGACTGCATTTCGTAGCCTACTTCAAGCATTTTTGGTATGGAAACTACACATGGGTGCTCTCTTGCAATATCCTAATGCAAAAGAACTATTTTCTTGGACCAATGCAATCGTTATTTTCCAAATCGTCTATAAATCTAAAAAGATAGAGTAATATTCGATACTGAAGTGGATCACTCGCATCCCAAGAGACATGTCTTAGTTGGCTGATAAACCCCTCTTTACTAACTATGGTGCTGATTTGCCTCAAGAAATGCACTTTTTTCTTTGCTGTTTGGTCATAGTGTGTTTCGACCATGTTTAAGAAAGCCTTCAGTCAGCTTCCTACTCGCCCATATTCTGGCTGAATAACGTCAAACACTTCAGCGAAGTTATCAAACTATGGTTGATTATGGTCGATTGAGAAAAAAGGCAGCTTTTTCACACCAAAGTAAACATTTTAAATTGGATTCTCTGACATCAAAGAAGTGTATAATGTTTCGGACTTTCCCTCACAAAACAGTCGACCGATCATATCGTGAATTTTTTCAATTGTTATGGTTGTGGAACACTCAACTTGTCATTGCAAACATATGGTCACCCTCCAATTGACAGACTCCTGTTTACTGGAGCATATTATCCTTTCAGGTAGGAAGTCGAAAACTTAAAAAGTCGGAGATTTATTAATTGGTCCTCATATGTTTTAATCCCAATTTAGTTTAGGGACATTGGGAAGACCATGGTTCGGCTTTAGTATTGATTTAGCTCAGAGGGTCTCTACTTTAATACCCAGAAGCCTTAAAGCAATGATTGTGTCTAGATTAGACCGTAGAGAATATTTGAATAGCTCGACAACCGCATCATATAGATGGAAGCCAAAGATCGCCCAGGTCATTCAGATAGACCTGTGATTATTGGTGTCATTTCTATATGAAGAGTTGTGTTTTCATTAAGAAAATCACATAATTTCGAACCACTTATAGGTTTTGAATTCAAGAAAATTTGTCACGACACAGAGATCACGGAACAGACGATTTAACATTTCAATGTAGTTCTCAAGGCTATAAAAAGAAGTAAGTTTTGAATGGATTTATAATTGGAGATGAAAAATAACTTCATTCTGGCAATGGAATACAGTTGACGCATGGAATTTGCGTTGTGCAGATAACGGTTAAGGGTTTTCCGTATCTAGAAGTACAAAATTTTTAAGAAATGATTAAAATCGGGCCTAATACTATTACCGGCATATACCGAAAGCAATTGATTCCATTCAAGCTATCATTGTTATCATCATTCATATCATTGTTCGTCAAAACGGCTGGGATCCTCTCCGAACGACCGATTTTTGGGAAGCTGTTCATGTTAATTTTAGTTACTCTCGGAGTTTTTGTTAGAAAGCAGCTGAGAGGAAGTCGCTGAAGAAATATTAAAATTTTTTGTTTAGTTGAAGATGTCTGACCTTAGGTTTGAAGAATTGCCTCACGTCTAAAAGCCGACACGCTACCAACTAGACTTCACTGCAAAAAAAGCTGTTTGAAATTGGCTTTTTTAGTTAATTGTCTTGGAAAATGAGCAGTTCTTCTGACGCTGAAACCATATGTTGCCATATGTTGTTTTGAAAATGATGGATTACACTTTGAATTGCAGCAATTTGTCACAATGTCACAGTGTTCAAAATGTTGCAAACATTTCCTAATTTTACGCTAAGACTTCATGGTTTCCATGCACCACAAAATATAAATTCTTTACGAATGTTTCAGTTGGAAGGTGTTCTACGTTTTCGGTTGGTTTGTAGTCCAACAATCTAATCTGTTAAGAAATCATTTTTAATATCCATTAAATTGCGTGTACTTTATTTAAGAATTAAGAAGACAAAGATATCAAATAATTTTTAAATTTCACACACACTTATTTGTCGCTTTAGTTAAAAGAAAATAAATTGTTTTTATCCTTGCAACAATCGTTGCTTTTATTTAGAAAAGTTACTGGTGGTATAGTGCAACCTTATATATACCCTATGCACTTGACTCAGAGTACATACTGTACTCCACACATCAAATATATTTGATTGAATTTACAAGATTACCATGCCTGAGTTGATCTAATTTCGAGTTTGTTTTTCCAACAAAATTCTTCTTAGTTTTTGCCAGTATTTCTCCGTTGTAAGTGTAGAGTAACAGAAATGCTGTGGGCGTATGAGTTGTTTGACAACAAGTCTGTGTTTATAACACACACTACACACATACACAAATAAATGACAGAACAATAGAGGAGTATTGCAGTTAGGATTTCTTCTCTCAATGTTATTCTATTTAACACACTCACGCAAGTACATACGTATGTACATGCAATGAAAACAAAATAACAGTAACCAATACAGGCAAGCAAGCAAGCAAACTACAGTTATAAGATAACAAATAACACGGTACGGAACTATAGTTGCAACAACAACAAAATATCAACAGTCATTGACAAAGAAAGAAAGTCAAGAGTAAAACGAAAAAATTGGGTTCTAAACTGAAATAAAAAGAAGAAGAAAAAAACTAGAAAAACTGACAGCCAGCTAAAGCACCGACTGTGTGATGCTCCTACTGATGATACTGTAGGTCCCGCTACTCATTTTTAAAATTAACACACACAACAAAAGTGGTGTGAAAAACTAGGTTGTAATCCTGACAGAAGGGTTGCAATGACCAATTATGCACGTCGCTGGCCAATATCACTAAGAATAATTAGCCGTTTAGTGTTTTTAGGAAGCAAAGATCATCAATGACTATTCAAAAAGATGAGAAGATTCGAATCATACTCATAATTTCTGATACTTATACGCAGCATTCATACTTATTTTAATATCATATACTCATACTACTCAATTTAAATTTTGAAGTACTCATCGTACTCATACATACTTAACAATACGCATGATGTTGTTGATTTCGACTCTCCTTTAATCAACATTTACAAGAATCACAAAATAAGTATGATTCGGGTACGAACACTGCAATACTCACTAGAAGGTAGTGTGTTTGCTTTGCTTGCTGTCTTTGTCTTTTTCCTTCTTCTTTTTTTTTTTGTTTGTAAATGCAGCAACAACTAAGACTGTAAATTTTGATGAATGATTCGAATCACTCGAATCATTTATGAGTATTATAAGTATTTTTCTAAATTTATGAATCTGAATGAGCATGAGTATGAATCAAACATATTTGGAATGTTATGAGTTTGATGTCAACGTTGTACTCATATTCATTGCAACCTGTACTTATAAATCGATGTTGTAGTCAGTGCGAATGAATCAGAGTAGTTGAATTTCAATACTGTTGACTCAATTATACTCCAAATTTCATGAGTACTTATGAGTAGCGAAAAAAAGATTCATTGCTGATCTCTGACAGGAAGTAGGCTTCGGACATTTGTGTAAGAAAAATGGGTGACGGTTAAACCTATCAAATTACAGGAATGATCTTTAAGACCAGATTTGGCAAAGAAAAATGAGAATGATATTCTTCAAAGCTCACACAGAAGAAAGAAAACCCACTTCGAAATCTATCAAGTATTTGTTAGTATTTGTTAGACAATCACAAATGATGTGTCCAAAAATTATGACAAATGAAGGCGCGCCTAAGCCAATGCAATGGCAACTAAATCAGTACCATGGTACCATGTGAATTGTTTAAAGAACTACTTCTTCATGATGTAACAAACCGTTCTTCAAACACAATATACCCGTACTACCTACCCATACAGTTCAGCATACAAGAAAAAAAAAACGTCAACAAAACGACAGTCAGTAAACAGCAAACCAACGTATGTGACATCGTTAAACTTAAAATCATTGCACGGTCACGTGTCAATCTTTAATGTGTATGTGTTTTCAGTTACTGCAACATTTTGTAGCACAACATTACTTCAAACAATAGAACGTTACTCCAGTAACTCTTTTTCTATTCCATACACTCTATATGCCCTTATCCACTACGATACAATGGTACATATTGTATTTATTTTTAGAAAATCTAAACTAGCTCGCCTTGCTATATATATACGAGTATGTATGTGTGTGACTTGACTGATTGTGTATGTAATTTTAAATATAAAAAACTGTGTAAGTAAGAGAGTGTTTACCTTCTACTTGCTACATGTTTCTTGTTAAAATGTCACACACATTTATATGGTAGCTTGAGTTGGAGTTGAAGTAGAAATGTTAGATTTGGATAAGACACAGAATTCTGGTTTTGAAGCAGGGCTGGTTAGCTCATCCATGAGTCCTAGGAAATTTGTGACAAACTCGCTTAGATATTGACGAACACTTGGTTTTCGCACATTTAATATCAATACATATCTGAAATCGCCGTAGTCTAGTAGGTAGTGGCTTTTTATAAGAGAGTCCTTGGGTTCAAACCCCAGAGGTCAGGTATGTAGGACGAAACGAACAAACTGAGATTGACTTCCTCACACTATGAAAAGTTTCTCTAAAATCTGTCGTTCGGAATCGACGTCGAACTATAGGGTCCCGCCAACACTCTTGAAAAAAAAATTATCACGCACAACATGGGTAGGTTGTAAGGCCGACTAAAGTGTTGAAAGGACCACAGGTTCCAAGCATGTGTTCTAATAATTCATTCTCATCGTTCCCACATGTTAAGGTCGAAGCAGCACCCGTTCTGAATAAGTCTAACCCGACTCTACAGTGATCTATCCAAATACCAGTTACCAAGCTCAGGTTATTCATGAATAGTCTGATGCACGACATAGATCTCTTCTTATTGCAATTTCCCAGCAAAAGTTTTTGATTGACTAAAAACCACTTGGTTTGAGAAGAGTCTTTTCGTCTCTCTTTATCTTCCAATTCGTCCACAAAACAATTTCCGAATATGTATCCACACGCGGTGGTCCAAATAACCTTTGTAAGCTTTAAACAATCTGCCAATAACAGGCAACCAAGAAATCCAAGTAAATTAGTATCTGCACAGGGAATACTGTGCTGCCGTAAGTAACCGTTAGAACAACTATGGCTTCTGAATAGTAATTCGTTGCCTATACAAAGTGTCTCATATTGAAGAGCACGATAATACTTCGAACCAATTGTGTTTACTTTCAGAGAATTTGAGGCTGGATCTGGCTGCACGTTTTAGAAGATGCTACGTGAGATTTCGGTGGCTAAGCACCTGTTGAGAAAGTTATAGGTTGGCTCAGTATGACCCTAGCATGACCAAGAAGCTGGTCATATTAACAGTTCACCCGGTTTAATCTGTGTGCGGCTACTGCTACGCTAAAATTAGTAGGACGTTAATTTTATCGTTCTCAAGAGCCTGTATTAACAAGGATGGCAAACTGCAGTCTCTCACCATTTAATTTTTTTTGTGTGAGAAGCTAGGGCGTAATCCTGACTGAATGATTGTAACGGCCAATTATGTACATATGTATGTATATTATATCCCTGTAGAAAACCTGGACTTGTAAATAGCCATCTTCAATAGCCAAGACAAGTGTGCCATCCATATAAAAACTCGAAGCGTTTATTTTCACTCGTTAAGAACTTTGTTTATTTTTTTTCTCAACCTAGCACCTAAAAGTCGCCTTAATCCGACTGTTATTGTTATTGGAGTATACCATGGTAAATCCCTAAAAATTCATGCTGTATTTGATTACAAGCGATTGTACACAACGAAGACCAAAGGAAAAAATGCCAAACTTGCTAGTGTATGTGTTTAGGATCCTGCTAAAATACCCTGTCAGTCTCTATAACATTTATGCCAGCGTTACTTTCCCTTTATAAACACTGGCAATACATGTGTGACCAATTTTGTATGTACGAGAGTCTTTGTATTGTTGCATGTCCTTCGGTGCCGCCTGCCTCCTTGTTTTTGGCTTCGTCCATGTATATGTTTTTGTATTTATAACACTGGTATTGTGTTACTTCTAAAACTATGCTAGAAAAATAACAATTTAACAAACAAATAGTTGAGTTAACTGTACAAAAGAAAAGAAATCAAAAATAACTGTAACAATATTTTTTGCTGTTGTTTTCTCATTCATGTTGTTTTTAATTTATTTCTGTTTATTTTGAATACAAATAAACAATTTTACATCTATGTGTAGAAATAACTGTGTATGTTTGAATGCATGTATGTATGCGTACGTATGATATGTTTATAAACGAAGGCGTGCATATGTAGCATTGAAATTTTGCTTTTACAACAGAATCTCATGGCCGTTGTCATGCTAAGATTCAATTTCAATTCCTGTTGATTTTTTTCTTTTTTCTTTTTGGTTTTGGACTGATTTCTTTCTGGTTACGATTTTGTTTTAAAGAAATTGAAATTAAAAGTTTTGTGTGGAAAAGCAAAGATCAAAATGAGCAAATGAAATGTGGGCACTCAGCAACGATTTGACGTTCAAAGTCTTCTGGGCCTGGA
This sequence comes from Sarcophaga rosellei, assembly GCA_930367235.1. Classification (NCBI taxonomy): domain Eukaryota; kingdom Metazoa; phylum Arthropoda; class Insecta; order Diptera; family Sarcophagidae; genus Sarcophaga; species Sarcophaga rosellei. Next base: position 10,960,490 of record OV884020.1, on the reverse strand, counting down.
ATGCTTACAGCTTTCCCAACGACGATGGAATGCCATTATGAAAATATTTTTGATTCAAGGCTTACTGAGCCCAAAGCCGTTTATAACGCTTAGCAAATACAAATTGTTTACAAGCATTTAATGCCCGCATGATATAACTAGTTGTGATAAGACAGCTTTATAAACCAGAAGTCAAAGAGCCTGAGTAAATCTCAACTAATCAGGATGCTTTACGAAAGCAATCTCAGCGAAGTACAATCGGTATATAATAGTGGTAGCAAGAAAGGGCACATAATTTCTGATTGGTATCTTGCTAAAATGAGTAAATTTGGACAATACGTTGAGGGAGATAAACTTAGGACATTAGTCGCTTTAGTCAAGTAGGTAGCGTGTTAGCTTATTAGACATGAGACCACGGTTCAAACCCCGAATCAGTCATCTCAAACAAAACGAAATAAGAAGAAAAATATTTCTTCGGCGACTTACTCTCAGTAGATTTCTGGCACAAAAGCCTAAGTGTAGATAAAATTGTCATGAAAAAGTGCCTCAAATATTTGTCGTTCGGGCACAAATTTGTCACATACATTTGTCGTTAACACACGCAACATAAGTGGTAAGAGAGCTAGGTCGTAATCCTGAGTGAAGGATTGTTATGACCAATTATGGATGTATGTATGTATGTATGTGATCAGGATTGGTGATTTAAATAAGTGGGCCGTAGTGGCATTTCAGAAAACACAGCAGTAGCCGTGGTTTTACTAGGTTGCTGTATAGTCAGCTGATCGGGAGCTGTGGTGTTTAAGATCACTAAGGCAACGGAGCTGATCTGGGTGCCTTATAAAGAGTTGCACAGAGAAGGTGTGTTAGCGAAGGTGTCTGCGTATGCCAGAACGAAATACTCAAGACTTTTGTGTAAGTATACATAATTGGCCATTACAAGCCTTCAGTCAGGATTACAGCCTAGCTTCTCACACCACTCATGTTGTGTGCCTTGAGTGGCGGGACCTACAGTTTGACGTCAACTCCGAACGACAGATTTTTGAGAAACTTTTCATGGCAATTTTATTTATTTTAATTTGTGTGAGTATAGTAATAAATTTTATTACATTCCAGGGCAATTTGAACAGCAGATAGATTTTGCAGTAAAATATATGTATATACAGTGAGCGCCATAATTGAGTCAACACCCACTATAAATTTAATTTTTTTTTATAATTTTAAGTATAAAAAAGTTCCTTTATCATGAATTGTTGTTTTTGTTTTAATTTAACATTTTATAAGTAATAAATAAACGCTTTATTTTTGGAAATTTATTTACTTCATTTACTTTTCGCGCTATCCTAAGAAAATGAATTATTTCAGGGGTGTTTACTCACTTTTGGCACTCACGGTAAGTCTAGTGGATGGATCTGTTAGCCCTCCAATTAGATACTCTTTTGAGCTGTTATTGAGCACTTATTCAAGGAGAGGGTGGATGTGTCATGATGTGGAATCTTCTGAACCTTAAGACATACTCTAAAATACAGTTTCTTCCTGCTCCTCAGACCTACAGCTCCTGCAGAACTGATAGCACGCCTACCAAAAGGCCAATGGGCCTTGAAAATCTTAATTGTGCTATAGATAACCATGAGATTTAAGGATAGAAGTGTGTCGCTCCTCTTCTTATCCATATCCAGCAGATTTTAGAAACATTAGATGTACCCTTTTGCTGCCAATCAGATTGAGTCTCCCTGTAACACGAGTGGATTGAATTCAAATACCTATGCCCTATAACATGTCAGAGATTTGCAGATTCCTATCGGAATTCACACAGAATTCCAGAGAAAGTTTTTTTTTACACAAATGATTAATCAGGTCAAATTGCATTTGTATTGAAGCGAAAATATTCTTGAAATATTTCAAAACTTTCTATGCAAAAGCATGAAGATTGCAAAAATAGCTGATCATTATTATTTTCAACAAATTTGACACAAATTCGACAAACATAAGGCAAGATATTGGAAAACTTTTTTCTCTTTGATTCTTTTCTATCTAACGAAAATATTTTTAATTTTCCTGTGTGCAAAATTTTTATACTCAGAAGGAAAGACAGACAGAGAGAGAGAGGAGGGAGTTTAAGGTTAAAACGACTTATATTAACCGTGCATTTCATTTTTTTTTTTTTTATTTTTTTCCATGAATAGCGCAAAAAACATTGACATTAAACTTTCTCATCAGCTGTGAAGCGAACATAAAAATCAACTCAAGTGTAAAATTAAAACTGAGCAATGAAAAATCATCATCAAAAATCTATGTGATGTTGAACAGCAAAATGGGAAGACAACAAAAGCAAAAAAAAAAACGAAAAAAAAGAAGAAAAAAAGTTCAAAATAATAAAAAGGAAACTGTAGCCGGGCTGTGTTGCTTTGGAATTTTGTTTGTTGCCAGCATTACCGAGAATAGTTGCTACTACACAACTCTATTTTGTAGGCAAAACGCTAGTAAAACTTTCATATTAGCTCAAGCACACACACACGCACACACACAAATATACGGAGAAAAACACAGCACAAGACAAAAGTGTTTTGAAAAAATATTGAAGGAATGAAAAAACAAAGCAAATTTTGCAGCATCAATCTGAGTATGTTTACTTGATATGTCGATATAATGACAATAGCGTACATAGGAAAAAGTCACTCAGGCATGGGCCATTTTAACTGCCAACAATAGAGTCTGCAGAAGAAACGTAAAGGAAGAGAGCCAGGGAAGGCAGGAGGCAGGAGGCATAAGGCATACAGTAAGCATGCATTATTGTTTATTTAGCGAATACAAAAGCAACCCCACGTATGCAGCATAATACGCCCAAATTTCTCTAATGAAACAATATAGTCAGAGTTTAGGCAAAAAAAAAAGAAAAAAGAATTCTAGTAAACGCCTTCTCATCCTGGGCAATAGCGTCTCCTCACCCAAGTGGAACAAAATACCAGTACATGAACAGAAAAAAATGAAAAATGCCTTTAATAAGCACCCATGTGGGAAATAAAACAGAAAATGTGAAAACAGTCAGTTCATCTAAAAAATTACGGAAAATTTCTGGTTTAAATAGGCTGATCCTGATAAGGTTATACGACTAAACCTGCAAAGTTTTGCTAGGACACTATTGAGATCCTTCCGGAAAGAAAACTTGCTCCAAACTAACTGCTTTTGCAGTGCTAGCAACCAGTCAATACTTCTGAAATAATTGCCAACCTTATACCAATTCACGTCACAATATGTTCGAAATTCCAATGGAAATAATTTCTCAAAAGTGACCCTAGACATACAAAATTGTCAATTCTATACCGAAGACGTATCAACTTCAATACAGCCTTCAATCATTGCAATGAAAATCAAATTGTCTTGGAATTCAAAGTGGAGTAATTCTATGCCCAGTTTGTTACCAACTTTTGTTATCAACTTTAGCTCAAGTGTCTTACAATGACAGAGAATATGCATCCTCTTTTGCCTCGTCAACTTCAGTCGGTTTAAGGTATTTCCAGACTCCATCATAAGATGGGGTCTTGTCATGTTGAATCCAAATTGTCTTCTGCATATATCCTTATTGAGGCAGATCTGTTTAGTCTCTTCTGTTGCAAATGAGTGCAGAAGTTTGTGTGAGACCTTTTGGAGGAATGCAAATCATATGTAGGAATTTTAAATTTTCCATTGTACCGGCCTTTACAAAGAGCGTTGGTTTCAAGAAGCCATATGAGAGTAGGCATCAAATAACTCGATTTCTTCTCTAGAGAAAAGAAGGCTTTCTTTGAAAAGCTTTAACATTATCGGCACATGATAACTGCTTTGGTTTGGGAAATTTGCGTTATCTTACTGTCGTATAAATGTCTTCGTTGTAAGACTAGAATCGAAAGCCGGTTTAGATATTGTGCAGCCAATAGATTTATCCAGATCAAGTATACCCAAGATTTTGGTTTGTTCATGGCTTCTCTACCGCCATGCTCTCATGGCGCTCAGTCTCAAAACCAGATGCTATTCATGCTCAATTGATATAGTAAGTAGGGCAATGTAATGCAAAGAACATACAAATTAATTTTGTATGTCAGAAGATCGACTAAAAAGCAAAGTGTAAAGCAGTTATTTTTACAAATTCGTCCATGATGACCCAACTTCAAAGAACCGGAAGAAAACGCGGTACATGCATGATGTTCGCACATCAATGATTTGCAGAAGAACTAAATACAATGAAGATACAGGAAGGGCGTTACTTGTCAGCAGAAAATATTGTAGAGTTTATAATGGTACAGGTACCATTATCGCATAAAAAGGATACATGATACATGATGTAATGAGAGCACTATAAATGGACTAACAGATTTGGATGGAGCTTAGAGCATCACAATTACGAGGACAGTGATGAAAAAGAAAGTAAAACCAGCAAAGTAATTTGGAACTCTGTGAAGTATATAATTCCAAACGGCGGTTTCGAGGAGTGTTTTGTCCGAAAATCCCGATGGCTATCGAAAGGGATAGCCAGAATAGACGAAGAACACTAAGGAAAACTCTACACTTAGAATGAAATTCAGAATATTGTTTTGTATCCCTCTTCTAGCCATTGATAAGACAGAACAAGAAAATTAATCATATCAAGTGTCTTGAGAAGTTTATCAAAGAAATACTAAATTAGGGCGATGTGTACTTCACAACACTCAGGTCAAAAATATGTTCCGCCAACATACATCGCGTTACAAGGTTTCTCGTAAAGGCTAATACCACGATGCAATAATTTCAATAAAATGCTCAGAATAAGACGTTTTATTCGGTCTCAGTGAGACTTGTCTACAAAATCTAAGCCCGGTAGCGTAAGGACGATTTATTAATCAATTCAACAAAGTCAGTCTACATGTTGGAGTTTTACGGGAAACGTTCAAGCATTAGTATTCACGTGAGTTTGTTTGGTTGATGAAATCCGTAGATTGTTTCCAGTCTTTAGAGAGAAGCTTTTTCAAGTGCTATGTATATGAAAAATGTGTACAATGGATCAATTCGACCTCCAGGTGCACGTCCTCTAACCTAACCTAAACTATATGAGCGAATTCGATTATACTCCACTGTTTGTTGTCCACTTTATCTTACATATGGCATGGCAAGCTGCCTTTAGCACCCTCGAGAGTAAGAGAATGGCAATGTAAACTGTCCACCCTGTACGTTATCAGTTTCCTTAGTATATCGAACTTTATGCAGTACTTTGTTGGTGATTTTATATCCATTTGGTCCTCAGATGCAGCTATCACATGGTAGGCTTTTTTCATAGGCGATGGAAGTATGAAATTTGAAGGTCATGTTAAACACAGGGTACAATGTTAAATGCCTAAACTGTTCTTAGTTAGGTGGTAAGATTCAGATCGCTACGTTACTCGGACTCTAGATAATAAATCTTTGTTTAGTTTCTAAAAGTAATACCAGGGATTAAATTAGAATTCCATTGTGAAACAAATTTCATTGGAAATAAGCTTCGTAACTTATAATTAATTTAGAATAGCCGTGTGTGTACATCCAATCCTTAATATAAATTAAGGCTGAAGCACTTATCTATCTCAGCTCCATCTGTTTTACTCTAAACTGTGAATTCCTTTTTACGAAAATATTACCAGTCTGTCATAAATTTCTGCAAAAATTTCCTACTGGGCACTGCCAACACAACAATCTTCTCGATTTAATTTTAAAAGAAATGAAATGGAAAGGGGGGAAGAAGAAAGAAATAAAAACTGACAGCAAAAATTGTCTTAGACAAGAGAAATGATGTCAATGATGCGACGATATCAACAAACGTTTAATATCGCTTGCTACACTGCGGCAATACTTGGCAATTTTCATTGATACCGGAAAATGCTGCGGGTAGTCATCATTAAGTTGTATCGTTCTCCCACTCTGTGTTAACAATTTATTGATAATTTTTCATGGAATGCATGGAGCAGCACTCATCTACACACAATCCATATCTAATTGATGATGAACATAATTTTTCTTTTTCAAGAAAATTATTTATTTTTTCTTTTGCTTTTCATCATTGTCATCGTTTTCTATGATTTTCTTTTTTTTTATTTTTCTTTTTTTTTTCTTTCAACAATTTGTTACACATGTGGGTGGTATATCAATATACTTAGATAGCTCATCATGTTACTGTTACAGAGTGGGGAGGGTGGAATGCAGAGTGGGGGTGGTGTGGCATTTGCTATTTATCAATTGAGAAGAAATAAAAATATTCTATGAATTACCAAAAAATATATGTACACATAAAGTTCAAAGGCTGGATATTTTTATTTACCCGTAATTAATGATGTCCTTTTAAATGTCTGCTGTTTTGAACCCACACTCTTGAAAGAGGCCATAATACAGGCACATGTTATCGTTTACTTTTTTTTATTCAACAAACTCAAGTCAATTATTTCGACAAGAAAATTTTAGGCTTTCAAAGTGTATTTTTCTGAGGCCATTAATTTCGATTGTATAGACAATAGAGACAGCAGTACATACCCCACATAGTCTAGACATAGGATGAGACTAACCGTGGGTTAGAAAATGTCTGGGCATGTGTGGGACATAGGCATTGACTGGGGTAGACATTGGACACAGTAAAGGCAATAACTAAACAGAAGAGGTTATTTTTAGTGCTTTAACATGAATGAATATTCTGAAGAGGAAGGCAAGAAACAGTATCGTTGTAAGTATATAGGAAGCAAAAGATCACCGGTACCTTACCATTATGATCAACGCTTGATACATTATGGAGAGACTAGAAAAACATGAAGAATTTTAATTTGCAGAAGAAATAATTTTGATTGCCTAGGTAGAGGGAGAGAGAAAGAGCAGTAAGATTTAATAAAACTGAATATAAAACGGAATGGGTATTGTGTACACACTATTTCGGTGCACACTTTACGATGGGTATTGTGTACACACCTCTTTCAGAGAAAATTAAACAGTATTGGCGAAAAAAGTATGTAAGCCTCTATTTTTAAGAATATAAAGTCGTATACGCTGAAGATTCTTACGAAATATAGCCGTCACTCCAAAGTATTCTATGTACCTAACTTCGAAATTTAGATCTTTCACTGCCTACAGCTGCACAGTGGTTTCTCTATGTTGAGTGATTTCTAACTAAACTAAATATTTGGGGTAAACAATTTTTGGAAGTTTCCAAGAAAGGGCATAAGTTTTTAGAAGAATACCATAAAAATGCTACAGACGTATCCCATCTAAAGACCTTTTTTTGTCGACAACTAAGAAACACGATGAAAATAGCGTAGTCCTGTTGAAACCATATATCATTGATGTCTAGGTCATCAATTGCGGCTAAAATCCATATCAAACAAAATCTCTCTGAGATGCATTAATTACGTTGATCTTATGTGGACTGGTATCGTCCCTAATTCAATAATTTTTGATTGTTCACATATCCATTCGAGGAGGAATGAGTCTTATCGCTGAATATGATTTTGGGCAGAAAATTAGCGTCAGTTAGGTGAGTCATGTAGTTGTATACGCCCTTTTACTTTCAGTTTCTGAATCAGTTGAATTTAGCACGAGTGCAGGCCCAAAACGCAGTGCAAAGATTATCGAGCTATGGCCTACGAAAGGCTAAGTTCTTGTAAGAGACACGAAATCAACTGTCGCGGAGTTTTTGCACATGTTTACGGACACCTGCGATCTTTACGGCAGATCTTGATTATCGTCCGATGTATGGTTATTGGTCGAATCAGTAAACTTGAACTTATCTACTACATTGTGAATAGCCCCTTCTCGGTCATTATGGTCATTGCAGGGTGGGAGAAGCGTGCGATTTGTAGCCTGAACGGAACCCCCATTTCGAAGAAAGTTTATGGCGTTTGCGAAATGGGTGAAGCGTGTGGTTTTCAGCCTAAACGCTATACATATTCTGAATTGACCTCATTCTACAGGAGTTTTATTGTAAAGCATAATTGGAGTCCTTGGAGGACTGTATAAAATATTAGTCACGGGAAGGTTACTTGAAGGAATCTGTCTCAATGAAGTTCAGAAAGAGGGAAGTAATTATTAACTTACAAGTGTATTTAAATGATTCCAGACTTCTCGATGCAACTGGAGGGCTTTCGTTTCCAAAAGAAATGTTTGAAGTGGTGATGAAACATACCTTGTTTATCACACAATTTAGATTTCGACAAACGGCTACTAAAGTAAATCGAGGTTCGTAGGACTATTAGATCACTGCAGCTTCTTTTAGACGAATGTGAGGGACACACAGACAGTGAAAAGGATATAAAAATATTTTGTGGAAAGGCTATAAGCAAGCCTTTTTTCTTGTCAGAAGCATTCTGTCTCTCAGTAAGATAGCGAAGTGGTACGGATTATGTTATTGGATAACAAGAATTAATACAGAGAAGGAATTTATTTTGTAATTGTAGTCGTTGTAGTCGTTGTAGTCTAGTATGTAGTGTGTTGGTATCCATGTAATTGTATTGCGAATGCACTTATCAAGTGTGGCACCGCCATCGAACTCTCCGCTGAGTTGGTCACAGTGGGGACCACTTGGAAGATCTGAGAGTTTATATATACATGACAAATCAATTATGGATTCTGTCAGCACACAAGAATTAATACAGGGTAATGGTAGTCTAGTAGGTAGTATGTTGTCTTATTAGACGTCAGGCCACGGTTTAAAACCCAAGTCAGACATGTACGACGAAGCGAAATAAGCAAGAATATTTCTTTGGTGACTGCCTCTCGGTGAGTAAATAAAATTGTCATGATCCTGTTTCTCAAGAATCTGACTTCAAACTGTAGGTCCCGGCCACTCATGTACAAAAATGAACACACGCAACATAAATGGTGTGGGGAGCTACGTCGTAATCCTGACTGAGGGGTTGTAACGACCAATTACGTATGTATGTATGTATGTAAGAAGGCATACAAGTATCAAAATTAAATACCATTTTAAAAGGCCTAGAAAAATGTATTTCTTTTAATTTTCAGTTAAATTTGACCTCATAGGAGAGACTTATTTAAGTTCTCTATGAAAACTGAAGTCAATTATGGCTGTGGCAGTCTTATTATTACCAAATAGAGTGGGCACGTTATATAATTTTATTAATAACCCCCCTTCTAACTTATTGCCGGTTCCTGTGTTGCTTGTCTAAAACTAACCAACTGATTGCTTATACTGTTGCCATCCCTGCCTTGTCCCCTCACTCTAGATAGAAGTCCCCTCAACATGACATTTTCTTTTGATTACAACCCCTTAAACATGTCGCTTGTCTATCCCAACTAAAAGAAAGTCTGATGTCCTGCCTGGCTATGGTATGTTTATGTATATATGTATATACATATGTATGTAGGTATTAGTCTCTCTTTGAATGTATGGATGTTTATGTATGTGTGTGTGGGTGTATATGTATAATCAAAAATATGATGCAATTTATAACAGAAATGATATTTTTGTGTTGATGCCATGATGCCATTGCTTTTGCTATTGCTGTTGCTGTCATTGACATATTTGTTGTCACTTAAAAACATAAAAACAAAAACGACATTAACAAGAACAAAGCAATAACAACAGCTACATCTACTACTACAACAACAACAACAGCAATGATAACATTTTGCCAGAGACATTTTATAATGGGGCCCCATTCATTTAGTGGCCTGGAGTAGGGGTATTTATGTACGTACGAGTATATAAGTTGGATTATATTTAATGTGCAGGATATTTGTTTTTATTTCATCGATAACTGGTGAATGAAAGTCAATTTTACTTGTTTTTGTACCGTTTTTTCTCTTGTTTTTTTTGGGTGATTCTTTTTAATAGTTTTTAATAAGAATTATGCGACCATTTGAAGGCAGTTAAGATTTCATGGTTTTCGATAGTAGAAGCTATCAATTGTTAAAATAGTATTAAAGTGTTCTTAAATTTCTTGTTTGCTGTTGTTGTTGCTGTTATTGTTGCTTCTTCTTAATTTCTTTAAAGTTTTATCTTGCCGTTTGTTCTTAAAAATGCACTCGTATTCTCAATTTAATTACCATAATAACAGAAAAATAATTTTCTTTTTGAATTTTTTCTTCTATTTTTCTTCTATTTTTCGTTGTTTGTTTTATTTGCTTTGCTGTCTATTGTTGTTCATTGTCTATATAAATACAAAATTTATTTTGTCTTCCATTATTACTTAAATTATAAGTTTTAATAATAAATTGTACTGGCAAAGCAAACTTTATCTGTGTGACTAGAATTTAGTGTTTCTTATGTTTATTGGATCATATAAAAAGTTATAAGCGGATAAGAAAATTTTGTTTTTATTCGAAAAGAAGAGGATAGTTCATCAAATCTGGCTCATAATCCTATCAATTTCTTAATAATTTTACAGATACCGAAACAAAAGGCTTTACTGCCTCTAATGCTCGTAATATTATTGGCCTGTAGACATTAAACAATACTGCAATCATATCAATTGGGCCATCTATTGATTTGTATTTGAACCAGCGCTTATTTCAAATCTGGGAATACTAAAGTCATTCTGTTCTGTCATAAAATTCAGTATATTATCTCCACTGTATGTAATGAATCAATTTACGCTTGAGCAACGTTAGGATTTATTTGGAATTTATTTCCAAAACAAAGACAATTGAACGCAAATTGAATGAAAATTTCATACAAAATTTAGATGCAGAGAAGGACCAACAGTATATATACGAACAGACATAATTAGCCATTACAATTCTTTAGTCAGGATTACGACCTAGCTTCTCACACCATTTATGAGTAGCGGTGCCTACAGCTTAAAGGCAACTCCAAGCGCCATGTTTTTGAGAAACTTTTTATGGCAAATTTATTTACTCTTAGAATTTTTGCCAGAAATCTAAAGTCGCCGAAGAAATATTTTTTGATATTTCATTTTATTGAAGATGCCTGACATCGGGTTGGAACCATGACTTCACTTCTAATAAGCCAACATACTATCTACTCGACTACGGCGACTTCAGTATACTCAAGTTTATTGCAAAAATTCGTGAAACTGGTATCATTGTTGATGCACCAAGACGTAACCTTGCTCGTACAGTGCGTACACCCGAAAATATCAAAGCTGTGGCTGAGAGTACCGTCGTCCTTCTCAAGGGTTGAATATTTCACGCACTAGTTTAAGCCGAATTTTGCGAAAAGAAGTCGGTGTGATGCCTTACAAACTTGTATTGGTTCAAGAGGTGAAGCCACATGACCAACCGCTTTGTTTTCGCTTCCCTAGATGGGCCCACGAGAAACTGCACTATGATGCCGTTTTTGCCAAAAGGAACATCTCTTCATATGAATCTCAACTTTCATTTTGATGGGTACTTTATTAAGCAAAATTGCAGTATTTGCGGCTCAGAAACTCCCACATGTGGTCTTATAGAAGCCCAGCATGCACCCATTACGAGTGACTGTTTGATGCGGCTTGTGAAGCGTAGGCATCATAGGACCATATTTCTTTGAAAATGAGGACGGCGTAACCATTACGTTCAATGGAATTACCTATCGCACGATGATAACCAAGTATTTCGTACTCGCTATTCATTGATATTAATGTGAACAATGTTTGGTGTCAACAGAGTGGTACAACTTGCTATATATCTCATGCCCAGAATGCACCCATTGCGAGTGACTTTTTGGTGCGGCTTGTTGAGCGGATGCATCATTGGCCCAAATTTCTTTAAATAATGAGGACGGCGCAACCATCGCGATCAACGGAGATACCTATCGCACCATGATAACCGATTTTTTTGTACTCGCTCTTCATTGGTATTAATGTGAACAATGTTTAGTTTCAACAGGATGGTGCAACTTGCCACACGTCTCATGCCACAATCGATTTATTGTGTAAAACGTTTGATGGCCGTTTAATTAGTCAAAATGGTGATGTCAATTGGCTGCCAAGAAGCTGCGTTTTGACACAGTTGGACTATTTTCTGTTCGGTGCCGTTAAAGAAAAGTGTTATGCCGACAAATCAAAGACAATTGTACATTTGAAAGCCATTATACATGATACCATTGCAGAGATACGATGACCTCATACACACGAAAAAGTGCACGAAAATTGGTCCTATCGAATGAGGTACTGTGAGGCCAGCAGGGGAACAATTTCAATACTAACCGGAAGAATTGTACTTCACAACAAAACAATAAATTTGGCAAAATTTTAAACCGATTTTGTTTTATTTATATGGCCCACCCTATACAATATATTGTACTGCCCTCAATCTATATGAAATCTCTTTAATGTTTCCCCAAATCCTGAAAAACTTCAGGGAATAAGGCAGGGCTCTTTCTTCTTTCTTTTCCTTTCTTCTTTAGATCAATAGAAGGTTTTTCTAAGCACCGAATACTTTTTATATGACCCAATATATACATACACATATTTCATTGTTTTCTTATGGTATTTATATTTATATTTATTATCGTTGCTATTGTTGTAGTTGTTATTATTTTCTTTAAAAGACAAATAATTATTTATCTGCAACACTTAATTAAAAACTTAAAATGCAAAATACTTCGACAGCTCTTGTTGGCTTACACTGCACTGCACTACCACTAGCATTGTGCTGCATTGTACGTACAAATGTAAGGAAAAATGCATCATAAAATATTCAAAGAACCAAAACAACTTGTTTAGCAACAACAATAACAAATTCATTAACAATTTCCATAAACAATTGTTAATAAACAAATAACAAAAACAACAGCAACAAAAACAAAAGAATAAAATAAATATCAGCCCAAGAAGAAGAAGAAGAAGAAGAAACTGAAGAAGTCCCAACTAAATGGCACCATTTCCATTTGTCGTCTCAGTATAGTAGTTGAAAACTTTTGTTTCAAGCATTTTATACCAAGTACTGATGGTTGGTGGTGGTGGTGCAAGTACTCAATATTCAATTCATTTACTTTCAACAACGTAACCATTTTCCTGCATTTATTTAAAAAATGAAAAGCAATTGTTTTACATTAAATGGTATACAGGGTTTTTCAATGAAGATGGGTTAACTACAGTAGTATGATAGCTTCGAGATAATTTTCAAGGGTCAAGGCTTTTGATTGCAGTATAGCTTTCGGAAAGGTATGGAAAGTAGAGGGAACTAGCCTGACAGAATAAATAGCAAGAAAAAGGCGTACTTAATCAGAGTTTTTTTATATTTTTTTTGGTGTCTTGTACGGTAATATCGATGAAAGATATTTTCCATCATCATCCATCCTCTCACGAGAGGAAATCGGTACCCTTGAGGAAATTGACTTCAATCATCAGAGACATTGTCATGAGATAGTCCAGAAAATGGAAGAGATATGCACTTGCACTTCTGTGGTACAAAATCATCCTTTTCCTCATCTTGATAACTCGTTCAATGGCCATTACAATGAGTACACGTAGGCCCCGGTGCACAAGAATTATGGTCTTGAGAAACCTATTCGATTCTCTCCCCAAGATCAAATAAGTTTTTGTCCTTTCTATTGAACGTAAAGGCCAGCGGGTTCTCGATATACTGAAAGTGATGACGTTAGTGGACCTGAGATTCGTCTTGTTCAACTCCCTTTTAACTATCAAGTTAAATAGCGAATCTGGAAAGGCAGAAATATTCTCCTGCTTAAAGCAAGGCAAAGAATAAATCGTTAGTACCGCAGTGGACAGCAATATCATCATATCCTTCCATTCCCAACTTACTTGTGACACAATAAAAGAAAAAACAACACGATGTTACCCAAGCTTTCTCAGTGTATAAATGCAGCTGAGCTGAAATTTCAATCCTACTACTTTGAAGATGAGACCACAGAGGTTTTGAAATACTTCCCAAATACTTTTCGTGGCTCGTATCAATAACTTAATACGCCATATGGAATAGAGAAGGCAGTTGAGTAGTAGGATGTGGAGTAGAGTAGGGTAATCTATCATCAATTAAGTACGAGATCGTTTAATTTAAAAGGACGGACTCTAATCGTCACCAAAAAAAGGTATTTTTATCCTATAGTTCCTACCGAATATCAGAGTTGGTATCACATAATCCATATGAGTTGACAAGCTTTGTTCATTCACTTCTCTTAGAATGCTGTCATTAGATTTCGCTGGAATGCATATGAGCGCCTAGATAAGATTTTATGAATGCGGTTATTTTTCCTCTCAGCAGTCTCCTGGCTGCTAATGGTAGTGTGAGAAGCTAGTTTGTAAGCCTAACTAAAGGGTTGTAATGACCAATTAAGTAAGTAAGTAAAGGTACATTAGGTTAAGTTAGGTTAGTGAGGTAGCTTTGATACCAAAGCTCACTTGAGCACGCACAGCGGCCCGTTGTGACGCCACAGGTGAACGTAGTCCCTGTACTGATCAAGTTCCGCCAAACCAGGCAGGGAGAAGTTTGTCAGCTCAAGAGATGCACCACGTAAGGGTATCTTACAGTATAAGAATTATTATGACGTATAACTATGGGACACTGGCTTTTAGTACTAGCGGCTGGGGATTGACTGGTAGAAATCGCCATCTCTTCGAATGCAGGAACTTAGTACATTTTGACAGACGGTGTTATTTCTAGACGACTAAATAAAGCAACCCTATCATCTTAGTATCCATTACAGTAGAACTATTTGTTTCTAAGCTGCGACCTGAGAGGAGTCCGTGCTTAACGTGGTCAATATCATAGTATTGATTTCGTCTGCAAAGCAGCTTTTAAAATGTGAGGCACAGGAGACAGATTTATGACACTATACAGAGAATTTTTAGTATTGCGACGTCCTTATAAAATTTATTTTGAAAAAATGTGACATAAGTAGAGACAAGAACCTTGAATAACTAAGACATCTGGAAAGAATCGTGAAACGTCAGTGCTACATACATATCCGATAGGATCAGAATTCCGGACTCTGTTATAACAGACAAGGATACTAGAATGTTAATCTGTCGACTATTAGCAAAATTAGAAACATTTTTAGTATAGCAAAGTCCTTATGAAATATATTTGGAAGAGTATGACCTAAGTAGAGTCAAGAACCTTGAACACATCATGTCTGTAAACAATAGAGGGAATAGAGAAATGTTAGTGCTATATCATCCGACAGGATCAGAATTCAGCAGGATCAGTTCAAAACAAACTCTACTATAAGCTAAGGATATCCTCGTAATTTTTTCAAATGCTTTTTCGAAACCTCAATTCCTTCTACACCCTCATAATACACAGCAATTGCCAAATTTCGAAGACTATATTCATCATTAGAAAATAATTCTTTTGCTTTTGTTGTTGTATTGCATTTATGATATTGGCTTTTTGAAATTTGCTTTTGCTGTTTGCTGTTTGCTTTTGTGTGTACGTTCTATTGAATTTAGTTGCTTGTTTTTAATGATTCTTACCAATAAATTTCATTTGCTGTGTACTACTTTACCGTACTTTACCAATAAAAACTTTGTCTTTTGTCTGTTGATTTATGCATTAAGAATTTTGTCAACTTTTGAAAAACAATATCTTTTCGTACTTAAACAAACAATTATGAAATGAAATGCATAAATAAGTCAGTCTCACTCTCTTTCTCAGTCTCCCTCTCTACTATATAAGTTTGATAATTTTGTGGATAATGAATGATGGCGATGGTGATGATGATGAGGTGGTTGAGGCGGTTGATTTTGATGTTGTGGCTGAGGTTGATGAGAATATTTCGTTGGTTTTGAAAGGCGTTTAAAATCTTATAAATGGAAAATTCTTTTCTGGAGAGAAATGGTGCAAATAAAATAGGAAAAGTTTTTGCCAAAGAGATTACAATTTATTAAAGCACTGATTACAATGGAGTCTAGGCGGCAATGAAGTAGTAAATTAGGAATGAGAGAATATTTTTGTTCTAAAAATTTAATATTTTTTTGCAAATCTGTGATTTGAAAGATTCTATTCATTGTAGTCGACATAGTCTAGTAGGAAGTGTGCCTACCTGAGGTTCAAACATCAATATGAAAAATATTTCTCTGGTAACTTCCTCTCTGCAGGTTTCAGGCTCAAACTCAGAGAGTAAATAAAATTGCCATGAAAAAGTTTCTCAAAAATCTGTCGACTGTAAAACTGTAGGTTCCCTGCCACTCACGTAAAAAATTAACACACACAACATAAGTGGTGTGAGAAGCCAGAAGGTAATACTGACTGAAGAGTTGTAATGACCAACTACGTATGTGTTCATTGAACTCCTCAGAAAATTTAAAAAATTCTTGTGAGGTTGCTTCGCCTCTTTAATTAAATTTTAGAAGCCTTATTGCCTTCCATCTTAAAGTTGCATTGGCTTTATCGTACTTTTAAATCCTTTATATTTTCTTCTTACGACATACAAATATTTTCTTTTCATTATTTATGACTGCCAAGAAATTAATAACGTTTTCTGTTTATCTTCTTAGTGAGAAATATTTTTTTTTGTTTGTTCTCAAGCCCATGTATTATAGAGTCTATATAAGCCAAGTGCCAAAATAAATATTTATTCTTAAAATCTATAAATTATTTTTATTTGAAAATGAATTAAAAACAAAACGCCAGCTGCAATTTGTACACTGCAATTTTATTGTCATCCATACTACATACAACAGAAGAAAAAAAAATGTGTGAAACTGATTTAGTCGGTAAAACTTGGCTACATGATACCCTTTAAGAGTTCGTGGAATAATTTAAAGTATAAGGTCAACGTATATCTTCAATGCATAAGTGCTATTGGCCACAATGGTCGACAAATGTCTTAGCAATCTTCAAATATTACTCAAAGACTAATAGTCCGGGGGTATGATTTCTGGACGATCGCATCTTTAGCCTGTACTTCCTTAAGAATGATTAGAATTTCAACGTCAATGAAACAAAATACAACGCAATAATTCTCACCTTTCTTGTCCAGAACTAGAAAAAAACTTAACTTGCTTCCAACAGCATGAACCTATTGAGTATTGAATTTTGGTGAGCAATTGCTCTCACATTTTGGAGCAATTCAGTAGCCTCCATGATCATACAATATAAAAACAGCACAAGGACAATGCCAGCACTGCACAATAACAATACAGCTGCCATTTGCTGAGCTGCCGATCGAAATAATGGAAACGGTAAGAGCACGTAGTGGTGCGGGGAATATTAACAGGAAATATTCTTTATAAAGTAAACGACAGGCATGTGCTGCTCCCGTGCAGACCAATTTCTTATACGTGTTCAGTGAAATTTGGGCAGTACGGCGACTGCGCTTACCCGTGGCATCATAGCACTATGCATGCTCAAGTGAGCTTTTGGTATCAAAGCTACCACTCCAACCTACCTACCTACCTACCGCGACGACAGGCATTCAGTACTCAAAACTAAATACTTCAGTCACTTTTGAAAGGGTTATGGTGATTTTTTCTAAACAATCAAACGTTCAGAGTGGCTGTCTTACCACGCAGATGAAAACTTTACTAGAGACAGAGAATTATGAATTTGTTCGCCTTACAAAGGTTCAAGAACAATCTACAACGAGGATCAGGATCAGGATTTATAATTTAGACCGAAAGCGAACTTTGTAGAACCTCCTGAACACGTGATACTAGCACAAAGACTCTAATCAAATATTAAGAAAGATTTTTTTTCAAAAACCCAGCACAGACTCTAGTCTATTACACTATATCGAGCATAGAGTCTAAGCTATTTAACTCGTAATAATTAGATATAATTAGGAGGTATTTGGAGGTGGTTGTGTACATCAGATAAGATTTGCAAATTATTTTAGTCCATGTGGATTGGCTATACGTTCCTCGTTTCTCAAGTAGTCTTTCTGTATGTTATCTCTACTTGCAGAAAACGTTAAATAATTATCTCCATTGAGCAACTAAGCAAGGATAAAGAATCTTTTGAGAAAGAGAAGTAATTTTATGTGGAATGCTGTGTATTAGTAAGCCGCCAAAAAGTACGATTTGACCTACAGGGGCCCATTAGAGCGGTAAAGTGAAGTAGACTTGTGCACCATAAATTTCTCACAGTGATCGGCAGGCTATTATCGTATGTCGTTATATAGTTAGAAGGATGTATTATTAAAATATACAATAAGAGTACTTCTTCTGTTGCCGTATGTGTAAAAATTGTCTCTGACGAATTCTAATTTATATTGACGCTGATACGCCATGAAAATCTGTGAGAAAGTCAATGCAGTAACTGCTATAAATATAAGCAAAAATAAAGACAGATGAGGAAGTTTTTATAGCACAACATAGAGAATTTTTATCACTTAGAATTACGACATAGTTTCTCACAACACTTATGTATGTTTTGTTTTTATACATGAGTGACAGGACCTACAGTTTTAAAGACGAGTCTGAACGATAGTTTTTTTGAGAAACTTTTCATGACAATTTTATTTACTCTCAGAGTTTTTAGCAGAAATCTGCTCAGATAAAGTCGTCGAAGAAGTATTTGCTTCATTTTTCATTTTGCTGGAGATGTCTAGCTTGGGGTTTGAACCGTGGCCTCACGTGTAATAAGCCAACACACTACCTATTAGACTACGACTACTTCAATAAGTGCTGTAAATATGCAAAATTAGGGGCAGAGGAGCACAATATAGAGAACTTTTATCAAAGTATACTTATTTTAAAAACGAGTCGTAACATGCTTACGTACTTGGCATGATTGAATAGCCTTAGTAGGAATCTCATGCCCGCTTTATTTAAAATAAATATTCGTACACCCTTACTCCATACCCTCTGACGCTGGATACCATTGATTCGGAGGGCACTATTTGAGCGTAAAGAATAGCATAACATTAGGGTATCTGAACACAATAACTAAAATTAAGTTGTAGTGGAAAGACTACTCTGTTGCGTGACCTTGATTCTTCAGTGAATATTTGGATGATGTTCTGCGTGAAGTGTAGACTTGGTTTTACTGGGGCATATACATCTAGTAAATCTAAGATTGAAGCATTATCATATAATTTATGGTGTTTAGTGTGATGGAAAAATCAATGAACTCAGTTATCTAAATACACTCAGTAATCCATCACTTATACACAAAAATTATTGATTAAAAAACAACAGACAAATACATGAAATGATGAGTACAGCAATGCAATGTTGTAATTTTTTAAAAAATAAGTAACCGAACTCGTACAAAATCACTACACTCTCACCTTTTCTCATGCGAAATGGGTAGGGTATTGAAAGACGAAAATATTCATCTTGCCATACTGTGCCGCACTGGACATATTAAAAGCACTAAATTTTGTTAAAAATTTTTTTACGACTCTGTGATATTTTTCATAGCAACACCATAAAGAAATCCAAGAAAGCATTTTTCAATGAGTAAAACTAACAAATGTCTCTTGAAAATATAAGAAACCAAAATGAAAACAAAAAAAACATTTTCGTTGTCATTGTCCCTTAAAGTGTTGTTGTGCTATGCTGTCCGAGTTTGTTTGGAGTGTTGTTGGGAAGAGTGAGGCTAAAGCCAACCATACAACAAATTTTATAAGCTGTAGTTCGTCGCATAATAGTGGAAGATTACGTGCTTAAATTACTAAAAATTAAGAAAAGGAACATGGGACTGAAAAAACAAGAAATCTTTTTTGGTTGAAAAACAATCTCAATTGTAGCTGCACACACACATATACATATGTATATACATATATATGTATGTATATAAAGTAAACAACGTGCAGCACATGGTTTTATAGAAAACCAGCATTAAAACAGTCATTGTTTTAATAAACTACTGCCGTTAAGCCAAACAACAACTGAAATTACAAGAACACCCAACAACATACACGTACATATAAGCCAAAAATAACAACAACAACAACAACATAATGTTGCAAGTGTATTTAAGAATGGACAATAAACAAGTTTTACTACCACACTACCATAACAACTAACACTACTACCATTACTACCACTACTCTTACGATTTTCGGTTTTCTTCTGGTACCAGAGTAGCAGCCATCAGCCAGCTGTAGCAGCAAACGAAATATAAAATTTTTATTTATATGCTCTTGCAACAAATACGAGCAACAACAACTCGACTTGTAACTCAAATAATGAACTATTCTTTTAAGAACTGCAATTTTCTTTGCTCGCAATTTTTTGTTTTCTTCATTGCTACGTTGCTTTCATTTCTTTGCTTCAGCAGAGTGAGTGTTTGTTTTTCACTTAAAAAAATTTTTATTCTTTAACGAAAACAATAAATTTATTGCTGCGACAATGGTTTTTCATTTAGTTACCCCATGTATTATTGTTTCTGTTGCTGTTCCACTGCTGCTGCTGCTGCTGCTGTTGCCCCTATTGCAAGCGAAAGAAAGTGCAATAAAACAGCAACATGTTCAATTTTCGTCCTTTTTTCCAAATTTTTCGATTTTTCTTTTATTGAAAAACTAAAATAAAAGAGAGTGCCAAACGTGTTGGAAATTCAATCGTTAAGTAACAAAAAAAAAAAACAAAAGAATGAAAAACCGAAGTATAAGTGAAATAGTAGTGACCTGAATTTAATTTTCTTTCATTTTGTTTTTGCAAGGGAAATTGCTAAAAATAAATAAAAATTTTATTTTTTAATCTCAAATACTATTTTTCTTCAATTTAAATTGCCTGCCATTTCTCTTTTTAGTTTGGCGGAAATAATAAAGGATTGAAATGGCCGTCATTAATAATTTTTTTTTTTGTTCTTTGCCTTCCAATATTTTAATAAAACAGGTTGGAAAAAGGAAGCTAATCCTGAATACTCTTCAACTTCAATTTTGATTTTGTACTACTAACACACAAAGAGTTTTAGAATTCCAATTAAGGACTTTTGGTCTGAAGGTTAGAAGGTTTACAAGACTGGCCCCATAAGAATGACTTCCGGAAAGAGTAGGCTGTAGTATATGTATGTACTCCAGTGTCATGGAAAATTTGACATTTTAGATGTGCCCCTCACAGAGAAGATGCGACGCATGTTTGAACGAAGTTGTATTTTACAAATAATAGTATCAGTAGGTCTTTCAAATCAAAATAAATTCCGATGATTTTATAAACTGAATTGCTTTACAGCCACTAACTTTGGCATACCAGGGTATTTCGTAACAAAACGTAGTCATCTTTCAAACACACTTCTGTTTTACTTAAATTTAGCCATAGAAAGCGCTTAATGGAAGACCCGATATTGTAAGTGTTCTATCCCTTCGCCTTGGTTGCCAGACTACCGTAATGTTTTTGATGTGGTTCTAATGGCAATATTGAAATTAATGCAAAACTTGTTGGTTTCACTGAAAATATCTCAGACGGCCAGATTTTTAGTAACAAAAGTTACAACGACGTCCGTATTTATATGATCTATGATTGATGGTGATTATTCAAAGATAGTTTGAAACATTTAAGGTTTCTTTTATTTGGGTTGCAAGACATAATAATGTCGTTGAAAATCGGTTTGCCGATAAATTGGCTCAATCAAGTATAGACCTCACAACCACCGAAAAATTATAAAGCATTGTGTCGATTGCCTAAGTTAAACTTGGTATTCTCCATTTGCTCGAGAAGGACACTGAAATTTATTGACTGCAAGAAGGCACACGAAATTTTTGCTAGACTTTGCCGGAGTAGAACTAAGAAAACCGGTTGTGATAAAACACTGAAAAAACCTCAGGAGGAAGAGGGTTTTCTGTGCAAATACAGAGAGCACGCGATTCGTTATCCAATGGACCAGGAATAAAGGATTAATTGCTAAAAACCTCATGAAATCAATTAATTAAGGACTTTTTCAAAGGACTAATATTTTCGACATTGTTTCAATGTCCATCGACGACACATCAGTAAGATCATCAGAATGGTAGAAACACAGGACCTCTCTTCTCCTACAAAAAAAAAAGGTTAACTCATCTTCTTCATCTCTGTAACTCTTTACAGAGGTCGTAATGATAGTAATGAGTCTAACATCCACAACGAGCAGACTTTCCATCTACTTTCTATTTAACATTGCCTTCACGTACTCTATCTTGCAAGTATCCAAAGCTACATTTACGCCGTATGCAGGTTCTCTCTGGGATTCACAATGTAGAAAATTTTTATCCTGCGTTTCTGTTATTATCTGTCCTATTCAAATGGTCTGAAGTTTCGCGGATACTACTCTATCATGGGTACTAGGCTACATGTAAATATTGTAGACAAAAACCATCTTAGAGGGGGTAAACTGCGAACCTATCGCTCTGAAAGCAATATCTTTTTTCAGAAATATTCTTCTCCTTAATGACTGACACAATAGCTCGTGTGGCCGACCCCTTTACCTTTTATCTTCTTTTAATTTTATGAAGTGACCTATACATATATACCATCTAGAGCTTCTGTAAACATCAGCACAATTTCTGTGGTTGACACTTCTGCCTGGAAGAACTTACAAAATCCCTCTAGCCTTACCGAGAAAGCTAAGCCTATACCGGATTCGAAAATATGCGGTGAATTTGTCATTAACAGGGAGCGACATATTATTATATGAATCCTATTTAACTGGTATAGCGGTCTTGAGTCCCTTAGAGAAGTCATATTATAGTGTGAGGTAATCAATATTTCCGAAGTGAACCAGCTCCATCAGCATTATCAGGCGACTAATATCGCTCAGAGGTTGTGACTAGTATACATGGCCTATATAATGTCCATAACATATGGGTACCGGGGCGCAGTGATATTCCGGGTAACTGTAGGGCTGATGAAGCGACCAGGCGGGGCACAACCATCGAACTCTCCGTTGATTTCTAGACTCTGGGAATCCCTATGAGAACCTATAGGCTCGATTCCGTCAACGACAGAGAGGAAGCCTCGGACACGAGTAAAACGCCTCGAAAATCTGGCCAAGGCTGGATGAAGTGAGGATGGTAAGTCTGTTTAAACTCTAGAGGGGCGCGCTCAGTATGGTTTTGCATTATGAGTACGCATGCGGGGCTCATTGGTCTTGGACACCTTTTTAATGATTTCTGTAGAAGCTGCAGGGATGAGGAAGAGAAAGCGACTGTCCTTCACCTGCTGAGTACATGCCCGGCACTTTGTCAAAGGAGAAAAAGTTGCTTGGGTGATCTAGAGGAACCGTTACGGATTGACATTGGCAATCTGAGTCGCTTCGTTAGGAGCTCCGATTGGTTCAGAGACTTGGGGATAGTGGAAAACTGTGGTATCATCATTGGCCTTATGTGGCCTAAGTGTGTCTATCCAACTCTCTTAGTTGGACAGCCATCTCTATATAGGGCCATGTCACTCGTGGATAAAATTAACACACATAATATGGTTGGTGCGAGAAGCTGGGTTTTAATCCTAACTAAAGAGTTATAATGACCAATTCAGTAAGTCAGTTTGATATGTAAAGCTGACATTATCATAAATTTCCACAAAGGAAAATTTAACAAATCCATGCGTATACTTTATATATCTTGCAACACTAAATATTGTCTGCAAAAAAAACCGCAAAGATGTTTAAAATTTTCTTTGCCAAATATCAAGGAAGATAGAAAGAAGCCAGTCAACAAGATATCAAATAATCTTGAGAGGAATTATGATAATAAAAATTGTAATGAAGTTTTCTCGTTTTTCTAAGGAGTACGGCGAAGTATAGAATTTATTAGCTTAGCTTATGAATAAATGCATGTATTTAAATTAAATAGGGCTACTTTGCCGACTGCACTCAAAGGAGACGAAATAAATCTTTAACTTATCCCCCCCCAACTCCACTGCAATCCACTTCACTCTGGCAGCAGTGTAATAAGGCAATTGAAAAAATAAAACTGCCACGTTGCATTTTGTTTCTTAAAAAAATGGAAATGAAAAGTTATAAAATAAACTATGGCAGGATAAAGTGAGAGCGAGGGAGATGGAAAGAGAAATAAATGGTAGAAGAAAAAAACTGCAACTAATAATAATGTTGCATTTTGATGAGCTAGTGCTGGCTGGCTGCTTGTGCCCCTCTGTAGAGCTCACCAAAAAATATTTCATTATTACAAGGAATTCATTTATTTGTGGCAAGTAAACGAGAATGCATAGTTGTTGATGTATTTTAAGCCTGACTAAGCTATACGCCACGTTTAAACAAACAAATAATAACACAGCAGCTGAAGCAGCAGCGACAGCAGCAGCATTAGTTGCAACAAGGATGTTGGTTAGACTAATGGTTACCGAGAGTTGGCTACTACCACTACGTCTATCAGCGCTTGTCAGTAGATGTTGCATACAGCTAGTTGCATGAAGGCAAAAGGTATTAAGTTAATGTAAACAACTATTACTTCTATTTTTTTCGCTCTCTTTCTCTACTCATTTCATTCATTTCATTATTTTGTGTTGCAAATTTGTTTTTCTTTCCTGTATTTTTTTTTTTTTTTTGTTATTTTGTTCGTTTGTTTCTTTGCTATTCATTTAATATTTTTGTACACACAAGTGCTTTTAATATGAACGAATTGCTCTGAAAAAAGAAAAAGTTTTTTATTACGCCAGTTGTATGCATTTCTCTCTCTCTCTCTCTCTCTCTCTCTCTTGCAGTTTGACGAGCTTTTATGCTGGCCGTAATTTAGGATATCCAGCATAATGCAACTTTATTGATAGCGAGAAGAGATATGAAGTTAATGATTATGATTTCATTTCTCCAGAATATATTTTTTTTTGGCACTTTTTCCTGTTGTTTGTAGAGAGCAGGGGGATGATGATATACATTATTTTGCTATTTTCAAGAGTTAATAATAGAAGCTCTGTTAGCAAATAATGTGGAAAGCACAAAATTAGAAAGTAAGATGACTTTATGACAGAAGTCGTTACTTTTCAGTTTTTCTGAATTACAAACTTTTTTACAATGCTTAAGAAAAATTGCAGTAAACACCGTTCAAACGTTCGCCACAGGCTCTCTGGGTGGAGCTAATCCGTAATGTAGTAATTTATCTTCACACTGGCGCATAAATCAGGCTGAATTTGATCGATTACCTGGGTTATGTTGACTTTGACCATGTTAAATATGCCTTGTTACGTTAACTTTGAGCATCAGTTACAACTTAAAACCCCGCAAAAAATCAGAGAGCCACAAAGCTCCAAAGCCTCCGCTTCAGAATATCAAATTTGTGCTGAGTTGTTTGGCACGTAACATTTTCCTGTTGAAACCACATTTCGTTGGTATTCAGATTAACAAATTTAAGCTAAAGTAATGTGGTAATCATCGACCAGCAGTGCTAAGCACTAACACTGGCCTGGTTAATGTCGTTCTCAAAAAAATACGGACCGATAACACGCCAGCCCTTAAAACAGTTACTTTTTCGGTATGCAATGGAAGCTTGCATCTAGTATGCAGTGTGTTGGCTTATTAGACATTAGGCCTAAGTTCTCCAGCAAAACGAAATATATTCGAATATTTCTTTGGTGACTTTCTCTCAGCAGAAGTCTGCAAAAACTCAGAGAGCAAATAAAATGCCGATGGAGAGTTTCTCAAAAATCTGTCGTTCGGAATCGACTATAAACTGTAGGTCCCTGCTACTCATGTATAAAATTAACACACATAGCATAAGGGGTGTGAGAAACTAGGTCACAAATCTGACTAAAGGGTTGCAATGCCCAATTAAAATTACCATGAAAAGTTTCTCAAAATTCTATCATTCGGTATCGACTATAAACTGTATGTCCTGCCACTCATGTATAAAATTAACATACTCAGCATAATTGGTGCAATGTCCAATTATGTATGTATATATGTAATGGAAGCTTTTGAGTATCAAGTATATTAGTATCGTTTCAAACACGGCAATTTTATTTATTCAAGAAATGCGCATCATTGTTTGCGGAGACTTTTTGAAGAAAATTGGTGTCTTTCGCCAACTGATCCAAGGCTCATTCATCGAACACACGTTTTTGTCTACGGCCGTCTATGACGACTTGACAACACAGACTACCAAAACAGATATAGCAACAATAAGATGGCCGTCGTTAACTTTACAAGTTGTTAAGTCCCTCTTTAAAGACTCTACACTGAGGCTAGACTGGTGCGCAAAGTATTAAGCTGCTAAAAGGCAACAGAAGCATGTTTAGGTTAGGTTATCGTGTAGGTTGCAAGTTCACTCTGTGGCCCATATGGCCCATTGTGTTACCCAGTGTAAGGTAAGCAAGCTTTGCCGCGATTCAATGTTTATGTGCCACCTATTTTAATATTAAGAAATTTATTTGAGTAAATTACCATCACGGAAGAGCAAGTGATTTCAAACCCTTTCAGTGCATAGAGTTGATGGCAAGAAAGTCTAGGTGAAATTCTTTTTTGAGACTACATACGAAGTGACCCTAGTCTAGTAGGTAGTGTGATGGCTTATTAGACGTGAGGTCACGGTTCGAAACCCCAGGTCAGATACCTCCAACAAAAAGAAGACTATTAAAAAGTATGTCTTCGGCGGCTTCCTCTCAATAGATTTCTGCAAAAACTCTGAGAGCAAATAAAATGGACATGGAAAATGTCTCAAAAATCTGTCGTTCGGAATCGACTATAAACTGAGTGCCCCGCCACTCATGTATAAAATTAACACATACAGCATAAGTGCTGTAAGAAGCTAGGTCGTAATCCCGTCGGAAGGGTTGTAATGACCAATTATGTATGTACATCTGATTTCTTCACTCCTAGTACCTATTTACCAGCAGGATCAGATCTCTACTTCTCACAACGAGAGATTAATTAGGAAAAATCGAAGAGAACAGCAGATAGGAATGCTGGTGTGATGACTCTCCAAAAAAAAATTGACGACTGGGAAATTTTGATATACAATGGTGTAGTTTAGAATCTCAAGGAGATCTTGATGATCAAACAGCGATCAAAGCTCACCGCCAAAAAAGTTCTGAGGTGATGGAATTGTTAAGAAGCGTCAAAATAGCAAGAATTAAAAGTAGGAGATCGATTACCGATTAAAAAACACCTTCACATAAAACTTTAACTTTAACTCGATGCTAAAGAGCCGCCTGGGCTGGGAAATTTTGATATACAATGGTGTAGTTTGGAATCTCAAGGAGACCTTAATGGTTAAACAGCGATTAAAGCTCACCACGTTGAACTTTCCGCCAATATTGCAACAAAGTTCTGTAATGATGGAATTCTTAAGAAACGGTAAAAACAAAAAGTAGAAGATCGATTATCTATTTAAAAATACATAAAACTTTAACTTTAACTCGATGCAAAATCTATTTTTGGTAATCTACAAGCGTCGAACTCAAACACTTTCAGACTTTAAGTTACCTTACTTTGCACCTCTTGCACTATATGTTGCATGAAACTAATGTATGCTTTCTATTTTATTTCCAAGCGAATACCTACTTTTAGTGCGTGAATAGGAGGAAAAAGAAAAAGGAAAACAATGATATATTAAAACGTTTCGACCATAAAGTGTTTAAATAGACAAGAACTTAATGTGTTAGAGACATTCATTATCAGAAAATGGGAAAAAAGGATTTTAAGGCTCCTCTCTATACTATGAAAAACAAAAAGAACTCCTTGCCACATACGCATATACACATGCATGCGGCGGTTGGTATGTCCTTAAGTACATGAATATAAAGTATGTAATTTGAGTATATAAACACACTAAACTCATGTAAATGATGATGATGATGATGATGATTACGTTGACGATGACAATGAACGACGATGAAATAAACGCATTTCAAACTTAAACACTATAAATAAAAAAGAGGAAAATTAACGCAAAAAACCTTCAACCAATTTCCTGTGTGTATGTCATTGGTTGTGGAAATGAGTGAGACATTGTAAGCTGGCTGCTTGACTGCCTGCCTGACTGCTGTCGCCCTAGCATAAGTGTCTACAATTGTGGAAGTAAAGCATACGAAGGATGTACGAGAATATAAACCATTTTAAATCTTACTAATTACTTGGGAGACAAATTACAAAAAAAAAGTGTGAGAAAAGGAGAGAAAAAGAAAAAACCATACGACAGAGCACACAAGCACATTTAAACACACCAATACATTAAAAGCTAGAGAGAGAGAGAGAGAGAGAAAAAAACACGAAAAAGAATAAGAGAAATTAAATGTGAATTAAAGTTGAGTATCTAGTGTTAATGTGTGTTACGGTGTAAATGTAAGTGTATGTGTATACGTGTAAGTGTTTAAAAGGACATTAATTGTTAAACAGGTGGGTGAGAGACACACACACACACACAGAGCCAAGAAATTATAGCATACATTTAGGAAAGCTAAAAACAAATTAAGAAGAGACACACATACATACATACAGAAAGGAAGAAGTCTGAAAGAAGTGAAAAGGAATTGAAAATGAAAGACAATTTTCTTTGTCATTTACAGGTCTTCTTCATTTCATTTCGTTTCATTTCATAAGTAAAGCGATATTATTTGTCCCTTTTTTTTGGTTCAGAATCCTTCCATCTATCTACACTTGGGCCATTCATGCACTTCACTTAAGCCATGACAATTTACTTGT
The DNA here is from genome assembly GCA_930367235.1 of Sarcophaga rosellei. Taxonomy (NCBI): domain Eukaryota; kingdom Metazoa; phylum Arthropoda; class Insecta; order Diptera; family Sarcophagidae; genus Sarcophaga; species Sarcophaga rosellei. The sequence continues at coordinate 10,932,110 of OV884020.1, read as the reverse complement.
CTTCAACGTTGCTTTTTCCCTTAGATTATAAGCATGTGTATGTGTATTTGTGTCTTTGAATTTCATTTATTGTTAGAAAAATAGATGAAGAAAAAACACCCATTAGCTGCAATTTTCTAGGCGTAAGACATTACTAAAGACCGTTTTTCTTTAACATTTTAAATCTACTTGTTACCACCATGCCATTCTATGGCTTGACAGTTGCTGCGTTGGCCTGTCTTTCCTTTTTTTTTTGCCTGGATTTGGTTGGTGTGTAAGAAAAAAAGGTTTGAGTGTATTTAATTCATATCTAAGCTGACAATGAAATAGTTAAGCGTAATTATCAAGGCGGCAAATGAATGCATTAAATATTAATTTTCTGCTCTTTTTCTTCTGCTTCGTTTTTACTTCATCTTTATCTTGCTAGTTTACGTTTCATTGTAAGTCTTTTGCAGCAGTAGAGTCTGTGTTGTATGGTTTTTGATTCTCAAGTTGGCTTAAGAGAGAATTGTTGCAAGATAGTTGTTGTAAAGTTATAAATAATTTCATTTTAAATAATGAAATTTTAATTTTTATAATTAAATTCTTAATAAAGAAATCAAGATGTGCCATGTTTAAATACGAAACAAAATTAAAATGTACTTTTGCCAGAAAAAGTATTCTTGCTGTTGCTATCATAGGTAATATAAGGATGTAAAAGACTGACTGAAAGAGAAATTTATAAGCAGTGCCTCCACCTCTTCTCTATCCTTTGCTAAATTTAAAATGCATTTTCTGAAAGCAGATTTCTGACCAAGATTTTTCTGATACACGTCAGACTTCCAGTATTTGCTGCTGGAAACAAACAGCATCCTTACCTAGTGACTGAATAGTCTTATTTTCTGTCCTTTTACGCGGAAATGCAGAAAAGTTATATCCTCGCAGCAGATTTTGAAACTTGTTGCAGAGTTTTCAAAAGAATAGGAAAACCATGGGAAAAGTTACATACAAGGGACTCTGAGTTGCTTTTCGCATAAAATTTTATTGAATATTTTTGTCATAAGATTTGCTTTGTAAACATACATACATACATACATACATACATGTATACAGCTGAACTACTATGTGACCCAGTTCCTAACTGGTCGTGGGTGCTTCCGGAAGTACCTGCACAGATTTGGTCCTGACACTTGCCCTATATACCCAAACTCTGTAGATGAGGAGGAAGATGCGGAGCATATTCTACCATGCTGCCCCAGATTTAGACGGCCCGGAGAAACGAGTTTAGGACCAGACCGGCTAATACAAGAGCTGTTGAAGTGTAGAATTCTATGGAACCAATATAGTCAGACAACGACTGAAGCTATGCTAGAACTCCGAAGAGTGGAGGAACGGAGGTGAAATTTTGCTTAGAGTGATAAAGCTTTCAAGCTAACCAGCCCTCCGTGAAGTAATACCCTACGGCAATCCCGCGGGGAGAAAGTGGTTGAAGTGTGTAGGGGGTGGGTTTAGTACGTAGGCACCAGTGGTGGTGAATTGTGCACTCTTTTGTTGGAACAAAAGTTTCTTTAGAAGACTCAAACCTCCGGCTTAAGACAAAAAAAAATACATATATACATACATATATACATACTTACATACGTAATTGATCCTTACAACCCTTCAGTCGGGATTGCGATCTAGCTTCTCATACCACTTATGCTGTGTGTGTTGATTTTACTATATATGTACATGGGTGGCAGGACCTACAGTTTAAAGGCGGTTGCGAAAATTTTCACTGCAATTTTATTTTCTCTCAAAGATTTTGCCAGAAATCTGCTGAGAGGAGGAAGTAGCCAAAGAAATATTTTTTCATATTTCGTTTTGTTGGAGAGTACAGACCTAGGGTTTGAACCGTGACCTTTACGTATAATAAGCCTACATACCGCTTAGGATGGACGGGTGGATTGGTAACCAGACAGCCAGCTAACCTTACAAATTCAGCACAACATGCTTGTACCCTTATAAAATGTCACGTACACCAACACACTCTAAGCATGCGCAATGCACAAGTTCAAAACGAGCCATTTCAACCTATAGTGTTTTAACCTTTGAAAGGTATTAAGGACGATTACTTCGTAAACACCTAATTTAAACTAAAAGAACAGTCACAGAAGTTAAAAGGAGACTTCAATAGATTAAATCAAAATGTTTATCATGGGTACCCAGTAAGAACATTTAAATGTTTCAATGAAAAAGGAGTAGAAGAGCCACAACCAAAAGATCAATCGTTCAGAAGCTTGCGACTGAAGTATGTGTTATAACCGTGATTGCAAGAGATTGTATATCATAAATCCGTATTAGGTTCTAATACATTATGAAGAATGGGTTTGACAAATGAACACAAATGCATAGGAAGGAGGAAGTTCATGTCAGTAAGCAGTATTACTTCAAGATGAGGAGAAATTACTTACTTAACTGGTCATTACAATTCTTTAGTCAGGATTACGACCTGGCTTCTCTTGCCGCTCATGATGTGTGTGTATGAATTTTAAATATAAGTGGCGAGAACTACAGTTTAATATTGTCTTCGAGCGACAGATTTTTGCGAAAGTTTTCATGGCAAATTTTTTGAGGAGGAATGCGAATAAAAATCCGGTATTTTGGAAGAAGTGGAATAATACTTTGAACGTTTTGATCTGTTATGCTATACTGAATTGAATGGCTAGCATTGCGCACAATGTATTGCAGACAAAGATCGTTATAGTCTTGTCATAATGGGCTATTTTAATAAATGAGGTGAAATATATGTATGCCTTACTACCTAATTACGTAAGAGTTGTTAATGAATGCAATGCAAACCAATCCCAATAATTTCTATTAAAACTGAATTAAGTGATTAGCATTGTAAACAATGTATTACAGACAATGATCGTTATACTCTTGTCGTAATGGGTTACTTTAGTACACGCCTTTCATTCCTAGTTGCGTCGAGTTGTTAATGAATTCATGATTAACTATAGGTACCCATAATTTCTGTTGATACGTTGCTCAGCTATGAACAACTTGAACGTGTAGTTCCTCTGTCAATATTGTCTGCGAAAATGAGTTAAAGTTGACTTTGGCACCAAAATAGCCGAACAAATAAATGGCAGGTTCGACAACAACTCTACAAATCAGAAATACCTCAACCACTATTGTGGTCAGTGATAAAAAACGTTCTCAAGTAGACAATACAAAAGGTTTCAAGGATTGGTTCTATTCTACAACACCCAAAGGATAAAACGATTAACTGTAAATTATAGATTCACTGGTAAGCAGTCCTACAAAGTAAACAAAAGGTTAAATGACTTGGTCTCGACGTTTTAAAAGCATAACCACTCGAAGAACGAAATGAATGTTGTACCTTCAAGAAGATAGGCAAATTATGGTCATGGTAATAACGACCTTAATCTGAATGAATTGGCTTAAATAGGTGGCAGAGCCGCGTACAAAGGACAGAATAAACATGGAGAAATGTAGAAAGGATACGAAAAACTTTGTACAAACAAGTAAAAAAACCGTACAAATATTTTTCCCACAGTAGGGAGTCGTATTAGCGATAGTTTTCCACATTGACGGTTGGATTCGCTATGTAATAATAATGAAATGGGAAATTCAGTACATGTTAAAAGCAATGTACTGTACGTATGTGGTTCTTAAAGGATTTCAAGTGTTGTTTTTTTAGATACAGTGCTGTACTTATTTAATTTTTGAATATATTGATGCTTAGTGCAACAATTTACTTTTTTTGGTAGAACACATTTTCAAACATACCTTAAATTTTTAAATTGTCTGATGTATTCAGTTTAATATTAATAGCCATCACTTACCTAAAATGAAAAGAAAAAACAGAAAAATATTTTATTATCAATGAAATGAAATTACGATATTCAATATAATAGAAATTTATAATTAATTTCTCTCTTTTTATTAATTTTAATATTTTTTGATTAAAGAATGTTTCCCTTGTTCGTAGCCCTTATCATTGTTTTAATGTCACTATAATATATACACTGTTAAACATTTTAAATACACCCTGATAAAACTAAATTTCGCACTTATGAATAGAATTATTAATCACAGACTGTACATCATTAAGTAAAACATAAAAAAATTGTATAAAACTAAAGAGTAGATTATCTAAAATTGGCGTGTCCTTCCCACAGTTTTGTCAAGCAATTTACTGGTACAAATGCATGCATGTGTACATTTATTTAAATACAATTTCAATAAAAAAAATAATAATTTATTTACAAAGTACACTGTGTATATTTGACTTGAGTGAAGAATTTGAGTGAGAGTGAGAAATACAATGTAAACTAAAGAGACTTGAGGCAATAATGGATCAAAGTCCTTTAGTACCTTACCCAGTAGGAAATATTTCTCATCTTTGTTAAGTGTATTTACGATTGAGCAACGTTGAGTTTTATTGGAAATTTATTTCCAAAACAAAAGCAATTGGTTGGAAATTGCATGAAAATGTCTTAAAAAATTTGGTTGCAGAGAAGGGACCAACAGTGCCCGGTATATGCAAGTTTATTGCCAACGTTCGTGAAGCTCTATTCATTGTTGATGCCTCCAGATGTGAGCATGCACCCGAAAATTACGAAGATGTCTGAGGTTGTGCGTGAGAATCCATCGACATTAACTCGTCGTCGTTTAGGAATTGAACATTTCACGCACCAGTTTACGTCGAATTTTGCGAAAAAAAAAATTCGATATGACGCCTTACAAATTTCAATTGGTTTAAGAGTTAAAGCCGAGTGACCATTCGCTTTGCTAGATGGGAAACTGCACGTTGAGAAACTGCACGTTGGTATCGACTTTACAAAGAAAAAAATCATCTTTTCCGACGCAGCTCATTTCATCTTGGTGGGAACTTTAATCAGTTAAATTACCGAATTTTGGGGCTCAAACAACCCACACGTGGCCTTACAGAATCCCGGAATGCACTCATTACTATGCAGTGATTGTTTGGTGCGGCTTGTGCAGAGGAGGAATTATTGGCCCATATTTCTTTGAAAATAAGAACAGCGCAACCATTACAGTCAATGGAGTTATCTACCGTACCATGATAAACAAATTTTTTGTACTCGCTCTTCATTGGTATTGATGTGAACAATGTTTGGTTTCAATAGGATGATCCACATCTCATGCCACAATCGATTTATTGCGCCAAACGTTCGACGGCCGTTTAATTAGTCAAAGTAGTGAGGTCAATTGGCTGCCAAGAAGCTACGATTTGAGACCGTTGGACTATTTTCTACGGAGCACCGCTAAAGAAAAGTGTTATGCTAACAAACCAGAGACAATTGTTCAATTGAAAGCCATCATTCATGATGCCATTGCCGAGATACGACCCCATACACTCGAAAAATTGCACGAAAATTGGTCCGCCCCGGTTGTCTCATATTCCATTTCTAATCGGAACAATTGTACTTCACACCAAAATAATAAATTTGGCAAATATTTAAACCGTTTTTTTTTATTGTATTTTTAAATTTAATCTTTTAAATCGGCCACCCTATACAATCTGTTGTACTGCCCTCAATCTATATGAAATCTCTTTAATGTTTCTCCAAATCCTGAAAAGCTTCAGAGAATACTAGGCCCTTTCTTGTTTCTTTTCCTTTCTGCTTTCGATCAATAGAAGGTTTTAGGAAGCAGCGAATACTTTTTTATGACCCAATATATACATGTATTTGATTGCTTCCTTACGGTATTTGTATTTATTAATGTTACTCTTGTGTAAGCTTATTAGACGAGAGACAAGCTCAGACATCTTCAACAAAAAATATGAAAAATATAAAAAAATATTTCATCGGCGACTTCCCCTCAGCAGTCTTGTGCCAAAAACTCTGGGAGTCAATAGAATAAAATTGCCATGAAAAGTTTCTCAAAAAAATCTTTCGTTCGCAGTCCACTTAAAACTGTAGGTTCCGCCACTTAGATTTAAAATTAACACACATTACATAGGTGGGGTGAAAAGCTAGGTTGTAATCCTAACAAAAAAAAAAAAAATATTGTGCTGTGGCTAATGCTTTTCAAAAGAACTCTTCTTCATTTCTCTCAGTGTAATAATGTGTTCACTTATTCTACTCTATACTCTGCAATGAAATGTGTTTAGCAGTGACATTCCATTCCTAACGTTGGTGTTTAATTATTAAAGATAATTACAATGTGATTTAGACATGTTACACTTTTGTCATTAAAAATAAGAGAACAATAATAACAACAACAAAAATAGGAATATTAAAAATAATTTTTATTGTTGTTATTGGTGTTGTTAACATAGCTGTTGTTGCTGTTGCTATTCCTATTGCTATTGCTGTTACATTAAGTTGTTTTTAATTGTGCATTTGTTACAAGGTGTCATAATTTTTTGTTGTAGCATTTTCTAATTTCATTTACAGTGTTTTTTGCTTTTTTTATTTTCCTTTTTTTTCTATTTTCATTCTGGTGATTTTTTTGTGATTTTATGAAAATGATAAAAATCTAACAGTGATTAACATGAATATTGTTGGACAAAGTAGTTGAAACGGTGTTATTTGTTACGGGTGGTATGGCTGGTGTTGTATGTAGTATAATTAGCTTTGTATTGTTAAATTGGTTTGTAAAGTTAATGTCATATTTACGAAGTTATGATTTATGAACAGTAGTATTAATTAAGGATTAATGTGGCCTTAGAAGTGTAGGATTTAAAAGGCGCAAAACATAATTGCTAGAATTATTGCAGCATAAAATATAAATTAGATTGTGTGCATTATATCTATCAGATATTACATACATACATACTGTGGATAAAAGGCCAGTGTGGTACAATTACACTTCTCAAGTCTTGTTTTAGTTCATCCAAGCAAAGGTGCTATATCTCCTCTCTTGTCATTAAGAGACTACTGGTGGATGCATTAAATCCAGCAAAGCCGTTGTTTCGCTGCCTGTTAGTGTCAAGATAAAGCAAACACCTTTTCTGTCCATTTATTCTGGTCGTTTTCATTGAATTGCTTGCTTCAATTTTGTTAATTATATACATACATACATACATATGTACATACATATCTACATACATATGTAAATGTATATGTATGTATGTGGTCATTACAACCCTTCAGTCAGAATTACGACCAAGCCTCTCACACCACTCATATTGAGTGTGTCATTTTTATACATGAGTGGCGGAACCTACAGTTTAAATTCTACGCCCAACGACTGATTTTTGAGAAACTTTTCATGGCAATTTTATTTACTCTCTGTGATTTTTGCCAGAAATCTGCAAAGAGGAAGTCGCTGAAAAAATATTTTTTCATATTTCGTTCTGTTGGGTTTGAACCGTGGACTCACGTCTAATTATCCAGCAAACTCCGTATACTAGACTGTGGCGACTAGAGGAGGTTATTTTTTTTTTATTTTTTTTTTAATGGACGACAATTAAAATCAGAATTATTCCACTGCCATAATTATAAAGCCAATCCCACCAGACAAAGTATATTGTTTTCCTTGTTGTCATTCATAGTCTTACCGTAGTCTGCGAAGCCTCACACTTTTATGTCGTGCTGGATTCACTTTTCAACGGCCATTATCATTCACACGAATTGAACAACGGGTTGAACTATGGTATAAACTACGATTTGAACTACGGGTTGAACTACATGTTGAATTACGGACTAAACTACGTGATAAACTTTCAATCCATACGGGTTGGACTACAGGTTGATCTACGTGTGATCTACGGGTTGAACTACGAGTTGAACTACAGATTGAACTAAGGAGTTGAACCACGTGTTGAACTACTGGTTTATCTGCGAGTTGATCTACGGGTTGAACTACGGGTTGAACTACGAGTTGAACTATAGATTGAACTAAGGAGTTGAACCACGTGTTGAACTACAAGTTGAACAACAGGTTGAACTACGGACTGAACTACGGACTGAACTACGAGTTAAACTACGAGCTGGACAACGGGTTCTCTTCTAATAAGCCAACACACTACCTACTAGGCAACGAATTTCTCTTTCTATTTTTTTTATCGTTTAATATTTCTATTTCATTCACGATTCAGAAAAAACCCTGTTTTAGTTGACTATTAACCCCTACGTAAATAAATTATTGTTTATAATTTACAAAATTCTCTTAATATTTCAGCTTATTAAAGTATTGTACTATTTACTTAAGAATAAACCAACTTTTAATATAAAAATTTCAACAACTTCAGACCTTTTTTTAACAGAGAGGCCATACGACAATATTTCTCTTTCCTATGCAAAGAAATTTTTATTCCTTAAAATGCTTCATTATAACTCTACATATTCCTAACGTAGCATAACTTTAATGCTAAAATAACTCAATAAACAGAGAAAACAGAAAAGAAGGAATACACAGAAAAAGGACATTTACACCCTGAAAATATCCTGGTAAAGTAAACAAATCCACCTTCAGAAAAAAAAGAAAAAGAAAACAAAACTTTGTCTACTTTAAGTGGCTAGAAAACGTAGGTAAGACATACATTTTCCAAAAATTTTTTGTCAAAAAAATTCTGAGCAAGGGAGAGAAAAAAATGGAATCGTAATATAACCCAGATTTGTAATGAATACCACTAAAAATGTAAGCAGCATGACAGAAAAAAAAAACGAATGAAAAACTGTGCAAACTACATAAAGAAATAAAAATTTTTGGTAACTGAAGAAGATGAAAACTGAGAAGAAAATAAAAAGAAGGGAAGATAATGCTGAAATGGTTATTACCCCGTTTACGTTTGAATAAGTGTATTTGTACGTGTTGACAATTTGCTGCAACAACCATCATTTCTTACCAAATCATACAAAGTTTTTCTTTCATTCTCTTCGGTTAACTCATGTCGTTTGTCCTTCCTTTTTTTTTTTTTGTTTTCTCAATGATATTTAGAATTCCTTTAAACCTTAAAGACACAATTTTAAACACAAGACAATAAGAAGTTGACTTTAAACGCTAGATCCTCCGCCACTCATGGATAAAATTACAACACATGATACATGGGTGGTGTAAGAAGCTAGGTTGTAAACTTGACTAAATGATGATCAATTAAAAAGAAGGCGAATCATAATCAATGGAGCCTCGATTGAAATGTCATTACAAATCACGTTTTTTTCTCTATTGTAAGCTTCCGGTTTGAATGGAGATCTTTAGTAAATATTCCAACCTATTGAGTCATAAAATCAGTTTCAAAATTCAACAAACATTTCTTTGCACCAAAAACATTACAACATGTACTACGTTTCATAATTATCGCTTTCATACATTCATGTAATTGTCTTAAGTCATCATATAAAGATTTCCTTAATTATCTTACAACACACAACCATACATGCATTGTGCGTATTGTGTTGTCCTTATATTAAGTAAATTTAAATAGACAAAAAGGTTTTAGTAGCACACATATGTATATACAAACATATGTACATATGTATGTGTATAGGTATCCAAAAGTATTTTCTATCACATACATCTGCAGACCACTGGTAATTTTACTTGAATGATTTTCTATTGTTCTTAAAATCTTCGCCATTTACAATTGTATTTAAAGCGGAAGAAACAATAGTTTTTGGCCAAACAATGGTTGAATTATTACGTTCGAATTTAGAATGGAAATCTAAACCACAGTTTTAGAACAGTTGAATAGAATTTCAAAAATAATGTATTTGGCTTTAAATCACAGGTAAACGGAATTGAACAGGGCCAGCGAATTGTATAATTTGCCAACAATTAGAAAGGGAAGGCAATAAAATAAGTATCCTTGTGAATACGACATATGCAGGAATTTTTTTAAACAAGCATTTATGCATCTGTATTTCACCAATGGCTTCACGAATATTGTCCTTTAAAGCGTCAATTGTCTCTGGCTTATCGGCGTAACACTTATCTTTGACGGCACCCCACAAATAATAGTCCAACGGTGTCAAAGCCAAACGACATCAGCTCTGCGGCTGATGATGCGATCTTCAAAACCAGGGCGCAAAACATCGAGAGTAGCTTAGGCTGTGTGGCACGTAGAGCCGTCCTGTTGAAACCAAATGTTGCCAATATCCTCCTCTTCAATTTTTGTGAACAAAAATTCGTTCAACATGGCCCGATAACGATCGCCATTGACTGTAACAGCCACTCCTTGCTCATGGCCCAATTATGCCTCTGGACCAAAATACGCACCAAACAGTGACTCGTTTTGGGTGCGTCGGCTTTTCAATGTATGCGTGCGGGTTTTCTGTGCCCCAAATCCGACAATTTTGCTTGTTTACATACCCGCCAAGATCAAAATAAGCTTCATCCGAAAAGATGATTTTTTTTTTGCCAAAATCGGCATCTTCTGTTCTGTAAGTCGATCGCAGGCCCACTTAGCGAAGCGAAAACGCATTGGATGGTCAATTGACTTCAACTCCTGAACCAATTGGACTTTGTATGGCGTCATACCAAGGTCTTTATGCAACATTCGTCTCAATGATGTCTCCGAAATGTTCAATTCTTGAGAACGACGGTGAATTGATGTTGATGGCGCTTCACGCACACTTTCTGCCACAGCAGCAATATTCTCGGGTGTACGCACTGTTTTTGGCTTTTCACGCTTTGGTTTGTCGATGAGGATGCCAGTCTCTTTCACTTCTTTCACAAGATAACGAACATACGGAGCTGACGGTGCTTTTCTTCTTCCAAAATCCGTACGCAATTTTCGCACACATTCTGCAACATTACCATGATTTTCAAAATAATGTCGCAATATTTCCCAGCGTTATTCAAGTGTATGCACAACCATACTCGTTCAGCGGCAGGATAAAACTAATTATCTGTCAAATCAGACATGAGCCAAGTGTTACCATTCACGAAATAAGCACTAGTTGAAAAAAAAACGTTAGATGGCGGACCCTTTACAATCTCTTTGTCTCAGAAACTGATGTTGGCCAAAGTACTCCTGGATGATATGCAAGATACTCCAAGAAGGCACAAAAATAGCAACGGCATACCATATAAAATGGTTATGCATTATGTCAGCCTAATGCCTTCAAGAGGGGTAGGTGGAAAAATATTATTTAGGTGTACATTATTAAAGACACAAACCTGTGGAGTGGGAGAGATACATTTGTTTTAAATTACTGAGCATAGCTCCTTTTAATTTTTAATTAAAATTAATTAAAAACCTTTTGAAATGATTTTAAAAATAATGGAATAAAGCACAATAACAATAATCGAATAAAAATATAATTTATGCATGATTGTTTATCATTTAAATTACCAAAATAATAACAAAAAAAAACAAAATAAATAAAAAAAAATGTTAACAAAAGCCATTGACTGCTATTAACAAGGCCATCTTTCGACATTAAAGGCCATTAATGTGGCAAAAGGAATGCGTTGTTCAGAGCATACACTCTTCACTCGCTTTATTTCGCTTTTGAAAGTAAATAAAATCACTGGAGAAAAAACTGCTGAATATGCTTGTTAGTACAATAGCTGCTGTTGCTGTTGCCACTGCCACTGCCACTGATATTTAACAAATACAAACACAAAAATAAATATTGAAATAATAATTTTTCAATTAAATACACACACACAAAACAGAGAGCGGCAGAGGCAGAGGCAATAAGCGTGGGTGGAACTCTAAATTTAACTCAATAACAATACACGTATACAAACACATAAAACTGCAATTGTATTGTGTTTGTTTGTATGTTTGTTGTATAAACAATGAAGGTCATACCGAAATAAAAATAAACACCCACAAAATAACAAAAAAAAAAACAGCGAGATATAAACGAAAGGAAACTGAGAAAAAAGTCATACAACAACAGTTTACATATACAATGACAAAATATATATGTATGTATGTATAGTTGTAGAATATAGAACATGGTTGTGGTGTCAGTGATATACATTTGCAGTTATTGGCACGTCATAAAAATTATTTACATTGTAACGTATGGTTATGGTATGCCAGTACTTCCTGGCATACTGCACATCAACCACCACCACCACTACCACCATCACCACCACTACTGCCATTACTATCAGAACCAACTTCAGTGCCTTACCATTACCGCACTTGCACAAGCATTGCCAATATTCTTTGCAACTGTCGCCAACGTTATCATTATTACCATTCATCAGTTAAAAATATAAAAAGTTTAATGTTTAAATAAATAAATATGAAATGTCCCCAAAGGAAATGATTTTGGTAGTATCTTAGGAAAGCTTCTTATTGGATCTTTCAACAGGTACTTCTAAACATATCTGAATGAATTTTCATAATCAAATCGTCTTCAGCGAAAGTTGTCAAATTCGAAACGATACCAATTCATATGAGGCGCATAATGAATCGGATGATCTGGATTCCAACAATATGTGATTTCCACAAAATGGAGCTGCCGTTCATCACACTTCTTCCCATATTGGATATTTTTCGCGACCGATTTGATGGCATGGTCATCTCATGTGGAAATGTTGTGAGCTGGTCAGCGATATCGTGGGTGATATCTCTGTAGCTAGAAAACTCCTTCATTTCGTTACCTCAGTTGGGTTTTACTTCGGCCTTAAATTGTGTTCCCGAGGTGTGTGCAGGGTGCTTACTTCTTCTTTTCGCCCGCGGCTTCCATTGAGTTGCAAATCTCGTGATACGTCTTAGAGTTTTATAAAAGTATGGCTTATCTATCACCATTTTCGCCTTTTATATCAATTAATAAGGGCTGTTTGCATGTTTTTACCCGAACCTCTGTGATTGACTGGCGTTTGTGATGAATTCGTAGCTTCTGATGAAGTGGCTTAGATATTAAATGTCCTCAAAATGATTTCTCCTTCTCTGACATAGCTCTGAGCATGTACCCAATAGGTCTGGAACAGTATCCTACTCTTCTCCGAACCTATAGTTTCTGCAGGAGTAGTCTGTTAGACCAATGCGTCTCGTATTAGTAATCATAATAAAATACCAGTAATGACTCCAACAGCTATAATGCGTGTGCTTCTTTATTAGGTAGACTTTCCGGAGGCACTCTATACTGCATTCGGAGCCGCAATCTCTGCATTTAGAGAATCCATAACTACATTGACAATTATAAAGACGTAGGTCTTCAAAGTGACCTCAAAGAACTCGATGATTGTGACGTGTCTGATCAGTTTATGCGGTCTACAATAACTCATATGATAGCTCATATGATATTGATGTCGTAATCTCTAATATCCCATTGAGAGGCTTGTGATATCTATAAACCGTCTTGATACCAGTGCTCTGTAATAGCAAGAGAGATAAAGACACAACTAAGGACGATACCGTATCAGTTTAAAATTATTATTCAAAATTATCTTCAGGTTACGATAGATCTGTCCACTATTCTATAAATCAAATGACCGAGGTACAATTTTTTCCCCAACTTTTATAGTACTATTTAAGGTACTCTCAAAAAGTACCATTTGTATTTGCTTTTGAAAACTATTATTTCATCTGGTACTAAAAAAGGTACATTTTTCAAAAAGTACCTTGTATGAAAAAAGTACTTTTTTTTAAATCTTTTCGTTTGCAATTAGAAAAAAATGAATTTTCAAATCCTCAGTAGAATTAGTAAAAAAAGCAATGAAGTTAATAACATCATGACGTTCTACTAAATTTTTTAGTACTTCCTAACCATTTAGGAGGGGGTCTATGGCCAACAAACATTTCCATAGGGGTATTACACTATAAAGTCTTTTGTCACATTTAAGTAGTAGAGTATAAAAACAAATGGAAATTTTGTTTTTCTCTTAAAGAATTTCCCTAAGGACGCACACACACACATGTTTGGTAACGACAACACCGACCGACCGGCTGGCATACAAGTACGTACTTGGCTAATAACAACAATCACAACGTTATGGAAAACACAATGGGACATACGCAAGGAGAGGAGGAATTGAGGGTCTTTCGTGAATTCTTAGTGAGGAGAGTAAAAAACAAAACAAAAAAAGAGTCAAATAATAAATAAATAAATAAACAAAAATATCATTGTTTATTAAATTATAAGACTCCTTTAAATGATATTGACTTCATTTTGAATTTCTACGTATGTATGTATGAGTGTATGTGTCTTATTGGGTTTGAATATCAATTTATTTTTTTTTTTGCTCTGTGTTTTGTGTTGCCTTTGTTTTATTGCCTCTTTTTAAGGGCAGAGCAGCAGTTAATATTACATTGACTGGCTGGCTGGCTTGCTGGCACAAACTGCTTGTTTGGGCTGCTTGATTGGCTGTAATAATAAATTTATTTATTTATTGATTGTATCTGTAATACAAGGTGATTATTTGTTAACGTTTGGTAATATTTTTAATGGTAACAATGGTAGAGGTAGACTCATATGATTACAGTATAGACGGGTAATTATTAGCGTATGTAAAAAAGAAAAATATTCTACATATACTACGTTATGATATTTTATTACTTGGGAAGATAATTGAATACAAAAAAAAATGGTAGTAAAAACAAACAAAGCTTATAGGGTTCCGTAATTGCTTGTCATAAATATTAAATGGTATTTATGGAACATATATCATCAACTAAATTATATACAATTAAAATGAGACATGTTTTTAGCTCAACTAAGTTTGAATGATTTGTTGCTTTGGGTTTTATTTTTAAATAAGAGTTCAGTGTCTCAGTGAAATAGTGACTAAAAGTGGCAATTTTGTACATTTCAGAACATAAGAAATATACAGTAATAAAGAACCAAAGCTGATATCAAGTTTAACAATTACTAACAAAACTTCAACCTAAGTAATGTTGTTAATGAGAAATAATTGCCTACAATAAAGAAATGAATGTTTAGATAACCAAAAGCTTGTAAATGATGTAAGCCACTCCATTATTTCATAAGTATGCTCTCGAGCCAACACTCTAGAACTTGAGAGTTCTACAAACAAAGCATCTTGACAAACAGTTCAAAAATTTCAGTGCAATCAAGCAAGCGAGTGTTATAAGTTGATTTAGCTGACTATCATTAACACGAAGCAGAATTATTTCTTTTAGAATAAGATATCAAAATTTATTTAGAAGCTGTTGCTAGAGCTCTGTGCAATGTGAGTGAAATTGTTATCAATTTCGTTATGGAGCTCTTAACCAAAAGGATTATTACAGTTTCCAATGATGAGGCTAATATGGCAAGGAACGTAAATTAAAGAGCACCACAAGGCGGTGTTTTCTCGCTCCTGCTGTAGAATATCATTGTGGAGACTCTACTGAAAATGTGTTAAGGTTTTTAAGGTGATTTTAATGTCAATAATTATACAGACGATCTGAACATTATAAGCTTAGGTTTTGGATGCACCAACTCACTTTTTCAGATGAATATTCACTAAGCGATCCCTAATGGAATTAAACTTTCTTTTAGAAGTACTAGTCGTCGTAGTCTAGTAAGAGTAGTGTGTTGGTTTATTAGACGTGAGGCCTCGGTTCAAACCCCAGGTCAAACATCTCGCTCAAAAAGAATTATAAAAAAATATTTCTTCAGCGACGTTGAGCAATGATGGAACCAAACTCGCTTTAGACGATCTTAAAAAACCAATGCCTCTGTCGGCTAATAGAGAGAGTACGAGGACTTGCTGCTATTCTGGAAAGAAATACATAGATGAATACTTCGTTTATCTATTTGACAGTCAGAACGCAATTTCATCCCTCGGCTCTTAGGTGATGTCTCGAGAAGCTAATACATTTTATCCTCTGCTTGGTGTGTGGTTATGCCGCCATTCCATTCAATGGACAGGCAGATGAGCACACAAGGAGGAGAGCTTACATGCCACTAATGGAGACAGAATATTTCTGAAAATTCAATAAAGAGGCAATCAAAACTTTTGATCGTTGCGATAGCATAAGATTTCTGTCATGCATCAGGCTATCCAGGAATAACCTGAACTTAGTACACAGTCATTTGATTCAAAGCACACTTGCTTAGCATTAAGATCATCACTAACCTAATTGGTAGAATGAATCATCAGAACATATTTTCAGAAACTGTTAGGCACTAAAGTATCCCAGAAGAAAACGCCTGGATGCAAATCAAGTGTTGTGCCGGAAATTGTTCTTGATGACACCGTGCAGCATTTTGAAACAGGACTAGAGGATATTGAGGGCAGTGCAACAAATTCTTTATTCAAGTGCTGTGCAACTCTTCACAACAATATTGATAATAGGATTTCCATACATGTTTGATCTTCTCTGAAATGATCGCCATATGAGCTCCCCATATCGGTTTATAGTACAGAATCTGATATTTTGTCCACACTTTGTGTGATATCACCATCACCTACACATACTACAACCCATTCTGGACATGAAAAGTTTTTCAGAAATCTATCATTCGGAGTCGACTTTAAAATGTAGGTCCCCCGCCACTTATGGATAAATTTAACACACACAACATGGCTGGTGTAAGAAGCTAGGCTGTAACCCTAGAGTAAAAGGTAGTAATAACCAATTAATTAAGCAAGTTTACCAGTACCCCCGAATTACAAACCTAAGAAACTCTAAGGATCTCTCTACTAGCCATTAATAAGGGTCGAGGCCATTTCCACCCTCAAGTTTCAGACAAGATATTCAACTTGTTTTACTTTTAGCTACTTTTGACTTTTTAAAAGCTTTTACATTTCCAAGACAGAACCGATATTTTCTGCAATTGAGCAGATTGCTTTCCTACAAAGAGCTCATGACAGTTTTTTTTTTTTATTTCAAAAAGCATCGTTCACCTGAATTAAGGAAATCTTTTGAACCCTTTCATTCATAATTTTTAATTTTACTCGACATTTGCCTTATTAGATCGTTTTGATTTGCTTTCAAGAAAAGAGAAAAAAAAATACCGCCTCAAGTGCTTAACAAACCCTTTTAATGATGTCGGCTGGCTGTCTATTGTTTTATTAATGAGCCCCACATTTAAATACAATTTATTTTAAAAAAGAATGAAAGCAAAAATATTAAAAGAATAAACATTATAAATATTAAATAAATAAATCATACACAATACAAAAGCAAATAATAAATAAATAAAGAAATAAATAAATGCGTGAAAGGTATTAAAAAACACGCTCTGCATGAGAGTAGGTGGTTATATACAGGTAAATCTCCTCTAACATGGTTATGCTTTGACTTGACCTAAAATTTGTGAATTATTCTAAAAGTATTTAAGTTTCTCATTTAAAAGAGTTTCTTACAATCTGATATTGCCTTGAAACCTTTTCATTGCGTTACACGAGGACTACCTGTATAGCATTTATATGTTTGTGGGTGGCTGGTGTTTGTTTGAAATACAAATATAAACACTTGTATTTAAGCGTGTCTATGTTTTTATTTTGCATGTGCCAACAGCCACATGTCAAGAGCTTTTCTTTTTCTCCCTGCTTTTGGATTTCGTTTCAGTTTTTTTCCTTTTTTCTTTAGCTTTTCCAATGCGAGTTTTTTCTCACTTGTTTTTTTTTTATTTAAAGCGTCGTCATCTTTACCGCTAAATTCCTTCTATCAGCACGAGAGCAATTCCTTTTTATTTTTTCATTTATACCTCAACCAGGACGTAGTCAAGAAAGCAGAAGGAAAAAAAATGGAAAGACTACGTACGTAATACAAACCAAACCATAGCAAACATGAAGAGCAAAGAAAAAAATGAAAAGAACACGGAAAAAACAATTTCAAGAAGAAAAAAAAATATTCTTATGAATTACAGCCTTATGAGATACAATATAAACACTGGCTGTATGCCACTAAGATACTGCTGCTGCTGCTTGTGCTGTTGTTGTTGTTGCTGTTGCTCAAGCCGCTTGAGCAATGTTTACATAATTCTCAAGCGGCAGTGAATTGAAAGTTTTATATGTTGCGCTCAACAGCAGCTGTTGCCACTGTTTCTGTTTTTCTTTATGATGACATCAGCTGTATTTTAGGAAAGAGTTTATGTGGGCTAGCAGCAACACTGTGTGGCTTAGAAATAAGGCCGCGTATTGAAATTAAAAGAAAATCTTGTATGATTATTGAAAAAAGGAATTCAAAGAAGTGAAAAATATCGCACTCTTGGTATAATAAAAACCGATTTTCAGGCCAGAAATCTTGGGAAAACTTTGTCAAGAAATAAATTTCTTTTTCCTTGGCCCTAAAGCATAATTTTCTTTTGGTCTTTCACACAATTGTAAACCAAAATGACAGGAAATGAGAGACAGAGAAGCTTCAATTCTTCATGACAAGAGCTCGGAACAGACGCTTGAGAAGATTACTGTCCTACTCAAACTGTCAGTTCCTGCAGAAAACAAGCAAGGGACTCCTTCTCCTCCTCAAACTGTTCGTTTCTACTGAAGTGAAGCAAGTGGATGCCTAGTTTATCAGGATTTAATTTCAACGGTGAAGTGTAATTGATTCAAGAAAAGAAAACTATTTAGTTCTGCTTGAGTTAAACTAACCTACCATACATACATACATACATAATTAGCCATTACAACCCTACAGTCAGGATTAAGGCCTAGCTTCTCATACCATTCATGTTGTATGCCTTAATTTTATACTTGAGTGGCGGGACCTACAATTTAACGTCGACTCCGAACGTCAGATTTTGAGAGACTTTTTCATGGCAGGTTTATTTACTCTTAGACTTTTTTGCCACAAATCTGCTGAGTGGAAGTTCGTTTTGATGTCTGGCCTGGGGCTCGAACCCGGGGTTAATATCTAATAAGCGAACACACTACCTACGAGACTAACCTACCAACAGACTCTATAAATGCTGCAGGTAATTCAGTGCTTTATAAAACATAAGCACTTTTTGTGTAACCCAGCCCATCTTTCGCAAGTTCGAGATTCAAATATTTTGGCAGATGCCAGTATACCAAACATAACACGTCTCAAAGGATTGGGAAAGTGGGAAAAAGTTAAAGAAGTTTGTACAGCATACAGGCTTCCTTTAGAAGGTAACGACACTATATGAGACATTATTCGTCTCAAAAGAATAGACTGGCAGACATTTAGAAGATTTGTACAAGATACGGATTTCCTATAGAAAGTAAGATAGTATTCCTAAGGATGATCACACAAAATGCTAACATGATGCCTTAGCTGTATGCTAATGGGCATGAGACCCTTGATGGGTGTCCTATGCTTCAACTCACAAAATTAGTTCAGCTAATCCACTACCACGGTTGGAAAGAGCACCCTCTGAACTACCATTTGCATATAGTTTGTATGGTGTACTATTTCTTATATGCTGGAAAATAGCCACTGATATTCTAAAGAATTTTCATATATTTTTTGGGCCAAAAATCGATTTTTTTAAATTGAAAATCTCGACTCACAAAATTAGTTCAGCTATTCCACTACCACGGTTGGACTATTCTTAAATGGTGTACTATTTCTTAAATGCACGAAAATGGCCACTGAACTTCTAGAGAATTTGCATTAATTTTTTGCCAAAAATCGATTTTCTGTATGATGTACTATTTCTTATTCGAAGAAGTTAAGGAAGTTTGTACAGCATACCGACTTTATATAGAAAGTAAGGTAGTATTCCTTACGACAAGCATGCGACATAGGCATGAGTCCTGCCTACCTTACAAAAGATTTCCAACCAAAACTTTTTACGAAAAATGTTAGTTTTTCTGTGATATTGAAATGACAGGATGCAAGCTATTTGATATTATGTAATTACTTTTTGAACTGTTCAACATGCCTTTGGTCTCTGAGAGCCTATTCCTTATATTTCGATATTGTGCCCTCTCTACAAAAATGTTCCTTTAAGCAGCCAACTTTTTTAATGTTTTTCTTAAACAAGAATATAAAGAAATAATATTTCGAAGCTAAAAATAAATCTTTTTGAACTTATATTACCCTAGTTTCGAAGTTGAAGGGTTTGGCATTGGCTGCAGGCCCCGGGGGTTGGCTTAAAACACACGTGTGTGTCGAGTGTAGTATGTAGCTGTATGCAGGCTAGATGGGCGAATTACATTTATTAACGCTTGATTATATTTGTTTATAGGTTATCAAGCGTTAATATACACACGTGCATTTGTTATTTCAACAAAAGAAAATAAATAATTCATGGGATTTTTCTTCTTGACGCAACGACTTTAATATGTAAAGAAAATATTGCGTTTTGTTATACGATTCTAACATAATCATGTGGTAACTTTAAAGATTATATACATATATACGATGTTATTGTAACAATTCTTTTAATGCTCTTTATAAATAATTAATTTTAATGTTTCTTGTAAAATTAAATTATTTACAACAATTTGATAAAGTTTTACTCGCTTACAGCAAAAGTTATGGAGTAAATTTGAAATAAATTTTTGCAACAGAGCTCAGTTAACATTTTATTTTTAATTGAATTACACCAATTAAAGCCTTAACACTTAATATGCCGTTTAGATTTATTACCAACAATGCCATCGTTGTTACGAAAAAGCTCTTAAAAGCCTTTTGATTGAAATGTGGAAACTTTTAAAAATCGAATTTAAATACTTTATTTCATACGAGCCTTAGGCAATTAACCTATAAACTGAGACTTTGATTTGTATTTTTCATGACTTATGCCCTTATTCACCGGCTCATGTGATAAGCTGGCTTAATCACAAGCTGTTTTTAAAATTTACAACATTTTTAGGAATAAAAAAAAAACAACACGACTGCAACTCCATTAATGCTGTTAAGCTTTTATATAGCAACGAAAGTCATGCGATTTTTAATCAGTTATTCATTAAAACTGAAATTTATTTCGTTGTTTTCCTAATAAATTTCAACTGATTTGATATTTTGTGCTCATGAATACAGAGTTTATGTTTTCCATTGTTATATGCATACATATGTATATATGTACATACACACAATATGGCATGTGTGTGCACATGTCATTGTGTATGTATGAGGAGTAAATAACAATAAAATACATGAAGCATAACATTTGATATCACTGCACACAATTTCACCTGAATGCAGCAAGCAAACCAAAGAAAAGAAAAAAAAGAAGAGAAAACGTTTTAAATATTAGGGTGACACCTATTAATGTTTGGTATGGATTTTAAGAGGAATACAAAATGGAGTTGGCAATGGACAGAATAAATATTTGCTTAAAAAATTGCGGTTTACAAGAGGACGGGCAGTTTCCACAGAAAAATTGATCCACAAATGAATTATACCCTTGTCTTTGTAATATCTTGTGCAATACATTGATCAGTTGATTATCATCTTCTGAGTTATACGAAAACGACGAAAATCACCTATCCTGACCATGTTACTCGTATGGCCAAAACTGAAAGTCCCGATTACATATATGCATACATAATTGGTCATTACAACCCGTATGTCAGCTTAAGACCTAGCTTCTCACACCACTTATGTTGTGTGTGTTAATTCTATACATGAATGACGGAACCTACAGTTTAACGTCGGCTCCGAACGACAGATTTTGTAAAACTTTTCATGGTAATATTATTTACTCTCAAAGTTTTTGGCCAGAAATCTGCTGAAATATTTTTTCGTATTTCGTTTCGTTGGAGAAGTCTGTCCTGGGGTTTGAACCGAGGCCTCTTGTCTAACAAGCCAACACACCACCTACTAGATTATGGCGACTTCTTATAAAACACAAAACACGATGTTTGAGAACCTTACAGTTATGGTAAACTTTCATATTTCGTTCGTGGCAGTTGTAAAAAGTAATGAGGATTCGTGATCCGTGTACGGCTGATACATAATTACCACAACAACAGCCTACGTCGACCGCATTCAAATCAATCATACTTTATAGGCCAAAGGCTGCTGCTCAGTGGCAACAAGAGCAATTTCTCAACCAGCACCTGATATGTTTCCTTCTGAAATGCTTTAATGCTTCACCAGTTCCAAGATTGTGTTTCAATGATTCATTCTCTTCCTCTCAGAATGCAAATATTGGGTCCGAAAAAAAACTATTTCAGAAGAAATTTAGTCTACAGTGCCCCGTTAAAAGGCTGGTTTTCAAACCTCAGGTTATTTTTTGATGATCTGATGTCTGAATCAGAACCAACTTGGGTAGAAAAAAGTTGTTCATCGCCTTTAAATAGAGAAGACCATTGAGGAAGATTTGAAATAAAGTTTAATACAAAATTTACCCTTAGTAGGTAGTCCTGAGTACTTGTAGAGCCATAGTGGCAAATATAAAAACATAGGACTCATAAGACCCTTTGTGTTCATTCTATCAAAGACAAAAAAAAAGAAAAAAAAAAAGAATTCGAAGGAACAGAATAAAAATAGGAAAGCACCTACGGAAGAGTGGACAAACATGCTTTGACAAATATAAATAGGCTCAGGGAATCCGAATATCAGCCACCATAAAGAATGTTTAACTTTCTTCTATCAACAGTTAAACAGAAATACTCTACTGTTTCCAGTCCCTCCTCATGTCCTTATATTCTGCAGAAATACGGTTGAGATCGCTTCCAGATTCTTATCAATAGTTTTACATCACTTTAGGCACTTAGCATTTCAATCTGTTTTGCCAGTGCTTCTATTGCCAAACACCTTACCATAATGAATCCTTAAGGGTAGCAAATTGAAAATTTTAAACTAACAATCAAGCCTTTAATCGATTTAGAGAATCCCATCTAGCAATAGCATCAGCCATCTAGTTCCCTCAGAATACCAGAATGCAAGGAACCAACCATGCGACTAGGAAGCATGTTAAGTTTATTGAGCCTGAGCAGCGAATTAGTTCTACCACAGTGAGTGGATCGTCGAAGACTCTATGTCACGTTTACATTCCGATCTATTATGCCAGTGGCGTTCTCATCACCCGATGATTCCTTAGCAGCAGCATACTGAAGGTTTTAAACCAAGAATCCATTTTCGTTTCTGCGCCTATTAGGATTTTAACTGGAATCATTATCATTCACACACTGTTCGGTAGTGGACCCATATACCGATGCTGAGTTATTTATATATCGAGATTTCCACGACATACTGCACTCATCAAAGTTAACGCGACTACTATACCCCTACTTAGGCCACCCTAATGTGTGTTTAAATTCAATATTTGTGTACATAAATGAGTATGGGTGTATGCATGAGTAAATGATTGTATGACTGTGTGTGTGCGTTGTGTGTGTGTACAATATAACGGTTTGTTAGATGTTAAGTTGAGTTAACAACGTTTAATTTACAGCGTTGTTAATATTAAATGTCAACGTACAACTTGACCACTTAAAAAGGTATACACGTACGCATACACGTACACGTAAACGCATATACTTTAACGTACATGTATTGATAAGCAAACACATTGATATTAATTTATACAAATACATGCATAGTTTGTGTATACAATCTACACATTGTGTTCAAACATTCAAACATAAATTCACATGAATAAACAAACATACGTCGTACATACAACAACATGGAAACAAACAGTATAAAATTAAATACTTATACATCTATGTATGTACAATGTACATACATACATTTTCACTTAATTGTGATACATATTTACACACACTATAAACGCACAATAGCAGTTCTCTGGCATACATGTGCACAAATTATGAACTTAAGTTCAGATAGCAAAAGCATGTGTGTATGTGTGTGTGTTGTGCTGAGATTATTTAAGTGATAAATTCAATGTGTGTACGTGTGCACCGTGTTAGTGAGTGTATTGGTGTTAAGATGCACACTGATCTGCGATACAATCACTAGCAAGCAAATACATACTTGCAACATTATGAGGCATAATTATGTTTAATAATTATAATATGCGCTGTTGAAGATACAATAAACACTTCTTAGTTTCGATTTAAAAAATATTAACAAGAAATCCACATTAATTTTTAACAGATATACATACATACATACTATATATGTACGTTCGTATGTATTGTTATGTATGTTTTAGGCATACAGTTAAGCAAATAAGGAACTATGTATGTATGTATGCTTTGATTGTTGTCAACAGATTTATGAATAAATTTTGACAACCCCTCCTCACGCAGCCTCTAGGTTTTACGCTGGTCTTATATGTGGCCCCAGCAGCAAGCCGGTGCCATCATCGTTGGTGGAAGGTCCAAACTTTAAGGCCGCGCAACAATTGGATCTATCTTCCTTGCATTTTCGTTTCTTTCTCCATAACTCATCTCCCGACAAGACCATAGCAATAGAAGACTATAGTCGCCGTAGTCTAGTAGGTAGTGTGTTGACTTATTAGACGAGAGGCCACGCTTCGAAACCCATGTCAGTCCTGTCCAACAAAAAGAAATCTGAAAAAATATTTCTGCGACAACTTTCTCTCAGCAGATTCCTGACAAAACCTCTAAGAGTAAATGAAATTACCATGAAAACTTTCTCAGAAATCTGTCGTTCGGAGTCGACTTTAAACTGTAGGTCCCCCTACTCATGGATAAAACTAACACACACAACATGATTGGTGTGAGAAAATCCTGACTAAAAGCTGTGGTAGGTAGTGGCCTATTACAGAAGAAGTAAATCGAATCAATGGTCGAATTGCAGAGATCAGGCTCGTTTTGAGGGTTAGAAAGGCTTCGCACAGTGTGTTTCATGGAACTGCCAAGACGACATCCATCTTGATTTTCTCATTTACTACGCCTAGACTATGATTATATTTTCAAATATTAACCCTAAAGCAAAGTACTACGTAAGATCTTCGGTCCAGTACGAGTTGGCGATGATTTCCGCATCCGATCCAACAGTGAGCTCAAAGACATAGACGTTGTGTAGCGTATTAAAATCCACCGATTGCGCTGGCTCGGCCATGTCGTTCGAATGGGGGAAAATGCCCCGGCGAGACGGGTATTTGATGAGGGGATCTGCGGAAGTCGGCGAAGAGGACGACCTTGGATCCGTTAAGAGGACCACATCGATGAAGCCCTGTCATCGATTGGTGTGACCAACTGGTGTAGGCGCGCAAGAAGTAGAGGCGCCTGGAAGAATGTGTTGCGGCAGGCCTAAATCCATTAATCGGGTTGTTATGGCCAATTAAGTAAGTAAGTAAGTAAGTAATATACTGGATATCCTACTTATATTTTAGAGCCCTTTTTTGTAGTAACTTGTCGTTGGGAGTAAATAGCAGGTAATTTTCCAAGTCTCCTGTCATGAATTAATTCTCCTGTCCATACGTTTTCTATGAAGGATTTTAAAATTGATTTTCAGTTTTCTAAAATACACACCTCTCGTCTGCCCCTCCTCCCCCAAAAATATTAAATTCATAAATTGTTATCGTTTAACTGCTGTTGTTGGCTTTTGTAAACCAGCCAAGATTGGTTTGTCTGACTATCCTTTGATAAATATTTACACGTTTTATTTGTTTAAATTTAAATTTTCAATTTTAATTTTATATTACAAGTAAACAAAACAACAATAACAACAACAATAATATGATGATAATAACGATACGATTCATTCTCAAATTAACATTATCTTCTATTACGTGTAAATTGTGTTTAAATAATATTTTTGTTAAGATAATATTGCTTACTTAAGGCTCTTGTCTATAATTTTAAAATATCTCAGCAATTAAAATAACAACAACAAGAACAACAACAACAAGAGAGAGAAAAAAGCAATTAATTTATTAACAAATACTTGCAAACAATCAAATTGCTGGCAACAGGCAATAAGTTTCAGTTGATTGTTGATTCCCAAAGGCTATTGGAGTGATGTTTTCTGTTATGTGTGCAAACTAAGGATGAAAACGAAACCCATTGGACTTTAAACGGAATGGAAATGGTTTAAAAATCTTGTATTTATTCAGGCAGAATAAAGAAAATTATATTTTTTAACGAATGGATCAGAGATCAGCAATGAATCGTTTTCGTTCGCTACTCATAAGTACACATGAAATTTTGAGTACAAGTGAGTCAACAGTTTTGAAATTCAACTATGTACTCTGATTCATTCGTACTCACTACAACATTGATTTATAAGTACAGGTTGCAATGAGTATGAGTACAACGTTGACATCAAACTCATAACATTCGAAATATGGTTGATTCATACGCCTACTCATTCAGATTCATAAATTTTGAGAAATACTTATAATACTCATAAATGATTCGAGAGATTCGAGTGATTCGAATCATTCATCAACATTTACGGTCTTAGTTATTGTTGCATTTACAAAAAAGGAAGAAAGAAAAAGACAAAGACAAAAACAGCAAGCATAGCAAACACACAACCTTCTAGTGAGTATTGTAGTGTTCGTACGCAAATCATATTTATTTTGTGATTCTTGTAAATGTTGAGTAAAGGAGAGTCAAAATCAACAACACCATGCATATTGTTAATTATGAGTACGATGAGTACTTCAAAATTTGAATTGAGTAGCATGAGTATGATATCAAAATAAGTATGAATGCATAGAAATATCAGAAGTTATGAGTATGATACGAATCTACTCACCTTTTTGAATACTCATTGCTAATCTCTGGTATGGATATCGTTTATTATAAGCTTGTTTTATGGGTTGCGTGTGCTATTAAAATCCAGGCAACCTCTGCCAAATTTTAGGTTGGCTTGGTAGCTTTCATGTTAACTGTACTCTGGACAGAATATACTGGACAGAAATCATACGACACTATGGTTTTGAAGATTTTAAGAGAAAAAAAGTGTATTCTATCATGCGTAAATCTATATTATAAATTTTGATAGGTAGTTGGACATAGGACTACTATCTGACAGTCAGTCCCGCACTCAAGCTGTTGTCGCTTATGATGTAAAATCGAAGATTGCTTGGGGCTTCCTGGGGAAGGAAGGAAGGTAGGGAAAAAAGTTTCATTCTGCTGAGTTATGTGCGAATTCTTAGCAATGAGCCAGCAGACAAGCTTGCTTGAAGGGGAGACCAGAACTCTGGTCCGGAGTAATGGGAGCGAATATGATAAAAAAAACAGGACATATCACTACTATCTGACAGTCATGTCGTTGCTTATGATGTAAATTCGAAGATAGTGTGGGACTGCCTGGGGAAGGTAAGGAAAAAGTTAACATCTGCTGAGTCATGTGCGAATACTTAGCAATGAGCCAGCAGACAAGCTTGCGAGAAGGGAAGACCAGAACTTTTATGTGTAATAGAGAATATTTAAAAAAGTATGCTAAATAAACATACATCTACATAATTGGCCATTACAACCCTTCAGTCAGGATAACGGTCTAGCTTCTCACACCACTCATGTTGTGTGCCTTTCTTTAATGCTTCAGTGTCGGGACCTACAGTTTAACGTCGACTCGGAACGACAGATTTTGAGAAACTTTTTCATGGCAGGTTTATTTACTCTCAGAGTTTCTGCCAGAAATCTGCTGAGAGAAAGTAGCCGAAGAAATATTTTTTTTTATATTTCGTCTTGATGTCTGGCTTGGGGCTCGAACCCGGGCTTTACGTCTAATAAGCGAACACACTACCCACTAGACTACGGCGACTTCATGCTCAATGAAATGGAAGACAAATAGAGCCCATGGCAATTTCCAAATTTGTTCAGATTGGGAATGATTTAGAACCCAATACGTAGTTTTAGTTATAATGAGAATCAAGCATCGGGAGCATAGCATTCTTGCTGCCTCTAAAGCATGAATGTATTACAGGGAGGATCGTATAGGTGCATAACAGGTGCTAGACAGGGAAATTGCCATTGTTGACACCGAGTAGCATCCAAAAATTTGTCAGGGGAAACAGTCTTGGAGCAGGGCTGTTTATAAAATTTCTTACTCTGAGAGTAATTAAATTTGCTATGAAAAGTTTCTTAAGTTTCTGCTGTTCAAAGTCGACATTAAATTTTAGATCCCACCACTCATATCAGATTTTAGCACACACAACGTGAGTAGTTTGTAGAGCTAGAATGCAATCCTCACTTTTGATTACAAGGCCATACCTTTTCTTGTTTAAAAAGATTTCAAATTTCTTTCTAAAATCCAAAATATCATTTAAATTTCTTTAAAATGAGAATGTAAAAAAATACAAAAAAAAAACTTCCTTTCAATTTAATGTCACTGCATCTGATGGCATGATAATAAAATGGCAGCATCTTTTAGTTGATTTTCCATTTGGAGCAAACAAAAACCTCAATAAGTAAATTGATTATAAAGAACCTTTAATTTTGCGATCAACTAAAAAATTCATTAACTAAACTATCAAGTCAATGAACAAAAATGACAAAAACATTTATAATCCACACGGCAAAAGATGATACCCAGAGACTGAAGCATAAACTCAAGCTGAATTTTATTCCTAGGAACGTACATACATGCGTAGAAGACAGGCGATAAAAGATGAAATTGCTTGTTCAATAAAGGCAGGCAACAGTTATGGGAATATTGAATTCCGAGTAATAGTTGCTGCTGCAGCTACTATAACTGGCAGCGGTAGTATAAAATTTTATTGAAAATAAATACAAGAAAAGAAACGAAAAGAATGACAAAAATAGAGAGTAGGAAAGACTGTCAATCTAATTGAAATTCTAGACAAAATCTTCCGCAAATTACCTTCATTGACAAAAATCTCTAAAAACCCAAACCAAACTTAGACAGCCAACCAAGCCAGTCAAACAAAGCCAAATACACAGCAGCACAGCAGAATTATAAAAACGGCAAGGAAGACGACGCGCTTAGGGAGAGAGGTAAATATAGTGGCAGCAAACAACGTACAGCAGCTACTAAGAGAATGCGGTAAAAGTAAACATACACACAAACACACACACAAAATAATGCTACAAACACACCCGCATTTCTTAAAAAATTTTTCTACGAAAAACCAAACTTAAAACGATTGCAGCAAAAGCAGCGTAGCGTAAAAAGGGGGAGAGGAGAGAAAACCCACACAAAAAAAAATAATAACAAAAGTAAGAAACAAACAGAAGAGAAACGTTTGAAATTACACGATACTAAAGCGCGTTTGTTAAGGTTCCGGTTTGAAACCGGATACGGAAGTGGTGTTGCATAGAGTGTCGTTTGTTGTGTAAAAAGAATTCAACGCATTTATTTTAACCCCCATCATTTTCTTTTAGTTAGTTGTTGTAGTTGTCGTTGTTGTTGTTGTTGAATTTCACATTTATTTTCAATTTCTTTTTTCCACCTCCACCCACCATCCTTCCCTCTCATACCCTTTCACCACCATCCATCCTTATGCATTGAAAGATTTATAGAAATTCGTTGTCGTTTTTGTTTTTTCTCTTCTAATTTTCTTGCTTCACTTACAGTTGGTTGCAGTTTTTCAATCGCTGCCAGCATTTTTTGTTTGTATGGCATTCAACATACACATACACATACGCAGAACTGAAATTTGATGCTACAAAAGCTGCTTATTTTTAAGCAGCACCGTTGCCAGCATGGGAAAAAGGTAGTGTTGGTTCGCAAAATTCACAAGCTGGTTACGCAATATATTTTTTTCTCTTTTATTTCTGCGTCAGCTTTTGTTTTTTGTTTTTGTTGGTTTTCTTTTAAAATGTTTATTTTATTTAACGAAAATGATGTCTTTATTCTTCGAAAGCTGATTTAAAGGATAATTTTTTGTCTTATTATTGGTAACTTTAAAGGAAAAGTTAAATTTACCCGCAAAATAAACAAAACTGCATGGGATTATTAACTTGTCTACGTGATCCTTCTTCCTGGAATGCATTAATGCCCTCCAGAATGGGTTCCAATGATTCATTCTCATTCTCCCAAAATTTAAGCCTTGAGTAGGATGGTCTACATCAGAATAAGTTTTCATTGTGTGTTCAAGTCCACCTGGTTTGGGAAGAGCTTTTGATCCTCTTTGTCTTTCATTTCATTGAGCATACCTTTCTAAATATCATGGTCTCATCAACAGCGAGGAAACTTTTCTTATCTCAAGCTCCTGTACTTATGCAGCAGGGGGCAGGCAGCCTCATTTTCCCTACTTAGTTGATTAAGCTGCCTGAGACACTTCCATACCATCTTCAGTTCAATAAAAACTGAATGCTTCTATGACTGTCTGAGTGTCTACTAGTACTGCCATGTACTGTCTTTCGTACCTCATACCCTTGTTGAACTGCATGTATCTTTCGCTAGCATAGGCTTCCAGTTTTGAAAAACTCGCGAGTTTCCTAATTTACTTGAAGTATTTCATTCTGAAACCAAAAGTTTCCACACTTTTCTCAATTTTTGTGCTCGAGCCAGCCGTATGCAATTGAAGAGTAAACTGGAATGTTTCTGGTCCCTGGTCTGTCCATTTAATTTTCCAAAAACCGCAGGGCCTAGTGGTTCTGACGAAGCTAGCGCTAAGAAAAAAGCTGTCAGCCATTCGATTTATTTAGTCACGAAGCCGCCTGATGAATCACATATAAGACTTTAACCTAAACAAAAGCCTCAAAAACTCTGGTCGTCACTACCATGTGCATTGAATTTAAATACGAGAGCGTATCCAGTGTTGCATTCACTCTGTCTACTTGGTATTGTGTTGCCTTATAGGATGAGAGCCCATGGTGGCAACCCCCAGTTCAAACATTTCGAATAAAACGAAATATAAAAATATGTAGTTACTGTAGTATAGTAGGTATTGTATTCGCTTATTAGACGTAAAGTCCGGGTTCGAATCCCAGCTCAAACATCAAAACGAAATATGAAAAAAAAACATTTCTTCGGCGACTACCTCCCAGCAGAGTTCTGGCAAAAACTCTGAGAGTAAATAAAATTGCCATGAAAAAGTTTCTCAAAATCTGTCGTTCGGTGCCGACGTTAAACTGTAGATCCCGCCACTCAAGTCTAAAATTAAGGCACACAACATGAGTGGTGTGAGAAGCTAGGCCGTAATCCTGACTAAAGGGTTGTAATGGCCGATTATGTATGTATGAATGTATTGTATTGATCAATTAAGATAATAGCCAGAATATACATCTTTCTGGGAGGAGCTGGATAATTGTACTACTTTCGTGACGTAACTGACAATTGTGAATACAGAATAATTAGAATCCTTGTAGACTTTTTTCTTGTAAATGGCGAAAAATGCGATTTCAAATGTAACTTAAGTGAATGCATTTAAATGAGATTGACGTCTAAACGTTAATGTTTAGTGTAGATTTTTGCTTAAAGTCGTAGTTGGTCCATATTTCTTTGAGAACGACGTTGACCAAACCATCACTGGCAATGGCTGCGGCTATGGGCCAATGATTAGCAACTTATTTTGCCTTGAATTGCATAATATGAACACCAGCGAGTTGTGGGTTCATTAGCTTATGCCACATTTGATAGTCTGCACGAGCGATTTGCGGGGGCATGGTCATCTCACGTGGAATTGATGTTCACATGCCAAAGAGATTGTGCGATTTGGTTCGGTTTAAGTTTTTTTTTCCTTTTGTGGGGTATTCTTAAGTCATAGGCGTATGCAACTAAGTCGCAAGACACAGTGGATTTCAAAGTTAATAGAATTCATACAATCGTTCAAATTCAGCTTGATTTGATCACTCTGTACGAGTGATTTCTGGGGGCATGGTCATCTCATGTGGAATTGATGTGAACATGCCAACTAGGAGATTGATTCGGCTTAAGTTTTTTTTTGTGGGGTTTTCTTAAGTCAAAGGCGTATGCAATTAAGTCGCAAAACACAGTGGGCCTCAAAGCTAATATAATTCATACAACCGTTCAAGTTCGGCATGGAAAATTAGAAATTTCGGATACCTTCCACCAAGAGAAGCAGTAGTGGGCGCATGAACAATCAATAGGTCTTTCAAATGAATATCTTGCACACACTTCGTTTTATTTACATAAATTTAAATTTAGGAAGTGCTTAATGAAAGTCTCGATACAATATTAAGTATTAAGAAATCATTTAATTTTTCATTTTCCTTGCATAATACAATAGAATAACGAAATCTTATGAAAATTATAATAATTTTTCATTATTTTCTTATCGATTTTCTATCTTCCCAAGGAATACCAAAAAAAAAAAAATTCTTTAATGCCTCTGGAGAATAATTGAAATCATTGACGCATTAAATTAAAAAAAAAAAAACAGAAAGAAAGGAAAAAATTTTAAAAAATATAACAAATAATGGAGTTGTTAACTGGGATAAGACACGAAGAAAGTGCTGCTTTAGTTGCTTGAGAAGTAGTCTGAAACAAAAATTTATACTAGAAGTAACATTAACACATCGTAAACATGTTCTCTCAAACATGCTTGCTTGCTTAAGATTGTAATATATGCTAAAGACATATGTATGTATGTATGTGGAGTACGAAAACTGCCAGTATTTAGAATGATTTAAATGCTGGAAGTCATTCTATACATACATATGTAGGTATACAATAGCATACAGCAGCAAGTGATGAGGTGCTGAGATAAAAGTTTTGTTAAGAAGAGTGATATTAAGAAACACTTCTTCATATACAACCAACACATGCAGTGATAAAATATACTTGTCTTTTATATCATATACATCAGCATAAACAGTATGTTATTGTTTAGACTTGCTGTTGTTGTTGTTGTTGTTATTATCATTATTACACTGGTTATTAATATTTTGTATGAGAAAGCGAGCGTGCGGCGCGGTGAACTGTTTGTCATAGAAGAAGAGTTCCAATAGAGCCTTAAGATTTCTTTTGTTTTTTTTTCTGTTGTTTTCTCTTCAAACACGAGTAATTTATTGTTGTATACCACCTCTTAGATTAAAGCAGTATAAATGATGATATTGCAGCAACACACACACACACAGGCATTCGCATTCACATTCATAAGACATTTGAAGCTACTCAAAATATGTTATAATTTGTAAACCCATCAAAGAAGCAGCTTCAGACCAAAAACTGTTTGACTAACTGGCTGGTAACTGAGTGACTGACTGAGTCGCTCGCTAGTTGACTATGGTAACATGCCACCATAATCAAGATGTACATATGTAAAGACGTTGTTACTTTTGCCTCATACTGTGGTGTTAAGGATAAATTATGTTTTTATCTACTATGATGGCCTCTGGCTTTTTTCAAACTGTATGGGAGATGTTGTTGGCAATGGAATGGATTTTTATTACAACACACATCCCTGTAGATTTTAAAAGTGTTTTGAAAAAAATCATCATCATTCTCATTATCAAACTTTCATTGTGCATACAATGCGTTACTTTACTTCTTCTCTTTTTTGTTTTTTTTTGCTATTTTTACGCGTGAAATTTACACGCGTATAGCATAATTTGACATAAATTTCATCTCTAGAGGGCATATACATTTATTTACCTCCCCCCCTCCCCCAACACTCTGTGTTCCTTCTTTCTTTCTTTTTGGCAGTCAGGAAAAACATCACAACTTTTTGTAACGTAGCAATCAACGTCTTCATTACCATTAGCCTTCAAGTGTACAGAATTATTGTTGTTGTAGCGCGTTTGAGCATTTAAAAAGCCGTAAAACAGCAGTTTTTATAGTCTCTGCTAAAACAGTATTTTATTGAGATTGAAGTGATTTTTTTGGTTACTTTTATATGCCATATGTTTGGCGGAGGAAGACCACATATGAGTGGCTTTTGGAAAACCAATTAATGTTGGCAATATTTTGGTGTTGCTCAAAAGTGGTCTCACAATCTTTAAAGTTTAGGTTTTAAGCGTTAAAATTAAATAATTGCTTCCATAGACTTGGGTTTGGTGCGGCAGGAACCTAGAGTCAAACGCCAAACCCGAACAGTTTCAGTCGAATACTTTTTAAAACCTAAATGCCAGCAAACATTCTTACTTTCAAGTCTTAGATTAAGTTAGCCGACTTGTTTGGCACAGCTTAACGTTGTAAGACAATTATTATCTCTTGGTAACTCTCAACCATACCGTGAGTCGTATGAAGGTGTAGATTTTTCTTAAATCATCCTTGGCCAGGCATGTTTCGTTACTAAATTCCGGGTGTCCAAAAAATCTTTTTCTCTTGTCTTAAAGCGCCGCACAATTACAGACAGAAGTTGTTCTGTGGCCTGCTCTTCTTCCCCGTCATTGTAGCATCTGCAGAAATCACATCACAATCAAAGGCCAGTGATTTGTTATCACTGCTATGAGGTTGCTTGGATGGAATCTTGTTAGGTTCAATACAAATTTTGTTTTGCATATATTCACGTCGGAGCAAATCTCCCTGGTTTTTCCTACAAGTGAATGGAGTTTTTTGTGATACCATTTGTTCGCCTCTCTATGTGGGATAGCCTATCTCATGTAGGAAATTATGGCGCTTTAGCATATGCATCGATCCTGTTATTGACTTCTATGTCCCAGCGTCCAGGAACCCTTTCCTGGGAGGTATAAACCATTATCATAAAACGATCTAATCGCCATCAGCGCGTTGTAAACTAGGATCGAAAGCAGGTTCCGGTATATTCAGACCATTCATATCCAAAATTTTGGCATAAGCCTAGCTTCTGTACTTCGATGCTCTAATGGTTATGGCGCTTAGTTTCATTGCCGTGTTGGCAGCCACATATTTCACCAACCAGTTAGGGATGGTAAACAATGCCGTGGATGATGTTATTCTAAGGGCAACTGTTACCATGATCACCATCATTCTTATAATCCAGTCTAAGCGCGTTTCATGATTCCTTTTCTCTAAAGTCAAGCACCAAATTTGCGGCCTCGTAAAATAGATAGAGAGCAGTAGTCGTTCTAGTGGTGGAACTGTCGAAATGAGAACTTTACCGATACATCCTATACATGCAGAAAATTTCACCTATTGGCGTGGATTTTGGGGCTTTCAGTGTTATCGGACCATATTTGTTAAGAACGACTTTGGTCAGGCCACAGCCACTAAGGCCACTCTGATTACAAACTTCTGTTGGTCTGAACTGGAAGATCTGGTAAGTAATGAAATGTGTTTTCAACAGGACAACGTCAGGTGCCATACAGATTATAGCACTTTGGATATACAGCAAGAGTGATTTGAGGGCATGGTCATCCCAGTTGGGGGTTATATAAATTGGCCATCAAGACTATGCAATTTGACTCCGGTAGACATTTTCTTGTAGGAATTTCTTAAGTTGTGGGGTATGCGAACCTAGCACAAGCCACAGACTCATAGCTGAAGATGATTTTTCAATGAAAATTCGAATCTGTAACTCCAGAGTCCTATTTAACGAATACAGGTCGTTGTCTATGGTCGTTTTCCTTCGGTTCCTAGGACAGTTAATTTTGCACGGTTCCAGGTTCAAGTCGCTACAAAAAATTTGTAAGGCGACAGGTCTACTTCTTGTGAGCGATGCAAAACCTACTGCCTCGGACTCTCCTGCGCATTCCGTAGATAGGTTCACTAAATCTGCGTGCTCTCTTCAATCAAGACAGATTGCATCTCTCCACTTCTATCATTTTTTTCAATTTAAGTTTTTTTTAAATTTGGAATTTTAATTATTCTAAGATACTTTCGTTGATATCTTTTGCATTTTTCTACTATTTTGATTGCAACAATATTTAACAATAATTCTTTGGTTGTGTGTGTGTGTATAGAAGCAGAATAGAAAGTAATTTTGTTTAAAGAGCTGCTGATAAAAACATTTCATTTGAAAAATGTATTTCTGTTGTATCTCCATCAAAATATATAAACAAATTTTTTAGTTTTTTCTCTTTTTTGTTGTTGTAGTTTTCGTTATCATTGTATTATTTTGGCTGTGTGTGTGCATGCATGCATGTGTGTATTTTGAATCCTATTGTGCGGTTTGCTTGTTTTTTTTTCTCGTTCTATTAATCTAAAAGCATGCTGCAATACAAGAAAGTTCCATGTATGCAACTGTACCAGCTAGTAGTTTGTCCTGTGTGTGTGTGTTAGTAGAGGTAAAGGATATATTGAAAACAACTTTGTAGAGATTCTTTTCGGTTGCGTTTTTCGTCTGTGTATCATATACAACAGACACAAGTTTTTTGTTTTGTAAATAAACAAAGAAACTAAAGTCGGTCAAGGCCGACTTTTCTTGCCCTTTGTAGCAAGTTTTCTTCAGCATGGTATACATTTAATTTATTAGACTCAGGGACAATATGATATGAGTTAACAGAGTAAAGGACCAGTGAAAACCCAAAGCTTTGTGGACCTATTAGGCCAACGTTTTTGCTGCTGAAAACTATAGGACTGGTGGATATTGTTATCAGGAGAAGTATATTCAATACGGCACTATTGCATCAATGTTAGTTTGCAGGCAACATAGCGAAAGAAACTGGTAAAGGTCAAGCTCTCTAGATATCGAGGGAATCTTTGTTAGCACTGACTAACGCCTATAAAACGTGTAACTAACAGGCATATTGAGCCGACTGATGGCAAATATCGGCGGACGAATGCAATCGAAAAGAAAATTGATTATGGCGACGACAAACTCGATACTACTCTATGCACGGTCTCGGGCGCCGTAGTCCTCGTTATCACAGATGAGATACCTATCGACTTGCTGGCATTTGAGCGAAGACGATTATGGAAAGCGAAGAGGGAAAACCATGCCATTAGTGCAACAGATGTCAGTTCGCAAACAATGCGGCGATGGCAAAGCAGATGGAGCGACGAAGCAAGGGGAAGATGGACTGATAGACTTATTCCATCTATAGAAGCATGGATACAGAGAAATTTTGGGGAAACTAACTACTTCCTGATACAGTTTCTTTCGGGTCACGGTTATTTCAGGCAATATCTACACCGCATGGGCAAGGTGATCGACCCTGGTTGCATTTATTGCGAGGAAATAAATGACGACGCTGAATATACATTTGATGCAATGGAAAGCATCAAATGGCAAGACGAGAAGAATATGCTGATGGAGCAGATTGGTGAATTCACACCCGACAACGTTGTGGACGCAATGCTCGAGAGCGAGGCGAAATGGAGCGCTGTGAGAAAATACGTTGAACGTGTTCTCCGCAGGAAGAAGGTCGACCTTGACACAGTACGACAAAATGATGCACGAGAAGGCGAGCCAATAGCTTGAAGCTGGCTTCAAATATGGCGTACCCAGACGTTAGAGAGTAGATAACGGTCCTTTACAGCACGTTGTTCTGGGCCCTTCGCGAAGTAATGCAGATAGCCGTCCCGGGAAGGAATTATCCCCAGAAGAGGAAGAGGGATTGTTTTTAGTGGAAGTGGAAGCTGACGACGGTCACTGTAAGTGCGAAAGCATTTTGAACCTTACCTCACACGGCAAAAAAAAGGTGGAGTATTATCTCCATACTGTAACTTCCATCTTGAGCGCGAGCTTGAATTGACTACAACTGCTCCCAGCGTCTGCCGTAGCTTTTTCCACATGTAACATGTAATCTAGACTATATATTTGATGCCAAACACAGCTGTCCAGCTGCCTGCATTTTGATTAGAATTTGAATATTTTCGACAAACTGAAGTCCGGCCGTGACGTGCAGTCTAGACTGTAGCGAATGATGGTGGCTTAGAGGGAAAACAAAAATAAGCAATTTTCAGTGACCAGCTTGTCTAGAGCCATGCTTAGCTGTCCGTTTGCTACCATGTTGATCAGAATTGAAATATTTTTCACTAGCTGAAGTCCAGCAATGTTTACAGGACTCCAGTCGTTTCAAAACTAATATTTCGTGGCTTTGTTTACAAAAGTATTCCAATAAGAAAGTGGATCTTAAATCCAAAGGTCTTGAGTTGCAAAGGTATCAATGACTGCCTGGTCACCCAACAAGCACTGCTTTGAATGGCATTCAAAGGAGTGTTTAATGTGTACTGGATGTCACTAGAAATCCAATTTCCTAACTTCCTAGCAGGAAAAGACGACGCAGGAGCCTTTATGACACACAGCATAACTAAGCAAGTGTGTCCACCCTAGCCACGTCTCGCGTAGTATTCCGCAATGGCGAAAAAGGAAGTAATGGGGGATTCCTTAGGCTTACTAATAAGGCAGATAAGCAGTTGGTTACTTATTGTCTTGATCATGTGGGACATATGAACTACGACTAGAATCTAGTATAATTAGGTTGTAGAGGTGAAGATTTTTTCTCCCGGAAGCGTAGTGAAGAGTGATGGGTAGAGATTGTATAAAAAATCTCAATGGCTTCAAGGATTTCTGTATAATATTAGTAGGTTTCTCTGAGTTCCCAAAGGGGCGATGCAAATGCTCATCAATGTTGACCAAACTCTTGAGAACATCGGTAACAAAACCTAGCCACCGGGTAATTCTTAGTCTTCGTTTGAAATCTCAGTATTCTCTTTCGTTAAAAAAGAGTACAATGCGATATAATATGGCACTCAGTAAGCTTGATATCAGGCTACTGACAAAAAGGTTTTCAAGATGCTAATTGCAAGTAAATTGCCACTGATTTCAGATTCTGTGAATTTCAAAAGAGCTTAGAGTATAGGCGTGCTTTTGTACAATGTTAAGAGAGCTTTTATTCTATACGGACGTCGATGCCCTGTCGGCTTGTGGGTTTCATTTCCTTCAGTATGTCATTCTCGGCTTTAACAAAGGTATGGACGTTGAAGTTTGATTACAATTTTGTGAAATGGTCTTATTTCAGTGGAAAATTGACTGATGTCTCGATAAAATAGCACAGAGTTTGGATTGCAACTCAAGCAATTCAATATTAGATATTCTCATGTTGTTTCAAACACCATCTCGAACACTTTTATCATTACATATTATGATAGTGTAGAAAATAAATATAAATATGCTCTCTATAGAGTACAAGATGTGTCATACGACACTATTGACGTTGTATGTTGGTAAACATCTATGACACACATCATGCAGCATGAAGCTAGTGTCACCTACATATGTATGTATGTATATTCTAAAGCCCTTACCTCAAAAATTCTATCCTACTGCCATTGCCAGTAGCTTATGTGTACATATGTATATATGTACATACGTTTATTGCTGTAAAGTATACCTAAGAATCCTATGCATTTTTCGTTAAGGATTTTGTGCAGTTTTTACTCTAATTTAATCAACTGAAAGCGCATTTTCATTTCTTTCCCGCCATCTATTCACTCACTACTCATTGACTAGCATTTTTTCAGCAGCAAATGCAATTCAATCTTGAATTTTATTTTTTCTTTTCATTCTTTTCTCTACTTTATCTTGTTTTTTTCTGCCTTATATTCTTTTTCTTAGAACTTGTATCGTCACTTGTTTGCTGCATGACAGCACTTACTTCTTGCAGGAGGGAAAGAAAGTTTTATTTCTAGAAATAGAGAAGTACTGTGTGGTGATGGTTTCTATTGTTGTCATGTAAGTGAGGGTATGATATAGGAAAAGCAAAAAAGAAAATAAGAAGAAGAAGAAGAAGAAAAAAATCAATCATTATAAAATATTTTTGTCAAATATTGTTGCAAGTAATCCAATATTTTTCTCTGGCTCCTATGGATGGAACAAAAATAATTGCATTTAGCATTGATTTCATCGACGGGTATACATAGGTATACTCAAGAAAATGATAGACAGAATTTTAGGAAAATGAAATTGTAATGGAATTCCATAGAAATAACAATTACTAGGTAAAAGCGGATTTAAAAAAATTTTAATAATTCTCATGTTTAGCAGTAAACAAAAAAACGAAGATATTTTGTTTTTAACAAATCACGATTTAAAATTATACTTGAAACCATGGATGTTTTATTTTAGTAAATAATTGTAAATTATAACCCATTAGTCAAGATTACAACGTAGCTTCTCACACCACCCATGTTCTGTGAGCTAATTTTTACAAAGACCCTACTGTTGTTTATTAGATGCAACAGTAATATTAAGTTACCTGTGACTATGAGTGATGTCAATATAGGCTATCAAAAACTCTAAATGTTCTGGTCACGAAATTTAAAAGAAATGTTCGCTGAAAGCAGAATATTGTCGAAGGAAGCATTCAAAAGCATGATTTTGTTGAGCCGAAGCTAAAACTACTTCACTGAATCTGATCTGCTTACAATTTGGACCATTCATACGTGAACAAAAATGAAACACGACTGTCATGCCTGGTATGGGAATATATTTTGAGGTTTTTCGACAAGAGAAGGCGGAAGAGCATATACATATTTACGCAGTACATGTCTCTCATGTTCGTAGACATCTCACTGTAATCACAAGACAAACAGATGGAAATCAAATGTCAATGCGGTAGAATGACACATACATACGTAATTAGCCATTACAAATCCTTCGGTCAGGATTACGGCCTAGCTTCTCACACCACTCATGTTGTGTTCACATACATACATACATACATAATTGGCCATTACAACCCTTCAGTCAGGATTACGGCATAGCTTCGCAACACCACTCACGTTGTGTGCTCTAATTTTATACATGAGTGGCGGGACCTACAGTATAAAGTCGACTTCGAACGACAGATTTTTTGAGAAGCTTTTTCATGGCAATTTTTACTCTCATAGTTTTTGCCAGAAATCTGCTGAGAGGAAGTCGCCGAAGAAATATTTTTTCATATTTCATTTTGATGTTTGACCTGGGATTCGAACTCGGGCCTTTCGTCTAATAAGCCAACACACTACCTGCTAGACCACGGCGACTCATGTTGTGTTCCTTCATTTTATACTTGAGTGGCGGAACTACAGTTTAACGTCGACTCCGAAAAACAGATTTTTCAGAAACTTTTTCATGGCAGGGGTAGAATGACTGTTTACACAAAAAAAACTTGATAAGACCCATTGTGATCTATTTTTCCCTATTCTCGAAACTATTCGAAGCTTCTAATGAAGTGATTTAAACTGCCAATGTCCATACCTGACATACATACATACATACGTAATTGGTCATTACATTCCTTCAGTCAGAATTACGACCGCGTTTGTTGTGTGTGTTAATTTTATATATGAGTGGCGGGACTTTACACAATTTTAGATGGGAGCGACAGATTCTGGTTAAACTTCTCATGTCACTTTTTATTTACTCGTAGAGATTTTGCTACAAGTGCATGGGTTTTCTTGAGGTAGTATAGTAAATACTTTTTCTTTCAATCTGATCTCCATACAACTTACATTTGTTTGAAATTGAAATACGATTGCCCTGTATGGAACAGTGTATCGGAAGTATATTTTGAGGGCAATAGTAGTTATATTTACATGGTATACATGCGTCACACTGAGCACAAGGACTCGTGGTCAATTGTTTAGTGGATTGCACTATACATTACAGGGAGAACTTGTTCTCTAGATGGACTATGCATATATAGAAGCCGAAGCCTCTGCAGTAAATTACAAGTTCAATAAATACTGCTTTCCATATTTAATGTTCCTAGTTCCAACACAATGCACAGGCCATCCTAGGAGGAAGAGTATTGAATTGGTCAAAGTGAGACAAATTTCATACCAATAAAAGAAGGCAAATTTGGGAAAACTGACTCAATATTGACTTGCAGTTCACATTGTAATGAACACTCCCTGTTTGAAGGCCTGACAACTTTTAAGTCTTTTGAAATTATTGATTGGACCTCCTCCTCCTATTTTAAACTGTCCACTTTTAATGTAAAGCCTATTTATTATTACAATTTTCTATTGTATACTTTGTAAGCATACCTCAATATGTCTTTTTTCTTTCTTTGGAAACCCAATTTATTTCCTTCAAAAAATTTATTATCTTATAAATCTCTCAGACCCTTTGAGCTTTTCTTTTCTTTTTCTTCTCTCTTTTTCTTTTTGCAATAAATACATGCAATATATGGGTTTTATATATTTTATAATGCGGTTTCCTTAACAATTTTAAATTGAACATGAAAAAAAGGGAAAGTTTTTCTTTTTATTATTGGTGAAGCAATAGAGAATATATGAACTAACTACAGTGGGTATTAAAAATATGAGGAGATGTATGTTATGTTCTTTTGAAAACTATTCCAAGGCTATTCACCTTAGCACTAATCTTTACTGAACCAATTTAAAAGTCTTTTATGTGAATTACAATTTGAGAAAATATGTTCTTTCGTTTGCCAACTAGAATGACAAACATTTAAAGACAGCAATTTTTTGAAAATTATGTCAACATTGCATATCCAATACTTTGTGTCCCTCGCCTTTCAATACTAAAATAAAGCTTTTGTCCTGTAGGGCATTGCATTGTAATTCTAATACCTTTTCATGTTATGCTGTAGGACATTCCAAATACCTACACTTTTTCCTAATTCCTTTAATTTTATTTTGTTTTTATTTTTATTTTTGAATAGTCATATCAATCGTAAGAATCTTAAAGTCAAATCAACCCCTTTATTATTATAATCTCAATATAAAAGAGAACAAAAATTATAATCTAAAGACCGAAATATATACATATATAATCATACCTACGGAATGGTTAGTGCTTTGAAAGTTGTATGTGATGTGATTAAGTTACAGTGTGCTACAAAAAATAAGGCATTAGTAAAATGGATGTTTCGTTTTCTGAAATGAAAATGTCTTCCATGGAAATACCCTCAATTGACCTCAGCTGTTTTAGAGGCCGTATTCGACTTTAGTGAGGTTAATCGGTTATTAGGCAATCAACGATAACGTTGACATATAGTTCTTGTAATTTTGAACAGATTTGAAGACATAATGCAGCTTACTCTGTCTGGGTGGTTAGAAAGTTGACATCTAGACTGTTTAGAAAAGATCTTAAACTAGGTGATAATATGTGATTCCTAA
This sequence comes from Sarcophaga rosellei, assembly GCA_930367235.1. Classification (NCBI taxonomy): domain Eukaryota; kingdom Metazoa; phylum Arthropoda; class Insecta; order Diptera; family Sarcophagidae; genus Sarcophaga; species Sarcophaga rosellei. The sequence goes on along the minus strand of OV884020.1, from coordinate 10,889,638 downwards.
AGGTTATTTTAGATAATAAACTATCCTGGAACTAAATTTATTTTGCAAGACGAAAAAGGGCTTCATTGCTGTTTAAGCTTGAAACAAAGTTTTGTGAAAAATATCGTCGCCATAACCAAGCAGTTGTTATGTTGACTTATTATGCAGATAAAAAAATGACTGCCCTTAAGTCCCATATACTGAGTTAGATCTAGTCGAAGTCACTGTCATCTAGTATGCAGGATATTGGCTTATTAGACGAGAGCCCCTGATTCAAACCTAAGCTCAGACACCACGACTTAAATGAAATATTTTTCGGCGACTGCTAAGACTTCAAGCAAAAAAAACTGACTTCATGCAGAGAGGACGGTTTGTAAATACGAAGGGTCTGTTTGCAAGGTTAAATGATCACATAAAATATTTAAAAATCTCAGCCTAACTGATAGGAGAAAGGGTACTTAGTTGTTATCTTCAGTGAAACAATTGAAAACAATTTTCTAAGCGTGAGAGTAAAATAAAATTGCCATGAAAAGTTTATCAAATCTGACGTTCGAAAACCTATACATTGAGTCTACAAAGCAGAGGTTGGACTTTTATCTACAGTTGCCTGGTATCGAATATAATCAAATAGTGGTGATCCTGATAGAATTAGATCGGAAGCATTGAAGTCTCGAGAAAGTTCAAACATCCAGTGGCGTTCCAATGTAAAGTAGTTGGTTAGTCATCTATACGATGTCTAGAGATTGAAAAGAATCTGTGGGTGTTGAAATCCTCTCAGTGTTTCTAGTTACAGCACACTGTTTAAGGCTACTGTTGGTATTGCATCTCCTACGCGAAAGTATGGACCATACGGAGCACTCTTAGGAATACTAAGGAGTACAATATCTCTAGAGGATATATCAGCACACTTTTTCCTTTCACAAGACTGTCAAAGGACTGTGTTCTATATGGAGAATATTTGGCCTCAGCTAGTCTTTCAAAAATATAGGGGAGTACAGTGAAGTATTCATTGGTCTGCATGCGATTGTTACTGGAAGACTAAAAGGTTTTATCAGGTACTCCGCATGTGTACCAGTATAAGAACAAGAAAGTTACTACTCATGGACCATACTTGGTCTAAGTACTTAGCTCATAGCACTTTATCATAACTCATGTGGCCTTTCAATAAATAATCCTTGAGCTTCAAATGAATTTTTGAGCACAGTGTAGGGTTAATGCGAATAGTTTGTTGTCACTGAGTGTATACTTCGAACTTCTGAATATCAAGTTCATAAAATAACTGATATATGTACATATGTTTACATACACACATACATTTACTTATATTTGCGTATAAAAATATTTCGTATATTTTTTCTTGCTGTTATTGTACCTTTAAAGATGACTTAACAGCCATTCAAGCGCTTAAGATTATCAATATTTCGTTAAAGTTTGAAAGAAATGAATGTGAAGAGAGGGAGGATAAAAACGAAAATCAACTGACCATAAATAAGGAAAAAAATTGCTTATCATACATATACACACACATAGACTTATGTATGTATGTATGTATATATGCTTTGAGTATGGTTAATGAAGTTAAGCGCCACTTAAGATTTTAGTTGTGTAGGGGGGTTGAGTATTTATTTTTTATTTTTTTTTTTTGTTTCCAGTGTATGCCAAAAAACCATCTGCTTTTCAGGATATTTTAAATTCTAATAAAAAGGTTTGAAATCCTTTTTTTTCTTTCGTTTCTTTCTTTCTCTATGTTATAATAACGTTTAAATATAAAATCCCTTAAAAATAAAATTTAATTAAATTTATTATAAAAAAAGAAAGAGAGAGACAGCAAGAAAGAATAGCTTACGTATGTATGTATGTATGTGTATTTAGATTATAATCTTGAAAACGTTTTAAAAAAACGTTCTTTTGCCAAAAGAACTTTAATTGAGGAAATGTGAATGAAGAGGGTATTAAGATTGAATAAATATTATGCAGTCCACCCCATGAAGAGGGAAGAAAATTCGAAATGTCATGAGATAGGAATCTAATGCTATGGGAAGATAACATCATAAAAACCTCTGTGGCAAGTTTTCATATGGATAGAAACTTAGTAATTTAGATCAATATTACAATTAAGAAGTCGCCATAGTCTAGTAGGTAGTGCGTTGGCATATTAGACGTGAGAACATGGTTCAAACCACAGGTCAGAAATTTCCAACAAAACAGAAAATGAACAAATACTTCTCCAGCGACTTCTTCTCACCAGATTTCGTGTAAAAACTGTGAGAGGGAATAAATTGCCATGAAAAGTTTTTCCAAAAAATTTGTCTTTCGGAGTCGACCTTAAACTGTATGTCCCGCCGCCACTCTTGTATAAAATTAACACACACAATATATGTAAGTGGTGTGAGAAACTAGGTCGTAATCCTAACTGCAGAGTTGTAATGACCAATTATGCCTGAAAGCACCTAAGCCTAGTTCTCTTTAGGAACAGAATATGGTGTTTATTATGTGCTCTCTAACCACATTCAAAAGTGGTCCTCATTACCACCTCATGTGGAAGTGTAATGAACTGGCCATCGAAATCGTGTGATTGAAGCTTGTTAGACTTCTTCTAGTGGGCTGTTCTTAAACGCAATTGTATAGAACGGGGTCTGGAGTTTATTCCATTAAGCTGGCGCTGAATGGGCCATACAGATTATATAACCAGGCCAGCGTTTTTCAGGCGGAGATTTTTGCTACACGCTGCCTGTATGATTGAAACCAGGAACCTAACTCCTTTGAACTTAAACATATGTGTGGACAGTCAAGCAGCAATCAAAGCGCTGGAATGCCACATTGTCATATCAAAGGACGTCAGGGGTTGCACAGAACCTCTGCACCGTATACGTCGACACAACATACTAAACGTCTAGGAATATCCTTTAATCCTGAAAACCTGTTTGCCAACAAATGCTACTGCGGGTTAAGCAAGCACTTTCGCGACAAGGCCCAAACTAAAGCAACAAAACAGCTGCTGTATAAGGCATTAATTTAACGTGTCCAAAAGTATGGCTAGGAGTTCTGAAAAGTTGTGCAGTCAGACGTAAGAGATTTAGGACTTTTTGAAAGAAAGTCTTCACGGACTTTATGTTATAAAAACATAAAAAAGTCCCACATTAAAGCAACAAAACAGCTGCTGTATAATACATTAATTTAACGTGACCAAAAGTATGGCTAGGAGTTCTGGACAGTTGTGCAGTCAGACGTAAGAGATTTAGGATTTTTTGAAAGGAAAGTTTTCGTGGACTTTATGTTGTAAAGATGGACATCGACGGGGTCCATGTTAATCATGTACTATAGCAACCACACTCAGACGTCGCCTTGGTAAAATGTGAAAAAATAAAACGAATGACACTTTTTGTAAGAGCGCAGTTACAACAAGAAAAATGATAGATAGAGCCCCAGTAGACTCATAAAAAAGACAGGAAGATCAAAGCATAAGTAGGAGAACCAAGTAGATGAATTATTATTGAATACAAAACAAAGTGCGTAGAATTTATTTAGTAGATATGTAAGCTAGGCAGTATATAAGTAACTAAGTAAGCAAGCATTTTTGTAAACAAGATCTGCTTCCAATACATTACTACCACTGTGATCTCAAAAATTGATTTCCAAATAATATCCTAGGCGACCTTGCCAATATTTGCTTAAAAAAGACAGGGAAATAAATGAAAAAATTATAACCCATTAAAAGCAACAATTAAAGCATAAACTGCATCCATGCAATTTAATGACGTTGTTGTCTTTAAGACATAAAAACAACAAAAAAAATTAAGTGAAATGAATGGCATTAAATTGCACAGTTTCATGCAAATGAAATTTTGCGAACAACGCAACAGTTGCATTGAACGAACTATTGTTTGCACACAAGCGAATATGCACAGGCAAATATGCAGAAATAAACTAGAGTTTATAGGGAATTACTGATAACCCAGTGAACATTTGCTAGGAAAAATCTATCAATTTTACTTGTATATACACTTTTACTCAACGAACAAGTCTTTCAAACTGTTGCGGGTTTATCTTCTGACGGCATTGAAATGCATTTGTAAATTCAGCACACAATTAAAACGTATGAGTACTTTCACAATTATATTATTAAGTTTAATTTATATTGTATTATTTCTTTCTCTTTCTCTCTCTATCTCTTTTGTTTTTAACATTTCTTTGAACATTTCCTTTCATTTTTGCTTGTTTTTCCATTCTCGTGAAAAGCAGCTCTTGTAGAGATACACAATTATTGTGTATTTTCCACTATTTAAAGTGGATTCTTTTCTGGTTCTTTTATACCGTTTGCTATTGTTGCTGTTTCATTTTGTTTTTAACAATTTAGTAACAAAAAAAAAGCAAAAATTATAAAGCAATTTAAATACACGAATATGTATATTATAAAAAACAACGAGAATGAAACCAACTTGCAGCCTATTTTTGTATTTCTATTCATAGTTTTAGTTGGTTACACTATGAAATTCATTTCCTTCATTATCATAACCGCTCAGACAATTTAAATGCAACTTAAATTTCATAGTCTTATGCAATACACACATAGTTAAACGTATACAGACACGTGTGCTGTTACACAAACACTTAAAAATGAATGTCTGTCATGTATGTATATGTATGTATGCATGCATTTATAGTTACTTGCATAGTTACTAGAGTAAGAATTCATGTACAACAGCTTTTCACTCTCATTTTTACTTTTTTTTTTAAAGCTCTTTCCTCTCAGACTTAAAACACCATATGTGTGAATGGTAGCAACTAATTAGAAATGATGTTTCAACGGTAGAAGAAATTTAAAGTTTTTTCTCAATGAACTGAGGTTATAGTAATCGAAGACCAAAACGAACACTCCTTGAAATCTAAGGTGCCAATCATGTATGTATGTATACCTAGGGATAGGCCCACAAATCCAAGCAGGGCATCATGCTGCTAATGAAATTGCCGGTGAACATTCAGTTTAACTTAGGCAATCGAAACACTTATGCCTTGTAACAGAGATTGTGATCTTTATACCTGACCTATCAGGTTCTTTAACAATGACATATCCAACGATATTCCTACAAACCAGAGCCCAAAATAAGTCATACCCTTGAATGATTCAAAATTTTCCTGAGATGTATTTGGTTTCAAGTCCTCGGTCATGAGATGACTCTGAACAGCCTGGCTGCTGAAGCAAATTAGGAGTTTTTCAGCGAAAACCTTATCACCCAACAGACAATGTACGCCTTTCAATATGGACATGATTTTCGAATGAAAAAATGTAGCGATTAAGCAGCCTATTAGAAAGTTTAATGCCAGAATTATAATATATATCTTACAGCCTGACCAGCAGTGAAGCCATGGGCTCTATTCGAATTATTAGAAAACTCTAGCTGAAAAATCCTCTAGCAGCTACTCTTAAATCAAATCTCTAATGGGGAAAATTCTAATGACCCACGCATTCAACCTACAGCTTCACACTATTACAGCAAGTACATGTTTTAAGTTGGCCAGGAAATAACAGGCAAAGAACGCTTAAAAATTGTAAATCTGTACTTCAAAAATGTCATCTGAAATGTAAATTGTCATCCGTTTATGAGGTAAATGGGGTTATTATTATGGTTGTCATAATCGATTTTTTGTGTAAGGAGTAGCACAAGATTATAATGAATTTTGAAGAGATTTGAAACTATTTAGATGTGGTCACATTGCTTAAAATAACGCTTCCAATGAAGAGAATGTGTGACGTTGAAGTCGAAATTTATCGATATCATGATGTTCTTAGCAGTTGCGCCTATCTTACGGATCATTGTTAACAGTCAAGAAAAATAATTATAATTCAATATGTAAAGCTCTGTGATGTTTTAATACACAGTAAAGTTTATATACACAGCAGCGTTAGTATTCACATAAGTGCTTATATGCACAATAGTGTTTATATGCACAGTATTGCTTATATACAAAATATTGTTTGTAATACAAGTTAAATTTATTAACCTAGTAGTGTTTAGAATCGTAAAAATGTTTACATACATAAGAGTAGTTATAATCATACAAATGTTTATAAACATAGGAGTGTTCATATAACGGTGGTGCCTATAAACATAGTGGTGCTTGCTTATAAACATAGTGGTGATTGCTTATAAGCATAGTGGTGCTTATAAACATAGAGGTGCTTATAAATATAGTGGTGTATAGAAACATAGTGGTGTATATAAACCCAGATTAATCCCATTAGTAAGTATGTATATAAGCACAGTAGTGTTTATAAGCAAAGTAGTGTTTATAAGCAAGGTAGTGTTTATAATCATAGATCAGTTTAAACAGCAATAATGTTTATAAGCATATGGGTGTCTACATTCAAATTTGTGGTTATACCTTAAGAAACTTTACTGTATCTAAAAAGAGTGGTTATATACACAGTAATGTTTCTACTCGCGTGATCAGACTTATTGTACATCATTCACTCTTTTTATTCCACAGGGTAATCAGGAATTAGGACTATCTTACTGATCATTAGAAAGTATTACAAATAAAATTGCCTTGAATAAGTTCCTCAAAGATGTGCTGGTGCCGCAACTGATGTATAAAATTAACACACACAATATGGATGATGGTAGAAGCTAGGTTGCAGTCCTGACTAACAGGTTATAATAATCAAATAAGCAAGTAAGATTATCTGCAGGTCGCATGTTTCTATCAATTTAGAGCATAAAGGCTGCACACTAATTTTTTTTTTTTGTCTTGCCATGGAAGATTAGAAACTTGACGGTGCATGATTTCAACAAGACTATGCTATGAGCCACATATACATACATACATAGTTGGCCATTACAACCCTTCAGTCAGGATTACGGCCTAGCTTCTCACACCACGCATGTTGTGTGCCTTAATTTTTATTCTTGAGTGGCGGGACCTACAGTTTAACGTCGACTCCGAACGAAAGATTTTAAGAAACTTTTTCATGGCAAGTTTATTTACTCTCAGAGTTTTTGCCAGAAATCTGCAGAGAGGAAGTCGCAGAAGAAATAATTTTTTTTCATATTTCGTTTTGTTGTCTGGCCTGGGGCTCGAACCTGGGCTTTACGTCTAATAAACGAACACACTACCTACTAGACTACGGCGACTAGACTAGTATAGTGTGACCCACACAATAGTAATAATTTTCAATTTATTGCATGAGAGATTTTCATAAAATGTAATTTCACGAATTGGTTACACTTTTGCCTAACAAGATTCATGCGATTTGACGCCTCTAGACTACCTTTGCGGGTACTGTGTCTCAGTGAATACTCCTGTAAATTTGAAAACCAACATTCGTCAAGTTAACGATAAGATGCCACACGAAATGTATCAGAAAATAATTAAAACTGAAAAAAGGATCGCCTTCTGCAACCTCAGGATTAGGTGGTCATTGAAATAACATTGCTTTTGACACATAACGGCAATGGTTAAATTAGAAAATCTCATTAAAATTATAGTGTTATATAGTGCATAACCCACCCTTTATTGACTTTAATAGTTGACTAGAATCCGTTTATCGATCCTAAATAGATACCTTGAGGTATTAGCTCAACCAGCTTTCTTTCTAGACAACCTCTGCTATACGTGTAGCATAACATCTTTCTTAGTATGTTTATGTGTACGGTATGCTATGTGTAAAGATGTTTAAATAATAATAAATTAATATCTTCATATAGGTATAAAGGAAACACATATACAAACATCATAAGTATGTATGTATGTATTGTATGGCACATGTGCCTTTCTTTAGTTACACATGGGTATGTGGGTCTTAATATGTATATTATATGAGAGCTTATCTTAAGATAATATCGTACATGTTAAACACAAGTATTTTCTTTCTTCCTTTCTCTTTGTTTTTGTTCTTGTTCTTGTTGGTCTTGTTGTTTTTGTAATGTTTTCATTAAATTTTAACATCATGTTACAGTTTTCATACAATTTTAACTGCAATGCATGGGTACGTATGTATGCATGTGTGAAAATGTAAAAATTTTCATATCAACGACAACAACAAGTTACTCTCTTGATTATAATAACAGTGAGAGTTAAAAGTGTAAGTGATAGAAAAGGAAAAAAATTGATTATTTTTGTTAAAAAAAAAAAATTAAATTTTATACATTAGGGAGGGTAATTAACATCAGATTTTCATTTGAGTTTGGTTTAATTATTCGTTATTAATTTAATTCGTATCTAACTGTTATTATTTTAACAATCACTGTATGTATGTTAAGAAGTGTTTAAATATTGATATGACTGTGCCAGGTTTCATTTATGCCGTGTTATGTATGTATGTATGTAAGAGTCTTGCCTGTTTGTGTGAATTGCATTTTATTTTAATTTTATTCTTAATTGAGTCAAGTAAAGTTTTCTTCTTTTACATTTTGCCGCATTTAAGACACTCTAACGTCACCTATAAGAATACCCAAGCAACTCCACTTGTAAGCAGTGAGTTGAAAAGTTACATACAATTTGTTATAAAAGGCTACAGGTATCAAACTTTGTTGAGAGTCGTTATCAGAACGTTCATTGATTGTCCCCATGTGGGTTGCTGACTACAACAACGTAGAAGGATGTAACATACCTAATGCACTTGTGAAATCAAATATGAAATTGCCATTCTTCTCTTGTGGCTAAGGAGCTTTATAGGCAATAAGTCCTGCAGAAGTTCTATGACGAGTATCACAGGTCATCTCGTCTGTTATTGTCTGTCAGTATCTGAAAAATTGCATAATAATTCTCGGACACTCGGAAATTATTTACATCGGCAGCCATGCAACGGTAAAAATAGAGTTAAGTACATGTCTGTAGGACTGCGCTATAATGACGACTAGAAATTATACTCATATGATGGTTTTATCCAAGCTGGACTAAGGAATTGGTCCAGTCGCCGTAGTCTAGTAGGTACTCTGTTAGCTTATGAGACGTAAGGCCACGGTTCAATCCCCAGGTTAGACATCTCCAACCAAACTAAATATGAAAGAAATATTTCGTCGCTGGCTTTCTCTCAGCAGATTTCTGGAAAAAACTCTGAATAAAATTGCCTGGAGATATAAAATTGGGACTGGAGATATAGGCGACGAAACATTCTTGGACAATCTTATATGAGGTGTAGACAAAGTCTGCGGATCTTATGATCAGTATATAGCCTCGATGTGTTATGATATCGGATTTATCTTGTGGTGAATTGTATTACAATAATCAGTGATGGTAAAAGGGGCAATCGGTGATTCAAAAGTTTAGAAAACGTTCAACATGCGTTTTTCTTGCGTGATCTGTATACGTCAGTGAATACTTGGATGGGATCACTGCTAGGTGAGATGAAACCAGTATCGTAAGGGTAAGTTCAGGAAGCTTGTTGTCAACAGGGTTATACAAATCTGCATCAAGGCACAACACAACATTCTACGAATCTTCTGGCCCAACACAATAATGGGGACTACAGCCGTTTGAAGTTGCCATAGTCTAGTAGCTAATCTGTTGGCTTATTTTACATGAAGTCGTGATTCCAACCCCAGGCTTGATATCTCGAACAAAAGGAATAAAATTGCCTAGAAAAGTTTCTTAAAAAATCTGACGTTCGAAGTCGACTTTAAACTGTAGGTCCCGCCATTCTCATGTATAAAATTAACACACACACAGCACAAGTGGTGTGAGAAACTAGGTCATAATTCTGATTGAAGGGTTGTAATGACCAATTACGTACGTACATATGTCTAGACTTAAAGTACTCATGTGCAGAGTGACGATCGTCTCTGGAACATGTAGATTCCACATGCTAATAAGAATTAATCATCAGAACACGTACTTTGAACTTCTGAGACATTAATGCATCCCAGCAGGAAAAATCTATATGCGTAGGAGGTGCTGGACAGGGAACAGAAGCTTTGTTAACTTTTCAGTTCAGAGGTCGTAATTCTGATTGAAGGGTTGTAATGACCAATTACGTACGTACATATGTCTAGACTTATGCTATGTTCGCACGAGCCTTCGAATTACTTCGCTCTCTGTTTGAATTACTTATTTGAATTATCATGTTCACACGGTAGTTTTGTAATTCTTTTTTACAGTTCTTCTTCTTTTTATTACTAAGTTATTATTAATATTTTTCATACAGCTTCTTCAAAAGCTGCAAATACTTTTCAAAAGGTTTTCTACACGCATAGTGGCTTCCTCCGCTAATTTCGCGAATAACTTTCTTATAAATAATACTTTTTTAAAATATTATTTTTGGATTCCATTATTGTTTATTGTTTACAATATTTTTTGTTTATATTTTTTGTGCTTTGACAGCTGGTGATGGCAAAAACACGATCAAATTTAGAGATTACATTGATTTTTAAGTAATCCACAGGGTAATAGAAATTGGATTACACACAATTTGGGTAATTCGCTCACAAAATTTTGTATGGCGAATGACGTAATTTAACACATAATTGGGTGTTGAATTGCGAATGAGAGAGCGAATTACGAAAAATTGCTGCCGTGCGAACATGGCATTAAAGTACTCATGTTCAGAGTGGCGATTGTCTCGAACCCAACATGTAGATTCCATGTCGATAGGAATTAATTATCCGAACACGTACTTGGAACATCTGTGGCATTAATGTTTGGAACTTCTGAGGCATTAATGAATCCCAGCAGGAAAAATCTGAATGCGTAAGAGGTGCTTTTCAGTTCAGAAGTCGTAATTCTTATTGAAGGTTTGTAATGACCAATTATGTACGTATGTATGTCTAGACTTAAAGTGCTCTTGTTCGGAGTGGCGATTGTTTCGAGAACAACATGTTGATTCCATGCAGATAGGAATTAATCATCCGAACACGTACTTGGAACTTTTGAGCGTATGAGATGCTGGGCAGGGAATTTTCTTCAGAGTTTTCCTTGTTAGCTTTTCAGTTCAGGGTGCAGAAATTCAAAAAGTTAATGATTTTTTAACTTGTATTTCATCATTATGGGCTAATTGAATGCAGACATATGTAAATTACCCTGTATTTTTACTTATCTTGATGAATTTCCATTTAGACAATTTTCCTAATTAAACCTTTAATGAAATAGGCAAGTAGGGTTTCATATAATTGCTCTTGACCGTCTTTAGTTGGTGCTGACTAGTTTCTTAATGTTCTCTTTACCTTAAACCTTAACCCAATCAAGTTTTTGTCATACTCGCATAACAAGGAGTTCTGCAAATTTGTGTGTGTGAAGAAGAAAAAAACAAGAGAATTTCTTACATGTTGCATTTGAGTACTGGAACTCCCACGCACACGCCGACACACACACACCAACATTCATTTTTAAGTTCTGCAAAATTTTGCTACATTTGATGTTACACTATATGCCATGCAGCATGTTGTGCCTGTTTAATCTGTTGCTGTTGCTGTGTTGCAGTTGCTGTTGCAGTTTTCGTGTGACACATTTGAACTTAATGCCTCAGTAATTAATTTGAAAATATCTTGTTTTCTTTCATTAAAAATATCAGAGTGTGTGTGTGTGTGTTAAGAGTATATTTTCTCGTGCCTCATACTTATAAAAGTTTTATCTTTCATTTCGTTTTCTTTTGCTTCATACTTTATATTCGTTTTATTTTTCTTATTCTTCCTTATTAATAAATTTGTTATAATTTCTATAAGGAAATTATAATGTGCATACATACATACATATATAAAGAGAAAGTTTCTTTTTACGATACGGGCGGCGGTACTCCTGCTGCTGCCGCTTATATTTCATTATTAAGAGGTTGTTTATCCCTCTGTATGTAGAGTGTATGTAGCGTGTATGCAGAGTTTATAATAATAATTCAATTTTCTTATAAACATTCCAACTTTATTACGGGATCAATAAAAAATGTATTTTATTAAGACGACTTTGCGAAGCAAAGGAACAAAAAAAAATAAATATTATATGAGGCATATTCCTCTCCTTTGCCATGCAAAATAGAATAAAAAAAACTTAAAGAAATTCAGAACACTGTTAATGCATTTGAATCAATTTTATGAATTCAACTGAATGCGAATGTATTTCGACTTTTGGTCATTCGCCTTCAAGAGCATTCATCAGACTGTTTACCCTGTCATAGAAGGCAGGGCAAAGCAGGTAAGTGAGTGAGTAAAAGTTCAGTCAGCCTTGTGTGAAGATGCGGTGCGTTTGAAGAGAGTAATCGTGGTTTTAAGATCTCGGTTACAAAGATCTGTCGCACAATTGTCTAGTAATTGTTATTGTTTATACAAAAGGTGTAAACAGAGGAATAACAAATACAGCAATTGTTGTTGTTTACATCAAGTTGTGATTAGGAGCACACGGAATTGTGCGAATAATAAAGAATTTAAATTAAGCTAAACACAAATTTATTTTTATTTAGAAGGCCAGAGCGCAATTTGAAAATGGTTGAGCTAAGTTTTACTTCTTATTCTTTTTCTGTTTCCTTACAGGGCCCTGGATAAAATATCATAAAAATTTGTTATTCATTTAAAAGATCTTTTGATACCATTATTTGTGACAAATAACATGGCTAGTGCGCCTTCAACAGCAGGCTGAATGTAACCAATGGCATGGGTTATGTTGGCTTTGAGAACCACTGTGGTTTGTGGATTATTTGCAGATACCTGTGATTTAAGAAAATACCACAAGAAAAAATTTAACACGATCTGTGTAGCCAGCTCACATGACATCCACGTGAGATTACCATGCCCTCAAATTGCTGGTGCAAAATATGCAGTGTAGCATGAGCTGTATGACATATGACACCGTGCTGAAACTACTACTTATTGCTGGGGTTCGCACCATTAAATCAAAAGAAGTTGGTAGTTGTCGACCTATAAGGCTAATCATTGACAGTTCTCAAAGAAATATTGACCTATAAAGCTGCCAGCCCAAAATCCACAACAAACAATGAACATTTGTGGGATACATTGGACACTCTTCAAAGTCATGTGGTATAGTATCGTATCAAATTCGTCATTTTGGTTTCGTTAAAAATGATTTCTCAACGAATATGCTCATATTGTGGGGGCCCGAACATAATGATATTCCGGGAAACTGCCCAACGGATAAAGTACGTGGATGTGGTAAAGCCACCGAACGTTCAGTTGAATTCTCTACGATGAAAACGATATTGAAACCACGAGTTCAAAATCAACATCAAACAGTGACTTTTTCGGATACTGTGGGCGCTCTTGGATCTCACGCGTTCACATACGAATTCATACAGAAATTTACCTCATCGCGAAAGACGATTTTTTTTTTGATGAAAATTAAGGTTCGTTACCAACTACTCCAGAGAACACACTAAGCAAGCACACTTTATTGTGAATGATTGTTCCTGATGATTTGGCACAACAGGCTGAATAAATGACATGCATTTCGATAGATGTAGCTTCTGCAAGATGTTAACAATTGTCGCAGTTCAGAAGACCCTAATTAAGGTTGAAAGGGCGTCCATAGTCGCCAAATTGAAGTCACTGTAGTCTAGCAGGTAGTGTTGTATTGACTTGTTAGATGTAAGGCCGCTGTTCGAACCCCAGCACAGACATCTCAAACGAAACGAAATATGGAAACAAATTTCTTTCGGCTAGTTCCTCTCAGCAAATATTCGCTCTGAGAGTAAAATAAAATGGCCATAAAAAGTTTCTCAAGAAATCTGTCATTCGGAGTCGACTTTAAATACTGTAGGTTTAGCCACTCATGTATAAAATTAACATACACACAACAAAGCTGATGTGAGAAATTAGGTTGTAATCCTGACTAAGGGGTTGTAATGACCAATTAGGCAAGTAAGTTTATGGTAATTTTAGCAGCTTCTTTTTTTAATATTTATATACTCAACCACTAACAGAGACAAATTTGAATTTCTTCACGTGATATTTCATACTGAGTCATTCAGTCTATCAAAATAAAGAAGGACTATTGCTCCTGTAACACTTAATATTTTAATCATGAACTGTATTTCTTTTACGTTTATGGTTTTTGTTCTCTCCGTTTGTAATCATTTATCAAAAAGTTATCAAAGTTATCTGTTTTGCAATTGTTGACAATCATTAATCAAATTGCCGGTTTTTGGAAATTGTCCTCAAGATTTATGAGCTTTTCTTCTCCCATAACTTTTCCTTTGCGAAGGATATTTTTTTTTGGGGGTTTTTTACTTTAAAAACTTTTATTCAAATTTGTATTTTGGGTTTGCTGTATACTCTGATATGATGTCGTCTCTTTACAATTACTTACTGAAATTAAGAGCGTATATTTATTTATTTTTTCTTTCATATTTTTTTTGGCAATTTTGTTCTTAAAGGTACCAAAAACTTTAAAAATTTTATTTGAATATGTTTTTTGTGTTTTTTTAATTTTGTTTTGGTTTTTTTCTTATTTATAAAGAAAATTCATGTATATTGTTTACCTTATTAAAAGTTTTATTTTTACTTTTATGTCAACTAGAAAAAGTTTTCTTGAACAGTTCTTTTATGGCATATAATGGCCATAATTATGGTAATATTTGCTTAGAAAAATATATTACGTTTTAATGAGACTTGAATTTCTAAGAAATTCATTTCAAGAAACAAATTTAAAAAAAAATTATTTAAAAAAATACGAAGACTGAAGCCTAACATATGAAGGGCTGGCATATGTATGTATTATAAACCTATCAGACTTTTCTTCTTCTTGTAAAAGACCATTTATACAATAAGAACTGCTCCATTGAGACAACCTTAGATATCCTAACGTGTACGTCTAATAGGTTGCTGCTACAGCAGGAGTACCTGGCTGTTTTCTAGTATAGAGGAGGCTTTAATAATATTTAAAAAGCCACTGCTACAGAAGAAGTACATGACAGCTTCTTTATATAGAGGAGGCTTCAATAATGTTTAAAAAGCCGCTGCCACAGAAGGAGTACTTAGCTGCTTTCTTATATAGAGGAGGCTTCAATAAAAGGCCGCTGCCCGCCACTCCTGTATACAAATTAACGCACACAACATTAGTGGTGTGAGAAACTAAGTCGTAATCCTGACCAATGATGTTTACGCGAGGCCGCTGCTAACATTTGTATTTGGCTGCTTCCTTGTATAGAGGAGGCTAAAATAATGTTTAAAAGGTCGCTGCAGCAGAAGGAGTACTTGGCTGCTTCCTTATGCACAGGAAGATAGTGTGCAATAGAGCACCATAGCAGACGTACTGGAAAAATTGGATGAGCCGAACACCATGATGATATAACGAATAATAACAAAAATGTTTCGTGTGAAATCAGTCTATACGTCTCCTTATATCTTATGTCCAGTCTCCTATGGAATCTTGTAATCGACGAGTAGCTAATGACAAAAGTGAAGGACTTTGTTTTAAAATGTCAGGCAGACTTGTAAATTCTGTTAAAGATAGGACAACATTTTCTCTAAAGAAAGTTAAGGAAAGTCAATCTGATCGCGGCATGGGTGTAAATACTAAAGAAAATGTTTACATTAAGAGGTCGCTGCTACAGAAGAAGTACTTAGCTGCTTATATTGAAGAAAACCTTAATAATGAGCAAAATGGCACTGCTATAGCAGACATACTGGAGCAATTGGGTATGAGAAATGCTATGTTGGACTGCGTAGCGCATATTTTTCATTGAAAAACAATCTATACGATGCTCATCACGGAGACGAAATCCAGAAACACACAGCAGTATGAGATGCTCTTCTTCTTCCATGGGATTTTGTAGTGGGTGAGTAGCTAATAAAGTTGGAGGACGTCGAAGCTGCAGCAATTATCTATGTAAACTACATAGTTCTTGCAATTTCCGGCAGATTTGTAAATCCCATTAAGAACAAGATGATATTTGTTCTAAGGAAAGTTATTAAGTAGGAATTTGTTCGCGGCTTGTTTGTAAATACCAAGAAAACGGTGATAATATTTTTGACCATAAGATGGACGTTTCCTTTATTAAAGTTCAATCGGGATTAAGTCTCCAGACTTATGTTTGATAGGAAGGATAAAAAAACCTACATTATTTATTTATGCTTGTGACAAAATGTTGAAAGGAAGATTTCCAGTCTAGGTTAACAAATTTAATCTATAGTGCTGCCAAACATATAATGACCTACGTAGACCTGGCAACGTACGCATGACAAATAAAGAACATTCTACATATAAGTCGGGATCTCTACTCGCAAGAACCTTACTAAAAGGCCTCACCATCTAATACTAGACAGACGTTTATGAGTGCGATTGGTTAAGGAAGAGTATCGAATATCGATCACTCTCGATTACTCTCGCGTTACACACAGCACGAATGTTTTGAAATTTAATAGAGTTGCGAATGAAGGCATTAATAAGTTTATTTTATACGATAACACTGTCAGACCTTGTAGAGACTTTTTGGCGACAGTGTCAGCCATGTAGGCTACGGTGATGATTATTATCGATCACAAGATCTCAAAGAAAGATATTACAACACTTGCTACCAGTAATGATATGGCCAGAGCACTGCATTTAGGATGCTTTAATGCTTTTGACAGTTTATCAACAAGTGATCAACGCAAAGAAATATTCACATAACATGGGGCCCAGAACATAACGATATTTCTCGAAACTGCAGAACGAACGAAGTACCGTAATGTGGTAAAACCATCAAACTTTCAATTGAATTCTCTACGTTATCGTTTTCACCGTAGAGTATTGAAACCATCAGCTCAAAATCTACACCAAACAGTGCCTATTTAGGATGCTTTGAACGCTCTTGGATCTCACGAGTACACATACGAATTCATACAAAAATCGGCCTCGTAACAGAAGATGATTTTTTAATGAAAATTAAGGATTGCTGCCAACTGCTCTAGAGCGATCAACTGCTCAAGAGCGCATTCAGCCAACACACATCATTGTATATAGTCGCTTAGGTTCAGTGCCTAGGTGCACGGACAAGTCTCGATACAAAATTCTCCAATTTCTGTTCTGATAAATTTGTGGAGATTTTGTGAGCAACAAGAAATCAACAGTCTTGCCGATGTATGAATTTTACTCGATCATTCCTCGAACTAGTGGATTCAAATTCATACACCACATTGCCGATGGTCCTCTCGGTAGGACCATTATGAAGACTCACAAATAAGCGAAACGTGTGTTACGTTACCCGAACAGAAAAAAAGTAAAACAATTTTATAATATGGCCATGTTGTTGAGTGCTGTATCTGTCCATGATGATTTAACAAAGCATAACGAATAACTGACAATTAGTTTGACAGATGCAGCTTCAATTTTCAAAGCTTCGAACAATTGAATGGGATTTGACTGACAAATCATCAACTCCTAATTGTCTATTCGTTTATACTTTTTACACCACCCAATGTTTAAGGATGCCTTAAGGCTCTTGCATGTGTGCGTAAGTGTAACGATTTATTTTATGATTCAAAACTTTTTTGGGGAAACAGGGTTCCAAAAATAATTGTTTTTTTCTTTCCATTTTTTGCTTGAATTATAAAACTATTACACTGACAACTATCGTTCATATCATATACGAGTATAAAACAATAAAACAATAAAACAAAAACAAAAAATAATAAAATTTTACTTAGACATGACAAGGAAAAAGTTATAAAACAATTGTATTCTGCTTCAAGTACAGCAGGTGTTTTGCAAACTAAAAATTTTTTCTTTCAGTTTGGTGCAGAATTATAATCAAATAAAATTTTCTAAAACAAGAGAAAAGAAACATTGAAACACTGAAAAACAAATCGTGTTGAGAGAAAATAATACGGAAACATTAGCTGGAAACAGGAAAAGAATTTATAAACTTGTATGCCACTTAAAGTTGCAAAAAAACAAAAAACCTTGGGCATGACAATAAAACTATCAACGGAAAAAATAAAAAATCAAAGAAACATTGGCATTTGCAAACAATAAACACGAGTATGTACGTGTGGGTATGATACGCGTACGGCATTACGTTTTAAGAATTGAAATTAAAATTGAAATCAACGCTGAATATGAGTAATTGCCGTTTATTGTTGCTGCAATTGCTTGTTTGTCTTGATTTTTTTTTGCCTTAAAATCGACAGCTAAAATATCATACTGTACACACACTACTGTCAATGCATTTTGCAGAATAAACGCGTATTGGGTTTTATTGCTGTGCATGTATGTATGTGTTAAACATGATATGCATAAATCTGTATATATAAATATGCTGTACACCAATACACGTGTACAATATTAAGAGATAACATTGCATATGCATACCTGCATACTTATATTTGTACAACTACATGTGTAACATTTTCATATGTAGTGTATACAAACTTGATTTCATATTATATGCATGTACGCGTGCCTGTGTGTGAATTTCATTTTAGTATGCGTTTCAGTGTTTGTATACATGCAAACAAGTACTGTGTTCGAAAGTAGAACACAGGAACATTTTTAACTCAAATTTCAATATCCATTTGCAAGTGTATGCGTGTCAGAGAGAGAATTAATACTCTATAGCATAATTAGAAGGAAACAGTTGAATAAAGGCAGGATCATTGTTTTCCATTTAACGGATATTACATAGCCAGTGGAGTAACTTTACTGAATTTATTATGAAATACAGGTTCTTTGTTGTTTATAATCTCTTATACTCTCTTATACTCTCTCTAATGATTTTGCTTCAATATGCTCTGAATATTCTTGCTTTTGCACGTTTCTTCATGATTTGGAAGAACACCTATGCTGCATGTGCTCTTTACTAATCCCAATGGAACATTCATTTCCCGGTACTATGCTTTTTATCCATACGTTGTAACACTTCTCCAGACTTTTAACAGAACTGAAGTACACAAACTCATTCACAACCTCAGCATCTTACCACCGCATACTACACAAACTCATTCACTACCTCGACACTATATCTGCCAGCGGATTCTAACTGAGAAAATGTCCAATAAATCCGCTGCTTTTCAAGCCTCATCCAAATATGCACTTTTCAGGGCGCATTGGTAGCTTTGGAACTATTCTGACTGCTCTTCATGACAAATTCGAAAATTTTTTTTGTTGATGGGCATACCCATTTTCTTGGTCACTACAATCATATTTAGTATTACGACCTAGCTTCTCACACCAGCTAGTATGTTGTATGTGTTAATTCTATCCATGAGCGTCGAGACCTACAGTTTAACAGATAACTGCGAAAGGCAAATTTTTAAGAGGAGTCTTCCGGACATTGAGAGTTGTTAACGTCCATCACATATGTAGAAGCTACATACATTTCATTTTCGCTGAATTGGCTCGGACTTTAGCAATGAAATCCATTTCTGGATGAATGGTTACGTGAATAAATGAAATGTAAATTTGAAATGATACCAAGCAACACGAGATCAAAGAGCGATAAATGCATTCCGGAAAAGTCGATGTTAGGTGTGAATTATGTATAGGCATCGTCATCGATTGATAGTTCTTTCTGAATGACTTAGGCCAGGTCATTGCTAACAATGGCGAGCGCCAATTTCTTTTCACCTGGATTGGATGATCCGGACACTAATGACATGTTGCTCCAGCAGAATGGCTCTGCGTGCCACACAACTCAAGCCATATTGAATATTCTGCACGAGCGATTTTGGGGCATGTTTACCTCACGTGCTTGAACCCTTTATAGCTTTTCTTGTGGGGATTTTTTTTCAGTCGCTGATGTATGTGAACAAGCCACATACCATCGGTTAAACTCAGCCTGATTTATACACCAGCATAGTGGAAAATTGGTATGTGAGTAAGCCACGAACCGAATGGTGCTTAAAGGCAACATACCTCATATATCATCCTAAAAATTTAGCCAGGACATCACTGGATGTTTAAGACCATGTGGAGCGCAATAGAGAATATCAAAAGGAGCGGAGAATACATGTACGTACACGTCAAATGGGTGATTTGATAATTAACCAATTTCTTCATGAACACCCATACAATTTGGAGTGGAAAAATGCCTGCAATGTGGCTCATGTGAATTCAAACGTAGATGCGGCACATGGCAGTAAACAGTAGGTTTATAAGGTTGGTTTAAAGAAAGCCAGGTAAATATTTTGCAGAGTTTTTAACAATTTTTTCTTTTAATGTTTTGTAGTATTTAAAGAAATTTGAAAATGATTTGTTTATGTAATACGACAGCGGCAACATGGGAAATTAGCAATTAGAAACTGCTTCGTTCTAGAAAAGCCATGATGGATATTTGAACAATGTTATGTTGCACACATGGTGGTATCAATAGGTCCTTCGTTCGGGAAATCTCACAATTTTTTTTAGATTGAGAATGCTTAATGAGTAAAGGGCTGATTAAGGCAATACTTTTCTAATAGTGATGACAGTTTCTAATAAAAAAATTGCAAATTTATTGGTTTTAAATACTTTTGTTTTTACTATTTTACCCTTTAGGTATATTACGGAGTCTGTGCTTCTAAAATAATTTATTTGTATCGGTATTTTATGTATGTCCGTTACCTTGATTTCGTATGCGATTTTCAGACATTTTTTTTTCATGAAAACTGTTTAAATAACAAGCAACAATATATGCAACATTTATTGTTTATTTACATTTAGAGGACAACAAAAACTGGGGAAAAAAATCCAAGTTTCAAAAATAGTTGCAGCGACCGGCCTAGCATTCGCAAAAAGGCATGAACAGTTTCAAGGATTCTGTATCAATTTAAAGGCGAACATCTTATGTGTACAATTTGAAACTGTCCCCAAATAGCAGACTAGTTTTAGAGTAAGTTCCTATACATTAAAACAAAAGTTCTAAAATTAAATGGAAATTCAGATAAGATTCGATACAAAAAAAATGTTTATAAACGCCTGTAGTGTCCTGGTATAGTCGCTTTAGTTTCATTACAGAATTTTATTTCATTTTGCCTTTAAATAAAAATAAAAATTCCTTAAAGACTTTACTTTTAAAATTAATTTTCAATAGACTGCTTTTGCTTTTAAAAAAGAGAGAGATAAACTTTGAAAAACAAACGTATGTTTATAAACAATTCGATTTATTTTTATTGCAAACATTTTGCAAACAATACATACGTATGTATGTATGTGTGTCTTATAAATCTTTATTTGAAAATAATTAAAA
Organism: Sarcophaga rosellei; assembly: GCA_930367235.1. Classification (NCBI taxonomy): domain Eukaryota; kingdom Metazoa; phylum Arthropoda; class Insecta; order Diptera; family Sarcophagidae; genus Sarcophaga; species Sarcophaga rosellei. Next base: position 10,868,577 of record OV884020.1, on the reverse strand, counting down.
TCAGCACACAATATATAAACAAATTCCTATTAAGCCAATAATCTTGTTTTTGTTAATATGTTTGCATACAAACATACTCCCTCCCACCAACGCCCCCTTTCATGCTTTTCAAACTTTGCAAGTCAGTTTGTTTGATTTTGATTAGAATCTCTTGCAATTTATGACTCTTAAGTAGGAAATCCAAATTCTTTCGAAAAAGGATTTCTTTAAGGATTGAAGGAGGATAATAAATTTTTTCGTAAATCAGTAATTATTGTTAAGAAGTTCATTCATTCGTTTTTTGTTTTGCATTTAATGGAGTGTTTCATCTTCAATAGACAATTCAATGGCATTCATCTGTTTTTAAGTTCTTTGGTTTTTATGGCATTAATTGTCTTTTTGTTTTCCTTTTTGGCCATAAATACTAAAGTACTTGTTGGTGAAGTATGAACATTTTATTTGACCAGAGAAAGTTATTAAAAGAAAGGACAAGATTTTTTCAAATAAATTACAATTAATTTAGTAAAAATAACATGGGCGCCTACAAAATACAACTGTTCCAAGAACTGAATGCAAACGGCAACATATAACCACTCATGTTCGCTGAACTGGAGTTTAGAGAAATCGGAAACTGAAGCTAATATTCATAAAAAAAATTATCTTCATCGAAGAGGCCCAGTTCTGGATGAATGGGTACATGATCGAACGTAATTGCCGAATTTGGGAGGGTACGAATCCACATGAGATTCAAAAGCATCAATTGCATCACTAGAAAGTCATTGTTTGGTGTGAATTTTGATATAGCGATGTCATCGTTCCACATTTCTTTAAGAAAGTTCATGGCAATTTGCTGAGAGAAAGTAGTAGAAAAACTATTTTTTGGATATTTTACTGGAGACTGTCTGACGTGGGGTTTGAATCGTAGCCTTACTTCTAATAAGTCCAGGCACTACACGCTAGACTACGAAACTTACAGCATTAAAGCTCATGCCAAATTTCCTATTCTGCGCTAGCGATTTGTGCATATGGTCGTCTCACATGGAGGTGATGTGAACTAGTCGCCGAGGTTGTTCGATGTGATTCTGTTAGATTTTTTCTTCTGAGGTTTTCTTAATACGAATATGTCGCATTCCACAGCGATCCGCAAGACATGCATAGCGCATGTCATCAGTTAAATGCTCATCAGTCGGATTAATCATGGAAGTCATATTTATCCCGTATATTGGGCTATGGATTGGACGGAAAACCGGAGAGGTGAACTACTACACTACGCAGATTCTATTGGGGGATGGGAATTTTAGAAATTACTTGCATAGAACGGACAAGAACGGTTCCCCTTATTGCCTTTATGCAGAGGAGGAAGTAATTGCTGATGCAGAGCACACTACTTGTGAATGTGCATGCTGGCAGAGCTATCGCTCTGAGCTGACGTCAATCGTTGGAATGATCACGGCCGCTAACACTGTCGGGGTTATGATTGTGAGGAGAGAGAATTGGACTTCAGTGGCGAATTACGTGGAGCGTATCCAAAGACTGAATAAAAGATATCTCAAGGCAGAACATGTAGGCACGCGCGGCTTAGATGATACTTACACAAGCGTCAAACAAAATCCGACACAGGGACCTGGACGAAAGGAATAGTGGAGACACTTAGATGTCACCTCAACTTTCGGCACGCAATTCGGATGCGGATATAAACAAGCAGGGGCCAAAGGGCCAAAAGGACTCTACTCCGTCCGTAGTAATACCACCGTAGTTCCGGAGTGGGCACAACAAGTCCACGAGACGAGCGGGGATTTAATAGGTGAGGGCACCACACACGGAGGATGTGACGACTTCCTCTATTGTGCGGTTAGGTACATGTACCCCTCCTCGGCGAGAAAAAAAATTCATGGAAGTCATGGAATATTTGACAGTTTGGATGTGTTCCATCCAGAGAAGACGAGACGTGATGCTGTATTCCACACATAATGCTATCAATAGGTCTTTCAAACGAATACGAAATTTTAATGACATCTCACATACATACTTTACATACAGTATTACGACCTAGTTTCTTACACCACTTATGCTGTGTGTGTTAATTTTTTAAATGAATGCCGGAGTCTATAGTTTTTGATTGGCATTTTACTTACTCTCTCAGAGTTTTTACCAGAAATCTGCTGAGAGGAATTCGCTGAAGAAATAGTTTTTAATGCTTCGTTTTGTTGAAGATGTCTGACCTGGAATTTGAACCGTGGCCTCACGCCTAATAATCCAACACACCATCTATGAGACTACGGCGACTTCAATATACACATACACACATATTTATTTTATTTAAATTTAGGAATTAAAAGTACATAATGAAAGACCAAATATTTTTTTCTTTTCGATCCTTTAAGGCACACATAGCTTTTACTTTCTCTAGATTAGCAGATGACATCGTTGCCTGGTAACAACGCCCTCATTAAACATACATTGTCTTTAGAGGTAAACAAATTTTATTGAAATTACGACCTAGGCCTTTTCAAGTTGCTATGCAGCTCGTTGTTGATGCTTTTATCTTTGGGGAAGAAGAGCGTAAAGGAAATTTTAAAAAGAATTTTGTTTTGGAGCGTATCGATAAATTCGAAAACTATGCTGAATACTTGTGGGTTCCTGGGGAAGTAAATCTTGATTACTTGGTTTGGGACTTGAATACTACACATAGTTATACATACATACATACATACAAAATTGGCCATTACAATCCTTCAGTCAGGATTACGGCCTAGCTTCTCACACCACTCATGTTGTGCGCCTTAATTTTATACGTGAGTGGCGGGACCTACAGTTTAACGTCGACTCCGAACGACAGATTTTTGAGAAACTTTTTCAAGGCAGGTTTATTTACTCTCAAAGATTTTGCCAGAAATCTGCTGAGAGCCAGTCGCCGAAGAAATATTTTTTTTTCATATTTCGTTTTAATGTCTGGCCTGGGCTCGAAGCCGGTCTTTACGTCTAATAAGCGAACACACTACCTACTAGACTACGGCGACTACATGGAAGCCATACCGCCTGTTGTAAATCAGGCTGTACAACTTTCGAAACTTCCGAATACTTTGCCATTTTGGCAGTAGTACTGGCCTCACTATTTTTGGGGATTGGCATTGTAGAAGCAAACTTCGAGCAAATTGCATCTAAAGTGCTGGAACCAAATGAGGTACTGAAAAGGTCAATTAATAGACCAGCAAGAGCACTTCTTCAGGACAACACAGCAGATTATTAATAAAATCATTGGAATCCAAAGAAATCAATTTGAATTGAATTATTTCGCATACATTAAATGTGACATATTTTTTTCACAATATTTCCTTGCTGCTGCTATTAAATATTTAAATTTTTAAAGTTGTTTCCTTAATTAATTCCAATGAAATATTTTTAATTAAAATTTTATCGATACTTCTCGCAAAATACATATTTGCAAAAAATCTTGGAAGAAAATCATTTTGTTTATTGTTTATGTTTATTAAAATCTATGTATAATAAGCCATATTATTTATATCATATCTATAGCAGACGTATGTATAATTAATTAGAAAATATTTCGTAAATAGTTTCCACTTAAATTGATCTTTTATTTAGAAAAATATATCAACTTTAAAGAGTAATAAAAGCAATAAATATGTATTCGTAATCAAATAGATTTAAAATCTATTTGCATCAATACTCAGTTCAAAGATATGTAATGATGCAGACACATAGATTTCTGTAGTAGCAGTCAACGGCAACTAATTAGAAATGCATTCAGTAGAAAAAGTAAATAAATCTTCTATCACTGACATTAAATTTATTTCTTTAATATTTTACACGTAAAACACCATATTTTGTAAATTTACTGCATCACTAATTATTTACCAACAACTGTTTTATTTATTGAAAAACAAAAAAGGGGAAAGAAAACATGTATCTTTAATCAAAATAAAATTGTCTGTTACGTGTTATCATTGACGATAATAATGTTATGAATGATGAATAACTAATCTATGTATGTATATAATATGACAATAAAAACAACAACAACAAACAATAACAAATACAACACAATTGCAATAATAACGAAAACAAAAACAGAACCACATAAAAATAAAGACTTGTATGGCTTGAAGAACTTTGAAATATAATCGATAGCAAAAACTCTGAAATTCAATCAATCAATCAGGCATTTGTATGCATTTAATGTGGCAATAATTGGCAACACTTATGTAAGCAATTAATTACAAAGCAAAGAAATATAAGATTTTTTTCTACAAAAACAAAAACAACACTTCTTAAGAAAGACACAAGAAAACATTGAATTGTAGGATTTAAGCAATTACGTTTGGTCAACACCGACTAAATTGTATCCTGATGGCATAGTTTAGATTTTTATTATTTACATAGGGCAACAGCTATCGTAGCAGCTCTAGATTAGTCTAGGAGCCTTCCCTTTTAATTACATAAAGGTTATCTAGTGAGCAATTTTTCAATAAAATATGGCTGAGAAATCGTTTTAAATATGAAGTAAAGTTCTCTCAATTTGAAAGTTTTGTTACAAGCAACTTATGAGTGAGAAAGTTAGAAGTGCGAAGGAAAAAAATTGATTTGGAAAAATACTAAGAGGTGAACGAAAAATTTGTAATGAACTCTCTGAGTAAGCTAGCTCAGCCAGATGGAAACAACACAATGCGGTCATAATGGATTCCGCGTCTAGTGTAGGAATCTATTGAAATGAAGAGGCAGGGCTCAGAAATTCTCTGTGGAGTGGAAAAAGGAGTTATAAATTGTCTGCATAGTAAGAAAATACAGACAGCAAAGGCTCTTATAAAGACAGAGTAGTTTGATGCACTCTATGGTAAGCAATTGATACACAAATATATTGATATCAAACCTCACTTAACCACACACAACATTCCGTGGTGATGCTACATGAAGCGATGCCTCTGAAATAGCTGACTATGCTATCACCCACCTAATCTCATCTACAGCCTCTGCAATAATCATCAGCTTGTCAGAAAAATCTCTCAGCATCTTACCGGATAGAAAATAATGAGGAAATAAGGTGCATAGACTTAAATGTCTCTACGATCTAATAAAAGAAAATATTGATTAGCCAGCTTTCTATTAAATTTAGGACGGATTCAGGCAATGAAGTAAAATTCTTTGTGTTATTTACAACCTAGCCTTCCACACCACCCATGTGGTGTGTTAATATAGCCTTATGTGGCGGGACCAGTTTAGTGTCATCTTTGAACGTCAAATTTTTAAACCTTTTCAAGGCAATTTTATTTTTCTCTCAGAGTTCTTGCCAGAAAACTGCAGAGACGAAGTCATCGCAGAAATAACTTTCATTTTCGTTTTTTTTCCGAGATTTCTGGCTTGGAGTTTAAATTACAGGCTCTCGTTTAACAAGTCAATACACTATCTACTAGACTACGGCTACTTAATTGATTGCAAAGTGTTTTAAATACACTGAAGTAGTAAACTTTAGAGAACACTCTTACACTGAGCACTACTACTCTAGACGATTCCGAAGTTACTAACGAGTCACGGCCACGCTAGACAGTCCTAGCTGGGATATATTCCAGAGAGCTGCTAGAATAGTCCACTCAATAGGCCAGAAGTGAGCCAGCAAGAGGTCTCGCTCATCCCCGAAGGAGTTGAAGTAAAAGAAAGATTATGAAAGTTACTCAGACTAGTTCACCAAATTGGGTGAAATAATTGCAGAAATTGTAGAGATGATGGAGAATGGAGGAATGTACATACATCAGGCAATTCACTATGTAGTGGCTTCAATATTGTTACTTTAAGAGGAAGAAGAATAAGACAGAAGAATAAGGGCTAAGGACTAACATTAGGAGGACACAGATGACCCAACACGGAGTAGAAACCAGATGCATCTAAGAGCCAAAGGGATGAAGTGGAAAAACCTAGAAGAGTAATTCCAAAGAAGATCAACCCATGAGATACATACATTAGGTAATTTGAAATTTAGGGGCTTAAATATCGTCTCTTTACCAGCATGTTGCTAAAGAAAAAGTTTTAAGGCAGAAAATTAATGTCGAAATTAATAATACGAGAACAATGACGTCCCAACACGGAGCAAATACCAGGTGCATCTTAAAGATAGAGGGATGAGATATATAAATCAGGAAACTTGCGATATAGGGGCGGCTTCAATATCGTCACTTTGCCAGCAAATTGCTAAGGAAAAAGCTTTTAGACAGAGTGTAGGCGGGACTAACAAAAGGATTCAACACGGAGCAGATACCAGTTGTGTCTGGGAGACAGAGGGATGATGTTGAAACCCCAGAAGAATACCTCCAAAAAAGATCAGACCAATTCGTCTTGAGACGGCAATATGATACGACTTCAAACGTTAGGAGGTTTGACAAAGAAACGAGTAATTGCTACTCAAAGTGTGGCAAATTAAAAGGTCGAGGGCATAATGATTAGGTTCATAAAATTAGGAGGCATTGAAGAGTCTCCTTTGCGGACATTCGAAGAAAGGTTGGAAATGGCCTGTAGCTCAAACCAGTTGGTGCTGATGTTCATTTTGTGAAGATAGATAGGAATGTACGATAAGGGCTCTTGTTATGCTGTAGGCGGCATTAATATCAGTAAGAATCCCTGTTACTTCCTGTACACTCTTTTTCAGACAGTTGGTGAAAAGTTGAACGAATACAGTCTCTTCAGACCTTAACTGGATAAGCCATCCATGAGCTTTTTTCTTCGTTAGCAAGTAAGCATAAACTAATAATAACTCCTTCAATCACGTCGCTACTACAACATCATGAATAAGATACCTCATATGCGAGTATTTTCATCGCCTAAAGGAAGCAAACTTGTTACGTGAGAAACTTTATTTCTCGGTACCATCAGGTTACATCTGGTCAAGAATGTATGCTAAACATTGCCTCATTAGAGCCCGTGGCAGATCTGTAAGTCATAATATTTGATGAAGAAATTCTAACCTGATAGTACTAATTGGTGTTTATCCTTTTCGCCTCCAATTCTCAAGGGGCCGGCCCTAATGGTCACAAGATATGAATGATAAATGTTGCTGTCATCTGTAATTCCTAGAAATTCTTTAAAGTTGTATCACAATAATATTCCAGAAATGGAAATTATTAAAAAGTCTAAGAAAACATATGAATACTAGATATTATACAATATGGGCTACGTAATGTATTTATTTCTCTTTTTTTGATAGAAACGAAAAAGTTTTGTCATAAAATGTTTATTTTTGGCTCTTTGACTTGCATGACTATAAAATACGAAAAAAAAGACGAAACACATTGAAAAAACGCATGAATGAAAAACTCACTGAAATACAAGGCGAACTTATTTGTTTGAAGGAAAGTTGTAAAAAAGATTTTTGTGACTTGACTTCCAAAAAAATTATTTATTTTAGCCGTGTCTAAAACAAATAATACGAGTGGTTAGGCAGAGATCCTGAAATGGTTCAACATTACCAAAGGCTGGGTAGAGCTAAATTTGAGACTATCATATTGGAGATCTTAAACCAAATAAACATAGAAGAGTTCAATGCTTAGCTTACTTACTTACTTATTTAACAAGTTATTACAACGCTTTATTCAGGATTACAACCTAATTTCTCACACCGATCTTTGTTGTGTGTATTAGTTTGGTCCGTCAGTGGTAGGTCCTACAATTTAACGTCGCGTCCAAACGACAGATTTGATAAACATTTCATAGCAAATTTTATTTATTTTCAGAGCTTTTACTAGAAGACTGCTGAGCAAAATGTTTTTCGTTTTGTTGGGCTCTTTTGTTGTCTGGGCTCTCGTCTAATAGGCCAATACATTACTAGGAAGTCACTTTCAAATGGTAGGTTAGATGCTCCATATAAATCGGGCTAAATTAGATAACAAAAGGGCTTGTGTTGGAGATGGACTTATTGGACTATATAGCCATGGTGTTTAGTATTCCAAAACAGCTTTCCTTACGGTCGAACGTTACTTGGGATCGGAGATTTAGACGACGAAGCATTCTTGGACAATCTTATATGAGGTGTAGACAAGGTCTGGAGATCTAATGACGTTTTTGTGATCAGTATATACCTTCGATGTGTTGTGATACCGGATTTATCTTGTTGTGATTTGTATTACAATAATCAGTGATGGTACAAGGGACAATCGATGACTCAAAAGTTTAGAAAATATTCCCTATGCGACTTTCTTGCGTCATCTGTATACGTCAGTGAATACTTGGATGGAATCTCTGCTAGGTGAGATGAAACCAGTATCGTAAGCGGGTTCAGCAAGCTTGTTGTCAACACGGTTATACAAACCTGCATCCAACAATAGTTGCGTTGCGAATCTGCTAGCACAACACAATAATGGAGGCTACAGCCGTTTGAAGTTGTCGTAGTCTAGTAGCTGATGTGTCAGCTTATTTTACATGAGGCCACGATTCACACCCCCGGCCAGATATCGCGACAAAACTAATAAAATTGCAATGAAAAGTTTCTCAAAAATTTGTCGTCCGGAGTTGATTTTAAACTGTAAGTTCCATTACTCATGTATCAAATTAACACATACAACAGAAGTGCTTTGATCAACACGGAAGTCTATAAATCCTGAAACCGATTAGGAGACCAAGGGTATCGTCTCCCTACTTGTATGTGGGAGACGTAAGGAATTCAAAGTAACTAACATTAGATACAGATGGGGAAACTGAAGGTTATGGCGCAGAATAAGAATGTATGCAACAAATTCAACGAACAACCTGGGATGATATATGAGGGCTTTGCAATTATTTAAATAACTAACAGGCGAAAAATAAATATCATGAATACACACCATCTCCTGAGCCGGCTTAGTGAATACATATCACTGTGGGTCCTGGTAGACAATATTGCGTAATGTCCTGATTTAATATTGGACAGTGTAAGTGTTGTCTTTGTTTGTTAGAGAAATACCTACTCGATAGAGAGAGAGAGAGAGTACCTTCAATGACAATTGAGAGTTTAAACAATGGTTCATAAGCTGGTCAGTAATTTCAAGCGAAAGTAGAGTCCTAAGTTCAAATTAAAACAACATAATGTGCTACCAATACAATACAGGGCTAAAACCAAAGTATTCTAAAGTTTTAGAGCCCCTAAACCTTCGTCCTGTAATAATCTTTTACACTTTAAGAATCCCTTACTAAGATTTCTATTCTCCGAAAACTTGTAATATTTGTTTATTTTCCAATTGGATAAGGGTACGAACGTAAGGCTGGGCTGGTTTGGGTCATCTTGTTATTTCATAAACTTTTATAAACATAACTTTTTCTCTTCCTCTTTTCAGACTGGCAATGAAAGTTTATATTTCTTTTACATTTCTTTCCTTTTTATAGTGTTTCTATGGCATAAATGTGTAACATTTGTTATATCGTTCGTTCATTCGTCCATTCGTTGTGATTGAATGATTCTTTATAAGTTCAGTTACAATATGACTGACTGACTGACTGGCCATGATACAATTATTGAAATTAAGGTATGAATGTGTAACACAATGTCAAAAAAGTTTTTCATCTTAAGCAACATGAATGAATACAACAAATGAAATGAAATAAATATAATATACAAGTTTTCTCTTTCTTCCTCTTTTTTTTGTCCATCATATTGAGTAATGATGCTTAAAGGATAAATTCAATAAATGGATTATGTGAGCAGTAGAAAGAAGTTTTTCTTTCAACGAAATATTGCAGAAAGAAAAGAAGAAAGAAATTGAGTAGAGAATTTTCTTTTGGAAACGGGTTGCTTTGGTAGAGAGTTTGGGTGATTTCTAAGGTAAAACTATTGTAATCGAATAGAAGGAAACAATTTTCCTCTTTTAATATCGCATTTGTTATGGCCGATGTTATTTAGTGTGTGGGTATGAGAAACCTAGGTTAGATTATGTTCAGAAAGTAGGGGACTAGAACCAGTATATGAACATTAAGGTCCGCATTGACTACCTACAGGTTCAAGTCACAACAATCAGAGGCGAAATGCCTTGTCAATGTTTTTAATTGGTTTTCTGAGGATTTATCGGGTGGGCCATCTATATGTTTAAATTTGAATTTCGAATCTGGCAATACTATTCTGTATATTATCTCCACTGATCGTAATGAATTGATTTATGCTTGAGCAACGTTGGGATTTATTGGGCCAACGATGATGTCGATTTTGCAAAAAAAAAGTCATCTTTTCAGCTGAAACTATTTTTCATCTTGGTGGGTACGTTAATAAGCAAAATTGCCATATTTGGGGGCTTGTAGTCGCGTTAGTCTAGTAAGTTGTGTGTTCGCTTATTACACGTAAAGCCCGGGTTCGAGTCCCAAGCCAGATATCAAAATGAAATATGAAACAAACAATATTTCATCGGCGACTTCCTCTCAGAAGATTACTGGCAAAAACAAGTTTCTCATAATCTGTCGTTCGGAGTCGACGTTAAACTGTAGGTCCCGCCACTCAAGTATAAAAATTAAGGCACACAACAGAAGTGGTGTGAGAAGCTAGGCCGTAATCCTGACTGAAAGGTTGTAATGGCCAATTATGTATGTATGGGGGCTTAAAAACCCCATTAAGAGTGACTGAAGAGTGGAGCGAAGACAGCCCATATTTTTTTTTAAAAATGAGGACGGCATAACCATTACGGTCACAGGAGACACCTATCACACCATGGTAACCGATTTTTTTATACTCACTCTTTATGGTATTGATGTGAACGATGTTTGGTTTCAACAGGATAATGCAACTTGTCACACATCTCATGAGACAATCGATTTATTACATCAAACGTTTGATGGCCGTTTAATTAACCAAAGTGGTGTGCCAAGAAGCTACGATTTGGCACCGTTAGACTATTTTCTGGAGGGCGCCGTTAAAGAAAAGTGTTATGCCGGCAAATCAAAAATAATTTAGCATTTGATGACCAACATTTGTGATGTCATTGCCGAAATACGACTCCTAACACTTGAAAAAGTACACGAAAATTGGTTTAATCAAATGTGAGGCCAGCCGAGGCAGCCATATGACCATACTCTATAATATATGGGCATGGGAAAGTTAGGTTTGACTATGTTCAGAAAGTAGGTGGCAAACCTCCTCTGCATGACTTTAACTAGCGTATGGACATTAAAGTCCACATTGACAACTTGTAACATGTTAAAACAATCAAAGGCGAAACCATGTCAAAAGTTTTCAATTAGTTTACTGACGATTTGAAAAAAGACCACATTTTTTGACAAGAAAAAGCATTTGTGTACCATAAAAATATGGTACAGTTCGTATGGCAGAAATTAACAAATTAGGCTACGAATTCCCCAAGTTTTCACTTACTTTACTGAGGATTTGAAAAAAGGCTGCATTTTTGAAAATGTGGTGCAGTTCCTATACCAGAAATTAACAATTTATTCTACGAATTTCTCCAACAATCGCCCTCTTTTCTAAACTTAGCCTAGAAGACTATTTCTTTCTTGCAAACCTGAATAAATAATTTTTAAAAAAAAAATTGGGTCCTCAACGATGAAATCACAGCTGAATCCTACTAAGGTAACTTTTGACAAAATTTTGTGTAAATTTATTCACCCACCATGACGTATAAGTATTGAAAATAGAAAAATATTAATTATACGCACGGCTGTACATATTTTTTCTTAAGAATGTTGGTCAATAATAAAATAAATTTTCTTACCAGCTAAACGAGTGTATTTCAATGATATTTTATATGTACATACCTGAAAATAAAAAATAAAAAAGAAATTCCAGTAATTAATAAAAGGAAATTGGTTAAATTTGTTCTTAAAATTAATTTCTTAAAATATTTTCAAGTCTACAAAGCTTTTAAATTCTCTTTCATTCGTGTTTTATTTTTGAGCTGCTAACTCATCTTACACATGCCACCACCATGGCAATACATATCACATTAAGATTTATTTATATTTATACTGTATGTATGTATGTATATAATAAATATTATTTTTATTTATTTATGATTTTCATTCTCTATTTTCTTCCTCCTTTTTGCATATTCGCTAATAATATCCTTATGTGTTGAAATCTCATAAATTTTTTGGGTGTTTTTTTTTTTTTTGTATAAAACCGCATAAATATCGCATTTCATTTGTGGACATACATTTCGTATTCTTCTATTTTTTTTCGCTTCGCTTTATATTTACAATAAATATTTATTATTAAGGAATGGAAATGAATAAAAAAAATTAAATAAATTTAGAGATTTATGGTTGAAGGAGAAAAAAAGAAAATCTTTAAAAATAAAATGTAGAACAGATTTAGCGATATCAATATTTTTTTTTTATTTATTTAAACAGTGGAAGCTAATATGAGATATGGAAACGGAAAGGTTAAGTTGTTCGACATCTACAGATCGGGGTAAGTCTGTTTCCCTACTCGGTTGCATTATTCTCTTACATAATTGGATATAAAAAACGTTTAGCCAGGATTACCACCCATTATCTTACGCCACTTACGTGTGTGCGTGTTAGTCTTATACATGAACAACAGATTTTTAGGAACCTTTTCATGGCAAATTTATTTACTCTTAGAGTTTTTGGCAGAAATCTGCTGAGAGGAAGCTGCAAAAGAAATGTACAAATTTTGTTTTGTTGGACATGTCTGAGCTGGCCTTACGTCTAATAACATTCTTAACTGAACATTAAAACCCTTAAGTCAGGATTACAACCTCGCTTCTCATCTCACCCATGTTGTGTGTATTAATTTTATTTATGTGTGGTGGCACCAACACTTTTACGTCGATTCCAAACAACAGAATTTCAAAACTTTTCATGGCAATTTTATTGGACCTTCACTATTTTGGCCAGAAGATTGCCGACAGGATTACAATCTAGATTCTCAAACCACTGATACACACTACATGAGTGTGTTGATTTTAAACTTGAGTGGCGGAACATACTCTGAACATTTTTGAGAAACTTTTCATGGCAATTTTATTTACTTTCACAGTTCTGATCAGAAGATTGTCAAGAAGAAGCTGCCAAAAGAAATATACTTTTAACATTTCAGGTTGCTGGCATTTGAGCTAGGGGTTGAACTACGGGGCTATCGTCTAATTCACCAACACGGTATCTACTAGACTACAGAGGATTCCTCTTCAGTGACAGAATTTATAATCATCAGATTGAGGTACACATGTATTTGAGAATGTCAGCCGTATCTTGCATAACAAGCAACCGAAGAAACTATGGTGGCGGCTAAACAAGAGCGGACAACTGTCCAGAAGACATTAAGCTATCTCCTACTCTGCCATATTACAAGCCTGGGGGCAACATCATCAATTGATTAGTGTCCATACGAAGCAGTCGCTTATAAAGGACGTATTTTATAACATTCGGGCTAAGCTTTCTTAGAAATTCTATTGAAATCGATGGCCCTTCATCCAAAATTTGTCTTTCTAATTTAGAAATAATTGTAGTCGCCGTAATCTAGGAGGTAGTGTGTTCGCTTATTAGACGTAAAGCCCGGGTTCTAGTTCCAGGCCAGACATCAAAACGAAATATGAAAAAGAAATATTCTTTCCGCGACTTCCTCTCCTCTGGCAAAAACTCTGGCAGTAAATAAATCTGCCATGAAAACGTTTCTCAAAATCTGTCGTACGGAGTCGACGTTAAACTGTAGGTCCCACCACTCAAGTATAAAATTAAGGCACACAACATGAGTGGTGTGAGAAGCTAGGCCGTAATCCTGACTGAAGGGTTGTAATGGCCAATTATGTATGTATGTATGTAATTTAGAAATCTAGGGTGAACCAATACTGACACCTATGAGGCCATTTAAAGTAGATTTCTTAAAAGCCGAATCATTTATCCGGCAGTTACCACATACCACGATTTTTGGGCATCCAAACAAGATTCACTCTATGAGATTCTATTCTAGTCCACTGCCCTCCAACTGTGTTTTTGTCTTTCCAACTTAAACATATCAAATTGACCACTTACTATCACTCTTGCGGACATTTCTATTATTGTTCTACCTCATAAAGTTTAAATTCACTTCCAAGGGTTGAAAAGTTACAATGTATTCGTTATAAGAAGTCAGATAGTCAAGCTGCAATGCTTGGTTACTAAATGTTTTCCAACAAAATTTCCTTAATTTTTTGCGCACCACTGTATTTATATCGCAACAAACTATTTTGTTGGTTTTTCCATTTCATTTTGCATAGACATAAACTAACTTATCTACTGTCAATTTGACATCTGAAATAAATGACAGAAATCGTAAAATACGAAAACTATACATACCAAACGAACGACATCATACACAGTATGCCATACCAAAAGTGAAATGCAAACACTCCAAAAGTGAAATGTTAACCGGCAAACTAGAGGAGTAAACGAAAAAGCAAAAACAACAGCAACAACAGGAAAAAAATCAAGCGAAATTCCCATTTGACATATGAAGTTTTAATTTATGAAGTCATACAATAAAATCCATACACTAGGCAAAAACATTTACTTGTTTTTCTTTTTCTGTTTCTGTTTCTTTCATTCCTTTAAACCATCATCTAGTTGAGTATGTAAAATATGTGTGTGCGCGTATGCGTGTATGTGCAAAGTTGAAAGAGGTTTCAGTTTGCCCGTAAATTTGTTAGGTTTTGTTTTACTTGTTTTTTTTTTTTGAGACACAGGAATTTGAGATTTTAGTTCAGAGATTTTTGTTTATTTCCTCCAAAATTCTATGCAGATTAAGTCAGAAAGAATATTTCGATTTAAAGTTATAGGTGAGGACGCAAGCTACAGAAAAATTTAAATTTTAAGGAGAAGAGAACATTGTTGCCGTTACAAACTCAAATATTTGCTGCCCTAAATCACTATTCAATCGTAAACGTTGTATTTCCTTAAACTCTGTAGTTTTCTCCATTTCTCTGCCTTCACTCCCTTCCTTTCCCTTAAAGCTTAGTTTTGGTCACGGTTTTCAGTTTATCGTCTTACACACACAGACACACACATCACCCTAAGCACTTACAATCAAATTTCACAAACAAATACACTCTTCACAATTTCTTTTAGTAACGATATTTTACTCTCTCTGTTACTCACCCATACATTTACACAATAAAAAAATATAAAGAAAGGAAATATACATATACATTCATGTATTGAAATAGTGTAGGAAGAACAAAAAAAATAACAAAAACGGAATTGATTAATGTTTGCTTCCGATTTGCATAAATCTTGCTTTAGCAGTTATACAACAACAACAAGAAAACTGTACCAACAACAACAAAAAATTACAATAAAAATGGTGGCAAAGAGAACAAAATTTTTCTTTTAATTTTTTTACTCTCACACATGTGATGGTTTTTGTTAATAGGGTGGCACCTGTAGGACCGAGAAGAAATCTCAGTAAAGTATATGAATAAAAAATTCTTAGAAAACTGTTAGTAAACTTACTTTATAGACAGGAATACCGAACACTTAACAAAGATGTGTGTGAAGGCATTAGACCTTTGGAAATGCAGACTGAGATTTAAAGCTTCGGCACAATCTGACAGTTTGAGCTGCGCTCTATTGAATTTCAATTCTATTGGGAATTTCAAAGCCTTGTATTTGCTTTGAAGTTGCCGTAGTCTATTAGGTAGTGTGTTGGCTTATCAGACGTAAGGCCATGGGGTTCAAAACCCAGGACAGACGTTTCCAACATAATGAAATATAAAAAAAAATATTTCTGGGCTACTCTATGAGTAAATAAAATTGTCATGAAATGTTTCTCAAAAAATCTATCATTCGGAGTCGAGAATAAAATGTAGCTCGCGTCACTCATGTATAAAATTAACACACAGACAACATATGTAGGTGGTGTGAGGAGATAGGTTGTAGTCCTGACTATAGAGTTCTGATGACCAATTATGTATGTATGTATGTATGTATGTATGTATGTATGTATGTATGTATGTATGTATGTAAGTATGTATGGATGTATATATGTATGTATTTATTTCCACCAACGACTTAACCTCTTGCGATCTTTTAAATAATTTTTATAGACTGGGCTCGATGTAACAATAGCCCCATCTAAAATAGTGTACTTTGAATAAAATCCACTTACTATGCTGTCCTTGATGGCTGATCGAACCAAATTATTTCAAAACTCCAATGCACCTTCCCAAAAGTCTACCCACTTTCGAAGACGCCAAGTCAGTCAAGCTGTCTTGAGAGTTGCACTAAGCAGCATCATTACAACCCCGACACATATTCTATTGGTGAGTACCAAGTCTTGTTTTAAAAGCTCAAAAAAAAATCTTCTTCCGTATGCAGACAGTTCCATAACATCAGAAAAAAAATAGAAAGAGAAACTATGTGTAGATGATGCTTGAAGTAGAGTGGCAGGAACTCTACTTGGATATTTTTAATTCAAACATTAAAGTGGCGTTGGAAACCGCACCCTGTACGAGAAGCACTAGGGAATATTGCAAGTACTACAAGCATGTGCAAGGGATACTTGACGCAGTATGATAGGAGCTCTTTTCGGAAATATAAAATCAACACGTTTAAGTGGCGTTGGATACAACATCGTCTGCGGCAACCACTTGGAAACATTACAAGAACTAGCTTAGATTGTATCATTATGGTAATCTAAAAATGTTAGTATATTTAGAAGTAGATTGTACTAATTGGACATAGCTCGGTTAAATCGTGGATTCTTAGAAAAAAATTTAGTTTCTAAAGGGAGTTTCAGAAATAAAATTAACACACATCAGCCGTCTTGCAGTCATGGCTGATTTGCCATTCACGGAATCTCACAGATTTTCTAAGGCATATGAGGAATGTTAAAGCTTTGATTTCATAATATCTCCCACCACTATTTTGTATCAGTAAAGATAGATCAATACCTAGTGCTTGATAAGCTCCCAGTTGTTCTTTTCTAAAATGCATGGACACCGCTTAGGTTACACGTGTCATTCTGTAAATTTCCTCAATATATACTGAGCAATACACTCTGCTTTGAATACATTTCGATTGTAAATGATCTTTAATTCTAGAATGGAGGGAAAACATAAGTTTGAGTCTACGTTTTGAAAAAGGCTTCCTATCATTCCTTTAAATGAGAGTATCTTTCCAAGATTATGGCCCTGTTAGTAGTGTTGATGCCCTTCTTTCAGGTTTGCTTATTTGAGTGCTTATTGTCTTGAATTTGCCAAAGCAGTTCCATATTAATCTCGTGTCAAACTCTTAAGAACTAAATGTTCGAATGGTGGCCTGACTAACAGATAATTCTGCCACGTCTCTTATATTGAGCACGTATTTTGTTGGCACAAGATTCTGCCGAGAGCAGCGGCATTCCTATACAACAGAGTGGAAGAAGAGTAAATAATAGCCTTGTTGAACCCTTAGGTCACAAATGGGTTAAAATACCATACGCTTTCTCTAGAAAAACTTTATAAAATTTGTTGTTTTGCTTAAAAATTATTGGTTTAAATAGCTGAACCTGACCTGCTATCGAAAAATATCGAAACTTCTTAATTTTTTTATGGTATTAAACTTAATCGGGGTTACTGTTGTTAATGAAATCTCTTTTTCGGAATCACCCTAATGCTTGTATTCCCTTTACAACCATAGGCAGTTAGTCGTCCTATCAAAGTCTCTCCCTCTGTTTTCTGTTTTTTTATTGTACTCCTCCAATATTTTGTTATTTTTTCCACGTAACGAAATTCCTTGGCAAGTTGTTGTTGTTGTTGCTGTTTTTTATTTGTTTTTGTATTTCACTTTTGTTATAAATTATTGTCGTTTTCTCTAAACGGCTAAAAACCGGGCAACAAACAAAATCACAAACATATTACGATGGGATCTAAACTTTTCTGTGAATTTTTTTGTTGTTTTTTTTCGCAAGTAAATGACCTCTTGGGGCTGAGAACTTTTTTCTGTTTGTTTTTTCTCAGGTTTTTTTTTGCAACTTTCTCTGCACACAGTGACAATGCGAAACATTAACCAAACAGCCAGGCAGCCAAAGGGACTCTTGACTGCCAAAATAGAAACGGCATATCATGTTGCCATCACCGCAATAAACGATTGGAAAAACTGAGTGTAAATGTTGGTAACAAGAAAACAGGCAACATTTTATAGGCAGCCAAAAAGAAGAAAAAAGGAAAACCAGATGAAAACAGAGAAGGTGTTTTATAGTTCTCTAGTTTACACAATTTATAGGTTGGCTTGTTTCCTTTTTTTTTTTTTGCTCTCCCGTTCAAGCATCACAAGTTCCAATAACGTAACGAGTCGTTGTATTGCTTTATGGCCTTTTCGTTTTAAAAGTCTTATTTGTTAAAGTGTATGTGATTGTATTGTGTATGTTTGTATGTGTATGTGTGTATATTTGTCAAGTGACATTACAAATGAGAGGTAAAAATATTGCACAAAATCCTAACAAATCTTTACGTTATTGAAAAAACGAACAAAAAAACGAAGAGAAACCTGGGATCTACATGGCCATAGATTTGTGTTTTTTCTTTCACCAGAAATGAGGTCAAAGTTTAGAGAATTGGAGAAACACAGTATTAATGACTTTTATTGATTTAACAATAAACAGAAAATCGAAAAACTTTGCATTGCTCCAAATAAAGTTATCGTTAGCAATGCACATTAGAAATAGAAAAAGAGAATCGAAAACATTTTTTTTCCAAAATTTCTAATTTTGGTGTCAAGTTGAATCTCTAAACTGAGACATCTAAACTTTTGAAGTGAAACAAAAAAAAGTTTGAAGTTTTAAGCATTTTAGGTAGAACAAACCATACCTTGAATATAAATTAATCAGTCACTTAATTAATATTCACTTAATGTCCTTAAGTATTTGGAAAGTTAACTGTTGGATTTGTACACCACCTGTAATTGGAGTCCAAGTGAAGCGTAAATATTTTAAATATATTTTAAATATACAAAAACTAAGCAAAAAATGCTCATGGAGCACAGTGAGGGATATAGAAATGTCAACTGAAAGAGACCCAATCTCTAGGAAATTCATAAATGTATACGATACATGATTATATCGTATCAGCAATGAGTATTCAAAAAGATAAGTAGATTCGAATCATTATTTCTAATACTTCTACGCATTCATACGTATTTTAATATCATACTCATACTATTCATATTCAAAGTTTGAAATACTCATCGTACACATACTTAACAATATGCATGACGTTGATGATTTCGACTCTCCTTTACTCAACATTTACACAAATCACAAAATAAGTATGTGTCGCATACAAACACTACAATACTCACTAAAAGGTTGTGTGTTTGCTTTGCTTGCTGCCTTTGTCTTTTTCGTTCTTCTTTTTTTGTAAATGCAACAACAACTAAGACTGTAAATTCTGATGAATGATTCGAATAACTAGAATAATTTATGAGTATTATAAGTATTTTTCTAAATTTATTAATCTGAATGTGTAGGCGTATGAATCAAACATATTTCATGTGTTATGAGTTTGATGTCAACGTTGTACTCATACTCATTGCAACCTATACTTAATCAATGTTGTAGTAAGTACCAAAGAGTCAGAATATGTAGTTGAATTTCAATACTATTGACTCACTCATACTCAAAATTTCATGAGTACTTATGAGTAGCGAAAAAACGATTTATTGCTGATCTTTGGACACAACCGAACTCTGACAGTCATATTAATTTGCCATTTATTCAGTGTGTTTTGCCATGAAAAAGTTCCTCAACAATTTGTTAAGCCACAAACCACAACAATCCTCCAAACTAACATAACCCATGCCATCAGTCAACTTCAGCCTGATTTACGCTCCAGAGACTTAGAAAATTTTACATTTTTCAGGCGAAACTTTATCCTGTTTTGAAGACAGTTAAGACCGTGACTATTCACGTAGACATACTACTAGCACTGAGTACAATAAGATCTTGACTGCAGGGACTGCATTAGAATTTTTGTACCAGATGGGTCCAGCCTGTGTGGGATGTCGGGCGTATTAGTATTGCAGGCAATGAGTTGGCTGATGTCAATAATAGAAGAAATGATATAGTTTCGGGTCCTATTTCTGTAATTTGCTATCCCTGCGGTCTCATCGAGAGCTAGATCTGGAAGATGAAGCAGAGGCGCTGGGAGTTTAGATCAGGATGTAACGTAACTAAAACGGTTTGGCTATCTGTCGACATTGGTAAAGCTAGCTTACAACCGGGACTTAATAAGCCCAATTGAGTACAATTAAGAAACAGTCACCGACAGGGATCTGTGAAAGACCTGAGCCTGATTTCGGCAGAGTAGGTGGAGATCACCGTAGTCTAGCGTATATTAGAAAAAATATATTTTGTTCGGCGATTTCCTCTCAACAGTCTACTGGCAGAAACTCTGGGATTACATAGAAAACAATTTCCTTGAAATGCTTCCTGATTCTGCTGTAGGGTATCAATGTTAAAATATAGCTTCCACATGTAAACTAACACACACAACATGTGTGCTGCGAGAAGCTAGGTTGTAATAGTGACTAAGAACTTGTAGTGACCAATTACATACATAATTGGCCATTACAACCCTTCAGTCAGGATTACGCCCTAGCTTCTCACACCACTCATGATTTTTGAGAAACTTTTTCATGGCAGGTTTATTTGCTCTCAGAGTTTTTGCCAGAAATCCGCTGAGAGGAAGTCGCCGAAGAAATATTTTATTTTTTCTTATTTCGCTTAGATGTCTGGCCAGGCGCTCAAACGCGGCGACTGCGTAGTGACCAATTAAGTAAGTAAACTAAGTGTGTGGAGCTCGTGAGGAGTTGAAGATGTTAGAATATGTCCTCTGACTCTTTGTTGATTATTGGGCGTTGACTGGCAAGTGTTCACTTATTTCTCGATTATGTTTTTCACATAGTCTCTCTAAACACCTTTTTTCCCCCTTTCCAATGATGAATACAATGGGAGGGTCCCACGATCGCCGAATGTATTAACGTTTGCCACTTGTTGCTTGTCTATCTATGCACCTATCGCATACACAATCTCAAGGGACCTAATGGTTGCCATTAGACTCCATTTGATCTTGATCGGGATCTGTTAGTAGTGTTAATGATAATGTTCTCTGAGAAGTAAAAACCATTACCATAATAGAATCTCTATATGGGGATACAAATATTTTTCCATGACAATTATCAAATGATGTACTAATTCTACCCTTTTCAATTTAAAAAATTCCAAAAAAAAGAAATCCTTTGTGTAAAACAAAATATTTCCAGAAATCTTGTGGTTTGTGCGTTTAACTTCGTATATTACTTTCATATTATGGTTCTAATACTGTGTAATAACTTTTTACACTTTCTCTTTTACTTTGCTAAGCCTTGAGGCATACATTTCGACACAAAAGTTTTATAGTTTTACCAACACATTCCATCTATTGACTTGCAAATACTTAAGGCTTAAAGTAAAACAATTCCTCCTTATGAACATCTCTTTAATGTAAAAGAAATAAATCTTGTGCTCTTGAGTTTTGTGGCCAACAATAAAAACAACACACAATACAACATAGTACAACACAACACAACAGAATAAAACAAAATTTAATTAAGGATATGTGTTACCAACTAAGTTTCATTGTACAACCAATCAAAACTAAACCAGGCAAAAACACAAAACAAAAAAACAACAACAATTATAATACCATAACTTTGATATGATTATGATATTTTCTTCCTCTTTTTTTCGGTCTTTCCATTTAATTTTTTTTTTATTTTGACTTAAATCTTGGCCAGTTAAATTGAAACCCAGTAAGTCTAGTGTGTAGTGTCTGCACAGTTAAACAAGGCTTCAACTTTAGATGTTGATCCTGTGTATGGCTTTACATTTTAGGTGAAAAGTTTCTTAACTGGAAAACACCCTTACACTTCACAAAGGCAGCATCATTGGCAACAACAAAAACACTAACAACACCAACAACAATAATAGAAAAAGAATAGAATTGAAAAATGAAACTGCAAATGAAAACTACCAACACCCATCACCCATCAGCTTTAATGGTTAAAACATAAATCATGGAAACTGACATTTCAACATTTGCAGAATTGTTTCAGTAACAACAAAAACAATAACAGAAAAATACAGAAAAAAAACTAACTAAACATCTATGCGTACATAAGTGTAAATTAAAGCTTTAATGTTTCTATGTACATGCATGTCTGTGTGCGTGTGTATTGTATTGTATTAACGTATGAGTGACTTGGCTGTCTGGCTAACTGACAGCCTGACGGATGTTCTAATGTGGACAGACTAACTAGTGTAGACGTATCCAAAAAATTAGTGATTGTAATGTGAATGAGCAATTTGCGTAAGCTTTTTAGACATTCTCAAACAAAAAACCGAACTGTAACAGCCAACAACAACAACTTCAGCAAACTTTACAACAATAATAGTAAAAAAACTTTAACAAGAAGACTTAAGCAAACAGTCGGCCAAAAACCTTAGAAAAAAAAACTTTTTTGGATTTCTTCTTTTTTTTAAATCTAAATTCAAGCATACATATGTACATTCGTATATATGTATGTACACTTCATAATTTACATACCCATATACACGAAAACACTTATACAATACACATATAGAAAGAAAACCATTTGAATCCAATATTTTTAGTTGGATGCTGTATAGGTAAATTATATTGGCTAAGGGCAAAAGTTATTTCTTAACCAAAAAAAAAAACAAAACAAAAAATAAGTCAAGTACAGACACTTCTCCACGTACTTACATACATACATATTTGTTCAATCAAGATTAGAACTTAGCTTCTCACACTACTTATGTTGCGTGTGTTTATTTCATACGTGAGTGGCGGGACCTACAGTTTGAAGTCGATGCCGAAACTTTTCACTGCAATTTTATTTATTCTCAGAGTATTTGTCAAAAATCTGTAGAGAGAATGTCGCCGAAAAAAAATATTTTAATTTCATTTGGTTCGAGATGTCTGACACAGACTACGGCGACTACACCCTGCATTAATTTTAATCAATTTCAGTTGCCTTTAACACCCGCCCTTAACATGCGCCATTGAGTGTATGTGCTTTTAACTTAAGCATTTCCTAACTCCTATCGTCGAAATTTTTAATTCGTTGGAAGGGCCTAATGATTCGATTATGTGTAGAATATAATATGGAAACTCTTCTATGGCTTGTCTGGTTAGATTACATTCCAAATGTCCATGGACTCTGGTGCATAAATCGTGTTGAGTTTAACCGATGACATCGACTTAAGTTTTTTTTTGGGACTGCTGTAGCTTGTGGCTTATTCGCATACAGCTGTGACTTAAGAAAACCAAACAAACAAAAAGTCGAACGAACTAGAATCACACCGTAATGGCCACCCATTCTCAAAAAAATCTACAGGAGTCAATTCGTGCAAACTAGGATATCAATTCAAATCACCAACACGTGAGTTAATCATGCCCTCAAACCATTCGTGCAGAATATTCACTGTGACATCTGGTATTGAAATCATATGTCATTGGTATCCAAATCTTCCAATTCTGGCTAAAAAAGAGTTAGTAATCATCGACCTATAGTGCTATCCGTTGACAGCGCTGTCCAGATCAATGTCGAGTCAAAGAAAGATGAACCGCCAGTCGAATACCCACACCAAATATTGAATTTTTCGAGATGTATTGGAACCTGTCGGATCTGTTGGAAATTTTTAAAGTCCCAAATCGACAATTTTGTTTTCTTCACGTATCCATTCATCCAGAAATGGGCCTCAGTGCTGAAGACGATTTTACTAAAAAAAATTAAAGTCACTCGCCAGCCGCTTTAGAGCCCATTCATCTAATACATGTCGTTGTCTAAGGTCGTTTACCTTAAGTTATTGGAACAGTTGAATTTTGAAAGTGTTCAGGCCTAAATCTCGACTCAGAATTTGTCAAGTTGTGGTTTGCGAAATTGTGAGTTCTGTGAGAGTTACCACACTTTAGGTTTTCCTGCACACTCTTACGGACAGCAGCGATGTTTTCTGTAGATCTTGTGTTTCGTCCACTTACGGGTGTTGGTCGAACATTTTAGATATTTTGACATGATGTTGCTAAAAACCTACATATGAAGAGTTCCTAAGCAAGGAATTATTCTATCGGCTGCTATATATCAGGATTGTTGGTCAGATCTCTTGAAGTTTCACAAACGTATGGTAATGTTATTTTACTTGCCAATGAAAATCACATCTACCCTTACCCTATACTCTCACTGACCAAGAGTGTTAGCCTGGATAAGAGGAAAAACTATGCGTTTGAATACGTTTCCCAAAAACTATTTGTGTATGCGATTGATTGCGTATATGTACGTACGTACGTCTGTATAAAATCCCATAAGACTTGTGGTTTTTGATGTTTAGAATTTTTGTTTTGTTTGTTCGCATTTTGTGCCGATGTTATTTGTTGGTAACGAAAAATGAAAAAAAAGAAGAAGACGACATCCTCTCACACATAAACAAAAAAAAAGTACAGAAAACCTTTAACTGCGTTGCACAACATACACAAACAAAACAAGCTACAGAAAGATATCAAAATACCCAAGTGACCCAAATAAATCATTTTGCAATTGAATGCCACTGACGAATGACCAGGCAAAATAAGCAGACACATTAGCACATACATACATACATGCAAACAAAAATGAACAAATACAACCAAAAACGATGAAAAAAATCTATATCAGCCAGTAAAAATTTTATGAAAAAATTTCAAATAGAAAAATTGTTTCAAAAACTGGCGAAAGAATGATTTGGAATGAGGGCGTACAGAATGCAAAAGTAATAAAAGGAATAAAGTCAAAAGAAATTTATATTGCGTGGGAAAAAGTACCAAAAATAATACCAAAAAAGCACTTTCTTCTGGAGCTCGAGAAATTGAAATGATAATTCAAGAGAGAAATATAATTGAAATTAATTTTTTTTTATTCAATGTGGAGGTTTATTTCATGGCTTTGAGTTCTTAAACATGACTTCCGGCATATGACCTTCCCGGTCATCGAGAGCACTCAATCAGAACAAATTCTTATTATTTTTTCCAATAAATAAATCGTGTCTGTGTCGAAAACGATCAATAATACATGAATTGCTTGCCTACTCCCCCAATTATGTTAACCGTATGAAGTGCTATATTAATTTCACCACAGTCTTCTACTTCCAATAGTCATGCAAGCATTTAGGGCTTCTGATTAAGTCGTTTAGACTCCTACAGGCCTTTCATGACAGATCATTAATATGTATCGTATCTAAAGTAGACACTACGATACTTTCTCGTACTGCTACATATCGCTGTGTATGTATCCAATAAGTGAAGAACAGTTTTTTCCTCCTTACAGAACCTGTAGGAATTGTGCTTCATATCTCCAAGACTAATATATCTGGCATAAGTAAATATTCAAACCAACACCTAGTAAATATTCAAACCAACACCAATCCAGAAGTTTCTGGCTGGTTTTCCAGTGCGGGGTAGTCGTGCTTTTGTTGTGCAGACCTTGCGCTGACCAACTTCCTCCTTTTCTCTGATTTTGGCGGAACTTGGTTAGTACAGGGCCTGCGTTCACCCGTGGCATCACAACGGGCCGCTATGCGTGCTCAAGTGAGCTTTGTGATTTCAGAGCTACCACTCCGACCTAACCTAACCTAACCAAGCAGAATGTATCACTTATATATGAATTTGAGAAGGTTTTCGGTACGTTTTCCAATAAACCTTGGCCAGATTTGCTGTACTCTTTTGAGTATATCCAAAGCTACCCGGAATTTATTCTTCAAGAGGGGATGATTGTGTCACGTCTGGCCAGAAAATTAATTCTGCTGTTTCTTATACCACGATATTGCGGTACTAATATGAATTTATCATACCGTACAGTACTCTATTTCATTCAGAGATTCGCGACAGCCATAAACTGCCTCAAAGGTTTTCGTGTTACAAACCGGTACTTAAACAGCCGCCTGGCTAAGTACATATATATTCATTTCAGCGATATTTTCATTCTTAGAAATACATTCTGCATCCTATATAGTAGACTGTTTCACCTACAATGCGCTACAGTGGTTCGATAGAAAAATCGAGTGAGCTATTCTGTTCCACATAACAGAAGCGTATCCAAAATTGTCCCAAAGTGTAGTGTAGTGGGTCCAATACATTCCAAATTTCAAATTCAGTGAGAAACCTGGAGTGTGCAGTATTTCTTCCTTGTAATTTGCCCAGTCATCATAAGGCGCTCACTAGTTTTCAACGCAAAGCCCTAACAAAACTAAACTCCAACGAAAAAAGGGGTGGAATATCCAGCGTCAGTGAAGGTGTAGTTGGCATCGCCCAAGCTATGACAGTAAAACAACAGATGTGGGAAGAGTTGAGCAATGGAAAATTAAGCGGAAAGCTAAAGATGCAGAAAGTTTCCTAGTAAAATCAATGTCTGTCCTGCAAAGCATCAGCTGTAATGCTAATGAGTTGGAATGCTAATGCATCCGCTTCACCTGATATATTTCCCTCAGTTGGAGAGCAATCTCCAAAGATAAATGCCCCCAAAATCATGGTCTTAAAATGTATCCACGTAATTATCCTCTAAATAAAGCAATGCCTTATCAAAGACACAAACCATTTGTGAACAATACAGTATCAGTTGTGTATACCTATAATTACAAACACGACTGCGTATTGATAATTTCTACACATTTGAAGTTAATGTCTGAGAACAATTCATTTTATCATTGTGCCTGTGAATCGATATCTGTATATGTGTGTATGTATGTATATATGGATGGGTATTTATCCTTAAGCATTTTAAAGCTATTGTTTGTCTATATATGAGAGTGTAAATGTCTGATAATACTGATTTTCGAATTTTTTTTTCCGTTTTGCTCATCTCAACAATTGTATTCATCTTTCAGTCGTTCATTCATTCATTCTCATTCAAACGTTCATTCACTCATTCAAACGTTCAGTCTTATGTCTGTTTATTTCATAATCATTTTGAATTGTGTATTGATCCATAAATAGGATGTTAGTCATTGATTTAGTCACTTTCTTACTTCTACAATAACAACAACAAAAAAAGGAAAAACAAACATATGGACAGTTAAACATATGAAAAGTTGTACACTTAATCGATTTGACGTTGAATGACCTGAGAGTTTAATAACATTTTCATCGAAGTGAACAGCATAGAATGGGAGACGAAATTTAAAAGGAAATTGAAAGAAAAAAATTAAGAGAGTATTTAAAAATATAAGTGCATGGATGTTGGAAAAATTTGTAAATAATTTCAGTGTTTGTATTATATATGACAGTCCAAAAACTTTCTATTAAAACACTTTAAAAAAGGCCAATATTTCCTTTTTATTAGTCCAGATGACAGTATCTGCAGTTCAGCAATTTTTATGGTCTTACGTCTAGACGGCTGATCTGATGTCTACAACCGCTCCGTCCAATTCAACCAATATTGGGCAGTATGCAGAACTACTGCTCAGCAATCCAACTGCCTTCCTGACATAGACGAAAGAATTTTTCTATTCAGTTTTGTCTGGCGGAAGATTGTTTATCTTAGCCAGGATAGAAAGGCAGAAGCAGTCATTATCAATACTCCTACGATACTCCTTATCTAATTAATAGCGATACGGGTTCAGTATGAGCCGGCTCTTATCTTCTTCAGTCTGAAGTATGAGTATGGTGATGATGTGGGACCATATTGATGATATATGAGTATAGGGCGACGTACGAGTGTGATGATGCTGTACGAGCACATTGATTATGTATGAGTATGAAGGCGACGTATGTGTGTTATTATGTGTGGGTATGGTGAAGACGATTCTTTTAACATCTAGCCTCTTCTAAAAGCAAGAGCAATCAGATCAAACTACATAATAGTTGGGGTTAAGTATCCAAGAGAATTAATAATCTGCCAGACATTGATTTTAGGGCAAAAAGATTAGATGCCCGTGGGGACTTGTTGTTACACGAATGGCTGTAAAAATGAAGGTAGAACAGGACTGTGACACCAAACTAAAGATCCCTAGCGAAACACCATAATAAGGGTTTTCAAGAGAAGATACGCGCGATAAGGGAATATATGATTTGAGAGGATAATGGTTTAGTAAACATGCCATAAAGAAATTTTAAGACCTTCATTTCTCGTCGAATAATAATCAGGACAATAATACAAGATCAAAGGCAGTCCTGGGATGTAGAAAGGAGATTAACAATTTCTATAGGTATGAAACCCTAAGAACTATATGGCTACAAAGTCTTCAAGGAAGCGAAATTCCTGGCTAATAGAGTACTTAGAATCGCCGTAGTCTGGTAGGTAGTGTGTTGGTTTATTAGATGTAAGGCCACGGTCCAAACCCCTGGTCACCAACAAAACGAAATATGAAAAAAATATTTCTTTGGCGACTTCCTTTATCACCAGATTTCTGGCAATAAAACGAATGGCCATGAAAACATTGAAACGATATAGAGCTTAGCCCAGCTTTCGTAAGCTCCAGATCCTAATATTTTGGGAATGACAGCATGCCAGATATAACTCGTCTAAGGGGAGGGGAATGGAAGAAGTTAATAAAGATTGATAGACGATATAGGCTTTCAATAGAAAATATGATAGTATCTCTTAATGGTTAACGCACAACCTGTGTATTTGACAGATTACTTGTATGCCTATAGTTTGGTTGTTATTTGAAACAACAAATAAAATGAAACCAAAACTAAACAAATCATGTGCTTTGCACTCTAAATTTTATTAAATTTTTTTTTTATGAATTTTTAAATAACTTGATAGGCAAAAACGTAACAAATCATGGTCAGTCAGCATGTAACGAACATGGTAGCCATGTAACGCAATAGGAATAGAAATGTTACACATAGAGTATGATGTGTCATCAATAAAATTGTCACAGAATGTAATTTCAATTTGAATTTTAATACGATTAAATGTATCAATTTCAAAACAATTTAACCAATACAACAACTATACGACAAATATCAGAGAGGTTGCTGAAAATAAAAGAAAGGGTGATAGAGTTGTCTAAATAGAAACACAAATAATTTAATAGAGATATATACATGCAGGCAACAGGCAACAATAACCATTCGAAACATAAAATATTTTACAATCATACATCAAATTTATATAGAAATGTAAACGTGTTTATTTTAAATGCGTGTGTATGTGTGTGTAAATTTAAGGTATTTCTATACATGTAAAAACGTACATATACACACTCTCTCTCAAAACTATTGTAATTTAAATTGAATACTTTTTATGTATTATGCTACCATTCTCTCTCTCCCTCTCTCTATTAGTTGTATGTGTTGGTTTTTAAATTGCTAAAAATAATGTTGTTGTTATTTAAAATTGTTGTTGTTGTTTTGTTTTTAATTTTCATTTCCATGTTGACTTTTTCTATTCAAAATTTTTTGCCAAATTTTCCTGAATTTTTTTCTGAATTTTTAAAAAATTTTTTTTGTTTTATTTTTTTGTTTTCCTTTTTTTTTTGTTTATTGTTATGACTTCAAAATTAAATTAAACAACATTTTATTGTCAACAACAATAGAAATTATAACAATTTATTAGAAAACAAAGCAAAAAAAAAATAATTTCCAAAATTTGTAAATTACATTGCATTGTTGTATTGTTGTTGTTGTTGATGTCACAATCACTTGCTTACATAAACCCACATACATACGTATGTATACCATCGCAATATGTAATTGTATTTGTTCGATTGGTAATATTTTGATTAAAATTTAATAATGAGCATACATTTGGGAGTTGATTGTTTAATACGCACTCGTACAATACACGTTTTATTCGTATTGTTTTATTAAATTACGATATTGTTGTTGTTACAGAATATTGAGTAACAATTTTAATTTAATTTACATGCATATTCATACACGATTAGTTTCGGAGAGCAAGGGAATGAAAACTAGAACTTTCACAACTGTTTAGGGACAAAGCTATGATCCCACCATTAAAGTGTACCAACCATATTTTCCATAGCAAATCTATACATCGGTTTCTTGTACGTAAGAATTTAAATTCCTCCGGTTCCCTGCTGTGTTGAGATGAGTTATGGCTTGGCATAGTAAAGGGCTATCCATTTTGTGGTTTCTAAAGTATGGGATTGGAATTCGACACCTGTCAAACTAAGTTGTGAAACCAATTTTTTTCTTTTCAGTTGAAAGTCTGACATTGACAAAAATCGATCGCTTAACTATTACACAACGCATACAAATTATCAAAACCTACTACAAAAATGGTGATTCTGCCACAGCCACGTATCGTGCTTTAAGAGGAGATTATGGTTTACATAATCGTCCAACTACGCAAGCAATTGGCAAAATTGTGAAGAAATTTAAAGAGACTGGAGTGCCTACAAATATTGAAAGGCCTGTGCATCATCGTTTCGCTCGTTCCGCTGAAAATATCGCTATTGTAAGTGAAAGTGTTGCCGAAGACCCGAATGTGTCGATTCCTCGTCGTTCTCATGAATTAGGACTGTCTTACGGCACATTATGGCGTATTTTGCATTTAGATCTACACCTACATCCATATAAAGTCCAACTGAAACCAGCTGAGCATTCACAACGTCGTAGATACGTGGAATGGGTGCTTGAACAACAGGCGGTTGACGGCAATTTTTCGAACAAAATTTTCTTCAGCGATGAAGCACATTTCACACTCGGTGGGTATGTTAATAAACAAAATTGTCGTATTTGGGGTTCTGAGAATCCTCAACTAATTGAAGAGAGGCCATTACATCCAGAAAAAGTCACTGTTTGGTGCGCTCTTTGGTCCGAAGGTGTGATTGGACCTTACTTCTTCGAAAACGATGATAGAACGACTGTCACCGTCAATTCGGAGCGTTATGGTCATATGATAACCGACTTTTTTTTTGCCTGCTATTGAAGAACACGACTTGGAGAATATGTGGTTTCAACAAGACATGCCACTCAACTCGAGCGAATATGGCTTTGTTGCAAGAGACATTTCCTGGCCGCGTAATTTCTCATCGTGGCGATATTAACACCAGAATAAAAATGGTAAACAAGTAAACAAAAATACACAAACAACACTACAATAATAAATGTAAACAATGATGCTTACATTCATAGAGATACAGTGGCGAGCAAAAGTGTATTCATGTTGGCAGATTCCGCCTTTTAACCCCTATAAAATCTTTAATGAATGAGAACGCAAGATGAATATTTCAGGGTTGATTACTTGTTTATTATATTACATATTTAAGTTAAAAAATTAAAAGAAATTATATACCATACTTCAAGAATATAAATAAATTAATAATAACTCAATTCTAGGTTGTCATCCAGACTGAAGGGCTGTAATGGCCAATTATGTATGTATGTATAAACAGAGGAATAACAAAGAAAAACAATTGTTGTTGTTTATATTAAGAATTAATACACAGAATTGTGAGAATAATAAATTATTTTAATTAAAATATTTATTTTCATTTTATTTGCAATTTACGAGCTCATATTTAAATGAGTGTCTTAGTTCCTACGTTCATGAGTATTTCTTAAAACTGATCAGAGTGACACAAACCCTACCCCACAACTTTAATTTCACTACAAATTTCAAGTCGATTATTTATTTGATTTCTACCTCTGCATGGTTTTGCATCGAGTTTTGTTTCTATTAAAAAAGTTTCAATTAACTTTCCAAGTCATTTCACTTGAAATCTAGAATTCCTTGAAAAACGTACAAAAAAAACTTACAATTGCAATTGAGATGTAAGGCATTGCAAATGAATCTTGTAACTCCTCTTGTCGTTTAACACCATTACCATGGCAATAAACTGAGGTTAAGTTACAGTTGAAAACAAAAATTTCTATGAAAAGTTCTTTTTTTCACCATTCTTAGCCGTTTTGATTTTGAAAAAGTTATTAGTTTTGGAGGCAAATGCTTAAAATAATCAATTTTCTGCGGTGCTAATGGCATTGGTGTTGGTGGTTTATTTATAAGATTTTATGGCATGCTCAGGCAACCTGATGACGTTAATGTCGAGAGTCATAATTTTGTTGTGTTCCTTTTTTTATTGAATTTTTTTCTTTTTTTATGATTATGAACACATAAAAGTTTTTCACTTTATTTACGCCATTTTCTAGCCACGGGCAAATACTGTAGTAAACGCCATAAAATTTTTGTTTCTTTTTCCACAAGACTTTTCTTTTTGGCTTCATTACAAGTGATTTGCTGCCCAGTAATATTCGTTTAGTTTTACATTTCTTCGAATTGAAGTTGAGTTGGAAGAGTTTTTTGTTTCTTTCGCTTTTGGTCGGTAAAAAGAAGCCGCCAAAGGTAAATCTATGAAAGCGTTACTATTAACACTTTAAATAGTTTATAAGGATTTGCTTGTGCAGTAAATGAAAATTCAAAAGTGACTCGATCTAGTTTTCCAAGAATAAATGTCTTCTATTTACTGTGCCGGAAGAGTTTTAAGAGGAATTGTGGATATAAAAGCAAACAAGACAAATAGAAGATTGAAGAAGATTTGATAGATTAGGCTGAAAAGGCAGACAGAAAGTACAAAATTCGCTTAGAGATCGTAATATCGTAAGCTTAACTACAAAAGGAAGAGAAACTAAGGGAGAAATAGAAGAGAAATGATTGTAAATAAAATAAAAAAAAATAGGGAAGTAGAACATGTACAATTCATTTCACAAACCGACTAATGCCACAGATAAAAAACTCACCACAAAACAAAGCTAGTAGGACCTAATATCCTTTTTTTCAATGCCTCAGCTATGATCTTTAAAAAAATGACACAAAAAAAAACTTCAAAATATTTTCCAATGATTCTGCCCTATAAGCCCCGGCAACTGTAGAGCGGATGATTTGGCCAGAAGGGGCACGACCATCGAACTCTCTGCAGAAGCTGTGGAGATGAGAAAGACGATGAAACTACTCTTCACCTACTGTGCACATGCCCGGCACTTGATCAAAGGAGAAAGAAACAGCTGGGTGCCTACTACATGGAGGAGAACCTAGATGAACTGTCATGCATGGATATTGGCAGTCTGAGTCGCTTCATCGGAAGCTACGAGTGGAAGCTCCTGGAATAGGGGAGAATGTGAAACTGTGGTAATACAATGCGCCCTGTGTGCGGCCTAAGTGTGTCAGCTCATGACTCCATCGAGTCAGCCACTTCTACCTACCTACCAGCATGCCCTATAAGAGTGCTGTTTTGGGATGAAGGGAATCCACTCCACTCATGCATAAAATTAACACACACAACGTGTGTGGTGTGAGAAGCTTAATTGCAATCCTGACTGAAGGGTTGTAATGACCAATTATGTATGTATGTAAGCAAGTAAATAATCCGATAAGTGCTCACTTCCATATGGTGTTGTGGGCGTTAGCTCCGCATGCCACTAGTGGCATTGTATCCCAGTTTTTGCCTGCACAAGATTCTGTATTTCTACAGAAGGAGGTGGTGCTTTTGGGTCCTGGAGTATACGGTAATGCCCCTACATGGTGGTGTCTTATATCCTGAAAGATATGGTAATGTCCCTACAATAATTTGTAGCAACTAAATAATCCCTTAGAGGTACCCACATCCATTATTAATGTCTATTCTGCCCCATATGGTATTGTGAGCGTTTGCAATGCATGTCCGTAGTAAAGACAGTTTTTTGTCTCTAAAAAATGCCTTGATTCTACAGAAGAAGGTGATGCTTTATCTCCTGGAAGATATGATAGTGCCCCTCAATTTTAATGTGTACTTTTTTTGCAGCTCCAATACATGTTATAAACCCTGAAAACACAAGAGTTTGGAAGAAATGTCTCTTACCCTATCCATATACATATGTTTCCCAGTGTTGCATGTCGGTGGCCTAGACTTTTTAAAATAATTGTAAAAATTAATTAATTTCTAGGATAAACGCCCGCCCAATAAATGTTCGACTGGCGTAGATTACAAAAGCATTAGTTTTCCTTACTATCCCCCCAACCTGTACGTATGATTAATATTGTATAGAAAATCATTTTTATTACTCATACGACTGGTGTGACCTCATTAATTTCAATATTTAATGAATAACTTTATAAAAAAAAAGGAATGTTTTCATGAACTTTTGCATTAAATTCAATAAATCTTCCATAATGTCTCATACAATAATTCATACATTTTTAATCAATTTTTGCAATCTTTGGATATTTTTTTTTCACTGAAGACAGTTCCATAGAACTTGAAATATGAAAAATGAGAGAAAAAACAGAGAAAAAAGGAGAAACAAAAAAATACAAATAAAATGCAACGTAAATTATATGAAAATGGCAACACTTTTGTGAAATTATTTTTCTGCATAATAAGTAATAAAATATAGAGAGAAAAAAGCCACTATAACACAACAACAACAGCAAGAACAACAACAATGAAAAGAAATATTAAAAATGAAAACTGAAAATGAAAATAAAAAGGAAAAAGGAAAGAAAATAGTAGAGAAACAAAAAAACAAGAAAAAGTATTCATTATTATTCATTGCCGCAAATAAAATAGAAAAAATGTCAACGACAGCACTTTTCCAAAGCAACTTTAGAAGAAGGTATGATTGCCGACTGCTGACTGCAAGTGTTGTTAGTGGGAATTTACGATGTTTTCTAACAAAACTTTGTTGCGTTTTTATGCCTGGAAAATAAATGTGTGGCACAACCAATAGCATCATCGTCATCATCTTTATTATGGTGGTGTAGGCGCTACTAAGTAATATTGTTGTTATTGTTGTTATTGCGTTATTTGTTAAGCAGCCAGTAAATGTTGCAAGTAATATTTTAGTTCAGTTTTCCGTATTTTGCCTCCTGTTTCTCTTGTTTACTTAAACGTAACGCATTATGGTGTAAATGAAGTTGAAAATACTTTTTATGGTTAACCAGCTAGCCAGCCAGCTAAAGTTATGGGTACGTTGTAGGTGTAGTTGGTGTAGTATTAGCCAAGCTTGGCTAAGATGCAAAATGCAAAACAGTTAAACTATGAATTATTATAATAGTTTGAATGTAAAAACAAAAAAGTTTACCAGTTACTGGTGAGGTTTATTGTAATGCAGTGGAATATATTAAATATACAACGTTTCAAAGGAACTCGGAAATCGAATTATAATTGAATACTCCAACTTTGTTTTAAAGTTTTCAAATTGAAAATCCTGTAAAACTCAAGCAAACGCTATTGAAGAAGAAAAAAAAAAGACGAAAATCTTTACACTGTTTAGGCTGATTAGACTTCTTCCGGCTCGATACAATTTTGTTTAAACTTCTGAGTCAATTTTGTCTTATTCGTAGAAAGTTTACTGCCAGCTTTAAGCCCTAAAAGCTGGGCTTAATCTAATATGGTAAAGGATATATCGGCCTCAGGTTTATCAATGTTTACACTACTGAATTATGTCTCCAACATCGTGATTTCTACAGGGATGTCAATAGCATGAAGGAAGATGAACCCGTTACACATACATACCTACATGATTGGTCATTATAACCGTTCAGGATTACGATCTAGCTTCTCGCACCACTTGTGTTGTGTGTGTTTTAATTTTATTTACAATTACTGTTCGGCGTTGCCCAAAAGGCAAGGCTCGTGTAAATAAACGCTCTTCATACTTCGGCTCTTTTGGCGACTGAGTAGCTGTCACGTGTTCACTGGAAACTCAAAATGGTTTCAATGTTTCTAAAGCTAATGCACTTCCAATCCATTTCTATTTTATATATTGTCTCATTTTACTACCAACGACTACAGTAGATCCTATGAATTTATTACAAGCCAAGCTTTTATCTCCTGTTCATGTCGTTCGCATACTTTTATCTGATACATACATATATACATGCATACGTAATTGGTCATTACAACCCTTCAATCAGAATTACGGACTAGCTTCTCACACCACTCGTGCTGTGTGCGTTAATTTTACACATGAGTGGCGGATCCTACAGTTGAAAGTCGACTCCGAATGACAGATTTCTGAGAAACTTTTCATGGCAATTTTATTTACTCTCAGAGTTTTAGCCAGAAATCTGGTGAGACTAAGTCGCCGAAGAAATATTTTTTTCATGTTTTCGTTTTGATGTCTGACCTGGGATTTGAACCGTGGCCTTACGTCTAATAAACCAACATACTACCTAGTGGACTATGGCGTCTCCTCTATTATCTCTCTATTATCAATCATCTGATACGGCATCATAAACATCTGCAGCCCTTTGAGGTCAGTTGATAAATCGCATGATTAGGAAGATTGATTTTTGGCTATTGTAGATGGCATCAGTACTCTATCATTGATATGCAATACGATTTTCCCTAACGGTTAATTTTCGGCTCTATTCCTCTTATGGGTAATACAATCACACACCGGGATTTAGCTCACACATGCATCAGCTTACTTTATTCCATTTCATCTAAGATTTTATTTGTTATTGACTCTCGTCTGGCCTTGTATTAAAGCAGAGAACTGAATTGGAAACACACGAAATGCATGTAACTCTTGGTTCACCTTGAACAATAAAGATGCTGCAATCTTAAGAAGCCGAAGAAACATTTCATTCCATAAGTTATGCATACATATTTAAAGAGCGCACTGTGTGTTCAATTGTTAAGTATGAAAGTCAAATTTTTGTTATTGTAGTGATACAAGTTTAAAAATGTATCTCTTTTGTTTCTGAAGAAATAATTGTTTTCTATTTTGATTTTGTCTATGTATTATAACTATCGTATGTAAGTATGTGTCTTATGGTCACTTTCGTATTCTAATGGTGGATGGATGCAAAAGGTTTTCATTTTATTAAGAAAATCCCCGAAAAGAAAGGACAATAGAATGCTAAGAAGAAAATGTTTGTTAAACATATGGTGTCTAGAACGAAACTATTTCAATTAATTCAATGGGACCATCATAAATGATCTGGGACCATGAAAATATAAGCCATCTAGCAACCGAGCAGGTTAGTTTTCCTTAAAGCCTATTCATCCATCATGTACGGCAGGATATTAAAAGGCGAATGATTAGCACACTGCATTAGAACCATACCAAAGGATGACCGTACTCATTAGTAATATGATTTCCTTGAATTTCTAACTACCTTGGGTTTACATAAGTACGAAATGATGTAGACAAAGGGGGGAGGGGTTGGCCAATGAACAGTTGTAAATGAGGAAGCACTGTGAGCGTTAATTGTCTGAAACCAGTTGATGGGTTAAAAGACCTGCTCGGAAGGACCATGGCTTAGTTGATAGGGTGCTAAACTTAATTGCCAAGTCTGTGGGTTCGGTTCTCACCGGAGACTCTGGTGTTTGTGATTGTTTATCTATCATTATATATGATTACTCACAATAGAAAAAAGAAAGTTAGAATTATTACTAAAAACTATCCTTCCTGTTTGTACAATGGGTCAATTCGACCTCCGGGTGCTGTACTTGTCTTAACTGACCTTCCTGTATTCAAACACAATACACTGCATTAATAGAGATCACCTCCTGAGTGTTGATCTCAAAATATTCCGTCATATCATATATTATGAATGATGGACACAATGAAAACATTTTGTAGAACATCCAAAACATCTTACGGCATACAGTTGGTCCTGTTAAGTAGCCTTGCTTAACAGCCTTAATGTATGCAATAATTTCAGTATCAGTTATATTTTGTTTTTCGCCAGAATGGCATTTAAGAAATGAGGAGACCTTCTGGCCATTATATTTCCTATATTTCCTAGACTGGTCTTAGGTAATAAAATATTACTAAAATAGGTTTGTTAATATGCATGGCCATATGCCGCTCGTATCATTTTCCTTCTTTTTTTTTCTTTTTGCCCCAAAATCATAGATGCTTCAGCCTTAAATTACACACTATAAGCAAGTAGGCATAGAAAAAAAAGTATTTCAAGTAGTTTGTTATAAGAGATATCCATTTTTTCCCCCTTCCATTCAATCATTCTCAATTGTTTTTATAACTCCACCCCCCCCAAAAGTCTAACCAAACTTAACTTATTTTCTGTCTATTTCGGTAGCTTTTGGAAATGATGTGCCTATAACTGAGTGTATACATTCATATGTATGTATATATGTATGTGCGTATAAAGTACGTGTGTTAGTATATGTGGCTATGAATATTGTAGCATAATTTTGGGAGGACCATCTTCTTTTTGTTTTTTTTTGTTCGTTTTAAATGTTTGTTATTTGATGATGCATTACTTTTGACTGAAACAATATGCTGTGAGCATTTTATTTTTATTTTCTCTTCTCTTTTCATTTTCCTTTGTTAGCATCATATTACGCTCAATGAATTTTATGGTTTTTATACCGAATTATTGTCTCTCAAGTTACTTTTAATACTGGCGAGGGTTGATGGTGGTGTGGTGGTGGTGGTGGTAGTGGTGGTGTAAGCGGAAGGCGTCATATTTGCCTCAGTCATAAAATCTCTATAAAACGTTTCATTATTTGTCTGTTCATTTGTAAGAGGATATCTCGTTATGAATATATGAGTGAAGACAATTTTTTTATGGGATTTCAAGAAAATTCATGTGACTGTAGTGGACACCGGATGAGAAGTTAAAACAATTTGTTGTTATTTGTTAAGGTTATAAAAAAACAAAAGAATTTAAATATTAAACGGTGGCAGGAGGAAGAATTGTTCAGGGCAATTTAATTAGGGGGGATTATTTAATAAAAAGGTCAAAATCTTACTTTATGTTTGAAATATTTGTATGGAAAATATTTGTTACACCGGGTGCTAGAACTAATGATATGAATTATCGATATCGGTATCGAGTTTGCTGAGGATATCAAACTGTATTGGACTTTCTATTCAGTAAATTGTTTTTAGTTATCAACCATCCTTAAACCCTACTACAATGCTTCCAAATTGTAAAAATTTAATTTGACACAAAAGTACGTCTGTTCACGAATTTCATAGACCACTTCCTCCATTGTTACACGGAGCACTTTTAAATTAAAATATTGAACCAGTCTTTAAATTCAAATATAAGACTGTTGAAAGTCTTTTAAAACTTCACAATGCATAGACGTCACTGACCATATAACCATTCGCTTTATTGGTACTATTTTTAAATCGATCTGGCAACTTCTAGAAGTTGACTGTTGATTTGTTATTGTAATCCTGATCTATGTTTCGTAAATTTTCTATACCAGTCGATCTTTAAATTCTATTTTTTCTCGTAATTTTCTTCTTTCTTGTTTCATTTTTAACACTTGAAATGGATACATTGCCTGGAAAAAAAGAATACAAAAAGTCCTCAGATGGTGAACCAAATGAGGCCTCACCCCAAAATAACACACAGACTCTACAGAAGCGTAATATAGGATAGCGTTATATGAATAGAAAAAAATAATTCGGAAGGTTTACTGGATGAGTTGTTTAGCGATAACAGGTACTTTCAGTACATCAACTACAAGAGCATTACAGACAATGCTCTCCGGATAGATAAAGACATGCATTCAAGATGAGGCAGCTCTTACGACATATTGTCTTCACGCTAATTGCGGATAAAGTAACCAAAGGCAGTTATTAGGTGCGTTGCCCTACATACAGAATTAGAGTAGGTATTCATCATTTTTATTATCATGCATTCTTCCATTCGCACCATGCCAATACGCTTAAGGTTTACATGTAAGGGGGAGTAAGTACCATCCATGTATATGATCGTTTATGTACTGACGTCATCCATCAGTCAGGATTAGGACATAGTTTCTCAAACCACTTATTTTGGATATATTAAGTTTATACTTAAGTGGTAGGATCTTCTGTTTAAAGTCGACTCCGATTTTTCATTGCAATTTTATTTTCTCTCAGAGTTTTTGTTAGAAATCTGCTGAGAGGCAGGCACCAAGGGAATATTTTTTCATACTTCGTTTCGTTCGAGATGTCTCAACAGTGGTCTCATGTCAAATACGCCAACGTACTACCTAACAGACTTCGACGGCTTCAAACAATTCAATGGGGCCTACATATTTCCTAAAGAAGGGTTCGCCACCTTTCCTAACTTTACACCACTTATGGGGTAATGACTTCGCAACATTACACAGAAATATGTACATCGCGTGTGATAGTCAATCCAAGTTTGTCGACTGCATTGGCGCTCGCGGCAAGTTGGGGTTTACTTAGGCTTATAATGGCTTATTTTACATTTTAATTCGCACCTTTAGCTCAATAAAGTTCAAGTCACTGAACACTTAAAGCCGGCTGACCATTCACAACACGGTATGAAAACATTTTATGCCAACCTAGGCCTAGGCCTATGAGGCTATTTTCATTTCTACCTATGATACCAGAAAGAGTCTTGATGTGTTAGTTATACCATCCATAGAACCAAGTAGTTTATCAGTGGCTAAGGATTCCCACGTGAAGGGTACGTCCACTGAAACACATTCGCCTTCTAGGTTACCTTCTTTGATACACTAAACCAGAATCCAGAGATCATTGTAATTATTAAAAGAAAATTTACAAAAGGCGCCTAAAGCATTTCCAAAGTGTCGATTATAAGCACACCCTAAGGGACTGAGTTCCCTTAAACCTTTTAAAAGCTGTGACAAAAATATCCTGATCAACTACCGTTCAAATTTTAAACGATATCCCATTCGTATATCGGAAATTCTGCGCTTTTTAACGTTTATTAAACCATATCAAGTACACTCTCATCATATCAGCTGTTAACAGTATATTGTATGCAGACGTATACGTTATATTGTCTTTGCATTTCATTACTCATACGCTAAGTAAGCCTTAAGCATTCATTGCCTTTATCTTTTCAACAATTATGCTGTTAAAATTGATGATGTTTGATTTACTGTCACTCTCTCTCTCTCGCTCTTTCTCTCTTTCATTCTCTGCCACGCTTTTGGTAATGTTTACTCAAATTGATGACAACATTGTTTAGCTCTAATCACCGCTATATGATGGTACATGAGAATAAGCAAAAAAACAAGCAAACAAAAAACAAGAACAGAATGACGAAGAAAAACCCATCAACTATGACTGACAACAATGCAAACGAAAGAGGATCTGGAGAGTAGCAAAAATCTAGACAAAAGAGATGTGAGAGACCAGGCAAAACGGCAATACAAAAACAAGAAGACAAAGTAAAAACGACAGCAACAAAACAATTAAAAAAACTGTAACGGAATGTTCCTGGAAATAAAATAAAATGAGAAAAACAAAAAACAAAAACAAACCGTATGAGACAGCATATAGGAAAACAAAAGCTACAGGATTGCATACAAAAAATAAAATTCATGTAGACTAGACGGAGAGCAGTAGATATCAGAATCAAATAAACAATGAAAACAAAAATTGCAAACAATAACAACAACAACAAAATCTATGAGATAAAGTGAAGAAAGGGACATAGACAGACAGAAAATAACTTTTTTGTCTGTAAAACTTTGATTTTAGAAAAAAAGGCAGCCAAACATGTTGACATACGTAGAAATAAGTTGCAGGGCATGACCATTATGAAGACATAAATAAAGCACACACATACATACGTTGTCAGTTGTGTAATGATGTATTATTGTTAATACACTGTTAACCCAGTAAACATTATACAATGCTTCTATTCATTAGAGATTTTATAGTAAAAGCAAAATTTTTTTGTTTTCATACTTCCATTTGCATTCTTTATCTAATTAACCAAGTGAATCACGTGGTGTCCATATAAAACGAATTTAATTTACCCCTACTACATTAACGTTTAAAGATTTGAAGTGGAAAATATTATCGAGAAAAGTTAGGTTAGTAGAGGTCAGGCAAATTTCATAAAAAATGTTTGCTGGGAAACCAAACCAATAGAAAACTCAGACATATGGAAATTATATACTGTGGTTAACACTCCTTCTTAATTATAAGCAAAGTTAAAATAACATCAATTATATGAAGACTTACAGACGACTGTAAAATATTAGTGGAAGTAAATTAAAGCCCTAAACTGTAACATGTTTTCTAAAAGAATGTAAAAGTCATAGAGAGCTAAAATCAAGTGGAGAAATTTCCCATATTCAAGATGATTCATTTTAAGGTATCGAATACATAAGAATATGTCTTGTTTTCGATGTAAGTTATTTGAAAGCCTCTGTAGATTAATGTGTAGTGTTTTGGCTGATTAGTTTGGGCGCAGGTAGTTCAAGCCCCGAACAAAACGAAATATTAAAAAAATATTGTTTTCGGCGTCTTCCCCTCAGCAGTTTTCTGGCAAAAACTATTGAGAATAAATTAAATTGCCATGAATAGTTCTTAAAGCACTAATTCGGAGTCGTAATTTGACTGTAGGATCCATCACTCGTCGAAAAAGTTCACATACTAACTAATTAAAGCATTGTAATGAGCAGTTACGTATTAAAAGATGTCTACACAAATCAAATGCAACAGGAACATTGTTTAATGTCTCTTATTATCCTTATAAGCAAGAGTTACAGAAAGACTCTACATGAATAGCAAAATAACAGACGACAGGATCTCGTTCTCTGACCTAGTAGGGGAAATGATATTCTTACCCTGTTTAACAGCTCTGCGTAAGTACTTCAAGTACTGAATTATGTTTGCAAAATATCAAAACTAAGGTCATTTAACTCAAATGTGGATTTGTGTGTCAAGGAACAAGGAAATTTGGTTACCAAAAAGAGTGTAGCGCGTAGTATTGAAAATTCCTTCACAGTTTTTAAACTTTGTCAAGAATCATGTATTTCTGTTAAATATTCTCATTTTAAACTGGTGGAAGATGGGCTCTTTTATCAAAGAATTGTGTTAAGAAGTGATGATCATATTTGGTTAAATAGCTGTGATGCAATAAACAAAGTTACCGTATAATCCTCAAGCAGTTACCGAACCATCATTACTTACTTAATTGGTCATAACTACCCTTTAGGCAGGATTACAACCCAGTTTGACACTCACCCATGTTGTTTGTGTCATACATGAGTGGCGAGACTGAAAGACAAACTTGAGAAACTTTTCATTGTAATTTCATTTATTCTTAGATTTTTTACCAGTTGACTGCTGAGAGCGTATAGTTAATACATTGGGGGCATCATGATGCCTATATTTTGGCCTTCAAAACGTAATCAAGTAAATATCACCAACATTTGGTTCTAACAAAATTTTGCAACTTGCTATACAGCGCGCTTAACGTTCTTTCAAGGAGAGTAAGTATCTGTTTACTGGTGCCCTCTTTCTTTCCAGAAGAGTCTCTGTTCACTGGCCTCCTCCATCGTCCAATTTAACGCCGCTATGGTACTGTATTGTAGTCGCCGTGGTCTAGTAGGTAGTGTGTTGGCTTATTAGACGAAAGGCCCGAGTTCGAATCCAGGTCAGACATTAAAATGAAATATGAAAAAATATTTCTTCGGCGACTTCCTCTCAGCAGATTTCTGGCAAAAACTCTGAGAGTAAAAATTGCCATAAAAAAGCTTCTCAAAAAATCTATCGTTCGGAGTCGACTTTAAACTGTAGGTCCCGCCACTCATGTATAAAATTAACGCACACAACATGAGTGGTGTTTGACTAAAGGGTTGTAATGGCCAATTATGTGTGTATGTATGCATGGTACTGTATTAAGCCGATATTTTATGCCGCCAAGCCAGAAACTTTTCAATCATTCAACATTGGTCCCATAAGGCCAGATTTATCGGAATGTGTGATGGAAAAAATAAATGCCACGAACTTGTTTATATGTCCTGTCCTGGACTATCATTTTGAGTTCAAAAATTCCTTAAAAACACTCCACACGGTATTTCTCGTAAAGAAAACTTTGTTGAAAAAATGTGCCAAAATGACTCCCACTTGCGACTACTCTTTATACGACCCAATAACAATGGATAAAACAATAATTAAATAAAAAAACTGATAAAAAGCATTACGTTCCCACCACTACAAAAACAAAAACTAAAAGAAAATGAGGAAAATTTATTGTCTTTTTTTTCTTTGCATTTTTAAAGAAATTTAATTAGAATTTTAATATTCTTTTGTTGTTGTTGCAGCAGCAGCAAAAGCAGCAGCAAAAATAGAACAGTTTTCAATGAAAATTATTATCGTTATTGCTGTTGTTCTCAATGTATCATACTGCTGGTGCTGATGCTGCTGTAGCCATTGATAAGAGCATAAAAAAATGTCTTTGTAGTGGTGTGAGAGCGTGAGGATTTAAATACAAAACAAACTCCTGTGTCTACTGATGCCATACAAAAACAAAAGAAATAGAAAAAAAACCAGAAAAAAGTCAGAATGTTCAAGAATAACAAACAAAAAAAAAAGAGAAGAGAGTGTGATAACCATATCACACATACATTTACACATTGCTACACCCTTTTGCTATAGCTTCCATAAAAACTTATTGATGTTGTTGTTGTTGCTGTTGGTATTGTTGGCTTGTTACTCTCATTTGCTTTGTTTTCATCATTTAATGATGTTTTCATTTAATAAGCATACATTTATGCATGTATGGATACGTATGCATGTAAGCATATATGTGTAAGTATATATGTATGTGTTGTTGTATTGTCCTGTTTGTTTACTGCTAATATTTTCATTTTGCAAATGTTTTTCTTGTTGTTGCTATTGTTGTTGTGGCTGTAAAGCCAACAAATTAATGCAGACAAGTCACATATTATGCATAATTAACTGCTTATGTGTGCATATGTACATATGTATGTATGTATGTATGTATGCATGCACGTTGTTCTATTTACATTTATGTTTGTGTGTGTGTGTGTGTGTTGTTGTGTGCTCTCCTTTTTTTTTGCTTATTTTTATATTTGTGTCAGTGTAAGCATGTATGTATGCGTATGCATAACTAAACAGAGACTGTGTTTGTGTTGTGAAAGAGTATGACCAGCATCAATCTTCCAACAGCTATAACAAACGAACATGCCAGAGCTTTGTTTTTTA
The DNA here is from genome assembly GCA_930367235.1 of Sarcophaga rosellei. NCBI lineage: Eukaryota > Metazoa > Arthropoda > Insecta > Diptera > Sarcophagidae > Sarcophaga > Sarcophaga rosellei. The sequence continues at coordinate 10,823,737 of OV884020.1, read as the reverse complement.
TGCAGCACCCTACATTAGTAAGGGTGGCCAATGTATATTGTATACCCCAGATTAAGTTAAGCACCTCGCCAATAGAATGTCCCTAGAAAACAATGCTTAAAAGCAAGTTTTCGTCTTAAGATCGTTGATCGAATTAATTCATCGTTACTTCTCAAAAAGAGAATGTTTTGCCTTAAGTCTGGTTAATTTACTGCAATAAAGCTACACCGAAATACATCACTGGGAGGTTATACACTCCATGTAGGCAGATATATGCCTGATTATTCTAAAATCATGCCTTCCTTTAATAAAATGCAGCATGTCAGGGTTGTTTTGTAATTCTATCGAGTCGTAGAATTCCAAGTAGTAAATACTGGCTCTCTGTCATGATCCTCTCTGGACATTATTTGAGAGTCCAGATACTGTCTGCTACACATAATTATATTCGAGCACTTGTCTCTTATTAGATTAAAAAAAAGATGGCATTGGACTGTGTGGCTAAGCTGAATAATTTCGGCAGGGAAAATAGATCTGTCCCCTGATGGCTTTAGTAACACGGAAATTCAAGGGAATGAACACGCTTATGAACTTGCGAGGAGAGGAACGACCATGAATTTGATGGGAAGAGGACCTTCGTTCTGTCTAGTGAAAGAGGTTTTTTGAAAAGGCATGCCCAATTAAAGAGAAGATATAGATTCGTGAAGATTCATCTCAAACCAAATGGGTTTGAGGATCTAAGCATGGTAGCCGATCATTCAACAGATCACTGTAGGCCTAGAGTACACACATTCGGTTCAGTTTTAAGTCCTTTTTCTTCATAAGAAGCATCATACACCCAACTGACAGTCCATGTGATAATACTGTGATAAGCATTAGTTCCTTAAAGCAATGCAGACGAGAGGAAACTACAGCAAAACCGACATATGGTTGTGATTCCTGGTATTATATTGCAAGTACTGTTTGCGTAGAGAATTCAAAATATCCCGGTAGTTTATTACATTCTGTGTAGGGTATTATATAATCTGTTTCAATCAATTGTTACTCTCCTAACTTACTTGATAGACAACTGTTATGAACTCTAAAAAAAAGTTAACAATACTTTACTTTGGCCATTGTGTTGTTGTTGTTGTTTTGTTATCACTGATTTATTTTTATTTTTGTTTTTTTTTGTTTTTTGTTTTTGATGATGTATGCTAAACATCATAATACTTATTGTTGTGAATGAATATACATATGAACGTATGCACAGGCATGAGAAAGAAACATACTATTGAAGGCAATGTAGATGTCGTAAATGATGATCTAAAAATTATACACGTTAAAAACTAAAAGCTATGGTAATAAGCTATGGCCGTGCTTGGAGCTATACTTAAAAATTACACAAAAATTTGTTAACCAATCTTTATAAATAGCCTGGGAGTCATCAGACTCTTGTTTCACCTTCTCGTCTTTCAACAGGGACAATGAGAAACGGCCATATTGTTGAAGCTAAATCCGTTTTATTAGTTCACTCTATGTTACCAAAGCACAAAAGACGGATATAGTCTTAGAAAACAAAGAACTGAACGCTTCGTCCATTTAACGATCGCCATAATCGTCTTACCTAGAGAACTATTCACAATGTGATGAATAAATGCCACTGTTATCGTAGACGATAGACCAAAAGCTATGACTTTAATGATGCTCACATAAACTTGACATATCACAGGCCAGAATTTAAGGCAGACCATAACAACCCTTACCGGTGCAAAGTTCAACTGAAACTGACACATTGATAAAACCTTATATTCTTTTAATAGGCTCTGGACAGTTCGAAACTATCCCAGATTTACATAGAAAAATCGTCTTTAGCAATGAGGCCCATTTTCGAATAAATTGGTATGTAAACGACAGAATTATTGAATTTGGGACGATACCAATAAACATTAGATCCAAAAGCACTCCAAAAAAATGTAGGGTTTGGAAAGCAATCAGAGAAAGATCGCATTTCTTAGTACGACTATGGCAGGTAACAGGAATTTTTCGATTATTTGGGGAATTTTGTATTTTTATTTGCATGTGAACTAAATAATTAAGGCTGCTGACTCCCAATGCTAACTTGCTAACTTATCGTACATGTTTCTATTCAGCAATGTATCCAAGATTATGTACAAATGTATAAAGGTCCCATAAGGGATACGAAGAATCCATAAATGATTGTGAAAGAGTCATTATTATATACATAAGTACGTACACAATTGGCCATTACAACCTTTCTGTCAAAATTACGACCCAGCTTCTCACACCACTTATGTTGTGTTTATACACGAGTGGCGGGACCCACAGTTCTCTATTGATTTCAAACGAGTAATTTTTGAGAAACTTTTTCATGACGTTTTTATTAACTCTCAGAGTTTTTGCCAGAAAACTGCTGACAGGAAGGCATAATTTTTTGATATGTCATTTTGTTGGAGATATCCGATCTGGGATTTCAGCCGAGACCTCATGTCTAATAAGCCAACACACTTCCGACTAGACTACGGCGACTACAAAATATACATTTGCTTTGGAGAAAACTCGCGACTTGAGTTATAGTTTCCCAGAGAGAGGGGAATAAAAAGCTGATGATATGATGTTTTCACTAGCAGTGTAAGAGTTGTTCAAATGAAATGGGAAAATAACTGGTATGTGCTGCTCCATGAAAAGCTAGCCTAACGCGCCTTATTGCAGTTAGTTGTCACGACTGGGCTGTGGCACAATTTTCCTGGCATAATGATTGACTTGTAATGATCTAATGGGGAATGTGCGTGGAACAGCAATAGGAAAAATGGAAATTTTAGGGCATTGCAGTGGCCTAACCTGAGACGTATAAGTAAGAAACTTTCGTGGAGCAATAGAACGTGGGTAAGACTCACAGAAAGAATTCTGATAGTAAAAACAAGAATGGAATACTCAAAGCTTAAGGAGGCCTGGAGACGGTCCATACTCCCAAGATCTGAGGCAGTGCAATCTTACATGGAAAGACACACAAAAAAACAGCAGTCAACCGGCTAAGATGGAAATGCTTTGTGGAAGCCGTATGCTCTCAAGAGGGGTAGTGGAAAAACAAGATTATGAAGCATTCGAACAGAGTGTGTGCCTTAATTCTGAATGGCGCGTTACGGTTTGTTAATGTGTTTGTGCAGGTTTTATTCGAAAATTATTCTCAAAGAGCAATATGGTACAAAGCGTTATAGTATCAGTAACATCACACAAGTGATCGAAAACAGGCGATCATTCAAACGATGTCGTATTTGACAAGCTCCAAGCTTTATGATCAAATAAAAATTTCATTCAAATCTTTGCTTCATGTGTGGGTAATTTTACTGAACTTTTGGAATAAATAAATACGATGAGATTACTAAACCAAAAAGAAAAACCAAATAAACTTCATAGAAAAATTATTTAATTTTTTAATTTTCTTTTCACAACAGAATGAACGTTGCCAATATTTTAAGGCAATCGTATAAGGACAATTTAAATCCATTACTTCATAAATGTAAATCCTTTACAAAATTTTAATCTCCATTTATGAAACTTTTTTCTTACACTCTCTGGCTATAATTCTTTGCCTCTGTCAAAGGACTTAGCATTTATTAAAAAGTTTTATGTTTTTAAGTCTTTTAAGCAATAAAATCTCTATTTAAAGCATTTTATTGTAAATCGACCACAATAGACCGCAAATATTCCTGCACTGACAAGAATATTTTTATTATTATACACATTGTTGTTGTTGCTATTGCTATTACTACTGCTATTATTGTTGTTGTTGTAATAATTTTTTGTTTTTCTAATACTTCCTGGTTTTTTTTTTTCTAAGAAAATAAATTTCATTGCATATGATCGTTGCTTTGCTCTGTTCTATAGCTGCTATGCAGAAGAAAATATGTTGGGATTATTGAAATGTCAACGTATTAAATAATGCAAAATACGAGCATTAGAAATGAATTCATAATATTGTCTAGCAGGCTAAATGCATACACACATACAGTGTGATAGAGCAACATGAATACAGGGTTAAAGGAAAAAAGTTAAATTCTACAGAAAATATTCTTAAGTTCAATTGTTATTGTTTTAGTTTTTGTTTCCTTCTGTCGTGTTGTTGTCTTTATTGTACTATGTTTTGTTTTGTTTTGTTTTTCTAAATACAATATTATTTTATTTGTTAAGGTATTTCGTTATTTCTTCCTGCCACTACTTCTCATTTCATTTTTATTTCTTAGAAATGTATGTAAGCAACACAACAACAACTGCAAACGTATACAGTAGAAGTAAAATGCATACATTGCCACATATGTACATACACACACATATATATGCAATATTGAAATATAACAAATTTGCACTGACATTCTAAGCCATACGCACGTATGTGTACTGAGATACATTTTCTTATTCTCTGGCATTTTTTTTTTTGTCATTAGAAAGGTAAAACGATTGGAGATAGGAATTGCGAAAGAGCTAAGAAAATCAGTCGCTACTAGTGTTGCCAGAGTGTAGATCAGAGATCAGCAATGAATCGTTTTTTCGCTACTCATAAGTACTAATGAAATTTTGAGTATCAGTGAGTCAATAGTATTGAAATTCAATTAGTCTGATTCATTTGTACTCACTACAACATTGATTTATAAGTACAGGTTGAAATGAGTATGAGTACAACCTTGACATCAAACTCATAACATTCAAAATATGTTAGATTCATGCGCCTACTCATTTAGATTCATAAATTTAAAAAAATACTTATAATACTCATAAATGATTCGAGTGATTCGATTCATTCATCAAAATTTACCGTTTTAGTTGTTGTTGTTGCTTTTACAAAAAAAAAGAAGAAAGACAAAGACAGCAAGCAAAGCAAACACACACACAACCTTCTAGTGAGTATTGTAGTGTTCGTATGCGAATCATTCTTATTTTGTGATTCTTGTAAATGTTGAGTAAAGGAGAGTTGATACCAAAAACATCATGCGTATTGTTAAGTATGAGTACCGTGAGTACTTCAAACATTGAGTAGTATGAGTATGATATTAAAATAAGTAGGAATATGTATAAGTATCAGAAATTATGAGCATGATTCGAATCCACTCAGTTTTTTCAATACTCATTGCTGAACTCTGGTGTAGATTTTAAGAAGCAGTAGATAGTGTGTTGGCTTATGAGACATGGGCCCACAGTTGAAACCCCAGGTAAAACATCTCCAACTACACGAAATACGAAAAAAAAATATTTCTTCATCGACTATTTCTCCCCAGATTTCTAGCACTTATGCATGACAATGTTTTAAAATATTCGAACAAACAAAAAATAATAATAATATTATTGCAACACACTGCTGAAATTAATAATTTAACAGCGATGGTGTTAGAAATAGATACAGCTAGCTAAGCACAAGATATTGTTTTGTAAAATAGTACTTACATACGAGGAGTATTATTTAGTTACACTCACCTAGAAAAGAAAGTAAAAAAGAAAGAACACAGTTAGTTATGAGTAAAAACATGATATTTCTTAGAGATATTAAATGGAAGACAATTCTAAAACATGTTATGAGCAATGCGATTGAATTTACACATTACTTAATGATATATGTACATTGTACATACATATTTAGATCACTCTGAATAAGGAATATAATTCTCATGTATTGATTAAGTTGCCGTAGTCTAGTAGATCATGTGTTGGCTTATTAGACGTGCAGCCAAGAGGTTCAAACGCCAGGTCAAGCATCTCCTACAAAACGAAACATGGAGACAATATTTCTTCGGCGACTAACTTTCAACAGATTTCTGGAATAAAACTCTAAGAGTAAATAAAATTGCCACGAAAAGTGTCTCAAAAAATCTATCGTTCGGAGTCGACTTTAAACTGTAGGTTCTGCCACTCTTGTATAAAATTAACACACACGTGGTGGTGTGAGAATCTAGACTGTAATACTGACTGTTGCAATGACCTATTAAGTAGGCACGTGTAAGTCTAAGCAAATTCGTACTAAAAATGTTACACGAGAGAGATGACATAGGCCATCTCTGCGATATCCATGGACCTCACAGGGAAAAAAGAAGTATCGATTTACACGTTAATTGCCACAATAATATCAGAAAAATTTTCACATGGGGCATGGTAACTTTATTAGATAATTCAGTTAAAAATGTATCAAGGAAACTTAATGTATTACAGAAAAAATTTTTTTTTGCCAAAATTCCCGGAAAACACTATTTTTTATGTCACACAGATATGACATGGCCGTATATTAAAACTTTTTTTCTCGACAAGCCGTCACAGTCTTATATATCTGACGCATCCAAACAATATACAACAAGTATTAACTTGTTGTTTTGAACACATCTGTGATTGACGTGGCCTTCTACCAAATCGCATATATGTCTGACATGGCTCATGTAGAACTCCTTAGCGTCAGACACATATGACTGACATGGCGATTAACCTATTAAAGACGATATGCAAGTTTTCAAATACTACAACGTAATCTTCTTTAGGCGCAGAAACGGTCTTTGCTGTGATCAATCTAACGAACTTAACGTCGATAAGGGAATGCTTTGAGAAACCTAAATCGTTTGTCCACATACCGTCCTATTCATGATCTTTAATTGCAGGGAGAAAAAAAGTCTCTTATCATACGCCCATAGCGTATGGTAATGCTTTTTCTACACCATAATTTGCAACAAACAAACTTTTTATTTCGGATGTAATGGGCTAACCAAAACCACAAGAGCGATCTGTGTATGAAAAGACAATTTAATGCGAAAAAATGTGAATAGAAATCCTATTGCTCTAGCACCTGGTCAGTATATCTACGGTGTTGTGTATGATCAGTTGGACTTAAATGTTGTGTGTATTGGACCTCATATGAATTGAGGTTCAAATTGAAATACATCTTAGAAACCAATTGCTGAAAATGCAGTGGAATCGGCAAATTCGGATTATCTGCCACTCTTTCTCTAGAAGAATAGAAGCGTTATTTTAAACCCTTTCTGATCTCACTAAGCCATTTCTGATTAAAGATATTTAACAGCTCAGAACCTCCTTCTGTCAGTATGCATTTGGATTTGATGGAATAGTTTGCATTATCGACTCGAAATGCCAAAGTTAACGCTAAACTTTTCCAGAAAACATTGGCATTAAGCTTTAATGCTTGCATACCTAGATCAGTTCACTGTCTGCATTGTGAACTGATCTCTGTTGGCAATCTGTTGAAGTATGTGTGAGTTGATCTAATTTCTCATGTTTTATTTTCCTTTCCGTAAATCTTGAATCAATTTTTAAAGTAAAGTGAAGAAAGTATTTAAAACATGTCTTTAAAAAATAATCTGGCAACACTACACCACACATATTTGCATAGAAATTAAATGAGATGTTAAGTTTTATGCACACATTCACATTCGCATGCACTCAAACATACGCACTAGACGACTTACAAATACATATGCAAATGAGCTTTTACAGTCGTATGTTAAAGGTGACCAACTGTAGTTTTATTTGTAGTAACAAAAGAAGTCATTTAAAAATTATTTTATAATGACTTCTCATTTAAATACACTACAGAGCATCTGTTCTAAAGTGTATTTCCGATAATCGATCAACCACCAAAAGGATTGGGATAAAAACAGCATATTAAACTGTGCGATTGGATATCGATTGAAATTTTTGTTAAATGAAGAACACAAGAGTCTGCTGTCTTTGAGGAGATAAAATATTACACTTCGAACCTGTATGTGAATGCTGGTTTACCCCTATTATAGCTTATCTAGCAATAACTGAATAGAAAAATTGAAGAATTCTTAACGTACGGGTGCTTAGATACCTCGACTGATGTCTCATTTACATTTTTTGGCTCGCCTTAAACATGTGCCACCTTAAAATCTGATAAATTTTAATAAGGGTGCCATGAATGGGCAATGAATAGGGGATTTAATGTCTTCACTTGCAATGTACCCATGAAGTTCTAGAGTCGAAAGGTACTAGAATTCTTCTTTGGTTGTTGGATAATTGTTCTGTGTGTCATAATTTTATCGATGAGAGGCTTAACTTAAAAATACGAACACCGAACAACAGATTTGAGAAACTTTTCAAGGGAAGTTTGTTAAGTCTCCTCATAGATGAAAGTGGAGAAAAGAAATATTTTTCTAACTTCTATTTGTTCGAAGTATCTGTGCTTTTCACTACAGGCTCTCGTCTAATAAGCCAACACTATGCGTACTAAGTTACGGTGTCTTTGATTAAATCAGTTTTCTTTAGTCGGTCTGCTTGCTTTCTTTCGAATGAATTCTTTATTTTTTGCTTTGGACTGAACAGTAAAAAGTTCTGAATTTCAATAGGAAAACTTCCATTTCTTCGAAATTGTATAATAGCATGGTGTTATACTTTTGGCTTAAACTGTAGGAAGTCGAAACAAAATTTTTTAAGACAAAATTTTTTTCCTTTTAAAATTTTCTTTCAAGAGAAATTGTGTTTATTTATATCCTTACTTCATTGTATTTTAGCTCAATAATATGGCAATCACACACACACACCCACACACATGTTTACAAAAGTCCATACAAACATACCACACATGCATACTCGTGAATGTATATGCACTTTTATTCTCTTCGCAACATTTGAAATTTATTTTGATGTATGTGTATGAGTAAGTGGTGAGTGTATGTGAGTATCAGGATATGTATTATTTCTTCTATTGTTAACGTTATTGCCGCTGTTGTGGTATCAGAGGTAACAGGTAACATACAAACTGTCATGTATTTGGCTTGAATATGTAAATGTATGCAAATGTTATTGATGATGATGATGGCCCAGTGCAGTGGGTTGATGTTGTTGATATGGATGATGATGACGATGACGACGACTATGACGATGATGGAAATTTTCATACGCATTCTAAATTGTATTTAAAACTGTACAGGAGAAGGCTGCTGAAACTTCTTTTCGTATTTCTTTAACGTTTTGAAATCATTGAAATGTTTGCATTAAAAAGAAAACAAACAGAAACAGAAACAAAAACAACACGAACGAAGAATTGTGTTTAAGAAAGGCAAGTAGCAAAGAAAACTAAGATGTTAAAACCTTTTAAAAGTCAGCAAAGGATTTAAAAGAATTTCATCTGCTTGGTTCGTATTTTTATTCTGTATTTTCTTTTTTTTTTAATAATCTTTTTTATGTTTTACCCAAGGGATCTATTGTTCTTATTCACTTGCATATTATTTTATGCTGCATTCGAACAACTTGACAGGACACACACATACGAATAAGCAAAAGAAAAGTGTACTTCATCACCATCATCATTTTTCATCATCGGCATTTCATGTGTCGTAAGTTTCAATTTTTATAAAGTTACGCTACGGCTTAATATTTTGTATTTAAAACAATTATTGAAATTCAAAAATTCATAGACACCTTGCCTATAGTTTCACAACCAGGACATAGCATATTCAGTCCCTTCATCTGGCTTTTTTTTTAATTTTACGCCTATACTATCGCATTAAAGTATTCCTAAATCACAACATATCTAGCTCATCATACAATTTAATTTCAAAAAGGTATTTGCAGTATTGTTTCTATAAATTCTACTGGTGGCCTGATCCAATTACTTTTCATCAGGAGACATAAGACCTTTCAAACGTTTTAGAGAAACTAAACTTGTATACTTTCCGGTGACGCTACCCAAAGTCGTTATTCGTGTCATCAGTTACTTCTTTCAATTTGTATTAAGACTATGTAGAGATCTCACCGTAAGGAATGTTACGCAGGGTCTCCTCTCCAATTTTTAAATTTAAATAAAACAAAATGTGTGAGAGAGATATGATGTCACCATACTTTAGTAAGTGAGTGTAAATAAATGATCCGTTTGCAGCTGGTTGGTCTAGATAATACATTCAGAGCCGTATTATAGGGAGAACAGTATTATGAAAAAAAATTAAAGTTTGTACTAGGATTTCTAGAGATTTGCATGCCTGGAAAGTATGTTTTATAAAGCATTGCGATATCCTAGCGAGATAAAGTTGAACAATAAACTTATTCTGTCGACAGAACACTTTTGCATTATAAAGGAGGTCGCAATTCATCAGATTGTTCAAAGACAATCTCAGGTTGGTTTATGTGGTCAATGCAGGAGTAGTGAGCTCTACGACCGGAGCATGGTGGCCATAGAAAATGGTGCATGGAAAGGACAAAAAACAGAAAGAAACATTTGAACGTGTTTATATTGTAAGTAACCGGAAAATATTTGCCAAAAAAGAATTCCACACAAGAATAGCAATGTATTGTGCCATCCACTGGTCAATCGGCAAGGACCCTATGTGGTAAACCTGACAAGCATATACATACATACATACACATCTACATGCATACATAATTGGCTATTACAACGCTTCAGTTAGGATTACGACCTAGCTTCTAACATCTCTTACGTTTTGCGTGTGTGTTAATTTTATACATAAGTGCCACGACCTACTGTTGAAAGTCAATTTCGAACGATAGATTTTTTGAGAAAGTCTTCATGGCAATTTTATTTACTCTGAGTTTTTCTTAGAAATCTGCTGAGGGAAATGTAGCCGCAGAAATATTTTTCATATTTCGTTTTGTTGGAGATGTCTGACTTGGAGTTTGAACCATGGCCTCACGCTTAATAAGCCATCACACTACCCACTAGACTTCGACGACTTCAGCCATACCAGGTAAAAAATATGCCACTTTTGCTTCCTTCGCTTATTAAAAGAAATCCAATTTGCATGTCTCAATTCGTTTATTGATCGTAAGCCGGAGGCGAGTGACACCCTTTTATTACGTGTGTTTGCCTCAAGTCTCTAAATACCTTGATGTCCGGCCACGGAAGTATCAATAACAGACTTAGCTCTCTTCTACAAACTATATTAGCCATGATTGAAAGCATAATTCCCCACTTTTTAGATAATTGTTTGCACTATGGTTAGAGAACTCTGAGTATACAGTTCATAAGCCTTCAATGATGGGATGTAAGCCGCCCGTCTAAAGCAGCTGCGGGTTTATCTTTTTTGCAGCTGATGCTTTACAAATCTTCAGTACACAAATCCTGTGAAGCTCTAAGGTTTATCAGGTCATGTTGTTCTTATATCGCTCATAACAGTAGCATAGTGCAACAGGAGATTTATAAAAGCAATTAAAGACCTCTTAGAACTATTTAAAGATTTTACATGATTTCTAATATGTTTACATTTATTTATGCAGAAACTATGTTTGTTCTGTGAGTAAACGTTTACTAAAAGAAGTAATAAACCGTGTTTTAAAAATCTTTTTTTATTTTTACTACAGTATTATGACTTCAATTCAATTTTGCCAACATAAAACCTTCTAAGTGGAGATACCTGCACTGTTTTCTAAAAAGACATAAATGTTCGTCATCTATTCTTTTGAGCAGAAATTTATTAACTTTTCGTTAAAAAGTAGAAGAAGAATAGAAACTATTTAATGTCATAATTTTTTTGTGTGTTTTTTTTTTTTGTATTTAAAACAAAAGCAAATGCCAAGTGCCATGAACGTTACAATAAATGTTTTACAAGACAGAATTAAAATGCATGTGAGTAATAAAAATATAAAAACCAAAAGAGAGCAGAGTGTATGTAAAGATGCTCACTTTCTTACATACATAGATGAAGTGTCTACTTTATGAGAAAGCTTTTCAATGGGAAATTTCGTAAATGTATCGTCTTACCGTAAAGCAACTGTCATATTTAAGTGTTAGTAAGAGTAAGTAAATATAGATGTTAATATATGTGAACATGTGTACTCATACCTATACATACATATATAAATATGTATGTACGTAAAACAAGACTGAGTGTGAGAATCTTTGTAGACATATATGTGAGTATGTGAGTATGTGTGTGAGTATATTAAACAAAAATTTCAATGATATCCATAAAAGTCGTATTAACTTACACTTGAAAGTTTATCACACTTAACGGTGGGTTTTTATCTGCATTTCTTAATGCTTTTTTAAAAGTATTTGTGTGTGTGTGAGAATAAATGAGTGTGTGTGTGCGTATATACCCAGCCAGCATTTTTGGAAATTTTTAATCAAATTCGAGTCTTTTTTGATTCTTCTGCGCGATTGAAAAGCTAGAATATGCGCTCATTTTCTAATCATAAAAGACTCTTTTGTCGGGAGGAAAAAGTGACTACGGGCGACTCTTCTAAAAAAGTCATTTATGAGTCTTTTTCTATATTAGTGTAGAGTAATTTTCGACTCTTTTTCTAGTAGTCTTATAATCATTTTCGAATCGCTTTCTGATCATTTATTAGTCTTATTTATCGTCATTTGTGATACTTTTTCGAGTCGTCTTTCAGTCATCGTTTAATCGCATACGAGTCTTTTATGAGTAATTTATCAGTATGTTTATGAGTCCTTTTATTGTCATTTATCAGTCATGTTTGTGTTAATTTGGACTCCTTTTTGGGTCATTTATTATTATAATTTGAGCCATTTATTAGTCGTATTTCAAAATGTGTTTTTAATCGGTTTTCTAAGGCCTACGTTTACTCTGCCGCGATTTCAAAAATCACGTTCGTATGACCATTGAGTAACAAAGGAAGCATACATGCATACATACATAATTGGCCATTACAACCTTTCAGCCTAGCTTCACACACCACTCATATTGTGTACGTTAATTTTATACGTGAGTGGCGGGATCTAGAGTTAACGTTGACTCCGAACGACAGATTTTTGAGATATTTGGAGTTCTTGCCAGAAATCTGCTGAAAGGAAGTCGGCGTCTACCAAAGAAAGAATATTATATTTATATTTAAAAACAAATTGTATTTTATTTCATAGCCATCTTTTACACAAATGAAAATTTATACAGAGAGGGTGTAAAAAAACAGTGTTTAATCATCTATCTGCTTAAAATATGATCATAAAATACGTAATTACAATCACTTTTCAAACACCTGCCTGATCTGTTTTTGATTAAGCGTTTTTCAATCTTCCGTATAAGTAGAATATAATAATAAATAACGGAAATAATAGTCACATTTTAAACGTCTGGATGATTAATTTCCGTTTGCTATACAATTTTTTATTGTATTTTAAATCGAACTCATTTTACTCATTGGCGCGAATCATTTTTGAGTCCTTTTTTAATCGTATAACTGACTAATAAGTTTTTGATCACCAAAAGTACTCTAAAAAGACTCAGCAAGGTGATTTTTTTAAAAACAATCTTCCAAATGCTAGCTGGGTAAATGTATAGCATATCTGTTAGTATGCGATATAGTACGCGTATGTGTGAAATAAACACATGTTAAACCCAGCAAAAGTTTTCAGATAATTCACTTTTTTTTCAACGCTGAAGGCTGAATTGAATTAAAAACCATTACACGTCTAATAATGAGAATCAGAACATTGGAGGCTATGATTTGAATAACCAAAGACAAGCCCAATACGATAGTCATCAGGAAACATAGTGACGTACAGACGCGCTTAAGGCTCAGTTAAATTTAAAACCGTTGCTCGTGGTAATGAGAACCAGAACACAGGCGACTATGGTTAGAGTAATCGAAGACAAGACTAATACGGAATTTATTAGGAAATATCGTGACCTACAGCAGCATTGAAGAGTCAGTTGAATTTAAAACCGCTGCACGTCTTAAAGAGGACCAGAACATTGGAAAATATGATTAGAATAAGTGAAGACAAGTCATCAGGAAGCATAGTGACATATCTTCTGGTCAGAATCAGAAGAGCCAATAATTTTGGAAAATGTTTTGCAACCAGACTTAGACTACATAATCGTTTAACGGGGGATCCCTACTGTGGTTTACAGAACACGGGAGTTTAATCCCAGAGTGAAATATACCCGGGCTGACGTCGATCCAACTTAAACACAAAGTACAAAGGACGAGATATAGCAATATTGTTTTATTTCCTATGAGGTCGACTTTAGAATGCCTAAGTAGGCTATATGTAATAGGCAGAAGAATATAGGGTCACTTTCTGTTTGTTGTGTGTATTCAAAATAATGAGTAGGTAGAATGGCTTGCAAAATGAGGGCCTCTCACGCTTCTGATGGGTCCAGAACCTTTTATAAAGTTATAAGAGATTAATGGGAGTTAAGAGACTCTTCTGTTCTCTAATTAGTGGGTAATTGCAATAGAAGTATATTTGAGTCCTGCATCAGACTAACCAGAAATAACTTGCGGTTGGTAACTTGCCTTTTTGCCCAGCACCGTAGACTCAAGGAGTGTCGAGGAGAAGAAATTATCACAACCTTGGGACAATCATCATAATCATTGGAACCTGTGCAGCGTCAATGTAATTCCAAAGGCAAACACATGCATGCATATCAGGCGCTGGATATGGACTTGACTCAACAACCTCAAGTTTGTCTAGGCAATGGCATTAGTAGAGGCCTCACGGTGTTACAAATACATTTATTTGCCTCCACAAATTGAAAGCGTTTTTTTTTTAATGTTAAACGCATCAGGATAGCTAGAGCAAACCTTACGTAACAGAAATGTCAACACAGTTTGACAAATTCCAGCTGTGAAAGCAAAATTTGAGCATTCCGTAAATTTCGACGCACCCACATTTTTTAGGCATCTCTTAATGATTCATATGCCACGAAGCACAAATTGATCGATCGCCAATACGAGACTTTAAATAAAAACTCTGCCAATTTTTAGCACATGTTTAGGGACCAATTGTTCTCATTTAAAAATGTTTGCTGGGTTATCAATTGTACATACAACGAGAATTATACATTTCACCACACATCCGTACATATGTATGTATGTGTGTAGCAGACAGTATCTTCCAAAACAATTTTGCCTAGACATTTAAAAATGTGCGTGCAGAGGTTGAAACATATCTATTACTGACGTTTTAATATTTGTATGCAAGCGTACAATGGTGAGGCAAAGATAGGGACAATGGGACAATCACATATACATACTAAAACCTCTTTAAGTAGGCTCTTTTATTAAGAGCTTCCTATCTTTAAATATGAAATAAAACAGAGTGTGTGTGAGATTACATTGAAATTATTCATTCATTTGGCTTATCAACTGCCAAAGAAATCCCTTTTGGAAGACCCTATATAAAAACATATATATGCCTTTACACACATCTTTAGCGAAGCAAAAAACAGAGAGAAAATGTTAATGGAGGCCAGAGTTAAAGTTTCGAATTAAATTTAAATTAAAAAAGTTACTTTACATTACATTACGTTACGTTACGTTATTGTAACAATTTTTAATTTAAACTTTTCATAACATTTTCCGTATTTTATTACTGTTTCATATGCTTTAAAATAAAGCTTATCTTGCCGCCTCTTTCTGTTATTTTTCTCTCTCTCTCTCTCTCTCTTTTTCTCCGGTTATTCGTTCAAAAACCATTATTTTATGATTACGATTATGATTTCGTTTAATTTTTTAAGACTATTCATGGCGCTTCTCTGCTAAACTGCTCTTTTAGTCTTGACTTTAATATGGTAATACATTGTAGCCAGTTAAAGGAAGCCTGTTGAAATTTGCTATTAAAACTGGAAAATATGTTTTTCTTTGACTAAATTAGAGAAGTTAACTGAAGAGTATAACAGATTCTCATAAACGAGAATTTAAAATAATGTGACGATAATATTGTAAAGTTTTATGGAGAGTTTAAGGATTAAGAATGTTTTAATTGATTTAATTTTGTATGGGAAACAATAGGCTACAGGAAGAAATGTGTTTAAATTCGAAATACATTGGCTTTCAGAATTTTATTTCAAATAAATTCTATGAATTTGATAGCACTCCTTAAGCACTTTAGTGGAAACAGTCCTTGATTTCCCAACAGCCCTTGAGATCCCAAACAAAGGAAGTCAATGCAGTAGTCTCGGCAGGAAAAAACGATGCCAATAGCAAACCGTTACAGCCTGCCGCTTAGCGAGTCGTAGTTGAAGACTAGAGAACGAAAAGCAGTTATCAGATGCAAACTAAAAAGCAAAAAATAATGAATAAGGAAATCGTGGTGTATAGTAGCAGGAGCTTAAATGTTTACAAAACAGTCAAGGACTGACGGACCAGTTCGACTTCGAAGTATTATCCTACAACGACGGAAATAATGATAGATGTATAGAATTCCAATGGGAGGCTAGGATTATTGAATCAAAATTTATCGACTTTGTTGCAAAGCAATGCAGTCATTAGAGATGTTGCACCAACCACAGTGCTGATACAGACCTGAAGATTCTAACCCCTGCAGGAAATTATAAAAACAAGTCCCTTATGATTTTTTAAGGTAGAATTCAACCTGAAGGTAGGGAGTATATACATTAACTAATTCGAGAAATACGTGCCTGGTTGCCTCCCAAAAAGGGAGAAGAATTAACTACACAGGCATAAGACACAGATACAGAAGAAGACGAGAGCATGAGCAGACAACCGCATAAGTAGACAACCGAATAAGAAGACAAAAGCATAAGAGGATAATGATCCATGATCCTTCCGAGCTCAGTATCTACTTTCCCAAAAAGTAAGAAGACTCAATCACAGAGGAATAAGACACAGACACATAAGAAGGCAACCGCATAAATAGACAACAGCATAGGTAGACAACAGCATAAGAAGCATCGAGCAAAAGAAGGCAGAAGCATAAGAAGACAACCGAATAAGAAGACAACAGCATAGGAAGACAACAGCTGAAGTAACATCGAGCAAAAGAAGGCAGAAGCATAAGAAGACAACCGAATAAGAAGACAACAGCATAGGAAGACAACGGCTGAAGAACATCGAGCATTACAAGACAGCAGCGTAAGAAGACAATAGCATAAGAAGACAACGAGCATAAGAAGACAACCGAATAAGAAGACATTAGCAGAAGAAGTCAACAGCATAACAAACTTACTACCTTCTAGTGGCAGCCGCCGGAAACGTGCTAGAGTAGAGTTCCTTTGAATCTCTTCCATGATCCTATACATGGTGCTCTCAGAACCTGTACTTAATCACGGCCAAAGTAAGTAATATTATAGGCTGCTCAATCACGGTATTACGCGATGAGCAGGCAGGCTAGAGGCGTTTTGCAAAAATAGTCTAGTCACGAACGGAGCTTCACCGCTCAACATCCATTCTTATGTCGTCAAATGACTTATGCACCTGAGGAAGAGCAAGATACTGCTTTTCACTACATGTAGCCGTGGATTTGAGGAAGAGGGACAGACTACCTTGTACCACATGTGTCCAGTTCTTGTAATAAAAAGACGGAGATTATTGTTCTCACAGACATTATTGAATGAATTGATTTGCTCTAGGTTATGTTCGATCCTGGGGTAGAGCTGATTGTGGTACCAATTGCTCTAAATGCATGGCGGCTTCCTTTAGGAGGGATCGCCACCGTACCTAACCTAAGCTACTTACTACAATCCTTTAGTCAAGATTACAACCAAGCTTGGAAGATATTTTGTTGAGAACATAGAAAAAGGGCTTCAAAATTAACGGTTTCCAAATAAGAATACGAAAGCGGCATAATTTCGAAGCGCCACAATCAGTGATTGAGTTGGATTCCTCTAGGTTATGTTCGATCCTCCGGGTAGAATTCACAATTGTCCTAAATGCTGGCCCCTTTGTTTGTGAAGATTTGCTATCGTGCCTAACCCAAGCCACTTACTTGGGCATTACAATCCCTAGTCAGGATTCCAACCCAGCTTGGGAGATAATTTGTTAGGAAAATAGGAAGAGGGTGTCAGAACTAATGTTTCCGAATAAGCCTTTCATCTGATTGTCTAGGAGACAGCGTGTGTAATTCAACAGGTTCTATTATTTAATGATTGTATGTGTGAATATATATGTTCAACAATTAAAAATTACAAGCTTAAACAGTCAAAATATGCGTAAGAAAAAAATTTATCGATAATAAACACTTACCTTCTGCGTTATCAATTTCATTGTACATCTAAAAACAGTTCATTTAATCATTTAATTGCCAACATTGCTACAAATGTTTATTATTACTAAGAACAACTACAACAACAACAACGACTGTAATGGCAATAGAAAATAATGAAGAAATTTTTGGTTGAAGTGGTTGCAGTTGTTATTGATACTATTGCTGGTGCTGTTGCTATTCTTGTTGTTGCCGCTATTGAAAGCCTTCATACGTACTTAGTAGTTTATATGGTATGGTACGGTATGGTATGGTATGGTATGCTGTGTTATTGCTGCAAGTACTGTTTATACATATACATACATGTTGCCAATGCAGTTGCAAGTAATATTTTGCATACAAATGAAACAGCAATACGAAGAACAAAAATAAAAATTTTAATAGTTTATCGTTGTGGAACAACCAAAAAAAAAGAAGAGACACATACACAATACTACCCTGACGACGTTAGTAGACTAGAGTAGTACTGACAACAATAAGGATGAGCCTTACGATGTTTGATGATGCTGCGTTGATGTCGTTGCTAATGATGCTGATGCTGATGCCAATGCCTATTGCTAATTGTGTATTTATGTGGCATAAATGAATCGTGTTTGGTTATGTGCGTGTGCGTGTGTATGCAACATTTATGCATTCACTTATGCTCAAAATATATACATACGTGAACGTTTCTCATTAAGTAAGTAAACGTAAGCATTTAGTTGGTTATGCATTGTTAGTTGGCTGGTGTTGTTGTTGTTATTGTTATTCTTGTTTTATTGGCATCAATAATTGACTCTTACCAACAACAAAGCACATGCTTGTAAAAAAAAACACACTCACAATAATCAGGCAACCATATCATAATAAAAACAGTCAATATTACAAGAAATTTTGTTGATTATTTTACAAAATCAAAAAAAAAAAAACAAAAAAAAAGAGAGTAAATTTGTTTTTCTATTTTGTAAACTTCCTCTAGAGTAGAGTAAATATTTTGTTAATTTTCTAATTCCACATCACGTTGTTAGTTTTGTTTGGCTTATCGTTACGTTGCGTTACGTTACGTTGTAAAAAATGTTCTACTCGAATTTGCAAATGATTTGTTTGGTTTTGCACTACAATTTTACGCAAATTTTTCATTTATTTTTTTCTCGTTTTTCGGCAATTTTATTTTAAAATTTCAGTTGTTTACCTTGCCTGTAGTATAATTCAATGGAATATTTTCAATTCGTTTAATAGTTTTTACGCACGCACGCTCTTACATTGATTTCTTATTTGAATATTTAATTTTTAAATTTTTGTTTTAAAATTTTTCTTGTTTTTGTTTTATATATCAGCCTTGAATTTAATGAGTTAAAGTAAGTTGCGGTAGAAAATCTAAAAGATCGAAAACAATTTTTTTTTAAATAGTACAGGACTTTATAAATTTTTTCCTTCTACCATCCATATGTAAAGCTATGCACAATATACTAGAGAATGCTAGAAGTGCCTTTTAGGCCACAAGGGAGCCTATAAAGACTTATCGTCTGTTGAACAAAAGGATTTACATAATTGGTTATTGTAAGCCATTTACATTTCTTCTCTGGAATAAGATAATAACCCATCCTTACTAGGATAAATAGGATAGGAGACGTAGTAATTAGACTTTGATGAGCCACCAGCCATATGAAGTTTGAAACCATTTCTAACGACTGACTGGCACTTAACTAACATGTTGGAATAAAAATAGGCTCAGGCTAGCAATAGGAATAAGAACATTAGTGTTCTTACAGAGACAATACAAGTCGAAAATAAACTCTGCACTTGGAAAGGTTGCAGGAACTGAAGACAATCTAAGACTAGCAAAAAAGGGTAACCGAATGAATGGTTTTGAATGAGAAATTGCGATTCGAAAGTGGTCTGTAAACACATTGCAAACTTCGTGAACAATAAGGACCCTAATGCCCAATGTATGTATGTTCAAGAGAAGCTACAGATTTCTTGTGATCTGAACAAAACATTATTGAAAAAAAAAAACAAAAGAAAAAAAACTCCTTTGTGCTCAAGAAAATCAAACGCTGAAGTGTATGCTCATCTGCTACATAAGGATGGGGTGACCATTTAAAAACTTCTGTTTTATTTTCATTACAATTGAAAACATCTCAAATAACACAGCGCTGAAATTGGAAATACGAGCCAACATTCAATCATAATGATCTCATGCATAAATATATTGAAAAATAAATAATAATACAGTCCAACAAGATTTTTAATATGAAAACCCGTGTCTTCTTTTCTATGAAGCCCTATGTCTAATTCCGATGGCCTCAGTTAAACAAGAAGATTTAATTTATTTGGCAGCACGAAGATACATGCAATATTGCTTGAATCTGTTGAACATGTATGGTTATATGGATATAAGCAGGCCTGGCGCACTTCATTTGCATAATAGCGATTCTCAGGGGTTGTTGCCATTTTGGAAGGCATACCAAGAGCCTTTATATTCTGTCAAATAACTTCTGCAGGAGCTGTAGGACTGGGAAGGAGATAGAGATCATTTTTCACTTCTTGCGTCAGTGCCTTTACGGACGTTTTTAACCTTCTCAACGTCTCAACGCTCCAACATAAAGATTACTGCAATAGCCAGGTTTAGTTTCGATTTAGGTTGATTTGTTCTAGCAAATATTTGATTTACAGGTGGAATATTAATTGCCTAATTACAATTGATTTACTTGGGACCTTGTCTTTCAACGACATTCGGCCACCTAACATAAGCTTCACCTAGAACAATAGGGAGAAATGAGTACTTACTCATCGGTACCTCAATGCTGTTCCTTTAAGAATTGGACTCTAATCGCTCATAAAGACCTTGATTTAGTGTCATCCACGTGGAAGTTATGTATATTCTTCTAATGATTTTGGCTTAAAAATAGCTTCTCAGTACCCGTTACTAGTATAAACTGATCTACCAGTAGAGCCAGACAGCAAAAAAAAAAAATTATTTTTATCCAAGAAATTCACATATTTCTCAAGAAAGTGACAGATTTTTCTAAAGTCTCCGCTACAATTTAAACAGAACTGGTATAAAACTGTGCCATAGTTTATGTGATCTTCTTTTAGGTGTCCTCCTAACCACGACGAGGGTGGAGAGGAAGTCGCCGGAACAATATTTTTTCATATTCCGTTTTGTTGGAAATGTCTCACCAAGAGTTTGAACCGTGACCTTTACGTGCAATAAGCCAACATACTACATACTAGACTACGGCTACTGTCTGAGAATACTATTCTACTATGGGGAATGAAATTGGAAAACATTGCCCGGTACATAAAGAATACGAAAGGTCTTCTTAATGTTGTGCAACAGCACTGATTCATATAAAAGGTAGTAACGAAATGAGCTAATGTCCTTCCTAAACTATATACATTTTGAGGATACGATTAGATACTTCCGTATCTTCAGACCAGAAGTCTTACTTAATAAATTAAATGCTCATTACAAGACTTCAGTTAGGATTACGACCTAGCTTCAATAGGGACCGATTACGGCACTAGTCTAAAATCTGCACCAAACAACGACTCATGTGGATCTCATGTGGATTGGTATCGTCTCAAATTCGGCAATATTTCACCAACTCATTCAACCAGAAATTGGCTCATGAGTGAGCTAATTTTTCGAGGAAAATTACAGCCATTGCAAACTCCTCTAGAGTTCATTCAGCGTTGCCTATGCTCACCCATAGTGCTTTCGCAAAAGAGGCAGAGTGGCAACTAATGCTACATATGTAGCTTCCACCAAATGCCCGCTATCAATTGGCAAGGTCAGAAATTCTTGTTGAAAGGGGCTATAGAAGGATATTTTTCAAACAAAATATGTATTTCCTTCATTGCCTATTGTAATGGCAGAAGCATATTTTTTTCATAAAGGTGAATTTCAATGAAAAAACAAAATCTTTTATAATATTTTAAACTTTCGTTCACATACAACATATTTAAAATATTATGCTCTTATCCCTTCTTTTAAGATTTCTAAAGCGATCAAAATCTTTAACTAATAATTTTACTTCATCATATGTGGCGTATACTTAATATTTAATATCTCATATTCATCATACTTGAATAAGTGCATACGTACGTATGTAATTGAATTTCCTAAACAGCTCGGTAAATAAAAAAAGAAAAAGATGAAGAGATTCAACTTCTCTCAAAATAATCCATAAAGCTAAATAAATTAATAAATTTAATGCATTTATAATAATTCCTGATTAAATATCAAAAATATTTAATGCCTCCTGTTTCTCTGCCATCTCTCTCTCGCTCTCTCCCTCTCTTCCATTGCTGGTATTATTTCATTACAAAATATGAAAATATTTTAATTCATCTTCTTACAAAATTCCCTTCTTCTTCTACTTCTATTTCTATTTTGCCTAGTGGCAGGAATAATTTAAATTTGAATTTCTAAATTCTATTTCTACCTCTTTGTCACTCCGTCTCTCTCTCTAAAGTTGACATTTCAAGTGAATATTGTAATATTGTATTGCAAAATTTCGAAACACATAGAAAATATCATGGATTTTATGATTAGAAACTTTCGTTTGCAGTCCAACAGTTTACAAGAAGTGTTCGAATTATTTGTTTGACCCAATTGTAAATAAATTGTTTTTGGAAAGCAAATACTCTCTCTCTCTCTCTCTCTTTCTTTCTCTAAGTTATAAAAAAAACTTACCAAATGTAGAGAAGTCTAGAAGGATGGTTTCTAATTAAATTCCTAATTATATAGGAAGGATATACAAATTATAAGTTGAGTATGAGATGTTGATGTTGATTACATTAATTTATAATACTGTAGTTTAGATGTAAAAGGCTTCAGTATAAAGTAAGTGCATTACTATATAAAATTTACTTCAAGGAGAGTCTTCTTAATTTTAGATTGGAAATAGAAATTCATTTATATGTTGTAGTGATCTACAGAGGGTTACTCGTCTTATTCCACTGAATATTATTGCAGATTAAAGTCTAAAAAAGATTAAAAGAAGGCATTTTTACATATAACAACCTTGTAGATTTATCCCGGCACCCTTACAAAATTCAACTGACCCAGAAACGCAAGATGAAGGGCCCTAGACAACGGCAGATCTACACTGAGTGGTCCCTGATGATGTGTGTGAAGATGGATCTTAAAATCAATCTCCTCAGACGCAAACCAAGTCAGTTAACAGAGCTCTGTTATGTTACTAACAGAACTCTGTTATGTTACTAACACAACTCTGTTAACCAAGTAATTTAAGGTTGGAAAAGCGAAAAAGGAAAAATGATTTAAATTCCTGGGTAAAATTAAGATAAAAAAGGATAAGTTGATAAAATAAGTCCTATAGTTTATCACTGTTACAAAATATTGCGTAAGAAGAACTACAGTAAACAGATAATCACACATTTCCGAAAGCTAATGTAATCTGGTAAATAAATCAATATAGGGATAAATCAGGATAACATGGGCCGACGAAATAAATTGTTTTTAAAGCATTTTATGCCCCTTTATCTAAATCAATCACCAGAACCGTGTTTTTATAGAAGATTTTGAAGTGTCCTGGATGAGTGGCTACATACACAAACAAATTGTCAAATTGGAAACGATACCAGTCTACATGAGACCCAAGAGCGTCCAATTCATAACGAAAAAGTCCTTTTTTGGTGTGGATTTTGGGCTGACGTCGCCATCGGTTTAAGTTTCTTTGCGAACCACATTCACAATGCGTACCACATTGTGAACGTCGAACATTATAGAACGATAACTACTAACCTCTGCTGGTCTTTAGATTTCTCTTTATGGCGCTACATGCAATATTGGATATTCTGCACGAATAATTTAAGAACATAGTAGTCTTACAAGGAGGTGTTGTAAACTGGCCAACGAAATTGAACGATTTGACCTCATTAAGCTTTTCCTGTCGTATTATCTTAATTCGCAGGTGTATGCGAATAAGCCACAAACAACAGACATAAACAAAGCCAACATAACCTAATCGATCAAATTCATTCATTCTATAATCCAGATTAATTAGGAATTAGATATTTCCAACGCGCATTAGCAAGAAAAGCCGAGGCTGGTGTTTGAATGATGTTATACCTGACACATAATCATCGTCAACAGTTCTTACCAATGAATAATTAAATTTAAATAATATCTCACACAAACGTTTGTTTTACTGAATTTCAAAGACAGAAAGCACTTAATGAAAGGTTAGATATCGTTAGTCTAATTCGCAAATGTGTTGAGTCCATTTTTTCAAATTTTACAGGAGACACAAAAAACATTGTAACATTTCCTGCTTTTAAAATTTGTAAACTTTTTAAACGCAATTATTTTTACAAAATAGCTCTCTTTAAATTACCTAGATCAAAAATCAATTCAAAAAATTCTAATAAAATCAAAAAATTAACGTGTTTTTTAATATTTTTCGTAATTTTGTGGACTTGGCGTTTTTGCCAACCACAAAATTACAACCACTTTAAACTACATAATGACATTTTTTGTTGTTGTAAAATATGTATTTTTTATAATGTTTTTCATTAAAATCTGAATATTGGAAAAAAGTGGACTTAGCGTCTTTGCGAATTATACTGACGATATATTAAATGGTGTATTAAATTTCTTTAAAAATAATATCATTAATCGACGAAATGGTTTGTTCGAAGATGATCTGAGTAGACTTTTAAATTGACGTCTCCATCAGAGATCAGCAATGAATATTCATCTGGTTCTTATACGCATTCATATTTAGTTTAATATCATAGACCCTCTACTCATATTCAAAGTTTCAAGTACTCATCATATTTATACTTAATAACACGCATGATGTTGATTTCGAGTCTCCTTTACTCAACATTTACAAGAATCACAAAATAAGTATAAGTCGCGAACGAACACTAAAATACTCACTAGAAGGTTGTGTGTTTGCTTCGCTTGCTCTCTTTGTCTTTTTCTTTCTTCTTTTTTTGTAAATGCAACAACAACTAAGACTATAAATTTATATGAATGGTTCGAATCACTCGAATCACTTATAAGTATTATACTTAAGTATTTTTCTAAATTTATGAATCTGAATGAATAGGAGTATGAATTAAACATATTTCGAATGTCAACGTTGTACGCATACTCATTGCAACCTGTACTTATAAATCAACGTTATAGTGAATGCGAATGAATCAGAGTTGTTGAATTTCAATATTGTTGACTCACTTATATTCAAAATTTCATGATTGCTTATGAGCAGCGAAAAAACGATTCATTGCTGATGTCTGGTCTCCATATTAAATGGACGGGCTTACATATATCTTGTAAAAATCATCGAATAAATTTTAAAAATTTTAAATTTTAAACAATAATATTGAATTCATATGGTAACTGTTAAAGATTACTAAATTGTATCGAAACTACTGACGTTCTTCTAAAATATTTATTGCCTACCAAAATCATAAGTAATCCTAATCTACTACACTTAACATTTGTATTTCGTTTTATGAGGCACAGTAGTGCCGTAGTCTAGTAGGTAGTGTGTTTGCTAATTAGGCTTAAAGCTCAGGTTCGAACCCCAGGCCAGACATCAAAAAGAAATATGAAAAAAATATTTCTTCGGCGACTACCTCTCAGCAGATTTCTGGCAAAAACTCTGAGAGTAAATAAAACCTGCCATGAAAAAGTTTCTAAAAATCTGTCGTTCGGAGTTGACGTTAAACTGTAGGTCCCGCCACTCAACTATAAAATTAAGGCACACAACATGAGTGGTGTGAGAAGCTAGGTCGTAATCCTGGCTGAAGAGTTGTAATGGCCAATTATGTATGTATGTATATGAGGCACATATAAGACTGTCACAAAGTATCTACTCTAATTTAATTTTTCTTTATTTAGTCAAATTACTACACCATAGCAACAACTACAATTATAGGTTTGACAGCTGCTGCCATTAGTAAACAGTATTTTTTTTGATGATTGCATCCTACTGCTTCCAAAGTGATGCCAGCAGTTTAGACTTCCTGCAATGTTGATGTTACCCACTCTGGCGTTAGATATCAATTGTATCTTTGATGAGTTTAAAATATGGAAACAGATTTTTGGCTTCTTTGATTTTTGAACCCGAATTACGTTGACTTGTAGACAAGCGCTTTAACCAGTACACCTCACTTTCAGATTTAATATACACACATATATACATACATGCATACATACATAATTGGTCAGTACAAAACTTCTGTTAGAATTACGATCTAGGCTTTCGAACCACTTATGTTGTGTTTTTAAATTTTATACATCAGTGGCTGTATGTCCCAGTTTAAAGTCGACTCCGAGCGACATATTTTTGAGACAGAATTTTATATTTATTGTCTTTTATTTATTATTGTCTTTGCCACAAACTGCTGAAACGAACTCGCAGAAGAATATATTTCCATATTTCGTTTTGTTGGAAATGTCTGACGTAGGGTTTGAACCGTAGTCTCACGTCTAATAAGCCAACACACTACATACTACGCTGGGGCGACACAGATCTCACTGACACTTAAACCCATATAGGCCCAACTTTTTTTTTCGTAAAAACATGGATTTTTTGTATTTATTGGAATCTATATAGTATACTACACAGCTGATCAATATCTTACTGTTTTAAAAATCGGGCGATAAGCGCATATGGGTTAAATTTCACATCTTGATCCTTCTAAATTCAATTGATAACAAGATTTAAACCAAAATTCTATTGAACTAAGCATACTAACAAGTAGAGATTTTGGTGCGAGAGGGAGAATGGAGATTCACTTGCAATTGAAATTTAAAAAACTAAAATGCTTAACAAACTAAATGATCAAAAATGAAAGTAAAAGAACTGCAATTTCAACTTCAATGCTATTCCAATATTTCTTAGATTATTTTGGGTTTAAAGAGAAGCTTTAAATAAGCTTAAAATAAGACGCCAAAAATAGCATTTTTTTGCATTAAAAAATTATAAATAGAGGAATACGTATTTGAACTGTTCAGATAGACTTTAGAAAACAGATTTTAAAACAGAAAAAAAAATTCAGAAATAATTCCTTAAAAAACTAATTTGAGCTGTAATAAAAAAAAACAGAAATAAATTCCAATCAAATATTTTAACAGGCTTGAAAACAAAAACAACACAAAAAAAATAAAACATATTTTTCAATGTCATTTACAATTTCATCAAAAAAAATATGAACCACAAGATTTCTCCCCTATTTTTATAAATGCCCACAGACAACCCACAGTAAAGCGGCAAGAATTTTTCGGTATTTTTGCGTTGGTTTGCATTTTTTTTTTTTTTTTGGAATATTTTTTCATATTTGGTTTGTTTGTTTATGTTGTATGCAATGTGTTGCTGCCACATAAAGAATGTTGAGCAAAAGACAAAAAAAAACGAAGACAAAAAACATGTGAGCCTTACATATGGTGGCAAAATGAAATCATTTTTATAAAGGAAATCTTTTAAATTCGGTTTATTTTTTTTTTTAATTACATTTCACAACAGTAGTTGGAGCACAAATAAAATTTATTTATACACTTTTGCACTTTTTTTTTCTTTTTTTTGGTATAATTGAAGTTGTGTTTTCTTTTTTTATTTTACAATTTATTTTCTTAATTTTTTTCTTACATTTTTTATTCTTAGTTTTAATTACGCTTAATTTTTAAAGGTTACGGTAAATGTTTTTATTTTATTTTTGTTTTGCAAATATTTTTATACGGCAAAAAAAAATTATTGTTTTAATGCCTGCTTAAGCAAACGGACGCACGATAAACTCGTCTCGTCGTAGACTGAAATTTTTACGTTTGCCTAAAAATCCATAAAGGATGCAAAATAAAGCACACACACACACACAAGCAGATAAAACACACACATTCCGTGTGTTTTTTAGTGTGTGCAAAAAAGCAACAAGACTACACTAAAAACAGCAGCAGAAAACGAAAAAGAAGAAGAAACAGAAGAAGAAGAACAGGAGGAAGAAAAACAAAGCTGACAGCAACAGCAACAGCAGAAATGCCAGCAACAATAACAATAATAACACCAACAACAACAACAACAACAATAGCTCGGCAACACCAACATCAGCGATAGCAATAATAAAAATGAATATTGGCAGCAGCAACAACCAGAAATGAACATGAAGGCAAAATGAAAGGCAATGAAAACAAAACAAAAATGTAGAGAATAGAACAGAACACAACAGTAGAGAACAGAACACAGTACAGAACACAGTACAGAAGGTTATAAAACTGGCATACAATAAACCAACGAACGACCAACCGACCGAACTGTATATGCCATGCCAGCCAACCGACCAAAACAGCGAACAACAATAGCAACAACAATAACAATTTCAAGTCCAAAAAGGCAAAAAGAGTATAGGAATTGTTTCTCAACATAATTTTGCTTGAAACTAAACTGACTGTAAAGTGTATATCGTCGTGCTCATTTTATTATCGAATCCGTTGTTGTTGAAATACAAATCTCTGTACAACGTATTGCTGGCTTTTTATACCCCAAATGTACGATAATGGAAATTAAGCAGCAACAAACAATTACAAACACACACACACACACATGCACTCAGCTCTCATACGCATTTATTGCTACACTTTGAGCAACACTTTAGGGCAACCTCTCGAACTCATACAAAATTTGTTGTAAGACAACCATTTTTCTTTTTTTTTTTGGTTCGCAAACGAGCAATAGTGGTCTGCTGTTCGTTATATTAACCTGCTCTTGACTTTTTCTGCAATTTGTATTGTGTGTGCTAATGCAAGTAAAAATAGCAACAACAACATTATCAAAATACAGCAACAACAACAACAACAAATAGAAACCTGTTTACCTTTATGCTCTTTTGAACCTTTTGCAGACAAAATAAAACCAACAACTACAACAACTCGTAAACAAACCCACACACAAAAGGCCAAAAACAGGAAACAGCCATATTATGTCTGTTTTAGTTGGTTTTTCCTTTTTTTTCTTTTGCTCTTTTCTGACAAGACACAAACAAAACTGTAAATTAGAGCATTCAAAATAAAAACAAAAACTCTCAGATTATTTTCAAACTGACACACTTTCTGTAAATGCTCTTTTACTCTCTTTTTGAAATGCTCTTTCAATCTGCAATATTCTCAATTAATTTGTTTTGGTATAAACAACATAATAATATTCCATTGCCTGTTTATATGCAACATAACATCACACATAACTGACACCTTAAAGTATGCAATCAATTTCAAATATGCACAAATTCTCACCTCAAGTCATGCTATCAGCTCTTGCTTCATTATTTGCTCTCATGCTTACTGAGAACGTGTTTAAATTCACTGCAAGTACTTTTATTCTCTCACTCTCATTTACTCTTTTTCTCTTCTTTTTAGAGAACCTCTCATTTGTTTTTTAATTGTTTTATTGTCTGCTTGAATTTTACTTTTCGTTTGCAGTTTATGAATCGCTGCTTATAAGATAAAAGCTTATTTCAAGCTTTAAAGAGTTAGCATAGCATAGTTGTGTTAAAAGTTTTGCATAGTTTTAGGTGCTATAATAAAATTTTTTTTTATAACTACTTTTAGGCGTAAGTTCTCCTAACAGAGGCTACTATATGAAATATAAAAACCGTTAAACTAATTTTAAAAACTAAACGTTAAAAGCTTTTATATGCTACAGATTAAACCCCAAAAACTTTCTTGTTATAAACGAGGGAACTTATTTCCATTCAATCCAAAAATCATATCGCGTGTGTACGTGTACTTTCCAAGCGCGTATTGTTTTGTCCACTTATGCAGCTGTGACTACTTTCTTTAACTCAATTAAAATTGTCCAATTTGATTAAAAACCTGATGAAAGTCAAGAAATTTCTTAAGTAGGCCTCTATGTTAAATCTAACTATGCTAGACTTTTGGGAAAATATATGTATACTTAAGGGGTTATGTAACCTGAGCTAGACCCAGTTTGCTCCTAATAGATTTAATGCTGTTAGCATTAGCCTGTAAGTCTATAACCATTTCAGACTGTAAGGACACAATTTACGATTTAGTACGATACACTTGAAATATTTAATTACTAAGAAGTGATGAGAAATGAAGCAGCATAATGGGCGGTAAACCAGAAAAATCCCAAGTCTTTTGGTCATCTTTAAATCGTGTTTCAGAGCGCTATGATATAACGACACGGTAGTCAAAAGTAGAAAGCCAATGAATGAATGGCCTCCCTTATATGGGAAGATCAGGGGTCTGCAAACTTTCAAAAAAAAAAAAAAACAACAAAATTGCTGTGAGCAGTAGGAAGAGTTTTCTTATGGATGCAATAGGTGCGTCAGACAGCCATGACATAACGACACGGAAGGCAAAACAAATGAATGCCCTCTCTTATATGAGAAGATCACGGGTCTCCAAACTTAAAAAAAGTAGGATGAGCAGTGGAATGAGTTCCCTTACGGATGCATTGGGTGCCTCAGACATATTCGAACGCATGATGATTAGTAGGAACTTCTAAACAGTGAAGTACTTTCTATAACAGTGTTCAGCTTTTCAGCAAATACTTTAGAAACGATCTTTTACCAGAACGTAAATTAAAAGAAGTTAAGGAAATACATACACTCTTCAGATTTCCTACAAATCTGTATATGGTTCGTTCTCTCAATTGAAAAGGGCACAATAAGCCAACGAAATGGTATAAATGTACACCAATGAAGCATGAGACCATATATATACATATATAATTGGCTATTACAACCTTTCGATCAGCTTCTCACACCAGTTATGCTGTGGGTGTTAATTTTATATAAGAGTGACGAAACTTACAGTTTAAAGTCGACTCTGAACAACAGATTTTTGAAAAACTTTTTCATGGCAACTTTATTTATTCTCAGAGTTCGCATTGATCGAGCTGTATGACTTGGGATTTGAACCTTGGCCTCACGTCCAATAAGACAACACATTTTTATACAACATTTTTATACAATTTCACTTGCGTGGGATGTTGAATGCTAAATTCGAGACTGAAAAAATTACCACAAAGTTGATAGATGTAGCATCAACAAGATGGCCGTTATAAACTGTTAAACCTCGGAAATACCATTTACCGACTAGAAGATCTGGTACATGATCCAATCTTTTTTAGTACTACACAACTCCGAAATAATCTTACAGTGAAATGAAGTGACATAAGTATAGTAATTGCTATCTAAAGATTTCTTTTGGTAACACAAGGTAAAATTTGGTCCACAATAGGCTAATTTTTCTCTGTACATGTGTTTTATTTTCTGGTGAAAAGAAATTTTACTGAAAAAGAAAATATTTCTTGATTTTAAATATCCATTTTAACTATTTTCTTAACATAATAATGTTATGTTACTAACATTTAATTACGACATGTTACTATTCCAGTTATTATTACAGTTCCACATACATGATTGAAAAAGAATACAGCACCACTGATTACTTACAGTCGTCTATAGAGCTTCTGTTAATTATCTGTAAATTATCTGAAATCTGCACTACGAGGAGAATTCTTAGCTTTTAAGGGGCATTTTTATCTCTCAGATAGACTTAACGAAATCTAAAAGAGAGCATAAACAAGGGGTAAATTATCTTAAAGCAACTCCTGCCTGCAAATTACCCCTTAGCACTCAAATAACAGGGGTTGTTATTGCTCTATTCTTTACAATCGAAAATGCCATGCAGCCGCTAAGCAGTATTAACTGTAAAGGAATTTTAGGCTGTTATAATGCAGATTTGCTTTTATGTTAAGGATTCCAATGCGACTTTAATGCTTGGCAGAGAACTTTTTTAATCTTTTGTTGGAAAAAAGTGCATTTTAGATAAAAATTTGACTATTTTTTTATAGTTTTAAATTATTTTTATAGTTTCGAATTTATTTTTTTATTTTCACTTTTTCATAAAGCTTTTATGTGTAAAGTATTATATTTCGATTGCATTTAAATTGTAAAGCTTTTAATGTAGCTCTGTATGCACAAAACTTTTATGCACTATTTATGCACAATTTTTATAGCGTCATGTGTCATAAAATGCAAACAGTTATAAAATCTGTAATCATTTTGAATTCTATAAAAGCTCTAGACTAAGACGAAGTGGGAAATTTTAAATCATCGAAAATAGTTTCAATGGTTATTAAATAAATTTCTAGTTTCAACATTTAGATTGAAAACTTTGTTCTACCTTACTGTTAAAGACTTATTGAACACAACAAAAATTGCAGTTTATGCGCAGAAACATCAGCTTGGAAGTCATAAGAGTTTTAAAGGATGTCTTAGGAAACGTTTTATACCGATCTTTAGTGTTTAAAAAATATATCAATGGACTAAAAAAGTATTCCATATTTCGTATGGCTGTAGGCCTTTATACTTCCTATGTTCGACGTGTAGTTCTAACAAAGTAAAGATTTTTAGAAGAAAAAAACCTCTCCTGACAATTTTGTGATTTCTGCACCTGACCCTTCTCTAAAAGAGAAAATACAATCCATTTAGCGTGATATGCCCCCATGTTCGGGCATTTATTCGAGTCTCTGCAAGTAAATCTGATGCCATTCTTTCATCACTCGGCTCAAGTCCAAAGAACTATTAACATTCGCACAACGAATTCTTTGAAGCAGTTGAATAAAACTGGGAAGAATTTTCAGCTAAAAATCTCAGGAAAATGTCACCCAACTGTAATGGGTTTACATTCAATCGAGTATCTAACTCTGACGGAACATATTTCTTCATTGCACCGGTTTTGCCATTCAATTGCTTCATGGGTTACAGTTGGCCAAATCATCTCGACATGATTCCAATACAATCGGGTTCCTTTGATGCTTTGTCATCAACAAAATCTCTTATGTATGACCTCCAATTACTGTGAACTCATGTCACCCAGGAGTCGATGCTCTATTGATCAGGTTAATTCTTAATCCTGCTAACATACATCCTCGATCTCAAAACCCCTTTGATTGGTGGAACAAAGGACCTCTTCAAACTTTTCTGTAGCTATTCAATAGATTAGTATGAAGTCTTGTAAAATTCTTATTCAAATTACTAGAGTCAACAAAAAAAGAAGCAAGGTACCTAGACCATATTAGGATATTAGAAGAAGAAATGTATTCTGGCAGTATAAAATACGATCCCAAGGAAAGGAACTATAGTAACTCGTCTCAAACATGTATTTCTGTCACATCGATCTTACTCATTCGCCAAGGAAATATGGAAACCAGAACCCCTTGTACAGGAATGAGAAAAAACTAGAGAACATGGTTTTTTATTTCGTATTGGATACGCACTTCCGATGGTTAAAAATATCTCAGAAGCGCTTCTGTAGATACTGTAAAGCCAAGTGAGTAGAGAAGACTATGGAACATCGCATCTACCAGTGTCCCTTACTAGTAAGACTGAAATTACAAATTTATGGACAAAATTTGCTTAACTAGAGGTGATTGGGATGGAAATACAAGCAATGGAGAAAAATGGCAAAATGTATACAATTTTTTGTAATAGCAGGACCTTATAGAACCCAAGTGAGCTATGCTTTAAGGCGTCAATGAAATTTTTTTGCAAAGAAACAAGTGTGCCTGCTGCGCCTCTGGAGTAGCGATACAAATATTTTAAGACGAGATCTACAATCAAGGCCTAGCATTGCCAGATATCTCTTAAGCGGGCTCTCATTCCGAGCTAGTTGTGAAGTGCGAATGGAAGAAATTACACTCTTCTGAATCGGAAAAATACTTGATGTTTAGGTCAGACATATTTAAATCGTATACAAGTGCTGATACATGAACGATTTAAACATTTCCCAAAATTTAAACAATTAATTTGTTAGAAAATGTCTGCAGTTTCCTCTTCAACTAGAGCAGAGACATTCTCTGTCTGTACATTTGTATGAGAGTACGTATGTACCTCTCTCTCTTCTGATAGAACATAGAAAATCCTGTAAATTATTTTCCAAGATGTAGTAAATGATTAACAAATATTTAAACACATGGACTTTTGACCAGACAGTCATCAATAATAGACTTCAAATGAAAAAGGATGTTAACATATATGTATGTATAATGTGTGTGTGTGCCTATGTGTGTGGAACATGTATAGACAGGAACATTAAAACTAAAAATATTTATTTTGTCTCAAGCAAAGACATAAGCATAGGCAGAGATGATGATGGCCCTTTTTACAACGGCAAGAATTTTCGAATTTTAAACCTATTTAAGGCGTATAAATATGTATGTATGTACGTATGAATGTGTATGAGTATGTATGGTCGTGCAAATACAAATACCGGATTACTTATCGTATATTTTGACATAAGTTAAGTTCATCAATGAACTTTCAGAGTCAATTGTCTTTTATTTTTGCTGGCCAAATACCAAACAAACAACAACAACAACGGCAACAATATTTGTGTGTATTTGAGAATATAGAAAGGGGGAGTAGAAACAAAAAAAAAAGCAACAACAATATATACAACAACAGAAAAAAGGGGTGACATTTCAATGTTGTTCATTATGAGACACTTAAACCAACAAATAAACACACATCTACACACACACACAGTTGTACATACATATTAAAACAAAGGAGGCTTAAAATTAAATTTCAAACTGTATTTCCGACATACAAACATTAATTTTTAACGTAAATATGCGTATAGGGGGGGTCCGGGTCCCTGCCTTGCTCAATTGCCTTATTTACCAGGAATGGAAAGTAAAAATGAAAAAATTTCGCATTAAGATGGGTCATTTTCGATAAGACCTCAATACCTTAGCTTTCCCTCTGCCTCTTGCTTAAGTTCAATTTTGCAAATCTATTGATTGCTTAGTCCTGCTTTCAATTTCTATTCTAGAGGGCTGGCTGGCTGTTGCTTTAGTTTTTTTAATCTTTATGTGGCATGTGTGTACGCAGGATTTGCAAATGAAATGAAATCCTTTTCGTTTTACTCTCCACTGCCCTTTTTTTTTTGGTTTTGAAACTGGACATGTGTGTTTGTTTATTTGTATTTCGATGCCATTTCGATTCATTTTAATTATTTTTTATTTATTTTGATTGCAAAGAATGAAAACAAATATTTTTTTGCTAAACAAATAAAAATAATAAACACCCTGTATGTTAGTTACAATTCTCGATTTTTCCTTTCTTTCTTTTTCTTTCTAAATCCTTAAGATTATTAATATGTTTGCCTGTCTTGATTTATGCGTATTTGGAATTTCTTATTTATGCTCCAGCAACTATTATTAAGCTTGTTACACTTGATTAGCAGTGTGTTGCTGAATAACTTTGAATGAATTTGGGTTCAAAAGATAGAAATCTAATGCAAGGGATCTCCCTTTTGGCTCCAACATGCAATATTTCCAAGCTGAGGTCTACTCAACAAAAAGAATACAAAGAAATGCAAAAAACCAAAGCCGACAACAATCACGCAGTCATTGGAACACTCTAAAACAGTATGAGACTGTCATAAGATGAATAGAGGAAATAGAATTAACCGCTGTTGTATCTCAGGTCTTGTAAAAGTTCATGGATATGAGCTGCGTAGCTTCTAGAACCCTGAGGCCAGAATATTTTCATTGAGTGAGGAACGCTATTTGGAACAGTAGGTTTAAGGCAAACGAAACTTTTGAAATTTGATCAGACATGCATCAGACTATCCTTATTTTACCTGAGGTCACTTAGTACGGAACAACATTATGGATATACAGAAATATCATAGTATTGTGAACATATGCGATCTATTTTCCTGCCAGCAATCTGTTTAGGAGATCCCTGTAAAGCCTCTTCTGATCCTGAAAAATTTCAATATGTAGTTTGGTGTCTATAAGGAGAATTCTCTGCCCAGCACCTGATAAGCACTCACATATAAACATCTGGGTTTTATTAGCGCCTCCAAGGTCCCAAATGTGTGAAACGATTGTTAGTTCACAGTATCACAGATTCTACATATTGGGCTCGAGGCAATATCCACTCTTAACAGGTGCTCTTTGAGTCTACAGTAACCTGTTAAAATGCCTGTTATTAACCCCAGTTTGCTGATTAATAAGATGTTGCATGACTCAAATATCATCGAATTGTAATAACACAACAAATCTACAGTTTGCTTCAAATTTATTTGATTTGAAAAGCTCCGCTGTTCTACATCTTCTCTTCCGCAGAGTATTGCTTTCGTAAATATTTTTCTACTCATCAAGAAGAAATCGCTTTCATTAGCGGCGTGAAAATTTCTCAATGCTCAGGCTTATCAGCTT
Source organism: Sarcophaga rosellei (assembly GCA_930367235.1). Taxonomy (NCBI): domain Eukaryota; kingdom Metazoa; phylum Arthropoda; class Insecta; order Diptera; family Sarcophagidae; genus Sarcophaga; species Sarcophaga rosellei. The sequence continues at coordinate 10,787,608 of OV884020.1, read as the reverse complement.
ATTCATTACAGTGAATACGCAAAGGATAGAGAATAGTCCTAGAGAGTATTCAAAAAATAATATCTTCGTTCCAGTAAGAGTTGGCGATGATTTACATATGCGATACAACAGGGCGTACCAAGCGAGATGCTTTTACTACTGCCTCTAATGCTATTGACCAAGAGTCAATCAAGATGGGTCTGACAGTAAATGAGGACAAAACGAAATAAAATTCCAGATTACGACCAATTATTATAATTGCCATGTTGTCAATGAATTTAATTAACTTGGCTGGGCAGTTACCAGGAAAAATTATGATAGTCTGGGATAGGATCACTCTTAGCAACATGTGCTATCATGATCTCAATAGCCAATTGCGTAGCAGAGGTATCTCTCGTAAGGCGAAACTTATGCTGTACAAGACGCTCACTCTACTCGTGCTTACTTATGATGGAAAAGTTTGGACATTATGAAGCACTGATGCAACAGCTTCGAGAGAAAAATCCTACATAAGATCTTCGATCTTCGATTAGGTTGGCGGGATGTATGACCTTGGACGTTGCTTCATTCGAATGGATAAGGGTGCTCGGGTGAGATGCGTATTTGATGTGGGGATTTGCGGAATTCGACAAATCCTTTTGGCGTTGGAAGGACAAAAAGCACTGTCATCGATTACTGTAACCAAGTGCTAAAAGCGCGTAAGAGGCAGAGATGCCTGAAAGGATGTGGACGAATCGGTTTGATAATGGCCAATTAAGTAAGTAGGTAAGTAAGTAGACATGAATATTCATTGGATGCAATGTATTTTTAAAATGTCGCACTTGAGATGGTTCAGGTTCAGGATCTGATCTTCTTACCATTGGCATCATTTATAGTCACTCGAGTACATACATACATACATGCATACATACATACATACATGCATACGTACATACATACATGCATACATACATACATACATAATTGCCCATTACAACCCTTCAGTCAGGATTACGGCCTAGCTTCTCAACACCACTCATGTTGTGTGCGCTAATTTTATGCTTGAGTGGCGGGACCTACAGTTTAACGTCGACTCCGAACGACAGATTTTGAGAAAATTTTTCATGGCAGGTTTATTTACTCTCAGTTTTTGCCAGAAATCTGCTGAGAGGAAGTCGCCGAAGAAATATTTTTTTTCATATTTCGTTCTGCTGTCTGGCCTAGGGCTCGAACTCGGGCTTTACGTCTAATAAGCGAACACACTACCTACTAGACTACGGCTACTTAGTCGTTCGAGTAGGGAATAGAATTTACAGACTGCTCGAACGCATACAGAAGAGAGCAGAAGTTCGGCTTTCTCATAATATTTAATCGTATGTATTCAAATGGCTAGTGGATCCCTTGATGCAACACAAAGAGATTTTTTCTAATGCCGTAGAATCAGTTTGTGGAATGCTACTATTGTAGAAGTCCTGTCTGTCACTTGCAACAATTGTGATGTTATTTACAAACGTATACAATAAGCTGAAACAATTTGTTTCTTTTTTTTTGTACAAAAAGAACCCTGACCTACTTTGGTTAGCCATAAATAGAATGTAACTCTTAACACCGTTAATCTGTGTTTAAAATAGTAGAGATGTTTCCAGCTACTAAATACAGCACACATACCCTTAAGGTTTCTGACATTTTAATGAATTTTGTAAATATTTTGAATGCTAATGTTGTTTCTCTTTGTCAGGTTTTTACCTTTTCTCTCACTCTCTCTCACTCACTCTCGTAACCTATCTCTATGGCCATTTTCAGTGGCAAAGCTCATAAATAAATGCTAAAAACTCAAATATAAATAAATCTTGGTAACAACTACCACAATACAAAACACTTACACATGCATACATACGTACATACATACATACATACATACATACATGCATACATACATACATCCATACATATGTATATATTATATGTGTTGGAAGGAAGAAAAAAACAAACACACTTTTCCATGCAACAGTAGTTAAGCAGAAACGAATGAACGTATACAATAAAACATACATCACCTGTAATAACTCTATAATGGTCGACTTCTAAAGCAAGGATTTGGGTTAAGAGTGCGTGTATGTGTGTTTGTTTGTGTCTAGATATGTAAGCTATTCCTACACTCTGTTGTTTGCAGTTCAAAAGAAAAAAAGAACATAAAGGAAAAGAAACCAGAAAGCGGGAGAAAACCAAGGGTGTTGTTATGCCAAGATTTGTTACTGCAAGTTGGTATACATGTGACCATAAAAATGCCTTTAAATGATCATTCAACGTAAACATGTTGAGTGTGCAAATATTGCCATTAAAAAATAAAATAAATGAGTGAAGGACGTCGTAAAATATTTTAGATGTGACGTTTAACTGTCTTTCATCAACGTTATGGATGTTCAAAAAAATAAAGTATGGTTGGATTTAAACATAAAAAGAAGCATGAAATAGATGATGTGTACTACGGCTATGAAAAATCAAAAACAAAATGAAAACACATATGGCCAGGCACAGTGGAGTGCTATGTTAACAGTACACTCTACAAAAATTAAAATTTTACAACAAAGGATTTGAAAAGCAGCCTTTTGAAGTGAATAAAAACAAGTGATCGTTACTAAGCAATCCCTATGCAATAGGAGGATGTTGTAGGGCGCATAGAAAGTCCGCTCAAAGTTCAAAGAAACATACTCATCAATGGTAATTGAATTCATTACTAGGCATTGCATAACTACATAATTCATGTGAAATATACTATATGTGTCTTAGAAAAATCGCAAATGTCTTCAGTAGCAGTTTTAGGGACGAGGAAGGAGAGGAAGCTAATCTTCAACTATTATGTACATACATACCCAGTGCTATGTCGGGAAATCTCGTTGATATGATATAATTCATATGATACGATGGATTCTATCACTCTTTCCTAATCAGAATTCTATGCATTGACTGGTAAACAATGCACCCACATTGTGATCACAAGGTGGCAAATAAGATGCGATTATTTGGATAATAACGTTAGTAGAAGTTGTAATAATGCGTATGGCAGAACAACGCTGTTGAACATTTTCTCTAGCAATGCCTTGAATAACACAGGATTTAAGAGGCTTTTCTTTAGAACATCAGCCGATCTAGTGCCCCATCATGTTTTAAGGCTTTATTGGTTCGTTTAAAGCTCCTAGTTTTGTTTTTGATACGATTTAAAGGGCGTGAAGAAAGGATCAAACACCTCAGAGTATTTTGAGTTTAGAAATCTACTTAATCCAAGGTACTGGTGGAACTTAAGTTCGTCCCCCTTGTATAAGAAACCAAACCAAGCCACATATGCCTATGCAATCTTTTCATCTGTAGACGTAAAAAGGTACCATTGTGTTTTATACAAATGGATAGGGACAAGATATTGGAACAGATAAGGGAGCTTACTTTTGGTCCCAGTACACCGCAGATATTGGAAAACTCATATATATCTGCCAAGCGGAAGTCTACACAATTAAAAGATGTGCGACAGAAGGCGGGAACCGACAAGAGTCCTGTCATCATTAGAGCTATCGAAAACAGTTTAGTACTGCCGGGAGAAGCATACATACAAACGTACACAATTGGTCATTACAGGTTTGAGACCTAGCTTCCCACGCCACTTATGTTGTGTGTATTAATCTGATGCATGAGTGGCGTGACCTACAGTTAAAATTCACAGACTTTTGGAAAGGTTTTTTCATTTTCTCTCAGAGTTTTTGCCAGAAATCTGCTGAGAGGCAGTCGCTGAAGAAATATTTTCAAGTTTTGTTGGAGGTGTCTGACCTGGGTATTGATTCATGGCCTCACACTACCTACTAGACTACTGTGACTACTTTGCCAGAGGATGAATAGAGGAAATACAATTATGTAAATGCTGTTGGATCTAAGGTTATGTAAAAATTCATGGGAATAAACTGGCAGATAAAATTACGATCTTCAATACTGAAGTTAGAATTTTATTGAGACATGCATTACTAATCTGGATTAATCTGAGGTTAATAACCGGAATTTTGACGTCCATTGTAGACTCAAGAGAACACTTGTTCAGAACAGACTTCCTCTCGAGATCTATTGGTAGATTCTGTGTTGATGATAATAAATAATCAGAACACATGCTTGCATCTCTTCCGGTGTAAACGCAGACCAAAAGAATACACATCAGATAGGTTAGGTAGCGGACAACCTCGAAGAAAAAGGTCCCACTTAAGCTAGCATTTCGACCCATTATGATACCACAATTAATTCTGCCCACTGATAAGCCATTCCCTAGAGAAAACCATCTCGAGTCCAAAATAAATCTTGCTATTTCAGCAATCTTTATATTAGAGAGCTTGGTCAACGATGTCAGACAATTAGAGGCCAGAAATATCCTTCTATTCATGAAAAGAAGACAGGACATTTACACAGACAGAGAAAGACAGTCTCTTCCTCCACCTCAGAAACCCACAACTGCTGCAGAAATTATTAGTTTGAATGCCGAGTCTTTTGGCATGCCTACCAAAAGGATAATGGCCCGTAAGGATTGCCATTGTGCGATGGATGGCCATACGATTTAAGGACAGAAGTAAGTCAGTCCCCTTCCTGTCCATACCATGGCCAACAGAGTCTGGCAATATTGGGCTAAGCAAGTAATTGCCGAATGTGGATTGATGGCAATTCCAATAGACTCCATGAAATGCTATTCATGATGGGTCTTGAACTCAACTTGAATATATGCACGTATATATATTATATTTTGAAATATATTTTGGTATAATTTTGCTCTTTACTGTATATCCCCAACCATGCATATGTGCAAAATAAAACATCAAAAAACAAAGCAAAAACATTACGAAACATTTCAAAAATTTATAGAAGAAATAATCCATAATGTTGCTCTAACGATTGAATTATGGTTGTAGCACAGAAACAGTGAGAAGGAGAGAGGTTGAGTGGTTGTATTCCATAAAAATCAAAAAGGTGGAAAGTAATAAAACGCTAATTGAGAGATTTTTTTTCTCTTTCTGTTTTTATTCTTCTTTTTTCTGCCTTTACAAATCCCATTAATGGGGGTTTTTATTTGTTTTATGGCCGAAAGGCTTTGATATTGTACAGACGATTTTCTTTTTTTTTTATTGCTTTTCACCAAGTTTAGAAGTCAGGGTCAGACAATTGATGGATGGATCATGGCTCATGACCGTGATTAATATGTGTTTTTTTCTTCGAATTAAAGTGATTAGAAATTATGGGAATTGTTTGTTAAATTCTAGAGAATTGCAGGCTTTGAGTTTTCAAAGGAAATTTATTTCTCATTATTGGCGAATGGTTATTAATTGATTGGTTAAATTGGATTTATTTAAGCCAAATTTATTTGTTTAATTACGAAATTTAATGTGAAGTTATAGTCAGCCACATACTAACTGACAGAAGGAAATTTTTCTAAAAATTTTAAAGAGAAACGGGGAAAAGTCCAAGATTGCTCGTACAGTCTTGCTTCTGCATTTCATTTTTACTACCTATAAAAAATGGCTAAAATTGAATGGAATAAGATAGTTGTACTGTATTAAAGGCAATTAAAACCGGAAGAAGAAAACAGAAGAGTTGGTTATATTGGCGGATAGATACGGTTGAGTATTTGTTGAATAAAAAATCTCACTTTCGCAACCATTGTGCCCCTTGCGGTAGCACGTGAAATGATGTCCTAAAACATGATAGACACGTGGGGATTTGTCAGTTGCTAAAATTAGCATCAGAGCTTCACATTTAGCGTAAGACAATTCCCTTACAATAAAGCTGAGGAATAGAAGTATAAGTTTAATGAATTTATTCATCTATTTGATATTTAAGAACATTAGCTTTATTAGGCTAACAAGACAGAGTGACCCAAATAGCGGGATACTTCAGCAAGCCAAAGACGAACATTGGCCAACAAAGTGGACAAGCCACTCTGCAACACCAACAGAAATTCACTTTGCTTGCAAACCCATTACGCCTTCCCACATGATACAACGGCTAAGATGTGTTTCCTAGCCTTTCTGGTTAGTTCCCTATCGATTTTAGATCACGTGAGGGCAGTACCTCAGCCTAACAGAAGCAATAATAATATTCACATGTGAACTGATTTTGGGCACTATTGTGCCTACTATAGCACTGTCATCAGCTACACAATTATCTGGGATATCCCTATTAACAAGGAACTCATATTAGACGGACACAAATTGTCACGAGATTGCATTAAGAATGTCGCAGCAGATTAGACTTGTTTTGATTACTTCCTGGCTATTAGCCTAAAAGTTGAAGATCAATTACTCAAATACAGTTTCACTCTACAGGATTCGGAAAGATATTCTAAGATCAACCCTTCGGAGAAATTCCACAGTCTACTTTTCGTTTAGAATCGTTTGTGTAGACTTCCACAGAATGCTCGGAGCAGACAATGTTAGAAAATCACTCTCTCATGCGTGGAACTCTAGAATGAAATCTCCTATCAACACAAGGCGTATCAGAGTTCCATAAAATTAGATTTGTGAACCACTAATGGAGGAAATAACTACTTGAGACTTCGGATGGATTTCAGTGAACCGAATTAAACTCTATATTAGCATTGTTTAGAGTACTGGAAATCATATTAAGACAGACATGGTGGAACTTAAGAACTCTTTGCTGACCTACAGCGGCACTAGAGGCTCTGTTGTTGCAGCAAGGTGGTAGTGAAGTAATGAAGACCAGAGCTTTTGAGACTATGGGAGTCTAATGCGATATGATTTAGGGAACTCCGTAACCTAATAACTCTAGTGACTGACAGCTTCCTGGAGTAGTAGAGAAGCAATGAAGACCAGGACTTTAAAGGGTATGGAAGATTAGTCCAATAGGAAATTGTTTAGAAGACTTCTAAACCTAATAACTCGAATAGCTGACAGATCCCTTTTTAACCGAAGAACCCGAAGACTCTTATTATTTTGAAATATACGTCGCATTGACAATTAAAGTGAATACTGTAACCCCGAGGCTGTACACTCGTTCTTTTTAGAATATGGGTCAAAAACGGATATTAAAACAGGAGTGGGAGATTTTGATCGTTCCGAGCACATGTCCTCAATTCAACTTGGACAGGAATTATAAACAACGGAACATAGCAATAATATCTGAAAATGAGGCCAACACCAGAGTTGTTCGCATCGCAAAGTGCAATTAGATGAGTTTGCAAGTTATGCAGCTTTGGTGACGCTAATAGGCCAGAACTTCAGAAGAGTGGTCTAAGTGGGAAAAGCTGTTTGGTGATTATACTTTCCGCTAGCTAGGCTAGATAAAGAGAGACAGACACCTAACGGTTTTGAGCCAATCGAAACTTCTGGTAGGAAACTACAATTGGAGAAGATTTGGGTCATGCGAAAAACTATCTAGAAATAACCTTATGTTAGTAAACAGGTCTTTTGACAGGGGACTACTGGGTATAAGTTGCACTTTCTCACAACAGGGAGGGTCTCGAACCCATATATGTAAAGCCTGTATTGATGTGAATGAATAATCAGAACAGATATTTGCAATCTGAAAGGAATTAATGTAATAACTAGATCCTTATCAAGTGATGGGCAGAAAATAGATCTTGTGGATACCAAGCAGCAACCAAGAGTTTGGCTTCAATGTCATGTCTTTATTCAGGATGATCTAGTCTGAATAAACTTAATTTTCTACATTATTGTGAATAAAATGAATCGGTATCCTGTAAAGAATTCCTTGTTGAGAAATATATTTAAAGCCTTGAATTTGTCTTTCCTTGTGTCATAATTCGCTTTTTCTTACATTTTTAAATAAGACTTTAATTTTCACAACTAATCTCTTAATTTTATTAAAAAAAATCTTCCTCAAAGAAATTGCACATGTTAAGCAGCAAAACGTATAGCAATGGGCAAAAGCCACTTACAAAAGATTTATTAAACTGCTGGCCATAATTTTAAAGTCCAGCGTCCACACAGAACGGTGTGTAGACAACACCAGCTGGTCATGATTAATATGCAAAATAAAAGATGAAAGCTAAAGCTACAACAACTACAATATGAAGGAAGAAAAATTTGAAAAATGGCTACAAATTTTCTGCCAACAATTCAAACAAGCCAGTAAAAAAGGGAGAGAGGAGACGTTAATAGGAATATTAAAACGGGCACAGCAAAAACACCTTAACAAATAACGGTCATTTCAGTAACACAAGAGAAACGGAAGAAAAGGTAATACGAGATTTAAAATCCATCTCCGTCCCCTCCACACTTTGCCTGGCTAGGCTAATAAATCTCAGAATAATTGTTAAATTATGAATATTAAACAGGATAAAAAGGGATATTCAACGCTGCTATACAGTGGTACACATACAACACAGCCAGGAAAAGTCTGTTGTGTGTACGTAAATTAAATACAAATACAAATACAAGTTAACAAAGGCATATTACGGTATAAAAGAAGAAATGAGAGATGAAAAGAAAACTCAAAAGAAAACTTACCGTTATTATGATTGAGAAAAAGATTTTCCGCTTCTGTTGTATTGTTGCTGGCGACACCTGCTACTACTAGACCTTGTGCTTGAGCTGCTGCGATAGTCGATGATGCCTGTTGATCTGCTGTTAAGTTTGGTGTTGAATAGTCGTACTGATTGCTATTGCCACCACCAATTGATTTATAAACATGTTGTGGCAATTGTTGCTGCTGTTGTTGTTGCTGCTGCTGATGTAATTGCTGTTGTTGATGTCTCAACTGTTGCTGTTGTTGCAAAGAAGACGATGACGTATAGGGATTATTATAAATATTGCGTGTATCATTATTGGCAGCTGAATTATGTGAACTTAAGCCATTTACCGGAAAATGTCGTGATTTCCCTAAAAAGAAACGAAAAGAAAATAAGAGAAAATGAAACGAATGAAATACCCTTAGGAAAAATCAATAAAGTTTGCGGAAAATTCATTTCTTTCGGAAAAGATTTAAATGTTTCAAAAGTTATTTTTTCAATTTAAATTCTGGGCAAAAGGTTAAACGCATGTTCTTTTTTTTCTGTGTTCATTTCAATTTGGCCAACACCTGTTCATACAAATGAAAAATGAAATATTTGGCCAATTAAATTGACCTGAAATAAATATGATTTTGGGGAAATGCAAAACAAAAGGGAAAGAAGGGAAGGGGTAAAAGGACCTCAAAGGGAATAATTTACGGCAGACAAAAGTTTAAATGTAAGGGAAGGTACTCTTCTTTTATTACTTCTGTTTTATATGATGGATGATGCATAACTCACGTCTAATTAAATTCAGACGCATTAAAATAACATTTGCTTAATATCCTCCTATCCTATCCTAGTTCCTCAAAAGAGGAAGTTTTATTTAAATTGTGTAACACTTTGCTATCAATGATGCGATAAGGATAACTCCACTACCAATCTAGATTTTTATGGTAATGTTGAGTACATATGGATTTATATCCATGAAAGTCTATAAATTTAGGCTTAATAGATTTGCTGCGTTCGCAAATACCTCTTCTAAATCAAATGGCTTAGATGAGCGTAAGGGTAAGTATATGTATATAGGCCTAGAAGTGTAACTCCATTCGGAATCTCGTCTACATATTGGAATTTTAATTATTTTCTATTAGCACGCCATTTATGAAATGAATTTGTTATGGGATTCTCATTCTAAATAGCTAACCACCCAGTGTACTTAATGCAACGATTAGGCATAATATACCAAAAAATATTGACTTCACACTAACAAAGCCATAACTTCACATTGATATTAATAGTCTCCCCTCCCTGTAGCATATGATTCGATAACAAATTAAGAAAAGAAAACAAAATACGATTCATTAAGATAATGTATGGATCACATACCATAAAAAGCAAACGATTATTATCGAACAGTCAGACGAGACATCGAGAAGGCTTTTGATATCCTGAAACACTCGGCTATTTAGAATACATTGGTCTTTAAGGGGACACCTTAAACATTTTCAATGCTATACCAATCTATACAGTTAAAGTTGAAGTTAGAAAAGTTCATGTTCCTTCTTCACAGCTTTTCAACATTGTTTTAGACAATATGTTTGATAGTGGGCTTTATTCATGCTAAGTTGGATAACCTAGGGATTTAATAGAAGGCTATAAGATTTGGATTTCGCAAATGACATTTGTATTCTAGTACACAGACAGGAAGACGTATAGGGAATACGAACGGGATAACTAAACATTCACTGCCAGCACTGGTCTTCAAAGAGACACCCTTATAGTCAGTATAACAGCCCAGCTGCTTACAATACCCTTTTAATATAGATTACTTTTATCTCTGAGTGGCGAGATATACATTTTAACGTGGTGACATACAATTTCTGCCAAGAAATTACTTTCGAAAAACCGGGAAAATAGACCTAGTCCTTAAGTCCCTTAGTACTCAATATTAAGCGAACTAAAAATGTGTTAAAATTCTGTTCAAATTAATAGACTCAACTGCGCGAGGGTATTACACGTGGAAGTTACACGTGAGAGTCTTTTCCTTTCAAATTCTGTTTGAGGGTTGATTGAGATATAGAATTCTGCACAGATAGGTGTGATCATAGTCATTGTCCAAGCTTTCAATAGTTATTGTCTCTCTGTGACCCATCAATCAGTATCAAACGATGAATGAAAAGCAGAGTTGCACTCACTAAGACCATATCATGTATGTATATGGCATGCTATACTTTATCAAGTAGTTTGTTGAGTGATTATCGTCACTGTATCTTGCAACCTGTAGATTTCGAAGACTCAGCTATTTAGAATTCATTGGTCTGAAAAGTAAATCCTAGAAAAATAATTGATAATGCCAACTGCTATTCTGCAGAACTGCAGTCTGCCATTCTGCAGAACTGCAGTCTCAACCGAGATCAATATCTATTAAAGACGAAGTGAGACAATGTTGTGCTCTCTTCCTATATCGTTTCAATATTGATTTCGATTGTATAATCTAGAGATGTTTGTTTCCCAGCACTCAGACATACAGAGAAATCGGTATTGAAAGCTGTTGAAATGTAAAATAGCAGAGGATATGAATGCCACGAAATGCCACATTGGGAGATATTTGAAGAGAAACTCAGATTGAAGCCTAAATGGTATTCGTCGATATAATTAACACGTACTACCCGCTGTTGACTACCGGCTGTAAACAAGGAATTGCATTTATGTGGCGGAGCGAACCACTGGTAGACCACAAATATTTATCATTTCATTTCAACCGAATCGTTTCTAAAAAATCGCGGTAAAAAAGTTCGCCTATGCAAACATCAACGTTGTTTTATCTCGTGCAAGCAGTGTGTAGAGACATTAAAAAAGCACCAGATAGAAAGTGTTCATATTTGGTATATGGACTAGGTATATAAGACGCAAGTCATGCTGGATGTACATAAAATTAGTAGAAATCAAATTCTAAATAACGTATTGTAAAATTTCTCACGTGATAAATAGATCTGTTGAGAAACTGCCCCACTAATACAACCAAAATTTATAAGAGAACGAGGACAGAATTTCATTCATTTCACTGGGTATACTTCCCTAATTTACAATACCCAACTGAAAAATGTAAATATAACTTTAATTAAATCATTTTAAACCCACTCCTTGCTACCCGTACCACCTGTTTACTTTTGTTTTGTTTCATTTAAAATAATAAAAACAACAATAAATTACGAGAAGGAAAAAAAAACAAGAAAACTTTTGTTGATTTTCACACATGAATTATGAAAATTTTCATTTTTATCCTTAAACTCGTTTATTTTTATTTCATTTCCAAATGAAAAAAGGGTTTTATTTTTCAACACAAAAACAAAACACACACACAATAAAAGCATGCATATATAGAAACATACACCACCAACAGACAGCTTGCTTTAAATACACACAACAGAAAATGCGTAACTGTAAGTATTTGAAACCGGAAATGATAACGCGGAAGCTGTTTTAATGAACTTGTAAATATTCCTTTTTTACCCCCTTTGGCTCTGCTCGTTTCTGTTTGGGAAAGCTTTTACTCACGCTTAACATTTAAGACGAGAGAGGACGACGGACCACAACAAATAAGCCCTGTTTATTTAATTATTTGTTTATAACTCTTGCTCTCTTTCTAACTCTCCCTCTCTCTCTCTCTCTTTTTCTTTCTTACATTAGCAGTTGCTATACTAACTCTTTGCCTTTCTTTTTTGATTTTGTTTCACTGTGTATGTGAATATTTTATTTTGTAACTACGTCTGTATATGTGTGTGTATGTGTTTCTGTTCTTTAAAATATTCCTGTCTTTGCTTATTAATTATGCATGTTTCGGTGTGAATCATCAACACTTGTTCCTGCCAACAAATTTCAAATACGTTGAATTTTTTGTTGTCGTTGTTGTGGTTGTTGTGTTGTTACTTTTGTTTTATTAAATATTTTGGTAAAATATTTCTTTGAAAATTATTTAAACATCACAATAACGAGTACTTTCATGCATAAAATTAAATTTAATTTTTATGTATGTGTGGCTGTGAAATAAATTATAACGACAAACGACAATTATTATGGCATGCAACAGAGAATTTTATGCGTGACTATTTCCAGACAGTTTAATCAAACGTTAATTGTTGTTTGTGCAATGCATCAATGGAATGATTTAAATTCAAAAAAATATTGAGTGATTCGAGAGATGTGATGTGAGTGAGTGATGGAGAGCTTTTATTGAAGTAACATTAAATATGAAAAATTGTGTTAATTAACAATGACGAAAATGTTTATATTTTAACAGACAGAGGTTCTAAGAAATGAAGATATCGGATTGTATATCAAGGAATGGGTGAAAGATATCATCCAAATTATTCATTCGTTTGAAAGGCCTATTGATGCAGTGGGAATATAACATCTTTCTATCATATGCTGGGACTTTTCTGACTGTAGCCCACCCAAACGTCTAATTTTCTCTGACTTTCTTCTTCTTAATTGGTTATTACAAGCCTTTAGTCAGGATTACAACCGAGTTTCTCAAACCATCCATATAGTGTGTATTAATTTTAACCATAAGTGACTGCACCCAAAGTTTAATGTCGACTCCGAACGACAGATTTGAGAAGCTTTTCATAACAATTTTATTTTACTTGTAGGTCTCTCCACTCATGTATAAAATTAACACATACAACATAAGTGGTGTGAGAAACTAGGTCGTAATGCTGATAAAAGGATTGTAATGACCAATTATGTAAGTATGTATGTATGTAATCGTTGAACTATAGTGATCGCTGTTGACAGTGTTGTTCTCTGAGAAATATGAACTTAAGCTTAAAATCCACAACATAGTGTTTTTTTCGATATTAATAAATACTTTTAAAGTATGTGAGAAAATATTGGAAAAAGTAGTCAAGATACAACTTGAGCAGTTTATTGAATGTCACGGTATATTATCGAAACAACAATCAAGTTTCCGAAAAAAGCATTCATGTGAAATTACAGTAAATTATGTTATGAGTGGAAGGCAGTAGAAAAGGAAAGTAGAATGATGACAATATTTCTTGATTTTAAAAGAGCTTTCGAGACTATTGACAGGGATATTATGCTAAGGAAAGTTTATATGTATGGAATAAGGCAAATTGATTTAGTATGGTTCAGGTCATACCTAGAAAACCGAACGCAAACAACAAGATTAAATAATACTGTGTCTGATGAAGCGGTTAATAATTTCAAAGTACCACAGGGGGTTCAATTTTGGATGCGTTATTGTTTATATTATATATAAATGATATGCCAAAAGTATTGGAAAGATGCATAGTTGTACTGCATGCTGATGGCACTTACATATATATTCAGTGGAAAAAGTGATAAAGAATGCAAGGATACAATGAAATACGATGTCCAGAAAATGAATGAATGGCTTAAAATGAATAAATTAAAATTAAATGAGAACAAAACAAAAATAATGAAAATAAACATGAATTCTGACGAAGTATTTAAAATAAATGATTCTGTAATAGAAAAGGTTGAATTCTAAGAGTGAAATCAACCCAGATGCAGAAAACATTGTTTTATAAAGGGCTACAACTATACAATTTATTACCAATGAATATTAAAAATGAATTAAATGAAAATATTTTTAAATGAAAATGTAGTAATTTTGTATTATTTAATGATTTGCAATGATTTTGTATAATTTGAAAATTGAAAGTATTTTTAATACTTATAAATAAATAAAAAAAATTGGATTCTGTTGGATCCGATATGCATTAGTATCGCCTCAAATTCAATCACTTCGTTTATGCATACGGTCTGAAACACATTGAAAACGGGGATTAAAAGAATTTTTTTTTTTGTAATTAGAACAACAACAAGTCTTACGAGAGAGGGGATATAGAATGTCAGCAAAAAAAAAAAGAAATTTGTTTGTACGTGTGTGTTTTTTAAAGGTTTAAAAATTATTTTATTGACAAAACTACGAAAATTTTAATAAAATAATAATAAAACAGAAATTTTCTCTAATGGCTTCTAACCTTATCTATCCGGTTTCATTTTTCTTACGCATGCAGCTTTATTTTTTTTTTAATACACAACACAAACACTTTTTATCGTTTAATTTAATTTAATTAATTATTTTAATATTTTTAATTTTAATTAATTTTTTAATTTAATATTTTATAAATAAAACATAATTTTTATTAAAAACAAAAACTTTTAATTTCAAGCACTTCTCATCACATTTTCTTAATAATTGCATTTAAATTTTTTCAACTTTACTACGATATGAAAAAGTAAGACGCACAATTTCAATTGATTTCATCATAAATTGCGAAATCAAAAAAAATTAAGCAAAAACAACTATAGAATGTTTACCGTTGGATTTCTGTTTTGTTAATCCACCACTTTCTACTATTCTCTCTAATACTCTGCTTTCGATAAAAAAAAAAAAGTGAAACAAAGCTTAAAATTAAAACACTCTCTTCCTTTACGAAAGAATTTTCGAACAATTAAAAAAACAACACATTACAAAAACAAATCCTTTTTTATTGCTGACCCATCTTTAATAATCATCTCTCTATTGATGTACTCAATCTAAAACTCAACTTAAACTGCATTAATTATTGTTGTTTTACAAGTTATTTTTAAATCATTGCTTTCTTTTCTACTTCCCCTCTCTCTCTTAAGACTTATTGTTGTTCTAAATACAAAAAAAAAATCTGTTTCTTTCCCGTTTTCCAGACCGTATGGAATGGGGAAGTCAGCAAAAAAAAAGCAAAATATTTGTACGTGTGTGTGTTTTTTTAAAGAATTAAAAATAATTTTATTGATAAAACTACGAGAATTTTAATAAAATATTAATAAAATAAAAATTTTCTTTAAGGGCTTACCTTCCCGATTGCATTTTTCTTACGTCTCACGCATAAATTCTGCTTCAAAATTTAATGAATGCAGCTTTATTTTTTTTAATACACAATACAAACATTTTTTTATCATTTTAAATTTAAGAAAATATTTTTTTAATTTAATAATTTATAAATAAAACACGATTTTTATTAAAAACGAACACTTTTAATTTTAAGCACTTTTTATCACATTTTCACTTAACACTTGCATTTAAACTCTTTGAACTTTACTACGATATTAAATAGTAAGACGCACAATTTCAATTGATTTCATCATAAATTGCGAAATCAAATATTTTAAGCAAAAACAACTAAAGAATGATTTACCGTTTGATATTTTCTTTGTTAATCCACCACTTGCTCTCAATTCGATATAAAAAATATGAATCACATCTAAAAATTAAAACAACAAAACAACGCTCTCTTGCTTTACAAAATTTTTGGAACAATTAAAAACACAACACATTACCAAAACAAATGCTTTCTAATTGCTGACCTATCATCTCTCTATTGATGTGCTCTATCTACAACTCTCCTTAAACTGCACTAATTCCCCACCACAATTGAGAAGAACAAATCGAAGTTCTCTTTCTCCACAAAACAATTAAAGCAAAGACAATTATAACATAAATACGCAAAAGGTTATGATATTGACTGATAGTCACCACTCTACATATTTATTTGAAGATCAAAGGCAATAACAATAACAATTAGAAAAATATATGTACATACTCGTATGTAAATGAGTAAGCTGTTGGCAGTCATAAGACTAAATGCAATACAACATTGTCAATAAAATAAGCGTGGCAACAATGTATATTAAAGTTTGCTTATTCTACATGTTGCTTGAATTTTAAAGTAACTAAACATTGTATTCAAAATAAAACCGGCAACATGTTGAAGATTAATGTTGACAGCCATTAAAACAAACGCTACTCAACATTGCCAATAAAATCAACATTGCAACAAGTTGAAAATACAAAAAGTGTTTAGCAACAAGTTGAATATTTTTACATACATTAAATGAAACACGTTACCTAACTTTGTAGGCCAGTAGGGTTTAATGTAAGCAAGATATTTTTAGGCTGAGCAGCATTTTTTAACTTTTTTTCATTTTGTTTAAAAATCACTTCCAGTCGCTATGGAAATTTATTAATACTTCTATGCCATTACTGCTCTTCAGAATCTCCCATTTTCTGACATCGTTGAGCGTGTTATCTAATATAGAGAGTGATTTTTATTTAAACATTCAAGTTCAATTGTATTTGTAATAAATCATGCTTATTAACCATATTCATAATCATGTTTATCGCGTATCATCATCATCATTACTATTATCATCGTGAAGCGCATGTATTTGCCTCATTAGTTTCGTCTTTAAAATCTATGAATAAATTTTTGAGCAGATCAACCTCTTGCAAACATTCATTCGCACTTCACAAGTTTATCTATCCGCTCATGGCAGCGAATTTTCTCGTCACGTAAGACCTAACAGAAAGTAACCTTATGAGCCCTACTTAGCTGCTTTAGCTTACTCAGAAAATCCCCCACCAATTTCGACTTAAACTCATGTGAACTGAGTGCTCGGGTTAAACTGGCCATACTGTCCAATAGTTTTGCTATGTCCCTTCCTTTGTGCGCTCTGTCCAAGTTGAATTAGCATACATTTCTGCTTAGAAGATACCCGCAAATTTCCTCATAACTTTGAAATATATTATTCTGGACCAAAACCACCCACCCGTGTCACAATATCTTCTTCACAACATATCCGTATATGTACCACAGAATTCTCCCTCTTTTAAAAGATTTCGTAGACTGTAGGTGATTCTAACATTTCCAAAAATCATGATACAGGGAGCTATCACCTACACGATTCATTAGGTCACTAAGTCCCCGAATACATCTTGTGCAAGACTTTTGTTATCCTTACCATAGACTGTAAAGTACTGGTTTTCAGTGCCATATGTAAAGGTTATAAAACCAATAGAGCACCGCTACAGAACAGACTATATTTTCCTCTGGTATAAGAATACGCGCTAGTCTCTGTAATTTGTTTGACTCCACTTGAGCTAGAGATACTGTTGCTGGTTTTTCTTAGGGTGTTCAAACTATCTATGATTCTGAGGCATAAATCCGGCTGAATCTAACCACCAGCATGGGTTAAGTAACGAGAAATGGGCCAATAAAAACTTGTGAAAACACAAAGAAACAAAATTCTGGACGAAATATCACTCTGTCGCATGATCTCGGTGACCAATTCACATCACCTTTACGTGAGATGAGCATGACATCAAATATCTCGTCCAGATTAAGCAATGTGGTTTGAGCTGTGCGGCAAGCCAAAAAGAGTTGGTAATCACCGAATCAACAAGTGCTCGCCTTTGAATGTGATTGCCTGGCCAACATCGTTCTCAAAGAAATATGATCCAACGACGCTGTCAACACAAAATCTATGCCAAGCAATTACTTTTTGGTGATTCATTGGATGTTCTTGGATCTCATATGGATTGGCATCGTCCCAAATTCAATAATTTTGTCTGTCATACCCATTCATACAGAAATAGGTCTCATCGCTAAAGATAATTTTTAGTTGAAAATTGTGGTCAGTTGTCAACTGCTTTAGAGCGCCCATTTAGCGAGCACATGTCGTTGTCTATGATCGTTTACCTTCAGTGTTTGGTTCAGTTAAATTTTGTACGGGTACAGAGCCAGTTCAAGAAGAAAAATTTGCCAAATTGCGGTACACAAAATTTCTGCGAATTCCTGTGAGCAATGTGACTTCAATTGAGTCGAAACTACATTTTAAGTTGGCCACCAAGTGCTACTATTTGTTTTTTTTTGGATGAATGAAAACCTTTTGAATATTTGTTGCCCTTTTAACTTTCTCCATAACACTTCAAAAACCCTTTTAAACTAACCAAATCACTTTATTTGCCGCCATTCGACAATTGTTTTTGGAAATATTTACGATTTATTTTTGAAAAATCCATTAAAAGCCAACAAACAAATTTTCAAGCCCACCATAGAAAGAAAAAGGAAAAAAGAGAAAATAGATTCGCTACACATCATTGATTTGTTTAAGAGGTAAACAATTTCAAACCACCTCCCTCCACCTCACAATTTTCATCTGGGGCTTGTTTTTTCGTTATGGTCGTCGTCTTCATGGTTGTTTATGACGATATTTTTCGTTGTAAACCAAGTTATGGTTGTTTAACTCTTTATAAGTTTATTTGGAAGCTATTGTATGGATAGATAGACAGATAGACAGACAGAGCCATACACAGAATAGACTGTCATAAAAATAGGCATATGACTTAAATTGGTAATACCAACAGCAACAAAAACAACAACAACAACAACAATACTTTTATGCCAATTTGTTCGATTTTGGTGGCATCAATAAAAAACACATTTTAGCTCCATGCCATCATAACAAAATATAAATTTTTATTTGATAATAACGACAAAAAAAAAAATAATAACAAAAATAATAACAAAAACAACAACAAAAAAGTAGACAATGGCGGGAGGCTATTTTCATATATGAAAACTGAGCAGACAGAACGGAAGCGAAAAATCACAACAATTGCTTATTGAAGCATAAGACATTTAAGCTTCATAATAAAGCTTTTAAAGTTTTCAAACTGAGGAAAAAAATAACGGGCGTAAGTTAAATGTCATATAAAATATAAATAAAAATAAAAAACATTCACCCACATGACACATACACTCAACATTCTCTGATTTCATTATATATACATACGTTCTCTCACACTTATATGTAATGATATTGTACTCGATTGTTATAGATATGAGACGGGGATTTTCTTTTGATTGGAGACTATAAAAATGGCTTAAAGGAGTGAAGATTGGTATTTGTCAGCAGCCTTTGTACCCTACAATGTACAGGGAAATGTCCAGGGATTTTATTCTAATGTTTTAAAGGCAGAGGAAAACGAAATAATTTTTAGAATTAAAAAAAAATACCATAGAGTTTAAACGGCAATGAACCTATAACCGCAATTTGGCTTATAAGTTATATATTTTAGTACAGCGACTGTATTTTTGTCGCCTCGTAAGGAAGATGTGTCTGCAATTTGGAAAACGGTGTTGATAATTGCTATATGTTAACTTTGTAGTGAATACGTTGAATAAAATCTTGGTTTTGGAATTCAGGTGCAGCAGTTGGAAGTCGCCGTAGTCTAGTAGGAAGTGTGTTTGCTTATTAGACGTAAAGACCGGGTTCGAGCCCCAGGCCAGACAACAAAACGAAATATGAAAAAAAAAAATATTTCTTCGGCGACTTCCTCTCAACCGATTTCTGGCAAAAACTCTGAGAGTAAATAAATCTGCCATGAAAAAGTTTCTCAAAAATCTGTCGTTCGGAGTCGACGTTAAACTGCATGTCCCGCCACTCAAGTATAAAATTATGGCACACAACATGAATGGTGTGAGAAGCTAGGCCGTAATCCTGACTGAAGGGTTGTAATGGGCAATTATGTATTTATGTATGTAGTTGATATTATGGCTACATTTCTGTACTAGAATACTGGGACACATGCACATATATATATAAGCAAATCTATTTCTTTCTTTTCTAGATGAGATTGCGAGATATTTGGTCTTACTCCTGGCATAGATAACGATATCATAGCAGACTTATGGAGTATCCCAGGTTAGGTAGGTAGTTATTTAGATATGGCTGTCTCTCTAAGAATGTTGAATAAACACACTTAGGCCACAAAGGGCCCATTGTGCTACCACAGTTTTCCCCTATCCCCTAGTCCTGGAACTACTTGGAGTTCATAATGAAGAGACTTAGACGGACAATGTCAATCCGTGACAGTTGTTTCAGATCATCCAGATCAAAGTACCTATTTCTCCTTTGACAAAGTGCCGGGCATTTACCCATGCAGGTGAAGAACAGCCTCTTCCAAGTACCGCCATAGTACTGGAACTACTTGCAGCTCCTAATGAAGGGATTTAGATGGACAATGTCAATCCGTGACAGTTCTTTTAGATCATCCGTATACTAAGCACCAAAGTACTCTTTTTTTTCCTTTGAAGGAGATGCCAGGCAGTCTCTTCCAAGAGAGTCTAATTCATACCGAACAAACAACACTCTTTAGTGCTTATTTCGGGCCGAAGCTTATATTTCATGGCGAACGATGTTAGCCAGGACATCACTGAGCAGTATTGGTCGGTGATTACAAACTTTTTTTAGTCTGAATTGGATGATGTTGACACAAACGACATCTGGTTTTAACAGTACTGCCATACCTATCACAAAACTCATGTCGCGTTGGATATTCTGCACAAGCGATTCGAGGTTATGGTCTTCTCACTTGGGTGTGATATGAACTGGCCACAGAGATCATGCGATTCAGTCACGTTAGACTTTTTCTTGTGGGTTATTCTTAAGCCGCAGATGTCTGCAAATTAGGCACAAACCACAACGATCCTTCCATCTATAGAATTTAGTCTAATTTATGCGTCATTGCCAGTAGACGTGAGCCCGTAATTAAATCCCCTGCTTAGACAAGTCGTACAAAGTGAACTATAAAAAATATTTCTCTCAGGGAGGAGTTCCTCATTAGTCCTCATTAGTCCTCTGGTAAAAACTCGGTGAGTAAAACAGAATCTGTGGTTAAAAGCCGGCTTTAAACTGTATGTACCGCTATTCATGGATAAAATTAACATATACAATATTAGTGGTGTGAGAAGGTAGGATGTAAACCACCTTACTAAAGACATGTAATGATCACGAATCCTCAGGAACTACTCGTTTCTTTCAAATACAAAAATCGTAACAATATTCGCTGATTGTGATCACAAAAATGTCTGCCCAACTTGTTCCAGAAAAATATGAAAAACCCCACATTTGTTACAAAATGTTAACCTTTAAACCATTACGAGCATATGTGATTCAAAATAATTACATCTGCTTGTACGTGCGATGGTGTGTCTATAAGGGTTAAGGCAAAATCTGTTTTTTTTTAGTTTCACGAAAAGGAAACAGAAATGTAAAATTGCTGGCAATAAAATTTACGTAAATAGCTCAATTTACTTCGATATATTCTTTTGCTTTTGCTTTTGTTGTCTATTTTCGTTAAACCCTTTTATTTTTGGAGAAAGTTTCATTTTTTTTCCTTTTTTTGTATTTTTCTGCTTCTAAACGGTGAAAATTTGCCAAATTTGTTTAAAAGTGTAATAAATAAAATGTGTAAGGATTTCCTAAATAGTCCTTAGTGTAAAATTTATTTATTTTTATTTAGGCCATTTAATAGCAACAACAACAACAACAATAGCAACACTATTGGGGGAAAATAAAGGATAGAATGTTTAATGGAATTTGGTTTTTTGTTTTTATTTTAATTTTTTTGCTTCAAAAAGCATTGAAGGTGCTGGCGTAATTTTCAATTGACCGTGAATAAATAATGTCTTAAATAAAATAGAAAATAAAATAAGAAATAAAGTTTTTGTTTAACTACAATCACAAACGTTGATAACACATTACTGATGCATTTTTTAAATGTAATTTTATTTTTCAATGAAAAAAAAGTTCTCTGTAGATCTGACATGCAACAAGATGCTTAAGCCTAAGTTTCCCTTAAGCGGGGTAATCATAAAGAAATCCTGTAACAAACAAAATCGTTTTCTAATCCTGCTAAAAGCCTAATTGATTCTCAGCGAAATGTCTGAAAGTTTTGGTTCAATTTAGAGAGGCTGCGTGGTGTAGTCAACCTTCTGACTGTGCTTCCATTAGCTGGCCTTGTTATTTAAATTTTAACCGAAAAACTCATTCCATTGTAAAATCCAATTTTCCTTATTTCTAAATGATGGAAATTTTCTAATTTCACTCTCATCATTTAAAAATTGCCAAAAATCATTATGTCACCTTTAATAACATTTCCAATGGAAAGGCATCGTTATAATTTCATTCTTTTTTTTTTTTTTTGTAATCTTAACATACTAACACATATTCATACGTATGTATGCATGTATAAGTGTACACATACTATTATAATAAATAGCTGCAAGCATTTAATCACACATCCATACACAAAATTTCAATTTTCATTAACACATTCTCTTCTTTCCTTCTCTCTGTCTCTCTCTCTCTCTTTATCTATCGATAAACAAACCCTAAAAATTCATCTCTGTTGACTAATGAAAATGCCAATAAATAATTTTCTTCTTTTTTTTTTGGTTTTCTGGCAAATTTGAAAACAAATTGATTTTTTCTCTTTTTTCCATATTCAGTTCAGGGTTTTTTCTTTTGGAAATATAATTGGTAGTGTTGTGTAATATTTTTCTTCTTCTTTTTTATTATTTTCTTATTTGTTTGTTTCGAAAATTGATAGGAAATTAGAAATTTATAGATTCTTATATGATATGAGATTGAGGCTATTGAGAATAATCAAACAAATTATTGTGCAAAAAATAGAGGAGTTATAAGATTATAAGACATGTCGATTGCCATGACATACTTTTCTTCTATTGGCAAAAATAAAGAATATAAAATAACAATTAATTGAGAAAAAAAAGAAAACTAAATCAATTTTATGTACAAGAAAAAAATGATCACAAAAAATAAAATTTAGTTCCATTATTTCTTGTAAATTAAATCGACTCTATGGATACTGTCAATCTCCGAAATCAATTTTGTAATTACATATGTACGTTAAAGAAATATTATAGGTTTCTGTTTAAAATATTAATTCTTATATTCAGAATTAATCGATGCTAAGAATACGTTTATATAGCATTAATGAAAAATATTATAAGAAATTTATCGATACCTAAAATTCTATTAAAGATATATAACAAGCACTTCCTTTTATATGTACATTCATACATATATGAAAAATGTTAATTGCTGAATTATATTGATATAAATAGAAAATTTATCGATAACAAAAATTTTATGGTAACAATAAATTTCTTCTAAAAAATTTATCGACAATCAACCTATTCCTTAAATTACATTGATATAAATAGAAAATTTATAGATAACAAAAATTTAATGGTAATAATAAATTTTATTCTAAAAAATTTATCGATAATTAACCTATTCCTTACCAAAAATTTAGAGCTATTTAACCTATTCCAATAGAAAATTTAACGATATTAGAAATCCTTTACCAAATAATTTATCGATATCTACAGTTTATATTTATCTAGAAAAAAATTTATCGATATTATATGTTTTCTACCACAAAATTTACCGGAATCAAAAATATTATACCAGAAAATTTACCAGTAATAAAATTTTTCTACTAGAAAATTTTCTATTAAAAGATTTATCGATATCAGAAAACTTTCTATTAAAAGATTTATCGATATCAGAATTTTTTCTACTAAAAAATTTATCGATATCAAAACTTTTCTGATCATAATAGATATCTATAATTTCGAATATATTTAGTTATAAAAAATTTTCTAATAAAAAATGTAATCGATATCAGAATTCTTTTACCAAATTGTTTATAGATATCAAAATTTTACTGATGGAAATAGATATTTATAATTTCGAAAACTTTTCGTTCTAAAAAATTTTCTGTTAAAAAATTTATCGATATCAGAAAATTTTCTATTAAAAGATTTATGGATATCAGAAATTTTTCTATTAATAGATTTATCGATAACAGAATTTTTTCTATTAAAAATTTAATCGGTATCAGAAATTTTTCTATTAAAAAATTTATCAATATCAGAAATTTGTCTATTAACAAATTTATCGATATCAAAGCTTCGCAGATAACAAGAGATATCTATAATTTCGAAAATATTTCGTTATAAAAAATATTCTACTAGAAAATTATTCGATATCAGAATTCTTTTACCAAATTGTTTATCGATATCGATAGAAATAGATATCTATAATTTCGAATATATTTAGATTTAAAAATTTTCTAATAAAAAATGTAATCGATATCAGAATTCTTTTACCAAATTGTTTATCGATATCAAAACTTTTCTGATAGAAATAGATATATATAATTTCTAAAGCTTTTCGTTCTAAAAAATTTTCTAGTAAAAAATTTATCGGTATCATAAATTTTTTATCAAATAGTTTATCGATACCAAACTTTTCTAATAAAAATTTTATCGATATAGAAAATTTGGAAAATTTGTTATAAAAAATTGTCTACCGGTTAATTTATCACTCTCACATATTTTCCAACAGGAATTTTATCGATATCAAAAATTTCTTAGAAGAAAATTTATCGATATACAATATAATACTTAATTGTAAAACTTATCTTATTAAAATGATTCTAATGGCAAACTTAATGATATTAAACATTTTTCAATAGAAAATATTTCAAATCGAAGCTCTTCAAGTATAAACTATATATCGATATCAAAAAGTACCCTATTGTTATCAAAAATTTCCGATGGTATTTTCTTTCCAATATGTACCGTGGTGGTCATATAATTAAAACATTTTTTGATCTGATTTTGTGAAGAGCTGCTTAGAGGAACAAAATATAAATCCCCTGATCTCAATCCAATTGAGAACTTGGGGAGTGAAGTTGAAAAGAGGATGGAAGGCAAAAATCCCAAAAATGCTGATGAATTGTGGCAAAACATTGAAATCTGTTGGAGGCTATTCCTCAATCTTTCTGTAAGCATTTAGTTTAGAGTTTGCAAACAGATGTGCTAATGTTATTAAAAACAAAGGTTACCCCACGAAATATTGATCACAAGTACAAAAAACAAATATTGTAATTAAAATTAAAATAGTAAATGGTTTAATTATATGACCGATCCAATAAAACATTTTTTAATATTTTTTCTTTGCAGAATTTAAAATTATATATTTAATAAGTGTGCTGGAAACTGTTTAAGTTTTAGATTTAAGATGTGGACAAATAATTTTGTTATCTTTTTTAATTTCCAAAATAAAACGAATAATTTACTATGTTACGAATGTTTTAATTATATGACCACCACTGTATATAATTTATCGATAGTAAAAATTTCCTTCTAGTAAGTAATCAATATTAAAAATTTTGTAATAGAAAATTTATCGATAACAAATTGTCTAATACAAATGTAGGTTAAAAAAATGGCTTAATTTATATTTAATGATATAAATTGTTTTTTTTTAAATAAATTTATTAAATTAGAACAGACGTTTTTTTTACAAAGAATAATTTAAAACAATTTTATTTTTTTATGTTCAAAATTGAACTGCTTGTCTCGGCTGCCAAATATATAATGATTTTTATTGTCTGTTTTTTTTATTGAAAAACTATTTTTTCAAACTCGATCAAGTATTTAAGTTTTATTATGTTTTTCAGTCCGCTTACTATATTTATGTATTTTAGTTCAGTTTTTCTTTAACCCTACGGGATCGCCTTAATCCTTTCGGGTGCGATCCCACACAAATATATCGATATACATATAATATTTAATGAAATATTAATAATAATATGAAATTTGTCAAATTCAAATATCAAAAATAAGGTTTAAACCACAGGCTTCCCTCCAACTCTAATACGCCAACACATTACCTACGGCGACTTGTGAACCTAGTAATCAACCACTAGCTTAGCAGCGTGGTAGTTTCAAAATTGCTATTTCTGTGATTAACAAATTTAAATTAAATACAGTCATAAAAACCACAAGCAATATTCTATCGACCAGAGAGTTTACACGTCAGTAGACGACAGTCTCCCTGGTATGCCTATTAATTATTTAGTGCATGATAATGCCAATCAACAAAATGTATTGATTCCAGAAATAGCTTATTTTTATATTAAAAAGCATGAACTGAAAAGATGATGAAGCAGAAATCAAACCAACGCCAATACAAGCATGTGTATATTTAAATGACACACCATCTTTTTTATATACAAGTATGTACATAAGTATGTACATCATATCATATGTGTATGCATGTATATGTTGTAAAAATGTTACAGGACTAAACGATTTATGATGTAATAATATTGGGTCAGTAATATTAAATAATCTGTGTCTTCTCTAAAAGCTGTCCTATACACACGCACACACATAATGAAAATAACTATACATACATGTGTATATGCATGACTTCACCCACGCACACACACTTATTTAACAAGAGAGAGGAAGTAAAAGGGAGAGTGTGAAATAAAAACTTGCTACTAATAAGATAAATAACGGAAGTTGTAACAGAAAACTTAGGAAGTTATTACACCTGCAAGGTGAATACAATATTATCAATGAGTATAAATTATTTATAAATAAAAACACTCAGCTCCTTAACACACATACTTACACAGCATGCATACACACAGCCATACTTTCTACGGGTATTACTAACACAATTATTTTTACATATACACCCACCTACTACTGTACACAACATTATGAAGCATATTTAGAAGAGTAAGAGTAGGAGTTGTAGGACAGAAATTTATTATTTATAACATTTTCTATTAAGAATAGGTATGATAATTTCATTTGTATGTGTATGATAATGATGGTACAAGAGAGGAGAAGAGAGCGTGTGAGGTAGAAAAATATAAAATCAAATGACTTATAATATAAGGCATCGTAATACAATGAATAACATTTTTGATTAGTTATGCTAATGCAGGGAAAGTTTAGACATGACAACCTATGTATGTATGTATATGTGTTTGACTGTTTGCAAATCATTGGGGAATTAAATGAATATGCAGAGATAAATATTAAATACCCTACATTCGTAGATTGAATATTTTGTACGAGATAAAATACATCGTATGCGGTGATGTATTAATTGGAAGAGAGAATATAAGACACAATCAGAAGAAACAAAGCTCATCAGCCGATCATTGCAGACGTGAATTGCGCAGAGGCAACTGTAACGAACATAAAGTCTGATCATCGGTTTATGGCTGGACTTCTGACGTAATATTTAGCTGGCAGTTCTAAGAAGTTCTCCCAGACAGTCTTTAGAGTGATGTTAATGGCTGGAAATCCTACTTTTACACAACTTCCGAAGATGAAAAACAAAATGTGATTTGAAGAGAAAACACTCACTCAACCCAAGGCTGAAGTTGATAAATAAGGTAGTATAAGAATATTTACAATTAAATGTTAGGCGATCGATATATTGTTAAAGCCTGAAGCAGTGCTTGCACTTTGGAATAATCACTTGTGTGTAGGTAGCTTAGTAGATAGTGTGTTGACTTAATAGACTCGAGGCCATGTTTCAATCCCCGGAACGAAATATTGAAAACAATACTTCTTCGGCGACTTCCTCTTAGCAGATATCTGGCCAAAACTCGGAGAGTACATAAAATTGCATGAAAAGTTTTTCAAAAATCTATAGTGCGAAGTCGACTTTAAAACTCTATATCAGCCGCCACTCGTGTATAAAATTAACACACGCAACTTAAGTGGTGTCAGAAACTATGTAGGTCGTAATCCTGGCATAATGACCAATTATGTATGTATGTAAGTATGCATGGGTAGAGACTTCGTTTGGTTGCTGAATAAATGACTGTATGGAGTACAGAACCATATTTCTTAGAGTTAGTATAGTTATATTTAAAAGCTCCTTGAAATTAAGTTTAAGTATGATAAACTGGCATCATATTTTAGAGTCCTGTCTTCGTGTAACATAAACTGAGTCAAAATTAATATACTAAAAAATCTGCATATTCGAAAGCATTAAACCGAAATTATTGAATAGTTTTGATGAATCCTGCTAAGAATATAAAGAAAATGAGAAGAAAAAAGGAGCTATCAGATAAAGTAAGGTGACCGAACAGGGCAAACTAGTAAAGGCTGTAAAAGGCTAGTGAGCGTTGTAGTGTCATCACAACGAATGCGACGAACTGGTAAAATGAAATGCTCAATGCCAAACACTCAAGCAACATCTAAATCACATTGCACCAGTGATGTGTACATGCTTATATGAAAAGTGCCAGTGAACCTACGACATTTTATTCCGAGGAGTAAATAAACGTTTGTGTAGACTTCTATAGCAATATGCTAGAAACAGCAGGAATGAGTAAAAACTTTGGCACAATAGCGAATTTATTGAGGTTGAGGATCAATGGAACATATTTTAAAGTTTTTATCTTTTCAAGACGTTTATTCTCGGGAGAGTGGAGGATTGCACTTTGAAACGAATAAAATTGTTAACTTTTATTTGTTGTTATCAACTGAATTTGAGAACACACTTTAACTAAGAAGAACGCATCAGTAATGTTATAACACGACACTATTACTATAAAGACCAAAAACAGTGAATATTACGTCTCGCTTTATTTATGTTCTGTTTGTCAACTTCTAGAATCATTCTCTTGATTATCACAGTGAATATTGCATCTCCCTTCATCTATTTTCTATTTGTCAACTTCTAGAGCCATACTCTTGATTATCACAGTGAATATTGCATCTCTCTTCATCTATTTCCTGTTTGTCAACTTCTAGAACCATACTATTGATTATTACAGTGAATATAATGTCACGTTTTATTTATTTCCTGTTTGTTAACTTCTAGAACCGTACTCTAGTAACATTGATTAGTTACCTTTCGTGATTTTCCTTGATCTAATCTGTTTTGTTGTTATTTGTTGTTGTTGTTGGATTTAAATTCCATCTTTAATACTCCAGTTTACAAAACACTAATTATTGCAGTACCTAACCCCTAGCGTAGTGCATTTCAAAGTCATACATGATCGTTTGTAACTTATAGACTAATATGCATGTATTATTGTGTTGTTGTTGTATGGTTGTTGTTGATAATAATATTGTATAATATTGTGTATAAAAATTGAATAAAAAATCAATCTCAATTCTAGTATAATTCGATTTCACAAAAACGATTTTCTTTCCCTTCAATTTCAGTTTATCCTGCTCCAGCTATTACTCTTCCTATCACATTGTAGCATTGCCTTAGCCTTGCCCTATAAAATCAAACAGAGTGAGAGAGAGAGAGAGAGAGAGAGGGAGATAGAGAATGAGACCTGAAATATAGCACATGAAGGCTGACAGCAGCATATCGAATGTATGTTTATATCAGGATTTATTTTTATTTCTTGGCATTTATTTTTTATACTTTTTTTTTATAAGACATTCATTAACAATATTGATGAAAATTTATAACGGAAAATGTTAATAAACACATACAAATACACATGTACAACTGCATTGACACATGGAAATTTATACGTTCGTACGTAAATGAGTTGTTACAATAAATCGCTGTAAATGTGTACGTGTACGTATGCGTACGTATGCAAGAAACAGTCCCTTTCAGTATGTGCTGCATGGGGAGCAATAAATCCAAAAGGAAGAAGAGAATTATTGAAGAAGAGAAGATAAATAAAAATTCATCAATTCAAGGACTTAAAAAGAAATATTTCATATGCTTTTCTTTTAAAGCTGAGCAAAAGCATTTAAATCTTAAAAGTCGATTAAAGCAAAGGCTTTAGAATTGTTAAAATAGTACAGCGTTTAAGGGAAGTTTAAACAGAATTTAAGATTTAAAAGCCGAAGCATTTTAAATTTACATTACAGATGGTCAATGAAGTTGGATGATAGATGGTCTAAACGATGACTTTAAAAACAGGCCAATAATTAGTATTTCATAGAAAGGAGACAAGGAGTACAACAACTGAAGAGGTATAAATCACACTCTTAGCATGGTAAACAAGCTGTACTAAACACACAACTGGCGGATACGCTTGTCAACAATTTTCGCATCGAATAGAGAGGTTTTTGTCTTGGCAGGTCTGGTCTAAGCATTACAACTAATCAAGAGGTAGAGTGACGGTCTTCATTATACCTAATAAACCATTCTGCTTCACATAATGCATTTGGCTGCGGGATAATACTAAAGCGACTTACACTAATAATTATATCCCTACATACAAACGCAACCTACTACATTACGCTTAACTATATGATAACGATCCCATGAACGGAGTCCATCATTTATGCCCGTTATCGCCTTTCCTTTCCATAGTGGTCATTAATATCATGTGCAAGGAATACAATTATATAATAATGCGGACAAGGAATATCTCTTATTGCACAACTTCAATGATATGCAGTTGAAACTGAGCTGGCGATATGGTCTCTAGAAAAATACCCAAAGAAAAATACCAACAGCTTTACATTGGAAAAGCAGAAAATTGATTTTGTTTTCAGAGGCAATTGTTACCACAGCAGCAGTTGAGCCTACTGCCGACTACATCCAATATAGAACTGCCGACACGTTTTAGAGCGCTATAAACTGAATATTTTCAACAGCTTTGCATTGTCCGGTGGTTCGTATGGTTCAAGATAATTTAGCTCTCAGCAATACTCATCTCTGGCCACAAAGTGGGCAGACCCAAATTGAAATCAATATTCCTGAACGAAAGTGGAAAAGGTTAGGATATGTTTAGTTTAGATATCTGTTCGTTAATAAACGAACTGTAATTGACTGGAATCCCTATGTGTGCCATGGGAGCAGACGTCCAAATCGCACTTGGCATCGGCAGCTGGAAAGAAAGACAATGAAGACAAATAGAACGCTCAACGAGCTGAAGCCATTTGGAGCTCAATTGTAGCCGAGATTATGACTACATCTGAGATTGAGATTGTACTTTATTTATTCTAGATACCCTGTACCGCAATAGGGCCTTAGAAAACAAAAGAGTGCCCAATTAAGTCCAATTTTGCCTTTATCGCGCTGGGTGCATAGTCTTGGAAGTGCTTCGTTTTTCTCTTGCACATACATATGTACATATATGTTGCCCTACTCTTTAATCATTATTGTCAACTTCGTGACTTTTGTCACTGCTTTACGCCGAATTTAACGTGGAGCAGTATAGTTTTAAGTTCCTGTTTAGATACCTATTAATTTTGGAATCGTTTGTGACTGAACTGGCAGTAACATTTATACTACGAAATCAAGGCTTACTATATTCCAGCCATGCTAGGTTGCGGTCGATTGATGATTTCCTGGTGGTTGTAATTTACAGCTATATTAGGGAGAAACAGTAAGTTTACCATGCTCTTAACAAGGATTTTCAGTAGTCTTCAGTTTGTAACCAAGACTAAGCCATGGCATCGAATTAGAACTCATACATGTCGCTCCATACTTGAATGTGTAGAACACTATACTATATTGTATTCAATCGTGCCATACAGTTACCGCTCTGTGTTGAACGATTTTCTAAGACATTTCAAGAATCCAAAAAAAGGCTTTACTATGTACGACTTCAAAATTGCCTGAAAGAATAATTGCGTACTTAAAAAAGTTAAATTGTTTATTCCTGCCTTAATCCTTTGATAACATTTTAGGGTTGCTAAGAAACGACAAGAAAAAAAGTGTCACTGTATCAGTGTAATGATTTAAATCTCAAATGTAGTCACGTTTTCGTTTATCAATTTAACAAAAAGCTTAAAAGACTAATTTCTGTCATATGTTCAAGAGCTCTATGGCCGCATTGTAATGCCAAAATACCGCAAAGACAACGTTAATAAATCCCCATTGATTGAATGCAAAATAAGCAGCAGCAGCAGCACTAGTACGCAGCAGCACTATTGGAAATATTGAAAGAAAAACAAGACAAAAAAAAGGAACTCTTTTTAACGCCTCAATGCATATGATGCATCCCACTGCGTATATGTATGCGAGCGTTTCAATACAATATGATACAGTGGTTTTGTGATTTCCTTTTTTTTTGGTGTGATTTCAACCAAAACATGAAAACCCTTATCAGTGATAAATTATGAAGATAAAGTAGAAAAAAAATGGGAAGGAAAACTTTTTGGAAAAACAAGCATGTTTAATTTGTAGCCCATGAAAAACAGTTGCGCTGTTCGATAAACCGCGAACAGTCTTTATGCCGACATACAGAACATGCAAAGGCCCATTGTTTCTTTACCCTCCCTGTGTTGCAAGGGTTTGTGAACAACACATAGAGCTGTAGAGAATATTCCCTAGAGATCGATTGTTGCTTTTCATTTTATTTCGTCGTTTAATTTTTATTTTTTCTTCCTTTTTCCTTTCTTTGTCATTGTATTGCATTGCTCGCTGTAATCAATGATAAATTGTTTAACAGCAAATGTTTGTAAAATATTTGTGCTATTTTAATTCAAACATATGACAATATTATCACAAAATTGTTTTCTTTTCCTCTCTTTTTTTTTAATAAAAAGGCTTTCATATGTTATACATGCGAGTAGTATAAGGGCGGTTATGATTGAATTTTAATGCGATGACAAATTGTACTTCACACTCGCTTTAGACAGAAGGTTGCACGTTATTGTCTGCGGTACTCATGTGTTTATTCCCAAGATGGGCGGCATCTTTATGAAAATTATTAATTTTTTTTCTGTTTATTGTAAAGGAGTTTATTTTTGCTTTCGTCTTGATAAAAGTCTTGCAAAGATTTTCGAATGCTAAACACAGTCGTTAAGTATACGCATTAGGAACGAGAAAAAAATAATAATTTGCTGACAGTGAATTTCCAGTGAAAACTAAAGAAGTACATGAAGTTGACACTGACTTAATTAAGGTTAGTTTACATACATGTCCTTCATAAAGCGCTTCTTATCTTCAAATATTCAAATAGGCGCCGTGGTCTAGTAGGTAGTGTGTTGGCTTTTTAGACGAGAGATCTCGGTTCAAACCCCAGGTCAGGCATCTCCAACTAAACGAAATATGAAAAAATATTTCTTCGGCGACTTCCTATCAGCAGATTTCTTTCAAAAACTCGGGGAGTAAATAAATTGCCATGAAAAGTTTCTCGAAAATCTCTCATTCGTAGTCGACTTCAAACTGTAGGTCCCACCACTCTTGTATAAAAATTAACGCACACAACATGAGTGGTGTTGAGAAGCTAGGTTGTAATCCTGACTAAAGGGTTTTAATGACCAATTATGTTTTGTTATGTATGACAACGCCTTAATTAAAACAATTAAGATTAATTTACACACATGTCCTTCATTAAGCGCTTCTAATCTTCAAATTTGTATACAAGAAAAACCTGAGTGCGATATCATCGACATTTTTTATTCTTCAAAATTTCATCGTTCAAATGTTCGATATGGTTTCGCTGTGCAGAAGCATTCAAAATATTTAATTTTATATGACTCCAGCGAACAAATCAGATTGAATTTTGCTTATGGCCTGGGTTATATTGGCTTTGATGACCTCCTGCGGTTATTGGCTTTGATGACCGGCCGATTAAGCAAAAAAAGGGGCTAAAGCGGTAAAATTGTATGATCCCGGTGGCCAGTTCATGTCAGCTCCAAGTGAAATAACCAAGCTCATAGATCGCCTGTGCAGAATATCCAATGTCGCAGGAACTGTAAGGCATAGAGCATCATCCTGACATGTTGTTGGTGCCCAGATCATGCCCAGATCATGCAAAAAAGGTGGTAATACTCCACCTATAGTGTCCAATGTAGTTCTTAAAAAATATGTACCGTATCATTGGTAAGTCGTTTTTCTATGTTCCTCCATAGTGATTTCGCAGAACAGACTGAATAAGTGACAACTGTCAAAGTTCGAAAGTCCCTGCTAAAAGACCCACTATTATTGACTTCGGCCATTGGGACCACTTTCCAGAAAAATATGAGGGAACTCAATGGAACATAAAGGTTATATGAGGAAGCTTTTGCCACAAAAAAACAAACAAAAAAATACCTCAGGAACTTCTAAGCTAGAGGGCCATTTCCCTACAAGTAGTACGAAAACTTGGCAAACTAATGCGTAAAACATTCTGTTATGCATTCACGCAGCTGAAATACTGTTGAGACATAGATAACAATTTAATTCAGAAGGCTTATCTCCCTCCTTAGCTACAATGATTTTCGACACAGCTCTGAGCTCTTGTACAGAAAGAGTTTTTCTCTAGAGCCACGGTAAATCTCTATTGTTTTATGAGTTTTTCAGTATCTGGGAGGTACGATATATTATCGTATTTCAAAACGGAATTACCTTTCGCTAAAGGCACATAATTTCTGTCCTGTAGAACTTGGCGATAAGATCTTCTAATCCACTGAAATACCCTAGGTTAGGTTAGGTTGGGTTACACGACGTGTACTTGTCAACTGTTACAAGTACAGTACCCGGAGGTCGAAATGACCCATTGTACAACGTCCTAGCTTCTCATACCACTCGTGTTGTGTGCGTTAATTTTATACATGAGTAGCGGGACCTACAGTTTAAAGTCAACTCCTAACGACAGACTTTTGAGAAGCTTTTCATGGCAATTTTTACTCTCAGAGTTTTTGCCAGAAATCTGCTGAGAGGAAGTCGCGGAAGAAATATTTTCATACTTTCGTTTTGATGTCTGATCTGGGATTTGAACTCGGGCGTTTCGTCTAATAAGCGAACACACTACCTACTAGACCACGGCGACTTCAAAAAAATAATACTGTAATCAAAGGGAATCCTTGATATTTAGTCACTTGGGATGTCCTTTTATTATCTTTTATAAGCAAATAGAACTCAATTCCTAGAAGAAAAGCGATTTTAATTTCTGATATTTATTTGAATATTTATTACGCGCTATACAGCCTACTGAGATAGCATGCCCATAATTCAAGCATTCTCTCGTGTGACTTGCCCTAAGTTACTAAACGGAAGAGAAGGAAGAAACTGTGTTTTAATTGCTATGGAATTGCCTAGCATTTGCGATAGAGAGTAAGTTCTTAAAGTACCTAACAAAATCATAAGAAATCAAGTTAAAGGACATTGCCCTGTACACAAAAGTGTCGAAGTGGCTCGAACAAAAAGACCCTTCTTACCCAACATGTTGCCAATAACAGCACAATTTAGTGTAAAGTATTCCAGATAAAATCCCAAAAATGATGGTCTACATGCTTTGCAACTTCTAGTTTATTTTGACTTCTTCTTGTTCCACTGTCGATTAGATTATTACCTCCACATTCTGTATTCCTTTAAAAAAACTACGAAAACACTGCCAAGTATGTCGTAAAGTCGCTCTTTACATTGTATTTAGAAAATTAATTCATATTAGACCGACGACAGAGATTGCGAGGAAGCAGTGTTGTGTTGGCAAAATAAAATAGAAAATCTCTACACTTTTACCCACTAATACCGGCGACACTTCAGATATTTTCAAGGGTGACAACTGTCACTGTCACACACAGTCTCACTGGGTAAAAATCTAAATACGATACGGTGCGATACGAGAGTCTATTTTGGCTTGGTTCTATGAAAGTGTTTGCATTTGAACGAACATTTTCGTTGGTGTCACTAGTGGCTTTTCAAATTCTTTTGATTTAATGCGACTTCTATAGAGGGAAAGCTTCCGAAAAAAAAACAAGAAGTTTGGTTTTACAAATGATGGCTGGCGGTAAGAGCATTTGTATGTATAGACGAGAACAAGAAAATGCTGTTGCTGTTTTATACATGTTGTTTTTGTTGTTGTTGTTATTGCAAAAGTGTATATAAAATTTAGATTTACGAAAAAAGCTTTTAGTTTTGTGAATTTCAAATCACACCAACATCTGTTCAAGTATCATGCTAATGCGATTTAGACACAAAATATACACAAACATACACAACACAAACAAAAATATCCATCACATTGCAAATACATGATGAATGAATGTGGCAGGAGTTGTAATAAGGATTTCTATGCAAAAAAATAAAAAGGAAACACAAGTCTAGCTAGTCTAGTGGTTGTTATAATAGAAGATTGTTGTGAATTAAATAATTAAAGTTGGTGGAAATAAATGAAAAGATTGCAAAACAGATTTAATGGCGATAGATTGATAACGGTATTTAAAATATGGCTGAAAGACAAAGGAAAGCCTTTCAAAAATATAATTTAAATGCCATACTGCGTGAATAGCAGAAGTAAGACTAGAGTGGTCAAATGACTATCTTAAGAAATACACAGAGCACATCTTTCGTCTAAGATAAAAGATTTAAAATACTTGAGGTTAGGTTAGATTAATTCAATAGTTAACCAAAGATGTTAGTACCAGGGGGCAGTTTTGAAACCATATTAACACTACAGATCATAAACTATTTAATGGAAAGGAAAGGAATTGCAGCCACCCTGAATTGTTTCTAAAATGGATCGTTTTGCTCTGGTATTGCGGCAAGTTTGGATATGGCGACGTATGATACATACATACATACATAATTGGTCATTACACTACCTCAGTAAGGATTAAGACCTAGATTTTCCCATCACTTATGTCCAATCCGAACGATAGATTTTTGAGAATTTTCATAGCAATTTTGTTTATTCTCAGAGTTTTTGGCCAGAAGTCTGTTGAGGAAGTCGCTCCTCGAAGAAATATTTTTTCGTATTTCGTTTTCTTGGAGAAGTCTGATCTGGAGTTTGAATTGTGGCCTGATGTCTAGTAAGCCAATACACTAACTACTAGACTACGGCGACTTTAGGCTATTAACACTACAGGTCATAAACTACTTAATGGAAAGGAGAGGAAGAGTTTTGCTGCCATCCTAAGCTTCTTATAAAAAGAGGCTATCATCGAGATCCGCAGCAGTTTGGGTATAGCGATGTATGATACACTGAAATATTGCAAAAGCAATAAAATATGGATATCATTAAGCAATAAGTATAGAAGGCTACCATGATATCATTACGCTCAAGGGTAACGTGGACTGAAGTATGTACTTAATTGGAGGTATTTTGAATGTTATTTTAACATTGCCAGAGAAAACATTGAAATGGTGAAATGTTACACGAGAAGAGAGATATTTTACGATTATGGAAAGAAAGCGTTTTCAAAGTCATAATTCTTCATCCTCTCATTAATAAAATACAAACGGAAGAAGTCTCGAACCAGAAAGAGTTCATAATATTTAACATAGAAAAAGATCAAACTGCTTAATATTATAAGCTTTAGCGTTGTATCGTGCCTTTCTTTGACTTTTTTCTACAGATTTATCATGCCTATCTATAATGGTCGCTTGCAGCTGCTGTGATTACTAATTAGACAGACTGGGTGACTGTTTAGTGGTAGTTTGAAGGTGGCAGTGGACCCACAACGAATTACCCACCAAATGACGTGATGTAGTCGAATGTCCACGTCTACGAAGACTTTCCATAAAGAGATCCCCTTCCGATATGTACGAAAAAGTGTTTGAAAAACATCACTAATGTTCGACTGCTGCAACCAATCATGAGGCGATCGTTTATAATTGGCAATTGTCTTTTGGGCCTGGAAAATCAAAGATATGCCAGATCTGTACTGTAAAAACAATGCCACCGCATAAGGAATGTAGTCGCCGTAGACTAGTAGTTAGTATGTTGGCTTATTAGACATAAGGCTACGGTGCAAAATATGAATAGAAATATTTCTTCAGCTTCCTCTCACCAGATTTTTATCAATTGAGCATAACAATTTTTTATAAAATTCGAAAAAAAAAGTATTTAGGCAACACACTGTTGATATCAACAATGTAACAGCGGTAGTGTTATAAATAGGTTTTGTAAAATATTACTTACATACGGGGGATATTATTTAGTTGCACTCACCTAGAAAAGAAAGAAAAAAAGAAGGAACACAGTTAGTAATGAGTAAAAACGTGATGTTTCTTAGAGATATAAAATGGAAAACAATTCTAAAACATATTGTGAGCAATGAGACTGAATTTACACGGTATTTAATTATATATTTAGGTCGCACTGAAAATGGAATATAATTCTCATGTACTGGTTAAGTTGCCGTAGTCTAGTAGTAGTCTTTCTTCAAAGAAATATGGGCCAATGATGCTTTTGCTTACAATCCATCCCAAACAGTGACGTCTACAGGATGTTTTAGTCGCTCTTAGATTTCATGTTGATTACTATCGTCCCAAAATGTAAAAATTTTGTTTTTTTCATATATTTACTCGTCCAAAATCGGGCCTCATGGTTGAATATGAACACACGTGATTATATATTGCCGTCCATGTTGACTTGGCAAAGTATACCTGACAACTAATTTGAGAGTAGGAGCTTCAACAAGATGGCCATTGAAGATTGCCAGACTTCGAAAGCCTTCATTGATAGGCCCATAGTTGCTAGGTACAGAGAAGCTTGCAGAGAATTCGTTGATGCCCACCCAGTGTTCTATTCGAACATTTTGCAATAAAATTGAATTCTTTTATGTAATCTAAGAATCAGTAAGTGGGGCGGTCTAACAGTTGGTGGATAGATGGAGGCTAAACAACTTTGAATGGCTTGCCATGGATAGATGATTGGATAGAAGGTTGAAGTGGCAGTAGTATAGTAGTAGTGAGGCCATATTTCAACCCCTGGCTCTCGAAGAAAACAAAATCCAAAAAAACATTTCTTCGGCGACTTCCTCTCTCAGCAGATCTCTAGTAAAAATTCTGAGAGTAAATAAAAATTGCCATGAAGAGTTTCTGTAAAAATCTGTAATTGGAAGTCAACTTTAACACGTTGATTGCAGACTACGCGATAACTCGCAGATTGCGTTCCCTTCTAGGGTACCAACTACGAGTTATCTCGTACTCACTGAACCTGCCATTTTTGTGTTGCTACGAATAAAATCGTATTATATCAGTGCTAGTATCGATAAATGGCTTCTGGGAAAAGAACAAAAAGTCAATGATGGGTTGCGTGGCCACTTTTCTGAAAATTGCCATGGCAATCAACTTGTTAAACTATAGCTTCAGCCACTCATGTATGAAATTGCCCGACACACAACATTGTAAGAGCTGTGAGAACCTAAGTTGTAATCCTGCCTAAAGATTTGTAATGACCAATATTGCAGTTATGTATGTATAATGTTTTCTTTACAGAAACAAGAACTTGTAAATCTTGTATTTAAATTTGTAGTAGATAGCCCAACATTTGAATTTTAATTCATAAAGAACTCAAAATAGTCTCCTTATGTCGTTCTATATTTTTTTTTTCTTTTTACTTGCTTCGATTACTAAAATATTTATTCACCGGAATTTTTTTCTTAAATCCAAGAAAAATTTGTGATAACCTTATGACCTTAAGCATATAAATCATTATGCTGCTGTATACAAATATGTTTTCTGCTACAGCTTTACTAACTAGAATATCTTACTCCAATTTCTTTAAGCTTTTAAATTGCTTTTGACAGGCGCAGGGGGACTCACTCTGGTCGTCCAAGGTATTATCATAACACAACACAATAAACATATTTTGCTTACGTAAATATTTAAGCCACCAAATTGTAGACATGATAACAGAACGAGAGAGAAGAAAAAAAGAACAGAAATGAAGCCAAAAATAAGTGAATAAAAATTATCATATTAAATAACCATAAAAAGGAAAAGAAAAAAAAGAGAATTCCGCTAAATAATGCTCGCCATGTACTTTACTCTTCTCATCTACTCTACTCTCCTCTATGTTACTATTAAGAAGGCAAGTAATAGATATGAAAAGTTCTAGGTTATGCAATGAGTGAGTGCGTGTGTGTGTGTGTGGTTAAGTTAATAGTAAAACGTTTTAACATTTTCATTTCCGTTTCCGTTTTTATATTTTTGTATTCGTTTCTATTTTTTCTTTTTTATAACTTATGGTGGCCTTATCAAATAATGAATATCTAATGAAATGCTGCGCTTATCATTTATTTGCCAAATACAAATACAAATATAAGATGGGGGGAAAAACCAAATAAAAATAAATAACAGGTAAAAATGATAAAAATATAAATGAAAACAAAAATAAAAATTATTCAAGTGCGAGTGAGAGCTAAGCGATGAGAGTGAAAGTAACCACAGTGTGGTGTCAGGCAAGAGGGCAAAACTTAATTTTCATTTTCTTAAGATATTCAATGTTACACCCCATATTCCCATCTCCGTACGTTTCTAAACACACCTTAAATGCTTAAAATACACGCGTAATCAAAATCGAAAGTGAAATATTTGAAAAAAGGCAAAGGAAAATAGAGAAGAGGAGTGTACTGAAGATTTCAGCATTAAGTGATAGGAATTATAATTTAGCCATGAATATAAGATTTTTTAAAAGAAAAACAATAAAAAAACAAGCTTAAATGTTACAATCGGCAAAAGTAGACCATTTTATACCCTACAGCTATTATATGAACACAAAAATAACGACTACAGACAACCACGTATGTTCGCTTAATGGACTCTAGAGTGGACGAATACGTGAGCAAACAAAATTGTGCGAATTCGGGACAATACAAATCTATATGAGATCCCGAAAAAGTCACTATGTGAAGGGATTATGGACTGGCCTCGTTGTCAGTCTGTATTTCATATGAGAACAACGTTTGACAGTCCTTGATTTCCAACGTCGAGCATGATAGATCGATGATTACCAACTTTTTTCGGGCCTGATTTTGAAGATTTGGATACCAACAGCATGTGATTTCAAAGCGCTACGTCTTCGCACAGCAGATGAGTACGTGAATAAACAAAATTACCATAGTCGCGACGACACAAAACTACTTGATTTCCCGAAAATGTCACTATTTCAGAGAGATTTTATGCTGACCGCGTTGTCAGTCTGTATTTCATGCGAGAACAATGTTTGACAGTCAATCATTGACAACAGCAATAGATCGATGATTATAAAATTTTTTCTGTCCTGACTTGGAAGATTTGTGTACCAACGGCATGTGGTTTCAACAGCACAGCACTAGGTTCTCACACAGCGTAAATTCGTAAATAAACAAAATTGCCGAAAAGGGGACGATACAAATCCACATAAGATCACAAGAAAGCCACTATTTGAAGATGATTTTAGACTGACCACGTTATCAGTCTATATTTCATTCAGAACAGCGTTTGACAGTCAATCACGTACCAACTTCTTTTGGCCTGAGTTGGGAAATCTGTGTACCAACAGCATGTGGTTTCAACAGGACGGCTCTACGTTCTCACACAGCTCATGTTAGTTTGGATATTCCACATAAGCTATTAAGGGCATGATTATTTCGCGTGGCTATGATATAATCCGAAGGCCCAGATTGTAAGATTTCATCCCTCTAGACTTTCTCCTGTGAAGTTTTCTGAAGTCGTACGTGTATGCCAATAAGCTACATGGATTACCCGACCTAATATTGTAAACTTGGATATTCATGGGCTCATTGGAAATGGCTTTTTGCCCAAGTGGATAGAAATTGAAGATGGAAAAGGCAAAAAAATTCCATTAAAGCTGGTGATAAAAAATATTAAGACGAATAATTTCACTCGAATTTATTCAAAAGCCAAGACATTAAATGTAATACGTATTGAAGTCAAGAGAATTCTGTTACAGATTAAGCTAAACTAGGTGACGGAAGGCAAAGCCTTTTTAGGTCGAATTTTCGAGTCATTGTAGTACCACAATTAATATGCAACCCGGTGACGAAACACCAAGTAACCATAGTAACCAAGCAGGCTCTAGAAAAAATCTTGCTGTTGCAGCAATTTTTTAATTGGACACTTCAGTAAAGACTTACAGAAAATTCTATGTTGGGCGCCTTTTCCTCTTTATAGCTTAATCAGGGCACTGATAAATGAGATGAAATAGGGTCTATTCCTCCTTCTCAGAACCACTGCTGCTGCAGAAGACATTGAAAAGATTATTTATACCTGTTTTCGAGTCTCAAAAGAGTTGGGTGAGTGGTATGAAATTCACATAATGGTCATTCCAGGTAATTGTAGAACTAATACACTGGTCTGTGGCGTGGTACCATCATTGCGATCTTCAGTGTGTTATCTAGATTGGTAACCCCATTGAAAACTTATGGGCTTACAATCGAACCTTCAGTTATTGATTCTGTAAAACAGCATTGCAAATTTGATTTGAAGCCTTCACATGGATCAATGGCTAGATCAGGGCCCTGATACATGAGGTGAAACATGGACTGTTCTTCCTCCTCAGACCCACAGCTGCTGTAGAAGACACCGAGAAGATAATTTATGCCTGTCGCAAGTCTATGAATGTGGAGAGGGTACTCGGACATTGGGATTTCACTGTAGAGAGAATGGCCTGGTGTAGCACAATTAGTAAGACACTCGGGTGAGTTTTTTATTTTGAGTATCCCTTTGAAGACTTGCCACCTTATAATTAAAACTGCAGTTATTGATTCACTAAGACAACGTCGCCATTTGGATTGATGAAAGGCGCATGAAATGTCTACATAAACTTCAAAGGAGTATTCTAGGAGTAGTTATTGTAGTCGTTACTTGACGTTGGCTGCTGGGTACTCATGTGGACGAACTGCTGCGGGTCACCTGTTCAATGATACTGCAGGAGCTACAGAGATAAGAAAGAGGAGGGAACTGTGCATTCGACAAATATATGTAAATCCTGATGTAAAATTTCAAGGAAATTGTTCCCCCCACTGTGAAAATAAATTTTTCTTATAATTTTTCTTGCAAATCATGATTTAGATTTTACATTGTTAAAGCAAATACCCGCCATACATAATTTTGAATTCTTAATAGAGATGACTCAAGCACAGTCACAAGCCCAAGCAACAACTTTAATTTGAATGTCGAAAAGTTTTGCGCAAGTTTGTCAAAAGTGTGGTTCATTATTACGCGTTTTAAATGAAGTCAAAGCCAAAGACAAAAGCGGAAAATGAATGACCACACAATACAGAAGAAGAGGAAAACGGAATATTAAATTGCAAAAACAAAACAAAGAAAGAATGTTATTGGCATTGGACTAACTTTTACTCTTGGCTGTATTAGCAACAGCTATAGGAGACAAAAAGCTAACTCGGAAAGGAGATGAAAGCGAAATATACCATTCAAGCGAATCAGCAGCAGCTAAGCAAACGAAATTCATTCATTCAGTCGAATTATTCAAATATGAATTTCATTACATACATACTAGATATCAGCGTTCGTACATTAACAGCTGAAGAGCTTTGAGAAACTGTTTGACTGGCTGTGACTGAATGGCTGGCTGGCTGTATAAACGTATTAAAACGGATTTTGTTTTTCAGTTCAGTTATTTGCCTTTTTCCAGAGGCAGAGGCCTTAATACCCCATTCTTTTTAGTTTCTTTCACTCAAAAGGTGTGAATTTTCTTTTTCTCATAAAAATTTCATGTTTTTGAAGTTTTCGTGGAGGCTGTACAGCAAGTGGAGTTAAGAGGCTGACTGTATTGGAATTCTTGCTTTATTGTTCTGCCTCCTTTTTTTTCTGTTGATTGAGTTTCCAGTTGTTCTTTGTCTTTAGCTTGTTGGCGTTTTATTTGCATTCCCTCTTTGCTTCACTTGATTTTTTTATTAGAAATGAAATCCATTTTCTTCTACAAATTTTACTGACATATTCACTTTGGTTTTTCATTTCTTTTTCGTTTATTTGTTTCCCCAAATTCTTCTTGAGTTTTCCTTTTGGTCTTCATTCAAATATCGCTGGATGTTGGCAAATATAATTAGAATTGTTAAAATATTAAAATGAACTTTTTATTGTCTTTATAGGAGAATTTATTCCTCTCTTTATTCGCTTTTTTTATTAATTTTTTTTAT
This sequence comes from Sarcophaga rosellei, assembly GCA_930367235.1. NCBI lineage: Eukaryota > Metazoa > Arthropoda > Insecta > Diptera > Sarcophagidae > Sarcophaga > Sarcophaga rosellei. The sequence continues at coordinate 10,743,841 of OV884020.1, read as the reverse complement.
TTTCTTCGAAAATTTAAATTCAAACTGAAAATACGAATATTCGAAAGGAAATGACAAATTGTGAACATATTTTGGGGAAATTTCTTTAATACACTGAGAAAAACACTACATTCCACTGGAAGATTATTCGACTCCCTGACGTTGGTTTCATAGATGAAGACACCAGCTCCTGTGTTCAACATTTGACAGCCTAGAGACGAAGCTTACTATGAATACGCATTGGGTGTAGCGGCTAGAAACGTTTACTTATTATAATAACGCAGATGGTATGCCTCTAATGTCTACTCAAAGCCCATTGCATAGCCACACTTTAGAACAATGCTGTACACAGTACCAGATATGTAACCAGGTGTTTTCCCCAGCGATTTTTTTTAAACCGCACAGGTTCCAAAATGCGCTTTGAGAATACATTCTCATCATCAGAGAATATACATGTTAGGTTCAAGAGGATCCTTAGGCTGGAGAAGTGAATTCTGAGTCTACAGTGACCTGTCGGTTACTAATCTCAGATTATTCCTTGATAGGCTAGTGCATGACTCAAATCTCTTCCTGTTATAATGACACATAGCCTTAGATTGCCTCACACTTATTTCATGACCTTTGGTATGAAGTCGCCGTGGTCTAGTAGGTAGTGTGTTTGCTTATTAGACGAAAGGCCCAAGTTCGAATACCAGGTCAGACATCAAAATGAAATATGAAAAAATATTTCTTCGGCGACTTCCTCTCAACAGATTTCTGGCAAAAACTCTGAGAGTAAAAATTGCCATAAAAAGCTTCTCAAAAAATCTGTCGTTCGGAGCCGACTTTAAACTGTAGGTCCCGCCACTCATGTATAAAATTAACGCACACAACATGAGTGGTGTTGAGAAGCTAGGCCGTAATCCTGACTGAAGGGTTGTAATGGCCAATTATGTTATGTACGTATGTATGTATGGTATGAAAACAAAAGATTCTTCTCTTTATCTTCCCTTTAGCTGCGTACTCCCTTCAAAACATCACTTTCCATTCCATAAAAAGATTATACCGCCAGCAGCGTCCAGAAAACTTTCCTCCTTTTAGGCTCATCTGTCTGATCACATCTGTGAATTCCCACATGAACTGCAACCCGCCAGAAAGTAAATGTATTTCCACTACCTCGCTGAGTTAGCTCTACTGGACAGTCCCACACAATTTTCGTGTTAACCTTTTAAAAACCCAATGTGAGTGATGGTTTGCCTGTCAGTTATAGCTGCTATAGCCCATCCATTGCACTTTCTGTCCGAATTAAATTTAGCATATCCATCGATTGCACAGCTTTCTGCTTGGAACATTCCAACGAGTTGCTTTATGAGTTCGATATATTTCACTTTGACACCAAAACCTCACTCTTGTACACCAATTCCTTTTAACGAACCATCCGTATATGTTAGAATGGTCGGATATGTAGCCCTAGTTTATTCTTTTAACTATATCTTGCCAGTCTATGATATTTTTCGTTGATATTATTCTCTCGGGGAGCAAAGGTAAGAGAGTATTACATGATGATCAGTTCTTTTCGTTTTTTTAGAGCTTTAATTACTACACCATACCAAGTCTATCGTGTTTCAATAAAGATTTCCTTACAAATAATATTTTAATTAAATTAAATCAAAATTTCGTATCCTCCTCTCCCTTTACTGCTAGAGCAACCAACCATAAATCATTTAAATTTGTCCAGAAAGTAATAGACAAAGTGAGGCGTTGAAAACCGCACTATTAAAGCAAAAAATTATGAAAAAATAATGAATGAAACACTTCCGTAAATATTGTGGAAAGAAAAAGAATTAGAAACACCAAGTATAGGGGAAGATGACAGTAAAATATTCTATGGATAGTACCAGTTAAACTGGCATTGGCTTTAGATTTCTTTTATTTGCTGGTATATGAGTGTGAAATTTTGTTTTTTGTAATAACTTTTGGGGATATTTTCATCATCCACATAAATATTATAGCGATGACCCTGTGTCATTGTTGTTGTTATTGCTACTTTTATATACGCGTTGAAATATGGTAAATCATAAAAGTAGCCAAAGGCAACAACTGTCAGCACAGCATTAGCTAAACAGCAGACCAAACAACCAGCCAACCTACCAACCAACTGACATTATTTAGGCAGACTCCTCTCAGTCTTTGTGTAGGAAGAAAAGCCAAACGAATGAACAGAAACGTTGGAAAAAAACCCAAAGCCTGCTGTGATTTTTTCACCTCGCAAAACAATAAAAATTCTAGATTTACAGAACGCGAATGATGACCAAAACATGTACCCGCACGCTACAGTATAGAAACGCATGAATGAACGAGCGTATGATTAAAAGTGAAATGTTTGACAACCACAATTTAGGAACGACTTTGCCAAAATAGACAACAAAAGGCAACATTACATAGAATACAAGGGCTGTTACAAAAATATAAAAAAAGAGAGAAAAAATTGTTTCTTTTTGCCAACGGGGTGTTGACAAAAATATTACAACAATTCAAACGCAATAATTATGACACACCACTGCCGTTGCTACCACTGCTACCACCACACCAGTACTACACCAGTGGCATCATTAAATTGAAATCTTTCCAATACAAACGAAATTTGACATAAAAGTGATTATAACTGTAATAAGTGAGAAAATTTGTACGATTGTTTGCGTGTGCTACACACGTTTATTAAGCATTTCTATGTTTGATGACATAATGTCAACGATTACAAAATTTTGACAAAAAAAAAGTGAAGTAAAAATTTTTACAGTATAAAAGAAATTAATTTCGAGAATTTACAATAACAAATCAACACTAAGTTTCTAGAAGTTGCCAAACTGAAAAGAAATGAAGTATAATGGATCGAAAGATGTTACGAGACAAAGTGTTTCGTAAAAACACTGTTGTGTTGCACATGAAGAGTAAAAGAATCAGGAAATAAAATTGGTAGTATGGGAGCGAACACCATTGCGCTTTTAACCACATCTTAAATACCATTCAAACACGTATTTTTATTTCATGCAGATCTTCAGACTAGCATTCCAGTGGAACAAACAAAAGTATGTGGAAGCGTAAAATATAAAAATATCTGGCATAAAGTGCTGGGGCAGCTCTGTTAAAATCAAATCTCTTTTGAGCACACATGCGGCCCGATATAATAGTACATGTACATCAAGCCCTAGAGGTAACAGGCAAGACCTGATTAAGCCGTCTCAACAATCACCATCAGTACGCCACATTGAAGCACTACAGCTTTAGAAGTAAGTTGGAATTAGTAACTTAGCCCACGAAACAAGTTTCCTTTGATCCAGAGACGACAAATAAAATATATATCCTCAATTGATCAACAACTTCTACAGAAGAACAAATAAGCAAACTATCTCGGCATGCGTATCTATTACACAATGGTAAATGAGAATAGATGCAGTGGGAGAGATAGTACCTCTGTGATCCAATTTAAATATTTGGTTGGTAAGATTTATTAGCAACCAATATATACCTCTACCTAGTCTGAGTGGTGTGACAAGCTTGGTTGTAATCGTGACTAAAGAAATGTAATGACCAATTAAGTAAGTCAAGTAAGTCCCTGTGAGATTGGCACAAAGCTATTGCGAAAGTTAAATAAGGTCTCGCGTCAGATGCCAACAAGTTTAGACCTTATGGTTGCACCCGAAAGACTTCTAATTACGGTTGGCTAATCGACTGGTTGTGCTTGTAAGTATAGTTTCTCTGTGGACAGTTATTTATTCTCATACCATAAATTCTCTTGAAATGAAACTCATGTCCAACATAACGCAACAAATTTTCCAGATCTTCCTCTTATTTAATCTTTACATAGGATTACCACCTACTTTCTCACACCACCCATGATGTGCGAATTGTATTCGGTAGTGATGGGACTTATAGATTAACGTCAATATTGGGCTACAGATTTAATAAACTTTTCATTGCAGTTATATTTACTCTCAGAGTTTTGCCTCGAAAACTGCTGAGAGGAAGTCACTGAAAGCAAGTTTTATATATATTTCGTTTTATTCGAGCCGTTCGTTTGAATCACGGTCTCTACTCTACTGAGCCAATACTCTGCCTACTAGACTACGTCGATCTTCTTCTTATTTTATGCGAAAGTTGGTAAATGTCATCTACAAACCCAAATCCTTGTTTGTTTGATGATGTCAGGAATTATAATAGTGACAAGTTGAGGAGCTAGAAGATAAGCTTGTTTAAATCCATAATCGGTGAGATACGTTTACCTGACGCCTCCATTTTTTAAATCTGACGACCCACCATTCTCATAGATGACTCTGGTGATTGGAATTATATTCAAATGATATGAATGAATTAAAATACGTGTTCTTTTTTTTATCCCATTCTACAAATTCTTCAGGACAATTAATATCTTCCCTGATGGGTCATGTAGAGTGCTACAGAAGCACTTCAAGACATGTATCAATAGAGCACAGACCAATTAGTTACAAAAATATTAAAAAAAAAAAACGAAAACACTTTCAAATCAGCATTTTATTAAACCAAACATACAGTATCATTAGGCGAGACATCATTTATCATAAACAGATACAAGAAAAGAACAGAAAGCAAATAAAATAATGGTAAAGGAAACCAGCACTTGAAATAAAATAAATGATAAACTACGGTGTACCATCAGCATCGTTCTGTTTTTTTTTCTGTGTGTCATAATGATGCCTGGCAGTTGTCATTTTGACAATAAACAGTTTCGTTTAACCATAATATAACGAAACAACTGTATTCTGCTAAGACACCCTTAAAAAATAAAACTGACGTCTGACATATTCGACTCATTATAGAAAAAATCAGAATAAAAAAATATTTTTTTTTGTATTAAAAAAAAGAAATTGGAAAAAAACTACCCACTGTGCTTAAATAATTTTAGTTTGAAAAGAAATTCCAGTTTTTTTTTTTCGGGAAATAAATCAGGCTAATCAAGTTGAGAGAGACGGAAAAAAACAACTTTTATTTCCTCATTTAGAATTGTAAAATTAGATGTGCGAACATATTAATGTTCTTCATGCAATTCCAAAACAATAATTGTAACAAGATCTCCTTCTCCGGTTTCTCTTGTTTCACAAAAACAAAAAAAAAAAAAGGAAGCAGGGGTTAAAAAAAAAGTAACAAGAATAGTTTCAATATAAAAATTATTCCAATAAAACATGAAATTATAGTGCAAAGAAATCAAATGCGTGTGCTTTGGTGTAGAGGTGTGGCTCAACAGGGTTCATTAAAACTAAACCATTACTACACGTCCGAACGAACAACCATCCATCCATCCCTTGGGATCAGTAAATGCACACTTTAAAAATCACCCCAATTTCTTGTGATACAATGCGAAAAATGAGGCAGCATACCAGCAGCAGCCTTTGTGCCACAATAGTGCTTTACAAATACATCAAAGACTTTTTAGATACAGTAACATTGTGTTCCAATTTAAATAAAGTATAAATAGGCTGAAAGCATGATTGACCCCGACTATTTAATACCATACACCACATCTCCAAGTCAATGTAAAGGGCTATCCATTTCGTGGTTTCAAAAGTATGGGACTGGAATTCGACATCTGTCAAACTAAGTTGTGAAACCAATTATTTTCTTTTCAGTTGAAAGTCTGACATTGACGAAAATGAATCGCTTAACTATCACACAACGCATAAAAATTATCAAAACCTACTACCAAAATGGTGATTCTGCCACAGCCATGTATTGGCAATTTTTCTAAAAAAATTTTCTTCAGCGATGAAGCACATTTCACACTCGGTGTGTATGTTAATAAACAAAATTGTCGTATTTGGAGTTCGGAGAATCCTCAAGTAATTGAAGAGAGGCCATTACATCCAGAAAAAGTCACTGTTTGGTGCGCTCTTTGGTCCGAAGGTGTAATTGGACCTTACTTCTTCGAAAACGACGATGGAACGACTGTCACCGTCAATTCGGAGCGTTATGGTCATATGATAACCGACTTTGTTTTGCCTGCTATTGAAGAATACGACGTGGAGAATATGTGGTTTCAACAAGACGGTGCCACATGCCACACAAATCGAGCGAATATGGCTTTATTGCAAGAGACATTTTCTGGCCGCGTAATTTCTCGTCGTGGCGATATCAACTGGCCACCAAGATCATGTGATTTGACACCATTAGACTTTTTTGTGGGGCTACGCGAAAGACCGTGTTGAGATAACGCCCAATATGTGTCAAAAAGTCGTCGAAAATTACCTCAAAATAATCAGTGCTTGCAACACTTCGCGTGGATGTCATTTAAATGATGTAGTGTTTCACACATAATGTCAACGTTCAAACTTTACAATAAAAAAAGAAATATCATGAAAAAATATTTTATATGTATCTTATTTACGTCTACTTTTGAAATCACGAAATGGATAACTTGGAAGACTGAGTTCCTATTACTAGATGACTCCTAACGCAGACTAATGGGAAGAGCTTTCGTTTCTTTTCTTTAAGAAATGGTTTAAGGTGTCATCTGGGAGGAGGGTAATCTAAGTATTCCATTTCAAATTGGTATTTTCTTAATGTCGTTGTTCTAAAACTTACCAACGAAAAACGTCATTGAATATGTATTTAATTGAGAATTTTGTGTTCAATTTCTCCGTACTACATACAATGCGGCAAAGTCTTGTCGATTATTTCAACTGCCAAAAAATTAATAAAAAAAAAACAAAGCTAAATAGACTCCTAACGGTTTCTCATTTCCTACCAAATTAGTGAGAAATTTACATTTGTGTGGTACAAGAATTTTAATTTCAAATGATGAAGCAATTCATTTTTATGCAAATTCGCTAACAAAACGAACAAATTGTTAATGAAAAATAAAGAAGTGAAGAACTTTCTTCAAATGAAAACGAAATGAAATTCAAAATGAATTGAAACAAAAATAAAAAAGACGGAGAAAATGAACAAAACTTTTTAAAACAATTTCATTAGATTGTGTGCATAAATTTTACCTTTTCGGATTCAATAATAAAAGACTAGATACTCTCTTCTTCTTCCACTTTTTGATGTTTTACTTTCTATTTCATTTCGTTTTCTACATTGTAAAGAATAAAAATTTTCTAAAAAATTTTCTTCTTTTTTTCTTACATTATTGTTGTTGTAATTGTTGTTGTATTCAGTTGTTTTAAATTCCCTTAAGAAAAGTGACTGACAAAGGACAACACCAAAAGATGTGTGGCTGGCAGCCTAACGCCACTACCCTTGTATGGCAGTTTATTTTATTACAAACAATTGTTTTGACTTGATCTGCTGGCGCTGCTGCCAACACTTGAGAGGATTACCACCTTGATTTTTGAAATCATTTTACATTTTAAATGAGGAAAAAAAACAAAAGAAAACAAGGCAAAAAATAAACTGAAACGAAGGTAAATTCAAAACAATGGCCTCTGGGGACCACAGCTTGTTAGCAAGAGTTTTATTATGTTTGTTGTTGTTGTTAAAAAAGTAACCGTTTTAAGGAGCAAAAACAACAACAAATGGTCACTAAATTGTTGAAAACAAAAAAAAATTTTAAGAAGAAAATCTTATTAAACATGATTGTTATTAGAATTTGTGCATCTTTTCGTATCACCCGCAAGAGAAGAGGAAAGAAAAGGGAAGAGAGAAAATAACAAGAATTAATAGAAAACAATTTAAGCTGTGGGACTGTTCTGTAAATCCAAGGGTGCTTGTAGGTGGGCTATTGCCCGCCGGCATAAAACTTAGCCGTGAAGTCATCATTGGGTACCAAGTCGGAATCGGCATATGAATGTAAGAAATAAAAGTTATAAAATCAGGTTTAGAAGGCATAGAGGATCATAATCTCATCTCATCGTTTTAAAATGTCTTTAACACGTTGACTGCTGACTACGAGATAACTCGTAAATTGCGTTCCCTTCTAGGGTGTCAACTACGAGTTATCTCGTACTAACTAAACCTGCGATTTTTGTGTTGCTATGAATAAAATCGTATTATATCAGTGCTAGTATCGCTAAGTGGCTACTGGGAAAAGAACAAAAAGTCAGTGTTGGCTTGCGTGGCCAGTTTTCTGAAAATTGCCGCTGCAGCCAACGTGTTAAAATACTACCAGCACTGCTGCTTATCGAAGCGAAGCTAAAGTACGTGGGTTTGTTTAGGATATCAAGCTATAAAAACTCATCAATTTAGAATATCTTCAAGGTACTGCAAGGGTAAGGGACTTTAAACTCATCCACAGGAATAATTTAATGGTCTTATGTACTAAATTTTATTAGTTTTCCGATTTTTATTCAAGCAGAAGGCTATGGTGGTGGCAATAAGATATTCGGGTTGACTATATGGTTCATTATAATTGCCTCGTTAGAAGATTTGATTTTATGATTCGGTCTAGGGGCTTCTGATCTGACTGATCCCGGCAATACTCATGTGGTATATACTGAAGGCTTCAAAGTGCTAGCTAGACAGTGCTGGCCATTGCCGTATGTTATATGCAGATGCCTCGACCGTATTGAAAGTTGCGTAGTATTTGTCAAGCAATGGGAATTTTGTGCTATATTCAGACAGCCTGACTATAGCCAACGACTTGACTACACTGCGAACTTGTCCCCCCAAATTCGTCCTTTTTGTAGTAATGCCGGGAATTTTTCTAAGAAATTTCAGGAAATTGAAATCGTTGTTGTTCAGTTGATCTGTATGGGTACAGAAATCAAAATTCTTGACAAATTACCGATTGCCTCAGGAAGACTGTTTATTCACTCTTGATATATCAGGGGATTCTTGTTTCTGGTAGTACATATGAGGTCACATGCAGTGTTAATAAGCTTTTCTGGATAAAAAAAAACTTTTTCCTTGAATAGCATGGTCATCTAATTCTCATTTACTTGGACACATGATTTGCTAAAATATTTCAGAATAAAAATTTTACTGTTTATGAAGAAAACACAAGTTAGGCAAGGTAATTTAGGTGTACGTAGTTTTTTTAGTAAATAAAGAAAGCTGAAAGAAAAGTACTGGGCAATTGAGTACAATCCTATTGGAACCCGTTGAACTATTGAACTAATGGAGATGTCTGCTTAACGTCTAAGGTTATCACAAGGACACATCGACTCTAAACAATATTAAATTATACAGCCTTTCATCGCCAATAGACACTATGCAGCTCATGGATCTTGCAAATCAGCATGTAAAAGAACGATTTGGGATTTTAACGTCATCACAGAGCAATCCATTCTAGATGTGAAGGGTTATGTTGACTTAAAGGACCACTGTGTTTAATGGCTTATGCGCATTTACCTGTGTCTTAAAAAACCCACTAGAAAAAGTCTAACAGCGTAAAATCGCACGCTCTCGATGTACAGTTCACATCACCTCCACGTAAGGTGACCATGCCCTCAAAGTTGCTCGTGCTAGATTATCCAATACGACATGAGCTGCATGGCACTTAGCACACATTTGATATTGTTACGAAAATGGAGATGGTGTTATTGAAATGATAAACAAAAGCTACAAAAACAAAACAATGGACTTGTTTACATGATCAACGAATAAGCAAAAATATAGCAAAAACATCAGTATAAAAATAGGAGGATAAACAAAGTAAACAAACTAGGAACAACAACACTGCAAGGACAAACGTAAACAAAATACACAAACAACAATAGCGAAAACAACATGTTTACATTTATAGATATTTCGCGAAGGCAAAGGCAGCGATATAAAAGGCAAGACAAAACAGGCAATGGGATCAGAAAGAATTCGGTTAGTGTTGTGTGGAGATGCGTTGCGTCTGAAGAAAATAATCGCGGTTTGAAAATCTCCGTTGTGGGGACCTAACGAACGAGTATAAAGGAAAATAACATAGCAAATTGTTCTTGTTTAAATTAAGTTTATAAAATTGTTTTAAAACTAAACACAAATTTATCTTTATTTTATTTGCAATCTACGAACTCATATTTTAAACGTTTTTAAAGGGGTAAAAACGTAAAAATATATTGCAAGAGACAGCGACTACATTTAGTTCAGATCGTGTGTCAACTGATTTAACTACATTGCGATAAGTACTGTCTGTAGGACAATTAGGGCGATCATAAAACAACTGAAGCGCACAGAACACTCTCTATGTTAAAACAATTTTTTTTATTTGCACGTGTTGTTTAATGCTACATTAATCTATCCATGGTGATTTGACAAAACAGACTGAATAGATGACAATTAATTTGACAGATGCGGCTTCAACAAGATGGCTTTTTATCAAGTAAAAGACTTCGGAAGTCAGTGTTGGAAGACCCGATATATTAGATTTGAATAAGTTTATAATAAAAGTGTCAGGAAAAGACTACTTTTTATGGGGCCTGAAGCATTGAAAGTCTATATTAAACGAAGTTGATTGAACTGATTGAATGGCGGTATATGTTGGAATTCTGTGAAATGATCGTCAAGTTTATGTTAAAAGAATTTGCATTCCATTATTGCATTCATGTTGTGTAGTTTTAAGTCCTCAAACTCTTGCAAAATCCTATACAATTCATGACTAAAGCTTGATATTAAAAAAAAAACTGCAACTAACACCGACAAAAAAAGTTGAAAGCCTTTGTGTGCCAATATACGAAAATATTCGGATTTCTTCATTTTGAATTTTCATTTCCATTTATTAACAATTAAATCTTTATTTCAGTTTTTTTTCTGTTGCATTCATGTTTAACGAAATGGAAATTCTGTTACAAAAACAACCCCATTAAAAAAAAGAGAGAAAAATCCTTTGAAAAATAGAAAAACACGAGAAGCAATTGTTATTCAAGTGACACAGTCTAATAATAGTGTGTCAGTACAGAAAAGAAGCACAACTTGAACCACAGAATAAAAGGAGACGCTTGGATTTTCTTTTCTGGTAGTTTTATATGATGAAATATTAATTACATTTATAACAAATTGCATAAAACAAGCCAAGCAGAAACTACAAAAAAAAAAATAAATAAAGGAAAATAAAAAACAAAACAATACAATGAGATGAGATGAGAAGGAAAAGCCAAAAAGGTATAAAATCATTGTATATTCAACTACTCAATCTATAAACCGGCAGTAAGTAATACCTGAACAACAGCAGACGGGAAGGGTATGGGTAAGGGTAAGGATATGAAAATAAAACAAAATCAACAGCCAAGTTTTGTTTGTTTATTAGATTTGCAGTTAAAACTGCAAGCAAGACAGCAAACAAACAACCAACCAACCACCTACTTTTGTTGTAGCTGTTAATACGTATAACAATGAAGATGACTATGATGACGAGATGATGATGATGATGATGACGATGTTGCATATGATGATGAATGACAACTTACAACCCAGTTAAGGGTTGTGTGGTCATGACACACGCTCTGTAGTTTTATATGTAAGTAAGCTCTCACTACCTCTAACAAGATCATGGGAAATATCAACAATTTAAGAATTTGAAAAACAATACAAGAATGAAAACAAATAATTTAAATGGGTTTTTAATTGCATTGCAACCAGCATGGGAAAATCAAAAAGAAAAGCAAGAAAGAACGAAAGCTCTTAGAGGGTTAAATTCATCAAACAATAAGCGTGCAGTCAATAACAGCCAAAGGATTAAAAATTGAAGGCAAAGGATAACAAAAGCTTGTTCGACAAAAAAAACAACAGGAATAAAAATAGAACAACTCGATGACAACATCGAAATACCAAAAGAAAGAAAGAAATATCCCAATAAATTGCTTGCATATGGCCACAAAAAATATCAAAAAAAAAGTAAAAAAATATGCTGCAAGATAGAAAAGAAATAAAAGAATTTTTGGCCACCAAAAACAGGAATAAAAATATTTTTTGCTGTCATATGCGGTTGTGATAGCCGTTTAGAGCCAGACAATAGGATATGATGCTGCTGCTGCTGTCCAATACTTGACATACATAAACGGCTGGCCAGTGTAATCCAAGGATTAATTAAAAATGATGACAGCTTTTCGTTTTTGTTATACTGATAAGGATATTAGTTTCATAAGATAACGAATACCACACTGGAAAATTTTTAGATTTAGAAGAGGAATTGCAAACCATATTTAAAGCTTGAATATAAAGAGACTGCTAAAAGGATGGTAATACTCGAAAAGTGCGCAGCCAATATCTCTGAAAACTACCGGCCAATAACAATATGTTCCAAACTTTCAAAGGCTATGAAGGATATGATTAACCATTAGCTTATGGAATAACCCGAATCAAGCAGTCTACTCAGCAACATGCAGTATAGTTTCCTTAGCGTCTATCTGACTGATGACCTCGTTTCTTGACCGTCACAAATGTGGAATCAATATATCCGATATGGTGAAATGAAGGTTGAGGTGCTAAGCATTTTCTAAATAGTTGACAGAGTATGATGGAAATTACTTCTCATGATTTGTTTCGAGGTCTTTGAAGGATCATACGATACGTGTTGTTAAAGATGCGCATCGATTAAATAAGTTCAAATTAAATTCGGAGCCACCACAAGGTTCTGTGCTTTCTGCGTATGTATTTCTTATATTTATTATTCCTCTCTTGCAGGTGGCAGTTATATTTCCAGTGTGTATTAGAAGAAACCCAGTCCTTTGAATATTGAGGCGAAACGTCTTAATATGAAAAATTTACTCACATTCGAACTACTGTTCGAATACTATTGGGCAATTCACTCAACTTTGTATCGTGTATGTTGTATTGAATACATTTGTTTCTTTGTGAATGCTCTATGCTATGCTGTATTGTGTATTTCGTGGCATTCAAACAATTTGATAGCATGAAACCAACACAACATATGAAAACATATGCACATTTTTTTTCATTCACACAATTTGATAGCACGAAACCAATACAACTTTTAAAAACACATGGAAAAAATGTGTATAAGTGTATCAGATTTTTATATGAAAATTATCAACAACAATCATACACTGTTGTATGTTCTTCCAACAATACAATGAATACAACGATACAACGGCTTGTGTGAATTGACCATATATACTATAGGTATAGTAGATATTGAGGAGCCTAGAACTCTCTATGTTCTGCACAAGAAAATTCAATGCGATGATCGTTGTTTTCAAGTGACGGAAGAAGGATACAAGTTTCATGGTTTCTTAGGCTTTCACTACATCCATAAACACGCAACCGCTACCACTTATATCCACAATGTCTATGTGGACCGGTATTTCAAAATCTAATTTGATGCTTCTCTATCGCTCACAGGAGAGACGACTTTTGGGATGTATTGGACGCTCTTACATCTCATGTCCCCAATTCGACAATTTTGTTAGTTCACGTACTCATTCATTTAGAAATGGGTCTTATAACTGAATATGATTTCTCGAAAAACATTAGAGTCAGTTTCCAACAGAAAATGCGGGTTTAGGGGTTCGCGTAAGGCAGAGTTCTCGTGAGTGATTTTCTTGGATTCTCCTGTACACTTTCACGGACGGAGGCGATGTTGGTCGATCATATAATTAGCCAGTGGACTTGAATTTATCTGCCACAATGCGAATACTAGTTTCGATAGCACGATTATGGCGATCGTAAAGGAGACAAAGAGCGTGGAATATTGTCCGAAAATAATATTTTGTTAAAATAATTTAAAATTTTTGCACATATTGTTGAATGCTATATCTGTACATAGTGATTTGGCAAAATGGACTGAATAAATGACAACTAATTTGGCAGATGTAGCTCCAACAAAATGACAGTCCATAGCCATAGAATTGGGCAGACCTTGCGCTGACCAACTGCTTCCTCTTCCCTGGTTTTGGTAGAGCTTGGTCAGTACAGGGACTGCGTTCACCTGTGGCGTCACAACGGGCCGCTATACATGCTCAAGTGAGCTTTGTGATATCAGAGCTACCACTTCGACATAACCTAACCTAGCCATAGAATTGACCCTGCTATGTAATGCATTGTCTAAGAATTTAGGAAATATGTCGGTTGTGGAACGCAAAAAAGACAGAATAGAGTTTTTGGACGTTGATAAAGGCAAAACTGCTTGATAGTGAGGCTAGAATATTCTTTGTAATATACTCTGTGATTTCCAGATTAATCTAACACGAACCGATGTACTCTATGAGAAATCCTAGTGCTATGTGAATGTATGTGACTTTCGCTAACAAGTCCCTTTATTTCAGTGAAGCACTATCGATTTTAGTAGAAGAAGTACAGTGATACACAAGACTCATTGAAAATTTGGTGCGGTCAATCACTAAAAACCATCAACGGCACACAGTTGCAATAGGACGCCAGTAGTTGCCACACAGCTCACGCTATACTGAATAGTATGGGGAAACGATTTGAAGCCGTGGACATCTTACTTGCAGGCTAGAATTTTTCTTGTTAAATTTTTTTGGATTGCAGGTGCATGTGAATAAGCCACAAAGAACACCGGATCTTAGACCAATTAGTTATTACAACCCATAAAATAAAATCCAATAAAATCCTATTATTTTCGACTAATATGCGGGACATAAAATTTACCCTATAAATTGCCTATTTTCTCCATATAATATCCTAAAAAGTTTCGCCTAAAATCTATTAAAAATGCCTTCAGTGTTTAGGAACAAGAAAACAATCGAAATTATTTATTACTGTTACAACATTTCTTTTGCTTGCCAGCCAAATCTATAAAATGAAATGAAATGAAAAGAAACTGAAAAAAATACCATCACTTGAGTTTAATTTGTTTGAAGCTTTTAAAAACTTTTTCCATTTCTTCGGCTACTTCAATAACAAATAAACACATTGTCGATGATATTTGGCATTACATATCATTTCCTTTTGAAAATGATGGACCATTAGAAAATTGACAATTTTATTTAAGTTTTGTTTTTCAAAATGATTTCAAAAAAAGTTTTCTCGTAACACCAAAAAACCCCCCACCACTTCCAAAGGAGAACCAAGGCAAACAACAAAGAGTTCAATGGGGAAGACAAAAAACACACACAAAAAAAGAACAAACAATTGAAAAACACCTACAAATTCCAGCTGAAATAAACGGAATTTTTATTGTTTTTTTTTACAAATTCTTCCAACGTATCAAACGTGTGTAATAGAAAAATAATACCGCTGCCACAATAACTGTAAAGAAAAGTTATAAATCTTAAGCCAAAAGCAAAAGCAAAAAAAGTAAAAAACAGAAATCCAGTCTATGATCCATTGTTTAGCCAACCACCACTACAATTTCATTAAAAAATAAAATAAAACGAAAACCACAGAAGAAGCAGCAAGTAATAGTGAACCAATAAACTGAATCAGCATCAATTCCTAGAGAAGCGTATCATCATAGAAAAACAATTTCAAAAAGACAAGGAAAAAATAAAACTTTTGACAAAGTAAGAATCGAAAGAAATAAGAGGAGAGAAAAAAGGGAACCAAAAGAATTTCAACTAATAAAAATCAACCACTCAAGTGCAAAAAAATCGCGTTTAACATTATCTGTGTGCTAAAAATCGAGAGGAAAAAAAGTTGTGGTAACAAAAAAATAAAGTGGGAGCATAAAGTAAATCTTTGTTATTATCCTTGAAGAAAAACAAGCTAAAAATATGTACTCCCTATTGGTGGGTAAAAACTAACAACAATGATCTTTAAACTTTCTTTATAAGAAATGCCCTACAATATGTCGTGCAGTTCTATATCATCTAAGCATTGTTTACTGGCTACCAACATTACTTAACTGGGTATGACAAAAGTATAGAAATATCGAAGCTGATGTGATGATAAAATCGTGGGTACGTAGAGGTCCTTTGATGATAAGAGTTTCATAACAACTGAATCTTAGTTAATCCTTGTACTATACAATTACTAGGATCAGGTCGAAATTGTGGCCATAAAGACTGGAACTAGGAAATTCGGAATCAGAGTATATCGAGTAGAGATACATGGTTATTTGCCATGAGAGTCCTGAAGAGTGTGTACTATATGTGGTTCTATTCAGGCTAAAATTGTGGCTTTAAAGACAGAAGCTCTGGACATTCGATGTCTGAGTATATCGAGTGGAGATACATACATGCATGTTTGCTATCTTAGCGCTGCAGGGTGTGTGCAATATATGTATGTGAGATGGATCTGGAGGAGATAATGAGACATATGATGGTTTCTGCAGTATGGGAGCCTGGACTTCCAAAAGGAAGGAATTCATATGTGAAGTTAGAATTCCTCTACAATGGGTCAAACAAGTTGGCTCATAGAAACTCTTCTAATTTGCAAAAGAAGGGTGGAAAAAGCAAACAAATCAGGCTTACTATGAACATCACATAATTCGTCATTACAACCCTTCAGTCTGGGTTACATCCTAACTTCTCTTGCACCACTTATGTTGTGTGTGCTAATTTTATACATGAGTGGCGGGACCTACCTTTTAAAGTCGGCTTTAATTACTCTCCGGGTTTTTGCCAGAAATCTGCGGAGAGCTAGTGCTTGAAGAAATATTTTTTTTTCATATTTAATTTGTCTTCGAGGTATCGGACCTGGAGTCATCGTTTGAATCGTGGCCTTAATGTCTGATAAGCCACCACACTACATACTAGTCCTCGGAGACTATGTGATATATAAATAGCAAAATTTGCTCTAAACCCAACCAGACTCCATTTAAGGAGCTTCATTCCAGTCCCGACCGAATTATAAACTTTGATTGTACAGCTGGGAGGCTACGAATACCTCAAAATGACCTCTACAAATCCCTAATGAGGAGAGATCTGTCACAGTCCGACAATGGTAGGTTCCGACTTAGTATTCTTAGGGAACCACATTTAATTGACAGAAGATGTCTAGCTAAAACATTTATAAAACTATAGGTAAGACGGAGTGAAATGCTGCAATGGGAGACGGCTACCAATTTAACCTAGGCCATTTAGTTTAAAATGTAAACTTGATTTTAACTCCAATATAATTTTTTAATTTATTTTTCATCCATTTGTAACACTGGAAAATGTCGCTTTCTTAAGTCTTCACGTTGTTGGTAGCTGCCCGATAGAAGGGAGGGGGACTACTATACTTCCTCACTTGCCTCCATGGTAGTTGGGTTCTATGTGTCATTGCTTCCTCTATCGCTATCTGAGTTTTCCGGTCGACTAGACTATCACATGACCCCAGAAGAGAGTCAGCCTGACTGGGGCTCATTCAAAAAAAGCTCAGCTGGAATAACATACTGGATTATGTGAGTCGAGCAAATGTTGATCACAGATTTCTCGGAACAATATCAGGAAATTAAAAGCCTCTAAGGGTCATAGATTCTCCGATCATCGGTATACAGAATTCTCTTTTGACAGGGGTATTGACAAGGTTAAAGCGATAAGAAATCTTTGAACTTCAATCAGGAAAATGAAATAAAAAGCCTCCAAGAACCATAGCTTCACTGTTTATCGGAATTCTGTACAGAATTCACTCTTGACAAGAATTATCATGATAATCTTATCCCCAGAGCTTCGGACCCGCTTTAAGATCGGTTTGACGATTTTTCAGGGCTTGAAACGGTGGTAATTATGATTTAAATAAATCGTATTGGCGACATCTAAAAAAGTATGTTCGGAACGGATTAAAGGAGGAAGGTTTCAGGATTTGAACAGGCTTTGGAAGGGACTTTGTGGACATGGGGCCAATGCAGCATGAAAAACAGTTGTTACACTGGTAATGTTATAAAGCTTGCTTAAGCATTTACAAAATTATCCTAAGTTGTACTAAAGGCAAATCATAATAATCCTTGGCCAGTAAAACTATTTCGAGGAGCAGCTGTATTTAGATTCTACCACTATCCACGTTAGTGTTCGCCTTATTTATATAAATTGTTCACAATTTTCTCAATATGTTCTATCCGTCTGTCTGTCTGTCTGTCTGACTGCCTGTTGTCTGTCTGTCTGCCTGTGTGTATATAGAACTTCTTTTTCTGCTTCTACGAAATCTGTTTGCCTTGACTTCACTAAACAAATAGTTTGTGTATAAAAATGAATTGATATTAAAAGAATTGAATAAACATAGAGAAGAACGTACAGAAAAACTTTTCGCTTTTTGTTAAACAAAAAAAAAAACGTCTTCTTTTTTCCTTTTCTTCCTATTCTTTTGATTTTCCACGAACTATTTTCTTAAAAGCTTTTCGGCTGCCTTTGCCACCCAGAAAAAGGAAAAATAATGTAAAGGAAACGAAATAAAAAGAAATTTTATTTTTAAATGAAAGAAAAAGAGAATTTGAAAATTCGTTTCAAATGGTTGCATATTTATGTGCAGCATATTGCCACACATACTACATGACTTGACTGTTTACCACTTCATATTTTCAAGTACATTTTCTTTAGACGAGCATTGCAACAAATAAGCAAATAAACAGAGCATTGGAAAACAAAATACATACGTATGTTTCAAGGATATTTTTATTTCCATGCTATAATGCGGTCGTTTATTTAACGGTTTAATAGGAAAGAAGTTGCGACTTTTTTTTGGGGAATGGGGAATACAGTGGATGATCATATAAGATTCCCTGATAAAACGTAACGAAATCGTATAAGCGCTGAAGCAAATGATTACGGAAAACTTACACATTCGACAATCATTGAAAAATCTTCATCTAAAACGTCTTTGCTAGAACTACACTCAGGCTTAAGTTCTCAGATATGTTCAGGCCATGTATGGTAGACCATGCTTCAATACTGCATGAATTAGATCCGAATCACCCGTGTTCTAAATGCGATTACATGATACCAAAGACTGTCTTCGGACAAACATACAAAACTCACACTCCCAAACAGGAAGAATGGATTGCTGAAGCCTTCATCGGTGACGTTGATATAAAGATCCTCATCGATGGCTCAAAAAGAAATTGTGGAACGGATTGTGTGGTGTCTTCTCCAATAAGCTGGCACTAAACTGGTCATAAAGATTACCTAACCAGGTCAGGGTATTTTAGGCGGTAGCTTTGGCTATTAAACAAGCTGCACGTATGATTAAAACTAGGAATCTACCTCCTTCGATTTTGATCATATGTGTACACAGTCAAGTAGCAATCAAAGCGCTGGAGTCCTACGGCGTCAAATCAAAAGGCATCCGGAGTTACATAGACTCTCTACACCGTATACGTCCGCACAGCTCCCGCCTATATTGGCTTCCGGGCTACTGTGGCATAAAAGAAAACGTAAAGGCGGATGAACTAGTACAATAGGGATCGGAGATGTCTATGGAAGGGAAGATAGGGGGGTATATGTATGTGCTCTTTTACAAATTTGTAAAAGCAACATGGAATTCAATATAACTGGTTGCCGAATTTCAAATCTGCTGTGTTCAGCAGTGAACCATAGGAAAACCAACGAACTACTTGAGTCCAGCAAAAGAACAATTCACTCACTAACAGGAATTCTGACGCGAAACTGCACTTTTGGCAATTTCGTTCACAAGCTCAGTCTGACCCATCAGAATTACTGCAGAAGCTGTCAAGATCTAGAAGAAACGCAATCGGTACAACACCTTTTATCAGAATGCCCTTCACTACAAAACAGACGTCATTTGTTTTTAAGTGATCGAACATTTATAAATCTGTGCATAGTGGCGAACGTGCCACTAAGACAATTGGCCGGTTTCATCCAGAGCTTCGGCTGGTTTAAATCCACTACTACCGGATTTCGACATTGGGTAACACAATAGGCCATATGGACCACACAGTGAATTTGTCAGTGAACTGTAAGCTGTCCTTTAACCAGCATAACATAGAGCTACATCTGTCTAATAAATTATCATTTACTCAATCTGCTTAACAAAATTATCATGGACGGAAATTTTCTTTCAAACTCGTTGTTCTGTGCGACTTCACCCATTATACGAAGGCCATGATCAGTCTGTGGAGAGGACTATTCTCAATGAGATGGATAAAATGAAGTCCACTGATTCCGGTACCTCGCCGGAACCTAATATCTGTGGAAAACATCGCCACAAACCATGAGAGTACGCACGAGAATTCAAGACTGTATATTTCACGTTGCAGACGCAACTTTAGAATTAGGTTTTTCTATCCCCTCTTCAACATTAAATCAGTTTGTCTGTGTTTCTTCTAATTCAATTAGAAGGCTATGGCATTATCTACTCCTATATAACATAATATTTCACTTGAGTTGTTAGTATTATTGCAAATAAAAGTGAAATTTATTATTATTTTTCGTAAATCCTTTTAATAACATTGTAATTTTTCTTTTCACCTCATTTTTTACATCATTTAAGTCTTTTCATTTCTTTTCCCGCTACTTTAACAGGCTACCCAACTGTCAAATTAAAATCTTATTTAAGTACCTTCTGGAAGACAATAGAGTAACAACAGGCAGCTTAGAGAGCCTGCCCTGTCAACGAAGCTATGGTAACTCTTTCACCATAAGCATTAATGGCAATAAAATTCAAGAAAGAAAGTCTAACTTTTAGACACTTTCTGTAAACAAGCAGGGAAAGGATTTTAAATTCATAAAAAAGTAATAATGTTTCAATAAAAAGAAGGAAAATAGAAAAATAAATAAGAAAATAAAAAGGAGAAAAAAGAGAAGAATTAAAATGAATCCTTAACGTTTGAAGAAAATTGTATCAACTTGTTGTCTCTCTTGTATCTCCTTATAATTCTATGATGCTCTACTTAAGCTGCTAAACAGCCAGAGTTAAAGAAACATTTGATGAGCAAATTATCCTCTAGCAAAAGGTGTTTTAAAATGTCCCAGCAAAATTTTGTTTTCAGTTATCCGTAATATATAGATTATTTTAATATAGGGTGGGCCTTCTATCGGCTTAATTTTGAACTATCAGTTATTTTGAATCTGGCAATACTAAGTTCTACTGAATATTTGAAGGTAATGAATTGCTTTAAGCTTGAGCAACGTTGGCATTTATTGGGCAAACGAGATACTCTACACGATGATGTCGATTTTGCCAAAAAAAAAATCATCTTTTCGGATGAAGCTCATTTCCATCTGGAAGGGTACGTTATTTTGGTATCAGAACCTACAGGTTATTTCATACATTACGAGTGACTTTATGGTGTGGCTTGTGGAGCAGAGGCATCATTGGCCCATATTTCACGTCATGATAACCAAATTGTTTGCCCGCTCTTCATGGTATTGATGCGAACGATGTTTGCTTTCAACTTGCCACGAAACTTATGCCACAATCGATTTGGAAATGTAAATTGGCCGTCAAGAAACTGCGATTTAACACTGTTGGACTATTTTTGGACTATTTATGCCGACAAACCAGAGACAAGTCTGAGAGTAAAATAGAATTGATATGAAAAATTTCTAAAAAATCTTTCATTCGGACTCGACATTAAACTTTAGATTCAGCCACTCGTTGATAAATTTATCACACATTAGCATGGGCCGTGTAAAAACTAGACTGTAACTCTGGGAGGTGTAAGAAGCTAGGCTGTAAACCGTGCTAAAGAGTTTTAATGACCAATTAAGTGAATAGTGAATCTGGTATACTGAATCTATACAGACGTTTCATTCGGAGTCGACATTTAACTATAGATTGAATCACTCATGGATGAAATTATCACACATGAGCATGGTGTAAGAGACCAAGTGGTAACTCTGGGTGGTGTAAGAAACTAGGTAGTAAACCTAGCTAAAGAGTTTTAATGACCAATTAACTACAGCTGGTGAACTGAATCTATGCAAACGTTTAGAATACATTTACTGTTTTATAAAGAACATTTTCTGTTATCGAAAAGTTTAACGCTCAAAAAAAAAATTTCGTTGGGTTATACAATTTAAACGCCGCTTATGAAGACAAAGTGGATACAGATTAAATACTTTAGAAGGAAAGGGGTGACGTTTATGGAATGTTAAAGCATTTCATTAACATACAAACACATTTACACGAAAACACACATACATATATATGTAACTGTACATACACACGCACATATTTTAGCCAAGACATTGAAATATTTGGCGTAAATGTAAGCATTTCATTTAACACGTTCCACGTATTAATTTAATATGGAAAATTTTCTCAAAAAACAAAAAAAAGGAAGACGAAATTCGAAACAACTGCTTATCATACCCCTTCTTCCTTTCTCTCTCATGGTGATTAAATAACAGGATAATGTTTGTGTTTATAACTGTTTCTTTTTAATTTTTTTGTTTGGTTTGATTGTCTTTCCTTTATATGAGTATGGCATGGTTTTTTGTGTATATATGTGTGTTTGTGTGAGGGATTGTATGTGGGCTTGATTCTGTGTTTATTTTTTCGGTTATGTTTCCCATCTTCCAAGGAAAAATGAAAATGAAAATGAAATTTAATTAATTTTGTAGCTTGATTGCATTTTAAATGCTTCAATAAATGTTCACAGAGGCAAAACAATAGAAGAGTGAGTATCAAAAAAGAAGAATGAAATTATGAACACTTGTAGAGGTTATGCTCAACCAAAGTGGTTTTTATTAAAAATTATAGTGTAGCTGCTGCCTTCCAATTCCTTCAGCTAGAGATTCTTACATTTCTACCGAAAGTGGATTGTTGTTTTTTTTTGGTAATTTTATGGGGTTTTAAACAATTTATAGTTTTATCCGTTGCTATATTCGTTTGTTTATTCGTTTTTAATTTTGATTATTTGTTTGGTTTATGAAGAGTGAAAAAAAAATTAAATTTTTGGTAACTGGTCTGGCCACACTAAAGGTTCAAGTGAACGGAGAAATCTGTAGAAGAAGTAAGTCGAAAAGTATAAGAGGATCAAGCCATGAAGAAGATCCATAAACCTTATGTGTGTGAATGACTATTACAAGCCCTAAGTCAGAATTATAGTTTTGGTGCCACGTGCCCTTTTGTTACTTGTACTTGCATGAGCGGCAGGACCTACAATTTAATGAAGAGCTCAAACTACAGATTTGAAAAGGTTTTTAGGGCAAAGGTTAATTTCTCTTTGTGCTTTTATCAGAAGACTACTAAGAGGTAGTCGTCATAACAATTTTTTTTTTATTTTTGGGAACTCAAAGTTAGTAAGTCTAGATACATTTCACTAGACAATGGCGGTCGGGTACATTTAACGCTCGAAAACTGTCAACATTGATTAGAGATTATTACATACATACATACGTACATAATTAGTCATTACAACCCTTCAGTCAAGATTACGACCAAGCTTCTCACACAACTTAAATAAAGTGTGTTAATTTTATACATGAGAATATTGCGACTTTAAATTGTTCAATTGTTCCTGGGCAACGATATTTCACAATCTTATACTCCTAGAAATTTTTACAATAGACTACCAATCACGTCCTAAAAAAACCTTTAGCAACTACTGCTAATTATTCTAGAAGTTGACAGAATGAGAAAGACGAGTTTGTAAATGCCCTGGTTTTAGATATATTCACCCATCGGGATTTCCTCAAGTGTCTGTCACAGAAACATCTTGTTAAAGGTACGGGTTGGCTTTTGCAGAGACTACTTGGGTTACACGTTTCCTTTTATAGCTTTTGCAAGAGGACAACATATTCGCTGATAGTCTGATGTCGCTAACTGTAGTATATCCGTGACTTAGAAGCAAAGAAGGAACTGGAGATTTTTTGGTTCTTTTCATAAATTAAATCAGACGACTTACGGATGGAATTATTGGATATTTTATGGTTGAACGTACATACATACTTATATATATATGAGTATGTAAGCCCAACAAATATACACCTATTGTACGAGCTGTATTAAGAGCATTGGCACAGCACTTTTTGCGTCACTGTACTGTTCCTTGGTAAACTGGTGTAAGTCAACTAGATGCACTCTGGAATCTGATATGATTTGTCGGTAGTTCGCTGTTAAGGATACTTTACTAGAAATTAGGAAAGTAGAGAGAACGTCCAAGTGAATTCGTGCGATAGATTTGTAGGAAATCAGTTTAACCTGTTCTGACCTACAACCAAAGCAACTGTGACAATTTAATTATAACCGATCTCTGCAATTATATTCAAGTCTATCAGACCCTAGCTGTTATGACACTGTTTTCAACACAATAGCAGGCCTACACAAAATTATTTTTAATATAACAAAATATGGGCCCTTTTTGCTCAAGTTTGTGCTGCTCTGTTGTATACTTTTTTAATTTGATATACACCCACAAAGCAAGTCTTTCTATTTTAACCACCACCTTTCTTTAGGCACAGAAAGCTAGTTAGTAGTGTGGCATGTAGTTTCAAGTGTTGCTACAAACCATAAATACAATATTTTAAAGTGTGTGCTTGCTGTGTATAGGTATATGTATGTGTACGAATGTTTAACTCCTTTATGGTTGATATTTGCTTCTCTAATTTTGTTGTTAAAATGAAAATATTTGTTGATGTTGTTGTTGTTATTATTGTAACTGTTCTACACTCATTTCTGTGTGTGTCGGTTTGTTTTCCTTTAACCTCTCAAACATTATGTTATGTATGTTTGTTGTTGTTGCCTAATATTTCTGGTTATTTCAGATGTTTTCTTTTTTCATTTATATTTACTTTTTTTTGTTGTTGCTGTTGTTGTATTTCCTACGCCATAGATGTTGTTGCCACAATAGCTAAACACACATCAAATATCAGCATAGAACAACTTGACTTGCTTCTATGGTACACAAAACAGTACATCATGAAAGATATCCTGTTTGAGGCTGTCTATGTGTGTGTGTGTGTAAAATTGTCTTTAATGTGTGGTTGTTTGCTGTGTGCTATGTGTGTGTGTGTGTTGGAAATGTTTCTCTTTTGTGTGTTAAAAGTGGTTTAAGTGGCTTTTTAATAAATTTACGAGTTTCATATTAAAATTTCATTAAAAATTTAATTTTTTTCATATTTTTTCATATTTTTTCTTCAGCAAAATATTACAACTAAAAATAAATTTTTATGTTCAGCTGATGGTAGAATAAATTTTATATTTTATGCTACTGTTTTTGGTATAAAAATATTGTTATAATTTTATGAAATTTATAGAATAAAAGGATTGCAATTTAAGATTTTAAAGACTTAAGTATTAAAATGTTTTAAGATTCCTACCTTTGTTAGAATGTCTTTCCAAATTTGGATCCTTAATACCTGCAAATATAAGAAATGGAAAGGGGAAAATAATTAGACACATTTAAGTACACAATAAAATAGAAATTCAAGTACGAAACAAACAATAAAAGCTAAAAAAAAGTAGAAGAGAATATAATTAATACACTTTTTCATTACAGTAGGCCAAAGAAGAAAGTAATTTGGCAATTGCCAGAATTAATTAACATATATTTACTGACATATATTTTTTTCATTTTATCCTTCGCCATGGTATAGCAATGAGAACTATACTATAACTGCTCCTGGACGTAGCACTGCTTACTACTATAAACCTAAAGGCATACAAGCACGGTATTGTCCTGACCTCTGTCTTGGTCCAATGAGTTACTAAGAAAGTCAAAAAAATTGCTCATTGTAGACTCATAATATCTCACACAGTATGTAGTATGAGAAGCAAGGCCGTAATCCTGACTGAAGGGTTGTAATGGCCAATTATGTATGTATGTATGTAGTACGGAACCATTGAAATTAATATCAGCCATGTCTAATCTATTTCGTCCAAAAAAAGACGTAGCAAGCAATGCATGCACCAAAAATTGTACCCCTATGAGTGTAATAGCCTTCTCCGTCTATATACTAAATTCGTAAATTCTCTTTGTTGACGTACACATGCATATGTGTATACGTAATGGATAATTACAATCCTTCAGTCAGGACTACGATTTAGTTTTTAACACCACTTATGTTGTGTGTTTTAATTTTATACATGAGTGGCGGGTATAAAGAAATTCAGAATAAGTAGAGTTTGAACTACGAATTCCCGTCCAATATGGCGGCACGCTACCTACTGGGCTAATATAATTCTTAATACGTACTCTTCGCAAACTTGCCCTCAATGCCCTTCATCTGGCCCTGTAAAAGGCAGACCCCTTTGCGCCAATTATATTCTCCTAAGACCGTATTGTGTGATCAGTCGTGATCAGCCACTCGTCAAAACACTGATTGAGCCTTATCAGTACAGCTGTAGACCTGGTAAATGCGCCATCAACGGGATCTTCACATTACGTATAATTCTAGAGATAACCCATGAAAGACAACTGGACAGATACCATCTTTTTGTCGTCAACCTTTGAAAACTCTTTATGGAATTGTATTTTTGCCACATTATCTGAGCTTGGTATGCCTACAAAGTACATAAACCTATGCAGAATAGCGTTGAGCAACTCCTACAGCGTCATCAAGGTAGGAATAAATCTCTCCGATCCTTTTTATATCATGAGAAGTTTCAGACAAGACGATGCCTAATCATGCGACCTCTTCAACTTCGTTATGGAAAGTGTTCTACGGAAGGCGTGAGTACATTGCAATGGCATTATATTTCACAAAACTATTCAGTTACTTGCATACTGATATGAATGATAATGACATCACACGGTGTGTCTATCAAACGGGAGTCTTTCAAGATGGATCTTTCAATAAATGAATGCAAAATGAAGTGTACATTGTTGATAAGTAGGAACCCGTGCCGTATCGGATTCCAGACTACGGCCGCTAATTTTACTTTCGATGTTATCAGTGAATTTTTTGTTGGCTAAGCTATTATCAATTAGAAAAGATGTCAGGATAGACATCATGGATAGGATTACTATTGCCAACAGGTGATAATATGGTCTCAACAGGCACTTGCGTAGCCCCGTGATCTTCTATGGCTTAGAAGCATGGATATTATTAAGTACCGACTCAAAAGTAGAGTCCTACGTAAGATCTTCATTCTAGTGCTAGTTTTCGATGACATTCGCATCCGATCCACCAATGAACTGTATGAGCTCCTCAATGATATTGGCGTTTCGGTGTGCTGGCTTGGCCATGTCGTTAGGATGGAAGTGGATGCTACATGATCCCTGTGATCTTCTATGGCTTAGAAGCATATGCATTCTTAAGTACCGAAACAAAAGAAGAGTCCTACGTAAGATCTTCAATCCAGTTAGAGTTTTCGATGACATTCGCATCCGATCATACACTGACCTGAATGAGCTCCTCAAGGATACTGACGTCTTGGTGTGCTGGGTTGGACGTGTCGGTAGGATGGAACTAGATGTTCTGGTGAGAGGGATATATATAGCAGGGATCAAAACAAGTCGGAGTTGAGGATGATCACCTGCGAAGGCACACAAGAAGCAGACGTGGATAATAGAAGTGGATGGAAATGCTATAGAAAGACGCGAATCTAATGCGGGGATAGAAAGAAGTCGGCATTGAGGACGATTTTGTCTGCGTTGAAAGGATCAAATCGAGAAAGCCCTGTCATCGATTGGCATGATCAACTGCGAAGGCACACAAGAAGCAGAAGTGACAGCAAGGATGTGTTTGTTCAGTTTAGAAATTTCTTTACTTT
Organism: Sarcophaga rosellei; assembly: GCA_930367235.1. Classification (NCBI taxonomy): domain Eukaryota; kingdom Metazoa; phylum Arthropoda; class Insecta; order Diptera; family Sarcophagidae; genus Sarcophaga; species Sarcophaga rosellei. The sequence goes on along the minus strand of OV884020.1, from coordinate 10,716,463 downwards.
AAGCAATAAAAAAAGATTTTCTTTCGTTGTCTGTTAAATTGCTTTTCATTTGCCATAATTTTCTTCTAATGTTTCATGAAATATTTAATTTTCCTTCCCAATCAATTCCTATTTCCTGTGTCTCATTTAACGTACACAACAGTTTCTTCTTCCACTTTAGCATTCATTATGAAAGGGTAATTATTATTGGGCATAGAGTTGGCTAAAACCAATAAATAAAACTTAATGTAAGCCGTATATATATACATATATAGAGAGAGAGAGAGTGAGAAAGGAACACTGCTTCTAGCTATCCTTAGAATTCTTTAAGCAAACCGTTTTCATTTCCATTTGCAACATTTTGTGTTTGTTGTGTGTGTATGTGCTATAAACACTTGAAGGTGATTTTAATTACATGAAATTAATTTGGATTAATATATGACATATGAAAATAGCTTACAGCCTTACACCACCATCACTTCATTCCACATGGAAATTGCTGACAAACAGTGCTTACAAATATTGCTTACAAACATATTTCAAAGTTTTCGACAACACAGCAGCAATTCGCACAGCCAGCATTGATGAGGTTTTTTTTCGCTTCTGTGTGGTAAAACAAATAGTTAAGGCTTAACGGTAAAAACCTCTAAATATGACAGAGAGAGATAAATTATCGGTGAAAGAAATATGTACACTTTTTTTGGCAACCAAATGAATTCAAAAAGTGGCATAAATATGGCGTAAATATGGCTTAACTAAATACGTTTAGCAGTGTTGGTTGGGAGTTATTGGTTTTATTCATATTCTGTCTACGCGGCTTATTTATAGTTATGAATTGAAACCTTTACCAAATGGTTCATAATTTGGGGAACTTTTTTTCCTTTTTTTTCTGTGAACTGCCAAAAAGTAAAGAATTGTGTATTTAGAATAGGAAAGGAGCCAAAATAATGTGAACAACAGGAAAACACACATAATTTCTTTAATTTTGAGTGGAATAAATTGAAGAAATTTTACACTAATTAAACACGAATTTAGGGCGTAGATTTTATATCTAAGTTTACTTAGCATTGTCAAGTCCACTCCATTTTGCACCTTTAAGATCTCAAAAATATTGCAACAGTTCTGTAGTATTGCAACAGTTTCTAATGCCTTTTTCCATTCGAGGCATTGTTGGTGTTAACAAAATTGAGTTAAGCTAAGTCATTCCCTGCGTTATTATCCGCCCGTATACGTATGAGGAGCGCCTTAAAAAATTGTTTATAGTCCTACGCCTACAACCTGCGCTACATACATCTATAATTAGTCACTACAACTCTTTATTTAAGATTAGGACCCAGTTCCTCACACCACTTATGTATGATGTGTGTGTTAGTTTTAGACATGAGCGGCAGGACCTACAGTTAAAATTCGACTCCGAAAGACAAATTTTTTTTGCGAAACTTTGCATGGCAATTTTTTTTATTAACTCTCAGAGTTTTTACCAGAAATCTGCTGAGAGGAAGTCGCCAAAGAAATATCTTTTCATATTTCTCTTTCGAGTTTGAACCGTGGCCTCACGCTTAATAAGTTAACACACTACCTACTAGCCTACGTCGACCATCTGTACTATGGTCTTACTATGGGCGATAAAATAATTATCGTTACTTCACTTTTATTAATAATCTGTCTCCGCAAATACATGCATATTTTCATTTTGTTTACGTGTTCCAATTGTATGCCCCGCCCCTATGATCTATTGTTCTTATCACAGAGTTTTTATATAAGGCTCGAGGCTATGCATATTCTGAACAAATATTCTTTAATACTCCGGAGACCGATTTAAAGATCAGTAACTATTCTCAGTCTGTTCCTAAATAATATGCACATGAGACCCAAATGTCTTTTCATTGTGATTACTAAACCTCAAACTACAGAGTACTGTCTACACTCTCTCTCTATTTTCCTTTCCGCCAAGTATGCCCTTCCAGAAAACTATTGCTATTCAACAGACAGGTTCTGAAAGATCAGAGTGAAAAATTCTTTTGCAGTAAGCTTATCTGTCTAATCCATACAATGCCACACACACTATTTTCTAGTTAACTTCATAGAGCCAAGTGCTTAAATGGTTGCCTGACTGTCAGTTTTGCCACGTATTTTACACTCACTGTAGAAGTTGAATTTAGATAATCTTTCTATGGTATAAACTATTCGGGTGATAACTACAAGTCTCCTTAAGGCTCGCAATATTTACTCTTAGCTTTCAATCGTGACTGTCTTTTCTTTGCTTTGGTGCTTTAGCTCCTTCCATTGTCAGCATCTTAAACTTGCTTACTAAATGGGCCATTACACCGCTTTAGTCAGGATTATAACCAAATTTCTCACATCACCCACCCGGGACCACAATCAGACATCAATTCTGAACGATAGATTTGAGAAACTTTTAATAGCAATTTAATTTACGCATAGAATTTTTGCCAGATGACTGCTGAGCGAAAGTTGGCGAAAGTAATACTTTGAGATGTTTGAGAGGTTTAGTAGTAAACAAGTAAACAAAAATACACAAACAACACTACAATAATAAATGTAAACAAAATACACAAACAATAATAAATGTAAATAACGATTTTTCCATTTATAGGGATTTCGAAAAGGCAAAGTCATAAAGATTCGCCTTCAAGAACATTCATCAGACTGTTTACTCTGCCATATAAAAGGCAAGGCAAAGCAGGCGACTGAATTAGTGAAGTTCAGTCAGTCTTGTGTGAAGACGCAGTGTGTTTGAAGAGAACAGTTGTGATTTGAAGATCTCCGTTGTAAAGATCTGCGTTGTAAGCAGAGAAGAATAGAGAAGAAGCAGTTATTGCTATGTACGTGAAGTTATAAACAGTGGCACACAAAAATAGTGCTCCCAATGAAGAATTTAATTGAAACTAAACATGAATTTTTATTTTATTTGCAATCTACGAGCTCATATTTTAAACGTTTTTAAAAGGTAAAAACGTAACAATATGGTGGTCACCGATAGCTTCACAGAGTAAAACTGTTGGCTTGTGTTCCTAAAAGACAGTAGTATTGTAAACGACAACATAACGATGCTATCAACATTTTACCAACCATGTGACAGCAGCCCCCTTTATTATATGTATGTCCCAACAATAATCTTTTCATTACCCTTTATCCATTCCACTAAAGGAACTGAAGGCTTCAACAAGAAAATTTCAACTAATACTATCGTTGCAAATCATTTTAAACTACTTTCCATGAAGTGCTTCTTATAGTTAAGGAAACAACTTAGCACCGTATATGCTTTAATGAAGCCGGTTTATTGGTTACCATAGGCCTTCTAGCCTAAGCCAACTATAACGATACTATCGGGGGATCCTATTATAGTGTGAAATCTCTTAAATATTGCACGTTTTATAGGAGGAAAGCCTTTTTATATCCTAGTACATCCTGTATGCCTACAACCTATGGTAGCAGTTCTAAGGGCAATGTTTTCTCATTTTTTTTTTCTTTTTTTCAAATCCTTTAAAGCAATTTACAGTAAAAATGCCGCTTTTCTGACAATATGTTTATATTGTTGTTCGTATTGTTTCACTTTTTTTTTGTTTTGTTTTGTTTTGTAATCCAAACCAGCTTGTTAAAATAGAAATTTCAAGCGGAAATTTGCACAAGAGTAACACACAACTCCTGAATAAAAATAGAAAAAATAAAAATTAAACAAAGCTACAAAGGCTCACTATGTTTTTGTAGTGGTAAAACGTCTGTCTGTCTTTGTGCTTTTCTGTCTTTTAGTCACACAACACACAGCCAGTCAACGAACTAAGAAATACATCAGTCTGTTACTTGGTATCCTCAACGAATGGAAAAAATGACGGGCTTAGAAGAGAAAAAAAAATACGTGGAATTAAAAGATCTTAATTGTGATGTACAACCTTAAGGGCATGAAGGCCAGAATCTAATCATTTACAATAATTTTTAGCTGTAATTTCTTAAAGGTATGAACTAGAAATCGGAACTTTCTAAAGGCTGCAGACGTCAACAAATATTCTCGTCAAAAATCTATGGAGACCTCATTCGATGTTATTCCTTAGATTGATCTTAATTGTAGTTCTTATTACGCAATATTTTGTAACAGTGATTAACTATAGGACTTATTTTTATCAACTTTTGTTTTTTTTTTCTTATTTTACCCGGGAATTTAATTAATTTGTCCTGTTTTTCTTTTCCAGTCTTAAATTAATTATTTAACAGAGTTCCGTTAATAACATAACAGAGCTCTGTTAGTTCTGTTAATAACTTAACAGAGCTCTGTTAGCTAACATGGAGAGATAGATTTTAAAATCTATCTTCACACACATCAGCGGATTTACTCTACTATTAGAGTGATTTGTTAACTACTTCACTGTTTTATAGAAACTTCAACGGAAGGATTTCGGCGAAATAAAGGGAACTGTTCGTAGAACAAATCTGTAACGTAGAGCACATAGGTTCGTCTTCGAATGGACAAGTCGATCGCACAATGGGAGAATTCGTTCTGCAGTCAGATAAGTATGGCTTGGATCAGGTTGGTATGCAGGGATGGAATGGTTTACAGCTCCCAATCGCGTTGATATTTTAGACTCTTCTGTGAACCTCAAGTAAACCATTTCCTTTGGTGTTTGGGAGATGTGTAAATGGACTTTGTGAATATCAGGATCCAAGTTCGAGCAATATAACCCTTATAATGAATGGTGATCAATGAAATACATGTCTGAGGCATTGTTTGGACTGTTGTTGTTAGGTTTACTAAAGTAGTGCGACCAAACAGTCTCCATATAGATCTGTTCACATCCTATACTGGGTTTACTTGTAATGCTTCCCCCTTGCGATTCTCCGGATATTGGTGGCTGTTAGTAAGGTGACTTTGTCCAGTAATTGATAAATCCACACGGATTTGAAGTAAGCGTTCTAGTGATTCATTCTCTTTATCATAGAATTTCAATATTAAGCTTGAAGCGATGTCCATTCCTTGGTAACCGGCTTTCTAATGGTTACCATACATACAACCATATATAATTGGCCATTACAACCCTTCAGTCAGGATTACGGTCCAGCTTCTCCACACCACTCATGTTGTGTGCCTTAATTTTATACTTGAGTGGCGGGACCTAAAGTCGGCTTCGAACGACAGATCTTTGAGACTCTTTTCATGGCTATTTTATTTGCTCTCAGAGTTTTTGCCAGAAATCTGTCATATTTTCGTTTTGATGTGTGGCCTGGGCTCGAAGCCGGGCTTTACGTCTAATAAGCGAACACATTACCTACTAGACTACGGCGACTTCGGTTACCATGCTACAGCATAAGAGAATAGGAATAGAAATTGGTTCAAGCATTCTAAACGGTTACCATGCTCTGTCTATTTCTTGACCTGTCTATCGCATGATTTGAATATCCTCCCAGTGCAACAACCTCCCTGAGGAAATGTGAAATTGCGGCTAATCTTCTCCTATAACATTTGAAAACTTAAAATCGAATCTGTTCTCTCTTTATTCACTTCTTTCGAATCCTTATGAACATTTGGTTGCTCCTCCCTGTTCATATATTTGTTTTCTGTTTTAATTTCTAACAAACTGCATGCACGAGTTGTAACTAGTAGACGTGCAGATGGCGCTGTCGTGGTTTATAAAGTATGAACGTTTTATGCATGCCCTTTTCTTTCTAATGCTGGCTGTGGGAAGTGAAAAGTTTAAAGAAGTGAACTCATGTAAAATATTGTTGTTGCTATTGTCGCTGTTAAACAATTGTTTATTGTTGCTGTTGTTTATAATAAAAATAAATAAAATCATGGTGAAGAAATAAAGAGTGGAGAATATATAACAAGAATGGCGGCAAGTATGTATGTGTGAGTGTGGCTCGTGAGCAATTTCATGGTTTTATGGTTTTGAAAACTTTCTTTTTTTTTGCTGCTGTCGCAAAACTTGGAGTCCTTTTTGCGAGTGTACCATAGAGTATGGCTTTTAAAGTTTGGCTTTTAACTGTTTGATGACAAAAAAAAAGGAGCAAGAAAAAGCGGAAGAAGGAAAGAAATTCTCCAAAAATTAATTGAATATGAATGCGCCGCAGCACAAAACTATTGTGAAAAAAATCTGTTAACAAAACCGGAAAAAAGTGTAACAATTGTTTGAATCCCAAAAAAAGGAAACAAAAAAAATTGTTTTTTTTTTTTCTTTTTCTGATTGAAATTAAAAATCAAAATTGTTTCTCAAAATCACTCACTTAGAAAAACTGCAACAATATGCCACCGAATTAAGCACTTCTTCTTCACTCGTGTAAGTAAAAACCCTTCATAGGAATGTTTCAAAAGCATTACAAACATATGGACAGGAAGTGTAAAAAAATTCTCTTGCTCTTCTCCAACACAACAAGTTAAAACTCATTTCCGTTTTAAGCATGAAAATTTTGTTGCCAAAATAAAACAGCAACAACAACAACAACAAATATAATAAAAATCAAATTATAACTTTTTAAAACATAATAAAGTGTTAAAAACACGCGATTACGTTTCAAAATACGTTCAACGCCAACTCCTCAGTGTGCAAAGGCCACCACCAAGTGAGCGAAATGAAGGAGGAGAAAAAAAAGTTGTTGACAAATTTATTTAACACGCGATGTAAAGACAATTTACTTCCATTACCAGAACTTTTGTTTGCCACGAAAAATTGTTGCGTTTTGTTGACTGTCTTTGTTTTGTAAGCGATCCCCCTTTACAAATCAATTATCCTGGCAAAAGTGTAAAAGTTGAAAATCGTGTTGTTACACTTGAGACTTTTTTGCACTGTTTTTTTAATAAAATTTCTTCATTTATTATTTCATCACAAAAAAAATTATAATGTTTCAAGAGATAAAGAAGTACAAAATATTATCGTTGATTTGTTTTTTATTGCAACAGCGTCACAAAGACCTGGGTGGTATTTATTGTTAAAGTTTATCAGTAAAAATGAACTCAATAAAAAACATGGCATTAAAATTCTTTAAAAAAAAAGTGAGGATACTATTGTCCTTAAAGTCATCCATAGAGGCCTTTCTAATTTTGGAAATCATTTGAATAGTTTTGAAAGCTTAGATTAGACCTCCCTTCGAAGAAGAGGTCCTACTTAGACCAGCATTTAATTTCATTGTGTTACCACAATTAATTCCACCTTGGAGTCAACGATTACTTATAGAAAACCATCCCGAGTTCAAAATAAATCTTGCTATTCCAGCAATCTTTATGTTAGAGGGCACGTTCATGTCTAAAATGAAATGTCAAGCAGGTTACTGCAACACGAGATAAAATACAGTCTCTTTCTCCTCCTCAGACCCGCAACCCGCACAGCTGCTGCAGAAGTCATCAGTCGGTATGCCTAGTCTTCCGGCATGTCTACCAAAAGGAATATAGCCCGTAAGGATCGCTTTTGTGCGATGGATGGCCATATGATTTAAGGATAGAAGAGAGTCAGTCCTCTTCTTGTCCATACGTGTTCAGCAGAGTCTGGCAATATTTCGCCTTTCTGCTGCCGACGAGTTTGAACCTCTCCTTAAAATGAGTGGAGAATATCCAAATTACCCGAAGCTATGGCCATACCTCTGCCCTGTAACATGTTGGAGATTGAATGATCCGAAATATCTGTAAGAAATCCTCGGCTTACATGGACAAAGATGGACTTTGAACCAAAATTCGTTAGGCATCTACTTGTTGGAAGGAACCACAGAATGGCAGCAGAGAAGGCTGTATATTGCTGGATCATAGCGTCTATTTAAAACCGACCCTTCTAATAAGATCACCATTTATGATGTCGTTATCTGTTGTTTTGTTAGCTAACAACGTTTCTCTAAAAATAATCTTCAAAATCAAATAGTTTGCATTGACAAACCTAGTCAGGTTACATTCGGAGCTAGGGGTGATTCAAACCCGTCACTAAGGGGTCATTACAAGGGGCCTCATACTGGGTGACACAAAGGTCTATATAGGTCATCGAGTGGTCTTGCTTATGAACGGCAAGATAGCCGATATCCTAACCTAACTAAACGACTCGATGTAGGACATCTCTTGCCTATATCCCATATGCTATTCTCTTTCGCAAAGTACCCTATCGCTTGCAATAGTTTTTAAATACATTCTTATATGACTTCCTATAATTAAGTTCGTGTTGATTTTGATATTTATCTGCAGAGAGTAACATGTTCAAAATAAACTACACGGAATCTCAAATACTCTCAGGGAAATTTGATCAAAATTCTGCAATTACATATGTGTTGATTTTTTTCCTTTTTCCTTCTCTTAAAGACTTTATTTTCCTATTTTTTAATTCTAATAGGTTTTTAAAAATTTGAACTTGTACATCCTTTTTCTTTTTTGATTTTTAAGATCATAATCAAAGAAAATACTCCAGCACGTACGAAAATCATTTTAATTTGTCAAAAAAAAAGAAAACCCCCAGTTCAAGAGCAGCAATCATAATCAAATAAAATCCGAAATAATGCACAATGAACATGCAATAAACACATGTACACAAGCGCACATACAGACACATATGTATGATAACACTTTGACTTTTTACTCATACTATTTCGTTATGAAATCAACTGACAAACGGAGGAGAAGACAAGCACAAATCTATAATCAACACAATTAAGCTCTTTTTAACCTCATAAAATAACAAAATTGTCATTGTATGTCTTAAGTGGATTTACCACAAGTTTACAGTAGCAGTAGTAGCAACAGCAACAGCAACAACAACAATAGCAATAATAAAATATCTCTATAAATTAAACACATACACATACACACACGGTTATATAAACAAACGTCATATAATATATTTGGAAAATTCATGACACTGCATTACATTTACTGCAATTGCAGCAAAATCAAATAGACAACAACAACAACAATAGCAACAACAATAACAATAAATGTTTAGAGAGCACATAATAGCAGCAAAATATTAAAGAAGGAAGAGAATATAATAAACGTTCTACTCTTGAACCCTCAATATAAACTAACTCGCTTCAACTCTTCGCTTTTTCTAACCCACTCTCTCTCCCTCTCTCACTCTGTGTTAGCTAAAAACCAATGTACACATAAATAAACACAATCATGTGAACAATATAGAAAGTAAAGTATAAGTGGAAGGCAATAGCACACGCACACATATGCACTCTGCCAGAGTTGTGTAAAAAAACAAGAAGTGCGTTTCTTTATAAACGTGAGTGTATGTTTACAATCCTTACCACATACATTACGCATCAGAGAATGCAGACACAGAGACAAATACTCACACACGTTTGGTTTTCTGAGCTAAACAAGATTTCATTTCATTTTTGTTTACTTTAATACAACATATGTACATGTTTTATTGTTGTTGTTGTTGTTTTTGTTCTCATTGTTATTGTATTAGAAAATACTCACTACTGGTATTGAGTGTATATGCAATTTGTATTGTGGGTTACACATGAAATTGAACTTTGGGCAAGAGATAAACATAAACTGCAAGTGAGTACACATAAATAAATACCGTTACACAACGGAAATAACACAGGAATATTTGTAAAACAATTTCCGCATGGGTGTGATATTTAAGAGATTCCTGGGTATATTGGAAAAATGAATTTCATTGTGATTTTTTTTTTTTTTTTGTATAAAAACAATGATATATTTTGAAAAATATTTCTTGCAAAGCTTATTTTTGTTTGAAGCAAATATTAAATGACCTTTCGCACTTGGCCTGAAATCTGTGATACATTCAGTTATCACATATTAGTTTTCGGCTCTTAGTTTGAAATGTTTAACGATGGATTGCGAAAACAGAAAATTATTTCTTAGTAAAAATAAAACAAACGTAGTACTACTAGTAGTACGACTGAGAGCAGCCCCTCGTTCAGACTACAGATGCGTAATATTCAAAGGATGTAAACCCAATAATACTATTCAAAAGGTTAGGTTGGCTTAGGTTAAGGGTACCTTGCCCTTCACAGGCATGGTCATTCGGTTGCCCATATGGTCCATTGTGTTACTCAGCCCCAAGAACTGTTGCGAGCACCGGATGAGACCGGACAATTCCCTTTATGGCACTTTAGCCACTATGCCAAAATCTTCAAGCGTTTTGTCGCCCAAAACCAGATGACGGCTGTTCTAAAGTGCAGGGCAGTTGCATAAAAGGTGTTGTACCGATTCCCTTTCCTCCACATTATGACTGCTTGAAAAATCAACACCAAAGTGAGTGCGAAGCCGCTTCGTCCATGAATCTGATAATCACCAAACTGACTTAAAAGAAAGAACACTATAAGCAAAGAAACACATTGACTGGTAAGGATAATTTTGTAGAACTCTGAAATAAGTTCTCTCGGACAAATATGTTTACTTTAAAATTTGCTGACGATACTATTCTACTAAGCATCCACAACCACAATTAAAAAACAAAGCAATGAAAAAACAGATTAACAGGCAAAAGTGGATGCACTTAGTGTTCACAGTACATAGGGAGTCATGCTCAATTGATCGAATAAGCCACCAAAAAAATTTCTGAAATTGGAAGAACAGCACATAAGCGGCTATTAAACCAAATTAATATACATACGTTTTGTATTAATGTTACAGCCTGATTAATAGAAATTTAGTCCCAAGCTTTGGTCCTTTTGAAACCAATCCATTGCTTGAATTGGCTAAATATTCTAAAACAGAAGCATAGTAGAGAGGAGCTGCATCTTTGGCTTAAGATGGATCGTTGTAAGCAATACCGATAACAATGTAGTCCATAAATTGTGTCTCTTTTCTCTTGTCGTCTTGGAATAGAGCAGTAGTAAATTTTTCCATTCAGATGTTGCTGTCTAATTTTGATAATAACAGTTGAGAACACATGGTAACTAAATGCTTCGCTTGTATATTTCCATCTCTAATAAAAAATATTCTGAGTTTAGGGTACTCAAGGCTTTTTAAATAGTAAAACAATCCAGTTTACAGACTTTTTAAGTAATTGTACGATTTTGTTGTCCTAGCCAAGATTTAAGTTGTTCACTGAACTATTTTTTGCCTTCCTTTTAACCACATTTTTAATTGATTTGATATTTGACTTTTTAAAACTATGTATTTAATCTGACATCAATTGTGTGGTTTTACTCATTTCATTTTCGTTTTACAACAAATTTTTGGCCTCGCGTTTGAGTATTATTTTCGAAATAAAATTCTTTTTAATCAATTTTCACTTATCATTTTACACAAAAACCTCAAAAACCATTATTGCTTACCACGACAGCTTTTCCTTTTCCTCTTATTTTTTTTTCTTTTCTTTTTCTCTTGTCTATTCTTTTTTACTATTTATTATCCTATTCCAGTAGGTTCTTTGTAATATGACTTGCCTGTGTTGAAATCCCTTAGCTTGTCGTAGAGTAAGTGTAACAAACTAAAGTATAGAAAAACCAAAGTATTATTAGAGAAAAAGCCTGCTTAGGAGACAAAAGAAGAAATTGTAGACATTTTCTTCGATATGAAATACCATTTGAAATACCACAGACACTAAATGAAAAGTGGTCGTTTTATAGTGGATACTTAAAGGCATTATTATTAATTTAATATGGGTATATGTAGTCTTTGGAAGAGACAAATAAATTAAAAACTTTGTTTAAATGCTCTTGAAATACGTAGTTCCTATGTGAGAAATAAAATGAAATTAAATTAAATTAAATTTTTTTATTTCTTCTAGACACTAGACAGAGTTTTTGCCTTAAAAAAAGAACAACTTGAATAAACCGCATTGCCTTAACTTTCAAATTAAAACACGCAGCAAAACCTCTGTAGAGAAAGTCAACAAAAATATTTGCCAGACAAGTAAACAATTCAAAGACAAATATGACAATGTCTCTGCATTTAAAGCAACAAAAAAGAAACGAAATTTTAAGAAATTTAATATTAAATTTATTAAAAATTGTATTAAAAATTTAAAAAATTAAATAAAAATATAAAAAAAAATATTTTAGAAATTAAAAAAAATTTAATGAGATTTCATGCTTCTTTTGTATGAACTATTGCAGCAGCAATGTAGACGTATACGCAATATCCATACCTACTGTCGTTTGATAATATTCATCATACGTTGCAGTGGCTTAAAAGGCACAAACATATACAAATTCATGCAGATAATGAAGGGTTATTGAACCGTGTTTTAGTTTTATGAAGAATACAAATTTATTGTCTTTAAGAAACCCGTTATTGACATATCCTGTTAGATAAAATGAAGTATAAAAGTTATGTTTGGTAAAAAAATCAGCACTGAGTATTCAAAAAGATGAGTAGAATCGAACCATACTCTTAATTTCTGATACTTATACGCATTCATACTTATTTTAATATCATGGAGCCTCTACTCATATTCAAAGTTTGAAGTACTCATCATATCCATACTTAACAACACGTATAATGTTGTTGACTTCGACTCTTCATAACTCAATATTTACAAGAATCACAAAATAAGTATGATTCGCGTTCGAACACTACAATACTCACTAGAAAGTTGTGTGTTTACTCTGCTTGCTGTCTTTGTCTTTTTCTTTCTTCTTTTTTTGTAAATGCAACAACAACTAAGACTGTAAATTTTGATGAATGCTTCGAATCACTCGAATCATTTATGAGTATTATAACGATTTTTCTAAATATATGAATCTAATTGAGTAGGCTTATGAATCAAACATATTTCGAATGTTATGAGTTTGATGTCAACGTTTTACTCTTATGCATTGCAACCTGTACGTATAAATTAATGTTGTAGTGAGTACGAATGAATCACAGTAGTTGAATTTCAATACTGCTGACTCACTTATACTCAAAATTTCATGAGTGCTTATGAGTAGCGAAAAAACGATTCATTGTTTACTCATATGCTGCATTTAGAAAAGAAAAAAATGTCAAGAAGAAGGAACCTTTTTAGTTCTTAAGCATCTTCGACTACTGAAGGAAAAAGGAAAGATTTCAAATTCTGAAAAATACCAAGGAACACCTAATCGGCACAATCCAACTTATTGTCGTCAATAAGGCAGCCGTGAAGAGCTTCTCAAAAATCTGTCGTTCGGAGTCGACATTTAAACTGTAGGCCCTACCACTCATGTATAAAATTAACATACAACATAAGTTGTGTGACAAGCTAGGCTGTAATCCTGACTGAAGTTTGTAATGACCAATTATGCATGTACATACATATGTATGTAGTATATATTGTTGCGAAAGTGGAAATGGTGTTATAAAAATTATAAAGAAAAGCTCCAAAAACAAAACAATGGACTTGTTTACATGATCAACGAATAAGTAAAAAATATAGCAACAAAAACAATGGACTTGTTTACATAATCAAAGAATAAACAAGAATATAACAACAACATCAGTGTATAAAAAAAGGGGATAAACAAAGCAAACAAACAAACAAGCAACAACAGCACTGCAAGGACAAATGTAAACAAGATACACAACAACCATAATGAAAACAACTTGTTTACATTTTTAGATCTTTTCCGAAAGCAGTAATTCTCCTTCGAGAGTATTCATCAGACTATTTACCCAGCGATATAAAAGGCAAGACAAAGCGATCAACTAGAGGAGAAAGAATTCAGTCAGTCTTGTGTGAAGACGCGTTGCGTGTGAAGGGAATCGTGGTTTAAAGATCGTTGTTTGAAGATCTAACGAACGACTGTAAAAGAAAGAATGACAATTAAAATAAATTGTTGTTGTGTGAATCAATTTGCAATGGAGGCACACGGAATTGTGCGAACAATAAAGAATTGATTTAAAACTAAACACAAGTTTATTTTTATTTTTATTTGCAATCTACGAACTAATATTTTAAACGTTTTTAAAAGTGTAAAAATGTAACAATATAATGCAGTCTTCGAAATCACATTTATGTTACAATGTCTAAGCTGCAAGTCCATCAAGGTCAGAAGGAATGATATCTGCGAACCTTTTGCTACATTTCTAGAAGCTAACAAACAACAACAGTGTTGGCTTATTAGACGTGAGGCTACGACTCAAACCCCAGATCAGAAATCTCCAACAAAACGAAATATGAAAACATATTTCTTCTGCAACTGCCTCTCAGCGGATTTCTACCAAAAACGCTGAGTGTAAATAAAAAAATTGCCATGAAAGTTTGTCAAAAATCTATCGTTCGAAGACGACTTTAAACTTTAGGTCTCGCCACTCATAAAATTAAGGCACACTACACAAGTGGTTTGAGAAACAAGGTCGTAATCCTGACTAAACGATAGCAATGATCAATTATGTATGTATGTATATAAGTGTGAACTGCTGAAAATGTAGTTTCAGCTAGTGAAAGTCGGTAAGATAAACTTCTAAGTCGTTGTTGACTTAATCGTAAGACTCTCAGCGAAGACGCAAATTCAAATACAAAATAGATTTGCATATCCGTGTACGTAAAGTCCCTTTAAACTATATTCACAACACAGTGAAACAAAACAGCCAGACAGTATGTAGGGTATTGTATGTATAAAATCCTATTTAATGTCAAAACTTTATCGTAAGACTCTCAGCGGAGACGCAAATTCGAATACAAAATCGATTTGCCTATCCATGTACAATATAAAGTCCTCTTTAAGCAGTATTCACAACACCGTGAAACAAAACAGGTAGACAGTATGTAGGGTACACTGTATGTATAAAATCCTATTTAATGTCAAAACTAAATAACAACGAAATTCCTTTAAAATGAAGTCAAACAATAGAAGACCAAATACTAAAACATGTTGCCAACATGTGCAAGGAGAAGACAAACAAAACAAGACAACCAACTGCAGCAATTGACTTTATTTTATGGAATAAAAAACAACAATAACAACAACAAACATTACAAAAACAATCTAAAACTAAAATATCTGTGAAAGAAAAACATTTCAAGATACAAAGACATGAACAGCTTTGTTGGTAGCATTATATTGTGGCAAAAGGCATAGCTGCGGGGACCTACAATGCAACATATTTATTTGTATGAGGCATGCACAAAAAACATGTTGCAATTTGTTTACAAGTCAAATACATTTTTTTCTTTTCTTTTTTTGTATAGAATTCCATGGATGTTACTGGTAACTAGAGGAAAGCATAGATAAAATGCTTAAATAAATTTAAATATTTTGAAACAAAAAAGCAAAAAAAAAGGAGGAATAACACAGACAGTGTAATCAAAAAAAGGGCCTAAGTTAAGTTATTTTGTTTTGTAGTGCAAGAAAGAGGGTTATTGGTAAAAAGCAACTTATAAAGTGAATGACCTTAATTTGAATAAAATACTTTAAAGTGGCTTATATAATGAAAAAACAAGAGTGGAAACATGGAAATATGTTTCAGAAAAAGTTTCTAAATAAATAGTAATACGCCTCAATTTTTGTTTTTTTTTATTAAAAACACCTCATATATCCGTCTCGAAAACCTCCCACCCTATTTCTTTATCTTTTAATCCGTAATTTTATTATCTTTTGCAAGAGAGATCCATAAACACTTTGTTTTTGAATCAAAAAAAAAAAAATACTTTATTTAAGCGCAATAAAAAGAAAAATTAATCCTTTAATTATGTGTCGTTTTTATCAAGTTTCTCTCTTTCTTCATTGAATGTCTATGAATCCCTTTTCTTAAGGACCTTTCCAGAAAATAATTTTATGCAAATGCAATAAAGAGAACAACACCAACAATACCAGTTTATTAGCATCAATTGTTTGTTTATGTAGTTGCGCAAAAAGGATAATTTTATAACTCCTTTCCTGTCGTAAAGTATATAAGAGTTGTAAGGACTGTGGAATGAGTTTATAGAAAAGGGTAATAGGATGAGAATGACTGGGAGTTTATGGGAAAGAGTTATAGGATGAGAATTACTGTGGCAGGAGTTTATAATACATTTTTTATGATGCAGTAGTTTTAATGAACAGTGGGCTTAAAGAGGTTAAATATGTGTAATAATTTTTATTAGATTTAATGCTGAACTTCATGTGATCAAGAAATGATTGGTTCTAGCTTTTCATATGCATTCATATGTACTATACGGATCGGTTTCTCCGATACATAATGTAATCGCCGTAGTCTAGTAGGTAGTGAGTTCGCTTATTAGACGTAAAGCCAGGGTTCGAGCCCCAGGCCACAAATCAAAACGAAATATGAAAAAAATATTTCTTCGGCGACTTCCTCTCAGCAGATTTCTGGCAAAAACTCTGAGAGTAAATAAACCTGCCATGAAAAAGTTTCTCAAAATCTGTCGTTCGGAGTCTTTAACATCGACTAGATCCCGCCACTCAGGTATAAAATTAAGGCACACAACATGTGTGGCGTGAGAAGTTAGGCCGTAATCCTGACTGAAGGGTTGTAATGGCCAATTATGTATGTATGTAATACAGAGCTAAAGATTAACTTTAAAGCAACAAGTATATCCAACACAACAGAAGTTAGAGTAACGACATAATTTTCCTATGGGTCCTTCCACTCTTGCATAAAATTAACACATACTACATGAGAGGTGTATGAAAGCCAGGTCGTATAGCGGACTGAAGGGTTGTAATGACCAATTACACACAGATAGTGCTGTCCAAAATTATTCTTCTCCCATCTTTATGAAATATCACAATGCGACAGGATAGCCCCCCTAAGCTTAGACATGCATACCTATACATAGAATCAAACCATATACAAAGTAATTACGATCTTAAGGAGCCGGTCTATAATAGAACAGGAGACCTTAGCTGCTTTTATAAGAGATGTGCTGCAGTACCGTTGCAGAAACGGAAATCAAAAGAGCGCTTACAATCTAAGAGATATAGGCAGAGAAGGTGAAAGACGCATCACAACTGTAGTTCATATGTTCTCATATATTGTATGAAAATGTGAATTACAAGACCACACATGAATTTTTCGCACAATACTTGCTTCGGTTTAAGTTAACAGATATGAGTCCTATAAATCCAAACTGCTCAAACGAGCTCAAATCAGCGGGCACATAACTTTCGAGTATCAGACATTCAGAGAGATGTGTCAATCGAGTGACAAGTAAAATCCTACAGTTTTGAGTAAAATCGACATGATGGGCAGAGAATAGAGAACACTGCAACAGCTGTATCTACAACGACTATTAAAAGCTAGTGAGATGCTCGTTTGGAGGCATATGATCAATATACGGTGACAACCGAACTGTAACAGATAACACGGTAGGAGCATAATGCTACGGACGATTCCCTGACATACTATTTAATCGTAGGTTGTGGGCGGATTATCACTGTCAGACACCGGGATGATTTTAGTGGATGGTAGGTACAAAAGGCTTTTAAATACTTCACACAGCTTGAAAGTATTAAAACAACCATTTATAAAAATCGAGAAAGTGTCGTATCGAAGAACACCTAACATTATCCGAAAGATATCCTTTCGCCCCCACAAAAACGTAGTCTATCTTTTTGTGGAACTCCTTACGTCTCAATGTAGGCTTAGTATAAATTAACTTTAATCGTGATTAACTTTAAAATATTATGGGATGGTGAACATATAAACTTGTCAGCACTTGCTCGAGCGAAAGTCATAGAGCCATTAATTCAAAGAAAATTACTTATGAAGAACCAGCTGCCCATCGTCTTCCATCTAACAAGGGCGTGGTAAGAATTAATATTAATTCAATCAATTCAGTTAATCAATTTCCTCCCAAAAGTTCTCCTTTAAATGTAATGGACAGATAAAGTTTTTTTTATCCATTTTCACCATTACGTCTCCACGGGAATTTAGAGTATAGGATCATGCTGAAATATTTGGCTTCTTGCGGAATAGCTGATGCAGAGTAACTTCATTTTGGCAGTCCATAATTAAAAAAAAAAAAGACAACAAACTTAAACTTTACGAGGTAAATTACGTCTTCCCTGACATCAGAACGCTCAACACAACAACTCAAACTTTACAAAGTTAATTACGCCTCTCCTGACATCAGAACGCTCAGAGTTTATTCCATTAGTTAATGTCCCATGAGTAGTATTTTTTGCCTTTGTTATTACGTAAAAAAGTTAGGCCGAAATTTTGATTGAAGGGTTGTAATCAGCGTTGCCAGAATTTTTATTTCTGGGGAAAAAACTTTATTTTACCAAAAAAAACTTGTTTTCTACAAAAGTTCCAAAATGTTTAAAGGAAACACTGGAGACCGGTACCCTCTATTGGTGTTTTTTGCTACTTTTGCCCGGGACTAATAAAATACATAACATTTCCTTTAAAAATGTAATTATTGCGTGTTATTATCATTAAATTTATTGAAAAAAAATTTTAAATTAATTTTGTCGAAAAAACTTGTTTTGTTAGAAATCAAATTTAATGAAAACTTTTTCGCATCCTAAAAAACTTGGAAAAAAGGGGAAAACTTGGCAAATGGCAACGCTGGTTGTAATGCCCAATTATGAATGTACATATGTATTATGTAGAGAGAGTCACCTCAGCTAATGTAGTATAATATTCAGTTCGTGCAATATAGCCGTTAAAGACATCTACAGTGAAATTGGTAGTAAAGCTATCTTTGGAGTTAATTACCATCGATGACAGAGTTATTCCCGACATCGAAGTTATTACACTGTGACATCAGAGAATAGGTCTGACCAGAAGGAATAGTTCTTAAGACCTGCTATGTAATAGCAGACACTCTCTAAGAATACATACATGCGGTAGTTGCTTTTGTAGAATAGTATGCATGTGTAGAGGTGCCATTCTTACGAAAGTATTTGTATTTCCACTAGTGATTAGCAAAAGTCCTTTGTAAAGTTTTTAACGTTCATTAAACTTTCATTATAAGGGCCCACTGTCATTATTGATGTAAAGAAGAGCTGATTGTGATTACATACATACATACATAATTGGCCATTACAACCCTTCGTCAGGATTACGGCCTAGCTTCTCAACACCACTCATGTTGTGTGCGTTAATTTTATACATGAGTGGCGGGACCTACAGTTTAAAGTCGACTCCGAACGACAGATTTTTTGAGAAGCTTTTCATGGCAATTTTTACTCTCAGAGTTTTTGCCAGAAATCTGCTGAGAGGAAGTCGCCGAAGAAAATACTTTTTGTATTTTGTTTTTGATGTCTGGCCTGGGATTCGAACTCGGATCTTTCGTCTAATAAGCCAACACACTACCTACTAGACCACGGCGACTTCTGATTGTGATTTCCATTTTTAAATTAACTGCAGTTTTATTTTTTTTATAAAAACCAAAAAAAAAGAAAGGTGAATAACGAAAGCACTTGATTATAAAACAATAAATTAATTTAAAAAAAAAGTACAATCGAAATGTAATCTCATCATCATTAACATTAAAATTTATTTAATGGCTGCAGTATAATAAACTAAACCATAAGCCATTAAATTAAATCGGTTGCCATTTGCCACCATGCATGCCATCCATGATAATGGTGGTGGTGGTGTAATGCACGGGCAATACCATTGCAATGCAATGTTTAAAGGCCCATAAATATTTAAAATGTCAATTTAAAAATCTAAATAAGTTTACAAAACACTTCAAATGAAATGTTTCCATTTGATACTGACGGGTGTGTTTTGTATTTTTTATTTGCCTTTTTTTGGGTTTCTTTTTTTGGTTTAAATTCTGTAAATGTTTTCTGGCTTAAATAAATACAGAGAAAATAGTAACACACACACACACACATCGACATTAATACAAATGCATACATACATTGTTAACAATTGACACAATGTCTACCACACAATTGTCACAAAATGATTGCATTGAAAATGTATTACGAGGATGTATTACGAGGTCCATCCATACATAGAGGCCAACAAAAAATAACTCGTAGCTGTGTACAGAATGGGTATGAAACAGAAAAATAAATTAAATGAAATGACTTGATAGATATTTACATTAAAAAGTAGGGCTTTAAGTGCTTTTTAGAAAGGAATTTTTTTTTATTTTAATTTGGTAAATATTTTTATGACGTCATATGTCCTCTGTAGCTACGAGTTACATGGTCCAACAAATGTGGTCGTATAGTGGCAATATTAACTTGAATATCGGCTTCCAATGCAGTAAGAAATACTGGTTTGTCATCATAAACCAATGATTTAACTAAGCCTCAGAAAAAGTAGAGATACATACAAAACTGGTCATTACAATCCCTCAGTCAATATTACGATCTAGTCTCTCACACCGCTTATGTTGTGTGTGCGTTAATTTCATTCATGAGCGGCCGGACCTATAGTTTAAAGTCGACACCGAACGTCAAGTTTTTAAGGAACTTTCCATGGCAATTTTATTTACTTTCACAGAGTTTTTGCCAGATATCGGCTGAGAGGAAGTCGCCGAAGAAAATTGATTTTATATGTCTGTTTGACTTAGATTTTGTACCGAGGTCTTGCATCTAATAAGCCAACACACTACCTACTAGCCTACTTCGACTACTAAAGTAAACTAGAGTCGTTAAGTCGCACTAACGAGAACATTGCCAGTGAACAGAATCAGTTCTCACTTCACGTATTTAGCAATAAATTGCCAGACTATTTATCCCGTACAACCAACCCTCGTTAACACGTTTTAAGCATCCTTTTTAAAACCATTCGGTCTAGTATTACATGCCGAGCAGCACCACCAAAATTGTCTGTGTGTATTGCTGTGTGTATTTTTGCATGCAGATTTTGTTGCATGCATGTTGTTGCAAAGTTGTTTGATCCGTTTTTTATGGTTCTGCCATACTCCCCCTACCATGAATTGAATTGTTTTTATTCCAGTCGGTTGTTCTGTATAAATTGTACATAACAACAACAACAACTGTAGCGTTAGCCAAAAAATGCTTTGTTGTTGTTGTTGCTGTTTTTGGTGGCTACGAAAATTAATGCAACTGTCATGTTTTGTGCCACTTGAAAATGCATTTTAGCGTTAAATGCAAATACACTTCAAATGAACATGTTTCTCTGCTTCTTTACAAGTTACAATAACAACTACAACAACAACAATATATTTACAATGTTTTAAAATTTTTTTCAAATTGTTAGCCTTTTAAAGTATCACGACAAAACAAAAACAAAAAAAATCGAAACGTATGAAAACGTTTCTAATAATGTTGCAACAACTCATTATCAACACATTTGATACAAACGTGTAAATACACGACAAACTATGTTGTTTAAATTGTTGTAAATTGCTCTTGTTGCTGTTGTTGTTGGGGAACAAATCATATGTAAGACCAGAAACTAGAGTAATGGAATGCTCATTAATGTTAAATTGAAAGCGAGTCTCTGGTAGACTAGGGTGCATATTTGAGGCTTACAAGTATCAATTGAAATAAACAACACGTTGGAGGTTTTAATAACATTGGCAGGGTAAGGAAAGGATATATTCAGGATATTTTATTGTCCTCTAGAATGTTACAAAAATTCGAAATCATCTAATGGTGTATGTTTATGAAATAAGACAACTATTCGTCCTTTAGCTTTAAGTACCCCATCGTAATTCATTTATGCCAACGACCTTGTAATCTACAAAAAACTTATTGGCTGTTATGTAGTCTTTGTCAGGCCCTTTATCGATATCATTCCCATTCAATAACGTCTGGGCAATGATCATGCAAAGAAGGTTCATTTGCTCCGCATCAATATAGTTTCCCCATTTGCTCCCATGGAGTTGCCGTAGTCTAGTAGGTAGTGTGTTCGCTTATTAGGCGTAAAGCCCGGGTTCGTATCCCAGGTCAGACATCAAAACGAAATATAAAATGAAAAAAATATAGAGCAAGTCGCCCTCTCAGCAAATTTCTGGCAAAAACTCTGAGATAAATAAAATTGACAGCAAAATGTTCTTAGAAATTTATGATTCGGAATCGACTTTAAACTGTAGGGGCCGCCACTCAAGTATAAAATTAAGGCACACAACATGAGTGGTGTGAGAAGCTAGGCCATAATCCTGACTGAAGGGTTGTAATGGCCAATTATGTATGTATGTATGTAAAAAAATTTTCTTTGCTCTCTTTTAATTCATTATAGGACGACTTAAGTAAAGTCAGAATGTTATATCAGGGAGAGTTTTTCTAGAACAGGAGTTTTTTTTTTAGAAGTCACCGAGGTCTAGTAGGTAATGTATTGTCTTATTAGACGTAAGGCCACTGTTCAAGCCCCAGATCAGAGATCAAAATGAAATATGAAAAAATATTTCTTCAATGACTTCCCCTTAGCAGATGTGTAGGACTCTAAGAGAATAAATAAAATTGTCATAAAAAATTTCTCACAAATCTGTCGTTCGACGTCGACTTTAAACTGTAGCTGCTGCCACTTATGGCAGGATGGTGTGAGAAGCTACGTAATCCTGACTGAAGGGTTGCAATGACCAATTATGTATGTATGTAGGGTTTGAAGTAGCCATAGTCTGGTAGGTAGTGTGTCAGCTTATTAGACGTAAGGCCCCAGGCCAGACAACAAAATAAAATATGAAAAAAATATATTTCTCCAGCGACTTCCTCTCAGCAGATTTCCGGCCAAAAACTCTGAGAGTAAATAAAATTGCCATGAAACGTTCCTCAAAAATCTGTCGTTCGGAGTCGACGTTAAACTGTAGGTCCCGCCAATCATATATAACATTAACACACACTACATGAGTGGTGTTGAGGAACTAGGCCGTAATCCTGACTGAAGGATTGTAATGACCAATTATGTATGCAAGTAGAGTTTATCTAGTCTTTTATATCCAAAGTCGACTCGCCTCTGGTACACTCATCAGCAATTTTATTGCTATGAATACCTAGGTATCCCTAATATCCCATGCAGTAGGTTTTCGTTGTGGCTAAAAACCCTTATACAAATGATGGACAGCAGGCAACCAACCATCCGTTTAGATATAAATGTTACACTGAAAAGAGATCTGAGTAAGCGTTAGCTGTCAGAGAACATGGCTGTCAGAGAAATGCAAATAGTAGGAGCTCCCTTACTCTGGCTTAGTTGATTGTCATTGATTGATATTGATTTATAGTCATTTGTCTTCTGATATTGTACTTGTTTCAAAGACATGTACACATTTTCTAATCTAACCTAACCTATACCAATTACCCCTACCTGAGCTATACTACAGTACTCAATGAGGCGGAGAGATCTCCTAAGATCAAGCGCATAGGATAAGATAACTCAGCCCACTTTTATTACAACTTACGAGGCGCCCTTTTCTAGTTGCATTGACCAATTTTCCCTGTTTTAGAATTGAGTTTTTGGCTGCAATATTATGTTTGAAATATCAAAAAGGAAAACCATCCTTACCCTGCATTTATTTTCAATAAACAATTCCGGCTTCTTTCCCTCATTTTTAAAAATGCACTTACACCAACGTTTGTATTTTCACTTGACTGCATACGAATGCCCACAGAAAAAAAAACCAAAATTGTTTTACGATAAAATAAAAAGAGGAAAAAAAACCTTTCTCTTCTGGTCTTCTGTTTTAATTCGAATTTAAATCAGTAGCTCAACTTGGCTGGTAAACGAGAAACGCTAACAGTAAGGAAGGGAAATTAAAACAAGTTTATTCAATTCTTTTTTTGTTTGGTATGGATTCTTAACGCAAAAGGAACGTGATGTAATTGTTTAAATTCATGTCAAATAACACTCTCGAAATAAGTTGCAACAACCACGGTAACAGCAACAGCATTAGCGCATCTGTGTGTATATAAATAACGCAGTCAAACGCAGAACCAATACGAAAGTCATCCAAATATCGGGGGGTAAAAAAGTCGCAAAACTTTTGTCTGCGATTAAGCAAAAAAAGCGAGTAAATACGGTTGTAATGGAATACTACACGAAATAATCAATGACAACACAATACACGACATCATTGTCATCGTGGAATGCATTTTATGTTGTGTTGTGTTGTGTTGTTTATTTAGTTGCTTGATTGTTTATTGCTGTTGTTGGTGGTTAATTTAGAGCCGCTGGCCCAGTCAGTAGTCAGTCAGTCAGTATGGTAGCCAACAGTGGCTGGCTGGCTGACTGGCTACAAACAATAGCATGCATCTGTTTAAAGGGACAGAGGCAGAGAGAAAGATTCATTCAGTCTATGTTCAGGCTTTTGTATTACTTTGAAAATCAATTAACATCAATCAAACAAAATTGTGATTACGATTGTGATTGTGTATGTAACTGTGTGTGTTGTGGTTGTGCTTCCATGCGTGTGTGTGTGTTTGTAGTTGTAATTTGACTAGATTTAGTTTATTTTGTTGATTTTTATGTAAATAGTTGCTGTCAATGCATTTAAATACCTCCTCATCGTTTACGCGTACAACTGCACGCATTTGCCAAAAGCAAACACAGACACATCTCTATTAAAGTTATACAGGGAGGCACACAACACAGACAGTTTAACAGGCTATTGATGATTTTATTTTAGAAGAAAGAGACTGATTTGATTTGATTTTTTTAGAAAGAGGACTAAAAACTCACCAGAAAAAATAAAATGGATCCAGGGGTGGACTTGAAAAACTTTCTGTAATTGTAGTTGGGAAAGCTAAAAAATAAAAAAATAATAAAAATAATAAATGAAATGAAAGTAAATAAATTAATTTACAAAGTAATAAAAAAGAAAATATGAAAATTAAATTTAAATGTTGGGTGAATGACTTAAAAAGGCAAGAGTCAGAAACTATGGCCAATGTCTTGCACATGGTTTGTGTCTTTAGTAACGTGTATTGTGTTTATAAAGTAAATAACTTTCATTTATTTATTCTCACGTAATTATTTAATAAAGTGATGTAAACAATTAGGCTCAATTAGACGTTCATATATCAACTGGGACCATTATCTTGTCCTAGTGGAGATAAGATTACCTACAGTGAGCGCCAAAAGTGAGTAAACACCACTGAAATAATTCATTTTCTTAGGATAGCGAGAAAAGTAAATGAGAACAGTCGAATAAATTTCCAAAAATAAAAACGTTATTTATTACTTATAAAATATTAAAACAAAGACAACAATTCGTGATAAAGGAACTTTTTTTTAATACTTAAGAACATAACAGATAATTGAAAATTATAGTGGGTGTTGGCTGACTTATAGCGCTCACTGTATTTGCGTTTCAATGTCTTCTTGCTGTAGTATGCTACAAAAGTTAGATGTCACGAGTCGTTCTCCGCTTAACTTGTTGATACTCATCTAATCTCAAGGACTTTGGTCGACTGTAGGCCAACATCGCCCTGTCATTGAAACAGTCTGGTTTTGAAAACCCACCCTAAGGAAACCAATTCTATAATAAAAAATGACACGAGACTATACAGCGCAAATCAGAGTCTATGAGAGATGCAGCTACGCGAGCTAGTATTGAGGACTACAAGGTAAGTAGGAGAAAGCAGAGTCACGTTTTTAGAAGCAAGAAAAGGGAGCTCATAAGGCGAGAAAGTAAGGAAATCAAGTCGTGCAGGAATAAGAATGAGGAACAACATTTAAAAAAAGGCGTTGTATTGAACCTAATAAATGATGAAATGACCGCAAAATATCCGGAGCCCTAGGCATGAAGAGGTTTAAATTGTTAAACCAACTGCTTGTTCTGATAAAAGTACTTGGAGACCTTAATGCATCACCTTATTTGTAAAAGGTGTTTAGAAGCAAATATATCCAACGATTGGAACGTGAAAACGGATTCGAATCATACTCAAAATGTCTGAGACTTATACGCGTTCGTACTTATTTTAATATCATACTCATACTACTCATATTTAAAGTTTGAAATATTCATCGTACTCATATTTAACAATACGCATGATGTTATTGATTTCGACTCTGCTTTACTCAACATTTACAAGAATCACATAATAAGTATGATTCGCATACAAACACTACAATACTCGCTAGAAGGTTATGTGTTTGCTTTGCTTGCTGTCTTTGTCTTTGTCTTTTTCTTTCTTCTTTTTTTTTTTTTGTTAATGCAACAACAACTAAGACTGTACATTTTGATGAATTATTCTAATCCCTCGAATCATTTATGAGTATTATGAGTATTTTTCTAAATTTATGAATCTGAATGAGTAGGCGTATGAATCAAACATATTTCGAATGTTATGAGTTTGATGTCAACGTTGTACTCATACTCATTACAACCTGTACTTATAAATCAATGTTGTAGTGAATACGAATGAATCAGAGTAGTTGAATTATTAAGAGAGTATTGTGAGAAAAACTATAACCACGTGTCGAGTTAGTAGTGGTCCATGGTGGAATTAACCACAATCGATCAGATTATCCATACTACGCTAAATCCCACAAAACACTCTTCAAAAGCAAGGCAACTTTTATCATCTTTTTGTCAATTTTAAGACAGTATTTGATGGCTCAATAAGGGATCGAAGTTTTGCTGCAACGTGTGAAATCTATACCCGACCCGTACAAGGATATGTGATGCAACATTAAGCAACTTCTACCGCAATGTCAAGATAGAAAAAAATCTCTCGGAATATATTAATACCGTGGTAGATTTCCGACAAAGCGATATCTTATCATACGAGCTGTCTATCTTCATGATAAAGAGTGTTCAGCGAAGAAGACTGATCGCAATGGAACTATTTTTAGAAAAGATTTTAGTTGCTTGCGTATGACGACGACTGCAACCTTTAGTGCAGGAGTTTGCCAATATGGACCTGACAGTGCTGTTACGGCCAACAACTATAACTTAATCGTAAGCAAGAGATTTTACTTTCGAAATTGACTTTTCGACTAAGGGCAAAAGGAAAAGAAAAAATAAAGTTCTACGCAACATTCCAGGTCCAGTATAATTTTTCGATGATTTCCCTATTCATACCAACAATGGGCTGTATGAACTCCCCAGCGCCATAGACATTATTTAGCGGCAGTATCGATTCTGTATGTCTCTTCCCATCCATATTTGAATTTCAAAAATTAAATCTTTTATGAATTCAACCTGCAATTACTGCAAGTTTTGAAATATACATACAACACGGTTACTGGCAACATGCAACTCATGTGCTGCTTGCGGTTTCAATAATTTTTAAACACATACATAGGTTTAGTTGTTCTATTTAAAGCAGGTATAAAATTGTATTTTCTACCTGTCTACAGCACATTGCGTAGTAGTAAAGGAAAATTATGATCAAAACCACCGCATATAAAAGGTGTAAATGGCTGCTAGCCTATATGCACTTTAAAGGGTATGTAAATATGAGTATGTGGGTATGTATGAGTGTATGTACATTATAAACATATTATTTTAATAGTTACTGTTATTATTTTAATATGAATACCTTTATGCCTACAAATGCATGTGTGCTAGGAATACAGATATGGTTTCTCTACGCATGGTTCTCTACGAATGATGCTGCTATGCAGGACTGGATGTTTAGTAGTATAGTGGTAGAATACCTCAGTAAAAATCATTTTGTATAAATTTCATATTAAATGGCTCGTTTATGTTGCTAAAATAAACAATTGTTTTTACTTGGTTGTTGCTGATGCCATGTATTGGTTGCCTATTTATTTAAATACCAATACAAAGACATACTGACTGAGGTGGTATATGTCGAATCGAGCATATGTAGGTTTAATACACTCGAGAAAAAATTCTCAGTGAATTTAAAAGGATGTATGCACATTCTTGTTAACATGCTCAGTAAACAATGGGTGAGATCTTCGATCAACCAATATGTTAAAACCATCGACAGCCAGAAGAAGAGTTGGGCAATTTACAATTGTCTCAATCACTATTTCAGCAACAAGGCCAGTTTAATCAATTGCTTTGAGATACTAGTAAGATCCTACGTAAGACCTTCGTTCCACTGCGAGTTGGTGATGATTTCTGCATCCGATCCAACAGTATGCTGTATAAGCTCCTCAACGACATAGACGTTGTTCAGCGTATTAACATCCAGCGTCTATGGCTATGTCATTCGAATGGAGGAGAATGCTCCGGCGAAACGGGTATTTGAAGTCGGCGAAGAGGATGTCCTTGTTTGAGGAAGCCCTGTCATCGATTGGTGTGACCAACTGTGCGCAAGGAGCAGAGGCGCATGGAAGAATGAGTTACGGCAGGCCAAAATCAGTTAATTGGGTTGTTAATAACCAATTAAGTATGTAAATTATGTGAAATTGCCATCTTGGAGAATATATTTGGATGTACATATTGCACACACATACATTCACATGATAAGACTATCCATTTACATTTGAAACTTTAGTTGCTTTATAGCTGGTTTTGCGTCACACTCGCAGTAGTATGACAGTGTCTGATGGTAACTGAAACTATAGCCCTCACGCTGATAGTCAAACACAATGTTCGGTCGACTAGGTTCTAAAGGCTTTTCGCTTGAAAGCAAACAAATAATTCTCGTCTGATAACTTTATAGAAAGTCTGGTGTCATATTGAAAGTCTAGTGGAATAAGCTGATGATATAACATCTCTCACAGAGAACAGAGTGAGAAATGTTATAATTGCAGTATTTCCGGATGGCACCTGAACCACTCTTTGCCAATATAACTCCGTTCTTGAAAATCCTTTAGTCAGTATAACGACATAGCTTCTTACACCATTCATTTTGTGTGAGAAAATTTTATCAAAACTGGAGCGGGACCTACAGACAAATTTCGATTTCGAAACGCAGTCTCATGTACGAAAAATCTTTTATCATGGTTTTCAAATTTTACACATATTCAGTGGATCTAACTTTCTTGCAAACAAATTCAGGGTAGGGCTGTGAAATTAATAATTTGCTGAGTTCCAACAATAACCGATATACGAAACTGAAACAACGAAAAATAATTGCGAACTGCATCTGAAGTGTGTTTTAAACACACGAGCTTTCGTATAGTAAATCAACAGACTATTCACTAGACTGCGCCGATGCTATATATCACTCTTCTGGCATTATCTGTGCATTCAACATTTGTAGACGAATGGTGAAATATCATCTGCAACAGAGCTTTTATTGTTTTTCATTCTTTGGACTACATTTTGAACTTCTCTTATAAATGCCACGTGAACATTTGCTGGGTTTTAGTAATCGGCAATAGATTTTTAGTTTTGAATGGCCATTCTACTGCTGATTTCAACATTTTGCACATGACCAAGATCGTATAGTTTTTCATTTCAAGCTAAGGAAAGGTGAAAGTTCACATATGCATGTATTGTTAAACAAAATTCCAAGAGAAAGAAAAAAGAAAATGTTTCACAACCTTTGCCTGCATAATTTAGCATTTTCTTCGAGTACTTTTTAACCCACACACCTTTTACCCACACATGTATTTGCTTTGAAAAATGTCATGTTTAACTGTATTCTACATAACATAACGGTAACAATGTTTCTGTTTTGTTTCTAGTTGACAACAAACCACATGCCAAATTGAACTTCCACCTACGCAACAAATCTGAAATCCTGCCTCCTTATACAATAGGTGCCAACATATGTATACACACACATGTACATACATATGTATATTTATATATATGTATAGGTATTTGTAACAGTAGAATTGTTTGTATGTATATGTGTTGTTGTTATGTTAAAGTGCATCATCTGTTTTGCTATTGCAATGCAAAATTGAGAGTACAAGACACCACCACCACCACTACTACTAACTGACTGCACTACAACTATGTACATGTATAGTAAATACCAATTGTTCTTGTAACTATAAAATCTGTAGGATGACAAGGTAATGTTAGTGTATAAGTTTGTGTTTCTATGTTTAATGTAGGTACATAGTGGCATACAGATGTATGTAAGTATCTATGTATGTAGCATACTTGGCAAATTATTACAGATTGTGTACCCAATATTGGTATCAATAAAATACAATGTGTATGTGTGTATAACGAGTATAACGCAATAATAACAATAACAGTAATATTTATATGTTGTATATACCTATACATATGCTTATATATAGGCATAGTTGTTATTCTGGTTGTTTTATTTTATAGCTTGTTGTTGTTTTTTTCGTATGTATTTTGTTAAATTTTTTAAATCAAAAAGAAATCTGTTTTAAAAAAGTCATGTTTGTTTTTAATCTGGAAAACATTTCCAAGCATATATGATTTAAAAATATAACAGGCTCGATACAACTTTTAGAAATTTTAAGATAATTAAAAAAATTACGTCAAGTAAAGAAATAAGACAAGTACTGTAACAGTGTAAAATGGCATGTATAGGTAGTGCTCAAGAACTAATTGAATCCAAGTTTTCAGGCAGAACGTTCTCAGAAAGAGCTCTCCAGTCTTATACCAACGCAGAACTTCTTCATTAAAACATTTACAGAAACAATTTTGCAGAAGACTCATCTCTCTTACATACATACATACATACATAATTGGCCATTACAACCCTTCAGTCAGGATTACGGCCTATCTTCTCACACCACTCATGTTGTGTGCCTTAATTTTGAGTGGCGGGACCTATAGCTTAAAATCGACTCCGACGGAAAGGTTTTTTGAAAAACTTTTCATGGCAATTTTATTTGCTCTCAGAGTTTATGCCAGAAATCTGTTGAGAGAGAAGTCACCAAAGAAATATATTCATATTTTCCTTTTGATGTCTGACCTGGAGTTTGAACCGTGACCTTACGTCTAAAAAGCCAACACACTACCTACTAGACTACGGCGACACTTGGCTTTACTGGTCAAGGGCTAGTAATCATAATGTCTACGCGTACATGGATCCTTTGAATCACAAAAAGGACATGAAAAGTGTTCAGGTTCCATGGTACATATCAGGTGTCCTAGTCATATAAGCTGTCATTGTAAGTCTTAGAGTCCCATTGTTAGCGAGGTAAATGAAATCATATTCATGTGTAGCATTTATTGTTTAGGCATCTATCATGTGTATACCGTCTCGTATCCTATTTGAAGAAGCTCGGCCTACGTTGTATGTATAGTATCCCTTCAAGACTTTTATGATTGATTACCTTATATGCAGATGCTTTCTCTTAATAGACACTGCAACTGTTCTTCAGAATGACCTTTTTGCAATTTTAAACTCCATTAAATTCTATCTTTCAATTTTATACCCATTTGTTTAGATCTTTATCTGATAGTCTCTATGAAATCTAGCAGCTAGTATGTAGGCTTGCTAGACGATAGCTTGCTTAAACCTCAGAAACTAAGCTGACATAGCATTAATCAGCATGAAACCGACAAAACCCTACAAGAAAAATGGTAACGGGGCCAAGCCGCGCAATCTCGGTGGCCAGTTCACATGACCTCAACGTGAGAATACAGTGTTGACAAATCCACATGACGTTGGTGCCCAGATTATCCAGTTCAGGCTAAAAGAAGTCGAGTGATGATTCGGAAGATAGCAAAGAATGTGATGCCGACTCAACGTCACCGACGACAGGGTCAAATACTCACCGACTGTTGACACTGATGGCCAATGTCGTTTTCAAAGAAATATGTTCGGCTGACGTCGCCAACCCAAAATCCACACCAAGCAGCGCTTGTTTCGGGATGCTCTTGGAGTTCAAAATTCAACAAAATTGTTTGTTCACCTACTAATATATCCAGGAATGAGCCTCATCGCTGAAGAAGATTTTTCAATGAAAATTATGGTCGGTTGTCATCTGCTTCAGAGCCTATTCAGCTAACATACATCGTTATCTATGTTCTTCCATGGTGAGGAGCTGGTAAAACCAACTGAATAAATGACAACTAGTTTGATAGATAAAATCGTCCAGTAGGTAGTGTATTAGAAGTGAGGCTTCAGTTCAAACCCCAGTTCAGGCATCTCCAACTAAACGAAATATTACAAAACGAAATATTATAGTTCGTAATCCTGACTAAAGGGTTGTAATGACCGATTATGTTATATGTGGTTTGATAGATGTAGCTTCAGTAAAAGGGACGAGATCAATTATTGGTTCTATACAGCAGTGCATTTCTTGACCTACGCATGATGGGAATCTCTTGCCAAACAATTAACAATTAATTTAAGTATGGACATCTCTGCTGAAGTCCCCTATATAAGTAAGCAATTTTGAAATCTTTTAAAAGCGAATCAATCGCGTTTCATACAAGCTTTCAGCATCTCTTAATAAGTGAAGTACTTTTGGTCGAAACAAATACACACAATTTCTTTGGCTTCAGGTATACTCGACTTTGGTGCTGATTCAAACGATTGATTTGATTAACAATTAATTCCATCTTTCATCGCTAGTACTGAAGCAGTACAAACAAAAATATTTCCCTGTCTATCACTAAAAGAATTCCTTCCTTTGCTTTTAGATCAAATACCTCCAATTTGTCTTGCTCCTGGATAATTCCAAGACCTTAAAAATACTTTCAATGGTTATCAGATATTCTTATATGGAAATGCATTAAACAGTTAAGGCATCGTTTTCGAAAATTTTTTTAAACAAAAGCTTTAAAATGAAAATCCGTGTAATTACGAAATCTTTCCTTACCATCCTCACTCTAACCACGCATAGTTATTTGGCTTTAACTTTAAAGGAAGTGGTAATATTTAGTTTATAAACAAAACAAAACAAACCCGTTACTCTGCTACAACAACTAAATAATTGCTACATTATTTAAAATTACACAACAACAACAAACTAAATAATGGCTTAAAGTGGCTGCTCCCAGTCAAACCAACAAAGAATTCATTTTGAAACCCTGATGCACATATAAAGAAAACTGACAGGTTTTTTTTTACAAAATAGAGGCAAAACTTTATGACTGCATGTATGTAATTTTTAACAGCTCTTAAAACATTTACAACAACATGTTAACAACTTAAATTACAACAAAACTAAAACAAAATGAAGGGCCATAAAAACTCTATTAAAACTATAAAAACAAAAAAACAGGAGGATAAAGTCAAGTTAATTTTATAACAACTAACAACGGCAGCAATAGCAATGAAACAAAAATGCAAAAAGAAAAGCAGGGCGAGAGAAAAAAAATGGCGGTGGTTGTTGCAAGAGTATACAATATTATCATAGTTATACACGTACATATGTACATATAAGGTTGCAACACCAATATTTATAACATTTTCAAAGCAACATTAACCGGATGTAAAACGCACGCGTTAAAAAGTTTCCAAGCGAAAATATTGAAATGAAATGAAAATTTACGATATTGAAGTTTTGTTGTACCAGGCCTTGCTTTCACCATACCACACACTTTCAAAGCTAAATGGCTGCAACAAAATTTAAAAAAAAACCAATTCAAACTTATTAACGTTATGTGAACGTTGCACTTTTATATGGAAGTGGTAATGGGCCTGCAAATCGATGCATTTGATTGAAGCTGCCATAGCTGCAGTAACCTTTTCAATCAATAAAAATGTAATGCAAAATTAAATCGAAAGAAAAGTTTATTTTATGAAAAACTAAAAATCGGAAAATTATTAAATGCAATCGTAATTGCAAATAACCTTCAAATGAGTTTTCAATAAAAAACTAAATTCGGGGGGGAAAAATTATAAAAACATATGAAGTGATAGGAGGACCCCCTCCAAAACACGTCCTCATTAGTAGAATTTGTTCTTTCATAAACAGATATCAAGGTATGTTGAAGGAGAAAGGACCAGGGCCCTATTCCACTAAGCTACAAGTTCACAATTACAAGTGTTTTTGCCTGTAAAATTGTGAAATTGTAAATAATTGTGTTTCATCAAAATACAATTACAAGTTTGTGGCTACAAGTGATTTTTACAATTTACAAGTCTACAAGTCATATTTCTACAAGTCGTTATGTTTCACTAAAATAAATTTTCACTTGTACACTTGTAGAATTGTAGAAAAAAAGCTTAGGGTCGACAAAGACTCTCAAAAAAATTTTACAAGTTACAAGTGAATGATAAATTGAATTAAAATTTGATTTTTATCTATTTTTTATAAAAATTACTTCAAATAAACACAAAATCAAACAATTTAAATATTATTTAGCATTTATTTATTTATTTTGTTTGAAGAAATGATAAATACATAATAACAAACAAATGACATTGAGAGAAAAGTTTAACTAGAAAAATAAAGGGGTGTACACCCCCTTACGGCTTATAATTTCTGATGAGATAATTGAAGCTGCAGAGCTTTATTTTTTAATTGAAAATTTTCATTCTGCGGCTTCAAATTTTCAATTTGCCGATCCACCTTTTCTTCATCCTTATATTTTTTATTTTTCGCTTTCTCGTGGGCGAGAGATCCATTTTCCATACATCTCCTCGTTCTGGGTAGGAGTCACTTCTGTGTCTGGCAGCAATGACAAAATATCATTGCAGTCCTCTAAAGTGATACTCACTAACTTCTGCAATGACACTTGCTCACCATGAGGCTTTTGATGTTTGCCCAAAAAACATCACGCACGTATTTGGCGTATTTTCCACTTGGCACCAGTCCAAGTGCAAGACACCTCATACGCACGTTTTCCATCCATTTTTATCTCTTTGGTAAGTTTATCGCTAAACTTACCAAAAAGAACGTCTTTGGCAGCTAAAATCTGCCTCACCACTCTACGTTTATTATGTCGATTTGCCATTAAAAAATAATAATTTTCAATTTTTTAAACACAAACTATATATGTTTTGATTGATTAGTGGTGTGATAACAATCAAAACAAATTATCGATATACATTAGAGTACCCATAATTGCAAAAGTATTTAAAATAATTTTTTAAATTTTCATATATTTCATTAGTACTCTAATATACATATATTCACAAATATATTTCATTTATCAAAATATCTTTGAAAAAATATTTTATTTTATTGTGATTGTAATTGTAGAAATTGTAATTGTAGGAATTGTAATTGTAGGAATTGTAGTTTACAAGTACAAAAAGCTACAAGTATTGTGAAAATTTTCATGAAACACAATTCATTATCACTTGTAAGAATTAGAATTGTGATTGTAACTTGTAAACTTGTAGAATTGTAGTTTAGTGAAACAGGCCCCAGATGTATGGCTTTTTCGGTCTCATGTCTATCGGCATCAGTGTTGCCATATATGAAGATTTATCTTCTTTTTGAAGTTTTTTGAGGTGATGTGAAGATTAAAAGATTTCTACATTAAAAATAAGATTTTTATAAATTTGAAGATTTTTCATTTTTTAATCAACTATTGAGTCGAATAGACGTCTTAGAATTGTACTTTTTGCATGAAGACTTAGTAAAGTTCGATTCAGTGGAAAGCATTTTAAGTAATTTACAAAAGAGCGAATTTAAGCTATATATTTAAGTGACATCAATAAATTGAATCGACTATTTCAGAGCCAAAGTCCTCAAATACATCTACTGTACACTGAAATTTTACGATTATATCGTAAAATATTTGCATACTTCGTTAAAAACGAATTTATTTCTATTGAAAACTTTAACAAGATTGACTTAAACAACTCTTTGTATATTAAAGATCCTATGGATATTTATTTGGGAACCCAAGTATCCATAGCTCTAACAACTACGAATAACTACCAATTTTATATTGAGTTATGCAACAGCGTGTTAAAAAAATTGATTTTGAGAATGATTTCCTAAAATATGTTGAGATTTTAGCTCCTGATAATGTTATTAAAGGTAAAGTCAAAACTATTTCTCAATTAATTCGTTTTTTCCCGAATATTATAACTTCTGAAAATGCTCGAAAAACAGATGATGAATGGCAAGAATTGTGTCACTTTAATTTTAAAGAACACAATCTAACAGAAGAAAAAAACATTGAAGTATTTTGGGAAATCATTTTGAAAACAAAACATTGCCATGGATCTGAAGTTTTCCCTCACTTAAAAAAATTTATTTATGCCGTATTATGTATTCCTACTGCAGCCGCTAATGTTGAACGAATTTTTTCTCAAATTAATATTAATAAAAATAAAATTAGAAATAAACTAGAAATATCTACATTATGTGGCATTTTAAGAACAAAAGACTACCAAAAAAAAAAAAAAAATTTATCGCAATTGTACAAATCTAATACAAAGTTTAATAAAGAAATGTACAAAGTAACTGTACATAAATTGTACTTTTTTGTAATATATTTTATGAGCCTATAATTTTATGAAAAATATATTATTTACGTTATTTTTTGTTCCTTTTCTAAACGTTATTTAAAAATTAATGTCTTGTATACATTTTTATGTTATGTTTTAATCATAATGAACATGTATTTAATTTGATAAATTGTAGTTTTTGTAAAGTGAAGATTTTTTTCTGAAAAAAAGATTTTTTTTACTCAATTTGAAGGTTTTCGTTGAAATTTATATGGCAACACTGATCGGCATGCTCCTAAGCCATCATAGCTAAATGTTGTGCAGTCATGTACATATAGGAGATATTATCCACATTTTCTGTGGAAAATAAAACGTCCTTTACTTCTTTCAGTCTACTCCTGTGAGTGAGTTAAGTCTTGCACAGCATCCTTACTTAAATATTAGGTTGCGAGCTTAGGAAAACTGGGAAAGAACGAGTAGTGTTTCATCGTTTCAAAGCCTTCACCTTATGCCATGCATAGATTATTCTCTATCATACCTAAACGATTCAGATATAGTGCCAGCCCTCTATTAGATTATCAATTTGTCCTTGATGACTAGACACCGGAATAATGTGCACTATGTCATGCCTCATGTATTGTTAATCTCCTTGTCAAGTCGCCGTGGTCTAGTAGGTATAGGTTGCCTTATTACACGAGGACCGTGGTTCAAACGACAGTTCAGATATCTTAAACAAAACAAAATATGAGTAAAATGTTTGACTTTCATCTCAACAGTCTTATGGCAAAAAGTTTGAGAGAAAATAAGAGAGTTTCTCAATGAAAAGTTTCTCAAATCTATTGTTCGAAGTCAACTTAAAATTTTATAACCCTCAACTCATAGATAAAGCAAACACACAACATGGGTGCTATGTAAAGCTAGGTTGTATCCCTGAACAAGGCTTTAGTCAGGATCACAACCTATCTTTTTACACTACTCATGTTGTATGTGTAGATTTTATTCTTGAGTGGCGGGACCTACAGTTTGATGAACCACAGATTTAAGAAACTTTTCATGACGCAGTTTTTGTCAGAAGACCAGTGGGAGAACGTCGACGATGAAACATTTTTTTTTATTTCGTTTTGTTCGAGATGTCTGAGCTGAGGTTTGAACCCTAGGTTCACGTCAAATAAACCATGCGTCGAATAACGGGTAGGTATGTGGCGAGACTTCACTTACTTGCAAATGACTTGCGAAAAGGTTGTAGGAGATCTATTAGCTTTGTTTATCAACGCCCGTTTCTGGATATCAACATGCTTCCCCCATTTACGATAGTTTTCTCTTTTGAATCGATTAAACTTAAAGAGTCAAAGTTAAAAGGTGGTTTTCAGCTTAAGTCAGAATTAAATATGCTTTCAATGCCAATCTTCGATGATGTTTGCATAGATCTGTTAGAAATGAAGCATCATTTCAAGTGGTATCTCAAGGATGCCATACATGTACTCAAGTGGACTTTGGTATCCCAATGTTACCACACGATCTGTTATAAATATTAGCCTACATGTTGCATTATTCACTTAATACAGGGTAATAACTTGGTTTCAATTTTGTCAGTCGTCAGCAGCTTAAACACAGCAAGTAATCTCAGTTTGTCTTTAAACTTAAAGAAATCAACATCTTTAAGCCTAAAGAAAAGAAAAGTTGCAATTGAGTCCTCTACCGAGGCATAAATATGTCTTTTTCTTTGAAATTCTCATTAAATTTTATCAGACATTTAATAGACATTCAAAGCTCAAATAGTCATAAACAAGTAACTTATTATTCCGTGCCATTTAAAACTCCACCACTTAAAAGCAATATCAAAAGCCTTGTTAACATAGAATAAGTAAGTCACTCAGTTAGTCAGTCAGTCAGTCAGTTAGTCGAAGTCATAACATTTACACCTTTATTGCCGCCATCACATTATATTTGGTGTTACTCGTTAAAACACCAGCAATATTTATGCTAATGGGCCTAGCCAATGGTAAGTCGAAATATAAGTGGCCCTCGTTATACGAACGAATAATCCAAGACAGTGTGACTGCTCTTCTATGGTTGGCTTTTACTTTTGTTTTGTTGTAAAGATGAACATTAATTTGACCCTAAAGCATTGTAAATATGAGCATGTTCTAGAAAATGAGGCAACTTAAAAACCAAAATACTTTTCATCAAAATATACGATAACTGTCTTACAACAGTCTACTGCTGGCACTTAACAAAGTACTCAATACGTTGGTGTATAAATGAATTTTTATTTCAACTTCTTTTTGGCGGGAGAAAAATAAAAACGGTGTAAACGAAAGTAGATACTAAGGGAATCTATGAAAGCAATTTAACCCTAAACGTTACAGGTATAAAGTGGCAGTATACCATCATAGATTATTAGATTTCTGACGAACTCTCTGGCAAAACAAAAGAAAGGTAGAGTTTGATGACTACGAGGTGTAGTTTTTCAACATCTAATGTGTAGCTTGGTTGTGGATGAACTGTTCATGAATTTGGTTGAGGCCAGAATTGACTGACAAGACAAGAATCCAAAGAGACTACTTGTGATACAATTCAAAGAAGTCCTTGCACTCAAAGGGGTCTTTGAACTCAAAGGGGTTTTTGAACTCAAAGAGGTTTTTGAACTCAAACAGATGTCTGAACTCAAAGGGGCCTTTGATCTCAAAGGGGTCTTTGAACTCAAAAGCTTCTTTGCACTCAAAGCGCCCTTTTTGATCTCAAAGGCATCTTTGAATTCAAAGGCGTCTTTGCGGTATGACAGAGGCAAGAAGAAGCTGCTCTGCGACGCCGTTGGAAGCTCCGGATTTATAACAGTAAGTCATACCATAATGGTAAGCAAGCGATTAGTCTATTGTAGGAGGTCCAAGGAGATTCATCAGTCATTGCCTAAAAGCATCGCCCTTTGTGGATAATATATATGGGGGGGGGCTTATAGTGATGTGAAGCCTTTTGCTGATGGAGCCATACTCTTGCATAAAAGTGGTAGTGACTGACGGCCTTATATTATTCGTTGTCAATTATATACCCCCTGGAGAGGATCTGGAGTTGGAAAATTTCACAGCCTCTTATTTTTTATGAACTCAAAAACTTTAATCACAATTTCCACCAATTCTCCAGAGTTGGAATGAGTATTTCTTCAGTTTATAGTAGGAATTCTTTATCACTTCTTTACTCAATGCCTCCTCTAGGGCATCCTGATATCCAGAGTGTTTGTTAAGCTCTTTTTCTCTACTAAGGGTTAATTGTACTTCACATTTCCCCGCTTTTGACCATATCTAATGAAATATGCACTTTGCTTTTTATACTCAAAGCATTTCTTATGTTAAAGAAAAGCAAAAAAAAGAAAGAAACAGACAAACATCAAAATGCTGGCCATGTTTATATTTCTTTTACTTTTATGGACTCATCATAGAACTTATCATCATCATCACCACTTTGCCATCACACACTGGCATCCTTAGCATTACACGTGTATTTATTTGAAGATGTTTGAATTCTGTTAAATTTGTTGATTTTATATGTATTAAACATGGGATAAACGTATAAAGTTTAGAGGTGTTTGTACACGTATATATGTATGGGTGAATGTGTGTGTGTTTCATCTATATTGCCAAGTTTATTTTGGCTCTTTAATAATATGAGTCTGTAATTTCCCTAGAGTGTGTTTAACTTTGACGACTTAAGTTGTAAAACTTAAACATTCTCATCAACAACTACCCAACCACCAACCAACCCCCTGCATTTTTACTACAGCAATTACATGCAGATAAATAAAGGCTCACGCTCTCTATCTGCCCTTCGCTCTATCTCTTTCTGTCTAACTATCTCTGCTATAGACCCTTATGAACCAAAATAAAATAATTTTTTTGTTTTTCTTTCTCTTTATTTTTGGTCATCTACGGAGAAGACTTAGAAGACTTTTTGGAAGTCTAAAGCAGCAGCAACACCAACAACAACAATAATAATTATAAAGAAAAAGAAAAAACTCTTGAAAATATATGCGTTACATTCGGTAAACAGATCAGATACCAAGAATTCTTAAGTAAAATAGTATGTGTGCAAAGACAAGTGTTGCTTGTGTGTTAACAAACTTTTCTTATGCCTTTTACTTTAAGACAACGGACTGACAACAGACTGACAACGGACTGACTAACTGACATGTTGTGTTGATGATGTTGACCTTCCGTAGTAGACGTAGTACTACATTTTACCTTTAAATTTGGAAATTTCCTTAGCACAGCCAATGTTTGTTTTCTCGTTTCGTCGGAGAAAACTTAAGAATTCTTTGTGGCTTAGCATTCCATGCAATGGAATGGTACGTAGCTGGGTTTGAGGTACGGGTACATCATGTTGACATATTGTATTACAATGGAAAACTTAAAAGCTACAGAATAAAACTTTAAATTTTGTCTTACATTACATTGCATACAAAAGTTTGTTAACAACAATAATAAAGTAAATGTAATCTGTTTGGTAAGTATTTTGATAAATATTTACCAAAGAAATCTTAGAATCTTTACAAGTACAACGAGAAAGCTGAAATAATTTTGGGAAAATGTTGGTAGAAAATAATGCAGATAAGAAGCGAAAGGCTACGTGCAGCTTTCAGTTTAATTTTATTAATGTTACTTCATTATTTGTATTGTTTGTCAATTGATTCAATTTTACCAAAATAATTACACACATGTTATAAATACTACGTCACATGTCCTTACACTGACTCCAGTAGAGTGTGCTTTTTAGAGGAATATTGAGAAACAAACATTTCGTGCCAAAATGACACTAATCCCACTTGAACGTGCGTATGTCACATGTGCACTGGGGTTCGGTAAAACTGAAAAATCTGTGTTAGAGTGTGATTGTTACCTAAATTGCAAAAAAAAAACCAAAATGTGTTGCCAGATGGCAAGGAAAGTGACATGTATTAGAAACAAAACATAAAATATTGTGGTTGTGCTGCCAAAGAGTGAGAAGAGTAGGTTATGTTTAGCAGTAGAATAATAACGCTTGAACCCTATATAGGACGACTATACTAATCGTATATATTTTAGACTACAGAGCAACCTGAACCTGAATGTTGGCTTATTAGAAGTGAAACCACAGTTCAAACCGCAGGTCAGACATCTCCAACAAAAGAAAATATATAAAAAATATTTCTTCGGTGACTTCCTCTTCGCAGGAAGCCATCTGTCATCATTAAAATCTCAAAATCTCTCATCTGGAGTCGACTTTAAACTGCCAGTCCCACGACTCATGTATAAAATTAACACACACACCGTAATTGGTGAGGAAGCTAGGTTGTAATCCTAAGTGAAGAGTTCTAATGTGCAATTATGTATGTATGTAATCTAAGACCATTAAACCCCTAAGCTTCAAAGTCCGCGACTCTGGCGCATAAATTAAGCTAAGATTGACCGATGGCATTAGTTCTGTTGACTTTGAGGAATTCTATGTGTGTGTGGCTTATTCTGACACATCTACGACTTAAGAAAATCCCACAGCAAAAATCTGATGGGATTTAATTGCATGAAATTGCATGATTGTTGGATATTCCACATCACCTCCATGCTATTCAATCACTTGTGCAAAATTTGCAATGTTTCATAAGCTGTACGGCACTTAGAGCCAACATAATTAAACCAAATGTCAATGATGTCCAGGTCATCTAATTTAGCTCAAAAAAAGTTAATAATCATCAATATTTTGCGCCTCTAATTGAAAGGGTATTGTCCTTTTCAAAGAATTATGAATCGACGACGCTGCCAGCCCAAAATCCTTCCTAAATAGTAACTTTTTCGGGATGCATTGGACGTTTATGTGGCTTGGGATAGTCCTCAACCATCAGTCTAATGGAGAACCCTAATCTAACTTAAGGCCTCTAGTTTGATTCATCCCAGTAGGTCTGTATTTCAATTTAGATGAAGAAACCATAAGAAAATAGAAAGGCAGCAGTAAACAATACAGCAATTGTTGATCATTGCCCCTGGTTATATAAACACTACTTGTCCAGATTTTACCCCCTGAAACCTAAATTAATCTGGCAGCTTTGTCCCGCTTATTGGCACTAAATTTCTTGTGAGTGCGTGCTTATGTGTCATTGAAATTGAATCTGTTTTTAAGACACACACGCCAAATTTTTTTGGGAGGTATTCTTCATATTTTTTCTATTTTTTTTTACTTTCCATTATAGTGGTGGAAAATTGTTTCAATTAATTTCGTCTACAAAAGAAAAAAAAATTGCGTAAAATCAATGCGCATTAATAGCATAACGCATTGTTATTTCACCATAAATTGCGTTTTTTGAAAATTCTTTTCATTCGCAATTATTTGCTGAAGAACACCGTAATGCTTGTGTGCATACAATGTGAAGGCTTTGGTTTCTGAGACCAAAAATAAGGGTGTCTTTAGAACCCTTACTACGCGGAAGGAGTTTAAAAACAAAGGAATTCTTCAATTTAATTTTTAGTGTCAATATTGCAACATATTGACAATTGGCAACAGCTTGCAGGAATTTCTTACTTGCTAGGTTAGAGGGATGACCAAAATTTTAAAACCTGATAAAGATAGATTGTGGCCAATTTTTTAAACTTTAATACGGTTTTCAAATACACCTGGCGAAAGACTTTTAAATTGATTGCATGGAAATGCATCAGCCTGGGAAGAAGTAAAAGAATTTAGTAAATATTGGTATACTACCTCTGGAATCATTTTTAAATTTGAAACAGTGATAACAGCCAAGGGAAAAAACCTAAGTTTAAGTGAGTTTGATCCGAATGCACCTTAACAACCCTTTTGATCCCCTAATTTAATACATGTGTGGGTGGGATGTACAGTTTAAAGTTTTTGATGAATGAAGTTTTCATGGTGAATAAACTCTTGGAATTTCTAACAGACGACCCCAAAGAAATATTTCGTTTTGTTGGAGATATCTGGTCTGAGGTTTGAACCATTATCTCACACCTAATGGACCAACACGCTACCTATGGTATGACAGCAGATAGTAACTTGTCATGGAGGGCTTATATAGAGAGCATCTCAGGAATGGTAAGACTTGTCATAGTGGTATGCAAATGGATTACCAAAAAACGCTGGGGATGCCCAACAGTAGTGAGCTTTGGGCCAATTACTTGGGCAAATGGAGTAGGACAAGCAAAGCGCGAGTTGGCATAACAGGGGTAATAGCAACCTGTCCTACAGCGACGCTGGAAGCTCTGTTCTGTTTAAGTGGTGGTAGTGAGGGTCAAAGCTTAGGAGACTATGGTAGATTTACGGTAGAGAAGTCTACATTGAAATTCACTGAAAGATTTCATAACCAAAGAATTCGTTTGGGTTTCAACTCCTTAAATAACTGCCCTTTTAGGGCAGAACCAGTAGACTCTATGCCTGTGGGATGTGGGGAAATTAATGAAGTAATTTGAAAACTGCATACTCTTTTAAAAGAGCTGAGTACATGAGGACAACAATGTAGTTGCGTTTGATAAAGCAGTCTCCCTAGAAAATTCAATTGAATTCCTACATGGCGTTGGCGCTCCTCTGCAGAGAGGCAAACAAATAGTCTCACAAAAACTCTATTCATTGGCAAAGTTAGGATGTATTAATGAATTCTCTTGTAGAGACAACAGACAGGTCTGGCCCGATATGGATAAATATATGTGAAACTGAATTTGTATTAAACCTTTCAAGATTTCATCTACTGAAACTCATAGCAATGATAACGGGACACTGGCCTCTGGGTGTTCATGCCAGGAGTCTGGAAGTAGCTTATGATGACTTTTGCAGAAGCTGCAACGAC
The DNA here is from genome assembly GCA_930367235.1 of Sarcophaga rosellei. Taxonomy (NCBI): domain Eukaryota; kingdom Metazoa; phylum Arthropoda; class Insecta; order Diptera; family Sarcophagidae; genus Sarcophaga; species Sarcophaga rosellei. Next base: position 10,672,755 of record OV884020.1, on the reverse strand, counting down.
GAGCAAGAAGAGAAAACCACAGAATTATCTTCTCTATAAAGATCCAGAGCTTGGGAACCTGTGGGTATTCATACCAGCTACCTGGGAATATCTCATGATGACTTTTGCAGAAGCTGCAACGACGAGGAAGAAAAGAAGACCACAGAATTATCTTCTCTATCATTGTCCAGCACTGCTTAGGAATCTCTGCGTATTCATACCAGCAACCTGTGAATATCTCATGACAACTTTTGCAGAATCTGCAGGGTAACGAGAATGAAGAAGACGCCACAGAATAACTACTCTATCATGGTCCAGCTCTTGGGAACCTGAGGAGTAGAATTCCTAAATACCGAGAATTTAATGAGCAAACGTGTCTAGACGAAGATGATTTAAGAAAATTATTCTGTTTTATAAGACTTCGGGATGATTGCGATATACCAAACAGGAGCTTTAATTACGAAGAATTGGCATAGAGAGGGAGCTTATAGGACCCATGTAAGCTGCGCATAGTGGGAGGCTGCCAGTTTAACCTAACCGAAACCATGGTAAGTTTGCTCTCGTTCAACCAACCTACCAACCTAACTACTCTTTAAACTGTTTGGCATTTAAAATTGTCCTTGTAGCAATTAGTGTGATAAATATTTTCAAAAGTTCACCAATAATTAATCCTTTTGCTGGCCCTATACTCAATGGAAAAAAACCAAACAAAACGTTGAAAAACGTATTCAATTTTAAACCAGTCATATCTCTTAATTTACACCATTAAATCCTTTTATAATAATGACAATTTATAAGAGTGAATAACAACAACAACAACAAAAAAAATTTAAAAATAAAATTAAAAAAATAAACGTTTAAATTATTTGAATAAGTACATGAGTACACAATGCATACGTACATATGAGTCCTTATGTTTTAATGAGCATGCATGTTAGTGTTCAAGTGACTGAGTGTGAGTGTATTAACTCTGCCTGAAATCGATTTAAACAATTACCATAATCTGCATAAATAATGTCACAATTATTTATTGAAACTCAAACGCTAGAATGTGATACGATGATACATCAGATCATGTTGAAACAACAGCAAAGACTTTTAAGCTGACTTAGTGTTACACTTACTAAAGAAGAGGCTGATTAAGTTGATAAAGGCTTTTACCTTTTGATATCAAAATTAATACCATGAACCTTAATATGTTAACTGATTTGTAAAGCTTTAAATTGCATTCATTAATACATTTCCCCTAAAGTAGGGTACGACATAATCGACCTAGATAGACTAAATCAATGATGAGCCTTATTTGAAATATAAATTTAAATTTATAGCACGCACAAGCACACATACAAACACACATGCCTACATTCGCTATTTTATTTTTCACTTGAGGTTGCAATAACATTTAATGAGGTAGCCGCTGCTGATGCTACCACTGCTGCTGAATGCCGGTTGCTATTAAACGCCAATAAAAATCTCCGGTTTTTTTTTGTTGTATGCAGAATATTGTTGTTAAATATCATTAAATTTAATGAATTTTTATCACCTTTAGCAAATACTATAAAATTTATGTAATTGTGTTTGCACACAAATACACTCACACATAGTACATATACAGTTTAATTTGAATATTTATGGCCACCAAAAAAGGTAAAATTATTATTAATTTTATTGATTTATTTAATAGCCCTTGTAAAATACGTAAATACAAGGTGTAAATATAAATTATAGAGGAATTCGAATGCGAGAGAGAATTTCCAATCAATTTGTGAAACAATAATAACAAATATTGGATTAAGTTATACAACCACAGCCTTTAAATATGGTTTGTGTCTTTAATAAATGACATGAGGTGTGTGTTCGCTTATTAGACGTAAAGCCCTGGTTCGAGCCCCAGCCCAGACATCAAAAATATTTCTTCGGCGACTTCCTCTCAGCAGATTTCTGGCAAAAACTCTGAGAGTAAATAAAATTGCCATGAAAAAGTTTCTCAAAATCTGTCGTTTGGAGTCCAAGTTAAACTGTAGGGCCCGCCACTCATGTACAAAATTAAGGCACACAACATGAATGGGGTAATAAGCTAGGCCGTATTTCTGACTGAAGAAAATTGAAAGAAAATACGTGGATTGCAACGTAAGAAAGATTTTTAAAGCATACTTCATATGTCTCAATTTAATAGGAAGACCGAGGGGACTTACACATCAGTCGTTGGACCTATACTTGCCATTATATCAACAAGACGAATCCAGACTACGATAATCATTTGGTGAGTAGCCCAATACTGCATCGAAGGACTCTATTCAAAGCTTTGTTGAAAACTATTGCTTGTCAAATTATATTTGACCTTTTAAGGCCCCTCTTTTTTGAATTTAGGAATTTATTATGTTTTCACCTTAAGGTGTTTGTTTAATACTGAAATTATATCATTGTAAATATTTTTTCTAATACAAACGATTTAAATGTTAATGAGGTGCTAAAAACAAATTGTAATTGATACAATCAGAATTAAATATTCATGTGCACTAATCTACATTCTGTGTTCAAAAGAAAATTGTTATACCCTACACGCCAACATTGGAGGTAGGCAGATATTGGATTTTTAATTATATTAATTTTATCATACTTCTGGAGCACAATCAGGAGTCACACTGCTAAGGTGGTCTACTAAACCAATGGAAATGGATGCCCAGCTGCCATTACAGAACACATTCGACATGTTCTAGTAAAGTTTTTGTGAAGAAAATGAACCTCCAGGTTGCGTCCAATTCATAGCAGTTGGTTCTGCGTAACATTTTTTTTGCATTGTCTTAGATAGATACCGAGGCACTTAAACACTTTTCGATAATGAATGTAGGATTGAATTTATATGCCAAGATAAAATGATTTCCCAATATATTAATGGTACGCTGGTAAGTTAATCATCGGTACTATAAGGTCTTTTTTTTTTAAAGAGCTTCCTCTTTAAATAAAACAAAGTGTGTGTGTGTGTGTACGACATCATTGAACTTTAGATGTCGGCCATGAAATCTATGGTTGGTTCACATGCGAAATATTAAATGTTCCATAATTCTGGCTCATAAAACAGACATCGGCACAAAGAGAACATGATAAAAATGTAAGTGTATTTGTCAGAGGCATATGTTAACCCAGAGGAAAATTGTTAGTAATATTTTCAAGTCTACTTATTAACCCAATAATATGTATATGTGAGCGGAAAATATAGAAAAATTTTACTGAGCTAAATTCCTAAAGACACCGTATTTAACTTGGCAAGTATTCTTCCAAAAATGGAAATCATTTCTCATTGATATTAGTGAATCCTACTATAATATTTTTTTGAGTGTATAATTGAAGTCTGAAAAAAAGATACATGAACCTTCTTCTTTAGAAGCTGACAAGCAACTGAGTGTATTTTTACTCTCCTATGTGTGTAAAAAGCCGAAGAGGTTCTTCCCCTGGGGGACGTTGGTGCCGATGTCTGCTCATAAATCAGATTGAATTTGACTGACGGTACGGATAGTGTTGGGTTTGAGGATCGCTGTTGTTTTTTGTTAATTTGCATACATCTGCTACCTAAGAAAAGTCTAACTTGGTCAAATTAAATGATTTCAATATCGAGTGTTGCATGAGCTGTGGAGCCGTCCTGTAGAAACCACATGATGTCAACGTTAACATTGATGATCCCGAACAAAATCTAGACCAGACGGAGACTTTTTCGGGGTGCATTGGCCGCTTTTGTATCTCAGGTCAATTGGTATTGTCCCAACTCACCCAAAAATAGGCATCATCGTAATAATTTTTCATTGCAAATTAGCATCAATTGATCCAGAGTCAATTCAGCGAACATGCGTCATTGTCAGTAGTCTTTTTCTTTCAGTTCCTGGGATAGTAGAATTTTGTACATGTGCAGGCCAAATTCACGACGCACAACTTGCAAAGTTGTGGTCTTATGAGCGGCACGAAATCGACTGCTTCCGAATTTTCCGCACACTCTCACTGACAGCGTCCGTGTTTTAGGCAGATTTGAAGTTTCGTCAACGTTGATCTATTATTAACTGAACTAGTGAATCCGAATTTATACAGTGCACTGAAAATACTGCTCTCGGTAGGACGATTGTGGTCATCGTAAAATGGGCTACTCAGGCGGGCAGTACAGAAATCAAATAAAACGATTTCTTTTGTAATCAAAAAACCCTGTATTTTAGAAATGTGCTAGGTCGTAATCCTGACTGAAGGCTTGTATTGTCCAATTATATACAGTGGTGGCCACGAATTTAAGACACGACATATGATGGACTTATTTGTGATCATTTTGTGATAATTGAGAAATCTCAAGAAACCCATGATATTTTGGAAAAATATACTTTGGAGTTTTGCCGCCTCGGCTCTGATGGAAAGCAGTACGTCTGGCGCCCTCCAAACCTAGAACATCATCCAAAGTACACCCTAAAAACAACATGGTGGTGGAAATGTGACGGTGTGGGCAGCATTTTCCTGGCATGGTGTAGGTCCCATTTACAATATAAATTCTAAAATGGACCACCATGTTTACAAAAATTTTATAACAGACGCAATGATACCATTCGCTGAAGACAACATGCCTCCAATATAGAAATTTATGCATGATAATGACCCTAAGCACATTTCACGTCTACTGAAGAGTTGCTTAGAAGAAAACGATATCATTGTTCTTAAGTGGCCAGCTCAATCCCCGGACCTCAATTCAATTGAGAACTTGTGGAATGATGTTGAGGAATATTTACGAACAGTTAAACCAAAAAATTCAAGCGATTTGTGGGAAGAAATCCAAAGGGTTTGGTATGCAATTCCAAAGCAACGTTATGTGGCATTAGTCGAAAGTTTACCCGGGAGATGTGCTGCTGTGATGAAAAATAAAGGATTTCCCACTAAATAATAGGTTTTTTTATGAAGCTGAGCTTAATTTAGAGAATAGTGTTATATTATGCCTATGTCTTAAATTCGTGACCAGGTAAAATTTGTGTTTATGTATATAATATGTAAATAAAAATTCTTAACCGAATATAGGTAAGAAAATATTATTAATTTATTCTTCATAACATTACTAAAATCCTAAAAAAATATCATGGACCCATAATTTTTTGAATAAAATGTAAAAATTATCTCAAATAACTCAGTCATATGTCGTGTCTTAAATTCGTGGCCACCACTGTATGTATGTATGTTTATCAACTCTTTTAATAACAATAAGATTTTATTTTTTAAAATGGTAGAAATTGCTCAAAAGTTTTCACGAATGTTTATGCTTTGCTTCGTGGCAAACCCACATTTTGGTAGCATTTCATATAGTCGGCTTTGACGGCGTGTAACTTATTCACTCAGTTGTAAGTATATGTATGTATATGATTGCAGATAAATGTTTTATATGTTTAGTCATAAATATTTCAATTTAAAACGCCTATAATTACTAAATAATTATGTACTCGTTCGTGTATACAAAATTTAGGTTAATACGCTGGTTAATTATACGATATTAAATCGCATGCATGCCTGCATGCATGTGAAATTATTAAATTCTTGTTTTTATGCAATTTAAAAATTTGTTGCTATTGCCGGTATTAATGTTTAAAATCTTAGAAGTAATTAGATTTTTTGCAATCACGTTTTAACCATTGAAAACCATACGATTTTCAGAATTTTGTTTTTTCTTACGCAGCAAATTTTTTTTTTTTTGGGCAAAGTAAAGTTTCTTAAGAAGAAAAAAAAGTTATTTGCACGCCCTTCATTTAAATTAGAAATAAACTGTGAAACGTTTTGTATTTAAGAAACTTGTTAAAGAAAGGAAAGAGACATGAAGCTGCTGCAGTCTATTATTTGTACGTTATAAGGCTTGAGATTTTTTTTTCCAATTTTTTTTTTTTTTTTTTTTTTTTTGATAATGAAACAAATAAGAAAACTTTTATCATTCGTTTTATTTTGAAAAATAAATATTATTTATTTTATGCTTTTATTTTTCTTAATAAAAAAAAAACCAAAGCCTTTGGGGTATAAAATTTTATAAAGAATCACGTGCTTATCTACTCAAACCCACACAATTAACGCCCATTTTGACAGTAATTTCAGTGCAAGAAAAGCAAAGGAAAGATTTTATTCTCTTTTTTCTTTTCTTTTCATTTTCTTTCATTTGCTACTTTTCCTTCATTATTTTTACATTTCAACTGCCAGGCAAACGAGCAGAAAATGAAACATCCTATTGCTCATCCTATTCCTGCCATACTTTACATATCTGAAATTCTAAAATAATTTCCCTCCCCCAGAAAATGGGCTGTTGTTAAACATCCCCCTTTTGTCATTGAGTGTATACATTCGAAATAATAAAAATTTATTTTGTTTTTGCTTTTTCTAGAAAAGAAAGAAAGAAAAAAAATTTCTTTCGATTCGAAATCGTATTGAATGACTGTCTCTCTCTCAGGCCATACAACAAATTTTAATTGCTGCCAAAGTCAATTCGAAATTCGTTTTATTTTTGCCAATAACATTTACAACAATAATAAATAATTCGTATTCTTTCTATTGTTGTTATTGTTGTTGCTGTTGTTGTATTGATAAGAAAGTCACGTTCAATGAATTGGTAACACTGAAATGAAATTCTAAACTTTTGGCGCGGCCCAACTCCAAACTGTACTTCTGGCTTGGCTGGGAAAATACAAATAATGATGCTTGATGCCTATGCTACTCACCCATACCTTACTTACACTTACACAGCTATCTATGGTGGTTTGTGAATGCATGAATAGCTCGTAAATGAGTGTATAAATGTTTCTATAGCTGGCAGCAAAAACAATCTTATTTGTGTCTTTATTATCAATGACAGCAGCATAACACAATGATATCAAGAGTTCTTCTCCAACCAAGACCATTTACAGTTTTTGTTCTCCTTTCCTTTAAATTTATTTAGCCTTTTGGCCCTGAATTATTTTTTTGCTCTTCCCGCCTTCCTTTTATATAACAGCCCTCTTAATACTGTTTTAACAATTGCAATTCATAGATTGTTAGTTAATGATACTCATAAAACAGTCCCATAAATGTCATACAAAAACAAATTCTATCTTAAGATACACACAATTAAAGAGAGGACCACCGATAATGGAAAATTTATGAAGAAATTTTCGATTAATTATTGATTTTATTTCAAGGGTTATGTGTCCAAAGAAAATGGTTAAAAGTGGAGGCTGCAAGTTATTTCAAATGGTATTGGATATAGGCATTAATTCTAAGCGTAAATTTTTACAATCATATTCAACGTTAGTTAACACCATGATTCGGATTTAGTAGCCATAAAGGGTTTCAACACCAAACTCTTCTGTAGGATAATAAAATGAAGGTTGAAGAGAGCTGTCGAAGCACTTTACACCTCTAAGTCAGATAGATTTTACGAGCATAGACATGCCATCACAGCCTACTTTTCTCCACCACATTTTCACGGTACTCGCATTTAGTGGAGAAAAGTCGGCATTATTTAAAAATTAATTTCACTAAAGACCTATAAAATAGAGTACAAAGGCAGTCAGCTGTCATAATCACCAGTGCACACTCTATGCCACTTCAAGGCATTACTTGTTACACTCGTTTGGCTATCTACTATCCTTTTATAGAAGCAGTAGGTTGAGAAGGTGCCAGAAGGCACCAGATCCCGCCACTCAATGATAAAATTAAACCAAACAGATTATAATCCTGACTAAAGGATTGCAATGACTAATTAAGTAATTTGGGTCTTTTGATGTGACATTCATGTGATTACCGGTTCATGTTTATCTTAAAGGCACTGATCACAGAAATGTTTTCCAGGCGGAGGTCATGGCCATATTGAATAGGGGACTAGGGGCTTGTTGGGCGAAAGAAATTTCATTGAAAATCTCTTAATTTACTCGGACCGCCAGACTACGTTCAACTACTTCACAATCATCACCAGAACGTCCTTCCTCGCCTATGAATACCAGGACTTTTCCAGCCAACTCTTACATGGATTCTAGGATATACTTATGACTGCAATTGGATTCTCCTGATATTTCAGGATACAGATATTTATATTAAATCAGTGGAACTGGATATCCTTAGATTGAGTTACAAGGACGCTCAAATTAGTTTGACAACATAACGATACCTTTAGTTTTGCTAGACCTTTACGTCTCTCATTTAAATATGTTGCACAATCAACCACAGCTCTATAGGGGTTCTTGGAAGGCATGCCTTTTAGATTGGCATTATTTGGCATTCCTTTAAATAACTTTTGCCCTAGGAGAAAGAAAAAACTGTCTTTCGCATCACATGTGCCTGTGGATGTCATAGTTGAGGTCTACGAATTCGGATCATCGTAAGTCCTGGTAAGCCATCACACGACTAACTACACTATGGCAGCCAACAGCAGATAGTTTAATAAGTTATGGAATCCACCACATTATATTACTATTTACAATATCCTTTGACTTTTCGCATTTGCCGGAAAACTATTACAAGGAAAATCAAAATTTTTTTTACTGATTTCTACTTCGATATCCCAACTGCAACAATACGGAGCCAAGCAATCATAAGATTGTTCGAATATGTAGTTTAGTATCGTATCTTTCTAACATCATTTAGCTTTATACAATCCAATTTATAATTAAACGTCCCAGGACTTAAAATATTTCTAACAAAAGAAAAATGTTTCCGCCTTTAGCGATCAGAGAACAGATATCTGTGGTTAAGCTATACCTTTATAATTTAAAGCCAACCTCTAAGTTTCGAGCATTTATTGTCATGATTAGAATCGTGATTAGAAACAAATGTATTTAAATTTTCTTTTATTCTAACAATTGCACCCCATATGAGTCTTGAAGCTTTGTTTCGAACATCAATCATTTACGCAACTTCTCATTAAAATCAAGCCGTTACTAAATTATTGTTGTTATTATTGTTGTTGTTGCTGTTTTCCAACTTTAAATACCAATTTCAATTGTTATTTTTCAATTTTATAAAATACACAAGAATTACTCTTCAAATAATAATAACCCACACGATACGTTATGCTTCAACGCCATATGCAAATCTATACTACTACTCGTATACAATTATTTTCATAGAGGGTTATTTAAAATAAATAAACACACAGACACATACTCACATATACATACATACATGCAAAAGGACTGCCAAAAAAACCTCGAAAGGAAACTAAAAAGGGTACGAAATTTCGTTAAGCCTTCAAGGGATTTTTTTTTTTTCATTTGCTAGTCTTGTTACAATCCCATTTTGGTCGAAATCTAGTTGGGTGGAGACGGTTAAAATTGTTGTATTTGCAAATAAAATTGTTGGGTAAATAATTACATGCGTATAAATCATTAGTTGGTGAAGCTATGTTAAGGATATTCACATAGAGCAGCAAAATTCTGAGAGCTAAGTAGTCATGGCCAGCCAAAAACACTGTACTTAAGGAACCTATATGCCTCCAAGAAGTCTAAAGAAAAAGACAGAAAATTTTCTATTTCCTTAATGTACTTATGAATACCCCTACTATTGTTTAAATTAAGCACGAAAAAAAAACAATTTGTTTTCCACATGAGCATTTGTTCTATGACAACATTTGATTGCATTCGTATTTGGGTTCCTTCCTTCTCTATTTTTGTAATTATAACGACACGATAATAAATGTCAACCAAAAGCTCTACAAACTCCTTGCGAAGAATGTTAAATCAACTGGTATTAAAATAATAAATAATGCCTCCAATATATTTTATAAACACTGTTCACTTTTAAAACAAACAACAAAAAAAGGGTTTAAATTCACAAAAGGGTTGCTATACACATGTGTGTATATGAAGAGCATTTGGATTATAATATGAACCTGTTTTTCATTTGTTTGTTATTCTTGCCAAGTAAAATGTTGCCTTTAAAAGTAATGGAAGGTTTAATCGAAAAGATACACGTTTTATGAAGATGATCAGTGCAGCGGGGACTTGTTAGTCCCCATTCTGAATGTTTATTCAGGGTCTTCCAACAGAGACTTTCGAATTTTAGTAGTTGATAACCGCAGTGTTGTTGAAGGTGCCTCTATCCAATAAGATGTCATTTGGACAGTCTGTTTTGTGTTCACTGAAAGAGCTTTGGAGCTGAGGGCAACTGCCTTTAATCGACGAAAAGTCACCTTCAGTGATGAGAGTCATTCCTGGATGAATGAGTACGTAAACAAGCAAAATTATCGAATTAGAGATAAATTGGTGCAAGGATAAGGCCTTATGAGATGAAAGTGTGGTTTCCGTAATTAATACTTTGCCAGTAGTTTGACAAAGATATCCGGAAAATAGGCAGCCAAACTGTGAGGTTAGACCACCTCTCAGTTTAGATCAGGAATGGAATCTACTTTGTCAATTGGACCGGCTATGCTTCTTTTTTCTTTTTTTTTTCTTACAAACAACACTCTAGTAATGATACCTACTCATGCAGTAAACTATGTGGAAGCTACGAAAGTATTTTGCGGGCAGCAGAAGATGGCGAGCATTGCTTACGGGCGAGCAATGAATATGGAAAAGCTCCTGCAGAGTATCTGGAAAATTAATCCTCTGTACTGCATTGTGGGATCTCATGGCCAGAATTATATATGCTTTATGAGATTCCAACTCACCGTAGTCTAATAGGTAGTATGACGTGAGGGTATGATTCAAACCCTAGCCCAGTCATCTTGAACAATACGAAATTTAAAAAGAAGTATTGTTTCGACGACTTTTTCTCAGCAGCCTTCTAGCAAAAACTCTATGAAAGTAAATAAAAAATTCCCATGAGAAGTTGCTCAAATATGTTGCTCAGAGTCGAATTTAAACTGTAGGTACTAACACTCTTGTATTAAGTAACCACACACAACATGGGTAGAGTGAGAAGCTAGCCATAACAAAATGGTTGTAATGACCAATAGAGTACGTAAGTAAGTTAAGAGAAATTCTTCTTTTGTGGCGGGACATACAGTTTAACGTCGACTCCGAACGACAGATTTTAAGAAACTTTTTCTTGGCAGGTTTATTTACAATCAGATTATCTGCCAGAAATCTGCTGAGAGGGAATCGCCGAAGAAATATTTTTTTTTCATATTTCGTAAAGATATCTGGCCTGGGGCTAGAACCCGGGCTTTACGTCTAATAAGCGAGCATACTACCTACTAGACTACGGCGACTACAAACCACGACGACTAGAAATTTCTATATACTAGCGCTTAACTGCATATTCTGTTGTTTCGCATTCCTCATCACACAATCAACATTTTAAGTTTAAACCGAATCCGGCCACGTTGTCTAACAAGTAAATATCATATTGGATCATATTATTCTAATTAAAGTGTTCATAGCTCTCGTACTTACTACTATAAACAACGAGTTTGAATACAACAGAGCCTCTAGCACCGCTGTAGGACAGGTTCTCATTGCTCCTGTTTAAAAAAAACTCATTCCAATCTCTGTATTTTATCCCACTGCACTTGAGCTCTATTTCAATTTGTTTTGAGTGCTTAAATAATGACGTCACTTGTCACAGTTAACATGATCGTTCTGATATACAATCAATTTATCATTCTTTGTATGCATTCACAAGGCTTTCTGTAATGCTTCTGCCCCTATCTTTCTGACTCTTTTGAATTACTTTATACATGAGCGAAGACTAGATATACTTCTTGTACTTTCTCTGAACGATGTGAAAATTGTTGCATCGCTGAAAAATTTTCCCATATTCATTATTTAATCAATCACTATTCAAATGGCTGTAATTTAACTACAATATCATCTAAGATAGTGAGCATGTAAAGCGAAAAGCGTGTTAGATTTTAACCCTTATTAGCGCGTATAACGTGTGACCGTTTGTCATAATCCTATCACATAACAAGCTTACTTAAATTGCAATTCTATTCCTGTTTTTGTCTGCCCTCAAGTACATTTTCATTTGCCGCGCTATGCTCCAGCAAATCCATAAAAATCAGCTTATCCAGATGTAATGTGATGCCGTCAGTCAAAATGCCAAATGTAAAGGGAGAAGCTTTATTTATGATTGAAATCTTAAAGAAAATGTGTACGTATGTGTGTGTGTGCTTGCCACGAGTTGCTTGCAATATCATGGGCCTGCCAAAATGACACACACACACACACTCTGCATTAGAAAGACAATGCGTATGCATTGGCAAGTCAGAGTGTGCGTTCCATATCAAATCAGTGATAAGTCAGTGATGATTATTATTTGTTAGACGACATACAAATCCATTGATACACACTTTCCCTGACTTGTGATGTTGAGAATCTCTTAAAAAAAAGTATCAAACGTAAATGAAAAACAATCGAAATCACTGACTGCCAAAAATCAAAAAATAAAGGAGAGGATATTAGGGTTGTTGTGCTGCCTATTGCTTTGAATCGGAAGTAGAAAATATTTGTTTGTTTTGTTGTAGCTGTTGCTTTCTTTGTGATGCCTTTGTTAAGATATTGTTGAATAATTCACATTCATTGTACCACCACTTTGCCTGCATTGATTGGCATCGGAAATTGAAGTGCTTTTTTTATTAAATTTTTGTTCGTTCTCTTTACTTCTCTTTTCTTTTACAATTGTATGAGAATATTTTCAAGTTGTTTTCCCTTTCAAAGGCCTAAAACAAAAACAAAATATCGTCAACAATTTCATTATATGGCATCATCGTATCATTAAACGTATTTAGATCGCATCCATGTGCCCAACATTCTTTGGTTTCTATTTTCTTGGCCATATTGGCCTGCCACGAATCTCTTGCCTTTTGACACAATTTAATCAAAATCTCAAAAAGCAATTGATTCCATTCAATATGAGTGATTGAAAGCTGTGTGTAAGAGGGGAAAAGCAAAATTGATTTTAATCGCTGATAAGATTTCGCGTATTATGCGTAATTGATTGATGATTGACATTTCAACCTTCATATGTATGTTTGTGGTAAATTAGATTTAAGATATGTTTATGAAAACCAACTGCTTTTATGGCCATTTTATTTATTCTCAGAGTTTTTGGCAATAGACTGCTGAGAGAAAGTCACCGAAAGAATAATTTTTTCGAGATGTCTAAGGCAAATGTTGAACTATGAGATCTCGTCTAATAAGCCAACACTCTATCTGCTAGACTACGAAGACGACAATGCAATATTGGCCCTGTAGTTAGGATTAAAACCTAACTCCTCACTTCACCCACGTTGATGCAATAGTTTCATCAATAACTCGAGTGGCTCACAGCTTTTAACAACAGATGGCTATTAGTTGCTCTCAGAGCTTTTATCATCGTACTACTTAAAGGAGATCGCCGAAAAGAATTATTTTACATTTTTTTTCTAGACTTTAGAGCAGTAGTTTGAACACAGATAGACTGCGACAACTAAATAATCTATGGATTCACTAAAAGCCTACTTAAGTGAATAGTATGTGTGAAATGAGAAGCTGGGCCGCAGTCCCGACTGAAGGGTTGTAATGGCCAATTATTTATGTATGTATGTATGTGTAAAATATCGTCTAAACCTTTTTATTCATTTGAATATCTATTGATGCCATTATGCATACGAATAACATCGTTCAGATTTCCACCACAGCTTTTCTCGGTGAAAAGCATCTGAAATGTCCTATCTTCCAGGATAAATGACAACTCATTTAAAAGATTGATTAGCATCAACAAGATGGCCGTTATTACATGTGAAAGTTTGAAACGTCCTTCAGGGTTGTGTTTCAACGATAACTTGACGGTAAATTTCAAAGATTTCAATGTTAGGAGATAATTTGCTTAGGCACGGTTGCTATGTTATTCCCAAAAAAAAGACCGTTGGCAGCAAATCTTACGATCTTGGTGGTCACTAAACTAGCCAAATTCAGAAATCAATATTTCTGGAAACGTTTAATGCACTAACGCTCATAGAGATTGTGCCACGTGGAAGCTGAGGTCAAGCATCCCCAATTGCTATCGTGAAAGGTTTGTTCCACGACCGTAAAACAGCATGACATCAAAACCTACATAATACGAATCACCTTTTTCCCTGATAGTCTAGTGGGTAGTGTGCTAGACTGTTAGCGTGAGGGTCGTGGGTTCGATTCCCGCCAGAGGCCTGGTCTGTTACACTACACCGAGCACATGGCCTTAGTTACTCAACTCGTAATTATAATTAGATATAATTTGTAATTGTATTATAATTAGTAAATAAATTCTCTGTCTTACCAGGCCTACTGTCATTATGTCCATACACCTACAGATGTGGCACGATTTCTATAGCTACCGACTACATGATCATTTTCACTGGATTCTTCACACATTTTTTATCCTATCAATACAATACTTTTTGGTATACAAATTTACTTATAGTCGATTCTATTTCAGCAAGGAAATTCTTTTAGGCACAGCCGTGCTGTTACAACAACAGCAAAAGCCGTCCAATTCATCATTTTCATGTGAAAGTTTCTCAATAGAGCACACTGATATGATAACAATGAGTGTTAAAAAAAAAATACATCACAGTGACGACTTCATTTTCCAAATTCAATGGCCTTTCCACACTCGATTTGACTCAATAAATCCTAAAGAATGCGTTTACGCATATAATCCCCTGACGTTAGAGCTTTCGAAAACAATTCATCAGGATATTAATGAGATACCGCCGGAAATTCTTTTAGACAGAGCAGAGCTGTTACAACAAGAAGAAAAGCCGTCCAATTCATCATCTTCATGTGAAGGTTTCTCATTAGTGCAGTCTGAACTGATGATAATGGGTGTTTTTTAAGAAAATATATCACAGTGATAACTTAATTTTCCAAATGCAATGGCCTTTCCCCAATCACTTCTGGGTCTCTGAGCTCTGATCTTCTCAATAACCGTATGAAAATTGGCCTCAACTCTGAATGATTAGCCGCCTTTAAGTAACGCAAGAATTGGACTTTATATCAATATGGAGTTGCAAATCTGACTACAAAAGTACAATTAGCCCTAAATTAAGTTAAATTGATGAGAATACCGTGAAATCGACAAAGACGGCTTATCCGCCATACTTTCTCTAATGCATACATAAATAATTGGCCATTACAACCCTTCAGTCAGGATTACGTCCTAGCTTCTCACGCCACTCATGTTGTGTGTGTTAATTTTATACGTGAGTGGCGGGACCTATAGTTTAACGTCGGCTCCGAACGACAGATTTTTGAGAAACTATTTAATGGCAGGTTTATTTACTCTCAGAGTTTTTGCCAGACATCTGCTGAGAGAAAGTCGCCGAAGAAATATTTTTTTTCATATTTCGTTTTGTGGTCTGACCTGAGATACGAACCCAGGCTTTAGGTCTAAAAAGCCAATACACTACCTACTAGACTACGGCGACTTCTCTAATAGAAGCAATATTATAAGCTGCGCGTAGATAGCGATAATGCGCGTAGATAGCGATAATGCCAGGCTTGACCATATTCGTGTAACGTTTGCCAGTTGCTTCAAATTTCTTTATAATCTTGCCAATTCCTTGCAGTGTGGCACAATTTTGACGATAAGAATTACTCCTTAATACTCGAATAGTGGCCATGTTTGAGTTACCATGTGTATAACGAGTATTACTTCGTTAGTTAAACGAGCCTTATTCGTAAGTAAATATTAAGTGATATCTGTCGAATCACTTGACTTCCAACAAAAGCTTTGAGTTTAAAGTATGCTGCACTATTTTGCTTTACATTTGTTAATCTAGAGTTGTTTTAATTTTTTTTTCTGTTGTTGTACCTTACAACCCTTAAAGCCTCCCCCTCCTTAGAAACTGGCTATAATTTGATTATAAATCAAACATAATTTAATATCATTTCTATTCATATTTTTATTGACACACTTTTGGCATTTGGCATACAAACTCCTGTATTTACAAAATATTTTATTTGAATATGAAAATTCATAATCTCGAGTTTGTTGTATGGAAAAAATATGTTGAAGAAATTGGGTTGATTTGTTCTTAAATGTAATTTTTTTATGACATCTTGCAACATGTTGACTTGACATTGATGCCATTGACTTGGGCATTTGCAAAAAAAAAAAATTGAAAAATGAAAATGTATAACAAGCAGATGGAAATCAGTTGTTGTTGTTGTTGTTTTGAAAGGAAAAGGAAGTTTTTCAACCAATTGACACCCTTTATTTTGTTGTTTTACTTCTTTGAAAAGTAAAAAAAAAAAAATATTCATTTTCATATTTTTGCCTCGTCTATAAGGGGGTAATTTCAATAAATATTTTCTTCCTTCTCTTCTTTTCTTTTTTTTTTTTTTTGTTTCATTTATTTTCATTTTTATAAGTCAGTATTATGCATAACGTTTATGATTTCGATTTCCCTTGTTTTCTTTTTTTTCTGTTTGACAAATCTGTAAATCCCTTTAAGCCTTATGTTACTTCGATGTTTATGTAATATTTTCATATTTCAAGTCAAACAACATTTTGCATATTCAATAGCATTGACATCCATGTAGTCAATGTTCGTAAAAACATGTTTTCTAATCAATATGTATTAAAAGAAGGAATTTTACTCTATTTATTCTTCATATTATTAGCAAATCAAAGGCATTTTTTGTTGAGATAATTTTGATTTTATTTCTCCTGCTTTCAAATTGTTAAATCCGAAAACCATAACCTAAAACACAGTTTATTACAGTGCCAACATCAAAATCCATTTTGGAATAGACCACCTTACTTATCCTCAAAGGAATATAAAAGCAAACCTCTTAAGATACCCTTGATTCACAAACAGAACTACAGTATTTACTTTAAATGAAGCTGGCCACACTACCATCAACAATTTAAATTTGTTTTTCGTTATTTTTTTTTTTCAATTTTTTGAATGAATTTCCTCGTTCAGAATGTTGTTTAAATACGCAAATTAATGATGGTAATGACTTGTATGTTAATGGCAAACATTAATTTATTCTGACGTTCTTTATTTTTATTTTTAAAATAAAAAAAACAACATAACAATGGTAATCAAACTTTAAAGCCCCAACAGAAGTAAAAACAGAGGTGGAAAGGAGTGTTAACTTCAAAGTTATAGAAAACTTATATGCATGGTACTAGAGACTAATTTCGGACGAACATACAAAACTCCCGCTCCCAAACAAAAAGAATGGGTTGCTGAAGTTGTCATCTGTAATGGTGACATAATGATCTCCACTGGTGACTCAAAAATAAAATGTAAGGCTGGACCTGGGGTCAATTCCCCTGGCACTGAACAGGTCATCCTAACCAGGCCAGCGTATTTCAAACGGAGTTTTTTTACTATTGAGCAAGCAGCAGGTATGATTGATATTGGAACCTAGCTCCTTCGAATTTGATTAAATGTATGGACAGATCTCAATTCGTCGTTTCAAAGCGCTTCAGGAGTTGCTTATACTCTCTACATCGTAAACGACAACACAACCCCTGTTACTGTTGAGTTCCGGGCCACTGTGGCATAGGGTTAAACGAAAAGGCTAACGAACTGGCACCAAAGGGATCGAAGATGTCTGAGGAAGAGACGATAGATTACTTTTTCAAATTGGAAAACACAGCATGAAATTCAACAAACCATAGGTGGTCCAACATACATAACTGGTTGCTGAATTTCAAAACTGCTGTATCCAGCCGTAATCTAGTAGGTAGTGTGTTAGCTTATTAGACGTTAATCCCGGGTTCGTGGCCCAGGGCAGGCATCAAAACAAAATATGAAAAAAAATATTTCTTAGGCGACTTCCTCTTAGCAGATTTCTGGCAAAAACTCTGAGAGTAAATAAACCTGCCATGAAAAAATGTCTCAAAACCTGTCGTTCGGAATCGACGTTGAACTGTAGTTCTCGCCACTCACTTATAAAATTAAGCAACACAACATGAGTGTTGTGAGAAGCTAGGACGTAATACTGACTGAAAGGTTGCAATGGCCAATTACGTATGTATGTATCCAGCAGTGGACAACAGGAAAACCAAGGAATTACTTCAGTTCGGACTCTAATAGGAATTCTAATGGGACACTGGCCTATTAGGAGTTTCGATGACAAGCTTGGTCAGCCTCATGAGGATAACTGTCACATTGGTACAACACCTTTTATAAGAGTTCCTTGCAATTCTAGATAGACATCTTTGGTTTTTGGGTGATAGAATATTTGAAGATTTCTTGGCATAGTGGACGGTTTCATCCATAGCTTGATGACATCAATTGCCTTCCAACATCTTTCGATTTGACCCAATTAGACCTAAAAACTATGTGTCTACGCAAATATTCCCCTAACGTTAGGGCATTTGAAAACAATTCATCGGGACATAAATGAGATACTGCCTGTGCTGACCAACGTCTTCGATGAGCTTGTTTGAATTCGATCAGTATAGGAACTTCGCTTGCCTGTGAGCTTTGCTATCAAAGCTACCACTCTAACCTATCCAAACCTAAATCATGAAAAAAAAAATAATTTTCATAATCGATTACACCTTTAAAGAATTCACTCCTTAACATGGCAGCAAAGTCAACCTCCCTCAACTGGTGTATAGGAAATAATTATGCTCGTTGTTGTTGTTGTTTTTGTTTAAATACATCAAATTGATGAAATGCCATAAAACCTTTTAAACTTTCATAAATAAATCTCGGTTGAAAAACTATTTCAAATGACGCACGACTGCCGCCCCTTTGTTTCGTCGTTATGCTAAAAGGGGGTCAAGTCTTAGAGAAATAATAACAGCTTAATTAATAGGAAAACCAAAATTAACCAAACACCCTGTGTTAATTAAAAAATTCCTGTTTTTGAGAAAGCAAAGAGAAAATAAAGGATTTTCAAATTAATGGCAAGTGACAAAAACTTTAATGGCTAGAACGGTAACAATAGTAATAGTAGAACAATTGCATTTCTTTTCTTATCATTTCATTGGAAATTAACAATTTTTCTTACATTATCCAGGCCTGAGACAGTTGAGATTAACACTGTTTGGTTGGTTGGTTGGTTGTTATTTTCCAATTTACTTTTGAAATACTCTAGAGAGAGTATATTAATCATGGCTTTACGGTAATCACTGACTTTTAATCTGTTCGTAGCACGCAAACAGCCACCATTATATTAGGCAAACAGCTCTATTGAAACAAAACTTGACAGTCCTCCCTTAAAATTAAGAAATTCAGTGCAATTATCTTCTTTTTTTTGGATTAGAGTGGCGTAAACTGGAGTAGAGTGTAATAACGCTGGCAAACAGTAACTGCGTATATCTTTGTTTTATTTACTTTTAATACTTTTTGTTTCTCTGTGTCTTGTTTGTTGAAATCCTTCGGCTTGTTAGGATTACAGGAGGCAAAAAAAAAAAAACAAGAAAAACATTGGAGAGAAAAGAAATCCAATTATAATTGCTATTATCTTAACAACAAGTGCAAATACAAGAAGTCAATGTAATGAAAATCCCAAAATTCTTGTTAAAATTTATCTCAAAAGTTTTCCTACACTCTATCTCTCTCTCTCTCCTTACCCCACCTGCATTTAGACTGTGTTACCAATTTCGCTGAAATGCTACTCTAAGCTGTATAATCAGTTCAACACATTTATCTTCTCAAACCACCCCTTACCAGCATAAATGCTATTCGAGAGGTAATGCACTTGTTTGTTCGTTTCATTGAACAGAATGTCTTCAATTCAAAGTTTAATTGAAGTTCAAACAAAGAAGGAAAATTATGGCTGAAATGGGTTAATAAGGGGTGATAAAGGCTAAACGCATTAATCGACTTTCCGACAGGTCATCATCGAAAACTTGGTAAAGTCAAACAATAATGGCATTAAGAAAATCTAATTAAAGTTTAACAAATTTGATAAGCTGTTGACTACAGAATACAATTTTTTATATTGAAACATGCTTCTTAAAATATAAATTCTAGGGCGAATCGTACACCAGCTCTAGTCCTAAAGCAGTATTCATATATTCAGCTAGGCAGTGAGCAATTCAGTTTTGAGAGAAAAATGTTCTCAAGCACAAGGCTGAAAAATCTGGAGTGTTAAATAATATTCTCCATGTTAATCATTACAGATTTTGTGTTGCCTGTTCCAACAGGGACTTACGAAGTTTGACATTTAGCAATGGCCACCTTGTCGAAGCTGCAGTTGCCAGAATAGTTGACATTGTATAGTCTGATTTGCAAAAGGTTATACTCCATAAGATAGCATTCAAAGAGGAATCCTATTCATATGGAGTCTCCAGTTGATAGTGAAGATACCTCAATCATTTATTCAGTCTGTTTTGCCATATCGCCATGGAAAGATATAGCATTCAGCAACACGTGCAAATAGGTGTTTTGTTAGATCAACGTACTGTGAGCTTGGCTGGTTCTACAATCTTCATAATCGTCTTACTGAGAGCACTAAATTTGAATAAATTTGAGGCCACTGATTCAATAAACGGCGAAATGTTAGACCTCCTGGACTCTTCATTGGTGTACATGAAATCGTGCACTAGAATCCGAGGCAGTCGAATTCGCGTTGATCACAAGATATCGGCCTTTCGCAAATCCCAACTTGGCTAATTTTGAGTCATTAATATAGGCACCCGAAAAAAATTTAACTGACCTAGGGACTGCAAATAAATTACAAGGTGTGAACTGTATGGGACCCAGTATTAGTTGGCAAGTAACCCTAATTTCCATTGAAAATCATCTTCAGTGATGGGCCCCTTTTGTGGATGGAGAGGTTTGTGAACAAACAAAATTGTAGAAATTAGGAAGATACAAATGAAAATGAGATCCCACAATGACCTATGCATCTGGAAAAAATCACCGTTTTGTGTGGTTTATGGGCTGGGGGCGTCATCGGTCCATATTTATTTGAGAACGACGTTGGCCAAGCCAAAATTGTCATCAACAGCAAATACTATGGACCGATGATTACCAACTACTTTAAGTCTTAATTGGATAATTTGGGAGCCAAGGCGGCATGTGGTTTCAACAAGATGGCATGGACATCGGAAGTGAAGGTGATGTCAACCAGCCACTGAGAGCAAACGATTTAATGGCATTGGACTATCAACATGTCCTTTCATTAGGACCGCACTACGTGCCATAGAGTTCATGCCACTTTGGATATCATGTACGAGTGTTTTGAGAGCATGGTCACGTGGAGATCATATGAATAGTCCACCTAAATGGTGCAAATAAACCTCTTTAGGCTGCAATATTCTTAAGCCTTAGGTGTAAGCGAATAACTCCACAGATGGCAGGGATCCAGAAAGCCTATATAACTCTTGTCATCAGTCAAATTCAATCTGAAGAATGGGAATCAATCAGCAAATACTATGCTAGCTGTGCTGTCCACAGAGAATATTCTTTTTAGACAACTATAAAAGGGCGCTACATAATGTAGTGCCTACTATAAGGGAAATCAATCACACTGATAAAACTGAAATAAGCAAAGAATATAATAAGAAGAGGAGGTTATATAGGTTATAATTTGTGGCAGCTCTATGATCCCTAAGGAAGTGAAAAGAAATAGTTTTTCGCCTGAAGTGAGGATAAGAATACGATAAACAGTGTAGCGCTCATAAAATTTCAGAATGAAAATTACGAAGAGAAATTAGTCCTTCGTTATAATCCAGCACTTCTGTGTAAAACTGATCCAGTTGCGTTTTAGAAGCCTCTGCAGAATATATTTGCACAATGAAGTGGCTCCTACAGAGGTCAAAACATCGAAATTGCCTCATATTTAAGGCGGTAACCTCTACCATCTAAGGCAACTCATGTCTTAATATGAAGCGGTAGCGCCTCATATCTTATCCCTGAGAATCAACGCTCATACCCAATACTGATGAAATTTTTTGTTTTTTTTTTGTAATTTTCTGCCTGCTGCCCATTATGTAATGATTATGCTTGTTAGTGTTTGTCTTCTAACGTTTTGCGTGTTAGAAATTTATTTGAAAATCAGTGTGTGTGTAAAACTGAATGAAGAAAAAGAAAAATTCAAAACACACTTCCAAAACGCCTTCAGCTGTTTTATCATTCACAACCAAAACTGGGTTGTGTAATGAAACGGATGCCATATGCGTCAAAGAAATCCTGCCGTTGCCCCAAAAAGCTGGCGGTTTAATAAAAATGTCACTTTAACACTGTCACTACTTTGACAGATACGGCAGTAATATTGTTGCGCTGTAAGTGGGATTAAATTTGTTTCCTTGGAACACAAAAACAACAACAAAAAAGAAGGGAAGAGCTGAAAATCGTCCTCCTAATGAAGTGATTTTGTTTAGTTTATGATCTGCCTGTTGAAAATCCTGCTAAAGAAGAAGATAAAGTTTTAAATTCTTTTTTCTCTCTCTCTTCTTCGTTTCTTTTTTATTTCGTTTAATTTACATTTTAAAGATAACTTTTACTAGAGTTTTTTTTTTTTGTGGTGCACGTTTCCTTGTTGTATGGCAGCTATACTTGCGTTCAAGATAAACATGTTGCCTGTATAGCTAAGTATGTAGTCCTGCTTCATGCTTTTCGAAACATACGCGCAATTTCTTTTTGGAAAAGTTAATTTTTGTTGGAAATTTTTTTTGTACTTTTCTTTGTTGACAATGTGTCTGTCTGTCCGCTGTTGTGTTATTATTTAAGATTTATTTGTGTAATTATTGTTGTTGTTTTCTTGGTTGTTTTTGCTTTTAAGAAAATATATTTTAAGATACTTCAAAAACTACCTTAAAAGGTACTTTTAAAAATAACAGAATAAAATATATCATAAGGTACTTTAAAAAAAGTACTTCAAAAAGTACCTTAAAAGTGAATTTATACTTTGAATTTTTATTATGTTTATAGACTCTTTTGGTTCAAACACCACATTAAAAGGTACTTCAAAACGAAAGGGAAAAAATATATCGAAAGGTACTTTAAAACGTCCTTTAAAAAGTACCTTAAAAGTGAACTTTTTCCTTGGAATTTTTATGATCTTTTAGTTTAAAAAGTTGAACGTAGAATAAAAAAATTTTGACAAATTTTTTGTAATTAAAAGTCTCTCTACAGAAAAACTATTCCTCCTAGAAATGGACAATAAAAGTTTCCACCTTTTCTACCTTTCTACCACTTTAAATCAAAATAAAAATTCCTTAATTATTAAACTGGTACTTCCTCATAGCACTGCAGTACTAAAAAGAGCCTAAAATAATAGATTTTCAGAAGACACGCCTCATTACGCGCAACATGTGGTTATAGTATGCCTTTATAATTTCCTTTTTCCACTCCACAGAACGATGTGAAAGATGTTCTACTCACAAACCCATCTGCCTTTTGAAAGCCGTGAGTTCACTCATCACAGGGGATGCTACAATACAGGTAGTTGTCCCTATATCTCCCACCCAGCTGATTAACTTTGCACAGACAATTGAACACTAATCTTGCCTCAATCTTATGGGAGCCTAAAGATCAAATGGTGGCCTGACTGATCTACTGACTCTCTTCCTCTATAAACTACTAAAAGTATACCTAATTGCAAACATTTTAATATAAAAGTACTTAATGAGAAAAGTACAATATATTTTTCTCCTTTATATATGCACTAAATTTATCATCTCACAGATGTATGCTACAATTTTTACCACCCGTAAACAATTGCTAACGTATGTATATATTAATACACACTTCCTTATACACATACATACATATACATATGTATGTGAGTATTATTTTAATATAAATAAACACATACTTTTTCTTCTCTTCCTTAGTTGCTTTCATTTCTTTTTCGTGCTCATCTTTTGAAAGAAATTTACAACTTTGAACTGTTTTTTCTCCCCCCTCAAATGTAAACACTAATAAGAGTCGTTTTGAAAATAAATTTTCACCAGAAGGGGAATCTAGAAAATATTCTTTTTAATTATGCGTATACGTCTGTTGACAAAACAAATGAAATCTGGGTTGAAGAAGAAAAATTAAATAATATTTGCGGTGAGATTTTTATGTCATATTTTTTTTTTAATTTGTTAACAGCAAATAAATAAGAGTACTGAAGTTTTTGAAGAAAAAAAACATTAAATTCTAAAATAAATTTAATTTAAAGGTAAAACAGGCTTAAACTGTAAGTTAGGGATTTATTATTAAACAAAAAATATTTTAATAAAGAAAACATAAGTTGTGTTAAAAGATTATGAAGAAATTAAATTAAATTTAAAATTTTTAAGAGCAATTATGGAGGCGTTACAATCGGATACCTTAATTTTGTGCGGAATTTTGATCGGTGTCGCTTTTGCTAAAAGCTCTGAAAGTAAATAAAATTGTTATGAGCTTAGAGTCGCCGTTAAACTGTAGGTCGGTGCACTCATGGCTACTGTGAGGAGTTAGGTTGTAATGCTAACTAAAGGGTTGTAATGTCCAATTAAGTGCGAAAAAAATCAATCGTTCAAATAACTCAAAATACTCAATGCAAAATGTAATAAAAACTTTCAATTAACCTGATCAAATCCAATTGAATTCCTTATTTTAAAATTTAAATTTCTTTACAACGCTTCCTACAAATCATTTAAAAATCTTGAAAAGCAGTTTTCTTCCTCTCTTCTATATTTATATTCGCCGTCAGAGCTCTTAATTTTTCTGCCTCAACTACTGTCTGACGAGTTTTTTTTTATTTTGTTGCCTGTTTTCAGGGACTTTCTCCTCTTCTCTTCTCATTCATTACTTTAATGCACTCAATATGTTCTGTTTACTGTAAAACAAGAGCAACAACAATTAAAATAACAACAATATTAAAATAGTTGTTGTTGCTGTTGTTGCTTTTGCTGCTGTTGTTAAACAAAAATTAATTTGCTTATAATTTTAACGCTTCGTTTAACCCTGTTTATTTTTTACTCCTTTTTATATGCTTCAATTTTTTTTTTTATTTTTTATTTGAAAGTGTTATAAGCAGTTGTGTGCGTGTATATGGAGGAGAAAAAGGAATGTCTGTGTAGCTTAGTGTATGTGCAACAATAATTTTGAAATTTGGTTTTGTTTTCTTTAGCTTCGTTTTTTGTTTTTACCTCCTTTGGTTGCCAAATGGAAAAGAGTTGACTTCCTTTTAAACGTTTACCGTTAGATTTTGTAGTTAGCCGTTGCTAATGAAATTATGCAACAATGAGAATTGAATTTAAAAAAGTAGTACATATTTAAGAAAGTGTGAGAGAGAGAGACGGAGAGAGAAACGAAAGGTATTAAAATTTTAATTTAAAATATTTATTTTGATGGTCACGAAATTACTCTGAAAAGATCCTGTTGGAATCACTAGGGATATCATTTCTATTGGAAATTCGATTGTATAGTGTACTTGGCTTATTGTAGCCTCAACAGTTTTCTGATTCAATCAGAACGATTATTATGGACACGGGAAGAAAGGGAGAAGTGCTTACAGAGCTTAAAGCAATTCTATTGGAAGGACTATTGCAAACACTGTTGGAAACACTAGGGATATCATTTCTTTTGGCTTATTGTATCCTCAACAGTTTTCTGATTCAATCAGAATGAGTATTATGGGCATGGAAAGAACGGGAGAAGAGTTTAAAGAAAGACTATTGGAAACACTGTTGGAAACACTAGCGATATCATTTCTTTTGGAAATTCGATTGTATAGTGTACTTGGCTTATTGTAGCCTCAACAGTTTTCTGATTTAATCAGAATGAGTATTGTGGGCACGGGAAGAAAGGAAGAAGTGTTTACAGAGTTTAGAGGAACATCGTTGGATATAATTTTTTTTAGAACAAGAATGTTTACACGTGTAAACTCTTATGGCTATTTTGCGATCTTATTTAATAGGCAGTCGCCATGGTCTACGAGAAACCCCTCAGCAGTCTTCTGACAAAAACTCTGAGAGTAATTGAAACTTCTATACAAAGTTTCTCTAAATCTGAAGTTCGGAATCGATGCTTAACTGTACTTCCCGCCACTCATGGAGAAAATTAACACACTCAAAATGGGTGCTGTAAGAAGCTAGGTTGTAAGCTTGGCTAAACGCGGTTGGTAAAACTCTGTTTCCATTTCCGCTTACATTCGAGAATTTATCTGTAGGAAAAATTTAATTTGCTTCCCAGATATTCAGAGCGAATTGAGTTCTAACATATACACCGAC
Organism: Sarcophaga rosellei; assembly: GCA_930367235.1. NCBI lineage: Eukaryota > Metazoa > Arthropoda > Insecta > Diptera > Sarcophagidae > Sarcophaga > Sarcophaga rosellei. The sequence goes on along the minus strand of OV884020.1, from coordinate 10,646,718 downwards.
CGAAGAAACCTGACTATTCTAAGACCACATAGAGCCTTACTCCATAATCAGCCACTATATCCCAATTGCTGCAAGAGTACACACATTGCGTCTTGAAGGTATTTTTTTAGGCGGCTATCAGGGTTCTGGGCTCCAATGTGATGAACTCCAAGACGGTCTACGGCTGTCGGAAACACCTGAACAGGGTAGCGAAGAGGTATCACGTGGTATATCGTTTGTATTCCGGGACACAATGATATCCCGGGAAATTGCAGAGCGGATGAATTGGCCAGACGCGGCACGACCGTCGAGCTCTCCGACGAATTCTCAAGTATTAGGATCCATTTGGGGACCTCTAGGCTCGCGGCTGATGACGAAAACACGGACACTGTCAACCGCAGGTGGGCAGCTTCGGATAAGGGCAGTGTGGCGCACATCATCTGTCCGCGGCTGGATAGAAAACGCACTGCAAGGCTGCGGGAACTTCAAAGAGGCGTGCTCATTGCATTATGGGTGTCCACGGGAGGTGTATTGATCTGGGACACCTTGCGAACGATTTCTATAGAAGCTGCAAGGGCGAGGAGGAAGAAGAGACCGTCATCTACTGGGAACATGTCCGACACTATGTCAAAGAAAGAGGAGACATCTTGGTGCCTACTATATCGAGGATCTGAGTGATTTGTCGAACAATGACTTTAGCAGTTTGAGTCGCTTCATTGCAAGCTCTGGGTGGTTCCATGACTAGGTAAACGCGAACTTTGTTATCACAATGGGCCCCACACACAATGCGCCCATCCAATGCATTTGGAGGGACGGCCACTTATACCTACCTACCTACCTAAAGGTACTTTTCGTAAAAATGTATTTCTCAGCTCGCAGCTGTCTAAAATATCTACAACAACCCTCGTAATAAATACGTTTTATTAAATTACTACCTTTTTTTTAAGGAAAAAAACAAGAGTCTACAAATATTATTAACAACAAAAGTTTTCCCGTTAAGCTGTATGAAAGCCAATTTAACAATACAAATTACAAAAGCAAAAGGAAGCAATTCTCGTAAACCCCTTACCCATGTATTGCTAGGCAAAAAAAATATGCTTCTTATATTTTGCAATCATGTAAGGCTGGTATTATAATTTTTATTTGGAAAACGTGTTCAATACGCTTACACACACACACACACACATGTTTATTTACTGTTTATGTGGAAAAATCGTTTATTGGAAGCCGTTTTCTTCGAATACAAAATCTCCTCACGAAATTAAATTTATGCATATGAGTATGTATATGTATGTGAACACATTCATACTTTTCAAGGGCATATTGGTGTATAGGTGCGTGCCTATGTATGCCTAATACTGCAACATTTCAATATTTTCTAAGAATCAATGACAAATATTTGCTAAAAGTTTTGCCTCTTTTTTCTGATTCTCGTTCTTTGTACGTTATTTTGTTGTTATTTGTTTATTCTTGTTTTGCTTTCTTTCTTCTTTTAATATTATTGTTGTTTTTGTTGTTGTTGTATATCGTAAATTGCCCGCACATTACGGTAAATGCTTTTAAATATAATCTGCCTTTTCTGTTTTAGCCTTCTTTGAGACTGTCATTGTATTGTATTGCATGATCCTTATGAATGGCGAATGTCATAGAAACATTGACTTGTGTTTTTTTTTTTGTTCTTATTTTGCAATTCCTTTTTCTACTTGAATGACTTTCTCATATTGATTCGATTGTGAGTTAAAAGTTTACTGGGGACAAAAAATCAAACTAAAAATAAATTTTATTAAAAAAAAAAATTGGAAAAATAAAGTTTTTATCGTGTATAAAATATCAAAAAAAAAGAGGTTACAGAAGATGACTACAAAAAGGCTTCTAAAGAATAAAAAATAGAAGCCACGCTCTGTAAACGATGCACACTATCTTTGTTAGTTAAATCTGGGAAGGCCAAGTAGTCAACCTTCACTTCACTTTTTCAAACTTGCAAACAGGGTTACGACCTACCTTCTCAGACCACCCATGCTGCCACCATTATGCTAAAAGTGGCTTGAACGTCGAATCCGAATTACAAATTTGAGACGCTTTTTCATGGAAATTTTATTTACAGAGTGTTCAACAGAATATTGCTGAGAGGAAGTTGCTGAAAAATGTTAAAGAAAGTGCGTTGAAATTTGTGGTCCTGTCCGACAGTTTTGTAAGATCTCTCTTGGTATACTTCTTACAAGCGATTAGGAAAACAGACATAGAAACACAGGCTGTTGCTAGAATACAAAGTTCTTATGAAATCAAATCGAAGAAACAGTTTGAAGAAATGGAACTGTTTAAAGAAACGGAATCAACTTGGTAGGCAGAATAAGGTTACCCTCTGCTGCATCCGTTGTCATGAGTGAATAGACCCCGAATTCATTTGTGGAGTGGCAGTGGATGTTTGAAAAAGTATGCTCAACGAAAGGGAAGATACAAAGACTCTTTACGAAGTAAGTGCGAGGCAATTAAAACTTTTGTGGGGAAACTACAATAAGAGGAGATCTGTGTCATACATTAAGCTATCAAGAAATTACTTGAGGTTGGTAACAGTACTTTTAACAGGACTCTGTAGACTAAGGGTAAATTTATTCTGAATTGATGTTGTTGTGACCCAAACATCTTTAGACAGGGCTCTGGGTAAATTTTTTTTGGAATGGGTGTTGTCGTAACCTCAGCATTGTAGATTCAATGACGTTCTTTTGACAGGGCTCTGTAGACTTAGAGTACATTTATTCAGAATGGAGATTTTCTTGAGCCCGACATGTATGTAGACACCGTAACGATGACAATGAATCATTGGAAAACATTCTTGGAACCTGTGGAGCATTAATGTATATCTAGTGTAAGGCAGCGAATTCTCATTGTTGACTCTGAGCAGCATCTTGATCTTTGTCAGGGCAATAGGCGTGAAGGACACATTATAGGGGTATACTATAGATTTTAAGGGCAGTACTAAGGCACCTCATTACAACAAATAATAACAGACAGAGTATGGGCATTTTTTTTCTGATTAAATAGGGGACTTTGCAAAAAGTCCAGACTATTATTTACCATAGGTCCAGAAAATGTCTAGGAAATCTGTCAGAATCATGATTGGTTTCTTGACTGCACTTTAGTCAAAAGGGAACCTGAAGCTTTCGAACACATTTTATGCCTCTGCCATAGTATACGGAGTCAAACCCTTGGCACTTAGCTAGAGTTAGTGGGTCAGGGAGAAACCAGAGGATTTCGAACACATTTTATGTCTCTGCTATAGCATACATAGTTAAACCGTAGTCAGTTGGACAGAGTTTTTTTTAAAAGCTTAAACAAATCCTCTCAGCATAAACAGATTCACAAAAGCCAGTTAGAGTATCACATATTGCTGACAGATTGAAAATGCTTTAATTCTGCAAAAACATAATCTGTTGTTTCCTGGACTGCAATAATATTCTAGATGCAGTCCTTGAAATTTGAAAGGGATATGCAACCTTACTTTTTTAATTAAATGAATGGAACGTTTTGTTTCTCTAGAACTTCCAAGAAAACTAGCTGAGGCTGCTTAATTCACCTAATCCTTTGTAAATTGGGTGTAATGCTACACATTGATTGGAAATTGTGAAAAATAATAGGGTGCTATTGGGGATCGTCAGCATAACACACTCAACTATCTATTGGCTGAAAAGCTAAAGTTTGGCTTTTAAAATGTTGTGGAGAAAACTTTAACGATTTCCAAAATTATGTTTTAAACACTGACAATAGTTTCAATTTTCAAACAAGTTAATACACATACAACTGCTTTCTTTTTTCCCTTTTTTTGGGTAGTAAAAATTACCAATAATGCCACAAAATAAAAGCCAATCAACCATTAAAATGTATTCTTAATAGCAATAAAATGATGGAAATGGGGAAAAAAAAGTTTTCTTCTTTTTCCGTTTTTCACAAAATAAAAATGAGAAAAAAAATGAAAAAGAAGGGAAATAAGAGAAAAAGCTTTTGTATCTCTTCTACAATATTTTTAACAACATAATCAACAACAGATATCTGGCCATAACAACAATACGAAACAAGCCAAAAACCAAAAGTAAAAAAAAGAAGGAAGAAAAAAAACTTAAGCTTTACCAGCAAACAGCAGCTAAACCAATAATAGAAAAACGTTAAAGAAAAATAAAAACAGATACAATACAGGAAAAAAGAAGAGAAGAAGAGAAATAAATAAACTAAAATCCAGTGATAAATAACACGAAAAGTAGAAGAAAAATAAAATAAAATAAAATAAATCCTCTAAAGATGACTAAACAGAAAATTAAAAAAAAAAAATAAAATCAAGAATAACTTTTCTAGGGTATTTCCTTATTTAGTCTTTAGAATCGAAAGAAAAGAAAAAAAATTAAAATATAAACCCAAAATAATATCTTTATAAATGCATTTGGTTGAGTGGTAGTATTTTTGTAGTATTAGTGTTAATAGTTGCCAATAACTGGGCTGGTCATACACGCGCAGCAATTCGTTAAGCTGATTTCTGTTTCGTTTTTGTCTTTTCTTCATGCATTCTGGTAACTGAAAAAAATTTTTTTTTTGTTTCATAAGACCCACCCAACAAATCATGTTCAATTCGAACACATATTGAGAGCGAGCACAACACAGCAGTACCAGCAAAGACAGTAATTTCATGGTTAACGAATATTTGCGCAGACATATGAGTGTATTACTTAGTGTGGTGCGAAGATTGTCTGAGAAATCAAAGTATGATTTTTAATTGACAATCATGTTTGGGTCGCCATAGTCTAGTAGGTAGTGTATTGGCTTAATAGACGTGAGGACCAGATCACACATCTCCAACAAAAAAAAAAAAAAATTAAAAAATATTCCTTCGGCGACGTCCTTTCCACATAAACTCTAAATAAAATTGTCATGAAAAAGTTTCACACAAATCTATCGTTCAGAGTCGACTTTATACTCATGTATAAAATTAACACACGCAACTTAAGTGGTGTGAGAAGCTAAGTCATAATTCTGACTGAAGGCTTGTAATGGCCAATTATATGTGCATGTATCACGTTTAGGCATTGCTTCTAATCCTAACTCTTTCAAATTACTTATATCAGGTCGCCTTAAACTAGTGGGTACGACAAAAGCCTGTAGTTCAAACCAATTCCACAAATTGTATTAAATTTGTATTAAATTTGTTCTTCAACAATTCAGAACTTTTAACACAACCTTCCTATACTTCTTATGCCCTATACTTACACCACAAAAAATAAAAATTTGCTACACAAGTATTTGTCTGTGTGCTGCGTGTGTACTCAACTGAGTAAATATTGTATTATATGATGCGTTGTAAGCTGTTTCTAATGAACACATATGATTCAGCAAAAAAATTTTGATGCTCCCATGCCACCTCTTTCAATACTTCATTCATTATAATCGCATAAAAATTTATACTCATTCTCAAAATGTTTTTTTTTTTATATTTGAAGGAGCTGAAATAATACAAATCAACGGCACATCATCACTGGCACTGTTACTGTTTGTTACTGGCACTGGTACTACTCATCAGCCTATTTGCTACACTCCGCCTACAACTTGCTCCTCTATTGACATATAAAAGCCTTTCAAATCGTTTCTGTACGGGGGGGTTAGAGAAAAACCAACCAAATCAAGTAACTGGGTCATGATTTTGTAAATCTCTGCTGACCAAACGACGGATAACAATAACAGTAACAACAACAACAACAGAATTGTATGGAATTAACGAAAATGTGGAAAAACAATTGGAAACCCGTTTTGCTGCAACACAATAGCTTATGATGCGGCATTTTAAACGAAAAAAAAAAATTGGGGTTACAATAGGATGCTGATGATGATTGTAAGTGTTATCACTGAAACTAATTGGAAATAAATCCATTAGAAGACTAACAATATTACACTCCCATCTAGAAAAGAAATAGGGAAAGAATTTCCATTTCCAGCATGGTGTTGTTAATAGACAAGGAAATTGAAATGAAAATTGGTTTAAAAGAAAACACAGAGGGATGACCATACAAATTGAAGAGAACTTTATTAAACGATGATTTGCTTACAATTGGAATTCTTTTATTAAACAAATTTGATTAATTTCAGACGAATTAGATAAAATATGATCAGAAGCCAATTAAGTTAACAGCAACAGAATCTATCATCCCGATGAGGAAGATCCATCAATCCCATGCAGCATCTGAATGGACTCTTAAGGCAATGAAAACTTTTGCATTTTTGCTGGTGGAGGTCTGTTTAGCAAATTCTTAGACATGTATAAAATAACAATCAAAGGAAAGAATGTCCTTTTAAAGTCCTACTTTAAGGTGGCACTACTCAGTTGAGGTATCAGGAATAGACCTCACAGATATAGCAACCAAAGTCCCATACGAGTGTAATATACGGTACAGACAGGCCTTCTCAATCACACCTTCAGCAGACATTGCCAGTAGTATTGAAAACAGTGGCAATAGTCGGTGGACTTATAAAGAAGAAAATTATCCCAAAGCCTTTTCAACCAAATCTTTAGCAGACATTGCCAGTAGTATTGAAAACAGTGACACTAGTCGGCGGACTTGTAAAGTACAAAATAATCCCAAATCATGTCTAGATGGATAAAAATGAATCACGGAGTTATCAACTCCTCTTGAAACAATTGACTTGAAAATAGCTCGTACAGCTAGAGTTTCGACTTAGGCAATTAATAGAATGGAACATAAATGAAATCATTGATGAGTATGATTTTCCTGGTTCTAGGGGCTATTCCGATAAATTGGGATAGAACCGGCCATACAGATTTCCTAACTAGGCCAGCGTACTTCAGATTCGGAGATTTTTACTACAAGCTGCACGGATGGTTGAAACCGGGAACCTAGCTCATTCAGTTTGGGGATAGTTTTCCAAATTGGAAAAAAGAGGATGGAACTCAACAAACTGTGGATGGTTCGAACGCACCTGATTATCGAAATGTGTTCAGCAGTGGTCAGCAGGAGAACCAGGAAACTACTTCAGTTCGACAAGAGAACGGGAATTTTAGAAGGGAATTCTGCTCTATTGGCAGTTTCGCTGATAAGCTCGGTCTTTCCCATTAGTATTACTGCAAAAGCTGTCATGATATGAAGGAAACGTAATCGGTGCAACATTTTTATGCGACTGCCACTGCACTTCAGGACATACGTTATCAGTTTTTGGGTGACAGAACGTTCGTAGATCTGGGCATGGTGAACGTGCTGCTGACGAAACTGGCCGGTTTCATACGGAGCTTGGAGTGATTTTAACCCACCACTAACCGATCATGACAAGGGAACTGGGTAACACAATGTGGCATATGAAGACCAAGTGAACTTGCCTGTGAAAAGCAAGTTACCCGTTAATCTAACCTGAGATCTTCGTAGAAGAGGAGGTGGCATGGTGTAGTAGTTAAAATGACAACAATCAGCGAAAAGATCCCCGTATTACAGCCAATATACATATCTCCAGTTTTCCACTACTTTATTTAAGAGAGGCCGGACCTTAAATTTAACTTTGAATTCGAACGTTTGCTTTGAGAAGTTTTTTCATGGCAATTAGTTTACACACAGAGCTGTTGTAAAACGATTGCTGAAAGGCATTCTACGAAAAAAATATTTTTGTCACATTACATTTCCAAGATGTTCAAGCTGAGGCTTGAACTCTCAAGCACTTTTCTAATAATAAGTAACGCTGCAATCATCAGACTACTATAACCAGTATAAATTCAAAAAGGGCATAATTTTCTAGGATTTTCTATCATTCTACGATCTTCGGCCAACTTCAACTGAGCCCAATCAGCAAACATGCAACGTAAACAATGGTGGTTTTCTTCGATTCTGCAACAGGCACATAAATCAACATCCAAATTGTCTACATAATCGAAGGACAAACGTCAACAAGTTATGAACAATGGCGAATCGCCAATCGACCGCTTCTTAAGACTATGCGCTACAGCAATAACATTCTCTTCTGTACCAACATTTCTTTGCCGTTTTGATAGTTTGAATCGAGAAGAGCAATATTAATGTGAAAATTATCAATAACTGCGCGAATTGCATGTTTATTATGTTGACAATGAAATGGACGCACGAAGGGCTCTATGAACTTCACGAATTCTTTTTTTTAAATAAATTTTTGTAATTCGGAAGCTTTATTCTGGTATTGAACGATTCATGCAGTAAACTACAATATCAACACAGTTTAACATTTCAAAATTATTTACATCGACAGTTCTAGATGAGCTTAAAAATTCCTTCTACTACCGGAATTTGGCTGCAGCTCGACAAGGACTTTGAAAGGTCATTACAGACATTAAGTCAGGATTAAAACCTAGCTTCTCGCACAACCCAAGTTGTGGGTGTCAATTGTATTCATGAGCTAAGGGTCCTTTACAGTGGACTCAGATTTACAGATTAGAGAAACTCGACAAACCCAAAACTAAATAACTTGAAAGTACAACAAGGAAAAGTGTTTCCAAAGCAGTGGTAGGTGCTAGTAAACAAGATTCTAGGTAAATTAGATTCTAGGCAAACTAGATTCTAGGTAAATTAGATTCTAGGTAAACTAGATTCTAGGCAAACTAGACTCTAGATAAAGGCATTAGAATTTCCAATCTCCGTGAAGGTACTGTGTGAAATAGTGACGAATCGATGGCTCGTCTTTGTGCGACTGTCAAAGGTTAGCTACGAAGAGGCTAAAATGTCTTCTTAAATGATGGATATGTTGTGAAGTGCCAAAGCATGAATATCACAAGAAAGGTTAAATAACAAACAAGGAGATGTAGACACGCAACTAATATTCCTGTGACAGCAAACGGCAAACTAAGACTTCAAAACACACTGTTCGTGATCAGATGTCTATGTTTTGATATCAATTTTCCTTGGCCACGGTGGGGTAGTGTATCAATAAATTGTTACTACTGGATCGTTAGGTCAGTAAGAATATTATATAAGAAAACTTTGATTTAAATTTTCCTTGATCACGGTGGGGTAGTGTATGAATAAATTGTTTTTACTGGATCGTTAGTTCAATAAGGATTTTATATAAGAAAACTTTGCTTATTTTTGTTTCGATTTATTATTTCAACATTGCTTCTCAAAAATATTCGATTTGTTATCGATAATAATTAGTTGCGAAGACCTGATTTATATGAAAAGAAAATTTAAAAGAAGGTTTGTATATTCCTATACCAACCGAAAGTAAAAACTTTTCGAGATTTTTCTTACTGAGCATAGCTGTCTGGTAGTTCACCATATTTTACTCGAAGAAAAAAAAAGAAAACTTTTTTGTCAACCAAAGAAAATTTATCCATTTAACCTTACTTTTAATCCAGTAGACACTGTTTTACAACAATGCGAATAAATTTTCAAATTCTCATCAAATATTCCAAACACATTTATACACACAAGCAAAAAAGGCAGTTCGGATATATGTGTGTGTACACATCTCTTCTATCTGTATATCTATTGAATTTAATTGAATTATGGTTTGCCTGATACATCCCTGTGCCTCCCTATCAACCAAACAAAGAAAGGAAGAGTTCACCCAAAAGAAGAAAACAAAAAAAAAACTTGTACACAAAATGAACAAAACTTTTAACGAACTCTCTATGAAAAAAATAAAAGAAAAAAAGGATAATAAAACCAGGAAAAAAAGAGGCACGCAGCAAGCAATACGTACGTACGAGTATAACTAAAAACTGCATTAACAGCATTTATGTCCTTAAGTTGTCAGACGTATATGCGAGTAAGAGTGAGAGTATGAGTTTAATCTGTATGTAATAGTATATGGTATATGGGAGCCTACAAAAAGACATCCTTTTGATAACCACTCCTTTGATTAAATGGTAGTATTTAGACGAAAAAAAAGGAAAAATTATAAAAAAATAAAAGGCGTATATAAAATTGAATACTTGGTTGTCTCTGGTTACGTGCGGCAAGTTGCCATGGCAGTGGCAACCATCAATTGTTTGATGGCTGTCAGAAAAGACATACAAAACTAAAATTTTGTCAAAAAAAAAAAAAACATTTTTTTCATTCCTTTTGCAGGCACGTTTCACATAAGTAGACTTTATTTTTTATATATTTTGCAACAACAACAAAAATGTAAAAAGCAACAAAATAAAGTTGTAAAATATTCCACAAGTTTTTGTTTGTTAATCAATTTTCGTTACAAAAAATAATTGTGTAAGGATTTTTGGGCAACAATTGTGCTCTACAAAAATAATTTATTGCATGCTTTTAGGCACTTAAAAATTATTTTTAAGGATATTTATAAAATTCATTCTAATGAAAAGTCCTGCAAGTTGTAAACATTTCTTATAAGGTCAGGTGAATTAAATTTTATTGGCAAATGCAAAAAAAAAAACAATTTTTAAACATTTTCAATTTAAAAAAATTTGCATACATTTAGGCAACTGCTCATAATTTTTTAAAATAGCATATTGTTAGGCATGCATGCATCAGATTTAATTAAATTTAGTATAAAAAATTACATGAACAAGAAATTTGAAGCTAGGCTGCAGTGTCTGAAAATAGGTATTGACCCTCTTAATATTACCAAATAAAAGTATTGAAATTAAATTTCATTTTTTTTTCATATAAAAACATCACTCCATATACATATATTTGTTGACAATGCGCAAGGCTTTAAGTCTTGAAAATGACCATGATGTTACCGAGTGGTATACAGTAAAGATCCATGGATCAAAGCAACTTTGAAGGCATTTAATAGAGGCTTTATAACGTACATTTTGATTAACCCTTATCCTGTATTAATGGGTCAAAATTGCCCAAACGGTTTTTATTGCTCATTTATTCCTTAAATACTCAGCGGATTTTTTTGAAACTTTTGTACAATTATTTTTTTAGTGAATACTATTAAAATTTAAAACATAATTTTTGTAGATCGTTTCACAAAGCATATGGAAAAAAACTTACGCAATTGGTACTTTTGGGTCAAAATTGCCCAATGCAACAAAATCAATTTACTCATGTGATACGATATTAGTGTGCCTTGACAAAATCATAACTAGCAACAAGACAAGTGTTTTTGTTGTTTTTGGTTTGTAAGTATAACAGTATTCCAAACTGCAACAAAACCAAAAAAGAGAATAAGTAGTTTAAAAATTTCATTCGTTTATGTGTTTTTGAATTGAATACAAGTGATAAAATCTTTACTTATTTTGGAACAATGAACCCAGAAGAGATAAAAACATTTCTTATGCAATCAGACTCAGGCGATGAAAGCCCCCAGGACACATCAAGTGAAGATGAAAACAATCTCGTTTCTGAACCTGTATCTGACTATAACCCCAACTCCTCGTCAGGCGCTAGCATGGACATATCCGAAATTCTCGAGCAAACTACGGATGAAGTTTTAATGCATCCATCCAAAAATGGGAAATATTTATGGCCAGAAGCATCAACAATAAACAAAATTGGAAGATTTTCTAAACAGGGCATAATAAATTTGACTCCTGGCCCAACGCGTTATGCTATTTCAAGAGCTGATAGTATAAAATCTGTTTTTCTGTTATTTATGCCCAGTGATAATATGAAATTAGTTGTTGAAATGACTAATTTACAAGGTGACTATAAGTGGTAATGTGTTTCTAAGAGTAAAAGTCATTCAATTGGTTCATTTAGGTCAATCTGTATTTGGATATAACTGGATTGCTGTAGACAACATAACAATTGAAGCATATTCCGGGCTACTTTTGTTGGCGGGTGTATTTAGATCTCATGGTGAAGCTTTAGAATCTCTATGGGACGACCGTAAAGGCAGACCACTATTTAAATCCACCATGAGTTTGCGCCGATTTCAAAATATATCTCGAGTGATACGGTTTGATAAAAAGTTTTTGCAATTAAAACCCAAAGCTGAAAACTATGCTCACTTCCTCTTCGACAATGAGAACAAAGCAACGTTAGTGGGATATGTACCTAAAAAAAATCGGTCAGTGTTTTTGCTTAGCACGTTACATCACGACGAAAAAATAAGAGCAAGCTCCAAAAAGCCAGAAATAATTTATTTCTATAATGAAACGAAGTCAGGGGTCGGTACATTATAAGAACTTACACATGTAAAAGGAGAACTAAGCGATGGCCTCAAGCACTGTTTTACAATATGTTGGATATATCCGCCTATAATGCCTATGTAGTGTTTCTAAAAATTAATTCACAATGGAAATAAAATAAGAAATATAAGCGCCGCATATTCTTGGAAGACTTAGGCATGGAGCTTATAAGCGGAGAAATATCTCGCAGACCGACCATGCCACAAACTAGTCCTGCTAAAGCAGTCGTAAAAAGCTTTCAAAAGGATTCTGCTGAGGTTCTGCAAGCAAAAAATTTTAAAAGGGGACGTTGTTACTTTTGTAAAAATCGTTCCAACAGCACCAAATATGCAAATAAATGTTCCGAATGTCAAAAATTTATTTGCAAAAAGCATTCTGAGACCAATATTGCATGTAATGAATGTAAAAAAAAATAAAACAAAACTGAATAAATATTATAATTTTTTCTATTGGGCAAATTTGACCCACTAATGTCATATGCGTTTTATTTTTGAAATACAGGATAAGGGTAAAAACATCTCTCCATCAATATTTCCTGGGATTTTTATTTACAGTTTTTTTCAGAAGATGAAGTCGCCTACTGAAATATTTGTTTCATATTTCGTTTAGTTCCCCACTACAGTGTTAAAAAAACTGGAACGAACTGTGACTGTTCCGTACTATTCCTTTATAGGAACTTCTCAGCTAATTATCCTAGTCTATGCAAGCTGATTAGGAGGTTAAAATGTTTGTTAATTTTAATTGGGGCCATTCATACCATTTTATGAGACAGTGACAAGGCAGATTTTACTTCTTTGTGATCATAAGATGTTAGCCTAGCCTTAAATGCAAATCTGCATCTTTTCTACTGCTCTGAGATAAGTTACATTTAGTATAGTAACCTGCAAAAAATATTGGGAACTCTAGCTAAAATATTAAAGCATATAATTGGGCTTGAAATAATCCCAACATACTTTTGGGCAGGACTAAATCATAACAATACTTGTTATCCAAGTAAAGCGGTATAAAAATACTTAAAATCTTATTTAATTAAAATTTAAAATTGTAAAAAAAATTCATTTTAGGACATTAAAAAACATACACAAGTATAATCAGAAATTTCCCCATAAAATATGCTTTATAATTTGTAATTATTTAAGGATTCTAGAACTTACCCTTTTGATAATTCATGTTGCTTTTCAATTGTTGATACACTTTGAAGCTCTGTTGGGGGTATATTTTTTTTAACAATAATAAATGCTTTAAATTTAAATTTGTAATTACTTGCTTTATTTATTTTTTTTTTTTTTTGATACAAGATTTTTTTGATTTTTTTTTTAAATTAAACACTTATACCACATAATTACAACAGACGCTTAATAAATTATATTTTTTTTTAGATTTAAAGAAGAAGTAGATTTTAATCTGCAAAGAGAAGAAAATAGAAAAGAATGTTGATTAAAACAAAATTTTTATAAAAATATTTTTAAAATGTTTAAAAAATATACAGAAGTCCAGCTAGGAAAGCATACAAGTGAAAGGATCTTAAGGAAATCTCTATTCAGGACAACACTAATTAAATTATAACTTAAATAAACTTTAATTTCGTCAGCATTGTTATTAGCATTCTTATGAACCCTAGTTTCCTTATATTTAATTTTCTTAAACTTCCTTTAAACTATCTTTGGGTTAATGGCTGCTTCCAAGTAAGCATTTCATTATCCGTGTCTAGCTGCTAATGAATGTTGTACCAAAAAAAAATCTCTTCATACGGTGGCAAAGACCTGTCACTCTCTGTTGATGTTAAAGTTTTCATTTTTAATACCCCTTAAAATGTAAATGTTAGTTCAAGTTGTTTACATTGCTGCTCTTTTATTTCTTGTCAAACGAATTTGTAAAACATTCTCTTGTTTTTACTTCACTTTTAATTTAAAACTATAACGTAAGGCAGGTACCACACAGGATAAGAGTGTTGCATGCAACTACTATACATTCTACATGTGTTATACAGAGATGATGGTTTCATTATTAGATTTGTCAATGTAAATTAACAACAAACAATGTTCGTGTGCATGTGGCATATGCAGATGGAATCAGCACTCTTACTCTCTAACCAATCAATCAAATATGTGAAGAGTTGTTGTGGTTGTTAGACGACTTAGAAATGAGGTAAATAAAAGAATTTAAAGGACTACAAACCAATTCCTTCCCCTTAGACCTCACATAGTGGGTACCAAACCAGATGTAAGCGTGCTTTAAATAAATCGTAAAAGCCTCACTTGTCTTCTCGAATACACAACCATTATTCGATTAGGAAATATCAGAACCCGCAGCAGTCCACAGAAGATGTCGTTAAAACGAGATCTAGCTCCTAAAGGAAAGGATGAAGATACTAGTGAATGACTGTAAAGTATCCAACTGTTTTTATTCGTTGGGATACCGTATCAATGTGGCTTGTGTTTCATTATTCTATCGTTACTAAATAAAATAAAGCGACTTTTCCCGAAAACCAAGAGTTTTTACGTAGAACTCTTGAAAGTAAACACTTGTGGTCCTTTGGTGAATGTAACGCACTATGCCTTTGCAGAATAAATCCATTTTCGCAGAAACTTACCATATGCACTACCCCCTCTTTCTTCCTCTCCCTCAACCAACTTTCTTAGATCCCACACAATACGCTGCACGAGTAGGGGTTATACCCTGAGTGTAGGTTATCAATGGGTAATCCAGCTGAAAGATCAGATATTTTCAACCAATGTAATATTAATAAATCGCACCGGATATATCGGTGTAAGTCATAGACCAATAAAATGCAAGTTATCGACAAAAAAAAAATGGAAATAATCGAACGAAAAGTGCAATGTATTCACTAAAGAATGCAAGTCATTCACTAAAGAATGCAAGTCATCGACCAGAAAAATCCAATTCATTGACTCAAATATGCAAGTTATCCACCAAAAAAGTCATCGATAAAAAAAGGCAAGTAATATACCAAAAAAAATGTAAGCCATCTAGCCGAGAAAATGAAAGTCATTAACCAAAAGCCATCGCTATAAAAAAGAGAAATTTTTGGCTCATTTGAAGAAAACAATTAGCTTTGTCGCCAATATCTCCAATCTTAAGTAACGCCCGACAGTAAGGAAGCCTAGTAGCCAACCCACTAGGTCCGAAACTAAACCCTTTTAAATTTTATCGAATTTTTCCCCATAAGCTTCGAAAATCTAATTCAATTTTAAAAACTAAATAAAACCCTTCTCTACAAAATTTTTGCCATAAAGGATATTTTTTTATCGATTTTTCTGTGAGAGTATGTTCTCTATTTGGAATTTAATCATTTATGTATGCAAAGATGTATGTATCTAAGCTGATACAAATAATTTTAAATGACATCGTATTGTTTGCATGTCATTGACATCCTTCACAACACAACTGCATCGAAAATTTAAACCGGAAAATGTCAAATAAAATTTAAAAATATTCAAACAAATTCAAATCCTTTACAACCAATTGTTGTGTTATTTTGTTTTTTAACTTTTATCCAAAAACACACACAAAGAGCAACAAAACTAAGCAGAAAAAAGGCTCATAACTGAACTGAAGCGCACTTTAGTTTTTGTTCCAGAAATTTTGTTTCTTTTTTTTTTATTTTGTTCTATTTTTTGGTTGCCATTAATAAAGCAAAACAAAAGCAAAACAACAAAAAAAAAACAGTGAAAAGGTAAAAACGTTCAAAAATATTGTATTTTGTTGTACCTCAACAGCATGTATTACAAACAATATAATCAAAACGAACAACAATTGACAAAAATATTAAAAACTTTTTTTTTCTTTTTTCCTGTAATAAACACAACTTTTTTTGAAATAAAAAAAAAAGAGGGAAAAAATGCCATGATTTTGTATTTTATTTGTGATTTTCTGAGCAATTAAATAAAGCTCCTCTGCCACTACTAATTTTATTTCATTGTGCTTTGTTGTTGCCGTTGTTGTTGCTGTTGTCGTTTTTCAAGTGTAATTTAAATTTATGAAACTTTTTCTTTCTTTTGCGTTTTTTTTAACTAACAAAGTTAATTTTTGTTAAAACAGCAACAACAACAAAAAATAAAATACAAAAATTTAAGGCACTTCAATAAACAAAAAGTTTGTAATAAATTTGGGGGGGGGGGGGGGGGGGGGGGGATGGAATAGTAAAATACAAAGCAATTCTTTTAGTGTCATTCAACCAAAAATTTTTTCGAAGCGAAAGATTGGTCGAATTGGAGATTAAATTTAAAACAATACTGGTCGAAAATATAATTGTTCTTATGCTATCGAAAGACCTTGATAGTCTGATATATGACTCAGATCAACTGCTTATTGTTATTACTCAACAAAGTCTTGGTTGCCTTAAACTCATTTAGTTAGGAAAGAATTTTTACCTCAAACTGTCCGCCCTTTCGTTGAGTATAACTATCAAATCATAATCACCCACTACACAGAAATATTCTGGCCAAATCGACGGCGTGGAACTTCACCTACTCGTAAACTCGTCTGCTTAAACAATGCCGAAAATTCCCCTCATGATCTGGTATTCAGCAGAAGCTAGCCTTATTCTGCCTATCTAGCTGATTCAGCGTACCCAGACAGTACCCTATCTTCGCTTAATTCTCATAGGAGTCAAGCGCTTTAATGGTGGCTTGATTGTCCTGTCTTTTGTATCTACTATCCAAGTTGATCTGCCGATGGCATAGACTTTCGATTGAAAGATACCCGCGAGTTTAAAGACGGGCTTGTAAAATTTATTTCTGGCACCAAAAACGCCTTCAACTGTTCTATGACCCAATTTGTATAGCACAAAACAGTACTATCCAGTACTACTCCTCCATATTTGAACTCTATTCTCTGTGATATTATCCCACCCAGCAGCCGAATATTCTTCAGTTCCAGTTTCTCCTTCTTATAAGTGGTGTTATTGAGGTCATGACAGGGTTTATAGTAAGCCCTGAAAGGGAGGCGCCAGTTGTAACAATCTCAACAGTCTCTTCAAATTTTCATTTAGCCATCAAAACTACATGATCTGCATATCCTTGACATGTGATGCCCAACTCAATTGGTTATTAGAAACCTTCTGTCGGGATTACGACCTATCTTCTTACCACACATGTTATGTGTCTTAATTTAAGCAAGATTGAAGGGACCTACAGTTTAACGTCGACTCCGTAAGGATTTGAGAAATTTTTCAATGCAATTTTATTTTCTCTCAGAGAGTCTGTTGAGTTAGCAACTTGTTCAAGAAATATTTTTTATATTTTGTTTAGTACGAGATGTCTGAGTTGGGGTTTGAGTAACTACCTCGCGTAAAAGCAAAAATATTCATGAAAATTAAAAATAAACGAAAAAGGAATTTCACAAGGACTGTCAGCAAAACGGTAACCGATAACACAATGAATGCGGCAATGAAATAATTTCCAGGAAAATAAAAACAAAATTTGAAAACTTCAGATTTAATAATTTTTTCGTTCGCACTCCTCCATAATCATAATTGGCCATTACAACCCTTCAGTCAGGATTACGGCCTAGCTTCTCAACACCACCCATGTTGTGTGCGTTAATTTTATACATGAGTGGCGGGACCTACAGTTTAAAGTCGACTCCGAACGACAGATATTTTTTTTTGAGAAGCTTTTCGTGGCAATTTTTACTCTCAGAGTTTTTGCCAGAAATCTGCTGAGAGGAAGTCGCCGAAGAAATATTTTCATATTTTTGTTTTGATGTCTGACCTGGGATTCGAACTCGGGCCTTTCGTCTAATAAGCCAACCCACTACCTACTAGACCACGGCGACTTCGCACTCCTTACTTAATAAAAATATTTGTGTACCTAAATTTAAGCTTAACAAATACTTCCCAACACATACATACATGGTTCATCTTTAAAATCCTTCAGCTAGGATTACGACATAGCTTCTCAACCACTTATGTTGTGTGTGTTAATTTTATACATGAGTGACGAGATCTACAGTTTAAAGGCGACTCCAAACGAGGTTTTTAATTTTTGGAAATTACTATTTACTCGCAGAATTTTTGCCAGACATCTACTGAGAGGATTGTTGGTGATGTCCGACCTTGGTCTTGAACCATGGCCTCAAGTCTAATAAGCAGAAAACACACTACAGTAAAATATTTTCTTTTAATTTCCATTTCATATTCCATTTCTTACTTTAATACGCTCTCAACTTTTTCTGTCCTTTGAAATTCTTGCTGCCAATAGAATATTACATAACCGCACTTAATCATCAATTTTTCTTGAGAAATTAGTTACACTTAATGGTGGATTTGTTTATACAACCAGCAACGAACAACAACAACAACAACAACAATATAATCTCAACTCAATATTTAAATCATAAGGGAACGATGAGTAGATGAAGTATATGAAGAAGAATATGTACAGGGAAAAAGTTTAATTTTCGCTTGAATAAGGATAAAAATAAAAACAACTACAACAGCAGTAACATCGTCAGCATCATATTTGCTGATAATTCAAAAATATTGGAAAATGAAAACGGGGAAAATGAATGGAAAATATGTTTGTTTGTTTGTGGTGTGCTGATTTTCTGTGTTTATTTAATACAAAATGATTGATGGATTTTTTATGCAATACAGTGGATACGTTGTTTTTTCGATTACTTTTAAATTTAACAATAGATATGGAGCTCTGTAGTAGTATAGCAGCAGAGATGGAAGTTGTGTAATATATCAGGACTTATTAATAGAGATGTTTTTGTTATTACTACCTTCCGGACTCACTTTTTGCAGATATTTTGTTAAAAATATCAAAGGTTTGCAATCGAAAATAATCGATTCTAACAATTTTGAAATTTTTTTAAATATTCAAAACAAAACTCCATCTCTGATATTGCAGGCAGCCTACCTATACTCTGAAATAATTTTGTTTTCCTTTGTTTGCCCTCTTGTCTAAGTGGAAAAGTCTATTACAATACCCACCAGTCAGCTCTCCCATATAAACACTCTTTTGTAGGATATAGATTTCAAGTGTATCGATAACTTTGCATAAGTACAAGTATGTTCATAATACTGGTTGTTGTTTTCATTTTCCATTTATTTGAATACTTTAAGCACTCAATTACGGATTACAGATTATTTATGATGTCAATATTGATTTTAAAGCTGCTTTTAGTGGCTAAAATTGTGACAAAAAATCGCCACGATAATTAAAGGTAGGCCCCCTACACTGCGTGGAGTGAGATTTATGATGTGGATTTATTAGTATTTTTTATTTTAATTTTAATTGATGCCAATTGAAACTTAAAACACATTTTTCTTTACAAAAATCATACAGTTTTTGTACGTAATTGGCCATTACAACCCTTCAGTCAGGATTACAGCCTAGCTTCTCACTGGCTCCATACTGAATGGAATTGCGAGTGACAAAAACAATTTATTTTGGAATCGATTGGAATAGCTCACTCTATAATGGCTGTCAAGCCACTGCCTCATCTTTCAGGCGCAAGTGTTTTTAATAGGCTATGGCACGAATGATTTTCAGATGAGATAATTCTCCGATGAATTTTTTCTTTGAAAATCCTTTTAAAAACCAGCGAGCATATAATTTACAGCAAAATCAAGGATTCCGTCAAGGTCGGATGAACGACTTCGAGTGCAGGCAGAACGTCACAGAAAATCTAGTCAAAACTAGATAGGAGGCAAACAAAAAGCCCTCTTAAACTGTATATACATACCTAGTATAGTTGTTATCATTGCATTAGCAATGAGCCCGCAATGCTAAAGCTGTAGCGGTAAGAAGGAGATATCAACTGTTCTTCACCTATGCAGATGTTCTGGATGAACTGTAAACTGTTTCATCAGAAACTGCAAGTGATTCCGGGGCTAAGAGATAATGAAGTACTGTGATATCATTATGGGTATTATGTGGCCTTGATAGACTTCCGCCTCTTCCTATCTAGCCACCTACATAAACTTATGTGCAGAAAAAAACATCAACCAGACACGTCGTTGCCTATGGTTGTTTATCTTCAGTTCTTGGGCTTCTACTGAATTTTGTATGGGGGACATTTCTTGTGAGCTACGCGAAATCAGTTGTCTCTGATTCTCCTGCACACTTCCTTATGGGTCAATGAATTTTGTAGGGGACAGGCCAAAGCCACAACGATTTCTTGTGAGCTACGCGAACTCAATTGTCTCTGATTCCCCTTCCCAGTCCCTTATGGACAACAATAGTTCTTGGGTCAACAGAAATTTGTATGGGTGCAGGCTTAAGTAACAACGAATTCTTGTGAGCGGTGAGTAATCGACTGTCACTGATTTTGCTGCACACAATCATGGACAACATCGACGTTTTCGGTAGATCTTGCTTTTCGTCTAAGTACGGATCTTAGTCTAGATCTAAACCAGTGGACTCAAATTCATTCATCACATTGCGAATAGGTCTCTCGCTAGGATGATTATGGGTATCGTAAAATGGGCAAAGCGAACGGTGTGTTGCACGAACGAAATACCGATTTGGATACTTTTTTATTTCTTTTAAAGGACCAACATTCAGGGGATTACTTGTTGTTGAATACTGTATCCTGTTCGTGGTGCCTTGGCAATAGAGACTGAATAAATGACAACTAATTTAACAGATGTAGCTTTAACAAGATGGCCGCTTAACAACTGTCAAATTTCTAAAGTCCCTGTTAGAAGACTCAATATACATATGTATTTATGTGGTATTAAATGTCTTCTTATTGAGTGATTACAAGCACAAGTTTTTCTTTCCGCCTTCACCTTTTTCATCTCGTTTATAATTATTTTAAAGTTTTAAAAACCATATCTGGTTACACATCACAAACATTATATAGACAGACAAGCAGAAATAAATCCATTAATGTAATTATAATATAACCACGATGATATTCCATGTTTTCAGAGGTTTAACCCCCCTAGTAAATATAGAAGAGCAAAAAAAAAACGCAACAGGGAGAAATCAAACAAATCTGTATTATGCCAAAAATTCCACGAGTATGAGTAATTTAAAGGTTAAATCAACAAATAGAGTGGGTTGTCGATACAAAAAAAAATTTGTTAAGTATACGAGATCAAAAAGCTAAACCGTAAAGGTTTTCTAGAAAACAAACTGAAAAAAAATAAGTATTGCAACGACGACCTCAACACAACGTTAACAAAGCCAAACCAAATCAAATCTAGACAAACTGCTCTGCTACGGTTTCCCTGGCTGGCAATCAGTCAGTCAGTCGCAGTTATTCATACAGGCACTCACAACATTTTAAAATGAAATTGAAATGATGATGCCTGTACAGGACGAGTATGTGTGTAAGGTGGTTTGGGGTAAGGATGCAGAGGAAGAGGTATTCATTTAATAATTGCAAATGTATTTGTGTTTGTTTGAAAATTTTAATAATATTTTCATATTGGCAAATCCATTATGATTATTACGCAAAGTAAATGGCAAAAAAAAACAAATTTAATGGCAGGCAGAACAAACTAACCAAGAGGAACAGGCTACAGGGTCAGATGATAGCAATGAGAGAAATACTATTTCAAAAAAGTACACAACTTGCAGGCTTACGCACCTATCGGAAAGCTACATAAATTAAAATCTTTTAGCAAACTCTAGGAGAACTCATTAAAAGATAATCAAAGCATAGAGAATAAGCACTTGAGCTTTCTAAAATAAAACTTGGGAGATCGGGGAAGTAAATAATGAAACTGCACAGTTCAGAGTACTCCTACCATCAGCAATGTTTTTTAGAATCTATACAGAACCAACCTCTGGTTATTCCTGGATATTCTAATGCATGACTCAGATCTTCCTTTAGTATTGCAGTTTCCCTAGAAAGATTCCGAATGCCATAAACCTACTTGGTTTGAGAAGTGTCTTTGCTTCTCTTCGTCTCTCCTTTTGTTTAGCATATTCTCCCACTTCATAGAAGGGTTCTAGTTTTATCAGCTTCGTAGAAGCTCCCTTCCTTTCAAGCTCATGAGCTCTACGTGCTCTTTGCCTAGAATTCCGACGTGTACTGAGACCCAGCAGATGGTTACCAATTTGCCCTAACTGTCCAATTCAATTTCTTCAGACAGTCCCATACTATTTTCGGCGGTCAAGTGATTAAATGGTGGTCTGACTGTCAAATAGTATTGCTACGCCCTGTCTTCTATACCTTCTGGGCAGAGTGTTAGATTTGAATCCATTTACGCTGTAAGTGACATGATAAATGACTTCAAATGATAGCGAAGCTCTTAATTAATGGAACTTATTTTAGTGAGGATTCCAACCCAGCTTCTCACACCACCTATGCTGGGTATCTTAATCTTATCCATGAGTGATAAGACACACAATTTATTTTCGACTCTGGACAATAAAATTCTAAAAAAAAATGTCACGGCAATTTTATTTACACTCCGTGTTAATGCCAGAAAACTGGGAAAGGATGTGCCCAGAAGCTTAAGAAGTATGAGTCATAGTTTGTAAGATTAATGGCTATTGAATCACATCAGTTCATGCTAGAACGCCGTGCCTTCTGTATGTTCTTTGCAATAAAAGTTGCAAGAGCTGTAGCAACTTTGGTTAACATCACGTAGAGTGTGTATTACTTTATAAAATCGCTTAAATAGCTCCCACTAATGTTATAAGGCTTCTTCAATAATTTCGTCCTAGAGGAGCTCTATTGCTGCATGTAAACATGAATTCTTTAGTGCCCTTCTAAAACTGTTAAACCCTGTATAAAATACTGTTCTCCTCTAACCTTGCTTTAATAACGGATTTCAAATTAACGGACATGTTTATACAATGACCGATAGTTTAGCTAAAAGCTCCAACACCAAGCCGCTGCTTGCGTTATGCCACTCACTTTGTTTGTCTGTCTCTTCCTGTGCAGTTTGTTTTTGTTTTTTGCTGCCTATCATGGCCAACACATCACATTACATATAAAATATTGAAAATTTGCGGAATTTTCACTTTTTTTTGTCTACACTGGCCTGGTAAAAATAACCAGCCAACCGGCACACTTACATACATACATTGGCACATTGTAAAAGGGGGTAGAAGTGGCATACAGACTGAAAATAAAATATAAATTAAAAGGCGTTTGTTTGCCAAGTAAATGTTGACGTAATAAATTTACGTGATTGAAATGTTGCCATCAAAAATTTACCAAAAACCTCTGACGCCCTTCCCCCCTTATAAATTACATGCAAGACCTGCAATTTCGCATTTATTATCAAACAATTTGTAACAAAAAAAAACTTAAAAAGATGCAGAAAATGTTTTAAAAAGCGCCTTAAATAAATCGTTTCTACTGTAAATGCAAAAAAAACGGTTCTGTTTGACTCTGAGCATCAATTTAAAATTGCACAAATTAAAGGGGGTGGTAAATAGTCGTCAGCCTTTTTGTGCGTGTTTCTTGTTGCCCTGCAAAATCATGGCATCAGGATTCAGTCTAATTGAAACATTTGAAATGCCAACGCATACATCGTTTTATGCAACATAAACCAGAAAAAAAAGGTTCTTATAGACATTGATGTTGATGTTGCCTGCCATGTTGCAATATCAGATTTATAACAGTATGCTGAGCAACACTAATATCATGTTTTCATAACACAAGCCTATTGACAGGCAGGCAATCGGTACACAGGCAAGTACGTAAGAAAATGAGTTTTTATAACATAATTGCCTGACTTACGTTATTGTTGCGTCTTGTCAAGTTACATTGTTGCCAAGATATATTTTTATTATACCATTGAGTTTTTTTCCATGTTAAAGTATAAAAAAATATAAATAATAAACACAAGGCAACCCTGTATTTTGTTTATTATTACATTTTTTTTGTTTGTTTACCAAAACAAATTTTTACTATTCCATAGATGAAATATAATAAAATATGAATGAAAAATACAATGTTCCCATCAATAGAAATATATTTTGAAAGTAATACAGAAAGTGCTCCAATATCACGTTCGTTTATGTCGCAGAAACATAAGAGACACTTTGTTTTTTATGTTTTTCATTGCATTCTGATTTTTTCGCGTAAAAATGTCTGTCTGTCTGCTACTCGTTGCAAGCTGTGGGTAGTGTTCCATCAGTTCAACCAACATTTGGAACTTAGAGGCGTTCGTTTTCTTTATCCTAAAATTTCAAATTTTTTACTTTTACTTTTTCTTTACATAACATATGTATAATATGTATATAATATGATGACATTTAAAATAGTTCGGCTCCAGCTTTGACCTCTCGTGAGCTGGACCATTTTCAAAAAGGGTATATTTTTCCATGTTTTATCAATTTGAGAATTTGTTTCCTAACCAACATATATAGTATGGGTGTCATAAGAAAGGGTTTTTCAAGGCGCGTCCAACTGTATATATAATTTGTCCAAGGACAATCATAAATGTCCTTTTTTAAGGATATTCTGTAAAAAAGAACGGTTTTTGAATTTTTTCTTCGGGGTTGTTTGTAATAAAATAACCAAATTAACTCTAATATGATGGCGGATTTAGTTTCTAGATGATGTATGGATTAAAATAGGACTAAAGAAAGAAAAAAAGAAATGATCCACGGCTTTTTCTCAGCATATTTTTTTCCCAAATTAAAAAAAGTTATTAAATTTTTTGTTTATATTTACTAAATTTTTTTAAAAACACGCAAACTAGGGCGAATTTCCAAAAAAGCTGAGACCCGTATTTAATTAAATCGACTAAAGATTAAAATATGTTAATTTGGTTATTTTATTACAAACAACCCCAAAGAAAAATTTCAAAAACCGTTCTTTTTATCAGAATATCCTTAAAAAAAGGACATGGATGATCGTCCTCGGACAAACTATACACACAGTTGGACGCGCATTGAAAAAACCTTTCTTATGACAACCATATTGTATATGTTGGTAAAGAAACAGATTCTCAAATTGACAAAACATGGAAAACAGACCCTTTTTCGAAATGGTCCAGCAAACGAGAGGTCAAAGCTGGAGCCGAAATATTTTAAATGTCATCTTAAAAAAGTCCAAGGTTCATCGAGCACTTTTTTTGGTGAGTCGCTCTAATATACATACTTACAAATTTTGATTATTACAATCCATTAATACAAACGAATCTTTATTTTCACAATTTTAAATCAAAATTCCGTACACAACTGCTTTTTTCTGATTGTCTACTTTTGACATTTCTAGCAAGTGGAATTGCTATATGAAAACCAAAAAAAAAACTCAATTCTTACGTTTCTACTCAAAAAAGGTTACCACTTGTGTTATAAAAACCAAATGTTCACAAATGTACAAATATTTTGAGTCACTTGTGGTATGAAAACAGGCCATAAGTACCATTTCAAGTTTTATAAGCATAATTCTCTATTCTTTTTTTTTTTCTTTCTGTGGTAACAGAGATGTACAATCCTTAGAGTAAACACTTGATTAATAAATTTTAAATAAAGCAAGAGGAAATGGTTTGTGACAATCATTAGGGATGATAGTCTTTAATCAGGTTTTTCCCAGCTAAGCAGGCGATTAGTCTAATGTTTCAGGTCCTTGAATAATCGCAGATCCATCTGTTATTGCCTAGGAAGAAACCACAACCTTAATCGTCATGTACTGGAAGTAGGCGAGAGGAACGTTTGGGTCATTCGCTCGCACAACTCCTCGAGATATGGTGCTAACGATTACTTAAATGCCGTACGTATGCAGTCAGATATCTATGTGTGGCTTATTATGTGGAGAGATCCACCTGTTATTGCCTAAAAAGACACAACAACCTTTTACATATTGGAAGTAGGCGAGAGGAACGTTTGGGTCATTCAGTCGCACAACTTCTCAAGACATGGTGCTGACGATGACTTAGATGCAGTACGCATCCAGTCAGATCTATGTGTGTGGCGTACTAGGTTGTGAGTAGTTGTTCTGCTGAGAGACTCCCGCCATATCATGTCATATCACCATCCGCAAATTAAGATGGGTCTAGTTCCCGCTGTATGTGCCCAAGACCACTTTCTTTCCAAATATTTTGTTACAAGTGGAGAGAGCATCTGAGGCCTTTCCTACCCTGTTGAGTATACTTGGTATACAGGAGAGTGTCATATCACCATCAGCAAATTAAGAGATGTCTGGCCCCTGCTGTATATATTCATTGAGCTCGAGACCTCATTTTTTCCACATATTTTGTTACAAGTGGAGAGAGGATCTGAGGCCTTTCCCACTCTGTTGAGTATACTTGGTATACAGGAGAGTTTCATATCTAGAATAAGCCCCAAGGAATGCGAAGTGTCAAAAGAAAAATCAAGCAAAGGAAAGAAAACATCTGCGTTTCTGAGGTCCAGGTTAGAGGTACAAGGCGTGTTTAATCATCTTATTCTGCCGTCTTCATCTTCACATTTCAGAATGTGAGAGGAAGCTACCCTGGCCGAACTGAACCCTTTTTACAATAAGGATATTTTTGGTAGCCTCAATTGATTGACAGACTTATTAAATTTAAAATAGGCCCCAGCGACCCTTCTAGTCGCCTTAGTTTAGTAGATAGTGTGTTGGCTTATTAGACGTGAGGCCATCTGCAACACAACGGAATATGAAAAAATAATTCCTCGGCGACTGCCACCCAGCAGATTTTAGGCAAAAAATCTGAGAGTAAACCAAACTGCCATGAAAAAATTCTCAAAAATCTGTCGTCCAGTATTCCAGCCACTCATGTATAAAATTTACACACACAACATAAGTGGTGATCCTGACTAAAGGCTTATAATGACAAATTATGTATGTATGTATAGGACCCAGTCTTACTACCCTCATATAGCCCATCTCTGATACTCTGCATCTCTGCACTCACACACAATTTACACGCCCTTCTTCTGTATGCTCTGACTGCCTGCTTGCCTGCCTTGTATGCCACTTTCATTTTTTTTTTTATTATCATTACCCTGACACCCATTTATGAAAATGTTTAAGTGTTCATATGAAAAAAGTACACTGGAAGAGCTACGAAAACAAAAAGACAATATTTTACTGGAAAGGAACGCAACACACAAAAAAAATTATGAGAAGAACCGAAAAAACCACAATTTGGCAAAATGAGTGCGAGACTCAAAACAAACCATTAACGCTTCAGTGATTTTTCAGAAAATCGTTTTTGTTTTGTTTTTTCTAAAGCTTTTCCATAAATTTTTCGTTACCAGCTAAGGAAAGGGAAGAGAGTGCCCGAGAGTCTAGTAGCAAATAAAACTTTAAATGAAATTATACGCAGGCAGGCAATAAATATTTTATAAAAATTAAATTATTTTCGAAAAAGTAAGACAAATAAAACGGAGGGATATTAATTAAGCAGATTGATTCCGTTAAGGCTGAGGCAAAATTTATTATTAAAAATTCTTGTTTTTCTTTTTCTTCTCTTTTTTTTGCGTTGAAATATTTTTTCTTTTTTTTCGTTTCGCACAAATTGGAATTGTAGAAATAATTGAGAAACAATACTTAAGAAATATTGACGCATAAAATTTTTCATTAACTTCTACTTGCCAATGTCATAAGATGACCAACTACAAACGTAAATGAAATGTTAAACCAAGAATTACTAATAATATGTCAAAAGTATGTGCTGGTAGTCTAGTGGGTAGTGTGCTAAGCTATTAGCGTGAGGGTCGTGGGTTCAATTCCCACTAAAGTTCTCGTATGTTACATTGCAATAAAAAGAAACATACTTGCTGACGACATGCACAGTGAACAAGGAAGATCACTTAAGCATTCTGCATTTCATTACAAGTAATCCCATACATATACATGTACATATGTGCTCATTAAAGATATTTATGAGGCACCATATGGTATAAATTATTTGGACGTCATATACTACAGGTTGCCCCACAAAATTACATGACTGCTTGAAATATATATTGAAACAGCAGTCAGTTTCCTTATTCGAAAATTTTCAATCATAGAATGTATCTTTCGAATACCTCCTAGCTAAAACACAATCATCAGTGCACAGCTGCTGGTTTGGAATCTTAAAGAGAGAATATTCAAGTCACACTTGAAGACATCAAGTGGATACGGAAGGGTTAAGGCCCTATGCTCCTTACTTACACAATGCATATGTATATCATAAAAACCTTTTAGACAGACTTACTTACAACTTATTTTTTATTTTTTTTTATTTATTTTTATTTATTTATTTCTCATACCATTCATGTTGTAAATGGTCTTACTCCCACCGTTTATCTAATGCATACAAGCGCAGACGTTTTTACGGACGAGGCAGCTGCCTTGAGAGTGATAAAGAGAATTTTTGTTCGCAAAATTGTCAGTCCTGTACAAGTAGGGGATGATTTCCTAATTTAAATCGAAATGTGGATCAAAACTTCAGCCACCGAAAACGGGTGCTACACCACATATCAGTCATTACTGCGGGTTCCTAAAAACGAATCGACGCAAAAGATGCTGTCTCTGTCTCTGATCTCTATTCAGTCTATTCACATTGTATATCTATGAAAGGGTAATTATTATGTAAACGTTCTGTATAGGTTTTAGCACCAAGACGATGTATTGTAGGGGGAAAAGCGTGTGGTTTTCTCAAAAAATAATTCATGAATATGCTATGAATTGCTTAATCGTCTGCCCAATTTTCTCATACATAATACGTAATACATAATAAATAATACAAAATATGTAATTGGTCATTACAACCGCTTAGTCAGGACTACAACCTAGCTCTCTCTCACAACTCATGTTGTGTGTGTCAATTTTATTCATGAGTGGCATGACCTACTCTCAGAGTTTTTGCTAAAAATCTGCTGAGAGAAGTTACCGGAGAAATATTTTGTCATATTTCGTTTGGACCTGAGGTCTAATAAGCCAACACACTACCTACTAGACTACGTCGATTATTATGAATGATCTAAACACCAGCGATTTGTAATTTCAACTGAACAGCATACTAAACACCTCATGTCACATTGGATATCCTACACGAGCAACTTAAGTTGGTTGCGTTGACTGCGTTCACTCATGGCATCACAACGGCCGCTATGCGTGCTCAAGTCAGCTTTGTGATATCAGAGCTACCACTTCTACCTAATCTAACCTAACGTAACTTAAGTGAAATCTCATCTCATGTGGAGATGATGTAAACTGCTACAGATATCGAGCCATTTGACCACGTTAGACATACGTTGCCACAACGGTGCTCAAAGACAGCTTAACTCATTCCATTGGTAAAATTCAGCCTAAGTTATGCATAAAAGTCATGGAAACGAAAACATTCATATTCAATCCATCTTCATGTACATTCTGGAGTACCAGAATCGACTAACAATTTGTACAGTTTGCTACAGTTTGTCTTAAAGTGGCCGTGACTTGCTTATTAGTCACGAATCCATAATTCAAACTGCAGCTCGGTCATCTAGAATAAAACGAAATGTGAGTTTCTCTTAGTAGTCTCCTATCGAAAATTCTGAGAGTAAATAAAATTTCTATGAAATGGTCCTCAAAATCTGAGACTTTAGGTCCCGCCACGCATTTTTAACACAGCCAACATGGGTGGTGAGCGATCTTAGGTTGTAACCCTGACTAAAGGATTGTATTGATCAACTAAGTGTTCAAGAGAAAAGTTTTACTGAGAACCTGTGGCGATCATTTTCACATTCGACCTACCAATAGTTAGTTGCATTGTTCAACTGAAAAATGGTTGAGTTTTTTGGCAAATTCTTCACCGTGGATAAAACGTGTATTTGCCATAACTCACCACATACCCAAAAGATGTCAAAGAAAGAAATTTCACGAATTGATGCATTAGGCTACCAAGTACTTCCGTATAATAAAAGTATTAGAAAAATTCTTTAAGCCTCAAGTTCATAGAGTTCAAAGGAGATTACGTTGGATAATAAAATTATTTTTTAATCTCTCTGGTATTTAAATTTTTTTTCCTCAGATTTCCCACAAAATCTGGTTGGTCCCATTCAATAAATATCTGATAAATAATGAGCTATTGATGGTCGTTATGCATATTTCTTTTTTTTGTTTACAAAAGTTTAGATGTGTAAATGAGTTTGAAAACAAGTTGGTTTGTGTCTCTCTCTCTAGCTCTCAATCTAATATTACATGGTCTGGCAGTGAAATTAAGTGGATTTCACAAATTTATCCTCAGAAAAAAAGCGAAGAAAACTTATTGGAAACCTTAAAATACCAATAAAGTTTCATGAGACTGCTTTTCCTCCTGCGTGATATGCAAAGATGAAATTCATTTTTTTTCGCAGGATATTGATTATGGTTTCCAAAGACATCTACTTAAGAAATCTTGGAAAATATGGTGGGAAAAGGTATTTTTGAAGTTCGTTATGGTGGCTTAATCTCACAAGTCTTCAATGGCTGATTTAAGGTAAATTTCAAACAGTGAAAGTTTTTTTCAATTTTTTTTTTCTTTTCAACTTTTCTTTTCTTTCTGTTTTTATGGAATTTTTGTGTAAAATATTGTAGAGTTTTCTTTGTTTTTCTACTTCTTTTCCTCTTTATAAACGCATTTTATTTATGAGTTTATGATAAAGAAATTTAATACTATTGTTTTAGACTAAAACTAAATGGACTTTAAGAAAAAGATTACTGTGGCGGCGAACCACCTCCAGTCTATTGCAGCTGTTTCTAGGACCATTAACAACGCCATTTAGTAAGACAGAAGCAATGATGAAAATCGTCGACATCCCTTCAGTAGTTTTCTGTCAAAATAAAAATTCCTATAGAAACTTCTGAAAAATTTGTCGATCTGAGTCGAGCTTAAACTGTATGGCCTGCCACTCATGAATAAAATTAACACTCAGCATGGGCGATGTGAGAAGATATGTAGGTCATAATCCTACTAAGTAAGAGTTCTCTTAGAGCTCTATGGTAGGGACTCTGATTTTAATTGAAGTGTCATGGTATAGCAATGGAGGATATGTTTCGCCCTCCATGATTTCAGACTTGACCAACTTAAACTAGCGGCCCCATAGACCCTATTTTCTACCCAGGAAGAGTTTACAAAGAAGTTGAATGTTTCTCCAATTTTCAGCAAAATTTTCGCCTTGGAGACAACTTTGCGTGTGGGTTTTTTAGAGTGGGCACCGTTTTATTACCGTTTTGCGGGTAAGTACCTATGCCCAGCATTTCGATGGACCTACATGGACCATTAGTTTACCAAAAACAAACTTAGAGTTAGTCTGCTACTTGGGGAGAAGATCGACAAGCAGCTAATTTAGATTTGTTTAGAGTCATTCAACCGCAATGCTGGATTGCCTTCTAGTACCGTTTGGAATCTTGCAGCTATGTTGTGTTGTAGCTTCTACCTGCCAGATAGTAGATCCGTACAGTATTACCAACTCATTTATAACCCTGTTTGACCTGAAGTGACAAAGGATTTGAGCCCTTATTTTTTAACAACAGCCTCTCTATAAGTAAAGGGAGCCATGTAAGCTTTTCGGCCCCTTAGAGGATATTTTGCCTCCAAAAAAGTTTGGAATAGAGTATCATTCTCTAGTATTTAACCTTAGACAGGAAGCTGACTTCTGTTTCCCTCAATCGTGAGGAATTGATTTCCTAGTAAACAACGTGAACTTAGTTTTCTGTGAATTAATTTTCAGAACGTTTACTTCCATGCACTTCAAGAGAATTACTAAAACGACGTTAAGCCGCTGAGAGAGCGTTTCGAGTTATAAGCCTGAGATAGTTAGGAGACAAAACTCAGAACTATGAAGGTTTAGGAATAGATTGCTTATGACTAAGTTTTAAAGATTGCGACAGCGACGTTCAACTACTCAGAGAGCGTTTGGGGTTATATGCCTGAGATAGTGACAAGACGGGGCCCAGAAATTTGAAGCTTCATGCGTTTCTCAAGAACTGCAGGTCCCATTACTCATATGTAAAAATTAAAACACACACAACTTAAGTGGTGTGAGAAGCTAGCTCGTAGTCCTGACTGAAGGGTTGTAATGACTAATTATATACGTAGCAATTAAAGGCCCTATGTCTGTATATGACATTCCATCGTTGTATACTTTCTGTTTTCAGTTCCATCAACACTTTCATTTTAGTTTCAATTGAACTTTGACCTTTTTCTCGAAAAAGAATAGTTTTTTGTTTTTCAACAAATATTAACGTTTTAAATACTTTAATACGCTGGTTAAGTCTTAATAAACTTGTTGAGAAAGGAAAATAAAACGGAATTCTGCAAAACTACATTTAAAAGGACGAACACAAGTTTTTATTTTTTTACAGTCAGTGATAAAAATAAATGCCTGTTTATATTTCAATCTTATGTTTGTTTGTGTGTCTGCCAATAGGTACATCCATCTATCTGTTTGTCTGTGTGTGTCCGTCTGTGCTTGTTTATTTGTTCACTTGCTTGCACTTAATGTAATTAATTTTAATTAAAATCCTACATAATGGTTTGTTGCGTACCACCAACAATAAGAAATGTTGTTGCACGTTCTATTTTCGTTTTGTTGTTTCTCTTTTTTTCTGCTGCTTTTCTATCTTATTTTTCTTTTCTCTATTTTGCTCTTGTATTTGTTTTTTTCTCATTGCCTTTGTTTGAAGTTGCAACAAAATGAGAGGCAGCAGTTTTGTTTCTGTTTCTACTTATTTTGTTTTTGTATCTCGTGTCGTGTAAAAAATGGTTGAAAACATTGAAACACGCTCTTCTTCTAACAGGATTTTTGAAAAGGAAATGAAATTGTAAAAACAAAAAATAAAAACAACCTTCTTTGTATTCCACCTACCACACCACCCCCTCTCGTTTTTCGTATACGACCAATCTTTGATAATGAGTTTAAAGATACTTTTTTCTTAAGAGAGAGGGTATAAAACAATTTCGTTACAAATTCAAGTACAAATCTTATTGCAATGTAATGTTGTAAAGTCTATCTACCAGATCGTATGGAGCTGTTCAGTATTGGCCTCAAGTATTATTTATTATTGTGGCAATGCAGTAAACTAAGGCTGTCTGTTGAGTAGAGATAAAGCCGTATATTGGATTTCAGTGTAAACAATGGCAGCCAAAGGCAGCTTGAGGCAAACAAGGCATAAAATAGTTACAAAATAAAATTGAAAAAAACGAAAGAATTATTAAAAAGATTACTGTACTCATTTTTCAATACAAATCAAATATTATTCTGGGCACTTTCCTTAGAAATGATAGTGAATAGAGCATCTTAAATGAACAATAACATTAGAGAATTAATTTTTATTTTATAGTAGCCCTGCTATGAGAGGCCTTGTGTAGCCCAGCAGTAACTTGACCTTAGTGGCAGTGGCGACCACAGGCAAAGATGAAAAATTACTTTCAAGATTTCTGAAATGATGCTTTAAATCCGGTATAGGAGGTACCTGCAGCAAGACACATACATACATATGTACTTACATTATTGGTCATTACAACTCTTCATTCAGGATTTGAAACTAGCTTCTCACACCACTAATGTTGTGTGTGTTAATTTTTATACATGAGTGTTGGGACCTACAGTTAAAGTCGATTTCGAACAAAGAAAGTTTTCATAGTAATTTTATTTACTCTCTGAAATGGAGTCCCCGAAAAAATATTTCTTCAAAATTCGTTTTGTTCGAGATGTCTGACCTGTGATTTGAACCGTGGCCTTACGTCTAATATGCCAACGCACTACCTATTAGACTACGGCGACTACAAATACCTTAATACTATATTTAGGATTGCTGATAGAAGTGAATCAAATTTGATATACCGCCCCCCTGATTACGCGGTATCTAATACTGATTTACGGGAACGAATTCCAAACCCTATTGACGCCTTCTTTACCTTTTGTTCGGAAGATTTTAAGGAGAAGTTAGTGGAAGAGACCAATCTTAATGCACATCAAAAAGGGTATCATTCATTTTTCGTTGACCTAGATCAATTTAAGACGTTTATTGGCATTCTGCTTTTTTCAATAGGTACCTGCACTGTGGCAACTTAAGTTGCTTGGCTAAAACACCTCCTTTTCCCCATTTGCTCGCAAAGTCGCTAAATAAAGAGTGTTTCTTAGACCACAAGTAATTCGTGTTTAAAATCTGGTGCCAAAACTCAAAAAATAATTCTAGTATTAAAAAATGCTCGCTGGGTTATTTCTGAAGACGAGTGATAAATAAATATATTTCTATATTATTTTATTTTATTTTTCTGTTTGTCAAACCTTTCGATTATTTCTCACTCTCTATCTCTCTCTATATATTTGAATATTGTTGCCTCATTATTCACTTGCCTCATGATTCATTTTAGCTGTGCTTGCAATAAAAAATATATAAAAAAAATAAAAATTATATCACATTTATTTCATTTTATTTGTTATCAGTGTTGACTTGATTATTTTGCCGTAGCATTTATAGCTCCGTCGCATTCATAGCCATTTATAGCATTTATTCTGAGTTTTTCATCATTATCACTGACTTGCACTACTGCCGTTGAGAGTTGAACTAAAGCACACATTCTTTCATTGTTTATAGAGTACTTGCAACAAAAATTTTGTATTTTATTTATATATATATAGAGAGAGAGAAAATAAAATATAAAATGATTAAATGCCACTTGGCCATTTAAGAGGTTATCAAATGTACGTATATTTCAACCAATAAATGTTTTATTTTAAATGCATGAAATCAACGGTATTATGGCAATTGAAAATTTTCCGGAATTAAAGAATTAAATTACAAATTAAAATTTCAAATGGGATAATATTGTATCACCTTCTTTTCCAAATGATGAAGATTTTATTTTCTTTATTTTTATGCAAAGACTCGCTACTTGAACGAGTCGAAATACGCCCCAAACACGATCAAATAGTGGAGTTGATTAAATGTTGTGAATCGACTTTAAACCGTGCAAAGACTTTAAACAGTCAAAGTTAAGAGGTATATGTGGTTCATTTGATGGGCGGACGGAATTGCCTACCATAAATAACAGTAATGGACAAACGAAACTTATTCATCCAAGAAAGTGACTCCAAGTGATAGCAAATAATTATATGTAATTCGATTTAGAAGATCACAAAGATACTTATAGACAAAATGGTGATTAAAACAAACTGGTATTTATAAACAAAGGGGTGTTTATAAACAAAGTGGCGTTTATAAACAATTTGGTGTTTATAAACAAAGTGGTGGTTATAAACAAAGTGGTGTTTAAAAACAAGGTGGTGTTTAAAAACAAGGTGATGTTTATAAACAAAGTGGTGTTTAAACAAAGTAGTGTTTATAAACAAAGTGGTGCTTATAAACAATTTGGTGCTTATAAACAAAGTGGTGTTTATAAGCAAAGCGATGTATATAAGTCGTGCATATAAACAAAGTGGTGTTTATACACAAATCGATGTATATAAGCAAATTGGTGCTTAAAAACATAGTTATGTGTATAAGCAAAGTAATGGTTATAAACAGTGTTGATTATAAACAAAGTGGTGTTTATAAACAAAGTGGTGATTATAAACAAGGCGATGAATATAAACAAAGTGGAGTTTGTAAGCAAAGCGGTGGTTCAAACAAAGTGGTGTTTATAAACAAAGCGTTGTATTTAAGCAATGTGGTGTTTTTAAACAAAGTGGTGTTTATAATGGAAGTGATGTTTATAATCAAATTGATCAAAGTGATGATTATAAACATAGTAGTATATAAACACTGAAAAGTTTATATACACAGAACTATTTTAAACACCTGAACGTATACTACTGTGTTTATAAATACAGTAGTAGTATAAGCTCTGTAGTGTATATAAATACAACACAGACAGTAATGTATACAAACAAACTAGTGCTTATAAACATAGTACCGCTAATACAAGCAATAATGTTTATATGTTTAGAAACTCCACTGTTTTTAAGCTTCTGTGTATACGCAAGCAATAACGTATTTTCAAGCAATATTGTATATAAATAGTGTTTATAAACCCAGTAATGTTTAACAGGATGTGATCATGCTTGTCATCATTCATTTGGTTGTATTGTATACAATGTAATGTTTTCAGAAATTATGTATTTCTACCTTACTGCTCAACGGCGCTGTATTTCACATTGAATTTTAGCCACATTCCTGTAAAGTATAATTCTACATATGTGTCTAAGCGTCTTTCGATGGCATAGACTTTAGCTTGGAAGGTACCCTCGTGTTTTTTCAACGACTCGAACTATTTCATTATGGAACCAAAAATGGTTGCTTCCATCCTAATATCTTTAGCAATATAGCCTGAGGGTTACAAAATTAATATTTGTTTCAAAGTCTCGTTGCAAAACATTTCCCAAATTAGTGGAGCCAACTGGTGAATCTCGTTTTCTCTTTAGTCAAGGAAATAGAACCTCGAACCTAATTTCTTGTATCAAATTTCAATTCAATTTTTTTAACCGTAATCTCCACAGCTGTGGTCTTTAGTACGACGTGCATCGAATTTAAATTTAATATAGTCTCCAGTGCCACTGCTCTGGTTATAGGAACATAGTAGCCGTAGTCTAGTAGGCAGTGTGTTGTTTGCCTA
This sequence comes from Sarcophaga rosellei, assembly GCA_930367235.1. Lineage (NCBI taxonomy): Eukaryota > Metazoa > Arthropoda > Insecta > Diptera > Sarcophagidae > Sarcophaga > Sarcophaga rosellei. Next base: position 10,610,164 of record OV884020.1, on the reverse strand, counting down.
TTAGATGAGAGACCGTGGTTTAAACTCCAGATCAGATATCTCAAACGAAACGAATTATGAAAAATATGTAAAAAATTCTGAGAGTAAATAATATTTCCAAGAAAAGTTACTCAAAGGACCCGACATTGAACTGTAGGCTCCGCTTATTATGGACAAAATGAACACACACAATATGGGTGGTGTACGGAGCTAGGTTGTATCCCTGTTTGACAACAAACAAAAAATGTTTACAACATTGTTAACACTTAATGTACAATAAATGACCTTAAAACGAGGAAAAAAATAGAATCCAATATGAAGTGATTTTCAAGGCAACTTTAACCCCTTTTTTTAACAAGTTCTTTTTACATTAAAACTGGCATTAAATTTCTTATAAATAAAAAGACAAAAAAAAGTCTGTAAAAAACTACTGCCCTTATGTAGGAACCCAAAAAAAGGTCATTTCATGATGCAAAACAAGTTTGTTTTTGTTGGAAATTTTAATACAACAACAAGCATTCATAGAGCCATTGAGGGGTCAAAGTTCTATGAAAGATTTGTTCTTCTTTATTTTCTTGAATGTGTTTTATGCAAGCTTGTATGTGTAGGAGTTTAAGATTAAAGGTTTTTAAGAATATTTTAACACAATTAAAATGAAATAACAACAAAACAAAAAAAACGCTCTTGTTTAATACTTTTAAAACTCACATGTTTACATAGATTTTTGTTTTTTTTCTACAATTTATTCTATGACTACATACATATGTATGTATGTATATGTATCTGTAGTACAGAAAGGAGAGAGTAAAACTAGGGAGACCAAAATAAAAAGCGCAAAAAATGAGGAACCATTTGTTTTACATGCTTTTTCTATCATCACATGATGCCTTTGTTGGCTGCTCTATTCAAGTTTTTGTTTTTCTGTTCTTGTATGTCTATTTGTCTGTTTGATTTTTTTTCTTTCTTTCATTTTTATGGAGTTTTCAAAAAAAACCCTCTGAACTTTGCTTTTATTTCTGTGCTTCTGTCTTTCAATGCAGGCAGGCAGGCAGGCAGGCAGGCAAGCTTTCATTATCCTTTATTTCTGTGTGTATGTTTTACTTTTAAATTGCATTCACGCTTTGCTTAACAAAGCAATGTTGCAAGGCGTAAATATGTATGTGCAACATTCTTTCCTAGTTTTTGTTATTTTCACTGAAATCCTATTAATTTAAAGCTTCACCTAAAATTAATTTAAAGGCTCTTGAATTCGATTTGTTTACACAAATAGAATCTTTTAAATGTTGCTACTGTTGAAACTACTTCTTCAGGCTTAATAAAAATGGCTTCATAAAGTTAGCTTCTCAGAAAAATATTATCTTGCAACAGATTTGAATCATTTTTTTCTTTAAGACTTGAGATACCGTTCGCCTTAACCAGGTAGATATCTGTCATATCTACTCAAATGATTTGGATTACGAAGATGTTATTTATCTACTCTCGCACAAAATCTCCAAATAATTGAAATTAATAGCCCCGAAAACTACTGCACTTTTCAAGTACTTGGAAGGCACGATAAACCACTCCAGTTAGCGAAATAACTAGGGTGTAAAAACCTGAGCAGCGATAGGTAATTAGTTTCCATTTGGCGAAGAATAGTTGCCTCTACTACAACGTATTTGCAGGTCCAGCAGAAGTTATTTGCCATATGCCCAGAAGCAAGGCGTATCGCATGAGTGCCTATAGTAAATTGCTCGGTAATGTCTGCAACCGCCTTGCTGTGCGTGCATTTTTGGAGCTCGATGGAAGATCTTGTGTGTAAATTTTATACATTAAAGGGTGGGACTTACAGTTTTAAGTCAAGTCCGAACGACAGATTTTTGAGAAACTTTTCATAACAATTTTATTGACTGTCACAGTTTTTGTTAGAAATCTGCTGAGAGTCACTTGACGAAGAAGTATTTTTTCGTATTTCGTTTTGTTGGAGATGTCTGACCTGTGGTTTGAACTGTGATCTCGCGTCTAATAAGCCTACATTCTATTAACTGGGACTTCAAGTCCAGTATTCATAAACACTACTCTCTCTTGTCTTCCTCCCATTACATATTTTCATAGAAACAACACAACGTGCTGCTTAAGTAGAGGACATCTTCTGAGTGTGTGTTGTAGAATACAGCGAAATATTGGTTCGTAATGTTTGACTTGAGATAAATAGTAAGGAAATCAAAGTCGACAGAATAATATTATCATTGCGAACATAATGCGACACTGGCATTCGGGAAGTATAGTGACATTGGATTGTGGTACAAAAACAGATGCAAACAGCAAGCAAACGGAAGCCCACGGCGAGTAATATTCATATATGTTCACCATAAAAATCATACCGCTTTGTTTTGGTCGGCTGCACCATGCAACATCAATACTACGAAATGGTGCAAAGATTACTCCACAGTGTGCTGGAAGAATACCAGAAATTACGAAGGATTGTGGCCACTGCTACAAACTCGAACAAGTATTGACCACTTTGAGTTTCCCAACTACAACTCCTTTCGCTCTATTTGGAATGTCATTACTGGAAAATTTTCCAAACGATTCGTTTCTCATAGGATAGAAAAATCAAACCAAGCAAACAATGAAAATTAATGCCTATATCCAATACTAAAAACTTCTTTACAAAAATTTACAAGCACTCCGAATACCATTTGTTCCTTGCCAACTAACACATGCAAAACATCGTTTTTTGAATACAAAAATATTGCCGTTCATCACCATGCCATAATCATTATTTAAGGTAATCCATAAACGTTAAGGAAAACTATAATGGCGAGTAGTGAAACCGTTATTCAAAATTATTCTACTTTGAAATGAAATGTTTGGTAAAACGGAAATACATTTGAAATAAATTTATGAGACATGGAAACACTAAAAGAAGTTCCACCACTCCACCATAAATACAACTCTGTAAAGGTAGTAAAAATGTTAGATTTCCGGTAATTGGTAAAACATTGAAATTTATGGGGCGTATAAAATTTAAGTGAAATGCTATGAAAATTTCAATAATTTAAAAAAAAATTGTAAAACATAACTTAGGGCGTCAACTAAAACAAGAATTTGAAGTATATATTTAGGTAAGGCATAGTTAAACTTTTATTTTCTTGCTAAATACCAGTGACATTTAATGAGATTTTACGACGGTTATATGAAACAAGAAAGAATTGTATAAAGAATGAGTGAAAAGAATTTCAATTAAAGTTAATTTATGACATTTAATTTCGTAGTTTTTTAAGCACAGTTACGTCTTGTTTTTTTTTAAGAAATGTTGGTAAACAAAGTCTAGTGCTTAGCGTAAGTATATTTTTCTACACGGTGTTAAAATGCTTGTGTCTTAATATGTTATGTTTACAAGGCTGTTGGTATGTGAAAATGTGGGTTTTTATTTTAACCCTTAAAGCAGGTTAAATTATATGTTTTCTTATGAACTCATATGAAAAAAAAACAAATCTTCTTCTTCTTCTATTACTTTAGACATGTAAATAATGTGAAATTTATCTCCACATATGCTCGTTAGTTACTTGTGAGTTTTGAAAATTGCTTCATGAATTTGCTTCAATCCGCTCTACAGGCAAAGCCATGCTATGGTTTGCTTTTCCATATGTACAGTTGAAACCATAAGTGGATGTACATTACTTAGCACTCTTATTATGATTATATCATATAATAGAAAGCAAATGGGAAGGAATTAAATTGAAAGTGACCTAACTCTTCTCTCAAGCAGTTCCAACGCCTGGCTGACATCTCTCAGCCATGAAGGTATGGATTTTTTATTTTCTGTCAATAAATTCTCGTACCCAAGAATCCGTCGTAGTAGGTTCGTAAGTGCCGTACCATGACAGAGAGGATTTACTATTGTCTCCTCTTTTTTTCTCGTCATTACAGTTTCAGCAGAAGTCGTTGCAAGGTACTTTCAGTATCAGGTCAAGTGCAGCCAAAGACCTGTGTCCGATTATAAATGCTATAAAATCCATTAATATGTCCTGTAGTCTCCTTTCCGTTACAAGGGGTATACAAAGTCCCTTAAGCTCAAGATCACTTCAATTTCTTGGAGCGCCACAGTGTCGCAGTATTTCCTCCATTTTTTTTGCAGAAATTTAGCGTGTTACATCAGTGTTTTAAACTGCAATATTTACCAGTCACTGTAAAATTGCCTTCAATATGACTAAGTCAGTATGAGTAACGGTATACTCGCTTAGCAGTACGATATACTCCCATACTTCTTCCTCCTGTTCTCTGTGTGTTAGTTTATCTTATTCATACATACTTACTGCCTGGAGGCAAACACAACGGAAATGATTCGCCGTAATTTTCCTTTGTGTAATCAACTCCATTTTGTTTTTGTTTTTTTCGCTTTGCCTTTCGTTCATTATATGTGTTAAATTCTTTTTAGAATTACTTTTAAAATTAAAAAAAAAAATATAAAATTACAAAATATTTTGTAAACATTTATATTCGTTTCTCATATTTAATAGCTTTAAATTTAAAAGAGTTTTCAACTTTATAAATAATATGGGAGTAGAAAAAACATCCAAAGTAATATGGATGCCATACATTGCACCCAGTAATTATGCACCTTAGAAAACTTTATTGATCCTTTACAAAGGAAGAAATGAATTAAAGCCATTTCCTGTGGCAATCAGTAAGGTTTCCAACATGCACAATAACTGGTCACTATATCTTTGGAAGCATTTTGACATATTTGGAGAATAAGCTGTCAAGATAAGAAAGCTTAGATTTATGGTGAAAGTCTATTTCATGATTTGAATTTTCTCAAGGATATGTCAAGGATATATTATTTGACCACTCATGCCAAAGTCTCATTGGCTTACTCAATATAACTGTGGATGATGTATTTTTCTTGGGTTTCATAGGATTGTTATTTAAAGGACACCAAAATAGTCCGCAGAGCAAGCGAATTGAGTCGCTAAGGCATAACCCAACAGAAATTATCAGATAGTTTAGCTCGAAACAAATTTAGTAAGAGACTTTTACAATTTGAAACAAACCCTCAACAACATTGACTAGTTTTGTCAAGACATTAGATTAGGAACAGACTAGGCTTAGACGAGTAGTTTACTCATATGTATTAATACGTATTATGTAGTAATGTCTCACAGGTTTCAGATATGTGTTCTAGTCATTTATTCCCATTATCACAGGATATATACAGTACCGTGCAAAATAATAGCAGTGAAGAGTTTTAAGTCAGACATTGCCTATTATTATAAAAATTATTAAAGAATTGTTTTAAACTATTTTGTAAATTCATTATTTAGTATGTTGTGTATTCATTGAGGATACTATTTTTTTTGGACAACATTTTTACAAAATGTGAAAACAGAAAATTTAAAACTTATAGAAAAATTTGATTGCAAAAAAATAGCAGTGTTTTTAAAATTTCAAACATTTTGGGTAAAAAAATAAAAACTATTGTTTAAAATTAATATTTATTGGAATATTCTCTATTCTTAATTACTGCATTACATCGACGACCCATGGAGTTAACCAGTTTTTGGCATCTTTCTACCGGAATAGCCCGCCACGATGATTCCACCACATTCCATAACTCCTGCTCGTTTTTCGGTTTCGGAAAACTTAAAAATTTATTCAAGATCTTGTTGGTTGCTCAGCTAAAATGATATCCAATGACAAAAAATGGTCATACAAAGCAGAAACACGGGGAAGAAAGAGCAAAATTAGCCAATTTGAAGTTAAAAAATTCTTGCGAACTGTAAGAGATGAGCCCAAAATTTCAGCCACAGAGTTGAAACAAAATCTAAATCTTGATGTTCACCCGTGTTCGATAGGAATGGTTCTACTTAATAATAATCTACCAGCAAGAACTCTCCGGAAAGTCCCGCTTTTGGAAAAACGACGTGTTGTAAAAAGGTTAAAATTTGCCCGAGAGCATCGTGATTGGCCTCTATCTAAATGGCGTAATATTTTATGGTCTGATGAGACTAAGGTTGTTCTGTTTGGCTCAAAAGGTCGCCGTGAGTACGTTAGACGTAAGCCTAATACAGCATTTGAACCACGCAATGTTTTAACTACTGTAAAACATGGAGGTGCGAAAATAAATGTATAGGGTTGTTTTTCCTATTACGGCAGTGGTCCTTTATTTTGGATAAAGGGAAACATGAATGCCCATCTATACGTACATATTTTGGAAAATGTTATGAAACCATACGCCGATTAGAATATGCCCTTAAAATGGGTTTTCCAAAATGATAATGACCCGAAACACACAAGCAGAGCAGCTAAATCGTGGTTTACTAACAATGGCATTGATGTTATGGATTGACCTGCTCAGTCAGCGGATCTTAATCCCGTTGGAAATTTGTGGACCGACATCAAGGAAGCAGTTTTTACAGCAAAACTGAAAAATGAGCAGGAGTTATGGAATGTGGTGGAATCATTGTGGCGGGTCTATTCCGGTAGAAAGATGCCAAAAACTGGTTAACTCCATGGGTCGTCGATGTAATGCAGTAATTAAGAATAGAGAATATTCCAATAAATATTAATTTTAAACAATAGTTTTTATTTTTTTACCCAGAATGTTTGAAATTTTAAAAGCACTGCTATTTTTTTGCAATCAAATTTTTCTATAAGTTTTAAATTTTCTATTTTCACATTTTGTAAAAATGTTGTCCAAAAAAAATAGTATCCTCAATGAATACACAACATACTAAATAATGAATTTACAAAATAGTTTAAAACAATTCTTTAATAATTTTTATAATAATAGGCAATGTCTGACTTAAACCTCTTCACTGCTATTATTTTGCACGGTACTGTAAATTGACTTCAACACAATCTTCGTTCTAAACAAGGGCACTTAGTGCCTACAATGCCATGCCAAAGGCTACTTACTAGCCTCCGGTTGCTACTGGATAGTATAACGCGTGATTTATGTATGTAAATCTCCATACACTTCATACAAGATTACAACCTAGCTTCTCACCCCACTTATGTTGTATATATTAATTTTATACATGAGTAGCGGGGGACCTACAGATTAAAGTCGATTCCGAACGACAGCTTTTTTTGAGAAACTTTACTTAGCATTTCTTTAGTTTTTGGCAGAAATCTGCTGAGAGGGATTCGCGGGAGAATGTTTTTTCATATTTTGTTTTGTTGGAGACATCTGACTTGGGGTTTGAAGCGTGGCCTAACGTCTAATAAGCCAACACAGTACCCACTAGAATACGGCGACTGTTGAAAATGATTATGCGATGAAAATTAGGGCCAGTTGCCAAACGCACTAGACTAGGGCATCAGATAATCTGTAGCAGGATTAAAATCTCTTTCTGTTCTAATTTCAAAACAGAATTTTTGATTGCCTCAATTCCATTTGGTTTTAGAAGAGTCTTTATCTTCCTTCTCGCTGACTATACTTTCCAAACATTTGTTCTCACTCCACAAAACGGATCTGCGCTTATTTTCCCTATCTAGCTGATTAAGCTTCCTTACAGCCGAGTGCTCAACTCACATATTCATTCACAAATAAATATTATTCAGTGACATGTTAGCTTCCCTCCTCACATGCTCATGAGTCTGCTGATTGACGGGAATTGCCATATGGCCTTCAACTTAGCGTAGTGTAACATTATTTTCTCTACCTAGCTGATTCAGTCTCCTCAGAGTCGAGTGCTTGGATGGGATATTGGCTGTAATATCATATTGCTATATATCTGCCTTTGTACCGTATATTCAAATTGAATTCAGCACAGCTTTCGATGGCTCAGACTTCTGCTTGGAAGACACCCGTGGGATGTTCGGTTGGCACTTAAATCCACTTATCCTTCACTGTCCTTGATATATGAGTATTAATTCTGTGGGCTTTTGTTTTTTATCCCCTAAGAATCAGTAACTAAAAACATGATAGTCTCTCTCAGATAAATGCGAATGTATTCTTATTCAACTGGATGTAAGAAATAGGAGTGTAGGTGGGAATAGCAGGCTGATACCGTATACGTAGAGTAGTATCGTCCTTATTTGTCTTGCCATGATGAATAGTTCAATTATTTTTATTTTCAATTAATATAAACAGACATCATTATCGATTGTATGAAATCAGGCAGACATCTTTTAAGGAAAATCTTTAAAAAAAAAAGAAAAAAAAATTCATACGCACGACTTATAATTTTTTTATTCTTAACCCTTTGACGACCATAGGCAAGTATGCTTGCCCGGGGGTTTTTGGCTTATATATTTGTCCAGGTTACAGATAGAGCAAATATGTCAGAGAATGTTTTATAGAAGAAAATTGGGGCAACAAAAATGTAGTTGAATGCAAAGCCCTATCTGGATCCACTTGTACTCTACGAGTCTCCAAATTTGGCCAAATAATGGTCTTTATACCGAGGGCTACTACAGGGTAAAGATAGGGCACAAGGGGATGGGAGTCAATTATGTTTTAGATTTAGCCTTTGTCAATCAAAAAATATAATGAACAATTTTGTATAAGCTCCAAACTGCCTAAAAATAGTAATTTTATGTTTGGCAACTATGTTTGCCTATGGGTTGAAGCGAAAATTATCATTCCTAAAAAACTGTAGAATTAAAACCTATAATATTGTGAATTATTTAGTTAGCACTTGCTATTTTTTCATAGAGCTGTGTCTCGTGATAGTGGAGCAGTCCAACCTTTATGCTTTACAAAAAGTGGCGTATGTCCACTTTGATCGTATCCGAGTTTAAGGCTTATATGGGTATTATCATACGTATGAGCTTAGTGAAACTCCCATCAACACGTCTGTATTGGTCAACTGATTCAACATTTCACCAAGCTCAGATTGCAGGAGTCATGCCACAGAACCGATTTGAGGAAATTACAGCCAATTTTCACTTTTGCAACAACAATAAGGCTGATGTTACTGACCGTGGTCACAAAATCTGTCCAATTATAGAGCACATTAACATACAACATGACGCATATACATTTTCCAAAAAACTCTCAATTGATGAACATATGGTAAACTTTAAGGGACATAATGCCATGAAACAGTACATGAAGAATAAACCTAATTCATGGGGATTCAAACTATAGTATTAATGTGAGTCAGAAACTGAATACTTGTACAATATTAACATTTACACCGGAAAAAACCATTTGTTGAACACGGTCTTGGGGAAGCTGTCGTCCTGCAGTAATGTAAGCCACTGGCAAAAAAGGGGTTGAAGTCTACTTTGATAATTTCTTTACAAGTCTGAACTTAAACATTCTCCAGCAAAATGGCATGTGGAACTATTCGATGTAGTAGAAAGCACATACCGAAGAATTTTCCGGCGGATAGAGAAATGAAAAGAGGGGACATAAGTTACTTCATGTCAGAAAGCATTTCCGTCTTCAAATGAATGGACAATCGTGGTGTCTACCTCGCCTCAAATTTTATTGACCTAACAGAGGTAATCAAGGTCAAGCGACGCTGGACAAGCTAATAACATAGATATTGATTGCCCTCTGATTATACAGCACTACAACAAAGGAATGGTAAGCGTTAATCTAATGGACCAAAAGCTAGTTTATTATGAGTACGATCGCAGAAGTAAGTGGCGTTTTTATTTACGATTGTTCTTCGACCTATTTGAGCTATGTGTTCATAATAGTTATATAATATATAAGAGACTCATATTGGCTAACAGTTCCTCAATCAATGTGACTTCAATTGAATTTCGAGCAGCTTTGGCCAAAGAACTGATAAGTTGCTTCAATTCAAGAAAACGTGCCTTTTTAGCGTCAACCAAATTTGGAACTCATTTTATAAGTAAGACCAAATCTCTTCATAAAATGGAGAAGAGTGAATGTTGGAAACGCTGCTGTCATTGTGCTTCCTATAAAAAATATGTTCGAACAAATGTTTTTTGCGTTCAATGCAATGTGTTAGTTTGTTTCACTACATCCCGTGATTGCCTTGGAAACTATCACGAACAACACTAATTATAAATTTTTAAGATTTATTGTATTTACTTTATATTTTTAGTAAAAAAAACTGTTTTTTAATCATGTCTAAAAATTAATAATTTGGGAGAAAAAAATTGCTTTCAACCCATAGGCAACTATATTTGCCAATCGAAATGGGGGACTTAGAGGATACCCAGGAGGGCAATTTTTTTTTTCGTCACTACTATTAGGCCACAGATTATTAAAATAAAACAAAAGGTTAAATCGCTTCAGCCGAAAATGTTTGGTCGTCAAAGGGTTAAGAAAATCTTTTGGATACTTTTTGAAAGACTTACTTACTTATTTACCACTGCGTCTATCAAAATAAAAAATTATAGAAATCGAACGTACAAAAAATAAAAAGGAAGTTCAATTCAATTTAGAGCACATTCAGTCATGTGCTCCTAAGGATGTACATACGTACGAATACAATCTTTCAGTTGAAGTTTTGGAATAAAATAGGAAAGCAAAAACGATGTGTGGCTGTATGCCAATTACAAAAGTGATTTTCCTGTAAGACACACAGCCTCCCATTTGGGGAATATTTGCAAGGATTCCTTATTTTTTTTTTTACATTTTAAATGGAAATAAATCCGACAGTGTAAAGACACCAGCAAACGTTTACTTTCGTTTCACTTCATTTTTTTCCTATAAAGACAGATCAAGGAACAGTTTTTCTTAAAAAGGTTACTTCATACATACATCACATACATATGTACTCGTATATGTGTGGGGAGGACATTTTGCTTGTTGCCAACGTTTATGTATATAAAACGTGTCATACCAACATGGTCGGAAGTCACAAGACATATGAACTTGTCATCACTAAATACTTGCTTATACTGAGGAAATAGCAGATATTCTGTTTTCACTGTAAACGAGATAAAGTTGCCTGTCCTCCATCGTAGTCATGTAATTTTTATTAATATCCTGGATACTATCAATAGCCAGAGAATATATATATATTTGTATGACTGTTGAGTACAGAGCATGATTTATGACTTTAGTTTTCTAATGAAGAAGTCAGGTTTCTTTTGCTGAGAGCATTTAGAAATTGATTTTCGTGTTAAAGTCAAGAGGGCCTAGTCATAGCCTAGTTTAGTATGTAAGGATAAATGGAAAAATTTTGGGAAGTAAACAAAATTTTTTTAAAGAAAAATTTCGCATACAGCGCAAAATTTTCAAAACAGGCCAAAAACTTTAACGGACATGCCAGCAAATCGTAAAGATTATGAAGATTTCTAGCTGAGCTCATAGAATGACTATCATGGAAACTTCATCAGCTTCTTCATTGGAAAATAATTTCTGGAAAGTAGTGGAAAAATATAAAAAAAAGGGGAGTAGAGACGAATTTGTACAGTCGCAGGCATGACCGCACAGAACCCACTTGCGAAAAACAAAGTAAAGCTGGCCTCTACTCCTAAAAGCCTCAGAATCAAGGCTGCTTCCAAAAATACACAAAGTGAACCTTTGTAAAGGAAAATTTTTCTGATGTTTTATTTCTCAGTTTAAAAAAGGATTCGTAACATGCGATAACAATGAAAATGCTGAGTAATGTTTAAAATTTCATCAAATTTTATTGTCAAAATTCATGCTTCCTTTGGAAGGACCAAATTGAGAAAACCCTGTTTTGACCAACTAGTAAAGGCTTGTGAGAAACAGTGACGCCTGGTAAGATGTGTTAAAGCAGGCCTAAATCCGATAAACTGGTTGTTAATGGCCAATTAAGTAAGTAAGTAAGTAATGAAGAGCTGATATACTAAAAGCCGAAGCTTATTTTGCCGAATGTGGAATGAAGAACACATACATAATTTGATCATTACAACCCTATAGTTAGGATTACGACCTACCTTCCCGCACCCCTTATGTTGTGTGAGATAATTTTATAAATCAGAGATGGGACCTATAGTTTAAAGTCGACTTCGAACGACAGGTTTTAGAGAACCTTTTTCATGGTAATATTTCATTTACTTTCAGAGTTCTTGCCACAAACTGAGAGGAAGTCGCTAAAGAAATATTTCCATTGTTTTGTTCGAGATGTCTGTTCCGAGATTTGAACCGTGGCCTCCCGTCTAATAAGTCAACACACTACTTACTAGCCTAGAGCAAGTAAATGACGAACAGCGAGAGACAATTCAAGAGCCGTCAACGCACCTTGACGTACCCTAATTGGTGAACATGGTGTGCCAGCGGCATCTTTGAACCGTATTTCTTCAAGAAAGATGTGCAGTTCAAGATACGCAGTGGAAGAAGTAAGTTACGCAGCGCAAATCACAGACTAAAGTAGAAAAATTGAAGTTGATTGACATGACATGGCTCCAGATGCCATACAGTCTGTAAACTTATTAAAGGACGGTTCTGATAAGCAAGTAATCTAATTCCATTCTACCCCATTAAACAATTTTTTGTGGAGATACGTGAAGACCTCCGTGTACAAGCGCAAGCCAGTCACAATTTGAACAATAAAAGATGAGGTACCGGCCAAAATACATAAATATGTACATACATACATAATTGCTCATTACAACCCTTCAATCAGGATTACAACCTAACTTCTCACATCACTTATGTTGTGTGCGTTAATTTTATACATGAGTGGCGAGACCTACAGTTTAAACTTTAAAGTCGACTCCGAATGACAGATTTTTGAGAAACTTTTCATAGCAATTTTATTTACTCTCAAAACTCTCAGAGACAGAAATGCTTAAGGAAATTATAGCTCATGAATGTGGCAAAGTGTCATCTTCAAAAGGCAAGTAACAGAGAATCTTTATTGGTCCTAAAGGGAATTTCATAGGTTTTTACAGGATCAGCAGGTTTAAGAGCAGCCTTTAATAAGTATATAAACCTTAAAGAAGTTCTCCAACAATGCTCGTTATATGTGTATGTATAAAGCAACTTGACCCAGTTGCTTTTGTTCTTCTTAATTTAAATTTCAAACAACTTTCTTTTGTTTTCTTAAACATTTACTGGCAAACTACTTGGAAATCTTTTAAGACTTTAAGTTAACTCTTGATAATATTTTTAGGCCAAGTAAATATTTGACCAAGTTTTTTGCCAATTTTCTTACACGTACAACTAACTACACAATACATTTCGGCTGCTTTCAATATTACTCAACAACTTTACATATTTTTGTTAAGAGTAAGAAACCAAGACCAAAAGAAATTTATTTCTATGGACCTATTAAAAGCCTTAATAGGAAAAGTTAAAAAGTGCTTATAACTACAAAAACGAAATGACCAACAACGATTACAACTTTATTCCACACTGACTTTCTCTTGATCTTACTTTGTTGGCTTTGGTTCTGTAATACTTTTGTTTTGTTTTTTTTCTTGCTTCTCCATCTCTGTGGTAAACTTAATTCACAATTAGTGTAAATCTATATAAAAAGAAATAACAACAACAGCAACAACAAAAACGAGAATAACAACAAATATTGTAATAACAAGAAAACTAAGAGGAACTATGAGAATAAGTACTCGTATTCAGTTACTCGAATAATAACCATAACACCGAGTAAGGGTGTGGATGGAATTGGACCAAAGGAATGCGAGACGTCATAAAAACGTCATATAAATATTAAATAAGAATTTACAGTAACGTGGCATAGGATATATACAGAATTCTTAGAAAGAAAATTTAAATTGAGAGGTACAGTATGTTACAAAATTAAAGAAACTTAAGATAAGGTAAAGGAATAATTTTGGTAGAGACAACTGAAGCCTATTGAAGTCGCCGTGGTCTACTAGGTAGTGTGTTGGCTTATTAGAAGTGAGGCCACGGTTCAAATGCCAGGTCAGGCATCACCAGATTACTGGCAAAATTTCATCGAGAAAATGAAATTGCCATGAAAAAGTTCCTCAAAAATCTTTCATTTGTAATCAACTTTAAACTGTAGGTCCTGCCACTCATTAACATTAAAATTAACACTCCCAACATAAATGGTGTGAGAATCTCATAACTTGTAAGCCTTTGTATGAACACTTTTATCGTCCACTGTTTGTTTTTGTCTGAACAAAATACGTATCTTAAAATAGAAATTTTTGTTTTCTTTCATTGTTAGCCTTTTTTTATAAATTGTTGTAGTTGTTGTTGTTGTTGTTGTTGTTGTTGTTGTTGTCTATAATTTAACTTGTCTTACAATTGAAGTTTTTCCCTTTACTTAAATGAAATAATTTCATATAACGAGTTAAGTTTTTATACACTGCCGACGACCCCCATTACCACCTGCATGTATTAGATGAGATTTTAGTGGTGGTTTGTAGTTACAAAATGCAAATCAGAAATTAGTAGCACTTTGGAGATACGAGCATGAGAAAAAAAAAATTCATTATGTGCTATACACTCGAAGAAAAAGAAGAGAAATTAAAGAAATAAAATTTTTTACGGGTCCAGAAGGCGTCCAACAGCTGCTAATGGACTCTGAAATATGTACTGTATTGTGTGGCTCATTGGACCATACTTCTTAAAGAACTATGAAGACAGCAATATTTCAATGATAATCGATTGGAAAGCGAGTAGGGTCTCCAGTTTTGGAACAGTTCTTTGATCTCCAAAATCATAAGACTTAACGAAGCAAGAATTTTTTTTTGTACCTATACATGAAGTATCTTGGCCAGCTACGGGATAAGCCAGCTACGGATACAGGGATAAGCAAGCCACGGCAACTATGCATTTGTGACTTCAAATAAATGTTTCATTTTTTAAGAAGGTAAAACACCTCCGTTGAAATCAAGGCTTGACTTCAGGCTACCTACCAGGAAAATTAGTCTTCGAGCAGTGGTTTGATAAGTTTAAACGAGGCGAAATGATCACCAAAGACGATTTATGGAATAGGCTCACCAAAGAAATTATTTTCCATGAGAATATCAAACAAATCCGCAAAATAATATTGAATGACCGAGGCTCTAAAGATCTTAAGGGAATGTGTTACACACGTCATAGATGAATACTCGGCTATTCGAAAGCTCCATTAAAAACGGATGCGGCGTAAATTCTCGAGAAAAGGCGATACCGAATTGATGATTTAGAGCAGTGTACCACCACAAAAGCTCTAAATATTTGTTTCCCTGGACTTACGCATATGTTTTTACGAATTGAGAAGCTTTCATGGAGCCAGAGCCCTTCTGTGATGTGATAAAATATGTTTGGAAGACTATACTCAACGAATTGGAGGTTAAGACAGGCAAGACTTTCTTTAAAGCTACTGATTTGAGGTTATCTTATTTTTAATTGGGAAATGAGAGTATCAGAAGGTTTGAATCAAGTGTTGGACTATCCAGGAATAAACTGAAATTATTAAATAAGTCGCCATTATCTCATAGGTAGACTGTTGGCTTATTAGACACGAACCCGTGGTTCAAACTGCAGCTCAGTTCAGCTCGAACAAAACGAAAAATATGCAAAAATTTTACTTGGACGACTGCCTCTCAGCAGATTCTAACAATTTTGCATGACAATGCTTTAAAAAACATTCAAATAAACAAATAAAAAAATAACAATATTATGGCAAGGCACTGTTGAAATCAATAATTTAACAGCGATGACGTTAGAAATAGGTACAGCTAAGCATAAGATATTGTTTTGGAAAATATTACTTACATACGAGGGGTATTATTTAGTTACACTCACCTAGAAAAGAAAGTAAAAAAGAAAGAACACAGTTAGTAATGAGTAAAAACATGATGTTTCTTAGAGATATTAAATGGAAAATTTTTTACTGCCCCTACAATTATAAAACATAGTGTGAGGAAAGTGACTGAATCTATACGCTATTTTGTAATTCCTTTGGTTCGCTCTGAAAATGGAATATAATTCTCATGCATTGGTTAAGTTGCCGTTGTCTAGTAGTAGGTTAAGTGTTGGCTTATTAGACGTAAAACCCGGGTTCAAACCCCAGATCAGCCATCAAAAACGAAAATATGAAAAAATATTTCTTCAGGCGACTTCTTCACGGCAGATTTCTGGCAAAAACTCAGAGAGTAAATAAAATTTCCATGAAAAGTTTCTCAAAGGTCTGTCGTTCGGAGTCGACTTGAAACTCTAGGTCCCACCACTCATGTATAAAAATTAACGCAAACAACATAAGTTGTGTGAGAAACTAGATCGTAATCCTGACTAAAGGGTTGTAATGCTCAATTATGTACGTTTGTATGTAAATAAAATTGCCATGAAAACATTTCCCAAATCTGTCGTTCGCAGTCGACGTTAAACTCTAGATCCTGGCACTCATTGATAAAGTTAACATATACAAGATGGGTAGTGTGAGAAGCTAGGTTGCAATCCTGATTAAAGATCTGAAAGGAATAATTAAGTAAGTAACAGGCCTTTTAATAGAGCACTATATACTCAAGGTACTCTTGTTAAAAATGGGAATTGGCCCGTAGCTAATATGTACATAGATTCTGTGATGATGAGAATGTATTATCAAGAGACATATTAAGAAGCTGTAGGACAGTAACACCTGGGTGCGTATAAGATGATAGACAGAGAATTGTCTTTGTTGACGCAGAGCAGTATCTTGAAAACTGTCAGGGCAAGAGGCTAGTGGAGCTATATTACGGATACCGTATGTAGATTAAGAGAAGAATAAAAGACGATATGAATGGCAATAGTATGACTCCTTATGAACCACAATAATATGCGTTGGTATGTGGTAGAGGATCAAGTA
The DNA here is from genome assembly GCA_930367235.1 of Sarcophaga rosellei. Classification (NCBI taxonomy): domain Eukaryota; kingdom Metazoa; phylum Arthropoda; class Insecta; order Diptera; family Sarcophagidae; genus Sarcophaga; species Sarcophaga rosellei. Next base: position 10,593,536 of record OV884020.1, on the reverse strand, counting down.
CGGTTCTATCATTTCATACTACAATCTCATTTCATACAAGAATCAATTCTAGCTGAACAGCATGTATTGAACCAACTTAAAACTGTACACAACAGACACACCAGTCGTTTGGCAACTTATGGCTTTAATATTTTAAAATGCTCATGGAAGGATTTTCATCAACAAACACTTTACATCCATTATTAGGCAATGTTATTATAGCATTTGAAGGACGAATAGTGAACGAATATTTAAGCCCAACTGTAAGTTGCCTGTTTATTCCATTCGAATCTCCCTTCATCTATTTTCTTTCTTGTTTTCTATTACTGGTCATGTCTTTCCACTTGTCTTAACTTTTCAGAAGTTTATTTATTGTACGAGCATTTTTTAAAGCATTTATACATACGACTGACTACAACAACATTTCAGAACAGAGAGTTTTTTTCTTTTTGTTTTGGATGAAATTCTTTAAGTCGATTTCTTTTGTATACAGGACTTTATTGTACTGCCATTGACTCTCTTCAAATGATAAACTTAAAAGTTTTCATAACATTTAACATGTCTTAAAGACACATACAATAATAGCAACAACAACAAAAGCATTAAATGCAACATTTTCAAGGAAACATTATGAATACAAGTGTAATAAAACAGCAACGAACAACAGGCAAAAAAACATTAAAAGTAATGAAGGCAACGAGCAAAACACAAAAAAATTGCCTTAAAAGCAAGCAGCAAAAAAGGTACCCGCATAGTAGTAGTAATAAGGAAAAAAGGTACCATCTTTAGGGGGAATAAAAAGTAGACAAAAAATTAAAATAAACATTTTAAATTGTGTTTTAGCAACAAGACAAAACTGTTTTAAAAACATGCATTTGTAGAGAATTAAGGGAGGGGGCAAGAAACTAAGAAACAGGATATCAACTCTGGTAATAAGAAGGAGATTTGCACGAACTCTCTGCAAGAAAAACATACAGGAAAAGCATGCAAAAGTAAAAGAAGAAAAAAACTAAACAAAGCAACACAATGTCGTCTTGTTTTTTTTCTGTTTCTAATAGCCGGTACAGTTTTGTTTCCCTCTTTCTTTTTTCGTAACGTTTTTTTCATTTAATTTTTTTGCTTTTAAACGGAAGTAAGCAACGAATGAATAAATGTTGTTTCCGATTTGCATTCATTCGTTAGTTTTAAATTATGATACAATAGCAGCAGCACAACTTTACTACACCCCTTTACCTCTAACAACACCCTGTGTTCGAAACATTATTGTACTGCAGTTTTGGTGTGCTAATCGTTAGCTATCCTTGTGGCTAGCTTAAAAGAGGGTGTTTTTATTGCCTGCATTATAGTACAGGACAAAAACAAAAAAACAAACTTAAGAATATTTTAAGTTTCATTAGAATTTCATTATTATTGTATTTGTTGTTGTTGTTTTGCTGTCTCCTTCTTTTTTGTCTTGTTGTATTGTATTGCATTTATTTGCCACATTTATAATGTTTTTTCCTTAAAGATACTTTACAAGACATTGCATTTCATTAGAAGCTACGTTCGTCTTTATTTATCTTTATGTCTGCCATGCAAATTTCTCTTGGGTTGCCGCTACTTAAATTTCAGTTTTGATAGGCGCTTATGTGTATTCGCATTTATAAGGTCTAGGCATTAATTTCAGTATTTCATAATAAGCAACTGAATACCAGGTACCTGTGGATTGAGGAAAGAATGCACTCTTTATGTGAGATGGCGTATTAAAAAGTATTGAACTTGTTTCAAACCCAGTACATACCTACATACATAATTGGCCATTACAACCCTTCCGTCGTAGCTTCTCACACCACTAATGTCGTGTGCCTTAATTTTAATACTTGAGTGGCGGGACCTACAGTTTAACGTCGACTCCGAACGACAGATTTTGAGAAACTTTTTCATTTCAAATTTATTTACTCTGAGAGTTTCTGCCAGAAATCTGCTGAGAAGAAGTCGCCGAAGAAATATTTTTTTTGTCATGCTTCGTTTTGTCTGGCCTGGGGCTCGAACCGTGGTTTTACGTCTAATAACCGAATAGACTACCTACCTATGGCGACTTCAAACCTAGTACAGCGAGTAGAAAATTAAAACTTTTCCTATGCAATGTAGGATATGTTAGCTTCTTGTAAGGCAAGGACTTATTTAGGCCAGTTTTTAGGCCCATTGTAATACCATAATTACCGTACAACCTGGGAATCACACATTCCCTCCGAAAAACCAAACGGACTTCAGAATAAATTTTGCTATTACGGCAATTTTTATGTTGCAGAGTTCAGTCAAGGATGACCGAAAATGAAAGCATAAGGACCTGAGAGGATACGGACCTGAGCTTCTCCATAGCAAGTTCAGGACACTGGTACACGAGTTATAATACAGGGTTTTTCTTCTCCTCAGAATCACAAATTCTGCATTCGAGAGAATATAAAGTCATGCATGAATGCTTCCAATGGGACAGTGGCCTATAATAGCATTGCAGTTGAGCAATGGATGGCCATGCGATTAAAGAACAGAAGGTAGTCAGTCCTCTTCTAATGCACAAAAGTCCACCAGGCTCTTTTATACAATACTGTCAACGAAATTCAGTCTCCCTGTAAAACTAGCATAGAATGCTATATGAGATAATCGGAATAGCTATGCCTTGTTACATGCCAGAGAATTTGGAATCTGTAACCACTCTTCAGCAATGCCTTCCTTCAAGGAATTATGTATAGCCTCAGAGAACCTATGCTACAGTAGGAGTACTACTACTAAAACGATTCGACAACAATTCTTTATCGTTTCGCCACTCATGTAAAAAATTAAGGCACACAACAACACAAGTGGTATGGAAGCTGGTTCATAATTCTGACTAAAGGGTTGTAATTATTTATTATGTCTGTCGTTATCCAGAATCCTTTCAAATCTTTGAGAACTTAGACTTAGAGACCTCTCTGTCTCATCTCTTAAGATTGACATGAGAGTATTTAAGACATGTGCAATAGATTGTCACATGGAATCACCACATCATATTTTTTTTTTTGGATCAGCAGGTATAATGCTGTCAGTACCTGGTGATTTAACATGTTTGAAAGGTATTTTCTGTCACAATTGCTCACATAATGTATATGGAGTACCTTAAAAGCAGCCTAATTGAATACAGACCTATACCTAGAATCATTATACAACCTGATACACCCTACATCGCTGTTAGTCTTTGTGAGACCAATTCTACTAATCTGATTGGACTCTTCTATATTTTCGAAAAAAGCTCTGTAAGAGGTTATTTCCTTCCGGAAGGTGTTCTTAAAGTCGCATTACTTAAGTTTGACACCACTTCTGTCATCTGTCTACTTGGCTTCAGAGGCATAGCCTTGCCTTTTACGATTTTCCCTTAGCAATTTGTCAATCATCACCGCTTTAAATAGACTGGCTGTATCAGGCTTATTAGATAGATTCCAGAAACAAAACAAAAAAACCAACCTAAAGACCCCTTAATCAGTAACCCGCCTATTTCTAAAACGCCGATGTGTTCTTCCGGTAATGATGTTTGCATCAAGGTAAGAACTGTAAGAAACAAATGGGGGTGTTTACGGATGAATCTTAATAGTTATCGAAAGCTGGTGAATATTTGTGGCTGGAAATAGAGCATCAATAAACAGTCGGACAAGTATGCGAAGATGTAATACTTCAGGACATATTGTAGGAGACCATATGACCAAGCAGTATCTTAAAATAATAAAAATCGGATTGAGAGCTTTTCTGATAGAACAAAATCGATAACAAGACATGGTAGACGATTCTGTGTATGTATTTTCTATATATATATATATGTTCTATATATATATATATATGTACCCCTCTAGGGAGCATAGGGCCGCAAAAGTATTTCCTATAGTCTTCAGTAAATGGATGAATACAGTCGACAATATAGTGGGGCCATCGACATGCTTAGTTATTACTGTATGTGCGTTAGAGATATTCATATTCTTATGAATAGTTAAGCATAACCTTAGGTGGTGTCTACATAAAATGTATTCTGATTAAAAAAAAAGATATTCTTTTAGAAAGATATACTTTCTAAAAAATCACGTTTTAAATTATTCCAACAAAAATTCAGAAATTTACTCATGATTATTTAATTTGAAAACGATTTAAAATTCAACATTTTAAAGTCAAATCCACATACTCTACTGCAATTCACATCCATCCACACATGCTTAGCATATTGAAATTATTTTATGTGAGTGGTAATTGTAACGACATTTTACAATTGCCTTTAAATCTCTGGGCCACACAACTTATGTATGTCCACTCATAAATATATGACAGTACTTGACCACGTTTACTCGTATGCAGTAAACTGTTATGCTATGCCATTTTACAGGTAAATAAGCACATGCAACACTTACACACGCATTTATGTATGCATGTATATGCATTACAGAGAAAATGAACAAATTAAATCAATTAAATTTAGAAAATTAATAGAAAATTGAAATTAAAAGCATATAAACGTTGTATGAGTAACAGCAAAAAAAAAAACAAATTAAATAAATTTAAATTCATTTATAAACAGTACAGTTGATAGTGAATGAAAATGAGCTTAATAAACTAGCAGGTAAGCGCCAATGTTTAAGGAGAAGGGGGCCTGTTTTGAAAATATTCAAAAAATTAAAATATTTTTCCAAGCAATCCTAACCCTTTGATCGATTTTAATCCCTCTTCGATTTATTTATGTTAGTATGGGAGATAGAATGCTGAGTTGCGAAATTAGATGGAGCGCTGTGGTACTCCATGCAATGCAATGAAGGTAATAAGGAAGACGATGTTTTCTAAAATCTCGGAAATTTATGCAGAAAGCCGTCCTGGGTAGAAGTCTCTACAGAGAAAGTGAAAAAGAAAGGTGCTGATGTATGTTCTTCGATCTCATCACAGAAATTTCTCTGTTAAGAATACGTCTCAACGTGACTTCTGAAGTGTGCTACATTAAGTAAAAGGCAGTATCCTCCTCCATCCTCCTCCGACGCACAACTTTTGCAGAAATAGTGTCAGGAAAGTCGATCGTGTTCCTTAAAAAAAGAAACAATTTCGTTAACATCCATGCGAAAGAACAGAACAAATTGTTTTACTATCCGTGAAAGACGATTGCCTTGGGCCAGTTCAACCTATCTAGGAAGTGTTATTGACGAAGTGATATTAATCTGTAGTTGTCAGAATCATAGTGGGTAAAGGAACCTCTAAGCAGGGACCAGCATATTCTAAGACTGAAGAAGAGAGATCTTGAGGCTGCAGAACATGCACGCCGGCATAAATGATACTGGCACACGTGTCAAACGAAAATCGAAACAGGGACCTGGACGAAAGGAATAGTGGAGAAGACACTTACATGTCTCCTCAACTTTCGACACGCAATCCGGACACAGATATGAGCACGCAGGGGCCAAAGGGCCAAAAGGACTCCACTCCGAAGTAATACCACCGGAGTGGGCACAACTAGTCCACGAGACGAGGGGGATTTATTGGGTGAAGGCCCCATACACGGAGGATGTGACGACTACCTATATGGTGCGGTTAGGTACATTTACCCCTCCTCGGCAGAAAAAAAGCAGGGACCACATAGCGGGATGTCTAGTTCATCCCCAACCTACTACAGAATGTTCGTATAGAATCCTTGAAAAGTTCGTCATATATCGTAGAAATAGACGTCAGTTACGAACAAGTTGCATGGGCTATTTGACGTCCGCAAAGACTTTACTGGCTGTTGGTTCAGATCAGAATATTTTCAGGGTATACTTTGTCACCGATCAGCCATTTCATTGTTATGGGAATAGCCCTGGCTGTCACTTTGAAGACATTGTCTAGACTAGTGCCTCATATCTAAGTCCTCAATGTACACGTCACAACATGTTTTCCCACCGAACTTCAAGCCGCCATGGGTGTACATTTCCAGAGAATTATAAGGAAAATTTGGCATCCCCTTCTAGTAGACCTTGATTGGGATAACGGTTCAAAGTACTTATTGAATAGTATCGCCGCCAAGGAGTAAGGATTTAACATTTTATCATGTCCAAGCAACTATCTGGCACAGTAGCATGCCGAGTTTAGCCCAATCGTTGAGAGAGCTGCCTGTTGCTGCGGAAGCAGCTGAGAAGAAAACTAGATAAATATGTCTCAATATGGCCAGGTCTTTACTAATAAGGAAGGCAGATAGCCCACAACATAGTGATGCAATGAATCTTCCATGCAGGGGCAGGAATGCAGTAACTTTACATGGGTCTTCTAGAGTGGACTTTTGTTTGTTATTGTTAATATTTTTATATCAATGTTTCGCCTTTGAAAGCTAAAGATTCCAATATTTCACAGAGCATACTAAACCAGGCGGATGGCTGGACTGGGAGAACCTATCAGATATAGACTTTCTACAGCAAATATAGACATGCGCTCTTAAAGCCCTCTCTTTTAACCTAACCATCTATGCCGTTGATTCAGTAATTCTGTAGTTGAATTCATATATTACGGCCCCCTGTTTCTCCTAAACTTTGCCCACAACTGAATTTTCATTTTGCCTCCATTATAGCAGCACATGCAATACCTAAATGCTATCGTGTATTGCATATGTACATATGCCTGTTGTCGTCTAACGATATAATTTTAAATTGTTAATTAGAAATTTCCTAACAATTAACAAAACATTTGATTTGCTTTCGAAGCAATTCTCTCTGGACATTATAAATTTGACACTTGGAAAATATTTTCAATGCCTCTGCACATACACGTACGTACACGTACGGTACTCAACAATTACCCAGGGCAGTGCGCAATAAAGGCAACTGGTAAATGTGTTAATAACATTGACAACGTTTCGGAACGTATGACGACTGACTATATGGGCGATACAAATGTACATACATACGGATATGGCCAGGGATAGTGTTGATGATGAAGTCAATTTATAATGAAGTAATAAACTGTCAAAAATGACCATTGGAATTAAGAGATTGCAATTGTATTGCAAAATCAACTCACTCTAGCTATGTATGCATGTATGTATGATTGTATGCATTGTCGACTATCTGAGTAAATGTGTGTGTATGTGTGTGAGGCCAAAAACATGATTGTTGCAACATTAGCATTCGATAGCAAATACAGCCTTGAATATGAATTAGTTTATTGGTCATGTGGCAGCCATATCGAATATGTACTTTAATTATCGATTTTTAAAGCTTATGGGAGTGTACAATGAAATCATTTCGAAACATTTTTCCAACATTTTATCGAATTGTCAATTGCTGGATGCCATATACATACATACATACATGCGTTTGTATTCAAAATCAAATCAATTGAAAAACAGATTATTCGCTAGAACACAACAACTGTATAATACTCTACAAAGCTAAAAGAAATTTCCAAAAATCCTTTGATAAAAGGGCCTAACTACCCTCGAATTAAAAATTATTTCTCAACTTCATAATAATTCATACACGACAAAATCTTCTTAATAGGAATAAATTCCTCTTGGCCGGATTATATCCACAAAAACCTTTTATTTTTATTTATAGCCGGCAACAAATTATCTCCTTAGTCTCGATTACAACCTAGTTACTCACACTACTTGTACAATGGGTCAATTTGACCTCCGGGTACTGTATTTGTCACAGTTGACAAGTACATGTCCTCTAACCTACTCACACTACTTATGTGGTGCTTGTTAATTTTTATCAACTTTGGCGAGACCTACAGTTTAACGTCGACTACGACGATGGATTTGAGAAACTTTTTATGAGAATTTTATTCATCCTCAGAGTTTTTTTCTAAGCGATTGGAGAGAGAAAGTCGCCAGTTATTGAAGATGTCTAAGCTCAGGTTTGAACCTGGGACACTTTTTTACTAAGCCAACACACTATCCACAAAAACTGGGCACTGGAGACTCCGTTGACTTTAAGACCTTGCACATGATAGTGAATACTATAGGTTTTGTGACAATGGTCAAGGCAATGGAAGATAAGACTAACTCAAGTCAATGGGAGAAGAAGTCCTCTAATGGATAGAGAGGGACATAACTTATAATCGAAGAATTGTACACTTCATGTTTATGTACCAAGATGGTTAGACGCATAATGACCTGCAGAGACATTGTGTTTGAGACAAAACAAATCTAAAAATAGCTCAAATGGAGTTTGTCAAGGTATGCAGGATGTAATGTGTGTTTGTATAACGGGGACACTGAAATCATATCATACAACAGCAGCGCTGAATGTTCTGATGTTTTAGTTGTGAAGTGCAGACCTTTTCAGTCTATGATTAGAATAAGGACAGGTAAGTCCAACAACATTTAGACTTCGTGGTGTAATAAATCGAATGGCCTATAGCTGCCTCCTTAACTGTATCATCTATAGGTCCAGAAGGATCCATAATTTTGAGAAATGCTTCGAAACGAAGCAAAAATACGAGTAAATGGAGCAATCCATAGACTACGTATTCTATCAAAAGGGTTCACGTTCTGTAGTATAAGTATGGGTCAAGAACAGATATTCGGAGAGAAGCGGAAGTATTTGATTCCAAAATCAAATCCATGGGGAAAAACATGGGAGTTTTCCAAGTAGAAGTCTATGCAAATAAAAGACTTGTGTAACTTGGTATAGGGCTGGATCAAGAACGGATAGAGATATCTCTTTCTATATCATTATTTTCAAAGTCAAATATCCAAGGGGAACATGGGCATTGTATTCGAGCGGAAGATTTTCTCCACTTGGACAGAAAGTACAACGGAAGAGACATAGCAATACTATCAGACAGTCCGAGGGCCATCAGAGCATTCAGCTCCTATAAGATTAACTCGAAAAAGGTATTGGAGTCTCTGGCAATAGAATTTGCGTCAAGGCGCAAGCAGCTTGAGTTTGAGAGGAGGGCAACAGAACTAGCGTAGACAAATATACTTTGCGAAATGGAGGAAAATAGAAGTAATGGCACTTCTCAAGCGAGACGAGTTAAGGCAAATTTAAGCTATTATTGAGAAAGTAGAAGATTAGGACTTTGGAGTCATGCTTCAAAACATGCAGCAATAATCTAAAATTAATTAGCGGCCGGCCTTTTAGCACGACATTGAGTATGTTCAAAGTACACTGTTTAGAATGGGAACATTATTCTGTGATAGTGAGGAAGAATCACAGGGGACATTAATGCATTCTAGAGAACACTTGGGTTCATATCAAGTGCTGGGCAGGATACCGATACCAGCGTACTGCAGCTCAACAGGGCAATAGGATGCTTGATGGAAACATTATACCCTACCGAGTTTATGGACAGTACAGTACAGTACATATGTAGCCAAACACTATAAAAAATTCAACATTACGAACTAAAAATTTTGGTCTAAGTTCTTTAAAATACTATCATGTACAGTACATGCATGTAAGTACGTATATGCAAACGAGTTTGCCTTTACCAGCCTGTCTCTTTTATTTTTGGTGGAGAAACAAAATATTTATAAATCCTGTTATCTTGTTATTTTAGTACTTTAGCCTTTTCATGGTACCCAAAAAATACAAAAAAAAAGGGGAAAAACTGTAAATATCATCACATAAACATATAATGGACTCAGTGTCTAACAATTTCTATATGTTCGATGACAGTCATACAGACTGTTTGTTACACCCAATAAAAATTATATCTCAGTTTAAATATGTACATATGTATGTGTGCATATACGAGTATATGGCGTTAAGTACTAAATTTATAATGCAATCAAATGAATATAAAAGTAACAAAAACAAAAAAACAACAACAACAGCAACATTTTATGACATTTATGCCGAACATGACCAAACAAAAAATGAAAGCAAATTTTTTGTTGGTATTTTCCACAGCTTAAAAGTAGTGGTAAAGAGGGCGTAATGCAAAAAAAATTTGAAAATCTCTCAATGTTATTCAGGCATAAAAGTTTATATTTTAATATGCAATAGAGTGCAACATGTTGCCTACATGTCTGCATAAATGCTGCACTAACTACAGTGTCCTTATACTATATATTTTGAAGCAGTTCTTGTATGTTGTTATGCTGTATGTTACTGCACTGTAACATTGTTATCACGTTCAACACTGGAGAATATGTAAAGTTGTTGCATTGCTTTTTATTTTTGGTTTTTTCGCAAGGCTTTTATACTGAATCCATTTGCAACTATTTTCAATTGGTAAAACATAATCAGAGGCAACTGTTGTTTTGTATCTCCTTAGTATAACAGTTTTTATAGAAATATTTTACATGCACAGAGATGTGAAAAAAGGTCATTAGCAGGATTAAATTTTTTGTAAACATATTTTGGGTCAGTAGACTATCTTTGCGGCATTTATCGCAGAACTCATAAGAAATTATCCAAGGACCAACTACCTCACTATTAAGCATCAATGAAGCAGTCTTGAAAGTATTCTAGAGAAATGTTCCTGGCGAGTTGACGATGATTTCCGCATGCGTTCCAATAATAAGCTGCATGAGTTCCTCATAATAAGTTTTGGCAGTAAATTTTTTAGTCAGTAGCCTATCTCTGTGGCATATATCGTAGAGCCAATAAGAAATTGTTCAAGGTCTAGTTTTGTGCCCAACTAAATGCCTCTCACGATTAAGCATCGATGCAGCCGCCTAGCATTTCAGGGAAAAGTCCAATGGGGCACCTACGGCCTAAGGCGAATTGGCAATGATTTCCGCATCTGTTCCAATAATAAGCAAGTTTTTGCAGCACCTCCTCTAGAGAAAGAGAGAAATACCTCACCGCCACACCCAATACCACAACCTATAACATATTCACAAAGAGCGTTACTACTACACAAAGACCCAATGTCCTATCATTCTGGCATCTCCTAGACTGATAAGGCTTGAGACATTAGACCACAACAAAGCAGAAAAAGATGATCAGCACCAAGGGGAGATGCTTTATCATTGCCACATGTGGCTTAAAAGAAAGACTAAAATTAGTGACGATTTAGACGATGCCACGAATACATCATTGAAGTAAAAACTGCGTACAGGCTATTGCCTATTATCTTAAATATGGAGAACACCAAATGCAAACGGAATTCGTAACTCTAGATGCAATTTCAACAGACAAATTATACAATACTGCTCTAGAAAAACTTGGAAAATAGAAAAGATTGTTAAAACAGTCAATAAATTACTGCAAAGAAAAACACAAGAGGCAATGGTATTCTAGAGGCACTCGCATACGTTGCTAAAGTAAGTTGCACGGTTGCATTGTCTAAACATAGAAAGAAAATACTTCCTAATCGATTTTAAACGGGGACATGAGTGTACGAGCAAAGGGGACTATGAGCACCACACTGTTAAACCGATAGGCTAGGTTTACGCTTCACGAAAAATGGTCCATGCCAGCATAATGATTTGAATTAAGTGCGTAAGTTATTTAAAAATAGTTAGGTTAGGCTAGGTTTGAGTTCGTATACTGCCATAATGGCAATTACGATTTTACAAGAAGCTAATTGGACCTACTGCTGTCATCCTAGTGCAGATTGCCGACGGTTGCAAATTATAAAATAATTTCGTGTCCAGATGCCTCACTCTATTGAGAAGGTGGTGCAGAAGATGGCAATTGGACAATAATAATAAATTCAACTCCTATACAGGACATGCTGCAACGAATGATGAGGCCTGAGCAATAGTTTACTGCAAAAGACTGAATATTGTAGAGCCCTATGAACTTTCATATTAAAAATACGTTTTTTTTAACGAGTAATCCTTGGCAATAAAAAGTCATAGGAGAGAACATCATGATAATTTTTTGCGATAACCAGGCGGAACTTAGTTATGAAATCAAGCATAAATTGATGCATCTGGAAACATTTTTTTAAAATTCAATGCGTAGGGTTTCAGGATATTGCAGAGACATTCAACAAACTTTCTCTAAAGATAACTATCCTATTCCATCAGAAACATTTATAGGTTCTTATATTAATGTTCGAGATCAAGTGGGGACTAGCAACATTTTTTTGGCCAAAGAGGCAATACCAGTTGTACAACCAGATTAACAACATGGTCTACCAGTATACACTTAACTCGTCTTGCCAAGAATGAAACAGAAAACATTATGAGTCAAACTAGAGAGAATATCTTCAAGATTAATGCAATCCATATGGGTCACTAGACTCCGAAGACACAGGCTTAAGCGACAAAAAGTAAAAGTCGCCGTAGTCTAGAAGGTAGTGTGTTGGCTTATTAGACATGACATCACGGTTCCAATCCTAGGCCAGACATCTCGATGAAAACGAAATATGAAAAAAAATATTTCTTTTGCGACTTCCTCTCAGCAGATTTCTGGCAAAACCTTTGAGAGTAAATTAAAACTGCAATGAAAAGTTTCTCAATAAAATCTGTCGTTCGGTGTCGACTTTAAACAATAGGTCCCGCAACTCATATATATATAAAAATTAGCGCACACAACACAAGCAGTGTGAGAAGCTAAGTCGTAATTCTGACTGAAGGGTTTTGATGAGTGGTTATGTAAGTATGTATGTATGTACGTAAGCGACAAGAGATCGGTGCACAAAAATTATGAAGGATAGGTGATGTAAGTATTCTGAACACCAAAAAAAAAAATATGGGAAGAAGGAACCGGAGGGCTCATTGCTGAACTTACTAAATATGTTTGGTTGGCTTTAGAGTTTAGAGCTTTCGGATTAAGGCTAAGAAGCTACAAAAGCTGACTTTAAGACTTGGTGCTACAAAGTAAGGCAGCATTAAGTGTCAACTTTACTACAAAATGGGGGAGAGCAAGCTAAACCAATCCATCACAATTACACGGACCCATGGAATAAAGACGATAAAAGGAAAAAGCAAACCAGAATATTGATTACCGCGCCAAGTAATACTGGGTGGCCAATAACAACTTTTTCATTTTCCTCAATAACATTTAATATACTTTGGTACTTTGTTCTCCTGTATCCCCAAATTCCCTGCTTCCTCATCGCTATCATACAAAAGTGTAGTATGTTCCCATCAATAAAAACAAATAAAAATAAAAAAAAGAATAACAAGATAAAACAAATGAAAGAGAGAGTTAAAAAATAAATCTGATTTTATTTTATGCGAATTCTTTTATAGCGTAATACATCAATTGATATCCAATACAATTGAATGGGCCATTAAATTTAAAAACGATTGAGACAAAAATGAACAAAAATAAGAGAAAAAACAACAACGGAAAAATAACAAAAAAAACAACAAAAATTTATACGAAAATAATAAAGAGGCATTAACGATTTATATGGTGGATGAAGTGAGCGTGCATAACAGAGATTCATGCACAATGCCAGGCTTATACACTCGAGGAAAAAATGGGGAAAAGAAAGTAAAGAAATCATACAGAAAAAAGTACATATTTTTTATAAAGTTGAAAGAGAAACAAACAATAAAAAGAATGAAAAAGAAATAAATGCAGGGAAATAAAACCAAACATGTTAGTATTGCAAGCAATAAGAATTAAAAAAGAAATAACCCATGGACCTCAATTATCCCTAAAGGAGTATTTAATAAAGGAAACCGTATGTATACCATATAAGAATATTGGTAAACCAAACTGTAGTATATAAATGAAATACGAAATAAACTCATTAAGAGAGTATATCTTCATGAAAAAAAATATGGAAAGAAAAGTTTAATGGTGTTCAGAATACTTATGAAAATATTTCTTTAATTTAAATAGGTGCCCTATCGAGCGTTGCTAAGGCTTACCTAAGTCTGATCAGAAGTACAATTGAGCAATGACCTTCGTAATATTTCAAACAATCGGTCCCACGTTTTAATAGATTGACGGCATCACGCGCCGTGTGGCATGTGACGCCGTGCTATTGAAACCACGTTTCAATAATTGAGAGAAAAAGTTCATTGACTGTAACAATGCGGTTCGTATCGTTCCGATCCAATCGTTGTCATTATTTCGGCCCCATACAACTGGCAAGACCAACATAAATCAGGAAAAACTCAAGTAGCACTATTTAGGAGAAGAAGAAAACTTCACAATGGTAAAATATTCGACTCCCACACGAGATAATACTACGAAAACTGGAGTTAAAATATCAAGGAATATCACAGCATAGTAAATTGGCATGAAAGGTTCATATAAAGAGCATTTCAGCGAAGGATATGGCAGAATGGTATGGTGGAGGCTTACAGGGAAATTCTGGGAATGTAACCCAAGTGTTATACATTCGATGTGCACCATAACGGGCAGGCCTATGCTGACATTGTCTGAGAGGAGAAAACAAATCTATAAACAGCTCAAAAAGTGTTGCACAAAATACAGAGAAATAGCGTGCATTGCTACAACAAGGACAATGAAAGCCAGTCCTACTGCAACACTAGAGGCCTAGGAAAGAACCAGTAATCTTTGATTTTTACGAAATGCTTCGCAACGAAATGCTTTGTTACAAAAATTAATGGAGTAACCTACGAAACAGGGAAATTTCTGTGGCATACGGTTGGGTCAAGAACAGATATTGGGACAGTAGAAGGAGTTTAACTCTCATATTGAAATATGCGAAATCGATGGGGAAAGTCCTTAGTACCAGGTACGTAGGGAAAATACGGTTACAATCTGTTGGGTATCCAGGCCCTGTATGGTAGCTGCTGCCATGCCTTCTGTGAGTTAAATAGAGATGCTTGGCAATGAACACAAATATTCCGAGCTGGTGGAGAAACTCACGAGTATCTTCCAACCAGAAGTCTATACCATCGAATAGAAGTGATCAATTCATTTAAAGCAGAAGGTTCAAAGGACGAAACACTACTAAAAACACCAAATTTTCTTAATTTTGATATGGAAAGTCCGTATTTTGTTCCCTTACAGAATAAAGCACCGGCAAGGAATAATTTTTCTTGCTTCAAATGAATCACATTATCGTTAAATACAACAACACTAACAGCATGGTACAACCGTAGAACAATTATCTTAAAAAAAAATAAAAATATTTTCATCTGAGACGGCCCCCCTTATTTTTAGCCAAGTGGTTTGAATCGAGTATGCCCCTCTCCATATCTTAGAGAGTACTCTCCCTTACACTTAAACTGTGTAAGGAAAAGTATGGCGTATGAATTCATTTTCATTTAAAGGATAAATTAAGATTGTACAAGTGACCACTGCATATGTACATGGATGTGTATATGTATGCATGTGTTCATATATGTCGTTGTATTGTATAAATATGTGTAATTGTTGGAGCATTAAATGGTTAAATGGTTTTAAGGCTGCTAAATATTTCAGCTCAATTCTGATGCTGTTACTGCTGTTGCTGATGATGATGAGGATGACTATGGGGGGCGAGTAGGAAGACAATAAAAACAACAAGCATTGGTCCTGAATTACACATACGCATTAGGTTTGTTATTTTGTTTTTGTTTTACAGTCTGTCAGGCATTTAAGTATAATGCCGCATATAAAGTTTAATGAGCTGCAATTAATCGTACATGACGACACTATAAAAATGTTTCATTTACAATATTTTGTTGTTATTATTATTGTTGTTGTTGTTGTTCTTGTCGTGTGTATTATTTTTATTCTGTATATCCTGTTGTCCTTTCTCTTTAAATGCTTACATGTTTGTTGGTTTTTCAGATATTTGCAAGTATGATTAAATAGACATACAAATGCAGGAGAATGTGGCTGCTGTTTAATTGCAGAAAACAGAAACCTTTAAGG
The DNA here is from genome assembly GCA_930367235.1 of Sarcophaga rosellei. Classification (NCBI taxonomy): domain Eukaryota; kingdom Metazoa; phylum Arthropoda; class Insecta; order Diptera; family Sarcophagidae; genus Sarcophaga; species Sarcophaga rosellei. Next base: position 10,577,853 of record OV884020.1, on the reverse strand, counting down.
GGAGCTAAACGTTTAAAGACTTGATGTGATTAAAAGCAAGAAATTTGTTTGGATTTCGAAATCATTAAAGGAAGGTAAACATACACTTGTTAACATTTGATACTGGAAATAAACATCAATAATATTTAGATTTGAAGAGTGTTCCAGACTTATGGGCACTAATGCCAGGGGTCACTGGTATTCATTTTTAAATTTTAAGTGGAAGCGGTTTTGTTGATCAGTAGTCTAGCGTACAATATGCTAGACAGAGTGTAGGTTTTGGATTTAATTTTTACCAGAGATTCCGGTCTGTTACACTGGCTTACGCCAATGGAGTCGTAACAGTAAAAGTATAAATGAAAACATATTGTAATTCAAAAATAAATCCATAATTTTTGGGTGCCCTTATATTTTAATGGGTAGCGTTCTAAGTTATTAGTGTGAGGACTATGGGTTCGTTGCCCATCAGAGAATATAATTCTAGTGACCAGGCAAAGAGAGAAGAAAAAACAAACTATATTAGTTACGCTTACGAATATATTCGGTCTCAAATCTGATTCCAAGAAAAGTTGAAATCGAGTCCCAGCTGGACAAGTAAGAGATGAACGCAGATGAAAATTTAGAATTTGAAACATTGGTTTTCCTAAAGTACACTCCTTTGAGAGGTGGTGCGGTGGACTAATAACCCAATTTCGTAAAAATAAATATTGAAACGATAAGAAATGAAATAACAATTTTATCTACAACTACATACACACATGCATACAATCAAAGAAAAAAGTTTACATACACCCCTTTATGTAGCCATTTTTATAACGGTGTATGTAGACATACACTGCAGTATGCAGACTTTTTAGAACGGTGTATGTAGACTTTTTCATTGATTGTACATCATTCAAGGTCTTTATGGCTACTTGGCTGATATCACGGACTCCAATAACTCTTCAGTATGCTCGTTGATACAATACCAAAGCCTGAAAATAGGAGAGTATTCGGCCTGGAAAATACTATATTCTTCTATTAGTCGGAAGCTAATTTTCTTATTCATCCCCCTTACATATGTACATACATATACAGATAAATACACTATTACCATTATACAGTCAAAGAAAAAGTCTACATACACCGCTGTATGTAAACTTTTTTACAACGATGTAGGTTTTTATGGCTAATTGGCTGTTATTACGGATTCCAATAACTTTTCAGTACACAATTATTGATACAATTATCAAGACCTGAAAATAGGAGAGTCTTCAGCCTGGAGAATACTACATTCTTCTATTAGCCGGAAGCCAATTTTCTTATTCACCCCTTACATATGTACATATATACATACATATACGGATAAATGCACGATACCATTGTACAGTCAAGGAAAAAAGTCTACAAACACCGGTGTATGTAGACGTTTTTCATGCTGATTTTTATCAAATTGAAAAAGATATGTATTATAGAACTGCTTTAGGCATTTATAATCAAGAATGTTTGAAGAACAAAGCAAATAAGAAGGGAATATAACATAGAAATTATTGGAAAAAAATTTAAAAATTAGTGTACCCGTCTGTGAACAACACCATTGTCATTCCTATTGAAAGATTTTAAATCTAAGACGTAGAAGAAGCCATTTTTAGAAATTTAGATTTCATTCTACACAAAAACGTTTCAAATATTTTAAATTTTTTTCTTTTTCTAACTAAAATCTGATTTATAAGCATATTTAAAAAAATAAGCTTATTTAAAGCACATTAACACGCATTGAAAATTTATTTAAATTTAAAAAAAATATTTTTTTCTATTTTTTTTAAACATTTTTTTTAATTTAAATTTATTTTTAAAAATTTAAATTTAAAATTTATTTTTAAATTTGAAAATATTAAAAAAAAAAAATAATTACATAATTTAAAAATGTATTAATTGATATAAAAAAATTTTTAAATAAATTTTTAAATTATGTAGTTATTTTTTTTTTAAATATTTTCAATTGCGAATTGGAATAGTGTCGTCGAAATGTGGTTTCATTAGCACGGCGCCACGTGCCGCACCTATTAATATTATTCCTATTGAAAAAGTTTAAATCTAAGACGTAGAAGAAACAATCTTTCGGAATTTTGATTTTGATCTACACAAAAAACGTTTCAAATATGTATGTACATATTTGTTTTTATTTTTTTTAAATATTTTTTTTTAATTTAAATTTATTTTTAAATTAAAAATATTTTAAAAATTTAAATTTAAAATATATTTTTAAATTTGAAAATATGTATTTAAAAAAAATAATTACATAATTTAAAAATTTATTAATTGATATAAAAAAATGTTAATTAAAAATTTAATTTAAAAATATTTTTAAATATTTTTAATTTATAAAATACATAATTTAATTTTTTAAAATATTTTTAATTTAAAAAAATTTTTTTTTAATATAAATTTTTTTTTTTAAATATAAAAATTTTTTTAAAATATTTTTAATTTTTTCAACTATGTACATACATTCATAGTCGTAGAAAACATTGTTAAGCACAGAACGCAACCCTCATTTAGCACAGGCAATAAGTAGGCATTGTTTTGAAAAAGACCAAAAAAAAAATAAGAAAAAAAACCCACAGCAACAGCTTAACATCATAATTACGATCTTGCAACATAATTATGATAGGCAATCACGTTACGATAATTATTATGATAATGAATGATTTATTATGATAATGAAGATGCGTATTACAAAATAGAGTACATATGCAAATGGCAATAGTGAGAGAGAGAGAGAGTGAGAGAGAAAAAGCGAAAATGTTTATGATTGAGAGAAATTCAAAATCAAAAAATTGAGAACCTAACAAAATCATGCAAAGTCAATTTTACAGCAAAGGAGGAAAAAACTATAATTTGATTGTTGTTGTTATAAAAAAATTCACTTATATAAATTGCACCGATTATTAAAAATGTATATAATTATTAAAAATGCATATATATATATAATGGCATTAAAGTTTTATTATTGTTTTACCTGCTTTCTACTTCTTCTTTTGCTTTGATGGACAATTTTCTTTTCTAGCACACATTTTATAACACTTTTATCATACACAAACACACGCACTTACACTTAAATAAAAAAAACCTCATGCATTTAACACTTTTATTATTCAAAAAAAAATATTGAAAATAATTTACTTTTTTAATATAATATTGCACATTTCATTTAAATTTAAATTATTTGATAAAAAATTTACCCGAAATTTATTTATTTCCCGCCAATTAATTACTTTCGACGCCACTCTAACCACGAACGCGACTTTCACTCTCTAAGGTCACGGTTAACTGACCAACAAACAAACAAAGTAAACTTCAGTATTGCCATTTTCAGACTTATCTTATACGTACTAATATACATAGTACAAAAGGACTTTCTAATGTAGAAAGTACATTAACATATTTACACATGCAACTGACCTATATTCTTCCCATCTTAACAATAAAAAAGTACGAAAATTGCTGAGCGATTTAATACCAAGAAAAAAGAGTATTAAATATGCTCTCTCACGCCCATCAAATATTTTTATCATTTAGGTACGAAAGCCTAGGAAATAGGTAACTCAATGAGTATTGCAATTAAAAAATAGAGAGCCGTGAGTAAATCATAAGAACAAACAACAACAATAGAATAGCATACGTCGTTAAAAGAGCATCATGTTCTTGAACTTGAACAAGTGTTTCTCCAATTTAAATAAAAACAACAACAACAAGAATTGGTTTACGCAAAACTGTGTATTGTACTTTGTTGTTATTGTGCGGAATAACGGTTTATCAGTAAAATATTTTTGTTTTGCAATTTTGACTGACCATAAAATACCACAGATGGGTGTTATTTATTAATACTTAAATTTAGAACATTTTATTCAATTTTTAAGGGAGAAATTAGATATTAAATAGATTTATTGAAAATTTATTCTTCGACAAAGAGTTTTTAGACTATAATACTATACGTATGTGTGTTTAACTAAATCCAAAATTATTATGAAATTCTTTTTGAAATTAAATAAAAGGTTTGTAAATATGTAAGTAGAAAATATTTGTGTAGGCTTTCGAAAGGAGCGAGGAGGAGACTTGATCTGCCTGTTAAGTTAAACAATTGTTTTAAAAAATTATCTATCGGGAAAACAGTGTCAGTGTGTTCTACTTTGTTGTTATTGTGCGGAGTAATGGTTTATCAGTAAAATATTTTTGTTTGCTCATATGTAATGCAGTTTTTGTGACCATAAAATACCACAAATGAGAGTTATTTATTAATAATTAAATTTAGAACACCGTATAGAATTTTTAAGTCAGAAATTAGATATTGAATATAGAAATAGAGAGTTTATGCTTCGACAAAGAGTTTTTAAGACTATAATACTATACGTATGTATGTATATATACATATATAATTAAAACCAAAGTTCTTATGAAATTCTTATCGAGTTTTAAAAAAATATTTGTAAATAAGTAGTAAACATTAGTAGGCTTTCGACAGGAGCTTTTAGGGGACCTGTTCTGCCTGTTAACAGTGACTATGTCAGCAACTATGCTTTTATTTTTTTTATTTATTTTTCATCTGTACATGTTTGTATTTTATTTATTCATATTTCTTTTTTCAGGGGTTAAAAAATATATTAAAAACTTACAAACAATGACTTAGATACTGAATAGAGTAATGGAGAGTTGAAGCTTAGGCAAAGGGTTTTTAGACAATAATAAAAAAAATAAAACATACGTAAAATTATAGCCAAAATTATTATGAATTTAATTTCGCATTTTAAAAATGTTAGTAAATTCGTAATACACATTTTTGTAGTCTTATGAAAGGAGTTTTCGGAGACCTACTGTTCCTATTAAGTGACATTCGTAAGGCCTATGTACTTTAAAAACCTTTAAAATTTCACATCATTTCACTGTTAACATCTCTGGCCTTAGTTTTTTTAGAGCATTAACGGTGTATGTTAAAAATATTTTCCTTAAGTTTTTTTTTTCACACAAATTCCAATCATAGAAAACGTTGTTAAGCAAAATACGCATCCTCATACAGCACAGACAATAAATGGGTATTGTTTTGAAAGAGACAACAAAACGAAAAAAAGAGAAAAGAAAAAAACCCACAGCAACAGTTGAACATGATTATTGTGATATTACAACATGATTATGTTAGAGAAACCCTTTATGATGTTAATTATCATTAATGAAAAGGCGTAAGACAAAAGAGTGGTCAATAAATCTACAGCGCACATATGCAAATAATCAGAGAGACAGAGAGAGAAAGAGCGAGAGAAGTTCTTTAAAAATAGAGAGCATTACAAAAGCATGAACAATAAAGTTTACTGAAAGCGAGACAAAAAAAAAATTCAACCGATTGTTGTTGTTGTAATAAAAAATGCACATACATAGCATAGTGCCTTACAAAAAAAAAAAAGCGGAAGTATTAAGAACCTTACACTATAATAACCTTTAAGTTTTTTTTTATTGATTTACCTGCTTTCTGCTTCTTCTTCCTCTTTGATGCAACATTTTTAGCAAAAAAAAAAAAAACATGACGATTCACTTTTTTACACATTTTATAACACTTTTATATTGCACAAGCACACGCACTTTACATTTTACTCTTACACTTTACATGTAACACTTTTATTATTAAAAAAAAATAAAATAAAATATGAAAAGAATTACTTTGATATAATTTTACACACACACGCACACACACTTTACCCGTATTTTATTTAAATTATTTCATTCATATTTAAAAGAATTTTAATTATTTCCCGACAATTAATTATTTTCGACGCCACTCTAACTGCGAACGCGACTTACACTGTCTAAGAACACGGTTAACTGACTAACAAACAAATCAAATAAGCTTTAGTATTGGCATCTTCGGATTTGTCTTGTAGGTACTCATATTAGTACAAAAGGGCCCTTTAATTTAAATGTACCCTTACATACGAGTATAACTGACCTAAATATAGTCTGTCCCCAAAATTAAAAAACGTACGAAAAAAAGTATTAAGTACTCTCTCTCTCTCTCTCCCACTAAATATTTTATTCAATCTGTTTACTCATTTCATAGACATTGCAATTTGGAAATAGAGAGTGACGTGAAATGAGTGATTTAAAATAGCAACAACAATGCAATAATATTCACATACGTTGTTGTCTTTAAAAGAGCATGATGCTGGTGAACTTTGAAAAAGTGCTTCACCAATTTCTAGAAAAACAAGAACAACAACAAATGCATTGCCTAAAATTTTTTTTGTGTTCTACTTTGTTACTGTGCGTAGTAACAGTTATCAGAAAAATATTTTTTTGTTTTTCTATGCAATCTTTGGTGACAAGAAAATGTACCATAGATGGGAGTTGTTTATTAATAATTCAATTTAGAGTACATTATACGATTTTAAAGTGAGAAATTAGATACTGAATAGAGTAATAGAGAGTTTAGGCTTAGGCAAAGGGTTTTTAGAATATAATACCCTACATACAGTAAATTTTAAGCCAAAATTATTATGAATTTAATTTCGCATTTTAAAAATGTTGATAAATAAGTATGTAATATAAATTTTTTAGGCTTACGAAAGGAGTTTTTGGAGACCTTCTGTGCCTATTAAGTGCAAAAATTCCTATAAAAAATATCGATATGTGGAAACAACTTACAGATAATGACTTTCACATGGCCGATGAACTTTGAAAATATTCAAAATTTATCATCATATCACTATTAACATATCTGGCCTTAGTTTATTGGAAAACTAACTGTGTACTCTTTAAATTAACTCTCTTTTTCCAATAGCATTGATATTGATATCCTCTCATACTTCCAATGCTTCATAATGTTGCTCTTTAACTTTTTTCTACTGTACCATTAACTTGTTGTTATTATTTACGATATAGGCACTTGATGTTGTGTTTTTTTTTCTGTTTTACTTAGACTCTCTTGCTCTCTATGCTAACTAATAAACCAAAATTCTAGCAACTAGAATACGGGGACTCTACAACAACATTTGCCTTTAAATAACGTTTAGTCAGGATTACAACCTAGCTTTTCACACCACCTAGAGATTTTATCCATGTGTAGGGGAGGGGGGTCTACAGTTGGATATGAAATCTGAGGACATAAAAGTACATGAGCCACTACTTAAGAAGGACATTTTATTATAGCGCTAGAAAGGCAGACGTTTGAAATCCACAGTGACATAGAAATCCATGGTTTCTGATGGTAAAAAAAATTTTATTCCGTAATATCGCCTGGAATCAGATAAAAATCTGGGCAAATAATCGTGAAAAGAGGAGAGAATGGAGAGAACTCATTAACGTGATTTCCTCGGCATAAACATTTTTTTTAGTTTTTTAATTCTATTAAATTGAATTTTTAATAGAAATTGTTGCATATGTTCAAGCAGGATGTGACACTACGTGTGGAATATTTAGCCTGTAAAGTAGAACCGCATATGTAGCAGTTTTGCCAAGTATTCGATAGACATTATTATTCCTTTTAGTCGATATAGTTCAGACACATATGAGACCATCAGCGGCCAACACAAAGTTCACGTTAAACTGTAGGTCCCGCCACTCAGGTATAAAAGTAAGGCACATAACATGAGTGGTGTGAGAAGCTAGGCCGTAATCCTGACTGAAGGGTTGTAGTGGCCAATTATGTATGTATGTATGTATGTATGTATGTGTATACTAAATCCTCATCCTAACAGGAGCTATCTATCCATACTTCTGAGTTTTTATAATAAAATTTTGTAATAAAATTTCTCCTCTTTAAAATCAACCTTTAGTTTTTAAAATTTAATTCATTCTCCTATTAAAACTTTTAAATCATAAAAACTTTTTTCATAATTTCCCTTAAATCTTTAAAAGTCCTTTAACAATATTTCATGCTTTTAGTTTTTTTTTATTCAGTCATGCTCTCTTATTAGCCCTTAAATTTGTTATCATTGCAAAAAAATTTTCATTGGGATTAATTGTAATAAAAATCATCACAATTTGTTTTTTTTTTAATATTTTTTTAAATCCAATGCCCTTAAAAATAGACTCTGCGCATATGAGCAAATTGTTAACGCTTTTTATTTATTTTTATTTTTTATCGCTTAATTATTTCTGGCTACCGGCTGTCAAATTGTATGGATTAAACAAAATTCTGGTGAAAATAAAAAAGAAAATATTTTACAGTGGGAGAAAAAAATTATGAAAAATAAATAAAGTAAAGTAGTCAGTAAGTCAATCCAGACTAACCACGGGATGCCTTACACTACAGTTTCGTTTGTGCGAAACTAAGCTTCTGTCAAGTTTTTCTATGTAAAGAACAATCGTTTAGGCCTTTCATAAGGTTTAAGAGAGATAGATTTCCTTCAACAATCTCGTAATCAAATAAAATCTAAAATTATAAGAAGGCTTTAGTTCTACTAAGGTTAAGTAACATACCTGCATAAGACTTTTATGAGTTTAACTGGCTTTTAAATAAAAATGTATTGTCTTGGCAAACTTTAAGATCCTGCACGTTACCTGCAAAAACAATACTGCACAGGTTTGAAGTATGTGTTCCTATAAAAGGGCCGGTTATTAATCCCTGGTTAATTTAAGATATTCTGTTGAGAGGCGTAAATCTCCTCCTATTGTAATTACCCTACTTCTGTCTTAATTGGCCATAACGCGCGCCTACGCCAGTTGGTCACACCAATCGATGACAGGGCTTCTTCGATTTGGTCCTTCCAACGGATACAAGGTCGTCCTCTTCGCCGACTTCCGCAGATTTCCGCATCAAATATCCGTCTCGCCGGAGCATCCTTCTCCATTCGACAGACATGGCCGAGCCATCGCACCCGCTGGATGTTAATACGCTGCACAACGTCTATGTCGTTGAGGAGGGATGGAATACATGCAAAGAAGGTAAAGTTGTGGTCAACGTAGCGACCACCAGTTCGATCCTTGTCTTGTTGTATTCAAGTTGACACGCAGCCTTCTAGTGTCACCTCTTGGATGGCATTCTAGCACCCGCTAGATGTTAACTAATGCGTGCAGCGAAGTCCGATCCCTTTGACATTAAATCTGGGTTGTGCATAGGGTTTGGAACCCACCACCGAAAAATAAACATCCAATGAAAACTAATACACAAGCCTCATTGTAATTACCCGTAAAACGTTAAAATTGTCTCAAAACGATTTGGTTTCCGAATTGCCTTTACCTATTCCTGCCTTCTCTTTCGCTAAGTACAGCCTGCCAAACATCTCTTTCCACACCACAGTATGATCCTAGTAAGCCTATCTATCTGCTCATATCGCACATTCTTAAATAACTAGAGATCTTGTGTGCCCTACCCAGCTGATTCACTATCAGGACTATTGAATTCAAATTAACTTCATAAGAAACTAGTGCTCGTATGACGTCCATAGTATCACATAGTAACGCTCAGTACGTCCTTTGTACGCTCGACCGTTGACAAATTGAAAACATCATTCAAGAGCATTGACTTCAGCGTATAAGGTATTCGCAAGTTTCTCTATGGGCTCAATATTTTATTCTAGGGCGGAAAAATTCATGCTATGGGAGGCACAGTGTCTGTTTTCCACATATACGAATTCCACAATTCAACAAAAGAGTGTGCAGTTCCTTGGTTGCTTGGTATTAATTTTTGTTATAAGGTTTCATCAAGAAACGTTTTACAAAAGCAGGGAAATTACCGGTTCAATCTAGGGGACGGGTCACGTGTTAGAATTGTCTGCCTTTATCCTAACCGTAGTCCCCAAAGCTCTATTTTTTTTTTTCATAAGTTCACCGCCATATGACAGGCTTTCATTGCCCCGATTATAGCAACTAATCTCTGTATCAATGTAAAATATAAGTGGATCCAAAAGGAAATTTCCAAGACAGAAGTTTATTTGACTTTAACTAAGCACGAGAGAAGGGAGTATTAAGAGAAACCCGAAATGGCCCAGTTTGTTAAACGAGATGCGTCATTATTTGTAGGCTCGCCACATAGTCATACAAATAAGTATTTATCCACATACAGGACTACTTTCATGTAGAAGAGGTTGAAACTTATAATCATCAACATCCAAACGATTTTCTAGATTTAAAGAAACGTGATGGGAAGTAATCGGAAGAATAGGTTAAGAAAAATGCGAGGCTTGTTAAAAAAGTTGAATGTGTTTTAATTGCTTTGATTGGAATCAAAATTTGCATGGAAATGACCTTAATTGTCCAAAAGTGCTTGAAAACTTGGCTGATGCATACATTGGTGCTAAGCCGATTGAAGAACATATAGCAGAAGCTATAGACAGAAATGTTCTGCTAACATTTCATATAGAAAAAATTCTGATATGGGTGTTGCTAGAGCCTAAGCAGATTCTTAATGTATATCTCGTTCTTGTACTAATCAATTAAAATTGCTTTCTGTATTACGAGCAGACACTCTGCTTCATATAAATTATAGTCTTATGTCGCTAACCTAATACACCTCATGTAGGGTACATAAAATCTATGCAGGTATATAAAGTCCAAATCTATAGAAATTGTGAAAGTGTTTTATACGCTGCCAACATAACATAACGAACTAACACCTGCACAAACGCACACATAAACTGGTCCATGCGCCTAAAAAATAACTACGCCAACAGCTGTGACTTTATTCCCTAAAGTATGCAGCATAATATTTACAAAAAAAATCATTTTTTTTACAACGTTCAACTGTTATGATTGCAAAGACCCCGGCAACGATAAAAAAAAGCAACCATGAATCGAAACAGTTTTAAAAAAATATTAAAACGAACAACGTTTTTTTTTTTCTTTCATTCTTTATGTGACCGACCATAACCCATTATTTGACTTTTTTCGACCTACACAAAAAAGAAACAAGAAAAAAAAATGGTAGAGAAATAATTTTGTGTGGTTTGAGATTGGGGGGCCGGCGAGATAAAAATTTGTTAAGCCTATTGGTTTGAAAAAAATTTTCGTAGTAAATTTGTGTGCAACATTTAGTCACATCACTACAGGCGACAATTGACACTATGTGGCTGGGTGTCAAGCCAGGCTGCCTGCCCTTTTGACTGACTGAGTGCCGTGATGCTGAACTATTGTTGGATGTATGGGTATGTTGCAACATCTGCTCGGGCAGACATGGTTGTACGAGTACGAGTTTATACATGTATAAAGCTTTTGTAATTTGCCACTCTATCTTTTGCTATCAATTTTAATAACCTTTTTTTAATATGTGTACTCTACATTTAGCCATTTAGTGGTGTTCATTAGTTATAAAATAATAAAATACCTCTTATGGACCCTAACCCTACCGATTCCACTCTAAGACCCACTAGACAAAATTCAGTTTGCTACCAAAATCAGGCCTTAGGCAGTCTACTTATGAATACCCAAGCAGAAGGGACTCAATCAGTGCTGCCAAATTGATTACAAATACTTATCATACCCTTTCAGATGGTTGTCAACTTCGAGATAGGAAACCTACTCTGGAAGCACCATGGCTAATAAGAGATAATCTTTGTACTGATAAACTAGCGTCCATTGACCATAGTTTCTTCAAAGTAAAGTGAGTACTTTATGGGCGACAAAATAAAATTAAAGAAATTTTAATCTAAAACCCATATCAGGGATGGATGATTAGGACAAAAAGGATGAAAACCCCCTCCCCAAAGGTTATTCGGGAATCAACATCGGTGCAATTTGTACACAAAAATGACAGACGGAACTCTCGAAATGTTCGGCGATGTAGACCATAGAGAGTAGATTATCATCTGTCCTGTGGATAACCACAATATTAACTCTGCTAAGGACCTTGTCCTATGAAGCACTAGAACCAGTATGCTATGTGAAAGAGGTTGTAGTCAGGTTAGGTTATAGTGGCTTTGATACCAAAAGCTCACTTGAGCACGCTTAGCGGCCCATTATGACGCCACAGGTGAATGCAGTCCCTGTACTGACCAAGCTCCTCCAAACCAGGGAAGATGAAGTTGGTCAGCACAAGGCCTGCACAAAAGGTCGTAGTACTTGTGAAATGAATGAATTTGAACCAATTGTGTACGAAAGCCAAAAATGCTCTGAATGTAGTGATGAGTAGTTCGAATTTGGGCCATTGGACAGTGCCACGAATTAAATGTGGGGCATGCGAATATCCTGGAGAAATTTGGAAGAATAGGAAGTATTGACTGCGTGATACTACGATATGACTTCAACAGGAAGTTCAAAACATCCATTTTGAAAAGAGAGGTTATTAAAGGCACAGTAATATACCTCACTAACTGCTGCGCTCAGATGGTTTCAAACCAAATGAAGTGTGGATGTTGGAATTCCACTAAAATCGGTGGACAGAGGTCAATCTATAAGGCTACCAGATTACTACAACATATGCCAGTAGAAAGGGGTGATAAAATACAGCCTCCTGCTAGAATTGCTAGTGTCGGAAATGTTTAGAGAGGACATTTTACCATACTTTCTGATGTCCAGACGATAGTCAAATCACTGGGTTTTGAAATAATAGGCTCCAAGACGATATATATGTATCGTAGATGTACCATAGCGGAACGATACGATGTTTGTCTCGTGTTGGTATCAGGACACAGCACTATTTCAGGTAACAGTAGAAAGGACAAACGATGAAACTCTTTGATGAGCGCTCTACGTTAGAAACTCCTTTAAAGACCTTCAAGCATAAGCTTCAAAGGAATACGATCACTTCAGTAAGTGAAATCCTAATTGGGTATTACATTCTGGACACTCTTGTAAAGGGCATTGGTCTTAAACGCTCGGCGAATGAATACAGCAAGAGCTGTCACGGTGATAAAGATAAGGAAATTGTTCTTCAACCTATTGGTTACATGTTTTGCGCTATGTCGAAAGAGAAAAAGCCACTTTGGTGTCTGTGTATGTGGACAATTTTAACGATAAAGGATATCAGCAGTCAGGGTTGCTTTATCGAAAGATATGTATGGTTCTAAAACTAAGGAAAGTGGACAACTATGGTATCATAATGCGCCATATATAGAGAAGACTGAACATAAACACGATTATAAAGTTTAATTGAAAGAAAAAAGAAAGTCGTGGGTTGTCTAATTCTCGGTTTCAAACAAAAGCAAAAGGATTAGGGACTGTGAATGGGATCTTTAGGTTAGGTTAGGTTAGGTTAGAGGACATGTACTTGTCAACTGTGACAAATACAGTACCCGGAGGTCGAATTGACCCATTGTACAACGTCCTAGCTTCTCACACTACTCGTGTTGTGTGCGTTAATTTTATACATGAGTAGCGGGACCTACAATTTAAAGTCGACTCCGAACGACAGATTTTTGAGAAGCTTTTTCATTGGCGATTTTTACTCTCAGAATTTTTGCCAGAAATCTGCTGAGAGGAAGTCGCCGAAGAAATATTTTCATACTTTCGTTTTGATGTCTGACCTAGGATTCGAACTCGGGCCTTTCGTCTAATAAGCCAACACACTACCTACTAGACCACGGCGGATCTTTAACCCAGAAAGATATTCCAACACTACAGAATATAGGAAGAGAGGAAGTATAGGAAGACCCTTGCTAAAGTATCTTCAGCAGTATGATGGAGATTGGACCAGAACTGCAACATCGAAAAACTACAAAAAGTTCAAGGAAAGTACAGCCTAAGAATAATGTCAACTTGAGCATTGGAAATGATTCTATCTGTTCAACCAACTCAATTAATGTTGTGATGCAAGCAGAGTGTTACGAAATGTCAATATTTATTGGGTATCTGGAAGAATATACGCATGATAGTGAGATGTAGGGCATGATAGTGAAATGTCGGGCATGATACTAAGAATTTTTATCACGATCAATTGCAGCACTTTTATATTAGATTGACTAGAGTAGTCAAACGGAACTCTTACCCAGGTGCCCTTCGGAACTAGATGCCTATATTGGTGATCCAAAAATCAGAATATATTTTCATTTTTCTAACCATGATACGGGCTTCCAATGAAGTCGCCGTGGTCTAGTAGATAGTGTGTTGGCTTATTAGACGAAAGACCCGAGTTCGAATCCCAGGTCAGACATCAAAACGAAAATATGAAAATATTTCTTCGGCGACTTCCTCTCAGCAGATTTCTGGCAAAAACTCTGAGAGTAAAAATTGTCGTGAAAAGTTTCCCAAAAAATCTGTCGTTCGGAGTCGACTTTAAACTGTAGGTTCCGCTACTCATGTATGAAATTGACGCACACAACACGAGTGGTTTGAGAAGCTAGGACGTTGTACAATGGGTCAATTCAACCTCCGAGTACTGTACTTGTCACAGTTGACAAGTACACGTCCTCTTACCTAACCCAACCTACGGTTTTCCAGGTGGCTTTACATGCTATATTGATCTCACAGGATCAGCACAAATACGCTATGAAGGGATATTGAGAGTTTTACTGATAGCCAGCTGGTAACCATATCAGTGGCTTCCAGCAACACAAGGTACATATATTAAAATACAAAGTTTGTTTTTAGTTTTTGCTGTAGTGTGTCCCTTAATCATCTTATGCCGCTTATCAGTTTTCCCATTTTTTTCTTTTTCCCCCTTTTTATGTTCGATTTCATATGAATATGAACATTTTCGTACTTGAACAAGTCAATTTTATTTCGTTTTTTTTCATTCGTCCATTTCATTGGTAATACGGCTGCAGACTGGCTTCGCAATGACAACAGTTGTGCTGTTGTCGTTGTTCTGTTGTAAATGTTAAATTGTTCATAATTTTCATTGTATCTTTACAATCTGTGTTGGTTGCAAATTTTTTTCTCTCTTCTTCTTCTTCTTCTTTCTCTACAATTTTTAAAAACATAAACGACTTTTTAACTATCAGTCTGCGTATGTGTGTGTGTGTGTAAAGGATTCTATAGGCTCGGCATACGCTGTTTGTAAATGCTTAAGTGGTGCCAGTAAAAATTTTTTGTTGTTCATTTATTGGTCATACATTTGAGTTCAATTGGAAAAATTTCCAATAGTTTTACCAATTTGTTATTGTCATAATAAATTTGTTAAATATTGTTGGATTCTCTTAAATATTTAGTGTCATTTTTTTGGGGCCATTTGCATATGGTGGGGAAAAGCTGGATTTCAGACAATAAGGAACGTTTAAATATTTATAATCCAGTGTTCAGGTTATAACCAAGGATACTACAAGATCTTATAAAGAACTTCGCCAGGATAATGTCTCCTCTTCTATAGAATTTTGTAACCAACGAGCTGTGATGTTGGAACAGGTCATTTGTGGAGGAATTTCCTATGCAGATGACATGATACTTATAAATTCGGTTTGATTTGTGAATCATCTCAGGAACGGAATGAAACTTACTCTGGGAAAAGTTATAGGATAAGCATTTAGTGGCGTATAAGGTGTCCACACTGAGAAAACAGTAGTATGGAGAAGGTATATGCAGCCCTCTTTTGTCGCCCTCCAATTAAAGATGATATATATAGGACTTATTCCAGATAGTAGAAGTTACTGTCGCCTTGTAAGTAGTGTCCTGGCTTATTAGAGGCGAGGCCACGATTCAAACCCCATGGCAAACACTGCCAACAAAAGGAAATATTGAAAAAATATTTCTTGGGCGACTTCCTCTCAACAGATTCCTGTCGAAAACTGTGAAAATAAATAATCGGCTTTAAACTATAGGTCCCACCACTCATATATAAAATTAAGACACACAACATAAGTGATGTGAGAAGCTAGGTCGTAATCCTACACGAACTATTGTAATGACCAGTTAAGTAAGTATTCTAGATAGTTATCCTGAAAAACAGAATGACAGAGGCCTCGATTGCCCTGTAGACTTGTAAGAAAATATTGTGGATAAATTGGGGTCATGGACTTGGTTCTATACAGCAGTGTTCATATCTATTTTAACCCTCAGATGACTACTGTGGTGGGAACTTTTAGGCATCACAACTGAAATCAATCTGTTACGGTGGATACGGATATCTACCTGGCTCATTATTAGTGGTGCTTGCGTACTACACCTACTTCAGTATTGCAGATAATCATACACCTCACCCGCAGGACCTTTATTGTAAATACTCAGCACTGCATCTTCTTACAAGCCAAAGTACCAGCCATAAGGACTACGATGAGGTATGGATTATTAAAAATGACAAATATTTTGTTACGCATAACTTCTGCTAGCCTGACGTCTGTCAGAGTACTTGAAAATATTATTCACCAAGCGGGTACACTATGGCGGAAAAGGAGAAACCATTTGAGTTTCTACCATGCAGACAATCTTATCTGTTCGTAATGAAACATAGTCTTACTGACAGTTGTTCAACCCCCAGCTCTGACATGTCGAACAAAACCACGTATTAAAAATATTTCCCTCGACGTCTTCTGGCAAAAACCTTTGAAAAGTAAAATAATTACCATGAAAAGTTTCTCAAATTTGTCTTTCGGAGTTGCCTTGAAACTGTAGATCCCTGCACACAACACGATTGGTGTGAGAAGCTAGATTGCAATCCTGACTAAAGGCTTACAATAACCAATTAAGTATGTGAAGTAAGTACAGCACAGTAGAAGTCTAATAGGCTGCATCAGGAGCTATGAATGGCTCCAGTTCAAGGGGAATTAGATGATTATAGTAACCAATATTCTTGGATGGTCCAACATCTCTAGCAATATGCGAATGGTAGGTGGCTTAGATCAATTTTTCGTAACCCTTTAACTCCGTGCTATGCTCAATAATAATTAATTTGATGCCAAAAAAATACAAAAATTTTTTTTTACATACTGCCTATAAGTATGCAATATTTTTTGCTAAAATCAAAACCCAAATATGCTGCTGTAATGTTTGAAAAAAACGTAAGTTTTTTGAAAAGTATGGTAGTATTAAGAGAGCTTAAAAAATGATTTTTACACAAAACAAATATTTTAAAAAATTCTTCCTTTCTCTTGAAAGAATTTCAATGGAATTTGGTTTTTTTGTTAAACACTTTAAAATAAATATTTTCCTGATTTTATTTATCATATAAATTGTAAATCAAATATTATTTCTATGGAAGATTCACTTATTTATTCCATGTAATTCCAAATTATTTTTCTCCAATTTTGTTTAATTCTCCAAAAAATGTTTTTTAAATCACAAAACAAAACTCACTTTATGATTAAAAATAAATTTATTTGTTTTTTAAAGCATACATTTCAGCAATATGTTGTTGGATATTTAAAAATGCATTTTTAAACATTTTAATGCACAACAGATTCCCTGTCGAAGAGTTCGTTCAATAAAAGCTTTAAACGGTGTATTGAGAAAAAAAAAATCTCGTATATTTTTATAGCAAAAATAACAAATAAAATATTTTTTTTAATTTTTTTTTTATTTTCTTTTGATTTTCGAATCCAAATAATGTGTGTATAAATAAATATGTAGTAAATACTATACAAAAATAACAATGTAGCCACACATTGAAACAGAATTCAATTCAATTTTTTTTTTTGGGAGAGCGCAGTATATGGCAGGCTAGTTGGCAAAGGACTTTTTAAAATAATACATACGTAAAAATAATAGCAAAAGGTACTTTAAATAAAATGGACAATAATCGATAGAGTTCGCCTACATATTGCTTTACACCAATTACTGCTTTTAAGGATATTGCTCAGTGGAAAATTAAACCATTTTAAAAGGATTTTTACCCAATATATGCCCTAATCAAACAATTCCAGATTTTTCAAATTTATCAGCAGAAATTGAAAGTGAAAAGTTCAAACTTAAGTTCACAAAAATCTATCATA
Organism: Sarcophaga rosellei; assembly: GCA_930367235.1. NCBI lineage: Eukaryota > Metazoa > Arthropoda > Insecta > Diptera > Sarcophagidae > Sarcophaga > Sarcophaga rosellei. The sequence continues at coordinate 10,560,112 of OV884020.1, read as the reverse complement.
ATTCCTCAATTGAGCCTTCCAACAGAGACTTCCGAATATTAACAGTTGAGAACGGCCATCTTATTGAAGAAACCATCATTAAATCTATCTCACATTTATTCAGTCTGATTTGCCAAATCATCATAAACCATCGCGCCAACTGACCCTAATTTTCATCGCAAAATTATTTTCATCGTGAGACCCATTTCTGAATGAATGGATACGTGAACAAACAAAATTGCCAAATTTGAGATGACACCATTTCATATGAGATCCAAGAGCGTCCAATACAACCTAAAAACTCTCTATTTGATGTGGATGTTGGGCTAGAGGTGTCATTGGTCCAAATTTCTTCGAGAACATTAGTGGCCAAGCCATCATTTTCGACAGAGAGAAATACAGGTTGACGATTATAAATTTCTTTTGGCCTGAATTGATTCCAACAGGACCACGCTCTATGCCACACAGCTCATGCCACATTGATATTCTGTGGGCATTGTCATCGCACGCAGAAACGAAGTGGAGTGACTATCGAGAACCTACAATTTGTTTATATTATACTTTTCCTAGGGGGCTTTCTTAAGTCGCAGGTGTGTGACAATTTTTCCTAAAGGATTTCGCTGCCTGTCCTTCCCATGATACTACTTACGTCATCTGCCCACTCAGGGTTTAATTGAAGGGAACCGAAGCCTATAAAAATTAAATATTCAAAAAGAAATGATTTACATTGTTTCGTCTTCTGGGGAGCTTGAATTTGAATCACTCGGATTTGAAGATGCTGCCAGACAGAAATAGAAATTCAGTAACCCTCATATTAATGGCCACATCGAGAGCATTAGTACTGCCTTTGGTAGTAGTCGTACTACCGACTACGAGCTTAAGCTTGTTACTGACTTTAAATTGATGGCGTAAATTGATCTGTACTGCAAAGGAATTACATTTTACAGCACAGGAATTAGATTTTACTTGCCTGAATCTATTCTTTTACCTATCTTCGGCAATATAGTAGTCGATTTGTGCCAATATGCTTTTGCATTTCTAAATCCATAGAACAATAACATTGCACTGCACTATGGAAAACTGCTGCGAGGGTAAACAAATCAATATTGAGTAAATGCATGAAGCGTGAGTGTATTCAGTGACCCCAGTACCAGCCGATATCTGACCCCTATCAAGTACCTTAATAGGTATGGCTCTTTCTACCACCAGCTATCAATATCAGATGATTTCTGAATCCTACTAAGCACTCAAATAAGCGTGGCTCACTTCACCACCAGATCCCTCACTTCTGCTAAACACTGCAACTTAAGGGATTATAAGTTTTCTGGTGGTGTTGTACGTCCACAGGATTTAATATTACATCTCACACACCAAATTACAAAAATTATAGAATCGTATGACTAACAATAAATAAAATTGCAACAAAAGGCTTCTCAAAAATGTGTCGTTCGGTAACGACTTTAAACTATAGGACCCACCACTCATGTATAGAATTAATGCTAGCAACATAAGTGGTGTGAGAAGCTAGGTTGTAATACTGACTGAAGGGTTGTAATGATCAATTCTGTACGTATGACTAACAATATATTAATTACAGTGTTTTAACGATCTATAGTGTTGTACAGAAATTATGAAATAATTTTAATTTAAAGGATGGCTACAGGAAAATATTTAGACTGGATGTGGAATCATTGATTCAAAATTTTGGTAAGGCCCTCGCAAATTTTTTCCAATGTTCAATGCTGCTAGATAAGTTGGAGTGGTAGCTTTGGTACAAACGCTCACTTGTGGTCCTGTACTGAGATAAGAATATTTTGAACAGCCAGTTTGGAAGACTAAATATTTATCTGATGTCTAACAGACATTTGAGTTTTAAAATCCACTACAATATTTCAATAAATTTTACAATTTCTTTGCTGTGACTTGACATTCTGAAAACAAATGAGAAATTTCGAAGGACATTTGGCTATTAATTTGTTGCGTATATAGAATTCATAAACAATAGTCACTGGATGCTTATATTGGTATAAAACAAGGACAGTTGCTACCACAATTTCCCACAATTTATGCCGATTCTAGGCTCTCCAATATTGTGCTTAAAGTACGCCAAAATGAGGCACTAAAATAATGTTTAACAAAAATATTTTCGTTCTTATTTTATATGTTTTTTTTTTTGCAAAATTGCGAAATTTGTACAACAAAAACAAAAAAATTCTTTCATCATATAGACTGCAATCATTCAGTCAACTAAAAACAAAACACAGAAAAATATGTTGACTGCAACATAAAAAGTGAAAAAAAAAGAAAACAAAAATTGGAATATTGTTGCAAAAAGAATCCTCGAAAAAAAAGTAAATAAAACAATGCATTTATTGTATCCTTGCAACTGTTGTTATAATTTTTTTTTGTTCGCATTTCTCTGGCAGGCCATGTGTAGTGGCAGTAAAAATGTTCTTTTAAATAAAAATCAAATATCGTCCATTGATTGCTCGTTTCAATTTGATATTTTTGCCCGGATATTTTGTCTCTTTTTTTTGGAATTTTTTCTCCCTTTTTTTCGTTGTTTTTCATGTCCTTTTATTTCAATTCATTTCAACAACATCAGTTTCTATTTTTGTTGAAAATTTTTTTGGTGAGAAGAGAAATATTTTTTTTTTTTTGGTATAATTTCTGTGAGTAGTAGTAGGAGTACATGTCTTTGTTGTCCGTTTAACAATGTGTCCAATTGTATAATTTCGACTGCTTTAATTTGGCAAGCAATTCCATTTTTTCCCCGATTTTTTTTTCTTTTAATTTTTAACAGTGCGAGTAATATGATGATGTTGTCTTTGAACAAAGAAAGCCTATTAACAAGGCTTGTTAATGAAAATTTATTTTGAATAATAGATTTACTTGTTCCTTTAAAAAAAATATTGATTTAATAGGGCTGGTATTATTCGTAGAATATAAACATGTTGGGCAAAAAAAAAATGGCCATTAAGTTCTAGTGGATAGCCCACAAAATAGGCATAACTTAACTACGACCTGAGCTAGTAGTGAACAGGCTTTCTTTAAGTTAAGAAACCAATGGCATTTTGGCTACGAACACTAGATGCATTAGTCTCGGCGATAAGGCCAATAACTTGAAGGAATATCAAGAATCTATCAGGGATGAACATAAGGGATCTAAATAGAAACTTCGAATGTGGAATCAGGAATTCCAAGTAGCTTTAAATGTGTACATATTGCAATGGTAACAAACCATTCCCATACATTTTCCTTATAATTCTCTACCTCTCTAATGCGCCCTTAAATTATCGCCATTCATTAATTTTATTTTCTGTTTTGGTTGAAAAAACAAAAAAAAATCCCTGTAATGTATTATGTAATACCAGTCAATGGCCATATCTCAAGTTGTTGCAGCATTTCACAAATGCCAAGCGCTAGCAATTGTTGTTGCAGCCTGTGTCGATTCGTTGTAAGTATCATGTAAAAATTTTAATTGATTTCCTTTTCATGTAATGATGCATACAAATGTTGCAATATGTTGTTGCTGTTACAGCTACTGCTTGCTTCTCTGGGTGTTATTTCTGCAGTTCGTTTCATGCCTGCATGTACTTAACACACACTGTGTTTTTTTTTTGTTATTGCTGTTGTTGTTTCTGCATCTATCGCATCTAATGATGATTATAAAACTGCAATAATTGCATTTTCTAAAGCAGTGAAGTTTGAAATTGATAGCAAACTTGTAATAATAGGATAATATTGAGAGAGAGTAACGATGTTTTTATTTTTTTTATTATAAAACAAAAATTAAATTGAAATAATGATGTTTTGCATGAATAAAACTATGGAAAGAAAATTGAAAATAATAAAAGACTTTTAGAAAGAAAATATATTTTCGTTTTACTAGCATAGATAGAAGAGATTTTAAAATTAATGTGGCATTATTTTTTATTGGTTTTTAATGCTTTGAAGCATATAAGGCTGTCATAAAGTCTTTTGTTATTATTATTTCTTCTTTTTATTCTTTCTTTGTTTAGTTTCTTTAATCAGATATTCCAGATATACTGTAGTAGGTTCTAGAATGATAGGGTTGCCACATGGAAAATAAATTGTGTATAGTTGTGAAGTGTTTTGCAGATACATGAAGCCTTCCTGTAATGTTAGTTATCAGAGAGTTTACTCGTGAGATTAATTGAAGGAAAAGTGAATCCCATTACTTTTCTAAATTTGAAGACTATACTACTACTTAAGGACAAAGGTAGATACTTACATACTTATGTATATAATTGGTCACTACAACCCTTCAGTCAGGATTACGACCTAGCTTCCCACACCACTTATGTTGTGTATGTTAATTTTTATACATCAATGGCGGGGCGTACAGCTTAAAGTCGATTACGAACGACTATTGATGGCAATTTCTTTTTTTTTGTTACTCTCAGACTTTTGGCCAGAAATCTACTGAGAGTAAGTCGCCAAAGAAATATTTTTTTAAATTTCGTTTTGTTCGACGAGTCTGAGCTGGGGCTTGAACCGTGGCCTTACGTCTAATAAGCCAACACACTACCTAATAGACTACGGCGAGACTTCAGGTCTCTACACTGACCGTATAAAAAATATATTGCCGCACATTACCCCTCTTTCCTTTCTACTATTACTATCCTTCCTGTATTCCAACGCAATGCAGAGCATGAATAGGAGGAGTCATGTCTTGACTGTTTGTTTCAAACAAAAAAAAATAAGGAGTCTATGGCAGACGGGATTTGGAATCTACTTGTTCACTATGAGATTCTATAATGTGGTCAAAAGATTAACAACAAGTAACAAGAATATAACAAATTTCTAGGAGTTCTTTTTCAAGTACACATTCATCCAGAAATGGGCCTCATCACTGTAGCTGACTTTTCGATGACAGTTAAGGTCAGTAGCCTACTCTACTTCAAAGCCCATTTGGCAATACATACTGAATAAAGACAACTGGTGGAAGAAGACTCGATACATGTATAAAAAAATACTAGAAATAAAAACTAAAGTTCAGAACTCTACATTTGTATATTTTATGAGAGTTAGTAAAACCTAATTGCATCAATATTCAACCTGGGAATCAAACATTTCTTAGAGAAAACCAAGACTAAAGCAAAATAATTTTTTCTTTCCAGCAATATTTAAATTCCAAATCTCTATCTAGAATATCTTCCTCTTCTTTAGACCCACAGCTTCTACAGAAGTCCTTTGCCGAAGCATCAAGTCTTTCGAAATGCCTACCAACATGACAATTGCCTGTGAACATCGCCTCTGTTCGGTGGATGATTTTGCGGTTTAAAGATAGAAGTGATTTGGTCCTCTGACCAAAGCGTGTCCAACAGAATCTAGCAATATTGAATGTACCCAACGTGCCAACGTGGTTGAAGTCACTGTAAAACAAGGTGATAATATCCAATTCAACTTAAGCAATCGGAATGTCTATGTCCTACAACTCGTCGAAGGTTGCGAGCTCCCTACTGGCTCTGATCAGCTCAACAGCACTGCAAATCCTAACAATATTCCTCTATCCCGAAACGCATATAAAAGTTACCTTTGAATGGTCCATAATTTCTCTGAGAAATCCTCAGCATTTATGAATAGGGACGGATGTTGAAATTATTTCATATTATGGTCCCAACCGCAGCCTGGCTATCAGTGTAAATCAAAATATTTTCAAGCAAAATCTTGGTAGTCCACATGACATGCGTGATCCAAAAATTCACTGAGAAATTCTAGTCATACTTACGCAAGGACAGACGTTGAAACTAAATTCGTTAGAGACTTAATCGCAGCCTGGCTGTCGGAGTAAATCGATAGATTTTCAGGGAAAATCCTGCCACTCAACCATCAATGTGTCGCTTTCAAAAATGCCATGACCTTGGCTTGAAATACACTGCAGTAGTCAGGCAACATGGAAGAAAGTTTAATATCGGAAGCGTTTATTATATGTTGCCCTCTTGAATAATATTGTTTGCCTTGCCATTTGAGCAATTCTCAATATAGCCTCAAAGCAAGACTGCATTTCAAACTTCTATTCTATAACAAGAATGGTTTGCCAAATAGTATCAGATTAGAAATACCATCCTTATAAATCCTGTCTGCAATTTAACTATCGATCACAGATTAGTACACTATCCATTACTGATCTAAAATTTCCCTAAGAAATTCTAGGCATTCATGGACAAGATCGAATATGAAATAAACGTTCGTTAGTGACTTAATCGCAGACTGGCTGTCGTAGTTAATCAAGAGATTTTCAGTGAAAATTTCGTCACCCAAAAAGCATTGGATACGATATAAAAATGAAGTCTGCCTGGAAAACACTGTATGGTTCAGGCAGTCTATAAGAAAATTTAACATCAGAAGCCTCAATAAATGTATCACAGCCAATGCTATCATGCATCTTTGAGCAAACGATATATAAAACTCAAGATGCCATTGAGAACCTCTGGATCTTTAGACTTGAGGTTCATAGTTGAAATCATAAAAGCGAATGTTGTATACTGACACTTATAAGGGAGCTTATAATCGAACCAGATGGGTCTATTCTGGGCCAGGATTTAACTGTATTTTGATTTTAAATTCATGTATTAAACACTTACCCATTACGTTGCTGTTGTAGTTCAGGCTTTATGGAAGATCTCACCAAAGGACTATAATTTATTTAAATTTAGTAATTGGTGTGAGAGGATTTTACGAAACGTATGATGATAGCTTTGCTATGATAATAATAAAAATCAATTAACAGTTTTGATAATTGAAATTTATGTTGTTGTTGTTTTTTACACAAGTTTTTACTTGAATGATGACGATGATGATGAACAATATTGGTATTGCTGCTGCTATAGTTGCTGCTGTTGATTTTATTTTATTTATTTTAATGATTTTCAATATTTATTTTAGATTTCAAATATTTACACAGAGAAACGAAAGTTATACTTGATAATAATATACACAAACACTCACACTATGTCTAAACGTTTAAATGTTTTGTTTTTTTCCCCTTTTCGTAGGTGTTAAAAGGATTCAAGGGAGGTTTGGTTTGCCATTAAAAGGATTGTAAATAATTTCTATTATTTTTGCTGATGTTCTGTTGCCATATGTATATTGTATATGTATATTTAATTAAGTACACAAATGCACACACAGACACATATACGCTTTGATACAAAAAATTGTAATTTTTTTAAATTTAATTTTTTTTTTTTAATTTTTTTTAAGTTTGATTGTGGCAAATATTCGTTTTTAATTGGTAGAAATTTATTGTTGGGTTTGAGTTTCTGTATTTAGTTTTTTATAATAAATTTATGCCAAAATTTGAATATTCCATGTTATAACATTAGCCTGGTCCAATAAATATTTATGGCCACCAAAAAGAAAAATTTAATATTCAAATATTTTTTTGCTTTTCAATTGGCTTGGTTTTTGTATATTGTTGGTCAATTTGTGGTAATTTTTCGAGCATAAATTAATTTTTTTCTTTTATTAATTTTTAAAATTTTATTTTTTGAATTTTTTTTCTTTTTGATTATTGACTTGATATGATGATTTTATATGTGGTAGAAGAGTTTTATAAAAAATATTTATTTTTTTATTTAAATTTTATTGTTTATTATTGTTATTATTATTATGTTTCTTCTTAATTTATTATTTATTTTATTAATATAAATATTATTGTTGTTTTAAGCCTGATTTCAGTTACATTTTAAACAATTAAATGTATGTCTTCAATATTTCCAATGTTATTGTTCAAGTTATGTTTATATTGATAGAGTTACTAAATGGGATTTCTACAGTTTTCTTATTCACAACCGTTACTACATTAAGCGAGCGTTGGTTTTTTTTTCTTAATTTAATAATTTCAGTTTTTTTTGTTCACTAAATTATTTTAATAAAACGTAATAATGATATGGCGTCTTAATTAATTAATATATTAAATTGTCAAATGTATTAATCAGTAACTAGAACAAGGTTTTTAGTTTATAAACAAATTACTTCTGGTTCATACATGTATATGCACCGTTTTGTGTATTAATTTACAGCCTAACGATAGGCAATACTTTCAGTTAATTTTCTTTTAAATAAGCTTTATAATTTATATGTTTGCTGGCAAATAATTTCCAATTATTAAGCTGCAAATTTTTTGTATTCGAACATAAAAGAGTTTACAGCTAAGGAGATGTAATCAATTTAAAATTGCATGACTTTGAATTTTTTTAAATCACTTTCTATTAATTTTTATTGTGTCAATTGTGTGTTTTTAATGTTTTGTTTTCAATTATGTTTTAGAAAATGTTCCTCTCCTACTTTTTTTATTTTTTATTAATTTAGTTTTATTTTAGCTTTAATTAGTTGCACTTGATATTGTCAATTTATGACCTGAAAAAAATAAGATTTAAAATATGTATTATAAATAAGAGAAAAATTTTTTTAACTTCTTAAAAATAATTTTTCTAATAATTTTTATTTAATTTTCGTAAATTAGAAAAATATATAAGGCAAGATTACGACCTAGCTTTTCACACTATTTATGTTGTGTGTGTTAATTTTATACATGAGTGTCGGGTCCTATAGTTAAAAGTGGACTACGAACCACAGATTTTTGAAAAACTTTTAATATCAATTTCATTTTCTCTCAAAGCTTTCGCCAGAAATCTGCTGAGAGGAACTCGCCTAAGAAATATTTTTTCATATTTCGTTTTGTTCAAGATGTCTGACCTGGGGTTTGAACCATGGTCTTACTTCTAATAAATCAACACAATACCTATTTGACATCGTTCAAATCGTTTCTAAGCAAAGTGCATCCGAAATGTCCAATTTTCTACGACTATCTTACACAAAATGCGGCTTACTTTAAATTTATTTTGGTTTTGATATCTGCTGCTGTGGTTTATGCTTATTCGGTCATGATCTGTGTGACTCGCCGTTCAGTTGAAACCACATGTTATTGGTTTCCAGATCATCCAAATTGTTTGTCTTGGCCAACATCCTTCTGAAATAAATACCGACCGATAGTGAATTTTAACGGATGAATTGGACGCTCATGGATCACATGTCGATTGATACATCTTTGAAATGGACAATTCAGTTTGTTTAGGTAACCACTCATCACTGGGTCATGTGGTCTGCGAAAGATTAGGTTCTTTTAAACTACGCGAAATCGACTTGATAGTTGTTAAAGCTCCCACAGTTTGTTTTAGGAAGAATAGTCTGCTCTAGAGTAGTATCTAACAACAGTCTTTATAAAAACTTCCATCCAACAACCCATAACAATTAAAAATAAAACACGTAAATGACTTAAATATTCTCAGACGATAATGGTGCTAACGAGATCAATTCTTATCCTATTTATTATAATTGAATCGTACCTCGAGCGCCCTGGTAGTCTAGTGGGTAGTGTGCTAGACTGTTAGCGTGAGAGTTGTGGGTTCGATTCCCACCAGAGGCTCTGGTCTGTTACACTACACCGAGCATATGGTCAAGTTACTCCGCTCGTATATAATTAGAATATAATTTGTAATTGTATTGTAATTAATAAATAAATAAATAAAATAAATGAATCGTACCTAACATGAACGATAGTTTATTTACCAAACATAAAACATGTGAACTCATTTTGGGTTCAGAAAGTGCTTGCAACGTTCTCTTTTACCAAAAGTACTGAGCTGATCAAGTGAAATCGTCATAATCTGCATACATATGTACTCCTAACAATGTTGCTTATGTAAGTTCTCTTGTATTCAGTTTTAAAGGACCTGTTTATGTATGCCCTGTGTAGTCGACTCTCTGACAGCTTCAGATTCATTAAAAGAATACTGTGATCAATAATATCAAATGCCTACAACGATGCTATTATTATAACTGCCTATATCTTTGTACAGTGAACACGCGAAAACGTGAACATTATGAAATATGAACATTTCAGGAACATGAACACTTTTTTGTCAACAAAAGTTGAAATCTCTAAAACCTGCATTTAAATTCAATTCAGTTCAAGGAATTTTTGTATATGTACACACCGTCTCATGTTATTTACAATATGGATGATTAAATTTATAAATTTTGCCAATCCCCGCATAAGAATTTGTTTTGCGAAAATTAATTCACTTGTAAAAATTACTTAAAATTTCAAATTTAACGACTACTATCATCTGGGGATCAGTATTGATAGTTTTATATCTTCTAAAGATATTTAACATCTTTCAGTATCAGTAGCAATTAGAGTATACCGAAGGATGCAAAACTTATATAAAAAATATGTTAAGAGAATATATTATTTTTTCTGTATTTTTTTTTGTCTAACAGGAGAAAATGCACAATTTTTATTTATTTTAATTCATTGGGGAATAAATTCGAGCTTCGAATAACAACTGAAACTGAAAATTTATATTGCTCAAAGAAAAGAGTTTTTTGGTCTTCTAAATCTATTGCAAGTCATTTCAATTCCAATCTCTAAAATGTTTCATGTTTTAAATTCATTCACTCGTTTATTTATTCTTTAAAATATTAATTATATTGCCTTTGTAAATGGAATTTTAAGAAAAATGCCTTTTCGAAAATAGAAAATTTTAAAACTATACATTGAAAAATTTTTGGGTTTACTTTTGGGTATTTTAAATTATTACGAAATTTTTTTCTGTCCTTTTTTTTGGTAGTATTTTATAGGACTTTTACTTTTTTCATAACTAATTAATAATAAAAAATAATTATGTTTTATGAAAGGGAATTTCAAAATATTAAATTAATTTTGTGTTTAAAACTGATCTTTTAAAAAAAATCTTTTAAAAAGATTCCTTGGACTTTTTAGATTTTTAATCCTTTTGAAAATGTTACAAATGCATTCCCCCAAACAATTTTAACAAATTTTTACTGTCGAATTTACAAAAAAATATGGCTACACAATGAAGTAAATTTTCAAAAGAAGTTTTTTTTAAAGATATATATAATGTGACCCTTTTTTAATTATTAAAATTTTTTAAATACAAATTTGTAATCATTTTTTACTTTATTTTATTCCAAAGTGTTTTTCAATAATGGAGGGAAGTTTTTGTTAAAACTTAAATGTAAATGTATTTGCATAAAAACTGATCTTTATTTTGCTAAAATAAGTTTTATAAATCACCGCATTAGTCCTTTTCATACAATCTTCTGAGATTTATAAGTTAATCAAAACTATCTTTCCCTTTAGGATTACGGCCTAGCTTCTCACACCACTTATGTTGTGTGCGTTAAATTTAAACATGAGTGGCGAGACCTACATTTTAAACTCGACTTCGAAACTTAAGAAACTTTTTCATGGCAGATTTATTTAATCTCAGAGTTTTTGCCAGAAATCTGCTGAGAGGAAGTCGTCGAAGAAATATTTTTTTTGTCATATTTCCTTTTGATGTCTGGCCTGGGCTCGAACCCGGACTTTACGTCTAATAAGCGAGCACACTACCTACTATACTACGGCGACTACAACCGTCTTTACACAAAGAAATATTTATATTTATGGCCAGTGAAAAAAATTCAATTTTTAAATATATTTTTGCTATTAAATTGTGTTGGTTTGAGCCTTGTTTTTGTGTGTTAAAAATCGTTGTATTGTTTGTATATTATTCGTCAATTTGTGGTAATTTTTCGAGCATAAAATAATTTTTTTTTAAATTTAAAATTTTTATTTTTTAATTTTTTTTTAGAAAAGTTTATCTTTACGCGAAAGAAATATATTTCAAAACCTTTTCTTTTTAAAGAAGCTTGTTTTCAAATAGAAAAGCAGTTAAAAAAAATTGTGTATCGAATTTTTTTTTCTATGATTTAAAGATTAAAATCAAAAATTTGAAATCATATACATTATATATACATATATACATTAGAACTTGGAAAGAAGTTAAAAAAAATTGAAATTGAATTTAAAAATGGCAACAAAAAATTTCAAATCAAATTGTATATTTAAACAGCTTTCAAATTGGTTTCGAAGTTTAGTTAGATTAGTTTAGAAAAAGTATCGTAAATTTACGTTATTAAAGCTTTAAAATATTTCGAACTTAGAACAGTTTTCTAAAAAAAATTTTAAATATTAGTTTCACTCGAAAAAAAATAATTAAAAATTTTAAAATATTAAAAAACGTAATTTTATTAATAAAAAAAGGTAAGAACTTAATTTAATTATTTTCGATCTACCCTAAAAGTATCTTACAAAAATAATTTACACACCCTTATAATTTCAGCCTAAGCATAGGCAGCAAAGAAAAATTTTGTTTCACTTATTTACTCTATTAACCGCTATAGACTTGAGTTAGGTCAGTTTTCGATTTCTTACACAAATAAATTCCTATGGTTGTTTTAAGATTTGATAGAGATTTTCTCTTTTTTTTACTTTTCAAAGGCTTTTGGTTGCATTAAATATATTTTCTTACACTTTTTCAATATAATTTATTTTTAAGAACAGATTTTATGATTTGATTTAAAATTTTAAAACGTAAATTTTAAATTTTTTTATTTATATTTCGTTTGATTATTTTTTTAATGATTTTTTTATTAAATGGGGTCTGAGAAAACAAACTACACACACTGTTTGAAATAAAAACACACGTTTATTACGTTCCATGCATTGGCATCCTTTCGTAACCGTAATTCGCGTTAAACTGATCCTTACAATTCGTTAAAAAGCGCATTGGCCCTGCTTTTTTTTCTTTCTTTTGCAAAACAACAGCAATGGCAATAGCAACAACAAATTTGTTGTTGTCTTTTGCAAACCGAATTTGTACAAAATGCGAGCGAAGCAAAGTAAAGCAACAACAATAAAAACAAATACGTATTTAAACGAAATGCATCCCAGGCTAAAAGAAGAAGAAATTGAACAACAACAACAAAAAAAAGAACAGGCAACACCGATGTCATACAACTTTAAAGTAAAAGAACGAATTGTTTTGAACATATACGATACGACGAAGCCACGTTAACACGACGACGACAACAGCTCTAAGGACTACAACTACTACTACGACGGCTTTTTTTACTATAGCTAGGCAACGAACATGTGTCTACATCGTGGTTTGGATGGCTAAAATGCAAAAAACCAAAAGCAACAGTAACGAAAACAACGAAAGAAAGGCCAACAAACAAAATAAAAAATCTCTGGTCGTTTTCGCAGAAACAAAAAACGAATAGTTTTGTAACGGTTTATATGATAGCAGACACAAAGGATAATAATGCTGTTTAGTAATGATAGTCTATAGTTGCTGTTGTTTTAAAACGACGATGCGAAAAACTACTTTTTCCACGATGACCAGGTTCTAAGCTAATATTGTTGTTAAGGAAAGGGTTTTTCGTATGATGAAACTGCAACATGTTGGCCACAAATTTAAAAAATTTCAAGGCATACTTGAGGGTTTCAAAGCATACTTTAAGGATAATCAGAAATTTTAAATTTAATTTGAAAATTTTATTTGAATTTTTGAATGAAAATTTGTTAAAAATTTTATTTTTATTTGTTTTTCCTTTAAAACCTTAAAAAATAAATAAAAGAACACAAATTTGCCTTTTAAAATGCCTAAAGCTATGATTCAATAAGTTTAAATAAACAAGACCGGCACTTTTGGTATACCAAACATGTTGCCTTGAATTGGCCGCAAACAGGTATGCAACGAAAAAATATTTAAAAAAAACACCAAAAAGTATGCAACGAAAAAAATATTTTTTAAGAAATTTTTTTTAAAAAACGGAAATAAATTGTAAAAAATTATAAAATTTTCTTCATTAAAAACAATTTCCAACTCAACATTTTAAAAACTTTATTGAATTTTAAAACCCCCCCAAATCCTTACTTCAATAAGAAAAAGCTTTATTTCACTCCTAAAGCTTTTACACTTCCTCATATGCGGCGAACTTCATTTCATTCGTTTCTCTTCATTTAAGAGATTTTTTCCTTTGCTAAGAGAAAAAGTCTCCACTTTATTGTTATTTGCGTAGTAAAAAAAGCTTCTGTGTACGTATTTGTTTATGTTTACATTGGTTATAGTATTTGTTGTTTTTGTTATCCTTTAAGTACTCCTCCTTCTTTCATGCCACACTTTACAAAAGATGACTGATTTAATTTTGTGTTAAGTGGTGTGAAGTGAAGGGAGAGGGTTGTTAATGCTCCGGCGAACGGAGTAAATCATAACACATGACCATGATAGACATTTGGTAGCAAAAAAAAAATTTTTTGTATTATTGTCTTAAACTTTTAATTTCTGTTACTAAATATCGTATATATTTTAAAAACAGCGAGGGTTCTAATATAATAAAGGGGCCTTTAAAGGGTTAATATTAATTGGAATATTTAAAATAAAGCATACAGTTTGTGGCCTTATTTTATAAAGCATGAGAAAAGGCTAGAGAAATAAATTCAATATGAATAGAGGTTCGCAATTCAACTCTCACGCCAACCAGGCCCTGCTCTTAAAAAAAATCGGTTGTTGGAAATCGGAATCTGGTAATATCACAGCGAAGTAACCTAGAAGAGCACGAACTGTGCTCGTGGTTACCTGTGTTTGTAATACGCTGAGACGTTTAGTCGACAATCTAGGTGTGCAGTAATGACCCTTGACATGATATCCTCTTGATATCGTATAATCACTTCACATACGTCAGTTCTAAGTAAAGTAAACATCAGATCGCATTCAAAATCCCAAATTAGAATAGCGTCCAAACATCTGAACGACTATAATCATGTCCTGCATGCTATTCATACATGTATAGGAGTATTATCGCAAGGAATTTAGAATAAAATGTTCTAACATGTTAGACTGATTCATACACTTAATGCTCCTAACAGAATTGAACTTCGTGTCCATTAGACACAGTAATAATGAACACTTTGGCACTCGAATCCCAGAAGACTGCCTTTGCAAAGCGTGGCAGTACTAACATGTTTGTACCTTCAACGTTTCATTTGTTCCATCCCTAAAATCATACAACCCTCCACTAACACCGTAAAATGCTACTTATTAGACTACCGCGGCATGTTGGGAAATAGTAGAGGAAAATATCGATAGTGACTCGACTGAAGGCTCTGGTAGAATCGTTCAGAGGGACTAGCTACAGCCAACTGCTCCTCCCTATGGCGCATTATTATGTGATTTTTAAATTCACCTCAATTGGGCTAATATCAGAGCGGTATTTTCTGTGAGTGGGGTACTATGGTACGGCGGTTAGTTGGCTTATCAGTCCAATAGGTGTCCTTAATATAGGATTATAACTTGTGGGTCCCAAAAACATCGGTTCAATGCTTCACTCCTAAGGAAAAGCAACAGTAAAAGATGTAGACTCACAGCCTTCTGAACATTACACTGGTCATGAAACTCTCATTACAAATTTAACGCGGTTGACGTTGTCCGCAGTCTTGTTGTTTAATCAAAGGTGCATTAAATTGTTTTTGTTGAAAACAAAGAATAAACATATACGTTTGTGTCTGTTAAACCAACCCTTATTATTTCTCATCCCTATTTTCACTTATCGTTATAATTCACATTTAGTTCATTTGGATTTTTATTTAAAATGTTTACTAAGACCATGGTTTAGTTATCGCTTCTCGGCCTTATGGCTAAGATCAAAGTGTAGTATCTGTTCTTATCAGCTTAACATCTGATAGATCCTCCATCGGAGGACAACAAATGTTAAACTGATTTTTGGAAATAGACGGAATGTTTAGGGGCTTGCTCCACTTCTGTCACGGGTTGGCCCGGTATTGCAGAACCGCCGGGATTTCGGCCCAATAATCTTAATAAATTTCATATAAAAAGGAAAAAAAACTCTCGGAACATAAAGAAAAATATTTATCTAGTTCAGAATGACTTGTGATCAAATTATGTTCGAGATAAGTACCTTCAATCAATGGAGTACGGGGTTCAACCGTCTATTCTATTGAATCATTAGAGCACTGGTGCAATAAGGCCTGGTGAAATAAAGCAAACTGTTTCCGAAAATTACATATTTGACGAAGCATTCGCCTTACTGGCCGATTCACCAGTGGGTCTACCTATTTTCCTTCATTCATGAAGAAGCATGAGAAGATGCTATCCCCTGTCTATTGACAGTGAAAAGTGGAGCTTTGCCGGTTAGTTTTTTTGAAAACAGTTTATAGACCCCACCTGTCTCCGTATGGCTCCATATGTTTCCATCTATGTGTGATAATTTTATTGGTAAGCAACTCACTTTCTTGAAGGCTTGTGCCTGATATTTGGGAATACTACTATGTTTTACCAAAATGTAACCATGGTCTTTTACGTTATAGTCAAGGGCTTGCTTTCTAATCTCTTTCAATGAGCTGCTGAATATATGAACAGGCCATTAAAAGTAACTTTCTGGATGGAGCTTATGGGAAATGATAACTTTTCGAAGACTTTGCCTCATGAATCCGTCTGAATTTGACCTGATAACAGGGGTCATGTTGGCTTTACGGACCGCTATAGCTTGTGGCTTATTCGCATACATCTGCGACTTATGAAAATCCTACAAGAAAAAGTCTAACGAGGTCAAATTGTAGTTCGCCTTACTTCCCTGTGAGATGACCATGCCCATGAAGAATATTCCGGACGTAGCATCATCCTGTTTAATTCACATGTATTTGATGTCCGCTGGTTCATCTCAGATCAAAAGAAGTTGTTAAAAAATCCACACCCAGCAGGGAATTTTTTTTTGGGATGCATTGGTTAATCTTGTATTTCATGTGATTCCTGAAGACGGTGATCGGTGAAGATGGGTTTTCGATAAAAATTAGGGTCAGGCAGAACACCCATTCTGATAAAACAATTTTACTATGTCCACGAGTGTTGTTGAATGCTATGTCCGTAGCTTCAACAAGATGACAGTTATGCTTCACCTCCAAATGTTCAAGGTAGAGGCTGCAATTGTATTCGATGGATTCCTTAATTTGGTTGAAAATTATAGATCTTTCTGGCCGGAATTCGAGAGGATCATTCTGCCGACTGTTTTAAGCTTTTAACACATATTTATTGCTACATATTCAGTCATTGTCTGTAACGCCCCCGACCCAGCAATTCGTGACCGATTTTTATTCCCCCATCTTTTGATATTATTGCTGTCACAGCTTCAGTAACAGGAATATGCAACAGGCAATAGCCAAGTTTTATTGAAAACAATCTAATTTTTAATTCATTTCGAAAACCATATTAAAGCCCCATACTGATCTAACCCCCCTCTATAATCTTTTTATTGATTTTGAAATGTTTTTTTAATAACGCCCCTGTTCTTGGCCTAATGAAACAAATTTATTTTTGCATCAATGTCAACAATTCTATGTGTCTGCATATATACATACATGTATATTTACTTATGTATATGTATACATATATACATGCTATATAACCCCAAACACACTGACAAATGTACATGGCTATGTTGTATACAAATGCAAATTGAAATAATACCGATACTGTGTGTATGGCTTAACTACCGGCTTCTCTCGTTTACTCTTATGCCGGCTGGCTATAGAATTTTAAAACCCCGCCATGAGAATGTGTAAGTGTAAGAGGGTGTGTGTGTATGTATGAGAGCAAATAAATTCTCTCCAAAACAAATTGCAAAAAAGTAACAGCAGACGTAACACGCCACCACCATAACAAAACCACCACAATTACGTAAAGACCTAACTAAGCTACCAAAGACCCTACAATTCCTGTGGGAGCTTAAAATAGAGGGTAAGCAATAACAGTATAGGAATGCGCTTTGAGCACAACATTAAAATTCTCCCATAAATTTTTAATGGAAATAGACCTGCGCACAAAAAGCTCCCCTAAACGAAAATGGCCAATCAGTGACGTGCATTATGGAAGTAATTGCTCTCTGGCATAGCCAATAAAATTATTGTATATTTCCAGGCTGTCCGAATAAAAGAGATTTACGATGTAGGGAGTAATGCACAAATGCATTAAAATGGCTCTCTTTTTCTAAGGGTGGGGGCTTTTGCATTTATTTCCAGAAATTGAGCAGTAAATCAAGATTTATGACTCAATTCTTTCCAGGCCATATTCGTATGTTCGGCTTAAAGTGTATGTGCATGGCTGGTATTCATTGAGTAAATGCAGTTTTGTGTGTGTGTGGGAATTCCATTAGAAATTTCCATTATAACACCCTTACAGTAGTAATTGCTTATGCATGTATCGTTAGTGCAGGCAAATTGTGGCAAGTAGAAGGTTTTGTTGCAATGTTGTATTATTTTTGCTTCCATTTTAATGTTTTTCTTTTCATCTTTTCTTTATTTTGTTTTTGTTTTCACTGTTCTTGTGGAAACAAGTGCGCATAGTATTTACTTTAATGTAGACGCCCTAGTGTATGTTACACTTTACTTATATTGTATATATTTACACAAACTCTTACACACATAAACACCTATACACATACTTCCATATATGCACACATGAGTTTAGTTTAGTATTTTGTTGTATTAAGTTTACTCATATGAATGCATTTCACACTTACCCTTCTTATTTTACTCTGACCCTTTACCGACTATATCCATAATGCATGTGAATATTTGTATATGTGTGTGTATATGTTAATATTTGCTCTTCATTTTATTTCAAATGTAGGCAAGAAAATAAGGTGACAGTTTTTGTTGGATTATTTTCTGTTTGTTTCTGTTTTTGCCTTCCCTGTTTTGTAAATATTTTTTATTTTATTTCATTTCAATGCCTATCGCATATGCATTGTAATGACTTTTGTTGTATTGCCTTAAAGTATGCAACAGAAATTAAGAAGATTTTTGTTTTACATGCTTTTGCCACAATTCTGTTGATTTTAACTACTGGTTCGTTGACTTTAAGAGTAGAGGGTAGTTGACAGCGCTTTTAGACATATAATTTTAAAAACATCTAAAGATCCGTTTCAAAACAGTAACACGGTACAAAACGATTCTTCAGTTTACCAATCTATTAGAGATTTTCTAAAGATGATAACCGGCAAAGCTCCTCTTGTCAATGTTAATAGACAGGGGATAGTAACTACTCATGCAGTGCATTATTGTGAATGTAGGAAAAGAGGTTGACCCACTGGTCAATTGACCAGGAAGGAATGTACTCTACAAGAAAGGCGAATGCTACTTAAAATGTGTGAATTATTGCACCAGTGCTCTAATAATTCAATAGAATAGACGGTTGTACCCCGAACTCCATTGACAGAAGCCTCTTCTCTCGAATATAATGTGATCACAAGTCGTCCTGAACTGCAGCAAGATTTTTCCTCACGTTCCGAGAGTTTTGCTTTTGAAACAAATTTTTTCGTTTTTGTATGAAATTTATTATAATTATTGGGCCGAAATCCCGGCGGTACTGCAATACCGGGCCAACCCGTGACAGAAGTGGAGCAAGCCCCTAAACATTCCGTCTATTTCCAAAAATCAGTTTAACATTTGTTGTCCTCCGATGGAGGATCTATCAGATGTTAAGCTGATAAGAACAGATACTACACTTTGATCTTAGCCATAAGGCCGAGAAGCGATAACTAAACCATGGTCTTAGTAAACCTTTTAAGTAAAAATTAAAGTGAACTAAATGTGAATTATAAGACATTGAAATGACATTTTTATTTCAAATACTTTTAGCAACCTAAAATGAAAAACAACAACGATTAGCCATAAATATTATAAACACTGATAAGTTATCAGCAGCAAGACAACAAGCTTGTTAGCACAACCCCTGAATTAGTCATACACTTTGAAAATATTCATGCCATGCTGCCTACAGTCGTTGTTAGTGCCGTCAGTCTGTACATTTACTTATTTCGTGATCACTTTATTCTGATCGTTAATAACAACAAATTTTACAGTTAAACTGTTTAACTCAGCCACAACAACAATGTATTGAGTTTTTATACGAGTTCTTTGCTATGTATACACAAGAATTTAGTGACGCGCTAATGTTTGTTTGAATTTAATGTCCAGGGTTGGGATATTTTAATTTCACTATGTATGGCTGATAGTTTGATAGTAACAATACATATTTTATATATTTTTAGGATATTAGTACTTCCCTGAAACTTTCCAAGAACATATAATGCGTTTCGAAAAAATAGCTGTGTGTTTAAGGCTCGGTGCGTTATCGGTCCATATTTCTTTAACAAAAACGTTTCACTGTCAACGACGAGCATTCAAAGTCAATGATTACAAACTTCTTTTGGCTTGAATTGGATGATCTAGTCACCAACGACATGTGGTTTCAACAGGGCTACAGAACTCATGCCAAAACGATTATTTTGCAAGAGCGATTTGGAAAAATATTCATCTTACGTGGGGGTGGAGTGGAATTCAACCCTGTTAGGGTAGGTCTGATTAACACGCTGGTGTACGCAAATAAGCCGCAAACCACACATGGTCTGAAAACCTATGATGATTATCTTTTGCTGGAACACAGGTCTTGTGGAAATTTGTCACTGTTAAGACCAGAATTTTTCTGAGAAGCAGGAAGAGAAGGAAAAGACGAATACACTCCTCCCATATATTACAATGGGGAAAACTTTGAGTTATTCCCCTCAGATTATTCAGAATTAACCTGAGGGTCAGTGTCTTCACTCATGCATAAAATTAACACACAACACAAGTGGTGCGAGAAACTAGGTCGTAATCCTGACTAAAGGATTGTAATGACCAATTATGTATATATTCTTCTATAGCAACAGGCCATTTGATCGAGTATACTAAGCTTAATGAACACTTGTTTTAGTATAGCAATTGATCCGTGATGTTGAGAACGAATCAATTGTACAATCACTAGTAGATGTTTATCAAGTAATAGGCAGGGTGTTATGATTACTGATGCCAAACAGCATCCCAAAATTTTCTACGGCAAAAGGTTTGGAGGAGACTCTTCGGAGATGCCTTATATAGAGCTTTGCGTCCCTATCTACACAAATTTGTTGTTGAAATTTTGCAAAAGATTTAAAAGTTATTCTCCAATTGTTTCCAAGATTTAAATTTTGTGGGTGTCCTGTTTCTAAGGGAAGGCCGTAAATCATTTTACGCCTATTAATCGTTGCACCTGAAAACATCGATGTATTCCGAGCAATAGCTATATTTTTCTTTAACATCCATCACTAAAATAATTGTAAATGGACGCACTGCTTTGAGTGTAAACACACTAAGCTCTGAGCATTGTTTTCACAAGACGTTGGTATTAGGGAGATAAATTATGTTCAAGTAGTATCTCAAGTTTCAATGGTCCATTAAATAACCTGTGAAACAGTTTAAGTCTGTTTAAAGTAACTAAAGCAGCTTATCACATGAAAGTTGTCGAACGTGTTGACAATGTCTAGGCGCATGTTTACAATTTTTTAGGTGATTATGGTATGATATGAGGACCTTAAAGGCCCCATAAATATTTATAAATGCGTAAAGATAGGTTAGGTTGGGTTAGAGGACGTATACTTGTCAACTGTGACAAGTACAGTACCCGGAAGTCGAATTGAACCAACTAGTACAACTAGGACGTTGTACTAGCTTCTCACATCACTCGTGTTGTGTGCGTTAATTTTATACATGAGTAGCGGGACCTACAGTTTGAAGTCGACTCCGAGCGACAGATTTTTGAGAATCTTTTTCATGGCAATTTTTACTCTCAGAGTTTTGGCCAGAAATCTGCTGAGATGAAGTCGCCGAAGAAATATTTTCATATTTTCGTTTTGATGTCTGTCCTGGGAATTGAACTCGGGCCTTTCGCCTAATAAACCAACACACTACCTACTAGACCACGGCGACTTTACGATAGATTTCTTTATCTTTATCTCCAATAGCATGAATTTTTGCAAAGAAAATTGTGGGACATAAGCCAAATATTAAAAACGTACCCCACATTTGAGGAGGGTTTGTTTTAAAAAAATTTGACGTAATCAACATTACTTCTTTATCACTTTTAAATCTTTTTTTATACATCAAAAAAGAAATATGTATTCTGTACAGAGTATCTACACCGAAAATGTATTTAAGTTTCTTGTTTTACTCTTATGCCTGTGCTATAAGAAATCACTCAGTCAAGATAGTCAGTAATGCAGCTCGCTTACACAAAACTTTGCAATCTTGTACCCCAAAAAGCAAGCCATAAAACAGGTTATTTAACTGTGCCTCATGCTGTAGATCTACTAAAGAAATTTTTGTTTTGTTAAGTTTATGTGTATGGTTATAGTAATTGAAAAATCCCAACCCTGTCCACTAAGCAATAACGATGTAGCTGTACAAGGTTTGTGTTGCTGTATACAATTCTATTTTAAGCACTACACGTTTTCATTATTTAAAGAAAGCGATCGTGTGTTTTATATTGCCATCACATTAGTGTGTTTAACAATTCTCGTATGCCAACCCTGTACACTAAGCAATAACTATATTGCTGTACAAGGTTTGTGTTATTGTATACAATTCTATTCTTAGCGCTATACGTTTTCAGTATTTTAAAGGGCAAAAGCGATCGTGTGTTTTGTATTGTAATCACATTAGTGTGTTTAGTGTGTTCAACAATACTCAATTGCCAACCCTGTAGACTAAGCATTCATTAATCGTATATGCTTAATGTTGTTGTTGTTTTTTATTATTATTGTTTATTTTTAGCTATTCCGCTTTATACGTTATTCGTATGGAATGTTTTTTTTTTTGTTTGTTTTTTTTAAGTGAATGCTTATTTTTAGTTATTGTTCGTTGAAAACGTTTACTAGCGCATCACTAAAAATAATTCTCATTTAGTTGAAATATTTTTCTTCACATAGTATTTTGATTGTGATGGGAAACGTTACTCTGGCTTCTCTTCAGTTGTCGAATAAATCTTTCGCCTTTTACTAAAGATTTCCGTGGAGAGGAGCACTCTAATGAGTCTAAAATAAATTTTTTGTTACGGCTCGACCATTAGGTTGGGCCTATTATTTAATAAATTTCAATTAAGGTAAATTCGGGGAGGGATTTTTAATGTTTCCCTGAAATATTTCAAACAATATTTTACATATGTTATCTAACATGTGTGACGTTGGCGATAGAGAAATATTATTTAAAATTTAATTTTATTCGCGATGTTTGAGTTTTGAACCACAAGCTCTAGTTTAACAAACCAATTGAGTGAATATGTGGAAATCAATAGGGTTATCTACGTCGATTATATTACGAGGTTTTATATCTGTTTCATTTTATTGCTTCAAAACCTGTCTGATAAGTGAATGTTTGGGTATTATACAGTAAGGGTTTATGAACTTTTATCTGCGACAAATGCTAAGAACAGGGCGGCTAAGAATTCTAGAAATTTCATAGCTCCTGCTCAAATTTTGAGAGGAGTTAATGTCGTTCCAAATAAAGAAACTGACCAAGTTCTGTGAACTGCTGTAGCTAAACTGGCTGAAAACTAGTTATAGTATCATCTGCGGGACTGTAGTGGGCACAGATGGCCAATAATAGCATGGTTGTGTGGTATTGAAAGGGTAAATTAAGATCTCTGGCAAATGCTGAGGAGAAGTATGAGCAAATGCGAATAACAAAAACAAATGGAGAAAGTTTGTCGTGGTTCTTTGCTTCAACTAGTGGTGTAATTTAGGACACATGTTTATATATGGAGGAATAATATTCAAAGTAGCACAGACTCTAAATTGATTTTGTCATGTGACATTTACATATGTTTTTTATGTATATAAGTATATGTACATAAGCAAAGTTGAAATAGTTTTAGTAAAATTAATAAATTTTGAAATAAAGAAAGAATAATGGTTGAAGGAATAGTTTTCAGAGTAACACAGGCTGTAAATTGATTTTGTCATGTGAATTTTACATATGTTTTTTGCATAAGTAAAGTTGAAATCGTTTTAAGAAAAATTTATAAGTTTAGAAAAAAGAAAAGAGGAATATATAGTCTTCGGAGTAGTACAGACACTAAATTCATTTTGTCATGTGAATTTTACAAATGTTTTTTACATAAGCAAAGCTGAAATCGTTTTAAGCTAAATTTATACGTTAAAAAAAAGAAAAGAGGAGTACACATAAGCTTTCGGCATAGTACAGACATTAAATTGATTTTGTCATGTGACTTTTGCATATGTTTTTTACATAAGTAAAGATGAAATCGTTTTAAGAAAAATTTATAAATATTTTAATAAGAAAAAAGGAATATATTGAAATTTGCGGTGTAAAACAGGAACTAAATTAATTTTGTCATGTGACTTTTACATATGCTTTTTACATAAGCAAAGATGAAAGTGATTTAATTAAAATTTATAAATATTTTAATGAGAAGAGGGGAATATATTGAAGTTTACGGAGTAGTACATGCACTAAATTCATTTTGTCATGTGACTTTTACAAATGTTTTGTACATAAGCAAAGTTGAAAGCGTTTTAAACTAAATTTATAACTTTAGAAAACAGGAAAGAGGAATATATAGCAGTTTACGGAGTAGTACATGCACTAAATTCATTTTGTCATGTGACTTTTACAAATGTTTTGTACATAAGCAAAGATAAAACTGATTTAAATAAAATTTATAAATTCTTTAAAAAAGAAATGAGCAGTTTTAGAAGTAGTGCAGACACTAAATTCATTTTGTCATGTGACTTTTACATATGCTTTGTACATAAGCAAAGATGAAACTGATTTAAATAAAATTTATAAATTCTTTAAAAAAGAAATAAGCAGTTTTAGAAGTATTTAGTACAGACACTATATAGATTTTGTCATGTACCTATGCAAGTAGGTAACACATCCAAACAATTTTTCGAAAATTAAAATTTCTAGTCTTCTAGTTAGATTCAGATGTATTTCCGAATGTAATTTTTTGTATTGTAGGACGTAATTTTCCAGTTCATAACTATATGATTACTTCACCTATAAGGCATATTTATTTGCTTTTAAATACAAATTTTAAAAATAATTACTTTCTGAACATTACGTCAAAGACTGTTACATATGTTTTCTACATAACAAATTTAAATTTGTTGTTTTTATATTCATTTAAACTATAGTTTGTATTTGTTGGTTTTCTTTTTATTCTTTATGACATCATTAAACATTTTAAACTGACAAGACCTAAATTCCATTATCTTTAGAATTTTCTCTTCTCCTCTCACAGTCTATTTCAAAACATTCGCTTTCAATTATGCCAGACTTAATTTTTAGGATGAAATTTTTCTAAAATTCTCTTCTTTTTTTTCCTGCTATTGCAGTTGTTGTTTCGTTGTCTCATTTTTATTTCGCATTTCAATTTCTAAAGACAGTTACAGTTTGGGACAGAACAACCAAAGACCTTAATTTCTCTACAAAAAAAATAGGAAAAATTATCAGCAAAAATAGCTACAACAACAACAAAAAAAGCAACACAGGAAAAAAAGCAGAAATGGAAGTGGATTAAATAAATGAATCTTGTTGCAGAAATGAATTTAAAATCCACCCTCATAACAAAAAAAATCCTACACATGTACAATACATATGTAAATGCATATACATACATACAAATATACAATGCATTGTATTTATGTAAAACTTTCATATATGTATGAACATATATGCATATGTATGTATGTATGTATAATATGCTTGTATATGTATTTAAAAGATAAAAAGACCAAGAATTTCTCATAGCTGGCTGGGGTTTATTGTGGCAACGTACGATTGTATACATGCAACGAGATTTAAAACTTGACAAATCTATTCTATTTACTTATCGCAAACGGAACACGTAGCATTAAGTGTAAATATGCGAATATCTCTACCTGACTGCAACAACTTGCAGAAAAACACAATTCCTGCTGTATGCCCACAAACAGAAAAAAAAGAAACCTGAAAAAAGAGTTATCAGATATGAAGGATAGAGTGACCAGGTTTTGTTTAAAGCCAGTATAAGAGAATTTGCTTTAAAATAGTGGGCACACTACCCACTAGACCACCAGGGAAAACCCATTTTCAATAACAATAGAAGTGTAAACATGTTCTGTAAGACGATATTGATATGGCGTCTTCCAATAGGGCCTACCGAACTATGACAGTTGATATCGGTCATCTTGTTGAAACTACATTTGTCAAATTAATTATCATTTACTCAATCTGTTTTGCCCAATCATCATGGACGACCATAGGCTACGAAGTGAGATATTGAGTGGACTCTGTTACAGTTGGCAACTGAATTTTATTTTTTATCGAAAAATTAGCTTCAGCGATGTAACTCATTTCTGGACAAATGGGTGCGAAAACAAACAAAACTTCTTATGGTCTGAATTGGCTGATCTGGACACTAACGCCATGTGTTTTCAATAGATCGACCCTAGTTGCCACACAGGTGATGCAGTATTGGGTATTCTGAACGAACGCTTAGAAAATGCAAAAATAGAGGGCCTTCTCAACAAAGTCTCTGCTGATATTCTACTTTTGTATGCCTATTGATGCCAGTTAAAAGTCTCTCAGGAGAAGATTTCTGCCGAAGATGGAGATCGATCAGTAAGACCAGTATCTTCATTGTTAATGATAATATATCGCCTTGAAATCTTAAGGAATAATGTGGGAACTTTCTGTCTTCTTAGAGTTAAAGACCACCCTCGTGTCATCCAATTAGATTACATGTATAGTTTCATGCTTTTAAGGAAAATCTACAATATATTACGAGGTACAATAGTCTAAATCCTGTGTAGTTTCATAGGCAGAAAACTATCAGCCCCAGGATAGTACATACATACATACATATTTGACCATTACAACCCTTCAGTCAGGATTACGGCCTAGCTTCTCACACCACTCATGTTGTGTGCCTTAATTTTATACGTGAGTGGCGGGACCTACAGTTTAACGTTGACTCCGAACGACAGATTTTTGAGAAACTCTTTTCATGGCAGGTTTATTTACTCTCAGAGTTTTTGCCAGAAATCTGTTGAGAGGAAGTCGCCGAAGAAATATTTTTTCTTTTCATATTTCGTTTTGATGTCTGACCTGGGATACGAACCGGGGCTTTACGTCTAATCAGCGAACACACTACCTACTAGACTACGGCGACTACAGATAAGGAGCTACAATAGTCGAAGTCCTATATAGTTCCACAGGCAGAAAACTATCAGCCCCAGGATAGTAATGTAGAACAAACCTCGCTATGAGCCAGTATAGTATAGAGATACACACCAAGTAAGTTGTCGGAAATGTGAAATCTCTCAAGAACTCCTTGCTCTTGTAGTGGTCCAAATCTCTATTTGAACTATATTTGAAGAATTGCAACCTGCCAGCAAGAAATCCTCAAAACGTTCTCAATGCAATCACAAAACGGCTCTAAGACGGACCTTATCCATTTCTCGTGTATGGTATTCCAAGTAATTGCTGGCAATCACTACCTAACTGAAGAGCTGTCAATAGGCAATTTTGATTGTTTGCAAATCTCCTTCTTAGCATTCATCGTTTATTCATCCAGCTGGGAATACAAGATTGGCAAGATGATTCCATAAAGGCGTCGAAAACCTTGGGTTTTTTGTAATCCGCACAATCAAAAAGTCTACAGTACTATAGAGAGGAAACTGCTTTACGGCCAACCATAGTGGAACGCAGATCGCTTTTGAAGACCCTTAGGATAACTTTTACAGAAACATTCGATACATTATTCTTGGATACAGTCAGGAAAAGAGACGACAGCCTAATCAAATGTACTTTCATCTACGAATTGAAAAGTTATGGGTGGAGACTTTCAATAACTGTTGCATTGGAATGCAACACTGGGTGTACTGAAATCCACTCATGAGCTGTAGGTTTGTAGGCATACGACGACACTCTATTCCCTGGTAGACTAGACCTCTCCCAGCTTTTCGACAACTGACTTGTATAGGTCAACCGAGCTTTGATTTCTATTAGATTTTAACTAACCAGGACCTAAATAAGGTGAACAGCAGACAAGGTACAACAAATTATAGCTGCAGTGTACATGGCTATGGCAACTCTGCTTTTCAATAAACCATAAAATACGTGTCTTAGATAAATGCACAAATAGAGAAAGAAACAGAGTGAGAGAGAGTGAGTGAGAGAGAGAAAAGAATGAAATAAAAACTCAAAAGCCAAAAAGCCTATAGACATTCAAAAGTAAGCAAAAATGAGGCTTAAATATAAAAAAACAAAAAACCAAGAAAAAAGAAAGGAAAAATAAAAACCAAGAGAAAGAAAAATTATTTTAAAGCAGAATTTCTTTTTTTCTTTCCCGGAGCATATACAAATGAATTTAAGGATCAAGGGTTCAAATGGTGTCAAACGCAGTAGCAAGCCAGTGTAGCAGCACACATGCAATTGTCCTTTTCCTACCAACCGTTTAGGTAGGTAGGGTAAGTGTATGAACTCGTACGTACATACAGTCGAGTGAATTTAAAACATTTTGGCAATGTAGCTGTAGCACGTAGACAAAACCAAGCAGGACATGTTTTAAATACAATCCTAATTCTGTCACAATAAAGTAAGAAAGACAAGCACAAAAAAAAAAAACAAGCACAAGGTGCCAAGGAATGAAATTGTCAAAAATTTTCCAGTAATTTTCAAATATTTGTACGAAATGCACAAAAAAACCAAATCACTAACAACAACTATAACAAAAAGCATTTAAGGCCTACTACAAGTACACATGCAACATAAATGATGTCCTTTACATTACATACTCCTCTACATATACGATTACTAGATTATATGGGTACGACAGAGTGAATTTTCTAGCATTTTGCCGGCAGTATATAAAGTACCTTTACAGAGTCTAATACAACAACAACAACAACAGAAAACAAATACTTTAGTACTTGTAAATGCACTTGTGCATGCGTGTACATATATGCTGTACATGTATGCTAGTAGTAGAGGTAATAGAAATGTTTAAATAGCCTTAAAAACTGAAATGTTTACAGCAGCACTTTCTGTATTTAATCACAACCGTAAGATTAAAATACCTTAAAGCTGAAATAGGCCTCAATTTTTTGAAAATGGCTTGCAATGAAAAGAACGTTTCGAGTTCTTTGCCTTTTTAGTATTTTGTTAACGTATGCATCACTGCTTAGGGTATGTACATAAGTACAGGTACAAGTGTGAGAAGTTTATGTGAAAAAACCTTAACATTGTTAATATGCAACACTGCTGCACAGTGGGTAAATAAATTGCTTTATATAGTCGAGTTATATGGTCCCAATATTCCCAAAAATCGGGACAACTAATGGTGACTCATGGTCATCTGCAGACAGGTGCATAGAAGTACTTGTCATTCCAAGAGGACATCTAAGGAGAACAACGTATAAAGATCTTTTTGTAACACAACTGTTTCCAACTCCTCCAATACTGGAAATATTCGTAGTTTCTTATAAAACCATTTAGACACCCAATGCCCATCCTCTATAGGATAGGGGGACTATCTGCATTTGCTTAGTCTTTTACGATATACTACAGGTCATGTACCCACATGGTGGAAAAGAGAATTTTCTCTATCTTCCTTGTCTCTATAACTCTACATTGCGCATATGCCAGTGTCTTACGCTCTCTATACACATTGAGTTCAAACGACACTAGTCTCCCTCTTTTACATAAAAACTTAATATGTCGTACGACTGGTGGCTGCGTCTAAATGCCCCTTAAGGTTGATGAATATGCGATTGGATATAAACTTTGCACCTTCCTCGTATCTACAGCTCTTGCAGAAGTTATTGGGCATATGGCATTGACGATACGCTTTACGGAGTTTACACGATACTACGCGATACAAACCCTTCAGTTAGGATTACAGCCTAACTTCTCACACCACTCATGTTGTGTGCCTTAATTTTATACTTGAGTGGCGCAACCTACAGTTTAACGTCGACTCCGAACGACAGATTTTGAGATACTTTTTCATGGCAGGTTTATTTACTCTCAGAGTTGTTGGCAGAAATATGCTGAGAGGAAGTCGCCGAAAAAATATATTTTTTTTTCATAATTCGTTTTGATGTCTCGCCTGGGGCTCGAACCCGGGCTTTACGTCTAACAAGCGAACACTAGACTACGGCAACTGCATGCTTCGTAATGCCCCAGACAACCATACTAAGAGGCTCGAAAATCTGTTTAAGCTCCAGAGGGGCACGCTCAGTACGGTTGTCGGGGTCATTACCGAGCATTATATTATGGGTACGTATATGAGGCGCATTTGTCTTGAATACCTTTCTAATGATTTCTTCAGAAGCTGCAGGGATGAGGAAGAGAAAGAGACTGTCATTCACCTGCTGGGTGCATTCCCAGCACTTTGTGAAAGTAGAAAAAGGTACGACGGAAGTCGTTGACGGAATCGAGCCTACATGTTCTCATAGGGATTCCCAGAGTCTAGAATTCATCGGAGAGTGTCATGGTTGTGCCGCGCCTGGCCAGTTCATCAGCTCTACAGTTACCTGGAATATCACTGCGCCCTGGTACCCATATGATATGAACTTTATATCGGCCCTATATACTAGCCACTAGCCGGTACTAGTCGCTTTTTTTACACAAAAACTTGAAATGTCGTACGACTTGTGTGACCCTCTTAGTTCTCCTTTCGGACGATGAGTGAGCTATTGCATATAAACTGCCATAGAGTTCATACGATATTCTTAGCTCTCTTCTACACAAAAACACAAAATTTCCTAGGACTTGTGTGAATGTTTAAATCGCTCTTCAGAACCTCCCACAAAGGAAGATTTTTCTAAGCGTTGAAAAATATTCTTCCTTACAACTTCGATGCTCGCGATATGCCTTTTATAAACTCCTTGTGATTGATTGCACATGGTTGTTTCATCATCAAGACATCCCTCGTGAACCCATTAGTTATATTGGCGTACTTCTGGTGGCTTCCAGTACATCACCCAATATCATGTTGATGATTATATCTTTCACTGTCTCTCGCTGGCCTTCAAGGGCTTTCTAAGGAGTGTTGTCATTATCACTTGCACTACTTTGCAGAGATTGTTTCGGTATTGCATGCTGATAACTGAATCGTGAGACGGCTCTGTCCACCCACAACTAATCCTATAAACCGAATGGGTTTATCATTTGGAGATCTTTCCTGAGCAAAAGATTCTACGGAGGTATTTTCCTTGTCCATACTCTAAATAGCCTTGCCTTCACAATAAGAATTCTGTATACAGCTTTCTGTGTGTGGGCTTAGATCCAGCTAAAAATGTTTATAGTTAGGCGGAAAGCTTACGCAGTTTTGTTTCTCGTGAAACCATATTCTTTTACCACAGGTTTTTGGAGATTAAAAGCTTGAAGATCAACATAATTTCTTTGTCGATAGAAATAACTCCAGTTTGGTGTAATTAACCGTAGGATATGCCTACTTAAAGTTGCTCAAATGCGGTGAAAGTCAAACCTTCTGCAGGGAGAAGAACGTAAGCAGCTCGCACTATCAATTAAGAAAATCTGAAGCATCCCTTCTCGCACTACTCTACACTACTACTATAACTTTTGGTCAAACTACCGACCATATTCTCTGTTGGGATTATAGTGCCCTTATCATTCAGGATGCCTCATTCTATAAAATCCCCCTTTGTGTTCCCATAGAATATCACTACGCACTTACTACTTATTTTCGTAGCCACTGTCTTTATCATGTACCAACAACAATAGCGTTAGTAAAGCAAAAAAAAAAAAACGACGTTCTATTGTTTTGCCGTAAACTGACAAAAGTAACGTAACGTAAACATAGACACATCGATTGCATGCAGATGAGACAATTGTAAATAAATGTTGCTGATGATGTCTATAGTTGTTGTTTTTGTTGCTGTGATTGTAGTTTTTATTATTCTGTTGCTGCTTTCATTTCTTCAACATGTACCGGAAATCTATGTACTGTTGCAACAATTTTATCTTTGCGTTGCTATGTGTAAGTATCTCATCATTTTAAAGCTGCCACATACATATTCACACGATTTTCCATTTCGTATAGGCATTTGGAAATGTTAAATTGTGACTTTAATTTCGTTTATATTTTTATTTAAAATAATTAAAATCGACATTGTAATTGAAACATCAAATTTTAAAAGAAAAGAAATCTTCAAAGCCTACAGCAGTTATTTGCAGGAAAGTGCAAATTTCTCTAGATGCCTACCCATTACACAGTGAACATTGAATAATGATTAAAGCGACAGAGATATCTCTACAATTGTTTGGTACACTTCCTATCCAATTTACGTCGGATGGGTCTGTCCGAAGAAGAATTCCTTCTCAGTCTATTATTTGATGGTGACCTTTGTCTAATGGACATTTAGCCGAGTTTATTGAAATGTTCATCGACCTTCTACGCCAATCTCAATTAATTCTTCTGAAGAAATATTTACTGCGAAGGCAAATATAAGTCCCTGATCTTGTATATTTCCCATCTCTTGACGGACTTAATTTACTGTGTGTTTCCTTTTAGTCGTAGAAACACAGAAAATACTTAAAGTTCTGAACACTCAGTCCAGACACTCGAAACAATAAAAAAAAATTCTCGATACGATGTTATCCTTTTGGGAGCTTAAAGATTGTGGGAACCGTAGGCATCACCCATGGCTCATTGATCTCAATTTTAAATAATGTATTGTATATGGGAAAGCTTCTCACAAAAGAGATGTCAAGTTTGCTCACATTCAACTAAAACGCTATCTTCGTACAATTAGCAGGAGTTTTTAACGAAATATAGATCCATCATCACGCACACCAAAGACCGCTCTTATGCGACAATTTCTACTTTGGAGAGCTCATTCAATGATGACTGAAAATAAGGATCATCTTCGTGATTGCAATCTAATATATGAGGTGAGCAACTGTTTTCTTCTCCTACACCGATTCACAGGTCTTCATTAGAAGTTAAGAGGGAGAGATCAGATTCCATAGGCATGCTTTCAACAGGACTACAGGTGGATTGTTAGAAACACAACTTTGAGACGGATGGCCACCCGTTGGAAGCAAAAAAGATAATCAGTCCTGTTCTTATCCATATTTGGCCATTAGGGCCTAGCAATACGGCTTGTACCCCAATAGTGCCAACAATGTTAAGAAAAATTGTAAGACAACTAGAGGATACCCAGTTCAACTGAGACAAATAATCCAAAAATGCCTAGTAATTCTTCATCAAGGGAATATCGGACGATTTGTTATGCCATGCAATCCACATAAAAGCTAGCTTTGAACGATCTGAAATGCCTATGAAAAATTCATAGAAATCATATAAACTGACTACTGAGATCGACAATTTGACCACGTTAGAATTTATCTTGTGAGATCTTCTTAAGGCGCGGGTATATGCAAATAGGCCATAGCAGTGTTGCAATGAAATTTTAAATGTGATATTTTAAAATGTTACTGAACTATAACTGAAAAAGTACTTTTCTGCATCAAATGCTATTTTTGTATAATATACATACAGACATAATACATATATACATAATTGGTCATTACAACCCTTCAATCAGGATTATGACCTGACATCTTACACCACTTATTTTGTGTGTGTTAATTTTATATATGAGTGACGGCACCTACAGTTTAAAGTCAACTCCGAATGACTGATTTTTTCTGAGAAACTTTTTCATGACAAGTTTATTTTACTCGCAGAGTTGTTGCCAGTAGGAGGTCGCCAAAGACATATTTTTTTTTTTTCATTTTTCGTTTTGTTGGAGATGTCTGACATGGACTTTGAAACGTGGACTCACTACCTACTAGACTATTTATTTATTTATATTTACTACACATACGGCACGGAACAGAAAAACTAACGACCTATGCGAGTTCCTCACATACAAAACAAAATCAGTGGATTCGGAACGTAACAAAACGTAAAAGCCCTGTTTAGTTAAACGTTACTGGAACGTAATGGAACGTAATGGAACATACGTTCGTTCTTAGCATATGAAGAGCAATACAAATTCTTACCGAAGTTACATTACTGTTCGGCAAGTGTTCTCATTGCTTTTTTTTATAACAATGAACGTATATTCCGTGGACGTTTGGCTAACCGGGGCTGAAGACTAATTCTGCCTTTATCATTACATTGAACACGTTGCTAATGGTGGTTTAATAGTTGAAAAGCTCAAGACATAAAATATGTAATAATAAAAAAGTACTGAAAGCGTTACGGGGGAACTGCGGTGGTTTTGAAATGAAAAAGTACTGAAAAAAGTACTGAATTTTTCAATACTGGGCCATAGACCAACATCAAGGCTAACATAACCCACTCCATCAGTCATGTTCAGTATAAATTAATAAATATACTGTAAATAAATATACTATAAATATAAATAAATGCCAGAGTCATGGATACTTAGAATGTTCGCCATCCAAATAAATCGTGGCGGATATGTGAACGATATTATATTCCACACAAAATGGCTGCGATCGATCTTTAAAACGATAGAAAATGTAGGAATCGCTTAATGCACGACTCGATTGTTAGATTTTTGATCTTCCATGATATAAAATGTGTTGAATTGCCACAGCAAATCGCATCTCCATGTTGATAAAGCGAATAGGGTCGAGTTTAAGAGAATTTTTCCACGTTAATTTAATAATGAAATGATTTGACTCTTTTTAGAACAGAAAGTGTGATATGAGGACGAGCTTTTTTTTTCTTTTCAAACTTTTATTTGATATCCATATATATAGTAAAATTTGCTATGGAATCTTTAGAGAATCTCATACGAAAATATGTTTTGATTATGCCACGATATCGACCCAAGGGTATGAATGAGGGTATATTGAATCGTTCCGGTCTCAAGTTAATAAAACTGTAGTTATTCTAAAAAACAACAAAAGAAAAAATAAAATTGAAAACCAGTAGCATTTAGAATCCTCAATAGGTACCTTCTTTATGGGACACTGCTGTGGTAAGTTACCATATTTCCAGACGTTACTTATCCAGCCTCTAACAAATTTATTGAATTGATTTTTATCATCCGGTGTACCCAAAATATTACAAACATTCACGTTGTACTGGAAAACGCTACGATACGTATTGGTTTTACTATTCCTGGCAGCTAAACTTATTTCGGCCCAAGGATCACTTGGAAAATCTTGAGCTAAATTCAGAGTGATATTCACGGTCAAGCGATTGGGTGCAATAACCAAGTAATGTTCGCTTAAGTACACAGGATTAAAGGAGATCTCATTGCAAAGGAAATAAACAGCTTTCGGTCCTTTAGCCTTTGAAAAAATAGAGAATTTTAATGTTTTTTTTTGGTTTTTGTGTTAAACGAAACATTAGTCGTTCTATACCAACCTTGGCATCAAGGCTAATTATTAACGTTGTTAGTAATACAAGTAGTAGTGTTTGCTGTTTGCTTTTTGACCGCATTTAGATTAGTTTTGTGGTTCATTGTTTAGTTAAATGATTTTAGAAAATAAAAGAGGGGAAAATTGTTTTGTGTTTAGAAATTCTAATTGAAAATAATTATTGTAGCGGCTTAATTATAAACTCATTATGTTGGGGGTAATAACTGAAACACGTAAATACGCCGTCTTTAAGTACACAGATCAAATCAAAATTTTCTCTCAAAACTGTTGTGTGGAACCGAACAAACGTATCCCTTAACGTAACATACAAATTGGAAAATGGAAAGAATTTGAATTTGGTTTGCAACTAGGATATGAAACTTCCTGTAACTCACAGCTTCTTTAGAAATTATTTCAGACAATGACGGCATTGTATTTAAAGAGGACAGAAACCTATGAGAACCACAATAGTGCAAGAGATTGCCTTGAAATTTAAAAGCAGAAGACAGTCAATCGCCTTCTTATTTATGTATAACAACCAAATTGAGTTTAGCAATATTGCACATACAATTCCGCCTGCTAACTAACTAAAGCCCTCTTGTGAAGGTACCAGAAAACACTTTTTCTCTGATGTAAACGGAATACCTTTGCCCTGTACCATATCGGAGATTGTACACTCCATACCGGCCCTCAGGTCATGAATCCTGGAATCCTTTTAAGCAAAACCTTTAAATCATTCGGAATTTCTGTACGAAATCTTTGGCATTTATGGATGGGGATTTTCGGACTTAGACAGCTTAGACAGACTTCAGAAACTTTTCATTCCAATTTTTATTTACTCATAGAATATTTACCAGAAGACTGCAGAAAAGATAGTCTCTTCCTCCATCTTAGGGCCATAGCTCCAATCGAAGTTCTTTGTCTTGTCCAACAGAGTCTTGTATTACCGAATATTGCTTGTAAGCTCTACTACTACTGAGATTGAGCTTCGCTGTAAAACTACTGGATAATATCCAAATTAACTGAGGCAATCGTAATACCCATGCCCTGTAACATGTCATGTAACATGGTCACCGGCTCTAACCAGCTCATCAGCAATGCAAATTCCTACAATGTGCCCTTGTTAGGACCATCGAAGCCTGGATGCCTGAGTAAATCAAAAGATTTTCAGGGAACAACAATCAACAACAATCATGGCTTCACTTTCAAAACTGCCATGTCCTCTGTTTGAAAACAATGCAATAAGAAAGTTTAATATCCGACATACAAAAGTGGCCATTACAACCACTCATGTTGTGTGTGTTAATTTTATACATGAGTGGCGGAACCTACAGTTTAAAGTCGACTCCGAGCGGCAGTTTTTTGAGAAACGTTTCATGGCAGTTATATTAACTCTCAGAGTTTTCTGCCAGAAATCTGCTAAGAGGAAGTCGCCGAAGAAATATTTTTTCATATTTCGTTTTGATGTCTGACCGGGGATTTGAACCGTGGCTTCGCGTCTAATAAGCCAACACACTACCTACTACTACTACTATATTACGGCGACTTTATTTAATATCCAAACCGTTAATAAAAATGCCTTAGTAGGAGTGAAACAGAGTGTACTGGTGATCAGATCAGCTAACTGCCTGCGTACTGTGTCTAGCAGTAGGCAATGGCATTGGTGTTGGCAACCTGTATACCAAATGCGGGCATCGTAAAGTAAGGGAGGGGTCTGTACGACTCGATAGAGCCTAAATGTAATGGCGTGTCCAAGCCTCAAATCTTATCAAAGGCCTTTTTAGAGGTGTAAAGCGCTGTAAACGCTCTCTTTACTCTCTCTGAATTACGTGATCCTCCATCACTCTTCGGGGTCCTAAATAGCCTCCAAATATTTTAACCTCTCGGTTAAGATTAGTAGAATCGCCATTTGTCGCAAAGCATTTCAAACTCCTATTCTATAACGAGAATGGTTTTATAAGCAGTATCTGAAGAGAAATACGATTCGTATATATCCTGTCGTTATACATACATAACAAGCATACATACACTTACGTTGTGTGTGTTGATTTTATGCATGAGTGACGAGGTCTACAGACTACAGTCAACCGGAACGACCGATTTTTGAGAAACCTTTCAGGACAATTTCAGAGTTTTTGCCAGAAATCTGCTGAGAGGCAGAACACACGTTCTCACGACAATCGGATCTTCGCTCCGGAACGACCCGACTCAACATCGGCCAAGGATTATCAACCCAGCGAAAGCTATATCAATCGAAAGTTTTTTCCCAAGGGAGAAGCTTCCGGAGACAACAGCAGAACTGTTACAACAACAACAACCTACTAGACTACGGCGGCTTCCTGTCATAATAGGTCTACAATTTAACTATCGCTTACAGACTAAAACACCATTATACTACCGGCTTACTCACGTTAACAATTTGTTTGCATTGCAACTCTGTGTTGAGTTTACGTTATACCGTTTTATTATTTTAAATCTGTCATAATAATACGCTGCTGTCATTGTTTTATTTTTTTTTTTATTTATTAAACCAAGGCTTAGCTAGCTTAACCTTCCTGTATATTTCAATACAATTTACTTGTATTCCACATCCAATATTACTTTCGAAATCAAATCCTTTTCGGATCCACGTCGTAGATATGTATTCGTAGTGATTTGATATTTGCCATTGGGTAAGAAGTTGGGTAGATTTAGTTTTTCGGCTTTTAAATTAAACCAAGAATAATTGCCCTAAAGGATGTATATGTATATCAAAAAGTTCCCTTCAGAATAATTGCTTTATAAATCAAACAATTTTAATGGCCACTTACCTTTTTGACGGGACAACTTTTCGGCAAGTCACCATATTTCCAAAAATTGTTCATCCAAACTGAAACAAAATTCACAGCACCTTGCTTGCCAAAGATATGACAGATATTGATGTCATATTGGAATATGGTACCCTTGAGACTCTTAATGATTATTTCCACCCAAGGATCACTGTTTAAATCCTGTGATATATTTAGAATCACATCTAATGTTTGATTATTCGGTCCAATGGTTAGCGAATGATCTTCCAAATATTCCGTATTAAAGGTAACCTTACTGGAGGTGTAGAGCAGAATTTTCTGGGATTTCTGTAAATAAAAAAAGTATAAAAGAAATAAATTTATAAACCATGTATATGGCATATGGTCACCTTGGCGCCATTAATATATATTCTTGTAATGGCAATAATGATGAGTATTTTAAAGATTTCGCCTTTCGACCACATTAAATATTTGATCATGTTCCATAGAACTGTTTTCACAAATATACTCTGCAGACAGTCTTTTGAAACAGCAAATTGAATTCTGTTCAAAATGTATCATCATTATAAAGCCATTAATTATTTAACGAACCAACGGAAAATGGTACAGTGAACTCAATAATTAATAACAGATTTTAATGGGATATTGAGTGTAAAGAAAATTGAATAGCAGGTTATTATGGAGTAAGTAAACCAATTGTTTTTCAAATTGTAGTGGTTTGCGTCCATGATTTTTATATGCTTTTCTCAATTATTAAATTTTACTCATATAAAACAAAGGGACACATGTGCGCTATCCATTCTGTACCAGATTCTACAATGTTATCTTTTTATCCACAGAAATGCTATACTGTTGACATCAATTAAGCTAGGCAATTCTGTTCCCAAACCCTTCTACATCTCAGACTTCAGATCTAAATATTGCCCAACAAATTGACTAAATAACCATTTCTGTCTATGTACTTGCAGATAAGAATAGTGCCGCTAGCTCCATTATGGAACTGCTTTAAGACTTCCTTCATTTTGGAGGAAGGCACTACTAGTAGGTTGGATGAGGCCTTCCCATCAGCGCTTTCCCAATGTCGATATAAGCACCCATTTATCAACTTTAAGCTGTCATATTGTGCCCAACATGCTTTTGTAAGAGGACCTCCTGCGGATATATCCGTTTATCCTCCTCCTTAGCTGCTATAATCTTCGCCAATATTGGAAGAAAGAAGAAATAAATTGCCGCATTTCGTTTTGTTGTCAGATCAGGGGTTTGAACCGTGGCCTCACGTCTAATAAGCTAACACACGACATACAATATAATGACGACTTCACTTCACAACCTCTTTACGTAATACATAAAAATTCGAGATACTCCCGCAAATCCTTCATCTAAATGAACCATGTACCTGTTAATACTCTTATAACAGCTCTCCCTCCTTTTCGTACTTACAATTTTTCTCGTAACGGTAGGATTTACCTTTGGCCATAATTCGTTAGACTCTACAGTATAATCTGCATCTCCATTCAAGTTTGAAGAGTTGAGTAAGTTCTTGAGTTGAGTTATTAATAAATCCGAGGTCTATTCGTGGTGCTTCCCGAACTGATCCTGATCTTGCGAGTTCATCTCCAACTTCGTTTCTAGTTTCAGTGACCACGTGCACTCTTTAGACTCTACCATTTGATGTACATCCCCATGGACGTTTAGAGAGTGGGGTAAACATTTTCTCGATAACTTCGAAGTCTATTCGTGGTACTTCCAAAACTGCTTCTGAGTTTGCGAGTTCATCTCCAAGTTCGTTTCTAGTTTCAATGACTAGTGTAAGTAAGTTCGGCATAAGGATATAGCAAGCTCTTACACTCCCAGATCAGTTGGGACCTCCAGATATGTCCCTTTAAATCCTGCAATAAATCCTAAAAAAAATTTGTATTCTTAAGCTCCGTTAAATACCCCTAGAAATTGCGTATGAAAGATCATGCAGACACTTGCTTCGTAGCCGTTCACTTTTTAAACCTGGCCGTAAACCTAGCCTACCCATCAAAAATTCATAGCACACACTGCGAGAAATATCCATGATATTCTCAGCAATTGGGCGTGTCTGGAGGCTTGTTAAGGTGTACTTTTCAATTGGATTTGCATCTCCATCCATACCATGGCAACAGTTAATGCAAGCTTATCATTCCCTGTCGAACAAACTTTGCTTTGCTCGAAAAGTGATTTCAGAAAGCCATTGCATCCGGGAAAAGTGAGCATTAGAGGTGCCATTGATCCGTTTTCTATTTTCTTTGAAAATGGTCCAGAAAAACCTTCACCGTAAATTTAGAGCAGTATGAGTAAAGCGGTATAATGACCATGGTTTTGTTGGCCTTCAGTTAAAAATAATGAACTGGACCGTATATGGTATTAACAAGACTATGCTACCAGCCTCACAACTCGACCGATTTTGGCTTTATTGCATGGTCAACTACAAGACTACAAGACAGTAGCTATGGCGATAACCGCCTGGTATTGAAGCAGTTGAAGGCCTATGTACATCCTTCAAGTGGACACCAGAAAGATGCGACCAATTTTTATTCTAAAATAGTGGCTTTATCGAAATCATAGCTGTATGTGTGTTTTATTTAACTTTATTTTTGACCCCCGCAAAATTTAAAACTCTTTTACATTATTCGTTCAGTTAATCAACCAGTCCTCCTTTGTCTGCCTTACTGCACCAATAAAGTCAATTCTATTTCACCAGACGCTACAAAATCCTCTTCTTTGCTGCGATATTTACCAAAGAAACCATAACCCTTGACTAAATAGTCACCTGGATGCAAATAAATTGGCATCAGTTCCGAATCAATTTGCCAGCCGTTCAAATAATAGTGACCCTCAGGTATGGGACAATTTTGCATAAAATTGCCACATTTCAAGAGACTGCGAAACCATTTCCTAAACAGGGTATCTTTATATCCTATCACCACACTGCAAACATCCAAATTATAGGCGAACAGTGTCTGATATTTCTTAGAACCCTTTAAACGTATACAAAATTCAATATGGGCTCGATAGCCAGTTTGTAGAGTGCGTACGACATTCATGTCCACGTAGATGCTGTTGTTTTGAAAGGAAGAGGTGAAATTGTAGATATATTTGGGACTGGAATTCGTACGTATCTTTCGAAATTCTATGGAACGTGTCTGAAAGTGAAGAGACAGTCAAAGGGGGGAGGTTTACATTTAGTTAGAAACACTTTAGATTAATCTTACCGCTTGACAAATACTCGCTAGCAAAAGGGCGGAGACTACTGCCAATATTATGATTGTGCTTTTACTGGACATTTCTGTTTCAATGGTTTAGTGTAGTAAACAATTATTCAAAAGAAGTTATTGTTTATTTACTGATGATT
This sequence comes from Sarcophaga rosellei, assembly GCA_930367235.1. Classification (NCBI taxonomy): domain Eukaryota; kingdom Metazoa; phylum Arthropoda; class Insecta; order Diptera; family Sarcophagidae; genus Sarcophaga; species Sarcophaga rosellei. Next base: position 10,518,774 of record OV884020.1, on the reverse strand, counting down.
ATAGATATCATCAGTGTATAATAATATTTGTTTAATTATAAAATCATTAACGTTATATAAAAAAGGCTGAAAGTACAAAATATTAGCAAAGACGCAAACCTACATTTTATTTAAAATAACTGTTGAATGTTGGAAACCCAAAACTATAACAGAAACTCTCCCAGCGTGGTCTTTCGAACTTTGACAAAATTTGCGCTAATTTTGGGTAGTAATCTGGGCTTACATAAAGTGACATAAAAGGTCCTCTTCAGCCTCTTCAGGATTACGACATAGCTTCACACACCACATTTATTGTGTGCGCTAATTTTATCCATAAGTGGCGGGACCTACAGTTAAAAGTCGGCTCCGAACGACAGATTTTTGACAAACTTTTCGTAGCAAGTTTATTTACTCTTAGAGTTTTTTTTCATAAATCGCTTTTTTTGAGATGTCTGATCTTGGGCTTGAACCGTAGCCTAACGTCCTATAGGTTAGGTTATAGGTTAGATCGGAGTAGTAGCTGTGATATCACAAAGCTCACTTGAGTACTCATAGCGACCCGTCGTGATGCCACGGGTGAACGCAGTCCCTGTACTGGCCAAGTTCCACCAAAATCAGGGAAGAGGAAGAAGTTGGTTAGTGCAAGGGCTGCACATCAAAAACACGACTACCCTACACTGGAAAACCAGCCAAATTTTGATGAACGAAACTATATCCTTGATATCAATAGATGATAGCTCCGTCAAGCTGACAAGAAATGGGGTGCCAAATAACCTATATCTACACTTAGCAAGAGACGGGCACTGACAAAGAAAGTGGATAACAGTCTCCTCTTCCTCAGCGGATCTGCATCCACGGCGGAAGTCGTTAAATGGGAGCCTTATTCTTTCCGCGTGTCTACCCATAACGCAATGACCTGTAAGCATGGCCACTGTGGTTGAGATCACGTCACGACCAAGACCAAGTAATTGGTTGGTACGCTTTCTATCCATCAAGGGCCAAGTGAAGCGCCCAGAAAGAAGGTGGAGGCAACGGCGACATTCCCCAACGATCCTAGAGTTTTTCATAGAGATAGAGATTAGGGGTGTCAAAATATCGATGGCACTATCGATAGTATCGATAGTTTATATTTTTCGTTACTATCGATGTTTTTTTTTACAAAATATAAACATTTAACTATTACCGATAGTTTTTTTTCACTATCGATAGTAAATTGAGGGGTGTGGAAACAAAGGAAGCAATCTCCACTTTTGTAGTTTTCGAAATTAATAAGAAAAACTTAACTTAAAGACAATTGTATTTTATAATGAATTTTTTTGTTAATTAGTATGGAAGAAAAAGATAAATATGCCGACCAAGTTTGATCCATATCCTCACTGAAGTTTTGGGGAAAATGCGAACTGAAATTTGGAGATTGCGTTTGTTTCAACAAAGTGGAGATTGCTGCCTTTGTTTCAACACCCCTCAAATGTTCCACCACTAACTTTTTGTTTGCATTTATAAACTGGTGATTCCCACAGTATTATTATAAAGTGAAGAAGAGAGTGAAGTAAAGACATTAACTGACTAACATGTGCTACTTAGATGTATTTATTTATCACTAAAACAATTATTTTATTTCCAGACACGTTCAAGTGATATGAAAGAGATGCAAATACTTGCTTTTGTGTATTTGTATTTGTGTATCGCAGCTACCTCGACTGAGTCGAAAATAATGTTTAGTAAAGCTGGTCAAATAGTTTCGGATAGGCGTACAGAATTAAAAGAAAATGTCGTAGATATGCTTCTTTTTACAAGCAAGAACAATTGGTTGACTGACCCTTCATCTTAAATACTTCATATTTAATTTTTTGATTTTTGAACTAAGAAATAAAGTTCGGTTTTGTTTATTTTTGTTTATACAAAATGCGTTATTTAGCATTTTAACCTATTAAATTCAAATATGAATATAAATGTAATATTTGAGAGACTCCGATAGTGTTACGATAGTATCGCCGATATATCGATATTTTTTATAAGAACTGATAGTTTAGATTCGATATATCGATATATTTTTATGAACTATCAAAAACTATCGATAGTGCTACTATCGATAGTTTGACACCTCTAATAGAGATCTCATCGCGGGCTGAATATCAGAAAAGACCGAGACGCTAGTGAAAGGAGCACCGTTGACGAGGATCCATTGAGCGGCCCGGAAAATTGCCGTCACCTCCGCCTGAAACACACTGCAGTAGACCGGCAGACGGAAAGAAATGTTCAGGTCCAGTTTCCCAGAGTAAACACCGCTTCCAACCCCATTATCGAGTTTAGAGCCGTCGGTATATACATATATCCAGGACTTCCGGGGTGACAACCGTATTAGGGGCCAGTCGTCCCTATTCGGAATCAGAAAGTGGAAAGCCTGTCGAGGGAGAAAGTAGACGTTCACGGGGGCCACTGGATCAACCTCCAGAATAGTGGAGTGACCAGATGGTACAATATGCCAACGAGGCAGGGTATTAAGTCTAGTCGCAGCAAACTTAGCGGCCTGCTTAGCCAGAAGCACAGTAGGAAGCCAGTTGAGCATTGCGAACAAGGCTTTCGCGCAGAGCACCAGTTATATAAATGGCCGCAGACCTTCTAACCTTGTCAAGAAGTCTGACTTTGTGTTGTCTGTCCGGAGCAGTCCACCAGAACACGTCCTATAAGTCAACACACTACCTACTAGACTAAGATGAGTTCATAATTTGAGCCTGCATCCATAAAAAATTCAACTGAACTACGAACTAAAGGTAGTCGACCGTAGACAATAACGAGTGTTTCCTAAATGAACTCCGAAGCAGTTGGCAATTGACCCTAATTTTCATCGTAAAATCTTTCTCAGGATTGAGCTCAAATTCTGGATGCATGGGTAAACAAATCAAATTGTTAAATTTGAGACGATACCAACCCGCACGAGTACCAAGAGAAGTCAACGCAGTCAGAAAAAGTCACTGTTGGATTTTGAAATGAAGGCGTCTTCGTTCCATATTTCTTTGATGTCCAGCCATCACTGTCTTTGGCACTAAGTACTAAAGTCGATGACTAGCAACCTCTTTGGCCTGAATTGGATGATTGTGATTAAGTATCTATGGATGTATTATGGATGTATTATTGGGTGTTCAAATAGTACGACGGTCTTCTGACGCAGATATGTAGTTAACCGTCCCCCTATATCGTGCAGTTTGACCCCTATAAAGAGGAGTGTGCGAAGAAGCCATAAATCCTCACACATCCTCAGAGCCAAAATAAAATATGCCACCGGTTAAATTCAATTTGAAATAAATCGGTTGTTAAGCGTAAAACAACAAAAACAACCCAAAAAACTGAAAAACCAAGCCTCGTTTAATTAATTTATTTTTACTTTGTATCTTTTCCCACTTTTTATTCATTAATTTCCATTTTTATTTGAAAAACTTCATTTCACTTCTCCAATATAACAGCCTCTGCGGTCACTGCTGCAACAAAATCCTCCAATTTCGTACGATTTTTCAGTGTCCTGGCTAAATAGCCTCGACCTATGAAACGATAATCTCCCGGATACAAATAGGTGGGTATTAAACCGGATTCCAAACGATAGCTGTGCAAATAGTAGTGACCTTTATGTACTGGACAATTTTGCATAAAGTTACTGTATTTCAAGAGACTTTTAAACAAACGCTTAAACATGGTATCCTTAAAGGCAATCACCATGCTGCATACATCGAAATTGTAAGCAAAGAGGGTTTGATATTTTTTCGAATTTTGCAAACGTATTTGAAATTCAATGTTTGCTCTAAAGTCACTCACAACAGGTCTGATGAGATCAAATTCACAACTAACGCTGCCATTGTGCACATTAAGTGAAAAATTGGAGAGATATTCAGGACTCCAGTCACTGGTACAGCTACGAAATTGTATAGAGCGTGCCTAAAGACAACCAAATTTTTTTGAAAAGAAATTCAATTTTTCATTCGAAATAAAATAATTAATTACCTGCGTTATGGCCAGTAGGCTAAGTAAAAAAATACTTGTCAGTATATTTAAAATTATTAAAAATTTGTTCATAATGCTGCTCTAATGACAATGTGGTATTTCAAAGTGTTCCAAGTAAATAAAAAATTTTCTAACATTATTGAGTGCAGAGCAAATTTAATTGATTGATAATGAGCAGATTAGTTCCAATTTTAATTTGTTTAATTGTTTTCACATTAATGATAAAATAAATAAATTATTGTAATCGACATCAACGTCTGACAACGAGAGATGGTAATACTGTCATCATAGGCTGATTATGTGTTTCATTAAGAACTCCCTATTGTTTAAATAAAACAAAGCGTATGTGTATTGGAAGTCGTCACAGTTTAGTAGGTAGTCCATTGGCTTATTAGATTAGATTCAAACACCAGGCCAGACATCACCAACAAAACGAAATACGAAAAATATTTCTTCGGCGACTTCCCCTCAGCAGGTTTCCCAAAAATGTATCGTTCCGACTCGACTTTAAACTGTAGGCCCAACAATCATGTATAAAATTAATACAGACAACATAAGTGGCGTGATAAGCTAGGTCGTAATCCAGACTGAAGAGTTGTAATGATCAATTATATATATAAGTTATGTATGTCTATATAGGTATGTGAGATACAATGGAAATTTTTTATTCGCTTGAAAGACCTATTGATACCAATAGGTGTGGAATAAAAAATGGTTCAAATGTTCAGAAGTCACCGTAGTCTAGTGGGTAGTGTGTTCGCTTATTAGACATAAAGCCCGTGTTCGAGCCCCAGGCCAGACATCAAAACGAAATATGAAAACAAAATTTTTTTCTTCGGCGACTTCCTCTCATCAGATTTCTGGCAAAAACTCTGAGAGAAAATAACCCTGCCATGAAAAAGCTTCTCAAAACCTGTCGTTCGGAGTCGACGTTAAACAGTAGGTCCCGCCACTCAAGTATAAAATTCAGGAACACAACATGAGTGGTGTGAGAAGCTAGGCCGTAATCCTGACTGAAGGGTTGTAATGGCCAACTATGTATGTCTGTATGTCAAATATTCAAATGTTTCTCTGGGTAGCGCGCATCCATAATATCCAAATAATCCGTGACACTGGCTCACAAATCAGGTTGAACTTAACCGATGGTATGGATTATGTTGACTTTAAGGTCCTATGTGGTTCGTGCCTTATTGGCTTATACCAGTGACTTAAAAAAATCTACAAAAAATATAACGAGGTGTAATTTACACTCGTTGTCCAGTTCACATAACCTCTTAGGAATAACTAAGTCCTCAAATCACTCTTCCAAAATATCCAATGCCGCATGAGCTGTGTGACACGTAGCACCGTTCTGTTAAAGCTGCATCTCGTTGGCTTCCAGATCATCCTGTTGAGGCTAAAAAAATTTGACAATCATTGACCTATAGCGCTCTCCATTGAACGCAAAATTTCCAAAGCGAGTACGCAGGCACTCTGCACTTATTTAGAGTGCCCGGTTAAACGCGGCGTATAGCAGAAAACCGGCCTTGCTTTAAGAAAATTATTACTTAAGTCAACTGAAGTACTGAACTATTGTATTTAAGCGAAAGGAACTGCAAGAGGAAACTACATTATCGATGGAGAGGCAACCGTCGGGCTGTCCATTACTACAACAGTTATTACAACAATTATTTGACAATAGCATTGCTCCTGTTTTGAAATCAGAATCCTGTTATGAAACTAGCCTAGATGACTATGAACAACAAGGAATCATGCATGGATAATTCCTTAAATCTGTTCCTCCTCTCAGCGAAACGACATTCAGATCATTTAGCGAAGAGTTTTGGCCTCTCGGTATTGTAATTATCCCAATGATAAGTACACGTCCTCAAACCTTTGGCAGTTCCAAGCACTTCTATCCGAACTAGTTAAGGGAATTAAGCTGCTTGAAAAGGAATGTAATGTAAGGCGTATATTATCGCTAACTGCAGTTAATAAAACTAACACAGCTGGCTTCAGACCACACTGGTTATAATGGAAGATGTAGCAATTTGAAGTCGTCGTGGTCTAGTACGTAGTGTGTTGGCTTATTAGACGAAAGGCCCGAGTTCGAATCCCAGGTCAGACATCAAAATGAAATATGAAAAAATATTTCTTCGGCGACTTCCTCTCAGCAGATTTCTGGCAAAAACTCTGAGAGTAAAAATTGCCATGAAAAAGCTTCTCAAAAAATCTGACTTTCGGACTCGACTTTAAACTGTAGGTCCCGCCACTCATGTATAAAATTAACGCACACAACATGAGTGGTGTTGAGAAGCTAGGCCGTAATCCTTGATTGAAGGATTGTTAATGGCCAATTATGTATGTATGTAGCAATTTCACCAGGAAATTAGAATATACAGGCCTACCACTACAATAGCCTAGTGGGTAGTGTGTTAGCTTATTATAACTCGAAATATATGTGTGTATTCCAATCCTTTGTAGAGGGGTTCTCATTGAATTAAATTCTCATAGAAAATAATAAGGCGGTTACTGCATGAACGATTGTTGGACAATTCAATTGATGCCCATACTGCCATTATTTAACATCATTCTTGACTCGATTATCGACAGCCTACTTGTGTTAGAAAGATAATCTTTTAGAATAATCGATTAAAGGACTACGCGGATGACTTTCGTTCATTCGCTTACTCATTTTACGATATACATATGAGCCAAATTTGTTAACATAGATGACCACTGATGCTCATCTGTTCATAGGTTTTTGTAAGTCTAAAATCATCGCAGTCTAGTAGGTAGTGTGTTCGCTTATTAGACGTAAAGCCCGGGTTCGAATCCCAGGCCAGACATCAAAACGAAATATGAAAAATGAAATATGAAAATATATTCCTTCGGCGACTTCCCCTCAGCAGATTTCTGGCAAAAACTCTGGGAGTAAAACAAAATTGCCATGAAAAGATTCTCAAAATCTGTCATTCGAAATCGACTTTAAACTGTAGGGCCCCACTACTCATATATAAAACTAGCACTGAAGAGTTGTAATGACTAATTTTGCATGTAAACCATAGATAGACCGATGCTAGTCTGCACATTAGCATCAGCAATACACAATTTCTGTGGCAATACTTTTAAAAACAAAATTGACAACGTAAAACTTGTGAGTTCAAATCTCAGCTCTAAAATTCGAATCAAAGTGACAAATTTCCCTTAGCAGTCGTCTGCCAACAGCTGTGAGAATGCATAAGTAAATAAAGTTGCAATGAAAAGTTCCCCAAATCTGCTATTCGGACTCAACATCAAACTGTATGAATGCAATTAACAGCAAAATATGGGTAGTGCGAGAAGCTAAGTTGGAATCCTGACTAAAGACTTGCTGTATATGACTGTGATAGTCAACAAACAAAATGATTTCCGTCCTTATCGTATGGGTGTAAATGTTTCAGCTCGTTAAAGAATTTTTTGCACATCCTTTTCAGGCTTACTTCGAAACCTACCCTACTTACTGCTGAAAATGGATCATTAATGAAGTTAGTTTTTAATCATCATCAATAGCAAATGACCTTAATTAATAATTGTTTTTTTTCTCTTCATAATCCTTTTGTAATTTTCATAAAAATTAAAATTTTTCTCTGATTACCTTCAATCAAAATCTACCAAATAATAACAGATCTTCATAGCCCAAAATACCAAAAGAAAAAAAGTAGCTTACAAAATTTCTATTGAGAAAAACTTTGTTGGAAAAATATTAACATTCATTAGTTAAATAAATTTCCAAAAATAAAAAAGGAGAAATAACTTTAAAATTTTTTTTTATAAAATTGTGTGTAATTTTTCCTTCGAAACATATAACACCAGTATTTAATTGTGAAAACCTAACGAAGCATATGATGGAGGCAAAAACATGAAAAAAGAGACGATTTTTTTTCAAGAGAAGCGTAACGTAACAACATAATCACCCACTATAATTGGCCAATCAATTCAGGCATTGTAAACATTTATAACGTTAACTGTGGTGATTTTTTAACGGCTGCAAACCCATAGACACACGCCTAGCCGGACGACAGCCATCCACCCACCAAGCAACGGTAACAGCTATAGTATTCATCAACTCACACCCACGCTTAACGGTATTGAATTTCAGTAATACATATGAGAACAATACATTTATGAATAAAAGGGGTCAACAACAGAAAACAAGACTTGTGCGTTCAACATATTTTTTTCTCTTTTGAGGAAAGAATTCGTAGCAACTGAAAATAATTCTTTTACATACGAATTCTTTAAAAACCAGATAAATTTAGGCTTCGTAGCCATGGGGAAAAGCCAAATCCAAGCAGTCCAGTGCTGTATCTAGACAAAATGAGACTTTTCCAATATTATGATCGTTGGTTAGTCCATGTTTTCATGCTGTATGCGTTTGATGGTACTTTACTAAATTTTACTACAAAAACCATAACAATCCGAATAAGATAATAGGGAATCCATTCGTAGCATGATTTATGACTTTTTGCCATGAAAATGGTACATACGTATTTACACTCTTCTCTTCTCGTAGTCGAAAAGAACTTTTGTTTTGCCAAAGATTTCATCAAAAAAATTCGTCCCTAGAAGTCGACTGCAAACTGTAGGTCCCTCCATTAATATATACAAGTAACACATATAACATAAGTGGTGTGAGAAGTTGGGTCGTAATCCTGACAGAAGGGTTGTAAAGACTAATTATATTTGTATGTTTGTATGTATTAAATTTGGATACAACGCCAAACAGTCCTTCAAATGTGGCGCTCGATGCCGTAAGTGATTGATTGTGAGCAAACTCTCAATCCTTCTTGAGCAAAGCTTCCACATATCTAAGCGCAAATTTAAACCGCTTTGTATAGCGGCTTAACATCATAGCAAAAGCCATGTGCTGACACAAGAGCTGAAAAATAGTTTTCTCTTCCTCAATCCCAAATCTCCTTCCATATTTATTTTAATTAATGTAAGGTCTGCAGGCCTGTCCTTCCAATAGGTCAATAAGCTGTGACAACCCTAATAGTACGATGAAACTTTATACTGAATACGTATTCCTATGCATGCCAGTTCAACAGTACCTATCAATATTATCCTGATGTCAACAAATAAAGCCTCCATATAAAACGTCCTGAGAGCATCCAGTCTATCTTACGTAATAGGAAAACCTATATCCTGTAACATATCCAGCTCCTAGAAAGTTCATTAGCAATACAATTTTAAACGATACTATGTCCTGGAACCCATATAAAATATGCGTTTGAAAGATGTGGCATTTCCTCGATAAATTCCCGTTACTCATGGAAAAGGACGGACTTGATATCAATCTGGTTGTTTCACTAAATTAAGAAATTTTCAAGAAAAATTCCACCACGTAATAAATCCTAGTCACTTATTTATTTGGTCATAACAATCCTTTAGTCAGGACTACAACCTAGCTTTTTACATCATCCATGTTAGCTGTTTTAATTTTATTCACGCGTGTCGTTATTTACGCTTTAACGTCGACTCCGTAAGGAACATTTTTGAAATTTTTGATGGGAATTTTAATTACTCTCAGTATTTTTTCTAAAAATCTGCTGAGAGGAAGTTGCCGGCAAACAAATATTTTTTAATATTTCCCTTTTGTTCGAGATGTCCAAGCTGGGGTTTGAACCACGGGTTCTTTTCTAATATTTCAACACCTGCTAGACTACGGCGACTTCAACTTCGCAACAACAAAGACTACGCCCTTTATAATGTGCCCATGACCTCGGCCTAGAAAATACTGCTGAGTAAAGTCTAATGTCAGAAACCTTAAAACATAATCCACTGTTTACTTTGTCCAGTATATCATATATATTATATATTACCTTGTACCAGTATATACTATTAGTATAAAGCTCAAGACTTAAACGGGAAACCTCCAGATTATCAGAGAAGAAGTCCGTAAATCTAAATCCTAAAATCTAATCTTCCTATTCATCATTCAGAAGCCATATGGTCGGCCGAAAGGTGTCTATGGATACCCGAAATTGCAGCATATCTATACTGCACTCAACTTAACTACCAGCAGCTCAGAATAGCTGAATGTGTTGCCTTTTAAAAGCAGAGTACATGAGCGCCTATTTATTTACCAGTTCTTGTTGTCTGGAGCGGTGAAACACAGTTCAAATCTTGTTTATATCGATCGTAATTACACCGTAACATTTAAAAAGTGGGGCCGTTTGAATCACCATCCCTTCTGAAGTAATTTGTGACGACTTTTGTGGGTGCTTTGGTTGTTAATCGAACCACGGAAATTCCCAAACTTTCATCAAATAAATGCCACTTCGGATGAGAGAGATTTAACAGCAAACAACCTTGTCAGGCCGGCAGTTTTAAATAGATCACCCCGTGTAAAATATAAGGACAGTCCCTCAAATAGGACTTGTGGAATCGATTGGAAGTAATTTCAATCTGAGGTCAGCATTTTCCACGAGATTGCCTCGACGAATCTGTTAAACCCTTTGGGTCGTATATCCCTATTTGAAACACAACAATTTTTTTCAAAGTGACGGGCTAGGATGTATACTAGAAACTAAATAAATTCCATGGTTTTGGGAATCAAGCTTTGCTTTAAAACTTGTTTTAAAGTTTTGCATATTCTTGGCATACCTTCCCCCCTTTAACAGCTAAAAAAAAATTTCTGCTGCTGTTGCAGATAATCATATGCGGAAGTTGCAAAAAACTTGTTACAACACAAAAGCAATAACAACAACAACAAAAACAACAGAAAAAGTTTCTTTTTTAGAATTTTCATTACATGGGAAAAAGATTTTTCTTGTTTTTTTTTTTTTTTAATAGAAAAAGGATGACTTGTTAGTTTAAATTGCCGAAAAAAGAACACACACACATACTTACACACAAAAAGGAAAGAAGGGCAAGAGAGAGAAGGAGAGATAAAAATTATTTCTCACCAGGAAACATAAAAGAAGTGTAAAAATTTGTCTTTCATTTCGAACGAAGAAGAAGAAGCCGTTCTTGTAAACGAAATGCAAAAATTTACCACAACTGAGTTCTGTTCTGTTACTCTAGTTCTGGGTACTGGTGCGCTGTTCTATTCCGACTATGCTGACAATGATGTTGGAATAATGAAGAGACAAAACTTTTCTGAAGGCTTGTTATAGACTTCTTACATACTCCGGCTTTTATTTCGCAACTTTTTTTTGCTTTTTTTTTCTCTGAGAAACAATAGGCGACAGTTGGTGGTTTGAAAAGTAAAAGAAAAACGACAAATGACAAAATAGACAACCAAAACAAGCATAACAAAAACAACTGCAACAACAAAATTATTTTAAAAAGTTAGTCTTATTGCAACAATATGTTGTTTTTTCCTTTTACATTGAGCCTCTCTGGTGGTATTAAATGTAACAGAAGTATGTATGAGCGGCAGTCATGGAATTAAAAAAAAGGATTTCAAAAACTTTCTTTCTGTGCCTAATGTTGAAAACAAAACCAGGAAAAGAGAAGAGCGAGCAAATGGTCTGTTACATATCAATTATTAGAGGCCGTAATCAAAAATCTCACAATAGTTGTGGAGTGGCTCCAAAAGATTTGCAGGAAGCCAAACAACAAGGGTTAAATTATTTTAAAAATTAAAAAAATATCAAAAAATTTTTCAAATTCCATATGATACGATAAGAATGCCTATTTCTGATATAAGAGTGACCAGCTCTTAAGAATAACTATACGTTTCCATTTTTTTTCTTGAACACAGCATCTCCACAATTCAGCCCAGCAATTTGAGCCTTCTCATGTTAGGTCGCAATGTCCTACTTTTGGAATATCCGATATCCGTGCTACTGATGGTGTTGGGCACATATTGATAAAAGTCTATTGACACTAGTCAAGTTTTAGTTCCACACAAAAGGCTCATGCGTTTACTACTTGGCTGAATGCCTGTCTCACTTTATTTTGGCCTGCTGATTGCGTCTATTTCTGCGTCCCTTTATCTATCTACGTAAAGAGAAGCTATCTAAGTGATCGACTGATTGTTCTTGGCTCTTTGCTAAGGTTATATTTTCATCTTAGTGAGGTGTGCAGGTTTAAGTGCTGAAATAGCAATCCATGCGTAAACCCTACCCCCTATACATTTATCACATTTAAAGATAATTAATAAGCCTACAGTCAAAATAGCTCATTTAGAAAGACTCCTGTGTTCTTCTCTTCCTCTGGAAGCATACATACATAATTGGCCATTACAACACTTCAGTCAGGATTACGGCCTAGCTTCTCACACCACTGTTGTTGTGTGCCTTAATTTTATACTTGAGTTTCGGGACCTACAGTTTAAAGTCGACTCCGAACGACAGATTTTTGAGAAACTTTTCATGGCAGGTTTATTTACTCTCAGAGTTTTTGCCAGAAATCTGCTCAGACGTAGTCGCGGAAGAAATATTTTTTTTAATAATTCGTTTTGATGTGTGGCCTGGTGCCCAACCCGGGCGGGCTTTACGTCTGATAAGCGAACACACTACCCACTAGACTACGGCGACTGCTTCCTCTGGAAGCATGAAAGCGAATACCAAAGAAAGGACTGTAAAATATAGAAGTTCCTTCTCACTACTACTAGCTGCGTATCTGAATGGGGGATGTTGTTCCCAGGCAAACGTTATATTGTAAACCCATATTCCTTTAACGTGTCACAGTATACCTCCAGCCAAGCAGTAGAGAAAAATTCGAATAACGAAGCCGAAGGAAGACAAAATAACTTTACATGGAAAAATGTTATACAAAGTCTTTAAAGTTCTTTGGGTAGATGGTTATCAGAGATCAGCAATGAATCGTTTTTTCGCTACTCATATGTACTCATGAAATTTTGAGTATGAGTGGTGAGTCAACAGTATTGTAATGCAGCTACTCTGGTTCATTCATATTCACTACAACATTGACTTATAAGTACAGATTACAATGAGTATGAGTACAACGTTGACATCAAACTCATAACATTCGAAATACATACACATGTTTGATTCATACGCCCACTCATTCAGATTCATAAATTTAAAAAAATACTTATAATACTCATAAATGATTCGAGTGATTCGATTGTATGATATTAAAATAAGTATGAATGTTTATAAGTATCAGAAATTATGAGTATGATTAGAATCTACTCATCGTTTTGAATACTAATTGCTGATCTCTGGTGGTTATGTGATTGGATTCGTTTCGGAAAATAATGCCTCTCACCTTAAGCCTGTTCCTGACATCTATTGGAGTAACAAAGTCCCTGTCAGATAAAAGCTCATATAGTGCATAGCCGATGTCGATATTGCTAGCGTTCGCAAGCTAATGGATACTTTTATAAAACAAAAATAGTGAGTCTTGCAATGAACCTCCACATTACGACGAAGAGCTTTCATGACACGGATGAAGAGGACGCGTGGCAGCCGCTGCATTGCCTGAAACCACGCGTGATAGCCGTTGCATTGCCTGAAACCTCGCGTGACATCGGTAAAAAGTGGGAAAGATGATTTGACTTTCTTACATCCAATTCTGCGATTTATTTGAACTCTCCTTGGAAGTTAATTTTTTCGTGCAAGCTCTATCAAATCGAAGACCGTTCATTGATCGCCCACGAACAAGAATGCTGGCTATATATTATATATATAACAGCAATCTAATATAGGGTAAAGTACAATAGCAAATAGCAATGAGCAATAGCTCATTAACAGGCTCTTTAATATTTTACTCGTAACAGGCCTTTATAGCCTTCTCATCATATGGTATATGAGTAATAAAATATTTTACAATGCTCAATGGTTTTTCAATCACACTTTAAAGTCTCTTTCGTAATTTATATTGCTAATCACGTACGTACCCTATCGTATAATTCTATATTCTTTCTATTTTCTCTTTCCATTTTCCACAATTTATTTGTTTTGTTTCTATTTTTCTAAATTTATTCATTGTATCGCAACTAAAGTACCACAATAAATTTCACCTGAAACAAATAATCATAATTTTAAATGATTCTGCTATTTAGCTGGGGCCATGGAATGGCCAAAAGACAATGACAATGCCAATGACAACAACAACAATACTGATGATGATATTTTGTATCGGGTTAAATGGCAATTTTACGAAAAGGTCATCAAATATTATGCCTCTATTATAGCCACTAGACAGTGTAACTACCAGAGCAGCAGTTTAGCTCATACTCTCTTCAACAGATATCAAGTGGCTCAACGTTGTTGTTAATGATGATGGTGATGATGATGATGACGATGATGTTGACCATCATGTGATGCGATGTGATATTGTTGCACAGAAGAGTATAACCAGCATAACGTTTATTGAAGGGCGCTGTCACAGACAATGTAACGGTATATTAATCTTCAATAATGATGAATACTGAATCAGCATTTTAAACGAACCAATGAACAACAATTAATTTGTAACAAAACAGTTTCTTTTTTTCTTTGCTTTTTAACTTCACTGCCTTACTACACCCCCATTGCCACTGCCACTGCCACTACACAATTAAAGCATGAATTTACAATGCCTGAATGATGGCTACACAATTTCTACGCTCGTTATCCCCACACTCTACGGTGTTTTATGATGGTGTCACTAACAGCATGAAGATTTTCTTCAGTGAGAATATTGAAACAGAGGCATGAGGCATATTTGGATTCCATAGCATAAAAATGCAACACCACGAAAGAACGATGTGCGGCCGTGTGTATGAGTAGGAGAGGAAAAAATCAAAAGCTAATCTTAATTAGTTTAATTAAATGCGTGAATAAGTTAAAAAAAATCAAATTCCTATACTCATATATAAGCTCATACTGCTGCTTCTCAAAAACCCAATAAATGAAAGTATATTTGTAGGTAAAACAGTGGTCGATAAACTGTTAAACTTACCAGCAGCATTAACTACTTAACTATGGTCCGTATGTAAACTGATTTGAATTGAGTTTAGCAGTTCAACTCAATGTCTTATTTGAATGCCTTATTTTACACAGCCTTGTTTCATTTAGTATCCTCATAATGTCTCCCCTAAGCATATTGCCCTGACAAGCTGCAGAAGGATATATAGTTCGTCAACAATGAAAATTCCCTTCTCAACACCAGGTATAGAACCGGGAATTTCCTTCTGGGATGCAGATTCCAAGCATGTATTCGAGCTCATCATCGCATAATTCAAATGTAAGATTCGACACGATCCCCATTCTGAATAAATGCACTTTAAGTCTATGGTGTCCCTTCAAAGTATCGGATACCACCAATCTCAGCTTATTTCTGGATAGTCTGATGCATAAATCAGATCACCTCTCCAACAAAAGTTAGGTAGTCTCGAACCCGTTTTTGTTTGGAAAGAGTTCTGCTTTTCGCTTTGGTTTAGTATTTTTTTCTAAGATTTTATCCCAATTTACAGAGGATAGTTCCTAACTCATCAGCAGTTTGGAAGGTCCCTTCCTTACAAGCTCATCTCTCAGCTCATTGTCATAAATTCACAAAAGACTTGGACCCCAACAAAGGATAACCTATTTCTCTTAGGTATCCGATTCTTCCCAGACAGTCTAATATTATATTCTTAAGACGCTTGTGCTACGATGGGGTTCAGTCAGATAGCTTTCCTACATCTTATCCTGTCTACTTTTAGTCTGAGTTGACTGAAATACTAAATTCACAGAGGCATAAAAGATACCACGATACGAGTTTCTCCATTCGCTCGGATTATATCACTCTTGAGCCAAAAATTGCTATTCGGTCATTCGGTAGAATCATTCGAATATCACAGAATGTTCCACATTTGAAAAGAGTATGTAGCCTCCATTCACGACTGTTGGTAGTTCCCGTTGCGAAGCATTTAGTAAAATCATGGAGTCATCTGATTCTGGTTCTAGGAGACCGCTAAGGAGGGGGTTATGAACCAAGGATCCATATTAGACTTGTCCGCTATTAACCTAGTCCCTAAACCTCCATTAACCTAGTCACTACCATGACAAACGAATTTAAATCCAACAACATAGCCATTATAGGACAGTTTTGCATTGCTCTTGTTATTCCAACCCATGTCGGTCTTTGTATCTTGTCAAACTGCATTTGAGCTGATTTTACTTTTGTTCCGTGTGACTAGACAGTAGCCCAATAGGTCATTATTGATCTGGTTTTCTAGATTTTTGACTTTGTGTTACGTTCCCAGGATTTCGCAGCAAGTCTTCTGCATATTTTAATACCATATTCATATTAACTGCATTTTCAGACTTTGACTGAAATGTTCTCTTTAAGAGCCTTCTCTGTTAATTAACTATCCAGTGATCTTACCAAATATTTTACCTACACTTTCTGAGATTTTATCTTTTTCAGAATGCTTTTCTAAATGGGTTTTCTCCTACTTCTAAATGATACCATAAGTGTCTTACGCGTGTCTATTTTGACGCCCACTGAAATACACCATCGACTTATAGTCTCAAGTCCACGTTGGATGATGTCGCAGAGAGGTCTAATATACTTCCATTTAGAAAGTTTTTTTAATCTAGCAAATGGTACTATTGCAGTCTATCCAGGGTTTATTATTAGGCCCATTATCATGCACCAACGATTTACAATCCCAAGATCTCTATGGATGAAGTCGCAGAGAAGTCCAATATATTTCCGTTTAGAAAGTTCTCTTCTTCTACCCAGTGGTACTATTGCAGTCTAGCCATAGTTGATCCTCAGGCCCACTATCAGGTTTTAAAAGCTTACAATCTCAAGACCTCTTTGGATGATGTCGCAGAGAGTTTCTTCAAATTTTCTCTTAGCCATCAGAACTACATCATCTGCATATACTTGTCAGTCAATGCCAACCTCTTATTAGGTAGTTTCATCATTAGTTCATTCATAACCAGGCATGGAGCCTGGATAAGTGGTGAAGTAAGCCCATTCTGAAAGCAATGTTTTATTATTTCATTCCCTTGTGTACGTTTCAATAGATCGTATTCAAAAAACCTTAGCAAACCAACTGGATTTCATGAGAATGTTTGAATTTGAAGTCGCCGTAGGTAATGTGTTGGTTTATTAGACGTGAGGCCTCGGTTCAAACCCCTGGTCAAACATCTTCAACAAAACGATGTCTGGCAAAAATTCAGAGAGTAAATAAAATTGCCATGAAAAGTTTCTGAAAAATCTGTCGTTTGTAGTGGACTTTAAACTGTAGGTACCGCCACTCGTGGGTAAAATTAACACAAACAACATGAGTGGTGTTGAGAAGCTATGCTGTAAGCCTGACTGAAGGGTTGTAATGGCCTATTATGTATGTATGTACATAAGTGGTGTGAAAAGCTAGTTCGTTATCCTGACAGAAGGATTGTAATGACCAATTATGAATGTACTTATGTATGAAGGCATAATTCCCGGAAACATTAGGCTATCACTGCATAACTTTCCCTTCCTTCTGCCACTCGAATGACAATTACTATGACGCTGCGTAAGTTCTAATTGAATGGAATTATTTTTTTCGATTTTGTGTGGCATTTGATTAGCAGAAAATTTAAATGAAATGCGTAAGCACTTATACAAGTTTTAATGGCCGCATGAGTATTATGATAATACTCGTAACAAAAACTGACAGATAAATGACATGCAATTACAATTAATTTTTAAATGCTTATCGAATGAAACGATAATATGCAGAAAATGCAAAAATAATGCGCTTAAAATGGAAAATTGTTTTTAATCCGAAAAAAAAAATAAAAAAAAAATAGAACAAAACACTCAAGTAGTTTTCAAGTTACAAGATAAATTTCATTTGAATCAAAGCAACCAGAATAAGAAAAAAACAGAGAGAAAAAACAAAGCAAAGAATACATTGCAAATGTAATTTTAAAAATAGAATTTCGTTAGATTTCAAAAAGTTTAATAAAATCGTGAAAGAAATAGGGAAGAAAGATTGGAAGCAGAAACGCTAAACTTTTCTTATTTCGCGTAAATAAAAGTTTTTATATTTCTTTGAAAGAAACGTGCATATAAAATGCATATAAAACGCATCGACAACACCAACAGCTCTCTTACAAACTGTCGAACTGTTAGAAAAAAAAAAACAAACGAAGAAAGAAGCGTAAAAATCCAATATAAATTCACATGCTTTCGGTATGTGTATGTATGTTATCGGAGTCAGCCTGCTTTAAAAGAAGATTTCTTTTATTCTCTCTTTTTTTGTGCGCCTTTCATTGTTTATTTATTTTGTGCTGGTATTTGCTTTTGGGGTTGTCGAAAGGAGGGCGTGCAGCCACTCAAATGTAAATTGTTTGGCAAATATTATCACAACTCGGGGTTTTTTTTTTTGCCTAACAGCAGCATATCTGAACACAACTTTTTGTAATTTCTTTTGGCTTTTTCTTTAAACCCCCCTACAACTTGACTACAGTACATGATAAAAAGTTTAGCTTTTGCATCAGCAGTAGCAGCAGGCTGTTTTGAAAAAAAAACAAAAATAATCCTTTTTAACATTACAAACACATTTTCGTGAATACATTTTAAAAATTATTTGGTTTTCATGTTTAAATACTACGATCAGCTAACAGAAATTCTCAAAGCTTTTCAAACTTTTTTAAGCAAAAACAATTGGATTGTATTCAGAAACCCTTTCACTGCAATTCTCATACGGAGCTTGATGCTACCTTCACATCCCAATCTTCTCTAGAGTCCTGTTTTCAAAAGCATTGTAATGCTATCAACCTACACTATATTGGAACTGTAGTGCAAGGAAACCCAAATATAATCCACCTTTTTTATTTTACCCTCTCAGAGAACACACAGTTGTAGATGAACTCCTTGTAAAGCTGTCTGAGGCGGTCATCGACTGCCAAGGATATGCGGATGTACTATAACATCTTGATGGCTAAAGGAAAATTTAAAAAACACTCTGGGACATCATCCAAAGAGGTCTTGGGATTGTAAGTCGTTAGTACATGATAGTGAGCATAGGGATAAATCTTGGCTAGACTGCAAGAAGAAGAAAACTAGAAGAAGAAATGAAAGAATATTAGACCCCTGGGTGAGACAATATTACCGACAATGGAGGTAAAATATGTGCCTTTAGTGCTATTGAACGGGAGTCTACTAAGACGGGTTTGGCAGTAAATGAGGGCGAAACAAAATATGTATATGTTATCGACAAGTAGAGAAGTGATGCGTATTGATTCTCAGAATACGGTTGATAACTATACTTTTGATACAGTCAAGGAATTTATTTATCTTGACTCCGCCGTTCCACCAAAAATGATGTCAATCTGGTGATCAAGCGTAGGATCACTCTTGTCAACAGGTGCTACTATGATCTCAATAGACAATTGAATAGCAGAGACCTCTCTCGTACGACAAAACTAATACCCTACAAGACGCTCATCCTCCCCGTGTTTCTTTATGGCGCGGATGCATAGACCCTATTAAGCACTGATGCAGCATCCTTGGGAGTGTTCGAGAGAAAAGTACTACATAAGATTTTCGGTCCGGTACGAGTTGGCGACGATTTCCTCATCCGATCCAACAGTGAGTGTATGAGCTCCTCTACGACATAGACGTTGTGCAGCGTAGTAATATCCAGCAACTGCGCTGGCTCGGCCATGTCGTTTGAATGGAGGAGGATACTCAGGCGAGACGGGTATTTGATGCGGGGATCTGCGGAAGTCGGCGAAAAGAACACCTGGTATCCGTTGAAAGAACCAAATCGAGGAAGCCCTGTCATCCATTGGTGTGACCAACTGGCGTAGGCGCGCAAGAAACAGAGGCGCCTGGAAGGATGCGTTGCGTCAGGCCAAAATCCGTTAACGGGCTGTTATGGCCAATTAAGTAAGTAATTTAACGTAGAGGGCTTATATAGAGAGCAACTCATAAAAGGCAAGACATGACATGCAGAAGGTTTGCAGGAAAATCCTGGGAATATAACACAGGAATTATGCAGCAGATGTATACCACGATTGTCAGACCAATAGGCCATTGTCTGGGCACACAGAACAAATCTAAAAACACCTCAATTACAGTTGCACAAGATACAAAGACTAGTATAACAGGAGAAATGAAAAAATATTCTTCAACAGCGCTGTATGCTCTGATTAAGATTTAAGTCCATTGCACATGATACCAAAGCTTTAAAGACCACGAGTAGATTGTTGGGTGACAAGTTTAATACGAAATTCATTAGAGGATTTCGTAACATAAAGAATCAAATAGCCTTAACAACTCCCTCCATAAATGTTCCCTCGACAGAACCAATAGACTCCACGAATATAGAAACTGTTTCGCAAACAACAAAAATGAGTGGAGTAGTCCTGAAGTTTCATTCTCTCTTTAATAAGAGAATATTTTGTAGAATACAAATGCATCAACAGCAGATCTGGGGCAGCAGTGGTAGTTTTTGGTTCCAGAATGAAATATTTCGAGGGTAAGTTCTGAGCGGAAGTCTATGCTAAAGAAGGATGTGATCAATTCAATTAGGATAAGAGGTACAAAAGACAGGACATGGCAATACTATTTGCAAGTCCGGCTGCCATTCGAATACTCGGCTTTTATGAGGTTAGATCGAAGATAGTATGGAACTATCTGGGGAAAAAAGGTAACCCTCTACTAAATATCAGTTCATGTTGAAATTCTCAGCAATGAGCACGCAGACGTGGTTGCGAGGAGGGTAGCTTTCAAGCCTTTAATCCTGAATATCTACAAAATGGTACTCGGTGGGTGGTAACAGTGGCAATTCCACGCCTAGTATTCAGATATTTCCTCTCATATGTATTGGTACTTCAGAGGTTCAATAAAAATGTTCTGATGATACAATTTCATCATCGCTCCATATACACATCCGATTCGATACGATCTCCATCCGAGACAAGTGTACTTTACAGTGTTCTGTCAAAGGACTAGTTATTAATCTAGGTTGATTTCTTGATAGTCTAATGCATGACGATAGATCTGCATTTCTTTTAAAGCAAAAAAGAGAAGAGTCTTTTATTGCTATTTTCCCATATGAAAACATTGTAACTAAATAGGCCTCTTGTTTTAAAAATTAAATGCTTCATATGTTACCACTGACACCTGTGCTCATTTTTCCAATTTTTCTTTCCATTTTCTATTTTTTTGCCTCCAATCTTTAGAAATTTTTCTCATTTCATATCCGATAACTTTTAATTTGAATAATTTGACACGTTTCGATAATAAATTATGAGACTCACAATGAAGATATAAAACAGAGAAACTCATAAAGTTTTTAATGCAATTGTCAAACTAGAAACAAAAGATTTTTATTTTATAAAATGCAGCAACCAAAAGAAAAACGAAGAAGAAAATAAAGAAAAAAAAACTTCTATTCCGGCAAGCATAACAAACAACATGCAAATGCTGGCAACAAATGCTACTGGATGATGGCACAGGCAAGTGGCAAGAAAAAAGTGGCAAAAAGCTGTGCGATTAAAAGATGAAAATCCATAGATTATTTACAGTTAATAACAAACAATAACAATAATAGCACGATGGCCGCGCCCCGCTTGCCTTCAACCAACATGCTTTTCATAACCATTTAGGGATGCAAGAAAAAAATGTAAACTTTTTCTCTGTTCGTTTAGAGTTTTTCGCTCTTTTTTTTTCTATCGTTTCGTTTTGTTTTCTTTCTTTCTCTCCTTCTCAATAATTCTTGTTCCTTAAAGCTGTTATCATTGAGCAATTAGCATTTAAATGGTACATGAATGTAGCTGAAGCAGCCGTTGCAGCAAGCATGAGTTTAGTAGAGAGTAGTAGCAGTGGCAGCCTTGGTAGTTATGTTGCACACTTCAAAATAAAATAAGAAAACAGCAGAGCATGAACGAAAGAGAAGAAACAAAAAAAAAACTTTAATAACTTAATACCATAACGAGATGTTGCATGAACATAAACTTTGCAGTAAAATGTCATAATTTACTACAACTAACACTAACACTAATACTACTACTGTTGCTACTGCTGCTACTACTACTACTACTTGTGTTCTATACACTACTACTGCTTTACATCTCTTTTCAAAAAAAAAAAAATAATAAGAAAAAGAACAAAGTGAGTAGCAGCCCTGTTGCAAAAAGTTAGAAGAAGTTCTCGAAATGAAAAAAATGGGGGAGAAAAAAATCTAAAGCTGGCAATATTTTTTTCCATGCTTTTAAATATCCTCAGGCTTTAGGCTGTCACAGTTTATAGTTCTTAGTTTTTTTTTCTCTCTGTTTCACTCATATTTTTGTGTTACAATTATGCCACATGTTGGTTACTTGCTAGAATGTTTTGTTAACAGTTGTTTAAAAGAATTAAAACTGAAGAGAAATATTCAGACTAGGCACACGACTATCATGCTAAACAAAAATTCTTAATCCTTCAGACCTTTCCATTATGTTTCCTACAAGTCTATTGCCCTGACAAACTTCAGGACACTTCTTACTAACACAACAATGAGAATTCTCTGCCCAGCATCTGATATCCTGAAATATATTAATGCTCCAATGGCTCATTGTTGCAGAATGTACATGTTGGGCTCGAGGCAACCCACATTATGATCAATTATGCTCTGATCGTTTGAGAAGCTTCCCACTTGCTGATTTTTTCTCCCACAAGTTGAGGTTACGGAAGTGACGTAGTATAGCAGGTAGGGTGTTGGCTTATTAGATGTAAGACCACGGTTCAAACCGCTGGTCAGACATCAAAACGAAACTATGAAAAAATATTTCTTCGGTGACTTCCTCTCCGCAGATTTCTGGCAAAAACTCTAGGACTGTAGGTCCCGTCCCAGCACTTGCGAAAAAAAATAAAATTAAATTTGAAAGTGTGTCGAATTTTTTCACACCGCTTTTTGAAAGTGTGTCGAATTTTTTCACACCGCTTTTTGAAAGTGTGCCAACATTTTTTACACCGATTTTTGAAAGTCTGTCAACATTTTTCACACCGCATTTTGAAAGTGTGTCAACATTTTTCACACCGCTTTTTGAAAGTGTGTCGAATTTTTTCACACCGCTTTTTGAAAGTGTGTCAAAATTTTTTACGGTGTTGTATCAAAGAATTGTTTACCAAACGCAGGTTATTTCTGGATATTCTGATGCAAAACTTAAATCTCTTCCCGTTGTAGTTACCAAACCAAATTTCTGATTGACCCAAACCTACTTGGTCGGAAAAGAAGATTATTGGCCTCTCTTTGTCTTCTCTTTCGTTGAGCAAACCTTTACAGATATCCGCTCCCACTTTACATAATGGAGGTTCCTATCAACGCTCTGGAAGTTCCCCTCGTCGCAAGTTCCTCTTTTCGCAAGCTCGCATTACCCAGAATTCCTACATAAGCTAAGACCCACCAGAGGGTAGCCTTATATTTCATGCCTAACTGATTAAACTTTTGCAGAGAGTCCCAAACTATCTTCGATTTAAACTCATAATAGTTGAGTGCTCAAATAGCGGCCTGATTATGATATAGTATTGCCATGTCCTGACGTTTGTAAGAGCCGAGTGCTTGAATAGCAACCTGATTGTGAGATACTGTTGCTATGTCCTGCCTTTTGCACCTTCTATTCAAGTTTAATTGAGCACATCTTTCAATGGCATAGACTTCCATATGAAAGATATTCGCGAATTTCACCAAGGGTTCGGAATATTTCATTCTGCAACTAAAAATTTCACATATGCTCTAAGTTTCGTGCTTGACTCGTCTGTATATAACAAAACAGTTGTTCGGTTAAAAACAGAAAATGGTCTGTTACTACATCAGGCCATCTCAATACTTATATATTTATCCTAACTAGCCCCTACTCGTTGGTTGTGTGCCCGAAATTGTGGCAGAAATATTGAAAATCAAATTTTATGTTTGAATTCCTTTAAAAATAGGCTTCATTTGTAAGTTTTCTTTTCACAAATTTTTTTTTTTGCCCATTTTTTGCTTGAATTTTTTTCCACTTCTACCAGTAGAGCTCATACATACATTGAGACAAGTTGTCTGTGGTACGCTGTGTCAGCGAAAAATCTTGTAAAGCTTCCGTTCTTTACGAAACTTGTGCTTGTGCTTCTGCTATTGCTCTTGCTGTTGCTGTTGCTACTGTTGTGATGTGTCCTAAGTGATGTTGGCCGGTCTAATACGAAAACGCAATAAAGGAAAGAAAATCATTTATGCGGTATTAGAGGAGTACCGAACTCACACACTAACTCTTAACATTTGGAAAAACTGCTCTATTAAATCATTTTCTACTGCTAAAATCCCGCATGACTATTTTTTTTACTTTCGTTCTTTCTTTCTTGTAATTTTTATACGCCAACGTCATTTTTATAATTTTTTTATTGTTGTTGGCGTTTCCTGCTTTAGATTTATAATTAAGATTTGGTTTGCAGCAATTGCTGGCTTCTGTACTATTTTTTTCTTCTTTCTATTTTGCAAAATTTATGATTTTTATACTGTATGTACCATACATACACACTTACCCTCTATACTTTGTGGCAACAAATGTTATAAATTAGAAAGGCGTGTTCAGAAAACGTCTAACAACGTACTCAGTACTTCTTACAGTATAGTATATCGGCAACATTAAGGTGTTTGGCTAGTGCCACTTCTCACCCAGCACTCAATGTACAGCTTCTCTGTTCAATTCATTTATCATTTTTTCCATTTTCTTTTCATATATTTTTCGTTTTTCATTTTTCTTTCAATTTAATTACATTATGAGTGGAAAGTTCGTCCTTTTGTTTAAAGCATCTCTGTTTGGAAATTTGTTTTTTCAGTTGTGCCGTAAAGCTTTTGCTCGGATTTAATTGTTTCAATAAGAATAAGAATTTTACCTGTAATTAAAACAAATTTTCATATTCATTAAACAACTATTGGTTATTAAAATTAAAAAAAAAAATTGAAATGGAAATGATAAGACAAGAGGCAGATTATAGACAAGCAAAAGAATGCACTGGAAGACTTCATTCATATATCATTGATGATGCAAGTGAATGTTTCTATTCAACGCTTTAATTTGACAGTTAAGTGTGCTTATTATAGTTGAAAGAAACTCTTAATCAAACTCTTCCATCAGATTGTCAAATACATGAGAAGGAATTCCCCAATTTTTTTTTTTTTTTTAACTCCAAACCTGCCGCCATTGTTTATCGATCAACGACCCATCTTTGGTGCACAAAAAAAGTGTTTCTCCAGAGTATTATACTTTTAACAAGAAAATTTGATGTATCCTGCAGATATACTTTAGCAGAACACACATACATAATTGATCATTACAACCCTTCAGTTAGGATTAAGACCTAGCTTCTCACACCACTTATGATGTATGTGTTAATTTTATTCATGATTGGCGGCACCTACAGTTTAAAGTCGATTCCGAATGATAGATTTCTCAGAAACTTTTTATAGCAATTTTTTTTTACTCTCAGAGCGTTTGCCAAAAATCTGCTGAGAGGAATTCGCGGAAGAAATTTCTTTCATATTTCGTTTTCTAGGAAATATATGACCTCAGTTTGAAGCTTGGCCTGATGACTAATAACAACGCAAGCAACACACTACTTACTAGACTACGGCGACTGTTCTTCCATACTTTTAATATGAAAAGAAAATCAGATGTATCCTGCAGAGATACTTGGGCAGGACATACATATGTACATAATTGGCCATTACAACCCTTCAGTCAGGATTACGGCCTAGCTTCTTACACCACTCATGTTGTGTGCCTTAATTTTTATATTTGAGTGGCGGGACCTACAGTTTAACGTCGACTCCGAACGACAGATTTTTGAGAAAATTTTTCATGGCAGGTTTATTTACTCTCAGAGTTTTTGCCAGAATTCAGCTGAGAGGAAGTCGCCGAAGAAATATTTTTTTTCCTTACTTCGTTTTGATGTCTGGCCTGGGCCTCGAACCCGGGCTTTACGTCTAATAAGCGAACATACTACCTACTAGACTACGGCGACTACAGGACACTCATCGTAAAATATATGTAAATATTTTGAACAGCAAAACAGTATCTGCCATACCCCGTATCAAGAGGACTTACGGTACGTTAGGTTAGCTAATACTAGCAGCTAGCTCAATTCGATTCACTTAGTCTGCTCAGATGCAGTGTGCTACACAAGACCATAAGAAATCGGAAATTCCTTATACTCTCTAGTTAGATATCTAAGACATCAGGAAGATTCTTGAAAGAACTTCCCGAAGTCTGCAAACAAGACCAAGGCAGTGTTTTAGAAAGCCTTATGTTCTCCTCATCATCGTGTACCCTGTAGTAATGCTCTCTATGAAATAACTCTTAGATTCAGGCAACAAGTCGCTCCTATTTATTTTCATCAGATGGCCCAAATTCGTAAAATTCCACCATAGGCAATCTCCAACCATGATAGAAAGATTTTCTGCCTGGGAAATTCTGCAATTATGCCTGTAATATGTCTCTCTA
Organism: Sarcophaga rosellei; assembly: GCA_930367235.1. Classification (NCBI taxonomy): domain Eukaryota; kingdom Metazoa; phylum Arthropoda; class Insecta; order Diptera; family Sarcophagidae; genus Sarcophaga; species Sarcophaga rosellei. The sequence continues at coordinate 10,492,426 of OV884020.1, read as the reverse complement.
TGATATAACTCCCGGAATCAACTTCTATTATCTTCATCAGATAACCCAAATTCGTGCAAAATACAATCCACCATAGCCAGCCTACAATCTCCACGATTTTCTAACTGGGAAACGCAGAAACGAAAGCTTCCCTGGTAAGATCAAACTTAAATTAACAAACCTCCAAAGCCAATAGCTTCTTGCGTCTTAAATTCTTCCTAGTAAAAATTCACGCCTCAAAACTTGAAAGCTGTTTACTCTAAAAGCAATCAAGGAAAGGAACCAATGCCGTATAATTCGCATTCTACCTTACAGATAGGCCGCTATTCGAGCACTCGTCTCTCATGAGCTTTTATGGAAGATAGCGTGGGTCTATCTGGGGAAAACAAATCGGCAAGAATCCACTGGATTCCAGATTCTGGCTTTCTCGGCAATGCATAAGCAAACGAACTAGTGAGGAGGGTAGCTTTTGGAAAGATATGTTCAACGAAAGGCATAAAGGAAGGTAATGCCTCTTCTCAAACCAATTAGGTTTAAGGCAATTAAAGTGTTTGTTAGGAATTTACAATGAAATGAGATCTGAGTCATGGATTAGGCCATCCAGAAATAACCTGAGGTTGGTAAACGATCTTTTGACAGAGCGTTGTAGACTCCGAGGACACTTATTTCGAATGGGAACACATTGTTGGAACCTGTGCAGCATTAATGTATCCTAGTAAGCAACAAGTCGATGCCTATCAGGCTAACGAATTCTCAAAGTTGACGAGTAGCATTCTAAAGTTTGTCAAGGCAATAGGTTTGGAGGAGACGTTATAGGCATACTAGGGAAGTTATGGGGATTCTAAGTATCAACAAACGTGCATATATTGCCCAATAAGTGAGTGCCTACGGATCCTATCCAGATCAATGAGGAGAGTAATTTTTTTAAACAAATTAAGAAAGCCTTAGCATTACCATTTAAGATACAATCCTCGTGTGTCTCATTCTTTGAAAGAAAAATACTCTGCATTTATTGCATTAAAATTGCATTTGAAAACCATACGTTGACAATAACCATATCCAACGTACCAACGCTTTCAATACATTGCCTATCCATTAACGTAATTACAAATGCCTGGAATTTAATGTCAATTGTTTTCGTTTCCTTTAACGGATACAGATCTTCATTCAGTTTTTATCTTTTACTAGCAGTTGTACCAAAGTATGAGTTTAATTTGAAAATCGTCGTCGTTATTATTGCAGTTGGAAAATGAATGAAATGATGCTCAAATAAATAAAAACGTTACTTCGTTCGCTCGCTCGCTCTCCTCTCTGGTCTAATTTTCTATAACATTGTATTGTTTCAGTTGCATGCCACATTTATACGCAGTATAAGATGCGGAGGAAAAAAAGAAATCAAATCTCTGTCTTGGTGTGAAAATCTATACGAAACAAATGTTAATAAAACTGTGTGTACTTTAGGAAATTGCCATCATTATGGTGTTTTTCTTTCGTTTCGTTTTCTTTTCTTTTATTTCTTCCTTTCCTTAACGTCTTAATATAACAATAGATTATCGGTTTTGCTGTATAGAATGAGAATAGAAAGCTCTAAGGCAGATTAAGAATACAGGGTGTGGATATTATATTGCAGAGATAATAAGGATTTGTTTGAAAGCAGAGTAAATATTATTAAAACCAATGCAGTGCAACATTATCCACAACGACGCCAACTTTAATTGAGAGAAACAGCGACTATTAACACACATTGAAGCACAAAAAGGCTGCTGATCCTATCACAGTATACGACCAGTATTCTTCAGACATTTTTGATCAAATTGGACTGGCCACACTTTGAGTAATGATAGTGAGAAAATCGCATAAACCTGAGGACAGTGAAACCCGCCGTAGAGAGCGCCCAAACCGAACTTCGAAAAGATCAACCAAAGTAGAAATGATCATAAAAGCCATGTCTTGGTCTCACGTTGCTCAACACCGAAGAAATTGGAGAAATATTGTAAACTTCTTTAAATAAACCGCCGCTGTCTAGTAAGCAGTGTGTTTGTTGGCTTATTAAACGTAAGGCCCCGTTTCAAACCCCAGGTCAGACATCTCCACCAAACGAAATATGAAAAATATTTCTTCGACTTTCTCTCAGCAGGGATCTGGCAAAAATAAATAAAATTGCCATGAAAAGTTGCATAAAAATGTGTCGTTCGGAGTCGACTTTAAGCTGCAGGTCCTACCACTTATGGATAAAATTGGTACATACAACATGGGTGATGTGAGAAGCTGGGTTTTAATTCTGAGGGATTGTGATTATGTATATATGTTTGTAACAAGAGCTAGGCCTTCTGTAGATCACAACTTGATGAAATTTACATTGTGACTTGGTCCTGCATTTGAACAAAACTCAACTGATTCAAAAACTGAAGATAAATGACCATAAACAACAATGTGTGTTTGCTGAATGGATTCTGGTGCAGTTGATAACTGACCTCAGTTTTCATTGAAAAATCATCTTCAGGGATGAGGCCTAGTTATGGATGAATGCCTACGTGTATTTGGAACGTTACTAATCTATATGAGAACCAAGAGCATCAATACTACTCGAGAAAGCCACTGTTTGCTGTGAATGTTGGGCAGACGGCGTCATCGGTCCACATTTCTTTGAGAACGACGTTGGCCACGGCAGCACTGTCAACAGCAAGCCCTTTAGGTCGATGATTACCAACTTATTTTGGCCTGACCAATGACATGTGATTTCAACAGGACGACTGTTGAACTGTGTGTGCTGCTACACAGTTTAAGCCACGTTTGAAATTTTGCACGAGCGATTTGAGCGAATCAGTCATCTCACGTTTAGAAAATGTAAACCGTGCAATTTGACCCTGTTAGACTTTTCCCTGGGAGTTTTTTAAAGTCACAGGTGCATGCGAATAAGCCAAGCTCCTCAGAGGTCCTCAAAGCCAACATTAAGCATGCGCCATCGGTCAAGTTCAGCTTGATTTGTGCGCCATATTCATGGATATTTCAATAAGTCGAATGCTCTCTATCAAACAGATAAAAAATTTCTATGATATCTCAAACGCATAAGAAAAACAGTTGCTAACAAGAAAGCAGTAGGAACACAAAAACCCTCTCTCTTTCATGCTTTCTTTTTAACAATCCACGTACTGTAGTTTTTATTTCAAAATATTCCATTTCTTATTCCAGCTTTCGAACACCCTGTACTAAAACTATAAAACTCCTTTAAACCACTATAAATCTTTAAACAATTTCGTTAAAAAAAACAAGTAAAAATAAATGAAGCTTCGAAAAGAAAAATTCCAGACACGAATATTGCTGGTAAAACACAAAATACTTCCCGTCTAAGAGTAACAAGTACAAGACACAGCGGCATCATTCGCAGCAGAAAACAGTGATTAAAATACTTCTGTTGCTGTATAAGGATACAATTTGAAACCGTTTGGTGCGTGCTTTACCACTACGGAATACCTTGCCTTAGTTTTTCCACACTCTTCACCATACTTCTTAACTACACGATATGATGATTATCAATGTCAACAACGGCAATGGGATAGAAAAAAAAAGAAATAAAATGAAATGCAATATCAAGTTTAAGGAGCAAGGATAACAACAATATTATCGATAATATTGACACTTCCTGCAATCAATTGCACAGACAGAATATCTCGCAAAAAAAAAACAGAAACTCACAAGCAACAACTCTACATGACTGCATCATTATCCACTGAAAACGCATCAATATAAATATACACTGCCTGCAATGTCTGTCTTCTGCTGCTTGGCTTGGCTTGGCTTCCTTTAATAGTCTACGTTTCTTATGATTTCGCTTGAAAACTTATGAGCAAAAGTTTACGCTTTAACTGCAATTGTCTCGAGTATTTTTATTTACCTCCATCTCTCCTTAAACCCACTACAATGACCCCCCTTTTTCAATGGAGTGTCTTTGATGAGAGTGATTTTCTGTTTCAAAGACGTAAAGAAACGAAAAGAAAAGATGTGAAGGAGCAAAGTTAAGAAAAAAAAAAATAAATAAAATCGTTCACAGAGTAATATCCGTTTATAGTTTTTCAATAGCAGCAATGACTGTCGTCATAATGTGCAGAAAACGTTGCATGCAACAATATCCTAACAGCAGTATTGGAAAAATTCAATTTACACGATGATTACACGTGCAATACTGCTGTGATGATGACAGGAATGTTTAAATTGTTAAAAGCTTTTTTCGATCATTTTCTTCACAGATTTTTTTCCTCTTTTTTTCTTACTTTATGGAGTAAAAATTTCGTTTGTTTTAAAATATTTATTCCTGCTTTTCTAGAGAAGTAGAAGAACATTAAAACTTCCTTATTCCCTTAGAAATTATTTAAATATTCTTGATATTAAATTTTTTCTTATAAATTTATGATGCCTAACTAATGTGACGAGTTACGCTCCTTACTTAAATAGTGAATTGTATCACAAGCATGTAGAAAAAAGTTTTGAAAGAGGCATTCTTATACTCTTTTCAATCTCACACCCTGATAAGTATGAAGTAAGGTTCAATGTGTCTTTTTTACACCGCATTTCATGACGTTTCACATGAGTTCTTCCAATCAAGCTGAAAACCTTCTTGCCTCGACCAGAGTCTCGATGCTGCGGCGAAAATGATTGAAATAAATATTGACAGTGACAAGGTGAAAGAATGTCCACGCATGCACTAACCTTACATTCACGAAATCTTTTAAACTACAACAAGTATCATTCAACTGCTACTCTATTAACACAAACTTTTGAAAAGCGAAATTGCTACTTCAAATAATTGTGAAACAGTATTCGAAATCATGTACCCAGTAAGCTCCCTGATCCATGACGATGACCAATACATGAAGATGAGTGATCGCCCCTTGCTAAGAAATAGTAGTAGTAAGTAAGAAAAGAATTCTACCAGCCCACCAAGTAAAGGGTCCGCCATCTAACGTTTTTTTTCAACTAGTGCTTATTTCGTGAATGGCAACTCTTAGCTCATGTCTGATTTGACAGATAATTAGTTTTATCCTTGTGTATACGTTTTTTCGCTTCGCTAAGTGGGCCTGCGATCGACTTACAGAAAATGCCGATTTTGGCAAAAAAATCATCTTTTCAGATGAAGCTCATTTGGATCTTAGCGGGTATGTAAACAAGCAAAATTGCCGCATTTGGGGCACAGAAAACCTGGTGAAATACAGCTGCACACAATCGATAATGTGCTTAAAAATTGGACCGATCGTGTAGGCTACTGCATGGCCAGCCGAGGCATCCATTTGAATGAAATTATTTTCCATTATTAACCGGAAGGATTGTACTTTCAAATAAAAAAAGAAACTTGAGAAAATATTCAGTAGTTTTTTTTAAAGCATTTAAAAAAAAAAAAAAGTTATTTGGCGGACCCTATATTATAATCCTGGCAGACTGGTTGAGTGAGGTTATATGGATTGCTTGTAATATTTTAAAAATTTACTCGCAATTGTCGATCTTCGTAATCCCACGCCTATCTAAAATTTTTATGGTTGCTGCCTGATTTGACGGATTTCAATGGCAGTGGCGTTCCTGAATACTACCTCTAGTTTGACGTAGAAAACTCTGTGGCAATTTTTCTTCTTTTTCATAAAAATACAGTCCTCAAGCATACATTACTTACTTGATTAATTGATCATTACAATAATATTTAGTAAGGACTACAACCAAGTTTCTCAACCCACCCATGTTGTGTGTGGTAATTTTATCTTTGAGTTGCTGGATCTACAGACAAAGGTCTTCTTAGAGTACATAACCGCTAATTAAAACAAAACACGGAAACAATAAGAAAATTATAGAACTGCTTCCTGACAATCTTATGTTTCTTAAAGTAACGAAAAGAGTGAATAAAAAGTTTGTAAACCTTGGCATTCAAACTCATACATATATAGCACGTGTTTAGTCCAATGCAGTCGCTGCATTTTCAGTCCAATGAATATGACTATATGTATGTTAACATGAAGTCGCTGTAGTCTAATATGTAGTGTGTTGGCTTATTAGACATGAGGCCTCGGTTCACACCCGAGATCAGTCATCTGTAACAAAATAAAATGGTGATTGCCTCTCAGCAGATTTCTGGCAAAAACTCTGTAAAAAGTGCCATGAAAAAGTGTCGTTCAAAAATGTGTCGTTCGGAATCGACTTTAAACTGTAGTTCCCACCACTCATGTATAAAATTTACACACACAACATACATAAATGGTGTGTGAAGCTAATTCGTACTCCTGACTGAAGGATTGTAATTATCAATTCTGTATGTTTGTATATATGTACGTTACTATATCATATTGCTCATTATTTGAGGGTCTGATAATTAAGGATCTTACTCTTGGAACTACTACATCTACTTTCTCAAGTACCCATGCTTCTATACCATTAAGCTTTGCGGAAAGTATTAACGTTTTATACGGTGTAATTTTCTTACAAACCCATATGCTAAATGCGCCGGTCTAAGCTGTTAGAAAGCCCCAATCTGTTGTCGACAAATTGTGGTTATTCGCTAAACTTTGTACGTCACATTTTGCCGAACATTGTAATCATGCCTAAGCACTGCAGTAGGTCGATTATGACCACCATAATCACCCCACACTGCTCAAAGAGCGGCTATGTTTCAATTACCACTTCTGTAGTAAGTTTTAACTATTTTTACGATCCATACTCATGATCTTTCTCCGATATTTTACAGCCTTTCACCCATTTTTTCTAATAAAAATTCATTTATTACCATGATTACAATAAATGTTTGCAACTTTAATTGTTCAGATACTTTTAGTTTGTCCTCAAAGTTCTTCTTTAAAACTCTTTTTGCACATAGTACTTACACATTAAATGGAAAGTGTCTCTCTTTTTTTTCTAATTTGTTCTCTTCGCAGAAATTAAGCCTGATGCTCAACAACACTGTCAATAGGAAGAAACACCTCAAAATGGTTGAGATGTGTAATTAAATTCCATTAACAAGAAGACTACGTTGATAGCAAGAAACTTGTGTCGAATGATTCACCAATTAAATATCAAATGCTCCACCAAACAAGAATGAAACAATTTTCAACGAAAAAAAAATTTTGTTTCAGAAATTATCCTGGTTGTTCTCCGTTTTATGCTTGTTGCGTGCTACTGCTACTGTTACTGCTACATGCTGAAATACCAGCAAATTAAAAAGCATCAATTCAGGAAACTTTTTCTTTTCAACTTGAAACGATTGCTTGCTTAGGGGAAATGGGTGGGGAGAGAAGGAAGGAATTAAGTTCTAAAATGGAATGTCGCATGTGTGCTGAGAAATGCTGTGAATCAATGTGGGGTGTAGTTGCAACGAAACTTTAAGGCTCTACATGTGTACACAAAATTGTAAAAGAAAATTAGAGCAGGCAACAGTGAGTTAGATTCCTTAAAGGAAAATATCGTGGAACACAAATTGAAAGGTGCAGCATCATCAAATTGTCGATATTTATCTAAGACAAACCTCTCCTGGTTGCCGGGGAACAGTAGAGTCTTGCATATTTTTCGTTGTCGAATCGTTTTGTTAGGTGTAATGGCTAGTCTCCAAGGGACAGAATAGTCTAGTGGGTAGTATCATGGCTTATTAGACGAAAGCCTGTCTTTTAGTGCCAACTTAGGCATCTCGCACACAAAAATATTTCTTTCTGTGATTTTCTCTCAGCGATATACTGCTAAAGACCTTGAGATCAAGTAAATTTGATATGAAACGTTTCTCAAATCTGCCATTCATTCATAAAATTAATACATGCAACATGGCTTCACAACACATTTTAATGTAGGACCCGCCAACTCATGGCTTAAAATAACACACGCAACATGGGTGATGTGAGAAACTAGGTTCGCTTCAGAAGCAGATCCTTTCGTGGTCGATTAGCAAGTGAGAATATTCGTGACTAGTCCACAATCTGTATGTGGAATGCTATTCTTGCAATAGGCAATCCTGCTACTTATTATGTAGACAGAGTAGAATTAGCAGACACTATTCCCTCTTTCCTTCCTCTAAAACCAATGAATGTTACATTGCCATTGCAACCATAAGGTCTGAATTACGGATAAGCTTCTGACTAAAATCAAAACAAAAACTGTTCTAGAGAAACTCTATCCGGCAACCTAAAATGCAGATTTATATGCTTCAGTCTGTTTATTGCTCTTCCATGTGCAAGGATATCGGCATATCCAAATAGCTACTCTAGATGAGCATCTAAGGCACTGAATATCGTCCATATCCTGCTCAATACTCCACATATTTAGCACAACTTGCCTCAGCTGTTAGCTCTTCTAGAATCTTCTCCACTTCTCCTCATTTTCTTCCTTCAAACCTTTTCAACTACCCGGGAAGTAACAAATCATAGACAACAACCAACTATACCTCTCCGACACCCTACATAACACATTATCAGGATGTTGTTAAATTGTTTCTAATAAGATTGTTGTGACACACTCTGTTAATGCAACAAGTCTTGAAATAATTTCTTGTTCATGAATCTTTTAAATGTGTTGCTGCCGTACCGTTGCCGTGCCCGTTGCTGCTTAAAAAAAAGTATCATGTCGTGTTGTTTCCCACTGCCAGTGTGCTGTATTGTTAAAGTCATCTCCTTCTCTAATGGCAAGCGACAAGTGTGTATGTGTGTGTATCGTGTAAATGTGTGATAAATTCAATTTAATAAAATTGTTAAAATTGTTGTAATTTTTGCACGAACGCTTGTGTGTGGGTATGTGTATGTGTATGCCCCATGTCACCCATACTCACGTACACAAAAAAATATTTTGCACCCAGGTGAGCTGAAAATTACATCAACTTGTAAAAACTAACGAGACACATTGTGCGAATGAATGCATAAATGAAAATGGAACGAATGAATGAATTGTTGGAACGCCATTAGTGATGGCAATTAGAGATGTTAAGAATCGTGCCAGTTTTGTTCAAAGGAAACGAATAATTTTATGTGCAGAATAATGAATTATTATTACCGGAGTAGCAAAATGACTAATTTTTGATTAAATTGAAGAGAAGAGCGATAATTTCACATTTCGATATGTACTTTCCGTCGTCCGATATGGTCTAAATATGGGACAAAAAGAATCAGTTTGAGAAACAAAGATATATAGTATATCATATAAACGTTCTGAATACTTGTGCACTCTCTTGCCTTATTGATCATTAAAACCTTTTAGCCAGGATTACAACCTTGCTTCTCAAGCCACCTATGTGTGTGTTAATTTCACCAAAGAGTGGCAGAAACTTCTATTTAACGACTGATCTGAGAAGTTTTTCATGACAATTTATTTACTCAGAGAGTTTTTGCCAGAAAACTGCTGAGAGAAAGTCGCCGAAGGAAATATTTTTTTCAAATTTTGTTTTGTTAGAGATGCCTGTACTAAGGTTTGAACCATAGACTCTCGTCTAGTAAGCCAACACACTATCAAGGTAGATAGCAGAGCTCTTTTACACACGATATGAGGAAACACACGTCCTCCACTAATGTCGAGCCTGGTAGTAGATGAACTTCTGACAAAATTATACGAGGCGGATATCGATTGTAGTCGCCGTAGTCTAGTAGGTAGTGTGTTAGCTTATTAGACAGAAAGCCCGGGTTCGAACCCCAGACCAGACATCAAAACGATGTAAATTCACGATAAAAAAAAATATTTCTTCGGCGACTTTCTCTCAGCAGATTTCTGTCAAAAACTCTGAGAATAAATAAACCTGCCATGAAAAAGTTTCTCAAAATTTGTCGTTCGGAGTCGACGTTAAACTGTAGGTCCCGCCACTCAAGTATATAAATTAAGGCACACAACATGAGTGTTGTAAGAAGCTATGCCGTAATCCTGACTGAAGGGTTGTAATGGCCAATTATGTATGTATGTATGGATATCGACTGCCAAGAATATGCAGATCATATAGTCCTCAGTCTCTTTTTGTCTTTATTCAAAGAGGTCTTGAGGTTGTAAGTCGTTGATACACGATAGTTTGCCATGACACCGCAACATAGGTGGTGTGAGAAGCTAGGTCGTAATCCTGACTGAAGAGTTGTAATGACCAATTTTTGTTCATGTATGATATATGATAGTGGGTCTGAGCATAAACGCTGTCAAGTCCACAATAGTAGCACTTACAAGAGGAAAAAACTTACTAAATGGAATACTATTCGACTCCTGAGTGAGGCAATATCAGCGAAAATGAAGGTAAAATATCTGGGAATACCACTGGATAGTAAATTAGAATGAGAGCATCTCAGAAAAGGCCAGACATGCCATAATGATATGCAAAAGGCTTACAGGAAAAAGGCCTACAGGAAAATACAACACAAGAATTAGGCACTGGATGTATGCAATGAGGACCAGACCAATAGTAGCCTATGAGGCAATTATTTGGCAGACTACCAATTAGACCGGAGCGACTATGCACTGTTCACATGACTTTACTTAATATTAACACGCTCATGGTGTTCTCCATACCTGGCGACTATATTCTGTTTTCCCGACTTTATTTAAGATTAACAAGCTCATGGTGTTCTGCATGCTTGGAAAGCCCCAGGGTATATTTGTAATACTTTTTCGCTATTCAAAGTGTCCTGAAAGTCTAAGTCCTGAACTGTCTTTGTCACTTATTGACACTCTTTCACTGGCATCTTTTTTCTATGAATTTGGAGCAATATACGAATATGATTGGAAACGATAGCAAACTTCATGGGTTTTGTGCTCCGATTACTTTCAATTTCCTTACCACTACCACAATTTCCTTATCACTAATACAAATGAAGAATTATTTTCTTTTATTTTTTGTTTTTAGTTTATAAATGCAATGATTACACAAAATTTCTTGCAAGTAACATGTACTTGCCACAACTGTATATGTACTCGTATGTATTGTCTTTATATGCCACATAAATGGCGAAAGAGAGCGTATTAAGCGTATGAAAAAAAAATAGAAGAAGAATACGAAGACAAACTTACAACGAAAAAAAAAAATTCTATAACACCACATACGGTGTTCAAGCTGTGCTACAAGACTGTTGCTTGTTACCATTTATAAGATGTGCAACAAAGCGTAAATAAACGTAGAAATTATTTTGAAATCCTTATTATGTTGCTGCAAGTATGTATGTGAGGTTTACGTTTATGTCTCTTAATGTTTAAATGCGAATTAATTTTTATTTTGATTTGATTTTTTTATGAATGCGTATTGGTTTGGGCATAGGTCTTCAACAATTACCACCTTTAGAGATCATTATGGTGGATTAAATAAATAATCGTTAGAGGGATTCAACAAGCCAAGAATTTCTTTGTAGTTTTGCCACACAATAAAAATAATTGCGTAAGATTATGTTCGCATTTGGCTCGTTAAACAACACACTTCAGTGGCACATTAAGGAACGAGATAAAATGGAGACATTGCTTTGAACATAAAATGTCACACCAAGAGGTGTGAGATGTGTGGTGGAGGAAAAAGATATTTCTTTTGGCGACTTTCCTCTCAGCAGTCTTGTGGCAAAAAGTCTGCGGATAAATAGAATTGCCATGAAAAGTTTCTCAAAAATCTGTCGTTTGGACTCACATATTAAAATGTAGGTTCCGTCACTCATACATAAAAGTAACCTGCTAAACAGTGGTGGTGTGAGAAGCTAGGTTGTAATCCTGACTAAAGGGTTGTAATAACAAATTAACGGAGTTCCACTGGGGAACCCCGAATTTTCAGAAACCGAATGCCTTTCAGAGTGATATAGGGAACAATATAATCAACTTGAACAGTTTGTCTGTCCCAAGATTTAAATGTATTGAGGCTTACTGCCACCAGTTTAGCCCTCAGCTTCATTAGAAGTTTAAAGGGGAGCCATTTGAAAACAGCAAATAATGAACAGAGTGCACTGCTGAAGCCGCCGTAGTCTAGTAGGTAGTGTGTTAGCTTATTAAATACATGAGGCCTCTGTTTGAACTCCAGGTCCGACATCTCCAACAAAACGAAATACGAAATATATTTCTTCGGCGACTTCCTCTCAACAGATTTCCGACAAAAACTCTGAGACCAAATGAAATTACCATGGAAAAGTTTCTCAAAAATCTGTCGTTCGAAATCAGTCAACACTCTCCACTAACTATCTGCGCACTATGTCCATCAGTCTGTAGTGGCATTAGTGTTTTCACATACTCCATTAGACTCGAGCACTATAAAGCAAGATTAATTCCTAAACGACACGATTGAGCCAGTATATGAGGGCAGATCGAAGCCTTCAAATCTCATCCCCAGCTCTTTTAGAGATGTAAGACATCATGATTATTAGCTTTAGCCTTTCAAGTATATTATGCCTCCATGAGAGTTGAGAATGACCTCCAGATACTTTACAAATAATGAACCTGAATCCATTATCGATTAAGTCGCTGTAGTCTAGTAGGTAGTGTGTTCGCTTATTAGGCGAAAAGCCCGGGTTCGAACCCCAGATCAGACATAAAAAAATATTTCTTCGGCGACTTCCTCTAAGCTGATTTCTGGCAAAAAATCTGTCGTTCGGAGTCGACGTTAAACTGTAGGTCCCGCCACTCACGTATAAAATTAAGTCACACAACATGAGTGGTCTGAGAAGCTAGGTCGTAATCCTGACTGAAGGGTTGTAATGGCCAATTATGTATATGTATGTATGAACATGAATCCAACATACTCAGAGATCTTGATAAAAAGGATGTGAGACTAATCTGGCTGGAGTCCTTTGACTTTTGGTGTCCTTTTATGGTTATGTTAAAAGAAATAAGTTTCCTCTCTACCATTAATCTCATTTAAGGAACTTATTTTTGGCTTTCATTATATCAGCACTATAGTGCCTTGGGCTTGAACCGTGGACTCACATCTAATAAGCCACTAGACTAGGGCGACAAACATGACAAGTTTCTCAAAAATCTGTAATTCGGAGTGGTGTGAGAAACTAGGACATAACCCTGACTGACGGGTTGTAATGACTAATTATTTATGTATGTATAGTACTGTCTGATATGCTGGCAATGCAGATGATCAATAAAAAACGAACTGAAAATTTCCATTCACTTTAGTAAAGAAATTTATATCTTCGTCAAGTTCCCTTGTTCCCATTATTCTTTCTGATAAGCCAATTAAGAATTCCAACAATTTGAATTTTGATCACACAATCTCTTCTTTTCAAGTCAAAGTTTGCCTTAACTTTTGTCCAATATCATTCATCAATTGGATGACAAAAAAAATTTTAAGCCTTCAATTTTATACGCTCGTACCACCACCACTTTTAAAAACTATAATTAAGAGAGGGTCATTAAATAAAAAGAAAGACTTTCACGGGGTTTTTTTTTCTTTTTGTTTCACTTTATTAAACTAAAAATCGTAAAAGTCAAGTCTCAATGGCCAGTTTAATAAAGAGAAATGGCTGACATGGATAAAAACTACACGCTCACACTCTATGCCAGAGTAGCTCCAGTGAAATTAAACGCAAAATAACTTTTTCAAGGATTAAAAAGCATGGATAAGATGCAGCAGAAACTTGTTGGCAGTTTATAGTGTCTATAGTCAGTAGAGAAAAAAATGAATTGAAACGTATTTTCATTTTCATTTTCATTTTCATTTTCTTTTTCGTTTTTTATTTTTAAACAAAACAAAACAAGGGAACAATTTGTATTGTTCAAAGTCATTTGGTCATGTTAATGTTCATTAATCGTGATTTACACTGCCTTTATTCATAGACACTAATTGCCATTTTAATCCACAATTTTCTTTTGTCTCCTTTTTTGTACTCTTCCTCATATAAAATGATGATGATGATGGGGTACCGGGTACTGGGAGAACTCAAAAACATTAATAAAAATGGTAAACGAAGAAAAATAGAGAAAATGAAAACGTTTACATCAGCTCGTTAACTGCTTCTTTTACGTACTTTTTTTTTGTTTTTCTTAGAACGGTTTCAGTTTTAAACATGGGTCATTACAATATATTGACAGGTGCAGCTATGGAAATGTATGTGTTCTTTGAATACAAAAAGTTTATTTTGTTTTTAAACTTTCCGTTTAGCTAACTTCGAAGTACTATTCACAAGGAGTAGCCCCCACATCTTTTATCTACATCATCTAAAATATTCTTTACTATCCTTAATGCGGCCCCGTATGATCAAAGAAGTATGAGAGCTATGGTCAGGGAAATATCTTGTACATAGTTGATCTGGACAATACTTGGACCATATTTGAAAATACTGCATAGATCGTCTTATAATAATGGTTTACAGCCTAAAACAATGACTATAAAGACTGCCACTGTAAGAATCCTGTATCAAAGAATATGGAATGGAGATATTACTTACGTAATTAATCATTACAACCCTTTAGTCAGGATTACAACCAATCCTAGCACACCAACTTTATCTATAACTGGCGGGACTAATAATATAGAGTCGACTCCGTACAACAGTTTTGATGACAATTTTATATATTTTTCGTAGTTATGCCAGAAGACTGCTGAGGTGAAGTCCCTAAAACAGATTTTGATATTTTGTTTAGTTCGATGTATCTGAGCTGGTGGTTTGAGCCATTTACTGGCAGTATATCGGCTATTAGACCCCTAGAGAGTGTATACACCACATATAAGATACTATAAGAATGCCGGTTATCTATGGACGTGACTGCGGGGCATTCAACACTTATCTTCACATGAGTTGCTGGACACGAGTACATCAGCTTTATTGCTTGACGCTTTCGTAAAGGATGATACAACGAAAAATTCAATTGAATTTATGCAAGAGATTAATATTATTCTGCTGAGAGAAAAAAATTGTTTCACACAAAACTTCATTAATAAGCAAAAGAAAGATGATATGATACAGCCTCTTGTTAGAAGACTAAACAGATCTGACCTGAGAAGCAAAACAAAATTTTTCTGAAACCTCAACAGAGCCCATCTTAGAAACCTCAAAGCAGTTATAACGGGGCACAAGCACGGAGACTGAAAATATCTGAAAAAGGACTTCTGCAGAAGCTGTAATGACAAAAATGAAGAGAAAATCACAGGCCATCTTCATTGTTATTGACAGCCACTTGGGAGTCTGAATTGAAGAATTCTTAGGCATCCAAAATTTATTAAATAGAACATGTCTAGCTAAAGGCTATTTTTATAGAAACTACCAGGATAGTTGAGATATGCTAGTCAGGAACCACTGTTGTGAAACAAAGTGGTTACTATCCGTATTACAATGGCATCTTATAATACCCAAGTAAGCTAAGTTCTTGGAACTAGCTGCCAATGAAATCAAACCTAATTTAATTGCTAAAGAATATATTCTTTTACAATTCTGTGTAGGCGTAATAATCGAATGTGACTACATTTTTCAACTACTGTCGCAAGGGTTTATACTATGATGGCAAACACAATACGCTATAAAATCAAAAACGTAAAGGATGCTTCAGTCACTATATACCCAGATTACTACGTATCCTTAACTAACCATTTCGACACTTGAGATTGTAAAACGATCAGAAGAACTTGTTCACGACCGAAACAATTTTTAGTTGTTAAGGACCTACAGTTGAACTTCATCACTTTCGTAAAGGTTTAAAGGCTCACATGAGTACTTCTAGATTTTAAACATACGTCGAATCTAGGCTGGTGCATTAAGAGGTGATCTTACCAAGAGCCACTCCTTCCTCAACCTATTCAATGAATGAGAATTATTCTGAATCACTGGGAGTGAGAATTATTCTAATCCAATCGAAACAGCGCTTCCTTGTAGCAATTTGAAGGCCTCCTCAAACATTTGTAGAATCTAGGCTGGTCCATTAAGAGGTGATCTTACCAAGAGCCACTCCTCTCTCATTCTATTCAATGAATGAGAATTATTCTGAATCACTGATGCAGTCAAAACAGCGCTACTCTCGTAACAATTTGAAGGCCTCACGAGTACTTGTAACATTTGTAGAGGCTATATAGGCTCAAGGAATATCTTGAACACAGATCAATGCTGAGGATCCTACACTCCTAACAAAAGGAGTAAAGTAAGCGCAAATATTGACCAAAATGCAGACAATAAAAAAAGCAATCACAATCACCATTATTATGGAACTTTGTGGCAAAAGAAATCATATGCTGACTTAATAACTGCGATCTACGTGTCCTCGATTAAGGTTCACAAGTTCGAAGACGTATTATTAAGACTTTGATTATATTGAGAAGGCAGCTAAAGCGAAAAGATTAGACTGTATCCAAATATCTGGCAACATTTTGTAATTGTCCTGTGTTATTTGTAGAAACTTTGGAAATATTCATTATTTGCGATCCAGAACGAACTGTCTTGTCTCCAATGGCTTGATAAAACAAGATAAAGAAGCAGTTGCGGAACATTTATCTCCTGACACGTATATTTCTGGACGACTTTGTGCCAGTTAAGGACTGACAGAGGGAAACATATACATTACGAAGGGCGAATGGATTTAATAATCAGATCTCTTTGGCTGCAATGGTGGCAGCTATATTTTTGAACAGTAAAGCCCCTAACTTCAACGGATACCTTATAGCGGTATCGCGTTCTTTCGGCGACTTCTTCTCAGCAGTCTTCTGGCAAAAACTGTGAGGGTAAATAAAATTGTCATGAATTATCTTTCGAAGCCAACATTAAACCTTAAGTCCCCTCACTCTTGGATAAAATTGACTGAGGCAACAAAGGTGGCATAGGAAGCAATGCCGTAAACCTTGATGAAGTAAAGTACTTTGTAGGACAAATTTCTGTCTGCTGATAGGAAGCAGTGGCAGATATTTCCAGAAATAAAATGAATCCGATATTTGGATAACAAGATTTACACGTACTTAAGGACTAAGTCATGAATTATATCTTTTGTTCCAATAACTCTTTTGATCGTTAGAATGTTCATATCGGTACGAATATCCAAGTCTTCTGTAAACCTTTGACTCTTCAAGAGAAAGTGTAATACCTCTGAGCATTGCCTTCGAAATTATTTCACATACCGTAGGGTATTATAAAAATTGGCCAATAAAAAAATGAAAACATAATAAAAGTTAATGTAAAACTAATTCTCTGGCGTATAACTTCCGCAATTAGGCTCAATTCTCTCTTTTTCTTTTAGCAGCTAGATAAAGAAGAAAATGAAAAACAAAAAGAAGAAAAAACAAAACCAACACTAACACCAAAAGCGTAATCCTGCTGCTAAAACTCATTATATTGCAAATAAATGTGTGGCTGTTGGTTGTTTCATCTTTAATTTCTAAAGAAACAATCAGAGATGGGAGTTCAAGTGATGGCATTGCTGATTTATTGGTTTTCATTTTGGTGTAGCCGCCATCTGCCCCCACCATATTGGATAATTGGAAAATTGTACATTAAATGAAATCAATCAGGCGCTACATTTTGCATTGTATAACATTTTTTCCTGTGTGCATATGTGTGTGTATGAGCTCTAGCCTAGCTATGAATGGACTTTCCATTGTGGTGAAAATAATTTTTTTTACTTTTTCCTTAGTTTCTATTATTTTTTATGCTTTTTTTTTGTTCGTTTATTTTCTATTTCATTTGATTTTGTGCTTCAAAAAAAGTTTACCAAACCATTTTGATCTTTTGATGAGTTCTACAAAATTTTTCCTTTTATTTCCGTTACTTTTTTCTCTGATTCCGTTTATTTTCTTTTTTCCTTTCTATTCATTATCAAAAAAAATATTGTCAGTCTGATTTTTCCTCTTCTTTTTGTTGTTGTTGTAATTTTCCCTTTTGTTTTAAGTTTTTTTGATTCGATTTTCTCTTTTTTTTGTCGTGTATGTATGTATGTGGAGGGTGATAAATTAATTTGAGCCTTTTGTTCTGGTCTACTGCAATTTGTTGGGAAATATTTTTTTGTTCTGTTTTGTTCTCTCTTTCGAATTTTCTTTCTTTTTTCTTTCATTGTGCCCAATAAATGTTTTGCAATGCAATTTTTAAATTCACCATAAATATTAATGATGTCAGGCTGTAAAAGAAAACTTTTCTTAAGACTTAATTGGACAGAAAAATTAGGAATTCTCTAATTACGAAAATTTTTTAATTTTTTTTTATTTTTTCTACAAGAAATGTGGGCGTATATTTTCTATTCTTTTTATGAATTTTTATAAAACAAGATAAGAAAGATTTCTTGTCTTTCTTAATTTTATCTATCTTTAGTGTCCAGTCTTGTAACAAGACTCTTCCAGATGAAGATAACATACCTACAACTCTAGGCAAGCGCTTTGAGGAAAGGACCGACTGACTCTAATGCAGCTAATTTACTCTCATCTGCTCTACCAGCAGTTGCGCAAAAAAATCATGTCAACAGAATCAATTTCAATGCCCACTAGACCTAGCGTCCTAAGCTTTTATGATATACTGGCTATACAACTTAAAGTTCGGGATTATTATTGTCGCGACAAGTTGTTTTACTACTGCAATCATGCGACCTATGGTATCTACCTCAAACTTTACATGGTATACCTATAATGTCTTTTCCAAACCTATTGCACTATTACCTCCATAACATCTGCTGCCCTTTCGAATGCGTTAACGCTCCACAGATAACAACAATTTGTTTCGATAATTCATTCCATATGACCTATGGTATCCCCCTCAAACATTTGAGACATCCCAATAATGTCTCATCCAAACCTATATGCAGACGTCGGTACAAAGAGAACATGATAAAAATGTGAGTGTATTTGTGAGGGGCATTAGTTAACCCAGAGGAAAATTGTTAGTAATATTTTCAAGTCCACTTATTAACCCAATGATATGTATATGAGCGGAAAATATAGAAAAATTGTACTGCACTAAATCCCTAATGGCACCGTATTTAACTTGGCAAGTATTCTTGAAAAAATCGAAATCATTTCTCATTGATATTAGTGATTCCTACTGCAATATTTTTTTGGGTGTATAACTGAAGTCTGAAAAAAAGCGACATGAACTTTTTTATTTAGAAGCTGACGAGCAACTGAATGCATTTTTACGATGTTTTTAACGGACATTGTTGATGTTCGTGTCCTATGTGTGTAAAAAGCCGAAGATGTTCTTCCCCTGGGGGACATTGGTGCCGACGTCTGCCTATATGGCGCCCAGCTGTTTCCTTTTGGGATGTATTAACACCTCACAGATAACAAGAATGTACTTGGATGACTTATTCCCATCGTAGCGAGAGGATCTACATGTTGAGCTCGAAACAGCCTTCATTCTAAATAAGTGTTCTTGGAGCCATTTTCGGATTATTTCAAGAAAGTGTGATTTATGATTCAAATGTCCTGATTTTATAATTTCCCATAAAAGGTTTCGATTTTTTCCAACTCACTTGGTTTGAGAAGAGCTTTTTGCCTTTCTTTATCTTTCCTTACGTTACCATACCCTTCCCAAATATCCATTCCCACTTCATAGAAGGATTCTGCTGTAGTCAACGGCATGAAATTAGCAGTACCTAGGGGCCCAGTAGAGGGTAATTTTATTTTCCTTACTTAGCTGATTTAACTTCTCCAGACAGTCACTTACTATCTTAGATTTAACGAATGCTCCTGTCGTTTGTTTGGTTTTCGCCGTAGTCTAGTAGGCAGTGTGTTGGCTTATTAGACGTAAAGCCTGGGTTCAAACTCCAGGTCAGACATCAAAACGAAATACAAAAAAAAGTATTTCCTCGGCGACTTTCTCTCAGCAGATTTCTGGCAAAAACTCCATAAAACGTTTCTCAAAAATCTGTCGTTCGGAGTGGACTTTAAACTGTAGGTCCCGCCACTCATGTATAAAACTAAGGCACACAACATAAGTGGTGTGAGAAACTAGTTCGTAATCCTGACTGAAGGGTTGTAATGATCAATTATGTATGTATGTCTATCGTTTGTATTTCCTACCTCTGTTGAATTAAGCACATCTTTCGACGGCATAGACTTGTGTTTGGGAGATACCCACAGGTTTTCCCACAGGCTCTGAATATTTCATTTTAGGACAGAAAAGTTAAAGCTCTTCCTCCAAGTTCCAGTGCTACACCGTCGGGATTTTCCTTTTTTGTTTTCAAACCGTTTTGTATCATTAACGAACACTGCGCTTTCGCACATTATCTCTCCCTTTTTCGTATTTTTTTTTCGTTATATCAGCAGCATTCACAAGGATTTTTCCATATTAGAAGGTACTGTTAACGCTATCCAACCTGTGACGGTATGCAGAGATTACATAAAGCCTTTGGAAAATCGCAATGAAATTTTGTTCGATTTCACCAAGCTTCGAACCTAGATTCCTGGTATTCATGGCCAGGCTCTACAAACACTAAACATACCACCTCTGTTGTGCAACACTTCCAGGATTTTACGATGAATATTAAGGTCATTTGCCAACTGCTCCACATCCCATTTACCGAACACACTGTAGGTGTATACCACCAATTTTATAAGTTTACCATGGCATTTTGAGCAAATGTCATGTAAACTCATTTAGTTGAATAACATAAACACATACATAGTTATTAATCATAATAATCTACGCCAATATATTTCATAAGAAAATCACCAAAAATATCTAAAATTTCCAACTAATTTATGTTGTTGTTTTTTTTGCGTACTGCCATCAAGAAACGGAAAAACATAAAAAAAAATTGAAAACTTTTCTAGTTTTCGTCGTAGTACATCAACTAATTTATTGCAATTTTTATCAGAAATATTTTTATAACTACAAATGAGTAGCAAAGAAAAAAAAAACGAAAAAAAACGCCTTCAAACTAAATTTGATTATTTTGTACAATGAGTGGGAGGGGGGAGGTAAAGGATAAAAAATAAAATAAAAAATTTACAATTTATAGCAGTTCATTTGATGGCAAATATACCACACATTTTGGTAATATAAAATACGCTATCGGCGGTCGTAAAGTATGTACAGGGGGTCCTTTATTAAACGCTTTGTATAATTAAATTTAAACAAGCCAAAGTGTATGCGCCTCCGTAGTCTAGTAGGTAGTGTGTTGGCTTACGTGAGGCCCTAGGTCAGCCATCTACTACAAAACGAAAGACGAAAAAATACTTCTTCGGCAAATTCTTCTCGGCAGATTTCTGGCAAAAACTCTGTGAAAGTAAATAAAATTTCCATGAAATTTCCATATCGTTCGGAGTCGACTTTAAACTGTAGGTATCACCACTTTCCGAAATAAAATTAACACTTTCAACAAGAGCGGTGTGAGAAACTAGGTTGAAAGCCTGACTAAAGTCTTGAGTAGCATCGTTTTATGGTCTCAAGAACAAATTTAACACACACAACATAAGGGGTGTGAGAAGCAAGGAGGAACAAGCAAGCAGGATTACGACCTGACTGAAGGGTTGTAATGACTAATTATGTATGTATGTATGTATGGAGGATACCATTGAAAATTTGTATTGTTCTAGAAGACCTTTGAGGATCCCTGTGGTTTGGGACTAAGTAAACATCGCAAGATAAATCTAATGTTGTCAAAACGCACGGTGGTCCTCGGTGGCGTATTCACATAGCCTCCACTTGAGTTGACCATGCCCACAAATTATGTGACGTGGAGTGTGTGACTCGTAGTCCTCAATCCTCAAATTTTTTCATTCATATTTTTCTATGTAAGTAAGTCTCTTAAATAAAACTCATCCAATGAATGGAATGCCTTTAGAGTATAAACTATTCGACTTACTTTTTAAACAGAATTTCTTTTTTTTTATATACCACATATATACCCTTTCCTGTAATAGGTGTCTCTTAGTGGTGGGGGTGTAAAAAGTGTAGTAAATAACGTTGGCATTGCAACAGCTTGCTGGCTTGCATTGCAACATTGCACACATGATGAATTTATAGCACTTTAGAATTTTTGCTTTATGGGCAATATATTCCAAGTTTCCAAGTCTCTGTTTTCAGTTCCAAAATTTTTGTTTGTCATTTTCTATTTTTACATTCAGTTTCAACTGATAAAAGTGACAATATTTTGTGTTTTTCTTTTAAGTTTTCTTTTGGCAATTTTTTTCTCTCTATCTCTCTCTCCTTTTTTGTTATGGGGTCACGCTGTGGAACTTATGGCATTTTCTCCTCCTTTTTTTTCTTCTTTTTTGTTAGTTGTTTTGTGTGTTTAGATATGAATAGTTAACATTTTTTTTATTGTTTGTAGCTACAAACAAATATGCCATGTACTTGCAACATGCAACATGAATATGTCAAAATGCTTGTTATGCGTTTTTTTCGCTGGAAAAAAATTTATGACTAAATGTTGTCTCGCTATTTTGAAATATTTTGGAAAATTTATCGCTAAATTTAGGGAAACATGAGCGATGGATGTGGGCTGGTAGATGATGGTAGCTCTGTCAATGTGAAAATACACATACTTTCGTTTTTTTTCCTTTAATAACAACAATTTAAAATGATAGCCCAATAGCCTTAAAACCATTAGAATTGCAACACCATGGGGTTCGAACCGTGGGCTCACATATAATGAGCCAACACACTACCTATAAAACTACGGCATCATAAACCAAAGGCAGACACTTGACCCAAAAATATATCGTGTTTCCTATTCTTGTCGCAAACCATGAGTGCTTTAATCTATATATCAGACGATACACTGTTAATAGCAATCTCTCAACAGAAAACGATAAATCAGAAGTCTCGTCGATATATCATTTTCTCCTCTTTCTGAATGAAATTTAGCGAATATGCCATAGGAACAGATCTGATTTCCGCAAAAACCAGTTTTTACTTGAGTCCAGTAGTTTAATATTGTTTCAGACAGACCATGCTGTACGTCTCATATAAAATAAGTAAATAATTCAGATTACATCTCACCCTTTTTCTCACCAACTTTCACCTTCAGTAACTTAAACAACTCTTCACCATAGAAAAAAATTGTTGTCGTTTTCCAAGATGCAGTCCAGCCGACCGTCGACCGTTGACCTGATTTCCTTTCAGCTAATCACACAAGGATCTCGAACCAATAAAATATTCTGTGGTTGCATCCTGCCCGATTGCATCATTTTGGAAACTCGGCAACAAGTAAAACAGAACTTTGTTCACCGCACCGAGTTGTTGAGAATTATCAAAGAGCTCTACGAACTACACTACAGCACTATAGTTTGATGATTACCATCTTCCTTTGGCTCCAAGAGGATGATCTAGACACCAGTGACATGTAATTTCGAAAGGACGGCGCTAGGTGACACACACTTCATGCCACATGTGTGATGCACAAATGATTTGAAAATTTCTCTCGTGGAGGTGATCCCATTAGACTTTTTATTATGAAGATTTCTGAACTCGCAAGTGCTTGCGAATAAGCCACAAAATATAGTGGCCCTCAAAGGCAACATGACCCATTTCGCCGATGAAAAATCGAACAGTTCAGTTTCACTGTACAAGAAACGTCGTGGAGAATATTTGACGATGTTATATTCCACATAAAATAGCGCAACAAAACTAAATACAAACCGTAAGATTCTCGAAGTTACCAGAGCAAAAATATATGAAACATAAATAAAGCCAAAGATATCGTTGCCAAAGAGTTGTGGTAAAAGGACTGATGAAACATTTGCGCCATTATTTTGATTACAAAATTATTTCAAAAACTTGTTTTATTATCACTTTAAAGTTATTGAACTCTTGAACAATGAATTTTAATAAAAAAATGTATATGCTTCTCCCCAAACATTTCACAGCCTTTCTCCAAAGTAACACATGGCCTATTAAGTTTCCTTCTGGCTTGGCCAAATTTTCCGAAAGCAGTAAAACAGAAGAATTTTATTTTTTTTAAAAACTTTCCACAAAAACCAATAAGAGGAAAATATACACAGTACCACATAAGTTTCGGCTTTCCCCACAACCGCTGTGTCCGCTCTTTGTACCCCACAAAATGATGCAAGTGTTTTAACAAGCATATGCCACGATTAATTTTACGCTTCAGTGTGTCAAGTGGCATATAAAAACACGAGGCATAAAAACGAATTGCAGTCAAAAGTACAGAAAACCAAAGTAAAAACAACAAAAAATAGGCAAATTTTTGTTGTTGTGGAAAAATCGAAAAAACAAAAACAAAAAAAATAGAAAAGAAAACCGAAACCGAATTGATGCAGTAATAGAGAAATGAATGCGTTTGTATGTTTCGATGTTTGTAACAGAATGTAAAACGATCAAACGAGGTCGTTTTAATATATTGACCATTTATACACACGCTGGAACAGCATCCTTTTCCGGTTGTTAAACGAGCGAAAGAGGGAGAGAGAGAGAAGAAAACATGCACACATAAACGGCCAAAGTGATTCAAAATATAAAATGCCACAAAGTGCCAAAACTCAACTTCCTATTACATGTTACACACAAACACTAGCACTTGAATACATGCACAACAAAAACAAGTTAGAAAACGGGAACATTTTCGTAAAATCATTGCAAGATGTGAATTCAAAAAAGCTCTCACATCAAACACTTTTTAACATAAAATCCATACACACACACACTAACATAAAGTTCATACATACATACATACACATCATCATTACATACATACATATGTCGGTATGTATGCATATATGTACATGCCTATGCAATATGTATGCGAGTATATGAAAGGAAAGTGTTGTGTTGGCATTTTATGACCGTCATGTAGGCCTATAAGTAAGCTCACGAGTATGAGTATATGTATACGTTTGTGTAGCAATGTTTTATTTGAGTATGTGTGAATTTCAGCCTGGTTGTGCATATACCGTATCCTGTTCTATGTCTGCATTATTGTACATGCAACATCACTTTTAATAGCTAAATTACAACAACGTCAAATGTTTATTATTCTGCTGAGGTAGCACCTTTTGAACACACACACACGTTCGTTTAAGCAGGACTTTAAAAGCAATTTTTTTAATTTCAATTATTTGTGACAAATGTCTGCCACATACGAAAGTGTCCCAGTTTCCATGAATCTGTCGCATAAATCTGACTGTGTTTGTCCGCTTTTTGGGACATGTGGACTGCTGTTTGAGTCTGAGCAAAGAAAATAAAGTATAAAGAATGTGCATTTGGACATATTTTGGAATATTTCTCAAAAATATTTCATGACGCGGTGGAAAGATAGAAGGGAAGGGTAAAGAAACCAAGAGCGTAACAATGCGTTGTTCTCATCGTACATTTTTGTTGTTTGACTAATTTGTTATTTATTTTTCTGAAACAGTGTTGCCACGAAAAAAATTTTGTAACCAACATTTGTGAAAAAAATCACCAAATAAAAAAAATATAACCAAAGTTTAAGTTTAAAGTATAACCAAGTTTAAATTATAATTAATAAAAAAGAAACAAAAAATAGCTTTTTTTTATAAGAAAAAAAAAATAACCAAAACCAAAAAAATCTACACATCTACACATTGATCAAAAAATTACCGATTTTGGTTAGAAATAACCAAAATCGGAAACACTGTTCTCGGCACAAAGAGAGCATGATAAAAATTATGAGAGGCATGTGGTAACCCAGAGGAAAATTGTTAGTAATATTTTCAAGTCTACTTATTAACCCAATAATATGTATATGTGAGCGAAAAATATAGAAAAATTGTACTGCGCTAAAAACCTAAAAACACCGTATTTAACTTGGCAAGTATTTTTCCAAAAATCGAAATCATTTCTCATTGATATTAGTGAATCATACTTATAGTATTTCTTTGGGTGTAAAATTGAAGTCTGAAAAAAGCGACATGAACATTCTTTTTTAGAAGCTGACAAGCAAAGCAACTGAATGAATTTTTACGCTCTCATGATGAGAGCACCACATTGTTACGCTCTTTGTTTGTGTTTATTTTCCTTCTGTCTTCCACCCTCCTCATCCAGAAATGATTTTAGTGAGAGCGGGTTGTAATGTTTGGTGAGAGCGTGTCGGGATGTTACAACCCGCCATAAAAAATTTAACTTCTACATAATGCGCATTCTTTATATCCATATCCTTTGGTCTGAGTCACCTGTACGTGAGATGACTGTGGCCCCTCCAATAACTCGCGCGCAGTACTCAATATGGCATGAGCTGCATGACACTTAGCGCCACATTGTCGGTTAGTGTCCAGGCCTAGCCAACGATGTTCTCAAAAAGATGCTACACATGTAGTCGCCATAGAATATATCCCACGGATTATAAAGGATAAATTGTTTGTTAAACTCTGAAAGCAATTTTTAAGAAAGGACTGCGGGGACTATTCATTAGCTTAGATTTGGTCCTTACTTTAACAAAACCCTCTTTGTATACAAAAGTTTTATTGTAAATTCTCTTTATTTAAACTGAATATGTTTCCATGTTTCAGCAATAATGTTTATAAACATGTATTGGTAGTTGCGTTTCTATGCTTTAGCAATAATGCTTATAAACTTATGAAAGAGACTGGAGTATGTAACCAATTAAATGTGATCAAACATGTTTGATCTCTTTACCATCGACAAATATAATAAATATGAGGGTAAAACATAAAATGTAGAGCAACATTTTTATAAATATAAACAGAGTTCTAGGCTTGAGAGCATTCACAGATACTAAACTTATCAAATTTATATTGTTCTTCACATTGCATTATAAATACATTCATAAGCTACATGTATAGGTATGATACCAACAAGTTGATAACATTATGTATCTAAGCAATGTTTATATTGTTCACATTGTTCCTATAGTTACATTGTAAATACATTCATGAGCTACATGTATAAGTTTGATAACAACATGTCTATTGTATTATGTATCTAAACAATATTTATGTATCGAATTCATGTTATTTTCTGGTAATTTTATAAACACATTCAAAAATACATGTTAACAAATGTATGTATCTAAACAAAGGTCATGGCAACATCTAGCTAATCGGTGTATACCCATCTATAACTATTAACTTTATACATAGTTTAGAATCTAAAGGTACATGAGGTGGCATATTAGCAGCATGTTGATAAGATTAATCAGGCCAATATGGAATTGTGCAACGTTTATTGTTTCATGCGATAAATTTCACAAGCAACAAATGTATCAGGATTACGATTTTACAAAATTTGTTGCATTCAACTGGGCAAGGATTCATTGATTGCATGAACTCTCTATAGAAAGCCAGGGTTCGAGCACTTCTGTGATTAGTAATGGGATTGAACCTGAAACTCCTACCGAAAACTATGCTCACAGAAGAGCAAATAAGATTTCTTAACTGTTTTTCATTCCCCAAAAACGAATAAATTCCTTTCAATGCCTGCGTATTTTATAGAACATGCGTTTGTAGCAATCGCTTTAGGCTGGTTTTCTAACTTCATAAGAATAGCGTAGAGGGGGGTCAGAGTGGCTTTTTTCATATAATTTCGGTAGAGTGATTGGTTTATTTGGCCTTTTTCCCCCCATATGCCTCCAGTAACGTTTAATCGATTGTAGCGATGGTCAAACGTTGCAACAACAAATGCAAACGGCTAAATAAGCATTTGGTTTTGTAATCGGGGAGATACTCTTCTCCTGCATTTTTTTTAGATTTTTTTTTGGTTTTTCGTTTGCCGAAAAATTGGCCGGTTGACTGATTGCATTATTTGAAAATTATTGCATGTGTAAGCAGAACACAAAAGCGTTTGAGAGTGTGTTTGGGAGGCAGTTACCATACATTTAATGTGAATCCACTACAAATGAATGAATCGTTAAATACTCGCTTTTGATTTCATAATTGCATTAGCTGAGGGGGGTGGGGTAAAAGCCAAATAATAATTAAGCCTTAAATGCCAGTGGATTTGTTTGTATCAATTACTAAAGCAGCCAACAATACATAATTGTTTTGTTTTAAACAATTGTTAATAAATTGCGCGTACAAATTTTATCGGCAGCATGGAATTTAGGATAAAAATGGTGGAAAGAACACAATTTATATGCGGTTAAACTGTATATATGTCGAATACCCTACAAAGAAATGTATTTTCGAGTCATCGATATCGATGCCAAACTTCATTTTGACACAAATAAAGGTAACTGACAACTGAAACATGAGAGTGTATATGTTGAAAAGGAAAAAGGATGAACTAGGATGACTTCAGTCATACTGACTTTTGGTCTGCAAAGCAGTAGTGGTATTATACTAGATGGATGTATACTAGACTGCTAACAGTATGGCTTTCAAAGGGTAAATTCGACAGTGCCTATTATGGTCTGAATGGTGCGCCAGGGAAAAGTGCTTTGTATTTGCACCAGCCTGAAGAAAATTTGTTTGAGATGGTGCAAGAGGTTTGCATCACTGTGTTGCTAAAGAGCATAATATACAGGGTCCGGCCTTAAAAATGGGGCAATGGTTATGAACAATGCAACTGCGGTTTCCTTAACTACTGTTATTGACATACCTACATACATAATTGGGCATTACAACCCTTCAGTCAGGATTACGGCCTAGCTTCTCACACCATCATATCGTGTGCCTTAAATTTATAAGTGGCGGGACCTACAGTTTGACGTCGACTCCGAACGACAGATTTTGAGAATTTTTATTTACTCTCAGAGTTTTTGCCAGAAATCAGCTGAGAGGAAGTCGCCGAAGAAAATTGTTTGTTTCATATTTCGTTGTGATGTCTGACCTGGGGCTCGAACCCGGGCTTTACGTCTAATAAGCGAATACACTACCTCCTAGACTACGGCGACTACGTGTTATTGACAGTACAAAAAAATTCGCATTGTCAGACGTGATATAACTTCTTTAGAGTTTACAAAGTATCTGTATGTACTTACTGATAATTAACTGAACTGGACTATGGCTTCAAAAAGGCAATAAAGGTTCTAAATGCTTTGGTAAAAATAGTGAAAAAGGGTTTAAATGGTTTTAGAGGAAGGAAAATCTTAGTTCACTAAGATAAACTAATTAGTTATCACACGATATTTGGAGAATTCAAAGTCATGGAGGCACGTGACTGGATCAAAAATGCTTAGCGGAGTAAGAGGAGAAATAGTGGAACTAAGAGCGTATAAAGTAATAAATTGGAGCGTTAACACCACAATCTTCTAGGCAAAAATTCTACTTGAAGCGGTTGAAAAAGGATACATCTCTTCTCAAAGCGTCCAACATTTGCACATTTACATTCAGGCCATATACTGGGGCATCATAATGAGCGCAATTGTCAGGCCCATCAGAAAAAGATTGCACTAATAGGGGTAATAAGAAATGTGTAGCACTAGGGATATGCCATGGCTGACAAAATTACTCTCGACAAATCCGAAAAACTGCTCAGCTTCAAAGCTCGAAAGAGTTCAGACACTTTCGTGGACATTCGTAAGGCGATTTAATTATCAAAAGAGGGTGTCGAAAGCCAATAATCGATATGTCTAAGACTAGCTACTGGTTTACAATGTAGGCAGTATTCCGGGAGGAAAATTCTAACCAAGATTTAGCATCCAGTGGGAGTTGGCGATGATTTTTGCATCTAAGCTAGCTGTCATCGTCCAGAAGGCAAAGGAGCTCAAAAAAAAGATTGGAGATTAGTACCTTCCATAACCATGAGTGTTCAGATTCATGATCAAAATAATATCTATATTTTGTACCGTTAAGTCAATATTATTAATTTGTGAAGAATACTAGAATGGGTGTCGTAGGAGCAGTAGTAGCTCTCACTAAGATCTGACATCAAACAAATTCTTTTCGTAACTCCATTGAAATTACTTCATTTAAAATATTTCTTCATTTCTTTTTTCATAATTTGCATAATAATTTCATGAAAGAAGTTGAATCTGCCTTATCCAAATCATTAAAGCCATAATCGATAATAATCGAAGGCATATTTAAAACCATCGTCCATTTTTTACTTTACAAAGTCAATTCTCCTCCTTATGCTTGATATGAGCGATGAATCTTTCTTAAAAATTATCATAACTTAACGCGCTCTACCGCATGCCTTCATAAGACTTTAATTTACACTCAATTTGCATTGAAAAAATGGACACAATATTGTGCCATAACGATAGAGACAATAAAGAGGAGAGAGAGAGAGAGCGAGAAAATGTGAAAAAAGAGTAACAATTTCATGAGATAATTATAAAACGAATTCTCTTGAGAAAAAGTAAATGCCAGTGTTAATGCGTGCATGATTATTTCGTTCTTCTTTTTTTTTAATCATAATACGCCACCATGCAGCAGGCTTACAGTATGCAAAGATTTCATTGCCCAGCACACACTGCTACACATGTATAATGTGTACGCGAAGTACGTGTTGTCTGTGTGTGCATGTGTAAGTATTCATTTCGTTTGGCTTGGTTTGGTTGGACACATGCAACCGACAATTATTATTCAAATTTATTGGCCACCTCTGAACTCGATAAATGCATTAAAAGCCTGAATGTCGAGTGTAATGCTCTCTGTAAGCGAAAGATACTACACGAATGGTATGCATGTATGTATGTATGTATGTGTGTATATAAATGAAACATAAAGAGGGCGGTTTGCATTATACGAAGGTGGACGAAAGTAAATCGAAAATCAAGTCAAAAGGCAGGAAAAATTTTATTTTAATAGCTGAAGAGGTAAAGTTACAAACTTTTGTTTGAACCGGAAAGAGTTTTATTAAATCATAATTCGAGCAACTTTTCGTATAAAATTTGTTTACTCTCAGAGAGACAAACAAACGACCTCATACAGATTTTACTTATCTCTATAAGAAATATTGTAGAACAAGCCTACTTCTATAGAGGCCAAACAAATCTGAATTACATTCGTCTTATCATTGTGATCCAAACTAGACATTGGCCAATGGATACACATGCCCAGAGACTTGGAGTGTCTTATTTGTTTTCGTTGTGGGGAAGAAGCACCTTAGTCCTGCGACCATAGGATCTTCTCGATTTCCCTCACTCTTTGTCCGCGTCTCTCAAGAATCTTCCAAGCCTATTGCATTGACAAGTTTTAGGATGCTGCTCTTTGTCGACAATCTCAACCTGCACCTAATATGCATCTTCTCGGATACAGTAATACCATTAGGTTTTGAGAAAGCGTGATCTATTCTCATCGCCACAGAATCTACATGTTGGGCTCGAGACAGCACAAGTTCTATCTAAATGTCCTTTGAGTTTACAGTGGCCTGTCGAAAGACCGATTACCAAGCTCGGATTGTTCCTGAATAGCCTGATGCATGGCTTATATCTCTTCTTAATGTAATTTTTCAACAAAAGTTGTGATTGCCTCTAATCCCTCTTGATTTTAGAAGAGTCTTTACTCTACTTTATCTTCCCTTTTGTTGAGCATACCCTTTCCAAATATTTTATACCATTCTACGGAACAGCTTTAGTTCCATCAGCGGGGTAAAAACTCCCCTCCTTGAAGCTCGTCTGGTTGCTCGCTGTCAAGAATACTCCGATGACGTGGGCCGCAGCAGGTAATACCTTTTTATTTCCAGGAGTAGGTTAGGTTAGAGGACGTGTACGTGTCAATTAAGACAAGTACAGTACCCGAAGGTCGAATTGACCCAT
This sequence comes from Sarcophaga rosellei, assembly GCA_930367235.1. Lineage (NCBI taxonomy): Eukaryota > Metazoa > Arthropoda > Insecta > Diptera > Sarcophagidae > Sarcophaga > Sarcophaga rosellei. Next base: position 10,460,998 of record OV884020.1, on the reverse strand, counting down.
TGCACAACGTCTTTAAAGGGGGAAGGATAATAGAGGGAATAGGATAAAAAGGAGAGGATGTATGAAAGGGAGAATGGGAATCGTAGGAATTACACAGACCATACACAAAAAAAGAGAGAGCGCGACTACACTGATGAAGCCCTAGCACCTCTCAACCAGCCTAAGCCACTAATGAATCTGTGGAGAGCCTTGATGTTGGTTCTCAACACAGAATTCAAACTCTCAAAGAAGGCCCTGCCAAGGGTCCTCAACTTCAACCTACCAAGGGCTGGGCAGGAGTATCTTACAACGACTGCTACACAAGCTGTACAATAAGGCACAATAAGGGGAACATTGTCCAGCTTTTGGCAACTAAAGTTGAAAGATTTTTATACAGGATGAGTGTTGCTAAAGGTCGTTGCCTTCAGAGTGAAGAGTATAGTTAGGAGGCTCAGTAGTTAAATAGGTTTTACAACTCTATATGTCCCTATATGACTCAAGTCGATCTGTTTGAGGACCCTAACAATGCCTTGAGAATGAGAAATTAATGAAAAAAGTTCCACCAACGTACAAAATATCATGCCTTAGGTCGACAATTCGCGTCCAGTTCGAATTCGTCTCAAATATATAAAAAAAAATTCTACTGATACTTCTGAAGAATCTTTTGGCAAAATGTGACATCAATTCTGATGTAATATACTTAAGGCCCCATTTTGTGCTCCTAAACCTTTTTTTCTGCTCCTATTATTCTATTTTATCTGCTGATAATTGCCCATACGTATACACAGGCCCTCTGTCTCTCTCTCTCTCTCTTTCTCCCTCTTGTGTTTTTTCATTCAACTTCATTATGCAGACGAAAATTTTGCTCGGAGATTATAAAATTATTGGCCGTATACGAGTATATGAAAACGTATTGGCGACATCAACGACGTGATGGGACTTTAGGGAAATATTTCAACGCCTTTGCATCATTGCCAAAGACAGTCTCATGCAGTCGGCGATGTTAAAACACCTTCTGACCCCACCATTCCCATATACTTTCAACAATAATTTTTGTTGTATTGAGACTGACGTAATGATGATTTTGTTCATTTTCATAAAACAGATACAACAATAGACACCAGAAATTGTATGCCTTGTTGTCTCCTCCGTTCGTCTAACGTCTACCATGAGGCCGGAAATAAATGTTCTTAATTATTTGCATATGATTTGACTTTATAAGCAAATCGAATGAATAACAAGAAGAAACGAGACAAAGAGAGAGAGGGAGAGAGATATATACAAGGTATGGTAATGGTCAGCAGCAGCAAAATGAAACCCACAAACATAAAGAAGAGAATATTGCTGATGTTGTATTATCTTAAGCAAACCACTCGTGTGCAAATCACAATCATCATCCTCTAGCAGCCACCCCATATAAGCAGTTGTGACTGTTGATTGCTACCTTTTTGGGGGGTAACTCTTTCTCTTGTCCTTAAAACAGTCATGGACATCAGGCAAAAAGACACAAACAACTCTGCTATAATTGTTAATGATGATTAGATTCAATTTAAGGCATCATTAGACACCCCAAACTCTATGTGGACGGTTGGTCATTCGACTTAATAGTATGCGTGGCTATTTATAGGCCATTTACATACAAGGTAATGAGCTATAGCTAGACAATGTGAGTTAAAAAGGGGTTGCAAATATATTGTCTTTCATATTCTATACGTCAGAGTGCATACATTTTGCTCCCCACACTTGTCTTGTTGTACAAGCGTAGGTGGTGATGGTGATGGTGCATGGTATTGTAGTTGGTGGTTGGTGGCCGTTGTATATTTGGTGGTTGTGGTGTTGAAAATTTATGCCGTTTATGTTACGTTTCATAGTCTTTTCTTTCTTTTCTCTTGGTTGTCTATTTTATTTTGCATTGCACTTTGAACAATTTATTTCACAAATGACCTGAGGGTTATGGTCAGGTTAATTTTACTGAAAATTACCGTAACTTTTCTAAAATGATTATTATCCAGTTTATCACAGTGTTGCTGTTTTAGTTTATTTTTAGTTTTGGGGGATGCAAAACATTTATGGAAATGGGAAATGGGCAAAGAAAACTTTATATTCATGGCAGGTACATACGAGTACACTTGTTAAGCAACACATAAGTTGTGTAAATTGTTTGGAAAAATATTTTTTATTTTAATTTTTGTTGTTTAAATTATTGTTATGAATCATTAAAAAAAAACTTAAAATTGTTTAAAAAGTTCGTATGAAAGTTAAGGGCACACACAACAAATTACTGCTTACAGTACTTTAGTTACTATACAGACAGCAAGTGTTACTTACTTGAAACTTGAAGCCTTGTCTTTGAGATGTTGTATCAATAGGTTAGATTAACACATAAATATACGAGTATGTATACATTTTCTTTGACTATGTACGAAAAAAAACCGATTACATTAGGACTCTTAAAATCCCTGATCTGCCAAGACTGTCAACTGTTAAATGTCTTTCATTTTAAGAATCATTTATTTAGAGAAACATTTGGAATGAAACAACAAAAAGAAGTGAATCAAACGTAGCCACTTTTAGAGCATTACAGAGTGATGTGATGTAAAAAATATGGCTGACAATCGTTCGCTATTCTTTCATCCAGTCGGCGGTCCCGGGTTCAAAGTCAAGTATCACATTGGGGGTGGCTTAGATTCAGCGAGTGTTGCTTTCTTATTCCGCTGATGTTCATCTCTATGAAATTTTTTGTTGCATGAAAGCTTCTTTTGCGAAGAAGAATGGACACATTTTATAGATGTTGTGTCTATATTTAAAGTATCCGTCTCCATTTAAAATATGTGTGTGCCCATCTTTCCTTCTATTCCATTTCGTCTCAGTATGAATGTGAAGATCCATTTTCCTTTTATGACACTGGCCCAGTCCGATTAACATCTACTAATACCATCATCGTTCACTTAGAAGTCGCCGTGGTCTAGTAGGTAGTGTATTGGCTTATTAGACGAAAGGCCCTAGTTCAAATCCCAGGTCAGGCGTCAAAACGAAAATATGAAAATATTTCTTCGGCGACTTCCTCTCAGCAGATTTCTGGCAAAAACTCTGAGAGTAAAAATTGCCATGAAAAGCTTCTCAAAAATCTGTCGTTCGGAGTCGACTTTAAACTGTAGGTCCCGCTACTCATGTATAAAATTAACGCACACAACGCGAGTGATGTGAGAAGCTAGGGCGGGTACTGTACTTGTTACAGTTGACAAGTACACGTCCTCTAACCTAACCTAACCTATCATCATTCACTTGACTGAGGCTAGCTCCGTTCCTCTTCTCAACATGCACTACTGCCTACTGCGACTTCACATCCAAAATCGCCAAGGTTTTATCTTCATAGGCTGTGTGGAAGGCAGAAATTACTTTAGGGCAGATCTCTTATCTGCTGCGTCTATTTCTATACTATAGGTTTTCGTTTCGGCTCATATAGGGCCTGCATAGAGTGCTATCGATTAAATAACTCTCACCAGTAAAATAAATTCTACTGCTTGGGCCGCTTAGGTTAGGCATTGTGCGGGCTAGTGCTCATGTTGCTGCGGCACATTTTTCTCAAGTGTATGTGAATATGTTATCAACGTGGGCTTGTCGACAATTATAACTCACTGGGAGTTGATTACATGCCTAGAGGTTATACGCTGATTGCCTGCAGTTAGGGCAATGAAATCAATCTTCTTCCTACTGCACACAAGTGGGATATCAGTTCTATGGCCCGCAAATATTAGATCTCAGCAGATTTCTAGCAAAACCTCCGAGAGTAAATGAAATGGTCATGAAAAGTTTCTCAAAAATCTGTTGTTCGGAAACTGTAGGCCACGTCACTCATGGATAAAATGAACACACACAACATAAGTAGTATGAGAAGCTAGTTGACTGGAGGCTTGTAATAAGAATGTAAGTTTGAGGCCTACGCTTGTGATCCAGAATCTAGCAATATTGACGGCAACACTGCACATTCCTACCAGTTAATCAAGATGTTTGGCTCTTGCTACCAGAGAAATATCGTCTATGAATCCAATAATCTGTGTGGCTCTAAGAAAATTAAGCTAGAGTACACCATCAGGCTGGTTTTCAAGCGTAGGGAAGTCGTGCGTTTAATGTGCAGCCTTTATGCTGACCAACTTGTTCTCTAAATTGGTGGATTTCGGTCAATATAGGGACTGCACTTACCTGTGGCGTCACAACGGGCTCAAGTGAGCTCAAAGCTACTACTTCGATCTAATTTAACCTAACACCATTATACATGGCATCTCATAATATTGAAGCAACTTTAAAAAAAAACAAATAACCCACTACAGCAAATAGGCGTTCTTTTTATTAATGATTTCTAAGGTTAAAGTTCAAGAACTTTTCTCTTAATAACTCAACTCTTTCTTTTCAAAGTTAATTTCTGAAAAAAACCTTCAAAGCAAATAAGCTTTCCTTTAAAAAGGGAGTCATAAAATAAAACCAAAGCAGGGTATTAAATGAAGAAAAAATGGATTGAAAAAACAAAACAAAAAAGCAAATAAAACAACTTTATCATCATTATTACAGTGACAACAATAATAATAAACATGCTGCTACTCCTGCTACTTCCAGCAACAAATAGTGACAGCAATATTTTCCATAAAATGAGGCTTCCATCCATCCATCATTCCATTTAACATTTCTAAAATGTGTCGTTCTCGTTTGTAAACAACAACATTAAAAACCAGCAACAACGAACATTACAAATGAGAAGAACAATGACAGTGACAATAAACAATGAACTCTAACAAGCGTGAAGTTTCACATTTTCTATGAACGCCGCCACTATCACATGACTACTCTAGTGGTGGCATTAGTCAAGGAACTGAAACAATGGTAAAGGGAAGGCAAAGGGATTTAAAATTTACAAGTAAGTAAGAGGAACAACAAGCTTCACATTGTAAAACTTGTAGAGTAAGTCGTTCATCGTATTCTAAACAGATGAAAGCAAATTGTTAAAGAGTTAAATGATTGGTAATAACGAATTGGTAGCTGGTGTGATAATCATGGTAAGGATATCTTGGAATCTCTCTATGGTTATTTGGAAGATATTTATTCTATAGGTCTTGGCAGTGAAGCCCAAGAAAACTACTTCAGAGTTCCACAGAAAATACAACTTCTCATGGATTATAAAGCAACTGAGAGGAAAAGGATTTGAAGCTTCGATATCTCAGCAATCGAGGATTGGAAATGTCGTAAGGTTTCCTTATCCTCTTCTATCTTGATGCAAAGAGCAGGCAAATACCAGTGCACTGAACCCACTGACAGACAGGACATCATTATATTCAGGCATCACCTTCACTTTGTCTGAAATCGAATGCTACAATAACAACTAAGTGCTTGGCATCGGTGATATATATTCCGAAGTACTTAAAACAGATACCATCATACAACCAATATCAGACGAGTTAAGGGCCTCAAGCTATCTTAGCGATCAAGTGAAGAAGGGTCTTATAATAAACATTCCAAAAAAAAGAGAGACTGAGTGATGGAAATGGAGAGCCATCACTCTCCTTAGCACCCGGAGCAAGGTGACTGCGAATGTGTAGAATAAAAGATTGGTGAATACCCTTGTCAATACAAGGACAAACTGGCTTTTGTCGTGGCAAATCAAGAACTGATGACATCATCAACAACGGAACAAATATCGACTTTAGTAAAGCGTGCGACATCCACGACAACTATTCTGTCATATAAATTGCAGGGGAATAGCAGAGAGTCTAATAGCACCCTACCCTGTTCAGAGCTGTGAGAAGCGGTCGCACAAATGTGAATGTCAGAGTTCGCCCTTCCCTTTTCCTCTTTCTACGCAATTGAAGTCTCCCACACAATTTCAATTGTATTCAATCAAAACTATGGGAAATGAAGGCTGAAGCACCACGTAGTACTGCTATAAAAATAGGGCAAAAACAACAGCAGTTTTAAAACTACAGATTATTATTTCAATATTGAGACTCTAGGGAGGACGTTGAATACTGCAATAATAGGGCTATCTGACCTGACAAGCCTGTGGCCATCACCTAAGGCACTACACTTTTACGGACTTCCTGAAAAATTTGCCGGAATACTTCTGGATGTCATTGTACCTCCAGTTGCTGCAGCCAGCTGTATTCTTATTCTGCTTAAAACTCTTGTGGCAAACAGTTGACCGGCATTCCATCTGTTCCTCGATTAGCACTTCTCAGTAACTAGGCTTTCACACGTAATCCATAGCCAAAAATCCTCCTCAAATTCACCACATTCTTCAGTAAATCTGTTGCATTCGAAAATATTATGTCCTACTTCCCTAAACAGTTCACACGCACACAGGTCTATCTGTTAGGAACGAGTAGTTCAGTAGATTTCAAAATCGAGTATTAAGGAGTAGTAAGCCAGTGAATAAGATCTACAAATACGTGTTGTAGTTGAAGACAAAATGAGTGCCACATCCTTTATTACCCTTTACAATACATAGGGTATCTTGATTTAAAATATAAACAAACGCAGACATAAATATTTGCAAGGAACAACAACAGCAACAATGCCGACAGTGACACCAACCACCATTGATCAGATGATAACAAATTGCGATTTTTTTCTACTTTCATAGAAAAGCTGTAATTCAACAACAACAACAACATAGGCAACAAAGAAAATGTTGCGAGTGTAACAATATTATGAGAACTCCATTCGTTCGTTCATTCATTAAGTTGAGTTGATGTAGTCGTTGTAGTAGACATTAAAATGTTTATGTTGCATATATTTAGGCGCTGAATAAAAAGGTATTTTAAAGCATACCCAAAAAATGTTGTCAAGTTTAGAGACAGCGAGTAAATATGGCTGGCGAACATTAAATAAAAGTGTCTTGTTGATAAATTGTTATCATTTAAATAGAGTTTTTGTTGTTGTTTGTGTTTTTGTCTATTTTTTTTTCTATTTCTAGTAAATTATTTCATTACGCTGTTACTCTGGGAATAAAAATTAAAACTGAAGTGTAGGCGAAAGGAAGGCAGCATTGCATGTTAGAATTTGACTGAACACGACAGTGTAATTTTGCATTGTTAAGAACTTCTCTGAGCGACAAATGATGGCCATGTTAATGTTTAATGTGACACATTCCTTACCAAACTGGGAGGGAGGGGTTGCATAAATGAATTAATTTATGTTTAAAGGCTTAAAGACTCAAAGGACATGGAAAAAAGTGAAATAAACATTTGATTTGAATTTGGAAAACTTTGTTTTTCCCTTTAACCATGAAATGAAACGAAAGCAGTTTTATGTAATAAAATTAAAAGCATAACTTTAGGCTGTTATTAATGTAAACTTTCATTGCATACTTTTCTACAAAAAAAAAATAAAAAAGGGGGAAAAATTTCATTGAAAATCAAACAAATTTTCTTACAAAATAAAACAAGATTATATTGCTAAGTCTGATGAAAGTTACGTAAGAGTCAGGCAAATTGTATAAGTCCTTAGAAATGTTTTCTTTACTGAAGTATTGCTAAGTACTTTTACAATTTCATTTCATATAAATTACATTAACTTGAAAGTTTACTTTTTTAGTCGAGAACAAGAATAAATAAGCGTGGTCACCATTACACTAACTAATGTCATCGTACACCATACACCGTACACCTTTCCCAGCTTGGTTAAGGCTATAATTTGTTATATACCGGCGGCTTACATTATATGATTGGCTTTTCATAAGTAAAATGAATATGAAAATTAAGAAAGAAAAAATAATAGAATCTTATATAAACAAAGAGGAAAAATAATAGAAAATAAACCAAGCAAACATTGACTGGCAGACAATATAAGATGTGAATTTGAATATGTCAGCCTATTGCCTATTATTACTCACTTGTTCTATGCAACTCTCTAGGTTTCTTTGAATGTTTTAATTTTTCCGCAGAAAGCCTTCCTCAAGTCTCTTCTGAGCACATCTTAATTTCTTTATTTATAAATACTTAAGAATGTGAAAAAGAAAGCGCAATAACCAAGACCTAGACTAGATAATGTCCACAATCGTTTATAGAATCATTACTGAAATGCTGAAATAAAATGTTAGAGCAGACCTGAGCTTTGAATAAAGGGAATAAAGAGTAACATAATACTCCTCTGGGGACTCCTGGAGCTATAATGCGAGAGGTTGATTTAAAGAAATATTGGGCCTTCTAACAACAACTTTCGTACTTTGAAAGTTGATAAATGCCATCTTGTTGAAGCTGCATCTGTCAAGCTGGTCTGTTTCAACAGATCATCATGGACGATCACATTCAGCGACGTTTGTGAGGAGAATAGGCGTTTTAGCAGTTGGCAATTGACTGCAATTTTCATTCAAAAATCACATGAGGCCCATTACTTAAAGGATTGGTATATAATCCGCCAAAATACTCGAATTTAGGACGATACCAATACACTTGAGATAAAAGAGCGTCCAGTGCATCCAGAAAAAGTCAGTGTTTGGAGTGGATTTTCACTGCTGCCATCTTCGTTCAATTTTTCTGCGATTACGGCATTGGCCAGCCAGGCCATCATTGTCATCGACGAGCATTATATGTTGATGATTACCACGTACTATTAGCCTGAATTGGATGATTTGTAAACAAACAACACGGGGTTTCATCAGGATGGTGTTACGTTCCACATATTTCATTATACATTGAATATCCTGCAGGAGCATTTGAGGACATTGTATCATCTGACCATATAGATTGTGCGATTCGAGACCTTTAGACGTTTTCTTGTAAGGTTTTCTTACAGCGCAGTTGTATGCGAATAAACCACAAAACCCAGCAGTTCTCAAAGCCCACATAACTCATGCCATCGTACAGTTTCATTCTAATTTATGCGCCAGAGTTATGGGAAATTGGACATTTCGAAAGCGCTCCTCACGAAGAACCGCTGATAGACATTGGAACGATGTTTAAAATCTATATTATCTCACAGCCATTCTGTTTTGTTTAAATTTTGAAAATAAACAACGTTTACTGAAAGCCTCGATACTATAAATTTAACAGATAGTGTCCATTTGGATCATCGTTTTCAGAGAATGGAATCAAGATGGTCTTTCCCCATGAATGAATGAATGAAAATGTTCGTCTTTACATTCAAAAATGTTTGCTAGGTTATGTTGGTAATAGAAAAAATCATAAGAGTTTTTCTGCTTACTTGGGCAAAATGCCAAAATAATGTCTTTCTTTCTATTCACTTCATACGTGTGTGTATGAGAGCCTTGTAAGGATACACACTCATATTTAATTTTAATTTTTTTTTCTGTGTTCTCTGTTTTCTTTTTTTTTATTCTGAAAACTACATTTCAGTGAATGTTAAATATAAAGTTCATTAAAGAACCAAAAAAGAAAGAAAAAAAACAGAAGACGAAGACTACATATACAGATCACAAGTAAAAAAAACCTAAAAAGATGAAACGTAAGTTACGATTACGATGTATGGTATGCTATGCTACGAGGCAGTTCATATGCTAAAAATAATAAGACTGAGAAATGCTCGCATAAGACAAAAAATATTTTCACATAAAGGAAGTCATATGCAAAAAAAAAAAAAAAAAAATTACATTTGAAAAAACACAAATACAGACACAAGATCCTTCTTGCAAGGAACATATTTTCTATCAACAAGCAAAAGTATCCATTGAAGTATGAAATTAACAACGTTGAAAAGTGCGCTTTAAAAAATATTACAATTCATAGGAAATAGCAAATGAAACAAAAACAAAACAAAAAAAGAAAATGCAAAGAAAAGAAATAGCAAAAAAGAATTATGGCAACACTATCTTGTTAAAGGCACTACAGCTTATAACCTTTATGACTGCATTATGGGTGTTTAAGGACATTACCAAAAAAATTCAAAAAAAAACTATTTTAGCTTTAGTTAAGGCACATCTATGTATACGTACAGAGTTTGAAAACCTACAAGAACTACAAAAAGAAACTGCTTTAATAGATAACAAGTCATGTGTGTAAGAGTTAAGTCATATAACACTCACATAGGCAGAGACGCACTAACTTTATAAATATATAAATAATTTATAGTCTTCGGTTATAATATATGGTCCACGGTATAATAGTTAAACGTTAAGTTTTCTGGATTAATAAAATTAATTATATAGGGTAAAGTTAGTTTGGGTTTCAGTGGGTGGAAACTGGGATTAAAGAAACAAGCCACTGTAAGGTATGTACTCACAACTGTTAGCAATTATGACTTTACGAGCATTCATCACAAGTTCAAAGATCATAAAATATTATAATCGATGTCCTTCAAGACTAGTACGGTTAGTCTACGGCTGATTTTTAAAGTAAAGAAAAAACCATTGAATGTGCAACGTAGCCCTAAATCCCTGTGTAAGAAACCTGGAATAATGCGAATGTTATTACTGACAAGGACCGTCAGTTCAAGAAAACAATTGCGAATGACCTTTACCACCATCTGTATCTTCGGAAAGTCGCAGTAGTCCAGTAAGTAGAATGTTGCCTGATTAGGCGCGAGACTATAAAGGAAGGAGACATGTGTACTCTTCTCTTTCAAAAGCTTCTTTATTCTTAACTGGCTTCCATCTGGTTTGCTTGCTAGACAACATGCGGCACATGGGGTAATACGAGTTAATGCCCTGCCACGTTGGCTCATTAATTCCTTTGGGTACTAAGAGGATACCATACTCTGAGTGAAACTGATTATAATATCAGTATCGGCATGTGATTTCACACTAGAATTCCAAGAAGAAAAGACTGGTCCTCTGACATTTTCTACTATGAGGCTTTTGCACAGTCATACACCAACTATTTTTTATTTGTTGATGCTCCATTAACCGGATTCGGAAGACTACAGACAATTTTGGCTGATTTCTTAGAGGTGGTACTGCTTATGAACCTTCCCATAGTCCTTACGAATTCATATAACAAAAGGTTCGCATTAGTCCACTCTTTCCTTGAACCAATACAATTCAACAAGATCCGCCTTTTTTACTGCAACCTTTTCAGACAATTACATGTGCCTACTCTGTCGTATGACTCTGACGTACAAATTCAGACTGAATTTCACCAATGACATGGGTTCTGTTATCTTCGAAAATCTCAGATGTTTGCGCTTACTTGCATGCACTTGCGACATCAGAAAACTCTAACCAGGCCAACGTCATTCTGCGAATAATATGGACCTATGACCACCCCAACCAGCCCACACCAAAGAGTGGCTTTTTTCGGTGCGTATTGGACGCTCTTGAATCTCATGGAGATTGGTATGAGTTGGAGAATTTTGTTTGCTCACATACCCATTCGTCTAGAATTTTCTATGCAAGAATATCAACAAATTTTTTTTTAATCGAAAAACTCATATAAAGCAAATCATTTCACTGGCCAATATTCACAATTCCCGTGTTGAATTTAAAAAATCTTTATTAAGCAATCTATCGCGCGTGCAACACATTTTTACTGCACTCTTGTTAAAACAAATTTTTATTAAAAATTATTTTAAAATAATCCAAAAAAGATGTAAAAGAAGAAACCTTGTAGTATAAGAAAAAAAACGATATGAACTCTGCTCCATACTGCATGTACGAGTACATGAACAAGTATTGAGTGTTACAAGTTACTCGCACACATCTGCTTCAATATATTTTTACAATTATATCCACAGTACTATACTCGTACATACATATTTATATTATTATACCTAGTATTTCTATAATATTGGATAGGATTGGATAGGATTTGAATTGGTTTGAATTGGATTTTGGTTGTTATTTTTGCTGTTATAGTTGTACATCTCGTTTCGAGTTGTTGTATTAATTTTAAGCTTTACAACACATCACATACATGTGAGTTCACAAGGGGGCAATATAGGCAAAGGTTACACGCAAAAGAGGTGAAAATGTTGTATAAAAAAATTCCCACATTAGAGATGATCTTAGTAACATATGCGGTACTTTGCAGAGTAAATATCCTTCATTTATTTCCACTCAATTTTGAAACATAATGCGGCAAACAAACTTTGTATTTTTGCTTCGAAAATATTTTTCTTTACTTGGAAAATGTAGTTTTTAATTCGAAAGTGCATTCTATTGCTTCTAAAATATCGAATTCTTTGCCAGCAAAGCCTCATTTGCTCATAAATTGTGATTTGTTTCGTCAATTTGAACAAAGCACTTGCATAGCATATCAATTGCTCACCGGAGGATATTTTGAACCTGTTCTCACACGGAATTCATCGCTTTTTAGTCTTAAAAGCGATGATTTTGATAAGGGAGATAAGCACCACTCCCAAACGTTGGAAGATCATGAAGGGTTTCCATAATCAGTACGTCGGTCATTACAACCTAGCTTCCCACCCCACCTATGTTGTGTGTGTTAATTTTATCCATTAGCGGTGGGACCTACAAAGTCTACCCCAGATGACAAATGTGAGAAACTTTTCATGGCCTTTGTATTCATTTTCAGGTTTTCTTTTTACCACAAACTCTCGCCTAATCAGCCAGCACACTACCTACTACACTACGGCTACTTCTAAGGGGAGTCACTTAAATGGCAATTTCAAAACGTAACGAAACTCGAAAGCCTGGTGAATCAATGCGAAATCTGAATGTCTATGAGACCAAGGTAATACTCCATATTTTTTGAGATAGTGAGGATTCCATCTGTTATTAGTTGATCTTACAAGATCACAAGGGAGACATGTGTCGCCCACAATGAATGCATTTGCAGCAAGCATTGACCAGCAGTGGATGGTTGGCTTTTGTGGTCGCTTAGCAAGAGCGTCAGAAGTAGAAATGAGACATCATTTTGAAACGAACTACATCGGGCTAAGCTTCATATTCACTTGATCATATTGATATTTCAAGGATGAGGATTTCATCTCGTTCGATGCAAACTATTCCAGTAATATTGCGCATAAGCTAGTAATCGAACGAGCAGTCAAAACAAATGCACAACTGTTTCCGGCTCTTTCGAATTACCAATCGATCAGTGTCCTATCAACACAACCTCTAACCAGGATAAGTTGCTTCTACAGTGGCTAATACGCAATCCAACATGTGGCAAACGTACTCGAGTTTCTAAATTTTACCAGAATCCTACGAGAAGGCTCTCCACCTAGAGTTTGATTGACAAATTAGAAGTCGAGGGACTGCAACACAAAATGTTCTTTATAGCCAGAGATGATCTGAGGAAAGGAAGGACCGCCTGGATGTCTACGCAAATGCAGATTCGTCGTATAGTTTCATAAGTAGACAGAGGCAGAAGCCAAGCAATTAAGTCCCACATTTCCTAACCAACATAGGGTTAGTTCTGCATGATAAATGCTGAATTTGACCGCTGGTATGTTTTATGTGGGCTCAAGAAAACTCCACAAGAAAAAGCCTATTAGGACCGAATTACACGATCTGTGTGGTTGGTTCACATCACCTTCACATGTTGATTACCATGCCCTCAAATAACTCGTGCTAAATATCCAATGTGGAATGAGCTCTGTGGCACATAGCACCGTCCTTTGAAACTACATGCCGTTGGTGCCAAGTTCGTTTTGTACGAGATATCTGAGCTAAGATTAGAAATAATTTAATAAGCCAAGACACTACATACTAGACTACAAACGACCATCCCGTGCTTCACTACTTAAATATTGTTGCACCCTTTGCCATGAATTTTGTTAGTTGCTCTGAAAAAGGTCCTTAAACCCATAATACATGTACATATGTATGTGTGCATGAATATGTACAAGTGTTCATGTATAAGATTTGCTTTTCTTTTCGTACAATAAACCTTAAATATTTACGTCGTATGTGTATTGGTTAACATATCGAGGTCCACTTGTAAGTGTATTAGAGTTTAGAATTTTGAGATTTACTTAATACAACAATCAAGACTCAAGTATTATTGGTATAATGTGTGTGTGTATGTGTGAGTATATGTTTCCCAAATATTGTACTTATTTAGTATGGACAAGTAGGTTTTATGTTGCCTTCAATATAATGTTTGTGCCTGAGTATGAGTATGAGTACGAGTATGGAAAGTGCATTTGTATGACCAGTCAACCAGCCAACAAATATAACAATTGAGTGCTTGAATAATATTATTTTAATAAAAGACGTTGTAAAATGGACAAGAGCTTATGGTTTGAAATTTTTTCTTCTTCTTTTTCTTCTACGATTAGGTAATAAAACTGAAAATATGGTTTATCGGTTAGAAATAAAGTTTAAAAATATTTGAATTTAAAAATTTAATTCAAATAAAATTAATACGTGATCGATTTTGTTAACCTAATGTTCCATAAACAATTAAAAAAGTGATAACAACTGTTTAAGGAGAGTACGATGATTAAATTTTTGCTACCGGATTAATTCGAGATCAATCTAATCAATCTAAGAATAATGTGTTTAGAAAGACTCGTAAGACTTTATATATTCTACAACTCTAACGGGGTCAAATAGGATGATCTTTTTGGCCAGTTTATACCATCTCCACGTGAGATGGCCATGCCCACAAACCGGTCGCACAAAATATCTAATGTGGCATGAGTTTTATTTTACGAAGCATTGTCCTGTTTAAGCCACATGTTTTAGATGCCAAGGCCGTTTATTTCAGCCCAAAAGAAGTTAGTAATCATTCTCAAAGAAATATGAACGTATGACGTCGCCAGCCCAAAATCAACACCAAACAGTGAATTTTTCGAAATGCATTGGACGCTCTTGGATCTCATTTGCATTGGTGTTCGGCAATTTTGTTTATTCACGTATTCCTACACATCTAGAAATGGGCCCCATCGCTGAAGAATATTTTTCGATGAAAGTTAGTGTTAGTAGCGATTTGCTCCAGAGTCCATTCGAACATTCGTTCACAAGAGGGCATCTAAACTGACCATTGAACAGAACTAATAGACTGACGGGAGAAATCGAAGATGCCTGAGGAGGAGACGATAAAAGGGATATATGCGCCCCCAAATTGAAAAAAGCAGCATGGCTGTGTCCAGCAGTAGACAACGTGAAAACCAACGAACTACTTGAGTTCGACAAGCGAGCGGCTCGCACTTTAACAGTACGGTTTCATCCGGAGCCCGGAGTATGAAAAACCCAACACTAATGGTAAGTCCTCTTACCTCACACTGGATAACACAATAGGCCGTATTGGCCACCGGGTAAACTTGCTTGCAAACGGCAAGCTACTCGTTAACCTAACATAACCCAACTGCCATAAAAAGATATAAAAATTTTAAACGAATACAACTTGACTAGAAGATACAAATCAAGGAGCACAGCTATACTATTCCCTAATAAAGAAATCTTCCGATTACTTAGCTTATATGGACCAACAGCAAAAAAGGAAACAGCTTTAAAAAAGGAATAGGAATGTATGAATGCAGGTCGTGTGGGAATTAATATTAATGAGTAGATGGATGAGCTTATCAGTTAAAGATCTTCTACAGTTGAAGGGTATACTCATCACTAGAGAAGTTAGACTGAGCCAATCTAAACTTTTGGAAAGGCGTCTACAGCGGTAAAAGACCGGGATTTGTAGACTCAAAGAAGAAATAGCCTCCAGCCCAATATGTTGACTGTATGATGGGAACCAAAGCACACATTTGGAATGTATACGTCGTTTATGTATTTCAAAAAATACATCTGGGGACTTACTTGGTTGGCACTAGTCAGTGAATAATAATTTTGTAAACAAACAAGCATCCACAATCAAACCAGAGTATAAATTCGTGGCTGTTGCTTTAGTTTGCTTTTCCCTAACTAGAGAATTTGGTAGGAATTGTTGAACTTGTGTTCAATTTATTTCTGCCTAGAAAGCAATAATTTTTGATCCTGCTTTAGACATCTTTAACTTAATCAGTCTCGAGTTTTAAATAATGTTGTTTATAAAAATAAGTTTTGTTTTCTTGCAAGAATCATGGTAGGCAGCGGTATATAGTGGTGGCTATCCACTTAAGAGAGTTGGATGGGCACACTTAGGTCATATAAGGTCCGGAACCAACCGGTGCTCCTAATGAAGCTACTAAAACTTGCAGTGTCAATCCATTACAGTTGCTCTAGTACCAAAATGCCTATGTCTCCTTTGACAAAGTGCCAGTATAGGTGAAAGACAGACTCGTCCTAAGAATCATGGAAATCTAAAATTTTTTTCACATTTTCTTGCAATTTAATTTTAATTAAAAATCTCTTATAATGTTACAACTTCAGTTGAATTCTTCTGATGCTTATAAATTTATTTCTGTATGTGCATGTTGTGGTGCCAGGTAAAAAAAGGTGCCATCCAAACACATGCAAAAAATTCTTCACTAATTCACACCCTAAGTGTTGATCATCACATGCTGCATGCAACATTCGCTAACACTGCTATTATAAAACAAAGAAACGACAACATGGCAAGGGGACAGACAAACGTATCAAAAACGTATCACTTTGAAGTGTGTTAATTTTTAATGAATCAAAAAAAAACGTTTTTAACACACATGCCAAGCTATAGCAGACAGACTCTCATCAATAGGTTTTAAAGCAATTGGAGGAGGTAAAAACAGGAGAACGAACATACGATAAAAATTTAAATTTTTTGGGGAAGCAATTGCTGCAAATGAACAGGAATATAGAATTGAAATAAAAAAAAGAGGAAATGAGTGGAGAAAACAAAAGTAAACTAAGCTTGAAAAGTAATTGAACTTAATTCGATTGCTTCTCTTACATTTTTTTTGCTGGCATTTTGGGTTCATTTCCTCTTAAAAAACAACAAAAAAAAGATGAGATAAACTAAACAGGTGTGGAAATTCACGAAATATTTTTTGTTTTTTTTCCAGAAAACAAATAAAATTAAAAAATCCAAAAAATCCCGAAAAAATCTTTGAATAAATTGGAAACCAACAAAAAAAACTTTGAAAATAAAAAGGGGAGCTAAGGATAAGCATTTAAAAAAGAAATTAAATACTTCAGTTTAATGTGCAAATTTATTTCCTTTTATCTCCCCAAATATCTATTCTCTATCCACTCCATACCACTGGATTTCTTTTCAATTCTTAAATCTCTTGTAAGTAAATTGTGTGCATTAAGCAAAAATATTGTCAGGAAGAAAAACAGGGACGGTGGCTGCTGTTTTACTTAACCAGCATAAAAATAAGCGTCTTAAGACAAGACATCTCATTATTATTTTTCTATTATTTTTCTTTTAATCTATACTCGTAAATGCTTTGGCAAAAATTTTGCATGACCATCATTAAAATGTATACATTTCAGTGATTGACGATGAGATTGACAAGAATAGTATGCCAAAAGAAAAACGATTATTTTTTTGTTTCTTTTCTTTGCCAATAGATTTACACACAATATTCCTTATAATGGGTTTACTTACTTACGCATTTTATTTAAATACAATACAAAAAGGAAAAAAGGGAAATAAATAAAAAGGGAAAGTTGTTTCATGAAAAGGGAAGGATACCCCACATCAAGTCATAGTGGAAAGTACATAGACGATTAGAAATTCTAAACGAAGTAAACGAAACGTGATAATGAATTCTTTCACTTTGAAAAGTGCTTAAAACAAATTAGTGGATTAGTTAAGTAGGAATAAATTTTCTCTTCTTAGCCAACTCCATCTCATTGGAAACAAAGGAACCTTGACATCAGCTCCAGACAGAGACACATTCTTTTACAATCAATTAAGATGTTTCTATCACCTACAGTTCCTTCTCAGCTAATCATACCCTGCAAAAATCCAGTCGAAATGCGTCCTAGGTTTCCAGCAGCGTCTTGACATCACTATGACCCATAAGGAACCAAATCATCAGTTTCACGTTGGCCCTGCGAAGTTGCAACACCGAGCTAGCTCCACCGAGGTCGATAGATGGTCAATGACTCTTCGCTACGTAGTGCCTTGAGCTATCCTCCTGATAAATCCACAGCGGTAGTAAATTGTAGAATTAAAAATGAGAATCGAATCTTGCAAGTGTGTTAGCCATCTCATTACTAGGAACAAGACTATGATCCGGAACACAAGAGAAACTATACCTAGCAGCTATGTGAAGCTGAATACCGGTCCGATAGAGCACTGAAGCCCTCAAAGAAACCACTCTCTTCTTCTTCAGGAGTCGTACACTGACAAACTAGATCACTCTCTATACAACTATCCTCTATTTATTATCCAAGTACTCTTCATCTTCACATACCCTGCAAAAGGCGGACTAAAACCTGTACCAGAAACTCTTCTGCGATCTGACATCCCAGTACCTCATAAGGAGCCTAGTTATCAGTCTTACGGCTTATTGAGCTCCAGTTGTATCACCACCGATAGGTTGAAAAAGTTTCCTAGTAAGTAATATCCCGATCAATCCCACCAATGAAGAAGATTCCAATCCGATATCCTGAAGAATGCATAGGAGTTAAAGATTGCAGGATTAGAAAGAACAATCGTACCACTAATCGAGCGACAAGCTAAGCTCTTACCTAAAGTGGAGGATATACAATCAGAAAACCATACCTATCCCATCGCTATGCTATCCTGCCTTTTGGATTAGGAAAATTGAACGCTGCTAAGGACCAGTAAATACAGAGCATATATCTTTTATAGTTTGGTGAGAAGCAAAACTTCTTCGTTTTGCAGGGATTAACGTTTAAACCACACGATGAGCGTCACTCTGTTGCAAGCTTTAGGATTTGGTATCATACTAAAGAGAGGGTATGTGTGGTACCAAACAAAACATTTTGATTAAAAAAAAAATATTGAAACAGGAAATTGCTCTACAGCAGAAGAGGCGGTATCTGGATCATGTGTCGATGTTGAGGCATTTGCCCTCCGTGAATTGGATGTAGTGGCACTCAAGAGATACCGCTGACAGACCTCTGGCGGCTACATTGATTAATTATATTCGAAGGGCATTACACTCTCTTAATTTTATAAAATCGAAAATTTTTTCACTAATTTTTAAATTTTATTTCTTTGGCACACCTTCCCCTCCTCATTGTATGATTAGAAACATTTAAATCGTCCTCAACAAAAATAAATAGTAAATACCCCAAACAAAAAAGGCAGATCCCCATTCAAAAATTGACATCCTTTATGTGCATAAATGTCAAAGTGATTATAAGAAAATGTGTTTATCGTTTTGTCACACGCTCGAATGCACCAGCAAGATTTACAAAATTTTCTACAAAATAATCAAAAAACAAAAAAAAAACGAAAAAGTGTAACAAAAAGGCAAAATAGAAATAAAATAGAATTTGACAACCAAATTTCAGCAACTTTCTTAAGCTGTCCTTTTATTTTTTTTTCTTTTCTTCCATTTTTGGTTATTGCTCAGTTGATGGCAGAAGCACTTCTTGCCACTTGTTAACACCCCTAAGGAATAGCATTTATTTCATACGAATTTGAAAATTGTACATTCATTCATTCATTCATTCATTCATTTATCCAGTCAGTCAACCATTTATTCACTCGTTCAGTCATTGATTTCCATACGCCCGCCACGCACCATAAAAAGGATGTTACCCATCATGTTGCCTCACTCTTAAGCAATATGCAACCGCATACCAAATTTTTGGTTTCTTCTTGGATTTATTTTGTACATCTTGTGGCAGATAAGAGTAATGACGTTGCTGATACCCAGGTGCTGTTGATTTCTGCTTGAATTCATTCATTTCCTTAACCAAAGACGATTGAATTGAAATCGCTTTTTGTGTTAAAGATGACTTAAAATTTTGGTTGGATTTCCTTTGATGTAGTGCTCCTTTATTTTGTTCTCTTTGTATCACTCGTACTATTATTATTATTTTCGTCTATTTTTTTTATTTTGTACTTTCCTTTTGGTATAAAAATAATTTGAATGTATATTTTTGTGATTTCCATTTCTATTTGATGATGAGGGGGTGAAACATTTTTCATTAAATTGAAATAGGAAAACATATTCAAATTGAAAATGTTTCGCTTCATAACAGGCATATGACATGATATATTTCACAGACTTTGCTTAAATACAAACGCTTTTGATTTAACCGCTTTTGAACCTAGTGGGCTAAATAGCTACTAGAAGATCATGGATTCTAAAACAGTTTTCACTACGGCCAGGTAACCTTTGGGATCAGAGATATATCCGACGAAGCTAACTTTTTTTCAAATTAGCAAAACAAAGTACTCTATTTAAATCGATCAAAATCGGAAAATAAATGAAATTCGGGGTGAAATGGACCTAGTGGACTGGATAGCCCTGGCATTAAGGGTTCCAAAAAAGTTTTTGTTAGGGTCGGAGATATCAGTTACGAAACTAATACAGGCGCTTAAGCCAATATCTAGATTATCAAAGAAAATGCATGTCATCGACCAAAAAATTCAAGTCATCAATAAAAAGAATGCAAGTCATCAACAATAAAATGAAAGTCATATACCAGAAAACATGAAAGTCATCTACTAAAAAATGGAAGTCATCTACTAAAAAATGCAAGTCATCTACCAGAAAAATGCAAGTCTTCAACTAAACAAAAATGCAAGTCATATATCAAAAACATGCAAGTCATCTACTAAAAAAAATGCAAGTCATCGACCAAACAAAAATGCAAGTCATATACCAAAAAACATGCAAGTCATCTACTAAAAAATGCAAGTCATCAACCAAACACAAATGCAAGTCAGATATCAAAAAACATGCAAGTCATCTACTAAAAAAATGCAAGTCATCTACCAAAAAAATGCAAGTCATCTATCAGAAAAATGCAAGTCATCAACCAAAAAAATGCAAGTCATCAACCAAACAAAAATGCAAAAAACATGCAAGTCATCTACTAAAAAATGCAAGTCATCTACCAAAAAAATGCAAGTCATCTACCAGAAAAATGCAAGTCATCAACCAAAAAAATGCAAGTCATCTACCAAAAAAATGCAAGTCAACTGCCAGAAAAATGCAAGTCATCAACCAAAAAAAATGCAAGTCATACACCAAAAAACATGCAAGTCATCAACCAGAAAAATGCAAGTCATCAACCAAAAAAAATGCAAATCATCTACTAGAAAAATGCAAGTCATCAACCAAAAAAAAAATGCAAGTCATATACCAAAAAACATGCAAGTCATCTGCTAAAAGAAAATGCAAGTCATCTATCCACTAGCATCTACCAAAGAAATGCAACTTGCGAAAAATAAGACATTTTCTTGTATATATATATGTATATAAGTGCATATTAACTAAATGAGAATTATTAAAATTTTTAAGTTCATTTCATTTTTTTCTTATTTTGACCAATTTTTTGGTTCGTAAAAAAGGTTAGCCTCGTCTCACATATCATTGGTCTCAGGAAATGCCCGAACGTAAGAAAAGATGTTTTGGGATCCTGTTTCGCAATCCCACTAGGTCCATTACCGCCACTAGGTCCATTTTATATCCGATTTTGCCCGATTTATATATAGAGCTCTTTTTTAGCTTCCACGCCTATATATACGGTCTTAAGAAACGCCCGACTTTAGGGAAACCTGTTTTAGAATCCTTGATCCTAGATACATATGCAGCTCACTAGGCCGAAATGCACTCCTTTTTATATTTTAACGAATTTTGCCCGATTTATGGAAGGCATATTTGGCAAACTGTTATTTTCACACTTGTTTTTTTTGGTTTTTATGTAAAATTCAAAGGTTTAGCTTGGAGACCAAGAACCCATTCAGCAAATATACATCATTGTCTTTGAGAGTTTACTTTCAGTACCAGGATCAGCTAAATTTTGTTGTGGTCTGGGGAAATCCGAAAGTTTTGTGACCGATGCGAAATCTACTGCCTTGGATTCTCCCATACACTCTCACTGCTTCAGAAGAATAATTCAAAAGATAATTCGTGGTCGTGTAACAACTCCTGCCTATGTAGTCTGCATATCTTACGTATTCGATACATCCATGGCTACCTCTAGACTCTGTTAGGCCTGGGAATCTGTCGCTATTGATAGAAGAGCTTGTTAATCGCGCGAAGCATAATCATATAAGCGATTCTAATATACCCCTAAAGCTGCCCAGCTAACTGTTTTATGTCTTATCTCGTATTGCCTTCCCTATCTGCAATTATTCTCAGCGTAATTTTGTTTTAATTTTTCATTTAAAATGAACAACAAAAAAATCATTTATTTTAATTACACTTAATGGGAATGTACTTGGCAAACTCAACACATGTTGTAGACTTTATTAAAAGTAATGAACAGTTGCCAATAACTTTTCTTTACCCTAAGCAAAGAGAAAACAAGGCAAGAAAATTTAGCAGCCCATTAAAAAGGCAAAATCTTGCCTGCAACACTTACTTACAAATGCACTCGAGAAATATGCCTTGCGTGAAGATTTTTTTTTGTGGAATTTCATTAGAAAACTTTATTTAAACTTTAATTAAAATATTAAAATTGCAAATTTCTTCACCAAAAAATAAAAGAAAGTAAATAAGATTTAAACGAATGCCGTGTGAAAAATGTACCCAAGAAAAGGCATTCGAAAAGAGACGAAAAAAGTAACGAAAAAATTCAAATGGAAACTCCAACCCAAACTGTATAATTTTTTAATTATGGCAACAAATTAAGAAGAAACAAATCTTCAAATTAAGCAAGAAAAACAATCGCGGAGAACGTAATAAAGTTTATGGCTGAAATAGCCAGCAAAACCGACCACATAATTAATAAATTTTTATTAAAAACATTATTAATAACGAAAACGTATAATTTGTTACTGCTACTGCGCTGATGCTTGAAAACTTTTTCAATTATCATTACGACGACGTCTTGGTGTAGAACAAAAGGAAGTATTAAAAATAAACAAAATGAAATGAAAACAGCAGTATTACCGTGAACGTTTCCTTTTTCTTGGGTGGAAATGTCCTGTCTTCACAGTAAGTTCAATGAATTTTTAATAGAACATAAGTGGTAGACCGTGAAAGTGTTCTATGGCTGGTGATAAAAGACATTAAATGTTTAAGAATGAAGAAATTCTTTAATTTCTACACTTTGCCTAAGCAATCTAGGCACACTGGCAACGAAATTATGGCACGTAGTTATAGAAAACATTGGATATAGAAAATGGATATAGAAATTGTAAGATAAACCTTAAAGGATACTCTGGGAAGGCGTATACGTGCACAATTGGTCATTACAACCCTTCAGTGAGGATTACAATCCAGCTTCACAGAGCACTTATGTTGCGTGTGTTAGTTTTATACGTGAGTGATGGGACCTACAGTTTAAAGGCGATTAAGAATTCCCTCTGGAGCACAATCCGGCAGGTAGAATGCTTTTACAGGAATGTTTTTATGACGGTTCGTTTACAGAATCTCTGTCAGAATGTTAATTCCAATAAACTTATAAGAGCTCCTATCAATGGTACTCTTTAACTGAAAAGCCAGGTGTCCAATAAGCCGTAGGTACTACAAAATTTTGCTAATTGTTCTTATCGATCTTGCACAGAGATCGCCCCAAAAATTTTGTTCAAATGCTGAACTTATTTGAACACTTGAGCCTCTACATGCATGCTCTATCTTAAAGGTTCTGGAATCATTGGAAGTGCAACAAGAATTTTAAAATAGATTCCTTCCTCCTCGATTACAAAGATCGATTTATTGTTCTACAAGAAATTGTTCACTTGTTTATGCTAGCAGATGCTGCTTCTAGAAACAAATCTTCATACAATTCATCAGTTGCCTATAGTCGCTTGCAGCAATGATAACTGTATTCATCCTGCATGAAATTTATCAATTTTGGATTCAAAACGGCAAATGGGAGTCTCAGGGAAAGATTTTAGTTGGCATAACCTGAGCAATGAAAATCTGTCCTGCAGCAAATCTGCCTCTGTTGGATATAATTCTGTAGAATATGGTCCTAAAGACCTGAACTTTATGAGCAACTCTAAAATAAAAACTATTAAATGGTAGTCGAGACGGTGCTCTGTCCAACCATGGTAGTGGGATAGCTGAACTGATTTTGTGAGTCGAGATTTTCAATTTTAAAAAAATCGATTTTTGGCCCAAAAAATGTACGGAAATTCTCTAGAAGATCAGTGGCCATATTTGGACATATAAGAAATATTACACCATACAGACTATATGCAAATAGTAGTCCAGAGGGTGCTCTTTTCAACCGGGGTAGTGGGATGGTTGTATTAATTTTGTGAGTCGAGATTTTCAATTCAAAAAAAAAAAAACGATTTTTGGCCCAAAAAATATATGGAAATTCTCCAGAGGGTGCTCTTTCCAACCGTGGTAGTGGGAGAGCTGAACTAATTTTGTGAGTCGAGATTTTCAATTTAAACAAGAGTCTATTTTTGGCCAAAAATATATGCAAATTCTCTAGAAGATCAGTGGCCATTTTTGGACATACACTGGCGAGCAAAAATGGATACATAATATTGAAAAATATATGAACTTTATATTTGTACTTTATTTATTAAAATAAAAAAAACAACCTATATGTTAAACATTTATTTAGACTATCATCTAATTAAAACAAAAACCATTCAGTAATATTATTTCCTTTTCAATATAAAACACAGCTTAATATTATTTAGTAGCATTTATCCAATTTTGCTCGTTTCGTTTCAAATGAAAAATTCAGTATTTTGTCCATAATCCTTTATTCTTTATTACTGATTTAATGCATTTTGGGAAGCTTTCTACCAGGTTTTTAATGGTTTCGCTGTGTATACTTTGCCACTCTAAGGTAAGGCGATGTCTGAACTAATTTTGTGAGTCGAGATTTTCTATTTTAAAAAAATCGATTTTTGGCCAAAAATATATGCAAACTCTGTAGAAGATCAGTGGGTAGGAATTCGCAGAACTGACCAAGCTGATGACTTTATAATGACTTTTACTTCCTAAACCTTTTTGGTGGAGTTCCAAATGGATGATAAACAGAGTGCGAGTTTTAAGTCTTGCATTAGACTTTCCACAGATAGCCTGGCTTAGTCAACGGAATTTTGATGGAAGCCTACGTATTGATGATAGGAATGAATCATTTGAACAGAAACTTGAAATTTCTAAGGCATTAATGCATCCAGGAATTGGGAAGGGAATAAAATTTATTGACACCAAAGAGTATCCTGAATCTTTGTCGTTTATATTAAGGACACCTCAATAGATCCTATGGTTGCAGTACTGTCAGGCCTCCAGATTTCAAGAAATTACTCATTGCCAGTGTAAACAGTTTTCCTTATTTACAATTAGAAACAAACGACAAAGCTTTCTAAAAAAAACTTATTCACAAGTAATGCAAAACCAAAATAGAATGAAAAAACAAAAAAACAGAGACAAATATTTGGAAAACATATGAGTTTCTATTGCGGCATTATTATTTAACATAAAATTCAAAATACTCGTATCTTCAATGCCGCCAATGCCAGCCACTACAAATTGTTCTGCACAACAACAACAACAAAAAAGTATCCTTGAAAATAATAAGAAACCAAACACAACATTTGTGTCCACAGCACAGCACAACACAACACAACAGCAGCAGGAGCTAGAGAAGCACAAGAATTTCTCAACCAAAACTTAATACGCAGATAAATTATTTAAACCATACATTATTTTAAAAACTTAAAGGAACAACGCTTGAGAACGTATAAGGCAGAGAGGGAGAGGAGAGGTAAACAAATGAAAGAAGAAAGAAGAAATTATACAAACTTTTGTAACATTTTGCACCAAAGTCTGCTGCAAATGCTGTGTGTGTTTTGTGTTGTAAGGACAGACAGTATTTTGCGGCCAAACATTAAATGAAAACATTTGCAACGAAAATTTACTAAAACGACACCCACAACAATTTTGAATTCTTTTTCGCTTTTTTCTGTGTTCTTCTTTTGTTTGTGCTTCATACTGCCATGCATGTGGGTTTGAAATGGAAACAATACTTTTTTGGGAGAAGACAAAAAGGAATGAAGCAGAACAAAACCGAACCGAACCGAACAAATAAAATGTCGCTTAATTAGACATGAGAAAACCGCAAATGAGTGTAAAAAGTATTTTACAACAGTACACTTATTTTATGCGACTCTACTCCTTCTTCTCATGCAGCACAGGGACAACAGAGAAATGTACATGAAAATGAACTAAAAAAGTCATTAAAGTTTTAAAAGAATTTAAATGCCTCTGCACCAATGGATTTCACTGATGTTTTGAGTTATTGGAAGGGAATAGATATTTTGTTACATTCGGCCAGCAAATTGAAATTGAAATTGTTTGCTAAAGATTTGCTAATTTTTCATATTAAAAAAACGCATTCATAAATGAAATGATGTACCAGAGAAATAATATTTTCGGGAATTCACATTATAATCGCCTCTTGTGCTCTATCTTGAATGAGATCAGATAATCAGGATGGCTGGCTCTTCTTACTCATCAAAAGTTCATTCACAGAAATTATAAATTTTTCCAGAAATCCTGACTTTTATACGATTCGAAGTGTTCAAGCTACACAGATTTCGAGTTAAACCTATAGCGGCAGCCTCCTATGGTACAATTTAATTGAATTTTTATTCCTAGAGATAATGGCTTCAAAAGTACCAGTAGAACCGTACCACAGGCGGCGGTGAATGTGTTTCCTTTACTTTCTATTGATAAAGGAATATGTCAAGTAGACATAATAACACTCTACAAGACGCTGATCCTCCCCGTGCTTCTTTATGGCGCAGAGGCATGGACCCTATTAAGTACAGATGCAGCAGCCTTGAGAGTGTTGGAGAGAAAAGTCCTACGCAAGATCTTCGGTCCAGTGCGAGTTGGCGATGATTTCCGTATCCGATCTAACAATGAGCTGTATGAGCTCCTCAACGACATAGGCGTTGTACAGCGTATTAACATCCAGCAGCTGTGCAGGCTCGGCCATGTCGTTAGAATGAAGGAGGCGAGATGGGTATTTGATGCGGATATCTGCGGAAGTCGGCGGAGAGGACGACCTTGTCTGCGTTGGAAGGACCAAGTAGAGGAAGCCCTGTCATCGATTGGTGTGACCAACTGGCGTAGGCGCGCAAGAAGCAGAGGGGCCTGGAAGGATGTGTTGCAGCAGGCCGAAATGCGTTAATCGGGTTGCTAATGGCCAATTAAGTAAGTAAGTAAATAAGTAAGTCAAGTAGATCACAGCAAGAAGCCTTTTTAGACTGAACGAGTCTTCCTGCTGTCCGAGAAACTAAACTGGCGAGTTTAAGTCATTTCGACTACCAGAATAACAGATAATATGGAAATAAAAGTTTACTTCTATGATACACAAAGGGTTAGGGAACTCTGAAAAGGTTCGGCTGTCTTCACCGATAGATTTAAAATGGACGCGTTCACAGGAGTCTTTATCTATGGGACAAATGTCAGAAAAATGAATTGTCTTTCAGCGAAATATACCGAATCTTCCAAGTAATTTCAGCCATTAGTAGCCATTTATTCAGTATGTTTTGTTAAGATAGACAAGAAGAACGATAGACAACCACGCGTGTTCGTTGAGTGGGCCGCGAAGCAATTGGCACAGAGGGATAGGGAACTCTGAAAAGGTTCGGATATACTCTTCGATAGTTGGGCAACCTTCACCGATAGATTTAAAAAGGACGCTGACACAGAAGTCTTTATCTATGGAACCAAGTGTGTTCGTTGAGTGGGTTCCGGAGCAGTTGCACAGAGCGATAGGGAACTCTAAATTGGTTCCCATAAACTCTTCGGTTGTTTGGATATATGCGCCGATGAGTGCATGAGGCTTTATTTATGGAAAAAATTTATTGTCTTCTAGCGGGTCTTTCCATAGGGACTTCCCAACTTTGATAGTTGATAACGGCCATCTAATTGAAGCTACATTTGTGAAATTAATTATTTTTATTGTGTCTTTTTTGACAAATCAACGACGTGTGTCCACTGAATGAGCTTTGAAGCATTTGGCAACTGCCCCTAATTTTCAGGGAAAAATCACCCTCAACGGTGGGGTCCATTTCTGGATGAATAGGGATGTGAACAAACAAAATTGTCGAGTTTGAGGAGATACACGCCGAAAAGGTCACTGTTTAGTGTGGATTGGCTGGCAGCATCATCGGTTCATATTTCCTTTAAACCGAGAAGCTGTGACGTTGTTATATTCCACACATAATTTTATCAAAAAATTTTCCAAACGAATAGAAATTCTGAATGATTTCTCAAACACACTTTGTTTAGTTTAAATTTAAAAATTAGAGGCGCTTAATGAAAGACCCAATCGTAGACAAGAAGTTCTAGGAGTTGTTAAGGGGGTGGAATTAATCATGAAACATAAAGAAAAACTCCAGTGCTACACTAAAGGTTTTGAAAAGAAATCCTTTTTATTCCGGTAGTATACGAGATTGTTGACTGTCCTTTGGTCAGATTATCGAACTATATTATGGTGGGTCATTGTAACGTTACTGGCAACGAATTGGCAATTTACGGATCACTTTTCAAAGCAACAATAAATAGGTTTCTTCATTGGAATTATTAATGAAAGTGGTTCATAGACAGTGCGTACTATACGGCTGTAATGGAGGTAACACTTAACCTCCTGTAGGTTTCTGGACATACAGATGGACTAACAAAAAGCTGGTACAACAGAAAAGTTCAAGGAATTCGTGAGTGAAATTGACATTCCTCTGTTGTGTGGCAAATAAATTGTGTTTCCTAGACTTTGCTCATTTGTTTTCCTTTTCTTGTATTGAGACTAGACACATATGGCACTTTATTAATATGTGAAGAGCAAGATTTATGTTAGATTTATGTTAGTACAACCCTTCAGATACGATTACCACCTAGATTCTCATATGTTGTGTGTGTAAATTTTATACATGAGTGAAGAGATCTGTAGTTTAACTCATATGCTCTCATCGCCCCATTTTTAAAACGGTAAGATATTGATCAGCTGTGTGGTATACCATATAGATTCCAATAAATACAAAAAACCCATATTTTTACGAGAAAAAAGTTGGGCATATACGGGTTAAAGTCGACGGATTTTTGGAAAACTTTATGTGAAAATTTTAATTTTATTCTCACAGCTTTTGCCAGAAATCGGCTAGGAGGAAGTCGCCTAAGAAATATTTTTGCATATTTTGTTCATTTGAACTGGGGTTTGAACCTTGGCCTCTCTAGGCCTATTAACATAACACACTACCTACTAGCTATGGCAATACCTGCCCAAAAATTTTAAAATACTCACAAAGTATTCTGCGGAATATGTAATGACAAGTAAGACGAGGAGACCACAGAATATAGTTTTTGGTATGAAAGATTTTCGAAGCCACACCTTATTGACAGAACTTGCCTCGCTAAAGGTGACATGGATAAAATGGTCTACAACTACAAGGGGGCCTAATAGAAGCCAAGTGAGCTAAACAAACTTTCAATTTCGAATATAATTGCATTATGGTTTTCCACATGGAAATAAAACTTTCAATTTCTAAATAAAGGAGCAGTCGACTTGAAGATGAACTTTTATCAGCTCGCCTCCTTTTAAAAGAAGTAGTTTTGGAGCTTAATTTTTATAAACTTTAATACTAATTGCAGCTTTAATTTAAGTTACTTGTAATAACTTTGCTTTAATTTTTAAGAATTCTAAATTTAAGTGTGCATCCGTATATTTTTTAAACCTTCATTCTGTGCCTCTTAAAATCCTTCACCTGTAGTCGAAGTAATTAATTTCATAAAAAAATATTTCTCTTCATTTTTCATTTGTTCGCCCTTCAATGCCAAACAACTCATTCATATTCTTTTAATAAAATGCCGGCCGCAATATTATTGCCTGCCATTGTTAGACATACGCTCTGGTGATGAGCATATAATCAACAGCTTGTTGCCACCCGAATAGAGGTTTGAGGCAAATAACAAGTGGCACTACTTAAGCAATTATTTTTACGAAATACAACAAAAAAAAATTCAAATAAATTTAAAAGATTTTCTCCCTTATTTTTCTACTTCTTCTTCCTGTATTTTTTTCTTTACGAATTTATCCCAAGAAAATATGCACAAGGTTTGCCTTTGACACCCAGGTCTACAATATGATATTAAATTATAATAAAAGCTGAGGAAAAATATGCAAAGAAATCCCTCCAAAAAAGAATATTGCAAAGGCACTAGAAAGAAAGGAAAAAATTTTGGTAGAAAAGAAGAAACCACTTGTCTAAGGTGGCAAAAAGAAGAAGTCAAAAGTAGAAAAAGAAGCCAACGAAAAGACGTAGAAAAAATGTTTTGCTTGAGAAGACCAAGATGAAACGCACCCAAATCAAAAGACAATCAACGTCATGTTCAACAGGCTGGGCAGTTCGGGTTGTTGTTGTAGTTTTAGTCTGGTTGGTTGTTAGGCAAATTGCTTAGCCATTGAAGCAACTAACTTTGACTTCCTCTTCCTGGTTTGTTTGGGGGGCAATGACGACCAACAGTGACGTCAATATGAAAGATATTACAAGTCAGGGGGCCAGTGATAGTAATGGAGGTGGTGGTGGTGATGATGATGGTGGCTAGAAAAAGAATGATAATCATAATGATGCTGTTCAGTCTGTAGTGACTTGTAATTTTTCCATGTGGCTTAGGCAGTATTATACCAAGGAGGGTTGTTTGTGAAATTGTTGGCCTGTGACCAGGTTCTAAACTTCTTGGTCCTAAAGTAGGCTGGCAAGTTAAGCAGGTTAAGAGACAACAAAAAATGTTTCGTTAGCCTTTAGGTGGAGGCTGCCCTAATTAACACGTTGACTGCCAACTACGAGATAACTCGTATATTGCGTTCCCTTCTAGGGTGCCAACTACGAGTTATCTCGTACTCACTAAACCTGCCATTTTTGTGTAGGTACGAATAAAATCGTATTATATCAGTGCTAGTTTCGATAAATGGCTTCTGGGAAAAGAACAAAAAGTCAATGTAGGAGTGGTCAGTTTTCTGACGTGTTCAACGTGTTAAAGATTGCATTGTGAAGCTCCTGCGTAAAGTGAGAAGTTCTGCTAGTACAAAAACGTTCTTATATTTAATAGACTTCACCAAGATTAGTTGCCAGACGTTATGCCAAAGTTGACGTATATGATGATCTTCCGGATTTGAGCGAAACTGACTTCAAGTGAACCTTCAAACCGGGGAAGAATGGTCCTAAAACCAACAAATGGTTCCTTGCTCAGTAACCATGCCATTATTAGTGGAAACAAATATTCCGCAAACTTTTGTTGTGTCCAAAACTAAAATCACAATCCTCCTATTGACCACCATCATCGTAGACGTCTAATGATTGTCTCTAACAAGAAATTGTTACTTTTTTCGATTTTTCTTCTGCCCCTAACTAACAAGAAACTAAATTTGAACTTGTGCATCTGTACGATGCTACTGTAGTTTCAGCTGAAGCCATACTAATGACTCCCTGGTGTTATATGCGGTTGACTGCTTGGTCTGCTTACACTCCTCAGACTATGGAAAAGTGATATAAATTCGAAGAAGATGGTTTTTTTTTCTTCTTATTGTGGTGATTCCGTAACGTTTTGTATTTAAAAGTAATACAGTTTTTATGGTTGCCACCAAAGGGGTTGGAGATTTCATTTCTGGGCAATGATGTGGGCTTTCTTTTGATGTGATTTCTTAAGTTGCCAACTTCAGCTTCTCAAAATAACATTAAAAGGAAGCGTTAAATAAAAACGAGAAAACCCATAAAGAAAGCATGAAAATAAAAAGTAAATGCCACTTAATGTGTGTACAGTGAGAAGAGCAAGGCTTTCTCTACTTCAAGTGCAGGCAAGGCAAAAGGTTGGTTGCTTGCTTGCATGCCTTATGCCGAGCAAATAATGATGGAGGATTATATATAAAGTATGCTGGTCTATAAATAAATTTCAAACAAGAAAGAAAAGCTTTGGCAACAAATTTAATCAATTTATGCTCAGTTTCAGTGTCAAGTACGATGTAATTGGATTCTTGTGTTGCAAACACAGGTTGGAAAAAGAAAACGAAAAAAAAATTGGGAATGGTTTTTAAAAAATTACAACAATATTGGAAAGAATTTTAAGAAGATTGCTCATTAGCTAAGATAAGACTTGAAAAAATTTAAATTTAAATTAAGCTCTGCTGTAAGGATATTTGTCCTTGTATCTCCATTAGGAATCTGCTGTCAATTTGAAAAAATTCATCAAATTTTCATAATTTAACTTCAACTTCTGTTTCCTGTCCTTATTCCTGGCAGACATCAGTTAACAGACATTTCTTCACTCAATTCTCATTAGTTTTCCTGAGCATATCTGTGATATAAAATGTTATTCAATTCGTTTGCTTGCTTGTCTAACTACAGTTGACTGAATGATTGGCAGCTTAGAGAGTTCGGAATAGAAGGTAGGGAGGGTGGGATTTTATTTAAGATTTAATTAATTTTCACACAATGTGGTCAATGCAGCTAATCTGACAGCAGTTTAACAATGACTACAATAACATCAACAAAAATTCCAAAACTCACTGGCAACAATATACACAATTGGTCACCCATTCATTCATCCTATCCTTCCATTCAATAATAAAATAATCAGACATTGAAATGCTTAAAATATTATTGGCAACATTCAGTTTTAGACAACGTCAGCACGTTGAATTGATTAGAAGACGTGTCTTGATTTCATAATCATCATTTATTAAAAGGCAAAACTCTTCTTCTTTTTCTATTCTATTCTGTTCTATTCCCTTCTATAATTCTTTTTTTATCATCTCTTCCTATACAGCATCCCTTCACTGCTATTTGTATGCTGCATAGAAAAAATTTACACTATTTTTTCTAATGTTATAATGTCTTGTACATATAATCGCTTGAATAGACCGCTATAGGGTGCAATTATAAATCAACTACATCAACAATAATACAGAAATGACAACAATAATAATAATGATAATGATGATGATATTATCACCATCACTCTTGCAAGTGACATTAGGGAATATAATGTGACAAGAAAGTAGGTGTTAAAAATTACTCTTCAAAAAATCTATCACTGGCGTAGTAGAACATTTCTTACAGAAAACTTATGATAGCCTTGAAGGATAACAACTATACAACAACAATAAAAAATATGAAAAGGATTTTCCATCAGAGTAGGCTGTGTACATAGAATTCTCATATCAAATATCGTAGTTTGTTTAAAAAGTTTTCTGGATTTTTAAAACTATTCGCCTCTAGGTGGCCTTCGGATTTCCTCAACTCCTAGTCCTCTGTGGATTTCATTCAAATATATGTACATGATTAAGCGATTTAAAGACAAGATCTGGTCATAATCGTCTACCCGCTCTACATGCACGAACCTATTTATATGGGGTAAATTGTCTTGCAGAAGACCTATGAAACCCCAAGTCGACACACTATTGTTTTGTCGACTATAAGGTAGGATTCCACAGTCCGATAACGGACCGTGTTTTTGCTTAAACATCTGGAAACCAAGTCATCGAGTTGTGTAAGCCAAATGCAGAAGAAGAGGTCAAAGCAAATTCGCCTGAAAAACTGGGCTGAGGTAGATCGAAATCCATCTAACAGAGTGGTGAAGGCAAGTAAGTAAAGAGCCTAAATAACAAGAGTTCTGTGTTATTTAGTAAAGAGTTTGTATTATTGTCTAGAAGTGTCAATAGACCGTAAATTTTTGAAGGCAATTGTGGAGTCAATGAGCTACGGCCATATGATTACTGGCGTTTATTGGCCGACTATGAAGACTGATGTTAGGATGTTGATCCCCACAAGATGGTTCTACAAACCACACAATACGATCGATTTTTAGATTTATTGTGTGAGAATATTCATGCTATGGAGACCTCAATTCATTACCAATATTAGACTTTTTGTAGGGCCAAGTCGTCGTAGTCTAAAAGGTAGTTTCTTGGCTTACTACCGTGCGGTTACGGTGAAAACCCCAGATCAGATATCTCCAACGGCGACTGCCTCTCAGCAGATTTCTGATAAAAAAAAAACAAAACTCTGAGAGTAAACTTGCCATGAAATAGTTGCTCAAAAATCTGTCGTTCAGAGTTGACTTAAAACTGTAGGTCCTTATGCCACTCCGTATTACACGTATGAATAAAATTAACACACACAACATAAGTGGTGCGAAAAACTAAGTTGTAAACCTGACTGACGGTGGTTGTAATGACCAATAATGTACGTACAGATAGGATAGCGAGAAAAGTAGATGAGAATGGTCGAATAAACTTTCCAAAAATAAAAACGTTTATTTGTTACTTGTAAAATGTTAAATCAAGATACTTAAGAACATAATAGAAAATTTAAAATTATAGTGAGTGTTGACTCACTTATGGCGCTCACTGTATGTGTACCACCAAGTCAAAAACCAAGTCTACATAGATAAAACCGTAAGGTTAAAGCATTTAACCACTGCCGAGATGCCTACCAAAATTAATGAAAAGATGGTCGAAATTTAGCTCAAAACGGACCGACTGCTGCAACCAAATCAAATGGCAACGGATGGAAGGGAAGGAGAAAATATTCTCCTGCTTTTTAGAAAATTTTTGAAAAATATTCGTTTTTGGAAAATCTATTCCGAAAGCGCTATACAAAATATTTATGATAGAAGGCAGAAGATTCAAGAAATAATTCTTCCCTTTCTCCATCACAATTTCGAACATTTTTATTCTAAAGTGATTAATTTCGAAACACTTGGAAAAAGGTCTACATGCAGCGGTGTATGTAGAGTTTTTTCTTAAATACCTGTTATCATTATACATATGTACCTTTCTATGAACAACACCATTTCCATTCCTAATGAAAACGTCTAAGTCTAAGAAGTAGAAGAAACCATTTTTAAGAAATTTTGATTTTATTCTACAAAAAGCCTTTCAAATATTTACAAAAAAAATTTTTTTTTTACATTTTCTAATTAGAACCTGATTTATAAGCATATTCTTAAAAATACTTTCAAATACGTTGCAAGTTTTTTTACGTTTTTATTTATAAATTAGATAAATTAAAAGAAAAAATTGTTTTTTTAATTATTTAAAAAACTTAATTTTCTTTTGTTTTTAATTAAAAAAAAAATTTTTTTAAATTAAAATTTTTTTTAATGTTTTAACTTTTTTTTAATTTTTTCAACTAAATTCCTGAGTCAAAGAAAACGTTGTTAAGCAAAATACGCAACCCTCATTTAGCACAGACACTGAATAGGCATTGTTTTGAAAGACGCAACAAAAACATAAAAAAACCCACCACAGCAACAGCTCTACATCATTATTACGATCTAACAACATGATTATGATAGAGAAACCAATTACGATAATCGTTATTATTAATGAAGATGCGTAAGACAAACGAGAGATCAATAAACTCACAGCGTACATATGCAAATGGCAATCGTAGGAGTGAAAGAGAGAGAGAGAGAGAGAGAGAGAGAGAGAGAAAGAGTGAGTTTATGAGTGAAAGAGAACTTCAAAAGCAAAAGTTCTTTAAAAATAGAGTGTTACAAAAGCATGCATAATCATGTTTAATGAAAGCGAAACAAAAAATATTATACGATTGTTATTGTAAAAATGCACATATGTATATATGAATGTAAGTATGTATAGATGTATATAGCTTAAATGCTTTATAAAAATAGCAAAGGTTTTAAGAATGTTACAATTATAATAAATAAAAAAGTTTTGTTATGGTTTTACCTGTTTTCTGCTTCTTCTTCTGCTTTGATGAAACATTTGATGAAACAAACCAACATGACGATTCACTTTTTCACACTTTTTGTAACACTTTTATATTGCACAAGAACACGCACTTATATTTACTCTTACGCTTATGCATTTAACACTTTTATTATGGAAAAAAAATATTGGAAAATAAATTCCTTTTTTGATATAATTTTACAAACACACACGCACACACACTTTACCCGTATTTTATTTAAATTATTTCATTAACATTTAAACGAATTTTTATTATTTCCCGACGATTAATTATTTTCGACGCCACTCTAACTGCGAACGCGACTTTCACTGTCTAAGAACACGGTTAACTGACCAACAAACAAACGAAATAAACTTTAGTATTGCCATCTTAGGACTTTATGTTTTAGGTACTTATACAGTACAAAAGGGATTTTTAATTTAAAAGTGCATTAACATTTTGCATATGCAAGTGACCTATATCTTCTCCCTTAACACAAAAAAAAGTACGAAAATTGCTGAGCATCTTAATACGAAGAAAAAATAGTATTAGTACGCTCTCTCTCTCTCTCTCTCTCTCCAACATATGTACGTAAGTTTAGGTAACAGTGTTTGTTTATTGAATAGGCATAGCAATTTGAAAATAGAGAGCCGTGAGTAAATCATAAGAAAAAACAATAACAACAATGCAATTATATTTACATACGTCATCGACATTAAAAGAACATAATGCTGGTGAACTTTGAACAAGAGCTTCACCAATTTTAAGAAAACTAATAACAACAACAAATGCATTGCGTAAATATTTTTTTGTATTATACTTTGTTGTTATTGTGCGGAATAACTGTTAGCAGTAAAATATTTTTGTTTACTCACATGTCTATGCAGTTTTAAGTGACCATGAAATATACCACAGATGGGAGTTGTTTTTTAAGAATTAAATTTATTAGAATGTTATATTATTTTGAAGTGAAAAATAAGGTACTGAACTGGAATTAAATTCTAGCCAAGGGTATTTTAGTTTGTAATGCTCTATGTATGTAAAATTAAAGCTAAATTTAAAAGTAAAATTTTTTTCGTATTTTAAAAATGTTAATAAATAAATAGCAAATATTTTTATATGTACATATTTTTTTATTTCTTCATATTTTTTTCTTTCAGGCTTTTAACAAATTTATTAAAAATTTACAAATAATAACTTTCACACGGCCTATGAACTTTGAAAATATTCAAAATTTAGCATTATATCGGTATTAACATCTCTGGCCTTAGTTCATTTGAGAACTAACAGTATGCTCTCTTTAAATTTAATCTCTTTTTCCAATCGATTTCCAATATGATATTGTCTCATATTTCCAAATACTTCCTAATGTTGTTTTACACTTCTTCTGCAGCTAACTTGTTGTTGTTGTTTACGATATTGGCACTTGATATTGTTTGCGCTTTTGATTTTGTATTTTTTCTCTTGTGCTTAGGGCTCTCTTGCTCTCTGGCTCTCTGTGATAACTAATAAGGCAAAGCGTTTAGTCAGGATTACAACCACCCATGTTAACATAGCCGCGAAGATATAATAATGGATATACCAAATTAAACCAAGCTTTATGGTTTGAAATGACGTATTATCATTAAGGCCTTTCACTAATAGACATCCTTCGCCGTTCTTCACCAAATTTGCCTGTAAATAAAAATAAAAACTTATAAGAGATCTTGCCTTTGGTATTTTAAAAATATGGTAAAAGATTATGAGATAAACCTAACTTTACCGGCCTAAAAATTGTATAACTTTAACCGGTAATGGTCTAGTGTTGCGCAAAAAGTAAAGTTTACAAAAAATCAATACGAATTTATCATCATAATGCGAAAGCCACATGCAATTGCTTTTAGTCTTCGATGCTAAAGTGGTTACTTCAACAAAAACACATTTCGTGTTATCGTCGTAGAGTACTGTACAGGGACTGCGTTCACCGCGTGGCATCACAACGGGCTGCTATGCTTGATCAAGTGTGCTCTTTGATATCAGAGCTACCACTTCGACCTACCCTAACTGTGTAAACCCGATCTATTGTATCTTAAAATACATTGTCCTGATAAAGTTTAATTACTGCTCATCAATTGGTATTTTCTTCTGTGATGCATTAATATCGCACACATTTCAAGTGCATTTATTTGTTCTCAGCGTCACAGAAAAAGATTTGCTTGAGTTTAAAGTGCCTTATCAAAAGGACGACTACTAATCCCAGGTTATTCGTGCCCAAACAGTTGTTGGACTCATACCTTCCCTATCGTGAAATCTACTCATCGAAAGTATCTTTTTCTACACCAGAAAATTTCAGGCTCCAACAGTGGGTAAGCTCATCTGCCTATTACATACATACATACATAATTGGCCATTACAACCCTTCAGTCAGGATTACGGCTTAGCTTCTCACACCACTCATGTTATGTGCCTTAATTTTATACTTGAGTGGCGGGACCTACTGTTTAACGTCGACTCCAAATGACAGATTTTGAGAAGCTTTTTCATCGCAGGTTTGTTTACTCTCAGAGTTTTTTCCAGATATCTGATGAGAGGAAGTCGCCGAAGAAATATTTTTTTTTCATATTTCGTTTTGATGTCTGGCCTGGGGCACGAACCCGGGCTTTACGTCTAATCAGCGAACACACTACCTACTAGACTACGGCGACCACAACTACTGCCTATTAATGCTGCAAATTCTGATATAAACTAATGCCCCATAAATCTTATTTCCCCTACCGAACTGATTCAGTTTCGCCAGACAGTTACGTACTACTTCCGACTTAAGGTCATGAGAGTTTTCTGTTCGGATATCGTCCTGACAATCAGATAGCATGTCCGTTCTTTGTGTTTTAAGCACACCTTTCGAAAGCATAGATTCTTCGTGTAAGAGTTTTAGGTCTAAAAATTCCATTCTCGGTCCCAATATCTGTTCTCGACCCATACGTTGCTCAGGGTTACTCCATTCACTTTTGTTACTAGGTCTCGTTGTGAAAAGCTTCCCAGAAACAGAGAGCTTACTAGTTCTGTCCAGAGAACAGTTTATGAGAGGGATGTAAGACACACGATTTACCAGGTCACAATGCCTTCTGAATCCTAACCATTTAAGACTCCTTTCAGAACGCTACTGTTCAATCAAATCAAATGTATGTATGTATGTATGTTCTGTATGACTGAATAGGTGGCATAAGTCAATATACGAGTATTTGCTAAGAATCAAGAAGAATAAATGAATTCCTCTTTAAACAAACAGTTGTTTTGCAATTGTGTGCAATAATCTTTTCATTTGTTGTGTGTGTGTGTAAGTGTTAGTGTGTGTTCAATTATAATCATAATATGATATTATTATGTCTAGATAGTATATGGGGGTGTTGATATAATAATTGTGTACGTGTGTTGCATTAAAACGGATGTTAATGTTGACTGTCAATTTACTTTCAACAAAAGTGTCAGTCAACGATAATTTAAATTAAAAAAAAAACGAGAGAAAGAAAAGCGTAGAGAAAAATCTTTCTATTGTGCATTTCTTTTTTATTTATATTTCATACACTTAAAGAACTTTCAATGGAATTTATTAAGAAGAAGAAGAAGGAATACAACAAAAGTCAACAATAAAATTATAATTTCCGTTACGCAGCCATAAGCCATTGCAATTCAATTTCCGTTTTGGAACAGTTTAAGGTACGGCATTAAATCATGGAGTAGTTTTTCTTTCTCTCTTGTTTTTTATTTTTATTTTAATCTACGCTACAAGAGCTAAATAAACTTTAAGCCAAAACTGTGTTAAATAAACATTTAAGCGTAGAAAGTCATTTAAATACTGGGGTTTATTAAAGGATTTCTTTCTTCTTCTTTCTCTTCCCGGTATTTTTTTCCTCTTTTTTTTGCTTTTCTCTGTTGCATTCATTCATTTATTACAACAAATAAAATCCATGCGATTGTTCGAGAAAATAAAAATTAAAAAAAACAAATGAAATCCTATGGCAGCAGTAGACGACGACTGACTACACACACATAGCAAATACACCTGCAGCAGATTGCAATGAAAAATCGCTTAATGACACTATTCGCACTCACCACATTTGCCTTTAGGCTTTAAATTCTATGGAATTGTATTGTTTTGGGTTCAGTTCTTTTTATTCCCATTTTATTCCTCTTTTTTTCCCCAGTTTGCCATTCCTCTCTTTTCGTATCCTTTAGTAAATGATGGGTTCGCTTTTTTATGCCACACTTACTTTATGCCCGTCCGTCTATATATTTCGTATATGGTATGTTAGCTTTGTCCCTTTGCATGTGTATTTATTTGTGTATAGATTTCTACCTCTATCGCTTAAACCTCCTGGGTGGCATTGTCTACTATTGCTGTGCCACGATTTCTACTACCAAGTGGCAGTATCATTTGTCAGTTACTTTTTGCCTCTGTGCTCTCTGTAGCTGTTTTTTGCAGGCAAATTGCAATTGGATTTGTTATTTTTTATTCTGATATCAGTTGTTGTATGTAAATGTGTATTTCAAAATAACCGGAAATGCCTTTGGCTGTTTAATTCGTATCTAATAATGGGTGTGAAAGAAGAAATTAATGAATGATTCAGGACTTATTGCACGGGCAAAAGAATTCTAACACAGTGGGTCTAAAACAAACTACATCGTGGGTTAGATTAGCTTAGGTTAGGTCGAAGTGGTAGCTCTGATATCAAAGAGCTCACGCATAGCGGCCCGTTGTGATGCCACGAGTGAACGCTCTGTCCCTGTACTGACCAAGTTCCACCAAAATCAGGGAAGAGCAGGAAGTTGGTCAGCGCAGGGACTGCACAAACTACAGCGTAACTATCTCCTAATTAGTATCTGAAACGTCTGTAGGCAAGAGTAGATTTAATTTATTTCGGCAAAAATTTCCTCGCCATAGAAGACGTCGTGTCATATCTGAGACAGCATTATCTGTATCATCTTTTGAATCATCAAGCTACGCTGTGAACCTACTCAAAGAGTACTGAGGCCATCCACCAGCTCATCGGCACTTGTAATAAAACAATGATCACAGAATGATTTTTTCTCAAATCAATATGACTCACTGGATCAGTACATCGATCGTTGGTGAGAGCTGTATTTTGATGGTGAAAATTCCTAGGCAAGGACAACGAATCTCAACCTATAATAGCGGTTACTCCGCCTATATTATTATCTCTGATGCACTGTGTACTATATTTACTTGAGTATTGAAAACGATTCTTATTTGGTAGGAATTTTGTTGCGAAGACTCAGTAGCTAATGCGATCCTGCTACTGTACAGTATAACAGATCAAATATTCATCACACTAGAACTTTTTGATGAAATTGAGATCTTTTGATGACATTGACTAGCTGCGGTCACACTAAAACTTCACCAGCGAGTTTAGAACAGGGACCACTGTCAAGGAGAATAGCATAAGGCAACTGAATTGTTCTTTCCGAAGGATTTGAAATTAATTGGAACTATTGGTGGACGTCTCCTTTCGGTGTCATTAAATATAACTCACTGCTTAATTCAACGTAATCCTGCGTCTTCCAGATCTTCTAGCAATACGAGCAGCTTTAATGATTACTGGAGAGAGCAATAACTCCAAGACAGATATCATCATGCTTTCGAATAGCTAGGCGGCAGTAAAAGTTATAGTTTTTAGCATGAAGTCG
The DNA here is from genome assembly GCA_930367235.1 of Sarcophaga rosellei. Classification (NCBI taxonomy): domain Eukaryota; kingdom Metazoa; phylum Arthropoda; class Insecta; order Diptera; family Sarcophagidae; genus Sarcophaga; species Sarcophaga rosellei. The sequence goes on along the minus strand of OV884020.1, from coordinate 10,419,737 downwards.
TTTTTAGAAGGAAGTCGTCGTAGTCTAGTAGGTAGTGTGTTCTCTTATTAGACGTAAAGCCTGGGTTCGAGCCCCAGGCCAGACATCAAAACGAAATATGAAAAAAAAAATATTTCTTCGGCGACTTCCTCTCAGCAGATTTCTGGCAAAAACTCTGAGCGTAAATAAACCTACCATGAAAACTTGATCAAAAGCTGTCGTTCGCAGTCGACGTTAAACTGTAGGTCGCGCCACTCATGTATAAAATTAAGGCACACAATATAAGTGGTGTGAGAAGCTAGCCCGTAATCCTGACTGAAGGGTTGTAATGGCCAATTATGTATGTATATGTATGTATGTATGTATATGTATTTTAGCATGAAAACAGTTTTAAACTACAACAGATCTCTCCACAAGAACAATCACATAGGACACAATCAGGGAACATACATACGTGTAAATTTCCCACACTGCAAATCCCTCTGATAACCTACAAGCTTAGGATTGACAATACGATAAGAGACTGTTCTAAAGTCTTATGAGCTAGATTGTACAGCAAAGGCACGTTTGGCTTGCTTATGCTCAAAATGAGCACTCATAACATCGCTGTTGGAGCTGATACGAAACACGTAAAACTTGGAACATTGTCGCTTACTCAAAATGTGAGTAGAGGAAACAATCTTCTTCACATTTTCCTTATATTACGGGCAAAACGAAAGCTTAGGCTTCTAAATGATTCGGCACAGTGATGGGAAAATTCAGAGACTTTTTATGAGAATTGCTTGGTTCTAACAATAGGAAGAGAAATGCTTAGTTGTGGCATCACATTGGGCGACAGATGCGGAATGCGACGGCAATCTAGCACTATGAAACAGCCACCGTATACTATACATGCCAGACTCTGCATTATGGAAAAAAACGCGAGCTTGGGCTTCTACTTGAGCGACAGTTTCATGAGCTCCGATTGGTAATAGCAATAGGAGAAATGCTGAGTTGTGGCATCAAATTGGACGACAGATGCGGAATGCGACGGCAGTGTAGCACTATGAAAAAGCCACCGTAAACATGCGAAACCTTACATAATGAAACAAACGCGAGCTTAGGCTTCTACTTGAGCAAATGTTTCATGAGCTCCAATTGGTACTAGCAATAGGAGAAGTAATTAATAGTGGTATCATATTGGACGACATATGCGGAATGCGACGACAATCTAGCACTATGAAACAGCCACCGTATACATGCGAGACCTTACATAATGAAACAAACGCGAGCTTAGGCTTCTACTTGAGCAAATGTTTCATGAGCTCCAATTGGTACTAGCAATAGGAGGAGTAATTAATAGTCGTATCACATTGGACGACATATGGGGAATGCGACGGCAATCTAGCACTATGAAACAACCACCATATACATCCGGGACCTTACATGATGGACTTTTACCAACTGTTTCATAAGTTCCAATTGGTACTAGCATTAGGAGAAGTGATTGATTGTGATAGCACATTAAGCGATACTTGCAAAATGGTACCTATCGCTTTTGAAACAGTCACAGAATACTTTCCCGGAAGCGTAAAAACTTATAAGTGGACTCTGTTGTGATATCAGCTGGCAACTACTAATTTTTCGAGTATTAAACAGTACATGGACAGTAAGCCAAATGAGGATTGAGCAAATGGACATTAAAATGTACTCTAATCTAGAATTACATTACAATCAAAAAAATCCATGGATTGTTAGATAATAAAAATTGCTGTGGTTTGTGGCTTATTCGTTACAACCTCCGGAATTTCATTGATGACTACTTCTGGTTACTTTAACATCCTCTGCAACAATATCTTAAAGTACTCTTATACAATATTTACCAATACCCTGTATTTTCCAAATAGAGTGTTTTTTTTTCTCTCTCTCTCTTTCCGCCCTATCTTGCCACATTATAAAAAGTCATTCACATTCATTTACAAAACATCGCAATAAACGCGTAAACGTATAAATTCATAGACTTTTGCAATATCTTTAAACCAGAAAAACAAAACAAAACAAAAAACAAAAAAAGTGTGGTAAAAAATCAAATAGACAGACAGGCGGACAGACAGACGTACAGACGTACAGGGGATTTTTTCTCAGACATAGGCACACAAATATGTACGTAACGCTGATAAAAATAACACGTAAATTGCAAAAGGCAATGGAGGCTGAAATCGACGCACCCACACCCCCCCCAATGGAAATGTTTTTTTTTTTCTGTTTTGCCTGCTTTTAGCATCATTATAATACAATACGGCTGGAATAACTAACTGCCTCCCTTGGCTCCCTTGGTTGCTTGCAACAAATTTAAAGTTGCAACAAAAAGAAAGTGACTTAAATTACAGCAAAAGAAAAAAACGAGAATCAAACAGCAGCATACTTGCAACATGAGGCAAAATCGAATCAAATACTATACAAGAGACCCGGCCAGAAGCGTTAGTTGTAGCTATAGCAGTGGCAGTAGCAATGGCTGTGGCAGTAACAGCAACACATAATGAAAATGCAATTAATTTCATGTATTTTTGCCATTCTTTTTTATCATATTTCTTGCCCTTTTTTTAATGTCTTCTTTTCTTCCCCCTTCTTTACTTGCTTTTTATTTTGTATCTTTTACTTCAGCAGCAGCAAATTTCCTTTGACTTGCCTTCATAAAGATGTGTTACAACAAAAAGAATTAAACGGATGAATGGATAGGATTGGTTTGGATGGATGGATGGATGGATGCTTGGCTGATAGAAACAACAGACACTAGAGAAGTGATGTGGACAGACATTAAAAGGCTATGGTGTTGATGATGCTCAGCAATTGTTATTATTGTTGTTGCCATTGCCTTGTGCCTTATGCTCTTCACTGTATTGTAAAGGCATAACGAGAAAATTATTACGATTGTGAATGACTTTTACCCTGTTCTGCTCGATGACGCCAGTCAGTTGAAACTAGTGGCGGCTGCCTGCAAATATTATGACTTTTGCCATTTGTTTCAATTCTCATAAATTTTTTTCTTTTTGTTCTCCTTCTTTAGCAGCTGGGCAGATGAGTCCACATCATACCATTTTCATATGTGAATCCATATCGTTTGATACAATTGCTTGATGAGCACACACACCGTGAGTGTATGAGTATATGATGATGAAGCCCACTTGCATTAAATAAGGAAACCAATTATTTGCGCTTATAAAAGATTTGTTGAAATATAATATGAATCCCTTTTAGTCATTTGCTTCGGCAAAGAAATTATGAAACAAAGCCTTCATTTCTTAAATACGTAAAGTAATCGGTAATTCGAGAGCTCTATAGTCACTAGGACAAGTTGGCATTCGACCAGACTTCCAAAGGTTTAGGTACAATGCCTAGGTAGCTGACCATGTTTGTAGATAACGTTAAATTTTTGCACACACATTACGCATCTTTCAATATGGTGACGTTTTTCGCATGGAAATCAAAGGCAGTTGTAATGCAAGCCTTGTATAAGAACCGTTAGTATATAGGGTCTTACACTGAAGTCGCCGTGGTCTAGTAGGTAGCGTGTTGGCCTAATAGACGAAAGGCCCGAGTTCAAATCCCAGGTCAGACATCAAAACGAAAATATAAAAATATTTCTTCAGCGACTTCTTCTCAGCAGATTTCTGGCAAAAACTCTGAGAGTAAAAATTGCCGTGAAAAGCTTCTCAAAAATCTGTCGTTCGGAGTCGACTTTAAACTGTACTGATGTATAAAATTAACGCACACAACACGAGTGGTGTGAGAAGCTAGAACGTTGTACAATGAGTCAATTCGACCTCCGGGTACTGTACTTGTCACAGTTGACTAGTACACGTCATCTAACCTAACCTAACCTAGGGTCTTTCACTCATTTTTTATTCATTTCAAGGACCTATTGATACCAAATGTACGCCTCGTCTTCTTTGGATGAAATGTCAAATTTTTTGTCCAAAAACATGGGATATGTCCAATTTCACGACCGCTGTGGTTTGTGGCTAATTCGTATACACCGGCGACTTAAGAAAACCCCTTAAGAAAAAGGCTAACAAGGTCAAATCGCATGATCTTGGTGGCCAGTTCACATCACCTCCATGGGAAATAACCACGCCCTCAAAGACCCTGTACTTTGGCGAACAAAGTTCGTGAACTTGTTCCTGACTGACCACTCTCATCAAGTACTCAGGAACAACGTATAACATCGCAATAATGTTACGTAGTGACAAGATTCCATTACGTTTTTATTGCCTTTTATTATTTACATGTTCATAAGAAACTTGTTTGTACGATCAGTCAATCTTGCCCAATCACCAAGAAGACAAATAGCTCTGTAAGACGGATTTGAGTATTTCCTCATAAGTTAAGTTGAATTAGCTTGTAATACTCTTGACTGACATCTCTCAGGCTACAGTTTGGGATGTGGATTCTGGCTAAACCAGAGGCTAGACACGTTCTATCAAAAAATTCTAGGAGCCGAAAAGTCCCTTGGATTAGATTCCCAAGTGCCAAATACTGATAGAAAAGATGTTCTATGGTCACTCCCCTTTCAATGTATTTTGATACCTTTATAGCCAATATATCAGCCTGTACAGTAATTGGGAAGTGCAAGCGGCAGTCTAAGATTCAATCGAAAACATTCGACATCGGTAATCGTCAATGGATAATTGGATAACGTATAAATTATTATCATGCTGGGATTTCGTCCCTACCTTTAACAAAAGTGATGACGACAGGATAAATATCTAGTTGCCACATGGCGATAATAAGCTACTCGGGTTTAACGTTATCTAGTAGATAGAGTGTTGACATATTAGACGTGAGGCCACATTTCAAACCCCAGGTCAGACATCAAAACGAAATATGAAAAAATATTTCCTCGGCGACTTCCTTGCAGCAGATTTCTAGCAAAAACTCTGAGAGTAAAAAAAATTGCCAAGAAAAATTTACTCAAAAAAATCTGTCATACGGAATCGACTTTAAACTGCAAGTTCCGCCACTCATTACCGAAATTAGTACACATAACATAAGTGGTGTGAGAAGATGGGTTGTAATTCTGACTGAAGGGTTGTAATGGCCAATTATGTATGTATGAAAGCATCCTGCCTATATAAAGACCAGAAGCTAGGCTATTTGTGCTTCTAATATCACGATCTTCTAAGGATAATGTTCATTCCAACACTTTTACTTTTGTATACCCATACACTGCAGTGTAGCTCATTTACTTAATAGCACTGCAATTCCTCTATCCTCAATCTCTATTACTGATGATTTTGTGCTCGACAGATTTCCGTTTACGTTGCCCCGCTGCACAGCAATTGCCACCGCATAACAAACGGGTCATTGTAAATGTTGATATTTCTGATTAACTTTGACGGTCTTGGTTTTTCTTAGTGATTAACAGCCTGAATTTTATAGAAGAAAGCAAAAACAAAAACAAAAAAAGTATATACTCTAGAGGGGGGTAAAGGATATACGTTTTGTTGTTAAAAGGTTAAGAGGAAGGAGCATAGACTAAGGGCAACTGAAACTAAACAAAAGACTTAAAGTATTAAAAAGAGAGGGCAAAATGGAAAGAAAAATAAAAACCGCGTCATTGAAATAGAAATAAGAACTGAACTGAACTGAAAAATAAATATAATTAAATAGGAAAACCATTTTGCCGAATGATATCCAGGTTGTTGTTGTTGTTGTTGTGGAGGATGTAGAGGACAGCATTGTATCTGTATCTGTACTATGATGGTTTAAAATGGTTGGGTTTGTTTGGAAGGAGTAAGAACGAGGCTAAAGGTATGAATTTCATAAATTTAATTACAAGTTCTTTCAATGCCATATTTAAATTCATTGTAATATTTTAAATATTTCGTATAACGGTTAAAAAAAAGGAGTCTTTTAAAACATTGAACACAAAATAAAAGAAGACGATAAGAATTCTTAATAGTCAGTGAAATAAAATTTTATATTCAAATTAACTTTATGCCATGAAATTGAATTGATTGCGTTCAATTAAAATTCAGTTTTATTGAAGAATAATGATGCTGTTGCTGCTTTTGCTGCTATTGCTGCCTCTGAGTCTTATAGACCAGCTGGCAGACAGACATTTAAATTTCTCTCTGACAGTGTGTGTCTTGCATATCTTGTTGGCTTCGAATAAGTTACTAAGGTTTTGGCATGTTACTCCTTTCAAAAAAACAGAGTATGAAACCCGAAAAAAAATTAAAAAATACTACGCTTGATAGTAGAATAATTTTAATTAATTTTCACCAGCTCAGCACAAATGTTCTTTCAATTTTTCTACAGCGTTTTTTTTTGCATTATTTTCCTTCCAACGTTTGTCGATTTTTCGTAATACGCCAAAGGTGTGCTGGCATGTAAATTGAATTGAATTGAATTGAACACTATTTGAAATACAATAATGCAAAGAAAAAGAAGCAAAAGCACAGAATATTTAAATGAAATTACAACCCCGTAAATAAATTTGTGGAATTTAATTTCTCTCATTTTTTTATTATCTTTTTTTTAAATGAAATTACACGATAAAATTATATTTTTATGCCACAATTTTATTTTATTTTATATTTTAATTAAATTCTGTTAATCTCAGCAATATTATGCCGCCATAACAAGGTATCTGTATTAATTGTTATGTCAAGTAAAATATTTTTTTTTCCACATTTTTTTTTAATAAAATATGGTATATGGTGGCTATTCATTAACAACTAATAAATTTTTATTAATTGTAATTAATTTGTTTAATTAATTGTAAATTATTTCTATTCAAACTCGACTGCTGGTTTGGTTTTCTATACTCTATACTGTGACAAGGCACATACAATTTAATGTGCTGATATAGCGCAATCACGAGATATCGATCGATTATATCGGGTAAGTTCCAAAATTTTACAACTGATAACGGCCATTGTGTTGAACCTATATCTGTTAAATTAGTTGGCTTTTACTGCATACAAACATACTTATCGTCGTCGAAAATCCAAAAGTACGTATCATCACTTTTTCTAATTTTACAGGAGAAGCAAAAAACGTTACACGAGTACATGTTACATGTTCATACGTCATTTTGAATTATTGATATAAAAACATAATTTTTAGTCGCATAAATTTTAAAATTGGTAGAGATATGCTAGATAACCTTACGAATCATAACCAGTCAAAAACTCGATTTTGATTTTTTTTGATGATACGTACTTTTGGATCCCCCGTACCCTTTAGTCTGTATTAAAGTCTTTCTTCTCTTACCACTTGTTTTAATTTTGCTCATAAGAGGCGGTATCTACAGTTTAAAGTCGATACTGAACTACTGATTTTTGAAAAACTTTTCATAGCAAATTTTTTATTTACCCTCAGAGTTTTTACCAGACATCTGCTGAGAGGCAGACGCCGAAGAAATATTTCTTTCGTATTACGTTTCGTACGAGATGTCTAACTTGGGATTTGAACCGTGGCCTCACGTCTAATAAACCAACACCCTACCTATTAGACCACGGCGAGTTCAACAGTGAATTTAGCACTTGTACATCTGATAGCGGCCATCTTGTTGAAGCTACATCTGTACGTACAAATAATAAATTTTTTTTAGCAAAAAGTGTGTACTGTCGCGCATTTTGTCCATTTTACGATTAGCATAATCGTGCTATTGAAAGGATCACAATGTACTGAATAAATTCAAGGCCACTGGTTGAGTAAACGATTCATCACCACCACCATATGTCGACAAAATTCAAGATCTACCGCAAACATCCGCGCTGTTGATAATAGTGTGCAGGAGAATCTGAGGAAGTCAATTACATGTGGCTCACAAAAAGTTTATACTTCGCAAATCGCAATTCAACAAGTTTTGCATAATGATTTGGTCCTTACATACATACATACATAATTGGCCATTACAACCCTTCAGTCAGGATTACGGCCTAGCTTCTCACACCACTCATGCTGTGTGTCTTAATTTTATACTGGAGAGTATAGAGTAGAACGACAGATTTTGAGAAACTTTTTCATGGCAGGTTTATTTATTCTCAGAGGTTTTGCCAGAAATCTGCTGAGAGGAAGCCGCCGAAGAAATATTTTTTTTTCATATTTTGTTTTGATATCTGGCCTAGGGCTCGAACCCGGGCTTTACGTCTAATAAGCGAACACACTACCTACCAGATCACAGTGACTTTCATTTGTGTCCTTCATTTGAGTAAACATAATTGCTATGAAAAGTTTCTCAAAAATATGTCATTCGGAGTCGACCTCAAATTGTAGGTCTAGCCACTCATGAGTGCATTCAGTATACACAACATAGGTGGTATGACAAGCCAGGTTGCAATACTGACTAAAGGATTGTAGTGATTAATAAGATAGTTATCTATGATTTGGTCCTTCACCCGTACAAAACTTAAAGGAAAAAATAAAGGCAAACCACATCGTGTGCTCGCTGAATGAGCTACGGAGCATTTTGCCAGTGATCCTAATTTTCATTGAAATGTCTTCTTCAGCGATGAGACCAATTTCTGGATAAGTGGGTATATGAACAGAACAACTTGTGAATTTAGGACGATACCAATCCACATAAGATCCAAAAACTTCCAATGCATCCTGCGAAATTCACTGTTTTGTGTGGATTTTGAGTTAGTGACGGCATCTGATAATATTTCTTTGAGAACGATGTATACCACATCATATCTGTGAACCGCAAGCGCTGTATGTTTTTGATAACGAACTTTTTGGCCTAAATTGTTCGATCTCAATATCAATGACATGTGATTTGAACCGGACGTCAGTACGTGCCACACAGCTCGTGCTACATTGGATATTCATCGCAAGCATTTGAAGATATTTTCATCGTACTTAGCGGTGATATGAACTAACAACCGAAATATTCTGCACAACCATTCGAAACCATTGTCATCGAAGGTGAAGGTGATTTGACTGCGTTAAACATTTTCTTGTGCAGTTTTATCAGGTCATAAGTGTATGGGAGTAAGCCACAAACGACAGCTGTTGTCAAACTCAACAAAACCCATGCGATTGATCAAATTTGATCTGTACAGACTCTAACTCTCAATTTTCACTCGAAATGCGGCAATTTTACTTATTGAAGCAATTATTTAACCAGCTTCTCTACTCCACTCCTATACTATGCCATGAATAGATTTCATTTGAAGTCGACTTTAAACTGTAGGTCCCTCCACATAAGTATGACAATTAATACCCACATCATAAGTGATGAGAGAAGCTAGGTCATAATCCAGACTGAAGGCTTGTAATGACCAATTATGTACGTATGTATGTATGTAAGGTCCGCTACTGAACAGAATTCCTTGATTATCATGATTACCTATCCTAAATTTCCTCCATACCTGCTCAACCTCAGCAATTTGTTTGTCTCCTTTCTTTTTCTGTATTAATTTTCTCTGCCACATCTAAATTGTCATCATATCGTCGTTCAGCATTCATCACAATGGTCAGAAGATACATTTTATGATTATTTTTCTATTGAAATCAATTTGAAATTCTTAAACATTCAAACAGAATGCAAAGATACAGATACAGAGATAATAATGAACAGAATAAATTAAATTCCTTAAGATTTGAATAAATATTTACAGATCGAAAGATATAATCGTAGTCAAACCAGACATATAATGATACATGCAATACAAATATAAATGCAGAGTAGGGATGTACATACACGTGCGAGTATATGTTTGTGTATGTACATGTGTAGGTAGTTTTGAAATTATGTCCTAGAAAAATTAACATAAATAATGTTTTTAGAGATTTTTCGATAAAATCTAAAGAAACTCATACATTCGTCCAGACACATTTTAAAACATGTCTGTGAGTATGATAATGATGCCTTCCATTGAAGAGGGCGGCTGTAGGTGTATAAACAACAGATTGTATTTGTCATGAATTGCATAAATAACGAGATAATATACCAACAACAACAATAAAAAAACATCATATTTAAACTGTCAATAGTATGGACGTTGACACATTCACACGAAATGGACAAAATCAGACAAGCAAAGGGATCTGCTAGGTATGGACATGCAGGTAAAGACTTATAAAAAAAATTCAGATTGAAAGCGATTCTATAAAACCGCTACAATATGCACTCCACAGAGAGCTTTGTACATCATTATTATACCTTGAAGAATATCACTGAGGACCGCTCTACAGTTTTCTGCTCAAAGCTTAGCGTTATCGTACAGGATAGTCAGCACGATACTGAGGCTCAGAAATTCATGTGTACTATTGAAAAATATTACGCCTGATATAGCAATACTATGTGACAGTCAGGCCGCCATTTATAAGGCTAAATCGAAAGTAGTATGGGTTTGTGTGGTTACCCTCTTCAGGGTCCCACGTCATATCGAAATTCTCAGCAATGAGCAAGCAGACGAGCTTTCGAAGACATCTCCTTGTTATGGCTGGAACCCTTATGTGAAGTGGGAGAGGGTTTTTAGATAGGTTTTCCATGGCCTTTTTGCGACCAGAACCGTACTGTGGAGTGGTAGCGAATATTTAGAAAGTCATGCTCAACAAAAACGGGAAGATAAAAAGAGGCAAAGGCTGCTTACGAACTAAGTAGGCTTTAGGCAATCAAAACTTTTGTTAAAAAATTACAATCAAAGGAGATTTGAGGCATGCATCAGACTATCAAGAAATAACCTGAGCTCTACTGACAGAACACCGTAGATTCCGAGTACATTTGATAGAATAGGCTTTGTCTAGATTCCACCATTGAGATACCAATGAATCACTGGAACACATTCTTGGAAACTGTTAGGCATGAATGCATGGCAAGCTGATGAAGAGTGAACTGACATTGTTGACATCGAGCAGCATCCTAAAAGGACAGTAGGATTGGAGAAATGCCCTATAAAATTTGGTCACAATATTAAGACATTAATCGCCGTAGTCTAGTAGGCAGTGTGTTGGCTTATTGGACATGAGGCCTAGGTTCAAACCCCCAGGTCAGACAACTCCAACTAAACGAAATATGAAAACATATTTTTTCGGCGGCTTTCTCTCAGCAGATTTACTCCCAGAGTACACAAAATTGCCATGAAAAAGTTTCTCAAAAAATCTGTCGTACGGAATTGACCTTAAACTGTAAGTTCCGATACTCGTGTATACAATTAACATACACAACATAAGTATTGGGAGGAGCAAGATCGTAATCCTGACTAAAGGGTTGTTATGACCACTTATGTATGTATATATGCATGTATTAAAACTACACTACAATAGAGTGATAATTATGGCCTGAGGAAGAATCCTGTTTAAATGCGAGAATCATCTGGCCGAAGTTGAATAGAAAACCTACTGATCAAATATTTTAAGTGGATCTTAGAGTCATCTCTGTAACTACACCGTATCGTTGCGTAATTCGATCGTCTATCTTCTGAAGAGATTGTAGATCGAATCAATTACAACTGTCCACATCTGCTTTGACCTAGAATTCTTATATTTAGGCACTTCTTTCATTGCTAGTCTAATAGAGCTGTAGCTGCTTGATATCAGTTCGATCACTGGATTTATTCACCTTTGATGATGATATTTGCTTCGATTCTAAGGTAGGAATGGTTTGACGTTACTCACAGGACTTGCCAGTTAATTCTGGCATATCGCTTTATGTGATATGAGTGCCCAAGTGAGTTTTAATTTCAATAAAGCTGATACTTTCGTTTATATGATATGTTTTTATGATATAAATATGTGTATAGCATCTGTACTATAAAATATCAACGAGTTTAATGAATGAACATCAGTTCCCTAATACTAAAGCAATTAAAAAATATTTCAAAAAATCGAATTTACAACCAATTTTTTTTCGGATTTCCCTTGGATAATCACCATCAATTAAAACCACACTGTTTTTCCAGTTTTGCTACACAATCTCTCCCCTTCTTTTCTGCAAATAATAAGCCAGCACCTGTCGATAGCTGTGGCAATACCAAACAAATTTTTTTTTTTTTTATTGAACAGGCAAGACATTAACGCCCCCAAATCTGTTAACTTTGCCCCTAAAAATGGTTTTTCATACTCTATATGTTGTTTATGCATGTACAAGTGTACGAGTGTGAGTGTGTAAATGAATATGTGTATTTAAGGATTAAATAAATGATGTTGATGGCAAAAGGGAATAGACTTTAACACGCACACACATACTTATATATTGGGTATTTAAATGCTTAAATTTTTTTATTTCTTCTTCGATTTTTTTTTGTGCCAATTGTACACTCGTTTGTGATTTTGTTTTTCTTATTGTTGTTGTTCTTGTTGCCTGGTGTTATTGGTATTGGTTTATGTGGCAAATGGGAATATTAGTGTGTGTTGGGTGTATGAGTGCAACGTCGATTTGCATATTTAATCAAAATTAACATGGCCGATAAAATCAATTACAAATGGTAACGTGAATGTGTACAAATACAAATATAAAATTTACTCATACATGAATACACATAAATAAACATATATACCTGCATATGTACATGCATACATACATACATATGAATACATTATTAACCCTTTTAGGCTTGTATATAACTTTGAAATGATATTTTCTTTCACCACAAAAATAAAAAAAAAATAAATCATCCAGACCTTTCCATAGTCTGGCTATAGTCATTAGTATGACTCCAACTGAAGCTACTCTAGTATCAATGCTACAGATGTACAAGTTTAAATTTAGTTTCTTTTTAGTTAGGTGCAGGGGAAATATCGAGAAAAGTAACAATTTCTTGTTAGAGACAATCATTAGATGTCGTTTTCAAATAAATGAGAGATCAGGTCAACTATCGCCATAGTGTAGTGGGTAGTGTGTTCGCTTATTTAACGTAAAGGAAATATGAAAAAAAATATTTCATCGGCGACTTCCTCTCAGCAGATTTCTGGCAAAACCTCTGAGAGTAAATAAACCTGCCATGAAAAAGTTTCTCAAAAATCTGTCGTTTGTAGTCGACGTTAAACTGTAGGTCCCGCCACCCAAGTATAAAATTAAGGCACACAACATGAGTGGTATGAGAAGCTAGGCCGTAATCCTGACTGAAGGATTGTAATGGCCAATTAGGTATTTCAGATCATGGTTGCCAGATTTTGAGAGGACCCTCTTCATGCTGCCGCACCAGCACCAGATTTCACCGTAATTGAAAATTATAAAGAAAACAAATTTTTATAAACAATCAAATGTCCTTTTTAACATATAAAAAGTTTCATTTGTTTAAATAAATTTAAATTAAAAAAGACAAAACAGAAGTCGAAAAAGTGCCTTAGAAAATATACACTAACCTTTCATATTTTAAGAATCTTACATTTCTCATTACATTGCTGTATATTGGTATTGCTCAGTGTATATGTAAAATGATTTTTTAAATTGATTAAGAATGGTATTGAAATTTGAATTGATATCTGCTTTAAGTAAAACTATACTCTGTATTTTGCATAAGTAATTCTCATTTAGTTCATTGCTATTTATGAACAAGTAAAAATAATTGTGAAGGGGCGGGTGGTTGGGTCTCTGTGTTCTGTGAGGGGTAAAGTAAACCATCTGACGTATAAACGTGTTGTAGTAGGGTTCCCTTCGGCTAGAATCCTTATATAGCTTGATGCCTCTACCACATTCCAATCTTCTACAATTCTCCAGCATTCTTCTCTAGAATCTTAGTAAATACATATATTCTAAAGCATTATAATCCTATTAACCATAATCGCGGGATATTGAGATTGTAGTCCAATGGTTCCCAAATACTAACTATTTACTAGTATATTTTTGTATTTTAACCTTGTAGTTTTATTAATGACTTAATGGGTAATTATTGGCACACAATTAAAGGGATGTGAAGACCAACCATTTCACCACAGATGTCAGGACCACCATTTACTAGTATATCTCAAATGGTTTATTTTACCTGTCACAGAATACAGAAACCCGACCACCCGCCCTTTTACAATTATTTTTACTTATTCATAAATAGCAATGAACTAAATGAGAAGTACTTTTTAATTACATTTGTTCAACCGACTAATATAATAAGTAATCAAACGATTGTAGCTGACACTCTTATTGATCGTAACACTTAAATACAATTATATATGTGTTAATATGAACAGAGCAATTTTAGTACGAAGAGAGCAATGTTAATATGAAGAGAGCAATGTTAATGTAAATAGAACAATGTTATGTGTGTTTAACAGAATACACTGTAGTATACATATGATCATGATATTCAAAAATTCACTAATTGAGTTCTATTAAGGTTCCTTTAGACTACAATTCCAATATCGTGTGCTGATGGTTAATACGAGGATTGTGATTTAAGTTTTGGATACAACAATAGTTTGAGAAATAATAATGGAAATTACAAGAAAATGGAGACAGGGTTATGTATAAACAAAGCTCAAAATTACATAGCTTATCCAATCAAGCTCAAAAGTAAGTTATTTAATTGCTCCACAGTGGTTTTAATATCACAATGTTTCTACCTTTTAAGATCATCAAGGTTGTATGCTTATAAATTTCTCAAAATTGTTTTTGTTGAAAATGGATGGATGTTCTGATCGAGCAACCTACTGCACGCTACTTCTATTTAACGATCACAATAGTCTCTGTACCGAGAAGACTAACTGTCCTCATTATGATGGTTAAATTCGAGTCCACTGGTTTAGTAAACCAACAATCAAAACCCTTACGTCGATAAGACAGAAGATCTGCCGAAAACACTGCCGCTGTTGGCATTCGATTTGAGTCGCTCACAAGAACTCGGCTTTTCGCAAAGTCTCTACAAAGGCCTTATATTAGATCTGATCTTCATAGATTTGGTTAGGAGAGTCCTGTTGGAGCAATTGAGCATATCAGAGGTCTGTATTAAAACTCAACAAGCCGAGTGCTGCAATCAAAATGATGTATATACTGGAAGCACGACTTTAATGCATTCTGTTACAACTTTTATAAAACATCATTCAAGACGGAATTACCTAGCGTTAGAGCCGTTCACTGGCGCATAAATAGTTTTCTAAAAGACCTAGGCTGGACGATGATATCTATCTACTTGGTTACTATTTTTGCGACATATCTGCCACAACATGATTGGACGAGTTGCTGGGTTGTAAACCAGACTAAAGGTTGTAATGTCCTGTTACATAATAAAACTTGGAATATTTTAAGCTTGCAACAATGGTTGTGGTGCCTTAGGTTAGGTTAGGTTAGGTTAGAGGACGTGCACTTGTCAATTAAGACAAGTACAGTACCCGGAGGTCGAATTGACCCATTGTACAACGTCCTTAAAGAGGAAGGATACGAGAGGGAATAGGATATAAAGGAGAGGAGATAGGAAAGGGAGAATGGGAATGTGGTGCCTTAAAGGGTTAAAAATAAATGTATATTTGTATACAAATGGACTTATTTAATATTACACGTAAAGACAGAATTCAGGAACTGAGTAATGAGACCAATTTAATACGGATAGGTCTGCTTGAAAAATTAGAATTTAAAAGAAACGAACACAAACTCGTTGATCAGTCTTTGAATAATTAATTGAAGCTATAAAGCAAAATCATTGGAACTCTCCAATAGCATAGAATATCATTTCACTTAAGATATGTTTCCTAAACGTCTGGGTACTGATCCTTACTAACCGACATTTTAAACAACTTGGAGTTGGTCACATTTGCCATTCCCGTTGAATCATTAAGTTTTATGTGCACGTATGTATGTATTTATTTTATTTTGTATAAATTTAAGTCTTTGTGTGTATTTATATATACATATGTATGTGTGTATGAGTCTAGGTAAATCTACAATTACTTTAACATTTAATTGTAATACACACTATAGATGTAGATGTAGCATAGCATAGATATTCGTAAACTGTTGTATTAGATAGATTTTCTATAGCATATAGAATTACGACTCTCATGTTTTATTTTTCGGTTCGTTTATTAGAATCTCCATTTTTAACATGCATTCGGTTATATACATACATACATACACATCGTGTACACCTATAAACTTGTAACTATTATTTGTTCATTTGTCTGACGATCTTACGCTTGACATAATCCTATGTACATGTATGTATATGGAATTGTGTTTCTTCTGTTACGTCGATAAGACAGAGGAGAACAATAATGGAAGCCAGTATAAGGGGCTCAAGTAAAAGTTTAGAATTTTAAAATCGCACTTGTTAACCCTTGAAAGTATATGAGGGTTTTATAGCTAATAATTCGAAATATTTCAACGCTAAGTTTGTAATCTCAAGCATAGTTTAAAGTATGAGCTCATAGTAAAAGGAATCGAATTGGATCAAGAGAAATTTAATGCAATTTAATGTCGCCCGTTGGCTTATAAACACCCCCCCCCCTGATATAAGCCTCTAATATGCCTGCTTTCCAGGACATAAGAATAACTTCAAACATTGTATTACCAGAGCCGGTACAGAGCTCATGAACTTCAACGTGTTATACGATACAGACGGTTTGATTATTTACTTAATTACGTGGTCATTGCAATCCTTCAGTCAGGATTACAAACTAGCTTCTCACATCACCCATTTTGTGCATGTTAATTTTATACATTAGTGGCGGTACCTACGGCTAAGAGTCGACTCCGAGCGGCGATTTATTGAAAAACTTTTTATATTTGTCGCCCTAGTCGGCTTGTTAGACGTGAGTCCACGGTTCAAACCCAAGGCAGTACTATAGTGCTTGAATAATGGAATTCAAAAATACAAGGTATAAAGGAAATGTATTTCTTTTTAAGATAGGCATAAAGGGATACCAAATGTCAAAGGACTCCAGTCAGATTAGTCTCACATTCTTTGTACCACGACGATCTTTGAAAGGATCTCTCATATTGGATTCATGTTCATTATGTGTAAAGTATATAGGGACCAAACTCTCAAGGAGGCAAAGGCGAATGATGAGAGGGAAGGCGATGATGTCTTACGTCTTTAAAAGAGACGATTAAGACTAAGACATTGCTTTTCAAAGCAATTTTTCCCACTCTCAGCAGTTATTGCTAGAAAACTGAACTTCGAAAATATTAAACTTACGGCGCTCCCTATATGAACCTTGTCCTCATACATACATACATAATTGGCTATTAAAACCCATCAGTCAGGATTACGGCCTAGCTTCTCACACCACTCATGTAGTGTGTTGATTTTACACTTGAGTGGCGGGACGGACCTGCAGTTTAATGTCGACTCCGAACGACAGATTTTTGAGAAACTTTTTCATGGCAGGCAACTTGCCCTCATAAAATTTACAAATTAAAGCTTTACCAGCTCTGGCTTTGCCAAACTATTCTCAGCGGCATCGTATAAGTGTGTTAAAGCATAGACAACTGAGGTTTAAAGTTGTTTGCTGGTGGCCTGAAATATTCCAACAACATCAACATATCGAAATGAGAAATTGCATCCAATAATGAATAAATATTGCATGGCGTATAGGCAAACTATAGCAAAAGAAATTTTATTTCGACAAAATGGCTTTGAGACACCTCTGGCACTTTTCTCTTTTTACCTATATTTTGTTATCGTTCGGCTCTTATTTAAATTGTATTTAATTTTTATCTATTTTTACAGTGATTTCTGTTGTAACTTTTATTACTATAGTTATTGTTGTTGCTATTGCTATATTACAAACGTTGCTGTTGCTATTGCTACTGCTACTGCCGTTCCTCTGTATTCATTCATTATTATCCCCCCAAACATGTTGTAATTTGTCAAGCTTTGGTTTAATTTTCCAAAACTACATGATTTAATTTAGTATTTAGTTTTTCGGGTTAGTTTTAAATAATACCAACAACTACTACTACGGCAACAACATGAATTGTAAAGGAAAACGTAACGAAAATTGTATCGGATTAGTTGAGAAGGATTAGATAAGAATGTTTGGTGTAACATTTGCTGTGTACATTGACACGAATGAACTGCAAAAATGGTGTAAATGTTGTAAATTTGAAACATTTTTTCATAAAAACAGGATTAAAATAAAGGACATTAGAAGATATAATGACAAGATTAAATTAAATAATTTGAATTGAAATATATTTGAACACCTTTTTTTTGTAGGGGATTGTGGCAAAGTTCAATTCAGAATGCTTTTTCGTATCTTTATGTTACAGAGAGATTGCCAGATTATAGATACAATCGTTGAGGGGAAAAGGTGATACAACTTTTTGAACCGACGGCCGCATCTAAAATTTAGGAAGTCATTCATACTCATGAACTTCAGCATGGATTTCCAAATTTTTGCATTTCCGGCCATCTTGTCAGCTCTCAAATGAGTTGTCATTTATTGAGCTGGTTTTGCTAATTCACCACGGACGGATATACCATTCAACAACACATGCTAACCGTAAAGTTATTTTATCAAAATGGGCGTTCTAGTCTTCAGAGATGAGCCACAATCGTACCAATCTACATAACATCCAAGAAAGTCCTTTATAAATACTGAAAAAGTTACTCTGTCGTATGAATTGTAGGCTGTCTGCATCATTGGTCCACGGTTTTCTTTGAGAATAACATTGGCCAGACTATCATTGTCAATATCGAGTACTATAGGTCGATAGGTACGGACTTCTAATGGCCTGATAATGGATGATCTGAATACCAATGGCTTTAACAGGACGACAATAAGTGCCACATTATCACTTTGGATATGAAAGCCTTTTGAAAACAATTGAAAATAATAATATCGGGTGTTTTTTTTTAGATATCGATAACTATCGATAACAGCCAAGAATGGCAAAATGTGTTACCATTTATGTGTAGTAAGACTTGTTAAGTCATTGTGAATAGTTGAACACCAGAACAATTCTTTCAAATTATGAGAACGAGGGCATGGTCATCTTACGTGGAGGTGATGTGAACCTACTGCCCATATCGTTCGATTTAACACGATTGGGATTCTTCTTGTGGAAACCTAGCATCGAAATATGCAAATGATTAACAATAGATCTCTGATATTGAATACCGCGAGCTGAAGGTGGAACAGTATTGAACCGCTGCACGCAAGTTACTATTTGGATCCATTTATCTTTGAGCACCATCCTCTAGAGGTATGCAATATCTGTTATCTTCGGCAAACCATTTGCATATATCGTGTTGTAAGGGTTCTGTGTCCAAATGATTTCTTCTATCATTAGAAGCTTTTTTTCAATTGCACAGCAAAAATTCTGAGAGTAAATAAACCTGACATGAAAAAGTTTCTCAAAATCTGTCGTTCGGAGTCGACGTTAAACTGTAGGTCCTGCCACTCAAGTATAAAATTAAGGCACACAACATGAGTGGTGTGAGAAGCTAGGCCGTAATCCTGACTGAAGAGTTATAATGGCGAATTATGTATGTAACTCGATAGGCATCAAGTGAATTAAAATGTTTGTGGTAGTCCTAGGTAGGTTGTCAGTGAACCAGTAGGGCGCAAGAGGCCATTGTACGTCGCAACGGACAGATGCGCAAAAAAAAAAAGAAAAGAAAACTAATAAACATGGGAAAAAATAAGAACATATTGTATGGCGCTGTATTCTAGAAGGCGCTGTATTCTAGTAGGTAGAGTGTGGTTCAAAACCAAGCAAACTTCTCACAGCACTCTTGTGGCAAAAACGCTGAGAGTAAATAAAATTACCATGAAAAGTTTCTCAAATCTGTAGTTCAGAGTCGACGTTAAATTGTAGGCCCCAGCATTTTTGGATTAATTAACAGACACAACTTGGCGTGAGAAGTTAGGTTGTAATCCTGACTAAAGGATTGTAATGACCAATTAAGTAAAAGTAAGTATAGCGTTAAAGGTAGGCGGGATAGATGGGTGTTTATCGAAGCTCTATATTCTTTTGGTCATAAAAAAATTTCAATCATTTTTTTAGTATCTAAACTAATGCCTTTAAAAGAATTTATAAAAATAATTAATTTAATTTTAATTGTCACTTCAATTTGCATGACATTTCATTTTATAATCATTTTGTAAAATACCTTTAAATCAATTGCTAGGCAACATTTGAATTTAAATTGTTACGATTTTTAGAATCATTTTTTAATTTTTTTTTACTGCAAAAATAAAAAACATTTTTTATTTCAATATTAATTTGCATATCAAATTTAAATAAATATGTATGATATCTCTATACACAGATACATATATGTACATGCATACATGTATATTTCTTTAATATTTATTGTTAGAATCCATATACATACATATATAAAAATCATTGATATAAATTGCCAATAATAACGTTAATATTTTCGAAAGCTAATCCCTTGGCTTGATAAGTTTTAATACTCCTGCCTCTGCTCTATTTTATGCCTTATACACTGCACTGCACTTTATGGCAATTTGAATGCATGGACAAAAATATGTATTCAATGACATGTTCATGTTCAAATAGGGTAGCTTTTTAAGAGCTTTAGAACTAAAAATTATGATATAAGACAAAAGGCAATTTATTTTTTTTAATATAATTTCATGACTACGAGTCACTAGGTCCATTTATCATTACAATTTTCGTCACTTAAAGTCGTAGAAGATAAAAGAGCCCTGGTGTCTCCTATCTAGACGATTTGAGTAATCTGCCAACATTGGACATAAGGAGACTAAGTGACTTCATTAGAAGCCTCAAATGGTTTTGGAACCAGGTTAAATGAATACTTGAGCCTAGATATGCCAATACAATTTGAATGGACAACCAACTCTAGCAACTGATATCTAACGACCTACTTGATGATTTTGAAAGCTGATGAGTAGCCTAGCAGGGAGAAAGTCGACTTATTAGACTCGAGTCCATAGTTCAAACTATAGATCAGGCTACTCGAATAAAACAAAATATGAAAAAAATATTTCTTTTGGCGACTTCCTCTCAGCAATCTTCTAAAAAATCCGTTGAGAGCAAATAAAATTGCCGTGAAAGGCTTATTAAAAAGCACTTTCGTTCGAAGTCGATGTTAAACTATAGGTCCCGCCACTCACGGATAAAATTAACACATACAATAAGACTCCGCTTAACGCACGGGATACGTTCCAATAAACTATTCACAATGACTTAACAAGTCTTGCTAAACAGAAATGATAACACATTTTGCTCTTCTTGGTTGTTATCGATAGTTATCGATATCTGAAAAAAACACCCGATATTATTATTTTCAATTGTTTTCAAAAAACCTTAATAAACAGCAATGATAACACATTTTGCTATTCTTGGCAGTTATCGATAGTTATCGATATCTGAAAAAAACAACCGATATTATTATTTTCAATTGTTTTCAAAACAAAACCTTCATAAACAGCAATGATAACACAGTTTGCTATTCTTGGCTACTATCGATAGTTATCGATATCTGAAAAAAAACACCCAATATTATTATTTTCAATTGTTGTGTATTGTGAATGGGTTTTTTTCTTCATTTTCTGAATTTTTACTGCATTTTATAGGAAATAAATAAGCTTAAAAGGATATTCAATACACTATGCTGCTGCATAAATCTGTAGATATTGCTCTCAATGCGTTTTATTATTGATATTTTTCCCAGGCTGCTATAAATATTTTTTTTCTATTATTTTCTATGCATATTCATGGACATTTTTTCCATGTGAATGTATGTATGAATTTATATATTTGCATGCGCTTATCACCATCTGCAAATTTTATCTCCTTTTTTGTTGTCAAAATCCTTCTTCACATGTGAGATTGTCTACAGCAGCTGGTTGTATGATTTTATTTTTGATTATTTTTCTTGCCTTTCTCTTTCCCTTTTTATCTTTGTTTCTTAGCCATATTTACATAGATTTTCCTATATTATTTGCTTTTTTCTTTCCTCTTTTTTTTATTTGTAACCATTCTGATTGTAGATTATTTGCCGGGAGTTTAATTTTATCTTTTTTTTTTTGGGGGGGATTTTTGTTTGCATATTTATAAGGAATTTTATGTTTTGATGGTAGATTTAACACACTGATTCAATAAAAATTAATTACTCTGGCAATTGTTATTTCAATTGTCAATGTATTGTAAATAGAAATTAGAAATAAACAATGGACAGGTGTTGGAGTGTATAGATACATACACATATAATTGAGCAAAAAAAAAAAACACAAAATAACAGAGAAGTGTTGAGATTTATTTGAACAAATAACACATGAAATGTAATTGAAATTTATAACCACAAACAAATCATAATCATAATATGCAAATACAATTGTAAGGATATAAGATTTATTTTAATGATTTAAGAAAAAAAATAAAATTGAAGTTAACTTAATGCACTCTTGAACATGTTTAATAAGTTACAGAGACAGATTTGAGCAGACGCAACCTTAGCAATAGGATTCAGTTCTTTAACTCCTCTGCTAGCTCTGCTGGATTTAAGCTGATTGCGTAACAAGGGAGACCATAAATATGTACATACAGTCAGGATTACAACCAAGCTTCTCACAACACTTAATGTGCATGTTAATTTTGTACATGAATAACAAAACCTATAATTCAAAGACGACCCCGAACGATAAATTTTTGAGAAACCTTTCATAGCATTTGTATTTTACTCACAAAATTTTTGCCACAAGACTGCTGAAAGGAAGATGCCAAAAGAAATTTATTTTTCATATTTGTTTCGTCTTGTTCGCAATGTCTGAACTTAAGTTTGAACCAGTTTGGATTTCTTTATTAGATTATAAACAAGACATGAAGTCGCCTTAGGCTAGTATGTAAAGTGTTGGCTTATTAGATAAGACGATGGTACCAACCTCAAGGTCAGACATTAAGACGAAGGTTAGGTTAGGTTAGGTTAGAGGACGTGTACACTGCATGATGATTAAGTAATTACCGTGAAAACAATTTTGTTTAAAACAAAACAAAAAAAAAAACAAAAAAATTTCAACAAATCCATTGCATAAAAGCTCTTGAAAATTTTAAATTCAAACAGAAGCTGCAAAAATGTCGCTGGTCCACAATGTAATAACAGTAATCGTATGGTTGGTGTTAAACTTAAACTGTTGAAGACAACAGTATAATTGACAACTCTTGTAATTTTCATAATTTACTAATGGTTCATTGCAGAAAGTCACGCGCCCCTAGTTCAAGGATGTCAAACTGTGGAGTGATGACAAACATCTCTCGCATACCATAACCCTGGATGCCAATGATCCTCATATAAATTTTACCTTCAATGTCTTGGAAGAACTACATAATGTGGACATACACACAGAGGCCAGGATTACACAGAAAATTAATCCCGATTACTTTTTAACCATAAATACCACGATGAATTTATGCAACATTTTGAATTGGAAATTAAAATCACCAGTTGGATCCTTAAACTCTAAATTCCTTAAGGAATATGGTCACATTTTGGAAAAATGTCCCATTGTTAAGGTAAATACATACAATTTTAATTCTTTGCTAGAAGGAAAATATCTAGGCCCACACTGTTTATATGCTATCTAGGGCTCTGTTAAATTTTCTAAAATCTTAAGACGTAAATTGCAGGACAAATATTTTCTACATAAATTTTGGTACCCGAGGATACTACTTTGGCTGACTTACCCGAAATGGATTTTGAAGTTAATTTTTCCGCTTATCATGTTGATGCAAATAAACAGCGTGCCATGTTCCTGAATGATCACTTTACAGGCGAGTTGGTGGTCCAAGATGTGAAAAATGTTAAGCCAGGCATTTTGTCTTTATTGCCGAAAACTGCTGGATAAAGGAGAAATTTTTAAAATGAACCTTTTTGTTTATTTTAAAGAAATAAAAATTAATTCAATTAATTACTACAAAAATAATATTTAAAAACTAATTTTACTTCTTCTAAATCCAGCTACACTTGAAAGTATTCAAAATCCTTAACCTTCTCTATAATGCTTGCATCACTTCCTTTAGGAAGATTAGAACTGCTGGATTTAAATTTAATTTTAATACTACCAGCGCCATCTGGTGCTTGATCAATGTAGATCAACAATTTTAAGACGCCATTGAATTTCATTTCTTTTTGTCTTTTTCTTTCTTTCACTCGCCTGCTATGATATTTGTAGCTTTCACATGACAATCTACCGTTTTTTCAGAACAGCCAATAAGTGAGCTCGACAGCCATTTGTACGGCTGTTTCTTCAAAAATCAATTACAGAAATCAGAAAAAACAAAATGGCTGATTAAGTAGGACAAGATTTATTCAATTTATGTTAGGTTAGAGGACGTGTACTCGTTAACTGTGACAAGTACAGTACCCGGAGGTCGAATTGATCCATTGTACAACGTCCTAGCTTCTCACACCACTCGTGTTGAATGCGTTAATTTTATACATGAGTAGCGGGACCTACAGTTTAAAGTC
Organism: Sarcophaga rosellei; assembly: GCA_930367235.1. NCBI lineage: Eukaryota > Metazoa > Arthropoda > Insecta > Diptera > Sarcophagidae > Sarcophaga > Sarcophaga rosellei. Next base: position 10,395,426 of record OV884020.1, on the reverse strand, counting down.
GACTCCGAACGACAGATTTTTGAGAAGCTTTTCATGGCAATTTTGATTGCTCTCAGAGTTTTTGCCAGAAATCTGCCGAGAGGAAGTCGCCGAAGAAATATTTTCATATTTTCATTTTGATGTCTGACCTGGGATTTGAACTCGGGCCTTTCGTCTAATAAGCCAACACACTACCTTCTAGACCACGGCAACTTCATTAAGACGAAAATATGAAAAAATGTTTGTTTGGAGCCCATCTGTCAGACGAGTAAACAGAAATTGCCATGAAAAGCTTCCCAAAACTCTGTCGTTCACAGTTAAACTATCGTTAGGCTGTAGGTACTGCTACTTATGAATAAGTGGTGGTGTGTGAAGCTAGGTTGTAATCCCTACTGAAGGATTGTAATGACCAATTAAGTAAGTAAGTATGTAAGTAAGTGAGTTGCACTTGCGTGAAATTTAAAGTTTCTGAAGACAATATCGAATTGATGTTTTCGGATAATCGGTTACAGTAGCATTGATTTCAAGAGATTAATAGAGAATCCTTCCCTCTCAGCAGATTTCTGGCAAAAACTATGAGAAAGTTGCTCAACAATCTGTCGTTCAGACTCGACGTTAAACTGTAGGTTCCGCCACTCACGTATAAAATTAAGGCATACGACATTAGTGGTGTGAGTAGCTAGGACGTAATCCTGACTGAAGGGTTGTATTGGCCAATTATGTATGTATGTATGTATGTAATAGGAGTCCTTTGTTCATAATTGACCAGTTTTTTCAATTTTTGTTTGCACTTTTCTCATGGTTAACACATTGGGTCCACTTTCTCGATTGCAAACTGTCTTATCATAACTTTTTAAAATTTTTGTAATAATTTTCCACAATTCTAATGCATAGCTCAGAGATGCTGGCCTACACCATCAGAATCCAATGGTTTCCTACACCGTTTCCATTTCTAAAAACATTTTCATGACTACCAACATAGCTATCTAGTTGAAAGCCTATTATCGTTGCTCCTTTCTTTTTCTTTTTTTATTTTTTGCTAAAGTTTAAGAAATTTCTTCTTTTTAATAACAAAAAAAAACTCTTTTTATAAGACTTCTTTGACAAACAACTACCAACAACAACAACAAATAAATTTTCATTTTGTACCTGAAGAAAATGTTAAATTTTTACGGAAGCGACAAAGTCTAGATAGTTTTTGGCAAATAATTGTGTGTTTATTGAATTTAATTGGCTTTGAAATGCAGATAAATTTACAAACAATCGAGAAAACTATGAAATTAAAATGTCTACACAAAGAGTAAGAAGACATACAAATTGATTGCAGGAAAAGGGGTTTAAAAGTTTAAAAGAAAATCATTACTGTAGTATGAAGGAGCCAGCCCCTGATTTCTTTGAATACTTAAGCAATTATTGCCTTGATGATATCCACTAAAAATTTAGAAAAATTTGAAATTTTTTTCTTAAAATGTGTTTCCCTTAAATTATACTTGCCACATGTTATGTTCATGCAACACCAGAAAGGATAATACAACAATAACATCAACAATATAAAACAGCAAGCCATACAGGATATGCTTGAAGAGTACTGAAGCATTACATTGAGGTTTCAGCATTGAAGCAAAACGTTGTATGCGCATTAGGCTGATGATGATGATGGTGATGATATTAATGTGTTTCTCTATGTTGCTGACTTTCTATAAGGAGATGAGCTATTGAGGAAGACTATGATTGCCATACGTACTCATGAATATGCATATTGTTGACTTTACAACCAAACGTAAAAGGGGGAAGAAAATGCCAGAAATCTTTGAAATGTTTATGTGCGTGTTTATTTTAGTTTTGAATACGATTTAAATCAGTTTTAAACACACTTTTGCCATTTTCTTTAAAAAGAATAACACACTTTAATTTCTATGAGACACAGAGGAGCTACACAAGAAAATTAAATTTCAGAAGGAATACGCAAGTGTTATTGAAGGAGAAAAGGAAAGAAATGTGGCCGTAAAATTATTTCACAACAAAATTTTGGAAAATAAATCAAAAAAAAAATATTCGAAAGAAACCAATCACATTCAGAAGCATAATTTTAAAGAGATTAGGAGGTTAGGTTCGATTTATTCAGAAAAACCATAGCTTACCTGTTATCTAGATGGCTGGCTATTCGCAATTACCCTGATAGTTCTATGCTGCAACGGATTTTTTTTAAATCTGCTTCGACTGGCTATAATTTTTCAATAAATTCTGTGCTCTTCCTCTCAGATTCCCAAGTGACGGACAGTAACAGAGAAGACGTTTTGCAGAGACCTTGTAATTACAGCATCCGCAGAAGTCATTGTGATGTATTTTCAATCTTTGAGCGCGCATAGCCAAAGGCAAGGGTCATATTGTAACTATTACGAGGTTATTGTGTTGGATTCCAGCTAGATTTATTGCAAATCGTGTTATGCATGTACTATCTATAGTGGATCAGATTTGTCTGGGCACCCATATTTGCTTTGTGAGCAGGTAACGTGTGTGTGTGTGTGTGAGAACATCTTTTTTGCTACTCTGCAGAGTTATAAAAACTTCAAGTATGAATCATATGTGGATCCCACGTGGAACTAATCATGTCTTGCTATCTCCTCTAAAAGATCCCGAGATTCATTAGCGATGTTAGACATGCAATGCGAAATCCCTTGAAATCTAATGAAGGCGCTATCAGTGCATACTGAAGTCTTCGTAGTCTAGTAGGTAATGTGTTGACGAAAACCCATATTTCACCCCTGACTCGAACAAGACGATATATGAGAAAATATTTCACCATCGACTTCCTCTCAGCAGTCTTCGGGCATAAGCTCTGAAAGTAAAAAAAATACCTATGAAAAGTTTCTCCGAAAAAAGATCTTGTTGTTCAAACTTGTTAACTTAGGTCCCTCCATTCTTGAACAAAATTAACACACACAACATGGGTGATGGTGAGAAGAGTATGCGTTCATTTCAACTCAATTTATATTGGCTCTGAATTCATACAGCCTTTATGGTAGTAAAGTTAACCTAGACAGTAGTGAAGTGAAATAATGTAATCGGATAATGCAAGGGATATTTTAAGATTTCAAATGCTAAGCGATCATACACCAGTTCATCAGATGAGGTTATCCTGTATACCTGATCATTGCATCCTTTTTTGGGACCAAGCAGCAGACGAACTGTTCAGGTTCAGTTTTGGAAGCTATAACAAAGGTCGTCGTAGTCTAGCAGGTAGTGTGTTGGCTTATTTAGACGTGAGGCCTCGGTTCAAACCCTATGTCAGGCAGCTAAACGAAATATGAAAAATATTTCTTAGGCGACTTCCTCTCAGCAGATTTCTGGCAAAAAATAAAATTGCCATGAAAAGTTTCTCAAAAAAATCTGTCGTTCGGAGTCGATTTCAAACTGTAGGTCCAGTCACATACAACATGAGTGGTGTGGGAAACTAAGTCGTAATCCCGATTAAAGGTTTGTAATGACCAATTATGTATGTATGTATGTAACAGAGAGAAAGTATAAAAGCCATAGAAGGGATCGTGATATACAAAATTTTAAATTATTCACTGGCAAGTGCGATGTTTGTAGTAAAAGTAACAGCCCCTCAGTTGTCTTGTAGGTTGAGTGTTGGATTAATAGCCCAAAGCACTTGGTTTAAAGCCCGGCTCAGACATCTCAACATTCTGAGCGTAAATAAAATTGCAATGAAAAGTTTATCAAATCTGTAGTTAGGAGTTGATGTTAAACTGCAGGTCCTGGTGTGAGAGGCTAGGTTTTAATCTTGACTAAAGATTCAAATATCTTTTCCCCATTGTTGTTTGGAGTTATTATTGCGGTAGTTCGCATTTCGGTAAAATGATGAATGAATTCGTCAAAATGCTGAGGCTCACTGATTTATAACTTATTTATAATTATTATTACGTATCAAATTCTTTCTCTCTTCTTTCGATTTACTCAAGTTTGATTAATCATGTAAGAGTAAAATCTTCGAACAATCACCCACAATCTACTTTATATGTTGACTCTCTGTAAAATGAATTTTCAAGCACCACCTTCCTTACCGAAATGCAGTGGGAAGGTCTTCAAATAGTCTAAAACAAAACAATGCGCTGAGAAAGATGGCCAGTGCAGACGACCATTTACACCAGGAGGAAACCAGAAAGAATTCTGCCTGTTAAGGCACACCATGAATTTATTTATAAGCTGAACTGCGCCTTGCTCGCTGATTAATTGAAGTGATAGCTTGGCTGTGGACGGATGGGTTTAGTGGTGCGTTAAGCGCTTCTCTAATAAGAAATTATCTTTGTAGATTTTGATAGCGTTGGGTGTTTTTGTTTGTCATGCTAGGTTGTAATCTTGACAAAAGGGTTGTAGTGAACAAGTTAATCTGATTTATAAATTACTATCCTCGAAACCACAGAAAATATTTCACAATTCAAAAGTATTTGAACGTATTTTTAATAAAAAGTTCCAAACCTTTGAATCAAAAAAACGTTGTCTTAATTATCCCAACAGTAGCTATTTCAAGGTTCGCCTATTCATTTGAAATTTTTAGTATTTTGATTGGATGCTAAAGTTGTTTCATTTTATTTTCCTCTTTTTCAAGAACATCCTGCCCCAAACACTATGGCATTATAGCGCACTCAACAACTTGAAAATCGTTTGTATCGTCTTCATTTCAAAGTATTTACATTTTTTCAAGATGAACTTAAGAATTTTTCTTGCTTCTCTTTTGTATGTATTTGCCTTTAGCACATGCTGATAATGATGATGATGACGATGATGTTGATGATGGTGAGGCGCTAGCTGAAGCTGATGCACTTTTCTAGTAGTGAATGGCAAAAGGAGCACTTCTTGTTGTTGATATTATTGAAATCGTATACACTTGAGTATTTTGTTTATTCAATTGAAATGTTTTAGTCAAAATTAATACAAAATAATATTTATTTTATATACACTGTAAGGGGGAGGGGGAAAACATAGAGAAGAAAAATTTGAAGTGCAAGGCAATACTCTCGAATAACAATAATATTTTCATTTTGGGGGGTTAAAATTTGCCAAAAAATACTTGCAAATTAAGTGAAAATAAAAGATTTTAAAGAGATTTCTTTTGTTGTTGTTGTGGTATTTCAAAAAGTCAGATTTAATACAGAAATCAAGTCAAAACAATTACAATCAATGGAATGCAAGCAAGTCTTTGTATGAAATTTGTGTGTCCTTTGTTCGCAACTTGCCTCTGTTATCAGAAAGCAAAGGAAAGAAGCAGAAGAAGAAGAAACTTTGTCCATATCCGTTCTGACCATATTATGTACCCTCTCTACTTGTATTCTTGCTTTCTTTCTTCTTTCAAATAACATCATCAGAACACAAAAACTATTGTAGACATAGGCCAACAACATTTAAGCACATTTTCTCTCTTTGGTTTGTGAGATAAAAAAAAGATGGCAAAAGAAAACTTTTAAGGCGTAAGACACTCAGACAGACAGACAGACACCCACAGTTTTTATGTTGGTTTACATGGCCAGTTGAACATGTTTTACAGTCACGTTTAAAGATTTTCATGTGTGTCCAGCAATATTTTAGAATAACTGTCAACTTAAAAACTAAAAACAGGAAAAAAAAAATGGGAGAGAACTAAGTGCAGGACAAGCATGCTTAACGCGGAGATACAAAATTGCAACTGTTGTGTGTGAAAAAACAGCAGATGAAAGTTGGCTTTGTAGCAACAACAAATAAATTTAAGAAATGTAAGCAAAGATTTCTAATTAAAAACAACTTTAAAGATTTAAAATTGTGTTTAAAACTTTCTAAGCTTTAACTCATGCTGTTTCATAGATTATGAAGTGTGACCAGAAAAGTCTTCTTACTGAAAACTATCTACACTAAGGTGCTTAAGTCAAGTTACCCATAAAATAGGACATTTATGCCGGCTCCACTTTCTCCTCATTCAAACAGCTCTTACAATGATCGTAATTTGGATTACTCATACGCTTAGAGAGACGTTCTAGCATACTACATACATACATAATTGGTCATTACAAACTTTAGTCAGGTTTACGACCTAGTTTCATACAATACAATGTGCAGTAATTACACCCTTCCAGAGCATGATTGAATTCCTACAAAGCGGCAAAAGAGATTTGGTCTTTCTCTCGTCAAACGAGGACAGAGTATTGTGTGTATTTTGCAAATGACTGCAATATACCACCAGGATTCTTATGTCCTTTCATGCAAAATCCTAAATAATCCTCGCAAAAAAGTCTAATGTTTCCGGTTCATATTACCACCACATGAAATGACCATGGCGTCAACTCGCTTGTACAAAATGTGGAATATAGTATTCTCCTTTTGAAACTACATGTCGTTGGTGTGCAGTTCATCGAATCCATTGACCAATAAGGCACACCGTTGACAGTGATAACTTGGTCAATGTTGTTTTTAAAGAAATATGGACCGTTGATGCCGGCAGCCCGAAATCTACATCAAGCAGTCACTTTTTAGGGATCAAATAGAATATGCTCTTGATTCTTCTGTGAATTGCTATCTTTTCAAATTCGACCAGTTTTCGTTGTTTATGTCTCCTTGCATTTAAAAATCAGCCTCATCGCTGATGATGATTTTTTGATAAATATTAGCGTCAATAGCCCACTACTCTAAAGTCCATTTAGTGAACAAACGCCGTTGTTAATGGTCGTTAGCTTCTGTTCCTGCGTCAGTTAAATTTTGTACGTGTGTAGGCCCAAGACCTATCCGTTGGAAGGACCAAATCGAGGAAGCCCTGTCATCGATTGGTGTGACCAATTGGCGTAGGCACGCAAGAAGCAGAGGTGTGGGTGGAGAGTAGAGTAGTGGTCGCGGAAAGCCTGAGTTCTATTAAACGAAGCAAAATCAATTGCCACGAGATCTCCTGCGCACTCTCACACAATAGTGTCGATGTTTCCTGTAGATCTTGCGTTTCGTCTGCATAATGTTGCTGTTCGATTGTTTACTGAGCCAGTAGACTCAAATTCAACCACTACATTGCGAGTTTCTAGTCCTCTGGGTGGAACGATTAGGACGATTGTAAAAGGGCTGAAGGGCACGGTATGTTACCTCAACAGAACACCCATTTTGATGAAACAATTTTATTATTTGCACATGTTGTTGAATGCTACATCCGTCCATAGTGGTTTACAAAAGAGACCGAATAAATGACAACTAATTGAACAGAGATAGCCTTAACAAGACGACCAGTATCAATTGTCAAAGTTCAGAAGCCCCAGTTGAAATACCCCATATAACTATCATGCTGGTTAATATTTTTATGCGGTTTACTTACATACGTACATAATTGGTCATCACAACCCTTCAGTCAGAATTACGACCCAGCTTTTGACATCACTTATCTTGTGTGTGTTAATTTTATGCATGAGTGGCAGGACCTACAGTTTAAAGACAACTCAGAACGGCAGGTTTTTTCAGAAATTTTCTTCAGGGCAATTTTATTTAATTTCACAGAGTTTTTGCCAGAGTGCGCAGATGTCCAGGCTGTGTTTGAATCACGATCTGTAGTCTAACAAACCAACACACTACCTACACAGAGAGAAAAAAGACGTTTAAAAATTATACACGTTTGGTACCAAATTGACACAAAAGTGTTTATAATTTTTCAACAACATCTGTTGTTGATTTGATACACGACGTTATCAAATCAACAAAAAAAATTAAATAATACACGACATTGTCAAATCATAAACGTTGTCGTTTATTCGTTGTCGAAATGACAACGAAGCGTTGTCGAATCATAAACGTTGTCGTTTATTCGTTGTCGAAATTTCAACGAAATGACAACGAAGCGTTGTCGAAATAACAACAATGCGTTGTCAAAATTACCACGGTGGTTGTCAAAATGATAGCTGGTTGTTATTAAAATTTTATACACATCCGTTGTCGAAATGTTAACATACGTGGTAAGCTCACTTTTGACAACGGATTGTATTAATTTCGGTACTTTTCTACCGGTTTTTTCCCTCTGTGTACCTACTAGACTAGATTGCAGCGACTTTTGAGTTTAATGCTGGTTAAAATTTGTATCTGAATAGCCATTGTAGCTACTTGCCTACAAATACTAGACAATCGTAATTTAAGCTTAAGCACTTCCGTCTAGTAGGTAGTGTGTTGGCTTATTAGACGTGAGGCTTCGGTTCAAATCCCAGGTCAGACATCAAAAGAAAATATGAAAGAATATTCATTCGGCGACTTCCTCTCAACAGATTTCAGGCAAGAACTCTGAGAGTAAATAAAATTGCTATGAAAAGTTTCTCAAATATCTGTAGTTCGGAGTCGACTTTACACTGTAGGTTCCCCCACTCATGTATAAAATTAATACATGCAGCATCAGTGCTGTGAGAAGCTAGGTCGTAATCCTGACTAAAGGGTTATAAAGACTAATTATGTATGTATGTATGTATGTATGTATGTGTAGAAATTCAGAAGTAAAAAATATTTAATTTTTTATTTCTGTTGTGTTTGACTTTTTAAATGAATTATTTTTGCAAATATTTTATTAACATCTAAACAATCTCCCTTAAATTGTTGAACTCAAACTTGTTTCAATAATAAAATTTTCAAACTCATTGAAATCCTTATTTTTCTACAATAAAATACTGAAACAAAGAAAAAAAAATTGTCATTGAAAAATTTACATAATAAATTAACTGCTGCTACTACAACTACTTGCTACTTGCAACTACTGCTGCTTAATTAGTTTTACCACATTTTATTTCCTTTTTTTATTGGAATTTCTTTTTTTTTCCACAATGTTTCTGTTTCATTTAATTAACTTGAAAAAAAGTTGTTGTATATTAACTAAAATATATCCATACATACACACATATGTATTAACACCCACACACAATATAAAGTTTAACTAATTGTCGTTAACAAATTTGTTTTACAAATTTTCTCTTTGCCACCAACGGCAACAAGAAACCAAAAAATGTTGGCATTAAAAAAAAAAAATAAAAGCCAAGTCGTTATAAATTCATACATGCAACGAAAGAATATTCATATGACTATGCCATGGCCTGCCATGTTATGCCGTGCTATGCACTGTTACGCTATGCAGGGCTGTTTTATGCTGCTGCTGCTTTATTAACTTTTGTTTAATAATTTACCCAGATATGCGCTTTTTTTCTTTTAATGTCGCACTTTTTTTCTGCCATCTATGGAAGCTGATGAAGTGTCAAAAGCAGCCATACAGGAAATATTTTTGAGTTCTAAGTAAAAACTAGAGAGGGAAGGATAACACATTGGGAAGGTAAGACAAAACTCAGCAGAGGAATTTTATAAAGTGATGTGCAGTATTTTGAATCCGATGATGCTAAGAGCGATATGTCAGTTAGAGTGTATTACAATGGGGTACCATATCAGAGCAGTGAGTGGGGGAGAATGATAGGGCACCATCCTCCTAGCTATCTCAACGTTGATGTCATGCAATCGGAGTTCGGAGCAGTATGCGGAGGATGATCGTAGGCTGTTTTCCTTCTCTCTATCTCAAAAGGCACCATCTTCCTCGATATCTCAACGTTGATGTTCTGCAGTAGGAGTTCAGAGTAGTAAGTGTAGGATGATCGTTGGCTGTTTTCCTTCTCCCTATCTCAAAGTTGATTTATTTGCGGTCAGACGTTAGATCAGTATATAGAGGATTATCGTAGGGTGTTTTCCTTCTCCCTATCTCAACATTGATGATCGAGTGATTGATAATTCACCATAGATTAAGCATGAGTCCATTGGACAACCTAACTGGGCAATTGTCAAACACTTACATGTATGTATGGATACGTATAGGATACAAATTTAGTGAACATCTATACGGATAGCCAGCCGGTGATCTTGAAATAATCGTTTCTGAGACACCAACTGCCCTTGATTGTCGCTCATCACATAGGAACTATGTAAATAGGACCCGGGTCGAAGTAATATTTATTGGACAGTGTAAGGATGGCTAAGCTTGGCACGACTTCATGGGTTGCAATGGACTTTGAAGGCATGGTTTTGCCTATAGATAGGTTATGTTAGAGGACGTGTACTTGTCAACTGTGACAAGTACAGTACCCGGAGGTCAAATTGACCCATTGTACAACGTCCTAGCTTCTCACACCACACGTGTTGTGTGCGTTAATTTTATACTTGAGTAGCTGGACCTACAGTTTAAAGTCGACTCCGAACGACAGATTTTTGAGAAGCTTTTCATGGGAATTTTTAATCTTAGAGTTTTTGCCAGAAATCTGCTGAGAGGAAGTCGCCGAAGAAATATTTTCGTATTTTCGCTTTGATGTCTGATCTGGTATTTGAACTCGGGCCTTTCGTCTAATAAGCTAACACACTACCTACTAGACCATGGCGACTTCATGGGTTTGCCTATGCTATGCTGAAAACTCAATCTCAACGCCCGAGTTTATAGGAAACATGTGATGGTCATCACGTTAACAACCAAGGTATTACGAGTACTGTAACACTTCCTATATTATAGTCCTGCTCTTACAAACATACGACTACTAATTCTCTGCCCTACATCTGTTTAATTGAGTTCTCTTAGTGGGATCGAGGTATAGGAATGTTGAATTAAATCACTTTTACGTGACGTTAGTTATCCTTCTGTTAAGACCAGAAGGATTTTCCCTGTTGCATGCAGAGTTTCATTTGTCTCAGATTGTCTCCTTATAAATTCGTTTCGGACATTAATTCTGGTATATATTTTGGATTAGAATACCGGGAAAACGTAATTTTGTTTCTAATGTGTTCTTTTTATGAAAGCGTTTTGTCTATATTTTCAATGAGTATACCTTCCCCCCCAAAAGTTAAAAACTCTATGAAATTTTCATCATCATGCTCATCCACTGCCATCAAGCAAAACGTTTCATATATTACTGTCTACTCTGTCGTGGGTAAAGCAGTGAAATCGGTGGGGTTTAGGCGGGCAGGTCTGCATATGAAAAATGTTCCACATGCAAAAATGTCACACGCATAATGATTTGCACTTTTCCTTTAAACGAAAAACTCAACATGTGTTACATTCCAGCAACAACAAAAAAAGGAGTGCAGTAAAAAGTTTTTCAACAAAAAAAAAAGTCGACGTAAAAAAACAGGCGTAGAATTAAAAAACTATAAGCTGTGAAATTAACTTTTCATTCCATAAGGGATGGATGGATGGATTTATTTTTGGCCTGAAAGGCTTCAACGTTAAAAGATAATTAATAATACTCGTACTAAAGTACGAGTATATTTCGAAAACGTATGTGTAACAATCAGCAGAGCTTTACATTTTTTGGTTTTTCGTTTTCTATTTTGCAATCGTAATTATATTTTTATTAAAGTTGAAATCCATTACGAAATGAATGATGGTAATGAGAGTGATGGTGACGACTCGGAAGACATCAGAGGGTCATAAGGAAAAAGTGATATTGAAACAAAGGTGCAATTCAAAGAAGTTTGAGTCCAACAATACCAAATAATGACGATTTAGGTCAAGGTAACTGATACCATTAACATAAAATGAATGAAAAACTCTCAGGCAGATTGAAAGAACAGCAAATTTCATGCAACAACTACTGCTCAGGACTTTTCTGGCAAAAAGCTTTAAGGGTAAATAATTATTCAACAATCTTCTATCATCGGTCGTTCGGAAACTCTAGGCCCTCTATACTCAATTATCTTTTTCCTCTCATCTTTTCTACTTTCTTATGGTATAGCTTAGTCGTGCCGAAATCTGTTTCTCAGAAAATTCTACGCTAACATCCATACTTTACTTCCTATCGCTGCATCTGTAACATAGAATTTGTTATCCTAGACATTAAGAACATTTTTCTCTACCTATGTCCTCCTTCACTTAGCGAAGTTTACAGCTTTCGTTGAGCATTTATTGTCGTCTTGAAATCTAGAAGATCGACAACCGATAAGGTCAGATACTCAATGAAGCTTAAGAGCTTATCAATGCTCAGCTTAGGAAAACAGCCGATATGGTGAGATACTCAATGAAGGAAAACAGCTTTTACAGCTAGATTCACAAAGAAAATTCTGTTTAACGACTAAACAATTTTCCCATTTGAACAGTAGGCACATCCTTTCCATTGTGCAGCAATTACTTACTCCACTTTACCCTCAGTTTAGGGTGTAAATGTAACCACTACGTGGATTATCTGTATCGAGAAATTTCGTGACTTGTATTATTTCACTTATGGGGTAGAATTCGTCCACATCTTATAGGCGCACTCACAACACAATCTGGCTTAAGTCATGCTCATGTTATACCATAATCGATAATGATGTTGGATCACTTTCGCACATATACATATACAAATCGGAATTTATTACTATATTTTCTGAATAAAAACCCAGTAGGGCCTCAGTATAATAGCAAAATTTTTAGAATCATATGAGTGAATACAAAAGCTACATACCAAGTAGTCATATTGTAAGTCTATGAAACGTGTACCAAATGTACTCAAGACATACTTTGCTTGATTTTCTAGTACCTTCCACTAAGCCCAGAATAGATATTACGATAAATACAATAAGACACTAGGGTTCTCGAAGTTACCAAATCGATAATATTTTAAATGCAAACAGAGCAGAAACACAACATTGCCAGCCATTAGGCAGTGAATTACAACTTAACACATTGAGTGCCACGTCGTATGTTTCCGTAAGACACCTAAAGGCAACGAAGTTTACAAATGCATATTCGTCATGCAGTGACACGTCGTACAGAAATGTCCGACACAAAAAAGGCTATATAAAATAGAAAGCAAGGGCCAGAATAGACTATGGATATTTCAGAAATCGGTTTTTATCACTAATACACTCAGTTAACAAACAAACAAACAAAAATTTGGCATCCTGGAAAGGTTTTCGTCGAAACCGCTTGGCAGCAATATGTTAAAGCGAGAATGTGTGTAAAATAAACTGCTAGTACGACTTTTGTATAAGGATCGTGTAATAAAATTGAAAGCACAGTATCAGCAGGGCTTCCTTTGGCGATGAGTGCCCTGCATTATGTATTTAATGTCTTACAAAACATTTATCAGGACGATTGTCAAATCTGATTCTAGTTTAAATTTTTAAAACCAAAACATAGACTGTGCCTTCCATTTCTGTTGAATAGAAGTAAGTGCAGGGCTATATCTACATACATACATAATTGGCCATTACAACCCTTCAGTCAGGATTACGGCCTAGCTTCTCAACACCACTAATGTTGTGTGTGTTAATTTGTATACATGAGTGGCGGGACCTACAGTTTAAAGTCGACTCCGAACGACAGATTTTTTGAGAAGCTTTTCATGGCAATTTAATCCCTACTGAGAGAAAGTCACCGAAGAAATATTTTTTCAGAGCTTCTCAACACCACTCATGTTGTATGTGTTAATTTTTATACATGAGTGGCGGGACCTACAGTTTAAAGTCGACTCCGAACGATAGATTTTTGAGAAACTTTTCATGGCAATTTTATTTACTCTCTACTGAGAGGAAGTCGCCGAAGAAATATGTATTTTTTATATTTCGTTTTGATGTCTGGCCGGGGACTTGAATCGTAGCTTCGCGTTTAATAAGCCAACAACACACTACCTACTAGACTACGGCGACAGGGGTATATCTAGGAATTCCAAAAAGAGCTCTAGGTAAATAGGTTGGATTAGTAGCTTTGATACCTAAAGCTCAATAGAGCACACATAGCGGCCCTTTGTGACGCCACGGGTAAGCCCAGTTCCCGTACTATTCTATCGAACTCATAGAAGAAATTGGTCAGCGTAGGCCTTGCCCTGATGGCTCTAAGCTTAATTGAAATAAACTCTGTGGGTAATGTTCACGTTCATTACACTTCTTACTTGTCACAGTTTATTCTATGGAATGAGAGTATTTCTAGCCGTTGTAATAATTATTATCTCCGTGCTTCAAGTGTAATAAATTCACAGCATATCTACAAAGCCTTTGGTTATTAAGAAATCTCTTATAAACCCTTTTAAGCCCCGCTTATAAAAAAAATTTGAATTTATTTAAAAACTCCTTTTTCATGATGTACCACCTCCAACTGAAATCTAATTTTCCTTAAAAATCAGAAAGAACGAAGAAATTAAAATGATGAACAAAATTTTTAAATCCTCTTAGGTAACCTTAAAAATTTTAAGGATATTAAGCTGCGAGAATTTTCTTGACCCCACCCTTTTTTTTTTGTGAAACTAAAAGGAACAATTTCCCCCAAAATAAAATCAAAATTTTCATTAACAAGACAATAAAAGGGATTCTAATAAGATCATATTCATTATAAGCCTAAACAGCTAAGGCTAGCTAGGAAGAAGGGCTGTTGCTGTGTAGCACACAAAAGGAAATGCGACAGCAACAAATGTATTGTAGTTTATGAAGCAAACCTTCCCTTCTCTACACCAATTCCAACTTGGCTGGCTATTGTGCCAAAAGTATATGAATTTATTTTTCACACTTCATTATGAAAATTTCTCTAACGAATGCCAGCTGCCTCAGCCAGTCAACCAAAAAAGGTCATCATCATCGTCATCATTGTCTATAGCCCAGCCAAAAAAGGAAATTCAACCAGTGCTAGTGATTTGGAATCCTTTTCCTCTATAGACAAACAAAATAACAAAAATAGAGAAAATAAGACACAAAATCTTTGGCATTTTAAAAATGTTAACAAAAGGGTTTATGGAACATAGCAAAATTAATTTCTCTAACTCCACATCTGTAATCCTTTCAACCTCTCCTTCCCCTAACTCAATAATAGAAAAACGTCAAAATAAAAAACCACCAGTTAACAATGGTCACAATACAATGCAACCAAAAAAAAATGTACGGAGAATTGTCACAAATTGTCAGGAATTATGGTGAAAAACTTTTTTTAAAAAAAGTAACTTTTTCAATTCTCTTCAATTCTATTGTTTAGAAAAAGGTGAGCAGAGATGCGGCTACTGGAGGCGATTATTATCAGTGATAAAATAGTTTGGAAAAGAAGAGTTAGAAAATCGTAAATTTGTAAATATTTTGCTCGAGATGATATCAAATAAATAGCGGCTGCAATATGCTTTGCAATATCAGGAAAAAAATAGGGCCTTGGGCCCTATTTTAAATATAATCGGGAATATATCCTACATGTCCCAAGCGAGAGACTATGTAAACGCCAAACTTAGTTCCATGATTAAGCAGGAGTATCTTTCTGAACTGAGTTTAATGAGGTCGGGAACCATAATGGACTCACAAAATTGATACACGAATGAATCCAAAATACTCCATGAAATTGAAGCATAAATATTGGGACCTGGAGCACGTAGTCGCCGTAGTCTAGTAGGTATTGTGTTAGCTTATTAGACGTAAAGCCCGGGTTCGAGCCCCAGACCAGACATCAAAACGAAATATGAAAAATATTTCTTCGGCGACTTCCTCTCAGCAGATTTCTGGCAAAAACTCTGAAAGTAAATAAGCCCGCCATGAAAAAGTTTCTCAAAATCTGTCGCTCGGAGTCGACGTTAAACTGTAGGTCCCGCCACTCAAATATACAATTAAAGCACACAACATGAGTGGTGTGAGAAGCTAAGCCGTAATCATGACGGAAGGGTTGTAATGGCCAATTATGTATGTATGTATGTAGCACATATGTAGCAACATTGAGTACGCATACAACAATCTTCCAGACAAAACCCCATGTAATATTAGCAAGCGTAATAAACTTAGCCGCAGAGTGAGGTAAATAGGTCTGCAGATACTCTCGGATAGATACTCTCGGATACGGCCCGAGTATTACTGAAGTGTCAAAACGATTCCATGATTGTACACAGGATTATCTTAACGAGGTCGGGAACCATAATGAACACACGTAGACTCACAAAAATGATACACGAATAAATCCAAAAAATACTCCATGATTTGACACGCAGAACCAGATTAATTGGACATAACACGAAGGGCATCTATGCCAAAAGGGCGCTAAAGAGTTTTCACTAAACTCACACCCTCTTCTGAGTTAATCAGAGCTTTCGTCACGACCATTGCAATGACTTTGTCAGCTTCAACGCTAAGACAGCAGATTTTGCTATGAAACTGAACAGAAAAAAACCAAGAATACTTTGAAGGCAGTTACTTAAGGTCACTATGCTTAAAATAAGCACTTGTTCGGATGTTCATATCGCACTAATGCCTTCAGATTATGCTGTGAGGAAGAAGAATCAATAGAGCACAGAGAAGAATCAATAGAGACTCGAAAACGCAAGTTACAACTGGTGCGGGTGTATACTTTGTGCATAGTGCGGTAGTGGATAAAGGCTCCCTGTTGGCTGTATGTGTGGTACGTAACAGGTGGTACTACACTGGATTACATTGCATAGTAACGTTAGGGCAATGAGATATGCGTAGACTTTGTGGAGCAATGTGCTGATCGATCGACTGATTAGATATAGAGTGGATCTCCTTCACTGCAGGATACAGAAACTGCGTTAAAGACTCTTTCAGCCTGCAGAAAGGCCCTCACAAAGCTCTTGGAGAATAAATACTGTACTGGGTGCATTGTGACGTAATAGCAATGAGATTGTGCTAACACGATATGCGTAAATCTGGTAGAGCGGATCCGAATTATCAGATATATACCGCACCGTCGCCGTGGTTTAGTAGGTAGTGTGTTCGCTTATTAGACGTAAAGCCCGGGTTCGAGCCCCAGGCTAGACATCAATCAGAACGAAATATGAAAAAATATATTTTTTCTGCGACTTCCTCTCAGCAGATTTCTGGCAAAACCTCTGAGAGTAAATAAAGCTGCCATGAAAAAGTTTCTCAAAATCTGTCGTTCGCAGTCGACTTTAAATTGTAGGTCCCGTCACTCACGTATAAAATTAAGGCACACAACCTGAGTGGTGTTGAGAAGCTAGGCCGTAATCCTGACTGAAGGGTTGTAATGGCGAATTATGTATGTATGTATACCGTACTTAGAGAAGACCTGGAACATCTGGTTATATTCCCATAACGACTTTTATAGCCTATGTTTCCAGAGGACAAGGCCTAGCTTATCCGTGCTTCTGTAAGGCTTATGGCAATGTGGGAGAGCCACAGATTCTGTAGCCCTGTAGTGGTTGAAGTAGAAGTCATCGTGGGTTTCTTCAATAACTACAAGGAATTGGGTTCTGCTAGGATATCTAATATGGAGAATTCCATCTCTTGCATTAGTTGACTGGTGATAGAATGCTGTTCTACTTTCCCTTCTCTAGCTTCCTTTTCGTTTGCTTTTTAAGGGAATTTGACAAAGGCCCTTTGATAACTTTACCTCTCGATATATTCATTTAAAATAGAGGCAAACAAAATAAGAAAAATTTTGTAGCCAGCCAAAGTCTAGGGCAACAAAAATTGAGAAAATAGAATAGACAAAAACAAAAACAACAATAACAATCAATAGGGAAGAATACAATTGGCGACACACCGTTATATCCCAGGCAGTAAAAGGACAGTCAAACGTATGCGTAGTGCCACTAATAGGATTTTGATGACAACGATGATGATGGCAATGGCAACGATAGTTTTACAAGTCTGGGTATGTGAATCACATGCTTATTTCCCTTGGTTGGCTTAAATCCAGGGTCATAATCAATTTTATTTTCTCCTTCAGCTGAAAATTATTTTCTTTTTGTTTTTGCCTATAAGCCAAGGTGCACGGCACAAGAGCTAAACCTGTGTAAAAGTAATTTCAATTGACTCGGGGAATTGTTTTTCAGCAATTTTTTTTTTGTGTTTCTTTGGTCGGCTCAATGGTTGGTCATTTGGTTGGCCAAATGTGCTTGTATGGATTATAATCAAAAATACCAAGATTGTACCTTTTGATCCATGAAATGAGTTTTTCTGTTGTTTTTTTTCAATTGTTTTTGGACTTTTTCACAAAGTAAATTAAATTTTGTGTTAATTTTTGTTTTCAAGCGAACAAAAGTATCAAATCTATTCTCCCTTCCCTTAAGAGGATTTAACAATTCTAATTAATTTGTCACTTCCGTATGCAAACCCAAAATATTGTATTTAAATTGCTAGGACATTATTTTTCCTTTCTTAATTTACTTAAATTGTCTATAATACCTAGAATCCTTGAGCCCCAAACCCTTTAGTTGCTGCAGCCATTGCAACCCACTTAACACAATTATGAATATTTCCACAAATTCACCACAAATCTGTTTTAAAGTACTTAAAACTCCACTGTTCCCCATGCTATAGTTTCAAAGTGCTCTCTACCTTTATGGTCATACGAGTACACTTGAATATGCCCGTGTATGAATAAGCTTGAGAGGGGGTACGAGTTCATATAATAAATTTATTTATTCATATTGCATCCACCATTCATATAAGCCGATTTATTTATAAAACCGCAATACAAAAGCCAAAATTATCATTTTGGTTTGGTTTGGTTTTACTTGCCGTTTAGGGCAGTTTTGTTTTTAATTTTATTTTTGCCCATTTCGTGGTAACAGCTTATTTGGTTTGGGTGGATATTGTTTTTTTTGTGTCTTTTATTGTTGCGAAAATCCTTTCGAAATAGAAAAATAAATTCATTAAAAAAGTTTTATGTATTCGCCACAAAAATTAATTAAGAAAGTATTCAAAAATTTAATAGAAGTTTAGAAATTAAAAGAGAGAAAAGAGTTGCCATAAGAACAGAAAAAAGAAGAATTCTAACAGGTAATCTAAAATTCTCCCCTTCAAGTACATACATACATAATTGGTCATTACCTTTCATGACCTAATTTCTCACACCACTTGTGTTGTGGCGAGACCTACAGTTTAAAGTCAACTCCGAACAACAGACTTTTTAAGAAACTTTTCATGGTAATTTTCTTTCATTTACTCTCAGAGTTTTTGCCAGAAATCTACTGAGAGGAAGTCGCTCAAGAAATATTTTTTCATATTTCGTTTGGTTGGTAATGTCTAACCCGAAGTTTGAACCGAGGTCTTACATCTAATAAGCCAACACACCATCTACTAGACTACATTCTCCACTTTAACTTAATGCTAGTGAATCTCAGTTTTGATTTATTTCGACATTATAAGAGTCATTCCCTATTCTCAACTGATTAATCGCAGAGACCACGATAAGCAAATAAGCTATGGACACCAGAAAGAAACAAATCATTGGTATGGATAGATTAGCAACATCAAAGTACATTAGCAACATCAAAGTAAATTAGCAACATCATGGTATATTAGCAACATTAAAGTACATACATTAGCAACTTGAAAGTACATTAGCAACATCAAGGTACATTAGCAACATCAAAGTACATTAGCAACATCAAAGTACAGTAGCAACATCAAAGTCCATTAGCAACATCAAAGCAACTGAATTCTGAATTCTGGTAGAGTAAGGTAGCTAGGCAGCTAGAAAACCATGCGATAAGATGGGTTTCGATGGCTTTAACAATCAATGAGTTCACTTCATCTCTACGTGAGATGACCATGCTTTCAAATCGTTCATGTAAAATATCCTGTGCGGCATATAGCGTCGTTCTGCGAAAATCACATGTCACTGGAGACGAGATCATCCAACGCAGGCCAAAATAAATAAGTAATCTTCAACCTATAGTGATGACTTGCCTAACTTCGTTCTCAAAGAAATATGAACCGATGGTACCGTCAAACCAAAATCCGCACCAAACAGTGATTTTTTCGGGATGCTTTGGACGCTCTTGAACGCTCTTGGAACTCATGTGGATTGCTATTAGAAAGAAAGACAAGACATATCAATACCATGTAACGATCAAGCACCCGAGTCTGATAAGGTTTAAGCGAAAATAGTATGAGGTAGTGTGGAAAAAATTGCTGAGACATAGGGGTACTGTTAGCTAGGTCCCAGGTAAAGGGCTACGCGGCAATAAGAAAGCATATGAGATTAGAAGAAGGGGATATCCTACATAGACGGCGGGGAAACAACCTTTTTGTAAGTGCGAAGAGATGTTTGGAAGGATATACGCAGCAAAGGGGAAGAAATGCAAATAGAACTAAAAAAGAGAGAGAGAGAGGCAGAAAGTCTTTATAAACCTAATGGTTTTGAGGCAATCTAAACTTTTGTTTGCTCATTATGTACACCAGTCACTAATGTTTAGTAACCAACTGTTTAACAGAGCACTGTAGACTTAACGAATACTCATTCGATATGGATATCGTCTGGAACCCAATCTGAAGATTCTGTGATGATGTCAATGAAACATCAGAAAACGTACTTGGAACCAGAAAAAAACAAATGAGGGTGCATATCAGTTGTTGGATAGGGAATAGTTGTTATTGACATCCTTGAAGCTTAACAGGGCAAAAGGTATAGATACCCTATAGTATCCATAGGAATACTCTCTCTGTAGGGACAGAACATTTTATTGTATGGTAGCAGTATTATGGTAGCCTGTACACGACGACTAGGATGCAGATCACAAGTAGAAGATCGCAATCTTGTCACTGAATCTTCAAATCAGGTCACCTAGTTAAATGGAACTATCAGGCTACCACCAGATCTGTTGGCGAAATAAGTGACTGCAAACCGGGCAATGAGACAGAGCATCACAATGGTCAGGCAAAAATCCAAGGCTTCTGTTGATATGAATATAACTATAGACTGTACGATGTATCGGTTTGCCACATAAAAACTTGTAATGCTTCATAGATTTATCAACTATCGATTGTGTCTTCAAAATTCAAAACTTTATATGTTCTGTATGGCCGAGTCATTTTACATTTGACTTTGAGAATTATGACGAGTCAATCGATCGATATATACAGTGAAGGTGATGAATCATAATCACCTTCAAATCAGTAACTCTGCAGTGTAGCCTTATAATGATTTTTCTACAGTCAGTAGCGTCTGTAATAAATCTGTTTGTATGCCTTGATTTTAAGCCATTCAACTGATTTATAACCTCATTTTCATGAGCAATAAATTTTATTTAATTTTCAAAATCTTCTCATGCTGGTTTTTGGTTTGGTTGTTGTTGTTGTTTTATTATTTTGTTGGCAATTGATATGAAAATGTTTAAAATTCCTATTGGCTAATATACCGTGTATAATAAATTGCAACATTTTAACAGTCAATGTTACTGGCTGGCTTTTAGGCTTTAGCCAAGAACCAACAACAGCATATGGCCAAAACTTTACGTATTGCAACATGCCTAAGATGCATATCGAGAGTTGAAAAGCAAAAAAACAAAAAGCCATAAACTGTGTAAAACGGAAATATAATGAAAGAGAATTGACAAAATAAGTGAACTTATTTAAAGGCAGACTTTAAAAAATAAAAAAATACAACCGAACGTAACGCAGTATGTTTGATTGCGTGCATAGGGGAGAACGCTATCAGAAATTTAACGCTAGTTATGATGGTATATTTGGTTTGTAACAAAAACTAAAATCCATGGGCAAGGTGGCATATGCTGGCTTGGAAATCACGTGTATTACAGCGCTATAGTCAGGATAACAACCAAGTTTCGTATCGTTATACACGTACGATTAAAAAAAAAACGTATAAGAAACGCCAGCAACAACATCAGGTTCAATCCAATTCTATATTCAGTTCGATATCTTTTTCTGTAATTTATGTTCTAAATAACGAAGGCCGCGCTTGTATCACCGCCTATAAAACGAAGTGTATGACATTTCTGATGCTGCTCAAATCTATATACAACAAAATTCTGTTTTTGATTTGTCCTCCATGGTTAATTTCTTTCTAATAAGGGATCAGATTATTTAACTGAGAGAATTATATTTTCAAGATCAAGCATTGAAAGCCCTTTATCATGGTCACTATTAAGTCTTCAAAAAGATCCATGACCTAGATATACAAAATTAATCCAAAGGCATTTTTTTACTGTTGCATAGACATTCGACGAAATAATCTCTTTACATGGGCTTCCTCTATAATGTCTCCCCGAAAAACTTGTTGTCCTGACAGACTACAAGACGCTGAGCGATCTCCATAAGCCTACTCTATCTACTACTTAATAAGCACCCAAGTGTTTACCTCTGAAATGCTTAAACCATGCACAAGCATGTCTTTTGATGATGAGTTTGAAACAACACAGAATACACGTATTGGACTGGAACCGTATCTTGCTCCAAAAATATATATTCCGACGATTACTATTCTTAGGCTACTCTTGGAAAATCTAATGCCAGATTCAAATCTCTTTCCAATAATTACAAAACACGATAATCGTCGGGTTTAAGTAGAGGCTCAGCCTTTCCCTATCTTTTCTTTAGCGGAGTATACCCTTCCAATTTTCCCTTTCCATTTTACAGAAAGGCTCCTAGCAGCCATAGCCGATTCAGTTTTTTCAAAAAATCCCTTACTAATCTCGAATCAAACTCATAAGAGCAGACTCTACGCATGACAGGGCTGACTATCGCATAGCACTGCTATGTTCCGTCCCCTGAACTTCCTATACAAGTTGAATAAAGCATCTTTTGATGGCATTAATTTCGTTTAAAAGATGGAACTGAGTCCAGGGACTATACGACTGACAGGAACTATCGCATAGCACTGCTATGTTCGTCCCCTGAACTTCCAATCCAATTTGAATAGAGTACATCCTTGAATGGCATTAACTTTCTTTTGAATGATGGAACTGTACGCCTGACAGAAACGCGACAATATAGAAGCGAAATCTGCTGTATAGCACACAGCTACCGTCGCACAACTTTAACGATGTCCACTCGAAACTGAGTAAATAAGAGTCCAAAGCCTCTTATTATGCCCTTAAGAAAAGATACACACAAGCAGGTCACACTGCAGAATACATACAACAAATTGAAGGTTAGGTTAGGTTAGGTTAGCGGGTAGCTCATCGTTCACGGGCAACTTTACCCGGTGGCCCATATGGACCATTGTGTTACTCGGTATCAGGTAAGGCCCCTTGAAAACTTCCGATTATTTTAAAGCCTAGGTTTCATTATTACTTTAAAGGCAGGCTTTTAAAGCCTATGACCAAGTACACCTAGTGAAAAACTATTTTTAACATCCTTATATGAAAGAGTATCAAGAAATGTAGCTCAGTAGGGCATCAAGATATGGATTATACCGATGACTTTTACGAATCTAGAGGATTTTGTCCTCAAACATTATTGCAGTACTCAACGCTGATCACAAGCCCAGTGGACCTTCATTGAAATCGAAATTTGTAGACAAATTGGGATACGGTGGGGTACTATAGTCGGATACTAGCAAAACAGTCGGAGAAGACACGCAATAAATCTTGAACTGAACTGACGGTGACCTGCAATGGATAGGAGGTTGTCGAAATGTCAGAGTGTTATACAATAACAACCCCTTATTTGCCTCATTCCATTACATCTCCTTGATTCAACCTACTATGCCTACACTGCCTGTTGTAGCATACTGAATAAATTGTTTACAATCCTTATCTGCTGGTAATAATTTTTACCAGAAGTTTGAAAACTAGAAATCAAAACAAAGAAACAAACTGTGAGACAAGTTATCTATATAGTCAACGAACTTGTTGCCGCTGCACGCTAACCACTTTAATAAATATGATGATGTTGCAATCAACATTTAGCACAAAACAACATACATAACTTGGCAACATGTGGCTGTAGTAGATTGTTGCTGTTGTCGTTTTATTTATGAGTACAGGCAAGTAGATTAAATTGTTTTACTGCCAACAAATTGAATTTCTCAATATTTCTTTTGTTTTTTGTGTTTTTTTTTTCTCGTGCATTTATTTGCATTGCCACGACTAGACGCTCTAGTGACTTACTGGCCACAATACAAAGCTTTGATTCCAAATAACAGGCTTCAACAATTGCATGCTGCTATTGCTGCCGCTGCTGTTTAGCTATTAGTTTGGCTGCTTACTAGGTAACGTTATTATAATTGTAACCAGCAAGTTTTTTTTTAATACCGGTCTCTATTGCCTGTTATATTATGTTGGTTGTTGGACATGATTATTGCGACACTTGAATCAAATCGCATTAGCTGTTGTAGTTGTTGTTGTTGTTGCTGCTATTATTTATTTATAATATATAAATTTAATTAAGAAAACTTGTGTTTTGGCTACTGCAAATTCTTGAATGTTTGTTGTTTTTTTTTTACTGTTTTCTTTGCTAGTGTTTTGTATGTGTTGCATGCAACTTTATTTTTTTTTAAGTTTTCAAGCAACAACTTCTTGTATCAGCATTTCAGTTCTCTGGCGGTCTTTTAAGCGTAAAGTGTTAATAAATTTTATGTTGTTTTAATATTTTATTATTCAATAATAATAACAACAAAAAAACAAAAACGAAAACAAAGTTATAAACAATATTTTATTCCTCTTAAATATGTTAACGAATTACTATTGTGCTCTAACAGTTCTTGTATTATGCTTTGGAAATGCAGTAAAAAGTGAAGATAAATTCTTAACAGATCCGCGTAAGTGTGTTTATTGTAAATGCAAGTGATAATAATTTTTATAACACTTTCAATTATTAAGTGAGGCATGCAACATGAATGCAAAAGTAAGCACAGCGTACATGATATATAGCACTCAGACGTTTTGCTTTTCAAAAAGAATCACCATTTCCTTGCTTCAGACACATAATTGGGCATTACAACCTTTCGATATATTTTTGAGAAACTCTTCGTGGCAAAAACGTCGCCGACGAATTATTTCTTCATATTTAATTTTTATTTGAGATATCAGACCTGGGGTTTGAGCCCTGGCCTCACATCTAATAAATCAACTCCCTATCTATATGACTTAAGAAAGAAAAATGTATACAAATGTCTGTATGTTTCTGATTTTAAAGGCGACCTATAGACAGTACACTACCAACTAGACTACGCTGACTTTTCGTCGGTTCTTACAAAGTTTTAAAAAAGTTCACGAAAAATTAAAAACTCCTTTACGAAGTACTTTCCTTAGAGTCCAAAGGGCGTAGCGAACGAAAAATGTTTGCCGACACGTTCCACTGTTTACATGCACCCAGAACAGTACGACCGATTTCTCCCATAACGATCATTGACCGCACCAAATGTAATCGACAGATCTACCTCTTGTTCATAATCAGTTTGTAGAAAGGCTTTCTACTTCCTATTGGAACGTAGGTATTTATTTTGGGTAGCCATAGATACCTTCAGGTGGACAATATGGTTCCTAATAATGAATAAGAAGATTTGATTTTGGGATTGAGATTTAGGGACTTTTGCTCTGATAATCAGGAAGTTCCCCATGGAATCCTCGAGGGATGTATCGGTGGTTCCAAACTACTGGATAAAGTAAGCAGTGAAATATGTTTTAAGGCTTCTGACATTACACTTTACTCAGCAGTATTTCATAGGCCGTGGTCATAATTGGTCATAATTGGCCATTACAACCCTTCAGTCAGGATTACGGCCTAGCTTCTCACACCACTCATGTTGTGTGCCTTAATTTTATACGGTAGTGGCGGAACCTATAACGTCAACTCCGAACGACAGATTTTTGAGAAACTTTTTCATGGCGGGTTTATTTATTCTCAGAGCTTTTGCCAGAAATCTGCTGAGAGGAAGTCGCCGAAGAAATATTTTTTCCATATTTCATTTTGATGTCTGACCTGGGGTTTGAAATCGGGCTTTACGTCTAATAAGCGAACACACTTCAGACTGTTGGACTCCTACACGCCGTTGTTGCCTTAGAGTCCAACGTACATAGTGAACGAAAATTTTTTGCAGACACTGTTCCACTGTTTACATGCACCCAGAACAGTGCGACCGATTTCTCGCACAACGACCATTGACGGCACCAAATGTAATGGACAGATCTACCTCTTGTAGTTATATGGGCAAAGAAATGTGCACCCTAAAAGATTAGTTCATTTTCCTTCATAATCTTGTTTTACAAATATGGACAGCAAGCCTGCTTTGTCAATATTTCGAAATTTGTCAGAGTATATTTGAAACCAATAAACATAGTCCGCCTGCTTTAAAGACACTAAAATTATACCAGAATCAGCCTGCGTAAAAGATATTAACATTCTACCAGAGTGAGACTAGTTTCAGTCTGTTAAAATGGTAGAGCGCTTGATTTCGGGGATTTGCGACTTTGGAGGTAATAAGATTTTACATGAACTAGCAGGAGATATCGCACAAAATGCGGCCTGTGACGCCTACTGTGGGATGCTTCTTTGGTTTCATCGGTTGGGAAAACAGGCGGAGAATTGAGACTTCATGGCCTAATAGGCTATTTAGTTCCAAGCCGGACCGTTGTGAAACTTAGTGGGTTCTTAATTTGGGTTTGAAACATTTGTGTTCGTTTGGCCCATTGCTTCTACAGAAAAGGCCGGAGGATGCTAAAAGTTTTGCAAGTGGTGATATCAGTTCACCCGAATACCATCTTCCGCAATGCACATCTACTTGCTTCACGCCAAAAAAGCAGAATGCCTCATACTATGTCCTTCTGCTTAGGAGTCACTCCGAGGGGTAGCTTTCTAGTAGCATTCCCTCGGATATGCAAAAAAATAAGGAACACAGTGTGACGTGACCAAGCTGTACTAATAAGCAAATACAGCTGACACTTCGATTCCATTATGATGGAATAGATAGCATTGAAAGCCACAATACTGTCTAGCCAAAGTTTCGGTATCCAATTTTCGTTCACATCTCGGGACTCTCTGTCAGGAAAACAGTGAATTGGGCAGTAAAAGGGAACGCAAGTTCATTAATATAAACAATTGTTGTAAACATTCGTTTTCTAGCATTCGTAAAGATTGATACCGCTTCGTCACCAAAAGATATATGCAGCAGGCCAATCTTTTTTGGATAGAAATACGAAGTTTTCAGACAATTATTGGTGCTATGCGTACTGACAATAACTTTTGTATGGAATTGATGGACGAATAATTTTTTGTAAAATTCTGAAACAATTTGGCCGCCAACTTGAAGTGTTTAACCACTTTTATCTATTTACTGGTGGGTGAATGGCACAGGCAGAGCTCTTTACACAAGTAGGTCATGATTTTTTTTTAGCTCAAACAAGCAGTTTGGAGGAGATCCCTACTGATGCAATGCATTGTATTGAAATACCGATAAGTGAGATACTGGAGAGGGGAAAAAGAGAGTAATATGCGACAGATTGGGGTTGAATGTCTTCTTTTGAATGACTAAACCAGAACCTCAGATGAAAATCAAACGCATCCTCCCCGAAACTCACAGACACCACCAGTTAGACAACAAGATGTACCCTATAATAAATAAATTTAAGAGTATATTTGACTAGACACTATATCTTAATCAAGTCATAACTAAACCCTTCCAATATCTCTTTAACTCTTCAACAGCAGATTACATCCAAGGTTGTCAAATTGCGAATGCAAATTTTACAAAATGCTCAACCGAAAGTATACAAAAATTATTTGATAAGCTGAATGGAGGTAAGTAGATTAGAAAGAATATGTTACTTCAAAAGCAAATTATTCTCCTTTTTCTATAGGCATACCCGGCTTGGATAGCATAAAAAGTTTTGATCCCTTCTATCTCAATCGCATTAAAATTACTCAGGGCAATAGCCAGGCTATCAATTTAAAAGTTGAGCTGTCGAATGTAAAAATAATTGGGTTTGGCCATACACATGTTTTGGAGAGTCAGTAAGTGTACCTCTCGGATGTAAGATTGGAAATAAAAGTGTCACTGATTTGTCGGGAAATTTTTGTTTCAGAGTATCCAACAAAGACTTTGGCTGGAAGACAACATTTGTCTTGCCTGTAATGAAATTACAGGGTGACTACAGTTTATTCGGCAGAATTTTATTGATACCTTTAAATGGCCGTGGAGAAGTGTTTTTGGATGCGGGTCTGCATAAGAATTGAAATTTTTGTGGGAAGAAAAAAATGTTTTTTTCATTGAAACTCTCTTTTCAGAAAATATGACTGTGGTCATGCATACCAAGACGCGGCTGTATGAGAAGGGTGGCTTTACGTTCTATAATGTAACCAGTACACATGTGGACTTCAAATTGGAAGGCTTAAAATCGTATTTCTCTAATCTCTTCAATGGTCAAAAGCAATTGGGTAAGGCGTTAAGCTATGAATTCTTAAGAAAATTTCTGAACAATTTTTCCCCCTTACAGAGGACAGCACCAATAAGTTTTTCAATGACAACTGGCGCATGTTGACCGATGCTTTGTACACTGTTATAACACAAACAATACAGGATATTTTATTGGATGTCTTACGTAAGATATTCCATTATATACCTGCAAATTTCTTTGTCACTGACATACCCACTTCAGAGCAATTGTATGGTAAAGGGAAGACCAAGTAAGAAAAAAAACGGGTCAATAGGATCGATTGACTTAAAAAAAATGTTGTAAAAAGTAATTTTAAGTAATTAGCCATTAAAATGAATTGCTGATATGGTAAATGTAATAATGTAATGTAAATATAAAATAAAATAGCTTTAAACAGCTTAAACTTATAATTATAAGGCCCAGTAGTAATGAAGGCAAAAAGAGAAAACAAAAACAAAGTGGGGAAAAATGAACGCTGCGTATAACATTAATTTGTCGTGGGCCTATTAAAATCCTTTAACCAAACACCAACGATCAATTAAGTTTTTATCCACAAACAAAAATTTTTTTTATAATACAAATGTTGTTGTTGTTGTTTACTGTAGCAGGCATTAAAGCCGATATTCCACTTTCATTAAGAATTGTAGCAGAGTTGGCAAAACTTTAAAGCAAATGGGATTAAAATTTGTAGGAATTTTTCAATTCTAATAGTACAACGTTTTAAATGATATTTTAAAGTCCAGCTTTTCCAGTCCACACTTTTCTGTAAAGAATTAAGTCCCTTGGTTAGTCTATTTCTATTCTAAACAACAAACAACATATAGTGTGAAATCCATTTAATGATTGACTACAATGATTGACAATAATGATTGACTATAATGATTGACTATAATGATTGGCTATAACGCTTGATTATAGTGATTGGCTATAATGATTGACTATAGATATTGACATCTAATGATTGGCGTCTAATGATTGACATCTAATGATTGACATCTAATGCTTGAGATCTAATGACCGGCATCTAATGATTGACATCTAATAAGATTGACTGTAATGATTGACTATAAAGCTTGATTATAATGATTGACTATAATGATTGACTATAATGATTGACTATAATGATTGACATCTAATGATTGACTATAATGATTGACATCTAATTATTAAAATCTAATGATTGACAATAATGATTGACATCTAATGGCTGATATTCAATGATTGACTATAAAAAGTCTATCAGACGTTGAGCTTACGCTCAAGCTATAGAAAGGACGTGAAAAATTCGTCAGTATTGCTAAGAGCCATAACTGCTAAAGGAGTAGAGATAGACACACTTAAGTCATAGAAGCCCATTATGATACCACACATATCAAATTTATCTAGCCACAGAACAAATCGGAGTTTCTGAAGGCGACTACCAATATCCTTCCGTCAATGTTATCATCTAGTCAGTAAACACCATAGTAGTAGACACTGTATTAGACATCCATAGGTGGCCATTTTTTCTCTGACATAATGTTGGACATGTAGTCAATGGGTGGAGAATAATTCCAACTCTTCAGAAGTCGTAGACTATAATAAGTCCGACAACCGTACTGAGCATACTCCTTTGGAGTTTCAGCTGACTTTTCATGTAACCTCTATCCACATTTGACTTGATTTGTTGTGAAATTCTGCACGCATCTGAAGTCGTTATAAGCTCTCAGGTACTTTAAAGGGTTCACACAATGTAGAGAATCTACTACAGAGTACTACGAGTACCCTTTTCTGTAACATCAGTATGTCGTGGAACCCATGCAGTATGTATACCATACAATTTCGCTACTGTTCCTGCAGCAGCTATAACCCTTATTGGAGTTGGTTACGCTAAAAACCAGCGAACCTTGGCTATCAGCAATATTTTAATATCTCTTTCAGGGATATTTTTATCCTCATTCGCAACCGTACCGCAACCGGTATTGCCGCCTGAAAGAAGCTGCAAGAATCTGTTGGCAATATGATTTGAGTTATGAGGGGGGCTTCCACAACGCTAAGGCTTTTCTGTGGATTGAAAACAGAAGTTTGAAAGAGTATTCTCAGCAAAAGAGAAGACAATAAACTGAGACTAAACTGTTGCTGTTTAACTGCAATGAAAAGACGATATCAAGGCTATCCAGAAGTGAATGAGCGGGCATTGTACACCTAAAAACACTTTCTCACAATAGGAATCGCCAAGATTTCCATTTAGAGGTACTAGAGGAGAATGAATCATCGGAATTTATACTTGGAACCTCTATGGCTTTAATGCATCCCAGAGGAAAACAAATGGGTGCTGTATGATAAGGAGGTTAACTCTAGGAGTCAGGAGTTAACTCTACTGACACTAAGGTTAGGTTAGGTTAGGTTAGAGGATGTGTACTTGTCAATTAAGACAAGTACAGTACACGGAGGTCGAATTGACTGATTGTACAACGTCCTTAAAGAGGGAAGGATAATAGGGAGAATAGGATAAAAGCAGAGGATGTAGGAAAGGGGGAGAATGGAAGGCGGAGGAATTACATAGACCAGACACAACAAAAAGTGAGAGCGTGACTATACTGATGAAGAAAACAGAAACCCAGAAAACACTAAACACACTAAACACCTTCCTGAAATTTTTCAGGACATCTGTATTGCAAGAGACATTTTAGGAACTCCCTTTAAATTAATGGATCGTGTGACTGGTAGTACTCTTGTAGTTCAACACGAATATGATAACCCAATTGACAACTTCATAACCAAAACAAAACAAAATATTCTTTATATTCAAAATGAGGGTTGGTCCTGCCAATTTTTCATGCCTCTAAATGTCAGTTAACTCCACTTATCAAAAAAAAAAAAAAAGAAAAAGAGGGAGTGCTAGTGATAGTGAGAAAAAGAGGAAAAAAGAGTGAAAAAAGTACAACAAAATGTAAAAACATACAAGCAGTCGTAAATGGTCTTGACCACAAATACAATGGAAACCGTATGTGTTAAATTAATTGCCCTGTTTCCTGATGCTGCTACGGCTACTGTTGCTGCAATTTTAAGCATGATAGTGTTGCCATATCATCGCTATTGTTGGCTGTATTGCATTACCATGCAAACGTGTACTTGTTTGTGCTTATTGTAGCCGCTGTTGTAGATATTTTCCACTACAACTCAGGGTTTTTCTTTACTTCTTTTTTTGGTTTTGTATTTTTAATTGTAATTTTTACAGCAATTAATTTATTTTATTAAACAGTTTATTTTAACTCGATGCTAAGGACCAAGCGTGTGCCTCAACATGCTATCAAGCACAGGACATTTGTGTATGTATACATTGCCATGTGTGTTTGTAACAAAAGCATTTTGAGGCTATTTGTACAGCAGATTCGTTTTCATTTTTTTTATTTTCGCCTACAAAGTGCATTTAATTTGTACTAAAAGCAAGGCACAGGGTAAATGTATACGTCCATGTATGGGTATAGATAAGTGTGTCCGTTCAAATGTTGAACAAAATTGGTTGTCGTTAAAAAAAAATGTTCTGCGGTTTTTGTGATTTTAAATTGGCTGCGTTAACCAAATAAATTTATTTAGATTAATTTTATTTTATTTAAAATGTTTTAGACATTGTTTTACGAGCATATTTAAGCAACATTTCGCGCAAAACGGACAACAGGACACTCAATCAAACTAGCACATACACATCGACTAACGTACACTTAGTACACGCATTCGTATGTTAAATTAAACAAATTGTTTTAAATTAAATTATCGTAAACGATCGGAAAAGGAAGAGGTGCGCGGAGAGAGAGAGAGTGAGACACGCAAATGGAATTGGCATGCAAATGATGGAGTTATAATGGAACCACAATGTGTTCAACATTATGGCGAAAGAAAAATTTTTGTACGCCAAAGTAATTTATCACAAAAAAAAGGAAAAAAAAGCACACATTTCAGTTGAGTCAGCAAAAATAAAGCGCGAGAAAAGGTGCTGTGATTCAGAACATGAATTGAAAAGTTGTCCACAAAGGTCTAAGGGCTCATGGAAAGTGGGACCAAGAAAACTGATACTTTGATTTGAATAATCTCCAGCTGGACTTGTTCTGTAAACAAATGCCGAGTGCTTCGAAAAATGTGATCTCCTGGTCTTTCTCGAAATTACAGGTTTCACAGAAATCTTTGTGCGTTAGTTTCCACAATTAAGAGTGCATACTAAGAGGCTAGACTTTCATTGTGGACGTTATGAGGTCCTTACGATGTATTTTTGATGGATTTAACACAAATCTTTTTGTTCTGGGACTTTATCTGGTCTTTACACAAGCGAGAGAGTAAAATCTGTGTAAGACCATTTCTTTGCCCCTCTATAGAGGAAGATCTACTGCAAGTATGAATTAATCATCCAGAAATATTCAGCATTCATTGGGTAATTATGGATCCACCTTAAAGGCTCTTTGGTATTTCAAAACCGTTTTACTGTCACTGAATATATCTATGTTTGAACTCTCTGAACGCCTCTGAATTGTCTATAGCAGTTTAAGAGGTAATAACAGTTCTGGGAAGATTCTACATCCGACGTTGAGGTGTCATCTGTATCATACGTGTGTAAACCCAAAACATTTTTCACATCGAGTTCTTAAGTACTCTCTTCCCTTTCTAATCGATCTTACGTCTTCTGCAGAAGTGATTGTGGGCGTGTATAGTATGCCCAGGGTAGTGATGGATACTAATTCGACTTTGCATTCTAATCTCGAATTAATCACAGGAGCTGAGTGCTCGAATGGCGGCCTGACAGACAGATAGAATTACTATGCACCGTTCCCTTTATTTACGTGTCTATATTGAAATAAGCATGTCTGTCTAAGACTTAAGCTTTCGCTTAGAAGAACGCAGCTAGTTTCCCGATTATCTACGAATATTTCACTTAAGGATCAAAGGCTCAGGCTTTTGTTGTACTATCTGCTTTTGAGCCATTCATATCTCACAGTATTATCCTACTGTGTCTCAATTTACTTTTTTTTACTCAGTCTAGTTGCTTAAAAGCATAGTTTTTGATAGTTTCTAATGGGCAGTTATTGAGGCGTTCAATTTGTCGGGTCACAATGTCTCTTGATGTATGAATATTACATTTTCAGGAAAATGATCCTCACTACCACAGCTAACGGGCTTACAAGTAACAGAGCCCGTAGGACGATTATATGGCAGATTGTCATCGTTAAGTTTATGCAGACAAAATCCCGCATCTGTATCTCAAAACATCGAATTGTTACGATGCAATGATAAGTTTACATCCGAATTTCATGCCAAAAGGAGTGTTTGGCTTTTGAGTCCGACATAAAAACAAGCCAGCCAGGGTATTTCAATATATTCTGAAGGGAAGTTATACACAGAGAGAGAGAAAGTTTAGCATCGATCGAATTAAACAAAATGGAAGTGGCAATTGAGCCTAATTGAGCCTAATTTCTCAACCACAATTTTTCGAATGCTCTTCAACAAGTCTTGCAATAGGTGCCCCTAGTATTGTTGTGATAGAATATTACGATTTCATATCGCATTTTGGCACAACAAAATAACATAAGAGGAGATCGGTTTTAAGTGTAAATTTTTTCAGTATGAAAAAAGATTCGTGACTTGTGGCAGAGCCAAAAATGCTTAGTAATATATTACAAACAAGATTAGGTGGTCTGGGCGTTAAAATTTAGTTAATCGCTTAACATTTTTTGACTCTAGAGGTAGTGCTAGAACAACAAACTGAATTGAAGCTTTAGATAGACTGGAGATTTGGATAGAAAAAGTATGATGTACTTGTCAACTGTGACAAGTACAGTACCCGAAGGTCGAATTGACCCATTGTAAGTACAAAATATGATGTAAGGGGAGGATATTTAGTACCATAATTGACACATTATCGGCATTTTTTTTAACCAATCTACAACAGTGTCGAGATACTTGTCTTTATTTTAAATAAACAAACGTTTGTTTACAGTTTTCTTTAGTTTATGATTTCCACTATTTTAAGTCCATAACTTGGTTGCTCTCCATAACTATTCTTAGAAAATAAAAGAATGAAAATTAAAAAGTTATTCGAATAATGTTTTGCTACAATAATCTTTTAAATAAACGTACTACAACAACAACAACAAATAACAAAAATAATACTTTGTATTCCTTGGATAGTTTTTGTTGAAGTTTCATTTTGAAAATCTTTTTTTGTTTTTTTGGTTTTTCAGTTTTTATGATTTCAGTTGTACGAGTTCATTTTATTGCAGCAAAACTTTTTCACAAAACAAATATTCATACAGGCCAGGCAGGCCTGGTTTTCTTTTTTGGAAATGCTTGTACGGATAACAAAAGAGCCTGTTTTAGACCCAAAAGTAATTATGATTGTTAAAGTTGCTGTTGCAATATACTTTTCTTTCAAAGAATTAAAACATTACCATTCCATTTCCATTGTTTAATGCTCAGCTTATCGAAATTAAGCAGCTGCTTTTCGAAAATAAACTTGTGGAAGAGAAAAGTTTTGGCTTGAAGTGGCCATAATCTAGGAAATTTTGAGAATGAAAGAATTTTATTCATGTGAAAACAGTTGAACGATTTTAAATTTCATTAAAATAAAAGATTCCTATGCTTAAAGTCTAGGGTTAATGGTATCCACTGTTAGTTTAGTGAAACGAAATCAAAATTTTTATGATTTCAGTCACGTAGTTCAAATAGTCAGTCGGCTGGGTTGGTAAAACAATATAAAAAGCCAGCCTAAAAATATTCACTGAAAAAAGAGAAGCTTAAATCAAATATTTATTTAAAACTTAAGCCACAAACAGTACAAAAAAAATTAAGTTAGATACAGAAATTTAACACAGAAAATTATTATGTGTTCAATAGATGGCTTTATTTCTTCTGAACATTTCAAATATTTTACAAACATCGTCATTGATAATTGAGAAATCGAGAAACAATATACTTCAAGCGGGTAGGGTAGCTTTAACCAATTGCCTGTGATCTGAATGGCACGTACATCGATAGTGATTCACTAGAGGTCCCAGTAGTTTAATTCTTAAGTTTTTATGCGTTCAACTTATAGTTGAGATCTGGCACCATTGAATACTATTCCCTGTCTATGGAGGAAAAATCGGCCTTGAATCCCGTAATCTCGGTGGTCAATTGGTATCTAAAACTTTCGGTTTTTTTGTGTTGCCCTTGATACTGTCTTGTTGACTCCACATATCATCTAATTTATAATAATATCATACGACTATATCGATTGGAATTGACGGGAACAGTGCTTCCAGAGCTTCCATACATTGCACCAGCATGCGCAGGAAAAGTCGAAGTATCATATGATATGGATTGGAATTGACACTGCTTCCTGGGTTCAATGATATTTTGCACTAGAATACGCAGGAAACAACCACCTTTTTCATACATGACGGAAACAGTGCTTCCAGAGTTCAATGATACCTTGCACCAAAATGCGCAGAAAATGTCGAAGTATCATACAACGATATCGATTGGAATTGACAGTGCTTCCTGGGTTCAATCATATCTTGCACCAGAATGCGCAGGAAACAATCACCCTTTTCATATGCAGTGGCTTTTCTACAAGCATTTCTAGTTACTTCGAGCCCCATTTTCTACAATATTCCTGGTAAGTAAACCTTGCTAAAGAGGATGAAAAGAGATTCTTCGCTTAAAAAATTTTTTACGAATAATCAGCACTGAAAACCTGAAAGCCTCCTCGAGCGAACAACGTGAGATACCCTCTATTCATGCAGTAAATTACGTTGGGTCTAGGAAAATGGATAGAGCCTTGCACATACGAATAGTACGGCTAAGGGACGAATTTTCCTTAAAAATCATTGTACGTTCCATTGGCCAATCGACCACAAACGGATTTGTTCTATGAGAAAGTTGAGTATTACGTAAGAATATATGATTTTCGAGAACAGGTTCCTTTGTTTTGCTAGAGAAAAATCCATTGTAGCAGCGATAGTATAATGAAAACCAACTACATTGAGACGGTGCTCTAATGCATCCATAGAGTTGGTAGCCCTATCGTCATTATACAACAGTTAAAATAGACTTCAAGGCACTGAGCCATACATGGTAGTTGTATTCCATTTTCAGTCGGATGACTATGGTGTAAGTATTGAGCAGATGTAATGGAGTATTTGGCGTTACGAGTGTTTGGTTGGCATTAATTGTTGCGGATGTTGGTGCAAATCCAGGGACATAATACACCGTAATTACTGATGTTGCAGATTCCATTGCTAAGAAAACCTTGGAATCGATCATTTTCAAGTATCCTCTCTCTATACAGTTTCCTTAACAAAAGCGACATTTTCAACTGTACGTACATAGCAATAGTAGGCTGTTTATGATAAGAATAATCTCATCGTTAGGCATCCATACTTCGCTTATTCATTTCCCCTTGTTCTGGTAGCATACGTAGCTTCTGACGAAGTGACTTAGGTTCCTGGCAATTATTACTGGAATCTGCCTTCTCCTTCTCCAGCATATTGCAAGTAATTTGTCTCCTTCTCTTCTTAGTTTCTGTAGCTTCTGTAGAAATAATTTCCCAACTGTCCCGGGCCAATACTTCTTAAACAAGTGGCTAGTTCAACAATTATACTGAGCTTGGTTCTTTTCGAGCATTCACTCTGTACGCCTTCCACCTGACTTACTTTGGAAAAGTTTGCTATTATGCCTGCAACCAAAGCCATTCTCAAAGTTCGTAGGCCTTCAATGTAGAGATCTCAAAACTGAATTGGATGGTTTTATGTCACGCCGAACCAATTTATTCCCATTTTTTTTTTTTGTTTTCTCCAACGATTGGTAAATGTACCTAATCGCACCATAGAGGAAGTCGTCACATCCTCCGTGTTTGGGGCCCTCACCCACTAAATCCCCCCCCTTCCTCGTCTCGTGGAATCGTTGTGCCCACTCCGGCACTACGGGGTTATTACTTCGGGGTGAAGTCCTTTTGGCCTTTTGGCACCTGCGTGCTCATATCCGAGTCCTAATTGCGTGTCGAAAATTGAGGAGACATCTAAGTGTCTCTACTATTTCTTTCATCCAAGTCCCTGTTTCGAATTTCGTTTGACACGTGGGCCAGTATCATCTGTGCCGGCGTGCCTACACGTTCTGCAGCCTCAAGATCTCTCTTCTTCGGTCTTAGAATTACTTCCCCTTCCCCTTCCAATTTATTCCGATACAGTTGCCTTGAATACTACTGTGTCCCGGTACCCATATGATATCTCATTGACAGACTCTCGGCTATAACTCACGGCTATAAACTGTTTTGGGATTCGCTTGGTTAGAAACAATTGCTCGGACAGATGACTGGGTATTAGAAAGTGTGCTAATATCCCGTTCAGTAATATTTTATCCTTACCGGAACCTGTATGGTCAATAGTTCTGCCTGGTATAAGCTGTAATGATAAGGTATCCTTGTAAATGCTGGCCGACCGAGGAAAAAAATTCATCAGCAATAGTTTCACTCAGTTTCGAGCTATCAGTGAGAGCTTCAAAGGAGTCGTTAACCAGGTGTATGACACCATATTACCAGACTCTTTCTCTTCTCAAAATGAATAATCTAAACTTTCTTGAGATAGGGTGGTATCATAGGATAGTATCAGTCAATACCCTTGGTATTAGAGCCTCAACGGAGTCGTTAACAAAGTGCTTGACACCATATTACCAGATCTCTCTTTCCAAAATGAATATCCTGAACTTTCTTCAGATAGGGTGGTATCAGTTAATACCCATGGTATTGAATGGCGTTGAACAATCATAAATTTTTATATATTTGCTAATGCAATAAACATTGCTATTGGAGGCCTGTATATATAAATGCACTAGTTTTTTAAATTTTTACCATCGTTAGGGCTACTGAAGAACTGTCACTGAAGAGAAAATTAAATTTCTTCACTTTTTGCCTTGAACAATTTAATTTCATGAGTTTCGCCTTCAATTTTCGTTTCAACTTTTAATTTTTTTTTTTCTTTGCCTCGAGATATTTTTATCGCATCGCATCTTTTTCTTTTCCTCTGTCTCTCGCTCTCTGTCTTCAGATGGTAATTTTTATGAATGAAGAAAATAAGTTTCCATTACAATAAATATGAATTATAATTTTAACAACAAAAATTATTTAAAAAAAAATACAAAAAGGAAGAGGCGTTTAAAATATTAAAATGAAAATGATTTAATTCGTCTTCATTCATGTACGGGTATTTCTGTTTGTTTGTCAATTGTCTGTTGGGAATTTTCAGCCAGCAAGCTGAAGTTGTGCATCCTTTTATAAACCAACATACACAGAGAGAGAGAGAGAGAGAGATAGTCAGTCTCGCCCTGAAGGATTCATAATTTTTTAAGATTTTAATTCAGTTTTTGGTTTTTATTTCTTTGCTTTTGTTTGTTTTTGAGCCTGGGATTGCAGAACACAGCAATGTGAGTCAGTCAGTCAGTCTTTTGCTTGCATTTAGTCATTCATTCATTTATGTATTCATTCATTTATTCGCTTTTATTTGGCAGATTATCACTCATCAGTTTGGAAAATTTTTCTTATTGCTATTGCAGCTATTGTTGTAGTTGTTGTAAAAGAAAAATATTTCTTTAATATTTCCATTAAATACTTTTAGTTAAATTAACATAATTTTATAAGCACATCTTCCTTCTTTCTTTTTTTTTTTTTGAAGTCATGAATGACTGAATGAATCAAAAAATGTTTCCTCATTTTGCTTCAAGTATTTTCAATTATTTTTCTTCTTCAGTTTTTATTGTCGTTGTTGTTGTTGTCTATTTGTTGCTTCAACAATTCTATGTCTCTGTTAATTTTAATATCCTTTAAAATTGTTGTTGTTGTTGTTTTTTTTTTAATTGCTTTCCACCCATCCATGAAATTTATCACAAAAAAAAAATTATTTCTTGTGGCATAACGTCCCACCGCCTGGAGACCTAAAGTTTCGTGCAAATAAAAATCCTTTATTATTGTTGTTGCAAATGTAGTTTGTCATTGTTGCTGTTGTTGTTGTTGTTATCGTCTTGAATTTTCATAATTTAATCAACAAAGTCAATATTGCAAATGAGTTCCAGAAAAAGTCTCATAATGATGTTGCCAATGATGACAATGATGATGATGATGATGATGATTATGAGCTTATTAAGACTGCTAAGTTTGTAGGCATAAATTTGCATCAGTTTAACCCAAAGAAATAAAAAAGATTTTCAATGTTTTCCAGTTAAGAGAAGAGAAACAAACATACAGAGATATAAGATATATGTAACTCGGATAATGTAACTTCAAGTTGTCATAGAACCTGAATATTCAGAAGAGGAATTAAAAGTGAATCCAAGTGGTAGAAGTTGGACTCTCATACTGAGTGTGCTGAATTGTATTCACACCTCACCTTATGGCGACATGCAACGAAGACGAAGAACAACAGAACCATAACACTTAACCCATTCGCTGCCGAGCCTAAATTATATGAAGTCATTCCCATTGCCATTTATATTTTGAGTGTTATTGTTTACCAAAACCATGTTATTTCTTGGTAAGAGCACATATATTATCATACATACATTCATTTACAAGCAGAAAACCAAAGACGAGTATATCCGTCGTTGGCAATAGGAAGGCAGAAGGACTCGATATCCACTTTCTCGTATTTGCGTACGTTTTAGTAGAAAAACAATCCCGCAGATGGATAAAATAATGAAAATGGAATAAAACGAGACACATTGCGAAAATTGGCAACACTTAGAAATTCACTATTGTCGATTATAGTGCCTCAGCATGTTATAATATATTTAAAGTGGGACGAGTATACTCGTCTTGGCAGTGCGCGATACCCAATCAAACGTTCAGACATGTGCATCTGTAAGTATCACAAGTTCCTAGTAGAACCATACCTGAGGCGGCATATTGATGATTGAGGAACGCGTAAAGAAGATAAACCTTTGAAGCTTTTTTAAATTTAAAGAGTTTGGTCTAATGAGATCCACTAGGCTGGTATAATTGGCACTGCCGACGGAGTAAAACTATGTAAAGTTTGCACGTACGGGCCCAAATTGAAGCAAAAGCAAATGGTGTATCATCCATGAAACCAATAACAAAGACTCATTTAGTCTGCCAACGTTATGCAGTGTTTTTCAGGCAGAGATTCTAGGAGAACTAGTCACGATAGACAATTAAAAGCTTTTACACATCCTTAAGCCACAACAAATATGAGAGTGTAAAAGGCTGTTTAGCGACCTTATGTCGGATTATCGAATTATAATTAAGTTGGGTACCACCTCATTGCGAAGTTGCTGGAAACTGAATTGGAGCTGAACTGACAAGAACAGGATCAGCTTTGAAATTAACACCAGGAGAGAAGTCAGTCTGTTTTAGAATTCGAAAAAAGTCTCGATTCACTCACCAATCGCACGAGGATCTGGATCTGATTGCAGGAGTGCAAGACTATCAAGCACTCAATACTACACGTACTCGACTACTTATAAGCACAAGTAGGAGTTTATCATAGAACTAAAGGGTTATGATATAGGGATTATCCATTTCTGTGGTTAGACGTTTGGGTAGAGAAAAGATATGATAAAAGAATGAATTATTGCGAGCCCGCAGGGAAACTTGTGGGTATCTTTTCAGCAGAAGTTTATGCCATTGAAACAATTGCTCAATTCAACTTGGATAGAAACAGAGAACGATAGCCATCTCATCACTTTACTATTTAAGGTAAACTTGAAGAAAGTATGGAATGTTTTGGGAAGCTCAATCAGCTAGGTAGAAGATTAGCGATCCTATGTTATGTAGAAATTGACAGCATTGAGCAGCAGCTGAGTTGCGAGGATTAGAGCCACAATCTTTCTTAGAAGATATTTGAAAGGATATATCCAACCAAAGTAAGAAAAGCTTTGACACATCCTTAAGCCATAACAAATCTGGAAGAGTAAAAGGCTGTTAAGAAATTCTGCGTTGAAATTCTATAAAAATTTTGATTCACTCACTAAGTGCATGGGGGATCAAGATCTGACTGTAGAATTGCAAGAGCAGCAAAAACTCAATCCTACAGCCAAACTACTTATAAGGATAAGTAGGAGATTATAAAAGTCACAAAAGGTTATGATGTAGGGATTTCCCTTTTCTGTGGTTATACTCGTACATCTGGGTAGAGAAAAGATATAATACAGAGAATGAAGTATTTCAAGCCCGTAGGGAATTTTTGAAGATTTTTGGAAGGATATATCCAAGGAAAGTAAAAATAGAGAGGGGGAAACTTCTCAAACCTAATGGATTTCAGGCAAACTAAACTTCTGCTGAATAATTAAAATAGTAGCCCATTTTAGTACCAAAAAATAAGCGGAGTTAGTAATCACTCAATTACCACGTGCTCAGATTAAGGATCGTCTAGAGTCCAACATAAAGATTCGGTGATGTTAATAACAAGTCATCCCAATATATATACTCGTACATACATGATTGGTTATTACAGCTCATCAGCCAGGATTACGACCTAGTTTCTCACACCACTTATGTTGTGCGCCTTAATTTTTATACATGAATGGTGGGACCTACAGTTTAAAGTCGACACCGAACTACAGATTTTTGAGAAACTTTTCATGGCAATTTTATTTATTTTCACAGCTTTTGCCAGAAATCTGCTGAGAGGGAAGTCGTCGAAGAAATATTTGTTCATAGCTTCGTTTCCGTTTGAAATGGTTGACCTAGAATTTGAACCATTTACACAGTACCGACTAGACTACGACAACAACAACAACAACACCCGATACCGTTTAGTGTATTGAAAAACAGGCTGAACAATGTCACCTTGAGCCAGCAGGGAAGAACTGCAAAGATATTCTGAGGCGATTTCGATGACGAGAAAACCGTAAGTCTTCAAAGACTGAAGAAGAGAGACTTGAGTATTAAAATTAACGTACTCACGAGAGACTATCTGAACACGCCTGAACCGTAATGGCATGGTGGCAAATGATAAATGCAGGGCATGTTGTAAAGACGTTGAAACAATGCAACACTGTTTATGTCAATGCATAGCT
Organism: Sarcophaga rosellei; assembly: GCA_930367235.1. Taxonomy (NCBI): domain Eukaryota; kingdom Metazoa; phylum Arthropoda; class Insecta; order Diptera; family Sarcophagidae; genus Sarcophaga; species Sarcophaga rosellei. Next base: position 10,353,373 of record OV884020.1, on the reverse strand, counting down.
TCAGTAAGCTCGAGATCTCAATATTTTAAGGAAACAGTATACAACTCACATGAAACAAATGGACTGATAGATGCTTAGGAAGTTTGGTCGCAGTTTGCGGCACTTTTACCGAAAATAATTATGCCAGATGGAACCAAGTCGAGATAAATTTGTGTGGTTAATAGCTACGAGGGCACAAATAGGCGAATAATGATTTTATGTCTCGGCTATGTTTCTTATTGAATTAAAATTCAATCCTAAAGAGGATTTAAAGCAAAAAAAACTGTCTGAATATTTAAAGAGGAGAAATTAAAACTAATTTGCCTATAAACAGTATAATTTATTTAAATTGTTTACCGCAAAATGCTTATTTAAGATGCAATTTACTCGATATAGTTTTAATTTTCTACCATTTTTTTGTTGTTGTTTTCTTAATTCATTGCAAATAGTTGTGCAATAACATTATTTTTTTTATTGCTGTTGCTGTTATTGTTGTTGTTATTGTTATGTCCATTATTTAGCATTAAATTAGCATTTTAACATTATTGTTGCAACATTTTTAATGAACATTAGCAACTCAATAATTTTTAAAATAAATACACTATCGAACACTATCGATAGCAATACATACACATACATATTAACTGGACTCAAATCCACTTCGATAAAAATGTAAACGACGTTGAAATTTACGCACTTAAAACACATTTTAATCCCACGTGTTGTTTTTTTTTTGTCGTTTTTTTATTTTGTTAATGACAAAAAAAAAGGTTAAAAGGACAGGATAATATACAATCATGGACATGGACACTCGCAACAATACACAACAACAACGGAAAAAGAAGGAAACAGAAAATTGTTCCACACGCAATCTATAAAACAGTGTCGATTTAATTACAATTGCAACCACAATCTGTGCTGATGCCACCAACAAGTTTTTGTTTTGGATACGGCTACTATTGCCACACGCTTAACAAGAGTACAGCAGTGGGCCGAGCAACCAAGTAAGGGTGCTGTTGCAACACAAATGATTATGTTGTATTTAAAATGCCCACAACAGCAGCAATTGCAACAACTGCATTCTACAGAGAGAGATACAATTATCTGGTAACACATCAAGCTTTATATACGCATACCTACACAGTTGTGCTAAATATACACACACACTCGCACATACAGCATTACGTACTCATGAGGTCATTTACAGGTTTTATGGTGGAGTCCTTTCGAGTCTTTGGAAATTTTTTCGGTGGTATTGAACATGTTTTATGTGCTGCTCGGTTGTGATAATTTTACGCTCAATTATTATTAAATATTTTTAATAAATTCATTAACAGTGCCTAACAAAAATTGTCATACACTATTGAAAGAGAATGGTGTATACAGAAAAAATTTCTCGAACAGTAGTCGAGTCATTCAGCAAATAGACAGTTAATATCTGTACCTCGAAGGGAACTCAAAAATTGAGTAAGTGGGCTTGCAGTATATGCTGATATATTTCGGAGCAGGTTGCACACTGTATATGCTACACTGTACATTTGCTAAGGTTAAGTTTTTAGGATATTCAAGCATGCTTTTTAAGCATGCGATTTATCTAGACGTGGCAAACGAAATTGTATGGGAGATAAGTAAACAAATGTGAACCTGATCAATACATTAGTGACCTCAAAAGAATTAGCCAACTTTAAGACAGTCGGGAGTTACACACTTAGGAAGCAGCAAAGCTCGTCAGCATTTTTTCTATATAATTGACATCAACCAAATCCTGAACACTTAGGAAGAAGGAAAGCTCGTGAGCATTGTGTCTAGGTACTTAACAACAACCTATCCTCAAATTATGAACGTGTCTCTCCAATTAAATAACCTAGTATTGGGATTATTTTGGGAATTAGTTCCAAACTCAAAACTTTTAAGCTTAGCTAATAAGGTGTTCAGATATGCACCTTTATTGCGTAAATCGCAATAAACACCATTATTAAGCTCAATATTTCATGTAAAGTTTCAATTAATTATTACGCAATAAATACGCAAATTGTTATAATGTTGTTGAGTAAAAATTAAAATGCAGCACTGTCATAAGTATGTTCAGACAGCATCAAATGTCAATATTGTTGAAGCAACCAACTGTTATGCTTACCAGCTGTCAAATGAATATTGAATAAGCAGCTGAACTGCGTATATTGTTATGTCTGAACGCTTAAAATAGTGTACTCAATAAACCGAATATTGACTCAATAAAAGTGCATATCTGAACATAGTATAAGCATGTTATGCATTCTTTTGTTCCTTTAGGGAATAAAGGCTGTCACAAGGCATTATTTAATCCACCTGTTTATTATTTCTTTAATTTGCTTTAGTTTTGGTAGTCAAGCTTTAACAAATAAGCAGGTGACTGGTCTATTGCAGCAAGTTCTAGAATTATAGGATTGCCATTCTTCATTTTTAACAAACAATGATCGCTATCGAGGACTATTAGGTTATGGTATTGGCTATAGTGACGTTATTGGCATTGAGTTCTACTCTTTGTCTAGAGGAGCACAGTATTGTTGTCCACAAATTGCCGTTGATGTTATCATCGATAATCAAGATCAAATTATTTTTTGTCTTCTCTGAGACTTGACACCGAATGCCTTGGATTTTGTACACGGGCTCATTAATCCCGCCCTACACTAAAGATGTATGGCTAATTTACACAACATAATTGGTCGTTACAACCCTTCAGTCAGGCTTACGACCTAGCTTCTGACAACACTTATGTTGTGTGTGTTAATTTTATAGATGATTGACGGAACCTACACTTTAAAGTCGACTACGAATGACAGATTTTTGAGAAAATTTTCATGGCAAATTGATTTATACTCAGAGTTTTTATCAGAAATCTGCTGAAAGGAAATCGCTGAAGAAGTTTTAAAATTTCGTTTTGTTGGAGACCTCTAACCTGGGATTTGAACTGTGTCCTCATGTCTTTAATAAGCTAACACACCACCTACTACACTACGGCGGTCTATTTAACCAAACGTTTTTCTATAATTATATTTTCTAATTGAACAAACGTTCATTGGTATCATTCCCTTGTGTATATATCGTGTAACGAAAGCTAAAGTGGCCATGTACTCTGTGTAGTTGAGTTGATGCTGCTGCTGTTGCCCTAATGAGATTGCAATTATTTTGTAATAAATTTTTATTATTTCAGATTTAAAAGTTCATGTTTTTAACGATAAATTCAGATTCACGCAATTTGTATTAAAATTAACACACAAAAAAAACCCAAAAAAGAGGAAAGAAGAAATTTTTAAATATATTGACACATTGGCCATACCGCCATACACTTAAAAAGGCAACAGCAGATCATGGCTTGTGATGATTTTTTTTTTTGTTAGGTGGCATGATAATACTAAGTAAGAAAAAATGTGTTTTCACTTACCCAACTCCTTCGCTCTCTCTCTCTGTTTCTATCAGTTGAATGCCCCTGCATAACGCAACTGTTCATTGGTTCTGTTTGGTTTGCTTCGGTTTGGCTTGGTTCAGTTTGGTTAAAAACCATTTAACTTTTAATTATTTTTTATGAATAACAATGCCTCGTTATTGCATGTAACAGCAGCAGCAGCAGTATTGTTGCTTGCAGTAGCAAATTTTTCATTGTATAACTTGAATTTGTTCCGTTTCTCCTCTCTGCTATGTCCGGTTGCCTGTAATATATTTTTTAATTGTATAACAAATATTTGTGATTAATTCAGTTAAAGTTACCGTTTGTTTTTATTTAGCTATTTTAATAGGATATTAATCGATAAGTATTCATTTAATTAATATTTCATATTTTCATTTTAATAATGGCATTAATGTCAATATAATATCGCATTATGAATACATACATACATACGTATTATTTATCAAGTTAAGCCTCTCATAATATTAAAATTAAATGTCAATTGGAATTATATATATATATGTGTGTGTGTGGAAATTTTTATACAAATTAGAGCAATTGATTGAAATAAAAAGTTGGTTTAAAAAAGGTTTGAAAATGTGGAAGTTGAAACTGCTTATATCGTCTTCCACAAAGGATTTCCAAACTTTGACAGCCTATAACGGCCATTTTGTTGAAGATATATCCATGAAATTACCTGTCATTTTATTCAGTCTGTCTTGTCAAATAACCATGGACGGAAAGACATTACCCACAGAGAACGCCGTGTGTTCCCTAAATGGACTCTGAAACAGTTGGTAGTGGACTCTAATTTTCATCGAAAAATCATCATCGTTGATGGGATACACGCACAATAAAATTGTCGAATTTGGTAAGATACTATTTCACATGACGCCATTCAAAGCTTCCACAAAAACCCACTGCTTGGTGAGGATTTTAGATTTTCGGCATCATAGGTCCATATTTCTTTGAGAATGATGTTGGCCAGGCCTGCAATATCAACGGCAAGCACTATAGATCGATTATTATCAACTTTTTTTGGCTTGCATTCGATGGTCTGTATACAAGTTTCAACAGGTCAGCCACACAGCCCATGCCACAGTATTTTGCACAGGCGATTTGAGGGCGTTCTTGTCTCAGACGATTTGATCCCATTAGACTTTTTCTCGTGGAAGTTTCTTAAGTCACAGATCTATACGAATAAGCCATAAACCAACACTGTGTTGAAATACTTCACGGTAGTACCATAGGACGAATAGGTTCGAATCGTAGAGGTGGGTTTTTAGTGGGTTAAAGTCCCACACTACTGTTGCAGTGGCAACAGTATCTTTCGATGATTTTTTCACCTCGAAAAAGAGAAAAAAAAAGCCACAAACCACCACGGACTTCAAAGCCCACATAACCCATAGCAGCAGTCAAATTCAGCCTAACTTATGCGACCTAGAAAATTGATCTTTAATTTGCCAATCTCTAACGGGGTTCAACTATCCTAAAGTAAAGTATCTGGGAGTAATTTTAGGCCTCAAACTCTTCTCGATGAATAATGTAATGGAGAGGGTAAAGAGATTAATCATTGCACTTAAGATTTGGAAGTTTAGGCCAGCCATCCCATACTAGTTACATCAGGACATAGTGGAAACAGTTTTGCTCTATTTGATGGACGCTCTGAAAATACTTGTGTTACTGCAGACTGACAAGTAAGCTGCACATATAGTATAATTACCAGTACACTCTGTTATTCTATCAGGCTCCTCACTGACCTCCAATTTGAGCAGAGGATTAAGCTGGTGAATACTGAGCTCGAAGCCTTCAAATCCTAACAGAACCATTCCATGTTGCAATACTGGGAAGTTATAAACACATTCTGCTCCTCTACCACATGGTTCCTTAGAATTTTTTGATCGGAGATTTAAATTTAGAATTCCAACTAAGGACTTTAAGTCCTGATATTGCTTGTGAGGTATATACCGAAAATGTTACACAGAGTAGACTGTGGTATATTGGACTGTTTTTCAGACGAAGATAATTACCATCTTGAAAGCGCAGTAGTGCATGTTGGATGAACATATGTTCACCCAAAATGTCTTCATTTACTTGAATAGCCAGACTACGGATGAACATATGTTCAGCCAAAATGTCTTCATTTTCTTGCATAGCCAGACTACGATCAAGACTTGTTACCTGTATTCCACTTGTCTAGGTTAAACTGGGTCGTTTTAGAAATAAAAACTTCTATAGCAGCATGAAAGTTTGTTCAACGCTCTACTAGACTGATATGGGTAAGAAAAGGACGACTGCCTCTTTTCCTGTAATCTCATGGCTGTATTGGAAGGCATGCTAACAGAGTTGGCATACATTCGAATGACTTCTGCAAGAGACGCATGTCTGCAGGAGTGAAAGAGACAATTTTTTACTTCAGGTATTATAGCCCTGTTCCTGCCTATAATAAGTGTTTATCTTCCATATAAAGTCGGCAACATTTATTCTGAAGTCGAGAGGGTTTTTAAAGAGAATGTTTGGTCCTCGGGGTGGGATATTTGATAATATGATGGGAATCCATCTTTTATATCTGCATTCTTTAAATCATTTTATTTGAAATAAATTGAAAATATTTTAATTATACACATTGTTGAATTTATCACTCCATTAAATATTTAGTAACCTGAGTACATTGAACCTGTCTCGCCATTTTATGACACACTTTCATAATAATTCGTAAAAATATTATTGTGGCCCCCTTTTCAAAAAAAAAATTATTTGTATGTGTCTGCAATTAAATCGTAATTAAAATGCTTTATTTAAATTTTCTATACATACGTACAACAACAACAACAACTGAACAACAACAGCCTATACATGTTAAAGACCACAGCAATAATATGTAGCAACAATAACGATTCATTCATATGATAAAAACGTTGACATCATTTTTAATAAATTAGACGAATTGAAATTAAAAACGCCGATAGAGAGACCTTAACCTCGAATGGAGGTTAAATAAATGCAAATAAATGACCAAAATGCGTACATTAACAGCCACACACACACAACAAATGTGAGTTTTGGGGACAGATTTTCAAAGGCATTTTAAATTTTGTGGAACAATTTGGAATTTTGAAAGTTTTGAAAGTGAATTGGAGAAGTTCTCCTTATTTGAAGTAATTTTAATTGTAATCATGCACGTTTTTCATTTTCCAATTTTCAGGGAAGTATATTATCGAGTGGTTGTTTCAAATAATTTGAAACGCATTAACTAAGTCCATTATAGAGCATGCTTCAGAATATTTCTGTTTCGTCTTCTGAACCAAATTTGAAATGAACTTATACAGTCTACAGATGTATACTTTGCAGTCAAGTGCTTTGTCTTCAAAAATTTGTGTGGTCTGGCATTGAGTATCTCAGTAGCATAATGGATAGTGTAGTAAACGACGAGTGTCGGAGTTGTAGGCTTTGATTCTCACCACATATTCTAATCTGTTACAAATAACACTCTTCTTATGTGTTAGTCTCAGTGAAAAAAATTGAGGTTGCTTCATCAAAAGATCGAATTGTGAGAATAGACAGCAGACTTCATCGTTTCACCAGCAAAATGGGATTTCAACAACAAGGTTCTTCGATGAATTAAGAGGAAATTCGGGATTCTAAACTGAAGCAGATACTTTAAGATAGTAAATACTACCGCAAAAGTCTACATAATATTAGAAAATACAGCACTCTTTACTGCCCCTGTGGAAAGCAAAATGTTATAGAAGATTTACAGCCTACTTTCTTCACATTCCCATTTCGCTGAAAAACGGAGACAACTGGAGATTCTAATTCGACCACGGAATTAGTAGAAAATTGTAGCAAACAAAAGAAACTGCTGCTCTATAGCAGCTGCTGCTCTTTCAAATAATAAAATCGAATGTTGTTGTAGAAGATCTTGCAGAGTTTTGAAAACAATACAAAGGTTCGACCAATTCTAAGATACACGACAGGAAGCCATCATAACAAAGTGTAAAAGCAGGCTCAGTGTTGATACAATTGCTGAGTAGAAACAAACAAGCGTACAAGTAGTCTCAGAGTTGATACAATTGCTGGGCAAAACCAAAGAAGGGTTTTTAGGTCACGCGACTGCATAGGCAGCTAGAAAAAAGACTGGGAAAATTTCAATTCCCTATTTAGTTCCCAATTGATAATGGATCTCAATTATAACTCCTTTGTTAAGATTTATTCAAGATAGTAATTTGGTTGGAACCCTCAGGGCACATGCCTAAAAGAGATGTTCATTATTCAGAATCGGGCACTAACGCAATGGTATATCAAGTTTACAGGAGTTTTTAAAGTTACTCAACAGCAATATGAATAAGTATTTAAATCATTTCGTAATAGTGGACGGAACGTGGATCTCCCACCACATGCTTGAGATTAAACACTAAGTTTCCTAAATTGAACAGACACCAAAAGAAATAAAACGTGAGTTTGTTAGTAAATAAGATCGTGACAGTCATGCCAAACGTTTATTGAGATCCACATCGGCTACCTTGAGAAGAGATTAACAAAATTTCAGGGTATAGTACACCAATTTATTGGGTCGATTTAATAAGAATTTTAAAAAAGTCAACGCATATCCTGTAGAAAAGTTCTTGTTGTAAAAGAAGAATCAATGCATCCTTTCCTCGAACTAAATAGTGAGTACCTATTTCTTGTTGCCAAGACTAAAGAGGTGGATAAAAGTAGAAAAATTTGAATTGATATCTGAAAAAGTCTCACAACCTAATCCCTTTATTGATGAACTTACATACATACATACATAATTGAACAATTGTATGTAATACATATACATAATTGGCCATTACAACCCTTCAGCCAGGATTACAACTTAGTTTCTCACACTACTTATGTTGTGTGTGTTAATTTTATACATGAATGGCGGGACTTACAGTTTAAATTCAACTCTGAACGACAGATTTTTCAAGGCAAATTTCATGGCAATTTTCTTTCATTTTCTCTCAGAGTTTTTGCCAGAAATCAGCTGAGAGGCATTCACCGAAGAAATAGTTTTTCATATGTCGTTTCGTTTTATATGTCGCTTCGTTTCATATGTCGTTTTGTGGCAGTAGTATGAACCGTGGCCTCACGTCTGATAAGCCAACACACTACCAACTAGACTACGCTGACTTTTCGTGGGTTCTTACAAAGTTTTAAAAAAGTTCACGAAAAATTAAAAACTTCTATACACAGTATTTTCCTTAAAGAGAGTTCAAGGAATACTTTTTGCAGGCACGTTCTTATGTTTTTATGCACACAGAACAGCAGGACTGATTTGTCGCATAACGGCGTTTGAGAGCACCAAACGACCAGTCGACCAATCTACATCTTATAATGTAGATGGTAGAAAAGATTTATATTTTCTATAAGGACATCTATAGCCGGCAGAAGGACGGTGCGTCTCGATTTGGTTTTCAAAGATCTTCGGCAGGATTTGACGTACTGTGATACGTGATACGACGTACCAGCTCTGAAGCCGCACTGATAAAGGGCAATCAGTGCTTTGATGAGTGGCTCTTGTTCTTCACACAAAATGATCGTAAGATGCTCATATTCGATAGGGAGAATGCCTCTATCTCTGTGGGTGATGCATATCATGGTATCTCCTTTTTTGAGATAGTAGAGAAGACAATGATTTTGCAATCGTTGAGTATAGAGATTAAATTGAACAATGGCGAATACATTGCAATCCAACATTTTCAATTAAATTACCACGTATTTATTTCTTTTACTCGTGATAATTTCTTTTTTATATTTTCACAATCATATCAATATTGAATGGAAACAATTATAATAATGAAAAGTAAATTAAAGAAGAAAGAAAGAAAAAAACGAATAAAACAAACGTACACATTCATAATTAATGTCACATTTAACGTTGGTAAATATTCATTAAAAATCTGTCTGTTTTATACCCACAATTCCCAATATTAATACCATTTGGCTTAAATAGGATTTTATGCTTGTGTATGTTATTTCGAAGCGTTTTTTTCTTATGGATCTCGTCAATTGTCATTGTCACTTTCTCATTGAATTGTAAAGATTTTTTCATTTCATTTGATTTTAAAAATGAAATTATTTTCAATTGTCACACAAGCACAGGTCGTTCGGTTGGTATCAATTTAAAGCTGATGTCCCTTTTATTTATTGAATGTCCTTTTTCGTATGATTCTCAAAAAAAGCAGTTTGTTGTTGTGTGTTATTGGCGGTTTTTAAAATTTTTGTTGCCAGCAATTTTTTTTTTGTAACGTTTTTGTGTTGAAGACCATAATTTTATTAGAAAAATTATTTTAAATAATTGTAACCACAATTATTGTATATTTCAATCAATGCCAGGCTGGACAATAAAAAAAAATACATTTTTTTTACCCACACAGGCCGTATGTTCATCACTACGGCAATAAATTATTGTGTAAAAATTTTTGTAAATTTAATGAATAACCATAATTTACATAGAAAATCATAATGAACAAATGAATGAATGAATGAAATCATCAATGAATGAAAATTATTTCAAATTATAAAACAATTTTTTTTGTTGTTGTTGTCATTACTTTACACACGGTATAATTTACATAAATTTCCAAACAGTTAGTTGTTAAATAAATTTGTATGCATTAATATTTATAAATAAAAGAAAAACTATTGAAATAATATTTTTTTTAAGTAAATTATAGATTGATTATTATAAATGAGTAATTTGTTACTAAAAACGTAAAAAAAAAATTCAACAAATTGTGTGGCAGTGATGTTAGGCATCGCAGCCTATGTTAGGCATCATTATCAAGAATTAAACGGTAATAAAACATCCCGTAATTCGTAAATACAATAACGTTTAAAGAAGCTTGAAGTCGCCGTAGTCTAGTAGGTTGTGTGCTGGCTTTGGCTTTGAACCCTGGTTCAAACTCCAGCTCAGACAACCGAAAGATCAAAAAAATATTTTTTGCGGTGACTTCCTCTCAGCAGATTTCTGGCAAACAAATCTGAGAGTAAATAAAATTGCCATGAAAAAGTTTCTCAAAGAATCTATCGTTTGCTGGTATGTTGGTTTATTACGCGTGGGGCCACAGTTCAAACTCCAGGTCAAAACAAAATACGAAATAATATTTTTTAGCAGATTTCTGGCAAAAACTCTGATAAGTTTCTCAATAATCTGTCCTTCGAATTCTAATGATCAATTATGTATGTTAAAGAAACTCTTTGGCACATTATTGCACGAATTACGACGACATATTGAGGCTTCCACTGCCAAAAGTGGCGTCCATTATGGACTCTATGTCGACAATAATGCATTGGTTGGCTTAACATTTTGCAAGTGAAGAACAACGATTGGGCAACGAGATAAAAGGATGTCTAGATAATGTTGACCTCGAATTAGCGGCACAAAAAAACAAAAGCGTTACTGATAAACGCTCTCAAGTAAAACATTGTCGTGGTGACCATGTAATAATTTCCTAAAAGACAACTAAGCTGCTTCACATAATAATTAATGCGAGTCTGAGCTTTGAACACCACTTCACAACAATTGGTGAGAAGGCTTAAAAGATAAAATGTGGAATCACAAGTTAAATGTCGATTATTGGTAATGCTCGGCGGTTTGGGTCAATGATTGTGGGCCGCTCATGTATAAAAATAAACACACACAACATAAGTGGTGTGAGAAACTAGGTTGCAATTCTGACTATGGGGTTGTAATGACCAATTATGTATGTATGTATGGTTGTCTAGCACTTTACCCAGGACCAATGCAGACGTATGCAAAAAATAGCCCTTGAGTCAACATTACGACCTAGTTTCTTAAAATCAAAATCCGTTGCATGTATGGTTGCGAGCTGCCCAACACTCTACCCAGTAACAATACGGACGTATGCAAAAAATACGCCTTTAGTCAGGATGATAGTTTCTCAAAATCAAAATCCATTGCATGCGGCAGGTAAAACAGGTTCAAAGGCTCTGTTTATTAAGAGCCTCCCACGTTTAAAGGACATTGTGTACAGACGCTATGATGTAATGTTCGAGAAGACACCAATAGATGTCAATCCGACTTTATAATATGTAAGGCCACGCTCTGTTGCCGGAAAGGAAATCAGAGAAACGTTCATCATTCATTAGGGAATGACATTAATTATGAATGAGGAACAGAGAGCTCATCCTCTAGAATGAAAAGATTTCTTCACCACTGTAGACAAAGAACCCCAACATTATTTTTACAAAGAGTCTTGCTTTCATGTAATAATTGATGGCACTCGTATTATGAAAGTTTAAAACTTTTGCAGTAGCTTGATTCATGGCATACAAAATAATGAAATAATTAGATGAAGAATATACTTCATTAAATTTAATATTGCACTAATTCCTACGTATTAAAAAGAAACAAGAAAATACTCTTCGTTTAACATTTGAATTATGCAACAATTTAACGGAATTTGTTTATAAATCATTAGCAAAAAAAAAGGCGGCACAGATTAAAAGCTACGAAGTCGGTCATTAAAAGAAACGCCTGTTAAAATATTCAGCAGCATTTACTTTGTATTGTATACACAATTAATGAAATTAATGGATTTTTATTTTTTGTTTATTTTTGAAAAAAAAAGAAATACAGAGAAATTAAAACAAAATAAAATCAAATAGAAGAGTAGTGGAAGGACGACCATATGCCAACAAACAATAAAAATTCAATCAAAACGTTCTTTAGTATTAAACCGAGCGCTGTGGTAATACGCTCAAAAAATAATAGTTAGTAATATTAAAAGAGACATGGAAAAAAACCAGAAAAATTGAGACAATTGCAAATTAATTCCTGTTTAATCTGATACGTAAACGTATGAATGATTTAAGTATACAAAGCACAAAGTGCTCCTTATAAAGTATATATGAATAACCATTCTGCTTAAGTATTCCAATAGAGTCGACGTTACAAAATTCCCAACCTTATTGGCATCGAAACGTAAAGGCATTGTAAACAGTAGTGGTATCTTCCATTCCGAATCTATGAAACTGTGATATCTAAATGGAGGAAATGAGGTAATAAGGATCAAAACAATTAAAGAAAATCCACAGGGTGGTGTCCTTTCACCTCCAATGTGGAGCCTTGTTGTAAATGAAATCATGGCCAAGCTATCTGATGCGGGCATTGTCTAATATGCAGGATATGTAGACGATATAGTCTTGAAGGCTAAAGACAAATTTGAAGAGACTTCTTGTGATATCATGCAAAGAGGTCTTGAGATTGTAAGAGTTGGTGCAAGGCAGTGGGCCGAAGGACAAACTAGGACAAGGCGATAATACTACCATTTCCAAGAAGAAGAAAACTTCCTAAATGGCAAAATATTCAACTTCTCGGTGTGATGATAACATCACAGAAAATGCAGGTAAAATATCTCGGAATAACGGTGGATTGTAAATTGACATGGAAGGCTCAATAGAAAGCAATTATAGTGATACAACCTAGGAATTGCGCACTGGATGTATAACATGATGAAAAAAGATTTTCCGCTGCTGGTTCCAAGTAATGTGCGAATTCTCGGCGGAGAGCTTTCGCGTGATGGTTAGGGACCGAAGGCTTCTACGTAGTGCGGCGAAAGTCACAAAAGTACTTCACTACTACACAGAGCATGCACACATACACAGAGCATTATTGGTAGGCAACAACACATATCAAATCCAAGACCTGCTACAAAACAGCAATTATCGCATTGGATCCCATAAACGCATTTATTTTCTGTGAAGATCACAACAGAACTCTCAATCACAATACATACCTCTGGTAGATGAGAGAGTAGATTGAATGTTGGAAAGATGGGGAAACGGTCCCAAACAATGTCCTCTTATATACCTCCACTATTTAGTAGGCTGTCATCAGGTAGAGAAAAAAAATTAAAGCAATCTCCTGCTTTCTTACTTAATTGACCATTACAACCGTTTAGTCAGGATTACAACCTAGCTGCTAACATCACCCATGTTGTATGCGTTAATTTTATTCACGAGTGGCAGAACCAAAGTATAGCATCGACTCGGAACAACAGATTTAAGAAAGTTTTCTTGGTAATTTGGATTTACTCTCAGAGTCTCTGCCAGAAGACTGCTGAGGGAAGTCTTCATATTTTGTTCTAGATATCTTAGTGGGGACTTGAACCAAGAGTTATTGTCTATTAAGCCAAGACACCACATACTAGACTACGGCTATTTCTCCTGCTTATGTGATAGAAATTGGTTAATTCAACTGTAACAGAATAACTTGAGGAAGGTGCTGAAATAGTTTTGTATACGTTCTTAAGAAAACAAAAAAAACCTAAAATTTTTAAAACCGTTATCAGTTTATTGGGGAAGTAAGCTTTTAATAATCGATAATGGCCATCATGATTTTTTCGAGTCTATTTCATTGCATCACGTGTGTCATTCAAAGCATTGCATTGCTGCTGCTTATTAAGTTGCATTGTAAGGCAGGCAGGCATACAGTCAATATGAATATCGAATTTGTTGTGTATGGATGTGTGCTCAATATTGAAATGAAAACATTTTTAATGGCGTCAATGAATGGCTTGTAAAACAGCAAAAAAAGTTGTATGTATTACTCCTCAGTCGTCTCACCGACTTGTACAAATATTGATGACATTAATTTTTTTTTGTCGTTGTTGTCGGCCTGTTGGTTGCTTGTTTAAAGAAACAACGTGATAGTAGGGCCATATGCTGCTGCATATGCTTGTCGATCATGATTGATTTTAATACACCAATTTATGCAATTTTCGTAACAATTTTATTCTTTTTTTCGTATACGACGATTTGCATACGATTTAAAAAAAAAATATTTTTTTTGCATTCATTTGTTGAAGTTAAATTTGTTATATAAAAATGTTAATTTCATTTTTATGCACATCATTTCAATTATCGACATTTCAGCCATTAAAATAAAACAGAAAGAAAAACAGACAAAATTTACCAGGCCTTAATAGCAGCGGCACCTGCAGAGTCGTCAGTAACTGTGACTGAAATTTTATTAAATTTTTCTTGGTTTTTTTTTTGTGTAAATTTATGCAGAAACTAATTTTACAAATTCAAAAAACATACCGACAAATCGTTATTCAATACTATTGATAGCAATAAACATGCTATTTTTAGACTGACTAACTTAACAAATCAATTAAAAATCAGTAGAAAAATTATACACGGTCAACAAGTATAACCTGGCTTGGTAGCCCGTAATACAAATTAATTTCGAGAGAATTGATTTCCTTCTTATAGGTTTTGGGTGTAAAGAGTTCAAGCACAACTAAAAGCAAAATGAAGTTCAGATCGATGAAAATCATTTGAAATTCTTAGTACGCTACCAACGTCAAGGCAAATAATTTGATTTTTTAGAGAAGATAGTTTTGCAAATACAGTGTTCTGTGAGGATTATCACGTACACAGCTTAACTCCCAATTCCTATTTCAACTTTTTTTACAGAACATGGCCATAAGCATTGTAGAAAAAGGAATCACTGATCTGTCGAGAATAGACAATTAAAATAAGTGACTTCATCAGAAGCTCGGTATAGGTCCACAGCTAGGGCAAATGAATGGCTGTGGTATCAATATGGGCAATAGTTGAATTAAGTATATCTATCCCTTTGGCTTGAAGGCCTTTCTGCTCTAAGTTAAAAAGTTAAATTTCTCCAGCTTGCATTAACTGTCTACTACGGGTTCTTACCAACATGTTCTTGCATGCAAGCGGAAAACAGTCTCCTATTTCTTCTCTTTTTAAACAGATCCAAAAACATAGAAAAGAAAAAATGTAGGAAACTTTAACAGACATTGTTTACATCAAATAATGAAGGTCTTGACTACCATTACCGGTTTGGTGAATCTAGCACACACAAAATCAGTTCTAACAGAGACTTTCGAATTTTGAGAATTGATAACAGCCATCTGTTTGAAGCTACATTCGTCAAATTGGCTGTCATTTGTTCAGTCTATTTTGCCAAGCCACTATAGTTCAACGACTGACAATTTCTTTTGGCCTATGTTGTATGATCAAAAGACCAGCTACCAATAGAACGGCTCTACGTAGCATACCGACGCCTCCATTCTATAACGTTCTGAGTGTACTTAGAACGTTTCTATGTCCTTGCATTTTTAAATTCTACATTTTCTAACTTAAATACTGTCAAAATTTGGTGAAGATACGCCGATCCGTTCCGAAGTTATAGGGAAAAATCTACTTAGAATACACATATAGTCGTGTGTCGTGTGAAAACTTTGAGAGCTCATAACTCAAAACACACTTTTTCGACTTAGAATGTTATAGAACGGAGGCGTCGATATGGTTCCAGCTATATTGAACATTCTGCACGATCAATGTGTTAATGAGAACTCACGCACCAAGATCGTGAGATTTAACCCTGTTAGACTTTTTGTTGAACTTTCTAAAGTTACAGTTGTATGCGTATAAGCCACAAAACACAGCGGCCCTTACAGACAACATAACATTTTCATATTGATTTATGCGCCAGTGTCCTCACAGCCTTGAAACTAACGACAAATAATTATAATTATTCACGTCAAATTTTTGTAGTGTCCAAAACTTAAATCACAATCTTCGTATTAATCATGATCACACTACGTATATTGGAGTTGTAGTTCAAAGGTACCCTAATAGAACACAATTAGTGAATTTTCGAACACCATTATCATATGTATACCGAGAATTCTGTTAAACATATAACATTGCTCTGTTCATAATAACATTTTTCTGTTTATATTGACATTACTCTGTTCTGTTTATATTAACATCCCTCTGTTCATATTAACACATATACAATTCTATTCAAATATTACGATCAACAAGAGTGTGTGATCAGTTTGTCAGCAACAACAAATAACAAAGGTCCATAATTGGTATCAAAAGTAATTCTCATTTAGTTTATTGCTGCTTATGAATAAGTAAAAATAATTGTGAAAGGGTGGGTGGTCGGGTTTGTGTATTCTGTGACGGGTAAAACAAACCATTTGAGATATACTAGTAAATGGCTAGTATTTGGGAAACCTTGGACTACAATATGAATATAGTGTTATGATGGTTAATAGGATTGGAATGCTTTTAAAAATAATTACTAGGACCCTAGAGAAGATGCTGGAGAATTGTAGAAGATTGGGATGTGGTAGAGGCATTAAGCTATATGAGAACTCTAGTCGAAGGGAACCCTAATACAATCCCTTTATATCTCAGATGGTTTACTTTACCCCTGACTAGAACACAGAAACCCGACCACCCACCCCTTCACAATTATTTTTACTTATTCATAAATAGCAATGAACTAAATGAGAATTACTTATACAAAACACGGGGTATAGTTATACTTAAAGCAGATATCAATTCAAATTTCAATATCATTCTTAATCAATATAAAAAATCATTTTACATATACGCTGAGCAATACCACAATATACATCAATGTAGGGAGAAATGTAAGATTCTTAAAATATGAAAGGTTAGTGTATATTTTCTAAGGCTCTTTTTTCGACGTCTGTTTTGTCCTTTTTAAATGAATTTATTTAAGTAAATGAAACTTTTTATATGTTAAAGAGGACATTTGATTGTTTATAAAAATTTATTTTCTCAATTATTTTTAATTACTGTGAAGACCTGCGGTGATACGGCAGCCTAAGGAGGGTCATCTCAAAATCTGACGACCCTGATCTGAAGAGTTAAGAGTGTCTGAAAGCAGAAAGTTTTCGAAATGGATTCTTGTAAAATATACTACTGATTAGAGTCTGAGCATAGTCGTGAATGCTTTACTTCGTGGACAGAATCAATAAATTGTGCAGTTTTAGGCAGTGATTCGATACGAAAACTGTACTGAGTAATAACAGTAAATGGAACAATTTGCAGGCCAGGCAATTTGCTCTTTTCAAACAGGGACAGATTGTTAGAGAGAAACCTGGATGAAATATCAGCGAAGACTAAAATATGCAGAACCCATGGGAAATTTCAAAAGCCTTTGCTATCAGAGGATGTACCCAATTCAACTTGAAAAAGAAGCATAAAGGATGAGACTTAGCAACACATTCTTACAGTCAGGCAGTTTTTGTAACAAGACGCTACACGAGCTCATTTAATATCAAGAGGCAACTTACCTTACATATTCCTCAAAAGGAAGTAAGTGAAGGTAGGAATATTTTGGAAGATATGGATGTAGGAAGATACACAGAACGATGATGACCAGCATCAAACAGCAGTGGGTGCGCTTGCCAGGATTAGGAAGATTTTGGAAGATATGGATGTAGGAAGATACCAAATCATATAAGTTCAAGAAGATTGAACGCATCCAGACAAAGTTACTGTTTGGTGTAGATTTTAGACTGGCATCGTCATCGGACCATATTCCTTTCAGAACGATGTTGACCAGCATCAAACAGCAGTGGGTGCGCTTGCCAGGATATGTCGGGCGGATGAACGATGACACTCCAGCAAAAAAAGTTTTGAAAGTGAGCCAACACGAAGGTGACATTAAAAATTTTTAGTCAAAGGTTAGACTAATAGAAACCTCTTGACACAAAGACATGCATAGTTGATCATTATAACCCTTCAATCAGGATTACGACCTAGCTTCTTACACCACTTGTGTGTGTTAATTTTATCCATGAGTGGCGGGACCTACAGTTTAAAGTCGACTTCGAAAAACAGATTTTTTAGAAAATTTTTAATGGCAAATTTTAATTCACTCTCAGAGTTTTAGCCAGATATCTGCTGAGAGGAAGTCGCCGAAGAAATATTTTTTTTATATTTTTTTTGTTTCCTTTTTTGGAGACGTCTGACCTAGGATTGGAACTGTGGCCTCATGTCTAATAAGCCAGCAGACTACCTGCTACACTACGGACACTTGGAGAAATATAGGAATATGAGCAGAAAACTAAAGACCCAATCGGGTCATAAGCATAATAACTGCGGAGGTAAATTATGCTTTTAAAACAAAATACAAGTGCTCGTTAACAAAGTTTCTATTGTATCGTGTACTCTAATGTACATACATATATTTGCATATATTTTTTTTTTAAATATTCATAATACTTCCTTAGATGTTTGTTTATACTCGTAAATATGCCATTAAAATTTATTAAGATTTTGAAAAAAGAAACCAAAACAAAACTATGCTCGTAATTCGTTTAAAGCAAAAAAAAAATTTCAGTCATCATCATAATCCTCATCCTCGTTATTAAGATCTTCGAACAGAAGGCCATTAATATTTGGTGATTTGCTTAAAGACAAGAGTCAGATTGATGGCTGCATATGCTCTAACCCAACATCTATTCAAAATTCTCGCAATGTACGCAAACAATAGCAACGAAATAAGCAAAATAATGACAAAAAAAACTTCATATACAAATATCACTCTCTGGTGATGGTGTTTTGCATAATAAAATTCGATTTCAAATATAAATCATATTAAACGATTTCGTAGTTTTTTATTGTTTTTCTTATTGTTGTTCTTTTTTTCAATTTTTTGTATTTTAGAAAAATAATTGAATTTTTAGAAATTTATTTCGATTTTTTTTATCGCTTTTAAGGCGAAATAAAGTTTAAAAATCAAAAACAAAAATTAAAAGAAATAAAATTCAAATCAAATTTGATTTGTACGCCATAATTTACGCTTTAAGTGACATTGATGGGAATTGTACAAAATGATTGTGTAGAAATCATCACGATTGTCAATTAAATTTGTTGGTTGGTTATTAATAATTTCTACAAGAAATTGATGAGTGCCAGAATGCCAATATGAGTATGTATTGAAATTATAATGAGACTGTTAGCATTTGAGGGGGTGGTCTTGGAGGGTGTTTGTTTTATTGTTTTTTATATCGATTCTATGAATTGTAAAACTTTATAGTAGGACTGATGCGTAAATATTGCATACAAATGAATTTTATAATCAATCATACATACATACATACAGTCAAGGAAAAAAGTCTACATCCAACGGTGTATGCAGATTGTTCCCTGGGACTGTACATACATAATTGCTCATTATAACCGTTTAGACAGGATTACGACCTAGCTTCCCACACTACTTGTGCTGTGTGTTTTAATTTTATCCACGAGTGGCGGGATCTACACTTTAATCTCGATTCCGAACGACAGATTTTTAAGAAATTTTCATGGAAATATTATTTACTCTCAGAGTTTTTGCCAGAAATCGGCTGAGAGGCTGCCGCTAAGGAAATATTTTTTCATATTTCGTTTTGTTGGAGATGTGTGACCAGGGGTCACGTCTAATAAGCCAACAGACTACGTTAGCTTTCATTAATTTCAAAAGTCTTAAAATAGATTCTTTAAGACGATTTTTTTCTATCACTGTAAAAATGCTTAGTCGTCGCTTAGAGTGGGACAGTTTAGCTATCTATAGAGCCATATGATTTTAAAATCCTCTTTTGCTATTATTCCACAATGTTAACCAATCACGGGATCCCCATCGTATCAAAGTGGACACTTTCCATGAGAATGTGGAGCAAAATCCTTGGCAGTCGATTTTAAATTGGTCACAACAACTCGTCCTTTCTCAGACCACAACTTGGCAAATTTTTGTGTTCTAACTTGGGAATGCATGATCTTTATCAATGAAGCCCATCTTCAGCGATGGAACGACTTCAATCCACATGTGATGCAAGAGCGCCCAATGCATGCCGAGAAAGTCATTGTTTAACGTGGATTCCCTTTGATAACGTCCAAAGCCAGGCCACTGTAGTTTGATGAGTGGCAATCTCTTTTGAACTGAGTTGTATGATTAGGACACCAATAGCATTTGGTCCCAATAGGTCCCATCTTCAGCAATGAGACGACGCCAATCCAGTATCCAATGCACCACTGTTGCTGTTAAATGTGGACATTGGAGCTGGCGGCGCCATTCCTTTGAGAACGTCCAAAGTCAGGCCGTAACTGTCAACACCGGGCCCTACAATTCGATGACTGACAACTTCTTTTGAGCTGAGTTGTATGATTAGGACACCAACTACATGTGATTCCAATAGGATGGCTCTACGTACTACAAAGCTCATGCTATATTGGACATTCTTCACGAGCAGTAAGATGGCATGGTAACCTCACGTCTAGGTAATGAGAACTTACCGCCAAGATCGTAGGATTTGACTCAGTTGGACTTTTTGTCAGGCATTCTAAAGTCATTGTATATCGGAGCTACTTGTGGTCCCACACGTCTCATGCTGTGTTGAACATTCTTCAAGATCAACAAGATGACATGGTAATCTGACGTATAGGTGATGAGAACTTACCACCAAAATTGTAAGAATTAATTCAGTTGGACTCTGTGTTGGGCTTCCTAAAGTCACAGAGGTATGCGTACAAGCCAAAAGCCACAAGCCCAATTCCTCAGAGTCAACATAACCCCTGCCATCGGTTTTTTTATTATGATTCATACGCCAGAGTTATGGAAAATTGGACATTTTGGATTAGCCCTACTCAGAGAATTTGTAGCGGATATTTGCTCTACAAATAATGGCATCAATAGGCTTTCGGAAGAAAAAAAATTTATCATATCTTCCACATATTTTGTATTAATTCAACGCAATGAAAGGAAGCTCTTTATGACAGGACTCGATAGAAATTTCATTTCTCTACGACATGCAACCCAATGTAAAAATTTAAGGACCTAGATACCTCGGAAATGTGCCACTGTGAAATAAGAGAGGATTTGCCAAGAATATTCGTTGATCTTTAAGGGAACTAAATGGAACGTAAGTAAGACTTAACTCGCAAAATTTTCAAGCAACCTAACCTAATACTATGTTCAGACATGCACTTTTACTGAGTCAATATTCGGTTAATTAAGTACAATATTTTAAGTGTTCAGACATAATATTAGCAATATTCATTTGACAGCTGGTAAACAAAACAGCTGGTTGTTTCAACAACATTGTTTTTGTTTGGTTTCTTGTTTTGTTTTTTTTTTGTTTGTGGTTATTGACATTTGAGTTGTCAAATATCAACAGAAAGTGTTCGAAAAATTGTAATATGCTCACTAAACGTACTTATGACAGTGCTGGATTTTAAGTTTTACTCAATATTATAACAATTTACATATTTATTGCGCAATAATTAATTGAAACTTTATATGAAATATTAAGCTCAATAATGACGTTTATTGTGATTTACGCAATAAAAGTGCATGTGTGAACATAGTATAACATTTGGAATGCTTATTTTATTAGGATTTTTCTTTTAATAAATTTCTGAAATATGTTCAAATTATTAAAATATTTCTTTACAAAAATTATTTCAAATTATTTCTACTGTTACAAGCCCCTGCTATGCCAAGCCTACTATGTTGCCCATACAAAGATTAGAATATTACGATAAGAATTTGTTACAAAAGGAAATAATTTAAAATATAATGCTTTAATACCTGACAATATTTTTAATTAATCTAGAAAAACAATAGATTTTTATAACAATAAATTAGAGAACAATTAAATTAAATTTCTTTATTTCGTCTTTTCTTTATTTTTTTTTTTTTGGAAGACGAAAACGAAAAATGAAATCATTTCAATGAGACAAAAGGTGTTTGCTTTTATTATCATTAACATTATTAACATGATGATAATGATGACGGTGATGATGATGACGATGATGAGCTGTGTCATCATCAATTTTTCAAACTGCCAGACAACTTGTCACCATTGAATAAACAGACAATTTTACAAATGAGCAAACACGTGACGGAAACCAAGGAAGGCACATAGACAGATAGACTGACTGACAGACAATTCATTGCCAGACATTTAGAGAGTTAAAAAGATGGGAAAGGTCGTAAACACAGACAGACAGATAGACAGACAGACAGATAGTCAGACAGATATGCAGATATAAAACACACACAAAAAACTATACGTGCACAGGTTGCTTTGCATATTAACACTCTACAGTTTTTTCAGTTTTCGGTGGTTTTTTTTTGGTTTCCTTTCTTTTTTTTCTTTTTCAAAACGAAATACTTTTTTTTTAACTTTAAAAAACCCAATAAAACATTTCAAATTCAATGTGCTTTAAACCTTTCATTTTTATTCCATGCAACCAAATATTTCATTTCATTCCTTTCCTTGCCCTTAACCCAAGCTAAACATTTTCAAATTATTGAAACCCTTTGATTTATCAATTTGTCCATGCAAACGTCCCTTGAGTATCATATCACCACCATTTGCCTTCTCCAATTTAATGTCGACATAGAAACTAGCCTCCGGTACATATTGTGGCAGCAACTCCTCATCGATACGATATTCGCGCAATGTGTATGTGCCCCTCTTTAAGGGACACATCTTAATAAATGTGCCACGTTTTAAGATGTCCTCGTAAATTGTTCGCAACGCAGTGTCAATGGTGCGTTGCATGAGAAATTTACAAAAGTGCACTTTACGATTCAAAACGATTGTATAATTATTGGCTTGATTTCCTTCAATGCCCAGGGCATACGCTAATGAAATGTCATCAATATCTTCCAATATATTGAGCTGTACATTGATGGTCGTCTCAGTGTTGTTGGCATTCGTTGGTTGTATTTGAAATTTAACATCCAATAGTTTGTCATTGAATTCATGCGGAAATGATGTAAGTATCACTTTAAAGGCGCGCTGCAATATGTATAGAAGGGAAGATGCAAAATATTTGAAAATTTTGTAATAAAGGATATAAAATGGAGGGGAAAGAATACAATTCTCTTGCCATTGGATTGCAACGAAGACTTTTAAGTAAGTGATCAAATGTCTGTCAAATCATAAGTGCCGCCATGGCACTTATCCCAAAATTTTCCATGGCTTTTTCACTCTGTGTGACTGACTGCATGCCACCGATGAGGTCAGGAAGTATTTTTGGTTTTTTTGCATAAAAAATTATACCACGCTTCTAAATGGCAAGATCTAGGTGGCCAGTTCACATCACCAGAGCCACCAGTGCCACCACTGCACTTTTCCCGAAATGTTCCATGGCTTTTTCCCACAGTCTGATTGACTGTATATCACCCATGAGTAATTCTGGTTTGTTTGCATACAAAATTATACCACGCTTCTAAATCACAAGATCTAGTTGGCCAGTTCTCATCAGAATGTCTATCCTGCTCCACACATATTTGAGGTAACCGGTTGTAATTGTGGATCAGATCTTCACCTTACGCCAAAACCTGGGGAAGACCCTGAAAAACAAATCGGCACACACCAATTTTTTGTTGACTATAAGACAGCTTTCGCTAGGCCCATTAGGAATTGTGTTTTTACCGCAATGCCTGAGCTTGGTATTCCTCCGAAGCTGATAAGACTTTGCAGAAACACGTTGCGCAACTCCTGCAGCTCCTCAGTAAAGGTAGTAATGAACCGTGCAAGGTTTCAGACAAGGCACTCCCTTATCATGCGACCTTTTCAGCTTCGTCATGAAGAGTGTTCTGCGAAAGTCGCGAGTGCATTGCAATGGCACTATTTTCCACAAAATTGTCCAGATGGTTACATATGCTGATGACATTGCCATCTTAGGGCGTATCTAGCTAGATGTTACTGCCAGCTTTGGTGCTATCAAACGGTGGGCGTGGCACGATGGGCGTGGCAGTCAATAATGGCAAAACAAAATATATGTTGTGGACAAGTAGGGACATGCGCCATATGGTACCAATAAGGCGACTCTACGTACCACGCGTCTCATGCTGTGTTAGGCATTCTGCGCGAGCAATATGAGGACATGCTAATCCCACGTCTAGGTGATGGGAACTTACCACCAAGATCGTAAAATTTGACTCAGTTGGACTTTTTGTCAGGCTTTCTAAAGTTACAGGAGTATGCGTAAAAGCCACAAGCCCCAGCGGTCCTCAGGGTCAACATAACCCATACCATCTGTTATTTTCATTATGATTCATACGCCAGAGCTATGGAAAATTGGACATTTGGGGCATGCGCCATATAGGATTCCAAATTACAACCGATAATTATACTTTCGTTGTTGTCAATGAAGTTATTTATATTGGGTCCTCCGTTATCAGCAAAAATGAGGTCAGTGTGGAGCTTAAGCGTAGGATGACTCATACAGCAGGTGCTATTATGGTCCTAATAGGCAATTGCGACCTCTTTCGTACGAATAAACGTATACTCTACAAGTTGCTCATTCTCTCCGTGCTTCTTTACGGCGCTATTAAGCACCGATGCAGCAGCCTTGAAAGTATTCAAGAAAAAAGTCCAACAAAAGACCTTCAATCCAATGCAAGTTGATGATGATTATCGCATTCCATCTAATAATGAGCTGTATTAGCTTCTCAACGACATGAACGTTGTGCAGCGTATCAACATCCAGCGGCGGCATTAGCTTGGCTATTTTCGGATGGAAGAGGATATTCCAGCATGACCTGTATTCAATGCGGTGATATCAAAAATGGGCGAAGAGAACGTTCTTGTCTACATTAGAAGGACCAAATTGAGCAAGCCCTATCATCAGTTAATGTGACTAACTGGCGAAGGCGAACAAGCAGCAGAGGCGCCTACAAAGATGTATTAAAGCAGACCGAAATTCGATAACGTTGACTGCCACGGAAATTTTCCGAAAACTAGCCATGCAAGCCAACATTGGCTTTTTGTTCTTTTCCCAGAAGCCATTTATCCATACAGCACTAATATGATACGATTTTCTTCTTAGCTACACAAAAATGTCAAGTTTAGTGAGTACGAGATAACTCGTAGATTGCGTTCCCTTCTAGGGCGCCAACGATGGCACTCAACGTGTTAAGGAAGATTGTGTTTGTTGAACTTGCTCTTCAAAGGATATTAGCGTGTTGTTGTTGTTGTTTATAATTTAAAGAGCGTGTGTATGATTTTCCAACATTCACGAGGTTCCTCCACCCTTGAGAATGTTCTCCATTTTTTCTAGATTTTATCCTTTTCAACCATTCTAATATTTCCTTAACAAACACTTTCAAAATTTCTTATAAAGCCACTCTAGTCTAACGAATATCCTCTAACATGCTTATCTAGTACTTCTACATCACTTCTACCTACTAATTAATTTTTCTTTTGCCACAAATTCCCAGCACATAGAGAACATAAAGCACAGAGAGCACACAGAGGAATATGCTTTTTGTAATAACAAGACAAGAGTTTGGCTTGCCAAGAAGTAAAATGACTTGAGAACAGCATAACCAATAAAGCAAATGAATCAAAAGGCAAGATCCTTAGGATAGAAGGGTAGGAGGGGAGAGGGGTGGGATAGAGTATAAAATTAGATAAACTTACCCAGGCCAAACAGTTTTGATTACAAAGTAATAAAACCACAGAAAATGTAATTAAAATTTTATATTTCAACTTCATGGCTTTTAAGTACACAACACTTGATGAAACTGATGATGATAAAATTGAAAATTTTCCCAAAAACTATACACAACGAAACGTGGCAACGAAAAAATATTAAAAATAAATCACAGAGAGAAAATAGAATTAAAATGGAACAGAGAGATGACTTTAAAAGATAAAGCAGCCGCCTATTATTATGGGCAAAATCATCATCATCGTTATCATCACCAGCCAACCAGCTAAAAACTCTCACATGAGCATGTTGTCTGGAAATTAACCATGCCAAGATGGTAGATAAGCTGTATTGGTAGTTGGAGTCCAGAAGCGATTAAAAAACATTTTGGCGGGGGAATGTTGGTGTTTAGAGAAAATCTATTTTTTTTTAATATCATTGAACCATTAAATCATAAAAATAATCAAAAATCATTCAAAAGTCTAGTCAATTGGAACGAAAGCCAAACAAAACAAAACAAAATACTTCCATGGCATGATGCGATTGATGGTTATAATAATGATGATGATGATGACTATGATGTATTTATGATAAGCATGACAATTTGTTGTGGCATTTGAAAAGTAAAGGAAGATAAGGTCTTAATAAAATTGTAGATGGCTTGTTAGAATTGAAAACACACTACTGTCGCCTCTACACTTGGCATAGACTGTCTATAAGTAGACAGCATAAGTAGTTACTTCATTCGAATTCACGTTACTTTACGAAACAGTTTCAAAAAACCCCATTGACTTAAGCCTTGCTTAACTAATGCCTTGCTCTTTATACATTGCAGCCTCTATGCTAGGCAAAGGCAGCCTACAAGTAAAATAGACACGACAATCTCAATATTCGAATCCAATTTGCCCTAAAAAACAGTTTCAATAAGCACTATAAACTTAAGCCTTGTTTAAATAACGCCTTGCTCTTCATAGACTGCAGTCTCTATGCTAGGCAAAGACCGCCTTCAAGTAGAGTAAAATAGACCTGTCAACTCAAATAATCGAATGTACATATGTGGCTCCGCGGTACAGTTCCATTTAAGATTATTAACTGAAGCTGCCATAGTTTAGTAGGTAGACTTCTGGCTTATTAGACTAGAAGTCGATGTGCGGACCCCAGTTCAGACATCTCAATCACAAACGAAACTATAAAAAAAAGCGTTTCTTTAGGCGAATTTATCTCAACAGTCTCTGAGAGTAAAATAAAATGGAAAGTTTTTCAACTATAGGTTCCGCCACTCATGCATAAAACGAACACTTGCAACATGGATGGTGTGAGAAGATAGGTTGTAGTCTTGACTAAAAGAATGGAAGGACCATTTAATTTAGTAAATAAATGAGGAGGCACAGAAATTGAAAAAAAGTCAGAAGTACCGTGACTGAACAGATTTCATGGTGAAGTAAATTATTGTCCACACAATTTCTTGGCGGTTACGGAGGATACAGAAACTATCCCTACCGACATATCTACTCTGCTCATTGTGGGACCTAGATTTGTATAACTCATGTCACAGAAATCAGGAAATGGCAATGTAAGGAAACTAATTTTTAAAACCGAGAAAAAAAACTGCGAGAATAAGTCGAACGATAATTTGAGTTGAGGGTTGAAGAGCATCTAGGAAAACAAACGTCGATCAAGGTTTAGAGATTGGCTAAGTCTCTCACTTTGTACGACATATTAGGTGGTAAGAGGAACTGCTTACATGATTCTACACTACAACTTGTCTAGTTAAAGTTTAGAACATCAATTCCTAATAGAAGAAAAAGGACATACGTCGCCAATCATAGTGGCATGAGCACTACATAGCAAAGTATCTGAATACTGCGCAATACATGTGCATACATAATACATAACATACATAATTGGCCATTACAACTCCTCAGTCAGGATTACGGCCTAGCTCCTCAACACCACTCAAGTTGTGTGCGTTAATTTCATACATGAGTAGCGGGACCTACAGTTTAAAGTCGACACCGAACGACAGATTTTTTGAGAAGCTTTTCATGGCAATTTTTACTCTCAGAGTTTTTGCCAGAAATCTGCTGAGAGGAAGTCGCCGAAGAAATATTTTCATATTTTCGTTTTGATGTCTGACCTGGGATTCGAACTCGGGCCTTTCGTCTAATAAGCCAACAAACTACCTACTAGACCACGGCGACTTGTGCAATGTACCCGAAATTCTGGTCAGCGAAAGACGAAATTCTTGTGAGAGACGCCAAATCGACTGTCACGTTCTATCTTGTGACCCATTGTTAGGTATTTCCATTTTCGCTACGATTATGTAGCAGCAATCTTCACAGGCATCCTGTTTATGGTTGTCTAAGGTATTGAGACAAGACATTTTATTTCCCATGCATATTTTTAAAAACATTGTAAAGGTTACTCTCAGATTTGGTAGTAAAAACCATCATAATTAAACCTTAAACTGGCAATAATTTGGAATTATGATGTATAACTATCGCTTATGACTTCATATAAAAATATTCAATTTTTCAATTAGGAAAACCCAAACAATAAAATTTTCACTGCATGATTAAGTAATTACCATGAAAACAATTTCGTTTGAAACAAAAAAAAATTCCAACAAATCCATTGCATAAAAGCTCGTGAAAATTTTAAATTGAAACAGAAGCTCCTAAAATGTCGTTGGTCCAGAATGTAATAACAATAACCGTATGGTTGCTGTTAAACTTCCATTGGATACAAGCTGAGGTAAACATATAATTGACAATTCTTTTGCAATTTTCATAATTTAATAAAACATTATTTTTACTTTTCTTTTGGTTCATTGCAGAAAGTCATGCGTCCCAAATTCAAGGATGTCAAACTATGGAGTGATGACAAACATCTCTCGCATACCATAACCCTGGATGCCAGTGATCCTCATATAAATTTCACTTTCAATGTCTTGCAAGAACTGCACAATGTGGACATACATACAGAGGCCAGGATTACACAGAAAATTAATCCCGATTACTTTTTAACCCTAAATACCACGATGAATTTGTGTAACATTTTAAATTGGAAATTAAAATCACCAGTTGGGTCCTTAATATCGAAATTTCTTAAGGAATATGGTCACATTTTGGAAAAATGTCCCATTGTTAAGGTAAATAAATACAATTTTGATTCTCTGGTAGAAGGAAAATATCTAGGCCAACACGGTTTATATACCATGTAGGGCTCTGTTAAATTTTCTAAAATCTTAAAACGTAAATTGCAGGACAAATATTTTCTACATAAATTCTGGGTACCCGAGGATACTGCTTTGGCTGACTTACCCGAAATGGATTTTGAAGTTAACTTTTCCGCTTATCACGTTGACGCAAATAAACAGCGAACCATGTTCTTGAATGATCACTTTACAGGCGAGTTGGTGGTGCAAGATGTGCAAAATGTTAAGCCCGGCATTTTGTCTTTATTGCCGAAAACTGCTGGATAAACGAAAAAATTATTAAAATTAAAATTTTTGTTTATTTTAAAGAAATAAAAATAAATTCAATTGATTACTACAAAAATAATATTTAAAAACGGCTTTTACTTCTTCTAAATCCAGCTACACTTGAAAGTATTCAAAATCCTTAACCTTCTCTATAATGATTGCATCAGTTCCTTTAGGAAGATTAGAATTGCTGGATTTAAATTTTATTTTAATACTACCAGCGCCATCTGGTGCTTGATCAATGTAGATCAACAATTTTAAGACGTCATTGAATTTCATTTCATTTCTTTCTGTCTGTTCGTTCTTTCACTCGCCTGCTATGTTGCTTGCACATGACAATCTACCGTTATTCAGAGCAGCCAATAATTGAGCCAGACAGCCATTTCTGTAGCTGCTTATTCAAAAATCAATTAGAAAAATCAGAAAAAACAAAATGGCTGGTTACGTAGTACAAGATTTATGCAAATTAAAAAAAGAAACAACAGGCTTAATCTGAGTTCCAGGCTTAAATCTCTAGAACTGTTTCTTATCTATAAATTAAGAGAGGAGCACATCTACGCTTAATGGAGTTTTAAATCAATGAAGTAAATAATTTGGAATTTTGGGGCACTGAAAATCAAGTTACAAGACTTGAAAATGCTACATGAAAAAGTTGGAATATTTAGGGCTACCCAGACATGGGGACGACCATAATCCTTTTAGATGTAAACATTGCTGTGTAGACGGAATAATTTCAAAATATTTATTTTACGAGAATAGAGATTAAAACAGATAAAATTTCAAAACTAAAACTACATAGGAAGACAACGAAAAATTAATAAATAACAATAACAATTCAACTGCGAGGTACTAGAAGTTACCAGACTGAAAGTAAATGAAGTAAACATAGCCTGAAAGGCAAGTTTTCCAATTAGTTACATAGTGCGAAAGGCGAGGTTATCAATCAGTTGTAGTGAAGAACGTAAAATTTATAGAATTAAAAAAGAATTAAAGAATTTAATATATTTTTTGTACCAGGGATTATTGGATGCCCAATAATCTTGGTACTTTTTGGGTAGAGTAATTCGAAACTTGAAATAGTATTTTTCCATGAAATTTAAAAGAGTTGAAAGTTCTGCGATTGATTGTAAAAATACTTATGACACAAAAGATCACCCAGCTATACGCAGCTATACTTGGGAGTATTTTGATTCCTTAACCTGTTCTATAATGCTTGCATCACTTCCTTTCAATAGATTAGAAGTGAAAGCAATTTTATAATAAAACTGCTGGATTTAAATTTTATTTTAATACTAATAGCGCCATCTAGTGCTTGATCGACGTACATGAACAATTTAAGGACGCCATTAAATTTCATTTCATTTCTTTCTGTCTTTTTCTTTCCTTCACTCGTCTGCTATGATATCTGTTGCTTTCACATGACAATCTACCGTTTTTCATAACGCTTTGTTACAGAACAGCCAAAAATTGAGTTTGACAGCCATTTATGCGACTGTTTACTCAAAAATCAATTGAAAAAATCAGAAAAAAACAAAATGGCTGACTACATAGTACAAGAGACAAATGGATATCCACTCTCCATCAAGACATGGAAAATAATCATTTCACGATTACAAAATAATCGTGTCTTTAAAGAAAATGTTATGTGCACTCTAGATTTCAGTATTTTAAGAGTCCGAGACGAGTCTAAATATACTTGACCCTTCTACAAGATCACAGATTGAAACACACCCCGGTTAAATCACATTCCAACGGAATGCTGCAGAGTAAAGGTAGTCTTCATACCAGTACTCACTGATTAGTGTACTTTTCATACTTTGGAATACGAAATTGTCCTGGAAACTGAATATATTCAGCAGGATAGAAAAAGATGTTGTAAAGGAAATGGGCTCGACAGCAAATATGATCTACTGAATCAACACAGCAATAGTCAGACTCTTTTTGGCCTACTGATGATTGCTTAATTAATTGGTTCTCACGATCCTTTCGCCAGGTAGGATCTGACAACACCCACGTTGTGTTTGTTAAATTTACCCATGAGTGGTGAGGGCAATAGTTTAACGTCAACTCCGAACGACAGATTGTATGAGAAGCTTTTCATGGCTATTTAATTAGCTCTCAGTCTTTTCCAGAAGACTACTGAGGGGATGTCGCCGTATGTTGCAGATGTTCGAGATATTTTAAGCTGGAGTTTGAACAAGATACTTGTTGGGCAAAAGCCAGAACCTTACCTACTATGATAATTAACTAAGTGAGACAGATTAGATTACTTTCGAATAGCCAGGGTTCTGTTTGCGCTGTAGCAGATAGCTTAAGGATATGACTGAGCACTGCAAGTACCTAACTTTGGGAAGAATTTTCTACATTAGAAATATAATTGGAAACCTACAATCTTAGGCTTCAGATTCCGTCCCGGTTGTTATCAGAGTATTTACTGGAGATTTTAATCCAGGCTAGAAATTTATATTGGTCATCGACCAAGTTGCAGAGACTAGGAAGAGAATCTATTGGAGTTCTAATTACTGGGTAAATACCCAACATTACGTCGCAGGAATATAAAATGCCTGTGTTGTTACCATCAGTAGAGGGACACAGCGTCTTTATCCTGAGCTTCGAATAGATTAGCAAAAGAGCCAAGTATTGGCTGAGATTATCAGTGAGATTGACAAGAAAATTCTCATCAGCAATTATTTCAGATTCTTTATTTTCGATCACAAATTTTTTAATGTACACGGAGAGCAATCAAGTACTTTGCGAATGCCAGTTCGACTTCTATATCCGTTCATGAATACTGAGACTTTCTCAAGAAACTTGCAGACAATTCGAAGGAATGGGAATATCATGAACTGAGCAGAGCAAGTAAAGAACTCATAATTTTCGAAACTTCACAAGGCATTGCTGATCAAATTGCTTCAGCTAAAATGGTTCACAGCACATTATAATTCTATTATGGTCTCCACATTCCTCTTTACATTGCTTTATTTTTGAACGGAAAATGTTGTAAACAAATTAACCGGAAATAGTTTGAAAAACCATTGAGCAGAAAATTATATTTTAATAACGCCAGCAAAGTTCAAATAATTAGAAATGACCTTAAATTAATAGCGATGGAAATACCAGATAAGCAATACGCTTTAACCTTATAAATTCAGCGCTTGAAAACACTCAATAATCATTAGCATTTCGAACGTATTACGAAGCTGTTAGAAAAAAATTCTATAAAGTTATGGTGACCCTACATTACATATTATTAATCCTGACTCTATTGGTTATCAATTCAAAGCTAGGCTTAGCTGAGGTAAGTAAATGAATTTCTTGTTCTATTTTATTCCATATTTTTTGGACTAAACCTTTACAGAAAGTCATGCGTCCCAAGTTCAAGGATGTCAAACTATGGAGTGATGACAAGCATATCAGCCATACCATAACCATGGATGCTAGTGATCCTCATATTAATTTCACTTTAAATGTTTTGCAAGAACTGCACAAAGTGGACATACATACAGAGGCTAGGATTACACAGAAACTTAATCCCGATTACTTTTTAACCCTAAATACCACGATGAATTTGTGTAACATTTTAAATTACCATTTAAAATCGCCTTTGGGTGCCGTGATATCGGCTTTCCTTAGGGAATATGGTCACATTTTAGAAAAGTGTCCCATTGTTAAGGTACTTATTTTAATTTCAGCATTTTAGGGCACTTTAAAATTTTCTAAATCTATAAAACGTACATTACAGGGTAAATATTTCATGCATAATTTCTGGATACCCGAGGATACCACATTGGCTATACTACCGGAGGTGGATTTCGATGTAAGCTTTTCCGCTTATCACGTAGATGCCAATAAGCAGAGAACATTAATATTGAATGATAACTTCAAGGGAGAAGTTGTTGTACATGATGTCAACAATGTTAAGCCAGGTCTATTTGTTTTGCTGCCAAAGGTCGCAGGACGTTAAAGGGCTTGAAGGTGATGCTATGTTTAAAAGCATACAGAAACTTAGTGAATTAAATGATCTTTCTATTGTATGCTTTCGAAAATGTAACTTCGTTTAATAAAGTAAGATGGGTACATGTTCTGGTACCCATATAACCATTAAATCATTTATCATTAAGTTAGGTTAGGTTGAATACTTTTATCCACTAATCGACGACGTGGTTTAAAGCAATTCTTTTGGCAGACAAGCAAGTTTCTGTGTGAGATTTCGAAAGCCACAACTAGGTCCAGATAGGTGAATCCATATCTATGGGAAAGCAAAATCCAGAATGAGGTCAATTCGAATGTCTTAGGGCGCAATGAACGCACTATTTTCCCTTTTTATTTCTTGGCTTCTCGATCGAGTATAGGAGAGGGCGACGGTAGAGTATGCAACATTATCAATTCATTGAAACATCGTTGCAATAGGATTTATGTTTCATTGTTCTACGGCTACATACTACTACGTATTTTGCTCCAGCAAGAAAATCTTGTATTTTTACGTAGCACCCGTCTTTCTCGCAGGGCACATTTATTTGTTGTCCATTGGCTAGTGGATCGCACATTGCATTATAAACAGAATTCGTTCGTTAGCGGAACTTGCAGTATCCCTACCAGCAGAAGTCTTTGCTGCCACTTATAATATAAAAAGACTCTAAACTAATATCCACAAACACTGCTCCCTCTGTCTTTCTTCCCATAACCTATTTTTCTAATTCCAACGCAATGCACTGCATGAGTAGGGGTCATCCCCTGAGAGTTGGTCTTCTAAAAAAACCGGCTTGGATACGCTGGAAGTCATAAACGAATTTTGAACAACTAAAACTTACTCGTTACTCTAAATAAGAACTTCTTATCTGACAATTCGGAGGTCCCTGCAAATGCCCTGAATTCCCTCAAAGAAGTTTGCCTAGAATGTCATGCCACCGCATTTTATGCATTTCAAGCGAAAGTCAAGAAAATACTGCAAACTGTGCAAGGCTTGATGGGTGTTAAGATTTTTTCAGAAATTTTTTAATGAGCAATCAAGTACCTTACGAATGCCACTACGACGTTTGACGTTTTCGTTCATGAATACTGAGACTTTCTCAAGAAACTTTCAAACAAGTCGCAGGAATGGGAATATCATGAACTGACCAGGGCAAGTAAAGAACTCACAATTTTCGAATCTTTACAATCATTATCGACCAAATTGCTTCAGTCAAACTGGTAATAGTACCTTCATGCCATTCATTGCCCTTTTAAAAGACATATTAGAGAGCCTCTGCAAGAGCTGTGGTTATAAGGAGAAAGAGAAGGAGGAAACTATTCCTCGAATTAGTTTTAATGCTTATCTCGGCTCTCATTTCCTGTCATATTTAAATAAACTCATCGGAAATGATAACTAATTTAATTGCAATGCTATTATGGAGTTGGAATAATGCTCTAAATTTTATTTTAATACTGATAGCGCCATCTGGTGCTTAATCAACCTACTTACATCAACAATTTTAGTACGCCATTAAATTTTATTTCTCTTCTTTCATTCTTTCTCTTTCTTTCACTCGCTCTGATATGCTATGATATTTGTTGCTTTCACATGACGATCTACCGTTTTTCATAACGTTTTGTTACAGAACAGCCCATAATTGAGACTGGCAGCCATTAGTAGGACTGTGTACTCATAAATCAATTCAAAAAAATCGGAAAAAAACAAAATGGCTTGTTGGGTAGTAGAAGATTTATGCAATTTAAAAAAAGCAACAGACTTAGTTTGAGTTCCAGGCTTAAATCTCTCTAGAACTGTTTATTATCTATAAATTAAGAGAGGAGGGCTTTTCGCCATGTAATGCTGTAGTAGAACTTTTGGCATAAGATGCTACTACGCTTTCGTGTGATTCTCTGGATTTATTCGATGAGCAACGAAGTAAATAATTTAGAATTTTGGGGCACTGAAAATCAACTTACAAGACTTGAAAATGCTACACAGAAAATTTGGAATATTTAGGACTACCCAGACATAGGGACGACCATAACCAAAGACTATAAATATATAAAGATGTTGCACTGCCATACATTGTACTGCCAGTGCCAAATTTGTCGATGGCAGTACGGCTACTGCCACTTTTTGTACTCAGAGAATTATTATACTCAGAGAACGTATTGTTCTCTTCTATAAGCAATTTATTCTCATATGCGTGTATACGTGTGTGTATATTCATTCCATTTCATAGCACAATTGTGCAGAGAGAACTCACACGCATTCTTGTGTTTTTTCATTTAGTTGTCGATCAGATTGCGACAAGAACACATGTGTGGCGGATGCTTAATCATTTTATTTCAGGATGACACTCAAAAAATATTTTTTGTTAAAAATGGTCTATGTCATTAGCTTGGCGTATTTCATATTTTTTTATTTTGTCGAATAGTATAATTTTTTTTAAATGCTTAGAAATTCTCGATTTCTTCCTTTAATAAAAAATGGGTTTTTATTCTTTTTATTTATCTAAAAAACATGACGTAATTTTTAAGCCAAAGATGGATAGCTTTATGTTCTTTCAATAAAAAATAATATGTAGTGGAAAATATAGAAAGAATGTACAGCTTTAAATCCCCAAACACTGTGTTTTTAACTTGAGAAATATTCTTCAAAAATCGAGATCATTTCTCATTGTTATTAGTAAATTTCAATGAATATCAGTAAATCCTACCGAAATATTTTTTTGGGTGTATAATTCAAACATGAAAAAAAGCGACATAAACTTTTTTCGTTAGAAGCTGTCAATCAATTGAATGCATTTTTACGCTCTTTTTAACGAACATTGTTGCTGTTCGTATCCTATGTGTGTAAAAAGCCGAAGATATTCTTCCCCTGAAAGGCATTGGTGCCGACGTCTGATGTATACATACATTGTCGAATAAAAAAACAAACTAAAAGAAGTCTTGTTTTTACAAAATGTATGTGCAAATAACCTGTGAAAAAAATGTTACCGTTTGTTTTATTGTAGGGTAAGAATACGTGTTTTATTGTTGTAGAAATGAAACTATATCGATTCGCACCGAAATAAAAAACCTTTATTATAAATTTTTAGAACTAAATATTTAGAGAGAAACAAAACTAGCAAATTATGAAAATAATCTTTTAATTATTACATTAAATATTAAACTTTAGTAGTAATTTTTAAGCATTAAAGCTCAACAGTTATTTTGACTGTTTAAACAGCAGGCACTTTAACGACTCTAACCCCCTGAAACGTGGCTTAAAGTTTAATAGTACAACTTGGCAAGTACTTCAAGAGCTGATTTCCTACATGAAACAGGTTGAATATGACGGTAATAAAATATTTTCAATCAACGGGCTAGTTCAAACAACGAGTGCTATTTTATCTTTGTCGGGAGAACTGTTTGAAGAAAATTTAAATTTGCTCTGCATTTTAACGAGCCATTTTAACCAAGATCCTATAGAAAACTTGTTTTCATATATACGTGCCAAAGGTGGACACTGCAAAAATCCATCGGTTCATGAATTTAATATTGCTGTAGCTAAGTTGTTATCTTTAAAAATGACTCAGTTTAGCACCTCATCTAATTGTGCACACGACAATGCAGTGTTTTTACCTATTGAATTGGAAACAATTTTAGAAGATACTGAAAGGACTGGAAATATATCAGAAAGTACCCATGCCTCTGAAATAGATGTCGCAGATATATACAATGAAAATAAAGAATATTTTAATGAAGACGCCGATTGTTTTACGTCCAACAATGTGCCAATAGAATTAACATCAAGTCGTTATTTTGTTGGTTACGTAGCTCAACGAATATCTTGCGTTAAATGTCGTGTGGATATAATTAAACCAGCGCAAATTTTGTCATATCCTTCAGAAATGTTTGTACACGCAAAAAATTATACAAAAGATTCCGACTTTGGAAGTTTGTGCGCTCCATCTGACTTATTTTTTGAAGTTTGTAAAATTCACATAAAAGTCTTCGAAAAAATATTTTTAAGAAATAAAGCTACTAAAAACATAAAAACATTTATTGTTGAGCAATGCGTAAGTTGCATCAAAAATACCATGTATTGCTTCTGGTTCGATGAGGATAACGAATGTTATAAACACAGAATGGAGATGCTTAATTTACTAGTTACTATTTTACTACGTAAGCATTCCACATGGGAAACATACAAATTTAAATTATCCAGTATGGAAAAAGTTAAAATTTTGAAACATTAAAATAATAAATAAATTTAAAAAATACTAAACAAAAAAGCATTCGTTTTATTACAACTTAATTCCACACAAAAATAGAGGCAGAAGTTCATAATTGAACTGTCTATAAAATTAAAATTATATACATACATAATTGAATAGTGTAAAGAATAACATTATAATTCGGTGCGAATCGATATAGTTTCATTTCTACAACAATAAAACACGTTTTGTTACCCTACAATTACACAATCGGTAACATTTGCTTTTTTCGCAGGATATTTGCACATAAATTGTATGGAAACAAAACTTCTTTTAGTTTTTAAAATTATTTAACCTGAATGTTTCTTCACGAAGAAAATAAAAACAAAAAAATATGTTTATGTGAATGTACCATATACATGTAGATGTTACTTTTTGCTCTCTTTTATTCTCTTTTGTTCTTTTTCTCTCAGTTAAAATGAGAGTAAGCACGAAGATTTAGCTTTCCCTGTTACCTACCCCCCTCATCATAAAGAAGCACAAAATTTTGTCAATTTTGAATACACTGCGTGCAACATCTTTATATATTTATAGTCTTTGACCATAACCCTTTTAGATATAAATATTGCTGTGTAGATAGAATAATTTCAAAATATTTATTATTCGAGAATGTAGATTAATAACAAAACTACATAGAAAGACAACGAAAAATTAATGAATAACAATAACAATTTAACTGCGAGGTTCTAGAAGTTGCCGGACTGAAAGTAAATTAAGTAAACATAAGGCGAAAGGCAAGGTTATCAATCAGCTGTAGTAAAGAACGTAAAATTTATAGAATTAAAAAAGAATTCAAGTATTTAATATATTTTTTGTACCAGGGATTATTGGATATGCAATAATTTTGGTACTTTTTGGATAGAGTACAAGATAGGTTACAACATAATAGTGTCTTTGAAGAAAATTTAATGTGGAATGCTCTCCTATATAACGTAATGGGCCTAATTCCAGGATTATTGATAATCTTTAGGAAATAAGGCAATAAATTTTGAATTCAGGGTCCTTTCTCTCCACAATATTTTTGTTTTATGTCATGTCACGTGATTAATGTTTACTAATCGGACAAATTGAAAGTTTTATTATGTACGTTTCTTATTTGAGTCTCTTTTTTTATTACTTTTTCTGTTATCAAGCCCACTGCCTATGAGTCAGCTTTTAAACGTAGAATAAGGAACCGAAATCCGAAATCAATATTCTAATTTCAATGCACGATTTGAACAAAAATAAATCAATTTTATAAATAAATTTCCAAACTGATTGACACTTTTTCAAATCCGCTTCTAAATGAATCATTAAAAAAAATAAGAAAAAAGAATCAAACAAAAGTAGTTCTGGTGGCCAACTTTTTTGCCCCCAATTGTTATGGGAAATACCATTCAAACGAGCAAAAAAAAATTGATTTTTAAGAAGTTTAGAATTTTAAAATAATCAAACAGTGCCTCTACGGTTTAGGAAGCATTTGAAATAAATTTTAATTTTGTCTTCTAAAACAAATTGAAACTGGTTGTACGAGTACATATATACATACGTTAATCAATTGGTTAATGTGACGTGATTGATTGATTTCAGGCAACTGCTTTCATGAATTTTACATTAATAAAGCCAACAAAAAAAATCTATTAAGATGCTACTGTGAAGTCATTGAGGGGATATGACATCATAGCTCAACCAGTGTTTCATTTAAATTGTGTTAATGAGACATTAATTGAAATATACTCCTTAGACCGATTTCAGGTTGACCAGTGGCTGAGAGACTGAATTGATTATATGCTACGGTTTATATGACAAGCCTAACACATTAAGGAACTGCCTGCCTTTATGGATATTGAGTGCGTTTAAAGCGAAATTTACTCAAAGTGATTGTTAACGCTCTACACAATATTTCAGTTGAACTGACTCTGGTTAAGTGCAACGTATAAAACGTGCAGGAAAATAGACTGCAAAGTGGGGTGCTCTTTCCACTTCTCTGACTTCCTCAGTAACAAAGACTTTTGCTTGTATTGAAGCCATAGAAATTTCAACTTCGGGTATGTGTCCTAGCAAACTCAATGGAAAGTGGATACAATGCTCTTTAGAGAAGGTAAGAGTACCTTAATTTATAATACAAACAAACATATAGAATTGGTTATTACAACCCTTCACTCAGGATCGCGACCTAGCTTCCAACACCACTTATTTTGTGTCTGTTAATTTCGTACATGAATGGCGAGACCTACGGTTAATAGTCGACTGCAAACGACAGCTTTTTTGAGAAAATCTTTCATTGCAATTTTATTTTATTCATAGAGCTTTTTGTCAGACATCTACTGAGAGGAAGTCGTTTAAATAAAAATTAAAAAAATTTATTTATTCTAGAGAAATAAAAATTATTTAATTTGTTTACTTCAAAAATAATATTTAAAAGCGATTTTTACTTCCGCTAAACACAGTTTTACTTGAAAGTATTTGAATTCATATACCTCATCTAAAATACTTGCATCACTTTCCTTAAAATAAATCTGCTTGATTTAAATTTTATTTTAATACTAGTAGCGCCATCTGGTGCTTGATCAATGTAGATCAACAATTTTAAAACGCCATTGAATTTTATTTCATTTCTTTCTGTCTTTTTCTTTCTTTCTTTCACTCGCCTGCTATGATATCTGTTGCTTTCACATGACAATCTACCGTTTTTCAGAACAGTCAATAATTGAGCCTGACAGCCATTACTGTGGCTGTTTATTCAAAAATCAATTTTAAAAAAATCAGAAAAAAACAAGATGGCTGATTAAGTAGTACAAAACTTTAATTTTTGTTAGAAGAAAAAAAAAATGGCAACAGACTTAGTCTGAGTTCCAGACTTAAATTTGTAGAACTGTTCCTTATCTATAAGTTAAGAGAGGAAGACATATACGCTTAAAGGACTTTTAAAGGCACTTACTCCAGCTAATGCAGCAGTGCAGATATTGGCACAAGATGCTACTGCGCTTTCGCGTAATTCGCTGTATTTATTCGATGATCATTGAACCAAATGCTGTGGAGAGTTATCTTCTGGTTGATAACCTCCAATAAAAATTGCAATGCGAAGCACATTATTAAAGCAAGCTCATCTGGTGCGAATGCATTGCCAACTACTCCCAAAGATGTACGTTTTTTAGGTTTTACTAGCTTCTATTTGAGACTTCCTGAGCGAAATTGACTGTACTGCTTCACGGATATATTCAGTTTCGTGGATTTGCAGTGAAAAGGCAGTAAAAGCATAAAGGAATTCAAAATCTAGGTTTATTTTGGTTACAGACTGTAAGGAGTCGATTAACAATTTCTTCAGTAATAGTATTGTACGCATTATTTAGGTACCTTGGCACGAAGGAATGGTTTGAAATGAAAAGTATCGCAGGAAACAATTTGGAATTTTGTGGCACTTAAAATCAAATTGCAAGACTAGAAAATGTCACATAGAAAACTTGGAATTTTAAGGGCTATCCAGACACGGGGGCGACCACAACCCTTTTAGATCTAAATATTGTTGTGTAGACGGAATAATTTCAAAATATTTATTTTACGAGAATAGATGTTAAAACAGATAAAATTTCAATACCAGAACTACATAGAAAGACAACGAAAAATTAATAAATAACAATAACAATTCAACTGTGAGGTTCTAGAAGTTGCCAAAGTGAAAGTTGATGAAGCAGAATAGAATGAAAAGGAATGTTATTACTAAGTTGTAGTAAAGAACGTGCATTTTAATTGGTTTTCTAATACGGTATTAAAAAAGGGCCGAGACTTTAACATATTTTTTGTACCAGGAATTATTGGATACCCAATAACTTTGGTATTTTTTGTATAAAATAATTCGAAATTATAAAAGGACTTTTTTATGAAATTTATAAAGTTCTGGGATTTAAAAACTGCCACAAATTGTTTTGTGAAAGTACTTTTAATACAAATAATCATCCTTTTGGTACTTTTTTTATTTCAAAAATTAGTCTCTGTAGTAACATTTTATTTTCCACATGACAAATCTATAATTTTCACATATTTTTCTCATAGAATTTAAACTTTTTAAATAATCCTTCCTTTCAAAACGGAATGTAAAACAATTTTTTGCCCCAGAACAACAACCGGACAACAAAAGTACCAAAACATTTAATTGCTTCCAAAACTTACCTAGAAAATAACAATTTTATTTCTATTTCTATTTCTATTATTTTATAAAAAATAAAATAAAAACATATATAGAAAAAGAATATCAAATCAAATAGATAACGTTGGGAGCGCCAGCAATCAATTTATTTTTTAGAAAAAAAAAATTTTTTCTGAAAGCGTTACAATAGCAGCTAAAACGTGAGCAGTGAGTGGGCGGGCGTTTGGGGAATGCATAAAACTAATTGACAAATATGGCAACAAAACAAAATGACAGTTACTTAATTGATGTTACAATAATAACTACAACAACAACAACGCAATAAAATATAAAAAAAGGAAGAAAGGAAAAAAGTTAAATGAATGGCAACAATTACCAGAGAAATGTGAAATGAATAGACAGACAGATAGAGAGAGAAAGAGAGAGCAGAGGACAGATGAAAGCACTGACTTTATAAAGTTTAATAGAGGGACAAAGAGCACAAAAAAATAAAGAAATTAAAGGACCTTTTGCCAAATCAAAGAAAGTCAAAAGAATTGAGAAAATATCGTTATCATACACACATATGTACATGGAAACGAACAGATGGCAGCCTGAACTATACATGTATATGTGTTCATCCTATGCCAAGAGATAATATATTGACACTCGAGGGTAGAGAAAGTTTCAGTTGCTATGAGTTAATAGAAAAGTTAACTTATCGGGTTATTTATTTCAAGGTCTCAAGACTGCCACTCTCTCAATGCTTTAGATACGCTGACTAGATGTAGAATCTAATAGGATTTGTCCTGAGGACTGCTTGGTTTTTCAGGAGGCCACATGATGAATACATAACGCTGTATTAGGAAGGTGGTATCACAATGGACTATAGATCCTGCGAAGCAACTCTCAAAAAATTTCTAAATACTCCACGATTTCTAAAAAAAAAGAGGAAAACTGCTCGATAAATTTTTTAATTTATTCTAAAGAAATAAAAATTATTTCATTTGTTTATTTTAAAAATAATATCTAAAACCGATTTTTACTTCTTCTAAACACAGCTTTACTTAGAAGTATTTCAATTTCTTAACCTCCCCTATAATGCTTGCTTGAGAAACCAATTCTATAACTAAACTTCTTGATTTAAATTTTATTTTAATACTAGTAGCGCCATCTGGTGCTCAATCGATGTATAACAACAATTTTAAGACGCCATTAAATTTTGATTTCAATTCTTTCTTTCTTTCTCTTTCTTTCACTCGCCTCCTATGAGACTTGTTGCTTTCACATGACGATCTACCGTTTTTCAGAACAGCCAATAATTGAGCCTGACAGCCATTTCTGTGGCTGTTTATTCAAAAATCAATTGAAAAGATCATAGAAAACAAAATGGCTGATTAGGTAGTACAAGATTTATTAAATTTATGTTACCAGCAAATAAAAAAAAATGGCAACAGTCTTAGTCTGAGGTTCAGACTTAAATCTCTAGAACTGTTTCTTAACTATAAATTAAGAGAGGAGGACAACTACGCTTAATGAACTTTTAAAGGCACTTACGCAACTTAATGCTGCAGTACAGCTACTGGCACTAGATGCTACTGCACTTTCGTGTGTTTCTCTGGAGTTATTCGATGATCAACGAAGTAAATAATTTGAAATTTTATGGCACTGAAAATCAAGTTACAAGACTTGATAATGCCGCATAGAAAATCTGAAATATTTAGGGCTACCCAGACGTGGGGACGACCATAACCCTTTTAGATCTAAATATTGTTGTACACAGAGAGAAAAAAGACGTTTTAAAATTATACACGTTTGGTACCAAATTGACACAAAAGTGTTTATAATTTTTCAACAACATCTGTTGTTGATTTGATACACGACATTATCAAATCAACAAAAAAAATTAAATAATAAACGACGTTGTCAAATCATAAACGTTGTCGTTTATTCGTTGTCGAAATGACAACGAAGCGTTGTCAAATCATAAACGTTGTCGTTTATTCGTTGTCGAAATTTCAACGAAATGACAACGAAGCGTTGTCGAAACAACAACCATGCGTTGTTTCAATGGCAATGATGCGTTGTCAAAAGTACCACGGTGGTTGTCAAAATGATAGCTGGGTGTTATTAAAATTGTATACACATCCGTTGTCGAAATGTTAACAAACGTGGTAAGCTCACTTTTGACAACGGATTGTATCAATTTCGGTACTTTTCTACCGGTTTTTTCCCTCTGTGTATAGACGGAATAATTTCAAAATATTTATTTTAAGAGAATAGAGGTTAAAACAGATAAAATATCAATACCAACACAAAAAAAAAAAGACAATGAAAAATTAATAAATAACAATAACAATTCAACTGCGGGGATCTAGAAGTTGCAAGACTGAAAGTAAATGAAGTAAACAAAGCGAAAGGCAAGGTTATCAATCGGTTGCAGTAAAGAGGGTAAAATTTATAGAATTAAAAAAGAATTAAAGAATTTAATATATTTTTTGTACCAGGGATTATTGGATACCCAATACTTTTGATACTTTTTTGGTAGAGTAATTTAAAACTAAAAATAGTACTTTTCGATGAAATTTAAAAAAGTTGTAAGTTTCGAGATTTAAACTTTCTACAAATTAATTTTTAAAAATACTTGTGATACAAAAAATCACCCAGCTATACTGGAAGTATTTCAATTCCTTAGCC
Organism: Sarcophaga rosellei; assembly: GCA_930367235.1. Lineage (NCBI taxonomy): Eukaryota > Metazoa > Arthropoda > Insecta > Diptera > Sarcophagidae > Sarcophaga > Sarcophaga rosellei. The sequence continues at coordinate 10,309,184 of OV884020.1, read as the reverse complement.
TCCTCTATAATGATTGCATCACTTCTATTAGAAAGATTTGAAGTGAAAGCAATTCTATAACAAAACTACTTGATTTAAATTTTATTTTAATACTAGTAGCGCCATCTGGTGATTGATCAATGTAGATCACGGAATTTAGCACGCCATTGAATTTTATTTCATTTCTTTCTGTCTTTTTCTTTCTTTCTTTCACTCGCCTGCTATGATATCTGTTGCTTTCACATGACAATCTACCGTTATCCATTATGTTTTGTTACAGAACAGCCAATAATTGAGTCTGACAGCCATTTCTCCGGCTGTTTATTCAAAAATCATTTAAAAATAACCAGAAAAAAACAAAATGGCTGATTAAGTAGTGCAAGATTTATGGAATTTATATTACAAGCAAAAAAAATGGCAACAGACTTAGTTTGAGTTCCAGACTTGAATCTCTAGAACTGTTTCTTATCTATGAGTTGAGAGAGGAGGACAACTACGCTTAATGTACTTTTAAAGGCACTTACGCCACCTAATGCTGCAGTATAGTTATTGCAAAGGACAGATGGCAGCCTGAAAGTTACATGTACGTATGTGTTCTCCCTATGTCAAGAGATAATATATTGATAGGCGAGAGTAGAAAAAGTTTCACTTTTATGAGTTAACAGAAAAGTTTACTTACCTTGTAACAGGTTATTCATTTGGAGGTTTCATAACCGCCACTCTGGTAAATGCTGTAGATACGTAGATACGCTGATTGAGAGTCTAGTCTGATAGGATTTGTCACGAATACTGCTGGGTTTTAAAGCAGGCCCACATGATGAATACAGAAGACTGTATTTGAAAGTTTCAAGCTTTCACAAAGGCCTATAGATCCTGCGAATCAAATCTTCAACAATTACCAAATACTCTAAGATTTCTGAAAAAAATAGAAATACATTCATAACTAAAACCGAAATCTTAACGTATTTTTAATGTATCAAAACTAATTTGATGTAAATTGTAAAAAATAGTACTAGTTGAGGTACTTTTTTATATTTTAAACAAAAAAAAAAAAACACTTTTTATACTTTAAATAAATAAATGTTGCCCGGTAATTATTATATTAAATATACATATTATATATATATATATATATATATATATATATATATATATATATATATATATTTAAGTGCGTTTTGAAAGTTGGTATTAATCAAAAGGTACTTTTTTTTTGTACTTTTGTATTTAAAAAGGAAAGATAGTGTGTAGTAGGTGTATTCTTTCTTCTAACAAATTACAATTTATTTTAAATAGCTTGACGGAATATATTTGCAATGTAGTTGTTAACCAATTGGTACTATTTTTGGTACTTTTTTATATTTGTAGAAAAATATTTCGATCATCTCTTTTTTGCGTTTTCTACGTTCTAAGTAGTTGAAAAACTTATTTTAACCACTTAGTACTTTTTTGGTACTTTTTAAATTAAAAACCCACCAAGTTTAAATAAGCCGCAAATGTGTTTCAAAAAAATTACTCAAAAATAATTAAATTTTCTTAGGATTTGTATCTATAATTCTTTACAACCCTCGTATATTGAAGATATTTAATAAAGAGAAAAAACGTACCCCATAATTGTTATATTCAACAGACTGAAAATGGTTTCTATGAAAATTGTATTACAATTTATTGTTCGTACATCAGCTTCATCAACATTGCTCCATTCATCGATAACTGCAAGAATATTTTAAGCATTCTTTTGCCAACATATACGCAAGCAAGCCCATCTTCCTTTGCCCCTTTTCCCCTTTTTTTCTTCCCTTTCTTTGCAATTCATATTTAAAATGTTGTTTATTTATATGGAGTTTTCTTTATAAACTGATTCAATTTTCGATAATAAAATCGTTTCTTTTTTTTATTATTTTTCATTCATTCTACTTCTATTGGTTTTCATACATAAATAAACTCTAAAGCAGAAGAGAATTTACCTCTCGTCCTTATGTCGTATATGGAGAAATAGAAAAAAAGCACGAAATAAATCGTAATAATAAAAATATTTCCTACAATTTGGGTATGTTTTTTTCTGCCACAAAATTGAATTCTTTTTTCAATTTTATTGTGTTTTTATTATTTTTTGCAATTGCTTGGCACAATTCTACTTCTCATGTTTAGAATTTCAATTCATATTGAACATGAGATTTTTTTTTTGTTGTTTTGGTACACAGTGTCAGCCCAAAAATCTTGTGTTAAAAGGCTAACGGCCAATATTTGGGCCATTATATTGACAAGTAACAACAACAACAACAATAAGAAAATAACCATAATTTTATTGCTCTTATTGGATTGTCTAGCATTTGATTTAAGGAAATTTATGTTTTCGTAAAGGAAAAAGGGTGTGGCCATAAACGAGGGAAATACAATAAATCTGTACAGTTTCTGTGCCCAATTAGGTATCCCAAAAAAGCACGCAAATTTTTATAAGTCGTTAAGTGTAGGATTAATTAAAAGGTGCCAAGTATGTACTAAAATGTTACGATATCTTGATCACAGAAACTACATAACGGGAGCTACTGTATTGTACTGTATTGTAATAGTATTGTATTACTACTGGTACTCTATTAGTACTGAATTGTACTACTACTGGTACTAGACCAAAAGAATGTAAATAACATGAATGTTGAACCGCTGGTGTAACAGAATACGGTGTGCAGTGATTATGCAGGAAGAGGACTGCGGGAGCCATTGAGTTGCTAGCAACAGTCGGGTGGGGGAGTTCGGTCCTTTCCTAACAAAATCTGTCTACAATACAAATTTATTATAGACTCCCTATTTTGTGATGGTGTTTAAGGTGTATGGTCTGGGATGACTAGATTCTAATTTAAGAAGTTACTAAGCCCCAATCTAGTCATTTTGGAAGTTTAACTATGGTTTGGGTTAGTCAAAACTCTCAGATAAATATCATCACCTCTGTTGTTGTTGAGGGATGTTGCCTCATAACCCACGCCTTCCAAGTTTCCTAGGCAAAAGAAAGTATTTGTGGAAACCCCAAATTTAAACCTACGTCTAGCACTAATCTATATCTTCCCTTTTCAAAAACACCCCTATTTTAAAATCTTAAATTCCCATTCTATTTAAATACATATTTATTAAATTCAGTAGATCTTAAAATATTTATAAAGATTCATCTTAACCGTAAACATATTCAAATATACATAATTACGAAAATACATTAAGAGAGCAAAAAAAATATAATATAAATATATATATAATTCAATTTTCATACAAAAATAAATATATACAAATAAAAAAAAAAATTCTAGCAATTGTATGAAAGTTAAGTATAAAAATAATTTAGCAATTAGGCCGAGCCTCAATGGGTTATATCATTGTAATGGTAAAAGAAACAAAAACCAAAAGAAATTTAAAAGATACGATAGCAAGCATTAATGGAACAATTTGGAATTTGGAATATGAAAATACATAACAAACATATGTTAATGTACAGTGGGACAAAAAAATATGCTAGCGATCTAATTGGTTGTAGTTTCTTTTAGGTTTATTTAAATTCACTGGAATAATTAAAATAAAAGATCATTATTGACTTACCAAATCGATCGAACTAATGATGAAGGCCTCCAGCATGATGTCGATGATGTGGTTGCTATATGATATATATATATTCAAGATCTTCTAGGAAATAATGTTAAATTCAATAATTATAATATATAGTGTAATTTCTAGGTTAGGTCTTAATCTAATTTTGGTCTTCATAAATTTTATTACAAAAGTACTGTGATATTACAATTTCTTTTCATTTCTTTAGGTAGTATTTTAGGTACAATTATTTCAGCAGAAATTCTTGACACTATATGTTTTATATTGACATAATCACAATTGCGAAATTTCTGTTTTAAACATTTTTTTTTAAAACTCATTATTTAAAATTTTAACATTTCAAATTATTACATTTAATATTTCTTTTTAAATTTATTTACCTTATAAAAATATTTATAATATAGTATTTATAATAAATTATTTTATTATTATTATTATTTTTATTATTATTATTATAAAAATATTTATAATATAGTATTTATAATATTTTTATCGAATTTTGATTTAACTTCATAATTTCATAATTTAATTAATTTTAAGATTAATTTATGCAACCTTTTATTCAACATATTTATTCAAACAAATTAGAATAAGTTATTATAAAGAGTTTCTAATAATAATTAGGGTTAAAAATTGATGACAGCAAGCAAACTTTAGCCATGATGCCGTGGAGTTGATACCATCTTTAAATCCGTCTAACACAGGATGATATTGGTGTAGAATTCTTCTGACTCTTCTGGTCCGCTATCAAACATCGTTTAGGTTAGGATTTCTTTAGATTTTATTGCCGGTGATAAGGATTTCAGTATAATATGCTTTCGGCATATAATCGTTGATAACTTTTATTTTCAGGTTTTACTTTTTTAATTTTATGATATATTTTACTTATTTAATTCACCAAAAAAAACTTAAAAAAAACTTATTCAATTCACACACAAACTTTACTTGAATCACATTTTATTAATCAAGATGTTCACGATGTGAACACTTTTAAGTTCAAAGACAAAAAAGATGATCGATGTGAACGCTTTGACGTTCAACAGAAGAAGAGATCGATTAAGATCGCGTGATCACCCACGCTAAGTCGTTTCTCGATCATTCGATTATATTAATAGGAATAAAACCGTTCGTTCGAAATTAACTGTAAATATTGAAGTTTGACACTTCCAATTTCGAAATTCCATTATATGAAAAAAATACGACCCTGCGAAGTTTCTAAAATTTGCACTATGGCAACCCCAATCTTATTTTCTGTTTTTCCCATCTGGTTCTTTGTCTAAATGATATTTAGTACACTATAAAGTAAGTGTGGTGAGTATCATTATATTTAGATACGTAACCCATTATGAACCACAAAAAAAAAAATCAAAGTAATCAATTATTATATTAAAATGTATATTTATGAAAAATGAAAAAAAAAATTGTGAATCAAAACGACCATTACACTACATAAGCTTGACTCCAGTTCTGTACAATTCATCTTAAAACCTTCAACATCCGGTCAGAAATCCTGCTCCTTTACTGAAGCTATTCCTGGATAGTCTGGTAAAAGACTCAAATCACTTCGTACTGTGTGTTGTTATGAAATCACATGGATTGGATTCCCTTTCGCCAAGAAAGTTTCTCTCTCTTCACCACCAGTGTAGAAACTACACTCTTGACAATCCCACCCGCCTACTCATCGCTTTAAATTCTCCCAGGACTTGGGGTCCCTCAAAAAGTGAACACATTCACCTTTTTCTACCTTGCCCAGGCAGTCAGTTTCTAATTTAGAGTGAACATTCTGATCTCGGACAGCAGTCTGATTGTTGATAACATGTTATCTACACTGTTCTCAAGTCGAATTTAGCACAGCTTTTAACAAGGAAAATATGTTTGCATTTCCACATAGGTTTTGTGTCTGTGCAGTCGTTCCTGTAACACTACCAGTTTTGTTGTTGTTGTTGTTGTAACAGATCTTCTATGCTAGGAAATATTTCCTTGCAGAAAAAACTTTCGAATGATACAGCTTTCATTGGGTTGACAGTTCTTCGACGATTTGAATCACGTCGTTCCATAGCTAAGATCCGATTGTCTTGGAAACGCGTTCCAATTTTTGTCCCATTCGCATACCTCAGAAATATCCATAAAATGTATTAGATTTTATTATATAACCTCCTTTCAAAGCATTTCCCATTTCCTCCCAGGGTATTGTAAAGAAGAAAGCTGGCGCCCACTCGATCTGTTAGGTCACAATCCTTTGAACTGAATCCAGTTTAATCTATCTTCCACAATCTGGTTGGAAATATACTTGAATTTTATAGGTCCTGCACCTCAATTGTTTTCAATTTCATCCTAAATGCCTACACGCTCCCACCTATAGGTCACAATTAGCCTGGACCTCATGGCATACAGTAAATGTGACATTTCCTCCTTAATTTTCTAAAAAAAATATCTTCTGCATATCAATTGAGCATATTTTGCTCCAATTCCTCACCCATTCCTTACTTACTTAATTGGCCATTTCTCCCCTTTAGTCTGGATCACAACCTAGCTGCTCACACCACCATGTTGTGTGTGCTAATTTTAGCCGTGAGTGGCAGAACCATCAGTTTAACGTCAACTTTAAAGACAGATTTGAGAAAGGTTTCATGGCAACTTTATTTACTCTTAGAAGAGGGCTGAGAGGAAGCTGGCTAAGAAATATTTTTCATTTTGTTTGAAATGTTGTAGCTGGGGTTTGAATCCCGGGCTCGTATCTGATAAGCCAACACCCTACCTACTAAACTACATTCAACCTTTGTGTACTGGTCTTTCTTCCCTATTAGTTTAATCTCCCATTCCAATTTGTCTAGCCCGTACGAATTTTTTTCTTATGCACTGTACCCTTACAAATACATAAGTATTGATGAATGGGTAACAAATATCCACCAGTACGAGTATGTGCATGCAGTGGCATTGAATGGTAATTTTTCAAGATTTACAATTTAAAAGAAAAAATGAGAGAAATTGACAAATAAAATATAAAAAAAAAAATGAGAAAAAAACATACGAAAACGAATAACAAAAACAAATTTCTGCATAAATTCAGCTGTAAGGAAAATAAATAAAAATATTTCAAAAAAACAAAAGAAAATCTTCTAAAAAATGTGTTGTATGACCGAGAATAATTTTACACCGAATGATGGCTAGTAGTGCCATCAGTGAAAGGATTTTAAGAGTGAAAAACAAAACGAAATTAATTTTACAAAAACGAAATAAAAAAATGTTATAAAAATAAGTTGAAAAAATTATAGAGACCAGATATTTAAAGACGAAATATTTCATGTTCGTAAGACTTCCAAAAAAAGGTTTTACACTGAGAAAGACAGAAGGTAAAGTTTGTAAGATTAAAGCGTGTTGGTACAATTGATCGTTTAAGAAAATTTTTTAAGAAATTGATGTCAGTTTATGGAATTAAAATATCTTGCTTAGGCTACAATAAAATTCAATTGAAAGAATTTTTATCGTGTAACTGATGCACTATTGACTGAGTGCCTAAAAATATAAAAAATTTTATTCGCCCACCTATAAAAGGACCAGAAACACGGAGCCACTATATATTGAAACGTATAGCGTGTTTCCTAGTTTCTGGGTCTAATATAAGACCGCAACGAATTTCCTGTTTCGTCCATTCGATTTCCGTTCTTCTGAAAATATTGACAATCCAACTCCACTTTATTTTAGTAACTTCAACTCGTACGTCTCCAGGTCCCTGTTTCAAACGTTATGCGGCCAGAATATTTTCAAGAACATTTTTAATGAACGGATCATGAACGCTTGAAGCGATTGATAGTGGTATTGCTGGTATCACTGAACAAAAGATGGAAGTCACAATGTGAAATTTGCTTCTTAAATGAATTTACCAGACTTCCATATCAACTGAAGTACAGTAAGACCCTGCTTAACGCTGCTCCGCTTAACGCTGTTTCAGTATTACGCTGTAGTATTGGGATTCCTCTAAATCGCACGCTGTATTGATACTTGTTGTATATGTGTGCAAATGAACGGCCATGCACCAACCAAAAGCGGTGCAACCGCTCTCAACCCTCTTTTGTCTGTCCAGAATAAAGATTCCAACTGTATTTTCCGAAGTCGCAATCACAGTATGTATGTGCATTTCAAGTTGCCTCGTTTAAAGCTGTATCGTTTAGCGCTGGAACTTATTGGAACGTATCCCCCCGCGCTAAGCGGGGTCTTACCATACATAAATACCAGATTTGCCTCTTTTATGAACATCTCGCGAGCCAATTGTTCAGATTATGCCGCTTCCCAAGTACAACAGACAGCATATTATTCTCAAGTATCTACCACTTGGCATTGCTTTGCTTATAGATGGTCTAGTAATGAACACTGTAAAGGTGATTTCAATTCCTCTGACAGCCTAACTGCCCTACCTACTTTATCGATTGTATATTAATGAATCGTACAGTAGTTATTTGCTCTGAATTCGACTTGTTTCTCTGCAAGTTTTGGTGCCAGAAAATTGAGAGGATAGTCTTTCAGTCAGTACTTAAAGCCATAGCAATTAAGGCTATACACTTTCAATTTTTGAATAACGTCAGATCCCCTTAGGATATTTAAAAATGCTTCAAAAGGAAGTCCTCTGGCTGCCTAACTGTCCTACCTACTCTATCGATAGTCTATTAATGTGGTTCATACAGGAGTTATTTGCTCTAAATTCGGCTTGTTTCTATACAAGTTTTTGTGCCTGAAAAGAGAGTGGATAGGCTTGCAGTCAATACCTAAAGCGATAGCAATTAAAGTTATGCACTTTCAATTTTTGCATGACGCCAGATCCCCTTAGGATATTTAAAAATCCTTCAAAAGGAAGGATGTGAGAAGTGCTAGGATAATTATCTTAGTCTTGAGAAATTCTGAACTAAAGTTGTGTTCCTTATGCCTCAGCTGAGCAGACTAATGATGACGTAATGAGTTCCAATATCCACATAAAGATCTGATCGTGACACCTATTGTCATTCAACATCAAGCTGAGTAAACACACACAACATAAGTGCTGTAATCCTGATTAAAGGCTTGTAATCATCAATTAAGTTGCTAAGCACACGGAATTAATTGCAATTTCCCTCAGTGTCTTTCAAAAGTTCCAATTGATCATGGAACAATTTCCTTTACACACACAGTTTTAACACCAATATGACCTTTTCTTCTGTATTTATAACAGTTTCCTGCCTGTATTTATTTATCCCCAAAGAGGAGGAACAAAAAAAAATCACGACTAAATAAATTTCTCTTCTCATTTCACTTTTGGGTTATAGACGCACGTAGTCAAATCTGTCCATTTAACCAATAAATCCTTGAAGCCTCAGCATCAGCTTATTTTGTACGTCTACCATACATAAAGAAATGGATGAGTTGGTTTGGCAATAGCCTGCACTGCATGGCTGACATTGTGCCAATACTTTGAAGGAACAGCTTAAAAGAGAAAGAAAAAAATTCTTTCTCATTTTTTTTTTGTTTTTTGTTGGATATTTTAAAAGAAAATAAGTTTTATTTACACCAAAATAGATTTACTTTACATTTCATAGAGAGACATCAGCAGCAAAACAGCATAAAAAGTTTGAAAGAGAACATGCACAAGAAATCAGAATATAAATGCCTGGGCATCTTTGCTTTGACTAGCCAAAAACCAAGCCACCACTCCTGGTTTATCCTTGGCCCATTACAAATAGGGATATGCACAGAAATGCCAAAGAATCGTGTTAAATAAACACTAAAAATACGTCTTTTTTTGCTGCCGTGTTCAACACCACAAGAAAAATTGTTGAGATGACATTGGCTTTAAGGCAGGAAAAGGAAAGAAAAAAATGAGTCCCACCAACAATGGCTATTAAAAGTTTTTAAAGCAAATATTTTCATAAGGAAAACCAATGTACGTACGTACGTACGCTTCTGTTCGTTGTGGAAAATCTCTGTTAAACAAAATGTAAATGAAAGTTTTTTTCTTATTATTGTTGTTGACTATGCTTTATAACAATGGCCCTGAATAATGTCGAAAAGGACATACAAATACTCTAAGGAATAATCCTTGTTACAAAAAAAAGTGATGTATGTGTACAAATAATAAAGTATTTACATTTTATATTCAACCAATACTGACAGTGTTTTGCTAGTCCTTTTTATAGAATTTCTTTTCCTTCTGCTTTTTGCTCTCTTTTTTTGTTTGAAAGCGAGAAAAAAATTTGTATTCTTTAAGGAAAAAATAACAACAATTTACTGCATGTTTAAACGTGTTAATGCCGGCATTGTGAAGTTTTTATAAACAAGGGAAGTATACCTTAAGTGTATTCGTCTAGAACCACCTCAACTTAATTTAAGGGTGACCAAAGGCTGACCAGTGTACTCGCTTATATATGAAAAAAAATATTTCTACGGCGACTTCCTCTCAGCAGATTTCTGGCAAAAACTCTGAGAGTAAATAAACCTGCCATTAAAAAGTTTCTCAAAATCTGTTGTTCGGAGTCGACGTTAAACTGTAGGTCCCGCCACTCAAGTATAAAATTAACACACACAACATTAGTGGTGTGAGAAGCTAGGCCGTAATCCTGACTGAAGGTTGTAATGGCCAATTATATATGCATGTAAAGGCTGACCAGTAGCACAAAAGATATTCTGTCACAGCATAATATCAACAGGGATGCCTTCTATTCCTTCTATTTATTCAACGAATTTATTAACAGTATACTGACGAATGACATCAACACCTAGAGGCATCAAGTAGTGATTAAACAGCCACCTCAAAGACTACGCTTTGTTTCTTTCTATACCGAACCTTAAGAAGCTATGTATGGTCCTAGAAATAGCATTCCGACAACAAAACCTATGAGAAGCAACGCGGTAAACTACCGACAAATCATACTTCGAAAGACGTTTAATATTTCCGTTGTTTAGGCAGCTTAATTACAACAAATAGCGGCTTGTAATAATCTTGATTAAGTGTGAAAATCCTCTTAAACTCCATGGCCACGAAGAATACTCTCTTAGAGTTCGGGACTCACTCCTACACCGAGACTCACAGGCCCACTTGTTATCTTCCTTAACTTTTTTCAGAATAAGTTGTATTCTGTACTTGCTAACATCCACAAATCTGCCAGATATTATGAGAAATATAGGCTCACGTCTAATCTGTAAGATACAATTAGTAGCTCCTGCATGACAAAATTCAATAAGGTGGGTGTTCCCCTTCCTGCCAGTCTGGCAATGAGGCAGACAGATTTTTCCCTCACAAAGTATTCCCTTGGCACAAAATGTTATCAGGGCGCCCGATAAAGCGTGTAACTCCGCAAGCGATTATTCCGCTAAGCATGTGCTAAAATGATAGGTGGTTTAGCTGTCATTGTCTAGAAACAAACCCTCTATAGACATGGCATTTCTGCAGAGGTGGAGAACTGTTTTACGGATCAAATCCTACTTTTTTAAAGAGATGAGTGCTGCCTCAACTTTCTATGATATTTGTCGCTTAAGTTATCCTTTTTGGTAAGGAGCAGGGGTTGTAGTGGCCCCTAAGAAGTTACATGTGGAATTTTTTAAACTTCATCAATCATCATAATCGATAGTTCAGGAAGCATCAAAGCAAAGAGCCATATTTTAAACAGACCCAAGATGTTAGCCTCTAGAACAGTTTGGATGCATATATGCATACATAATTGGCCATTACAACCCTTCAGTGAGGATTACGGCCTAGCTTCTCACGCCACTCATGTTGTACGCCTTAATTTTATATCAAGTATAAAGAACAGTTTGGATATGTTACTGAAATTGCTCTTAGTTTTATTCCAGACCTTCAATGTAAGCCTCTACAACAATTCGAGTATTACGCTTAAGTTACTTGCTCTTTAGGATTCCACATTTGAAGCTTAGCATACATTCCCTTTATATTTCTTTACAGTCAACAATCTATTGTAGGTCCTTCACAAACCACATCAATACATATACTCTTATACTCTTACAACACGATTGTTTTTCTTTTTCCACTTGCCATTCAATTCCTTTTTCCTTGTAGTAGTTATTGTTGTTGTTGTAGGGACATGTTTTTATCTTTAAATCTTCGATGGCATAAATCACTCGCAAAAGGGGATTTTATTTGTTTTTACGGGTTCTTTCTGTAGCGGAGTTTATTTATTTTATGGCCAATAGAAAACAATTTCTTGCTCCCTGCCTCCCTTTTTTGGCGGCGTATGTAAACAGCTCATTATAGTTTTCAATTTATTGAATATCCTTTGCCATATGAGTATGAAAACAATAAAAACAATAACAATAGCAAAAAATGGAGAGAGAATCAAAGGGAGAGAGGAAGAGAGAATATTTTGTATAAATCTTGATTAGAAACTTTTACACTTTAAATAATTTGAAAATATAACGTCTGTCCGTCTGTCTGCCTATATCTCTGTCTACTGTTCCTAGTGTCATTATCCTTATGGCGGTACAACTTCTCATTGTTGTTATATGTATGTGTGCAGTACACACATTGTAAATTCAATGATAAATTTTTCCGCAACATGTTTTCTTTGAATTACCAAAATTTGTTTAGTCTGTATCAACTCCTATTGCTCCTGCTTCTGCTACGGTTCTTGTCTTGTATCGCTTTTTCACAAAATTAAAATGTTTTATATGCGTGTATCTGCTTTTCATGGCGTATGTTTATTTTCAATTAAGGATTAGAGGACTCTAACAAACACACACACACATGCTTACGTAGATAATTTCAAAATGTAACAACTCCAACTCCAACTTTAATTTGAATTTCAGTTCGAGTTTTTCGAAAAAGTTTTCCATTTAAAAACATCACCGTGTTGTGTAATGAATTAAAGCATGTGGAAGAGAGTTTTAATTGAGATTTAAAGATATGGTTTAAACACGTTTCGCAGGGTGTTTAAATAATATTACTTTTAATTATAATATCGTATATGTTTTAGAGTTAAAAGAGTATGAGGAAAGATGGGTTTAATTTCGCAAAAAAAAATTATTTAAAAAAGAACACACACTAAAGCGTAGTCCTTTTATAATCTTTCTAGTTTCAGCATTGATTGAAACAATGCATTGATTGGAACAATGCATTGATTGAAACAAATTATAGGGTGTGCGCTATATAGAGGCTAAGAGCAAACTTTGCATCCACTGTTTTCCAAATAGTTTTGGATCGATGCTGTAAAATATTGCCGAGAGTTATAATGTTGAGCAATTACAGCCTGTTGTCTGTTCGCAAATCACTCGTTTCGTTTCAATATTTGAAATATTTGTTAAAAATTTAAAAGAAAATATTGATAAAGAAACCCCCGGGTTTAAATAAATTATCACAGGGACAGTAGTCGGCATAGTCTAGTAGGCATTGTATTATTAGACGTAAAGTCCGGATTCAAGCACCAGACCAGACATCAAAACGAAATATGAAAAAATATATTTCTTCGGCGACTTCCTCTCACTAGATTTCTGGAAAAACTCTGAGAGTAAATAAACCTGCCATGAAAAAGTTTCTCAAAAATCTGTCGTTCGGAGTCGACGTTAAACTGTAGGTCCCGCCACTCAAGTATAAAATTAACGCACACAACATGAGTGGTGTGAGAACCTAGGACGTAATCCTGACTGAAGGGTTGTAATGGCAAATTATGTATGTTTGTATGTATCACAGGGACAATTTTCATTTTCACAGAAACATAAAAATCCTATCAGCAATAATGTTTATAAACAAATTATATATAAAGAAAGCATTAAGCGATCAACTAAGTTAGATAGTATGTACATGTTTGATATCATTATTAGTAAATATTAGGGTAAAATATAAATTTAGCACTCACCTAATATATGTGTTGAAGATTTCTAAAAGGTTTAAAAGGTTTCCCCAAGCACGTCTGCATCAAATAGAGACTCTGGTGTCCTTTATAGGTATAGATTGGTATACTCTTATTAGCTAGATGTTGCCATGCCCATGTAGTTATGAATGTATTTATAATGTAACTAAAAAAAGAACATGAGTTTGATATATAAATATTGTTTGGATACATAATATTATAGACATGTTGCTAACAATCCTATACATGTATGTAGCTTATGAATATGTTTACAATATAACTAGAAGCACAACATGAATCTGATACACAAACATTGCTTATACATAATGTTGACAACATGTTGTTAACACACCTATACAAGTAGCTTACGAGTGTTTTTATAATGGAACTAGGGGAGCAACATGAATTCGGTACATAAATATTGCCTAGAAACATGTATTGTCAACTTGTTGTTAACTAACCTATACGTGTATCTTACATATAAATGTCTTTATAATATTATTAGGAAAACAACATGAATTTAATACATAAATATTATTTAGATACATAATGTGATAGTCATGTTGTTAACTAATGTATACATGTAGTTGATTAATGTGTTTATAAAGCAACTAGAAGAACAATATGAATTCGATACATTAATGTTTTTAGGTACATAATATTATCAACATGCTGTTAACAAACCTACACATGTAGCTTATGAATAAGTTTACAATATAACTAGAAGCACAACATAAATCCAATACACAAACATTGCTTATACATAATGCTTGACAATATGTTGTTAACACACCTATACAAGTAGCTTATGAATGTGTTTATATTGTAAAGAGAGGAGCAACATGAATTCGGTACATAAATATTGTTTAGAAACATATATTGTCAACATGTTTTAAACTAAGCTATACATGTAGCTTATAAATGTATTTATAATATCAGTAGAAAAACAACATGAATTTAATACATAAGTATTATTTAGATAAATAATGTTATAGTCATGTTGTTAACAAATTTATGCATGTAGCTGATGAATGTGATTATAAAGCAACTAGAAGAACAATATGAATTCAATACATTAATGTTTTTTAGGTACATACACAATATTATCAACATTTACAACAAACAAAGCTATAAATGTAGCTTATGAATATGTTTACAATGTAACTAGAAGCACAACATGAATCCAATACACAAACATTGCTTATATATAATGTTATCAACATATTGCTAACACCCCTGCATATGTAGCTTATTAATGTGTTTATAATGCAACTAGAGAAGCAACATAAATTCGATACATAAATATTGCTTAGAAACAAATATTGTCAACATGTTGTTAACACAGCTATACATGTAGATTATTAATGTGCTTATAAAGTAACGAGAATAACAACATGAATTCGATACATAAATACTGCTTAGATACATAATGTTATAGACATGTTGCTAACAAACCTATGCTACATGTATATGTTTACAAGGTAACTAGAAAAACAGCATGAAACTGATACACAAACATTGCTTATACATAATGTTGACAATATGTTGTTAGCACACCTATACAAGGTGAATGTGTTTAAATTCATAATGCTAATTGTTGAATACATAATGTTATAGTCATGTTGATAACAAATTAATACATGTAGCTTATTAATGTGTATATAAAGTAACTAGAAGAACAATATGAATTCGATAGATAGTAAATGTTGTTTAGGTACATAATATTATCAACGTGTTGTTAACAAAGCAATACATGTGGCTTATGAAAAACAACATGAATTCGTTGAATAAATATTGTTTAGATACATAATGTTATCAACAAGTTGTTAACATGTAGCATATGAATGTGATTATATTATAAATAGATAAACAACGTTAAATCGATACATAAATATTGTCTGGAGACATAAATTTTATTATCAACATATTGCTAATAGCCCTATACATGTAGCTTATTAATACATACATATGTATGTTTTTATGTAATGAAAAGAACAACATGAACACATGAATTGTAAACAATGTTTTAAAAATGTTGCAAAGAACATTTAAACCTCTTTAAAAATGTGATCTCTTTGATGGAATAAAGATTGCAGAACTAAAGATTACAAATTTTCCATTTGAAGTAGTCTTGTTCAATTTTATGCAAATTAACTCTTCTATCTGTTGCAGATTCTAATCGATAACAAATGCGTTTTCTTTTTAAACCAAAATATTCTTAAAGATTTCTTTTTTTCAAAGCTGTTACTCTACTGCAAAGTTTCCATTTACATGCTTATTGAAGCTTAAAAATTCGTTTGGACAACGATAAATACAATTGCATGTTCTATTACAGGCAACAACAATCGAAAATAGTTAAAAAAGAAAACGAAATAAATCGAAAAGAAACGATATTAGAAATTGCATTAAGTTTGACAATTGAATCCCTCATACCCAGGTACAGACAAAAAAAAAGTTGGAAGAAAAAAATTCCTAATGCGTTAGCATTACAGGAGAGAAAGAAAGGCTTGAGCAAACAAAGAAAAAAAAAAACAAGAAAATTCTACATGTTTTTTATAAGCATATCGAGAATATCTTAAGAGTAACTAACAGCAACCATAAGGTGTAAGAAACCAATGTCCATGGACAAATAACGGCAATAAGTTAAGCAAAGATAACCCCCAGAAGGCAAAAACCAACAACACATTTTTCTTTAGCATCGACATATGCACATACAGGGGTATTTATATTTGTATGAACATGATTTTAATATAAAAAAAATAATTTAAAAGCAAAGTGCACTTTAAGAAATGTAGTGCACATGGCAAAAGATATGGCAGTGGTCGTCTAACAATTGAAACAGCTCTCTTTGCAGCTCTGTCCGAGTGTTCCAGTTCATGGGATTCTGTTTGAGTAAACTTAAAGACTACACATCTACAAGCACTCTGGCGTTCTGATTCTGGCACCATCGGCATTGTCTCTGTTGTTTTCAAACCAAAGTGATGAACTACTAGGAATGACTTGAAACCCGATGCCAGCATTTCGAAACCCAAAGAGAACTAATTGGAGACGTACAGGTGCCCCTCAAATTATTTTCTTTGAAGTGCTATCAGAAAAACTTGTAAAAAGACAAGGAACGTCAGAGATACCATAGTGATATGCACAAGGGCCATTCTTTGCAAACAATTTCAGAACGTTTCTGAAAGCATCTGAATTGAACTTGGAAAAAATACAGCGACTATGATTGGGATAACGAGAGGCAAGTCTAATTTGATATCAAGCGATTAGCAACCAACCCCTTTTACTTTTAAAAGATGTACCATTCTGTGGTATACGGAAGGATGAAGGAGAGAAATTGGGATAGAAACTATGTTTTTCCAGAATGAAATATTCCGAGCCCCTGAGGAATCTCTCGGCAATCTTCAAACGGAATTCTACCCCAACAGAGACATGCTGAATTCACATGAGTTGAAGTCACCGTAGTCTAATGTGTTGGCTTATTAGTCGTGAGGCTTCGGTTCAAACCTCAGGCCAAACGCCTCGAACAAAACGAAATATGAAAAAGTATTTCTTAGGAGATTTCCCCTCAGCAGATTTCTGGCAAAAACTCTCAGAGAGTGATTAAAAAATTTAAATGAAAAGTTTCTTAAAAAATCTGTCGTTCATTCTGTCGACTTTAAACTGTAGGTCCTGCTACTCATGTATAAAATTAACCACACAAGGGTTGAAGGGTTGTAATGACCCATTATGTATGTATGTATGTATATATGTCTATGATTTGAACTGAAAGATAAGATTAAACTATCTGAGCAAACAGATTCAACTGGTAGGGGAAAAAGGTGTTACCTTCTGCTGGCTGCAGATCATGTAGAAATTTATGGCAATGAGTACAGAGATGAGCTTACGAGAAATAGGAGCTTCCAAGCCGCTGATAGACTCAGAATTTTTCTGTGAAAGAAATTGTTTGAAAGTATATACACAGCGAAAGGGAAGATACAGTGGTTTTGAGGCAATTTTTTTAGGAACAGCCTAAGGTGAGTACTGCATCTTTTCATAGAGCACTGTAGACTCAAAATAGTTTCTGAATGGGGATTGTATCGAACCCCGTTTTGGTGATACATGCTTTTGGATACATGCTTGAAACCTGTGAGACATTAATGCATTCGAGACGAAAACATGGTCGCACAATTGGTGACAAAATTTTCTTTATAAAGTCAACCAAAATGGTCAAAAAGCTGAGGTAAAACGAAATATCTTTCATAAATAAAATTCAGTGTGGTCCAGAGCTCTATACTATCGAGGACTATCTTGGTAGTCTCCTTAGTCTAGTAGGTAGGCTTATTAGACGCAAAAGCCCGGGTTCGAGCCCCAGGTCAGACATCAAAACGAAATATGAAAAAAAATATTTCTTTGGCGACTACCTCTCAGCAGATTTCTGGCTAAAACTCTCAGAGTAAATAAACCTGCCATGAAAAAAGTTTCTCAAAAAAATCTGTCGTTCGGAGTCGATATTAAACTGTAGGTCCCACCACTCAAGTATAAAATTAAGGCACACAACATGAGTCGTGTGAGAGGCTAGGCCGTAATCCTGATTGAAGGGTTGTAGTGGCCAATTATGTATGTATTATATATGTGGCCCAGAGCTCAGTACATTATTAAGTGCCGTTTAGATTTGTATTTTAGATTCACAATAAAATGGAAATTCTTTTCCCATTACTCGTATTAAAAAAGTCTTCTTTCATTTCCATTGCCTACCATAATTATGGATTTCTCCCAGTATATTTTCTGTTTTTATCTTATTTACTGCTACAGACATATTTAAAGCTTAACATTCTTCCTTAAAAAAAAATGCAAAAAAAAATCCAAAAAATTTGCCCAAAACGTAACAAAAAAAGAGCAGCCAACCTTAGCAACCAACTAAACAACCAGAGGGCCAGAAAAAGAAGGGAAACACAAAAGAAAAAAAATAAAGAAATTGATAAATAAATTGCATTGGATTAGGCTTTATTGTATTGTGCACTTTTTTCATCTCATTCTGCCACTTTTACTACAACATCTCAACTTCTAATCTATTCAAGTATAAAAGAAAGAACAAAAAAGTGGGAGAAAAAAAATTAAGAAACATTTTACATTAGACTGACTGGTGCTGTCTAAGGACTTTATTTGATTTTGTTTAAGTATTGGCAGGACGTAAAACCTTCAAAACAAAACGAAAAATATTTTATCTTTTGTCTTTTGCAATTTTTCAAAAAAAAAAAAAAAAACAAAACGAAGAACAATATGAAAAAAAAAATTAAATCAATTGACGTAAATCTTTTATGGCAAAATATTTTATGTCTGCTACATTAAATGCATGACCAGAAGGCTTTTTGCACTCTTTACCCTTTTTTTATTGTTTTACAAAGGACTTTGAAAACAAAAAATTTATTGAAAATGAAGTGATTATTTTAAAGGATTTTATTCAGAATTACAACCACACCAATATCACAGTTCATTTTCACTTTCTCTTTAGGCCAATCCAGCTAGTCTTTAAGCTTTAATCAGCAGTACTATTGTTGCTAAGCTTGCTGTTTAAATTGCACAAACTTCAAGGGGTTTCATTCATTACAACAACTACAAATTGAATTCAAAACAATTTCCATTCTGAACAAAAGTTTTATGCGTCTCCCGTGACCTTTGAAAAACGTGGTAACTAATCTCATCTTATTTCAAATCTCCTATTATTGTGATCATACGATAAATGTTTAAATTGCGTCAAATCCATTTGGTTTCAGACCACTTTACCTTCTCTTTCACAGAATATAGCCTTCCAAACACCTCCTACGCTTTACAGAATGATGCGGGGTTGAGTTTCCCTCCTAGCAAAACTAGAAAACAGTCATACCCTATTTCCTTTACCTATCTGGCTCAGCTGGAGCCACTGCAGTTTAGTAGGTAAAGTGCCCATCGTTCAAACCTGGGTTCGGGTTCGACTTTAAACCAGAGACCGGCAATTCCTATGCACGCGTGCATGTCAGCCATTACTAAATTTACAACAACGTACTCTCACGATCAAAAACACACTCAGTCTCGTTTGAGCATTCATTGAAAGGGGTTGTGTTGTCGCATGCTTCTTGCTTTTGTACATGAAGATCTGCTAATGCAGGGATGTACAGTATAAATATCCCAGAAAGTTTTCTATTAAATATGTATATTTCCAAAAAAAAAACAAATTTTAATCTAAAATGCTTTCTTAAATCAATATAATCAAAGAAGTCTAAACGAATTTTACAAATTTTAATTTAATAAACTAATATTTTTAATTAAAATACCACCATTTAAAAATTTAAATTTTCCATGAATGTAAGAGTATAAATTTTCCTCTTTTCTTATTTTTCGCTCTCGCAACAACTGACCAATAACAAGTGTTGCCGGGCTCTGCTTTAAACTGTAAGTCACGCCACTCATGAATAAAATTAATACACGCAGTGTGGGTAGTGTGAGAGGCTAGGTAGAAATCCTGACTAAAGGATTACAATGACTAATTAAATAAGTGAGTTAAGTACATAATGTGTCCATGGTTCAAACCTGAGCTCAGGCACATGTAATATGAAAAAATATTTCTTCGGCGACTTCCGTTCAACAGATTTCTGGCGAAAACTCTGAGGGTAAATAAAATTGCCATGTAACGTGGCACACACAGTATGAGTGGTGTGAGAAGCTAGGTTGTAATCTAGACTAAATTAAATAAGTCATTTAAATAAGTAATTAAGTCGTCATAGACTAGTAAGTAGTGTGTTGGCTTATTGGGCATGAAGCCTCGTTTCAAACCCCAGTTCAGATATCTCCAACAAAACGAAATCTGAAAGGAATATTTCTTCGGCGATTTCCTTTCAGCAGCCTTCTGGCGAAATCTCTGAGGGTAAATAGAATTGCCATGAAAAGTTTTTCATAAAATCAGTCATTTGGGTTGGACTATATACTGTAAGTCCCGACACTCACGGATAAAATTAATACACATAGTCTGGGTGATGTGAGAAGCTAGGTTGTAATCCTAACTAAAGGATCATAAGGATATTCGCATTTATGCACGGGACTATTCCAAAATTATTTATTTGATTGCAAGGCATCATTCGATCGGTATCAAGCTTCCTTATCTTCCTCTTCTCTTAATTTCTCAAACTGTTTTTTTATATACAAAATGCCTTTCAGTGTCAAGTTCATCATGCTGAATTGAATTTAATGCAACAGCACCATGTGAAAAGTGAAAGAAATACAAAATCGCTTCAACACTTTTTTTGGGGTCAAAAGTATATTTCATTGCATTACAACAAAATGTGGCAAGTATGCATATGCCAACAAGTATGACATAATTTATGACACTTTCATTATTAAAGCAGACATAGACATATGGAAGGGCCAACAGGCAGGAGAATAGAAGAGACCAGAACGTCTATATCTACAGACAACCAACCAAACTTTTGGTCAGTTACAGACACAGAGTTACACAGAGTTGAGGAACTAATTTTTGTTCATAACGGAAGCATTACATATGCATACATACATACATATTTACATACATGCATGTATGTTTTAAATGTTGTTTTTTTTTATTTAAAATCCAAGAAGTTATAAATTGGGAAGGGGCTATTTACGACCGTCAATTTTAAAAAAAGGGTTTTCAAAAAATCAAGTGACATTTTTAAAATTTATTCATGTTCCTAGTTCATTTTTTTTTTTTTTTTTGTTTAAATTTAAATAGAATGCGTTAAAATGTTTAAACGTTTAGTTAAACACGGCAACAACAACAAGAAAAAAGAAAAATAATAACGACAACATCAAATTGATACAACGAACGAGACATATGACCAAATGTCATGTTGACATTTCACCCTTAAACGGTGTCATATTTGTTTTTTTACATACACGTGTATTTGCACAAACACACTTACACGACAAACATACATATGCATTTACAACAACAACAATAACATGTACAGTTATCATAACCACATACATACACATAAAGTTACTCCTTAACCCATGTAAAAGTACTCATTTCCCTAAAGTTTTAAGGGACAGACTCCTAACTACAGTATGGTTTACAAATATACCTCATATTATTGGTTTTTGGGTTGGAAGAGCCCGTTACTTAATAATAAAAAACAGCAATTGGGAAATTCAAATTCTTTATTTCTTGGGTAGGGGAATAACACTGTCCCTCTACAGACAATTTGTAACCAGTTAAGTAACCACCCTAAAGTTATAATCATTTCATGTAAGGATGTTATCATCACTTTAGAACTGGCATTTAATATTTATAACAGTAAATGCATATGAGTTTATGTATGTACTTGTACTTTTTTTTAGCAAATGTCGTCATTGTACACATGTTTCTCTGACAGTGGGCAGACTCATTTTAAAAAAAACGTTACTCCTCTTCTCCCTCCACCTCCCTATATTATTGCATGTACATGTACAAAATGTTACGTACATATGACAGAGAGAGTATAAAGACACTTTATACTGTTTGACATAATTAAAGACCATTAATCACGTGCTGATTCACAGTGTCAGTCTAGGTTTTATACTCACACACCGTAGAGGGATAGCTATACACTAGGAAAATACGATATATTCACACATAGAGAAAAGGAAATATACTCTACAAATCTCATACATACATATGTAAATAGGAAATGGTTACACACTTTTTTGAAAGTCTTACGGTACTAATCCACACACATATGTACATTAGAGCGACTCAAGTTATATGGAAGCAAAATTCGTGCTCGATGTACCCCCCTCAAAATGAACCTTGGACTTTTTTAAGATGACATCATCTATGTCCTTTTTTTAAGGATATTCTGCAAAAAACACGGGTTTTGAATTTTTTCTTTTCTTCTTTTCTAACCAAATTAACTCTAATATGATGGCGGATTTAGTTTCTAGATGATGTTTGGATGAAAATGGGACTAAAGAAAGAAAATAAGAAATGATGCCACTTTTTGTGGGCATATTTTTTTCCCAAATTAAAAAAGGTATTAAATTTTTTTGTTCGTATTTACAAAACTATACTCAAAAAACGCAAACTAGGGCGAATTTCAAAAAAAGCTAAGACCCGTATTTAATTAAATCAACTAAAGGTTAAAATATGTTAATTTGGTTATTTTATTACAAACAACCCCGAAGAAAAAATTCAAAAACCGTTCTTTTTAACAGAATATCATTAAAAAAAAGGACATGGATGATCGTCCTTGGACAAATTGTATATACAGTTATATATACGCATTGAAAAAACCTTTCTTATGACACCCATATTGTATATGTTGGTAAGGAAACAGATTCTCAAATTGACAAAACATGGAAAAATAGACCCTTTTTCGAAATGGTCCAGCTCACGAGAGGTCAAAGCTGGAGCCGAAATATTTTAAATGTCATCTTAAAAAAGTCCAAGGTTCATTTTTAGGAGGGTACATCGAGCACTTTTTTTGGTGAGTCGCTCTAATGTACATACATTCGTATTGTATAATATTTGTAAACAGAAAATCAAAAACAAAATTCAGACTTAAAGGAGGAACTTTTTTTGAAAATAAAGGATCAGGGTAAGAGGCGAAGTAAGAGATGAAGAAAAATTAGCGGAAATCAGATTTCGTATGTCCGCTTTTCTACGCATTGCTATAAAGGACTTGCAAGGGGATATAGTGTAATAATGTTAATAGAAAACAAGAAAGGATGTCTGTGAATTGCTACATACTTTCTTTCTGCTATATACGGATAGTTGAAAGACTGATTGAGGCAAAGGCCCAGAATAGAATATTCAAAATTACTGAGCAAGCTCTTCGCTATATTTCAAGCGTCTATATATGGTACTCTAACGAAAGAGGTGGTCAATTAAGCTTGAACGAAAGGTACAAAGGACGAAACTTAGTTATCCCTTCTGAGCTCTTAACTTTTATAAGATTGACTCAAGTGTAATGAGCGTCTACCTAAGCTAATTGTGTCTGTTATGCAAGGTGAATAGAATCACCCTTCAGCTTCAGATGACGCCAATTTCTGAATAAATGTTGAATTTGGAATAGTACCAATCCACATAAGACAGAAGTGCATCCAATGCCTCTCAAAAAAATCATTGTTCGGTAGGGATTCTGTCCATTTGGCCTATATTTCCTTCAGAACAACATTGCTCATACCATCGCTATCAAAGACGAGTACTATAAGTCGATAATTCATTTTGGCCTGATTGGATGATCTAGAAACCAATGATATGTGGTTTCAACAAGACGGCACTGCCCTACGTGCCTCACAGTTTATGCTATGGTAGATGTCCTGCCGAACGATTTGAGGGCAAATTAATCTCACACAGAGGTGATGAGAACTAAACGTAATATTTGACCTCATTACACTTCTTCTTGTGAGCTTTTCTTAGGTCACATTAGGAAACGAGTAATTCACAAACCACAGAGGTCTTCAAAAGTCAACATACATATATCATAGTATTGTCAGCCTGATTTATTCGCCAGAGTAATGAAAAATTGGACATTTCGCATGCGATCCATTTGAAGAATAATATAACCCATGCCATCGGTCAAATTCAGAATGTTTAAGCACCACAGTTATGGAAAATTGGACATCTCGGATGCGCTCCATCCACAGAAGTAGTAAACGATGTTATACTCCACACATAACGGCGCCAAGTGGTCTTTCAAAAGAATAGAAAATGACTCACTTGACTTGATTATTTAATTTGCCATTGTAATCCTTTAGTCAGGATTACAACCAGCTTCTTACACCACCCATACTGTGTGTATTAAATGTGGGTGGGGGGACTTACAGTGTAAAGTTGATCCCGAATTACAGCTATTTTGAAAAACTTTTGTTTTATTTAAATTTCAAGATAGGAAGCGCCCTAATGAAAGGACGCGCTAGAATTTAAGAACAGTTGTACAGAATATAAATCGCTTCTAATACAAAATGTAAGTTCTATCATGAGTAGGATAAATCGCCTAAGAATACCTACTAGGAAGTCACACGGCGTTAATACATTGCAGACAAAAACATTTGAATGCTTAACACGTACTATGCGAGGAGTAATACTGACTAATTACTGACAGCATTGTGAGTTTCGTCGAGGCAACAGCGTTGGTGATAAATATTGTAGGGTAAGCCCATTTAACCTAAGGCCAGTACAGAGATCGTGAACTATTGCGAACAATTTTTATGTTTTTTAAATCTCTAAAGGTCAATTGTGTTCATAATTAGTTAAACACTTTCCCCCATATTAAAATCAAAATTAAACAAAATAATTCCGTTTGTTGCATTATAGCCTCCCTTGGACAATTATCTACTTAAGCTATTTAAGCCAAAAGCACACTAATTTTGTTTCTCATATTTTTTTTGCTTCACAATTTCGTTTCAGTTTAAACTGAAGGTGTTCATATACGAGTACATGAGGGGGGAAGAGTTAGAATTTTTCCCCCACATAACAAACTGCCTCGTTAAATATCCTTTAGGGACATTGTTTTTTTTTTTAAATGCCCAAAAAAAGGGATAAAAAAGTGTAAAAAAGGGTGAAAGAGGGAAGAGAAAAGTGAAGAGAAAAATGTTTACTATCGTCGCTTAAAATTCATACATAACCAGTACTATGTATGTATAATTTTTGGTCTCTATTGGTTTTCTCTTGTTCAAGTGTGTTCGCTTCTGTTTTTTTTTTAACAAACTTTTTATGGCTTCATTTTGTTTTTCACTTTGTTGGAATGCATATTGGATTGGATTCGGAAGAAGAATCTGTCTGGTACGTTAAGTTAACTAACATTAAGGAAAATTATTGGTTATTTTTGTATCGAGCCTAGGCACACGGTTGTGTTCTAAATTATGCCTCGTAACTAAGCTTCTTCAGAGAGTGTTGTATTCAAGGCCCATGTGTATAATGGATCCCTGATGGAACCATGCCCCAATCTACCTAGAATTCTTATCAGAATCATAGCCTTAAAGCTTACAGAAATCACAAGCTAACACAACCTTTACTCCAGACATATGCTATGCACACCATTTTACTTGAATTTATATTTGACACACACCGTTTATAGCATTCCACTAAAGTTACATCAATCCATATCCATTTTGAATTTAATTTCCCTCGTTTTTTTAACCTGTTTTTATTTTCTTTTTGGGCGCTTCGCGTCAATTAACATTGCTTTGTTGTGGCGTTACTTTGGACACTTGGTCAAACGTTTGTGGTACCCAGCAGTGTTAATATTATTCTTGTTTTTTTTTTTTGTTTTTGTTTCTCTCCGCTCATTTTTATGTTTTTCCAAGCGATATGACAAAATATATACAGACAGTTCAAAACCGAATATGTTTAAATACAAGAAAGAGAAATTCAACAGCATGTGGGGCACAGTGGAACCAAACGAAGTAATTTGTAAATCTTTTGATTAAAGAATTTAGTTAAAAATTTAGTATTAAAATTTAGTTCGGGACGTAATGAAGGGGTTCAGTAGATGATCTAGTTTCACTGTCTGCTGCTAGTTAGAATAACAGTAGCGCCACCTAGTGGTGAGCGAACCACATTGATGTTCTAAATTCCTGTGTATTGAAGGCACAACGGCACTCATGCTAGCATTAGAGGCTTTAGATTAGTGGTAGACGATATACATCGTTGTTTTAAGAACACTTAATGTAACTTATCAATGGATACCCTTGGACCCAAGTGGGTAGTGTGCTAGATAATTAGCGTGAGAGTCGTGAGTTCAATTCCCAACAGAGACAAATACTTATGCAAATGCAATATGGCCTACATGCGCCTTCTAAATGTGATACAGCGTTTTGAAAATACATTCTTGAAAACAGCTCACGAGGAGTTGGATAAGATACAGAGCCTGTCTAGTGTTGCTACAACCATAACAATGAGAATCTGTCCTCTAGCAGTGCTGCAAGCTCTGATGGATATCAACCCATTGCATATGATAGTAAGAGTAGGAGGCATAGAGTCTGTGGTTGGAATACTGGGATACAAATCTATTGTGTTCCGTCACTGGGAATAATGATCTGACAAGTCAATCGGCTGACAGTTCCCTTCTTAACAGAGTTAACTCTATGATTAGAGGCAAAAAATTAAATTGAATGGATAAACTTCCAAGATTAGAAACATTCTGTGGATTGGGCAAAAACCAATGGTGGAACAAAAATTTCCTCGAAAGGTCAGAAAGTCCCCGAACGAAGTAATCGCAGCCAATGGAGAAACTCGAAAGTTTCTATCAAACAAAATTTTACGCCAAACAAGGATATACCCAGTTCAACTTGGTCTGGAAATACACACGTCAGGACATAGTAATACAGGTCTCCCTCGTATTACGCGGTACTTCTACAACGCGTTTTCGATATAACGCGATTTAAAAAAAATAGTTTCAGTACAACGCGAAATTTTGCCTTGTATAACGCGAAATTGAAAATGGCAATGCTTTTTAGTGCTTACTGCACTATCTGACAGTAAGGCTAACATCCGAACACTGAGCTGCTATGGTTGTCTTGAATCAGCTAGGCTGAGCAGAATCGTAGGTCATATGGAAATATACGGCAAAGAATCAGTAGAACAGCTTGCGAGAAGAATAGCTCCCTCTCCCTTAAAAAGGACATAGCGATACTATCTGAGAGTCCGAACATATATCAGCCCCTATAGTTGACTTGAGACTAAAATGAAAAACTGAATTAGATAGGCTGAGAAGGATCTTAGGTCTTGTGAAAATTCAAAGCAAAGAATCGGTAGAACAACTAGCGAGAAGAATGGCTTCCACGCCCTTAAAGAGGACACAGCGATACTATCTGAGAGTAAGGCTGACATCCGAACATCCATCCTATAGTTGACACGAGACTAGTATGGAAAACTGAATTAGCTAGGTTGAGCAGGATCTTAGGTCTTGTGGAAATTCAAGGCAATGCATCGTTAGAAGAAGTTGCGAGAAGAATAGCTTCAATGAACTGAATCAGCTAGACTGAGCAAGGTTATGTGGAAACTCACGGCAATGAATGGTTAGAACAAGTAACCTGAAAGAAGGTCAAAACCTTTCTGTAGAGTTGGTAGAGAGAGTTGGATGCTTACACACATACATAAGTAACTGGCCTTTACAACTCTTTAGTCAGGACTACGACCTAGCCTCTCACACCACTTATGTTGTGTGTGTGTGTGTTAATTTTATTGATGAGTGGCGGAACCTACAGTTTAAAGTCGACCCCGAATTATAAATTTTTGAGGAATCTGTCATGGCAATTTTATTTACTCCCAGAGATTTTTTTTTTTGCCAGAAATCTGCTTAGAGGAATTGGCCGAAGAATAATTTTTTCGTATTTCATTTTGCTGGAGACATCTGACCTGGGGTTTGAACCGTGACCTAGCGTCTAATAAGCCAACATACTACCTAGTAGACTACGACGATTTACACACAGCGAAGGGAAAAATGAAGAGAGATGGACATGCTTCTCAACTCACACTGGTTTGAGGCAATCCAG
Organism: Sarcophaga rosellei; assembly: GCA_930367235.1. NCBI lineage: Eukaryota > Metazoa > Arthropoda > Insecta > Diptera > Sarcophagidae > Sarcophaga > Sarcophaga rosellei. Next base: position 10,281,318 of record OV884020.1, on the reverse strand, counting down.
TGATTTGAGCTACGCATTAGACTATAGAGAAGTAGCCTGAGGATAGTAACCGGCATTTCACAGGGCATATGTAACAAACAGGGATCGATTAAGAGCCAATTGTAGACTCCATGATATAGAGAACGAATTATCGGAACACGTAACATAAAAGGAAACTTGTGAGTATGTATCAAATAGTAGGCAGGGAGTTACCCTTACTGACTCCCGACGACTTCTTAAAGTCAAGATTGGGGAAGACAATTCAGGATATTACACAATAAATCGTTCTTCTATCTCCCAGCAACTATAAGTACAATCTGTATCAAAATCAATCGATGTCCACGGTACTCTTACTCCCAATGGACATCATCATATGGATAAGCAGCAGACGTTTAAATACACCAGAACACCACATCTATAAAAACAGATGGAGTATATACGAGTACATATGTATGTACATACATGCATATTTAAGCATGATTGCAATGGTTATTTGAATTTTTATGGATTTATTTTGGGTTTGAAAATTTTGTATCGTTAAAAATCATCGTCAACATCAACATGTACAACAACAACAACAGCAGCAGTAGCAACAGCAAAAAAATAGCCATATTAACTAACGATAAGAGTTTTACGAATAAAAATTGTTCATGATTTTAAAAATTCTTTTTAATTTTATTTTCTTGTTTTCTTTTTTTGGGGGGAAATTTAAATATTTTTTGGCGTTTAACTTTTTAGACGTATTGACAAGTTTTTTTCGTTACTTTCTACGTCATGGTTTTGTTGATATTTTTCTTTAAGGATTTCATTTTTGCCAATTCATGTAATTATAAAAGTTAAGCTTTCTTCCTTCAAGATTTCTTTTGGAAAAAAATGTTCATATGCCTGCCAATGCAGAAAGAAGTAAAAAATGAAACTAAAAAGTTTGCCTACAAAGTTTTACAAAATATTTAAAGGAAAAACATTTTGAAGAAAAACTAAAAACGTAAAACCATAGAAGAGGCATGTAGGAGAATGCATGCATGTGAGGAAAAGTTTTCTGATCAAAGAAAAATTTGTTTAAAGTGAAATGTAAAGAAAGTACACTTTAATGTCTTAAGAAAAAATATTCGTAGAAATGTTTTAAAGGGCTAATCATGGGGCTTGTAAATGTTATTTTGCGTATTAAGTTTGTGTCTAACCAATGCCTAGTTTATGATCAGTTTCAGTTTAGTCGGACCTGAGAATTTTTTTGATCAACTTCCCTATGTGATAGCACATTAATCACAGACATCAGTTGTCTGTATATTCTACATCTTCCATTACAACCCTTCAGTCAGGATTATGGCCTAGCTTCTCACACCACTCATGTTGTGTGCCTTAATTTTATACTTAAATGGCGGGACCTATAGTTTAAAGTCGACTCCGAAAGACAGAGATTTTTTGAGAAACTTTTTCATGGCAGGTTCATTTACTCTCACAGTTTTTGCCAGAAATCTGCTGAGAGGAAGTTGCCGAAGAAATTTTTTTTTTCATATTTCGTTTTGATGTCTGGCCTGGGACTCAACCCCGGGCTTTTCGTCTAATAAGCGAATAGAATATCTAATAGACTACGGCGGCTATACAGTGTTCAGTGCAAACAACCACTACTATGGTTATAAGCGATCTATTGAGTTTGTTATCAAATTACAGACATGAGACCCTAAAGCAATTATTTGTCATTCAAGTGGAATTTGTCTTACGCAGTTAATTACATACATAACCGGTCTCTGCAACTCTTCCGTCAGTATTACCACCTAGCTTCTCACACCACTTATGTTGTGTGTGGTAATTTTTTCCATAAGTGGCGGGACCTATAGTTTTAAAGTGGACTCTGAATAACAGATTATTTGCGAAACATTTCATGGCAATATTTATTTACTCTCAGAGTCTTTGCCAGAAATCTGCTGAGAGGATGTCGCCGAAGAAATACTTTTTCATATTTACTTCTGCTAAACACAACTATACTGAAAGGTATTTCAATTCCTTAACCTCCCCTACAATGCTTGCATTACTTCCTTTAGAAAGATTAGATGAGAAAGCAATTCTATAATAAAACTACTTGATTTGAATTTTATTTTAATACTGGTAGCGCCATCTGGTACTTCAAAAATGTACATCAACAATTTTAGCACGCCATTAAATTATATTTCTCTTCTTTCTGTCTTTTTCTTTCTTTCACTCGCCAGCTATGATATTTGGTGCTTTCACATGACAATCTACCGTTTTTTAGAACAACCAATAATTGAGACAGACAGCCATTTCTGTGGCTGTTTATTCAAAAATTAATTAGAAAAATCAGAAAAAACAAAATGGCTGCTTAGGTAGTATAAGATTTATTCAATTTAGGTTACCAGCAGTGTTGCCAGTAATTTTTTGTAAAAAACTTCATATTTCTAAAGAAAAAACTTATTTTTACCAAAAAAAACTTGTTCTCCACAAAAGTTCCAAAATGTTTAAAGGATTCACCGGAGACCGGTACCCTCTGTTGGTGTTTCTTTGCTACTTTTACCCGGGACTAATAAATACACAATATTTTACTTAAAAATGTAAATATTTCGGGCTATTATTATTAAATTTTTGAAATAAATTTAAAATTGAATTTTGTTGGAAAAAAAACTTGTTTTGTTAAAAAACAAATTTAATGAAAACTTTTTCGCAACCCAAAAAACTTGGAAAAGAAGGAAAAACTTGGCAAATGGCAACGCTGGTTACCAGCAAAAAAAAAAAAAGGAACAGGCTTAGTCTTAGTTCCAGGCTTAAATCTTCAGAACTCTTTTTTATCTATAAGTTAAGAGAAGAGGACAACTACGCTTAATGGACTTTTAAAGGCTCTTTGCCACCTAATACTGCAGTAAAGCTATTGGCACAAGATACTACTGTGCTTTCGTGTGGTTCTCTGGATTAATGCGATGATCAGCGAAGTAAATAAGTTGGAATTTTGGGGCACTGAAAATCAAGTAACAAGACTTGAAAATGCTACATAGAAATTTTAGAATATTTAGGGCTACCGAGACATGGGAACGATCATAACCCGATTAGATCTAAATATTGCTGTGTAGACGGAATAATTTCAAAATATTTATTTTACGAGAATAGAGGTTAAAACAGATAAAATATCAATACAAGAACTACATAGAAAGACAACGAAAAATTTATAAATAACAATAACAATTCAACTGCAAGGTTCTAGAAGTTGCCAGACTGAAAGTAAATGAAGTAAACATAAAGCGGAAGGTAAGGTTATCAATCAGTTGTAGTAAAGGACGTAAAATTTATAGAATTAAAAAAGAATTAAAGAATTTAATATATTTTTGTACTAGGGATTATTGGATATCCAATAATTTTGGTACTTTTTAGAGGGAGTAATTTAAAACTAAAACTAGTACTTTCCCATGAAATTTAAAAAAGTTGAAAGTTCTGCGTTTCAAACTCTTCTACAAATTGATTTGTAAAAATACTTGTGATACAAAAAATCACAACTCACTATACTTGGTCGTATTTCAATTCCTAAGCTTCCTTTATAATGCTTGAATGACTTCCTTTAGAAAGGTAAGATGAGAAAGCAATTTTATAATATATTTGATTGATTTAAATTTTATTTTAATACTAGTAGCGCCATCTGGTGCTTGATCAATGTAGATCACGAATTTTAGCACGCCATTGAATTTTATTTCATTTCTTTCTGTCTTTTTCTTTCTTTCTTTCACTCGCTTGCTATGATATCTGTTGCTTTCACATGACAATCTACCGTTTTTCAGAACAGCCAATAATTGAGCCTGACAGCCATTTGTGCAGCTGCTTATTTAAAAATCAATAAAAAAAAATCAGAAAAAAACAATATGGCTGATTAGATAGTACAAGATTTATGTTATCAGTAAAAAAATGGCAACAGGCTTAGTCTGAATTCCAGGCTTAAATCTGTAGAACTGTTTAGTATCTATAAGTTAAGAGAGGAGGGCAACTAAGCATAATGGAATTTTAAGGGCACTTACGCCACCTAATGCTGCAACACCACTCATGTTAGGAAGGTTAATTTGAGCAATTAGTGGTGGGACCTACATTACAACGACAATTTTGAGAAACTTTTCATGGCAATTTTTATTTCTCTCAGAGCTTCTGCCAGAAATCTGCTGAGAGGAAGTTGCCGTCAGGGATAACAGACTAATTTTTTTCATGAAATGCTGAAAGCTCTGCAAATGAACGGATTTTCTGTGTAAATATTTTAATTTACTTGAACTGCTAGAATCCAATGAAGCCGCTTACGAAACACACTTCGAACACTCACTTTCCTAGAAAAATTTCGGACAATTGAAAATTAACTCTCATGCAGGATGCAGCTATTGCTGATAGTTCAACAGACCTTGCAATTTCCGACCTATTACAGGGCATAGGTATGCCAACTACTGCATTTATGAATATACTCTGGTCAATCTATAAACACGATCTATTTCGCGGGTTGATCTGATTAAGAAGGGGGATAATAGTCTTTTCTTTTTCAATGGTTTTCACATGGCATTACCCAATTGAAAGGTAAGCCAATGAACTCGAAATTCCTTCACCTGACTAGAGGAAGCTAAGAATCTGAGGAAGTAAAGGAGGAGACTATGGTTCACATTAACTGTCTATGCGCAGTTCTTAACGCAAAAATGCATAGGTTTTTGGCCTCTATATTCCTGTGCTCTTGTGCCCAGTTCTTAAAGCAAAATTGCGTAGGTTCTTGACCTCTATGTTCCTGTCCTCTTGTGCCCAGTTCTTAACGCAAAAATGCATGGGTTCGCGACCTCAATATTCCTGTCCTCTTGTTGCCATTAAATTTTCGGAATTATTTCTTATAGAAACTGTTTATTTCCCAGGGTTTGATATTAGCTTGTGGTATCACAATGGATCACACCTTCAGCCTAACTGGGATCTTAGGCTTCAATGAAGGTCCATCACCTTACCTAAACCGTTCTAATTAGGACTCTGCGTAGGTTTACTTCATATCTCATTTGCTAGACTTTTTCAAGTTTTTGTCTAGTTCTTGTCTACTCTTTGTCTAGTTCTTCCATACCTTGTTTAAGTTTATCTACTCAATTCTATTTAATATTGGCCTTAAAATTATTTCCCTCCAAACTAAACAGTCTATAACAAAACAAGAAAAAAGTGTTTCGATTTTAATGTGTGTTAAATTATTCAAATTATAATCCTCTTACCCCAAGCCGTGGGTACAACAAATAGAAAAAAATCTTCTTTTTTGCACAACCATTGCAAAACAATAAAAAAGAAATTCCCAACATTAGCTGAAGGCCAATTTGTAATGTAATACGAGAAGTACCATAACAAATAACCCCCCAGCCCACCATTAAAAAGGCTTTAAATCCAATGGGACACAAGCGATACCACTGCCACTACCATTGACTATTATCGCCATCATCATCATCATAAATTTCTATGCGAAATTGTTGTCTTCGCTAAGAGCGCGCGTAATAAAAATTTAAAATTATGCTGCTATTTTGCATGTAACGAATAGAGGAACACACTCTCTTGCCGTCTCACGTACGCTCATAACGAGAAGAAATAACGCGCATTATTGCACATTTTAGCACTTAATAAATCTTGTAACACAAACGACCAGAGACGACAATGCAAAAAAAATCCAACAAATACAAGCCAAAGCATATAAGATACTACGCTACCAAACAAAACAAAAATAAAAACTCTGGTACTAAAATAACTGTGGGAGAAAGTACATTGAGTATTTGTGCAGATGATAATATTCCCCAAAGAGCAGAGAATGGAATGGAAAATATTGTCTAACCGCAATATTATAATAAAATTCTATACAAATTGTGGCCCATGATGAAGCCTGTTGAGAATCGTTGATGATGATGATGACAATGTTAGTGGAGTTAGGTGGTAGGTGGTGTGGCAAGATTATCATTTTCGCAAAATTTGCACAATTGCTTACAAATGAATGGTTGTATAGCAGCTAGAGGTACAGTGAGAATTGCTCTATTTGTAGTCGGTTTTTAGAATGGCAATGGAAATATTTTGTTTTCTTTAAGGCTACAGGCGAGTACAACCAATAGCACAGGTTTTTGTCTAAGGTAAACTGGTAGGATTTAGTTTTGCTACATAAGGGTATTTTTTAAGCACATCCTATCTTTAAATTTAAATATAGAAAAAAAGGCTCTGGACTCCAGTGCATAAATCAGACTGAATTTGACCGATGACATGTGTTATTTTGCCTTTGAGGACAGCTATGGTTTGTAGCTTATTCGCATACACATTTGCGAATTAAGAAAACACTACAAGAAAAAGTCCAACTGGGTCAAATCGCACAATCTCGGAGGGCAGTTTACATCACAGTTGTCACCATAGGACAACTAAGCCTTTAAATGGCTTATGCAGAATATCCAGAGTGTGACTTAAGCTGTGTAGCACGTAGCGCTGTGCTATTGAAACCACATGTCGTCCAGATCATCTAATTAAGGGCAACAAAATTTAATCATCATCGATCTATAGTGCTTAACATTAACACTGATGGAATAGTCAACACTGTTCTCAAAGGATTATGGACCGATGACAACGCCTGCCTAAAATCTACGTCAAACACTGACATTGTCTGTATGCTTTGGACATGCTTGGAACTTATATGGTGTATGGTATCGTTCCAAATTCAACAATTGGGGATGTCAACTTTCACATACTTCCTTTCAAGGAATATTCAAATTTGGATAGACACACGTAGGCCGCACTGGGCCCATTGTGTTAATGGGCCCATTGGAATATGTAAGGCAAGTGACCTCATCACATTTTTCATTACAAATAAAAATATAATTTTGTATTTTTTAATATATATAAATCTACTGTATTTGCAAATCAAAATTAATATTATAGCCATAATACTCGAGAGCTCGTTTCTGGGACTTTGTATATATGTAAATATGTATTATACTAGAGTTTATTATAGTAAGAAAATTTTTATATATTGTAAATAAATAAACATAAAAAAAAAAAAAAAAAAAAAGGCAAGTGACCTCTTGAAACCCAATGAGCTATTGTATCGTGCTACTGCAAGAGCTATGCTCGTTTGGTTGCCTGACTGCAGTGTTGCTATGTCCCGCCTTTTGTGCTTTCTTTTCAAGTTGAATTGGGTGGGCATATCCTTCGATAGTAGTAGTCTAGGGGTTCCTAAGTACAATCCAGCCAGTTCGGTTTATTTTACTCCTCACATAACACAGAAACCCGACCACCCACCCTCTCGTGATATTATTTACTTATTCATAAATATAAATGAACTAAATGTGAATTACTTTTCATTAGTGGACTTTAAAATTTGTCCGAACGAACTATATAATTAAGTACACAAACAATTGTTGATCGTAACATTTAAATAGAATTCTATATGTGTATGTTAATATAAGGAGAGGAGAATTAAAATAAACAGAGCAAAGTTAATATGAAGAGAGCAATGCTAATACAAACAGAGCAATGTTATGTGTTTAACAGAATAAACTGCAGTATACATATGATCATGGTATTCAAAAATTCTTTAATTAGATTCTATTAGGGTTTCTTTGGACTACAATTCTAATATAGTGTGATGATGCTTAATATACGAGGGTTGTAATTTAAGTTTTGGACACAATAAAAGTTTAACAAAATTAATTATTTGTGGTTAGTTTCGAGGCTGTGTGACTTGGCAAACACAACGATATGTTAAAATCAAAAGAAAATGTCGATTTAGCAATTACATACTACGATTATTCCGTTGAAGTCGCCACAGGCTTATTAGACGTAAAGCTTGGGTTCAAGCTCCAGGTCAGACATCAAAACGAAATATGAAAAAAATATTTCTTCGGCGACTTCCTCAGCAGATTTCTGGCAAGAACTCTGAGAGTAAATAAACCTGCCATTGAAAAGTCTCTCAAAAAAAAAAATCCGGCGTTCGGAGTCGACGATAAACTGTAGGTCCCAACACTCCCGTATAAAATTAACCCACACAACATGAATGGTGTGAGAAGCTAGGCTGTAATCCTGACTGAAGGGTTGTAATGGCCAATTATGTATGTATGTACGATTATTCCGTTTGATACATGGCCCACCATAAAATATAGTTGTTGGCCATTTCTGTAATTCTATTTTAAATCCCTTAACAGTAAATAGTGATGCCATATAAAAGCCTCAAACGATAGGCGTACCTTTAATGTGCTCTACATTATCATGAAGGAGAGCAGTATAATACGTTTGATATGAAGTTTGACAAACGAAAAATAATAACAGAGCACTTCTATTTTCAAGTTATGCTGATGAACGTTTGTAAAACAATACATATAATATGGAATCCAAGTGGAACCTAATCCCTATCCTTCAAAGAAACTTGTTAACAGATGGTTTCAGGACATGAATTTAAAAAGTCACAGGAAATAATTTGTATAGCAGTTATGTAGGCTATCTAAACCTAGAACCCATTTGGCTAAAAACCGGAACATATCTAAACTCCATACGGCTTGATTAGTCTGGCCTTAATGGCAATGTATATAGGGTCGTTATATGTTCGCATTTGATCGCTTTCAAGCCCACTTGTTTTATTTGGCTTTTAAAAATATTTTTTGTGGCAACCAAACAAGCAACATGAGAATATTTTTTCCTTTCTCTCTCTCTAGCAAAACGTTCTTCAATTTTTATTCACATTTCAGCCGTACGTTTCTATTTTTCTTGGCTTCATTCACCAAAATCCATTCACATCAATTTTTCAATTGCTTTGCCGAAAAGGAAATAATTTTTCTTCCTTTTGCCATCTTTTTTTCTATTTTTCGTTTTCGTTTACGTTTATTTAAATTTATTTTTATTTTATTTGTAGTTTTCCTATGAGAAGTTTTTTTGTTTTTTCTTCTCTTTATATTTGTATTCGCGTGTACGTGTGCTATTTTTCTTTTTTATTTTCATGAGAAATATTAAAAATATTTCAAAAAAATGTAAATACATTGAGCCAGTAGAAGAAAAAAAGAAAGAATAGAACGAGATAATGTTGGAATGAAGAAGCGAATGCACAATGAAGTTGCCAAGGATGATACATAAATTCGATGGCATTTTCCTTTTTTTTTTACAGTAATGATATGTGGTGAGTGGTATAAAAGGTACAGATCGATTATGAGACACTTTATAGCTTTCAAAAGGTTCGATTAAGTGTGATGCGAGAAGGTCCTTGTGAGTTCAAAGAGAGGCTTTACTACGGGACTAAGTAATATAAACTGAATTGAGGGCTTGGAAAGTTACAAATTAAGTTAAGGAGGGATTTAGAAATGCTTCAAAATCAAATAGTGGGAAAGGAATGGAGGAATACGGTTCCAGAATTAAGTATGCGGAATCCATTAAAACTAGTAGGAATTTTTCAAACATAAGTTTACGTCATCGAAAGATGATCTAACATTTAAAATTTAGGATAGTAAGTAAAGACAATGGGACAGTGCAAAAGTATCTAACAGTCAGACCGTCAACTGAGCACCAAAACCATATAAGCTTGACTCAACATTAATCACCCTTTGCTAAATTTCAGATCAAAAGGAAATTCAGAGTATTAAACAGGCAATTCATGAGTTCTAATCGAATATTCTTCTAGCTGGCTGAAAACAATGTAAACTAATCTTGCGTCAGGTTATTATACAGAAGTAGCATGAGAATAGTAATTGGCCTTCTGACCGAGCAATGTTCAGCATAGGAATCGCAAGCCCAATAACGAGGAAAACGAATCACTGGAACCTCTACGACTTTAATGCATTCTAAGATGAAAGTCATTATATAGAAGTGGCATGAGAATAGTAACTGGCCTTCTGATCGAGCAATGTTCAGCATAGGAATCGCAATCCCAATATATAAGGCTTAAGGAAAACGAATCACTGGAACCTCTACGACTTTATTGCATTTTAAAATGAAACTCGTATCAATTATTAGGTAGGAGTTATCTTTACTAACACTGAACAGCATTCCGAGATTTGTGAGGCAAAAAGTGTTCGAAGAGACATTATAAGAGGTTCGTACAAGAGATGGCAGATGATCTCAGTACCTTTACACAATACACATATGAATAATTGGTCATTACAAGTCTTCTGTCAGGATTACAACCTAGCTTCTCACACCATTTACGTTGTGTGTGTTAATTTTTATACATGAGTAGAGGGACCAACAGTTTAAAGTCGACGCCGAACGACTGAGAAAATTTTTAATGGCAATTTTATTTTATTCACAGAGTTTTTGCAGGAAATCTACTGAGACGAAGTCGCCCAAGAATTTTTTTTCATATTTCGTTTTAATAGACCTAGGATTTGACCTTTGGATTCACGTTAAATAAGGCAGCACACTACCTTCTAGCTTACGACAACTTAAATTTATGTTACATATAAATAAAAAGCAAGATGCTTAATCTGACTCACCCGAAATAGATTTTGAAGTTAATTTTTCCGCTTATCATGTTGATGCAAATAAACAGCGAAACATGTTTGTGAATTATCATATTAGAGGCGAGTTGCAGGTCCAAGATGTGTAAAATGTTAAGCCAGGAATATTGTTGGTATTGACGAAAACTGCTGGATATACAAAAAATTGTTAAAAATAAACTTTTCATTTATTCTAGATAAATAAAAATTATTTAATTTGTTTATTTTAAAAATAATATTTAAAAACGATTTTTACTTCTGCTAAACACAGCTTTACTTGCAAGTATTTCAATTCCTTAACCTCCTCTACAATGCTTGCATCACTTCCTTTAGAAAGATTAGATGAGAAAGCAATTCTATAATATATTTGCTTGATTTAAATTTTATTTTAATACTAGTAGCGCCATCTGGTGCTTCAACGATGTACATGAACAATTTTAGCACGCCATTAAATTTCATTTCAATTCTTTCTGTCTTTTTCTTTCTTTCACTCGCCTGCTATGATATTTGTTGCTTTCACATGCCAATCTACCGTTATTCAGAACAGCCAATAATTGAGCCTGACAGCCATTACTGTGGCTGTTTATTCAAAAATCAATTAGAAAAATCAGAAAAAACAAAATGGCTGGTTAGGTCGTACAAGGTTTATTCAATTTATGTTACCAGCAAAAAAAAGCAACAGGCTTAATCTGAGTTCCAGGCTTAAATCTCTAGAACTGTTTCTTAGCTATAAATTAAGAGAGGAGGACATCTTCGCTTAAAGGACTTTTAAAGGCACTTGCGCCACCTAATGCTGCAGTGCAGCTTTGGGACAAGATGCTACTGCACTTTCGTGTGGATCTCTCGAGTTATTCGATGATCAACGAAATAAATAATTTAGAATTTTGGGGCACTGAAAATCAAGTTACAAGGCTTGAAAATGCAACATAGAACATTTGGAATATTTAGGGTTACCCAGACATGGGGACGACCATAACCCTTTTAGATCTAAATATTGCTGTATAGATGGAATAATTTCAAAATATTTATTTTACGAGAATAGAGGTTAAAACAGATAAAATATCAATACCAGAACCACATAGGAAGACAACCAAAAATTAATAAATAACAATAACAATTCAACTGCGAGATTCTAGAAGTTGCCAGACTGAAAGTAAATGAAGTAAACATAAAGCAAATGGGAAGGTTATCAATCAGTTGTAGTAAAGCACGTAAAGTTTATAGAATTAAAAAAGAATTAAAGAATTTAATATATTTTTTGTACCAGGGATTATTGGATACCCAATAATTTTGGTAATTTTTGCATAAAATAATTTAAAACTAAAAATAGTATTTTTCCATGAAATTTAAGAAAATTCAAAGTTCTGCGATTGATTTGTAAAAATACTTGTAATACAAAAAATCACCTAGCTATACGCAGGTATTATTGGAAGTATTTCAATTCCTTAACATCCTCTATAATGCTTGCATCACTTCCTTTAGAAAGGTTAGATGAGAAAGCAATTCTGTAATAAAACTACTTGATTTAAATTTTATTTTAATACTAGTAGCGCCATCTGGTGCTTGATCAATGTAGATCACGAATTTTAGCACGCCATTGAATTTTATTTCATTTCTTTCTGTCTTTTTCTTTCTTCCATTCGTCTGCTATGATATTTGTTCCTTTCACGTGACAATCTACCGTTTTTCATAATGTTTTGTTACAGAACAGCCAATAATTGAGCTTGACAGCTATTTGTGAAGCTGTTTATTTAAAAATCAATTAAAAAAATCAGAAAAAACAAAATGGCTGATTATTAAATTTAAGTTACCAGCAAAAAAATGGCAACTGGCTTAGTCTGAGATCTAGCCTTAAATCTGTAGAACAGTTGCTCATCTATAAATTAAGAGAGGACGACAACTACGCTTAATGGACTTTTAAAGACACTTACGCGACCTAATGCTGCAACATCACTCATGTTAGGAGTAATGTCATGTAATGTAGAACGACAATTTTGAGAAACTTTTTCATGGCAATGTAATTTTCTCTCACTCTAATAAACTTCAATTTCTGTCAACTTAGTTGTCATTTAATCAACCTGTTTTTTTAAATAAACGTGGACGACCATAGACAACCATGTAAGCCGGCAAAATAGGCTGTCAGCGACTTCACACAATAACTGCAATAAATTAGGAGAGACAGTGACAGGGGTAAATAGAATCTGGCTATGGTAGCTAGGTTAGGTAGATAACCTCACTTTAACAATTAAAAAGAATTGGTTTTGGAGGCTCTTAGAGTCTTTCAAAAATAAATACAAATTCCTGTTGCAACTTGACATACCTTATCTCGTTTTGTACTGTGTCTAACTGCTTGAGGTAACAAGAAAAATGTTTGAATTGTAATTCTTTTCTTTTTTTGCTTCCTTCAAATGCAAAAAAATGATGAAAATGTTGAAAATATTTATGCACAGATCAAAGATCAAAAAAATATGAATATTTTATTTGATTTATAAGATGGTTTAGTTGGTTTCTTACCATGCGATTTGCCTTCGTTTCATTTGCCTCTACTACTTCAGTCATTCGTTATCATTTCATTTCAAAGACTGCCTGCATGTGCTTACAAGAAAAGACTTTTAGCAGCTTTTACTTTTCTTTACTCCTTCTAATGGCAAAAAGGTATCAAAAAAAAAGGAGAAAAGGAAACATGTCCTTAGAGATTTATACAAGGAGGAGGTAATCTTGCTAGATATGGCGTTATAATTGAAATGCTTTAAGGTTTAACGGTGATGAATACAGAATAAAAATTATTAAATATTATCAAGGATTCCATTGCATAAATCTTCTTGTCGTTAAAACGGCGTAGAAAAAAAGAGAGAAAAGAAATTCAATGTGAATTCAATTGAATTGTTTTATCCTTTAAAACCCGCTTTTCAAGCATTTTTTTCTTCTTTGCTTTTTTAAGTCTCCAAACTTTATGGAGAAAGTTGCTGCAATAAAATTCCATTGTTTTTGGAGAAAAAAAGAAAATAAATCGAAAGCAAAAAAAGGATAAAAATTATTACGATTTAAAAACTTTTAATATAGTTTTCCCTTTTCGAAGAAGGAAGTATGCGTAGTTGTTGTAAGTTTTAGGATATTTTGCCAGCATTTAAATTACAGCCAAAACAAACACACTGAAAGATTGCACTTTCCCAGGACATTACATAGTAAAGATGACAGAAATTTAATACAACTTTTCAAATCCAATTTATCAGATAACTAAACGAATAAAAGAAGGCCTTGAAAATAAAATAAAGGAAAGGAGTCAAAGTGGATACTTCTAAAGCTTAAAACAACCTTAGAAAAATCCTTAAAATTCTTTTATATTTGGAAATAATTTGCAAGGAAATTAAACGCTTTAAAAGCTGTTGATGGCATGAACATAAATGTTTAAATATAGAGTCCATGAGCATATGCAAAGTTGACGTGATCTAGCGGCCCAGGTTCGAATCGGGGAAAGAGTGTAAAATGGTAACATTATGTTCGAATTTTTCCAATACATTGATAATCTACCCAGTAAGTTTAATGTGTGTGTAGATCAACAACAGTAGATCGTAGTGGAGGTGGGTTCCGGCCCACGATCGCCTATCTTACTACGATCTACTGTTAATCTATTGTCCGCAAATCACATCGAGTATATAAATAATTTGCAAGCAAATTAAACGCTTTAAAAGCTGTTGATGGCATAAACATAAATACTAGAATATATATAGAGTCCAAAAGCCCATCCAAAGTTGACGTGATGTCGCGGTCCAGGTTCGAGTCCGGTGAAGAGCGCAAAATTGTAAAATTGTTGGTCGAATTTTTCCTATGCAAACATAATCCAACTAGAAAAAAATAATTTAAAAGCAAAGTGAACTTTAAGAAACGTAGAGCGCGTTGCATAAGATGTGGCAATGGTCCTCTAACAATAGAAACAATTTGTATTTTAGAAACAATTTTGAATAAATCTTTGCAGCTCTGTCCGAGTATTCCAGTTCATCGGATTTTATTTGAGAAAACTTGAAGACTACACATCTATAAGCACTCTGACGTTCAGCAGGTTTGAAATTTGCCTTCGATTCTGACACCACCGGCATTGTCTCTGAAGTTTTCAAATGACTTGAACCCCGATGCCAGCATTTGGAAACCCAAAGAGTAATAATTGGAAATGTGCAGGGATACCTTAGTGTATATTCTCAAATATCCTATCACAGAAGCACAAGGAAGGTCTGAGCTACCATAATGAATTGCATAAGACTTGAGCCCAAATCACAATAAGTAGACCAATGGCGACCTATAGGGGACACATCTGAAAGCATCTCAATTGGACTTAGAAAAGATGCAGAGCCTATGATTAGAATAATGGCAGACAAGTCTAATATGAGATTCAACAGAGGACATTGTAACTATGTAAGCCAAGCGACCCTTTTCGAAAAAGACACCATTCTGTGGTACAGGAATGGAGCGATGTTTTTCCAGAGTGAAATAATTGCAACCCCTGGGGAATCTGTCGGCATTCTTCTAAGCGGATCTACCCCAACAGAGACATGCTGAATTCACATGAGTTGAAGTCGCCGTAGTCTAGCAGGTCGTGTGTTGGCTTATTAGACGTAAGGCCACGGTTCAAACCCCAGGTCAGACATCAAAACGAAAATATGAAAAAAATATTTCCTCTGCGACTTCCTCTCAGCAGATTTCTGGCAAAAACTCTGAGAGCAAATAAAATTGCCATGAATAGTTTCTCCAACATTTGTCGTTCTGAGTCGACTTTAAACTGTAGGTTCCGCCACTCAAGTATACAAATTTAAGGCACACAACATGAGTGGTGTAAAAAACTAGATTCATAATCCTAACTGAAGGGTTGTAACGACCAGTTACGTACGTAAAAGCTACTCAAAAATATATCATTCGGCGTCGATGAAGGCAGAATATTTGACCTCTTCCTGGTTTATGGTAAAATACTTTCTCAGAATTTATTAACAATCCCTCTCTCCTGCACTGTTACAATGTCGTATAGAGTGCAGGAGAGAAGGATTGTTAACCAGGAGAGAGGGATTGTTAAACCTATCTCCTGCACTGTTGTATAGGGAATACTGCATCACTGCATCACTTTACTAAATGTTTTAAAATTGTTATTTATATACAATCACAGAAATTTTAATCGTTTAGTTAATGATTTTATAAGGCCTTCAACCTTATAATTAAAATTGAAACCTATTTTTGAGTACATACCTTAAAAGCATTGATACTGAGGCCTATGGGCTTTTGAAAGGCTGTAATCAAACTTCAATACCCATTCCAACACTGCATACAGTGAGTCCTGGATTACTTTACCAATCATGTTCAGTTTGTTGCCTTTGTTTATCATGAAGTTGCCATCCGTCCAAGGATGCTATTTAGGTAGCCAGCTCTGTAAAAACCATAATAGAAGCGGAAATTAACATTTAAGCAGGTAAATTAAATTAAAAGGATTATTCAATAAAAATTTATTAAAACTTTGACTTGCCTCTTCAATATTTTCATTTCTATTATGCTAACGCCCTTAACCGCATTCACCCATAAGGCTCAAAGACATTCACTTTTAACCTCTAAAAATATTCAAAATAATATTGAATCTACAACAACAACAAAAAGAGGACAAAAAAATATTCCAACAAACATAAGAACAACAGCCATAAATTCCAAGGCATTCAGGGATTAGTAAACGAAAGTCAAACCACAAATGGCAAAACGTCGAGTAAATATTTTTTCGAAGCTTACCAAACCGAAAAGGACATTTCAATGGCCAGCTAAAATATCAAACATTCTCCCCCAAAAAAACGAAAATAAGACAAAAAGGGATAAATGGAAGACAATAATAAAAACTTGTTGGAATAATAATGACCATGTCCAACATGCAGCATGAAATATCCACAATTTTGCTTCACTGTCATCATATACTCGTACATCCTCTTTTCAAAGGAGTGATGATGTGAGGATTGAACGACTGACTGTCAATATTTGATGATTCTAACGATGCTAATGCCAATGACGGTAACGATGATGATGGTGATGACGTTATTGTTATGCTGATAAGCAAAGCAATAGAACAACACCAGAATTTTAGAAATCCTCCATCATTGATAGAAGCAATAGCCACAGCAGCTTTGCAGCATAAAATGAAAGAAAGCAGCAGCAGGAGAAGATAGCAGTAGCATAAATTTGCATATGAATCGTGAATTAATAACGACGATGAACACTTTTTATGCTTTTGGATGATGATCAGGCTTTTGGAACATTGAAAACGTGTTAACGATTTCATAACCCTAAACCAAAAAGAAGAAGGACGACGACGACGACGATGACAATAAAAACAAAACAAAAAGTGACAAAAATTAAGGTTTTCAAACACCAGCCACAAACAAAAAAATAAAGGAAAAGAGTCCCAAGAAAAATTGGGGTTTAATTTGATTAAAATTTATGTTTAAAAATTTTATTGAAGAATTGTCAAATATTTTAAAGACAATAATATGAACAACGTAAAGAGAGAATATAGAAGTTCAGACAGGGTGCTATAGGATACACGATTTGGACAAGACAGGACTGTCTCTATTCCCAATGGTAAGATAGAATAGGATAGAATAGAAAGGAGTGGCAAATTTTTAAATCAAAGCTTAATTGAGCACAGCATAGCACAGCAAAATATCATCCTGAAGTTATCATCATAACCTAAAATCAAGTATACTGTAAAGACCCGATAGATTAGATCACTGAAAAGGATTTCCTCACAATTCAATTTAAGTATTCGGTTACGAACCAGACGTCCCATTGCAGATAGGAGAATAACTGCTTTAGAATATTAAATAAATACTAAACTGCCACGAGAGTTAAAACCTAAACTCTAGTTCCAAAAGAGCTCTGAATGTCAGTTGGGCGGCAAAAAGGACAGATATGCTAGAGCTCGAAATCCCAGGATTTGTGCCACAGCTTTATTTGTAGTCAATAACTCGACCTAAAACACACAATGTAGTGAGGGAGATAGTGAGATATTAAGCTCTACAGAGATAGTTCCAAAGTTCGGCTTTACTGACCATATTGGATCACTGGCCTTGTTGGAAATGTCAAGTGTCAAACAAGGTACAGTAAATTTCACTTAAAGTCTAAGAATCCTCAGAAAAATTAGAGCAGGAAATAATGTAAGGGCATCACGACGTCTTAAGTAGCATTGCTGTAAATGTCGCATGTTGTCTAGCCAGTACTCTAGCATTACAAGGAAGATCTCCTCACCTTATCAAGGATCGTTACAATTCAATTTTTATTGACTGCAATCCACTAGAAGATAGCTCCATTAAGATTATATTCTATAACCATCGAAAAAATCAATCAAATCAAACTATTCTCTACATTAAGTGAACATGGAAATTTGAGTCCCTAATGAATGAGACGGGAAATTATCAGGAAAGCAAGAGACCTGAACCGAGGTTGCAATCCTACAAACGTACAATGGCTGTAGGACTTTGTAATCAAATCAATTCTTGGGGATCGTGGTTCAGAGATTTTGTTTGGAGAAGAGAAATCTTCAAACGCGGCGTGAGCCTGTTCTGATGATGGTATCAATCATCATAACAGGTGCTCTTAGAGTTACATCCCATCACTGTTTTCTATGTTTAAATGGCTACCACTAGATCACATGTTGACAAAACAAATGACTGCGAATGAGGCAATGATACTTTGCGCCGTAAGTGTATGGAACCATAGAAGCTATCGTAACGACAAGTTCTTCAACATAGTTAACCTGGATCTTTCTATTGACTATGCGATGCTTGTATCCGCTTTCGATCCTGGTTTCATAGCGAGAATACTGGACAGATTCGTTGATAGCAATGATCTCCAACTCCCAAAAAGCAACATCTGAGTATTCATTGACGGATCTAGATCACGCTACAAAGTCAGATGTAGAATCTGTCAGAACAGTTGAATCTTAGATTGTCCATTGAACTACCCAAGAGAACTGTAGTACTATTGAAAGACTGCTTCCGTGCGAAGTTAGTGCTCATATTTCTTGACCGAAAATCGGCCATTAGATTCCTAAAGAGTGTGTGCATCACACTTAAGACTGTTTGGCAATGTCGGATGTTTCTGGCACAAGCAGTGCGATATCTCACTATTGCCTGGAGATCTAGACATGGAGACATTGAAGTGTAGAACATAGCTGATACACTTGCAATGGCTGGTACAACATAAAGAGAATTAGAAAGAATTCATATGCGATTTTGGCAGAGAGGGAGACGAACGATCTCTTAAAAACTTTGTAAAGGGTATGTGAGCATGAAAATTTGTTCCAAATCTAATCAGAAACCATCTTAGGGACCTCATCAGTCACAACGAGATACTAGCTTGGAGACATTCATTACGTCACAACGACTTCTTTCAAAACTACAAGACTGCAGACCATTTTCTTGGTCGTTGGCCGACACTTGGAAATCAGAGCCGAAAGATTGTTGTTGCTCCAGAATTTGTTGTCACATCATTTCTACACACAGACACAATTGGTCATTACAACACTTTTAGTTTGGGTTATGACCTAGCTTCTCACACTACTTATGTTGTGTGTGATAGTTTTATACATAAGTGGCGGGCCTTACAATTTCAAGTCGTCTCCGAACGAAAAATTTGTGAGAAGCCTTTCATGGCAATTTTATTTATTCTCAGATTTTTTGCCAGAAATCTGCTGAGATCGTTTCTAATCAAAGTTTATTTGAATGAAATCCATTACTTCTTAAAACACTTATGATGGTTGAGAAATTTCAAACCAGGGCTTGTAGATAAATGACGGCATATACTGTGTTTTAATGTCATGAATATTTTATTAATATTTTTACACCCCCGGACCCATAGTGCATTCAAATACTATTTTGAATGATGCCAGTAAATCCTTAACTGACATTTACATGTGAATAAATTTTAAAAAAATAATGACCAAAACGAGATAAATTGTTCAACTATTTTTGAATATTTTGTCACGAATTTCCTGCGATTAGAATGACAATTGTATACATTTTTCATATCCCCAAGGATTTATAAATCAAAATATTTTTTTTCCAATTCATTTTATTTTAAAATTTCTTTTTTTTAACAAAATATTCATCCATTCTTCTTTCGCTATCTAAACAAATTATTATTAATTACACACTAAAATAATAACGAAAAATACTTGCAAAAAAAAAAACGAAAAACAAAAGGATTCACCTGAAATTCAACAATTTGATTTGAAGGTTCACAAATTGAAACAAAAAAAACAGAAGAAAAAAATGTAAAGAATTGCAATAAAAATTTGTGTAAAACTCACGTTCGAGTTTTGAAAATCGCCAAAAGGCTCTAAAAAAAGTCCACAACAAAATTATATTAAACAACAACAAAAACAATTATGAAAAGGGGATGAGAGAAAAAAGTTAAACACACGATCGTAACAAAAAGTGTACGTCGTTTAACTTGTTTAACTATTTGTGTTTTTGTAAATGGATTTTCGTGCTCTTTTTTCAATAATAAGTTTCGCAAACAAATTGCAATAAAATAGACAGACAAACAAACAAACAGAAAAAAAATGTGCACAGGGATGAGTGGATAGAAATTGTTTAACGTAAAGTTTTGAATAAATTTTATGAAGTAAAAAGTAAATTCAAGTCATTCAAAAAGACATGATGATGCTCTACCAAAAAGGAAGGTGTGATGCATTTGAACTCGGCCTTGAGAACTGCTTTAAAAGAAAATGTTTGAATGTTTGAAAATATATTTTTTCTATACCCCTGTAGTTTACTGTTTAAAAATGTACTTTTCTGCAAAAAAAAAAAAAGTACTTTCTTCCTAAAAGTACCTAATCCAAAAAAGTACTAATTTCATATTTTCGAAAGAAATATACAATAACCTATTGGTGTATATCTAAAAAAGTACTCAAAAATCTAAAAACTTATATTTTTGTAATCAAAGTACGAACTTTAGATGGTACTTTTTTCAGAGGAAGTTCTTCCAAATACTTTGTAAGAAGAACAAAATATATTTAGCCGATATACTTATGATGGAATTGTATTTATTCTTGAAAACTACTTTTCATTTTCATGAATTTTTGAATTGACAATTCATTTACAAAAAGGTACTTTTGTGAATGCTATCGAAAGTACTTAATTAATTTTATGAAAAGTATTTCTATATAGTATTTTACTTTTTGTTTTCTGCACAGTCCAAAAAAGAGTAATTTTCTGCAAAAATGGTACTTTTTTGAAAAAGTACTTGATCCAAAAAAGTACTATTTTAAATTTTTCGAGAGAAAAATATATAATAATAATAAATATATAAATAAATAATAAATAAATAAATAATAATCTATTGAAGGATATATGATAAAGTACACAAAACCTAAAAATTTTGTTTACACCATAGAAAGTACCAACTTTAAATCGTACTTTCTTCAGAAAAAGGAACTTCCAAATATTTTGTAAAAAGAAAAATGTGTTTGGACCGATGGAATTACATTTATTCTTAGAAACTACATTCCTTTTTCATTATCTTTTTAATTTTATACTGAATTCATTCAAAAAAGTACTTTTATGAACGCTATCGAAAGTACTTTTGTAATTTTCTAAAAAGAAGTTAAACGATATTTTTTTGGAAAAGTACTTTTTCGAATAGAATCCATAAGGATAGGAATGGTTCAATAATGCCAGCCAGTAGCTACAGTTAAATGTCGGAATAGCTAACATCGGTATTTCAATGACTAACCCAGAAAGTACCTTTACGAAAAGGCACCAATTTTTGTCGAAATAAAATATTAAAAAATAGCGAAACAATAATTCTCCTTAAATATCCTATTTTCGATGTTGAGTGTTTTGTAAACGCTTGTGTTTGTCGCTACTGATAAAATGAATGGCGACAATATAACGAGTATAATTCAATTAAAACTCTTTTGCATGTCAAGTAACAATTACAACATAATATATGTTGTTGTATGTATATATGTACATACAATACAATAACAACTATAACAACAACCATAACTATAACGACCGTAAGTGACAAGCGTATTTTACATGCACCCCCATACCCTTCACAACAAAAATTTTTTGAATCCTATTCCGACTTTAGGAAAACGTAATGAGTAGAGAATGAGTTGTAAATGTGTGTATAAATGTATACATGTATGTGTGTGCTTTTAGAATTAAGTGTTTATGTTTGAAAAAGTTAAACAGCCCGAAGGCTGTGCACATAAATAAAATATGCAGATGTAACTATAACCCTTTCATTCACACACACACACCCACACACTGTGTACATACATATATGTATCTATAAACGCCTTAAAAATAATCCTTTTTCTAAATACTCATACATGGTCATCCAGTTGTATTCTAACACACAAGCAAGCCATACTTATAGGTTTGAGAACAGGAACAGTAACAGTAACGAGAGCAAAATCAGTAGCTCTAGTAGTAATGGAACGTTGTTCCTTTGCTTCCTTCAACTTTACTGGATTCTGGCCAGGCTTATGGCATTGTGAGTGAGTGCACGGGTGTGTGTGTGTGTGTAATTGAGCGTAGAGGACTTAGAAAGCCACAAAGTAGCTTTTGGACAACTCTGTTAGAGTTTAAATTCACTCACACTGCATTTTGATAGCATTGTCCAAAAGTAGAGCAGGTTTGCAAGAAGAGGTGTTAAGTGTTAAGACGATATTGAGTCTCAGTCTTCTCACAAATGGACCTCCAAATGGATAGTGAACCATTAGCACATCAATCCTACTTTCTTAATTGGTCCTTACATCCCTTTAGTCAGGATTACAACCTAGTTTCTCTCACCACCCATGTTGTGTGTGATAATTTTATCAATAAGTGGCAGGAACCATATTTTAAAGCCGACGCCATGGCAATTTTATTTACGCACAGAGTTAGGTTAGGTTAGAGGACGTGTACTTGTCAATTAAGACAAGTACAATACCCGGAGGTCGAATTGACCCATTGTACAACGTCCTTAAAGAGATACGCTCAGAGTTTTGGCCATAAGATTTCTGGAAGTCAATGAACAAATATTTCCTTTTTTCGAGATGTCTAAGCTAGGATTTGAACCACGAGCTCGAGTGCTATAAGCCTACATATCAGCTACTAGACTACGGCGACCTTAAGAGAATAAGGAGCCATTCGAAGCATAATTGAGCATTCCAGCCTTGGCTGTTTTGGCTCACTTGTTATAAGCCAACATACTACCTACTAGACTACAACGATGCTAAGAGAGTAAGGAGCCCATAACCGGTCGAAGTATAATTGGGCATCCCAGTCTTGGTTGTTTTGGCTCCTTAAAGGGGTATAAACTTGTGTGTTATACACATACATATACCCCTACAGATACAATAACACCTTCCTTTCGAATACCCTGTCCTGACCAAAACATTGTTTATTCATTCCCATACAGAGTGAAATGTTTTATGCCATAGAAATACGAGGAAGATTTCAAATGAATGTATCAAATATGAGTATACAAATGCTTGTAGGAGCATACAACATAATACTGAAATGCATGCATATATTCCGCACATGCAGTCAAACATAATTGTACATTCGTACAATAGGGAGAATGAGCGTGATATTCCTGTGACAATTATGTTGTACTTTATTTACATTTTGATTGCCTTTTGTTGTCTTAAGTGATTAGCAGGAACACATTCAAACAAAAATTTCAAAATACACAGTAGTTGGCGAGGAATGAGGGGGAATATAATACCGTAACACATACACACAATTGCAAATGTTGAAATTTTGTTGCATGTTCGAGCGTATTAAGTTGTAAAGGTATTATGATCGAAATTTATTTTTTTTTTTCTAGTCATTCATCCTATTCGCTCTATGAGATGTTTATTAAAGACAGATTACCTTTAAAGCTGCTTAGCCAGGGGAAGGAAGAGAGAAGAGAGAGACTTTTTGGCTTTAATCTGTAATTTAATTATAAAATTTGTGCAAAAAAATTGCTTAAAGATTTGGGTAGAGACAAGAAAACATACATATTTAAACTTTCATAATGAGATTTTGTTGAATACTTCACAGAGAATACTTGTCAGAAAAATTTAATTACAGCGATTACCTCTGTACTATTCAGGATTAGTACTAGAGAAAGATATTCACCCAAGAGATTCTGCACATATCCTTCTCTTCATGTGCAGCCCCGGCGCTGACCGAATTCTTCGATTAGTTTATAGTCCCTGTAGTAGACTGCGCTTACTTATAGTGCCACAACGGGTCGCTATGTGTGCCCAAGTGAGTTTTGCTGGACAAATCTATCACATCAACCTACCAACGTTCCCTTCTTCTAAAGCAATTACACTTCAGCTATTAACTAGAGCAGTAATAAGACCTGTTTTCTTACTATATTGCAGACGCTAATAGTTGGTATCCTAGCGCCCTAACTTTAAATTTAAATACGTAAGAGATATCATCGAAATTTTTCATTCGTTTGAGAGATCTACTAATGCCAATATGTGTGTGTGGAATAAAACATCGTTTAAATGTCTGCAGCAGCTTCTCTGGATGGAGCGAATTTTAAGTTTCCAATTCAATTTCTTAACTTCCTCTGTAATGCTTGCATCAATTCCTTTAGAAAGTTTAGTAGAGAAAGCAATTCTATAATAAAACTGCTTGATTTAAATTTTATTTTAATACTACTAGCGCCATCTGATGCTTACATCAACAATTTAAGTACGCCATTAAATTTCATTTCATTTCATTCCTTCTTTTTCTTTCTTTCACTCGGCTGCTATGCTATGATATCTGTTGTTTTCACATGACAATCTACCGTTTTTTAGAACAGCCAATAAGTGAGCTTGACAGCCATTTGTACGGCTGTTTATTCAAAAATCAATTACAGAAATCAGAAAAAACAAAATGGCTGATTAAGTAGGACAAGAATTATTCAATTTGTGTTACCAGCAAAAAAAATGGCAACAGGATTAGTCTGAGATCTAGGCATAAATCTATAGAACTGTTTAGTATCTATAAGTAAGAGAGAAGGACAACTAAGCTAAATGGGCTTTTAAAAGCACTTACGTGACCTAATGCTGCAACACCACTCATGTTAGAAAGGTTAATTTTAGCCATAAGTGGTGGGACCTACATTACAACGACAAATTTGAGAAACTTTTTCATGGCAATTTAATTTTCTCTGAGAGCTTTTGCCAGAAATCTGCTGAGAGGAAGTTACCGAAGAAATATTTGTTCGTATTTCGTTTCGATGTCTGACCTGGGGTTTGAACCGTGGACTCACGTCTAATAAACTTCAACTTCTGTCAACTTAGTTATCATTTATTCAATCACATACATACATACATACATAATTGGCCATTACAACCCTTCAGTCAGCATTACGGTCTAGCTTATCACACCACTCATGTTGTGTGCGTTAATTTTTATACGTGAATGGCGGGACCTTCAGTTTAACGTCGACTCCGAACGATAGATTTTTAAGGTTTATTTACTCTCAGAGTTTTTGCCAGAAATCTGCTGAGAGGAAGTCGCCGAAAAAATATATTTTGTTTTTCATATTTCGTTTTGATGTCTGGCCTGGGGTTCGAACCCGGGCTTTACAAGACAACGGCGACTCTCATTATCAACCGTGCAGAATATTCAAAGCTGTGTGGCATGAAACGTTATCCTGTTGGCATCAGATATCGTTGGTGTCTAGATCATCCAATTCTGTCATCAAAATATAAAGGTCGCCGCTGACAACGTAGTTCTGCGAGTAATATGGACCGATGACACCACCAGTAAAAAATGCACAACTACCAGTGAGTGAGCCCATTCAGCAAACACACATTCAGTCTAAGGTCGATCAAGGCGGCTTGTCAAAACACAGAGAAGAAATGTAGCTTCAACAAGATAGCCATTATGAACTATCATGGTTCGAAATTCCCTATTGAAAGATCCTATAGCAGAATACTAAATTTTATAGATTGCATAGAAATCGAATGGAACAGCCAAGTTCAATAAATTTCTAAAAAGTTATGATACTAGTAAAACACTCAGACATTGAACTTCTTTAGAGGTTTTCGCCATTGTGTGCAGTAAAGTTTGAATCGAATACAAGGCATTATTTAAATTTTCTTTTGAAACCATATAACTCTTAAACAATTTCTAAACTGAATTAATCCTTATTTCCAATAATTTTAACAATGTTCTTATTGTCCACAATTTTTTGCCCACCCCCTGTTATTTTGTTTTACTAAACATTTGCCAATATTTATTTAACAAATACTTAAAACATAGTAATGACGAAAAATTAAAAAAATATTTCGCTATGAATTGATTTTTTATTAGTTTTTTTTTTGGCGTTCCTAAAACGGAAGCTACATTTGTCCTGTGACATGTATTGGAATCCTCGCAAAAACACCAGAGACTAAGAATCACCAAAAAAATCTTATAGCTTTTGCTAGGAAGTTTTTCATAGAGAATTACCAAAAAGGATGTGTCATTCACACATACTGCCATGCGAAAGGACAAAATTTGTTGCAAGAACAGGAATAAAAAAAATGTTGCAAAAAAGAGAGAAACAAATTAAGAGCCATCGGAAGTGTTTATTTTTAGGAATCTTTTCTGTTTGATTTTCTTTCAGTTTCTTTTTTTTTTTTTCTTTGGGGTGAAAGTCTTTTAATTGAAGTGGCTTTGACACAATACAACAAATTACAATCAGATACACACACAGCATAAGGAAAAATTGGCAAATGGCTTGCAAGTATGTATATGACCTGCTGAGTAATTTTTCCGGCTTTTCTTTACATTTGCTTGGCTATGAATGATAATGATGATGCTGATGGTGGTAATGGCTAGGGTAAAAAGCAATTTGCCATTGCTTTATGCTCTTTTTCTCTCTTTTTTTTTCTATAGGCATCCTTAAAATTTAACTCACCTTCCATAAAGAAGGCACACTATAAAAGCCATACACCACTTGGTTAGAAATTGTAAGAATTTTTTTTGTTTTTTTTTGTTGTATTTTTGTTTTAAATTGTCTTTTATGTTTTTGCAAAAACATTTCAATGTTTCTTGTGTTTTTTCTTTTCTTTTAGATTTCTTGATGGTCGTAAAAGGAAATGTCCTTTTAACTTCTTGTTAAATTCAAAAGAAAACTCTACGAAACTCCGAAAAAAAAACAGGCCCATTTTTGTTAGCTGAAGTGTTTTCTTTTTCATACATTTTTGCAACACAAAAAAAAACAGACACAATTTAGAGAAATACTTTTAAATGATCTTAAAAGGACCATTTTCTGTACACGAAAAAAATTTTAAAAATGAAATAAATTCTCAACCTTCAGTCTGTGTATGTGATCAAAAAGGCGTTAAGGCAAAGAAAGCATTTCACAGTGGTTAAGAGAGATAAAAAACTCGCGCGTTAGTTTAAACAAATTATTATTCTCCTATTTTAATTGCCATTTGGCTATTTTTTATAGTTCCTAGTCTACTAAATTGAAATTCAAGGCCTTGAAATAATTTCTTCTGTACATACCTGCAAAGTATCACAGACATTGAGCTCCTTTTAGTTCATTCAATCGGCTGCCAGTTTACTCCATCAAGACCATGTAGAAATTACGTCGTCGCCCTGGAAAAGAGAAAGAAAAGAAATAAAGAAATTAGAGGCACAAAATAAAGGTTAATTAGAAGGTATGTACTATAGATAGATAGAGGCTGTCCATCCAAGAAGTAAGGATAGACATACTAAGGCACTATAAGGTAGAGGAAAGAAATAAGGAAATTGGAGGCAGAAAATGAAGGTATTTAGAGGCTGTCCACCCAAAACTGCACTTACGACCTATAAGGCTCATTGTGATGTCACTACCATCAATTTCAACTAACCCTGGATCTATTTGGAATTTCTGATGAAGCGGAATAGACTGCCTATATATCCATTACTGACAGTTCGGTATTGAAATCAAAATGTCTTTCTTCCCTACGACATAGTAGAACAGTTTCCTTATCTCTATAGATCAAGATAAAAGTCATTTGTCATGTACTAAAGACCAATGCGTATCGCTTAATACAATGTCTAGCAAAAACTGTAATAACCATGAGAGTACTTTTCATAAGCATCCAGGACTTTAAAGGATATATGTAGAAACAGAAAAATCAATTACGTCAGAAGGGACATACAACCCTCAACCATCATCATATCGCGGAAGAGTCTAAATATCGACTGCCTATTATCAAGATCCGTATAGTAAAAGTAAGAAAGTAAAGATCAAGTATAGTAAAACAGGAGACGTTCTACCGCCTCCATCTCTTCTTCAATTCTACATACTTCACAAAAATCCGGCTATTAGCGACCACAATATAAAGCAAGTCTGACGTACATCTTATTGAACCGCATCAGCGAGCTAGTTCTACCACTGTCGACATTTGGCCAAAGACTTTTAGTCTCATAAAATTTCGACTATTTTCCCAGTGCTTCTTTGCTCTTACTCTGATGTCCATTTCCCCATAAGTCCGTAGAGGTAGTTAGTTAAAGGATTACGATCACCCATCACTAATCACAGAAAGACGTCAACCCTCTCTTTGCAAGGAAGAGCCAGAAATCTTACAATGCCTCTACAGTCGTAAAGTACACTTGCGCCCAGCTATTACTACTCTTGACATGTGGCCAAAGGTCCGTATCGTGTTATAATTTCAATCATCCTCCCAATGCTTGAATTCTCTCTTCGGAATCTGTCTTCCCATGAGTCCATAGAAATAGTAACTTAGAGGATAAAAACTTAAAAACCAATTTAGCAAAGGTATTAACCATTTCGTTTCAAGTATTATTCAGAAAACTGGATCTTGTTAAAAGGCTCTTATAAAGTCTTTGCAGTCGCAAACTACCCGTGACTTGCACTAGACCGATACTATCAACCCTAAGATTGAGACTGGGAAACCAATCTAGCAAAGACAGCAACCATCTCGTTCTTAGAATTATTCGGATATTTGGATCCGGTTAAAAGGCTCTTATAAAGTCCTTACAGTCGCAAACTACTCACTAGACCAATACTATTGCTTTCAAGACGAAGACTGAGAAGCCAATCTAACAAAGCTATCAGGCATCTTATTCCCAAAAATATCCGGAAATATGGATCCGGTCCAAAGGTTCTCATAAATTTCTCACAGTCGCAAACTACTAGGGATTTACACTAGACCAATACTATTACCATCAACACGAAGGCAAGCAAAGACATCAGCCATCTCATTGCAGGAATTGTCCGAAAAACTGGATCCGGTCGAAAGGCTCTTGCAGTCGCAAATTACTTGTGACTTACACTCATGGATATAGGATAGTAATGCCCTCAGTAATGATAGTACATACTGTTTACTTTCTTTCCTTTTTTTTCTTCCTACGACTTTTCACGTATTCACACGTCCACTGTGCCGAAGTTAAATTTTAGTGTGGCATCATTAAAATTAAAAACCTGAAATAATTTCTTCCTTTTTTTTCTTCAACCAACAACACAACTCATCCGTTCGTCTTATTCATCCAACAGCAACTTTTATCAATTGAATGGCATCTCTTTTAGCAATGCTAAGTGACTAGAATAGAGCAGAGTATGTGTGTGCGGGTGTGTGGTGTATTTGTTTGGCAATAAGAGTGTGATTTTCCAAAAGTAATTGGCACTTTAAAGTTATTTTTGTGTTGCCAACCATTTCCTTTAAAAATGTTATCCTTAATGTTGACTGGCTTGGCTGTTGATGGCTCACTTTTATATTCTTCGTAAGCAATTATCATTTGTTGCAGCAGTAAATTTTCTAGCAATTACCTGATGATTGTTGGTTTTCGAAAAAAGAAAAAGGAAAGAAGCTCTATACGATGGCATTTAATTGCTAAGCAGACATTACAATATAATTTTTTTTGTTGTTCTGTTAGTGTGTTGGAAAATTATTATCCAACTTAAAAATTAAAATGATTTTACGCCTAGCTGGAGTCAGATGCCATTAAATGGAAACAATCTTTAAAAGGCAATTAAATAATAAGGAAGACAATAAAATTGGCAAAGGAAGAAAAAAATTATTTTAAACTATTAGGTTAACCAATGCACATACACACAGACATTTGAAATATTTGACAGTTTTGTAAATGAATTGAAAAGATTTTTTTTTTTCAAATTATTTTTTTCAATTTTTAACATTAAACAGTAGAAATAATTTAAAACTGCCATAGTAATCGACCAAGTTTGATTGTTTTTGTGTTCTTTAACCATAAAATAAATTGTATTTTAAAGCCACAATCAAATTTTCTTCTTACCCTAACGGTAAAACCATGCAAAACAGACTGCCTAACGCTTAGCCAGGGGTCATACATACGTGCAATATGTAAGGTTATATACGATGTTTGTTCGAAATTTAAGGATACGTATTAAACCTATGGCCACCGTAGGCTAATAAGGAGAGTTTAAATGCTATCTCTACATAAAATGAAGGGAAACAACATGGGCGATGTAAGAATCCAGATCGTAGTCCCGACTAAAGTGTTGTAATGACCAAAAATGTTTGTATATCCTGAAGTAATTTTTCCTGCACGCTGAAAATATTTCAAAAAACCTCAATAAAGGAATTAAAACATTACCCCACCCCACTCCCCCTTCATTCCGATAGCCAAACTAATGACATGGTAAACTATTCTTTCTCGTATAAAGTCTAGGCTGAGCAGATGCTTGTAGTTTTCCCTATCAATTGAAAATCAAAGTGCGCTAAGAATTGATGGAATGGATTCTGTTCTCCTCTTCTCCGCTTGATTTAGCTGTAAAACTATTAGCAATAGGGCCTCTGGGCTCTTATAAAACACTATCGCACTGCAATATTGCACGATTTGGCCTGTTGGAGATTTGTCTCCAATATAACTCAAAGGACCTCTCTATTGATACAAATAGCATCCTCGATTTGTACTTTGGAAAAACAAAAAATTCAGGTGAAAGGCTATCGACTCCTGTAGATTCTCAGAAAAAACATACTGGATTCCCCAAAAATAGCAGTATATGGGATGTATTGAGAACAATGGGTGCTTTGGCTTTCCCATTGAGTAGCATACTTACAGTAAACATTGTCGTAGCTGAGATAATGCGAAAAGCTATCGACTCCTGTAGGTCCTCAGAAAAAACATTGCAGCAGACAGACTAGGTTCCCCAAAAATGGCAGTAGATGGGATGTATTGAGAACAATGGATGCTTTAGCTTTCCCATTGGGTAGCATATTAGCTGTAAACATTGTCGTAGCTAAGATAATGCGAAAGGCTATGGACTCCTGCAGGTCCTCAGAAAAAACATGGCAGCAGACATACTAGGTTTCCCAAAAATGGCAGTAGATGTATTGAGAACAAAGGATACTTTGACTTTCCCATTGGGTAGCATATTAGCTGTAAAAATTGTCGTAGCTAAGATAATGCGAAAAAGGAGGTGACAGTTGAGCCACCACTATAGTGTCTTCTGTAGCTTTTAATGCAAAATACCGCGGAGATATGTTGCTGATTCTGATTCTGAAGGCATCTGCAGGTATTATAATTCAACGTACTGGATTTAAAGAACATCGATGTTCTGAAGCCAGAATTTCGTACACAAGCGAATCCTTCCACAAAGGAAAACCTAAACTGTATGCAAAGGTTCGTTCGTTCTTCTCTTCACTTCTACAAAAGCAAAAGTTTGGAAATACATTTTTTCCATTCATTTATGATTTGTCAAGTTCTAGAAATTTACTGTTGATTTGTTGTTGTTATCACTTTATTGCAGTCCTGCTAAGAACATTTGTTATTATTATTCGGTGTCTGCCTGAGAAAATTGTTATTATGATGTAGCAATGGAAGTCGCCGAAGTCTAGTAGGTAGTGTGTTGGTTTATTAGCCATAAAGGCCGAGTTCCTATCACAGATCAGAAATCAAAACGAAATCTGAAAAAATATTTCTTCGGCGACTTCCTCTCAGCAGATTTCTGGCAAAAACTCTGAGAGTAAATAAAATTGCCATGAAAAAGTTTCTCAAAAATCTGTTGTTAAACTGTAGGTCCCGCCACTCAAGTATAAAATTAAGGCACACAAGATGAGTGGTGTGAGAAGCTAGGTCGTAATCCTGACTGAAGGGCTGTAATGGCCAATTATGTATGTATGTAATGGTATACCATTCGATAATATAATTTTTGACCACACCTCGTAACATATTTTGCAAATTCTTAGACTCATGTTTTGCTACTGAAGTTGGTTTTCCAGGCAATTTTGTCTACAATTTCCTTTTTACACATGTTTTATTTCGACTTCTTTTTGGCCCGTATTTTTTGTTACTTTTTTTGGACACATTTGCATAGCCTTTATGCAACAATAGTGGTATACGTACGTATCACTTCCATACGTATACGAATATAAATGTCCACAACCATACCAAAAACATGGCATAAACCAATTGAGATAGTGTCAGTAATAAATAAGTTGTGCTCGTTTTCTTTTTTTTGTACTCCCAACCAACTTTTTTTTTTTTTCAAAACTTATTGTTGGATTGTTTGTTTGACAACAACAACAATACAAAAAATTTTGTAAAGTTTTTGTGGCACAAATGTTTGACCACAGATATATTCTAATGTCACGCAAATAAAGTGTCACTGTCACACAATATAACAATGGTACGATAGAAGGTCTGACTGTATACAGGTTTTAGTGGTTTTTAATCATGAGCAATAGAGAAGGAGATTGGGGGAGTGGGGAGAGAAGGAGAGTGTAATAAAATACCATAAAACAATAATGGCTAGTTTACAGAGAAATCGATAGAGTATGTACATATGCATTAGCTAGGCTGATGCATTTTGGCAATAAGTTAAGGCGGTTAATTTATATGTACATGCATGGAGTAATAAATTTAAAAATTTTAAATAAAGTTCTGCATATTTTTCCGAATAGCTACATACACTACATATACTACACTGTAATAACGACGAAATTATTCTGGTGCTCATTACAGGAGCCTATGGGCTTGAATTTGTTTAGGGAACAGTTAAGGAGAGAACTGTCAGCCAATCATTTGAATAGTTCAAGAGGTCTTTTAAAGAATTTTGTATTATTTTAGCCGTAGTCTCTAAAGCTCTTATCTTTTCTACCAAGTTTTACAGCCTAATAATCTATAAGACGCTCAGCCTCATACTCTACAAGACGCTCAGCCTCACCATGCATTTTTATGGCGCGAAGCATGGTCGCTATTAAGCACTGATGCAACAGTCTTGAGAGTATTCAAGCAAAAAGTCCTAAAAAAGATCTTTGGTCCATGGCGACAATTTCCGCAATTTCGATGCAACAATGAGCTGCGTGAGCTCCTCAACGATGTCGACGTTATGCAGCGTATTAACATCCAGTGGCTGCGTTGGCTCGATCATATCGTTCGAATGAATGAGGATGCTCTGGCGAGGCGGGTATTTGATGCGAGGATTTGCGGAAGTCGTCGAAGGGGACGTCGGAAGGGCCAAGTCACGGAGAAGTCGTTAAATGGGAGCCTTATTCTTTCCGCGTGTCTACCCATAACGCAATGACCGGTAAGCATGGCCACTGTGGTTGAGATGACGTCACGACCAAGACCAAGTAATTGGTTGGTACGCCTTCTATCCATCAAGGGCCAGGTGAGTCTAGCGGTGGAGCAGGACTCCTCATTGATCCAGGATAGGTTGGCGTCCCGTAAGAATTTCCGAGCAATGTCTAACTTGACCAAGGCAAGTGGCATACCCAATTCAATTGAAGAGGATTCCGCAAGGAGTGCACCAGCTCTGGCGAGCTCGTCGGCCCTACAGTTTCCCGGAATGTTACTGTGCCCGGAGACCCACACCAGTGAAGTGCTGGTGAAGCGCCCAGAAAGAAGGTCGAGACAGCGGCGACATTCCCTAACGATCCTAGAGTTATTCACGAAACCCAATAGAGATCTTATCGCGGCCTAGCTATCAGAAAAGACCGAGACGCGAGTGAAAGGAATATCGTTGACGAGGATCCATTGAGCGGCCCGGTAAATTGCAGTCACCTCCGCCTGAAACGCGCTGCAGTAGTCCGGCAGACGGAAAGAAATGTTCAGGTCCAGTTTCAAAGAGTAGACACCGCTTCCGCTTCCCCATTATCGAGTTTAGAGCCGTAGGTATATATATCTAGGACTTCCGGGGGGACAACCGTATTAGGATCAAAGTCGTCCCAACTCGCAATCAGAAAGTGGAAACCGCTGTCGTGACAATTTTCAGCAGGGAGATTGTCGATGTTAACGGGGGCCACTGGATCAACCTCCAGAATAGTGGAGTGACCAGAAGGTACAATATGCCAAGGTCCTGAGGTTACATCCCCAGAATTTCCTTGCAAACGTTTTGCATACCATAACAACATGTCGGGCCTTTTCTGAAATGCTCTTCATATAAGCCTACCATGTCAATTTGCTATCTAACTATATTTACAGATACTTTACTTTCAGGTTGAGAAGCTAGGCCGTAATCCTGACTGAAGGATTGTAATGGCCAATTATGTATGTATGTTACTTTCAGGTTCTGTAATATTACCTCGTCAAATTCTTAGGTAACAAGAATTTATCCACAGATCCTGTATAGCCAGAGTTGATTTGCATGGAATTAACACTTTCAGACTTGAGAAAGAAGCTTTGGGAGAGGGAGCTAACAGAACCTCAATACAGCAGATGCCATATTTAATAAGCTATAGCCTGCTTAATCAACTATTTATTCTCAATACTATTATGTTTTCAAAACTTGTAGCTTTTAATGCTTCGGTGGAGCGTATAAGTAATAATTAATTAAATTTAATTCATTTATATTTTTAATTCATTTATAGATTGCCTTAAATCATATGGAAATACAGTGAAACTTTATAAATTTAAATCAATATTACAACCATAACCATACAAATATTGAGCCATTAATGCCACAACACATACGTACTCATGTGCTCATACTGGCATAATCGTTATAAACCTAAACGCTGAGACTCAATTCTTTTTGAAGTGCAGAATAAACATTTTCTAATCAATTTCCAACATTGAAAATTATAACAAACGCACACATACACACACTCTTATGCATAGTAATGTAAAATAAAAATATATAAAGTCACGTCATCGTCATGGTATATAAATTACAATAACAATAACTGCAAAACAGAAAACTCCTTTAAAAATGATAAAATGTTCTCCTATTTTTTGCTTTTTTTGCTCACAATTCAAAAACATATTTTAGTAGGAGTATAGAAAAACTCTCGCACCTCTCTCCTTCTCACAGGACTCTTTTTGCTGTATTATACACATACCATCATGAATTTTCATATAAAAATTTAAATGAGCAGAAATTGATGAGAATTAAGTAGAAGTCCTAGTACTAGAGGGAGCGAGAGAGACAGAGAGAGTAGAAGCGAGAGTAAATGTTAAGTATATGGGTTTGAGTATTGGAACATCAGTTAGTGAAGTAGTTAAAGCAACTTGAAAACTTAAGTGTACGAGAGAATACACTTCATGAAGGAAATGAAAACTGTTCTTGCCACAGCTCTATAATGTATTCAATTCTCTTACTCTCTTCCATTATAATATATAATATTTAAATGTTATTGCTGTTGGTGTTATTGATGTTGTTGTTGTTGTTGTTGTTGTTGTTGTTGATATATACATTCAATATACTAGTCGTTGCATATTAAAGTAGAGTAATTAGCAAAATGAACATTAAATTCAACTTTAGCTTCTAAGAGGTTCAATATAAACAAACACTTCAAAAGGCAAAAAAAAAAATTCATAAGAGTGTAGCAGAGAAGAGGCAACCAAGTACTCAAAAAAGGAGGAGAAAGCGGTTGGCAGAAAAAGAGCATACAAGAGAAATAAAATAGATTTTAAAGCAATAAAAGAAAATAAAGTTTAAAAGTGCTTTTAACGCCCTTGGTGTACAAGTTAAGAAAAGTCACAAAATGTTTAATTCTTTATATCCTTTGGAATCACACAGGTATCAAGAACACAAGTAAGACAAGTGGCCCTTTGACACCTTTAAAAATGTTGGCACCTGCCGCTTCCATATTCATTGTAGAGACGGTCACTGTTGGGCACCCACCTATTGGTGTATACCACTAACTGGGTTTTATTAGAAACACTTTGGACAACACCCTTTGAACAATTGCCTTACAATTCCCCTCCTGTTTCAACAGGGTCCCAATTTTACAAAATACCTCACAACTTATGTAGGCATTGTCAGAGTACGCATTGATATTGAGAGAGCCTTCAAGTAATGTTCACAACGATTCAATAATACAATCCTTTCACAAATTTCTCGTGGAACAGGACAAAGGACTTGAACCAATCCTCTAAGCGGATACCATAAGAATACTTTTGCAAGGGTAAGATTCCGAAGTCGCCGTAGTCTAGTTGGTAGTGTGTTCGCTTATTAGACTTAAGGCCCGGGTCCGAGCCCCGGGCCAAACTTCAAAACTAAATATGAAAAAAAATATTTCTTCGGCGACTTCCTCTCAGCAGATTTCAGGCAAAAACTCAGAGAGTAAATAAAAATGCCATGAAAAAGTTTCTCAAAATCTGTCGTTCGGAGTCGACGTTAAACTGTAGGTCCCGCCACTCAAGTATAAAATTAAGGCACATGAGTGGTGTAAGAAGCTAGGCCGTAATCCTGACTGAAGGGTTGTGATGGCCAATTATGTACGTATGTAAGATTCCGAACCATCTATGCAGGAGAGCAGCACAGGCTCTACACATAGCAAACATGTGTACCGTGGGTACAACCAAGGTATCTGAATGTGAAAATGGTTAAGACCGAAATATGTTTTTTTCATACTCCTCGCTTTCTTGGCACAGAAACTAGGATACCAAGCCAGAACAAATAGTACTTGGGTGAAATGCTGCATAAGAAATTGAAATGACGCGTAGCATTTGAAGGATAGGGCAGATAATAGTCCTTATGTAGAAAGGCATAATTTATAAATGGGTCGTCACTCGTAGAATAAAATTGAAATGATGTCAGCATTTGGAGGATAGAGCTATGATGATAGTTCAGACGTAGAAGGGCCATAGTTTCTGAATGAGTCCATAATTCTAAAAAGACACCCTGGCTGACAGCATTTGGAATATACGGCAGATGATAGTTCAGACGCAGGAAGGCCATACTTTCTGAATAGGTCCTTATTCCTAAAAAGACACACTGGCCCTGTAGAAACTTAAATAGATTCACACTAACTAATGTTTCACTACAGCGATGATTACTGTTATGCAGGAAGTGCTACATTAGAATAATCCAGAAGGTTAGGTTAGGACCTGAGGCAAGTACAGTAGCCGGAGGTTGATTTGACCCATTGTACATAACGTCCTTAAGCAGAAAGGATACAAGAGGGGATAGGAAAAAGGAGAGGAAGTAGGAAGGCAGAATGGGAAGACAAGGACTTACATACATAGACCAAACAATAAAACAAAAAGGGAGAACGCGGCTGCACTGATGAAGCCGTTGCACTTCTCAACCAGCTCAAGTTAATAATGCATCTATGGAGAGCCCTGATGTCGGCTCTCAATACAGAATTCAAACCCTGAAAGAAGCCCTCAAGTTAATAATGAGTCTGTGGAGAGCTCTGATATCGGCTCTCGACACACAATTCAAACCCTCAAAAAAGCCCCTGCCAAGGGTCATTAACCTTAACCTACCAAGGGCTAAGCAGTTACAGAGGAGGTGCTCGATAGTCTCTAACTCCTCCTCACGGCAACATACCCTGCAATAGTCAGGCTGGGATCTGTCCCATATCCCCGTCAGGGACGTAGTCTCGCAGTGCCCTGTGATAAACCTTATAATCAACCTGAGAAACCAGAATGTTAAAAGAATGTATTGTTTGGCGATTAGTGGTGACTTGAAGACATCACGTACAAGGACGTTGAGAACATAATTCTTCATTCAGCCGACTCAAATCCGGGTTAAATAGTATTACTAAAGAATAATTGTGTTACTTGACAGACACTAGATTAACTCGGTATTATTCGACCTACCTCTTGCAACCGATTGCATCACTTTGATAACAGATGTATTCAATACGAATCTATTGTACAGAAGCCCCTGGGGACTTATTGCTTCACTGTTGGATAAAAGACCAGAAATCAAAATATGCCTCCAGCTACTGAACCATAATACGGTCTTTTAAGAGCAGGTATCTGAGATTAGTGGATATATGATGTGGGCCCATGGACATTTGAATAAATTCAATGAAAGGCAAATATTAATTAGGGCAGCAGTATCCAAGGATACAAGATCAAAAACCATCTGGGAATGTAATATGGTGATTACCAATGCTTCAGGCATGACACAGTACGTATTATATGAGTACTCCCTAGCCATCAGAGTGTAATTGGAAATGAGAAGCGAATAATTTGATTAAGAGAACCAGAGTATTACATGGTTTTTGATTATCTTGCGCTAGTAGCATGCCGAATAGCGCCAGTAAATTATAAAACCACCCTTGTGCCTTAGCATTCCTTGCTCTTACTTAAGGCAAGAGGCCTTTTCCAATGTTTAAGCACACTTTTTCTTCACACTCAAGTACGTTTGTGTTAAATTAGCAATTTCGTTATTTTCTCTTTCTATCACAGTTTAATTAAATCTTAATTTTGAATTTAAAAACTTCTAATTTCATTTAATTAAATAGAAAATATTCTAATCTTAATAAGTTTACTAATTTTTTTCTAATACCAGCTTCTTGTGCCCAAAAGAATTCCCTGAGTGTACGAGTGCATACATAAGTAAAAACGTTAATAAACTTTAGTTTACGTAGTTTTGCGAAGAAAGTTAATTTCAAATAAATTCTTATAATTTTCAAAGAAAGATTTTAAGCAATTCAAACAGCATACATTAGTCAGCATATAAGGAAGTTTTAATGGACTCAAGTCGACTGTTTAATAACCTACTTAAACTTATTGCCGTAAATCCTAACAAAATATGACCCATTTTGACAGGAATTTCGTACATTGTAGAATAAAATGAATTGACCATCAAGTCTTTAAAAGTTTTCTTAGCCTCAATTTAAATTTCATCCCATATGGTTTGATTAACTTATGGAACCAGGACTGTATTATTTAGGTTTTAGGGCAAAACGAACCTGGTTAACCTAATGAGATTTATAATGTGTTTTTTTTGGTCATAAGAAGAAATAAGAAAAAGTATCAAAACTACTATCAAAAATTACATTTTAATGGAGTTGATTATAATGAGAATACGAATACAGTGATGGACAAAAATTTCTCTCCACTGAAAAAGTTTCTCAAAAATCTGTCGTTCGGAGTCGACAATAAACTGTAGGTCCCACCACTCACGTATAAAATTACCACACACAACATAAGTGGTGTGAGAACCTAGGCCGTAATTCTGACTGAAGGGTTGTAATGGCCAATTGTGTGTGTATGTATGTTTTTTTGTCTTGAGCCAGAGGTGGGAATCTTCTAAAGACACTTTTGTTCCATACAGGAGCATGGCTGGATGAGGCAGGTATGACAATTGCTGCACATAAAACAGAGGCCGTCTTGATAAGCGGCCGGAAGATAGTGAAGAAGATGGAAGTGACCGTTGGAGGCACTAGAATCGAATCGAAGAGGGCGATAAAATACCTGGGAGTGATTATCGACGACAGGTTGAACTTCAAGGAGCACGTGAGATACATCGGCGAAAAGGCATCTGTAACAAAGGGAACACTGGCGAGGATGATGCCAAATATTGGAGGACCAGGTCCATTCAAAAGGAGGATAATTTCGGCGGTTGTAACGTCGATAATGCTATATGCATGCCCAATATGGTCGGAGGCACTCTCTGTGGGGATGGCAAGGAGAATACTGTCCACGGTGTATGTATGTATGTATGTATGTATGTATGTATGTATGTATGTATGTATGTATGTACGTATGTATGTATGTATGACATTTGACTTTTATTTTCATTCGAAAATCATATTTAGTGATGCGAGCCATTTCGGAATGAATGGACCAGTCCTCATGAGATCCAAGAGCATCCAATGAGTACCAAAAGAATCAGTGTTAGATGTGCAGTTTAGGCTGGCGATGTCTCATCGTCTAAATTTTGACGAATTTGTATGGCCTCAAATGACATTATCTGCCATCATACAATTGAGGTTCTCACAGGCCTTTGCTCTATTGGAAGTCATGCCGTTGGACTTGGCATTACATACATCTAACTTCTGCTGGAGATGTGGGTCTAAGGAAGAGAATGGGACTATCTTGCACTACATGTTTCTGTGTCCTGTTTAAACTTCCACTTTTATACACCCTGAACTGTACTCTCCGACATATATAAAGCTCGCTGCAATAGGAAAATCTATTTTGGATTCAGATTGATTTTCTTGAAGGGATTGTTTGATCCTCGTGTTCGATATGAATTGTGGTGGTCAAGTTGGGACCGCTACCTAACCTCACTTAAGTCCTTTAGGCTATAGAGCGTACAAAACAGGCACTTTTGGTATCTCTGAGCTCCAACAACAATTTTCACTGTTGTCGTAACCACCGATAGAGAAATTTTGTTCGAAATTTTTTGTCTGTAAATCTGTTGCTCTAGTATCCACACAGCATATCTAAGGCTTTGTGAATGGTCAGTCGAGTTTTGTTATGTGAGTGGAACATTATATGAACGGAGGTGCGAAACCAAAAAACCGTAGCAAGCAATTAGGCCCCATTATAGATGCAGTGTGGCATCTTCAAACTCGCCTTATCCACATTGCTTTTATTAACAAAGCCGTTATGACGCACAGACCTGATCACATCTGAAATCCTTGAAATTTCATTTCAAATTTTCTTGTAATCTTGTCAAATCCTTGCTCAGCGTTATTACACCGTAATGCTCGGAAATTGACCAAGATTAGGTCATCTATTTTTGCTTCCCACTGTTCACATTAAAACCATTTTAATGTTGGCCATAATGCCAACAATTATAAGACAGAGAAGAATAACTAAAAAACCCAAAACAGCACTCTTGAGAACTTTGGAAAAACATTTAGAAAAACATAAAGAAAATGGAACGAAAAGGAAAAGAAAGAGCCACACAACTATTTGACTAAAATTTCACACACACTAACATAATAATTTTGCAACAAAATATGGACACCATATTAAAAGTGCAACACACAGATGCTGATGAGAGAACATTGACGCTGACACTGACACTAACACAGCCACTACCACTAGCACCGCTTACTACACAAGCAGCTGCTGACACATCTTCCCATAGGAAGGACGCCTGACAAACATTTCGAAGAAAGAAATGAAATGAACTTGTTTTCCAACAAAAAAAAACAGCAAGTTGTAGTGGTGCTAGTGATAGTGGTAGTGGTGGAGTTAAGGCAATGAAAGACTATTTTAAAGTTTAGTATCCTTTGTCCTGTACCAGTACCAGTACTAGTAAAGTAAAGTAAAACAACAACAATAATAACAAGAGTGTGTAAAAATAAATTTTATTACAAATGAAAGGAGTTACAACATCTGGTTTGCATGTAACAAAAGCTGATGTTGTTAGAATTTTATAAACGCCGCATTAAGAATATGAAGTTCTTGAAAAGGCATGCAACTACAACAACAGCAACAGCAGCATGTGGAAAGTGGTATAATTTAAAAGATAGTGACTTACAACATTCTATACAATTTTGTTAAAAAATCTTTTATAATTGTTTTTATAAATACAGCAGCAACAACAACAACAAAAATAGAATAGACAACCTCTAAGGACTTAAAACAATTTAAATTTTTGTTTTTTTAATTCTATTATTTTATTTCCTTTACAAGTATGTACATCCACTAAATAAAAGAGTTATAATGGCCATTGACCAAGCCGCAACAATGTTGTCCTGTTGTCCTTTCCTTAACCCAACTTGTATTTTATTTTCTCTTTACTTTTTTTATTTTTAAAGTGGTATCGTTATCCCTGGTTATTCTACATTTTTTTTTTTTCTCATTGTTTGTGTTGAAAAGTTCCAGTGTCATATATCCTTAAACAGGACTAGTACTACTTAATCACTGTAATGCCAACCACACTTGTGTTACAA
The DNA here is from genome assembly GCA_930367235.1 of Sarcophaga rosellei. Lineage (NCBI taxonomy): Eukaryota > Metazoa > Arthropoda > Insecta > Diptera > Sarcophagidae > Sarcophaga > Sarcophaga rosellei. The sequence continues at coordinate 10,239,870 of OV884020.1, read as the reverse complement.
GGATGAGATGAACGAACAGTAGCGTGGTACAATAGCAAAGTCAACAGCATGTGAAACTAGGTACGAACAGTGGTGGTGAATTTTTTAGGGCACTACAACAAGTAACACCATTCGAACTATAAACAGTAAATACACAAGCAATCAACATAAGTGGTGTGAGAATATAGGTTGTAATCCTGACTGAAGTGTATGTATGTATAGGAAACTTGAAACAGATTTCTTGATTAGTTCGGATAATCTCTTCGGTTTAGGGCCATTTATTCTGATGGGAAGCACATTTTTTGAACAAGTATCAGGAATCGATATAGGCTTTGGGCGGAATGTTTTTCATACGCAAATTCTGGAAAATTCTAGGAAGGCCACCGAACTAGGTAGGAAACATATACCAAATAGCTCAGGAGTTACAATTTACGTACGATAAATAATCAGGCAACACTAAGGGCTTTGGGAAGATACGTTTTTAGGTCGAATCTGGTCTGGCTGCTAGGTGGCCTAATGCCAGATTATCAGATTAGATTATGCTGGGTACCTAATCATTGCAGCTTTATTGTCAACAAAGCTGCAGATGAATTGGCGAGAGGAGAGACATTAGGAAATACAGCGACTTGAGACAGATTTCTTGACAGGCCATTTACTAATAGGTCCAAACTCAAGACCAGCACGGGTACAGAAGCCTTCAATTTTTGAACAAGTATCAGGAATCGATATAGGCTTTCGGCGGAATGTTCTTACCAAAGAGCTCAGGATTCAATTTACGTATGATAAATAATCAGGCAATACTAAGGACTTTGAGAGGACACGTTTTTATGTCGAATCTGGTCTGGACGTTTGGTGGCCTAATGCCAGATTATCAGATTAGATTATGCTGGGCATTATTCACAACAAAGTTGCACATGAACTGGCGGGAGCAGGTTCAGCTTTGGAGACCACAACAGAGGAAACATTAGTGGGGCCAAGGCGCAGGTTTCTTCTTTGGAATTATTGAGGAAAAGTTTGACTCAATCGTATACCATACATAGGAATACTGGGTTCCTTTAGCCTTGTGGCTAAAACACTTTTCTTATTTTATTTTGAAATTAATATGAAGGATCACAATGGACCAATGGGCCTCTCGATGAAGCATACACGGTATTACTTTTATCAAGCTTTAGGCATTCAAATATGGTCAAGACTATACATATAAAGAATGCAGGAAAAGTATTCTTAAACTAGCTGTTGCAGTCGCTACTGGGCACTAAAACGAAATGGAAAAGGCTTGATTGTCATCTCAACTTCTGTCTTCTGCTGACGCTGTAGGGTTGAAGAAGAGGATCCATAACTAAAATTATGTCGCAGAAGATAAAAACACACTGCCACGCAGTTTAAGTTCTTAATCCTTTGAGGAGAGACATTAGGGAATACAGCGGCTTTATAGTGAGCTCCCAAATGGGAGAGAACGGTTTATTGTGGTATTTACTGTGGTATCGTATCCTTAGGGAGGCAGCAAATACGACTCTTTTCCCATTTTTTGCGGCAGATTTTGGGGCAAAGGGACAGCTTTGTTTTTAAGACCCTGAATGAATCAAATTAGCTGCGAATACACTGCTTTGAAGTGAAATGAATTCCAGCAAGAGCTTTATACTCGATCGAAAGAAATGGATCGTACTCCTTTACGCACAAGGCAGTCATAAACTGTGACACATCTTTACTATTCTTTTTTTGCTACTGTACAATGGGTCAATTCGACCATCGGGTACTGTACTTGTCTTAATTGACAAGTACACATCCTCTAACCTTACTATTCTTTACATCACATGCTTGTCATAATTAACATGAAACTTAAGTACAGACTGTAGTTAACGGCCAGCCATTGACTTATGTAGGTGCACCTCATATGGGCAAACGTTGTTAATAGTCAACACTGCTGACTTATTGTTATCAAATAGCCTCTATGTGTTGCTCGTACTACAAGTAGCAGACAGCAGCAACACCAGTAGCAACAATAGTTTGTTGCGTATTGTAAATTACGCGCCACAGTACAAGACATGCAACATGAAAAAGCCAATGTTGAGGTTTTTCCAACTTCAACTCTCAACATTTAACGGTTTTTAAAATAATAAACAGAGGGGGAATGGGGGAATGTTAAAAATTAAAAACATTTTTAATTTAAATATTTTTTTAATAAATTTTAATTAAATTCCTCACAGCCTTGATTTTAAAGAATGGAATTTTAGTACGTCTTTTATGACAATTTCTTTCAGAATTTCTGTCAGTAAAATATTGTATACAATTATTCTATTAAATTCCAATTTTTATATTCAACAAATGCCTGCCGATAGCAAAAAAAAACTATTTTTACAATCTTTAAGAAACGCTGGCAAAATATTAAAAAAAAACAACCCAAAACGCTTTTGGCTTAAAGGCAAAAGAAATTCTCCTCTGCCGTTTTTGCCAAGTTATAAATATTCGATAATGACGTTTTAATAGTGTTTCAATTTATGGCCATTTTGTTAAATAATTTTCATAAAATGTCCATAAAATTTAGCATAAAATAGTGAATAAGAGAATAACAATACCACACCGTACAATATAGTAGAGGGGAACCTACTGATTTATTTATCACAAACAAAAAATTCGGGCAAAACCAAAAACTTAAAATAGAAATGGAAAGAAATGTATTTGAAATTAGAAAATTGATTGATCAATAGAGGTTATAAAAGGAGTGCTACACAAGAGTGAATTTTTAAAACAATTATGTCCACACAGATTGGGGAAGTTGGGCTCTGTAACTGGAGATTATCATCGAATCAAAATTGTCATGGAAGCAGAGTATCTTTAAAGGGAACGTATAATATTACCCGGAGACAAACCATTGTTTAAAGTTAACGACTCAAATCATTCCTTACAATCTGGCTACATAAGGCAAAAGTTAAAACGATAATGCTTTATGGATCACCACCCCTCTAATGTGTAGCAGCTGAGAAACGTAAAAAGGCAGTCTGCTATCCCTATTACCACTGCCCAGATGACAACTCCAACCAGGACACTTTACATCATGCGAAACTGGCTTCCTATTAAGCAGCAAAAACGCTTGTGACAAATCGACTTATTACTATATAGACTCTGTCCTCACAGAATTTTTCCTACTTCGCGTGATTGCTATAGAAGTTCCACAGTAACATCTGTTACTGAATCTGTCACTGTTGTGCTCTGGCGAAAGTTTGCAGGCATGTCAGTAGTATGTTTATGGCGTTTCGGGGCCACTTTTTCCATACAAATTTGGGAGCATGCATATCTGTAAAAGAATTAAATCATAAGCAGATCGTGATCAGATATAAAGCAGATCGTGATCAAATATAAAGCAGATCGTTACCAGATCGTGATCTGCTTTGTATCTGTTTGCAATCTGTCTGTCACTGTCTGATTATGATCTGCTCACGACCTGGTATCTGTTCACAATCTGATCACGATCTGATCACGATCTGCTTTATATCTCATCACGATCTGCTTATGATTTAATTCTTTTACAGATATGCATACTCCCAAATTTGTATGAAAGTGGCCCCGAAACGCCATAAACATACCACTCAAGGAACTAGCAAGGAAGGCAGAGATAAAATGAGTGAATCCGGCAAAAATTTCTGTTAAGCCTTCCTTAGGACACTTCTTCGGGATAATCAACTACGAGATCAGATGGAGAGTGTGGATATTTTATGGTGAAATAGGGGTAGAAAATCTATTGGAACGGCGATAGGTTTTCTGAATGGACAATGTACTCTAAGAACGGAGAAAAGCACAGGTACCACAGGTACTCTCCTCTTTCTGCATAGTGTGCAGAGATATAGAGGAGCATGCGACTGTCAAGCACATTTGTGTCTCTGCTCTAAAATACCATACATCATACTTAGGACAGTAGGCCTTAAAGAAAACAGGTGTTAGAAGAGATGTTCATGTCGGTAGTTATTTATGTGCGGTGATAACTCTCTACGTGCTCATTGCTATCTTTGGTCCTTTCTGTCTTCTCCATTAATCATTATCGTTTCTGCTTCATTATTTTAATTGGTTTCTCTTTTTTATTTTTTGCTCCGATCCCTTCTGTTTAATCTACCTGGAAGACTGAAGCTATCTACAATAGAATTGTTTGGTTTTAGCAAGGATGGGTCACCTACGGCGTAGCTGAGGGCAACATTTATATGAAATAATCTTTAAATAGTAAATGATACTTATTCATTTATCGCCCCAAATAAATATTGTATTCTCTTTAGCAAACCGAATGTAGTTAAAATGGATCTTTATAGGCCCAGACTTATATTATTTTACTATATTACTACTTATACTACTACATACTACTACTATATACTACTACTATATACTACTACTATATAGTACTATTATATACTATTATATATTACTATATACTACTATATATATACACTATACTATACTATATACTACTATATACTATACTATATACTACTATATACTACTATATACTATACTATATACTACTATATACTATACTATATACTACTATATACTAACTATATACTAACTATATACTACTATATACTATACTATATACTACTATATACTATACTATATACTATACTATATACTACTATATACTATACTATATACTATACTATATACTACTATATACTATACTATATACTACTATATACTATACTATATACTACACTATATACTACTATATACTGCTATATACTTCCATATACTATACTACTTTGCTTTTTCATATGGAGTATTTCTGGTGTATTTCTTTAAAATTTTTGTTGAAAATCAGTCATATTATTGCCATAATTTCCTAATAGAGTACCTTCCAAATACACTCCCCCTAAACTACTTTTTTTAATAGCTCGAGTCAAATGTTTACATATTTATTTGCTGCCCCTTTCTTTTTTCTTCTTTTGCTGCTACTTTAATGGCTGTTTCTTTTCTTATAACCGCCTGATGTCATTGAAATTCATCAAAGTACTTGGATAATAATGTCGTACACATATCGAGTTAAGAATTTTAATTAAACACCCTCATCTAACACTTCATCTATTTGGATTTTTTTTAATCAGTTTTTCGTGTTTTTTTTAGTTTTCAAACTCTCTATATAAGCTTTCAGATCTATATTCGATTCTATTAAATCAAACAACAAATCAGAACAGAATACTAGAACCTAGAAAACATATTAAAATGCTTGTCAAACAATTGATTTCATTATTTTGTTGACACGAAATCTTTCTTCTTTCGAACACCTTCACAAATAAAATGTTTGCGAATAAAATTTAATGTTGTTATTAAAATTAAAAACCATTAAAGTTTTGTGATAAAAGTTTTTAAATTCATTTAAAGAATTTATTACACTCATAAATTTAGTTCAGTAAACAATACAAACAAGGATGTTTTCTTAGAAATTTTTTTTATTCAAATTTTAAATACTAAAATTTGTTATTATGGGCATTCCCCATAATAAAAAATTATTTATTTTTAAATAGCAAAAAAAAAAAATAATAAAATGGGTGTGTTTATAGCTCATTAGGCGACACAATTCTTATTAAATATTTAATTCATATTTTTGATCATTGATATTCATGGTAAATTCTAAAGAAATGCTCATAATAAAGCATGTTAAACAACAGCCAATAATGGCAGACAAATGGAAAGAAAGAAAGAAAAAAATACCGTGAATGAAATTTTTATGAGGCCTAATAGTTTCAAAAAAATTACCGTTAGTTATGAAATAAAAATTCAACCATAAGAAATGAAAACATTAAAAAAAAATTAATATTAATATTACGTCTGATAGATCTATTAGGGTCCGCCAAATAACTTTTTTTTTGAAAATGCTGTAAAAAAACTACTGAATATTTTCTCAAATTTCTTTTTTTATTTGAAAGTACAATCCTTCCGGTTAATAATGGAAAACAATTTCATACAAATGGCTGCCTTGGCTGGCCATGCAGTAGCCTACACGAGTAGCCTACAGAAGATGCCGATTTTGGCAAAAAAAAAATCATCTTTTCAGATGAAGCTCATTTTGACCTTGGCGGGTATGTAAACAAGCAAAATTGTCGCATTTGGGGCACAGAAAACCCGCACGCATACATTGAAAAGCCGACGCACCCAAAACGAGTCACTGTTTGGTGCGGATTTTGGTCCAGAGGCATAATTCGAAAATGAGCAAAGAGTGGTTGTTACAGTCAATGGCGATCGTTATCGGGCCATGTTGAACGAATTTTTGTTCACAAAAATTGAAGAGGAGGACGTTAGCAACATTTGGTTTCAACAGGACGGCGCTACGTGCCACACAGCCGAAGCTCGATGTTTTGCGCCCTGTTTTTGAAGATCGCATTATCAGCCGCAGAGCTGATGTCGTTTGGCCACCTCGGAGCTGCGATTTGACACCGTTGGACCAATATTGTGTGGGGTGCCGTCAAAGATAAGTGTTACGCCGACAAGCCAGAGACAATTGACGATTTAAATGGCAATATTCGTGAAGCCATTGGTGAAATACAGCTGCACACAATCGATAATGTGCTTAAAAATTGGACCGATCGTGTAGGGTACTGCATGGGCAGCCGAGGCAGCCATTAAAATGTAATTATTTTCCATTATTAACCGGAAGGATTGTACTTTCAAATAAAAAAAGTAATTTGAGAAAATATTCAGTAGTTTTTTTTTAAGCGTTTTCAAAAAAAAAAAGTTATTTGGGGACCCTTTATCTTAAGATATCCACTGCCTTCAAACCTAGCTAAGTACAACCCTTTCAACCTTTGAAAGGCTTCTATTACAAATCCTGCTTATTTAATCAGTCATTACGACACCCCTTAAGTCATGATTAAGTCCTAGATTTCACACTAACAAAAGTTTTACACGACATATCTGAGGCTTAAACTCACGAGTTCTTTTCCAGTAAACTACATGACATATTCGCATACATTGCCGCTTAAGAATATCCCACAAGAAATGTCTAACGAAGTCAAAAATCACGATCTAGGTGGCAAGTTCTCATCACTTCCACTTGAGGCCTTAAATTGCTCGTGCAGAATATTTAGTGTGACATGAGCACTATGGGGCGAAATGTTGTCCTGTTGCTACCACATGCCGTTGGTATCCAGATTATCTAATTCTATGCAAAATAAGTTGATAATCATTAGGTTATTGTACTCGCCAGGTCAACGTGGATTGGTATGGTGAAAATTTGTTTGCTTATGTACCAGAGATCAGCAATGAATCATTTTTTCGCTACTCATAAGTACTCATGAAATTTTGAGTATGAGTGGTGAGTCAACAGTATCGAAATGCAACTACGCTGATTCATTCATACTCACTACAACATTGATTTATAAGTACAGGTTGCAATGAGTATGAGTACAACGTTGGCATCAAACTCATAACATTCGAAATATGTTTGATTCATACGGCTACTCATTCAAATTCATAAATTTAGAAAAATATTTATAATACTCATAAATGATTCAAGTGATTCGAATCATTCATCAAAATTTATAGTCTTAGTTGTTGTTGCATTTACAAAAAAAGAGGAAAGAAAAAGACAAAGACAGCAAGCAAAGAAAACACATAACCTTCTAGTGAGTATTGTAGTGTTCATAAGCGAATCATACTTATTTTGTGATTCTTGTAAATGTTGAGTAAAGAAGAGTAGAAATCAACAACACTATGCGTATTGTTAAGTATGAGTACGATGAGTACTCCAAACTTTGAATATGAGTAGTATGAGTATATGATGTTAAAATAAGTATCTCTGTTATGTACGTATCCATTCATTCAGATGATGATCCATTCGCTGAAGATGAATTTTCAATGAGAGTATGAGTATGATATTAAAATAAGTATGAATGCGTATAAGTATCAGAAATTATGAGTATGATTCGAATCTACTCATTGCTGATCTCTGTTATATACGTATCCATAAATTCAGAAATGGATCTTATCGCTGAAGATGAATTTTCAATGAGAGGCTCGTTGTACCTTGGCCATTCATTGTGATTTAGCAACTAATTTAACTGGCATAGCTTTAATAAGATGGCCGGCCGTTAGTCTCAATATCACAAAGAAATTTTTTAAGGCTTCCAGAGATTGATTTAAAACTAAAATTATTATCTTTATTAACAAAGTTATTAACAAATATTCGTTTTAAAAAAGCATGTTTAAAACATTATTCATAGAATTTAAAGATTGTACTGCTAACGTACCTGACATGGCTACCGTGTACTATACTCAATATTTCAATGTGGGGATTAAAATTATAAAACGATTAAATTTGAATTTGATTTTGAATTTATCCTTCACTTTTTGCCATGATTTTGCACTTTTGACGCCATGTTCAATAAACATTTATTGCTATCGACATTTATTATTGAATTTCAATAACGATTTCATAGTTTGAAACACTTCTAACGCAGTTTGATATTTAAAAAATGTAAATTTCGAAAAAACTATAAAAAAAAAGTTGTTTTTTTTGAAAATGTTTGATTATCGCATTTCACGTGTTTGCGTTTATTGTAAAAATAAAATATTTTGCGTAAAAATTTACGATATACGCAAAATAATCTTTTCAAATTCAAAAAACTATAAAAAATAAATTCGTGTATAATTCATTGCAAACAAGTTGTTCCGCGGTGTTGTTAACAAATTCCAGGCATGTTATTGGATTATTGAAGCAAAATAAATACGCAATCGAATGTTTGATTTGTTTTTACCGGCTGTAGTTTAACAATCTAAGCACGATTATGAAATAGAAAAACTAAAACATCAATATCTGGGTGATATTCAAAAGATGAAATTGACGTCTTTAACAAACATTTTTTGATCATTTGAAAATTTGAATGTTTTTTCCCAAGAAAGTATGATAAGAAATAAGCGTGTTATTAATGATAATTGTAGGGAAGTAAAGAAGACATGATCCCTATAGTAAATCGGTAGCAGTATGGTTGACTAAGCCAGGCTGTAAATCTATATTTCATATGATTTCTAATAACACAGTGTTTTAGGTGGTAAATCTGAACATATTTTGTTAAAAGGAGGTAGAGGGGAAAGAGGAAATATCCTATCTATCCTTTAAAATTTTTGATGAAATCATCAATACCATACAAGATAGGTCTCCGTGCATGAAAAGTTGCTGAGCAACAGTATTGCTTTTAAAAAAATGGGTTTCGACAGGACTCTGTACTATAGTTAGGTTACTGTGGTAACTTCATACCAAAAGCTCTCTTGAGCACGAAAAGCGGCCCATTGTGAAACTCTGTACTATAAACTCTACTGTTTAATCACATTCTTGATGATACATATGTACATACATAATTGATCATTACAACCCTTCAGACAGGGCTACAATCTAGCTTCTCACACCACTTATGTTGTGTGTGTCAATTTTATACATGAGTGGCGGGGGACCTACTGTTTAAAGTCGCCTCCGAGTGATAGATTTTTGAGAAACTTTTCATGGCAATGTTATTTTCTCTCAGAGTTTTTGTCATAAATATGCTGAGAGGAAGTCGCCGAAGAAATATTTTTTTTTTTCATATTTCGTTTTGATGTCTGTGGCTAGGGACTCGAACTCAGGCTTTACATCTAATAAGCGAACACACTACCTACTAGACTACGACAACTACATACATACATAATTGATCATTAAAACCCTTCAGTTTTAGCTTCTCACACCACTTATGCTGTGTGTGTCTCAATTTTATACATGAGTGGCGGGACCTACAGTTGGAAGTCGTCTCCGAAAACAGATTTTTGAGAAACTTTTCATTTCAATTTTATATTCTCTTAGACTTTTTGCCAGAAGTCTGCTGAGAGGAAGTCGCCGCAGAAATATTTTTTTCATATTTCGTTTTATTGGAGTTGTCTGATCTGGGGTTTGAACCGTGGCCTCACGTCTAATAAGCCAACACACTACCTACTACACTACGGCGACTTCAACTTTCTTGATGACAGACTTTTCAAAGCTCTAACGCAGAGGACGCATAGATAATGTTTTGCCATTTTAAGTCACATGTTCTCCGCTAATGAGCTTAAGCTATGGTTCAGTTGCAAAATAGTGCGAGAATTCGTTATCCAAGGCCAGCTATCGTACTGCTATCTAAATATGCAATCTGAACAGGTAAAGAAAACGTTCACACAGTTAAAACAAATCGGAGCTTCAGCAAACATAACGCTCATGGCAAAACTAAGAATACTAAGTGCCAGGATCAAGTCTTCTCTGCTGTATGGATGCAAAGCATAGATCACGATACCAAATGATACAAACAGAGTGGATAATCGTACTCATTTTCTGGCCAACGATAGTATCGTACACCAAACTAAGAAAAGGAAACAAATGATAGTCAATTGAAAACGAAATAAAGGAACGTAATTTGGATAGGATGCTATTGAGAAATGCTATTGAGTAGAATACATAGGGTAGTAGGCATGGAGGAAGTCATGTACACACTTGAAAACTTCAACTAATAAAGGAGCTGCGGAAATCACAACTCATTCGAAAAGAAAGCGGATTAAGCTCCACTCGACCGGTTGGAAATTCTGCACAAACCTTGTTATAACTCTATGCTACCTAGAGGAGTAAGAAACAAAGTTCAACCGAAAATCAAAACATCTCTACCAGCTAAGACAACGTAGAGTATAAAAATTAGATCCATACTGAGAGGCCAACCTTCACACTTTCGACCATAAAGATGTGAAAGGAATTTTTGTTACCAAAATTTTTCAATTTATATGAGTTCTTTGAACCATAAATTTGTTATTGACAGGCATAGACTCAGCTTATTTAAATACATACATTTATTAGTATTACATTACTTGGTTTTTTGATAAATAAATTGTATACGCCATTAAATTACGCCCTATCCTATACAGAAAAGTCATAAAAAGAAATTGAAAAAAAAACAAAATTTTTTATTGACAAACGCATGCGTAACGCATAATTAACACGCACAAATGATAAATGGCTTCCAGTTCCATTAATGAGTAAATAAGAATCATTCAAAAGCCTATTTTTATGTTCTTACGTTTCAACATTCTTTACTTTTTTGCTTTTTTTTTTTTGTTTTTCTGAACACGATAAAACGTGCGTTAAACGTGTATTAATTTGTTAATTAAAAAGTCATTAAACACTCGCACACTCATCCCCAGTGCTGTGTGTAGGTGATGATGAAGATGATGATGACAATGAGGATGAATATGATGATGACAAAATGATAATGACTCCTTCCTATGCTATCCTACCAAATACTGATTGAACTGACTGGCGATGACGACAGCAATGCAAAAATGCATCATTACTGCATGCGTGCGTAAATAATTAAAATACAATTTGTATGCAATTGCCTGTTATAGAAAAACTTTTCAATTGTTGGGACTTACAGAGGAAAGTAGGATAATAACGGTTTAATATTCAGGTTGTAACTTCTTAATAAAATTATGGCCGGTTAAAGACGGCTTTTGTTATAGGTACACACAAAATATCTCAAGTACGCAAGGAACAATTTTTTTAAAGGGAAAGTCTCTAGGCGCATTGCTCGATATGTTCTTCCATAGGATATATAGTCTTTAACATAAGATAACGTAACAACCTAAAACACTGTTATATGCATGTTGCAGGAAAATGTAAAGATAAATGTCTCAGAAATTTCTTGCCAAAACATATTTTTAGTTATAAAGTTGCTAAACTTTAAAGTTATTGAAAATGTCTAAGTATATACATGTTTAAAGGATAAGTGTACCAGCAACGTTTTGCTGAAACAAGTCACTTTCATACTTTCAGTAATAAAGTTGCTGAACTTTAAAGTTATTTAAAATGTCTAAAGAATACACATGTTTAAACGATAAATGTACCAGCAACATGTGCATGAAACAAGTCACTAAATATCAGTAATAAAGTTGCTAAACATTAAAGTTATTCAAAATGTCTAAGTATACACATATTTAAAGGATAAATGTGTGAGCAACTTGTTGCTGAAACAGGTCACTTATTTTCAGTAATAAAGTTGCTAAACTTTAAAGTTATTCAAACAGTCTAAAGTATACACATGTTTGAAAGATAAATGTATCAGCAACTTGTTGCTAGAACAAAACTGAGAGTGTAACAAAGTTGCTAAACTTTAAAGTTATTCAAACAATATAAAGAGTACACATGTTTAAAAGACAAATGTATCAGCAACTTGTTGCTGTAACAAGTCACTTACTTTCAGTAATAAAGTTGCTAAACTTTAAAGTTATTTAAAATGTCTAAAGAATACACATGTTTAAAGGATAAATGTGTCAGCAACGTGTTGCTTGAACAAGTCACTTACATACTTTCAGCAATAAAGTTGTTAAACTTTAACGTTATTTAAAATGTCTAAAGTATGCACATGTTTAAAAGATAAATGGATAAATGTGTCAGCAACATGTTGCTGAAACAAGTCATTTACATACTTTCAGTAATAAAGTTGCTTAACTTTAAAGTTATTCAAACTAAATAAAGTATACAAATGCTTAAAGGATAAATGTATCAGCAATTTGTTTGTAAAACAAGTTGCTATAGTTAATTGGACACTCTAGATAAGAAGAGATTGAGATTTTTAAAACTGAACGAGACTGATCTGAACAAGATGTTAGAGGGATGTCCTTATGGGACATCTTTAAATTTAAACCTCACAGCAGCGGTGTATAGGAGACAATGCATAGAGGACATCGAAATAATTTAATTTTACAGATAATCTCACTAAGAGGAGTATATTATAAGCAATACACATAAATTTACGATGTTGACGTATCTAATTGGTGGGTGCACAACAAACAGAAGCAATGGCAAAGCCCTTCGTCAAGCTTAGGCATATATTGATACAGGACAGTCCTTTACATCTGCCTACTTTTTTGGTCCTATAAGATCCAACACCAACACCGTCCATAAAAGAGAATTGCAGTATTACTTAGACGAGTAGCACTAATGAGCACAAATTGAAGGATCTTGGCGGCCAAATGACCGTTCAACAACGTGAAGGTGAATTGCGCAACAAACTCAATTGGTTCATGGTATCGCTAGCCGTGTTCTATGTGTTGTTGAAACCACATGTCAACTAGGACTAATTCTGCCATTTTGTTGACCTAGCCAATGACTCAAAAATAAACTACACCTCTAAAGATAGTTTCGATAAAAACACATTTCAGACACAAAGTATGAATTGAAATTCAATCATTGACAAGCAAACTTGTTAGCCTATACAATGTTACAGAGCGTTTCTGGCTTGGTCACATGTCACGGAGCTCGTTTTATACTGAAAACATTTATCAAGTTGCAAAAAAATTACACGTTATTATCAATCTACGAGTGGTTCCCATTTTTTCCAATTGACATTAAAGAAGTACCCGTAGCCTTACAGCCAGCAGCTTTCATATAGAATACCTATTTGACTCTAGACTATATAGGATATGGAAATCATAATGAGAAGCCCTATATGCTTATTTATTTGACTTTTAGGCACAGTAGTATCAATTGAAAAAAGAAATCCTGTACTCATAGGAGAAAATTTCAACATTCATCACTCGTCTGCTGTTTTCATGATAAATGTGTATGTGTAGAGGAATATGTAAAAACATACATACATATGGTATGTAGACTATGTACTATTAAGTGGTTACATACATACATACATTCATTTATCATGACAATATTTTTACTGCTGCTTTCATTAATTTTATTTCATTTCATTTAATTTTTTTTTTGCCATCATGAGACTTATTTAATTCAATAAAGCATTGAAATGTCAAAATAAACATTTTTACACCCTCAACCCACCGCCATTCATTTCTTTTTTTTTTTTGCAAAACTAACAGCAGCATTAATAAATTAAAAAATTTACCTCCAATAAATAATTATTGGAGTTTGAGACTGAGCCTGAGCCTGCACATAGCATACATGCTTACATATGTTCGTTCATTCATATCCCGATATATTCGAAACGCATTAATTTTGTTTTTTTAATAAAAAAGAAAACATTTTGCTTAAATTGATTAATAACAAGCAGGTTTTGATAGGTTACAAGTCGTTTTTATTGCAATTTTTGCAATTTATTATTAAATTTGTTCATGTTGAATTCATTTTTTTTGTTTGTTATCATTCCCCTGCTGAATTTTCAATTAATTCGAAAACTTTTTTTTTGGAATTTTCGATGATAAAAATAACAGAGGCGTAGAGCCTTAAAATAGTGTTATTTTGCTAAACTTGTCCTAACCAAATTTGGGTTCGAATCTCCGCCACGCAAATCGTTTTACCGGTTTGGACCCCCAGAGCTTTGTGAGTTCTAGAACTCTTGGACCAGATCGAAGTCTGCCTCACATTAATATAACGTTCGTGCAAATAAGAAAACTGATGTCCTTGCTAGACTAGGTAGGTACTCATTCTATGCATGAGATGTTTGCTACTTCCAGTCTTTCAATCTGCCACGCCTATTGGTTCATCTATCGGAAAAAATTTGGGAACTCGGACCAAGGTCAATGTGCTTAAAATGAGATTCGTAGCCTTCTAGTTTTCTTACGGGCTTATGCTATCAGGTCACTGTGCAGATCTCTGACAGATTTCTGCGGAGTATGAAAATATAAAGAGAATTTGAAGACGAGAGAGGATCTCTACTACGGTTGTCTGGCATTTACTAGAATAGGGTTGTATACACCAGATCGTAGTCTAGTGCCGTAGTCTTGTAGGTAGTGTGTTCACTTATTAGTCTTAAAGCCCGGGTTCTAGCCTCAGGCCAGACATCAAAACAAAATTTGAAAAAAAAATATTTCTTCGGCGACCTCCTCTCAGCAGATTTAAGGCACACAACCTTAGTGGTGTGAGTAGCTAGGCCTTAATCCTGACTGAAGGGTTGTAATGGCCAATTATGTATGTATGTATGTGTGTAAATATAGAGAATTTGGAGACGAGAGTGGAACTCTACTATGGTTGTCTGGCATTTAATAGAAAAGGGTTGAATACACCAGGCAAGGGATTTAGTGTAGGATTACGTTGGCTGAGGGATATGCATTATCATTTACCTCTGGCTGTAAGTATTTGTTATCATAGCCATACACCTCGCTAACCTATCATTTTGGAAAGCAAAGCAATCAAGATTCTGAGATTTTAGACAGAGAAGACACAGAGTCACCAAAGCGGTAGGACAACTGGAATCAGAAGAATGGTCATTGATCAACAAAAACAAGGCGATTTGATAAAGTTTTGGAGGGCAAAGTGATGAAGTTTATGAGGTCTTAGAGAGAGATATCACAGACATGTGCTACTGTGCTATTTCATTGCATTTCCTTCCAAAATTTGGTCTTTTAAAAATCAGTTTATTTTAAATTCAATACTATTATCACGGATAATCTACATTTCCCAGTCACGTAGGTTGCCTTTAAAATAACCTCCCAAACGCCTCTGGTTTTTCCCGATATTTAATGGCATGTTAATTAATATTTATCGAACATATAAATATTGTTTAATAAACAATTAAACAAAATCAAAGAACAAAAAATCATAAATTAAATACAAGTACAAATTACGATTACGAATATTTCCTACGAATATTTGTGGTTATTTTTAGAAATTTAAGAAAAAAAACACGATTCTAGTAGGAATTCTTGATCGATATGGATAACCGAACAAGGAAGTTTCTTGTGCGATTCACACTTTTAATTCGATACATAATGAATATATTAATATTTTAATTTATCTGTAGAAAACAATCAAGAAAAACAATCAAACAAAATTTTTTAAAAATAAGAAACAATAAATTCATCGATTTTATGACTCATTTAAGACACAACAAGACTATTACTATGACAATATCATCATCATCATCGCATTGGTTAGAATATTACATATTAAACGGCAGAATTAAAAATTCAAAACATTGCTCTGATAAAAGTTATTGAATATCAAAATGATAAAAGATATACGAGCATATCAGAAAAGGGCTCATAATCATAAGCTATTATTTAAAGTAATTATGTATGTATATGGGTATTATGATTATAGAATGTATTGTATTCAATAAATTTGTTATTTTGTATGTAAGGAACATACATGAATTTCTAAAAAAATAGTAAAAAACATGCATTTATGAAAGCCTACTTAAAAATTACAGCACATAATGGGTTACAGTTTTGAATAGAAATAGAATATTAATGCACAGTAAGCCAGGATGGCCATGCTGGTTTCTAAAGTACACGAGATAAAAAAAGTTTGCTCATAATTGTTTTGAATTTAAAAAAAAATGATTGGACTTTTTTTCTTTTTTTCCAAAAATCAATTTAGAAACTCCTTAGCCACCTAATTAAGATACTCAATAAGTTTATTTACTCCCAACGATATCTAATACAATACATACATAATTGGCCATTACAACCCTTCAGTCAGGATTACGACCTAGCTTCTCACTCTAATACAATAACCAAGAGCATTTACACAAACAATGGTAGAGGGAAGGAACGCGGATCAACAGGCCCGTGACTAATACGGTGTTCAGATATGCAATTATTGTGCTCAATATTTCATATAAAGTTTCAATTAATTATTGCGTAATAAATACGCAAATTGTTATAATATTGAGTAAAACTTAAAATGCAGCACTGTCATAAGTATGTTCAGCGCGCATATTACAATTATTCTATTAATATTTGACAATCCAGATGTCAACAACGACAAAAAAAAACAACAAAATAAAAACAAAAACAACAAAATAAAAACAAAAACAACAAAATAAAAACAATGTTCTTGAAACATCCAGCTATTTTGTTTCCAGCTGTTAAATGAATATTGAATAAGCAGCTGAACTGCGCATGTTGTTATGTCTGAACACTTAAAATATTGTACTCAATAAACCGAATATTGACTCAATAAAAGTGCATATCTGAACATAGTATAAGAGATAAAAGATAACAATTTTAACGAGTGACAATGCTATCGTAGAGAGAAAGTCCTATTTCGACAGGATTATTACAGCTCGTTCCCTATTGAACGGAAAGGTAATCTGTGTTAAAACCCTCAGAAATACGAATCGGCGAAACCTAAGCTATGAAGACCCAAAGCATATTCAAGTAAAGTAAACGTGAAAAATTAAGCAATACATGATTCACAGGCCCTTCAATATAGTAAGAATAGAGTTAGTGTCTCTTAAAGAAGTTCGTTTTAGAGCAAGCGTTAGATATTCCTCTCATACATACATACACAATTGGCCATCACAACCCTTCAGTCAGGATTACGGCCTAGCTTCTCACACCACTCATATTGTGTGCCTTAATTTTATACTTGAGTGGTGGGACCTACAGTTTAACGCCGACTCCGAACGACAGATTTTTGAGAAACTTGTTCATGGCAGGTTTTATTTACTCTCAGAGTTTTTGCCAGAAATCTGCTGAGAGGAAGTCGCTGAAGAAATTTTTTTTTTCATACTTCATTTTGATGTCTGGCCTGGGGCTCGAACCCGGGCTTTACGTCTAATAAGCGAACATACTACCTTCTAGCCTACGGCGACTTTTATAGGCAATTGCCTCCAGTAATTGCATCCATAAATCATGTCCACATTATTCTGCTAATAGATGACTTCAATGTTCTATTGGCTAATGGAAGGCACAGAAGGACCCAATATTTAACGAGATTTGAATTTGATCGTCGTACGTTGTTTGTATTGTGTATTTCGTATTCCAAACGTCAAAAAACGAGAAGAAGAAGAAGAAGACTAGTATTCATAATTTGATTTTCAAGCAACAAAATGAAAAATATTACGGAAAAAAAGTAAATTAATTAATTATCTGTGCGAACAATTAAAATTTTGAAATGTTAATTGTTGACTCAAGTTACATAGAAAATATTTTGTATTTTTATTCTTCTTCTTGATTACTGGCATTTACATAAACTGATAGCACGAAACCAATACAACTTCCAAGAACATATGTGGTCAATTCACACAAGCCGTTGTATCGTTGTATTCATTGCATTGTTGGAAGAACATACAACAGTGTATGATTGTTGTTGATAATTTTCATATAAAAATTCGATACACTTATACACGTGTTGAGAAGCTAGGCCGTAATCCTGACTGAAGGGTTGTAATGTAATACACATGTTTTTAAAAGTTGTATTGGTTTCATATGCTATCAAATTATTTGAATGAAAAAATTATGAAGAAGAATAAGAAGACATTTGCAATACGAAATACACAATACAGCACAACATTGAGCGTTCACAAACAACCAAGTGTATTCTATACAACATACACGATACAAAGTCGTGTGAATTGGCTAATGAATCATCAGATTTTTATATGAAAAAAAATATACACTGTTGTACTATATTCGTCCAACAATACAATGAATACAACGATACAGGAGCCTGTGCGAAAGGCCCCAAAAGATTTCAGAAGAAACATGGTATCTGATAAACAGCAGAAAGGATATCAAACAGTGCTTGAATATGGCCAGACTGCAAAGCGGTTAAAGTCATACTTGTGATAGAGTATGGGGTAATGTGAATAAAGATCGCTTTAGTAAATGATGATGGTGAGGATCGCGTTACTAAATAACTCACTAGTAGGGAATATATAAGTGGGAAACGACACGGAAAAGAACGGTCAGACGTGATATATCTATTGTTCTAAAATTTGGAAAATGGCAAAGAGCACAAATTTTCTCAAAAACGGTTAAGCCCCAGGGATAAACGATATCTACTAACAGCTATGTAGGCTCTTTAGGGCGACAGCGTAAGTTAGCGCCAAGCTTTAGGCCAACAGCATCTAGTGATGTGTTGAAAGTGGAATTATTGATAAAAGAGCAGATAGTGCGATCTCTGTGAGGTTTGTAAGTCGGTTTTTCGCAATGATTAATCTGGGGTTCGTCAACACCATTAAAAATATTAACACAGTTTAGCCAACCTCCTTACTATATGCACTACTCCTACACTATTGCCTCAGCTATTTCGCCAACTAGTGACTGAGTCCCTGGGCTTATCCTCTATTTCGCCATTCAAGTGACTGAGTCCCTCGGTTTATCCTCAGTTCAAACATAAACAAGAATTACCATCGGGTTCATAGTAATTGCAGTTACTACTGAAGTACACATATTCGTCTACTGTAACAGAGTTAAGAGATTAGAGTTACTTTCTGTGGATACAGAGAATTCAGGAGTCTCTCACAGACTCCTTATTGATACAACGAATAGTAATTTAATTTTGGTCCTTTTTTCTGGATTGTTTTCCGAAAGAAAAATATTGACTAAGCCTTAACTGCAGGATTATCCTGAAGTTCTTATCGCAATTACTTCACTATTCAATTTAGCCAGGCTTTCTGTTAATCTTCCATAACTCCTGGAAACTTTTTTCTTTAACACAAAATAACCACCATATCCGCTCGAAAAACGTCACGCTAACCAGAAAAGTTTGTAAATGAAATGAAAAAACCCCGAAATTTAAATTTTTGCCAATAATATTCAAAAATCGAAATGTTAGCCATTAATACGAGCATGTTAACTTGTTCGTGCTACTTGTGCTACAACAAAATGAAGCGTGATATACAATCAATGCGAAATGAGCGAGCTGCTACTACCAGTACCAAGCATACTGTGAAGACCGCTAAAGAAACAACCAAAAAAAAAACAGAAAAAAACCGATCAGTATGACTATGAAGTAACAACTCCTTTACAATGTGATAGAACACATTATGAATGTTAAATTAGTACCGAAAATATATTGGACAGACAGACGAATAGATGTGATACTAATGCGACAGCATTAAGTGCTACTTACTGTTGTACTATGAGGACGGGGTTAGGGAATTAACAATAACAACAACAATGAGGTGGTGTTGATGATAATGATGAAGATGGTGATGATTATCGTTATTTTTTCAAAAAACAATAACAAAAAAAAATCAAAGAAATTGAAACTACATTTACTAACTGAGAAACACCACCATACACCAAACACCACCATATCGTACGAGGCAATTGCGATTTTTTTTGTTTCTGTTTTTATTTTTTTATTGTAGCATTTATTTTTAATATAATTTTATGTATTTTTTTCTTGTTGTTGTTTTTTTTTTTAAATTTATTTTCGAATTTTGCACTACCATTCCCGTGTATAGCGGCTGGTATATAAATCTAACACAAATCAAGGGTAAGACATCATTTCTTTGGTGGAAACTTAAGTGTTAAGTTTAGCTCCAGTGCTGATCAGTTCTAAACGCGTTTAAAAAATATTTTAAAATTTCAATATCTTTCGTAAAAAAAAAGTTTTTTGTTTAAAGGATAAATTTTTGTAAAAAAATCAAAATCAAAATCAAAATGAAATTCAGTGCTACTCTCGCTTTGGCTGTTATTGTAGGCCTCGTTGCCAGCAGCAGTGCCTTACCAGCTCATAAAAGTATGTTTTGTAATTGATAAGAAAAAAGAAACTTTTAATAATTATTTATAAAAAGTGTTAATTATTTAATTTAAAAAAAAATAAGTGAAAAATTTGTACAATTTAAACAAACAAAAATTTGAAAATTTATTAGAAAAACCCTTCTATTCCATGTTCAGTAAAAAATTTTTCGAAAAAAGTGAAGAAACTGAGTAACCCCTTCATTGCAAAGGGATTGGAAAATAATTTGTAGGATCTTACTTTTCAAGAAGGGTCCGCCCTAACATTTCGAAATTTCCCATCCAAAAACGATTGTTAAAATCAAAAAAAGAATTTTAGTTTAAATCCTTTGTAAGCTCTAATTGCCTTTAATTTCACTCGAAATATTGACAGAGCCATTAAAAACCTCTCACAAATTCAGCCAATCAGTTTTAAATTTTTTCGAAAATTTTCGAAATTTTTCCAAATTTTTGAAGTTTCTCAAAAAAGACTAAAATATTTAAAAATTCTTTGGAGCCAAAATTTTTGACTCTAAAATTATTGAAAAAGTTTTCATTCTACAATTTCTTTCTAACTTGTACCATCAGTTTTATTTCCAATTTCGAAAAACTTCAAACTATAATAACCTTATATTCGAATTCTAAATACCTTCCCTAGCTTCTGCACATCACTGCGAAATTTAAATAGAAAGCATTGCTTAATTGCGAATTGGTTTAACAAGCCATACTCTTGACCAAGTGGACTATTATAGTTCCGATAACTGCCATATCCTTCTTTCGCTTTCAGAAAACCGTGAAATCTTGTTCAGAATTTCGTTTTGGGAACATACTCTCCATTCCATAATCCTGACTGAAGGGTTGTAAGGTTATTTTGAAATTATCCGCACTTCTCCTTTCCGTCATTCGAATACTTGATTTCTACACTAAATATCTGGTTTCGAGCATTATACTCATCTCCAGCAATCCTACAAAATTCTCCTAGTTCAGGTATCATAAGCTAGTTCTGAGTTTCATCCTTATATAAAGAGAAATCTACCTCAAAGCAATATCTTTTCCTCTCGGCTTAAATAGCCCAGAAACTTTAGTCCTCAATTCTGGCAACAGAAAATGCATCGGAAGGCTTATCTGCCACTATAGCCCTCCCGATGTGAATGAAGACATAATATCTGCTTTCTATTTAGCACATCCTGGATCTTCTTAGTCTGCTCTGCTAACAGCGAATGCTGAACATCCATGAGACTTTCCCACACCAAGCTCTGTTTTAAATAGGCTTTCCGAAACCGCCAGTAGAACCTCTGCAATTTCCTTTATAATCTTCCCCATTATCCTCCGCCAAACTCCTCCTTCAATTGCTTTCAAAACTCAAAAATAATTTCAAAGCCCTCTATTTCGATCCTTCGGTTGTACAAATTTATTCCTTATTTATGCGTAAATATTATTTAAGTGGACTTAGTTTAAGTATTTTTTATTTTACTTGGACTTACTAACTAATAGGAATGATTTACTATCAACGCCCCGCTCAATATTATGCTGCTCCCCAACGCATGATGTACGTTCAATATATGCATCCATCTTCTCAATTTGCCCGTTCAACTCAAGGAGCTGAAGCTTTGGTAGCTGGTGAATCGGTTGCCACTGGTACCTATTTGAAGGGTAAGTTTGGAAATTAAAAAAAAAAAATTTAAAAAAACTTCCTTTTTTTATATTGAAAAACAATATCTTGTTATTGCCTTACAGACTGTGATCATGCTGAAGCTGATATTACTGCCGCTGGTCCCGCTTTGGCCTTTGAAGCTCCAGCCTCTGTTGATGTTGTTGCCGAACATGGTGAAGATGTCTTAAGCGAAGCTTCTGCTACTCAAGCTGAATTCGAAGCTTATCCAGCTGCTGGCGAAACTGTACCCGTTTATACCGCTGAAGTTCCCGCTGACGTTGATATTATCGCTGAAGAAAATGAAGTATCCGATGATGCCGCTAAAGTACCACGTGAATTCAATTTGGATGCTGCTGCCGATAATGCCAATGCCGCCGGTGAAGTTTATACCGCTCAAGAAGAAGAGCAAGTTCCTGAAGCTCCTGCTTTCGATGTCGAAGCTCCTGTCGAAGCACCCGTTGAAGCTCCCGTCGAAGTACCCGTTGAGGCCCCCGTCGAAGTTGCCGTAGCCGCTGAATTACCTGCTCCCGCTCCTATTGCTCCCGTAGCCAAGCCCGTTAACCGTTATTTGCCCGCCAAAAAGAAGGTTTACGTTGAATTGGACCAATCCGTTGAATCTGCCGAAGAGACCGGTTTAGCTGCTGCCTCCGTCGAAGAAGAAGAAGAAGACGAACCCGTAGCTCCTGTTGTTCCTGCTCGCCGCCCTGCTCGTCGCCCCGCTGCCAGGAAGCCCGCTTCTAACAAGAAGGAGGAAAAACCTCTTCCCGTCGGCACCTTCTTCCCCATTAACTTTGGTGGCACCAAGGGTGGCGCTATTGCCATTGCCAACTCTTTCAGCACCGGCGAAGGTGGCTCTGCTACCAGTCATGCTATCGCTTACGGTTCCCCCGATGCCGCCTCCCTCCGTGGCTGCGTATCGTGCAAGAAGCACTAAACCGACTGTTGCTAAGGCATTTATTTTTTTTTTCCTAATATAAGCCATTGTTCTGTGCCCTATTATTGGTCTTTACGACTGCTATAGATTCTTTTTCTTATTCGAATTTTATTTTTAAATCCCAAAATATGTTTTTTTTTTAATTTTTTTATTTTTTAGTCCAATTGTAAAAAACGAAACCCAAAAAAAAAATAACAAATAAAAAGTATCCTTTAAAAAAAATCCTTTCGAAGTTGTTTATTTGATCAAGGAAAAGGGGGACCTAGAGAAGAGAATTCGAACCTTTAGAGGAATAGAATAGAACATCGATTTCACATTTTGCCTGGACACTAGCAAAGAAAATACTGAGTAGTCTGCTTCAAGCAATGTTATGGTGATCCTTGCGAAATATCCTACAAAGAAATTTTAAAACCCTACTCTACTGACGGGTCCTCAAAATATTTTCGATTTGCGAAAAGCGCAATGTGAGTTCACTTGTCGAAAGATAGCATCGATACTCGAAAGATTACTCCTATCCAATGGTTCTGGCGCAAGTACTTTATTGATTAATATCCCTAGAACGCTATCTATTGCCGTTCAGGCCTTATGTTAAATAAACTATTCCTTAGCAAATGATCCCTCACTGCCCGGCCAACCTACCTAAAGATCGGATCATAGTAACGGGCCGTATATTTACAAACTGTTACATCAGCAAGTAGTAATGAATGCAATAAACGTATGAGGATATAATAGGGCCACAAAGGATCCACCCAAGCTCAATTGGGATCCAACTTTAACTCCATCATGAGCTCCTAGCGCTTCAACATAATTCTCCTCATTCAAAATCAATGCCTCATCTGCCGAAACAGCAATCATGGTGCCAAGCAATAGACATACGGACCAGAGGTCAGAAATGAATCGTTTTTTCGCTACTCATAAGTACTCATGAAATTTAACTACTCTAATTCATTCGTACTCACTAGAACATTGATTTCTAAGTACTGGTTGCAATGAGTATGAGTACAACGTTAACATTAAACTCATAACATTCGAAATATGTTTGATTCATACGGCGCTACTCATTTAGATTTATAAATTTAGAAAAATCGTTATAATACTCATAAATGATTCAAGTGATTCGTATCATTCATCAAAATTTACAGTCTTAGTTGTTGTTGCATTTACAAAAACAGAAGAAGAAAGTAAACGTCAAAGACAGCAAGCAAAGCAAACACATAACCTTCTAGTGAGTATGTATTGTAGTGTTCGTACGCTAAGCATACTCATTTTGTGATTCTTGTAAATGTTGAGTAAAGAAGAGTCGAAATCAACAACTTCATGCGTATTGTTAAGTGTGAGTACGATGAGTACTTCCAACTTTGAATATGAGTAGTATGAGTATGATATTAAAATAAGTATGAATGCGTATAAGTATCAGAAATTATGAGTATGTATACTCATTGCTGATCTCTGATACGGACATATGACTACAACTGAAAATGGTTGCAGGATTCCTGACACACACGACAATTACTCTGAGATGAGTACTTCAAACTTTGAATATGAGTAGTAAGAGTACGATATTAAAATAAGTATGAATGTGTATAAGTATCAGAAATTATGAGTAAGAATATTCATTACTGATCTCTGATACGGACATATGACTACAACTGAAAAAGGTTGCAGGATTCCTAACACACACGACAAATACTCTGAGAGCTCTGAGAGTAAATAAAATTACTATGAAAAGTTTCTCAAAAAATCTGTTGTTCGAAGTCGGCATAAAACTGTACCTCCCCCCACTTATGTATAAAATTAACACACACACAACATAAGTGGTGTGAGAAGCTAGGTCGTAATCTAGGTTGAATTATATATGTATGTCTAACTGACCAATTTCAATAATTAGAAAAGCCATTGGAGAAAAATTAATGGAAGGACTAACTTGAGAGTTTTATTAAATCACCAACTCTATATTGTTTAAGTGCTCAACCTCTGTATTTCCGATTTGAACAGAAATTTATTTCTGCTTGTATACAACCTAACGAATGGAGAGATATTGCAGACATCAATAGAAAAGTCATTGGAGAAGAAGTAATCACCAACTCTATGTTGTTTAAATGCTCTTTCTCTACTATATATCTCGATTTAAATATGAATTTGTTTCTGGTTTTATACAACCTAACGAATTCAGGTATATTGCAGACTATGTTTGCCTGAAAAGTTACATTATTATTTCGAAAATGCAGTGAATTAAAGAAAACAACAGATCTGGTTTCTGTTTTAAACTTTTTCTTCAAAAGGGAAGTTTAATGTTTTCTGTTTATTTTTTCTTTTTCATTCTGCCTTTAAATTTGTTGTTGTTTGTTAATAATTAAATGTGCAATTTTTGTTTTGGAAATTATTATTGTATTCGTATGTACTCGTATATCAATTATAATTAAAATTGTATTTATTTAAACTTATCCATGTTTTTCTCAATTGTTTCTTTGTTTTGCTTTGTTTTAATAATATATATTGACAATTTTGTATTATTTATTGCAATATTAACTTATTTATAAATTGTTTTTCTTTTTTTTTTTCTCAATTATTTAATATGTATGTAAATATAATTAATTAAATGGAAATCGTTTTTTTTATTGCAATAAAACAAATCAAATTAAAAGAAAAATTTATTGCTTGCTACAGAATAACAAGCTTAGAAATATACATTTATAAAATGGAAAGTGTTGTTGTTTTGTATTGTTTCGAAAAAGAAAAGGAAATAAAACTTTACTAAACAAACAATAAAAAGAAAATAAAATTTTTACTAAAAAACCAACAAAAAGGAAAACAAATAATGATGATGTGATTATTTTGAGATGAAAAAAAGTTAGTTGGTAGTAAATGGAAAAATGTGTGTATACATAATATATACTAGATAATAATCATTGTTTGTTAGTATTAAAAAAAAGAGAACAGAAATGCTTTATATATATATAAAGAAACAAACACTATCAGTAACCGTATTTGTCTTGTAAAGAAGACATAACATCATTGGCCAATGTACTAAGGCGGCCGGCTACTTTATGTACACCCTGGCGTACACTTTCTTTGACATCGTCTAAATCGGGTGTTTGGAAATTTACACCAGTGTTATAACCTAAACAATAAACAACAAAATTTCTAAAATTTCTAAGTTTCTACTAAAAAAAACAGATTAAAATCTTTACCTCTAGATCCTTGTCCTTGTGTTTGTGTGCCATCACCAAAATAATCTGCTGATGATATGGCTCTTGAGCCTTGGAATCTGGAAAGATTTGCTGTGACATCGCTTTGCGTTTGACTATCGGCGAAATATTGATCGGAACCAAAACCTTTGGAACTGCCAAATTTCTTTTGAGCTGTTTGATCATCGTAATTACTATTTGATGACTTATTTTGTGATGTATTCGTTTTACGTGTATAGCTATCATAGCTGGTGGAAGAAGGTAACGTTGATTTTTTAGCTTTACTTTCATTATCAGCCGTAGCATTACCACCAAACATTGAAGTTATATTAGAGTGTGTTGAATTTATTGGTTCAATAGCCTCAAAACCCATTATTTCCAATTCATGTTTATCAATTTTACTGCTGCCACTATTAGATGAAAGTCCACCGCTACCGCTGCCGCTATACATACTGGTTGAGTAATCATTAAAGAAGCTGTCATTATCGAAAGATGACAACTTGGATAGGTTCGATGATGAGCTATTTGAGTTCTTAGGAGCTGGAGCCTGTTGTATAGTCTCCATATCACTTAAAACGGAATGAGAAATATCAGCGCTGCAAAAAAAAAAAAAGAAATTCGAATTCATTCAAATATAATCTAAGTTCTCTGAATGTTAAGGATAGTAGACATATATTTATCCCTTATAAAGAAGACACTACGTCCTTGTAAACTACTACATTCATACTCCTATTATTCAATTTAAGAAAATTTTCATTTACCACAAGCCCGATTCGACCCCAAACCTATGGAATGGTTTTTCATTTTATCGTTTAATGCCAAGATTTTATGCTGTTCTTAGGTTAGGCAGATATAAGGATAAAGGTTCCACTGTAGTGCCCGTGTGTAACATATTTTAAATACTCAAGACCGCTCAACTTAAAGTAAGAACCAATTTCTAATTGTCCCAATTCCTCAGAATTGTGAATACGGATACCAGATCGGTGAATTGATAGAAAAAGTTGCAGCATGGAAATCTGTTCTGGTCCGATGACAGTCAAAGGTAATGACAGATAATTGTTTTATAAGAGCACAAAAGTGCCCTTCATAAATCGGATAAAATTCGATCAAATTTAGAAAGGTGCGGTTTTGGACCTAGTGAGCTGAATAGCTATTGGATTCGTTACAATCCGATAACCCTTGGGACCGGAAATCTAACTGTCGAAGAAAATTTTGTTTATAAGAGAACAAAAGTTTCCTTCATAAATCGGGTAAAATTCGATAAAAGTTAGAAAGGTGCGGTTTTTGGACCTAGTGAGCTGGATACCCATTGGATCAAAGATTCCAAAACAGTTTTCGTTACGATCCGGTAACTCTCGAGACCGGAAATCTAACTGATGAAGCAAATTGTTTTTTTCGAATGAGCAAAAAAGGAGCTCTATATGTGTATGTAAATCGAACTAAATCGAATAAAAAATTGGAATTGTGGGGAAATGTAGCAGGTGGCCTAAATGGCCATGGTATCAAGGATTCCAAAACAGTATTCCTTACGGTCGGCCGTAACGTACGTTTCATACTTACTTTCCTTTCAAATTGAAGCCCATGCCTAAACGTTCCATTTGTTTAGCTTTTACGGGATCAATAGACTTTAATTTATTCTCCTGTTGTGATTGTTTCAAAGACAAATCCTGATAAGCTAAACGCATGCTGGCAACCGATTCAAGTTCTTCTTCGGCGGTTAAGGGTTTATCAGGCACAATGGGAGCATCTTTTAATTGATTGGCCATATTGGCACGTTGTTCTATTTCAGCAAAATTTGTTTTTACTTTTGTAGCACCTAAACCGCCAGTTTTACGAGCGCCCAACTGAAAAACAATAGAAAAAACGTTTTATTTTCAAAACACCAGGCTACAAAACTTAAATTTCAAAGAAATTTTCGTAACATACACCAGATTTTTTGGGTTGAATTTTGCGAACACCTATCGATGATGTCATGGTGTGTTGTGGTACGACAGAATTTAATAAATCTACACTAGGAGCACCAGTTAAAGTTGTATCGACGACGGTGGGTTTATCATTTAGAGACGGCGTTATGGGTTGTTTAACCGATACATCGAACTGTAAATAAAATATTTTTCTTATTTTGTTTGTCTAGTGTTTATAATAAAATGAAATATTTTTAATATGTACAGATTCATAGAAAACAACAGAAAATCATAAACAATATTAGGCATGCTTCTATTTTAAAGGAATTTAAATTAAAGCTTGTGAGAGTACTTACCTTTTCGGTATTGCTTTCGCTATTGTTATTTTCGAAAAATGCATCTTTATTGTTATCGGTATGGCATTGGGCAAAGAAATCTTCTTCTTCTTTGGCATTATCATTGTTTTCCGTTTTCTCATGATGATTCTCCAAATAAAGCTGGTTAAGTGTTAAGTATCAGGGATTGTTAAATTTTCAAACATGAATATGATTTGAATGTTGTGTGTTTTAGCAGAATTTGGAAATAATTTGAAATCAAAAACAAACAGAAAAAGAAAAAAAAATATAAACAAATGCAAACGAATGTATGATTATTTAGGCAAAGATGCAAACTGTAGTTTAACTTGTAGAAAATAATTTACTTTTTATTAAAAGAAGCACATAGAGACCTAACTTTAAATTATTCTCCACACTACCCCCTTGAGTTAAAGTAATGATTCACATTTAAGGCATAAATCGGTTAGATTATTGAAAAAACTTGAGCCAAATAAGAAAAGTTTGCGTAAAACCATCGATGGACACTGGCAAATGCATGAAGTGGACAATAATTTATTATTCCACAAGCGATCTAGAAACTCTGCAGAAGTCATTTTCAGGTAATTGAAGTTTTTCCCTTGTCTTCGTAATATATAATGACTCGAGAGAACAGATACAATGGCAAAGATATGCCCACGATCCACAATTTAGTCCTGACAATGGAGTACAATTTTTCCTTAGCCCAGGATAATGAGCAACCTTAGTTTTACCACTTGCCTACTTGATATCTAATAGCCCGAGAGAATAGACACAATAGCAGAGAAATGCCGAGGATCCAATTTAGGCCTCACAATGTAGTAAAATTCTTCCTTAGCCCAGGTAATGGGTAGCTTAACGGTATTAAGAAATATAAAAGAATTTAAACACTCAAAGAAAACACCCTTTTCCGAGCAAGAGGTGGACATTTATGCAGGAGATAATCTATCGTCTTCAACTCTTCCTCATCTTTACATATCCTATAGGAGCCTAGCTAATATTAATGTTAGCTACTCGACATTATATTATGCGGTTGAAAACCTAGCTTCCAGTCTTACGTTGAGCTAATTGAGACCCAGCAGCAGCATGCTAGTTTTACTATCTTCAATATATGACCACAGCTACCTAACCATGTAACGTTCTATATGCTCCTAGTGCCTCTGCTGCCTATTCTGAATACATTTCCCGATGAGCCAACAGCCAGAGCAGATTGGAAGATTACAGGATCAACCATCAAATCTTCAACCGAGTGAGACCCTAATTCCAGAAATAACAATATGCCCCACAGTTTATCTTCCTTACAGTCAAGAACCTCTTACGGATTCTACCCAACCGATCCTATCGCCCTTAGTGCAGCTTGACTGTCATCGAAACTTGTTCAACAATTTGCATTAGAAGAAGTAAGATAAGCTACGGCATCAACAGCAAATATCTTCGCCTGAAAAACGTTGCAATTGTCATCTGGTATACATTGCAGCCCAGTCCAAGAATCTTATCAAAAAATACAGCACCACTACCCTTATCTGGTTTTGAATACAATGAACTGTAAAAAACCAGGCAAGGATCTGCTATACTAATTATTAAACTGTTTGATGTTCATTTTCATTTTGAATTAATAGGTAATAGAGAACCTTAAAATTTATAAATCGCCCCAAACTCTATGGCTACTATCTTCTTAAAATTCTTAATTCGTGCTTAGTATTATTTGCCTTAATTCCACGAAATATATGTATGTATGACCTAACAAAACATTAAAAAGAAAGATTATAAAAAGATTTGAATGTTTCCACACGGTTTATATTCTTCAGAATAAAAATCTGTGCAATAATTATATGAGTAAAACAATATTATTAACACGCGTTGTGTTTTAATAAAAACCGTAAGTGTACGTAATAGCTTTAAGCAATCAATATGCAATTTATAAAGTAGTCTACCATATTTTATTTCCGATTGTATCAATTATTATTTTCCATGACAGCAACAAGTCATAAAAACCACACCAAAACAATATTTACGAAAATGCTCGCGTCTGGGCCATAAAAAAATAATGAAATTTCTAATACATTAACACTGTATGTTAATTAATTAATAATTTATGGTTTAATTTTGTGAACATTAATAAATAATATTTGCTAAAAACACAGACACTGTGATGTTTAATACATTTTAAGTTGATTTCATTAAGTGTTTATGGGCTTTAGAATCGGTTTTATAAGGAAATCTATTAGATGTTCGAAAAAGTTAAATTCCAAATTGTCGATAGATGACGCTAGACTGTAATATCGTTGACAATATTAATTGTCACAGACAAAGCTTCACTTTGTTAGAAGACATTATTAAAATCCCAAGTTATCTGCGTTTAAAAGTGATTAAAAATTCAGAACTTTACATAAAATGTGAGGAATGCATCACAGACTGTTGAAAAAATACATGAAGTTTACGAAGAATTTGCTGTAACTCGTATGATTTGCTTATTTCCAATTGGATTAATGTTAAAGACGCAGCTCGGTCTGGGCAATTAAATCATTGACAAATTAAAAAAATTACTACAGAAGCAGTATAGACGGTGCAAGGGGACCAGACATTCATCATCAAACATTCACCATTTGAAGAAAACTTACTGCACGTCCGATGTTTGAGTGATATATGACAGTAAACAGTTTAGTGGGTTGTGCTTCCACTCTAGTTTCAATGCTAGAATGCAATGAAGACGAAGCCTAGAGAAGTAAATGATTTCGGACTATAAAAAAAGAATCATATACGACAAATATGTGCATAAAAGATCATGGGTGATGCAAAGTGAAGCAATGTCATTGCTGTAACAGATAATGCCTCTAGCAAACAGCTAGTCTGTTGAGACTGAAAGGGAATTCTTCATTATGAACTCCTACAACCCAGTCAAAAATTACGAAAATTGATCAACGGAAATGAAATCTTTTTAATCCAGAAGAAACGCAAGCAATTTGGTAATAACCGGTAATAGGTTTAGATTTCCTGGATATTAAAATTATCAAAAACCGTTCGCATGCAATAAACTGGTTACAAGGATTCCTTTTCAACTTTCTCAAGAACCCAATAGTTGGAACCTCTAAACGGAACCAAGTTAAATTTAATACTTCTCTTCATTACTTTTCACTGTGCTTCTGAGGGTTTCTTTCTTTACATTTCAAATGTAAAGTGTTTGCAGCAGTTTTTTACTTAATATATTGATTACATATTTTCTTCTACAGTTTAAATCTTTGCTAAACAGAACGCAAAACAAAATTTAAGAAAATAAAAAAAAACAAAAAACAAAATACCAAACGACCTTCCATTAAGATTAAAAGACCTTACCTTTGTACCATGTATTTTCATGGCCTGTTGGGCCATACCGGCCAATTTATCGCGATACAATTGAGCGGCACGTGAATTATACTTTTGCTGGGCATCGGTTGTGGTGCAATTATGTTGACGGAAAAATTGGGCAGCATTAGCATTACCGCCCAATTGCATTTGGCGCAATTGCAGCCAAGTCCAGTTGGTATCCAAATTCGTAGAGCGTACAAAAGTCAAGTGGACACCAAGACTGCGATGTACAGCCGAGCAGTCGATGCAAATGAGAACGCCATACGTAACCGAAGACCAAGTGGGAGCTTTGGCACCGCAATCGAAACAGGACTGCAAAAAGTAGAAGAAAACATTGAAAGTGTGCTTTGGTTTATTTTATCGATAAAAATAAATAAGGAGACAATATATTCAGGGTCATTGCAACAAAAAAAAAAAAAAAAAAAAAAGATGGAGTTTGTTGCCCCCATTATGTTGTGTTTTAAGGACGTCATCACTTGTGTGTAGGCTTGTAACGACGCCCTTATCTTGTGTTACCACCATTATTACGCTATAAAACAATGGCTAAAGTCTAATTAAGCCGAAAATTGTTCAAAAAAAAAAAAAAAAAATACGTATGTAATTGGAAACTCCATTGATTCTGTTCTTTACCTTGTTGGCTGCTTGTGAGCGTAAACGTGCGAAAACTGATTCAATTTCTTGTTTTGTAGGTCCTGTTGTTGAATTTGCCATGATTTTTTCAATTATTTTGTTAACCTTTTAATTATTTTCTAGCTTTTTCTATTTCTTATTTCAGTTATAGAATTATATTTAGTTGAATTTTTCGTTGTTTTTGTTTGCTTTTTATACAAAAAAAAATATTAAGAGTAAATGAAAGACACTTTTTGTTGGTTTAAAACTTGTTTTATGGTTATCAAATATTAAAAATGGTGTCCATAGGGAAAGGGTTATGAATTTTTTGAACAAATTCTAAATATTAAATAATTAAATTTAAGTTTTTCTTATAAAATCTTTCGCTCCTCTTTTCAGCTTGTTTCTTGGTAAAATTTTGACGTGTGTTTTTACTCATTTGTTTTATTCCAAAATTCCACGTTCACAACTGGAAATGTCAAACATCAAAATGTTGAAGAAAAGTAATGCCAAGTTTACAAAACTAATTTCTTTTTAACACAATAAGCAAAAAATCATTTAGTAGCAAAGTTACAAAATAGAAATTTTGAAATAGTACTGAACTATAACTGAAACAGTACCTTTTTGCAACAAATGGTACTTTTATAAGAAATATATTTATTTATACATATATACTTAATACTGTACGGAATGGAATAGACAAACTAACTTAACTACATGTTTCTCAAATACAAAACAAAAACAGTTGATTCGAGACGTAAAAGGTTTGTTAAACGTCGACGTAATTCTATACACGCACCTTCCAAACCACGATGTACAGTATATGGATCTGTGATAATACAGTACCATTTAGAATAACAGCTTTTTTGTGAGTTTCGATTTTATTCACCACAGCGGATAAATTCACATTTTGTAAAAAGTTACCACACTAGAAACTCACCACAACTTCAAATTCACCACACTTCAAAATAACAAAAAATTAAAAAAAAAATGGAATGAAACTACAATATCCACACAAACTACGCTCATTGTGTTTTTGTTTTCGTTTTGTCTGAACCGGGCCTTTTTTGAACGAACAAAACAGTAGTGAAAGCTTGGCGGGGCTACTGCGGTATTTTTAAAATGAAAAGGTATTGAAAAAAATACAAAAGTACTGAATTTTTCAACACTGGGATAGTAGTGATGGCAAACAAATAAACCGTTAGGTTATTTTAACTGATTTGAATTAATAAAAAATTCAAATTTATGTATTAGATTATTACAGTTAAAAAGGTCTACCAATTGCTGTAATTTTTTATTTCAAATAAAATATACGAAAGTAAGGAAGGTTAGGCTGCCAAACCTACCGTTAAATGTTTTTAAGCTACCATTTGATAAGCGCACACATAACATGTCGTTGTATAATTATTTATTAAAACAAAAATATTGAACAATTAACGAATTTTCTCCCCCTTAAATCTCAAACATGATTAAAATCAAGGCGTTTTTGGTTTGTTACCTCTTGTAACTAAAGCTATACTCGCAGCATCCTGCAGGAGCACTAAACGTACAAACGTTAAATTCAGCAGTAAAGCTTGGCCCAAAAATTCACGATAGCATCGAGGTGAATTCGAAAACATTTCTCTTAAATTTGTAGGAAATTGTACGCGGCCCGAAAGGTTTAATTCCTGTGTCTGCATATTTTCTTCGCCGTTTGTTGTTGGAGGTTCATCTTCTGAAGTTATATCGTCCATTTCACTGATATTATAATAAGTGCGCATTAGATTTAAAACAGTTTCCTCTGATGATACTCTTTCTGTGCCCACCAAATGATTAAAGAGGCGTGCTGTTAAAAATCTTCTTAAATAGAAAACATTTGGTGAATATTTAATTTCTTTATCGTTTTCCAATTCGGATAAACCTCTTATTTGATTATTTCTGGAAGATAAAGCACAACCCATTATGGCGATAACTTGAGCCTTTTGTATATTTATATTTTGCTGTTCCACACTGCCGGGATTATTACTGGCTTGAGCCATTTGTGGATTTTCAAAGATATAACAATCGGCTGAAGGTATCATATGACTGACATACAGGCAACGCTGTATTAAATCGTTTAAATGTATTTTTTTCTCTGATATTTCATGATGCTCCCAGTGCGTTAGTTCACAAGGAGCATTAATAGTTTGAGAAGGCACCTCTAAACGTGCCCACGTTATGCTATTTACACCTATCCTAACAGCAGCACAAGATTTAATAAGTTCTCGCTGCTCTGCTTCTAGCAAAGGTGTTATGAAGGGAGCAGTCCTTGTCTTACCTGCTTTAGACAAATCCAAGTCGATTGCCTTCGGTTCTTGTAGCAGACTTTGATAAAATTTATCGGCTACTTTAAGACCGAAACCTTCTATGGAAAATATATCACTTAAATTATTTAGCAAGCCATTACGCATACGCCAAGCTAAAAGTTTGTTGGCTCTACCCTTCGTGATGTCGTAACTGAAAATAAACATTATAGTGCAATGCTTCCAATTTTAATTGTTTTGAGAAACTTACCTAAGCAATTCATTTAATTTATAGTTATTTACAATTTCTAATATTTTTTGCTCTTCTTGGGGGGTATATTTGGTTAAAATTTCATTAATTCTATTCACATGTTTGTTATCCACCGATTCCAATTCATCAGCCTTCAGCCGCTGATTGGTTGTGTGAAGTTTAATTGTGTTCGTCAGATAATATTTGTGGTTTCTATTTAAAAATATTGTTTTGATTAAATTTCTTAACATTTTTAATTAATTATTGTCAAATATTTTATAACAAATTTTATAAAATGCTCTTTTTTGCACCATTTGGCGGTTTCGTATGAGAATAAATGTAAACAAAACTCAGCTGATATTTGAACATCAATGCAGCGCTGTAAAAAATGTAGTATATAGGTGGTTGGAGAAAAGTAGTAGAAAAAATAATTACTTATTATTTGGATAGTAATGTAATGATTTCAAAAGGGTTGGTCTAATTTTCATCCGTAGCAACCTTATAATATTTCTTCCAATCCTATTAAAAACTTCAGAATAGTACCCAGTGTAAACAAGAAGAATTCCTAGGCCTCGAGTAGTAACTTTATAATGTTTCTTCCAATCCTTTTACTCTGAACGAATTTAGAATAGTGCTCAGTGTCAATAAGGAGAATTCCTAGGCTTCGAGCCCTTCCTTCTTGAATGTATTAATACCTTACAGAGTCCAAATCTGTGTTCTGATGATTTATTCTCATGATCACAAGAATTCATATGCTAGGCTGGAAGCGATCCACATTCTGAAAAAGTGTTGTAATGAGCCTACAATGCCCTGGTAAAAATCCGCTTACCAACCGCAGTCTATTCCTGGATCTTATGAACTAACTTGATCGGTTTCCAACTTGTCCTATTTCAATTTATTTAAATAGAGTCCGTTAAGAATAATAATAACACAAAGTGTCAACACTACTTTTACTACTTTTTTAAAGCAACCCAGTAAATTTTTGTTTATTTACATTTTTGCTCTCACACTCTTTTATTTTCCCCCCAATTTACTCTCTCAGCTGTTTAAACAACAACAAAATATTTCTTTTGGTGAAAAGAAAACACAGAGATATTAGTATTGCAAAGAAATTCGTGACGTTTGGTAGGGAAATTACGGTTGGCGTGGTATCGAACAAGAAAAAAATTACCAACGTGGGTAAAATGTAAAAAGCAAGCCTAAAAAAGTGAAATTGAAACACAATATAAATAAATAATACTAAAAGTCAGTGTTTATAAATAAAAAAATTATATTTACGGAAAAGTATAAATAGAAATATACAAATTTTTAACAAAAAAGATTCCATTGCACTAAAAATGAAGGTCAAACGGTGTTTTGTGATTTTCTTCCATAAATGTTTGCTTTTAAATCTGTAGATCATGACTTGACATGTCTCAAAAAAATGAAAATACTTTGTATGTGTTATGCCATACATGGACCAGTTTATATAAAAAAAATAATCCATACAAAATGAAAGTGAAATCATCTCTTCTTCTTTTATATTGTATATTGATTAAGAAGTATTTTTTTTTCTTTTCCTCACTTCTTTTTTATTTCGCCTTTTAAAACAGTTGTTTTCATTTAAATGAAGTGCTAATATAAAATTTAGATAATGTAAAGAAATAAAATCCCCCGAAAAAATAAAAAAAAAAAATGGCGAAAGTAATATAAAAAAAGGCAGAAACAGCTTCTGCTATTGTGTTGAAATCATAACGGGCGCTATATAAGTAAAGTGTACAAAGAAAAAGCAACAAAAATTTTAAAAGAGAAAACTCAATAGTGCGTTTCATATTGTAATGTCGTAAATCTATACAAAAACCAAACATTTTGCCTCAGTTTACGCAGTAGCTCTCCTTAATAATAATGTTAAAAGCATGTTATCAGTAAAGAGTTATGCCTCCCACCTCCACTAAGCATAACGACAATTGCACAAAAATTCTCTTCTTTATTTCTCTCTCATTGTTTTTTTTTCCAATATTTTGTATATTTTCGTTTTTTTGTAAATGAGTTGTTGTTGCTCTGCATTCCTTTGACTTGTTACAACATGTATTTAAACAGATTTTAAACAAGTGTGTGTGTACTTTATTTTTCTTTTGCCTTCTGGCTGGAGTTTACATATGAATGTGTGCTTGGCTATAAGAGCGTTTGTGCGTTGAATAGTGTATTACAGCAGGTGTATGGTGGAAGGGAGGATGCTTAGTGTATTGTATTGTTTTTGGGTTTTTTTTATGATTTTTTCTCCATATTTTGAGTATTGGTTGTTAATGTTAAAAACAGAGACTGAAATATATAAATTAAATATTCTTTAAACATTTAAGAAATATTGTTATTGTTAATTAAACATATGAAATCATTTTAATTAGAAGAAAAGAGTTAAATTCGACTTAAGTTAGATTCTTTTAAGTAACATTTGTTGTTCCTTTAATGTATGACACCCTAACATTTCTCTGTTAAGTAGTTAACAGTGCATTAGTTTCCTTGCAAACAAATAACATTAATCAAGAATGTCAATGTCAATACAGCAGAGATGGAATATCCGAACTAAAGGGAAAATAATACAGATTTTTCTATAAGTAAAATTTCAAGGTAGAAAGCAGGAAGTATTAAATATGTATCTGCATACTACACAACTCTATAAATAAATCAAATTTATACAATCGTAGAATTGATTTTGTGTTTGATTGAGTTCATTGAACTCATGACTGGTGGCTTCTTGCTTTCGATGAACAGATGTCAGAAAATTATAATTGACCTTAAACTAAGCTGGAGAGGCAACATAGCTGAGATGGCTTGTACCACATACTGCTGCAGCAAGATAATTAGTACAAGATAAGGACTTTGGCATGATCTGTTTCGCTGTGATTACTCGATAATAGCGAACTTAATCTTTAGTAAGTTAGCTTGAGGTAGGCTGTCTCCTCAAGAAAAAGTAAGGAGTTCTGTTGCGATACAGATTACGACTACGTTCCGAGCCAATTGACTTTATTGACAGCCATTTAGATTAATTACCAGACAATATGCAATTCTTCTCTCAATATAATATTGTCTGTCTCCCTGGCAATCCTCTGTCCTATCAGAGCATCTCCAGTCTCATAATGAACCTAGTCTAAATAGCAAATTTCCTTTGCCAGACGGTTCTAAACTTAACAATAATGTAGGCTGTGGATGGATATCTCTCCGTTTCCCTAGCGTTAGTAGTGTGTTGCAGCCATGTGTAATCTTTAATAAGACATTTCCACTTACCAGTATTACCATCTTCTTTGTAACGCGATAATCAGATTTCTTCTACATTCATCTGTCAGGTCTAAATTGATTGCCATCTGTCGCAACTCCATTGATCGACTCTCTTGTGAGTTTTGTGTCAACCACTCATAGGTCCTTCTTACAGGCCATGGCGTTAAGAGATATTTGCGGAGAGATTTTTGTTACCAGCAAAAACGAGTTCTGCAGAGGTTATAGATGCACGTACGTTATTTGTCCGTATCTATCTCTGACTCAACGCCTTCCTCTCTCATTTGGCACTCCCTTTCTCCATAGTTTAACGGAGCTATTCCTATTATTTCGTAGTCGCCGTAGTCTAGTAGGTAGTGTGTTCGCTTATTAGACCTAAAGCCCGGGTTCGAGCCCCAGGCCAGACATCAAAATGAAATATGAAAAAAAATATTTCTTAGGCGACTGACTACCTCTCAGCGAATTTCTGGCAATAACTCTGAGAGTAAATAAACCTGCCATGAAAAAGTTTCTCAAAATCTGTCGTTCGAAGTCGACGTTAAACTTTAGGTCCCGCCACTCAAGTATAAAATTAAGGCACACAACATAAGTGGTGTGAGAAGCCAGACCGTATTATTATTTGATATTGAATTTATCATTCAAACCTTTGGACTGGTTTTTTTCTTGATTCTAAAGTAATCATGTTTTAAGCGCGCGATAAATCTAAACTTGTTAGTTAACTTTATAACATCACATCATTTGTCCTTATGTTGCCACTCCTTCCTATACGTATGTGTACTAATGGATGGACGTCCAGTTTGTAATCATCTGAGTCGCAAAACTATCTTTTCTTTGTAACCATCTGAGTCGCAAAACTATCTTTTCTTTCTAATCACCTCCGTTTCAACTTTCACCGCCCTTTAAGTAGTAAAACCTATGATTTACGCCGAGTAGAATTGAAGCTATCATATAGATACCATTGTAAAATGGTCTACTACAATATTTTATCAACTTCCGATAAGGCCCATAGCAATAATAGCAATTGGGTTTGTCATCTATTTGGCACTCTCCTTTTTTTCTTGAAAAATTAACATTAAAATAAACTCTTGTTTAATTAATTTTTGCAAATATTAAAAAGGAAATAGAAAAAGTCACAAAACACCTTTCTAACGTAAAGATAAAGCGAAACAAATGGAAATTAAAAATAAAGTTCGTATTTCAAATATTTTAAGGTTTCACAGCAAATGCTATACCAAGAAATCGTAACGAATTATAGAAAGAAAAAATATGTGTGAAATCATCTAGTGAATGTTTAAATGAAATAAATAAAAGAAAACACCAACTACAAATACGCTCCCTATAACTTTATAAATTGTTCCGCATTCTTTAAGCTTTCCCTGCTAAAAAACAAAGTACCAATAGATAAATGCTCACAATATGAGTGTTTCGACCACCTTAACACTGCAACGAGTGCCGTCACTGGAAGAAACTCTACAAAAATCTCAATATAATTATCAGTCCGTAAATACGACTACAAATAATGTCAATAATATTGCAGGCAATAACCACAGCAATAGCAGCAGCAGCAACAACAACAACAATAGCATTACAACGTCAGCCACATACTATCACTTCCCCAATGATTTGCAGCAGCCCAGTGACTATACGATATTAAATTATAAAAATGAACCACGTTCATTGACCAGCGAAGAAACCCTACTCTTGGAGAAATCAACACAGGCAAATAATCATGCCACCGCCACCACAGGTTTGCTTATGCACAAGAGCAATAGTTATAATGGCACTACAGTTAAAGCGAAATCCACCATAATTAAACAGGATAGCCTTAATGGTCGCATCAATACTAGTCTCACCGATAGTGATAGTGAATATGGCGGTTATGTTGCCAGCAGCCATGTAACCACATTGACAGCCACTAAATCAGCTCTCAGTTCTTCACCAGTGGCCAATGATGCCGATGACGAACATGATAGCTTTCTGGTAGGTTCCTCAGGCGAAACAGCCACCTCGTCGTGCAGTGTAAATAATCGTCGCTTAAATCGTTCGAATAGTAAAACCCGCTCTTCAATCTGTTATCGTGCAAATGCTTTTATATCACGCAATTGGTATCTCAGCTATTTGGTACCGCTCTCCATACTATTAGCTTTAATGTTTGTCGCCTATTTAACGCGTGACTATGCGAAACGTTTACTGTATTGGATTGAGACACAAAATCCTTGGATTATATTTGCCATATTTATGCTGCTCTTCATCATTGTCAGTTTTCCAATAGTCGTAGGCTATTTTGTATTAATGATAACGGCCGGCTACTTGTTCGGCTGCATTAAGGGCTTCCTAACTGTGATATTGGGTGCAAATATGGGCATAGCCATTGCTCATGTAACATTAAGAAGTTTACGGCATCGTCTACCTATACAAAAGTGAGTATTTGTTTTAATATTTAAAAACTAATTTTAATTTTATTTATAAATTGTTTTTAGATTTAGTTTTTAAGATTACTATTATAACTGATGCCTTGAAGACGTGCTAATAGTACTGAGATCATATGATTTTTGTACTACTCTCAATCTATATAAGGTATCTTTGTAATGTGTCCTCCAAGCTTATTGTCTCGACGAATTCCGGGCATCAATAAGGATATGGTCAGGTTTCTAGGATGCATTTATGGATCACAGATTCCTACACCCTCTACATTATCACCGAACCTGCATATTGAGTTCGAAACGATCATTATTGTGAACAATCCTTATGTTATTCTGATGCATGAATTAACTCTACTCCTTTTTTAATTATACAACACAAAACTGCATATCCATTTGCTTTGAGAACAGTCTCTTCTTCTTCTCTCTATCTTCCCTTGCGCTGGGTATACCTTTCCAAAGATCTCCTCCCATTTCATAGAAAGATTTTGGGCGTTTTATCTTCTATGCTTGCAAGATCATCTGCCTACTAATTCCCCATATTTCCACATAACCTGAGAACCCATCAAAAGGTAACAATTTTTTCCCCTACCCATTCAGTTTCTCCATACAGTTCCATTCTATTTTCAACTTTACCTCGTAAGAACTCGGTTGATTGGCCTGTACTGCTATGCTCCATCCTTTACTATACCTTCTATCCAACTTGAACTGAGCCCATCTTTCGTCCGCACAGATTTCTGCTTAAAAGAAACTCACAAGTTTCTTTATGCGATTGGAGTATTTCACTCTAGGACCAAAAACTCCTAATCCTGTGGAAATATCAGCTCACCATTCATCCGTATACTATACACAGTGGGCCCTGTTTTATAGGAGTGTGTAGCTTCTAGGTCGTCCCATTCACTTTTATTATTAAATCTCGATACAAATTATTCCATAGATTCTGCTGTTACTGTGCAGCGAATAATTAATCCAGCGAATAATCCATTATCCTAACCATAGTCACCAAACTCTCATAATGTACTCAGCTCTGTTAGTAACTTAACATAGCTCTGTAAGCTGATTGGGTTTGTATCCGGGATATTTTAAATGACTTTAGCACGCCGCAAAGTGAAATGCATGAAAACAATTCACTTGGTCTGCTCAAGAACAGTAAATGGATTTTAAAATCTGTCTATCCGGGAGAATTGCTCTCTTTATTTTTGGTACTTTTTTTTAGTAGAATCTACATTATCTGACTCACTTTTGACATTTTCGAATTTATAATTAACCTTATTTAATGGGATTTCCCCTTTTCAAATATGTACACAAAAAGTACTATTATACTTTTTTAAAAATTTTTTAAAATTATTTTATTTATTGTTCTTATTTCCTTGCATACTTTCTCAGCTTATCTATGTATATAAAGAGCATTCTTTCTTTTCTAGCGATTACCAACAATAATTAAATGGAATTTATTTGTTGTCGCATGTAAGCATTTAAAAACCAATAAATTCTACATATATATGTATGTACATATATACATTTAAAGCTAACATTTTAAAATAAGCGATAACAAATACTAACAGTGTCTGGCTTTTGTTTAAATCTGCCTTCAAACGTTCAATCATTCGTGGGATGCCATCGATATTTATGAGAATTATAAAGTCGTCAAGTTTCTTTTGTTTGATTTAGTCTTACTATTGTTGTTGTTGTTTTTGTTGCTGTCCCTGTTTTTATTTCTGTTTATTATCAGCTATAAACTTGTAATAGGTTTTAAACAGCCAAACACTTGGCAGGAACGTTTGTTACACAATTGTGTTTGTGGTCGACAGTGCTAGCACAGATCACTTAAAATTGAATCCCCTGAACTAAGAGGAATGCCCATATCTTCTACAATATTCGATCGTTATTTCTGATGTGTGTGAAGATAAATTCGAATTTAACTAGCAAAGACAGAAACCGAAAATTTTAACAGAGCCAATGTTAAGGTTAACAGAGCAATTTTAAGTGTTTAACAGAAGATACAAAAAATGGTCATGGAAGAAATCATTGAATATCTACTCCATTCCTTAAAAATTATGCCCCACACGTTCCTGAGTGGAACAGCTTACCTGGTAATTCGAAAATTCTGCTGAAAATTGAAAAAATTAGACAAAAAAATGTTGTTTGATTTAACAATATCTGACGAGAATGATCGATATTGTGGAAAAATGAGACTTGCTGCAGGTATCCCACTATATATGTACAAATTGTAGCCTAAGGTGTCCCTAACAAAGCACTGTTAATACAGTGGTTTTTCACTCTTCCTAACTTAGCTTATATAGCCATAAAGTACTTAACTTTAAAGAACTTAAGTTTCCTTTTATTTGATGTATTTCTTCCATCACATATTGATTGTCCTCCCACATATCATTGCCCTCTAAAAAATGGAAAAATGTCAACACTTTTCAATGAAAATAAAAATAAATTCCAATTAAAAATGAAAATGTCTTGTCAATGTCCTTTATTTACTAAAAATAACAAACCTTTATTTGTATGTACACATGTAATTTCAAGAAATCCTTAAATATTCTCTCCGATAATGACATAGCTATCATAGAGTGGGTGGTGTTTAGTAACTTTTTCAACATTTCATTGTTATTCAATGAATTTTTTATGATTTCTGTCCAATTCCTTGTTTATTCCTTTGCTTTTATACCTTTAAAAATGACTGAAACATAAAAAAAAGTTTTTGTTTACAAGTACAACATTTCTTACTGCTGTCTAGATATTGTCAGTAAAAGTTTTGCGTATTTTGCGTCAAATACAATCAACAAGACCGCCCCTCCTCCGTCCCTTACGCTTGATAATAATTTATTTATTTAGCATGTTT
Source organism: Sarcophaga rosellei (assembly GCA_930367235.1). NCBI lineage: Eukaryota > Metazoa > Arthropoda > Insecta > Diptera > Sarcophagidae > Sarcophaga > Sarcophaga rosellei. The sequence continues at coordinate 10,196,485 of OV884020.1, read as the reverse complement.
AGAGGTACAATGTAATTGCAAAACAGTGAAGGATAGATAAACAGCACAAGTAAGAAATCGATCAAATTTTTTGGTCTTCTTCCTCTTCATTACAGTTTCTGCCGAAGTCATTGTAAGGTATTCCCCGCCTTTACAAATACAGGATTTAGTGTCCGGTTATAACTGCTATGAGGTTCCTTAGATGTACGTATATATAGATATATGTTTTTTCTCTCCACCTGTCTCTTTGTTTATGATCCAAAATTCGAAATTAAGTTCGAAAATTTTATAAATATACTGAAATTTGTTTTAATGCTTCCTTACTGCATTAAAAGTAAAATTTCCCTAAATTTCGTATATTTCGTCAAGTTCTTCATGTTCGAATTTAACAAATATTAGTTAAAATTCATAAAATATGACTTTTATCATGGATTTTCATCTGTAGAAACGAATTTTTATGTTTTTAGCCTATGTTCGAAAATTCGAAATTAAGTTCGAAAACTTTTGAAATATACTGAAACTTGTTTTAATGCTTTCTTATTGCACTTAAAGTAACATTTCTTTAAAAATTCGTTTATTTCATTAAGTTTTTCTTGTTCGAATTTAACAAATCTTAGTTAAAATGTACAAGACATGGTTTTTATCTTATAGTTTCATCTATAGAATTGATCTTTTATGTTTTTGTCTATGTTCGAAAATAAGTTCAAAATCTTGTTTCTTAACTACAAAGTTTAATGAAGTAATATTATTTTTTATTTATTTATATGGATATTATTTTTGTCTCTTGAAAAAATGGTCTTTTGTTCATATATTTTGCAAGTAATTTGGTTCTTTGCTATTTCTTTCAACCCAATTGTGTTCTTTTAAATCATTTAACTGCTATGTTATTTGAAAACACAATTCAATCGACATACAGGCAAATAGTTATTTAAGTAGACACATGCAGGGTCTGTCTGTCTAGCAGACAGTCCTACAGCCCATTCCACAGACATACCCATCCATATACACACACTTACAATTACCATTAAGTGTATAAATAATTTAAAGTGGTGTATTTATTGTAGGCATGTGTTTTCAATTGAACATGAATTTCTACAAGTTTCAACAACGACAACATCAACATCGTAACGTAACGTAATCAACATTATTGTCGTCACCGAACGCTGTTGTACTGTGTTCTTTTCTTAATTTAAAAATATAAAAGAGAAACATTTTCCCTTTTTGCATTTCTAAGAAGGGGAAAAAACAGCAGAGACGCTTAATTAACTCGTGACCCATATTTACCAAAATTGTAAAAAAAAGACAAACTTCAAGGTTTTCTTGTCTATTTTATAGCCTCTTTACTTTCACGTCTTAACGATTTTCTTTTTGGAACTTGTTTTTTCCAAAGCCTTCTTTAATTATTTTTTGGAAAAGTATTTCAAATCAATAAAAGTGATGAAAAAACTTTCGACGCTGTTTTTATTGCAAGAAACAATGACAGACACTGGAAAATTGCAAATTCTTATTATCTTCTTCATTTAAGAGAACATTTTTATGGAAGGGAGGGTTATAATCCTCACTAAAGGGTTGTATTGATCAATTAAGTAAATAATATTTCAAAAACATGATGATAATTTTCGAAGCACTGACATCAACAGCCAGTTATGCAAAATCCTTCCCTGGCTGTCGTCTACATGCGAGCACAAGTCTTCAAACATATCTTAAATCTTCCATTCTAATCTAGGTAAGTGTGTATCCTAACCAACCATAGTTACTTGTTGGGATTTCGGCTTTTATAGGAGTTTCGTGTATTATAATCGAGAGTTCCTAACTAACAAAACACACTCACTGAAAGGTTTCTAATATTCTGCAAAGAGAACTGTTGAAACGGAAATACTTTGGTGCAGCGTTCAAGTCCCATTTCTATAAAGCAGTATGGTATTAACATTACTATTGAATATGCTCATAGCCCTAGTGTTCAGGAACCCTAAGTGCGTTAAAGTTCTATATATAGTGTCGAAAAGGTCTAGGCGCTCACATATATCACTTTCGAATTGATAGTATCGATTGAATTGCTTTAAGGGCCACTTGACTATATATAAATACGAGTACACTTCATTTTTTACGCACATATTTCAATGGCATTGGTATCGATTTACCAATTCCAGGTACATTGATTCCTGACCCTACTATACCATTTCCTAGTTTCAATTATTCTGTATGCCATAGCGCTGGCAGTCGGAATTGAAATTTATAGAAATTGTAGTCTAGCCTTCAAGTTCATTGAAAATCATTCGAAAGTTTTTGACGACATGGTCTTGGTGTCTTAAGTCTTCGCTAACGATATTAGATTGGCTTAGGAGGAACTGCCTCAAGACCTGCAAACGTCCACTAATGTCAAGGCCCTATTTTTATTCTAGTGGATCTAGTCTTTTGAGCTCTGATAGTAATCAACTGTAATTAAGTGGTATGAAAATGCTTCACAAATCCTTTGTTCTAGGATTGCCGCCAAACTATCGTTCTTGCCGTTCATTTATAAAACGTAGTCGCCCTAGTCTAGTAGATACGTTTAGTAGTATGTTTGCTTACTAGACGAGAGTCCGCGATTCAAGGCACTGCTCTCAGGGACTCCGAAGGAAACATATTCCTTCTCAGCAGTATTCTGTCATTAATTCTGAGAGTAAATCAAATTACCATGAATAGCTTCTTAAATTTGTGGCTCGGAATTGACGTTTAACTGAAGGTTCCGCCATCTGTTAATAATTTATATACTCAACGTTTTCAACAGACTATTCTAATTAACATGACATCACCATGAAGTATAGGCATAATGAGGATCTGTTTGTTTGAATGATAGTTTCTTTTGTTCAGTTCGGACTCAATTCGGTTCTCATAAGACTTTCCTTAATAATTTGGTAATTTAACACCATAATACTACAACAGTATAATATTATTGATTCGAAAAAAGAGAGAAATTATTTACGGCTCTTTTGTTTTTGCCTCTTAAAGGTTTTTGATCACACACCAATATCTGCCTTAAATTTCCTGAATTCGCGTACTATTGCAGACACTGTAGAGAATTTTTCGGTTTTTTTTAATATAAAAAATCGATTATGATATTGTAATTACTACGAATATGCTAATAAAGTAGCAATTTTATGGCATTTTTATTGTTTTTCTAATTCTGTTTTATTACTACAATTAATGTCGTTCTGTTTTTGTTTTATTTTGCTGATGATAAGACATAATTTTTAAATATTTTTTTACAATAAATTCTATAAACAAAAATTTTTATATTCTTACGTTCGTTGAGCCATTTGTTCCACTAGACAGTAAAATTGAAATTTATTTTCGTCAAGTTCAATGCCAAATACTTAATTATTTAATAATTTAGTCATAAAAAATTGATAATTTCATAGTGAATATGCATTTCGCTAGAAAATTAATGTCCATACCTATGAATTACGATATGAACTTATAAGGATTTAAAGCACAAAAATTTTACGTCATATATGGGGTCATTAAAAATTTGTTTCTTTCTTTCTTTTCTTTTAAAACAATAAAATTATTTTTCTTCCATTATAATCAAATGACGTTCAAAAGTTCAAATAGAAAATCAGCAATACTTTGCTAATCTACATACATACATACATATGTATGTACATGCAACTGAGCAAACGTGCTATTAAATACATGTTTACGTATTTATTATTATTTTTTTTTCTTCATTGAGTATCCATTTTAATTACTCATTGAATATAATCGTTATTGTCTGTTCTTTAAAATTAGCAATTTAGAGTGTTCCCATAGAGATATTTTCATTTGATAATGTTTAACTGTGTTTGATCAAAAAACTTTTCTTTACACAATCGATTATAGAAGATAGTTTCTCCTACAGGACCTTTATTAATTAAGCGCTTCCAAAATTATTTGAGATATACCACTTATTGGGTCCCATTTTTCCACAATATCCATCATCAGTCATCCTATCCAGGCACTGTTAAAATATGGCATATTTGAAGTCCAATATCTCCAGTTCCAAAACTATTTGGGATATACCACTTATTGGGTTTTATTAGGGACACTTTAGGCTACAATTTTTATATAGTGGGATATGTGTAGCAAGTCCCATTTTTCCACAATATCTATCATCCATAGGGTATATTTAAAGCCCAATATGTCCAGTTCCAAAATTATTCGGGATATATACCACTTATTGGGTGTTATTAGGGACACCTTAGGCTATAATTTGTATACAGTGGGATATGTGCAGCAAGTCCCATTTTTCCACAATATCTATCATCCATCATCCTATCCAGACACTGTTAACGTAGGGTATATTTGAAGCTCAATATCTCCAGTTCCAAAATTATTTTTGACTACTTATTGGGTTTTATTAGGGGCACCTTAGGCTACAATTTGCATATATAGTCAGATATCTGCAGCAAGTCCCTGATATCGTATATTTGGGTGATTTCTTCCTTGACTATTTTTCGTAGTTTCTGTTCACCACTTAACATTGCTCGTTAGCTTTAACATTAGCTCTGTTAAAATTTTTGGTTTTTGTCTTTGCTAGTTAAATTTGATTTTATCTTCACACACATACGTTAACAGTGGCTGGGTAGGATGATAGATATTGTGGAAGGCAGATATCCCACTATATATCTAGGGCATCAAGGATTAAAAAACAGTTTTCCTTAGGGCCGAGCTTTACTTGGGACCGAAGGTATAGGCGACAAAACTACATATGAAATGGTTTAAATAGGATAAAAAACGAAATTGTGGGGAAATGAACTTGGAAATTTTAATAATTCTCATTGAGTTAATATGCAATTACATATATACATACATATATCCAAGAAAATGTCGTATTTTTCGCAAGTTGCATTTTTTGGTATATGACTTGCACTTTTTGAGTCGGTGACTTGTATTTTTTTGGTTGATGACTTGCATTTTTTGTTGATGACTTGCATTTTTTTGGTATATGACTTCCACTTTTTTTGATTGATGACTTGCACTTTTTCTGGTAAATGACTTGCACTTTTTGAGTCGATGACTTGCATTTTTCTGGTTGATGACTTGCATTTTTCTGTCAGATGACTTGCATTTTTCTGGCAGATGACTTTCATTTTTCTGGCAGATGACTTGCATTTTTTTGCTGATGACTTGCATTTTTTTGGTATATGACTTGCACTTTTTTTGGTTGATGACTTGCACTTTTTTTGGTTGGTGACTTGCACTTTTTTGGTTGATGACTTAAATTTTTTTTCTTGATGACTTGCATTTTTCTTGGTATATGACTTGCACTTTTTTGGTAGATGACTTGCATTTTTCTGGTAGATGACTTGCATTTTTTTGGTTGATGACTTGCACTTTTGAGTCGATGACTTGCATTTTTGTTTGGTTGTTGACTTGCATTTTTCTGGCAGATGACTTGCTTTTTTGTTGATGAATTGCATTTTTTTGGTGTATGACTTGCATTTTTTTTGGTAGATGAATTGCACTTTTTGAGTCGGTGACCTTAGGCTACAATTTGTATATAGTCAGATATCTTCAGCTGATATTGTATATTTGGGTGATTTCTTCCCTGACTATTTTTCGTATTTTCTGTTAACCACTTAACCTTGCTCGTTAGCTTTAACATTAGCTCTGTTAAAATTTTTTGGTTTTTGTCTTTGCTAGTTAAATTTGAATTTATCTTTACACACATCAATTTCTCTCCCTGTCCTTATTAAAAGGCTGATACGAAGACTTTAATAATAATCGATTTCCTTTTTTCATCAAACTGTGGATGGGAAACCCTAATCCTGTCTGGTTCAAACCGCTTTTAAATAATGAAATAAATTTTCTTTAAGTGCTCTGCTGCCCAATTAAATTGTTCTATTTTGTATCGTTTATTATTTATTTTGTATCGTTTATTATTGTTTTTTTTATATTTTTAACATTTTTTTCTCTACAGATTAATTAAAAATGAGACTGGACGTGCTATATTGCGTGTTATATCTGGACCGAGAGCATTTCGTGTGGTATTATTTACCCGTTTAACGCCCATACCATTTGGCATACAAAATGCAATATTCGGGGTAAGTGTAAACATTAATTGTATACAATAAACATATTTTTCATATCTTTGTACATATTTTTTTAATTCTTTTTTTTCATATAAATTTTGAAATATTTTTTAAAACAAAAAGTATTTAAATTTATGATGTTTTTTTGATTTCTCTGAAATCAAGAAAAAAAAATACAAATTTTCAAATATTTTCCACAAAAATAGACTATAAAAACTCAAAAGTTCAATGATAATTTAAAAAAAAAACAAAATAGACACAACAACAAAATGTGATGAAAAATAATTTTTTAAAAATAAAAAAAAATTTTGTTTATAATTTTTGTTTATGTTTTCATTTGATTTTACGATTTGAAAATTTTTTCGTCTCGTCTGTCCAATACCGTTGTGGTATTCGTTTAATATACGTTTGTCAACATTTGGTATGTGTCTGGCTGGACTGAACTGACTGGCTGGTATTTGTGGTTCGGTCGAGTTGATAGTTATTGTCTGGTTAGCCCCAAATTGGACAAAAAATAATACCATTTTTATATGCCATATAGTAAAGGCAAATATATTAGGGGCGTTCTAAATAGTCAGGATTTGTTTAAGACACTTAAAAGATAGAAGATATATCCGCTCTTTGTTCAACTTATTCAAATGATTGCTAATTATTTGACAGTGAAATGCCCGACCATAACGAAAACTGTTGTGAAATCCTTGATCCAATAGCTATCTAGCCCAATAGGTCAGAAAACCGCACCTTTTTGAATTTATCGAATTTTTCACGATTTATATAGAGCATTTTGTTTGCTCATATAAAAGTTAGCTTCGTCGGTTATATCTCTCTTTTTAAATTTTATCGATTTTTTCCCAATTTATGGAGGGTATATTTGGTAAAAAAATACTTGATTTTTCAACTTTATTATCTCCAATCAGCAAATTGTTGTTTTCATATATATTTTTGTTTTTTTGTAAAATTCAAAGGCTTAGCTTCGTCTTTCTCTCATTTTTCTCCAATTTATCAATATTTTTTCGATTTTTAATCGATTTTCTTTCCTCCCTTTTACAAAATTTTCAATTATGTTAAGTTAACAGTGTCTGTAACAGTCACTGTAAAAAAAGAAATATAACTTTCGTAGCTAACTTCACACACATGGATTTTGAACGATTTTTTATAATTGGTCGACTATCACGAGTACACCTTATTTTCTACACCCTGCGGCCTATTCTTAAAATAAATAAAATATGACAGTAATGAAGGAATAAAAAAAAAAATGGGAGTAACAAAGTGTACAGAGCTCAAAGAACACTGCATTGAAATTAAAATTATTTTTTATCCAAAAACCTGTATTTTAACTCATTTATTTAAAAATATCACTTCGCTTAATATGTACGTCCCTATTTAATTTAAAACAAATAGTAAATAGACATCGTAATTTTTTTTTTTATTTAAAAAATTTTTTTATACTGTATCTGTTTGAAATATGACCTACAAACCGTATTTGATTTTGAAAATAAATTTCATTTACCCAACCGCCACTTAAAATGAAGTGTTTTAGATTTAACCCCCCACTGTTTCTAAGTTAAATGGAACAAATCATTTGAAATGATTTTTTTTCTTTAATAAAATTAAAAATCATGGAAAATTTAGTGAAAAATTATTTTAAAACTTATTTTGAATGAGTATCAATTTCATAATTGGCTATAAATTGAAATTACCCTAAGACTAGGGGTTACTGGGCTTTTTGGTTTGCTTAATAATAGCAGTGCTTTGCATAATACATAATCAATGTCTATGAAAGGAAAGCCGAGCTTCATTCATGATAATAAGTCTGTCAAAGAAGCATAAAGGTTTGCTACTTTAGTACCCAAATCACTTTAGACAGAGGAGCCAAAGCGAACACCGAGGCTTGACTTGCAAATCCGACTTTTAAAGGCGGTGCTGGCAACTATTATATTATGCATCTACAACATAAATGCGGATATTCGAAAAATATATGTATGCTTCTTTATAGAAGTAAAACATGGTTTATTTCAATATAAGCAACGATCGTCTACTCGGTAAACTCCAAGACGCCTTTTCCTTGTTCGGCATAGTACAGGGCATATACTTGATTGGTAAAGAACTTTGATTCCCTCTTATTCGTTTCAACATCTTCAAGTTCCATAATAGTTTGGCAAGTATCCAAGACCAATGCATTTTACATGAGTACTCATAATGCATGCTTTTGAGTTTAAACAAACTTTTCGCGCACCTTCTATCCAACTTTAGCCAGATTTTCTAAGTAGTTCAGCCTATGTCCGAGTTCAAACTCTCAAAAAAGGCCCTGCCTGTCCTTAGCCCCAATCTACCAAGGGCTGGGCAGTTACAGAGGAGGTGTTCGATAGTCTCCAACTCCTTCCCTGCTCTTCAACAGTCCGGACGGGGATCTGTTATAGATCCCCGTCAGCGACCTAATCTCTCAGTGCCCCGTGATAAAACCGACAACAAACCTTAAGCTGGCTTTATCCAAGCCCAGCATCCAACCTGTTCTCTTACCGCCCACAGCAGGCCATAGACATCTAGAAACAAAATGGCCCTAAGGGCAGCCTGACTGTCAACGAAGATCACGTAAGATTCCGAAGCTGGGCCACTAGCTATGGCCTCAATAGCCTTCAAGATTGCGAAAATGCTGCAGTCATCGTTCAACCTGAAGTGGAGTTCAAGACCGAGTTCCCTACAGAAAGCCCCAGCACCTGTACATCCACCTAACTTAGACCCATCTGTGAAGATATCTCTGTGCCCCTGGAGTACCCCACCATTCCATTGTGCCATTTCCGGTATAAGTATCCTTAAACCAGGCTGGAAGGTCGGTGGCTTTTTCCGTCCATACTTCCCGTCAAGAAAGACGACATTCAGAACTCTGGAGCGACCTATCTAGTTTCTCTTCAGTTGTCGAATAAATTATTTCAATACTTTTTTGAAAAATTGTTAATATGTATTTCTGTTCAGTGTTGTTGAAGTTTCAAGGTATCTGTATTGAAGGTGTCACAGCTCTGTGTTTTTTTATTTGATTTACTATTTCTGTTTATATTCTAGAGAATATGGAATATATTTTTTATTTAAGATTTAAGGTAAATAAAACGTGTGTATATTTCCTTTTGTTTATTTTTATTCGTACCAGATATTTATTACGTTTTGTTTACGTTTTTTTCCGATTGTTTTCATTTTTCGTGAATAACGTAAATAAACAAAACATATTTATTAATAATTATTTAAAAAGATATAAATCGTTTCTTATGGAGTCCATTTAGAAAAGACAAAGAAATAGTAAAAAAAATGTGACAATATTTAACACTATTAATACCCTTGTTGTGTGCATTGATAAATGTATTTTTAATCATTTCATTAAAATGAATTCAATTTATATGCTAAAATATCTTATTTAAATACAGTAAAACACAATATAAAAACTTGATTAATTGAAGTAATTAAGGTTACTTACACACATAACGAGTAAAAACATATTGTTTTTTATTTATTTTAAATCGATTGTATCTAAAATGGGGTTCATGATACGAGGGCGGTGCAATAAATCCGTAACTTTTTGATTGAAATAAAGGTTTATTAATAAAAATTTTATTTCTCAATGCAGTCTTCTTTGAGCTCTCTCTCTACACTTTGCCTGGCGTTTTATTGCTTCCAAAAAATCTGGTTTGCCGGGTTCATCAAATCTGATATTTTTTTGTTGGAATTCAAATCGCTTTCCCCTGAACCGCAGATTTGGAAACAAGAAACAATTTCACACGTGCATATATAATTCGTCACTACAATCCTTCAGTCAGGAGTACGACCAAGTTTCTTAGACCACTTATATTGTGTGTGTTAATTTGTATACATGAGTGGCGGGACCTACAGTTTAAAGTCGACTCCGAACGACAGATTTTTGAAGAAACTCGTCATGGCAATTTTTATTTACTCACAGAGTTTTTGCCAGAAATCTGCTGAGAGGAAGTCGCCGAAGAAATATTTTTCATATTTTGTTTTGTTGGAGATGTCAGATCTGGCGTCTCATGTCTAATATGTCAACACACGATCTACTAGATTACGACGACATCCAAAAGAAGGAAAAACAAACAGTTTCTCTAATCCAAATCCGGAAAATATTAAATATTAACTCGGTCTCAAGAACATCAATTCACACAAGCCCTTGTATCGTTGTATGACGTGTATTGTTGGACGAAAATACAACAGTGTATGCTGGTTGTTGATAGTTTTCATATAAAAATCCGATACACTTATACACATTTTTTTCATGTATTTTTCAAACTTGTATTGGTTTCGTGCTATCAGTTTATGTAAATGCCAGTAGTCAAGAAGAAGAATAAAAATACAAAATATTTTCTATGTAACTTGAGTTAACAATTAACATTTAAAAATTTTAATCGTTCGCACAGATAATTCATTAATTTACTTTTTTCCGAAATATTTTTCAGTCTGGTGCATGAAAATCAAATTATGAATACTGGTCTTCTTCTTTTTATCGTTTTTTGACGTTTGAAATACGAAATACACAATACAACATAACATTGAGCGTTCACAAACAAAAAGTGTATTCAATATTCAACATACACGATACAAAGTCGTGTGAATTGCCCAATTGTATTTCGTATATAACGGCAAGGTCTAAGCTTTGTAAGGAAATAAAAATTTCACCGAAATCGTAGATTTTTGTGTGTTTCGTTCAACTGTAGTTTTGAAACCATATGCCTGAATTAAAAGACAATTTTCTACTTTAATTAGCTTTCTTAGTTACCAAATTATTCAATTACAAAGTACAGACAGTACGAAACATTGTTAATTATACGTTTAATTGCTAAAACGTACAAGTTATACAAAGTATTTTTTTTTTCTTTTGTAAAAATGTTTTTAACTTTAAGAAATACATGCGATATTAGGAGTACTTTATTTTATTTTTACTTTTTCACGCTCTCAAAAAGTAATTAGCGTTATTACGAAATTATAATAAAAAAAAAACGCTTAGACTTGTTTCACCTGTTTTTTTTATGAAACGTTTCATTTCAAACTTGTTAATTAATGCCTTTTATATGCATACAAACGTACGTACAAATGTATTAGAATTAATTTGTTTGTTTTATTTTTTTATTTTCTATTCAATTACAAATATACATTTGAATTTTTTTTGTTTTGTTTTTGTATTTGTAAATATCTTTGAATTCGACTTTGGTTTTGAATTTTTTGTTTCAAAGCTTGTGTCGTATGTATTGATTTAGTTTTTCTAGTTTCTAGTTTACAAGAGCATTTGTTTCCAATTTTCTATTCTATTTTCTTTTGTTGTATTCTTTTGATTATAAAATGTCATGTTTTCTCACCTAAAAATTTTGTTTTATTATTGTTCTTTATTTGATTTTTTCCATTGTCTTTTAGTCTCTCTCTCTCTCTGTTACATTTTACATTTTTACTAAAGGTTGAGGTTAAACAATTTCTAATTCAGAAAGGGGGGGTCATCACAGTTTGACTTGTTAACAATCAATAGAGTTTGTCACAATGTTTGTTATGGACAACAGAATCATTTAAAATTTAAATTTTTAGTGGATTTTCTAAATCTCTTCTTTTATTTCAAAATTCTTTGAAAGTTAGCATCTTTAATGTGGTCGAACATTTTATTAAAGTGCTTATTTACATTGTAAATTGGAGGGTGCAAGTGCTACTAACAAGAATCCACTGTGTTTACCGAATACAACAAAACATGTTCAAAAACATGTCTATAATTCAATGTATGAAATTTAACGTGACGTTACCTCATGCAACGTAACGTAAAGTATTTGCTTTTTTTTCTTTTTTGATAACTTTTACATCTCACTCCACTACGAAAGCGTATCTGTTAAGGCCTTAACTTTTCAAATTTTCAACTTCGTAACTGAATATGTAACAGTGCTGCTGTCAACAGGCATCTGTTGAAAGAGGAATTTCTATAACGTCTACTACTTCAACCAAGGTTAAGCTTGATTACTGAATTTGGTTGCGGGTTTTCAACCACGCCCACCATGCTCGACGCTCAGTTAAGGCCTCTACACCCGTAGCCATTGAAAAATTCACGATCACGAAAGCCATAGGCGACGCACTTGGCTCAGTGGTTTCAGTTTTACGTGATCAATTGGGTATGAGAAATCTTTCCTATATAATAGATGCCGCGTTTGCTTACAATCAACCACAATCTCAGTTGTGTGGAAACTTTGCCGTGTCTATGGCTTCGTTTAACCACAATATGAAAGAATATTAACAATGGATATTTGCATATATGGAATATTAACGTGGATCCAGTACACCAGATATCAAAATGAACTCAAAAATCTGAAGGATGTTAAAATCTCGTAATTTTGAAATTTTAAAACTATGCGGAAATTTTTTTGATCTTCTCCGGTATTTGAATTGGTCAGGTTTGTGGTTCTCTAAAGCGTTTTATAAGTTAACGAAATGTGTTCGAAGATGAAAATGATAAAATGTTAAAGCCAACTGTGTTCAATATAGGGACCTGATTCTTGACTTTTTCGTACCGCAATTGATTGGTGTACATACATATCGCTGATATCGTTGATATATCACCGCTCAAGGTCCCGCCACTCAAGTATAAAAATAAGGCACACAATATGAGTGGTATGAGAAGCAAGGCCGTAATCCTGACTGAAGGGTTGTAATGGCCAATTATGTATGTACTTAATGACATAAATGAAAGAGCAATTCTATGAAATTAATATATAAGTAGGTCTACTTATGAACTTCTATAAAAAGTACCCTCGATTCAAAAGAAATTTTTATTTTTGTATTGCGAAGTGTGAAAATTAAATTTGTCAATATTTGTTTATGAGTGAATTTGTTTTTTCCTTTAAGAATCTACCGAATACATACCAACATAACATACATTTAATTGCGTTTTAATTTGATTATACATTGAAACTTTCAAATTAAATTAAACACAAACGCCTGAACGTATTACATACGTATGTACACTAAGACCCTGTTTAACGCTGCTCCGCTTAACGCTGTTTCAGTATTTCGCTGTAGTATTGGGACTCCCCTAAATCGTACTCTGTATTGATATTTGTCGTATATGTGTGCAAATGAAACGGCCATGCACCAACCAAAAGCTGTGCACTATACAGGGACGGTGTATACTATGTATCCTTTTCAACGCTCTTTTGTTAGTCTGTCCAGAATTAAGATTCTAACTGTATTTTCTGAAGTCGCAATCACAGTACGAATCCGTTACATATGTATTTACATATGTACTTGTTAAGTTGCCTCGTTGAACGTTGTTTCGTTTAGCGCTGGAACTTATTGGAACGTATCCCCCGCGTTAAGCGGGGTCTTACTGTATATCATCTATAAACATACATAAAATTCAAGAATTTATTTAATATCATATGCGTTAATAAATATATTAAAAATAGCGTATAAATTTTGAGGTTATTGTGGTCATGATTTCATTTAAATACATTCATACATACATGTATATACACACTCGTATATTGTATTTGTCTGAAATGAAATTTAAGTCATAAATTAGAATTCGAATGTCATGGCAGCTGTATGTGTACGTACATACGTATAAAAATACATTTTATTCAATCTGTTAAATTTTAATACTGATTGCCACATGTGTGTGCGATCGAACATCAGTTTAGGGATCTGGTTATATGGTATGACCTATAGGATCTTGTAGTAAAAGACTTCGACTTAGAAGTTGTCAACGTGAGAATGAATTTTGTTATGGTGATGCATGTTAGGTGTATATTGTATGTATGTATGTATGTATGTATGTGGTTTGTGTGGAAGGTAGTTAGGACTATTTCTTTACTTGACAAATATCTTTAGCACTAGGATTGTAGAACTTAACTATGGTCAATGATTTGATTCACTCATGACCTAAACCAAAGTGTTTTGATAGGTGTATGAAATACTCTTCTATTTTTCTTAATAAAATAATGGGACCCATACATACATACATACATATGTAATTGACCATTACAACCCTTCAGTCGGGATTACGGCCTAGCTTCTCAGCACCACTGATGTGGTGTGTATTAATTTTTTACATGAGTGACGGGACCTACAGTTTATATAGCGTCGACTCCGAACGACAGATTTTTTGAGAAACTTTTCATAGCAATCTTATTTACTCTCAGGGTTTTTTGCCAGAAATCTGCTGAGTGGAAGTCGCCGAAGAAATATTTTTTCATATTTCGCTTTGATATCTGACCGGGGATTTGAACCCTGGCTTCGCGTCTAATAAGCCAACACACTACCTACGGCGACATCATATTATATTCTCTTCAGTTGTCGAATAAATCTTTCGCCTTTTAGTAAAGATATCCGTGGAGAGGAGCACTCTAATAGGAATGAAATGGAATGGTAGCCTGCATAGCTCTGTATTGCCTATGTAAACTTAACTAATCTTTCACTAGAATATATTAGAATTATTATTAAACATTTAAGAGATTTAATTATGTATCTTGTACTATATTTTTAATTTGTTCCTTATCAAAAGGTGGTCAAGCAAAAAATCTTCAAGAAAAATACCAAGAATTTCTGTCATTGTTAAGTCTTTCAATGGCATGAGTCAGTCAATCTTTTTATTTCAATATCCCAACAAAAAGTGTATGAGAATAAATCCATGAATACGCCACATGCATAAGTAATATGTATTATTGAGTATTCATAGTTATACCCTACAGCATGTGTTAAATGTTGTAGTTTAGCGATGTTATGTACTAAGTGATGTCCCTATATTACATACATATGTTTGTAATGATAGCGTTAAAATATTTTAATTAAGCAGGTCAGTTACCCTTACGTTTAACTATGGGCTAGCACCCAAGCACTATTAAGCAAGTTTAATTGCGTTAAGGGAAGGGTATGCGAAAGTCGTTAACTTAATGTTTTAGATTTATTGTTTTCTTAATGTTTTGTTGTTATTATTATGATGATATTGCGTTATGAATACTAATAAATATCGGAAACTATGCGGAAAAATAATAAAAAAGGTGTTTTCCTGTCCTTTTGTTTTGTTCATTCATAGTACTATTCTTTATTTAGTTTATTTTTTATTTTAATCCACCTCCCCTCCAAAAAAAAATAAAAAATAAAAAAATTCAATTAAATGTTATCTGTGGACATACTATGAATTTACACCCACCAATGTTAATTGCTATTAATTTATTTAATACTTATGTAATTAAAACAACCCTTTTCTTTTCTTTCTTTACTATTGTTATTATAGGTCAGTACAATTAATTCAAAAGTTTATCATACGGCAACATTTTTGGGTCTTCTGCCTGCTCAAATGATTAATGTTTACTTGGGTTCTACATTAAGGTCAATGCATGAGGTCCTCAACAATCATGGGACAGCGGTAACGGGATACATTAGTTTTGGTGTAGAGGTAAGTATAATTAATTTTGAGAAAAAACCAGTCAATCTATTAATATTCAATTAAAAAAAGTAATTACAATACTAATAGAGTTGTTTAAATGGTCAACTAAATACAACTGATTAATAAGTTCGATATCGAATAAACAAAAAAGCAACAACAATACTTAACTACTTAATTTATAACACATGTGTGAAGAAAAACAAACAAACAAAGAAGAAAATAAAATAAAACCTACAGTTTAATATAATTTTTTTATTATTGTTTAACAAATAATAATATTGTTATACACACATGTGTTGTTTAATTCAAAAATAATGACATCTGTTTGCGTTTTTATTAGCGATTTAAAAAAAATTTATTTCAAATCTCTATTCGAGTCTACCGTTTAGTTTCTAAATATGATATGCTTAAAGGTATGCTTTAAAATATAGTAGACGTTAAAATGACTTGAAAAATAAGGCTGCCAGAGTATGCCAAAAATATATGTCGAAAAAAATTTATATTAATCCTTATACTATGTTCAGATAGGCACTTTTATTGAGCCAATATTCGGTATATTGAGTACAATATTTTAAGTGTTCAGACATAACAATAGAAGCACTACAGCTGCTTATTGAATATTCATTTGACAGCTGGTAAACAAAACAGCTGGCTATTTCAACAACATTGTTTTTTTTTTTGTTGTTTTATTTGTCTGCCGTTGTTGGCATTTTAAGCTCACTGAACATACTTATGACAGTGCTGCATTTTAAGTTTTACTCAATATTATACCAATTTCCATATTTATTGCGCAATAATTAATTGAAACTTTATTGAAATATTGAGCTCAATAATGGCGTTTATTGCGATTTACGCAATAAAGGTGCATATCTGAACACCGTATTATATATAATCTCTCTTTAGTCAAGATTACTACCTAGCTTCGACACCACCCTTGTTGTCGTCTGAAGCTTAGGGAATTATATTCACAGCTTTTTTCTTATTTTATTTATTGGATCTTATTGGCATTAAACTATCTCCATTCAAAACGGTATTTACGTTTAAACCGCGTTCCAAATCGAAATTTTCTCATGATTGGTCCCTTATCCAGTACTTGGTTACGACTGGCTTAGTAAAACTAGGCCACTGCTGTGATGATTTTCTAAGTACCATTGTCGATAGATTGTGGGACAACTCGGAATGAGTTAGAATAACATGAGGCATGACGGACATTAGTATATTATGCTGTGTGTCTTAGAAAAAGCTAATGAATATGTTGATTGACTATAATGATCAACATTCTATCTGTTACGTACCACGTTGGGTAAAAAAAAAGTGCGGGACTAGGTTAAGTTTGAACTTATTTCCTCATTATCGATATCTGAAACATCAGATCGCTACCGTGACCAATTTCTATTCACTAAAAAGAGTCATGTGGAACTACAGGACTATCATACAGATGCATACTACTACAGCTACTCTCCAATGCGTTCTCTCTCCAAGCAATATTCTCGACGCAATTCAATGTTTAGACTTTGGCACTTTGGCTTAAACTCGAAATAAGTTGTCTTCAATTGAATAATTTATTTACATATTAATTTACATTCTTATTTTCTTATTGCAGGTAATTTGTGGCGTTGCCTTAATGTTTTGGGTGGTACAAAAAGCTCGCAAAGAATTATCGGAAACTTTGCTCACCGATATAACCAACGATGGCAAATTAATCGATATACAAGTGTAGCAAGACTGCTGTAATTTTATTTTATTACTAAATAATAAATATTTATAAAAACAAACAAGAAATGATACATTATAACATACATACCTACCATATACATATAAATTTATTATATATATTTTTCTATTATTTTTTTTTAACTAATGCTTTTAAAAGCATTTATTTAAAATTTGTTTATTTTTTTGATAAAAAAAAAACAAGGAAAGCTTTCAAAAAATACAAAAAAAGGAAGAAAAAACTAAAACATGACATACAAATGAAGTTATCGAATTATATGTTTAATAAATAATATTTTTTTTTTATATATAAAACTAGTTATACAAATAGTTATCCATATATTGTATGTAGTGTTGTATATATACATAATTTAGTTTTCTAATGGAACTTAGTTTATAATAAATTTAATTTTAATTTATTATCTCTTTTTCGTTCAAAGCATTTCAAAATAATAATTGTTAACAATACTTATACATATTTTTCTATTTTAAAGAAAAATAATTTGTTTTTTAATTTATTTTTATAATAAAATTTGTTTTTTTTTATTTGTTAATAATTTTATATATAACTTGATTTAAACATGTTTCCCCGAAATTAAAAACAAATAATTAACACCTACCAAAATTAATTCAAAATTAACTGCTGTGCCTATTCTTAAAAAAAAATAAAATAAAAAAAAACCATTCACTTAAAATGAAACAACAACAAACCAACCAAGTAACAAACAAACAATTTAAAAGATATCCTTACTCTATAAAAAAAAATTAAAATGAAATCTATAGAGTAACAACTATTATAATAATACTATACTATAGCTTTTTATTTTCTGATCTAAGCTTATCTTTTTAATATAAAAAATTGTTTAGTCAAGACAGTATATTTAATAAAAAAAAAAAACTCAAAAAAATTATTTAAAAAAAAAATTTATTTCAAATCGTATTGCCGCCAACTTCTGGGTTCCTTTAAGTAATGCTCTCCAAATATGGTATCCAGAACACTGATGGCAAAGTCTACATCCAATTTGGTAGCACATAGAGGTGGTTTCAAGCACATAACCTGTTCAAAAGGTTGAAAGAAGAAGTTCGTATAATTTATTGAATTTATTATCGTAAGTAAAATATTTTCAAAGTATATTTTTTTGTTCACAGTATTAATGTATGTACCTTTAATTTATTATTTTTTATTTTCTCCTAGATTTTCTGGAAATCTTTTAATTTGTGGTTATAACTTAAGTATCTTAATATTTTATCTGGTATTCGATTATTTAGTTGCTTGCTTCAAGATATCAATTACTTACATTAGTGCTTGGAGGATACAAAATACTAAAATTTGTACGATATTTCGTTGTTCAAGGAGAACTCTTGTCGTATAGCGTTATAACATGGACCATAAGTTCTTCTGGTCGAAAAAGGTATAAGTTTTCTAATTTCTAACTTCACAGGTCTAACTAAATCTTATTCAGGTTTTGAAACTTATATAGGATCTGATCATTCAAGTAGCAATTTCTCTATTGGAACAGTGTGAAAAAAGAAGGAGAAGAAAAATGCGATAGGCACAATCTAAAGTCTCAGTCCCACTTATTTTATGTGGCTGTTTAGTATTTTTTTTTGGAAAAGCCGAGTATTGGACTGATATGGAGCGGCAGATTGTATCCTTCAAGCTGAAGTTTATAAAATACTTAAATATATAAAATAACAATATTTCAATGTTCAAGGAGAACTTTTGTGGTATAGCATTATAACATCGATCATAAGATGATAAAACCCCGAAACAGGTATAAGTTTTCGAATTTCTAACTTCACAGGTCTAACTAAATCTTATTCAGGTTTTGAAACTATATATAGGATCTGATCATTCAAGTAGCAATTTCGCTATTGGAACTGTGAAGAAAAATGCGATAGGCACAATCTAAAGTCTCAGTCCCACTTATTTTAGTATTTTTGTTGGGAATGCTGAGTGTTAAACTGATATGGATCGGCAGATCCTTCAAGCTGAAGGTCATAAAATACTTAAATGTGTACAATATTTCGATGTTCAAGCAGATATAGCATTATAACACCGACCACAAGATGATAAAACCCCCAAAAAGGTATAAGTTTTGGAATTTCTCACTTCACAGGTCTAACTAAATTTTATTCAGGTTTTGAAACTTATATGGAATCTGATCATTCAAGTAGCAATTTCTTTAGTGGAACTAGGATAGACACAATCTAAGGTCTTAGCCCGACTTATTCTATGAGAATGCTGTAAACACTACCTTTAAAGCTGAGTATTACACTGATATATGTAGATCATTAGATTATATTAGCTGGTTGATAATTTTTTTTTAGAAAAGAAAATTACCGGCTGTTGTTACCTCTTTTTTGGTAATCTGAGATTCGCCTGAGCTTCATTGTTCTGCTAACTTTAGAATGAGGCAAATCACATCATGCAAGATAACCATCTCAGAGTGCTATGGAAAGTGCAAATAGAAATTTTAGCCTGAATCGGGCTTGGTGACGTCAAAAGGCATCCCAAAGACAGAGAAGCTACAATCTGTATTCAGTGGAATGTTAAGTTCATAATTATCCCGCACTCTGAGAACCAATGTCTAATATGCTAGGAGGAACCATGAACACTGTACATATTTTTGCTGTCTAGATGTCATGCAAACCGCAAATGGAAATTTTAATCTGAATTGGTTTCTGAACGTTTATCCTCTAGCGTTTGGTGACTCCGAAAGACGTGTCTAAGGCAGACAACGGCAACTCCTTATGCTGCAATGTGGATTAAGTCGTACGCTGAATGCATATCGGTTCAGAATAATACCAGATTCTGCGGACCTATGACCAATATCCTAACAAAAACTACGAATATTTTACATCTTTTTAACTGTCCAGAGAAAAACATAAATTTGTAACCTTTGATTCTCTGAATGAGGCAATTAGGGGTGCTAACGTTCTGCAACGTACAGGACAATATGTCCTTTATCCACATTGAAACTTGTCCTGCTTTAGATGATTGCTTGACCTCAAGCAAGTGCCTTGCTGGCGTTGAACACACACACTTGGAATGACAATGCAAACCAGATGAACAGAAGCCTAGCTTGTATTGTATTAGAGGAAACTAGGGCTCTCTGTAACGTAAAATATCTTGTGTGTTTAGGAGCCACTTAAATTTGACGATTTAGGAGATTGAAGAGTATCATGCGAGTAGATTGGGTTTCCGATGCAATCACTGTTGTTATATTGAAAAAAAAGTAGGTGAGTCTATCTGGCAGTATATGGATGGTAATTGAAATCAACTTTTATTCTTCAGTTTTTAAAATTGTCAATTCAATTAAAATTCGGTTGTCATATATTATCGTCCAGTTGTTTCAAAGAGAGAACTTTCCTGTGAAGAAAATTTATTGATAATTGATTCGTATTGAAACAAAACTATCATAATCAAGATTTGCAGATACTGTGTACGAAATATTGGACCAAATAATGGCGGCATACCATCACATCGAAGAAATTCAAGGTATTTGATGATTAAATTTTATATAAAAACTATATATTTGGATATAATTAGTATTGAATATAAAAAAATATTAAAATTATAAATGC
Source organism: Sarcophaga rosellei (assembly GCA_930367235.1). Taxonomy (NCBI): domain Eukaryota; kingdom Metazoa; phylum Arthropoda; class Insecta; order Diptera; family Sarcophagidae; genus Sarcophaga; species Sarcophaga rosellei. The sequence goes on along the minus strand of OV884020.1, from coordinate 10,175,737 downwards.
AATATTAAGTTCAAAGCCAAAAACTTTGCAGTTCCATGAGTAAAAAAAACGATTTCCAAAAATGGAACACAGGAAAACAAAAACCTTTTAAAACTAGAAACTAAACTAAACAAAACAAATTTTTCCTTCGAAGAGCAGTAAATCCAATTCGTTAACCAATTAAATTGTTAAAATTGTTTAAATTTTTTTAATAATTTTTCTTCATAAATTCCGAAATGGCTCTAGAAAGAACATCCACAGCATATTGAATATCCGTTTTAGTAACACACATGGGAGGTTTAATACGTAGCGTCTGAAAGAAATATTATGGAAAGGAAAGTATGTTGTAGGGAAATTAAAAACAAAGGATTTTAAAAGACAGGATAACACTAAAAACACACAAGCACACACACATAAACAAACACATAACATATGTAGCTTAGTAAGCCAGGAGTTAAGGAAAGCTTTAAAACCCGTTTTAAACAAAATATTAGCTTTATAACTGTTTTAATTCTATAAAATGGAAACTTACATTGCCATTAAGACCACCACGTCCAAAGAGTACACCCATATCCTTACAAGTCTCCCAAATCTCTAAAACATGTGGCACACTTAAGGGTACTTTAGTCTCACGATCACCAACCAACTCTAAGCCAATCATAAGGCCCTTGCCTCTTACATCGCCAATTATTTCATAACGTTCTTTAAGTTCAGCCAAGCCTTTAAGGAAATAAGTGCCTACTTCTAAGGCATTCTCTTGCAATTGCTCCTCCTCAATGACATCAAGTACAGCAATGCCCACAGCACTAGCCATGGGATTACCGCCATAGGTATTGAAATGTAAAGCTAAGCCTAAGGATTTAGCAATTTCCGGTGTGGTAACTACAGCAGCCATAGGAAAACCATTGCCAATGCCTGAAAAAAATTTAAAAATAAAATTATTTTAAATGCTTTACATGCATTTTTCCAAACATCTCTTCCAACCTTTAGCCATCGTAACAATATCTGGTATAATGCCATGACTTTCAAAGCCCCAGAAATGTTCACCGGTACGTCCAAAACCAGTTTGCACTTCATCTGATACGAAAAGTCCTCCATTGGCCCGTACCAATTCAGCTGCTTTCTTTATATAACCCTTAGGAAATTGTACTGTACCTCCTACACCTTGTATGGACTCTGCAAACATGGCTGCCACTTTACCTCTAGGCAAAGAATATTTAAAGGTTTGCTCCAATTCTTTATAATACATATCTGCAGCCTTGCAACCTTGTTCCAAAGTACAGTCACATTTTCTATCGGTTTGTACAGGCGAGTCGCGACATTTATCACCGCCCCATAGACCCTGATAGGGATCTGGAGTCATAATATGATGTATACCATTTGAGACGCCCGGCAAAGGAAAACGCCAACTGGCCTGAGCTGTCAAACCCATAGTATAGGGTGAAGCACCGTGATAACAATTACGTAAAGACAAAATGTCTTGATTACCGGTATGAAGACGAGCCATCAGCATGGCCATATCATTGGCCTCTGAACCAGAGTTAACAAAACACACGGCTTTCAAATTACCGGGAAATTTGGCCGTTAAACGGGCAGCATATTCATGGATTTTAGGATTCAAATAGATATTGGTAGTATGCCAGAGGTTTTTGATTTGATCTTCCAAAGCCTTATTGACTTTTCTATAGAAAAGAAAAACCAAACAAAAATTACAAAATTTTTAAATTCTCTTAGATTTTCTACTTACGGATGACAGTGGCCTACCGATACGGTAACTATGCCGCCAAATAAATCTAAATATCTGGTGCCATCATGATCAAATAACCATTGCATATGGCCACTATGTATGAGTAGAGGCTTCTTGTAATACGTTTGTATGTTGGGCGTCAAATGAGTTTTACGCCATTCTGTGCACTTTTCATAGCTTGGCCCTTGGTACTGGGGTGGTTGAAAATTACAATTTGGTATTTCGTTTTGCGTCATTGGCATATCGGCAGTGGCCGCCCGTGAATTTAGAGTAGATGTGAAACGTTGAGGCAAATTTTCGGCGCATTTCGTAAAGCGTTGTGCGTGTGCTAAAAAAAAATCAGAATTGCAATAATTAAATACCACGTTAGATAGGTTAGACTCTTCCTTCTTTATTCCAATTAATGATGCCTCTGTGAGGCCTATAGAAAAAAAAGCTAACCATCATAACTTAGTAATAGTTGTTATGGCATTGAGCAATAGATCGTAACAAATCCCGAAACATATTGAATTTATTACGTAAAGTTCTGTCATTAAACGTGAATGTATCCCAAATCGGATAGTTCCCTTCTCCACTTTAAAGTGCCTCTACCATAGATCTGTCAAGATTAATTTTGAACTATCAGTCCATAGATCAAATCCAATCTTTTTCTTCACATCTTAATCTATAATGCATATTTATGTATGTATGTATGTATACATATATAGTGCGCGTGGAATTAACAAATTTAGATAAAAACTTTGCTTGCGCCAAGGGTATTAATAGTTTAAATAAATCATTTGTTATTTACATAGTCAGCGAGAATATACAGTGAGCACCAAAAGTGATTAAACACCACTGAAATAATTCATTTTCTTAGGATAGCGAGAAAAGTAAATGAGAATAGTCGAATAAATTTCCAAAAATAAAAAGCTTTATTTATTACTTATAAAATATTAAAACAAAAACAAAAATTCATCATAAAGGAACTTTTTTTATACTTAAGAACATAATAGAAAATTTAAAATTATAGTGGGTGTTGACTCACTTATAGCGCTCACTGTATAGACGCACTTTATTCTTTATTAAAAAATAAAAATAAATTCTTATCAATTTTAAAATTAAATAACTTTCACTCTTCAGTAAAATTTAACCCACTCGAAAAATATTATTTTTTATTGTATATTTAACATCAGACAGGTAACATATATGATAACGTAAAATACTTAAAACTTATCACATATGTATTCTACTCTCTCTTTCTCTCTTCTTTGTTTTTCCTATCACAACAGCCCTGAACCTTTAATATAGTAATACAAGTTTAGATAAGATTTCATTGGGGGTAATGCTCAATTTATGATTTTAATTATACAGTTGTGTTCAAAAATATAGTATCTCATTAAAATAAAACCTTTAAACTTTTTAAATTACAATGTATTTTGTACGTTGGATTTTTACAAAGTATTTGCATATTTCTTTGTATCTATTTGCAAATCTTCTTCATTGTCTGACACAATTAATTTTGTTCTAAATAAATAATTTATTGTAATTCAGTATTTATCATACTGCTGCTTAATTAAAATTTTTACTAAGCTTAAGTACTTTTAAATAAACACTTTTACACTCTCTCCTAAGCTGTGGTTAATCAATGCTGCCTGTATGTTGAATGAAAAAAAACATAAATTTTAAACGTTTTTCTTCAAAAATATTATTTACAAGGTTTTCTTGAAAGTTTTAGTTTAAAAATAACTATAATTTAATTGCTCCTTTGTCGAAATTATTATAAAAGTAACCCTGAACGAGAGTTTAAGAAAAATAATAAGTGGGAGTAAGCTGATTAATACCAGATTTGGAAAACCATAACAATACATACATACTTCTGTATAGACGGAAAAGAATAATAGAATTGCAATGCCCATCTCTGTTTAATATTGTTTACATTTTTTTTAGTACGAAACAACAACAACAATAATACATCGACGCCTTAGTTGATTGTTGATAAATATCAATTAAAAGAGCAACTTATGGCACGCCAGATAAAGATGTATGCAATATACTGCACTTGTAATTTGTCCACTTTAACATTTTTTCTAAAGTTTCCCCCATTCAATGAATAGTGCAGATGAGCGGGGAATTCGTTAAGAAATTCAAGGATTTTTGGTCGTAGAAATTGTAAATAGATTCCATACATTGTCCTGATACTAAACAATTCTTTATATTGGTCTAATCCACTCGTGTTTTTTGTAATCTTCATAAGATGAATTGTTTTAATTGTTTTGAGTGTAAAAAGCTCAACTGAAAGTCCATCTATCGACATATTTTGTACTTGTAGTCTCAACAATACTCAATAATCTAGTTTTATCAAGCTTAGTCTTGACTTGAGAGTGATGGATTTGTCCGTTTAAGGTTTAATGGGTTCATGAAATTTCCTTCTTTTGGGTTTTGTACTCAGTAGTCTACTATCAATGGCTGTCAAGGAAAATTTCAGTGAAGGTAGCTAGTCTAAATTTTGACAGGACTCAACTGACAGATCTATTGTAATTTATTAACTCAAATCCCAAAGAGTTTCAATACTCTTGTAGAGACCAACAGGCCAGAGGCTGGTTAGTACTTTAAAGCGCCTATTACACGTTCGAATTTCAACTGCAAACAGGAGAGAGAGAGGGAGAGACCGTGTGTTTTGCTATTATCCTATCCAGCAAAATATTCAAAGTTTTTGATATTCATCAGGGCAAGTCTGCAAACATGAATTTTGGATGGTCTTCACCAAATTGTGTTTATCCGATCGTGTAGTAGACGCTTAAAGACGAACTTTATCTTATCAAAAAATAAATTTTACGTACTGTCCCATATAGTCAAGCTTGAACGACAATAAATAAAAATTCTAATTCCAGCACACCCTTCCTCGTAGGCTTGTACTTCTATGGCATTGGTTCGGGTGATTGGGTTTTGATTCTATTAATTTAAATGTTTACATTTGCATACATAAGTACATATTATGTATATTATGTATACGACTTATATATGAAACAATTATTCAAATACTAAATAAATTTTATTTTTGCCGGTAAATAGAAAGAACGTAATTATTTTATACGAATGGTACGTATGTATGTACTTATTATAAAATTAAATATGCAAAATTGAAAAGAAAAAGAAAACGCGGAAAATTAAATTGATTTCAATTAAGGCCTTTAAAGTATATAAAATTTTAAAACAAAGTAAATTAAATTATAACATTTTTGCACATTTTTAATATTTCTTTAAAGTACTCATAATTACTCGTTCATTTCCGATTAAATAAATTTAATGTATAGGCCCGCTACAAAATTTCAATTCTATCGTTTACGGGCAATCTTATTCCATTCCAGCTTGGTTAGATTCTCCCATGTCGTTTATTATCTCCTTCCTTGGGAATATGACTCCAGAATTTGCCATCGTACCTCCCTATTTTGTTTACTAAGCGTGTATATGATCCATTTCCATTTGCTTCACTCTATAACGGTAAAAATCTGACCATCAAACTGATCTGAATCGAATCCTGAAAATCGATTGCGGTTTATTCGGAAGGCATTTAAAGTTTGCGGCACCAATAAAAGCATGTTGACTTATTTGCTTCACAAGCAGACGGGCACTCGAAGTACCGATTTATTAAAAAAACACAGGGCCACAATAGTAATCACTTATATATCTGTAATCATACGCCAACCACTTTTGAAATTCTGATATAATGTGATAGGCTAAAATCCAGCTGGCAATCTAGGAATGGTAATCAATTCGATTTTAAGTCAACATTGAGAAAATGAGTAGCTCTTGGTGTTCGGGAATTAAGAAGCCAATGTTTTTCATAGCAGCCAGCTTCCCGAGTTGAAGACTTATCTTAGCCTCATCCATAGTATTCACGCCAGCTATTTCCAACAGAAAAGAATCGGTTCCTCGATGATTATTGAAGGGTTCTGGATTGTGTTTATTAATGGCAGTAGGGCTCTATTTACTTATTAGAACATCAGCTATTCCCTATAGAAAAGAATCGGTTCCTCGAAGTTTATTTAAGGGTTCTAAATTGTATTTATTAATGGCAGTAGGGCTCTATTTATTTATTAGAATGTCATCGTCTCCATTATTCGACCGAAGAGGGAATATAATTTACATTTTTTGAGGCTTCCTATCGTTACTAAGAACTGGCATTAAGAACTCTATTGATTAATTAGCGAACCATCGTAAAATAACCGGCGCTTAACTGTTTTATAAATAGCATGTACAGCGATAAAACAATAAAAATTGTATATTTTTGTGTTGTAATCGCATTCATTCGCGGTCAGTGAGGTCAGTCGATGGCACAAAGCCTAACACAAAGAATTCATTCTTTCTTTCATTCATGGTATACGTACATACATATGTGGAACACTTTCTTTCACTTACAACATTTTCGCTATCTGTTTCCCTTTCTTATACAACTGCAAGGGTCTATCCCCTTAGTGAGGGCAATTTTGAAAACGGAATTAATTTAAATAGCCACTAGACTTTAATTATACATTATTTCTTTACTTTATATGCATTTTATTTTGTTCTTTTTAAATATTTGTTAAATTTGAAATAATTTATAAAAGAAAAAGTTTTAAAAAATTACGCAGTAAAGAAAGTAAAACTTATATCGCCAGTTCGGTAAGGTGATTTCAAATATTTTTTAAATCATTTTACGCTTATAAAAGCAATAGTTTTAAAGGATTTGTGGTTACAAAATAACAGTAATTAGATTTAAATTCATATGTTGTAAAGTAAAGCTAAGCTCTTCCTTTTTGAAGTATTTTTTTTTTAATTATAACCCAGATGTGTGATAATGAGGCTTGAAATAGTTTACCTATTGCGTTTTTGGATAACATTTTTATAGGAGGTTTGAATTGATTAACAAAACAACACTTTAATTTTCGAACACTTATTTCCCTTATGAAAAATTAAACATTTAATTTGTGTTTATTTTTTTTTAACAATCGCCTTCACTAGTTAGGAAAATTGAACCGCACTCTTTAAAGTCAACTACGTAACTGAATAGAAATTCCAAAACCGACGGACTAAATGCAATCAGGAAAAAATGCTACGTTTTCAACTGGTTTCATTTCAAAGTACTTAATTTAAGTACTTTATAGTATCAGTTTTTCTTTCATAGACACACACTCTCTCTCTCTGTTACGATCTCTCTCGGTATACTATTCCTGTTTAGCAATGCTCACTACTCTGTTGACAGTTATAATAAATTGAACTTGAAGTGTTTGTGATATTTTCATAATAATAAAAATATTTTTAACCGGCTTAATATTTTTTATTTTTTTTTTTTTTTTGAAAAGAGATATTTCTATTTCTCTCAGAGCGAAAGCAAGAGATAGTATTTTTTAGTTTATTTACCTTTTATTTGTATTTGGTAGTTGTAATTAAACAATAAACATTTAAAAAAATTAAGAGTAATTTCCATACATATACAAATTAATGCATGTAGGCAAATCTATGATTTGAATAGTGAATAGTGAGTATGTACATAAAGTGTGATAAGAATAATAAGACTGGAAATTTTCTTTAAAAAGAGTAAACAATAGTTGTTATTTCTTTAATTTTATAAATATTTAAATAAAACAATACAGTATAATTAGACATTCATACAATTAGTTTTTGGGTATTTTGAGATAACAAAAATTTTAAATATAAAGAATATCTATTAAAGCAGCTGGACAAGTGATGATGATAAATGTATAATGAGCTTGTAATAATTTATTCGCACGTTTCAATTACGTTTTCTATTTTGCAAGTAAAATGGATTTTGAAATTTCAAGTTAAGTATCAATTGCAAGTTAAGTAAGAATCTATTTGACCGATAAGTTGGTCCATTTTTTAAAGTAATTTCTCTCTCATGAAAACTCTGATCCATGTTCTAAGAACTGTGAAAATACAAATAAAAACAAACTTTTAAAACGAATTTTTCAACTACAAAGTGATTCAAAATAGACAGGAACAGAAAGTATTTATTCAGTATTCCATTCTATATAAGGTTTGTAAGGTGAACTGCTTGCGCCGACTTTACTATTCGTTACAATTATTAGAAGATTCACCAGCTACTCATTTATGGTAATTTGGCTTAAAATTTTGATCGCATTAAATTATAAGGGATTCATTCTAAACATTGATTTTGAATTTGAATCAATCCTTATTCAAACGGTTCTAAGAGCAATCTGTATTCCTTACCCAGTCCAAATATGGCTTATATGCACAGTCGATAACAACACGATTTTCGTTAGGGAATGGAGCATCTCAGATGTCATCCCAACAAACATTTACTAGCTATCAGTGTTAATGGGCAGCAGATATCGCATCATTGGCGGTCATAGCGTCTATTAGTAGATGCAACAGGGTGCTTAATAAACAACCTCCTGCTATTTCGAATAGAGTAAGGCAGTTGGTCTGGGAAACAAAATCAATCCTGAAACAGCTGAGGTCCGGCTATCTTCAATTGCTATAGAGAGAGAATTGTTCTCGAAACCTTGAACAGTTGTCCGACATGTTATCTAAGCGTGCATGTCACGATTTACCTTTGCAGCTTTGGTGTGATAAACCTACTGCCTTTGTGCCTAGTAGACCTATGGCTGAAACCAACTTATGTAGCACAATTCTTGGGAGTACCCCCTTCCATTTTCATTCTTTCCATTCCCGCCAAGTAATTGAACTACTGCAGCAGGTCCGACATAAGTCATATATTATAGATCGAGCTACAGTGACCGCCAAAAGTGATAGCACAATTCTAGGGACTATCCACTCATATACATATTCATTATTTCCATTCGCACTAAGTAATTGAATTACTGCAGTAGGTCCGACTTAAGTCATATATTATAGATCGAGCTACAGTGAGCGCCAAAAGTGAGAAAACACCACTGAAATAATTCATTTTCTTAGGATAGCGAGAAAAGTGAATAAATTTCCAAAAATAAAAACGTTTATTTATTATGTACTTATAAAATGTTAAAACAAAAACAACAATTCATGATAAAGGAACTTTTTTTATACTTAAGAACATAATAGAAAATTTAAAATTATAGTGGGTGTTGACTCACTTATGGCGCTCACTGTATGTAAACATAATACCAAATGTTAGTAAAAATGGTTTAAGTACTCATCCGTAATTTCAACAATCTTTTTCAAAATCCGTCAGTAGTCTATTGAATTATTTTTGGAACTGTAGTAAGCCCCTCAACAAAATGTCAATGAGATCGATAAATTGAATTGTGTTCATACAATTGTATGTAGCTATACGCCTTATAAACGGATAACAGAGTTTTACAAAAACACCATGTTAATAACATCTGAACTCACACATATGTATGTGTGTATTTATATACAAACATACTCATCTCAGACCGGATTAAGTCTTGAAGGAATTCCAAAGATTTGTTTGTTTGATTGTTTTGGCTTCTTGTTAAGTAAGTCAAGAAATAACATGTAAAAGAATCTATTTTTAGATAAGTAAAACTACTACAACAGTAAATTCCTGAACAGAACTAGTTAGCGAATAAAGATATACAAATTAGTTTAACCCTTATCCTGTCACATAACCATACTAAGTCATTTTTATAAGTTTTATGTTAAATTATGGGAATGTTTGTTATGATATTGAAAATTAATTGTAAAAAAGAGGATACATTGTAGGATCTGTAACTGTCAATATAATAAATTTCAACTGATATTACTATTCAATATCATGAGCCGGTATAGCCATTCCATTTATTTTTTTATTCGAATCTATCACTTGAAATATTTATATTTCTTGATAATAAAAACAAATTTATTTTGCATTTAATTTATTTTTATATTTTATTTTCATTATTTATTTTACTTTTTTTTTATCTGTATTGACAAACTACAAAATAAAGCCCATTTTTTATTTTTAGTTAATATCTTTTTTTTCTTCTTTATCTTACTGCTCTTTTATAAAATTATATTTTTTTTAGCAAAATAATAATAAATAGTGTATATTATTTTTATTTTTATAAAAACATTATAAAACGGAAAATTTCTATGAAAGTAGAGACCATAGAAATTGAAACCAAAATTATTTCGCAGTAGCGAAATTTATTAGAATAAGTGTAGAAAGGTATTTGAAAATAATAAACTCCAGAACAGTTATTAATAAATAAGCAGAATAACGTAAAATTAAAGAAAATCTATAAAATATCTTAAAAGAGCACTATTTTTTTTAAATCCATTACGTTCCAATCAAATTATCTTTACTTTTATGTGATATGATTTGAATTTTTTAAATGGTTTAGAATATGTTTAAAAATTTACTGATAATATTCAAATACCGGCTCCTCACAACGATATAATCATGAACGTTTTCGTTGTACATACATATGTTGTCTTAAGTGCCTTAAAGCTTGTTTACAGATGTTTACCGAACTTCAAGTGCATTGCCAATTGATAAAAATTGTATTAAAGACGGCAACTAATTGCCTGCCTGATTAACCGATAACAAAAATTTATAAATTGTTGTCAACACCGACAATTTTTTTCTTGCAACATTTTACAATTGTGCAACCAACACTCAGGAGATGGCTTCTACTCATGCAGATGGATGAAGAAAAACAGTTTGGGGGGAGAGAAAAAAGCGTTTATGAACATTAGCTCCGTATCTGAAAAAAAAACTTCTTAAGGAAGACCGTTCCACATACGGATAGGATGGCTGAAGGACGCAAACCGAACTGAAGTTCGGTTACTGTTCATAATAGCTTGATTAGTTTTTCCTATTGTTGATTTTTTTTATGATTTAAAATCGATTCTTAGACGGAAATTCAGCCAATAAGTTGGCTGAATAGCTTTTTGTGCAATTTTAACTACGACAGTTAAAACAATGTTCACATAAAAGACAATTTTTTTTGACAATCTTTTGTTTCGGAGCATAGCGTCATCACATCCATAAATATTATCAACTTTTTCAGCCGCCTGGAATGAGTTTTTGCTTTTTTTAGAGATAATTTGTGGAAGAAAAAACACATAGTTTAAGCATAATATTGTCGTTCTATACGACCTCGTGTACTTCAATAGAAATACAGAATAGAAAGCCATTTATGGTATAACTGATGGATCAATTTTAATATTCAAAATTTGGTAGAAGTTGCTTTTAAGTAATGAACTAAAATAGTATTTTTAAAATAATGAAAAATTTAAAAACTGTTTAAAAGCTGGAGTTTATAATTGTTTAGAAAATGTTTAATAATGATTCTTTTTTTTGTGTTGTTGTAATTAATAGCTTGGTGTTGTTTAAAATGTTATTTAGAGCTGGTGTGATTTTATTTATTTTCTTACTTATTTATAACCAGTAGGTATTTATTCATATTTTATTTATTTTTAATTATTATTTATTTGTTATTTTGTTTGCAAAGCTTTGTTTATAAATATTTATTTGTATTGAAAAAATATAACAGCCCAACAAAATTTTCTGGTAAAAATCGTTTCAACATTTTTACAATTCCTTTGTTTTTACAAAAAAAAAATCTATCAAAATGAAAATTATTTCTTATTATTATTAGATAATTTCTATTTTTGTTTGCTTGTTTTTTTTTTTTTGTTTTGATCTGATATTTGTTTTTGGTGTATAATAACGTGCTGAGTTGTGACTTCTTTTGATATATTATTGCTTACAAAATTAGTTAAGTTTTGTTGTATTTTAATTTTATTTAAATTTTTTTTTATTTGCATTTATGTATATTCATTTAATTTATTATTTTTTAAATGATGATGTTTTTGTACAACACAATATTATAGAAAAGGAACCAAAAATATAATAATAAGTAATCATAATAATCATAATAATAATAATAATACAATAATACAAAAGATTCATCATACATATTTCTATTTTAAGCTGTGTATTTTAAATAATAGACAAGACAACTCAATCTATACTCATACATACTTTTAAAGGCGCACAAAAAGTTTTATTAAATAATACGTAATTTATGTTGTTTGCATTTCTCTCTCTCTTTCTATCTATCTCTCTTTTCTGTAAATAGGGAACATGATATTTTTGAAATACATGTATGCTTCTAGTGTTTTGTTTTTGTATTTTAATTTTTTTTTTTTTATTTGTATTTCAAGATACTTTTTTATTTAAATTTATATTCTCTTTTAATAGTGAAATAGTTTTTATTCCTTTTGTTTTTTTACTTTTTTTTAAGTTCAAATAGTATTTTGTAGCATTTTTATTTTCTTTTAACTTTTATCTGTTTGTTTTTCTTAAATTTATGTTCAACAAAAAAAATAAAACAAAATTTACAATGCCGGTCCACCGCCGGGATACTCGTTATAGTCATCACATTCATCTAGAAAATCTGAAAACAAGTCAGGACTAGCATCGTAGTCAACATGTGTTTCAGATTTTTCGATGTTTGCCGCCATTTGGCGCAAATTTTCAACACCAGCCAAAAGTTGCCTGGAAAGCAATTGGGAAAAATAATAAAATTGATCGCATTAATTGAGACAATTGCGACAAACATGGCAACATAAAAATGTTATTTTCAACTTACTTTAGGTTCTGTTCTGCATTCGATGCTGCCCTTCGCAAATCTCTTGATAACTGCTGTTGTCTGGACGGTCTAATGCCTGCCATTCTATTAATATCACTTCCAACCACAGCGGCAGCTGGTGTGGCTGCTGCTGCCGATGCTGTGGCTAACGACGAACGTGTTGTACTCGTAACAGCAGTTGCAGCATAAGAAGGATCACAGCCTTGTACACTATAACCACCTACAGCACCTTCATCGCGCATAATTTCATTTTCACGCCTCAATACTTCCACCTCTTCGGTTAATTGTTGTACTTGTTGTTTAAGTTTCGCCATATGCGATTGCACAGCTGTAGTACGTTTCTTATTCGAAACAAATGATTCTTCCGTTTCTGTTTTATGTCGCTTCTGTAGATCAATAAGCTGTCGTTCCAAACAATTTGCTCTTAACGTTTGTTCGCTAAGAGCAAATCGGGTTTCATTTAATTCTCGTTCCAAACGTTCGTTATCGGAACGTAAGCGGGAAAGTTGTTTATTTATAGAAGATTCTTCGGGAGAGCCAACGGAATTGGAAGGTAAACCAGCGGCTACATCAGCAAGACGTTGTGATGAATGTATGATCGGGCCATCGGACAGAAAATCTGGCAACATTTTTGAACCAACTGAGGAAGAGGGTGGCTCGGGAAGACCCATTTGAAAATCTCCTCTATCTGCCGGTCCTGGTAAAGGAGCATTATCTAAATGAAGTGTTCGATTTGTAGTGTTATGTGTGTGAATTGCACTAGCTTGTCCAATACTACCTCCGGCAGCTTGGCCCGCTCCAGTTAAGTCCTCAATGAATGTGGGTACTGGCGACGACGGAGGTGAGTTAACATGCATATCGTTAGCATACCACGAATCCATCCAATGATCTTGCACAAAATCTGGCAAAGCAGCTGCTGCCGCTGCTGCGCCTGGCAAAGGATTTGCCGCTGAAAAATCTGTGGGCCTAGAGGAATGAGTGTTTTTTCTACTGTTAATCGCGGAAGACCCACCAGTTGAATTGGAATTTAAAGGCAAGTCTAACTTTAATTTGGCAGCCGTTGTTGGATTTTGATTTGCATTTAAAGATAAACGTGTGGGCCTACTATCTTTGGTTGTGGCACCTATGCCAACACGTCTACGTGGCGAGGTTTGGGGTCTAGGCATATCATAATTCGAATATGAACGTGGTACATACGAACTGCCACGATCATAGTCTGTAGAATTTGTTGTCATTGTAGCAGCGTTAGAGGGAAAATTCCATTCTGAAAGTTTACAGAAAATTAACAAAGACTGGATGCAATAGTAAAATAATTACCTTGAAAATGATCACGTTCTCTTTCGTCTGGATACAAACAAAAATCTGATGCTGCAACTGTACTGCCAGCTCCAGAGGTTTCTTCTGGCAACTCTGCAGTTGTGGACGTACCTGCGTATTCGGCCAAACTGGCCTGTGAATCAAAAGACGAAAAGCGTGGTGATCTTTTCATCTTAGTAGCCGATGATTGTGTGTCATTGTTACCACCACTCACTGTTAAAGATGATATAGACGTTGAGGACACAGAATTCGATTGTGGCACTTTTGGCCTAGCTCCCGTCGAAGTTTGTAAGGATCGCGAAGACGTCGTAGCATTTGAAACAGACGATGTTGTCGACGTACTGTGTGCTGGTGGATCTAATGATGTAACTGTGGTTGAAGGTGCTGTAGGCACGTTATTACTGCTTAAGAAATGTTTGAAGGAAAAAGATGAATTTTGTGTAGGTGGCTGTTGTTGGACGTTATGAGTAGCCGCTGGTATAGTACTGCCATAACTGGCTTCATTGCATGATCCCAAATTGCTGCCACCAGCGGAGGATTGTGTATTGAACTTACTCTCATTAAGACCGACCGGCCCCAAAGTGGCTCTTATATTTGTGTAGTCACCATAGGCTCCCATACAGGACGCGGTGGTTTGGCTTTTTTGACCAGTTGTAGATTCATGACCGTTTAAGCATAAGTCCGCTACCAAATCATTAAGCTTACCCTTTGAAGATGTGGCCAATTCAAAACTACAATCTCCTCCACTTGTATCTTTTGACGTATCCAAATTGTCTCCGTTCTCAGATTTGTTGTTACTATCATTAAAATTGTCGGTCAACGACTTGTCCGTCTCCTCCAAAGATTTTGCTGTCTGCTGCTGGTTTTGTTGCTGGTGATCATTTTCATTTACCATATTTGTTGTTAACAATTTGTTGCAAATACGTATTATTGTTTTATAAGCCAAAATTTTGCTGTTTTTTCACTTTTCTTTGAGTGTTTTGTCTTTCTTTCTGTTTTTTCACAGTTACGAGGTCTGCTGTTAGTCTTCTTCTTGTTGGCAATTTTTTTACGATTTCTTCTAATAAAGTTTCTTGTTTCCAATAGAAAACGATTTAGAAGAGTTTTTCTTATCTGCGTAGTATTCCCTTAATATTATTTAATAAATTAATTAGATTTTATAGTAAAAACAAAGAAATGTTTGTTGGTTTCTTTCAAGTTTTTCTTGTGTGCCAATGAAAATGTTGACAATTTTTGTTGTTGTGTTTGTTTTTTTTCTTTAGTTTTGACATTAAAAGGGTTTATCACCGTGAGCATAACAAACTTTTAATTTTTCACTCTATACAATAAGAGAATAACTCAACAAATATCTCTTGTTGATTACAAAGAGTATGTTTGTCATTTTAGTAGTATGTATTGTATATAAGCCGCTGTAAATAAAAAAATTGAAGGGTGCACTGGTGGTGATTGGTAAAATACATTCGTTCGTTTAAAAAAAACCAAGCACAATTTGTAGATTAATTCTCACATTCTTTTTTGTGTTACTTAAGAAGAGTTTTTTTCGCGCGAGTGTCGTTTGCGGGTTGGATGAACAAAAAAATTACTTTTTGTAGTGGTGAACTTCAGGTGTGGTGAATTCCACCGGCGTGGTCAGTTTCTCCGGTGTGGTGAGCTTGTCCTACATGGTAAATAACAATGAAATTCACCACTATAAAGCTACTCCAAGAAATGCACAGCATTACCGACAATTCTTTTTCAGAAGTTTTTTTTTACAAAACATTTTATTTCGTGGCGACATTGATGATTGTAGTAGTATTTTAAGAAACATAATATTCAATGTAATGATGGGATTTCAATTCATTAAGAGAAAATCAATCGAAACTGGACCAAGAACACCATCTATGAATTTCCCTACAAAATACGTTTGTAATTGACTTTTTAGACTTGGCATCACCTTATTTTATTTTCTGTTTGGGCTGCCACATCTCTACTTTGAAGAAAAATATAAAAATTTCATAGCAGTCTGCTTTCATATGTGGCCCTTAATGTCTTATTAGATTTTTTCTTCTTTCGACTTCATTATCAAATAATCACTTGTGGTAGTCGGTCGCACGTGTGCTGAAAGTGTCAACCCAGATTTTCTTAAAGTTCTTTATTACAAAAGCAATTTAATTGCAAAAGTTTATTATATTTAAATTCCTCGCCTTAATTAAATACACAAGAAACTAGAAATGGTGAGTTTCTGTTAAAAATAAAAACATTTGCCAAAAAAAGAATGTTGTTTAGTAAAAAAAAATATTTGAAAAGATTCTCGATGTTTCTATGATGCCTGTGTTTTCTTGAGTGATAAAGAAAGCAAGAGACCGGTGGTGTTGTGTAATATAGAAACAATTGGAACTTTAATGATAAATAAGAAATTATTATTAATTATTTAAAGATTTTTCTGAATTAAATTAAAAATATTTTTAATTATTAAAGGCCAATGCTGTTAAGAGAATTATCCCCATGTTGGATCGCATTTTGGTACAACGTGCTGAGACTTTGACCACCACCAAAGGCGGTATTGTCTTACCCGAAAAAGCCCAAGGCAAAATGATGCACGGTACCGTTGTAGCCGTTGGTCCAGGTGCCAGAAATCCCGTAAGTTTTATTTATTCGAATTTAAGAAAAATTTAGATTTTCTAATATTTGACTTTCATTTACAGCAAACCGGAGTGAATGTTCCTCTTGATGTTAAAGCAGGCGACCGCGTTTTGTTGCCTGAATACGGTGGCACCAAAGTTGAATTGGAAGATAAAAAAGAATATTTGCTCTTCCGTGAATCTGATATTTTAGCCAAAGTTGAATAGAATTGATTGATCAAATCTGCATTTGTTGTAAATTAATTATAATTTTTTAATTTTGTAATCATCAGATCAACATTTGTTGTTTCTTAATTATTTTTAATAATTTCTATGTAATTTTTTTGAGATACTCTGTAGCCTATATTTTTTAGACTATGGCGTATCGTATGATTTAGTTTGTAAATTCCATTTATATTGTAAAAAAGAATACAAAACTTTTTTTTGGCCCCAGAGAGTTGTTTCCCCTTTGACTCTGGGGTTAGGAATGCACAGGTTTTGAACTATTTTATATAAAAGAATTATAAATAAAACGGTTTTACGCTTTATTTCTTTTTTTCTCAAATTTGTTTTGTTTTACAATTTTTATTTATAAGCATTGATTTAAAATATCTATGACTTCGACATTGAAGATCGAAATTTGTGTGCTGAATGGAATAAGGCTTCCCGAAGCCTTATGACTATGCAGTAAATTCATTCTACAGGAAACTTCTTCAGTGGCATCCCAATATTATTTAAGTAAAGAAGTATTAAAAGGGCATGTGAAATGTATACAAATTATGGATCGTACATTAAAAACCATATTTTCATGTATTAAAAGTGTAAAAATTATTTTATTTTCAAATTTGCTAAACCATAAACTTGATTCATAACAGATCGTTCATTAAGTCCGGGTAAACCTTCAACAGCGGCTCTTTCTCTGGAAAGTTTTACTAAAGCCTCAAATGAACGTGGCTCCCAAATAGCCAAATCCGACAAGACTTTCCTGAAAAGAGCAACTATTAAAACAAATCATTTTAATTTTATTGCAAACCTACTTGTTCAATAAAATATTACTGCGTGTTAGGCCTTCTTTGAAAGTGTCTAGAGCTACACCATATTGCTCACAACCGGCTTGCACTCTTGTAGTCCAAAGCTATTACAGAAGATTCACATATTGTAATAAAACTATGTAAACAATAAAACTTATTTCACATTACCGCTGCCATATCCAATTTCTTTAATTTTCTGCCCTTGGTGGCATATACCAAAGCTCTGTGGACATTGCGTATGGCTATGGAGAAAACATTCCTTCTGCGTCCACGAAAGTGCTAAAATTATTCAATATTTATTTAATGCTCCTTATAGTACAAATTTTATCTGGTCTTACGGCAGCCATTTTAAAGACTTTTCTTTTACGCCAAAACTCATCAGGACCACGGGATCTTACAAATAATGCTAATGTAGGCGATACCATTTTTATTTAATTTATAATTAATATTTTCTTATAGAAAATCTAACAATTTCTACTTTTGTAATTATTTGTTATGTTTTACATAACCTTAATCTTCTTATTTTTTGTTCGGCGAGCTGTTAAACAGCTGTTCAACAAGTTGGCCAGACTGTTTTACTACATAAAATAAATCCAAATATACTTGGCAGCACTAAAATTTTTTGTATAAACGAAAAACTAAACGCGTACAAAATGGCGTTTTATAACAGGTCTATAAGAATTTAAAAAAAGAAAATTAAAATACAGTTATTTCTGCAATTGGAATGAAGCTAAAAGTGTTTAACAGAAATCTTACTGATATATAGCAAGTTATTATTCTAATTGGAAGTTAATTTATCATCTCTAAATTGAGGATTACCAAGGTAACTAAAAATGTATTTATTTTATTCATACTATTCGAAATAAAAATTATAATTTGCTCAGTGGCAAAGAAAAAAATGTATGCCGGTTTTGTATTATGAATGGACAAACTGAACTGGAGGAATCCGCTAATGCAGAACTACAGCGTTTACAGAGACAGGTAGAATTTGTATAAATTTTATGATTTAAGGTGAATTTTTATGTTATTTCAAATATTTATTGGCCAAATGGCTCCTTTCGCTTTTCCAATACTAATTGTCCTTCGGATAACCTCTCCTATGTAAGCGACTAATCTTTTCAAATTATATACTCTTTACCTCTTGAAGGCCATTCATGGGTCTTTTATTGGAAGAGCCATGTATAACCAAGTGAATTCAGTGGCTGTGGTATGACGATAAGGTTGCTTCTGGTAAAAATCAGTCACACACAAGGGTGAGAGAACAGTTTCTAGGCGTTCTTGGTAACATTTTTTGAAAACGCGCCTTGCCCCAATCAGCTAACTACCCCAAAGCCATCACTAATTGAGGAACATGTGTGATTGATTTCTGTACGCAGTTCATGGAGCAACCTAGGCTGCATAATAGGATAAAAAAGTCCATAAAGTCAAGCGCACGGTGTTAGATGTTGTGATTATAACCTCTAAAGCACAATCACCAACCATCACTTGGAAGTTGACGCTGAAAAAGTTGGTCCAGATGGAGGTGGAGCATGTACCAATCTTGTTGAACACTACAGTTCAGCAGTTAATCATTTGATACATATGGACGGGGGCAAGAACAATTCCAAATTCTGAGTTTGTGTGAATCAGCTCGGCTTTGAGCTCTTGTAGAAGAATATGCATTTTTTTTATTGGTAAACGTCTTTCTGTTCCTTTCTCTCCACCTTTGAAAGAAACCCAGCCTTACTGTTGGGGAGCATAAGATCACAACATTCCCAACTCTTTCCCTTTTATTGTTCAATCGATTTCAGGCATCGTGCCAAATATAAAAAGTCACCTTACTTTATGTATACATTATTAAAATAATTCTTATTAACGGCTGTATTTTTGTTTCTTAAGTTACGTACCCTGCTTTTGGAATTGAAAAGTTTATTGGAGTACAAAACAAAACAATTGAAAAAACAAAACCACATCATACACGTTTTACAACAGGAACATAAATCCTTAACCAATGAAATTACCATCTTAGAAGGAGGTACCCATGCTAAAAAGAACTTTAATGTAAGTGTATTTGAATAGATATAAAGCTAGACAAGATAAAAATCTAGATTTTTTTTTTTCTATTTTTCAGAAAGAGAAAAGACTAAAGTACATACAAGAACAGGAATTAGATGTGCAACGTCAATTGTCGAATGAAAGGATCAATCTATGGGAATTAGAGGGTCATATCAAAAAGGTAAGTTGTTGGAACAGGTAGAGAACTTCTATACATTTTATTATGTTTTCTTAGACGGAAAAAGAAATCGATGGTTTACGTAAATTAGAAGTACCCGATAGCTGTTACAAGGATACTATTTGTAAAGTTCAAAAAAGTGTGGTAAAATTAGAAAATAGACTCGATGTGGTGAATAAAAAGTGCAGTGATGTGTTGACCGAAAACTCCAAGTTAAGAGATTCCATAAATCATATGTTACAGGATCGGTAAGTTGTTCACAGTTACGCTTTAAACATTACTTCAAAGAATATGAAAGGGAATGTCATTTATAATTTCTTTAATTTTATAACTTTAGTGCTAACTTCAATGAAATGTGGCAATCCATGGTTACACAGTTTAATGAGGGCAAAAAATTCATTATGGACTTAATAGATCAATCCACATTAGCTTATGATCAAAGAGAGGAACTCTGCAATAAATTACAAGTTTTAAAAGATCGCAATGAAAATGATAAAATAATGCATATACAGGTATATTTCGAATCAAAACCTCGTTACCAATCACATGGAGTACAAATTGGTGGCTTTCTTTTTTAGGAAATGCGTGAAATGCAAAGACGTTTGGAGCATGATGCCAAATTACAAAAGTTCTTTGATATTAAAGGGCAGAAACGTCTTAATCCGGAATTAGAACAACGTGAAAGCGATAAGAAATTGGCACAAAAAGAAGCCTTCGAAAAACAATTAAAGGAATACAGGGAAATAATAGAACGTATGAAGGTAGTATTTGAAAGCAGCGAATATATTGTTAAAAAGCTTTTATTTATAAGTTATTATTGTAGGAACTTTATCAGGAAAGCGAAACACAAAAGTTAACCGCACAGTTTAGAAGACAAGAAGAGGAAAATTTCGCCTTGTTTAATTATGTCAATGAATTGAGTCATGAAGTAGAGACTTTAAATGATGTTACACAAGAGTTAACAGATGAAATAGGTGAGTTGAAAGAGTTTTTAAAAGACTGGCAAGTTATTAAATTACAATATTGTTCTTTTATTCTATAACAGAACGCCAAAAGGCTGATTTACGTGAGAAGGAACTGCTGCAGAAAACCGAGGCTTTAGATTATCTTAATGAACAACTCGAAAAGGCCGAATTGCAAAATAATGAAACTAAAGAAAAACTAAGAACATTGGAATTACGTTTACAGCAAATGCTTTTAGGCATTGCAGATATATTCAAGTATGTTTTTTTTGTATTCATTTATTATGTTGGATATATTATTCAATTATTTTTTGTTTTTAGACAATTATCATGTGATGATGCTCCCATTTTAAATGTTCTATGCACTAACACTTCTATGACAAGCCATAATGTCAAGCTGTTCATAGGTGTTATTGAGAAAAGAATCAATACTATTATAAGCGGCATAAATATAGAGGAAGCTTCGAATAAAATTTTAGCTAAGAGAGATCGTATACCCAAGTTTAATGTCAAAGAATCAGCAAAAATGAAAAAATGACGGTAAGTACAGGCTTATTTTTATTTTGTTTTATTATTAAATATTTATATAACATTTACATTTCATTATTACTTTTATTATTACTAATTAAATTATTAAAAATTAAATTCTCTTTTCTAAATTTCAATATTTTTCTTTTTGTTTTTTGCTTCATTGTCAGAATTAAGGCAAGTAGGTGAAATTAAAGCTTTTTTTTCTAATTTGTTTAATATTAAGAAATTTGTTTTTAATTTCATTTTATTTGCTTTTAATTTTTCTAAAAAATCTTGCTTTGATTTCGTGCTTTACTTAATTCTAACTTACAAGTATTTCAAAAAAAAATATTTTTATTTTGTTATATTAGTTGTCTTGTTAGTTTTGAAAAATTATTAATTTTTTTTAATTTTTCATTATTTATTTTAATTATGATTTTATTATAAATCTACGAAAAATTTTAAGCGATATGTTGTGCTACAACGAATGTTTTTATAAATATTTAAGTACTGGTTTTACAATTATGTACTTAAAAAAATCAGTTTTCAATAATATTTTAATAATATAAGGCATACAAAGTTTAATTTTACAACTAAAACTCAAAAAGAAACAAACAAACTATGAGTTTCTATACGGCCCTATACAACCTCATCATCATCTCATTCTAAAGTAATTTGTTTAAATATTTCAAATGAAAACTTTGGAAAAATATTCGATGAAAACCACTTCTTTGAGTTTTTATACGCCCAAATATACACCCTCAGCATCATTTCATTCTAAAGTAATTTGTTTAAATATTTTAAATGAAAACTTTGGAAAAATATTCGTTGAAAAACACTTCTTTTAATATGCGTACATACGTTTTGTTACAATTTTGTTGAGTGAAGAATGTTGGAAAATGTACAATTTATGAAATTGGGGGGTATGTTATCAAAATTTTATTGAATGTTAGAAAATTAACAATTTATGAAATTGGGGGGAATGTTGTCAAAATTTTATTGAATTGTTTAGCATTTCGATATAATTTCTCCCCTTTTGTCTATATTTTCTATTGGCGTAACACGTTTAATATCGCAGGCTACACGGTAGTAAATCGAGTTTCTAGATAAAAGTTGCTTTAGGTCGTTTTTAAACCTCAGTCCTCTGACATGTTGAAGAAAAAAAAATATTCCTTTAAGTATTTTTCTGATAAATGCACTGAGAGTAATTAATTGCAATGAAACGTCTTCTAAAATCTTCTATTCAAATTCGACATTAAATTGTAGATGCGATCATGTCATTCTTGAAGAAGTTTTAACTCACACAGCATGCCTGGTGTGAGAATATATCCTGAATGTAGGTTAACGTAAGAAGTATACATTCGAGTAGAAGTTTTATGCGAATTATCAAAGTACAGTGATTTTTGTTGTTTTTTTTTAATTTTTTTGGTTTTATAACGATGGAGAGAAGGTCTAAAATGGAAATTTAAAAGAAAACTGACAGGAGAGAAGAGAAACCAATTCTTTCTTTTTTCAAATATTTATTCTTTCGATTACAACAATCTCATACTAATTCAGAAAAACAAAATGTTTGAAAGTTAATTAAGAAATTATTGCTCTCGAATAAATTTTGAAGGTTTATAGAATTTTTTGCAATGAAAATTTTCCATGATAAAAATATTCGATTGCTGAAATCGCTTAGTTTACAGAAATAGGGATGGGGTTTTTCTATAATTTCAATTTTTGTAGTTATTTCTTTAATTTTTATTTGCGTTTTACAATAAATTATTAACTTTTATGATTTTTTAATGCAAATTATATTAGAATAATAGAAGCTTAACATTATTTTCAAAATCAGTAGTCAAATTGTAATGGAATTTATTGCTCTAAAGAAGGATTTATTTTTGAAAAATGGTTATATATACAAAAAAAAAGAAAAACTAAAAACATTAAAATTCAATATAATTTTTAAAAACTTTTTTAAATAATTAATAATTTTTTTTTTCATACAAAAACTCATGTTCTATTAAATTTCTTTCAAGTTAAAATACTACAAAACTAATTTAAAATTATTGAAATTTTATACATACAATATAAAAAAGCGTTAGTGTTTCATTTACTGTCATCTAAATACATACAAAATAAAATAATTATAAAAAATAAAATACTTTCATACCACAAAACAAATATAAAATAATAATTAATAATTAGTACATTAAGATTCTTTTAAAATACATATTTTAAAATTTAGTTTAAAAATATTGTGATTTTTTGTTTTTTCGTTAAAATATTTTGATTTTAAATTACAAAAAGGTACGTTTTTTTAGACATAATTTCTTTTCGGTTTTTTTTTCTTAAACTAAAGGTCTTTTTTTTAAACATAAAACGAAATAGAATTTTCTAATTTCAGACCTTTAGGATTTTTGTTTTATATTTGTTTTATTTCTTTTGTTTCTTAAAAATATATAAAATTTACTTAATATAACTAATATAAATATATTTAATTCTTTAATATTTTTTCTTTTTATTAAGAATAAAGTATTTTTAAGTAAATAAAATAAAATATGAGTTTTTTAAAGATAGTTTTGTTAAAAAAAGAATTATTTATACATTAAAAAAAATAATATTTAGAATTAAATAATAAAAGCTTTTACATGATTAAAATTATAGACGCATAGCGCCACCATTTCCAGGCTAATAGATTACCGCTGAAAGAGGCCCCATAGTTTATAGTTGGTCCAACGTTTAGCTAAATTAGCAGCGGCACTGGTTTGTTGAGGTTCAGCTGGTTGTATTTTAGGATTGTTAATCATTTTTGAACGCATTTGTTCTTCAATAAGTTCTTGCATGTCCATCTAGAACAGGAAAAAGAAATATTTTTTTCTTAAATAATTTCCTTAATATTTCTAAAACCTTTTTTATACTAACCTGCCATTGTTCTAACTGTTGGGATAATTCCACCTTTTGCTGTATGGATCCCAATAGTTGAGAATTGGCTTGCATAAGTTCCACTCTGGTCTTGGCCAATTCAACTTCGGCTTTAGTACGTCTTTCAGTAGCATTATCACGTTCTTTTTGCGCTTTAGCCAATAACTCATCACGATCGGTGGTGTCCACTAAATCACCTCTAGCCTGATCACGTTCCTCCTTGACATTGGTCAATTCCACATCGGTAACAGCCAACTAAAGAAGCGAAAATTTGAAAAATTTAAATAATTTTCATGTTTTTTTTTTAAATTCAAATCACCCAACTTACCTTAGATTCCAATTGCTGTATCAATTGATGTGACCGTTTGATTTCATCCTCTTGTTCTAAAACCAAATTTCTTGTCTGATCCAACATCTTTTTGAAATTGCCTGCATCCAAGTTTAATAGCAAACGTGTTAATTCATCGGACATGGCCGATAACATGCCAGGGCGAAAATTGATGGCATTATGGCCATTTTCACTATTGCCATTCGTTGATATTGTATTATCCATGGATTCCAGATCCAATGATATGTCCGAATTTAAACCTGTAAAACCTTATTGGTTTCAAATATCACAGTAACTTTTCTAACTACACAAACAAACAAACAAAAACTACAAATTAATCGTTTAAACTACCTGAGTCATCATCATGGCTGATTTTCAATGAATCCACCAAAGATTTCAATTGTATATATACCGAGCGTGCCTCAACCCAGATCTGTGAGGGTTTACCGTCTTCCGAAAAACTGGCCTCATCTTCATCACATTCCATTTCGAATTGTAGGGACTTTTTACCGGTGGAACCAGAATAATTATCCTTTATTATGAAGTTTTTTTTTTTGGTTTGTTTGGTTGATTGACAAATTTAAAGTCACAATAAACAGTGTTAATATTGAGGTATGGGTAATGGTTTCATTTAATTCAAATTCAATGATTAGTTACGTTACGTTTATTTTTTTTTACTTTTTTATAAAATTTGGAAAAATATCGAAATGCGAATAATATTTATGAAATTAACTTACCGCTCCCAATCGCTCGCTGAGAACATTGTTTTCTCTGGTGGCTCTTTCAAGGGCCTGTAAAGTGGTCTGTAAGGATGAATAAAAAGTAATACATTTTTGAAATTGTAATTCAGATCCTAGCCTAAAATTGTGGGCGTGGCAAAAGTCGATAGGATTATGCCAAAAAGGCATGAGAGCTTTACACACCGTGTTCCTACTTGTGTTCCATCATAATCAGTATATAGCAGTCTGGTGAATACATCTATTTGCAACAGTTAGAGCAAAAGTATTCTATTCAATCAAGATCATTTGAATTTTCCTAAATTACTGTCAAACCTTACCGTGAAATGTACCGTCAATTTTCTCTAAGTGAGAAAGTGATAAAATATTTAACAATAGACTCCTGAAGAGTTCAGCAGGATTGAAAAGATGTTAATTGAATCTAATATTACGTTATACCGAAAAAGGACAATCTTTCGGATCCTAACGATATTTCTCTGCTTTCTGTGATTGCCTATATGATTGCTAAAAAGATTTTAAACAACCTGGATTTCGTCCCAACCACATAAACCATACCACATAAACGACGTTCACCACTGTGTTTATGTTTCTTAGACTTTTAAAAAGCCTCCGATGAACTGAATCACAGTGTCATCTGGAACTCACTGTCATGTAAGAAAATTGCTTGCAAATTCGCTCTACTGAGAGTCTGTAGCATAACCTTGCGGAATAAATATAGGAAACTACTGATAGGGATGGTGTAGCTAGGAATATGTGCTAGGCAGAGCTAGGTCCCAAAACCACTGCTATTTAACATAGTTTTGGATACGTTCCTTGGAAAAATCCTCAAAAAACTGAATATACCTTTGAACATGAAATTTTTTGAGGTCCATTACTCCTATAAATTGAGTACGAGTATCTTTATCATTTTGTATCAAAAACCCATAGCTTTCAGTAGAAGAACTTTAGCTAGTATATGGTCCGTTGGTATATGGTTTTTTATATGTGGATGGGCTTTTCATTTTACATTTTAGTAAACTCTTATAACACCTCAATCTTTTGTAATGTAATAATTTTAGTTTACGAGTAGTTTAGTAAGAGCTTATGACTTGAGAGCCTGAACATGCGAGATATGTGGTTGAGTACAGTTGTAGTTTTAAAACGATATCCAGAATTCAGTGTTCCATTCAACATGTCGCATTAGATCGCAATCAAGGCTTCATTAGCAAGTTCGAAAACTTGGTAATAATTTGGCATCACAATTAACAATTGCTTTTCCATATTTCTTTTCAATATTCTCACTTCTGTTAAATGCTTACGTCATATGTCACTTGCTATTCATATAGGTAAGAGGATAAGGCTGTTCTTAAACTGTTGCGTAGTTTCTGTAAGCTCGTAGTTTGGTAGGTAGATTGTATATGCATTTAAAGGGTTAAATATTTCTCACTTATATGCCAACTCTAAAATGTTTTCTAATATGTATGTATGTATGTATATATACATATATATAAATAATTAGAGAAATAATTAATGTCTACAGCAACTGATAAATAAATAACAAAATGCAATATTAAAAACAACGCAATTTCTTTGAAATAAGAATGTTTGTAGTTCTTAGCAAAAGAAATATTTTTAAAAAGATAATGAAGAAAAATCACATCACATTCTAGCAAATGTTTTCTTGTTTTTAATTTTTTTAATTTTTTTTTTTAGTAAAAATGATAAAAATTCGAATAAAAACGAATCATGAAGTATAATAGAAACGACTATTTGTCACTCTATTGAATCCCAATTTTTTTCTTGGTTGTAAATAAAATATTCTCTCAATTTCGAATATAATATGGAATAGAGTTTTTTCTATACATATATACATAATTGGCCATTACAACCCTTAAGTCAGGATTACGGCCTAGCTTTTCACTTAGCTTTTCTATACACTTACCTCCAATTTAGTTTCTTGCTCTCTGGCATGCCTTTCCAGCATGTGTATACGATCTGAAGCCTCTTCTAAAGCTGAACTTAAAGTTTCCTTTTCATCTTGAACCATTTGTAAACGTTTCTCCAATTCATGGCGCTTTTCTGTGGTTAAACTCAGTTCGGTTTTTATGGACTCCAGGCTATTAACGTGTTCCTTTAAAAAATGAAACAGAAATTCAAATTGAATGACATAATTTCAAAGAAAAAAAGCTTAAAATTTTACCTGTAAACTGGTATTCCTATATGAATACTGATCCTTAAGCTCTTGTATTTGTGACATTAGTTTCATTTCCGTATTATGGGCCTCTTGTATTTGCTCGGTTAGACGGGAATTTTGACTGGACAATTCTTCAATTAGAAGGGTTTTCTCTTTTTCCGCTTGACGTATTGCATTTTCCTTTGAAGAATAAAAATTTTTTAATAAACGTTCTAATTTTAAAAATTATAAATAAATAGCTTTGTACCTGAGCCATCAATTTGTCTTTCAGTTCATTGAGATCCGTTTGTATTTCCAGCACCCGTTGTTCACTTTCCTCTTCGGCAATAGCCAGTTTTTGACGTAAAACATGTTTTTCTTGTTCCAGTTTCTGTGCGATATAAAAAACAAAAAGATTTGTTTTATTATTATTAAATATCTGTATTCATTTTAAATGCTGTTTTTCAAAATATTTAAACAGACACGGTTTAAATTAAGAATTAATGTATGACAAGTCAAGTGTATGAATTAACGTCAAGCGGATGTTTTAATAAGGCACAGTGGTTTTAAAAGTCAACTTTCATATGAAATAAATAATAAATTTGAATTTATATATTAAAAAACTATCAATAAGTTTTGTTTATTAATAAGGTTTTCAAATTTAAATTTATTTCTTTATCCCTTGGTACCACTGTACGGTTGATAATAAAAAAATAAATATTTTTCTCGTAAAAGTAAATAAGAAATTAATTTATTTTAACATCAATACCGTAAACATTACAAATGTTTTCTTCTTTAAATCCAATTTAATTGAAATTGTAACGTTTATACTACTGTGTTACTATTTCAATAATTACAGTTTTTGTATGCAAATGACATCACGTTTAAGGTACCACGTCACAAGGTAGTTTAATTTAAATTTTTAAATCTTGAAAGAATCAAACTTTTTAAAAAGTAAAGAACTTTTCTGACATCAATAAATGATTTTACGAAAATCAGTTTATTTGTTTCAATTTGTATTGGACGTGATCAGAATCTTAAATGCGTTCAAAATAGGTAAGAAGTTTTTCAAGTACAAATGTATAGTACCGTTTAAAAAGTACCACAGTGGTTGAGAAATTCTAAATTTGTATCAATGCAAGAAAATCAAAATTGATTCTTCATAACTAGTCTCCATAAGTTAGCATTGCTGTTGGTTTGTTGACAAAAATAATTTCGAGTATTTCGCAGGCATTAACTATCAAAGAACTTGTAGATTTGGAGCAGCTATGTTTGTTGTTCGTCAGGTTTCTATGCTATTTTTATTATTATTGTCGTGAAGAATGGCCTCAGTACTACGACTATACGATCTACAGTACTTCCCCCAAACTTCCTATAATGACTCCGGTTTCTATACTATTTTTATTATTATTGTCATGAAGATTTGCCTCAGTACCGTGACCATACGATCTACTGTACTCTCCGCCAAAATCCCTAAAAAGTCTTCTCCAAGTCTATTGCCCTGACAAATTTCAGGATGCTGTTTGGTGTCAACGATGGCAATTCCCTGTCTAACTGTTGATACGCAACCTCATTTGTTTTTTACTGGGATGCATTAATTCTCTCCCTTCATTTATGGATGAAAACCGTTCATGTATGTTTGAAAGTTTCCTGCAGGTGGTCTAATTATTGGTAGCATTGGTCCATAATAAGAGTGTGACTCTATGGGTACTTCTTACAGTCGATAATTCGATTCCAAGTTTATTCAAAACACATAGAATTTTTGCCAACTGCCAATTCTAGCTAGTTTGCCATTTGCATTTGAGCACCGGAGTGTTCAGTCCTGAACACCAAGTGTTGCGGATAATCTAGATTTGTCGACTTTGCGGCATTCTCTGTAATTGGGCTTATCATATCGACCGTTAAGGCGAAGTTTTAATTTATTTCTGCACCTTACTCCGTATAAAGTTGAACTTGTGCAACGATGAAAACTGCCTGACCACTCACGACGTCGTAGTTATTACGATTGGACTCAAGAACAACAGGCTTTTAATGCTGATATTTTGAATTAATTTTCTTCAGCAATGCAGTTCATTGTGGAATACGTGGTTATGTCAACAAGAAAATTTGTCTCATACGAGGCTCGAAGAACAACACATTGCATCTGGAAAATGTGACTTTTTCGTGCATATTATAGGACGAACGGTGTTAGTAGGTTGCATTTTTAAGAAAAGGACCCTGGAGGAATAGCAACTGCTAATTGAGAGTATTAAGGGCGTATTGTAATCGACTTTGTTAGCGTGCAATTTAAGATCATGAACTAGAAGATGGATGATTTCAATTAGACGGTCCTACTAGTCCCGCTATACAATAAATTTTGATTTTATTGCATGAGAAGTTTCCAGGAAAAGTAGTTACACGTTTTACATACATACATACATAATTGGCCATTACAACCCTTCAGTCAGGATTACGGCCTAGCTTTTCACACGACTCATGTTGTATGCCTTAATTTTATACATAAATATCGGGACCTACAGTTTAACGTCGACTCTGAACGACAGATTTTTGAGAAACGTTTTCATGGCAGGTTTATTTACTCTCAGAGTTTTTGCCAGAAATCTGCTGAGAGGAAGTCGCCGAAGAAATATCTTTTTTCATATTTCGTTTTGATGCCTGGGCTGGGGGTTCGAACCTGGGCTTTACGTCTAATAAGTGAACACACTACCTACTAGGCTCCGGCTACTCGACTTTAAGCCATTTTTGATATGATTTTGAGGGGATCCGCACTGTTGCCGTTTTGGGAACATCAATTGGCCATCAAGATCATGCGATTTGATGTCGTTAGACCCTTTTGTTTATATTGTAAGTCAAAGACCCGTCTCTATACGTATAATTCTGTAACATAGGAACGATTGGAAATCAACATTTGCCAAGATAACGCAGAGATAGTATTCGAAATATATGAAAAATTGATTCCGTACGGAATGACAAGGTCCACGGAATGAAACAAAAGTTCCATACGATTCAAAGCCTTGTGTGTGTTTTATTCAGCTTTGCTTTTGAACCCCAAATGTTTATGAAGAATCAAATTTAGACTTCCTTTAGCATTTATAACGGGTGATTTTTTAAGAGCTATAGGAAAATTAACAAAAAAACACATTAAATTCAGAAAAATGCATGAAATCTTTATTTCAATCGATGGTACGGTCCATATAATTTAATATTTGAAGATTATTTCATGCAAATGTTGACCGCGACTGCGCCTCAAATGGTCCATCCGCTTAGTCCAATTTTGGCATACTCTTTCCAACATTTCGGCCGGTATCTTACGAATAAATGCTTCAATGTTGTCTTCCAATGCGTCAATTGAAGCGGGCTTGTCTGTATAGACATGAGCTTTAACATAGCCCCACAAAAAATAGTCTAAAGGCGTTAAATCGCACGATTTAGGCGGCCAATTGACCGGCCCCGAACGTGAAATAAAATGTTCACCGAACTCGCCTCTCAATAAGTCCATTGTTACGAGTGCTGTGTGGCATGTGGCACCGTCTTGTTGAAACCACATGTCATGCAAGTCAAGCTCTTGCATTTTGGGCAAAAAAGTTGGATATCATCTCACGGTAGCGCTCACCATTCCCAGTTACGTTACGATTCGCAGCATCTTTGAAGAAGTACGGTCCAATGATGCCACCAGCCCATAAACCGCACCAAACTGTGACTTTTTCTGGATGCATTGGTAGCTTTTGCAATGCTTCTGGCTGATCTTCACTACAAAATCGACAATTCTGCTTATTTACGTATCCATTGAGCCAAAAATGAGCTTCGTCGCTGAACACAATTTTTCGATAAAGAAGTGGATCTTCGGCCAACTTTCCGAATTCGGCCCATTCACCAAAAATTCTGCTTTGCCGTAGGTCGTTCGGCTTCAATTCTTAAATTATAGACCAAACTGAAGATGTTTGACAGTGAAACAAAACACGAAACGAGCGTGAGGTGTTTAAACCAGTGTTGCCAAAAAGATAATAGCTAAAGAATCATCCTTTACTAAATAATTGGTATAAGCGCTGAGATCACTTATGAAATTTTGAATTTGAATTAATGCCAAGAAGCAAGAAAGGTTTTTTTTTTACAACAAGTAATCTCTTTATTTTGCTTCAATTAGTTGTTTAATCAAAGAAATTATTGACTGCTGCCAATTACTATGTTCTAATCCATACAAGTTTTGTGCAGTCATTCATGTTCAATTCAAAACAATTTTCGTATGAAGAAAAGTGTTTTTTTTTGGAGAATTCTTTCATAACTTGACCAAAAACGCAAAATATTCCGCCAAACACAGAGCCTATTTTCGGCTTTAATGTAAACAAACCAAAACGTTATTTCTTTGATTAACAACAACAACAGCTTTTAAGAAAATTGTTAATTAAAAAAAACAACAAAAACAAATACTATAATAATAGTATGTATTACATAATTGATATCGAAAATGGAAGAAAATCAAACCAATAAACGAATATCTTTTGTTGTTGTTTTTGTTTTTTTTTGTTTTACAAGAGTTTCATTTAAAGTGCAGTTGTTTTGTTGTTTTTTCACAAGACGAATACAATTTTCATTTTTCAATTCAATTTAACAAGTTTTAAACATGAAAGACGGTTAAAATAAGTGGCATGAAGTCATTATTTTGGTATATAAAGGAGACAATAACAACAACAATAATAAAACAAAATATTTATTTTAATGAGTATTCTTACACTGCCTGTTAAAACGATGCGAGATGGTGTCATACAAGTTATTTATTGATCAGATTTGTTTTTGCATTTAAAGATGATCACTAGTATGAATGAATAAAGGAATGAGTGAGTGATTTAAAGATGACGCCAAATCATCTGATCGATGGTGATGAGTCAACACCAGTTGGTGAAAACAAGAAAAAAATTAACATTTTTAATATAAGAAAAAAAATACGAATAAATAATAGTTTTTAAAATCGTGAGTAGTTGTATAATTAAAAATAAATAGGAAGGTTTATTTTGTGTCTGTCAAGCACTGGCCTTTTTATAAAATCCACGTGATTTAAGTGGATACTTAATGAACTTTAGGGCCTCCTATTAAGATTGTCAACCCACACAGTTAATTATAGCCTGTTTATGTATAAAAATTTATCGTGTATAAAGTTCTCTTTTAATGAAATGAGACAAAACTAAGTAAATATTATCAGAAGATTTTCTATCTTTAATCAACATCGTTTCTGTTGTGATACCACATGAAACCATGTCCCAGAGCTAACTCCCAAGTCTTGAGTTACCAATCTCAATAAGGCGCTAGGGCT
This sequence comes from Sarcophaga rosellei, assembly GCA_930367235.1. NCBI lineage: Eukaryota > Metazoa > Arthropoda > Insecta > Diptera > Sarcophagidae > Sarcophaga > Sarcophaga rosellei. The sequence continues at coordinate 10,143,400 of OV884020.1, read as the reverse complement.
TCATCAGGGTAGTCGCGCTCTCTCTTTTTTTGTTGTGTCTGGTCTGTGTGATCCCTCCGCTTTCCATTCTCTCTTTCCTACATCCTCTCCGTTGTACAATGGGTCAATTCAACCTCCGGGTACTGTACTTGTCTTAATTGAGAAGTACACGTCCTCTAACCTAACCTAACCTAATCTCAATAACCTGCCTCTAGGCTTCGCATTAAAGCATGTCTCCTTTAGAATTCAGCTGAAAAGCAGCATAAAGGTTTGATGAATTTAATGATCGATACTATATCAAGTACCGAGAAAAGGAGAGTCAAATGAGAGAAGTTTGTATCGAACCAGAGACGAATACTTGCAAGCATAGCTTCGTTAAAACCAAAGCTTATTTGAGTACACATTGTTGTCCGTTGTGATGCCATGGAAAGCCATGTCTTTAGAACTAAATAAAAACTCCTGATTTACCGATTTAGCATATGCATTCGGATTTCGCTTTGTAGCATAAATTGCAAAAAAATTAAGCTGAGGACCGGTCCTATACTAAGCATTCGGATTTCGCTTTAAGGCATTACTCGCCAAAAATCAAACTGAGGACCGGGGACCTGTCCTATACTAAGTAACTACAGCTCCGTTAGATTATTGAGAAAGCGAGTGCCGAATGAGAGAAATTAGTGTCGAGCCAAGAAGAACACTTGCAAACAGAGCGTTGTTACAATCACATTTTATTCGAGGACACAATGCGTACGATGGTGATACCTTGGGAACCCATTGCCCACAACTAAATGGCAAGTCCTGGACATATGTAACCGATTCACTTGCCAATAAGACGAGGGAATGATAGTTCCCTTAGACTAGTCTAGCCTTGGTCTAGTAGGAAGTGTGTTGGCTTATTAGACGAAAGGCCCGAGTTCAAATCTCAGGTCAGACTTCAAAACGAAAATATGAAAATATTTCTTCGGCGACTTCCTCTCAGCAGATTTCTGGCAAAAACTCTGAGAGTAAAAATTGCCATGAAAAGCTCCACAAAAATCTGTCGTTCGGAGTCGACTTTAAACTGTAGGTCCCGCTATTCATATATAAAATTAACGCACACAACACGAGTGGTGTGAGAAGCTAGGAGGTTGTACAATGGGTCAATTCGACCTCCGGGTACTGTACTTGTCACAGTTGACAAGTACACGTCCTCTAACCTAACCTAACCATCCCTTAGACTATCGGGAATGTGCGAAGTCCGTGTCGTGCGGGAACCGTACACTGGCAATTAAAGTGGGCAATACTATTTTCCTCCTAAATAAAAATTTTAATCTCTCCAAAAATAATTTGCTCGTGGGCCAAGTCTCTTGCGGTGACGGCTTTTAGGCATTGATCTGTCAGATTAGATACGATGACATATGATTTGATTTAAATAGTTTATATGTGTGCTTTCTATGGAATTTTGGTCAGATATGACATGTAATGAAGGAAGATTTTGCCTCAGCCCCAGATTTGCTTTCGACCAATAAATATCTAATGGACAGTCACACGAAGTCTATATTCATAGGATATTTGATAGAAGCGCCCCTGCTCTAGCAAGTCAAGTAGCATAACAATTATCCAGAATATCCTTCTGACCAGAAATACCTAAGAGATTTACATAAATCTGTCGCGAAAATTAATCAAGGACTTGCTGTTTTACTAAGTATCAGTTCCGTAGTATAATTAATGGCAAACACACAACAATAGTCAGTGTGGCAGAGGGATACAGTAAGACCCCGCTTAACGCTGTTTCAGTATTACGCGGTAATAGAAAGGCGGTGCACTCTACAGAGACTGTGTATACTATGTATCTTTTTCAACGTTCTTTTGTTAGTCTGTTTAGAATAAAGATTCCAACTGTATTTTCCGAAGTCGCAGTCAGAGTACAACGCATCTTTCGCGCGTCACAGTTGATTTATTAGTTGCCTCGTTTAACGCTGTTTCGTTTAGCGCTGGAACTTATTGGAACGTATCCCCTGCGTTAAGCGGAATCTTACTGTATCGTAAAATTAAGATCTTCAAAGAAAATTCCACAACCAAATTGAAGTTTAGAATCGTTTGAGTAGACATCCACAGAATCCGTGGAACTGTTGTTGTCGAAGAAGTAGTCTTCTGTGATTGGAATTTTAGTGTGACACCCCTTTTGAATGCACCCAAGATAAGCAATCTAATAAGCTCCCTGGTCCCAGCTTCACCGGAAAAAATAGCATTAACAATGCCCATCATAGGAATGGTAGAGTAGATCTCTATTAGCAAAAAGTTCCTCACCACTAGACCTACTTCTGTAAAAATTAGTCCTATGCTATCATATGATTGGACTTGAACTTTCTAAAGGTTTTACTTTTTTATTGTTTTTGTCTTTATGACAGTCAGTTTTACTGCCAAGATCGTGTGAAAAACAAAAATGTGAAATTAAATTTGTTATCAAGTCATCATCACCCATCATCAAGTGATGAACAATAATAATAACGAAAAACAAAAGAAAGAAACAAAGAAAACCTATTCCTTTTTTTCTAAATTTAAATAATAATAATAATAAAAATTCAAATGCTTACAATTATAAATGGATACTGGGGATGTACTCATAAGTAAATAATGATGTTGTACTCACATGATGTGGAATTTATTTTGAATTTAATTTTTTTTTTTGTTGTGCTCAATAGAAATCAACCGCAATCATTTTTTTCTACTTTTTTTTTAATTTAATTTTTCTTTATTTAAAATCAGACCTCAACACCATTAAAAAGAGTTGGATGGATGGCATCATCATACTCTCGTATACGAGTTACTCGTAATTTATTTTGTTACAGCAGTTTTCTGGTAATAGTGATGCTATTAAGTGTGACTAAGTAATGGTAGGGATGTATGAATGTATATACTCACATGTATGTATATTGTTAATACAATATATATGTAACATATATTATAATTCAAAATTTTGCCGCCTATTATTTCTGTATAGTTTGCAATTGTGTACCGTACCCTACTTTCAAGGTGTTTGTATGCATAGGTTTTTAAATAGACGTGTAACATATTCATAAAGAATATGGTGTACGGATTGCAGAAAATATATAAAGACCTACAATCAGGAATTCTTTGCTGCTTATAGTTTTATAAGGCAAGTTAATGTGACTTCAAATCTAATCAATTCACAAAGTGAAGCGATTTTTATGATTTCTCTATAAATCTATAGACAAACTTGTACTGATAAGCTTCCAGTATAACCCTGAAAACTGCTTTGATTGTCTCTTAAGGTCATAAGGCCTTGAAGCATACACAATACTCTACTCCTGCGAAAAAAAAAATTTGTAGAAAAATGTACGTAAGAATTTCTGACAACTTCATAGATTGGAACGAAAGGAAAGGAGGTTTATGAGCTCTTCCGGTATAGCTTAGAAGCTGTCAATTAAGAACCGTGCTATGAAGTCTTGGAACTTTCTCAAATCGTTGAGCCAGTGCGATACATGATATTAATGATGTTGTCGTCTGATTTGGTACGTGTTAATATAATACTTTTCGATGTTTGAGGCATGAGTGTCTTTATTTCCAGGTTTAGAATGTGTTGTTATTGTACTCAGGTTCTTCTTTTTCGAAACTCATCACTGGCAATCTTTTGCTTCGTAGCACTTTATCTACCCAGAAGAGGACGCGATTGGAATCTAGAAGGATATACATTTCAACGTATTTTGCCATACGGCTACTTCTTGCGACTGCTTTAGACAGCATGAAACACTGAGAACACCTAAGCAAAAGCCCTGATGTTCTAGAGTTCTATGAACAGGGGTAAAACAGACTAATTTTTTGCACCAAATGTATTTGTAATATCTCTAGAAACAGAAGTATAGGGTCTTCTTTAAGAGGTTTCTATCTTTAAATTTAAATTAAACAAAGTCTGTGTGAGATCTTGTCGATTTTTTTATTTTTTAAGACAACTATTGATGTCATTAAGTGTGGAATATAGCATCATTCAAATGTACGCCTCGGCTTCTCTTAATGTAGGGCGTTCGAATTGTTCAATATCCCATGACTTTGGCTCATAAATCAGGCTGAATTCGATACCAAACGGATACGTTATGCAAATACAACGATTTTGTTTCTTCACGTATTCCTCTAATGAGTTCCCAAGACCTGTTATACTGAGGAACTGTAGGACGTGGTTCGTTGTCAGCAAACAAAACTGCCTGCCTGTTACCTGGAAGGCTAGCAAGTGTTTCCTTCTGAGAACCATTGGCGCCACACATATTCTGATAATGCATTCTCTTTATCAAAGAATTTACATATTGGTCTTGAGTCGTTCCCTATTTTAAAAAAGTGTTCTTTGAGACTACATTGCCTGGTCAAAAGGTCTTGCCAGAAGCTATTTCACTGAAATTGTTAGTCAAAGATTGCGGTTTCATACATTTAGTTGGTAGTTAGGAAAACAGGCGTTCGATCTCAAACGATTGAATTAAAGAATAAAGTGTATATTAACACTCGTGGTCGCTGTAGTCTAGTGGATAGTGTGTTCGCTTATTAGACGTAAAGCCCGGGTTCGAGCCCCAGGCCAGACATCAAAACGAAATATGAAAAAAAATATATTTCTTCGGCGACTTCCTCTCAGCAGATTTCTGGCAAAAACTCTGAGAGTAAATAAACCTGCCATGAAAATGTTTCTCAAAAATCTGTCGTTCGTAGTCGACGTTAAACTGTAGGTCCCGCCACTCACGTATAAAATTAGCGCACACAACATGAGTGGTATAAGAAGCTAGGCCGTAACCCTGACTGAAGTGTTGTAATGGCCAATTATGTATGTATGTATGTATATTAACGCTTGTCTACGACCTGAGAGGGGCTAGTGTCTTCACAAAAATCTCTTAAACGTTTTGAATTGTACGCTACTGCTTTGTGTTTGTCCTGTTACAATCCAAATGAGAGTGTCAAGAAGATAATTTAATTTTAAGCAGAATAATGCCAGCATTGCTCAAGAACTGTTGTATAATGATGTCAATATGAAATGCATCATAACTGGTTATGAATCATGATGGGGCATATGAGGTTATGATGTCAAAATCAATGGAAAAGTTTAGATTTTCTTCCATTAATGTGGCAATTTTTTCGCGCTTTATTTTTCTTTAATTCTTTATTGGAAAATCATTAAAAGAGTTTAAACAAAATAATTGAATTTAAAAGCAGAGAATATTAGAAAAAAAAAAGAAAAAGATTATTGCCTTCTCACAATTGTAGAAATGGATGGTGATTAATAGAATATTATGTCACCTATTAGAACAGCAACGTAGCCTTAACGGCTTACTATTTCGCTTACGTATTATCCGAAAATAAATATTTCCTATCCGTTATAACTTTCTTTTAGTTTTCAATTAGTTTTTCTACATTAAATCCATTCATAGACTTTGAAGTGTTTGCAACTTCCGCTATTGTGCTTGAAATCATTACCCAGTAAAAAAAAAATAAGACTACAAAACTAAAAGCGGCAGTACCATCTTCCACAACAACAACAAACAATAAATAAAAGTAAAAAATCACTCACTCCCCTTATAGAGTAATAAATAATTTTCCTTCAATTTTTTTTTTGTTTTTTTCATAAATTTTGCTTTTGTTCAAAGTTTTTTAGAAAACAAAAAAAAAAAGTAGATGAAAAGCGTAATCGTTAAAACATCATCAAAACATTTCATTGAGCGTGAAATAGTAAGAGAGAAAGTATATTAAATATCTTTAAGATACAATACTTTATGCTACTACTACTACTACTGCCACTACTATGACTACGACTATATTTTAGTTATTGTTTAGCTTTGTATTTAATAATATTAACTATTGTTGTTGTTATTGTTTAGGTTTTTAGGCAAAAAATTTAACAACAAAACAAAAGAAAAAGAAACAAATTTGAACTTTACTCTTGTATTTGTTTAATTTTTCCTCAAAGAAATGCAAATATTTTCGAAGTTAAGTCTTAAGAGAAAAACAAATAATTGTAATAACAGTTAATCACTACCGACTAAGTGCCACTCTACATCTCAACATATAGTTTTGAGAACAATTAATTACTTGTAGGAAATCTAGAGGCTACTAATGGCAGCTTACTATTCCTACACTAGCAAACTAGCTTACTATTCCTATCCTAACACCTCGTTAAACTGATAGTTCAAGGCTTTCCAGAAGAACTACATTGAATTCACTTGTGTTAATACTTTCTTTAATATCCAAAGCAACTGCCGATGAACTAATTTCAGAATAGTTGGGTTAGGTTAGCTTCTAAAAGTTGTAAGCAAATTTAGCACCTTCATTAGGTAACCCCAGGGTCCATTTTGATACCCCGGAAATCTACCTCCCTAATAAACTTTCATGTATTTTCTATCTTTTCCCTTCAAGAATCAACCTATACTGTTGAGAAATCCTATTTGATCCAACAGTGACCTACCTAGGCAACGGTACTGTTCTTAAAAACTATCTGCTCAGAGGTGTCTTAGTCTAATTACTTATACAATCGGAAATCCGCACAGAAAGTGTTTTACTGTTGCTTTTTTTTTTTATCATCCAAACACCACTTATATACAGTGTCCAGTAATTACATCTCTAAGAAGCTTGATTGTAGTCCTGCTAAGTGGTTTTTCCCTAGTCAGCGCAGGTCAGAGTATCTAGCAAGTGACTTAATCAAACCACTTTAGCTTCGTTTTCTTAGTACTTTCTTATCTATAAAATTCAAAATCTGGAAGATATCCTATTACGTAACAGTATTTTATAAAGACATTAAAGTATACCCAGGATAGTTCCGTAACTTGCGACGCATATCAATTCGATCTCGTACATTCCATTTAGGGCTAGTGAATAAAAACTGTTGGGAAGTCATTTCGATCTAATCACGTTGGAATTTAATGCGTTAGTCGCTGCACAACTGTCCAGGCATGATTATTATCATCAGTCTTAAACATTTAATTCTCGAATAATTTTCGAAGTTCACACTGAACAAAAATCTTCAGCACTACACCCAATACAGCAAACCGAAATATGTCCACAGAGAACTTTGTTTATAGGCAATGAAGATGAGAACCCTTGGATTCTAGAATCTGCTGCAATAGACCAATAAGCTGCTTGGCTGTATATATTAAAATAATGAACCTGAAGCAAAGTAATAATCCCTTTTTAGAAATGGGAATCTATTTGAGTCACTGAGTGGCACTGATTAAATATCTTCGTCTATGGTATTTCATACATCAAAGTCTTACTTCCATAGATTGCTAGATCTATCGCATAACGCATGATTTGTTTCCACAATACTACGGATAGAAGTCTTCCCTTATCTGGACTTTAAGAAATATCAACTTGTTTAGGTCGGAATTAAGCGTCAATAAGTGAAGACTAAATAAAACTTAGCCGTTGCTGTTGAGGAACAAATTATGCGAAGGTTACTTTAGTACTCAATTACTGTCAAACCAATTAGTAATTCAAGACATAAAGCTTTCTAATATCAATATAATCTTAAATAATTCTTAATAGTGTCAGAGCAAGAGACCCGTAGCCTTTAATAAGTACAGATCAGTTATCATATTGCACACTAAGCTGATTTCTACCCTATTCAGTGCAGAAGCTCTTTTACGTGTTTTAGCACAAACTGGCCCGCGGTGGCATCCTAAGCGTATATCCAACTTCAACTTTGAACAAGAAGTGTTTGAAACAGACAATCTAATGCCTGCTTCATCAACGAAAAAAATTCTTTGTGGGACTGTTCTCTTTTACGGTCTAGGTCGGAGTGGTAGCTCTGATATCACAAAGCTCACTTGAGCACGTATAGCGGCCCGTTGTGATGCCACGGGTGAACGCAGTCCCTGTACTAACCAAGTTCCACCAAAATCAGGGAAAAGGAAGAAGTTGGTCAGCGCAAGGGCTGCTTCACTAGAAAAATTGTAAGCTCCTCACCTTATTATAATGGTCCAGAGTATAAAAATTAAATGAAAACAAATTTGAACTTTACGCGATTATCACTTTTTCATTCTCTCCAAAAAAAACTACAAATATTTTGTTTTTTAATAAAGAAAACAAGAAAAATAAATTTGAATGATAATAACAAAAACAACAATACAAAAAAAAACTGATATTGTACTAGAAAATTGAGTTCATTCACAGATCAGAAATAATAATAAAAAAAAGTAAAGCGTACCGTTGGTTCGTTGGTTGGTTACTTGGCTATTGAAGGTTTTGCATTTAAACTTGTCTTTTCATATGTATCTGTTGGTTACAAGATTCTTATTTCATTTCATTTTCTCTCTATTATTGTTTTTTATTTTTTTCCAAAGTTGTTGCCGTTATTTGTTGTATATCCTCTTAACATTATTGTTTATTTTTATTTTTTTCTTGTATTTATTAATGTTTTTGTGCTTGTTGTCAAGATTTTTATCGGTTTTTAAGCGAAATTTATTACTCATGTCTCACACAGGCACACACTGTACCACAACAGTAGACTGACTTCCTCTATGTGTACGCGTGGTGCTATGAGTTTGTGTATTAATTACATAGAGATGTTGTTGTTGTCATTTAGTTAACGGTTATTATTAAGTGTTTAAATATCTAGAAGATACATTTCCTAATAATTATATGTATACCTAGCATTAGTTTCATAGCTTTAACTTAATGGCTATAAATTTTCCGAGGAAATTCTTCTGTTTTTTTCTCTCTCTCTCTCTTTGTTCACTCCCTTCCTGGCAGTTTAAAAGTAAACGGATGTTGGAAATTTTTTTAGGAATTTCTAGACTTCCTTTTAGAAATTTAAATAAAACAATAATTAGTGAATGGATTTAATGATATAATTGAAGGAAGAGAGCTGACATAGAATGAAGAAAAAGAGAATTGTGTTGAGAAATTCTTAAGGTTTTTATGTTCATTTTTTTATTTTGTTTTGTCAACCTGCACTTTTTCACTTCACTGTAGCTACAGAGAATATAATAAAAAAACTTGTGCTTGGGCCTATAAATATTACAGTATTAGTGTGCACATGCACAAACATTAATGGAAATTGCAATCCTTTTAATAAAAATTGCTACTTAGCTCCTAAGCTAGGCCGTAATCCTGACTGAAGGGTTGTAATGGCCAATTATGTATGTATGTACTTAGCTCCTCACACCACCCAATTTGTATTTATTTTATAACTAAACAGCGACACATATACAACGACAGAGTTGCGAAGTCTTTTCATGACCATTAGTTACTCTCAAGTGCATTTTCATTAAGATTGCTAAGAGGGGGTAATTAAAAGAAAATAATTTAAGGCATTTGTAAGGAGTTTAAAAACTAAATACTGGCTTCAATTGATTCTTGTTTTCATTAAAAAATTGTTTTTCTTCTGAAGAAAAAACCAAGTCATAATAAATTGCTTTTCAGCATGGTTAAGTATACATTTTCTGTAGAGAATTTAAAGGTATGGATGTGTCGGTTCAACAATGTTAGTCCAATAATTTATTTTCAAATTGTTTACACAATTCATTTGTTAACCACTAACATGGCCAACACCATCAACAAACATCACTACCACCACCACCACCAACATCACTACCACCACCACTACCACTACCACACCACACCACAACTTGCTAAAACCAAATCAACAAACCATCATTCATTGATCCATCTAAACCACTCCTTGAGGCAAATATGTACAATTATTTATTGTTATTGTTTTTGTATATTTTGTTTTCTGGTCTTTACACCGGCTTAAACAGAAGAAATAAAAACGTTGGTAATAAATTTTGCTCTCGTATTACTCTTGCAATATGTATGTTGTTGTTGCTATTGCTATATTGCTGTTGTACTACAAGTGGTTATTGTTGCAATATTATTATTTATTTCATTTATTATTGTATTGTTGTAGTTTTTTATTGTCGTTGTTGTTGTTGTTGTTGGAATTTAAGTTTGCATATAATTTACGGGATGTTTATTTTAGAGTTTGATTAGAGAAAAAGAAAAAAAATTCAAATTAAAAACTATTTTCGAAGAAAAACAAAAATTATTTCAGCTGTAAAGAGACCTACTTCTGGACAAGTGTTTTTTAATTCAATATTTGGCCAAATAAAAAATAATTTTTTGAATCAGAAAATGATGTAATGAAGTTAAATTTAGCATAGAAAAAACAAATACAGGCTTTCTGGATCTGGACTCGCTGATGTCCAATGTCCGACTTGTCTGAAGGTTAGTTTGTTACTACGTCCTATATGGCAAATGAAATGGTTAATGGGTATACCCCTCTTAATAGTTGACACATTTCTAAAACCGAACACATAGAATTACCTCTTGGATTACTGAATAAGCGATTTAGGTATCGGTTTTTTCTCATTGTAAAAGGATTACGTATAACACGTATAGTCCTGGAATATTACAACGGAATTACTTTTCATTGCTTTAAGTAATCATTATTGTAATGCTTTCTGTGTGTAATGTAAATGTCGCCAATTATGGTTTGATAGCTGAGAATACCGGCCCAGAGGAGGCCACCGAAAGAAATAATTTTTTTTTTCATTTTTCTCTCTTTTTTTTTGATATCAACGCTGAGGTTTGAACTCACGAGTTTTTGCCTAGGGTGACTATCTATAGCCTACTACAATCGAACGTGTTTAACTGGCAAAACCAGAATTATGAAACTGGAAATATTTAGGAAAGTACGCTTGCTAAGATACTTAAGTTAAATAGGTATAATTAGGAAACATGAGGCTCATTGTGATACCATACATACATACATAATTGGCCATTACAACCCTTCAGTCAAGATTACGGCCTAGCTTCTCACACCTTAATTTTATACTTGAGTGGCGGGATCTACAGTTTACCGTCGACTCCGGACGACTGATTTTGAGAACCTTTTTCATGGCAGATTTATTTACTCTCAGAGTTTTTTCAGAAATCTGCTGAGAGGAAGTCGCCGCAGAAATATTATTTTCATATGTCTTTTTGATGTCTGGCCTGGAGCTCGAACCCGGGCTTTACGTCTAGTAAGCGAACACACTACCTACTAGACTACGGCGACGACATTGTGATACCACATTTTTTTATTTTTCTCTAGTTCCGTAACCATTAGGAGATTGCGATTAAGCGGCTCTGGCTACTAATACTCATACCTAATAGCTCGTTTAGATCATCTATGGGGTAGACAGCAAGATGCCTTTTCCTGCACTCGCATAGTGCTGGACATGTACAATAGGTGAAGAAAAGTTTTGTCTGTCTCATCTCTACAACTTCTGTAGAAATCGTTTGACATGGGTCCAAAGCCAATGAGCCATGAGTGCCGTAATGCAATGCCAATAATGTCTCCAACTTCCATACCTGATAGCTCGTTTGGATCATTATCTGGTAGATAGCAAGCTGACTTTTCCTGCACTCACATAGTGCTGGAGATGTACAATAGGCGAAGAAAAGTCTTGTTTGTCTTGTGTAGAAATCGTTTGACATGGGTCCAAAGCCATTGAGCCATGAGTGCCGTAATGCAATGCCCAGTAATGTCTCCAACAAACATACTGAGTATGCTTCTATAAAGTTTCGGCAGACTTTTCTTACACCCCCTATTCGCCTTTGGCCAGATTTTTCTGGACGTTCGCCGCATATCCGAAGCCGCCCATCCATCAAAGATATACGCTCTTCTCTTAAATCTAATGAGTAATAGTTTATGTTTAAATTAACTATGATGGAGGTAATACCGGGTTTTGCTTCCTACCAAATGAAAGAGTTTTCAATTGTGTTTATTTTCCTGTCATATTTTAAAATAAAATTTTAACACAAAAATTCTTTTTGCATAAAAATTCTTTGAAATTTAGAATATTTATGAAGTTCTCAAAAAAAATTTTTGGAGTATAATTATGCTTAATTTTTGGGAAAAACCTTGGAAGGTCAGTAACAAAAAATTAATTAATTGCTTCTGTTATTTATTTGTTCTTTTTTTTTTTTTTTTTTGTTAATTGTTAAATTTAAACAATAAAATTATTAAAAGAAATCCGTTTGGTATGTACGTTTGGCAAGATTTATTAACAAACAGAAGCTAATTAATGAAATTTAATTTTTTTTAATTAATAACAATAGGGAAGACTTTAATAACTTTTAAAAAACCATCAGTTATAAAAATATATAAATGAAATCATTTTAAATTTTAAATATTTAAATAATCAAAAAAAAAAAATATAAATAATACTGAGTCACTGTTTTCAACTTAGGAAGTGCCATTGTTTTCATTAAAAAAATGAAATGTTTTAAACTATATTTATTTATTTATTTTTTCTTTTTTCTTCAAAGAACTCTCTTTAATTGTCTTAAACTTTGTTTTTCTTTAAAAAGAAAAAAAAAAAAGAAAACCATTTAATTCATGGCCTAATAAATTCATAAACATTGTATGTGCTAGGGAATCTCTACTTATTACCACAAATACACCCAGCTTTGTAAATAATATAATCGTTGTAATTATAATTAAAACTGTTACAAAAATTGTGGTAGAAACTCCACTGAAAACAGTAAAAGAAAGATTAAATATTAAAAAAAATAATTTTTGTTAAATGTTTTAACAATTCCGAATTTAATTTTAGAACGTGTATGAACCGGATTACATAGCTTTCATATTAGTCGTTTCAAAACGCTATGCGCGGCAAATATCTTTCGTCTTAAGTGATATTTATTTAACGTAAGTTGTGACATTTACGAAAAACACGTTAAAACAATTAAAATCACTACGAAATTAGTGAATTCAAACGCGGACCCCTTTCATGGTATGAATATGATTGTCATAATCGTCCTACTGCGCAAGGTACTAGCAAAATTATAAAGCAACTTGAAAACACTCGAAAGTTGCAGATTTGCCTAAACCAGTGCATCACTGCAATGTATTTACTGCTGAATATTTCGTTTTTCTTCAATTAAGTGTGTGTTAGTGAAATTATGGCAAATAAGCCGATTTTTTCCAATCCAATGGTGTTTTCAGCAGAAGGGCCTAGGGCCTATTTCACAACTCATTATGTCATATTTAAAATATGGATTTCCACCTCCAGATTACAGATTTGCTCAAACCAGTATATCATTGCAATGTATTATGTATGCAAATATGTATATATATGTATGATTACGACCTAGTTCCTCACACCACTTATGTTGAGTGTGTTAATTTTTATACATGAGTGGCGGGACCGACAGTTTAAAGTCGATTCCGAACGGCAATTCTTGAGATTCTTGAGATACTTCTTCACGATAATTTTATTTTCTCCCAGAGTTTTTGCCAGAAATCTGCTGAGAGACAGTCGACGAAGAAATACTTTTTTTTTAATTTTTCATTTAGTTTGAGATGCCTGGGGTTTGAACCGAGGCCTCATGTCTAATAAGCCAACACACTACTTACTGCTACTACGCTACGACAAGTTCCATATTATGTTGTGCATGTATTTGTTGTGTCATGAAATACATGTAGCCGCCGTAGTCTCGTAGGTAGTGTGTTCGCTTATTAGACGTAAAGCCCAGGTTCGAGCCCCAGGCCAGACATCAAAACGAAATATGAAAAAAAAATATTTCTTCGGCGACTTCCTCTCAGCAGATTTCTGGCAAAAACTCTGAGAGTAAATAAACCTGCCATGAAAAAGTTTTTCAAAAAATCTGTCGTTCGGAGTCGACGTTAAACTGTAGGTCCCGCCACTCAAGTATAAAATTAAGGCACACAACATGAGTGGTGTGAGCAGCTAGGCCATAATCCTGACTGAAGGCTTGTAATGGCCAATTATGTATGTATGTATGTCAAGACATACGATTATACCGGGAGGATCTGTCCCAAGGACTCGAATAATCTTCTGGAAACTGCAAAAATTATGTTGTATTATAAAATTCTTTTTCTATCACTGTTTTACGTAAAGTATACAGTTTCCGAAATTTAATAATTTTCTTGAAAAAAATTAAAAGATTTTTTAATTTTATCAAACCACTTGTGTAATTTTAATTAATCCAAATAAATAGAGTTTGTGTTCGTCTTGTTAAGATCTAAAAACGAAATCAACCAGCCGACCATTTACTTCCTAACCAATGACACAAAAAAAGATTCGCCATTATATCGCCTATTTACGATATTTTTTTTTCATTATTTTGGCTTATTGTTTTTGTTTCAGCTGTATTTGACCTTAGCTTGAGTGTTTTTAAGGTCAAATTAAGCACAACTTTAGACTACAAGTCACCGCCCCATCGTGACAAATACTGTACACTGTTATTATTTTTATTATCCATTATTTAACCGAGAAAAAAAAACTCTAATCAGACTAAATAATTAAAAAAAAAAACAAAAAATTATTCTCATACAGCAATAAAACAACCTGGTGTGGAATATTAAAAAAACAGTAGAAAAAAAAATTTAGGAAATACTGTAACAGTAGTATATAAGCCTGGCTTTGACAATAAACACAAAGTACATGATATTAACTTGTACTATATATACTGGTTGTTTAAAACATTTATTCATTCACTTTGTCTGTCATTCATACCGTACATACATACATATGTATGTAGAGTCATTCATGCCGTAATAGTTTATTGTTGTCGTTGCTATTGTTGTTAATTTTTTATTTGTACATGGTCTATAAAAGAGAGGTGTGTTACACATGACTAAGCCGAAGTTTAAAATTCATTTCATGCCAATTTTAAAATTCATGCTTGTACCTGAATTAAATCTTTGTTCTGTTATGTTGATTTTTTTCTTTTTTTTTCTATTTTGTGTAGTGAGTAATCGAAATAAATTTAAGAGATCATAGAAAAAAATTTGCACAGGTTTAAAACAAAGTATTGTTTAATACTTTTAGAGAAAAAAAAGTTGTTTTTCATTGAATTTTACATTCTAATTTCATTAAAAATATACATTTCTTTCACATGCTCAAACAATTTGATATTAAAGAACTTGAATATGCAATGGGAGGAGAACAATAATTCTAATCCGTCAATGTAACCACAGAAAATCTTTGAAAATATTTCCTTTACTTCTAAACATTCATCATTTTATTTAAAAAAAAAATTTTAAAAAACAATTCAAACAATAAATATTAGTCAGCGAAGCTATATGGTGCTCTACATCACATTTTATAGAATAACTAGCTGACCCGGCGAACTCCGTCCCGCCCAAAATTGATTTTTTTATTGCCCAAAACAGGTCACATTATATATTTATTGTAATAATTTATTGTAATAGCGCTGACGAAGTTATATATGTACATATGTAGTTATAAACTTATACGTATCTCTTAAAGGGGAGGGTTGTTACGCCCATTTTTGGTGAGTTTGTCGATATCGACTCTACAAACTTACCCACCAAATTGCATTCGTCTACGATTACTATGTCCCTAAATATTCAATTTTAAAGGTTTGCCACGCCTACTTTTTGCTATATCGAATTCTTTTTTAACCATCTAGACCTGATAAACTTTCGAACAAAAAAAGAATGGTTAAATTCGGTTCAGTAGTTTAAGAGAGAGGGTTGTTACGCCTATTTTTGGTGGAATTATCCCACAAAATTTTATTCGTCTACGATCAATATGTACCTAAATATTAAATTTTAACGATTTGCCACGCCCTCTTAACATTTAGGGATATGAAAAATAGATGTTGTCCTATTCTCAGACCTACCCAATATGCACACAAAATTTTATGAAAATTGGTCGATCCATTTCGGAGGAGTTTAACCACTAACACCGTGACACAAGAATTTTATATATTAGATTTGTATCCTACGTAACTGTTTAGCTTACTAGAGACATCAATGAATACGAGCTTCTCTTGTGGATTTAGTCTCTATGTAGCTTTTGTCAAGCTGACTCGCGCGACAAGTGTAAAAGAGTTTTACAAAAATGGGAAATCGGTGGCAATAGCACGTAGACGTTTTCGCAATACATATTAAGGTTTACTTATTTTCTTAATTGATCATTACAAAACTTTATCTTGGCTAAAGGATACAACACATCCTTCATGTTTTGTGTGTTAATTTTATCCACAAGTGGAGGGGGATCTACTTTTTAATGTCGCCTCCGAACGAAAGATTTTTTGAGAAACTTACTTTTCATGGTGTGTGCCAGAAGTCTACTGAGAGGTTGTCACCTAAGGAATATTTTCTCATATCTCGTTTTGTTGGAGATGTCTGACCGGGGGCATGAACCGACGGCCTCGCTTCTAATAAGCCAATACACTACCTGCTAGACTATGGCGATCAGTCATACTTGTTCAACGTTATAATAAAATTATTTCACGCAATATGGATGATAGGAGAAGCTAGGTCATAGCAGGACTACGTGTACGTAGAACTTAGGAGTACATGTACAGTGAGCGTCAAAAGTGAGTAAACATCACTGAAATAATTCATTTCCTTAGGATAGCGAGAAAAGTAATTGAGAATAGTCGAAAAATTTCCAAAAATAAAAACATTTGTTTATTACTTATAAAATGTTAAAACAAAAACAACAATTCATGATAAAGGAACTTTTTTTTATACTTAAGAACATAATAGAAAATTTAAAATTATAGTGGGTGTTGACTTACTTATGGCGCTCACTGTATGTATTTTGAATTATATTAACGAAGTAATTTATTCTCCTTTAATACTAAAAGAACTTTCTAAATAATAAGAAATAATGTTGGGAACATTTAGTAAAAGTACTTTATTTTTATGCAAAAGAACTTTTTTAATGTACTAGATTATTAATTTGTTTGGTCATAAAATTTTCACAATTTAAAACAACTTCTTAGATTTTCTGGAAAATTTATTCCACAAAAATAAAAGTACTTTTTTATAAGTACTTTTATAGCCAGACATATTTAATGTATCTAATCCTATTGGTTCTGAATTTTAAAAGTACTTTTTAATTTATTCACTTAAGTTGTTGGAAATAAAGGTCTTTTAATATTTTATTTTGAAATCTTTTAATAAAAAATAATAAAATTGTCTCCTCTAATTAAAAGTACTTTTTTTTTAATACGCCAATATTTTGACAAAAGTATTGCAAATATTTTGTATTTTCATTTGAAAGAAACCTTTAAAGTGATTAAAATTTCATGGCCCTGAATTACTTGCATTGATTTTTTGGTATATAATAATGATCATTTCCAAATGAAACGACCTTTCACACTTGAAAACATTTTAATGATTGATTTTTGTTTGTGGTTTAATAACAATTTTTTGTTTTCTTATAAACATTTTTTTTTGTTAAAAGTAGAGCAAGTTTAGTAATGCAGCAGTGTAATCAATGAAGAAATTTAGAAATAAAATAAATAATATTAAAGGGTATTTAAGCTAACAAAATAGGTAAACCAATGCCTATTATCTGGTCCCACTTCAGAGGATATTTGTATCATGTGTAAACATGTCTTGGACTTAAAATATGCCATCAATTTTGGGTAATTTTTTGAGCCACGGTACTTCTCAAGCGGTTCAAACGATTTTCATTGAGGTTTCTGTATTTCGAAGGTGATTTGAGTGCGGTTAGGAGCCATGACGGTATTGGTAGTTTAGGTTTAGGGGTGATATCACAAAGCTCACTTGAGCACGCATAGCGGCCCGTTGTGACGCCATGGTATTTGTAGTGGGTGGATTTGTTTTTTAATTAAATTTTTGATTTTTATTATTATTTTTAATTGTTAAGTACTTTCTGCTTAATTAAATAATATTTATTTTTGTGTTACATTTTATTGCCTATTTATTTAACATCATTTATACTCGCGTACGAATAATGATGATTCACTTTTGCCATTATCTGTGAACAATGTTTATTTAATATCAATGTTGTTATATTTTTATTACATTTTATCTTATCTATTAACATATGGTATGTTCTCTTCGAAATTATATTTGATTGGATTTTTTATGCGTTTTTTTTCTGATATCAACAAATTAAATTCTTATTTATCGCAAAAGCTTGAACAGGAAATTCAATAAATTGTAGAGATTTTTGAACGTCAAAAATGCATTTTTATTAAATTGATTTGGAATGGACTTAAAATCGTTTAAAAAAAACGTAGAGTGCAGAACTATCCATTGGCTCACACAGTGTAAATTGATAGAGTCCCATACAGTGCTAACTATTTTTTCGATATCTTTTTTCGATTTTTTTTATATCTTCGTAATGTTAATTACCAGTGCTGACTCAGTTAATGGTCTTATGAAAATCAGAAAATCTTTGTGTAAAAAAGAACATTTCCAACTAAATAGTCAGATTTTAAAAGAACTAAAAAACATTGGAATTATCTTAAGCTGTAGGGTCCCAGGACAGTCATCAACACGAAATATGAAAAAAAAATTTTTTTTCTTCGGCGACTTCCTCTCAGCAGATTTCTGGTAAAAAAAAACTCTGAGAGTAAATAAAATTACCATGAATAGTTTCTCAAAACATCTGTCGTTCGGAGTCGACGTTAAACTGTTGGTCCCGCCACTCAAGTATAAAATTAAGGCACACAACATGAGTGGTGTGAGAAGATAGGCCGTAATCCTGACTGAAGGATTGTAATGGCCAATTATGTGTGTATGTATGTAATTCTCGTAAAACTAAACAAATACAGAAGAAAATAATTAAGTTATCAATTACACGTTGGCTGTCAAACTACTAGATAACTTTTCTTTTGAGTCGTGACAGTCAATTGTTAAATATATCTATATATCGATTAATTTTGAATAGACTCCCATTCGTATTAAAGGTAGGAAGATAGAAAGAGATGTTGCTCATAAGGACTTCTTCTACAACATACATAGATCGGTTAAAATGGCGGGTAATTAACTTACTCTCGCTATTGAAGGTAAATTCAAAAATTATGAATTTAAAATTATTGAAAATATGTATGTACAGTCAACCCTCCTATACCGCGGTGAGTGCGTACCGCGTTGTATGGAAACCGCGCTATAAGAAACTCGGATTTAACCGTACATATCAGGCTAATTCTTAGAGTGTTCTATGGAAAGCATTTACCGCGTTGTATGGAAACTCGGATTAGTAAAAATCACATCATTTGATTTATTATCGTTGGTTTTATCATAAGGCTCCCTGATAAAAATTTAAACCCCTTTGATTTTTCTGAATGAAGATCCTAAATGGTAGTTTTTTCCAATATAATGACGCGCCATCAGCGCTAAAAATCTGATCAGACGAATAACCTCCTTCCTGATAATTCTAGCAGGAGTAACTTATGGGATGTTTTTGAACGGAAACAATGCTGTAAGAGTATTCCAGCTCCGCTTTATGTGGAAACCCCGTTCTGAGGGACCGCGTTGTAGGCGGGCTGTCGCAATTTCGGCTCCGCGTTATATGGAAACCGCGTTCTGAGAGTACCGTGTTATAAGAGGGTTGACTGTATATGAAAATGTTGTCTTTTAAATAGTTTGAAATTTTAAATTTTAACTCATTCTTCATGAATTTAAAACGAAATTTTAATTATTATTACGATGACAGACCATGATAATTTTCAACCAATTTAATTTCATTATAAAAATATAATTTTTTTGCCAGTTTTTTATGTAAAAAAATTTTTTCATTTTTTTTTTTGCATTTGACATTTTTAAGGTTATATTTTATAATGTCAAAAATAAAATTTTAATTTTTAAATTAATTTCATATTAACCTGAATAATAAAAATTAATATTTGAAATGCCATCTTCAAATTCTTTTTTAATCGCAGCTAAAATTGCATTTAAATACTAATCTTTGGCTGCTTTTATTTAAAAATAATTTAATAATTGCATAAATTAATTAAATAATTGAATTAAATGATCATTAAACAGCCAGAAGGTATTTCTTTTTCTTTTGTAAAATTAATGATGATTGAACTAGTACAATATTTTGAAAGGTATTAAAATAAATGATTTAATATTTAATACGAAATATTGCAAATTTTTTTTTTTTTTTTGGTTTGTGGCATTTTCAAAAACCCCAAAAAAAAAACAATAATTAATTATTATTGTTCACACTTTGTTAAATGCATTTTTATTCCAATTATTTTTTTTTTAGCCTGATTAAGCAAAGTAAATGGAAATTTTTTCTTTGGTTTTTTTCTTAAATTGTATTTTGATTTTAGCGCGTTTAGTCAGAGCTTTTTAGCGTTTTCAACTCAAGAGTGTAATTTGTTGTCTTCGAAAACAAAATGCTCCCTCACCGCCCAGTTTTCTATGATTTGGCAGGTCTCCCCAGTTTATGTACATTTTTTTGTTTTCTTAAGCAGGCACATAAATTACCAGTGGCTTACGTTATATTTTATTTCTTCTGCTACTGGATTATTAATCTTTTTTTGTAATAGTTTTGTGTTGTTGTTGTTGTTGTTGTTATTATTATTATTATTATTGCAATTACATAATTAACGTTTTTCTTTTAAAGTGGTTTTAAATACGTTTTTTTTTCTGTTTTAATTTTATATCTCTTGCATTTGTTTTATTAGCATTATTTTTTTTTTTTTCTTATTTTTTTTTCTTAATTTTCCAAGTATTCAAATAGAAGTACTTTTTTACTCGTGCATGAACACAACAGGCACTCTGTCTATAGATACTCATATTAAATGGTGTGGCTAATTTAGAGGTTTTAAAATTATTGAAAATAAATTAAAATTACAAACAAAAGTTTAAACTAAGCAATCAAAATTGAATTTAAAAAACAATAAAAGAATGAATCAATTTCACCATAACACAAGATAAAAACAAAACCAAAGTCGCTGTAGTTGAATATGTACGGTTTTGGCTTAATAGACGTGAGTCCAAGGTTCAAATCCCAGATCAGCAAAACAAAACGAAATATGAAAAAATATTTCTTCGGTGACTACCCTTCAGCAGATTTCTAGCAAAAACTCTTGAGAGTAAATAAAATTGCCATTAAAATTTTTTTAAAAACCTGTAACTCTCGCTACTCATGGGTAAAATTAAGACACACAACCATGGGTGGTGTCAGAAGCTAGGTTATAATCCTGACTGAATGGTTGTAACGACCAATTATGTATGTATTTTTAAATATACATACATACATACATTGCAAAGGTCTCTTTAAACTTTTTTGCCAATGCAGTTTAATCCTGGCCCAGCTGGGAATATAAATAAGCTGTAATACTGGTGCCCAGTCGCCGTAGTCTAGTAGGTAGTGTGTTCGCTTATTGGACGTAAAGCCCGGGTTTGAGCCCCAGGCCAGACATCAAAACGAAATATGAAAATGAAAATATTTCTTCGGCGACTTCCTCTCAGCAGATTTCTGCCAAACCTGCCACGAAAAAGTTTCTCAAAACATCTGCCGTTCGGAGTCGACGTTAAACTGTAGGTCCCGCCACTCAAGTATAAAATTAAGGCACACAACATGAGTGGCGTAAGAAGCTATGCCTTAATACTGACTGAAGGTTTGTAATGGCCAATTATGTATGTATGTAATACTGGCAGCAAATAGATCGGATCGCCTACACGTTTCCTTACTTCAAATGGGAGGCTTAATTTTAAGATTCTCATCCTCATTTCTCTTATCTCTCTCATCTTATGATGCACAGGTTCTCCGTAGAGCCCTTGAAGTATGTATATACAAATGGGTTCAAAGGTCTGAACAAACTAGCTTTTCAAAAGCGAAGGAATGCATATTGGCTGATGGGATTTTCCCTAAAATTCTCCCTTACTTGGGCTGCGCCTTGCTTCCGACAAGTTCCTGACGGAAGTCATTTCGAAGTCCTTTCTCGCCCATAAATGCCACAGATTTTTCAGAGAAATTTCGAACCATTTAAATGTGACTTTTTCTAAGGGTTTTTAGGACTTAGGTATATCGCCATTGGGATTATATTACATTGCTGTAGAACTGACCAGGGTGGGTAAATAGCTGAAAATCTCCAAAATATTACAGGGCATGGGTATTGCAATTGAATTAGTTTAAACTTAGTATTCTTCAGTCATTTTATTATTATTTCCGTTGAAAACAGAAAGATAAGTGCAATATTGCAGGTCATCTCCGACATATTACAGGGCATAGGTATTGCAATTGAATTACTCTAAACTGTGTATTCTTCGGCCATTTTATAGGGAGACTTATTTTTGTTGAAAACAGAAAGATAAGTGCAATATTGCTATGGTGTGCTAGGCTGACATGAATAGGAGGCCACTGCTATATTGAAAGGCATCGCGATAGATTTGTCATTCCCGCCAAGGACATAGACAGAAGCTGCAGATATGAGGAGGAGGAAAAACTATGTGTCATTACATGTGACAATGCTTCGCACTTGCAATAAAAAAGCGAAGGTTCTTAGTCTCTCATTTTCTGTCTGCGTATTATAGACATCTGGCATCGTTAGTAAATTTTCCTTTCTTTAAAGTAAAAATGCTACCGTTCCAATTGGTTCTTTTATGGTACCTTTTCTTGAAGGACTTAGGCAGAAGCTGTGGATATGAGGAGAAGGAAAAACTATCTGCCATTATGTGTGAATGCTCTGCACTTGCAATGCAAAAGCGAAGGTCCTTAGCCTCTCATTTTCTGTCTGCCGGTTATAGACATCTGGTATCCTTTGTAAATTTTCCATTTTCTTTGAAGTAAAAATGGTACCATTTCAATTGGTACTATTATGGTACCTTTTGTAAGATTTTTCTTTAGTTTTTATTTTAAATAAAATGTTAAAATTGTAAAGACTTTAATTACGTTGTAGCGTGAAATTTTGTACTTGTTTTTTTTTAAATAGGATTTGGCACTTGACTTAATATTTTGGTAATATTTTTCAAATATTTTAAACTCTCTACAAACTAGAGCTTAAAAAATAAGTCAAGGCCATTCATATTTCCAAATAAACCATATAAATTCGTTACATTTCAAACCATAACCCATATACGGAAACTACGTGGTAAATTGTTACAAATTTCTCTTTAATCTTACCAACTGCTGTGTTAAACCAAAAAAATAGGGGAGAGAGACAAACAAATATTTTTGTTTTATAAATATTTGCGAAAATGGAAAAAGTAACATTTTTTTTCTTTATCAGGTTAAAAATAAATTTACATGGCTTTTTAAAGTTTTAGTGCAAAATAAACTTTTTGAAACAAAAAAAAAAAAAACCAACTGCAAGATGGGGTTTTCAAGATAAGCACTTATAGCAGCTACTCGTTGTAAGAAAACATAGAAAAATTGAATGAAATTGTGTCTACATTTAAAAAAAAAGTTTCTTTTGTTGTATGAAAAAACGATTAAAATAAATGATTTGTATTTTAGTTGCCTCTTGCCACATTTTATGGCGCAGTTTTCAACACATTCGTTTGAATTTGTTTTCTTTTCATACAAAATGCGACCCATTAAGTTGAATAAATTTCTATTTCACAGGCAGGCATTATTTTATCTTTTATTTGCAAAAAACAACAACGCTATGAAGTTATTATTTATTTATTGCTGTTGTTGTTTCTCTAAGTTTTTGGCTTAAGGAAAACGTTTTAACCGAAAAAATAGGTTAAATTGCCTTAAAACGGCAGGCACTTCATTCAGTTTAATTTTTCATTGTTTTATTCCTCTTTTTTTTGGTTCAGAAAGTGTCTTCTAATACGATGCAGTTTTAAAAGTATACATATGGGAAACAAACATTGTCGATTAAAATCTTAGTTTTTATTAGAAAAAAAAAACAGAAAAACAATATAAAAAAGAGAGGTGTTGCAAATTAGTATTAAATAATAGTAATTAGGGATAAAATAAGAAAATGTAGTATTTTAACTGTCTTGTTAACATTTGAACAATACAAATTAAATGATTGCAATTTATATAATGTCTGTTCCTTGCATGAATTATAAACAATTTTCTTTAAAATTTTTTTCATTTTACTTACAAAGTTTTTAGATCATTAGTGATAGTAATATCCTTACCTAAAAAAGAAAGAAAATATAATTAAATTTTTTTTTTTATTAGTTTTTAGTCGTACTAGCCTAATGTGGCTGTATACTAAGATTTTTACAAAACTATCATAGCCTAGCACATAATGCTTCGCTCAAGTCCGATTATATTATACATGAAACAACCAGAATGTATTTGTTTGCTTATTTCAATCTCCCTGAAGTGTCCTAGTTGAGATCCATTTTTTCTCTTAAGGTCTCCTTAAATTTTGGACAATGTTTTAAATTAAAGGCCAGAATTCATTGACACATAAGTGAGTGACTTTCTGCATTTGTCGACACTGTAATGTCAAAAATGTCTGTTGACTTCCATTAAAATTTAAACAAGTTCTGTCATTTAGTTTGCATTTGACAGCCGCTATTAGCAGAGAGATAAATTATTTCCACACATCAAACATTATTTTTTACGAAGGTATGTCGAATGCTCTGGCCAATTAAGGCCTCTTCAAATGAAGCATACATACATACATAATTGGCCATTACAACCCTTCAGTCAGGATTACGGCCTAGCTTCTCACACCACTCTTGTTGTGTGCCTTAATTTTATACTTGAGTGGCGGGATCTACAGTTTAATGTCGACTCCGAACGACAGATTTTGAGAAACTATTTCATTTGCAGGTTTATTTACTTACTCTCAGAGCTTTTGCCAGAAATCTGCTGAGAGGAAGTCGCCTAAGAAATATTTTTTTCATATTTTCATTTTGATGTCTGACCTGGGGTTTGAATCGTGGCCTTACTTCTAATAAACCAACACACTGCCTACTAGACTACGGCGACTTCCTGTCCGCACATTAAACATTATTTTTTACGATTGTATGTCGATGTTAAGGCCTCTACAAATGAAGAAATTGAAAAAAATTCACGATAATGGTAATCAAATATTAAAATTGCGAGAGATTTTTGATTGAATGATCATTTGAATGTGAGAAAGCTTTTTCGCTAAATATGGAGGCCGCCGCGTCTGCTCCTGATCAATCACAAACGCAATGCTGTATTAATTTGGCCCAGTGTTTAGCATTGTCCAAAAGTAATTTGAATACATTTTTGTGAATAAAATGTGAATCTACGCCAACACACCAGATGCCAGCAGTCTAAATAATGAGTTTGCCATATAAATTAGCACCGAAGAAGCCTTGATGGGTTGGACAGCCCATAAAGTGACCTTATTTCTGCTGCCTAGCGGATTTATCTTGACAATACATATAGACAATTACCTATTAATCTCGAGTTAATCTCATTGGAGCCATTTGTTCTGATAACTTGTCATGTTCCATGTACTTTCTGTTCAAGCCCATCTTTCCTTGTTATCGCATTGCCTTTAAAATAATAATTTTCATATACACCATGTATTCTATTTTTGAGAGATTGCAGGGTTTGCTGCTTTGCCATTTATTGTGTTTATAGCATTACGCTTGAAAGATATCTGCTAGTTTTCCGCTGTGTTCTAATATATCGTTTTGGTTTCGAGCTTTCCCTAGCCAGCTATACTATTTGCCTTTGATTCATCCCTATACTGCAGAATGATTCCTCTTTTAAGGGAATATGTCGCTTTCAAATTGCTCTGTTCACAATTGGGGAGAGAACTGTGGAATACTCCGATGAATCTTGTGTTAGAAATATTCATGAAAACTAACTATAGTTGCCATGGCTTTGACATAACCATGGCAACAATGAGCTGTTTTACGGTGGCAATAGAAGCTTTGTTTGTTTTAATTCCACTGCATAAAAAGCAGAGCTAATAGGCTCATAGGTATAAGATCCCGCTTGTTGCAAAGTATTTTCAATAATTACATACATACATACATAATTGGTCATTACCACCCTTCAGTCAGGATTACGGCCTAGACTCTCACACCACTCATGTTGTGTGCCTTAATTTTATACATGAGTGGCGGGACCTACAGTTTAACATCGACTTCCAACGACAGATTTTTGAGAAACTTTCCCATGGCAGGTTTATTTTCTCTCAGAGTTTTTGCTAGAAATCTGCTGAGAGGAAGTCGCCGAAAAACAAAAAATTTTTTTTTTCATATTTCGTTTTGATGTCTGGCATGGGGCTCGAACCCGGGGTTTACGTCTAATAAGCAAACTCGCTACCTACTAGACTACGGCGACTACAAGCTATGTTTGTTTTAATTCTACTGCATAAAAAGCAGAGCTAATAGGCCCATAGAGATAAGATCCCGCTTGTTGCAAAGTATTTTCAATAATTACAGCCCTTGTTTTTGTAAGTCGAACGATTCTAACACTGGTCCTCAATTTGTATTAAAAGTACTCAATTAAAATTTTTTTTTCATACATTGTAGATTTATTTTGAAATCAATTGTCTTACAAAAACAGGGGAATATTCTCTAGTGCTTCTGTCCAGGGGACAGTTATATAGGAAGTATTTTCAATAATTACAGCCCTTGTTTTTGTAAGACGAACGATTCTAACACTGGTCTTCGATTTGTATTAAAAGTACTCAATTAAAATTTTTCGTTCATACATTGGAGACCTCTCTTTGAAATTAATTGTCTTGCAGAAACAGGAGAATATTCTTTAGAGGTTCTGTCTAGGGGACAGTTATATGGCTAGGTTTGAGCTACAACAACACACAATATATGTATCTCGTGTTAGAAATATCACTATAATTCCAACTATAGTAGCCATGGTTCTTATCTTCACTGCCATATGCAAGGGATTTAAATCCAACACAGTTTCTAGAGGCATCGTATGACAATTTCTCATTGCTCCCCGTTGAGGCTACACACATAAGCAATTTCCAATGAATATATTCATGAATTAGGCTACAAGCTTTGCCCTCTCTGCTCTATTGTTCAGATTTAGCTTTGAATGATTATTTCATGTTTTCAAATCTGTTGACATGGCTCATTGCAAAGATATTTGAGACTAACGATGAAATCATGTCCCAAATAAAAGCGTGTTTTGGTGACCTAAGCAAATATTAATTTTTGGATCATAAATAATTATTTTAAGCTGAATATACATACTTACAAAAAATACCCTAGAGTGATAGAGACAGGATTAATTAATTAATTAATTTTTTTTGTAAATAAAAAAAAACAATTTTTCATTGTCAGTTTTAAGTTTTCGAAAATGAAATTTTGCAAACTTTATTATGAGACATAAAGTGTCTTATAAAAGAGATGAAATAAAATAGTCAAGTACTTATGGGAAAATAATTAATTATTAAATAAAAAAATAGTAATAACAATAACAAACAGAAGAAGATAAAAATAATAATAATAGAAACGTAAAAATATAATTAAAAAAATCAACACTTTCGATTTCGTTGCTGCTGCTAATGCTGAGTGTTGAGTGTTTTTTTTTTTCTTTCTTTTTCATTTTATTTTTTGGCTTTTGGGTGTTTGATTGTCTGGGTGTGAAGGTGAAAGCATTTTCACTTTTATTTTTAATATATTTTTTCTTGCCACTTATTTCTATATTTTATATATGTGTGTACATATATTCATATGTTTAAAATTGTTATTATTAACAAAAGGAATTATTCATAAAAATATTTAATAAGATAATGGCGTAGAGAAATCTGTACTGAAGTGTATCTCTTAGAAAATGATCTGCAGCAGCTTTCGTTTAAGAATTAAATCTGCTTTATAAAAGTCATTCATTTAAAATCATTTCTTTAATAATTTTATTAAATTGATTAATTTATAATAATTTTATTTGTTTAATAATTTAATTCAATTATTAAGATAGCAAACAAAGCACGCCATTTAATTTACAGCCTTAAGTAATGGTGTTTTAATTAATTTGCATAGAAAATTATTTTACAATACATACAATGCGAAATTGTATTTATTTACCATAAAATAAAATGGATTTTAATTGTAATTGTTTAAAAAAAAACAATTACACTTAATTGTATGTAAATATAACAATGCATATACTTTTAACAATTATGTGTAATAACGGCACCATTTTAACACATATTTCTTAATTAATTTTAGTTAAAATTCCAACTGAATAAGATTGCTTAGCGGTCTTTAGTTAAAAATTTGTATGGCACTTCGATACAGAGAGGACTAAGCACATACATACATACATAGTTGGCCATTACAAACCTTCAATCAGGATTACGGCCTGGCTTCTCGCACCACTCATGTTGTGTGCCATTAATTTTATACTTGAGTGGCGGGACTTACAGTTTAACGTCAACTCCGGACGACAGATTTTGAGAAACTTTTTCATGGCAGGTTTATTTTTATTTACTCTTAGAGTTTTTGCCAGAAATCTGCTGAGAGGAAGTCGCCGAAGAAATATTTTTTTCCATATTTCGTTTTGATGTCTGGCCTGGGGCTCGAACCCGGGCTTTACGTCTAATAAGCGAACACACTACCTACTAGACTACGGCGACTAGGCATGCTCTATAATATACAGAAAGCTTGCAGGAAAATCCTGAATGCATTGTATGGACATGCAGCTCAAGTGCGTGCATTGGTATAGCCGAAGCATTGATGGTCCATTCTAGGGCAGCTTTAGAAGCTCTTTTTATTCTAATTCCGTTACATATGGAAGTAAAAAAAAGAGCCACTGAGTCTTTAGATAGGACAATGAGAGACAGGTAAAACAAGAGATTAATCAAACAGCATTGCAGAACAATTGCAATCTAACCCATTTAAGAACAGTTTAATTGGAGTTGCTTAAGATATAAAGACTTCCATGCCTTGCCATATCCAAGGCAATGATGAACTTGTCCTACGGTGGCGATAGAAGCTCTGTTTGTTTTAATTCCTTTGCATATAATCGTAAAAACTCAGGCTACTGTTCCTCTAGATGAGATAGTCGGACACAGGTCGAACACAATGATCATCAGACGGCATTGTAATGTGACAGATCATCTCATTCCTTCACTGTCCTCTTCTGAACAGCACCAGCATCGTTTTGGAAAACGAGCAAGGGAGCAATACATACATACATAATTGGCCATTACAACCCCTCAGTCAGGATTACGGCCTAGTTTCTCACTCAATGAAGCAATAGGGAAACTATGTGTTCTCTTAAAAGATGAACTATTCTGTGGTGTACCAATCGGCTGGTAGTAATAAGAAACATAAGGGCTTTTCGAGACCAGAATAAAATAATCGCAATCCATTTTATCCTATTTTGAAAGTCTAGACTCTTTAATAAAATGAGTCTGAAGGGTTGTTGCTGTTTTGGTCTAGCGTACATATATCCTTTTAAGGCCAAGAAAAGTTTACAATGTTAATTTTCTTCCAAATTTTCGCCATTTTGTAGAAAAATGTCTAGTAATTTAGAATTGTTGGGCCTTTATTTTGTTTTAGAGTAAGAGGACTGATATCTTATTAACCACAATACACACTCGTTTTGTCCAAACTTCGCATCGTCCTAAAAGTACGGTCTCATTCGGCAAATATTCGTAAAAAAAACATTAGCAGATGTGCTTAGATGTGCCTCTTAGAGAGTTTATACTCATCTGACTTAAACTAGTGATGTGGTAATAAGTTTAGATTCAACAAGGAATAGTCACTCTGCAGTTAGTACACAAGCTTGGTAGTTAAATGTCGTCTTTAAGCATTCGCAACGAATAGAGGCGCTTCTTACTTGACGTAACAATCTCCCTCTCTCTCTCTCTCTCCTATAATGCTGATCCTCAATTACATCTCTTGCTATCATACCCAAAAGAATTCATCCATGGTTTGACACTTTTCACCCTTAAGCGGATCATGATGGTCCATCTTAACTCCCTTTTAACCCCGCTTTGAATTCCCATTCCATGTGGATTACCTATCCGAATTTTGCTTATGTTACTCAACATTTCGATGATGATCGCAATATGCAATGCAGTATATCTGTGGCTCAAGACAGTCCCTTTTATATAAAAGGGGTACCACTATAACTTCTCTAAACAATAACAATCGGTCCTCTTCGGATACTATTTTTTCTGCATGCTTAGGCTGTTAAATAATCTTTTTTTTACTTTTTATTTTCATATATTTTAAAAAAATTTTAATAAAATATTTCCGTTTTTACAACGAACAACAACAATTATTTCAAAGTTTAGGTGGTGTTGATTTCAAGTCTTAATTGCTCGTTTGCATTTTTGTTTGAAAAACTCTGATCGACTTACAGACAATTAGGGGGAGGAAATTTATTTTTAAATTCATATTTTCTGATTGCATGCTACAAAGACAGCTTTTTTTTGCCTTAGTTTACTTAATTGTAGTGTTGAAATTTTCTTTTTTTATAAAAAAAAAATTGTTTATTGTAGGGAAATTATAAACAAATTATGGGGCTGTTTACAAGACTTTTTTTTTTAATTTTTACATAGTCAACATACCAAACAAAACGATGCACTAATGAAAAGGTACTTTTTTGTAATTTTATATGTAGATGTTGAAATGGGTAAAAACTCCTCTATATTTTTGAAACAAAATAATATGCCGCCAAAGGAATATATAACATATTAGTACTTTTTTTAATTTTAAATGATTTTGGTACTTTTTTCACAATAATTATTCTGTATACTCCTTAATGCGATGTTCGCACGGCAGCAATTTTTCGTAATTCGCTCTCTCATTCGCCATTCAACACCCAATTATGTGCTAAATTACGTCATTCGTCATACAAAATTTTGTGAGCGAATTACCCAAATTGTGTGTAATCCAATTTCTATTACCCTGTGGATTACTTAAAAATCAATGTAATCTCTAAATTTTATCGTATTTTTGCCATCACCAGCGGTCAAAGCACAAAAAATATAAACAAAAAAATATTGTAAACAATAAACAATAATGGAATCCAAAAATAATATTTTAAAAAAGTATTATTTATAAGAAAGTTATTCGCGAAATTAGCGGAGGAAGCCACTATGTGTGTAGAAAACCTTTTGAAAAGTATTTGCAGCTTTTGAAGAAGTTGTATGAAAAATATTAATAATAATTTAGTAATAAAAAGAAGAAGAACTGTAAAAAAGAATTACAAAACTACCGTGTGAACATGATAATTCAAATAAGTAATTCAAACAGAGAGCGAAGTAATTCGAAGGCTCGTGCGAACATAGCATAAAATGTTTGTAATATGCCTGTTGTATTTTTAAAAATCAACAACTCATTTTCATTGAATATATGTATATTTTCCGAACTACATTAAATTATATTTTCAATAGTTTAGTGTACGTAGACTTATTTGAGCCAGTGTAGATCACCGTTTGCTACAGAGGTTATTAATTTTACTGGGACATTTTTCATTAAGTTTGTATTCCCAAAAAGTTGAGTTTAGATGTTTTTAGGCTAGGAATAAAAAAAATACTAAAACATACTATTTTGGTACTATTTAAAAAGTACTATTTTGGTACTATTTAAAAAAAGTTCTTTTTTGAAGAAAGTAAGAGTGATGAAATCTTTTTAAAAATTAAAGAAAAAAATTCTATAAAGAAACATGTGAAAACATATGTTATATCCGTGTCAGTAATAATATCTATAATAACCATTATTTTTTTCTCTTTTTTTTACAAAATTGCAACTACACGTGTAATTAAATTTAATTGAATTGAATTTCATTTTATAATTTTTTTTCTCTCTCTACTGAGAAGAAAACAATTTCGTTCATTGACACATCGCAAAACAATAAAATTGTTGACGGAAAAAAAGCTTTAAAAAAACGTTCGCATTTGTTAATCAGGAAGTTTTTTTTTTCTTGTTTTTTTTTGTTTTTTTGTTTTTCTAAAACAAATTAAAATGAAAACTATACGAAATAATTAAAGCAGAAAATTCAAACAATTTGTTTTCGAAATGAAATTTTGTCTCTAACGAAATTCAGTTGTTGAATGCCTTCAAAATCTAGTTTTAGTTTTTGGTTCAAAACCAAATTAAAAACAAAAAAAAATTATTTCAGTGTGGCTTGCCATAAGCGAAAATTGTTTCCTTAAAATAAAAACCAAAAAATAAACAACGAAATAATTGTGACTGTTTAAAAAATGTAAGAATTTAATTTGGTTTTAATTTTTTTGTATAAATATGAAAAAAAAAAGTACTATTTAAGTACTTAATGGGTGAACAAAATGAAATATTTTTGTTGTAAGCTTTCAAAAAGATTAAAAATTTCTGTCGCTTTTA
This sequence comes from Sarcophaga rosellei, assembly GCA_930367235.1. Taxonomy (NCBI): domain Eukaryota; kingdom Metazoa; phylum Arthropoda; class Insecta; order Diptera; family Sarcophagidae; genus Sarcophaga; species Sarcophaga rosellei. The sequence goes on along the minus strand of OV884020.1, from coordinate 10,111,470 downwards.
ACGATAATTTGATATGTATTAACCAGAAAATATTTTCCATATGCCCATCAAAATAGTATCAAATTATGGTACATTTTTCATACCCTACTTAAATACAATAATTAATTAAATATTAAAATTAAAAATTAATTAATAATTAATTAAATAATTAAAATTAATAAAAATTATACATAAAAATTAATGTAGGATTAAAAAAAGCAAATGCAGTATGAAATTATTTTAAATTTGAAGGGCAAAAATATTAAAAAAAATAAACAAAAATAAATACAAAATCATTTTTGTTACGAGTTTAAATCCTGTCACCCTGATCATCAATTAAATTTCGGAACTTAGGCAGAATTTATTCAGCCTTCCCCAATTAAGTTAATAAATATGTCAACCCTAGACATTTTAGTTGTATGGGTAAATAGTTAATCCATTCTTAGTGGTTGAATATTTAACCCATTCTCATAAGACGAAATTCAGCACTGTGTTAGTCTGTTAAGACTTCAAATTTAATTTAAAATTTTTCTATTGGCCTTGAAAATCAATTATCCAATCTCAATCAAACCCAATTGCACGTAAAGCGGTCTGAAGGCTTGTTATCAAATAAATATTTAGGTTTTTTTTATAATTTCAACAAACATTTTACTCCTAAATATCTCTGCTGTAGTGTTGCGTTCTAATACTATGGAGTCATAATCGAACATCACTTTCTTGTCCGTTTATACTAACTAGTTTAATTCTTCCAGCCGAAAATACATACATCAAACCCTAGATCATACATCTCCAACAAAACGAAATATGAGAAAATATTTCTTCGGCGACGTTCTCTCAGTAGAGTCTGGCAAAGATTCTGAGAGTAAATAAACCTGCCATGAAAAAGTTTCTCAAAAATCTGTCGTTCGGAATCGTCTTTAAACTGTAGGGGGCGCCACTCATGTGTAAAATTAACACACACAACATATGTGGTTCGAGAACATACATACATACATAATTGGCCATTACAACCCTTCAGTCAGGATTACGGCCTAGCTTCGCAACACCACTCATGTTGTGTGCTTTAATTTTATACTTGAATGGCGGGACCTACAGTTTAACGTCGACTCCGAACGACAGATTTTGAGAAACTTTTTCATGGCAATTTTATTTGCTCTCAGAGTTTTTGACAGAAATCTGCTGACAGGAAGTTGCAGAAGAAATATTTTTTTTTTTAATATTTCGTTTTGATGTCTGGCCTGGGGTTCGAACCCGGGCTTTACGTCTAATAAGCGAACACACTATCTACTAGACTACTAGACTGGTGCGAGGAGTTAGGTCGTAATCCTGATTGAAGGCTTGTAATGACCAGTTATGTACGCAATCTTTAGATTGGGTTCTGTAACAAACTCTGTGTTCAATTTTTTCACTGTCATTTGAAGGATTACTAGAAACTCAAATAAAGTAGAAGTACAACTAAGTTAAAGTACCCTTAAGGTTGTCAACCTGTAAGGCATCTGATAGTATAAATGGAGTCAGTAAGTGGTCTGTATTATATGCTTAACACGTTGACTGCCGACTAAAAGATAACTCGTAGATTGCGTTCTCTTCTAGGGTGTCAACTACGAGTTATCTCGTACTCACTAAATCTGCCATTTTTGTGCAGCTACGAATAAAATCATATTATATCAGTGGTAGTATCGATAAATGGCTACTGGGAAAAGAACAAAAAGTCGATGTTGGCTTGCGTGGCCAGTTTTCTGAAAATTGTCGCGGCAGTCAACGTGTTAATGCAATAGTCACTTATCCGTCGTTGGGAAAAGATATTGTCCATCTAACTCGCAAAATGGTTGCACATAAATGAAATGTGCTCGTCATATTACCTAACTGTTAGTAGCCAAAGCTTTATGACTTTTCTATAGTGTCGACAAGAGATGTTGAATGTGTTAGTGCATGACAATTGACATTCAAGGATTATCACAATTTTAAATTGCCTATAAAGAGGCTTGATTTTGAACATTGAATATTTTTGAGTAAAGCTTCTCTACATCTATCAACTTCTTTGGTGTTAGCATATTGGTATTATTTTTGTAAATTTTTTAAAAACAAATTAGTATAAAACGCTGTAATTATTCGTGTTTAAAAAACCCTGCCAAACAATTGTAATCGACGCATTGCATTATTTGAATAATTTGGCAACAAAAACAAAGAGAAATAATCTGTGAGATTTTTATAAAATTGTCTAATGTAACAACAGTTTTGCGGCCAAAAATAATAAACAGTAAATAACACACAAAATTATCAACACCACTGTGCGAAAAAATGTTCGAACAAAAAATCGAAAATAATTTTATTTATTTTGTATAATTGCGTATCTGCAAAATGAAATCGTAAGCATTTATTTCGATTTCGATTTCGTATTCATATTTAATTTTTTTTTCTTTTCTTGTTATTGTTGTCATCGAGACACAAAACTAATCGTTTTAGTTTTTTTGCCCCCTCAGTAAAGCTAAACATAAAATTAATAGTTGAAACCCCATAGCTAAACCATATTGCCATCAACACCACCCTACTTTGCCCCCGTTGGCCCACATTATAATACTGCTGCAATATTTTTTTGTCTACACATAATATAAACCACCATTTAAACCCACTAGTGTAACAAAAAAAAAAAAAAAAAAAAAAAAAAAAAAGAAAAAAAACTATTCAAACTGCTGTGTGTAATACACACTAGTGAAGTAAGGTCGCAATGGTACGATTTCATTTCAGTGCGCTCTTTGGCTCTTTAGCAAACAAAAATAAAAAAAAAACTATTTATGAAGACAGTTTAAGTGATTAACTCACAAATATTTATTACAATACAATACAATACAATGGCGACCAATTAAAATGACTATTGCTAGTGCTGCTATTGCCATTGCTACTATTGCTACTGCTAATGCTGCTGATACTGAAACAATTGATGAAATTAAAAATAATTTATGCGCCAATAAATATTGAAAATCATTTAATTTTATACGAAATTTTGCAATTAAAACGCCAAGCACGCAGTGTCTTTTATTCAAATACATATTCAAATTATAATTGTTAAGATAATTAATAAATTAGATAATATTGTTTAGAAAAAACAAAAGATCTCTTCACATTTAAATAAAATTTTGCAAATTTAAGCCTACAGTTTCAGTTAAACGCTATTGAATTGATGGAGCTCTATAGATGTTCGCAGCATATTGAACTCATGCTCCCATATTTGCCTTTTATTTTAAATAAGGTGACCTTTTATTATACTTGAATGTGTGGTATTACATACATATATACATACATAATTGATCATTACAACCCTTCAGTCAGGATTACGACCTACATACCTTCTCGCACCACATATGTTGTTTGTGTTAATTTTACACATGAGTAACGGGACCTACAGTTAAAATCGACTCCGAACGACAGATTTTTGAGCAATGTGTAGACTGTCTAATGGTGAAGGTATAACACTGGCCATTTTATAGTCACCTAGCAGCAACTCGTTTCCTTGCTGTTCGCATCTTGAGGTAGGGCGTTTGATTTTCAATTGTTCCTTATCGTGATGACGGGTCGCTTTCACATCGATTTTTGTAACGTACGTGGGCTGACAACTACTACTCTTTCTTTCCACCTTCCTATAACCTATTTTCCTAAACCTGCACAATGCACTGCATGAGTAGGGGCCATCCCCTGAGTGCTGGTTTTACAAACAAAAAAAAAAAAAAAAAAATTGAAAAGATGAAACTCAACACACAGATGCAATTTTTCCACCTGTATTTCAAAATTTTATAGGTGATGCTCTAAATTGATTAACATTATATTCTCACCTTGAGATGTTGTTACTATTTGTTACACAGCTGCAGTTTGATTGTCATTTCTGAACTTTACTTAACAATTTCTGATTGAATACAAACTAAGTTGACCTTTCAAATGTATGTTTCTTTTATAATCTATGTAAACATGTTTTAAAGAAATCCTAACAATTTTGCTAACTAATCGGATTTAATTGAATTTAAATCGTATTACAATTTTCGTAAAACAGACTTATTCAAACAAATATTCGGTAGAGGGTCAGAAAATCTGGTTCGTATTTAATCGTTGCAATGCCCCAAATTTTTACAACATGGCCTTGAATTTTTTTTTTCTTTCCTTTTGTCACCACGATACAGAAATTTAAACAATGCCTATCACCTATCGGCAGCACCTTTAAATCAAATCAAAAGAAATCAAATGATTTGGCGTGAATGAAAATGTAATGAAAGAAAATAAATTTTTAACCTTTAAAATTAAAAAATAAAAATGCGTTAAATTAGCAAACAATAGAAATGTAAATTTGTTATTGAAAAAAACATATTTTCATTATAAAAAAAATTAACATTAAAAAAACATAATTTTTTCTCATTAAATGAAAAGAAAAAAAAAAATAATACAAAAAGTGCATTCAGGAATTTTAAATTTCTGTTTAAAATTTTTATTATTTCTTTTATAATAACGCCAGCAGAAAATAGCAACAATAACAATGAAGATATTTAAATAAAAATAATTTAATAATTATTATTCAAAAGAAAAATGTATAATATATACGATTTACACTGTGTTATAAAAGTCAAACGTTTGATTTATTTTGCCTACATCTATTATTGGTTTGCTCTAGTGTGGGCCCTTAATACAGCTGTAGTAAAATTTTGAAAGTATTCAACCATTCTGCTTAGTTTGGGATTTCAAGTGGGCGAAAGAGTTGCCATAAACCCATTTAATACTCCGTATATTTACGAAAGTACAATTGTTAAGATTTGGTTGAGTAACATAGCTTCCAGCCCACATAGAGTAACCAAAACCGATGAACTTCCTATAAACTTTCTTCACGCTTTGCGTAAATAACCATAATGAAGTCGCCGTAGTCTAGTAGGTAGTGTATTGGCTTATTAGACGTAAAGCCCGGGTTCGTATGGCAGATCAAAACGAAATATGAAAAAAAAAAAATATTTCTTTCGGCGACTTCCCCTGAGCAGATTTCTGGCATAAGCTCTGAGAGTAAATAAACCTGCCATGAAAATGTTTCTCAAAAATCTGTTGTTCGGAGTCGATGTTAAACTGTAGGTCCCGCCACTCACGTAGAAAAAATTAAGGCACACAACATGAGTGGTGTGAGAAGCTAGGCCGTAATCCTGACTGAAGGGTTGTAATGGCCAATTATGTATGTATGTATGTAGCCTACAAAATAGCATCAGAATTACAACAGATAGTGTGGTGCCTATAAGAACTTTCATGCTGGATGACAGCGCTCGCGTTTTGTAAACATCACACCAATTATAAATTTGAAGCAGAGCTTAGTTCTTTCAGTAAAAATGATTTCAATTTAATAAGTCTATAATACTTCGTTGTTTTCCAAGATCATTTTCATGTTTCTCTACGCCTCTATATAATCTGACTGATTATATCCACTATAGAATGAGTACAATCGAATGCTGTAATTCTGCCACGAATAAATCATCAGAACTTTTTTATGTAGGAGAGGGCAAAATTTTCTTTCGGCACCATATGGTTATACTGGATTCTTACCAATTGGTTTGTTCAGTCCATTGACTGATCATCTATTAGAAGCTTTTTCGCAGACGAGTTCTTTTTATTGTAAAAGTCCTTTGAATTTCCTTTGATCTTCCCAGTGTTTTGATGAGTGCACCACCTCATCCCAGTTTCTCTCGAACTTACATACATACATAATTAGCCATTACAACCCTTCAGTCAGGATAACGCCCTAGCTTCTTACACCACTCATGTTGTGTGCCTTAATTTTATACTTGAGTGGCAGGACCTACAGTTTAACGTCGATTCCGAACGACAAGATTTTTGAGAAACTTTTTCATGGCAGGTTTATTTACTCTCAGAGTTTTTGCCAGAAATCTGCTGAGAGGAAGTCGCCGAAGAAATATTTTTATTTTTCATATTTCGTTTTGATGTCTGGCCTGGGGCTCCAACCCGGGCTTTATGTCTAATAAGCGAACACACTACCTACTAGACTACGGCGACTACTCTCTCGAACTTAATTTTACATAATTGATCATTGCAACCATTTAGTCAGGATTACAACCACCTAGCATCTCACACTTGTTCAGTGCATTAAATTTATTCATGAGTGGCTGGGCCTAGAGTTCCACGTCGACTACGAACGATTTAAGTAGTCATTTTTATTTACTGCCAGAGGTTTTTGCCAGCAGACTGAGCGAAAGTCGCTGAAAGAAATATTTTTTTCAAATTTCGTTTTGTTCTAGACGTCTGAGCTGGTTTCGAACCACAGAATTCCGCCTAATAAGCCTACACACTACCTATCGGACTACGGCGACTTCTTGGTAGTACAGTGTGTTATTAATTCAATTGCAAAAAGAGAGACGAATTATATAAGAAAAATCTTTCCGTAATGATCATTATTACATGAGCAAACAAAGAAAAAAAGATTCTCCAACCATTATTTTTTAGGCCAATTGCTTATTAAAACAAAAAAAGAAAAGAAAAAAATCTCTTGCCTAAATTCACAATCTATTAGCCCTGGCCCCATGGTAATGAAGTCAAGTGTAAATTTTTTTCGTTTTAAGTTTCTTTATCTAATTTTTTGTTTTTTCTATAATAATTAAATTTTTATTATTAAAACTCATCAACAAATTGTAGAAATAGAGATGGTTGGCGGTGGTGGTTCGTTGGTTTTGGTTCATCGTCATTACTGTCATTGTTAACGAATTTTTTTCTTTTTGTTTTAACTGTATTCACCTTTAGATTTTCTATGTAATGTAGTTTTTTGTTGTTGTTGTTTTTGTAATTTTTCAAATTTAATTAATCAAAAATTAAGAAATAATGCACTTTAAAACAATAATTTATAAGACATAACCATGCATACGTACATACAGGTTTCTATATGTATGTAAGTATGTTTGTATATTTGACAAAAAAAATTATTGTCATTGTCACTTGTTGATGATGATGACATGTCATGACAAACATTGATGATGATGATGGTAATGACAAGATTAAAAGCCCCATATGGGTAACCAATGAATCATGGTAGTCAAGCATGACGTCCACTACTGTTAGCTTAACTTGGCTTTTTTTTTATTTTAAAATTGTAATTTTTTTTTTAAATTTCATCCGAAATTTATTTATTTATTTACAGTACACTTAATGCTAACAGTTGTTGGCTATAAAGTACCTTAAAAATATTTGGTTAAAGCTTATTTAAGTATACATTTGATTATTCCTCTTTAAGAAGAAAGAAATAACACTTCAATCATTTGAAAGCTTCAATAACACCCACAGGTGTAGGTGGACTACCTACGTTACATGTCACGGTGTTTGGGTTGGAATATATATATGATTTTCCGAGGCCATGTTTATCCCTCGTTAGTTCCCAATGTGGGAACTTCCAACATTGGTTTGAATATCCATTCACTTTGGCATCGATTCTCATATTGAGACGGCTGCGGACTGGAGCTCACTATAGACCTGCAGCTTCATATATGTAATAATAATAATATGTTCCTTTTACTCGTCTAGGGAATATAGGGCCGCTATATACAGAATCTTGTTTTTTTTCAATACGGGTTTTTAGATAGGTTTCGTTGGCAATCAATCTCGTTTGGATTTAAACAGTGTATGTTCCGAGTGGTTTGCGCCCATAAATACTCTGTAAGGATCACTGGACTCGGATTAGATCAGTTTCTGGTGGGTTCCTGATAGTTTTTCAACTTTAAGTTTTTTTCAAGTAGTCTGCTAAATATTTAGCAATTTCGGTTTTGTCACTTTGAAATCTTTATTACAGAAGTAGTCGTAGTCTAGTAGGTAGTATGTTGGCTTATTAGACGTGAGGCCACCACGGTTCAAACCCCAGGTCAGTCATTTACAACAAAAACGAACTTTGCAAAAATATTTCGTCGGCGACTTCCTCTCTACAGATTTCTGGCAAAAACTCTGAGAGTAAATAAAATCGCCATAAAAAAGTTTCTCAAAAAATCTATCGTTCGGCGTCGACTTTCGAGCTGTCATCAAAGCCTTTCAAATATTTTGAAACCATTTTTAAGTGGTTATATGTGTTCCTTCAGCTGAGGATATGATTTTGAGGGGATCCTTACCGTTGCCGTTTTCTTGAAGCTCTTTTTTTCAGTAATTAACTGTTCAACGTCGATTTTATTATTTTCACACTGCGGTTTGGCGGAAATGGTATGATAAGTCAGACATATTTAAGAATCCAATCCAGAATCCAGTAATGGTCTTCAGTAGTATTAATTGTGAGCCACTCACCTTGTCAGCTGACAGACTAACAACTCGTGATGGCTTTAATGAATGGGCTCGCCGCAAATAGTCCATAAAGTATACATGAGACTAATAATATTTAGAAAATTATAGAGTTGAATGAGGCCAAGGAGGCGTAAACTCTTTAGAATGCAAGCGAGATAATTGGAATTTCCATACAGAATAAAAAATGGCGAGAATACATCACCTTCTCTAGCACAATTCAGTTTTAAAACTGCGCTACTTGAGACACTCTCAAGGAGATTTGTACTTCCATACAAAGATTTTTAGAGAGAATGTCGGAATGAGGACAAGAAAAAAATTGGTGGGAAAATACTTGCTTCGCATTTGATACACATGGAACACTATTGTGACTTCGATATAAAAATTTTTGTATGCAATATAGGGAGTCGCCGTAGTCTAGTAGGTAGTGTGTTCGCTTATTAGACGTAAAGCCCGGGTTCGAGCCCCAGGCCAGACATCAAAACGAAATATGAAAACAAAAAAATATTTCTTCGGCGACTTCCCCTGAGCAGATTTATGGCAAAAACTCTGAGAGTAAATAAACCTGCCCTGAAAAAGTTTCTCAAGTTTCTGTCGTTCGGAATCGACGTTAAACTATAGGTCCCGCCTCTGAAATATAAAATTAAGACACACAATATGAGTGGTGTGAGAAGCTAAGCCGTAATCCTGACTGAAGGGTTGTAATGGCCAATTATGTATATGTATGTATGTATAGGGAGAGAAGTAGGCAAGCTCAGTTCAGTGTTTGATTCGACTGTGTCGATGATATTGAGTGGAACTGTTAATGATAACATTATACAACGAGAAGGTATAAAACTTGCCTTTGTTTTGCATTGATTGGTGCTGAGTGTGAAAGATTAGTATCTTGACCATTATTTTTATGCCTAAGTTGATAAGCCAAAAAAACCTAATGGCTTGAAGTAACGTAAGAGAAATAATGGTGTTTTAACACTATTAACAGTACTTTACTTTAGAAGGCTCTCCTAATAGCCAAGAGTTCCTCTTTAAACCTTTCTGTCCTGTGCATCACATAAGATGCTCAGCAAGTTAGTTTCATATGGGCCTTTTTGTATGTGAACAGGGATAGGGTTAAATTTGTAAACACATTGAGAATCTCTGTTTAAACAGGTTTCGGCAAAACAGTAAACTTTTGCTTTTTTAATAATGATTTCTGTTTTAGTTAAAGCATAACTTTTATAACAAATTTTTTCTATAATTATACGATTCTGCAAAACACTCTTGAACACAAATAAGAGGCAAATAAGTGCCCACAAAGATAACAAAACAAAAATCCATTAAGAACGAAACTATTTAATAATGATTTTGAATGCTTTTAGCAATCAAACCATGGCAAAAAAAAAACTTCCTATTATTAATGATACAACAAATTTATTTGAAAAACAAAAAAGAAAAAAAATAGACTTGGTTTAGCAACTAAACAAAAATGTAATTAATGTGGGCTTTTAAATAAAATAAAATCGAATAAAACAACACCAAACCAAACCAAACCAAAACGAAATAAAATAAAATAAAATTAATTTAAAAGAGATGGCGATTTTGTAATACTTTAAACAATTTTATTTTCAACATTTTTTTTCTTCTTCGTCTTTTGCAACAGCATAGCCAATGCTTAGTTTTAATTTTATTGGAAAACAATAGCGCAAAAGCAAAATAAATAAATTAAAACTGCATAAAAGAAGTGTAGGAAAATGAAATGAAATCCAGTTAAATGACCTGGCAAAAAAATAAATATTTAATTTTCAATCAAAAAAACCAAGTAAATTTCAACAAAATGAGATCATTTCGTAAAATAAAAAAATATTGCATGAGTCAACTACAACAGTCAACAACAGCAACAATCACAACAATTTGTAATAAAAATCAACTTAAGTTAATGAACTTCATTTCGATTTGTAAACGAAATTTAATTAAAGTTTTTGTCAAAAAAAAACCAATTAAGAACTAAATTTAATCAATGTACATGGTGGATAATCCTCCAAGGCAATCTTATGACTCGTTATGTCATATTTTCAATTTGCATCTCAATCCATGTAAAATCCAGCAGTTGAAACATGCTGATTCTTCACAACGCTTTAGCTATGTACGAGTATGTATATGAGCCAGAGCAACAGGCTGCCATTACTGATTTTTCAAACAAGATTTCCTTCAGCCATATGAAGTTCGGAGAACCCAAAAGTCATTGTAAAAAACCATTACATCCGGAAAAAGTGACTTGAAAGTACCATTGGACCAAATTTCTTCGAAACTGATTTGGATAAGGTACAGTCAGGGGCTAGCGTTAGTCTAAAAGTGACAATGAGAACCTGTCCTATAACGGCAATGGAAGTTCTGTTGGATTTAGGCCCAATGTACATGGAACTAACTAACACTCTACAAGACGCTCATCCTCCCCGTGCTTCTTTATGGCGCAGAGGCATGGACCCTATTAAGAACAGATGCAGCAGCCTTGAGAGTATTCGAGAGGAAAGTCCTACGCAAGATCTTCGGTCCAGTGCGAGTTGGCGATGATTTCCGTATTCGATCCAACAGTGAGCTGTATGAGCTCCTCAACGACGTAGACGTTGTACAGCGTATTAATATCCAGCGGCTGCGCTGGCTCGGCCATGTCGTTCGAATGGAGGAGGATGCTCCGGCGAGACGGGTATTTGATGCGGAAGTCGGCGAAGAGGACGACCTTGTATCCGTTGGCAGGACCAAATCGAGGAAGCCCTGTCATCGATTGGTGTGACCAACTGGCGTAGGCGGACAAGAAGCAGAGGCGCCTGGAAGGATGTGTTACGGCAGGCCGAAATCCGTTAAACGGGTTGTTATGGCCAATTAAGTAAGTACATGGTAGCGAGGCCCAGGCTATGGACAGTATGGTTAGGATAATGGAAGACAAGTCTAATGCGGGATTCATCAGATGGCATCTGGCCCAGACAAACCGAATGATTGATAGTTCCCTCCTTAACTGTCTCCTGGAACCAGAAAACTGTATGATTTTAAGAAATGCTTAAGAATGTGCGATAAGAGTGAAAGGAGCAATTTTGTTGCAACAAATTCTTTTGAGAGCGTGATTATTTCTTAGTATACAGATGGGGCAAGAACCTACATATATTTGAAAATTTGAGAGTATATTAAAATACTCAGAGCCGATGGGATAACTCGCGAAATATATACTCAATTCAACTTGGTCTGGAAATACAAAGAACGAACTCACGTGGAAATTTGCTGCTGGTAAGACCAGAATTTTTCGGTGAAGCAAAAGAGAGATTTGGAAGGGGGGGTACCCTTGACAAAAAGAAAGATGAAGGCAATCTTCACAAGCCAAACGGGGTTTACATACATACATAATTGGCCATTACAACCCTTCAGTCAGGATTACGGCCTAGCTTCTTACGGGGTTTAGGTAATCTTAATTTTTGCTGGGCAATAACAATGAGAAGAGTTTGTTATCAGACTATCTGGCAAACGATCACCCGTCCGGGCTTAGTAGACTCAGAAAACACTTGTTTTAGAATATGGATCATCCTATGATGAGGAAAACGTATCAAAAGAACTCAAAAACTTAAGAGCCTCAGAACGAAATAACTGCATGTTTTTCAAGCAGGCAGGGAGTTATCTGCCAGGGCAACGGAATTTGAAGAAATCATTACAGAGATATCCTATGTAGCTTGAGGGAAGTACAATAAATCGTGTGATGGTGGTATCCTTCTACCTCTATGCAACTATAAGTACATACATACATACACAATTATTCGTTTTATTACAACCGTTTAGTCAGGCATACAAACTAGCTTCTCACACTACTTATGTTTTGTGTGTTAATTTTATATGTACATTGAGTGGCGGACCTTGCAGTTTAAAGTCGACTTAGAATGATAGATTTTTAAGAACCCTTTCATGGCATTTTTATTGTTCTCACAAAATTTTTGCCAGAAGACTGCTGAAAGGAAGACTCCCAAGAAAAATGATTTCTTATTTCGTCTTGTTAGAGATGTCTGTCCTGGGGTTTGAAACGTGGCCTCAGGTCTAATAAGCCAACACACTACCTACTATACTACGGCGACTTCAGTTTTCTATATATAGAAAGTCATGACAATAATTGCAATACTTATTGCAAACCTAGCTTGGTTTTCAAAGCTTCAGACTTAATTCTTAGCTTCCTCTTGTTATCCACAAAATCTATGGTACATTGTTTTTTTTTAATATAAAACTAATGTGTGATCTAAATAAATAAAAACGAATGAAATGAATGGAAAAGGCAAAAAAAATCCAATTTAGTTTGATATAATTTGTTAAGAATTGGCGAATTCTGTTTTTGAAGCAATTTTGAAATCCGTTTTATAATTTGTTTTAAAGTTTTTTTCTTTTGAGTCAAACGTGTTGTGTTTATTTATTTTTAATAATTATTATTATATGAGTATTTTGCTTAAATTTATTTGTATTATTATTATTATTAAAAAAAAAAATTATAAATACCACTTGAAAGTTGTATTTTAATTCAAGGTTTACCACCACATTTAATACTCATTTAATAATGTACTCGTCTAAACTCAGAATGTATTGGCGGTTTCTCTGATTGTTTTCAAATACAAAATATCACTCAAAATAATAGACAGAATTAGTAATAGAAAAAAAAGCATTGTGTCCGGTTAATAAATAAAATATATACACATAAAAAGTTTAACAACAATCCAAAAAAAATATTTAAAAATATATTTCATTTTATTTAAGCTCAAGAGAGTATTTGAAGCTCAAAAATAAAAACTCAATAAAAAAAAACGATCTGTGAAATAGTGAATCATCGGATGAATAATAAAATTGAGACAAAAAAAAATTTATTGAATGTTAACTTATTGCACAAATAAATCTTAACTTGCTGAAAAAAAATAACATGTTTAAAAAGATTTAAAAATTTTAAATTTAATTCAAATCATTTAATTTGAGAATTAGTCAAAGTAAAGAGTCTATTTATCAACCTAGGATTGGTACAACGGCCAAGAGAGAAGCTTCATAATTTCCATTTTGGATTTCAAAACAATATCTTTTAGTGCTTACAGAATGAGTTCTTCCCAATCATAGACTTGTTCAAAATAGCAAAAAATAAATTGCTCATTTCATTTAAGTTAGCACTACCCTGAAGTATTTTTCTAGTCTAAAACGATAACCAATAATCTCCAATTCCTTTCATTACAAATTCTGCAAAACTTATCACATAAAAGATACATCCTTCTGACAACGTACTGCATAGCTGCCTTTTTTGCATGTCGATCAATTCACACTGGAGAGACCAGTTCTGTGACATTGATCGTTCGTCATATTGTTAATCTTGAGCTATCATTCACGGCCAACCTCCACAAGACATATGGAATACCCACCAAATGGTGCACATTCAAAACAGGTATTCCAAGGCGAGGCGTTGTAGATCAATGTCAACAAATGTCGATCAGTATAAGCAAGGCCCACTGCCTAAGCTCAGCTCAGTATATAATATCGTTTCTCTGATAATGTCTGATACCATATATACTTCCTTAGAATATCTCTTGACCGGTGAGAATACATACATACATACATAATTGGCCATTACAACCCGTCAGTCAGGATTACGACCTAGCTTCTTACACCACTTATGTTTTTATAAATCAGTGGCGGGACCTACAGTTTAAATTCGACTCCGAACGACAGATTGTTGAGCAAGTGTTTCATGGCAATTTTATTTTACTCTCAGGATTTTTGCCAGATCTCAACAGATTTCTGAAGAAGTTTTTTTCATATTTCGTTTTGCTGGAGATGTCTGACCTGGGGCTTGAACCGTGGGCTTACGTCTAATAAGCCAACACACTACCTACTAAACTACGGCAACTTCATAGCCTAGTCAGAATAGTAGTTCAGATTTATACCAAAACACTTATGATGTTCTCAATGCAAATTTAAGACTTTACTTCGACAGTTTTGTCGTGTATGGCTGTTGCAATATTGTTCCTATAAAACACACAAGGCTGAAAATTTAAAAGCAAAATTAAATAGGCGAGATATATATTAAATAGGCGAGATATATATGGAAGGTCTACAGCTTGTATTCTCAATATCTTGGTAATTTCTAGAGATGTCATTATACGTTTATAAGCCCATTAATTCCCTTATGCATCAAAAAAGTCGACAAACTCAACTATATTCAAAATCTTTAAAGATTCTAAAATTATCTGGACATTGAGCAAGAATATGTTTCCTCTCTGAATAGAAGACCCTGCAATGCAAATATACTTAAATATTCTTTGATTTAAATTTTCTCCTCCAAAATTGTTTTTGTTTTTTAACCCACAACTTTCTAATTTAAATGCTAATGAACCATTCGGTAAATAACTTTAGCAACACTGTGTTACAAAAGTTAAAGAAAACAAAATTGTAGGGGTTAGTTAGCAGCAAACATGATAAACCTTTTTAATATTTCCTATAGCCTATGATGTGCAATAGAATATATTTGCTATATAATAACTGCTTATTTTTTTTATTTGTAACCCTGTGTAATTACCAAATCAAGGTGTTAATTTAATTAGAAAGTAGTTTGAAATTGAAATTAAAACATTTTTAAGCTGAAATGACTGACACACAGTCATATCAAAGTCAGAAAATAAAACTAATATTAAAAGGGTGTAAGGCAGAAGCTTAAAATCCCCTTTTGAAAAATACAACAAAAACAACAACAACAAGAAATTAAACTATATGTATTGCCATTAACACAAAGGCTTTAGAAAACACTAGAGAACCATTCTAAGTGGGCATTTGTTAGACAATATAAGCTCTTCAAAGTGCCATAAAAGGCTACAGTTTGCTTATAATAGTTCTATTCTATTTTTGCTTCTATTGGTTAGGAGGAAATAAACACCCACATCGAAATAGGTTTAATAAAGTGAAATAAAATTAATTTTTCTTTTTTAATTTAAAAGATTACAAAAAAGAGTTTTTTTTTTTTTTGAACCAATTGTTCCTATTGGAGTCAGGCTTTGTTTAGCAAAAAAAAAAATCAATTTGGCTTAGCAAGTAAAGAGGGTTTTTAAACTTGTTTATTAAACATTTGATTGTGTCAAAAGCAATTTATTTATTGTTTTGCTTTTTCAATAAAATTTATAATCTTTTGAAAATGATCACAACATTGTCTTGTGTTTTAAAACCAGTTCTTCTTATTCGAATGTTTTCTTTCTTTCTTTCTTGAATTTATTTACTTTTGTTAATTCTTTTTAACGCAATAAAATATAAAATAAGACAAAAGGAATTAACAAAAATAAGACAGAAAAAATAATTTAAAACATATGCAAAAACGCCAAAAACATCACAAAAAGAAATCATGAGTAAAAAATATATGAATCATCTTAAAACGAAAAATTCATATACTCTTTAAAATACATATTTTTAAACAGTGTACACCCTACACGATGTATTAGTGACACAAGGTTTTCTTTCTTTATTAAAATAGAGATTCTGTTATCTGTACTTATTCCAAGGAAATAATAGCGGGCCTACATCTAGCATATCTAGTTTGTAAGAGTCCATAGAACATAAAAATCTGATATTTTTTATATTTTTATATTGTTATACTGTTTTCACACCAAAAGTTAAAACCTGATTTTAGCATTAAAACCATAATCAGCTGATTTTGCGTTCACACTGCAAATTTTCTTAAATCAGGTTTTAACTTTCATACATTCATGACGGAACAGAAATGTTTTTGTTTAAGAAAAAACAAAAAATATGAAAAATTAAGAAATAATATTAATATTATTAATATTATTGTTAAAATATTGTTATTTATTATTGTTGTAGCATTCATTATTTGAAATTTTACATTTTTATACAACCGGCTGTCTATATTTTTACATTTGTTTTGTTTTTATTTAATTTTTATCAGCTGTTTTTACCATTTCAGAGCTGGTAGCTCTGATTTAGTACATAAAACAAGGTTGTATTTCATAAAATCAACTTAAAACCAATTCAAAAAAGGTTTTAAGTTGATTTTAACACAATAATTTTGTATGGTAAAAGCAGGTTTTATTTTTGATATTAACGTTAAAACCAACTTTTGCGTTAAAACCACTCGGTGTGAAAACACTATTAACTTTTTACCCTTTTAAAAACGTTAAAAATATGAGTTCGTAGATTGCAAATAAAATAAAAATAAATTTATGTTTAATTTTAAATCAATTCTTTATTGTTCGCACCTTTGGTAAAATTGATTTACACAACAGCAATTTACTTAAATTGTTATTCTTTCTGTACACTCGTTCGTTAAAACGTCAAGTCACGGTACTCTTCACACGCAACGCAACTTGTCTTCACACAAGACTGACTGAATTCTTTCTCTTCGTTGCTCACTTTGTCTTGCTTTTTATATCGCTGGATCCACAATCTGATGAATACTCTCGAAGGAGGATAAATGCCTATGCGAAATATCTAAAAATGTAAACAAGTTGTTTTCATTATTGTTGTTTGTGTATATTGTTTACGTTTGTCCTTGTAGTGTTGTTGTTGCTTGTTTACTTTGTTTATCCCCTTTTTTACACACTGATGTTGTTGTTATATTCTTGTTTATTCTTTGATCATGTAAACAAGTCCATTGTTTTTGTTGCTATACTTTTACTTATTCGTTGATCATGTAAACAAGTCCATTGTGTTGTTTTTGGAGCTTTTGTTTATTATTTTAGTAACACCGTTTCCATTTTCATAACAATATGTTTTGAGCAGCACACAGCGGTATTTATTTTTCAAACTAATAGTTCGACCTTAGGCTTCAACTTATTATATCCTAGACTACTTAGGTGTTGTAAAAAAATTTATTGTAATTGAATTGAAAAAAAAAAATTCTTGAACCAAAAATTGGAAAAATAACTCTTAAGCTTTGACTTCCTACGGCAATGACGCTCTATCAGCTCTCAAAATAAATCTTTTCAAAATCAAAGTCATAAAAATTTCAAAATCGGAACAAGCGATGGCCCTAGAGAAGACGTTGCGAGTAAATTAACGGGATCCTTCAAGTCCAAAGCCCGCTACAGCTACTGTAGAACTTCCGACACATCTCGCTGCTCACTAAACTTACTTAATTGCTCATTACCGAACGAAGAATTTCAGAAACTTTTCATGGTAAATTTATGAGGGAAAGTTTTTCTATTGTGGTTTGTTCAAGATGTCTGAGTCGGGGGTTGAACGAGGGGCTCTCGTCTAATAAGCCAACACACTACCTACGAGAATACGGTTAGAGTGTGTGTAGCTACATTCATACAAAATAACTATGAATGCAAATCATGGAATACAGATCATTGTGGACTCAAGACAAATCATGTTTTGTCTTCAACCGATACCTAAGACGAATCCCGATAATTTACTGTCCGAACGCTGCTAGTAATATGTATTTATGTTTAGACACAAGCCAGTCAGATAGCATCTAAAATCGAGATTCGAAAACGGAAGTGGAGATGGCGTGGGTATGGCCATCAAAGATCACTCTCCTTCACAATCAGGATTGCTATTAACAAGAATTCTCAGCGTAACTGTCGAAACGAACGCTTAAGCTACATCTGGCAGCGTAACAAATGAAATGAATGAGGTTGCTGTACTCTAGTTGATAGTGCGTTGGCATATTTGACGCGAACCCGTGTTTCATACCCCATCTTAGACATTTCGAACAAAGAATTTTAAAAAAAAATATTTCTTCGACGATTTCCTCTCAGCAGCCTTCTAGCAAAAACTCTGAAAATAAACAAAATTGCCGTGAAAAGTTTCTCAGGAATCTGTCGTTGAGAGTCGTATTCAAACTGTAGGTCCACTCGTGGACAAAATGAATACACACAGCCTGGATGGTGTGAGAAGCTAAGTCGCAATTCTGATTAAAGTATTGTAATGACCTATTAAGTAAAATAAGTGAATAATGAGCTGAAGTGAATAATGAGTTGAAGTGAATAATCAGCTAAAGTGAATAATGAGCTGAAGTGAATAATGAGTTGAAGTGAATAATCAGCTAAAGTGAATAATGAGCTGAAGTGAATAATCAGCTAAAGTGAATAATGAGCTGAAGTGAATAATGAGCTGAAGTGAATAATCAGCTGAAGTGAATAATGAGCTGAAGTGAATAATCAGCTAAAGTGAATAATGAGCTGAAGTGAATAATGAGCTGAAGTGAATAATCAGCTAAAGTGAATAATGAGCTGAAGTGAATAATCAGCTAAAGTGAATAATGATCGAATAGAACTGAGGCCTCTCTTACTCCTTATAGAAACAAGAGGAATTTATGCGTCATATTTTCGATGCTCATCATAGAACCAAACTTCTTGTTGAACAAAAAAATTTATATTTTAAAGTGCTAAGATATTGGGAAATCGAGTTATATGTGTTATATGTAAGGTATCTTAAAGTCGATGAGCCTAACTGCCTGTAGTTTTCTTATTTAATTTGTTTTTTATTTCTTTATTACCATTATTTGCACATACCCAATACCATCACGGGTACCATCACCACCACCACCACTACTACGAGCATTATTGTAATGCCTCAATAATAGTATGATGGCTATAAGCAAACATAAAGCAGTAACAAAAACAAGCAAAAAAGTGTTACCTTAAATTATAAGCAGTTTATATAGGTTTTCCTACCAAATTTGTACTCATAAACGTACACACACACACAAACTCACGCTCACCTCATGCTCACATACTCTCTCATAAATATTTAGACCAGAATGTAAGTGACGAGTGTGTAGGTATTTCTAATGCGGCAGTACATATTATTATATTATTGCCTTAAATATGAACATATGTATGTGCGTATGTTTGTCGACAATTTGTTATATGTTATACATATTTATTTTAACCATAACTACATACATATTTTCATTTTGTTTTATTTGGTAGAATATGTTTAAATGTGTTGCTGTGTATTTTGTATGCAAATTATAATTATTTGCCATTACCATACCATTCGCAATACATATAGCAATTCGTTCCGTCAGTCAGCTCGTCATTCATTCATTCATTTCATTTCATTTCGCACAATATTTGTATGTAACCAGTCACCAGCCGATGTTTATTTTGATTTTGTCATTTCAATCGATCGTTACATTTAAAAGCAATACAATACGAATCGTATCGTATTTATAATGTCGCATTAATGCGTCCAATAAAAATGTTTTTAACCTTAATTTTCTTTGCAAAAAAAAATAACAACAATGAAACTAATGTTAGAGAGTATTCAAAACAAAAAACATTTTTTTTTTAAATTAATTTATTAAGGTTAAATAAAAGACAAAAAGGTATGGGGAAATAGTAGACCTTTATGAGACTTTAAGGCAGCTGCGGATCTGAGGAGGAGGAGGAGACTGTATGTCCTCAAACCTCATGTGTCAGTAACCTTCTCCATGCCATTTTTGCCACTTTTAACCTCACATTTTCTGACATCATTGGCCGAGCTCTCTAAAATAAAAATTGCTGCAATAGCAGGATATGTTTTGGACGCGGGATGATTTCCTTTGGTGAATGTTTGACACTCGGGTAGAATAAACTGAGGTATCACAATATGCCTAAATGCTGGCCTAAGTTAGACTTTTTACTTTAAGGGGCTATCCGCCAACTTAACCTAAGGAAACCACACGTCAAGCAACACGATATGAGATGCAGGGATTGAAAATATTTTTATGCAAAATAATAGGACTATACATTAGACTCGCCGTAGTCTAGTAGGTAGTGTATTCGCTTATTAGACGTAAAGCCCGGGTTCGAACCCCAGGTCAGACATCAAAACAAAATATTAAAAAAATATTTCTTCAGCGAATTCCTCTTAGCAGATTTCTGGCAAAAACTCTGAGAGTTAATTAAAACGCCATGAAAAAGTTTCTCAAATCTGTCGTTCGGAGTCGACTTTAAGCTGTAGGTCCCGCCACTCAAGTATACAATTAAGGCACACAACATGAGTGGTGTGAGAAGCTAGGCCGTAAGCCTGACTGAAGGGTTGTAATGGCCAATTATGTATGTATATATATGATCGAGCAAGTAGGCGTTAAGCTTATAAATAACGCAATTTTGACAGTCTCCGTCATACTGTACACTTTTTAAGTCCTTATTTTTGTCCTTAGCGTGGTCTATCTTTAGCCTTTGAGAGATAAATTTGAGGCCGGCAGATGTTAATCGTCATTAAGAAAACATGGAGAAATATTTGTTTTATTTTGCTTTTGTGCAGATAGTTTGGGACTCCTACTCCATATAATGCCGACAGTTGAAATGTGGAAGTAGATGAATACCAGGACGCCTAGCCAACTTTGATAAGACACTAGACACAAGCCTACTCAGGAGGTGCTCACTTGAATTTATTTGTATTTTCGATAATACTCAGGAGGTACTCATTTGAATTTTTTATATTTTCAATAAAACGTGAGCTCACAGTTTGGATATGGATGGATGCCATGACGCCTAGGCAACTTTTCTAAGATACTAGGTACAAGCCTACTCAGATACTCATTTGAATTTTTCATATTTTCGATAAAATGTGAGCAAAATGCTCACAGTTTGGAAATGGATGGATGCCATGACGTCTAGACAACTTGTATGAGACACTAGGTACAAGCCTACTAAGGTACTCATGTGAATTTTTTATATTTCCGTTGAAATGTGAACAAATGCAGTGGCCGTCGTCTAGTAGGTAGTGTGTTGGCTTATTAGACGTAAAGCCCGGGTTCGTATCCCAGGTCAGACATCAAAAAGAAATACGAAAAAAAATTTTTTTCGGCGACTTCCTCTCTGCAGATTTCTGGCAAAAACTCTGAGGGTAAATAAACCTGCCATGAAAAAGTTTCTCAAAAATCTGTCGTTCGGAGTCGACGTTAAATTGTAGATCCCGCCACTCAAGTATAAAATTAAGGCACACAACATAAGTGGTGCTGAGAAGCTAGGCCATAATCCTTACTGAAGGGTTGTAATGGCCAATTAAGTATGAACAAATCTAGGTCAGCTATGTATATTCGAATGAAAAATGGCTTGGGACTTGCGTCAGCCAATTAATTACGTCAGCTGAAGTGTGATCCACTTTCACCACTAAACTACTTGATTGAGACATTTAGCATGGGCCTACTGAGGTCCTTATGTGAATATTTATATTTTTTAACGTCAATATTTTTATTAAAAATCGTAGACTATTGATAGTGTTCTCATATGAATCCGTAATCTGAACTTTTTATTTTCCTCTCTTTGGTGAAATAGCGAAAAAATATTTGGCAATTTTTTTTTTTGCCTTGAACAATTTTCTTAACCGCGACCTGAATAATTTTTTTAGGTAACAATTTTATTCTTTAATACGAAATATGATGGTGTAATCATTTTGCCAAAAAAAAAGAAGAAAAAAAAACAATTTTACGAATTTGGAGTATCCATTATAATTATTGCAAAAAATTAATGTCTACTGGGACATTAAAACCATGTAATAAGAGCACGAGTATTTGCATGAATATTCTTTGCCACTTGGGCCACACAAAATAACACAATTTTATTTAACCAAGAGGGCAGGTGGATATAAAGGCAGGCAGTCAGGCTGGGAGTTTGGGAGCTAGGCAGCACTATTCAACAATTCGTTGCGTTAAAAATATTTGTGGTTTGATGATTAAAAACCCAAATAAAACGAAAAAAAAAGAAATGTTGCGAAATTTATTTCACTTTTAATTTAGGTTATGGAAATTAAGAGAAGAAGAAATATGTGTTTTTGGTTTACGTTTGGTTCAAAAGGTTAGGAAGGAGATATATTTGCTTGTATTTTGAGGTGTTTTGTTGCACAGAAAAATAAAGAAAATTGAAACTATAACAACACAAATTCTAAACTATAAATTTTCATAGGTATATAGTAGATAGGATATTCATTTAAAATATAAAAAAAAAAATATTAAAAACCTCAGAGTTTAAAAGCTCAGAATATTTTTTTTTCATTAAACTTTCAACCGCTGTTGTTGAAAATACTTTCTCTTAATTCTTTCTTTCCTTTCGCCTTTGAAACGAATACCCTTAATATTTTCATTAATATTTCTTTAAACAAAAAAAAAAACAAAAAGTTGATGTCAGTTTATATTAAACTCAAACTAGGTGAGGTCAGTTTTGTATATAAAAGATGATATATGAGTACGAGTACATATATTTTTTTTATAATCTACATCATCGTAAATAGAAATAGAAAGTGAATACCGTCCGTGTTGATCAACAGTGTCAAAAACAATTTCAATAAAATATATGATGAAATTCCGTAATTCATCTTCTTATAATGTAAAAAGTCTCACTGATTCACTGCTTAAATTCCACGATAGGCAAAACACAAAATGGCGTCAATTGAACCACTTGAAAAGGTTGCTTTAAAAATGGGAATTTATCTGTAAAGGTCGATTCTACGAAGGATACCAGACTGACTACCATAATCGTAAACTAGACGAAAAAAATGTACTTGATCGGGATCACAAGCTTTAGCCCCTACTAAAATCTGAGTTTGATGTTAAAACTACAGGTTAGGGGACGAAAACTGTATAGTATTGTTTTAAAGTTTTTACGCTGTGTATCTTAAGTTCCTGGGTATAAATTAACACTTAACTAAAACAGTGAGGTCTGAGGTCTTATACATTCCAAATTCAATGTTTTTTTTACTGTTATTTAGATAAGATTACTGGAGATATGCAGCGACCACAAGTTTGCAATCGGAACATTCCGACAATCACGAAATTATCGGGCTGATGAACCGACGGTAGTGCTGAACCAACGACTTGGGGGATATAAAAACTCTGTCGAAATGTTGAGTGTGTTTTATTGGTGGGTTTTGAGATAGAGGAGTATTAAACTGTTTTCGATTTCAAAGTCTTGAGATCTGCTCTCGAAAACAGGAAAGAGGTCAGAGTTTTCCAAAGCTAAAGTCTTGCTAATATTTGGCAGAATGTATGACAGGGTTATGAGAATGAGAAAAAAAACCTTGTTCCATTCGTTACTAAGATTTTTACAACGTGAACGTTGTTAATATGCTAGGCATTCATCACCAACGATTTCCAGGAAGCTGGATGCATTAAACAGCTTGATTTTTGATATCATCACGGCTTATGATGTCTACTGCCAACAATTAACGAGGTAGAAGTAACATTTCAAATAAAATGACCCGAGTTTATCAGACACACTCATCATTGATGACTCGGCAGGAACTTAGAGAAAGCTTGTCTGAAAATTTTTGTTGCATTCATCAAATAATCCAAACTTTACATCTTCAAATTTAAATTCCATAGAGTATGGCAAAACGCAATTGTATCAGATTTTCGTTCTAAAAACCTTACAACTTTTGCTGAAGCAGTAATGACGATTAAGCAGAGGAGATCACAAAACATTTTTCTGTCAATGTGAGGCACTAGGGCACATGAGGTAAAGGTTTTTCATCCGAATTTATTATGTCTAGCCAAAGTTAGCGCTTAAATAAAACTATTAGGTTGAATGAGAATTGCCAGTTAGGAGTTATAGGTATTGCAACGAAATTTTATAGGACACAAGTGAGTTTCATTTTTTTAATTTTTTTTTAAGCGACTGTTAATTTATCCTAACCTATCCTACCTTATGGCCTTGTAATGTTAGCAATTGTTCTACAATGTATTTTAGCCTAAATTCCCAAATGGAATGAGTGTGAAATGAGATTAAGCTTGACGTAGGCAACTGCCTTATAATTACAGTGAGCGTCAAAAGTGAGTAAACACCACGGAAATAATTCATTTTCTTAGGATAGCGAGAAAAGTAAATGAGAATAGTCGAATACATTTCCATTTTATATTACTTATAAAATGTTAAAACAAAAACAACAATTTATGATAAATAAACTTTTTTTTATACTTAAGAACATAACAGAACATTTAAAATTATAGCGGGTGTTGACTCACTTAAGGAGCTCACTGTATATAAAGCGGGTTTTGGCCAATACACACTTAGCTGTCATCATATGGCATCATGTATGTACATAGTCGGTTCTGACCTACTATAACTATAACTCTGTTTACTCATTTTGGTTTTGTTTTTCTGTTGTGAGTGTGTAAAGAAACCTAAAAATTCGTCAACAGAAAATGTTGTGGTTTTGGTCTTTTTGCCAAAAAATTTCAACAACACTTGAAAGGATTTCTTTAACAAAAACCATTTTTATAGAAACAAAAAAAGAAACAATAATTTATATACTTTGTTAGTTAGTCATATGTTAATTAATTTGTTGTTATAATGGCTAAAATAAACAAAACTGGTAATAATGATGGTCAACACGAATTATAAAAAAAAAGTATATAGGCACTGACGTAAGTCTACTAAAATTGAAACAAAATAATGAAGACGACAACTTTATTTTATTAAAAGTTTTTTTTTTTTTTTAAAAAGGTGCTGATGAGTGGGTGTATTGTCTAATATTTTAATTAAAAGAATTTTAATTTGAAATAATTGAAACTATTAAAACAATAAAATTATTTTTAAGTGAACATTTAATAAAAAAAAATTAATTAATATAGTAAAAAAAAGAAAAGTAGAAGAGAGAGAAAAGTGAAAATCAATAATTAAATTTAAAGAAAAACAAAACAAGAGCAATAAGGAAATTAATATCTTAGGCCAAGTAAAAGTTGGAAATTTATGGAGATTTAATAAAAAAAAGAATTTCATTACAAACATACATATATACATATGTATATACAGTCAATAAATAATGTAAATTGCTAAAGAAAAGTTAACTTTCTTTTTTAATTATTTCAAATTATTTTTTGCAATATTTAATAATTCTTTCTTCTTACTCACGCATATTTATCATTGATTTTATTTTATTGCAATATTCTGCGTAATTTGTTACTGATTAACGTATGCGAGTATTAATAATATTTTTCAATCAATTTCTATTTTTAATTTCTAATGCCCATGCTAAATGTAGCTTGTATTTCATACTGAATTTTTTTTATTCGTATTTTTTTATTGTTTTATTCATATTAACATTTCAGGTTTCTTTTGTTATTGTTTCGCGATTGAAAGTTGAAAGAATAAGAAGAAACATGTTTTAATTTATTCAGCCTTTAAGTATCTCCATATAAAGTGGTGTCCATTGCTTTAGAGCTTTCAAATCGGTTAGAAATCATCTCATAAAGCAAAAATGTTTTATAAAAAGGAAGGTATTAAATTACGAAGATACATAGAAGCCAGTTTAAAAAAGCTACAAAAATAATACATAATTAAAATCCATGATGATATCCATCCACTTCTGACATCATCAATCTTTTTTTATTTCATACATAAAAAACAGTTCAGCGGATTACCATTTTTAAATGCTTATTTTCTCCATCATAAGACTATTCATTTAAGTACTTGTGATATACATAATAGGATAATGCACTCGTTACCCAAAGCATATTGATTAACCAGTCTTGACAATCAGCATTAGGGTATCCTATTTAACACGTTGACTGTCACGGCAATTTTCTGAAAACTGGCCACGCAAGCCAACATTGACTTTTTGTTCTTTTCCCAGAAGCCATTTATCGATACTAGCATTGATATAATACGGTTTTATTCGTAGCCTCACAAAAATGGCAGGTTTAGTGAGTACGAGATAACTCGTAGATTGGGTTCCCTTCAAGGGCACCAACTACGAGATAACTCGTCGTCAACGTGTTAGACTATAATCGAGACGATACAAAGTAACGTTAAGTTTCGTTAAGCTATCGACAAAGGCTAACCTAAATAAAGAAGTGCTGTGTCGTGTCAGAGACGAACACAGGCAAATAAAGTGGGTAACATTCTCTTTCTCCTTAACCGATATATAATTTCTGAAGAAGTCATTTGCGGCGTGCCAATCGTTTACTCAATGACGCCTGACAATAGATACAGTGATGATACATATACAGTCTCTACGATCCAATTTAAGCAGATGATTGATACGCTTTTTCTCCAATTTAGGTCAATTGAGTCTGACAATGGAGTAAAATAAATACCTTTGCTGATGGACAGTCTAACGGAGGTAGAAGGAATTCCTATATTCCTGTGTGGATTTGGCAAAAGTGTGGCTGCTTTAGCAAATTCATTAGTTACCTAACGATGTTCCTTTGAACAGGGACCCCTATGAGAGTGGTATCGAACTGTAGCGCGATTCGATCAAGGAGTTTCGCAACAGATACCAACGAGTTTAGACCTGAAAAAATTGATTTCCGCTTGGCTGTCTAACGGAGGTAGAAGGAATTCCTATCTTCCTGTGTAGATCTCACGATGTTCCTTTGAACAGAGACCCCTATGAGATTGGTATCGAACTTTAGCGCGATTCCATCAAGGCGTTTCGCAACAGATACCAACGAGTTTAGACCTGAAAGTTACACCCGAAAAAAATTTGATTGCCGCTTGGCTGTCTCCGCTTTATATAATTTTTTGTATTCAAAAATAGATTTTGAAAAGGTTCCTATTATAGAACTCTCAGCGAACTACAGAGCGAACGGGAACACGTATTGATAGAAATAACGGGTCATATAAAGTTATGATAATCGTTTTGTATGAACAACTGTATCCAGTCGATAAGGCACTGAATCTGCCTTATTAATGCAGTTTCAGACCTGATAATCCCACCATCGAATGCATACTTACTCTATGCCAAATTATAGAGAGAGACCAAACATCTCTTTGTCAACTATAAGGCAGCATTCGATTCGATCCGATAAGGGATCATGATTCCTGTAGATCTCATAGTATTTCGAAATTCAGAGTTCATCGCAGCGATTTTACCGCCTCCTTCAATGTTGTAATAGAATAGGGGTCTACTAAAATGGGTCTACTAAGGGGGTCTACCAAAATAGGGCAAACTGAAGTATTGTTGAAAAGCAGGGACGACAATTATACGTTCGGCTTTGTCAAAGTGTTCATTTATCTTTGCTCTTCTGTTGCCAGTGAATATAATATCAGACTAGTGATCAAGAGCAAAATATTCTTGCCAACAGAGATCTAACTAGGCTAAACTAATTCTCTACAAGTCACCTCTTTTTTTATCCGTACTTTTCTTCGTCCTTCGTAGTGGAATTAATGAAATTATAATTCAAAGCTCGGTTCAAAGCAAACAATTCAAACGTCAGTAAACCTACATTGTGTCATTCAATAATTATTGTCATGTTACATTAGGTCGTGGCATCTTCTCAATCACAGTGGCCATGCTTACAGGTCACTGTGTTATGGGTAGACACGCGGAAAGAATGCGGCTCCCTTTTAACAACTTCTGCCGTGGATGCAGATCCGCTGAGGAGGAGGAGGAGACTGTTATCCACTTTTTTTGTCAGTGCCCATCTCTTGCGAGATGCAGATATAGGTTATTTGGCTCTCCATTTCTTGTCAGCTTGACAGAGCTATCATGTCAAGGATATAGTTTTGTTCATCTAACATCACAACGAGCAGCTATGCGTGCTCAAGTGAGCTCTGTAATATCAGAGCTACCACTTTGACCTAACCTACAGTAGATAAGGAAAAGATGGTGCATATTTTCTACATTGACATCTAACAAACTCTCAAGCTTTTCGGAATTATTTGTTGCCATTATCAAGAGGTTATCTTTTACTATTTGCTCCACTGTTCACAGTGTAGTCCTATAAGATTTTAGGATAACTTCTAGGTAAAGCACATGACAAGAAAATTTTCCATTTTCCCTACCCTCCCCTTTCCAAAATTTAAAAATAAAAAATTGTTTTATCTTTAAAACAAAAGCCCTTGAATTTTTTTTTTTTTTTTGAGTCACGTACACTTGTTGTTGTTTATGTCACAGTCACTGTGTGTTTTTTGTAAATAAATAATTTAAAGAGTGTAAATTTTCAAATAAAAAGTTGTGAATATGAACTCATGGATGAATTCAAATGATAGAAGAGAAAAACTATGTAAATTATGCATTAGGGAAGGTTAGTTAGAAATAATTTTTTTTTGTTAACAGGTGTAACTAACCACCACCACCACTACGACCCATTACTCTCTTTGCTGTGAACTAATATGGTTTAAACAACAACAATAATAATAATAATAATGAAGAAAAGAAATGGAATTATTTTATAATGACACGTTTTATATGAAATTTTATCGATTTTTTTCGTGTCTTTTTTTTGGAAACTCTAAACACGCATTGAAGAGACCATTATTAAAAACGTATGCAAGCGATAGAAAACAACGTAGTAATGATAATTTTGTTGTTTGAAAATGAAAAAAAAATCCACTGAAATCATAGTTGTAAAGAGAAATGGGAACTTGTACAGCAAATGGGGTAATTAAATTGAAATGACCAGACAGGGAATTCAAAATACGTACGTGCGTGCATATGTACGTCTAAGTACAAATGAAGTGTGGTGCATTCATTAATAATTAGAATTAGAAACTGAAAAGAATGACGTTTAGTCTGGTTTTAATTGAATCGAAGAGAATATTCATACCAGTTTTTAATAGACATTCTACACACATATGTACTTATGTGATTAGTCTGTTTATATTTCCGGTTAAATTTCTAAAGGGAAGTGAAAAGTATGGTCATGGCAATTCCACAAAACACAAATCATAGGCTTTTTCTAATTCATAGGTAATCTAATTTTTAAAAAAACTTAATGGAGAGTAAGGTACGTAAGGTACGATTAAATTGTCGGGGAATATGGTGTGATATTGCTAAATGAAAGTAGTAGTGACTCGGTCACACGCTGAGAGTAGAACTGGATTGAAATAACATTCCTCAATCGAATCCTTAAGGTCATAATAATAGAGTCATACCAGGGAACAGAGATAATCTTTGTTGGTCAACTAAGATATTCGCCAAATATTTGTGATAATTGAAGAGAAGTTATCGATATATAATTTTGAGTGAAAAGCTTTCAATAAATATAAACTCGCAATAGAAAGTTTCCAAAGAGTGTAAATTTTCATAGAAACTTTTCAAAACATTTAAATTTAAAAAACAAATTTAACGAAAAAATATCGATAACATAATTTTTAATACAAAATTATTGATAGCTGAAAAAAACTATTCGATAAATATTATTTTGAATTAAGAATAATTCTCAATAGAAAACGATCGATAAATGTTTATTTTTTAAACTACATTTATGTTTTCTTTAGAAGAGAAGTTATCGATATATAATTTTGAGTGAAAAGCTTTCAATAAATATAAACTCGCAATGAAAAGTTTTCAAAGAATGTAAATTTTCATTAAAACTTTTCAAAATATTTAAATTTAAATGAAACATTTTAACGAAAAAATTTCGATAACTTAATTTTTAATACAAAATTATTGCTATCTGAAAAAGAAAACTATTCGATAAATATTATTTTGCGTTAAGAATAATTCTCAATAGAAAACGATCGACAACTGTTTATTTTTTAAACTACATTTAGGTTTTCTTTAGAAAATTTTCGATAACTGTTGATTTTCTGGATATCGAATTCGGCGGCAATTTAATTTTCGAAATGTTTTTTTTAGTTTCCATAACATTCCAATAAATAAGGGAAGTATTATTGCTCTTCAAAAATTTAAAAAATTTGAAATAAAAACGTATAAATTCTACTAATCGATATTGACAACTCATTCAAGAGGTTTTAGTTTTTAACAAAGTTTTCCACAAACTATACTATAAACTTTTCATTGTTGTTCTCTCCCACTGTAAAGTACATTGATAGAAGACTATTCATTCATTATTCAAATTGTAATTTTGTATTATTTATTATATGTTATCGATTTTTCTACAGCTTATTAAAAAGAAATAAACAAATATTTTTCAATAATAAATAAAGCTTTCATTTCACCTTTGGTTTCAAAAGGCCATTTTATATATGTTCATACACTGCTACTCAACCACAATGATAATTCAGTCAGTGGCTTTAATATTCCATCATAAATGGCGAAATACAATACTGAAAAAGGATTAAAAAAAAAACAAAGAAAATATATAAAAAGAATGTGGTAAAATTCCCAACCACAATTGTATTCTAGAAGTTGACAATAAAATGGCCTTGAACTTTTTCTTTTTTTTTTTTCATTTCTCTTAAGCTGAATGCTGTTAAACTGTATGTGAAATGAGTTTTGGGATGGGGGGGGGGGGGGGGGTGATTGGTGCCATTCCTTTTTATATCTGTCTTTTACTTGACTTTTAATAGTTTTATAAAGTTTTTGTATCTCTTGAAAGCATGTGAATTAACATGTTTATCTTTTATATTCAAATAGTTTTCGAAGGGAAATTAAATATTCCGACCCCCCCCCCCCCCCCACCCCTTAAATTGACATTCAAATGTGGCAAAAGATAAGACATAGACTGTCATAGACATGACAAACATTCCAAACAAAATATCGATCCATAACAGGCTACTATTGTATTTAAAAACAAAACTCCTACATTTTTTTGGTGGTTTTCCATTTCGTTTCAGGTTCAAGGTGTGTCATTACCAGCAGGAGTGCTTTTAGGAGATATAATTACCTTTGTTAGGCACTCTAACCTTCATTGAGGTTAGGTTTTCAATTGATTATCTATTGTACATGGTAGGTTGCACCACTAGCAAGGTTTTGGGGAAATTCATTGACATTTCGTGGCTAAATTTCTTAAAATGAATTCCAATAAGTGTTAAGACACCATCCCCCTTCCTTCTTCACTTTAATTTGTATTTATTTATTTAGTTGTTCAATTATTTGTTTAAATCAACACTTTTGTTATCGAAATTTCGGGCGAGGGGGTAAAATCCATGACAAGGTAAACGAAAAAGGTTTTTGAACTTCATTTTGAAAACTCGAATGCTTTTTTACCAGCGTTTTCAGCTTTTTCTAGGTAAATGACCATAAAACAAGAAGTTCGAGGTTGAAGTTGGTTTTTCGTCATTTTTCTTTTGTGGTAATTAGTGTTTTATAATTAGAACTTCATGGCAGTTCGTTCACACTATATTTTGTATTACAAAATATTAGGAAGTTCTCAAAGAATTTTCACAAATTCTAGAAACTGTGTGAATTTTATGTTTTGAAATGATTAATTATTAACAGTTAAAGTTCTGATTTATTTTATTGCTGAACTAGAGCTTTTCGCATGAATCAGTTTTGAAAACCTTGTACAACAAATCATTTGAATAAATTTAGACAGAAGATTACCACTCCATGCCTTTAAGAGGGCGAGGCGAAATGGAACGCTGTGAGGAAATACGTTGAGCGTATACTCCGCAGAAAGAAGGTCGACCTTGACACTGTGCGACGAAATGATACACGAGAAGGCGAGCCAATAGCTTGAGGCTGGCTTCAAACATGGCGTACCAGACGTGGGAGAGCAGATAACGGTCCTTTACGGGACGTCGTTCTAGGCCCTTCCCGAAGTAATGCAGATAGCCGTCCCGGGAAGGGAGTATTCCCAGAAGAGGAGGAGGGATTGTTTTAGTGGAAGCACCACTCGACGCAGCTGACGACGGTCACTGTAAGTGCGAAAGCATTTCGAACCCTACCTCACACGCCAAAAAAAAAAAAAAAAAAAATGCCTTTAAGAGGCCTGCAAATACTTCCACATACACTTCATTTATGTACAATGGGTCAATTCAACCTCCGGGTATTTGTCAATTAAGACAAGTACACGTCCTCAAACCTACTTCACTTATTCTCAAAGGAAAGTTGAGAAACTACACTTACTTGTGTAAAGATAAAACAAAACTGGTTCGTTACGGATATTGATTTGAGTTAAATCCTTCTTAGGAATCTCTTGGAAGTCATAGTAGGCTTTTGGTCTGAATCTAAAACGCCCTAAGATTGAAAATAATTTACAACGGGTTGTGCAGAAATTGCTATTTCGTAAGACTCGGTAGATGGCTTTTAACTTGAAGGAATTTTCAATGTAGACTTCTTCAGAGTTAAAAATTAGCAATATTTGCTTTACGATTTATGTTAGGTTAGGTAGAAGCGGCAGCCATTCTAATCTAACTGACTTAGATCCTCAGGTCTTTTGTGGCGACACAAATACTACAATAATAATACATAATAATACAAATAAAACAGTACTTACTTCAAAGGATAACCAGCTTTTGCTCCTTCAAAAGCTAAAAATACTTCAAGTTTTAAACCTAAAACATCAGACAAATCTTACAAAGAAGTCTACTGACAAAGCTAGGCAATTACAAATGCAAGTTATGCTACATTCACCCAAATTCACTCTTCCTAGATAACACGGGAAGATGTGGCCATAACTGCAAACTCAAAGAACACATAGAAAGTAATACAACCCATTTTCAACAGGCGTCAACAGGTGATAGTTCATAGTTACGACAGTAGTTATAATACCGTACATTCAAGCTATGGGGTAATCACGGGCTTAAGTAAGGCCACATCGGCACTGCTGTTCCTCATTCGAGAACTTCCGTCTTCAGTGGAGAATGGGCCATAACTGCCTGACGAACAAAAGTGAGTTTTACATCAGACTATGTAGGAGTAGCCTAAATATAGTAACCTTTCGTCTGAAGAAAATTTTAACAAAATAGGGGTTACTTCAAGCCCAATATATATGTAAATTCTGTAATAGGAAAAACCAATCACCAGCATATGTACTTGGAGCCTGTACTGCATTGATTGAAAGGATTGTTTATTAAATACTACGCAAGAAGTTATTCTTACTAGCCTGATGTTGGTCAGTGCAACAGGATTGGGGAAAACATTATTGCTTTACTCTATTTGGATAGGGACAGTACAATTGATCACATGATCTCAGTACTCTAGCATCTAGCATGGTTATCCAACATTTGCTCCTACATAGTCTACATAATAGCGTGTAGAAGTCTCAATTTGCCAAAAAAAAAAATCATTGACCGCACCCACACTTTCCAAACCAGTAGTATCCGTAAAAGGACGACTGCCCAAGCAAGCCCTTCCACCCTTACACCTAATATTTTTTATTTTTTTTTAAATTTTTATGTTGTTTTTTTAATTTGTATTTTTTTTTTAATTTTTATTTTTGCAATCTATTTACAAATAAATATTAAGCAAAACTACTACAACAATTTCACAGAGTGTTAAGGTCCTACGAATCTCACTATTTATACATACATGTTTACAATGTTTCAAATAGTCATTTACATTAACTTACTTATACATACTGAAAGTTATATTAGAAATGGGAGATCTAGTATGTTACATCTAATATGAAACGAATATTAAACTGTTCAGCCATCTCGCTAAGGGAAGTCCTTTCAGTATGTGTACTTCAAAACTACGATGGTAGCCCAGATTTATAAAAGCTACATGTCCGTCTTAGTCTGTTTGCAGGCTCCAGGATCCATGACTGCATGGATTTTGTTCTGGTAAAAGCTGAAATGAATTAAAAATCTTCTTATCACATTCGAGAATACTCCATAAGCGTCCAGTTTGCAAGGCGTCTTCCTTTGGCTTGAAACTAGGACGCTATAAAAGTGATCGTCGAGTAAAACAAAAAGAAATATTGATCTTTGACCTTTAAAGGTACTATTTTCATATGCTAAAAGACTAGTACGATTGAGGACGTATTCCAGAACTCCCCATCGTTTGAAAATGTGTTCATCTTATGCTATTATCGTCGATGTTAGCAGATAGTGACCTGTAAGAAGACCCTGACTTGTCGAAGACTTCTTTTTTTTTAAATTTTCTCATTGTGAGAACCAAATTTAGACAAGATTTTTAGTTATAAAATTTCAACAGATTTTTCTCATCTGTTGATCATATAACAACATTGAAGGTTATAATTATTGCACAAATTAAATGTAAATAAACAATAAAAATAAATGAATAAAAACGTAAACTCACCTCAATTTTAGCTGAATAATCTTCAATTAGTTTTTCTTGTTGTTTAACCAACTCTTCGTTTTTCTCTAACAAAGCTTTGCCCAGTTCGGCGGCCAGCAAGATATCCGATTCTTTTTGTTGTAGTTGGGCCCAGACATCGGTTTCCGGATTACGTTCATTAGCCGTTGTACGTGCCTCCATTGCTTCAATGTATTGCTCTAAATCAATTGAGGCAATAGATGAATTTAATATATTTGTTGTTGCACTTAATGTTGTTGTTGCTGTTGTTGTTGTTGGTTGATGATATAGATGTTGATGATGATGTTGTTGTAAATGTGTATGCAAATCATCGATTGGATTATTTAAAGCTGATGGTGATGATAATGATGTTGATGATGATAATGATGTTAATGAAGACGACAACAATGAAGCCGTTGAGGACTGTTTATTATTAAAAATTTTATTTTTATTATTATTATTATTGTTATTACTGTTGCTGTTGTTGTTATTTTTATTTAGTTTTGTTGTATGATGCATGATTTTTATGTATTATTTTCAAACGCCAACAAAAACGTTTAAAAATTTTACTTTTTTTTCTGGGGCCACCAAAAGCAGCGGAGTTTGTGAAATATTTGTTTAGAATTAATGGATTTTTTCTTCAATTTTAGTTACAATTTTTTTTATTTACTTTACAAATATTAACAATAAGTTTTGTTGATAATAATATAGCAATAGCTGTTGTTGTAGTTGTTGTTTAGTCATTATTATTTATGGTTTATAGATCTTGATAATGGTGGTATTGACATGTGAAACAACAGAAACACATAAATATGCGTTTATTTTTGCCTTTTTTTTTTAGCCACGGTACATATATCGTTGCTTATTACAGTTAAATATAGCCGGGTTATTTACATGTTTTTTTTTTCTTTTAATTTAATTTTTTATTACAATTTATTATTATAATTTGTTTAAAATACATTTTATTTATAAATCCATGCTGTTATCACACACACTGTAGATGATTTAATTTTTATTTTATTTTCTTAGGCGTTATTTTTATAGGTTTAGTAAGCTGTTAAGAGATAAAGAAATACAGTTAAATTAGTTTTAATATACATATATAAAGTAGTAGTGTATAGGGTTCTAGAAATACCTCCCTCAATACACACACATAAATTAAAAGAAAAAATCAAAACAGAAAAAAAATTTTAAAGAAAAACTATAAAATTGTTATGCTGCTTAAAAAGTAACGAGCTTCATCACATACTTCTAATGTGCCCTAAGTAAGCCGAATGTATAAGGCAAAATCCTATACGTTAGCGCCTAATGAATGCGTTAATGTTGGCTTATCTTCGACAAATTTCTCTGGTATTTCGTCCATCAAATTGCCATGAAAAGTTACTCCAAAATCTACAGATCCTGCCTATCATGTATAACATCAACACACATAACATAAGTGATGTGAGAAGTTAGGTCGTAATCCTGGTTAAAGGGTTGTAATGGCCAATTATGCATGTGTGTGTATATGTATGTATGTATGTAAGTCAAAACAGTTTTGTTTTTCACCGTATAACTGCCAAACTGAACTTCAGCATCAGTTTCGAAGGGTAAATCATTCAAAGGAATTCCATATTTCATAAATGACTTCGTAGTCGCCGTAGTCTAATAGGTAGTGTGTTCGCTTATTAGACGTAAAGCCCGGGTTCGAGCCCCAGGCCAGACATCAAAACGAAATATGAAAAAAAATATTTCTTTCAGATTTCTGGCAAAGACTCTGAGTAAATAAACCCGCTATGAAAAAGTTTCTCAAAATCTGTCGTTCGGAGTCGACGTTAAACTATAGGTCCCGCCACTCAAGTATAAAAATTAAGGCAAACAACATGAGTGGTGAAAGAAGCTAGGCCGTAATCCTGACTGAAGGGTTGTAATGGCCAATTATGTATATGTATGTATAACTGCCATTCTGAATAAGTATAGCCTGAGCCTGCAATGGTCTTTCAATAGACCAGTTAATTACCTCAGGATCATTCCTGGATAGTCTGTGATGTCTGACTCAGATCTCCTTTTATTGTAATTTCTTAAAAAAAATTTTTGATGGCCTTAAAAACACTTGATTAGAGAAGAGCATTTGCTTATCCTTTTCTCATGAATTATTTCAGTGGTGTTTACTCACTTTTGGCTCTCATTGTTTTCTTTGAATGGTTGAAAGAAAGAAATAATATGTAATGTTATCTTCTATCCCATTAGGGATCTTTTATTCCGTTGCAACTTAAAATCTTTAATGAGTGATAATTTATATGCCAAAGGGATTGAAATTTGGCAAACAAATTCAGGGGCACCAAGAAACTCTTAGGTAGACGAGGTAAAATTTGATACAAAAAAACATTATATTTATATATATAAATCCCTCTACCAAGTTTGGTTTAAACTGTTTGTAAAGGAAGAATTTTTTAGCTTCCTTAACAACATTTTCAGTTAATTTTGGACAAAAATTTGTCGTAAGACCTGCTAATTTTATAAGGAATTTTTATAATGCTCAATAAAATATATACCTAGACTTATTAGACTGAAGTGTATTCAAACAAATTTTATAACCAGAATTTTATAAAGATTTAAAGTACTACACAAACGCTTGTTAATTCTTAATTTATTACAATTTGTTTAAAAATTTTCTAGGAACTCCCTCATTACCATTATATGTACCTGTAAACGTTTACAACCCTTTTTCTTTTGTATTAAAAAAATCCTCATTTAACAAAACTAATCATGCTTAAACATTTCAATTTTACATTAAAACAACAATGTTCATTCAATGCGTTACTTGCTTGTCCAAATAAATGTATTTCGTATGGAACCACAAAAGTATGACCCTCGATAGTATGGATTTCAGAAGTCTTTCAACTCCTCTTGCCAAACATAACCAAATTAATGGTGAAATGCTAATACATATGTATGTATGTATATATGTACATATGTAATGTTATTTCATTTATTTAGAGAGTAGAATATTTTACATATAAATTTTTAATGCTGTTGTTGTTGTTTTTAAACTGTTTTTTTTCTACAAAGAAAAACGCATCAAATTACCCGCTTACATTTTATTTGTCGCTGTATTTCTTCTTGTTTTTCTTTTTTTTATGGTTTGTTGTTTGAGAAGATATTAACTTTGCATGTCATGTAAATATTAACACAGTTTACTTTGGGTATTTTATATAGAAATGTATGTATAAATGTAGATACATATGTATGTATGTATATACATAAGTACATATATATTATATGTATGTATGTTTAGCAAGTCGTGTATATTTTTATGTATTTCATTCTTATGATGATGTCTCTAGTCGTAATCGTAAAAGGGAGCAGCATTTCTACTTGTAAAGCTTAGAATTTTCTTCTTTTTTTTTTGAAAGTGAAAGATGTCAGTAGTTTCTTGTTTTCTTTAATAATGAATATACATATGTATATATTTTATTTCAGACCTGACCTGATTAAAACCGTCTAAAACTATAAGCATTACATGTAGAAAATAAATTTCATAATATTTGTTGTAATTGTAAAGCAGCATGTCAGAGGAAATTGTTTCACCCAAAATGTTTTTAATTTTATTTGTCGCAATAAAACTAAAAAAAACAAACTAGTTTTGGTATACAATTTCAAAACCTTAACTAGAGCAACAGTTTTTTTTATGGGCCACAAAATAGATTTTTAAAAGAAATTTTACAATAAAAATTTTAACAAGTTTTTGTTCTTTAAAGAATTAATGACAGAATTATTTTTAAAGAAAAAAAACAATCACAAAATAAATACTGTTCTCTACCAAGCTTATTGCTAACGAATTTTTTTTTCTTTTCAGTTTAAGCTCCACACCTCGTGACAACGATCCATACTACAAGAACTTAAATCTATGTCCCATAGTTTTCGAATACTCTTTAACAACAATGTATAACTTAAAGATATAGCCACACATTGGCAAAGTTAGAAACAACTGAAGGACAGATTATGTCCAGTAAAGTGGCATCTAGTAATCAGAAGATGACGATCAAGATGTTATAAAAAAATTTGCTTGTTTTCCTCACGGTAAGTTACATCGTTTTCTAAGACTTAATTTAAAATTTTTAATTTTTTTTTTAAATACTTTTCCCTTACCCAATAATTCTAATCTGCTTGTGACACTATAAATGGCAAATTAACATGACAAATGTTGTGAGGTCTTTTTTCTTATTGACGTTTTTCCCTCATATTTCATACTAATATTGATGGTTATTGTATATTGGGTAGGGGATTTAGTTAAAGTGATCTTATATTACATATACATATCGACGCCTACGTTCTATAACATTCTAAGTCGAAAAAGAGTGTTTTGAGTTATGAGCTCTCAAAGCTTTCACGCGACATACGACTATATGTGTATTCTAAGTAGATTTAACCCTATAACTTCGCAACGGATCGGCGCATCTTAACCAAATTTTGAAAGTATTTAAGTTAGAGAACGTAGAATTTAAAAATGCAAGAACATTAAAAACGTTCTGAGTACACTTAGAACGTTATAGAATGGAGGCGTCGATATACAATAATTTTCGTCACGGACTCCATATAACAAATTATGCGCTCCTCAATAAGGAGTAATAAGAAATTGCGATTCTTAAGTCCTACTGAATTTGGATTCTGTAAGCCTATACTAAGATTTTCAAAAACACATTGATACCTCTCGGCAACTGCTAATGTATGTGAAATATCTTAAGAATAAATTGTTGTGAATATCTCCTTTATACGGCACTTATGGCACCACCAGACCAGAGACATAACATTTTTGGGTGCCCATGACACTTGTCTAGAAAAGGCAATTTCGTCACTCCTATTTTTGATTAAAAATCGAATAAACAATGCTTAAGGCGGTGATCGCTCTAACCTAAGGAAAATGTTTCGTGTCATATTACTCACAACATGAAAAGTCATTGGAACCAAAACAATCTGCTCCATTGAGCCCTTTTTCAGTACACCGAACATAAAGCCGTTCTACGGTTCCATCTGTCTTATACAAAGTAAAAGAGAGATATAGAATGCGGGTGTATTAGTCCCTACAGACAAAATAAAGTGCTAAAGTCTTATCAGTTGTCGAAAAATTTTAGCGGCATTAAGGAACTTAAAGAAATTACTGTATGGCTTTCTTACTCTCTTTCTATTGATTATGTAACTCTTTGTGCATTCAATTTTAACATTTTTAAGAAGAACCTAACTTCTGTTTTACGTTACACTTTCAATACCAATTGAATTAAGCTGTCTTAGTCTAGTTATCTGTATAATGTTCTGTTCACTGCAGCAATACATGCATACATACATATGTACATATATATACATATGTACATATATATACATATGTACATATACATACATACATATACATACATACATATACATACATACATATACATACATACATATACATACATACATATACATACATACATATACATACATACATATGTATATATATATATATATGTACATACATAATTGGCCATTACAACCCTTCAGGATTCAGGATTACGGCCTAGCCTCTCACACCACTCATGTTGTGTGCCTTAATTTTACACTTTATTGCTAAGTGCAACGGCTCCATAGGTCTCTATTGGTCTGATAGCATACAGTCACACAGATAATTATACGTACCCGCCCTAAAAATCATTTTTTTAAAAAGTAATGAACTTCTAATCTAAAATTTCTTTACATTAGCGTCTGTAACGACACATTTACTTAAATAAAGAAAAAAGATTCCCAAAATCTATGAATTTGTGACTGCAGTTTGCTTAAAACCAATATGGTACCACAGAAAATTATACGTACGACGTATATTTCTAATACAATTTCTCCAAGGGTAGCCCGGTATATAAAATGTATTGTGAATAAAAATCCTAGGACTACAGCCGTAGAAATACGATATACCTCGGAAAGTGATCACAATGTTATTGTGCATTCCGAAACAGTTCGAAGTGTTTTGAGAAAGAACGGTTTCCGCAGTTGAGTGCCGAGAAAAAAGCCACGATTGGAATTTGCCCAATAATATATGGACAAGTCCTCTGATTTTTGGGCGAATGTAATATTTAGTGATGAGAACAAATATAATTTGTTCGGCTGTGACGGAAAACAAAAAATTTGGCGCAAAAATCAGTTGACTTGTCCATACATTATCATTTTTAAAAAAATGATTTTTAGGGGGGTACGTATAATTATCTGTGTGACTGTACATCCTGTACATAATCGTTGGGTTACATTTCCAAAATATCTCTGCAACCATTATGACATATCTGGCCTCCTTTGAAAGCTTCAATAAACAATTTTCTCTGTATTCTAACTATAGCATTTATCTGCTCTTGACAAACGATGCAATCGTAAGGTATTTAAAGAGACATAGAGTCCGAGTTCATCAGAATAAAAACCTGATTACTGAAGAGGTATGTTGAATAGTGAAGAACTGTAGTAGTCCGATTAAATTTATTTTAAGGGTAAAACAATAAACCCTCATTCTTGAATGCCTATTCCCTATCAATGTTTACTGCTTTCAAACAATATATAATAGTACCAGTAACCGAATTTTTCGAGAACCCAAAAATTACTCTAAAAATAGATTTTTTAATTGTCGTGCATAAAGTGTATGTAGCAATTTTAAAACCTTTAAGAAGAAACAGAAAGCATCCAAAGATTCTCAGTTTTATGCCCTTAAAGGTAGTATTTCTGATTCAAAATCTGGCAATTTTTTAGATGAAATTCGTTAATTTTGTAGAGGATTAAAGAACTTTACAATTTAAGAACTGTATAGGCCTTCCTATAACATTAAACCTAACATTTCACAGGTTTTCAAAAAACCAATCCAAACTGATGAATTTCATAACTAAACGCTTTTTCCCTTACCCAAAGACTACTAGTCCTTATAGAGGCTTTTTTAAATGGTAAATAAACATGACAAATTTTGCTGAGAGTAGTTTTTCTCTTTTGCAAATTTCTGGTTTTTTCCTTCTCCTTACTACCGAGAGCTGGTCATAATAGCAATTAAAATATAACACCCACACGACTTACTTAATATTTTATAAGAACAAAAATAAATTATTTAGTCACCTTCTTTTTAGAAAAAGAAACAGAGAAAAAAAAAATAAAGCAACAATAAAAAAATAATAAAACAAAAGCTTCAATTAAAACTTTCCAACACCCACAATGGCAAAAAATTGCAAAGAAAAACACACACACACAACAACATTTACACACATAAAGAACAAAATTTAAATAAAAACAAAAATGCAATAAAAATACAAGAACGAAAACAAGCCACCACATAGCCAAACATGAAAATGAGAGAATTAAAAGGGACAGAAACAGCGAGAGAGAATGAGAAAGAATTAAACAGAGTGGGAGTACCACTACTCAGCACACTTACATTTATGATGGGTACTTATGATTGTTTGATGGCTTGTTCTTGTTTTCAATAACTTTGCATAAGTTTTTCTGCTAATGGTTGTTGATGATGATGTTTGAAATATGAAAAGGGATTAAAAGTTGTTATTGTTTTGCACTTTCTTTAGTTGCTGGTTGTAGTGTTAAAAGTATTGTTAAAATATGTATTATTTTTATAAAAATTTCCTATTATTTTGAATGATTATTTATTATTAACAAGCCAATGCATATTAATTTTGTACAAAAACAATTTTTTTTTGCTCACTTCACGCCTTGTTGACTCAAGTGTAACGCCAAATTGTTTAAAGAAAACTTTAATTTATTTTTATTAATAATTTATTATAAAATTTTTAACACTTTACTTGAGTTATTTATTATTTATTTCTTAAATTTTTCTTATTATTCTTTTATTTTTTCTTCTATTTGTTTTTTTTAACAATACGTACTATAAAATACCGTTGTTATTACTTTATATTACTTTTTATATGATGATTTTGAAATTATTGATAAAACAAAATTCTTTTTGTTTTTGCTTCTTTTGTTTTGTTTGTTTGTTGTTGTTTTGATTTGCTTCTTCTATTGCTTTATAACGCTTTTAACAAACAATTCCAAAATGACAAAATTTTCGTTTTTTTGTTTTTTTTTTTTATTCTTGTAGAAAACCTTCAATTATGGTGCAATCCAATAAACTTTAGTTGTTATTCACCATTATATGCACTTTATTTGTTAAATTATTTTTTTTTGTTACAATTTTTTGCTTTAATTTTACACAAAAACTTTAACTTGGTTAAGAAGGTCTTCTTCCAAACGAATACTTCCGTTGTTTTCTTTTTTTTCTTGTTCTTTTATTCTGTTTCTTTTTACACTACTATTCTTTATGATTCTCTACGAACTGCACTATTTCCGTTTTTATCTCTCACAATTCATCATTAATGCATGCAAAATTGCACTCACTCATACGCTTTATAGAACCGTTAATATGTACTCTCTCTTTGATTAAGAATTTTTAACACATATTCATACACACCCTTATATTTAATTTTTATTATTATATTTATTATTAAAACCTAAGTTTGTGTGTGTGTCTCTCTTTCGAAAAGATAAAAAAAAAATAGAGAATAAATACCCGTTTATTATTTTTATTACAAGTTGTCAGAGCGAACGTTCATTTAAGACTGAATGGCCAAAACAAAAAGTTACCAAGTCAACCATTATTATTGTTTATTCGTACATACATATGTGCTATAGTTGTTTTCTGTCTTTACTGCTGTTGTTGTTGGTGTTGTTGTCTAAACTAAACACAAGTTGTGTTAACAGAAACAGTTTGTTAAGAAGTGGCAAAAGGGGTAAGCCGTAAACAAACGTAGTTACCAATATTTGTTAT
This sequence comes from Sarcophaga rosellei, assembly GCA_930367235.1. Taxonomy (NCBI): domain Eukaryota; kingdom Metazoa; phylum Arthropoda; class Insecta; order Diptera; family Sarcophagidae; genus Sarcophaga; species Sarcophaga rosellei. The sequence continues at coordinate 10,068,581 of OV884020.1, read as the reverse complement.
GATATTGTTATTGTATATTAAAAAAAAAACCCATAGTGTGGTATTTCTCTTAAGAGAGTTAAACTCCAGTTAAAGAGACTTATACTCGTATGAATGCGAAACAGCGTAACCCAGCGTACAATTATTTTTGAAAACAAAGTTTTAAGCTTTTAAAGTGTTCTTAAACTTTGAAAGAAATGAAAAATTAATTAAATTATATTGAAATTAGTTTAATTAGTAGTTTAAATTAAATTTAAATTTATTTCAAAACATAAACAAACATATTGATGACCACATCACAGTGTTTTACAAGTTTGAGTTTCTTTTTCAAATACAAATTAAATTTCTCAAAATTTATATTTCAACGGATAATCGTATATTTGCACATAGAACACGTCTTTTACATAGAGCCCATTCAGTCTGGGTCGATTGGCCAATGGACCGCACAAGGCATTACAACGAAAAATCGTTCTTTAGTCGCACTATCCATTTGTGAAACACTATCACCTACAATGCAAACAAATTCAACGCTAATATCCATAATCATAATATGTCCTTAGCTCCCGTAGTCTTATTCCAGTTATCCCAGATACATCGCAATCCCGCATCCTTGAGCCTTTCAAATGAGACTACGGAAGGTTTCTTGTGATAGCACAGTCTTTTATTTTTTCTAGCCCGGAGCTTTTAATGAAGCCACTTAGACTCTCAATGCACCTCCTCGACAGATCCGTGGGAGCATCTGCATAATAAAATCCAAAGTAGTACGTTCTTCTTCGAACTTTTGCTGGCAATGTACCCTATAAAAGAAGAAGAGTTTCTTCCTCTTCCACGTCACAATAGCTTCTGCAAAATTCATTGACCATAAGACCAGTGCGCTTAGCATTCGTACCCAGAATGCAATGTCCAGCATTAACGGACAATCTATGCATTATTTACATAGCCTTGGTCAGATTTATTGCTATCTTGCCTATCTTGCCGGTATTCTAAGCCGCCTACGAGGCTTTAAAGGTAATGTTAATGCGTTGTCAATTCGAAGCTTGTAAGTTCTTAAAGTAGAGAATTCATCCGAAAATTCAATGGTGATGACACAGCTTACCAATTCATCCACTCTCCAGTTTCCCGGAATACCACCATAGGCCGAGATCAGATCATTATGCGAGAACCCATTACCTTGATAATCGCCTTGGCTATTTGAAGGTATGTTTATATATTTTCCAGTGGATTTGTTACCTTAGTAGTGATTACCAAGAATGGCTGATGCCTGAAAAATGCTGCTTTGATTCGGTTGCCTTATCAAACGATCTATACCTGCCTATTCCGAAAAAATGCTTTCATCCCCAACTCCATCCAGTTTCAAACCATCCTCAAAGATGGTTCACTAGCTGCGCCACACCGTTTAGCATTGTTTATAACAAATGAAAGGTTAATTTATGTTTAAACACTGCATCACATTCCATAAATTACCGAAAGAATTGATCTCTAGCTACTGTGAGAATATTTTAAACTCCTTTTTTAAGAGCTTAATTTCATTCAAGAGCGTAATTTTTAAAGAGCAATACACTTCATGCAATTTTAACTCTTTTTGTGTTTGCAATTGCAAAATTGTGTTTTCTTGTGTGCCTTTGCTGTATATTTTATTTGTTGTAAAGCTGTACTTGTACAACTTTAAAACGAACTCTATGTGTCGGTTATTTTACTTCTTCCGTTTCTTAACATCTAGTTTTGACCTTATTCTGGCCTTTGTATTCCTTTTTTAATACGTTTTTTTGTTGTTTCTCTCTCCACTTTTTCTTCTAGATGTGTTCCCAAACATACACCACAGAATTAAAAGAAAACAACAATGAAAACAACGCATGTAAACAAAACATGATTTGATAGCAACAGCAACAACAACAATAATCACCATGTAAAAAAAATGGTAAGTTTTCATGAATCTTATACATACTAACAACAAAAGTAAGCACAAGAATTCTCATACACATTAAACACATATACACATACATACACAGTAGTACGAACATAAATCTCTCCCTAATAAACAAAACTATAAATAACAATAACAACAATAGAAATTAGCTCAACATTTATGCTCTTGTTAAATGGTGGGCTCTTTACTTATTTCTTCCTCCAATTAATTGTTGTTGCAATTGTGACTTTAATGATGGTGGACTTGATGGTGGAAATAAAACAAGACATGTTTTTTGGGTGACCAACATTTTATTTTTCTTTACATCACACAACACAACTGTGTGTGTGTGTGTGTAAAATTGTTTTTGTTTTAATTGTCTAGTGTTGTTACCGTTTTTTTATTATTTTATTAAAATGACCACATTTTAATTAAAAAGCAAAACAAACAAATTAAATTTCATGTTAAAACTTAAAAGAGAAGACTTGTTTGCGTAACTTTTCATTTCGCTTATTTTGTTAACAAACTTAACAGTAATAAAACAACAACAAATACCTTAAAAGAATTGTAATTTCTAAGAAATTGTGTAAGTTCTTAGAAACATTTCAACAATAGCCAAAAACTTACATTTTTTTAATCCATAAAAACTCCTAATACATGCCGGTTTTATCTAAGCTAAGCATTGCAGCATTTCTTAATCCATTATTGGGTGGTGGAAAAAGTTTGGTTAGAAATTTGGTCAAAAATGAAACACGTTTTTTTTCTCTTATATACGAGTATGTACAGTGAGCGCCAAAAGTGAGTAAACACCACTGATATAATTCATTTTGTTACGATAGCGAGAAAAGTAAATGAGAATAATCGAATAAAATTCCAAAAATAAAAACGTTTATTTATTACTTATAAAATGTTAAAACAAAAACAACAATTCATGATAAAGGAACTTTTTTTTTTATACTTAAGAACATAATAGAAAATTTAAAATTATAGTGGGTGTTGACTCACTTATGGAGCTCACTGTATATATATATTTATTTCAAATAAATTGTATTAAACCATATATAAAGTCCTTATAAAGCCGTTATAAACCCTTTATTCAATTATTATACTCCACTGCCATGATCTCTCTGTTTCTACCGGGTCATCACAGATGTGTATGGTTTGGCGTTATCATGATGGAACACAGCACCTTTTCTACCTAATCATTCCTGCGGTTTTAATTTAATTGCTTGCTTTAATCTCATTAATTGTCCTATCAGATACACAGTCAAAACCTTTCTTGGTATCAATATAGACTATGCTACCATCTGTGGAGCTTCACATTGCTTCGTCCCTGGCGTTTTTCGCATATTATTGTCGTACGACATTTAATTTCTATCATTCGTAATCACTTGCTGAAGGACCTCGTCGACTTAAGTCCGTTGCACACTACTAAGTGATGATTAAAGCTGTAGGCGCTATAGTTAGGAGAGTGAGAAACCAATCTTACACAAGATTAATCTGTTGTATAGTGTGCTTGCAACGAGACAGAGTATTAAAATTGAATAGAACAATTTATAGGCTACATTGGCTTAGAAGAAGAACCATTTTATGGCATATGAATTGGTTAAGGACATACAGCAAAACAGGAGCGGCTATGTTCAGTTCGAAAGCCAAGTATTCTACGGTAGTCTACGCTTTTGAAAGAGATGATCAATTTAATTTGGATAGAAATTCAAGAAGACATCCAAAAATTGGACAGGAAGCACAAAGGATGTGACATATAAATACAGTCATTCGAGCACTCGGTTTATATGAGGTTGATTTGAGGATAGTTTAGGTCGGTTTGGAAAAAATTTATTACTTAGGTAGGAGAAATAGGATTTCTTTCTGATGGATCCCTGGTCATATGGGCAATAACCAAATAGAGAAGGTTTCTAGGAGGGAAGTTCTAAGCTTCCGATAGGGGCGAGATTTAGGTAATGCAGTAAACGAACTATTTCAACCACCCAATGTTTGTGAATGGCTATAATCACACGAGAACGATTTTTAGTCGCACAATTTTTGTTTTTTTCAAGTCACATGGGATGAATATTAGTTTCCCATGAAATGTATACGTACAGTACCGTGCAAAATAATAGCAGTGAAGAGTTTTAAGTCAGACATTGCCTATTATTATAAAAATTATTAAAGAATTGTTTTAAACTATTTTGTAAATTCATTATTTAGTATGTTGTGTATTCATTGAGGTTACTATTTTTTTTGGATAACATTTTTACAAAATGTGAAAATGGAAAATTTAAAACTTATAGAAAAATATGATTGCAAAAAAATAGCAGTGTTTTTAAAATTTCAAATATTTAGGAAAAAAAATATCCTCTATTTAATTACTGCATTACATCGACGACCCATGGAGTTAACCAGTTTTTGGCATCTTTCTACCGGAATAGCCCGCCACGATGATTCCACCATATTCCATAACCCCTGCTCGTTTTTCGGTTTCGGAAAACTTAAAAATTTATTCAACATCTTGTTGGTTGCTCAGCTAAAATGATATCCAATGCCAAAAAATGGTCATACAAAGCAGAAACACGGGGAAGAAAGAGGAAAATTAGCCAATTTGAGGTTAAAAGAATCCTGCGAACTGTAAGAGATGAGACGAAAACTTCAGCCACAGAGTTGAAACAAAATCTAAATCTTGATGTTCATTCTTGTACGATAAGGAAGGTTTTACTTAACAATAATCTACCAGCAAGAACTCCCCGTAAAGTCCCGCTTTTGAAAAAACGACATGTTGTAAAAAGATTAAAATTTGCCCGAGAGCATCGTAATTGGCCTCTATCTAAATGTCGTAATATTTTATGGTCTGATGAGACTAAAGTTGTTCTGTTTGGCTCAAAAGGTCGCCGTGAGTACGTTAGACGTAATCCTAATACAGCATTTGAACCATGCAATGTTTTAACTACTGTAAAACATGGAGGTGCGAAAATAAATCTATGGGGTTATTTTTCCTATTACGACACTGGTCCTTTATTTTGGATAAAGGGAAACATGGATGCCCATCTATACGTAGATATTTTGGAAAATATTATGAAACCATACGCCGATTGGAATATGCCATTAAAATGGGTTTTCCAAAATGATAATGACCCGAAACACACAAGCAGAGCAGCTAAATCGTGGTTTACTAACAATAAAATTAATGTTATGGATTGGCCTGCTCAGTCACCGGATCTTAATCCCATTGAAAATTTGTGGACTGACATGAAGGAAGCAGTTTTTACAGCAAAACCGAAAAACGAGCTGGAATTATGGAATGTGGTGGAATCATCGTGGCGAGTTATTCCGGTAGAAAGATGCCAAAAATTGGTTAACTCCATAGGTCCTCGATGCAATGAAGTAATTAAGAATAGAGGATATTCCACAAAAGATTAATTTTAAACAATAGTTTTTATTTTTTTCTCTAAATATTTGAAATTTTAAAAACACTGCTATTTTTTTGCAATCATATTTTCCTATAAGTTTTAAATTTTCCATTTTCACATTTTGTAAAAATGTTGTCCAAAAAAAATAGTAACCTCAATGAATACACAACATACTAAATAATGAATTTACAAAATAGTTTAAAACAATTCTTTAATAATTTTTATAATAATAGGCAATGTCTGACTTAAAACTCTTCACTGCTATTATTTTGCACGGTACTGTATGTATTAGTGTTTTTGCATTCATTTGATGTTTGGCTGATTTTTAAAAATCTGCAAGTATTGGTTTTGTGCTGGTAATCCGGGGTTGTAGCTGGTTGAAATTTTACGCCACCGAAAAACCATTCTCTTCACCTTTCTTGCCTATAAAGTATCATTATTTACGCCAGCACAATTGTTCTCGTGTGGTTAGGCTCAATATGAATATGGGAGTGCATGAGAACATTCACCAACCATATGTTTTGCTAACCATAAATGGGCGTGAGATTTGTGGAGTCTGTTTTGTTATTTGTTTTCATTATTATTTTTTTTTTATGTTTTTGTCTCTTTATAAATTTAACCTTTTACAGTTGTTGTCCATGAACAAATTTAATGTTTTAATTTAAAAACATTTAATCTTTTTTCTTACTCTATATTTATTATTACTATACGTACGTAGTTGTTAAATTCATTTTATCTCTTGGTTGTGCAGATTTTAAAACATTTTACAACAATAACAACAACATATGGTTTAAAGTCTAAACACAGATTATTATAAACTTCCTTTCTAAATACAGTCTTAAATTGCATTAGTACCTGTAACAGAGTGAGACACAGAGACTGAGAGAGTGCAAAAGTGCTTTAAGCACCTAAAGAGTATGAGTATTTTAAAAAGAATTTACAACAAATATTAAAGCATGCACATGAGCATGAATGTGTATATGAGTTTGAGTGCGTGTTTAAAGGGCCCTCCCTGTCAGTTTGTCTCTTGATCTGGGTTCTGCTATTGACACCAATATCAAATATCAAAAATATGTTAAACATTAAATTGCATTCTGTTACAGGGTGTTCCAATAAGAGACTGTGAAATTTGAATATTATAAAGTATAAAAAGGAAAATGCGTAAATGCTTTGAATAGAATGGCTTAAGTAATCTTTAGCTTGGGTTATATGGTTTTTCAGTGTAAAAAGAATTCGCGACATGTGGCAATGCTAAAAATGGTTTACTTTTCCACTTTGAATGCACCAACAACCGATTAAAGCTTGCAAAACATTGAATTTTATTTGTAAGATTCTGAATTACAACTTTTACTGCCTTGTCATCTTTTTGAAATCCTCGAGGCAGTCACAGACAGTTCTAGACATCGGTACTTTATAATCCCGTGCTCTCCTAGCTATCAGAAAATATTGTAATTTCCTTTCCACAGGCTCTGACTATTCCACCTGAAAAGAGATACAATGATCCTGTAGCTCTGAAAAAATGTCTTCACCTAGAACTCCATTTAGTTTCGAACCATTCGAGAAGATTTGTATGGAGGCGTAAATAAAATGCGTCTCATCATTTTCCTATACATGTCTACACGGAATGGAGGATGTTCTGAACTTCTAGAATTCTTCGTCAGAATTCTTGAGTGACGGATATTCGCTTTGCGTCATTGCCCGTAGGGCGTAGAGGCTTCAGAACATTTTCTATAAGTAATTTTCATCCCTGAGGATGTTCTGAACTTCTAGTTTCCAAATTTCTTCAGAATTCTTGATTGACTGATATTCATTTCGTGTCATTGCCCGTAAAGCGTAGAGGTTTCCAGGACATTTTCTATAAGTAATTTTCATCCCAGAGCCTAGGATTCTCCCAGTACAACCTCAATGGGCGAAGCGATAGTTGCTTGTACATTCTGGTGAAATATTATTACTTCGTTCTCATGAAATTTACATCCAAACCGCGACCAGATAACCAGCATGTTGCATTCTCTTGCTCAAAAGATTCACAAATCTACCTGAAATTGTACTTGCCTCATACGCAATTGCCTAACAGTTGACCAGTTCCAGCGTTACCAACCTGCGTGGTTCTGCTTCACATTCCCCTATTGATAAGTAATGTCCCTAGGCTCGAGCAGATTCTCCCATGAGCTAATTTCGATATCCAGTCCATCATAGATTTCTGTATCATGGCGCCCAATGCCACATTAATGAAGACCACCCCTATGCTCTATATACATATGTACATACATAATTGGCCATTACAACCCTTCAGTCTGGATTACGGCCTAGCTTCTCACACCATTCATGTTGTGTTCCTTAATTTTATACTTGAGTGGCGGGACATACAGTTTAACGTCTCACTCCGAACGACAGATTTTGGGGAACTTTTTCATGGCAGGTTTATTTTTATTTACTCTCAGAGTTTTTGCCAAAAATCTGCTGAGGGGAAGTCGCCGAAGAAATATTTTTTTTTTCATATTTCGTTTTGATGTCTGACCTGGGATATGAACCCGGGCTTTACGTCTAGTAAGCCAATACACTACCTAGTAGACTACGGCGACATTATACATGATTTATAGAACACTTTATGAAATGTAAGACGATTTCAATAGAAGACCTTTCAAAACGACTGAGATAAGGGTCTAGTGGAGGTTTCGTAACAAAAACAGCATTTCACCAAATCTTTAGAACTAACCTCGTATATTATGATAGGAAGTCAATCATTAGAGTGACGTAGACTTACCCTCTTCCTAAAAGAATATATAAATTTCCTAAAAAGGAACATTAAATAACAAAATATTTATTTTTAGTTTTTAACTAACAAAACAACTCGTGTTCATATTTAAGTCAAGTTTATACGCAAACAATTAACAATTGCAAGAAGAGTAAGAGCCATAATAATAACAATGGCATAAATTTTATTGTTTTGTGCGGATGTACTTCATAACATAACTTTGCTCGTAAATCGTACAAAACCTTGTTGCCAGCTATGTACTACTGTTCGTTACAACTAACTTTTGATGACTATTATGTACTAACTCGTCTTCTTCTTCGGAAACTAGACATTCAGTCAGTCATGAGAGACAGATGTGATATGATCTAACCAACCATCTTGTATTGTTATTGTTGATGTATTGTATTGTTGATGTATTGTTTTGTATGTTTAGTTTGGCTTAAAAGAATTTCTATGGACAATAGCAGATTTACTAGTAGGGGCCAGAACACAATAATAATCTTATGGTTATGGTGCAGAGAGGTTTAACTAGAAAATGTATGATGATGATAGACATAGCATCACACACTACATTTGTTAAGTAACTCAAGAACGTTCCAAGCAAATAATTTCCAATAGAAATAGAAAAAAAGAAACATTCAAAGCGAAGAAATCATATTTTTTTTTTGCTTCTTTTCTTTCTTTGGATTTGTGTGTAATTGACTTTAAAGAACATGATTTAACATCATGTTAATTACAACTTAAAGCTGAGGTTTCATTGTTCATCGTTTCTCTGTCTCTGTTATTTTCTGAAGGGGCTCCACTTGCCAGTTAAAGGAAATGCCCCTTATGGGAACTCATACTCCACTTTACTTTCATGGTTTGTTTAAAAAAGAATTTCAAGAGAATTTTTCACAGCAGCCAAAGAAATGGAAAAAATATGTATAAAGAAAAGCAAAAATTATTTGATTAAAAAACCTATTAAGTTACCATTCTAGGAAAGTTAAGAAGAAAAGGGAGAGTAAATGAGTTAATGACTGCTAAAGAATGTGAAAAGCTAGCTATTCAAACTGGTTTATTAAAGAAATACATACGATTTGATTAAAAACGAATTTGAATTTTACGCATTTCGATACAAGATTTTTACAAAATAAAAACTTTATAGAGGAGCTTTTAGTAGCCTGTTGAAATTCTTTAGGAATTCATCAGACTTCCTGAGTAAACACCTTAAGAATAACAAAATTAATAGGAATTAGGTTTATTGCATCTCTGCTGGAGATATGAGTCATTATGAAGCTACTCGTATCAGAAAAGCTTAGTAAATCTTATTCCCTTACATAATTAGCCTTGTTGTCGCCGTAGTCTAGTACGAACGTCCCCGGCCACACACTAACCCACCCTCACCCGACCGCGAAGGGCTCGTCCCCATAACGTAGGGACACGTACACACCACAGTCCGGACTGTAGCGGGTAAGGGAAAAGTAATAGTAGGTAGTATGTTCGTTTATTAGACGTAAAGTCCGGGTTCGAGCCCCAGGCCAGACATCAAAACGAAATACATATGAAAAAAAAAATATTTCTTCGGCGACTTCCTCTCAGCAGATTTCTGGCAAAAACTCTGAGAGTAAATAAACCTGGCATGAAAAAGTTTCTCAAAATCTGTCGTTCGGAGTCGACGTTAAACTGTAGGTCCTGCCACTCAATTATAAAATTAAGGCACACAGCATGAGTGGTGTGAGAAGCTAGGCCGTAATCCTAACTGAAGGGTTGTAATGGCCAATTATGTAGCCTCACAATACGTTTGTCGCATTTCGGCCTTCCTTAGCATTTCCTTAGAGGCGTCGCTATCTCGAGCTCGCCTTCATCAATAGGTCCCACCAGTTGAAGACAGTTCTTCCTCAAATTCGTTTTTCTAACGCATATAAATCAATTCTCTACTCCGATGTCCGCTGGTCGCCACTTTAAATACACCTCTCGCTGGAATATATTCTCTCATTTGAAAATCATATGGAGCTGATCAAGCGTAATGTTAACGTCCACATTAATGAGGACTTGATTCGGATGTGGAAATAATTGCGAAATCGCACTGGACAAAATACTCCCAAAGTAGTGGTACTAATGCGATGAACCCATGCTTCCTCACCATAGAGAAGCATGGAGAAGGTAAGCGGTTTTTAGATAGACCATAGAAACACCTGCTGGCAAAAGTAATCCTACGCTTGATTTCCAGACTGATAACATTTTCGTTGGTAACGGGCCAAGTCACGATAAATTAATGCACAACATCGAAGTTATAGTTGTTGACCGTAACCTAGGTCCCATACTCCGCTTATCCTATTGACTTTTCGCCACCACATACTTAGTTTTCATTTACTGTCATATCCATTTTAGAATACTCTATATAGCACTAAAGGCAGCAGTAAAGTTTCGCTTGGTACGGCCAAGCCACAGAACACTTTGGTAGAAAATAGTTCCCTTGCGATGAACTTATCCAGAATCTCATTAGACTCTAGCATTTTGGTTTTCATTAGAGTCTAGATGATTAGACTATGCTGTCATGATTTTTCGTAAGCAACGGTTGATAAAGGTTTGCAAAGTCGATATTTCTTAGTTGGACAAAAACTGGGGAGATGTTCTGCAATCTGCTCTTCCTCTTCCTCCATTCCTTCCGTTCCCGACACATGGGCATGTATACCGGAGATCAGCAATGAGTATTCAAAAAGATGAGTAGATTCAAATCATACTCATAATTTCTGATACTTATACGCATTCATACTTATTTTAATATCATACTCATACTACTCATATTCAAAGTTTGAAGTACTCATCGTACTCATACTTAACAATACGCATGAAGTTGTTGATTTCGACTCTCCTTTACTCAAAATTTACAAGAATCACAAAATAAGTATGATTCGCGTATACAATACACACTAGAAGGTTGTGTGTTTGCTTTGCTCGCTGCCTTTGTCTTTTTCTTTCTTCCTTTTTCTGTAAATGCAACAACAACTCAGACTGCAAATTTTGATGAATGATACGAATCACTTGAATCATTTATGAGTATTATAAGTATTTTTCTAAATTTATGAATCTGAACGAGTAGGCGTATGATTCAAACATATTTCGAATGTTATGAGTTTGATGTTAACGTTGTACTCATGCTCATTGCAACCTGTACTTATAAATCAACGTTGTGGTGAGTACGAATGAATCAGAGCAGTAGCATTTCAATACTGTTGACTCACTCATACTGAAAATTTCATAAGTACTTAAGAGCAGCGAAAAAACGATTCATTGCTAATCTCTGATGTATACCCAAGGTCTAGCGTTCCGTTATAACTGCTGCGAGGTTCCCTTTGCGTTTTTAAGTAAGGCCGTTCCTCTAAGTTTCGCCAATACTGTTACGGGTAAAGAGGATTATGCAATAGCGCAGCAATTTCACCGATTCCCAGAACCTTATTTAGGATGGAGGGATAAAACTTCCTCTACACCATTCTTCATTTATATCCCTTTATGGATCAAGTTATCTCTGCATACCCTTACAATTCAACCTAAAGGATATAACTTCACTCTAATACGAAGTTTATGTAGCCCCTTATTGGCAACCGCTATTCAAATTTTTCTTTTTTAGAGTAGAATTAAAAAAACTTGAAACTGATAAACAAGCAAATATATCAATGATATACATACTTATGCAAGCAAATCTAAGAAGCAGAGGGGATAGAAATCTTGAGAGCTATTTTCAATTATAAGAGAATTAAAAATCTTTTAAAAAACGAAGAAAAACAACTCCAACATGGTCGCAATGGCAACGGTATTTATGGTTTTTCCATTAGACACAGTTTTTTTTTTTTTGTTATTAGTTTTTAATTTACATGCGCTGCTTGATGATTTTAATTATAGCCATGGCTTTTTCATTCTCTGCAATTGTTAGTATATATCATTTGTTATAATTTTTTTTACTATTTTTTTTAGTTTAATAGTGCGTTTGAAGGTTTTATTTTTTTCTCGTCGTAACTCTATAAAATTAAATTTTTACAGTTTGAATCTGTTATGATCGTTTTTTTTGTTTGTTGTTGTTGCTGTTCTTATTATGTATTGTTATTGTAAATTATTAACCTATGGTGTTTGATTTCAATTGTACTATTGTTGTACATTTCAGTTTTATGTTTAAACTTTAAGATTCTTTTTCTTATTGTTCTTCTGCCATGAGTCTTAGAAAATCTTTTTTTTTTTTTGTCAGAAAAAGGGCCTGTTTTTCTTAAGACTGTAGGTAGGTTTTACCTTTTTATTTGCTCAAGTGGAACATTAAATGGTTACACATATTTTATTTGTACAAGAAGCTAAAAAACAATCAAATAAGTTTGAAAAATGAAACTGAACAGGAAACCTTTTTTAAAAACCAAACAAGTAATAGGGAAAGTTTTCTCAATATGTGTCTGCCTTTTCATTGGCTTTGCTGTCGATACTGACAATCAAACAATATTCATGATAAATTTTTCGTTGAAAGCACCATTTGCTTGCAGAGAAATGCAACGGCTTCTAGGTTAAAAAGAAACTCCTCCACACAGAGGTTCAAACTAAACACTGTTCTAAGCCAGTTGATAGCTTTCGTTGCGTTTAAGTATACTATCAGAGTAATAGGTATATTCAGCCCAAATGTACTTAAAATTAACACTGAACTGAATCCAAACAACTTCCAGTTGCCGCTTACATAAGAAGAGTTATGCGAAATCGGCCACAATTAGTCGCAGACCACCAAATTATATCACTATAAATACATTGAAGTCGCCGTAGTCTAGTAGGTAGTGCGTTCGCTCATTAGATGTAAAGCCCGAGTTCGAGCCCCAGGCCAAACATCAAAACGAAATATGAAAAAAATATTTCTTCTTCGACTTCCTATCAGCAAAAACTCTGAGAGTAAAAATAACAGTAATAAACAGAAGATGGAAGAAATAAAATTACTCTCCCAAGAAGAATCACTTTGGAATGCGCAGTAATGCTACAAAAGTGATGGCCACTTTTCAAAAATTAGGGCGTGGCAAATATCAACTTACTATACAAAAAATTGACAAGAAGTTACATTGAAGAAGAAGTTACATACATCACCACAATGTACGTACTGCTTCTGTTAGAAAAATTATGACAAGTAATTCAAATTTGTCGATTCCATTGTGTTTTAAAAGAATTAGACTTGTCTTACAGCTGATTAAAGCATATCTTCCATTTAGATTCACATATAAAATACAACTTACCCAATAATTAAAGCCGGCTAACCATTCACAACGCCTTAGATATCTTGATTAGATGCTGTGACAGCAGCTTTTCAAAATTTTCTTCAGCCATAAGCTTTCGCATATGCAGTTCAAAGGACAAATAAGTCATAATGGAAAGCCGTTACGCTAACTAATTCTTTTGCTTTTTTTTTTATTGAATATAATGAAGTGGATGGTGTTGAGAAGCTAGGCCGTAATCCTGACAGAATGGTTTAATGGCCAATTATGTATGTATATATGGATGGTATGTAGTTCGAACAAGACGTTGAAGTCGTCGTGATCTAGTAGCTAGTGTGTTGGCTTATTAGACGAAAGGCCCGAGTCCAAATCCCAGGTCAGACATCAAAACGAAAATATGAAAATATTTCTTCGGTGACTTCCTCTCAGCAGATTTATGGCAAAAACTCTGAGTAAAAATTGCCATGAAAAGCTTCTCAAAAATCTGTCATTCGGAGTCGACTTTAAGCTGTAGGTCTCGATACTCATGTATAAAATTACGCACACAACACGTGTGGTGTGAGAAGCTAGGACGTTGTACAATGGGTCAGTTCGACCTCCGGGTACTGCACTTGACACAGTTGACAAGTGCACGTCCTCTAACCTAACCTTGAACAAGACCTTGTTTCAAGCCACCCAACGCGAACGATTTTAATTTTATTGCATGAGCAATTTCCGGAAAACCTAATTTCACGTTTTAGCGATGTAAATTGGCCACCATGATCATGTGATTTGAAAACGTTAAAGTTTTTTGTAGGACTACAACAAATATTGTGTCTGCAAGGACAAAAATTCTTTAATTTCTCGTCGTGATACCGCCCGAAATATGCGAAAAAGCGATCATTTAGATTGTATATCGTACATAATGACTAGATCCAAGAATTATATTGAAAATTCATAGAAATCATGCGGGTTTTATTTAAAATTACTTTTGCTATGAAATTTTATTGAGAACAAAAATAGATTGTCCACTTGTCCTAAATAATTGCACACTCCCATTGTTACACTGTAAAACAGAAATTTATTAATTATAAAAATGTGTATTTGTGTTATTAATTATATATGAAATAAAATTTATATATATTTTGTTTAATCAATTTATAGAATAAATGTCTTTTTTCGAGTTAATATTGATGCTTTTTCGATTGCATTAAAATGTTTAGGTTTTATTATATAAAAAGGAAATGAACAAATAAATACTAGAAAAGAACACAAGCTAAGCATACATTTAATACCGAAAAGAACAAAATAATAATATTGCTAAGCAATTTAATTTCAATTTTGTCCTTTCATTTATGAGGGTTTTCTATAAAATTAATAACATTTAAAAAGATATTGAGTATATAATTATAAATAAAAATAGGTATGAAAAAAAGGAAAGTCAGTTTTTTTTAAACCACAATAAATAAACCTTCGAATTAAAAACACTTTCAAATGAAATGAATGTTTAGAATGAAAACCATTGCTTTCGTAATCGATTATGGGATTGATTTTTAACAATGAATATAGTTTCTGTTCAATATATGTAATATATTCAAGAAAAATCTTGATGAGGTTTATAGTTTCTTGTGGTATATATTTTACATTCTTTCTTCATTTTCGTTTTATAAAGATTAGATAAGTTTGGAGAATTTTTGTGCTTTGCCTTTTTTACATTTTGAGACTTATATGAACTCTTCTTTCTACTTTCTCTCTATCTTTTTAAAAGTTCCTTGTTTTAGAAAAATACAAATTTTACACAATTTCCTTTAATTCCTTGACGACAACCTTTTCCTCTCCTCTTTTCCATTATTGCAACATTTTCCGGTGATGATTTACAATTGCAACACCCGTTTCACTTCGACTGTGGGAAAAGCGCCAAATTCACTGGACGCAGCCCTATGGGGATTGCGTTGTAGATATTCTTGAAGGATTTCTGCAGCTAAATGATTAGCCTTATGGGATATTTCTGATTTCTCTGGTATGGGCATATGTTTACGTTGTAAAGCCACCATATTGTGTGTATCTTTAACAGTTTTTGGATGTGTCTGCAAGAGAGATAAGGCCCAGGCATGCTTCATTTTAGTTAATTCAGTTTCGAGTTCTGTAATGCGTTTATCCTTAGGTTGTGGCACAAATATCGGTTCGAATTTCTTAAGTTTAATTTTAATTTGCTCAGCCTGCAAGCGCAATCTTTCCGAACGCTCAGTGTTAAAGACATGTTTGAGTAGTTGTAGTTCTTCAGCTATAAGTGGCGTTGCACCCGTTGTAGGCGTACTAAATGCCGTACTTGCAGAATGGTGGCCTCCTGCTGGTGCTATGGCGGACAAATATGTAGAGTCTTGTCT
The DNA here is from genome assembly GCA_930367235.1 of Sarcophaga rosellei. Taxonomy (NCBI): domain Eukaryota; kingdom Metazoa; phylum Arthropoda; class Insecta; order Diptera; family Sarcophagidae; genus Sarcophaga; species Sarcophaga rosellei. The sequence goes on along the minus strand of OV884020.1, from coordinate 10,052,958 downwards.
CTTGACGCCAGTATGTTTGATTTTCTCCTTCAGAGTTAACTTTTCACTTTCCAAAGCCTCTATATCTGATTGTAAATGATCGAAAGTCTCTTCGTATTCTTTTTCCTTTTGCTTCAGTAGCTCCAATGTATCCTCGTATTGCTTCTTCCATTTCAAAGCATTATCATATTCAGCCTGCAAGACAGACAATTTCTTTTCGGCCAAATCTTTTCTTATTTGCATTTCAGACAATTCGTGCTGTTTCATCTTGGCGGCCAATTTCAATTGTTTTATGTCAGCCTCCCGATTTTCTAAGGTTGCCGCCAAAACATTCTTTTGTTCCAATTGTTTCTTGATGGTTTGGGCTCTTAGAATAATTGGCGAAGTAGGTTTCTCTTGCTTCTGGTTAGCCATGGACATAATTTCGTATTCTTTGTCTAACAAATACTGGGCCACCTGTTGCAGGTCATTGTTGGCGGCACTTAAAACGCCCTTGAAATTTTGTGATGGTCCACGGTCATCTTGTTCGTAGATTCTCTCGCAAGCCTGAGACAAAGATTCCCAGAACTTGGCTGGATCTATGCAATGATCATTATCATTATCTCCCTCTATGGTGGCCACTATATGGGCCACGGATTGTTTGTTGGCCTGGTATAAGGCAGACATAATGCGTGATAATTGCTGGCTTAACATACGCATGGCTTCCAGTTTTAGAGGCGATATGCCACATTTAATTACATGCAAATCCTGAGGCAAACGTCTTCTAATCAATTTCACTTGTTGTTTAATGGATTCTACATTATCGGCCAAGAATTGCATGAGTAAAGCGGCATCACTAGCAGAACCTTCTTGACGCAATAAAGCTCTGGCAATAGCGGTATCATTAAGCACACTTTCACAAGCTGACTGTATGGCAGCTACACAATCACGTACCATTTGAGTCTCATTCAGAAGGTCCTCACCTGCCAATAATACCGAGTTCATGGCATTAAAGAACGCCACACACTTTTCTATGTTATCGGTAGTTGAGTTCTCATCCAGTTGATTGGATTTCAAAAGCTCTATAATGCCATCGATGATTTTTTCCTGGGCTATCATTTCTGGCAATGAAGAACCTGCTCTAAGCAACGTGTCTGGCTGGCAACTATTAAGACCGTATAGGATTTGATGCAAAGCACACTGCAAGTTATGGATATAATGCATTAAACGACATTTGAAGGCGTATTGTTGGACCGAATGACCTTGTATTATAGACTCCTTGGTAACATTTTCTACAGCTGGGAATCTTTCCCGAGTCTGGCTGATAACAATGCCACATTTGAAGACCAAACGGGAAATTAATAAAATAACCAAAATGGAATCATGGTCTCCACCTCTAGACATAAATGACTCCGGCATAAAGGCTGATAGCATTTGCACATGTTCATTGGCCTGAGTCAATTCGATTTGTCTTAATTGCACATCAATGGCTTTGGTATAAGCCTTAGACTCGGCAAACATTTGTTTGTAGTCTACCGTTTCATTGCTAATCATTTGGGTATCTTGCAACGACTTGGGATCATTGGAGGCAGTGGCCTTGTCTCTCAACTCAATCAGTTGCTCGTTGAGTTTCTGAACCAATTCACGGAATTTGGTTATGGTCTGATCCCGATCATATATAGTTTCTATGGCGGCATCTCTTTCGCGTAGAACCTCTTTTTTGGCAGCCTGGGCCAAATCTAATTCCTCTCTCAAATCCATTTCCAAATCATGATTGCTTTCAATCAATTGTTCGTGAACCTCTTCCAAAGCCTCTAATTGGGCAACTTCTTCCTCCAACAGCTTAACACGATCTTCCAGTTCAAATTTCTTTTCGGTTAGTGTCTCCACCATGGCTTCAGCGCCCAAAGCAGCATCAACTTGTTCCTAAAACGAAATTAACATTAGAAATATTCAAAAACAAATGCAACAACATTAGACTTAAAAGTTTTAATTTTGGAATTTTTAAAAGAAAAAAATTTTTTTTTACAACAATTAAGTTTTTGCATTACCTCCTTTATTTAGCCCAATTTGTTGGCCCAAAATAAAAGAAATATATAAATTTAGGGTGAGTTTATGAGCTTTTATGAATTATTTACAAATATCAAAATAAAAAAAATTTGGAAAAAAGTTTTCTTTTTTTGTAACGAAGTAAAAAAAAAGCAAATTTGTAAAGGAATGTGAAAGATTTCTTTCGATTAAGTTTCAATAACATTTAAGTGATTTTTAAATATAATATTTTATTTAAAGCAAAAATGCGTGTAAAGTTTCCAATGATATGATTTTGTATACAAAAAAAAATTCATTTTAAAAATATTAATGACTTCATGAAAGGATAGAAATTCAAAACCTATTCAGTTGAATTGCAAGTTAGCCAATTCCGTATAAAAAATCCCCGGAATTAAATAAAAGTTCTATCGTAAGACATCAAAAAAGTTCCCTACCAATCATCTGTCCTTGGAAATGCTGAACAACGCAGAGGACGATGGTAGTATTGTCGTCTCCCTACTATTCTGCGCGTATCATTTCTAGAGATATATTCCTAAACAGTTGCCCGATTTAACATCCACCATTACTGGGCAACGTATTATCCTCACTGACACCGAACAATATCCCGAAGTTTCTCACGGCCACAGAGAGATATTGTAGGGATACTCTGTATGAGTTGAGGTCACTGAATAGATCATGTGGTCGCAGTACTTGGCTGTCTTCCAAAATGTTAGTTGCTTTGTGTTTGAACTAAGTATCGTGTTTCATAATGCTGCTGTACAAAATATATACAATGTATTCTATTTCAAAATGTCGTCAATATGTATTTTTAACGCAGTCAAAAAGCAATCAGGCATCGGATTTATAGTTGATGCATTGTTTGGTTACTTTGCATATCAACATAGTTTATATACAGTAGTAGAACTGTATACAAACTTTGTATTGATACATTTTGGAAGGCAGCCCTTCTGTACTTCCATCTGACAATAATACTGGCAATAGCTCTACACTGCTAAAGAAATAATTTCTATTCCCGTTTTATCTTCTATAGAAAAAATCGACCTCTTTCGGTTCACAAACTCAATATGTACTTTTTCAGGGTACACGTCAGTAATATTGCAGTTTTCAAAAGATTCTTAAATACCAATTACAACACCAAATAGATGGTGTTACACACTTATGAAATAATGAACATCATTTACATAAATTATTTTACGGCTAAACTTGCCTTTTCACCTTATTCTTATAAACACTCTTATCAGAAAGCTATACACTTTACTTAAAAGCGAGATTCTAAACTCACCTGTAGGTCTGCAACAGTTGCTTCTAATTCTTCCACTTTGGCCGATAGTTTTTCCTTGGTTCTTTCCAATTCGGCTACTTCTGATCGTTTTGTTTCCAATTCCTTGGTTAATTTTTGTATATCATGCTTGTCATGAGCCGATAAATCACGTAAACGTACTAAAGTTTCTTTTAAACGTATATTTTGTTGTTCCATTTGTTTGAACTCATAGACAGAAGGACCACCGTCGCCTATATGGCCAACAGTTGAATCTGCCTTATCCTGTATTTCCGAAGACAAAAGTTCATAGTCAACTTGTAGTTCTTCTATGCGCTCTCTGGCCGCATCCAGCTCGAGTTGTAAGGCTTCAGCTTTCTCTTCAGCCATTTCCTTGTCTAACGTTATAAGTTCAACATTATCGGCTAATTCGGCCATTTCTTGGGCATGCCTTTCTTTAGCTTCTATAGCATCTTTGGCCTCTTGTTTGGCTCGTTGCAATTCTTTTTGCAATGAAGCCTGAGCAGCCATAATTTTGCTGCGAAACTCTTGCAGCTGTTCGAATTGTATTTTCATTTTATCAAAGTCACGTAGACGTTCCTTGTCCTCGTTGCGCCGTTGTTTAAGGGTTTCCAGTTTCTCAGTTAAATCTGTAACTTGGGTTTGCAGTTCCTCGTTTAGTTTCTTTTGCTCGGCTAATTCTTGGGAGTTGGCTTGATTAGGCGGTGAGCTAAATGAAGGAGAGCGTATAGGTTGAGAGGGCGTAAATTGAGGTTTTAAAATCTCCATAAAACCGGTTTCCACGAAAGAATTCTTCTTCGACATATTGGCATTGGCCGGTATAGCATCCTGGCTATTAGCCACCACCAAGGAGGTATTAGAGGCGCTATTATTCTTTGATAAAGTGGAAGAGGGTTGTAAACTTTTGCGACCACCGGCTATGGAAGCAGTACTGCCGCTACGTTCGTTAAGCGAAGAGGTCAACTGGCTTCTTGAGCCGGACAAAGACAAACGACTGGTAGACAATGATGGCCTGGGACCACTTAGCCGGGTTTTAGTCGGTTGGGGTGCGGTATGCCTAAGACCATCGCCACCACCAGCGTTCACATCCTCAACGGATTTGCGACTATCCGGTGCCGGTTGTATAACCTTCAATTGAGTTGGTCTTACAAACACACCATAATTGTCGGAACACTCAAAGTACGATTGTCCTTTGATGGAACCATTATTTTTACCTTTTGGCTCGTCCAAGACCACACCCACCCACTTGCCCACAGCAAAGCTGGTCATGCCCACATAGGCAATGGTGCCCTGTAAATCTTTGCCAGTCAGCTCTACACGAGCCCCCACCTTTATATTCTTCTCCGACATTTCTCACTCTCCGCTCTGCTACGGCAAGCACTCCTTCTACAAGCTGCTTGATTTCTGCTAAAAAGAAAAGTTCATTATAGCCAATCAGACGAATAACGGTAATAGGATGGGAGACTTACCCGAGAGATTTCACCAATTTTATGTATAAAAATTTATTTCAATGGATTTTTCTTTCGTAAACTTATGATTTGTTTGATAACAAACTGAAATAAAAATATTTTTAATAAAAATGCAAATTAGTTTAGACCTTTTTTCTTTCTTTTCTTTCAAAACTACTGACATCATATTAGTCACTACCCAGTTATGGCTTTTGAATACCTACCACCACTTTTGGTAATTGCAATTTAACACAATTGTATTTATTGCTTTATTTCCATTTTTATGACGAGATACTTACATTTTTTTAATTATTATAAAATAAAATAAGGTTTTGTAGGTTTTATTATTAATTTGTGTCCAGTTTACGTTTTATTTTGTAAAAAACTTAAACAATTTATGGGTGAAAATATGAATGCAGCTGAGAAAAAACTTTCAAGTGCAATTTTTGACAATTTGTCAAACAACAGTTTAAGAGTCGTTGTATTGAAAACTGTGTGGTAACGCCATGCAATAAGAAAAGCGACAAGTTTGACAAAAATAAAATCGCTAAAATACTGAGCAGAAAAGATATTGTTAATTAAATAATAATATTGAATATTGAATAGTAATATTAAATATAATATTGTTATGTTATAATGAAAATGAAACAAATAATGTTAATGTTGAAATGTTTAATAATTAGAGATATTAGTTATGGTGATACAGTTTTAAAAGCTTTGTTTACAAAATGTTTACAATCTGTACAAATTTAGTTTGAAAAGTTTTGTTGTTTCCCAAACATATGCGTCTGACATTTCATAGGGCAAAACGTAAACAAACGTAATTATTACAAGAAGTTTTTCATATTTTATTAGATTTTTAAAGCATTTCCTTGGGAAATCATGTTTTCCGAACAAAATCTACATAAATATGGCACTCCTTTGCCTCTGTTGGAGATGGGTAAATATTAAAAATTGATATTTTAAGAAAATTGTCAGTTTTGTAAAATGGTTCCCTTATAGACCAAGTGCCCTCCAAGAAGCCTGTCTATGTACAAGATCAGATTGCCACCGATGATCAGGGTCGTCGTCGTTTTCATGGCGCGTTTACGGGAGGTTTTAGTGCCGGCTATTGGAATACGGTGGGCTCCAAAGAGGGCTGGACACCACAGTCATTTAAAAGTTCACGCACGGAAAAGGCCCAAGAGAAAATTACACAAAAACCCGAAGACTTTATGGACGAAGAAGATCGTGGTGAATTTGGCATTGCGCCTAAAGGCTTACAAATCACTGAGGATTATACCGGTAGCACAACCGATCAAACGGAAAAGAGAAAACGTAAATTTATGCAGAACGATTTGCATCCTATACCGGGCGAACCAGTATTACATCAATTAATAAAACCTATAAAAGACAAGGCAGCTGTACGCATCTTAAAAAACTGGGGCTGGCGTCCGGGTCAAGGTATAGGACCCAGGCAAACTAAAAGAGAAAAGAAAAAGGCTCGAGAACGTAATAAAAAGGAATTGTATTTAATGGAAAAATATGGTTGTGACTTGCCACAAACCAGCAAAGCTCTAACAGAGGAAGAGGATGATGAAGAGGAGAGTGAAGACAGTGATAGTACAGACGATGAAATAACATTTGCTCCCGAGGATTGTGAGCTGCCGCCTTACAAGATAAAGCTAGACAAGTATGGTATTGGTTATGAGCCCTTAAGCCGACAATCGGTTTTGGGTACAACATCATCTATGCCTACAGAACACATAAATTTCTTCAAACCTTTGGAAGCCTTTAGTAAAAATAATCAGAAAATATCCTTTACGGGGCAAGCTTTTGGTGTGGGCGCTTTAGAAGAGGACGATGACGAAGATGTCTATGCCACAGATGATATGAAACGTTATGATTTCACTTTGGAGGATAAGAAAACCAAGAAAACAAAACCAAAAACGAATGATTTAGAAGAAATAATATTCGATGATTTTGTATTGGATCGTAATCCTCCACAATTGCCGGTATACACAGTGGATATACCATTTGGTTGGCAGCCACGCAATTGGAACGAAAGACGTTCTAGATTTGAGCCTTTAGATCCCAGGAAACAAAGACAATTGGAGAAAGCAACACCCCCAGTGGAAATGACTAGAGAAAGAAGAGCTGAACTTTTGGGAGAGGAATTAATGCCCATCCAACCCGCCCCCACATGTGAAACGGCAGTAGAAATAAAAACTAAAACCGTGCAAGAATTGCAACAAGAACACAAAGCAAGACAGGAGAAAACCAAAATCTTAATGGAAAAAATTTCAGCCAAATCCAACAGTTTTACAAAAGGTGGTCTTATATCTATTGAGGGCGAGGAAAAACCCTATACCAATGAAGATATAAATTCAGCATTTAAGCCTTTCGCTACAGATGAAAGGAAACAGAAACGTTATGAACAGTTTCTGGCAAAAGAATTTAAAAACGAACAGGAAATAGAAGATTTTCTAAAGACCATACAACCGGTGGAATTGTCTTTATGGGATAGGCAAATGGAACTAAAGGAATTTCAACAGGCTAAGAAGTTGTACAGGCCTTTGAAAGGCATTATGTCGGATAGGTATGTCAAGAAATTCTTAAAAAAGTGAAATTGGTTAAAGAAACGAATTTTTCTTACAGATTTGTCACAGAATCCGAAATTAAGGCTGAGGAAATGATAAGCAAACAGGTGGACACGAAACAAATTGTGGTAGAGCGTACAAAAACCATGTGGAAGCCACATAGCTTGCTGTGCAAACGTTATAATATAGCCGAGCCTTTCAAGGGCCTTTTGGAAGATGATAAAAAATCTAAAACGAAACAAAAGAAAATGTCTGTCTTCGATTATTTAGAAACCTCAGTCAATAAGAAAGAAGATTTCCAAACACCTGTAATAATACCCAAGCATATTGAGAAACCTAAAGAAATTGTTAAACAACAAACAGCTTTAGACACTAAAAACGACAGCAACGTTAATGAGCACAATGATCGTTTGGAATGGCAAGAAGTATTAGATCCTACTGAAAAGTCTGAAAAAGAAAAGAAAAGCTTTACTTTTAAGCCTAAAACAGATTTGGAAAAGATGGTAGTGGAGAGTTTTGACAAGCCAGTGTCAGAGAAAAAGGAATTGTTTAAAGCCATATTCTCAGATAGTGAAACGGATGAGGAAGAACAGGAAAAAGGAAAGGAAGAAAGCTCGCAAGAATTACTAACTACCACCAGCAAACCTTTAACTGCAGCTGCTGCAAATTTATTAAGAAATAACTCACCACCCAGAGGCATTTTTAAGGCACTCTTTAACACAAATACTTCAACTAATACTACAAAGGAAGCTCCAAAGCCAGAGGAAAGCAATGATAAAGCAGTTGAAGAAAACCTTTCCAAAATACCTGTAGAAAATCCAAAAATTATATTTCAACCCAAGTCCTCTAGAGAAATTAAAGATTCCAATATTGATGAGGAAATTCCAATGGACGTCTATGGTCCCGCTTTACCCAAAGCTTTAAACATAAACAAACCTTTGGAAACAACTGCACGCAAAATCTCTATCGATGATAAACTCTTGGATTTATTCAACAAACATAAACCACAACTTAAAGTAACCGAGAAATGGATAGAGAAAGTTGACAAAAATGATTCCTCTGATACAGATTCAAGCAGTGCAACAGATGATTCGCATGCAAGCTCTTCTTCCGAGGAGTCAGTAAAGCCTAAAAAGAAATCGAAGAAAACGAAAAAGAAAAAATCCTCTTCCACAGATCACAAACATAAAAAACATAAGGAACATAAAACCAGTAAAAAGTCAAGGAAACATGATAAAAAGAAAAAGAAACACAAGAAGAAATAAATACTAATGTAGACCAACAGGTGACAGAGCAGTAGATTTTTTTTTTTTTGTTAAAAAAGAGGTAATTTTAAGAATATTTTCTAAAGTAGAATAACAACAACAACAACACTTAAGGTTTCTATTTCTTTACTTTAATGTTTCGCCAATAAAAGATCCCAGGCTTAGGTTTTACTGAGCCTGTGCTGTGGTTATTCAAGTTCGTATGCATGTTCAGTTGCCTTTGGAAGTCTTGGAGGGAATTAAAGTGTTATTTTAGTAGCTCAGCTGTTGCGATATATCAATAAGAATTTAATTCATTTAATCTATTTGGGTTTGGGTCTTTAGCTTGTATTTTTAGGTGGAGAAATTGCACAACTTCAGGCGTTCTCGATCATAGATCCATTGGGCTTAAGCCCACGGGACTTTGGGGACAATAGAATACATGCATTGTGTCATAAAGGCTTCATAGACAGTTTAGTCATGGGTTCAAAGTTCCGGGTGTTATTCGTCACGCATCTCAATTATGTCAGGACGATATTTGCCTGCCTGTGTAGCAGCATTAACAGGGGTAGGTTCATTTATATTCCAAGAACGCCTGCTGATATATCTGCCCTTAAACATCCACTGCGGATGTCCAATCATAAAGAAGGTATGGTATCCCGAAGATTATTGAGATACCACATAACTTGTCTGGTAAATAGATCTTGAATTATCAACCCGTGACTGGGATGACAAGGCAAGTAACATCCGTCACGGATTGCCTTGTGTGTAGCATTATTTTTACTGACTAGATGTATAGTTCTTAGGAATATGAGTAGTAATCCTGAGTTCATTATTGTGTGCGGTTTGAACATCCCTGCATTTGATGTTACTAAAGAACGGAGGCCATATCCAGTCATAATTTAAGAACTTGAGATTGCATTACCTTGTATGTAGCCATTATGGTGTTCGTTTTTCTACCCCAACAGCATCCAACTAGTGCTTTGCGGATTTCTTGAGACTGTCCAATTTCCTTTAAAATTAAAGCTGGCGGAACCATCCTTAAAACTTTTAGATACAATTGGCAGATATATTCAAGCCTCTTTTTACATTCTTAGAGTCCTTTAACCGTTATTACAGGATTGTATTGAATTTCCATCCAAACAATTAAAAATCCGTTTGTTCTTCGTAATTTAACGCTTTTTTCCAAATAATTTAATACAATGTAATTTTCAAACGTTAGCAATACTGGTTTTAATTTAATATTTTTGTTTGGGAGAGTATTAAAAACAGAGAAAAAGAGAGCGAGCGAGATTTTACCAAAATAAAGTACAAATACAAAGCAACTCCAGCTTTAACGAGTATATCGTAAAGTTTTTGAAGCAAAGAAAGACCAAAACAGATGCCAAACAACGATGATGACACAACAACAATTGTCAAGAAATAACTAACGATCTTAATTTGCTTTAATTTTTCTCCACCACCAATTTCACTGTATGGAATTGTTATTGCTTTTTGCCATGGTCGGTGTGTATTATTTTTCAAATTGCTATACTTTTCTACATTGTTGTTGGTATTATTTGTATATCTATTACTGTTTTCGTTGATGATGATGATATTTGATGGTTGTGTGTTGGCTGGTTGGCGTAGTTACTGACGTCGTAGTTGGGTTGTTTCGTACAATTTTAAAAAGCAGAAAAAATAACAGAAATTAACCACAAACTGGTCATATTCTCGTTGTGTATATCGTACGATAAAGAGATTTCTGTTTTTGAGTTGGCTTTTAAAACTGGTCATAATCGTCAGTCGCAAATTACGTGTTCCAACGAAAAGATCGAAATGCTGACAAGGCGTAACGAGACGCGTTAGTGTAACTAAAAAAGAGAGAAGTGCAAAAAAAAAAGAAAATGTTTATTTAAAAAAGAAAATATAATTGATTTTCTAATTGAGCAAAGGAAAAATAATTGATTAAATTGTGTGTTTGTTTTAAATTAAAATGAAAGTCCAAGAAAATTAAGCAGCCACCAGCATTAAAAAAAAGTAGCAAAAAAAAAAAAGAGAAGAAAAGAAATGAGAAATAAATTTAACCAGGAAATATTGTTAATCAAACAAAAGTTTTGTTTCTTTTGTTTTTGTGTAACAACAAGCTCAACACGGTATTGAAAATAAAATAAATATAAAATATCGTAAATCGTTTAAGTGAAAAAGTGAAAACCAACAATTATTTAACCAACCAGTTGGCAGTTTTTATTTTAATACCCTATTTTAGCTACATACATATTTGCTATATTGCTATTGTTGTTGTTATTGTTTTTATAGCTGGTCAACGCGAAAGAGTAAAAAAATATTGAATTTTTTTTTTAATTTTCTAATAAAACAAAACCAGGTAATGATTGGATAGCATTAATTAAAAATAAACACGAAAACAAAACAAAAATACATATTTTATCGTAAACTTATGAAAAAATACGTGAATTTTTTTTCAAAAACTTAAGAAAAAGCAGCAAAAATAACATAAAATAGCATAAGGAAAAGAAGCAGCATTAACAGTAATGCTATTTAAGCAACAACAACAACAGCAAACACACAGTGTTAAACTTCATGAAACACTTGTTTCTAAGCAACAACAACAACAGCAACAACCAAAAGTCTTTTTCAAGACATTGAGAGCATCTTTTGCTCAGCTGGTTTTTATTTCTCAAAGAGTTTGTAGTAGATTGTTGCACAGAGCGATAGAGAGAGAGAACTAAAAAAAAAGTGAGAACATGATTTATTGCATGAAAAGGAAACTTAAAAAACAAAAACCAAAACAACTGGTGTGCATTAGTGCAAGCACAAAAAAATAAAAAAATACCTACAAATCCAAAAAACCCATTCAAAACAGGTTTATTCTCTCTTTTTTTATGAATGCCACACTCAAGGGGTTGATCTCTTCTTATTGTGGGTCTAAGAAGCAGTTGTTTTCAATCTATTTACTTTGTCTTACTAAAGTTTATAAAGGGTTCTACAGTTTTCGGTTTTAAATGTTTGCTATGATTTTGAGCGAAGATTTATATCATTTCAAAGAGTGGATCTTGTCATTCTGTACGAAATATTGGTCATTACAACCCTATATAGATATGCTTACGATGTAGCTTCTCTCACCGCTCATGTTATGTGTGTTAATTTTATCCATAAGTGGTAGGGCGTGCTGTTTAATCTCGACCCCGACCAATAGCCATACGAAATACAATATTATTTAAATTATGGCCTATGGATTGCTTGCAGCAGTCCTTTTGAAATAGTTTTCGATCACATTTTCGCTCTTTTCCAGCGTTATTTCGGCGATAACTTAATGAATATTGATTTTTAAATGCCCCAACATTTGGGAGCATTGTGGTACAGAAAAGATTAACTGCGAGAAGCCGTCAAAATGAAAAATTACACTTCCTGGAAACTTCTTATGTCTTGGAGCCAAAGTCAATTGCATTAAGTGGCTCTTAGCACTGTCTTGTTGAAACCACATACTACTTAATTCATAATCTTTAATTAAAGGCCAGAAAAGGTCGGATATTATAGAGTGTTGACTGACGCCATTTATATCACTGTTTCTTTGCACAGAAATTCAAATTAAATTTTTTAAACAAAACAAAAAGTCATTTTCTTTTAATTTTTTTATTTAAAAAGTTCACAGCATTTCATTTAAATAAAATAACCGTCATTTAAACGTCAGAAACGCTATGGTTGTTAGTATTGCAGCCCACTCTTGTGTTACTCTGTTATTTCTGAATAAATATCACAACCCAGGACAAAAACCCTCATTAATACTCAATTATCATTTACAAAAACAAAAAAACATTTGAAGGCCGTCTCTGTTGCTCTACCTCTCTTTTCCTTGTATTATTAGCAGTTAAAGTTTTTTGTTTTTTTTTTTCAAATCTTAAATGCCACAACAAAAATATTTCTCTCTACTTCTTGTAGTCTTTGTTGTAGTGGTAGTGGTGTTTTTGCACTTGTTGTGTTATTTACCTCAAAACTACATGATAAAATGCAGAAAAACAATTTTTTTTTCTTTTAATTTTTCTACTTCTTTTTCGTAAACTTTTTTTGTTGTTGCTGATTGAATATTAAAAACAAAATAAAACAACAACAATGTATTTCTTTTTAATGTTTTGCAAAAAGCCGTCGTCGTCATTAAATCCAAAACATGACAAGAATGAGCGGGTGAGGCAACATTTATCAGAGATTGGCAAAGAGAGGAAGAACGGGAGCCGAAGAGCAAGTAGTACAATAAGAGAATGTTGTCTGGTTATAATTACCATGTTCAATGTTTATTAGTGTTGAATATATTTATTAGTTCTTATACGTTGTTGTTGTTGCCAACGTTCGAACGGTGTTGCTGTGTTGTTTTCTGCTTAATGCTGTTTTTTTTTGTTTTCGTTAAAAAAAAGATGCGGAAATCTTTTTTATTTCTCACTTTAATTTAAAAATTTATTTATTATTTATATAAGAAACAACATAAAAAGTTCATAAAATGTAAGAATAAATGGAGCATTAAATTGGAACGGCAAATAGAAGAAAATAAGTACAAAAAATAAAAATAATATACACGTACAGCACATGCCTAAAGTAAAGAATGTTGCAATATCTTATGTTTGTGGTTAAAAAAATAAACTCTTTGTTCCACTTTTTAAAGCAAATTTAGGATTTGAATTTCATTTTATATTTGTTAACCACAACTAAAGCAAAAAACCGGCTAATTGCAATGAAAAATGTATGTATATAAATTTAGTAAAGTCGGGTTTTACAAGGAATTTCTCTGTGATAGTCTCATTCTCTTCAATATTTATGTATTGTCGTGTAATAACACAGAAGATCACTGCAAAATGGAACTCATTATGTTATTTATTTTGTTACTAAATATGTACATAGTTAGATTGGTTGAAGGGAAGGACATCAACCATAGGGTTCAAGGTCTTATGCCTATGGGCATACACCTAAGCCATAAAGAAGATTTATTGTTCTGCACTCACTTTTAAGGGTTTACCAATCATACATTTATTAGCTTCTTCCAGTCCATTTCTCCAAGATGAGTTATGTCTGGTATAATAACCTCCCTGAAATAATAGAAATCTCGAACTTACGAAAGCTGTCTTCACCACATGTCCCGCATTTATCACTCTCCACCACGTCAATATGCTTAAGATGTTCACGTAACACAAAGTATCACGTGAGTGCGCCCATTAGTGTACTCAAATCACCCTTAGTCTTAACGACTAAATACCCATATAATGCATACCGTGTCATGTCTGCAGTAATTATTAAACGCCTATTTGCAAGGATTGTTCTTGATCATGTATCCCTGGTTGCTATTTCAATAATAAATAAATAATTTTCGTTTCACATTGAATTCCCTATTTGTCGAGTTTACCAAATTATCCTTTGCCTAGCCGCACTTACATACCTCCACTTGAAAGACAGTATAATCGTCCTATATTTATATTTTTTTTAGTTATAACTGAAGCCTATATTTCTTAGAAATCAATGGCAACACTGCATAAGATGCATATATTTAATTCTAACGGTTAATCCTAACGAAAAGAAAATGTTATTGAATTTATTGTCGTCTGAAGTTAATGGAATTCAAAGTTATATCGTAATGGTTAGTTTAACTGTTTGCAATAACAGTTCTGGTTTCAGTGAGTGTTTAAAATTTATGAGAGCAAGAGTAAACATTGAAAATGTAAATTTAATTCTAACGGTTTATTTGAATACGGTAAGGAGAGACTTGTTTTCAGTGCTTGCCTGCTTAAAATTTAAAAGATAAGGAGGAAATCTAAACGAAATTGTTGTTGCCTAAGTTTGTTGGGACATTTAATAAGATTTTCTAAAATGAGAATTTAATCCTAATGGTTTATTACGATATGTATGTGGGCACATTTTAAATGGGTATTTAAATATTATGAAAAAAGGAGTAAACTTAAATAAAATGGTGGTTGTATAGTGTTGCAAGGACATTTAATTGCACTGCATGAATATAATCATAACGGTTTATTAAATTGTAATCCATGTACTGTTTATTTGAATATCGTAAGGCGGGATAAAGGTTTTTGTCTAAGGTTCTTGGTACAATTTTGAAGTCAGTGAAGATGTGTGAATTTAATCCTAACGGTTTATTTGATTATTTGTAAGAACGGGTACAATTTTAGTGGGAAAAAGCTAAGTGTTTGTTGTCTAAAAATGTCCATGGGAGCATAGTTGAAAAAATAAAATTTAAGAGAGTTTTAAGAGAAAAACATGTAATATTTCTCAATGGTAACCTAAGCTAAATCAAAAATATAAAATATGCCAGTAAAATTACTACATTGTTGTATAAATTAATACAAATTAAAACAGTAACTAAAATATAATTTTTTTAACAACCATAACCGCTACTAATACTACTACTACTGAAAGACAGCAGCAATAATCAACCATTCAACCGTACCATACCGTAATACTAGGTATAACCAACCAAGCAAACCAAACAACCGACATCATAAAAAACTATTTGATTTGATTTGAATTTTTTCATTTCGGTTTTTTTTGTTGTTTTATTTCTTTTTGTACACATTTGACGGTCACTGAGTTTCTCTATGTCAGTTTGTAAGACAAACCGTCATTTATACTGTCATTAATATTATTATTAAATACAACAACAGTAGTAACAATGAGAAAGAAAGAAACACAGACCTCAACTGAATTTTTTTACTTTTTTTACAATTTTCAACCGTAAATGTTTCGAGTACAACAAGCAAGTACCCACTAACGTTTTAAGCTAAAATTGCTTGCACATACCAAAGCGTAATTGCTATACAAACTTACAACTTATTTTCTTTGGTACACACAACATACATACATAGGTATGGGTGGCTATTCTCCTTTTGTATATTAAAAAAAATTAAAAATTTTTTTCAGAAATTATTGCCAAATTTATTTATTTTTAAACAATTTTAAAGCTTTTAAATTTTGTAACTTAATATACCTGCTGTTTTGATATTTTTATTTTTATTGTTTAAACGAAAATATTTACAAACTTTAATTGCCAAAAGAAAATAAACAAATCCATTGAATTAAGAGAATATTTGTAACAAAAATTTCACGGGGAAAAAATTCAAAATCAATTATAATTCAGATAAATATTTATTTTTTGCAATCAACGGGTTCGCTCCCTCTGATAGGCCTCGCTTTCTTGATAAAGAGATTAGAATATCCAAACAGGTGAAATACTAGGGTGTTAGGAGTTGCTTACAGGGCCAATTGCCTGCAGAGAATAGGCAGATGACAAAGTCTTGACGGTTAAAGACAAATCTGACTCTCTGCAACATCATTCAAAGAAGTGTTGAGATTGACAGTCATTGCTGCATGACAGTGGGCCTGAGCATAAACCCAGGCAAGGTCACAATAATACAAGAAGAAGAAGAAGACTTACTAAATGAAAGAATATTCGATTCTAGAGTGAAATATAATCATAGAAAATGTAGCTTAAATATCTAGAATATTTAGAAATATCTAAAACGTTTCTGAATGTTGGCATAACAGGGACAATAAGAACCTGTCCTGCAGCGGAGCTGTATTTCAGTGAGCTGCACATGGTAGTAAAGCCCCAAACCTTTAGTAACTATGGTTATGTAGGTGGAAAACAAGACTAAAATGGAAATAATTGGGGAATTTCAAGACCTATGGAATCGATTGGCTGATAGCCTCTCCCTTAACTGTTCCCCGGCTAGAACCAGTAGAGTCTATGATTTTGGGAAATGCTTTGCAACGAGCCTTAGTAACAAAAATTAATGAAATACATACTCTTCCAAAAGAGGGACTATTTTATGATATACGAAAGGGGTAAGAACGGTTCTTGGATTAGGAGGAGGAGTTTTTGGCTCCTGAATAAAATATTCCAAGCCCATGGTGATTTTGCGGGTATCTTCCATGCGGGAGGGAGTCTATGCCATCGAAAGATGTGCTCTATTCAACTTGAATATGAAGAATAAAAGATCGGATATAGGAATACGATTTGATAGTCAGGCCGCCATTCGAACGCTCATGAGGTTAAATCGCAAATAATATGATCTCATCTGGGAAAGCTGCATCAGCTCTGCTGGATCCCAGATCATGTGCTCCCACAACCTTGATGGAGTCAGAACCCTTTTGAGGAGTGGGAGAGGATACACAATGAAAGTGAAGATAAATAGTGGATTAGAGGCAATCCCTACTTTTGTTGGGGAATAAACTTAGATTGGTAAACTGTCTTTCGATAGAACAGAGTAGCGGTAAAATTTTGTGAGTTAGTTTTTGTTTGGTTACAGGAAGTAATCGGTTACTTTTTGTTTGTTTACAGGAAGTAATCGGTTACTTATTTATTTATTTTTTGTTCTCAATTTTAGCATTTTTGTAGAATTTTTTCTAGGAATATTGTTTATTTGTTGTTTTACTGTAATCGGCTACCTTTTTTTGTTATTATTAAATTTAAAAATAATGCCTCTTGGGCTATAATTTGTTAAGAATCTGAATAGTTATCTAAAATCTCCTTTATTTTATGTTTCTAATTACAGATTTAAATTTACGGCTTTAAGTTTACAAAGCTTATTATTGTTGTTGCAGTCGGCGGTTACTGAGATCAGCCTGAAAATGTTTTGGTTTCTCGATGGCAAAATAATTTTTCTAAAGGATCTAAAATTTAATTATATTTCAAAATCAATTAAATAATGTCGCAAAATGCTGCCGATAGTCTGGTAAGTAGTATTTTTTTATTTAGTTTTTAAATTGTTTTTTGTTCATATTAAATTGGCTTAAAATTTCTGTTTTAAAAGTTTTATTAACACCAACGTGTGAATTTCTTTTCTTTTATTATTTATTCTGTATTATTTAATATGATTTAGCTGTTTTGTTCATTTTATTTTATTATATTCTATAGAAATTTATTTTTAAAGCCATTAATGGTCTTTTCTTTTTTTGTCTCGGTTTTAAAATCAAGAAAACTAAAACGGAACGTAACGAATAAAAAATATTTCACTCTACATTCGTTCCCTTAATACAAAAAAAAAAAACCACAGCAATGATAATTATATCTGAAGCTGTTTCTCTCTATCGCTCTTTCCTTCTCTTTCTAAGAGTTAGTAAAACGTGAGAATTTATTAACAAATTTTGTTTGTTTTTAGATTTTATGGAACTTTTTCTTCCTCCATTACGATGCAAATTTATTTGAGAAAAATAATTAAAAAAAAAAAACAGAAATATTTAGATTTGCTTATGATTTATATTTTCATATTCATTTATGGCCGGAAATTTTTAATTAATTTATTTAAATTTTTTCTAATATGCCTGGCTTTCGTTATTATGATGACTAATTTAAATTTTACATTTGCAATTACAATCATAATGATAACCATTATAAATGGTTACTTGCAATAATACACAAACAAAAAAAAAAAGAATTCAGTAAAAAAAATCGCTTAAATAATTACTAAGTACTTGCATACACTACCACTCGTACATATATCCCTCGTGTGTGTTGTTATTGTTTAGAAAATTGTAACAGATTTTGTTTCTTAATTTACTTGAAAAGCGTGGGAGATTTTTCAAAACAAATTTTCATTGCTACACGAAACACTTGTGTGCGCATTCACACACAAACAAATTTATTTCTAATGCAATGCTCTCTCTCTCCCTCTCTCTCATTTAAAGTTCCCTTATAATAATTGTAATAGATTGTAAACAACATTATTTTTACGAAAAGAAAGACAAAACAAAAAACGAGAGAAAGAGTATATGATTCTTATTGGAGAATAAAGAGCACAAAACCAAAGAACAAAAAATTATATGGTTGCTCTCTCCAAGTTGTTTTGGTTTTGTTTTGTATTATAAAGTTGCCAAGTTGTAGTCAATTAAAAACACGTTAAATAATAATTATGAAAAGCAGTAAAAACGCTAGATTTGACAGGAATAAAGAAAATCTTGAAAATAAAAAACTTTCTGATTAAGTATTTCTCGAAAGTTTATTTGGTTTATTAGTTTATGTGGTTTATTTAGGAAGGCGTCTGATATTAAAATTTCTTATATTATACCTGCCAATGCAATGTTTTCCAGGCCATTTTGAGTGCAGCGTCATTCTTGCTGTTTTTGCCTACAAATTTCTTGATTTACTCTACCATACGAGTGATTAACAAGTGTTTATTCCTAACTATTGTCTATTCGACATCCACCTTGTCCATTAATGCATAGGCAAAATCAGGGAAATTTCGAATCATTTAAAGATCCGTAAGAAATTGCATTGCATCAGGGCCAATACGGAGCTTATAATCTATGATATATAACAGGCCAAAAGTATTCCAAGTGGCTCGGTTAAACTAGTTGTTCTCTGTTTGGGAGGCTCACTTCGTTGGCACCCGGAGGGTACGACGTGCAATCATGTAAGACTCTGCTGGAGTGATTCACTTTTGTCCTTAAACCGCAAGGCCATCTATCGCACTGTTTTGTTGGAAGACATACTGATTTCCTTGGCATTCCATTGAATGACATCTGTAGGAAAAACACTTGCTTTTACCACATATGTCTGTGCCCTGCTCTCGCCATTAACAGGTGGAAGTTTTTAATCTCTCATTTTCTATAATTCGCGACTAAACTCTTTAATACAAAGATTGTAACTATAGCAAGATTTAGTCTGGAGTCAGACTGTTTTTCTTCCTGGGAATGTTTGAGCCCAGGGTTAAATATCGATTGGGGTAATACAATAGGCCTAAACGCTAAGCTAAGTGGAATCTTGTCCTTAAAGGAGAGTCTTCATCACATCGTACTTTCACAGTAAGCGGGTTAACGTAGAAAAAATTCTCCTACAACGTTATGGTTGTAGTAGTCGCTGTTGAGGATTTTCACTTTTCAAGATAGTCGTATTACTATACGAAGTTGCTCCTTTTGTAAACATTTGCAAACAGTTAGTATGGCGTGATAACGATCCTTAGTTTGTGACGATACTGCTTGTGTATGACACAAATTGGTATATTCTGACACCATTTGGTCACGAACGACAAATTGCTTCATTTGGTAAACCTTATTACTATTGAATGGGTAGTAAAAAACACAAAGTAAGTTTGAAAGGACACATGCTAAGAAAATCATGGATTGGAAATACAAATAATATGAAATTGATCAAATAAAGGGAAAAAAATTACAGTAATTTTATAAGAATGTATGTTGAAACTTATAAACAATTATAAAAATTGTTTTTAAAGTGCAACTCTTAATTTTCTACTGCTTTCATGGAAAACCAGCGCTTTTTGGCGCATTTTATTTGCTTCAAAAATATGGCATTCCTGCTCTCAACCTCATTGTCTTGCTCTCTTTATTTCACTTAAATAAAGCCTTAAATATACACAAACACATGCTTAGAAAGCATATGAGAGTAAACAAAACAAAAAACCCCCAAAAAAAAGACAAAAAAATAAATAAAAAATAGGGGGCGAATGCTAGAGAGTACATTGAGTACCAAAAACATTGGAAATAAAACAACCCCGAAAAGAGTGTATGACGATGACGATTATGATAGACTCTTGTGATGAGTAAAATTTATTACAGCTAGAATTAGTTTTAGTTAAGAACAATAACAAAATGTAGTGTGTACACTGTTATGTACACTCAATTTATATGAGAATGATGTTTTAAAAATGTGTCGAAAGTAGAGGGTAATTGAAGAACTACAGTTGTTTTTAAATGAGTATATAGAATATGGTGTGCTCAATTGTATATTAAAACAGTGTATGGCGGAGATATATACATAATCGAATTGGATTTTTTTGTTTTTGTTTGTGTGTTTTTTGTTTTTGGGGGATTTTTTTGCTTTTATATATCAACAATTCTGACAGTTTGTTGGCAGCGGTGAGAGTGTAAAGTGCGGTTGATTACTTGCTTTTTGGTTATTTTAGTAAAAAAAATATAGAGGAAAAAATTAAATTTTTTTTGATTTTTTTAAATAAAATAAAAGATTTGGAAAATAAGAAAGAAAAAAAAGGATAAAAAAGTTAAAATTGAAGAAGAGTTTTAAAATATTATAAAACAAAAAGAGAAGTGAAGCAACATACAAAATTTTTTTTATGATACACATTTTTTTATTGTTGTTGTTTTTATAATATTATGTTTTAATTTGAGTATTTGATGAGTATAATTGCATTGTTTTTTGTGTAATTAAAACCAAGTTTTGAAAAATTTAATACTTATAATAAATCAAAAGAAAGGAAAAAAAAATTAGAAAAAGTGCAACGAACTCTTTAGGAAGAGTATTAAAGAAAACAAAAAAAAGAAAAAAGAGCAGTTAGTGACGAATAAAATTTGCCAGTGAACAGTTTATATAGTGGAGTGGCTCGCCTATATTTTTTTTTCTATTCTAAACATCAGACTAAACAAGCAGTGAGCCAGCCAGTTAACCACTCCTTGCAGAGAAGGAAAATCATCATCACAATTACATCCTAAGCTTAGACAGGCAACTAAATAATTGACCAAAAGAGGGTTGTTGCATTTCTAAACAACAATAACAACAACGTAATACCTACTTTATTTTTATTACTCACCGAGTGTTTACATCAACAACAACAACAAGAATAACAAGAACAAGGATTTTTTTTTATTTACAATAAAAGTGCAGCTATAAACAAAGCGTATAAAAATAAACACGAAAACAATTTTCTTCTTCTTTGTTTACCCACGCGATTTAAAACATATTTTTTTAATAAAAAATCGATCAATAAATTCTTGGAATTTTTACAAAAATTACCCACAATCATATCCATTGGTTTTGGATTTTGTAACAAACAAAAAATTCATTTTATAAAAAGAAAACGGCTTCTTTTTGTTCTTCTTATACTTTATCAACAACAACGTCATCAACAGCATCATTAATCTCTTCGCCCGCGACAAGAAAAAGACATGATTTAAGCACGAAATTTCAAGAGCAGCAGCAACATCTACCTAATCTCTTAAATTATTTTCATCTCTCTAATCATCGTTATCAGCACAGGCAGACGCCACAACAACAAAGATCTCAAATGGTAATAGTAAAAAGACTTTTTTTAAATCTATACACACTTATATATATGTATGTAAATACAATGCAAACAGTTTATCATTATTTTTTTGATTTTAAATAATTTGGTATGTTTTGTTACTATCATCAACAACTACAACTACAAATTGTACTCATTAATTTTGACAACAATAATCATAATTATTTAAAACATGAAAAAGTTGCGTGTTTTTTTTTTTTTTATTTATTTTCTATTATTGTGTCTTTTTTTTTATCATAATGACTTGGTGCCTGTCGCTCTTCTTTTTTTTCATATTCCGCTCTTTCCCTTTCTCTATTTTTTCTTGAATTTGTGTGTCTTTTTTTTTTTGTAAATATTTAAGTTTTGTTGTGTTTTGTTCAAAAACAACAAACATAAGGTTTTTTCTTTTGCACTCCGCTATAAGATGCATAGTGTTGCCATTGTTGTGTAAAAATACATTGTTGAAGGAATACGAATATTATGATGAAATGTTCATTAGTTTTTATAAAGAATATAGTCATTTACATGATTTATTATGGAATAATGAAAATAAATTGTCAGTGCTAAAATAAAGTGGTTGCGGTTAGTTTAAGGCAAATCTTTTCGAAATTATAACGAAGAAAGTAATGCTATTTCTGTAATGAATATCTAATCAGAATAGAAAACTTCACAAGATAATGCTTACAGCATAAGATACAAATGAACTATCTTTCTGAATAAGAAGCATGAAGGCAAAGAAATATTTTTCTCTAAAACTACATCGTTCGTTATTCGTTATATTTGCCTCTCAATGCAATTAGTCTGTGAAGGTAAAGCCAACTCGACGACTAATGTCGGAGCATGGCTTTTACAATAATGACATGGATTAATTTTAGGGTAAAAGGTAATTTAGGATCCGAAATATCTGTAATTTAAAAGGCTGTAAGGCGATTAGGAGAAGGCGAATATTTTTAGACATGTATTTCGAATTTGTAAAACTCGTATTAGTCGCTACTATTTATAAAAAACGGTTGAATAAATAAGTTTGTCTATTCCTTCACACGTTTTAATTCAACTTTATTGTTCAAATGTCCATACCACTCGCATGAAAACAGAGGCAAACCTAGATAATTTTGTAATTTTCTAAGGTTAAAGTTTACAGCCGTAGTGTAGTAGGTAGTGTGTGGCCTTATTAGGTTTGCAGGACACGGTTTAAACCCCAGGTCTGACATCTCCAACAAAACGAAATATGGAAAGGAAATATTTCTTCGGCGACTTGTCCTCAGCAGATTTCTGGCAGAAACTCTAACAGTAAATAAAATTTCCATGAAAAAATAGTCTGGAATCGAAAGATTAACAGTTATTTTTTTTTGTATTAAAAACTAAGCCCCTTAAAATAGTTTTCATTGAATTGTCTGGCTATGGTATTCCTTGTAATTTTCTTCTGTAATGGCAACCCTAAAGTAATGACAACTCATTTTATTGTCGTACATATGTACATTTGTATGTGCTAAAATTAAAGAGAGGTGTGTTGCTTCTGTTACATACTCCCCCAACAAAATAACAATAAAAGCATGTACAATTGTATACAAACACACACGTGCATATATACATAGTATGTATTTATATTAAGTTTATTTCACATGTGATTCATTTAATATCAACATTGCTTCTATTATTGTATTGTTGTGTGTGTTTGATTGTAAAGTAAGAAAAAAATTGTACATTTTTGCATCGCTCACCCTGTTGTTTTTTTTTCGTTTTATACACCAAAGACAACATTTGTTTATAATCACAGAGGATGATTGTTTGTTCTCCCCCTATTTTTGTATACCAAAAAAAAAAAAAGAAAAAAAATTGCTTTCAAAAGAAGATGCTGTATTATTCATAGGCACATATTATTGAGAGTGAGAGTGCGAGTATGTTTATGTGTTTCTTTCTCTTCTCAACATAATAACGGATGTGTATGATGATGATGCTGATGATGTGATATTATTAGGTGTGAGAAGTTAATACTAGAGTTTATGTTATTTGTTGTTACTCTTATCATTTCTATTTACTTTAAATTGTTATTTGCTCTCCTTTTAATTTAATTGCTTTAAGTAAGACGCATAATATCAAATGATTGTTTCTTTTGTATTTTTTTTTTTGTTGTTGTTTAGTTTTGTAGTTGTACTTCCTTTCTTTTTATAAAGATCTCGGTTTTGGTTTTATTTTGTAAAAATAGTGCTCATTTGTTTGTGGACTATTTTTACTTCCTACTTTTTTGTTGCCGTCATTTTATTAAGTCGTGTTGTGTCTTGTTTTTATTATTTTCTGTCTTAAATTTTATGTTAATTTATTACAAGTCGTGTATTTAATTTTTTATTATTTTTTTTCTTAATTTACAATTTAATTATTTTAGAGAAAAAAAAATATAAGAAATAATAAAAGCAATGACGAGGTACTTTGTTTTCAATTATTTAAACAGTGGGTACTCGAATAGCGTAGGCTTATAAAAGGGGAGGGGGGTGCAGGGCAACGTAAATATTTTTATGTGTTTACGTAAATACGTACGACGATGTCAGGAAATTTTAGGAGGATTTTTTGTCACTCTTCCATCATGTACTCTTCTGCTCATTGTTATTCTCTTACTCTTGATAATTTTTTGTTATTGCTTCTACTACAAGTTGATATGTAGTACGATGGCATAAATGTTAACATTTTATTTTTGTAGTTCTTTTATGTATTACAGTGGGACGATTGCTGATTTTTTTATATAAAAAAAAAGTATTTTAGTTTAATTCAATTAATAGTTTTAAGCTATAAAAAATAGATTTATTTCTTAATTCAGAATGACCGCAACCCCACGAGCCATACAACACAATCGACTTAGGCGTTATTACGTGAAGGATATTGCTTCCAACGTTTTGATGGAAAATACCCAAATGTTGTAAAATTTTAAAATTAACGTGCGAAATGCGCGAAAAACTGTTGTAAATCTAGAGGCTATTACAGATTCCATTGAAATCATAGCTGAATGTGTCTTTTATTTACGTTTACTTTATATTCTGTTCCACTGTACCTTTCTATTCCTTTGTATTTATCTAAACTTATACTTTATCTTCTTAGTATTCCGGCCCCACTGTTCGTTATTATGATTCTTTTGAATGTTTACCTAGATTTTCACTTTTTTCTTTTTCCTTCCTCCCTCATTTTCCTTTTTTCTTATGCTTTTGTTTTTGTTGTTGTATATGGTTATTATTGCGGTTATTATTTGTACAACATAATCAAATGTTTGCCTCTGCCCCATAGTGCCTGCCTGCCTCGTTTTCTCAATTTGGGTCAATGCATTTGAATTGGACTTTGTTTAAAATTGTTTTTTTTTTCTTTGTTATTGTTGTTGTTGCTGTTGTACGTACAACGTATAAACAACAACTATAATGGCAATGCAAACATTTTTCTTTTATTTTATTTAGTTTTTTTTTGTTTTTATTTTTTTTTTGTAGTTTCGATTTTTATGTCAAATTAGCTGAGATTTTTAGAACACGAAAATTAAAAACCATGCTTTTTTTTTGGTCTTCAATTTTCTTTTGTTTCTAAGTGCCAGGCAGGCATATTTGATTCTACTTTAAATCAGAGAAACAACGGGGCTTTTTTTTTGTCTTAAATTGACATCAATTTTAAGTAACTGCTGATAAGATTCATTCAAGTCGTGCTTTTTAATCTTTTTTATTTTAATTTTGTTTTTGCTGGTCATTCGTGTTGAGTGCCCCCTCTAAAATCTGTAATATTCTGGATTGTATGGGTTTTTTCTTCTTTTTTAAATGATTATTTTTTTTATTATTAAAAAAAGAAAATTTAAAAAATTTAAAATAATTTAAAATTTAAACATTTTTTTTTTAAATTTAAAATTTTTTTTTTAATTTTTAAATTTTAATATTTTTTTTTTAAATTTTAAATTTTTAAATTTTAAAATTTTTTTTAATTTTTAATTTAAAAAATTTTTTTTTAGGATTTTTTTTTTGAAATTTTTATTGTCCATTAAAATGCACATTTTGTGAAAATGTATATTCTTTTTAAATATTGGTTGCATAATTTAAAAAAAGGGGAATTATAAGTAAATTTTGGGCGATTTTTTGTGATAAACTCTTTCTATTTTCTGTAACACTTAACCCTTAAGTAAATCTCAGTTGATTAACAAATATTCATCAGTCACCTCTGTTTCGTAATGTTGTTTACCAGATTCTCTCATCTCGCAACATCTCCTAATCATGTCTACTCATCTGCACCTATAGGCGATTAGATTCTCTATCACTAAGTGTATACAGTAATCCTTCGATTTATGTACGTCGCCTTGATTAACGTTGTTTCGATTTACGTCGTTAAATTTTTTGTTCTACGTCGCCTTTTTTTTGGAACCAACTGCGACGTAAATCGAGGGATTACTGTAACTTTTTTAAGTTCCTTGTTAAAGACATACTACAGTAATCATTCGATTTACGTCGCATCGATTAACGTTGTTTCGATTTACGTCGTCAAATTTGTTGTTCCCCCTAACTTCAATTTGCGTCGTCATTCGACTTACGTCAATTTTTTATTTTGGAACCAACTGCGACGTAAATCGAGGGATTACTGTACACACATATCTTGAGAAAAATTACATTTTGTATGCATAGGGGATGTCCCCTACTTAAGCACTATATTGTGTTGAAACAAAAGCAAGGAAGGAGCCTACATTCTAAGTGACAGGAAAAACAGCTGCTGGAAGAGTATTTCTATACGAATAATGCAACTAATTAATGAATTTTAGTAGATAAGTGTGTTCGCTTATTAGACGTAAAGCCCGGGTTCGAGCCCCAGGCCAGACATCAAAACGAAACATGAAAAAAAATATTTCTTCGGCAACTTCCTTTCAGCAGAAACTCTGAGAGTAAATAAACCTGCCACGAAAAAGTTTCTCAAAATCTGTCGTTCGGAGTCGACTTTAAACTGTAGGTCCCGCCACTCAAGTATAAAATTAAGGCACACAACATGGGTGGTGTAAGAAGCTAGGCCATAATCCTGACTGAATGGTTGTAATGGCCAATTATGTACAGTATCGGACAAAACTTCCAGAAGAGTTGTAGAGGCCGGATTATTTAGTTGACTACCAGAAAAAAAACCTTTCGTATCGTCAAAAAATAAAAAAGCGAAACTTGAATTCGCCAAGGCCCATCTCAACTGGAGTGTCCAAATATGAAGAATTGTGCTGTTTTCTGACAAATCTAAGTCTAATTTAAAGGATTCAGAACACACGACGTGTGCGCAGACGATATGAAATTTTTCACGATATGAAAGGTTTTTTTGCTGGTCGTCGATTAAATAATCCGGCCTCTACAACCCTTTTGGAAATCGTTCTTTCGCTAATTTTTAAATCTAAGCGGGTTCGTATGTGATCAGAAGACGCTGTAGGATCATTTTGGATTGTCCTTTTAGTTCAGGAGTCTTCATATCGCGAAGTTTTACGTGGCCTTCCTCCAGAATGAGTAGGAGATGTGCGACCAGTATGCAAAAACTTTTTAATTAGCCTAGAAATAACTGATCTGTTGATCGAATACTTTGCATTTAATTGATCTTAATCCATTCTAGAGCTTGTGGGAGATCGTTAACTTAAAAATCAAGCGAGAAAATTGGAAAATCAAAGAAGATTTATTTGAAGCCGCAAAAATAGCCTGGGAAGCAATATCACCTGAAATAATTAATAGTTTAACATCCTCTATGCCTAAAAGATGTGCGAGTGTCATCCAGAATAAAGGATTCGTAACGAAATATTGATTTCAATAGTTTTTTTCTGTACCTTAAATTGGGAATGCTTTAGTTTTGTCCGCTTATATTTGTGGCTTAAAATGTTTTTTGAGTTATAACTTTTTTTTTATTGAATCCTGAATTCCTTAAGTTTGTGTTTTTCAATAATAAGGATATAAATAAATAAAAAAAACATTTTTAATAACTTTGTTTTCGTAAAAAAATTATCATTTTAAAAAAAATGTACTGAGGGGGTGCTTAAGTTTGGTCCGATACTGTATGTAATGCTTCGCACAATCTACGGATTTATGGAGGGCATAGTTGGTAAAAATTCTTATGTTTTATAACTCTATCCAATAAGGCCTTATAGCAAAAGTTCGGCGAAAAAACGGGCAAAATTGTTTCCAGCGCTGAAATAGACAGATATTTGTAACCGACGTATCAAATTGAGGGTAGTTGTCCTATAGGACAAGAGCGGTTAATGCAGCGTTTTCTCTAGGTTAGGTTAGAGGACGTGTACTTGACAATTAAGACAAGTACAGTACCCGGAGGTCGAATTGACCCATTGTACAACGTCCTTAAAGAGGAAGGATAAGAGAGGGAATTGGATATAAAGGAGAGGAGATAGGAAAGGGAGAATGGGAAGCGGAAGCGTTTTCTCTAGGTTGGAAATCTTTGACCGGATTGGATTCGGTCTGAGATTCAAAGCGAAGAACCAATTTCGGTGGAAACGGATCGGTCCTTACTACTGCTGTACTACACCATATAAAAATCTTATAAATTTTTTCTTTTAATAGCTTTCCTCTATCCTTTGTCCCTGAAAATATTTTATTTTTATTTATATGTATGACAGTAATAAACACAGTTTATGAATGCCACTGGTTTATAATTACATTTTATTAGTTGGTCATTGGACTTGGTAGAGGCCACTCTATTGTTTGTGTGTGTATGTGTGTGTGAAATTGAATGTCATTTTAATTTTAGCCCCTTTAAAATGCTATTTGTATACTCACTGCCTTAAAAGGTCATTAACTTTATGAAATGTTTTGTGGTCAAATTCAAGCAAACCAGTGTTAAATTGATATTGACTTCCAAGCATTTATAATTATGGACAGAAAAAAAGTAAGATACTCAACCCTGACCTTGGTAATTTGATTTTTTTTTATTATTTTTTCTCACGCCAATGGCTAACGGACGATTATCAAACGAGGTAGTAGTGACGTCTACAAGTGTTTGGTTATTGAGTACCAAAATTTATTTTATTTCGGTTTGAAATCTTAACGCCCAGGGGGCAAAGGGGGGTGGGGGCAATGGTTTGGCGAGATGTTTTATTTAATTTTTTTTTTTTTTTGTAATTTTTAAATATTTATTGTATTACAAGTCACTTGAAATTGTCACGAATTGAAATGAAATTTAAGTTTCAATTCATACTTGAAATATTTATTCGATTTCATATTCTTTCAAAATGATTCATTTTAAGTAGCTGCTGTTTAGCACCAGGCTGTAGCTGACTACTCATATATGACTGTCAGTTTTTTTTTAGTTTTTATTTTCCACATGTGGTTTATTTTTATTTCTCTCTGTCAGTCTGTCTGTCTGTCTGTCTGTCTAATATATGAATGAATGTTTACTAATGCAATAAATAAATGAATGAACTATACTTGGTTGGCGGCTTAATCTCTATAAAGAGAAGAAAAAAATGAAACGTTTTCTTTTCTTAATATGGCTCTGAAAGGAAATTCATTAATTAAACAGTTTATTTTATTTAATTTTATATACATATTTTTCTCTATTTCTACTAATTAGGAGAGATGAGCTTTTTTACCATACATACGGGGATATACGCTCACGTTGACATTCAAACAAATTGTTCTTGAGGTTTATTGAAGTCTACAATTGAATTGAATTGAATTGAATGAATACAACGCTTAACGTTTGATTGATTTAATGAATTTGAAATTTGATAATAGCCTCTAACTGAATTGTTGTTGTAGCTTCTTTCTAATGCGTGATACATATTTCCATGTCCATATTTGTTTAAAAAAATTATTTTTTTTCCAATTAAAAACGTTCAAAAATGGAAAATTGAAACAAATAATTATTATTTCCTTGGAAAATTATTTCAAAAATGGAAAATTTAAGCAGAAAGAGCATGTTTCCGAATTTAATTCTAATTTTAGGAAAAACTTAAACAAAAACATAAGTAAACTTAAGCAAATACTTAAGGAAAAACTTATGCTAACTTAAAGAAAATATCTTTACAGTAATACTATGTTCAGATATGCACTTTTATTGAGTCAATATTTGGTTTATTGAGCAAAATATTTTAAGTGTTCAGACATAACAATATACGCAGTTCAGCTGCTTATTCAATATTCATTTAGAAGCTGGCAAACAAAACAGCTGGTTGTTTCAACATCATTGTTTTTATTTAGTTTTGTTGTCTTTTTTTTTGTTTGTTTGTTGACATTTGAGTTGTCAAATATCAACAGAAAATGTTTGGATAATTGTAATATGCTCATTAAACACACTTAAGACAGTGCTGCATTTCCGGTTTTACTCAATATTATAACAATTTGCGTATTTATTGCGCAATAATTTATTGCAACTTTATATGAAATATTGAGCTCAATAATGGCATTTATTGCGATTTACCCAATAACGATGCATATCCGAACATCGTATAAAAAAATGGTTTCATGTTGTATTAAACAAAATATATACCGAAAACACAAAGTTACATTGAATTGGCAGCTGCCTCGATGAATTTAATTGGGTCCAATATGGTTCCGTTGTAACAAGCCTACATATGTAGTTAATCAAGTAACACTGAAAGCACATGGGGGAACACTTGTATTTAAATCACATCTGGTTTGAGGGGTGTGAAACTCTGTTAAGCGGCCTTATGATGGATTATTGAATTAGATATGCTGATTACCTGGTCCAATGATCTCTTACTCTCTACGAAATTACAAATAAACTATCAAGACGAGGAGCAGCTTTAGAAGTAACGTCTTCTTTGAAACTATTAAGGAAACGTTTAATTCACTCACACATATTTGCATGGAGGTGTAGATTAAACTATGTGTGTGAAGATAAATTTGAATTTGAAAACCCAAGACGCAAACCAGAGGCAATCGTGACATTAACAGAGCAAATTCTGATGTTAACTGTTTAATAGAGACAATCCCCTACTATTCCTCCAAAAAGTATCCACTCTTCGTCTTATCACCTGATTATTCAGTTTGCAGAAGTGTCCCAAGGGAGATCTAACCGTACTATCCATAAGATTTGCGTCTTTTATCGCTCTTTTTCTTGGCGGATTGTTTGCACCTTTATTACTTTTTAAATCGATAACTCTACTTAATCGATAACTGCTACTGTCAAGTAGGTAGTCTGAAGACTTGAAACTAAACGCAAGCCCGTGGTTCAAACCTAGCCCGTTGTTCGGCCTAAACGAAATATGAAAAAATATTTCTGCGGCAACTTTCTCTCAGCAGTCTCTGAGAGTAAATAAACCTGCCATGAGAAAATTCTAAAAAAAATGTCGTTCGGAAGCGACTTTAAACTGTAGGTTCCGCCACTCATGGAGAAAATGAACACACACAACATGGATGGTGTACAAAGCTATGAAGGTTGTAATCCTAACTAAAAGGTTGCAATAACCAATTAAGTACGAATAAGTTCCAAGATGGTAATAAAAACTGCTCGCCATTATATTTACGCCACTATGTGACGAAAATTGAATGGAATGGAATGAATATCTCTCTGTCTGGCATATCTATCTTTGCGTAGCTAAACTATTTAGTTTAATTTTCTTTTGTTTATGTGTTTAATTTAAACATGTGTTTTAAATCTTTCAAATTGACATCTATCGCTTCATTTAGGCCTTATTTTTCTTCTTATTTTTCTGGTCATGAAATGTTGGAGAACATTTTAAAAATATTTCCATAGAGTATGGAATTCTATGGACACGATAGAAGATAGATTTGTTTGCACAATTTTTCATGTACATAGCTTTGTGTTATTATTTCAATAATTATTATTTATTGTTATTATTTCAATTGTTATGGTTGTTGTTGTTGTTGTTGTTTCTCAAAACATACAATTTTGTTTTAAATTATAACAAACAAAAAAAAAATTATTATTTTTCACATCTGTTTGCATTGTTTTCGGCGTGTTTTTTTATTTTTGTTCGCTAAAATAATTGTTTAATTTATGAAAAAAAAATTAAAACAATTAAACAATGACTCATGTTTTGAAACGTAAAACGTCTAAAACGTAATATTAAAATTTCAGAATTTCTCGAATAACTCATACACGTGTTCAAATAACAAGCCACAGAAAATTGCTGTTAAAGTATTAAAATCACCACAGAATCCACCTCCTCCTCCTCCCACATATCAAACGTCTCAGGAATTTAATGTCTACACGAAGGATAAACAGGAGCATCTGCATCAGCAAAAGCATCAACATCAACACAAGCATCAATATCATTTTTATCAGCAGCAGCAAGCACCGGATTATCAAGAATATCAAGACAAGGCCTTAATGCCACCCTTGGATCATGCCACACATATTCTAGCGCATCAGCATCACTGTAAACATCATCACAAGCATCATAATAGCACACATTCACAGCATCAGCATAAGCATTACCATCATCATCACACACATCACAGTAATCAGCAGCATCAACAACAATTTCAACAACAATTGCAACAACAACAACAGGATCTAGTCAAATCTTTACAAAATGAATTACAATATCAATACTTTGATAAGAAACCACCCACTACGCCGCCACAAAAAAGCAAAAATACTATCACTTGCCACTCCACCCCGCAAACACCTAAGCATGGCTATAACACTTCAACGAAGAAAACAAACTCAGGGGACAGTGCTGATGTGGCCAAAACACCCACCTCAACTTTAACGAAAGCAAAGAAATGGCGTCGTCCATTTAGTTCGTATCATTCCTGTGATGATTTGGATGCCAGCAAGAATGCTACAAATCTTAACAAAAGTCAACAATCGAGTGAGAAAATGGTTGTGGCCAGTTTGAAGTATTTATGTGCCTGTACCGGTGCCACATTGAGAAATTTATCGAAGAAGACCAAAGATTTGCATAAAAATAATTGTTATACGTACAATAAGGTAAATCAATAGTGATTTGTAATGAAAGCGTTAAAGCGACAGGGCGACATAAAATTTTATAGCATGAGTATATATTAGCGATTTGTAATGAAAGCGTTAAAGCGACAACACGACATACAATTTTATAGCATGAGTATATAATAGCGATTTGTAATGAAAGCGTTAAAGCGACATGGCGACATAAAATTTAATAGTATGAGTGTATAATAGCGTCCTATGATAGTGCTAGGCAAAGTGTGCAGACATTAGGTTAGGTTAGGTTAGAGGACGCGTACTTGTCAACTGTGACAAGTAAAGTACCCGGAGGTCGAATTGACCCATTGTAAAACGTCCTAGCTTCTCACACCACACGTGTTGTGTGCGTTAATTTTATACATGAGTAGCGGGACCTACAGTTTAAAGTCGACTCCGAACGACAGATTTTTGAGAAGCTTTTCATGGCAATTTTTACTTTCAGAGTTTTTTGTCCGAAATCTGCTGAGAGGAAGTCGCCGAAGAAATATTTTCATATTTTCGTTTTGATGTCTGACCTGGGATTTGAACTCGGGCCTTTCGTCTAATAAGCCTACACACTACCAACTAGACCACGGCGACGTCAAAACATTGCAGGCATTAGTGTAATTAAACTTTTTACTGACATGACCCATTGCCCAAAAACTAATACAATGTCTGCAAACGTCTAACATTCTATTTTGAAAACTTATTTTGTGTTATTTTTCATGTAAATACATACTTATACTGTTTAATCATTTCCTTTTTAGCCATTTTGTAGCCATATTTTTATGGTTGTTTCTTTGTTTTTTTTTTCTAAATGCCACAAAAATCACAGGCATTAAGGCGCCCAATCGCCCTCACTTCAAGTTAAAAAAAATATATATACGCGCCAATATTGTAGGAATTCGCGAGATAAAAATAATTTTTTTGTTAGTTTTTTCTTTTTTACAATAATTTTCTATTTAATGTCTATTTACGCTTCAGTTTGTTTTTTACATCTCAATTTAGTTTAATTTGCTTATTTTTATTTTCAGTTTGTTAATGATTTGTAAATGAAATTTTAAAAATCTCTTAAAAAACCTGAACTCGTTTATTTTCAATGTAATCTAAAAAATATTTGGCAAAGAATTGGAAGATAAAATAACAATGAAAACAAATTTTTTAAATTGTTTTAAATAGTTTTAAATGGTAGTTTGACTTTTAATTTAATTTTATTTAAAAAAAAAATACTTAAAAAATGTTTTTTTTAGTCTATTAATTAAAAACAATTCGAAAAATACATTTAAAGCGTTAAGCGGCAGGCTGCGATACACAACAGTGTAGTAATTGGGAGTAAAATAGAATAAAATAGAAAATAGCATCAGTTATTTTCCAATGGACAGTTATTTGCCATTTCCAATGAATTGAAAGCTTTTAATTATTCTCTGATATCTAAGACATAAAGACTGATTCGCTTCTATTTTTTTTCAATTCATTATAAGTGAGAAAATTTGTTGTGATACAGACCATGAGTCTTTTTGTAATGCTTAATTAACTTCTTTCTAGATTATTCACCGATCAGCATGCAACAGTCGTCGCAACGCGATTTAATGTCCAGTCATTCATTTACCGCATCTGAGGATCCCTAGGTTAGGTTAGGTTAGAGGACGTGTACTTGTCAATTAAGGCAAGTACAGTACCCGGAGGTCGAATTGACCCATTGTACAACGCCCTTAAAGAGGGAAGGATAATAGAGGGAATAGAATAAAAGGAGAGGATGTAGGAAAGGGCGAGAATGGGAAGCGAAGGAATTACACAGACCAGACACAACAAAAAGGGAGAGCGCGACTAAACTGATGAAGCCCTAGCACCTCTCAACCAGCCCAAGCCACTAATGAATCTGTGTAGAGCCTTGATGTCGGCTCTCGACACAGAATTCAAACTCTCAAAGAAGGCCCTGCCAAGGGTTCTCAATCTCAACCTACCAAGGGCTGGGCAGTTACAGAGGAGGTGTTCGATAGTCTCTAACTCCTCCTCATCGCAACATGTCCTGCACTAGTCCGGCGTCATCGACCTAATCTCGCAATACCCCGTGATAAAACCGACAACCAACCTTAAGCTGGCATTATCCGAGCCCAGCATCCAACCTGTGCTCTTACTATCCACAGCAGGCCATAGACATCTAGAAACAAAACAACCCGATCCGTTTCCCCAACGCCTCTGCTCTTCCCCCCCGACGCATCCATTGATGAGGCCTTAGAGGTGGCAGACTGGGGGGTCAGGACCAACAAAAGGAGGATCCCTAAGCTCTGACTGAAATTGACTGACCCTAATTTTGATTAAGGATTTCACATTAGAATTTCATGCATGGAAAACCTATCCTTCTGCTGCTGAATCTTCTTCGAAGAGCTTAATCTTAGGACTTCTCTCCGCCTCTTTCACTACTGTAGTAAGTTTGAGGCCTAGGTAATTGCTATAAATTGATCCTAAATCGGGTATCTCCTAGCGGTTCTATACTTTCCGATAGCCAAGCAAAGCAATCATAACGCTTATAATCGAAGTCTTCAATTGGCACTTGCAGCGACTATCTTGATCGACACTTGCGGTATTTTTGTTTTAAATTTCATATGGATTAAGTACCCCCCTTAATTAGTTCTAAGGTCACTAGAGGAGAACTAATGAATGAGTGATTCGAATACACAGGAGCCCCTTTGTCAACAGTTCTAAGGTCACTTATCTAGAGAAGGGCGACCAATTTGTACTAGTTAATCAGTGGTTCCAATATTACCATATGGCCCCAAAAGAACCACCCCGTCTCTAGTTCTAAGATCACTTGTGTTGACAAATTGAACTAGAGAATCAATAGCTCTTCAAGCCACTCGGTCCGAAAACCACACCTTTATACATTTTGTGGAATTATACCCGATTTACACAGAACATTTTTTTCTCGTCGACTATATCTCCGTCCTAAAGGTGTTCGAAAGACACTGTTGCCACTGCAACAGTAGTGTGGGACTTTAACCCACTAAAAAAACACATTCTACGATTCGAACCTATTTGTCCTATGGTACTACCGTTAAGTATTTCATCACAGGATGAGTTCTAGCTTATTGACTACTACTATTGATTTCCATCCCTTTCAGTCCTACGAATTCTCTATATCCTTCTCAATTCCTGCATCACATTTGCAGACAGCATTTTGACATATTGCCAAACTTCAACAGATCGCAGCATATGCGAAACTATATTGTCTGGTGTCACTCTTTCTTTTATCATCGTCTCTAACAACTCGCGTTCCAATCTAAATCTATGGCAATAGCAGAAAATATGCTTTCACTTTCATTATTGCAGAAGGAGCAAGATACCTCATTGTCGTGGCCATATTTACAGAGATATTCTCTGAAGCAGCCATGCCTCGTTAAAAAATGTGTCATGTAAAAGTCAACATGACCGTGTCTCCTTTCAACCAAACTTTGTACATTTCTGATTAGTCTATGGGTCCATCGCCCTTTCGTCGCAGTACTCCATCTAATTTGCCATTCGTCTAAACTCTTTTGTCTTTCCTTCCTTCGTTCCTCAGTTGTCAAATTTCTACCAACAATACTAACTCGTATCATATATCATTTTCAGTTCCATAGCCATAACATCAGGCGGAGTTATACCATATATGACACCAATAGCCTCATATGAAACTTTGCGGAAATCACTAGCAACCCTAAAGGCGCTTAGACGAAATAAAGATCTTGCAGCCCTAGGGTAGGTTTTAATACCCAACGCCGATCCCCACACAGGCGCTGCATACATCACTATCGACTGAGTAACCTCTGCGAATAACAGCCTTCTGCTCTAATTTGGCCCTCCTATATTAGCCATAATGCGGGATAATGCTGCATTCACTCGTACAGCCTTCCCACAAGCTCTCTCAATATTCGTCAATCATTACTCCTAAATATCTAAGCGCTAGCTGAGAAGTTATGTATATTATGTCCATCTATATTAAGTGCAATACATTTGATTTTTTTCCTGCTCGTCGGTCATAAGGGTTATCCGATCGTAACTGCTTCAGCATCCTTGATTCAATAGCTATCGAACCGAGAATAAATGTTTGATTGATTGTTTGATCATTGATTGTGTGACTGATCATTGATTGATTGATCAGAACCGTCAGGTCCCTAACGAAAATATCAATTTTCCTAAAAACCTGAATACAGTCTTCACTTTCCGTTATGGCTACTGTATCGCTAACATTCGACCCGAAGGACCATAATTGTAATCACTGCATAACTGCGGTTTATTTCAAGTTTTATTTTTCTTTAAAGTTAACGGAATCTTTATTATTTATTTTTTGTATGGTTTCTTAGGCTTTTTCTTTGTCATACATTTCCATAAAATTTCAAAAGTTTTCAATTGTTTTTAATTACATGGAATCTCATTGAATAATTTACACTTTTTTTCATCTCTCAAACGATTTTCTTTTCTCCTTCTTTGTTTAATAATCCGGTAAAAAATTCTTTGAAATACTTTGTAATTTTATTTTTAAAACGTAAATTCTATTTCTAGGTATTTGTTTCTTAAAGCGGTTACTAAAATTGCGGGTGGTATTCCGCAAAAAGTGGCCACTTAAAATGAAAAGGGGAAACAAAAAACTCATGCAAAATATAATTCGTGTACATAGACGTTTGTATAGCAGCCATAGGAGTTCAATTTTTTTATGACCCCACTTTTTAAAAGAAAATAAAAACACAAGGCAGAGACAGACGCGTTCTTTGAACATGGCATGGCAAAAATAAATAAAATTTCTGCAGAAAATCGTCTATAAATTTATGGCACTTTCCCAGGAAAACATATTTGCATTTTAATTGTAATTTTAAGCCAATTTAATATTTATTTTGTAATTTAAATCTCTCCAACATATTAATAAATAAATTTTTATTTTAATAATCCTTTTTGTTTCTCATTTTAATAGCCCACGTGGCGTGTTTGGGGTGAGGAAAAGGACACCGACATTATTTATACGGTTTATTTGAAAAAGGTGTGCTATCACCGGCCCACACCCTCAGCCGCAACTGTAAGTGTGAAATATTTGTTTATTTTGTTTTATTTGTTTGCGAAAATAATAACGGTTTTTTCTTTTTTAATGGTATTCAGGCCGATTCCGAAGATGACATTTCCTATTTGGAATGGGAAATGGTCAGAGTTCGTTTCGTTAAAGCAGCCACCTTAGAGCGTCTGGTTGAAGCCTTGGCCACCGATGATGGCGAATTGGAGTCCACCTTTATAAATGTTTTCCTCAATACCTATCGCACATTTTCCACACCCAAAGAGGTCTTGGGACTGTTCATTAAACGCTATAATACCCTATGCGAAAAGCAGCGTATTGAAGACCTAAAACACAAAGACAATATGGACTATGATCGCTCCTCCAGCATACATGAACAGCATAAGAAAACCTTATTGTCTGTATGGAAAATGTGGCTTAATGGTTTTCCCGAAGATTGGAACGAAGAGAATCTAGAGGCTTTAATTAACTTTACTAGTAAATATATGCCAAATTCCGATTTACATGCTCGTGCTCTCAATCAATTGGAAATGATATTACGCCAGCAGGTTTATAGTAAAAAACAATTACCCGCTTGGCTGGGTGATCAATTTGCCAATCTATATCTATCGCCTGAGTTTCATAGTAGAGCTGGTTTTTTGGAAACCTATCGATTTCCTCGCATAGATGTTCGCCATTTTGCCGAACAATTGACACGTATGGATTGTGAACTATTTAAGAAGGTTATATCGCATCAGTGTTTGGGCGCCACCTGGTCGAGACGTTCGCAAGGCTGCTGTGAAACTGTTGTCGCCACAGTAACGCAATTTAATGAAGTCCTTTATCGAGTGATAACGAGTATTCTAATTGAAAGAGCTTTGGAACCTCAAGTGCGTATATCCACCCTCAGGAGAATATTTAAATTTCATATGTGATTTTATTTGCAGGAAAGAGCCATCTATATATCTGTTTGGATCGATATAGCTCAAGAGTTACGATTACTAAAGAATTTCTCTTCGCTTAAGGCCATTATAACGGGTCTAAATTCTTCAGCTATCTATAGATTAAGTAAAATTTGGTCTGTTCTACCGAAAGAAAAGGTGAGTCTGAAAGTTTTCTTAACGAAAATGTTTTTCTTTTGTAACGCCTGAATTTTTTTTTAGTTGGAAATCTTCCACGAACTGGCTCGCATCTGTTCCGAGGACAATAATGCTTCAGTACAAAGAGAACTGCTAATACGAGAAGGTACAGCGAAATTTGCCGAAACGGTTGGGGAAAATGATCGTCACATGCAAAAGATCATACAAAAGCAGGTACGACGTTTTGCACTAAAACTAACTTTTCTCGTTTGTATATAAAAAAAATAATATTTTTATTTCCCCCTTGAAGAGTACACAAACATCCCACGGCACTATACCCTATTTGGGTACCTTCCTAACGGACTTGACGATGATCCATCAAGCCAATCCCGATACGGTGGGCGAGGATAAATTAATCAATTTCGAAAAGAAACGCAAAGAATTTGAGGTCTTGGCTAAAATAAAACTTTTACAAGGCGCTGCCAATACATACAATCTGGATGAGGATCCTTTATTCAATAGATGGTTTTATTCTATGCCTGTATTAACCGAAGAAGATGCTCATACGTTATCCTATCAGTTGGAACCACCGCCTCCCACAGCGGCACGCAAAAGCACCACTTCATCGAACATGTCGTCATCGGCTAATTCGTCAATTTTGGGACATCGAAAAACCGATTCCATAGCCTCCAATTCTAGTAGTGGGGCAGGCTCACAATTTTATTGTGAAATAAGTTCGCATCACAGTTCAAGGCACAATTCTTTGGATAGAGAAGCGCACAATAACCATATGTCTGCTACGAGTAGTGTTTCAAACTTATCCTTGGATTCCAGCAATTCTGGCGGTGGCATAAACAAATCGAAAATGATTCACTCGCATAGTACGAATGGCTTATTGCGCAGCAATAATACTGGCTCCACCAGTGGTTCACATACACCCACCCACATTGGCTCGCCGCTGATAAATGCCCAAGTGGTTAATTCACCGGGCGCCAATGCCGATTTCTATATAGTCAAAATCACATTGGAAACAGAAACAATGCCTCAGGATGGCATTGTTGTCTACAAGAGTATGATGGTTAAGAATAACGAACGCACACCACAAGTGATACGTAATGCCTTAATGAAGTTGGGCATTGAAGATGATCCCGATAATTATATACTGGCCCAAAGACTGCCAGACAAAGATGTCGATTTGCCGCGTAATGCCAATGTTTTCTATGCGGTAGTGGTTAATAAGAATTTCGAATTGCGTTTCATATTGAAACCCAATACGGAACGTCTGAACGGGCTTAATAATGGCAGCGGCGGTAGTCGTAGTAGTCGTGGCAGTAATAGCTAATGGTTAACAAAGACCCTGTAAATGAAAAGAAGGGGTCTACGTATGGGTCAAATTCTCAAAAAATTCTTACGCAGCGCATATTTAAACGAGGGTGCTTGTCAAAATCAAATGAAATGAAACGTATTAAGATATTACAAAAAGGAACACACACATATACATACACCACACACACATTTTTTAAAAGAACTTTACTAGAAAGTTTTGTAAAAAACACGCGTATTTTTAATTGGAGTAAACGAATCTTGTTTTAAGTTTAACTAGAAAGAGAAGCCGTATTTAAAAGAGAGGTAAATATTGACAGAACATTATGAAAAACATTATAAAAATAATTTAAAAGGAATTCTTTAATTGTTATATTACTCTGCCGAGTATTTTGTAAAAGAAACAAAATTAGATAATTAATTAAATTCACCTCAGTCGTCTTCTAAATCCCCAAATGTTGTGAGTGTTTCCTTAACTTTCTTTAATTTTTCTTTTCGAAGACTTTAACTTGGGCTACTTGAATAACAAAAATTTGAAAAACAATGCAGGTCCTTGACAGCAAAGGGTCAGCTTGAGTATGAACGCTTCTAAACTTTCTATCTATATTCTATTATATATCTATTATTGTGTAAAATCTTCACATACACTTTTTCTTGACTTTGTTAAAAAGTCTCAAAAATATCGCCAGTGTCTGTTACCTCTATTATTGTTGTGACAAGCTGTCTTAGTACTACAACCATATGTTCTGTTTTGCTTTCCTCCAATTTTATAGTTTATTCCTATAATGTCTCCTCCAAGTCTATTGCCCTGATAAATTTCAGGATTCCGCTCAGTGTCAACAATCATAATTCCCTGGTTAACACTCAAGTATTTCTTCCTCGGGTTCATTAATTCCCACAGATTCCAAGAACTCGCTCCGATGATTCTTTCTCATCTCATTATCCTAGAAATATTTTTTTTCTGAGTACTAAACTCCTACAAGACTGTTCTAAGCTAAATGTTTTTGGGGCGAATACTACTGCTTTTACAATTGTTACCTTCCCAGTATGTCTAAAGGGCTTAACACTGTACTCAACCTATGGTCTATTTAAGGTGAAATATGTAGGTGGATTAGAAATATTATTGTTTCCATATTATTTGGAGGTTAAGAACACAACACTACTTCGGTTTAATACAATTTGTCTGAGCTCATTAAATCATTTGACAGTTTCAGCAAAGACTAGTCTTCACCATGTTCTTGTTAGTGAGCCCTTGCATTAGGTTGCTTTTAAGGTCAATGTTAGCAGTGCATTAAGGAAGTCTTCAAAAGGTTTACATAATGTATTGTAATGGCTGGAATGGCTAACCATTATTTTGTTTTTAGGTTTCTTCTTTTATAGTTTCAGTTTCAGTTTTGCTTTCAAAGCTCTTTCGTCGGTATGGTATTCGATCATCACATCTTTAAAAGACCTGGAAGATTTGGAAAGAATACACTGAGAAGTAGTTGGTACCCTGGAAGTAATTTAAATTGATGTTCAACGCAGAATATTTTTATAGACCCAATATCCCACTGAAAGTTAATAAACGTAAGCTAGTATTTAGCTTTTATTTTAGCTAGGACGTTGTACAATGAGTCAATTCGACCTCCGGGTGCTTGTCACAGTTGACAAGTACAGCACCCGTCCTCTAACCTAACCTAAGCTAGTATTTATGGTTTGATTTTGGTTTCCGCTGTTACAAAATTTAATTTTTAATTTTTTTATTTAAATTTTATTAAATAATAGACTGCCTTAGTTTGCATCTTCTTCTACGGAAAAGATATTTTTAAAGTAAATGAAGATCTCGTCACTGCTGGGTTATATAACGAATATTTTTATTTTCGAAAATTTTAATTTATGGCTTCTGGGAATAGTCAATTGTGTAATTAGATGAAAAATAAATTGAGTTTTTTAAAGCTTTGCATTTACAAAACAAATGTTAACAATTTTTAACACGTTGACTGTCACCGTAATTTTCAGAAAACTAACCACGCACCCCAACATTGACTTTTTGTTCTTTTCCCCAGAAGCCATTTATCGATACTATCACTGATATAATACGATTTTATTCGTAGCTACACAAAAATGGCGGGTTAGTGAGTTGGCACCTTAGAATGGAACGCAATCTATGAGTTATCTCGTAGTTGGCAGTCAACGTGTTAAACATAAAATTAAGCAGAGGGGGAGGTGTATTTGAAACCGTTTTTAAAGATTTAAAAAGAAAATTATTCTCGAAATGTTTTATTTAAAGAAACAATTCCTTTTTCATTATTTTTTAATTTTTTTTGGCAATAATTTTCGCTATTTTGGATTTTTTCTGCATATTTCTTCTGTTTTTAAGTATGGCTTTTCAAATTAATTTAATTTTTGTATATAATTTATGTATATGAATGAACAAACTCGAATAATTTTTTTTATAAAACAAAAATCATGACAGAAATCTCTTTTTTTTTAATTTAATTTGTTATTATTTTCGTGTGACGATTATTTATAGATTTTTTATGTTTTATTTAATTTATTTAATTAAATTTAATTTTACTATTTAGCTAAAGAATAATAATTAAAAAGAGAAAAAAACATAAAAAATACAACTAAAACAATAAAAATAAACTTTGATACCAACTACATATTTATAATATTTTTAATAAATTTATTTAAAAATAAAAAATTAACAATGTTACTTTACAAAAAATAAATTGTTACTTTTAGTATACCCTTAACCAATAATCAATCTACTAAGAAAGCTATATTGTATTGTATTATAAATCGCTTATAAGTAATTGAATACAATTCAATTTAATTATTAATTTATAATGAACTAAACTAAAGGATTATATAAATGATAAAAAAAAACAAAACAAAACTTTATGTATTATAGAGTATATTAATTTATTATATTAAAAAAACAAAACAAAAAATAATTATAATGAAAAAAAACAAAAAGAAAAACAATTGAAAGCTGTAAAAAATATACATATACAATATAATTTATTGGATACAATTTAAATTGCAATAAAATATTGTTTTATTTTTAGATCGTTAAGAAACATTACCACAAGGTTACCTCATTTTTACGGATGAGCAGATGTTGAATGCAGGCTTAAAGGATAGAATTTTCTGTAAAGATCTCCATCATAAACTTGACTTTAACTTAAATGACAACTGCAGCAATTTTCTGGTAGAGATTTTTTGTATTTTGGATGCGCTTAAGGCCATAGCAAGCATAGCAGTTTCAAATTCAAAATCTTATGTAGTCTTCGTTAACAGTCAAGCAGGATTCGTTCGAGTTTCGGGACGCTGATAAATCTATTCAGGTACGAAATTCTGCTAAACACTAACTAATGTTGTTAAAGAAACTCTCGAGTATTATTACTCTGCACCTCTGAATGTTAAAGCAGAGATGCACAAGATGTATTCGAAAGTATAAAGTTAGAATTAGTCAAACGTTCACGTCACGTAATGGAACGTATGTGGGTTTTTGGCATATAAAAACAAGGCAAATACGAAATTTCATTACGATTCGGAAATCGCTTTCTTTACATACATTATTGGCCATTGCAACCCTTCAGTCAGGATTACGGCCTAGCTTCTCACTTTAGAAAAATCGCTAAAATCGTAAAACGAACTTACATTCCGTGAACATTTGGGTAATTCTACCTTAAGGCTTTGCTTCAACTCCTCACACTTTGCAGAAAGCGGGAATGTTTGTATCCTACAAATTGGTTGTCGTTTTCAGAGCATAAGAGGGTTCCTATCCAGGTTTAGAAACCATTCTAGAATGCTCCAGTAAAGGCAATATTAGTTTGGAGGTTCCATACACCAGAAACTATTCCATTCTAGAACGTTCCAGTCAAGGCAATTTTAGTTTGGAGGTTCCATTATGTCACCTGTGTAACCGATACCTCCGCCATAGAGGCGTTTGGACTAAAGAGTTTTACGTCTAATGGTTGCATGTGCCCGATATTTCTTGAGTCCTTTTTTTTATTTCATTCTAAATGTTGGTATTATTGTTGTTTTGTTTTAAACAAGAGATTTTTGTATGAATATTACCCAGTTTTTCTCTCTTTTTTTTACGTTATTATAACTTTTGTTGTTGTTTTTGTTGCTGTTCATAAAGTCTTTTGTATTTTCAAAGTACTATTCTTAAGACTCATTGTAATAACGTAGTATGGTTGTTGTTGTTGTTGTTGCTGTTGTATTAACATAGTTTGTAATAAAAAGAGACTGAAACATTAAAGAATGAAAGCAACAATAAAAAAGAAAATGTTTTGTTTTTTGTTGTTCCATTCATTCGTTTGTGTAGAGAATTGTTGGGGAAAACTAAATCGGGTTATCAGTGACGTCATAAATATATACTAACATTCGTGTATAGGTATGTGTGTATGTATGTAGACAACGGTTTTGAAGTGACGCTTAAAAATGTCGTCATTAAATTATAGCACAATGAAAGAAGGAAGAAAGGATAACAACAAAGATGACTGGCACATAGCAAACTAAACAAAAAAAAAAAAAAAAAAAAATACAAAAACAAATACTAGTTTCGAGTTAAACAACAATAATGGAGGAAGGACGCTTTTTAAACATGATGTAACATAATGCTTAACAATCTTGCGATGTATGTATGTGCACAAAATTTATTAATTACCCTTTATTTTTTAATTTCTTTTCTTTTTTCATTATTTTTGTTTTTATTTTTTCCCTTCTAATTAGAAAACATCACATTTTTTTAACAGGTTTTGCCTGTCTAAAATCATTAATCATTTCGTCGTTTTTTATCACTGCTATTGCCAAGTTCTGCTCTGTTATTATCACAAATTG
Source organism: Sarcophaga rosellei (assembly GCA_930367235.1). Taxonomy (NCBI): domain Eukaryota; kingdom Metazoa; phylum Arthropoda; class Insecta; order Diptera; family Sarcophagidae; genus Sarcophaga; species Sarcophaga rosellei. The sequence goes on along the minus strand of OV884020.1, from coordinate 10,008,219 downwards.
CCTTTAATGTTTTTAACATGCAAACAGCCAGACATTACTCGATTTAACGTTTGGTCAGTGGTCTGGTGTTTGTTTTGACATGTTCATAAATCATGTTAAACATATGTATGTACGCGTACACGGCAATATATTTCTCTCCGAGTGTTGAAAAGCTTTATGGAGTATGACTGTTAATGGAATTGGAATTTTGAAGTCAAGAACTGTTAATGTTTGTGACTGTGCTTCGAATGAATTTCACCCACTGTCAATGGTTATGAGACAATATCACATACACTGAGAGGAAACATATGGAAATATGGGCAACTGTTGATTTTCTTTCTAAAAACAAAACCTATTTTTGACAAGGGATCGCCAATTGTAGAATTATGTTAGTGTGGTTCACTTTCGCTGTCTATAACTTTCCATCCTTTTTTTCATTTTCCATTAACAGAAATATTTGATAATTAATTGACAACCCTATCAAAAATTGCTTTGCTTTTACAAGAAGAAAAATAACAGTAGTGTGCTATCTCCACTTGCTTTCATACATTGTGCATAATAAACTGTCGTAACCGATCGTCCAAATAGTTCATCTTACAGAGAAAAGTGATTAGCCATTAGACTATCGTGCAGGCTGCTGGAACTCTAAAGAGTTTTAAGGAGGACATCAAGGACAATTTGAAGGCGGTGCAAATCTTTTTAGATATAAACAAGGTAAGTGGAAGCCTTTTTTAACCATAAAAATAACTTAATTACTCTGTGTAATTAATAATTATCGATAACACTCAAAACGAGCCTACAAACTACAAATGAGACACTTTTGTCGTAACAAAAACAATTTATTAATGAATTCGCTCAGTGTTGTAGCGTATAGTGTTATTACTCTTTCAATTAAAATTGATGTAAATAGAGAAACTATGTAGACGAGAGCCTTTTGTAACAATAAAAACAACTTAGTTACTCAATTATTCTCTCTGTGTATTCTAATCTATTCTCTCTATTAATATTCACTCAATTAACAATTAACCCCTACATACTACAAACACACGTACATATGTACATTACATTGTGAGAGAACGTTTTGTAGCTCTGCTTAAAATTCGGAAGAAAAGCTTTTTTAAACAGAATTTAAGGTTTTCTTTGCATTTCTAAAATTTTGCACAAGTAGTTGGAGTCGTGGAGCCTTACCGAAAGGACTACTAAATTGAGCTAAGAAAATAAAGATAAAATTAAATAGAAAAAATAATAATTTCTGAAAAAAGAAAAAATGTACTTACACTTAAATACATACATATAAAGGAATAATAAATGGTAAAATAATATTTAAAAGAAATAATTCAATGTAAATTGTTTTTCAATTAAAAATTGTGTGTGAAATTTTTATCCAAAAAGAAAGTGAAAAGTAATAAGAAAATGGCTGCCTATAAGAAATTTAAAAAGAGAAGAAGAGTATACAAAGAGTGAAAAAAAAATTTTAATAATTTTGATTTTGGTGTAAAGCATTCAAAAGCAGAAAAAGAAAAGAAAGTAAAAGAAAAAATGTATAATTTATAGAAAATATAGAAAGAAAAATAACTGTAAAGCATGAAAAAAAAATTGTGATTTTTTCCCCCCTAGAAAACAAGGCTAAATGGTGGAAAAAAAAAGTGATTTTGTGAATTTTTTTTTCTCGTCTCTCTTACACTCTGCCTTTCATACATAGCTACGTTTTCTTACATTTTCAATATTTAAGCCTTTTTTTGTCGTGTGGTAAAATGATTTGAAAAAATACAAGAGCAGTTGTTATACATGCATAGTATACAACACTGACAGCTCGTGAGAAAAAAAATTGTGAAAAAATATAACGGAAAAGAATAAAAAAAGGAAATTTTATTAGAAAATTATAAATGAAAGTGTGCTTTTAATTCAAAGTGTTAAAAAATTATTTTAAACGCAAAAAAGGTGAATATTTAGTTAATAAAACATAATAATATATTTTTTTGGTAAATAAAACTACAGAAACAAATTCTTAAAAAGTATATTAAAAAATTAATTTAAAATGTGCTTCAGAAAACCATATACAAATTTATAAAACAATTTTTTAAATAAAATTTCATTGACAAATAACAGGAAATAACCTTGACAGAGTGCTAGTGTACTAAAATACTTGTTATAATAACAACAAAACAAATTCAACAAAATTTAAATAAAAAAATATATCCTTAATTCCCTTTTTCGAACCATACACTCTAAATCTTGTTTTAACATGAATTTTTTTTATTTATTTCTTATTCCTTTTATTTTATTAAATTTCTTTTTGAATTCCTTTCAAAAATTCCTTTACTGTAAATTTTTTTGTTGCTTTTTTTCGGGAGAAGACATTTACTTATCGATGACGCATTCCTTGAGAGTAGGGCAGAAGGTTAAACAACGAACAAACACAATAGAAAACATACACAGAAAACAACAACAACAACCATGGATAACAGAAAAAAATTGTAAAGAGAAGAGAATACACAATAGAAATGTCGAGTAAGAAAAGCACCGTTTTTTTTGTACTCAAAGTTCAGGGTTACCATTGAGGATTTTGATAGAAAAGGCTTAACAACAGTATTCATTAAAAGAGGCTCCACAATATTTTTCAGGGCAAATATTTGTTCTTTTTCTTTGCGTTGGTCCTTAGTTTGAGTGTCTTAGACAGGTTGTGGTAACTACTTTGGATATTCTCACAATGATGAAACACAAAAATCATCTTCGTAGTCTATATTGAATAGGATTTTGTATGGTTAGGATACGGTCCTAAATTCACATATGAAAGTATAACCTACTGTTGTATTCAAAGTTGTATTTGTGTCATCTGCTAAAAATTTAGCTGTTCTGAATCCTGCCTGTTCTTTGGTAGGTCGGTTTTCATTATTAGAAGTGTGCAATTTAGTGCTAGGATAGAGTAAAGTTTCTTGACTGCATTCAGCTACGTTATTTCCCCACTTTTTGCATAGCTTGAGGTTTCCATTTTTCCGACTTCCTCACTCTCCTTCTTATGGATATCAAAGCTTTTGCAATTGGCTTTCCATCATATTTTGATAGATTTGATACATAGTTGAGGATATTTACGGTGCCAGAAGCTTTCGAGTTTAATGTAATAAGTCTACTTTGTAGTATTAGTGACAACCATTCTTTAGTAGAGTCTTTATTCGTTTTTCAGAAAGGTTTCTATAACCTTAGGAACTAGAAAGATTTCATAAGATACTCTGATATCGGCAGTTTGTGTTTCTTAAAGTCCTTTCGAAGGGCCCAAGGTACTCACAATTACAGTGGGGAATCCAACTCTATTAATTTATTAGACCTAAAGTGCCTAGGGGAAATAAAGGCATTTGTTTCCATTCGTTTTTGATTGGTGGTTAGCACAGTTCATACCAGAAAGGATTTGTTCTTTTTTCTTTGTATACATATGTGGAACGCTTTTTCCGTTGAATATTTTTCAATCATATGTAATACAAAAAGATTCAAATCGCTAACCCCTGTATACTATCTCCTCTTTCTTTCATAACCTAGTTTTCTATTTCCAACACAATTCACTATATGTGTAGGCGCCGTTCCTGAGTTATGGAATGTAAAAAATGTTTAGGAATAATATTGTGGATTTTTAATCTACTTTAAGCACTAATCGAACAAATTGCGATCAAAAGAAAAATAGGTATGAAATTGGAATGTGTTCTTTACCGCACAGCCAACATGGGTATCCCATTTTTCTAATTCCGAAAAAGTCGACATAGTTCAATCGATTTCGAATATCTTAGCAGGGTCGATGGTAGACTTGTCTTTGGTTCGACTTATGAACGACACTGAAGAGTGAATAAGTTCTAAGAGCCAGAGGTACTAACTTTCATTTGATTTTCAAATAAAGATCTTAACTACAGAGTTACAGCTCATGGTAGATGGTTCATTGCCTTTATTACCAAATACACAGGAAAACTTTTCTGATTTGCATGCCTATTTAACCACAACGATTTTTGTTTAGTGTTGTTTAAGTTTTCCTACTGGAGACAATCTCTGCAGTGCTTAGAGGACTATTGGACTCACCGATTTTTATTTCTTTATTGTATTTAAGAAAATTGAGCTTCCAGACCCGTAAGTGGTCCCCTATAGGAATGGATTCCTTTTGATTAAAGAGAATTTTCGTAAGGCCAAAACCACAACGACAACACTGAGCCTTACAGCAACAGTCACACGCATACCTTTACTTGTAGGCTTATACTTTCCTCGCTCTCTCTCTTTTAGATTTGCTAGAAAAACAAAATACACCATGAAAGCTTTAAGCAAAGGACAAAAGAAAAGAAAAAAATAAAGGATAAAGAGAACATAGAATAAAAATTTACTCCGAATTTTTTTTTCTTTAACTACCACCCGTAACTGTTACAATTTTAAGCAACTGTGTAAAATTCTTTTCATTGTTTTTGCCACCGTTTTACTCGTTATTTTACTTTGATATTTTCTCTCAATTACATAGACGCTCTTTCACTTTCTCTCTGTCTCTGATGGTAGTGTAAATTGTAGAGAGATAGTCCGAAAGAAAAACAAAAACTTTAAGCATAAAGGATAACTGTGTTTGGTGGTGTCATCTTTGTACCGTTATTATTGTATTGTTCGCTTTCAATTGTTGTTGTTGCTTTTGTATTATTTTATTCCATTTCTATTTTGTGTTGATAGTACGCAAAAATTGACAACAAAAATTATTAACAAACAATACTGGTGTATAAACTAGAGACAAAATAAAAAGAAACAAAATTATTTTACAACAACAGCAGCAGCAGTTTTTTTCTGTGAGATTAAAAGCAACAAAAAAAAACAGAAGTCGAAAAAGAAATGTAAAGAAAACGGTAAGAAAGAATGTAATAAAAGTCTGTTACAATTTACAGGGCACAACGCATCGCAAATAAAAGTCAAAACAGTTATAAAATACCAGGCGATAATAAAACATGTGCCATGTTAAATAAAAAAGCACGAAAGAAAATGTTAGAAAAATAACAACAGTTATACAGTAATCAAGTGTAAAGAAAGTTAAAATTAAAAAAAAAATAATTTAAGAGAATGAAGTTTTTAAAAAAGTGAAGAAAATTGTTTAAATAAGAAATAAGTTTTTTTTCATCGTTGGAAACCCGCAACATGCTTAAGGTTTTTATAAACGTTTATACGCTTTCTTTATTTCACAAGTAAATAAAATACACGCTTTCAATGAGACATTTTATTTGATTATAGTGCTTGGTCCTGGCCATTCTGTACAATATACCTACATACAATGTCATCTAAATTAACGTCTTTGCATCAAAGTCGCCTTAGTTTAGTAGGAAGTGTATTGGCTTCCCAGACGAGAGCCCGTGATTCAAATCACAGCTTAAACATCTTCACCACGTGAGAAAGGAGAAAAAAATTGTGTTTGAAAAAGGATCAGTCGATTGCTTTACGCTCAATCAGTGTATCAAAGGTTATTATTGCGAGTGAGTTTCACTTTATAAGGTTGATAGACATGCAAATCTACATACATATTTGTTTCTTATAGTTCTGTTGCCCTGACAAACTTTAGGATAGTGTTTGGTGTCTGGAATTGTGTTTTGTGATGAATTAAAGCTACACAGGCTTCAAGTATGTGTTCTGGTGATTCACATAAGCCATACCTATTCTGAACAAGTGTTCTTTAACTCTACAATGGTTACAGCTACTTCTGCATAGTCCAATGTGTCACTCAGATCTGTTGCCACTGTAATTACTTGGTAACATTTCAGATTGTATTCAAACTGTTTGCAATCAATATCATTTCCTTCTCTACTGAGCTGCCCTATTTCTGAACGTGTCCTTCCTTCTCCTTTCTCACTAATCACCAGAAAGTTTTTGGCCCCATGAGTGGTGTTAAAGCTTCCGCCTACACAAGCCAATCTGCATGCTCATTGTAGTAAATTACTTGGTGACATTTCAGATTGTATGCAAATTGTTTGCAATCAATATCATCTCCGTCTCTGCTCATCTTCCCTATTTCTGAATATGTCCTTCCCTCTCCCCTCTCACTAATCTCCAGAAAGTTTTTGGCCCATTGAGTGGTGTTAAAGCTTCCCCCCTACACAAGTCGATCTGCATGCTCATTGTCGTAAATTTCTACATGATCAAAAGAGGGCGATCATGTTTCCTCTGCCTTGATAATTCAGCTTGTCTAGACAGTCATAGGGTAAGCCAAGATACTCTCAAGTTTTGGATTGGATTCTGATTGTTCTTGTCTAAAGCAGCCTTACTCTTGTCCTAATATCCTTTCTTAAAAGAGTATACTGAAGTGTCCGTAGGAAGTTAATTTGCACGTTTTTTATATGAGAGCCTGTGATTCAAATCTCAGCTTAGACATATTGAACAAAACTAAATAACAGCAGTTTTCTCGCAAAAACTCTGCAATGAACAGTTTTCCAAATCTGTCGTCTGGAGACAAAGGCTTTCACTGACGAATAAAATTAACACACACAACATGAGTGGTCTGAAAAGCTACGAGAGAATTCTCACTTAAGATTTATAAAGTTGTCTACATCTATCCACATTTGGATCATATCTCCCTGTAGCTTATCATATCATTTAAATCGTACTTAAATGCCGTCAGTAAACGGAAGTTTATTAGAATCGAATTGCAATTTATTTTGACAAAAATGTTATATACACCTTGGCCACATTAGGCTTGAACTCAGGTATTTAATATTCAGGCTTTAACAAGGTAAAAAAAAAACAGTAACAACAACAATAACCAATTAAATGACAAAACAATACAACACAAAAAGTAACAAATTTTGTGTTTCTTGTTTTTCCTAAGGAAGAGATTCATTCCTTTTTTTGTGTGGGTTTTCGTTACGGTTTCCATTGAAAAATTAAATAACAAAAGAAATGCGAGCGAGGGAGCAGGAAATAAGAGTAGGGGGAACATACTCTCTATGACAAAAAAAATTATGCTTTTAATCAAGCCAAGGGGAGCAATAATAAAATCGTGCATTAAAAATTTTGTGATTCTTTTAATTTTTCTTCAAAAACTCAATTAATAAATGAATGTATGTCTACCAAGTCTACTATGTCTACATACATACGTACATAATTTCAAAAGCCTTTTATTTAATAGGGAAAATAATTAAGCACGTTCATAATTCACGTACATGCATATGAATTTTTAATGAAAATAGTTTATGTCCCGTCGTAATAACAATGAAATTGTAGTACGAGAGCACAATAAAAAGGTGGCCATTAAAAAATAATTTTTCAAATTTCTTCTACTGAGAATGCACGCTGCTACCCCATGTATTGTATTAAAAAATCAATTCAAAAAAAATTTAATTAAAGAGTGGAAAAAAGAGACAAATTTTTAATTACTTTTGGCAACATTGTCTCCCGGAGTTTGAATAAATAATAAAAGCAATCAAACCTGAGCAAGAAGATCTACAGGTTCGTTTAATTTTTAACGCATTATTCACTTACTTAATTGTCCTTTACCACCATTTAGTCAGGATTACAACCTAGCTTCTTACCTCACTCATGTTGTGTTTGTTAATTTTATTCATGAGTAGTTTAACATAGACTGCGTTGGGCCCATGCTAGTTGGACACACAAACCAATGATGCAGACAAGATTTGTTCTCTATGCCAATTTTTACTGATCTTCGCATCTAATATTTACCTTGGCGGAGTGTTCTTCTCCATCCGAGAGACACAAATGAGCCATTGTAGTCGTTTGATTTTATTGAGCTGAACAATGTCAATGTCGTTAAGGAATTCATACAGCTCACTTTTAGTTTGAATGCAAAATTCATCGCCCAGTCGTACTGCACAAGATCTAGTGTAGGACTTTTCTCTCTATTATACTCAAAAGTCATCTGCATCTGTGAGTAACAATGTTCAAACTTCTGTGTTATGCGAGGAAGATGAGCAGTAGCTTGTAGAGCATAAGTTTCTCAATTGCCTGTTGATACTAAAATAGAGACAAGCTAAATAAGTACCTTAACCACTTTGAATTATAGTAGTCGCCGTTAACCTGGGATCTGATAAGGCGCATTACGTCGTTTTACCCTTATTTACTGCCCCATCCATGTATGCAGACTTCCATTCTATAGCATTAACGGCAGCAATACGCTCTATGAAATGCACATTCGTGGAGTATATAAACAATTGGGCTCTTCTGTAAAAATTGGTCCAACCGCAGTGAACTCCGGTCTTCTAGAGAACATCCTCTATGACGTATTTGAAGACGTCGCATGATAAAGGGTCGCCTTGTTGGAAAAGGTCCTTACTTACCTTGAGGAAGCTGCAAGAGTTACTCAACTTCATACTGCACAGTTGTATCAGCTTCTTAGGAATATCGAATGCCTTATCAGTCTATCATATCCTGCCGATATATGTAGTTTTGAGTATTCTGTAGAACATGAAGTGGTGTGGATATCTGGTCAAGGCAGGACTTTTCAGGTCTTGAATCCCACTAAAAGGGTCCAATCTTATTTACTTAATTGGTCATTACAACACAGGATTTCGACCTGTGTACCTTCTCATACCTTAGTTCTTATACTGTAATTAAAACAGAATTATGTCCCCCTCACTTATAAATGTTTTGTAGGGTAACAAAAGTACCGGTGGTATAGGAAAACACGTTGCCAAAGTCTATAAAATAAATGTGACAAGATATCCTAAACACACTCATACACATGTATGCATGCATACATGCTTATATTGGTACATACGTGCTCTCAAATGAGGGAAACCAAATTACTATGGAAAAAAACAGAAATTTTGTCTCATTTACGAAAGTATGTGTAATAAGGAAACGTATATCTCAGCTTAAAAAGGAAGGAAGTCAAAAAATAAAATATAAAATGAGAGGAAAACTAAAAAAAAAAAAAAATAAAGAAGAACAGAATCTAAGAGAGAGAGAGAGAGAATATACTTAAGGATGTTAACGATTTTAATAAGCGTTTACTTGAGTGTTTGCCAGTGCATGAGCGTACGTATATGGTGTGTGTGTGTTATTTAATAAGAGAAATGTAACATGTAAACATGCAGCCAGGCAGGGTTTCTATTCTCTTTCTTTTTTATTTTAATTGTCTTAAGCATAACATTATAATGTACCGTTATTATATTTGTTTCTGTTGCTGGCCGCATGTATGTAGTAGTTTCATGCCTGCATGTTGCACATTTCAACACAAACGCTCTCTTTCATAGCCATGCATATGCACGCATACGTACATATAGGCAGACAAGAATGTTTAATAAACATGCAAACAATAGGGAAACATGCAATAGTTGTTGTTGCAAATGATTTCTTTTATTTTGATTTTTCATTTTTTTTTTGTTGGTTTTGTTTTGTTGGTTTTAATTATACTTACACACACTCACACATTAACATACATGTGCAAGGGTTTATTTATTTTAAAATATTTCTTTTTTCTTATTTTCTTTCTCTTTTGTTCATATTCTCTCGCTTGCCATATTATATTTATTGCTGTATGTGTACAGATGTGTTAAAATATGTACAAGAAATTTCCTGTTAAAATTGCTGTTGCCATTGTTGTTGTTCATTTAATAACAAGCATTACCACCACTATACAACCATTATACTACAGCATGTGAATTAGAAAAAAAAAGAATACATTTGGAAATTGAAAAATAAAAGCATTTTAATCGCAAAAAAATAGGAGGAGGAAAGAAAGCAAAATAATAATAAAAAATAAATTAAAATGTATATGTAATTCAATAATAAATTGTTTTTTTACAAAAAAAGGAAGTGCAAAAAAGAAAATAAAAATATAAAAAAACAACGAATTAAAACAAAATCATTTAAAAGTTAAAAGAAATTAAAAAAAATAAATAAAAAAAATAAATAAAAAAAAATAAATAAAAAAAAATAAAATTGGCAATAAAAGCAAAATAAAATAATACAACAACAAATAAAAGAAAGAAAAAAAAAAGAAACAAAAAATTCATTTGATTTATTCAAACAAAACAATTAAATAAACCAGCTACAAAGTTGTAATAAATAATTTTCAATACGTTTGTAAGCAGCTACAACAACACCAACAACAAAAATATTTTAATGTATCCTTAATATTTAAAGCAGGTAAGTTTTTTTTTTATTAAAAAACTAAATAATTTTAAGAATTAAAAACAAAAATATTTTAAAATAAGTATGAAAAAAGATCTGTTCAAATTGATTAATTTGTTTAGAGTATGATGACAAATAGGCATCACAGCAAATTTGGCCAAAAAGGTCATTTTTAACTTGAATCCTGAGACACTTAATGTATCATATTACAATAATGGTCAGACTAATAGCGATTTTTTGGGGCCTGAATACAGCTCAACTGGAGTTGAACAAGATACGGAGACTAGCATATGTTGGTATAACAGGAATTAATTGGAATTACGGTCGTGCTCACCACGCATGTTTTATACGTAATTTAATTAATAAGTATCAAAATGCAAGACTTGTGAAGTTTTTCATCGTAATTGCTTACATTGTGAGCATTTGCTAGAAGACTGCTGAGAGGCGGATAATTAGCTAAGGTTTCAACACACTAGACAGCAAGTTCAACAAACTTAGGATCGTTTTACGATCGTTTTTACGGTTGTTCGTTCTGTCTCTCATACGTCTAATATGATACAAAACAACTTGAAAATTAGAAAAAGAAAAATATTCTCCTAATAGTTATGCTGCACAAAAACATGCGTAATACATAAGGAAATAATATAAGATGAGGAAAGATTCTCTAATACGCAAACATTATATTAAAAAATAGCGCAGAAAATGGGCCATTATGCCTTAAGTAGTTTGATAGTTTCTCTCTAATGACCCTTAAAGTATGCAATAAATAAATTACATTGTTATGGCAAACTAAGGGAAGAGAACAGAAAACCAGAGGCGTAGTTTTACTCAACAATGCATGGCGATTATAATAACATACATATCTATTGTTCTTTCTTTTGTACGCCTAAAACTAATAACTTTATTAAATCGATAAAACATTTAATCGTTCTTTCATTAATTTTTGTTTTTTTTTCACAGAAGGAAAATAAACAAAAACTTTTTTTCCAAAAAACCAACCCATTTTGTCTTTTGCACTGACAACTAACTGCTGCCTTTTGTTTCAAAACTTTTTCTAACACTCACACGCTTCCTCTCTCTCGCTCTCCTTTTTGCTCGCTCTCTGTCTTTGTTTTAATATTTATTTTAGCTTTTAATTGTTGTGCATAAATGCGTTTGCGTTTGTTTGTGTGAGTGTGTTAATTTAATTTACTTAAAGTTTTTTCTTTTCGTTATTTCCTTTTTTTACATGAGTATGTGTGTGAACGAAAGTACGTTCTCTCTTTGTTTTTGTGCTAGCAATTGGCGTGGGAATGCCATACAATTGCGTTAGTTTTTCTCATCATCATCATCACTTTTTTCATTAATGCGGTAGCAGTTGTAGTTGTTGTGGTAGCAGTGAATTATTTTCCAAAAAATAAACTTTTTATAATTCACTCTGTTCATCCACTCCCTCTCTATTTTGTTTACTTTTTTTGTATTCTCTTGGAGACTGATTTGAAAAAGCGGTTATTGAGTCCACAAATATTTATTTTAAGTGCGCTGCAGGTTTGAAAAATATGAGTTTTTTTTAAAAAACATTTATTTTTTATTGTGTTAATTTTGTTTTTAATTTTTAAATAAACTTTGAAAAGGAATTTTATAAATGCAGATTTAAAATGGAATGGGTACAAAAATATTTGGGTCAAATGGTTGGGTTAGCTAACACGAAAAGAGAGAAGAACACTCAAATCCTTATATACAGCTATGGACATTAAATTAGCACAAAACTTCGTCATAAAAATAATCATATTTTTTATAGTATTTTAGGTCTACTCATAAAAAAATTTAAACATAGGAACTTAAAATACATATTCTTCTTTAAAAAGAAACAAAAATTTTGACGATAGTGCCAGTCGTCTGCTCATTAAGACCTGAAACGTACCAAACGCCAGATTTTAGCTGGACAGTAAAATAGCACAAATTAAAATTTCTGGAATAAAAATTATGTGCTGTAATAAATAGTAAAAATATTAATGTTTTCAGCTTATTTGATTAATATTTAGTAGAGTTGCCCCTATTTTCAAGCGCCGCGTGGCATCTACGGGACAATGTTCTTCGGGAAAGTTCTTTGGGAATCGAGTACCAAGCGTTCCGTATTCCAATGCTCAAATCGTCCAAATTTTTGTACTTTTGTTGAGCAATTGTACATTTCACATCGTTCTAGGGGGTTTTCAATCGAGTTTAAGTCAAAACTTTGCGATGGCCAGTCTAAAACGGGAATGTGATCTTCATAAAATCAATCCTTTGCCTGCTTAGATGTGTGTTTGGGGCCACTATCTTGCATAAATATGAATAAAACTGGCATGTATTTAAAAGCCTATAGTTCTATTTTGTTCTTTATATTGTCCAAATACTGATAACAGTCCATTTTTTCATTAATTTTTACAATGGGACTTACACCGTGCCTTGTAAACACTCCCCGCACCATTGCGTTTCCTCGAACATGCGTTATGGTCCTTTGAGCATAGCGTGGATTGAATGTCTGACATTTTGGCCAATGAACAACCACTCTACCATCCGGTCCCATACGATATACCTTTGTTTCATCACTCCAAAATATTTTTTCCAGAATGGGAGGTCTTTAGCATTGTGGGTGCGAGCAAACGTTAAACGCTTGAGTATATTTTTCTTTTGGTAGAAGTGGCTTCTTTCGGCAAGAGCGTCCAAAGAGCTTTTTTGTGATTAAAACGTCTTTATAGGAGCCTGTCCTATAAATTTAATCTGAATTGGGAGTTAATTTCGTTCAAAATATCGCGTGACGACATGAGAAGCTCCTTCTTTGACTTCTGGACAATAGCACGACCAACGATTTCGGTTTGTTTTCTTGACACGTGGCCTTCAATTTTTGTTTTCTGCGACAGTATTCTGTTTGGTTTAAAGGAAATGATGACGTTATAAATCATTTTTCGCTAGCAATTCGAAATTTCGGCAATTTCAGCCAGCTTTTTCCCATCATGCCACAAGTTGACGATAATGCGCTTCTACTCTGGAGAGCAATCTTTTCCACGTACCATTCCTTTCAAAAATTACTTTAAATGCCACAAAATTGAAAGAATATACCATAAAAATAAAAATACTCGAACAAAACTTGTACCTAAAACACTTTTAGGCACGTTGTGCTAATTTACTGTCCAGCTCGAATTTAGGTACCGATACAAATTAGCGGTCAAAACAAAAAATATATACGATAATGGTAATATTTTTTGGTTAACAACAGCTAGATGTCATCGTGCAACATTGCAGACCAAAACAATTGGCCTAATTACGATACAAATGAGAAAAAAATCACAATCAAAGTATATATGGATTTTGTGCTAATCTAATGTCCATGGCTGTATACATAAGTCCAATACCATGATCACATACTCATATGAGACGTACTCGAATTGGAAAGATGGTATTGAAAAAAATCGATTTATAATCGATTGCAAAACTATTGAAATAGAATTGAATTTTTTGTTTTTATTTTATATTTTTGGCCTTTAAACGAGTGGCCATAATTTTTTTTTTTTTTTTATTAAAAAAATATTTTTTTAACAAATTTTCAATTCAAAATTAAATAAATTCAAAAATGTTGCTGACTGTGTCATATTTAATAAGCCCTTTAAATGAGAACATTTGTCATACATACAGAATTATAAATAAATTGTCACACATGTCGTATGATTAATATTTCAACACTGAATTTAATAATCATACGCTGTGATGTCTTATTTCTGTGTAACATAAACAGTTAAATACATACATATACAGTAATGCTATGCCACACGTGACGTATGATTAATATTCGATACCGTAATTATTAATCATACGCTGCTGTGGTGGTGTCTAGTTTTGGTGTTCACAATATCATGACAAATAACAAATATGTAGTATATGAAGATAGAAGAGAGTGAAAGAGAGAAAAAGGGAGATAAAGGAGGCTATTTTAAAACTTTGAAGAGATGTTTATTTGAAGAGCTTAGAGTATATTTTTGTAAATAATTTGGACACGTTTTGACCACATTTTTGCCACTTTTTCGGGTGATATATTGGCAATAACTTGACGAATGTTGATTTCCAAAAAGTACAATGGGTCAAATCGACCTAAGGGTACTCTACTTATCTTAGGTGACAGGTACACCCCCTCTAACCTTGATTTCCAAATGTTTTAACTTTAAATGATTATTCGTTTAGATACAGTTTTTCATGTAGTTTCGTAAAAAAATTCTAACGACCTAAAATCACATGATTTTGGTAACTAATTGACGTTCAGAAACTTGAAATTTCTCATGCTGGAAGCTTTCGAGCAAAAATCTGTCGTTCAGAGTAGATTTTAAGCTCTATGTCCCGCCACTCATGTATAAAATTTACACACACAACATAAGTGGTGTGAGAATCTTGGCCGTAATCCTGACTGAAGGATTGTAATGGCCAATTATGTATGTATGTAATAACCCGTGGAAGAAGCTGACTGATCATTTAAATTTTTAGACTTCCTATTAAAACTGTTTCAACTAAAAGTTTTGTTTTAATTAAAAACTATCAAAAAGGTCCCCTATTTATCAAATACTGGCGATATTTAAATGATAATGAATAGCAGAAAACAAAATCATTTACAGAAATCCACAGCGCCTTAGTTCTTGACTCTTGAAACACTGTGGCTATATAATATAATAAAAACAACAATAAAAACTATCTACAAAAAGTAGAAACAAACAAATAAAAAATAAATTAAATAAATGACAAGCAAAACATTTTCATTAAAGGCAATAAATAAAAACAAAACTATTAAATGTGATATAAAAATTGATTAATAAACATCACTTTCCATACTCTAATACGCTCCTTTTTTTTTTTGGTTTCCTTTTTCTTATTTTTATTTATTTCTTTGCTTTTCAAATATAATCAGCTAAACCAACCAATCAGCCAGTTAGACAGACAGCAAACGAAACAAATCATTTATAAACAGGATTTTAAGACTTTATCTCTTAGGGCAAGTAGTCAAAAACAAACAAACAAACAAACAACAACAAGAAAATTATAAAAGAAGGAGTAAGAGGAGCAAAATAACACACACACACAACATAATACAATATGGCATGATGATAATGATGACGATGATGACAACGGTGATGGTGGTGTTGGTCTATACAAATTACCATAAAAAAATTATTTCGCTCTCTTACTCTTTTCTTTTCTTCTCTCTCGCATAAAACTTTTGTATAACACATACACCTTTGTATCTATTTTGATAAGTATACACGATTGATTGTATGAGTGTGTGCTTAGTTGAAAATTTTAATAATAATAGCTACAGGGAAATTGTGATAGACAATGTAGTATATGAAATAGAAATAGTAGTTCACTATGGGGTTGAATTGTATTTTAAATTGCAAAATTATTTTATGTTGTGTGTGTGTGCTTGAGTGTACCTCAAGGTTCATGGTCAATACACGTCATCGGTTCGGTTACGACAATAGAAATCTTTTTTTTAGGCAAAAAGTTGACTTTTAAATAAAGTAAAGAGAAATAAAGAGAGAAAAAAATCGAATTATTTATAAAGGAAACTTTTAAAAGTTAGTTTTTATTTCTTTTTTCGTACAGAATTCATTTCGTACAGAATTGATTATTTTTCTTTTTGGTTTCATTCCAACAGACATTTGAACATGTGTTCACATTCATTCATATTCCTTCTGTATGTGCATACTCTTCTTAAGCAAATAAATATTTATTTATATGTATATACATTAGAGCGACTCACCAAAAAAAGTGTTCGATGTACCCTCCTAAAAATGAACCTTGGACTTTTTTAAGATGACATTTGAAATATTTCGGCTCCAGCTTTGACCTCTCGTGAGCTGGACCATTTCGAAAAAGGGTCTATTTTTCCATGTTTTGTCAATTTGAGAATCTGTTTCCTTACCAACATATACAATATGGGTGTCATAAGAAAGGTTTTTTCAATGCGCGTCCAACTGTATATACAGTTTGTCCAAGGACGATCATCCATGTCCTTTTTTTAATGATATTCTGTTAAAAAGAACGGTTTTTGAATTTTTCTTCGGGGTTTGTAATAAAATAACCAAATTAACATATTTTAATCTTTAGTTGATTTAATTAAATACGGGTCTTAGCTTTTTTTTGAAATTCGCCCTAGTTTGCGTTTTTTGAGTATAGTTTTGTAAATATAAACAAAAAAATTTAATACCTTTTTTTAATTTGGGAAAAAAATATTCCTACAAAAAGTCGTGGATCATTTTTTTTTTCTTTCTTTAGTTCTATTTTCATCCAAACATCATCTAGAAACTAAATCCGCCATCATATTAGAGTTAATTTGGTTAGAAAAGAAGGAAAGAAAAAATTCAAAAACCGTTCTTTTTTACAGAATAACCTTAAAGAAAGGACATGGATGATTGTCCGTGGATAAATTGTATATACCGCTGGACGCGCCTTGAAAAAATCTTTCTTATGACACCCATACTCTATATGTTGGTTAGGAAACAAATTCTCAAATTAACAAAACATACAAAACTAGACCCATTTTCAAAATGGTCCAGCTCACGACAGGTCAAAGCTAGAGCCGAAATATTTTAGATGTCATCTTAAAAAAGTCCAGGGTTCATTTTGAGGGGGGTACATCGAGCACGAATTTTGCTTCCATACAACTTGAGTCGCTCTAATATACATATGTAAACAATATAGTACAATAACAAATACACCAATACCCCGGTTTGCGTCGCTAATTGGGACTGAAAAAATGAGACGCAACCAAAACGACGCAAACTGAAGCAGAATTTTCAATTTCAACTTTCAGACTGAACTTCACTCCACGACATATAATTCGAAACTAATAACTACGCTTAACATGTAAAACAACGCACACCTGCTTTCTACTAAACGGGAAATCCCCTTTTTCTGCTTTAGCTTTGTAAAAACATTTTCATATCAACGACGCATCTCGAAGCATTTACGACGCAACTTCGAAGCCATGCGACGAAAACTGAAACAAAAACGACGCAACATTGAAATTCCAGAAACTTAAAAACAGACGCAACTTCGAAGCGACGCAAATCGGGGTATTGGTGTACAGGAGAGTATACTGAAATAAAATTCTCTATTTTATTTATACAATATTTTCTCAAATTTATTCATGCATGTGTATTCACATTCAAATGTATGAAAAATAACATACAAAAATACACCTTGAAAACTCTATTTTAAATACATACTCTTCTTGATAATATTGCTCTCTAACTTTATAGTAAATGAAATAAAGTATTGAAGGCGAAATGAAGTGGAGTTAGCAGTGATTGTAATATCTTCTGTAATTCTCAATCCTCTCTACATCGCTTAGTATACAGTGAAGAGTTTCACTGTACATTTGCAGATCTTTATCTGCTCTTGTCTTTTAAATACCTCATCTTTTAAATAAGCGTTCTCTTTATTTTCTTTATATATTTTCTTTCTATAATTGCCATAGTAGTTTTGTGGTTAGTACTGTTTATATAGAACTAGCTGTAATCTGAGCGCGTTGTAGCGCCACCAACTAAAATAAATTTGAAGGAAAGACATTACACAAATATCCAATTAATATTGAATCATTTTATTGATTTTGTTTCCCGTGTCTAGATTATTCAGACGAACGGGCATGAGTAGTTCCATTCGATCAGTTTCTAATCTCACTTTTAGTTGTTCAAGTTATTCGTGCGAGCGGGTCTCAGCGGCATGTACTCGAAGATTTTCAAGTCTCAATGCTCGTTGCTCGACTGATTCTGAGGCTCGTAATGCTCTTTTCTTCCGTGCTTGCGGTGTATGTAGGTCGACCAATGTCTTGTTATTAATTTTAAATAATTTTCAGTGGCGCCATCTACAGGAAATTAATCGCACCAACTTAGAACCCTCCGTCGACTCATGCGCAACAACTTTGCTAAAGAACATAACATGATCGAACGAACAGTTTAGGATTTAATTCATTTTTAGTAATTTTCAGAGGCGCCACCTGACGGATATTGGTCATACCAACTTAGAAACCTTCCCGGGCACATGAGCAACAACTTGCTGGAAGGTCATAACATGATCAAATGCATAGTTTACGATTCTATTAATTACATACAAACAAACATTAACTTTATATACATAAATTGAGAAATAAAAATGAGTGAGACAGAATAAGGTTAGGTTAGTTCGCTGCGAAACATTTCCTCAAGTCATAGAATAATGTAATTTAATGTTTTGGGTGTATTTCTGAAATAATATTGTATGTGCTTCCAACCATGAATTACATGCATTGTTTAGAATTACGTTGTGATGAGGAAGGGGGTACCATTTTAATTTATTGATAAGAATTAGAATTTGTTTTGTCATTGAACTCTAATTGCGATCCTTTATTATCTTTATTTTGTGCTGTCGGGGTCATCATATATTCGAACTTAGTCGAAATGGATATTTTTATATATTTTTTGTGTGTTTTAAACACATACACTATCGATCCAATAACCGAAAAATAAAGGAAAAAAATCTTGTATTGTAAGATATGAAACCATATCAATAGAAAATATATTCCTTTACCATCATTATTATTAAGTGTATATTGTTTAAAACAAAAGACAAAGCAACAACAACAGCAACAACAACAAAACATCCTTTGGCATATTACCAAACATGTAATACTATGTACAATAACAAACAACAACAACAACAGCAACAACAATCACTGATAACGACTTTCTGACTGGCTGAGTGTGACTATTTAAATTATACTCTTATACACACACACACACTCTCAAACCTACATAGGACAGGACAAAATAAAAAAAAAAACATGGATTCTTCTGTCAAATCACACTAAATGGTATGTCAGTTAGAGTTGAATAATGCAGAACATACTGTCAGTGATCTGTAGCTAACGAAACAGATTTTTTTGTTGTACTTTTGTTTTAATTTTTATTTTTTTTCATTTCTGGAAACATCAAAGTGGCAGGTTGGATTAAAATTTTCCTGTGTGCTTGTTTGTATCACTTTTTAGAAAAACGAAAATGTTCTAAATTTCTTAGAAAGAAAAACAACAAAACAAAACTGATTTATTTGAAAAATTATTTCAAAATTGAAGAATAATTTTAAATAACAAGATACATATTAAGGACAGGTCCCGGGGTAGAAGAGATCATACAACCACTACAGCCTGTTAGGCTTAAAAAAAAGGATGTAATAGGTAACCTTCCCAAAAAAAGTAAAAATTTTACCCACTTGTAAGACGTTAGCAAGCTGGCTTTTACTTACTTAATTAATCATTGCAACCCTTCCGTCAAGATTATGACCTAGCTTTTCATATCACTCATGTGAGAGGTTGTAATGCTAACTAAAGGCTTGTAAGGTTCCATTAAGTAATCCAGTATTTTGGATGAATAACGTCAAACGAAGTCGCCGTAGATTAGTAGGTAGTGTGTTCGCTTATTAGACGTCAAAGCCCGGGTTCAAACCCCAGATCAGCCATCAAAACGAAATATGAAAAAAAAAATATTTCTTCGGCGACTTCCTCTCAGTAGATTTCTGACAAAAACTCTGAGAGTAAATAAACCTGCCATGAAAAAGTTTCTCAAAAATCTGTCGTTCGGAGTCGACGTTAAACTGTAAGTCCCGCCACTCAAGTATAAAATTAAGGCACACAACATGTGTGATGTGAGAATCTAGGCCGTAATCCTGACTGATGGGCTGTAATGGGCAATTATGAACGTCAAACACTTTTGCAAAAAGCTTTTCCATTCAAACTTTAAATCACTTAATCATTTATGATATTTATGACTTCCACAATCCCTCGCACTTTCAATCCCTGATCTGCAACCCGGCCTTAAATTGTTCAGCATGTTTCGTGCCTGCTTACAAAGAACTATAGTCGCATCAATGACAATATACGACAATATCGTACTATAGTATAATAGGCTTTTAATTTGCAAAATCTGCCAACCATGTTATGTGTGCTAATTTTACTCAAAAGTCGAGTCTACTCTTATCTTAAAGTCTACTCCGAACGACAGATTTTCGAGAAACTTTCCATGGCAACTTTATTAACTCTCAGAGTTTATGACAGGAGACTGCTGAGGGGAGGTAGGTGAAGTAATATTTTTTCATATTTCCTTTTGTTCCGGACGTCTGAACTGGGAGTCGAATTACTGGCTCGCGTCTAAAGAAGCCAACACACTACCTACTAGATTGCGGTGACTTATGTCAACTACTCAAACTTTACTAATCCTTACATTGCTTGATATTCTACAAACGTTAAGCTTCTTAATCCCCAACTATTCCTTAAAATACTATTTATCTGCCTTACAATAGTATTTTCAATCTTTTAAAACAAACAAAAAAAAAAAATAAAACAATTTTTTTTTTTCGATTTCCCTCTATTTTTGTCGCGCACTATAGCAGCATAATATCATATTAAAAATATGCTGCAGTTGAATTCATGTAACAAATGTTTGGCATTCATATTGTATTGGAACTGCTTTTTTTTCTGTTTGTTTGTTTTGTATTCGTTTTTACTTTGTTCACTATCATTCATGTGAAAACTACAATAACAACAACAACAACTGAAAAAAAGCAAGAAGAAGAGAAAAAAAAAAACAAGAAAATATGCAAAAATGCAAACATTTAATATCCTTTTAGTGTAGTTGTTATCGCATGAATATGAATATAAAATACAATATTTTGTTGTCCGGGGGTGTAAAAAGGGGAAGGAGAAGAAGAAGAAAAAATACACTAAAGTAATGGAAAATCTAACTAGAAAACAGTTGGTGGAAGAGTACGAAAAAAAAACTATTAGAAGTTGGAATTTGTTTAAAAGGATACACATTTCATTTCAAATAATGTTGATAAGCATTCTTATCTCTTAAATATTAACGTTGGAAAAAATATTCCGGAAAATACATAAGTAATCTCGGGTAGAATAATCACATGGATTTCATTTTTATGTGCGAGCAGAATTTGGTTAGTTTTTGGGCAGGAAGTGAAGTTCAATACTATTCTATTTATGACAATGATTCACATGAAAGAAATTTTGTACTTTTGTACCTTGAAGACGGCCGACTAAGCTCTTCTAAAAGCTCTATCTATCGGCAATTGTTTTTTCGTACATTATCTGTATGCTCAGAATCTGTACTATATGTCGCAGATGCGTTGGCAGAGATGTCTAGATAGTCGATTTGCTGGTGAACTGGTAGATCTGAAAGACTACAGGCGTGAGGATCTAATGGAGTGGAGGTTTATCTACCTTACTTACTTTTCGTTCTTTCTTTTTCCTTTCTAATTTTGTTCTCCCTTTTTACTCCTTTTGCTTCTCTTCTTCCTTTTCCTCTTTCCTTTATTCTTTTCATTGAAGGGAAACAAACGATAAAGAGGCCTCTGTGTAAAGACGTGGAACTGTAATTCTAATTATAGGGTAACAAACGATAAATAGGTCTCTTGATAAAGACACGGAACTGTTAATACAGTGAAGCGCTATCCTTCCTAACCCTCTTCTTTTCAAATTCATACATAATTGGCCATTACAACCCGTTCAGTCAGGATTACGGCCTAGTTTCTCTCTTTTAAAATCCAGGATCACCAATATGCGACATTAATCACCTTAGCACGCTATTTATCTTGTTGTTGTGTTGTTTACAGCAAAGTTTTACAAAAACCGTCGTTCGGAATCTACTTTAAACTCTACATAGGTCCCGCCACTCATGTATAGAATTAACACAGAAGTGGTGCGAGAAGTTAATTCGTCATCCTGACTGAATGATTGTAATAACCAATTATGTACATATGTGTTTACAGCTCAGTCCCGCATCAATCGTTTCGTCAAGGAACCTCCTTTGAAGCTATTACTACCTGATCACACCGATAAACAGTTTTACTACACTCCCGTTTTCTGTGACACTAATTCCAAATGAGCAATAATAAGCTATCTCTGTATTTTGCTGCAGCATTTTTGCTCTTTGCATGTAGAAGGTAAAGTCGAGCCCACCCTATTATGAAATTGTAGTGTAGCTAGGACTAATAATTAAACAAGAAAATATACACTTCATTGGCTACTGAGGACTAGAAAGGTGGCTATATCCGTTTAGTATATCTTTGTTTTGTTCCCTTCAGTATGTTTACTTTATTCATTGATTGTAAAGGGTGTTTTTTTATAGAGGTATAGAACTTTAAGTTGGCATTGCTTTTTAAGATGGCGACCGATTTAACAGCTGTCAAGTGATTTATTCTCAGTTTGGTTTGGCAATTCATCATGAATAGACTCACGCCTGAACAACGCTTGCAAATAGTGCAATTTTATTTCGAAAATAATGGTTCTGTGTTCCCGATTTTCATAAGTGAATTTTGTTTAGCGATGAAGCGCACTTCTGGTTGAATGGCTACGTTAACAAACAAAACTGCCGCATTTGGAGTGAAGGTAATCCTCAAGTGTATGTGGAAACACCGTTACATCCAGAAAAACTGACTGTTTGGTGCGCTTTATGGGCTGGTGGAATCATTGGTCGGTACTTTTTCAAAAACGATGGTGGCCAGAACGTTACAGTCCATGGTGATCGGTATAGAGCCATGATTACTAACTTTTTCATTCCTGAATTGAATAACCATGATGTCCAGGAGATGTGGTTTCAACAAGACGGCGCAACATGTCACACAGCTCGTGCCACAATAGATTTATTGAAAGACACGTTTGGTTTGGTTTTGAATCTGTGAATTGGCCTCCAAGATCTTGTGATTTGACTTTCTGTGGGGCTATGTAAAGTCATTGGTCTATGCGGTAAAGCCACAAACACTTGACCATTTGGAAGACAACATTCGCCGTGTTATTGCCGATATACGGCCACAAATGTTGGAAAAAGTCATCGAAAATTGGACGTCCAGATTGGACGACATCCGCGCCAGCCGTGGCGGTCATATGCCAGAAATCATATTTAAAATGTAATGCCACAAGATTATCTTTCCGATAAATAAAATTCATGTCAATCGAATAATCCATTGTTGTTTTATTGCAACTTAAAGTTCTATACCTCTATAAAAAACACCCTTTACTAATCCCCTTTTCTTCTGCACATACATACATTTACGTGCTCTACATGTCTAAATATGAATCCTTTTAGCATGAAATTGGAATTGCATTGAGATTAAATGGAGACATTTTTTTCTATACGCTTGTTTATAACGTCATTCAATCAATGAAATGAATGACTAAATGAATGACTCAATGATTCATCATTGATTTGTTAACATTTTTTCTACGTTTCCCTACCATTTTTTTTTTCGTTGTTGTATTTTTCAAATTTATTTGAAATGATTTCGTTTTACTGCCATTTAATATTTGTTGAATTTTATAGTTTGATTGCTCTATCAAAAATACATGCATGGAACGGGAAAAGAGGGGTAGGGTGGGGGTGAGTAGTGATTGAATAGAAAGTAAAATGTTTGCTAGAGTTTGATTACGTTACGATTACATTACGATTAGAGAAACAAGATTTCGTTTTCGATTTTATTTTTGATTTGATATGAATGGACTTAATGGGTTGTGTAGTGTCATAGAAATAAAAAAAGGGAGTGAAATTATATTGAAACATACGCTTGGGCAAGAGCTGAAAAAAGGGGATAAGAAAGGGTTATTTATACTGATGTATGTATGATGGGTAGTAGGTACTTGTAGTTGTTCTTGTGGTAGTTGTATTAACTATTCATATTGAAAGAAAAAAAGAACAGAACAGAACAGGAAAAAAATTCTATTAAATATTGTATATTATAATGCTCTTGTATAATATTTTACTTGTAATATACAGTGTTGGAAAAAATAATAGGGACACTTAAATTTTTCAATATATTTTTATATTTTTGTTTACTTTTCCATAAACATTACAAAGTATACACATTAAATTAAAGGTATTCAAGTAGTTTAACTAATAAAATAAAAATAAATGACTAGTTCCGCCAAATTCTTAAAAAAATATAATTTATTTGAAAAAGGCCTGGAAAAAATAATAGGGACACTTTATGTTATGCTAAAAATATGTGTATTTTATTAAACATTACCACCATTTCCTGATATTATTTTAACATTTAGTTGAAGCACCTTTCATTTTTATTACCTCCTGACAGCGACGATTCATAGATCCCACAAGATTCGCACAGACGTCAGGTGGAATTGTATACCATGTCTCCTGAATTTTTTCCCACATTTCCTGTTTATTTTTGGATTTAAAGTTGCCGATTTTATCTTTTAGGACTCCCCAGAGGTGTTCAATGGGGTTTAAGTCCGGTGATTGGGACGGCCACTCCATATCAGGCACCTCATTCTGTTGAAACCACAATTTGACGCTTCTAGCGGAATGCTCCTGATCATTGTCTTACATAAATTCCCATTTAAGTGGCATTTCCTCCTCGACAAACGGAAGCATTTTATTCTGTAGAATAACATTACAGCTGCGCACATTTTTTCCTGAATTGTTTGAACAATAACAAATAGGCTGCAGGAAGTCGGATTAATAGGACGCAGTCAAAGAAATGTACCACTGTTGACCAAAAAAAAATATACGAAAAAGGCTGGAATTTGTCGTAAAAACTGGAATAATGTACTGTGGTCAGACGAAACCAGGGTTAATTTGTTTGTTTCGGACGGATAATCGTTCGTACGTCGTCCTGTAAATACAGAATTTAACCCAAACCCAAAATATACAAACATGGTGGAGGGTCGATAATGCTATGGGGGTGTTTTCGTCATCTGGCGTTGGCCCTATTGTTTGGATTCAGGGAAAAATGAGTGCATCTGACTAATTAGATATTCTACAGAATAAAATGCTTCCGTTTGTCGAGGAGGAAATGCCACTTGAATGGGAATTTATGCAAGACAATGATCCGAAGCATTCCGCTAGACGCGTCAAATTGTGGTTTCAACAGAATGAGGTGCCTGTAATGGAGTGGCCGTCCCAATCACCGGACTTAAACCCCATTGAACACCTCTGGGGAGTCCTAAAAAATAAAATCGGCTACTTTAAATCAAAAAATAAACAGGAATTGTGGGAAAAAATTCAGGAGACATGGTATTCAATTCCCACTGACGTCTGTGCGAATCTTGTGGGATCTATGAATCGTCGCTGTCAGGAGGTAATAAAAATGAAAGGTACTTCAACCAAATATTGAAATAATATCTGGAAATAATGGTAATGTTTAACAAAATATACATATTTTTAGCATAACATAAAGTGTCCCTATTATTTTTTCCAGGCCTTTTTCAAATAAATTATTTTTTTTTTAAGAATTTGGCAGAACTAGTTATTTATTTTTATTCTATTAGTTAGACTATTTGAATACCTTTAATTTAATGTATATACTTTGTAATATTTATGGAAAAGTAAATAAAAATTTTCCAACACTGTATGTATAATACGATTAAAATTGATTCAATATCAAGCATAGCCATCATTCAATCATTCAAACATTCACTAGCTCATTCAATCATGCATTCACACTTGTAATATGGGGAAACAACTTTCTAACAAGACCTCCTGATTATGATTATTAAATAGAAAGAAAATAAAATAAAAAAGCAACAACAACAACAACAAAATATATATAAATTATATAATAAATATATAAATTATTCAATCAAGTATTATCAGTACTTTTTATACACTTTCTTCTTCTTTACTCTTCTTTTTTTCCTTCTCAAGCCTGTTTCTTGTGCTCTCTTCTCTAGTATTTTTCTTAAGTTGTGCTTATGAAGTGTGCTTTCATTTATTTTTTTTCTTTCTTCCTTTCTATAGTTTTAAGGGAAATCCTTTCGAAGGGTTCACAAGGCAAGGCGTATAGATTTTTTTTCTCTTTTTCTTTTTTATCTTTTATTAATTTCTTCTAATAGGGTATGGTTTCAAGGTTATAGATGTTGTAGTGTAGTATTTGAGCAAAAAAAAAAGCACCTACACCAACAACAAAATTCAATATATAAATTGTATAAAATATTTATAGAAAAAATCTAAAATATTAATAACGCTTGTAATTGAGAAAAGGCCCAGAAAAAAAATATTACAAAAAAATGTTAAAAAACGGATTGAAAAATAATGGTTCTCGATTTGAGTAGGTTTTTTCTTTTTTTTTTTTTTTTTTTGTGCTACAGGTTAAGTACATATGTTTAAAATTCAAGGCATTTAAGCAAAAAATTTAAAGGACTTCCTCAGTTTCGTAGTTGAAGTGCCTTGTATAACTCGCATGGTCTTTTTTTTTGTATTTCATCATAATGTGCAATGAAAAATATCGTGTTGAAACCATAAAGGACATTATTTAGTTCTTATTATCATTATTGGAAAGAGGTGCTGAAGCAATACGATGAAACTATAAATTTTACTGCCTTCTATAAGGATAACTACATACATACATATATACATACATAATTGGCCATTACAACCCTTCAGTCAGGATTACGGCCTAGCTTCTCCCACCACTCATGTTATGTGCCTTCATTTTATACATGAGTGGCGGGACCTACAGTTTAACGTCGATTTCGAACGACAGACTTTTTTTGAGAAACTTTTTCATGGCAGGTTTATTTACTCGCAGAGTTTTTGCCAGAAATCTGCTGAGAGGAAGTCGCCAAAGAACTATTTTTTTTCACATGTATTTCGTTTTGATGTCTGACCTGGGGCTCGAACCAGGGCTTTACGTATAATAAGCGAACACACTACATACTAGACTACTGCGACTACATGAGGATAAATACCTGCCTATATACTTGATAAGCACACAGCGATTTAAATAGGATTACGACCTAGCTTCTCACACCTTCATTTTGTGTGTGTTAGTTTTATCAAAGAAAATAAAGTATAAAGAATGTGTATTTTGGCATATTTTGGAATATTTCTCAAAAATATTTCATAACGCGGGGGGAAAGATAGAAGGGAAGGGTAAAGAAACCAAGAGCGTAACAATGCGTTGTTCTCATCGTGCGTTTTAGTTGTTTGACTAAATTTTTATTTATTTTTCTGAAACAGTGTTGCCACGAAAAAAAATTTTGTAATCAACATTTGTGAAGAAAATCACCAAATAAAATATAACCAAAATTAAATTCGTAGACTTCTGTTTTATTTTTTTTCAAGTTTAAATTATAATTAATAAAAAAAGAAACAAAAAATAGCTTTTTTTATAAGATAAAAAAAAATAACCAAAACCAAAAAATCTACACATCTACACATTGACCAAAAAAAATAACCAATTTTGGTTAGAAATAACCAAAAACGGCAACACTGTTCTCAAATCACTTATTCTCAGACGTCGACACAAAGAGAACATGATAAAAATTATGAGAGGCAAGTGTTAACCCAGAGGAAAATTGTTCGTAATATTTTCAAGTCTACTTATTAACCCAATAATATGTATATGTGAACGAAAAATATAGAAAAATTGTACTGGGCTAAAAACCTAAAAACACCGTATTTAACTTGGCAAGTATTCTTCCAAAAATCGAAATCATTTCTCATTGATATTAGTGAATCATACTGTAATATTTCTTTGGGTGTAAAATTGAAGTCTGAAAAAAGCGACATGAACATTCTTCTTTAGAAGCTGACAAGCAAAGCAACTCAATGCATTTTTACGCTCTCATGATGAGAGCAACACATTGTTTCGCTCTTTCTTTGTGTTTATTTTCTTTCTGTCTTCCACCCTCCTCATCAAGAAATGATTTTTTAAAAAGATTTTGGTGAGAGCGGGTCGTAATGTTACAACCCGCCATAAGAAATTTTACTTCTACATAATGCGCATTCTTTATATCCATATTCTTTGGTTTTATCTATATGTGGCGGAACCTACAGCTAAACGTTGCTTAGACGCCTGCTAAGAGGAAGTCGCCGAAAGAAACACATATATATTTTTTTTAAATTTCGAGTTGCCTGAGCCAATGATTGAAGCACGGTCTGTCGTCTAAGAAGTCAACACACTACGTACTGGAATACGGCGACTGTAGGACAAGCTCTCATCAACTAGGTTATGCCAATTCATATCAGTTGCTCTATCTTCTGTAATTCTAGTTGCGCTGTTTTTAGAATTCAATGTGCTATTTTGATGTTGTAGCCCAAGATATTCCTACAAGCCTTCTGCATTTCATTGTGGTTCTAGAACTTTTAAACCTGGTTCGTCGTAATAAGGATATTGTACTGCCCAGAAGTATCAAATGTCAGCCTGATAACTGACTATTGTCCAAAAGAATGTCTAACTATACCTTCCACCAATTCCACGTATGAACCTCTCCACTTCATCCCTTGCCAGTCAATTTAAAATTTCCTAGCTCCATACCCCACAATGGCTTGGAACCAAGTACTCTACCACAGCTTGACTATCTGCGTAAATAGCTACCCTCTTTCTATATTTGGAATATACAGTGAGCGCCAAAAGTGAGTAAACACCACTGAAATAATTCATTTTCTTAGGATAGCGAGAAAAATAAATGAAAATAGTCGAATAAATTTCCAAAAATAAAAGCGTTTATAAAAATGTTAAAACAAAAACAACAATTCATGATAAAGGAACTTTTTTTATACTTAAAAACATAATAGAAAATTTAAAATTATAGTGGATGTTGACTCACTTATGGCGCTCACTGTACTTCAGGCAGCTACAAACGCTCCCTGCAGTAGTATACATACATATTCAAGCCATTAGTAGTTATCGTATGACCGCCCATGGTAAAAGTGACAATTGTGTAATTTTTCTATGTAAAGTACTATAATAATATGGTACCATAACAAAGTACTTTATAACATTTATAATGTACTAAATACTTTTGAATATTTTGTCCACTTTTATGATTTTGAAACACCTTCAGCATAAAATAGATTCATTTTGTCAAAAATTTTATTTATGTAAGCACAGGGAATTTGTGGTTAAAAAGTACTTTTTTCTACAATATTTAAATTGTATATTTCTTTAACAATTTTTAACAATAAAAATGTGTATTCCTTTTCAAAAATTCATTATTTTTTTTTTTCTTTTCTTTTCAGGTAATTATCTAAAAGGCTGTTAAACAGAAAAGTACTTTTCATAAAAATTTTAATTTTTGGCGCCTTAGAAGTAAGTTGTAATAAAAAGAATATTAATTTCAGACTTTAAAATTATTTTTCAATAATAATTTGCAATTAAATTTATGACATAATTCCTATACTTAAGCACAGAGTAAAACTATTTTCAGCTTTTTAGCAAAAAAAAAAAAAGTACTTTTTTTTATTCTTTGAAACCATAAAACGTCTGTTATTTATGACATTTTACAAACAGTGAATTATTGCTGTGCTGAAAACTAGTTGGTAATACGTATGCAATGGGTAATAAAGAAAGAGAGAGGAAGAGAGAGAGAGAAAATAAAAAGAGTCTAAATGTTTTTACACCTGAAACGGAAATGAAACATATTTATGCCACTCAACATTTTATATGCAAAACAAATACCGTTAGTTTGTTTCCTTTTTACTAACAAAAGGAAACTTTAAATGACCGCCTAAGCGTAAATGGCTATGATATATGCAAGTGTGTTGGCGTGTCATTATTATTGCTTTTCCTTTTTTTTTGTTGCTCTGTGGCAAAAGTACTTTTGCCTATGCATGAAGTAACTATTACGCCAATATAAATTTTAATTATTCAAATTAGATACTCTTTATTTTTTTTTTTATTTTTTTGCTTTTGTTTTTAAGCCTACTGCTGCTGATATTTCTTTTTAAACTGGCATGTTACCATAAATCACTGTCTTTGACCACTGGGAGCTATAAATTTTAACCATTTGGTTCGTAATACTCCTCTCTTTGCAAGGCTACTTCTGTAGCCCCGTTTTCTTTGTATTTCATTTCCTTTTTTTTGCTGCACAAAACAAAATAGAAAGAGATGATACCTACAAAGACATGTTATTAAGAATTATAGAAGGTATTTATTCATGCTCCACCTACCTCCTTCCTTAACTGTGTTAAACACTCTTTTCATACATATCTTTTCTCTTTGTTCAATACAAAAGAAAACCTAAAAATCACTATAAACGTCGTCTCTTTTGCCAGCAAATGAAAGCAAAAGAATCTATCAAAAGGGATAAGATTTTTAGTATTAAGTACAGGGATAAAAAGCTAGTACAAAAAAGCAAACGATATTTCAAAAGAAAAAAATGAAATGAAAAACTAAAAGCGACAGAGGAAATAAAAGAAGAAGAAAATGAAAAATCTTTAAGTTATACAAGTTTGACTATAAGAAGACGTCGAACAGGCACTTTAAGCAAGAAGAAAAAAACCATTAAAGTTGTCACATTAAAGGAGAAGCGGTTAGCAGCAGCAGTATTTGTTTTCGTTTAATAAGCCACCACATCAGACCTAGAATCGATAACATAAAGGATTAACCATTTATGAAACACAAATAAAGGTGTGATTTCTATGAAACTTTCATTTCATTACGTACGATACCTTGCTCATCAAACAGATCGGTTTTCTGAGTATAATGTCTTTTCCGTCGGTTTCCTTCACAAGGACATGTGGGAAATATAAAAAAGAATTTGTATTTCTTTTGGCAACCTTCTCTCAGCCGTACGCTAGTAAAAGCTTTGAGAGTAAAGGATTGTCATGATAAAGCTTCTCAAACCTGTCGTACAGCGTTGACGTTAAACTGTAGGTCTCGCAACTTGTGGATATAATGAACATACACAACGAACATAGGTGATGTGAAAAGCTAGGCCACAATCCTTTTTAAAGGATTTTAATTTTAAGTTAAGCTCCTCTCAAAAAACCGGAGCCAGGGAACGATATGTACAATTTGTGTGGATGACTCTAAGATCGCTAGCATACACATACACATACATAATTGGCCATTACAACCCTTCAGTCAGGATTACGGCCTAGCTTCTCAACACCACTCATGTTGTGTGCGTTAATTTTATACATGAGTGGCGGGACCTACAGTTTAAAGTCGACTCCGAATGACAGATTTTTTGAGAAGCTTTTCATGGCAATTTTTACTCTCAGAGTTTTTGCCAGAAATCTGCTGAGAGGAAGTCGCCGAGGAAATACTTTTTGTATTTTGTTTTTGATGTCTGGCCTGGGATTCGAACTCGGGCCTTTCGTCTAATAAGCCAACACACTACCTACTAGACCACGGCGACTTGCTAAGATCGCTAGCTCATTTATTAAATTGAGAAACCTCTACGTATGAAGTATAGACAGCACAAACAAAGAACGGCTTAAATCCAACCAAGCCCTTAGCACAGCTATAATAAGAACGTTTTTGGAAGAGTTTTTTTTTCTTCATCCCACACGTTTCCATTCGAACTAAGTGAGGATAATTGACCAATTCACACGACTTTGTATCGTGTATGTTGTATGGAATACAGTTTTTGTTTGTGAACGCTCAATGCTATGTATTGTATTGTGTATATCGTATTCCAAACTTCAAAAAACGATAAGAACAAGAAGACCAGTATTCATAATTTGATTTTCAAGCAACAAAATGAAAAATAATTATTGTCTCAAGTAACATAGAAAATATTTTGTATTTTTATTCTTCTTCTTCTTGATTACTGACATTTACATAAACTAATAGCACGAAACCAATACAACTTCCAAAAACATATGAAAAAAATGTGTATAAGTGTATCGTATTTTTATATGAAAATTATTAACAACAAGCATACACTGTTGTATAGTCATCCAACAATACACGCAATACAACGATACAAGGGCTTGCGTGAATTGCCCAATTATAATGAAGCCGCCATTATAATATCGAAATGCAAAAGCGTAATTGTAGCGCCCGCTCATGCAACAGATCTCCGAACGAGAAACCAGGCTTCAGACCACACTGTGCTTGCATTGATCACCATGGCGCTCTCCTCTCTGATCTTCATTGATTTCAACGCGGTATTCGATATCATTTATCTTCAGACAATATGGAACGTAAAGCTTTGTAAATGGGTTCCAATTGAACACATCTACATCGTGTACTGTATGAGCGGTTGTTAACCTATCCAATTGGTGTAAATACAGGGATGTACTATTCCATCACCGCTTTGTTTTGTATTCTTCTGAAATTGTACCTTTTGACTTGCTTAGCCGTCTTAAGCACAATAACTGCGTCTCTGTTGAACCCTTTTAAATTCAATTTACACGTAAATGTGATACATTAAGTTTATAAATGTGATATTTTCTTCATTTAAACTTTTCTTATGGTGACGCTGTCGCATTAAAAAAACCAAATTACCCACTCACTTACTCAGAGCAATGAATGGCTCAACAGCGTATACATACATATGTATGTATTTACTTTAAATAGGCCACCACTACTAAAATAGCAAAAAAAGTTAAGCGCACAAAAATAGAAAAAATTACGAGGTAATAAATAGACAACAACAGCAATAACAAAAATAAAAACACAGTGGAATAAATATGAAAATGTTTGTGGCAAGTGCAACGATTACAACAGCAATTTTATGGTTTTTAATACCCTATTGCAATATTTTAGGTGACACTTAAGCAAAATTGGTCAACTAAAAATGTGGTTTCAAAGGTTTTCTTCGTTTCTTCGTTTCTACGTTTAATCTTATTAAGGAAATTATTTTATGAACTTATTTTTGACATTTTCTTTTCTGTATTTTCTTGCCTTAAAGCAGTCGAAAAAGAAAACCAGATTAAAAAAGAAAATTTATAAGCAGAAATGTTTGAAAGAAAAAAAATGTTGAAAGTACTTTAAAGAATTTCGTTTGAAAGAGAGAGGCACAGATGAATAATTTCATTCATAATTTGGTTACATTTTTGTTTTGCAATTTTGAAAGATATTGGAATTATTAAATCATTATTAATTTGTTCTTTGAAAAAGTACTTTTAAAACAAGGTACTTTAAAAAATCGTGTCCGACTTTCTGATGCTCCGTGCTGCTTAAGGAAGCAGACGAAAGACATGAGATTTTAAGGCAACACAGGGGATCTGTACACTACTACGAAGATATCTGTCTCTTCACACATAAGCACTTGGCCATAGGAGCTATACCGCTTTAGCGGAACTGAATAACTGCAAGTAAAACTTATTATAGATGGCAGTCCAATAGGCAGCGATTAATAATCATCCTATATATAGGCACCTGGGTAGCACAATGAAAACCAAAAAGGGAACTGCTGTAAGCATTAATAAGGGCAAAATTATATTCATTTCCTCCCTTAGTATCATAAGTAACATACATCTCACGATATCGAAAGATATTTTATGCCAAGACAAAATCGTTAGCACTTTATTACTGGAAGAACCGAACGCTGCTAACACAACTTCAGGCTCTTTAAGCATTGATCTAAAGAAGCTTAACATAGATACATACATATGTACATAATTGGCCATTACAACCCATCTGTCAGGATTACGGCCTAGCTTCCCACACCACTCAATTTGTGTGCCTTAATTTTATACTTGAGTGGCGGGACATACAGTTCAACGTCGGCTCCGAACGACAGATTTTTTTTGAGAAACTTTTTCATGGCAGATTTATTTACTCTCAGAGTTTTTGCCAGAAATCTGCTGAGAGGAAGTCGCCGAAGAAATATTATTTTTTTCATATTTCGTTTTGATGTCTGGCCTGGGGCTCGAACCCGGGCTTTACGTCTAATAAGGGAACACACTACTTACTAGACTACGGCGACTAACATAGATAATTTTTATATTTTGATGGAGTACAACAAACCAACGAATATCTTTGAAAGGTCCGCGAGTAGCTGTGTACTAGTTACACTCTAGCAAAGCTTTGTGATTATATCCACACAGCAGCAATTAATATACAGAAATGACTGACCTGCTGAACTTTCTAGGAGAGCCTCTATAACTGTCGTTAAGGAGGAAATTTGTGGTCTTTTCCGTAGGACGGCAGGGAATATATAAAATTCCACCGATACCTGTAATATTTCAAGGGGTCCCTGTCCTCACTATGATAAGGACAGGACATTGAAAATTCTAAAGATTTCTTAGCGTAATTCGGTCATTCGAAAACCAATATGCACACAGAGGAAACTGTGGGTTTACCCTTTTTTTTACCTTGATAGCAGAATCGGAAGGAATACTCCTGAAGCAGAAAATTTTTTTTTTCTTCAAATGTCCAAGTGTAACAGCGAGACGACTAAGGTACTTTGGGGTATCTTCTTTCAATGTGTTTGAGCTTTTCTATTTTATAATTCAGGATGGCTGCAATAATTTTGATTGCTCGCTTAATATGCTTCCCTTCCCTAGGGAATCCTATTTGCTATTAACTACAGATTCTGAATTTAAATTGGCCGTGCTAGCTATGGCCTCAAGAGCCTTCAAGAGAGCAAAAATCTCTACTTGTAAGGCCCTACAGTTAATATTGAATCTTAAGAGAAGGTTAGGTTAGGTTAGAGGACGTGTACTTGTCAACTGTGACAAGTACAGTACCTGGAGGTCAAATTGGCTCATTGGCAATTTTTACTCTCAGAGTCTTTGACAGAAATCTGCTGAGAGGAAGTCGCCGAAGAAATATTTTCATATTCTCGTTTTGATGTCTGACCTGGGATTCGAACTCGGGCCTTTCGTCTAATAAGCCAACACACTACCTACTAGACCACGGCGACTTCTTTTCTTAAGAGAAGCTCAAGTCCACAATTCTTACAGAAAACTCCCGCACTTGTGCTTCCACCCATTTCGACCCGTCCGTGACGATGGGTACAATTTGATCTGCAGAGCTAGTGCCAGTCTCTCACTGTGTAAGTCAATGGAAACCGAATATACATAAACAGGGCTCCCTCTTGACTCTCTTACAGCAACTTCTAGTACGAAATTAAGGCTCTTTAGAAGAAGGGCCCATTTAATAAAATATTAGTTCGACGACATTAAAGTTTTTCAAATTTCGATTTAAAATTTGTTTTTGTGTTTTTTTGGAGAATTTTAATTTAAAAATAAATGTAAAACATTAAATAATAACAATAAATAAAGCAAAAACAAAAAAGAGAACGATAAATAGAGAAGAATAGAGATGAAGACAGAGAGAGAGAGAAAAGTTGCTGTTGTTGTAATATGTCAACTATTGATTTTTTAATTAAATATTAAATGAAATGAAATGCGCTGGAAAAAACCAGGGCAGACATAAAATGTAAAACGAAAAACGATACTGCTGTGCAGGGGGTGTAAAATACGGCAGCAACAACAATAATAACAACACCAACCATTATTTAAGCACACATAAAAACCATACAAAAACAGAACAGAAAAAAAAATATTAAAAAACCCAGACAAAAATACAATAACAACACCAGCAACAACAAAACAGGATTAAAAACTAAGGGAAACTATAAACGGGAAGACAGAAGACAAGACAACATACTATACTACACGTACGTAATAAAAGAATAGAAAAAAAAAACTAAAATAGAATAGCAGAGATAGAGAGAGACTAAATAGAGACAATGGCGTTAATGGGGTTTACGATGACAACAGCAGCTGTAATAATGTAATGATGGCGATGATGATAAAACAAAAACACAATAACAACAACTACCAGCTAACAAAACTATACAAAGATTTCATTTTATTTTCGTTTTTATAACTGTTTGGTAAACTATGACGTTAAAATTAGAAAGAAACATGCCTGCTAACGGTAGCCATAAAAATTTGCTTTTAAAAGCCTTTTTAATGCTGTTTTTACTACAAATTTTTCCTTAAATAAAATTAAACAATAAAATTATGAACAGCAAAATAGGCCTGAAACTGAAAAACTATAAAATTTGTTTGTGTTTTATCTGTCAACAGAGCAACTGAATTTGTCTTTGTATATTTGGAGAGAGAGAAAAGGAAAAATAAGTCTTATCCTCCTCTCCAAATACTCAGTCTGAAGCATTTCTTACGGTCCGAAAGGAACCCCATTTTTTTCCCCGCCGAGGAGAGGGGTAAATGTACCAAACCGTACCATAGAGAAAGTCGTCACATCCTCCGTGTGTGGGGCCCTCACCCACTAAATCCCCCCCCCCCCCCCCTCTTCTCGTGGACGTGTTGTGCCCACTCCGAAACTGCGGTGGTATTCTTCGGAGTGGAGTCCTTTTGGCCCTTTGGCCCCTGCATGCTCATATCCGATTCCGGATTGCTTGTCGAAAGTTGACAAAAAAGACATCTAAGTGTCTCCACTATTCCTTTCGTCTAAGTCCCTGTTTCGAATTTCGTTTGACACGTGTGCCAGTATCATCTATGCCGGCGTGCCTACATGTTCTGCAGCCTCAAGATCTCTCTTCTTCAGTCTTAGAATGCGCTCCACCTAATTCGCCACTGAGGCCCAATTTTCTCTACTCGCAATCATAACCCCGACAATGTTAGCGGCCGTGATCGTTGCAATTATTGACGTCAGTACAGAGCGATAGCTCTGCCAGCGTGCACATTCAAAAACAGTATGCACTGCATCATCAATTCCTTCCCCTTCCTCGTAAAGACAGTCAGGGGAGCCGGTCTTGCCCATTCTGTGCAGATATTTTCTAAAATATCCGCAACCCGATAGCATTTGTCTAGCGTAGTAATTTACCTTTCCAAATTTCCGACCAATCCATGGTCTTATGTCCGGAATAAGTCTCGCCGTCCACCTTCCTCTATCTTCATCGTTCCATTGTCGTTGCCATTTTGAGATGGTGTTTTCCCTGAAGTGCCCGGTTATGTGATTTCCAGCCGATTTCGCTTTATAAATCTCCATCCGCTCTGCTGCCAGCAGATCCACAGGGATTGTATCACAATTACGGCTGGGGCGGACACTGTACGATATGCCGACGTGATACGCAATGCAGCCGCTCTCGGTATCGATAAAAGTAACCCCATAAAGAATCTCTGTCTCACATTAACC
Source organism: Sarcophaga rosellei (assembly GCA_930367235.1). Lineage (NCBI taxonomy): Eukaryota > Metazoa > Arthropoda > Insecta > Diptera > Sarcophagidae > Sarcophaga > Sarcophaga rosellei. The sequence continues at coordinate 9,971,307 of OV884020.1, read as the reverse complement.
TAATCATAGTCTCCATATCATTTTGCTTCATTATCATGTTCAAATGACTTTAAATGCAGAATGCTTACGTTTAAAACTGGCTATGAAGAACAAATAATTCTTTGGAATAGGAATTGCATTCAGAGAAGATAGAGCTGTGGAATCTCTACCGTTCTGTCCCTCTTAGCTTTTGCGACGGCTCCAGAGTTTTTCAAGCGAAGGTTTAAGCGAGCTCTATTCGAACATTAAATCTCCATGTATTGGTTATCAATGCTAACGATATTGTATTGATCTGATAAGGGTTTCCAGCTTGAAATTGGGCTCAATTACTAATTGCTCCAGAAACCAGTCGGCATTGTTGTTCATGATCGTTTATCTTCAGTGGGCGTATGAGTGTTGGTCGATTGCTTACTGAACCAGTGTGAATAGCCCTTTCGGTAGTACGATTATTGCCAAAACAATTTTACTATTTGCACGTCTAGTCGATTGCTATGGCTGTCTAGTTCAGAAGTCTTAAGGTTTCATGTTTTTGATGTTTGAATGCAATGCCAACCATAAACCCTATTATTGTCGCCTTATAAATTATGTTAAGGGACCGCATTATTCAGTCGACAACCAGCAAAAAAACCTTTCATATCGTCAAAAAATAAAAAAGCGAAACTTGAATTCGCCAAGGCCCATCTCAACTAGAGTGTCCAAATATGGAGAATTGTGCTGTTTTCTGACAAATCTAAGTCTAATTTAAAGGATTCAGAACACACGACGTGTGCGCAGACGATATGAAACGTTTCACGATATGAAAGGTTTTTTTTGCTGGTTGCCGACTGAATAATGCGGCCTCTACCGCCCTTCTGGGAATCGTTCTTTCGCTAATTTTTAAATCTAAGCGGTTTCGTTTGTGACTAGACGATGCTGTAGGATCATTTTGGATTGTCCTTTTTATTCAGGAGTCTTCATATCGCAAAGTTTCACGTGGTCTTCCTCCAGAATGAGTAGGAGATGTGCGACCAGTATGCAAAAACTTTTTAATTACGCTAGAAATAATTGATCTGTTGATCGAATATTTTGCATTTAATTGATCTTAATCCAATCTAGAACTTGTGGGAGATCGTTAACTTAAAAATCTAGCGAGAACATTGGAAAACCAAAGAAGATTTATTTGAAACCGCAAAAGTAGCCTTTGAAGCAATATCACTTGAAATAATTAATAATTTAATATCCTCTATGCCTACAAGATGTGCGTATGTCATCCAGAACAAAGGATTCGCAACGAAATATTGATTTCAATAGTTTTTTTCTGTACATTAAATTGGGGATGCTTTAGTTTTTTCCGCTTACATTTGCGACTTAAAATGTTTTTGAATTATAACTTTTTTTTTATTGAATTCTGAATTCCTTAAGTTTGTGTTTTTCAATAATAAGGATATAAATAAATAAAAAAAATAAAGAAAACATTTTTTAATAACTTTGTTTTCGTAAAAAAATTATCATTTTAAAAAAATGTACTTAGGGGGTGCTTAGGTTTTGTCCGATACTGTATGTATACGTTATTAACTTCAGCGAAATGTCTATTTAAACGTTTTGTATCTTCCTTGTCATTTTTATAAACGATTTTTAATATTATTTTAGTGTCACAGTCTCTTCCTTTAAAAATTTTGTATAAAAATGTCATCGAAGTAATTTTTTTAATATTTTATTTCGATTTTTTTACTTCAATTTTTTTTCTTCATTATTTTTGTGTTTGTTATTTCAATTTCCCCTTTCCATTTAAATGAGGTTTTTGTTCTTTTACGTCTTTATTTATCAATTTTTTGTTGTAGTTGTTTTACTTTTAGTTTTTCCTTTATTTATTAAACAATTTATCGTTTCATTTTTAATACTTTCTAACCATTTTTTTTGTAGACATTTTTGTAAATGCGGTAGTAGTTGTTTGTTGTTGTCCTGAGTGGTGATTGTCATTTGTTTGATGTTACAATGAGTTCATGTTTAAGACAATTTTTACCTCTTGTCATCTCCCCCCTCGTATTACAATACTCGTATACCAATCAGCTAAGCAAGCAACCATTTTAGGCAAAAGATTCCTTGTTTATATTGTGCACAGAGAGAAGAGAAGAGAAGACATTTAGGCCTTCTTTTTGTTTTTGTTTCTATTGACAGTTATTTAGTTAGTGAGTCAGTCAGTCATACCGTTTGTCTGTTTGTCACTCATATACCGTTAGACAATCATACCAATTCATTTATTTATTCATTCATTCATTCACTCAGTCATTCGTTCATTCGTTCGTGTATTTATTCCTTAAGTCGTTCATGCAACTATTTATTCTCCAAAACATGTTGGTATGGCTGGTACAATACAGTAAACCCTCCTATAACGCGGTACTCTCAGAATGCGGTTTCCATATAACGCGGGGCTGAAATTGCTACAGCCCTCCTACATATAACGCGGTACTTTCAAAACGTGGTTTCCATATAACGCGGAGCCCTCCTATAACGCGGTACTCTTACAGCGCGGTTTCCGTTCAATAACATCCCTTAAAATCCTTGCAGCCTTTTAGTTTAGTTTTTATTTCATTTTTTTCGTTCAATTCTTATATGAACTCTTGAATTCAATAAAAATAATTTATAATTTATCTTGCCTTTTGAATTTCTTGGTCTCCATATAACGCGGTACGAATGATGGGATTTGTACTAATTCTGAGTTTCTTATAGCGTGGTTTCCATACAACGCGGTACGCACTCACCGCGTTATAGGAGGGTTGACTGTACTTACGTATGTAGTATGTGTGTTACTCTCTAACGTTTTACCCTTAGTTTGTTGCTATTGCTACTGTGTTACCAATTTTTAATTTTGAATTTTTAGTACAATTTTCTAGTTGGTACCAATACCAAAAACAACTACAATACAGGAACAACAACAACAACAACAACAACTGTTTTACAATCTAAAACACTCATCTAAATTTAAATATCTTCTGTGCATCTAGAGTAGAAAGATGAAGAAGAGGAAGAAAAAAAGTAAAACATGAACAGTTCAGTTCGTTCGTTTGATAATTTTTTTGATGGTAATATCAGAGGCAAGAAATCGTACTTTTTTTTTGTTTTGTTTAACAACAACAACAGCAATAATAACAACAACATACAATATATTTTATGTACAAGGGTTATTGCTTATATTGTTGTTGATGTTGTAGTTGCTACTGCTGCTGTTGTATTGGTGGTAAAAAGATGGTGGTGATGGTGGTGGTAATATGCTGTTCAAAATATAAGAAGGCCAGGATATTTCACTCTCAGCATAGGAAATGAGCAGAAGGAATGTGAATCTAATTGTGGTTATAATACAGTCGCCCTCAAGTTTGAGTTTTGTTTACAAATGCAATTTTTATAGTACAAAAGCAGCTTCTGGTGATGCTTCATAAGCTCTCAATGTCATATCCGACCGCTCATTGATATTATCTTTAGAGTAAATTGCTTAGGTGCTTATTTCCTCTACAACATAACGCAAAGCACGCATTAAAAAAACGCAGAACTCTTCCATGTTTCTGCAGCTGCTACAGAAGTCCTTGACCATATACCCTAGATCAATAGACTAGTTTTAGGTGCTAAGTGTACTACGATCATTTTGGTGCCAAATCCGTCGTCTTATAGCACAAACAAGTATCCAAGGAATCTGGTCTACTCTATCCGTCTACTCTATCCTTCAATTTAACTCAACTTTAAACAAGGGCAGGAGGTTGTTTTTGCCTACTTTTCCTATACTATTACCGATTAGATATCCAAACTCTTTCCGTTTGGATATATAGAATTCTTGGGAGTTGCCTGTAAATGCTGCTGATGACTCTTATGTTTACAACTCCCCTTGTCTTTACTACTCAAGACATCCAACTCTAGAACAACAATAAATTTAGCTATTTTCGCAGCACAAACACTTTGCATGACCAGTAAACATATCCTGTGTTGAAGAGCACCCTTTTAGTTGCTTCACACTCCAAAAAGTAAGAAGTTAAGTTTCTGAATTCGAAATTTTACAAGCATTACGGACCTCATTATATGCTCAGCACTTCTTGTCGTTGCACCACTAGTTACTAAACCGTCCATTTGTGAGTCCTTTTTTTCGGCATACGAACTGGTAACTTTTTTCTTTGCAATCATATTTCTAGTAAAGCACATTTGTTCGTGATCGATTTATCAGTAGATTGCACAATGGATTACAGAAAGAATGCGTTTTTGTTTTGCTGCTCTATCCGAATGTGGAATATCTTTCCTGTCGTAATTTCTATTTCCTCCTTCCTATATCCTTAAATAGTTTCAGTACAATGTACTGTCTGAATAGGTGTTACGTTCTGAGTGTTGCTTCTATAAAAAAGATCGTATGCTCTCTCTCTTCCTTCTCACACAAATTATATTCCTTGCTCCACTTCAATCCATTTCATTAGTAGGATCATCTCTTGAGTAAAAAAAACGAAAAACATATGGTTCGCCTATCTATAAAAGAAACATAAGTGGAATGTAAAGATTACTCCACCCATTGATGTAGACCAAGTGCAAAAATGTCATGAGTTTACGTACGATTATTTTGAAAATCAAAATTATCTAAAGAACCAACCAAACGATTGGTCTTCAATTACTAGGTTTACAAAGCTACAACGCTTAAAAATCGAAGACATAATGTTCACCATGTGATAGTTGAAGATGAATATTTAAAAACTGTCGGTGAAAAAGAAAATCAAACTTAAACGACCTTATAATAATATGTAGTTTGGAAGGAATAGTGCGCCTATATTTGTTTTAAAGATTGCATAAATATTAAATGTGTGTATGTGTTCAGGTATGGAGGTGTGTGTGCTGTTGGTATGCCAGTATCTGAACATTACATGTGAATATTGCATGAATTGTTAGCCTTCGTCTTTTATCTTTTTCATTTTAGTTTCCAAGATTTTTGCTGTTGTTGTTGTTGTTGTTGTAGTTGCCTGATTTTCCTCTATTTACCAAGTCCCCGTCATTGTCGTCCTCGTTGTCGTTGTCTTTGAAAGTGTCAATATCGTGTTAAAAAGTTCTTAAAGTTTTTAGTTCGTTTAGTTTAGTTTAGTTTCTTTTCTTTTTAATATCTTTCAAATATTTTATAGTTTTTTTTTCCTTATTTTTTTCGCTTCGTTGTTTGTTTTGTTTTTTCAATAAATTTTCTCTCCTTTTTTTTTATTCTTAATGGCTGTCTGTTCGTGTCATTAAAAAATCGTTGAAAAATATTTTCTTTACATTTTATGGGCCAAACAACAGTAAAGATAGCAAAGAGAAAAAAACAACAAATTAGAAACAACAAAAAGAAAATGTAGAAAACTAGTCAAGATTTCTTTTTTAAGGGACGACTCGTAAGAGAAAAACAAACTTTTCAATAAGTAAGTAATATGTATGTATAGGCAGCAAGAACATCACGCTCATCAATAACCACTTTAAACGATGTGAAGACAGTCTTAAAGTAATTGTGCCTGCAGCTTTCCCAAATTTCTCTTTTAACAATGCAGCAATGTCTTTACGTTTATGGGGTGATATAACTAAGCCTTATAATTAAACGGCATTCCTTTGAAGGCTGCACTTAATTCTCAGTGCGAATGTTTCCTCCAATTTTCTTAATATCTGTCTGAAAGGACAGATTGCCGAAATTTATATCGTCCACGAGTATACTGATACTCCCAAAGTTTCGGTTAGGTTGAGCATAGTGTCGTACAAATTTTTTCTAATTTTGTTGCGATCTGTAGTCAGACTTTTGATCTGCGTCCAGCTTCATCAAGCTTCTTCTAACAAGTTTTTCGATAAGTTCGTCTCGGTCGATCCATCCGGAATCCAGTAGAGGGCCAATATGTCGGTTTCCATTTTCGCAATGGTGTCTTTAGTGCAACGGATGTTATTCTGTATATTTTGTTCATTTTCGAGTTGATAGTTCAGTTGCACAGAAAATTTCTCAGACAATGTCATGTCAAGGTATATACTTATGTAAGTACGAATGACAAACTTTTCTTCGAATATCCACATTTTTTATGCAACACTATACATAATTTTCAAACTTTTGTAAAATCCACTTTTGTTTTCACTACTATTCGTTGTGGCATCATCGTCTGAGGTGATTTGAATTTTAAGCTAAAAGATTTTTGTATTTCGTCTATTCTTTATTATAAAGAAAGTTGTGATTAGTGCGTGAGCTTCTTGATCACATGGCTTCCCCGATAGAGTCAGAAAGCTCATATCGATGCAACACTACACTGAAATGTCGTATACTGGGCCAGTAAGAGACATACTAGTTTGTCCGAGAATCCTTTCCTCGCCAATGCACTCTAAAGCTGGATTCACCCATTGTTTCAGAACAAAATGCTTGTTCCGAAACAAGTTCAGTTTTTTGAGAGTTTGTTCCAAAACGATTCACCCACTTCGAACAATTGTTCTGGAAAAACAAGGTTACTATATGTAACATTTTTGTAAACGATGCGTGTTAGTTTTACAATTAGGCAGCACAGTAGCAGATGATCATTTAAATCCATCTTATTTTTAATATTGTTTATAATTGTTTAGGTTTTTGTTAATAATATTCAACAGTTTTTTAATAATATTCAACAAAATAAACAAACAGTATTAAACAACCGCTCTGTATTTTATTATCCATACATTCATACAAATATACATATAATATGATGTGGCAGCTCAGTTCAACTTTACTTAAAAAATTAAAGTAGCTGGCAGCACAGTTCGATTGTTTCGGAACAAAAATTAAAATTAAACCAATTCGAGCTGAAATTGTTCCGAAGCAAGCTTACTCTCTTTCGCTCTCTCTCTCAAAAAGAGAAACGTCAAACTACATATATGTATTGTTTCGGAACAAAAATGTTGTTCTGAAACGATGGGTGAATCCATCTTAAATTCATCAAACTTTGTGCTGTATTGTACTCAGCATCATTCAATAATACTCAGTATGGAAGACTCATTCTTAAGCATTCAGTATTCCATATATGTATCCTTTTGGTACCAATAGAGGGTCAGAGTCCCAATAGAGGGTCAGAGTCACCCTCAACCTTAAGTTCACCCTTCTCTCTTTAATTTTTTCTCTGCTGCCTTAGCAGTGGTGAAATCATTGGATTGTCATCCTAAACCTTTAGTTGACACTTTTCTCTTTAACTATCTTTTCTCTGCTGTCCTTAGCAGTGACGAAATCATTCGACGAAGTCTGGTTTTACTCTTCGATCACAGCGTGGTCACTGCAGAGAGTGGAGTCCTAATAGAAACTATGCCTTTTCTCTCAGGAGCACTTTTAAATTTTGAATCAATTTTGGAAGAATCAATTTGATAGCTATATAGGTTTTGAGCCAGAAAGGACGAATCAACTCATTTTTCTCTTCCAACTTGACATTTATTAAGGGATTTCTGTCCTGACACTGCCTAATAGGCATCACAGACTGCACTGTCGGAATTTAGCAAAAGGGATATTGGCAAGTAAGTCTGGGTCGTTTGGGCTAGTGAAATCATCCTAATACCGCATAATAATGGGCCTAATATGCCTAATATTACCTTACCTGAGTAAGAACATCACCTGTTTTCCTGTTACGTGGAGCCATCTAAATTAATTTTCGCAACTTATTGATTGTAAAGAGTAGATTAAACCACTCAAACAAACAAACAAAAAGATCATACCCATTCGGGATGTTGGGAAGAGATATTTCTTAGTTCATTCCCTTGTGATAGTCAATATCATGTCCGAACTATTGAATTGACCGACCATACATTAAATGTATTGCAAAACTTTTTTAATGAATTTTAAAAATCAATGATTTTTTTATTCCATTGAAAATAGGAAAGCAGACAGAAAGAAATTCCCATAAAAAAATATACCAGAACGTTTACTGCTTTAACTTTTGCCATAAACAGAGACCTGAAAAGATCAAAAACGAAAAATTTGGCTGAAAAGAGTAGAGAAAAGAAAACTTTTTAATATTTTAAGTGAAATTCATTTCACATTTGTAATTCCAATTTGTTGTTGCCTCTTTTGCCTTTTGATTTTTCTTGTTTCTCTATACCTCTTAAATGCAAATACTTGTGTGCCAGTTTTTTTACATCTTTTCTTGCATTTTTTCTTCTTTTTTTTTGTTATAAAATTTACAACTGATTAAAGCCAAGACTTGAATCGTATATGTACTTTGTAAAGTAAAATGCTTATCGGCTAGAAATAAGTAAGAACAGTCAGGCAGAGTGTTGAAAGTTTGCCGTATTAAATGCAGACCCGAAGAATACATAGTGGCACTATACCATGGAGGACTTTAAAAATTTCTTTGGAATTTCCATTTTTAAGGCATTCTTTTCTTATTATTTTAGAAGGATTTTCGTGTGATTTCGTTCTTTTTTTGCACTTTATACAGTTTTCTTTTATCACTTGACTTAAGCCTGTAGCTGGCATAGGATGTCCTTAACATGAGTGTTAAGAATGTCGTGTTTTCCTTTGCTTTTTTTCGTTTTGTGTCTTTTTCTTTTCTTTACTTTAAAGGTCTAAAAATTTTTGGTCAATTTTATTTAGTTTTTTTCGTTTTTGGTTGGTAATTTAAAAACATAATTTATGTTCTTGTTGTCAGAGTGCCTTTGGTCATGCAATTTGTTGCAATCACACTTCCTGCAACTCATCCAGTATGTTTCCGTTGAAAATAAGTCTTTCCTTGCACATGGATTTCTTTTTTATTTGTTTCTTTTAAAAGTTAATCGAATAAAACTTTATGTAAACTTTTAAAATATTTTAGGACATATTTTATTAATATAATTACAAGTTTAGAAGAATTTTTATTTGGAATTTTTTAAAAAAATTTAACAAAATAAACACAAGATGTTTTACTTGATTAGATTTTTATAAGGAATTAGAATAAAATTTGTTGGAAAAGTCATTTCGTTGTTAAAAAAAAACCTGTAAAATGTTTGTATTTTTAAACTATTGCAGGAAGGTATGAAAAAAGGATATATGGCGGACTTCTGTAATACTAAGTGAATTTGATAAATTTTTTCATTGAAATATTACCAAGCCTTGGCCACATTCATATACACAATTTCAGGTTAATTGATACAGGCTTTAAGATTTTATGGGCTTTTAAAATCAAATATTTTTTTTTTAAATTTTTTTTTCAATTCTCGAATTATTTGTCATAATTTATTGCCCTTAATTTCGAGTTTTATAGACATATTTAATCAGTATTTAATTTTAATTTAAAACCATTAAAACGAAATTTATTTTCCAACAATTATTTGAAATTTTTTTTTCTCATGTTCCCTCTGTAGTTGGCCATTAAGGCTTTTGCCAACTTATCTACTATCTATCAATTTATGGTATAACCACAAATATGTGAGTAAATACCCAGAAAAACACAGCAAAAACGATGGTGAGAGTGGGAGAGAGAGAGAGAGAGTATGGCAAGAAACACAAGGGGGAGTGTTAGAGAAATTAATGATTTCAAATTTTGTAAGCCAGACTGGTTTACTAATTACCAATTGCATGATTGCCTGTTTGGGTTGTTCGCATAAAGTCATATTATGATGAGGCGATAATAAGGTTGAGTGAGCCAATAAAGCCAAAATTGTGAAAGAGTATGAGTGAAGCAAAAAAATAGTTGTTGTTGTTAGGAAATGCATTTAAACGGATGCAATTCATTAAAATCATAAATTTCATGGCAACATATAATTTCCTGGCTTTTATAGCAACAAAAACGAAAAAAATGAAAAGAAAAAGAGAAAAACATTTTCATTAGAGAAGAGAAAATTTCAAAATGAAATGATTTTTATAACGAATCATTTGGCAAATATTTCTGCCAAAGAAAGAGTAGGAGAGAGAGGAGAGCATTACATAGAGTTTTTTCTTCTAAAAATATGCAACAAGTTTAATTGAACTTTTTTCCTTTTCACTTCTACAAATAACTATTGGTTTTATTTACAAACACTAATACAAATAACACACACACACATACACATGCATGTACCATTGTATATCCGTTTAGCGGGATTTTTTAATGTTTGTGGTAATTTGCAATACAAATTTTTCAAAAAATTTTCTGTAGTTGTTGCATACCAAGCCATGATATATTGAAATGCCAACATTAGCACTATAAATTATTTTTCAACTTCACTCTTCCCCTCGCTCTCTCTGCTCCTTTTTGCAAAAACAGTAAATTTACTGTTTAAGGAAAAAAGCGAGGCATTTCAGCGAGCGGGATTGCAAAAAAAAAAGCAAAAGACAGGACAGCGGAGGAGAAGAAAAAAATGTTTAAATTACATTTGTGGCATATTTGAGAATGTGTATGTGTGTGTATGTATGTATGTGCATGACAGTGCGACAGAGAGAAAAAGGTCATTTATAATTGAGTTGCAAGTATGCAAGTTATATGTGTCATACGTTTTAACAAAAACAACAAAATATTATATTAAACATGTACATTCTTCTGTTCTGTTCTGTTTCTGCTTCTGTAAAAAAAAAAACACAAGAAAAACATGACGCATATACGGGGGCCACGCAGGCAATGGCAGCCAAACCAAGCGACCAATATTTTTGTAGTTTAGGTGGCTGTAACAGCAGCAGCCATACGTGTATTATCTGCCTTGCACTCCCTCTGTGTATGTGTGAGTGTAAGTGTGTGTTTATTGTATAGATAGTGAAGCATATGAAACAATAGCAATGAAGTCCTTTGCCAATTGTTTTAACAAAAATGTAAATCGTACAATTGTAAATCAAAAACAATGGATGAATACACCAACTGGTGCCACAACAGCTGCTGCCACCTCAATAATAAAGTAAAGGGTTGCACTAAAAGAGATTATTTTACTCGCAGAAAATACCTCATGTGATTGACTCTAGCTAGAACAAAAAAGTCCAGAGCTTGTTCCGATCTAAATCTGTATAGCTCGTCAGACAACGCTCTTACTATCCAAATAATATTGTAGCACACACCACGTATGCTCTCCATAATCGGATAAAATTCGATAAAATTTAAAACGGTGAGGATTTCGGACCTATTGGACTGAATAACTATTGCATCAAGCATTCCAAAACAGTTTTTGTTACGGTTGGGTAACCCTTGAGACCGGAGATGTAGCCAACGAAACCAAATGTTTTCTTCAAATTAGCAAAACAAAAGTATTCTGTATATAAATTGCTCAAAATCGGATTAGAAATGGACTTGTGGAGTAAATGCAGCTAATGGATTGGATAGCCATGCTATTACGGATTCCAATCCAGGTTTCCTTACGGTCGGGTAACCTTTGGGACCGGAGATATAGGCAACGAAACTAACATTTAACCAAATTAGCAAAAAAAGAATATAAATCGGTCAAAAGCGGATAAAAATGGACCTAGTGGGGAAAGTGGACCTAGTGAGCTGGATAGCCCTGCTATCAAGTTTTCCAAAACAGTTTACCTTATGGTCGAGCTTTCCTTGGGACCGGACGTATAGGCGACGAAGCTGTCCGAATAGAATAAAAAATTAAATTGTGGGAAAATGAACTTACAAATTTTTAATAATTCTCATTTAGTTAATATGTATTTATATATAAAGATACAAAAACGTCGTATTTTTGCAAGTATAATTTCTTTGGTAGATGATTTGCATGTTTTTGGATGATGACTTGCATGTTTTTGGTTGATGACTGGCACGTTTGTGGTTCGATGACTTGCATTTTTTTGGTCAATGACTTGCATGTTTTTGGTCAATGACTTGCATTTTTTGGTCGATGACTTGCATGTTTTCCTCCATGATTTGCATTTTTCTGATGGATGACTTGTATTTTTTGGACGATGACTTGCATTTTTCGGTTGATGACTTGCATATTTTGCTCCATGACTTGCATTTTTCCGATGGATGACTTGCATTTTTTAGTCGATGACTTGCATTTTTTTCGGTTAGTGACTTGCATTGTTTAGTCTGTGACTTGCATTTTCAGATTGATGATTTGCATTTTGTTGGTCGATGACTTGCGTTTTTTAGTCGATGACTTGCATTTTTTTTGGTCTATGACTTGCATGTTTTTGGTTAGTGACTTGCATTTTTTTGATTGATGATTTGCACTTTTTTGGTCCTTTACTTGGATTTTTTAGAGGATTACTTGCATCGATGACATGCATTTTTTATATGGAGTACTGTTTTTGCTCCTTTGAGGAAAGCAATTAGCTACGACCTGTTTTGGAAATCTTGATAGCATACCTATTCAGCCCACTAGCTCCATTTCCCCCCACAGGTTTATATAAAGCACTTCAATTTTTTTTTTTTTTTTGCTAAATTGATGAAAATATTTACTTCGTCAGCTATGTATATCTTCGGCCCCAAGAGTTGTCCGATCATAACGAAACTGTTTTGGAATTCTTGGTCCAATAGCTATCCAGCCCACTAGGTCCGAAAACCGCACCTACATAAAGAGGATGAGGAAAAGGAAGAAGAGAAATGCAAGAGGAGAGCATGTCTTGTAGATTTCAAAGAATTTGTCTTTATTTGAGGCATCACCCTTTTGTTTTAGCCTTTCATATGCTGCTACTATTTGCCACTTACTACACTCGTTGCCGCTCTACTGGGTTTTAGGACTACAATAACAATAAGAACTACAAGTATTGTAATAACAATAACAACGATACTATTGTAAACATGAATTCTATATTCATACATAACCATTTCAATTCTAACCTAAATGTCCTTTGTCAAGATAAACAGGCAAAATAACAATATAGAATAGAGAGTGAACGAGTAGAGAGTGAGTAGAGTGTGCGATTTTATATAAAATTAGAAAGAAAATATAAATATTCTAATGGGTACATTAGTGGCAAAGAGAGATCACACATTATATTTTGGCAAATACATACGTATGTATATTATAACAAAATGTAAATCATCTAAATGAATATCCTTGAAATCTACAATACATGTTAACAATATTAAATACATAGAAAAAAAGAAATATTTCTATTCAATAAAATGTTATAGGCGATGACCTTTAAAGTAGGCTTAATAATAATATGAACAAAAAAAGAAATGAAAATGAAGCGAAATCATAGAAAAAAAAAGAACAGCAACATAGAGAAAAAGAGAAAAAATGCAAAATTTATTGTTTTAATAAGGCCCACAATCTACCAAAAACAACAAAGAAGAAAAACATAAAAATATTGTCACATGCAATGAAACTAAAATAATCATTAGAATAATCACGAAAAACCATAATGAATATAATAAAAATAAATTAAAAACATTTATTTAGATAATGTTGTTGTAGCCATTTTGTTGGCTTGTTTGCCTGTTTGAAAACATTAAGCGTTATGATTTATTACGCGTAAATATAGTACATTTCGCGGCTAAAATTTGGCACACATTTAAAACTGAACGGAAGATAAAAAAATACTAAAAATTCAGAAATTTATTGAAATGCGAAAAAAGGATATATGGGCGACTCATGCATATGTAGTGCAAATTTAATGAAATTTTATTTGATAGTAGATAACATAATGTGACATTCATCTGCAAAGTTTGAATGTAATAGCCTTAATATCAACAAAGATATTATTTTATAAAAATTAAGTAAATAATTAAAACAAATTTTTCCCAATATTTTAAATTCTTGTTCTAAAATTAATGTAATTTTAATGTGAACTTTTAAAACGTTTCTTAAAGATGTAAAAAAGGATATATGCGTGGCTGCGGTAAACGGGAAAATTGTTAATTTCAATGTATGTATGTAACATAAGTGTATGCTATGTTATAAAAATTTTATAAATAATTATAAACATTTTTTTCTTGAAAGAATTACACTTTTATGTTCTAAATTTAATGAAAAGTAAACTAAAAATTAGCACGCAAAAAAAAAGTAAATTTTTATTACAAAAAAGGATATATGGGTCGCTGCTGTATAACTAAAGCATATTCAATGTAATTTAATTTGAATGTAGAAAACATAATGGCACATTCGTTTGCAAAGTTTGAATACAATAGCTGAAATAGCAATGAAGATAATATAAAAATTTAACAAAATTAGTAAAATTTAAAAAGAAAATTGTGCAAAAAACGAGGGCGGTAAGTGTCGCTATTACACAAAACGGTGCTACATTGATTATGTTAGTTTGAAAGTAATAAAGAGAAGGAATCTATTTCATTAAAAAGAAAACAATAAAGATTTAAAATGCAAATAAAGGATATATGGTGAACATTTGTCTAAGTGGAAAGAAATTTATGAAATTTGGATTGAATAAACACCACTCTTGAAGACATTCATTTAGGAAGTTCGAAAGTAGTTGCGTGAACAACCAGGATATTACAGGACATTTAAACAAAAAAAAAATTTTAGTTTAAAATTAATATTTTGGTAATATAAAATCAATGTTTGCATTAATTAATAGTAATTTTAAAGAAATTGGGATACTAAGTTTAGCCATAATGGCTAAAGCAGACAAAATCAAGTGAAAAATTAATTGCAACAATTCAAAATCAAAGTTTCTTTGAACAAAAGTTGTGTACTTAAAAAAAAAACATTGAAGTGAAAAAAAGGATATATGGAGAATGTTGGTATAAGCATTAAGAAATTAATTAAATTTTTAACAGAATATAAACTATCCTTTGGGACATTTATAAACTAACTTTAAACATTATTACGTATATGAATATAATATTGTAGGATTTAAATTAATTGTTTATATTCTCCAAGCTAATGAAATACATTGAAATATATGAAAAGGATGTGTAATAACTTTGGCAAAAGAGTAAAGAAATTAAGTTTGAATGCAGGTCGTACTTGAGGGCATTCGTATACTAACAAGGATTTCAGAGAATATTAGCAAATGTTGTCATCTATGAAATTTAATAAGTAACACTCATTATTTTGCGTACAACAAACATTTTTTTTGTAAAAATTCATTGCGGATAGTTCCACAGTACTTTGAAATAATGGCGCTTTAGAGTAATATTTTATTTGCTACAAAACTTCTGCAACATTTTCTTTTTTAACTTATAATATTAACTTGAAAAAATGTTTTTTTCTTTCTTCTACTTGCAGCCTGACTTGTAATGCGCCTTGGGGGTGGTGTACCATACGACGGCGACCCCCCGACAATGAGCGCTACTGGCAACGACTATGCCGAATTATGCGATCTTGGACCTACGCGATGGAGTTCGCGTGGCTACTATCATGTACCACCACCTGCTGCGCACAGTTCATCCTTGCATCCTAGCATACTGCAAACGTCCACCCAATCGTCATCTAGTGCACCAACGGGTGGTTCAGTTGGACTTTCAGCCCATCATTTACGTGGGCAACCGCCACCAACGAGTAGTTACGAAGCCGAAGATATTGGCACCACATACGGTATGACAACACCACCGCCCGGTGTCAGTGGTCTGACCAGCAGTTATGCCGTCAATTCACGTATTGGCAATAGCACAAGTTCATTACGTGCCGGTTCTGCGGCAGCGGTGGGTGGCGTAGCTGGTTCGGCTGCTGGTATGGGTGTTAGTGGAGGACGTCCGGGTCTTTATTATTCACCACCGGGTACCTCATATACGATCATAGAACGGCCACATTCACCCCACTACTATTACAATTCGGCGGGTGTAGCAACGAAAGGTGGTTCACTACCGGGTCGTGGTTCGGCTTATCTATCATCGTCGCCTTCGAATTTCATAAGCGGCATGAGTGGGACACTGCCTACATCGTCGGCGGCTAGACATGGTCTGTCGACGGGTGCCGGTGTCGCAGCCAATGGTAATAAAAAGCGACCGATTTCACCAGAACAGGTATTGCGCATGTTTGGCGCTACGCAATCATCTTCAGTTCCTACTAGCAGTTATCATTATAGTAATGGTACCAGAGATCGCACTGGTCGTCGTAGTCCAGCCAGTAGTCCGCCATCAACAACGCATCAGGTGAGTCTGTTTTACGATTTACTCTTGAATTCCATTTGTAAACCTTTTTTCAATTTCTCTTCTAGATTTACCGCGAAAGAGAACGAGATCGTGGTATACCCAGTATGCATGACTTAACCACTAGAACTGTAAACATGTCTCGTGATCAGCAAATCGATCATGGCTTTGGTATATGTGTTAAAGGAGGTAAAGACTCAGGTGAGTTATTAAAGAATGTATCATTTTATATTTGTATGTGTGTTCTAAGTCAGGATGCCAGTTAGAGCAGAGAGTTTCACAAACTTTCTGAAGCTCTCTCTATCTCCCTCTGTTATTTATAATTGCATTTGCTTCGCTACACATTTTGTCTGCAAAAACTTCTATTTCTGCGTTTAAAGTCTGACGTCTTGTTGTCCGCATCTTTAATCCAATATCTTTTTGAGATAGTGTAACCGATTTAACTTCTACTTGTGACGATGAATTTGGACTGACATTGACTTCACATCCGACCAGCGCAGGAGTCCTGAAGTTCTATGTCTAGTATTGTCATCGGGTACTATTAAAAATAATATTGGAAGGCAGACTTCCTGACCTCATATGCTCAGCTATAAATTTCTGAATATCTGCTGTTATAAAAACTGTTCTGCCACCAAATTTTTGAGTCCTTGACAATCAACCAATCCTTACCTTCATCCTTTTCCTGCCAGTTGCTCTATAGTCTCCAACTTGTCCACATCTCCGCATACTTTTCAATGGACGACTGGAATTCATCCCACATTCTTGTTAGCGACCTAACCTCACAATGTCCCGAAAGAAATCTTATCAAGACTAAACACTACGACCCTGAAACCCACTGTGACAGATCCGATTTGGTTCTAGATCTGTTATGGAGTCTATACAGTAAGGAACTAGTTGTGCTTTACACCAGACAGACTCAATAATCCTCTGATGAGCATGACTGTCAACGGATATCATGAAAGAGTATAAACATATTAAGTCAGCTTAGTCCACTAAGACCCAAAAAGCAGTTTTCATCTAATCAAATGTGTAGCTTTGTTCGCAATCCCTATACCACATCATAGCAGCAGGGACCTCCATCCAATTTCGATACATTTGTGAAGAAACGTATACCATTCCGTTTTGGGAGTTCTAGACAATTTCATCGGTATGAACCGAACCCTTAACCAAGATGAAAACTTCGATGGTGGCAATATACAGTCGGTGGTTAAATCAAAAATCCTTTCACCACTATTCTAGAGAAGAAAGCTGTATTCAGCAATCCGATACACTCAGGTGCCGCTTAACACTTGATATACAGGTAATTTGGAGTAAGACAGAGAATGGTGTCAAGAACAGGCTTAGGCTGAATATCCTGTTTCCAATGATATTCAAAGAGGCAATCCGTTAATCCTTATTTTAGACTCCCGCTCACAATCGCCATTAAGGACAAGGGCCTTCAACATAACAAAGCATTCAGACACTTCTTCTTACCCTTCTCCACATACCCCTTCCAGTTTCGTTTAGTGTCCCATAAAACACTTTTACTGAATGATAATCTCTTTCTTTTATTTTTTAATTTGATTTCTGTATTACATTGTCCTTAAAAGTTATGCAGGATTTAAATTGCTCTTTCTATTGCAAATTAAAATTACGAAAGAATATACATATGTTTTTGTAATTGTTGTTATTCAAAAACAAGAAAACATGATTTCTTCTTCCCTTTAATGAAAATATTTAAAGTGTTTCATTTCAATTTAATATCCAGGTTAAATTCCTGAAAAGGAAAATGATTGATAGTAAGGGTGACCCCGTAAGATACATTCTTTTCTTTTGGTATTTATTAAAAGACAATTTTTCTCTCTTTACTTTAATTAAAAAATGAGAAATAAATAATATTGGTTTGAAATATTATGTATTTTTATTATTATTATTAATAACTTATCTAGAAGGGAAACCCTATGAATGTACTCTTCATATTAATAATATTTTATACAATTACCCTAGAGTATGCAATAAATATAAAAATGAATGAATGAATGAATGTTTGCATGTATGAATGTATGCATGCAGGCAGGCATTCATGTATAAGCAACAATAACAACAACAACAACTATTATGAATATGACTGATAGCATGAGCATATACAGTGGCGAGCAAAAATGGATGCATGTTTTTAATTTTCGGGTTTATTATCTTATAAAATTTTAATAGTGTGGAATATGATTATTCTTTCTGTGGTTTTTTCTTCTAATTTTCATTACTTTAGTGTATTCAAAGTAAAATTTCAGAAAATTTTAGCAAAAAGAATATAATTTAAATAAACGTGTTTGATGTCGATTCTTCCACTTTTGCACGTTATGCTATTTTTTTGCATAAAAGCAAAAAACAATACAAATTACTGCAATGTGCCATTATATAATTTTTTGTTTTCTTTTATTTACCATTCTATGCATTATTTTAATCATTAGAAGCTGTCAGTAGTGATTTGAACTTAATTATCCTCGTTATTAAGGATTGGTCTTCTTATATTAATAAAATGAAAAAATAAGTGTTGAAATTGAAAATAAAGTTGTGTTTCTAACAGAAAAAGGTGAATCCGCAAGAAAAATAGCAAAAGCACTTCAAATATCACACTATGTGGTCTTAAGTGTCCGAAAACAACAAAATGTGCGACTAGTTTCTGCAACTAGAGCTCGATCGAGATTGCGATGCTCGTCTTATGGAACGTCTTTTGAAAAATAAGGACACAAAAACACCAAAGCTACCTGCAAATGCCATAAATAAAAATGTCAGCGAGTGGACAGCCCGAAGAGCAGTTCGCTGAATCGGGTTGGTGTCCGCCATTAAGCAAAAAAAGCCGGCTTTATCGCATAAAAAAGTCAAGGCCCGTTTAGAATTTTGCAAAACTTATGCTAAATGGACAGTTGACGAATGGAAACGCGAGATATTGTCGGCTAAAACAAAAATTAACCGATCTCAATCAGATGGAAAAGAGTATTATTGGCACCGGCTGCATGAAAAACTTCAAAGGCATCAGGTAAAACAAACAATCAGACATGGAGGTGGAACTTTGATGGTTTGGGGATGTTTTGCTTGATGGAGTGTTGGTCCGTTGGTGAAAATAGAGGGTATAATGAGAAAGGAAAACTATCTCAGTATGCTTCAAACAACATTGCCAGAAAGTGCGTACCCTGAATAAGAACTGTTTTTCCAGCAGGATGGCGATCCAAAACACACCGCCAAAATTGTTCAAAATTGGTTGTCACATCAAAATTTTCAATTGATTAAATGGCCACCACAAAGCCCGGATTTAAATCCAAAAGAAAATTTATGGGCAATTATTAAGAGAAGACTGGCAGCATATGAAAGAGCTCCAACCAATTTAGACGAACTTTGGACTAGGATACAGGATGAACGGAGAAAAATACAAAAAAAACCGTGGAAAATTTAGTAGAAAATATTCCCAAGCGCATTAAAAGCGTAAAAAAATAAAGGACTGTGAACAAAATATTAAAAATTAATAAATATTTAAAAATTTCGAATACGTGCAAAAGTGGAATAATCGAGTTGTTTAAGTTTTTTACATATAAATTAAGTACATTTAATTTTTTTATATTTATTTTTATATCTTCAAAAAATATATCAAAAAATGTAATATATACCAATTTATTTTATTTAATTTGCTTATTTATTTCGGATTTTATAGTAGTTTTATTAAGAATGTGGCAGGATGCTTCCATTTTTGCTCGCCACTGTATATCTCTGCTCATTGCAATATTTTCATAAATATTTCTCTGGATTTTAAGGGATTGTATCCCAGGTAGTACAGTTTCTATTGAATGGAAATAAATTTATTTCCTTAGACTTAACTACTGGAGATATTACTACGTGACTGATAGCAATCGTATTACGTGATTTGTTTTAATATAATCTTATGACTCTTTACTAGCTACCAAGAGACAGTCTTGTAATCAGATGCAAAAGTAATAGAATAACGGCCTTCACTTTTTATATCGGTTGTACGTTATAGATTCTCTTGGACATTTTTGGACAATCTATGTTTCAACACTACAAATAAATTTGGCCCACATTCAAGAAATGGGATAATGTCCCTTAATTTTTCTAAGCCAACTACGCTTGCAGAACTGGCAAAAAGATTTTTCTCTATAATAATTCCAATAGATGGATGGCTTTAGAAATCCATATCTAGCCTTGAATTAGATCACTCTAGGTGGTGTTATAAAGATAAGGTTTTATATTAATTGATGAAGGATGATGTCGTGTTAATACATCTGAGGGGAGCCATCTAGGCAGGAGAGGGAAACACACGAATAACATAGTACATAACGTGGAGCACAACACTGATATGTCTTTATTGCCAAAGAAAACGTAGTTCGCTTATTATGATAATCTACACTCTCTTGAAAAGGATGGTATTATCCTCAAAGTCCCAGTAGTAGTCTAGTAAGTAGTATGAAAACATATTTCTTTCGGCGACTTCCAAAAACGCTGAGAGTAATTAAAATGGCCCTGAAAAGTTTGCCGAAGCTGTAGTTCGGAGTCGATATTAACCTAATAAATGGTGTCTTAATACTGATTAAAATATTGTAGTAACCAATTCAGAAAATAAGTAAGGAAAGTGAAATGGGAAATGAGCCAGAGTATACTTAACGCAGAGTTATCCGATAGTATGTCTAATATATCAATCGTGACCAGTTACATCATTCTGATATCAGATCGACGAATTTTGTGAAACGGATACGTGGTACAACTGCCTCTGGGGACTTTTTGCTACACGGATGGCTCTAAGCATGGCTTTGGAAACGGAGGCACGTGCGATCAGGGAATATATGATCTGGAGAAGTGATAATTTGGTAAACTTGACTTATAGGGATTAAAATATCTTCACAATAATGGCAATAGCATTAAAAAATACGGGATCAAAGACACGTAGTAATCAAAAAGTGATCGAAAAGGTGAAAATGCTTATGTATATACATAGTAGTATAGTATAGTATATTTTATATATGGTAGTGCATAACATATGTAGATCTGGATAACCCAATGCCTTCTAGTGAATTAAAAATCAGGTTACAAAAGTGGACGGGAAAATTGTATCGAGTGTCTTGGGACAATAACGCAGATTAAAACTGAACACCGTGGTGGAACATTGAACGTGGTGGATTGTGATGAACATGGAACACGGTGGGTTCTGATGAAAACATTGAAACTATGGAATATCTTTAACTAATGATTCCCTCAAACTAATTGTAATATAGGGTATCATGTATTCAGGGCTGAACATCTCTAATTTAGTGCTTATTTTTAATAGAATTTCTATGCAACCATGGCTCATGGCTCATGGATGTGTCGGTATGGAAATGTGTCGGTAAACGTTTCAATTTTATTTAAATTATTTTCTTTTCTTTTTTGCAATTCATTTCTTTGCTTTTTTCTAACGTTTTTTATTTTTTTAATGACAAAGTTCCAATAAACTTATTATTACATTAGGTTCTTAGAATAGATACAACACTTATCGATTTTGAGTGTATGGATGGATGGGCTGGTGGCACAGTGTAGAATTTCATATTTTAATACTCGTATGTTGTTGACTTAAAAATGCAATTTTATTCATTCATTTTATTTTGTCAACAATAGCACAAGTATCGTGGAAAAAAGGGAGTCAGAGAGAGGGAGGTGGAAGGTGGGAGGTAGAGTGGGGAATTGGTAATATTATGAACTAAATACATATTCTATAGCTGCAAACAAAACACGAAGAAGAAGAAGGAGTAGAAAACATTGAACAAAAGGTTTCTATTAACGAGATATGTATTGTGTAGTATATGGCACATCAGTTGTGGGCATACAAAGGAAGAAATTCTTAGAAATTATTGGAAATTATAATTTCGATTCGATTTAAAGTGAATTAAATTCACAGCAGGAAATCAAATCAAATTATAAGTTGTGTACAGTATTCAAAATTCATATTTTTGGTACTAATTTGATACAATTTTAAATTAGAGCACAGGGTGGGTAATCAAGTGATTGAAGGATAATTGTAGTTATTTAATGGATTAGGATTGCAGAGTAAATTAGGATCGCTGAGTAAATTTTCTTGTCCTCTCTGTTATATACAATTTTCAGAAAAAGTTTATCTATAAAAATGTTTTTAATTAAATTTTACAAAATTTGAAGAGAAATAGAAATAAAATTTAATTTTCTTTTGTGACATTTCAGGCCTTGGTGTTTATATTTCACGCATCGAGGAAAATTCTGTAGCTGAACGTGCTGGTTTGCGTCCCGGTGATACTATCCTAGAGGTGAATGGTACACCATTCACTTCAATTAATCACGAGGAGGCATTAAAAGTAAGTATTGTTTAACATTGATAATCACATTGAAATAATTTATATATAAAATAAATATCAATAAAATAACAAATTTATTGATATAAATATATACATAAACAAAATATATATCTATATACACACACACTATCACAAATACCCTATACACTTCCCAATATTATACACAATTTATACACATCCACCCACCATATTTTAATAATTCATACACTTTATTTAATCATTTAATTTCTTTAATTCACTTTACATT
The DNA here is from genome assembly GCA_930367235.1 of Sarcophaga rosellei. Taxonomy (NCBI): domain Eukaryota; kingdom Metazoa; phylum Arthropoda; class Insecta; order Diptera; family Sarcophagidae; genus Sarcophaga; species Sarcophaga rosellei. The sequence continues at coordinate 9,948,835 of OV884020.1, read as the reverse complement.
TATAATCGTATTAGTAATTAAAAGTTTGGAGCTAATATTTCCTAACACAACATCTCTAGAAATAGTTACCCGTTACGTACAATCATAAATTGCATGAAATTTTTCTTCGTTTCCCAAAGAACGGTTGATTTTAAATAATTTAAATAAAAATATTGCCAATAGAATAAAGAATAGAGCGTTGGATTAGGATTGTTCAATATGTGTATTTCTGAAAAGCTATTTGACTGACTGTATTTGGTCATCATACTATCGCAATGTCCATCATACTGTAGCCGATCTTCTATCAGTAATTCTTTTGAGAGCTTTCTGTACCATTGAAACTTAGTTCTTCGAAAATATCGCTGAGGAACCCACTCATCAGTTCATTGTAGATCTGCCAGATCTGCATGACAGTGCCAAACTACACCCATCTTTTATAATCCGGTAACAGATGATCGGCCAAATGTGCATAAAAATGCCAAACTACACCCATTTTTGATGATCTGCCAGATGTGCATGGAACCCAACTACACACATTTCTGATGATGCCGCTGAAACTGAAAGAGCTTGGTTGGAAAATCTCAATGTATCCACCACATGGCCTGGTCATTGCATCTTCAGATTATTAATATTTTCTTGATCCTTCCCACGCTCTCTTAACGGTATAAATTTAAATTATGCAGAGTCTTGGGCAACACGATAGAATCAGTTTTTCGCTCAGAAAAATTCAAAGTATTGCAAATATTCGAAAACATGTTTCTAAACATTCAAAAGGATTAACGATTAACCGGTACTCATTTTATTTTACCCTAGTATTTGCAAAACTTCCTTATAACGAATACTTTGTTTAAGAAAACTTTGTGCTTAGAATCTAAATACATAGGTTCCACAGGCCATTTCTTGTAACTCACAAAATCATGCCTCATTACCTACTTCTACACTGACAATTACTCTTTTTTTCGGTTTGTATGTTAAAACACTAATACACTGTGAGAAAAAATTGGCAATAGAAAATAAGTTTATTTTTCATTTTCTTAAACTTTCAATTAGATTGGTTTACGCTTCTTTTTTTATTTTCTTTTTTTTATATTTTCTCTAAGTTTTCTTTTAACTCTCTTTGGCATAAATCATTTGAACACTGAGAGAAAAAACAACTAGTGAAAGCAATTAAAAAAAATATCAGAAAATGAATATTTTTTTTAATAATTAAAAAATTTTTCTCTAAAAAATAAAATAAAATATTAAAACAATAATTAAAAGATTTTAAAAATTATATAAAAATAATTATTTTCAGTATGATGATATGATATGTATGATATTATGATGCTTAGTAGATTATAAATTAAAGATTTCTTATATGTCTGCCAATAAATTTCCCTTTGGTTTCTTTAATAAACCTAGCACTTGCAATAGTGTATTCTAACACTTGTGATTACTACATTCAATATTTAAAAATTATATAAAAATAATTATTTTCAGTATGATGATATGATATGTATGATATTATGATGCTTCGTAGATTATAAATTAAAGATTTCTTATATGTCTGCCAATCAATTTCCCTTTGGTTTCTTTAATAAATTTAGTATTTGCTTGAATCAGCCACAGTTATTTCCAATACTTGTGCTAAAAGTATATCTGTTTACTACATTCAATATTTAAAAATAATATAAAAATAATTATTTTCAGTATGATGATATGACATGTATGATATTATGATGCCTACCTATTTAAACTTAGTTTTTTTAGATGATGGTTGAGAGAACACCTTTGAATTCATTGTAAATATGTATGTCAGACGTGCAATTTTGTGTTTTATGTTCTATGTCCCGCTATTGCCTTCTGACAATTTTCGATGATGTCCCATCGTTCAATCATACTAGAAATGTATCATGTAGGTTAGTTAGAGACATATGTATATGAGCTGGTTATCCCCAAGAATGTCCCTATAATTGGGACAAATACAATATTCTTGGTTGTATTTTAAAAAATGATTCTAAATTAAAAAAGGCTATATTAATAACTTTCGTTTTTTTTTGTTTAAAAATGTGATTTTTTAATCATTAATTATGATTATAATTAATAATTAAAAAATTAGATATTTTATAATTTTTTTTAGAGTAAATTAATAAAGTTTTCATTGCTAATAAATTTTTATATCAAAAATTTTAAATAAACCAACAGTTAAATAAGCACTGTCCAAACATAAAAAATCTTTAAAAATACCTCATTACACTGCACTCTACATATTAAGCACTACCCACTCACTCACTCGCCCACATACTTTAGCTTCTTTGTCGATTTCTACTGTATTAAGTTCTACTGTATTTGAATTTGTTTTTTTTTTGTTTCCGTTTTAATTTTATTTTATGTTTTTCTTTTACGTTTTTCTACGTTACGGCGGTTTCCGTTACGTTTCGCTTTTGGGTTTTTTTTTTGTTTGTTATTTTTCTTTCTTCCGTCTGTCTACCTTTTTCTTCTTCCTTTTTGTCTCTTCTATTGCCACATTTTTTCTTAACGCAGAGATGTGTGCAGATATTGAAATCATCACGTCAAATCAGTATGACGGTACGTTCACCACCTACGCTTAATTCAACGGCACCGTTGCACGGTTTTGGGCCACCTTCGCGTGATCCAATGTATGCATCGATGGCCCCCCTGCTGCCACAACAAACTGCACTGCCGCCGGGTGCCAGTATAGGAACATCACCAACGGTTGGGTCATTGCCATATAGGCAGACGTGTTCCTGGATGGATAGACATGGTAGACCCGCCTCACCGCCCATGGAATATGGGGGACGACGTAGCGATCGAAGGGATCGGTAAGTTTAATATTTTCATTCAAAAATGTTTTATGCCATATTTATTTTAGGTACAATACATACTACGTAAAGAAAAGGTACTATTTGGGGAAACATTTTTTGAAAACCTTTTGAAACCCTTCTTTGAAGTTTTTCAAAACATTAAAAAAAAATCGTCTGTATTTATTTATTTTTATTTTTTGGAATTTTGGTACCAAAATTGTAAAAATAAATTATTTTTTTATAGAAATACAAGGCCCATTATAAAACTGGAACACAAAAGTATCTGTAGATGTGGAGAGTATGTCTATTACACGTAATTATTGTCAACATTTTTTCAATTCCACTAGAAGTGTGAAATAATTTTAGTTTCATAGCTGAAATGAAAAATACTCTTTAAATCCGCAGCTTTTTCCATTCTTCTCAAATTATTTTTGAAAAAATTAAAACATACACATCTGTTAGAAGAATTATTTATAGAATCATAAAGCAAAATTAGTACCTTTTGAAATAGATACTCATTGGGAATTTCCATTAACTTAAAGTACTTTTCTCTATTATTAATTACTTAATACATGTTTCCCTGATAGTACTTAGTATTTAGTACTTATTAATATTTACGGACCTAATAATTACCATGCTTAATTTTCAAATGAAATATACTAGAATGGAACAAAATTTTTAGTTTTTTCACTTTTGGTACTTTTTATTTAAATTAGTGACGAAATAACGTACTGTAATGTTACTCATTTAGAGATACTTTTAAGGAAGGACAGTTAGATAAACATTGTAAAACATAAAGAAATTAAATTTCTAAACTATAAATATTTTTGCTTTGGTACGAATTTGGTACTATTTGAATGATGAATTTTATTACAGAGTACATTTAAAATTTGCTTAAGTTTATGATTATTATAGAAGTATTCTATATGGATATGTCACGCACCATTAGTTTTATTTTATCGTCAATATCGGTTACCAGTAATGTTCTTCAATTCCCTTTCGAGCGTATTGTGTAAACGACTGAAGCTAATCAGCAAGGCAGTGATAAGACCCTACAAGTACGTCTTCGGACCTGGTGAGCATGATAAGAGACTGTTTTTTTTGCCGTCTGACGTGCTACATGATGTTTAAGAACTCCGTTAAGGTAGAAAAAGCTCTTTCTGGACCTTTCAATATTGTGCAAGAATACAGACGGGCCGATCTGCGAACTTCATAATGGAGGATGTTCCGCAGGAGACCAGTTGCTTGTGTTCGGCGGCGATATCGACTTCATTGGACGTATTAATTTGGAGCTCTATAGTATATGAAAATTAACTTTTACACGTCAGAACAAATTTCTTCTTTTTCAAATGTTAAAGCTACTCTACTTTATGGCTGTGAGTTCTGAAATTATATTACAAATGACATACGCTTATATGTATGTGATTTGTATGTGATTTCTTCCTATCACTCCTACACCTTTTAGTGGACGATATCATAAGTTCTCCTTTTTTTAGGACAGGACAGATGTTTCAATCTTTGGGCATACATTCTGTCCTCTAGCTTATTCAGTAATTAAGCTGATATCTGCACCCTACCAGCTTCTTATCACCCAGCAATGTTATACCTCTCCGAGAGATCTTTTTTTTCATCAGCTTATTTATAACTCTCTCACTTAATTCGGGCGAAAGTGTCTAGGACGTCCAAAAACTACTTCGAAAAACTCTTAATAATAGGCCTTATTATTGTTGTACTGGGATTGGCACTTTTTAATTGTGAACAGTACTTAAAATTCTATATTTTTGAGTCCCATAAGTACTACATTTGCTTTGTCTTTTTAGTTGTATAGAACTGAAGAATTTTAAGCTTATTTTCAGTTAAATATGGTGAATATCATAAATTCCTGTTCTTCTTAAAAGAAATATTTATAGCCACCCATTAATAAGTACCATAAGCAATGCTTTTTCTCAGTTATCAAGTTTTTAGATTTTTGTTTTTAGTACCTCTTAAAAAAGTACTCTTTTTTTAACAGTTTACTTTTCTTTACAGAATACGCCACGTCGAATTACTGATAGAACCGGGCCAATCATTGGGCCTAATGATACGCGGCGGTGTTGAATATGGTCTGGGCATATTTGTAACCGGTGTAGATAAGGATAGTGTGGCCGATCGGGCCGGTTTAATGGTGGGTGATGAGATCTTAGAGGTAAATGGTCAATCATTTCAAGATGTCACACACGATGAGGCTGTTAGTCAGTTAAAATACCACAAACGTATGTCACTGGTAATACGTGATGTGGGTAAAGTGCCACATTCCTGCACCTCCATAGAAATGGAGCCATATGATGCCTATAGTCCCACGGGGACAAGGTAAGTGGAAATTTTATTCTGTTATAAATTGTTTTTAACGTTTTGAAAAAAAATATATAGAGCACGTCGAAAAGGTCAAATCACCGCCATGGTAGAGGAGAAGGCTCGCTCTCTTTTACCCCGCCATCATTTTGCAAGTCTTTCGTATTATATTGCCGAATATTGTGCGAAAGCAATGACCATAGATGCCTTTGTAGCCGTCTTATTAGAAATGTTAGATACATATGAAAAGGTATGTATGTATGTATGTGTTGTTGTAGTTATAAAAAACTTACATAAACTGTGAAAAATAATGGACTCAAAACTTACAATGTTTTTCTTTTAATTTCTCGTCTTTAGCATACACTAGTAACGGAAATCCGTGAACTTATATTTCCTGAGGATCGTACCCGCTATGATGAATTAGTTTATCGTAGAGAACGCGACCCCTATAGTGGTGAAAGATTAAGGGTGAGTATTTAAATATTTTGTAATAATTCCGCGTTTTTTGAATAGTAAATTAATCTTTAATTTAGCTCTTCCTATCTTTCTTCCTGGGTTGCATTAATGCGCCACAGGTTTTAATAGTGTGTTCTACATGTTGGAATCGAGGCTGTCCCTACTTTGAGCATGTGTACCCTGAGTCTATAGTGACTTTTGCACCCTCTATCCAAGTTGGATTGAGCTTATCTTTGGATAGCATAGACTTCCGCTCGAAATAATATTTCGTTCTGGGACGATAAACTTCTGCTCCTATTGCAAGGTCCAGTTATTACATATCTGTATATCACATATAGTCCTTTTTATACAAAGAAGCATTACTGCGTAATGTTCTATGGGTTAAGCTATACAACAGTACAGGCGTCCATGCCTACTTTGGCACTAACCAAAAATATATTAATTTTCCAGATCCAACATCTGTTTTTTTTTGTCACGTTCAAGGACAGTTTAGAAGAGTTTTACATCTAATCTAGTATCCAATCCTTGTAATTGGATCTGTCTTTAGTCCTACTCGCAGATGTTAACAGACTAAGATGTTTTATCTTTCATGGTAACCATTACTTCTACTAAATTGGATCAGATGATATTGTAGTCTTACCATAGGCATTGGAAGCAGTTGTTTCAGGGTTCGTAAGCAAGTCTCTTTTAACCCTTTTCAGATATTTGTTTTACATATTAGTTCTATCCTTAAGGTATAGAGTATATTGTGAATGAAGAATTCTTTTCAAATTTTTTGTATTAATTTTAACGTTTTTTTAAATATATTTTTTCAACAGTTCAAAATTTTAAAATATTTTTTTATTATTTCTTTTTAGCGTAAGGGAGAAAGTGCGCGTGATTTGCCGGTAAGCTTTTTAGAAGATTTGTTCTACGACACTGACACTTTTTATTAAAAAATAAATATTTATAATAACATTATATTAACAAAACAGTTTCAATATTAAACTACTACTACTATTACTAATACTATTACTCTATATTACTATTATTATTATTAATAAACTCTACTAAACTCTATAACTCTACTAAACCCTATTAAACCTACAGAAAAAAAAAAAATATTTTATTAACAAAAAAAAAAAAAAACAAAAATTAAAATGTATTTTTAATTTAATTAACAAGCATGTTAAATGTAAAACGTGTTAGTCTATTAAAAAACATACTAATTTTATTTTAATTTTCCTTTTTTTTGTGTTTTTCGTTAAACTATAATTTTGTGGTACGAGATGTTGTTTAACTTAGTTTTTCTTTAAGTGTAAGCAGAGGTATTTGTTTGTGTTAAAACCGAAAAACAAAAAAATAAAATAAATGTTTAGAACCATTGTTGTTGTTATAATCTTGTTAAACTTATTAAATTTTAAATTTATTAAAACAAAACAAAACAAAGAAAAAAACTCAATAGATAAAAAGAAAACAAATAAAACAATGAAAAACCCCTTAAGGATTAAAGACAATAATTTTTAAAATTTTCCAAATTTTTTTTTCAATAAAAAAAAACGAAAACATTTTTAAAAATATAACTTAATTAAAAATATTTAAACAATAAAGTAATATTTAAATCCATTTAGTATAATTAAATTACAAAGAAAAAAAAAACAATTTAAGAATTTGTATTAAATATTAAAACCCTTTTGAACACTTTGCATGCTTTTTTGAAAATCATACACTAATTACTCTACTACTCTACTCTACACTTTAAATAAATTTGTTTTTGAAATAAAAATAAATCCCTTAATAAACTTAACAAAACAAAATGTTTAACATTTAAAACCGAATACCAAACAAAACCCGTATCTATTGAGCTGTAATTTGTATTTTTGTGTTTGTTAATCTTGTTTTTCGTATTTTTTTTTTTTTTTGTGTTTACCAAGTAGTCTTAACGTTATTCTTATTTTATATTTTTTCTCAGTGTAGGCTATTCATAAGTGCCGAATGTCAATTTTTATAGTTGAATTACAATTTTAACATTTTTATTTTAACACAATTTTTTTTTTTCTTTAATTGTTCGAAAGCAAAAATCACACACACTCAGACACACTTTATTTGAAAGCATAAACATGATTTTATGACATCTTTGGTTAAAGATTTTAACTAAAAAAAAAGTTTCTAAAATAAGCACCAAAATTATTAAACAATAGTACTAAATAAAATCACAAAAGCTCTAAAGAAAGTACTAAAGTTCCTAACAGGCTCCGTATCTGTACTCAGTACTCATACGTAGGCCGTAATACATTGTATACTCTATAATATCCCCTAATCGTATAATTACACGATCGATTAGACCAAAGAACTGTTTCAAGAGTGGACTAACGTACCGTTCCATTAGGCCTATGCATTTCATTGTACCTGGTCATTTGCATTCTCATTGCTTCATACACCACAATGCCCCGGTACACGGCACTGTGCAACCTTATACCTGTTCAAAAGCCCTGTGAAGGCCTTCTTGTAAACTGAAAGGAGCCTTGCCTTCTTGTCGACTAAAACGAACCTTGAGATGGCATAATGTCCATCCAGTAACTTTAAGACAGCCTGGAAATCAAATTTACGAACTTCCCATTCCCAAACAAGTAACGCTGCTTTGATTTTAGCAAACGCCTGCAATATGCTACACTAGTCAACGTACACCAGAGCCCACAATCATTTTCGAGCCAGATTTGCTCCTCCAGGTGTGAGTAGATCTTGCCCTCTAGGCCTGAGCAGACCTTCCTCAACTGTGGCTACCATGTGGAATCCAATCTTTTGCTGGGAAAAGATTACATTTGACAAACCACTGTAAAATTCGTCTTCCGCCCGTTGTCGGATCAGACTTCCCAACTGGTGCCTAACATTGCACAAATGTCGTGCATCAGTAATAACTCACTCGAAGTGTGGCTTCCATTCTATAAGAGTATTTCCTCGGATATGTGATTATGTATCCATATTGATATGTTGATATGTATCCGTATTGATGCATTTTAAATATATGAGAGGCCGCCACACATTTAATCCTTATTCATATATATAATCTATAAGCCAAACATCATCCAGTATTAGTTTCAGTTAGCTAATCGCTCACCACCAACCAAGTTACTTTTTTTTTCTTCTAATATCTTGTATTTAGTTTTAGTTATAAAGATAATTTATATGTATAGAATTTTGAGAATGAATTTTATTTCTTTTTTTTTTTTTTATTTGTAATTATTGTAGCAAATCGTTTGTTTGCTTTCGTTACAATTTAATTTTCAATTATTTAAAAATTAACAAACAAAAACAAAGGCATTTTAAGTTTTTCGTGTAGTTGAAAGAAAAGCTTTAAGTTAAGTTTAACTGTTGTTCGTATAATATTTTCAAATTGTTTGAATATTTTTTTTTTTAACATTTTTTAATTGTAAACAGAAATATCTATGGAAACCTAAGCTTTCTATTTGAAAAAGTATTTTTAATTTATTTTTGAATTAAAAAAATTGTTTGGAATTATTTGAGAAAGGCGATAAGAAATTTCTATTTTTAACGCGCAATAGCCATTATTTCTGCAGTATGTATATTTAAAAGGGTCTACCGCATACGAATGAATCATAGGAACATAAGGAAGTTATTCCAGTTGTCTCTAGTAGATGTGCAGAGTCTCATTAATTAAGCTGTATTTACTTTTATTCGTGCAAGTATCTTTAGCTCGTTTCACAATCTATTTGTCTTTGATTTTTAGCAGTGGGTTAGGCGTTCCCACCGACCACGAACTAAGTTTTGAGTAGAACATATTCGAACCATTTACACTTCAGTTTTGGAATCTCAATCTTACTCTCCAAAATTTGTGTTACCCTTAGCTACTTAACGTCAATCTTTAATTATTTTTAATTTTAAATAGAACTTGTAAAATAACAACAACAAGTGACAATTCTTATTGTAATCGTCAAGGTAGTCTGAGACTTGTCAATTTGACAAGCAGACAGTTAATCTAACTGTGACTGTGTATGCATGTCAATCATACTTAATAAAACAAAAATATTGTGTATTACTTGTCAATTCCTAAGCGCAAAACCACCAGTAGATGTCATGAAATCATATTGCTTTTCGTTTTGCAAACTAGAAAGTAAACAAATTCTACAAATTAAAGTGAAAACAAAAAAAATTTGAAATTAAGAAATTTGATAAACAAAGTTTTTATTTTTGAACAAAAAATATTGGTGACGAATTAAAAACCACACCTTAGAGAAACGTTTTAATTAAATCACATTCAAAGCAATAGCATTTTAAACGTCACTATCACCACCACCACCGCCATTACAATACCCAACTCACCATCACCAAACACTCAACGTACACTTTAAGAAATTAATTGATACGCTACAATATTTAATTAATTAATTAATAAATAATAATAACAACAAAGCACCCTTCTATACTACATATTGTATATCATATGGATTAAAGATTAACAAATTATTTTGAAATACATATTTATCATAATACAACAACAACACTTTGTCAGCACCATCACCATTTAAATGCCTTCCTTATTTACAAGGCCAATAATAATAAAATTAATTTTTTTTAATACACTTTAAGCAATCCAAAAAAAAAAAAAAATTAAAAGAAAAAAACTAAACGTTTTTAAAATTTAATTTGCTAAACTATATTACCCATACCATTACGTGTAGGTAACCGAGGTGGATTTGGAAGTAAGTGCAGCTACTGGCAGAAGTCCATCATCGGACTCAGGGCTGGGCATGACCGTGACGGATATGAAAAATCGGTACTCTTTCTTTATAAGAAATTAACACTGTCTTTAGCACATGCATACACTTTTAAAAAGAAAGCAAATCTTAAAAAAAGACAAATTTTTAATGACATTTTTTTTTTCTTTCCGTAACCAATATTTTGTTTTTCTCTCTCTCTTACGTTTGCTTTGAAAATAATTCGAAAACCTCAAAAAACCTTGCAAATAATTTGTCAATAAAAAAAAAAAAACAAAACAAAAAATAAAACGAAAAACCAATTCGAACAAAATCTTAAACAGACCCTTACAACGTATACCCTATCGGCCCATGTCGGCTGAACCGATTTTGCATCGTACTCATTTTCATCCCACACCACAAAAATTACCAACCAATAACACCACCATACAGCAGCATCAGCATGAACAGCTAAAACAGCAGCTACTACAACAACAACAACCATTACCACCACCACTGCCACCAACCACATCATCAATATCATCATCATCAACGAATTTCTTGCATCCCTCCCATCATTTATCGCCCGTTGCATATCGTTTGAATAGCCATCATGCCTCACTGCGTCATATTGGTGGTGGCGGCAGTATGGGTTACGGTTTTGGTTTACGTTGGGCCGGTGGCCGGGGCTCATCATCATCGACTTCAAAAATAATGGGACCAACTCATAGCAGTACCACTCATAATACGCCACAAAAGCAGTTTTTGTATAAAACTAATGACAGCAACTGTGGTGGCTTGAATGCCTCTGACATGGCCAACATTCATCAGAAACATTTTGACCATCATCAGCATCAGGTGAAACATTGAAAAAAAATTAAAAACTTTAAATTAATAGCAATAATTTAACATAAAAAAAGTGTTGCCATTGATAAAAAAAAACCAAATTAAAAACTTAAATTAAGCCATATAAGTAAGAGATTTTAAAAGAGGAACGCTTTTTATAACTCTCACTGTCACCTCTTTTTTTTTTGTATAAAAATGTTACTGTCTATATCACTACCACCACTTTTCTGCTCTTTTAACTCTTCCATTTTCTCTCTTTTTCGCTCTCTATTCAAAACTCTTGCTACTTAATTTTTCAATTCTCTGGCAAAATTTCACCAATAATTCGCACTTTTTTGTTTGTTTAAAAATTTGAAATTTTATTTGTAAAAATAAGAACAAAAGAAAAAATTGACATTCGAGGTTTATATTGTATTTGCTGTAGGGCCTATATATACATCTCTTTTTTAATATCTCTTAGTGTAATACTAATTCTCCTTGTAACCTTAAGCAGGCCTCTGAGGCTGAAGTAGTAGGCATTATTTTTTTTTTCTTACCAGTAACTCTAACTACAATTTATTTGTATTGTGTGTCTGTACTAAAATTTTCTTTCCTATAAATGTGTAAAATTTGCCGTCGTTTCTGTTTCTGTGTGTGTGTTGATTTGATTTTTCTATAATTTTATTTTAAATTCTTTTTTAAATACTTTTTTTCTTACAAAAAAATTTGTTTTTGGTCTTGCAATTGGTACTTTTCTCAGTGTATTGCAAATAAAAATTGTAACAAAAACCTTCTACTTTAAAATTCAAAGTCAGTTCTTAAGTGTCTAAATATAACAATATAAGCTGTATACAATTGGTTTTAATACTAAAAACCTAATTATTAGTACTAAAGATATTTTTCTTAATGGATACTACAACGGGAAATATAGGTTACGGATTAATTGTAAAATAGCTCGTTAAAAAATTTTTTAAATGCATTAAAAACAAGTAATTTCGTACTAAAAAATATTTTTAATACTAAAAACTTCTTATGCTTTAATATGAACATACTTGTGATTTGGCCACCAAGATCGTTCAATCTTTACACAATTTTTTAACAGTAAAAGACCTCCATGGAATTTTACATTCTAATGAAATCAATACTCTTCTTACGAGCTGTAAGAATATCTAGTAATCTAGCACTAAAATTTAGTACTAAAATTGAATCGTGAGTGTTAAATTTAATTGTATTCTATTTTGTTAAGTTAAAAAATAAACATTTAATCCCAAATTGTATTTAACCAGGATTAAAAATAAGAATTTAAAGTTTAGTAAATATTTTTAGTACAAATTTATTGCTACTTGTTGTCAAAACGAATTGTATAGTAATTTTTACTATCAGAGCATCATAAAAAAAATCACTTAAAAACTGGACTTTGGCTTTTAAGTCTCTTCTTTAAGCCTGTTTCTTTAAGTTTATTTTTTTTTTTAATTTTATTAATTTTTTTAATTTTATTAATTTTAAATCTAATTTTTTCCCATAAGAAAAGTGTCAAAAAGAATCTTGTATAATTTAGTATTATTTTTCAAATTATTTTCTTTTATTGAATTTCTTTTTCTTTTTTTTATTTCTGTGTAATAAATGGTTGTTGATATTGAACAATAAACTGAAAAATGTGTTAAAAAAACAAACAAAAAAAATATTCCAACGAAAATAAACCAAAAAAAAAAAAACAAAAACCGAAACAAACTAGGAATACGGCTGTGATGACCATAGGTCCCGAAGAATGAGTGAAACCCATGTACTGCCCCATGCGGATTATGAACAAGATGTGGTGAGTAAAGGTTTTCAATTTCATTACATTTCTTTCATATCTCTTTCAAAATTCATTTAAAAACACAATTTTATTATTTTGATTTTACATACCAATACTTTTTATAGTTTTATTAAATTTAAAATTACATTTAAAACATACAATAATATACACATACATATGGGGTTACTCTTTAATTACATATATTTTCATAAAATTAAACACTTAAACCGCTAACTTATATTCTAAACAATTTTTTTTTGTTTTCTCTACTGTTAAAACGAAATTTTTAAAAACAATTTACTTTTATTATTCTTCTTCTTTTCTAATTAAAATTATCGTTTTACATTAATAATTATAACTAAAAAGAAAATTATTTCGATAATTATTTAAATTTTTTGATGTAATGTTGGTCGAAAATCCTCACAGCCACCCTCTTGATATGATTGCTGGTGATGGTGATTGATTAAAATCGATTCATTTGCTGTCACTAGATAGTCACGTGGTGGTGTATACGGTCTATCTAGAGGATAATAGCCGCTGCGTGGTGGACTATTACCGCTAGGTTCATATTTGGGGCGTGGTATACGTAATTGTTTAATTTCCGTTAAATATGATTCCATTTTGTCGTCTAGTAAAGTTAACTGAAAATATAAGGAAAAAAAGATTGAAAATATTATTTAAAGCTAAAATGAAAAGCAAAATTTTTTTTAATAAAATTAAAATAAAGAGAAATTCCTATGTATATCCTCATACTTAGTCCGTCCGTGAGCTTGTAAAAACATAGGTTTTCTGTTAAAAAAAACGTTTTTCAATATTTTCATCTTTCATTTCCACACATGTTGTTTAGCGTTTCTTAAAGATTTTTAGTTCCATTGTCGTGAAAAGGTGACTCAGTATTGCAATCATGCCTATAATGTATTTTCTAAGCCTATTGCACTACTCCCTGCTTATCAACTAATATGCATGCAAGTGTTTCTTTCTCGAATGCAATAATGCCTCACAGGTTTCAAGAGTGTATTCCTATAAAACATCCTCATCGTCGAAGAACCTACATGTTGGGATCGAAACAACCCCAAATCGAATGTACTATCTTCAATTTAACCTCATAAGAGCCGTGTGCTCTAATAGCCTCTTTTGTACCTCCTTTACGTTGTATAGTCTTCCGCTTGAAAGATACGCACCAGTTTTTTCATGGGCATGGAATATTTCACGGAATAAACACCCAACCATCATGTATAATTTCTGTAATGCATCCCCAGGATTATTCTGCATGCCTTTTGTATACCATTATAGGATGTCTGACCTTTATTGAGATGCTTTCTATATGAGACCTCAATTTACTATCTTAAGTTATTCCTGGGCATTTGACCTCGATTTTCTGTGATATTATCTCACCCAGGATTCGAATATTCTTCCAGTGCCGGATTGATCCTCAGACCCATTGCCAAGCACCAAGCACTAACCGCTTTGAATGATACCGTAGAGAATTTCTTCAAATTTGCTTTAAGCCATCAAGACTATATCGTTTCCACATTTTTTGCAGTCAATGCCCGCCTCAGATAGTTTTGTTAGGAGTTCATTCACAATCAGGCTTCTTATTAGTGATGAAAGAGCACCATTCTGTGAGCATCCTCTAGTTGGTTCCTTTTCTGGGTATGTTTCCGCACATCGGGTGTAGAGGACCTCTGCCATCCATCTGGCATACATCTATTGACCCTATGGCTCATACATCTATTGACCCATTTATAATTTCGAGAGTAGTGTTATCAAGAACTGCACTTATGATTACATGTTTCAAGGACTCTTGACTGTTTTACACTAAATCTACAAGAGCTGATCCAATAAATCTGCCTGCACTTTAACAGTATTTGTTGCCTGTCGTTGGTGTACATATCTTCTTAATTCTCACCGAAAGGAGTTGGTAATCGTCGAAGTATAGTGCTTGACAGCAATGGTCTGTCCAAAGACGTTCTCAAGGAAATATGCACCAACGACGTTGTCAGCCCAAGATCCACATTCAACAGTGATTGGTATTTTCCCAAATTCGAAAATTTTGTTTGTTCAAGCACCTATTCAATAAGAAATGGGCCTCATCACTTAAGAGCAGGACACGTATTTAATTCTTTGCATGTCTTGTTGACTGCTATATCCTCCTGTGGCAATTTAAACAAGAAATTGAGTAAATGCCAACAAATTTGATAGATGTAGCTTCAATAAAATGGCTAATATCAACTGTCCCTTAAAATAATTTTTATTTTTATCTAAGACTTGATTAAAAATTTATTTTCAAGAGGTTCATTGGCCAAACCTTCTGTCAATGATATGCCAACTAAATACTTGCACTCTTATTAAGAAAATATCACATGTAATAAAAAGAAAATGAGCTACACGCTCTCCTACACTTGAAAGTGAAAACAGACACCTTAAGGAAATTTAATATATTTTTTATTTGCTAACCACACATACATACATACTTAACACATGTCATGTTTGTTTAGATTTCAATCTACGCGGTTTCCTAAGAGAAATTTCAAATAAAATTTATTTCGCAATTCAAATCAAACATTGCTGGGCTCATAATTTTTAATGCAAGCTCTGTAAATATTCAATACATACACATGTATATGGAAAGGTCATTGAAATTAATTTTATTGTATATTTTTTTTCTAATTAATAAACCGTAGCCTTTAGTAAAAGGCATGATAAGGCATCATATTTCGAAACGGTCATTGACTGTAGGTTTTAAACCACAACAATTGTTTTAAAATAAACAAAAAAAAAAAAAAAAAAAGACGACTAAACAAAACAACAACATTCGTTTGACTAAGACAGATTATTTAATAGCCTTCGCCTACAAAAAGTATTTTGAAAAATTCAATTTTCGTAGATCAACAAAATTCATTGAAATGATTTAAAAATAAGCCACCGTAACAAACTTTGTATGGCTACCACAACGATGATGCCCATTTATATATGAATGGTTAGCTGAACAAACAAAATTTTTGGATTTAGGGACAATACCCATCCACATTAGATCCAATCCACTGTTTGATGTGAATTTTGGGCTGCCAGCGTCATTGGTCCATATCTCTTTGAGAACAATGTTGGCCACGCCATCGCAGTTAATGGCGAACACTACATGTTGATGATTACCAACTTCTTCTGGTCTGAGTGTCGATTATTCAATGTCCAGTAA
Organism: Sarcophaga rosellei; assembly: GCA_930367235.1. Classification (NCBI taxonomy): domain Eukaryota; kingdom Metazoa; phylum Arthropoda; class Insecta; order Diptera; family Sarcophagidae; genus Sarcophaga; species Sarcophaga rosellei. The sequence goes on along the minus strand of OV884020.1, from coordinate 9,932,752 downwards.
TAACTCCTAAACCTGTGCTAAACGACCTCCTTTGGAGTTTGGACTGGCTATACGCCCGCCTTTATACCAAATATGGATAGTTTTCCTGCGTTGTATTGCACACATGAAGTCGCCGTAGTCTAGTAGGCAGTATGTAGTCTCATTACACCCGAATCCGCGGTGTAAAGTCCAATTTAGACATTTCGAAAAAAACGAAATATGAAAAAATATTTCTTCGGTGACTTCCTCTCTGCAGTCTACTGGCAAAACTCTGAGAGTAAATACAAATTATCATGAAAATTTTTTAAAAAATCTGTTGTTCGGTTCCACTACTCTTGAATACATTTAACACACACAACATGGGTTGTGTAAGAAGCGAGTTTGTAACTTTGACTAAAGGGTTTAATCACAAATTAGTAGTCCACTCATCCTGAACTATCCCCTTGGTGTTCACTGAATCTACTAATGCTTTGTCAACCATAAGTTTGCAGATTTTCCGAATTGTATTCCGAATGTAGAGAATTTACTCTGCAGTTTTCCGTTTCTCTCTGTATTCGTCTGATGTAAATATAGCACCACTCTCTCATCTCGTTGATAGACTGTTCTAAGAGTCATTATGTTGTAACTGAACCTGATATATGCCAGACTATTACAAAGTATACTTATATATGTATCTCCCTGAGATATTTTCATCATCATTGTCGTCATAATCATTTTATCACTTGTCAATTGATCTTTTTTTTTTTAACTATCCAGTTTAAGCGTCTATTACTCTATCGAACTTCGCCTGCAAACAGGACCTGATGGCAAACCATCCAAAAAATTCCTGTTTAAAAACTTCATTAAAATTTTTTGGAGATTTCTCTCCTCTCATCAGGTTGTGATTGGCGTCGAAGTTCGCTAGTGCAATAGCCACTATACACTGCACTAGCACATTGTGTGAAAGAAGTGATTCTTTCATGCCTAGCTTTTATAAAATTAGTCGCTTTGTACAAATAGTCAATCTGTTCTTAACTTTTGAATAAAGTTCTTTAATTTTGATGAATTATTACTCTATTACTCTATCGAACTTCGCCTGCAAACGTCACCTGACGGCAAACCATTCAAAAAATTCCTGTTTGAAAACTTCATCAACATTTTTTTGGAGATTTCTCTCCTCTCATCAGGTTGTGATTGGCGTCGAAGTTCGCACTGCACTAGCACACTGTGTGAAAGAAGTGCTTTCTTCATGCCTAGCTTCTATAAAATTAGTCGGTTTTGTACAAATAGTCAATCTATTCTTACTTTTTGAATGAAGTTCTTTAATTTTGATGAGGATATCGAATTTGTAAAATAAAAAAACCATCAATTATATGCAATGACTGTATGAAATAGTTTTTTTATTTTCAAATGTTTACAACATTTAAAATTAACTTTTAAGTTCTGAATCATTTGTTGCATTTAAAAGAAAGAGAATTTCATTTCTGTTTTCTTTTTCTTTGAAATGATTTATAATAATTTCCCTTTTTTTCCTCTTTGAATTTCATTAAAATTTACAAGAAATCAAACAACAACAACAACAAATAATATGAATACCACTTCAATATTTTCCTGTATATTTTGATTTAAAAATTGTTTTAAAGAAACAAATCATTACAACAAAAGAAAGAAAAGAAAGAAGAAAGAAAAGAAAATAAAAAACAATATGATTTTATTACCGTGTAGCAATAATAAAAACAACAACAACAACAACAAATAAAAATAATTACAAAATGATCAGTTGCCTGTTATATTCCCAACATAACATGAAATATAACCCTTTCCCTTATACCACTCTGTCACTCTCTCTCTCTATCTCTCATCTTATTACCACATTTCTTTTACTATCTTTAGATACGTACTCGTATGTCTGTAAACCACGGCAATTTATTCTGGACAAACTTTCTGGGAATATGAAAAGAAATGAAATGAAAAGACAACAAACAATAGCCCTCCCGTAAAACATTTTTATACTTCAAGCGTATTTACCTGTACAATCAACCGCATACCATCCATACCATACCCTACCATACCCTTGTAACTCTTTAGTCAGTAACTTAAAAGAATGCAAACATTTTCATGCAGGAAGTATCTTAACAGTGACATACAATTTCCATTTACGTTTCAAGATATTTACAACACTGTTGCTACAGCTGTTGCTGTGTGAGGTTCTTTCTTTTGCTTGTTGCCGTCTTTTTTTCTTTTCTTTTGTTTTTTTTGGGTACTGGTTATTGGTACCTTTCCAGACTGTGGTTTACTCTGTGTGTGTGTGTGTGTAGTACTTTTTCTTTAAAGAATGCTGACCCACTTAAATTTTTGTGAGCCACCATATCTTACCATATGGGATACGATGGAGTGTATAAATCCAAAGCAGACAAAAACCAAAAAGCAACAACAACAAAACAGGTCTTGTCTTGAAATAGAGTAGAGTAGAGTAGAATGATGTCAAATAAGTCAAGACCATAAAATGAAAACGACCATAAAACAAAAGATGAACAATTTATTGTGGATCCATATTGCGGCTGTATGGTGTTGTGGTAGCATAATGGAAGCAGCACCTGACGTCACCTAAGAATAAGTGAAATTTGTTTTTGGCCAAAAAAAAGAGGTTTTTTTTTCGTTCTACTTAAGTTTAAAAGTTTAATTTACATAAAAAATCTTTCAAATACTCATAAAAAAAAGTACTTTTTTATGGTAAATTTTAACATATCGAAAATTTTTCCATAGCAAAGCAAATTTATCGATAAATTATCTATTAAAATCTTCGGTAAGGTCATTGACGAACACCCTTGAAAGAAGTGTGTATTTACGCCCATTCTGATACCTCTTATCAATACTTCACCCGTGTATCAAACATTCCCTAGAGAAAACCAGTCCTTGTCTGCAATAAATCTCACTATTGCAGCAATCTTTATATTTGAGAGCTCAGTGGCCCAGGATGTCAAAAAGTAGGAGGTCAAAAAATATTTCCGTATTTTTATGACAAGAGCAGATCACTGACATATAAGGTGAAGAATAGTCTCTTCCTTCTTTTCAGACCTACAGAGTTCCTGCAAAACTCATTTTCCCGAATGCCAAACCTTTTGGCATGCCTACCAAAAAGCCAGTGGCCTGTGAGAATAGCTATTGTGTGTTTAATGGCCGTGCCATATAAGGATAGAAGTGAGTCGGCCCTCTTCTTATTCAAATGTGCCCAATAAGAGTCTAGTAATATTGCTTGCATTTCCCTGCTTCCACTGAGGTTGTGCCACCCTATGAAAAGAGTGCCCAAAATCTAGATTAACCGATTATTGCCCTGTATTATGTAGCAGATTGCGAGCTCTGTACCGATCCTGTCTAGCTTGTTAGCAATGTTAGCAATTTTCAACAATATTCCTCTATTTCGGAATCCATATAAGAGTTAGCTTTGAATGATTAGAAATTTTCCTTAGAAATCTTTGGCATTCGTTGAAAATCAGGGACGTTGAAACTGATTGTTCGAGTAAATCAATTGGAATTGAGGGAAAACTCCCGCCAGCGACCAATAACAATTGCGCCGTTTTCAGAATAGAAATGACCTTTGCTTGGAAAACACTACAGTGAGCAGTCTGCCTATGCAGAAGTTCAATGTCAGACTTCTTAATAGATTGCTATAGTCCACCCATGCATTTTCGAATACAAAACTCACGGCTTCCATTGAGAATCTCCAAATCTTTGGACCAAAAGCTCCTCGTTGAGTATATCCAGATATTTGGACCAGAAGCTCCTCTTTGAGATTCTCCAGATCTTTGGACCAGAAGCCACTCGTTGATAATCTCCAGATCTTTGGACCAGACGCCCCTTGTTGGAATTCTAAAATCGAATGTTTTATTCAGAAACTTAAAAAGAACACATGTGTCAATGTCGTCCTAGAATAGCGCAGCATATTCATAGTCTAGGTTGCGTTAGTATTTTGGTATTTTATGGAATTTTGTGCAGCAAATAAATGCTGTATGTACATAGGCATCTAATAGAAAGTCACTCTATTTTCATTAATAAATGATAACATTAGTTTACAGGACATGACCTTGTGTCAAAATTGTAAAACATTGGCTTTTTGAAGAGGGTACTTAAGGTAAGGGTATTAAGTACTTTGTAATCTCAAGGCATTTACATAGCCTCTATAGAATTTCTTAATGGTACTTTCTTTATTTTGGATCGAATTTTAGGAGTTGATACTATTTTGTTATCAGTTGATACTATTTGTTATTTTTAAAACTTATTGGATTACTATTTTGAATTTTAAATAATTCCTGGAAAGGTCCTTTTTTGGAAAATTATTTTAATCGTAAGGGTTAAAGAAACCTTTTCAAAAACTAACCATAATAGTACCAGTGTTACTAATTTTTGAAATTTTTAAGCTTTCTTTTTAAATTGCGTTATTTTATTGTTATATAATCGATAAATTAATAGTACTTTTGTTTTCTATATACAATATATACATATAAATTTAATTTTTTCTTTTTGTTTTATACAATAAAAAAACAAACAAACTTTCCCGGTTAATTTAAAAGAAAAGAAACAAGAAATCTAAATTCAAATCTGGCTGCCTTTGTTTTTTTTTACTGCCACTTAATGCGTATCTTAAGATTTTGTAATTTCGTCTTTCGTTTTTTATTTTCTTTTTGTGTAGCTCTCCTCTAAATGCCACATTAATAATCTTTCGCAATATTACGTGAAGTAGTCCAAATATGGGTCATCAGAGTGGTTAGTTTATATGTATGTCTGTAGTTTACATGTTGTTTGCCTTTCTTTTTATTCTCAAACAAACCAAAGCCAAACAAATTTCATGTATTGAATACAAAGAAAGAAAAAAAAACAATGTACCAAATAAGTATTTTAAATACAAATTCGTTATGACTTAATGGCCTTATTTGGCGCATACAAAATCATTTTTGGGACATTATTATTAGAGTGTGGTACTTTTAAAAAAGAATTATTTAATAATTCCATTTATCTACATACTTATCATCAGGTGGTATTACTTAATTTCCTTTTGCACTGTGAACTTAATGGGAGGGTATTACGCAAGTACCACAATTGGCACGTATAAGTCGTAAAACTTCAAAATGTTGTAATTTTGAATTTATATTCAGAAAAAACCCTAATTGTGAAACTGTTTTAACCTTTTCAGAAGTTATAAAGATCCACTTACATAAATGCGAAATGAATATCGCTGGTATTACCTCAATTTACCCTTAGAAAGTATTTGCCTAAGGTTTTTCTTATTTTTCCACAATTTCGATGTTATTCAGAGATTAACTGATTTATAGACATTTTTATTCATTGGTCATTTACAACCATTTAGTAAGGTTTACAACCTAGCTTCTTATACCACCATTATCCATTAATGGTGTAGGACCTCCAGTTTTGAGAAACTTTTCAAGGCAATTTTATTTACTCTCAGAGAAGACATTTCGGTCGCCACAGAATTTAAATGTTGGGCTCGAGATAATCTCCATTCTGAGTCTATAGTGACGTGTTAATAAACAGGTTAGCAATCTCATGTTATTCCTACGTGATGCATCAGATCTCAGATCTCTTTTTATTGTATTTTCCCAATAAATCTCTAAATTGCCTCAAACACACTTGGTTTAAGAAGAGTGTTTTGTTTTCTTATCTTCCCTCTCGTTTCAAACATTCATTCCAGCAGCGTGGGGGCTCCCCTCCTCTCTAATTCGTCTACCAGCTCTTTGACCAGAATTCCCACATGAGGAGAAGATAACCTTATTTTCCCCACCTAGCTGACTCAGCTTTCCCCGATAGTCCCATGCTATTTTTGATTTAACCTTAAAAGAGTCACGATTGGAGGCCTAACAGCCATGTCCAATATTTTATACCAATCAAGTTGCATTGAGCACATGTTTCGATGGCATAGACTTCCGTTTGAAAGTTTAATATATTTTTCCAAACAACCGCTGCTGCTCCACAGAAGCCTTTTGGCCCTTCAGTTGTCTGGAGGATTTCCCATCGTAAGCTCTTCTAGTTGTACATTGATACGGACTCCTACATGAGTTGAGACCCAGCTGATTCAGCTTCCCTTGATAGTACAAGGTATTCGATTGAATATCATAAAGTCGTGCCCTCGAATTTCTGCTTGACTATCAGATAGTATTGCTATGTCCTGTATGTATACCTATCCAAGTGTTGAATTAAGCACATCTTTCGATGACATAGATTTTCATTCGGAAGATACCTAGACTTCCATTTGGAAGTTGACTATATTTTTTTCCAAGCATCCGTTCCTACTCCACAGAAACCTTTTGGCCCTTCAGTAGTCTGGAGGTTTTCCTATCGTAAGCTCTTCTACTTGTTCATTGATAAGAACTCCCACATGAGTTGAGACCCAGCTGATTCAGCTTCCCTTGATAGTACAATCTTCGACTGAATATCATAGAGTCGTGCGCTCGAATGGCTACTTGATTGTCAGATAGTTTCGCTATGTTCTGTATTTTGTACCACCTATCCAAGTGTTGAATTAAGCACATCTTTCGATGACATAGATTTTCGTTGGGAATATACCTGCGAGTTTTACCATGGGCTCCGAATATTTCATTTTGGGACCAAAAACTTTCCCTCCTTACCCAAGATCCATTCTAAACCCATCTGTATACCAAAAAATAGTCCATCTGTTGAAAGAGTATGTATTTTTCAGATTACTTCATTCATTTCTGTCAAGAAATTCCGTTGCGAAGAAATGATTCATTCTAAAACGATACCATTTAAAAAGTACCCTTTTGGAAAAGTACTATTTTCAAAAAGTACCCTTTTCAAAAAAATAAAGTAAAATGATACCTTTTAAAAAGTACCCTTCTGGAAAAGTACCTTTTCAAAAAGTACCCTTTTGAAGAAGTACCTTTTCAAAAAAATTAATATTTGTATGTGTTGATTTTTATAATTTGTCCATAGATTTCGAATCTTTTCTTCCTTTTTTCTCTTTTTGTTCAAAGAAAGTACCTTTTTTTGTATGATTAAGAATATTTTGTACGTCATAACAATAAAAGCATGACATGAAAGTCGATTTTACTTTCATTGTTTGCAACACCATTAAATTGCCCTGTAATGAGTGTGCGAGAATTCTTTTGTTTTCTTTACTTTAATTTCTTTTTAATTCTAGTTTCTGAAAAAAGCACCCAAAAGATGTACCCAATTCGGATACAAAATTGTTATGCTTTTAAGCAAACGCAGTAAAAAAAAAAGTGTTGAATTTTAATTACTATGGCTTACAAACAATTGTTTTATGGCTTTTATTTAATATTTTGCTTTTGTTGTTATTGTTGTTGTTTTTAAATTTTTCAAAACCAAGTCAAACGTGACTAAAATAATTAAAATTTTAATACAAATTTGGTGTATCAAAAAACATTTAAAACAACGAGGCACGCATTGAAAGAGTGACCATGTATGTGGTACCAGCATAGCACCACTATATGTGGATGTAAATAAAAGCAGACAGACAAATGATGATTGTTGGGCATACTAATAATGGCCAAAACAAAACAAACAAATGCATAAACGAAAAAAAATTTAATGAAGAGAAAAAACTGTTAAATGAGTGTAATTTTTTTTCTTGTTGCTGTTGTTGTTGTTAATAAAATGGTAACAACTACAAAGTCTTACGCTTATTACTTGACTTTCTGTCTATGTTTATTAGACGTTGTATAGACGTTTACACTCGCGCCATTAGCTTATTTGAAAAGTAAATTACCTAGAAAAAGCTTTAAATGTCTTTTAATCAAATTTTAACCAAATGAGGGGGGAAACAAAACATTTATTTGTAAAAAAAAAAATAGAAAGAAAAACAAAATAAACAAAAAAAAAAGAAAATAAAAGTGAAAGTCAATTTTCCAGCACAGCAACAAAAAAAATAGAAAAAATCATCAGGCGCAATTTGCTTAACCAATATTTATATTGTAATAGACCAACCAGCCTCATGATTATTAACATTTACAGCAAAAAACTACAAAAGAAATGTTTTTTTCTTTGTTTTTGCTTTTTTTATTTAAACAAATGAATTGTTTTATTGCGTTTTTCTTCTGCTATTGTTTGCATAGTGTAACAAATTCTCTCTCATTCATTCCTACAAAACCAACCAGCCTAGTCTCTGCCTCACTTACATGCCATGCCATGCCATATCATGGTCGCCTGCCTTGTTAGCAACATTTTTGAATGGTAAATCCATAAAAGCCTTTAAATACTCTTCAAATGGTTTTAATCGAGCATAATTGAAACATTTAAGCTTAAATAATTGTTTTAGTGTGCCTGTGTGTGTGCGTGCATGTTTGTGGCATAAACATGTCAAAACTAAAAACAATTTGAAATCATGTTCAAACCAAATTAAAACACAAAAGCAATCCCTTAAATGAAGCAAACTAGCAAACTTTGTTAAGCACTAATTAGAGTGGCCAGATTGTTTGCGATTATCTAGTAAACCAGTTAAGTGAAATTTAATATTTAAGTTATGTAGTGAAAAGAAATTTTTTCCCTGTGTAACAAAAAGAGAAAAAACTGTTGTGATTAATATAGGCTTACAAGGCAATATCAAAAATGGATGTAATACATCTGAATTTTGCAAACCATTTTGATTACCAGACCTTTGGCAGACCAATATAAATGTTTCCTATAAAAGACCATACACATAGTTCCTAAAATCTTTGGGCTTTTACAAATTGATTCGGTTAAACAGCTAATAGAGGTCGGTTAATAACAAATTTTGCCCTGTTAAAGGCAAAAATGTGGCGCCGCTAAAAATGTGGGTTTGTGTCTTTGCTTCAGCACACATTTATTTGGCCATTTAAGGAGGCAGCTTTTCTAGCACGCTGTTTATACGGCCAATCGTTTACTTGGTCTTTTAAAGTCCACCGATTTGGCATTTTCTTCTATAAACATTAGATTTCTGCGACTCTTAATACTATGTTCAGACATGCACTTTTATTGAGCCAATATTTTAATTGTTCAGATATAATATAAGCAATATTCATTTGACAGCTGGTTAACAAAGCAGCTGGTTGTTTCAACAACATTTTTTGTTGTTGTCATTGTTGACATTTGAGTTGTCAAATATTAACAGAAAGTGTTCGGAAAACTGTAATATGCTCACTGTAATATGCTGTATTTTAAGTTTTAATTAATATTATAACAATTTGCATATTTATTGCGCAATAATTAATTGAAATTTTATATGAAATGTTGACCTCAATAATGGCGTTTATTACGATTTACGCAATAAGAGTGCATGTGTGAACATAATATAAACAGACCTCTATTGTTGGCCACAATCTTTTCGGAATCGTCAGCTACACAAAAATCGTTCCTTATTTCTCAAAAATATTCCAATACCCGAGGAAATGAGTAATACAATAAGTTCATAAGCCATTGTAACATCTCAAATATGTATGTATCGATGGCTTAATATAGAAAGGTCGTATCTCGTTTTTTATCAAAATCGGGGTTTTTACATATTCTGATAGACAAAACCCCCATACACATCCTCCGAAAAATTCAGGATCCTATGTTGACGAATAGTTGATTTACAGTAATTAAAAGAAACATAACATAACATATTTGTTTTAGATTTTATTAAGTTTTTTCCTTCTCCTGTAAAGTACTGAAAATGTAAGATACGACCTTTCTATATTAAGCCATCGGTATGCTCTATTAAACAATTACATTGGCCACTCTAATTACCAGACATACATAGGTGGCCTCTTAGAAGGCTGATCAAGGCAGATGATATCTTGTAATGCTTTTCGGAGAAGAGAATTGTGAGACCTAGAGCCCTCAAATTATTAACATTTAGAAAGAGTACCATAATCTTTCAAGCTGATCAAGGGGAATTCAATTCCAAAAGGATTGCGTAGGAATAAAAATGATCCTGGATAGTTAGTCTATCCTCAAAGCCCTTAGCAGTTAAATAATTGTCTCCAAATGAACTGAGTAGACTAGACTCCCACTGCATCCCCTGTCTTCTGACTCCTTAAAGAGGAAATGTGAAATTGACCATCATAATTGCCAGTTTTCTGCACGTATACATATATGCTGGGTGTCGCTGTAGTCTAGTAGGTAGTGTGTTCGCTTATTAGACGTAAAGCCCAGGTTCGAGCCCCAGGCCAAACATTGAAACGAAATATGAAAAAAAATAATATTTCGTCGGCGACTTCCTCTTAGCGGATTTCTGGCAAAAACTCTGAGAGTAAATAAACTTGCCACGAAAAAGTTTCTCAAAATTTGTCGTTCGGAGTCGACGTTAAACTGTAGGTCCCGCCTCTCAAGTATAAAATTAACATACACAACATGAGTGGTGTTGAGAAGCTAGGCCGTAATTCTGACTGAAGGGTTGTGATGGCCAATTATGTATGTATGTATATATTCTGGGTGAATAGAATTTGCTGTGGCACTCTTATTAAAAGAGATGTTTCACTTCCCTGACGTACTAAGTACGGATTTGACAGGGAGACCTTCGTTAGGCCAACAATAGTCGTAGTGTAATAAGCCAACTTGAGTCTAAGCCGCCCTAAGCATTATATTACATCTTTTGTGATTATAAAAGGACTAAAGCTGGCAACTCAATTGAAAGTTTTTGCTATTAAGGGAGGCTTTATTGTTGAATAAAAGTTTTCTTAAAATGTTTGTAAAAGTTTTTACCAAAAGGAAAGGATACCAATTACCTTAAATTTCCGTTATTTCATTACAACCAAATCGGCTTGGGAAAGGAAAAACATTCGTTTTGTTGTTTTTGTTTTCTTTTCCAACCATTAATAAGGGAGTATGAAATATTTGCTTTTACTTCGTCAATAGTTAAGGTGTAGTGAGCATGTGGGGGCAGGAATGTTGGTCGTGGTGGCGATATTGGTGATTGGAGTTGTAAATTTTCCTTTTAATTTTTCCTGATGTTGTTGTTGTTGTTGTAATGTGGTTTTTGTTTTTTTTTTTCTTAATTTCTTTATTAAATTATAAGCCAAAGTTTTACCAAGTGTTGTAAGAGTGTAAGACTCTCTCGCTCTCTCTCACTCTCTTTCATTCTGTATATGAATATGTGTGTGTGTGTAAATGGCGTTGCAATTGTTGCGGAAAATGTGCTGTGTGTGCAACAATTTTCCGGTTTGCAGCGTTTACGTTTTATTTAAACAAAAGCCCATATAAAAACAATAATAGTAACAACAACAATAATAAAAAATTAAACACCATAAATTTTATATTTTCCTCCTTATGCATATTGTTCATACAGCACAGCACAGGCACAATATTGTTACAAACAAACAAACAGTCAGTCAACAACAATAGAAAACAGAGAGAGAGGGGATATTTATTATGTTGTTGCTGCAGTAGTTAGTTTTCAATCTATAAATTTTCTATAGTTTTTCCTTGTCCATTTTTTTTGCTTTCTTTCTTCTTTCATTTTCACTTATAAAATTTGTGTGATTTTTTTTTTTTTGGTTTTTTGTTTTTGTTGTAGCATTTTATTTTTATTTAAACTTTTATTTTTGTGGTAAAAAAATTTGTTTGCATGTTGATGTGTTTTATGGCTTTAATTGTTTGGCTTTTTATAGCGAAAAATTTATAAATATAAACAGAAGTCTTTAGTGTTCATATAAATTTTAAATTGTAGACTCAACTTCTAGCAAAGCATAGTGTAGTGAATGAATGAATGAATAAATCATACACAAAATAAATAAATATAAAATTTACAAACGATCAAGTAAAACTCTAGCATACCCTACACCGCAATAAAATGTTCTGAGGAAATTCTCTTCAGCTTTGTATGGACAGCTATACTTGATAGCCTTTTCTTGATATTCAACTAGAGGCTGTAGATTTGAAATTGCGTAGACTATAAGACACATTCGAAACGTATTGTGTAGTTAACGTGCAAATTCTCTCAATAATGCATTGGGCTTTCTCTACTGACAACAATGATTCAAAATATCTTCTCTTTCATTTCGCCTGTAACTATCTTTCAAGTATTCCAATACAATCCACTGCGTGAATAGTGATCATCTCTCCTGATCTTAGAAAATGAAATGAAAAAGGGTGATTTTTTTGAATCATTTGAATAATTCATTTGAGGTGATAAATGAATAACTTTCATTAACTTTTTAAAGATTATTTCATGGAAAAAGTTTCCCAGTAATGTGGCAAAGTTGCTCCATCTTATGAGATACAATTTTGGTATACTTTTTCTAGCAATTTTGTCGCCGTAGTCTAGTAGGTAGTGTGTTCGCTTATTAGACGTAAAGCCCGGATTCGAGCCCCAGGTCAGACATGAAAACGAAATATAAAAAAATTATACTTCTTCCGCGACTTCCCCTGGATTTCTGGCAAAAACTCTGAGAGTAAATAAACCTGCCATGAAAAAGTTTCTCAAAATCTGTCGTTCGGAGTCGACGTTAAACTGTAGGTCCCCCCACTCAAGTATAAAATTAAGGCACAAAACATGAGTGGTGTGAGAAGATAGACCGTAATCCTGACTGAAGTTGTCTTTCAAAGCGGTTGTCTTCCTATATACGAGAGACTTTACGTAACTTCATAAAAAATAGTCTTAGTGGAGTCAAATCGCATTAACTTGATGGTCAATGAATTTGCTTCAAATCGTGAGATTAAATGTTTACCGAACTTTCCCCTTCAATAGATTTTTATAGTCTGGCATTGGCGTGCAGTATGAGACAATCTATTCCTAATGCAATTTGTTTAAAAATTCTCTAAACTTCGATGATCAAATTCAATGATTTCTAAGCGTTGTTCCTTCAAAGACGTGTGATAGGGTGTGAGCTACGGTATATTTATTACAGGTGCTGATAATTAACTTTCTCATTTGCTGCCTGACCACTGCAGTGTTTTCCAGGCGGATGCAATAGTGGCAAAATCTTTGAAAATCTCTTGATTTACTCAGATAGCCTGGCTTAGTTTAAGTCCCTAACGAACATAACTTTATCGTCCGACCTTGTCCATGAATGCCAAACATTTCTCAGGAAAATTTCAGATCATTCAAAGGTAACTTTTATATGAGTTCCGAGAAATAGGGTTACAGTTAGAAATTGTATTGCTGATGAGCTGGCTGAAGCCTGCAGGAAGAGTACGGTTTTGAACCTCTTATTCAAAGGTAACTTTTATATGAGTTCCGAGAAAGAGGGTTACAGTTAGAAATTGTATTGCTGATGAGCTTGCTGCAGCCTGTAGAAGAGTCAGGTTTTGAACCTCTCACTTTCTGGCATCATATCAAAATTCATTTTGGACATTTTCGTCTAGCGAATGTTGAGTATTGATTGTAGTATCACACAATGGGCTAAAAACAGGTCTAAGTGGGACGGACCTCGTCTTCCTTTATGGATGATGCGCCATCTTATTTAACCTTTTCTAAGTGTTGTTCGTTTATTAGCCTATTCATGGTGAAATACAGATGAAATGTAGTCCTGGTTAGTTATTAGATAAGATTAATTCAAATGCTTTACTATTGTCATTTAATTTCTTAGTGATTCCCGGCTCCTATCGATTATCTAGTACTAACTTAAGTTTTCCAAAACGCTTTCCACTAGAATGTGATTCTAACTCCTTCAATATAATTATCGTGTACTTAGCAATGTAGTCGCCGTAGTCTAGTAGGTAGTGTGTTCGCTTATTAGACGTAAAGCCCGGGTTCGAGCCCCCGGCCAGATATCAAAACGAAATATGAAAAAAAAATATTTCTTCGGCGACTTCCTCTCAGCAGATTTCTGGCACAATTCTCTGAGAGTAAATAAACCTGCCATGAAAAAGTTTCTCAAAATCTGTCGTTCGGAGTCGACGTTAAACTGTTGGTCCCGCCACTCAAGTATAAAATTAAATCACACAACATGAGTGGTGTGAGAAGCTAGGCCGTAATCCTGACTGAAGGATTGTAATGGCCAATTATGTATGTATGTACTCAGCAGTGTTGCCAACAATTGTTGATAAACCAAACAGTCTATTGCAATGTGTAGTGGTAGGGTACATACAGTACATATAAATAAATTAAAAGGCACTACTAAAACCAACACCAGACCACATCAATCAGGAAAAGTATAATAATAATAATAAAAATAAAAAATAGTAAAACCATTAAAACTCCAGCTTAACATTGGTTGGTTTAAAAAATATTGTTTAATTTTTATTTCACACCAAAGCCTATAAACAACAAAAAAAAAAAACACGCAAAAAATGGACAAATAAATCGCTTCGTACAGCGAGAGACAAGTTCAATGATTTTTTCACCAGCTTTTGTTTGGCCTGGCCATACAATAGAAAACGGAAAAAACATTTTTCTGTTTGAATAATGATGGTCGGTTGGTCAGTCAAATGGGTATTAAATTTTTAAAATTATTTTCAAATGGAAATAAATTTTAAACGTTTCAGGAAAATATTGTCAGAATTAAAATCATTAACAGAAACCTTAATATTTTGCACAGAAAAAACAAAAAAAATTAAATTAAATCATTATTATTATATCTTCATCTTCATTATCATCATCATCATTATAACCATGTTCATTGAAATCAGAAAGAAAAAAAAAACGAATAAAAAGCCACAAAAAACTCAAACGTGCGGGAAAAAAACGCAAAGTGTTAATGAGCCATCATCGATATAAAACAAATCGAAGTAGTTTTTTATGTTCAAACATTGAAAATAAATTTAACAAACATTTTCAATCAATTAAAATTCAATTTGCAAATAGAAATGACAGGAAAAAAAGTATTTTTTTTTATTTACTTTAGCAAACACGAGTCCATTTGAAAATTAAAAAAAAAAAATATATATTCACTCTCTTGATTTCCTTAAAGCGTTTCACATAGTAGTCGACTTAGGGCAGGTTATATAATTGTAACACCTTAAAAAATTCAATCCCGTCCTATATTTGCAGTATATTTGGCTTGATTCCTACTAGTACTTCTGGCATAACCACTGAGGCCTTTAAAAGTCACGTTTGAAATCTTGAAAAAAATGTACTTCAGTCTCATTCATCATTTACACCCCACTCGTATAGAAAATGCTGCATAATTACCTCTTATACTACCACATCATGGCAACTCGTTCACTCATTTCTTGTTAGCCAAATACATTAAGTGTACCATATTACCATTAAGTCAACCATACAGTGATCTGTAAGAACTCCAACAAATAGTGTCATTTCCCTCTGAACTACTGTTGGTTGGTAAAACTCCTCTGTTTCAATTCATTTCATTTCAACCCATTTATCAGATATGTATATGCGGACTCAGAAATCCCCCGTGGAGCATTTTATACAGTCGTTGTTTTTACTTACATTCGTAGGTCATTCGTCAGCCTTAGAATTGTGATTAGGCAGACTTGCTTATGTTCCTTACAATTAGGCAGACTAATTACTGTGACAATAAGCACAAATAATTCTTTTTCATATTCCACAAATAGAATGTATAAAAGAGATGGCATATCAACCAATCAATTTAATTATTATTTGAATATCTTCACTGATGGTAGTCGCTATAGTCTAGTAGGTAGTGTGTTGGTTTACTAGATGTGAGGTCAGACATCTTCAACAAAATGAAATATGAAGAATACTTCTTCGACGATTTCCTCTCAGCAGATTTTAAAACTCTGAGAGTAAATAAAATTGCCATGAAAAGTTTCTCAAAAAAATATGTCGTTCGGAGTCGACGTTAAACTGTAGGTCCCGCCGCTTATAAATAAAATTAACACACACAACATAAGTGGTAGTACAATGGGTCAATTCGACCTCCGGGTACTGTACTTGCCACAGTTGACAAGTACACGTCCTCTAACCTAACCTAACATATGTAAGTGGTATAAGAAGCTAGGTCGTAATCCTGACTGAAGGGTTGTAAATGACCAATTATGTATATTATGTATGTATATTGAAACTGAATTGAATAAAGGCAAGTTGAATGCACTAATCAGCGCGCCTACAGGATCCTCCGCCTTACTCAGATTTAAATCGAATAGTTATGGTAGATAAAAATGAATGCAGGGCATCTAGTGAAGACATCGAAACGATGGAGCATTTTGTGCGTTAATTCATAGCTTTCATAAACCTGATATGCTTAGATTTCCTCAAAAGTGTGAAGTAGAAGAGATGTAGTCGCCGTAGTCTAGTAGGTAGTGTGTTCGCTTATTAGACGTAAAGCCCGGGTTCGAGCCCCAGGCCAGACATTAAAAACGAAATATGAAAAAAAATATTTCTTCGGCGACTTCCTCTCAACAGATTTCTGGCAAAAACTCTGAGAGTAAATCAAAACTTGCCATGAAAAAAATTCTAAAAATCTGTCGTTCGGAGTCGACGTTAAACTGTAGGTCCCGCCACTCAAGTATGAAATTAAGACACACAACATGAGTGGTGTGAGAAGCTAGGCCGTAATCCTGACTGAAGGGTTGTAATGGCCAATTATGTATGTATGTGTGTATGTATGTAGTGAAGATATCGAAACAATGGAGCATTTTTTGTGTAAATTCATAGCTTTCGTAAGCCTGATATGCTTAGATTTCCTCAGAGGTGTGAAGTAGAAGAAGCTAAAGAAGTATAAGTATACTGACTTTCTATAGAATACAAACTTTCTGTAGAAAGTAAGGTTGTGTACACACAACAAGTCATATTCTATGTCGATTAGAGCGAGATCATGAAGCCTTTGATATGTGGTGTCCTCTTTTTCAACCAACCTATGTACTATCCAAATTCGTTGGTAAATACTTTTTGAGTTTGTAGTTTAAATTTCACCAGCTTTAGATGTCAGTTTTACAATTCATTCGCACCATAAACTCATGTTGTGAGAGTTTTCTTGTTGAACATAAAATTGTTTCAAAAATTGTTTTAACCTTTACTGGTGAAACTAACCCCCATGGTTTCATGATTTACTTCTTTTTTCTTTTTTTTTTTTTTTTTTTTGTAACAAAAACGTTTTGCAACATTTATTTACGTTCTTGTGTTTCTGGGAAACTTTAGCTTTTTTTTTTATTTATTTTATTCTCTTCAGACTGTCATAATTAGCTAGCAATGGAAAAGTAAATTTTTTGTTTTTGTAAAATTTAGTTTTTTTTTTTTACTTTTTCTTCAAAATGACTTTCTTTTTCTTCAAATACTTGAATTGTTATGACACATAAATTCGCACAAAGGCACATGAAAAAAATAGAAGCAAAAAAATTTCTGAAAGCAAAATAAGGAGAGGAGGGAGATGGTGTCTGGGAAGTGTAAAATAACCTCAATAATGTGCTAATTTTGTCGTTTTCTTATGTGCAAAGAGAAATAAAAAATTATTAAATAAAATAAAAACACTAAAGTGTGAAAAGAAACTCTAGAAAGGCAAATTGTTTTTGGCCAGCCAAGTGTTTTTAAATGAAAGTAAGGAATAGAAAAATCTAGGCTCTACCCAGGGAGTCAGGGAATGTATGAGTAAATAAGTGAGTGAATGGGGCAGCATAGTCTCCCCATTAGAAGCTCTATAAACAACGCATACACACACAGAAAGATGAGGTTAATTAAATTCAAACAAAAACTAACATCACACATACACTGTGTGATGCAAGCAAATATTCCTCTTCTCTAACAAACTAACAAGCGCAAATACATATAAACACACAATGTTTGAGGAAAAATCCATTAATATAACAGCCAAGTTAATATAACAGCCAGCAGCATTAGCTCAGCAGCTTTACCAAAAATTCACATACAAAACATATTACAAGCCATCATCATCATTGAGGCCTTTTGTTTTGAGAAGTTATTGTATAGTTAAGCGGATGGGCAGACAGATGTTTGGTCGACTGGTTGGTTGGTTGGATAAATGGTTGGGTGGCTGTTTAGCGCTTCTATTTGTTTGGCCTATTCGTTTAGTTAGACAACCATATGGCCAAGTGTGTTAAAATTTGTTGTATTGTTGTTACTTCTTCTTCTTCTACTTCTTCGTCTTTGGTTTTTCCAGTCTAGGCCAAGTTATGGGAAACCAAATTCGAGGTTTCGCATGATCTATGATTTCAGACCCCAACAAACCAACCGACAATTGTTTTTAGTTGTTATTGTTGTTATTACGTTATACTCTTATATGGTTAATAATGTTACGGCTAAATCTAGCTACTGTTACAAATTTCAAAAAAATTTTTTCGTCGTTGTTATTGTAGTTGCCTTTTTTTTTTCTATATTGTTATCAAACTTACATATGAGACCATTAAAACAGTAATGCTAACATGTCAAACTATTTGAATTTTGATAAAACAGAAAAAAAAAATACAAATATTTTAATTAATGAAAAACGCTTAAAAAGGCAAAAAGAAGTCTTAAAACCAGTCATTTGTAAAGCGATAAGAAAAATTTAAGAATTTAACAAGACTGGCTTAATTGAAATACTTTTTAATTAAGAAAAAAAAACTTGTTTGCAAAACTTGTGTCAGCCTATCGAAATACCTTCTTGCCTATTTTGCAACAGATTAAAGAGAATATTTTTGGTAGACAAAAATGTCGAAGTAACTAACGATGTTAAACTAGTTTAAGGCCACACTCATTAACGCAATATTTAAGCTTTCTCGCTAATTGCACAATTAAGGATCTCTAAATAGATAATACAGTAAACCCTCCTATAACGCGGTACTCTCAGAACGCGGTTTCCATATAACGCGGAGCTGAAATTGCGACAGCCCTCCTATAACGCGGTACTTTCAAAACGCGGTTTCCATATAACGCGGAGCCCTTCTATAACGCGGTACTCTTACAGCGCGGTTTCCGTTCAATAACATCCCATAAGTTCCTTGCAGTCTTTTAGTTTAGTTTTTATTTGATTTTTTTTTAGCAATCCTTATATGAACTCTTGAATTCAATAAAAATAATTATAATTTATCTTGCGTTTTGTATTTCTTGGTCTCCATATAACGCGGTACGAACGATGTGATTTGTACTAATTCTGAGTTTCTTATAGCGTGGTTTCTATACAACGCGGTAGACGGTATTACGCTACGAATTAGCCTGGTTTGTATGGTAAAATCCGAGTTTCTTATAGCGCGGTTTCCATATAACGCGGTACGCACTCACCGCGTTATAGGAGGGTTGACTGTTTACCTATTCTAGTCACATTTCGTTTTTTTTTTTTTTTTTTTGTAACAGTGTAACCAAACAAAATACTGGTTTGATCGGTAATATTGAATAAAAAGGCAGAAACACCACAGTTGTGCAACTACAGTGGGCATAAGCTAATTGAAAATGATTACTTTATAGCCCATAAATAACAGAAGAAACATGGCTTCGTAACGTATGAATATAGGTAGGCCAGTAGTTCTCAACTCGAGAAAATTGACACACTTCGGCCACGTTTGACTCATTGTGAGCTCCGAGTCTTTCATTTTCCCTTGTTTTAGAACCCTCCGAAGGTGTTAATGACATCTACTCTTATGACGCTTGGGCATGTACCTAATAGCTAAAGAACAGTTTTCCTCTTCATTTCTGAAGCGTCTAGGGTGGTCATTTGTCATATACATAATTGGCCATTACTACCTTATGTTATGTATGTTCATTTTTATACATACTGGTTCGACCTACATTTTAAATTCGACTCCGAACTACAGATTTCTTGAGAAACTTTCCATGGCAATTTTATTTACTTCTCAGATTTTTTGGCAGAAATCTGGCAAGAGGAAGTAGCCAAAGAAATATTTTTTCATATTTCGTTTTGTTGATAATGTCTGGCCACATAGCCAAGACAAATACATTTCCCTGTCATACTCAGGCGACATTGTCTGGTCCTGGTCCTCTGGACAGCTGTCTGGCTAACAACAAAAATTCGCAGGCTAAAATTAAACCTGCAAGCTGAAATAAAACTCTTGCAGTCAGCTTATACTTGCGAAATGTTGTAAAATTCAAAAAATTTCGTAGAACTCTATTGCGAACACAAAATTGTGAGTTGAAATAAAAACAACATTTAGTAGCCAAAATAAAACGTAAGGCTCTCTTACTAGTCTTGAAATAATCAAATTGATTGGAAAATTAATAAAACTCTTGTGTTATAATACAACTCTAGAGCTAAAATAAAATTCTTTTATTCAAATAAAACTCTTTCGTTCAAATAAAACACTTTCATTAAAATAAAACTCTCTCATTCAAATAAAACTCTCTCATTCAAATAAAACTCTTTCATTCAGATAAAACTCTTTTATTCAAATAAAACTCTTTCGTTCAAATAAATCTTTTGAATTAAAGTAATAAATGTTAGGTTGCATCGATAAATTTTTCATGCGAAAACAAAATTGTGGGTTGAAATGAAAACAACATTTAGTAGCCAAAATAAAACGTAAAGCTCTCCTACTAGTCTTGAAATAATCGATTTGATTAGAAAATAAAATAAACTATCGAGTTATAATAAAACTCTCGAGCTAAAATAAAACTCTTTCATTCAAATAAACCTCTTTCGTGTAAATAAAACTCTTTCATTCAAATAAAACTCTTTCATTCAAATAAAGCTCTCGAGCTTAAATAAATCTTTTGAATTAAAGTAATAAATGTTAGGTTGTATTGATCGGTAGCCTAAGGAGTTAGCGTGATAGCGTAATAATCTACGAGTATGGGGAGTTATGTGTCTGATTCTCAACAGATTTTCTGGTCCGTAACATTTTTTCGAAAGTAATTCATACCTTACAATCGGTTTTCCTGTATTTCAACATAATGCTGGAATAGGAAACATTACTCGAGAGTGTTCCAGAAACAGAAATGAATTTTAAATAAAAATTAGAAAATAAAACTCTAAATTTAAATAAAACTCGCTTGCTGAAATAAAACTCCCGAGCTAAAATATACGTTTCTACTAGTCGCCGTAGTCTAGTAGGTAGTGTGTTGGCTTATTAGAGGTAAAGCCCGTGTTCGAGCCCCAGGCCAGACATCAAAACAAAATATGAAAAAAAATATATATTTCTTCCTCTCAGCAGATTTCTGACAACTGAACTTCCTCCCATAAATTTCTATAATTGTAGTGTTCGTTTCGGTTACTATCTGTATTTGCCAACTCAAATGAAGTCTGAGATTGTCATCTTAACGATTCAATAAGGCTGTTAGACTTTAAAATTTTTAATCCCTTTTTAGTAATACTTTGAGAAAAATAAACGCTTAATTAGCATTACCGGAGTATTGTTAGTTTGTTATTGTTGTCTGTCTGTATTGTTGCTGCTTTTGTTGTGATTTTTGTTGTTTTTTTTGTTAATAACACTGTTAAATAATGAGAATAAATGATGTTGCTAACAACAATGATGTTTGATGGCTATGATGATGATGATGGGGTACTGGTTGTGGTACTGGTGATATGAAGATGATGATGAAATAAACCATAAAAACAAAAGCGAAAATCTCAATGACACACTAACGTTTTGGTGGAACAATTTTTTGATGTAATTCAACAAAAAAACAAAAACAAAAAAAAAAACATAAAAAAAATTTAAAATTCATGAAAAAGAAAGAAAAACTGTAACATGCTCGCTCTCATGGTTTATAATTTTTATTGAAGTGGTCTTTACAACATACAATGCTGCTTAATTTATAATCAACTGATGCAGTGTTGTGTTGATTTTTTTTATTTGTTGTTGTTGTTGTTGTCTTGAGTCTGTTTTGTAACACTTTAGGCAGGAAAAGAAAAGAAATGCACACACTTATGTATGTGCTGCTGCTGCATAATAATTTTAAATTTTTGCTTTGGCTACAAACAAATGTGCGTTATTTTGTTGTCTTTTACTCTATAATTTTTTTGTTTATTATTAAGTTGTTATTTTTAGTATTTTTTTCTATTTTTTTTATTCCATTTAACAATTTGCTTGAATGCTTTGCTTGTGTAAAGTGTTAATAAATGTTTATTATTTAAAGATAATTTGAAATGATTATGCTTTAAATAAACGTCAAGTAAAAAGGTGAATAGACTTTAATGGTTAAAATATAATTGAAAAAAAACAATAAAAATAACAACAATAATAATAATGGCAAAAAAAAATTATTAACAACTTAAACAGAGCGTATTACAATAATGATTATACACATACATACATATGTAGAGTCTGTTTTCAAAAGACAGAATAATTTTAAAAACAATTTGTTTATTATTATACTTTAAAAATAAATTAAATAATTTATATAATTTATTTTTATTATTTGATTATAAAAACCCACCTTTTTCGGTAATTGAAAATTGAATTTTTTTTTATTAAAAAATTCTGTAAATTTTTGTATTTATTTTTATTACAATTTTTTTTATTAACTTTACTTTTATATTTCCACTTGAAATACGTTTAATTTTTTTTTTCTCACAAAAATTAATTTTTTTTTATCAACAATTCTTTGTTTATACTACTTCGAGAGTAATCGAACCGCACGCTTTAAACGCTAACGACTGACTATTTTTAAAGCTTGTGGCTTAAATCGTATGCCAAATGCCGCAAAACACAAATAAAAAAGCCAACAACAAAGCAAAACACAACACTCAATGCTTTTAAGTTGATTTTTTATTTTCTTCTTTGTTGTTGTCGTTGTTGTTGTTGTTTTTAAACTTATTTTTGATTTGTTATTTTGTTATTGAAGTTATATACAAAATACAAACATCAAATGCATACCCTACTTCAGAGAATTAAACTGCTGGGCCAGCAGGTATAGAATTGTTCAAATCGTGTAAAGCAAATTTTTTTCTCGCTATTTCCACTTGTATATAAAAACGTTCCCTTTGTTTCAAAAATTAGGCTCTTTGGTTTCACCATCCGTATTGCTTTGGATAAACGGCTGATAGAGTTGAATAGGGCGGCTAGCTATTACTTAGTGTGTTCGCTCATTAGACGTAAAGCCCGGGCTCGAGCCCCAGGCCAAATATCAAAACGAAATATGAAAAAAAATTAATGTTTCTTCGGCGACTTCCTCTCAGCAGATTTCTGGCAAAAACTCTGTGAGTAAATAAACCTGCCATGAAAAAGTTTCTCAAAATCTGTCGTTCGGAGTCGACGTTAAACTGTAGGTCCCGCCACTCAAGTATATAATTAAGGCACACAACATGAGTGGTGTGAGAACCTAGGCGGTAATTCTGACTGAAGGGTTGTAATGGCTGCATTACTCACTTAATTGGTCATTACAACCCTTTAGTCGGGATTACAACCTATAGCTTCTCAAACCACCCATGTTGTGTGTGATAATTTTATCCATAAGTGGCGGAATCTGTAGACTCGGAACGATAGATTCAAAATACTTTTCATGGCAATTTTAATTACTCTCAGACTCAGAAGACTGCAGAGAGGAAGTCGCCGAAAGAAATTTTTTTTTTCATTTCGTTCGAAATGTTCAGAGTTTGAATTTAAATAGTGAAACTCCTGATGCAAGTGCAGACGATAGGTTCATTGCAAACCCACACTCGCTATTTCTGTTTTCATGGCTCCAAATATTCGCCATGTAAAGACACTATGCAACTGCACTCAGAATTTAAGTTAAGACCAGCCCAACTAACTCTCTGATTCCATATATTGGGCCTTTTTTGAAGTGTTTTCTATATTTAAATAAAACAAAGTACTTGTGAGATATCATTGATATTATTATTATTTAAGATACCTATTAATGCCATAATAAGTGCAACACATTATTCAAATGTCTACCACGGCTAGTCTGGATATATCGCATTCGATTTGTACAATTTTCCATGGCTCTGGTAGGTACATCAGGCTGAATTTTACTGACGGCATGTGTTATATAGACTTTGAGAACCGCTGTGGCTTGTGGCTGCGACTTAAGACAATCCCACAAGAAAATGTCGAATAGGTTCAAAACCGCAAGATCTCGGTGGTTAGTTCGCAACAGCTCCACGTGAGATGCACATGACTTTAATTCACTCTTGCATATACCGAATATGGAATGAACTGTGTGCCACGCAGCGCCGTGCTGTTGAATCATCTTGTCATTGGTGTCCAGATTATGTAATACAGGCTAGAAGTATCCTATCAAGATTCTTTATTAGTGTATTATGGGTTCCACGCTAGTTACACTTTGGGAAACTCCATTTCTTTGCTTTTTAATATGCAGTGAACTAATTGACTTAAGCTATTTGAAATGCCATTTAAAAAAATGTTTTCAACTAAAAAGTTGCATGATATATAATTTATTTGCATATATTATAGCATGTGAGAGTTATCTTCTAAAAAAATTTAGAAAAGACTGAGTTACATGACTGTGATCTTTGTAATTGTACGATGTTTGTTAGGGAGACTTTTTATTCCCAAAGCTAGTTTCGATTCGGTCCAAATTGGTGTCATTGCTGCCTGTAGTGGTATATATTCCATCCATATAAATCTCCCATGGAATTTTTTTTAAACAGATTTTAGAGTAGGGTTTACAAAAGCCTTTTCCCGCCATCTAAAAATATAAAAAAAAGTTGATTCGTTTCCATGTTGTTGTTGTTGTTGTTGCTGTACTGAATAAAGAAAAACTTTAATTTGTTTTAGCTCTGAGGCAATTGTTTGTTTTTGCTTTTTTACTCGTATATGTATGTATGTATTCGTGTGCTCGTGTTTTTGTTTTCATTCAAGTTGAGTTGAGTTTAATTTTGTTGGCTGGCTAAGAGCAGCCACTGTGCCAGGTACAACGTAATAGGCCTCTACTTTGCTCTGCTTTAAGCTTTGTTTCTGAGTTGTTGTTGTTGTTGTCTGGCTAAATGGCTTTCTCAAGATCTTTCTCTGTGTTTATGTCGTTTTGGCCAAAGATGATAATGACGTTGTTGATGTTGATGATGATGATGGTGATGATAAAAGAGTTTTTAGTTCAGTTCTCTTCTCTACAATTTCATTTCAGTTTAGTTTTTTTATGTATGACTTTGATTTTTTGTTTTGCTTTTGCTTTTGTTGTGTTGACTTCTTGTTTAGTGTTAGTGTTTTTGTGGTTCAGTTGATTGTCCAAAGTTTATGGCCTTAACAAGTATTAAAGCATAAAAAAGCTTACAGCACATCAACATCATATGTTGGCTAAAGGCTGGCTGGCTGTGGCGACTATAATCAATGTGCCACATATTCATAAATATGTTAGTTTAGTTTAGCTTATGTGTGTGGATGTGTTTGTGTAAATTGCATGCTAAGATTAGGTTAACAAACAAACACTCTTACTTATTTTCACACACACATACACACGCACATATGTACGTACATGTGCTTACATTCATACAAAATGATCTTTTAAACAAGTCATAAAATAAAAAGAGAACACAACAACAAAACAATATTGTTATACATGTTATTACAGTTTGTAGACTTGATAGTTTTTTTAACTTGGCTTAAAGCAAAAAAAACAAAAACACACTCATTTAATGGTGGTGTGCATAGCATAGAACAGAATGAACCACACATGCCTGTTGCAGTAGACCAAACGCAGACGCACACGCATTACTGGCCTTCTAAATGCAAGAAAGCAAATAAACAACAAACCAGCCAGAAAAATCTCGGCTTTTAGCCAGATTCTTGGCGGCTAATAACGATAAAATAAAAGAAACCTCCATCCAATAATGCAAAAAAAAAGCAAAGAAAACAAGAAAAAAAAGAACAAAATTAATGAAAAGAAAACGACACAATTTTATTATTTAAACCAGGAGGAAAAACTCATACAAAACAAAAAGAGGAAAAAAAAGAACTAAACGTGGGTCAAGTCTGCTGTTAAAATTTTAACTTGTGGCATCGTCTGCTGGTGCGCCTGTTTGGTTTGTTGTTTGGCCGTCATAGCCAACTTCAAGCAGCGATAAAGTAACACAGAAAATAATTGGTTGGTTACTTGACTGCCTGCCTGGTATCATCCTCGAGCACTAAAAAAAAAACAAGAACAAAAAATAAAAATTGAAAATGTGGCATTAAAGATCATTTTAAGATTCTCAGACATTCTTTTGGCCCGATCATTTTTATGATCTACAAACTTCTTTTTCTTTCTTTCTTTTTTATCTTGGCCAAATTCCTTAGTGGAATTACAAACAGACAATTTGATTCCCTAGAGAGAATTTTGTAACACTGAAAGAAAAAAAAAAAAATGAATCAAAATAAAATTAAAAATACCAGCAAAAATTATTAAAAAAAAAAAACTTCAAAAAACAAGAAGACCGGTTAAAAGATTCTGTACATAATGTTAAACAAAAATATGAAATAAGAACTTTAAATATACAATCAGTGATAAAAATCAAGCAACTGTTAAGAAAAAGTCAAAAATTTAATTATTTACAGTAAATATTTGAAAATAAAACAAATTGTACTCACCATTTTTCTTATTCCACCTAGCCTCCTATACCATCTATACTAGCCGCCTAGCCTGCTATACCAGCAATACTAGCCGCCTAGCCTCGTATACCAGCAATACCAGCCACCTAGCCTGGTATACAAGCAATACCAGCCACCTAGCCTGCTATACCAGCCACCTAGCCTGCTATACCATCCATCTACACTACACTAGCCATCTAGCCTGCTACAGTAGCCATCTATCCAGCTATACTAGCCACCTAGCCTGCTATTCTAGCCATCTAGCCTGGCATACAACCTATACTAGCCGCATATCCTGCTATACTAGCCACCTAGCCTGCTGTACCATCTATACCAGCGTGCCATACTAGCCATCTATACTAGCCGCCTAGCGTGCTATACTGGCCGTCCCGCCTGGTATACCAGCTATACTAGCCACATAGCCTACTATTATCAGCTATACCATCTATACTAGCCACCTAGCCTGCTATACCATCTATACTAGTCATCTAACCTGCCATACTAGCCATCTAGCCTACTATAATAGCCATCTATCCAGCTATACTAGCCATCTATCCAGCTTTACTAGCCGCCTAGCCTGCTATACTGGTCGTCTAGCCTGGTATACCAGATATACTAGCCACATAACCTACTATATCAGCTATACTAGCCTGCTATACCATCTATACTATCCATCATCTAGCCTGGTATACTAGCCTACTATACTATACAAGCCATCTATCCAGCTATACTAGCCGCCTAGCCTGCTATACCAGCAATACTAGCCACCTAGGCTGCTATAATAGCCACCTAGTCAGCTGTACTAGCCACCTAGCCTGCTATAACAGCTATGCTAGCCGCCTAGCCTGCTATACTAACTATCTAGCCTGCTACACTATCCATCTAGCCTGCTACACCAGCCACCTACCCTGCTATACAAGCCATCTAGTCACCTAGCCTGCTATACTAGCTATACTAGCCTGATATACCATCTATACTAGCCATCTAGCCTGCTACACTAGCCATCTATCCAGCTATAATAGCTAGCTATACTTGCCATCTATCCAGCTATATTAGCCACCTACCCTGCTATACTAGCCATCTAGCCTGCTATACCATCTCTACTATAGCCATCTGGCCTGCTATACTAGCCACATACCCTGCTACACTAGCCATCTAGCCTGCTACACTAGCCATCTAGCCGGCTGTACTAGCCACCTATCCAGCTATACTAGCCGCCTAGCCAGCTTTACTACCCACCTATCCAGCTATAAAAGCCACCTAGCCTGCTATAATAGCCACCTAGCCGCCTAGCCAGCTATGCTACCCGCCTAGCCAGCTATACTAGCCATCTAGCGTGATATACTAGCTATCTATCCAGCTATACTAGCCGTCTAGGCTGCTGTACCAGCTATACTAGCCCCCTAGTCTTTTGTACCAGCTATACTTGCCATCTAGCCTGCTATACTATTCACCTAGCCTGCTATACTAGCCTGCGTTACGAGCCACCTAGCCTGCTATACGAGCCACCTAGCCTGCTATACTAGCCACCTAGCCCACTATACTGGCCACCTGGATAGTATAGAGTATAGCAGGCTAGATAGCTAGTATACGTAGTATAGCAGGCTAGGTGGCCAATATAGCAGGCTAGCTGGCTAGGTGGCTAGTATAGCAGGTTAGGTGGCTAGTATAGGTAGTATAGCTGGCTAGTATAGGTAGTATAGCTGGCTGGGTGGCTAGTACAGCAGGCTAGGTGGTTAATATAGCAGGCTAGGTGGGTAGTATAGGTAGTATAGCAGGCTAGGTGGCTAGTATATGTAGTATAGCAGGCTAGTTGGCTAATATAGCAGGCTAGGTGGCTAGTATTAATAGTATAGCTGGCTAGGTGGCCTGTATTGCACGCTAGGTGGCTGGTATAGGTAGTATAGTAGGCTAGATGGCTAGTATAGTTAGTACAGCAGACTAGGTGGCTAGTATAGGTAGTATAGCAGGCTAGGTGGCTAGTATAAGTAGTACAGCTGGCTAGTATTGCACGCTAGGTGGCTTGTATAGGTAGTATGGCAGGCTAGATGGCTAGTATAGGTAGTATAGGGCTATGTGGCTAGTATAGCAGGCTAGGTGGCTAGTATAGCAGGCTAAGATGGCTGCTATAGGTAGTAAGTAGGCTAGGTAGGTAGTATAGGTAGTATAGCAGGCTAGATGGCTAGTATAGGTAGTACAGTAGGCTAGGTAGGTAGTATAGCAGGCTAGAATAGGTATATTATTATTAATAAATTCCAAACTTTTATTCATTAATTATAAATTTTTATTAATTATTATTATTTTATTAATCAATTATTATTAATTATTATTATATAGCAGGCTAGGTGTCTAGTACAGCAGTCTAGTATAGATAATATAGCAGGCTAGGCGTCTAATATAGCAGGCTAGGTAGGTAGTATAGCAGGCTAGATGGCTAGTATAGATAGTACAGCAGGCTAGATGGCTAGTATAGGTAGTACAGCAGGCTAGGTGGCCAGTATAGGTAGTATAACAGGCTAGGTATGTAGTATAGCAGGCTAGATGGCTAGAATAGGATTATTATTATTAATTATTATTAATTATTATTAATTATTATTAATTATTATTAATTATTATTAATTATTATTAATTATTATTAATTATTATTAATTATTATTAATTATTATTAATTATTATTAATTATTATTAATTATTATTAATTATTATTAATTATTATTAATTATTATTAATTATTATTAATTATTATTAATTATTATTAATTATTATTAATTATTATTAATTATTATTAATTATTATTAATTATTATTAATTATTATTAATTATTATTAATTATTATTAATTATTATTAATTATTATTAATTATTATTAATTATTATTAATTATTATTAATTATTATTAATTATTATTAATTATTATTAATTATTATTAATTATTATTAATTATTATTAATTATTATTAATTATTATTAATTATTATTAATTATTATTAATTATTATTAATTATTATTAATTATTATTAATTATTATTAATTATTATTAATTATTATTAATTATTATTAATTATTATTAATTATTATTAATTATTATTAATTATTATTAATTATTATTAATTATTATTAATTATTATTAATTATTATTAATTATTATTAATTATTATTAATTATTATTAATTATTATTAATTATTATTAATTATTATTAATTATTATTAATTATTATTAATTATTATTAATTATTATTAATTATTATTAATTATTATTAATTATTATTAATTATTATTAATTATTATTAATTATTATTAATTATTATTAATTATTATTAATTATTATTAATTATTATTAATTATTATTAATTATTATTAATTATTATTAATTATTATTAATTATTATTAATTATTATTAATTATTATTAATTATTATTAATTATTATTAATTATTATTAATTATTATTAATTATTATTAATTATTATTAATTATTATTAATTATTATTAATTATTATTAATTATTATTAATTATTATTAATTATTATTAATTATTATTAATTATTATTAATTATTATTAATTATTATTAATTATTATTAATTATTATTAATTATTATTAATTATTATTAATTATTATTAATTATTATTAATTATTATTAATTATTATTAATTATTATTAATTATTATTAATTATTATTAATTATTATTAATTATTATTAATTATTATTAATTATTATTAATTATTATTAATTATTATTAATTATTATTAATTATTATTAATTATTATTAATTATTATTAATTATTATTAATTATTATTAATTATTATTAATTATTATTAATTATTATTAATTATTATTAATTATTATTAATTATTATTAATTATTATTAATTATTATTAATTATTATTAATTATTATTAATTATTATTAATTATTATTAATTATTATTAATTATTATTAATTATTATTAATTATTATTAATTATTATTAATTATTATTAATTATTATTAATTATTATTAATTATTATTAATTATTATTAATTATTATTAATTATTATTAATTATTATTAATTATTATTAATTATTATTAATTATTATTAATTATTATTAATTATTATTAATTATTATTAATTATTATTAATTATTATTAATTATTATTAATTATTATTAATTATTATTAATTATTATTAATTATTATTAATTATTATTAATTATTATTAATTATTATTAATTATTATTAATTATTATTAATTATTATTAATTATTATTAATTATTATTAATTATTATTAATTATTATTAATTATTATTAATTATTATTAATTATTATTAATTATTATTAATTATTATTAATTATTATTAATTATTATTAATTATTATTAATTATTATTAATTATTATTAATTATTATTAATTATTATTAATTATTATTAATTATTATTAATTATTATTAATTATTAGTAAAGAATGTGAGTGAGTTTTGAGTTAAAAATTAAAATGAAAAATGACTAACCTCTCTTCTATTGATTTCCATATGGTGTGGTGGG
Organism: Sarcophaga rosellei; assembly: GCA_930367235.1. Taxonomy (NCBI): domain Eukaryota; kingdom Metazoa; phylum Arthropoda; class Insecta; order Diptera; family Sarcophagidae; genus Sarcophaga; species Sarcophaga rosellei. Next base: position 9,902,001 of record OV884020.1, on the reverse strand, counting down.
CATTGAGATGGCGTCCTATGCTGCAGGTGATTGAAGGCAGTTGGCGGCATCTCGTCTTCATATGGCAGATATGCAAATGCTTTCAACAAGCTACTGCTCACAGCTCGTTCCCATATTGCCACAGACTCTGTTCACTGTAAAAAAAAGAGTATCATTTTCGTAGCTAATTTCACACACAACTAAAGCAAAAACAGTTTTTTGTTTCACTGTTTTTACTACAATTTTATGAATACTTTTGTTAAGCACCGTATTAGGTACTCTAAAAATAGTTTTTATTCCTAAAAAAGAAAAAAATGTTATTTTTTGTAGATTCCCTGGCCATCATTAAATTGTATTAGAATTCTTTTATTTTTTTAGTTACGTTTCGTTTTTTAAGTGTTTTTTACGAGTTTTTGTTTTTATTCAAGTAAGATTGTAAAGTTTTTTTGGTTGCTTTTATTTAAACTTTATGAACGTTTTTATTTGAGATTCAAGAAAGAAAAACGCAATTCTGCTGTGTGTGTGGTTTATAAAATGGTGCGTTAAACTTTTAATAAACCATGATTCATTAGAGCAAATGAAATGAAGCTTGATAACGAAAAAAAATAAAAGAAGACGTTTTTCATTTAAACAGGATGTTGGAAATCAAAAGCATGTGGGGTAAAATAAATGAAGGAAAATGAACCTGATTTAATTGAAAATAGTAGAACTGAACTGCTGCATGCCGTAGGCTTCACATCTAAAGAGGTGGAATCTTATATTTTTTCTGCATTTTTAGTTTTTCTTCTCGCTCTCAAATGTGTTTAAATGATAATTATAGAAATATGTTTATAAGCTTAATAAAAAATGAGTCACATTTCCTGTACAGGTGCAATAGAAATGTTAAGAATAATCATCATTTTGTTTTTATATTCTGAGAATCTGTGATATTATGCGGCAACAAATAATGCAATAAATGTTTGCAATAGTTTTGAGATTTTAATACGCAAGCATATATTATAAGCATTTAAACGTAATTATTGTTAACTCAGTGATAAAGTTATAGTTTGTATGCAAGAAGAGCATATTTTAGAAGAAATATTTTTATTGCACACCAGATTTTGTTGCATCAGTGCTGGAGGCTTTATAAGAGCAGGGACCAAAGTAGAATTATATGTCATATTTTTCATGAATGACGAATAACTTTTACTTTCCTTGGGTGCCGTAGTCTAATAGGTAGTGTGTTGGCTTATTAGACGTAAAGTCATGGTTGAAACCCCAGAGTTCAAACATCAAAATGAAAATATTTCTTCAGCAGATTTCTGGCAGAAACTCTGTGAGTTAATAAAACTGCCATGCAAAAGTTTCTTAAAAATCTGTCGCTTGGAGTCGACTTTAAACTGTAGGTCACGCCACTTATGGATAAAACTAACACATACAACAGAAGTGGTTTGAGAAGCTAGGTCGTAATCCGAACTAAAGAGTTGTAATGATCAATAATGTATGTATGTTATGTACTGCACAAGACTATGTTCTCTACAGTATTCTTGGTAAAAGGAAGAATGAAGGGAGGCGAACAGTCTTCTCAATTAGAATGGAATTTTGTTGGGTTATTCCAATGAAAAGTGATATGAGTTCTGCATCGGACTATAGAGAAGTAGCCAAAGGATTGTAACCGATAATTTACCAGAATAGAATAGGGATCGACTAAAACCGAGCATATATTTGGAACCTATGAAAAATAGTACTTGTTGAGTACTTTTTTTTAGTTAAAAAGGGACCCTTTCATTTACAATTTTTATTTTGGGTTTTAAAACAACAATGTCTTGATTTTAAAAAATGTTTGGGATGTGTTGCTAACATAAAACTCATCTTTATGGTGAGAGTGATGTTGCAAAATACTTTTCTTAGTACTATTGTGACTTACAAAAAAAGCGTTTTTCGTTTTTTGCAATCGTTTTAAGTAAAATATTGTTATATTGTTAAAAAGTACTTTTTTTTGGTACTTTCTCTTAGATAAAACTCATCTTTATGGTGGGAATGGTCTTGGAAAATACTTTTCTTGGTACTGTTGTGACTTTTAAAAAAGTTTTCGGTTTTTGCAATCGTTTTAAGTAAAATATTGTAATGTTATTAAAAAGTACTTTTTTTTTTTGGTACTTTTCACAATCATATTTTTATTTGTAATATTTTAAACTAGTTAAAATAGAATTTTTTCAGTATTTTCTTAATTTTATATAAAAAAGAAGCACTTTTTGTGGGAAGCCAGAAGTATTTCACAATCTCTGCCCAATAATAAGTACGTTTAGTACATTTTTATTTATAATTTTTAGGACGGATTTTTCTTAAAAAAATTTTTGTGATATATTGTATAAAAGAATACCATGTTTATAGAATGTTATTGAAAAGTACTTTCTTTACTTGGTATTTTTGTGACTTATCAAAGATATTTTTGCTTTCGTTTTTAAAATCATTTAAAAAAAAAGTACTTGTTTGGTACTTTCTTAAGTTAATTGAAGAAAAAATGGAATTGTTTAAAATACAATATTTATTTCGGAGTTTTAAACTAGAAACGTTTATGGTGGGTTATTTAAAACCGTTTATAGCAAAAGTACTTGTTTGGTACTTTCTCAAGTTAATTGAAGAAAAAAAAAATAATTTTTTGGCATACAATTCTCATTTTTGAGTTTTAAACTAAAAACGTTTATGGTGGGTTATTAAAAATTAAGTTTTTTTTTAACAAAAACTTCTTGGGAATTCTCTTGAATCTTTTGTATTTTAATTCATAATATTCTTAAGGTTTTTTAAACTAAATTTATATATTTTTTTCTCTTTTTATGTCTTCCATTTATACCATAACTAAATCTAATAATGTGGTACTAAAGGAACAGGTAAGCAAGAATTTAGATTTTAAATGTTTTCAAGTCATAAAAATAAATTCATTCATTTGCAATTCTAACAAAAGAAAACCTCATTTTCGTTTCGAACCATTGAAAAATATAAAAGAATACAGAGTATTATACAAAGAAAATGTATAGGAAAAATTAGAAAATATGTATTTAACCTTTGACACATGTTAACAACACTTATTACTACACACTTTGAGTTGAAAATAGTAAGAAACACTTAAAAAACGAAATGTTTTAAATAGAATAGGAGTTTAATCTAATATTGTATATTAAAAAATGTTGATAATTTTTAATAATTTTTTTTTTGTTTGTTTTTTTTTTTCATTAATAATTAATAGAAGAGAGTTGATTAGTATTTTTAAATAAAACACTAGAGTTTTTCATTAAACATTTAGACGTCGTCTTTCTTCATATTTAAATCTATTATTTTACTACTAGGTTAGGTTCTATTTCTTTTTTTTTTTTAGATGAATAATAATATTTTATATACAATCCCTTGTATAAGAACATAAAAAAGTAAATTTTTTTTTCTTCTGGGTAGTTTTTATATTAAACTCGTAATTTAATTAATTTTTTTAAGAATTATTTTTTTTTTAGTATGTATTTAGTTTTTATCGTTTAAACATTTTCAATAAGGTATAGAATTTTTTGTAATTTAAAGAAATTTGTTTATTTTTAAGTTTATTTTTTAAAATCATCATATCATATTTAACATTTATGAAATCTAATATGTTTTTACGGTGTATTATAAATAAAAATCATTTCGATTTTCATTTTACTGGTTTTTTATGTTCCCTGTGTTATTTGATTGTGTTGTAAATATTCTTTAAATATTTTTTATACTTTCTATTAAAAAAAAAAAAATAAAAAAAAAAAAATAAAATTCCAAAAATAAAAATTAAATGTTACCTAAAAATCATTTACCAAATCTTTTAATTTTTCGCTTTTGTGTTTCTTTTTCCCCCATCATTATTTTGACCACTTTGTTGGTTGAACCCTCTCGCCCGGTCTATTTTTGTCTATTCCCTATTGTTTGTTTGTTTTTTTTTCTCTTTTTCGGTTTTTTTCTGGTTCTTTCTCTCGTTCATTGTACATTTCAGGGAGGCTACCTAGATGGACTACGTTCACATTTGGGTGGTTTAACACAACGTGTCAAATCATGGTATTGGGGACGACCTCTTGTAAGTGCAATTGTATTTTTCATTAAAATTTCAAAATTCTCTTCCTTTTTTTTGGTTATACTGTCTTAAAGAAAAATTCTATAAACAACAACAACAAATTTAAAAAATGCCACCAAAAACCAAAACAGTTTCAAATTCAAAACAATTCAAACTAAAATAAAAACAACCAGATTTAAAAAAAAATTAATTAATAAAAAAGCACATTTACTAACATTTTTTTAAAACAAAAATTTAAATATTTTTCAAGCCAAAATCCCTGGTTTTGCAATTTTGTTTATCATTTTGAAAAGCCATTAAGTTTTTGTTTTATTTCTTTTTTTTTTTAAAACATTTTCCTCTTGTCTAAAATCACTTCTTTTTCTTAAGTTTTGCTTATTTAGCGTAAATTATTATTATTATTATTTATTTTATTGTCCAAATTTTTTTAAAGCCTGCTTCTCTAAAGAAACCTTACAAAATCCCTGTTAAATGTGTAAATTAGTTTGTATTATTTTTCTTTGTTTATATTAAATACTTTTAGTTGTTGTCGTCTTTTTTTTTGTGCCGAAATTTTGAAATCCTTTTAGTAGTTGTTTTTTGAACAAAATCAATGTTGCACTCGATTTAAATCGTTCGTTCGTTCGTTCAGTAGTTTTTTAAACAATTTAGTCAAAAAATAAAATTATTTTTGTAAAGTTCATAAAAAAAATTTGTTAATCCATGTATTATGTAAGTACTAACTAGAACCGTATTTTACAGCCTTAATAACAACAACAACAACTTTCAATGAAAAGCTTGAAAAATATAATTGCACCATAACGCATGAGTCACCCTCTATATTTTTGTTTATTTAGTATTTTAGATAAAGATTCCTTTAAATAAATTGATTTTTATTTGTAAAATCATGCACTTCATTCCACTTTTGTTAACTTTTTTTAATTTTGGTTTTCCCTTTTCCTAACCCTTAAGCCTTAACCTCAAACCCTAAAATATTTTAATGTTTCCTTAACCTCAAAAAAATTAAAAAAAAATATTTCACTAGGAATTATATTTAAAATCCAATAACTTTTAAGAAAAAAAAATTTATCAAACATTAAACGATTATAATGTTTAAAAAGGTACTGAAAATAGTACTTTTGATAAATAATAAATAATTACGAAAATATATTAAATGGAATTTGAAAAGTAAAGTACCAAATAATTGGTCAAACAATAAAAAAAAATTAGAATGTTAAAAAAGTACCAAAAAGAGTACTTTTGTTTAAATTAAAAACTCTTACCGAAAAAAATATTAAAGGGCCAATAACTTTTAACAAAAAAAAAAATTGATCAAACAAACGATTATAATGTTTAAAAATAGTACTTTTGTTTAAATAAAAAATGCTTACGAAAATATATTAAATGGCATTTGAAAAGTAAAGTACCAAATAATTGGTCAAACAATAAAAAAAATTATAATGTTAAAAAAGTATTAAATGTCATTTGAAAAGTATTCTAAAAAAGTACCAAGAATAGTAGATTTATTCTAAAACAACTACACATTTAATTAAACACACATAAGTTATTGGTCATTAAAACCCTTGGCAGGACGTACTTAGTTTCACGTCGAATCCAATCGGCAAATTAGAGAAGATTTTAAAGGCATTTTATTTATGATCCACTAAGACGCATGGTATAGCCGCCCCTACTCTTGCAATACATTGCGTTGGATCTACGAAAATAGGTTGAGAGAGGGAAAAAGGGTGTTTCGAACGTTAGACTCAAATCTATTTATAATCATAATGGACAGGAAAAATTTCTGTAAGCCAAAGCGTTCCACATACGAATAGTGCGATTGAAAAACTAATTTGCGATATAATGCATAAGGCATTCCTCTGGCCAATCTACCATAAATGGATGTGCTGTGTGAGAAAGAAGTAAATGGGTGAGGAGTCCCTTTATTTCACAAGATCAGTATCCCTTGTATTAGAGTTGGAAGACAAGTCACATAGTGACGGTGCTCCACCGAATCAAAAGAATTGGATAGAGTTGCTCAATAACGAGTATTTTGGCCCATTCACGTACTCGATCGGGAAACCACACAATAGACTTCGAGGCACTGATCCGTGCTAGGAGTTATATTCCATTCTCGATCGGATATAAGTGGTGTAAATAGTAAGGAGATCAGAAGAAAAAGTAAAGTATTCTTTACATCCTCTTAAAATACCGAAGACACTTGAATGCTTCTTTCTTTAGTTTACTCGCAGTGCTTTTCTCAGAAGACTGGTTCATTTTTGTGCGATAGTGTAAGAGGGTCTTGTTAGATCACAGCTAACTTGAGGAAACTTAGCTGGCCTTTGTGGCGATGCGGTTCACCAAAGAAAACTGTAGCAGCCTTACTAAACGTTCTTTACAATCAGGACCAGGGCTCGTATTTAAAGTATAACTCTTTTAAAAGCAAGCTTTATACTAACTAGAAAGTTCAAAAAGTTTAGTGATCAATTCGATACCTAGTAAAGGTATCTGCCTTAGTAGACCAAATGAAAGAAATCTGTGTCATGCAAATATTTTTAAATAAATTTTTCTTAACAAATCCACCACATTCTTTGCAGAAATGATTTGCAAGTGAAGCATGACTATTCAATACGCAATGGCCCTTAAGGCAAGATACACTAACAGAGATCTAATTTAAGTAGTGGACTCGTATGCTTTCTGTTTGGCAATTAAGGTTTCACAGAAACGTAACAAGTATAGCTGTAGATTGGGAGACGGTAGAAGTTGACCACACAGTTACTCTAGATATATTTGTGGTCTAGAACAAAATTAGATAGATGCAAAACTATATCGAGAATAGATCCAGGGAGACTCAACACTTGCCAATCGGTTTAGACCTGAAGGTTGTACTAAAAAGAAATCTGATTGCCGCCTGGCTGTCAGAAAGGGTAGATATATATGCAAGTATTTGCAGATCTTTTCTTTCGGATAGTTTTTGATGCATGATTTATAACCATTAGCTCAGTTTGAAACACACTGCAGTAGCAAGGCACGTTGGGACTTATCCTAAAGTTAAGAATTTCTCAAATAATTTATAATTAAATAAAACTTTCTTATGATTTTAAATCATAAAATCTGTTCTGCTGGAGAGGCACTCAATTAAGTAGAGATTGGTACAAGTTTTGCGCGGATATATTTGTAAGCGTTTTACAATATTAATAACTTTAATGTATTTTTAGCTGTACAACTTACAGTGAGCGCCAAAAGTGAGTAAACACCACTGAAATAATTCATTTTCTTAGGATAGCGAGAAAAGTAAATGAGAATAGTCGAATAAATTTCCAAAATAAAAACGTTATATCGACGCCTCCGTTCTATAACATTCTAAGTCGAAAAAGAGTGTTTTGAGTTATGAGCTCTCAAAGTTTTCACGCGCCATACGGCTATATGTGTATTCTAAGTAGATTTTGCCCTATAACTTCGGAACGGATCGGCACATCTTAACCAAATTTTGACAGTATTTAAGTTAGAGAACGTAGAATTTAAAAATGCAAGAACATTAAAAACGTTCTAAGTCTACTAGTTATAGAATGGAGGCGTCGATATTACTTATAAAATGTTAAAACAAAAACAACAATTCATGATAAAGCAACATTTTTTATACCTAAGAACATTATAGAAAATTTAAAATTATAGTGGGTGTTGACTCACTTATGGCGCTCACGGTATAGTATTTGTAAAAGGAATAAATTTTATGACTTTGAAAGAAAATAAAATATCGAATAATCAACATAATTTTCCCTTATTGAAATGATTTGAAATATTTCAGTAAAATGGTACGCCAAATATTGGCTCGAGAAAAATGTAAATGTAAATGTAAATATAGTATATATAGTATAATGGAGAAAAATTGTTTATGCACTTACCCCTTTTTAAATTGTTATCAGCTTCGATTCTCTTTTCTTCCGGAAAATAATCTGCAACAGTTGAATATTCTATCGTTGATTCTATGTGTTGTATATAGGTAGTTTATATTATTGGATTAGCTTCGCTTAGGAAAATTCTCTTTTCTTTTGCAATAATAAAATAATCTGCAACAGTTGAAAATATGCCGTCGATTCTATGTTTTGCATATAGCCGGCATAAATTTATGTATATTCCTGTCTTTAGTTGAACGAAGCTTATTATTTATTATTCACTAATTTCACTAATTTATTAATCAGCTACTTTAATGGGCTCTAAGGCGGTATGGCTTCAAGTAGTCACTGCCAAACTGAAAAAATAAAAGAAAAATATATATTAAAGTGGGCTGCATTTGGTAGGATATTGATTTTCTTTTACAGATTAAAGCAGTATGGCTTATGGGACCTATTAAATGAGTTACATACTTAAATAAAAATGAAAATTCCATTAGAGTTTTAGATATGAGACTTATTTGTTGAAACATTAAAAACTAAGAGGATGGCCCCTATATGCTATAGGTTCATGATAAAGGAACTTTTTTTATACTTAAGAACATAACAGAAAATTTAAAATTATAGTGGGCGTTGACTCACTTACGGTGCTCACTGTATAAAAATTTAAATTTAATCGAAATAAATGTTCTTTATTCGACTTTAGAAGAAATCTATGCCTAACATTCCTAAACTGTTTATTATTCCTTACATCCCACCCCAACTCTTTAGTAATTTATTAATTGTGTTATTTTTCTTAATTTCTTTATAATTTTAGTGCTAATTTAGATTTTCCAAATATGTACTATATTATCACATATCTTTAATTTCTTTTTCCTTTTTTTTCTTTCTTTCTATTTTCAAAATTTCAAATATATTTTTTGTACTTTAAACCACCAGTAGTTTAGTGTGTTACTTAGTTGAGCTTGAACTTTTTTTTACTTTCGTCTATACTTATCAAATACTTAATACTTCTACCATATAACAACAATAAAAAAACACTAATTTACTAACTGTAGTTAGTTTCAATATTTAAATTCTTTAATAGTTTGTAGTATATTTATTACTCACTAGCGTTTTGTATTGTAAAAGATTAACAAACTAAAGTTTTTGCATTCAATTACAACAATAACATGGTATTGATTGTATTACGATTAGTAAACTTTATTAGATTTTATTTTATAAAATTATTCTTTCTATCAAATTCAATCATAAAACACCGCATTCATATGTATTCAGAACAACAATTAAAAAAAAATAAATTAAAAAAATAAATAAACAAGAATTATTAATTAATAAAAAAAAATTATTAAAAAAATCAAGACAAAAACATTTTAAAAATTATATTGAACCCCCCTTAGACTGAATCATACATACACTATAATAGAAAAACATGACACTTTCAACATTTCACTACACTTGAGCAGACAATCTTAAAAAAAAAATAAAGGAAACAACAATAATAACAAGTTATAAATCAATACAATTAAACATTTTATTAAATTAAAAGCAATTCTTAAAAACAATTCTAAAAAAAAGAAATAAATTAAAACAAGTACCACGATTCTTATCATTTCAAGTGAAAATAAAAACAAATTAAGACTGATATTCTGATATTTCCTTATCTAAAGAACTTTTAATGGCAATATTTTTAGAAGTATACATAAGTATCGATAGAAGACTTCATTTTGATAACAATTATGAGTACGTTTTATTTTTAAATTGAATTTAACAAATTATTATTCATTGCAAACTTTAGCACTTAATTGGTACTCAGTGAGTTTTAGTACCAAGAAACACGGACACTTTAATAATGCTGGATTAGAAAACAATTCTTTTAATTCAAATTGAACTTTTATATGCTACTATACTTATTATAACGTTCTGTACATACTTAGTATTGCTCTTATCGAATGAAGGGCGCCTGTAAGTCTGTCGAAAAAGCTATGGAAAAATTAACGCTACTGTTTGAAACATTTTAAAAATACTTTTGGAATAGAACGGCTATTCATTTCTCCTTAATTGACCATTACAACCCCTTAGTAAGGACCACCCATGTAAGAGAGTTTGATCCATGATTGGCGGGACCTACAGTTGGCATGGCGATTTTATTTAATTTAATATTTTTGTCAGAAAAGTGCTGAAAGAAAGAAATTCTTGTTCAAATTTCCTTTTGTCAGAGCTGAAGTGAGAATGAAACGTTCTGATAAACATTCTTATGGCACTTACGTCGGAATTAGCAGGAATGCAAGCTTTACAACCATTGATTACACTGTGGAATTTTCTTTCATACAGAAAATACTGAAAACTTGACATGATTCCTTATGTCTGCAAAAGACTCACGTCAGTACTGTGAATTTTTAAATCATTGATGTAAAAGAGAGTGTGTTGCAGTCGTAGTCTACAATGTAGCGTTTGGCTTATTAGACGTGAGGCTATGGTTCAAACCTCAGAGCCCACATCAACTCCAACAAAACGAAATATGAAAAAATATTCCTTCGGCGACTGTCTCTCAGCAGAAATCTGGTAAACTACGGTTCAAACCTCAGATCCCACATCAACTCCAACAAAACGAAATATGAAAAAATATTCCTTCGGCGACTGCCTCTCAGCAGAAATCTGGTAAACTACGGTTCAAACCTCAGATCCCACATCAACTCCAACAAAACGAAATATGAAAAAATATTCCTTCGCCGACTGCCTCTCAGCAGAAAAAAAAAACTCTGAGAGTAAACATAATTGCCATGAATAAAAAGTTTCTCAAAAATACGTAGTTTGGACTCGACTTTAAACTGTAGGTCCCGCCACTCGTTTATAGAAATGAACACACACAACATAAGTGGTGTGAGAAGCTAGGTCGTAATCTTGACTGAAGGTTTGTAATGACCAATTATGTATGTATGTATGTAGAAGAGAGTGTGTATTTGCTGTTGAGATGGATTATGCCTTAGTTTTGGCGGTCTTGATTTTCAATCCTGTAACTACTACATCCTTAACCCATTAGTGCCCAGTGGCAACTTAAGTTGCCAGCAAAGGTTGCCTTAGTTTTTATGCTCTGAGAGCAAATTGAGTGTAAAAAACAAAACGGTAACCGCTAGAAAAAAAAGTAATTCTGGCATTAATGGGTTAATTTGGACACTACTGACGTAGAAAGAAGTGTTATTTGTTGTGGAGGTGTGGCATGCCTTAGATTTGAAAGTTTTGATTTCAAATATCGCTACAAATTCCAAAATTTAATTTGTACACGTACCTACTCATGTATCCAGGAGTGGGCTTCACTACACTCATGGGCGTGGAAGAGGCACTTTGCCCAAACAGAGCAACCATTTTAATTAAAAAAAAAAATACTATTTACACGCATAAGCTATATCCACAGACTGAATAAATTACAACTAATTTGACAGATGTAGCTTCAACAAAATGGCCGTTATTAACTGTCAAAGTTCGGAAGATCCGCTGGAAGAGCCGAGACATACTTGTATATATTTAATATAAATATTTATAAATATTATAATTGCGATTTTAGTTAAAAATAAAAATTCTTTAACAATTAATTGCCACAAAAGTTCTTTAGTTTCATGTTAACATTTCAAAAATTTCTTTCACAATCTCTAACTGGCCTAAAAATTAAATGTTTTTTTCTCTATTCCATTTGTCAAAAAAAAAAGCACCTTGAAATGTTATGTAATTGTATTGTAAGAAAAAAATAAATTCTAAATGTAACTGTATAACACAAAAACTAAAAACAAAAATTCTTTATAAAAAATGTCCTTTAAAAATCAACACTCTTTAGCAAAAAAAAAAAAAAATTTCCATAAAATACAACAACTTTATTTTGTTTTTCTACAATTCTAAACATTTCTTTCAATTTTAACCATAAACTGTCTTAAATGGGCTCGCTCGCTCCTTCAAAAAACCACACTTCAAAAAAAAAAAAATTTCAAATACAATTAAAAATAATTGAAAAACAAATCGATAACAAAATCGATATTTTAAAAATCAAAACAAAAAAAAATTTTTGAAAAAACTATCGTAATCCTCCAATGGGATTAGGAGTTGGCTACAAAACTCTCAAGAAGTTTCGATATGAAGGAAGAAGGCGGTACGCTATTAGGCGATAAAGGTGTGCGTAGACATCAGGTAAGTAAATGAAAAACAAACAAAACAAATTCAAGCCAACAACAAACAACATAAACCAATAATGTATAAACAATAAAACAGCAAACGATTTTCTAAACAACAGACAAGAAAAATTCAAATATTCTATTACAATAACACCAACAACAACAAAAAATAATTGAGATTTCAGATTTCAAATGTCAAAAAAAAAAAAAAAAAATACAACTCAAAACAGAAATCCATTACAAATCAAAGCCAGACATACTCAAATACAAACATTCTGCCATTCATTATTCTATACAAAATCCAATCAATTCAATTTCAATCAAATCAATTCAATACAATTCAAATCAAATCAATTTAAATAACAAAAGTTTTCCCTTAAATCGGTTGACTCTTCTTATTTAGTTTTGGTCATTTAGTAATTGGCTTGTTGGTAAAAGTTTTCCTTTTTCATTTTTTTTTTTTTGTATTTTTCAATTATTTTTTTGAATTTATAATATTACTTTCGTTTAAACGTAAAAATTAAAAAGAACCACATACACTTTATTTATATATTTACCAAAAAAAAAAAAAACAAAAAAAAATACAAATGAATACCTGAATACAAAACTGGTTATGTTGAATTTTTCCTCTTATTTTTTTGATTAATTAACGAGTAATAAAATGCCTGCTAGATATTGTTTATGAATACAAATTATTTTTGAATTCTTTTAAACCCCCACCCACCCTCTCTCTTTTTTAATATTAAGAACACTTACACCTTAAATCTTTTCTTTTGTTATTTTTTCGTTACAAAAAAACTGGTACTTTTTTTATATATAAATACACATTTTTCTTACCAAAAAAAAGTCCTTTTTTAATAATTTACAGGATTGAGTTCTTTTTTTTTTCTACTTTTCTTTCTATTAAAATTTTTTATAGATTTTTGAGAAGAAAATTAAAAAGCAGTATTGGGTGTAAAATACAGAAATTCATATAAAACTTACAGTCAAAGAAAAAAGGGTACATACCCTGCTGATTTTTTCCAAATTGAAAAAAATATTACAGCGTTGTTAGAGGCATTTATAATTAAGAATGTTTGAAGAAAAAGTGAATTCGAAATAAATATAACGTAGTCTAATAGATAGTGTGTTCGCTTATTAGACGTGAAGCCCGGGTTCGAACCCCAGGCCAGACATCAAAACGAAATATGGAAAAAAATAATTCTTCGGCGACTACCTCTCAGCAGATTTCTGGCAAAAACTCTAAGAGTAAATAAACCTGCCATGACTAAGTTTCTCAAAAATCTGTCGTTCAGAGTCGACGTTAAACTGTAGGTCCCGCCACTCAAGTATAAAAATTAAGGCACACAACATGAGTGGTGTGAGAAGCTAGGCCGTAATCCTGACTGAAGGGTTGTAATGGCCAATTATGTATGTATAAGTTAGAAATTATTGGGGAAAAATATAAAAATTACATGCAGTGATGGATGTAGACTTTTTTCTTTGACCGTATATACATATTTAGATATCTAAAGTAATACAGTAGAGTTACTACGCTTAGGTTTGGAAGGTATGTGAAGCACCTTTATTCGATGGAGATCAGAAATGAGAAGCGGTAGAATTATACAAATAATACAATTAATATTTTGTAAAAGTGAAGAAGGAGTAAAATGAAAAGAGAAAAGGGAAAAACAGTGACATCTTGCAAACTAATTAATATCAAATATGAAACTCTGTATGTCAAAAATAGTGGGAGAGACTAACACACCACCAAGCCAGAATCTTGAGCTTCGCTTGTGCATGCTAGGGCACAGATAATGCTTAACACACTCCGTCTCTCCCACATTACCACAAACTCTGCACAAAAAAGAGGTGCTCCAGTTGCACGTCTGACTCCTTACCCTCGGAAGCAAGATAATATCTCCCTGTTGTCCTTTCTAGAAGTATGGTGAGTGCTTTACCGATGGGTAAGACTAGTCGAATCGAGAAGCTAGGCCGCAATCCTGACTGAAAGGTTGTAATAGCCAATTATGTATGTACGTATGCAAGACTAACCTTAAGCCAACATAGTGTCCAAATCAATGCCTCTAAAACAACTTTACTTTTTACAAAGATCACCACCGTATTCCCTGAAGATCGCAAATACCTTAACCTAACCATTCCAAGCCCATTTGAGTAATTATCGGCAAAACTTTTGACAGACGAGTGCTGGGAAGAAATATAGTCCTCTTCTTATCCATACAATGCATGTATCTTCCTACTTTCCTCTAAAACTGGCGACAATATTTGCATTTCCTCAGTTTGATTCTCAATCGCATACTGTGCTGGGAAGGAATATAGTCCTCTTCTTATCCATACAATGCATGTATCTTCCTACTTTAAAACTGGCGACAATATTTGCATTTCCTCAGTTTGATTCTCAATCGCATACTGTGCTGGGAAGGAATATAGTCCTCTTCTTATCCATACAATGCATGTATCTTCCTGCTTTCCTCTAAAACTGGCGACAATATTTGCATTTCCTAGGTTTGATTCTCAATCGCATACTGTCGTCTGTTATATGGGAGCAGCTACCGCAATATTTTTTTGTAGAATTCCTCCTATAGTTTCAGCTGTAATTAAGCCTCCAACGTTATTTTTCTATGACTTACAATTGGATTTGGTCGAGCCTTGTGATTAAGATTTTCCATTCAATGTGCTTTAGCAATTGTTATATTTCCTTCTGTACCAATCTAGAAGTTGTATCTCTGATTCATCCTAATTGGTTAACTACCGCCTAAATAAAGGCTTCTCTCGAAAAGATGCTACAACGTTATTGTAAAGAGGTTTTCGGTGTATTCAAGATAAAACTGCCTACAACTGGTAACCATACTTAACAGACATTACTTTCAGACGTCTAGTCTCTATTTCTAAATGAAGACAACGACAAATATACTATATTTTACACCCAAAAGTAAGAAATTACTGTAGAAAATCTATAAAATTTTTGTATTAAACATAAATAATATGCATAATTAAAGAATCTAAAAAATATAAAATAAAACAATTTCAGTCTATGCAAAGATTATCGGCAGAACAGCAACAACAAAATGGTTCAACGACTGAACAAACAACTCATGAACACAATCCAAACGTCGTACCTGATCATAGAGGCAACTTACATGTAACCGTTAAGAAAACCAAACCAATTTTAGGTATTGCTATCGAAGGTGGTGCTAATACAAAACATCCGCTTCCTAGAATAATAAATATACATGTGAGTACAAGTAACCGCACCCACCCTCACCCCCCTCTGCTTTAATGTCAATCAAAAAATGAAAAAAATATTTCGTTTCTTGTAATTTAAGGAAAATGGTGCAGCATTTGAAGCGGGAGGCTTAGAGGTGGGTCAACTTATACTAGAAGTAGACGGCACTAAAGTTGAGGGTCTACATCATCAGGTAAAAGGTTTTGTTTTGGAAGGAAAAGATTTTTAATTCCTTTTTGAAATGTATTTTACAGGAGGTTGCCCGTCTTATAGCCGAATGTTTTGCTAATCGTGAAAAGGCTGATATAACCTTTTTAGTTGTCGAAGCAAAAAAATCGAATTTGGAACCTAAACCAACTGCTTTAATATTTTTAGAAGCCTAACATTTGCTTGCCCTGCCGGCTACTGATGACCCATTGGAACAGCAGAAACTTGAGTTTCTATACGAATGGGGTATCGATTTAACGACAACGCCAAAACCAATGCCAACGCCAATACCACTAACTAAAGCTAAAAATCCACCGCCACTGCCAACACTACTACAACAACAGCAACACCAACACCAACATTCACACTCATTACACAATAACATTATAAATAATAACAATAACAACAACAGCAACATTAACACCAACGCTAAAACAAACACCTATACAACAACAGCAACAACTAATACAACAACAACAACACCAACAAATACCAGCAAACAACAACAACAACAACAAACAAAATCCTCAGGTATATTTACACCAGCGAACACTCAACAACAACAACAACAACAAAAGCAACAATTACACCACCAATTACAAAACTCAACACACCATCAACACAAAACTCATCATCATACACATACGCAACACCAGGAAACAACTTTAGAAACTTTAATTTCACCACTCTCATCCAGTGAACACAATACGCCTACACATCTACATCAGCATCAGCAACAGCATCATCATCAAATCTACACCAAAAAAACTTATGATTCCGTTTACCAATAAACTTTCGTAAAACAAACAAACAGACAACAACAGCAACTAGAACAACAACAACAACAACATTGTGAAAATTGTATGTATTGTATGTTTTGATTTTCCCTTTCACAACAAGCAAAAAAAACAGGAAAAAAAGAAAAATTTAACAAAAAAAATTAAAAGATTTGTGTGCTAAATTATAAGCGTTAGCAGCCTAAAGAGAGACTAAGAAAAATCGCTAAAATGTAACACGCTTCTACGCTTATTATTGTATAATAACAATAACGGTCAATTGTGCTAAGCTTATTAAATAAAAAAAAAATACCCCTACCCTCCTCCATTTTATTATCAAAGCTTCAAAGCATCCTTAGAGAATGTAGTACAGTCTAAATGGTATAAGAATTGTTCGTTTAAAACAGCAAAAGTATTAGTTTTCATAAAATGGTTTAAAGCTTCTTCAATTACTTTTGAAGATTTCATTTAAAATTCCTGCAGAAAATTCAAAAGTTAAAATGGAACTAGACAGGACATCTTCAGAAAAGGCATGGCCACATATATAACCGACAACACCGTAAGGAGGTGAAACTATCCAAGAGAAACTGGCTCGAATTCAAAACTTTAGCTAACATAATTTCAACCAAAATGAAAAACATTTGAAAAGACCCTTTGCGTCTCATAAAAGTACTTTTTCTCAGAGATCGACGTTGACCAGGCTATCACTGTCAATGGCGAGGGCTAGAAGTAGATGCCCTGAATTGAATGATCTAGAGCCCAACGATGTGTGGGCTTAACACGACGTCACTACGTGTCACACAGTTCCTGCCTTATTAAATATTCTGCACAATGATGCCTTAAACACCTACGAGAAGTAATTATTTCATCAAAAAGAGATCACTTTGATGTAATTTTCGAAATAATTTAATATTTGAAATGCATAACTATGTATGTGTTTTAAATTAAGCGTACTGTCTGTTCCATTGAAACATTTCAAAATTAAGAACAGACGTTAAATAATTCTTACACCATTATAATGACTGAAAATATTATTAGCAGAATTGTTATTTTAAAGTTTGCTACACTCTTAAGATAGTTCTAAATCATTCTAACCACCCTAAAAGCTAAACATGTCCCGAACCCCAAACATAGATAACATTTTTGAAATATTGAAATAAATATTTAAATATTTTTTAATAATGCTAATTTTAGTTTATATATTCAATCAAATATTGTATAATTTTATGCTAAGACGTAAAAGTTTAGCAAAACCTGTATAAATATGAAAAAAAAAAAATATTTTTCAAATTTCGTGGTGAAGTTGTGAAAAGAAGTGAAAATGTGTTTGAAAGACGTCTAATAAGCAAAAAATTAAAAAAAACCGGAAAATATAATCTAATTTGTAGTCCTCGTGGGTACCAAACGGTACTCTAGACAAAATTTACCAGACTTGCAATTGCACATCCTTGAAATAATTAGTTCGTGACTCAATCGTACTGACTACTCTAGCAGCCACAATATTTCTGACGCACACTTGCGACTGACCAATACGTTGGAATCATGATATCGACAGCCAAAGTTTCGTGTTTCAATTCCCGAACACACCTCACGGTTCTAGCAAAGACGTAAACCTTTGCATGGTAAATAGTATACCCATAGCGCAATTTGAGAGAGGTAGAAAGGTCAGAAATACATAGCCGATGGTGTATCATCAGTATTCATGGCATTCACCTCGTCCTTAGCCCAATCTTCTCTGCAGGGTATTCTATTCACACAGGGCCGATATAAATTCAGAGTAAATGTACATCTGATCACCAACTAAGCCCACCAACTTCTCGTAGAATGTCGCCCTAACCAATTTGAGAGTGCCTCAGTCGCCTTGGCTCTCTGAGTTTTAGAGTCGAATTCGCAGAGACCGAATAGTATCGGTACCTTTCTCATGTGGTGCCGTTTACCGCCGTCGTCTAGACCAATAAGACCAATTCCATAGACGATAATAAAACCCATTTTCAGCTATGACCGCGAAGTACATTCAAGTACAAAAGTATAAGATATACAGGCGGGAAAAATCGGTACCAAATAAATCAGAAGAGAGACTATATTCCGGTTTAGAATTTCCTGTTGCATTTAATGATAAATTATTCAGTGTGTTGGCTTACTAGACTAGAGCTCGTGGGTTCAAACCCAAGCTCTGACATCTCGAAAACACAAATACTTCTTTTTGCGGCCTCCTATCGGCAACCTTTTGGCAGAAGATCTAAGAGTATGAAATTGCGCTCAAAAAAAGAAATCTATTATTCTAACGTTAAACTATAGGTTCCACTACTTATGAATACAAATTTGCACACACAACATGGTAGGTCGTAATCCTGAGGAGTAACAAACGGATTAAAGATGTTTTAATTCAATAAAAAAAACGGTTTTGCTAAACTTTCGTCACTGCTTGGCCTTAAAAACTTATTTCTTTATCAAAAACTCGACTAGAAAATCATTATTTTTAAAATGCTTTAATCCGCCCCATTGAATTAAATTTTAAAGAACTAAGTCTTTATAAAATATCAAAAAGTATATAAAAAATAAACACTGCCAATATAAGGAGTCATTACAGCAAAGCAAGACTTAAATTTCTTAATTTTAAACATTAAATTTAACATAACCAAAGAATATAAAAATATTTTCATACAGAATTTAATACCAGTCCTATTTTTGCTGCTGTGGCTCCTTTATAAATACTATAAAACTCAAGTAGTTCCGCTAACATTATCTTTTCCTTTAAACACTAATTATTACATGATGATAACTATGGCTTATTAGAGTAGTTAAGAAAAGTATAATAAACTACACAGTGCTACAGTGAAAAGGTACTTGAAAACGTTTAGTATACACTATAGGTAAGGACGAGAATTTAGAACCCTAGCAATTGACGAATAAAATCTAAGTTAAACGTTCTAAAATACTCGTAATCCAGTATAAGACACGTGGTCGAAATAGGACTGCTTTAAGTAATCTTCTGGAGAAAACCCTGAGCATAAATAATACATACACAAAATAAGACATTTAACGTGGGTGGCGTGAGAAGCTAGGTTGTAACGACCACTTTATTATTTCAGCAAAACGTGTTCTTTACAAAATTTAAAGGTATTTCTGCTGGGTTCAAGACTGGCCTATAGTGCTTATTATACGTATTTTTCAAAATATTCTTTCTTGTAGCATTGTGTTAATAAAGATTTAATTTATTTTAGGATTTTTTTAATATAATTTTATCTATTTTATATCCAACACTACATTTATTACACACTACAACTGTTATTAAACAAAAAAAAATCATATATTTTTTTTAAGGAACAAGAAAGTTTTTTAAACAGTGTTTATTAAACTTTATTGCCAAAAAAAAGAAATGAAAAATGTTTTTATTTAATAATGGTTGAAAATGATTAAAAAAATTAAAATATACTACTAAACTTAATTAAAAAACCCACCTAAAAAATACAACAACAACAACAAAATACCACAGTCGTTAAAACTAACTCAATACACTACAAATTAGTTGACATTTAGAAATAAAACAACAACAAAAAAATACAACATTTTTAATAAACAAAAAAAAAATTAAAAAAAAATCCTCACAATACAAAACATGTAGTTTAGAATGAACCAACTGAGAATTATTATAAAATGCATAACACGATAAACAAACTAGTAGACAGACACATAGGCAACATTTATATATACATACATATATATAAATACACTTACATTTTTACATACATAGATAACAAAAACAATAAAAAAAATAAATAAGAAATTAAAAAAAAATTATAATTATTATGTAG
Organism: Sarcophaga rosellei; assembly: GCA_930367235.1. Lineage (NCBI taxonomy): Eukaryota > Metazoa > Arthropoda > Insecta > Diptera > Sarcophagidae > Sarcophaga > Sarcophaga rosellei. Next base: position 9,881,900 of record OV884020.1, on the reverse strand, counting down.
AGAGCATCATTATTAATAATTATTATAAATGTTTAGCTTAAAAAAAAAAAACAACAAAACAATAAAAATTAACACCTTTTAACAACAACAACAACAACAAAAAGCAAAATACAATTAAAAAAATATTATTAAAGCAAAACATATTACAAAAATAAAAACAACAAAGAATTTAAAAAACAAATAAAATAATATGTATTAGTACAATTATGCACCGAGCACTACTTTTTCCAATTAAAAAAAAAATAAAATAAAACAACTTTAACAACAACTAACTGTTAAATACACTGCAAACAAAATCTAAGAAGAAAAAAAAACAAATAATGTTACATTTTAATTTCCAAAAAAATATTGCAACATAAAAAATACAAAAAATAATTTCACTTGGTAAACGAGTTATAAAACAAAAACAAAAAGCATAAACTATTCTTAATAATAATAAAAAAAATTAAAACGTTCTTTTCAATTTTCCAACTTAAATTAAAATTCGCTTTAAGAACTTTCCAAACTTTCAATTCCATTGAGAATAGTTTCGTGAATAAAAATTTATTAAAAAAACACACTTAAAAAAACGTACAAAAATTTAAAAATTAAAAGCTTACAAATAACGGTTGATTGGCATTCAAGTTTAAGAGAAAAATATAACGAACATTAAATAAATTTAAACACAAAAGCAAAAATAAAACAAACAAAATGACGTTAAATATGGCCGACAGGGCGCGATATTTCAAAATAAGCAAAAAAAAAAAAAGTAACATACAAATAAAACAACAACAAAACTTCTAAAATAAAAATGCTTTTACTTTTTTTTACTTAAAAACCGCTAAACTATTGTAAAATGTACTTTCGTTCTTCAACACTCTTGAAAATCTCTTTAATTCCAATTATCTCTCTCTCTCTCTATCTGTGCTAATGTACAGTTAAAATTGTAAAAATAAAAACAAAAGCTCAAATATGTTCATTAATTAATTGAATTTAAACCAAAAACAAATGTCTCGTTATTATTTAATAACAACAACAACTACTACTTGCAATATAAACAACAACAAAAACAAAATAGCTGAAGCTTTTATACTTATAAACAATAACAAAAAAAAATAAAAAAATAATATTAATTACAAAATAAAAAAAAATGGAAAATGTTTTTGTGTTTTAAATCCAAAAAATGTTTTTTTTTTTCTTAAATATTTATTTATATTTTTTATTTACTTTCCGTCTTTTGTATTTAATTTTATTTTAAATTAATTATATTTAATTAATTTCTTTTATTTATTTATTGAGATTTTTTAATTAAAAAAAAATAAAAATTTATTTACTTAAAAAAATAAAAAAAACATTTAAAAAAGTTTCCAAATAAGATAGAGAAAATTAAATTTAAAAAAGGTTGGTTGTAGTTAAAAGAGAATAATAAAACCTGATAAAAAAAAAAGTAAATATCATTTTGTTTATGTTGTTTTTGTTAAAACTATGCATTATTAAAAAAAAACGTAAAATAATGTTGAATTAAAAAAAAAAAAAAATAACAGTTGGCCAAGTAAACAGAAATATTTAAGAATATTTAAAAATGTTAAAAAAAAAATTAATTAATATTTAAATTAAATTTAAAATCAATAATAATATTTTATGAATATTATATTAATATTTTATTTATTTTTTAATATTTAATAATATTAATTTAATAATTATTTAATATTTTACTTATTTTAATTGAGAATTTATTTTTATTAATTTCTTTAAAACATTTTCTAAAATATTTATTAATACATAGTTGTATTTTTTTTTTTTTAATTAGAAATTGTTCATTAACTTTACAAAATATTATTAAGTTGAAATTAAATTTATTTAATAACATACTTTGAAATTCGTTATTAACAACATTATTAACAATTTTCTAAAACCAAAAAAAAAAAATACTTGGCCAGCTGTTGTTGAGTCGCTATGAGTGTGATAGGAAAGCTAAAAAATATTATGTTGGATTTTGTTTTGTTCAAAAGAAAAATTAGAAATAAAATTGAATAAAAAAAAACTTTGTTAAACTTTTTAAATTACAGCAAAAAAATTAATTAAAAATACTATTAAAAAAATAAATTAAAAAAAAAATTAAAAACTTGTTGAATAATATGTAAAAAATATACTTAAATAAATGTAATATAAAATTAATTAAAATTAAATATAAAATAAAACAATGCTAGTACCTTTCTTTTTTTGAGAATAAAAAAACAATAAAAAATAAATATAAATAAATTAAAAATAACTAAATCTATATATACTATACATATAAAAATTTATATAAAAACAAAAGACAAAAATTGCAAATAAACCTATTGTTGAAATTAGTGGCTATTTCATAGTAAATGAATAAGAAAAAAGTATATATCTATCGTTGTGAGTTAATCTTTTTTTTATATCACAAACATTATTTCAAAATCAAAGCTAATTTTAATACGGCAAACCTAGAATTAAATTTTAAAAGCATAATGCTGGTTATTAAAGCCACTGTTTAAACGAATATTTTATTCAAAGCCTAACTTTTCTGATACCTGATTAAGCAAATCATTAGCAATTCATGTCTAACCTTTAGTTCTTTATTTTGTTTTAATTCTGCATTTGTACTATGAGTATTAAACTTCTGTTTATTATTTACAATTCAACTGGTACCAGGCCTATTCGCTTCTCAATCTTTTTCATAACATTTTAACTGTAGCACTCCTCTAGTAACTGCTAAATTACAAATTAAGGCACTTAACTTTAAATCATAAGACATTTAGATTTGATTGCGAATTGAAATCTCAAGCAAACTATAACCTCTACCTACCAACAACTAAACGTAGGTGGTCCAGCATACCTTTTTATCGAATCTAAAACTGCTTTGTCCAGTTGTGGACAGCTGGGAAACAGGAATAGGAATTCTAACGAGTCACTGTACTATTGGCAGTTTCGCTGAAAGATTTGGCCTGCCCAACCAGAATTGCTACAGAATTCAGTTTCAATCAGATTTTATGTGATTGCCCTGCACTTTAAAACAGACGTTATCGGTTTTCCGATGTAGTCATAACGGCCCAGCTTTTACAAAATTTGTAATAAAGGTTTAAATTTTTTAAAAAGTTTTTCAAAAGGCTTTTGATAAATATTTTCCTCTTTTAGGGTTTTCTTGAAAGCTAACATGATGCTTTTAATTACAGTTTATAAATTGAATTTTTCATTACATCTTACAATTGGTCTTTAATAAAGTTTTCGCTCTTATAAAATTGTATGAAGATTTATTTTTACTTTTAAAAACCTTAGACCAGTGGCGTATATTTATTTGCAATACAACTTTTTTTTGCCTCAAAGCTTTCATTACAAGATGTTAATATTATTAAAAATGCTCCTTTAAATATTTAGAAACAAGAAGAACAACAATTGTAAAATAATTAAATTTATAAGAATTTTCATTAATTAAAAAAAAAAATAAAATCATACACATTTTTCATTATTTTATAAACATTATTTAAAAAAGCAAATGCATTAAAAAAAATAAATTCATTAAAATATTAAAAACGAATAAAAAAAAATAAATTGAAATAAAAATTTAGTTTAGAAACCTTATTTTGAAAGTAATTTGGACTGTAATTCAAAAAAAAATTAAATGAATCTGTTGTTTATATTTAAAAACTTAAAAAAATCTATACATATAATAAAATATATAAAAAATATATATACTATAACTTTAATAAAAAATGGCATTTAAAAAGGCTTAAATTATAACAAAAAAAAAAATGCAATTACAGTTTAAACCTGTGTAAAATAGTTATTAAATACTATTAAACTATTATAGGCAAAATAATTAAATTTTCGTAGTTATATAACAAATCTAAAATCTTAAAAAAAATATATATTAAAAAAGACAGACAACATGTTGTAGATATTGTGTAAATTTGCTATAAAAAGTATTTAAATTCTTAGAAACGATAAAGAAGAAAGCTTGCATTTTGATTTAATTTATAAAATTTAAATTTAAATGAAAAAATATTTTCAATTAAAAAGCAAATCCTAAATTTTTTCCAGTCTCGCTTATTCCTTTTTCTTTATTTTATTTTATTATTATTTTTTAATTTTACATTTCTAAAAAGCTCTTTTTCTTTAATGTTTACCACCACCACAATGAAAAGCTTTTAATGCATTCATAAAATTTCTAAAGAGTAAATTAAAACGCCTGGTTTTTTTAGAAAGGAAAGTCGTCTCCTGTAAGAGGTTGTGAACTTAATTGACAATCGTTTGTTTAAAAATAAAAATCAAACAAATTAAAACAACAAACAGGTCTATTATTAAATAAAATTTTAAACAAAATAATTGAAGAGCTTGAAATTACAATATTTTGCCAAAATATACGAAAAAAAAACAAATAATTTACCACAAAAACAACCAAAAATGCACTGAAAATAAAAATTTACTATAAATTGTTAAATTAATCTGGGAGAGCTTTTTATATGGCATATGCAAAAAAAAAAGGAATATTCTTATTAAAAGCTTTTTAAGTGGCCAGGGTTTTCCAAAAATAATATTAAAAAAAAATAAAACTACACAGCTTGAAAGCTAAAAAAAATCTGGAAGAAGATAATAATTTTTAAGAGCTTTCATAAAAAGTGCTAGTTTTTTAATACTTTAAAAGCTTCTCTTATTTTATGAAAGCTTTACATTTCTTTTAAATTAAAATAGTTTTTAACTTTTTTTTAATTTTTCAATAGCCTCCTTTCATATCTGTTCATCTCACAAAATATATTAAGAATCACATTTTTAAGAGTTCGACTCGAAAAGACAACAACACAGAAAATGTTCAACTGTCTACTCCATCAATGTCTCATAAACTTTATTTTTGGGAAACCCTATATTATTAAAACCGAATTTATAATAATTTTTTCTGTTTTAAATCATTTACTGTTATTTTCCTCTGTCTGCAACATACAATAAATACCACTAATTTCTCCTCTTTCTGCCCAAAACATCACGTAGTTTAGATAGAATAACAGAAACATAGCAAAAACAACAAAAATCATGCCACAAATAATAGTTTTAACATTTATACCAAAATTTACGTGCCACATTAAGATTTTAGAGCAAGAGTATGTACTAGTAAAACAATAATAACAACAACAACAACAAAACCTAATTTAGATTTAAAAATAAATTTAGAATTAGTCTGTACAGTAGAATAAAGCAAGACAGTGGGCAAAGAAAAATTTTAATTAAGATTTCTGTTGGTGTGAACTCTACTCTCATTTACTATAAGAAACATTGATTCAGATGTGAATATTTTCTGGTTCATATTAAGACTTTAATACGTTCAAAATTTTAAGCGTTTTAATAAGTTGGAGATCCTCCCCTCTTACGCTAGAGGTTAGTTCGACACTGCTGTACTGAGTGCAGATATGCTAGTAATTAGAGATCCCTTATACGAGATCAGTTGCATAGGGTAAATTATGACCATTATCTTGGTTTGACACGCTACAGTAGTTAAGAAGCCGAAAAGATAGTTTAAGGTATCGGAATTTTTATGGAGGCCAGATCTACAGAAGACAACTCCACAAAGTTCAGCAAATTACTGCAGGCCCTATAACTATCGGCTTTGTATTTTAAAGTAGAGAAAACATTTACTTTCGATAATGTCTGTCGTGTATAAATTTTAAAAATTTCAGTTAAAAAATATTTTTTAAACTTTGCTGTGCAAATGTTTGTCTAGATCAAAGGAACTTTTATTGTAGAAACTATATTAGAATAATTATTTAATAAGAATACCCTTTAAATAGAAATTTTCTTTTCAAATTAAATCACACACACACACACACACACACTCTTATTTTTAAAATCATATTTTTACATGCACACACAAAATATTAAAAAATCTTTTTAAATTTTTAATTTCTTTTTTTCAAACCTAAACTACAATACACACCAGGCGAGACTCGTTTTTCTACACAACAGTAAACAGTATAAATATTAAAAATATAATTAAATTTTTGTAAAAATAAATATATTTTTAGATTGAAATTTAAAGCAAGCTTTTTTTGGATTTGAACAAAATTAAAACAAAAAGTAAAAATAAAATAAAAACATAAAAAACACCAGTGGAATTTAGGATTTATGCATTTTAGGTGATTTAAACAAAGGAGTAATATTTAGACAAAAAAAATCAGCGAGCTATACATTTATTAAAGAAAAAACGAAAAAAAAATATAAAAAATCTTTTTTTTTTTAAGACAAAAAAAAAAAAAATTTTATTTATTAGTACTAAACAGCTGTGTAAATTAATTTTTAATAAACAATATTATTATTAAATTATTAAAAAAAAAAAAAAAACAAAAAAAAAAACATTTAAGGTTAAACATTTAAAAAGCTAATTGAAAAAGAAATATTAAAATTTATATTAAAAAAAATAAATATTCAAATATATTATTAAACAAAAACAAAAAAATTAAAAAAAAAAATGTGCATTAGCATAGCAAATACATATATTATTAAATATAAAAAAGAAAATTATATAAGTATAAACCAACATGCTGATTTATTATTATGAAAATTATATATATTATATTAATTATAAAAATTATTTAATTATAAAAAAAATGTTTAATTTAAATTAACGGCTAAAAAAATAATATTGTCCTTAATATTTACATATACATTAATATATATAATATTAAAACAAAAACAAAAATAAGTATATATTATAATTATATAAAAACAAAAAAAAAATATTATTTAAAAAAAACTGAAAAAGAATGATATTATAAAAAAAGACAAGAACTAAAAATAAGACAAAAAAAACAAAAAAATATTAATAAAATTGTTTTTAAAAAATAAACAAAAAAATGTGAATTGTTTTGTAGTAGCAAAAAGCAGAAAGAGAGAGGTATACGTCAATTCAAATATTTCCTTATCAGACTTAAAGGGTAGAGTAATTAATCTCTACAAATAATAACAAACCTTTTCTTATTCAATATTCGTAGTATACTTCATAGCGCCTTAATTTTAATCCTACACGTTTGAATGTATGTGCCTTGACTAACGTAAGAAATTTTTATCTCCTACTGCGTTCAATAAGAGATGATAAATTTCCTTGTCTTTTGGTCTTAACTAACAAAGGAAATTTTGTCCATGAATATTCAAGACACAAACATCAATAAAAGATGGTATATTTATCTCCCCTTTTGGTCTTGACTAATAAAGGAAATTTTGTTCATGATTATTTAAAACGCAAACAATGCTGACTTCAATACGAAAAGGTATTTTACTACATTACCTTTCCGGTGGTGATACAGCCAAGACACAAACAAAAGGAAATATTTTTCATTTTAATTCAAGCAGGAAAGATTATTGATATGATTGGAAAATTGATGTGTCTGAGCTAACATCAATTAATGCCTTTAAACAATGTACTGTACTATAATAAACGGAAATTTTTCAATGCAGAGTCGAGACAAAAGCTTTAGTGATACAATTAATAATTTAACATTGCCGACTTCAAGGGATGCTTTATTATGAAAGGAGCAAAATGTGCCAATACTAAGTCAAGACAAAAACTTGTGTGAACAACAGACTTTAGGAGATGTCATTCACGACGGGGAAATTATGGGAAATTTCTAAACATTACAAAATGTACGCTAAGTGTCTTGGCTAATACTTTTTTTAAGTAGAAAAATTTCCTTTTGTTCAAATTTGAACACTAAGCTACGAAACACATAAGAGCTGAGTACACCTATCCCCCGCTTTACACGGAATATAGGTTCCATAAAAAACCGTGTAACTCGAAAAATTCACTTTTATATGGAAAAATCGTGCGAAACGAAAATAACTATAAAAAAAGCCCATTTTGTCAGTTTTTAATATGATGAATAACAAAAAAAGATGCACTTTCACGTTGGTATTTCAAACATACTGGCTTATACACACATAAAATTTAGTTTTGATCATAAAACGGGGAGTTCTTATCTGATCTATTTCCATCATAGACTACAAAGAATTCGTAACTGTAACATACAGTTTGTAGTGTTGGCTTTTGACAGTAAAGTATTTTGACAGTAAAACAATGAAAATGCTATTGTAGATATAAGCAAATTATAGTTTAGTGTTTATAATTTCGTGTAAATGCAAAATTAATAAATTTTGTTAAAAAAAATTTTATTTTCGAAAACCGTGATCGAAAACGTGTAAAACGAATACCGTGTAAAACGGGGGATAGGTGTATTGAAAACATCTTATACTATGTTCAGACATGTACTTTTATTGAGCCAATATTCGATTATTTGAGTACAATATTTTAAATGTTCAGATATAATATAAGCAATATTCATTTGACAGCTGGTAAATAAAGCAGCTGGTAGTTTCAACAACATTGTTTTTGTTTTTCTTTTTTGTTTGTCGTTGTTCACATTTGAGTTGTCAAATAACAACAGAAAGTGTTCGGAAAACTGTAATATGCTCACTGAACGTACTTAGGACAGTGTTGTATTTTAAGTTTTACTCAATATTATAACAATTTGCTTATTTATTGCGCAATAATTAAATGAAATTTTTTATGAAATATTGACTTCAATAATGGCGTTTATTGCGATTTACGCAATAAGAGTGCATGTGTGAACATAGTATTACGAATAACCTTCGTCTAGCACAACAACACCTAACTGATATTGAAAATTATAATACATTTTTGAAATGTTCTGTTAACCCCCCTTATCAAAAGTTTTCTAGCTGCAACCATGTCTTTGAAAAAACAAACTCAGATGCTGTTAAATAAACCATAATCTAAGCTTAAATCAAATATTGTTTTATTTGTTGTAATTATTTAATTTAAATTTTATTCATTTAAAGACACATGGACCAGTTTTTCATGTTCATTTGCATCTTAAGCTGTTCTTAAAACAACAACAACAACACCTGTTAGAAGAGATATTGTTCTACTAATATTCAGTTTGTTTTCGAAACTCAAAGTGACAACATTGAAAAGAAAAACGTTAAATACAAAAAAATAAAATAAAAATGCCTTTAACAAAAGCATGTCTAAGTGAACATGATCAGCAAGTATTGGAATCCATATTCAATCCATTGGAATTGACTTCATCTTTGCAGGCCCAATTTATAAATCCTGATTTAGCAGAACCTTTGCCAGACAATAATGATGAGGAACTACTAAATTATTCGGCTGAAGTGTTAAAAGAATCCAAACTATTGGAAATCGAAGCGGTAAAGTTAGCTGAAGAACAAAAATTGGATGAAGCTTTAGAGAAATTCTCAAAATCTATGGAATTAACACCAAACAGGGCCTCCATATACAATAATAGAGCGCAAGCACTACGTTTATCGGGAAGAGATGAAGGTGAGTGAGTCAGTAATTTAGAAAGAATTTGTTGTTGATTTAATAAGAGAAATGTCACTTTGATTTTATTTACATTAAGCCTGTATTTTAAAAGCTGATAAGTAGGGTTAGGGTAGATCTCACGTTTAAAGAGAAAGAACGGATTTTTGTTTCAAAGTGGATCACTGGCTATATCCGTAACAGTTTGGCAGTTATATTGGAAAAGGAAAATCTTATAGATCTTCTTCTATTCACAACCCTAGTTATAATCCTACTAATGCGGATTGCCTGCCACATAATCGAGTCCAAAACGAAAAGCGGTTATAAATTGCATCTCTGACATACTACAATGGTGATCCAAATGTCTATGATCAATGAAAAGATTGGTCTTCATATCCCTTAATTCTGTGCCGTAACCTCAACTTCTTAAACAATAAAATCTGCAAGTGAGAAAACTTCTGTCAACAATCAGATTTTTAAGACTGCAGGAAATATAAAATTATAATAGGAATGAGAAGAGAGGCTGCAGAACATATAGGCACGCCGGCATAGATGATACTGGCACACGTGTCAAACGAAATTCGAAACAGGGACCTGGACGAAAGGAATAGTGGAGACACTTAGATGTCTCCTCAACTTTCGACACGCAATCCGAACACGGATATGATCACGCAGAGGCCAAAGAGCCAAAAGAACTCCACTCCGAAGTAATACCACCGTAGTTCCGGAGTGGGCACAACAAGTCCATGTGACGAGGGGGGATTTAGTGGGTGAGGGCCCGTCGTACGGAGTATGTGACGACCTCCTCTATGGTGCGGTTAGGTACATTCACCCCTCCTCGGCGGAAAAAAAATACTGCAGTACTTACAACTATTCGTTGGTACTACAATCGTTCATGCAGCAATCGGTTTTTGTAGTCATGATACTGAACTCTGATAGATTAGATTAGGTTAGGTTAGGAAAAGTGTACGGTGTACTCTATCCTGTATTAGCAGTGGCAAGCCTTCGCTTGAAGGTCCATTGATTCATTGTAAAAACTCAATTTAGAAACGATACAAAAAAGAGCAAAAAACAGACTCATATGTTGACAGATGGGAGAAGGGGGGGGGAAAGTAAAGAATGAAAGAGAGAAGAAAGTAAAAAATAAAAATACTAAAGATTGAGGACACAATCAAATATATTCTTAAGCTCCTAGTATCTTAATAATAAGCTGTCTTGTACAGCCTTGCCTATGTCCTATAGGTTAGAGGACGTGTACTTGTCAACTGTGACTGGAGGTCGAATTGACCCATTGTACTACCTATTTCCTATATGTGTTGATATAATAACAGAAAAACTTCATTTTTATTTTTAGCTGCCTTCGAAGACATAAATCAAGCCTTGGCTTACAGCATTAAACCATCCAAGACAAGATGTCATGCATTGTGCCAACGCGGAGTACTGTTTAGGAAACAGGAAAAGCTGGATGAGGCGAGAAATGATTTTGAGGAGGCTGCCAAAATGGGTAGTAAATTTGCGAAACAACAATTGGTAGAAATCAATCCATTTGCAGCGCTATGCAATCAAATGTTAAGACAAGCTTTTGAGCAATTAGAGAATAAAAATACGGAGGAGAAAAACTAGAAATATAAGTTAAAAGCAATAATGCAAGTTGAAAGGAAATAAATTAATGAGTATACTTGTCACCTTTTCTTTTTGTTTAATATAACGGTTAATAAAAAGGACGTTTTTAAGGTAAATAAAATATATCATGTGAATTAGTCTCGTGTTGAAATTGATCATCATTGATTTACAACTTGTTGCATATACTTGTGAAAACAACAAAAACAAAGCAAGAACTTTTCATTAAATGATGAATGAAATGGAATTGTGAAAATAAAGGGGGAGAACGAGAAAAACATAATGAAACATTAAAAACCTGTCGATTGGATGAAAATCCACTGCCGAACAATAAGACAAAGGGGGTTGGTTTGATGAACGATGAAGCATACCATACGCCAAGCCAAATGCAAGGTGCGTTTTCTGCGATGCTTTATGATGCAGTCGCAAAATAACAGTTGCATTTAAACTGATCTGTGTATAGTATATAGTGGCACGTGGTTAAAACACACGATTTTGTGCCAATTTTACAAAACGCAGCAAAATAAAACGGTCATAAAACACAATGAAAACTGACTGCAACTGTTGACTTTTTCTTTTTTTCTTTGCCAACCATTCAATTCATTACGTTACGTTGTTGACCTGGCCGACAATCGGTCAATGTCTTAAGGTAAGGCATGGCACGTAAATGAAAGAAAGGGAGCAAAAGAAAGGCGGCCTACAAAAAAATATAAGGGTTAAAATGCAAACAAGGTTAGCAAAACATATGAAAAACCCTTTTGGTTTTGAAACAAACAAAAAAAGTCCACTTAATTTTGGAAATTTAAATTTATTTATAAACGGAGCCACAACAAACGGTACTCGATCAATGTTTTAAATCTAAAAACAATTTACGAAAATCCAAAAAAATAAAGTTAACAACAAAATTAAGCCACAAGAGCAAATGTTGTTGCAAAGAAAAAAAAATAAATTTTTTTGGTATACAAAAACACATACAATAACGTAAACTACAGGATCTTTCAAAATTGAATTTACTTTTCAATAGTGTTGTTTTTGCTTTTGTACACTGGAAAATCTCTTGAGCAGATACCAAAGTGACCACTGAAGTATACCTTTACAAGGGAGTAGAATCATAATTTAAATTGTCAGGACGGAAGAACGTATTTTTTATTCCTGGGCCCAGTGTTTGTTCACTTTGGGAATTTTTTTTACCATTTTTACAGCATTTTTATAGAGAAAAATCGTGCTTTTCTTGTTTTACATTTGAAAAACAAACTTGAACTTGAAAGACCCTGCTGCAGATTTAACATGATCTTCTCCTTAAAACAAAAGCAGAATAAAAAAATGAAAGTGGTTTCCTTATCCCTTTCGCATTTAAATATTCACAAGTACTTAATTCAATGAATGAGAGAGAGAGAGAGAGAGAGAGAAAAGTACCACAAATAAAAACGTTTCCATACACTTACAACATCATACTTAATTACAGAAAGGGTATGTTAAGAGCACTTTTATTGAAGAAAACAACAAAAAATTAAATAAAACAAAACAAAAAACCAGAGTTTTAAACAAAAATCCCTATATAACACGCATTCGAAACAAATCACCAGACACTACAACACATGCTGAAGTGTGTTGTATGCGGTTTTAGGGTCGAATTTAGATTTTTTGGTTTTCTTTTCGGTTAAAAAAAAAAAAATTAAAACTGGCACGCTTTTGCAATAAAGTTTTGCAACAGGTATTAATGTGATGGCAACAGGTTATAAACGAAATTACTTTGCCAAAAACGCTACTCAATCCATTCAATAAAAAAAAATCTTATGTAGATCGTATAAATTAAATACGATGTGGAGTAACACCCCTACAATAGGATAAGGAAAGTTAACATTTGTAAAAATTAAAATTGATAGGTAAACAATGCGGTCAAATAAGATGGACTCAATGGACATTTCTCAGTCCCCATTGAATCCTAACAAAAACTTGAAGTGCATGGCGTTTGAAGCTCACAAAGTGCAGAGAAAATGGCCGTGATCCAACTATCAGCAACTAAACTAAACTAAAAAAGTAGCCAACTTAGGCCAATAGGAGAAGAATTTTTCATAAGGACAACGCCAGATTACTTACATCGATTGTGAATCGCCTTAAGTCCCTAAATCAAGGTTTGCATCCACGTTAAAGTCCGAAGTTAGCAGCAAATGATAACAAACTGTTCCGAAAATAATTTATTGGAAAGAAATTTGGAAAAATCGATTGTCTCGCTCCATTAAGAGAGGCAAATAGACCTAATGGATCAAGTGTCTGACCGAAAGTTTCAAGCGAAGTGTGACAAAGTTCTCAAGGGATGCTAAGGTAATGCAGATATTGATACGCTATTACAAGGCGATGATGACTCCAATTCCGCTCTTAGAAACACCGAAGCTTAGAACAATGGTGCAAAAGTGTTTAGTCCCTTGCACATGCGTTAACACAGGCTTCATAGGTCACACAAAGTAGAATGTAAACGGCAAAATGGTTGTGGCAGTAAATGAAGACAAAACGAAGTATATGTTGTAGACAAGTAGGGATGGCCTGTATATCGGGTTCCAGAATGACAAAACGAAGAATATGTTGTAGACAAGTAGGGATGACCAGCATATGGGGTACCAGATTATGGCCGAAAACTATGCCCTCGCTGTTGTCAAGGAATTTATTTACCTACCAGCGAAAATAATGTCAGTGTCGAGATCAGGCAAAGTATCACTGCCGTCAATAGTTAATACTATGATATCAATAGGGAACTGAGGAATAGGAAGTTCAATCGGGCGATGAAATTAATGCTGTGTGGGCCATTTGTTCTCCTTAATCTTATATAACGCTTATCTATGTTTATCTAAGCTTATCTATGAGTATTCAAAACTTAGATCTTGTAAGAGATGATTTATGTATATGAGACAACAATGAGTTGTACGAGATTTTCAACGACACGGACATTGTTCAGCTTATTATTCTGTCTTGTCTATTTTGTATGTGGTGGAAAAACCAAGTCATGAAAGTCCTGCCATCGATTGGTTGGACAGTGTAATGAAGGGACGCACTGAGCAGGGAGTACTAAAGCAGACCGAAATATGACAAACAGATTGGGTTTTCAAGTTCAAGTAAGTAAGTATATGGAAAATATAATCATTGACACCTTCCTAATTGAAGTTTGGTGTGAAATACGAGAAATCACTTAACCTGTAAGACCAATTAAGTAAGCAAGTAAGTACTTGGAAAATGTAATTACTGAAATCTCCATAATTCTCGAATGCAGGAGTATTTAAAAATGAATGTGACCGCTTTAATAATAGTCCTTTGAATATAGAGTACTTTCACACAAAAAAAAATTAATTGCTTTACTTCCCTAAATCTGTACGCAAAATTAAAAAAATTATTGCATCAACTGCATACTCTCTCCCTAAATAAAAACAAAAACAGTTAAGCCAATTATGAACATAATTTTAACCCTTAAGAGTTTACTTTTAATTTTTCGTACATAACAACAACAATATGGTGTTAGCACATCTAAATAAAAATACTTCTTTGGTTAAAACTTTTAGTACCTAAGATCAGCCTTCAAAAACAAAAAAAAAACTTCTTTGTGGTTAACGGTAGGCACAGTTTTAATTCACTTTTTTGCTTTTCATGTCTGTAGGGATTTTAAATCGTTTTTTTAAGTTAAAAATAGCAGGTGTTTCTTTCTACTTTTTTTGTAGGAGACTGTATAAGAATATTGCATCACAACAAAAATACTTTTAAAAAAGAAAAAAATATATTTTTAAAGGAAAAGGAATACATATAAGGAATATATCAGACAGATCCTTTTGAAAAAATTTTAAATAAAACAAAAGAACAAATTTTTAACATTCTTAACTCATTTCTAATAATTTTTATATTATTTTTAATAAATAATTATGTATAAGTTATATATACTTTTTAAAAACCATTAATAAAATAAAGAATTATTTAAACAAAAAAAATTTTTTTTTAAATATTGTCGATAAAATTATCGATAATCTAAAATAATATTTCCTGCTACTGATAATTTAAAAATGTTATCGGAAATGTCATTGTTATCGAAAATGTTATTGATATCGAAAATGTTGTTGTCGAAAATATTATTATTATCGGAAATATTATTGTTATCGAAAATGTTATTGTTATCGGAAATATTATTGATATCGATAATGTTGTTATTATCGAAAGTGCTACTTTAAAGAGTTAGTTAATTTCATTATTTTCAAAAAAAAAATCGATTTTTTACGGTTTTAGTTACCTTAGAGCCATAGAATTAAGTTGGAAATCTTCTTTTCCTTCAAACGTTACGAAAAGAAGAAGAAAAATGTAAAATAATACAACGCGTCCTTAGGGATACTAAAATTTCTTTAAATATCTAGGGGCTATCCTTGAATCTAAGCTCTCATCGAAGGAAAACATTATTGAGAGGACAAAGAAAGCGACAGTAGAGCTTTGCACATGCCAAAGGCCTGTAGGCAGTATCTGGTGTCTTAAACCAATCATCATACTTTGACTTTATTGGGCCGTGATGGAACCGCTCTTGCTTTATGATGCATGCTGTCCTTTTGGTAGGCATATCGAAAAACTTGGCAAAAAACTCCGACATATGAAGTCTGCAGGAGGCTGTAGGTCTGAGGAGAACGAATGGACTCATGTGTCGACGTAGGTTTTCAATCTATCATTTTCTGACATCCCTGAAACGAGTTTCCTAGTAAAAGGATGGCTGCAATAGCAACATTTATTTTTATACTCGGGTTGGTTTCCTCTAGAGATCGTTTGATCACCGGACCTAAATGGGCCTCTTCCTTCAAGGAGGATCCTAAGATTAGTTTGAATACTTAGAAATTAAAATTTTTAAAGCAATGAATTGGATTGGAGTGGAGATTTCGGTTACAACTGATTAATGGATTTAAAAGGTAAACATCAATCGGTTAATCATCATCCTCTGTAGGATGTCCTAGGCTTTATATAGTTGACATGATCATTAGCATGAGCAATTTTGATACATAAATGCGGCATGGTGCTAACTATTTGAGTGACTGTAGGTCAATGCTGATTGGAGTTTTCAAGGATTTCTCTTACAAGGAATAAAATTAATTTTGTAGGAAACTGTTCAGAGCTCTGGTGCTTGGAGAAAAACGTGTATTAATCCTGCAAATAAAATTCTATAATTTCAGTTTAAAATTCCATCGAATGAAAACCAAATCAAACGAAAACCACGTTAAGGGAAAAAAATCCGTAATAATTGTAAGCGTCATATGTTTTGAAAATATCATGCCTTTTTTCTTTATTTGCTAGTGTTGTTGTTGTTGTTGTAGCTGTCGATGTTAAAAGTCAATGACAGTAAACAGGATAATAACCACTAGGGCGACTGATATTGTAAACACACTAGAAACTGTTACGTTATGAAATACGAAACGTAAGAAAGAGGGAGAGCATGAAATCATGTTCTCTTCAACTAAAAGGGACCAGCACGAAAAAAAAGGGAATTTGTTCTCTTTTTTTTTTCTTTTTTTCCAGTATAAAAGAAACCCTAAATGACGACAGCCGGCACGCGCCCAGGTAAGAAGAAAGGACAGCAGGTACTGAATTTTAATACGAGAAAAGAAGGAAAAAAATTTTAGTTTTTATTAATCAAAGAGAAGAATCTTTAATTTATTAAAGCTTTAAAAATAAATTTAAAAAAATATATTAGAAAGTTATGAGTTTAAAAAGGAAGGAAGAACTTTTTTGGTTGGATTTTTTCGTGGCTGAAATTTTAAAAAATCTGTTGAAATTTCCCATTTAAAAAAATTTTATTTGCTTTTAATTGCATCACAGTTGTGATGTAGTGAAGTGATCCTTTTTAAAAGCCAACGGAAGGAAGTCAAAAATTTTAGATAAAAATCTAATAATTTGGCCAGGAACGTAAAAAAGTTTTGCTTATTAGTTTACGTGTGGTAGAGATTGCTCAAATTTCAGTTCCGGTGTGTTTGGCCAGAAGAGAACAGAACAGAAAAAATCCTTTTTTTTATAATTATTCCCTTTTTTGTTCATTTCAATGTGTACAACTGTTTACTTTTTATTATTATCGGGGCTCTTGAAATTTGTTATTGAGTGATTGAAAATGTATGTATATTTAAAGCCATGCAGGCAAACCATATGTTACCAGGCTTATAAACTGCTCCTGGCAACAATGCATTCAATTCATACAATATTGACTCTTGGCACTTTTCTTTTATAAGGGATTTATTTTTTTTTTTCTTTGCTTTCATTATTGTTGACCAAACAACTGACGCACTTTTATTTGCCGTTTCTGCCGTTTTTATTATGCATTCAAAATCTATCAATGATGGATGTTACTCATAAGAGTTTAAATGTAATTTATGGCTGCTATTAAGAATCACAATGATGTGCACGTATGTATGTACGTTTGTACTGTTATAAAAGGTACTAATTAGAGGGAGAACATTAGGGCTTTGGTTCCACCACAAGAAAAAACAATATTTCCATGTTTTTAGAGCACGTATAGTGCGGAACCAGCTACTGCTTTAAGGGCATCCAATGAAGTCGGTGTAGTCTAGTAGGAAGTGTGTTGGCTTATTAGACGCGGGGCCACGGTTTAAACCTTAGGTCAGAAATATGAAAAAATATTTCTTCGGCGTCTGCCTCTCAGTAGATTTCTGACACTACTACTGACAAACACTAAGAGTAAAATAAAAACAAAATCTTAACAACAACCTCAAGCGCAATAAAACATTTTAAAAGCGCAGGCAACGAGCAAAAACTATAGCGAAGCATTTCGTCAAAGGCAATGCTATGTATTTGGTGAAATCAGAAGGGTATGATCTATTATTAGTCGACAAAAACAGGCCAGATAGGCGGCCTGTACAGACAACAAACAAGTCGTTTAAAACGAGCATTGGCCAAAAAATGCCCTGAAATGTAACCAGACCACTAAGACACGATGCCGATCAAAAAGTATTTGGAAAACAGTGGTTAAGAAGTTGTACCTCATCTGACAATAATTATTTTTTTCGATCAGTGTGCAGAACGTTCTCACTGAAATACGATTATGTTTAGAATAGGGTATAGAAAATAGGCTCGATTTATTCTTGGCTTCAAAAGACGAGAGGTTTTCTGGGTACGAAATCCATGAATTGGCAAAAAGAGTGGCTTTCGATGGACAAGGACATGTTCTTTCAAAAAACTATCATAAAAAAGCACTTATTTCCAATAGAATTGAGAGGTTTTTGTAGTTATACTACCAATATCTGGCTCATGGCTGTCAGCAACTGAATTGTCTGTAAGAAGCAATGGTAAATATCCATATACTAGCCTCTAAGCCTCACACACATCGATAGCGATAGTGTCTTAAGCTTCGTGAGCTTGCATGGAAGATTCTTATGAGTCCCATTTAACAAATCCCCTAAACGTATCGCCAACTCTTCTTTAACCATACAAGCAAGTACTATTGAAATAAAGGATTCTGTCAAATACTTAGGAGTGATTCTTGACAAAAAAACTGAACTTCAAAGATCACATTGACCACATAAGTGAAAAAGCGATAAAATGTGGCAGAGCATTGTACCCTCTTCTCAACAGAAAATCTGCCCTAAACTTAAAGCCACATTAAGAAGCTGCAAATCATCCAAAATAAAAACTTGAAAATAATACATAATCTGAACTGGAGATTCTCCACTGATAGACTACATAACACCTATTGTCACAAAACAGTTTGCACCCTAATGACAGACTTGACGATAGCATTCGAAAATCGATGCCAATAGACAACTTATGATCTCATTAGAAATTTACACTAGACAAAGGCAGATCCTTAACTTTCAATATGAAAGTTCTCTTAAGTGATGCTATTTTGTCACCCATTCAGTAAATTTCTAAATTAAACTTTATATAAATTAATAACGGGTTTTTAACTCCTAATTTTTTACCCCTAAACTGTGATAACATAACATTATATTTGTGTATTATAAGGTATTGCCACTAAGATATAATTGCTGTAATACTATTGCAAATTCTCATAAAATGTTATATAGTTCTAAAGAATTAAATTGAATAAAGGGAATTGTAATGAAAAAAAAAAAAAAATTTTTGTTGTTGACTCCATCGAAACTTGAGTGAATTTTGATTGTTCAAGTATTTTGCCAAAGATTTCTGCGAGAAGGGTAACAAGTGTTCAATAAAAAAAAAAAAAAAATTGCGTATTGGGTCTTGAAGGGTATTACTTGTAACGCTTCAATTATTTTTACTTTTACACCTTATACTAGTAAGATTGTTGTGAAAATGATAGAGAAGAATACGAATATTTTACTGGTGGTTTTTATTCGTTCAGGCTTCAACTGAAATATTTTCGTAACAGTTTTTTTATATGAAAATTATGGCAACATATCCTGTTACAAACAAAAAATTCCTTACATGGTTATGATTTTTATTATTAATTAACACAATCACATTGATTTAAAATCCCGTCAAATTGTTAATAAATGTTTGCATTCGTTCACTTATAATCGTTATGCATGTGTCAATGCCGAAGATAAAAGATTTCTTTCTTCTATATCTCTCTCTTACAGGGAATAATCATATGAAAAATTTATTATAGATTCTCTATAACTTCTATAATAGTCTAGTAGATAGTAGAGGGGGGTCTTACATGGATAAATGACTTGATGGTGGTGCTACAAGTAGCAAAATAAATTTATAACAAACAAAACCAACAACAATTCACAATAAATATAATAAAAAATCTTGTTACAAAGTGAAAAAAGGAAAAGCTTCCATAATCTAAAGGTAAGACGGACAACAACTGTAACAACAACAACACAAAGCCAAGCCAAAAGTTTAAAACGAAGAGAAAAAAATCAGACAAAAATCAGTAATAAATTTATTACAATTTAAGCTACTGGTTATGAGCGCTTGCAGGCAGGATGCCAAACCAAAACACACCAAAACAGAAAAAAAAGAAACAAACCAAGTCAGGCCAAGCCGTAGAGAGCCACAGAGCGCTTAGACCAGGCCAGGCCAAGCCAGGCCTACCTACATAGCTTACAGGAAAAGGAAAATATTCAATTCATTCAATTGCATATGCCATAGAGAGACCAACAACAACAACAATTATCCAACCAACCAAACAAACAGACAAACAAACAAGGTTCTTTTCATTACCAAAGTGGTATGCAAAAAGGAGTGAAACGGTAACCAGAGTTTATGTTGGTTTGGTTTAGTTTGGTTTTGTTTGTGTTTTGTGTTTTTTTTTACCAAAACCATGCTGCGTCTCATATATCGTGAAGATTGTTGGCAATTATTAAAATGATAATTGCACAAATCTGGCTATCAATTGACGACCATCAAAGGACCTTTTTTATATTAGCAAAACATACAACGAACGTACAACAACAACAACAACGGAAAAAACCCACAGAGTTAAAAACTAGTAAAAAAAAGACAAAAAAAAATTCTACAATTCAATAGGTTATCATAATAGTACACACAGTAAAACTAAAGCCAGAGATTCCCAAATTGAAATTAAAACCAAATAGAAACAAAATTGCAACAGCAACGGAAGGGATAGTATAAGCTTTTTTGCATTCATTGAAAGGATAATCAACAATGCAAGTTCGATTGCTAATCTTATAATGGATGACCGCCTATTCACTAGCCCAGTTGAAAATGCTAACCAGCAATTCAGCTGGATAATGCGCAAGAAATTTATACTTGCGGCAAAGTACTCAACCTCTGGCGGAACTTGAATGTAACTATACCCAGAGTGTACTTTCGAGATTGCACAGCTAAAAAGGTTCTTATGGATCCCAACACAAGCAAGTCTTTTGGGGCGTATGGTACTCCAGCACTAGCCTTGGCGCAGTGCTCTTCGACGCGTATTTGCGGATTAGTTAACTTTTTGAGAGCGTCATACCTCGCCCGCATTATTTCATCTTTATGGAAAGTTGCTATAACAATCCCCAAAAAGATTGAGACCGGAAGCGGAACAAACTAGCGTTCAATAGTAATCAAGCTTACGGATCGTCAGCATGTGCAATATCTATCCTAACAATCTAATTAGAGACAGAAAGATAGAACCA
Source organism: Sarcophaga rosellei (assembly GCA_930367235.1). Taxonomy (NCBI): domain Eukaryota; kingdom Metazoa; phylum Arthropoda; class Insecta; order Diptera; family Sarcophagidae; genus Sarcophaga; species Sarcophaga rosellei. The sequence goes on along the minus strand of OV884020.1, from coordinate 9,860,864 downwards.
GTACATCTAACGATGAGAGTGTGACACGGTGCACTTGTATCTAAACTTATAGCATTTTGCAGCGATAGATGCTTCTCTAGATTTATATCAAGCTTTTGCAAGGATCGCACTGTAAGGGTTGCTACAAATGGGATACCATTAGACGTCTTTGTCATTCAAATTCCTTAGACCATAGAACGCACCTTTTGGAGATAAGAGTCGAAATGACTCCGTCGCAGTGTGGCCTGTGTTTCACTGTTCTATCGCTACTACAATGGATTATGCTCTAGCGAAATAAAGGCACTTCTTTCCGAAAATCATATATATTTACGCAGAACTCTTTCGTTCTCGCAAAGCACAAGACTTAGTAGCCGATTGGCTAAAGGTATGCACTTAACATTGGACGTTCAAGAGCTTTGTTCGCAGGTGGAACGCTCTTCCTGCAGAAGCTTTTTTTGTCTCTTGCGAAATACGTACATAGACTCATCACTAAACCTCTTTCCTTTTTCTCTCAATCAATTAATCCTATATTCAACACAATGCAGTACATAAGTAGGAGCAAGTGAGTGTTGGTTGCTAAAAAAAGGATAATTTTTCCTTATTTAAATCTTTAGAATAGATAGATTGGTGGGTACATAGAAGTGGCTGTCTACTGAAAGGGTTTGGATAGACACACTTAGGCTACATAAGGATCATTGTGTTATCACAGTTGAAGCCTTAAGAGAAGGTTTTGAAAACAAAAACTGTTACAAAAAATCGTTTGGGTAGAAAATACTAGCAGTAGCAAGGAGAATCAGTATGATTAACTGTTGTCGCATTAACATATACTGATACTCGTATATACATAGTTTTCATTAAAAAAAAAAAAAGTTTGGGAACCCCTCATAAACTTAAAATGTTGTTTAGGCAGCAGCCCAATTGTTTGCCAATTTGTTTTTAATTTAGTGAAAAGATAAAATGCCAGTTTGTGTGTCTTGCCTCCTTAAATTTGTGGCTATTTTTATGTGCTGTGCTGTGTCTTCAGTTTTCATTTATTTTCAATTTTTTGTTTTTGTTTTGTTTTCATTTTGTTGAAGCAATATTGCCGCTTAACGCTTAATGCTGAAAACTACTCTAGACAGATATTCTGCGTAACACCACCCGCCAACCTTTAACTTTTTATTACAACTGTTGAAAACCTTCCAACATGTGTACCAACCAACAATGCGCAACATTATATTGACAATACAACAAAAATAATAAAAAAAAAAACAAAATAAAAGCTACTGCTGTTGTCGTTGCTACCTTTTGGCCAATATTTCTTTGTCTCGTGTTTTTACCACACACAATTAAAGTTTCTTTTTTTTTTATTTTCTTGTGGCAAAAAAATTCTTTTTTTCTACTTAAAAATGATAAAGAAAGACAAAAAAATTGAATTTCTTTTTTGGTTTGAAACCAAAAATTGTATTTTTTCTTAAGGTTTTTGATAGTTTTTGGTAAAAAAAATTTTTTTGACTTTGGCTAACCACCATAAGAATCCTGGTGTTGAGTTGTGAGTGAATGAGAGAGTGCTTTGACCACATGTGGTGGTCTAGAGAGCTGTAAAGAAATTATTTGGGTAACATTTGTTACTGCAAACGACAAACGCATGATTGATATCGATAACAGAGTAAATTCTTTGAAAAACAAAAAAGAGAACTGAAAGTTCACAGAGACACACGTTTCCGTATCAACAAATTATCATCATTAATGGACATATTGTCACAGATTAAGGCATTACTTTTGTACGAATAAAATCGAGAACATGCTTTTATAACAAAATATATACATACATACATGTACTTTTAAGGGTATGATAGCCTAGACCTCAATGTATTTTTTTAACAAACAATTTCTGCATTACAACTAAGCAGCATACAGATCATTGGAGCAGTGATGATAGGTGCTTCCGACAATACCTACACCGATTCAAGTTGGTAGATAGTCCTAATCTTGCAATATGCTCGGATGAAATCGAAACAGTAGGACACGTATCACAGAAGAATGTCATGTATTAGAAGACGTTTTTTTGGCAGCAGACCAACAGTCTAAGATGTGTCAGCCATGTGACAAGTGAAATGCCGGGCAATTTTTCGACAAAATCGAGAGAGAATACAGAATGAAGCAGCAACTGAAGCTACAACAATATCCACAGCTGGTCGGGCAGACATTTCAGGAAGACGAGACAAAAAAACTGTAACTAACACAACGATTGAGTATACATAGTGCTCTAGATGGAGATCTGACGGATTCTGTGACTTTAGTAAGTGAAAATTCCACACTAATTGAGGCTTACAACTCCATTACACTTCAAAAGAAGTTTTCTGAAGCAAAGTCTAAAGTTAGTTCACGTCTTCAAAGCTTGCATTTTGAAACGAATTCTGATCTGAACAGTGATTTTTATTTATTATGTTGACTTTGGAGAGAAAATCTAAAACCAAGCATACCAGGTTCGAATGCAGAGGAAGACAAACAGCGTCATTGATTCATATTTCTTTGAGAACGATGTTGACCGGCCATCATTGTTAACGACCGTACTATAAGTCGATGATTACTAACTTCTTTTGGACTCTTTAATTTCAACAGGAAGTCGCTAGGTGCCACACAGTTCATGCAACATTGGATATTCTGCACTTTGAGAGCATAGTCAAGCTTTTTTCTTGTGGGATTTTTTAAGGTGTATGCGAATAAACCACAAACCACAGTGGCCCTCAAAGCCAACATAACTCATGTCTTGCCAATTCTGACAGAAAAGCCGTGACGTACATTTGAATGATGTTATATTCCGCACATAACCATTAACCGTAACCGGTTCGATTGTAAAATATACGAAAATCAGATGTGCTTAACTCAATTTGGACAGAAAGTATAAAGGACGAGACGCACTTTTATTAATTGATAGTCCAAGCACTTGAGATTAGAACTGGACTGATTGCACAAGGTAGGATTCGGGGAGGGGGGAGAAATACGGCCACCCCATCAGACTATCCAGAAGCTGTCTGAGAATAGTTCAAGAAAACACACACTTGAAACATGTACAGAATTAAATAACGCCAAAAAGAAACACTTGGGTTCAAACTGCAAATATTAGGCAGTGACTTATCCTTACCCATAGCAAACAAATCCTAATGGCTGGTAGGGGAACACGGTTGGTAGACAGGCTTCTAGTATTTGTTTTCATTAGAAAACATCGTTATTCAATAACTCAAAGCTGCATCTCAAATATTTTACTACGTAACACAGTGTTATTTATCTTCTTAAAAAGTATGTATTGCCACTTTAGCTGAGAAGAAAATTGTTTTGCTTTCAAACAGAAATTAAAAATAAAAAAACCTTTTAGCCGCATCTATCTATTTAGTTGGAGTATCTTAATAAGCCTTTTCTTATTAAAACTGTAATTAACAGCTAATCACTAATGTTATCCTGTGTAGAGATTTGTTGCTCTTTTATATGCCTTCCTGGCAAGTTACAATATGGCTTAAAAGATATTTCAAGCGATATGCAAAATTTAGAGGAAAAAAACAGTCAAAAAAGACGTACTTTAAATCGTATGTGAATCTTTGTTACAACAACAACAAACAAATCGCCATAATTTGCATTTCAAAGAGAATTTATTTCAATTTTATTTGATATTAATTGCGCGTATATAGCCAACAAAATCAACCATTCAATTGACCAAACCAACCAACCATACAGTCAGTTAGCCAACCAAATAGACGTTAGTACTAATGCACCAAACCAAAAACTATTGAAAGATTTTTAAGAAAAAAAGAAAAAGAAAAAAGTTGGAAAAAACTAGAGCCTTAAGAATAGAGCAAGATATGCCCAGTGGTGAAGATAAAAACCTTAAGGAACAAAGTCTATGTATACCTAAGAGTACGTATGTACATACACACGTAAGTTTTGAGTATTACAATACGAGTATACTTGTAATGGTGTATTGTAATATAGCTGAAGCTGAAGCGTTTTCCAGTAGCCATCATCGAATATATTGTAAATTGTATTCAATGTGGCCTGCAGCTGTTAACAACAACTTTTAAGCCAACAGGAAGAAAAACAGAAGTTAAACTCTTGCTGTTATTGCATTTGTTTGTTTTTGTTGTTGTTGCTGCTACTTACAGTCGTAGTTATTGCTGCAATAAGAACAATATTTCTGGCCTCAAGGAATTTTTAAAGTTATAATAGACAATACAGGGTTTTTTAAAAAGTTAACGAGTGTGAAAAAGGGTTTCATACTGTTTTCAGACAATAATTTTTTCTGCGAACAGATTGTAAGTTGTTTGTGTTTGAATCTGCTGAAAGCAGGCTACCGTGTGATTTGAACGAAGAAATGAACAAGTCTTAGGATACGAATTGTTTCACCAACCGGACTAATGTTCGGGGACAGACCCGAACAAAATCGGTTAGGTTAGGTTAGAGGACGTGTACTTGTCAACTGTAACAAGTACAGTACCCGGAGGTCGAATTGACCCATTGTACAATGTCCTAGCTTCTCAACACCACTCATGTTGTTTGTGTTAATTTTATACATGAGAAGCGGGACCTACAGTTTAAAGTCGACTCCGAACGACAGATTTTTGAGAAGCTTTTCATGACAATTTTTACTCTCAGAGTTTTTGCCAGAAATCTGCTGAGAGGAAGTCATATTTCGTTTTGATGTCTGACCTGAGATTTGAACTCGGGCCTGTCGTCTAATAAGCCAACACACTACCTACTAGACCACGGCGACTTCAACAAAACCGATAAGACCTTTGAGATTTTAGAAGTCACCGTAGTCTACTAGATAGAGTGCTGGCTATTTAGATGAGAGCTCGTGGTTCAAACGCCAGCTCAGACAGCTCGAGCAAAATGAAATGTGACAAAAAAAATATTTCTTTCGGCGGCTTCCTCCTATCAGCTTTCTGGCAAAAACCCTAAGACTAATAAAATTGCCGTGAGAAGCTTCTTAAGTGTGTCATTTGGAATCAACTTTGAAACAGTCGATCCCTCTACCCATTGAAAGAATTAATACACATACAACATGGATGGTGTGAAAAGCTAGGTTGCATTCCTGACTAAATGGTTGCAATGGGTAAGGGAATTGAATACAATGATGATGACAAACAAATCTGTTTTGATAACATCGGGTTAAGAGTATTAAAAAGGAGACAAAAACATAAGGCAGACATCATTACACAAAGTGTATTAGTAGAGCCATGGTTGAACAATAATTAATAATTCACCAACAATTTGGATTATAATTTTTAAGTAGAAACTTTAAAAAAAAGAATTAGAAAAAGAATAAAATAAGTTCCAAAAAAATATGAAAAATCATATTTCTTCGGTCGATAAAAATTTTGATAGACACGCCTACTCTCCGATTACGATTACGCATAACACACATAATATGAGTTATGAGTATTTTAGATAAAAGGTTGCAATGACAAATAATGAATATACAGTGAGCGCCAAAAGTGAGTAAACACCACTGAAATAATTCATTTCCTTAGGATAGCGAGAAAAGTAAATGAGAGTAGTCGAATAAATTTCCAAAAATAAAAACGTTTATTTATTACTTATAAAATATTAAAACAAAAAGAACAATTCATGATAAAGGACATTTTTTTGTACTTAAAAACATAATAGAAAATTTAAAATTATAGTGAGTGTTGACTCACTTATGGCGCTCACGGAATAGTATTTGTAAAAGGAAAAAATTTTATGACTTTGAAAGAAAATAAAATATCGAATAATCAACATAATTTTGCCTTATTGAAATGATTTGAAATATTTCAGTAAAATAATACGCCAAATATTGGCTAGAGAAAAATGTAAATGTAAATATAGTATGTATATATAATGAAGAAAAATTGTTTATGCACTTACCCCTTTTTTAATTGTTATCAGCTTCGATTAAGAAAATTCTCTTTTATTCCGGAAAAATATCTGCAACAGTTGAATATTCTATCGTTGATTCTATGTGTTGTATACAGGTAGTTTATATTATTGGATCAGCTTCGCTTAGGAAAATTCTCTTTTCTTTTGGAAAATAATCTGCAACAGTTGAAAATATGCCGTCGATTTTATGTTTTACATATAGCCGGTATAAGTTTTTGGATAACCTTTTCATATTCCAGTCTTTAGTTGAACGATGTTCTATTCACTTTTCACTTCTTATTCATTAATTTCACTTATTCACTAATTCACTATTTCACTCATTTCACTAACTCACTAATTTATTAATCAGCTACTTTAATTGGTTCTAGGACGATATGCCTTCAAGTAGTCGCTGCCAAACTGAAAAAAGAAAAGAAAAATATATAGTAAAGTGCGCTGCATTTGGTAGGATTTTTTTTAAATAAAACCAGCACTCAGGGGATGGCCCCTACTCATGCAGTGCATTGTGCAGGTTTAGGAAAATAGGTTATAGGAAGGTGGAAAGAAGGAGTAGTGTTTGTGGACATTTGACTCAAGATGCAAACGGCAAGGAAACGAGTTGCTGCTAGGTGACTATAAAATGGCCAGTGTTATACCTTCACCATTAGACATTCACAGTCTACAGCAATCGTCCCCAAGAAGCCCGCATCATAAGGTAAACAACGCCGCGGTGATATTGATTTTCTTTTACAGATTAAAGCAGTATGGCTTATGGGGCCTATTAAATAAGTTACATACTTAAATAAAAATGAGAATTCCATTCGATTTTTAGAAATGAGACTTATTTGTTGAAACATTAGAAACTAAGAGGATGGCCCCTACTATGCTATAAGTTAGGTTAGGTTTAAGGTCGCGTACTTGTACAAGTACAATACCCAGAGGTTAAAATTACCCATTTTAAATTCGTCCTAGAAGAGAGAAGGAGAGAGGATAGCGAAGGAGAAGAAAAGGGGGAAAGGTACGAAAGGGAAGATATAGGTAACAGAAAAATGTCCTACATTCCACATAAAGATAGTGCGGCTGAAGAACGAATGTTGTCTGTTATGCGTTACACGACGAGATAAAGAACGATTACAAGGCAAACATATGAGATTCGGAAACAAATTAAAGTAGGGACAGAATGTTAAAACACATTCTCTGCTGTGCCCCACATCATGTGGGTACTCTCGGCAAAAAGCATGCAGACGAGCTTGCGAGGAGTTCAGCTTCGATGCCGTTCAACCTTCTGTAGAGTGGGGGAGCGGATGTTTCAAAAGTTATGCCTAATGAAAGGGAAGATGAAAAGGAGAGACAAAAACTCTTTTCTAAACAAGTGGGTTTGAGAAGATCTGAGTTATGTATTTTACTACCATCGAAAAACCTGAGATTGGTAACCAGGCTTTTGGCAGAGAACTGTTGACTACACTTATTCAAAGAAGGCATTAAAGGGAAGATGAAAAGAAGAGGAAAGAACTCTTTTCTAAACAAGAGGGTTTGAGGAGATCTAAGTTATTATTTGACTACCAACGAAAAACCTGAGATTGGTAAACAGGCTTTTGGCAGAGCACTGTTGACTTAGAGTACATACACTTATTCAAAAAGGGTATTATTTCGAGGCAAACATGTAGATTCTATGACGATGAGAGTAAACATCGGAAGACATTCTTAGAAGCCGTGAGGCATTAATACCTTATAGAAGGGAAACACCTGGGTGCATATCAGGTTCAGAGCATGAAATTGCCATTGTTGACTCCAAGCAGCGTTCTGAGGTTTGTCAGGGCAATAGGCTTGGAGAAGGCATTATAAAGATAAAGTTTAAGAAGAGTATAATAGATCATATGTATGGTCGCAGTGTTAAAACACCTCTTCACTACAATGATAAAAATGACACCAAATTTGTACAACAATTTACACTCTCCACTAACAGACCCTGTTTATTTTTTTTTTTCTTTACAGAAACAGAAATGTACACACATGTAAAATTGATGGCGGCTTTATTATTACAAACATGCAACAGTACAAATAGCAATACAAACAGCAACTACAAACGCATTTGTAAAGCAAGACCTATGTAAGCAGTTGTGTATACAAAAAAGCAACAAAAATTGCTGCAAACAACTCGAGTTAAACAAATAAAAAAATGAAACAATAAAAACAATTACATGTGATATTACAATCAATTTGCAACAAATAAGGCACCGTTGCAATATTATTATTGCCATTGTTATTGTTGTTGTTATTGTGTGTTATTATTATTGTTGTAAAAAGCAACATATACAATATAAAGACAAATCTGGCAGCACTGTTTTGTCACATACTAGACGTTTGTGTGTGTGTGTGTTTGTGTACAACAACAACAGCAACAACATTGTTAATTTGTTACTCCACCATTTTCCCCCTTTTTTTTTTTGTTTTTGTTTTTATAAAATGAAGCTCAGCTTTAATACCAAAACTACCATTTACAAGCTTTGCTTCAACTCCAAATCTAACTTCCTTCCATAAGGTTGATAGTTTTTTCTGTTTTTTTTTGTTTGTTTTTATTTTGAAGTTGAAATTGGTTTAAAATGCTGCCATGTTGTCTGTTTCAATTAAATTACGTTAGAAGCAGTGGCAAACAAAATTTCGTATCGATTCGACAAGAACGTGTCGTTTAAGCCATTTATGGTCAAATTGTTAGCAATTCATTAAATGCTTTTGTTTTGTTTTCTTAATACGAGAATTTAAAGCAGTTTTTCATTCCGAAAAAAAGGAACAAAAAAAGAAATCATTTCAAATCGTATAAATAAATGGACGACAACGGAGAGACGTACACATACCGACCAAAGTAACTGCAGTCATCGCAGTCGTATAATGCTAAAGGTGTATAATTGTTAAAATATTTTAAATGTATTTACAACATTCTAAAGGTGACAATTAATACGACAATAGCTACTCTAAGCATATCACAAACAACAGCATACAGCATAGAAATAGAGGTTAAATAAAGTATTTCTCTAAGATTAATACCAACGAACGAACAACACACTGGCAGTATTTGTTACCCATTTTACTGTGTTGTTGTCGTCGTCGTTAGACATTTTTGGAACATTTTAAAAATCTCTTAAGATTAGTTTTAAATAGTTGGTGTGTATGTATGTATATTGTTTGAATTTTAAAATAAATATTTGAAATTCTTCTTTTGGTAAATTTCTTTACCACACTTGTTTGAAATGTTGCTTTAAATACTAGTTTTAAAATAAATTGTAATAAAAAGATTAAATTAAATACAGAAAATTAGTATTTATGTACATACGAAGGTTGATATAAAATAATGGAAAAGTAATAGAGAGGAAGTCTCTTAATAATAATAATAATCTTCCAACAAAAACTTCCGAGGCTGGACAAAAACTTCCGATAAAGGCCTTCTTGTTAAAGCTATATCTGTCTATATCTAGTAGCTAATGTGTTCGCTTATTAGATGTAAAGCACGGGTTCGAGCCCCTGGCCAGACATCAAAATATGAAAAAAAAATATTTCTTAGGCGACTTCCTCTCAGCAGATTTCTGGCAAAAAACTATGAGAGTAAATAAAATTGCCATGAAGATTCTCAAAAAATCTGTCGTTCGGAGTCGACTTTAAACTGTAGGTCCCGCCACTCATGTATAAAATTAACACACACAACATGAGTGGCCATAATGCTGACTGAAGGATTGTAATGGCCAATTATGTATTTTGCTTAATCACCATGGACATCTATTACAATGTGGTGAACAAATTCGAATTCACTGGTTCAGTAAACGAGCGACCAACACCCTTAATGTCTGTGAAAAACTCCGTGTGCAAGAGAATTTTATTCACTTGATTTTGCGTTGCTCACAAGAAGTGGAACTTTTGCGGGACCACAACTTGGCAAATTTTGCATCGTGACCGTACAAAATTCAACTGAAGGTAAACAACCATGGGCAACGACGTGTGATCTCTGAATAGGCTCTGGAGCAGTTGGCATAACATAATTGGCCATTATAATCCTTCAGTCAGGATTAGGGCCTAGCTTCTCACACCACTCATGTTGTGTGCCTTAATTTTATACTTGAGTGGCGGGACCTACAGTTTAACTTCGATTCCGAACGACAGATTTTTTGAGAAACTTCTTCATGGCAGCTTTATTTACTTTCAGAGTTTTTGCCAGAAATCTGCTGAGAGGAAGTCGCCGAAGAAATATTTTTTTTCAGATTTCGAACTCGGGCTTTGCGTCTAATAAGCGAATACACGACCTACTAGATCTGCAAAAAACTCCGTCACTGTACGCGAAAGTGTGCAAAAGAATTTGATTCACTTGATTTTGCGTCGCTCACTCGAACTTTCGAGGGACCACAACTTGGCAAATTTTGCATCGTGACCGTACAAAATTCAACTGAAAGTAAACAACCATAGACAACGACGTATGATCCCTGAATAGTCTTTGCAGCAGTCGGCAAATGACGCTTATTTTCATCGAAAAATCATCTTCAGCGAAAAGACCTATTTCAGGATGAATGGGTACGTGATTTGGGACGATACCACTTCACATGACATCCAAGAGCATTCAATACATCCTGAAATACAGTCAACCCTCCTATAACGCGGTATTCTCAGAACGCGGTTTCCATATAACACGGCGCTGAAATTGCGACAGCCCTCCTATAACACGGAACTCTCAGAACGCGATTTCCATATAACGCGGTTTTCAAATAACGAGGGGCTGAAATTGCGACAGCCCTCCTATAACGCGGTTCCTTCATCACAGCCTCTGAATGAATCTAGTGCCTAGATACTGCAAGAGGGTTTAGTATCGCCCGGTTTCGCGACAACGACCTACGAATTTGCCTGGTTTGTACGGTTAAATCTGAGTTTCTTATAGCGCGGTTTCCTTACAACGCGGTACGCACTCACCGCATTATAGGAAGGTTGACTGAAGTCAAGTTTGAATTTTCCTAAATTTGAATATCCTGCACAACGATTTGAATGCATGGCCATCTCATGTAGGGGGAAATGTGTACTGGCGCCACCAAGCTGGTGTAATTTAACTTCTTCTGGGGTTTTCTGAAGTTGAACGTGTAGGCGAATAAGCCACAAACCACAGCGATTCTCAAAGTCAACGGCATGGAACATAATTTATGCGTCAGAGTAGGACGTAGGACATAGGTGTAGGAAATTAGGACATTTTTAAATGCGCTCCCATCCAAAGAAGCTTTAGCAGACATTTGAAAGACGTTATATTCCACACATAAGGGCATCGATATATCTTCTTTCAAACGAATAAAAAGTTTCGATGATATCTCACACACACACTTAAGATGAGATAGATGTTGCTTCTCCTAAGTGTATCAAAATAGATTAAAGTGAACTAGCTAAAGGCGAACTGTAAATTGTAACCTTTTTAATAACAATAATTGTATCAAAAAATGTTTTTAAACCAGTGGAAAAAGAAATTTTTTCAAGATTTTTCTTATTTTTTTTTTATCATAATTCTTGTTTTTCATGATTTCCATACAGCTGCTTATTAAATTTTTGAATAATTCAAATTTATATCCTATATTTATGTATGTATCCTTATATGTAATTTCCTACCACTTCACTAAAGAAAAAGGATATACATAAGAACTAATATGCATTATAAAAGCCGTTGAAAAACGTTTATTAACCTTAAGAATTTTCCCTCCAAAAATAGACAAAAAGAAACACCAGCTTAACTGAAACCAATAGATCAGGTGCATGTATCATTTTATTCCTTTTTTTAATTCAATATTTTCCATTTATTCCTTTTAGATGTCAGTGTTTTGCGGCCCTTAAACATGTGTTACATGACTTTTGCGTTTAACGATATTCTTTTCCTTTTCCTTTAACGTTAAAGAAAAACATCTTTGAATTGCTTTTTCAGTTTTTCTACAATCGGTTGTTTGGAGTTGTATGGGGTTGTTGTTGTTGTTGTTTTGGTAGTTTTATTTATTGTATGTATGTATGTGTTGAAAATTAATAAATTCTTTTAACATAACCAAATAATTGTTCTATGTAATGATGTCCTTTCAACCTGCTGTTGCACAGTACACCGACACACACAGGCACACGGACACGGACACATACCTTACACAATGTATTCGATTTATTTATACCAAATAGCTTACCAAACATAAATTGTTCCTTAAATTAAGGATAGAAAAAAAAACAAAAACTAAACGAGAGAGACAGAGGACAAGGAATAAAACAGAGACTGAGGGGGAAACGAACGAAGACAGTCAATGTGGAAGTGTGGACAATTTACATTGCCACCTGCTAGATCGATTACAAGATACTAAAACTAAAAAAAAAAAAAAAAAAAAAGAAATCGAATTGTAAAAAAAAGAAGCAACCGCCCAGACAAAAGAAGTTGTATGGAGGAGCTCAACATCACATCGTAAGGACAACCAGGAGTATATGATCGAACGAACATAACCATGCATAGGCTGTAGACTGTAGACTTTGAGCCAAAGGTTTATAAAAACACAAGAAACAAAAAAAAGAGAGCAAAAGAAATACAATAAAAATTGTAAAATTGTAATATCTAGGCGTTATCGCTAAAGCACCTGTTTCTCTCTGCTTTCATTTTAGTTTATATTCGAATAAAATTTAATGTCAAGAAAAATGAAAACAATAAAAAAGAACAACAATCAAACAAATAAACTTGCTAGAACACCAGAATCGTAATCGAAGTTGCTTCTATAAAAATTCATTAATTTCTAATTAAAACTCAAAGGTTAAGTGAAAAGCCCAACAAATATGTAGTTGGCCTTAAGCATTAAATATTTAAATTAAATTTTGTAAATTATTGTCCTTAGAAAAAGACAAAAATAAAAAACAAACCTAAACTATAAAGACATTTATTAATTGCTCTTTAACGCACTTTTTTATTTCTTGACAGTTTTAGTTTTTTGCGTTTTTGACCGTCTGTCGTCTGCCGTCTGGCGTTATTTGTATTAAAACTCCCCCACATTTTAATGTTCAACTGGTTGATTGTTATTCACACCTTCTGGTATTTTTGTTTTTATTTGTTTTCATTTTTTGTGTCTCCTTCTCTCTTTCTGTTCGCCGTTGTGTCATGCTAAATATTTGCTCATCTTGTGTCACTTGACAAAGTTCGTTTCGTAAGTTTTTCGTTTTTTATACACTTAACGAAAATACGCAATATTTGCAGTACACGAGTAAAACGTATTAATATTTTTCTATTTGGCATTTTAGTGTAAATTTTGTCGGTCTAAATTAAGGATTTGTGACTTGTGACAGAGCCATTTCAATACAAACGCTTGCCAATCATTGAATTTTATTATGAAAATTCGTATTGTTTGGGGAAATGTCTTCAGTGACGAAACTGATTTTTGGCTCAATGAGTAAACCAACAAACAGCACTGTCGAAGTCGGTGTGAAGAGCAGCTAGAGATTTTTCAAAAACTGCCTTTCTGGCTTTCTCATGGATAAGGCATTCTTATATAAAATATTATAATCTTTCAGCTGTATTTCTGCAATAACTATTAAAATTTCACCGTTACCGTCAATTTGACAAAACTTACTCTCAATAAGTTCATTACGAACCAATTCCAATTCTTCTATTCTGAGCAAAAAACGTAATAACCGCGCAATTACGTTTTTTGCTCAAAATGTCATATTTGGAGTTGGTTCGTAAAGAAGTTATTGAGAGTGAGTTTGATGAGCAATTATTCACAAGTTTTGGCGCAGTCAATTGACCCTAGAAATCATATGATTTGAGAAAACTACTCGTTGTAGGGACACATAAATTCCCTTGTGTGCAGGAACAAGTCAGTCACAATTCCAACCATGTAATACAACAAAGCAGTATTTGGACAACCGCGGAATGTAGACAATTCGCGTGAAATAACATGTAATAAAAATTGCATCCAACTATTCAGAAATAAATTCTACACCAATACGCCCAATACAGCAACACAATTCAATAGCAAATGGCCTCAACCAGCATAAACCGTGTCAAAACAACAGCATGGTGGCGACACTTGATTTACCAAAGGCGTTCGACGCAATCGGCTACGCTAAGCTAGTAGAAGACATATCGAACTCTAAACTAGCCAATAACATCAAACGCTGACTTGTCAATTGCTTTTGTGGCACACAAAAAAAAAATATTCGTAAAATCTAAAATATTAACTCAGAGTACATGTACCTCAGGGGGGAGGCCCTTTTCAACCTTTTCCTGACTAAATTTCAGGATTAAAATGGATTTTCATCTGAAGTGAATGTCTGCCTTAGGATCACTCAATAGCTAGCAACTGTTGCTGAATTCCATAGGGAACGAAAGCTCCATCTGTCTCTCTCAAAAACACTCTATTTTGGACGAAAAGGGGGAAATTTGATCTCGATAGAAGGCCAACTGTACGTATATATTATGGATGGACTGAATATATTATAACCTTCTGTACTTTTTCTCGAATGCAATATTCATCAGTATTATACAGAGCAGAGTTCCTAATACGTAATGACCAAAGAAATAATAGCGACCACTTATAAGATAATTATTCGCTCGATTCAGTGCTATACAGCGCCAGTTTGGACTCCTTTCCAAAGCTACATCAAACGGAAACAGGAAGGTGAAGATAAGAAACAAAGTCCTTAACCCTTATGCGCTTATCGTCCAATTTTTAAAACGGTAAGATATTGATCGGCTGTGTGGTATACCATATAGATTCCACTAAATACAAAAAATACATGTTTCTACGAGAAACAAAAGTTGGGCACATACGGGTTAAGACGCCTGCTGGTTCCTCATGCAGAATGAACAAGGAAATCATAACGACCTTATGTATGACAATTAGTTGCTCGATACTGAAGAACTATGCAGATCCGGTTTGGACTTCTTTTTTAAACGCATAATCTCAGGATCGCGACTAGTACCGTCAAGATGATCAACGCAGATGATCCACATGAGGAAAACAAAATACTTTCAGTCGGATGACATAAAACCTTACTGAAAAAGTAATTTCTATCTGCATGCCATCTGCATACATAATTCACCCTCTAGACATATAACCGATGCAGCGGCCTTACTGATGCAGCGGCCTTGAGAGTGTTCGAGAGAAAAGTCCTACGTAAGATCTTCGATCCAGTGCGAGTTGGCGATGATTTTCGTATCCGATCCAACAGGCAGCTGTATGAGCTCCTCAACGACATAGACGTTGGACAGCGTATTAATATCCAGCGGCTGCGCTGGCTTGGCCATGTTGTTCGAATGGAGGAGGATGCTCCGGCGAGACGGGTATGTGATGCGGGAATCAGCAGAAGTCGGCGAAGAGGACGACCCTGTATCCGTTGGAAGGTACAACTCGAGGAAGCCCTGTCATCGTAGGCGCGCAAGAAGCAGAGGCGCCTGGAAGGATGTGTTGCGGCAGGCCGAAATCCGTTAAACGGGTTATTATGGCCAATTAACTAAGTAAGTAAGTAGACATATCAGGTAAAACATAAGGAAATAATTCATCCCTTGGGTGCCCTGGTAGTCTAGTGGGTAGTGTGCTAGACTATTAGTGTGAGGGTCGTGGGTTCGATTCCCACCAGAGACTCTGGTCTGTGACACTACACCGAGCATATGGTCAAGTTACTCCGCTCGTATAAAATTAGAATAGAATTTATAATTGTATTGTAATTAATAAATAAAAAAAAATAATTCATCCCTTACGGACATTTACACCAACAGAGAAATGGATGCAAAGCATCCAATATCAAACTGCGGTCCTACCCAAGTGAAAAAGATCAACGTTGGCTAAGAGGTAGGATTATTACCTAATGATTTCTGCCCTGTTCGCTTATGTTTACTTAAATTTTTCTTTCAGTGTTAGATTTCACAAATTACTGAAGCTTTTATGTATGAATAGCCAGTTAAATCATGCAATTATGAGATCTTTTGTCATTGTAAACAAAAATTAAACAAAAAAATAAAATAAAATACACTTTTATGCAAATCGTCGCCGTCGTATGTCGGCAAACACAAAAATTAAAAAATAAAGCAAAACTAACTAGTATTCAAAGTCACAGTGCTCCGTCTAAACGGTACTCAATAATAAACTGACTGCAGCAGCAGCATTCATGTTGACATGAAATATACATACAACGATACATATACACTTACCAAAAACTAAAATCCCACATCTCGCTCTGTCTGTTGTCTCTGTTCTCGCACAGCAATAAGAATGACTTTAAGGCATTGGGGTTTTTCCCCTCTTCCTGCTCTGTTTTTGTAGTATAACTTCTTTACATAGTACTGACGTACGTGGTCTTTTGGCCTGAACTTGGCTACTTGCATGGCTGGCTGTGGCTACTGCTGTGTTTCAATTCTTCATCATTTCATTTCATGGCATTGTTTAGATCACTTCCGTAGGCAAATAAATGTTGGCTGCTATATGCCGGCTTTTAGAAGAGAAGTAAACTTTGGTTTGGCTTTATACATCACGTCTCGTTAGCAACAAGTTGGTAGTAAATCTGTGTAAATATTTTCGTTTTGTTTTTGTTGTTTTTTTTTTTCTTTACTTTAAAGCCCAGCGAAAAAAGAAATCTTTACTGGGCTTTTGAAACATTTTTGTTTTATCTGCTGCTGTTGAAACTTCCGATACCATTGATTGCACTATCGGAGTTGGCTTTGTTTACTTGTGTGTGTGTGTGTAATGGCATGTATTTATTATCGAACCTAAATTTGTTGGTCTTCTTGGTTCGGGTGGCAGAGTTTAACTTCAAAGTTTATCATTTGCTTGCTACTCGTTTATGGCTAAAAAGAGAAAAAAGAAGAAGAAAAGAATAGAGTTTAGTAATAAGTGATCCATAGTTTTGAATTTTTTTTGTTATTGTATGAGTGTGTGCTCTATTTGGCGCCGTAAAAGAATTTTCGTATATTTTTACCTACCAAACGCACCTTTACATCTCTTTTTTTTCTTTCTTTGCTTTTCTATGCTGTTACGTGGTTTTTTGTTGTTGCTATTGTTGTAGTATTTTTTTTTTTTTTTAAGGGAAAAACCAAACCTAACCTAGTCTTCTTGTTTGATACTTCAACAATATAAATGAAAATGATAAATGTTCTCTAGCGCCAATGGTAGCCAACACAATTAAACGTTTAATTTCGAATAAATTCATAACCAAAGGCGGGAATATTTCTTCAGAAAAACTAAATGGGGTATCAAAAGGAAGACGAAAATTTACTGTTATGAAAACTGAAAACAATGGCGTATGAATCGGAAGTGATTCCCAGGATCGCGTAGGTTATGGTATAGTGGGTTATATCTTAACCACTCTATGTGGCAAGATCGGCTACGGACTTTCGACCAAGATTATGCGCCAACTCATCAAGCTAAAACAACACATACCTAGATCCGCAAAAATGTACGAGTATTCATCTCCTCTAAATAATAGTCCTTCGACAATCCTAATCCTTAAACCCGCTGTATTATAAATGGTCGACAGTTTTAGGCAGATGCCGTGTTGGAAGTTATTTTAACAGATAAAACATCCATACGCAATAACCGCTCTGACAATCACCGTTTTAACTCAACGGGTGGCTATTAGGCATGAGTTCCCAACTTTTACCTACTAAGTGACGGCATAGCTATAAATCCTCCAGGCCATCCTTTATTCACTACTCGATATTTTTCTTCAGTTTACTATTCAGAATAACATCGAGATATACATATATAATTGCCCATTGCAACCCCTCAGTCAGGATTACGGCCTAGCTTCTCATACCACTCATGTTGTGTGCTTTAATTTTATACGTGAGTGGCGGGACCTACAGTTTAACGTCGACTCCGAGTGACAGATTTTTGAGATACTTTTCATGGCAATTTTATTTACTCTCAGAGTTTTTGCCAGAAATCAGCTGAGAGAAAGTCGCCGAAGAAATATTTTTTTTACGTTTCGTTGTGATGTCTGGCCTAGGGCTCGAAACCGGGCTTTTACGTCTAATAAGCCAACACACTACCTACTAGACTACGGCGACTTCAAATACCGGGATAATTGGTCTAAGAGAGTGAAAGTTCGATATTACATAACTTCGATATGCTAATGGCCCAAATTTCGTCTTGCATAGGCGGGCACTCAAATTCTCCAAAAATAACTGCCAGAATAAGCGTAACGTTTTCCTTCTGCAGCCGCTTTTGGAACAATATTTACAGCCAGAAGTCGCAGGGACGTGAAAAGGATTTAAATTCCCTTTATTTCCGAAAAGGCTAAATTTTCCGAAGCAAAGTCTGTCTGTCTGTCATATGTTGTGACATACATATATAAATAGAAAAGTCTTTCCAGAACTTTAGAACTAGAAAGGAAGAAGGCAATAATGGTCTATAATTTTTAGTTCCATATACAATTAACAACTACAACTTCATGGCCTCCTTGCAGCCACCACCCTGCATACATGGGTGAAAAACCAGCCTATAAGTTTAATATGTTCTTAAGTTGGACACATTTATATCTATTCAAAATGGTCTTGTTTGGTAGATTGTTTTATTGCAATTGCGCTGATGTTGTCAACTCCCGAGGAGGTCTAACCCAAAACAGTAAGCGATACTACTATAACTCTCTTTTTATTATATTTTTGAATACTTTCTGGTCTGTATGCACCACCACCACCATCACCACCACCACCAAACCAAACAAACAGCCAGTGGCATCAAAATATTGTCGTTGTCGTTTACTATTAAATAGCCATCATGGCGCTTCCAAAAGCACTGCCACCAACACCACAACTTATGCTACATACATATGTACTTGGCTACTCAGGCTCTTTAAATGTTGTCCAGGTTTTTTGCCTACAACCAAAGTTGAAAACTTTGTATTTAGAATTCTACTAACTTCTAAGCCAGTGACAACAACAACAACAACAACAACAATAGCTGTAATATATACATACTTTGATTAAGCTTCCTTAATAGCAACAGCAACAACAACAACAAAAGGAAACTAGAGTTTAAAACTCACAATTGTACTGTGAATTTGTTTATGTCCACATCCAAAACGTTTGTCTGTAAACCGAAAAAAGGAAATTTAAAAGAAACGTTTTGCGAGTAAATTTACTTTGAAGTTGACCATACAAATATACCGTTTAGAGCGGTGATTGTGTTATTATTGTTCTCTTGGCATCATTTAGTGACAGTTAGATTTGAGTTTCGTTTAATTTTACCTCCTCATTTTTGTTGTTGTTGTTGTTGTTGCTGCTGCTGCAATAGTAGAGTTTAAAAATTCTCTTTGCTTGCATGAAAGTACGAGTATATGTGTGTGTGGAGTATAATAAATGTTCTTTATTAACAACAACAGTAATAGAATAGGAATACCTACTCATAATAATTTTTATTGGCAACGCAATTTATGAATGAATTGCAATGAATGTTGTCAAAATCCTTTGCAAATGCTGTCAAAAGTTGTTGCATCGCATTATAAAGTGCCTTTTGAGTGAACTGTTTACAGGTTTGTGCTTAAATTTTGATTTAAAATTCTGCTTTATTGTGATTGTAGTTCTGGATTTTGAGTATTTATTAAACTATTTTGTTTAAGCATGCGTACATGCCAGAGAAAAGATTATAAATTATTGTCAGTAAACTAAAAAAGCATGGAATTTAAAGAATTTATGCATACACAGGGCTTTTCAAAAATCATTTCAAAAGTTTTAAAAAAATTACATTCAGAAATTGCTGAACATGATATACAGTGAGCGCCAGAAGTGAGTCAACACCCACTATAATTTTAAATTTTCTATTATGTTCTTAAGTATAAAAAAAGTTCCGTTAATCATGAATTGTTGTTTTTGCTTTAACATTTTATAAGTAATAAGTAAACGTTTTTATTTTTAGAAATTTATTCGACTATGTATTCTCATTTACTTTTCTCACTATCCTAAGAAAATAAATTATTTCAGTGGTGTTTACTCACTTTTGGCGCTCACTGTACATACATACATAATTGGCCATTACAACCTTTGAGTCAGGATTATGGCCTAGCTCCTCAACACCGCTCATGTTGTGTGTGTTAATTTTATACATGAGTGGCGGGACCTACAGTTTAAAGTTGACTCCGAACGACAGATTTTTTGAGAAACTTTTCATGGCAATTTTATTTACTCTCAGAGTTTTTGCCAGAAATCTGTTTGCAGTAGAATCTGAGGAAAGAGAGTTTAGGTTGCTCACAACAATTCAGCCTGTCACAAACAGTAATTCGGCGAATTTTATGTCGTAAGTTGGACCCGCACCCGTAGAGAGTTCAACTGACCCACGAAATGAAGGTCAACAATCATACACAAGGATTTGTGTCCGCTGAATGGGTTCTAGAGCAGTTACCCTCTTCAGCGATGAGAGCCATTTCTGGAATTTACCCCTTTGGGTATGTGAACAAAAAAATTTTGTTAAATTTGGAACGCTAGCAATCCAAGACATCCAAGAGAGTATAATGCATACCGAAAAAGTCACGGTTTGGTGTGGATTTTGGATTGGCGTCTTCATGGGGCCATAATTCTTTGAGAACGACGTTGGTCAGGCTATTAGTATCAACGATGATCACTACAGTTGGATGAATACCAACTTCTTTTGGCCTGAATTAGATGATCTGGAGTCTAGATTCTAGACCCCAAAAAACATGTGGTTTTAAGACATATGTATTTATCTCAAGTGAAGGTGCTGTGAAGTGGGTACCAAGATTGTTTAGTGTGGATTTCGGATTGGCGTCTTCATGGGGCCATAATTCTTTGAGAACGTCGTTGGTCAGGCCCTCATTATCAATGATGAGCACTATAGGTGGATGAATACCAACTTCTTTTGGCGCCTGAATTAGATGATCTAGACCCAAAAAAACATGTGGTTTCAAGACATATTTATCTCAAGTGAAGGTGATGATTATCTTGGTGAAGTGGCCACCAAGATCGTGGGATTTGACCTCACTTGATTTCTTTATGGGATTTCTGTAAGTCGCCGGTGTACGCAAATAACCTTTATATCAATGCGATTCTCAAAACCAACATACCACAGTAAAATTCATCGGCAGAGTCATGGATAATTTGACACTTCAGATACTCTGCAGCCAGAAAACCCGTGGCAGACATTTGAACGGAGTTATATTTCACACGTAATGGCATCAATAGGTACTACAAATAAATAAAATATGTTGATTGCACAGACGCTTTATTTTATTTAAATTGAAAGATTGGAAGCCCTTTAGAAGGCCCAATTCGGGAAGAAAATATGGATCGACTAATTTTGGTTAGCCGGCACACATTCCCTACTGGAAGCAATATTTTCGACAGTGTAGTATGATGCACAGCGATGATGCGCAGTTTTAAAGCACATTTCTAACCCGTCTAATCTCGTCAAATTTCTGAATTATGACAACACGCAATACATAAAAAACAGCCTCGCTTGAATTACCACTTCGGTTGTTAAACGTTCCATATTTGCAAATGAAACTTCAGATTAAAAATAATTTTTCAAACTGGCGGTTTTAAAATTCTTCTTCAAGTTACTTTTATTGTCAAGCAATTGGAATTTTTACAACTTTTTGAAACGCCAGCTCAATCTGGACTTTTTTTTAAAGCCATGACTCAATGCATTAAGCAAACTTAATTTCGTATTTTAACACAAATAATAAATATTAATTTCTTTAAATCCATGAGTAAGAGGACCAGCCCCTGAAAACGCAAAGAACAAATCCATCCACTATTAATAAACCATAAAAAAATCCCTCCTAGAAAAAGAGATAAAAAAACTGATGGCACTGTACACCACCTGCCTTTCAGCCTATGGTTACATTTAAGCCCCTTTTTAATCAAAATTTACATTTTACAAGACTTCAAGTTGATTTGGGCCCTCATTTAGATACATGCATGCATGCAAGATCAAACAACCATTTTCTATAAATTAGAGAGGGATAGTAGAACAGTTCACGTGCATAAGGCATACATAATAAATTAGCCTTAAACTTCAGCCCCTAAGCTACATAAATGAAGACGATGGCACCATACTACTATAACAACTTAAACCAACATTAACGGACGACAACAATTTTCCTATGAAAATATATACAGACTTACAACAACAAACAATTGGCGGGCAACTACTATAATATAAAAATTGCAGTGACACGCGTCACATAGCACACGTAAGTAAAGCCCCCTATTTTTCTTCATTTCTTTTCTGTCTTTCTTTCTTTCTTTTTTTTTTTTTTTTTTTGTAATAATGCGCAGGCGCGCGCTATTTTTTAAAACACTTTTTTTTATTACTATCGCTCCTGGTTTATTTGAAAATGAGGGCACGTGAGTAAATGTAAAATTTCTTTTTTTAGTTTGTTGCTCACTTGACAGAGAGACAGACAGTTCAGCTATTATCAGTTGGCTTGGCTTGTGTTGTCCTCAATTTAAGGTTCTTATTGCTTTTGTTGTTGTAAGAAATATCATGCTTGAAGGATCTTTCAAATGTAGGGGTTAAAGAAAAAAGCATTTCTCTTTCTCTACACATACACTTACACGCGCCCATACATATGTACACTCTTTCATGTACATTTACTGATAATTGTAACGGATTCACCGTATGCCATCATCAAAAGCAGGCTTCAACATTTAAATTTAAACATTCAATTCGATTTTGTATGTTTTTATTGCCAGCCAGGTTAACAGGTAAAAAAATACAGACACATCAATACGATTTAATGGCAACTTAAATATACAATTTAAAATAAAAATAACAACAACAACAATAAAATCATAAAATAAAATAGTGGCGGTTATTTTAGTTACAACCCACAGCTACTTTTAACGTATTAAACATACAAATGAGACTCCAGTCACTGGTTCACTCGTAATATTCTCTTTAAAAAAGTATGATGTACTTTACTTGTGTATGTATTTACAACAATAAGATTGTTTACATTGTAAAAATTTCCCTCTTTTTTCCAATTGTTTACAAAGTGTTAAAAGAAACAAAAACAAACGTACCCAAGTAAATACCTCATACATATACTATTATACTAGCATTTACCATTAGTGGTGAGTATTTAGGTTTTGTTTATATAGTACCTTATTCTCTTTGCAATACCTCTACACACACAAACTTCTTTATATGCGTTTAAGCGCATGTATGTTTTGTTGCTGTATTATTATCGTTGCGAGCAGCCATTGGCTGTTGGGCCTTTGAAAAAGAGAAGGCGTTTACTTTGCTCTTAACACACATGACTGTGTACACTGTACACTTAACAATAAAAGCAAAAACAATGTTAACAACAAAGACTGAGTCATGTGGTGGGATTTGTTTTTATTCTACTGTGTGTGTAGGAATTTCATTCATAATTTCTAAGAATTTTGGCATACATAGGGAAATTTTTTTGTTATTGTAATATGTTTTCCCATTTTGCAATGGGATTTGCGATTTATTATTCATTTTAAATAAGAAAAATAAAGGTTTCTTTGTATTTAATAGGAATTTTAATTTAATTTAAGAAATTTTATTAATTTAATTAAAATAAGGCTGCCAACAAGTCCCTAACGAACGCAGTTTCAACGTCTTCGAATGCGGAAAATGTCTTGGGAAAATTTTGATTTATTCAAAGGTACTATGACCATGCGATCTCTTCAACTTTTTAGAGAATCCCTACAAGGTCTGGGCAAAGTCTATTGCAATGACAATTTTCATCATTATGTTCGGTGTCAACAAGGACACCTCCCCTTTCAAAATGTCTGCCCTCACTCCACAGAAATACCTTTGCCCAATCAGTGGCGTGGCAGCTCCACTTCTCGCATGTTCATTTGCCTGCTCATTGCCATGAATTCCTACAAGACTCAGCCGAGTTTTCGATTTAAGCTCCATAGGAGTCCAGTACTCGGGAGATAGAGATGTCGTTAGAAATTGCATTGCTGATGTGCTGGCCAGAGTCGGTACGGCGCTTACAGGGTCCTACATATTATAGGCTATTCCGATTGCCTTAATTAAGTAAGATATTACCCATTCATTCATTTTTCAGGGAAGCTCAATCTTGTTAACAGCAAGAAGGTACATGCTATATTGCTAGACTCATCTAGAAACGTACATATTTTTAAGAAGAGGACCTATTCTCTTTTACTCTTAAATCGCCTGACCATCTTTAGCATAACACCGATTCTTTCAGGCCTCTTTGGTAGGTAGGGCGAAAGACTTGGCATTACAACTTCTGCAGCAGCTATGGGTCTGAGGAGGAGTGGGAGACACTGTGTATTACCCTCTTGTGCCAGTGCCCAGAGCTCTGGTCATAAGAAGCTACATTTGAATAAAGATTGCTGCAACAGGAGTACTTATTTTGGACTTGTGTTGGTTTCCTCTAGAAAATATTTGATTCAAGGATTGAATATTGACTGTGGTATCAGAATGGGCCTTTAAGCGGGATCTGTCACCTAATCTAAGGATAGTAATGCCAAAGCATACTCTTTGGCTGTTTTATTATTATCATCGTAGAGGCGTTTATTCCTATAATGCCTCCCCCAGTCCTGTTGCCATGACAAACTTCAGAAAACACGCATATTCAAAGTACGTATTTTGGATATATATTTTCCTCATCACATAATTTATTGAATTTTGCCCTCAAGCTACTTCTCCCCGAAAGCTCATCTGTCAAAACATTACCATAATTACAGACAAGACATTGAATCCAGCGGAGTACTACCCTATTCCCCTGTCCAGCTAATGCAACCTACCCAGGCAATCTTGTACTAATTTCAAGTAAACTTTAGAGAAGCTTAGTACTGGGATGACCGTGTAGATATGCTAATTAAGTGCTAGAGGCACAGACTTTCAATGTGGACTTCAGCGATAAGCTCGTTTGTTACTCGGTATTTACGTTAAGTTGTCGCATATGCTTGTCGTAGAAATCAGAGGTGATTGTGGAAGCGACATTGCGTCCAGAAAAGTGACGCCTGGAGGACGACATTGCGCCCAAAATTTTTTTTTCGTTAATTATCCAGGAAAATCTACTACCGTCAATTCAAATCGCTATGATCGACTATGATAACCGATTTTTTGTCCTGCGATTATACGATTTTGAACCGGGCGTTACGTGGTTTTAACAAGACTTTTCCACGAACCATACAACAGGACCGATTTTAACTGTATTGTATGAGAAATTTCAAGAAAGAGAAAATACACATTTTGCCGGCATCAATTGCCATCCAATTACTCTATTTTGTGGGGTTAAGCCAACGACAGTGTATTCGCAGACAATACTCCAAAAGTTGGAGCATTTGAAAACCAATATTCGTCTAATTTTAGTTGAGATACCGGCGGAAATGTGCGCAGAAGTGATGAAAAATTAACTCAAAACGATAGACATTGACATTTCATACATATGAGAAAGGGTCGGACATACATAAATGTCTTGAATTGTTGCTCGCAAACGACTTTGAATAAAACTTTAACCCATGGCACTTTAAAGCTAAGACAACTTTTTTAAAAACACTTTATTTGCGTTTAAAACAATAAGAAGAAATAAGAACAATAAGAGAAATTGAAAAAAAAATCTTTTTTCAACGGTTTTTCATTTTTAATCTCCCTATTTTAACGTTTGTACCAAAAAAACGCAACTCAAACTGTTATTTTTCCCTCAAAATAAGTGTCAGTTGCTGCAAGCAGAAGGAAAAAAAATCCAACAACAAGAAATAACGCCCGCCAAATGCACAAACAAAACCAATTAGTAAAAGAACGATGAACGCGTGCTGTCGCACAACTACAACGATTATAACGACGAGTACGAGGAGTACGATTACTTCTCGTATTTTGTATAAAAATAAATAAGAATTGTGATGATCATCATCAAAAAAGCAACAATAAAAGCAAAGAAAAACTTAATCAGACAGAGAGAGAGAGAGAGTGAGAAAGCATAAAAGTATACATATGTATGTATGTGAGTAAAGGATGAGAGTATTAAAGTAACTGTTTGTTTTGAAGTATTTGTTTTCAAAGGACCTTTACAGGAAAGAGCATAGACTGTGGATCTTTCGCTCAATTTTTAAGGGTTTAAAGAGTCAAACTCTCTTCGGTTGTTGTTTTTTTTTCATGAATGTATAGAAATTTCATAACATATGGGAACTGAGAATACCGATATGTATTAAAAACAACACACTTTTGGTGTTTGATTGTTGGATTATACGTATAAACAACAGTTTTTAAACCGTTTTGATTCGTTTCACCTTCGTTTTTACTCTCTTGCTGTTGTTAATATAATTTCTTAGTGTGGTAACCATACACTCGTTGTGGCCTATAGCAGCCAAACATTGGATGATATTACACATGGTGGTGGTTGTTCTTTTTTTCCTTCTTTTTTTGTTTTTTTAATACAAATATTGGTAGTAGTGGTCATTGTTATTGTTGTTTTACATGCAGCTTTACTTTGGTTTTGGTTTAAGGCTACGATTTTTATACAAGTATTTTTTGTTCGTTTTGTATACAACGATTTTGGCCATCGTATTATGCTCTTAACTTAACTAACTACACCGTGCACCGCTTTAGAGTGTTTTGAGCATTGAGCCATTACCGAAAGATTCAGTCAGGTGCCAAGCACCAAACCGAACGGACGTGTTCTCTTATTGCCTTTACATACACATGCATATTGAATAAAAATATAATTTTGTTTTTGAATATTTTATATGTCAGATTAGTGTTTTCTAATATAAAAAAATATACATATAATAATGGACGTTATATTCAAATGCCTTATTTAACAAAGTTTATTTATAATTTTTAAAATATAAATAAATAATAATTGGAAAATTTATTGTGAAAAAAATTTCTCAAAAAAAATAAAATTTTACTATTAAAATATAAATAAAAATAATTTTAAAAAAAGCCTATTATTGCAAAAAAATTATTTATATATTAAAAAGTGCCTAAAATTCAACAAAAAAAAATCTCTCATGATTTTATATAAAAGTGTTTAAATTTGAAAGAAAAAAATAATAATTTTTATAAAAAAGGAAAAGAATAATAAAAAAAATCATATAAAAATGAATCACTTATCACCGCCACCTTCGCCTCAATCGAAACCCCCGTCATTAAATAATTTCAATAATCCAGCTTTGGATATGAATTTGACCAATTCGAAAAATTGGATACAAAGAGCCTCCACTTTTAATAATGTTATGGCAACAGCAGCAGCTCAAAAGCTTAATAATAGAGGTAAGTTTTAAAAAAAGTCTAGAGGATAATTTTTTTAAGCTTTGAATGCTTATGAATTTTTGGAAGTTTAAAGATTAAAATTATAATTTCATAACGTTCAAAAATTGTTAAAACACAATTAAAACTTTGAAGTTTTTGAATTGTTTATTTCTAATTTTTTAATAAAAATTATAAACAAAATATTTATATCAACCATTTCTAAAATCACAAAAGCTCGGTTTCATAAATCAAAATTGTTACAAAAACCTGACTTAAAAAATATAAAAATTTTAAAGGATTTGATGTTCAGATCAGTAATAACTTTCTTGTCAGAGAAAGTGTTTTTATGTTATCTACAGTGAGCGCCATAAGTGAGTCAACACCCACTACAAAAAAAGTTCCTTTATCATGAATTGTTGTTTTTGTTTTA
Organism: Sarcophaga rosellei; assembly: GCA_930367235.1. Lineage (NCBI taxonomy): Eukaryota > Metazoa > Arthropoda > Insecta > Diptera > Sarcophagidae > Sarcophaga > Sarcophaga rosellei. The sequence continues at coordinate 9,833,393 of OV884020.1, read as the reverse complement.
AACTTTTTATAAGTAATAAATAAACGTTTTTATTTTTGGAAATTTATTCGACTATTCTCATTTACTTTTCTCGCTATCCTAAGAAAATGAATTATTTCAGTGGTGTTTATCCACTTTTGGCGCTCACTGTATAAGCGTTTTAAGAAAAACTAAAAATTTAAAGTCAAAACTTTTGAAGTGTAAGATTTGAAAATCTTATAAAAAGCAAAATAAAGGACAAATATTTCAAATAAAAATATCCAAAAGCTTTAATATTATTCTAATACATATGTATGTACGTTCAAGCTACATAAATCTTGACAAATACTGCCCACATTCAAATTTTCGTCATTTTATTTATGACATTTATAGTATGAGCCGTTTTAAATCCTAACATTTTGCTAGTTTTGTATTAAAGCCTTTATTCCATCACTGTAGAATTTCTGGGTTCTGCACAGATTTAAACTAATAAAAATATTTGAATATGCAAGCTCTGGGCTATGTAATGAATGCCTCAAAACTTTATAGACAATCTCTCTTATCTTTCGATCACATCATCAAAGATGTGTGTAGTCTGACGTTGTCCTGATGGAGCACATCATGTTTTATTAATTTAGGCTATTTTAGTTGAATTGAATTGACTAAAAAAGGTTTCAAAGCTTTTAAAATGCCTAAAGTTATCAAAAAAAAGATTTCGAATGGTTTAGTAAACTTTAACTTAAGTTAGGTTAGTGTGGTAGCTTCACACCAAAAGGTCACTTGAGTACGCATAGCGCCCCGTTGTGACGCCACAGGTGAATGCAGTTCCTGTATTGACCAAGTTCCCCCGAACCTAGGAGGGAGAGGTCGGTCAGCGCAAGTCTGCAAATCCAAAGCACGACTACCCCGCGCTGGAATAGTAAACTTTAAAGCTATTAAAATTATTTTGTACTATTCTATTACTAAAGTAGGGATCAAAGTATGTTTTTGACTGTTATGAATAAAAACTTTAAGTTTTAAAACAATCCCAGAAAACTAAAGAAGGATTTTTGTGGCGTTGGAAGAGAAGTTTAATTGGGTATAGGCAGCGAAAGGACAGATGAAAAGAGGCTGAGACTCTTCTCATGCGAAATGGGTTTAACATAATATAAATTTTTGCTGGGTAATTAAAAATGTGAAGAGATTTGAATTGTACAACAGACTATTGAGAGGTATAATAACCGAGGTTTTGTAGGCTCAAACAGCGCTGCACAAAAATAGAGATCGCCTTAATCCCAATATGTATGTAGATTCTGTCACGAGAAAAATAAATCATCACAATATATACATATGTATGTCCTCGGAATATATGCAGAGTTAATGCATACGCCTGTGAATGGCAACCCATTGGTCCTTATAAAATTCTACGCACAGAATTATGCTTACTGGCATTGCACAACTACACTAGTGGCAGCATAATGGGTGTACCCTATATAGATATAGGCAGTATAATTGGTTGTATCTCTACACGACAGTGACAGTAATATTAATAAAAAGCAATATTGTACATTTTCTGACTGAGAATGTATGTCGTGGTGTCAGTTCAGTACCCTAGTATGGATGTGTCTAATAAGGTTGTTGTCCTAATTCAAAATAAATGCAAAATCAAAGTGGTTATGTTAGCTTTCGTAGATAGTTCTTGATTACCAGGTTCACCATTGTGATACCCCTAAAAAGATAAATTTCGCTTTTTATATTTATCGAATAACTTGATAAGATGAGATGATGTTTGTAATTCAAGATACTGTAACATTAACTGCCAAGTCCTTTTTCTATATTTTCCGAAGGCGAGTCATTTTTGATCATGAATATGTTATATTATACGTACGTAGCTAATTGCTTCTGTGACCGAATTCAAAGATTTAATTTCTGCAATGCCCCATAGATAGCTTATATCGCAGATCTGACATCTCTGAAAAACAGGAGAAAGTTTTAACAGTTCCCCTTTGCTAGATTACTCACTCGGATGTGGCTGAGTTGGAAAGTTCTAAGCAATATTTTCACAAGCGTTTTGAAAACGAAACTCAAACGGGTGATATCATATTGAGCCCAATTGGGGTGACGCTAGTGAAATCTACCCGTATTCATTGCAATGCGTAAGTACATACCAAGGTTATCAATTATTTTAAATAATCAGCGGTATTAACCAGTCTTATAGATTTCTTAATAACACAAGCATTCCTATCTGCTAAGGATATTAAGGTTATATATTTCTTAGAAGATAATAGATTGAACGATTATGTTTCTGATATAAGAATATTTTCTTAAAAAAACTACTATGAAGCTAAACCTTTATATTATAATTCATTCAAATTAATGTTTCTATTTCTGTTTTTCAGACTTATCTTCTATATTTTACAATCCCCTGCTTTATTCGAGTGCTCTCTTGTGGCCACAATTTCTGCTCTCCTCCGCCTCAACACTCGGTTCTCCACATACACCCATTACACCGAAATCTCCGCTGAATATAGCCAATAATCGGGATTATGCTTTAACGCCCGAAAAAGAAGATATTTCAGGCTCTTCACAAGATGAATGCCATAACGAAGATATGCCATTAAATTTATCCATTAAACGTGAAGAAAATTCCATGGAATCCGCGAATACACCACCCTTAAAAGCGATAAGCCTAAAGTCTAGCCCGCGTACACCCGATAACGAGGAAGAAGAATATGAGCGTACAACAAAAAGACGAACACATGGTGCACATATCTGGTCACCGGCTAGTATGTGTGAAAAATCTATGCGTTATCAAAATCCACAACAACAACAACAACTACAACACCATAATAGAGAGGAAGAATCGGATATGGATCCCATAGTGCGTAAATTCAAATATGAACGTCGTAATTCCTATAGTCGACAGCAGCAACAATTACAGGATTCAGGACTTTTAACACCTTTGTCGTCTATGTCGGGACCTGCAACCTTTCCACGCACCTCAACGAAAAGCAGCAACGATATGGAATTAGCCCAACAACAAATCTATGCACATCGTAATGCTTTTATGGCAGGTTTGGCAGGCAATAATTTGGAATTGTTAACACAACATTTAAAGGCACAAACCCAAAGAGATTTGGAATTATTGAGACAGCAAAGAGTGGATCTTTTCATACAACAAAACAGTGATAATGATGATAGTAATAATGGTGATTTAGCGAGCAATGATGACTATCAACAACAACAACAACAACAACAATTTATTTCCCAGCAACAACAACAACAGCAACATCCTGATTCGACAGCCTTAATAGGCAGTCTAACAGATGTTCGTTTATCCTCAAGTACAGGATATCAGGATAGTGATGGTGGCGGCAGTAATGGCACCATAACAATTAAGGGTGAAAAAAGAACAGCCAGAAATTTCCAGGTAAGTGGGTTTCACTTTTTTTTTTTTTATAACGTTTTAACGTTTTTTTTTACTATGTTGGAGATTTAAAGGATTTTGTACATGATTTCTGTCTAATTTTTCGTATTTCAATCAAATGTTTATTTTAGCTAAACTAGGTTTATAATATGTATATTTGATTGAAATCCTTTATTTCTATACACATTCATTATTGATTTTAATTGCTTAATATCGTGCCATCAATAGATTTGACCACACCAGCCATAAAAATAGAAAATTTTGCTTCATAAAACAGCACTCAACTGAACTCCATTCAATTCAATTAATTGAAATAAAAACAAACAGTATCTTATACCCTCTCTCTCTCTCGCTCTATCTCTCTCTTTCTGTTTAACAATTGTCCACAATTGAACCCCTTTTAATATATAACAAAATATTATTAATTGAAAAAAAAAAAAAAAAAGAACAACAATAACAAAAACATTACCAATGCGTGTTGGTTTTTGACCAACTTGTGTTAATTGTTTTGCCATTATTTACGATTTTATAACAGAATTTAATTGCTAGACTCTTCATTCACTCTACCTTCTCCCTCTGTTCGCCGCGTGTGTTCTAAAAAAGAACGTCAACTTTATGGAAATGATCTAATTTTATAGATAAAAAGTTTCATAGAAATATTGTTTTTTTTATTATGATTATTATTATTATTGTTTACAAACAGAGACAAATAGAGACACTATTACAATGAAATCTCATAACACGCAATTAGTTAATCAAATTAATTAAAATTTGATTGAAATATTTTTGTTTTTTTTTATAGATTCAAAGATTTTTATAGATTTCTTTTTCTATCCTAAGAAAATAGATTTCTTAGTTTTTAAATTTTGAATATTAAATAATTTCGTTGCATTTAGCTCGTGTTAACATTTGTTATTTAATCAAATTGTTAATCAAACTAATTAAATTTTGCTCACATTAAAGTTTAGAAATTTCGTCTTCTCTTTCCACTCTACGAAAAGGTTATGAGCCGTCTATTGGCGGCGTGAAAGCTCACCTCGTTCTAAACCCCTCAACGTGCTAATTACTGTAAAATTTTCACATGATCTGTGTGCCGACAGAGGCTGATTATATTTCCCCTGATTTCGCTGGACCAGACAGTCCCATACTACTTATATAAGTTAAGTACTCAAACGCCAGCCTGATGGGTCCTTTGTGCTTTCAGTACAAATTAAATTGTGATTCCGAGAAATATGTACCTGGCACCGAATACCTTCTCCTCAGTCTCCAGACAAAGCCAATCAAATTCGACAGTGGTGCAACTCCGCTCTTACAATAACCCCAATATGGCTGCCCAGACAAACGTCAAAGTTTCTCCAGTAAGAACCTGATTTTGAACCTGACCTATTGCAAAAAGAATACTCTGTTCTCCCCACTCCAGAGTACACGAAAAGTTCAAGTATTTACTGCAAATGGCGACATCAAGCTATCTTCGTAGTCTTTGTCTTATCAAATTAATATCCTTAACAAAATCTATAAAATTGACTAATGAAACAACATTAAGATGAATCAGATAATGACATGGAAAATGGTGTCAAACTCTAAGCTCACGAAAAGCAGGAAAATCACAAAAAAGGTGTTAGTTATACTGATTCCTTCACTACTGTATTAAAAATCGTTAGAAATCTAATCGACTCTCTCCCAAAGGATAAGAAGGTCTTCGCCCTTTCCATTGACTATAAAGACTAGAAAACTCTGCACATTCTGCAAATAGCAATTTTAGTACACGTCCAAGGCGCAATTAAAGGGATTGATCCGCTAAAAGCGCACATTTCAGCAATATTATACTTTTGAATGACTTCAGACCAGTGATGCTCAAAATCGAAATTTCCTATCACATGTGATAGGGAAAGAAAAATCTGCTGACGCTCCGTTGGCACACGTACACTATAAGCTTACTTGTGTGGTTTCTTATAATGATCGTGTGTTTGTTGCTTTGTTTGTTGTTTTGTGTTCATCTCAGAGAACAAAATCAATTCAGTTGACGTTTAGCACTTGATGAAGCAAGACCACGCTACGCATGAGTTTTTGTTTTTTGCAAATACACGCAGCAAAATGTTTGATGAAAATTGGGAATATGATTTTTTTTATAGAGAATATGGATGGTAATGCAAAATGTATTGTGTGTTATCGCACTTTATGTCTTATTTTTTTTTATAAAAAGACATGAGGCTAGCCTTGGATTTTTCGACAACATTAAAGCGAATGATAGGACTTTAAAATTATTGCAATTAAAAGCAGAATTTTTTTTTAAATTCATGGTTGACGAAACGGACGTACCAAACTACAATAATTTACCATGTAGTAACGAGAAATTGTCGTTGCCTTTTAAAAAGGCATCATATACAGTTGCTTTGGCTTTAGCAAAGCAGGGCCGTCCATTCGATGATGGAAATTTCTTCTTGAATTTGACGACAGACGTATTGAGTTGTTTTGGCGAAAAATGTGTTTTGTTTTTTGTAATAACATACACACAACACAATAAACCAAATTTTTTTCTTTTTTTTATTATTTTCCCAGTGTACGATTCTCAAAAATTAAGTTGAATTTTGTTCTCCGCTGCTTTACCAACACAACCAAACCTATGATAGTATGTGTTTGAGCACCACTGCTTCAGACCCATATCAGATCCTATCAGGGTCTGATATCGAATGCAGCTGAAAAGACACAAAATGTCTTTATTTTAAAAGTAGGCGTGGCACATCCTAAAATGAATTAGTTATTACCGTGTGTCGAGCAAAACCAACACGTGAGCTCTTCATATTGGAACAAAACAATAATCATTGAAAAATGTTCATGGAATCATGGTTTTCACACAGTTAATGTTGCTTATCGGATATCTCGGGATATTATGGTACATCTAAGCGAAAACTACATACATACATAATTGATCATTATTACAACCCTTCAGTTAGGATTACGACCAAGCTTCTCACACCACTTATGTTGTGTGTTTTAATTTATCCATGAGTGGCGGGACCTACAGCTTAAACTGGACTCTGAACGATAGATTTTTGAGAAACCTTTCATGCCAATTTTCCCAGAAATTTGCTGAGAGGAAGTCGCCTAAGAAATATATTTTCACATTTCGTTTAGTTGGAAATGTCTGACATGTGGTTAATACACACTACCTATTAGACTAGGACAACGACACCTCCTATGCACAAGGAGTATTAATTATGATACATCTAAGAGAGAATTACTATTTGAAAATTCCTATATTTAAATTCATATATGTATTTATATTCTGCTTTAAAATTATTTGTATGTAAATTTAATATTTAAAAACCAAAAATTCTTTAAAAACCTTTGAGAAATTTCTATTTTGAGATTTTTAAATCTCATTGAAAACAAATTTCCCTTAAAATACCTGGCAACCTATGTTATGTATCATCTTCATAACAGGCGTGTGCTGCATTTTAAATTTTCAATTATTATTATTTTTTTTTTTTTATTCATTTTAATTATAATTAAAAACAATATAGAGAGGGAATATCATTTTTCAATTTTTTCACACATTCATTCATTCTCGTTCTCATTCTTATTATTATTGTTAAATAGCTGTATAATGTATGGCACATGGTCTCCTGTAATGTTCTGAGAGAGCCAAAAAAAAGTTACTTTTACATACGAGTACACACGGTTGTATCTCGTACAACATGCAACTTGATATGCCTGAAAGGTTTCTTAAGGGAAGACCAACAGAAGAGGGAGCGAACCTTTTGGCAGCCAGCCGGGTTTAGCTGCTTAACAGCCACAGCCTGTGTGTATATTTTTTTCTCCTCCTTTAGCTGTTTGGTTGTTTGATCGGTTTGTTTTTTCTTAATATTGTGCGTGTGACTTCTTAAGAATAAAAACAGATGGCTTAAATGCTTATCGAAAGATTTTAACGATTACAAACTGTCTTCCAGAAAAAATACTGTAATTTTTTTCAAAAATTACTTTCGCTTTAAGAAAAAACAAAACGGTACTACATCTGTTACAGTTTTTGAAAATTTTTAAGACAACAAAAATAATATTCATGAGAAATGGGTGGTCTTACACAAGAAAAAAAAAAAGATGAATAAAAACGGAGTCCTTGATAACATTATCAATTGAGTTTAAGGAAATTTTATACGAGATTCATAAATTTAAGCTGTATTTGAAGTGCAATATATTCAGTGGAAAAACTAAGATTTCCATTGCTCTCTTACAATAAAGTGTTAGAATAGGAATAATGGCTAATTCAGTACAATCGAACTATGGATACTTGATATGGATGGAGTCCCTCGACAAAAAATTGAATCTGATACAGCGAATACGAAGATTGATCGACTTTGGGGCTGAGGGCGTTTATTGTAGAGCCTCAGCCGTTAATTAATTAGTGAAAGAATCTCGAAAGAGCTCACACGAATGCCTTTGAAGCATAAATTCTACCCCGAATTTTTTTTATTGAATGCTTAACATAATTGATACAATGGCAGAGACTATTTCATTTAGTATCATATACTTCATGTCAATTGTCGTCAACAGGGACTTTGCTTTATATGATATATAAGTATATTGGTCTATAAATGGTTTATAGCTTCCTAAACTAGTACTGGACCTGCCAGTGTAGTAACCAGTCATACGTGCTAAATACTCCATTGCTAATTATCGACATAAGCATTTTGACATCTAAAACCTTCCGAGATAGCATTTTTAAAATGGAAGTAAACACCCCCTCTACCCCTCTCCTAAAGCAGCGAGCAAAATATACATAGGCATATCGATTACCTCAGTTAAACTGGCTGTTCTCCGGTGGTTGTACAGGGAGACTAAACTTCGTTGTCAACTTCAGGTAGGTCCTGCCAAGTGAGTGATGTGAGAAGGTTAGGTTAGGTTAGGTTAGAGGACGTCAACTGTGACAAGTACAGTACCCGGAGGTCGAATTGACCCTACAGTTTAAAGTCGACTCCGAACGACAGATTTTTGAGAAGCTTTTCATGGCAATTTTTACTCTCAGAGAAAAAAATCTGAAATCTGAATCCAGAATTCTGCTGAGAGGAAGTCGCCGAAGAAATATTTTCATATTTTCGTTTTGATGTCTGACCTGGGATTTGAACTTGGGCCTTTCGTCTAATAATCCAACACACTACCTACTAGACCACGGCGACTTCGAGTGATGTGAGAAGCTAGGTCGTAATCCCGACAGTAGGGTTCTAATGCCCAATAATGTATGTATGTATGTAATGTATCACATTAAAGTGGTTCTCACAGGACATTTGACATGTTTTCTGGCGGAGCTATGGATTTGAAAATGAGAAGGAGCTATCTCTCATCTAATTTGTCAGAAATCTACTATTACTACGAAATTGTTCTTGACCTTTCATTTTCTGTCATCCTTGACTGAACTCCTTAAAACAAAGATTACTGCAATAAAGAGATTTATTTTGGAGTCAGGGTGGGATTCGAGTTGGATATTGATTTGTGTTATCACAATGAGCCTAAAACATAACGTTACTGGTTTAAATAGGACCTTAACCTTCAAGATGGGTTTCAACCAAACGTCCCCGGTCTAAGAGCGACCTTCCCTTCAAAGTGGGTTTCAACCAAACCTAGATATTAGAGAATTGTAGATAAAAAATTTACAGCAACAAGAAAACACTGAAAAATATTTTGATGAATCAACAAATACTACACCTTACGTTTAAGATAAATTTCAAGACAAAAATCTTAAAATGAAGATATTCTAGGTAAAGAAAAAAATATCATCCAGCAAATATTAATAATTTTTTTTTTACTTTTCATACATGTTTCTTTTAAATACAGCTGAGCTAATTTAAATTTTTTTTTGTTTCTATACATTCGTTTTAATTTTTATATACAGAGAAATTAACTCCTTAATGACATCAATTTATTTTTATATTTTGTTTTTATTTGGGAAAAAAATTAAAATCTTGAATGCATTCTATTTTATTTATTTGAAGTTTATTTCATTTTAATTATTTTTTATTTAATTTTCTCTACCAATATTTAAACAGTTTGATTATATGACTTGGTGGCGTATGGATGGATGGACTGTGACTGAATAGATGGTTGACAGACGACGTCTACTGACTGTTGTTTGTATTGAAAATGTAACAATTTTTGTTTCATACATACATTTTTCGTTTTTTCTAAATTCTAAATGTGTCACCATTAGTTAGTGGTCTTTTGTCTAATATTGTACGTGTTAATCATTAATAATTTTTCATTTATTTTTGTAATGGTTTTGTTGTTGTTTTTTTGTTTTCTGTTTTTATATTTTTCTTAAAAATCAATAGTGACACAAGTGTTTTTATTTTAAATGACTCTGTGTTATTGGTTGGATTTTTCTATTTATTTTTTTTATTGTTGTTGGTGTTGTTGTTGATATGCAAGTCAAAGATCTTATTTTTTATTTGTTTTGCATATGAGTTTTTATTTAAAAAAATAAAGTCTGTGAAGCTTTGGTGATTTTTAAAATTCCAATCTTTTTCATTTTAACTGGTAAAGGAAACGGAAACTAAATTAAGGCCATATTTTAATAATAAATACTAGTTTTGGGGACAGCTTGACAGCAGCAGCAACAGATTGCTCGCCCTACAATGGCAACATCTAACAAAACATACATACGTATTTACATACATACATATTTGGTCTTACAACCGTTTAGTCTGGTTTTCTGCGTGGCTTTTCACGAAATTCCTTTGCTCTCAGAAGCTTTCCCAGAAGAAAGACTTAGAAAAAGCCATCGAAAGTAACATTTTTCAGATGACAGAACTGAAATTTTAAATATCAATGTCTCGTTTAGTAAGCAATCATACATGTAGATAGTTTGGTTATTACAACCTAGCTTCTCAGACCACTTATGTTGTGTGTATTAAATTTATACATGAGTGGCGGGACCTACAGTTCAGCACGACAGATTTTTAAGAAACATTTCATGGCAAATTTATTTACTCTCAGAGTTTTTGCCAGAAATTGGAAATGTCTGACCTGGAGTTTAAACTGTGGCCTCACGTCTACCGCCAACACACTGCCAACTAGACTATTGCGGCTTCATTCTTCTTCATTACTTCAGAAAAGTGAGTGAGCGGCCAAGGAATTAAGAATAAGACCTCTAACACTAAAAACATAGTGGGGTAAATGATAGAAGAAGAAGAAGAGAACTGGATATGTGTGGCAAATTTTTGAGAGAAGCTATTGCAAAGGATGTTGAAAAAATGTAAACAGTGAGATTGTCTACAAGCGGAATAAAGTCATGCGGCTAAATAGCCAATACGAGAGCCTCAGCGAAGCAATTTGAAAACTGTTCTGATATGGTCAAACCATTAGAAGAAAGGAAGATTTAGAACTAAGGATTATTACACCAATTTTGTAGTCGAAGAATATAGCTTTGTCGCCAAGTATCTTTACCTATCTTATTTTAAATTTTTTACTTTTGTTTCATTTTCCATAGTCATCTTTAACAAGCTAAGTAGGGAATTGATCTATTTTAGCAGGCCTTAGGATAAGTGAGGCAATTAAAGTTGACAATGAAAACTAAGACATCTGTGAACATGACCTATTCTTCCATAAAAATGGTTCTGCATGACCTTCCCAAAATGGTAGTTTATAATCTCTTTCAGGCAGAAATCAGGGACTTCCTGAAGGGATTATTTAAAGGAAATTGAAGTCTCTTTATTTTATAAGTTCGAGAACCATGATAAAGAATTTTTTGCTTCCTCCACGTTCTCAACCTAGATTAAATGGATATGAAGTCGAGCACTTTGCTAAATACGCCACACCTCCTCTCTATAGCGGTCTTACTTTTAATTTTTCTGCCTAAAGCAAATAGGAAGCTTCTTCAGTCATTAGAAGAAGAGTTTTGTTGCCACAGGGTATTGTCGAACACAGAACATCGATAGAGACATGCTATATTTCTCGGAAGCTTGATTTGTAGGAAGAAACGATACAGTTTGGGCTTGTATCTGATACTAAGAATTGACCAACTGTTCCTGCCCGTGGTGAATAATATTGGCAGATTTTACAAATCGATTATCAAAGGATCAGATTAGACCTGAGTAAGACCATTCTGACAATAATTCCTTTAAAATTAATGGTTTTTTCCTTACTACACCGCTTTTTTAAATAAAGTTCTCAATATGAACATAAGCAGAACGTCTTCTGTATAAGATTTTTGTCTCAGAAAGCTTTTTGCTATTTATTTAGCTGTTTTAATAGTTAAAAAAACATAACCTGGTTTTTTTATGACAACACTGTCAAATATTTTCAAATCTAAAAATTTCTAAACTTTGATTAGTTTTTTTCAAGTTTAAAATAACTCAGAAATCATAAAATATCCAACTGTTTAAACATTTTTAAGAAAAATATTCGTGATATTTAAAATTCTTTTTTATTGATTTTAAAATTAAAACTTCTATTGTATGTATGTATGTTGTTCCAACATAGTATGTATTTATTTAAACAATAAAAACAAATTATTTGTTTATGAATAAATAAATATAATTTAAAAACTTTCCTATATTTTTTTTAGTGCAAACAATGTGGCAAATCTTTTAAACGCTCTTCAACATTATCCACGCATTTGTTGATACACAGTGATACGCGACCCTATCCATGTCAGTATTGTGGCAAACGTTTCCATCAAAAATCGGATATGAAAAAGCACACTTACATACACACCGGTAAGTTGGAAAGTAATTTAATTTATTAAAACAAATCTTTTAAAATTCAAAAAAACAAAAAAAAAAAAAAAAAAACAATAAATACATTAGGAAAATAACGACAAAAAGCTTGAACAACATTTGTTATCAGCATTAAAAAATCTCTACAAGTTGGCAATGTGGGAGGCATAATCAATTGTTATTTACTTATGATAGAGAGTTGGCAATAAAAATTATTACAATTAAGGGTGGCCATAAGTTATTTTGTTACATTTTAAATTACATAGTTTGGTAGCCAATCAACATAAGTGGTGTGAAAAGCTAGGTCGTAATCCCGACAGTAGAGTTGTAATGCCCAATAATGTATGTACATATGTAATGTATCGCCATTAATGTGGTTCTCACAGGACATTTGAGATGATTTCTGGCGGAGCTATGGATTTGAAAATGAGGAGAAGCTATCTTTCAACTAATGTGTCAGAACTCGACTCTTACTACGAAATTGTTCTTGATCTTTCATTTTCTTTCATCCTTGACTGAACTCTTTAAAAGAAAGATTACTGCAATAGAGAGATTTATTTTGGAGTCAGGTTGGGATTCGTGTTGGGTATTGATTTGTGTTATCACAATGAGCCTAACATAACGTTACTGGCTTAAATGGGACCTTAACCTTCAAGATGGGTTTCAACCAAACGTAGGTAGGTAGGTAGGTTAAAGAAGTGGAGACCAACCAAGGGTCACATGCCTATCGACAACATGCAGACTTATTGTGCCTTCACCATTACGAATACCGCCTTACTTTCTATACTCTTCCAGTCTATTCCTCTGAGGCGGAATTACGACTGGTATAGCGTCATTACCAAAATATAGGGATCTGAAGCTTACGAAAGCAAAGCAATGACACAAAAAATGTTTATTTTTTTTCCTGCTTTCACCATGTTTTTCATAATTTTTGACCACTCCAATACGGTTCAGGTGAACATGTAAGGCGGATTGTGCCGTAAGTATGCACATTAGCGTACTCAGGTCGCCCTTATTAATTTTAAAACTCATGGTTCTCCCCTCATTAGGCATGGAACTATATTAATGACTTAATTTGAGAATTACAACTCTTTACAGAGGATTACTTTGTAATCTTTCTTATCACACAACCTGTCTTGCTAATGCTATCCATGAGTGGTGGGTGGATCCCACATTCGACTCTTGAACGACAGATTTGAAAAACCTCTCATGGCAATTTTATTTACTCTCCAGAAGAACTGAGAGAGGAAGGCACTGAGGGATTTCCCTCAGATTTTTCCTATTTTTGTTCGAGACCAGACTCTCGTCTAATAAGACCACACTACCCAATCGACATAGTCGCTGTGTCTACGTATATACATACATACATAATTGGCCATTACAACCCTTCAGTCAGGATTACGGCCTAGGTTCTCACACCACTCATGTTGTGTGCCTTTAATTTGTATACTTGAGTGGCGGGACCTACAGTTTAACGTCGACTCCGAACGACAGATTTTTTTTGAGAAACTTTTTCATGGCAGGTTTATTTACTCTCATAGTTTTTGCCAGAAATCTGCTGAGAGGAAGTCGCCGAAGAAAATTTTTTTTATATTTCGTTTTGATATCTGACCTGGGGCTCGAACCCGAGCTTTACGTCTAATAAGCGAACACACTACCTACTAGACTGCGACGACTACTATGTCTACGTATATAATTTTGTGAATTTTAAGGAAATGATAATGGCCACCTTTAATGATGGCAACCCTAAGAGTGTTATATTATGGCCTTTGTTGCTTGAACACCATTAAATTAACACTTGTCATAATAATCACTCACATACACGCGAATACACACGCACTTATGCACACACATTCCAAAGAGTAGCAAGGAATGCATTGCTTGCAAGCCTTGCATGCATGCATGTAAAGTTTACAGGCAAAAAAAAAAAAAACTAAAGTTAACACGTCACGTGACTATAACACATTGTTTTTGTTAAACGTAACTATTTCCCCCTTTTTTAAAAATGGATGTACATACATGTATACACATATGGATAAGTGTAGTATTATCTGAGGGACAACTATAAATAATTTGTTGTTATTGTTGTAAACTACTTTATTTTAAATCACATGACCAACAATATCTGATTTAATTTCACTAATAGACGAGTGTATAAATAATTGAAATGTAATAAAAATGAAAAGGGGTGAGCGGGAAAATAACTTAAAAGGATTTAATTTTTTTTAATGAATTGATAATAAAATTTCAAATTTTATAATTTGATTTCCTTTGTTTTCTTGTACATTTTTAGGTGAAAAACCGCACAAATGTACGGTGTGCTTGAAAGCTTTTAGCCAGAGTTCGAATTTAATTACCCACATGCGTAAACATACGGGTTATAAGCCTTTCGGTTGTGGACTCTGTGATCAAGCCTTTCAGCGTAAAGTCGACCTAAGAAGACATCGTGAGAGTCGTCATGAAGATCTAACCATAACACCCTCAAATAATAACAACAATACTACAACCAGCAGCGGTGCTACTTTGCTGAAAATGGAGGTAACCAGCAGTTGTTGAAACTTGTAAGATGTGTGTAAAAATGTTAAAAGATTTTATTTTTTTATATACAAAAACAAAAACAAAAAAGAAGAAGAAACACCACCAGTTAATTAAATTATAATGTAAAGCTAAGTCTTGTTTTAAGCCAAAGTTTTTAAGCCCATTTTTTTTAATTTAAATAAGAAGAAAAATGAACGCCTTTTCTAAACAAAACAAAACTAGAAATCCAAAATACTATTTTAACATAAATAATTAAGTCAAGTTAAAGTAAATTTTTATTTTTTTAAGAATAATAAACAAACAAAATAAATATATTTTTATTTTAATTTAAAATTTAAGTTTAAAAGCAAAACAAACAAATCCCATTCCCTGCTACCCTCTTTACCTTTCTATTTTCTAAATAAGAGAGAAATCCATTATTTTTCTAATTTATGTATGTAGGACATGGTGTAGCCAGGCATCACCAATCCAAAGAACTGGTTAGAGAGTCAAGCCACTACACGTGAGTACAATAGATGTGGTACTTATCAGCACTGTGTCTCTCGACACTAATTGATGTTTATGCTCAGCGACCCAAGTAAACCAAAAACTCAAAGGTTTCGATGGAAAACCCCGGAGGGACTAAAAAAGAAAAAACGCTCCCCACGGACGACCGCATCGTAGTACATCAGAAAGTTCCACATCGATTTCATGCTATTTAAATGCCCTAACAATTGATTGTGAGCAATTTTTTTGGGGTATACACAGCCTCACAACCATAACTAAACTACCCTCTCTCTTCAACGATTTCATGGTATTTAAATGCCCTCAAAATTGATTGCCCATTGATTAACCATAATTAAACTACCCTCTCTCTTCGACGAATTGGTCCCCATAAGCGGTTTTTTATTCATGATAACAAAGGAGCTGAAGGAGCTTAAATTATTACAAAAAAAACCTTGACACCTTCTCTTTATAGAAGCTTCTATTGAAACGAAATGTACACCAACAAAATTATTTGCATTAATCAGAATTAGATGCTAATCATCTGATACCAGATGCGGTCTATAGGCAATAAATTAATACCTCTTTTGAATTGTCACCTTTTGCCAAAGAAAACTGCAAAATACTGCGTTTTTTCTTTGCTGGTGTCCCTTCTAAAGTGTACCTAATCTTTCAAACGCTATCTAGCCTACACCATTTATTAAAAAAAAAAAAAAACAATGGATTTCTTTTAACTACACCTAATATTTAATTAATTTATTAGTTTTAAAATTGTATATGTGTCTGAGTGTATATAGACTAATTTTTGTTTAAACAAATAACTTGGAAGACTTAAATTTTAGTTCTTTAATTATTGTATAATGATTTAGTAAAATTATTTAGTTTCTTTTTTATAATTAATTAATTAATTAAAAACAATTTTTATTTTGGCCTTCTTTAATATTTATTTTTCAAAGAGGAAAAGAAAAGGAATTCAACTGCAGCTAAATGTACCAAAGAGAATATTTATTGTATTTATTTTTCATCATTATAATTTATTTTATTTTATTTTATTTTTCCCTTCTATTTTGTTTAAACAATTTATTTTATTGGTATACATATTACTAATGGTTAAATATTAACTTGAAACATAAATCAAAACTATTGTAATTTAATATTTTATTTTTATTAATTTATTTTTTAATTTTAAATTAATTAAATAGTGTACCGTTCTTTTTACAATTTTATCTAAATTTAAGAAACAAATTATTGTGAAAATATTGAAAACAAAAAAAAATATAACATGGAAAATAATAAAGTTTTTATGATGAAAAAACAAAGAAATTTATGAAGGAATTTTAATTTAATGCATGCATAGGAAAAAAAGGACTTTCAAAAAGTATCTCGAGGTACAGAATGTGTTTTGGCAAAAACTCTGAGAATAAATAAAATTGCCATGAAAAATTTTTAAAAAATCTTTCATTCCGAGTCCAGTTTAAACAGTAAGTCCCACCACTTATGGATAAACATACAACAAAAGTGGTGTGAGGTGCTAAATGGTAATCTTGACTGAAGAATTACTGTATGTAAGCGACTTTGTTATCAGGGAAAAGATTAATTGGTTTACTTATACTAAGGTACTGGGTAGAAAACTACAGATGTGCCCGACCTCCATTGACAATATATGCAAATTAGACTCAACTACGCATTCTCAAGGTTTTCGGTTCTAGTGGGCTGTATAGCCATTGTATCAAGAATTCCAAAACAAATTCCTTTACGGTCGGGTAACCTTTAATACTGGAGATTTGACCGACAAAGCTAACTTTTTTAAAAGGGAATAAAAGTGTCCTCCATAAATCGGTTAAAATTCGATAAAATTAAAAAAGCTGCGGTTTTCGAACCTAGTGGGCAGGATAGCTATCAGATCAAGTTTTCCAAAACAGCTGTCGTTACGGTCAGGGGACCGGAGATATGGCCGGTTTTTTATAAGAGTAAAAAGTACTCTATATAAATCGGGCTAAATTGAATAAAATATGGATTTGTGGGGAAAATGCTAGTGGGCTGGATAGCCATGGTATTTAGGATTACAAAATCTTTACTTACGGTGTGACATTACTTGGAACGGGAAATATAGACGAAGCTAACTTTTTGCCAAATCAATATAAATATGTTAAAATACGATAAAAAATGGAATTGTGTGGGAAATGGCTGTGTAGCCATGATATCAAACTTTTCAAAACAGTTTTCCTTATGATCGAACTTTATTTAGGACCGGAGATATAGGCTCGTTGCCTATTGTTTTCTTCAAAAAGTGAAATGAACTTACAAATTTTTATAATTCTCGTTGAGTTGAAATGCATTTGTACATGATAAATACAACAAAATGTCGTATTTTTGGAAAGTTGCATTTCTTTGGAGCTAGACCGTAATCCTGACTGAAGGGTTGTAATGGCCAATTATGTATGGCTGTATGTATGCATTTCTTTGGTAGACGGCTTACATGTTTTTGGTTGCTGAATTCTATGTTTTTGGTTCGTGACTTGCATTTTTTGGGTCGATGACTTGCATTTTTTGTCTATGTCGTATTTTTGGAAAGTTGAATTTCTTTGGTAGACGGCTTACATGTTTTTGGTTGCTGAATTCTATGTTTTTGGTTCGTGACTTGCATTTTTTGTCTATGACTTGCATTTTTTCGTTCGATGACTTGCATTATTTTGGTCGATAACTTGCATTTTTCTGGTCGATGACAATCATTTTTTAATATACAACACTTTTTTTTTTGCTTATTTGAGGAAAACAATTAGCTTCGTCGTCTATATTTCCGGTCCCTACCGGGACCGTACAGAAACCTATTTTGGAATACTTTGTAACATGGCTATGGTCCATGGGCCTAAATACCTTGAATTTCTGTCCGGCATCCAGCCATAACCATAATATTCTGCCTTTGGAGTCTTAATTTGAAGGTGAAAAATGCTCCTGAATATAAAATTGACTAATTGTTGCCATTTTTTCCTACGAAAGAGGCATTATGGCAAAAAAATATACAACATATTTGAAATAATGCTAGTATACGTTAAATTAATATTTCTTTTAATCTATTTTATATTTTAATTATGAACTATTTTCTTTAATAAGAAGATCAATATGTTTACCTTAAGGACATAAGGAATTTAAAACATTCGACCTTGTAAGATCAAAGGCGGTGAACTGTTTGATTATGACCGCTGCTCTAAATAGTTGAAAATACCAATACGAGTGGAAAATAATTGAAATTTTTCAATGAGTAATTTCTTAAAAAACAACAAAGAAAACAAATTATTAAACAAATTAAATACAACACAGTAACAAACAAACCAAAAAAAAACAATTAAACGTGCAACAGAAAAAGTAACACTTTTTTCGTTTTAAAATATTTTTAATGAAAATGAGTGAAGAAGAGTGAAGATAATAAAGAATTATTAACAACATTTTAAGGAAATTGTTTTGAAAAAATGTAAATAAAAACAAAAAACTAAAACAAATATTTACAAACTTGATTTGGTAAACCAAAATTTTTCCAAGCAAATATCGATCAATGACGAGGATTGATTGAGGGACTTCAATGCTAGTAGTAGGCCAGGTTTACAGAGCAATAAAAGAAAAGCGGCGGGATGATTGAAAAACTTAAAAGTAGTTCGGCAATATTTATTTGATCTTTATTTATAATTTTTTTTTTTTTTTTTTGAGTTGTTGGTGGGAATGTCAATAATTAAGCTTTTTGTAAAAAAGCCGCATGTTATACTACCATATACTACCGGCTATTTAACAAATGCTTGTGTTTACAAAACCCCTATTAAAGGACTTGAATTACATGAGTAGCTGCAGTTGTATGTGTGTAAAATTATATTAAAAACTACAACAACAATAAAACGAAATTATTGCACTTGATTCCTATACATCATCGTCATCAACAGCAGCATCATCACCAAAAACACTTTAAACTGTTGCACTAATCATGGCTTTAAAATAATCAATACCCTGTTTTAGTTCCTATTTTTTTTGTTTTTGTTTTTGGTATTCCATCGTATTGATAAGATGACAATTACCAAAAATTTCAGCTGCCTTCTGAGTTGATTGTTAAAAAAATCTCGTTCATAAAATCTGTGGCGAGTTCAACTTAACAATTGCTGCTCAAATTATCCCCAACCATTTATCTTCGTTAAAAAAGCACTGCGAAAATACAAATACAAAAAAAAAAACCCAAAACTTCGAAAAAAAAACATTTAAAATCGAAAAGATGATGTGATCAATGGTGATCAATTTTGTTTTAATGTTTTGTGTTGTTGCTCAAGTGCGAATGGATTCATTTGGAGTACGTTTAACTACGTCAACTATTTAACAAATTGATCGTACGAAAATTAAAAAAGCAAACACATACACACACTACACACTCACTTACAATAGCTCTTACGACAGTTCACTTGTATTTTTTTTTTTTCGTTTTCTTTAGAAGATCGAAAATTTTCACATGTAATTCAAGGACTTCGTTTTTTATTTTCATTTTTCTTAAGTTGACAGTGAGCGGCCGAAAAAGAAAATATTTTGAGTAGCCGACAAAGCTGTCGGTAAGCGTTTATTAG
Organism: Sarcophaga rosellei; assembly: GCA_930367235.1. Lineage (NCBI taxonomy): Eukaryota > Metazoa > Arthropoda > Insecta > Diptera > Sarcophagidae > Sarcophaga > Sarcophaga rosellei. The sequence continues at coordinate 9,813,702 of OV884020.1, read as the reverse complement.
CGTATCGAAATTATCAGAAGAGCACGTGATAAAATGCTGCACATTAGCTTAATGATCAACGTTTATTGTACAACAAAAGCCCTTCAATCATATACACCTACTTTCTTTAAATGTTTAGTTGAAGGTTTGTTCACAAAGAAAGGCTGGAAGAAATAAATAATGAAAGTAAACTTTGCTCTTAAATAGTTTAAACTCTTGGACCCCAGAACCTAGTAAAAGCATGAACAATTTGATTTCATACCTCTCTCTCTCTCTTTGTCTAAACCTAGTCTTGATCGAAGATTTTACACTAGAATTCCATGCAGGATAGAATGATGCTCTGTTATGGTTAGCTCCGGAGATAGTGTGAATATCTGCACAGATGGTTCTAAATTAGAGAAAAAAGACTGTGACATTTTTTCTGAAGGCCTTAACCTTAATATATCTCTCCGCCTCCCTGACTATTGTAGGTTATTTCAGACTGAGGTAATGTCCGAACTGATTCTGAGTACGGGATATGATGCATTTCTATCATCTCAAATGGTCGAATGGTATTCAGATCTTATTCGGATGGAATCTATAGATCTAAACCGCTTGGCATACGTTATATTACAAGTGTGAAGGGAAAAACGTTGAGTTTTAGTATCCGAATGGATGTGTTACTTAAAACTTGCTTAATGATCTTCAAATCCTGTAATATATTTGAATTTCGCAACGAATGGTTTATTAAAGAAAATATTTGAAATAAACTCCGAGTATTTGTTAATCTCCGTCTCCAAAGAAGTCTTGAAATACTTTAATTCTCCACAATACCCAATGAAAAGCTGTGGATCGGGATATACATATGTTGGAGACATTTACTTTGAACTTCGTAGACGAAAATGTGATAGATGAAGTCAACAAGAAAAACTAAAATAAGACAATACGTTGAGCCATTCCTATGTGCTTAGAGTTATTTTGCATTAAGAGAAATAAGTCCATATCGCCGTCCTTAAGTGCCATTAGGTTAGGTCGAAGTGGTAGCTCCGATATCAAAGAGCTCACTTGAGCGCGCATAGCTGTCCGTTGTGATGCCACGAGTGAACGCAGTCTCTGTACTGACCAAGTTCCACCAAAATCAGGGAAGAGAAGGAAGTTGGTCAGCGCATGGGCTGCACATCAAAGCACGACTACCCCACACTGGAAAACCAGCCAGAAAGTTTGATGAACGAAGGTATATCCTTGACATCAATAGATGAAATGGAGAGCCAAACAACCTATATCCTATATACCCTCGCAAGAGATGGACACTGACAAAGAAAGTGGATAACAGTCTTCTGCATCCACGGCAGAAGTCGTTAAATGGGAGCCGCATTCTTTCCGCGTGTCTACCCATAACACAGTGATCTGTAAGCATGGTCACTGTGATAGAGATGATGTCACGACCAAGTCCAAGTAACTGGTTGGTACACCTTCCATCCATCAGGAGTTAGGTGAGTCTAGCGGTAGAGCAGGACTCCTCATTGGCCCAGGATAGGTTGGCGTTTAGAAAGAATTATCGCGCAATGGCCAGCTTGACCGAGGCGACTGGCATACCAAAGCCTACTGAAGAGGATTCCGGAAGGAGTTCCCCAGCTTTGGCGAGCTCAGTGCCCCGGAATATTACTATGTCCGGGCACCCAGACCAGTGATACACTAAAGCGATCAGAAAGAAGGTCGAGACAGTGGCGACATTCCCTGACGATCCTGGAGTTATTCACAACACTTGACAGAGATCTTATGGCTCAGTGCCATTGGAGAAACTAAAGTTATAATGGCAGTTCGAAAAAGATGGATTTGAGATACAGCGAACTGAATACTCTATAAGATGATAGATTCTACTTCGAAAGGCTAAGACAAGGGTAAACTCGAATGGAATTTTCTTGCATTTAAGCTGGCAGAAAGAAAAATGAAAGGCTTTATTAAAACAGGTTTCAACTGTTACGGCACTGCTAGCACTCTTTTAAAATCAGTGAAAATAATTTTAATGCAATTAAGAAGAGCCCTACAAACACATTCTTAGCATTAATAGTATCAAAAACACCTTTTTTTTAAATTCAATCACTATATTACTAACCTTTTTAAAAACAATTAACTTTAATTTTGAACACTATCCTCCAAATCTACTACACAAAATAATCAAAATCTCTTTGGAAAACCATTCTGTCTAGAAGTAAAAGACAATTGTTCTAGAAAAGAAAGACATAAATTTGTCATAAAATCGAAAAATACATTTATTGTCAATGAATAAATAAAAGAGAGCAGAACAGAACAAAACTCTCCATTTCAAATCATTTGTAATTCAACAAAGGCTCAATATGAGGCCTATGGTTTAAAACAAAATCACACAAGCAACCTGCAAAAGAACCAAAAAAAGGAGCGAACAAGCAACGATGATCGTTAAATCCCAGACAATGAGCACAAAAAAAAATCGAGCTCACAAGTCAATTGAAGTGTATATGAAGAGGCATTAAAAATTGGGTCAATGCAAGGAAACTATAGTGTATATAAAAAATACAAAAACAATAACTACAGAAAGAGAAGAAAGAGCAGAAAGGAACATTATTATTATTGAGCATGTATTGTGAAGAGTGTGTGACAGGTGCAGTGGTAACAGCAGCCAAACAAAAAAAAAAACACAGTAGAAGATTTTGGCCAAAAAGGAAAGACGAAAAAACCAAAAAACAAAATCGAAATCGGCTTAAATGATTTTGTTTTTTCCTTTTCTTTTCTTTATTTTTTGTTCCTTCACTTTTTATCGGCTGTTATGTTGCATGTCTTGGAATACAATGTAAGAAACCTTTAATTTTCTACTCTACTGCTGGGGTTTTTTGTTTCTGCTCACTCTCTGACTAAATGGATGTAAACCGAAAAAAAAAACTCTTACACACACACAATTTGATTGTAGAGGCCTTAAAAAATTCCAAAGAAAAGCCAGCCTCCTTGAATTCTGCGTATGTACTCGTATATCCAGGCTTTGTAAGCAATTTAGTTGTGGTTAATTTTCGAAAATTTTGGCCAAAATAACACTTCATTTAAACACAGTGTTCGGTAATGTTTCGGATTCGAATTCAATTGAGCATAACATTAGTACATCAATTGCAATCTTAGGTGTTACAAACAAGGATTTAAGGGATTTAAAAATCTGATTGTGTGTGTGTGGTGTTGCAATCGTAGGGATTAAATTGCAAAGAGTGTTTAAATCCTATTTTTATTGTGGGTTTAATATTGTTTTACAGGAGAATTATTGTTTTGTTGGTGAAAAGTATATGTTTTCTTCATAGTAGGCTCACTTACTTACAAGTTAGGCATACTTTTCAATGACGTTATTCGATTTTATTTTGTTTAATTTGTTTTGATTTGAGGTTAATTTACTATTTAGGGTATTGTGATGAAGAGAAGAAGAAACTTATTTGAGTATTAAAGTCCTTCAAAACCTACAAATCATCGGAGACAGATGACATGCTCCAGGCCTAGAAATCATCGTGGGGAGATGACATTCTCTAGGTCTTATCATGTGGTTAAAATTAATTTCTGCATGGAGCCTGAAATCTGGTTATATGTTTAAGGTATGTAAACCAGTTGCAGTGATCTTCATTACTAAGACAGGAAAGATCGATTACAAAACCATAAATCAGGTAAAATAGGAAGACAAACTACGGCTGATTGTAGCTAGAGAAGCTAAAAAATTTGGTGTTCGCTAAACAGGTTAAAGACAGAAACAAGCATATACAGTTATAATCAAACTTTATAGGGTACCTCCTCCAAGCCTATTCCATACATACATATTTCGTCATTGCCAACCAGGCACGATTACGAACTACCTCCTCACACCATTTATGTGTTGTGTGTTAAATGTATACATGAGTGGCAGGATCTACAGTTTAAAGTCGAATCCGAACGACAGATTTTGAGAAACTTTTCATGGCAATTTTATTTTCTTCCAGGGTGCTTGCCAGAAACCTGCACACTACCTACTAGACTACCACGACTTCAAGCCTATTGCCCTGACAAACTTCAGAATGCTGCTCGATGTCAACAAGGATAAGTCCCTGCCTACCACTTGATATATGTATGTAAACCAATGCGTTTTTTGCGCAATGCATCAATGCTTTACAGGTTCCCAGGATATGTTTCATGCTCATCGTCACAGTAGCTACATGTTGAGGTTGAAGCAACTAAATTGATGTACTCTGAATCTAGAGTGCTATGTGAGGTCATCAACCTCAGGATTTTCCTAGATAGTCTGATGCATGACTCAGACCTTCTCTTTCCAATAAAAGTGAGTGGAACCCATACTACTTCATTCATTTTTGTTACCAAATCTCCTATCGTAGAACTTCCGAAAGTTATAAAATCTACCGGTTCTGTTCAGGGGCCAGTTAAAGAGGGAGCTGTCAAACACTCGTCGATTCATTAGGTTACGAAAGCCCTCAATGAATTTTGTATTATACTTGTCTTCCATTATCCTAACCAGCGAGCAAAAATCAACTGCGCTTTCTTTATTGTCCGCTTATACGAAAACATGCTGGCTCTTGTCCTAAGAGAACTAGGCGATAGCTTAGATTCATAAGAAATTTATGTGTTCCACATTCCTTAATAATTCAAATTTTTGTATGCTGACCTATCTTAAAGAAAAAAAAAACTATGCAAAGGTTTTAAAGAAATGTACTGTAAGTGAATCCTTTTAAAGTATCCAGTAAAGGATGCACAGTTGTTTAGTTGGTTTTGCTTCAGTTCGTATAATTTATAGAGGATCCTTAGCCGTTTAAGTAGATCATTGGATGGTGTTGGTAATGTGTGTCTATATTGGAGTATAAAAATGAAAAAGAACAACAACAGAAACTAAAAAAATAAAAGCAAAAATCGCAAGCAAGCTGCTGTAATTTTCATTACAAAAGCCGCTATAAATACGAGTAATAGCATGTGTTTTATTAAATGTCTTGCAAAAGGATTGTGCCGTTTTTTATTTTTTCTTTTTTCTTTCTACTGTCTGTTTGCCATCCTCGTTTTATTTTTGTTTTGTTTTTTATTCAAGAATACCTCAACTTAATGAAACCGGCTGCCGTTTAGTTTTTATTTTTTTTTCATGGCTTTTGAGCCACTTTATTTAAAGGGCCAAGCTCATGGCTCAAGAAATACAATACAAACAAACAAATAAATCCAACGAAAAAAAAAAATGCAGTTAGTAGGGTTTGGTGAGCCAAAAAAATATAAACGAAAAACAACGTTTAAAGGAAGCCTGCTGACGTTATTTCAATTTTTTTCACTCTCTTTCATGCAGCAGACTGGTTTACAGGATTCATTTAGGACAATGGCAAGAAAACAGAAAAAACTCTCTTACAGATACAAAAGCATCACAATAGGAAAGGAGATGGAGAGAGCAAGGAAGAAAAAAAAACGAAAAAATACAATAGCAGGTGCTTATTTTTTTTTTAGCCAAGATTGCAGCAGGGTTCTGCTTCTTCTTGTTAATAAGAAAATCTTTTCGTTTCTTTTTTTCTTACGCTTATTGCTCCTTTTAAATGCTTCGTTGCTAAGGGATGCCTCAACAATAACAAAAACAACACAAATATATGTTGTAGTAAAAAAAAAAAGGATATAAAATCGCTGTCTGCGCACGTATATTAAGTTTAGGGCTCATTGCCATTATTACAGCACCCGATTACATTTTTACAGGTGCCTTTAACTATAGACCTCTCCTGTAGTTTTGGTTTTTTTTTTTTTTGCTTTCCGTAATTTTCGTTAAACAGTAACAGCATCCTTTTTTTTGTTAAATGATCATTTTGTTTATCATTATGTTCGTAGTAATGATCATTAGCGTAGCGTATTGTAATAAATATTTAAAGGATTCTGGCCTATAAAGGGTATATTACTGAATGCAGTTATTTTCTGTAGATAAACACAAGGTAAAGACTTTATTTATATCCGTCAACTGAGATTTGATTTCAGAATTGAATAGAAAACATTTGTTTATCCTTTAAAAATATTCGGAATAGAATCACTATTAGGAACTACATTTTTCTCTTATAATCCTGTCGATGTCATAAAGATTTGTATATCTTACTGACAGAAAGTATCTGAAAACGACTCAATTGAAGTGGGAGAAGATACAGAGGCTAGCAAGAGCAATTAGAACCTATTCTGCAGCGGTGGTGCTGGAAGCAATTCCACTGGGCATGGTAGGAAAGACCAAAGCTTTGGAAACTGTGGCTAGGTTAATGGGAAACGAGCCTAATATGAAATTTATTGGGGATTTCATGACCTAAACTCTGTCGAATCAATATCGAATGGCGGACAGCTCCCTCCTTAACTGTCCCCTGTACAAAACCACTGGATATGGTAGTGAGACTATGATTAGGTTGATGGAAAACAAAACTAATATGAAATTCACTAGAGGACAGCTCCCTCCCTCACTGTCCCCTGGACAAAACTAATAGGCTCTATGATTTTCAGTAGAGCTTCGTAACGAGACTTACGAGTAATAAAAGTGAACAAAACAATCTAGAGACTACATACTCTTTTAAAAAAAGGACTATTTTGTGGTATACAGATGAATTAAGAACAGATTTTTCAACAGGAGTAGAAGATTTTAGTCTCACGAGGAAAATATTCCAAGCCCATCGGGAAGCTCGCGCGTATCTTGCAAGCTGAAGTCGATGCCAAGGAAATATGTACTTACTTCAACATAGATAGGAGGTACAAGAGGATAGGACAAGCCGCCATTCAAGCACTCGGGTCTTATGAGATTAAATCGAAGATAGTATGGAACTGTTAGGGGAAAGCTGAATCAGCTATGTGGACTAACTAATGTTACACTCTGTTCGATCCCAGATCATATGGGAATTCTCAACAATGAGCAAGCATACAAACTGCCAAGGAGGAGGAGGGATTTCAAGCCGGTGAAGCCGGGACCAGAACCCTTCTGTGGAGGGGGAGCCGTTGCTTGGATTATTATGCTCGACGAAAGAGAAGTTTATCTCTTCTCAAATCAAGTAGGTTTAAGGCAATCAAAAATTTTGTTGGAGAATAAGAGGAGATCTAAGAGAGATCATGCATCAGACTATCAAAGACTGTAGACTCAGGGTTCGCCTATTCAATATAGAGGTTGTCTCGAGCCCAATAAGTAGTTTTTGCAACAATGAGAATGCATCATCGGAACACATTCTTCTTGGGACTTGTGAGGCATTAATTCATCCCAGGAAAACACAACTGTTGCATTTTAGGTGCTGTACAAGAAATTGTTGTTGTTAATACTTGGGAGAACCTACTCTATAAATATAAAGTTGGAGGGAAGTACAATAGATCGTATGGTTGAGAAACTAAGGCACATCTTCTCCATAACGCTTAATCTTAATATATAAGAAAATCATTATATATGATCTCAAAAGTAGTAGCTAATCTTACAAATAATGTTAATAAGAAAAGAGAAAATAGTTTTTAAATGGGCTCCGTACGTTTAGAAACGAACAAAATATGCTGGGAATCTGTAGTAAATCAATGAATGGATACCCTGGTAGTCTAGTGTGAGAGTTGCGAATATGAGAGACTCTGAGCAATTGCATATGTACATACGTATATGTATATGTTTTAATTATAAATAAATAAATAAAAACGAAATTTTAAATATTCAACAAAATTTTAAGTTGATCGCAATATTTCCTCGCATTTTAACATCACTATGCCAATTACCCTGTTTTTCAACCAATTCACCTGCTTTGAGGACTGATTACCAACCAGATCTGCACGTCTGTCGGTCTATCAGTGTGATTCCTCTAGCAGTGTACATACTATATGAGGTTTTCTGTTACATATGCGTATTGGTACGTTCGTTCATATGATGCTACTCAATTTTATGACATACTGCTGCTGCTGCTGTTGATGACGCTTGCCACTGTCACTACCTACAAATGATCGTAATGATGATGAGCACCATGATGATGATAATAATGATGGTAATGACAACAATAATGTTGTTGCAGCAAGTATGTAGTTGCATGATATGCATGCGTATGTGTTCGATGTAAAAGGTGCGTCTGTTTACTTTAACTTTAATCAAACACCACCGAACGAAAGAGAAAAAAATAATAAAATAAAGAAATAACAACAAGAACAACAAAAGGAGGCACAATTCCTGACCTAAGACATCTTTTTTTCCAATAGCCCTGTTTTATTGAAGATTCTGAGCATGTCTTTTTGACTTTCAGCTCAAAGAAAAAACAAAAAAAGAAACGAAAATTTTATAAAAAAAAAAAGTGTTGATGAACTGGTCGGTCTATATGGGGTTGGTTTCTGTTATTTGCAGGTTGTTGTAGTTGTTCGTATTTTGGTTTTCATTTATTATAATTCATTGGAAACTATTTCAATTTTTATTAATAGCTAAAGTCACAAACACTTAAAAAATCACCTGCATTTTCAATATACCGCCAGTTTAGTTTATTTTTTTTTCTTTTTCTTCCTTTAATTTTTCAATTAACAATTTTGTAGAGAGCCATTGCCAAGGAAAATTAAAAGAAATAAAACCAAAAATACAATCAAAAGTATTTGCAGAATGTCAGTATATATGTATTTAAGCTTATAAAATATTTACAATTTACTTTGGAAAATTAAAAAACTTCCAAGAGGGAGTGGAGAGACACACAGCTCTTTAGCAAACCTTAAGAAAATTCTTTGTCTTTCGGGGATCTGATCTAACAATTCCTTACAACATTTCATTTACAACTTATGCCATCAATTACAAAAGAGAAATTATTTTTAATGCCAAGCTAGTAAGAGAAGTATTATTGAAGAATGTATTTGAGGAACTATGGAAATCTGTGAGCTGCAACTGATATCAAACAACATAACCTAGGTTAGCAATAACGAGAGTTTACGCACTAGATTAGCTTAGGTAGGTTGCTTTACTAGATGCGATTAGGCCAATTGTGATACCGTAGTCTAGTAGATAGTATGATGGCTTATTAGGCGCAAAGCGGAGGTTCAAACTACAGCCTAGACAGAACGAACAAACGAAATATGAAAAAATATTTCTTTGCCTACTCCCCTGCCTGACTTTCTTAGAGTAAAAAGTTATCCAAAAATCTGGATAAAATCATCAAAATCATGGATAAAATTAACACACACAACATGGACGGTGTGAGAAGCTAGGTTGTAATCCTGACTAAAGGATTGTGTTTACCAATGAAGGAAGCAATTAAATAAGTGACACTGCTACAGAGTTCAAATCAATTTGTTCGTGTTCATAAAATAGCTGATATTCGAGATAGTGAAATGCTTTGTTTCCTTCGGTTTGTCTGTTCCGTATTTGTTTAAAAACAATGAAATTCTCAACACTGCAGCTAATGGATCAAGGCACCGAGTGATAATTTCTGGTTTTTGTTTTGGTCAAAAAGAAAGAATAGAACTTGGTTGACAAGTGATTTAAACAAGCCACTGTCACATACAATTAGTAAGTATCACGTTTTAGATCAGACCCCACCAGACTATTTTATGTGGCGAGAATGCAAAAAGTCTCTCATATACAGAGACAAGCCGGCTACAATTCCATCCTTGAAAGAAAACATTGCAGCTATCATTGGTGAAATACTGGATAGAGTATACCACAATTAAGGCTCACGTGTGAACCAACTAATGCTATATATGAGCAATATTTACATAAAATAACCATTGAAATGTAATCTATGATTTTGGAAAGTGCTTTGTAATCAGACTTAGGAGAAATCTGACAGCTGCATAGTCTCTTAAAAAGTACCCATTTTGTGGTACACAGACGGGCCAAGAATGAATCTTGGCACATGAACGGAAGTTTTTGGTACCAGAGTGAATTAGTCCAATAATTGTTTCTGTTGAAAACCTGAATATTCTCATATCTAATCTAGTGTTATTCTATCTACTCTATCCAGTTGTAAATGGACTAATGTATGATTGAAATTTTGCTACGATAGTTATTTCGTTTGGTTGCCAGAAAACTGCAGTTTAGACTACCTTTATTTAGATTTAATAATATTACATTGCAGCAAAATAATTTTCAAGAAAATAATTACAAGCATTATGAGAAATTCCTAATCAGAAACAAAAATATACATAGGTTATCACATACATATGTACATACTTACATGCATCCATATGTAGCAGCTATAAAATTAGATAAATTTCATGTCATAACAGTCACTATTCACATTAAAAGGTCTTTAACCGTTTTAAATTAGAATTAACCCCCTTTCTCTTTGGATAAATAATAATAAAAAAAAAGAAGAAAATTCAAAAACCAAATCGAACACCTGAACCCACATAATTTGTCAAATAACTACAATTAAACAGAGACTTAAAAGAAATGGAAAAAAAGAGGAAAAAACACGGAATGTATGAAGAGTAGAAAACATTTTTCAATGTATGACTAAGAGGTTGGTGGTTGCTATAAAAGCCCCTATCTATGGAAGGCACCACAAGCATTAGCGATTTATGAATAAGTTTTTTTTTTAAAGAAATTTATTAGAAAGGAAAGGACTAAAAGAGAAAATATTCTAAGATAGAAATAATGTACACATGTAATGTTAAAGTAAAGGGGTTTAAAAAAAGAGGAAATAAAAGAGTTTGAACTTGTACAAGAAGTGTAGAATCTCTCAGGTTAAATATCCATCGTTTGATGCGATAATTTGCCACCAGTTTAGATGTATCTCATACATATATATGTATTAATTATGGTATACATACATAATTGTCTATTACAACCCTTCAGTCAGGATTAGGTACTAGACACCACTCAATTTTATACATGAGTGGCGGGACCTACAATTTAAAGTCGACTCCGAACGATAGATTTTTAAGAAACTTTTCATGGCAATTTTATTTACTCTGCGTTTTTGCCAGAAATCTGCTGAGAAGAAGTCGCCGATGTCTGACCTATGGTTTGAACCGTGGCCTTACGTCTAATAAGCCAACACACTACCTACTAGACAACGGCGATTATATGGTTCCTTATTATTTTGTAATGGATTTAGAATTATAACTAGGGACTTCTGGCCTAAAGATCTGTAGCAATTGGACCCTAGAGGTTTATACCGACGGCTCCAAAATGCTGAACAGAATGGGATGTGATATATTTATCATCAGCTATAATTGACAATAAACCTTCATATAGGCTGCCTGCAGTTTTCCAGGCGTTCGTCGGCGCCCATGAATGCTGAAGATTTCTTAGAAAAATTTCGGACCATTTAAGGGACATAGAAATATCGTCTGAAATTGAATTGCTGATAAACTGGCCAGGGCCGAAATGAAGTGAAAAATCTCCGACTTCTTACATGGCATAGGTATTCCGAATACCTCTGATAGACTAGATATTCTCCGGGAGTACATGCAACATTGCTGGACTCTACTGGACTTTTATGGACAAGAGAAAGAACTAACTCGCTTCTATTCTTAAATCGCATGGCCATTCATGATACAATTGCGATTGGAATGCAAACCGTCTACTTCATCTCCAAATACAAAACAAACAAAAAGTCTGTTATAATACCGCCATATCGCTCTGAGTTGAAGATAACGATTCTTCAGGGGTTATGTTCGAAAAAATACAGCACAATGAAACAACCCCAGACTGGGTTCTCGAAGGTCTATAAACTACAATTTTGATTGTAACTGCCAAGTGCGAAATGAGCTTCATAGAGAATTTTATTCGAAAAATAGCAAAATAGTTATGACGTATTTTAATTGGAAAGACAATTTATTCTCTAGTTTTAAATGATAAAGCGGCAATAATTATTGAATTATTGCATGAATTGTACTTTATATAGAGGAGATGCAAATCCACGCCATAATCAACGAAAATTTCCTAAAACCAATAAAATTTTTAAAATCGAAAATCTCTGAATTAAAATTAAATCTTTAAACATACAAGAAAAAGAAAATAAAATAAAAACAATCATGCAACAGGATTTTTATAACAAAAAACCAAAAAACTAAATGAAGAGACACTAACGAAATAATCACAAGAGCACCTTTTTTTCGATATACAATGGAAGCGAGTGGAATAAAAAAAAAACTGCGACAGGTGTGATGCAAGTTGAGACGTCCCTTTATATATAAAAAAAACGTTTATAAATGTTTTTTGTATCATTTTTATACGTTTTTTATATTTTTCTTAACATTTTTCGTTTTAGTTTCTAAAAAAATAGCCGACGGCATATTCGTGTCCTTTCGTCATTTAAGGATTTATCCAAAGAGATTGAAGTGAACTCTCTCATACACACACACACACACACACACACACACATCACTAAACTAAAGCTTAAAAGACAATAAAACAAGTATCCCTAAAGAACACAAAGTGGTCAAATTGGTTGCTTTATTCACATACATATAACTTTGTCAGACAGACTGACTGTCTGTCTGATTGAGCGACAGTCACTTGGTCATGAATAAGTGCGCACGCTCAAGTCTGGCTTTGCGTTTCACAATACATACCGACCGAAACTATGCTGTGCTGTGCTGTGCGGTGGTGCAAAATTAATTTCTTGGCAATATATTAAAGCGGCAACAGATGACACGAGCCAAGCCACAAGCTTCTATAACTACTACTGCCGCTACTCGCCCCTGCTACTTAAGTATCTTCTATCTACAAACATTCTTCATCCATACATTCAATCTTCCTTCCATGCAAGCAAACGACCAACACAAAATGCATGTTAATGATGTGGATTGTGTGCATACTGCACTGGATTTCTACACAAACCTACAGACAGACCCAGCACATGTCGTTTATTGTTTGTAAGGGTTTTCTATAGTTCTGCTTTGCTGTTTTTATTGTTGTTTAGTTTATTCCTTTAGACGACGATCATCCTGATATTCTTCGTAAACATTATGCTCTGCAGTGGTGTTAGTTACTTGAGCCTCACAAGTTGTTTGCAGTATGGCCCACTAAACGTTTTTTTTTTTTTTTTTTTGCAAAATTTTTGTATTTTTTCATGCATTTTTTTTTTTAGCAGAATTTTACAGATGTGCGTCGGATCAGTGGATCATAGCAATATGCCAACTACCAAAGACTTCAAGTCTGCTAGTGAAAGTGTGTAGATTCCAAAAAATTCTCAGCTATTAGACCTATCTTACGACTTATTATGTTTTATTTTGCCTCCAGATTGACTCCTCCATCCATATAAAGTCCTTCTCACGCAAAAAATTAATCCTTCCATTGAAAATTGTATAGAAATGCCGATTGAGTGCTGAAGCAACGTGCTTTCAATCCTAATTTTGCAAATAAAATTTCCAGGAATAAATCAATAAACAGAATTGTAGGGCTTCGGAGAACTAAGATGTGATTGTGAAAAAGTCAATCCATCCGGAAAATGTGGCTGGTTTTGATGTGAAAATGACCTTGAAAGAACAGTTCAATTCAGAGCCCTTTGGCCGTCATATAAGCGATATTTTTGGCCTGTTATTGAAGATTATGAACTGGACGGTATGTGATTTTGACAAGACGGGGTCACAATCCAAACAACATGACTGAATGTTGGCCATATTGCATGAGAAAGAATATCATGCTATATTTCTTCTATATTTTCTATAAATTCTTTCAAGCACATCCACTAACTATTTATATGAAGATTTCATTTAATTTAAGCTCATTTTCAAAATCGTTGTTGTCATCACTGGCTCTCCGTATACAAAAAAGTAAAAAAAGGGAACCCTTTTTCGTTCGTGCCATAACATATTCTCTGGAACAATGTATCCTTTTTTTTATTTATTACAACAAATCCTCTAACAAAATATCAACAAACAGCTCAGCAAAACAAAAAACAAAAACAGTAAGCACGAGGAGCATGCCGAAATGTGCGAACAAAAGTAAGTAAGCCAAATACATAAGATCCTTTGACAGTTTTGTTGTTCAAATTAGATGAAATGTTTTGGCATATTTTTCTTTCGGGTTTTTGTCAAACGATTAGCTGTTCTTTATGTCCTCCTTCAAATATTTTCATTGTGTTTCATTGGTATACTCACGAGCCACATACATATTTGAAATCAAAGGTTTATTGAACTTTTCTTATGTACCTTCTTGCCGATTTTCGGTATTTGTTTTTGCAATTTTGTAGCGTTAAGAGATGTCAAAGACCTGTTAGAGCGCACACTAAACAAAATAAAACAAAAATAGGGGTTTCAAATATTTTTAAAAAACCCCTTCTAGCTAAGGCTAACAGAAAAACAACAACAAATAAATTTTATTTTGAATTTTATTTCAATTACCGTTGCTTTTCAATTCTAAGTTCAATAAACCTGCTAAAAAAAAATTAAGTTTGATCACCTTTCTCTCTCTCTCAAAAAAAAAAAAAAGATATTTATAGCTAAAGTGGCTTATAGTGAAGAGGGAGCAAAGGATCTAAATTTAAAAGTTTATTCAACCTTTAATGAAATGAAAACAAATTTAAACTACTCCATAAATACATATCTTAAAGATAAGAGCAAAGAAAACGGTTATTTATGATGTTTTAATCGAATATAATTGAGAACAAAAAGGATCTCCTCCGTTTCGAACATTTACAAATAATTAAAAAAGTTCACTCAACTGTCTTTGTTAGAAGAATTTTTGAACGTTAGAGTTCTATAAAAAGAACAAAATTGTTTTCAGCAGGTTGAAAAGGACTTCATTTAAAACAAAATAAAGTTCGTTCAACTTTTATTATGGAAACTTAAAGTGCTCAATAGTTCTGTATTTGGTATGTTTGTTAAAAATAAACGATCTTATTTATGTGCTATTTTTGATGAATAATTGAGACAAGGTATCAAAGGACATAAATATAAATAAGAATTCATTAAACCATGGAAACTATGGAAAATGCTAACTGGTGCCGTAAAAAATTTTTCTTCTCTTAGGTTAGATAAAGCGAAGATAAAGCGAGGCTCTTGGGTGAAACAATATCACAGAGATTGGAGGTAAAAGAATAAGAATATCAATGGATAAGAAATTAACATAAAGGGATCATAAAGAGGTCACAATGCTTTCAATGCACAATGCTTTCAGAGAAATTCTGGGGATGCAACCCAGGCAGGAATTATGATGTACTTGATGTATACCATACCAATACCTCAGTCACAGCAGACTGAATGAGTTTGAAAACAGCTCAATTAGATACAGACTCTAGCGTATGTTGGTATAACAGTGGCAATGAGAATCCATCCTACAGTTGCACTGGATGCTTTTTTGCATTTAAGTCCGCTGCACATGATAGTGAAAACTAAAGTTTTGGAACGATTGATGGGAAACAAGTCTAATATGAACAAGTCTAAGGAATCGAATGGCTGAAAATTTACCCTCCTTAATCGTCCCCTGGACAGAACCAGTAGACTCAATTACTTTGGGTAATGCTCCACATTGAGACTCAGTAACAAAAATTAATGGAGTAATCTGGAAGCTGCATACTCTCTCAAAAGAGAAACTATTTTGTGGTATGTATATAGATGGGTCAAGTACGAATATTGGAACGAGAGCCTGGAGTTTTCGGTCCCAGCATAAAATACTTAAAACCTCTAGGGGAAACTCGAAGATACCATCCAAGCGGAAGTTTATGCCACCGAATGATAATTCATCTTGGATATGAAGTTGAAAAGACATAACGTAGTGATACTATTCGACAGTCAGGATGCCATTCAAGCACTCCACTATTATGAGGTTAAATCGAGTATAGTATGGGTTTATCTACAGAAAGTGAATCATCTATGTAGGCAAAATAAGGTTACCCTCTGCTGGGTAGCAGCGCATTTAAATATTCTCAGCAATGCAGACGGGTTTGCAAGGAGGGGAGCTTCCACGCCGTTGATATGGCCAGAAAGTATGGCTGCTATGTAGTTGGAGCGGATGTTTGGAAAGTATGTTTAACTAAAATAAATAGAGGCAAAGACTTATCTCAAAACAAGTGGGTTTACGGCAATCAAAACTAGAGAAATTACAATAAGATGAGATCTGAGTCATGCATCAAGCTATCCACAAATAACCTGAGGTGTGAAGAATGTTTGCTATACATGCCTAACTCTCTTAGCACATACATATGTATATGGAAATACCCTGAATTTCCAAAAATCTCTTTATTGTGCTTACAACCCTAAAGAACAATGATCACCCTAACCGCCATGATCTCTGTGAGTACTATTCAGTGCAGAGATCACTTGTGATCATAATAGTATGAAATTTGCAGGTTCTTTGAACACTCTTTAAGTGAAGACAGAGAAGCCACAATGATATGATCGCTATTTGCAACCATCAAACTGGTAGCTTTCTTTGATAGCTTATCAGCGACTACATTACTAGATTAGGTGCGAAAACAAAGTCAGACCCTTATTCAAGAATATGATAAATCTTCAATCTTTACAGAAATTCAGATTTAAGAAGCCTAAGTAAAAACAACACACTACCTATAAATGTAAAATGTCGCAGATATGCATTTCTTTAAATTCAAATACATTTAAATGTATTTAAATAAATATGCCTTCATATGTATACAATATATTAACATATACATTCAAAAGGCTTCTTTTATTTTCTGCCTTTAGATTTGTTTCGTTTTTCATTCTTTTTATAAATCCGTACTTGTAGAACTTTCTTATCGTTTAAACCATTTAAAATATTTTGCCATTTTAATTGAATAATGTTTCTTAACAGAAACATATGTACATACCTGCATACAAACATTTCAAAACCGTTTGTTTGCATATACTATTTATTTAAGGGTTAGTTTAGTCAATACTTTTTCTCCTTTTCTTTTATGCTTTTTGTATTTCTTCTATTGCCATTGATTTCTTTAGAAATAAAATGGCATTTCCTAAGATTTCTTTCAACATGGTTGTTGGATTTGTTGACTTGGATTTGTCATGGCGGTCATTGTATTTTGCTAAATACGAACAGCTTAATAGGCATTTAAAGAGGCAGCTTAAAGCACGGCACATTGCATTGCAAAGTTCGAGGAAAAGAAATGTAAACACTTTTATTGGCCCACTATACAAAATAACTGTAGTATACAGTCTTGTTGGGCAAGACGAAGCACTTAAATGGTTTCAGATTTATCTGTACACACAAGGGTTTTAGCATGGAATGCGTTTAATGGTAATTAATGAAATAAAACAAAAATAGAAAAAGCGACCCTTATATGTAGTAAGATTTCTAAATGCAAAAGGGTTGGTTGTAAACACTTAAGTAGTGTACGCTGAAGTAAAAGAGATAACCAGACTTTGTAACTAATAGAGAATTTCATATAATTTTACTATTTTATTGCCTTAGAAACGTAAGCAATATCAAAAAAGGTTAGACTTTTAATAAATTTTTAAACACAAAAAACAATTTCACAATTTAGGTTAGAATTTCAAAAAAAGTGATTGACTGAATAATTGACTCTATACTATAGACTCAGTCTTTTAATATTTCTGCTGTTTCTTGCATTTAATTTATGTATGTATCTTGATTTGTTCTAAGGACTGCCAAATAAAAATTTTAAACTTGCAACCCCAGTGAAATCAAATACACACCAGAACTAGTGCAACCAAATAAATGTTTAAAAGCACAAACAATTCTAAAAATATAACACACAACAATATTCAATTTTATAAAATAATTATAAGAATACAATAATAATAATAAATAATATATTGAAAATAAATAAATAATAAAAGTAATATAATAATATATTGAATTATAATAAATAAATAATAAAAGTAATATGTATAATAAAATATTTCACAAGAAAGAAAAAATTAAATAGCACGTGGTTTAAATACTTATTTACAATTATAATTCACTTATAGTTTTACCGAATAAACCTTCTACCTCCCACTTCCCTCCTAAGTACTGTTCTGTAGATGACAGCAACACAATACTCTCCTCTAATAACTGACTGAAAATTAAATAAAATTATCAACATAGGCCATCCTTTTCTTTTCAGGTTTCTAGAACACTTTCATGTTTTGTTTATACAACAATGGAATGTGCTCCTTGGAATGTGAACTTGTCAAAAATTATTACAGACAACAACAGACAATCAACGTTTAAGTGGTTAGCAGATCGCAACTGAATGGGTGGATGCCATTCATAATATACATTGTTTAATATCGACTAGTCATACAAGATATTTTTCAAACATAGTGGTAAAAGCAATATTAATGACCCCGTTGTTAATTTCGTTATGAAACTTTAGGTCAGAAGGGCCATTACTGCCTCCATTGAGAAGTTTCATATGGCCAGAGCAGTAAATAGCAGTACAACACAAGTGGATATTCCTTGTTGTGAAATATCACAGCAGAGAGCTTGTTAGAAGAGCTTACACGATATGGTTTTAAGGTTTATGTTTATGCGGATAATTTAGCCGTTATAGTATCGGGCTTTGATCCGCACAGCCTCTCTTTGAGATGCAACAAAGTGTTAAAGCTTCTATCAGAATGTGATTTAAGTGTCCAAATGGAATTGATGCTTTTCAATATACAAGATCCTGGTCAAACTCTCGAGGAGGAATGATATAATTGAGGGAGTAAAAAATGCAACTTAGTTAAGACATGGGGGCTAAACCCCGCCGATATACTGGCTCTATGACGCCGGGGTGTAATCAACCTTGTTTTACGGTGTTCACATTTGGTGAACGGTATGTAAACACCAACGTCGAGTTGAATTTGTTGACAGAGTGCGCTGGCAGTCAGCCGATAAGGCGCAATGCAATTAACTTCAGGCCTAAACTCGACTATGAACATGAAAAACAAGTCCAAATTGATTATAAGGTTTCCTATTATTTTATATTGAATTTAGAATTATAAATAGGGACTTCTGGCCTAAAGATCTGTAGCAACCGATGGCTCCAAAATGCTGAACAGAATGGGATGTGGTATATTTATCATTTGTACAGCTATAATTGATAATAAACCTTCGTATAGGCTGCCTGCAGTTTTCCAGGCGGAGTCAAGATCATTTTGAAAGAAAATCTATTGGTTTACTTGGTGGACAATCAGGCTGTGATTAATTCCCAAACAAACATCTCTTCGACGTTCGTCGGCGTTCAAAAATGCTGAAGATGTCTTAGAAAAATTTCGGACCATTTAAGGGACATGGAAATATCGTCTGAAATTGCATTGTTCATAAATTGGCCAGGGCCAATAAGAAGTGAACAATCTCCGAATTCTTACATGCCATAGGTACTCCGAATGTCTCTGATAGACTAGATATTCTCGGGAGTACATGCAACACTGCTAGACTCTGCTGGACTTTTATGGACAAGACTGACCAACTCGCACAATTGTTATTCTCACAGGCCTGCATTACTAGAAGGCATGCCAATAAACTTGGCATTTTATCAAACGACTTATGCAGGAGCTGTGGGCATGTGGAGGAAGAAGATACCATCTTTCACCTCATGTATCAGTGCCTTGTTCTTGCCATGAAGAGGTTGAGTTTTATATCCTCTCAGTTTCTGTCATTATTGACTGAATTCTGCAATATAAAGCTTTCTGCAATAACAAGATTTATTCTGGAGTCAGATGGGTTGCCTTTAGGGTATGTTTGATGTTAATTGTGATATCACAATGGACGCTAAACGCTAATTTATATGGCACATTGGTCTTTAAGAAATATTTTTGAAATCTCAAGAAAGTGTACTGTGGGAATAGAAAGTAGTCCTTGAGTGAGTGAACGAGATGTAATTGATATTTACTACTAGGCATCTAACTCCAATTACTACAGTTTGTTTAAAATTTTAGTGGCTATAGAAATATAGCAACGTCGGGAATTGTAAGATTGCTTTGAAAATTATGATATGAACACAGAATTCCATTGCCCCCTTTACCGGGTGGCTTTAAAGGTTGAATTACAATATATAATAACTTAGAAAACTTTTGTTTGTCAAATTAAAAGCTCACTTACCAAGTAATGGTTATGTCAAAAACGTGGTTTTTCATTATAAAACTTCTTTAAAATCTTGAATATTTTTAGTATCTTGAATATCACTTACCCCGTCATACACTTCTGAAAATAATCAAGATGCGTATAACAAATCAGAAATTTTGTTAAAAAAATTTATAAGAATTAGAAACATTTTATCTTTTTTTGTTATTAAGTTATTTATTACATTAATTACGACAACACTGTTTACAATACAATACCAAACTACGTAAATGAAACATAAACAATTATTTTAAATTCTTTAAATATTCTTTCCCTTAAATTATTGTATACTTTGGCATTAGACAAAGAACCTTCTAGAACATTTAATTTTTTTTTCTTAATTACATATAAAAAGAAACGGTAAATCTTACTAGAAATTGTTTATGCTTACATTTGACTAAAGGCTACCATCTAACTACTTGGAATTATTTCATTACCTTCTTCCAATACTTGTCTTAAACATTCTTCGGTAATTTTCAATACCACTTCACTGAGTTTCTCAGCACTGAAAGGCCTATCCAAAGGCGGCACGTGCACAAACAAACTACGATTACAATCACGATCCAACGATTTTAAATAAATATAACCGCACAAATAATTGCCCACATCTTTAGATATTTTGGCAATTTTATTATTTTTATCTCCCGAAACATAATCCGGCGTGCAATCACAACTTTCACTTATAACTTCAATAATTTTTTTCAGATTAAGCTTACAGAAAATGGCGGACTTTTTAACGGGACAATTTTTTAAGCAAGCTTTGCCGTCTGTCAAATGCTTGCCGGCGTAATCAGGTCTTTTAAAGTTGTTGTTGTACGCAAATTTTTCTACGTTGACGCACGTTGCGTTGCCATGGACACCACAATGTATTACTAAAGTTGGCCGTCGTGACCATATGTTTTCTATGTCATTATCAACTGCCTCGTATTCAACAGGTATTTCAATTTTATCTAATTTGAAGGCGGTGTTTTTGTAAAAAATCTCATCGGGCAGTAAGCGAACCTGTAAAGGATTTTTGAATTGGATTTGGAAAAATTCTAATAAGATGTTTTTACTTACAGCTTCCCAACTAGCATTTACCGTTTCATGGCCAATAAAAGGCCCAAAACCCGTGACAATTATCAAATTTTCCAATTGCTCTTGTGGTGCTACTTGCACTTCATTAGTCTGCATTTTTTCCAAAGATTCATAAACAACTGATTTAAATAATGTTTAATATCTTATCACAACACTTCTTAACTAAATTACTTTGTTTATTTCCATGATATAAACAAACTTTTTCACTCAAATGATGATAATGAGGTCAGCAAATAGCTCCGCTACAATTGGCTGAAATATAAAGACTAAATATGACATTTAATAAAAGCTTTCAATTAGGGATGCCATATTCATTATTAGATATTTTTAAATTTGGCAGCACTTTTTAGGTTTAAAGAGTTGCTAAGAAAACATTATTTCCCAGTATCAACTACAATGTCGTTTTTTAATGTTATATTGATAAAAAAAAAAAAAACAAACGGGTTGTTTTACCGTTAGAATTGCATAATTTTAAAGAAGCACAGACAATTCAAATGTGTACAATTATTACACATATATTATTAAATATTTTTTAGTATTTTTTTCTTTGTGTATTTAATAATGAAGAAATAACGCGCGTTTTTAAAGGAAATTATTGTTCACATTTAGCTTTTGTACTTTGTTATAAATTATATGAGGATAATGTAATATTTTATTTAATTTTACCTTAATATAGTATATGCAAAAAATTTTAGATTTTCCAGAGTTTTTTTTGCTTCAAGTTCCAATTAGCTTAGCTTTACAATCAACTCCAACTAGAATTAAGAAAGAACCATATTAATATTAATCATAAGATAAAAACAATATAAAATAAGAACAAAAAAATTAACTCAAGCAATTACAAACTGAAATAAATTAACACCAAAATGGAGAAAAAAAAATATATTAATTTAATAACAATTTTATACAAAATAATATAAGATATACCATAACCAAAATAAAATTTCATACAAAAAGAAATACATCGTAATTTACCTGCGTAGTTTATTTCAAAATCTGTTTACAAAACATTAAATTTGAATAGAAAGAAACTAATATTTCTTTTTCTAATGGTTTTATTTAATTTAAATTAATTAAAAGAAACGCTAGGTTTTTCTGACATTGAAATAAAAACATATATTTTCTTTTCCATACATAGATTTTCTTTTTTTATATATATATTTTTTTGTTTAAACGTACGTACGTAATGTAAGTATTTAATTAATATTTGTTTATTATAATTGTCATAAAATATTTTTTGTTTTTCGTTTTATGTTTTAATTTAACTTTTACTTTAATTATGTTATACGTCGTGATTTTTAAGTTACTGTTGCTGTATTTATTATTGGTTTTTATTTATTTAAATTTTTGTTTTCCGTTTCTTTATAATTTGTACAAAGTTATTATATTTAGATATATGTTTTTAAATTATTATATATGTACTCCTTTCTTTTTTATTTAATTCATAAATAAATGTATAATTATTTTTATTATTTAATTAGAATAACTTAGATGTAAATTTATAGATTTGTATCTATTTTAAATGTAATATATTTTTATGTTTTCTTGTATTTGTATTTTTCCTTTTTTTTATTATAAATTAATTAATAAAAATAATTGTTTATTATTATTATTTATTTTTTTATACAGTCTGAAGCAGCTTAAAAATGAAATTTCATTTATAATGAATTTCCTATGTTTAGGTTAAAATGATTAAAAATAATTATTTCTATATAACAAAATAATTTACAAAACTAATATGAAATACATACATATGTGTATTATGTATGGTTGTCATGTTTTAAAATAATTAGAAATATTTGTAACAGTGTTATAGAAAGATTTATACATAAATTCGTTACTTTAATTAATACAAAGTGATTAATTTATTTCAGTTTTTTTTTTGTTTTTTATAAATTAAACGGCAGTAAAATAAATAATTGTTTTTTCTATTGAACAAAATTATTAAATAATAAAAAAACAGGATTTTATTTTCAAAGCGTATACAGGCAGAGAGAGAGAAAGAAAGAGAGATCAGGAGAACAAAAACCGTTTAAATGGTTTTGAATACAGAAAATGTACATTTTTTTTCTAGATTTAAACATTTATTATATCACAAACTATTTTGTTATGTAAAAAGAATTTAATTAAATTGTTTTTGTTATAACGTTCCTCTCTTACTGTCTCCGCCTCGTATAGATTAGTAAAATAAATCTACGTAATCTTTAAATAATTTCATTAAAATAATTTTTTTTTTTTTTTGTGATTTTTATTTTTTTTTTATATTTGATTTTAATATTCTTGTTTTTAATAATTGAGCACCCTTCTCTTTTTCAATGGCATTCTGGCATTTTGCTGTTCTAACCAATCCTTCTTTATTGGCTACTTTGTTTTCAATTTTTTACGCACATGATTTGTAGATATTGTCACTGATGACGGTGACATCGATGCCGTTGACGATGTGCTAATTTGTGTTGTTAGGCCAGCCGCAGCCGCAGATGAGGACAAGGATGTTTGGGAGGTTGAGAGATTCGTTTTAGATTTGAGTACTTGTGTGGTAGCTAAGGAAGTAGAGCCGTTTGCTATATCCTGTAATTTAGTTTTACTCGATTTACTTGAACTGTTGCTGTTGTTGTTTTGTTTGCTATCGCTGGATGTCGCTACGATGGTTGAAGGCGAGAGTGTTAACGTGGTCATTGTATTTAAATTAGAGCTTGTGGTTTTCTGTGCAATGGATTTTAAAATATTATGTTGAGCCGTAAATGTTTTATCCATGTTTTTATGTTTTTCCTTATCTTTTTTACGATTTTTTTCTTTGGCTGAGTTCTTATTATGGTGTCGATTTGTGGCACTAGTGCTGCTTGACTTGTTATGATTATCATGTTTTTTCACTTCACTGTTTAGTTTATCTTTATCTTTAGATTTTTCTTTATTCTCTTGTAAGTGATGGTGATGTTTCTCTTTACTTTTTATTAAATCATACTTATCTCTTACAAATATTGAATTGTTGCTATTATTATTATTATTTTTATTTAAACAGTTAGTGGTGATGGTGGTGGAATTGGAGTTTGAGTTGTTGTTGGTGGTGGGAGTAATGGTGAGGGAGGCGGATAAATTATCTGTATTATGAGTTGTTTTATTTTTCCTTTTCGTACTGAAAGTATTGTTAGTTATCTTCTCTTTATCGTTCGTAACCATACTTGTATTTGCATTAAGTACCACCTTTCCCTTTTCTGAATCAACAACCACAATATTCTTGGTATCAATGACGCCTGATAGCAGTCTAGCTTTGCCACTGCAATTCATCTCACTATCAGCAGTTTCTATTTGCGTCGTACAATGATTGTGAAGTGCAAAGGATTTGTCTTTGTCTTTAGCAATTTTCTCAACGTTATTATTGTAAAATGAATTAGTATCCCTATCATGTAAATCGTCATTTGGTGTTGGTGGTGTGGGTGTGGGTGGCGGTCTTATTAATCTTGATTTTGGTATTGTAATTTTTAACGGATTATCCGGTACATGGGCTGCTAGTTTTGAAGCTTTTAACACAATCTTAGTGGATCTTTCACTGTGTTTGCTTTTCTCAGATTTTGAGGATTTCAGCTTTTTTCGTTTCGATTTTGATGGTTTCTCTTCAATAATTATGGTCGTAGTGGAAGGTGAAGAACCTCCACCTCCTCCCGCTCCCCCTCCAACCGCACATAATTCGCTGCTACCATCATTACATAATTGAGTTTTATCTCTTTTACTTGCCCCATCTTTTAAAAGTTTTTTGAATTTATCTTCTATTCTACCCAGAGATCCATTGGTTTTTAAATCATCCGAATTACTCGTTACCAATTTATTTTTCACAACATTGCCACCATTATCGCTGGTAGATTGAGCACAAAACATTGTTGTTTTTCGTTTGTTTTGTTGCAATGATTTTTGTTGGCTCTGTTGCTGTTGCTGCTGCTGTTGTTGTAATTGAACATGTTGTTGTTGTTGTTGCTGCTGTTGTTGTTGCAATTCGTTAAATAGAATCTCATCATGAGTGGAAGCTTTACGCATCTTGCGATTATTCGTCATAGTTGTA
Organism: Sarcophaga rosellei; assembly: GCA_930367235.1. NCBI lineage: Eukaryota > Metazoa > Arthropoda > Insecta > Diptera > Sarcophagidae > Sarcophaga > Sarcophaga rosellei. The sequence goes on along the minus strand of OV884020.1, from coordinate 9,788,674 downwards.
GTAGTTGTCGCCGTTGAGCCTAATGTAAGCGAACACATTTCAGGCGAGTGATTGGTGGTGTCTACTTGATTGTTCTGTAGTAGACCCGAGGAATATGAAGTTGGATGATCTTCTTTGTTTTGAAATGTTTTCTCATCGTTTTTCATTTGATTATTACTGGCATTTAATGAACCTGACGATTTATCTTTATTTGCCATGGATTTGTCTCCAAATGCATCAATTTGCTTACTCTTGGTGGGTGTTTGATAAAATGTTTCTTGAGTTGAAGACACCTCATGCTCCGATGGTGATAGCATAGACTTCTCTAGATTGCCTATGGACGACGTTGTTGTTGCCGATGCATTCGCTGCTGCATTTGCTGTTGATGGGGTATTTAAATACGACGACGAATCCACGACATTTGCATCACTGCTCTGTATAGGTTCGGGTGTAGCTAAATCACGGCTTTCATCATTAAACAAGTAAACGGGTACGGTGGCAGTTGCCTCGATGTTCATGTAATCATCCCTTATAACGGTGCCAGTGCCAATATGAGTGGGTCTGCCACTAACGATTTCTTCCAAAATATGTTCATTTGCTGCTGGTATTGGCAATAATTCTTCGACAAATACATCGTCTTCATTATCTACAACAGCATCAGTGTCATCGTCACCATTGCACTCAGGCTGGTTACTAATATCATCGGTGCTAATATCATCCACCGGTTCAGGACGTGCCAATGATTTCTTCGGTCTTTTAAGTTTACGCCTTAAACTGCCAGTTGTTGTTGGCAAAATAAGCTCTGAATCGGCCACTGTGTCAACGTTATCAACATCGTACTCGGGTAAGGTTTGATCTAAGGGAGAGGAGGTGTAAATTCTTGCTGTGGTTATATCACTAGTTATGTTTGATATGGAAGGTGTGGCAAGAGACGACACCAGTTGGTCTTTTAGCTTGGAGGACGTTATCTGGGTACGAGACTTTTCGGGGCAGACTTTCTTACAAGATTGAGTGCCCAGTAATGTTGATGCCAAAGGTGGACGAGGTGTTTCATCCTCTGCTATGCATTTATTCTTAATAGGGCTACGTTTTCTATTAAATTCAGCTGGAGGAGGCGTGCGAGCGCAATCATTAATGGTATTCACAAATATTTGGAGAGTTTCAGCTGCTCTTAAAGTGTTATCGGGCAATTTTCTTGGGTGTCGCGTGTTCTTATGATAATAGCCTATGCCTCCAGCTGTAGGTGAACTTGTATGACCCTTACTTTTTTGCTTGTGACCACAAGTAGTATCCTTAAGTTCATCATTTAAATTAGATAAATCGAATGTAACCGTTTTCGAATTTTTCGATTTGGATTTCGTTGATAAGCCTACGTTATTGCTAAACGCTACGCCATGATTAGATGTATTCGCAGCTAATAAATTTGTTGTTTCTTGTTGGCTTGGAGTTTGAGTTTGTATTGCTTCCAGCGGTTTTTGTTCGACGACCTCAAGTTTTGGTTTTTTTGTAGCGATTGGCTCTGTTACTTCTACGAAATTTTCACTAAATTTACGTTCCAGTACATCCTCAGCACGATTGCTATTGTATTTTAAACAAGGCTTTTTTAACAAAGTCGTTGCATCGTTTTTACTATTATCACAGTTTGTTGGGTCATTTGATGCTGTTTCAGACTCTTCGGGTTTGGTAATCGGTATAGCCATCCAAGTTTCCTTTTTACTACTCTTGCAATGCTCCGTTATATTAAGACGTTTAAGTCTTACGCGACATTTAATATTGAAGGTTTGCTTTACAGGAGATATTTTTAATTTGGCATTTGAGGTTTCACTATTTGGTGTAGTAGTGGAAATTAGTTCTGTGTTAATAGAAGTTGTTGTAGATTCTTTATGAGAATTAACTTTTGGTGGGAAAATCTCAGGAATTTCTGGTATTAAAATATCTTTTTTATGGGCTTGTTCTTGCTTTTCATTTCGTTCAATGGATGTTTCAGTATCCTTCTTAATAGATTCATCATCATGAGTTGGCTTATCGAATTGTTTGTGGTTGGTTTCGAAATTTTCTTCAAAACTATTTTGGTAGTCATCTTTCATTGAAAACTTTTTAGATTTGCTTTTACTAACTTTCTCATCTTTAGACAGTTTATCTTTATCAGCAGCATCTAAAGATTTAATTTCTTCCACATGATTTTGTACTTTGTTTTTATTTTTATCTGCATCTGCTTCATCTTCAGTTGGATTAGAATGCAGAGTTTTACTCCCTGCTTCAATATCATCTTTTTGTATATTTTCAACCGATTCTGTTGCTGAAGTATCTGCTGTTAGAGCATTAAGTTCCTTAATAATCTTATCCCTTGCCTCTGATTCTGCATCTGTTACAGTTTTATTTAAAATAAGATCAAGAAATTTCGTAACATTGCTGTCGTTTTCCGGTTCTAAAGTGCTTTTAAGCGGGGAGTTATCTGATTCTAAGTCTGTTTGCAGTGCAAATTTTAATGGAGTAACTAAATCGCCTCTAGATTGTGCAGAACATACGTCTTCCGTAGGCAGCGGCGGTTGCTTTATGGGTGTGTTCAAGGTCGCATCAAGGGGATTATAATCGTGTTCTAATTGAGGTGTTGTCGATGATGAATTTGAAATCGCAGCTTGCTGTGATGGTGGTAGAGGAGGTGGTGGTGGTATTGGAGGCATTACCAATGGTAAATCAGGCAATGACATTACTGGTATATCGTTTGATTGATGATGCGTACTATTGATTACAAAACTTTTCGATACATCAGACTCATTGGAATTATCCGACATATCAGTCACAACGGGCGAAGGTTCAGCTATTTCTGGCAAATGTTTCGAAAGTTCGGATTCTAAGGAAATATCGGACAAGTCAGCAGGCATTAGAGTTGTTACTTGGGTATTATTTGTCATTTCCATTCCACTGGACATATTTGACAGATCGCCACATATTATTGAAGATTCAACTGTACTTATTAGCCTTGAGGTCGTATTGTCACTTGTTGTATTTTCTTCCGTGACATCTTTGGTTTCATTAGTTGTTGTTTTGTTCATAAAGAAAACGTTCTCACTATTAAATTGAGTGCTTTTCCTTTCATTTAAGTTTTGTTTAATATTTTTAGCATCATCACTATCACCACCATCGCTTTTTGATGTAATGTCACCTGTTAATGAGTTATGCTGCAAATGATTTAATGACTCTACATTACTAATTAACAGAGGAATTTTAGATTCATTTTCTGGCTGTGGCTGTGTCATTTTGGAAGCATTGCACTCATTATTATTGGGGTTAAAGGGACTAGTTACAGATTTTATAGATTCTTCAAGAATTTGTTCCAACGAGGTGTTGTTGTTGGTTTTATTATTGGACGGATTTACATCGGCGTCCTTTACTGGAATATTGTTCTGTTGTTGATTTTGATCGTTCAATAAACTTGCTGGACTAGAATTGAAAATATCTGCTACAGTGAGTTTCGGCTCATGGGCATAGTCATGAATGTCTTCTTGCTGTAGATTTTCTTTTGGATTTTGTTGCGATTGCTGTGGCTGTAGTTTTTCATTCTTATCTATTTGTTGTGATTTCTCTAAGAGATTGTCAAATGATTGTATAATTAGCTGCTCAGTAACGATAGCCTTACCTTTAGACTCTGCATCTTTGTTTTCCGTTAAATTTTCTAGCGTGTTTATTGAACGTTCTATTGGCAATGGCGGTGATGGTGTTTGTGTTGGTGGGGGTGGTGATGGTGGTGACGATGACGATGATTGAGGTGGTTTATTACATTCAGGTAAGTCTAATTGATATGGAGATAAATGCTGTGCTATATCCGCTAAAAGATTAAGTTCTCTCATTTTTGTTTGACCTGTATCAGTATTAATATCACATAATTGCTGCTTCTCGTTTTCAGTTATATTGACCCCGGCACCCGCATGAACATCATCATTATTTTTATCTTGTACATATTGATTTGGTTCCTGTATTTCTTGCCCATGCATCTCCTTAGGAGGTTTATCCAAATAGGTATCGATTTCATTAAGCAACGATGCAAGCGGTTGTATTTCTTTAACATGCTGTTGCTGTTGCTTTTGCTTTCGACTACGCACTTGAAAATTTGTTTCAATTTCCGATTCACTGCTCATACATATGTCACTGTGGTTTCTTGGACTTCTACGTCTCGCATCACGTTTATCTGCAAGCGTTGGCAAACCTTTCTCAACTCCTTCGCTCGGTATGTCGCTGTCTCCATTTTCATCTCGCCTACTCAGTCGTCTGCGTTCCTTTTCCCTTTGCTTCTCCAGAGCTCGCAGTTCGAGCTTTCTTCTTTGTTTCTGTAAAATTTCATTGTACAATTCATCACGTCTACGTTCGTATTGTAAGAGTTCTTTTGTCGGCTTTATTACCACAGTACAACGGTTCCTTAGTTTAGCATCATTTTTTATAATATCGGTATCTGAAGTTGCACCATAATAGTCATCAGATGACTCCCTAAAACGACTATCATCCTTTCCGGTAAAACTCGTTCTTTCCAACTGTCCTGAAGAATTGTAAACGTCTTTTAAAGACTCGCGACTTCTTATAATTGAATATTCCCCTTCGCTGTTTAGTTCGCCATCATTATTTTTCATATCGTCTAAAGCTCCCACGGTTGGCCTTCTCTTTTTAACTGATGATGATTTTTGTGTTTTCGGAACTCTTGATTTTTTTCGCGTTTTAGTCGGTGTTACTGGTGTTGCCGGTGAGGTTAGAGATCTGGATGACACTGATGACGATGATGGTGAAAATGGTGCAGGATAAGAGCAGCCTAAAATATTACGAAATAAAGTTGGTGCTGCTGCTAAGTGCTCTATAACGTCGTATAGAAAATAATGGAATTAGAGAAGAAAAACGTAAAATATATTAATTTTATGTAAATATGTCGGTTGTAAAGTGTGTAAAGATAATTAATTAAAAGTCGTTTAAATTAATTTAGGAAATTATAGGAAATTTAAATTTAATTCATTTAATATTTTGTTTTTGTTTAAGGCACTTTAAAAAAAATGTGATCTGTGCTGTGTTGACTAAATGGGATGAAATAACGCGACACAAGTCACTTGCTGCTCCGAGTAGCACGACAAAGTGTCAACACATTTGGATAGTGAGATAGTGAAAATCCTAGTTTATATACAAGGTAGCTGAGAATAGAAAAAGCCGCCACTGCCTTAGCAATTTCGAGTTGAGAATAACTTATTAAAAACTCGACACATACATAGTTGTTATAGAGTTATGTTTGTAGGTTAGGTTAGGTTAGAGGAAGTGTACTTGTTAACTGTGACAAGTACAGTACCCGGAGGTCGAATTGACCCATTCTTACACCACTCGTGTTGTGTGCGTTAATTTCATACATGAGTGGCGGGACCTACAGTTTAAAGTCGACTCCGAACGACAGATTTTTTTGAGAAGCTTTCATGGCGATTTTTACTCTCAGAGTTTTTGCGAGAAATCTGCTGAGAGGAAGTCACCGAAGAAATATTTTCATATTTTCGTTTTGATGTCTGACCTGGGATTCGAACTCGGGCCTTTCGTCTAATAAGCCAACACACTACCCACTAGACCACGGCGACTTTAATTTAAGGAAGAACCTCCTTACCGCTATCTCTCTAGACATGCAGAACAAGTTTTCACAAGATCTTGTGAATATTTTGACCTGGAGAACAATCTAATTCAACGGCTCATAAAATTGGAGATAACTGATAGATGCCATAGAGTGGAATAATAGGGATCTTAGGGAACGTTCGGTCGAGAAGTTAAATTGATGAAGAACTAGCCAGTATAGCTAAAAGATGAGGCAAAGTAGGTGAGGCAGTGGAAGCAGTCTGTGGAATGAAGATTTCCAACTCCTTTGCAATAGCTTTCGACGCATAAGATTTTCATGCTAAACTAAGCTGCAGAATTGTTTGTCATTAAAAGACCATAACATCCATTCGGAGCTGAAACCGATCATAACTTAAAGTTTGGTTGTGAATCTATATTCCACGGCGGATTGTTATTTTTTTTTTTGCGAACTCCGTTATATTTTTAATTGTAAGGATGAATCCTGTAACCTACCAAATAACCAATTATTCAAGAAGAATGATGTTACTGTGAAACATTAAATGCTAAAGACATAAGTCCTAAATCTAACAATTTGCTGAGATAACATTTCAAAATCTGTTTATATATAGGAATATAAAATGTATACATGTATATATGATTGTTGGTAAATTTTCGTTCTATTATTAAAAAAAAATACTTTTGTTTGGATTCATAAACATTAGCTGGCAATGGTTCACGTGAAAAAAAAAAACTTTTAATAATTGCAAAAGACTGGTAAAGACCCGTAATAACATTTAACAAAAAAAAAACTTTTAATGAATAAAAATGTGTAGTAAAGAAGAAGAAGGGGTGATTTGGTTAATAATGTCTGGGATGAAGAAATAATTTTAAGGTGTTAATTTATAGCAATTTGAACAGGGGAAGGAGCAATAATGAAGGCGAATATTATTAGTATTTCAGTATTTTCAGTTCAAAATATTATTTCTACTCACTGCCAAAAAAAATATATATGAATTAAGTTTAAGTTTATTTAATTATTGGTAATTATTCAAATCAAATAAATTCTGCTTTGCTTTGAAAAGATATTTCATGAACCAATTAAGAAAATTTTTTGTGGTCTAAAGTAAAAAAAAAAAGAGTAATATTTTCTTAAAAAAAAACAAATTCGAATGTAATGAAAGTGATTAGAAAAAGAAAACTTAAAGGCTAAAATTTTTTTAAAGAAATTTACGCTTCACTATTTGTTGTTGTAAAATGTTATGGAACCAAACAAAAGCATTTTTTTTTTCTTCTTTGTAACTATTATTAATATTAGGAAAACTTAACACAACACCATTTAATTACCTTATTAACAAATGTATTATTTTTTAATTTTTTTTTTTGTTTTGTTTTTTTTTGTTTGTTGCAATTATACATATATATTTACCAATTATTTGTAGAAAAGTAAGATTTAATATTTTTTGTTAGACAAAAAATATTATCGACTTTTTGGTTCCATGGATAGTGGAAAAGTTGAGTTGATAGGTTTGTTTGTTTGTTTTTGAGTTACTTTAAAATTAACTTACATACTAAATTACTACGTTTACGTATAAGTTACAAAAAAATATTATTTAAGGAATACTAAAATTTGTTCTTCATTTTTTGTTTTGGAATTAATGGTTTGTCAGTTTTTAAATATTAAAAGAATTATACTTTTTTTGTGTGAAATAAATATTGATAAGAAAAGCAAAATTTGATTTCTTTTTTGTAAGACTAGCTTCATGAAATTTAAATATATGTATGTTGATTGAAGATTTTATTGAATTTCTCCAATATTCATTAATGGTATGTTGATTGATGTCAATTCCATATTGCTTAAGTATGTTGATTGATTAGAGTTCTATATGCCCAATCAATAATGTTGATAATGTTGGTATGTTGATTGTTGCTTCCCATCGCTTATAGTATGTTGATTGTTGTTTGCTGTCATCAATTATGGTAAGTTGCTTGTTGTGATGATCACTCCATATTATTTTTTATTACATATATGTAAAAAATTTTGATTGCTGTTCATTATCAATCCCTTTAGTATTGTGTGTTGATTGTTGTTCATCATCATTATCAATCCCCTTAATATTTATTGTATGTTGATTGTTGTTCATCATCATCTTAATATTGTATGTTGATTGTTGTTCATCATCATCCGGATTTTGTACTTGTATGTTGATTGTTGTTATTACTCGCATAAATTAATTAATAATATACTAAATCCTATAATATACACACTCTCAACATTTATAGGAATTTAAATGTTGATTGTTGTTTTGCTTGGTTTTTATATTTAGTTTTTAGTTTTTGCAAATAAATAAAACTAATGCAATGCATGAAGCCGAAGTCTTTTAAAAGTGTGGTTCATAACATTTTATAACAATCTTTTGCAATTATTAAATGTATACGAATAAATTTGTTTACAAGGCTGACAGTATTTCGGTCAACAGATTTAAGAGAGAAGTGTCATATAAACAAATTTCCATATATACACACTATATACATATACTTTGTATATAGATAAAAAAAAATCATGCATACATAAAATGTTTATAAATACAAATAAAACAAATCAAAATATATTGTATATGTAATTAAATAAAAACAAAAGTTGAAGAGTTATCAAGAAATGTTATGCATGGTTTTAGAAAGCCTTTCGCCAACGTATAATTAATTTCTTTAGATTAAAAGAAACTAAAAATAAAACCACTTACATACGTACACTAGGATTGAAAATAATCACACAACACATTTGATGTTGTAATACCGATTTTGTTTTTTAAGATTTTCTTTAAACTTTGTCTGCAATTCAACTTCCAAACAAACTGAAAAATGTTTATTGAAAACTATTATTGACTACGGCATTAATACGTTTTGCTGCTTCACGGGCGGCTGTGCGTTGTCGAAAGTAAGCATGGTCCATAGTAGTGGAACCGCTTGGCAAATCGGTATTTACTTGTTTGCGTTTGTTGCGATTAACTGCATTCGTTTGGCGTTGTTTACCTTCTGGTGATGCAACAGAGTCCGCTGCCGTTGGTAATTTCTTTTTAGGCCTACCGCGACGTTTAATATTTCCCTCTTCCTTTTGTTGTTTTTCTAACAACTTTATTTGCACATTGTGCTTAAGCTGTGAGAATTCCATAATTTTACGTTTTAAATCCTCAGCTAATTTATCGTTTCTTTCTTGACATTTCCGTTTAACATAATTAAGTCTTTCGGCTTCTTGTATGAGATGATCTTGTCTTTGTTCTTCTTGTTGATATTCTTGTTGTACGGCATTAAATTTATGTAATTTTTGCTTGTATACAACTTCATCTCGCGATCCCACAAAATTAACATACTCTTTAGCAAAGCCTGGATTGAGAAATGTTGACGATGTTTCTGACAAATCTTTTTCTTGTTGTTGTTGTTGGCATTCTGTTTGGCTTTGATCTAGGAAAGATTGCACCACTTGTAAGGCTCCCGAATCTCTATTGGTTATATTAATAGTTTGATTTGGATTTCTTATTAATGAAGGCAGTATACCGTCCATATTACGATCGCCAGGCATAAGATGAAAACCAGGCATATGATTCTGTTGGGGATTTCGTATTAAAGGCGGCAATATGGTATTGAATTGCTGCTGCTGTTGAGCTGTTAAGTTATTTGTATTTATATTGGTGGTAGAAGACGAATTCGAATTCGATACTTCTTCGAAGACTTGTAGTAAATGTTTGGAGGTTTTTTCATGATCCTTTATTAAATAGGTTATATAGGGTTGCAATATTTCTTTATAGTTTGATTCATTCACTTTAGTTTGACTATTTTGTAATTGTATTGCAGTTTGTTGTTGTTGTTGCTGCTGTTGCTGTTGCTGAGAATTAAAGTTGGTAGTATATCTTGTTGACATACGCTGTTGTGGCTTTTGCTGTGTCAAAGCATTGAGTGCCCTAACGTTTTTATTCATATTTATGGGTAAATTTTGTGAAGACATGTTTCCTTGTTGTTGTTGTTGTTGTTGAAAAGATGTACCGGGCGGACTTGTTGTATTTAAAAGCTTGCTTGTCTGTGATTGTAATTGTTGTTGCTGTTGCTGCTGCGGTTGTTGTTGTTGTTGGAAATTTTGTTGCATTCGATAGGGATTTTGTAAATTAATTTCTTGACTACCAAACACTGTTATGATGTTATTTCGATTTTTGACATTATTGCTCAAACTATTTTGTATTAAAGAAGCTGCATTTGAGCTGCCCAAGTATTGTCTCGTATTGTAGGATTGCGTTGTTGGTGACGTTGAGGATGGAACAGGAATATGTTCCCGTTCATCTAGTGTTCTTTGTTGCTGATGCTGTTGTTGTTGTCTGGTATTGTACTTGTGTGTAGAGTCTGCACTGCCACCAATCGTAGGACCTGATTCATCAGTTATCGATATAAATATATTCTGTTGATCTTGATAGTTTTGTGGCATTTCGTGTAGTTGAACGCCATTGGTATTGACAATAACTTCATTTTGTGGACTAGTGGCACAAGGCGGATTAATATATAATTGATCATTAGTAAGTTCATCCCAAGCGGTATTGCGTTTATCTTGTTGTGTCTGCTGTTGCTGCTGCTGCTGTTGTTGTTCATTTTCAGTACTATTGGCATTAATGTGATGTGTGCCACTGCTGCTTGTCATCTGATCCGTACCATGACCAAATTGCACTATATTGTTCCAAGTTTGGCTGCCTGTATTATTCGTGTGTTCTTGTGTCATTGAAACACTATCCGTTTGCTGATGTTGTGCGTTTGAATAATTGTTCGTTTGCAAATCTTGTGCAGTATCTATATTAGAATTGATGTTAAAGCTTGTATTGAGGGCATCATTATTGGTAGCAATACGGAAATACGATGTTGACGGCAAAGGTTGTGGAATGCTGTTGTTATTGTTGTTGTTGATATTGACATCAGAGATCGTTCTGGAATAGACCTGCATACGTTGTTGCAACGAACTGGTATTTGTGTTAGACTTAAACTTTGAACTACAAGACGTTTGTATTAAGAACGTCAATGCAATATTGATGCGTTGCCTTACATCACTTACTTTATATTGTTGTTGCAATATAGACAAAACAAAGGATAACTTTAATAATTGCTTGGCGGTAGATGGTGGCAATGCAATCCATTCATTATCGTTATCGTTAAAAATAGATATGGTATCACCAGCACTTTTCTTCCAATATAAAGGCTTTGTTACTGAAGTGTTGCCTTTGGCATTGGCAATGTTATAGTGTTCCAAAATGGCAATACGTTCCATTTCGTAAGCCTGGCCTTCAGCATAATAGCCACAAGCATTGGCATTATCGATTATCGTCATGACATCTGGCGAGGCCAAGAGATCTTCTATGAAGCGATTCAAGTCCATTAGTTTTTCGACATTTGCTACACTTAACATCGGAGTTGCGGGATAGGATTCCGGCAATGGTTGTGTATTTGTAAGCATGCGTGGTGCATTAGGAACTTGAAGATCTGCAGTTCGGCAATCCTGAGATGGTGAAGGTGAATTGTCTTTTAATTGTGGGGTTACAATTTGTACTGGTGGTTGCCCTATTGGACGTATGGAATTATTAGCACGTCTCTTGAAAGGCGAAGAGGGATCATTAAGTTTTTTGAAACAAGCTGCGCTTGTCGATGGCTTGTTGTCATCAAAATCGTTAAGCATAAACGCATTATCATCAACATTACTTACATCGGGCACTATGTTCTTTAAAGTAGTTTCAATACTTTCCCTGTTACGTTCTTCTTCATTTTCCGATAATATTTGTTCAATTTCTGAAGAATTATGCTCGAACATATGTTTGTCTTTATCAGAATTTTCTATTACAACTTCGGCTGCAATTTCTTCAGGCTGTTCCGAGTTTATCACATCAGTGGATTCAGAATCTTCTGTCTCATCGTTTGGTTCTGATTGCGTTGGGCGTTTTTTTAAAGGCAACGAACAAGCTGAATTGGAATCGTGAGAAAACTTTTCAATTTCTATATTATCAGTTTCTGTTTCTTCCTCTTCTTCTTCCTCCTCATAATCCTCATCCTCTTCTTCCACATTATGTTCAGTAGTTTGATCTTCTTCGGCCAGTGGGTCGCCTTTTTTAACTTCAGCTGAATCTGAAGTTAAATTATTTTTTTCATTACAGCTTAAATCTTCTGAAACAGTTTTAACTAATTGGTCGTTATTTTTGGACTCATTTACATTCACTTCTTGTTGTTTCGTCTTTACGACTTCTTTAGATTGAGTGTCATCATTTCCCCTTTTTGATATCTTAAAATATGTCTTATTATTGGGTGTAGTACATATAGATATCGAAATAATAGGTATTTTGGGAAATGAAAATATTGCCGAAACTCCACCCGATTCAGAGTTATTAGGCTTGTTTTCATTTTGTGTATCTTGTTTCCAATTTCCCAACTCCAAAGTCATATGTTCACTGTCATTGATTGACGCTTCCATTTGTTTAGAAATTTCCTTTTCCGAAATTGTATTGTTTTCTAACTTCTCCATGCTGCTGCTACTACAACTAATACTTTCTGTAAGATCATCCGATTTTTTACAATCTTCTGAAGTTTTTCGTTTAGGCGATTGAATCTTTGCTTCGGTATTTATCTGTTGCTTATGGGATTTTTTCATTTTTTTCAAAGGGGCCCCATGATAGTTTTCATGATTATGCTTCGATTTCCTATTGGATTTTAAAGGTTTCTGTGTTTTAAACTCCATTTTATGTAAACTGTCATTGCTGCTAGTATCAGCAAAACTATCTAATTGAGGTGGTATAATTTCAGATTGGTTATTTTCTAATTTTATGCGTTTATTAGCTTGATTATGAGGCTTTGAATTTTCACGAATTTCTTGATTTAGTTGACAGCAGTTGGCAACAACCACCTGTTTACTGCCTGCCTGTTTATTTTCATGTTGCAAACATTTTTTGGTAACACATTCTGTTTCCTGTTTTTCAACTGCTTTTTCCATTTCTTGTGAATTCTCATTACGCGTTGTCGTTGTAATAAATTTTTTCTGTGTTTGTTCCTCTGTATTGTCCAAATTGTCTTCATTTTCATGTGATCGTTTCAATGACTCATGCGAATGTGTAGAAATTAAAGTATTCTGGTCGTTTTGTATAGTATGACGGACTGTTACTTCTGTTGAATTTGATTGATTCGTTTTCTTACTCAAAGCTGTATCGACTATATCTTCAGTTTTATGATTGAAATCCTCTAATAGCTTATCAGCATCACATGCTTCGCTTGTTAACTGAGTACCAGACATTACAGTGGGTATATCAGAAGTATTTTCCGTCATAGAATCCAAATCGAAACGACACATTGTAGGTGTAGAACAGTTATTTTCGAACTCAAAGTCAATATCATTCCTGCTGGCATCATTTTCAATATTGCTAACATTTCTTAAAGCCGAAGAGGGTTCATTTGGTAGGCCTGCCAAAAATTCTGCACAAAAATGCGTTACTAACGGGGAGCTACGGCTACTAGCAGTTTGGTTTTCTGGTTTTAAAGCATCAACTTCTTGTAGTTCAGTACAATTAAAGTTCTCAGTGTTATTAAAATCTGATGTAGAACTTATATCATTGTTAGAGTTATTTGTTATGTTATCCTGATCCGTTATTTCAAAAGACTTTTCATCTTTCTTTTTTGGTGCAGAATTGAAATTAGATTTGTCGATGTCGCAAATTTCTTTATTACTCACTAAAGTGTCTACGTTTAAATCGTCAAGGGATTGCCTCTTAGTAGTTGTTTTAGATTTCTCAGTATATTCTTGCTGATCAGTTTCATTATGGTCGAGTTCTTTTTTATCTTCCTTTTTATCATCATGGAATTGGCTTTCTACAGTTATTTTAGACTTCTCGGCTGTACTTTCTTGCTGATCAATTTCAACGGAAACCTCTTCCTTTTCATTTTCCTTTTTGTTATCAAGGAATTGGCTCTTTACAATTGGTTTAGCCTTTTCAGCTGTACTCTCTTGCTGATCAGTTTCAACAGAGACCTCTTCTTTCTCATGTTCTTTTTTGTTATCAAGGAATTGGCTCTTTACAGTTGTTTTAGACTTTTCAGTTGTATTTTCTTGCTGATCAGTTTCAACAGAGACCTCCTCGTCTTTTTCATGTTCTTTTTGGTTATCAAGGGATTGAGTTTTAATTGCTCTCTTACTCTTCTCAGCTGTATTTGCTTGCTGACCAGTTTCAACAGAGATCTCCTCAGCTTTTTCATGTTCTTTTTTATCATCAAGGGATTGGATTTTACTCGATGTTTTAGTGTTCTCAACAGCATTTTCTTGTTGATCAGTTTCAACAGAGACCTCTTCTTTTTCATATTCTTTTTTGCCATTCTGATTCTCAGAGTTTTCTTGCTCTGTAGCTTGGCTTGTAATATTTTCAGCAGGTTCTTCTTGTTCGTTACTATTTATAGAAGATGTCTCATCTGAATTCTGTGAATCTATATCGCTTTCATTTAACCTTTTCTCAGATTTCTGATTTAAGTTACTCGCTAAAGATTTATCAGAATTTTCATTATCTGCTTTGCTGTCTACATCGTGAGCTATTTTAATTTCCATCATTTTTTCGGGTTCTTCTTCTGTCTTATTTTTTTCGTTAAGGTCTTCCACCTGCATTATTTCCACATTTGTTTTTTCTATATTCGTAGTCTTATGCTCATTAGTAAGATTATTGATTTCATCCGTTAAAAATTTACTTATTTTCGACAAATCATCCATTTCAGTTTCCTTTGATAATGGCTGCTCTGCACTTGCATCATTGACTTTGTTTTCGAAATTTACTGATAATGATGGCTTAACTGTTTCCATTTTAACTTCTTCTTCTAGCTTCTCTATATGGGTTACTAAAGGTATTTCCAAAATATGTTCATCGCCTTTAGTACCATCTCCATTTTCTGATGATACAGCAGGAGCCTTTGTTTTAAAATAAAACGGCTGTGATCTTAACGAAACCACTTTATGAATTTTAATAGGTTTTGGCGATTTCACAAATTTCCTAGTAACTGGCAGAGGTTTCTTAAAAATAGCATCATCATCCATAGCATTCACATTGTTTTTCAAATTATTACTGGCGTTGGTGATGGTGTCAATAAGTTTAGTTTTCAATTGACATGTTTCAGTTTGTTTGTAGTTAAGATATGTGGTGGTATTATTATCAAGTAGATTTAGTGCTGTATATAGTGGTGGTGGCTGGTCTTCTATATTAAAGCTACTTTTGGAATTGGTTAATGAAATATCCTTATTTAGTTTTAATTTTTTTAAATTTATTTTAACATTCTTAAAGGATTTTTGTTTAAATAAGTATTTTTGATTAAAAACTGACAAATTCTTTAAACACTTATTATTGTTGTTGTTGTGATTTAATTTAAAAGATCTTTTAATTTCACGTTTCTTACTTTCGTTATATTGATTTTCATTACAATTTTCACTTGTAAATTCTGCAGTTTTTTGAGTAGAAACAATTATATTAGAAACTGTTGATTGATTTGTAGTATATATTTTTGTTTTGTTAAATTTATGCACCCATATGGTGTCTTTTTAATATCAAGCATTACATTTTAAAAAAGGATTTTGAAAATAAAACATAAGTATTGTTAAAAATTTCCTACCTTGTTGTTCCTGTTGTTTGTTTAGGGATAATGTCGTAGATGCGGAACCACATGTAGATGTTGATCCGGTTGTACTGGGCGCAGTGGTTGTTAAGCGCTCGAAACCGCGTAAATGAAAATAGTCTGGAGCATCAGAAGCCTTATATTTAGATTGTTGAAGAGCTGGTTTAAGGGGTTTATTTTGTACTACAGTTGGCCCCACCGGACTGGTATTAAAATGTACTTTTTTCTTTTGCTTTTTAGGACTCTACAAAGAAATATAAATGAATATAACATATATAATATAAATCGAAAATAAATCCATCATTTTGCCAATGAGAGGAATAGTATAACTAGCTACACTACACTTGATGCAGTATTACTTGAGATATAGATTAATACCTCTTTTCCTTTGCCAATTACCCTATCCTCTCTCTCTCTCATCTGGACTAATTTACAATGGGTCATTTTGACCTCTGGGTATTATACTTGTCGCAACGAGTAAGTACACATTATCGAACCTAACCTAACATAAGAACCGTTTAGATTACCCAGATGCTGGATTTCAAAACAAGTTTAAGGTGTAATTCTCTTGCAAATCTTAAAGATTTTATGGATAGAAAATTCACCTTGATAAAGGCTTTTGAAAACGAAATAAGTCATCGAATAAAACTATACATACATACTTGATTCAAATGAAATTATTCAAAGTACGCTAAAACAAAACCTTCAAATTCCCTTTAAAATAATGGATTTAGTTCGCCTTTACACATTTCTTAATGTCCAATTTCACTTACCTTTACGTCCGATTGCTGTGTTCGTTGATTCTGCTGCTGTACCTTATCATATGGCAAACGTGTAATGGATTGTGAGAAAACGATCTTATTGTTTTGCATACTATTATAAGTAGGATATGGACCTCTCGGTCGTGGTTTCTGTAGCGTTATCGGTGGAAACGTTTCGGCCTCATCTTCTTCTTGATCATGTTCATCTTGAACGTCAGTGCCTTCGTCGTCCTGATTATCACTGTATTCATCATCATCTAGTCTATCAGGCGGTGTTGAAGATATATGAATGCTATCTCTACGATAAGCTGTCTCAGTATTGGCTTGAGATTCGATTTGATGCATTCTTTTGGCTTGATAAGTACGTATAGTACCAGACAAGAAACGTGATGACAATTTTGTAGCATCATCGTCATCTTCTACATCGGAAGACTCCAGATCTGTGCTACAATTAATAGGTGTTACCGTGGGTGGATAATTGTCCACAAACAAATCTTCACTTAAATCACTTGATTTCTCTGTGTTTTTTGTTATTTCTTGTGTTTTACTAGCATTAGCATTTGCAGCAGCTGTTAACTCTTCATCTTCATTCTCCGAATCACTGTCGAGGCATATGATTGGCTCAGTTTGATTGTTTGAGATCAATTGGCTATTTTGTTGACGCTCCATTATTAGTTGAGACTCTCGATACTGTTGGGCTAACTGTTGGAAATTATTCAACCATTTCTCATGTCTATCATGAATTGTATTGGAGGGATTTGTTGATTCTTCTTCCTCCTCCGTTAGGTCCACTGTGTCAACTACAGTTTTTTCTTCTAGTTTTATGTTAGACATGCTATCACCTAAGGTTTCCAATTGTACGGCGGAAAATATTTCAGCAAATTCTGTTGAATTCGGTGAATCTAAAATAATTAAGTCAGCATCTTCTTCATCATCATCACATAAATCCTAAAATATAAGATAAGAAATCTTATTAAATATTTTCCATTTGCATTCATTTTCTAAAATGCAATAAGACTGTTCATTCAGTTGAATATTTGTTGTCATTTTATTTCTAGATACTCATGAATATTTTTTACTTAACACACAGTTACAGCGATTAACTGCTGAATTGTGCAGTAAAATATATCATTTTTTCTAGAAACATCAGACCTTTTACTAATACATCATATATTTTTTAAACTTGAAACTAGAAGAAACAAAATATATGTATATTCATGCAAACATACCACTATGGAACCAATTTTCTTCAAGGCATTGTCTATGATGGAAGCCTGTAGATAGAGGGGAAAAAATAATTTCTTATTAATAATGTTCGAAAACCCACAAACAACATATATGTACATACGTTTCTAATGTCCCGATAAAATTTCATGTTATTTAAAATCGTACGTGTGGCTGTACTGTGCGTAGTGTATCTGGGCAAATGTGTGGCATATAATTGATTTGTACACAACGTTACTGATGGTTTCATAAAGCTCTCAGCAAAATTAACAATCAGCAATTTATCATCATCATCCTTTTGCATCATCATCCAACGATAGAATACAATAATGTATAACATGTATAGTTTATCGGGCAAGACATTAACATCGGATACAGGTTTCATGGGTATAAATTGACTATGATATTTGAGTTAAAAACAAATGTTTGTTGGGATTAATAACAAAAAAGTTTTAATTACACTTGTAGTAAAAAGAAATCCAAAGCTTGACTAACAAACAGGTGGCTTTAGTAATCTTTCCTTGAGAGAGGCTTAAAGGAATTACCTCCAATATGGCAACAAAACTTTATATTTCTTCTTACTACATCATACATATGTAACTACACAAAAATTACCCAAATATTGCACACATTATATCCCGGGCATTGAAAAGTCTTGGTAAATAGACCAAAGTCGTTAATATATTGTATCGAGTTTCCTCCTGTTGTTGGTTGGTTTAAATGAAAAGTTAAATTTATTAACAACATTATCATTAAACACATTCAACGCATACATACCTCGACCTCTTGTACTAAATGTCGACGCATTATAAAGACAATACGTTGGCCTATTAAAAGCTGATCTTGAATTGTACTATCAACACTCAACCTAAGCTCACATGCAATAAATATGGCCATTAATTCACATACTCTATGCTGGTATTCTTCCAACTGAAAATAATTTAATGATTTATGAATAAAATTTCAACATTTTACAAACATTCCTTCGGCACTTACATCCGTCAATGATGTACATAATTCCTTGAAAATATCTATTGTTCGTACAATATTTTGCGCTAATTTCTTGCTCATGTCATGTGATTCTATAACATCTTCAAAGATTTTATTGCAACCGCTTGAATTGAAAGGATTACAATACATTAGCAAATAATTAAAAATTATTTAAAGAAGAATTCAACATACTTTTTATATTTATTGATAGTTTGCATCAACTGTGTATTGTAAACATCTTTGTGTAGACCAGAATGTATGCGTCTTATGTCGCGATAGGTATCATCAATGAAACCAAACAATTTGCCCATCTTCATACTTGTAGGCTCCTGATTTGATGATGATGTCGTCGTTGATGATGTGGATGGCGTTGGTGATGACATTGTTGTACTTTCTTTGGCGATATCTGTTGTTAAATGTTTTGATGTTGATGTTGTGGATTGTTGCTGTTGTGGTCCAGCCACTTTAGATGTGCTAACTGATGCTTTAAATTCTTTAAAGGACATCATGCTGAAAAATAGAAAATAAATTAATTATTTGCACTCCTCTGTCAATGGAATAAAAGCATTTTGTTTAATTAGTTTGAATTCCATTTTAGTTTTAGAATAGAAGAACAAAAGTAAAACATGAATAACAACTTATGATATACAAAAATACCTAAACATCACGAAAAGTGTATACAAATATGTTCAATGATACTAAAATAAGCAGTAAAGAAATGTGTGGAGGCATTATATGAGGACTACATTGTATGCGATGAAAAGACTAAACTGAGGAAGTCCAGTCATCGATTAGTGTAACCAGTAGGTGAAGGCACATGGAAAGTAAAGAGAGCCGAAAGAAGTGCTAAGGCAGATCGAAATCCGACAAACGTATTGTTAAGCTAAATTAAGTAAGTAAATAGAAGAGATCAATAATATTATCAACCAATTGACAAGCTCTGCCAATTTATAACCGAATTTTAAATGAAGTAATTGGATCGATCATTTGGGCAATGTCTAAAACTCACAATCTAATATCTGCTTCTGCTAGTCTACTTGCTGGTCTACAATGCCTCCATGTAAATGTTATGCCATCATAATTAAAAGAATTAGACGTTTCTTGATTAGCATGTATGCCGAATACATTTTTACGAGACTTTCAAAACTGTCCCACTATTTGTAAGTTTTGGTATATTGTAATACCTTAGGTAGTCCTCGCTCCATAAAAAATTGCAGTTCTACCTAAAGGTTAGCCTTATATCAAATTGTCTTATATAGCAGCCACCTCCAACACCACCAACCTTCAATTTAGAATTATCCTTATAAACCTCTATCTAATCAATTTCGTGGCAAGAAGTGCTCTCTATAAACCGCTCAAAGTCGGATACAAAAAGGGACTGGTGAGGATAATGGAGCTAATGCAAGGGTATCAAAACAGGTTTTCTTACGGTCCCGCGTTATCAAAAATGCAAGTCGTCGACGCACCTTTTTTAGAGTTCAAAGGTTTCAGTCTTTCTCCACTTTATCTTTATTTTAGTGAGAAAAAGCTAGAAATGGGAACCAAATTTAAGTTTCAATAGGTTAATTAATACAAAACTTTCAAGCCAAATAGTACATGACCAATTAATTATCAAAGGTATTTGAAAACATACGCTCTAGAAAATAAATGAAAAAATAAAATTACGCCATAATCACAGACAGTATTGCTCGAAATTTGTTATATGAAATCTATAAATCTGTAAACACTTGAAAAATATAAGAATTTTTCTACTGGTTTGTTTATTTAGTACTGTCAGTAGATCAGCAGCCACTGCCAACAACAATGCCCTTCATATGGTTTGAGTGGCTATTTTATCAATTACATATCTTTTTATTAATAAGTTTATTATTATAAACATCTCATTCATGAGATATTTTCCCATTCTTTTTTTAATTTTTGCTGACACATCAGGCAAAAAATAAATTCAAAAAATGTTGCACAATGCAAATACATACATACATATAAATTTGTTGATTAGTGATAACATTCATGATGCTACTGTCATTATATCAAGTGTATGAAAGACAAATACAAATATGTATACAGTGTGAGCCAAAAGTAATGATGAATTTTTTAATTCACATATAAAATAGAAATAAAAGTAAATCTAGGCTAAGATGTAGATAACATGCATACATCAAAGGAGCTACACGAAGTCAGAGGAATAGGAAGAAGTAGGAAGAATTACAAAGATATTCTGGGGCCAATCCATACGAAAGAATGAGCAATCATGAGTATTTTGAGATTGAGTAAGGTCCAACTAAGTAAACGAATGAACCGTATTGGCGCCTTAGAAAATGATGAATGCAAGACTTACAAACTATAGATCACTTATGCCATTGCCCAGTTTTGTAAGCTCCAGATTCCAATATGCTAGGTAAGATACTTCACCAGACATAAATCGTCTCAAAAATGGAAACAACAAGAAGGTGAGGAAGCTTGTACAAGATGCAGTTTTCCTATAGAAAGAATGGTTGGTAAATCTTTGATTTGCAAATCATATTATTAAAAAATTAAAAACACATCATACATTTCTTTCAAATATTTGTCTCCCACTGTACACTTAAATGTATGTATTCATATTTATAATATGTATATTTATCAGTGCATAAGATGAACAACATTATTTTATATGGAAAGTGATAGTAAAGTGAGAGTGAGAAAAAAAACATCTTTAAGAAATACATAATCAGAGTTCAAGTACACACATACATTCAATTTCATTCGGCTTCAGTGCAGTTTCAGAAATATTATCACAACTAGAGATATCAAGTGAATATTTTAATACACTTATCAGTGAAAAAGATTGAAGTTTAAACTGGGCATATATTCACTGCGGCATTATTAAAATTATTAAAATTTTTATTGTAATCAGCTTAGTAATATAAATTTTAAGTTGAAAAACTTCTACATTTAGTCTAGCGTTGTAAAATTTTCTTCCAATAGACTTAATAGACTGATCACGTCACATTCAAGAGTTGTTGCCTTTAATAGAGAGGTACAAAGAAATATTCGTACACTCTTGTTCCTTTGTGTTTACATAGAAGAAAGTTTACTCGATGAGAAAATTGTAAATTACGTTCATAGTTATTCTTACCAACATTGAAAAGTTTCATTGAAATAGAAGAATTGGGCATACAATGTTGTTATCACCCAAAATTTTTCTATAGAGTATGCCTGTGGCTAACTGACATGTACTTGCCGTTGAGACAAGTGCAATACAAGTGCAATTCCTTTTAATAGATAGAAAGATATTAAAAGAAAAGCGAAAGGAGAAAAGAAATGGAAAAACATGAAATAATGAAATGCAAGTTGGGAAATAAGATGGAAACAGACACGACCACAACACATAAGAGAGCACCGAATAGAAACCATCGTTTTGTCCTAGCATCTCTTCATCAGCATCAGCTTAATTCCACTAAAAATGTCAAATGAGCCCTAATGTCGGCTCTCTACAGAGAAACACCACGAAAGACTCCTCCAACTCCTCCTTGTTGCAACTGGGCTCTGTGTCTTGGCAGCAATCTAATCTAACAGTTCCTCGTAAGAAAACCAGTAATCAGGCTCGAGCTAGTTTTTTCTAAACCCAGCAAGTAAACCTGTTCTAACGCTGTCTATTGAAGACCATAGACTGCTGGACTTGCTTTCCCACAAAAGATAACACAACACTGCTACTTTTTTTTAACGTTCGTGATTCGTGCTGTGGTGTGGCTATTGATGATTGACTTAGTTCCGACTTAAGGCATGCTTTTTTACTTTTTAATAATATGTATTAATAAATATGTAAAGAAATTGAAGTTAATTTCATAGCATAAAATGTGTACAACAGTAATTATATACCTACTAAGAAGTGCCCTGTAGAAGGATATACATACGTAAACGTAACCAAATTATCGAACGCCTACAATACGACTAATTTATGTTTATGTCATTTGAAAGAAGACACAATTACAAAGCTTTATGGCTTTACATCTTTAATGTTACCGTTATGTTTGATATAAATTGAATAAAATACACACCACGCATGACCCCTAACAATACCATTCTAATTATTTAGAAACGGAAATACTTAAACAAATTGATTTAAAAAAAAAATGTAACTACATTACATACATATGTATGTACACATATTTTAATATAATTTAACTGAAACTAAATTTGTAAAATACTTTTACATTCCATGGTGGTAAACAACAGTCAGTATAACACGAAAAAATTACAATAAGAAGTGTGATTTTTTATATTGAATTCAGTACCATTTAAAAACAAAATTACTTTAAAATATTTTAAATTTAATCACCATATGGTATTAAACTATTAAAGGCTTAAAAAAGCTTTATAGTGTACATATGTATTAAATATTAATTTTCCCACTGTAAGCAAAAAAAAATGAAGCCAGAGCCGCTTGGTCTGTCGTCTTTTCAAGCTAATGTTATGGCTTAAGCAAATAAATGAAAAAAAAAAAGAAAATTTGCATCATACGCAGCAGTCTAGACTTTACATGCCTGTTTCTTAATAATTTATTGTTTTGATTAGTTTTGGGTACAGTATTGCCATAAAAACTGTAATGGATGATACCGGTATAAAATGTTTATTGTAAATGGAGTGTACACAAACGATTGTAGTACTACGTACTTTTTGACTAAGTATTGGAATTGTTAGTATGATTTGAAAGTCTTCTTAAATCTGGTTTACATACATACATATGCACATCTATGTCTTGTCCATTAAATAGGCATCATAAATTAATATTTTTTCAAATTTAACTGTAATAAATAAGCAATAACAAGTTTCATTTCGTATAGAAAAAGGAAAAAAATAAAATTGTGAATATGGTTGACAATTTCTCTACATTTAAGTGTTTAGAAACTCTTTAATCCAAAGAACAAGCTGGTTTTGTATTATGATAGCTATACTACTGTATACATGATGATCCAATTAAGAAGGATTTTTGAAAAATTGCATTTATTGTCTAGAGTATGTAATTATAAATGTTAGCCAGCCTGGCCTGCCTGCTTAGTATGTAGCGCGCGTATAAGGTTCCAAATAATATAAATAAAATTTTCCTAAGAAATTTATTCAAGTGATATTTAAAAACAAAAAAAAAATAGAAAAAAACAAAACGAAAAGAACAGGTTTCAACAACATTAAGCAACAATGCAAATTGTAAATAAACAGGAATTACAAACGAAAATTCAAAATACATACAGTAGTGAGCGCAAAAATGGAGAGACACTCTTTAAGGAATTCAATGTTCCTTGTAAAAAAGAATTTAAAACATAGAAAACATAAATAAAGTGTATGTATATAATTTACTATGAGGATAGTAATTTTACTATGAGGATATATTACTCTTCTATCAAATACATAGTTTAATACGCCACTACAAAATTTCTTATTTCAAAGGAGATGAATTTGTCAAATTAGCGCAAATTACTGTCAAAATAAAAACAAAACAAAACTTTTTAATCTAATGAAACAAACGAAAGACACAAATAGTATATAAGTGTTAATTTTGCGATTCAAACAACAATTTTCTTTTTTAAGAGTTATTGTTCCCCGGGCACTATATTTCTTCTTTGCACTATCTTGTGAAACCACAATCATCAACATACAAATATTATATCGCTTTTCGTTGAAAGTGCATGCTGCTATATGTTCAAAAATACTCATTAATTAGTAATATAAGAGAAATGTAAACTTTCGTTGTCTATAGGTACGTAGACCGAAATATCTAGGCAGTTGATTTGTTGACGAACTAGTGGCTCTAAAGGACTGTATACTTTAGGATATAAGAGGATTCACAAAGGGAATTGACTGGTGAGAACATATATGGGATATTATGTTCTCTTCCAATGCCTTTCCTAACATCTGCGGCTTTTATTCAATTGGAGGAATACGCTTCATTTTATATCCTGAACCGTGTCAGTTTACTGTATTTTCGATTTAACATCTCAACGACCATTGCCAGTATTTCAGGAAATTTAGTGTTGATATACCTATTTACTGCATAAAGGTATTAGATAAGTTACTGAGGAGGTGTTTTATACTCTCGACCTCCTTCTCATGGCAACATATCCTGCAATAGTCAGGCTTGGCATTAATACACTTGTCCCCAATGTTTGACAAAGGTTCGTATGAGAATCAATAAAACACTAGATTTACCCAAAGTAAATCATAGATTCCAAGACAAATGACAAGTCGATCCATCTTCCACCCAAAACCACAGAAGAATTTAGATCAATTATCAAGTCGCCCTCAGAAAGTAAACCAACTCAGCCGAAACAAATCCAATTTTAACAATCAGAAACTAGTCGGATGGATTTTATACAAAATCAACCCAAGGAGAACTTAAATCAACCTGACTGCCAAGGAAGATTACATAAGTTTCTGCATTCGATTCCGATCAATTCAGCTCAAAAGACTTTTATGCATTCCATACAATTAGAAACCATTTAAGGTTTACACCAAAATCGACCCAATAGACCTCAGGGCAACCTAAATGTCAACAAAGTTTAGATTGAAGCAGAGTTGCTGTTGTTATCGAAGAGTGACTCCTGAAATTGATTGAATATATTATATGTATGCATGTTTAAGGAATTATTAGGTGGTTTTATGCACTTTGATGCAGGGAGAGGAGATAGAAGGCAATAGTTCTTAGTCTCAGGCCAATTAGTGGGCTTTTAATGACATTGGAGTAGATGTTTTCGGTGTCGTGATACCGATATGAGTTCAGGATTGACGTCCCGCTTGATCTGACCAGTTACACTTGAAAGCATTGCCAGCTACCTACATGAGCAAACTAATCACAATTTGTTACTACTGTTTTAAGCACTACTGTAAACTAAAAAAGAACAACAACAGTCGCAAAAACAATAAAACGATCGCTTTACAACAAAACAGGTACATTTCTAGACATTTTCACGCATTGCTTATATTGAAAGTCTTTTTATTGTTATTTTGTAAACCAACAGACAGATAGATAAACTTTCAGACAACATTTTAGAAGAATAACTAAAAAACACATAAAATGTTACTTCTCTATACAACTATATATGTATGGATGAACGTATACGTCGACTGCTGCGTCGTGGTATTTGGTGGAGTTTCTTCTTATTGCAGGGTATAGTAATGCAATGCAAAAATGATGCAGATTATCGTTTGGTTTGTTACCGCGCAGTTTAAGGCAAATGACACCAACAACAATAACAAGATTAAAATAATAAAGGAAACCCGAAAACTGTATTCATTTTGTATATTAAATTAGCAGACATGAATTTCTTTCTT
This sequence comes from Sarcophaga rosellei, assembly GCA_930367235.1. Taxonomy (NCBI): domain Eukaryota; kingdom Metazoa; phylum Arthropoda; class Insecta; order Diptera; family Sarcophagidae; genus Sarcophaga; species Sarcophaga rosellei. The sequence goes on along the minus strand of OV884020.1, from coordinate 9,763,187 downwards.
TACGCACTTTTTAACACATTATTATATTGTTTTATCTCTATTTTCCTTTTTTCTTTTGATTTTTCTTATCTTTTTAAAAGAATTGCATTATTTTTTTTTTTTTCATCTTTTTACACACACTATGCATAGTTTTCTTTTTGTTTTTAGGCTAAGCATTTCCTGAACCAAATTTTTAAAAAGAAAATAAGCAACAAAACAACAACAACTATGTCTCTGTAAACGAAACTAAATAAAAACAAAGCAGCCTTCGCAATATCAACTCTGACAGTGTGTTGTTTATTTGCAGCGCACACACAAAGTTGGTCTACAGGAAAAATTACTGTATAACAAAAGCAAAGCCATGATGATGATGGCAAAGAAGAAAAAAAAGCACCACACCACCACTTAGAAAGTTATGCAAAAAAAAAAAGGTTAAAAAAAATACAGAAAAAAAAACAACGTAGACACACAACTTAACTAACTAACCAACTTACTTTTCTTATTTTGTCAATTTAGATTTATTTATTTACAATTTTTATTGTGAAACACTTTACTTAATTATTAAACACTTTTATTTATTGTGTTATATGATGCGTTGTATTAAAAATTATTTAAAAATTTCTTTATGTATAAAACTATTTTCTTTAGAAATTTTCTTCTTTTTTTTCATGCTTTTTCTTTGAGGTAATTTAATACACAAAAATTAAAAATGGCGACCCCAGTGAAAAAGAGCAATTTTCATTTTTCAATCGGCATTTTTCCATGCACAAACACATTTTCTTATTGAACTTTTATACAATTTAGATGCACAAGCACTTTTTGAACTTTTTTATTATATGATTATAATTATTTAAACTATTTTAATATTACTATTTTATATTTTTTATGTGAGTATAAAATTTTTTTTCCTTTCTGGTTCTATTTTTTCTATACACAGTTGTTTGTTAACGTACTCGTGGAAAAGAAGCGTTGCACTATGCGGTATTCAACCCTTGTTGCTGTAGGCATACCATATATTTATGAAATTTACTTAGGATTTAGTAGAGACATACCCCTTGCGGTAGAGGGTAATTTAAGCAGTAATAATAAGCGTAAATGGTTAGCAATGCAAAATTTATACTTTTTAGCGGTTTAATAAGGTAAATATTTTTAGATGCGTAATAAATAGATATATTGTTACCTGGCAACACTACGTTCGTTGAGTTCACTTCTTTTATTCAATGTTTGTGACTCCACTAGTTAATTAACATTAGTCCGGGCAAAAACTCCACAGCTGGTAATGTAGTGGAAATAGCAGTACCGTGTATTTTTAGTAACAGTAAAGTGGTGAATTTTATTTTTATTCACCACAACAGATGAACTCACCACGCTTCAGTCTCAAACATGATAGATCCACTATATGCCTATGCTGGGCGGATGAGAATGCGGAATCGATTACAGTCAGCTTATGGTTGAAGTTTGTAATAGAACTCTGTAAGTTAAAGAAGGCAGTGGTTATAACTCTCTCGTAAATTTTGTATATTCAAAACGAAAACACATTGAAAGTACGTTTCTTTCCAATATTTTATCAGTTCTTTATTATTATACATTTTCAAATATCTTTTCATTACAAAAATTACTCACACTTTAAATGGAAGATTTAAATCAAGTTATTTAGTATAGTATCCTAAAAAAGAAACATTGTTTACTTAAGATTAACTGGAATTTTTCTTAAAAAAGGAAGTACTGATTGATGTATGCATGTTAACGCATTCCTAAACATCAAGACTTTAGCTTTACGCATGAAAGAAACCTACCTACCCAACGTAATTAAAGCAATAAAAAGTCGTAGTAATATATAAATTTAATATTGTTTTTCTTTTGTTTAATTTAATTACATATAAAAAAATAGAATTAATTAAAACTTGTTTACAACTTATTACAAAAAAAAAAAACGGAAAGCAAGAATTTATTCCTTAATGAATAAAGAAATAACAGTCAAGATGTTATTTTCCTTTTTTTTATTTAATTAAATTAGTAGTAGGACTAACCAGTATTCCCACTAATATGTTGTTGTTGTTTGTGTTCATTTAAGAGGCAAACAAAAAATGCAAATCTTTGAAACTTAAAAAAAAGAAACCAGTTAAATAAACATACAGAATGTTCTTCTTATGGTATTTTCTTTTTGATGATGTATTTTTGTTTCGTTGGAATTAAATTAAATGAATTAAAAAAAATACAATGGTGGGCGGAGGAAAGACAGTTAGTTATAGAGAGGAGTTATACAAAGGAAAGGGTGTTGTGTAGTGGCATGGTGTTTTTAAAAAATTTACAATTCATCCTTCTTGTGCTCTTCCTCTTCTTCAACCTTTTCTTCTTCATCGGTCTGCAGTTAAGAAAAAAATGAATAAATAAATCATTAAAGATATTATTTCATGGGATAAGTTATGTTTGGAGGACTTACGGATTTGATATCACCACCAGCGTCTAAGAATTTAACAAATTCATCCAAAGTTCTGTCCAAATTGTAGTCAATGACTTTGTTGTCACCCTTGCGGTACAATTTGATGGTGGGGAATGATGAGATCTTAGTGTGTTCTAATTCGTTGGCAGTTGAGTCAATCTTGGCAATTACAATGCTTTCATGATCCTTGTATTTCTCACCCAATTGTTCATAGATGGGAGCCAATTGTTTGCAATGACCGCACCATGGAGCATAGAATTCAACCAAAACATCCTTGCTCGTGTTCAAGGCAACATCATCAAAGTTGGTGGCAACCAAAACCTTAACGGGGGTCTTGTCCCAGTCTTCGGGCAATTCTTGTGACAACAAGTGTTGCTTGAGTTTGCCATCCATGAATTTCTGCAAGAAATCTTTAATGGTGTCAGCGGACAAGTCTTTGGTTTCGGGCTTGTATTTAGCCATATCTTCTTCCAATTTAATCAAACGAATAGTGGGTACTTCTTCCTTGGTCATGCCGAAGAATTCAAAGATGCGAGCATGATCTTCTTCATCGGAGGAAATGGTAACGAAGAGAATTTCATCACGGTATTGTTTAGCGATATCCTTCAAAGGTTCAACGTATTTCTCAATATGGCCGGCTTCTTTGGAAACAAAGAACAACAAGTGGGATTTGATTTGACCACCAAAGATCTTGGAAGCAGATTCATGATTGAATTCAACAATCAAAGGCAACGATTCAACTTGAGCGAATTTCTTAAGGTTATCCAAATTGAGTTCACCATCGAAAACGGATTTCTTGTCATCGAAAGGCTTGAACATAACAACAGCGCCATCCTTAACTTCGTATTTGGCAATGACATCATCGCTGTTGGTAAGACCGAAAGCGAAAGAGTCCAAAGCGTTAGCAACAGAAACGAAAGTCTTGGCAGCTTCGGATTCTTGATCCTTGAAGAAACCAATAATGGCAATCTAAAAAGGATAATTTCATTAATTATTAAACAGGATTTCATTTGATTTTGAAAAAATCCTACTTCATTGTCCTTCAAGAATTTCTCGGCTTCTTCAACGTTGGTCAAATCCTTGGCGGGAGGACCAGTCTTCTTGTTTACCCAGCTGACAATATCGGCAGCTTGACGACCACCAGTATATTCGACGGGAGCACCGTTGCGGAAGAATTTCAATGTGGGATAGCCACGTACTTGATATTCTTCAGCCAAAGGACCTTCAACAGTAGCATCAACTTTAGCCAACTTAATGTTGGATTCTTTTTCAGCCAATGTTTGGGCAGCTTTAGCATATTCAGGAGCCAAAGATTTGCAGTGACCGCACCATGGAGCATCTAAAATAAGAATTAATATGAAATCGCATATTATTTCAATGAATTTTTAAAAAGTAATGCGCGGGAGGAAATAATTAAATAAAGTTTATTTAATTATCAACATATGTATTTATAAATAGAAATTATATTTTACTTTTTATTTAAATATTTTTTATTATGCGCATACAATACACGCTACAATTGTTGCAAAATTATTCAGTGTCAATTATCCTATTTTACACAGCCAATTGAACACAGCATAATATACATAATTATGAAATTAAGATTTAAATAAAACATAGTAACAAGTGTTGGGCGGACTGGGCTACTATGTACGTAGACAAGCCACGTACATACCACGGTACATACAAAATAGATTCTTTGTCGTCAAACAGTTAAAAAGCTTTATATTAGAGTAGGTAGTAGTAGTAGGAGTGAATTTGCGATTATGTGTTCCATGCTATTTGTTAATAGAATGACGTACTATGTGCGTTATAGAAAAATAGAAAAAAAAAAACAAAGAAAGAGAGAGAGGGAAAAAGAGCAAGGAAGTATAAGAAATGTACGTGGCGTTTATTGTATGAAATCTAAACAATATGCAAAGCTCATTCATTTCCTTTTTCTTAAAATCCCAACTTTGTAACGAATTTTAAACAATTTGCGGTTTATTTTTTTTAAAGAATTCTAGATAAGCTGAAGCAATAAAATAAGCTTATCATAAAGAAATAATATAACGTAAAAATAAGCCAAATGAATTGCTTAAATCGTAAGTTAAATTAACGTTAAAGATAAGGATTAAATAATTTACTTTATTTACCAAATGTGTAGGCAGGCATACATGTGTGTTAAAATAATTGTTTTTTAAATGAATATTGTGTCAAAAATAAAAGACACGTACGTAATCTTAATAGTTATTGGCAATTAAGGATAAAAACAAAGTGTTTGTGTCTATACAAGTGTTTTAATTATATTTTTGTAAACATTTTTGACTTATATTTGCATTTCCTATCTAGAAAACACTTGTAAGAAACACAATAAATAAGTATGAATGCATTTTTTAACATGTTTTTCAATATATTTGACTATTCACATATGCAAGGTTTATTGAGATCAATAACCCTTCTTAACAGAGTAGGCTATAAATAAACCGTTTGTTTACAATGTATTTTTTTATTGGTTTTGCGATGTATTAATATGCAATGATAATAATAAAAGAAACATATGTTTCAAAATAAAAATAAAAGAAATCATCAACCTCAGCACGTGTCCCATACGAGCATACGCAATTACTTGTATTTTATACAGAGGAAATCAATTTGATAAGCTAAATAAGGCGAAACAAATTTAACTATTTGAAAAAGTACTTTGAATTTAAAGTATTTTATTTTCTTTTTTATAAATTATTCTATTGTTCCTTGGAAAATGTAGTATGCCACACAAAATGAAAAAAATTTGGCTACTTTTTGTGTGTTGGAACATGCAAATAATACAAAAACAAACGAAACTTTAAAATTGGAAGATACGTGTTATAATATTTTACCCAAGTAAAAGGCATTATAGAGAGATCCTCTTTGTCAGATACTGTAATATGGACGCGGATAGTTAAAGGACAGAAAACTATCTAAGAATTGCAAGCCTAACTCGAACTTACAAAGGCTAGACAATGTCTCAAAGAGACTTCCATAGTTTCAATGTCTTCAACTACCGTAACTATATGTTTCAGGTATAAATACATATCCCGTAAGGATGCTTATCTATGTACTGAAATGGCATTTATTTCCCAAATACAAAGAATCAAAAGCTTTTAATAAAAACAACAAATTTTTATTAAAAATCTACAATTCAACAACTCATTTTCATAAAACACTTAAATATTATACAACCGGCCTAAAGCGAATCAACAAAACTAACAAACGTGTAACAAGATTCAAATACTCTTCACCTCTATTTCTTTCTACAAAAAAGAGACAATAAGCTTGGCACACATGCAGAGAAGTGTGATTTCGCCTATAGGTTTATTGAACTCAACAGAGAATAACGGCTTTTAACAGTGTAAGCCTAATAATGACGCATAAAAAATGCTGGCACATAATAAACAACATAAGAAGATAAATAAAAAAAAAATATGTTAATAATGAAACTAAAAAAATTAATTTATGGAGTTTCTATTGATAACATTAAGAAAAATATTTAAAGAAAAGAAAGAAAAATTAGAAAGATTTGACCCAATTAAAAGATTTGAATTTAAAACGTTCGTAATTCGATCTCCTTTTTTATTTTAGTTTTAAGCTTAAGTTCAATCAACAGATTACTTTTATTTCAATTCAAACTATTAATAATTCTAAACGATTTCTTATGTTTGTTGGAAACTTTTATTAAAAAGAAATAAATTAAAGAAATTTTATAAAAAAAAAAAACCGAAAACATTTCCTTGACCTACAAGTTTGAAAGTAATGTGCATGTTTTTCTTTTTATAAACACCTCCCTTATCAATGTTGTGCGTGGCTTTACGGATGTGTATTATTTGGCAATTATTGTTGTCAACGCAGCATCATATCTCTATCATTAAAGCTGCAATTTACCTATCTGTTTCGAGCACAAAAGATCTTGACCTCATACAATTAAAATGTTTGTCTTCTATCTCAAAAACAAAACTGTTTATCAACTATAATAGTGCATAAGTGCACTCATACACTATAAAATTAATGTGCTGTTATCTAAGCCGGTGATAAGGTCTTTCAATATTTCTTTTCTTTGGACGTGGTTTTCAACAACACCAAAGTAAAGAAAAATAAAAAATAACTGCTGGCTGATAAGAAATCAAACTTTAATTTTGTTTGACATTAGAAACGCAATGATGTGATAAACAAAATATAGATTTATGAAAAGTAAACGTGTATATACATAGGCAGGAAAGTATACAAAAGAAAATATAAAAATGAGACATGTTATCTCTCTTTTAATAATAATTTATGATGAATAAGTTTTATAATTAGAAAAGTATCGATAAGAATTAATTTTTGTTTTGGTTTAGTAAAAAGTAAATGGAATATTAAAAATAAAACTATTTGATGATAAAAAATTGAATTTTGGATTTGAAATTTAAATTAAATTCGTATTCAAAATTCTTCAAGTTTTGTAATAGATTGCCTAGGGAATTTTGAATTGGAAAATATTCTTATTGGATTTTGTAAAAAAAAATTCAGTTGTAGATGCTTAAAAACCTTTCTGTTTTACCAATTCTTATTGGAGATTAATGTATGCGGTTTCAGCAAGATGCTACGACTACCAAACTTGCTCCCGCAAACCGAATTTCATCACAAAATCGATGTTTTATAGTCTAAAAACAAAAAAAAATCGAATTTCCTTTGTTGTAGAACACAGACTTTGGCTTTTAAAATAAAAAACCACACACGATAAAATGCAAAATCTTGTCTAAATTCGCAATGAATTGAATTCATTAATGTTTAAAGTGGATCGTATTCATTTAAATTATGAAACAAGGTGAATAATGTCACCCAAAAATTAATATGAATCATTGATTTATAAATCTGCAAACCAGTCTTTCAAAATTTCGATTACTAATAGAACTGGTTGGTCACCACTGAAATAACCTCTTGTCTATCTATATGCGTTTAACCGCAAAAACCAAGCGCCCTTATTTTTAATTTGCTATAAAAACTATTAAAAACCATAAGAATAAACTTTTGAAATATGAAACATCTGTTCATGGCAAATTAAAAAAAGTTAATGTAACAACTACTGTTAAATTTCATGGTATTATGAAAAATTCCAAACAGTTTTCAACACTACATTTGCAATAACAAAGCATTGCAAAATGTTCTTGTAAAACAACAAACACGTCAGTATTAAGTTGGCAAAAAACGTGACAAAGACTTAATGCACCTTAATGTTTATAATTATTATGAATAAGGAATGATAATTATATTATAATTTCAATAAATAAAGAAAATAAATAACATCTTAACACAAAACTGACACGTCAACATTACTAAATTGTATACCCCTACTCTCTCACTCACACTGTTATCCCACCTTTCTCCACAAAAAGAAAAAAGATTAACAAACTGTTTGTTTTCTATTAAACAAAACACTGAGAGCGAAAGAGAGAAAGAAAGAATGAACAGCGGAAAATGCCGGCAAAAGCAACAAGAATAAATAAAATAAAGGTTATGTTTTATTGTATGTGTGATCAGAAAATTTTAATTAAAAAAGAAGAAATGAAAGAAAAGAATGAAAAAGGCACGACTGGAAACGAGTTGACACAACAATTTGTACATACACACACAATGGGAAGAATAAAAGATAAACTGCAATAAAATATGTACTGAAAACAGCTACACAAATAAAACTTGAACACGCAGACAATTTTTTTTAGCTTCCAAAGCATAGAGTTCTTTCTTACTTAAATAATTAATGGTTAAACAAATAAATGATTTAGATTTACTTACAGAATTCAACTAAAATGTATTCGTTATCTTCGATGGCTTTCTTGAAGTTGTCCACAGTCAGTACTAAGACATCATCTTCGGTTTTGATTTCATCGGCGTAGACACCCAATGTGGCGGTCGCCACCAATAAGAGCGAACACAATAAGAATTTCATATTTATTTTTGATTATTCTTTTTTCCGAATTTAATGTTTTCCAATTTGTATATTCTTTTAAATTAAAAAAAATATACCAAATAAAAAACCTACACAAAATTACTTAAAGCGCGTTAAAATATTATTGACTTTGGCCCAACAACGATGTTCACGCGTCGATATTTAATTGTAAAATGAATTTATTCTCACAGTTGTGAGAAAAATGTTATTTTGAGTGTAGAGAAGAATTGCAGTGAAAATGACACGTCATTTTTACTGAAAACAAAATACAACTCACTGGAAGAAAGTAAATAACTGCAAAAAGAAATGTCAAAGACAAATGCAACGTTGTCTGTTAAAACAGGGACGTTATTTGTTGAGCTGCCTGTGCAGCACTGCTGAAACAAATTCGTTTTTTGTTCGTTAAAAAAACGTTCTTTAACAATTCGCACAATCTTTTTCCGTTTCCGGTAAATAAGTAAAGTACTGTAAGTTACTGTTCGTTTAGTGAAGTTCGTGGCCTGACTGTCTAGTACGTAAGCTTATTTGACGACGCAGAAGGCCCACGGTTCAACCCCCAGGCCCAGGAGAAGGACACACACCAACGGAAAACGGAAACAAAAAATAAATTTCTAGAAATAAAAATGAAAAAAATAAATAATAAATATTAGAGGGGGACGGACGTGGGTGTTGGTTGCGCTGTTTGTTGTTGGTTTTTGTGGTGTGTAAGTAGAGAGAGAGGAAGGGGGGGAGGGATCTTGTTTTTTTTTTAATTTTTCTTGGAAGTGTGGTGAGTTTGTTGTGGTGAGTTTTTAGTTTAGTGTGGTGAGTTTAGCAGGTGTGGTGAATAAAATCGAAACTCACCAAAGTGCCGTTATTCGAAATGGGTACTGTATTACCATATACCAATGTACTGTATATTATGAATTTTATGGTGTATGTCTAGAATAAGTAGTTTTCACCTCTGTTAGTGGACGCATTCACCGACATGTCTGGTTAGCATGATATAAACGAAATTTTTCTGTCTGACGACAACACTGTGTTTTTATTGCAACTCTACGCACAACAGCTGTTTTTGTGTAAACCCAGAAAATAATACAAGTCATGTATGCCGCTACATCTGTTGAATTTTTTTGTTGTGACTGATTAGAACAATAAATTGAAGAAATAAATAATTGAAGAGTAAATAAGTAATACAAAATGTTGGATAAAGTTAAACATGTTATCTTAGTGCTATCGGGCAAAGGCGGTGTTGGAAAATCAACAGTCAGCACACAATTGGCATTGGCCTTAAGGGAAAGCGGTCTTAAAGTGAGTTTGTTCCTTGGCCGGCACATTCACAACACTAATAATAACCACATACCATCTATTTCTAGGTAGGATTACTGGATATTGATTTATGCGGCCCCTCTGTACCCTACCTATTAGGCTTAGAAGGACGCGACATCTATCAGTGCGATGAGGGCTGGGTGCCCATTTATACAGACGACAGCAAATCGTTGGCTGTCATGTCTATTGGTTTTCTATTGAAATCCCGTAATGATCCTGTAATTTGGCGTGGCCCCAAAAAGACCATGATGATTAAACAGTTTCTTAATGATGTTAAATGGGACGATTTGGATTATTTAATCATAGATACACCACCCGGTACATCCGATGAACACATTACCGTAATGGAATGTATGCGTGAGGTGCATTGTGATGGTGCCATCATTGTAACTACTCCCCAGGGAGTAGCTTTAGACGATGTACGCAAAGAAATAACATTTTGCAAAAAGACTGGCATACAGATTTTGGGTATTGTGGAGAATATGAGTGGATTTGTTTGTCCACACTGTGCAAATTGTACAAATATCTTTTCATCGGAGGGTGGTGCCGAACTGGCAAAATTAGCAGGTGTACCACATTTGGGTACTGTGCCCATAGATCCACGTGTAAGTGTTTTGAATGGTACAACTCGATCTGTTCTAACGGAATTGCCAGAGTCTGGTACAGCGGCAACGTTTAAGGAATTGGTGCAGAAATTGACTGCATAATTGTTAAATTGGCATTTTTAAACTAGTTTTGTATATAAAAGCTTTAAGCATATTATAACAGATAAAACAAAATAATAATAATATAAAAAGAAAATTAGTTCTATTATTTCTCTAGAGAATGGATATATTGTGATCTCCTAATCTGTATATAATTTTTTATATGTACATACTTAATTAATGCTGGAGTAGAAAATGTATAGAAAATATGTGTTACTTACTTAGTAGTAAGGTCAATGACCCAATCACAGCTTCAGGTTTTAGTTCTGGCCATGTTGTGTGCTCATAATAGTCTGCTTTTTTTATAGAACGCTGTGCGAAATGAATACGATTTGCACAATACTGTCCGCAATTATTAATTGATGATTACAGTGCATTGATAGCAAGCTATGAGAGAAAAAATTCTGCCAAGGATCTGTCTTATGCCTCCTTTTGAACGGACTAGACGAAATCCATGATGAGACCAATATCACCAAACCATATCCATATCCTCTGGCACCTAATCAATAAATAAAATTTAGTGACATAATTATGTTTTTCTGAAACACTTACCAGACAATGGTGAATAATTTATTCTCCTAGCCAATCACATTACCTTTTATAAACACTACTAGATCCACAAATTTTCAGTCACACAAATTGAATTTTTTTTAAATAAAAACACAATGTTTTTTTTATAATATTTTTAAAAGTTTATTTTTTTTTATAACTTTATTCATCATTTTTGTTTGTTTTTCATTTTTATTATTTTGGTTTTAAATTTCTATAAAGTATATAATATATAATCTGCATTTTTTAAATTAATATTTTTTATTTATTTATTTTTATTTATTTTTTTTTTGCATTTTTATGGGTTTTTATTTATTTTCTTGTTGTATATAATAGTATAATTAATATTTTTGTTTATTATTATTTTCATGTGTTTGTTTATTATTATTATTATATTGTTATTATTATTATTTTGTTTAATAATAATGTATTTATTTAATAAAGTGAAATTTTGTAATTTGTTAATGCTTTTAAAACCAATATTTTAATAAATTATATAGAAATGTTTATGAGTGTTGTTTTTATAAAAAAAATTAAATTAAGAAACATTATTATATTATATTATTATTGTTGTTGCTGAATTAAAAAATAAAATGAAATTCTATTTAGGTTTGACTATATATAATATATAGAATTTAATGGAATAATTTTTGGTTGTTTTATTTATTTTTATTTTTTTTCATTTTGTTTTTAGTTTTTTTAGTTTAATAATAATGATTCATAATGGTATTTAATATATATTGTTTGTTTATTTTTGAAATTTATTTATTTTTTATTCACTTTTGTTTGTTGTTTCTTGTGTGTTTCAAATTGTTTTAATTTTTTGGATTTCCTATCATTAATTAATTCTTTTAATACATGATGTCCTTTTGTTCCTTCTCTTATCCTTTATACTTTCTTGTTATTGTGTTTTTATTATTTATTATAGTTTTTTAATTAATAAAAAATAATTATTAATTTATGTATGTGTGTTATGTTTTTATGGTTAATGGTTAAAAATTCATTTTGTTAATGATAATAATATAATAATCGTAATAATAATTAATAATTTTTGTAATTGAATTTATAAGTTTAATAATAATGTTAATCATATTTAATTTATAATTTATATAAATGTTATTTTGACCAACTTTTCTACCTTGATTTTTTGTTTATTTTTTAATATTTTTTTTTTCTATTTACAAGTAGAAAATATTTGACCAATATTTTATTTTTAAATACTTGTATTATTCGGTGTTTGCTTTCATCCATTTTTTGTTTTTTGCTTTTTGAATGCTGCCTATACACACATGCATTCGTATGCAGTTTTTTTTATTTATTTAATTATTTTTTATTTGTTTTTATAACATTATTTTGTTTTTTTTGGTTTTTGGTTCAACTATTTTTTTTGTTTAAATTAATAATAATATAACTTGTAATTATTATTTTTAGTTTAATAAATTTTTTTGTTCTTTCCGACTTTATTTTATTTAATTTATTTTTTAATGTTTATTTAATTATTTATTAGTTTTTATGAGGGTGTAATTATTTTGTTTTTAGTCTATTATTTAATTTATTTTTGTAATACGATATTTTTCTTTATATCTTTAGATTTTAAATACTATTTTCCCTAAGGACTTGTTTTTATTATAATAGTAATAAAAAACTGTGGTAAAATGTAAGATTTCTTTTCTTTTGTTTTTTTGCTTTAAATAATGTTTGTTCAGTATGTTTTTGTTTGTTTGTGTTTATTTACCCAAAATGAATATCATGCTATGTTGACAATCTTATGTAAAATTTTACTGTTCATTTAATAATGACAACGATAACGAGGAGCTGCACTTGTGAAGGTTTTAGGTTTTACACAATGTTTGGTTACAATTGTTTTTTGTAAAAAATATTAAAAAAAAAAAAAATTAAATAATGTTTTCTGTTATAAAATAATTCATATAATATTAAAATTGAATTATTTTATATAATAAAAATGCATAAAAAAAGAAATGTGAAAATTGTAGTTATCGATATACATATTTTTAAAGAAAATTATAGTTTTCGATAAAATTTTAGAAGCGTATTAAAATTTCAAATGAAATGTTTTAGAAAACACTAGTTTTCGATAAATTTTCTTTAAACTAATTAAGAAAATTATAGTTATCGATATATTTTTAATGATAATTATAGTTTTCAATAAATTTTTATTTTATTTCCAATGAAATGTTTTAGAAAACACCAGTTATCGATAAATTTTCTTTTAAAAGCTTTTAGTTAATGAAACATTTACTTAAAAAAATTGTTTTAGACTAAATCTGTATAGAAATCGATAATTTTTTTTTATGAGAATATGCAGTTATCGATAAATTATCTAAAAAAAATTGTAGTTATCGATAAATTTTTTCAAAGAAAAATTTTTGTAAAAAACAAAATACAGAAAATAATTGAATGATTTATTTGAGGCCTAGTTATTACTGTAATCGATGGTTTTACGCTCTCGATTCGATAGGTGAGAAATTTAGTTTTTAATTCAAACATCAAATATAAGTTTTTATCCTGGTGGTAACTATATTTGATTGTATATGAATGCTTTTAAATTTTGTTGTAAAATAATTGAAAAAAAAATTAAATTAAAATTCTGTAAATATTTAAATTTGAGTGTAACCTTTAAAATTTGTTTTATTTTTAATTCAGTGCTGAACAATTGACAAAATAAAAGTTGAAACAATTTCTTAACTGTTTTTCAATAAATTAAAAAATTAAATAAAATTATTCTTAATTTAATATTCATAAAATTATTTGTTTTAAAATAATTGAAATTAAAAAAAATATTTTATTTCTAATAAAAATTTTCCTTTACCATAATTTATTTTAAATGTTTAATTGGTTTTATTATCTTTAATAATGAGTTTTGACACTTTTTGTTTTCATTTTTTTATTAATAATTTAATTTTTATTTTTATGGGAGGGGGGTGTATTTCATTTATTTTCTACTAAATCTCATCTTCATACCTAAATTTACTAGAATTGCTAACCAAAAATTCAAATTTTATTGGAAAAAAACAAATTCAGGTTAATTATTTCATAATACATAAGTTTATTCCGTATGTATTTATGTATGTATGTATGTATATTATTAAAATTTAAATTGTTTTTATGCTTAATTTTTTTGTTGTTGTTTATTTTATATTACTTTACTTGTTTATTTTTTTTATAAAATGTTAAAGATTTAAACTCCTAGACTTTTTACTTTCTATATAAGTATGTATAGTATGTATGTATATATAAATCTTACACATACAAATTTTAATTGCAAATATCCCTTGCCTTCTTTTTGTTTAATTATTATTATAAACTTTTAATTTAAATAATAATATTTGTTATGTTTGTGTGTGTGTGTATGTATGTATGTTTGAATGGATTTCTGTATTTGTTTCAAATATATGTTTTTTTTTTTGGTAATTATTTTATAATTATTTTGTTTCATTTTTTAAATTTAAATTAATTTAGATTATGTTTTTTTTATACTATTAAATAATTAATGAATAATTGATAATAAAAACTAATTGTCATACATACGTTGTTAATTAATTTTCTTTTATGCATTTGACTATTAAGACTTGTTTAAATTTTTATTTAAGTTATCAATAAAAAAAAAAAAAAATAAAAACAATATTTTACTAAAAAGAAAAATTTTAATTAGGATTAGAGAAGAAATTCAATATCGTTTCTCTTTGTGATGAATTTATTTAAATTTTTTTAATGCCCTTCCTATTTAATAAATTATACTGAAGTTATAAATTTTAGCATAATTTTGAGAACCTGAGTTCAATTCTCAACTCAATTAAAATTTTTCCTCTTTTTAAATCTAGACCTTAATATCAGTACTGAGACCGTCTGCTGCCTCACTTTAACTAAGGCTTTATTTATTATACTCAACTGAATGACCTTTGATTTTCTATCAAAGCAGAGGTCTGAGATTATGGGTTAATTGGTCAAATGGAGCTAACCCTTGCTTTAATCTGGACTGTGGATATACTGTAATACTTGCTAGTTATTGATACATTAAAATCGTGGTTTCCTGTAACTTTCCATTATTTTTCTATAAAAGGTCACAATGGGTTAACGAACGTCTACGGCGTGGAACTGTGGATGCGATACTCTTTTTACCTAACCTATATCGATGGCTCCAAAATGCTGGATTGAGTTATTATGATTATGGTATTTTCCATTAAATCCACTTGATTTTGTAGATTCCCCAGATTATTCTTGTTCATGAATGCCGGGTATTTCTCAGCTAAATTTTGAACCACGCATGGACATTGTTAGAAATTGCGTTCCTGATCAACTGGCAAAAGCATGTACAGAATTCGCAAGTTCCAGACTACTACCAAGCAATGTTTTTTCGATTATTCATAGCACTACTGCAGTTGTCAGACTTAATTGCACTATGAAAACGCATGCCGAGATAATCGATAACTCCTCGCTTGACTTATGAAGAAGCTGGGAATCTGAAGAGGACGAGATTTTCGCTTCGGCCTCTCATTTGCTGTCTGTTTTGATTGGAATCATTAAATCAGTCTTAGGTGCTCCTCTATATTCTAGAGAAAACAATGCAGTCGCAATGCTTAGTCAAAAAACATTGTGTTCTAAACAGTACCCATTCAATGACTACATTTGACAAAGCAGCTACTGCTGACAGCAGCAGATATGCATATCTGTCTCTAATACTTTCCACTGTATTCTCAACAGTACACGTACATACAATGTCATGAATTGACAAACCAACCACACAGTCCTATAGACACTGTTTCATCCTAGGATTGGATATTGGCTTACAGTGCTACAATGGTCTTAACCTTTGACCGAATTGGAGAAAATGTGGAACTTAATAAGGGGAGGAAAAAAAGGTAGAAATCAACAATCAGCAAAATTTCCCACCATTACGTTAAATACTCAGAGGGTGTTATTTCTAGGCAACGATAGATGATATTCTCACTATCCTAGGACTTGCTACAGCAGACTAATCACCTGCTTAGCTGCAACAAAATAGATTAAAGAAACGGAAACGAGGCCCCAAGAGGGGCAAAATAAATGGTTTTCAATAGTTAACAAAATTGTCCATATTTTGAATGGTTCACACTATATTGAGAATAATATTTGAATGAAAATTAAAATGCAATTAATAGCTTGCATTGTAAAAAAGTTATTAAAAAACAAAAGAAAACTGTTACGAAGGGGTTAACACTTAGAATAACTTTATCCAGATTATAAGTGGTCTATACTGTATTGAAAAACATTGATTGTTTGCTTTAAAGAATTAAAAGTAGATAAATGAATAGGAAGAGCATTTTGTTGATTAGTTTTTAATGTAAATTAATTAAAATTTTTTAATTAAACATAATAATTTTCTAGTTGTTGTTGTTGTTTGTTTTTTTGTTTGTTTTACAAGCGTATAATTTGCTTAGTTGTATGAATAATATTTTTATAAAATACTAAAATTTTGTTACGTTTAATAATTTAAGTTTTTAATAAACAAAATATGTTTGTTTGTTTATATTTTAACGCTGAAGAGAAACTCTAAAAGTTTTTTTCTTATTATTTTTATAATCATAATAATTTATTTATTTTTTTTTAATTTGTTTAATACAGTTTAGTGAAGTGTTTTATTGTGGTATTTGATTTGTTTTTTTTTTAATATTTTTTCAAATATTTTTTTCTTTTTAAATTTAAGATTTTCTTTTTCCTTTTATTTTTTATTTTTTTAATTTTTTAATTTTTTTGTATATAAGCTGATATGGTTTTATAAAAGCCGCAGTATTTTGTTTTAAAGAAGTGTATTTTGTTTTCTTTGTTTTGTTTAAAATAACTAAAGAAAAGAAAACGAGGAATAGAAAAAGAAGAGAAACTAAACTTTAATGAAATATTTTTTGTTATATTTTGAATAGTAATTAATAATAATAAGAGTTTATTTTTGTTTTATTTTGCGTCCCTGTGTCTTTATTTTAATATAATTTTATTTTTAATATTTATTTATTTTCTTTTTGTTTTTAGTTAATAATCGTTATTATATAAACTATTTGTTTTTGTTGGTTTAATATTCCGCTTTTTTTTGTTTTTGTTTTTATCGAAAACTACTGGTTTTGTTTATCTATTTTTTTTTTGTTGTTGTTTTGTTTTGTTTAAATATTTATTTTGAAACCATTTTACTAATATTTTCTTCTTCTTTATTTTTAGTTTTATTTTAATTTAATTTTTTTATTTATTTGTTTAAAAATATTATTGTTTTGTCTCAAAAAGTGCAAATATTTTAAATTTGTTTTGTTTGTCAATATTTAATTAATATTAGTTTTTTTATTTTAATTTTTATTTGTTATTAATTTTAAGTTTATTTTCAGTGTTATTCTGATGGTTTTGTGAATGAAATTAGTTTAAAAAAAAAGGAAGAAAAAATAAAATTATTTTTATGTTTTATGGTTGTAGAGTGCATATATTATGATCTTTTAGTAGGTGGGTTATAGTTTAGAGGATTTATATACTTTTTTTTTTTTGCAATTCATCTTTAATTTACGGTTATTGTTAACAGTTAGCAAATTTAATTATAAATTTGAAAGGACATCAAGAAAATATTTTATAAGAATTTAAGGTAATTTGGTACCTGGGTTCGGCTTGTAGTTAAAACATTCTAAATTTAAAACTTGCTTGCTTTACTCATATACATACATACATACATAATTGGCCATTACAATCCTTCAGTCAGGATTACGGCCTAGCTTCTCACACCACTCATGTTGTGTACCTTAATTTTTTACTTGAGTGGCGGGACCTACAGTTTAACGTCGACTCCGAACGACAGATTTTGAGAAACTTTTTCATGGCAGGTTTTATTTACTGTCAGAGTTTTTGCCAGAAATCTGCTGAGAGGAATTCGCCTAAGAAATATTTGTTTTCATATTTCGTTTTGATGTCTGGCCTGGGGTTTGAACCCGGGCTTTACCTACTAGACTACTGCGACTACCATCCTACTGTAGTACTATTCAGACGGAAATAATAGTTACAAAGACTGGCGCTGTGTAAATCTTGATATCAGATAGGGTATCCTGGACAAGGGCACTTTACAGATAACAGCAATGCTGATGCACTTACTAAGTCTGATACAACAGTCAAATCGAATGAATTTATACGTGAAATTAATAACTCGATAAACTGTCGCCGTCGTAATCTAGTACTTTTTACTAAAAAATTTATAATTTCCGGCTTACCAGAGCTTGACTGAAATCTTAACTGACTTGGAGCAGAAAATCCAAAACTTACAATTTATGAGCCCAGGATGATAGTATTCCTCTAGGTCAGTCTTTTAAACCCGTTGTTAGAAATACTGCTGAGTTCAGAATAGTTTTTTGTTACTAATGCCCTAGGGATTACTTCAGTGAAGGTACTATTAGTAATTGACTACTAGAATGTGACCATAACCCCATACTGGCTCATCTACGATATACATATTTATTGCTGCCTTCCTACTCCCCACGCTTGTGACTGTATAGACACTTTAATGAAATAAATTACTATCTATACACACGGCATTTCTTCTCTGGCCGATAGATGGACAGACAACTGAGATGAAATATTTTTGGGGATCTAGAATATTGACCAGACTAGGATCTAGACTAGGACTATAAATAAATGGTTGAAAAAGCATTGTATACACATATTTCATGTCAAAGCGAAATATTCAATAGACCGGCTGGCTCCTCTATTAGGGGAACAGTTCTTCTGCTATTATTAGCATTCAGAGAAGCATGTCAATTGGGAAATACACAAAGACTAAATTTGTTATAATCACTTGCACAGTAGTTTTAAGGACACAAATGTTACAATGATGAACGGGAAAATTTGCTGTTAATTGGGATTGTTTTTGAGCCTGTGTTTCGGCCAGGTTTTTGTATGTGCTTTAAGCCCTTATAAAATATTTTCTTTTACAAAAAAAAAAAAAAAAATAATTGAAAAATTAAAAAGGAAATTGGTTTTTCATTAAAAAAAAAAGGAAAATTAATAAATTAATTTAAAACGTACATTTAATTTTTGTTTAAAATATGTTTTGTTTTCTTGTAGTATATTTTTTTCTCTTTTTTCCATTATGATTTTGGTTTCAAGTTGTGTTTTTGATTTCAATTTCTAGATTTTATTGTTCATTTAAAGGTGCTCTTTAAATATTTATTAACTCCTTTTCGTTTCTATATGGTTATTAATAATTTTTAATTATAATAAAAATAATACAAATTAAAAAAAAATAATTAAAAGAAATATTGTATCTTAGAACACGGACGGAATTTTATAAAATCAATACACCAATTAAACCATTATCAAGGTTAGAGGATTTGTAAATGAAAATTAAAAAAAGAAAAAAAAAATTAAAAAAATATTGTTTATAAACCTGCTTTGCTTTGTTTTCATTTAATAACTGCTTGATTTTATAATTTAATTTTTTGTTTTTTGTTTAGTTTTAATAACTGTTTATAATATTAATAATAATTAATATTTTATTTTAATTTTATTTGTGTTTTATATTTAATTTTTTTTTAATAATAAATATATTTTTTTATTTTTGTTTTTATTTTGTTTATTTACAGTATAAATTCGTTTACTGTTTCTTGTTTTTTTTTTTTTATACTTAATTTTTAAAAAACTACTTTATTTTGTGGGGGTCTCCTTTTATCTGTTTAATTTTTTTAATATTTACAAATAATAGTAATAATAATAATAAAGGAAATTATTTAGTGTTTGGTTGTTATGCTGTCATATCTAGTAGAGATTTTATTTAATTTTTAAAAACAAAAGAATATTAATTAATTTTTTTAATGAAATGTTTTTCCTTTTTTGTTATTATTATTTATAATATTTTAACATTTGTTTTTAATTTTTATTTAATTATTTATTAATTTTTAATAAATGCACTTTCTTAGCTTGTTTTTATTTTTATAATATTTGTTTTTATTATTATTTATTTATAACTTCAATACAAGCACTACCAATTATTGTTCAATGTATTTTTCTAAATAAAAAAATTATTATTTTTATTATTTATTAATAGTTTATTTTTTTTATTACAATATTAATTGCTTTAAAGATAAAATTATTAAGCAAAACTAGGCAACATATTTTAAATTCTTTTACATTTCATACTTTCTTCTAGGAAATTAAAATGAATTTTATTTAAAGTTTTAAATTTAAATGAAGATTTTATATATAAGGATTCTATGGATTTAATGGACTGTATTTTCGTTTTTTGTCAGTTGAATTTATACTAACACGGTCCATGTCACCTGGGTATTTTTAAATACTAACAGAGCGTGTTATTCTATTCTCATAAAATAGGTGAAGATCACTAAGTACTCGTACAAAATAAATTCGCAAAAATCTTAGAGTACAGAAAAATTTATTTCAGGCATGGAATTAGGAGCTTATGATTTTTAATCACCTATGCTAAAAATATCTTATACCAATCATTTCACCTATTTCTCCTACAAATTGCCTCCATTATTTAGGAATTTTTACATAGAAAAACTCTCTGAAATTTGGCTGCGAATATATTGGCCAGAACGGGTAAAAGATTGGAAATGATCAGCGGATGGGATTGTGATTCACGTTTGACTAAATTTAGGCCGGCCACTTCCTTGCTATCACCATTTAGGTGAAAAAGGCAATCTTATACATCTACGACACTAGATATTTATTATGTGGTTTTGCTCCTTACGAGATGTTGCATTATAGAGACGGTTTACTGCCGGCTAGGCGACTCCTCATGTGAGATCTGCAAAATTTGCAAATTTAAAGCGTCACTATACAGCACTGGAGTGGATGGATGCGTGCAAGATGCCTTACGGAATTGTTTGTTAGTCTTAGAAGCTTTGGTTAGAAGGTTCTTCCTAGTGTATGGGAACGCCAACTAATCTATGCTATTTTTGTATTCTATCAGCTTAAAAATGTTCGGATTTTAAGAAATTATTGAAAAGGAAAACACGTGATCTATGATTACGTGATCTATGATTACTAACCTTACAGCTTCCGGATTGAACTCATTACACAGATTTGTGATTACCACATTTCTTAGGAGCTGTACCGACGAGAAAGATGAAGAAACTAAGCTGTGTATTTTATTTGTACTTCTCGTCTTTAATAGAAGGATAGTAGCAGTATTTGGATATACATTTATAGCGGCTTGCCGAGCTTAAGCATTGGAATTCTCACATCTGAGTTCTGAAAAGCAAATAATTATTGCGACTACTCATTTCGACACACTGAGAACTATTCTTTTGATAGTGTAGTGATGCTTTCTGTATGAGCGCCTAGGCAAAAACAGTTAAAGTGATTTAAGGGTCTAGGCTTAAAGTATCAAGAGAAGATTTCAGTAACAGACGACTCTATAAAAGAGGAGAAGAATGGTAGTCAGGCCGAGGTTGTAAAGACGATCGTTGTTTGCTAGAGAAAAAACTGTAAAAAAATGTATCCATGAAGAATGAGAGTTAAGACAATTGGTTGTTTAAATACATATTTTAAAAATGAATAAATTAAATTTCTTTTTTCAAATTGTTCTTCCCTAAAATCTTCAAATAATTTTAAAACTTTAGCTTGCAAAAAAGTTTATAAGAGAAATTAAATGTTTTAGTTTTCGTTTTTTTTTAAATTTTATAAAAGGCTTAATTTTTTGTTTTAAAAAATACGTTTTTGTTTTAATTATAATGTTTTATTATTTTGTTTTTTTTTTGTTATTAATTAATTAAGAGTAGGCATGTATATGTAATAATTGCATTTAGTACCCTGTATCCTATGTGATTTTTCTTGTGTTGAATTTTATTTTTTTTTTCGTTTTTTGTATTTCTTGTTTAATTATAATATTTTATATAATTATATAATATAATAAAATAATATTTTTTTATATATTTTTTTGTTTTGATATATTTCTCCAAGTAGCTGTCTATGATTTGTTTAATTATTTTTTGTTTTCATATTCTTGTTTTTTATTTTTTTTTTAATTTAAAAGCCTTGTTAGTATGTGTGGTGATTTTCTTTAACTGCTTAATAAAAAAAGGCAAAAATCTCTGACTATTTTAATGCATTATTTTTTGTTTGTTGTTGTTGTTAAATTTATGCAAAAAATATTTTTGTTGTTGTTGTTGTTTTAAGAATTTAAATTTGTTTTTGTATTTTGGTTTTAAGAGTAATTATACTTTTTAATTGTTAATTTAATATCTTTATTATATAAAGTGCAAAATAGTTGTAAACCTTATAATTCAGAGGCTTTTTCATATTGTATTTCATTATTTAATAAATTTTTTTATATTTTATTTTATTTATTTTTGTGTTTTTTTGTTTGTTGTTGTTCCTATTCTCTAAAAAAATGCTAATTTAGTACTAGGATTTGTTGTTTATTATTATTTTTAATAATAATTTTTAATAGTTTATTTACAAATTAAATCTTAAATTTTAAAATGGACTAGTTTGCTGATTTTTCTTTAATATTTTTTCAAATATTTTTTTTTTAATAATTATTTTTTGCTTATTTTAACATTCTATAAGAATGTAAATTTAAATTTTAAACTAAGTTTTTTTTTTTTTTTTGTTTAATTGTTTTTAAATATTGTATTATAATTATTTAAATAACATTGAAATTATTTTTTTTTTATGTTTACTTATTTATTTAATTATTTTCTTTATTATTAATTTTAATTTTAATAAAAATTTATGTGTACATTAACAGTGTTGAAGTATATCGCGTTTTTAAAAGATTATTAAACTTTCTCCATATGCGATAAAGATACTTGGAAATTCTGTAAAACATTTTATATCTACTAAACCAAATCTTAAGTCTTTTAAAGCAGTTTTTCTTTTTCTTTTTTTTACCTAAAAACTACAAATTCCCAGTTTCCTTAGCCATATGGAGTTGAGTTCAATGTAATCTAAGATCATCGTCAACACTGTTTTCAAGGAACGTCAAAGATAACTGTATTGTTTATTATTTATTTACAATCTTACAAATAGATTTTTTATGTTAAATAACTTGGTTTTTATTTCATAATTAAATTTAAATAAAGAAAAAAATTTTTTTTTATATAAAAATCATTATAAGGTATGAAAAAATCGGTAGTCTATATAGAAACTCCAAAAGGTTTTAGCGGTTGTTTTGTTTTTAGAATTAAATCTAAAATTTTAAAATCAAATGTCAAATGCTGTAGATTTTGTTCAGACATCGACACAAAATGCTAATTAATAAAAATTATTATAATAAATAAAGAATGTTCCATTTAAATCATTTATAGTTCTAGGCATTAGGCCTCTAAATTTATAAGATTAAAAAGCAATTTTGAAAAATTTATTAATTTCCAGTTCACCAACACCTTTCAAGGCAATGTTTGGCAAAAGAATTATACGTTCTCTGTACCGTTTCCGGTCTAGCCTTTAGTCAGGATTACGGCAACTAATGTTGTGTGCCTTAATTTTGTACTTGAGTGTCGGGACCTACAGTTTAACGTCGACTCTGAACGACAGATTTTGTGGTACTTTTTCATGGTAGGTTTATTTACTCTCAGAGTTTTTGCCAGAAATCTGCTGAGAGGAAGTCGCCTAAGAAATATTTTTTTCATATTTCGTTCTGATTGATGTCTGGCCTGGGACTCGAACCCGGGCTTTACGTCTAAAAAGCGAACACACTACCTACTAGACTACGGCGACTACAATCTGGTATATACTGCATACATATGTATAGAGAGTTAAACCCGTCTGTACTTCTCACATAAGATATCAAATAACGATGTTCACGGTTCAGCTTGAAATATATTGGGGATCATGAACAATTTGATCTGCCAAGCTTTTCAATTTATTTTTTTTTTTAATTATTTAATTTTTTTTGAATCTGTCCTTCGGAGTGAAAATATAACACTAAAAATTGACAGTTGGACATATGCTACTACTGATATAAGTTATCTGATGATTGTTAGAATATTATGTCGCTCACAAAGCAACTGATCTGCAAATGGTTCGGTTTATGTTGACTCAGAGCTAGATAGCAGCAAATTTGTTAGCACTTAGAACGAGATTTTTTTGTTTAATGGAGCAGCCACACTAGTTCTCAATAGATTGCCTGTTTGCTACTCGCTACTTCCTCTTTCCCTGTGGATTTGTATGCACTTAGAATGAGATTTTTTTGTTCAATGCGGG
Source organism: Sarcophaga rosellei (assembly GCA_930367235.1). Taxonomy (NCBI): domain Eukaryota; kingdom Metazoa; phylum Arthropoda; class Insecta; order Diptera; family Sarcophagidae; genus Sarcophaga; species Sarcophaga rosellei. The sequence continues at coordinate 9,739,075 of OV884020.1, read as the reverse complement.
AGCCACACAACTTAGCAGAAGTTCGCCTGTTTGCTACTCCCAAATCCAAAGCACAGCATACGTAGAGGTCACCTTCGAAGGTCTTAAAAATGTTGTCTCCCTTTTAATGCATAATCTAGTCATTATTACTGTAAATTAAGAATACTTGACATTTATAAATGTGAGTATATTTCCTGTGAGAAGCTAGGCCGTAATCCTGACTGTATGTATGTATGAGTATATTTCCAGGTAGTGTCACCAAATCTGGAAACTTTTATACAAACTTGAAACTTTGTAAGCTTAACAGCTGGATAGGTGTAAATAGTTTTTCAATGTCAGTGCTTGATCTTGAGTCCTCGCGATCATCGTATCATGTCTAGATTGTTGAAGCCAGAGTGACTGTGGATACAGTACTTCTTTTTTAAGATCTCAATAGCAAATGTTGGTGCTTCAATGTGAATCGGAAAAACTTTACGGGTGAACGAGTCATTGTGAGTTGACATTAGTAAGCTAATTAAATAGTGCTTGAGCTGGTATCTAGATTATAGAAGCCAGAGTGACTGTGGATACAGTGCTTCTTTTTTAAGGTCTCAATATCAAATGTTGATGATTCAATCGGAAAAACTTTACTGGGGGAACGTGTCACTGTGAGTTGACTTTACTAAGCTAATTATGTCTTCGTTTTAAATGGGACATTCTTTATTAATTTAAATAAAATAAAAGGAAAAATTTTGCTTTAAATTAAAAACAAAAAGAGAACAAGTTTTAAAGTGAAAATGCAAATTTAACAAGTAATTTTTGTAATAAAAAAATAATAAAATAAAATATAAATAATAATAAATAAATAAATATATATAAAATAAATAATAATATTTGTTTAATTTTTGATATGATATAATTTTATTATTATTTTGTTTATATTTTCTTTTGGCTTTACAAATGAAAGTTCAAAGTTTTATTTAAATACTTAATAAAGTTTCAAAGAACAACTGAAATTGGCAATTAGTTGAGAGAAAAAGAATTTTATTTAAAAAAAAGAAGAAGAAAAAATACATTTTTAATAAAGTTTTCATGTTCATATTTTGTCCAATTTTAAGGTACTTTTTTTTATATCATTTTATATAGTTTTTTCTCTTTAGTTTTCTAATTTAATCACATATTTTTTCCTTTTTTATTATTATTATTTTTTTTTTTTTGTTTTATTTTATTTGTTTAAATCTTTTTGAGCTTAACAACATTTATGGCAAAAATTTTCATATTTTTAATTTTTTTTCTTTCATTTTTGAAATTTTGATTATAAAGTTTTGTGTGTGCAAAGTTGAAGTTAACGAAGGGAGGAGGAGGAGTTAGTGTGTCTAGGTGAAAGTGAAAGCTAAGAGTGTTGAAATTAACAAGATTTTTACCAAATGTTTTGTGTGTTTTGAATATATTTTTAATTTTTCTTTTAATTTAATTTTTATTATTTAATTAAAAGAAAATTATGTTTTGTTTAAACAATTAATCCCCTTAAGGATTTCAAATGAAATTTTGTTTAATTTTCTTTTTTAATAGCTTTTGAATGTTATGTTTTAATTTGATTTTGTTTTTAAGTTGGTTTTTTTTTATTTTTTGTTGGGGTAAATTTTTGCTTTTGTTAATTATTTTTTTGCTTTTAATATTTTTTTTTATAATATTCAAATCACAGCCCATTTGTTTAGGTGTTTTTTTTCTTTTTAAATTTTGTTTTCCCATTATAATTTTAGAAAATTAAATGCAAGAAAATCATTAATTAAAAATTAAATATACAAACCAATTGTTTCTATATAAAAGTATAGTTCAAGTGTTCCCATATTTTGTTTTTTTCACAGTAGTGTTAAAAAAATATAAAAAAAAAAATAAAAAAAAAAAAAAAATAAAAAAAAAAAAAATAAAAATAAAAATAAAATAAATAAATAAAAAAAAAACCTTTTTTTATTTTTTGTCATTAAAGCCAATTCATTAAGGCAAAAATAAAACAAAATTTTTTTATTTTTTTATTTTTAAAATTTTATTTTTATTTTGTTTTGTTTTCTAAGTTTTAATAATTTTTTTTTTTAATATAAATAAAATAATTATAACGTTTTTTTGGTTTTGTTTTTTATTTGTTATTAAAAATTATTTTTTTTATAAATTATTTTTCTTGCCAAAATCAGTTATTCTTTGAAAATTCTTTTCTTTCAGTATTTAAAATACAAAGGGAAAAATAATATTTTTTATTATTTTTTTTTTATAATTTTAATAAATTTCTTTAATATAATTTTTTTTATTCGTGTTTTTATAATAATTAACTTGAATTTGACTAGAGTGTATAACTTTTAGTTGGTTTTTGTTTTGTGTAAGTGTCTGTAAAGTGTTTAATAATATTTTGTTTATAATTGGGCCTTTAATGTGTTTGTTTATATTTTATTTTATTTTATTTTATTTTTGTTTGTGAAAAAAATCTTAATTTTTCTTTTAGTTAGGCCTGTCTAAAAAACTACTGTTTCTTTTCTTATTTGTTTGTTTTGGTTTTCTATAATTTTAAATAATTTGCTTAAATAATTTTATACTTTTTGTTGTTTTTCTTTTAAGTAAGTGTATATATATTTGTTGTTGTTGTTTTTTTTTTTGTAATTTATAATCTATTATTTTATATAAAATTGTATAATAATATAATAATATATAGTTTTTGTTTAGCCGTTTGTGTAGAGTTTTCTTAAAAAAAAAATTTTTACAACATATTGAATGCTGTTGCTCTTAATTTTTCCTTTAAAGAGTTTACTGCTACATATGGGTGGTTTTAAGGGGGGACTTTCATCCGCCTTTCAGTTTTTTTCTTTTGTTTAAATATATTTACAAATTTATAAATAATTATTATATTTACTAAAACCCAAAAATATAGCAAAAAAAAAAAAGAATTAAATTAAAAAAAAAAAATTCTTTTTAAAAACAAATTATAAAAAAAGTTCTCAAAATGACAAAGAAGTTTTTTTAAAATTCTTTGAAAAGTATAAAGGAATAAAAACTATTAACAAGCTCATCAGTCGTAACCAAGGAGCTGTAGGAGCTGTATGAAAATTTGTATAAAAATTCTAAATTTATTTCAAATTAGCTAAGAAAGCTAAACTTTGTGAAATTTGTTATTTGAATTTGAATTTATTGTTAGATGTACCTAGGGGAATACAGAAACTGTATTTCAATTATTCTAGCTTTGCTCTTATGACAATTTCTACTTTTTTTTCTATGGTAGCTCTATTCATTACTTAGGTTTTTTTATGCCTTCTGTATTCGTTTTGTTCGCTGCGTGGGCTTCTCTAATGGCAGCCAATATCGCTAAAAGGTCTAAATTGTTAGTCATATCTTTTCTTAATTCTATGCAAACTGATGAGTAAAGTTTTCAATAACTCGTTTATGGAAATTCTTCGTGAACCTTCTGTTCATTTGGCTTCTTGTATGGCCTGGAACTGTATACAGTTTAGAAAGCCAGCTATCTTACAAGCTGCATCTTAAGATTATTTTAATGCAATACCATTTAGAATATGAATTATTTATTACGGGACTGCAACAGTCTTATTTTAAGCTTTGCTTGGTTCCATGTTTCTCTTGAAGCCAAAAAGATAGATAAGTAAACCATTACAGGATTTGCATGAAAGACACTTCAGTAAAACAATCTAAGCTGTAACCAGTCTGTACTTTATGCCTAAAAAAATCAGATGACGGTATTCAAGGCCCAGTTTGCAACACAATGCCAAGTGATCAGTCAAATATTTTTGTCTGATCTGGACAGCTGTACATACAAACATTATATTTTAAATTTGAAGGTTGAGGACAAGATGAATAACGTATGGATAAAAGAGATATACACAGAAGCACTTTAGTTTTAACATGTCTTCTAATATCATATATTTTTTACCTTGAAAGTATATACAAGTATGACTATTAACTTCAAAATTGCGATTAAGTCTCCTATGAAAGCTTGCACAGATTTCAGCAATAGTTTTAAATATCGAAAATGGTATATCGTTTGAGAACTCTTAAATAATTTTTTTTAATTAATTTTTTTTTAACAAGCCAAAGAAAATAATAAAAGATAAATGTGTGTTTTTAAATTCGTAAAGCTTTATTTAAAAACAGAACTTTAATCAAACATTTTTTTCCTTTTATTTTTAATAATTTAACCAAATTATAAATTTTTTAACGGACGGAAACCTTTGCTTAAAGGTTTTTTATTTTTGATTTGTTTTAATTTTTGTTTTCTTATTTTTTTCTCTTAAAGAATGATAATAATTATTGCACTTTAACAAAAATATTACAAGCTGTTAATACTTGAAAAAAATAAAACTAACAACAAAAATAAAAAAATTATTTAAAAAGAATTTTGTTGATTATTTTAAATATTTAATAATAATAATTTATTTTTTATGTTTGTTTTTATAATTAATAATCTAAAATATTTTTTGTGTATGTTTTAAGTACTAATCATAAATTAGTTTTTATTTATTTATATTATTCATAAATAGTAGTTGAATTATTATTATTATTATTATTTTTTTATACTTTTTTCATTATATTTTTGTTTAATTATATTTGGCTTATTTAGCTGTAGATTTGTTTTTTGCTTTATTAAATAAAAAAAGGTTTTTTTTTAAATTTTATTTTGTACATTATTTATAATTTTTTTTTTTCGAAGGATTAATAAAAGGAAAACAACAGCAAAAAAAAAAATAAAAAAAATAAAATAAAAATTTCTTCTCAAAAGATGGCTGTAAACGTTCTACATTTCTAAAATTTCTGTTTCTATTTAAATATTTTCTCAAAAACTGTGCCATTTTAAAATAATCAATGAACCTTTCAATCTACTATAGACCCCTTTTAAATTGAAATTATATAAGGAAACTTTCGTCTACAAAATGCTACGTGGTAAAAAAAAATTGGAAAAAACGACGAAATACGAGTACCATGTCGAAATATAAGGTTGTTGGGAATAAATCCCATTGATACAACAAATTTCCTTGTAATTAGAATAAATAAGAAAAAATAATTCACTTACCCCATATATATATGTTGCATACGCCACTACCAATTTTCTATTTAAATGTGCTTTCAGTTTCGATTTTGAAACTCATATCGATGATGTAAATAGTAACGAGAAATACGAAGTGATTTTCATGCATCTTTTGATAGTAAAAATTCAATATGATTGACTCTCAAGAGGCAGTTTTTTAGAACGTATTCTTATTTCACCAAAGTCTATACAAACTCCTATTTCTTAAGAAAGCATTCCAAAAAGCACTGAATATTCGATATAAGCGTGCTAAAGCATATCCTGAGCAATAACTTCATTCAAATAACATTATTTGTTGCTATGATCTTGTGGTAGAACAATGAAAATATCTAACGGAGCAGACTAAGCAGATTGCTGGACCCTTAGACATATTCCAAGAAGGTCAGCCATACTTCATATCATTTTAGAAATTGTAGAATCTTCTATTACGGCACTTCAATTTTAAACATTACTCTCATCTTTTGTATAATTTGAAGATATATTTGCAATACCAAGCATGAAAAGAGAAATAAATAAAAAAGTAAAAAATTAAAAAAATAAAAAATAAAAAATTTAAAAAATAAAAAATTAAAAAAATAAAAAATTCAAAGAAAAACAAAAATTAAAAAAAAAATATTAAAAAATAATAAAAGTAAGAATAACTATTTTAAGTCGTTTTAATGTGCAAATATAATTATTGTTTTAATTTTCTTTTTGAATTAATTTTTTGTTATTTTTAAAGAGTTTAATTTAATAATTTAAATATTTTTTATTACAATTTATTTATTTTATATTAAATTAATTTTTTTTATTAGCAAATACCTGTATTTATTATTTTTTAATATTTATTTTTTGTAAGCAGCTATATCTAAGTGTTTTACTTTGTTTTTAGTTTAATATTATAATATAAAGATTTCAATCTTTTAGTTTTAATTTATATAATTTTTTTTTTGGTAACAAAATGCAAACTAAACAAAAAAAATATTGGAATATTGGAATATTAACAAAATACTGTTTTTGTAATTTAACAAAGTGTTTTATAAATAAAAAGAAAATCTATAAGGTTTTATTTACTTTATAATAATAAAAAAACCTTCTTTTTTGTTTAAAATAATTTTTTATATATTTTATAATAATAAAAATCATAATAAATAAATAAATAAAAAACTAAATAAAAAATATAAAATAAATATATCTACCACAAATAAATAATAATATAATATAAATAATATAATGTAAATAATATAAAATAAATAATAAAATAATATTTTGAATACAAACAAAAATATTATAAACATGAACAAAAATAGAAAGTATAATTTTGTCTAATAAAAAAATTAACATTAAAAAAAATAAATATAAGGGTGGGGTTCTGTGAGGGCTAAAAGAACCCATTTGGTATACACCACAAATTGGATTGTATCCTAGGACAACAGTTCTTTTATATAGCTTGATGCTTTCACCGCATTCTAATCTCTTAAAAGCATTTTCTCTAGAGTGCTAGTATGTAATTATTATTTGAGTTGAACTCTAATAGAATTTAATTGGTGTAGTTTCGAATTCTATGAAAGTTACAAGCTGCCACCACCGCCCATCCTCCAAACATAATATATTTGACTTATTCTTAAATAGCAAAGAACTAAATGAGAATTACTTTTGCTTTTCATTATGGGTTTTTTGTTATTTGTCCGAACGAACGAACGAACGACTATATAATTAAGTACACAAACGATTGTAGCTTTTGTTGATCGTAACACTTGAATAGAATTCTATATGTGTGAATCTGTGTGAAGATGAATTTGACAAAACCTCATTAACATTGAATAGAGTAATGTTATATGTTGTTTAACATAATGTACGGTATACATACGATCACACATGATATGATCAAAGATTCACTATTTAGGTTCTATTAGGGTTCCTTTGGACTACAATTCCAATATAGTGCGATGATGATTAATAGGAGGATTGTGATTAAAGTTTTGGACACTATAAAAGTTTTAAGGAATATTTGTTTCTATGGATATTGCAAAAGAATATTTTGCTTATCGTTGTATACCGCTTGGTGGTTAATAGATAATGTGGAAATTCGCGGCAATAAGTGAAAGGGTAGATAGCGCAAGAGAGAGATGTAGTGCTTCTTCTCAATCCAAATGGATAATCCAAAATTCATTGGATTATTCAGGAATAACATGATGTTTGTATCTGGCTTGGATACTTGTTCAGTATGGGGATCATCTCGTCAAGATGTCTTTTTTATGGTGATGAAATTGAATTACCAGAATACATATACATATACATAGAACATGTGAGGTATAAATGCATGCTGAGCTGGGAATTTTCCTTGTTGAATGGAGCACAATTCAGAAGTATGCCAGGGCAATAGGCTTGATAGGAATAACCTATATGGATCGATCTCTTGTTCTGTAGAGTTTAACTGTCTTACAGTTATGATAGCACAGGATCATAAGACGTGATGTCAAATGAAGCGATACCTCAGAGCTACATAACTGGCAAGGTCTCTCATTACTTTCAACACAATACTACGAAATATATATTTTTTAAACAATAAATACATATAAATAATGAAATAAAATATAATAATAATAAATATAAGATAACATAAAAAATATAAAGATAAAATAAATAATTTCTTTTTGAATAAATTAAATGAAAAAAAAAATTAAATTAAGATTTAATTTAACTTATTAAAGAAGGTTTTTTTATATTACAAAATAAGAAAACAAAAAAGTTATTATAAAATAAACAAAACTTTATGGATTTTCTTTAAATTTTTTAAATCAATAAATTAAAAATTAAAATTTTTAAATTTATTTTTATATGCATTCAAAGAGTTTTGTTTAATATAACAAAATAGTTTTTAATAACAGTTTTCTTTTCTTTCTTTTTTTTTTGGTTAATTTTTTTTTTTAATTTAATAAGTTTTTTTAGAGTTATTTATATAATGTTAATAATATTTTAGTTTTAATAATAATAGAAAAATGATATATTGTTTGTTAAACCTTAATTATTGCGGTTTCACGTTTTCTTTTTAAATTTATCTTTAATAAAAAGGTTTTTGTTTTAAAAAATGATTTTTTTATATATCAATTTTTTTTACTATAATTAATAAATAATATATATATATGTATATATATATTTTTCTTATTATTAATATTTAATAATATTGTTGTTGTTGTTGTGTTTTTCATTTTTAAATTTAAATTTTATATTATTTGGTTTTTGGTTTGGTTTGTTTGCCTACATGCTATATAATAATAATAATATATAATATATATTTTTTGTTATTTTGTTTAATAATATTTTTTTTTTGTTTTGACTTAATCATTAATTAAATTCGAAATTTTTGTTAATATTTTTTTCTTTTCATTCATCATTTTTAATTATTTATATAGTAAATTTAAATTTAATTTTTTATTTTTATATTGTATTTGTTTTTTTATTTTATGTACTTTATTTAATTACTAAGCTAAAATGCTAAAAAGTTTTACTCCTGCTGCTTAATAACGGCTTTTCAATTCTATAATATTTTCTTACTGCATTTAGTAATAATTTTTTATTTTGTTTTGTTTTGTTTGGTTTTTAAACTTTACTTTTGGTTTTGGTAGCATCCTCAGCTTGTTTTCTTTAGTTTTCATTTACTGTTATATTTTTAATTTAAATCAACAATTTCTTTTTATTTTCCAGTAATTTAAGTTTTTTTTGTTTTGATAAGATTTTCTTGTTCTTTCTTTAATATTGTTTTTGTAATAATAATTTTTAAGAAATTTTTAAGAAATTATTATTATTTCTTTAGTTAAATTTCAGTTGAATTTTTTCTTTATTTTCTACGTGTTTTATTTGTTTTATAAATTCCCATTATAATTTCTTGTTGTTTGTATAAAAATTATTTTTGTTTTTTTTTTGTAATATTTTTCTTAAATATTTTTTTTTTTGTTTTTGAAAACCCAGATCGTTTTTGGTCACTTGCCAGTCATATTTTCTTTTATTTCATATAGTATATATAAATATTTTTGTTTTGTTTTGTTTATTTAAATAAAAATGTTTTAAAGTTTTAATATATTTTTGAGATTTGTTTTTCTTGTTTTTGGTTTAATCATTATCATTATCGTTATTATTTATTTATTTATTTATTTTCAATAATCTCTAACAAAACTAAGTTGTAATATTTTTTTAATTTTATTTTATTTAGTAAATAAATATACTTTTACGATACTTTGGCAAAAACATTTTAGTTTTTCATTTTTCATCTTTAAGTTCAGTGTTTTTCCATCTTTTTGAATTATTTTTTGTTGGTTTTTTTGTTTTTTAAAGATTTTACTTCATTTTAAAGTTGTATAATCGGAATAAATATAAGTTTATATAATTTGTTTGTTTTTTTTTTGTAATTTTTTTTTAGTTTTTTTTTATAAATTTTATCTGTTAATTATTGTGTGTAAAATACTTGTTTGTAGTTTAAATAAGTGTGTTAAATTGTCGGTATGTGTAGAAAAAATTATGTCAGGAATTATAATTATATATGCTGGAGTCTCATCTGAAAAATAAAAAATAAAATTATTATTAAATTATAAGTTTAAATTATTTTTATATTCGCTAATTTAGCTATTTATGGATAAAAAGCATGAACCACTTAAAATCAAGTATCTCAGATGAGCAATTCAATTATAACTTTATAACATCCATTCATACATTATTGGCTATTATTCAGCCCATATGTTTCTTTGAATGTGTCAAATAGGATGTCAAATAATATGTCAAAGAGAAATCTTGTTCTGTGTTGCCTTTAAGTCTCCTGTCATTCCTTCAAGTTGCAAGTGAAAAAACCACCATCGCATAAAGCTATGAAATCAGCGAATGATCCAGACTTGAGGCCATAATCGAGAATATAGCAAATATATTTCCGATAGAGTCCAACAATCTGAACCTATCCATGTATGTATGTCAGTGCTGGGAGATTTATATCCTCAAAAGACCAGAAAACATTGTCTGCATTGTTAAGTAATCGTGGTCGTGGTGGTTGTGCTACGACTGAAAACTTCTTCCGCTTCACAGTTTCTTGAAATGCCAATATGTTCCGCTAGCCGCCAATAAACCGTAAATCGTCTTAGAGGTGGTCACTTCAGAACTTAGGAGGCTAATAATATCCTTCATAGAGATACTTTTGTTCTTAGCAATGCTTACTGTAGCTTGTATGGCCGACACCTGTAAGCCGCTATACTGGTTCGGTGACCTTTTATCGAGTGAATCCAGTTCTGAACCATCCGTGAAAATGTAAACGAAGTTGCTTATAAGGTATGTTACAGTATTTTCGCCACATCTCTTTCTCCGGAATGGATGATGGTATACTGTAGTAGATACTTTAGAAAGTTTCAAATTCCCTTAGGATCCTCAAGTGATCGGTATTTCGTTGGCTTCATTCTCCAGTTGCCAGTAGAAACCGCTTAATTAAGATTTAGTTACAGTAGACCTCAAAAGCCGACAGTTAAAACCCAGAGGTGTTCTGGTTCATCAAATCCAACGGAGCAAAAGAATAGCTCTGAATTGTGTCGTCAAGTCGCTTTATCGCAGAATCACTATTCTGCTCTTCCTAAAACTTGGTCATCTGAGGGGTAGAAGAACGATAATATAGTAACGTAGGTAAAGACTGGCCAAGACCTGGCCAAGAGGTATACCATCTGCAATTGTACAGAGCCCACAATCTATCTCATTTGTGACCTTAGACTGGTTGTGCGAGAAAATGGCCATTGACTTGATGGTAATTAATTTAAACAGCCAATAGATCTAAGCAGAAAGAGGTTATTATTGTTATATTTGTTTATTTGATACACATGCTATGATACTTTTTGAACGTTTAGATTTTAAGTGGTTCCTACTTTACCATTAAAAAGAAAAGAAAAAAAACTCACCTATTTTGTGTTTATATTGATGAAATTTTCTTGTGGTTGTTGTTGTTGTTGGTTTTCTTTATATTTTTGTTTGTTTAATAATCATAATTAAGAATAAAAAAATTGTATGATGACTTCCCCTCTTCAATATTTGAGAAATTTATTTTTCGAATTTTTTTTGTATTTTTTTTTTGTATTTTTTTTATAATTTTTTTTTTTAAATTTTTTTTGTCATCTTTTTTTTTTGATACTTTTTTTTGTTGTTGTTATTTGTTTAACTAACGTTGCCAGGGAAGCAAATTATTGTGATGATAAAGGCGGGGTTGTTGTTGTTGTTGTTGTTGTTGAATAATAGGACTAGAAGAGGAGGCATAAGAGGAATCAATTTGTAAAACATAGAATTGCATCAATAATTTAGTGAATGTTTGTAGATTCAAAGAATTGTGAACATAATGTAACATTTTAAGGAACTCCGATTGTTAATAGGGTCGACTGGCATCTTTTGGTCGTTTCAATTGTACCTTCAGTCTTTTCATGCCAATCTGAAAACCATTCATGGCCTGAATGGCAGCTTGAGCGCTGGCAGGATTATCAAATGAAACGAAACCTTTAGAGAAAAAGAAAAATTTTTTTTTATTAATTATATTTCAAATTGTTTTTAATGACAACAACAACCTACCAAAACATTTGCTTTGATTTGTAGCACGATCAATAAATACTTTCGAACTGATCACATTGCCAAATGGCAGGAACATTTGCATGAGCTCAGCATCACCAAATTCTTGTGGCAAATGATATATAAATAGATTACAGCCCTCGGGACCCGAAATCGAACATCCTGGGAACATCAGAAAATCTTTAAAGGTGGGGGACAGACAGAGAGACACATGGCATAAAAATAGAAAAAAGAAAAAAACAAACAAACGAAATTCGTTTTCATATAATAATGATGAGAAAATCATAAATGATACCAAAATCAAGTCTTTATGTGAAATGATTGATACTAATATGGGGATTTTTGATTGGATTGATCGATCAGGGGGTTCTTTTTTTTTAAATTTTTAAATATGATAAAATTTTTCTTTTCTTGTGGCAAATAAATCATAATTAAATAATTAATAATAATAAGAATATATTTTTCTAGTTTTTTGCTTTTAATAAGATTTAAACTTAAAATTATGAAATTATAAAATAAAATACGCGATTGGTTTTTGTATTCTCTGATCTATAACTTACGACATGCGGAAACATGCTTAAAAAGATTAATTTTTTGTTTTTATTTGTAGTTTTTATATAAGAATTATGAAAACAAAATGAAACATTTACTTTGTTTTTTACAATATTTTATTAAAATATACAGGGTGCGCTGCTTGAAATGTTGACAACTTTTTATTGCTGTAGCAAGCTATTGGCTATTGTCTGTTATAATATTTACAAGCTTCAAGAAAATTAGTGCGGAAATTATTTCAGTCTCACCAAACTCGAACAGTAATGATATGCTCCAAGCGTAGGCAAGTGTTTCTTTAACCTCTATTATCTTAAGGGTTCTATGTGCAAGATGTATATATCTATTGCAAATTACATTTGACTAGGAAATTTATAAAATTATTCAAAACCTGTGGTTAAAAACTGCTTGCAGTAAATGTACATACATACATAATTGGCCATTACAACCCTTCAGTCAGGATTACGGCCTAGCTCCTCAACAGCACTCATGTTGTGTGTGTTAATTTTATACATAAGTGGCGGGACCTACAGTTTAACGTCGACTGCGAACGACAGATTTTGAGAAACTTTTTCATGGCTGGTTTATTTACTGTCAGAGTTTTTGCCAGCAATCTGCTGAGAGGAAGTCGCCCAAGAAATATTTTTTTTCATATTTCGTTCTGATTGCTGTCTGGCCTGGGCCTCGAACCCACTACCTACTAGACTACGGCGACTACAACTGTAGCAAATATAGACCCTCCAAATTGTCATAGACAACGACGTGTGTTCGCTGAATGGGCTAATTTTCACCGAAAAATCATCTTCAGAATGAAAGGATACGTGAACAAACAAAATTGCCAAACGCAGGGAGATACCAATTCATGTGAGATCCAAAACCGTTTAATATATTCCAATTTTAGGCTGGCGGTGTCATCATTCCATATTTCTTTGAGAACGTCGTTATATGTGGATAATTACAAACATCTTTTGGCCTGAATTGAAGGATATGGACACCAACGATATGTGGTTTCAATACGACGACACTGCGTGTCACATAACTCAAGCCACGTTGGGCATTCCGCACATGCGATGTGAGGGCATGGTTATCTCACATACTGATGATCTTAACTGACCACCGAGGTTGTGCATCTTGGTTGCGTTAAAATGTTCCTTGTGGGGTTTTCTTAAATAGCAGGGGAGTGCGAACAAGCCATAAATCACAGTGATCTTGATTTGTGCGCTATAGCCATAGAAAATTTCAGAGAAGACATACATTCCACGTATACATATATATGCAGTAGTCGCCGTAGTATAGTAGGTAGTGTGTTGGCTTAGTAGACGTGAGGCCACGATTCAAACCCCAGTTTAGACATCTCGTTCAAATCGAAATATGAAAAATATTTCTTCGGCGACTTCTTCTCAACAGATTTCTGGCAAGAAAGCTAAGAGTATATAAAAATTGAAATTATAAGTTTTTCAAAAAAATCTGTCGTTCGGAGCCCACCTTAAACTCTTGGTCTCGCCACTCATTTATAAAATTAACATACAACACAAGTGGTGTGAGAAGCTAGGTCCATAATCCTGACTGAAGGGTTGGAATGACCATGTATAAATGTATGTATGTATGTGTATTCCGCATACATTGACATCAATAGGTTTTTGAAACGAATTAAAAATGTCAATGATATTACACGCACTTTAAAGATTTAAAGGTCTTAAGAAAGACTGTATTTTGATAAAAATTTATACTGAGTTCATAAAGAATCTGAACAACTGTTGACACTTGTGTAGATTGAATGTTGAATTATAATCCAATGAGTAGTAGCGCTAATACAAAACAATAAATTCTATTTTTTTGCTATTTGAGCGTAGCTTTGCGCTAAATTTACAATTTACAGGAGAATGCTCTTACTAGACGTGTATCTACAGATGGCTGTAGATATCTTGTCTTTCCCTGAAGCCTGAAGACTTAACAACAGAAAGTGATTGGAGACAAGATATAAAAAACATGCTAGAGGGGAAACCTTTAAAGTACCATTAGGTTGTTTTCTTAATATTTTGTTTTTTGTATAAAAATTTGAGCATTTGATTCATTGCAAATGCAAGCAACGCACCCTGTATTTAGAATAAAAAAAATTATATTTATTTTAGTAAATAAATAAATAAAAAAAAATAAAAAAAAAAACACTCATACATTAAAATGTCTACACACACATTTAACAATACATACAACAAGCTTACATTAAATAATTGTTAATGTTGATTTCGATTTGTTTTGTTGATTTTTTTAATGAAACATATACATATAAAAAAACGTCATATAATGTTTGCTTTCAATAAAATACCTTTTTACATATTTGTTAATACTACCATACATTTATGGCACAAAATGAAATGTTTATTAAGTTGTGCCTCATAAAGTTGCACAAAACATTTAAATAATGAGTTCTTTTTTTTATTATTATGGCCAACTCGACAACTCTACTCCTCTGTTAAGGATTTTTTTTTGCAATTTTTTTTGCTTCTTTAGTGCCCTTGCAGGGTATGACAATTTGAAAAATTTTTACTCAAAAATTAATGACCATTAAAGCATAGGTTTTATTTCCAATTCAATAAACAAATGTTATGTTTTTTTATTACAAAAACAAAACAGAAATATATTTATAAAACGCATTATTTTTTATTACAATTTGAAAAAAAAAACAATTTTTTTGTAGATTTTTTTTAAGCATTAAAGGAACTTAAATAGCTTTAGAAAATTTATTATGCATAATATTTATGTAAAAGGAAATTGAAACATTTAATAATTTAAATGTAAAATGTTTTAATTTTGTAATATTTTTCCCCCAACAAAAAAGAAAGAAAATTATTGTAGAAAAAAATTATTAAAAAATATTTGCAATTACATGACATTTTTTTTTAAGTGGTTTCATATTTTTTATTTCTTTTCATATTAAAGAAAAAAATGATTTGGAATTTAAATTGAATTTTGAATCGTTTACAAGCATTATATTCGTGTTAAATCAAGCATTATGAGGTGATTATGCAAAAGGAATTGGCAAGAGATTAAAGAAATTTGAAGAGAATAAAACCGTTACAGTTGTAAACAGTAATCGCTTTCTACGCAGTGCCAATAGGTGGTATTGCTTCGTGTACGAAAAACCTGGCGAATAACACGAATTTTTCGATTCCTCGTCTTCTCGCTATTGAGCCTTCTTGCGGCTTATTATACTGCATTTTGTATTTGAAAATGCCCGACCACCCATATAAAGTCTAAGACACTCACTAGTTAAAGTATTAGATATGTTGCTTGGATGCCAGTACAACAGGTTTTCAATGCTGTTTTTTGAACAAAATTTACTTAAGCACTTAAAGCTGATTTCTCAGTCAGTAAAAAATTTTGAGCAATTGAGCCTTTCTTGCGGCTCATACATCCACGTAAAGTCCAAGACACTTACTAGTTAAATCCGGCTGATCATCCACAACTATATACATATGATGTTTGGATGTCAACACAATAGGCTTCCCATGCTGATTTTTCAAACAAAATTTACTTCAGTAATAAAGCTGATTTTTTAGTCCGTGGTTACATCAACAAGTGAACTGGTCGTATATTGGAGTACGAGGGGTAAAAAAGAAATTTTTTAGACCTTTGTAATGGAACACATATTCATTCCATCGACCGATTTCGAATATTTGGGTAATATAAGTACCATGATCATATATGTAAACTGAGTATTCTGTTAAACACTTAACATTCCTCTGTTCATATTAATGGATATCTGGATGTTTTGTCGATTTTATCTTCACGCACATACGCACACATAGAATTCTATTTAAGTATTACGATCAACAGCAGTGTGTGATCGGTTTATCATCTGCAATCGTTTGTTTACTTCATTATATGTTATTCGTTCTAACAAATAACAAAACCTACTAAAGAAATCAAAAAGTAATTCTCATTAGGTTCATTACAATTTAAGCATAAGAAAAATGTATTGTATTTGGAGGGTGGGCGGTGGTGGAAACTTGAAACTTCCTGAATTAGCGCTATAAGAGTGTGACCAAACGATTGTAATGACGACTTACAAAAGTAAGTAAGTATCAAGACTGGTATTTGACTTCAAAAGCCACACGATTCAGAGAGAAACAACACAACCCGTCCGCATTTAACTATATTGTATGAAAAGTTTCCAGAAAGACTAGTTTTGGTGAAGCAATTGCTTACTAGGATATGAGATATGACGCTGTTATACATTTTTTATGAAGCTACGTTAAATATCGCGTTTATGTATGTAATCCCCTAGAATTGGACCATTTAAAAAACAACTTTCTTTAAATCATTACCGAGATATTGCGTGAAGACTACCACAAAAATATTCACAGCCTCGTTATATGCATGCTGAGGGATGCATAAAATGCGCAGCCACAGCTGAGAAGAATGTCGAAATATGGTGAGGGGAGGAAAAAACGCATTGGTTTTGACAATGTCAATATTTTCCCTTGGAAGCAAACGCTGCTGAAATTACCGAGTGTGCTAAGCTTGCTCCAAATCTATGGAGGCAACTTTTGTCGAGTAGGCAACTGTAAGTCACGCCTGATCTTGTCTGTTGTGCAATAACGAGTTAAATACAGCAAAGAAATGATTATTTGTAAATTTAACAATGAATTAGTCTTTGAAGTTGATAAGTGTTATTTCCTATAGTTTATAATTCATTCTAGAGCTCTGTATGCTAGTGACTAATTAAGCTGGCGCTGGTTTTCGGTTATAAGTTGTCCAACCCTGGAGCTACTTTATTGTTGAGGTATTTAACGATCTTAGGTACATTAAGAATATATGAAAGACATACCATATCTTGCATAGCATTGAGAGAGAGAGAGAGGGAGAAAGAAATTTTTGCAAAGATTTTCGCGAACAGAACCTTCTCTTGCCCATTCTAGTTCTAGATAAATTTAAGCTCTGTTTGCCAATTGCACCAATTTAGTGGAACCTTGTCTCATAAAATGTTTAAATTTCAAGTCGTTTTATATTTTTTCTTCGCAGTTCCAAATCATTTTTTTTTTTCTATTATTAACAAATATTCTTGTTGAAAACAATGTTTACTTAATTTAATGAAAAAAAAATCTTTATAAAAAAACATTTTAAAAACAATACAATACACATTAAAAACGTTATTAATATTTATATTTTAAAAACAAGAACAAAAAAAAAATTATTCCAAAAAAAGAGAGAAAAAAATTTTGTTTAAAAAAAAGTATCAAAATTTAGAAGCTTACCTTCACGTGGAGCGGGTGCAACCGCCGCTATTGGTGGTGGTAAAGCTTGTGGAATATGTCCATAAACGGCGGGAAAGGCTGCATTATAAATAATTTTGTTTGGTTTTACACAAAAATCGAAACATTTAAAAGACAACACAACAATTAAAGTATATAAAATATTTATAATAATTTATATATAAAATATATATGTATATATACTATATATATATAAATATAATTAATTAAAAAAAGATGTGTTATATTGTATATATATATATGTAGAAACAATAACAATATTTATTATTAAGTTTAATAATAACAAAAACAAAACAATTAATGTGTAAAAAAAGAGAAATTAAAACAACAAATCATATAATTTTATGATTTTTTTTTAATACACTGGTTAACAGTAGTTATGGCACAGGAACTTTGTTTTGGCATCTACTTTCATTTTTTAAACTGTAGTTAACTGATTTAAATTATCATCAGGAGCAAAAACTCGTACTGATGTTAAGGCCGAGTAATAGACTTATGTACATACACATACATAATTGACCATTACAACCCTTCAGTCAGGACTACGGCCTAGTTTCTCACACCACTCACGTTGTATGCCTTAATTTTATACTTGAGTGGCGGGACCTACAGTTTATCGTTGACTGCGAACGACAGATTTTGAGAAACTTTTTCCGACTTACGTACATACTACGGGAATTGTCTTAAGAAACCAATATAATACGTCACAGAGGTATAGGAAAGCTAAAGGCTATAATTGTGCTATCCAGTCCGTCACGAATGCCATCAGAAGAATTGACGGTGAGCGTTAAAGGCTGAAAGTGTTGTGCCAATACTATCTGGAACATAGCATATATTTTTAACAAGACGTAATGGCTGCATTTCTAAGCCATATTCTGAACGACAAGTGAATCTGTCTAATTATGGAAATTCCGACTCCAGATTACATATGCCTTGTAGGAAATGGTAATGAGCAACACGTCCTAATTTTCGTGGGGTTTCTGCGCTAGTACATCCATTATGGAAGTCGCCGTAGTCTAGTAGGTAGTGTGTTGGCTTATTACACGTAAAGCCCGGGCTCGACCCCAGGCCAGACATCAAAGCGAAATATGAAAAAAAAAATATTTCTTCGGCGACTTCCTCTCAGCAGATTTCTGGCAAAAACTCTGAGAATAAATAAAATTGCCATGAAAAGCTTCTCAAAAAATCTGTCGTTCGGAGTCGACTTTAAATTGTAGGTCCCGCCACTCATGTATAAAATTAACACACACACAACATGAGCGGTGTTGAGAAGATAGGCCGTAATCCTGACTGAAGGATTGTAATGGCCAATTATGTATATATGTATGTATATCTATTATGGAATATTATGTGTGAAGGTATGCGGTTATGTCTGGTAAGTAATATGTTGGCTTTCTGGAAGGGAGCCTGTAGTTCAAACTCCAGCTCAGACGTCTCGAACGAATCTATTATTATTATGTAATGTATGTTGGGTCTGCAAATACATATATAGATAGTTTATTTTATTTACTCTCAGAGGACGTCGCTGAAGAAATATTTTTTTTGATTTTGTTTTGTTGGAAATGTTTGACCGGGGGTTTGAATCGTGACCTCACGTCTAATAAAACAACACACTGCCTACTAGACATTGGCAACATACCTCTAGTATATCTATTATGGAAAATTATTTGTGAATGTATATTGAAGTTGCCGTAGTCTGGTAAGTAATGTGTTGGCTTGCTAGATCAGAGAGCCTGCAGTTCAAGTTCCAGCTTAGACATCTCGAATAAATCAGTTATGTAAAGTATGTTGGATCTGCAAATATGCAAATAATTTTAAATTCATTGTAACTGCACAACATTTGCAAACATACACAAAGAAATTAAGTAATTACGGTGACTAAACTGTGGTTGACGTATAGGAGTTATGATCCGGCAAAGGATTGAAGCTATCCTCATAAGCCAAAAATATAAGACCAAAACGTTTAAAATTTTAGTTGATAGAAAGGGTTATAGTTCTCCGAAGTAAAAATACTATGTGAGATGCAATGAGAGAAGTATTAGAGTTTACTACTGTTAATGGTTACAAGGAAATTATTATTGTATAAGACCATGATTTGAGAAATAATCGTGCAACCACCATTCGTGGTCGATAGGCTATGGAATTTTATTAATGAAGAAGTTTCTTCTTTTGTTTACAACAAAAATGGATTCAAACCAAATATTCATAAGCTTTACTCTGTCTTTCTTCTCTCCTGTAACCTATTTTCTTAGCTTCGGGCCAAACAAGTTAAAAATGAAAAGAATGCACTTGTGCCATGGCTAGATTTTGTTTACCAGTGTTAATTAAATTTAAAATAAAATAATAAATATTTATAAAAATTAAGTAATTATTTGTTGTATATAATTAAACAAATAACATTTAAATTTTATTTGTCAATTAAAATATGTAGTTCTATTTTTTTTAGGAGAATAATTTTAAAAAACATTTAAAAACATAAATTATTAAATAAATTATTTTAACAAATGTTTTTTTTTAGTTAAAAACAATAACAAGTGGTTAAAAGTATAAAAAAATTTAAATAAAAAAACAAACTTTATAAACAAAAACTAAAAGCAATAAAACAAAGAAAAATCTAAAACAGAAAAAACTAAACAAAACAAAACTCATTTGTTTAAAATATATTACTTTTAAACAATAAAAGCAATAATTATTTTTAATTTAATTTTTATTTGTTATACAAATATGTGAATGTTTTGTTTTGTTTTTTATTTTTCGTTTTTTTTTTGGTAACAAATTTACTAACAATTAATATTTATGGCATGACACAACAATTATAATTATAATAATAATTTAAAAAATATAAACATAAACGTAATAGTATAATAAATAGTTATAATTAAAACGAAAAAACATAAATTCTATTAAATGGTTCATATGGATGACTTTCTTTTTACTTTTTTTTTGTTTTTTTGTTAAATTATTTATTAATCATAAATGTTTCTTTATAATTTATTAATAATAATAATAAAAAACGAAAAAACAAATCTCATGAAAACTTAAATCATAATTCATTATGTTTATAAAACCAAAAATTAAAAAAAAAAAGAAAATTAAAACTGATTGTAAAAAAGTAATAGAAAAAAAAGAGTATAGTTTTCTAAAAGCTATTAATTTTAGTTTATTTAGTTTCGTGTTTTTCTTTTTATAATTTTTCTTTTAAAGTAATAAAAATAAAATTTTCTTTTTTACTTACCAACTCCAGGGAATGGTGGCATGCCAGTGGCAAAGGCATGTTGTAAAGCAGCTGCTTCACCATTTGGCAGGCCTTGGGGTGGTATAGTTAAATGTAGAGGTGCTGCAAGTGTGATTAAAACTTTATCATATTAATTAAATTGTTATCAATCTAACGCACTGAATAATTGTTAATTTATTTAATAAATAAAGTATTAGGATTTATTAGAGGCATTATAAAATATTGCAAGTTTTCTTTGGAGGGTAAATATTTTTAGGAATTAAATAGGAAGGAATACATGGTACAGAACCACAAAGATGACAAGCTATTACTGTACGACTCTGTAATCAAATCACATTTATTCAAAAAAGCTATGGCTTTGGCGAAAAGGGTTTGAGTATGTCGTGATATTAGATGTTCGTAATTGTAAGAGCCATACATACTTAATTGGTCGACCTAGATTCTCTTATGCTACTTATGTTGTGTGTGTTAATTTTTTATATGAGTCACGGAAACTACAGTTTAATATCGACTCCGAATGACAGATTTTTGAGCAACTTTTTTCATGGCAAATTTTTTTTACTTTTAGAATTTTTGCATGAAATTTGCTACGAAGCAATATTTTTGCATATTGCGTTTTGTTGGAGATGCCTGACCGTGGCTCCACGTCTACTAAGCCAACGCACTACTAGACTATGGCGGTTTAAGCATATTATGAAAATGATAGCCATTGTGATATTAAATGCTCGCAATTCTAAGAGCCATTATGAGTATTTGTAGTCGCCGTAGTCTAGTAGGTAGTGTGTTGGCTTATTACTATTGGCAAGGCCAGAGTTCAAACCCCAGGTCAGACATCAACACGAAATATGAAAAAAAACATTTCTTCGGCGACTTCCACTCAGCATGAAAAGCTTCTCAAAAAATCTGTCGTTCGGAGTCGACTTTAAAGTGTAGGCCACGCCATTCATGTATAAAATTAACTCACTTAACATGAGTGGTGTGGGAAGCTAGGCCGTAATACTGACTGAAGGGCCGTAATGGCCAATTATGTATGTATGTATGTGTGTATTGGGAGCATTTATTTCTACCACAACTTATATTTGGAAGGCAAACCATCAAATATCATTATAATACCATATAAGTCCTTTTAATCCTTTATTTATTTTACTTTTTTTTTTTGCAAATTTTCTAAATACTTACGTCCTGGGAATGGTGTCTGTGGTGGCATACCATTTGTAAAGACACCATCAGCAGCCGCAGCTGCAGCAGCGGCAGCAGCAGCACTGCCGGGTTGTCCATTTGGTGTCTGGGCACCCATTTGAAAATTGGGCATAGTCGGTGAAGGTAATGATGTTTGACCAGCACCATTTATGCCAGGAGGTATTTGAGTGGCCAATGCAGTCATTGGATTCATATATGAACCAGGGGCTGTAGCAGCGGCAGCCATTAAAGCAGCTTGTTGTTGCTACAAAAAAAGAAAAAAATAAAGATTGCATAAATAAAAGAAAAATAAGGAGCTGGTGGAGAAGTAAATAATTTATTTACCTGCGCATAAGCTCCGTATGGACCAAATTGATTAAAGACAAATGGATTAAGCAGATTCATATGACCAGCCATTTGTTGCATACGCCGTATTTGCCTTTCTTTTTCGGTATCAGCAAATTTAACTACTAAACTAGAGGAAGCACCCTGGAAAAATAAGAAAAAAAAAAAAGAAAATGAATTTCAAATTTAATTAATTGAGAGAATGATAAGGAAAATGATTGACTATTTTTATTGTGGTTTGAAGTACATATGTTTTATGGTGGCTTTAAAAACTTAATTTCTTGTTTATGGACAAAAAAAAAAAATACATTTTAATTTATTTTATTGTTTTTTAAGCCTGCTTATACATATAAAAGAAATTTAATTATACACTTAATTTTCTATTTATAATTTTCGTATAATTTATTGTCTTGCTTTTATTTTTATTTTTTTGTATTTTCTGGGGCATTAAATAAATGATTGAATTAGTTGTGCTATTAAATCGTTTACTTTGTTTTTTTTTTATAACAGCCATGTGGTATATAAATTGTAAAACAGTATGAGTGTAATAAATAATTTATTCTATGGTTATGTATGTTTATACATACATACATACATATGTGTGTACTCGTATATGCATACATTATTATAATGCTAATTAAATTTTTTATTTATAATAGAATTTATGCATTTATTTATAAGATACTAAACAAAAACCCGGCGTGCTTCGCGTTAAATATGCAAACGATTGTCCTTAACGGCGTGGGTTTTGGAAATTACAACAACAGTACACTTCTCATACCACTCATGTTGTGTGCTACGTCTAATAAGCCAACACACTACCTACTAGACTACGGTGACTTATATAAGTGAATGTATTCCATGTATTTTTTAAAGGCTGTTTCATGTAAAACTTGCAAGCAGTTAACCCAAAGACGTTCCATTAGTTGGCTTTAATTTTTCATACTTTCCATAGCATTTCGGCCAGTATCTTACTTAATTAGATAGTACTATAGCCCAGCTTCTTACGGCATCGATATACATACATACATACATAATTGGCCCTTACAATCTTTCAGTCAGGATTATGGCCTAGTTTCTCACACCACTCATGTTGTGTGCCTTAATTTTTATACTTGAGTGACGGGACCTACAGTTTAACGTCGACTACGAACGACAGATTTTTGGGAACTTTTCATGCCAATTTTATTTTTACTCTCAGAGTTTTTGCCAGAAATCTGCTGAGAGTAAGTCACCGAAGAAATATATTTTTTTTTCATATATCGTTTTGATATCTGGCCTGCGGTTCGAACCCGGGCTTTACGCCTAATAAGCGAACACACTACCTACTAGACTACGGCGATTACATAGTGTGCCATCCATATAGTGTGCATTAATTTTATCCATGATCCGTGTAGATCTGTAGGTCCCAGTTTAATGTCGACTTCGAGCGGCAGATTTGTGAACATTTCAGGCCAATTTTATATAATCCCTGAGATTTTAACAGAAGCCCGCAGGAAGGAAGTCATCGTTTTGATCGTTCATATTTCGTTTTGTTCGAGACATCTGAGTTGGAGTTTGAACGATGGGCTCTCATTCAATAAGCCAATACACTATTTACAGAGACTTATCTGTAATGTCGTTGCCCAGAGCTAAAGCTGTGGCTCAAAATATCGTCAAGTGGCATCAACTCGACGGCCGATGGACTATTTCAAAACGCTAGCTTAATTGCTCACCAAATTTAACTCTGAATAGATTTATTGTATCGCGTGCAGTGTGGTAAAAGGCATCGCAACCATATATCATAGAGCTGTAGCACGAAATATCGTTCGGTGGGTATAATTAAATCAAATGACATTGACAGCCGCTGGACTATTTCAAAACGTTTGCTTAATCTTCGTAAGTTACCTTGAAGTATTAGCCGTAACGTTGTGATTTTCAGAGCTTTTGAAGAAGTCTACTAATGCCAGAGATCCACCGCAAACCTCATTATAAAATAAAACTTTCAGAGTGCATTTGCAGCTCATAAACTAGAAGCTCATCTCAGTAAATTTGGTAATAATGAATGATGAATAACTACTGTTTCTCAAAGTATCAGAGCCGTTTAAAGCATCGGTTTTATGTTGCTCTTCAAACTCGGATATGCTGAGATATGCTGTTGCAAACCAATCACAATTTATTAAGCGCGACAAGCATTGTTCCATTTCATCCTTATTCTCATGATCGTATTTATATATAATACTACGCTATCAATATATGGAAATTAGCCTTTATTCTATAATGTAATTTGAGGTCTATTATCTTGGACTTTTTTTGACTGCTAAAGAGGCATATATTGGAAAATAAAATCATAATAATCAATAAAATCCTGCTATTACAGCTACTTTAAATCTATTGTTACGATATCTTGTGCTTAATTAGATGGCAACCATTTTAATTATTATCCTGTACATACTTATATACTCATGCATAGCGATACTAAAGCGCACTCAAGTAGACTTTATTAAAAGTAAAATATAATCGGATTACAATTAGAAATTCTCTAATAACATGAGAACACAATACATAACAATACAAAAAAAAAAAAGAACAATAGAGAGAGGCAATAATAAAAACAAAAATAAAACATACTAATTAATTTTGATAAATGATATGTATGTACACGTACATACATATATACATAAACATTATCAATGGGCACATTTCAACAAGGTAAGCTAATATCACTTCAAATAGGACATGGCATGAAATGAAATGTTTTGGTATTTTAGCAAAAAAAAAACTTGTAAAAGGTTTAGAATATCAAAGCAATCGGAATTCGAAGAACAAAGATAAATTAGCAAGAGAAAAATCTGAAAACTTTATAAAACATATTTAAAGGCTACTTTTTGTTTTATTAAAAAAATAAAGCCTGCTTAAAGGCTTTAAATTTTTACTTAATTTTTAATATTTAACCCTGAATATATTTTTTTTTATTTTGACACAGCATATAAGCTTTTATTGCTGTGAATAACGGTGTTTTTTACATTCATTCTCTTTTTCTTTTTGCTAATTTTACACAATTTAAATTATAGTGCTTTATGGCAACACCTAAAAGTATGCAACAGTTTTTAATGCCACAACAAAGTAGTCCTTTGGTAATATAAATACACCGTACTGCCAGTACGGTTTTTTTCCTTCTATTTCTGTAGAATCCGTTCCCAATAATATGAATACACAGTAAAGACTGCCGGAATTGTTTTCTACTATTTAAACATTGGAAGGGAGTTCTTTTAGAAATTCCAGGTTTCAGTTATAAATGCTACTGTTGTAGCGTCAGCAGCAGTAGTGGTGGCAACGAATAAAAACCACTGTCATGTACAACATGCGAATAATAATTCTGGCACGAAAGCCATGTTAACATGTCCCCCGTGTATAAAAATGGCAACAACTTTATAGACATATAAACACAGCCATGCTCATAGACCGGCAAATATCTACTGCATATATATAGTATATATGTATATCTACATACACACATTATTAAAACAGTCATTTGTAGCAGCAACACTGTTGCGCTGATAAATTCATACTCTGCCTTACCAAAAAAGCAAAAAAAAAAAGAACGTATAATGCAACGAAAAGGCGGCAAAATGTAGCGTTACATCCGTACGCAAATATAATATGCATGATATGTGGCAAAGTCTATATACAATATGTATATGGAGTCCTTGTTTCCATAGGCTCTTTTAAGTTCATGGATCTCTTTCGTTAGTGATATTTGTGTAATAGAATTTCATTCTGATTTTTGCTTTGCCTAGTCCTGTTTATTGTGAGAAATTTTTGAGCTCTAACAAGGATTTTCTTGTTTTCCTTTTTCGATTCTTTAAGGGGCCATATCGCTATCACAAAGTACTGCTGCCAATTTCTCTTTATTTGTTTGTATTTTGTTGCTTGGTTTCAGTTCCATTAATCAAGGTGATTTGTCCACACTGTACCAGATACTAGAATGATGGATGTACCATCTGTTGGTAACTGGTAACAACAACAACATTTCGAGAATAACTTTTTTTGTAGTGGAACACATCCATTCATTCCATCGACCGATTTCTAATATTTGAGTAATGCAAGTACCATGATCATATATGTAAACTGTGTATTCTGTTAAACATATAACATTCCTCTGTTCATATTCACATTGGATGTTTTGTCGATTTTATCCTCACACACATTCGCACACATAGAATTATATTTGAGTATTACGATCAACAGCAGTGTGTGATCGGTTTATCATCTACAATCGTTTGTTTACTTAATTATTAGTCATTCATTCGAACAAATAACAAAACCTACTAAAGAAATCAAAAAGTAATTCTCATTTAGTTCATTACTATTTAAGCATAAGAAAAATGTATTGTATTTGGAGGGTGGGCGGTGGCGGCAACTTGAAAGCTCCTGAATTCGCGCTATAAGAGTGTGACTAAACGATTGTAATGACGACTTACAAAAGTAAGTATCAGCCTGGTATTTGACTTCAAAAGCCACACGATACAGAGAGAAACACAACCCGTTCGCATTTAACTATATTGTATGAAAAAGTTTCCAGAAAGAGTAGTTTTGGTGAAGCACTTGCTCACTAGGATACGAGATATGATGTTCCACGGTGAAGGTAAGCTTCTAACTTTTGATACTTTTTTTAAACAAAATTTTTTCTCTTTCTTTTTTTGGAATAATTTTTTTTGTTCTTGTTTTTCAATATAAATATTAATAACGTTTTAAATGTGTATTGTATTGTTTTTAAATTGCTTTTTTTATAAAGATTTTTTTTCATTAAATTAAGTAAAAATTATTTTTAACAAGAATATTTGTTAATATGTAATAGAAAAAAAAATGATTTGGAACTGAGAAGAAGAAAAAATATAAAAACGACTTGAAATTCTAAACATTTTATGAGAAAAGATTCCTCTAAATTAGTGCAATTGGTAAACAGCGTTTAAATTTGTCTAGAACTAGGATGGGCAAGGGAAAGTTCTGTGCGCGAAAATCTTTGCAACAATTTTTTGCTCTCTCTCTTTCTCTCTCAATGGTTTGCAAGATATGATATATCGAGAAATCTTTCCTATATTCTTAATGTAGCTAAGATCGTTAACTACCTCAACAATAAAGTAGCTACCGGGTTGGACAACTTATAACCGAAAACCAGCGCCAGCTTGATTAGTCACTAGCATACAGGAGTTCTAGTAGGCAGAAGAGCTCTAGAATGAATTATAAACTATTGGCAAATAACACTCATCAACATCAAGGACTAATTCATTGTTAAAATTATGAATAATCGTTTCTTTGCTGTATCTAAAGCGTTATTGCACAACAGACAAGATCAGGCGTGACTTATAGTGGCCTATTCGACAAAAGTTGCCTCCATAGATTTAGAGCAGGCTTAGCACACTCGGTAATTTTAAAACTGTTTGTTTCCAAGGGAAAATATTGACATTGTCAAAACCAATACCTTTTTTTCTCTCCCCTCACCATATTTCAAGGTTCCAAGTATTTGTTTTGGCGTTTGGTGTTTTCATCAGGTTCACGGACTGTATATATTAGGCTTGGAGGGATTCCTATTCTGTACAAATGTTCCTAGAGTCCATAATGTCTGCTCAGAAGACTGGTTTCTTTTCTCAGACTGTTGCCGGATGAAGTAAAGCAACTCTCGAACCTTTTTCAACTGTAATTATCCAGCTTAAGTTTCACTGAGGTTGGTGATGAAGAAAAGCTAAGAAGATCAAGACAACACCGCTACTAAACATGAGTTTTAATTCGTCCTGTATACTGTTGTGTAGGCTTAAAACAGACAAGTAGGCACAGTTCTTTACGTGAAAGTTGTATTCTACTCTTAAAAGCATTTTAAATTGAAAAACAAACTCGAACTTGAATAACTCTTTACTATGGTAAACACTTTTTTCCTCTGTACTTATAACTAGTATTGCTTTTTGTGTTGTTGTAATTTTCCTGGAATTGATAGGGACTCTTTAGGTTTTTATTATAACTAAGTGCGACTCTCTCGCTCTCTCTCTAACCACTCTCTTTCTTACGCTCCTTCCCTATCTATACATGTGCGTTTCTATTATTAAGCCAAGTCAGTGGCACTTTTCTGTGTGCAATCAGTTTATTATGTTGCCTGGTTATGTTCATACATACATACATACATATATAATTTGGTTTTTTCTTGCTATTATTATTGTTGTTGTCATCGTCATCATGTTAACATTTATGTCTACATATAGATTTGGCCATAACCAACCATATACCATAGCGCGTTATAAGCTAAGTTTATGCATAAGGCTTTCAGGAATAACAAACACTCATACTTAATGTTCTTGGCTGTTCATGGTTCGCAATAGCACAATGGTGGCAGCAACAGCTAAAATGCAGCTACCACTACGGCTACTACAGCAGCAACAACTAGAGCTGTGCAACAACAACAGCAACAACAAAAAAGTAAACAATGTTATAATGCCGGATATACTTGCGGCTTGTTCAACCATTAGTGAACATGTAATGTGAACATAGCCTCGCGTAATCACAGTGAATGTGTTGCTGAGAGAGTCCTTTATATTCATAGCAACAGTGTGTAGCCATAGAAATAAGTATGCAGTACTCCTATAATTATTGGAGCAATTGCTCCAATGAGACTCTTCCTCATTTCTTATATGCTAGAATGGGGTATTGTTGGTGGCGCTCGCCATGACAAAAGTCGGGTTCTGTCAGTGAAGCAGCTAATAAGGATTCATAGACTTTCTGCATTAAGAGCCTACTGCGAATACAGGACTGTGCCGCAAGAGACAATTGCTGTAATATTCGGGGAGGTGTCGATAGATACTTACGCGAAAGAGTGCGGGTAGCATAGGTACAGGAAAGGAAATCATAGGAGCGGTTATAATCTGCTAGAGAATGGTAGCAAAGATGGGAGATCAAGTATTGGGGGCAGTTCTTCAATTATACTGACACTGACAGTTGGTCGGGTGGCGCGACAACTGAATAGTAGCGAATATGACGTCTGAGCATGTATTTCAGGGCAATCCCCTGACGTAACAGTTAATCGCAGGTCTCAACGTCCGACACCGGAGTGTGGGAGTACCACACTGCTTTACATCTTAGTCAAGCACCATCTCTTGAGATAGAGCAAATACCTCACTACTACACCCAACAAATGTTCACTGAAGACATTGTTTCTAGGCAATAAAAGATAGATTAGCTACCATTGGAAGACTAGCTATAGTAGACCTATCACTTGCTTAACTATAAAATAATTCGATAAAAAATAATTTAAAATTATTTTATTTCAAACAATTGTTTTTTTTTCCTAAAAGTATGCAATACTTATTTAAGTTCTTCTAGTGTAAGCCACTGCCTGTAGTTATGCTTTAGCCAGAAACCAACAGGTTTATTTGTTAGCTGTTCACGTATATTATAGTCTCATATCTGTTTTACTGTGTTCCTTATTTAAATCATGGATATGCTCATGTAGTACGTTTACCTACAAATATTCTATAGATTTTATGCAAAAATGTTTGCATATTCCCTTTACACAAAAAAAAAAGATATAAGCCCAAGTACGTGTTTGTGCATTTATGTCATACATACTACATATATACATATTTACATTGGTGTTGGCAACATTTTAAATAAATTCGTGCGGATTTTATTTTTGGCGGTCTCAGACAAATTACTTTTTAAATGCATTTTTAGTATGAACATTTAATATGTGTTCATAAGTATGTACATATGTATGTTGCATATATGTACATACAAGTGTTTTAAATATTGTAAATGTGTTGAGATAGCATTCAATTTATTTATCATACACACATACACATACTACTTTATTTCAATATGGTATGAAAAGAAAGAAAGAGAGAGGGAGCTAGATAGAGACACAGAAAAAACCAAACTAGAGTATCGAGTATAAATGCCTGCCTGAGTATATGTTATAATAACTACCGGTTTTAGTTTGTGCAACAATATTTGTTGTTGCAACAAGACAAATTGTACGGTTTGGTACACAAATTTTTATCAAATAAATTCCCGTCTATTTTTTTTCCGAGGTACATTGTACGAGGTTGTACGATTTGTACGTATACGGGTGTTTGTAATTGTGTTCTGGTATGGATTTTACAACAATGAATAAAAGATTTGTGGTCTTTAAAATATTGTTAAAAAATAATTTGGCACACAAATTAATAGCCTGGCTAAATGATAACATAAAAGAGTCCTTTTTGCACATACACACACACACACACTCACGCATGTATTTATATATAATTGGCTATGCTTCAGAGTTTGATTTAAATTTTAAATTTAAAGTTTATTTTTGGTTTAAACATTTTAAATGATCCAATGGAGGCCTTGTTACTGGAGCATCTGTATCATATATGGGCAAATGGCTGCAAACGACAATTAGGCGACAGTGACTTAATGAGATTACCTTGGTATTTTGAAAATCAAAAAGATGCCAGTCTGGTTCAAGGCTCTTGTGTAATAGGAATGTTCAAAACATAGTGAACTTCTGTAACAAATATCCTATAAAGAGAAATTTGGAAAAGGTCTGTCTCAAAAGCTATGAAAAAAGCTCCAGAGAACTGTATAGTGAAACTGAATAAAACCTTTAAGGAGTTGCATAGCGGATGATGAAAACGCTCTTAAACAACAAGTACATAGGTTCTTATTGAGAAGGAACTGAAAACCTTTATTTCATTTAAGAGAATTTATGCAGCTGGCAACAAGTCAACATAAAAAGCCTCACCTTATTGAGTTAATTAAAGAGTCCTGAGTTTCCATGTACAATACACTGCCGACTGTTGGCGAAGTATTGCCGAAGACGGCAACTGAGTCAACCCTAGTCTTTTGAAAATATTGCCAATAAAACGATTGAACAAGACGCTCAAAATGCTTTATAGTGTTGACTGTTTCTATTAAGAAGCCAATAGAGTTTCGCGAAATCTTTACAGTTCGTGAAAGGCAAAGACGGCAAGTGATAGACTAAGACTGTTAAAGCGATCATGCCAGGAAAATGCTTTGAAATCTGGACTCCATTAACAAACAGTATACGATAC
Organism: Sarcophaga rosellei; assembly: GCA_930367235.1. Taxonomy (NCBI): domain Eukaryota; kingdom Metazoa; phylum Arthropoda; class Insecta; order Diptera; family Sarcophagidae; genus Sarcophaga; species Sarcophaga rosellei. The sequence goes on along the minus strand of OV884020.1, from coordinate 9,707,824 downwards.
CATATTGCTGAACTTACGTCAGACCCTTATGGAATGTATTTCATTGATCATTGCACCAGATACAATCCAAAATCATTGCGATTTCGGATATTGCTATCATAGAGGTGCTGGAAGCTAAGTTAGATTTAAGTCCTTCGTATATGATAGTGAAAAATAAAGCCTTAGAGACTGTCATTAGATTAATGGGATACTAGTCTTACATAAAATACATTGAGGTGTTTCGGGATGAAATGAATCGAGAGACTTATAGCTTATAGAACCAGTAGGGCTTTGTGATTGTGATAAACTTTACAAGAGGGACCATTTTGTGATATACAATTGGGTGAAGAAAATGATTTTGGGACAGAAGAGTAAGTTTTTGATCCCAGAATGAAAAAATGCGATACCATAGGAACTTTTTTTAACAAAACGGAAAAAAGAGGGACAAAGCAAATGGCTTTAAGACAACATACATACATACATAATTGGCCATTACAAACCCTTCGTCAGGATTACGGCCTAGCTTCTCAACACCACTCATGTTGTGTGCGTTAATTTTATACATGAGTGGCGGGACCTACAGTTTAAAGTCGACTCCGAACGACAGATTTTTTGAGAAGCTTTTCATGGCAATTTTTACTCTCAGAGTTTTTGCCAGAAATCTGCTGAGAGGAAGTCGCCGAAGAAATACTTTTTGTATTTTGTTTTTGATGTCTGGCCTGGGATTTGAACTCGGGCCTTTCGTCTAATAAGCCAACACACTACCTACTAGACCACGGCTTTAAGACAATCAAAACTTTTATTAGAATATTTAAGTAAGAGAAGATGCATTAGACCTACCACGAATAACTTCCGTTAGTACGAAGATTTTTGTCAGAGCACTGCAAACTCAAAGCAAATGTGCTTAGATTGAAAATAATTTCGAACCCAACATGTAGCTTCTTGAGAATAAGAATGAATCTCTAGAACATGTGCTTGGAACCTGGATGGCATTTATGCATGCCAGGGAACATACGATATGCTGGACAGGGAATTGTCCTTGGTGACACAGAACAACATCTATAAATTTGTTAGGGATATGGGCTTGAAAAAATTTTATATAAGGGATATGCACTTCCCAATAGACTGTACTATGGCGCTCCATCACGACAAAAATAATAATCTGGGATATAGTCTTGGATAGTATCACTAGTTCACCTAGAAGTACTTGTTGGTTTCAAGCGAGATATATGTAGATTATGAAGTATGTTTAGCGGTTTGCTTAGCCGCACTTTATCAAAGGTTCACACACTAAGTCTTACGACTAATATGAAAACCTCTTTATTGGAGGTCTACCTCTGAACAAAATACTTTTTCATCTGTATTGTATCTAAATTTTAATTTAAAAAGGCAAGAAAAAATGTCTTATTTTAGTTAAGAAAAAAAGGGGTTTTTGTGCCTTAAAATATGCCACAAAAGTTTTTAAATGCTTTTAGAAAAGTTCTCTTTAATAACAAAACCTAAAATTATAGTGTTTCCCTCTTTTTTAAAAACAATTCTAAACATTGTACATTTATAAATTTATTTCTATTTTTTTTGTTATGTTTTGTTTTTTTTTTTGGTGAGACATATTGTTTTAATTGTTGCATATAAAAATTTATATGAAATTTTAATAATAAAACGAAAAATTCTAAAATTTTACTATTTCAATTAAAAAAAAAGTATGGGGGTTTTACAACTGCTTGCCATCGTCCATGTTTATTTTAACAATATTTCGGATGGTTGCAAAGAAGTAAAGGATGGGGTAAGGTCTGGTCCGTATGTTGTAAACAAATAACAGAAAAATACTGACAGTTTAATGGGCTTTTAAGCGGCTTTAGGCTAAAAGGCATTTTTTGATAAAATATTTAATTGATGGTCTTTATGTAGTCGTCCGTTCACTCTGTTTTTTATATTCATTTTATATTTATTTTTGTATTTATTTATTTATTTTTGTCATGTACATATGTGTGTTTGTGTATTATATATATATATATATATGTGTGTATGAGAGAGAATGTATGTGTACGGTTGTATAGTTTTTGTATTTGTTATTTATGTTGCATAGTTTTAGGCTGGGCTATATAGCCCATCCATATAAATTTATGTTGGGTTGATTTGTGATTTTTAATTGAAAGTTTTTGTAGTTTAAAATTTATGTTTTATTTTTCTCCTTATATCCTTGCATATTGGAAATAAAAATAATAAAAAGAAAAATTGTTTTTATATTTATTTAACATTTTATATAATGGAAATCAATAAATTTTTATATTTTTTCTCACAGAATATATTACAAAAAATAAAACAAAAAATAAACAACAACAAAAACTATAACAAAAATGTAAATATGCTTTAAAATGTTATGCCATGAGAAAAAACAAAAAGGAATTAATAGGCGTTGACAATTTTTTATAGCATAAATAACGAAATTTAATTTATTTTATAAAAATGATTAGAATTTGTAAAATATGAAAACTAATGTAAAGTGTGCTTTTAGGTTGGCAAAAAAATGTTAGCATACTTTTAGGCAAAGTACAAATTTTAACACTTGAGTAAGCAAATATTTGTTTATAACGAATTTGGTTAGAACTGACATGTATGCCAGGATGAACTTATACCCGGAAATATATACTATATATACCAGGACCCATTGCAAGGCCAGGTAGACCAATTTTAAAAATAGCTTAAGGAGAGTTGAAAAATATATGAAAACATAAAAAAATACACAAAATATTCATAGCATTGGCCTGACCAGAGCAATCAGAAATTGTTCTACGGCAGCGATAGAGGCTCAGTTGGTTTTAAATCCTTTGCATATGGTAGTAAAGCTCAGAGTCATGAAGACTATAGTTAGAATCCTGAGCCTAAAGTCAGACAGACAATTATCAAGGAGAATTGTGACCTGAGAAGTCTAGTGACTGACAATTCCTACCTCAATTGTGAACTGAACCCGTAAACTTTATGATTCGAGAAATATAGGCGAACTTATAATAGAGAACGACGAAATTCGAAAGCTACATACTTCTACACTATCCATACTATCATGTGTAATACAAATGGGTCAAGGAGAAACAAAGCAGTTTCTATTTTCCTAGCGGAAATGTAGACCACTGAAAGTTGTTCTCAAATTTAACTTGTACAGGAAGTGCTTTAAACGAGACATAGTGATACTATCCGATCGATACTAGGCTACACTCTTAGATTCTATACGGTTATCTCGAGGTTTATATGGGACTGCCTGGGCAAAGCTAATTCAGATAAATAAGGGAATAAGGCCATCCTTTTCTAGATCCAAGAATCTGTGAGAATTCAAGACCATGATTAAGCAGAAGAAGGATAAGAGCTTTCAGAGCTGCAGGCGGTCAAGCACTTCAGCTTAAACGAAGAGCTCTTTGGGTCTGGGAGGATGCAATTTATGTTTCCAAGGGGTCTAAGCAGAGAAGTAAAGAAGATAATGTTGAGAAGCAGGACTGTATGTAGTCAGCATGGAATTTTGTGTAAATGGGAGTGAAATGGAATTTTATGGGTAGCCTATGTAGAAATTTTTAAATTAATACCATCTCAAACTGGTGTTAATTAAATATACCAACGCTTTAAACGTGCTTTAAATAGTATTCTTAAATAAATGGATCTTATTAAGCAAAGTTATTGAACTTGATTCTTATTGTTGTTAAAAAAAAAGGATTTTTTATATATTTTTTTTTACTGTAAAAGATTTCAAAGTTTTCCAATTTGAAATAATAGTTTTACATTGTTCTCTTCTTTTTTTTTATAAAAATTCCTTATTTCACAGCAAATAATCATCAACCCTTTTAAGCTCAAACTTTTACTTTTCTCGTCTGTTGCAATTCAATTTATTTTCATTAGCATTAAAAGCTCTTTTATGTAAAATTTACCACAATTTTATACCTACTCTTTACCATACTTCATTTGTCATCAGCTCGTCTTAAAACTTGCAAGCTATCCTGCTAAAGGACAACAAACAAATTTCGTTTATATTTAAATCAACACACAGAAACCCAAACCCCTCTCTCTCTCTCTCTGTTAAGGCACTGTGTTAAAGAAATCAAAAGCGAAACATTTAACAGAAAACCGGCAACATTTTACATATAAAAGTAATACAATACGATACTGTAACAAGAGTTTTACTTCAGCTTGTTTTCTTTCCTTCGTTTTGGAGTCCTTTTTATATTTCTTTTCTTCTCGTATATTTAAAATCTGATTGTCAGTGAAATAACGTGATGAAAGGGTGGGGAAGAGGAGAGAAAAAATTGTGTGTGAGAAAAAAGAAAAAAAAAAGACGAAACTTTTTTAATGTAATTGAATTAAATACGGGAAAAAACGAAGTGAATTAAATAAGTTTTCGCCATTTGGCAAGTTTTGTTGAACATACAATAACGACGACATCGTTCAACAACACTGCCGACAAACTCGAGCCTTAGCTAGGCCATGTAGCCAAACAGTTAGCGAATAATAGAAGGTAAGGTGTAGTAAAGAGAAAATCACAATTTTTTTTAATAATAATAACTTTAGAAAAGTGTAACTTTTTGCCGTAGTAGGTTATGTCTCGAACACCGCAGGGGCATTCCGAGGCAAGGAATGACGAGCTTAACGACCCCGTGGACCCCATGTGAATCCCGGTAGCGTATGCCTCGGATCGAGCGTCTGTACTTCATGTTAGAGGCGGCTGATTATAAATGCCATTTGGTTGCAGAAGGGAAATTAAGAAAGGAAAAATACCTGCGACCCAGAACTGAACCCAACGATGTGAAAAACACCTCGCAGAGGGCGTTGTTTCTTGGCAACGACAGATGGCAGACCCATCATCCTGGAACCAGCTACTAATTATCCGCTCAGCTTGAAAATAATCAGTCGATTACGGAAACAACCACACAGCAAAAAAAAATGTCTAGAACAAAATGAAATATGAAAAGAATACTTAGCTGTCTAGTTGGGTAAATAAAAATTGCCAAACTTCTGTCAAAGTTTCTCAAGTCTCTAGTTTGTAGGTCTCGCCACTCATGAATAAATTGGACACATACAACATTTTTGGTGTAAGAAGATGGGATGTAATCCTGACTAAGTAAGTGAGTTTTAGCAAGCAGCAGCAAAGAACTTTTTGTGTTGCCACGAGTTACAGTTCATTTTAAATCAAACCGATGTCAGGCATGGTATAGTGGTACTGCTCCGATTTGTGGTTCGCAACAATACCTATCGAGTGATTGTCCCAGATTTGAGATCCAACTTAAAATGCCCTTCTAAATACGTACTTTCGTTGTTCTTTTAAAGAGCATAGAACCTCAACAAATTGGTTGATTGTGGTTCTATATTCACGCAACTATTTTGTTCCTAAGTATGGAGGCTGTTTCTGCGTCAAAATTGAAGTTGATTTATTAGACGTGAGGCCACGGCTTAAACCCCAGGTCAGACATCTCCCATAAACCGAAATATGAAAAAAATATTTCTTCGGCGACTTCCTCTCAGCAGATCTCTGGCTAAAACTCGGAGAGTAAATAAAATAGCCATGAAAAGTACTTCAAAAATCTGTCGTTTGGAGTCGACTTTAAACTGTAGGTCCCGCCGCTTGTGGATAAAATTAACGCGCATAACATGAAGCCAGGTCGTAATCCTGATTGAAGTGTTGTAATGACCAATGCCTCTAGATTTTGTACAATGGGTCAATTCGACCTCCGGGTACTGTACTTGTCTTAATTAACAAGTACACGTCCTCTAATGCCTCTAGATGTACCGTTCCATATCAAGTAACCGTAGAGAAGATTTGGTTTTATATTTCTGTTGAATATGGTTCATTATGGGAATCGAAGTAGTCAAGTGGCTAGTACATGGCACAAGAATTTGAGAACTTGAGAGTTCACACCTCAGCACATATTGAAAATAGAAATCTGCTACGTCCTCTATTTCTGTAAAAAACTCTAAAAGTTAAATATGACTGCAATGAGAAGCTTTGCAATTATCCTTCGTTGTAAGGATTCCATGTTAAACTAAAGGTCTCGGCACTTATGAATTGAATTAACATACGCAACATGGGTGGTATGAGAAGTCATACTGTAATCTTCACTAATGGCGAATAAAGCCTTCAATGAGAAGCTAGGTCGTAATCCTGACTGAAGGGTTGTAATGGCCAATTATGTATGTATGTATATTATACTAAAAATATAGGATTTCTTTTTACTACATCTCGTATATCAATTTATAAAAATAGTAAAAAAAAATTCCGACTCATCCTTTATTTGTGTTACACAGTGAAGTATGTATACAATGAATAGTGTAGTGAACAGAAACTCTTTTTCTACTTCATGGATTTTGCATAAAAAACCCCAAGCCTTTTTGCTTCGTCTTTTATTTTTGAAAAATTTTATTTTTTTATTTTTTACTATTGAAAGCAAAGTTGTAAGTATTTAAACATTTTATCACATAACGTTCAAAAGATGAAGGTAGTAAGTTGAAGAGTTTTTAAATAAAAGGAGTAGTTTGTAGTGAGTGGTAAGGGCAGCTGGAGGAAAAATATCACAAAGTAGAGGGAAATAACTCATAAAAAAAGTTACTTTTTTTTCTCCCCAGCTAGTAAGGTTTTCTTGATGTGGTAACACACAAAGTGGCTTTAAATTGTATAAAAATGAAAAAGAAAAAAAAAACCTTGCCATTCACTGAAATCCAAAGAGGCATAGTTGGCTGGGAGTTAACGTTGGGTTTGCAGTAAGTTGAGACATTGCTCGCTAATTTTATCAAAAGATTTCCACAGTGTGTAGCCACCATTCCTTGATTTTCTACATTTAATATTAGAAAAATTAGTTTTCCAAAGAAAAGGAAAACGGAAAAGTTAAATTTCAATTCAATTCAATTTAATTTTGTTCATTCGTTTTGCTTTTCTGCAGCTGTTTTCTACTTCAATGACTGATTTATTTGGCGTAAAAAATTTTGAACATTAAGTTTTCTTTTTTGCAACATAAAAAAAAAGAATAAGAGAAACCCAATGAAAATAAGAAAATGAAATTGTTTTTTAATTCTTCTACCACAGTTCAAGATATTTTTTCCAATATTTCTGTATACAGTCGTCGCGTTGATTACACAATGAATGTTGACAACAAAATTAAAATGTTTTTCACTTGCAATACATTTTTAATTAATTTTAAGTTTGTTTGTTGGCTTTTTTATTTTTTTTTTTTGTTTTGTTATAGCAATTTTTTTTTGTTGTTCCAGCATTTAGTTTGTGTATGACATTTCTCTCTCTTTCTCTCTCTTTCTCTCACTCTGGGTGTGTATGTATGTGTTTAAAATTAATTGAAAATGTCATTTGCCGCAAATTACTAAAAAATAACCAGGTTTAATGCTAAGGTATTAAGAGTAGCGCGAGTGAGGAAAAAAAATACATACAAAACCAGGCAATTGTTTTATAAAAATGCAAAAATAATTGCAGTAAAATGTTCATGGTATTATAAATTTAAAAGAACAAAAAAAAAACAATGTATTATAATACAATTTATAACAAAAATAAAGCATAACTCTACTGGAATTAAAAAATATAAGACCTAAAAGTATGCAATGCAGAAATAAAACGGATTCATTTACACATGTTATTTAATTTTAAATTGTTTTAAAAAAAGATTACAAAAAATTATAGAAAAAATGAAAATTAAGATATTCCCTTTACATGTTTGAAAATTGAAAAATAAATACTTAAAACAATACTAAAGGTAGGCAATGTTATCATATACTTGGGTCAATTAAAATCATTAATTTAAAAATCATTGAAATGATTTATAATTTTCCTAAAGGAATGGCCAAATCAATAAGTATATGTGGTTAAACATGTTTTAAGTAGAATTTAAAACTTGTAGTAAATATATGAAATTAATGCCTATAAGTATGCAATATATATTGCAGAGAAGGCACAACAAATATTGAGTGTTTATCTACTACCAATTGCAAAGAAATAAAAAAAATTACGGTTATAGAGAGTTAATAAGCAACAAACTTAGTAAAAAAAAAAGAATTACAATAACAAAACTACAGTAAAAATTCTAGAAGTTGTCAAAGAAATAACAACTCAAGTGTGAATAGGGCGTTCCCAGGGAGTTGTAAAAGCTGAACATTTGTATACGTATGTGGTTAAACATGTTTTAAGTGGAATTTAAAACTTGCAATAAATATATGAAATTATTGCCTGTAAGTATGCAATACATTGCACAGAAGGCAGAACAAATATTGAGTAGTCATCTACTACCTATTGCAAACAAATAAGAAATTACGGTTACAAAGAGTTTAATAAGCAACAAATTTAGTAAAAAAAAGAATTACAATAACAAAACAACAATAAAAATTCTAGAAGTTGTCAAAGAAATAACAACTCAAGTGTGAATAGGGCGTTCCCAGGGAGTTGTAGTAAAAAGCTTAACATTTGTATACGTATGTGGTTAAACATGTTTTAAGTAGAATTTATAACTTGCAGTAAATATATGAAACTACTGCCTGAAAGTATGCAATATATATTGCACAGAAGGCAGAAGAAATATTGAGTGTTTTTCTACAACCAATTGCAAGCAAATAAAAAATTACGGTTACAAAGAGTTTAATAAGCAATAAATTTAGTAAAGAAAGGAATTACAATAACAAAACAACAATAAAAATTCTAGAAGTTGTCAAACAAATAATAACTGAAGTGTGAATAGGGCGCTCCCAGGGAGTTGTAGTAAAATATATCAAATTAATGCCTGTAAGTATGCAATATATTGCATAGTAAGCAGTATAAATATTAATTGTTCATTTTGATAAAAACAATTGCAAACAAATAAGAAATTATGGTTACAGAGAGTATAATAAGCAACAAATTTAGTAAAGCAAAAGAATTACAATAACAAAACAGCAATAAAAATTCTAGAAGTTGTCAAACAAATAAAAACTAAAGTGTAAATAGGGCGTTCCCAGGGAGTTGTAGTAAAAAACTGAATATTTGTACACTGTTGTATTATCAATAAAATAAATAAAGGATATAAAGTTGTCAGTCGTCGTAGTATAGTATGTAGTGCGTTGTCTTATTAGACGAGAGGCCAAGGTTTAAACCCTAGGTCAGACATCTCCAATGGATCCAAAAAACAAAAAAAAAAATATTTTTTCTGAGACTTCCTCTTAGCAGATCTCTGGTAGAAACTCTGAGAGTAAATAAAAAATTGCCATGAAAAGCTTCGCAAAAAATCTGTCGTTCGGAGTCGAGTTTAAACTGCAGGTACCGCTACTCATGTATAAAATTAACATGCACAAGATAAGTGGCGTGAGAATCCTGACTGAAGGATTGTAATGATTAATTATGCATGTAGGTATGTATGTATACGCCCTTAAGAAATTAAAGTAATACATATTAATAATACTCTCAACATCTTCAAACAAAGCAACAGCCCATTTTCCCATAAACCTGAAATAAAATTATGTTCGAATCTAAACATCACAAATAAGAAAGTTTTGTATAGTAGACATGATAATATTATCCTTGCTACTTCCTTTTCTCTAATTTCTAACTCTCTTAATAAACTTGTAGTTTTTCAATCACCCCTTTTAGTAACTGAAAAAAATGAACAGCATTTATCTCTCTCTTTCTCTCTCCATTATTTTTATTTCTTTTCGTAATAAGTGTTGAAATTATAAATGTTTTTAGCCGAAATTTAACACTTCAACAATAATGACTTCCCACAGTATTTTAAAGCATTTTGAAACTTTGCCAAACACTTACAGAGGGGCTCTATTTCTAGTTGAACACGAGCTATAATAATAGTTGAACCACAGCAATAGGAAAAGCAAACAGAAATGGCAACAAAAGCTTGCCACAAAAACCTCTGTAAAGCAGGCCAAACACAGCAGAAAGCAGTATAGTATAGCATAGCATGGAGTATTAAAAAACAATAAAAATAAAAATGACGACAAGGCTTTTGCCACCAGAGAGAGAGAGAGAGAGGGAAAAAATATGTTGCAACAATTTAGCCAGGCAATTGCCAAAAAAAAAAAAAGAAAACTAGAGTGAGAGAGAAAAAAAATAAAATAAAAGATGAAAAACTAAAAGGAAAAACTTCTGCTTACAGCAACAACATTAAACGGAAGTTAAACTGAAAATTGTTTTAATAGCGTCACGTTTGGCCTTTTTGTTAGTACTAAACGAGCTAAAAGTATGTTGCATGCAACATGCTATTTTGTAATATGATGCCAAGAAAAATACACAAATGTATTTGTGCCCCAAAAACCAAAAAATAAAAAAACCACCGAGAAGAAATACAAAAAAAAACCAAAAACAATCTAAAACACAAATTTGCCTGGCTATGCATCATTTCAATAAGACGGCCTGGCCTGCCTGTTGCATATTTGCACAATGGGCATGTAAGCAGCATTATATGCAAAGGAAATTTTTCATTTACTTTAGTTAACATGACATTAAAAAAGGAAGAAAGAAAAAAATTTTTTCCTTTTTTTTTCTATTAAAATATCATGTTTGTCAGTCGTCAAACAGCCTAAGGAAAATTGTCATAAAAAAAAGAAAGAAATTGTGTATGTGTGTTAATAAATTAGAGGAAACAGGAAACCGGATGTTTTAAAACATGTTTTCCAAAGGAAATTGAACTGAATATGAGAAGATTGTGAAAATAGCAACCAAATAAAAAAACGATTTGTTTGATTAAGTGTTATAAAAAAATACGACAAAAAAAAAACAACAAATTGTAAATATATACATCATGTAAAACGTAAAATATAATAGCCTGCTTTAAGGCATTCATTTAATAAAGAGTTTAAAAAACAGGTTTTTTTTATACATTTTTGATTAATGGGAAAATTGCCTGCATGTTAAAAAGAAGGCTTTAAATACTATAAAAAAGTAAAAAAAAAACTTTAATTCTTAAAAATTTATTTAGAAAAAATTTAACAAGTATACTTTTAGGAAGTAGACAACAACAAAATCATAGCATACTTTTAGCGTGCATACAAAATTAATCAATTAAAATGTAATATACAAGAAATTATTGCATATTCTTCGTCAATATTTATTCACAATTTGTCTTGACCGCACTACACATAATGCCTACATTTTATTGCCTGTAGCTCAACTCCTGATCCTCAAGAAGGTAAAGTAATAGAGACTTGTTGTGTGTATTCGTCGTAGTCTATTAGGTAGCGTGTTAGCTTATTAGACATGAGGCCACGGTTCAAACCCTAGGTCAGACATCTACAACTCAACGAAGTATATATAAGAAAAATATTTTTTCAGCAACTTCCTCTCCTCCACGAATAGTCGCCGTAGTCTAGTAGGTATTGTGTTCGCTTATTAGACGTAAAGCCCGGGTTCGAGCCCCAGGTCAGACATGAAAACGAAATATTAAAAGAAATATATTTCTTGGGCAACTTCCTCTTAGCAGATTTCTGGCAAAAGCTCTGAGAGTAAATAAACCTGCCATGAAAAAGTTTCTCAAAATCTGTCGTTCGGAGTCAACGTTAAACTGTAGGTCCCGCCTCTCAAGTATAAAATTAAGGCACACAACATGAGTGGTGTGAGAACATAGGCCGTAATCCTGACTGAAGGGTTGTAATGACCAATCATGTATGTTATGTATGCATTCCACGGGCCAAAACATTCAAACAAGGACGTAGTGTTCTGTGCGAAATACATAAAAATATGTGGTTTTAGTAAACAAGTCCCTTTTAATGCGCTAGAGTACTATCCCTTTGAGCAGCTATTGAACATTTCCTATGTGCTGCCAAGAAGCCTCAAATGACACGAGGCACTGGTTCAAAAAAAGAGAGTAGTACTCCATTTTCAGATGGATGGATATGGTAAAAATAGTGAATTATTCGTTTTATCGTCTTCGGGAACGGAGGCACTTGAAAAGTTCTATCGATACTTGAAAAGTATACAGGTTGTAGCGTACAATACATTGTAATCAGAACATATACAGATTACCTAACCAGACGGAGAGTTCTGCAATTGAGTAAGCTGCACGCGTGATTGAAACCGCGGTCCTAAAAAGGGTCGTATACGTCGACACAACACCCGCCACTACTGAGTTCCTGACAACGAAGAGGCGGACGAACAGGCACAGAAGTGATCGGAGATATTTGAGGAGGAGACTATAGAGGGGACATATGTGTCTATATAGGAATATTTTTCTGGAAAAAGTAGCATGGAATTCAACAAATAAATAGGCCTGCAATTTTGATTTTTCATTGCCTTTAGGGAGGGGCCCAAGAAATTGGAAGGTTTTCAACCGAACAATAATATATTTCAACTAAAGTATCATTCGTTTGCATTAATAAAATTGAATTTGTTTCGTTTTTATGTATCTGCAATAATGTTTATAAACATGTTTATTACAATTTTACTAAGAGATCAAGTAGGTTCGTTCAAACATGTTCGATCCGTTTGTTACTGTTAAATAATGTAAATATTAGAATAGAACATGAACATAGAATTGCTTATTATTAGAATGTAAACATGTTCTTAATCTACATATGCATATTGCTATTACGGCAACATGTTGATAAGATTGCGTATATAAACAATGTTTATGAAATCAATTGGGGGATATAATTTAACAAATCTCAATTTGTAGTTACATCAACATCGTAATACACAAAAATGATTGCGGCCAATCCATTACATTAAAAAAATCCTTGTGCGCACCCTCACAACATTCATACACATACAGTATCGGACAAAACATTTGCAACTACCATAACGATTTTATAATTAGCTCAAATAAAACACACGGGGTAATCAAATTATAATTTTTATATTATTTACATAACAAAAGGAACCTCATCTGCGATAATTAATAAAAATTATTTTAATTTCTTCTTTAGATAGACATTTTTAAAACTTAAAATAAACATAGTCACTTCTTCTGTAAGACAAAACAATTGCAACTTAAAAATATTCCACGGTAAAATATTTGTTTGCTTAATATTTCGTAACGAAACCCTTACTATCTATTACGGCTTTGCATCTCCGTGGCATCGAATCTATTAAATGATTAATAGTGGCCTGTGGAATAGCATACCACGCATTTTTAACCCGATTAAAAAACTCGTCAGCATTTTGGACGTTATTGGGATCAATCCGCTGTTTTACAATTGACCAGAGGTTTTCTATTGGGTTCAGGTCCGGCAGTTGAGGTGGCCATTCCATTACATTAATATTTTTTTGCCTAAACCAAGTTTTTACTACGTTCGAAGTGTGTTTCGGGTCATTGTCTTGTTGAAACTTCCATCGTAAAGGCATTTCCCATTCAGCGTATGGCAACATAACCTGCTGAAGGATGTTTTTGTAGCACCATTTATCCATTATTCCTTGAATACGATGAAGTGGGCCCAAACCATTGGCAGAAAAACATCCCCAGGCCATGACATGACCGCCTCCATGTTTGACAGTCTTTACACAAAATTCTTTTTGTACTCGTTTTCCTTTTGGCCGTCTAACTCGAATTATGCCATCACAAGCGATAATATTGAATTTTGATTCGTCACTGAAAAGAACGTTTTTCCATTGGTTTACTGTCCAACTAATATGTTCTTGAGCAAATTGTAGTCGTTTCAATTGATTACGCTTAGATATGAGAGGCTTCTTAGCTGGCCGATATGCTAACAAATCGGCATCAATAAGACGTCGAGAAACAGTTTTTGCGCTTACTGGAATATTGAATTCTTTAACCAATGTTGGAGCCGATTTAAAAGGAAACTTTTTAATCTCGCGTACAATTAACGCATCGGTTCTTTTGTCAGTTTTTCGAGGCCGACTGCCTTTGCTGATAACCTCCACAGACTTGGTTTTTTTTAAACGTGATAAAATTCGAGAAACTGATGATTTATGAACATTATACTTAATGGAGAGTTCTTTTTGAGAAATTCCTTGATTGAAATCATCAACAATATGTTTTCGTAAATCTTTACCGAACTTATCTGGTGCCATCTTTATCGAAATTATGGCTAATTAATAAAACTTGTATTTTAAGTAAAATATTTTTGCAAATAAAGGCAAGTGAGATTTTATACCAATTAACTACGAATTGGAACATAACAAAACGAAAAATAACCGTTTTTTAAACAATGACAACAGAAACTGTAAGAGTTGCAATTGTTTTGTCGGATGAAAATAATAGGTCGGATTCACATACTATATGCAAAAATAGCACTTAGCTATAACTGAGTCTAAAAAATGTATTTAGTTATTACTGACATAATAAGAAACTTGAACACACAAACCTAAGTTTGAATACTAGACATATTCTAATTTTACGAACCAAATCTTGCATTATGAATGTTGGTTGCAAATGTTTTGTCCGATACTGTACATAATTGGTCATTACAATCCTTCAGGTTACTTAACCTTCAAAACAGCTATATCTAGTAATGGAGAGCAGGAAAATCTAGGAAATACTTAAGTTCGACAAGGATGGAGAATTTCGTCGCACTCTAATGAAATTTTAACGGAATTTTGCCCCACCAGGATTACTGCAGAAACTGAAATGATGTATTATGGAACTGTATGGATACAACGCCTTTTATACGAGCGTTCAGACGTCATCGGTTTCGGGTGATATATGATGGCGAACGTTCTAATAAGACTACTGGCAGGTTTCATCCGAACCTAGGGGTGATACAAACACACCACTAACGGATAATGACAAGGGGTATTACCACATACATACATACCGAGTAACATAATGGGCTATATGGCCAGTGAGTGAACTTGCCTGTGAACGGCAAGCCCCAGGCCAGACATCAAAACGAAATATGAAAAAAAATAGTTCTTCGGCGACTTCCTCTCAGCAGATTTCTGGCAAAAACTCTGAGAGTAAATAAGCCTGCCATGAAAAAGTTTCTCAAAAATCTGCCGTTCGGAGTCGACGTTAAACTGTAGGTCCTGCCACTCAATTATAAAATTAAGGCACACAACATTAGTGGTGTGAGAAGCTAGGCCGTAATTCTGACTGAAGGGTTGTAATGGCCAATTATGTATGTATGTATGTATGATTCATCCGAATCTACAAACACACCTCTAGCGGATAAAGACAAGGGGGCTTACCACATACCCAGTAACATAATGGGCTATATGGCCACTGAGTGAACTTGCCTGTGAACGGCAAGGTCCCCACTAACCTAACCTAACCTAACTAACCAGAACATAAAGAGCTTCTAACATCCCAATATTTACTGATGGCTTAGTATTATTGTTAATAAAAAAATATTGAATCTTTTGCTCAATATATTTAACACCACACTCAATTTACATTCAATTCCATTAAGAGATTGACTGTAGATGGGATGCGAGTGAGTCGATGTCCAAAGAGTTCTGTTTACGATCTCAGGAATATGAATAACAAATACTACTGTTACTAACAGACGTGTAGATATAATTGGAAGTGAGGAGAGCATATAATTGATAAAAAATCAAACAAATTTTAGTCAACTATCCCTACTTTCATACTCCAATGCACTACATAAGTACGGGTAAACCATCTTTTGGTCTAACAAAGCATAAATTTCTTTAATTAATAAGATGACTAATACCAATTTATTAATTTTACTAATACGTCTTCATAATTAATGACTAAAAACAAAGGCTAAAGGAGCCTTACAGGTATGCAATGAAGACCATTTGTCTTGCAGTCCAGCTTAAGTTAGGATTTTTAATTGTTTTCTCAAATATGTTGCAAGTTTTTTGAACTCTAAACTGTTTGTGTTATTTATTATCTGACATTAAATAACTTTTAACAATTGTTTTTAAAGGAATATTTCCATTTTCTTTGCTTTTTTCTGAAAACTTTTGTTATTGTTTTAAATATTTTTTACTTTTCTTTCGTTGTGCTATGCTAAATGTCTGATAAATTCTATAAATTTTGTTTTAAAATAAAATCTATATACGAAAGGTACGTATGTATGTTTGTGTGTATACATAACTTGTTGTTATTGGTGCTGTATAGAGCTAGCTAGGTTGCCTAGGTTTTAAATCCCCTACAGCTTTAGTGTAATTAAATTCAAGTCCCTTTTCTTAAGTACTCTTAACACTGCTGCACACACATATACTCATCAATTTTCCAATCAAATTAAACTCTTCCTGCTGCCACCATCACCACCATCAACCACTTTCTTGAAAAACACCAAAACCAATACAAAATACAAATAAATCAACAGCATGAGAGAACAGCAAGCATTTGATCTAAACACATACACATAAGCACTTATTTATACATACATACAATAAATGTAAGTGGTTTGGTTTCACATGTAATGGTAAGTGTCCACCTCCCATAACGCCTCGATAACATTGCAAAATTATTGTAAAATATGTGGGATTTTCTATATTTTTTTATTTTATTTTTTAGCAGGAGAGAGAGAGAGGAAAGAGAAAAACGTAAAGTACCAAAGAGCCTTCCTTATGCAATAACTTAAGTGTATGTGTAGACAAAGAAGATATGCTCTCTCTCTCACTATCTGTTTTCATTTTCCTTAAGAGTTACGAAGGATCTTACTGTCTTGTTGCATTTGAACAGCTTATTGTCCTTTTTTTTTTGCTTTTTACTGCTTGTGTTAAACAATACCGAGAGTGCATGTGTGTAATCCTTACAAGAGTGTAAAAGGGTGTGTGGGTTTGTTATTTCGAGCATAGACCATTTACTTAAGTAAACCTTTGGCAAAAGCAACAGGAGGGATTCCAAGCAAATTTCTATAAAACTTCTGGTCTGTCTTGGCCTGGCCTCTTGCTAAGCCATAAAGGACTCCAACTTGTTGTTGACGTATGTATTGTTGCTGTTGCTGCTGCTGTTAGTCAATGTGGCATAAAAGCCATTTAGAATTTTTCTCTCTTTCCCTCTCTCAAATATATATTTCTTTTATTATATAAAAATATTTTGTGCAAATAGTATAAAATCTACACGGCCCACTTACTTGGCTCACTTACTCAGAGAGTTTCATAAAGGTCTCAAAAAGCATTAAAGGTCCTGCTGATGCAGTAAAGTATTGGCATTGGCATGGCATAGTATTTTATTTTATTTTTCTTTTCAAAAATATTTCATGTTGTTGTAGTTTTTGTTGTGCTACAAAAGCCTTAAAGTAAAGTGAACTTTGTCAAATCATACTGGTTTTTCAAAGAACTCCGAACACATATCTTATATAGTTTCATACTGTTTTCAACAATTGGTAATGCAAACAAACAAACAAACAAACAAACAACCTACCAACCAACAAATAACATCAACAGCACAAGCAACAACACATAAAAAGGATTCTTAAGTTGTATGAGAATTTTTCCAAGTGCCGGCCGGGTGGTTAAAAGTCTTTGCGCTCATCATCATTTGTCTGATTTTATTTTACAAGCCTCGGTTTCGATTGCTGCTTTTACGTTAAGGACAATAGAAAATGTTTTTAGGAGTCGATATAAAGGTTGGCAATAGAAAACAATGTTTCCTGGTGAGATTGCTTAAGGAAGGTAGAGATATTATGTATATTGAAAATTATTGTATAAATCGCTTCAAATTCAATCAGGGTTTATTGCATTCAAAGCTTTGTTTATGAAAAAGTAAAAATGACAGCAATAAACTTTATAAATGCGTATACATATGTACAGGATTACAACCTAGCTTCTTACACCACTTATACTGTGTGTGTGTATTTTATACATGAGTGACGGGACCTACAGTTTAAAGTCGACTTCGAATGACAGATTTTTTTGAGAAACAATTTTATTTAGTCTCAGTGTTTTTGCCATAAAGCCTGAGAGGAAGTCGCCTCATATATTATATGTTCATATTTCGTTTTGTTGGTGATGTGTGACCTGAGGTTTGAACCTTGGCCTCACATCTAACAAGCATTGCTCGTAAATCGCTATGGGAGCATCGGGGATGCCTTATTAGCTTCTTCTACAGCGCATAGAAAAGGACGAAAGAGCTCGCCAGGGTCTCCAATTCCAATGACTGGTTATGATCCAACAGCTTAAGTTCTATCAAAATAAAAGTACTTTTTGTTCGGACATATTTTACATTCTACTCGCCTGTCTTGTAGAGATCTTCCGTTCATGATCAATTGGCCATTTGATATTCAAATACATTGCAAAGAGCATCTACAGAGTATTCATAAACAACCGGAGGTTTAAACCCATAAAAATTACTGCCTCTTCTTCTCTCTCTCTCTATCATTCTTTTCGTACTTCTAGTACAGTATCCTGCTCTGCTTGGTTATATACCAACCTCTGAGTGTTTAGTAATTGGGTTTAGAAGCTATCAAGTAGATAAAGAACAACCTACCAATTCAAAATATCATATTGAGAATTGCAGCCTATAAGTGGATGAAAACGCAGATGGCGTGCAATAGATTAGTGAAAGAGTTGTTTCCTCTATAAGACAAAGGCATTTCATCAGGTCCACACTAGTTTTCATTGTCTTATCTTCCAGTGAATCCAGTACGATTATGAGAAAATTTTTTAAATAAAAAGAAAAGAAAAAGAGAAAGAAAGAGAGAGGTAGGGTAGTTTAGAGAGGCATGCTCATGTTTGCCTCTCGTAAGGGAAAGATGCTACTCCAGGAGTGCAGAGTAAAATGCCAGAGAAAAGGGCACATTATGGCGTGCAATTACAACGTGTTTTAGAGAAATAAAGTAATCGAAGACGAAAATGAGAAAAAATTAAAAACCCAATGAGCCAGTGGGAAGGAGAGGGAGGAAGGGAGTGTGGTAAAAGGTTTCAGTATAGCCCCTATTTGTAAAAACAGCTTTTGTCATACAACAAGTATTTTACAGAGGATACTTCTTAGAAGATCATGATGTTCGTAGTGATTCCACATGCACGAACCCGTATGAGCGTAAAGTTCAAGTGAATTAGCAACTCAGACACAAAAACGTTTCCCTAAACAGGGAAAAAGTGAATCTCTACAGTCTCCTTCCTTTTAGGCCTACAATCTTAATTTCGGATAATTTTTAATAATGTAAAGCGGATTGTTGTTGACGATGATGTAATGAATTGTAATTTTCTCTAAGCACCCCAGTCTATTAGATAGTGCGTTGGCTTATTAGACGTAAGACCACGGTTCAAACCAAAGGTTAGACAAAACGCTGAGAGTAAATAAAATTGACCTGAAAAGTTTACGAAGAATCTGTCGTTCGGAGTCGACTTTAAACTGTAGGTCCCACCCTTTCATGTATGAAATTACCAGACACACAACAAAAGTGGTGTGCGAAGGTCGTATGTGTAGTTATGATAAGTTGTTCTATAATTTTTTTAATTTATTGTTCCTACTATGTAAGTATTTCTCTTGAAAACAGTGTATATTTCTGTGTTTATTTTTTACATGACTTTATTTTCTCTTCTTCTGCTCTCTTTCATGTTTAAAAAATATTTCATGTTTGTTGCTTTTGTCATTGTTGTTTGTTATTGTTGTTGCAGTTTACAACCTGTATGTCTGCAGGTATTTTCTATTGTTCTGACTTGCTGCCTGTTGGCCTGGCTGACTGTTTTATGTTGCCATTGCCTGTTGCATAAATATTGTAAATGTCATCATTATTGTTAAAAATGAAAATGATTTCTGGAAGATGCTTAAAAATTTGTGTGTATTTATAAGCATTTCATAGGAATTTAAGATGAAAGAAATATTTTTTCCAGGATTCCAGTTCCTTTCGAGTTTTTACCAGAGTCCACCATTACACCTTGTTATTGCAGCTATATTGATGTACGAGAGCTCTGTCAATAATGTCCAATAGTGAGAGGTCAGAACCATTTAGCTTTCTACAACAAGGGCAAGGCACTAGCACATGAGCTGAAAGATAGATCCACACCTTCTACAGAAGTTACTTGCAGGAATGCCGTGTATTTCGGATATCCAAAAAACCAAAAAAAGGAGGCGTGTAAGAGTCGCTACTATGCTATGTATGCATGTGGGTCTTCAGTTTTTATACATATGCACGTGCCCAGCGGAGGTTGCGTGTACCCACTTGCTGGCAACGAGATTGGGCCTTCCTGTAAAACAAGTGGATAATATCCAATTTAATTAAGGCAATAGGAATACCTATGCCCCGAAAAATGTCAGAGATCGTGAACTGCATACCGATCCTGGCCAGCTTCGCAGAAAGGAAGCAAATATAAGAGCTACCTTTAAACAATCCGAAATTCCCCTGAGAAACACTCGGAATTCGTGGATAAGGGTGGACGTTAAACATACATTCGTTACGGATTTATCGCAGTAATGTAAGAGATTTTCAAGGAAAATGGCACCATCCAATAGGCATTGTTCTGCTTTCAAAATGTTCATGATCTCTGCCTGGAAAACACTGCAGTGGTCATCAATACAAAATTTCAAGGAGCTCACTGGGAGCAGGGTAAAAGTCCACGATTGGAATACTAAAATCAAATGTTCTATTCATAAAGTTATAAAAAACCCGGATGTGTCTATGTCGTTCATAAAATGAGAGCATATCCGTAGTGCAGGTTAGGCAAGGATCTTTGAGTTTTACTTCATCAGGCGAAAATTTCGAATACGATTTTGACTGGTCAAAGAATGAATGGAAATAGTGGCAGTTGCCCAAGTATTTGTGCTATAGATAGTATAATAAAATGGTAATGGAAATGAATAACTGAATTGGATTTAATAGGCCGTATGCCTAGCTGTCACATGCATGAACTGGCTTGACAGCAAAAAGGAGAATGCTATTAAGTTATGTGTTCTGTTAACATGAAGGGTTCTTCTACTGGTTCTAGAAGGTATTTAAAATGTGATATGGGCTGGGCTTGATAGTTATTTTAGAAGCACTATACGGTTTTACAATAGTCAAGACGGTTGGCTTGTCCTTCGAAGGATACTAAAAAGATATTTTTTTATTTTTAATAAACAATATATAATTGAATTTAAATCTTTAATTCTTAAGTTTTTGATTTAATTAATTGAATTGAAAGGAGCCTATAACTATGCTTTATAATTAATTTCAAATTATGAATTTTTCATTTTCAAATTATTATTCTTTTTTCGTTCGATTAAATTAAAATAAATCTTAATTCATTTAAAACAACAACAACAACAACAACAACAACAACAACAACAACAACAAAATTTAATATAAATATCAATTTTTATTAAATCAACAAAACCATTGCTTTCTATATTTGAATTATTTTGCTGTCGTCTATTTTGTTTTTTTTTTGCACCAAATAAATATGCAACAAAATATTTCGATTTAAAAGTTGTTGTTGCTGTTTGGTAAATCGAAAAATCTATACAAAATGAAATGAAATTTATTTCTAATAATTAAATTTTTCAAATACATGTACATACAACAACCAATACAAATAAATGGACAAACAAGCAAATAAACAATCATACGATCATTGTATCATCGTTTGTTCATGTTGTTGGTGTTGTTGTTGTTGTTTGGCTCAACACAATTTTGTGGCCATGGACCCCTAAAATGCAATATTTATAATTTGATTAACAACATAAAATAGAAATGAACAGAATCAACCAGAACAACAAATAAAAAATTAGAAAAAATAAAATATTAAAAAATAAATGAAATACAATACAATACAATACAATCAGAAATAAATAAATCAAATAAAACTATACAATATTAAAACCCTGACTCCCTAACACTGCCATCTAACCCATGGCCATGAATTGACCATTGTTCAGTACTGATGCTGACGATGATGATGGCTATGATGACGACTGTGACTATGACGATGATAATATTGTTATAAAATATTCATAAACCTATTGCCAACTCTCTTTATAAAACATATAATTTTTACTTTACTATACAGTAGATGTATACATATACATACACTCCAATATAAACGTTAGACACTGTAAAATTGTTTGTTCGAAATTAAATTTTCAACAAAATCTTATTTGCCTTGTCTTCCCAATAAAAAGCAAAAAACACAAGAAAAAGAGCAGCAGAGCAAAATATCATTTTATGTTGAAACTATTACCACTACCACTACTACAACTACTACTACTACTGGCAACACAAAAACACATTTAACTTAAATCAAGATCTAAATAAAAGGAAATCAACCGTTCATAGACATTGTTAAGTATACTGTTGTACTGTTCTGTATCCTGCTTAAACGTTATAAACTCTAAAAGTCCTTCTTAAGCAGCAAAAAAAAAAAAAACAAAGTTACCAAAAAAAAACAAATACAAACATAGACATAAAACTGAAATGAAATTGCAGCTTTTTTCCTTATTTTATGAGAGTTGTTACTATTGTTGTAAGCAGAAAAAAAGAGCAACTTTAACAACTACCATCATAGTAAAATGCTTTAGACATTTTACTTAAAGACCCAGGGTAAATAAAAGGACTTTCTGCAATTTACTACAACTTGAAATGTACTCTACAAATGGTTTTCAAATCTCAAATTATTACGTAAGCCAAATTTTTAAACTTAAAACCTAAAAATAGGCAATGATTTTTATCATAAAATTTTAAATTCAAATCCTGAAAGTAGGCAATGGTTTTTAACAATTAACCGTGGATGAAGAAGTGTTTCCGATAATTTAACACAACTCTAAAATTGGTTTTTATTAGCTACAGCCAAAAAGTTTCTTAAAAAAACGTGAATTTTTAAATTCAATACCTAAAAGTATACAATGATTTTTTAAAGATTCTCACAGTAAATAAAAGACTACAATTTAATATAACCTGTCAAATAATGCATAATCGTCTTCATAAGCTACAGTCAAAATATTTTCTCTTTGATTTTTATTTTATCAAATCCTAAAAGTAGGCAATACTTTTTTAAAGACCCCTGAGTAAATAAAAGAGCTTTCTATAGTTTAGCTCAACTTGAAAAATATTCAACAAATGCGCTTTATAAGTAAATTTAAAAAACCTAAAAGTAGGCAACGATTTTTTAAAGAGATTTTTTTTTGAAGTGAACAAAATTAAAATTAAGTTCATTGAAATGTTTTTCCTAACAAATAATTAGTATTCGGTAATGATTCTGTGATTTGATCCTTTACTATAATTATGCAATTCATTAAAAAGTAATGCTGCCTACTTTCAGGATTCTAATTTAATGATTCAATTTTCTTACGAATATACTAATCTATAAACTTAAGTGTTTATATATATCTAGTAGCAGAAGAATTTTTGCAAGTGAACTTTTCTCTCGTAACACACTCGTACAATCATGTCAAAAATGTGTAGCATAATTTTAGGTGTATGATTATATGGATTACTTTGAAAGATGTTTTTTTTTTGCAAATGTGAGCAATTAGATTATAATATTTGTTAGCTCTGATTAGAGACTACATTACATAGACTATAGCTATTTAATTAGATTAAATATCACAATTTTTATTAAAAGGTAGACATACATAATTGTATAAATTTAGCATGCGTTCTGTTTTCTTATCTTTTTTTCTAATAAAATTTCAGTGTGACGAATTCCATAAATAATTCGCAAATGCCTGATAAATCTACACTTTAGGTCAGTTTAAAACAAAAGCTTACACATAATCAGCAACATCTATTTCTCTATAGAAGATATATGTATAAACATGCCCGTCTTTTGTCTCAAATGCATTAGTGTTCACTAATGTTTATTTTTTGTTTGTTTGTTAATTTTCAGTTCAGTTCAACAGTTTTTGTGTTATCCTTAGAAGCAGCAGCTAAAACTAAGGATATATAAAAAAACAAAAGAAACAACTTTAAAGAAAAACATTATTATCCCAGACATTGATTTAACAACATTAGAGGCAGTTGTAAACATGTTTAGGGAGCTTTGTGTGTGTGCACAGTGTACTGTGCTCAAATTCTCTTAACACCCCATGAATGGTCATTTGTTTTCAGAATCATCATCACTTGGAGGGGAAGATGTTTTGAAAGATTTCAAATTAAGCGTAAACGTTTGGCTTTAAATATGGATGGCATGGGAAAGAAATTTAAAGTGACAGAAAATTTTTTCTTTTGAAGGCGTATGATTAATAAAGATTTTTTGAAATAATTTTTTTATACCAAGGCGTATGAGTAATAATTAATTGCGATATTAATTATAGGTTAGTAGTTATTATTAGAAAACTGTTTAATAAACTACTTTTTAATTCATAATTATTTCTTGTATTTTTTTTCTGTATGTAAGCAGAAGGAAGGAGTCTATCTTAAGGCATAAAATCATTTGTGGTTTTTCGTTTGGAATAATTAATAAATCATACAATATTATTAGCTTATAATTGAATATTATTATTCATACATTATGGCTCATTGCTTTTTGCTCATTGCCAAAAATAAAGCAGTTATAATTCATATTTCCTGTTCCTTTAGCGTACAAACACACACACACACACTTTTAAGCATTTTTTTCTTGCCGTAGTTTTAATCTTTTTAAATTATAGTTTTCATTCCTTCTTTACCATTCTCTTCAACTGCTTCAACTTCCGTCTATCATTTCCTTTAGCAATTTAATACACTTGAATGCTAAAAAAAAGACAAAATTTCTTCCTTCTGTTTTTTTTCGTTGTTTTTTGGAAAAATTGAAAATCTTTTTAACATGCCACATTACATTTTTCAAATGCATATCAATAGCACGATGGCTACATGCTGCCTTGCCTTAGTAACGTTAGACGGCAACAGTTACTGGATTTCTCAATATTATTTTTCATTCAATTTTTTTTCTCCTCCCATACTACTGCAGTTCTTCTTTTTTTTATTTTTTTTTTTGTATTCAAACAAAACTAACTTGCACAACTATCGGTCCTATACTTACTATATCATTTCTCTATATATCATTATACTTCCTTTAGTCAAGCGTATACAGTTGAGTAGTAGACTCAATGTATGCTTAACTAAGCCTGCAAGTATTTCGTATGCAAACTATGCATAAATCTAATGGCAACAACTACAAAAGCAACAGCAACAAACAGCATTGAATAAAAATTTGTAGGGAATATATGCAAAAAACAAAAAAAAAATGGAGAAGAAATTTGTAGTTGTAAAACTAGTTTTAGTAAATGTTTCTACACTGAACGGAAATTTTCTTTTGAAAGGCATAAATGTTGTATAGGCCGGCTTTATGGCGTTAAAGTCTTCAGAAGTTTGTAAATTTGAAAATTCTGAAGAACATTCCAAGATATCTGATCTTCCGGTCAAAAGTGTGTTTAAAAGAAATCTTTCCAAGGCCTTAGTAGTGGTCTGGAGACAAAACATGTATCTTAAATTTTCAATTTGAGATTGAGTGTTAGAGGGAAGTGAATCTGTAAAGCCTACGGTGCTGACAAACTAAGAATACTCTTCCAGGAATGTAGAATGTAGATTAAGGCCTTTCTACTTCATTTTATACTATCTTCTGTCATTTAATTCATTTCTTTCCGAACCCTTTGATACCGTGCGAGGTTTCAGACAAGGCGACCCCTTATCATGCGACCTCTTCCACTTCGTCATGGAGAGTGTTGTGCGAAAGGCAGTAGTGAATCGTAATGTCACTATTTTCCAAAAAAGCGTCCTGTTGCTTGCGTATGCCGACGACATTGACATCATAGGGCGTACTAGCGCGTGCTACCTTTGGTGCTGTTGAACGGTAGTCTACTAAGATGGGCTTGGCAGTAAATGAAGGCAAAACGAAGTACATGTTATCTACAAGTAGAGACATGCGGCGTATTGATTCTCAGATTACAGCTGATAATTATACTTTCGACACAATCAAAGAATTTATTTATCTTGGCTCCGCTGTTACCACCAAAAATTATGTCAGTCTGGAGATCAAGCGCAGAATAACTCTTGCCAACAGGTGTCATTATGGTCTCAGTAGGCAATTGAGTAGCAGAGACCTGTCTAGTGCGGCAAAACTAATACTCTACAAGACGCTCATCCTCCCCGTGCTTCTTTATGGCGCAGAGGCATGGCCCTATTAAGTACAGATGCAGCAGCCTTGAGAGTATTCGAGAGAAAAGTCCTACGCAAGATCTTCGGTCCAGTGTGAGTTGGCGTAGATTTCCGTATCCGATCCAACAATGAGCTGTATGAGCTCCTCAACGACATAGACGTTATACAGCGTATTAACATCTAGCGGCTGCGCTGGCTCGGCCATTTCGTTAGAATGTAGGGGGATGCTCTGGCGAGACAGGTATATGATGCGGAGATCTGCGGAAGTCGACGGAGAGGACGACCTTGTCTGCGTTGGAAGGACCAAGTCGAGGAAGTCCTGTCATCGATTGGTGTGACCAACTGGCGTAGGCACACAAGAAGCAGAGGCGCCTGGAAGGATGTGTTGCGGCAGGCCGAAATCCATTAATCGGGTTGTTAATGGCCAATTAAGTAAGTAAGTAAGTACGTTTCTAAATCAAACACAGGATTATCGGATTCTTCAAACCTCATTACATTCTGCGTTGCTTGATAACAGATATCGAATTCAATTCCATAATGAGCTTCTGGTGCTTAGCACAGTGGTTTTAGTAGTTTTAAACGAAGCGGAATTAACGTACAACAGGTAATAACAAGAGTTGCGACGACCGTCCAGATAATTGCACACGACAAGGGAGAGATTTGAAAGCAAATTAATCCATTCTTTTATTTCTCTCAGTGTTTTAATAGTGGTGGTTTAGTTTTTTATTGCGTTCGAGTTTTCTATTCTCTTTTTTTTTGTTTTGCTGTTAAAGGCTGTTGAACAAATATATTCATTGCAACATTTGTCGTCTATACACTCCGAGAAAAAAGAGAAGCACACATTCAGATTGCAACCAAGAAAAAAAGGCCATTTCCACATACAATACAGATTCAAGTCGCTTACATTTCATTTCTGCTTGAATGGCAAATAGTTACCAAAAGATTTTCTTGTTTAGTCTTTATTTCCTCTTTTAGCAGTAGGTTTTCTCTTGTACGAAATTTCTTACTGTTGCTCTATTTTTTCGTCTTCTATTTAATTTTTTTTTTTTTTTTTTGGTATCAAGTCATTTGTTAGAAATTTTTAAAAGTTCTTTTTTTATTTTTCTTTTGAAAAAAAAAAAAATAGGAAGAAGACAACTAAAGCAGGATGAGAGAAAATATGTCTTGTATGCAAAAGATTTCTGTTATAGATTTGTAGCAGCAACAACAACACAAAATGAAATGAAGCATATGCAGTCCAATGGAAGATGCTTTTAAATTTCTTTAAATACGAGTATATGTATGCTTCGAAAAAGATTTGTAGTAGAAATAGTTTAAGTGTATTGAGAATATTTTAAATAAATGATAACCTAAAAGTATGCTTTAAATTTTGTGATAAAACTGTAATAAACTTTAATCGAAAAGAAAGAGACAAAAATTTATATATACGTCAGAGTGTTGAGCAATAATCAAAAGAAAAATTGTTTTTAGGCTAAAATATGAAATAATAACAAGAAAGGCCTAAAAGTATGCAATGAAAATATTTTTATTACCTTATATAGAACAGTTTGATACATACTTCAGATGCTGTGGCAAACCATTGAAAAAAATTGTAAATATGCCTTTGAAGAAGCAACAACAGTTTGAAATTTTAAATCAAACACTTAAAAGTATGCTGTACATATTTTTTCTATTCTGTTTTTGTGAATCACCTAAAAGTATGCAATCGTTTTTGATATTTAGAGGATTTATGTCTTAGGTTTAAAATTGTCTTTAATATTCATATTTGTTAAAAGAAATGACTGTTGCAATTGTTGCGGAGTTAAATTTCAAGATAACTTAAAATATCACTTAAGTGCTTATATTCCTTAAAGTACCTCTAGGGCTAGGGCAGTGGCGAAGCTCAACTAATCCTGTTTTTCCTATCTCTAGATGTCAGTTTATGAAATTTTGCAGACTATTAAGACTGGTCATCAGCCAGCTGATAAGAAGTTAAATCTAATAGCTGCAGTAGCGGTGGACACTACTTTGGGCCCTTGTCGTTGTATGATAGGTGGACAAGTCTAACCCGACATTCATGCGAGGAAAATATTCAATTGTACCCTGGGCAGCACTGTCCCAGTGGCAGTGGCGGTTGACACTACTTTGGGCCGTTGTCGTTGAATGATGGGGGCAAGTCTAATCCGATATCCATGCTAGGGACATTTTCAGTTGTACCCTGGGCAGCACCGTTGAACTCAATAATACTGGAAAATGCTTAGTTTGAGTAATAGGAGGGAATGGAGGCTACATATCCTCTTGAAGGGTAAACTAGTCGATTTATGCGAATGGGCAAGAATAGACAACGGGAAACAGAAGGTACTCTGACATGAGAATAATACGGAAGTAAAACGAATCTGCTGAACATGACAAATAGATTCAGTACCCGTTAGATCCTTGGTCATACGCGAATAAATAGACAGTTTGTGAGAAGAGGATCTTTCATCTCGTTGATAGGGCGAGAAACTGTCTGTAGTTTAGTAGGAAAAGCTTGGCAGTACACTTGGAGAAAGGGAAGAGTTAGAGAAGAAAGGACTATTCTCAAACTAAATGGGTTGGAAAGACTATATACATACTTTTCGTAGGCAATTACAAAAGGAAAAGGCTTGCGTTATGCATACAATTATCCTGCTTTAAGGCTAAAAGCATTTTACATTGAAATTTTAGGTTTAATATGGAATTTTCTATGTTAAAGATAAATTTCCATATTTTCCGGAAATCTTTTTATAACGGATTTATTTCATTCTTTTTTTTTATTATTTTTTTTGTTCTCTTCTATTATATTTTTCTATTTAAGCAGTGATTTTTCTTTAACAGCAATTTGAGAGGAAAACTTTTTGATTTTTTATTTCATTTTTATTTTTTTTTCTTGCCTTGCCATGCTTTTAGGTCCTGTGCTGTGTTTAAATTGCTGTTTAAATCAATTTGCCTTTCAAGTTTTCTTTCGTTTTTCTAGTTTTTTTTTTTACTTAAATAACCTAACCCCCCTTTATTTTTAAATCATTGTTGAGGACTCGGTGTTAACCCTATTGTTAGGTATTGTAAAAGAGAGAGTAGATGGTGGTAGTGGAGGGATGTAAATGAGAATGTGAAATAATAAGAATAATAGTATGATAGAAAGGAAAAAAAGAAAAAAAACTGGAAAGCTTTTCAATTTTCACAAAAATATACTTATGACAGACCATTCAAATTTCCTGCAGTTTTTTTTTTGCTCTCTTGTGCTCTGGCTTGTTGTCGTAGTGTTTTGTTTTTCAACCCAGAAATATGATTCTTAAGATTCTTTTCTTTTCTCATTTTTTTTTCACATTGCCATTGCGTTTAAACAGCTTTCCCTGTTACATGAGATGTCCTTTTTTTAAACACAATTCATGAATCTCACTTAAATATTATTTTTTTGTTTTGTTGCAGAGAAAAAAACGAGAAAAAACGAAATTTTAAAAGATGATGACGATGATGATCAGAGAAAACTTGAGAAATTGAAAAATGGGGACGTTGCTAGTAAACGAAGCGTAAACTTAAGAGGCTGGAAATCATGCTATATACTTAAAATCTCATCTCTCTACGAATATTTTTCTACTTTTTTCTCTTTACTTTGAATTTTTTATTTTCTTAATATTTGAATGGTTGTATATGGTTGGTTGGTTGGCTGGCTGGCTGGCTTTTCTTCAACTACAATTGTTTTGTTTGCATATTTCTCTCAACTTCTCTCTCATTCTCTCTCTTGTCTTTATATTCTGTTGCCTGCTTTTGGGCGGAATATTTTTTCATATTTTTCTTAATATTGGTTTCAAGTATTTTACGGAATTCCTTTTTTCTTCTTCTTGTATTTTAAAAATAGGAAAAAATATGAAAGAACGTAAGAAAATAAGGACCTTTTGTTATGGCAACCGGCTAAGAAGTGAGTAAGAGAATTCTTTCTTAAAATAATAAAGGGAAGGGTTTAAAAAAATGTGTTCCGCACAAGAGGACGGTTTCAAAGATACTTATCCTTGGCAACCGTAGAACCATTATTATTTTTATTACTTATTTGCTTTTAATATATCAAACTTACTACTACATTGACATCGTTTGTGATGTGATGTGATGAGATGAGTGAGTGCCAGTGTAACTGCTGCCTATGTTACCAGCAGGACCAAATAACCATGTTTAAACAATCTGCCATTACTGTTGTTTTAAAGATTGTAAAAAAGACTGTACACAGTCTCTCAAGTTCGAAATTCTTTTTCAATAGAATTTTATAGCTCTAGACAGACAGACTGTACAGTGAATGAATTGGCCAGGCTTAGTACATTCATCGATATATGAAAAGTTCTAGGATTTTTGGAAATGGACAAATTTGGTACCGCAATGGACCATATATATTGCCTAAGTATGTCTGCTCCAACTGCACACCTAAGATTCCAAGAAATTAGTGGAAAATGTGGAAAAGCCACAGATTGCAGAAAAACTGACTGTTTGGTACACGTTATTGTCTAGGGGGTGAGAGAACCAATGACTGTGAAGAAGTCATAGAACTTGGAAAAGCTGACTGTTTGGAACGCATTATGGTCTGAAGGTGTCCATTTGGACAGTATTTTCATCGAATAGGATTGTGAACGAACCATTGACGTCAAGTTAAAGCTCTATGGCCGTATGATTCCCGACCTTTTTTGCCTGCAATTGAAGATTAACAACTGGGTGATATGTGTTTTCAACAACACGACCGGATAAGTTTTATTGGAGATGAAGTTTCCAGAAATAGGAATTTCACTTTCTGGTGACCCCAATTAGCTATCAACATTATCCGATTGTGGGGTTACGTGAAAGGCCGCACTACGTTTACAATTTCCTAATGTTGAAGCTTTTGCAAACGAAAATTTAAAATTTTCATTCAGTGTATGTGTTTTATTTGCTTTTTCCAAGATAGACTCAAACGTGAAGGAACTTGTATAAAAAAACAAAATTGGAAAAAAAAGGAAAATTATAATAAAGAAAACGGATGTCGTTTTCTTTTGCATATTTTTAACTTGGCCAAGATATTTGAATATCAATAATTTCTCTTGAAAAAAAAAAAAAAAATTCCAATCCTCATTGAAACTCCTCCTGTGCCAAAGTATACAAAAATTTCTCCATTTTTTCTTCCTTTTGATCCTTGTTGATATTGAAAATTGGTTGAGAAATTGTTGGAAGTATTTTTCCGTTTTTTCTCTAGTTGTTGTTGTCCTTATAATAATAATGCTCGCCAGCGCCGTAGAATATGCTTCATTTTTTTCCTGTTTGATATTTAAGCAGTTTTAGTGTTTTAAGTTTTAAATCGTTTTTTTTTTTTGGTGTTTCTTTTTTAAGATTTGTGTAGCCAGGGTAATCACTGTCAGTGTTTCTTGTTTTTTTTTGCTTTTTGGTATAAGCAGACAAATTTTAACTGCTGCAGTTGCTTAACCTCTCCTAGTGTTCTCTCGTTTCGTTCAACCACTCTTACTTTAAGTGGTTGTGATTTTCTACTTCTCTCTTGTTTTTTGTGTGTGTACTTGTTGTGTTGTATTTATATTTCTTGAACAGAATTTATGATCCTTATTCAATGTCCTTACATTGTTATTAATAATAAGCTATGCAAAGTTTTCCTTTTTTTTTTGACTTTACCCTCCCTTAGTTTTTATTGCAATTCTCAAGAAACAAAGCCAGTTAAATGTAAAACTTATAAAAAATACATCTTTTACTGGCTTGTTTTTATTGTTTTCTGTCTCGCAGGATGTTAAGCTTCCTTTAAGCAAAACAATTAGTTTTTTATGACTTATAATAATAACTAAGAAAAATGCAGATTTCTTGTTGGATTTTTTTTTCTTGATTTTAAAAAGGACATTACAATAATGAAAAATGAAGAAATATAAGAGGAGGAACTAAAAAATGAAAACAAAAAATCAATATATTCCAACTTTTTTTAAAAAGAAAATTATGCGTGGCGTTGATTATACAAAGAGCGCCTTAAAATATGCTTTTAAATAAAAACATTTCTTCAAGGCCTTAAAATATGCTTTAATTTTCTATTCAAACTGTTGCAATTTACCTTAAAAACATGGCCTTTACAATGTTAAACAATTTGTTGTTGACCTCCCTTAAACCCTAAATGTATGCAATTGAATTTTGGTTTTTCATGTTTTTTTTCTCTCTGATTGTCTATATCTCTCTGCCAACCACAATTTAAATATATAATCTACAGCAATTCAATTATGTGTGTGTGTGTGTTTTTTTGCTCTCCTGGAAACTATTCTATAAAATGAAATCACCAAAATTGCTAGCCAAGAAGCAAAGTGAAAAAAAAA
Organism: Sarcophaga rosellei; assembly: GCA_930367235.1. NCBI lineage: Eukaryota > Metazoa > Arthropoda > Insecta > Diptera > Sarcophagidae > Sarcophaga > Sarcophaga rosellei. Next base: position 9,675,653 of record OV884020.1, on the reverse strand, counting down.
AAAAATAAATGAGCGTAATACCCCAAAATTGTATAACAAATTTTGTGTTGAACCACAAAATTGTCATATTTGCCACAAAATGTCCAATTACGCGTAATAACAACACCACAATTTTTGATAGTATTAATGTTTTTGGTACCAATAATATAAAATTTGTTGTTGCTGCTGTTATTGCATTGCATTAAAAATAAATGTAGCATGTGTTTGTTATATAAATAAATTTCAATTGTGCATGTGCATATGAACTACATATTTTTTTAATGTCACATACATAAAATATTTATTAAAAAAATGGGGAAAAAATCTGCCAAAACCTAATGGTAAGCATTGTAATTGTTATAGAAAATTTTACAAAACGTGTATGCAATGGACAAAAACTGTGGCCTGCAAATGATTTTTACAAAAAGCGCGTGTAAATAGGAAAAAATAAATTTTAAAAATATTTTGCAAGTGAAGTCTACTTATAGGGGTTGATAAGAAAATCTATAATAGTGTATAATTTAGGGTGTTGTTTTTTAGCTGCATAAATACTATTGATAGGAATAACTATGTTATGAGAAACTATAGAAATGTTATTATCGAGACTTGCAACTATGACCTCAAGACTTTGGCAGTTGATAACCACCATCTTGTTGATGCTACATCTATCAAATTAGGTGTTATTCGTTCAGTTTGCTTTTCCAAATCACTATGGATGGATAAAGCATTCAACAACAAGTGCGAATAACAAAATTGTTTTATCGAAATGGGTGCTCTAAACAGACTACGCACTTACCGCGTGTTTCGTTTAATTTGACGATCGCCATAATCTTAACACTGGGAGGAATATTCGCAATGTGGTGGATAAATTCGAGGTCCACTGGTGTAGTAAACAATCAACCCACACCCGGACGTCGACGAAATGCAAGATCTGTCGAAAATCTCGCCGTTATGCCTAAGAGTGTGCAGAAAAATCAGAGGCTGTCGATTTAGCATCGCTTGAAAAGCTCAGCTTTTTGCAGACCACAAGTTGGCGAATTTTGCCTCTTGACTTGGGTCGGTAGCTGTATAAATTACAACTAACACAGGAATTAAAGATAAATAACCATAGACTACGATATATGTATGTTCACTAAACGAGATTTGAAGAAGTTGGCATGTGAATTTAATTTCGAAAAATTATCTTCAGCGAAGAAGCTCATTTCTGAGTGAATGAATGCGTTAACAAACAAAATTGTCGAAGTTAGGACAATATCAATCCACATGGGATCCAAGAGAGCGTACAATGCATCCCGAAAAAGTATCAGTTTGGTGCGTATTTTGGGTTGGCAGTATCATTCCTTCATATTTCTTTGAAAACGACATTGGCGAGGTCGTCACTGACAACGGTGAGCTCTTTGGATCAATGATTGCCAACTTCTTTTGGAGGATCTGGGGACCAACGACATTTGGTTTCAAAATGAGGGCACTACGTGTCACAGAGCTTGAGTTACATAGGATATTCTGCACGAGCGATTTAAAGGCATGATCATCTCAGGTGAAGGTGATGTGTACTAGCTCTCAGCGATTTTTTCCTGTGGCGTTTTCTTAAGTCTCAGATGTATGCGAATCTAAAGAACCATATAGCAGAGTCAATGGGATCCTGTTGGTCTCTGCTGGCACTAGAAAGAAAGGGAGAACTAGGCTGCATATTCTGAGTCATTGTCCTCTATCAAGAAAATTGAGACGAACGATTTTTGGACAGCTTAAATTTATTGACAGAAAGTGTACAGCCAAAGCAGATTTGGATAAAATCTCCAAATCGATAACATCATAAAATTAGCAGGATAGCTGAGAAATGACAGGAGGGAATTATTATTAATGACGGAATAGGTACTGTTGGAAATATATTGGGGCCTTATGAGTCCCAAGTACGCTATTAGCTTAGAGGCCAGTTTAACGTAACCTAACCTAAACTGAGAGGCTTTGTAGCTTCTTGTAAAAATTCAAATTCGTTGCATCAACTGAAAACAATCTTCAATGGAAAGTTGAAGTCAAGCGATTGTGTTTGTGGACATATACAAGAAACCATGATAGATATGTATGTTGTTAGCATAAGCAACGACTTTGTTACACAAGGACTCAAGCTGGATAAAAAGTGAACTAACTACAAGGTTCGAAGGTGCCTGTTCTCCTATTTATTAAACTTTCAAAACAGATGAGGAAGAGTTTAATGAACCCACTTAAACCTCTAGTCCTTTTTTATGTTTTAAGTAGGAGGCCTTAAAAGCCTGTCAGACATTAAATGTGATATTTATTAAATAAATACAATTTTAAGCTTAATTAATTTGGATGCCTTAAAGCATGTTTTATTTGCAAATAAATAAATGCTAACAAAATCGTTTTTACAACAAACATAATGTGGTTTTTTTCTGAAAGAAACAAAATTTTTTGTTTTGCATTGACACAGCCAGTGATTATTTTCAAAATGAAATCAAACGCGACAACACACATATCACTCTAACCTCTTCTATTATAATGGCATCGTGTGGCAAACAAAATACCTATTATTGTATTATTATTTTTTTGTATTTTCAATATTATTATTATTGTTGTTGTTGTTGCTTATTTACTTTATTAAAAATTAATAAATTTTATAAAATACAGAGATTGTGATTAAAATTCATGCCTAAGGCATTATTTGCACGGATGCAATTTAATTTATACGCTGGTGAAAAATTAAAACAAAAAATAAAAAAAAAATTAAAAAAAAAATTATTATAAACAGAGCTGGTTGGCTGGTAATATTGTATTTGAAAATAAAGTTCATAAAATCACGTATTCAAACAGGTATTTATAGAATGAAATGCGTGAGTGTCTATCTACTTATATGTTTGAGTGTATAGTTTTCATATGCAACTGGGTTGCGTATACTTATATATATATGGTTTGTGTGTGTACATATTTCCCTCCCTTTTTTCCATTTTTATATATTAATTTTTCTTTATTTTTTTTTTAATACAATATTTTGTTGATGTTTTACCTTCAAATGTAAACAACACATATTGAAAAATTGATATATTTGTATGTTTATCATCACAACCACACATGCACACTATGTATACAAATAGTAATAGTAAAGTATACACGTGTGTGTGTGTGTGTGTGTGTGTTTGCGCCTGAATGCATTATGTAAATATTTAATTATTTGAAACATTTTTTCCCATAACCTATGCGAGTTTAATAATACTTTTATAAAATGTTTAAGCTAAATGTTAATATAATATATATACGCACGTATGCATGCATTCGTGTATGTATTAATTAAAATTAAGTAAATTAATTTTTGTTGGCGCATAAAAGTATGCTTTAAAATATTTCAAGCATAACCGTGACATGGCAGGTTTTTAAATTAATTGTGAATGAAAATGGAAAACATTTTGAAATTTTTAAAAATAGTTTTATGTAATTAAAACGAACATATTTAGAGCATACTTTAAGGTAAACAAGTTTTCGGTTTTTTAAGAAAACTGTATTTAGTTTTTACAGCCGCATGTAGTTTCTGTTTAATGTTTAAAACTTAGAAAACAAATTTAAAATCAGAATCCTATTTATTACAAGCCAAGCTTTAAACAAAGTAAGGAATATTTGATAGCTATAAAGCATACTTTAAGGGAAATAAAACCTTGGTTTTGAAGAATAAAAAACATTTGTTTTTTATTTTAAAAACTGATATTAATTCAAACCAAATTAAAAGACCGAAGTGAAAAAATGTCCAATATTCACGATGGGACTACTGCAAGAGCCTTCAATGCATCCACAAAAAGTCAATCCATGATGTGGATTTTGGACTGACGACCTGATTAGTTCAAATCTCATTCAGAAGGACGTCGGTCAGCTCATTACTGTCAACGTTTAGCAATGTAGCTCAATGATTCCATTATGGTTTAGACACCAAAGACATGTGGTTTTAAGCGTTACGCGCCACACGGCTCTCTCTATGGGAAAACTCTTCTAAAATTTAGGAGATTATAATTCCTAATGTAGTCCCTCACCTGCTGGGTACATGCCCGGCTCTTTGTTAAAGGAGAAGGAAGTACTTGGGTACATACTACATGAATGGTCTGGATTAACTGTCAAGGATTGACATTGGCAGCCTAAATCGCTTCATCAAGTGCCCCGAGTGGTTTAGCGACTAGGGGATAGCGGATAACTGTGGTAGCACAATGGGCCCAATGCGGCCTAAGTGAGTCCATCCAAATTTTTCTTGGATGGACAGCCACCCACCTGCCTAATCCCTAATGTATGTATACAGGCAATTGAGCGAGCACTTAAAATACATAAATTATTTTGCATTAGGGAAATTTAATCAGGATTACTGTTTAGCTTCTCAAACCATCATTCGTTAATATCGTGTAGCAGTGGTCGGGCCTATTTTATGGCAATTAGTTACCTCTAATTTTTCTACCTGCTTTTCCAGAAGACTGCAGAGTATTAGAGCTGAAGTTTGAATTCTATGCTAACAACAAAACAAGAATGAGAATAAAACAAAGACCAAATGTAATTATGTATTTAAATTCATAGTTTTTTAGAATTAATATCTTGTAACGTTAATTTAAGTGCCTGCAAGGAATATTTCCATAGGCAAATAAAAATAAATAAATAAATAAATAAATACAAAAACAATACTTCATAGAAAGATGGTACTGTTGCCAGACTTGATATAAGGTTGTATAAATGGATCCAAGGGCAATGTTGCCTGCTTGTCTTTTAGCAATTAAGCGAGAGTAGTATTAAAAAGTGCAGCGCTTAGCAGAATGAGATTGAACTCTGAAAGTTTAATCTTTGTTAATATTTTATTTGCTTTTTTTATATTAAAAATCTTGTAGTTTACCATACTTCATTTAAACATTTTATAATTATTATTTTCAATTACCCTGCTTTGTATTAAAGTTTTATTAAAACGTAAAGTTCTTTTTTTTCACTGCCAACATAAACTGATTTTTAATCATCCATTTGAAATATTAAAAAAAGGAAAAAAAAATTTAAAAAACTATTGCATAGCATGTGGCGTTTGCATTTAAATAATAATTTTGCGATAAAAGCTCAAGTAATTAATAAATGATTTTTATAGTTTATTTATGTGGGTTTTATATTTTTTAAAATTTTTTTCTTTAAAACTTATTTATGCAATTTATTTAAAACTGAACCAACAAATCTTTAATTATTAAATGTACATTATATTTAAAAAAAAAATAAATTCATGCATGTATGTACGCATTTAATCATATATCAACCGTTATATATTTATTATTATTTTTTATAATAAGTTATTATTAATTACAATAAGCTTATGATGACTTTTTTAAATTTTAATAGCGCATAAAAATATGCAAGGTTTTTTAATTTTTATTTATAAAAAAATATTAAATTCAATTTTAGCTGATGTATAGTATGAAAAAATATTAAAAAATTGCATTAATAAACTTTTTAAGTAAACTGAATTTAATTAAAATACGCTGCAAAAACAAATTTTAATAAAATTCAATTTTTTTAAATTATAAGAAAAAAAATCACCAAAATTTAAAGAATTAAAGGAAGAATATTTAAAGACTTTAAAATTCCTTTCATTTATAATTTTTTTTCTTCCTTTGTTCTTGTTTGTGTCTTTTTTTTGTTATTTTCGATGACAATGATTGTTCTCAAGATTTTCTTGTTATCTCATAACTTCAATTTTAATGACAGTTTTTTCTTTTTTTTCGTTTTTTTTATCTTTCTTAAGTTTTCATTTCTTCTATTATGATTATTTTCTTATACTTATTCTTTTGCTTTGGCTGAATGTCTATTTCCACTTGACTTTGCCTTGATGCCTTAAGCTGATGAGTAAGTAGTTGTGACTGAAAACATATCTATCATCAAGTTGCCGTCAAGTCTTTATAACATACTTCAAGGAGTATCATAGAAATGGAATGACATAAAGCAAGAAAAAGAGCATTAAGCCTAGTTAAATAATGTAATAGTTTTTGTTTGCAAAATATCAAAAAGAGAAAGATTTCTTTTTAATAATTTAGTTTTTGAATTAAAAATTTAATTAATGAAAAAAATTCAACTAAAAGTATGCTTCAAGCATCTTATGCATCTTAAAAGTATGCTTTAAATTTGTTCTTGAAAAAAATTGAAAATGTTATGGAATCGATACCAGAAATAAACCGAAACCGATAGAATTACGAGATTGGAGAACTTGAATAGAATTCGTAAGGTCAAGATGCTTTGATTACAGAAAACGAAACACCGAGAACTAGGACAGTGCGATCTTATATGGGACTGCAAAGGATACTAAAAAAGATCGGTAGGCAATCTAGATAGATGTCTTAAGTGTCTCTAGTTACGATCTCAGCTCTTTCAATGTTGCACAAATTATCAACGCCATGAGTGATGGTGTCCCTCTTCTATCTTGCGGATTCCACTCATAATTGTCCTCCAAACTGCCGAAGTATTCAAATATGGACACTTCTTTAATGAAATTGTTGTTGAAGCGAATGTCACTACTGTTCTATAGTCATTTATTTTATAATCTTAATTACCTATCTCAATAACATCGAAATCTGTGATTTTAACTCCTGCAATTTATTGAATAAAAGGACAACATAGTCGCCATTCGGAATTCCTACAGAGAACGTAGGGCCACAACAAATGTATTCCATTCAGTTTAAATTATGATACAAAGCTTAGGAAACGCTAATGATTTTAAGTGGGACCCCGTAACATACAATAGCATTCTATATTGTGTTTCCATCTAGTGTATCAAAAGCAGCCGGTGAATGATGAATATAATCACAAACATGATTTGTTTTAATTAAATCCCGACATTTATTGAAGCATATTTTGTTTTTAAATATTTAATTGACCCATTTGCTTTTTCTAGCTTAAAAACACCTAAAAGTATGCTTAAATTTTTTAAAGTTTAAGCAAAAAAACATGAAAACTATAGCCTCAAATGAAACTAAGATTTATTACATACTGAGGAAAAAAATAACAAGAAAAATAGTGAAATATTCATGTAACACCTAGAAGAAAAAAAGTATGCTTCACATGATAATTAAAACCAACAAGAACAACCCCTAAATGTATGCCATTTATAATTGTTATAACTTAAACGTGCTGTAGAGAGTAACACTTGGTTTAGACTTTTCCTAATAACAATTCATTTTCAAGGCAATTGTAATTGTGACTGCCTAGAAAGGCAGTCACGCACACACATATACCGACACTCACTCACTCATTCACTCACTCACTTACGTACGGACTAACTCATATGCAGAAAACACAAAACTCAGCCGCAGACATGTTAATTTTTGAACTGTTAACACTCTAATGCCAACATAATTACGCTGACATGCAGTGCAATTTCTAACGTGTGAACACCAGAGAGAGACAGAGAGAGAGCAAGAGAGAAAAACACTGAAAAACATTCACACATAAGACTAATGACAATGACATAACACCAACAGCAATACCAGTACTAACATGAGCATGAACATGAACATGCAGGCTTTCAGCCTAATGTTATGCTATAGAAAAACGGTTATATTTTGATTTACATTTTTTTTCTGTAGATTTTTGTTGGTTTTGTTGGTTTTTTTTTGCCAAGTTATATAAACTCTTTGGAAAATTTATGAAAGTCACAAGAGAAATACCACAAAAACCATTTATTTATGTTTGCTGTGCTGTACTGTGCTGTGCAGTGCTAAGCTGTAGTGTTCTCTATGCTTAGCTGTACTTATGCGTGAATTGTTGTATATTTGTTTAGCATACCATTAGGCATATATTTGACTTAACACTTTGAAGTGTTAGTATTTAATTGTTAACTCTACTCAACTATACTCTTTAAGTGCATGTGTGTCTAAAACAAGACTTTTCTTGACTTTTCTCATACTCTTCCTCTCGTTCACCCTTAAACTAGGCAAAGTTTCTTGGCAATATTCTTACAATATTTACTTAAAATTAATGCAATAATTGTCTGAACTTTGAAAATAGTTTTACATTTAAGCTTTTCACACACAATGTAAGGTAAAGGGTAAACCAAGTAAGAAAATGGAGAAAGTAAAAATTCTTAAGTATTTTAAATATGTTATGTAATGTAATGCCATGCCAAAAAGCCAGATACGTTTCCGTACAAAAATTTTCTAATGACAATTACTATTAATGACAATTTCATTGCCTACTTAAAGGGGAGAACAGGGGCATGTGCTTAATTTAACAACGTCTCTGTGGCGTTTTAAAATGTAAGCATTATTAATGTATGCCTGTGTTTTTGTGGTTCATGTCATTAGCATAAACGTTAACATGATAAAGTTATTATTACGTTTAAGTAAGTGATATTTAAACACCTCATTTATGTCTATGAAATTATATATTGTTGTCGTTATAATATTTGCCTAAAAGTATGCTTAATTTATAAATATTTATATAAGCAAATGTTAAGCTTTAAGTGAAAACAAATATTAGATTACAAACACAATTGTTTGAAAAATAGATGCCAGATTATTTGGGGTTTAAATGCCAAGTATATGGCATGCGGCGTTAGGAAGTTTAGCAAGCCTTTAAGCCTTCAAGTATGCAAATTAAGTGATTTTATTAAAATTTATAAGAAAAATATTTGCAAAAATATTTTCCAATTTTGAATTTATTGTCACTTTCTTGATATTATATTTTATTCAAAGCAGAGCTTTGCTACGTTTCAGACTTTAAAGCAAATTAAGAACAACGAATTACATAAATATACATTGCAGGCGGTTATATGGCTCTCTTAGGTTAGATTAGTGAAGGAAGGTGGTGTACACTGCTTGAAGGGTAAGGTCCCTATTTAGGCTAGAAATTAGATCGATTGTGACATGAAAAATCAATATTCAACCTGAGTATTCTCACATCTGCTATAAGAAACCATCTCGATTCCGGCATTGGAAATGTTTTTCATAAAAGTCAGAAATTATACTTATGGGAAGGGCTTATAAAGATCGTTAAATATGTAAGTTGGGTCTTAGGCCTGTTTAAAAGACTTTTAAATCAGATTATCGGCTTTATTGACGAAATTTTTTCATATTGCAAAAAAAAGGATATATAAGTATATAACAATAAAAATTTTGTATAAAGACAGAATTAAAAAGTATTTAATTTAAAAATATTTGAAGCTACAAACAAAAAAAAAATTTAACTGTTTTATAGTTTTATTTCTTCAGAGAAATTTGCATAAAACTGTTTATACCAGTTTATTGGTAGTTTTTACAAAATTTTTATAAGAAAGAAAAAAGGATATACGGCAAATTTTTTCTGTGGTTCAAACAAAGTAATGAAATGTTGTATATCGATAGGGCATAGGAAGGCACAAATTGTGGTGCAAAAATTTTTAGAAAATGCTTATAATTTGCAAGTTTTTTACAGAATTAAAATTTTGTTTATGGGAAAAAGCCCTGATAAAACTGTTAAGAAAGGGTTAAAAGTAATTTTACTAGATCTTTTATAAATTAGAAAAAAAGGATATATCGGGAACTTTCTATAGGATTATTATAAAGTAATGAAATTTTGTTTATAAACAAAGCTAAATGAACCTCAAGTTGTGGTTTAAATAGTTTTCTGAAATATGTTATTTTATGGAAAATATTTAGTAGTAAATTTTTTTGTATCAGAATAGCATATTAATAACCAAACTAGAGCTAAAACATTTGATGAGGAAAAGTGAGATCTATTGAAATTAACAGACTTTTGACAAGAGAGCCTTTCTTCCATCCAGACTGATTTAATATGAAGAACTAGAAGTATAGCTTCGAATTTCTGCTGTCCTCTTCGACTGCTGCCTCATATTTTACGAATATGTAAATAGTTTCTCGAAGGGTTGTATTTAATACTGACGGCTCTATTTTAGTTAAATTTAAATATTTAAGCGAACAAATTATTTTTCAATTATTTTCTATAAATAATTTAAAGCCTACATTTAGGTTTCATTTATATTTTTTGTGCTTAAAAAAAGCAAAATCTAATGGAATTTTTAGATTTTAAATTGAATTTTAATTTTAATTTAATATTAATTAACAGTGAATATTTTTGCAAAAAATTAGTTTTCTGTTTCTATTTTTACTATACGAGAGGAAGGTCCTTTTTATTCACATGCCACTGTTAGCTCATTATATATGATATTCAACATATTTTCGTTGATAGTCTCTAACTTATCTGTGTGTAAATAATATTTATGGCCTTTTGAGCATAAACTGATAATGAATTGCAGAAAAAAATTTGGAAAATTCTATAGAATTTTAAATAAAACATATTTTTTATTTTTTTATTCTAAGTTAAAAGTTTACATTATAATTTATTTTGTAAAACTCTATGTTAATATGTTAATTAACAGCAAATTCAACAAAATTTGAAAAAAAAAATTCGAGAAAAAATTACGTAAAATAATCGCATATATTTTAAAACTTTATTGTTATTTTATTATAAAATTTTGTGCAAAATACGCAAAAACTTTTAATTTAATACACAGTTATTTAGCAATTATTTTCCAAAATGAAATGGATTTCTCTCGACTCACATACTATTTAATTTTGAAGTTTGAGTTTCAATTGAAACTACATAAAAAAAGGAATGGGCATGGGCATGGGGGCATGGGTATATGGGTATTTATAATTGTTGTTTTTATTGCAGAATTGTAATAATATTTGTTAAATATTACCATATATAAACATATTAAAAATGGTTGAAAAATAATGCTGGTAGTATTCATTGGTTTGTTGTGTTTGCTTTCTCTCTCTCTACTCTCTATACTACTGTTATTGTTTATATTTTTGTTGATTCTAAAACAAATGCAATGAAAACAACAAATGAAAAAATTAAAGGCAGATAAAATTATTTTGTTGTATGTATGTGTGGAAAAAAAACTTCACAAATAAGCCAAGCGTACTAAAAATAGAAAAAATATGTAAATTTTCTACGAACCATATTATGAAACAAAAAAAAAAAAAAACTACATTTTAAATGTTCATTATATTGTTTTTGTTTTTGTTATCATTTTTTGTTTTGTTTTGAAGCTTTTGATGGTTTTTGTTTTTATTTTATAATACTTTGCTTACATTTCCAATGTATTACTTGTTTATTTTTACACATATAAACACTAATACATTAAAACATTTTTCAAAAACATTTGCATAAAATAAACGCGATTTGTTTTCAATTTTCAAAGAAGCGTGTAGGGGGGTGCATAAGTGGAAAATTGTATTAATAATTATGGGGGTTATTTTATAATGAATTTATCGTTAGCTAAATCAACAGAAATCGATAGTATTGCCATAGAATTGATCGGCAGAGATTCTAGGTTCAGCTCTGCATTTCTAATATTCATCATGAACTTATGGAATACAAGTGAACTCCTTGCTGAGCTTAAAGAAGAATTAATAATCAATACAACAGTTTTACAACGAACTCAGAGGCTGGCTTCTTTGTTAGAGGACCATATAAGGATGTGTTTTGGTTCACCTTCTTTTCAATTTTGTGTAGAACATGATGGCTTCTTTTTCGGTCTCTAACACTGTTTCTTGGGGACTCAATATCCATCTAGAGGAGATTATCTATGCTCTTGACATAACTCTTTCTAGTCAGTTGAAAGACATAGCCCTGCATTGCTTTAAGGATGTTAGCAGAATCAAGAGATTAGAACCCTTTAGTCAGGATTACAACCTAGTTTCGCACACCACCCATATTGTGTGTATAAATTTTATACAGATTGATGAAAGCTACAGTTTAACGTTCCCTCCCAACAACTGATTGGAAAAACTTTTCATGGCGATTTATTTCGAGTTTTTATAAGTAAACTGCTGGGAGGAAATCATCGAAAATAATTATTTTTTCTGAACTGGGGTTTGAAGCTGAGGGTCTTGTCTAATAAGCCAGCATCCCAGTACCTTACAATGAGAGAGGAAGTGAGTAATAGTCTCATGTTATTCAAAATAACTGCAACCCAAGAAAAAATCACGTTATGGAAGACAGACGTCGGATGTGGAATCTTTTCAGAACTACTGAACATTAGATCGTCCCTTGCACTACCAGATTCTTTTAGTGCTTTTCACGCTGAAATAATGTTTACTAAAACTGCCGCCATGGGAATTTGGTGATACATGTATAGAGTTATATGCATATTTACTGACAGTAAAGCTAGGCCGTAATCCTGACTGAAGGGTTGTAATGGCCAATTATGTACGTATGTATGTAAAGCGGTCATTAGATCCCTAGAAATGTGTACACCACAACTAAGATTGCGAAAGAATGCATGGTGTTTCTGTTGCAGATTGCGAGATATTCGACAGTTACCCTCGATTGGGTTCCTGGACACGAGGACATCGACAGTGCCGTCGCACTTGCTAAAACCCGTACCACAGAAAATTTAAATAAATTCCTACATGAGATATTCCCTCCTCTACAGAGAAGCAAACAAACGGTCTGAGAAGAACTTCATTCCTAGCCAAACCTAGGCATCTAGCTTTGTATGGATACATGCAGAACAGAATTTGAATTGAAACTATCAGGATTTCATCTAAGGAACCTCATAGCACTGATAGCAGGACATTTGGCTCTGGGTGTTTATGCCAGCAGACTGGGAATATCTCATACTGACTTCTGCAGAAGCTGAAACGACGAGAAAAAAGGGGAGACCACAGACCACATCTTCTTTGTCATTGTCCGGTACTTAGGAACCTAAGAAGTAGAATTCTTGCACTGGCAGAATTTAGTGACAAAACATGTCTAGTCAGAGACGATTTGAGAAAAATTCATAACTTCATAAGGCTCTCAGTATGGTGGGTTGGTATACCAGAAGCTATAATTATATGGCGGAATAGAGACCTTATGCTTCAAACTAAGCTGTTCCCAGTGAGGCAGCTGCCAGTTTAACCTAACTAACTTACATGAGCACCAATGCAGTAGTGACCAGTACTCAGCCTCATAATCAAAGCTAACTTACGTTGAACATAATCTGTCACAGTTTTTAGGATAAAAGGACACTGATTATTATATGGTTAATTCAGTGGTTGGTAACTCCAAGCGGTCTTCTGCTAGTCTATCAGTAACTAGGTTTCCAGAACTGTCTCTTTTCGAGAAAATTAACCATTTGCTACTACCTTACTACCTTTAAATGGAATGACTCAATTGTATAGACTAAAGTTTACCCGCTTTGTTTATTTGTTTGTTTGTATGTGCATGTGTTCAATAACATGCGAATAGAATAGCTGAGTTAAGTCCTTTTTTCAGCAGTTGTTTTGTACACACAATAATAATAAGTAAGCTTAACGTGTATGTGTATTTAAGTTAATTGTAAAAATCTCGCTTTTAAGCAAATAATAATTGTTTTAATGTTTACACATACGCATAGACTTACGCAGTTAAACATTAATGTATACATTCATTAAATAATTTGTTTTATATATAAACACATATGTACGTAGGCAGACAAAATCGCACACACACACACAATTATTATAATGAAATACATGTAAATGTATAATTACGCAATTGGTATTTTAGGGGTTGGCTTATTTGATTTGCAAGCCAAATTTGTGGAACGCTAATGAAAATTGTTCGGGTTTTTGTTTACGTTATAAGTACTGGTAGTTAATTAAAATTATTTGTGATTAGCATATAAATAAAAATCCCTTGCACCTACACGCACGCTTACCAGAAAATAGATTTTAAAGTGGTAACTTTGTTTAAAATTTTTGCAATGTAAGTCATAAATTATACTTGAGGAAAAGGCTTATAAGCGTTGCTAAAGAGGTAAATTGGTTTTTAGGCCTGTTTAAAAGACTTTAAAACGGGATTTTAAATTTTTTTTTCAATATTTTATTTTATTACAGAAAAAGGATATATGGGAAACTTTTTCCATAATTATGATAGGCTAAACTAAACTTTGTTTTAATATAGGGCTGAGAAAGCTACGTATTGTGGCATATTTACTATTTCAAAAAAATTACTTTTAAAGCAATTAGAAACGGAAAAAAACTAATTCTAAAATTGTTTCAGAGTTGTGTTCCTGTATAGAAGCTTAATTAAAACCGTTTACTAGAACGTATTAGTAGCTTTAGCAAAATTTTTATTAGATAAGAAAAAAAGGATATACGGTCAACTTTTTCTATGGTTAACATAAAGTAATGAAATTTTCTGTATCCATAAAGGGTATGAAGCCACAAATTGTGGTGTAGAAATTTTTGAAAAATACTTGTAATTTACAAGATTTTTATAGAATTAAAATTTTGTTTATGGCGAAAAAGCCTTGATAAAACTGTTATTAGAGGCTTAAAAGTAATTTTGCTAAGTTTTTTGTAAATTACTAAAAAAAAGGATATACGGGTAACTTTCTATTGGATTATTATAAAGTAATGAAATTTTGTTTATAAATAAAGCGAAACGAATCTTAAGTTGTGGTTTAAATTGTTTCCTAAAAAATGTTATTTTATGGAAAATATGTAGTGGTAGAATTTCTCTTTATGAGAATAGCATTTCAACATCGAATTCCTTTGTTATCTCCTTTTAATTTCTTTAAACCATAGAATGCTTTGGTCTTAATCACCAATAATAGCTGCTTACACTTAATTTAACATGAATTTATAGAATTTTATCGCCGAATATTTTGTATTTTTCTGGCTCATAACGTTAGTAAACGTAAAATAAACTTATCTTTTGAAACATTTAACTCCAAAGCCTCCCATAAGTAGGCAAAGGTATGAAAGCAAAAAAATAAAAACAGAAAAGTTTTGTCATAAGTGCCTAAGTGTATGCCAATAATATTTTTTTGCGTACTTTTTTTTGCTTTTCGGTAAAGAGAGAATTTGGGTTTTACTTTCTAGATGTGGTTGTTGTTTTTGTTTTAGATTTTCTTTTGCCTTCAACTGTTTACTACATGTCTTATCTTACTCAGGTGTAATAAATTATATTTTTTGAAGTTTTCATACAACTTTTTGGGCAGGTATGAGCATTATAAAATGCTCTAAGAAGGAGACAAAAAAAACACAACATTTCAGCAAAACTTTTGCGTATTGGTTTTTACATTTAAAACAACGTAGAAGAGGGAAAAAACAAGGCGCTGCCATAAAGAGAAAAAAAAACACAGTTTAAGACTAAGCAACCAGACCTGGTTTTATACACGTTATTGTCTGGTATTTTGTTTACTTGCTTGGAAAAGTAAAAACTTTGGCGTTTAAAACAGAAAAAAATAGACAAAGACAGTAAGGAAACTTTGAGACCAACGAAAATAAAAAACAAGGCATACTTTTAGATGGTGGGGCAGAAATTGAGGTAAATGGCGCGGTAAGCGTTAGGAAAAAAAAAGCGAGGAATCTTTATGCAACCTTTAATTATTTTGTGATAAATGATGACATTTTTGTTGCACTAACGATAAAGTTGTTTGTTTTTAAGGTTTATTTATAATAAAAGGCTTTTTTGTTTCATTTGAAACAAATTTTTTCTCTATTTTCGATAAAGGATAGCACACAGAGTTTTGTTTTCAAATAGAAACTGAAAGTTTTATAAAACTTATAAAAGACAAAAAATAAAACTTTTTAATTGCATTTTCCTAGAAAATTACTTGACATTACTACGTTATATACAATCTGGTATAGTTTTCTTTAAAGCACATACATACTTAAGCACCTAAACTTATGCTTCAAACATTAATCTTGTTACAATTTCTTAAAATTTACATGATGACATTTACAAAATAAACACTTCATTAACACCTGTCTACAACAAAATATTTGTATTTTCAAAACAATAAAAATCTAAAAAATAGAAAACACAAACACCTAAAACTAGACCTTAATAGTTTAAACTATAAAGAAAAAGATCTACAACTCTAATCAATCATGTTATGAAAAAAAACAAACAAAATCCATTTTAAATTAATATTTTTAAAATGACATGTTTTGCCTTCAAGTTCTCATTTTTTCTTTCCTTTTTTAATATATTTGAGAAAAACTGTTGCTTGTCCTTGTTTGCAGAGCTTACATAGAAAAGGATTGTTAAGCAGTCCATCATGTAACTTGTCATTGTTTAACAAGATGCTTGTCTCCTGCTTAAGCAACAACCCTTTTCTCTCTCTGTATCTCTCGTTAATCTTAATGGTATTATTTTTCATTTTAATAAATTTTGTGCTCAAAATTTTTCATTTTTATTAGCCTAAAAGTATGCCATGATTTATGATATTATCCAACAATATAAATTGTATATTGTACGGTGCTTAAAACAATTACTCAATTTGTTCCAAGAAATACAAAATTAATGTTAGGTAATGTAACAAATGTTTTATTGGCCAGATAAAACTTAAGCATACTTTTTGGCTGTGATTAATGACTGCAAATAATGACTAAGAAAACAATTGTAAAGTATATTAAATTCTAGTTTTTTGTTTTAATTAGCCATAAAGCAGTTAACATTACTATTTAATACAATAATTAATGCTTAACCATGCTAAGAAACATTGTGTTTAATTCACCTAAAAATAGGCAACATTTTTCTTTTGATTAAAATAATTGAAAATAATAAGGATTTTAAGCAAATTTAATTCAATACAGTTAATTTAATGAAATAGCTTCTCTAACAACAACTACAACAAGCAATTCTTAAGAAAATTTTTTAGTATATAAAAAGGATATACGGCCAACTTTTTGAAAACATATGATAAACAGCCGAAATTGTGCACATAATTATAGGACTATGTGTCTTAAATTGTGGTATATAAATTACAGGCAACCTATTCGAAATATATAACATATAAATGATTTGACCTGTCGTTGTGCAAATAAGGTTTTTAATTTGAAAAATTATTCATGTTACTCAGAGTTTTGAAATCAATTGAAATTTGAACATTTTTAATATTGTGATAAACAATGCAAGAATGTCCTTTAAAAGCAACAAGATTTTTTGAAATATTTAAATGCTACAATTTGTGTCCTTTAGTTTCCTAAACGTGTGTAAAATTTGTTGCAGATTAGAATTGTAGTTTTTAAGTATGCTGAATATCCTTTTTTTGAAACAATATGGCTTATACATTTTTATAACAAAAAATATTTTTTGTTAATGCAAATTTTACTTCTGAAAACCTAACAAATATTTAATATTTTTAAAAATATTTTTTTACTTTATTCTATAGGAATGAGATTAAGCTATTTAGTTTTGTAAAAGAAAATTAAAGAAAATCGCTGTTTTTTCTATTCAAATAAAGACAGATTTCGCAGAAGTGTGCCAGTATGTAAATAAGTATTATAACATAGCTTTAGGCTGGGTTCATTAATAAAAAAAAAGTAATTATCAAGTATGCTTGGGAGGCAAGGCATACAATTTTTTGGAAATAATTTTTTTTTTTAATTTTATTTTGTGTACCCTAAGGCTTATTTTACTTATGGAAATTTTTTGTTAAATTGTAAAGCATAATTTTAGGTGTTTTTAAATATCAATTATTTCTGTATTGACAGAATTCTCTGTTGAATAATAATTTTGGCTGTTTCTTCTATTTAATGTTTCTTTCTATGTATAGAGTTCTAATATGCCTCACAGTTTTGTTTTTAAATTTTCTTAAATTTTTTGTTTGTTTTTAGTTGCCCGTATTGTTGCTATACAGGATCCTTTTGGTAGCCGTCTAGTCTAGCATAAACATCTAATATGCTTACTATGCTTTTTTATATGTTGTTGATGTAATGGTTGCAATGTTGCACATTACAAAACTTTGAAATATTTCTTCTTACGTTTTTTGTGTAACACATACACATTTATTCTCTTTTTACTAACATCTCCTTATTCTATTACTGATATTGTTCTTGCCGGTATTTCTTTAAGCAAGAGGTGTGGAGTGGAGTGAGAGGGAAAGGAAAAATAAGACAACGTTCTAGAAAATTGTGCTCCAAACAGAAATGTGAAAAGTTTGCATGTTTTTCATATTTTGACGCGCAAAACAAAAATTTTTTGTCTTCTACTATTCACTACACACACAAAAAAAAGGATACCAAGAGGAAAACATTGTAATGGATACAAATATATTTATACACATATTTTACAAAAGGTGAGTTCTAGGCACGTAAAGAATGTACTACACTAGACACCTACATGCATTACATTCCTTCGTATAGCACAAGACAGTGAGTCAAAAATCCAACCATACATACATACATATTAATGTGCTTGGGGGAGGGAAGGACAAAAAACACAAAAAAAAATTGGGTATTACTTGCACAAGGTCTAGGCGACACTGTTTCAGTAGAAAGTTAGCAGCATGGAATGGGGGTTATTAAACATAAAAGTGCGAAGGAAATTATTTAGCAAAAGTGTTAGAATTTTTTTTCTTTACATTTTAGTCTGTATACATCATATACGAGTATACAGCAAATATGTATCGCTTTTTACATTTTTTTCTTGTTTTTTGTTTCACTCATTGAAGTAAAATGTAATTTTGTTTGTATTTTTTGTATGGTGTGGGTGTGTAGGTGTCGGTATGTGCCGTTGTTTGTATTAAAATGAAAACTTTATTTATGACGTTGTTTTTCTTTTAAGTTGTTGCAATATGCTAAGGTGTCAGGAAGGAAACAATGTAGCAAATACTTTGTAAACATATTTTCATTCTTCTTGTGAAATTTGCTTCTTTTGTTATTATTTTTCGTTTTCTTTTCTTTATATTTTTTTGTTTTGCTGCCAAGTAAAGGTGAAAGAATTCTGATAATGTAACGTTTTTTTTTGTTTTGCTTTGCTTTTTTACTTAAAAGAAAATATAATAAAAATGTCTATAAAGTAAAAAGGGTTGCAATACGAGAATAAAATGATCTTGAAAGATTTTTTTTGTTCAGCGGAAAAATATATAACCTCGTGAGATTTTGTATAATAAAATTTAAAATTTCAATTGTTTAAAAAAAAATTTCTTTGTTCAAAAAGTGTTTATATCCTTAAACAGGATAATAATTTAAAGGAAATTTTTATGTCACAACTTGGCGTAAAATATAAGCTAACTGTGTGCAAAATTTTATTAAAATACAATGAAAACCTGACGACCTCTCCATATATCCTTTATATGAACTAAAGAAAAAAATATGTTTTTTGGGTAAACAGAATGAATAAAAGCGATTTTATATGCAAATATCTCAAAGAAGCATATGCTGCAGAGCATTAGAACAATATTCGAGGTAACTAAAAGGCTATTATATCAATAAATTCGAAATAAACATTTAACCGCCACTTTCTGATGGAGTAATGCATGAGTTAAACGGAAAGAGTTTATTGCTACAGAATAGGCCAGCTATAGTAATGAATACAAGAAATTTCAGGAAAAATTGCAAAACGAAGTAGTAGCGGACTATACATAACTCTTCATTCCTTTCAACTCTTCAGTCAGGATTGTGACCTAGCTTGTCACACCACTTATGCTGTGTGTCTTAATTTAATAGATGTGTAGCGGGAACTACAATATTTCGTACAGTGTTTCGTTTTGTTGGAAATGTCTGATCTAGGGTTTGAACCGAGGCCTCACGTCTAATAAGCCAACACAGTACCCATTAGACTAAGGCGACTTCAAATATCGCAGACGATCCTCTTAAGAAAAATACGCAATTACGACACTCACGACAAATAAATCTGTTGGATCTGACAAGAGCTGAACCACTGGATCGAGGGCCTTATTACAGCTCTACTGAAAATGTGCGGGCCTCGAGAAGGTAAAAACTAACGTGGAATAATTCTCCTGATGTTATTGCATTGCATTGTATAGTGCTACATTACAAGGGCGCCCTGATAATAATAATAGACACATGAAGCTTCGCTACGCTAATGGTGGTACTTGTAGTCTTTGATGCCCACGAACTGCCAGTAGTAGAATTCTCAGGGTATGAAGAAATAAGAACAGCTGACTTTGACAACTTATTGACTTTGACAACAGCAAGACTTGATATCTTTAGAAAGCATAATATTTTTTAATATTTTTACGGTAATTTTAATGCCACAATTTGTAATAATATGTTGTCTGAACATGTGTTAAGTTTCATTCAATTACAATGAAAATCTTAGGAGTAGTTTACATATCCTTTATTACATATTTTTCAAAAATTTAAGAAAGTTGTACGAACAATTTTCATATGAAATATGTTTAAAGATTTTTAAACTAAATTTGATTAAATTTAAAATTTTTAAAACGAAAATATTTATATAAATGTCTACTACAGATATTTCGACAAAAACAAAAAGAAGGGAAAAATGTTGCAAATTTCGTTTTGTCTCTAACCTTTTTTCATTTTTCTCAATATTTTTTTTTTAACGTCAACAGCAAAAAAATCTCTTTCATTTTAAACTGTCAAATCACTGTCTGTGCATTTGCTGTTGCAGAAAATGAAAAAAAAAACAAAAAAAAAATACAAAATTATCCTGGAAGAAAAAATCTTTTGCTATTTTTCCTCACAGTAACGTTAAAAAACGAAAACCAGAAAGAAAGAAATGGAAAAAAATGAGAAATCGCCCACATAAAAATTGAATGGAATTAAAATATCTATCTGCACATGTTGTTCATAGTCAAGAAATGATGCATACTTTCAGGGTTTACCACAGTAAAGCATTATATACAGCGAGAGTAGGAGAACAAACTTGCTGGTAAAAAAAAAAAAACAGAGAAAAAACAAATAATGTTCGCAAAATTAAGTGACACTTGTAGACGACAAAAATATAACCCATGCATATATCAAAAACCTACAGCTACCACGCTACCACATCTATTTTTACTTGAGTATTTTTGCTTCATTCTCGAGCAAATTTTTTTTTGAGATTATTTTTAAACAGGAAAATATGTGGTAGAAATTTTTGAGGTTTAAACCTCTGATAGTATGTAATATATAGAACGGAAATCTGGAAAAAATAAATATAGTTTTTCGGTCTGGATGGTTTAATTTGCAAACAGAGTGTGGAAAGGAATAAAAAAAATGAGAAAAGATAAAAAATAATTGAATTTAAAGTTAAATTGTAAAGTTTTGTTGAAAGCAAGACAATCATGAAGCAATATTTAATAAGATTTACTTCTCTCCTGCTAATCAATCATTTACATGCACACATTTTATTTCTTTTTTCTTATTAAATGTATACTTTTAATTTTTTTTAATGCTAAAGGCTGTGTTTTAAAGTCCTTTGTATGTAAATAAGCTTTGGCATTAATTGACTGAATAGTGCTAACGGCTGCCTAATGTCCTTTTTTCCAGAAATAATTTTTGTCAAGAAAATTACTCGTTTTAAGCTCCTTCTAAGATTTTTTGCAAATATATTTTAAAATATGTTCAAAAATTATAGTTTAGTATTGAGAGGAATTGAAAAATTGTAAATTTTTTGAATAAGTTAGACTTAAATTGACAAAAAATAGTTTAAAAACTGGTTTAATATTAAATTCTATTCAAAACAATTGCTTTTTAAACAATAATCCATTTAGGTTAGAAAAATTTTTATTTTTTTTAAATTGAATTACATCCTTGAAAAGGATAATTAGTTTCGAAAAATTTTGTGGCCACAACTTGAGCATTAAATTGTTGTAAACATTTGTAAAATTTACTGCAAATTGCTTCAATAATTTGAAAACCTGCCTAATATCCTTTTTTTATGAAGATAATTTTTTTGTTGTATAATTTTATTTCAAGTATATTTTGTTTTAATACCTTTCGGATTTACAATAAAATATTATAACAATGCATCAAATTGGTTAAAAGCTGTCCTTATATGTTCTTTTTATAATTATGCTTTACTACTTTAGTTTATTAAATAAATAAATTTGGTTTATAAAAAAAAAGAAATTAAATACCATCAAATTTGTATATTACTTTTAAATTAAAGATAAAATTGACAAAAAATTTTTCACTATAAGTTGGACTTTAGCCTTTTATAAGTACATTTATGTAAAATTTCACGTTAATTGATCAAGCAGTTTAAATCTGCTCGAATGTCCTTTTTTAGAAAAACAGGTTTTTGTTTTGTATGTTTGTTTATATTTATGTATGAAATTATTTATTTTAATTTAAATTGTCTTACAAAAATATTTATTACATATACCTAAATTGGCGTTTATCCTTGAAAATGATATGCAAAATGAAAAACTTTCTATACAACAACTTGTGCTTTAATATCTTCTACATGTATGTGAAATTTCACTACAATACACCTGGTGATTTCAGAGCTGTTCTAATATCCTTTTTTAAACAAAAAACTTTTTTTGTAATATTTTCATTATTTCATATTAAAATGCATTTAAATAAACATTTTTGGTATGTTTAAACTAAATACTTTTAACAAATCAAAATATAAGCGACATGTAACAAATAAATTTCAAAAATTTTACAAACATTTCATTGTAAAAGAAAATATTCTGTAAATATTTTTATGCCAGCATTCAGCATTCAGCACATAAAACGAAATGTTAAACAATATTTTCAAAAACTACTTACATGATGTTGTAAATAGCAGCCAGAGTTGGGTTTTTATTTCCCTTTCTATACAAAATATAATTTATGGCGCTCTATATGTATAAAATATTAGAAAAAATATAAAGAATTGTTTCGAAAAGTTTTGTAATACTCGTACATATTTTTCAAGTACTAAAATAACAATATTCTACACGAAATACCATAAAGGAATACAAAAAAACGAGAATATTTTTCACATGCCACATAACATCACGAGAGCCAGCCAGAGCTGATACACAGGCTATAGGGGTGGCAGCAACAATTTAAATTGGGGGTGTAAAATCGTTTTACAACAACAGCGGGTGTAATATAGCAACAAACAAATAAACGGAATAAAAAGGACATCAATGATGTTTAGAAATATGACCAAAAATGCAATTGTTTTGCAGGATTCTGTTTTATTTTTCAGTTTTTTTTTGTTCGTGTTGTATGCCATTTGCCAAAGCTCCCCTTAGAAATTGTGGTAAAAAAAATGTCATAAACAGCTTTTGTTTTATACATGAGAAGGAAAAACTATTTGTTTTTCATTTCATTTCGTTTCTTTTTTTTCAAATCTATTTCGTTAATATTTTTTATTTGTTTTTGTACTTGTTCTTCTCGTTCGGTTATTTTCTGTGTCGTTCAGAACATTTTTGATGAAATAGACAAATTTGCGTTTTGTGTGAAAATGTCATAACCTCAAACAAATGGCAAGAAGTTTATACATTGTTGCTGTTGCAACAACAATTTTCAGAATTTTGTAAATTGTGTTGATGGGTATGTTCTCTTTTTTTCATTTTTCCTCTTTTGCTTCTTCTCATTCTCATTTTTTGTTGCCAAAGTCATAAATCATATGCATAGACATAAACAAAAACCAGCCGTTAAAAAATATGAAAAACAAGAATGTAGAAAACTTTGTTGCCAGAGATTTTTGTTGGTAATTTTTGGTGTAGAAAGTGTTGCATTACACACATGTGAGAGTAGGAAGAAGATATTCAAGTGTTGGTCTTAAGTGTAAATGCTCTGTTGGTCTTTGTTGCTGTTACTGGCACACACAAAATGTATGTGACATACTGTAACTTGTTTTCGTTTGTAGTCCTTGATTTAAAGAAAAATTTGTTACAAATTTTTTTGCTCTCTCTCTCTCACTCCATTTATACATTTTTTGCTCTCTGTTATTCGTTTGTATATTTTTATGAAATTTTCATACTTCCGTTTTGTTGATGATTGCTGAGCTGAGTGTTTGGCTGTGTTTTATGCTGTTTTTGTTGGTCTTTCATTTATATCCTGTTGTTTGTAGTTTAGGTAACAGTTTTGACGTGTGAAAACCCATAAATCATGTAAAAATATTATTTGTTCTATAGGACAAAAAAAACCCCCACTTGCAATACAAAACATAAACAAACAAATAAAAATTAAAAGATTTAAATTTTTAAAACAACTTTAAAGCTTCACAGTTAATAGTAAAATATATTACGAAAATATATATAAATTAGGACAAGCAATTACGCCACAATATATAATATAATGTAAGCTTTTGCATTTAAAAAACTATATACCATGATCTGCTGTATAAAACGAGCTGGCCTAATATCCTTTTTTTGGTCCAAAATTTTTATTTAATATTTGCAGAAAACTAATCTCGCAAACTAACTAACAAAAGTACTAAAAACCAAAAATTTTAAAAGTACTCAGTATTTCATTTTATATTTAAAAAAAGGATATATAGACAGATTTAAAAATATGCTATTGATCATAATGAAATTTGGTATACAAATAAAGGAACAGTAACTACAAGTTGTAATAAAGTAAAATGAAAAAACCAATGCTTTGCTTAAAATTGGTTGTATGATTATTTAAGTTTTCAATCCTTCTTTACTATAAATTTGTAAAAATTTCGTAGAATTTACCTTAAATCCGTATGGCTCTTCATTTTCTATATTTGATAATTCCTATTTTGAATGTTTGAATGTTGTCAATGATTCTCGTTTCTTATGGTTTTTATTTTCAGCAATAGCATGAGAAATCAAAAAAGAATTTTGAAAATAATTTTTTTCCAAAAAAGGATATATGTATAAGCAGCTTTTGAAATATGTTGCCATTGTATTTGAACTTTGGTAGCCGATTTAATGAACCCTAACTACGAGTTGTAGTATAAAAAAAATCATAAAATTTTTCATTCCTTAAGGATAATTGCTTGATTTTTTTAGAAAAATTTTTAAAAATTTACAAATTAGAAAAGGGGGAACCACATTTTCTGTTTTATTTGATTTAAACCTCTAAATACATATTTTGAATTGGCATTATTGTTGTTGTTTTACTTTTGGCCCTTAGGAAATTCTTTTTAATAAATTGTTAATGTTTACAGCATTAAAATTCCTTTTGCTAACAAAAATTCCTAATTAAAATTGTTCTAACGAATGAAAGACAAAAAATAAAAACAACTACAACTTTAAAGAAATATTTAAAATTTTTATTGCTTTTGTCTTGATGTGTCTAATGTAGTCGGTAATTATAAAAATGTTCTTTTGAAGCCTCCACTACTACTGTTATCCCTTTTAATGTTTTATTGTTTAGTTAACAAAACAAAGAGAGAGAGAAAGAAAATAAAAATTCCGTATTTACAAAATATCCTTAACAAACAAACATCTGTGAGTATACTCACTTTAAACCAAAAACTTGTTATCCTTTTTATAAGCCTGATATAAACCTACACTAGCACTTACATATCCCTGTACATTGCTATGTTTGTGTTAATGAGTGGAAATATTTTTATAAATACGAGTAAATGTTTTTCTAAAAAAAAAAAGAAAACAAAACAACAAAACAAATACCAAAAACAATTTCTCAGCTTTCTTTTTGTAGTAATAATTGCTGATTTTTAACACAATTGCTTTAAGGATGAGCAGCATTATAAAAAGAAAAGTTAAAAATAAAAAGAATTGAGATAGACGTTTGAACAGTTACAAGCAAAAGAAAAAAGAAGAAAGAAAAAAAAGAGCACATTGATATCCTGTTTCAATCTTGTGTTACCCCTTTTCTAACCACCCATAACGCCCCTAAGCTAGCATGTTGTCTTATGAAGCTATACTGCCTTCTTTTGTAGTTGTTTTTATTTTGGTTTCGCTTAAATTAGTCTAGAATTCTTTTTTTTTGAGTTTTCCTTTGTTTTTCATTTCCTTTTTGTTTTGTTTTTATATATTCTTGGAAAATTTTTCTTATTAAGTTCAGTTTTTTTCTTGCATTTTTTTCTCCTTTGCCTTGTAGAGGTAATATCCTGTCTTGATATTATTTTCCTTTTCTTTATTTGTTTTTATATTCTTTTTTCCGTTACTGGGTTAAAAAAGAATTCTTAATTGAAAGAGTTAAACGAGTTGTGTATTTCTCTTGTTTGTTTTTCATTTCTACTCATTTCATTACTGGTGTGTATTGATGTAAAAGAAAGCAAGCAAAATATTATCCTTACAAAGTGTTTATTTTGTTGCCAAATGTTTGCTTTAATTTCATACTTTGTTTAAGAAAAATTGCTTAATTTTTCATACAAATTCAGCCATATAAAAAGTCGTAAAAATAACGCTTATCTAGAGGACTTAAAAACTGAATTCAGAAATAAATTTAATGGCTTAAAACCTATAAAAATGGATTTTAAACTATAAATTAGTCTATAAAAATTACAATTTAAGCAACTACTAATAACATTAACACAGTTTAAAAAGTAAAAAGCTTATTAAACTATTGAAAATTTTGAACCGCAGAAAAAGGATATATGAACCAATCCAAAACTACTTGACATATAAATTTGAAACTTCGCCTAGCTATGACACACAGAAAAACACAAATTGTAAGCAACAAATTTTTTTAAAATAAACTATCAATATACTTTAACAGGACCATAAATATTAAAAAAAATTAAATTTGTTTTCATAAAATAGCGATTATAAACAACTGAACTAGCGAAACTTAAATGAACTAAACTTATTAAAATTATAAAATAAAAGTTTAAAGCAATGTTAATAAAGGATATATGGCGAGGTTGGCAATTTTATTATCCAAGACTTTGTAATTAAGCTTAATTATTATTTATATAGAAATACAAATTGTAGATCGCAAATTTTTTTAAAGTAACTAATAAAGTCCTTTTACAGGATGTTGAAATATTTAAAATTTTTAAATATTTAAAAAATGTTTTTATTTTTGAAAATTAACACAAAATTGTTGCAAATAAATAATTGATAAATATTTTAACACAAATAAAGGATATATGGCAAAGTTTGTAAGTATAAAAGCTAAGAATTTGAAACTTGCTAACATTATTAGAAGTGTACAAATTGTGGTAAAGGAAGTTTTAAAAATGTATTTTTAGGAGAAACATGACAGAGTTTAATTGGAACTTTGAAATATGTTTATATTAGCTCTGAATATATAAATATAAGATCTAGTAAAGAATGTAGCGAAGCTAATATCCTTTCACAGGCCCCTGGTATTTTTTATTTCGAATTTGTCTTGTTTAGTACAACTGTATACATATTTTTTCTAGTTTTTTCAAAAGAAAAATCTTAAAATTGTTTTCAAACACAGTTCGGTGCTAATAAAGGATATATGCAGAAGTTTGTAGATATTGAACTTTTAACTTTGAATTTTGGTTAAATTATTAAACAGAACCAGACACAAATTGTGGTGAAGGTAATTCTTTTTTCCCCGTCCTGATTATTTTTTAATTTTAATTTTAAGACAAAAAATTTTTTCTGAAATATATTTCAGTTAAATAAAGAATATTTGACACAGTTTGTAAGTATACAACTTAACGCTTTGAATTTTCATTAAATTTCGTTAAACTGAAGCAAATAAATTTCTTAAAAATACGTGTTAATGTCCTTTTACATTAGTTTGGTATTCTCTTCCTTTCTTAATTTAAAAATTATTTAATTTCAATTTTTTTTCAATACATTTCTTTTTTCTTCACGAACAATTCTTTCAACAATAAGACAAATTACGAAAGAATATTGCTTAAGGACATTATAAGTTTTTCTTTCTGTTTTTTTCCTACCATTTCGTTTGAACTAAGGACTTTTGGAATTGATTGTTTGGTAATTAATTATCAATTGAGAGCTATAGTATAACAGAGAGAAAAAGAATACTTCAACAAGTCTAGCCAATTACAGAGAATCATTAAAAAAAAAAAAACGTAAAGGAGAGAAGGTAATTAAATACTGATCCAACTTACGGCTCTTAAAAACACAATATTGCCAAAGAATGGAAACTTACCTAGAAAGAAAAGAAAAAAAGAAATGAAAATTAATGAGAATTATTAAAAATAAATAAAATACAAGGAGTACATGTATTAATGCTAAAATGTATGCTTTAATTTATATAAAAACAGTAGAGTTCAAAATGTTTTAAGATTTAAAATATAACGTCTTATAATGAGAATTTAGTAAACCAGCTTACAACTACAAATATTTGCTAGTTTTAATTAATAAACAAAGGTTTTAAAATCGTTTAATATATTGCCTAAAAGTATGCCGTTCTTTATATAACATCTAAAGCCAAATCCAAAGTATTAATAATAATGGTGCTTACACGCTATGTTTACAAGAAATTTATATTTTAATACACAATATACATATTTATAGTCAGAAATTTTATAACATTGGAAAGAAATAGCTTCACATCCTGTAAGTATGCTACATATTTTTGCAAATAATTTAAAATTTTTTATTTAAAATCTAATTTAAATTAAATTTTTAAGACTCTAAACGTTCCTTTTATGCCTTGAAAAACTGCCATCATTATAATTCCTTGTCTTGTATGTTTTCCCAGTTTTCTTTGATTCCCTTGCCTACCTTAGGGCCTTTCAAAACCAGCAACCATTTAATCTTTTGTTTTTAATTTTTTAAATAAATATTTAAACAATATTTTTCCCTGTTGCCTGTTTTTTTCTTTCTTTTCGAATGCATTCATGGCAATAGCTTACTGAAAAAAAAATCAAATTAAGTACAAACAGTAAAACATCTCTTGTCCATGTTTACAAACCTGAAATGAGCATTACGTCATTTGAAAGAAAATAATGACTAGATTCCTGTTGTATATGCAACAGTTTTGTTTTTTTTTTTGTCTTCGTTGTTCTATTAAAAGACAGCCGTTTTTTCTCTCATTGCTGTTATTGTTGTTTGTTGATGCAGTCAAGTATAATTTTGTTGTTTGGCCTTTTCTTTAGTTCAGTTTATTTCTTCCTTTTGTTTTGTTTTATTTTGAATAAAAAGAATTAGATTTCTACTATTATAAAAACGCTATCAAGCTAAAATGCAGGTACTACAAAGTATACTTTTGAGGGTTTTGTCTATAGACAAAAGGAAATTAAGAAAAGAAAACACAGTAAAAAAAAAGAAAGGTAGGCGTAAACAGAGAAAACATAAAATGATCAAGATGAAGTCATATTTGTACCATAAAATGAGCAAGAACGTCAACAGATATTTAAGAGGTTTCAAAATAATGTGAAGCAAAAATCCTTAAATATGATTTTTGTAGCATATATTTAGGTGTCGAAAAATTTTTGATGTGAAGATATCAGAAATTTCTTTACAAGAAACCTGATTTACGGTACAATCGCAAATCTTATGAATACTATGCCATATACTATAGGCAAGAAAGATTTCTAATGGGAGGAAAATCAAAGAAACGTGCATTGCAACTCAATTAGAAACGAAACAAATGGAAATAAATTATGTATTCAGATTGGTTTCCAGCTTGATGCTAAGGCAGACCTTAGGAACTTTACTCCCAACGAAGCTACGGACTTTAAAAGTTATGAAGTAGGAATAAAAATTGTAAATTACTTTACAAATAAGGGTCTAACTTGGTAAAAATAATTAACCACAGTTAAACAAATTTAATAATATTATGACGCCTATTTTTAGGCATCTACAAAATATAATTTTTAATTACATATTTCCATATTTTTTGATTACGATTTAGCAAACTGTTCAATTAAAAAGCTTTAAAAAATCTTAACAATCTACTTATTTCCAACAAAAATATTCCTTTTTTTAGCATACTTTTAGGGCTTTAGGAAAAATCTTTATAAATTAACATATTTATAATACCATTATTCAGCAATTTTTTATGCTACAACACAATTGTTTACTGTTTATTAAAAAGGAATACAAAGAAAAACAAGGCAGAAAAATAAAATTCTGTAAACAAATTTCAGTATTGCTACCCTAGTTCTGACAATAACTAACTACGGCTGCTGGGGGAGAGACTACATACAAGTGCCCTTTTTTCGGTTGTGTTGCTGTTGCTATTGCCGTTGTTGTTTACTTTTTTATTTAATGTATCAATTAAAAATTATTAAGTTTGCTAATATGTACAGGCACGTTTCGAGGCTTTTTGTTTTTCCCAATTTCGTTTACTCTCTCTCTCTCTCCCTCCCTGTCATAATTTTTCATTTTGCGTTGGTTTACATGAATCTTTTTTTTTTTAATATGTCCACGGGTAGTATGTACATTTATTCAACTGTTGTCTGTTTGTTTTGGACTTCCTGTACTCCTTAAATGATAACTGAAAACCAACCATAGAAAAAATCATGCTACAAAGCATAGCAGCATATTTATTAAATCGTATTTTAAAGGTCTTTATTAAAATGAAATATTTGTAGCCCCGGTATTTGAATGGTTGAGCTTAAGTAAACCTTGAATGGTTTTTGTTTAAATAGGATATATTGTATGGCTGTTTGTACGTGTATACATACATATGTATATGTATGGGTAAGTACATGTATAAATCAGTATAACAACGAATGAAATAAGGATTTCTGTTAAATGGACTTTATATACGGACGTATGTACATGAGAGTTATTGGAGAGTTTTGGTATTGTGTTGAATGCAATACAAAGAACAAAAGATTTTGGCTGTACACATTAGAGTCTTACATACATTCAATATATGTGCGCTATACTTAAGATTAATTTGAATTTATTTCAGAGTTAATATACATATAAATGTATACATACATATGTACATTCATACATTTGTAATGGGTTATCCATTTATAGGTAGCGAAAGTAAAGTTAGATAAAACACATATGAAACTATGATTTCAATGAATCTTATTTCTTTAGGGTGCTTGATTTCGATGAATATGTTATACATAATTTTGTTTAAAGGACTGCCTCTGGGTTGGTAGCAGGAATGGATATTTTTGATACAGTTTTCAACAATTTTTTTCAATATTTTGAAGAAAATTAAGTGCTGACAGAATAATGGCTGACGTAGTTCTGCAATAGTGACGGTTTGTATTAAGCTCCCTGCGGACGTCATCCAAGCATCACTGACGGACCTAGATCACGCGACAATTATAAGATTCCGATGTGGTTACCTATTCGATTCCTAGCGAGTGTGTACTGTTTACTAAGATTGGCGGGTAACTATTGAAGAGACAGAAACATGTTCGATATGGGTTCTTTCTTATGGGGACATAGAGAGTTATAACAAAGTCGACGTATTTGAGCAGCTATATCAGAAAGATAAAGATAATATAAGGAATTGGCATTCCTTACAAGAGGACAAAAGATGGTCTTTCACGAACTTTTCCTATTTACGACAGAATGATGGGATATAATGAACTCACTGGTATAGAGAACAGATAGATCTGACCCGATATGAACGTATGCAAAACAAATTTTGCGTTACATCTGAGCGGAGCTTATTTTATGAACCTAATAGCTGTTATAGTAGGGCACATCCTCTAGGTGCACTCAATCGGAGGCTGGGTATACCTCACAACGCATTTCTTTGAAAAATCAGCATTAGAAGCCTGTTGATCTAGCACCCAATCAGCATACCTACGACGTTGTGAATGACCGGCTGGCTTTAATTCCTGCGCGAGGTGGTATTTATATAAGTGGATGTGCAAATTCAAATGGACAACCTGTCATAATGAGATGCTAGATAGACCTAATTGGTGAGAACATGGTTGAATTAGGAAATTTCTTTCTCTTACGAAAGCAATATTTTCGGTCTTGTATACATTGTGATAATGTATATAACGACCACATCTTTGATATTATTTATTCCCATCAAATTTCTTTATAGCCTTGCCAATTTTTTGCCCAGTATGTTAATTATTACAACCATAAGGCAAGAAAACTAGCCATTTTTGAATCACCGCTTTTAACATTTTTACAATTTATTTTGAGATAAAAGCCAACCTTGCCAGACCGTCAGTTTTGAATGCACTAAATTGATAACCCGATATAATATAAGCAACATACTTTTAGGTGTTCGTACAATATGATGTTTGTATTGTATTTTCGTATATAAATTAAGCTATTGTATGAGATAGCTTTAGTGGTTTTTGTGGTAATATGTTTTTGAATTATATACGTTATAAGACATCCTTACATACATATATTCAAAGATCTACAAAGATTTTTATATACGTGTAAATGTATGCATGTATGTAGGTAGATATGGTATATGTATATTGTAAATGCCTACATATATTAAATGAGGTATTATCTAAACAATTCCTTATGCAAAAGCCAAAGTATAAGGACTGCATTTTAATGAATATCTTTGGAAATATATTTGTACGTAAGTATGTATGTATATTCATATCAAGTGAGATTTCCTTATAAAGATATATTCATTCAATGGCAATTAACATAAGCAAATATTCACTGTTAAAGTACCCCAACCCACAAACATACACACACTCGCTTACTATTATTTAGACTAAAAAGAAGAAGTAGAAGTAAAAGAAAAAAAGAGAGTAAAACCAAACAGTATGAAAACCTAAGACTTGACCATATTATATTCTATTCATTTACCACATACATACACAGCTTTTGCTACTTATTCATAGACTTTATGCAACATTGGTTTGAGACAAACACATTGTTATTGCTGTTGCTGCTGCTATTGCCATTGCCATTGCCGTTGCTGTTGCTATTCCTGTTCTTGTTGTCATTGTTATGTTACCTTTAAATGGTTCTTATCTTTAGCAATAGGTGTATAACGGTTTCCTATGCAGCTTTATGTGAGTGTACGTATGGTCAAATAGTCTAGGATTTGTGCCTCTCTTATATTATTTAAAATGCCATGCCAGGTCTTTATTGTTTCCCAAAGACAAACAATATTTTTGTTAAAACAGATAAGACTCTTACCACTGCCAACGTCATTATTATTCTCATCATTATCATGTACATGCACATCACACACATTATTATATAAATATATATATGTACATATATATTTTTAAAGAGATTTATATTCTTTGTATGTGTGTATAAATAAATGTTTGCATATGCATATAAGAAAAATGTGTTTTTTAATTTAAATGCAAACACATTTGTGATGTATTAAGAAAAAAAGGGAAGAATAATAATAAAAACAGAAAATATAAGGACCTCAAATATATGGTAAGGGAACAAGTGCTTTCTCAAAACGAAATTTTAAAATAACTGAGCTTTCATGCTCATATATTTAAAGATTAAGAGGTTTTCAAAGGGATACAACAAGTAAACTGTATAAAATATTCTATACATAGAAACATAGGTTCCAATAGTTCCTATGAGAAGGAAAGGATTTCTTATTATTTATACTACAGACTACAAAAAACACAAAACTCAAATACTAAATAGAAATTTAGTAATAAGAGAAAAAAATTCATAGTATACTTTTAGAGTAAATACTAAACAAAATATCGAAGCATACTTTTAGGCTAAAACTTAATAAAATAAAGTAATATTTTATATTTAATCTCTTATAAAAGAGCGATACTACTTTATTCATATGGAAGTTAAGTTAAGTGAAGACTTATAGGAAGTATACATACAATAATGGCAACTGCAATTAGTTAGTCAGGTCAGAATTATGGCCTGATTACTCAAATACCATTTAGGCTATATATTTATAAACTTTAATACATTGCTCTCAGTAGTTCAAGGTGCAATAAAGATATTTCCAACGATTATGTTATAAATTAGGTAGATACAAATTTTATTACAGCAATTATTGTGGTTAGTAAGTTTAGGTTTCTTTAACGTCAATAACTATGATCGCCTAAAAAAAATTGGTCTGTAGGGAATGACGCACCAAATCTTTGAATTGAGGTATTGGCTTATTACACGATAACAAGTGGTTTAAATCCTAACTCAGGTATCTCAAACACAACGAATAATACACCTTGCCAATCAACTAGAATGTGTGACTTTAAAATCAAAACATTTTTCAAAAGAGGATTTTAAATTTTCCACCCAACCAATGTTTTATGTGATATTTTTTATAATGCATTACATAGACACTTTTCTTCCACATGTTGCTGGTGTAAACGTAATGGTAATGGTAAGTAATGAGTGTGTGTGTGTGTTTGTGTATGGATATGTGTAAAGTGTAAGCTGTATGGGATTTATATGATAATCGTTTAAGTGAAAATTTAATTGCATACTTTATGGATGGGTTTTTTAAAGAACAACAACAACAATAGCAAAGCAAAAAGAAAAAAGCACAAGCTTAATAATTGCAAGAAGATATTTGTAAGAGAGAGAGAGAGAGAGAAAGAGAGTGTATGTGTTTTGTTTATGTGTTAAGTTTAAGTAATATTAAGAAAATTTATGTTTATTTTAAATAAAATTATAAGACAAACACACACTCTTTTCACTTCTTCTCCTTTTTTATCACCTTTTCTGTATCTATATTAAAGCTTAAATTGAAAAAGGTATTAGAAATTACTGTTATATGTGTTTTTTTTAATGTTTAAAACTAAGTGATGAGAGGTCATAAGACACGTATGTGTAAGTATTATTTGAACACCTGAAAGTAGGCTATAAATACTTGCACTTAAAACAAAGATTATTACGGAAATCATAAAAACGAAACATAAATTCTTTTTAATTTATATAACACATGCGTCTTTTTGTTTTTATTGTATTCTTTGCATACTTTGTTGTAATTATTAGGTATTAACACAAAAAAGATAAATATGTATTAAACGTCTTAAGGTATGCTTTATATTACATTTTTTATATTAAAAATAAAGAATATTTATTAAGCATCACTTTTATAGTAAATAGTTTGAGTAATTCACACCCTCCTTTTCTTTCTTTTGTTCTTTTCCTTATAAGACAATGCTTTAAGTCTCATAAAGTTCCTTTTCCTCAATTCTGTTCCTTTTTTGTTTTTTTTTTAGAAAATTATAATTTATTACTTAAAGAGCAAAATGAAAAAAAATAAAGGGTTTAGGGGTCAAGTGCTTTTTGTTTTTGCTTCTTGCAAGAGCAATAGAGAGCCAAAGGAAGAAGAAAAAATATGCAAAGATGTAAATAAAAGAGAATTTTTAATTAAAATTATATGAAAAGCATAAAATTGTAATATTAGCACTTTTTTTCTCTGTATGTGTGTAAATTTAATTATTTTTCCTTTGCTTCAATGATTAGAGTTTAATTAAAAAATGTTTTCTATTATTAAACGAAAAGGCTTTGATTATGCTTTGTAATGTAATTAAATATAAAGGATTTCTTTAATATTGAGGGGGAAAAAAATGAGAAAATTTATTTACTAGAAACGCTACAAACAAAGAGAGGAAAGAAATGAAAGTAAAACATCAGTTTCTTACACGTCAATGAAAGAAGTAAAATTTTAGATTGCCCTTAAGCAAAAGATGTCAGTGAACCAGTTGTTTTCGGCCGAATTAATACGCTAATTGTAAAGAGTGATTTATTTTTTATATTTTGTTTATAATATAAGCTTTTTAAGTAGAAGTTTAGGTTCATGACATGTGACAAAGATAAAAAGGCCCTGTAAGGTTGGCCAATGAATAGTCTAACAAACGAACAACGCTTGTAAATCCTTGAATTTTATAAACAAAATTGATGCTGTTTAAAAAATATTGTTACGTTTTTACCTTTTTAAAAACGTTTGATTATGAGTTCGTTCATTGCTAACAAAAATAAAAATAAATATGTGTTTTGTTTTAATTAAACTCTTTATTATTCACACTACTATTGTGTGCCACCGTATACAACTTCACAATACAACAACAACTTGCTTGTTCGTTATTCTTCTCTGCTTACAACCTTTTTGTATGCAATAACACTTGAACGTTAGATTTGTATAGCGGAGATCTTCACAATAGTGATCTTCAAACCACGACTGTTCGCATACAACGTTTCCTCACACAAGACTGACTGAATTCTTACTGACTTGTTGTCTGCTATGTCTTGCCATTTTATATAATCGCGTATCAGGCTGATGAACGAACGATATTCTACTACAACGATGCAAATTTTAACGCTGCGGCAAAATACCATTGATGATTTTTAATTTCTTTTCAATCATCGTGTAGAGGTTCTAGAGTATAGCCACTATACGATATATTGTACTGCCCGCCCCTAATATCCACATAATGCTGGTACTAATCCTGTCAGAATATTGTCTGTTGTCAGTAAGGATAGCTTCCAGTCTAGAATCTGGATTGCACTCAGGTGCTTCCTTCTGAAATCTATTGCCGCATTGCTCCTTAGTGTGTGTTCTACATATTCGACTTGAGTCGAATCCTATTATGAATAAATATTCTCTGAGGATAGCCTGATGCATGAAATTTTCTATTCATTGTAATTACACTTTCAAAGTTTAGATTGATTACATTTATCTCTCCATCTTCCCTTTCGCCAAGTTTATGTTTCTAAACATCCTTTACCACTCTACAAAGAGGTTCTGGCTTCCAACCATCGACATCGTAGTTCAAATCCTTGGATCTGCATTATCAGGTGAATTCCTGCATAATCTGGAATGCAGTAAAGGCTTTTTTTCAATTCTCTATTATTGCTCAATCCCCAGCTCTGACATATCAATCGAGAAGAAAAAAGAAAATAAATATTTCCTTCGGTGACTTCCTCTTAGCAGTCTACTGGTAGAAAATTTCCATGAAAATTTTCTGAAATTTGTGGTTCTGTTAAATGAAATGTGGTTAAATGTGATTATATTAATGTGTGGTGTGGGAAGCTAGGTCGTAATTCTGAGGGTTATAATAATTAGGTTGTAATCCTGAATAAAGGGCTGTTATGGCCAATAAATTAACTAAAATTTTACAGTTCGTTTCTAAACGAAAATAAATTTTTTAAGTTTTCCATATTCATCAAATTCAGCTTAGCTGAATATCTAAAATATAGCACTACCTTTCGATATAAATTAAGAATTAATTTAATATTTGCAACATACCGTTTTCAACTGCATATTGACTTAAAGATTTTTTTTATTTATGAATATAATTTTGTTTATTATTTTTTAATTTTTTTATTATTGTTTTACGAACATTTATTAATGCTGTTACAGCTTAGTTTGAGTTTTTTTTTTAGTTGAATTTATTTCATTTTTTTCTTGCACAATTTTAGTTAAAATTTAACGCAGCTGCACTCTGTAAATTTATTTTTTTATCGCGCCTTTAGCTTTTATTTTTTTTATCGAAATTTTGCTGAATATTATTAATTTGTCTGCTTTTACTTTTTTTTTTAATAAAAGTTATATTTTTTTTAATTGTATTGTAATTCAGCTAAACTGAATGTGTTAATTTGTTCACTTTTAACTAGTTTACTTATAAAAAATTTATTTTCTTAATTTTTTTTGCAATTCAGCTGGGCTGAATTATATTAATTTGTATGTTTTTACTTGTTTTCTTACAAAAAAATTAATTTTTGAAATTTTATTGTAATTCAGCTAAGCTGAATTATATTAAATTGTTTGTTTTGTCAGATTAAGCTTCTAATTATTTTATTTTTAAAAGTTTGCTCTAATTCAGCTAAGCTGAATTGTGTTAATTATTTTATCTTTTGATTCTAATAATTTTGTTTTCTGGTTTGCTTATTATAATTTACTAGAGCTGAATTAAATTAATTTGTTTTGTTTGTTTATTTGTTTTGTCACTTTTAAGTTTTAATTATTTTATTTTTCTTGAATTTTATTATTATTCAGCTAAACTGAACTACTTTATTTTGTTACACATGCTTAATTTTTTTGTTGATTTTTTTTTCTCGTATTTTGTAATTTCATTTATACATCCACTAATACTTTAGACTTGTGCGGTTTGATTTTGTTGCATAAACTGAGTATTTCAGAATCTTTTTTTGTTTCTTGTTACTTTTCGTAAATCCGGCTAAAGCTACTTGGAATTGTTTTTCACTTCTCGTCGTGTGTGTTTTTTTCCAATTGGCGAAATTCTATTTTTTTTTTTTTGTTGTTGTTGTTGTTTTTCATAGGTTTGCCATAGTAAAACTTATAATAGTTGGTAAAAGGTTCAAGTGCATTGTTGTGAGCTGAGCCATAAGAGTAGAATTTACTGGCATTGGCATGACGTTGGTGTAATATAAGCAGAGACTGACTGACTGCTGAATGGTACATACAATAAATGAAACACACGAAAACAACAATTTTCGTTACGTCTGACTAAACGACTGACTGACTGACTGACTCTGGCTGTAAAGTAAAGAAAACACCCCCGAAAAACCGAAAAGTGTAGAGAGGAGAGAAGAGCTTAGAGCCGGAGAGAGAGCGTTTGGTGCTAGAAGTAAGTGTAGCTAGTAAATAAGAGAAGATGTGGCAGACATTTAATCGACAAGGGATTAGTTAAAAAGGACACTTTTACTACCACTATGTGAAAAACAGCTCAAATACTTACTCACACCAAACCACATATACACGTTCTATGCCACTCTCTCTCTCTCTCTCTATAACACACACATACATAAGTACGAATGTATTGTAAGTAAACAAGCTTGAAAGTTTGTTTAATTCCTCTCTTTATACGTCTACAATTTAAATTGAGAATTATGGCCTGTTGTGTGATGTCTATGTGTGTGTGTGTGTGTGTGTGAGTGAGTGTATGTTGTTCATATACATTGATAGACTCAAATATCACACACTCTCATTGTTGCCATCAAAAAAAAGGACCTTTAATAGCAATAACAACAAAACGGAGTGATAAGGATTTAATGTCTTGGTTTTATTATTTTTTTCAAGTTTTCTTTTCGCATGATGGTATGAGTATGAGTATGAGTACAAGCCCGAGCCATAGTAGTTAAATTCGTAGTTGTGACAGTAATGGTAAGGGTATGGTTAGTGGTGGTCTCGGTGGTGTTCTTAATGCTTTTAGTCTTTATATTTGTATTACTGTTATTGCTGTTGTTGTCGTAGTTTTTTATTTTTCTCATTGTTTTGTTTTTATATACATATTTTGTTACTCCAACACTGTACGTGCTTAAATTGTTTGGTTTTGTCATTTGCTAGGATTTCAGCTTTTATTTTCTTTCTCTCGGTTTTCGAATCATACACACACACACACACACATAGAAATAAATTTGTATTTTTTTGTTTGTTTTACATTTCATTTGTTATTTTACACGCCTGCAGTTAGGCTTTAAAATAAAATAAAAACCATCAAAATAATAATAAAAAAATAAAAATACATTTTATTAAAACACAAGAGCTAGAACAGTAACAGTAACAATGATAACAACAAAAAAAAAATAGTTGCAACGAATTGGGAATACACTTTAAAGCCATCACAGTTTCAGGCGAAATATTTAAATTTTCTATGAAGTGTAAGGCAGGGAAATTATGAGAGGGGGATTGGCAAAGAATAAATTTTTGACAAGAAAAATCAAGTAACATAGTCTGTATTTATTAGTTTAAAAAATTTCGGGCACTGCCGAGATTTCCCTTTTTGTTTTAGTACGACTATCCGTGGTTCCTACAATAGCTTAGATATCTCGTACATAAAGAACAAATTTTTATTTCGGCGACTTCCTCTCAGCAGTCTTCTGGCAAAAATTGTCAGAATAAATCCGTCGTTCGGCCCTCGCTTGGTTCAAATCCTAGCTTAGATTTCTTCTACAAAACGAAACAATGTTTTTTTCGGCGATCGCCTCCGTAGGTGGTGTTAGAAATTAGGTTGTAATCCTGATTAAATGGTTGCAATGACCAATAGTAAGTAAAGACCTTAAGTAAGTAATGAAGTCTCATGCCTTTTTTTATCAGATCTCCTATGCATTTAATAAAATCTTTTCGAAGCAACTGCTATCAGTATGCTTCGGGTGGATGGATTTGAAGTCCTACTACTTCAATGTGAAAAAAGTGTTTTGTTATAACGGAAAGCCTGAAATGTAATGCTACAGGTCTGAAAACAAATCTTTTTTAGGCTTTATAGATATCAACAGCACGTATGTTTTATTTGATATTTTACCGGGGCCCTGAAAAGCCGATAGGTAGCCGTACTATCGATCTGTACGACATCACACTTTGAAACAACAGTGTGAAACAAACACACAAACAAACATACATACATACATGCATACATAATTGGTCAATATAACCCTTTAGTCAGGATTACGATCTAATTTCTCACACCATTTACTTAGTCTGTGTTGATTTTATCCATAAATGGAGGCACCTACCTAAAGTTTAAAGTCGACTTTGAACGACGGATTTTTGTTTTTGGGAAAGTTTTCATGGCAATTTTTGTACATTCTCAGAGTTTTTGCCGGAAATCTGCTGAGAGGATGTCGCCGAAGAAATATTTTTTCATATTTAATTTTGTTGGCGATATCTGACTTGAGGTTTGAACCGAAGCCTCACGTCTAAAGTGCCAACACACTACCTACTAGACCACGACGACTTTGATAATGCTTCTATTGTTGTCTAAAAAAGAGTTGAAAACGATTGGCAATAAAAAGGAGTGCTCTGACCCTATGTAGTCTGACCTTAAAGTCACGATGGAAAGGTAAGAGCGAAATAAATGCTTTCCACTGAATTTTGTTAATCAACCTCAAGTTTCTTTCATTCTAGGATGCAAAATTCTTTATCTCCGCGTTTTAAGTATGAATTCTCCATCAATTTGGTGGCCTTCTATTGCCCTGGAAATTATATTCGACTGCTTGTCAGACTAAGATTTTCTCATTATGAGTTCGAGGCCAGAATTTGAATTTAAAATTTATACCACAAAGTACTTTTTTACATGTGATCTCAACAGTTTTGGTACTATAATCACGTGTACGAGAATTTTTTTTAAATTTATTTCTAAGTGTGACTTTTCTCCATAATACTTTGACCAATATCTAGTGTAGCTCAACGGAAATCGCCATCAAATAAGCTTAATGTCCATAAAATATACGTTGTACTCCTTCTCTCTCTCTATCTCTCTGTGGTTCTCTCTGTACTATGTATTGTTTAAATGAGTGAGTGAGTGAGTGTTTAGTTATAGGTAGGGGTATTTGAGTGCTCTGCATGAATAGAATGAATGAATGAATGAATAACTGAACGAGTAAATGAATGAATGAATGAATGTTAGCGCGAATGTGTGTGTGTGTGTGAGTGTATAACGGTTTTTTTTTAAGGATTACCGCTGATTGAAATTGTAAATGAAAATTTATTTTTACAACGTGTTTTTATTTTTGTTACATGTTGTTTTACTCGTTTTGCTCTTTGATGTTGTTGTTGCTGTTGTTGTTGTTATTGTTATTATTTAAAAGTGACTTGCACAGTTCGTGCCGGTTTGTTTTGTTTTTGTTTCAGTAAATTTTTTTTTAATACCCTTAAACACCCCCGCTTGTGCGCGTTCTCTGTATTTGTCTTTTAATATTTTAATGCTCATGCTTCCCCCCTTGGCTCTCTTGAACTGTTACTACTACTACTACTCGTGCTGTTGCTGCTGCTGTTTGTAGTAATTTAAGCAACATCATGATGTTGTTGTCAACACTATGGCTACCATCATAGAGCTTTGCAGGACATTTTCTAAAAATCCCTAAATAATGTTTTAATTTTTTTTCCCTCTACAGTTGTGTTATTGTAGATGATGCTTACATGTTGGCTTTATTTTTTCTCTGCTTTTTTTTCTATGCTGCTGAATTTATTTTATTGTAAAGCAATGTTTTATTTGTTGCCATAGCTGTGTTGTTGTTGTGCTGCTGTTGTTGCAACAGCAAATGTATTAAAAATTAATTGAGTTACTGACATTTTATTTTAGTATAATTAAATTAAGCATGGATTAGCATTTGATTTTAATTTAGTTGTTGTTTTATTTTATTTTTTTTTCACTTTTTTCTTCTCTCTCTCTCACTATTTGCTCTCTTTTGTTTTTATTAAATAAACACCCACACTTATGCAATATATTTGCTGTTTATAGAAATTGCGTAGCATACTTTTAGTTGGCGCCCGTTGTTAGCCTTTAGCAGGCTTTAGAACTTGTTTTTTTTTTTTTAATTTTTTCTCGCTGTGTAGAGCTCATTATTTTTCCAATTTTAATGTTTACTATTAGCACTGGCAAGTGGATTAAATAAGCCAGCCAGGTGATGTTGTGTTATTTATTTGAAAAAATTATAAAAACAAAGTGAAAAAAATAATAATAAAATACAAAAAAATATTTTTATTTAAATCTCCCATTAATATGCCACACATTTGTTAAATTTTTTTTCTTTTATGTGTTATGTTGATTGTATGGTATATGGATTGCATATTATTGCCTAGTGTCTGCTGCTATATAGCTTTCAATATAAATTAATGTTGTTGGATTAACATTAAAATGATAGTAATTATTTGTAATTAGGTACCCTAGCAACATACGTTTATAGGAAGGGGCAGCAATATTGTTTTTATCCATGCTTTATATCTAATTTTTTTTTACAAAATAATCCTTTGCTACTTACTATTGGCAGACATATAGTTGTAGGGAATTTAAATAAACATTTTATACGAATAAATTGGAGATAACTTAAATAAAACATAAAATTTAATATGAATGTTCGATTTTTAAAAGAAGGCGTGGCTTTCACGATTACGGTTAGCTCTACTTAGACTAGAGGTTACCAAAAATTGTTTGATTATGTATTAGTGAGTAAGAGAGAGAAAATAAGTTGAGAGAATTTATTTATTTACACCCATAGAAAAGTATTAGTAATATACGCTATTTTGATTTTCATTCAGACAGTGGAAGAGACTCTATAAATTTTGTATTGTAATTAAGTTTTTGCCAAATTTTTTTTAATAATTGTTTAATAAAAACGCCATCACTTGAAATTTCCATTTTTAATTTAGGAACTAATTTTGGTTCTGAAATTTCCTCTCTTTCCAACCAACTTTTTATTTTTTCTAAAAAAATTGTTTTTTGTCTATTAAAAAACTCTTCCCTTTCCTTATCATTTAAATTATTAATATGAATATGATAACATGCAAAATGTCTTTTAAGAACATATTCCCTACATTCTTTAAATGTTTTGTAACACATAAGACATTGAATGTTATCAAAAGCATTTTTTAACATGAAGTATTTTTTGAGTGTCATTCTGGAATAAAATAACAAAGCATCCGCCGCACATGTGTTCTTGTCGCAGTCTGATCGACAACTAAATAAAAAAACACAAGAATGCGTGTGAGTTCTCTCTGCACAACTGTGCTATGAAATGGTAAACTATGACTTAGACCGTCTTTTGAATGAAAAACATACGAAACTCAACAAGAGGTCTAAGCATATGACTTTAAATTTGACAAATGGCAGCACAACAGCCATTTTTAAAACTGTTCATGCTCTGGATAACTACATTCCGAACTTGTATCGTTTAACAACGAGAGAACGCATAAAAATAGTTAAAACTGTCAAAGTACCACATTATGTGCAAGAAAGTAGTAGAAAACTTAAAACTAAAGCTCGGAAATACGATTACAGAGGATTAAAAACACTTTTGAATTCGAAAAGTGTACAAGAATTCGTCTTAACTTTGATTTTGTGTGAAGTGGATTCCCCAATAATGGAAAAGAAGATTATGGGCAGACGAGGGCCAATAAAGGAGAGATTCAAATTGAA
This sequence comes from Sarcophaga rosellei, assembly GCA_930367235.1. Taxonomy (NCBI): domain Eukaryota; kingdom Metazoa; phylum Arthropoda; class Insecta; order Diptera; family Sarcophagidae; genus Sarcophaga; species Sarcophaga rosellei. The sequence continues at coordinate 9,632,363 of OV884020.1, read as the reverse complement.
AAGATGGTATACATGAATGTGGTTGTAAATGTTTTGATCATAATTGTATGGCAAGATTTAAGCCTAATTAAAATTGCCTTTGTCTAGTAGGTAATGTGCTGGTATATATTTCAATCAAAACAAAATTAAATTTCTCAAATCTGCTATTCGGAGAATAAAATTAGATTCAACATGGGTGGTTTAGGAAGCTAGGTTGTAATCTTGACTAAAGGATAGTAATGACGAAATAAATTAGTAAGAGTACCTTTGTATAAAATAAGGTTCTTTGGACATAGTATTTTAAAATTTAAACATTTCTAGTTATAATTTAATTTATGTACTTTTGTTTGTTTGTATTTGCCCAATACTATCTCAACTATTGATCATTTTCGCAGATGTGTCCCTTAAAGTATACTTTATTTTATTCTTAACGAAATTTTCTTTTTCAAAAAGGTAGTCATCTCACATATATATATGTACTCAAGTAAAATATTGTGTTTGCTTTATGAAAAATTAAAAATATTTAAAGAAAAATGTGTGTTTTCTTTCTCTGTTATTATTATTATTAAACTTTACAAATGTTGATATAGTAACAAGAAAAAGGAAACCCGTAATGCTTTATCTAGCAAACTTATTTATTAAAAAGTATAGCCTACCTAAGGGCTACAATTTTTTTTTCGTTCTTTATTTTTGCTAAATTATTTATTAATAAGAAGAAAATAAACCCACATACGTTTACTAGAGAAAAATAAACAAGTAAGGGAAATATATTTTATAAAAGTAAATATGTTTTCTTTTATTTTTGCTTTTAAAAATATATTGAAAATATAAACAGGATAGCTGTATATGAACTCAAAAAAAGAAGCAAATATACGGAAAGTTAAAAAAAAATTGTAAAAGAAAAGATAGGTTAGAGAAAGGAAGAATTTTTGCTGTTTAGACCCTTAAAACTTTTTCTCTTTTTTTTTTTGTAATTTTAGAATGTTTTTTCCAATTTATTTTTTTTCTTACCATATATTTGATATTTAGAAAAATAGACAAGGAAAATAGGATTAGTTATCTTACTTATAGATGACTAGCATGTTTATAAAACTTTAACGTCAACCAAAGTTTTCCTAGATGCTCTGTGGCTCGTTTAGTTTTCTGTACCATACCACACCATAGATATCATATGGTAAACATATCATATAACAAAAATGGCCTTAAGCTAAATGAAAGATTTTTGCAACATTTGATGCAAAACTTTTTCTACTCTTTCTCTTTTCTTTTACCCCCTTTCTTTAATTTTTTTTTTTTTTTTTTTTGGAATGTATGCATGGGTTTTGCTTAAACTATAATATAGAAAATAATCTAAGTCATATCTTGGGCAACAGAAAAATAACAAGATTTTTTACAGCATACATTAAGGCTAAAAGGCTTAAATATTATACGGATTTGTCTATTTTTTCTCCTTTTTGCCTGCATACAAATGTTTATTTAATGAAAATTAAAGTAAACCTTAAAGTATGCTTTAAAATTTGAAAAAAAATATAACAATTTTTTAAAATATATTTATTATTATTTATAATAATAAATAAAATATTGGTTCAATGTGTATATCGGTTTACAGTTTAGCTGGCTGCTGCCATCATCATCATCGCCATCATAATCGGTAACATCATAAAGCCGTACACATATGCTTATTTTAAAATTATTGTTAACATAGCTGACAGCTGTCAAAATAATATGTAAATGTTGTTAAAACCCCATATCAAATAATAACAGTTATTTCGCAGCGCATAATATATGTTAAATTATTCAAATTTAAAAAGTATAACAGCAACAGTACAAAATAAATAACAACAACAGTTTTTTCTCTCTCTTGTGAACATCAAATAGTAACAAAAACAAAAACAATTATTTTTTTTCAATTTAAAGAATTTCCTAAAAACAAAACAATTTTTGAAAAACATGTAGAGATGGGAAAGCAGAAACGTATGCAAATATTAATTTTGTTTAGCAAAAGCATACAATATTCTAACATAAAACAAGAAAAATGCAAAGCATAACTTTAGGCGTTTACATATATATAATAAAGTATATTTTAAGGGATTTGAAAGCTTGTTTTAGGATTTGCTACACAACCATTTTTAATTATTTTTTCCTTTTTTTGTTTTGTTTATTTTCCTATACAGTATTACCTAAAGCTTAAGTAAATTAAATTATATTTTTTTATTAATAAAGCAAAAAGAGGGAGTAATAAATAAAATTTGTAATATAACTTAGGGCATTTGCCAAGTAAAAATCGCTGTAAAACAGAAAATATTTTTGAATCATATAAAACAACTCACTGAACTGTTTGTACATATATTCAAGAAAGTGATTGTAAAATAGTTTTTCTAAAAATAATATCTTATAAAATTTTTGTAGCATATTTTTAGGTAATTTGAATTTTTTTAATGATTGATTTCAAACCCTTGACCATTTTAGTTTCATTAATTTTTTTGAATAATATTTGTTAATTTGTTTTCCGTCTACTGACCCTTGTGTTCCATTACAGATTTTATTTCAATGAAAAATAAAGGGACACAGAAAATAGGTTTTATTAGGAAATATATCCTACACAAATATTTTGATTAGAAAAATACAAAATAATATATGCACAACGCTAATCGATAATCGAATACTAGACTCATCATTATATATTCAACGTTCCTTCAGAGAAGGACATTGGTTAAATAGTTGATTCATACTGAAAAAAGTTTAAAGATTTGATTGTCTTTTACTTTCCTGTTTGAAATCTTCACGTTTGTTTTAAAATTCACTGTCTCTCAAAAATTAAAATTTATTTGAATTTTTTGTTTGCTTATTTTTATAACCCCTTCAATGCCTTAAAGTATGCTTTAGAATTTTTTATTTTTATTGAATTAAGAAAATAAAAATTTAATTTCGAATTCCTGTCAGTAGTTTAATCAATTATTTTCCTGTTTTTTATGTGATAGTTTTTATGACCTGTTCAATGTTCAATGAATTTTATTAAGGAAATATTTAAAACAATAAGAACGGTTGCACATTGAATTGCGATTTGAATTAAGATTAGTACTCTTCATTTAAAACGAAAGTAAATCTTTTGCAAGCAACCCTGTTTTATTTTCGTTTCAACCCCAAAGGTAGGCAATAAAAAATTTCTTACGTTTAGTAAAATTAAAAGTTTTTAATGGGAATTGTTAAGTATTTAAACAGAAAAACCTTGAATATTTTCCACATTAATTATTATTCCTGTTTTTAATGGTTAAATTAAATTTCCATTTACCGAAACGCCTAAATTATAGGCAATATATTACGCTTTTTGTATTTTTTTTAATTTCGTTCTCTTTTTCTAGTTCTGTTTTATTGTTGACAGTATACTGGTAGCACTTTATAGAGTACCATAAAAGTCATAACCTTGTGTAAGCTCATACGTGGACTAGTACAGTATATGCAGTTGTTCCCATTATGGTCTCACATGCATATATCCTTAACTCTCTATACACTTGAGTATAACAATAAAATGAACGCCAATGTGTGTGTATAGTATTGTATGAGCATTTATGTGTAAATAAGAGTGTGTGTGTGTGTGTGGTAAAGCAGTTTTTATATTTTTACATTAAAATTGCTTACTTAACGCTTCATATTCTCGCTTGTTTTTATTATAGCTTGAGATATAAGTTTTCATTTCATGCGTTTTTTTGTTCTCCTTCTTTTTTGCTCCCTTTTTTTTGCATTTGACTCTACTAATACTATGCCACTATAATTTTATGACTATTTGTGTTGTCTTACAGATAAAAGTGGCAGAAAGAAAAAAATGGAGGAAAAACGAATTGAAGAAGCAAATAATGTGAAAATTTTTGTTGTTGTAGACATGCAATTTTGAAGCTTTTAGTGTTTTTATGACATCATAGAAATGCATCATAAAATTGTAGGGAGAGAGAAAAAAAAAGAAACTAAAATACTAAAAAAAAACATTATTTTTCGTTTTGAAAAATACACAGTCTTTCATGTTGGGGTTTTATCTTTGTTGGGATCTACCTTGGGAAACCCTATAAAACTAATTCAAATCCTGAACCAAACTAAGAAGGTTAATGATGACGAAATTACTAATTAACTTTGCACTCTTCCATCCAGCAAGATAAATATCACAGATATATTAAAAAAGAGATCCTGTGAACCAAGCCACAGCTTAGACAGTGCATAATCTAGAATTTCACAATTCAGAAAATTTCTTGTCCATATGATCCTTAGCAAGTCATATGGACTTGAAGCCACAAATTTATTAATATCTGTTGTATTAACGGTCAAGTGGTAGCCGTAGTCTAGTAAATAGTGTGTTGGTTAGAGCCCATGTTTCAATCTCTAGCTTCGACATCTCGACCAAAACTAAATATGAAAAAATACTTCTTGGGGCGAATACCTCGTCAGTAGCCTTCTGACAAAACTGAGAGAGTGTGACCAAAATTGCCTTGAAAAGCTTCTGAAACAATTGTTTTTCTGAGTTGGTTTTAAACTATAGGTCCCTTAAATCATGAATATAGTGAACAAAGTGGCTTATAGTCGCCGTAGTCTAGTAGGTAAGTAGTATGTTGGCTCATCAGACGTCAGGTCACAATTCAAACCCCAGATCGGACATCTCCAACAAAACGAAACGTGAAAATATATTTCTTTATCCACTTCCTCTCTGGTAAAAACTCCGAGAGTAGACAAAATTGCAATCAAAAGTTTCTTAAAAATCTGTCGTTCGGAGTTGACTTTAAACTGTAGGTCCTACCACTCATGTATAAAATTAACACACACAATATAAGTGGTGTGAGAAGCTAGGTCGTAAGTTTGACTAAAGGATTGTAATGGCCAATTATGTATGTTATGTACGTATGCAATGGCTAAGTCAGTAAGACGAAGAAATGACAAGCTACAAATGATTCTAGGCTGATCAAATGCTGGAAGGGCTTTATGTTCTCTCACTACAGTGGAGTCTATTCACCGTAAGATATTCCGTACAGTGCTTGTTAGTAATGATTTCTACAAGCAATCCAGCAATGAGCTGTGAGAGCTTCTCAACGACACGAATGTTACGCATTGCGTTAGCATTCAGAGACTGCGTTGGCTTGGTAAGGTCGTTCGGTTAGTAGAGGGTGTTCCGATGAAATGGGGTTTTTATGCGGGGAATACACTGGAGTAACTAAGTTGTTTGCGTTGGCTGGCGAACGTGTTTGGAAGGCATTGCTTAAGCAGGCCAAAATCCTATGAACGGTTTGTTAAGGTTAACTAAGTAAGTAAGAGACTATACATCAAGTCTCAAGATAAATTATTTTGACGACCAAATACATTCTGCTCTGGAATTTTTATAACTAAACAAATGCTAATACAGGCTCGACTTAAAACGTTTCCAATGCTGTGGTCCTGTTAAAAATATCTCATGAAGATAAGAATCTCTACATATGTCAGCACGTTACGTGAGACCCTGTATATTTTTTTTGTCCCCTTTTAAGGTATTAAAAATATCTATAATCACGGTTCTATTAAATCAACACGAGCAAAAAGGTCATTAAATATTATGCACAGAATATCAAACACATGTATATGGAAAGGATAAGAAAAATTAATGAGCATGTAAAAAAAATTTTAATGAAAGGTCCTAAAGGAAACTTTAAAAACGAAGAAGAAAAATAAAATCAAAATAAATTACCTTTTCCCACCTATTGCTTGGCCCTTCAAAAAATATTGTTAAAACGTGACTTAAACTGCAATGGTAACATGGCTTTCAAACAAACGTCTGCTGCTCTAATAATGATATATACCTGCCAATTTCACTGTCAATGTATTAAAGAAAATTAGTTTACCAGAGATTTAAGATTACGGGCATTATTGAAAATGGCGTTTCTATTATTTGCTTAGCACCAATCCCTTACCTTAGCAAAAAAAAAGAAAAGGAACGAGACAATCTCAAATACTGTTAACATTCCCATACGAAATTTTCCAAGAGGAAAATTGAAATTTGTGTTCTACTCGAGTTTTTTTTTTTTTGCTTCAAAGATTTATATTCTCACAGCATACTGCTGGGCGAATTTCTTGTTTTTTTTTTGTCAGTGGAGTGAGTGTATAAATACTAATGTATGAATAAATTTATTTTACACATGTGTTTTTCCATTTTGTTTGGTTTCCTTTTCACCAATTCTTTATTTTCTTTTTTTTAGGGTTAAAAAGAAATCTAAAAAAATATATTGAATTTGTATTAAAGCTTTTGAACAAACTAAAAATAGAGGAGAAGACACAGAGAATCGATTTTTCTCTTTGAAAACAGCTTAAGGTATTAATCGTTTCAGAATAAAAAAAGAGGAAGGTAAATGAACTAAAGCATACTTCTAGGGGGCGTACAAAAGAAAATTGGAAAAATGTTAAATAGAAAAAAAAAATATTTGCTTTAAATTTTATAATTTAAAATTATTTTCACATCTAAGCTTTAAAAATTGCTAATTTGAGCATTCGTTATCGACAGAAAGATGTAGAAAAATTAGGTCCAAAATATGCTCAATGTGATCAGATTCTTATTAAAAAAAATGAAAAACACAAAAAAAACATACGTGAATAGGAATAAATAAGGATCAAGGAACGCAATTTTAAACAATATATTGACAGTAAGGTTCTAGAAGTTGCCAGACTAGAAACATTAGCGAAACTCAAAAGAAATTACGAGATTACAGTCAAAAAAGATCAAATTATAATAACAAACAGAAGGACCATAAAAGCTAGAAACGAAAATTATAATAACAAATCAACAGTAATGTTCTAGAAGTTGCCAGATCAAACTAAAATGAAGTATAAATAGAGCAAAAAGTAATATTACCAGTATTACTAATTGTAGTAAATATATGCAACATATTCGACTCGATTTCTTATTTTTCAACTGGCTTTAAATATTATTCAAATTTGAATATAAAATTTTCATTATATAATCGATTTGCTTCATAAAATTGAAGTCTATTTTAGGGGTGTTTTAATTCTTTTTTTTGTTAAACAAAATAATGACTCTAATTAGCCATTAATAGCCAAAATACCCAAGAATAGAAGATAATTTAGTATTAATTAAACTTACAGCTTTTAAAAATACAATTTTGCTGAGCAATGGAAACTTACCTGGAAAGAAAAGAAAGGACAGAAAATTAATTAGAATTACTAAAAATAAATAAAATATAAGAATTATCTATAAAAAATTATAAAAGTATACTTCAAGACGGCTTAAAACAATATGTTTGAAATAATTCAATTTTACATTAAAGTCTGCTTTAAGGCGCTTTAAAAATTGTTAAGTTATGCAGTTTATTTAAAATTTTTCCCAAAAATTTCTTTCGAAAAAACTTTATTGCCTACTTCTGGGAGCTATTTACCGGGTTTTTTTTGTTGTTGTTAAATTTTATAATTAAAATGTTCATTTCGTACACATCATTTCCTTTTAATCGAAAGCCATAAACTGAAAATCATATTTTGTGTTTTTATTTGATAGTTTATTAACCTTTTTGACAAAAACAGAAAAAAAACAAGGAGAAAGATAGGAATGTTTCAGTATAATATTGCTATTTCACCTTTACGATCTGCAGCAGCAGGAAAGACCTGCCTGGTGCTTGGTATTTAAAAGAAGGAGGGAGAAACTTTTTAAGACTTCTATTTTTTATGGATGCACATAATATTTTACATTTTTGCCATAGATATGTATGTACATAAAATACAAGTTGGCTCATCATTTGCTAAGACTGAACGTGCTCATACATTTTTCATTTAATAAAACTCAACTCTGCTCTGCTCTGCTCAGCTCAACTCAGTTCAGTTCAGCTCAGCACAACTCAACTCGTCTTAAGTTTCAAGGCAATACCCAATGATAGATAGAGTGCATTTAACAAACAAATGATGCAGTTTATAAAACTTTTAGTCCTTTTTTTCTTTTCGTTTTTGTGATATTTTTTAAGAGTAAAGCAATACACAACAACAACAACGCCAACAACAATTTAAGAACAAAAAATAACCTAAGGAAAATGCTAAAATTCAAATGATGTTGACTGGCATCCATACCATACTGCCGGTATACAATGCAACATACTATTGGTCTTCATGATGATAATGCTGATGATGATGATGATGAGAATGGAAATCCTTGTTGTTTTGTTTTCTTCCTTACGTACTGAAAATAACGTATGCAAACACTTTGCGAAATCTTAAGAACGAAGTCCATAAAAATTTAAAGAGTTTATGTGAGTTTTCGCTCATTTTCATTTTATCTTTCGTTGCTGTTGTTTGTTGCATTTCAGTTCTTGTTTTTTTGGGATTTTCTTCATTTCGAAATTTACTACTTTTCGTCAGTTGATTTTACTATAACAGCAGCGCACCACATTGATGTTTAAACGTGCCTTAAATTAAAAGGTATCAAAAACAAAAAGAGCTTCTCTTAGGCATTCAAGCAGTTGTTTGTCTGTTGTGTATGTCGTTTGAGTTGAGGGTGGGGCCCAGGTTTAAAAATTGAAAAATCCTAACAAACATCACAAACTCAAATAAAGTAGCTGGGAAAAATATACAAACTTACTAAATGAAATAAATTTGTTTTCATTCAGAGTTTTTCTTCTGTTTCTATTTTTTTGTGTAGAAAATTTTAAGCACGTCCAATATGAAAACGAATGATGTGCCATCAACGTGCTTAAGTATGGCAATGTAGAATATTTTCATCATTTTCAATATTATCATGATAATGATGATCATCATCCTTCTCTATTTTACTAGTATTGGCAGTACTGTCGTATAAAAAAAATAAAACCAAAGGAGGTTTAGAAAAAGGTGTAATAAAAAGTTTTGTACCGCATTGTGTAAAATATTCTTCCTTTAAAAATTCAAAAAAATTTTTCTTTTGATTTTTATTACAATTTTTTCACGATTTTTCAAATTACTTAAAAAATGTTTACATCACAACTCGTGTCCTATAGTCCTTCATATATGTACCGAATTACAGTTTCATATCTGCTCCCGTTTAAAAGTTCGCTATATATCCTTTTTTCAGAATTGCATAATTTTTTTTTTTCGCAAATTATGGTTTCAGTGGTCTTTATGTAGCGTTTTTCTAAGAACTGACTAAACGTACTACAAAAATAATTAACAGCTAAGGAAAAATGTGCCATGCTATACAATTTTTATGCGATATAGGGCAGATTGCAAGCCAAGGATAACCAATGCAAAGAAGTATAACTGGCAACCACGCACAAGTACTGTATGATGGATGTCATTTCAGTAAAATAGTAAAAATCATCATGTTAATGCTGTAGCTTTGCAACTTTTCTTATAAGGCTGCTTGAATAAGATGTATGCCCCGGTAGCTATATGATATGAATGTCAAACCGCTTCACAATTTCATTAAGGAATTCGCAATACCCATAAACTGTCATAGAAGGCGCTGGGTAAAAATGCAGCTTAAGGGAATGCGATAACTTTTCAAAAAGTAGTAAAAGGAGTTCTCTGTAGTTGGATTGACGGCTTAGCTGTTTTTGCCTTTAGTGGATCGTTTTAATTTTTAATGCTAAACTACTGCATTTCTGTTTACTACTCCTAACTGCACTATCATCACGATGATGATGACGATGTTATTGGCAAGTTTGTTTTGTTAAAAAATTATTTTTTTTATATTTTTTTCAATTTTAAGCTCCCTAGTGACTAACAACAAATAAGCCTTGACAATTTGTCTACTGCTATTGACCAACACCACCACATTGTTGTTTATATCGAAGAATATTTGCCAATATCATCATTAAAGAGAAACGTAAGATAATAAATAAACTCATCCTTAAATGCTGTTACCAGGTTGTTGTTATCTTTGGCTGCATTTTCTGTTGCTTACCAGCTTTTTTAAAATACAATTGACATAAATCCTCTGAAGAAATCTTTTGATTCGGAGAGAAAAAAGCAGGTAAAATAAAGAAATATGTCTACTTTGATGGAGAAATAAATATTGGGCAACTTTAAGTGCAGTTTTTTGATTGTCAAATACTTTGAAGTTTATTAAAATCTTATGTTTGAAAGCAAGATTTTTGGGTGATTTACCTACCACAGTCCTTGTCTACATTGCCAATGTCATTCCCTCAAACAGCTTGGTGGCTGGCTATAAAGCAAATTTACGTTGATACTTATTTTTATGTCTGATGTTCGTACGTTCGCTCGTTTATTCGTTCGTTTTACAATCTTTTGATGACACTCTTAAAACTCGGTAAAAGGAAAAATATAAACATTTTTAGCAAGAAAACCAACAGCAAAATCAAAAGGAAAAATAACCAACAACGCCATTTACGCAACACATTTTTAATTTCGGACCTACAGATACAAAGTTCCTGTTATTTTATGGAATCTTCATAGCTATGCTATAGCAGGCAACGTCAAGGAATAAAAAATCTGGAATACAGGATCTTGCCAAGTATCAGATTCTCATCAGTTTCAAAATAGAACGCTTTTGAAATTTCCTTTCACTGCTGACCAATGCAGACCCATTCAAAGTCATCTCCTCTTGCAATGAAATTGGAGTTGTTATGGCTTTTCCACCATTTCCGTTTACATGCTTGCCTGTAAGTATGCACCATATACGCGTAACAAAAAATTTTTCTTGTTTTTATTTTTATTGTCTTCGTTTTTATGGACTTCCTTGTAAATGGAGTGCATTGCGTGGTATTTGTTAACATTTTAATGACCCTTTTTCGTTGACTGCGTAGAGGCATTATTGGTAAAGTAATGGAAAACATGAGCTTTAAGACGTGGTAACATAACAATAATGGCTTTAATTACGTTTTAAATTTTTTTTTGCATCAGGAAATAGCCTTTTTCATTAAAAAAAAGCCATTTTTTAAGTTCATAAAATTGAAACATACTACGAGGATTTATTTAAAAAAATTTAGATTTAAATCAAAGATTACGAGTACTAAAAGGCAATAAATTGTAGCATATTTTTAGGTCGTTTGTTAACATAATTTATAGAATTAAAAAAACCACTCACAGTATACTTTCAATCCCAAAGTCGTATATTTCGACATATTTTAAAGCATATTTTTAGGCTTTTAAGCTTTACTTGAGTCTTGTATAATATTTTTTTTAATTAGTAGAAGACCTTTAGTTTTATATTAAAAACTTTGTTGCATAGCCAACTTTTATTGAACTAGACTTTCTTAAAAGGACGGCGGTAAGTGCCATCTAGGTCATGCCGCACTGTAATATATTTGAGGGCATAATCATCTCTCGTGGATAGGAAGCGCGCGAAGAAAAGAGTTTATATTAAGGGTTCTAACATTACACTTACGATAAAATTCGAGATTAATTGGGATAGCCAGCTATAGCGACCATGTTACCTCGACGTCCATGAGTTAATGCCGGGAATTTGATAGGAAAATATCCTTTTATTCGAAGGTTAAAACTTCTACATTCATTATAGGATATTAGAGATATCATCGGAAATTTAATTATTAATGAACTGACAAGGTTTGCTATTCAGTTCTCAAAATTTGACATATTATAGGCCATAGTTGCTCCGATTGCCTCGGTTAGACTGGGTATTCTCTGGTTGTTGTAGAGCGAGGCTCTGATTCTTTGGCAGTTTGAGATCACATGAACTATTTGTAGGCAGGATCTGGATCTCATAAGAGATAAGAAGAGTATTGCAGTATTTCCTTCCAGTGCAGTTCTACCCGACCACTCACCTATTGGAAGGTATGTCTTCTCATCAATGCTTTATGCTTGAATTGTGCATCTGGAGAAGAAAAGACTAATTTTCGTCCAAAGGGTAGCCAGTAGCCGTTTATGAAGATGCAGACCTTCTTTAACGGAACTCTGCAAACTATGTTTTCTGAATATTGCCTGCAGCGACTGATTTGTTTCCAAGATGGACCTTGATTGTAGTATATCAGTGAGCCTAACCTCTGGCTTAAGTGCAACCTCAAATATAAAGAAGGGTCAACTGAACTAAGTTATATCATTAATAAAATTTTTGAAGTATACTTTTGGGAACCTTAAATTTTTTTGTTTAAAGTCTACTTTCAGGCCACATGTTTTAAATGCTGTAATAAATATTTTCTTTTGCTTTAAATTTTTCCAATATTTTTTCTCTCTCTTCTAATATTATTTCTAGCAATTTCATTACGTTCCATTTCTGTATACATTTTTTTTTTGTCAACAACTTGTCATATTTTGTTGAAGCACAAGAAAAAGAAATGTTTTTTAAGCAAAAAATATCAAATGAGAATTCCAAACATTTTTGCCTTTACTTGGCACCAGAAAAAAACGAAACGAAGAAAAAGAAAATTCTTTTGGGGTTTTTCTTATTACACTGGTCTTTGAACGCATAAAAAGAAACGAAGAAAAGAAAAGGAAAACAAAAAAATTTGAAAGAAAAGCAAAAAAACCTTAAGAGAAAGGCAGCATACAACAGTATGAGTATAGAGCTGTTGCCTGCTATAGTTGTCTACAATTTCAATAAAATTTTATTAACGAATTCCGTTTCGGTATTTTGCGATATTCAATCGATATTATTATTACAACAATGACACCAATGAACAACAAGAAAGAAAAAAAAAACCATTGCCAGGCAGCAACAGTATTCACAGTGCTGCCTTAACAATCAACAGAAGAAAATGAAAAAAATTGTTTTCGTATAAAGAAGTCAATGGCTTGACTAGGAAAATATTTGAGAAAAAAAATTTGGAATTTTTTCCATGAGCAAGACTATAATCTAGAAACGAAAATTGCTTAGATGTGCGTGTGTGTTGCTAACGTTAGCAGCAATTGCTGCCAGTTGTTATCGTTAAAGCTAAATATTGTTGTTCTACAAAGTATTTGTTTGCCTTAAGAAGGCATTTGTTTCTTCCAAGATTTTTCTTACAAATGCTTAATATTTGTTTGTCATTACTAGCAATTTAACTTGGCTGCACTGATACAAAAAAAATAGAACAAATCTTCCTCCTGCAGCTATCAGAAATTCACAAATTTAGAAAAAGAAAAAAAAAATTAACTTTTTTAAAAAATAATTTCAGTTTAAAGACCCAAAACACCAAACCCTTGTTATTTTGATTTTGAAAATGTTTTTATGTGTTTGATTTCCTCAAAAACATGTCTTGTTCTATTTGTTTTCTAGCACTTTAGGAAACTGCCATCAATAATCGTATTTCTGTCAAATTTTCAGCAAATGTGTTTGTTTCTGGCTAAATAAGCACAAGTCTCCTCACTTCTACAATATAACTCAAGGCAGAGCACATCTATTAAGGACTAACGGCAACAGCGTTGGTGGTGGTAGCATTGTGGTGATAATGTGCAATGAGTATCATTATCAATAATTCATTTGTTTTAAAAAGAAATTGAAATTCTCTTTAGGGATTCTTTACGTTCTCCAACACAGCCCAACCCAACCCAACCAATAACATCTTATTCAGCAGCTTTTTCTAAACGACAACAGAAACTTTTGTTGAAAAGTATACACATATTAGGAAAATACAAAAAGAAAACAATGAAAATAACAAAAAAAAAATCCATTTTTGTTGTCGATTTTCTAAACGGAAACACCAAGAGAGAAAAGTCGAAAAGAAAAAAAATTATTTTGATAATTTCAAAGTTTTGAATTACCCCATATACTATATTGGGGCGCCTAAATGTATGCAGCAGTTATTTGTTTGTTTTTCCGCCGAAAAACATTGCTTGTTTGTTTGTTTAAATTAAGATTTATAAAGATGTTGGTTATTAAAAAAAGTACATTGCATACTTATAGGATGTTTAAAAATTATATGTTATAATACATACATATATTGAAGTATGCTTCAGATAGATTTTTGTTCAATAGATATCCTTTTTGTCGTACAATTACTAAGGTTTAAGCCGGACTTGTCTAAAAACATAACATTTTAAAGCATACTTTAAGGATACTTAAATCAAAAAGGACTGTTTAAGGCTTTGCAATGAGCAAATTAAAAGTGATTTAAAGGCTTTTCATTTTTTAATGCATTGTAGGAAGATTTGTAAAAAGCTATTTCTCTTAAAGGCATACCGCAAAGGCCAGTTTTTTAGCCTTGCTGTGACAGATAGTTGTGGAGGAACTGTTGGTGAAGCGGCCATGATATGGCTTTAAAGTCTGATAAGATGAATATTCTGGCTATAGTGATAACATATTCAATCAGGCTTTAAAGCTTAATAAAAAACGTTGCTCGTAGCATGATTTAGTAAAACGTCGGAATAAAAGTCTTTCAACAGACAATGTATCTTGTAGTTGTCAACCCTCGATGGTAACCGTAGTCTAGTAGACAGAGCGACCAGTCAGCTAGCTCTTCTGATTACCAGTGTACACTGTTCGCTTTCATTAAGCATAATAAGCTACACTTAATTGGTTTCCTTCTGGTCTTTTACTGCAGTAGAGATCCATGATGGTGCCTGTAAGGCTTAATGCAGTTAAATACTGGCCCAACCTGGACTATGGACATGCGGCCACTATGGGAGGATACATCCGCAGAGACTACATGGTTCATGATAATTTTCTCGCTGCCAAACGCATAAACAATGACAGGAATTATGGGTAAATAGCAGAGCGTAGGGGGAACAGGAGTTTCCATAGTACTGATGGCGCCAAAAAAATTTTGTGGAGGACACATGTTTGGAAAGGTATGCTCTACAAAAGAGAAGATATAGAGAGACAAAGACTCTTCTGAAAGCAAGTGAGTTAGAAGGAATCAAAACCTTTATTGGAAAATTAGAATAAGAGACATCTGAGTGATGCAACGTACTATCCAGGATAAAGTTGATAGCAGGACTGTTGACAAAGTACTGTCGACTAGGACGTTCTAGGGACATCTCATAAAGTATAAGGGGAGGCCGCAATACCAAGGCACCTTTTCTCCATAATAATGAGCTAACTGCGGACAGAGTGTTTAGTTAGAAAAGAAATATAGCGCTTGATGAGTCCCACTCCTTGGAGATATTAGATAAAACCAATATATTGCGTTGTAATAAATCGCGGAATCTCGTATACTTCGAGACTCTATGCGCCTTATAGACCGTGAGAATCTTTAATTAACATTAAACATTTTTATTATTCGTTTATTGTTCCATTCAAAAATATTGCATACTTTTAGGTTATTTTGTTGATTTCATAAATTAAAACATATTTTTAAGCACTTGGAAATTAAATTTCTTTTGACACGCAATTTTTTTTAAACTTTCTCCTTTTTAGAAACTTTTTTTAATTAAATATTAAAATCTTTAAAAGTTCGTTAGAAAAAAAAGAAATCTGCCAATATTTTTTTTGCTGGCCTTGTAAGTTTTTTAAAGAACTCATTAAAAAAGTTTCATTACAAAAATTTTTTTTTTGCTTACCAGCTTAAGACTAAAATGAAACTTTCTTATTAGTTTTAGCCATATTCCGTTATTTTTTTATATTTTATTTTCCACCATAATATAAAATTAAATACACAACAACTTGCTAACAAGTTTAACAAGGCAAACCAATTGCAACAGGCTTTAAGCCTAAATGTATACGATACTTTTTTGTTTTTGATCGAACTTAATAAAAAAAAAGAAAAGTAGAATAAAAAGGAATTGCTACAGCTTCATCTTGACGCCAAAAGAAAATGGGAAAATAATGACTAAGTAAATTGAGTGACACTACGCCAACACCGGCAACATTGAACACTTTTTAAGCATTAAAGAAAATTGAATGACAAAAAAAAAAACAGAAAGGAACTCAAGCAAGACTAGCAGACTTTTGGGGGATTTCTTTTTGCTTCTTCCCTTACTTTGTAACATTCTCTGTAATAAAGTAACACCACAATCAATATGACATCTTTGTTGTCTTATTTCTTTGCCAAATTGAATAAGGCACGGGTGGAAAAAACCAACGTTTTGAATTAAGAGTTTTGGCAAGGAATAGCGTGTTGCCAACTAACATTGTCATTGTTAACTGGGTATGATTTCTACACAGTCATCATAAAGCTATTGTAAGCACCTGGTGTCACAAACCTTTTTCTTTCACTTCACATAATGCCAGCAGCCTTAGTTAGGATGGCATTGGAAGCAGCAGCACCAGCATTACCATTGGTATTCTCTTCTTGATGGCTTTTCTTTTGCGATAAAAAAAAACAGAAAAACAATCTAAGGATACCACATTTCACACACCACAAAAATAACAATGGTGTGAAGGTTTCTTTATATTTTTATTTGTTTTTCTTATTGCTGTTGTTGTTGTATTTAATATAAAACTGAAGAAACATTAAAATGAAGAGTGACAATTATAATTGGCACACAAGAATCTTCAATGGGCCCTACTTTAAGGGCATAAGAACAGGATGAAGACATATTAAGGAATTTTGTTGCCTAAAAATATGCAATGAATTGCGAAGAAATGATGAAAATAGGCAGAACATTTCAAGTATTGGAATTCTATTTCTTATATTTGAAACAAATTTGATATCAAAAGTCAGTATATTAGTTTCAAAATGATGACATAAAGCTAACACGTGTCTCAGTTCCTAAAGGTAGGCAACTGAAATCATAATTTCTAATAATTAATTTCGTTTTGATTCAGTTCCTAAACGCTACTATAAAAAGACAAGTTAGACATCAACGTTTGATCGTTTCAGATTTAATGATACTTAATAGCGCAATATAGTTGTCATTTGGGCGCCTAAAAGTAGTCAATTTTCTTGTCGTTAAATTTCGAAACTCAGTTTATTTGAAAATGTGCTTTAAGGATGTAAAGCTTACTTCATGTCTATCGTTCTAGAATTTCCTGGCAATCAGTAAAATATAGTAAAATGCCTAATGGCATAGCGGTTCCTAAAAGTATGCAACAATTTTGTTTACACTCTATTAGTCTTTTAAAAATTTTGTTTCAAACAGATTTCAAGTATTACGTAGTGATTTCGAATTAAGTTACTGCGTAAAAGTAATTTATCTTGATAGGATTAACCTACAATAGCAGCTATATAGCGACCTATAATAACAGCAGACCCAAGTATTTGGGTGGGAAATAGACTTAAAAGTCGTCTGAGAAAAAATTACAATCAGAATTACAATTTATATTCTTAAAATTTCATTCATTTATTGTACAGCCTACTTTTAGGCGTTACCAAAGTCATGACAATTATATCACAGCAACATTTCTGTTTTAAGGCTAAATTATAAAATAAAAAAACAACAAAACAAAGTCGTTAACGCAATAACTTTGATGTTAAAATAAAAAAAAATAAGAAAAAAAAACAAAGTTAAAAAGAAAAACATTTTAAAGAAAAGGTGACTAGACTAACAACAATATGCCATACATTGTAGAAAGAAAAACTTAAAGAACCAACACCTACGTACAGTACACCTACACGCACCGAAAACAAAAGCTGAACAATAAAAAAGGAAAAAAATTAAGAAGAGATTGAAATGAAAATAAAAAAATCGTTTTTATAAAAAGTTTACGAAGCGTTAAGTTTTATACTAAACACAAGACGCACATACAAACAGACACACACATACACACTCACTCTATACATATTTAGATTATTATTTATACCTTTTGCCCATGTCTTGAATGCCTTACTAAACAATCATTTGACGCCATCTTGGGCGCCATTTTTGTCAAGTCATATTAAGCGCATTTTTGACGAAAATTGACGTATACAGCTCTTATACACACACACACAAACACTCAGGCTCTCACAATGTGTGAGTAAAAATAAGTCTTGAAGAAAATTGTATTATAACAACAACAAATCAACAGCAACAACAACAACAATATCCCTACATTTGAAGACTCATCTAAAAGCAGTATGGTAGAGCAACTACAACAACAATTTTTTGAAGTATAACTACAGGCGCACCGATATTTACATTATTTTGCAAAAAGTTTAATTCCTTTTTTTTCTTCTTGAAAATTTTTTTATTTTTATTTCTTTTTGTTTTGTTGTTGTTTTTTGATATAAAAAATTAAAATGAAAAAAAGCGTAGAAGAATAATTGATGCAGCATGTGGTTTTGCAAAAGAAAAACATTTGCTTACCCAAGAATTTATAAAACTCAAAAATTGTTTTGCATATTTTCAGGGAACAGCACACACACAATCATATTGGGTAGGGGTAGAATTTAAAATATACAATGTATAGATTTTAGAAATTGTTTTCAATAAAAAAAATGTACAAAAAAAACTTTAAGAAAGGGAGACCTCATAGTATGGGCTATGGTTGCATTATACACGAAAACTTTAAAATTATAAAGCTATGAGTACTCGATAATACAAATCCCAATTAATAGCAACGTGAGTATGTTCTTTTGTTCAATGTTTTATTATAAAAGATTTGATTGAAAACCATTTTTATAGATTTCTATTCCATTCATCTTGTAATGAGATCAGCCCATGGATGTGAACGATACAAAAGCAGAAGGAAGGCAGTAATTTCCAATGCTAGAAATGGGTTCACGATATGCCAGAGTACGAATGTGAATTTATATATATTCAATATATGTACATATATATACATGCAATATCCCAATTTAAAGCCAAAATCTATAGTAACTGTAAAATCATCCTGAGTAGGATAGGACTAGCCCTGAACTTATTCCAGACAGGAAGAGTATATAATTTCAGAGCTGGTGTTTGCAGTTGAGCTGAGCTGGTGTTTGTAGTTTTTTCAAGAAATGACTGACATAAAACGAGAGCCTGTGGTTCAAACCCCAGCTCAGATTAGATATGAAAAAATATTCATCCTTTTCCTCAGCAGTCTTCTCGCCAAAAATCGGAAAAAATTTCATGAAAAGTTCCCAAAATTGGTAGTTCGCAGTCGACATTGAACTGTAGGTCCTGTCACTCATGAATAAAATGACCACACCCAAAAGGGTGGTTTAGTCCTGACTAGAGAATTGTGATGATTAGAATCCGCTCTGCTTCCTAGACTACTGTGGTGTAATAGGTCCTCCGAAACTGGACCTGAATGAAGGATTTGAAACTCTTAGCATTCAAATCTTCTCTGATAGTGGACAAGAGGAAATCAAATCTCTTTCGGATGCTGTCTTCAATGCTCAACTATTTGGCATTTGCTGCTGCTCTGGCCGTTTTATGTCAATCTAATGTAGATTGATGGAAATAGGGATGCTAGAGCAAGCTTCTGTCCACCGAATACCAGTCTACATATGTATATAGTTACAGCTCCTACCCCTGCTAGGTTATCATTTAGGTAAAGAAATTTATTGAACACTGGCAAATAAAGGCCTGAGGAAGAATCTTTTTCCATTGCTATGCTAGCCTACTCAGGAAGCATATCAATAAACTACTTAATCGAATCGTAAGGATGTACCGGAAACTGTACCTAAATAGGCACGCAAGCGGGGAGGCTTCCTTTACCTGCAAATGACTTCTGCAGAGGTTGTTGAACGATCGAGGAGGACTATATTGTTGTTCTTTTGACTTGTCAGTGAAGATACCTTATTAGACAAAAGCTTTTAGGATTCGACTCAACATTTCCTGACAGTTTAACAGAATTTTCATCACTTTTCTGTGACAGATGAATTTAAATTTCTGGCTGATTTTCAGCTTTAATCCAAAGATGTAATGCTTAAAATGTAAAGCAATGATGCTGACTGGTGCGAGACCGATTATTGCTTACTTGTCGTTTAGCTTTAGCTGATGTTGCTTCATATGGTGTCATAACAGGCTATGTACGATCCAGTAGGCCTTGATTGATGCCAGTCTCCCTTATTCTATCCTAAATCTACAGTAAAATAAATAAAACCTCGCTTATCACACTCCATCAAATTAGTTCGATATGAACATTTCCTTTAATATCAGAGTACATTCAAAGACTCACACGACTTCTAAAGCCTCAATATTATTTTTGTTAAATCAGTAAAATTTTAGCTTTTGCATCAACGAATGAATATCCCTTAGCTAATAATGTAAAAAACCAAAAAGCGTTGAAAAAACTTTCGCCCCCTTTTAGAAAAATATCTGGAGCACATATAATTTTCGACATGTTTGCTCTTTTTAAAATTCTTGAATAACAAAAATTATTTTTTTATTTTTACAGAGTACACATGCTCAGCCACTACCACTACACCACTACCTTTTAAAAATCGTGATTTTTATTTGTGTATATATTTTTCCAACAAAAAACGAAAAAGAAAAAAACAACGGCAAAAAAAGGAATAAAATAACGCAGCTTTAACACAGTCAGTCAATTCGTTATAATTTCACAGTGTGTTAAAAAACCGTTTGTTGGTATAAAAAAAATAAAAATAAAAACAAAAACGCAAAACTGAATAAAATTTGAAATTTAAATTTCCGTTACGTTACGTTAAGTTAGTAAAAATTGTATATATTGGTGTTGGTCTCTTTCTCTTTCTCTCTCTCTTTATTTGTTATGCTGTGTCCCTATAACGTTAATGGTATAGTTATGCCATGGTATTGGTGTAGTGAGTGTAACATATGTTTTTGTTTTATATACCCTTATTGTTGTTGTTGCTGGCATTGTTATTATTGTCTATATCATTATTGTTGATTTTCTTCTTCTTGTTGTTGTTGTTGCTGTTTTTATTGTTGTTCCACTGTTGTTCATGCTTGCATAATCAAGGTGCTTTAAAATATAACAGCAACAACAACAACAACAATGATAATATTACCCAACAGTTATAACAACAATAGAGAGGAAAAATGTTAAATACCAACATATGGTGGCAGATAAATAGTTAAAGATGATGACGTTGATGAAATTATTTGAATTATAAAGCATACTTTAAGGAAATAGGCGTGTTTCAAATTAAGCAGGGAAATCATTTCAAATATTTCATTCTATGCAAGAATCTTAATGTGCATGGATTATCTTTAATAAATACTGAGATTTTTCCGTGTTGATTTTAATGTTAAATCATTAAGAAGAGAACTTCATGAAGTTTGAATTTTAAAGCATAATTTTGGGCTTATAAACATGGAAATTATCTAGAAAAGAGGGAAATTGATAATTGCAGAATATTTAAATGAAAAATTTAAGCTTAAGATAGTGCCGAATGTTCTATTTAAGTTTGAAAACGTGTTTAGGTTGAAAGGAGGAATATGAGTTCATTTATTTATCCTTTTGCAGAGGAATGACAGCCTCATGTATGAATTCATTTATATTTTCTGTTGCTATAGCCTTAGCAGGTGTACCCGCATTGTTGTTACCTTCAATATTTCTATCACCCGAAACGCAAATGCTAATAACGGTCCAATGCATCCCTCGGAGACAAAGGGTGTTATTGGACTATTATAGATGTGGTGTACCCACTCTCTAGGGATTAAAAGGCCACTTTTCTCTGAGTCTTGCGCATACATTTGTTCGATGAATTCTGCTACCGAATTCGCATAGTGGGAGTCTTTATAGCCATTATTTCAGCCTACTATTATAATCGGGTAGCGCAAAGAACACTCCAATATCCAAGTGTTTCAAAAAGATTTCTCAGACGAAGTCTTTCTGTAAAATAGATGTGACAGAAGTCGCCGTGGTCTAGTAGGTAGTGTGTTGGCTTATTAGACGAAAGGCCCGAGTTCGAATCCTAGGCCAGACATCAAAAACAAAATACAAAAAGTATTTCTTCGGAGACTTCCTCTCAGCAGATTTCTGGCAAAAACTCTGAGAGTAAAAATTGCCATGAACAGCTTCTCAAAAAAAATCTGTCGTTCGGAGTCGACTTTAAACTGTAGATCCCGCCACTCATGTATAAAATTAACGCACACAACATGAGTGGTGTGAGAAGCTAGGTCTATAATCCTGACTGAAGGGTTGTAATGGCCAATTATGTTATGTATAAGGCTTCTTTAAAGTATCGTCAAACGATGAGCCAAATAAAGAAGTTCACGAAGAACCAGAGACTGTTATTCCTTCTTAAGAGATGTACAACTTTTTCAGTCATTAGCCTGTAAGCAAAGTCACGCCGTGTGCCAACCCATTCTACAAGATCTATGAAAGTAGACACAGCGACAGAGATGTCCCTATGACCCAGTTCAAGTCGTTAATTGCTATTCTTTATCTTCCATTTAGGTCAGGTGACTCTGACAACAAAGCAAAAATTTTTCTCATCCCAGGATTTATTAGCAGCAGTCAATATTTATCTTTTTCTAATAGATAGCCTATTAGAAGTAAAAGGTATACTTAAACTCAACCGTTCCCAGGAAAAAAAAAGAACTTTGTTGCCTACACAATTTTTTTTCATCAAAGATTCATAGTCCATAAGCTTATAAGTTATACGCCCAATAACTTTGAATTTAATTGTGAAATAAGGACAGGTGAATAATAAAATAAATCTTCTAAAAATTTTTTGAACACAGAATTATGCATATTTCTTTAGTCCAAGACAAATTAAGTAGCAAAAAACTAAGCTTAGCAATTAATTATCTTGAGCAATTCTGCTTTTCTTATTTTTATTATTCCGCCATTAAAATAAACCTTATTTAAGGCAGAATGTATGAAGAACACAAGAAAAGAAAAAAAATAGTTCTGGTCTTAACATTTATAATGCACATTATGTACACTCAGAAAAACACAATCCTTATGCACACACACACACAAAGGTGAAAACCTACAATTTTTACTATAAAACAAATCCTAAAGAGAAAAGGAGCAACGAACGCAAAATGAGTTTAGCATACAATATACAAAAAAGAGGAGAGGGAGAGAGAGCAAAAACGAAGAAAATTATGACGGTAAAAAATTACTCAGGGGAGTATTTTAATTTAAACTAAGCATTACACAGTTATCAGGAAAAGCAACGCAGAAAAAATAACGCCTGGAATGTAAATATAGGATGCAGAAGGT
The DNA here is from genome assembly GCA_930367235.1 of Sarcophaga rosellei. NCBI lineage: Eukaryota > Metazoa > Arthropoda > Insecta > Diptera > Sarcophagidae > Sarcophaga > Sarcophaga rosellei. Next base: position 9,609,559 of record OV884020.1, on the reverse strand, counting down.
AAAAAAATCTGGCACGTTTTTTAATTTAACCATATATATTAAAAAATAATATAAAAGAACAATGTTTAGACGGAGTAATTAATAAAAGTACAAAAAAAATTGTACTTCCACAGTCAAATTAATGTAGAAAGTAAATTATATAAGAACACCAAGCATGCTACTTCAAATTTATTGCAAATGTAAGCAAAAATTCAAAAATTTATAAATACTACAAAAAAGGATATATGATGAGCTTCATTAGTTGAAATGATATTGAAATGAAATTTGGCTAATATGTGGAGGATATTTTTTCGCATTCGTACTGAAAAAACTGTGCAGTTTGATGGAAGTTTAAGAATTTAAAAAAGGATTTTTTGCGAGAAAAATAATATTAATTTATATCTAAAATTACTTTAATATAGTCACATAATTTTAAAAAATAAATTGCAATAAAATTAAAAAAATTTAACAAAACAAAACCTAAAAAAGGATATATGGAGAGCTCAGTTAGTTTAAAGCCTATCGAATCAATATTTTGCTAACACATTGAGCACAGTTTTGGGCGATCATGTTGAAAAAATTATTCCGTTTGGGTGGAGTTTTTCAGGAAAAAATTTTAATTTTTTTCAAAAATTATCTCTATATGTCATTGCTCAACCTTAAACATAGAGTTAAAAGGATATTAATTTGATTTTTGGCTGAGGTGTACATCAAAAAATTATAAAAAAAATGTTGTATTCTTAGTTTATCGTTAAGAAATTATAAATACACAAAAAAAGGATATATGTAGGGATGATGTACTATTGGCGCTATGGCAGTGAATTTTTGCTGACGTATAAATGATATTTAAGTATGTTCGTGTAAGGACAATTAAGAAATTAGGATAAGAATTAAATATTATACTATGATTTTTAAGAGTTTAAAGTATGTTTTCATTTTTAGACTCGAGACTTTTAACACGTTTTTTAAATACTATAAGCTCCGCAACATTTTTGAAAATTAAAACAAAAAAGGTTGCAATAGTTTTGTAAAACACAAAAAAAGGATATATGCAGAGATCCTAGAATATGAGAGATTTCGAAGTGAATTTTAAGTGATACATTATTGACATATTAGCACATTTATATTCGAAAAATTGTGAAATTTTGACAATATTTTCACTTGCAATGCAGATGAAATATTGAAAGAAAAAAGATAAACTTCTTAAAATTAAGTCTTCTTTATTTTCTAAACATAGTAATATTGCACCACTTGTTACTAACTCATGGACTAACCAATTTAATTTTCACTTCGAAATGTAACTCTTAATTTAAGCACAGAATAAAAAAAAATTTTGAATAATTTTTACATGCTTGTACTTGTCAAGTATTGTGTGTTGAGTTAGTAGAGAAAAATGCACTGGAATCCGTATTATTTCATCTACACAATCTTAATTTTTTTTTACTGTTGTTGCTCTTTCCGCTTCTGCTTAGCTGCAAGAGTTTATGCTTTTATACAAAGTGTAAGCAGCAGCAGCTACACTAATTACCTCAAAGTGTTACAACCATACCAAAATGCTTTCTCTCTCTCTTGCTGCAAATGCGAATTTTTTCTACGTTTGTTTAATAGCAGAAACGAAAAAAAAAGAGTGGCAAACGCAAAAAAACCTACAAAATATAACGAGTTTCTTATGTTTCAAGTATAGAACACGAGCCAATGTTTGTATTAAAATTGTTAATTTTCTACCCGGTATTAAGAATTTAGCCAGAGCAGCAGAATGAACAAAAATGGTAAGAAAAAATAAAAAAAAACAGTGAAAAACAAAAGAGAAAAAGAAAATAGAATTCCTTGTTAGTTACTTAATAGCTCATCTTGAAGCAATGAATGAATGAATGAATGGTTCAGGTGAAAAATTGCAGCTGTTGCCAGAGGCTATATACACATACACACAGATACCCCGTACACACTTTTATTAGAGTAGTAGAATTACAGCCCCTTCATGGATTTATAGAGCATGTCGAGCATAAATTTGTAGCCTGTTTTTCTTTCTTTTTTTCGTCTTTTTCCTATTTTGCTACATATTTTGTTGTATCTAGAGGGCTTGTTTAATGCTTTTTTTGTTTTATATGTATTTAAGAGAGCGAGAGAGAGAGAGAGAGAGAGAGTGAGAGCTGGGGCAATAAGCATTAAGATGGCAGGACTTTGGTGTTATTTAAGTTTTTGTGTCATCATAATCATCATTATGCTGTGTTTAAATTAAAAAAAATTTCCTTTTTTGTCTCGTTTGCCATTCTACAGAGTGTTTTGGTTTCTGTTTTTAATGAAATGTGCTGAAGAAAAATTAAATTTTTTTCTTTTAAAATTTTTTTTACGTAAATTACGAAAAGGTACATAGCTCATATCCTTTAACTATAAAAGTAATAAAATTATAAAATTTTTAGTTACGTATACGATTAAGGGCCCCTTTTAAATTTTCTACGTACGAATAAACTATTCTGGAGGCATAAAAAAGGATATTTGACAACATGTATTATTTTTTGAAATATTGATTAAAAATTTGGTCGTTAAATAAAACACATGTTACTATATTCCTTCTTATAAACGAAAAGGGAATTTATACAGTTTTTAAAGGATTTGGCCAAAGGTTTACTTTGAAACAAAAGAAATGTAATGAAATCGTCACGGTGATGATACTAACAGAAGAATTATTGGAGAATAACTTCTCTTTACACCAACTTTGGGACCTAATTTTGACAGTGTTTGATAAAGCGTCAAACGCACTGAAGGAAATAACATTTAGAAAGCGCTAAGTACCATAGATATCCCTTGTAGAATAGTACGTATTTTACATAAGGGTTAGCGGAGGATAATAACTAGTAAAGTACTTCGTAATGGTAAACAGTCAGAATTTTATTTGTAGACGCGGTGTGAACAAATGGTGCTGTGGAGTCAAGTCTCATGATTTTGGCGAACAAAGGGCTGCTCCAAAATGTAAGTTAATTCCTTACAAGACGTGCTACTCAATCTGTTCATGGCATTGTGTGCCGCGTGGCAAGTTTCATTATCACACATACACACATGAATTAAAAAAAAATAAATAAAAAATAGAAGCCTAGAATTGATAATTTTCTGAAGTACAATTGCAGGCTTGTTTTGATTTTTTCGAGAAACTTTCACGAAGAACTACAGTCAAAGCAAAAAGTCCACATACACACATAAATTAAAAAATAAGAATTAAATTTTATACGTAGGCCTAGAATTGATAATTTCCTGAAGTACAATTGCAGGTTTCCGTTGATTTTTTCGAGAAATTTTCATAAAAATCTACAGTCAAAGAAAAAAAGTCTGCATAGACCATTCTTCTTTTTTTCCCTCTAATTTTTATACGTTTATTTCCCCATAATTTCTACGTTATATTCTTCTCAAATTTGCTTTTTCTTCAAACACTCTTAATTGTAAATACCTTTAACAACGTTTCAACAACATCTTTTAAGTACAATTGCAGGTTTCCTTTGATTTTTTCGAGAAACTTTCACGAAGATCTACAGTCAAAGAAAAAAGTCTACATACACCATTCTAGGTAGTCTTTTATCCCTTAAATTTTTATGTTCCTTTCCCCATAATTTCTACGTTATATTCTTCTCAAATTGGCTTTTTCTTCAAACACTCTTTATTGTAAATACCTTTAACAAAGCTATAACATCTTTTTTAATGTAATAAAAATCATACACCACAGTATGTAGACTTGTTTCTTTGGCTGTATATTAAAATACGAAAACCAATCCCATACAGTGGCAGCATACATCGTGCACAGAGGTCTGGGCACATAAGCAATCAATGGAGTAAGGAACAACAATGCCTTTTATAGGAATTACAAGAAAAATGCCAGAGAGGATTCGGTTACACATCTGCTGTGCGATTATACTCCTGGCATGAAAGCCTATTCTGAAATGGAAGCCTGTTTTTCGCACAATTTGTGCAGTATCTCGTTGATGTTACTTGTTATGAATGTTAGTTTTGGAAACCTTCTAGTTTGGGAGATTATCTAAGTAGGACCTTAAAAAAAGTCAGATGGAATCAAATCGTATGATGGCCAATTGGTCGCGGAATGTTTGAAAACTTGTCATGCAATACGTCCAAAATCAGACAGACATACATAATTACAATAGTTCAGTCAGAATTACGACCTAGCGTCTCACACCTTTTATGTTGTGTGTGGAAATGTTATACATGAGTGGCGGAGCCTACAGTTTAAAGTCGTCTCCGAAGGACAGTTCTTTTTTTTTGAGAAGCTTTTCATGGCAATTTTATTTTACTCCCAGAATTTATGGCAGAAATCTTCTGATTTTTGTTGGAGATGTCTGAGCTGAGGTCTAAACCGTTGCCTCACATCTTATAAGCCAACACACTAACTACCACATTTCGGAAACTTTTATTCATCATTGGCCAATACAATTCTATGGCCAGGATTCGAGCCTTTCTTCTCCCATATAAAATTATAATTATTGGAAATTTTTTATCTGAATTTCTTAAAAACGGATTATGCCACTAATTTTAGACACTAATTTTCTTTAGAATTTTCCCGTCAACTTTAATGCCAAACATTAAGTTTCCATTTTAAAATTTTTCATAAATCTCTTGCTTCGTTATTTTCGATTTTATGTCGAAATCCTGCTGCTATAAAAATCGATTTCTCATAAAAATTCGTCTCATTAAATTTTATACTTCTATTTTAATGTTAACGGGGGGAAAACTGCAAAAAAAAAAGGACGAAAGAAAAGAAGGCAAGCAAGCAAAAAAAAAAGTATTTTACTTTGCAAATCTTAACAACAAGATTGTTAAACAAGAAAACACATGTTTACCAACGAAATAAAAGTTCTGATGTTTTTTTTTTTCTTCCTAAATAAAAAAGGAGAAATTAGAAAAGAAAAAAAGCAGTAAACACATTCACGAAAAAATTTAAAAAACTGGTAGAAAAAAATCGAAAACAAGCAAAGAAAAAGCGGAAATAAACTCACAACGAAGGAAAACAAAACATAGAAAAAAACAAAGATCCTGAAATTCAAACAACTATAGAAAACAAACAAATTGAAGTTGCTCTGGCACAAAACAATCACAAAGAACGGATACCAATTGCTTTGGCGAAAAATAAGAAAAAGCTGCTGCTGCTGGTGCTGAAAGTAGAAATAAATGTTTGATTTCTTTTACAGCCTAAAGCACATCCGCCATTGAAGAGTTAAATAGAGAAAGAGTGCCGGAAATCACTGGAACAAAAATTCAGAATTGTATTTGATTGGTTAAAAGAGTAAGACAGGAAGGCAGGAAGAAAACTCAGCACACTATGAACTGATATTTACGAATGTGTACTGAGAAAGAAAACTTAAATTTCATTGAAATAAATTTTAATATTTAAGAGAAAAAGATGGACTGAAAGGATCGAGGACGATCAAGAAACACAGAGCATCTTTGCTGAAAAAAACTAGCAGCAAAAATTATCTAAAAAGCAAATAAAGGACATATGCGGAGATCCTGGAAAGTGAAAGATTTCGAAATAAATTTTAAGGGATATATTACCACTTAGGCTGTGTGTTTTTATTTTACACATGTGTGGCGGTGCCTACAGTCTAAAGCAGGCTCCAAACTATAGGTTTTTGAGAAAGTTTTTAATGCAATTTTATTTACTTTCAGAGTTTTTGCTAGAAGACTGCTGGGAAAAAGTCGCCAAAGAAATATTTTTTCAAATTTCATTTTGTTTGTGACGTCTGATCTGAGGTTTGAACAGTAGCCTCGAGTCTAATAAGCCAACACACTACTCACTACACTATACTACAGCCTATAAATGATCTATTAACACACCCAAGCAATCCCGGCAAACAAGTAATTGCAATTCCTTATAAATTATTTACTGGACAAATCCTGATTGTTGCATTTTCTATAGTAAATTTATCGATGTCTCCCGGCATTGTTGGTGAGTCTTACGTGACCCAACAAACCTATTTACAAATAAAGCGACAAAGTTTCTAGATGTTTAACAAAACTAGCTTTGAAGTGAATGCTTTAATAAAAGTCCACTTTGGTTTAATTTTAAAATTATCCTGTAAGTATGCCCTATTTTATAATTTATAACTTGTGATTGAAATTAATGGAAGTATTATTTTATTTCAAATGTTTATATTCTTTTATTTAAAAAATTATAAGAATGCAGTTTTAAAAGTTAAACATTTAAAATTTATTAAAAATTTCTAATCCTTAAACAATATTGTAAAACACCTTAAGTTATACTTTGTTTTTTATCTATTGCTTTCTTAGCCGCAAACTCTTAATATTTATTAATTAACTTCTTTTTATTAAAAAACAAAAAACCAAAAAAAAAAAATGCTTAAAGTTATAAACTTTTAATTAATTAAAATATTAAATTTAGTTTTTTCTGCTGTACAAGTAGAGCAAAAAATTACTGCAGACTTTAAGGCTTAATTGTTAATACATACTTTATAATTCATATTCTCGTTTTTTTACAATTCTTTTTCATTATTTTATTCTACCTTGCGTAATTTACATTTTTTTTTAATTCTCTTTTGTGGGGTGTTAAGAGATTAACACGGTATTTTTTAATTTATTAACATAAAAAGTGTTGCTGCTGATTTCTCCCCTGAGCTTCAAAGGTTAATAGCAAAAAACTATGCTTTAGAATTTTTTTTCATTTGAATTTTATTTTTTTCTCTCTTTTCTCTATTTGTTTGTTGTTGTTGTATGTTACTTTAGTGTTGGTAAATTATTTTCGAGAAAAAAGCACAGAAATTCCTTTTTAATGAGTGGTTTTTTGCCAAGTTAGAAATTAAAAACTGAAAAACTTATTTAATTTTTTTTTTGCTCTCCCGCTCTTTCACTCTCTCTCTCTTTCTCGCTCTGTTTAAAACAACAACATTTGCTTAAGCTGCTTATGGTTTTTACGAACAAAGGCATTAAAATATGAGAAAAAGGAAATGAAAGAACTTTTATAAATTGGCAGAAGTTGGTTATTTTTTTTTGTAAATTAAAAAAGAACTAAAAAATAAACACAGTGCCAATGAATTTCGGTTTAAAGTTTAGGTTAAAATATTTCCAGATTATGCCTTTCACACATATTTCCAGGGATAAATTATAATAAAAAAAAACTAAGTTTTTACCAATGCCTGTAAATGTGGTTGGTAATGCCAAAATAACAACAGGATTATACAAGTTTTTTAAGCATAAGTTCAAGGCATACAGATTTACAAACAAATTTCGGGGATTATTTAAATTGCGCAGCATATTTTTAGGCATTTCCAAAGAATAATAGCAATTGGCCACTTAACTTATTTGAATTAGTTGGCTGGCAATAGCATGAAATCATTACAACAACAAAATCACTTAAAAAAGGTAATAAAAAATCTAATCAGTTTTATAGGCAAGTAGGCAAGGAATAGCTAAATTTTTTGAAGCACAATTGCAGCCTTATTTCGCATGGTTTAAAGAGCCAGCCTCTAGAAGGAAGAATTTATCCAATACAGCAGTATATACCGGGTGAGGACCTCTGGGAATTCATGCATAAGGCATAAGGAACAATGTTCTTAGAGAAAACACAAGGGGAGAATCGTTCGCACCTATGTTGGGTGAGTGGCTCGGAATGGCATAGCAACAGGCTGAAACACTTTCACATACGAAAATCTGAGTTCTAAGTCTGATAATTCCGAGAACATTATACAACAACAGAAAAAAAAGAAAGGGACATGACTACAGGAAGAAGACTTCCATAACGACTTTCAAGTCCTGAATTAACGCATTTGGCAATAAGAACGTATAAGTAATTCAAACAGTGTAACTGCTACATGTTAAAAAAGTTAATGGATTTTTTATTATACCTGTTAGAAAGGTAATCAAGAAAGTTTTGATCCTTCCGTGTACAGAGATTTTGATTTTGGATGTCCTGTAGGTGTCTAGTCAACCTGAGTTCCACTTTCTTCATCACCCATTCATCTATCCAGTTAAACAAGACGGGTATATGTTCCCCTGAGCTAGAGTCGTAGTAAGGCATGGCACTTAAGTAGTAAACCAAGTCTTGGGACCCAAACGCAGGGATTATGGTAGAAAATTACAGCTGAGAAATCATTTTTGATTGATTGATGCCCTACGGGCCTACAAATCGAAAGAGTTATGAAACTCAGTAATGCCTGAGTTAGGTAGTTAGTGTTTAGCCTCTAACAGAATAGTAAAGCTTCTCTAGATAGGAAGATGGTAACATTTCTCTACGATTTCTACATTTAACATATATCTCTACATATTTTCTGGCTTTCCTCTGCTGTTGCTTCACTGCAGGATCCATCCTGTAGCTGTCTGAGGGTATGTCAGTACACTACCATTTGCAAAGTCGAAGTTGCAGGATTGTAGGTTTTTGGTTTAAGGTTTTCTCTAGGTTTTCGGTGACTAAAAAAGTGCCCATTATTGTTCTGAAGCGGTTAAAATTGATTTTCAATACAAAAAATTCTTGTTCAAAAGTTTCCCAAAAATTTTATTTGTTTCTTATGTAATGTAAACAACAGCCCTCGTATTTATTCATCTTAAATGTTTTACAAATTAAGTAAAGGCAAATACTACTTCGTTTAATTAAAAACAAATTCATTTTTATTTGCTTATTTATCAATGCGTATATGCATGCGTGCTGTATTTAAATTTAAATGTCTAAAATTGTATTTGTTTATATTTTCTTGAACAATTTTAATTAATTTTTGTTTAAACGGTTGCCTAAGCATTGCCAAGATCCAACCATCCAAAGTTTTGTTAAACGATATTTATTTATTTTGGAAAAAATCGATTTTTTTTTGTTTGGCTCCACTTTAACAATTTAAATCAATTTATTTTCATTTATTTTAAGTGTTTCAACAAATAAACAAAAATAAATGATGAAAAAGGAAAAATACAAAAATAACAACAAAATAAGATTTCCTTTCTTTTTTTTTGTGATTTTTGGGGAAAATAAGTCTATTCCTATACACAGCTTTTGTAAACAGCAATCAAATTGAGTAGATTCGGTTCGTTTTCTTTTTTGGCTAAAAACCCAAGCAAAAAAAAAAAAACAACATAAGACAACATGGCAGAAGAACTTCATACAATTATTTTTTCTATTTTCTTTCCTTTTTTATTTTTTTCATTTTTTTCTTTTGGTTAAGACGAAAAGAAAACAGAATTTCTTTCGTACCTTCTTTCTTGTTGCCAGCAATATACTCTCGTTTGAATAACAAAAATAACAATGACAAAAGGATACGCAGAAGATTGAAAATAAATTGTATACTCTCTGTCATGTTGTATATGATGACGTGAACGAGACGTTAGGTAGTATATGAAAACAAGGCTGCTGGGAGGGCAGAGAAAGATGACGAAAACCAATTTACGTGCAAAATAACTTGAGTGTCATGCAAATTTTACGTTAAACGAAATAAGTATTCTTTCAATTTCTTTTCTTTCTTCTTATTTTAGTTGCTTTTTTTTATCACTCTTTTTTTTAAGTTTTCTTTTTGCGAAATTTGGTTGGCCTCATTTTAATGCCTGGAACGAGCATAAGAAAATTGAGAGAGAAAAAAAAAGAAAACTAAAAATTAACACAACAGTTGTTGGTTGTATTTTTATATTTTTTCCTTTTTTTCATTTCTGTCTTCATTATTAAAAGACATTTAAGCATCATGTCCATGTCCATGTCCATGCTATTGGCTTTCTTTTAATTCCTTTTTAATTTTAATAAGGCATTCATTCTTATTATTTCTCACTTATTAATTCACTTACGTTCTGATTATAATTGAAAATGATTTTTTATTTCCAACTTATTTTCGGAGAAGGCTAGATAAACAGAAGGTCTTACTAAACCTAAAACAAAACCCAGTCTTAAAGATCTAGACTGCTAGTAGCTCATGCCTTTTCCTTATCCACCACAATGGTTTAAGTATACTGCAGAGCAGCCAAAGTTGGTCTGGATATTAACATGAGCAAGTCTAGGTTGGCTAGGGATAGGAGGTACATTCTCCTTGAATGTTAGGGTACTATTTAGGCCCATTCAATGATCCCTCTCCAACCTGTGAATCTAAGATTCCTTATAGAAAACCATCCCTACTTCAAAATAAATCTCGCTGTTGCACTAATCCTTGCTGAATTTGGTCAAAGATGGCATAAATGCAAAGTCAAGAGTAATATTCATACCCAGAAATAGGCAGTGATACTTGAGGTGAAAGATTGATCAAAGCTCCTGCAGAAATGATACAAAGAAATTGTAAATATATCGACATGACTTTTTAAAGGACAATGAACTGTGTGGACCACAATAATGCGATGAATGAATAGCGTGTTGGATGCGAGAAAATCAATCTCTATCTAATCTATATGTATCTGGCAAAGCCTTCTAATCTTCTTAGTGCCCTCATTCACGGAAAACACAAAGTTTAACTGAGGCAATCGGAAAGCATATGCCCTGTGATAGGTCGGAGATTGCCAGCTGTACACTAGCTCTACGCCAGATCAGTACCAATATAATTTCAGATAATATTCCTATGTCCTAGAATCTACATGAATTATCTGAAAGTTTCCTGAGAAATTTCAGGCATTCATGATCAAAGTCTGAGAAATTTTCAAGAAAAATTCCACTAACCAACAAGCATGCATTTCCGCCTCCAATACAATGCAGTGGACAGGGCAGCCTGTACGTAAGCCTAAAGTCAGAAACCTTGTATAATGACCAAGCCGTCAGTTTATGCCTCAAGTGCAAAACTAAGGCTCTGCAAATTACCACTGATAATACTTTAAAGTTCATGTTTAACAATTGGTAACTCGAGGATGCCTAGCGGCGATCTGTCTGTGGAACTTTAAAGCATACAGTGAATGGAATTACAATTGAAAATCGGGCATTTGGGGCGCAGCAAATGATATGGGAGAATCACCTTTGAATTACCACAAAACAAAAATCTGTTTGATTGCTCAAATAACAATACTTTGCTATGGGGGGGTATGACGGTGAGTTCTGGAATTAGACTTCGCGCTTACTTTGTGGCATTAAAATCAAAATAAACAAAATAAATGCACACCACAATTAAAAAGACAGATGCTTTGTTGCAGAATTTTGAAAGTGTAAAAGAGAGATTTAACAGAATAGTTACATACGTAATGAATAAGATATAAGCAATTACAAATTATTGTCAGGAGACTGAATTATTAAATATAATTTAAGTTTCAGAATTTTTATTTTTCATTAAAAATGTATTTATTTTCATCCTTTAGGACGGATTTATTATTTTTATTATTCTTCACTTAAAATGATTATTTTTATAGGTACGTATTATATTTAATAAATTATTAATGTATTATTAAATATTTTATAAAATTTATTTTCGAAACTTACCGGCATAGTTTGACTGCCGTGTAGATTAGTAATGGCTGATTGCGCCTCTTGCTGCGAACTAAATTTCACAAAAGCACAACCTGTAATGAAAGAAAAAAAAACAACATTGAAAATTTTAAATATTTTTTAAAAATTATGGTTTAATTAAGCTTAACTATATAAACAATCTCCATGTTACTTTCTCTCTCCCTGTCTCTTTCTTGCTATCGCTAATGCAATGTAATTAAAAACCAAAACCAGTGAAGCTTAAAAACTGATTTCATTATCGTTTCAATAATTCCCAACTAAAAACACAGAATTAAACAGGCAGGCAGCAGGCACATAAGGAATTAAATTTCAATAAGTCGTTGTTATTTTGATGTATTTTTAATATGTTAATAAATATTTAAAGAAAACAAAACAGAATTTTTTTAATGTAAATACCTATGCATACCATTATTAATCCAAGCGAGTAGGAGTATAAATATTTCGAGTATTCAAATACCATTTCATTGCATTTAGATTTTCAATTTTTATACTCTTTTTCGAAGCCTTCAAAAAATAGAAAAAAAAATTTTTTTTGTTGCCTTAACTCATTTGTAATACAAATAGCAATTGTAGCCGAAAAAAATACAAATTTTTTTAATTTTTTTTTTTAACTTTTTTTATATACACAGTGAAAATGAAAAACTCAAATGAAACAAATTATACAACAGTTTTAAGTACTTTAACACTTGAATAAGTTGTATTTTTGTTTTATTTTCACTTCGTTGTTATTTTCTTTGTTTTTTTTTATCATTTCATTCAGTTTTTTTTTTTTGTATATTTTATACTCATGATACATTGTGTTGATTTTGAAATGATTGTTTTCAGTGTTTATTTTCTTTTATTAAAAAAAAATAAAAGAAAAAATCTGGTTTTTGTTGTTTTTTTCTCGAGCGTTTTTTTCTATTTATAATGTTTTCAAGTGTTTTTTGTTATCCAAACAGCTTAAAAGGAATAAAATGCTGCTTAAAATAAAAGCAACAGAATGGTAATGCCAACTTGTTGCCAAAAAAATAAAAAATTATAAAAATCTTTAAAAATTAAAGCTTAAAGTGTAAAGCTTTAAAATTTGTATCGTCGTTGGTTGTTCACGCACTCATTTATCCAGAAGTACACCCCATCGTCGATGCAGATGATTTTTCGATGAAAATTGCTGTCATTTTCCAACTGCTAAAGTGCCTACTCTGCGAAAATACCTACATGGGTCACTAGGCAAAATTCGTCAAGTTGTGGTCTACGAAAGGCCAAGATCTTTTGGATACTAAATAGCTCCAGAATCAAGGATTCATAAACAGTTTTGCTACTGTCGGGCATTATCTAGGTCCGAAGATATCGGTGAGAAAGCTTATATAAGAGCTAAAGTTAATTACTTTATCATCGAACAAAAACATTTAAGTTATCGATCCAAAAAAATGCAAGTCATCGATCTAAAAATTGCAAGTCATCCAACCAAAAAATGCAATTCATCGACCCAAAAACTGCAAGTCATCCAGCCAAAAAACGCAAGTCAACGACCCAAAAAACTCAATTCATCTATCTACAAAACGCAAGCCAAAGACGATAAAAAAGCAAATCATTGACCAAAAAATGCAAGTAATCGCTTAAAAAATGACAGTCATTACCAAAAAAATGCAAGTCATCCAGCCAAAAAATGCAAATCATCTATCTAAAAAACGCAAGTCGAAGACTATAAAAAATGCAAGTCATTTGCCAAAAAATGCAAGTAATCACTTAAAAAATGCCAGTCATTGACCAAAAAATGCAATTCATCGATCTAAAATGTGCAAGTCATAGACCAAAAAAAGCAAGTCATTGGCCAAAAAATGCAAGTAATAGATTAAAAAATGCAATTCATCGATCTAAAAAGTGCAAGTCATACCTTGAGACTATGACTATCCAACCCACGTGGTCCATTTCCCCTACTAGGTCCATTTTTAATCCGATTTTGCACGATTTATGTATATCAAGCACTTTTTTAGTTTCGAAGCCTATATATCCGGTTAAGTTATAGACTGTAAGAAAACCTGGCATGAAATCCTTGGTCCAATAACTATCCAATCCACAAGGTCCGAGAAAACCAAAAATTTTGACATTTTATTGAATTTTGCCCGATTTATGTAAGGCATATTTGGTAAAAATACTTGAATATAAACTTTATTATCTCCCATAAGCAAACTGTGCAATGTGGTTCGTTAACGGTTTAAGGATTGCTTTCGTTTATTGACATAATAATTTACTTTTTCCATGTTAAATAGGCCTTCATTCTCAAAAAAATCCAGGAAAAAACTCTTGCCATAAGTAGTATCGACAAATCAAATGTTTGCAGTAACATTTCATTTAAATTATTTGATCCCCTTAAGTCTTTTAACCTTAACCAGCCATCATCTGCTTAATCATAATTTAGTTCATAACTTTATTGCAAATTTTTCTTCATATTCTTTTCATTTTTTTTCTTCACTTTACTTTCTTTTTGTTTTTTTTGCCAGAAATTAACCATAAATTTACATTTATTTTCTGGGTTTTATTAACTTTATTTCTTGCCATATTTTCTTTTGCTTTATGGCTTTTCTTTCTACTTTTTTCTTTTTATTTCTCTTCATTTGTTTTTGTATGTTCTTTTAAGTTAAAAGCCTACAATTTAAATCAAGAATTATTATCCTTAAGGGAAATATCAACATGCATTAATATAATACGAGTATGTTAAGTTCTCTTTAGTTTTTCTTTTTGTTGGTTTATTAAAGAGGGAAAGTTTATTTCAGTTGTTTTTTTTTCTTTTTAAATAAAAGTTCTAAAAACACAGGGTTTTTTCGAAAATTAAAAAAAACAAGAAATTTTTATACATATTGATTGAGAAAAAGGAAAAACAATTCAATATTTCTTGAACGAGGATAAAGGAATATTGCCAGGATACTCTACTCAGGATTTTATTATCGAAACCACTTAGGCTGATATTCTGTGCATTTTTTCAAGCCTACTTACTTAATTACTAACTTAATTGGTCACTACAATGCTTAAGTACGGGTAAGGATTAAGGCCTGAATTCTAACACCATTCATGTTGTGAGCGTTAATTTTATGTATGAATTGCCGAATCTGCAGTTTAACTTTGAAAGAAGTTTTAAAAGAGCGATACCCTCCACTTAAATATTAAATCCATGCCTGTTTCTTCAATTTCATCCCATTCACTACTTTTAGATGAGTACATAAAAGTGACATCAGAACAATATTTGGATCTCATGCGACCAAGGGCTGTGAATAACATCTCATCGTTTTGATGTTGTCTGTATATGCCCGCTTATATGTAACCCAAATACATGCACATAGCCGAATGCCCCGCAGGGATACACATTATCCCACTTAGAGTTGTCCAGACTTACTGTGTCTCATGTAAAATTTTAACACACTCCTATAACTGGGTTTTCAATGCCAATTCTAGATACCAAAATAACATATACCATGCCACACCTGAAATATTCATAAATCGCCTCCTTACAAGAGCCCTAGACCTTGTATCCTTCTTGCACACCCTTCCTATAATTAGAAAATGTAAGCTGGGCCGGCTGTGCATGTCCGCACATGCGTACGCCTGGAAAACTGTATTTTGGTAAGAGAGGCGAAAGCATAGTTTCTGGTAAAGATGTCTAGACCAGTCCTATTCTCACATTAAGAGTCGCCTGGGTAATACCTAGACCAAAGGAGCAGTTACATGGTTTGGCAATCGGGCTCGATTCGTGACTTCATCTGTCGAAATAGCTGGGTTGACTAAAGTATGAATAGAGCTGTTAGCGTATCTGTTAGGACTCGAATTGCACTCATATGTCGTCCTTCTATGATCAGTAAAAAGGATAATACCTTCAGGGAAAATTAGCTGGTGTTAGTCATGGCATTGGTTGCTCACTCGATATCAATTTTAATCTGCCACATGATGACTGATTTTGCTACCTTCGAATTTACATGCAAACTTTCAATACTAAGTTCCCAGCAAGCTTAGGGTTTACAATGCAGTAATAGATTTAGTAATAGATTCCTAGTGGGAAAAAAATATCAGCAAGATTCTCCGCGACTACATCAAATACTCGAAGGGCGTTGTTTCTAGGCAACGGTAGATGGCAACCCCATTATTCTAGAATTTGCTACAGCAGACTAATCATCTGCTTAGCTGGAACAAAATAGATTTAAGAAACGGAAACAAGTCAGCAATGCTTTGTGGAAGCCATATGCTAACATGAGGGGTACTGGGGAGCGTCGAAAGCAGACAAGATAGGGCAGTAAAACTTGCCAAGGTTAGGCAACTGGAAATTCGAATCAATCTATTCAAAATGTTGTTAGAGTTCTTTATGAAAGTAGTGATTAGAATACTCATGCGAGTCATATTTGTCTTGGCCTAATGTCTAATGACTTCAAATGAGTTTTAGAGGCGAGAAGAAGGAAGAGGTGGAAACAGCTCTTTATGTATTGGATTTGGTACATCCTTACCATATTGTTTTCATGTCTGATAACCCAGCATTTTGTGTTTTTCCTTTAAGTTCCTACATGTATTATTGGAAATCGGCATAGCATAGTAGGTAGAGTGTTGGCTTATTAGACGTGAGCCAACGGTTCGAACACCAGCCAGGTCAGACATCTCTAACAAAACGAAAAATGAAAAAAATATTTCTTTCCGCATATTAAGTCATACAATACAGCTAAATAAAATTGTCATGAACATTTTTTTTTAAAATCTGTAATTCGGAGTTGACTTTAAACTGCAGGCCTCGACACTAATGTATGAAATTAACACACACAACATAGTGGCGTGAGATACTAGATCGTAATCCTGACTTAAGGGTTGTAATGACAAATTATGTGTGTATATGTATGTATGTACATGTATACTTGTGGCATATTTATTAATCCAATTCCTTAGTTTAGATCCAACAAGCTGTAGAAGCTACACTCTATCACTCAAGTCTATCAAAGTGGTATCGCTTCGAATACGTGGTGTTTGAGGGAGAGTGTGTACCCTAGATAGCAATCTTAAATTCTAAATCCTTTTTGAAAATCCTATTTTATACAACAAAAAGAAGAATAAAATACAAAAAAAACAAAAGGATTCTTGATCTGTTAATTGTAATTTCCAGAGTTTTAACTTTATTTCTCGTTTCCTTTCATTTTTATTAAAAAAAAAAAAAAACAAAAAAAAACCATTCTTTAAATTAAAAATGGAAGAAAACAGACAAAAAAACAAAACACAACCCGGTATTGAAACGAAACGTTTCTATAAAAATGAAGCAAAACTTTGGTCTTTATTTTCTTAGCTGTATCTCATCATAAAAATGTCATCAACATGGTATTATTGTTGTTTTTAACCTTTCTCTCTCTCTCTAGCTCTCTATCTTTATGAGTTTGGGTTCTCCTTCTTCTTTTTTTATTTTTTTTGTTTGTTGCTTTACATAAAATTGTATGTAAATTTTTGTGCTTTTCGTAGGGCTAAAAAGGTTGGTTGAAAAATATTTGTATAGTTTGGTTGGTTATATGTTTGTTACACTCATCTTTCGTTATAGCCAGTAAATACAAATATGGCCTCAAACGTTTTGACCAAAATCTCTGTTGGAAAACAGAAACACACAAAAAAACGAGGAAAAAATCAAGAAAACAAGAAACAAACGCAATAAAAGAAGTGAAATTGTTAAAAATGAACAACAACATGATGTCCAGGCAAAGTGTAGAACACAACACAATCGAAAGGAGAAAAAAAATCAGGCTTTCACATGCCTCAGTGTACAATAAGGACGTAAACGCACACACATTTATCCACTCTGTGTGTGTTTAATAAAAGCATTGAAAAAAACAGAATCGCGGCAACAAAAACCGTTAAAATGAGTATGGAAATGTAATTTCCAACGTTGTTTCGCGTTAAACAACCGACGACCAACTCCAGTATTGGTCTTCACAAAAATTATGCAATTTTTTTTGCTTCTTCTTCTTCTTGCTCTCCAGCAATAGCTACAGCAGCACTGGTTTTTATGCTATTCTTGCTGTTTGTTTGCCATTCTAGCCTTTGGGTTTACAATGACAATACAGTACCCTCCCTCCATCATCACCACTACCACTGCGCTACCTTTAACATTTACCCCTTCCCCTTAATGTTAACTCCAAAGTTACCACGCACTCTCTCCTCCCCTCCCATAGCCTTCTTCATTTTGCATACATTACTGTTGTATAACCAGTATTCATAAACTTAATGCCGAGCAAAATTGGAAAGAAAAAAGAAAAAAAAAGTGGAAAAAATCGAGAAAAAATCGAAATTGTTTGTTAGCAGTTTAAAGTTGAAATAAGTTGCGAACATTTTTGTTGTTGTTGTTTCATTGCCTGCTTGAAGGCGTATTGTTTCGTTTTGCCTTCTCTTTTTTTCTTTTTTTTTGTAGTCCATAAATGGTTATTTAAGTAAGGGTCAGTTCCCGTTAGCATATATAGAAGCAGTGGAACATTTTTTTCCTTCTTTCGTATTCCATTTATGTTTGAAAATCGTTTTCGAATTGCAAGTAAATTGTTTATGAAATTGTAACAATTTTTTTCTTTCTTTTCAAGCTTTTTTCCATACAGTTTAACAAGTATGACAGAGGGGCGCAGCAAACAGGCCGACCACTAGTTGTATATGGTTTATGATAATCAAATTTAAAAATAAAACATTTTTCTCAGAGAGTTCAAATAAAAGGAATTCATAACTAACTGTATTCCACGACCTCAATGAGTACCAATACAAAAGTAATCCAAAATACCTGAAAGTCAAAGGGACCAATAAAAATTTGACTAATTGCAGTCATATGGTATGGCTCATATCTCGGATTATATTAATTTGACACAGGGAGAAGTAACTGAAGGGATTACATACATACATAATACATAATTGGCCATTATAACCCTTCAGTCTGGATCTGCTGAGAGGAAGTCGCGAAGAAAATTTTTTTTTGTCATATTTTGTTTTGAAGGCTGGCCTAGGGCTCGAACCCGAGAACACACTACCTACTAGACTATGGCGACTTCACTGAAGTGATTACGGCTTCAGTTATTTTACGTTCGATATGAAAATCACTCTCAATAGCCTTAGATAGAGGTATGTATTGAAAGCTTTGGAGAATAACTTCTTAGTTATATAAAGAATAGGCGGCTTTCATAATACATATAACATAAGCTGAGGATCGAGAATAAAAAAATAACGTCAGCTATATTTACGAAATATCATGTTGCAGTGGATCGCTTAAGCAGCATTTATTATTCTTATACTCGCTTTATACTCATTGAACAACTTTAAAACTTAATTTCTTAATAAAATAATGTTCAAAATTTCTTGCGAAATGTTATCACTTTAAGCCTGGTACTTTGTTCTAAATTACGTTCGAAATATTATTAAATTTTCCGTATGAGATGCTGTCACATTAAGCCTGGTACTCTATTCAAACTATCGTGCGAAATGTTGTCACTTTAAGCCTGATACTCTGTTCTAACTTTCGTTGGGAATATTACTAAATTTTCCATGTAAGCCTGGTACTCTATTCAAAATATCGTGCAAAATATTTCGTACAAAATGTTTATGAAAAAATGTTATAAACGTAGTACATATGTACGCAGTTCTTGTGTAAAAAACAAATGTAAAACATTATCAACAATTATGCAATTATGCAATTGCAACAAGAGTCTGGCAGCATTTTATTTCGTTCGAAGTAACATCAGCCTGACATGTTTCGCAGAAAATTCCAATAAACATTAAATGTATAGTATGCAAATCTTTTATGTCTACACAAGTAAAACAATGTTGCACATTTTAATATAATAAAAGCAAACTTTCTTCAATCGCAGTCTTGGCTACATTTGTTGCTTGTCAAAAGTTTCTTACAGACATTTGAATATAATATTTCACAACATATTTTCGCTTTAGTAATATCACACATCATTTAGAATCATAAACATTGTATTGATACTTTTTCTTATCAACATGTTGTGAACACACTTATATAAACATGCAACTTGAAAAGAATTTGGTATGTAACAACAATATTTCTCAACGCATACAAGTTTTGATACTTAATGTTATCAACATTAACAAACTTTGTTTATTCGCAGTCTTGGCTACATTTGTTGCTTGACGTAGTTTTCGTACGAAAAATTGAAATGCTGATCAACAATATTTCACAACATATTTTCGCTTTAGTTAAATCAAACACCATTCGGTAATACAAACATTGTTTTGATACTTAATATTATCAACATGCTGCGAATGTAACAAAGGCATCAAACTTTGTTTATTCACAGTCTTGGCTACATTTGTTGCTTATCAAAGTTTAAATAAGGAAAATTAAAATGCTGTTCAACAATATTGCACAACATATTCGCGCTGTAGTAAGAACACACATCAATTAGTGAAATAAACATTGTATAGATTCTTTTTCTTATCAACATGTTTTGAACATACTTTTATAAACACGCAACCTGAAAAGAGTTTAGTATATAACAACAATATTTCTCAGCGCATTTTCACTTAAGTTAGATCACACACTATTCGGCAACACAATCATTGTTTTGATACTTAATGTTATCAACATGTTGCGAATGTATATACATATGTATGAGAGAAGCATATTGAAATTACATTTCATTACATTATTGAATAACTATTGCTTTCAAGCCTCTACATATTGTTTATTATCAATGAGTTTCTTTTGTTTAAAGCCTTATGAACTCCTTTTTACTACTTCTATTTTCAAATATATTTTTAAGAGAAAAAAAGGGAGAAAAGTATTCATCGAACTCAATAAATTATATTGCTTATGAACTCTTAATAAAACCCAATAAATAAATTGTCATTGTAACAACTAGATTTCTTTGCCAAACGACATTTGTTTTCTCCATATTTACACAAAAATTTACAAGGATCTACAAAACATACATATATACATACACATCCAATCACTTGCACTGCACAAAAACACTTGCATAAGGAAACCTTTAAAAACATTAGAAAATGTATGGGAAAATACCATAGAAAAACTAAAGTATTTATTTTAGAAAAACTTATTATTGTTGTTGTTGCTGCTGTTGGTGTCATTTGTTAAAGAGGCTTGTCAACATAACATTTTACTTAACAAACAAACATCTACACAAAAAGACAAGCAGAAATAAAAGGAAAAGGAAATAGTGAGAACTAGAGAGACACAGAGAGAGAGAGAGTGAGAGGAAACTAAAATAACAACTGAATTTATATAAATTTTACCACTTATACTTTTTGGCAATACAACAATATAATAATACAAACACAAATACCAATACCAACACCAACACCAACATAAACAAAACTTAACTTAAAAACTTTCAAAAATCAAATAAAAATTGTTGAACAGAAAACGGCAAAAAATCAAAAGCCAAAAATCTATAGAAGAAGAATCAAAAAATACTGTTTCTGGTAAAGTATTTATACAATATTGTAACATATTTTATTTCATAGGGGGTAGTAAAGAGAAAACCATTAGCAGGTTATTAAAGTTTTTATTTAGAGGACTTACAAACGCCTCTTATAGATTGTAGGCACTTGGAAGGTAATCTCATTTACGCTCTCTAATTCATTTCCTCCTCATTAGTTGAATGGGAAAATGATATGTGTTGTGTATATCAAGCCTACCATACAGCCTCTAGGACCAATATAGGGTCCTCTAGACGGAAGCCAAGACTTTTATGATGCAGTTCAGTAGCAGAATATTCCTCGAAAATAATTTAGTATTAGTAGTACCATAAAGTCCAAATTTGTCCATGAATGTCCTCAATTTCTACAGAATTTGTTGGAATATTAAGTCGATGTATAGCCGTTACTTGTGTTTCAAACGTGGTGGCCAGAAACCAAACTGAAATATCTCCTATGGTATCCACGCGTTGCCTTCCATTTTAACATGATTTGACACTCGGACTTGGACAAAGCAGCTTAATTTTCTCTATCGACTGAACATATATTCATAGAAACATTATTTCAGAGTGAATCACACTAACTACGACCTCTACAGAGAGAGAATTCTTCTGTTATTTAATACATACGCTATTGGTCGATTCTATTGGATACGTTAGTGAGGCTCAATAGCAGTTGAAGGAGCCAATTCGTCTATCCTTTTACCATATTTTTATAACAAACACGCGTTAGTTTAGTCAGGGAAAAGAGACTGAAGGAAAATCAATACATTTGTATACTCTCTTACACAACGAGGAGTATAGTTATGTACACTCAACAGAAGGTCCAGAATAGCCACTTTCCCAGAAGGTAAGTAACGAAGTGTCCATTATAAAATGACGCTAATACTGATGCTATATGGTGATGAAGTAGTATGGAAATGAAGGAGTTCCATTCATTCTTATACTCCCTTACACAGCGAGGAATAGCCACTTACCCTTCAACGTAAATAAGGAAGTACCCACTGTAGAAGACCCTAATACAATAGGTTCTGCTGTATGGTTACGGATTATTGAAATTATTGTTCCTGATTTATAGAGAAAGTTATTTCGTAGTGTGTGTTGGCGGTAAGAGTATATCGATGGCTTAATATAGAAAGGTCGTATCTCGTTTTTTTTTTCAAAATCGGGATTTTTACATATTATGGTAGACAAACCCCCCATACACATCCTCTGAAAAATTCAGGTTCCTATGTTGACGAATAGTTGATTTACAGTAATTAAAAGAAACATAACATAACACTTTTGTATTAAATTTTATTAAGTTTTTTCCTTCTCCTGTAAAGTACTGAAAATGTAAGATACGACCTTTCTATATTAAGCCATCAAGATATTGAATGAATAATACGATGAAACATACTTGAACTTTACTTTCCAAACTACAGAACTGCAGCCTTCCGATACCATCTGACCAAAGCCATCTAATCTAATCTAAAATTGCTACAAGAAAGGATCGCTTTTTACTCCACCTTATACAATATTTGGTTGGCATTGTGTAACATGTTTTATTTTATTTCATTTTATTTTATTTGTTTTTAGGAAATATTCATCTACCATAACCATACTTCAGATGGATGGATGATAGCCTAGTCGACAAAAACTTTCTATCCAGTGGCCCTTCTCTTCTTTGTGTTTCCTGTCTTTGTAATACAGTTTATTTTAGTACGACTAATGAAGCCATAAACTGTAGTTAGAACGCACATCCCAAAGAGTCCTTGAAATGTATGTGACAACATATTGGTTTTCTTATTTTATTTTTATTTATATTTGTGTTGTTAGTAAAATATTGTGTATGTATCAGTGTACACATGTATTGTTGGCCGCAAAAGAGAAAAACTCTTGATATTTGTCTTTACAATCTTTTCAATCTTCTCTCTCTCTCTCTCAATATTTGTTTATTATGTTTAGGACATTTCTTAATTGATGTTTTTCTACAAAAGATTTATAAAGACCATACGTAAAATAACAACAACAACAAGAGCAAGATGAGAGAAACCCCTCTCCAATAAAAGCAAATATTCATGGTAAATATCACCATCAACCATTTGAAGAAAAGACGAAGGAGCGCAAAAGGAATTGTTTATTTTATTTTCAAATAAATTTATTTATTTTTGTTTTGTTGTGTTGTTTTCTTATTTTTATTTTTCTATTATACGAAAATTCAATTCAATTAAATTTAATTTAAATTTATTTAAGATTTCCTGCTATAGACAATACTCCTCTGCCTATCCAAAATAATTTCTCAAGGCCTATCCTATATGATTTGAACTTTTCTTTTTGCTTTTATCGTCTTTAATTAATTGTTACTTGAATCAAGAGACAAAAGAAAAAGTTTTTTTTTTCGTTTTTGGAAAATTCAATAAAATTGTTGAAAATAGCACATGTGTTGCTTGGAAAACACCTTCAAGTGTTTGGATTTAGAAAGCAATTTGAAGCATATTAGTTTAAGACTTAAAAGGATTTTTTTATCAAGTGTTTGTTAAATAAAATTCATTTAATTTGTCTTAAACTAAAAACGACATTAAAAGATTTTTTCTAGCACAATATATAGTATTGTTTCAAGGCTTTTGTAATGCCGTAAAAGAGTTTCAATTTTTTAAGATTATCAGTTAAACAACGAGGTTATACTAGAAAAAATGATGACTAAAAGGTAAGATTCCTTCACTATGGAGCTTGGTTGAGGATGAAATCATTTGAACTGGCTACTCACTGTCAGAGGCAAATTTGAAAGGACTTTTGTCACGTTATTTAAACGAGTCAACTAGTGTGTGTGTTCTTATAGAATAACATGATATAAGAATCTGTTCTTATAGAATAGCATGATATAAGGACCTGTTCTTATAGAATAGCATTTTATAATAATATGTTCTTATACAATAGCATGATATAAGCACCAGTTATTAAAGAATAGCATGAAATAAGAATATGTTCTTATATAATAGCATGACATAAGAACCAGCTCTTATAGAATAGCATGATATAAGAATATGTTCGTATAGAATAGCATGATATAAGAACCAGTCCTTATAGAATAGCATGATATAACAACCGGTTATTAAAGAATAGCATGGAATAAGAATTAGTTCTCATAGAATAGCATGATATAAGAAAATGCTCTTATAGAATAGCATGATTTAAGAACCAACTCTTATAGAATAGCATGAAATAAAAACCAGTTCCTATAGAATATCATGAAATAAGAATCAGTTCCTATAGAATAGCATGAAATCTAACAATGGAATATAGCCATCCCTATAATGTAATAGTATCCTGATTAAACCGACTGATATTGCCATATCTTATACGGTGATATCCCCTGTTAGATTACTATTTTGGGATTCTGCTAAAGATATTTGTCTATTAGTTTGTCAGCTGTCCAGCATGCAGACAGAACCTCAACCAAGTTGAAGAGCGATCGAAAATGAATCATAGACTAAATCCATAATAATAGAGGGCGACTCAAATAAAATACCGCTAACCTGAAACACTGCACTACTGGAGGAGATGGTGGAGTTTAATTTTCGGTGTACCACATACATAGATAACTGCTGGAGGTTGCAAGATAGGTATAAATAACGGGATTAAAAAAGCCACAGGCTTTTAGAGCTTTGAACTATGCCTGGAAATCATCATCATTAATGGTAACAGCAAGCATATTCAACTCCAGGAATTCGTAAACAAGACAACATTGCAACATTGTTTTTCAGACAAACAAAATTTCATACCAACTCAGCGATGCTGTGGTCATACAATGAGAAAACCAGAACGGAATATCACTAAAGATATCACGTGGGTGGAATCCACCGGATAGATGCCTTACAGACAGACCCACTCAAATATAGAGCCTACAGATTCAAGAGTACGTCCTAAAATAAAAATAAATTGCCAGTGCTGAGGAGAAATGATTGTAAAACGGTTTGATGCTACCATTAGTTAGTACGTGGTTGATAATGGGGTCACGTGTAAAATTATATACGAATGTATGGCAGAAATGTACCTGATTAAAGTATACTTTCAATCAAAAACAAAAACACTACATAAACTTTTTATATGACCATGTAATTACTGCAATTATTTGGAGTAAAAATTTTAAATATGAAGGGCAATTATATTTGAATTAATGGTCGAATGATTATTTAGATTAAACAAATGGATTTTGACTGAAAAATACTTGCACTTTGGAAATGATTTTTTATTTTTTAAACCCATTAACTTGAACACAATTTTTTTTTTTGATTATTTTCAAATGGTTAAGCAACGCATACATACATTAACTACTTTAAATGGATAGAAAAAAAGAAACAAAGAAAATAGCTTTTGTTTGAATGCCTAAAATCACCCACTTAATCTCTTTCATTAAGTGCATATTTTAGTTATGCAACTGCACTGCATTTATACGCTTTGCTGTATTCTATTGTTCTTTGATTTCATGGCAGTTTTGGCGATTAGAGTTACGACGACAACAACTTCACTGAAAATCGCCAATATACAGTGAAATGTTAAAGCCCTCTAAACAATATACAACTAATCCTATGTCATAGACACACGTATACATACACATATATAGATACTGTATTGCATTTGCTAATGTTGGAGAACGTTATTTAAAAATTGTGAATTTAGTGGTGGTGGTGGTGGGTGTTATTGTTAAAACCACATCTCCTATACAAGCTTTGCAGGCAATGAAGGCAACATACTATTCATAAAACAATGGCAGACAGAATCATGTTTCGTTTATATTTTTCAGGGACGCTATGGATTTTTGTTTTTTTGAGAGATTCCAATTCCTTTGCCGTTTTCCCATTGATTATTAGAGCAGCAGCGATTTAAAGTCCCTTGAGGAATGGGCTACATGGGATTGGGGTGCTTGGCTTGGTGGTGAGGTGATGTTTTTAATTGGATTTTAAAATACTCATACTGCGACAACATTTAACATGGCTAAAGGAGGAAAGCATAAAATTTGAAAACATTGTTGTTTTTTAGTTAACGATGATGTAGCTCATGATGATGATGATGATGACAATAATGTTGCCCTGCTACTGCTGCTACTTCAATGCTCTAGCTCTTGTAGCTAGATGCCTGAATGCTGATGATGCATCGCTTGTATAAACATGGCCCAACCAAACCAAACCAAGCCAAACAGAGCGTTCAATTTAACTCTTCCAACAGCCTGCTATGTTCCTGCCTGTTAGCTTGCCTCTCTAATGTTCGTTTACTCTAGATCTCAGTTATTCTCTAGCTTTGCTGTTGTTGTTGTCCTTTTTTACAATTTATGCCCAAGGCTTAGTTAGTTAGTGTATGAGCCGTACATACGACGTTTATATTGTATTTTGAAATGCAAAAATTGTCTCAGAGTATATGGACAACAACAAAATTGTGTACGAAAATACACAAAAAAAAAAAAAGAGAGAAAAAATTTTCGAAAATTGATGCAAGGATTTCTCATATAATTGCCATTTGCATAGAAAGGTTAAAAATTGTTCATTGGTTTTTTTTCTTTTGCTTTTGCTGCTTGTTATACAACAAGGGTGCTATGCTTTATTTTGGTTTTGGATTCAGGTTACTATTGTCTATGACTCTGACAGACACATGGTCATAATGAGGAGTTAACTACTGAGTTTAAGGCTAAAAAATTGTATTCAATACAAGAGCACGTGTATGTGGCATACATATGTATGTACAGTACCGTGCAAAATAATAGCAGTGAAGAGTTTTAAGTCAGACATTGCCTATTATTATAAAAATTATTAAAGAATTGTTTTAAACTATTCCATAATAATATGCAATGTCTGACTTAAAACTTTTCACTGCTATTATTTTGCACGGTGCTGTATATGCATACAAATGTAAACGTCCAGTACTAGGTGGCTGGCAGTTAATTAAAATTTGTATTTAAGCTACTTTCGGTTAATTAACAATGTTAAGTTACTGAAACGTTTTTTAAAGAGTAGGGGAGTGTGAAAAAAAACAGTTTCTCTATAATAAATGCATTGAATTTAAATTTTTTATTTCTATATTTGTGACCAATATTCAGAGGATAGCATTTACTCATGCAGTGCATTATGCTAAAACTAGAAAAATAGATTATGGGAGATAGGAAGGGGTGAATGGCAGGAAAAACTCCTGCAAGGAAAGAATTCAATTCAATACACGAATTATACGGATAAGGGATGGCAGACATGTATTCTTTGAAAAAATTACAATTTTCCTGAGCAGGTCCATTTAATTACCCAAAGTAAAGATCGTTGCGGTAGCAAAACAAAAAAAAAAAAACACTAAAAAAAACATGCAAAAATTTAAACACAAGCCACATTGCGACGGTCTTAAAAGAATCAATAGGATTAGTTTTCCTGCAGGTGCATTAATAAACACCTTTCGCCCTCTTCTGTATATGGTGGAGGATCACCGAAATGAAGTTTGAGTCACCCGTGCTATACATAAGAGTTGTACTTTATTTTTGACCTAAGATATGTAAAGGGTCCGCCATTTAACGTTTTTTTTTCAACTAGTGCTTATTTCGTGAATGGTAACACTTAGCTCATGTCTGATTTGACAGATAATTAGTTTTTATCCTTCCGCTGAACGAATATGGTTGTGTATACGCTTGAACAACTTCGCTAAGTGGGCCTGCGATCGACTTACAGCAGATGCCGATTTCCATCTTTTCAGATGGAGCTCATTTTGATGTTGGCGGGTATGTAAACAAGCAAAATTGTCGCATTTGAGGCACAGAAAACCCGCACGCATACATTGAAAAGCCGACGCACCCAAAACGAGTTACTGTTTGGTGCGGATTTTGGTCCAGAGGCATAATTGGGTCATTTTTCTTCGAAAATGAGCAATGAGTGGCCGTTACAGTCAATGGGGATCGTTATCGGGCCAAGTTGAATGAATTTTGGTTCACAAAAATTGAAGAGGAGAATATTGGCAACATTTGGTTTCAACAGGACGGCGTTACGTGCCACACAGCCGAAGCAACACTCGATGTTTTGCGCCCTGTTTTTGAAGATCGCATTATCAGCCGCAGAGCTGATGTCGTTTGGCCACCTCGGAGCTGCGATTTGACACCGTTGGACTATTATTTCAAAGATAAGTGTTACGCCAACAAGCCAGAGACAATTGACGCTTTAAAGGACAATATTCGTGAAGTCATTGGTGAAATATAGCTGCACACAATCGATAATGTGCTTAAAAATTGTACCGATCGTGTAGGCTACTGCATGGCCATTTGAATGAAATTATTTTCCATTATTAACCGGAAGGATTGTACTTTCAAGTAAAAAAAGAAATTTGAGAAAATATTCAGTAGTTTTTTTTTTAAGAATTTAAAAAAAAGAGTTATTTTGGCACCATTGTTTAGTAGTAACTGTGTTGGCCCCAACAAAACGAAAATTCCAAAAAAATTTCTGAGGCGACTTCCTCTCAGAGCACTTTTCTGGCAAAATATCTGAGAGTAAGTAAAATTGCCATGAAAAGTTTCTCAAAAATCTATCGTTCGGAGTCAACACATATACACAACATAAGTGGTGTGAGAAGCTAGATTGAAATTCTGACCAAACGGATTGTAATGACCAATTAAGTATGTAAGACGACAAATAAATCGTGGAATCAAGAGTAGCCACCTAAATGGAAATGGAACTGATTTGTTGATACCCAATGCCTCCTCAATATAGTCATAACTATTCCTTTGCAAAAAATCTTCGTAGATGTTTTCGACAATTTCTCTAGTTCTCTTTAATTTCTATACAACTTCTTTACGCCACTTTCAATTACCAGAATTCCTTTACTTTCTCATGTTCTTTATGGGAGCTTAGCTAAAGACCTTAAATCAATTTGGCAGGATTTACCAACTTCAAAAGCAATTTACCTTTTATGTTTTTATTGCTTTCTTTCTGTTTGAAAAAAAAGGTATATGCTCTCTGTATATATTTTCTTCATGGATGTTATTTATTACCTATATTTTTTCAGGGCTTTGCTTTATTTTATTTGTGCTTGATTTTTTATTGGTTAAAGCCAGTTAAATACCCCTTAGACTAATTTAAAGCCTAAGCAAAAATAACAAATTGCCAAAGAGCAAGACAGCAAGGATATCTAGTCATAGATTTATGTAACAGAGTTACAGGAGAGAGCATTTAATAAAAAGCCACTGGAATCCTCCAATTTTTTTTGCAACTGGTAATTGTCGAGGAATTGTAAGTAATTTATTGGCTTGAAGTGGTTGCTAGACTAGAAATAGGATTTTAATTATTTAAATCGTTTTAATATGGCAAAACGGTCTTTAAGCTAATAACTGTCTTTATTAGTTAGTAGCTACACCAAATGAAAACCTTTTTTAAGCTGCTATATTTATGTCTTCGTAAGTAACCATAAAATCTTGGGTTTTATTTGAAGCTTAAATTTTTTGGCTTTGGGTATTTTTTTTATTATCTGCTGCACTTTATAATTATTTAAGTAACTGCACATGCAACCATAAAACCTACGGACTACCTTTCCTTTGCATTGTACACACAACAAAATATGCTCCTTGTCTTGTCTTGTCTTACATCCACTAGTGGCTTAAAGTTGTTTTTGTGTTTTTGGTATAAACCTGCACCAATGTGTTGGTATCATTAAAAATCAAGACATTTTGGCTACATTGTATCCTGTTCGTTTTCTGCACTACAAACACACACACACACACGAGTGAGGTGTATGAGTCTATGTATTCATAACAAAGTTGTTTGAGGTTTTAGCCGGAAAACACCTGCTGCATTTAGTTCGCGTGTGTTGTTGTTGGTGTTGGTGGCAGTGGCTGGTTCTTAGTCCTGGCAAAAAGTCTTTAGCATTATATGGTAGTTAATTTATCCCTAAGCGGTAGTTGTGTTTCTTTCTGTGTGCGTGTGTGTGTGTATAAAATAGTGCCGTATAGCTCTCTATTTTCTTAACATGGCCAAAATGCTTAAGCACTTGACTGCCTTTTGGGTGCAATTTCATAAAATAAGACAGCAACCATAAACTGGCATAGAGTACTTAAACAACTGATACCAATTAAGTGAGCCAGGAAATATACAAGAAACCAGAAAACGAAAAAAGGATTCTTCTTTAAGTAGTAAAAACGTACAGGAAGAAATTAGAAACTAAAGAAAGTTTTAAGACTTAAACAAGTTGTTTGAAAATAAAATGGTGAATAAAAAAATATTTTTTTTTGTCCCAAATCCATGGCTTTAATTGACAGGATAATTGACTTCCTTAGGTCCAAATCTTAAAAAACCTTTAAATACTGAATTGTATGGGAAGTCATAATTAATATTAATCACACGACATGAAGGATTTGGATAAGTAGGAAAAGGTTTTTCAAAAGATTTTCATGACATGATCATAAATGATGCGATATGATGCGATTTAAATGGCCGAGACCCTAGATTAATTGCAGAATTCGTTTCCCTTGATTTCATATTCCTTCAATGAATGATCAAAAGCTTATACTTTTTGAAGAACTTAAAAGGATTTTAAAATGAAGATACAACAATTTTAGCCTTGTTTCAAGAGTTCATGAGTTCACATGCAAATCGTTTACATTACATGATGTCACTTCCATTTCTAATTGCTTGCATGGACTGTTATTATTGTTGTAAAGAGTTGCAGGCCAGGCATCTATTCTTGGTTCTAATCTCAGCTGTGATGAGACCTTTGGTATAGGAATACCAGAGAACTCAAACATCATGGCCTATATAGACAATATGGGGGCACACGACACCATTGATGCTGAAAGAATGCTGAAAAAAGTCATGATAAGAACTCAAATCTGCTTTGAATATCATTTCTAGAGCTCGCCAAGTAAAGGATTGAGGTTGTACTTATGAAACGAAATCACAGAAAAAAAGCGTTGAAGATCACCTCCTGAATTATTTACATGCGGCCAGCAAGGCAGCAAAACAGATCATGCATTGTGACCATGCGGTCTATTGTACCGTCTTAAAACTATTACGTTTATGATTTCTCTAAACCTATTGTCCAGGCAAACTTCAGGATGCTTCTCAGTGTCAGCAAGAACAATTCAATGCTCACCATCTGCTATCTGATATGTTTCATTCTGTGATGCATTAAAACTTCTAAGGATCCAAAAATACGTTCGGATGGTTTGTTCACATCATCACAGAATCGATATGTTGGGATTGAGACGATTCCCTTTCACAGCACGTGTACCTTGAGTCTACAGAGTCTGTTTAAAAAATCAGTTACCAATCCTCACGCTATACGAGTACCTACATACACTCGTACATTACAAGCCTTCAGTCAGGATTACGGCTTAGCTTCTTAATACCACTCATGCTGTGTGCGTTAATTTTATATATGAGTGGCGGGACCTACAGTTTAAATTCGACTCCGACCGACAGATTTCTGAGAAATTTTTCATGGCAATTTTATTTACTCCCAGAGTTTTTACCAGAAATCTGCTGAGAGGAAGTCGCTGAAGAAATATTTTTTCATATTTCGTTTTGATGTCTGGCCTGGGACTCGAACACGGGCTTTACGTCTAATAAGCGAACACACTACCTACTAGACTACGGCGACTACCAGACATAATGTTCACATCATCACAGAATGGATATCTTGGGTTCGAGACAATTCCCTTTCAGAGCACGTGTACCTTGAGCCCGGTTACCACGCTATCAGTGGTGGTTTCTCAAACAAAATCATCTTCAACGATGAAAAGCATTTCTAACTCTGTGGTTGCATCTACAAGCAAACATTGTTGCATGTGAAGCTTGCGAACATGTGGAACAGCCCATTGGAAAAAATAAATGGTTCGAGGTATTATTGCTCAAGAGATGTAATTGAGCAGTATTTTTTCGAAAATTACTCTAGAAGAATCGTTCCAGTACATTTAGAGCGCTTTGGACAAATGATAAGCAACGTTTTTGGCTTGAAACTGAAGATTATGAACTTCGCTGCTATGCCCCAAGCCTAGACAAGCCGACGATTTTACATTTATTAAATGTGAAGCATTCAGAAAGAGTGTAATCATGTTTAGTCGACATAGAGTGGTCACGAAAATCTTATAATTTGACATCGTTAAGCTCGGCTTTTGTAGGGCTACGTCAACCACCATGTGTGAGAGAATAATTCCTTAAAAGTTTAGCATTTAATCACCAATATTTGTCTAGTTATTGCCTATATACCAACGGAATTGTACGAAAAAGTATTTGAAAACTATTTCAAAAGGAGTAAAGAGAGCTGCAATCATTCTAGGAGCGTTTATTTAAATGATACTTGAATTCGTACATAATGGGAAGGCTGTGGCATTAGAGTGAAATAAAATTTTCATGGTAATCATACTTTGGATCATCCTTTATTTTCTAATGTCGGAGCTCAAACATAAATTATTAGTGCATTGTGTTCCAGTTGCAGAGGGACCTTTCTGAGACCAAATTTTTGTTGAAACGAAAAGGTTTATCAGATCCTTTGGGTACCGTACGAATTGATACCGAAGCGTTTATATGTATTTAAAACTTTTAATATGTTCCTGCAATAACTACTTCCATAAGAAGTAGAGAATGTGAAGCCTTCAATACGAATGCTAACACATTTAAGAAATCTTTCTTAAAATCTTCTATTGTTTGAACAACCGGCTTAAAGAGGGAGAGGGGCAGCGCGAGCAAAAGAAATTAAGTTTTTTTTACCTTCTTCTTGTTGATGCAGGCAACCATTTATTTTTCTTGTATTTCTTTTTTTTCTACACTTACGCTTCAGTGAAAGAAGAAAACGCCAAACTACATGCAACGCTATTCTTAAACAAACAAAAGCTTAAAAGAATGAACTCACACATATGCACACACGCACTCACACTCACACAATTGCAATGTACTCTCATACATACATATATATGTACGCTTTCTTTTAAAAGCATGTTTATGTTTATGTTTGTAAATGTTAATGTTTGTTTATTTCTAGTGTAGTTGCTGTTTTCTCTCTCCAAGAGATGCTGTTTCCAAGAGATGCTCTGTTGTGCTCTTAGTGCAGGTGACTTTATTATTATTATTGCTGCTGTTGTTGTTGTTTTTGACGCAAAGTAAATATGATTTGTGTGTGTTGTGTATGTACATTCAGTGCTGAGAAACGAACCAGAGTGTCGATTGTTTAAGTGTGTGTGAGTTCATCATATGTTATGTTTGTATATGGTTGCGTGTGGTTTTTATGCATTTGACTTTGTGGTTGTGCGGTGTTTACACGTATACATAGAGTGGAAAAAAAAAGAATAAAACACACATTTGCAGTTAAGGGTAAAGGTTGCCTTTATATATATTTTTTTCACTTACTCTCTCTCTCTCTCTTTAGTTTACCCTTTTGTTGTGTATTTGCCTTACATTTGTTATTTTTTACTTTTTTTTTTAATTTTTTTTTGTATTTTCCTGGCCGTTGTTAAACACAAACATTAAGCCTGCTGTTAAACCAAGCCTAAATATACTATGCACGTGTGTGTATGTGTGTTTGCTTATATGCGCGTCAAAAAAAAAGAGCCTTTTTGTTCACACTTGCGCTTGAAAAAATACATTTAACCACAGTTTTTAGCACAGGCAACAAAAGAAAAATGAAAAAAATGTATATAAACGGGGTAAAAATAAAAATTTCTAAAAAAAAGGAATATGCGAACGTATGAAAATATTACAATAAGGTATGGCGGTTAAGTTTTGTGGCAAAAACTTGATGACACATTATGAAAATAATGAACAAGGAATTCACAAAAAAAAAAACAAAACGAAGAAAAAAATAATTATTAAAAAATAATCAGGAAAAAAACATAATTAAGTTAAAGCTTTAAAAATTAAATTAAAATTTTAGTTATTTAGTCAAGTTGTACTGTTAAGCAAATAATTATTGTAAAGTCCTTGGGATTATTTGGCAATTGAATATCATAAAAATCTAAACGCATTAGTAATTCATTTTATTGTCCAGAACAATTTTTTTTTGACACTTTCCAACACTTAAATATTTATTTCAAGACAACAATTGCGCTGCAATCGATGTATTATGCACTGGATGTTTACCATAATGGTCAGAAGACTCTACGCTGGATCTCGTTAGGTAGAAAAGTCAGAATTACAACCTAACTTTACGCACCATCCATGTTGTATTTGTGAATTTTGTCCGTGAGTGGTGAAACCTAAATGTCATTATCTGCGAGGCAATTGTCTGGATAGATAGAAAAAATCTGAAAGCAGATCAAATAGAACTCGACAAGATACATAGACTAGAGTATGTAGGTATAACAGATGCAATGAAGACCAAAGATTTGGTTAGGTTAATGGGAGACAAGTCTAATATGAAATTCATTTAAAGAGATCGTGATCTATAGAATCGAATAACTGGCCGTTATCTCCTTAAATATGCTTAACTATTCTCTAGATAGGACCAGTAGACTCTAATAGCACGTTCACATATAAGAAGGTTATGGTTATCTAAAATTAACCTTGGAGATAACCTTGTGGCGTTCACATATGACAAATATAACCTAAACATATGCGAGAATGACAGAAATTGACAGCTGTATGCATTTGTAATGTATTGTATGTATGTATCTTTGTATGTATCTTCTCCATAGCAAATGTTTTTTTTTTATTGCTGTCAAATTTTAGTCAATATACTATTCACAATAGATATAAAGCGTTGCATTTTTGAGTATTTTATTGAATACTTTTCAATGCAACAATGCGTATTTTACTAGGTTATGAGGTAACCTACAGCTGAACTTGGTTATCTTTTCATACAAATTGTATGGCTAACCTCATACATTTGTGGCTTGGTTACGAGATAACCTCAATAACCACGATAACCTAGCTAACCTGCTTATATGTGAACATGGTATAATGCTATGTTCGCACGAGCCTTCGAATTACTTCGCTCTCTGTTTGAATTACTTATTTGAATTATCATGTTCACACGGTAGTTTTGTAATTCTTTTTTACAGTTCTTCTTCTTTTTATTACTAAATTATTATTAATATTTTTCATACAGCTTCTTCAAAAGCTGCAAATACTTTTCAAAAGGTTTTCTACACACATAGTGGCTTCCTCCGCTAATTTCGCGAATAACTTTCTTATAAATAATACTTTTTTGAAATATTATTTTTGGATTCCATTATTGTTTATTGTTTACAATATTTTTTGTTTATATTTTTTGTGCTTTGACAGCTGGTGATGGCAAAAATACGATAAAATTTAGAGATTACATTGATTTTTAAGTAATCCACAGGGTAATAGAAATTGGATTACACACAATTTGGGTAATTCGCTCACAAAATCTTGTATGGCGAATGACGTAATTTAGCACATAATTGGGTGTTGAATTGCGAATGAGAGAGCGAATTA
Source organism: Sarcophaga rosellei (assembly GCA_930367235.1). Classification (NCBI taxonomy): domain Eukaryota; kingdom Metazoa; phylum Arthropoda; class Insecta; order Diptera; family Sarcophagidae; genus Sarcophaga; species Sarcophaga rosellei. Next base: position 9,574,361 of record OV884020.1, on the reverse strand, counting down.
CGAAAAATTGCTGCCGTGCGAAAATGGCATAAGGTTTATAAAGTGCTTCGCAACAAAACTTGGAAGTGTAATTGAATGAAGCAATCTGAAAGCTATGTGACTATTTTGTCATATACAGGTAGGTCCAGAACTGATCTTGCAACAGGAGCGGTAGTATTGGTAGCACTATGAAATATTCTGAACCCATGAGAAAACTCGCGAGTATCCTCCAAGCGAAAGCTTATACCACCGAAAGATCGACTCAATACAATTCGATTACTAGGCTCAAATGGCAGCTCAATCAGCAACGTAGGAAAAATAGGGTTAACCTCTGAGGGTCCCAGGTCCCATAAGCAAGGTCGCTTTAATTAGCAGGCAGATAAATTTGCAAGCAGGGCAGTTTCTGCGCGCGTTAATGGAGTGGAGGAATTCTGTGGAGTGGGAACAGATGGTTGAAAAAGCTTGCTTAACGAGGGAAAAATATAGAGAAGCAAAGGCTCTTCTCAAAGCAAATATATTTAAGGCAATACAAATTTTTGTAGAGAAATTCCAATAAAAGGAGATCTGAGTCAAACAACAGATTTTCAACATACATATAACTTAATATAGATAACCGATATTTTGACAGAGCACTGAAGACTCAGAGTACACTTATTCTAAATAAGGGTTGTTTTGCCCGTAACTATGTAAATGAATCTTTAGAATATCTTCTTGCAACCTGAGAGACATTAATGCATCTCAGAGGATTGAAGGAGACATAGGCACACTCTGTACAGTATGAGAGGATTTAAATAGATGAGTGTCGAGGCTGTAGACTGGAAGGTAGTATGTTGGGTTACTAGGCGAGAGTCCTAGCTCAGATATCTTAACTTCCTCTCACCAGCTTTCTAAGTGTGATATTCAATTCTTTATGGTACAGAAATTACCACAATAATGTATACGTTTGTGCACAAAAATAGTGAAGAAATCTTTTATTTCAGGATGTAGCAGTGATGCAGAGTGTCCATGTTATGCAGCCAAGGTATGAAATTAAAGCTGTGATATAAAATCTTTATCTTTAAAGCCTTATAAACTACTTTTAATTTGTCAAAATTGTTCTCTAACAGAATTGATAAACAATTTAAGACAAACTCATCCTTTCCACTCTCCTCCTCTCTGTTACTCCCTTTGTCGTTCTCAGCTTTATTTTCAAACCTTTAAATTAAACTTTACTTTGGCTAACGTTACATTACAATCGTACATATATGATTTTAAATCCATTTTATATTTGGGTATTTGTACCCAGGCAACTAATATTATTGGTTAAATCAGCACGTATAAGTTTAATTTACAAACACATACGCACACCTTCTCTTTTACCTATACATGCATACAACAGCAAAGAAAGAAAAAAAAAACCAACTACCAAATGCCATGTAATACATAGAAAATATATCCAATACAACACAGCAATCATTTTATGCAAATTATATTTGTACACCAAATAGATAGCAATGGAGAGAGAGCGAGTGAGAGAGAGTGAGCAGGAGTAGGACTTGGAAGACAGGGAAGCTGTGGCAAAAAAGGATACAATACGTATTTTTTTTATATTGTATATCGCAAGAGTGTGTATTGTAAGCATATAAATGGACAAGACTGGCAAAGGTTATCATGTTACCAAATACATTCACACATTACCGAGAGCAGAAAGACAGACAAAACACCGAAAAAAATACAACAAAACAAAGCAGAACATACGGGTACACATTTGTGTGGGAGAGATAGATAGAGAGCATCGGCTTTCGACCAACAATGCATTTGGTTACAGACCCCTTAACACAGTAAGGCAACCGAACAGACTGGCAGCCTGGCAGTCAGGCAATCCAACCAGCCAGCCAACCAGCTAGCCATTGTTGATTTATTTGCAAAACTAAATTGAATGCAATATAATCACCCTGTATGGTTGAACTGTAAATAAGGACTACACATGAAATGTTTATGAGCCTGATGCCTGCTGCCTGCTTGTTTTAAATGTTCGAGTTTTTGATGCCATAATATATTTATAATAACAGTAATGCATACATACATATGTACACACTCGTATAGATACAATAGAACTGCTCATGTGTACTTAAAATTTATATGCTGCTGCATATGTAAATATAAGAATTTTGTTTTTGATTTGGTAGTTGAACGCAAAAAAAAAATACAGAAAAAATATGAAAATTTTACAAATTTGATCGAAATTATTTTGTAATAAAGAATGTAAAAATTCTAATTTGAGAAACAAAAATGCATTCATGCACATGTAGTGTACCTGCAAAGGTACTTCTCTGTATTATTTTTTCATATTATTATAGAAAGGCTTGCTTACATTTAAATGGCTTAAGGGGGATTTGCGCTCCCCTTTCTATCGAAAACAATATTTAAAAAGAATTTTACTGTAGATTTATAAGAAATTTTACAAGATTTAAATTTAATTCACATTAGCAGCATGAAAATACGAAAAGGTGGTGTCTACATAGAGCACTTGGCTATCTCTTCGGTACCTTCATTTTCTCTGGAACGTCTTATTAACATCATAAGCTTGGCAATGTATTCGCTGAAAGTTACTCAAGTTCCTCTGGAACGTCTTATTGGCATTATAGGCTTGTCAATGGATTGTCCTTTTCTGCCTAATTTGGATCCCTAGGCATAGGTGCACATTTGGAAATTGTATTGCAGACACACTGTCCATGTCTAATTTTCTCATATAGTCCCTTTGACCATGATTAGATGAAAAGCTGCTTAGTTAAGCTGGTCAAATGTTAAACCAGAAGGGACGTAATAGTTAGAATTGATACAACATTATTTGATCTTTGTCCTCACTGTACACTGCCTAATAGGGAGACATGTTCATCGACTAACTAACCCGTTGCGTAACGTCTGCAGAAAATACTACTATGAGAAGAAGAAAAAATCGTTCAACGCTAAATGTGTTGCTACCTAGTGATCACACAAATACGTGCGATATCACAGAACTGACATTCATCCATGATAAGCCGATTTGTAAGAAATGAATCAATGAAGGTTTGGTTACTGTAGCTGAAGTGCCTTGTTCGGTGATTTGATTATAATCGGCATAAGAAAGGTTAAGTTCGCTAAGATGACAACAGATCCTCCTTAAAGGAAGAGGTCCCAGTTAGGCCAGCACTTTAAGACAAGAGCACGGCCCTTACACTTAAGGTGAAAGCCACTCTGCTCCTCCTCCTCAGACTCACAGCTACTGCAGAAGTTATTTGCCGGAATGCAAAGTCTTTCGACATCTCTACCATAAGGACAGTGGCTCGTGAGAATCACTATAGAAGTCTTCCTGTACATACCAATATTAACAATATTGCACGTACCCTCATGCTACCAATGAGATTATGTCAACTTGTGAAACTAGTTGACAATAACCGTCTTCAGCAATGCAATTTCGCTATGTCCTGGAACTCATATAAAAGTTAACTTTGAATGATTCGAAATTCGCCTGAAAAATTATACCCAAAGCAAGAGGGAGAAGGCTCTGCAGAATATTCAAATAATCACTTTTCCTTTTAATGCTTTGGGGAAATAATGCGCAATTTAATTGAGACAATCCCTGTAGCATGTCAGAGATATCGAGTCCTGTGCCGGCTCTGGCCAGCTTATCAGCAATGCAGTTTCTAACGATATACGTATGTCCTGGTAGAGTTAACTTTGAATGATTCAAAATTTCCCTTAGAAATCTTAAGGACAAGGAGGGAAGTTGAAAATATTTTCGTTACGGACTTAATTGCAGAATGGATGTGAGAGTAAATCGAGAGATTTTCGGGAAAATTCTTCTGCCACTAAACCTACATTTCGCCGCTTTCCAAATTACTATGATCTTGGCTTAAGAAACACAACAGTGACAAGGCATACGTATAAGAGATTTTAATATCAAAACCGTTAATGAATGTACTTCAGCTGACCTTATCATACATACATACATAATTGGCCATTACAACCCTTCAGTTAAGATTACGGCCTAGCTTCTCACAGCTCACAAGCTGACCCTATCACGCATTAATATAGCGACCATAAAATCAACGTATTTTACGAAATTCAAAGACTTTTTGATTTCGGAATCGACTTTAAACTGTAGGTCCCGCCACTCCTGTATAAGATTAACACACAATAAAAGTGGTGTGAGAAGCTAGATCGTGTTCCTGACTGAAGGGTTGTAATGACCAACTATGTAAAGGCATTTTGATAATAAAATTTAATGTTTTGGAAACCTTGATTATTTTGTCAGTATGTTTATGGCAAAATTGCAAACCCTACTGGGTATTTTTGCGACAAAGGAGAACATTGTGTAAGATTATGGATTTAAACGAATTTTTAATTCCTTCTTTGTGCGATTTTATACTATCATGTTTAAATATTAAAGAATACGATTAAAATTTTGAACGATTTGAATTATGTATTTTTTTTTATCCGTAGGCGTATGATTAATATTAATTACTGAAATTTGTTTATAAATAACTTTTGATCTATGAAAGTTTCATTTATATTTACTAAAAGGCTTTCTACATTTTGTTTTTCAATTAAAAATTTTAGCTTATAGGCTTACCACTTAATTTACGTAAACTTTTTAAGCTAAAAAGTATTCTTCTGCTGGAAAAAATATTCTACATTCCCTTATTGGCTTTTCTTTTGGGCTGAAAGCTAAAAGTATAACTTTCTTGTTTAATAACTAAAAATCAACTTGAATTTTTAATTACCTCTAATGGCTAGTTAAGCTCTCTTCTAAATAGTTATTAAATACATTGGAAAGCATTAAGAGAGAGAGAGAGAGAGAGAGAGAGAGCGAGAAAAAAGCCGAACTCAAAGTTGTAAGAAGAGTGTACTTTTTACAAAATTTGTTTAAAGTGATGTCCTCTTTTGCTAATACTTTTCAGATATTTTTCCTTCACCGTGTATTTTTCTTTTGCTTAACAATCTTTAACTTTTTCTTTAATCTTAATTAAAAAGCAACTCTTGACTATTTCTGTGCACGTACTTTAAATCCTGCCAGTAGTAGTAGTCTTCAGTCTTTTGACATTGTCCAGGACAACGTGGGCAACATAAACACCGTCGTCGTCATCATCATCATCATTAGTTTGTTAAGTTAATTAAATTGCTATCAAGTTGAAATGTTAAACAAAAGATATACTCTCTCTCCCACTCCCACTCCCTAACCCCTCATCACTCCTTCAATATCTTGCTCTGTCATAAAATAAAAGAGTTAATATTGAAAAAGCCAACGTTAAAGTATGAAAAAAAGAGGAAAAAGGATTTTGATTTGTATGCAAATTGAAAGGCAAACTACAGGGGACGAAAAAAATAAAAGAATACGAAAGATTGTATTTAAGAAAATTGTCTTGACTGCTCTTTGGGCTCATTGTCTTCAAATAATTTGCTTTTAATTAAACTGAAAGCTTGGAGTTTCTTTTTTTCTTTTCATTCTTTTGCATTTGCTCCTTTTAGTTTCATTATCATTATGCTCATCATTCTGGCGAATACATTTAATGACACCTTTTGACTCTAATGTTAATGACATGGAAAGCCATGGAAATTTTTGTTGTCAATATTTTAAGTAATCAAATGGAATATCTTCCTTCCAACGCAATGACAATAACAATGGCAATGGCACTGGCAATAGTAATTAATAGCCATTAGAAACATTTTATATTAATTAGAAAGGACTCTATTTAGAGTGAAGTTACTAATTAAAGTTTCCAAAGAAGTACAATAATAAAAAATAATAAAATTCTGCAGCAAAATATTTTTTCTTAAATTCGAAGACCAAGACTAGACTAGCAAATGTTTATAATAATTTTCAAAATGTTTAAAATATTGTTTAAAAGGCTTCAATACTCTCCAAGTAAACCATCCAAAGGGATCCTTAATCTCTGACTTAACAGAGAGGAGAATAAGCAGCTAACATCGAAGCAAGATCAGGAAGTGCAGCATCTTGTCAAAGAATATGACTCAGTGAATAAGGTCCTTCACACCATATTTCAAACGAAATAAACGAACTTGACAAACAAAATGTCTTCAAGCTGAATGTCTATAATTTGGAAGCATTGCTCTGCTTTTAAACGAATCCTGATGACTTGCCAAACCTTGCTGACCTGAAATGGCGTTCTAGTTTGAGATTCTCAGCTGTGCAACCATAGTAATAGGTAGCTATGGTTGTCAATCAACTAAAAGAAACCTGACTCAAGCCTTATATGAATGTAATATGCCTTCCAAAGCAAATGAGCTTTACTTTTCAAATCCTCGCTGCCAAATTATATTTGTTACAGAGTCTCCTAGTAATCCTCATTTAAACAACTTCTGCTGAAGCTTTAAAAACTGTTTAGATGAGCTCCTCAAGTAATCATGCAGTGTCCATCAAATGCATGCCACCGTGCAACATACACTGCAGATTTAGTCCTAATTTTATAGAGCAAAGGGCCCACATAAACTTAAAATCTTACTGCAGATGAATGCCTGATATGAAGTTGCACTACAAACAAGCAATTGGCTCCCCGCTGATCCTCTATTAAGCATACATACATACATACATACATACATTTATCACTAAAACGCTGTCGTTAGAATTAGGAACTAACTTCTGACACCCTCAATATTGTATGTGTTAATTTTATCCATGAGTGGCAGACTTACAGCATAATATCGAGCCTGAACGACAGGTTCTGGAGAAACATTTCGTGGCAATTTTATTTACTTTTCTATTCAGCGTTCAAACAAAAGGCTAATTGAAGTTTGTAAGCTTTCCGTAACTCAAGTGATCAATGAATTGGAACCAAAGAATCATGTGAGACGCCTGTGGCTTAAACAGTCTCTTGCATTTTCAACTTCTGCTCGATGTAAGGGCTGTAACTAGTTACTCAGAAATTTCCATAATCTTTGGTGTTGATATGGCAGCATTCATTCTTTGAGGCACAACTATACAGACTTTTCAAATGACAGTATTGTCCACGCGGCAGTTATTTCTGAGTTTTAACAAGCAAGCTATGCAAGAGAGATACACAGGACTTTCAAAATCCGGAATACTACCGCAGAGAAAATGGATAACTTTTGTCATATGGGTAGAATTATAACGAAATCAAATGACTCTCTGATGGATATAAGAAATCATCAAGACTGCAAAGAAAGTAATTGGACTGTTAAGCATGTATAGAAATTAACATTAACAGAATCAACGTATACAACTGAAGCGACAGGTCAAAAGTTTTGTATGACTAAGGGATTTGGAGCAGCTTTACAGGTATTTATTGACACATGCTTGATGTATTTTAAATGATACACAATGGGGCAAACTGCAGTTGTTTTTAAACCACAAGATAACCGACAAACAGTATGGCTTGCTCAAACGTGTAATGATATAAGTATCACGGCCAAGAGAAGAGAGTTAAATATATACATTGCATTTATCGACCGTATATTTATCAAATATCCTACCAACATTTCATTCTCTTCTATATAATGAAGAAATTATTTATACTTTGAAATAAATTCATTAAAATATGAATAAAGTAATGAAAAGAAATGCCAAACAATGTGAAATGCTTGTCAAACTTCATAGACTCACAGACAAAATAGATTTGCTTATGCAAGAGCCCCAGCATATTTTTTTAAGTAAAACATTGTATGGTAATCATATGCAGGAGACAGACAGACATACCCTTACATTTCAAGCCTTTCGTTACCTTTTATGCCTGCTGTTTGTTTACCAAAGATATGTTTTGTTCGGTTCAGTTCAGTTCAATTCGGTTCTGTTTTTATTTTTTAATTAAAAATAAATCCATAAAAATCTATTGGCAATACAATGACAGCAACAACAACAACAACAACAATAATAAACTGAGAAAAACAAGAATAACAAACAAACAAACCAAATACAGAAAAATTCAATCAAACTTATATTAACCATAATAACCTTTATCAATATACTTGAAATCTACAAAATATATTCAATTTTATGCCAAAACAAAACTGTCATTCAAAATCCCATTTTTGCAATTTTTTTTTTGTTTCTTCTCTCTCCACTCGCTTGAGCCATACAATGCTGTTGTTATTGTTGATGCTGCTGTTGATGCTGATGTCCTTTCAATACAGGCACGTATGGGGTAACAAGCAAATTCAATATGATTTAATTCTCCACAGGACTTTTTATATCGAATTGTTTTGGACAAAATAAAAGTATAAATATGTACATACATACATATAAAGCCAAACCTACAGGATATCATGTTTTTAAAAAGCAAAGAAGAAGAAAAAAAGAACACATTGTATGTGTGTTTGTGCAAAGATTTCATAGAATATCCATGTCACATTATTATGCACTGTAGGCTGTCAATATGGTTTTAGTTTATTTAGAAACAAGTGATATAGAAAATGCCATCATAGGACAGGATTTATAAATAAAAGTAGAAAAAAAAAGTAATAAACAAACCATATATGGGTGATTGCACGTTGTATAGGGGAGATAAATCCAAAGGTATCCTGATGGATCAAAGGCTATTAATAGAAAAACATTTCTTAGCAAAATTCAATTACAAGCAAACAAATGAAGACGTAGAGTTGCTATAGCGGTTGATGTCATATTATGCGAGCATCCATAGACACTACTGTGGAAACTGTTATAGACTGGAACCCAGAGAAACAAAAATTGGGAGACCAGATCATACTAGAAGAGAGGAGATAGGGAGAGAAGATGCTTCTCACAAAACGAACTGCAGTCATAAGAAAAGGAGATTTAGATAAGGAGAGATTGTTATGGATAGCAACAGCAACCCATTAATGTATGTGTGATTGTTTGGAATTCCCAGGAACAAGATTGAGAAACTGGTCTTTGGATCTAGAAGATTTTGGTGCAAGATAAAAGCACGGAAACTGCAAGGATTGGAGTAAAGGAATTGCCATTGTTTCAGATTTAAAAAAATCAATCAAAGTTATAATATAAAAAATGTTGCATACTTTTAGGTAAAAGTTTTGTTAAAAATTTGCCCAGGTTATAAAATTCTTTTTCAATATACCTGTGCTAAATAAGTAAATATAAATATAAATATATAAATATAAATGTTGCATACTTTTAGGTAAACATTTTTTTTTTAAATTTGTCTACGTTATAAAATCCTTTTTTCAATATACCTGTGCTATATAATTAAATATATTCTGATCATCTTCAATTAAAATTTACCATGCAAAAACCACAAAAGTTGCATACTTTTAGGCGCTAAATTTCGAAATAGTTTAACAAAATCCAAGTTATTAAAAAGAAAAAATTAAACAGACTGATATATAAGTCAAACTAGATGATACTACTAAAAAATTTCAATTAAAATAAAAAACCAGTGCATATTTTTAGGCGCTTAACATGATACGTATTTTATGCAACATGAAATAGAATAAAATTATTACGAAAACACCCATATATTTACGCATATAAGGCTTAAAACAGGCTTTGTATCACATTTACATTTTGTTACAGGCTATGGGCACGAGAATGGGGAAAAAACCACCAGTAAAATGTATACACAAATATTTTTCCACATGACCATAGTGTTGTGAGTATCAACTTCAACGTCAAAGTCATCAACATCACCATCAACACAATGAACATATCGGTTCATTACAATGTTTTTTAATAAAAACAAGAAAAACGAAAAAACAAACTAAAGTATAGTTTTAGGATATCAATATTAAGGGGAGCAGACCAGGAGGCTACATATGTATGTGTACGCACACAATGCATATTATTTAGTATACAACCGTTTTCTTTCAAAATAATTGAATTAATTTACATTTTTATATGATACATGTATTGTATATGGTTTGTAAGCCTAGATGTATGCTACAATTTTTCTTAATTTGGTTTTTCTTATCATTTCTGAAATATTTTGAAGGTAAGGGTGTACAGAAAGACTTTGATTTTTCTTGGAAATTATAAACAAAAATATTTCCTTCAAATTGTGTAGGGGGAGGGGTGTTGGCGTTGGGCAATACAGAGGAATAGACTTTAATTTTGTTTTTGAGCAGTAAGGACTTGCTTGATAGGTGTCAAAAATATTTTCCAAGCTTTTTCTCATAACTTTTCTATGCTCAATGATGTGCCTGATTACATATGGTAATACTATTATGGAATATTTTAATGCTAAGAGCCACACACACCACAGATTTATTTGAATATGAATAGAAAAATAGAAAAACCATGTATGTATGTAGGCATGCCTGTGTGAGTTAGAGTGTTTTAATAATGAAAAGGAATTTTATATGTATGCATGTGAATGTGGAAAAAGTAGAATTTAAATTTAAATCAGTTTATTCTTTTGATTTGAATTTGGTTTTTTCTTTTCCTTTCATTTTTTTTCTTCTTCTGCAGAAATAAAATGTCAATTCATATGCAAATTAGATTTGTAAGTAAAATGAAATTCAAGTTTTTTTCCTTTTTCTTATTCTTAATTTATATTCTATTTTAGATTTGATTTGGAGCAAAAATTATATGCCTAGACGTAGGCTATAATTATTGACAAGTAAATGAACCTCAAGGATTTTTCTGCCTTTTTTTTAATTTTTGATTTTTTGTTGAAAGAGAAGAAAATATAATTGATGTGTTGAAATATGCAAATGCTTGTAATGGAAATCAGCATAGAAAAGGAGGGGATTTGTTTAAAAATATTTCAATAATAATAATAGTCCTGGGGAACTTTTTGATTTAATAAATTTTAAGATTTATAAAATCAATCGATTTTTTTTAATACAATTAACCAGAGGCGGTGGTTGTTGTGGTTGTCGAAACAGAACAGATGAAAGAACAGTCAACACTGTAGACTGGATTGGAAGAATTGCATCTAAAGGAGGCAAGGAAGAGTTTGCTTTCATTAAAGCAAGAAAAAGGAACAACGGCGAGTATCGGTATAATGTAACGCCGTATTAATGCGATACAATTTAGAGATGGCGCCCTGTAAGGGTTAAAGTTGCAAGACCTAAGCAATCCAAGATTCAAACCCTATAGAAGGTGGTGGTCATGGCTATCTAATTTGAAGTATAAAGAGTCACCACTCACAAGCAGAGACTTCTGGTTACTGTTCCTCTCAGAGATCAAGAAGGAACATTAGAGAAAAATCAGGGTAGCAACACCCTTGGGAAAAAGTAGGACTGAATGAGCTAAGTTACTCACCACCTCACCTTATACATGTTCACAAAGGACACGGCTTCTAGGCAACTATAGATGGCAACCGTATGCCTCTAAAATCTACCATTCACTGCAGAAACTGCAAGAATACATTTGAAAGGGATAAAGTCTTTAAGATTCTGTGCGTATGTCCAGAACTAGCTTTCGAACCATTAATTTCCTTTTAGGGAGAACACTAGTGTTCGGTATTTTACTTAAGTCGACTATCGTTTGTAGTAATCATTCACAGTATATGATAAGTTAATGCCATTTGGCTTACCTGATTTCGTACAAAGAACTGTACTTACTGCAGAAAATATGTCACAAAATGAAATCTGTTTGCTTTAAATTCTTGTAAACTTACCTGTAATGAGATAAAAGAAAAGGAAATAATAAATTTTATTGAATTTCTTTAATAAAAACATAAAAAACTACATATATTTTCTTAAGGAATAATTTAAAATCGTATCCTGCCTACTAAAATCGCAATTTATTGGAAAAAAAAACCAAAGACTCTCGGTCTGGCATGTTTTAACAAGTGCTACACTTTCAATAATATCCGGTTTCCTTTTATTATATAACAACACGTTCTAACAAGGATGACGACAATATAAACAACAGCGACAACAACAGCAATAGCAACAGCTATGGCAAATGGCAGCCAGGATATTTGCTGTCGTTAGTTTTTGTTGTTGTTGTGTTCTTCAACACAGTCAAAATCTTCAAGAGTAATCAGCTTGAATTGCCTGCCAAACTGCATGCCATGCCATGTTATTCCAATTCAATCCATACCAGGCCTTAATAATAAAATCGTTTATAAAAGGCCAACTGAAATTCATTTATGCTGGAATATGTTATTATGTTTATTGTTGCTGTTGTTGTTACTTCCTTATAGTCTTCAAATTCAATAGCTTTTAGTTTGATCTTCAAGCCGCTGATGTTATTGTAGTTGTCGTTATTGTTGCTATTGGTATTTGAATTTTCAAAACCATTACCATAACAAGGCAAGGCAATCAGCAGCAGCGTTATTTTTGGACATACTATACATGGATATTCAAGATTTAAGAATATAAAGGCGTAGCAAAAAGATTAAAGGGAGGGAGCGTATGTAAAACAAAGTGAAGAGGTTTTAAAGCTGTGGAGCTATCGTTATATCTTCTTTTTTTTTGAGCCCAACACTCAAGAGCTAACTCCCATTGATGCAGTGCATTGTGTTGGAATACAGGAAAGATAGTTTATAGGAGGCAGGAAAGGTAGGATTAGGTTAGATTTCTTTAGGTTGAAGTGGTAGTTTTGATTACCAAAGTTTACTTGTGCACTCATAGTGGTCCGTTGTGACCCCACAGGTAAGCTTAGTCCCCGTACTGATCGAATTATACCAAACTAGGGAAGAAGTTAGTCAGCGCATTGACTGCACAAAGAGGGGTCTAGATTAGGTTAGGTCGAAGTGGTAGCTCTGATATGAAAGAGCTCACTTGAGCACGCATAGCGGCCCATTGTGAGGGGGGAGCCTGCGAAAAATTTTTTTCTTTAATGACCAGTCGATCTACTTTGAAAGTCTGTAGCCGTATCACAGCCTATTATCGGCCTATTTATCAACGTTTAAAAATATTAAAGAAAAAATATGAATTTTTTTTCAAAAATTTCACCTCTTAACAATAGAAATTCGTGGCGTCCCTGCTATTTAACTAAACATTCAATTTGCTTGCGCCTCAAACTATGTTTAGAAATACAAATTTACACGTACACACACACACAAACATTCACACACAATTTTAAACATTGGCAAATAGCAGAGATTGAAGAGAATGTAATAAAATCTCGTTAAAGTGTTAACATCTTATATTAAGACATGCTGCTACAATACAATATTTGCACAAACACTAATACATTTAACACTCACTTACATATACACATTCACTTAAAATTAATTTCTTTACTTTTCTCACACTACCTCGACATCTTTCTCTCTTTCTTTAATAGATTTCTTAAACTCTACACTGACTGACTTGTGCCACTCTCCCTTTCTTTCTCTCTCTCTGCTCAACCTGTTTTGTAATATTAAATTTCAAAGGAGCTTTACTATTTATGTATATGTGTTAGTGTGTGTTTGTGTGAGGAATATTGTTTTTATTATTAAAAATCCTTGACTCACTCCTTCTCAGGGATTTGTTTGTTTGCTCTTCAGAGAACATCAAAAATAATAATAAAGTTTACAGGTTTCTTAGTCATTCTGGGCTACGCTTCTCTGCTTAAACAAATAAAAGGATTTTCCTTTAAAGCTTTTGTTATTGTAAAGGAATAATGTTTCAATTTTGAATACCAAAAAGATCTCTCAAACGTGTTTAGGCGTGTATTTCTAGGCTTAATGAGCAAATAAAAAGGGTGGCCTTTGTGCAATTTTCTGTGCTTTCGAAAATTTTCTTGCTGCCATTAATTTGTTTTTGTTTTTTTGTTTTTTTATGAGAAAAAAACAAACACCAGATTGTTGTTTATTTATAATTTATTATCCTTTTTCTCTCAGTTTTATTTTTTTGTTTTTATTTATTCTTCACAATTGCTGTTAAGCTGTAAATTAATTTAACGCACGGCTTTAGCTCCAATGTTATGGAAAATTTGTAACAGATTTCATATCCTTTTTGCCAAGGCTAAGAAGAAAAATGGGAATTGTTTTTATTGTTAAACACTAAACTGTGTTGAATTTTGTCTAGTCTTAAGTATACTTAAGCATTCTATTTACTATGCTATTATATACAGACAAGAGAAGGAGAGAGAGAGGGAATCTGCAATAGTGAGTCTAGCAATAAGTGGTCTACAATTAAAGGAAAACAATATGCCTTTAAGTATGCTTGACAATTTGTTGTCTAGTCTATTGGTGGAAAATATCGTTTAAACTAAATATAATTGAAGAGTAAAGACAAAAAAATAAAAATTAAAAATAAAATTAATGGTGATACAACATGGATTTATTCGATAGTTTCCAAATCAAAGAGCCAAATTAGATTCCATCATAAATTTCCTATTTTCACGCTTATGAACCAAAGAAAATGGTATCCGAGAATATATAAATCAAACGAATGTATCTAATTTGTGTACACACAGAGTGTTAGTTCTAGGCAACGATATATGACCCTTTAATCATCCCTAGAAGCAGCAATAGTACGTCAAGTACCTGCTTACATTGAATGATTTGATTGGTGAAAGTGAGAAAAAGAACCACCTGTCAAATTTGTACGTCCCTGTTAAAGCATTACACTGAGGATATACGCAATGCCTTTACTACTACTGACTGGCAAAGTTTAATTTCAATCAAACTATTCTTCATCCTTGTATCGTTTGGCAACTTCTAGAACCTTACTGCTGACTTGCCATTTATATTTTTTGTGATCTATCCAGGTCTAGGTAATTTTGTTATTATAATTTGGCTTCCATTTATCACTATCTGCTTATTCCTAACCGGTCTGGCAACTTCTTCTATTTTTCTCCTTTCTATGTAGTTTTATTATTGTAAGTGGATCTGTTGTTCAATCCTTTTCTTGTAATTTTTATGTTGTTTTATTATTTCTCTCCTTTCTATACTAAGCACATATTAGTGCATTTGGTGGAACTTGGTCAGTACAGAGACTGCGTTCACTCGTGGCATTACAACGGGCCGCTATGCGTTCTCAAGTGAGCTCTTTGATATCAGAGCTACCACTTCGACCTAAGCACATATTAGAATAAAGACATATTGTTTATTGTTTAAATAAAAAATATGCTTCAATATTGTCATCCTGATTGATTTTGAATCATATAAGCACCGACAGTGGAAAGTGGCTGGAGGTATTCAATTCATTCCTGTACTCTCTTACTAACCAAGGGAGGATAATTTGTTATAGAAGAGCAAGTACAGGAGCTTGGCTGAGTATGATTGAGCATATTTCATTTACCACCAAGATCTCAGCCTGAAAGGGACTCTTGTGTTGCTAGGAAGACTGTAGTCTTAGTAACTATAAGGTTAGGCTCGACGAGTAGGACTCTCAATTCATTTTCCAAGTATCCGTGTAGATCCTGATTCAAAGTGACAAAGAATTTTAATGTCAAACCAATTGTTTGAGATAAGTTTGGTAGAACTGTAATCAATTGTAGACAGCAGTTCGTCTGAAAGCTTTCCCCTTACCTTAGCATGACAGTCCACATGCTAATGGCACAATAGCATTACATCTCAGTGACTTTGTTCCTAACCCCGCTATTGCTTAACACGTTCACGCCGGCGCGTACCACCGGTGGCCCGCACTAGACTGCCTCATCGGGCGGCGTGTACCACCGGTGGCTCGCACTTAAGCATGCTGTTAGAACACACGTAATACTAAATATTTAGATCTTTAACAGTTCGACTGTCGAAAAAAAAATACCTGAGAGTCACGCTGTTCTATTTCACCGTAAAAATTCAAAAGATTTAATGATGATGGGACGAATTCCAGAAAAAATTCACAATTACCATTGTATTGTTACTAAACAGCTGCCGTTCGATAGTGCGAACCATGAATTTAAGCGCCGGCGTGAACGTGTTAAGCATACCAATGATGTAACTCTAAACACCTTCGTTCATTATTACTGCACAGCAAGTGAGTATGGGAGTTGCTATAGTTTTGATTTGTGCTGACCACAACACTACATTCTAAACTCCTGTTTCCAGAATTTTATGTCAATATTCAAAAGCACTTGGGTTTCTCTATGGTGTACTAAAGATTGCCTGGAATTTAATGCAGAAACAATTGCTCTAATAAAGTAAAATAACAACAAAAGCAAGCATATTTTGCTAATAATTGAATTTCTAAATTGCTGCTTCCGATTTTTTTTGTTCTTCTCCTTTTAATGTTGTCAACAACAACAGCAGCAGCTATGCTACAATCATGGCGTGCCGCGAAAAGAAAGCCACACTTAACAAAAAGTTCTTTGGTTTGTTACATATGTACATATACTAAGGCGAAGTAATATATCCATAATACATATATAAAGAATGTCTGGATTTCTGGTTTCTTTCTTATATATTTCTCTGGCTCTTATAAAAATTATCTTTCTCCTCTCTAATGTGTTGAGATGATGAAGAGGAGCGGTATGCTACTGCTTATACTATTGCAGAGAAATATGTGGAATTGCCATTGTATTTTGTATATTGAGTAAGAGCGAGTATGAAGTGCATGTGTGGGTAAATATCATGTGCAAGTGGTTGATATGCTTGGTGATATGAGAGGCTCGTAATATTGTAACCAAGGACAACCATAAAGCCACACATACACACATGCACACATACCAGTTAAACTGAAAATCATTCTAAAGCATGCTCCCACATTAATAATGCCTGCTTCTCTACACACATACATACGAAGCCTTTTAAGTAAAATTCTTGATTTTTTTTTTAAACGTTGGCTTCTCTGGGGCTTGTGCGTTTGGTTGCGTTGGTTTGCTTGTTTTTGGCTTAAAATTGGTTTAATATGGCATTGCAACAACTAACGCTGGCTGCTGTTGCTCAACATGAAATGTGGTTGCTTAGTTGTTTTGCCTGTAAGTTTAAATTGCTGCTGTTGCTGGCGTTTTGTATCGTACGCCAAGTGGATTGTAATACTGTTGCTCTGGGTAACCAATTTATAATGATTTTTTTTTTCGTTTTTGTGTTCTTTGTTTCTTTTTGTTCTTTTGCCACTTAAACAAATATTTCTATTCGGTTTTTATTTTTGTTGGCTGCCAAAGTTTTCTTTTATGATTAAATAAAAAGCAAGAGGAAGAATTAAGGAAAAAAAAAGAAAAAAGTTTTCATAAAAGTATTTGCTTTGCAATTAAAATTTAAACACTGACTTAAGCTTAAGATTTTCCGAAAAAAGGCTGCGTAAAGAAGAAAAAGAAAAGAAGAATTTTGATTCATCACATGTATTATATGGCATGTCTGCGAAGACATGGAGTCATACAAGTTTACTTTGCACACACCCTCTGCATTTCATGTATTTAATATTCTTTCCTTCTTTTATCCTTTTTATTTCCCTTATGTATGTATATGTTAGTTGTCATTAAAAGTGTTAGTCTTTTCATAGGTTCTATTCTGTTGTTGTAGTTGTTGTTGTTGTTATAACACTGTCTATCTCTATGATATGTCTCTGTTTTAATATGTTTTTTTCATGTTTCTTTAGCTTTTTCAGAGTTTTGGGTAAATGATACTCTAGTTTCCTTTTACAATTTGTCTACTTTTTTTTCCTAATTTCTCTAAGAGTGTAGGTTTTCTTTCTTCTTTTTTTCCTACAGATCATCTTTATTAGAGTTTTTGTCGTGTACTCCTTAGCCAGACTCTTATGAGCATAAGTATGGTTGACTTTTTAATTAAAAGGTATTAGTGCTTACATACATATATTAAAGCCTTTAAAAAAAAGGAATTCTTAAAACATAACAAGGATTAATCCTTTAAATTTAAAGATGCACAGTTCAGCTAAAGGGCTAAAATCATAAATTTGAAAAATGTTTTCTTAGAATTATTTGCAATCAATTTGCAGAGGATTGATCGTACACAAAATTTTTTCATACAAATCTGCTCCATTACAAATACTGTCTGTCTATGATAAACAAAACTGGCATTCTACTTAAACAAAGTCCATCTTAGGAACCCCAAAGCAGCCATAATGAGACATAGACGTTTTTGTGCTTATATCTCTCCAACAACTTATGCAGATGTGTTAAGGATGAGAAAAAGTGATTCTTGGGATGAAGGATTCTAAGGCACTTTATTGACAAAGTGTCTAGGCAAAGGTGTTTTAAATAGAATTAAATGACAGAATATTACAACGGAATATATCTTGAGGCGACTGACAATTTTCCCTAACGTACAATGCAATCAATGGCTGGTAAACATAAACTTTCTGACAAAAGCTAACTGGCAGATGTTCCAGTTATTGAAGAAGCCGTCGGAGTTTTGTAGGTAGTATGTTAGCATATTAGACGTGAGGTCTCGATTCAAACCCTATGTCAGATATCTCCAACAAAATGAAATATGAAAAAATATTTCTTCGGAGACTTCTCAGCAGATTTCGAGCAAAAACTCTGAGAGTAAATAAAATTGCCATGAAAAGTTTCTGAAAAATCTGTCGTTAGGATTCGACTTTAAATTGTAGGCCCTGGAACTCATGTATAAAATCGACACACACAACATACATAAGTGGTGTAAGAAGCTAGGTAGTAATCCTAACCGAAGGGTTGTAATAACCAATTATTACATACATACGGCTGTGTTCAAAATAATAGGAGTGCTACCATGTACTTACCTACTTACTTACTACATCAAATGTCGACGACCGATGAATTGTGCGATACAGCAAAATAATTCCTTCGGCGTCTTCAAAAAAATTGAAATGGTACTAAATCTAGCCGTAACTGGCCCTACTATTCGTAGACAACTGAAGGACAACAATTTATTCGCATGAAGTCCACGAAAGGTGCCATTGCTGACAAACAAGAGAGAAGTGATGTTACCATGTTCCACGCCTCTAAAATGGATATTCCAATAAGATAATGACGAGAAACACAGCAGTAAATTGGCAAATGAGTGCTTTCGGGTCAATTATGTTAAGGTTATGGCGTGGCCAGGTCAGTCTTTTGACCTTAATCCCACAGAACATCTATGGGGAGATGATAAAAAATATGTTACAGAGAAATAACATTCAAATGCAGAAGAATCATGGATGTGACTGTGCGCGATGCGTGGCATCAAATTAATTTAAAGAGATGCCAAGGTCTTACTGACTCAACGCCTCCTAGATGTGCTGAACTCATTAAAACAAAGGTTATTCAACCAAATACTAAAATAGCTTACAATTTTAAGACAATATCAAACTCCTATTATTTTGAATACAACTGCATGTATGAATCCTTAGAAAATATTCGTTTTTAAGAGGAAAAATACATAAAAAATGTTCCTTTTTTTATTTTGAAGAAAGAGAAAATGGCTTTATGAACTCCATGAGTCATAGACCTGTTCAACACTCTTATTTGCCCTTTGAAAATAAGTTTTCTATTCAAACTTCATGATCTTAATAATTGTGTTATAAGAAGCTAATGATTTTTGTATGCATGAATTGGCTTACACAATGATTACTTTCAATATTTTATCCTTTCTAAACCTCTAATTGTATCCTTTTCATTACTATCATAAATCCATTACCAATACCACTAACGACAAATATAACAAATAAAGCAATATTGCACCTGTCACCTTTAGTTTACATTACACACGCCTAATTAAGAATTCTACTACGTTTATAATATAGAAAAAAGGGAATAAGAAAAAAAAGAAACCATTAGAAAGGCATTAATTTTATAATAAAACCATATAAATTATAATTGAAAAGGACATAATATTTCAAAGCACACGTACATACAGCTGAAGTAGCCGAGATAATAATTTATGAAAATCTATAAATAATTTGGTTAAAAAAAGGACCAGAAAGGAAAAAAGGACTATATTATAACATTGTCAGCATTATAATGTTGTAAGACAGAAATGTCTTATTTAGTTTAATTTTAATTTAATAAAAAGCTTTCAAGGGTGGGTTTAGTTTTCTTAAAAAAAAAATATTCCAACATTTTTCCTTTTTTTGTGTTGTCTAGAGCGGATATCAGCTTAAAACAATATTTACTTAGTGAGCAACCAGATAACTATATACATAAGTTAGTATGTGTGAGGGTGTGCCGGTGTAGGTGTAGAAATTTAATTTCCGTTTTTAATACTTTAAGTTCCACTGCTAGCTGGTGTAGTATTAAGTTTTTTTTTCTCTCTTCCTTTGCACTTGACTTTTATTGCAGTTTTCCTATTACTTTACACTGTTTTCTTTCGTAATAAAAATTTTCAAACTTCAATTTCTACAGTTCTGTTTTGCTCTAGCAAAAGAAAAAAAGTCCTATTAAAAATAAAAATATGCTGCTGTAATAAACGCCTTGTGGTTGTAAGGCCAATGGCTCTCAAGAAAAAATTTCCAAAAATAAAAAACTTTCTTCTGGCCGCTCAAATTGTTTTTGGTGTTGCTTACCATCATGATTTTTTTTTAAATTTTTTTGAAAGAAAATTGAGAGAAAAATAAAAATCCCAAAAATTTATGAAAAAGAAGAGGGAAATGTGTTAATAAAGCACACTTGTGTGCTCTTTGGAAATTTCATATGAGTTCATGAGCTTCTTTTTCATTAACACAAGCACAGTATTAGACAAACACAAACAAAAATTAAGCATAGGACTGGAGGTGTTTGCTTCACAAAAAAAAGAGAGAAAAAATGGAAATGATTACAACCAACATGTGTTGTTGTTTTGAAATTAAGACATGGTCTGCTATTACCTCCACCTGCTTGTGTTTTTTCTTTCCATAGCCTGGCCTTTAATCATAAACCTTACAGGGCAATTTTGCTATTAGTTAAAGGACACGTTTTTGGCATTTATTAGTTTGCGTTGTTCATTTCATTTTTTGTCTACTTTTTGAAGAATGTCACCTCAAAATTATATTCTTTTTGTTTTTATTTCTTCACTATAATTATGATTATGGCAAAAGTTTAGCAAAATCCAATTTTATTCAAGACATAGAAAACATGATATTTTAATTGAGGAGATGACATTTCTTTTAAGGGAAATTGGTAGCTATTAAAAAGGATATTTAGGTGTGTTAACATGTCTAGAAGAAAATGTACCAAAGATTTCATTCAATCTTTAAAGAAAATAAAGTTACTTTTATAATCAAAAAATATTAAATGCAGTCCTGTCTTTATTATCCTTGAAAGCCTTATTATATTTTCGCTTCTTCCTTCTTTTTTGGAATACCATTTGCGTCTTTTCCTTTTCTACTCTCTTGTTAAAGTGTGAAGGATTTAAACATGCATTAGGCATAGAGGGGAACGAAAGGGCGGATGAATTGGCACGGAAGGGATCGCAGATATCTGATGAGGTAAAAGCAGCATGGAATTCAATATACCGTAGGTGGTCTAACATGTCCGGCAGTGGAAACCACGAAAGTACTTGAGTTCGACAAGAGAAAGGTTCACTCTTTGACAGGAATTTTGACAGGACACTACGCTATTGGCAATTTCGCTGACAAGCTCAGTCTGACACACCAGGATTACTGCAGAAGCTGGCATGATATAGAGGAAACGAAATCGGTTCAACACCTTTTACGTGAACGCCCTGCACTTGGTGACAGAACATTTGAAGATCAGGGAATGGTGGCTCACGTGTCAATAAGGGAACTGACCGGTTTCATCCAAACCCGGAGTCTTTCAAACTCTCCAGCGACGGATCATGACAGAGAGGCTTACTTTACACTGGGTAACACAAGGAGCCATATGGCTAGCGAATAAACTTGGATGTAAATGGCAAGCTACCCGCTAACCTAAGAATGCACCATCATGGTCTTCGAGTGGAGGAAACTGGTGGGACTAGCACGGTACCTTTTACCTTTAAAACTTAGTTATGAATTGTAGACGATCGCTATTCCAAAACTTGTTGTTCTGGTAAAGACCAACGTCATCCAAACCCGGAGTGTTTCAAACCCACCAGCGACGGCTCGTGACAAGGAGGCTTACTTCACACTAGGTAACACAAGGAGCCATATGTCCAGCGGGTGAACTTGGCTGTGAACGGTAAGCTAACCTAACAATGCACTATCATGGTCTTCGAGTGGGGGGAAGCTAGTGAGACTGACAAGATACCTTGCCCTTCATAACTTAGCTATGACTGGTAGACGATCGCTACTCCAAAATTTTTTGTTCTGGTGAAGAAGTTCAACAGAATTAAAGGAGAAGAACTATCAATTAAATGGCAAGTTGATAGATGAGTTTAGTGGGTATTAGTTTACAAATTTTGAGCAGTCCATTGAGGGTACGCTTGAAGTCTCTTGCAGGGGCGAAACCAGCTACAGTTCTAGTTGGTGGAATACATTGGTGGTACACATACATTTATAAATGTAGTAAGTATGTCAAAATGAAAGCTCATGGCCGGCATTTAGACGGGCAACAATTACAAAAATCTTAAAAAAATAAAAATCGCAGGCATTCGTTTGCAACCCCTATATTTGAAACATTTTGTCTATTTTCTTCAAAACTTTCGCGTTTTTCTTTTAATTTTCAAGATCTAAACGGCTTAAAAATCTTGCTTTATAGACTTCCTTTATAATTTAAAAAAATTAAAAAAAAAAAAAATTATTTCTAACGCCTTAAAGTAGGCAACGAAATTTTTCTTCACATAAAAAAAAACAACCAAAAAAGAATTAAAAACGAAACAATAATTTTTCTTCAATATAACAAAAAAAAATATCCTTAATGACATAAAAATATATGAATTGCATGAACAAGCTGGCCAGCTAGTTATTTGTCTTAAGCAATTATAACCCATGTCTATTAACTTGTTTGGCTTTTGTTACACTATAGAATACGATACAATACATTCATATATGAATGGAAAATACATTTAAAATAAAGAGCGAACAAAATAAAAACGAAAATAATATATAATAATAACTATAATAAAAAGAGAGAAATGTTAAAATAATTACAAGCTGAACGAAAAGACAACCATGGAGAGAGAGAGAGAGAGAAGAAATAAAAATATAAAGAACCTGATGTCATGTATGCCAAAAGGCAACAACATACATATCAGCAGGATGCTATACACAACATATGGACCAACTTATTTTTATAGCTGATAGCGTAACAGACAAAAAAAAAATGTTGCGTAAATACGAGATACATAACCCAGGTAACAGAAGCATATATTATTGATTAAAAAATTTAATGTTATTTTTGAGGGTGTCTAAAGGTTTTTTCATAAAAAAAATATTGCATAGTTTTAGGGTACCATTTTTTGTTTTGAAAATATTTATGTTTTGCATTGTTTGCTGGGTTGTGTTGGTATAAAGATAATTATTGTCATTCTCATTATTATTACGGTCGTTATCATTAACATGAAGACAATGATGAAAAGGAAAATTTTATTTATTTTTTTATTTCTGTTGTTGTTTTCTCTGCTGTGTTACTGATTTAATTTGCAAGTTTTCAGTTTTAATTAAAAGCAGATGAAAATTAAAAATAATTTTTATTTTCGTGGCAACATTACCAACACTTGCATACGCTGACATATAAAAATAAAAACAAAAATAATGTTAATGAAAAAAGACAACAAAAAAAGTTTATATATTGCTTTTGTACGGAGATTTCTTCAATTTTTTTTTTGTTTTTCATATAAAATATCCTGCGTTTTTTATTTGTTCAGTATATTATACTTAAACTCTGTCATTTACACAATACACAACAATTATTATATATATATATATATATATGCACATATACGTACATGTATGTATATGCAACAGTAATCCTATATGTATGCTTTATATACACAGACCTTGATATTTACTTAACATAACTGCTGCTGCTGCTGATGATTCCTTTTCATATACTAAAAGAGCAATATGATGCTGGCACCTCATCATCAGCATATAAATGTTAATGATTCAAAAATGAATTATGCATATAACCAGTCTTTATAAGCGGTTCACACATATATAGCGAACGCCCAAAAGTATACACAACATTATTGCTTCTTTTTTTGTGTAACACAATATAAATACTGTAATAAGGTTGTGTGGTCAGTTGTATTACGTTTGTCTCTCTCATTTTGTTTTTGTAATTTTAATTCTCTTCCTCCTGTTTTTTTCTGTTTTTGGTAAAACGAGTATAAAAAAACCAACAAGAATAATGTGAAAACATAATATTGAAAATACTTTAGAGTATAATTAAAGTAATTGCCCTGGTTGTGTATAGTTGTTGCATAATGTGATTTATCCTGTACAAGGACCAATATATGATAAACAATATAAAATTGATTTTCAAACGGAAATTAATTGCTTGTTTAATACATACACCCGTACACACGTATACACATCTACCAAACGAGATCAGCTTTAAATGAGCAATAGCTGTAATAATAATAATAACAACAACAACAACAACAACAACAACAACAACAACACCAACAGTAGTAATTATAAAAAATTAAAGCCTAAAAGTAGGCAATAAAAATATTTAAAATTTCATGGTCATTAATTTGATTCATGTGGTATTTAAAATAAAGCTCAGATAATATTAAAAAAGAAAAGAAATGGTTTAAAAACATTTTTCTTTTTGTTCTTAACAAAAGCCTATAATTAGGCAATGCAATTTAAAAAAAGTATAAAAAATATATTCTCAAATTAATTAAAGTAAAATAAATTTAATAAGTCTTAATAAGGTTAAATTATTGAAATTATGAATAACAAGAGTTTATTCATAAAATATTTAGACTATAAAGACTTTAAAGTAATTAAAATATTTCCTAACAGTATGTTACGTTTTTTTCTAACAAAATTTTAATGCCTATAGTTAGGATTTAAAATCCAATAATGTTTTATTCAAAAGCACATGTACCAAAACTGGATATTGATATTCTATTTTGAAAATGGCTCCAAAAAGTAGATTATTTTTTTTTTTTTAACAGCACAATATTCAATAGTGTAGTATTTTCAAAATACATTAAATTGCTAATGACGAATTTATATAACAATTTAATTCCAAAGTTTGATAATAACAATTGCGGAAAACACTTAATGTAGGCTATAATATTTCAACATTTCTTCTTTTATTTGCAAATAGAAATTACACATGATGGAATCAATAAATTTTTGCGAATTATACAAAATTGTCTCCAAAAAGTATACTTCATAAATTTGCATTTTAACTTTGGTAATAAAAAGTAGGAAATAAATTTATTATCCTAAAAGTAGGCTGGTACATTTTATTTAGTAATATTACTAAAGTATATAAAACATTTTATTATTGCCTACTATGTAAATGACACATATTTTTCAAAAATTTTTCAAAATTCGTCCCTTAAACTATGTAATAACAAATTCAGCTTTTATAATATATTTGTAAACGAGTTTGTGTGTAAATTAATTTTAGTTTAGACATTCTTGCTTATAAAATTTGTGTCAATTTAAAAACATTTCCATAAAGTATGCTTTAAAACCTATAAGAAAATTACTATGATATCCATCTGGATCTTCATCATGCATCTCTGAGCCATCGATAAAAATCGTAAGACCAAAAGTCCTACACGTTGGAATTTCTTTTCGGAACGTAACCATAAACTCCTGAAAGTATACTTTAATCTTTTCCCCAGAATATATAGTAACAATAATCCTGCATTCGATTTTTTTTGTTTTCAACTGTTTTCCTTACAGTCGTTCCAAAGACCAAAAATAGTTATTAATTTCGAAATATGTAGATTATAATGTGGTTAAATATCACTGTAGCTTTGGAATAATTGTTTTTAAAGACAATGAAAAGTATATGGTTAAGGCAAACAGAAGAGATTTAAACGCCTAAAAATAGGCAATAAATTTGAGTTAAATTTTAAATTCGTTTGGAAAATGTTAAATTTTATTGCCTTGCTATGCTTTAAAGCCATTGTCTGGAAAGGAAAGTCCTTGATGCTACTAATGGTTGAATGTTTTTGTGTTTTTGTTTCTTTTCATTTTTCCCCATTAGATTTCTATCTTGCCTTGATGTATGCAATTTAAAATTTAATTAAAAAATTAAATGTGCTGGTTTTTATTCAAGTTTGTTATCCTTTTATACGAGGCCATAAATTTAAATCATAAAAATATAATCAAATCAATTAAAAAACGAAATGACAGGAACCCATTCAATGAATAACCCTTTTTTCTTTTCTCTCGCACTTTATGGCTCAATTGTTAGTTTAAATTTCTCGTTCTGTTTTTTTTTTGTTTCTTTTAATTTTACTGTCATATTATACAACTTTCTACCTATAATTAAATTTTTTATTATTTATCACTTTTTAAAACCCAAACACATACACACACACAGATATTCACACTCAAACAGAGAGAGAGAGAGGGAGATATACACTTATAAATTCACACAGACACCCAACAGCCACACACAAGGGGTAACCACTTCCGTTTGCTGTAAAAATACATGGCATTACGAGCATTCAAATTATGCCATAAAAAGAAGGAATTGTTATATAAAAATGACATGATGATACTGAAAATACAAAAATTTCAACAAAAAACAACACACACAAAAAAGCAGAAATAAAATGGGGATGGGTTGGGGGTGTTATTTTATGAACGCCTGGCAATTGTATTGTGTTGGTTGTTTGTTTGGTTGGTTGGTGTTGTATTTAAAATTTATTGTTTTTCAGCCATAATTGCTGTTGAAATGTAGAGTTTTGCTTGTTGTGTACAATAAAAAAAGTTTCGCATTACAATGTTGCAAATAATATACTCAAAGTATTTGTAAGTGTATCTATGTGTGTGTGTGGGTTTGTGTCTAGCTATCCTTTTCAGTTTTGTGTATTTGTTAGCTGGAGTGTTTAGTTTCCATCAGGCTTAACAAATACTCTACAAAACTTTAGTTTAAGTTTCAAGTGACAGTTATGAGTAGCACGTTATACGTTAGTTTTTTTCTACCTTCCCGCTTTATACCACCCTCTCCCTTATTATCCACAACTCTACAGCTCATATTGAGTTCATATTAAATGAAAATGGTTTTGCATTTTCGAAAAACAACAACAGGTAGAAAAGTTTGCTTTGTTGTCCGTATTTCGTTTCTGTATTTTTGAGTTTTTTTTCTTTGTTTTAATAAATATTAAGGTGTGCCATTTTATTGTCTTTGTCATGGCATGCCATGCCATGCTATATCCCAAACGTTAGGTGCCTGTTGGAAGTATTTCAAAATGAGTTGAAGTTGATTAAATATTCAATTTTATAACGTCAAAGTTTTATAATTGTTGCTTTTCGAAAAAAATAAAATAAAATACTGTAGCATACTTTTAGGAGTGGTTATTGTATACAAATAAATTTTTATCAAACAATAAATAATAAGCCAATTATTAAAGAAATGCTTAAATTACAAAGCAAATAAAAGTATTTCGTTTAATTGTAGCAAAAAAACGCCTTAAACTACGCTGCATATTTCTAAACCCGGTAACATGGAAAATAAACCTAAAAGTATGCCTTTAAATAAAGATTATTTTGCAAATTCAAATTATTTAATAGTTTTGAAAATAATTTTTGTTTTAAAGACGGTTATTGTAAACTTAAAAGTAGGCTGTACTTATTCAGAAAATACTCAGATTATATAATAAACCAAAATGTTTTGCCTAAAAGTAGGCAATGAATAAATAAATATTAAAATATTCTTTAATATGAATTTTAAAACTTTAAACAGTCTAAATTGGAGCCTGTGTGTGTTATAAAAATTATTTTTATATGCTTTAGAATTTATCTGCAGACTATAGGTAGAGGTAGAGAATTCCATAAATCAAGGAAATAATGTCAATAATGTTGGCATATCAGAAAAGAGCTTGAGGCTTTAAACCTCATCCCATCAGTTGATGGGGGTCTGTTGGCGACCCTTCTCAGCAGTCTTCTCGCAGAAGCTTTGATGGGTAGACAAAAAGCACTTTCGTTCTCAGAGAGAAATATTCGAAACTCACGAGGAAGTTTGTATAAGTTTTTACCATCGAAAGATGTTCTCAATTTAATTTGTATCGGAGGTATAAAGCACAGGACGTAGTAATTTGTAGTCCAAAACCTTTGTCCAAGATTCTTCGTAGGGTAGACTTTTTGTGTGCTTATGTGTGAACAGCAACTAGGGCCATAGTTTAACTTTGTACAGGTTAACGCGGGGTCCCTGTTTCTAGCACATTTGATTTAATATTACGGACTGGGTTACAGTATTGACCTGCTTTTATTGAAAAGATTTAAAAAATTTTAAAATTTTTCTTTTCTGATACAAATTTTTAAAAGTTTTAAACCATTTTTAGTTCAATTTACAATCTTCCATGACAACACCTTATCAAAACCACAAGCTTAGTAAAGAAAATTTATTGCAAGCCTAACCTATAAATAAAAATCATTAACATCAAAAGAAATCTCCTGATTTTTGTTTGTGGTTTCCTTAATAAATGTTCATTCTTTTCTTGTTATTGTTGTTGTTACATTTTTTGTGGTCCTTTCATTTACTGTAGTGTGTCTTTTGCTCAACTTTCTTTTTTAATTAAAACTCTTAAACGTTTTACGCAATTAACCATTTTGACTTTGGTATGCAAATTAAATTGTATTATGGTTGATTGTAGATGTGTAAAGAGAAGTATAAGAAGAGAAAGAGAGAGAGAGAGTGAGAGAGAGGTTGCATGTGATGCATTTTCAGTTTTCTGCTAATTTATTCAAAGTACTTGTCTTTACAGACACACACAAGACGTTGTGCTGTTGAATAATTTAAAATGCCTTAAATGCAAGGCAATTTTCAAACAATCCTACACACGTACACCCACAGCCACAGAGAGACACAGAGAGAGAAATACACATAATGCCCCATTATACTGCTGGCAGGCTTAGTAGTCAGTCATTTTCATAGTTGAAGAAGGAGTAACAAAAGAGAGAAAGAGAGAGATAGAGAGAGACAGAGATAGAGATGTAGAGAGCGGGAGTCATTTAATTTTTTAAATTTCTTCCTTATTTGACATTTTAAAAAGGGAATAAGGCCTCTCATTTCATCAGATTACTGTCAGCACTCTTTAGTCAAATGATGATGATGATGATGAAATAAGCAAAACTCACACACACACACTTACTCTTAACTTCTTATTCTGCTCTGACTAAGACTCTTCAGCATTGTAACGCTACTTATGCAAATTTGAAAATAACGTGTCAGTCTTCTTGTTGTTAATACAAATGAGCCTGAATGCATAGCTCAGAGTTTGCGACTCTCTGTGTGTACATGTATTAGAGCTTGTGTGTGTATGCGAATGTGCTCGTGTCTGTGTATTTTTTGTAAATGACATGAAAACTCATTGAGTATCAAGCAACATGTCATTTTCATACTCTTGATGCAAATACTCAACTTCACTCTACTACCACTTCTAACTACTACTACTTAACTTGACTCCATTCTACACAATATTTACATATACATACACATATACATATGTATTCTTACATATACAAATGTATGTACAATATAAATTTAGAACTGCAACAATTTTCTATTGCCATGGTTGAGATATTTCAACACTTTATTTAGTGTCTTTAGTCTTTAGAAATACACTGAGAGACACAAATCTAACTGTCTATTCATTTTCCACATAAATATGTAGTATATGTGTGTGTGAGTGTTCCTAAGTAGTAGGTACGATTTTGCAACAGTAGACAATTGTTCATTTGAGAGCGAAAAAAACAGAAAAAAAAAGACTTGAATGCTTATATGCCCAACCACCATTTTAGAGACACACACATATTGTATGTTAATCAGCATGCAACTCTACTATTTGACTGTATAGGATTAGGGAATATCAACTGACTACTGGATGCCTCCATTTGTATGTGTACGAGTGCCAGATTTCATAGCAATTGGTGTTAGTTTCCTATGGCACCTAGTCTTTAAATATTTTACATACCACCACCGCCGTACATGCATGCATACATTCGTATGCATTTACCATGTGTAGAACGTTTACACTTTACAGTTTTGAATATTCTAATCAATGAGTAAAGTTTTCTTGATCAAAAAGCTAAAATTTTTGTGTAATCAGTGTAGCAATGGTAATGGCAGCAGCATCAAATGAGTATAAAGAATAGGGACGAGCATGAGGAAGAAAAAAAACTGGAGACTTTAAATAAGTAGAACGTCAGTTTAAGGCTTGAAATTTATGTATCATATGAACATTTTCAAATTTATTGTTAAATTTCTACACGGTGACTGACAAATGCTTTGTAATATGCTGGACATATCATTTAGAGGCTCTCTCGTCATTGCAAACTAGGGCTGGGAGACGCTAAAGTATGATGGAATTAAAAACCGCAGCAGTTTTGCAAAGCAATTGGAAGCAAATAACCATTCACGAGCACTTCTGCGGTTTCAAATGAGGGTACCCGACTGTATTTATGAATTCGGAATTTGCCATTTCTGCCTTAGAATGGACGTGACGAATATTTCGAGCCATTGAATATAGAAACACAATGCCATAGTTGAAAGCAATCTGTCATTCACGGATTTTTGTAAAATCTAATTGGATAAAGAAACCCTATTAAAAGCAATGAAAAGAATCGCATCTATTCACACCGGCGTGTAAAATCCAAGAACGCTTGAAGAAATGAAAAAAATGGTATATCCTCCCCGTCTTTCTTGCAGTGATAATTGCATTATAACTACAAAGCAAGTTAGGCTTCTTTTTTTTTGAATTATAAGCACTTGTCACTATACTCATCCCTGTAATATTATATTCATTTAGATTTAAGGCTAAGAAAGAGTTCTGCAGCCTTCACGATAGTTTAATAAATTACAAGGGGAGCTGTAAATATTTTTTTCCTAACTTGAGATCGGCAGGAACATATGTAAAAGACGCAAATGGGATATGTTGTAGGATTGGATTGAATGCGAAAAATGTTCGAAAATGGTAAACTTTTTACTTGAATTCCAGCAAATAACGACTTTTTATTGGTGCTACCGTAGTACAATAAATTCCGGTGTATGAGAACTATACGTGGCTATAAAAAAATTTGTATGATCCATCTTTGGCCAGTATACTAAGCTATGTTTACCAAAAAGTATATTCTTGAATTCTGCTAAAGCTCTTCACAAAATGTTCGTAGTTTCTAGGGAAGCATATATTCGATCCGCTTTCTGGAAGGATTATGCCATTGAAAGATGAGCTCAATTCAACTGAAATAGAGTAGCAAACATATGCGACAGTCAGATCACAATCCGAGCCGTGATATCCTATGATGTTGACTAGAAAAATGGGTGGAACTGTCTGGGCAAATTGAATCAGTTGGACAGGGGGAGTTGACTTACTAGAGAAGAGCATGGAACACGGGGTCAGGCATCTCGCATAAAACGAAATATGAAATATATATCCTTTGGCGGCTTCCACTAAGTCGTCTTTTGTCAAAAACTCTGAGAGGAAATAAAAAAGGGAAAAAGTTTCTCAAATCCATCGACGTAGACTAGAGTTTCCGCCTTTCATGATTAAAATTAATACACGCAACAAGGGTGGTGTACGAACCTAAATGGTATTCCTGGCGAAAGACTTGTATTGGCTAATGAAGTGGGCACGTTAGTGGGTCCATGAACTTGCCAAGAAGGGAAAACTTTCTATTCTTTGATGTATCCAAAATATTCCTATTAAATCGAAACAGGAGTATAATTGAGGCAAAAGAATATTGAGTGAGGTTATGGCACCTTTGAGAAGAGATTCAAATTTTGTAGCACACTATCTAGGAATAGCTTAAGAATATTATTCAGCCTTTTGACCCGATATTGTAGTCTGAAAGTTGAATTGCTCAGAATGTAAACTGTTATCTAGTCCAATATTTGTTTCTTTATTTCATTAGATTAACTCTGCTTATCCTAATAGAGATAAGAGTTGCTAGTTTTGTAACTCTCATCAACTAGTGTAACTTCCTTTGCCTAAACTTTCAAAGTCATACATTTTTAATGAAAAATATCTGCTGTAAACAAATCTTTAAAATTTCTTTTTCAAATTTCTTAACATTTCAATATACGAGCGAGCACATAAGACCGAATATATTGCATATATGCAGGCAGAGGGCTTGGCTTATGCGTTTAGCCTTGAAGAAACCATATTAAATTTTCAAATAATTTTATACGTATGCATGTTATGGTAAAAGTTTTTTTCTTTATTTTTTATCCCTTAAAATATATATTCATTCTAGTCATGTTTCTTGAGTTTTGATGTTTTCCTATTTCCAATGCTTCTGTTATTTTCTACACCTCCTCTTCTCGTCACTTGCTCTCTCTGTCTCCTACACTCGCACAAAATTTCACTTGAGTTTACGTCAATACTTTTGATATTAATATTATGACCTCAGCAATGTCGGAAGGAGGAGTAGTAGGAGGGAGAGAGGGAGTGTGTAGTAGGAGTATAAGTATGCTTTACTAATGTTAAGTATAAAAGTATGTACTAGTGTGTGTATGTATGTATGCTTATGGCAATGTATATGTATATTATAATCATAACCACTGCAATTTTATCTTTCATACACAGCTGTGCATTGAACCTTAAAATAATCACAAAAATAACAATAACAATTACATTGCAACAACAGCAGCAACAAGAACAAGACAATAGCAATGCAACAACAAGAACAACAACAATAATAATAATGATAATAACAATAACAACATGTACATCTACATCTACATAAATACATACATACATACATGGCAGTACAACATCTAGTAGTACATAACAATAATATTATATTAGTAACTATTATTATTATTGTTGTTGTTTTCATTTTTGCATTTTCTGTTGAAATATTCTCGTGTTGTGCGTGTGTGTGTGTGTGTGAGAGTGAGCGCAGAAGGATATGAATAAGCAGTTATTGCAAAAGTTTTGCATACAATTATTCTTAATTTTCATATTCTTGATTCTCTTCTCTTGTTTCTTTCCTTCTTTCCAAAGTCACAGATATTATTAGAAGAAATGTTTTTAACATGAAAATTTAAAACAAAAATTAAAGAATTTTTTTTAAAGGATAGGCAGTCAAGTATATTCAAACGAAGTTCTTGTTTAGTAATTAACATACCTTTAATTAAAGTTGCATGCTTTTAGGGGCAAAATAATTCTTAGAAAAAAAATTTATGATAAATTTCTCTTGTATTAGAATCCAATTTTCCAAAGAAAACTGTGTAGCATTTAAGATAATTAAGCTTTAATTTGTCCAAATTTGCCGTATGGTAAATATTTCTTTCGAAAAATATTGGAAATCTTTTTAAAAAGGAAACCCCACAGATTCAAAAGAAATTTTTATTTAATTTAATTATTAATTAGTTATTATTTAAGAAGGCTTTTGTTTTAAGTCACTAAATATCAAAAGTAAAAAATAAATTTCTTTGAAAAAGAAGTGGTGAAAATACTTTTAGGTAACTTCAATTTATGTTGCCTATTTTTAGGTAACTTTAATTTACGTTGCCTATTTTTAGGTAACTTTAATTTATGTTGCCTATTTTTAGGGAGATATAACTTTATTTTTTAATTTAACTTTTTTAACTAAGTTGTGAGGAAATAAAGACGACAATTTCCTGAAGATTTAAGGAAAACAATTTCAAAATAATTTGATTTTGCTTCAGTTTTTAAAAAGGTTTGTTTAATAGAGGTGGCGCCACAACTTACGCAAGCACATAAGGATTCTACTTAAGCTATTATATAAAATCCATTGTGCTACCGTATTCCATTCAATTTAAAAGTCGACAATACATAACATTAATCCTCGCGCATACGCCACACAAACTTGCACAATTCCTCAGAAATGTTGAAAATGTTCCCGCTACTGATCAAGGACACATTAGGTGACTGGCAGTCTTTTCTTTCTCCGCGAATTACAACTTTTGCAGAAATCATGAGAGAACACACTCAGCCAACTGGCATGCCTTTCTGTTAGGCAGAGTTCCAAGCAAAAAGAGTCAACATAAGATTAGGGTAAGCCAACCTTGAAAACGAACAGGTAATCCCTGTTCTACTCAGGAGACATTATCTAAGAAATGAAATTTACCCCAATTTTTCAGTATGGCAAATTTTCTGACCAGTTCGTCCGTATCACAGTTTTCGGATATGTCCCCATGTCTATGGACACAAATAATGGAGAACTTGGGATAATTCGCAATTTTCCAGATAAGTCGGAAGTTTAAACGTTGGACGTTGATACTACGTTAGAAGCGAAGTTCATACCAGCCTGTTTGAACATTCAGCTACTGAGTAACCATTTAATAGCTACGACTATTGACCTAACTCCAGCACAGAAGACGCTGCAGTAATCTGGAAGTCTCTTTATCCTCTATCATTGCATTTCAGTTTCTTCTATATGAAATGACTTTGTATAAAAAACAGTTCAATTAACTGGGTGTTCACATAATAAATCGATACGGAGAAATTGCGGTCTGTTACTCTAGTAACTCCATGAAACTTCTTAGGCCATCAGTTTACCGAATTCAATTTAAACTATGATTTGCTTCTGACGCAATCCAAGTCGTCAATGTAACCATTATTTTCCCAAATACTGAAAATCATTGAAGACTAGTATCCGAAATATTTTCCAACAAATCAATCCTACATACATATATGTACATATTTCGCCCTATCTGTCTACCCGGTTTACTACAAAGACTGTGAACATCAGTTGTCTTCAGAAGGTTTAAGAAAAATTTTTTGTTTAATTGTTTATTATTTTTCGCCTTTGATATGTAAGCACTTGTGTGTGTATCCTGGCGTTAACATACTCCAAATCTTTTTTCTTTTCTACTTATCCTTTTCTGTCTAAGTTATTCCTTTTAGTTCGTTTCATTTTTTAAAAAGTATACAGAATATTTCTTTTTGTCTTCTTATTTTATTTTTAATTTATAAATTTTATTTGTAGTTTTCTTTTCTTTATTGTTTGTATTTTGTTGTTTCTCGAAAAAATGTTTTTGTTGTTGAATACGTATTGTTTGTAGTTTTAATTAAAAACAATGTACACCCTCTAACACAACACCCCCCTCTTTCTCTCTCTCTCTCTCTGTTGCTCTCTCAATGTGTTTTGATATCTTCACAGAGTTTAGTATACAAACTACTGCTTTAGTAACTTCAACTTGTTCAGACTTAACAATTGCACTGCATAACGTAAGCTTACATACATACACTTTTACACATAGATTTTCAAAAATATTTTTCTATTTTTTCGTGTGTTTTTTAAGAAAAAAGAAAAAAAAATGATTCACAACATCAAAAACACGACTGCTGCTAAACAATTGCAAAAAATAGAGATACATTTTCATATTGTATGGGAACGAATCCTTTTTGTAATTTTTGTTTTTTTCTTCTTGTTTTTATATTTTTTAAAAAATATTTTTCAAAAAAATTTTTCAATGTTTTGTTTTTGAATTTCAGTTTATTCGTTTTTTTTTAGAAGATTTTTCTAGAAGCTAAACAACTAAAATAAAGATACGAACTTAACGTACATATGTTAAAGAGAAGAAGGAATCAAGATAATTTAATATTTGAAAAAATTTTTTAGGAGTTTTAAGAGTAGCTGCAGGAGTTTTTAATCGCATGTCTTATTACATTTTACTTAACTGGCTGATGTCAAATGTGCCAGTGAATGGTGTTTAAATAAATTAACGGTTTATCTAATTAGTTGCTTTAAAACTGTAGATCTAGGAAGGCTGGCATGCATAAATTAGTTAAAACTCATTACGTGGCGCTATGGTCCCATAATCGTCGAGGATATTTCAGAGAAATTTTCAGACTGAAAGAATTGAAGAATTCATAGTAGTCTAGTAGTCACACTCAGACATCTCAGAGGATTCTTCTGAGCAGTCTTTTGGAAAATACTCTGAAACAATAATATAATAAACAAAATTATCATAAGAAATTTCTCAATTCTGTCGTCCAAAGTCAAAATTAAACTGTGGCTCCATCCATCAACTTAATTTTAGCCAAGACACTATGTTAATTGAGAAGTTAAGTGTATGAGAAGTTAGGTTGTAAACCCGACTAAAAGTTCTAAATGACCAATTAGGTAAATAGGAACCGTTACCTATGCAATCATGCCTGTGGATTACAAAAATTAACCAATTTTGCACTAAAGACAGTATTTTCTTGTACAGAAATGCACAGTATTACACTGAATATAGATTTTTTGTAAGGCTCTATACTCTGAATATTCAAACGTCCAAACATGTGCCGAAAAAAACCAATAATATTTTATTGTATGGCAGATCCTTATTAAACTCTCATTCTGAAGCTTTTCAGCATCACAAAAGGCTTCATTTTATAGCAAAAATAAATGTTCACATATTTTAGGATTAAGGATCAACAGTTTTGCCATATACTTTTAAGGGTATACTACATCATTATAAATTTGAGATTTCTTTAAGGAATGAAGTGTATAACTTAAGGCGCAATCATTTTACTATCCTCTACTAAAGTGTGTTATCATTACATATTACTGCATATTACTTTATTTTATTATTAATATTGCCGTTTACGGCCATTTTCTCTTCACAGCATGTATTTATCTGTAGTTTTTCGTTTTTACTGAGCAATGGTAACCAATAAAAAGTTGAAATTTTTTTTGTAGAATTTTTTAAATAAAAAAAGTAGTGAAGTACTTACCCTTACTAGCACCGTCCGGACCTCTGAGTATGGTACACTCCTCTATAGTGCCAAAGGGATTAAAAATTTGTCTAACATCCT
This sequence comes from Sarcophaga rosellei, assembly GCA_930367235.1. Taxonomy (NCBI): domain Eukaryota; kingdom Metazoa; phylum Arthropoda; class Insecta; order Diptera; family Sarcophagidae; genus Sarcophaga; species Sarcophaga rosellei. Next base: position 9,537,876 of record OV884020.1, on the reverse strand, counting down.
CTTCGGTTTGTTGTTTACTCAACATGCCAACGAATAGTTTGCGATCTATATTATGCTCTGTGTATTTTTAATTTTTTTCATTTTTTTTGTTTGTTTGTATTTGTTTTTAATTGTAGCAGTAGTAGTAGTAGTTGTAGTAGTAGTAGTGGTAGCAGTAATTGTAGTAAAAGAGTAACGGTTGTACGAGGTACGAGTCACGAGTTTAAGTACGTAGTAGTGATGGTGGTACAGTTGGTGATGGTGATTTGAAGGTGGTGCACAAAGAGAGTTTTTTTTTGTTATATTTTGTAGGGATTTATGATGAAGATGGAATAGTTGATGGTCACGGTGTTGGTTGGTTGGTTGTTGTGGTGGTGGTGGTAGTGATGAAGGTTTCGTTTTTGGTTTGTTTGATGGTTAAGAGTATATATTTTTTATTTTTTTTTTCATTTTCAAAACAACAACGGCATACAAAACAATAATAAATAGTACAATACATTGGATGAGGTAGGATTCAAAAGGTGAGTTCAGGTAATTCAGCATAAAAATAGAAAAAAAAAAAATAAAACGAAATTTTTAAATTAAAAAATTTTCAAATTTTTTTGGTTTGTTTTAATTATAATGAAAAAGGGTTAAGATAAAAATAAATTTTGGGATAAATAAGGTATAATTAAAAAGGAAAAAAAATATAGAAAATAATTAAATAAAAGCCAAATACAAAAAGTCAGCCCGCATTAACATTAACGTTTACATAACCAAAGTAAAAACACAATTTCAAATATTTCCAATATTGAATTGGAAACGTTGTTTAATATGGTTTTTGTTTAATAAAAAACAAGAACGACAACAACAATAACAATACAAGTAACAACATTGATATGACGTTTAAAATTTTCAAAAAAAAATTTTTTTTTGTTTTTTTATTTTTTATTTATTATTCCAACAAAAACATTTAACAAACCAACGTAATTAATGTAAGTAAGGAAAACGTACAACAAAATAATTACAACATTGATAATTTTTATAGTTTAAAGTTTTAATAAATATTTTTGTAAAAAAAAAACGAGGGAAATTTTCTCAACAATTTTAATGAAAATTTTTAAATTTTCCAAAAACAAAATTATTATTTTCCAAATTTTATTTTGAAGTGTTGATGTGTTAAGAAATAATAAAAACAAAATAAAGAAACCAAAACGCGAGCGAGCAAAAATTTTGTTAGAAATTATAAAACAAAAAAATAAAAAAGAAAATTATAAAAAATTAATTAAAATAAACCAATTCAATATTTTTTTTTAAATTTTTTTCAATGAAATTGAATTAAAAAGAGCGCCAATTGTGTTTTGTGTTTAAGTACGAATTTTTTTTAATTATTTTTATTTTTTTTCGAAAAATTTTGTCAGTTTATTTTATATTTTTTTTTGATTAGAGCACAAAAAAAGAAAAAAAGTAGAAAAATAGATGGAAAAAATATTGATTTAGTAAATGTAATTTCTTTTTTTGTTTTATTTTGTTTTGATTCAAAAAATAACTAATTTTCTATATATATAAATAGCATTTTAAGAACTAAGAAACAACACAGACATACAATTAAAGAGTACAAGAAAAAACTTTTGTAATCTAAAAGAGTAAGAAAATAGGAAAGTTTTAATAAGAAAAGATATTAATGAGAGAAATTTAATATAATTTCTAAGGATTTTTTAAAAAACCTTAAAGTATGCAATATTTTATGGTTTTTTTTAAAAACCCTTAAAGTATGCAATATTTTATGAATTTTCAAAAAACCTTAAAGTATGCAATATTTTATGGATTTTTTTAAAAAAACCTTAAAGTATGCAATATATTTTTTCGAAAATTTTATGGATTTCAATTATGCATTTCAATTATATTCTTTCAAATCTTTTCTTATTAAGCAGAAAAAAAATCAAAAATATTACACACACAGTTACACACAATACACACACATGTCAAATCACAACAAATAATTAAGCATTTATTTTGTTGTTTTTTTTTCTGTTGTTTTAAATTATAAACTAAAACAAAACTACTCAACAATTTTTATTTTGATAAACAGTTTTACAACCATCAGTTAAATGCTATTTAATGCGGGGTTACCTGTACGTTCTTTTTATGCAACTATAAAAGTGATCTTTAAATTATATTCCCCTGAAATCTTACGGCATTTGAAACAAGTTTGTAAATCAATAATAATTTTTATAATTCATTCCCCATCCAAAATATAAATAAATTAATGTAGGAAATTTTAATAATATTCTTGTTAACACCAACAATTTTTAAATATAAATTGAATTGCAGTTGAATTGCCTAAAACTGGTGCGCAACTCAGAGAACTGTTAAACAGCCTATTCCTATGTCGTTTTACAGGGAGTCTCAATTTCGTTCGCAGCAAGATGGTACGTAGAATATTGCTAAGCTCTGCAATTGCTAATACAGGAAGAAACCGAATTGATTGCCTTCTGTACTTAAATCGAAATCTGTTGCAGTACTGCTGTTTTACAAACCACTGTTATATTGAAAGTCATGTCTAGAAACTTGGCCTTCATAAAGAACTATAGGCCTTAGAAAGAGGAGGAGACTATTTTCAAAGCCTAGCTCCTGTCGTACATAAACGGAAATTCTTAACTAACTAACTTTTTAAACTAACTAACTTTTTAAAAGCCATTATTTTATTGAACAACTATGATAAATTTTTTTACTTTGTATTTTTATGAATTCAATATTCCTTTCTTAAAGGTTGTAGTTTTTAATGTACTTTCTATAAAATATAAAATTTTTCTTTTGGCTTTTTTAACTTACAAGCCCTTCATATATCCTTTTTTTTGGAAAATTTTTTTTTACATGTTTTTCACATTTTCAACAATTTTCCCAGTGCTGTTTACAACAATTTAGGATAATTGATTTTCTTGTCTAGTAAAAATTAACAAAAACTAGAAAAAGAAAAATAAAATAACAAAAAAAAAAAGAGATTGTAAAGAGAAACGTTGTTTCCACTACATTATTGTTGTATTTTCTTTACATTTGTCAGTCATTAAATGGCAATTTACATGTCAATGCTTCAAGCTTTAACAACAATAACCAACCGTCCAGTAAATGTCAGAAAACAGCAAACAATTTTCGTTGAATTTCATTTTTTTTTTATATTTTTCTACCCACTTAGTGTTTGCTAGCCATATAGATAGGGGACTCCAGTGACTGGGCTGGTTGTATGACTGACTGGGCATATTAAAAAATATCTTTTTTTAGTTTTATTTCTATTTTTTCTTTTTATTTAAAATACAATTACTTGTCTGGCATTTTTTCTAGATTGTTATTCTGCAACTGTGTTACGGTTTTTAAAATAAGCAAAATAGGAGCTAAAGGAGAGGAAAAAGTATAAAAAAAACTATACAATTAGTTAACTGACTGACTGACTTGACTGTCTCTATGTCTGTCTGTCAGTCTAGCTATGTGTCTGTCTTTTGTTAACTCATGTTTTGTCTTCTGTGGCTGTTTCTTATCAATTTATTTATTTTTTTTATTATTTTTTTCCGTCACTGCCACCATCACATTACATTTAAAGCAAAAGTCATGCTCATTTTTTTTTTTTGCAATTTTTCTAGGTTCTCTCTGTATTCTTCTACATTTTTCTCTTGCTGGAAATAACCTGTAATTTTATGTGGTTAACAATTTCAATTTTACCCTAGAGTCAAGATTTCTCTCTTCTACAGCCATTTGATTGTGTTTTTCTCTGTTTTTCTTCCCTGGCTTTACTGTGTAACAGTTGAAATTGCTTTTAACCGCCAGCATCCTATTTGTTGTTGTATAGTATATAAGTGGAGCTTGGGGCAAGGGAACGGCAGTCAACATATGAAAACTAAAAAGACATCATAGCGTTAATGACTTCTTTGGCGTGGCCCTGGACTTGATGTCTGTAAATATGGCCCAGCTGGAGCAAAAAGGCAGGCAGTTAAACATGCAATTATTATCCTTTTTTTTCTTCTGTCGTTTATGTTTCAAAACCAGAAAGAGAACGAGAGAGAGAGAGAGATAAAGCAAGAAAAACAATATACAAAGTCTAGGTAAAACTGTTTTTTTCTTTTGCTTTTTTTCGGGTGAACGTATGCAGCAGCCAGCCACTTTAGTTGTCTATATGAGCCTAATGGTCTTTAATATGTTCATTCAGTTTTATTGTTTTGCCATCATGTATGGCAATTTTTAGCAACTGCCAACAAAAATTTGTAGATCCTTTTTTTTTCTTCTTCTGGTTTGGTTGCTATTTAAATAGTTCTGCTGTTCTGTTCTGCTGTGCTATGCTATCACTTTACATAAGGCCTTAAGCTTGCTTATCTTTGGCTGTTTGACTGTTTGTAGTTTTAAACGTTAAGGATAATTGTAGGAAATTGTTGCTGTATCCTTGTTTCTATCACAACACGGTATTGTCATTATAAACAGGCCTTGGCCCACGTATTGTATGGTACTTAACTCTTAACTTAAGTTTCCTTTTGAACTCTTGAACGCTGCACAAAGGTGCACACAAGTCACATGTGCCACAGACAAGAAAACGTGCTTAACATTTTTATTATTGGCATTCCTTTTTTCTTCTTGTTATAGTTGCACGATGTCCTTTTGAAACAACAATACGTTAAACATTTTCTTTTTGATATTTTACCTTTGGCCTTAATTTGTTGTAACAGGCTTATGTATGTATATTGCATGCCTTATAAGCCAACGGATAGAAAGAGAGAAATAAAAAAAATGGAAATCGTTTTGTTTTTGATTTGATTTTCCTATTTAAGGTGTTATAGTTGCATTAAAATAGTCCCCATAAAGTATTTGTTTGCTGTTGAAATATTTACCTTTATTATCCTTAAGGTTATTGTTTTCTTTTTATTCTCCTTCTAATCCTTTACAAATACAAAATAGTCTTTCCCTTGTCCCCAGTGCTTTAGTTTAGTTTTATTTTATTTTGCTTTTCAATTGACAATTATCTAGTCAATTTACGTTGTTGGCAAAAGGTCCTTGCTAAGCTATCGTTAACTAAAATACTAGACGTTATTGTTATCCTTTTCTTTCGTTCAAAATCGTTTCCAATTTCATAATGTTTTTGTGTAGTCTTCGAGAAAAGGCTTGAAAATATTTTTCAAGATTATGGTTCTTCAATAAATGTTAAGGAAGTGGAATGGAGTAAAGAAACCCATATTTCTTTACTGTTATTTATAAAAAAGGATTTACGTAAGACAAGAGTTTTACTTTCAAACAAATGATTATAAAAGGCTAGAAATAAGTGCCTTTATGGACTATAATTGGTTGAGAGAAAGAAAAATTCACCAACTAATGATTTATTTTAGTTGCTTCAGTACAACAATAGCAATCAGGGTATTTAAATTGTTAGGCAAACTAAGGAATTTTTATAAATAAAACATTCTAAAAATATACACTTTATAAATATTAGAATAACAAATTTAATAATGATTACAAAATCGATAACAAGAGTTTTTTTTTCTATTTCAAAATTTTTTTTAATAAAATTATAGCTTTGGTTCCATTCTATAAGAAATGAAAAGATAGTTTGAATGGCACATATGAAAAGAAATGTTATTTGTAACAAAACCAAAGTTTTTGGTGTTTAAACCAATGCCATGTATATAAAATCAATTAAATTTTGTAAATACTCTAGAAATTAAATTTATCCTCTAAAAAAGGATACATGTTTAGAATTATGGTTTAAAGTTTTTGAATGATACCTTTGCGAACGATAAAACCGAAAAGAAAAACAATAACAAATCAACAGTAAAGTTCTCGAAGTTGCCAGACTAAAAATAAATGAAGTATAAATAGAGCGAACGGTAACGATACCAATCAATTGTATAATAATTCTGAAGTCTAAGCTTTCTTTTATTTCATTCATCATGTTTTGTATACCTAAATGAATAAGAGTTTTAGTGGAACAAATTTATCATAATGGGTCATTGGGAAACTTCACGGGATACAATTTCTTTCTTAAATATGACCAATTGGGATTTGCAAAGATAAAATAAATACATTGATAACGGCAGCAGGAAGTGAAAAGAGGGGCTAGCAGGCCAAAGGATAATTAGTGACCAGCTGTAGCCGATAAGTAGAGAACACTTTTTCATTAGCATCAGTGTATTTTTAGCTTGGCATCTGTTCCGGTCTATGCAAAGTAAGTTACTCTGTGATAATGTTATACTGTTAACCACAACCTTGGCTAATTAGACTACGATTTCAAACCTTAGTTTTCAGATCTTGCAAGAGTAGTATTTTTTGTAGTCTTCTGAGAGTAACGAATTGGCAAAAGATAACTTTTCCAAGTGTGATGTTCAGAGTCGACTTTATGGTCCTGCCACTCTTGGGCAAAACTAACATACACAAAATGGGTGGCATGAGGAAGTAGAAACTAATCCAGGCCAAGGACCTTATATTGACCAATACTGTGGTAGTATACAATACTTTTTTGCCAATAAATACAAGTAATTCCACAAGAGAGTGGTAGTGGTATTTGCCCTGAACTTTGTCATTTCAACTCTGCCAGAGAAAGTCTTCCTATCCACTTTATATTCCAAAAAGCAATATTTTATGTTTACAAATTAAATTTTTAATTAATTATTGTAATTTAATGTGTTCAGATAGAGATTTTAAGATGCAAACCGGAAAATATTTTCAAGATTTACGATAAACCTCAACACATAAATTCATACTCAAACAAACAAACAAATTGCTAAAGGTAATTGAAGTTGTTCGAATCTTTACAAGAACACACTTTCTATCGTCAGCATAAATATTTCAATACAAAAAACTGTCAGCATAAATAATTAAAACTTAAATTACTTCTTTACACGTTTAAACAGACTGAATTGAACTGAACTGAAGTGAATAGAATTACGAAATGAAATAAAACAGAGAGGGGAAGAGAACGAGAGAGAGAGAGAAATTATTACTACAAATACATACAAAAAAAATTATAAATTTTATGGTTATAATTTGGCAGGTATACGATGAAAGAGAGTGTATGTGTGTGTGTATTGAAAATACCTGTGGCAAGTTTTTCTTTATGTTTGTTCTAATGAAAATTTAATTACGAATGTTATTTTGTGGTTGATTAATTGAAATGAGGTTTCTTCAACATTTTACTCATCACATACACTCGCATACACAACAAAAATGCCAATTGAAATGATCCAAGTGGAGTACAGAGGAGTGGTATGAAGTGGATTTGAGTTGAGTGGCATTGAGTGGGTATTCAATAGTGAAGTATAAATGAATTCAATATATGCAAAGATCTCTGTTATAGATAGATAGTTGTATTCTATATTGAAATTGCGTGTTGTCGTTATTTAAATTTGTAAAGGACCAAAGCTACATTTTATTATTTACTTTTCTCTGTGAATTTATTGTTTATAACCAACCATCGTATCATATTTTGGTTTTTGAGTTCTAAAACGTGTTCTTCAACTTGTTTAATTAATTAGAAAATGTTTTGCCAGATACATACATGATGTTCCTTTACATAATATCCCGTTACAAGTTACAAATTTCACATATTACTGATTGATTAAAAACATAAAACATTTTCCTTCTTTTTTCTTGGATTCTATATATGTATAGAGAAACTAATTAATTAAATTAGTAGACATGATTACGAAAAGTCTCTATCGTTAACTCTATTAACAATATGTAGGCAGTAAATACATTTTAGCAGGTAAATTTATGTTCTTTGTTTTCCTTTTTATTACTAATTGGTAAGGACAAGCATACATATATGTAATTAGTTAAATTAAAGCTAATTATCAATGAGAAACGAAAAAAAAATTGAAAAGTTAATTATGGACATTACAGATTGGTAAGCTTAATTTTAACAAATGAAATATTTATAGGGTTTAAAATTTTTTGGCAAAATAAATTTTTTTTTGAAAAAAGGACTTTCATCCATGTCCTTTAATTTTGAAAAATTTTAAAATATATTTTCAAGTTATAAATATTTAAATAAATCCACGTCCTGTAAGCTTAAAATATTGTAAATGATATTGGAAAAATGTTTCCTAATTCAAAAAAAAAAAGAAAAATAAATTAACATACAACCACTAAAAGTTTGAATTGAAAAACAGAATAATTTATCAAATCCTAAAAAAATGCTAGAAACATTGGTCATTTCTTACTGTCTCTGACAAAGGAAATTCATCCATGTCCATTAATTTTGAAAATTTTTAAAATATCTTTTCAACTTATAAATATTTAAATAAATCCACGTCCTGTAAACTTAAAAAGCTCATGAAATTAACTACAAATAAAAAAGAAGTTATGAAAACTATTTTCTTTTTGCCGTGGCTTTCGAACTTTGTCGGTTAATAATGGATATCTGGTTGAATTAATCACATTAGTTCTTAAAGTCGCCTTAGTACAATCAAATCCTAGCTAATGGTGTTTTCTTTTCTACAAAGAAAATGTCACCCTCTTACAAGGTGCATTAAAAAAATTGCTGACCAACCCTGTTATAATGTAATTTTTATTTGAGATTAACATAACACAAATATGAAAAAAGGGTATGCCCCGTGCCCTTAAAATTTGTATTTTTTGATTTGTTTTCAATAAAATATGTAAACATGAAAAAGGTGTTGCCAGATCGCTAATTTTTCGATTTCATATTTTTAGGGTTTTTTTTTATAACCAAATAAAATTTTTTTAACACAGTTCTAAAACTGAATGCAATTTTTTATATTACTGACCTGTAGCTTTAATAATGTAATGTTCCCTTAAGGTTACCCCACAAAACAATGAAAAAATTAACTTCAGAATTGGATAACGATACTAGGAGACTTTTTTAAATTTCATCTGGTAGCCCTATAAATAAACAAAAGTCATTTGCTTTACAGGGCATTATCAGCACTCTCGATTTATACAGGGCGTAAAATGCAATGCCCTCCACCATTTTCAAGTGCAATTTATTTAGAATAAAACATACCACCCTTTTAGAGGGAGAAACATTTTTAAGAAACAAACACAAAATTGCATTTTTTACAAGAAAGTGCAAATTTTTTGGTAGAAAAGAAAACACCATAAGACATCGCAAAAAGTGATGTATGAAGAAATATTTCTTCAGTGACTTCCTCTCCGCAGACTTCTGGCGAAAACTGTGAAAGTATATACAATTTCTAATAAATATTAACCATATTAAGCTCCAACGTTGTAAAGCACTATTTTTTGTCTTGATTGAGAAAAAGGATATTAATGCCGCTTGTTTAATTTTAAAGTTTCATTAAATATTATATTATTAGCATAATATTTTTATAAAACGGCGTTCGGTAAGCTTAAAATGTTGCATAAAAAAGTTTCAAATTAAAAAAGGACATTAGAAACTATGTTCTAAATATTTAAATAAATTTATATTTCTTACGTATTTTAAATATCCACACCAAAATTTAACTTGTACAATTAAAAAAATTTCAAAATTGTTGACCGTCAAAAAAGGATATATGGGCAAGTCCTGTAGTATGAAAGTTTGAAGACTAGCTTTTTCAAGAAATAATGCTGTTAGATAAGCCTAACCTTTAGTCTAAACAAAATTAGGAAACCTTGTAGAATAAAATTTTTTATAACACCTGAAATGAGTGAGTTTGTTTTGTTAAATAAATTGAATTGTTATGTTCATTGTCTTGCCATTTAGTTTATATACTGTCATTTTCTTTCTTTTTTTTTAAGGAATTTGAAGTCATAAAAAATTCTTTTCAATTTCCTTTTAATGCAGTTCGTTTCAATATTTTTATTGCCTACAATTTGGCTGAACTTAACTAAGAAAATTTACTGTTTTGTCATTTCATAACCTTCACAAGTTTGACTCTTTCAAATGATTTTCTTTTTTCTTTTTTCTTTTGCGTTCTTTTGCTTTACGTGAATGTCAACTTGCCAAAGCAGAGATGCGAAAAACGTACTCCAGCTAGCTATACCAAGAAATGGAATACAGAGACGTTACGTTACCAAACAATTTAAGTCTTCTGAAAAGTTATACGCGTGAGACCCGGTTGCTGCTATAGAGATGGTGGTTAGGAAGAGAAAGCAAAAAAAAACTTAAAATTATACTTTTCTTGATATGAATGAGCTTCATTTTCTTATTATTCCCTTAAGGGGTTAAATGACGAGAGAGGAGAAGACAATTTTTAACCAGAGTTTTGTAGTCAGACGTTGGAGTAAATGGCTGGATGAATGAATGAATGAATGAGTTTGACTAAAAACAATTGCGGTACTTTAAGACAATTGTCAAAAGTTCAAATAAAACTGTTTTAGCTGGGTCTAGAATACAGTTGAAAATGTAAGTGTATGTGTGTAGAAGTAGTGATAATTTACTGACACTGTATGTGTTGTATACACACACCCAGGCTGTTTTTATTTGCCAGTTTAAGGCTGTAGTTGTCATTTTCATTTCTATTTGTCTGATGGTTGTCTCTTCCTTTTCTTTTTTTTTTTTTATTATTATTTTTGTTGCTCAAGAAATTTATTTTTTGTTTCAAAAATAAAAAAAAAAAAAAGTTCTTAGAAAACGAAAACGTTTGTGCCATTACTGCTGTTGCTGCCATACACAGAGTTATTATGCATATAATCCTTGGGGTCCTGTTTCTATTATACAATGCTATGGTGACGTGTATATGTATGTATACATAAAGCATTATTGTTGCAGGCGCAGTGAAATTAGGAAAGTATTTGACATTTGTCAGCGCGCATTTCTGTGTTTAAATAAGCTCAAGTGGCTGTCAGTAATATTGTGCACAGAGAGAAGAGTTCTATTTATAATAACAAAACAAAACAACATTTAAACCCGTGCTAAAAGCAAAACTAAATGGCTTAAATGTTTTGTTGAAATGTTAAGGGGGGAGAGAGGGGTAAATAAATTGATTATTAGCCTTGTAAATAGGGGCTCGTTTTAAAGTAAAGCTTTGTTCTTGTTACCACAAACTCAAACTGTACACAGTTTTTCAGTGTTAATTAGTCTTAGCATGCTTTCAGGCTAAGCATGTTAAACACACTTTAATGTTTATGAAATATTTACTTGGAATCCTTTTGCTTTTTAAAAAAACAATTTCTTTTGCTGGGTTTTTTTATTACTCATTTAACTCTTGTAAAGGGCTTTTGTGCGTATGACTGACTGTTCTTATAATGTTGCTTTGCTTGCCAGTAAACATTGAGAAGAGTTTGTTGTGTTGTGAGGTTTCATTGCCGGAAACCAGGCGTCAAAAGTTTTCTTATGCCTTATGGAATTGAAGTGTTAATTAATATTGAAAAGGATAAAAGTTTTCTGTTTTTTTTTCAACTCATTTTTCTCTACTGTTTTGACTTTTATTCTTTGTTAAGTAAAGGTTTCCTTACTCTCTACAGCTCCTTACTCCTTACCTATTTCTGCTGCTCTTCTCTCCACTTTGATTTTCTTCTCTTCAAGTTGTTAAAAATTTGCTTAAGAAATATTTTAAAATGGTTTCAGGCGCTTTTGCATACAAACACCACCTTTTGTATTTAAATAGCAAACGGATATTAAAAATGTAAGAAAAAGATTTTTCCCTGTCTTCAAAGGTAATTATCCCTTATCACAGAATCCCTCCAATTTTTTAAAAAATCCATGGTTTTGTAACCATTTTTGGCTATTTGTTTAGATCAAATCAATATATTAAAAGGTCAATGGGTTTTAAGTCTCTTTAGTTTTTTTATTTATTTATTGACGTACTTAAGTAAAGCAAAAGAAAACCCCAAAAAGGGAATGAAAATGTCGATTTATTTAAGTAGCGACGCGTCGGGGATAATGTTAATGGTTTAAACGTGATTAAATTTTCTATTTGCCACAGAAATATGTTCAGCTTTACGTTTAGTAAAGGTAAGTTTAATAAATGCAAAAAAAAAGAATTTTAAATAAAATGAAAATGTGTTATAAATTTCAATTAAATGTGAAAAAATTCAAAAAGGACGAAAAATATCTGTGAAAAAAAAAGTTTTTTCCAATTAATATATTACACGTTTTTTTGATTACCAAACTGCTGAAGACTAAAAAGGATACATGGTTTTATCTACGGGCAAAAGCAAACCCAAATAATATTTTTATTTAATGGAAATTCCTAATAAATTACGTTATTTTTCATATTTACCCTTTCCAGAAAAAAAGGATATATGGACAAGTCTTTTAAAGGCAGACATGTTCTATAGTTTAATGCATATTCTGCAATATTGGCTTTGATAATATGCATATCGTATACATGCTAAAATAATTAAAGTATAGATATTTTGCTTCAAGAAATATGTGGAACCATCACAAGCCTTCTCATCTATCTTGTTTTAATTCTTTCTATTTCTTTCAGACTCATTAAAATTGTTTGTCCAGCTAAGCATACAATTAAGCAACTGCAGCAGGAATTAGGATAACAGAACTGCTCTCTGTTGTTGTCCAGAAGCAAATGCTTAATGTTATTTGCTCTGGGGGTTAATGAAATTAAATAAGTTTTGTATGAAATATCAGTCACCGTAGTTTAGTAGGTAGTATGTTGGCTTATCACACGTGAGGCCACGGTTCAAACCCCAGGTCAGACGTGTCCAACCAAACGACGTCTTCTCAGCAGATTTCTGTAAAAAATTCAGAGTGTAAATAAGAATTGCCATGGAAAGTCAACACACAAGTAGTGTGAGAAAGTAGGTCGTAATCGTGACTGAAGAGTTGTAATGACCAATTCTGTATGAATGTAAGTTTGTATGGTATTAAGGATGCTATAAAGCCTAGACACACTATTTTACTCTACAATTCTCCTAAGTTTATGTCACTATTCGTCTCAGAGAAATATTTGTCTTATTGACGGCAGAAAACCCGTTACGTTTAGCTAGGCATTATCCCCTTTAAGTGATACGAGCAATGCTGGCGATTACTAACAAATAACGAAAATCTCCTAATAGAAAATTTGCCTCAAATAGACGCTGATCGGTGTTTGATCTGCTCATCCGTTATGGAAGTGGTTTCTATAGTTTTGATGGGTGCCCTGGGTAGTGAACGAAACTTCAGGTGCCGAGACATTGAATTAGATTTTTATCAGAGACCTTGGTTGTTTTGTGATTTCCTGATTGTTGACATTAATTATGTATAATTTTATAATTATGTGATGATTAACCGCATTAAAAAAATGAAAGTGAGAATTATTACAAGCGATTTGAGAAAAAAGTTTCAAAATTATAATGTGTCGCACACTACTCCTCTTTCCTTTCTCCTGTAACTATCTTTCTGCTATTCCAACACAAAGTCCTACACTGGTTGAAATCATCTCCTGAGTGAAATTTATAAATTCATTTTCTTTAAATAATTACACAAAAAAGGATATTCATCGGTGCTGTAAACTACACAATTATTGGTGTATACATAAAAAGACATCCTATAGCCTATTGGGGTAATGGTAGCAACTCTAAAGACTGTTAAAAATAAAAAAATCACACATTTTTTCTGGATTTTTTCCCCCTATTTTTCTATGTTTTGTAACACATACCAAACCTTAGTTTACAAATATAATTTAGGGGTTTAAAAAGGATGTAGAATATTTATTTAAAAAACAAATTTTTTTTTTTTGCCAATTTTTAGAAAGGCTACAAAAAAGGATATACGCCACATTTATAAACCATCAAAAATATGAAAAATTTCTTTAGTAATATTTAAAGTATAGCGAAGAATACACCCCGTAAGCTATTTAAAACAATGTTATCGTATTTTAAAAGAGTTCGAATTGAGGCAATAAAATTTCGAAAATTCTGCTTTTCTCATCTGAATCAATTTATAGCAAATGATTTCATACTTAATTTAAGTCCTTAAATATAAATACTTAAAATAGTTACAGACGTACTATGTATACAAATATTTTGTGAGATTTTCAAGAAGAACCAAAATTTTGCTTTTCGATTTGGTTATTCATAAAAATCTTACGTTATTTTCCATAAAATGCTTACGTTTTTTTTTTGGTTTGCTGGGCGTTAATTTTTTTATTTTGTTGTTATTAGAAACTTTAAATACCGCACTCTTTAAGTTTGCTCTTAAGTATGTATGTATTGTAAGTTAATTGTTGTAGTTTAATAATCCTTGTAATGTTTATTTATAGTAGTTGTTGTAGTACAATATTATAATAATTAATTGAGATCCCTGTAGTATTATTATTGTAAGTCATAATAAAATCACAAAAGTTTCACTGGCTTAATTAATAATTGAACAGTTATCGCTTGCAGCTGTTATGGCTTCAAGTTTAAAGGACTTTTTAATAATATCGAGAGGAAAGCAAAGCTCCGGCTACTTTAGGCACCAATTTATTTTTATATATTTTTTTTTTCGGTTATATCATTAAAACTTAAATTAGAATTTCATATTTATATACACATTAAACTTAGTTTAAGAATAAAATGGTCCTTGCTTTTTTGTTATATTTATTATCGATTCAAATAGAACTTTGGTACTTTAAGGTGTTTTACTTTTTTTTTTTTGGTTTTCGTTTAAATTTTTTACTTCTTTATTTATTTATTTTTTTTTGTTATTGTTGTTCTTTCCTTAATGGTAATGGAATTTTGTGCATTTCGTTTAATTTTTGTTTTAAATTGATTTCAGTTTTTCGCTCGTTTATTTGATTAAATTTTTGTGTGTGAGATTTTCAAGTTTTTTATATATCCTGGCATATACCAACAGTGGTAGCTGCTGTTATAAACGTAGCCGAGTTAATGCTCATAGTGCAGCGACAGTTGAAAGTTGACACAACAGCCTCGTCATCATCATTTAAGCTGCACGTTTTTGTACAGTCTGTAAAAGTACAGAGGGTATGTGTGAAGGTGGGAGGGGAAAAAAAAGAAGAAAGAAAGATGTTGGTTTAATAACAATTTCAACTTTTTTTTTGTTTTTTTGGTATTTAAATTTGCTGTTCATGAGACAGAGAAAAGTAGCAATTGTAGTATAGAAAGGTATACAACAACAACAACAAAGGAAAAAAATTTAAATTACTACAGCAAACTGCACGTAAAAAACACACACACACATTAATATTTAAAAAATAACATTTTAATATTTTTTAATTAACCAACTTTATTTTTATTTTTTTTTATTGAATTTGGGTGAGAGCTTACAACACTGAAATAAAATATTTTTGTTTTTTTTTTATTAAAAAAAGAAGTTTTTTTTGCTGATTGTCAAACAATACCAATATTTTGTTTAATATTTTTTTTTTGTTTTTTGTATAAAAAGAAAAACAATTTAATGGTTAAATAAAGTAATAATTATGACGCACAACATCGAAAAGTAACAACAACATTAAAATGTAAATTAATTACTCTATTAATTATAGTTTTTATTTTAACGTTTAAAATAATTTTCTTTTTTTATAAGGAAAAAAATATATTTATTTTTTTTTTTTTTTAAATTTAAAACACAACTTTTTATAATAAACACCATAAAAGCACCAAAGTTTGTGTAAGTTCTAACAGTAAAATATTAGAATAAATATAACAAAATACAACATTTATACTTAAAAACAACAAAAAACGTTAATTAAAGCTAAAATTAATTCATAATAAACACATTTCAAAATATTTTTTATTCTTAAATATAGCCTGCAGCATTATAAGAAAATTTTTAAATATTTTTCAAAAAGAGTCACAAAAAAGGATATACGTGGAGTGACTAAAATTTAATAGATATACAAAAAATTTTTAATACATATTATAACGAAGGAAATAACACGTCCTGTAGGCTATTTCAAATTAAGTTAAAATTTTTTAAAAGGACATAAAATAAAATTAAAAAAAAATTAAATAATTTTTTCTAAACTTTTTCTGTAAATCTACTTTCCATTTTAGTTAAAGAAAAAATATAATACATCGCTTATATTTCAAACAATAATAATACAAACCAAAACAATGCTTTAAAGAATGTTACATATTTGAATTAATATTTGCTGGTGCAAAAAATAAAATAATTCAAGAATAGTTTGTCTTTAAAGAAGAAAAAAATTTGCTGGCTTATACAAAAATTTAGTTTGTTTTTAAATCTTAACAAAGGACATTCGCGGGTATTATTAAATCCTAAAGATATTAAAAATTCCTATAGAGAATGTTAAAGCACAGATAAGAAGACGTCCTGTAGGCTACTTCAATTTAAGTTAAATAAAAAAAAAAAAAAAATAAGATATCCTCTATTTTGTAAAATTATTTTCTATTTTCCCATAAAACATATGATAAACTCCAACAAAATAACAACAAAAGCAATCAATTAATGCTTCTTTTAATAACAAAAATATCAGTTTTTTGGTTGAATGAAAAAAGGATATTCGAAGCTAACATCAAATATTTGAAATATTTAAATGTTCTTAGGTTTAGATACTAGAACACATAGTACCACATATTGTTAGAAGGCTTAAAGCATGAAAAATGCTTGATATACAAAGAAATATTAATTTAAATTTTTTGTTTGTTATTAATTTGATATTTCAATCAATTTAGAATACATTTCAAAACGATTGAAGTCATTAAATATATACACTTTAGTTGTGTATATGAAGCCTCATTAAAAGGAAATTTTTCTTTATTTAACTAAAATTCGTTATTAAAAACCGAGTAGAATGCTCCAAAAGTACAGCAAATTACTTAACAATTAGCGTTAATATTTCTATTTAAAAATCAATTTTTCTTATAATATAATCACCCACGAATTGAATTTCATTTTCCATCTTTCTTTTTTTTTGCTAAAAATTTAATTATTTCTTTGGCGTGTAGGTTTACAATTTTTTTCTCGCCTTTGTTGTTGTTGCTACTGCTGATTTTATTTTATTTTTTTCGTTCGTTGTTCATTCATTTTCACCATTAAAACCTCAACCCTTATACATTGGTTGGGTGTTACATTAAATGTTAAAGTCTTAACACTTGTCATTCACATTACGTGCTTCACTTCATTTTCGCTTTGTTGCCTTTCATTTATCCGGCACATACATATACACAGATACACCCACATACAGTCTTGAACTTATATTTGGCTTTAAATGCTGCTGTTTCTGTATAAGTGTGTTAGTAAATAAAACCTCATACTGTTCTTGTTCTTGTTGTATAAATTTTAATTTAATTTTTGTGGTTTATATATGTATGAGTGTTTGAGTTCATTCTTTCGTTGGTTTTTTTTCGTCTTTCTTTCTTTTCTGTTAGTTCAGCGCAATTAATTGAACTTTGCAGCTTAATATTGATGTTAAAGAAGCCCTCTGTGTTTTATTTTTCTTTTTTCCAGTACCCCATACGCCCCGCTTCCATTCACTCATCAGTGGATGTTTAAGAGGAAAATCTACCCCCATACTGTGCTGGTTCTTTATCAACCACTTTTCAGAGTGTTCCTTATAAAGTGCTGTTTACACATAGAAATTCATTTACACACCCAAATACACACACACACAAACACACTCATTTTCGCTTAACAATTGACATGTTTTTGCCTTGAGTTTAGTTTGAGTTGTGGCTTGTTTTATATTCTTTTTTTTTCTCAACAATTTCTATGTTACGTTGAACTATTGGCATGTTATTTAAGTTATATTGTTTTCTGGTACACATAGAAGATGGTAGTGTGAGAAGTTTTAGTCTTAATAGTGGTTAAAACCACTTTAAAGATGGTTTGTTACTTTGAGAATTATTAAAAGCCACAATCTAAAAAGTGATTAATTTTAAATTTTTTCATAACACAGGCTTAAAATATCGTGAATGAGTAGAACTGCAATTTTTAGCAATAAAACATTTTTCAAAATTATTCTGGGTTACATTATTGTTATCATTTTAGGTACATGAACGTGTTAGAGTTCTGCCTATGTCCAAACAAAATTTCATTGTTATCCAATCAATAATATGGAAGCTTACCATATATCCTTTTTTCGTAAATTAAACTTTCATTGAAATCCTAATGTAATTTCTTTTAACTAAAATCAAAAAATTTTTATTTAAAATTTATATATAAAATCTCTTTTTAAAATAGAATTGTGAAATTAAAAAATTAATTTTAATATTTTTAATGTCCTGTAAAGTCCTTAAAATAATATCCTACTGCAACCATATTCAGTATACGAATGTAGAACACCGTTGGCTATGCTTGTAGCAAATTTCATTGAAATCTAATAACAATTATAGGAGTACGGCATATATCCTTTTTTAACCAAAAGAAAAAATTATTTTTAAAAAAAATTTTTTGATCAGAAAAAAAAAAAACAATTTCTTTAATTTTTCTAACTTACTACGTATGTGATGTATACATACACATACATAGAATATATAGAGCATAATGACTCGTTAGTGAAATGAAGAAGTGTTTGTGTAAATGAATTGTTTAAAAGAATTTGTTGCTTTTGGTATTATGTTGGCTTAACGGCAGTAACTTGTTATAACGTTCCAAGTACAATATAAACAACGTCAGCAATAACAACAACAACAGCAACAGCTACAGTCATGTCAACAACAAAAAATACCAACAATAGTCATAACAAGATTTTCCAACAATTTATGTAATAGAAAAACACTATACAATATAACCAACAGCAGCAGCAACAACACCAAGAAAGCCATCACCATCACCACCATTACCAAACCAACACTTATCAACACAGCTAGTAAATGTGGGAAAATGTAAAGAATAAAGAAATTGGGGAAGAAAATACAACGCAAATGAGAAAAAGAGAGAGAGCAAGAAAGAAAAAATAAATAAATTGAAGGAAATTCGCGTCTCGTCTGTTGTTGATTAATTTGGATTGTTTATGTTTTCGTTTCTGCCAACTATTTTTGCCTTAACAGCCACTATAGCTTCTTTGTTTACTACAATATTTTCCAACTTGAGCTAAATACTCGCAAGTGTTGTATGGAAGATGGGGGAGTAAAACAAACGGAGTGGTAGTAGTAGTAGTAATAGAAAAACGAGGTCTCTTGTATAATGAAATTCAATATCTTATGGCCAAATAGACGAAATCCGTATGAGAAAAGTAAATAGCAATTCATACACACACACAAATGCTCAAGTAAGCAACAATCTAAAAGAGTATAATATTTAGTTTAGAGGTCTTCACACTCACTGACATACACAAGCACACACAAATACACAGAAATATAAAAGAAAACTGTGGTCTGTTGTGCCTTGGTTTGGCTTATATACGCTTTGGTTTTATTTTCCAATTCACTATTATGTGCCACACAGCTAAAGCTTAACGAGTTTATTGTCCTCTTAAACAACAATTTCATTTCACAATGAAGGCAAGAATGTTGGTTTGTTTTTCTCTGTTTATTTGTTTGTAGAGACGGGAAAACTTTTAGAGGAAAATAGAATTAGTCAGAACAAACTCATCCATCAGAACAAGAGACCAGTCAAAATAAAGGCTAGAAAACTAAACACCACCATACATCTACCCCTCCGTGTGTATACAAATGATGGTTTTTTGTTTGTCTGGCAAATGGCAACAAAATAGATTGTTTTTACTGTGCTTGTTTTTCTTCAAGTTTTATATTCTTTTTTTTTTGTTGTTGTTTAAATTAATTGTAAATAACATAAACAGAGAGAGAATAAATAAAAAAAATATTAAAAATTTTTATATAATAATCATTAGCAAAGACAAGCATGAGTTTCAGGGGAAGAAAGATTCATGCTTTTGAGAGTATTGCCATGTCAGCAACTATTGCTGGTAGCCAGTTAGGTATTCTCTAAAGGAAACCAACCCAAGTCTAAAATAAATCTTCCTTTTACAGGAAGATCATCTTTCTATTAGGAAGATCAGGAACCTCCACCTTTTCAGGACGAATACACATGACAAACATCTCCTGCAGAAGTTCTTTGTCGAAATACCAAGTCGTTCAGAAAGCCTACCAAATGGGCAGACTCTCGAGAGAATCGCTATTGTGCGATAAATGCCTATGCTATTGAAGATAGATGTGAGTCCGTTGCCTTGTTATCCACACGTGTTCAGTACAGTTTAAGGAGATTGATCCTTCTCTTGAAATATGTGCATAATTTCAAATTAAACTGTCCCAGTACATATGGTTGGAGATTACGAGCTCTGTATCGGCTCTGGTCAGCTCATCAGCAATGCAATTTCCGACGATTTCATTACGTTTCAGAGCCCATATAAGAGTCACCTTTGAAGGATTTGAAATTTCCCTAAGAAATCCCCATTATTCATGGACAAGAAAGGACGTTGAACAACAACAAAAGTCGCCGTAGGGTAGTAGATATTGCGTTGGCTTATTACATGTAAGACCACGCTTCAAACCCCATGCCAAACATCTCCAACAAAACGGCGTCTTCCTCTCAGCAGATTTATAATTTCTTGCAAAAACGCTCAGAGTAAAATAAAATTGCCACGAATAATTTCTTAAAAATCTGTTGTTCGGAGCTGAATCTGTCTGTCCTAGTAAATCACGAGATTCTCGGAGAAAATTCCGCCGCAAACGTAGGATAGAGTTGGCTTGATTATGTAGATTGAATTGGCTTCAGCATCGTGTATTTCTCTTCTAGTTTAGTTTGTTCTCCCACCAGATCCTTAGATATTTGGCGGTATTAAATAGAATGAGGGCTACTGAGTTGATGCCAGGAGTAGAGAATTGCAGATAACTATTGCCCGCGGCACATATACATACATTTATTCAAGGCGAATATGAAGTGTTTGCTGGTTTACGGAAATAAGTTGTCGTGGCTGTAAGAGCAAAGAACAAACGTTGCCTAACAACTCCTGGTATTCTGGTAGCTAGTGCGTTGGCTTCTTAGACGAGAGCCTATGGTTCAGACCCAGTCTAGAACAGCACGAAATACCTTTTGAAAAATATTTTTTTTGGAAACTTATTAAACCCAGTCTTCTAGCAAAACCTTCGAGATTAAATAAATTTGCCATGAAAATTTCCTAAAATATGTTGATCGGAATCGACGTTAACCTGTAGATCTTGCCAGCCATGAATACAATGAACATACTCAACATGTGTGATGTGAGAAGCTAGGTTGTTATCCTGACTAAAAAGTTCTTAAGTTTAAAGGATTTCAATAATTATGGTTCTCTGAATTATTAAGCGTTTTTATTTAATTTTTAATGCTTTTGACTTGGATTTATAGGACTCTGTAATGCCTTCACTGTGTTATTTATCGATATTAATTTTTCATACACATTTTACTAACAGAATACGTTTATTAACCTTTCCTGTAAGCATTAGAAAAATGTATGTCCTTTCCATCAATTGCCATTAATTTTTGCCGTAGTACGCCTGCTCTTTTCCTTTCATTATTTGTATTAAAAGCTCAATAAAACCGTGATAATTTATTTAAAATATTTATAACTTTTGCCTTCCCTATCTCCCCTCCTCCCACTAAAACTAAAGACCTCTGCTTCTTCTTTTGCTTCCACAACAATATTATCTGGAGTAATATTTTTATATTATTTTGCACCTTTCTGCGTTTAATTTATTATGGAACCTACTAAATAAAGTCAGCCAAGAAGGCAATGGTTGGTTGAAGCATGGTAAGGAGGCACATAACCTGACAGTTATTAGACTCATAGATATAGTGTTGATAGAGCAATACTGGCCAACACAACCAATCAACAGCAAGGTTGTCTGCTAACGAAAGAATGAAATTCCAAGGGATCCATGGTTATGTATGTACGTATACGGTATACGTGCAAAATTCCATGTATGTGTGTGCGGGGGTCTGTGTAATAGTCACGTGTAGCATTTGAAATGCGTGTTTGTTTTGCCAGTTGAAAGCTTATTGCATTTACGGTATTTCTTCCATGAACATGTACACAAGACGTTTATCATTCATACAGTTATAGAGGGGCCATCACCCCACGACAGACCAGACCCACCAAGCAACCCATAAGCTGTACAATACAATTACAAAACCCTCCTTCATTTTCATTCATCGCAACGAAAACACGGTGTAAGTAATAGTAATGCAACGTGCTTTCTTTGTTGTTGGCAATCAGACTGTGGTTGATGTATGTTACAGTGGCAGTTATATTAGCAGCAGGTAGATTTCTTAACAATATTTGATTGAATAATACTTTTGCCAAGGAAAAATAGCAAAATAGCAACAATTACAACAACAAAAACAGCAACGAAGAAAAATCTCTCATTTTTCTATTTTCGCAAACATATGATCGCTTTTGTACGTGTTATGTTTCCGCTCTGTTTAGAAACGGGTATTTGTTGTTGTTGCCGGCCAAAGCACATGTTGCCTGCTTTTTATACAACAGCGTTATTGCAACAATGTTGTGAAATCGTTTCATAACAAAAACACAAAAAAAGAAAAAAAAAAAACATTCTCAACCAGAACTCTCCTCCTCCTCCCCTGCATACTCTTTGCTTATCTCGCTGATTGCCAGCAATTGTAGAAAAGGTAAAGCAAGCATGCCGTTACATAAACATCTTTCTCTCTCTACTATGTTCCACATACCCATGTATACAGGTATACATATCTGTGTGTATGCATGTAATTTTAAAATTCCTGCTGACGTTTGATTGAATTGTAGACAACGTATGGAGAGATTGAGAGTATGAGCATGAGTGTATAAATATTGTAGTTTTTGGTTTTTGTGGTTACGAAACCAATTTATTTACTCTTCTTGTGTTTTATTCAGAATTGTTTCGTTTTCTTCTCCCATTAGATTTTTTCCCCATAACCATTGCCTGCAACAATTTGTTGCTGCTGTATGTTGTTGTTATATGAGTAGGTGTGGAAAAGTCTAGGAATTGAAATGAGTTTTATAAGATCAAAAATATTTTCGTTAAATTTTTGTGGCAAACGTTGATTTTATAAATTATAAGAAAATAGAAAACCGAGTAAAAAGGAAATTTTAGAGGAGGGCTGTATAAGCAGAAAAAGGTTGAACGTTTTACAATTTATGCTAGAAAATAAAAGAAGACTTAAAAGTATGCTGCAAACATTTTAGATTTGCTAGAATGAATCTTTAAATATGCCTTAAAATATGCTTTAAAATGTTCAAGTTTACTAAAATAAAACTTGAAAGATAGAAGCCTAAGGCTCCACCTGCATTTCGTGACTTAAGATTCCAAGAGCCTTAAAGTATGCCTCAAAATGTTTAAGTTTGCTTAAGTGAACCTCGGAAATCTTCAAAATCTGATGGTGTGGAGCATATGTCGACTGAAGGTAAACTTGACCACTAATGTCGAGTAAATCGGGAGAAATGGTGACGCTATTGGCATCCTGTTCATAGGTACATTTAAAACTATAAGAAAGATTACTTACTTGCAAAAGCATTCGGAACAGATAATCCGTAAGAATTTGTACGTAATCCAAGAGACTTCAGAAATTACCAAACGAAAAATGAGAAACTGTACCCACTTGTATACTGAGTTAAGGATAACCCGACCCCTTTGTCGAATTCAGGCATTTGGGAGCCTGGGCATGAATGTAGAATTTATTAACTGAACGTATCTAGCCAAAGATGATTTGAATAAATTCCTTTCCTTTCTAACTACAACAGCAGTATAGACTTCTAAAGAAGGAGTAAAGACGAAGAAGACCACAGAACATGCCCAATTTTTCTGTCGATGTCTGGGCTGAAGAGCCAAGGCACTCAAAATTTATTGATTGTGATTTGTATAAAGTCCTTGCCTTTGTAAAACTATAAGGAAGGTTTAGAAATGCTAGACAGAAGTACAGAATAGGTACCTTTCGGTATAAGAAAGTTGTCAAAGCATACATGTTGTTTGAAATCTTAACTTGTAGTAGCTTAGATTACGACCACCAGATTAAAATGAAGGCTATGTTTCTAACAACAGTCATAAACTGAATTTAAGACTCTTGGAGTGTACTATGTTTTTAGCTCTTAAGCAACTTACTTGAATTATAAATTTTTATGTCGTAAATCAAAGTTTATAAAAAGTAGGTTGGCAAAGTTGCTACCTTAACCCCTTAGATTAGTCATAAGAATCAATTTTTTTTTCTGGTTTTTGTTTTGCTTACAGTCAAGAAAAACTTAATAAAAGTATGCGCTTAAATTATTAACATGATTTTAATTCTATTTTTGCTGTTAAGAAGCCAAAAGGGGAGGCACAGAATAACTTATCCGAATACGTACGTATGTTTATCGTTGAAATATTCTTAAAAAATCAAATTGAAAATTTCTTAAAGGTTGTATAATCAACTGTCTTAACTCACGCACACCGGCTGGCAGTGGGTGTATATGTCTAACACACATGTGTCAAGATAACAATACAGTTAAAAAAAAAATCAACAACAACAGCGACATGAGTAAGCAAAATAGAGCCCAGAGCAGGGTGTAGTAGGAGTAAGTAAAAAAAATCTATACGGCATGTCTTCCAGAATTTCAATTTAAACCTTAATCCATGCATATACTCATACATACATACACACTCTCGCACTTACACGCGTTCTTGTGTGACATAAACTTGACAAAAGTTTGCCTACTGCGTGTTTGACGATAAAAAAAAAAAACAGAACCGAACAGAACCCTTATCACTTTTGGCAAACTTGAGTACATTCTACAGGAAGGCAGGCAAGAGCAAAAATTAAAAAAAAGCGAAATAAAAAAACGAAAAACTGGTGGAAAAAAAGTACTCTAGCAAGTAAATCATTTAAGCTTAACACACACGCACCCAAAGCTCTAAATTGTCACCTACTGCACATACTTTCAAAGAACAGAGAAAAATACAAACACAAACAAAAACTTCTTATACATGACATGACATAAGAGTGCTTTATACATAGATGACATACACAGACTGTCATTTATATCGTATATGTATATACTTACATAAACACATAGATACATAGAATATAAGGCTTTGAAAAATAAAAATTAAATCTTATAAAAGCCAAGACATCTCCTAAGACAAGGGTAGCTAGCTTATGACTTTACAACACTGGGCTCTCCTTTTTTTCTTCCTTTCCTCCATTGAAACCAATTTACAGTAAAAATCTTTGCCTGCTTTTAGGCTTATACATAAATAAAGCGTAGGATAGCAAGTAAATATAGATTTTTATCTCCGTATGTACATACGTATGTCTATCCTGCCTCTCTGTTTTGCTTCAGCTTTAGCCTGTAGATGTCCTTTGCATATTAAATATTTTATATTATAATTTTTACTCTAATAACCATATATCTAAAGGGGTTTAAAAGCAAATGGCCCTGAAATGTTATTGTAAACCAGTCTAACGTTTATAATTTGTTACATAAAATTCAATATTTATGTTCTTTGTTTTCTTTTTTCTTCCTCTCTCTCTCTCTCTAACTACTCGCATTTTACTGCCATTAACGTTGTTGTTGTTGTCTTATATTTATGATAATTTTACAGATGTTTTGTTGAATTTTCTCTTGTCTTTTTTTTTTGTTTGTTATTTTTCCGACTGTAGATTTTCAACGAGTTTATGGGTTAATGGTGCGAAAACGTGACTTAATGGTGGCCTGTCTTTAAGAACCACATCTAGTTGTTGTTTGAAATAAATTTCTTTCCTCTTCCTTTCGCCAAAAAGCAGAAAAGGTCAAAGCAATTTAGAGCAGATTAAATAGACATGTCAAAAAGTAAAGTTAGCTTGTGTAAATTCTATTGATATATGTACCCTGGAAATCACTTGTAAAATATGGCCTCCATTATGTTGGCTGTATAAATAAAAATGTACGCAAATTGTTGCATACTATTAGGCAAATGGTTAGAAATTTTGTAAGGAATATCACAAAACAAAAAAAAATATAAAATAAATGTAGAATAAAACGTGTTATACAAAAAAATATTAGCAAAAATGTTGCCTACTTTAAGGCTAAGTTTGCAAGAGAAGGGGTAAATAAGGGAATTATAAATAAAAAAATTGTATAGGATTTCTAAGATTTGTTTTGTAGGAATTTTTCAGCTAGGACTGTATTTTAACACGTCTTTAGTTCCAGGAAATATTAGATATTGTAATGAAGAATAGAATGAAACATTGTTGTGACAAATAAACAATGGAAGCAGTCACGAATACTGAGAGGCTTTTAAACAAATGTTACCCATGCTGATTAAAATTACCGAATAGCTCATTGGGTGGATTATTAAAGGACAAATCTGTGTATATATTCGATTGATTTGTAAAAGTGTAAGCCTATTAAATCGCATAATTTACAGGAGTAAGAAAGGGTATTATTTGATACAGTTTGTAAAACAAACACTTCCGACCACATTCGAGTAGCGTTTTCAGCTCTTTCGCGCATATTTAATGGTCCCAACCGCATTCAAACTCAGCTAATATTACTCAAAATCTACTACTTAATATCTACAGCTTAAATTTTGTAATTTTGATAATTTTAAAATTCTGTTGCCTATTTTAAGGGAAATAAATTTTTCAATGAAGTTAATAACATAAATGACTAGCAAAAATGATAATCTATAAAAACAATTGTTATTTACGATTGTTACAACTATAAAAATATTGCCTACATCAGGGCACAAATATATTATGTTATATTATGTATATATGTATGTATGTAAACTGAGGTGATCAGTAAATTAATTTTGCAAGACATCTTATTGCCGTTATTAGCCCAATAGCTACTTTATTCATTAAAAATTAAATATATTGTGTACTTCAAGGCAGTGGAGTGCAGTTACAGTCATGTTTAGCTAGACTTTTTTCTATTATGCAAATGCTAAGAGATTTGGATCCCATTTTGCTCAGATTTTTGCTGTAAACTAGTGCATAAAATTATTGAAATTATATTAAAAAAAATATTTAAAAAATTCTGTATATTTTAGGGATTTCTTCTTATGTTTTAAAAACATTTTATAAAAACTTGTGCATTATAAATTAAATAAATTTGCCATTTACTCTCACCAGATTCCATGTTATAATTCTTAATCTTACAGCTGCTCTTTACGTTAAGTGATTAAAAAGTATTGCCTATATTTAGGCTGTTTAAAAAAAAAAGATAAAGAAAGTAACAACAAGGCTACTGAACAACGGTTTTAATCATATCATTTGAAAAAATATGGTATACTTTATGGCATTAGAATAACATTGCCTATCTTAAGGATTTGCAAGGCTTAATTTTCATTCTTTATGAAAAGCAAAAATTCATTAGTCACTGTTTTCTTGCCGTTTTGTTAACAATTTATTAACTTGTTAATCCTGGCAAGCTTAACAACAAATCCTGCTAAGCTACCCATGATGATAATATGTATGTATGTATATAACGAACATTTTTGTTTATTAAAAAGTATCATAAACATGATTAAAAAAAATATTTCATTAACTCATTTATATAAACACCTTTTGCTTTTGCTAAACCATTAACACAATATTATATGGAATCCTTTTTCGTTTTCTGTTTCTTTTTTGGAATATTTTGTTTAGAAGGTAAAATAAAGGGACTGCTTTGTAAACCATATAACGTTTTAATAAGAAAGCAAATTATGAGTAAACTATGTGAGACAATAACAAGCACAGGATTTAATTATCGTAAGCAGGTACATATATGTACATATACAGCAAGCTATTGTTCATTATGGCATCATCATTGTCAGCTTCACTCTAACGCCAGCCACTAAAGAAAACTATATTGTAGGGTTTGTAGCAGTATAATGACAAATCCTCTTGCTAAATATGCTTAATACGCTGTAAAGTACCTTAGAATCTTGGTAAACATATAAAGGCTTCATATTTGTAATGCAAGGAGCAGGAATATAAAGGTAACAACCATATGCTTAATGAAGCTTATAGTCAACATTTTACATTTTGCTAATAAAATGACACGCCCATTTCACTTTAGTAGTGGTAGTGGCTGCTTTTGCTACTGCTTCACTGAAGTGCTACTGTTTGTATTAACACTACTACTACAACGGCTGTCATTTATGCCTTTATTATCAAAAGTAGTGTGTGTGTGTTATAGGAAAAGCAAAGAAAGGCAACAATGTTGTTGAAAATTTACAATTTAGTCTGTGTCTGGAGCTTGAGTCTGGGTCGAGTGTTGTTATAATCATAATTATTAAGAGCTAACAGACGGAAAACGGAAATATTTACCGTTTGACACAATGTGTTACCAACACATATGTATGCACTGCTGCTTACCTACAGGTAATATTGTTGCAATGCATTCAGTGTATGTGTGTGTGTGGCTGTGTAAAAAGTTCTGCTAAAAACTAAAGTTTTTTTTTTTTTGTAGAGCATGTTATGTGTAGTGTAGTTGGTTTAGAAAAAAACACCAACTACATGTAGCAAATCTGTTATTTTATGTTCTTCGTTTGTTGTTGTTGTTGTATTAGCAAAACTAATTGTAGGTTTGTTTTTAGGTGTAGGCAACAACACTTGGCAATAACCACACACCATGGTATGGTTTTAAGTGTTAATAACTCAACTTTTGTTTGTTTGTTTTTCGTACTGTGTGTTCTATCAGTTGCTTAATAAAGCCAGACACAAGTCCTTCTTCTACTTTAAAACAACAATATGCTGTTGTAGTTGTTGCTATTGTTGTTGGGATTAAATAGTTTAAATGCCATTTAAAATTATATATTTTTTGTTTTTATTATTACACAAACTTAATTATTTAATAAAGTTCCACTTCTTTTGCTTTCTTTTCATGCTGCTCACAAAAATATCTGCTTTTTTCAAATACCCTAGACAACATTATATCCTGGCTGTACGTTATACTAGAGAAGGACATTATCTAAATACATTTTATAGCCAAATATATCCATAATGCATAAGTTTATGTATAATAAGTTTTAAGTATCTTATACACACTCACACATATCCTCCTTTAAATGATTGGTTTTAAACCTGATTGTTTCAATGTTAAAAACTGTTTTTAGACAATAAGTTTTAAGATAATGTTTTTCACTTTTAACTAAGCTATAAATGTCTGGTTAGTTTTGAAACAAATATGTATGTATGTATGTATTCAAAAACATATTAAAATTTTATATAAAGCGTTTACATTTAAGTCTCTATACTAACAATAATAATAGTACATTTTAATTTATTGTGTTTTATATTTAAAATATTAATAATGAAATCTTAAAAGGTCTGTGTCCACAAACATTTACTTAGTAATTCTAATAATTATTATTAATTATAAGTGTTATTATTATAATTAATAGTTATGTGACATAAAACCAACATTTTATATGCAATACTTAAATGGAAAATATCAAATTTGGTGATTATAAATCAATTTTAAATTAAATATATAATGACCACATGTTGTTAAAAATGTGAATCTTTAACATTTAATAAATTATTTTGTTTATGTTGTGCTTTATAAAAAAGTTGTGCATATATCCTTTTTTTGATTTAAAAACTTAACATTATTTGTATATAATTTTCTTCATGGTAAATATTTTTGAAATATAGTATTTGAACGTTAAAAAAAAAAACAAAAATTTATGAAAATTAATTTTTGAAGAAAAAAAAAATTTAATTTATTTAAAAAAATTTGTTGCTTTTATTTTAAAAATTTTCCTACTACAACTTCAGGTTTTGAGTCCCATTTCTATATTCTAAAACAATTTTGTAGTTGCTTTTGTTATTAAGGAGCTCGCCATATATCCTTTTTTCCAAAACGTTTTAAAAATAAAAAATCATTTTAGGAATTCAACATAAATTGTTAATATTTCACTATTTTCGTAAAACTAACATAAAATTTCGATAATAATGTACAAAATTTCGTAAAAATTATTAGGAAATATTAGAAAAACTTTTTGTTCTGAAAATCTATCATAACAAAATTATTTCTAAGAAAGCACTTGTATTTCCTTTATATTATTTAATTCATTCAAGTATTCATATCTACATACATACATACATAATTGGCCATTACAACCCTTAGTCAGGATTACGGCCTAGCTTCTCAGTATTCATATCTATTTTTTCAAATTTCAAGTGGTTTTTAAACTATTTGCCACAAAAACATGCTGTTTAACATGTGAAGGAGAATAATTTTCAAAATTTTCTAGTAAAATACTTTTTCCAAGTTATATTTCAAGTACTTTAAAATCTCTTGTCTTCCATTTAAGGCAAAATTTATGTTCAATAAAATATCCAGTATCCTTCAAATTATTTTGAATTTTCTAATGATTTTCATTTGAGGCAAATGAAATAGCATACTCTACCCACAATGTTCATAATAATTCTAACCAAAAATCATTTACAATCATTGAAATTAATAAACATTCAAATCATATTGAATTTCATAATTACTATTAATTTGAACAAACATCATATATCACAACAATATGATGAGTAGGGCATGAAGGCCGGCCTTCATATGTAGATATTTCAAGAAATTGAAATTTTATGTCATAAGACACAGGGGTAAAGCAGATGGCTTTTGTTTTAATGAGTTGCATGAAATACCGTATTGATATATTAACTATGAATGTAATTAGAACTAATGAAGTATTTACAAATAAATATTCCAAAAATTCTACATATTTATTTATAAATTTATTGATTATTTATGTATGTATGTATGTTTGTTTGTGTAAATTTATAATATTTGTTAATAAAACATCATGAATATAAAATTATAAAAATTAATTCATAAGAAACTCTTAGTTATGCAGCATATAACCGAAAACAATTTCAAAAATTCAAAAAAAGGAAATTAAAAAGGTATTGGTTGATTCATAATTATATGATAGGGAAAATTTTAAGCAACTTAAAGCTATTAAAATTATCACCTTAAAGAAATTTCAAAAATGTAAAATAAAACGAGGTTTCTTAGGAAAATGTTTTATTTTCCATAAGAAAACATTTGTTTTACACTTAATAATAAAAATGCAGCTGTTGTTTACATATTTTATTAACAAAACTTAAAGTTTTGTAATTTTTGTTCAAAAATCTTTTAATTTTAAGATTTTTAATGTTATTAACAAAATTTTTGCATTACAACTTTCTCTTTAAGGCTCTTCATTGGTATACATAATTTCAAGTTCGTATCTAATTTCAAAAGCTCGCCATATATCCTTTTTATTGCCAAATATTCTATTTTACATCAAATTAAAAAGTAGCTGTTGTTAACATTTTTAAAATGAGTTTCTTCCAAAATATTTATAAGTATATTAGATATATTTTTCTTTTGTGTTAATATTTTTCTACGTTTTACAATATAAATAAAAATGTTTACATCACAACTCGCATTATAAGATTTTTTATTGCCGTATGAAATTACCACGTCGTAACTACATACATTCGGGAGCTCGCCATATATCCTTTTTTCGATTTTAACAAAAATTATTAAAAACTAATATTTTCTTTTGGTAAATTATACATATTTTTATATTTTATATTTTTAAGGAACCTTTAATTAATATTTCTCGGATTTAATTTCAAATTTTTCTTATATTTTTTTTTTATATTTTTACAATTTTTCAAAAATTGTATGTTACAACAGGTATTTTTTAATCTTGTTTCCATATACAAAATTTCTTAGCCATTGCTGTACTTGCTTAAAAGTTCACCATATATCCTTTTTTTTAACTTTAACAAAAAATTAAAAATTAACTACTTGCATATACGCATATTTGTGTTATATACATAAGTCATTATAAGTTATTTGTTTAATTTAACTCTTAATTTTTGTTCATTTTTTATTAGATTCTAAAATATATTTTTTAACTTGAATAATATTTATCTTACAACTTGTGTTTCTATGTCCTGTTCCTGTATACCAAATTTCTTTGACATAGCTGTACTCATTACAAAGTTCTGCATATATCCTTTTTTATTGTTATGCTTGAAAATCAATTTTTATATAATTATCTTGAAAAACACATACCTTTTTTATAAAATAATTGACATTTTATTGCTTTTGACATGTTTGTTGTTATTAAAACAAGTGTTTGTAAATAAGTTTCTACAATATTTATACACACAAATACTTAAACAAACACATACAAAAAAAAGGGAGAAAACAACAGAAATGACAAGAGAAAGTGAACAAAAAGCAAAAAAAAAAAACAAAAAACAAAGAACGTTTAAGTAGTAGAGAAAAGTGCCATCAATATAAAATTGTAAATTTTATGTAATCGTGTGTGAGTGCTGTCAGTGTTTGTTTTTCTCTCTTTTTACTTTCTCTTTGTTATTGTTATTGTTGCTGCTGTTATTGTAAGTAAACAATATAAACAAACGTTAATTTATTTCACCTTAGTTTTTAATACAAATAAATGTAAACTTTTATACTTTTTGGCATGTTTTGGATTGACAGCTTAAACAATGGCTGTTGTATTAAGTGATGGCTCGTTTGTTATTTTTACTTCAATTCTCTCTCTATCTGTATGTGTATATGTGTCGGTGAGTGTGTGTATGAGACAGTATATTTTGCTGCCTTTTTTTTTTACCAGTTTTCTATCTGTATTTGATTAAGAGCTTCCAGTTTACTTGGCTGTTCCAACGTATAGATAAATTAATGAGTATAAAAATGGAAAAACTGTGAATGGAGTGGGCAAGCAGACGTTTAACAATAGCTAGACATGTGTGCGGTGTGCCGTATGTATGTATGAATGCATACATACAAATGTGTAAATGTATACGTAAGGATTTTATCTAGCGTTAACAACACACACTTGATCATCAATTTCCAACAAAGGACCTTAAAACAACAATAATAATATGGTGTGTTTTAGTTTATAAAAGCGGGTGTATATAGCAACGCGTACATTATTTAGGTCAATATGTTTTTGTTACAATTCATTCTTATACAGCTTTGTACACAGGACAACACAGCAGTGTGTAAATAGTTTATATAAATCCTTAAAATAATTGCTTTTAATTATGGCTAAAGCCAGTTGGTTAAGAGTCCTTTTCAAATATAATTCACTGTTTTTTCTTTGAATAAAAATGCTTTCATTTACCTTTTTTCTCTAGAAGGACATACTACATACACTTTAATTGTTGTCATTTTGAGTCTCCTTTTTCTGAATTTATTTTTGTTACTTATCATTAAAGAAACATTTGTTTTCTATGCTTGTTTATGGGGGATTGATTGTTTGATATTTTATTTGAGATTCTTAGAAAAATACCCTATTTGGTTTTAGTAATAGTACGTATAAGGTAAAGTAAAGAGGAAACCATTAGTGGTTTTTTCCAATAACTGGTTCAGAAGATATCGTAACGCATATATAAAGTGCTTTAAGTAGATGGATTGTAGTATTCAAAAAGGTTTTCTAAACAGTTTTCTTTTCAGATATTAAATAATAAACATTTTTCTAATAAAAACAATTACAAATTTTTTTTTCTGAATGCGAAAGTTTTTCAAAATCTCTAAAAATTCCAAAAATGTTTACATTACAACTCGTATTCCTTAGTCTTTTATCGGTGTGCCAAATTATATTTTTGTAGCTCTACACACTAAAAAGTTGCCCATATATCCTTTTTTATGACTTTAACAAAAATCATCGAAAACTTAATTTTTTAGAGTAGAGATTGCATATTTAGAAGCGTTTAGGACGTCCATTGTTAAAAAATGATTTATTTGGAAGTCATAATCATTCACAAGCTACCGATAATGGCCAATAAATGAGAAATTGTATTCGATATGAAAAATGTCAAGTCAAAAAACTTAAGCTAAAACCATTCATTTCATAGAAAAGAACAGGATTTCTTGTTACTACACCTGAGATACATACTTGTCTTTAGGTTTCTATATCTACAATAAGTTGTCAGTCATTCATTTATACTTTTTATTAAAAGGTAGAAAAATGAAAAAGGAGAAAATAGAAATAGAAAACAAAAAACAAAAAACACACGCCAGTAAAGCTGTCTGTCTTAAATGAAAGAAACGAGGGTGTTGTTGTGTTATTTAAACGAAGGATATGCTTTAGATAGATTGACAGTATTTTTCTTATTTCGTTCATTTACTTAATGAATTCAATTATTTATTTACCTTTAATTTTATTTACGTTTTTAATATTTACGTATGTATGTACAATGTATTGAGCCCTAAGAGGTAGGGGTAGAACAGAGCAAGGCAGCCTTAAAGCTTGTTAAAATATAATTTGATTTGCGTGCAACTATGCTCGTTATAAGAACTTTATTTTATTTTTTCCTCTCTTGAAGTGCATAAGCTGGCCGGTAATTAATTCTTATCAATTTTCTTATTTAAAGCTAAAGAGAAAATACAACAAAAACAATAACACCGAGACCTATAAATGGGCGTTCGTACTTGATTACACTGATGGCCAACTAATTGTAGGATTTTTTCTAGCCTTTTACTTCGCTCCTTTGCATATTTTTGTTGTTGTTCTTGTTGTGCGATTTTTTTTTCTTTCCTTTAAGCTGACCAGTTGTGCTGGTGTTATTTACGTAATAACAAATGGAAATTTAATTATGGCAAAAGGGATTGATGTTGTTTGCAATAAGCCTTGATTTTAATTAAGGATTAAAACTATACCAGTGATACCATGAGTGGAGGAGATTCACAGTGGAGAAAAGAAGCTTTTATAGCTTGTGGCTATGCTTTGTTTTTAAGCTCCTACAAAAGGTATTTTTGCCTGTTAGATTTGCTTTTACGTAATTACATAGAATGGTAATTAATAAAATGTTAAATTCAATTTAAATTGTCATTTGG
Organism: Sarcophaga rosellei; assembly: GCA_930367235.1. Lineage (NCBI taxonomy): Eukaryota > Metazoa > Arthropoda > Insecta > Diptera > Sarcophagidae > Sarcophaga > Sarcophaga rosellei. The sequence goes on along the minus strand of OV884020.1, from coordinate 9,503,326 downwards.
TATTAAATGTTACAAATTCGTTTTACCGGCAACTAAATGGAGTCAAGGAGAAAAAAAAGGAAAGCAAGCAGAGGTTATCACGGCAGAGTATCTGTGACTTGCATTAAGCCAAGAGCAACAAAATTGAATTTTTTAAATTATTTTCGTTTTCATATGTTCACAATATCAAGAAATGGAATTGGTTTTAATATGCTGAAAACTGAGGAGGCAATTCATATATCCTTTTTGGGCTGTAAACTTTTCTTCCATTCAGTAGAAAACTGCTCAGCTCGACAATGAAATATATTAGGAACATTACTCAAAACAACTGAAGCCAAGAGCTGCTAGCCCATGCCTTGAAGAACGAATTGATATACCAATAGAGGAAGTGGGACACTTCACTTGGCCTAGAGAAGATCTCTCGAGCGAAGGTAGTGTTCGATTTTTCAGTAAAACTATGCTTTACATTTTTTATCAGCTTTGTATTGTTTTTTCAGTTGCTTTAAAAACTATAAGAAAGTAATCATCAGAAAAATGTTTTTTTCTTTGTATGTAAATCCCTGTATTCAAACTTTGAAAAAAAAACCTAGACATTGATGCGTTGCTGTACAAGAATTTTTGATTTAAAATTTTCATTAAATCAAGTACATATATTTGTTTGTTGTTTACAGTTCTTAAATATTTGCTCTCAAAATAAGCTCTGCAATTATTTAAGCCTAAAGCATAAATATTTTCATTTACAAATAATTCCAGGGATTTATACTTTTTTTTTTTGAATTTAAGCTGCTTGGAAAAAAATTTTTTTCCTTTTGCTGCTGCTGTTTGAAAAAATATTTAATAAAATACAATAAAAGAATGCCATTTTTAATAATAATAAAAATTTATAAATTCATTTAAGCATTAGTAACAAATAAAGATATTATTTCTTCAATACTCCCTCTCTCTGTGGCAACATATAAAGCTTAAGCAAGGCGAGGCAAGGCAAGTGTGTATGCTCATGTTAAAATGTAGAGAAGATTTTTTTATTTCGTTTCATTTCGTTATAAAATATGAAATTCCCATAAAATCCTCTTATTTATCAAGAAAAAATAATTAAAAGTTTATATAACCATAAAATCTTAAAGTTTGTTTGTTTTGTTTTCCAATAAGAAGGAGCCTTGTAGAGTTGGCGAGGGGAGACAAGAAAAAAAACAATACAAATATAAATTCCATTTGAATTCATATGAAAACTTGGTAGTTTGTTATTATTCGTTGTTGTTGTTGTTTTTGTATTGAATATCTGAATATATTATTTGATTTGTTTATTTGTTTGTTGTTGTTTATTTGTATTTATGTTCTATATTGTTGTACTGCTGACATAAAAATAAATGTGCTCCAAGCGAAAAACCCGTTTAGATACGTAATTCACATGAAAGTTTATTTAAATTAAGCCAAGGTTACTAACAGGGAGGTTTTATAAAACAGTGGAAATAGGCATTGCATTACCCCTCAAAGTATAGTTAGTGAATATAATGATCGTACATACATATCATATCCAACAGACTATTTGAAGCAATAGTCTGGAAGCAGAAATTCCGACAAATCGATATGATAGCCTTCCCAGTATCTAATATTCATTGATTGAAAAAAAAAGTTGTTGAATATTTACAATTTTGATGAAACTTGCAAGAATCTCCAATAAAATGAGGTGCCGCGCAAAATAATTCCATGCCAGAAAATGAACAACAATATCGTTGCACTGAAATTACTGTCAGCAAAAGAGTTTGACAAGTAGTTGAAACGCCATCATTGCTACTAAACATTGTGCTGTATATTGTCCTGGAATTCCTCAATAATATGTAGAAGCCTTGCAAGGAAATCTTGTGAATGCAAACCAAGAGGTGGTTTGTGGTTTACACCACGATCAACATCCTTGGAAGTACAAATAATGTGACGCAGCAGCAGTATCTGACAATCAGGTCACCTTCTTTGAAATGAGGTCGATAATAGTATCGCATGTGATGTAAGTAAAAATTCTCGGCAATAGGTTGACAGAGGAGCTTGCACGGCTGAACCATGACAATGAAAGATGTACTTAATTCAACTGGAATAGGAGGTAGATAAGATAGAACATAGCAATACTATCTTAAGTATAAAATATTATGGAAAAGTCTGTGAAATTTGAATCGGCTGGGGAGGGATAATAGGAATACTCCCTCTGGTCTGGGTTCCCGGTCATGAGGGAATATGGCGCAATGTGCAAACAAACAGTACAGCTTCCAAACCGTTGATGCGGATGTCTGGAAAAGTAAGGAAACGAAAGCGAAGAGAAACGAAATGCAAGAGAAAGACAGGCAAAGACTCACCTCAAACCAAAAATAAATTTTTGTGGGGAAACTACAATAAAAGAAGAACTGAGTCATTCCGGTCTTCCGATTAGGCTCTTTAGATTATTATATTATTATATTCGATTAGAACTTATTAAAAATGGGGGTTGCTTCGAACCCAATATGTAGATTGTGTGGCGATAAGAATGAATTATTGCAATACAACAGATGGATGCATGTCAGTTTCAAAGCAAGGAGTTGACTTTGCTGACAACAGCAGCATCCCTCAATTTGTCATGGCTGTGAGCTTAGAGCAGATATTATGGGAAACCCTACGAAATTGGTGTGGGGTAAAATATATCGTATAGGGGCAGTACTAAGGCACCTCTTCTCAAAAATAATAGGAATGGATTTAAGTTATGCATCATACTATTCAGTAGTAGAAGCAGACTTGTCTCTACAAACTCAAAGAAGACTCCCTGGGAACAGAAATCGCATCAATTCCAATATGAAATTCAACCACGAGAGAAACGAATCACAAGAAAATTTATTGTGGACTTGTGCTGCATTTCCTAGGAAGGCAACAAGATTGTGGAGACACTATAGGCATATTCTGTACCAGTTGCAGTAAATATTGCTTAGATTCTCACGTTTAAGAACAAATCTGAAGTAATTACTCTCCCAATAAAACTCACTCCTACGGTATAAGGATACATTTGAGCCGGTACAACAGTTCGTATGACTGCAGGCATATGCCTAGAAGGACCAGTGCTCGGCTGTAAGCTGTTGTTGTAGATTTCAAATAAACGAACTAACAAACAAACATTCGCTTTTATGTATACGAATTTCTGAATTTCGTAGTATGAGAATAGGGAGAAATATAAAAATTATATGTGTATAATACTACAATATAATAAATACACATTGACAGTAGAGAGAACCAATCAAAAATCCAATTAAAATTGAGGAAAATTCGATTTGTATGTAAAATATTCAAATTCAAATGTATAGGAGTTATGGTATGCCAGTTGAATGCTTACTGCCAAGCTCAATTCAATCACATCATACAAACAGGATAATATGTATTATATGGCTATGTATGTATGTATATGTACTTGCGTGTATGTATGCTCTTGTTTTTTACCACCACCTTTTAAGTTGATGAATTTGTTGTATTTACAATATATGTATGTGTTTGTATGTGTATGTGCATATAAAAAAAATTTTGTTTTTCTATATTTTTTTCTCGTATGCATTGGTATTTGTTATTTCACTTTATGATTGATTATTTTTACAATTTTATTATTTTTTTCCAGAATATTTTCTCATATTCTGTTTTTTTTGGCAGCAACAAAACTCTCTAAATAAATAAAAACCAAAGTGTTGGTTACTCCAACGCATATTTGTTTTTGATTTTTTTTTTAAATCATAAATTTTTTATTTTTATGTATGAAATTTTAATAAAAGTTTATACTTTGCTGGCAAAAAGGATTATATTCGGAAATAATATTTTTTTTTTTACTTTGTTTTTAATAACAAAATACCCATATAATTGGTTTTTATTTTGACAAAGAGAAGAAACTGTAACCAGTACCTACAATATTAATGTAAAGAACTCTTAAAGGATTAAAGTTTAAGCATTGCAAGTTTAAATATTTTTTAAAGAAATTATTTGTATAACTATCCAAATGATTGCTGATTTATTGGGAATAATTTATAATAAGGATTGTAAGCAAAAAGTTCAATTAAAAAGAAAATAATTTTATAAACAACTTATCATTATTATTATTCTAAAACCTTTAAAAATGCATTACTTTTATATAAACATCGGTCAGGTATGGTTTTAATCAATAAAGTTTTACTAAAAAAAAAAAAAAAAAAAATACAATACGTTTATTGTGATGTATATATGTATGTAAAAGTAAGTGTACATATAAAAGTATGGTAAAGTTTCTAGTACTGTATGGGGCCCCGTTTCCAAAAGGAAAGTAGATCATTGGTTAAGGATAACAGCTATTGTATCTAAAGGAGCTGGATGCATTTGATATGACAGCAAATTTTCAGTGAAATAGTAGATAATTAACGAAACCGAATATGCATCTACAAATCTGTACTCTATTGCAACGAAAGACCCTATAATTTTTCAAAAACAATATAAAAAAATATCCTTGCAGTATTAAACTGTGGTTTTTTAAGCATATTTTCATTTAATCTTTGAAACGCCCTCAAGAAATTTTTATTAAACCATACTTTTTGAAAAAAAAAAAAAAATTTAAAATTTTTTTCAATAATAAGAAAAATTCTTGCTAAACACGATCTCATTTATGAAAACTATTTAGCCACAACTTGTTGCCTTTTGCGTAGATTGTTCAGGTCAAATAATTTTTAAAATATTTGAAGCAGTTCAAAAGCTCGAATAATATCCTTTTTTTAAATTTCAAAAAAATTTCAATTTAAAAAAAAATTAATAACTTTTAAATAAATTTTTTTATCGTAACATTCTGTGAATGTGTGTACTTTTTTTCTATTTTTGTTCTACATTTTTTTTTGTTATTTGCTTAGTTGTTAACCACATTTTAAGTAGAACAACATTATTGTTATATTATCTGTTATTACTCTAACCATAGTAATTTTTTTTGCTTTTGCTTTGTTTTGGTTATTTTTTTTAAGGGCAATTAATATTTATGCACGAGTAATTCAATACTTTTGAACATAATATTCTTGTCTAATATTGTATTACCGAGAGTTTTAATGATGCCATAATGTCGATGGATACTGTGTGTTGGTTAATACAATAATGCCATAGCAACCCCTTTTTAATGCCACTTGTTACAACTTTTAGAATGATTTTGCTATTAATTTATACACAATTTGGTTGTTTTCTTGTTTTTTATTTCTAATTTGTGTATCTCTTTTAACATGATACCTTAGGTTTTATTATAATAGCAACTCAAGTTTTATTAGATATTACCAGGTACCACTTAATAAATATTTAGAAGTAGGAGAGTGTATGAGAGTGTGCGTGTGTGTATTTGTTAAATTATAACATTACATTTTTAGTATTATAAGCACAATTTGTTAAAAAGTTTTTTAATTGAAGTTGCTATCAACTACAACTACTGGTGTGTATGTGTGTGTGTGTAATTCATATTACTTTGTATTACAATACATAGTTTAACATTTTACACACTTGAAAGCCTCAAGGGTATTTTCTCATATTAAACTCAATGCACATTGACAAGCACATGTACTTTATATTCAACATTACATACATACATATCATCATCATCATTATTATTATTATTATGAGCTGTTTTAGTTGTTGTTCAACATACATTTAATATCCTTAACATGAACTCATTAACATCCTCTCTTCTCTATGAGCACACATACCTATAAGGTGTATAAAACCCTACTACAACTAACTAACTTTGAGAACAAATGCTCAGCAACAAATAACGACAAGTTTAAAGTTACCGTAACCATAGTGTTAGCATTATAATTACTACGAATTTATTATATAGTCCTGTTCATATCACACACAAAAAAAAAAAATAAGAGAAACGACAGAGAAAGAGGAAAAAAAATTATTATTATAATTACGTGATTGCTCAGAGTTAGAAAATTTTTGTTCAAAACAAAACCAAAGCCAAAGAGAGAAAATAAAAATTACAACCGAAATTCTGTAGAATAATGAGAGGGGCTGCATACTACCCTAGCCTCAGCTTCGCGGCAAAAGATTTTCCAAAAATAAATTTTCGCTCATTCTCCCCCTCTACATTACAATTTCTTCTCGTTATCATTTCCTTTCATAAAATTTCACCTGAAATGTCATTTTATTTGATTTTTTTTCTTTTTTCGTCTGATTTACTTATTGCTTCGTAAAGACCTACAGCAAATAAAGTTTTTTTTTTTCATGCCAACAGTATAATGATTTATTTGCTTTTTATACATTAATCCTAGGTAACTGTGTAACTGCCTTTTTGATACAGTATAAGGACGAAAAAAAAATCTCTTTATAAAACCACAAAAGATGAACAAAACAGAGAAAAAATCTCTCTTTCATATTTTAATTGCTTTGCCGCTTTGCCTTGGTAACCCACGTGTACAGAATCTCATACTCTATCTCCCAGAAGATTTAAGTCGGTTACAGTTTGTATCAAAGGCAAAAAATATCTCATTTTGATTTACTTTGAAGTTTAATAGTAATAATAAATAATTGCTTAGCTTTTAAATAAATATTTGAAAGTTAAATATGGCACAACGGGAGATTAATTACAATTTTAATAAAGACAAAATCATAATAAACTAAACTAAATAGCAATTATAGCTTAATTTACATGTTGAATAAAAAATTAAAGGGAGGTAAGAAATTAATTTTTTTTTTAAGAAAAATAAAAACCCTCAAAATCTTTGTTAAAGGACATGATTTCTAAATAATTTTTTGATAGCAATTCGTGGTTTACCATACTCTATAAAATAGCTTAATTTTGCAAAGCAAGCTCATATGGTTTGGAAGCTGGCTATATATCCTTTTTTCAAAAATTCAGTTTTTTAAGAAAACATGACAGAAATATAGTAAGACATCGTATACTAGAAAAAATTATGTTAAATTTAAATTGTTTTCATGTTACGCTTGTTAAAATTCCAATTTTTTTTTAATAAAAAATCTTCACAAACAAGGAAAAAATAGTTTTTTATAAAAACATGTATGTACATAGTTTAAAATTCTTTCAAGCTTTAACATCCCTGTGAAGAAATATTTTATTAAATTCTTTCTTTCTATTACCGGAAGAAGCTTTGTAGTTTAATAGGCTACTTAAAGAAAAACATAGGCTAGACAGTTATCTTTTTTTTTTTTTTTGTAAAACTGCACATAGTTTAGGATTCGATTTTTTTACATCACAACTTGCAAAATCTTATGCTCGTACTAATTATTCACTTTCATAGGTTTCCTCTTTGTCCTTTAATAGTTCTTCATATATCCTTTTTTTCGAAACTTCTTAAATTTCCTGGAAATTCTTAAAATAACTTTCTGAGTGTAAGAAATAGATTTTAATAAAATTTCCCTTAAAATTTTCAGGCTAGAAATTACAATTTTATACATTTTCTTTTAATACAACTCGTGGCTTTGTATTGTCTTTGTATATGTCAATTTTTATTAAGTCATTACCAATATTTTTTGTTGTGGCCATATATCCTTTTTATGCGAAATTACTTTTTTCTTCGTCAATAATTTATTGTTTATAGCTTTTATGGGGTTGGCTTTTCATATATTTTAGTTTTGGTTTGTGTAATGAGTAGTAACCTTGCACATGTATCCTTGTGTTTATTAGTGAGAAAAGCAAGCAAAAACAACAAGAAAAAAAAAGGAAATTGAAAATTTTCTAAAAATTCATTTGTCTAAAGGTATTGTAAAATAATAAATTATTTTTAGTTGTTGTTGTAAGTTGGTTACAGTATTCCGTGGTATAAGTTATAAACAATAAAAACGTTAAACAACCCAGATTTTTAGCTGGCTGGCTGGACAGGAGGAGCTAAAGGCAAAGGGAGAAGGTTTACAAAAATAAATAAAATTTTCTGGAACCACAAAAAGTAATTTTATAATTTTACACTGTGGTCGCAATTAGTCGTTATAAAATTTATGTGTTCGTGAGTGAGTATATGGTTGTTGTACAGGTACATACATTTTGTTATTCGTTTTGTTGTTGTGAGTGGTTTTTTTTTACAATTTTTGCAAACGGAAAGGCAATACAATATAACAAAAAAAAAATTATTGCTTTTGTTTTTATAGTCATAAAGGCGCCCGGGCACTGTTTTCTGTTCCGAGCTGTATGTAGTTGGTTGAGTTTTTGCGGTTTCTACACCTTTCCCCTTCTGTTTTTTTCTTCTGTGGAGCAGTTATTACTACTTAGTTTGTTAATGTGCAAGCTAAGGCGAGAGCAAGAGGGGGGTTTGTATATATAAAATTTATATTTTATATTCTTGGCCTCTTTTGGCCATGTTTTTTGTTGTTTTTTTTCGCTTATATTTGTTGTTGTTATAGTAACAAATGTTTAATATTTACTTCAAATATTGTGGTAACTGCTTTTGTATGTTTTTCAAAGTTCTTAAAAGTCCCCAGAGATGTAATCAATTACTTAATATAACTGCTACGCTATTACTTGTACTCTTCTCTTGTGCTGCTTCTTACATTTATTTCTTCCTGCACTCTAACCACCCACCTTATTTTTTTGAGTACGTTGTAGAATTCTTTAGTTATTATGGGGCCAGCTATTAAGTTTTAATAATGCCATAAGGAGCCCAGTCGCCATGTCCTCTTAAACATCATACTTCAATAAATTTTTTTTTGTTCTTTTTTTTTTTGGTGGCGTTTTCACATTTTCTTCGTATCTGCTTTTCATTGTTTTCATTTTATCTGTGGCAGTTTTGTTTTGTTTTGGGAGAGTTGTATAGGAAAAAAGCCTTGGCAGCTGGGTGTCTAAAATATTACGTTGCTTTATTAATATGATTGTACGCTTAGTTAATAGCAATCCCTGAGGTATAACGTGCAAAGGCTTTTCCTTCATTTACTTCTATTCAATTTTTGTTTTTTCTTTGTATAGTTACATGGCCAGTGCAACACGCCTTTATAGAAATTGTTGAGTATAAATTTTTGTTATTTTATTGCTTTTAAAGTAGACAGTTTTCTAATGGATATTAAATCAATTTTTCTTTTTTCCATTTTTTGTTTTTATAGATTTTCATTAAAAAACAAATAAAATAAAAGAAAATAAAATTGAAAATAATGGCTTTAAAACTACTCTGGTGTTTCAATTTTTCTCGTTTTCTTTTTTTTCAATAAAATTTTAATGGTTTTTTGCTTATTGAACGTTTAGCTTGCTTTTATGGCTATAGCTGGTGCGTTGTATGTGTGCAATTTTTGTGCTTTAGCGTAACCTTGGCTGTATCTGGAAAAAAACGAACACTCCGGATATGGCCAACAACATGCCATACATATAAAAAGTTCCACGTTAACTAAAACACAGTCCTGCAAGTTGAAGTTTGATTTTCGATTTTAAATTCAATTTTTTTGTTTTGTTCTTCTGTCACCGAAACTGGGAAACTGTTTCTTATGCCCGAGGTCAATAATCACCATACTGTAGCAGGGTTTCAAACCATGAAAAAAATATTTCTTTCGGCGTCTTCATCTCACTAGTTCTCTGACAAAAACTCTGAGGGTAAATAAAATCATCTTGAAAGGTTGCTCAAATCTGTCTTCCAGAAGAAACGTGAAGGTCCCAACGTTCTTGGACGAAATGAATACACACACAGCATGGGTGTTGTGAGAGGCTAGGTTGTTGTCCTGACTAAATGTTTGTAACGATCCATTAAGTAAGTACCACTGCTTTTTCGATACCATAACGGTCTAGTGGAAAAATGTATACGACAATCTTTCTTTTGGAACACATATGTCTGCAAGCGACTGGCCAGTAGAACACACAAGGTACTAAGACGGGCTTTTGTTCAATAGCGGTACTGAACCTACAGATGTGGAATGTTTTTCTGCAGAATCTTTTTCGTCTTCTACAATATTACTACGTATACCCTACATAAGTATCTTCTAGTTTGGATTTTTAAAGAGTGAAGACTTGAGAGAAACATGTTGCACCTTTTGGTGTAATTTTTAGGACATTAGCCTAACAATTGCCATTCAAGTATAATCTAAGCTTTTTAGGCAGTAACAGGTTGTGGCTTATTTAATGAGGTCTATGGCTCCAAGGCTTGGTCGGTAAATTCAATGTCTTGAGACTCCTTTTCGTACTATAATTGTAGCAACCATACATAAAGGACGTAAAATTCTCTTTGTGATGATTATAAGTGAGCCAGTTGTCTTAATCCCTGACCAATTAAAAGAGTGCAGCATTTTTTTGTCGCTTCCATTGCAGCAGGATATTTTAGCGTCCTGTATTATGGTAAAAATTTTTGTTGACTTTCTTATTACATGCTCAGTGAAAACAGAAGCACTATAGAACAAATCCCCCAGTTTAGTAGGGGCCTTTAACTCTTATTATAACAATCCAACATTGAACACATTGTAGTAAATTGTTCTCCATTTACCTGAGACACAAAAATTATAAAAATAAGACTTATTTTCAATAGACTCTGTAGTTTTAATACAATTGCCTTGGGAAGGCACACAGAGAGGCAAATGCAACAGGGCGAACTACCGGAAAATAGCTAAAAGAGAACAAGCTAAAGATAGTAAAAACGTATAGAAAAACTTGTCAAAAAAGGATGCTTGCTTAATGGAAAAAATAGAAGAAGAAGAAGAAAACACGAAACGAAACGAACCAAACGAAACGAAAAAATGCAATTTCCGTGCTATAAAAACTTAAAAGCTTTGAAGGCAATTTAAATATCAAACAGGGAGAAAATGAACAAAAATGAACACCAAACATTAAAAAAAAGAAAAAAAAAAAAACTAAAAAGAGAACAACAAACTTAATTTGTAAAGCCTTTTAAGTTAACGGCAAATTTACACAGAAAAACTAAAGAAACAGAGAGAAAAAATTAAAGGCTTTTAAGATTTGTGTGTTTTACTCTTAAAATCCAATTTTCTTCGTTTTTGTTTTTTGTTATAAAAAAAACTTGTGCTTTCCTCTAAGCCCCCTCCTACTGGAGACCAAATAAGCCAAGAATTCTTTAAACCAAAAATATACCAAAAACCACAAAAAATAAAGTTTTATAAGCCCAACACAAATAAAAAGAGAAACGAATGAAAGAACACTCTATAATAAATGTATTAAAACATAAAAGTTTTGACAACACCAGCAACCAGCAACAACAAAGGCAAAAAGAAAGTTTATGAGTGTTTAGAGGGCTGTAAATTTAATTTGCTCGAAAATTTGCCAAATGTTGGTTATAAATTAATATAAATTTATTCAACATATGAGTACAATTCGCATATCCATTCTGCCATATAAATTTGTTAACATTTATAACATGTATTATTTATTTTTATAAAGAGAGAAGGGGGAAGGGAGCTCTTTAACATATATGAGCCTGTAATGTGGTATAATTAGATTAAGTTTTGCCGCCAGAAAGGCAAAATAAAAAAAAAAAAACTATTTGGTTAGTAAAATATATTATGTTCTTCTTATATTATGTTCTTCTTCTATAAAACAGTACTTTAAAGGACTTGAAATGTAAAAAAATTATTAAAAACTCTTTAAAAACCTATAAAAAATTATGATCTTGCCATTAAACTTTGTGAAATGAATTTCGTTTATTGGACAAGTTTTAAACGGTTGGAAATGAAAAGTTTTTTTAAATATTTTTTTTTTGGAAATTTATTTAAATGTTTTGCTTTTTAATGTACAGATTTTTCCAATTTTATTACACTACAACTTGCATTCAAATATCCGCTTTCTTTATCCTATTTTTGGTAAATATATCTCAAATCGTTTGTAAGCCTCCCGAATGTCCTTTTTTGCCAACATTGTATATAGGAATTTTTTTTAATTATTTTAAATGGCAAAGTTATTAAAAGCTCTGAAAAGCATAAAAACTATTTTAAAAATAATAAATTATTCATAAATTCCTTAAAGTTTTTTAAAAATTTCGTTATATTTTTTACTCTAAAAATTTGAATTTTTAATATTTTATTACACCACAACTTGTGTGAAAATATAAGCCTTAGTTGTGTAATTTTTCTTTAATATATCTCCAACCATTTGAGGGCTGATAGTATATCCTTTTTGTTTTGGTGATTTTGAAATAATAAATTTTTTTTAATTGGGTATGCAACATTGTAAAGTACACACTAAAAGTCACTCAAGAAGGATCAGTTGGGGACTACAAGGTAGACTTGAAGATTTTGAATGCAAGTGCAGGAAGCAAATTGGAAATCATAAAATTGATATGTAATGTTTTGTAAAAGCTTAAAAAATTTATCATTATTGTCAATTCATATTTCTTTTTTTTCATACATTTTTTTGAATAACTGTCCTTTCGAGACCTTATTTTTATTAGACCACAACTTGAATTTATTGTTCATCTCCTATTCTGGAAACTTTAGTCAACACATCTTCAACCGTTTGAGAGCTGACCGTATATCCTATCTTTTGTTGCAAGAAAATTATTTTTTAAAAAATGTGTAAAGTTTAAATATTAACGTAAGATCTTCAGGAAAGTGTTTTTAAGACCCTATTGCTCAGAAGCCTTCTTTAAAGAAATGCTGTTTAATTAATAAATAATTTATCGACAAGCTTTCACCAAAATTTAAAATTTATTTAATGTTTAAGAATATTTTCCTTTTATGTTTTAATTTAAACACTTCTTCCGGTAATCATACATGAAAGTTAATTAAATTTTCTTTGTAGTTTTGCATGTATGTACTCGTACATGTAAAAAAGCTTGACTGGCCTTTTGTACTTTCTGTCCTGCTTTATTTAATTAATAATCATTTTGTCTTTCACTTTTCTCCTTTTTGTTGTTACTTGTTTGTATTAAAAATTTATTTCTTTTTTCTCATTTAACCAAGAGAGATTTCAAACATCAACACGTCCACTTCAGTTAGTAGAAGCGATGTTTTAATTTTACTCTCTTTTAGTGAATAACGCAAACAAAAAAAAAACATTTTTTTTAAATTTTAATTTACCCAACAGTGGTTGGGTAAAAATAATAGAAAAACCCTTTAGTAAAGTTCATATATGCATAGAAGTGAATGCATTAAGCTTAATACACAGATATATACATATATGCATACAGACAGAGAAACAAAACAATTTTAACATTAAACTCAACAACTAATACACAGCGACAGCAGTTAAACAACTGTGATGATGGCGAGCGCTGAGCAGGGTGTAGAGTACTGGCTTCTACAGGCTGCCAAGGCACTCAGGCAGAAGTGTATACATCAGTAATAGTGTTTTGAATTTTCTAAAGGTTTTTTGTTCTCCTTTTTGTTTTGTTTTGACTGCAACACGTTTTTTGTGGTGTTTTCTTTTAGGAGAAAATTTTAACATTTTATACAGAAAAAAAAGAAGATTTTTTTTAGCTTCAAACATAGTCTTATAAATTAAAACATTGAGCAACAGTTTTTCTTTTTTTTTATTAAGGCTAGGGCGTCGTATGCATGTGAAGTTCAAAAAAAGAAAACTAAAAAAATTAACACAAACTGTAATCCGCTTGTGAGTTTTAAAATGAAGGAGCAGGAGACAGAAGTTTCATTACAACAACATCATCATCATCATCGCCACGACCACCATCACCATCACCATCTCAACAATCATCAACATCCAAAACCTCGTACAAAGAAAACAAACTACCACTTCTCTTTTTATGGTCGAGCACAGGCAAAGCCCTTAAAAATATGAGTCATTTTGCAACTAAAAATCTTCATTAGAGAAAAGCCTGACTTGAAAAACACCAGTTAAATTATGTTAAGGAAAAGCCTAACCTGCAATGCAAATTGTTGTAAAAAAAAATATTCGGGATAAGAAAAAAGGATATGGGGATTGCCTTTATACAGTTTCTAATACGTTATTAACAATTTTATCAGTGGAAGTCTTACCATTTAAGACAAGTTGTAATGTATTGTAATTTAAAAAATTTTGAATTTTTTTTTATTTTAAAAAAGGATATATGGGTAGCTTTTGCTTGGTTTGGTATACAATAGTTAAATTTTGTTAACGAAAAGCTTGCTATTCAATACAAATAGTTGTAAAAAATTATTACAAATTAAAAAAATTTCTGTGTAAGAAAAAAGGATATGTTGGTTGCCTTTACACAGTTCCATATAAATTAGCCACATTTTCTTAGGAGCAGACTAACAATTTAAGACAGTTTGTCGAATTAAAATTTAAAATAAATTGTAATTTTTTGTTTTTTTATTTCAAAAAAGGATATATGGATAGCTTTTACTTCATTGAAAATATATTAGTTAAACTTTGCTAAAGAGAAGCTTGATATTTAATACAAATTGTTATAAAAAAATTTGTTAAAACTCCAAAAAATTTTCTGGGTATAAAAAAGGACATATGAGCAACTTTGCAATGGCTAGAAATAGATTTGCGAAAACTTTAACAATCAAATTAGATCCTTTAAATACAAATTGTAATATGGTAAAAGTGTAAAATAAATGTTATTATAATGGGGAAATATTAAATTTTTAAAACATGAAAACGAAATGACTCATATTTACATTTTGAACAACATCTAAAAATGTTTTACTTGAACTGTTTTCTTCTCCTTATTTTTTATTATTTATTTTGTAAATTCTAAACCGACTTTATGACTTTATTTTTTTTTTCATTATTTTCAAGGTTTTAGTATTCCTTCAAAATATATTGCAAATATACATTTGCAACTGTGTAGGTGTGTTTGTTTTGTGTGTGTATATATTTATATTGAGGTTCTTTGGTCAGTATTTCATTAAGTTACAGAAAATGTTTAACTTTATTTGCCGCCTGCCTGCCTGCTACAAACATCAAACCATTCATTCATTATCCTTTTCCCGCATATATATAGAAATGTATTCCTGTTGTTCTATGTTAAACATTCGGGTCCACAAAAGACCGCATTCGTTTATTTACATTTGCTTTAGGTCAAATTACAGACACTTTTAAAGGCGCTATTACTCCATACAAGCATACACACAAACATCGTTGCATTTGCACACAATAACGCAACAGTGTGTTGTTGTCCTTGTACGTTTGTATAGTAAAATTTTACAAAATTTATTTCACCCAAAAACAAACAACGAAACACAAAAAAAAGTAATGGAGCGTCTTTTATATTTGCTTTGCTTTCTTTTGTGTGGTCTCGTCATTGTACGGAAGGAGCTAAAGCGTTAAAGGAGACAGACATTGCCCAGCAAGCAAGGATATGTTTACTTATTGACGTTGGCAATATTTCGGTCCTTCTTTTTGTTCTTTGCTGTGTGTTATTCTGTGCCGTGCTGTTTAATAAAACAAAACGGAGGTATCATTGGCAAGTTGTGTTTAAGCTTTAGTATAAACATAATGATTCATGTAATATGAATCATGCCTTTATAGTCGTAATTTTATTATAAAAGTGTCTATAAAAAAAGCAAGTTATATGTATAATCCTGTATATCCTTTGGTATATAAATACAGACAAAAGTTAAATATTAACACTTATAAAAGTACATTCTCTTTCTTTTTTTGAAGTTCGTTTTCTTTTTTTCATGCCCGTAGTAACTCTTATTGTGGTTAAATTGAGACGTTGGCTGGCGAAGAAAGATTTTTAATTAAAATAGACGTAAAGGACCAAACAGGAAGAGGAGCACTAAAAACGTGCAGCATCATGAAACTAAGTAAGGTTTGAAGCATTATTTAAATTAAATTTTATGATTTCTTTGTTTTATTTTTTATTTCTTCCTCGACAGATAGGAGGAGGAAGAGGAAACTATTTCAAGCAATAAAATAAATTTAAATAAGCTGCGATTTGTATTAAATATCAAGGATATATGGATAGCTTTTAAATGCTTTAAATATTTAATAAATAGCTTTTAGTTTTGAAAAGATTGGTTTGTTTTGTAAGTTGTAATGTATTGAAATGCTTCATCGCTGGTATAGAAAAAGGATATGTAGGGTTGGAGAACATTAAAGTCTGTCTTCCGATTTAACGAACATTCGATTCAGTGAACATCGCATTAACGATTACTTAGATTCCTTTGGTCGATGACTCCTATTTTGATGGTCGATGACTTGCATTTATTTGTGCGATGACATGTATTTTATGGTCTATAACTTTTTTTTTATCGATTACTTGCATTTTTTGATCGATGACTTGCATTTTTTGATCGATGACTTGTATTTTTGTACGATGACTTGTATTTATATGGCCGATAACTTGCATTTATTTGGGCGATGACGTGTATTTTTGGCCATGACTCGCATTTTTTGGATGATGGCTTGCATTTATTTTCGATAACTTGAATTTTCTTGATTTTTAACTTTGTTGCCAAGTCTCATTACAAGACACTTGCTACATGCTAGTTACGGATGGGTTATTTTTATAAAATAAAGCTCTCAGACCCAATTGTGAAAAAAGGATATACGAACATTTTTCAAATGGTTGCAGGTTTTTGGGGAAATTTTTTTCTGACTTGTAATGCAGTGTATTTTTATTTTACAGAATATATAAAGAAACTATAAATTTTAAAATGTTAGTTTTTTCAAGCACTATGTCAATAAAATATGCTAAGCTGGAGTATATTTTGCCTTTAAATAACATCTTTACAGTGCTAAGGAACTCTACTCTACTTGCAAAGTATATATGTATATATGCATAGGGCCACAAACAAACTTATGCGTGTATCATATTTACAAGCTGGCAGCTTTCTTCCTGTTGGTGACAAGCATTTTATTTTATTTATAAAACAAACAAAAAAAAAATTAAAGAACTTTAAGTGTTTTGACAAATATAGCAAAGGGTTCTCCTCCCTTTTATGCACTTTCTTTCTCTTTTCAATTCTCTCCTTCCATTTATTGTTAAGCTGTTGTTGTTGTTGTTGTTGTTGCCTAACAATTGTGTTAAAGATGTAAAATAACATTGAAAACAACAGTTGCTTACAACGACTACAACAAGAGGTTTCTTCTTGGGAAAAAAAAATCTTGTTTAAGGCCAAGGAGTTGGCCCCAAAACCTTTCCTGCCACTATGTTAGGGGAATTGTTTGTTATTTTAGGCAGAGTAGGAAATGGAAAATGAGAGATTTTGTTGATGTGTGTGTATGTGTTTTTCTTTTTACACAAATAATATTATGTTTTCTGCTTAATTTTGTTTTCATGTTAGCAAAACATCTTTGGCGTTTGTTTGTGTTTGTGAGAAATTTTCTATTTCTGTGTAACATTTTTGTTGTTTTGTGGGTTAGAGAACATCTTTTTTTTTGTTGTTGGTTATGTTTTCTTAACGAGTGTGTTAGTGTGTGTGTATGTGTATGGGTTTCTTTATAAGGCAAAAGGAAGTGTGAAAAAGTCAAGCAATCAGTAAAATTTTACAAAATTTTAACACTTTAGTTTATTTCCTTATTTTTTTCAATTTTTTTTTCTTTTGCTTCTTTATTTTTATGTGGTAATTACATAAGAAATAGAATTCAGGTGAAAATGTATGTGTGTTTAAGTAATTTGGCCAAAAGCCAAAAATGTTTTCAGAATTTAGTTACCAATTTCGGTTTTTTGTTTCTTAAGTCATGTTTTTTTAGAAGCCAACATTAGTAAAATTAAGTTTTCAATTGAATTTGTTTTTCTTTCCTATACTTTTAATTTTATAAAAGTAATAAAAAAGGATATATGGTGATAGGCAAAATGCATAAGTGAATTGAATTTGTTTTGTAAGCATTTTAAAGTAAAAAGAAAACATTAAAATGCAATGCAAAAAAGAAATAAATTGAAAAAGGATTTGAAGGAAAAAACAGGACTAAATTTATCAGAAAAAAAATTTCAAAAAGTATCATTAATAAAGTAACGTTAAATAAGTTACTCATATAAAAAATTAAAAAAAAATATATTGTGAAACAGGATTAGTGGTGGCGTGGCATGTCCTTTAATATTATGCCATTCCTTTTATAGTAATAAACTTGTTGTATATGTACATATGTATGTATTTCATTTGGTGTAAAATAATAAATAATCTGCTACAGAATTCGAAAACTTAAAAAATCATAATAATAGAGAATTTTAATTTTTAAGAAATTATCCTGCAACAAGCCCTCTAACTCGCAATGATGATCCAATATCTCTATTGCATTAAATTATTTATATTCTTGATTTTGTTTACAAAAATTATATAAAAATTATTAAATTTTCCGAATGTCGAAAAAAGGATATATGGCTGGCCATAACAAAAATTTCGAATTTGAATTTTTTGAATAGAGTTCCAGAAAATACATTCATTAAGACAAATTGTAGTAACAAGGAATTTTTTATTTTGTTAAAACAAAAATCAAAATATGGGCTTACTTTATCGAAAAAAACATTTTTTGATATTTTGTATTAAACAAAATTATATTAAAGCAGTCACTCTCTCTACCTTCTATACTTTTTCCTTTTCAATCATTAATATACAAATACCTTTTGTGTTGAATTAAAATAAAAAAAGAGGGATGGAAAACCATTCTAATTAAATCTCATTTTTAAACTGATTTACTCTTATGCATATTAAATGTATATGCAAAATCATTGTAAAATATTCCACTTCTATACTTTCAATGCTTTTTATTTAATTTTTTTTGTATTTCTGTGCTGGCAGTTTAATAGGGATTTTAAATTGATTACCTCTGCCACGTTAAGTACTCAATCACTTTTGAAATCAGCATACATACACACTCGAACAAACATTTATAAAGTATTTGTGTGAGTAGTAGATGTGCATAAGTACAGATAAATGTTGGTGACTAAGGATAGCAGCCGTGTATAGGAGTGTGCATCGGTGTGTGTGTGTATGAGTATATGGTAAAGTCCTTAAAAATGTCACAGACCTATAAAATACTTGAAACTTAAGCAGCTTCACTCAAACAAACACAGCCCTTACCGCTAGTGTCTCCCACACCCAGTCTCTAGCCACAAAACCATACAATAAGTTTAAAAGCACAAAATGAAAAAAAAAACGAGAAATGGCAAGGCAAAAAAAAAGGAAAATAAATGAATGAATGTTTAAAAAAAACAGAAAAAAACTAAAAAGAGGAGAAGGAATAAATGAAAAAAAATTGAAATCAGTTTTTTAAAATACCCACGAAATGAATGTGCATTCAAATCAAGTCAAACGTTAAAACGATGACTTTTGCATACAAGATGTATGGTGTAGTAATATTACAGTAGAGCGTATAACAGGCGGCAAAAGAGTTTCAAGAGAGAGGCTAAAGGCCTCCAAATGGCAATGGTAAAATGAAAATAAATAGTTGTTGAGCCAGGCTGTGTAACAAAATAATAAAGGAAAAGAAAATGAAAGGAAAGAAGAAGCAAAGAGAAATGAAATCAACATAAAAACCTACAAGAACATACAAAAACCTCATACCTCGCAAACTGAATAATCTACATACAGGGCAGCACTTAAACGATGTTAAAAGTGTATTAAAAAAGCTGGAATCAGACCAACGAAAATGTACACAAGCCCATGGAGCCTTTGGTAGGAGTAAAATAAATTCATGTGTTAGTCTTTTACCTAAACATTAACAGTAGCAGCATTAACTGCAAGAGCTTACATTGGATCTTTAAAACCATCTCCAATATTACTCTGTTCTCTCCTCTGCTTTCTATCTGGCTTTTAACAAATAGGCAAAACATTTACATTTTTACTCTTGGCTGCCACTTTTTTCCTATTCGTTCTTTTTTTCCTTTTTTTTTTTTGCTTGCAAGTGACAAATATTTAAAGAATGCTCTGTCGTTTTTTTTGCCAATGCTATGGGTATTGTTGATTTTTTATGGTTTTTAGCTTGATTTAATTCATATGGTAAGAGTTTGTTCGGTTTTTGATTTGCGTTTTACTTTTTTTTTCGTTCTTCTTTACGCCGACTGTATATAAGCACTAGAAAAGAGGAACCATTAAATGAATTAATGTTTACTTAACACTTGAAACATTCATAGTGCATTATTCAATTCCAAGTTTTTTTTGTGTTGGTTTTAAATTTTTGGTTGCATACCTCAATAAAAGTTTGTAGAAATATGGTAATAGTGTGTATATAAACATTAAAAATTGATAAGTTTAAATGTTTTCTTCAAAAAGCAAATAGGATTTTGTAGATTAAACGAAAAATTATCAAAGTAAGAAAAAAGGATATTAGTAGAACTCCTGCATTTTACATAGTAAAAATACAATATTTAGCCATTAGATAACACTCATAAATATACAAGTTGTAAGCTGTTTAATTAAGAGAATTAAAAAATTTTTAATGTGTAAGGAAAATTTAGAAAACATTTAAAGTTTTTATATTTTTATATGTAAATTTAATGAATTTTAATTTAATTGCAAGCACAACTAATAAGCATTAATAAATAATGGTTTATTATAAATTTTTTTAAATTATAAAAAAGGATATATAAGCGACTTCCAAAATAATAGACTAATCTTATCTATTTTATAGGCAAGTTATTGCTGACATATTAATACAAGTTGTAGTTTAAAACATTTTGAAATAAGACAGAAACAAAAAAAAAAAAAAAATTAAAACAAAAATTGGCGAATTCCGATGCAATAAACATATTTAAAAAGGTTTGTTAAAGTAGCATGAAACTATAAGAGAAAAACAATTTAAAATGTTGAAAGCTTTATATTTGTTTAATGTTATTAAAAAGGATATATGGGCAAGTTCCAAATTAAAAAGTATAATAAAAAGGCATTGTAAGACACAAGATATCGAATAAGTCCTCATACATTTCTTCTGAATTTGCTGAATTTTGGTATGCAAACAACAACATTTATTTTTCGTAGTTTTATTATGTTACAAAAAAGGATATATGTACAACTTTTAAAGTAATTATAATATTTGAGAAAAGAATATATTGATGCTTAGCTAAGACCTAAATACGAGTTGTGTGGTATGAAAATTTTGTTTAAACAGTGTGGGTTAAATGTGACACAACAACAAAACATTTTTTTTTGTATTCATGAACAACAAGAATAATATTTTTGAAGAAAATATTTATTAGAATTAAAATAAGGCTTTAATAAGAGTAGTTTTAAAAATGTTAATATTCTTAATGGTATGGTATGTCCTTGTTAAAAATTCATTATATAGTGTGAAGAAAAATATCATTATTATTTTTGTGTGTGTGTGTATATGTATATGTTTTTCTTCTTAGTTTTTATTATTTAAAGGTGTTTTTCAATTTACTTAAGGAGTTGTCGTATATTTCTGTTCTTGAACAAGAAAATAAAAATAAAAACTTTTTTAATTTTATTTATTTCTTTACTTTTCAATATTATTACTTTTTTGTTTTTTTGTACTGATGCTGGCTGTTAGAATTGTGTTGATATTGTGTTATAACAAAAGCTTTTAGTAATAAAAATTTCTGTCTGTATCTCTCTCTCTTTTTCTCTCCACTGATGTCTAACTCTATTGTTTATTATTTTATGACCATTTGTGAAAAGTTTGTAACAAAACAAAAACAAACGTAATCCTTATATTATAAACTTCATTGCTGTTTTCGTTTGCGTCTTTTTTTGTATTTGTATTATAGCTTATCAATTTATGGCAAAACGAAAACAAAAACAAATGAGCGCTAGCGAGCACAAGAAATTTAATATCTTAAGAAAGAATGAAAAAAATATATTTTTATGCTTAAACTTGGTTAAATTGTTATTTGTGTTGTGCATTTTAAAAGATTTCTTTTCTATGCTTTCTGCCAAATTAGATAAAAATACAAAAACAACAACAACAACAAAGAATAAGGATATAAACATAAACTAGAAAAAATTATAAGTGTAGAGCATTAGCCTTTGTTTTCTTTTTATGTTAGAAAACAAAGTTAAACAATTATCCTTTATTAAAAATAGGAAATTTTCCTCTCTTACAAATACACTTTCAGCTCCTATTAATATTTTCTTTTACTGTCTTTTTAGAATGAAACATTCCGTATGATTTATTATAACATTGGCCGTACAAGTATTGTTTTTCTTGTTTTTGCCACTCAAAGGATTATTTTATCTTGGCTAAACATTCATTACAAAATTGTCCTTTTCATTCGAGAAAAAAAAAAGGAGAAAAAAGTGTGGCTGGCTTTACCTTTTTATTGGCTTAATTTCATTACGATTCAAGGTATGCAACCACTATAACAGCTTAGCATGATTGACTGCCATTTGTCATATAATTCTTCCATCTTTTTTTGTTTTGTTTTACCTTCATGCTCTCTGTGTTGTTGGCAAGTCTATGTGACCAAAGCCAAGTTCTTTCTCGTTTACTGTCAGTAGATTTGGTATGTTTTTCTTTTTGGCCGGCAAAATGAATGACTGCATGAATGAATGAATGAAAGTTTCCGCAAAAAAAGGGTTTCATAATGTTTTATGTTTTAGTCGAAAAGTTAGTTTTGCTTAGTTTCCAGCAACAGTCATTTGTTATGTTTTATGGGAGTTACGTTCCGTTTCTCCCTTTCTTTTTTAAATATACATTTCAACTTGTGGTAGGAATATAATAAAGGTGTTAGACCATAAAATGGTTTTAACTGTGGAATTCCTTTTTTTATTTGTCGTTGTTTTTTTTGGTTGATTTTTCATTTTTTGATTGAGCCACTCAAACATTTTTAACGCAAACATTGTTCTAAAAGCCACAGTTAGTGTTTAATTTTTGATGACTTTTTGTAAATTTATTAAATAAGGAAGGCAAAGGGCATAAAGCCAGATTTTTCAGAAATTAAAATACTTTTTCAAATTGAAAAAAGCGTCATGCAATTCAACAAACCGTAAATGGTCTAACATACCTGGTTGCTGAATTTCAAAACTGCTGTGTCCAGCAGTGAACAGCAGGAAAACCAATTAACTTCTTGCGATAGAAGGAGCAAGGGTTCGCACTCTAACAGGAATTCGAACGGGACACTTTGCTATTGGCAATTTTGCTTACAAGCTCGGTCTACTCCACCCAGATTACTGCAGAGGCTTATAGAATGTGGAAGACACCGAATCGGTACAACAATTTTTATGTGAGTGCCCTGCACTCCAACACAAACGTCATCGATTTTTGGGTGACAGAACGTTTGAGGAACAGAGCATGTTGGCGAACATGCCACTGGTTCAAAGCCACCAATAAAGTATCATGCAAAGGAGGCCTACCTTACATTGGGTAACACAATGGGTCTTATAGGCCACCGAGTGAACTTGTCTGTGAACGGCTAGCTAAACTTATCTAACTTTAGAAACAGAAACGTCTTAATTTAATATAAATTTAGAATTTTTTTTATTTTTATGAAGAAAGGATATATGAAGAACTTTTAGAATACCTAACATAAATAGGAATTTTATGCGATATCTTATAGTCCACACTAAAGTACAAGTTGTAACATAAAAAACTCTTTTAAAATGGCATTAATGATGTTGTAATTATAATTTAAAATAAATAAAAAATTTCCTATAAATAATATTTTAATATTCGAATAGTTAGAAGGTAGCCAAATTGTTGACAGGCCTATTATGTACAGCACCATTGTTGTTGTTGTTAATAGTTTGCTGTTTAATCATATGTAATAAGCAACATGATGCTTAATTTTATTTAAAAATTTTAAATTTTTATTTTTAATTGTGCACCCCTTTTTTCTTAAAGTTCTCCAGACTACGCGTTAAACTATATATGCATGTGCGTAATTTTTTTCCGATCAGCAAAAGACTGCATGTGTTAAAGCATTTAAGCGCAGATGTTGCTACACGTTTTGTTAAAATGCAAGTAAGTACATACACTAGCTATTATGCAACTTTTAATTTTATTTTCTTCTTCGTTTTTCGTATAATTTGTTACTTCTTTGTTTTGTTGAAAGTTTGTTGCCAAAGTAATCCATCAAAATTGCACCTACTCACACGTGTCTATACAAATATAATGCAAAATAACAATACGCACATAGACACACACACACACATGCTATACCCCTCTACACAAGTGCATACATACATTGTGTATTGTATGTTGCCATAAATATTCTTACAACGTTAACAACAATTTATAACAGGCATACATGTATGTAGACACAAAACGACAAGAGTGCATACACAGGAATTGTAGAGAAACTCAAGTAAATAACAACAATAACAACATGTTAAAACAGGCTAAATTGAATTTAATTCATATAGAGTGACTATGCATATATATGTACATATGTACTCGTATGTAATGGATTGGTGTATGCACATAAACAAGTCTAAGATGGCTGGCATAATAATAACGACAACAACAACAACAACAACAGCAACAATTGAAAAAAGAAACAAAAAAAACGGCAGGAAAATGAATTGTTAACAAAATTTATGTTTTAAACAAGTCTATATTGTGTTGTATTGAATTTAAATACTCCCAAGGCTCGTCTCTATACATCATGCAATACAACACCTAGAAATTCGCATGTGTTGTGTTTGTTTGTTTGTTTGTATGCGAGAGTATAAATAATGAACAATTTATGGCTGTAAACTGGCCATTGTTTTATAGTTCTTGTCTGTGCCTATTTGTGTGTATGTATACGTGTGTATGTGTATGCTTGTATTATAAAGCGCCTAAATGTATGCTTTTATATAAAAACAATACATTTCAATTATTGCTTTATTTCCTATGTTTTTTTGTTGTATTTCCTTTTCATCATATGGAAAAACCTTACATACACATTTAAATGTTGTTTAATATACACAAATACATATGCATTTATGTACATACACATAAGTACTTATGTATATACATATATGTATATATGTATGTATATAATAGAATTTTGTTAATTAATTTGTTTGTGGCAATAAAAACACCAACACTTAATTGCAACTCTTTATTATAAATATTAGTAAATTAAAAGAAATAAACTTTTAAATTTATTCAAGCATTAAATGCTTTATTTGTATTTGCATTTTAGTTTGATTATTGTTTTCTTTAAATCTAAATAATTTAATTAAGAATTTGTCCACTCATTATGGCAAATCCTTACAAAAATGATTAAATCTATAATAAATTTAAGCTAATGGTAAGAAATAAGAATATATCCTAAATCATATATTATTTCTAAAGCCACGATAAAGGATACATGGTAATAATAAATTCTAAATTTATAAGAATTGCATGTGTTAAAGAAAATAAATTAATAAAATAGAACAAAAGTTCTAAAAAATGCTAATATTTTTCAAACAAGAAAATTTCAGGTTTTAAAATCAAATTGTCTTATATGTATTTCTAAAAAAGGATATTAGGAAATCTTTCATATTTTTAAAGATATTGAAACAAAATTTTACAGCAATGTAAAAGATTGAAAAGTGCGAATTGTGGCATATTTGGAATTTCAAATTCAAAAAAAAAAAAAAAAAAAAAAAAAAAAAAAAAAATATGCACATGTCATGAAATTGTTCTAAAAATTTGTTGTTTCTCTATACTTTTTAAACCTGAAAATTTTGTTTCAAAATAAAATTTTTCTATAGTTCTAAAAGAAGGACATATGGACAACTTTTTTATTTTTAAAGGAGTTGAAATAAAATTTTGAGTATATGTCAAGGACAGAAAAGCACGAGTTGTGGCATATTTCAAAATCTTAAAATTAAAATTTATTACTTACTTAAGTAATTCGTCATTACAACCCTTTAGAAAAGTGCCGAGAGGATTTAAGAGTAATACTTTAGTCAAACTTTACCTTACAGCTAATTAAGATATATGGACAATTTTTTATTTGTATAGCGATTTGAAAAAAATTTAGTTTAGGTTGATCTTCTTTAAGCTTTGAATTGTGGTTAAATTTGTTTTTTGCCAACTTTATTATAAAATATGCATATATTATAAGCTTTCTATAACAAATATAACAATTTTTGGTGTAAAAATTGATGTTTTAAAATTTGTTCGAAGAAAGGATATATGGACAACTTCTAAATGCAAGGAAGGATTTTATTGAAATTTGTTTTTCAAATAGTACAAACCAAACTGCAAATTGTAATGTAAAAATCTTTGTACTTATGTATATCTACTGTTCGAAAATTATAAGTGAAAACAACTAAAACTTAAACATTTTTTTAAATTAATTAAATGAAGTAAATATGCAAAATTATAAAGAATACTGATAAAATACATGAAATTGTATATAGATGTATGGCAATTAACTCAAATTGATAGTAGAGTAAAGGAAAACCATAAATTATATTGCTTTTAATATTTTTTGAATTGTTGTAAAATGAATTGTAAATTATTTTGTATTAAAGATGGCTTTAAATTTTGAATTTAATTATTAATAAATTAACAATACATGTCTCTGGTGTTTGTAGTGCTAGAGGTATAGTGTTAATTCTGATCTGGTATTGTTCATTTATTTATTAGTGTGAGTGTGTATGTGTTTTTGTGTTTATAAATTAAACAATACCATTTAGTGTTCAGGCAGATTTTCAATTTTTTGTTGTTTATTTTTATTTGTTAATATGTTTTGTTGTTCTCATGTTGTTCTTGTTGTTATTTAAAGTCTGTTGATTTCATAATAAATAAAACAATATCTGCTTTTTTGTACATACACAGACATATTCGCACACGTTGTCACATATGTATGCATATTTGTAGAGATATAAATATATGTATGTATGTATTTACGGTGAGGGTGTAAGTTAATGTGTATGAGAGCGCATATGAGTATTTCAAACAATGTATGCAACATTTAAATTAAGATAAATCAACGCAAAATTTATGGTTTTAATATGTATATGTGCGCACATAAACACACACGCAGAAACATGTACAGATATGTATGTATTTATTTGTATAAAACATATACAATTAGTCCTTTATTTAAGTACATTTGTATGTGGAGAGTGAGAACATTTTTATATATTTTTATTGTATTCATTTATAAATTGTTTATATCGTGTACGTGCATGTGTGGTTGAGTGTATGTGTTTTGTATTGTATTGTATTATTATTATTATTATTTGGGAGTTTGTTATAAGGTTATTGTATTTAATGTTTTAACAGTTTTTTGTACACGCTCCCACATACATACATATACACACTTGAACAGAGATGGCAACAGAAACAATTTAGTAAATTGCAATTAAGTGACATTTTTGCTTGACTGCCCCGCTTGGGCGCCATGGTAATAAATTTTAAATTGTGGTTTTTATATTGCACGAAAAAGATATTTAACAAAAGAGCTTGTTTATCCATGTATATGTTGGGGTATATCATACTGTGCTAATATAACACAGAAAGAAAAGAGTGAGAGACGGGAAGAACCTACATAGAGCGAGAAAGAGAGAGAGAGAGAGAGCACGCAAAGTACATCTGTGTATATGAAGATATTTTAAAATTTAATTAGTTGAAAAATTACTAAAATTGAATTGGATGTGTATGTAGGGACACAAATATACATGAATTATGAAAGTGTACAAATTTATCAACGTAGGCGTGTGAGCACACACGCAGACATAAGCATTTAAATTTTTGTTAAAGAAAAAGGTTACAAATTTCATAAAGCCTAAAAGTTTGCTAATAACAAAACAGCCCGCCTTTAAATAGGCTGCAGAATATTTAAATAAAAAAGCTAGTTGGATAAACGCAAGGCAGGTACTTTGGAACCACTGGAATACTTCTGGATTATTTTTAAACTATTTTATATTTTTCAAATAAATCCTCATATATGTAGGTAAAGTTTACAATATAGTACAACCTTAAAGTATGCTATAGAATATGTATATTTGCTTAATTGCGTAGTTTAGCTACATTTCTTTTATACCACAACATGTAGTAAATTGTCTTTATAAAAGTATACGAATTTCACTAAAATTCCTTTGTTATTAAAGGAGTTGTTCATATATCCTTTTTTGAAATATTGAAAAATTCAAGACTTTTTAGCAAAAACAGTGAAATTTTAAAACTTCAAATGAACTTGAATAAATGAAAATATTATAATTTAGTAATAAACATTGTAGTTATAATTTGCTTCTAAAATTTTTTTTAAACCACAATAAAAGGATACATTGGTAGCCTGACAGTTTGAAGAGGGAATAGTTGTTAAATTATTTTATATGATAGATAACGTTTCAATACAAGTTGTTGAAAGACAAAATTGCAAATAAGTGTTATTCTGTGTTTAAAACTTTTTGGTAAATGAGATTTTTTTTTTTGGTATTTTCTTAACATTTCTTTAAGGTTTTGTTTTTAAATATTTTCCATTTTATTCTATTAAATAAATATTTAACATTACTTTTGTTATGTTTTACTTCCTGCTTATGTTTCAAAATTAAAGAAACAGAAAAGTACAACAAGAAAATTTGAATTTACGCAAGTTTTTCTTTTCTGCAAATGCTTGGCAAAGCTTAAAAATATACGATCCCTAGTGCATAATTTTCTCCGTTATTTTTTTCTGTTAGCAAAGCACCACAGAAAAAAAGGACAATTATATTATGATACCAAGATACTTGAACTGTTATATCCATTATTCGTTTTTTTTTTTCTTTCTTTCTTATGCTATTTTTAACAATACTTGCCTTATAAAAGTAGAAAAGTTTTATATTATTTCCATTTCGTATTTTTGTTTTCTTTTTTTGGTTTTCAGTTCTATTTTTGTTAATTCTTTTGCCATTTTTTGTTCTTGCTGCATTCAGCTTGCTGGTTAAAATTTATGATTATCGCTTTTTGGAGTCCAAGTGAGCAGAAGAATGAAAAAAATAAAATTGAGGGGATAAAAGCTGCAAAGTGGAGAAGAGCATGAGGAGGTATTGTAATTTTATTATACAACTCCTTAGAGCCTTACAAAACTTACGGTCAAGCTATTAAAAGGACAAACTTTTTCAATGAAATTATATTTACAACACAAAAGGAAAACAACAAAAAAAAAACAGAAAAATTACAGAAATAGGGAGAATAGCTTCATAAATAGGAGGAAAAAATGAAACGAAGACGTAACGCGTGCTTACTTTTCATTATAATAAACAGTGTAAAAAGGAAGAGAGCCGGTACAAGCGTGAAAAAACCGGTTAATAGCACAATGGTGGGTTATATATGCTCTTTTATTTTAAGCAAGGATATCCGCTTGAAATTTTCATGCTTTGTCAGCCACACAGTTTTTATACATACATATATAAAGTAGTACGAGCAAATAATGCATTGAATTATGAAAAGAAAAGAACGGGATTTATATGTATAACGGCAAGCAAGTACCTTTAATAAAGAAAAGGATATTATATATGAGTATATGGCCAAGGAAATGATATGAATGAAATTATCATGCAAAACAAAAGGAAAAACAATAAAATATGGCAAACAATAAAATAGTAATAAAAGATAAAGCAAGAGAAAAATAATGACAATAAAAGTAAGGATTTAAAAAAATGAAAAAAAAATAAAATTGAAATTTAATTGAAAAACAAGGCTACAGAAACGACCTGCTTATATTAAATGCAATTCAAATGAACATTCAATTGTTAATACAATATTATATACAACGAGCGAGTGACTTAAGGAAAAACTACAGCATATTCTGTTCTCTTGGAAAATTCTTCTTAAAGTGATAAAAAAGGATATATGGCGAAAATCCTTAATTGAAATGATATCAAAATAAAATTCAGCCAATTAATAGACAACTGCCTACTACGAGTTGTGGTGTAATTCAAATCTTTTTTATATGAGTATAACCGAAGAGAAAAAATCATCAAAAATTTAATTTATTTTTTCTCAGTAAACAAGAATCGAGTTTTCCTGACAGAAGTTAGAAAATACATAGAGGCGAGAATTAAAGTATAGGCGTCTACGCTGATAGCTATACACAACTTTAAATCAATTTTAAAATTTCCAACAAATTTTTTATTCTGAAGAAAAAAGGATATGTGGTGGGCCTCCTTACTTTAAGTGATAATAAAATGAAATTTGGTTTCTTATTAGCTTATGGTGTATTGCAGGTTGTAGGGCTATCAAAATTATGGAAAAAACTTAAATCTTTTCAATGAATTTATTTCGAATAAATCAAAATTAAACAAATTAAATAAAAATAATTCAATTTTGGGTAACATTTTTTTAATGTAAATAAATGATATATGGCGAGCATCCTTATTTTGAATGGAAAATGTATAAAATTTGATCAGTTCATAGACTATGATATACTACAAGTTGCGACGTAATACTTAAGTATTTCATTTGTTTCCTTTCCTTGAGAAAGAAATAAAATTTATTTTAAAACAATTAAAACTTAAGTTCAGCAAATTTATTAAAAAACAAAAAATAAACAAGAATTTTTTCTTAAATCCAGTCAATAATGCTGGCATATTTAAGTAAAAAAAAGGATATATGGAGGCCATGTAAGTAAATACCCTCAATGTTCTGATATCTTGTCCAATGGCAGTTTATACATTGTCTCAGATTGTAAGGAGATTATTAATTTTTCTTTTCTGAAGCCATCCAAAGATTTGTGAAACATTTATTGAATGAAAAAATCGCATGAAAAAGAAAGAAATTGTTTTGTGGCCCAAAGTACCTTCCAGTTCAACGCTTACAAAATGTTCACAAATGTTTTTCAATCAATTTTGACACACACTTCATAGTTAACTATCAAATGCAGACTTTGACACTTATCCTTTTTTGTGACTTTCTCTCTCTCTCTCTCTCTCTCTCAAAGATACAAAGATTGTGGACAAAGGCAACAAAATATAACAAAATGAAAAATAGTGGCAAAAATATATAAAAATAAAATATGAAAATCATTTGCCCCTTGTACACCTCTCCCTAGTAAAAATTAAAAAAACCCCTAAAGAACTCTCCACAACAAATTTGCAACAATACAACAAAGTAACAAAAGGAAAAATCTTTAACAAACTAACCATGAAACATACAACGAAATGATTGATGGCAGTAGCCAACGGAAAAGAAATAATAACCAAAAAAAAAAATACTAAAAACAACAATATTTTTGATTCAAAATCAACTGCAACTGTTTAAAAGGGTCATGTTGGCCGTAAAACAGATGAGGGAGAGATTGGACAATGAACTTTTGCCAAATAAAATACTTGGCTATACAAAATTTACTTGCTTGGGGTACAAGTTTATTATAAGATCCTTTCGAGAGCAACTTGTCACAAAGATTCCTTAGTTTTCTGTTTATTTTTTTTCATGGCAAATAAAAATGCAAATATTTCTGTGCTCCCTGGGAGAGCTTAACATATGTATATGGGTTATTAAAAACAGGAATAATAAAAACGAAATCGTAAAGTGTTATTTGGCCATTGTAGAGGGCTTAAGATGAAAAAAGAAAAAAATATCTAGAGAATAATGGCTATAGTGGGTGCAAAAATTACATCTATAGAGACACACCCATAAAATAAATGCTGTCATTTGTAGTAGTGGAATGTAATGTCTGTGTATAAATATTTTTTCAACTACAAAAAAATCTAATAAACAACTTGTCAAACATTATTTAATGTATAACGGGTGCTGAGAGCAATGTTTATAAATTTTTTGGAAAAAAAGGATATATGGCGAGATCTTTTATTTGTTGACGTAGAATATTGAAATTTTAGGAAAAATTATGGTAAAGAAAAAATGTGTTTAGATGAGCAGAAAAACTGAAAAAATTGAAAAATCAAAAAAAATTTTACACCAGATTAGCTTGGAGTTCAAAAAAAGCAAGCAAATTTAAATAAGAAAAGGATATGTGGCCGACATCCTTATTACTGTCAAAATGTTCTTCATAGATATTTCGAAAGATTATCATTTCTTTTATACTTAATTTGTAAGTGATCTTAACATCTCAGTGACATAATGAAAAATTTGTTAGATTTTTTACAATAAAAATTTCTAGAACCATACGATTTTCTTCAATTCCAATTACACTACGACAAGTAATAGCCTGAGAGGTATCGTTGGCTAAAATTTCTAATGTTTCCTAGAAAAAATAAAAAAGTTTTTCATATATCCTTTTTTTCAAAATAGATAAAATTGTTATATTTTCAATTATTTTTGTATGTTTATCATTTATTTTGAACTTAATATTGTACGTAATGGTAATATCCCACTGATTCAGCAAAAGTTTTTCAAGAAGGCATCAAAAAAAATATTTTTGTTGTAAAAAAAATGCAAAAATTTAAAAAAGTATCTTTTTTGACAGGATAATTGTATCCTGCATATAAGTTCAATGTGAAATGATATTTATTACCTAAAACAGTAGAACATTTGAAATTTCTTAGATTTTAGTTCAACAGTTTAAAAATTGCTTTTAAATTTTAAATCAATTCTCATTCAAAGCAAAACAAAACAAAACAAAAATTAAATTTTTTGTTGCTCTCAAACTGTCATACCCAGTTTCATGTTTATTATGGCTGTTGCTGTTGTAGCCTGAAATTCCATAGATACTATACAACATGGTATTTGGTTTGCTTGGACTAATATTGTATGCTTAACGCATACATAAGTCTGTTATTTGTGTAGTGGCAGCAGCTACTGCTATTGTTGTAGTAAAAGTAGGAGTAGTATTAAATGTTGTTGTAGTATTTGTAGTTGTTGCTATTGTTAGTTTGTTTGTTTGTTTGAATGTTTAGTTATTTTTTGATATTTCATCCCAGGCACATCAACAGCAACTAAACTAACACAATAGCCTCTGTACGGCGCTGTCTCCTGGTCAACAAACAACTACAACAACATTGGGGTATCAAAACCTCTCTCTATCACTACGTGGGGGGTGTGTGTGTATGTGTAGCCACCTACAACTTTATAAACTACAATGTAAGCTTTAAACAAAATATAACAACAATGGCTTCTGACATATTTTGAATGAAAGGCAAAAACTGCACAAAAAAAAAACGAAAAACGGAAAAAAAAATTTGAATCATGCTCAACTAGAAATATTTTTCTATACGCTTGTTATTTTTAGGAGAGAAAAAAAAGAGAAGAAAAAAGTATATACAAAAACCGAAAGACTTACTATGGCTACGGAGACCATAACAGGATGAGTATTTGGAACAATGCGTTTAGAACGTCGTACATCATTTGTATATGCCTGTAGTTGAAAAACAAAAAACAACAAAATATAGTCAGAGTAACATGCACACAATATCTGTGTTTAGACCATATAGAGTCATATTTTCTTTCTTTTTTTTTTGCTTTACAAGATTCAAAGAGAGTGCATGACCTGTACGTGCATCCTTTTAAGCCTTTTGTCTCGTGTCACAACACAACACACATCTAAAGCTGCAACTACAGCAGCAGACGCGTCAGCTCAGCAACAATGGTCAACTCTAATGGTCACAGTTATAATAAAAAAATGCGAGAAAAAAAGTGAAAAAGCATTTTTTTCCACAAACATTTATGAATATACGGCGTACATGACAACATTGGAAGAATGTTTTAGCTGTCATAAAGCGCTGTGGGTGGTGACGTCAACAACATCAAAATCAGTATCAGCAATAACAACAACAATAACAGGCGAAGCAACAGCAATAATAACATCAACATCGACATGAGTAAGCAACATTAAAAACAGCAACAGCCATAGCATAGCGATAGCAATAGCAACAGCCTTAACTCAACAATGTGTAATGTGCAATGTCAACCGGGCAAACGTTTCAAACAAGAAACAAAAAAAAAAAAAAAAAAAACAAAACTAAAAGATAGACACACGGTGGGTCATTTAGACAAAAACACACACTTATACTAACGACCATAGGCAGAGTTATTCATACAGCCGATCGGTCAGCTTGGCCTGACAACATCAGTTTATGTCACATGATGTGTTGTCGTTTGATATTGAAGGCGGCTTAAGCTTTTGTAAAGTAAACAATGGTCACACAAATAACACACGCTCAAACGCACTTACACATACCAAATATACATATACACTTACACCCATACACTTATATTTACACCGAAGCAAATATGAATGCAAAAGGATTTATTTCTTTATATACACCCATATTCCTCGCTCTGGTAGATACCTATACATATACAAATGTGTATGTGAATAAACAAATATTTATGATTTTCAAAGCCTTATATGTGTGTGTATAAAACAGAGAGTAGGGAGTGTATGTGTGTGCATTTTAGGGTTTAACTAAAAATCATGTTTATGTAACTATACGCATACAAATATATTATCTGGGTGTTACAAATACAAACAGATTTTTTTTTAAACTTTCAAAAAAATATTGAAAATTTAAAATTTTTAGAGACTTCCAAAAAAAGGATATATGAAGAACTTTTTTCTGATTAAAGGGAGAGATCTGAAATTTCGTTTTATGTTACAACACCAATGATTACTTATCGTAGTGTTAAAAGAATTTCGGAAAATCTTCTTGACATAAAAAATTTTGAGTTCAAAAAAAATTTTTTTTTATTTAGCAAAACTTATTTAATTAACATTTAAATAATACAAACTAACAAAAAAATATAAAGAAAAAATTAAAATTTATGCAATCAAGAAAAAAATGAAATAGTTGGAGACTACGATTACTGTAATGGGATATAGGCCTGACAGGAGACATCGTTAGAGGCGGCTGTGTCCTAAACAGAACCAGGAAATTATATGCAACGAGACTCAATAATAAAAGTGAATAGAACATCACCTTTCTCTGGAGTGAAAGGGCATACTCAGCGAAAGGTAACATTAAGAAAAGACGCGGCAATATAAACTTTCATTGTAATTACAATCCAAAAAGATTTGAGACATGCGCCAGACTATGCAGAAGTAACTAAAGGATTATAACTGGTTTTTTGAGCAAACATTGTAAACTGAATAAACTTTTGTTCAGAGTTATCTCCTCAAGCTTAGTATGCAGGTACTGTGGAAAGGAGAATGAACTACCAGACCACATACGCGGAAACTGTGCAGCGTTAATGAAATAACATCGTGAAGTTTGTGATGGCAACAGTGTTGTGAGAGTCATTACAGGGACATTCTACCCAAGTTGGAGGCAGTACACTAGCTCGAGTGACCATAGTACTCTAGCTCCTATAGAAGTTGTGATTTCTATAAAAATATGTTTGCTAAGCAGGATTTTTAACGATCCAAATAAAGCTTTAAATTTAATAAAAAAAAATTTAGTTTTAAAATGATTTTTAAAATTAAAGAATTAAATTATACTGTAAAAGGGCAAGCAAAAAATGTTGTTTAAATTCTAAATATGATGAGTTTTTAATATTTTTTTAAAAAATTTTAAATTGAAACCTTTTTCAAACGTGTTTACTTATATTCTGGGTTAATTATTTAAAACTTTGTTAAGGTAAAAACAAAACAAAATGAAAACAGAATGAAAACAAACAACAAAAAATGAGAAAATAAAGTCCTTTAAGTAACAACTTTAATGTTGTCTGAAAACTTTATAAAAATCTCGTTTAGATAAAAGTCATTTTGAATTTTAATAACGAACAGAGATAGAGAGAGAGAGCAAGAGAGATGGATGGAAAAAATCCTGATACACAACAAAAGACAGATAGAAAGACAGACAGACTGAGAGACGGACAGACAGACAGACAGGTAAACAGACAGATAAGGATATTTATTGCAGGGTTTTAAGTACTTACGAGTACAGCAACAATGGCAACAACAGCAACAACAACAACAACTCATCATCATCATTATTATTATTGTCAAATGACAAATAAAAGCTCAAACAATCTGCAAATCTAATTGTAACCAACAAAAATCAAAAACAACTACAACAACAACAAAAACTTTGTTGGTTGTCATTGTTTATATCATAACAGACACAGATACGTATACACTCTCTTACATACAAAGTAATAAAAATTCGTTAGTAAAAGTACATAAGTGTGCTGATATTTTGAAATTATAAGCAAAACAAAAACACAGAACTATAGAGAGAGAAATGAAGGCAGAAAAAAAACCCGAGAAATACTGACATAAAAAGATCTAAAAGATAGCCTTACAGGTACAAAAACAAAACGAAATAGGAAGGAAGACAACGAATTTGTTTGGAGCTGTATGTATAGAATGGAAACGTTATATAATGAAATCCTACTACCTTACTGTAGCATAACATGGAAAAACTTGATAAACTTTCAGAAAGTATTTTGCTAATTCCAACCCATGTTTGTTACGTAGTTTACAATCGAGTTAAAAGTACATTTTCTTCCATTTTTTTTTCTTTTTAATTCAAAGTCAGTATCTCTTAGAGAGTCTACAACTGCGGCACTCTAGTTGAGTCGACTACTTAGTGAGGCAACACTTAACAACCCAAAACAACTTCCTTATCGTTGATAATACTTTGTTTCATTATATAATTTTACGTTTTCATTCGTTTTTCTATTTTTTTTTACTTCCTTTCTCTCTCTGTATTGCTCTCTATACTGTTGTTTTTATTGTTGTTGCTTCAAAGTTGCCATTTATGCAGCAAAAAAATAAAATGAAACCTCATACTGTAGCTCAAATAAGCTGAACGATTTCAACGAGTACTACACAACCAGCACTTGATTATGATGAATGTTGTAAAATTTTTTTTTGCTCATCTCTCTCTTTCTCTCCCTCTTTCTGCCTGTATTTATTTGTATTTTGTTTTGTGTAAGAGTTACAACAGTACTTATGCAATTATGACTTTATCCCTTTTTCCCCTTTCTTTCTAACACAGTGCGTTTGTGTTGCTTGTTGCAGGGAGGATACAAAATGATACAGAAAAAAGTGGAATACAATGTCAGTGAAAAAGGAAATAATTGCAAGAAAATAGGGAAAAAGAAAACAGGCTTAATAGCAGCAGTTAAAAGCAGAGACGTAGAGTAAACCTAAAAGTAGGCAATATTTTTTAATGTTTTGTAAGCTTTAAAGTATGCTACATTTTTTTAACAACTTTACATACATATATACATAAATAATTCGTCATTACAACACCACTTATGTTGTGAGTATTAATTTAATACCTGAACGGCGAGACCTACAATTTAAAATCTACTTCGAACTACAGATTTTTTGAGAAACTTTTCAGGGCAATTTTATTTCTTCTGAGAGTTTTTTTTGCACAAAAATCTGCTGAGAGCATGTCGCTGAAGAAATATTATTAAAAATGTTGGTGTATAACCATTTGTATTTCTATCGAATATTTGGCTCAGTGGTTTGAGGACCAACCAGAGGCCATACAGGAAGGAGTTGACAATGCTGAAAGATGTACTGTTTGATGGGGTTTTGAAGGACCAACATTACGGCTAATGGGGAAAGATGATGAACGATTATTAATGATTTTTTTGTCGCCCTATTGAAAGACGAGTTTTTTATACTTCCAGTAGTCAGTTATTCAGGCAGTGCATTGTGTTGGAATTTGGAAAATAGGCAGGGGGCAAGAGCAAAGAGGCAGCAGTGTTTGTGAAGGTGGGGTTTGAATCATAAATAATATTATAAATAATAATAATATGGAAGAAACTCTAGAGGAATAGTAAGCATTACGAGTAATGCGAATGAAATAACAATTTTGAAGCTCCAAAAAGCTTGGTTGCAATCAAAGGCATACGAAGGCAAATATTATTGACATCAGGGTTTTAGAAATTTTTATTATATTTTTTATTTAGATTCTGAGACGTCTCTGCCTAAAGTATTTTTTATTTATTGCTATTTTAATAAATAAGCAACAGCATCTATTCATTCATTCATTCATTCACTCATTCATTCATGCTCTCCTTGTCTCTTATAATATTAAATAAAACTGTAATGAATGAAAGAAAACAAAAGACGTTAAGGAAAATGTTTCAAAAGAAAAATTAAATGCAAGGATATGTTTTTATATATCCTGTGTGTCTACTTTTTTGTTTTGTGTGCAATAATAATGTCTTAATAGCATTTATTTCAAGCTTCCTGTAGAGAAAGAGACAGAGAGTGGAACTTTAAAAAAAAAATTTGTGATTTTCATAATTGTAATTGCATCAGTATGCATGTTTCTATGTACATATATATGGAAGTGGGGAAAATAATGAGCATGTTATTATCATTTATTAACAAACAATAAGCTAAAGAGAGCTTAAGTTATAGAGAGAATTGGGAGAAAATATTCAAAGGAATTTGATTTAAGAAAAAAAGGATATTAAATTTCTAGTAAATAGTATTTTATTTTCATTTCAATTTTCTTGATTTCCTTTGTACAAGGGATTTCTGTTTGACATTTTAGCTTTTCTCTGTGCATTTGTTCTGCTTAGAGATGCTGATATGGTATCCCCCTCTGCTTTACAATGGCTTTGTGAGAGAAGCTATAAAATTGTATGCAATTTTTTTGTATGCTGTCTTTGTGCTATGGTAACTGTACAATGAATGTCAAATAAAAGTCACTTTGCTAAAGGACTTTAAAAGGTTAAACGTTTTCTTACACACACGTTAAATCAACTCACATATACAGCGACACGAGTTTAGACAGCTTAAATGCAAAGAGAGAAAGAAACTACTTTTTTAAAGCATAACTATAGGGGTTTTGCGAGATAAACTTTTCTGTTATTAAACTTTAGTTTTATATTTACTGTTATTATTAATAAAACATTTATAACACCAGCTTTTGGTGTAATAATTCTTTCCCTATCTCTCTATCTCTTTTTCTCTTTTGCATGTGTATAGAAATTTGAGTTTCTGTTTTTTTTAATTAATTTTTGATGGTTGGTAACAGCGGCAGTAAAATTTAACTGGCAGACAATGTGACGTTGTAATTAAGAAATCGCTATAATCACTAATACAAACACACTCATACATACATACACTTATATTTAAAGAGATAAATACTCATACTTTTACAGTGTTAAACAACAGCGTGAGTATTTAAGTATTGCAACAGATATTGTCACTATCATGCTCTCTCCTCCTCTCTCTCTTCTCACCATTGTGGCTCTTATTATTTAATAAACGTTAATTACTTTGCTTTATTATTTCTCTTTCATTTTTTTGTTTGCTTGTTTGTTTGTGTGTATGTAAGTGCGTGTAATTGTCTTCACATGTCTGCTTCTACGTATGTAAGTGTATGTGTTCTTATTAAAAGCCTTTTAGAGCAGCTGTTGTTTAAGTGTTTTTTGCTGTTTCTACAATACATTCACACAGTCATTGTTTGTTTTGAGGTTTATTAAATATTATAAAGGGGGAGGGGGGTTGGAGATGGTGGTTGTACTCTTTCCCCTCTGTACTCTTATTATTTAAGCCACACACAGTAAGAGTGTGTCATTACAATGACAATATTTCTCTCTCGATAAGCAGTGTGAGTTGAGAGGGTGGTATTTTATGAAGACTTTTTCTTTAATATCCTTTATAATTTTTGGGGAATGTATTCCTTACAGACAACAAATTTGTGCCATTGTTAAGTGTATTTTTATTGGTATAAAAATTAAATTTAATTATTAACAATTAAAAAATTATTAAACACACTAATAAAGTAATTGTCAGCGAAAACAGTGCAGGCGCTTTCGTTATAGTTCTTTCTACTACTTAAGACGAGTCCTACCTTCTACTGATTTTAAGCTGATGACTTGCAAACTAAACCTCAACATATGTAAACTCTGAGTGTTACAGGGATGTGGATCATCGATTCATATGACCACATCAAAGCCAGATTCATTCGTCATGTATAATCACAAATGTGCTTCCAAATCAATAGTACTACGCTGAGCATCAAAGCTAAGCTTATATAGACTTGCTAGAAATTTTAACAGACTGATCTGAGTCAAAGGCTGTGGCATGTTGAAGGATGTTGCCTTAATAAACGAAGGCTCGTGGATTAAACTTCAACTTAGAGAGCTCGAGAAAAAAGATATCTTTGAAAGAGCTACTGCGACACAGTTTTAATGTCAATTATTATGGCATTAGGATTAAGAAAGCGCTAATAGAAACCCCAGATCTTGGGCCTTAGAGCTGAAGTCACTTTATGGTGTACATACATGCCCGATGGACGGTGGGCGAACGCCAATGCCACTGCCGACAGATACGCAGGCAGATAGATGGCCTGACCACCAGTGCACTCTGTTCCAATCCATCCAAGGCATTATTTGCTTCACTCAATTGTCTCTCTCTGACCTTTTATTGAAACATAGGGCATTCCAGCAAATGATGTCTGCAGAGGTTGTGGACCTTAGGAGGAGGAAGAGACTGCCTTTCACCTCTTAAGTCAGTGCCGTGCTTTTGTCATGAAAAGGCGGAGTTTTTTAGCCTCTCACTTTTTGACATGCGTGACTGTCCTCTAAAATAGAAAGATTGCAAGATATATCTTGAACACGCATTAGTTTGCTTTAGGGAATGTCTGATCACCGGGTAGAATATTTATGTATTTATTTATTTATTAATTACAATACAATTACAAATTATATTCTAATTTTATACGAGCGGAGTAACAAGACCATATGCTCGGTGTAGTGTCACAGACCAGAGTCTCTGGTGGGAATCGAACCCACGACCCTCACGCTAATAGTCTAGCACACTACCCACTAGAATACCAGGGCACCCAAACCGGGTAGAATATTGACTGTGGTATAACAATATTCCTAAACCTTCGGAGGCCACCTCTTATGAGCCTTCTGACAAAAGCTCCGAGTCTCAAATTTGTCTTTCAAAGTCGACGTTAAACTGCAGATTCAGCCAGGGCACCAGAAAAGCTATAACATGGACGTTCTCTGAATAAACACAACTTGACTTTAATTTTTTTACACTTAAGCCTTAAAGTAGACTTTTGTTAGTGGCATAAATATTCTAATGGTTTCAAGAAAATAGAAAAAATATTCTCAAGTATTATAA
This sequence comes from Sarcophaga rosellei, assembly GCA_930367235.1. Taxonomy (NCBI): domain Eukaryota; kingdom Metazoa; phylum Arthropoda; class Insecta; order Diptera; family Sarcophagidae; genus Sarcophaga; species Sarcophaga rosellei. The sequence continues at coordinate 9,462,710 of OV884020.1, read as the reverse complement.
TCATAAAGATGACAACATTTTTATTTACTTTTCTTATAGAAATGAAAGCGATTTTAAGATTTAATTTCTTTATGATGGCTTTGAGTTTATTATTCTAAGGACTTTATTCATTTTGTTTTCGTTTTTTTTTGTTAGTTTTTTCATTTTATCATCCTGGTGACTAAGTTTTGCACTACCGATGTGCTGCTCTATTCTCTCAACGATAAGCATAATGTCTTTATATTATTATTGATTTTACGTAAATTAAAAAGAATAAAACCTAAGAGAGAGAAAGAGAGATAGAGAGCGAAAGTGAGAGAGAGCGAAAGTGAGAGAGAGAGAGAGAGTGATTGGAAGAAAAGTGAAAAACAAAAGGTCCTTTCATGTTTATGTGTCCTGCAGAGTGACGTTTATTACTTAATGGCTTTTCTTTTTTGCTCCAACAAAATTTATAACAAAAACATTCAGAAGAACAGACTTTGTTCGTTATCCTCCTTTTTTCGGCTACTTTCAATATATTTTTTTAGTATTTTTGTTAACCTTAATGGCGATATGTAACAAAGCCAGTGTGTGTGTATTGTTTGAAGTTTTATTATAAAGAAAAATTCAATCTTGATTTCTAAATTATATGAAGCATATTTTGTGTGACAATTGGCGATTTCAGATCTTTTTTTCTTCGTTTCGTTTTTCAGCTGCTTTCGTATCACAATAAAAATTGCATGTCTTTTGACCACAAACATTAAGGATAATAGAAGAAATACAGCCAAGCAAGGGAAACCCACAAGATAATAAAATGTTTGGTTTGGTTTGTTGTTTTTATTCAGATTCTTATAAAAATATTTGAATGAAATGACCAACATTTAAAGAAAAATAGATTTTAGCATGTTATTGAGCAGTTTTAAAAATTTACAGGAAAGGATAATAATAAATATTTGATATATATTGTACAGGAGCCCCTAAACTTCTAAAAATATATTTAAAACTTTTTTCAAATTTTTAGGTAGCCGCAAGGTATGCTTTAAAAATTGAAAATATTAATAAATTTTAAATTTCTAAATTATTTTCTATCATTTTGAGAAATAATTACAAAAATTGCTAAACATTTGCTTTAATTTTTTATCCCTAATGTATCCTTCAAAAAATAAACTTAAGAAATTGCAACACTAGGCGCTGATGGCCAGGGAATCGTTATTATATATATTATCATGTGTCACCATTAAAAAGAAATCAAGATTGGAAATTCATTACAACTAAAGTAGATTTTCCTGATGGAGAATTCTTGACAGTTGAATAGTTTTGAAACGATTCATTCGGATTATTATCACATGCGCTTAAAATCATTATTAAAAAATATTTTAAATATTCCTTAAAGCTTTAAACCCCTAAAAGTATACTTTATATTTTTTAAACAACCCGCTAGAATATGCTTCAAAAATTAAAACTTAAAATTTAAAAATATTATTCATTTCCTTTGTCTTCTAAAACCCTGAACCCGAAACCTTTAAACCATAAAAAATTTTTTCTTAAAAGAAAAATAAATGAACTTATCCTTGTTATCCTTAGCAGAAGATACACATGCAGAAGCTGAAAAAAAACTTAGGAAAAGGACTTTTGTTGAACTTTTTAATGAAATGAAAGTCACATCATTAAATGGATTTCCTCTTTTTTTATTTTTCTACACTTAGCTTTCTTTCTTGTGTGTGAGCCTAAAAGCAGCCTTTAAAAAATGATTCACAGTGTAAGCGAAATGAAAAGAAAAATGAAGACGGGAATCATAAAACAGCCAAAAAGAAACCCTTAATCAGCTTAAATTCACACGTATTGATTGAATTCTCATTCATTCCGCTTCATTTTTTTCTTCATTTATTTTCTTCTCTTGTTATATTGCTCTGACTTGATGCCTTACATTTGCCATCAATTTCATCAGTCGTAGTTTACTTCTAATGAATGAAATACACACAAAAAGGAAAACTCTGTAGTACTTATAGGTCCTTTACTGACAACAAAAGTTCAAAGCATTGACAAAAAATAAAAGAGAAAAGTACTTCTAAGAAGGCAGTGAGAAAGAAACACAATTTTACTGCCTTAAAGTTAAAAAATTTAAAGCCTATGCGAAGGCTGACTTTGCAATATACAACATTTTTTATAATAGACAGTAAAGCATGAAATATTGTTGAAAAAGGCAGTGGCAACCACAATAAAATTGTCACATTAAATTAGCAAAAAAACGAGGAAAAAGAACTGAAGTCTATATTTAGGCTGATTGTTTTAAAACTCTGCATTCTGCAAGGAAAATTGCGTGTTTAGAGGTGTTTAGTTTGACTTGACAAACAATATTAAAATAACGATTTGTTGTTTTACAAAAAAAAAATAGAAATGAGGCAACGGAAACGCACAATTTATTGTATGAACGTAGCTGGAGTACCTTAAAATTTTATTACTTTCCTTAAGAAAAAAAAACAAAAACTGCGAAAAATTGACTTCCTAGCTGGGCCTGTTATAGACCTCTTTTAAAAATTCAATGTCTTTTCCTTTTTTGAGTTTTAATAAATGATTTGCAAGGCAAGTAAGCGAAAAATTGTCATTTTCAAACGTTTGTATTAGGGCTGCCTGTCTACTTTCAACATTATTTATCAAATACTGAAAAAAAAGGAAAAAAATTAGGAAATAAGCGAAACGCGTCTCAAGAAATATTGAGTTTTATTTGCTTTGTATTTGTAGATAAATAAAATAAACGGAAACGGAAATTGCAATTTGACATAAAGTCAAGGAAAAAAATCGTAATTTATAGACTAGCAAAGAATTACAAAAAAAAAAAAATTCAAAGTAGAACATCAAAAAGAAAAGAAAAATAAAACGTAGTGCAAAAAAATAAATCACAAGATATACATATACTACAAATTCTTTTCATTTCCAAGCCTAAAAATATCCTTCAATTTAGAACGCATTAAAATATTACAATAGCAAATGAAGCATGAAGAGATCAAATTTTTTGTGAAATACCAACAAATAGACATAGTAATCTATCATAACAAAGAATTCTATCACATCCTAGAAGTATGTATAAATTTTTCTCTTGTTACTAGCCACTACCTAGTTTTCTTTAATTGGCGTTAGTTTGTTTTATAATTAAATGCTCAAATAGTATTTCCGTTTAATTAACCTCTTAATATTGATATATTTAAATAATTTAATTTATATAAAAATAACTGCCTAAAAGTATGCTTTATTTTTTAAATTTCATGCTTACAATTACTTGAAAATCTCATTAGAATTTTTTTAATGATTTTAAAAATAATAATAAATTTCCGAGAGAGCTTCTAAAATTGTTAACACGGCGTTTCCTAAAAGTATGCTTCAACTATTTAATACTTGATATTATAATTAAATTAAAAATCTTGCGAATTCTTTGTTGTTATAACGAATCGTTTAAGAAACCGTATTTTAAACAAATTAAAATACTTATCTACCTTTTGTAATTATCTTTCTAGTATTATTAGTGCAAATATTTTTTCAATATTTTATTTTCCTAAAAGTACACTTTGATATTTTTTGCTTTTTCTATTACAACTATTACTTTTAATCAATTGATTGCTTGTTTTGAAATTGTTTTCTACATTTTTAATTTAATTTTATCAAGTAAGTTTTGTTGTCTCGTTCAAAACTACCAACGTAGGCAAGCGTATACATACATACACGTGTGCAATATTTCATGACACTTCAAATTAAAGTTATCACATTTTGTTTTCATTCTCTTTCCTTTTTTCATAATCTCTTTTCTCTTTATTTTATTTTTTCATTTGTTTTTTTCTTGCTGTCATGTCAAGATAAACATCAATACGAATTAAAAAAACATTATTTCAACACTTGGGGGAAGCGTAATAATAAAAAATGCGAATAAAAAAATAGAAAAAAAAAAAATAAGAAAACAAAAGAAAGGACTTCATTATATTAAGTAACGACCATTAGTTATAAGCAAACGTTTGTCTATATAGTAAAATAACATAGAAATTAAGGGGAAAAATAAATTTATTTGCTTAATATTTAGTAAACAAACCATAAGCGGAGTTGAGGAGTAAGAAAGTAAACAGAAAAAAATTGGCTTCAAATAATAGTAATAATTATAACCAATAAACAAATATGGCAGGGTGTATATCCCTAATAGAGTGCCATATATTTTATTATTTTTAATTTCACTCACTCTCTCGTCCTTTCTACGATATTTTTTATTTATTTAATAGCAAAACCATTTTTCTAATTGAATTCTGTTGTTTTTGCTTTTGAATTTTACATAAAATATTAGTTTTAGATGCGCCTCATGCTATGCTACATTTATTAATACAAAACCCCCTTTAATATTTAATAAACAACGAAAAAAATTCAGAAACCGACAGAGTGAGAGAAGGAAAAATGAAAATAAAAGCAATATTAAGGTGTGTCCTTCATTAGTTGTGGTGCCAGAAATTGTAGGTGTTTTTGATAGATTGTATTATCCTTCCTTCCCCTACTCTTATTACTCACTGCTTGCTTTTGTAGACACCCAAGCCTTTTATTTACAAAACAATATTGAAATTGTTATTGTTTGTCCTTTGCTATTCTCTGTCTCACTCTCTCCCTGTGTCAAGTATTTTAGTAATGAAATGTTAACAAAATACGATAAGATCAAGAATTGCAATATTGTTGCATTATTACTATTATTATTATTGTTATTGCTATAGTTGTTGTCATTATAGTTGCTACTGTTGTTGTTATTATTATGATTACAGAGATTATATGTTATTTCCTATTGTATATTTTTAGGCAACAACAAGTTCATACATGTTATACAGTTTAGTTCATGTTTATTTCATTATTATTATGTTTAGCGATTAGTGGTTAATGATTGTAGACATTAAATACCATTAAGTGGAGGGAGTGAAGCCATAAAATATTATAAACAAATATTAGCCAAAAAGCTTTTTGAGAGTAAAGAGCTATTATTAAAAAAATGGTTTTGTGTGGGAGCAAAAAAAATCTATTTTTGAAGCATACTTTTAGTATTTTTTCATAAAAAACATTTTCTGTTTCACAAATTTATAGCACCATATACATACATATACATATCTGAGTTCTAGAACAAACTGGTTATAATTTTTTGTAGAATACTCTAAGGATTATAACCAGGTAAGGAATTCTAAAGTAATCACATCTTCTTTGCTTAGGTTTTTATTTTATTTTTTTAAAACAAATTCGGCAGGCTTTATAGGAATACCTCATTCTTTTTGCTTACTGCAAATTAAATCTTATTGTCTACCATTTTTGTAGCATACTTTTAAGTGTCAATTCATAAGCACACTTTTGGAAATTAATTTCATATAAAATCAATCAAGAAATCAACTTAGTTTTTGTTACTCTTTTCTATTTTGTTTTCTGTGAATTCAAGTTCGTTTGTTTTAATTTTTTTTTAGCATACTTTTAGGTTTAAATAGAATGATTTCGTAAGCATACTGTCAAGAGATAATTACGTCCCAGTTTCTTAAAAAAGAATTTGTTACAAAAACTAATAATTAAATTATTTTTGAAAGCATTACACAAAATTTGTATTGCTTTGGAATATATTTTATTGTAGCATACTTTTAGGTTCTTGTTACTATACCTGAATTAACTTTTATAATTTTACATGCAAAACTTTAAAGTCCTTATAAAAAACATTTAAATTAGTAATCTAACATTTTTGTAGCATACTTCAAGGAGTTTTAATTAATTTTATTTGATACTTGCTGATTAGAAATATTGATGATTAGCATATTTAAAAAACATGTTTCTTAAATATTGATTTAATAATAAAAATATTTTATTTAAATGCAATGAAATAAATATTCAATTTTTATTCTCTCGATTTAATTGCTGAGCAGTTAGTTGAATGCTCTATTGGCCATATTAAATAACAGTAGTAGACTTAAGCTAATACAAACACATAGCTGGCCACTATTTTATGGCTGAGACACAATTATTTTATTGCCATGGATTGTTTTTAAATAAAATATCAAATACAACCAACCATACAGTATCATACATTTGAATGAATATCTCTATATTAAACGAAGCATACTTTTGAGCATAGACATTAAAAACATTTGAACGAAAAGAAATTAAACAAAAAAGCATTTAAAACATTTAGATTTGTTCGTTTTTAAATATTTGTTGTCTACTTTTAGGCATCATACGATTTGTTTTTAATGTCTATAGGATGTGTTGTATGCGAATGTGAGGGTGTATATGAAAAATGGAAAAATTTATATCTACACATGCATACATAGTTTATGTATGTATATGTATTCTAATAATTTTTGTTTTTGTTGTTGTTTTGCTATTTTCATAGTTCATTGATTTTCAATTTGATAGATGTCTATAATAAATGGAAAAATAACACAAACAGAGATAATAAATATTTATAAATAAAAAAGAAAGAGACAGAGAATGAGAAAAAAAGAAACCTTCTAAACATTCATGAGTGTATGGCAATACAGGCTATTGTAGGTTTCGATAACACCAGGCTCTTCACTCCTCTTTCACTTAATCATAGATTTATACAGAAAACATGACTGACAGACGGACAGTTACACAAACAGACAAGCACATAGTCAATAGTCATTCATTCAGTCAAACACTTGGTTAGACAATTGTTGTTGTTGTTGTTTTTTAATGATTGTTTGTATAGCATTAATGGTTTTTATTTTATCGCTAAGAGAACAGCATAAAACAAAAATACCATGAAGGTGGTTTATTATCATATGTTTGGTTATACGCAATAAGATAAATTCACATATGTATAAAGTCTGTAAACGAGTCTAATCATATCTAAACTCTACAGTTAAGAGGGCTTTATTAGATTAAAAAACAAACAATGCGGGCTTGGAAAATACAAGTGAGAGAGAGAGAGAGAGAATGGAAATTAATTTCAAATTAGCATATGTATTGAAAACATTTTTTTTCTGCAATATTTACATTTAATTTAAACTTTGTTTTGCTATTTGTTCTGTTTTTTATTTTTGTTCAATCTCCATATATTAAATAAAATCACCTAATAACCTCCATAAAATATGCTACAACTTTTTTGATTTTTTATTTTATTTGATATCTTATCTTAATGTTTGAGTGGTTGTTGTGCCAAAAAAAAAAGGAGAAACAAAAAAACAAATATTTCGTTTTAATTTTTTTTGGATTTTATTTAACCCTCTAAAGACAAAAAAATGGAAAAAATACAGCAAAAATAAATGAAGCATATATAAGGGGTAATGATTTTAAAACCGATTGTAAAGTATAGTAAATTTACGAAAGTGTGTTCAATTAATTAAGTTAGTTGTGGGACCAAAACATATACTTTTTTTCATTAGGAGCGTACTTTATACATGTAAACAGGTCTGACACAATTTTAAAATGACGGAACATATATTATTGGTAATACAACGGTACGATTTACCGATGACTGCCATTTGAACCTAACCTAAGCTTTATTTGTGCTCAAAATAATTTGTTATGAAGTTGTGTTTTTGAATAAATAACTTTTATTTTTGAAATGTTTATACGATTTCTAATAAATTTTGTTGGTAATCATGATATTAAGAATTTCTATTTTTGTTGCATATTTTAGGGCGTTTAAAGTTGTGAATGTGAAGTCATTTTCGCACCAGCTATAAATTTGTATACATTTGATGGAATTAGTAGTAAGTTTTTGAATTTTAGGCAACTATATAAAAAAAAAATTAAAGCATAAGGCAAGGAGTTGGAGTTTTATAAGAAATTATAGAGTATATTAATTTTTTATACGCATTTAAATCTATTTTTATACAATATTCGTATTTATATTTTAATATTTCTTAAAATTTGTTGTCATATGCTGCCTACTTTTAGGCATATTTTTGCAAATTTTATAAACAAAACCTCATTTAATGGGTTTAATCGTACATATGTATATACAGTTTTACTTTTATAATTTAAATTTTTTTATTATTTATTTATAACAACGTGCATACATACATATGTACGTACGTGTATGCATATTTATTAATGTATCTAAAGCGTTAATGAACTTTTTCATGCTTGATGGCTTAAAGTTCAGAGTTAATATTTGTGTTTGTTAATAAAGTACCCCGGTTGTAAATACACAGACAAACATGTTCTTGTTTTTTTACATACAAAGTACATATGTATTGAGAACAAACGTGTACCTTTATATACAGTATATGTATGTATGTGTATAAAAGTTGGTTACAGGGTGTAGGACTGCTTGTCTTGTGTTGAAATTCATATAATTTATCATTACAAGGTGAAGTGTGTATAAGCAATTTTTTATTATGTTGATTTTTAATCTTTAGCAATCATTTTAAGTTATTGCAACAAGGGATTCCATATCATCTTTGTATAAAAACAAACGTAAGATACACACCCTCTCTCTCTCACTATTATATAAAAAATAATTCTTTTTTTATTTTTTGGTTTCATATCTTTGCTACTGTTAAGTATGTTGTACCGACTAAGGCGAAAGCAGGTAGGACAGAGAGAGAGGGGGGGAGGGGTCGGAAGGAGCCTAGGTAATATGTTAAAAGATATACAGAAAGAAAGGAAATGAATATTTATGAGTAAGATAAATGATGTATAAAGGTATACTGTTTACTGTGTGTGCGTGCTTAAAAACAATTCTAATCTCCACGTAGAGGTGTGTGTTGCTAGATGAAAAGTTATTCCAAAAGGAAATATTTATTGTATATACTATATTGTATATGTATATATGCTATACATGCATATATAAATTTTGTTGCCATTTCATTTATTTTTAGCAAGACAAGAGAAATAATGAAGTGAAAACAAAAGAAAAAGAAATTAAACACCCAATAAAATGTTAACATCACATCACACTATAAAAATGTAAGACAATCTAAAATATATTCACACAATACAACACCTTAAAGTAGGCCATAAATTCATTAGGAAAAGCCTTTGTTATAGCCAATAGGCTGTAGAGGTGTAAATAGTGTCTTGTAAATGTGTTCGAGAACATTTAAGAATTTATTAGTTGGAGAATATTTGGATTTTCTTTTATTAGCTACGAAAAACAAAACCATAGAAACAAAATTATTTCTTTCATTAACTTCAAGGATATGGCACCAGGAACTTCGACAGTTCAAAAGGACATTCCATTGAAGCTACATCTGTCAAATTCATTGTTAAATATTCAATATGTTTAGCTAGATTTGCAGGGATAACTATAGAGAGGGATGACTATAGACAGAGATAACTTTAGATCAAGTGTTTGCTGAATAAAACTCTGAAACAGTTTGAAACTGACCTTAATTTTCATCGAAAAATCAACGTCATAGATGAGGCCTATTTGTGGATGAATGGCTACTTGAACAAACAAAATTGTTAAATTTGGAATGATACTAAATCCGCATGAGATCCGAAACTGTACCATGCATGGTGAAAAAGTCACTGTTTGGAATGGATTTTTCATTAGCAGCGTCATTGGATCGTATTTCTTTGAAAACATTGTTTGACAAGTCATCACTGACAATAGCGAGCACTATAGCTGAATGATTACCAACTTTGTTTGACCTGAATTGAATGATCTGGATCCCACCGACATGTGGTTTCAACTGTACGAACCTACATACCATAAAGCTTATGCCACATTTGATATTCTGCAGGAGCAATTCTAGGGCATGGTCATCTCAAGGTGGGGGTGATGTGAGAAATCATGCGATTGATTCCAACCGACTTTTTCCTGTGGGATTTTCTAAGAATCTCTAGGCATCGATTAACGGAGAAAGGACAGGAATTTTGCAAGCCAAACTTGAGAGTGATAACTAGTTTCCTTATGGAATATTACACTGTTAGGTCGCTGACGTGGATCAGGGTTTGATCACAGTCAAAATAGCTGCAGAAAATGTGCAGATAAAGAAATATTGGAGACGATGGAGCAACTCCTCGGTAGTTGTTTAGCCCTATAAAGGCTATTGCTTGTTTGAATTCATTGCTTAGAGTGGAGGGTTATTATATAATTTCTCTGCCTGATAAACGTCTAACCTAACGCATGTAATCATTGCTCAGTTGCCAGATATTTTTAGTATAATGGACGTACACGTTCTTGAACCTTTCTATTAATAATATAGTGCCATATTACGGTCGTGGACAAAGGAGATACTCAACTATGCAAAAAACAGCCCTGATTGCATGGTTTACTAGAGAATATGGCATTGAATTTTATTTCATGGCCAGAACATTATGAGATCCTGTTGAACCGAACTACAGATCATAGGTCTCTTATATCAAATTTAAGCCATAAGAGCACCGGCTGTAAGCAGAATGTGAAGAAGCTAATGACTTCACGGCTTTTGTGTTAAATATCCAAATGGATTAGCTTATAGCCAGAGGAATATAAATGTTAGAAAATGTTGCTGTTATTAGGTAAAAGTTTTTCTATAAAAATCCATCATTTTACACTCCACAACCTATATCTCGATAAAAGGTTGGAAAGGGAGTTTTTCTCTGCCTCACATCTAGTAAAAGTAACTCTGCTCTTAAACAGACTGTTTGCTTCTATTGTTAATCCACAAGACATTTTTAAGAATATTTTAGAAAGTTTAAACCATATCGCTATTGAACTGTAGAGTTCAGGGATATTTGACTCATTCCAATTAAGCCTTGCAGTTATGTTGAAAACTTTGCAGCTCTAGAACGAAATATAATGACGGTATGAGGAGCTAAATAGATCGCATAATCAGGAAGCAGTTTTTGAAATATATTACATTTGACTAGGGTACCTTATCATACTTCGTGCAAACCCTACTCAAATTCATTGGCAGCCTGCTTTTATATTCTCAATCAAATTAAAGCCAATAAATATAAAAATTTTTATATCTCCTCCCTACAAATTAAGTAATTTGTAGAGCTAATAATGAGCAAAAAAAAAAGAAAGAAATATGCTTTGATTTTTCATGCTTAGAGCTAAATTAGGTTGTACTACAATATGAAGCATATTATAAAGCTTTGTCCGACGACTAAAGCCATACAACAATTGTTTAAAAATTATATGAATTACAACAATTGTAAAATGAAAATGAAATGTAATTTATTTCTCTTTGCGCTTCTTCGCTCCCCCCTCTTGTTATTCATATCCTAGCATATGACCTTTTAATATTAACAGCGAATTCAAAGCATTCTTGTTATAGCTAATGTCGACGTCAATGTCGATGTGGATGATGATGATGATTGGTTTCTGTGTAATAAAAATGTTCTCTTTTTTTTCGATTACATTTGTATGAAATTCAACAACAATTGTTAGTACATACATACATCATATATATGCATCTATATACACACAGATAAATATATATAAAGTATGTATATAATAATCATTTATATAATGGTTAGAGGTTTAGAATTTATCAACATTTTAGGAGCTTCATTCAGTTAATTTTAAACCAACAAAAACCATCTCCCTTTCCACCTCCCGCCTGGTAATACCACCTCTACCGAGGATAACAATAATGCTTTACAAACCTATCACTGTACCTTATTATACACAATGATGTATAGGTTTTACCACACTCAGAGGCAAAAGGGAATGGAAATTGAGAATGGAAATGGTAGACAGAGAGAGAGAGAGGAAACAAATAACTAAAGAACTTAAGCCTCCTTTAGAAAACAAAATGCTTTTATTTGTTCCTTAGATTTCTGCTAATAAGCTTTTTGTATTGTGCGCTCTTAAAGACATTATTGGAAAGCAGACAAAGCGGTAGGTGTAGGAGATGGAGATTGTGGGCAAAAAAATATAGAGAAATTACTAATAAGGTTATAGAAAATTGTTAAGGATATTGATGACTTTGTATAAAGATGGCTGTAAGTATAAAAAGCGAAACAGAGAGAGAGGGAGAGAGAGCCAAATGAAATACAAAAGAAAAACGTAATTTTGTAAGTTATTGAATACGACAGCGACGACGACGACGATATGTTTACGTTGGCAAAACTATACATCTCACGGTTAATAAATTGTAATTGCATAATGCAGGATTCACTAAAGATATTATAGGGTTATAAAATAGATTCAATAGAATTTGAAAAATATAATTCTCGATTGTTAGAAAAATGAAAGCATACTTTTAGGTACTATCAAATACTAAATTCATAAGGAATACAGACCGAATTCGAGGTAATAATAAAGAATTTCGTTGGGAAAATATTCTTGTTAGCAATCACTTAATTTGCCCCCAAGTATGCATGAGTTTAGGTTATTGCAAGTGGTACAAAAACTAAACAAAAAGTAACCAACTTTTAGGAGCAATAAAATATCAAAAATCGGACTAAACTGTCATAAGGTTGTCTGAGTTATATTGGTTCAAAATACGATCTATTTATCTAAGAAATTTGTAATGCTTTCCATTATCATGACTATACTATACTCTACAGCAGCTTACACAACATAAATGCAAAATAAAGTCTACTTTTAGGTTCAATAAATGGTCTGCAATTGAGTTCAGGAGAAAAAAAAATGTAAAATGGTACTGGCGAAGGCTATACTATGATAAAAATTGGAAGGGTGTCTGAGAACTATGCAAAAATTTACACATTTAGGCCAGTCACTTTCAATGGGAGAGGCCATTGATGCATGCCATTAAAACAGATCATTTACATCGAGCCATTCAACTCCTCATATATCCTTCAACATCATTTCCGATTGCTTCGTAAGGGATGGCAAGAATTTGGCTTGTAATCATATCAGGCGTGAATACTGGCAGTACGATAATGAGCAAAATAGAGGTTCTTTAATTTACAATTTCTAAAGACATCGTGAGAGAAGACTTCTATCTGGCAGTATTACCGACAGTTGAGGGTTGTGTAATCTCACGTAATTAGTGTGTCAACGAAGGAGAAAAGTGAAATGTTTCATGCTTTTTGTTTCAAACTGGGCCAATTTAATTTGAAGCTCAAGGAAGTCTCCTCTACTAACCACAAAGTGGTAAAGTTGAAGCAGATGAGATCAACCAAGGGTCTCATGCCTACTGACATACACCTTAACCATAATGTAGACCTGTTGTGTGCTCACTAACATATTTTTGTAAGTATTAAAATTTTTGTTGCCTACTTTTAGGTTAAGCAAAAAATAAATTTTCTTAACATACTTAAACGAATTGAAAGTGTAAAATAAAACAATTCCGTTTACATAATTGACATTAAAAATTACTTAAAAACAAATTAAAGCATATCTTAAGGATGAACACGAAAAAAAAGAGAAAACCTAATGCATTTCAAATTAATACTTCGTGTTACTTTTGTTGTTGTTTCGCCTCATAAAGAAGAACAAGGAAAAAGATGAAAGAAAGAAAACAAAAAAAAAAGCAAAAAACGCACACGATCTTCTTTATCAACTCAAACGTGCAATTTAGGCATCATTTAATTTTAATTTCATGCCAAATGAATTTAAAAATATTCTCTTCTGCCATTGCGTGTAACACAAACAGTGTGTGCATTTCAGTGTGTGGTGGGTGGAACTAAATTTCACATGAAATCCTTAAGCTACTCTCTTGTGGTGTGTATGTGTATGTGTGCCTGTGTAAGTGAGGAAGAATGTTGGCAACAATTTGACTGAAAAGCTGTAAGAAAAACACGAAATGTGAACGTGACAACAACCTTACTAAAACGTCAAACTAAAGACAGGAACAAATTACACATTATTATTGCTGTTGCTGCTGCTGTTGTTGTTCCTTGCATACAATAACATGTATGTATGTATGTTGTAAGCAGAAGAATGAAATTCTATTCTTTTTTTGTTTTTGTTCTTGTAATATATATGTACATACAATATAATAAAAAAATATATGTTTAATGGAAAAAAATTTCTCGTTTTTTGTTTTGAATTACGAAAAACTAAAATAAAAACCAAGAGGTTGAACTTGTATTTCTCTTGTTGTTGGCTCAGAAAAGACAAGAAACGAGAAAAGAAATGGGGAAAAAATATTTTTAATGATGAAAAATATCTTTAGCCAAGCCATGTAGTATTATTTGGTATGAAAAACAGCTTCACATAAAGGTAAGAAATGAGATTTAACATTAGAATATAATGTTTGCGTTACAAACACAAAAAAACAATAACAAAAACAACATACTTAAAAAGAAATCATTGTTTTGTTACCACAACATAATGTATGAGCGTAAGGGCAAGTAGTATAAGGCATGTGTAACTACGTATATGAATGAATATAAACTTATATTAATGTGCCTGGACTTGAAAGTTATCACGTGTTGTTTGGCAAAGTTGTGATAAGATTTTTCGCAACTAAAGAAAACCAAAATCTAAGTTAAAATTGATGAACTGGCATTTTGTTTCTATTAGAAAAGCTTTCAGCGCTTTAATATAAAGATAAAGTAATATGGTTGAAGAAAAAAACAACACAAAGAAAAATCTCTAAAATTGTATACTAAAAGTATGCTACAGTTTTCTCAAGAAATTTTCTGAAATGAACAACAAACAAACTATACTGTATCCAAAAATATATTTTGGTCATAACTAATATTTAGTTTGCTTCAGAAACTGGCGTTTTGATAAAATTAAAATTTTCCAAGAACGCCTTAAAGGTATGCTTTAAAAATAATATTTAAAAAACCAGTTTCAGCAAAAATTAATTGCATCCACAGACCTGATTGAAATTCTGAAAAGAAAACGATAATGTTTCATGATGTAATAAATACTTTTTGATTCTACTCTCCTGTTAAGGTATCAGTTATAAGTTTCTTGAGGCTGAGTTATTTAAATAAATTGCCTACTTTTAGGGGTTAGTTTGATAAACAAAACATTGTAATGTTATCTGCTACGTTAACATAATCTTTTTGCACGCTGTCTTCTAAACAATGCATTTCTTGATTTGTTCAGATGTTAAAAACATATTGCCTAATTTCAGGCGTTAATTAAAAAAACTTACAGGATACCAAAATTTCATAATTTTTTCATGCTACTTAAAGTTTCATTAAACGAAACTAATCGTTTTACTTGAGTTTATATTTCAAAAAATTGTTGCCTGCTTTCAGGCGTTAGCTTTAAAGTTATCTAAAATAAGCATGTGCTTTAACAATTCGTTAATCTCCTGGTGATTCTTTTTTTTTTTTTGCTTTGGTTTTGCTGCATGACCTTTAAACTTTATCAGAGGTTATTGTTTTAAGAAAAAAGAAGACAGAAAAAAAAATTAATAATAAGAAAACTTAATTGAAAACATATTTCCTTTATTTTTTTGCTTTTAAATCCCTGGCAGTATTATATTCTTTCTTTATAGTTTTTAATTTTTGCTCTCAATTACTATCTTCAAATTCTGATGCTGCTGCTGCTGCTAGGAAAAGAAGCGAAGTTGAAACCTTTCTAATCTTTGGCAAAATAATACTGATGTTGTAACCAGTTTCTCATACAGACAAGAGCTCACTCACAATGTACGTGTTATTGTTGGCACAATTGAAACAATTTAAAGTTTGTTGCTTAATCCTTAAAGGAATTTAATTTTGCTTCTATCTACTCTACTCAGACTCATCTTAACAAAGTATTGGCGAGAGTAAAAGAGCAAGTAATTTTCGTAGTAGTGTTGTTGTCTTGAATTCAACATTTTCAAAAATGAAATTAAAGCTTAAAAAGTTTTCTTTTATTTTTTTTTTTTTGGCAACAGCTAAGAAAAAAAAACAAGAAACCAAAGGAGAGAGCGGGAAACTTAACGAAAAGATTTGAAATGTTCAAATAGTTGTTGGCTGCTTTTCGTCTTCTAAATACTTTTCTTTTCAAATAGTTTTTCCCTCTGCTTACCCCTTTGCGGGTCCCTAGCTAAGCATTTATTTTTCATTTTCTTTTTCAACGTTATTGTTGCATAGCAAAAGGCTTTATGGCAAAAGTCTCAGCTTATCTTAAGCAATTTGCTAAAAGTTCTTCGCCTACATATATACACACATACACTAGCTGTGAGTGTTTTTAAGAAAAGGACATTTTTGTGATTTCTCTAGGATATTTGTTAAATGAAATGTTCTTTTCTTCTCCTGCTGCGTTTTATTCTTCATGAGTTTAGTTTTATAGAAGTCCGTAAATTCGTTAGAATATCTTTAGTATTCTCTCGCTCTCTCCCTCTCTCTTTCTATCTTAGCTAGAGCTTGTATAACTGCTACCAGTGCTGAGTTTCCATTTCTGATGCTGTTAAATGCCAAACTGAAAATGCAATTATTGTGACAAGTTTAATTGCTTGTGGTTAAAGCGGTATGGTTTCTTTAACTCTATCTACTATATCCTAGTATTTGGTATGCCTTGCCTTTTGCCAAAAGATTTGATTATCATTAGTATTTTTAGTATAAAAGATAAAAGCAAAAGGACTAAAACTCGACAATTTATTTTTTTACGTTTTTTTCTTCTTTTCTATAACTTTACAAGAAGTTTCGGGTTAAATAGACTTTTCAACAATTTTAACACGTTGACGTAAATGACGTCTATAGACGTCATGTATGAGTGCACGTAAATGCAAACGACGTCTATAACCGTCGAAAAAATTTAGAGTTATAAAACAAAAATTTAGTTGTAATTCAGTTTGATTTAGATTTCTACCAATTCACTCAATAATACTCCAAAAGGAAAATGTTATACTTATATTTCTTGATTTATTTTTAGATTCATGATTTTGTTGCTATAAGAATGCATGTAGATTTTAACGACGTGTATAGCCGTCTCTTTCAGTCTGACTTCAGTCTGACCAACTATGATTTCTACTACAAATAAATATAAAAAAATCAAAATGAAGCCAAATCACATAGCGGATTACAATTCAAATATGTCAGGAATAGATAGACGCGATCAGACGATCACGTACATATTATTCTTCACCAAGAAAGAGCATTCGTTGGTACAAAAAAGTAATTTTCCATGTATTAGATCTATGTGTTTGGAATTCATATTCATATATAAAAAATTCCACAAAAATGTAAAGTTCCTTGAGTTTCGGGAGTCTCTTATTAGATCGCTAATAAGGTTACCCAAAGATATTTCTAATGGCAACCAACTAATATCTAAAGTGACATATGGCAGACCACAAAAAACATCTAACACATCTTTTGTAAGTTTACGTGAACAACATTATATTGAGAAGATTCCTACACCGGAAAACTGTAAAAGAGATTTTTCATATCACCGCTGCAGAAATTGCACAACACATAAATTTCGAAAAGAAACAAAATATAGGTGTAAAACGTGTTCTGAAAAGCAAGCTCTATGTCCCGAATGCTTTGAGTCGTACCACTTATTTTGTTGGTAGTACATACATATTTGAATAATATTCGATTTTTTACTTTATTTAAGCTTTATAAAAATGAATTTTTTTATTTTTGTTATGAATTTGTGTAAAAATGAATTTAAGTTAATAAAAGTTAATATAAATCATGATTTTCTAAATTATTTTCAAAAAATATCTTTCGGTATCCGGACGTCTAATGCCGTTATTTGCACATCAATGGAACGAATATTATGAAAAGCAAATGACGGCTATAGACGTCCACCTTTACTTTAAAAAATTTTATATAAAAAACCATAATTTTAATCTATAAGTATTAAATCTCCATCAAACTCGCCAAGATTTGAATAACTAAACAAAAAAAAGGAAGTGTGTTTCTGAGTGCCTTCGTCAATTTCGTGGTGAGCGTCAACGTGTTAATAAAAAAAAAGATTGAAAAAAATCGTAAAATAATTGCATTCTTTAAGGAAAAATCAAATACTGCAATCTCGGTTCAAATATGTACAAAGATTCGCTATTTTTAAAGGGTACATTTAGGCTTATAACAAAATTACACCTGAGATCAAAGATGTTTGATAGACCTTTGTCATCAGCAACTAGGGCTACGAGTATAGGCTTGATGTCTAATAAATTCTTTTGGCCTGAATTGGATGATCTGGACGAGAACTACATATGGTTTCTAAGGAGCACGTCATTAGATGGCAGATAGGGACAGTTTCTGCCAGTTACAGACTTCAGATAGCGACCACAATGTCGTTTTATGAGCTTATTGTTGTCACCAAGGAAGGATAATGTGATTATTCATTAGAAATCCCAGAAATCGTAACAAAAACTGGGCACGGTGGACGTCCCCCTAAAATAAAAATCAGTTATGGAATCACAATCATCAGAAAATAGAGGAACTTATAAACCCAGCACCGGCTTATGAAATTTAATTTTTAAGAAATGGATGCAAACACACTAATTAAAGAAGAGGATAACAAGGAGGGCTTTAAAGCATCCCCAATCCTTAAATACAGGCGGGAACACCGAACCCAAAACTACAAACAAAAGTGAAAATCTTACTATTATTTCAGCTCAGATGATTGTGGAGCTCAGTGAGAACATATCAAAAAACTCACGGCCAATAAGAACCAACAATCAGATAAACAGCGACTGTAAATAACTAACTGCAGAGAAATTAATATCAGCCTTTAAATGCAAGAATATTCTGCTTTTGGTGATAAATAAGAGTATTTGGACGCGGAATATTTCATCGAATGATGCAGGTGCGTTAATTGCCAACTTGGCGTTATTGAAAAACCCTATTTTAAGCCTTATCTTAAATATACTACAATCAATTTAAAAATATTTTTGCTACCACAGAACTTTTGTGTATTTTAATAATTTCGTTACAAAAATGGTGTATAATTTTAAATGTACTGATACACACAACTATTTTACATTTTTTTTTACAACAATGATGTATACTTTTAGGCGTGATTGTACCTATTACACACATTAATTATGAAGGACCATGTATGTAAGTATATGATGACAAAAAATAGAGAATAAATCTTTAAAATATTAAAATACTGAAGAATATAAACTTTTTATGAGTTCAGAAATCATCTGACATCTGGCAATAACACAATTGAATAAAAAATCAATCAAAACAATTTCAATATGTTGGACCTTAATTTTCAGACTGTACAGTTTTAAATAAACTAATAATTTCCTTATTGTAACAAATAATTTACATTCGTTTTACACTTTTTGTATTCATTTCAACAACTAAAATTATACATCTCTGGTTTACAGCCTATAAGTATGCCAATAAATGTATATTATTTTACATATTTTGAAATGTGCTTTAAGAAAACTGAGTAGGTATTTGTTAAGTATTTCCTTATATTAAAACTAATTCATTATGAAAGACACACATAGAAAAATAACCACATTTAAAAAAAAGGCTCTTTCACACTTAAAGAAAAAAAAAATTTAGAGTGTTATACTCAAGTTAGTTTAGATTTGGTTTTTTTTTTGTTTTAATAGAATTAAACACTATTTAAAATAACAGTAATTTAAAGGCTAAGAATAAAGCATCATTTATAAGAAATATGAAACGAAACAAAAGAAATCGAAACTTACCGCTGCGGCCTTCACTATCAGCTGGCTTGAGCTGTAAACCGCGGTTCATCTGAAAAAGAAAAAAAAAGATGTAAATTAGTTAGTAAGTTAGCATCCAAGAGAGGTTTCTTTATAAATCCTTGATATACATATACAAAACATTCTAAAATAATTTGAGTTACCACCCTTTTTCGCCTTAATGTATGCTTTAACGCGGCTATCTAATGAAGTTTTATAGCTTAAGCAATTTAAATCAATTTGACTACCTAACTAGCCCTAACAGGACATAATCATAAAATGTTGAAAAAAAAAATACAAAATATGGTTGCCAGCAACCAATAAAGTATACTCGTATGGATTTTGTTTAACATTAAATTGCAAAGTAATTAAAATTGAAAAACCATTAAAATCAAGTATAGCCATACAAACACCCACATACACACACACACACACATTTATGTACGCTAATATATACAAACATGCCGCAAACATTTTGCAAATAACAGTTTTATAAAGACCAGGCAATATTACCAGCTAAACGAAGAGTGTTGGCATAAGGGCAAGAGTGTCAAATACACCTCTTAGACCTCGATTGCATAAACAGTGTAGATTATATGTACGTATGTAATGGTAGGAGTAGGAGTATATTGCAGTGTGCATGTATGTTTATAGCATTTCAATAATAATCAATGAAGAGTAATGTTTACCAATGGGAGACCAAACATGAGGCACTAAAGCATCAACACCAACGTCAACAATAATTTCGCAAAACCAAAATATATGCACTAATCATCATAGAGAGCACAGGAATAACAACAAAAGCAACAAAATGTTAAACAGTCCAACCAAACCAATATTGCAATAGCCTAGCCAGCCAACATAAAAAGCCGTCAACAACATTTAAACGACAGCAACGTAAGCATCACACTCTGGAAACAGCAACTGCTATACTCCTCTGGCATTACTCAACAAACCAGCAAAATTTTAATGACGACAACGACGAGGACGATGACGCTTTTACCGACCAGCTTTGCTATGAGCTGTTGTCCTACATTTACAAATATATCCTTATACCCGTATATTCACAAACACATACTCTCCCTTTCCCTCTTGCAATGGCTCTATGGCTCTTAAACCTATACATACAAACACGAGTACATAATTTCGATATGACTCTGTCATGTTTGTAATTCAATTATGTTAATGACTGGACAACATTTAACGTATTTACATTTAATGCATAATGAATAAGTATTCATAATGTACCCAACCATACTCAGCTAGCTGGCTGGCTGGCTGGCTGAGCTAAGCGTCAAGCTATACAACAGCTAAAGCATGGAAACTGCACTTGCATCTACAGCTACTACATGGCAAACGGTCAACGAGTCAAGCCACTATATATTGAACCACTATTAACGGCTAAAGTTGAACTACAGCCAGATATGTTTGGTGAAATTTTCCCTTTTTAACCAAAAAGACAGTCAGTCATCACTGCCACTAAAGTCCACACAAACAAAATTTCCCGAAGAGCATGATTTCACAAAATCAGCAAAAAAAAAAGAAATCGAAATCTCAAAGAGAGAGAGAGAGAGAGAGAGAGAAAATATTTAAACGTATGCAGCAAATTATTTATAAAAACAGAAACAAAAACCATACGTAAAACGTTGGCATCAATGTTGCATGAAAAAAAAATAACGCGAAAGTGGCAAACAAAACCTAGCGACAGAGCACATTATGTGGCCAAATGACGTTGCCCTGACATTGATTAAAATTTAATTGAAAATACAAAAATCGAAAACGAGAACGAAACGAAAAAAAATGAAACAGAAATTGTCCAACTCTCATGATCAAATAGCAGCCAGAAGGGATATGTAAATGGATTGAATATTCCGTTTAAAATTGGAATCACATTTAAATCAATTAAGCAGAAAATTCAACGAGAGAGGGACGGAGCATTAAAAATATTTAAAAAATTTCAAAGTATACTTTTAGGTAATTTAAAAAATAATATATTTTAGAGATGTTTTCGATATTCAAGAAACAAAAATTTTGGGTCCAGTATGAAAACGTGTGAGAGAGAGAGAGAGATAACACATAGAATAAGAAATTTAAAAGCCCACTTTTAGGGATAATATTTCCGAAAACTTTAACTAATTTTCTACTCTTATTTATTTATTTATTACTTTTTTTTTGGGAATATTTGATTATCTTTCCACTTGCTCTAATAGATACTTAGAAGCTATCGACAGCAAGGATGTGTTATAAAACTAACACCACAAATGTTGAAGCATACTTTCAGGTATATCAAACACAAGTGAATTATTACAGATATCAGATCCTTTATACATGGTTTGTCTTCAATAACGTTTATAGAATGGCTTACAAGGGCGTGGCAGAATTCTTAAATCAAAGGTCATTTGAGCACATATAGCGGCCAGTTGTGATATTGGTTTTGATAATCAGGATCAGAACTTTGCATTTAAAGTATGAGTTTCTTGGAATAATGCTGAAAGTCAATTTCAAAGTTTAATGAATTAGTGTTCAATACGATGCAGAGTAACGTTAGGTTATCGGGAATGTTGAACCAAAAAAAATCCTACTTTCCTCCACGAAGACCCTGTACTTTTAATAAACGCTTGAGATATCAATGAAATTTTTTATTCTGGCAGACCTATTGAGGTCTTATATCCTACCCACCGTTTAGGTGGCGCAGAAATCATGAGTGATGGCATGCGTTATTTTAACTTTGAGAACGGCTGTGGTACACCTAAGAAAACTCACAAGAAAATGTCTAACGGCGTCAAATCTTATCACCTCGGTAGCCAGGTAGTATCTACTCAACGTGGGGTGACCATGCCCTCAATCGCCTCTGCAGAATATGCAATGTAGCATAAGCTGTATTGCACAGAGCGTAGCCCTTTTCAAATCACATGTCACTGTTCTCCAGATCTTCCAATTCAGTTTAGTTTAATAATTTTCTCTACAAATGTGGTCGATATAAGTTCTTTTTTTTTCTCAATGTGGCAACCTTAATTAATTTTAAAAATTATACCAAAATTGCTACCATTCTTGCTAACTTTAAAAAGTATACCTTGATGGGTTTCATTTTTAATTTTCATTTTGCCAAACATTATGCTATACAATGTTGTCGATTATTTAATAGCCAAACATGTTCAATTGGTCCTTCCATTTAATTTAAAATCAATATCATGGCATTAAATTTTTACTATGCTACTAGAAAATTGCATTATTTCACAACTAAATTCTACTTTTTTCAATTCTTTTTTTTTTGTTTTCTATTTTCTCTACTTTTCATTATTAGACTTTCATGCACTTAAATTCACTTTACACACTGGTCTCGTCTCCCTGTACGCCCATGCCATAATCATGCTCATGCATCTATTAACGTTTCGGCATGGAGAGTACGTACCATTTACTAAATGTACATGGCATCATAGTATTGGCAGTAATGTAAGTGGGGTACGTGGGTATACATACGTACATACGTATAGAGTAGACGGTTAAATAACATTAAGCAGCAGTACAACAAGCAAAAATGCTTTTAAACTAAATGTAATCAAGCGTTTAAGTGCAATAATACAAAACAAAATTTTCCAATTTATTGAACGCTAACAGCAACTCACACATATATACATCTACAGTCTCCCCGCTACCCAATTTTATAAAGCTCCCACTAACACTAACGGCCAAAAACCTACAACACATGTACAACATTTTAGCCAACAATCACAACCATACAGCCAGCCATACAGCCATCCAACCAACCATCCAATGAACGACAATTTTTCATTCTTTTTTTTTGTTCAACAATTTTGTATCACAGCTCGCACATAAAGTCTTCTTACTCTCGAATACTAACAAAATATCAATCATTTCGTTTACGAAATACAACAATAATGTTCAATACCATACAGGATGCTTAAAATACTACAATACAACCAAAAATTTGAAATACATTTGACATTTTATTGACAACGAAAGAAAACTTTTGTCTAACAAATTTTATAGCCCACTGTAAAACAATTTATGCTTATAAAGCATTTTAAGTAATTTTAGTGTTTTTAACTATTTTATGTTCAAAACGTAAATGTAATGTATAGGCTATGCTTATGACCAAAGGGACCCAATCTATATAGGAAAAAAGCAGAGAGAGGAGGAGAGAGGAGGAGAGAGGAATGCAAGTACTGTAAGAGCCCTGGCAGATAATTAGCACTTAAAATAGTTGCTAAAGATAATTGAGCTTAAAAATAAAAATAATAATACAATTTGGTAAAAAGTTTTACCGCCATAAAGTATGCTTTAGTTTTTAAACCATTGCATGGTTTAATATTCTTATGTTTTATAAAAGATATTGCATTTATACTAATTGAAAAAGAGGGTATTTTGAAAACTAAACCAAAAAGTATGCTTTAAATTATTTACATTTTTAAAAAGTTTAGATTGCCCGAAAGTATACTATGTATATTAAAGCAAAAGTTTAGAAACTTTTATAAACAATTTTAGAAAATTTTATAAACAATTTTCAAAATGTAAGAATTAACATTTGTAAACCCTAAAATATTATATTAGAGCTACAGCACATATTTTCCACCTTTCACTGTTTCGTCAATTTGAAGAGTCTTCAGCTTTGCGTATTCATTAGAAGACCATTTTCACGCATTTCTATTTAATTTTAATGGGAATTGCGTTTTCTTCGGCTTAATCGGGTTACAAAAGTCTTCAAGAATGCGTACGAAAACGTAGTTCAATATAAAAAGACAAATCAATTGCTTAGATCTCATTTTGGCGTGAGACCCATAAGTATTTGCAGTTGTCCTTAAAAGGGACATTCTTAAATTATGCAAACAGAAGATAGGCATTGAGAGGGTCTGCATGACATGCAGGATAAAAGGATAAAGGTCATACCAAAATTCAATATCACCAAGGAAGACTTAGGCTATGCGTAAAACATTAAGAATTTCAGTTTGAATACAACTGAAAATCTGCCACAAATTACATAAAAAGCAAACCCATCAACTATTTAAATTGGTACGCAGGATCTTCTCTATCACAAGTCACTGTTTAAGGGGCAGATACACAGAGATGCTTATGCCAATAACTTCTGTCCACTTTATAAGCCAATATTTATACTTAGCACCCTGTAGGCGTCACCGATAAGCTTTGTAATAGTTTGACGGACCTAAATGCTGGCCTAAGTGGTGGGACCTCTTTTTTAAGGGGGTCCGCCTCAATGGGACCATCGTTTCTTGACATTTAACCAATGCATTTAACTTTGCGTATGGTTTTGAGTTTAATTTAAGGAAGTCGGGTTTTAAGGCGAGATCTATAAAATGTGAGAAACCGGTTAATATGTATGTACAGAGACACTTTCCCACTAGTGAAACGCAACTAAATCTAAATCGAATAGATGTTGGCTTTGGGAACGGCTATAGTTAACAGATTACTCAGTCTAACGCGGTCAAATCGAATCGCATTACATTACACATCAACCCACCATGATTTGACAAAACAATCAAAATCAATGACAACTTATTTGACAGATGTTGTTTCAACAAGATGGCCTTAATTTTAACTGTGATCTGTTTAGCCACAGAAATATTAATAAAATTGAATAAGTTTCACAATAATGTTTATAAACGTGTAGCAATAACTTCAATATGTAATCAATTGGGTTTCATCAAACATGTTGCCAACAAATAATGAAAAGTTTGGGGGAATATATGGATACAGAATAGTGTATGGTTCGAATGCTACAAGTATGGCAATGTCGGCAACATGATGATAAGATTACGATATTAAACAATGTATAGAGAACAACTGAATACTCATTCGTTTATTCACAGACACATAATAAAATTGAATAAGTTTCTGTGGCTATGTATTCGCAATAATGTTTATAAGCATGAAGCAATAACGTCACCAAGTGATCAATTAGGTTTGATCAAACATGTTGGATTGCACATTATTGCAGACGAATAAAGTAAATACTAGGGCGAAATATGAATACAGAACTGTTTATTGTGAGAATATAAATATGTTCTTGTGCTACGTCGTGTACAGCAATGACGGCAACATGTTTATAAATTACGTTGTAAACAATGTTTACAGAACCAAATGGTGTGTAATCGTGGAAAATTCATTGCACCCTAAAAAAGGTGATTGTTTGGTGCGAATTATAGTCTGTAGAATCCTTGGACATACCAAAAAAAAAAATCGCATCTGTTAAAGAAAGTGTGAACGATAGTCAGAATTTGTCGATTCCACAGCGTGCAATTGGGCTTATTTTACGGCTTATAATGGTGTATCTGCTGTATTTGGAATTGCCCTTCCATCCTGATCACTCACAGCAGCGTACATATGCCGTTTGCGTGCTACAGCACCAGGCTCGTCCTTGTTGGAAGTCAGCAGAAATGGATTTTGATTTTGTATGTATATGACCTAATACCTGAGCTTTAAATTATTTTTTATTTTAAAAATTTGCCTGATTAATGCCACAAACTTAAGCTACACTTGTACAACTATTGCTACAGACCAAATAAATTTTTTTTTTGCTTTTTCGTATTCTAAATCTATTCAAATTATTTATACTTTTGCTCTGTGAGCAAAAGAAAATGAGTATGAATTTTTTAAATTTACCATCTTCCCCTCAAGTTTAGATTTTATTTTGTTTCTCTTTTGACAGTTTTTTTTTGTATTTTTTGCTTGCTATTTTGCTATTCTTTTGCTATTTTACATACTTTTAGTTAATGTTTACTAATTAAATGTTAATTTCTAAGTCATCCCTCTCACAATGAGTTTTAATTTGGGTTCGTCGTCATCGTCATCATCATCATCACCATTATCATCACAAATTTTATATTCATTTGCTGTATTTTCATTTGGTCTTAATTTTACTAGTCATGGTTTCATTTTTCCACTGGCATACGCTCATATACAGTCATTATAAACCTAAAAGTATGCAAAAAGTTTTTTTGCTTCTCTCTCTCTCTCTCTCTCTCTGTGGATTTGAACAACTGTGTAATTAGTAAAAGCTCTATGTATTATGCAAAACAACAACTTCATTATATGGTTATAGTTTTAGATTTTATTTGCAAAACCAAAAACAAGAAAAAAAAAACCGAAACTGTGGAAATAAAAATTTTGTACATTTAACTGGCTTGGCTGCCTTTTTGCCTTGATGGGTATTATTAGGGTATAAATTAAAAAAAAAAGCGAAATGTTACCAGTGTCTGTGCAAGTGTCTGTTTTTTTTGGCTATAATGGGAAACCAAAACATGACTCTCTCTCTCTCTCTTCGTAGAAAAAAATTAGCAAAAGAAAACTAAAATTTGTATGTTCTTTTCTCTTGGCTGGCTGCACTGCAATAACACTGAATGTTAATTATAAACGAAAATTTACAATTTTGGATGAATAACTTTTAGAGAGGAATCTCCATCGAAAACAGAAAACAAAATGAGAGATTGAAGTCATTGGCTTAAAAAGCGTTGCAATAAAGATATTAAATGAGAATTATACCCAGTTTTTTTTTGTTAAGAAACAGAAACATAATTTGCTTATTCTTTATAAGAGAGAAAAAAGAAAATCGTTTAAAGTGTGAGGGCAACTGAAATATTTAAAATCGTTCGTACAATACCAAAACAGTCTTAAAAGTAAGACTTTCAGTTTAGGTATCCATGAAATCTTTGGTAAGTTTTTAATCTGTTAAGGGAATTTGTGTTGTAGCAACCCTCTTCTTGCTCTTTTCATATCCACTCAGAATACTCCATTATATCCAAACTGCCATTGGATCAAAGGTTGTAAGATGAACTACCTGTTCAATTAGTTGTCATTTATTCGGTCTGTTTTCCTAAATAACCATGATGGAGACACAGATTATAAACAACTAGTACGTATATTCGCTGAATGGGGCTCTAGAGCAGTTGGATTTTCACTTTAATTTTCATCGAAAAATTATCTTTAGTGATGAGGCCCATTCCTATATAAATGAGTACTTGAGTAAACTAAATAATCAAATGCGAGACAATACCAATCCACATGAGACCCATGAGAACCCAATGCATTCCGTAAAAGTCACTGTTTGGTGTGAATTAGAGCTGACGGCGTGTTCGATCCATTTTTCTTTGAGAATGACGTTCACCAGGATAAAAAAGTCAATGGTGAGTGAGCCTTATAGGTAGGTCGGAGTGGTAGCTCTGATATCACAAAGCTCACTTGAGCACGCATAGCGGCCCGTAGTGATGCCACGGGTGAACGCAGGCCCTGTACTAACCAAGTTCCACCAAAATCAGAGAAAAGAAGGAAGTTGGTCAGCGCAAGGTCTGCACAGCCTTATAGGTCAATGATTACCAATTTCTTTTGGTGTGAATTAGATGATCTGGCTTCTTAGAAGCGAGTCCGAATTTCAAACACCAGCTCAGACATCGTGCACCAAAGGAAATATGAAATACGCAACTTTCCAACACCAGACTTCTGGCAAAAAAACTCTGAGAGTAAAATGGAATTGTCATAAAAAGTTTCTCAAATTTGTCGTTCGTTAGGTTAGGTTAGGTTAGAGGACGTGTACTTGTCAACTGTGAGAAGTATAATACCCGGAGGGCGAATTGATCCATTGTACAATGTCCTAGCTTCTCACACCACTCGTGTTGTGTGCGTTAATTGTATACATGAGCAGCGGGACCTACAGTCTAAAGTCGACTCCGAACGACAGATTTTTGAGAAGCTTTTCATGGCAATTTTTACTCTCTGAGTTTTTGCTAGAAATCTGTCGAGAGGAAGTCGCAGAAGGTTTTTTCATATTTTGGTTTTGATGTCTGACCTGGGATTTGCACTCGGGCCTTTCGTCTAATAAGTCAACACACTACCTACTAGACCACGGCGTTCGTTAAATGACGTTAAACTGTAGCTCATGCCACTCATGGATAAAATTCCCACACGCATACACACAGCATGGATGCTATGAGAAGTTAGGTCTTCAATTTTACAATTAAAAGGTTATAAGGATCTATTAAGTATGGAATCCAAATAGAATGGAAGTCTTTTATCCCGTACAGTAGCATATCAGAGAGCACCGACTGGAAACAACCAGTTCTTCTACTTACAGGGAAAATATTTCTCAATTTCTTATTACTGCTTCATTTGTTTTTAGCTTTAGTAACCTTTCAATGTGAATTGAAATCAACTGCCAAGTATTATGAGTGAATTCAAGTAGTCCCAAAGTACACTTTTGATCACTTGACGTGTCAGTTGGAATTTTCTATTGGCTCTACTGGCTGCTGAACTTGCATAGTTAAATACTACATATCATTACCGCAACCACACCATGATCAAGAAGGCTAGGCCACGATTAAATCACCATGTTTGCGGTGAATTTTAACTATTCTCTTGCTGTCCATACTCGAAAATGACAAACCATCCATTCAGATGTAAAATGTTGATAGCATTGTCAACACAATGGTTTTGAAATCATTGAACGGATAAGCCGACATTTTAAGGAAATTTGTGCAATAAAGCTCTCTTTCAAAGGAAATTACAAAAGAAGTGAAAAGAAATATATACGAATGAAGGGGTCTAGAGCACCATCATGTCATCATTATACACGTTATATTCAGTTTCAGAATTTGGTGAAGAATTTTCGTTGACATAAACCAGGAAAGTGAAAACTCTGTAGAATAATTTCATTGTAAAAGAAAAAAAATCTCATACGCCTTGATGTCTACAGGTACTACATTACTTTATATAGAGACCTTCAAAACTATTTAATTTATAACTTAAACAAAACATTTATTTTTTCCGCTGGCAAGAAAATTAATAAATTTAAGAACGAAAAAACAAAAAGAAGAATAGCAATTGAAAAAATATTTTCATTTCGTTCGTTTATTTTTTTTTTCAACTTAATTTTCCATGCGAATATTGTTATTTGTGCTAGTTTTTCCCTTTCACGCACCCTCTCTCGCTCTCACGCTTTGGTCCACATCTACTATAGAAGATATTAAGAATGACTGTGTGTTTAGCTTTCAACACCAACATATGTAAACTTTCAAAGATATTCCCAGTAAAATATATACAGAGGGAGCGAGAGAAAGAGCGAGAGAGGAGAGCGAGAGTGGAGTGTAGTGTACATGCATTTACTGTCTCTAGTATATTGTTGGAATATGGTACAATCAGATGATGTAAACAAGATACCACCAACCATAGTTTTGTTTTTATTTTCACATACGCACACACAAGTATACGCTATATGTTCATGTATTGTATTGTAAGGTACCTTATCAGTATTGTTGTGGTCTCTGGCAACTCACCTCTCGCTACACTTTAGATTTTTTTAATTTTTTTTTTTTTATATTTTATTTTTTCGCCTTTTGTTCTGTGCATTTCATAGTTTTTTTTTTTTTGTTTTTTTAGTGGAGGATGCAATTTTTATTTGAACAATGAAAAACACTTTTTACAGCTTTTTATAAAATGGTGTGTGGCACAAAAACAACAACAACAACACCATCAGCAAAACAACGAGAAAAAATTTTGAAAAAAAGAAAATAATTTAGAAAAAATAGAAGGAAAAAATTAATAGAAAAAAAGAAAAACAATAGCTCCTCCATAGAATTGAGCAACAGCGAGCGTGTATTAAACCAGGGTATTACTAGTAACATGACAAACGAGGGATGGGCGAGGAATAAGCTACAGAATAATAATAAAAAAAAATAACAACACAGAATCTATACATTTATTATGTTTATATAGGTAGCTGTGTGTGTGTATATGTGCATTTTTGCACGTATTCTTTTCTCTGCTATTCGGATATACACGGGCGGGCTACATTTGGTTTCTATTCACAACGTAACAGTAATAACAAAGCCATAAAACGTATTTTTAATTGCATTTTCGTTTTGCCATTTTATGTAGTTAAAATTAAATGGGAGTCCAACCAGCATTGAATAGAAAAATAAACAGAAAAATAGAAAAAACGAAAGGAATTGCACTGCACACCAAATACAATAAATTTATAATAGAAAATAAAAACACAAATCAAGTACAATCTTATGGTTTTTTTTTGTTTTCAAAAGGGTGGACTTAAAAAACAACAACAACAACTACAGAAACTGTGAAAACAAAACAAATAAACTAAAAAAATTTAAAACAATATAAACAACTTAATATAAAATATATCATAAAATCATGCAATATAACTGGAGGAGAAGAAAACTAATACAATAAAAAAAGAATAGAAATTTTTACAAATTTAAGAAAAAAAAAAATGTTTGACATCCTAAAAGTATGCAATAAAATAAAAATTATTTCGCATTTCACCTTTAGCTTAGATTTGGCAGAATTAGATGATTATTTAGGTCTACAAAAATTAAAAGTAAGCCTTTTAATTTATATGGCATCACTAGGTTCAGCTGGATTGCTTGGGATCAGAAGTGCACTGATTGGTCATACATCTTCCCGTTTCTCCCAAGATACTGCCCTATTGAAAGGAATATCGAAAAAGTTGATGTTCTTCCAAAAAATCTATGCAGGATTTTCAGATCTAAGAGAGAGAACGACATTGCCTGTTACCTCTTCTGGACATAAGGAGGCTCTAGACCACATTTTCTCTGTCATCCTTAACTAAAGTCAACAATATAAAAATTACTGCCATAATACAATTTATTTTGAAGTTGGGGTAATTCCCATAATTGGAGTTGGGATAGTTCCCGGCGTACCAGTTGCAGTACAGTAAACCCTCCTATAACGCGGTACTTTCAAAACGCGGTTTCCATATAACTGAGAGCCCTCCTATAACGCGGTACTCTTACTGCGCGGTTTCCGTACACGAACATCCCATAAGTTCCTTGCAGTCTTTTAGTTAAGTTTTTATTTAATTTTTTTTTTATCAGTCCTTATATGAACTCTTGAATTCAATAAAAATAATTTATAATTTATCTTGCCTTTTGTATTTCTTGGTCTCCATATAACGCGGTACGAATGATGGGATTTGTACTAATTCTGAGTTTCTAATAGCGCGGTTTCCATACAACGCGGTAGACGGTTTCCATAGAACGCGCTACGAATTAGCCTGGTTTGTATGGTGAAATCCGAGTTTCTTATAGCGCGGTTTCCATATAACGCGGTACGCACTCACCGCGTTATAGGAGGGTTGACTGTACTTGCTATGCGCCTCTACATAGAGGTCCTAGGCCACATTTTTTTTGTTATTTTAGACTGTAATCGTCGATACAAAAATGACTACCATAGCGGAATTTATTTTGGAATGGGCGTAGTATCCCATAAGACTATCCGCACTAACTTATTCTGAAGTCTCATCAGTGTATATTTTCGGCGATTATTGAAGCAGTCCATGCCAGAATCTACATTTATGGCTTAAAGCTATTTATATTCTCTGCAAATGTTCTTTGAACCTAGAATGACCAATCCGAAGGCTGGTTACTATTCTGAAGGTAATCTTGGATACTCTCATGTCAGACTAAAATCCCAATACAATTATTTAGCTGAAGCTTAGATTGTTTCAAACACAACTGGCTTAAGAGCAATCTTCGTCTTAAACTCTTTGGTAAAGTATTGATAGAGTAGATCATTAGGTTTAAAGCGGTGTAAAAAAACAAACACAAATATTAAATAAGTATTGCATAGTTTAAGGCAAATGATACCTTATGTTGTATTATTTTTCTTTCATACCATAATTTTTGGAAATTGTTTCTTAGTAAGTAAGTATCCAACAAAAACGTTTAATAATTTGCTCAGATTTCAACTACTTTTTCTTATCCTGGCAGTATTTTCTTCAATAATCTATAATATTTTGAAAATTATATTTCAATTTATAGTTTTTGCAGAACTTTTTTTCTCATTTAAAATTTTTTATCAATAATAAAAAAAAACGCAACAAAAAAGAATAAAGTTTCACTCAACATGGTTTTATACCCGTTGTTACCAAAGGCAACATCATTTGCTGCAATTGTGCAATCAGGGGAGAAAAAAAAATCTCGAAAAAAGCGAAACAATACATGGTTATGAGTGGAAGTATATAAAAAAACTGAAAACAGAAAATAAAAGTATTGTGGAAAAAAAGCAGAGATATTGAATCAGAAAAATGAGAAAAAGAAAAATTGAAATCCTCAACAAATTGTATTGAGTATGACATGGATAAATGCTGCTTAATCAAAAGTTAAGTGAAAGTTTTGTGCGGACAGTTTATGGACGACCAAGTTTTCTATAAATTTCTTTTACTTTTTATTGGTTTTGTTTTTGGATTCGATAGCCAAAAAACACCAGCTGCATTTGATCAACAACAAAGGCACATCATCATCATCAGCAGCAGCAGCAGCTCTCGTAACATCATCGCATATGAAACATCCATATTCTATACACAGAGTGCATCCAGTCAATCACATATGGTATGGCTTCTCTTCGCTCTCTGTATTTTTTTTTTGGCGTGGGTCTTTACAGCAAACAGTACTTAATAAACTGAATAGCAACAACAACAACAACAAGAAGAGTAACAACATACTGAAAAGTTGTTGAATGAAAAAAACTATATACTTCAACTGATTTGTAGTTGTTGTAATTGACTTGCTCTAAAAGTTATCAGTCTGTTAAACAATAAGATGTTTTTTTTTCTACAAACTGCCCTAAGGTATACTTCATATTTTTTGATTTGTTTTTATTAAATTTATAAACAGACAACGAGAGCTGTTATTTAAAAAGGGAATTTAAAACAAAATTAAGTTTTAAAAATAAAGTTTAACCCTTAAAGTATGCCATATTTTTTAAATTTGATATACATATTCTACCATTATTTAATACTAATAAGCAAACCCCTAAATATAGGCTGTATAATTTTATTAAAATTTTTTGTTGCGATATTTTATTCGGGGAAAAATAATTTTTTTGTGAAAAGCTGCATATTTAGAATTTGCATTAAGTTTTACAGCATAATTTAAGGGTTTACATATTTTTTTAATTTAAAATATATTAAATTCATCACCTAGAGACAAATATGGTACAATTTTAAAATATTTGGAGACCTTTTCATATCAAACCCCATGGGTAATTGCTACCAAGGCGTCTGAAAGTAATTATTGGATATTTTTTAGCTACATGAGTGACATGCTAAACTGTCTTGATATTCTCGTCCTATAACCTTTTTTTCATTATGAATTGCTTAACGATAGTACAGCGTTTCCAAATTGTGGAAATTTTGTTCCACAAAACTAAATCCGTTTGGAAAGTTGAAAGAGCTCTACTACGTCCAGTAATTGGTTGTCTTCCCTTTAATTTTCCTCTTCAGGATTTAAAATCATCCACAAGAGAAAGAAATGTGGGTATCGAAGGTAACATACATAGCTGCTGTGTCAAGTCAGAAAGAAAACGCTGAAATCTACATTCAGTCGTCCTCAACTTTGTTCTTTAGTCTTAGTTCCGGGACTAGAACATAATGGAAAACTGTGGCATCACAATGCGACCCAATATGGCTACTAAACCTCCTTAGATGGACAGCTATAGTTACCTACATATGTACCTACCTTATGTGTGCAGGTTTTGAGACACAACTTGTTTTGTTTATGAATTTCTCTAAATGGGAGCATGTTTCTCGTCGTGACGTAAATGTTATTCACTTTAATTCTCTACGACTTGAAAGACAGAGGTCTCTGTGACACTCAACTTAACAAAGGAGATAATATTTCCATTATAAGTAACGACAAAATCTGAGTTCATTGTTAGGGTTGATCTGCCATAAAAATTTCAAACTTTTGTTATGTCTTTATGATGTAAATTAAAATTCTTTTTTTGCCCCGTATTAATTCATCACAATTTAGAAATTTCCCCCTTTATCGTTTACGTTTACGCTGCGACAAATTACGCCTAAATATCTCTAAATTAGTTTTAGCCATAAATATAAATATTTAAATAAGCCTCGCTAACTTCCATTTATCAAACATTAAATTCAAATAAACTACACCAACAATAAACCACCTTAGCATTGGCAAAAGTACATTTTAAATACGAAAAAATGTTCTAACCGCTAAATGAATTCATAGAGAAAAAGGCCAAAGTGAGTATGCGTTACGTTTACGCTATTATACGCTGTTTATACGCGTTGTGTCTATAGTTTAAATAATTAATAGTTTAGTAATTAACTTAATTTTTGGTTGAATTAAAAATTCACAAGCGTAAAAGAAAACACGAAAGAGAGAGAGAGAAAGGACACAGTGGCCTAAAATGTTTATATTACGCAATCATTTATCTACTATATATACGAGTGGGAAGGTCAGCGTGTTTGTTTGTTTGTTTATGAGGCAAACATTTGACGACGAACGTTAATGAGCCCTACAAAGGCTTGGGCTCATCGATCTTCAATTGGCTAGCAAGGTCACTGTGAACTTCAGAGAAAGGTACGGTACCATATAAAATTATGACTCTGAACCGAAGAAACAATTACCCAGTTTGACAGGATTGACAGCTTAAGTTTTGTTAAAATTTTTAAAAAAGTAATATGGGTATATGGCAAGCAAAAATAATCATTGAAATTGTGGGCGTGGCAATGCCCCAATAGAAAACTTATTTGTAATCACGTTTCAAAACAAGTTAATATAGCGAATGTTTTTAAATATTAAGTATAAAATAATTAAATAATTTGCGTATTTTGTCAGATAGTTGGGATACAATTGCAAATAAGTTTGACAGTGGGCGTGGCACATTTCCACAGAGAAATCATTGGTAAACGCTTATCTGAGAAAATACATCAACGGGAATAATTAAATCTTAGTAGACATCAATGAACACAAATTCCATATGGAGTTAAGAGAACCACAAGTGACAACCCTGTAATTCCAGAACTTGCTACAGTAAATCAATCACACCTGATTATTTAGGAAAACTTGAGTAGCGAAACTGAAAGTAAGCCAAGTTATAAGGAAACAAAGAAGAACAAAAAAATTGTCAGCCAATTAGATGGAGATGCTAAAAAGTGAGTCCTATCCAGAAGTAGGTCATCGAACGGATAATCAAAACCTAACTGATGTGTATGTCCAAGCTGTTAATACAACAGTCACGTAGACTCTTTACGCTTCAGTATCGGTTGGACTGAGGCGTTTCTAGGGGTTAATTTTTTCGATTTTAATATGAGAAGATAGTTTGCTGCAGATTGGGGCACCTTCCCAGCTGCCTTAAGCACAATACACAATGGCCCTATCAAACACCCCATCGTAGTACCACTTCTTTAGAATAAATCGGAACTAATAGTTGTCATTGAATTTTTTAATTCAATTTAAGGGTGTTTGAAACAGACAGAATATAAAATATATATATGAAGAGAGCCAAGACCTCTTCACGGAAGGTAAGAAATCTTTGGTTTGTGTCTAGTAAAGTACATTTTGCTACTTGGAAATTCAAACTCTTGGGAAGGAACCGATAATTGAAAATAGCGGCGAATCACGCCGGTTATTTAATACGAAAACACCCACTGAACTGTACAACAACTTATTATGACAATTTAAATGGCGTAAAGGAAACCTAATTTATGTAAGAATTTTTTTGTCATAATATTTCTATATTAATGGTTAATTTTTAACCATTTAGAATATTAGCATAACAATTAGCCTATAAAGGAAAATACGCCTAAAAGTAGACAACACACAAAGAAAACAAAATAATGAAACAATTGAGGTAAAGCATGACTAACCCTATATTTATGTTGAATAAATAATAAAAATATAAGTTTTTTTTTAATATTTTTATATAAAACATTATTATTAAAACATAATCATAGCCTAAAAGTAGGCTTTATACACAAAACAATATTTTGTATGTATGACCATAATAGAATGTTTTGTTTAAGTATTTCGTTGGTTGCAAATGAAAGTTTATTAACAAAAAATATTGGGTATGGCTTAATGGTTGGTTTTGTACCACAACAAATGAAATACAAACACAAAAACAGAAGCAGAAAAAAAGTATGTAATTTAGTTTACACTCCTGTAATTAGGCTTTAATTTTTGGTTGGATTATAACTTTATTAAAAACACACAAAATATTTTTGGTAAATGAACATAAATTCGCAATAAAAGTCAAATAAATTAAATTTTGTTAAACAGACAAAGAGGAAAAATATTTTCTTTTTGGGTTTAAATGACAATAATTAAAAATTATTTTCAATTTATAAGCAACACAGGAAAAAATTATTATTATTTCGCCTGTTTGCATGCTATAAATACGTTCGTAATTTGCTATTGATAGCATGACATGGTACTTTAGTTGTGCTGTTTTTTAATAACACTTGCATTTTAACACGATTAGCAAATCAAACATATTTTTTTTTATTTTTCTTCAGCCCAAAACTGTGCTTTATAAGACTAGAATATTCTCACGTGACTTGCTTGAATTAATATTTTGGCAAATCACTAAATTAAGAACGCATTAATAAAACACGAGTACTTTTATTGAAATAGTTACAATAAATTATATTATGAAGCATAATTTTAGGTGTAGGAAATGGAAAATGGCAATAGAATGACAGGTTTTTAATATAGCTTTTACACGGAACTATCAGTTCAAGAAACTTATATATTACAAAGTCATTCACAATCTCAATAGAGATCGAAATATAAAGAATAAGTCACAGCCATTGAAACTTTAGATCTTTAGCATAGTTTTATGAGACAACAAAATATAGTGGGTATCAAAACAGGCGTTTAAATTATGCTACCCTTTGGCGGATGAAAAAAGAAACTATCTGTCATAGAGCAGCATAATCCGAAAACTTCAAAAATTCAAAGCATGCTTTTAGGAGGTAACGTTTTTAAGGCATACTTTTAGGATTCTAAATACATTTTTAAATTTTTATGTAAGAAACTTTACCTTATCATACTTCTTTTGATAGCGTTATCAAAATTTATTTCTTTTTCTTTTTTTTAACAATATTTTTTTTTATTTATATTGGCACTTTCACTCTCTCTCACTCTTGTAAGGATGTCATTCAATCAATAATATTACTTTAACATAAGAGCTGGCTTTTTCAGTTTTCCTTTTTGTGTTTCGCATGGTTTTTCCTAAAAAATTTTCTTTTACGGCAAATAAACAGACACTTTTTACCTATGTATTCCATTGCCAATCAAATATTAAAAGCAGATACTCAATAAACACACTCCATCACACAATTTTAAACCCACACCTATTGGTCTCAAACACAAGCACCACACCAGTACAGCATCAGCTTATCTTGATAGTTTGCCTTGATAATAAATACGCCGTTCAAGTTAGAGAATGAGGAGGAAGTCGAGGAGGAGGAGCAGGATGAAGTGTATAAAATATCAATAAAAAATTGTGGAAAATATATACCAAATATAACAAGAATGTCAAAAATAATCATCAAAAGGAGAATAAAACTGTAGAATGAGAGAAATATTATATACAACTAACCACTTTAAACAGGACATTTCTATGAGAGTCCTTTTTCCAATATTTTTTTCCTGTTTTTCTTCCTTAAAAGCCTGCCGCTCTTGCACGCACCCTCTCTCTCTCTCTCTAAGCAATGAACAAATATGAATGACTGTTATTAAGATGAGAAAAAAGAAATATAACAGTAATTTATATGCGTGTATATATGTGTGTGTGTGAATATAAACCTATACCAATACATACATACATACTGTAATATGAAATTAAGTCAAGAAAGACCCCTTACCGTGCTGATATGTATGTGTATGTGAGCTTCAGTTGCTATTGGTGCCACAGTTCCTTTTTATTATTAACTATGAAAGTGTGCTTATGTGTATGTTTGTGTTCAAATGATGTGTTATTAGTTTTTCACTGTAATATGTGATGTATTTGTGTGAGGGTTTCTCCTAACTCTCTCTATACATTCACACAAAATATTATGCATGACAAGCATATTGAATGTCATTTCAATATAAACATGCTGTTGTTATTGTGAAAAGAAATTGTTAAAGCAAGAAAATCTTTTGAAAATAAAAAAAATAAAAAAAACAGAATCGTATTGAAAAGAAAAGCCTTTTCATAGTGTGTGCATGTGTTAATGCTGCTCTCTTTATACTCGATTACCATTACAATTATTGAAAGGTTACCTGGCAACTTGTGTTGGAAATTGATATGCGATATCAAAAATGAGAAATAAAAAGAAAAGAAAGTAAACCATACTCCTTTTAACAGCTTTTCTTCAAAAGGAAACAATTTTTGAATTTTAATAAAAAGGACATGCAATTTAATATTTTAAATATGCCTTAAAATAGACAATTATTATTTTTTTTTTTGCTATTGAAAAAGTAGACTGCTGGCTTCGCTACATTATAATCGTTATACCGAGTAAAACTATGCCTGCAGAGAAACTGAAGGAAGGGTATTAACCGATCCATCTGAAGAGATCGAAATAACACTTCACAAGAGACTGTGAAATGACCATCATCCATACATCAGTAACGAACAATTACACCGAAAACTTCCTAAAACAATAGCTTATTCCTTGAATAGACAGAAATAGCTTCGGCAATAAGGATGATATATCAACATAAATAAAACGATTTTTCATCCTTTATTCGAAAATATTTGTGGAAGCAAACGTTTTCCAGTTGAGCAGATGTAAGGAAGCTGTTGAAAGAATCCGAAAAATGATTCGACAAAGGATAATAAACAAACAAGGCTTATCTAGAAAGAAGTGCACAATTTCCCTAGACACCACAAACATTAAGGAGAACGAATCCTCACTGACTGTATGGATGACAAAAAAAAAAATCCGACTCCTGTAGTGTGAATTAATTTTATCCATGACTGGCTACAGAGCCTACAGTTTATTAAATAAAAAAAAAAAATTAAACATTGCCTATGTGCAAGCGTTAATAAAAATCCCTAACGGTATGCTTAAATTATTTTGAAATTAAATAATTTAATTTGGGAAACGCCTTTAACTATGCTTTATTTATTTATGAAATATTGCCATCAATTCAAAAATTTAATAAAGTTTTCAATTTAATTTCCTTTGCGAAATTTATAGTCACAATCATTCTCCGTGTTTTCTTTTCTTTTTTTTTTATTATTTTTTTCTGTTTTATTTCGTTTTTTCTCTTTTTGGCAAGAGTTTAGACGGATTTTATTGTTTTTCTTGTTGCTACACGCCAAAAAATGAAAGATAAAAAAAGAGTAGAAATCCTGCTGAAAGCTTTAATAATTCAATTGTGAATTTGTTAGCAATTTTCTCTTGATCCAATTTTTTCGTTTCAATTTTGTTTTTTTTTTTTTTCTGTGCGATTTTATTTTGCCAATGCCTTCCACAACCCCTTCCTTTATGATTTGCCCTGTCTATAGAATACAACTCGTTGAATATGTGTTTTTTTTTCATGTGCTATTTTTCTGTATTTTTTGTTGAGTAACAATTTAATGCTTAACTGCATTTGCTTGCATACTTTACAGCATATCGAACTAAATAGATTTTCGTGATTTTCCATCATATGGTTTCAATATAAAGGCAAGAAGAGCAAAAGCATGCACAGGACAAGTGTATGGAAAGAAAAAAAAAACATTCTGTTTTTTCTGCAACTGAGTATATTTGCTTTCAAACTCCTCACGATTTTCCAATTGAACTCACATGTGTACATAGAACAAATACTGCATGTATGTATGTACCTACGTACATGTACGTGTGTGTGTGAATGTGTTATGTTTTAACAGTATTGATATACAATTACACACATTTAAACACACATTTTTGTAATTGTACGTATTGGCAACACAACATGTACGAATATAATCATGTACATTCGTGCATGCAATCGATACGTCGTCATACTCATCGTCATCATCATCATTATTATCACAGAGAGTTTAAGAATTGAGTCCATGCTTTAGTTTCAATGTATAAATGCTATGATTGGGTGAACACATCATCATATTAAATGAACACACATACACATACACTATCGTAACACACATGCTTGCCGTATCTACAACTACTTCTCATCAGCCAAGCTCTAGCACTTTGACAAGACATCAAAAAGCATCAACGAAATGATTTTTCTTCTTTATCTACCTCTCTCTACCTCTCTCACTCTCTCTCTCACATTTTTCTAGATGTGAAAAGGATATAATTTTTGGTCTCTACATTTATATCTTTCTGGTTTTCCTAAATCTTTTTGTGCTTTTTTGTGAGAAATAACACATCATCACTACGAAAAAAGTTCTATTCCTATTGTATGAAGGCATTTTACAATATTGTGTAGCATACTTTTAGGTTTATTGATTGTAAGCGTCCGTATATGTAAACATTATTTTTTAGTTGTGACTGTGCTCAGTGCCTGTATGTGCGTGTATATCATGTGTATGATTGGTTTGCTTGATATCAATTAATATACGTGCCATGCATAATCAATATTAGTAAAATGGAAATGGAAACCCAAAAATAAATATCCTTTCAAAGGACTATTTTTAAATGACTGTGATTTTTTTTAAAGAAGAGAAAAATTAAATTCAGTTCATAAAAAAACTTCACGTAATATGTCAAATGGCAGGTTAGAAAATAGTTGCTAACAACCCAAGGGTATAAACACTCTTCTGTCACGTGTGGGCTATTGTGATGTTACAGCCTTTCAATACTGCTAACACTGGAACCTTTCGGCGCTTCTATTTAAGAATTTTGGACTCCCAATATCCATCCTTGATAGATTAATGAAATCCAAGAGGGGAAATGATAGTTTTCTCTTGTTCCTACGGTCAACCACTTCCACATCAGTCATCGGCCATATGTCACATCCAATTTGTCTTGCATGAGTACCCAGAATTCAGAATGTCTTCTAATGACTCCAAGCATTCTTGGAGTTAAGCAGATTTTCCGTGCGTTTTATATGTAATTTTACCGGCGGTAATCTATATCTGCTGGCCCAAAAAAGACGATTCAACCCATTCTTCCAGTTTGTTACAAGTACACTGAACAATGGAGGCCTTTATCATCCTGTTCAGAAGCTCTAATATTACTCTTCCCTGGGTGACCAGTTAAGCAGGCTATAAGAGAGTATATGTATCAAATAAACTAGCCAGCGTTGCCACTGTTATGAGCCTCACATATTTAGTTCCAAATTTCAAGAAAATTTTAAAATGTCGGCCCGATATGAGGCACTAAAAAGCCGAGTGTCAGATAACACCAGTATTAGAATACCGGTTCCAGAAGACTTTTGTAAGCCAGTACCGGTGCTTGAATACTATATTACACAGAACACTTGTATATGTCGTTATTTTGTGTCCCTTTTTAATTATTTTTTCAAACGAAAAGAGAAAAATAATCGCATTAAAATAGTTTTTAAAATTTGGTGCCTACACTAAGGGGTTTATGGTATGATTATTACAAATATTTGTTTCAAAACAAATTTTCCAACTAATTAATTGAAGTTCAAATAGCACAAACAAACAAATAGAGAAAATTCTTCTTTTACTTCGTATGTGTTACATTTTTCAAAAACAAAACAAAAAAAAAAACAATTCTTTAATTTGAACTTAACAAGAAAACTGAAAACTCTTAGCATACATTTAGGCATATACTAAGTATATGTGCATAGGTATAGAGTGTAAGCTATAGTTTTACTTTATAAAGGATATCAGTTTTCTGAGAATTTTTGGTTTTTATAAAGAATAAAAAAAAAATAACTGTTTGTAGAGAGAGAGAGAGGGAACGAGAGAAAGGAATAGTGTTTTTGCGTTTGTTTGTGTGTAAATGTGTAAAAGTGAGTGTATAAGTACGTTTTGTGCAAGTGACATTTGCTTTTTGAAAATTCATAACATTTGAAATTCTAAAAACGATTTTCTTTATTTGTACGTTTCCCCAGAATGAATGAATGAATGAATGCATGCATGCATGTAGTCATGTGTAAAAACATAAGCTTTAACTGTTTGGGGTTCTCTCTTCTGTTTGTTTCAAATATGAATGTTTTTGAATTTACAAATACATATACATACATACATACATCTTAATATTCATATACATGTTTATGCGTGTATACATGTAAGAGGTATGTATGCATGTACATATGTATGTATGCTTTAAGTATACGTTTGAATTTTCAAATAACAACAAAGACCAATAAAATCATATAAAAAGTTACTAGCAATGAACTTGCAGTCTCTATATGATTTAAGGGTGTCCCCTTAAGATATACATATCTATTGAAATTAATCTCTAATTTAAAAGAAAATTTTCTAAAAATCAAATTCTTTAATTAAATTTTCATTAAATTTTCTTTCAAGTTTTCAATTATTTCGAAAAATTTTTATATTTTTGTTAAGAATTTTTTTTTTCATGGCACCCCCTTATTTAAAGCAATTTTGGAAAACAAAAATTCATGTGCTGGCATAAACATATTCCATTCTTGAAATACAAAGTGATTTAGTTTAGTGTTTTGTTGTTGTTGTTTTCCATTTTCCCATTTTTGTTTCCTAGTTTTTTTTTAGTAGTAGTTTTTGTTTCATAAGTTTTTGCGAATTTTCAATTCGAATTTCCAACTTGTTTTATAAACTGACTAAATATTGTAGATTATTTTAAAGTACTTTATAAAATGCATGCATCCTTTGTACATGCATGCATATCCTTATGCTGTTAGTGCAAAAAGAGGAGTAAAAAAA
This sequence comes from Sarcophaga rosellei, assembly GCA_930367235.1. Classification (NCBI taxonomy): domain Eukaryota; kingdom Metazoa; phylum Arthropoda; class Insecta; order Diptera; family Sarcophagidae; genus Sarcophaga; species Sarcophaga rosellei. Next base: position 9,419,706 of record OV884020.1, on the reverse strand, counting down.
GTTTATATTTTTTTTTCAAACGTTAAAGTCTTAACAAACTCAAATATTTGCCATGAAAATAAAATCTTCTTGCAAATCATTCCAGTTAATTAACAAAATAACATCTTTAAAGAAAAATTATTTCACAAATTTACGCTCTCAAAAGATTAAAAAAAAACAAGAAGAGAAACAGAATTCTCCTCAAATATAAAATCTTAAGAGCAATGTATTGATGAACTAACTAAGGCTTAAGGATAATCCAAGTTAAGCTTCTATGCAAAGAAGCAAAAAAAACGAAACCAAATAGCAGCATCTTGGAAGTTTCTATACAAATTCAAGACTGCATTTTCGAGTGGTCTAAAGCATTTTGAAATGAAATCAAAACAGTTTCAAACGAACTAACAAGTTACCGTATAATATAAGAACTTAAACACCCTGCCCTGATAGCACCCTTCGTTATTAAAAACACGTCACACTTTACGACCTTTAAAGACATTAATATCCCTTTCCTATCTCCCTTTTCCTCTCTCTTGTTCTCCATCTTTTAAAGAAAAACGCATAAAAATATTTATACGAGTTTTATTTATTTTATGAGCATATGAAAAGTATGCTATAAAAAATTTCATACTAATATGCAAGCAATATCAGCAGAAAAAAATCTATAAAATTTATTGCATATAAAAAGGCGCATAAAACTTTTAAAAATCCAGACTATAGTATACCACCTACTATCAGGCTTAAATATTGTTATGCTTTAAACATGATTTGATAAAAAAAAATCCGAAATGACAGCATATTTTAAAGGACAGTTAATAATTTTATATGACGTAATAACATTTACAACTACTCGGTAGTATGCATATAAAACTGTTTATGTAGGTTTTCAAATCTATTGAATTAAATATTTCTGCAGTTATTCTTCGTTGTAATGAATAAATAAGGAGAACCTGGCGTTTGCAAATACAATATTTATGATAATTTTATGTATTTGAGTGGAAAGAGAAAAAAAATGCTATACTTTTATTTTAATTTTATACATGAGTGCCGAAACCTAGAGTTTAAAGTCGATCCCGAACGATTTTTTTTTTTCATTTCACTCTGAGTTTTCGTCAGAAATCTGCCGAGAGGAAGCCGCTGAAGAAATCTTTTTTCATTTACAATTAAGAATGTTTGAAGAAAAAGCGAACTTTAAAAAATATAACGTAGAAATTATTGGGGAAAGAACACAAAAATGAGCGGTAAAAAAACTCTGCATACACCCTTGTCTGTAGACGTTTTTCTTTCACTGTAGATATAAATAGTCGCTAAGGATATAAGTACCCGTCTGTGAACCCCCCGCATTGAAATTCCTTTTGAAAGCCTTTAAATCCAAGACGTAGAAAAAAAATCATTTTTAGAAATGTTGAGTTCATTCCAGAAAAAACAAAAAAAATAAAAAATAAAAAAAAACGTTTCAAATATTTAAATTTTTTTTCTTTTTCTAATTAGAAACTAATTTATAATAATATTATTAAAAACATTATCAAAACACGTTGCAAGTTTATTTATGTTTTCATTTATAAATTTAAAAAATAAATATATTTTATAAACAAATTTAAAAAATTAAAAAAAATATTTTTTCAAGAAAATTCCTGTGCTTTTAATTTAAAATAAACATCCATTATTTCCAAAAAGAAAACAAAAAGACAAAAAAAAACCGCAGCAACAGTTAAACATGATTATTACAATCTTACAACATGATTATGCTAGAGAAACCCGTTACGATAATTATTATTAACGTAGATGCCTAATACAAAACAGAGATCAATAAGACCACAGAGTACATATATGCAAATGGCAATAATGAGAAAGAAGTAGAGAGGAAGAGAGAGTTTATGAATGAGCAAAATTAAAAGCAAAAATTATTCAAAATAGAGAGTCTAACAAAAAGGCATGCATAATCATGTCTACAGAAAACGTTGGAAAAAAATTATCTGATTGTTTTGTTTTTTTTTTTTTTTTTTTTTTTTTTTTTTTTTTTTTTAATTCCTTTGACGTGGAAAACGTTGTTTTTAAGTTAAAATACGCATCCATTATTTCCAATAAGAAAACAAAAAGACAAAAAAAAAATCCGTAATACAACAACAGAGATCAATAAGACCACAGAGTACATATATATATGCAAATGGCAATAGTGAAAAAGATATAGAAAGGAAGAGAGTTTATGAATGGCCAAAATTTAAAGCAGAACTTATTTAAAAATAGAGAGTCTAACAAAAGCTTGAAAATCATGTCTACAGAAAATGGTGGAAAAAAATTAAAAAGTTATCTGGTTGTTGTTTTTTCTCCAAAAAATTCCTGTGACGTCAAAAACGTTCCATCCATTTTTCCCAAAAAGAAAACAAAAAGACAAAAAAGAAAACCAGCAATAGTTAAACATGATTATTACAATCTTACATGATTATAATAGGGAAACCCGTTACAATAATCATTATTAATAAAGATTCGTCGTAATACAACAGAGATCAATAAGCATACAGAGTACACATGCAAATGGCAATAGTGAGAAAGAAAGAGAGAGGAAGAGAGAGTTTATGAATGACCAAAATTAAAAACAAAATTTATTTAAAAATAGAAAGTCTAACAAAAGCATGAATAATCATGTCTACAGAAAACGATGGAAATTCAAAATACGCATCCTATAGTATATATATAGTCATGGTTTTGAGAAAGAAAAATAAAAAGACAAAAAAAAGCAACAGTTTAACATCATTATTACGATTTTACAACGTAATTATTATAGAGAAACCCGTTACGATAATTATTATTAATGAAGATGCGTAATACAACAACAGTAATCAGTAAGCCCATAGAGTACATACATATATGTATGCAAATTTCAATAACGAGAGAGGGAGAGACTTTATGAATGAGAAAGAGAAATTAAAAGCAAAAGTTATTTAAAAATAAAGAGTATAACAAAAGCTCGAATAATCATGTTTAATCTGACAGTTGTTATTGATTTAAAAATCACATAATTTGCGTCCCTTAACGGCAAATTTTTTTTTTTTTTTTTAATTAAAATTTTTTTTGAAAGACGCTGCAAGTCTATTTATTTAAACAAATTTTAATTTTTTTTTATATAAAATTAATTTAAAATTTCTGTGTCATACCAAAACGTTGTTTTTAAATACACATTCATTATTTCCAAAAAGAAAACGAAAAGACAAAAAAAAAAACTCTAGCAACAGTTAAACATGATTATTACAATCTTACAACATGATTATGATAGAGAAACCCGTTACGATAATAATTATTAATGAAGATGCGTCGTAATACAACAGAGGTCAATAACAATACAGAGTCCATATGCAAATGGCGATTGAGAAAGAAATAGAGAGAAAGAGAGAGTTTATGAATGAGCAAAATTAAAAGCAAAAATTATTCAAAAATAGAGAGTCTAACAAAAGCATGAATAATCATGTCTACAGAAAACGATGGAAAAAAATTATCTGATTATTTTTTTTTTAATTCCTGTGATGTAGAAAATTTTGTTTTTAAGCAAAACACGCCATTCATTATTTCCAAACAGAAAACGAAAAGACAAAAAAAAGGAACTCCAGCAACAGTTAAACATGATTATTACAATCTTACAACATGATTATGATAGAGAAACCCGTTACTATAATTATTAGTAATGTAGATGCGTACAGAGTACATATATGCAAATGGGGATTGTGAGAGACAGAGAGAGAAAGTTTATGAATGAGCAAAATTATAAGCGAAAATTATTTAAAACTAGAGAGTCTAACAAAAGCATGAATAATCATGTCTACAGAAAACGATGGAAAAAAATTATCTGATTATTTTTTTTTTAATTCCTGTGATGTAGAAAATTTTGTTTTTAAGCAAAACACGCCATTCATTATTTCCAAACAGAAAACGAAAAGACAAAAAAAAAGGAACTCCAGCAACAGTTAAACATGATTATTACAATCTTACAACATGATTATGATAGAGAAACCCGTTACTATAATTATTATTAATGTAGATGCGTAATACAAAACAGAGATCAATAAGCATACAGAGTACATATATGCAAATGGCGATAGTGAGAGACAAAGAGAAAGTTTATGAATGAGCAAAATTATAAGCGAAAATTATTTAAAAATAGAGAGTCTAACAAAAGCTTGCATAATCATGTCTGCAGAAAACGATGGAAAAAAATATCTGATTATTGTTGTTGTTTTTTTCCAAAAAAATTCCTGTGACGTAGAAAAGGTTGTTTTTAAGTTAAAATACGCATTCATTATTTCCAATAAGAAAACAAAAAGACAAAAAAACCGCAGCAACAGTTAAACAAGATTATTACAATCTTACACCATGATTATGATAGAGAAACCCGTTACGATAATTATTATTAATGAAGATGCGTCGTAATACAACAGAGATCAATAAGCATACAGAGTACATATATGCAAATGGCAATAGTGAGAAATAGAGAGGAAGAGAGAGTTTATGAAAACTTATTTAAAAATAGAGTCTGATAAAAGCATGAATAATCATGTCTACAGAAAACGATGGAAAAAATATAATCTGATTGTAGTTGTTGATCATAAAAAAAATTTACATAGTTAAGTGCCTTATAAAATGGCACCGGTATTAAGACCGTTACAGTTATTATAGCGTTAAAATTTTGTTATTGTTTTACCTGTTTTATTCGCTTGCTTCTGCTTATTCTCCTTCAACTTGGATGAAAAATTCTGGAGCAATCCAGAATTATGATTCTCTTTAGCACACATTTTTTAATACACTTTTATACTACACAAAAACGCGCACTTACACTTGGCCTTAGACCCATGCATTTAACACTTTTATTTATTTATTTATTTTATTATTTATTTATTTATTTTATTATTTTTTATTTTATTTTATTATTTTACTATTTTATTTGATTATTTTACTATTTTATTTTATCTTATTATTTTATTTTATTATTTGATTATTTTATTATTTTATTTTATTATTTTTTTATTTTATTTTATTTTATTTTATTTTATTTTATTATTTTTTATTTTATTTTATTTTATTATTTTTTATTTTATTATTTTTTATTTTATTTTATTTTATTATTTTTTATTTTATTTTATTTTATTATTTTTTATTTTATTATTTTTTATTTTATTTTATTTTATTTATTTATTTAAATAAATATTGAAAATAATTTGCTTCTTTTTAATATAATATTGCACTCACACTCACACTTATACTATACACTTCAAACTTTACACTTATATTTTATTTAAATTTATTTATTTCACATTTAAACGATTTAAAATTATTTCACTCGAATTGATTATTTAAGAAATCGATCTTCAGTCTATGAATGCCACTAAGCTTCTAAATAAACGTTTAACTAAGAATCAAAGAAGTAAAGTAAATATCAGTAAATATCAGTACTGCCGTTTTTGGATTTGTCTTATAAGTACTCCTATAATACAAAAGGACTATCTAATTTAAAAGTACGTTAACACTTTACATATGTAAGTGACCTATTGTTGTTAAAAAACGTACGAAAATTGCTGAGCATCTTAACACCAAGAAAAAAAAAAAAGTATTAAGTACTTTCTCTCTCTCCCACACTAAATATTTTAATCAATTATGTACGTAAATTTAGGAAACAGGCAACACTGTTTGCATACTTAATAGGAATTGCAATTTGAAAATAGAGAGCCGTGAGTGAATCAAAAGAATTTGACAACAACAATACCATTATATTTACATACGTCTTTATGCTCATTAAAAAGAGCATGATATGTTAGTGAACTTGAACTTGAGTGTTTCTCTAATTTTAAAAAATGCAACAACAAACAACAACAACTGTACTACGCATATTTTTTTAAGTTGTACTTTGTTATTGTACGTAGTAACTGTTAAGCAGCACAGCCACGATCAAACCAGATTGATCAATCTGCCATTTTTGTGATTGTGTTGGTAAAACTGTACTCTCACGTACAGAAAACTGTCCTCACACGTACAGGCTGAGAAGAGATTGAAGAATATCAAAATACTTTTGATTTTCGCTACCTGCTCCGCAGAAATTGGAAGCAAATTTGATGTGTGTGCGGGCAATTACTTCAAATTTCATTTTTCTGCAGATTTCGTAGGAGAAACATCACCATCTGGTTCGCGGATGTTTTGAAAATGTGTAGCAGAAAATGATAATAAAAATAATAAAAAGTGGATGTTTTGTTTTTGTATATGTATTTTTGTATTTATTTATGATTCGTTATGATCGTTCCTTTATTTGTACTAACTTTGTTTTGTAAAAAAATAATAAAAATTATTTTATTTATAAAATTAAGTCCATTAATAATTTGTTTTAATTGCTTTTATATTATATTTTAAAATCTTGTTTATTTTTCCATAAGTCTCTATAACAATGCGACCAATTGCTCGTTCCGAAATAGCGCTGACAAATTTTAAATCAGAAAAGAAATTGCCTGTAGCAAGAAAACGCAATGTTATAGATAGACGTTGATTCGGAGAGGTGGCGTCACACATTTGAGTATCTTGTTTTTGAATTTTCGGGCCAACCAAATTTGGGTGTTCCTGTGCCTTCATCCATCCGTAAAAAGTTTTGAAAATCATTTGGAGGACTCAATTTGAGTTCATTGAGAACATTTTGGTGCGTAAATGCATCCCTTTTCTTCAACCACTCTTTCATCCAAAGACACTTCGCAGTTTCCTTTTTTTGTTTTTTTAATTGCCCGCGTCAGGGCAATGACTATGAAACAATCATTTGTCATATTAAAAGAAAAAACTAAAAAACAAACAAAAACAAAACAATCTCCCAACCAAAAGCCCATATGTTGTTTCAGAAAACCTAAAAAAAATGTTTGCAAAAAAAAAAGAAAACCATAAAAGAATTTTTTCCGATGAAAACCATGTGACGTTGTCTTCTCCACAACATTTTTAAAATGAAATTTGAAGGCTGAAATTTGATGTGTTGCTGTGCTGAGTCAAACAAATATTACCAACACATATGCAAAATTTGAACACCAGAATTTGAACGTGGCCGAGGCACTTTAATCATTAAAATATTTTTGCTTACTTACATGTTTATGCAGTTTTTAGTGATTGCAAAATGTACCACAGAGATGGGATTTGTTTTTTTTTTTTAGAATTAAGTAAATCGCAAATTATGCGTTGTATTTAGAAGAGAATTTAGAGAAATTAAATACCGAATAGAATAATAGAGGGATTTTAGGCTTCGACAAATTAAAGCTAAAATTATTATGAAATTCTTTTCATGTTATTAAAAATGAAAATAAATAAATAGAAGAAATTTTTGTATGCTTTCTAAAGGAGTTTTTTTGCAGACCTGCTCTGCCTGTTAAGTCTAAAAATTTCTATGAAAAATATAGAAAATTTGCAAATAATGATTTTCACATATAGCCTAAGTACTTTAAAAACATTCAAAATTAAACATCATATCACTATTAACATCTCTGGGCTTAGTTTATTAGGGAGCTAACAGAGTGCTCTCTTTAAATTAACTGTTTTTCTCCAATAACTTCATAATGTTCTGCTTTCACTTTCTTCTTTTTGTTTTGCAGTTTAATTTATTGTTATCGTATACGATATTGGCATTTGATATTGTTTGTGTTTTTGTTTTGTATTGTACGTATTTCTCTTTTGCCTAGACTCTCTTGCTCTGCTTATTCTCTGTGATAATTTATAGGCTAACATACTATCGAGACTAGACTACAACAGCCTCTATACTCTGTAAACAGCAGAAGTCTTGAAGAATGAGTTATTCTATGCTAACCCTCTGTCACCATCTTACGACTTTATTTTGCTTATCAACATTGTTGTTTTTCAATATTGTAGCTTATCAACATTGTAGCTTATCAACATTGTAGCTTATCAACATTGTAGCTTATCAACATTTTTTCTTATCAACATTGTAGCTTACCAACATTGGTTCTTATCAACATTGTAGCAAATCAACATTGTTGCTAAATATTCTGCAACTTCTCGTTTTGTTTGCGTATTGGAAATTTTAAGCGAGACTAGATCAAATGCTTCATCCAACTATTTTGTTCAGAGAGTCTCTAGTGAGATATGGGAGCTGTTTTTTAAAAATTGAATTTATTGTACTTTATGCGTTATATTTAAAAGTGAGAAATAAGATACCAAATAGAATAATGGAGGGAGTTTAGTCTTTGGTAAATTGCTTTCTTTTAGACTATAAAACTCTACGTAGGTAAAATTAAATCCCAAATTATTAGGAAATTCTTTTCGTATTTTTAAAAATTAAAGTAAATAAGTTTAGTAAACATTTTTGTAGGCTTTCCAAATATTTCTATGAAAAATAAATAGTAAATGGAGGGGCCAAAAGCAACCAACGAATGATAATGACTTTTGTAAATAATATTGAAAATATGAATATTTTTTAAGTGAACAAAAGAGTTTTTACATTGAAGTCGCCCCTTAGTCTAGTAGGTAGTGTTATGGCTTATTATACGAGAGCCCGTGGTTCAAACCTTGGCTTAGACAGCCAGCCAGACTTAGCGACTTCCTATCATCAGTTTTCTAGCAAAAAAGTCTGACACTAAGTAAAAGTTTCTCAAATCTATAGATCCGAGGCGACATTAAACGGTAGGGTTACGACCCTCCTGGATAAAATTAACACATACAAAACAGCTGGGACGAAACAAAAAATATTTCTTTCGGCAACATACTCCCTCCGCTAGGTTTCAGGCCATAAATCTGACAATTCGAACACGACTCTTCTAACTCTACATGAAACTGTAGGTCTTCTGGGGGCCATGAATAAAATTAACACACTCTATATGAGTGGTGTTTGAGAATTTAGGTTGTGATCCTGACTAAAGGGTTGTAATGGCAAAAGTTCGGCATAATTTGATCCGAAATCAAAGTGATGATACAAAATCAATTTTATTAAAAACACTTGCTACATTCTGGAGGCACAGGAATCAGTATAAAGTATAAAAAAGGGGGCGGGGAGGGTGTAGGGTTAGCATAAGCAAAAGTTTTAGATGACTACTTAGATTAGAAATTATAATGTAGTGGCTGACGACAATTCAAATAAAGCTTTAACTTGAATGGCTCCCTCCACCCCCCAGAGTTGATTTTTAATATATTCTACCAATTACAACCATTCTAATGCCTTTGTATATGCTATAAAATGTTTCTTTTAATATCATTTACCAAGCAACTGATTGATAGACAACGTAAATATTAAATTAAAACCGAAATTTTATTACAATTGTCATCTTCTTTCTACCACCACTTGTCAACTGGCCTTGTTGACAAATAATGCAATAATATTGTACACACACATACTCGATTATAATATTGAATTGGAAAATTTCTCTATGTCATGATTTATTAGGGGTTGTTCAGTTATTTTTAATGAAAATTGACAAGAGTACGAGGGTTGATTGTTTTTTTTTTCTAGTTTTCAAAGTCTAAACAAAGACTATAATTTGCATAACGTATTTGATTTTAGGCTAAAAGCATAAAATATTTAAATACTATAATTAAGATACTGTGGAGAGAGAGAGAGAGAGGGAGGAGTGAAGACAATGGAAGCTAAGACTTGCCACACTAAATGTTAACACGTGACTGAAATGTATGTTTAGATTTGTTTGTGTTGTTGATAGGAATATTAAAATACTTGCTTGGAGGTCTGATGAGAGATTTTTTTGTTTTTTAATTTTTAAAGAAGGATTTTTAATTCCAAAAATTAAAAAAAAAATTTTTCGAGAAAATTTTCCAAGAAGGTAAGGAGGATTTTGTAATTTGTTGTCAAAAAAGAAGAAGAGAAACAAAAAAAAAAAGATTATGCCCTTCAAGACTTCCTTTATTTTTTCTGTGGTAATTAGTAAAACAAGAATGAATTTTTCTATGCTCACAGTGTATGAAGTCTATGAAGGACTTCGATTTGGGGTTGTTTTGATTTATAAGGTTTCTGTTATTGTTGCCGTTATCCGCTGCTGCCGCAATTGCTGTTGCTGCTGCATTTATATCTAAATTACTTTTTTTTTTTGCTTTTCTTCTTTTTTTCTTGTTAGAAAAGTATTCCAATTAGAAAATTTTATTTGAGTGTAACAACTTCCCTTTACTGTTTCAGTGCCATGTAATTTTCTAAGCGACACGTGTGCGTGCCAGTTGAAAGTAAAAAATGCCGACTTGCGTTATCACACAAATACCCACTCTCTATCTTTCTTTTCCTCTCTCTCCCTTCACCATCAACTAAAAACTTCGAAATTCAAATTACAATTTTCATACCATTTTAGAAGAAAAATTTTTCGTTTGAATTCTAAGCATTCATTATGTTTAACAAGAGAGAGTAAAGATTTCCTAATAATGTACACACACACACAAATTCAATAAATGAAAGGGTTGAATAATTTGAATTTGAATTTTATGTGACATAAGGATGTAAATTTACAAAAAAGAGTTATTAAATCAATAAAATGTTGTACATGTATGACTCTATCAAAAAAAGGTTCACAAAAATAGAGGGTTAAATTACAACCCAACGATAAACATACTCTATAGACTCATCAAACGTTTGACCTTTCCAGGGCCAAAAAAAAAAAGCCATAACTCTTAAAATTTTTACCAGTTTTTTAATTTAAAGTCTTCTATGCCTCAATTACATTTATGGTCAGAGAAGAAAAATTAATCGCCTTGATTACCTTTTTAACACTCATTATTTAATTGCTGAAAAAAATCTGGAAATTTATTGCTTTATTTAATCAAGCATCCCTAAAATATGCAGCAGATTTGTAAAGTTCTACAACACAAAAGTTATGCTATACTGTTTTAGATTTAGGCCAGTGATCACGAGGCCAGTGAAATTAATGTGAAATATTGAAATAAGAGTTTCTTTCTTAGATTTACGAAAAGTTTGTTGTCCTTACGACCAGTGCAATCTGGTTCGCACTAACTAATATAACATGGATCCCCTTCGATCAAACAATCTGTTGAGTTTAGTGCCAGCCTGTAGATAATATTTCTAAACTTAAAAGAAAGCTTTTGCCATTGAGGAGACAAAATATACACGTACATATGTAGTACACAGGAATTCAAGGGAATTACAGAAAATATCATAAATTAAATAAGGCAGAGCAGCAAAGTTGTGCCGTAGTCTAGGAGGCATTGTATTGGATTAGTAGGATTTAGTAGGTTCCAACGACTGCTCAGACAATTGAAATATTTCTTTCGGCGACTTACTAGTGGCATTTTTCTGGCAACAACTGTGAGAGCAAACAAAATTGCCGTGGAAAGCTTCTCAAATCTGTTGCTAGCTCACGTTAAATTGTAGGTCCGGCCATGCATAGATAAAATTAACACCCACATCAGAAGTACTGTGAGAAGCTACAACCTATCCTGTAATGTAATGTAATGACTAATTAAGTAAGTATGTTAGAGTACTTGAAGAGCAACATAGGTAAACTTACTTGAAATATGGGAAAAGGTGGTGTGGCAGAACTAAAACAGAGCCTACGATTTAAATTTCATGTTCGGCGTGCAAGCATTATAATATATAAAAACTTAATCGTAAACAAGAATTTTGTGTGTTTTATTCAAATTTGAATATCAAAAATAATAATATCATTAACTTTCCTGAAACTATGCTTTGATTTTATGTACAACAACTTTCCGAATTTATTTGTTATGCTATTAGAATAGATTTTCCAACTCCCAAATATGTTAATGTTTCCTGAAAGTATGCTCTTGCTAATATTTCTATTTCTAAGCCTGATGGTATACTTCAAAAAATATTTTAAAACTAGATTTATCACATTTTTAATGTTATGTTGACAATACCTACAGAAACTGAATCATTTACTCTTTTAATTTTAAGTTAATATTAATTAAAGCTTGAAAGTAGGCAACATTTTTTGAAAACCGCTATATACCTTTGATATCATTTTGCTTAATTAAATATTTTTGTACTCTACAATTGTTTTAGTTTTTCCAAAGGTTTCTAAGTGAGTTTTTCTTGTTGTTCTGTCTTCTAGAAATAAATCATCCTAAAAATATGCTTTCACTTTATATTTCAAATGAATATACGGTTTAATTTATTAAAACGAAACAAAACAATTCCACGAATTCATTTACTAGAAATATTAAAATTTCTTTTGAAACCTTAAGCAACTCCCCTAGGTTTTGTTTTATTTGCAGAAGCAACTCCTTTAGAATTACATATATCTTGGAAGAGTGTATGACATGAGGTTGGTTTTGGGGAAATATTGCCAAAAAATAGGAAAAACGAAAGAAAAACGAAAAAGCTATCTTAAGACGTTTTATTTATTAATGATTTCAAAGTGTAGTGTTTAAGTGAAATGCAGGACATGTATAGATAACAGCCGGCAGTATGTTTGGGCGGGTAGGGGGCCAAAGCTATAGAAGACACGTTCTTAAAGGTAAGTAAGTCACTTTAGTAAATGCCAAGCCATATAAATATAAAATATATCACGTTAAAAATCTCTATGGGAGATGTTTCGTTCGCTTACTCGTTTTCTGTAAGTGTTTTTGGGTAGGAGATATTTATATAAACGGGGGAGCATGGTATTCGAAATGAACGTTTAGAACTTGCTTAGGTAGGGGTTAGTTAAAGAGCGCGGTCTTATCTTGTATGCTGTGTATAGGAGAGGGTTTTGCCAGAAAAAGAATGAAAACCTGTTGTATTATTCACAGTGTTTGCGATATAACTTTCTCTTATGTTTACTTATACTTCATATCAATGAAGAAACTCTACCCCCCTCGCTTCTTTTTTTTTCCATGAAAAAAAGAAAGCAAGCTTTGGTTGTAAAAAGATAATGTTGTAGCATGTTAAAGATTTTTATGGCTTGTCTTGTAAAGTGAAGCCACATGCCTTACAATGGAAAATTCAAATACAAATGAAATTTATGCTTAAAAAACGCGAGACTTCAAAAAATGCATAAGAAACTCCCAAATGTATGCTAAAAGAAAGAAAAAATTAAAAAAAAGGAAGAAACTGAATGAATGTTAATGTGTGGTTTTGCTGCCACATTCATACATTTTAATATTCCATATATCCTTGCTAACTGTTCCTTTTGTGTCTTCTTGGTATCTGTTTACTTGGCTTTAATAATGCCAAAAGAGCACAACACCAACAACGACAACAAAGAAGGAAAAGGGAGCAAAAAAAAAAGAACGTAAAGATACTTGGTTAATAATTTATTAAGGCAAATGTGTGTTTGGAGAGATTTTAAGTCTTAACGTTTGGGCCATGAGTTGGTTGTCAAGACTTTGAAATTGTATAGCATGTCGTGGTAAATTGCCTGAAATTATACTGTCGGTTTTCCTTTTATTTCCTTGTATTTTCATTTTTATTTTTTTATTTTTATTTTTATTTTTATTTGTTCTTTAATAAATGCTTATTACGATAATGAGGTGAAATGTTATTTGCAAGGTCATTAGATGAATTATGACAGAGGGTTACAGGGGCAGACTTAATTTTCAAAAGATAATATGCCATTAGAATAAAGATTTGAATTGTGCAAGGGATGTGGTTTGGTGGGTGCTTTTAGGGATAAAAAAAACTTATCCTTTCTTAAATTTTAGAGCCCATACTTGAGTGGTTTTAGAACTTGAATAAACAGAAATTTCTTGAAAATTTAAAAATGCTTCTAAACTGCACTGCAAATAAGGTAGAGTTTTTTGGAGTTTGGTTAGTTTTTGTTAAGTTTTTAATATTAATTGTGTTGTCACAATGGGCCTATACGCTGGCATAAATCTTGTGTAATTTTGAAAAAAGTACTTCCGAATGCAAAAGTTAAAAAAATATCACAGCAGCCCTTAAAATAACCAGAAGATGTATTTTTGAGGCCTCATATACGCTACAGTTAACAAAACGTTTTCTATGCACCCAAAAAATATGCAATGAAATATAATATAAGAAGTGGACGAATATAGCGCGTATTAGAATTTCAACTGACAACCTCTTGCGTTTTGTTTGCCAAATTGTCTGAACTAAAATTACATAAATATATAGTAGTCTGCCCTAAAATAGGCTTCAATTAATAAACATTTTACATAATCCCGAAAGTATGCAACGAAGTTGAACAGTAACAATGGAATATCCTCTGGTTTCTTTTTTTAATCGATTTTTTAAGCTTAGAAAGTAAATCATTGCAGTTTTTTAAAAACTAATTTTTAAATAAATTTATGTGTCATCCTAAAAATAGGCAACATTTTATGTTATTAGTGTGTATTAGAATTTTAACTGACAGAACCTTGCGTTTTGTTTGCTAAATTTTCTGTACATTGATGACCAAAATTATGAAAATATATATAGTAGTAGTCTGCCTTAACATAGGCTTTAATGAATAAACATTTTACATAATCCCAAAAGTATGCAACGAAGTTGAATGGAATATCTTTTTAAGCTTAGAAAGTAAATCGTTGGTGTTTTTAAAAAACTAATCTTTAAACAAATGCATTTGTCATCCTAAAAATAGGCAACATTTTATATTATTAGTTTGCTTTTAGTATTTGGTTTCCATTTTGTTCCATTTTTTTTAAACGATTCAAAATGAAAAACACATTTTTCTCGAAATTCTGCCGAATATTCCATTTAAATTATTAATTGGCGCCAACACTCACTCCTGACCTTTTATTTAAGTGTATTGTTTAACGTCTTTTAATTTAAAATTTTATGCGTCGTTTTTGTAATACGAAACACCGGAACTATGGAGTCTTGTAAATGCTGAAAATGTGAGTACAAGCAAATAAGAGAAAAAAAAAAGTGAACAACTGCAACAAACAACTCACGCAAGTGGCATAATAAAATCTTATAAAAATTTTATTTATTTCCTGGCATTAACTCGTATTTCTACTTAAACAATAAGGCACTCATTCACTCATACATATATACTTGTGTTATTTTGCGTAATTCTTGCAAAGTTGTTTAGTTTTTTTGTTTTTATGTTTTTGGTTCATATTTTTTACTTCAGTTATAAATTTTAAAAAGGCATTGAACAACAACTCCCCTCTGGTTTATAATATATTTTCCTTTTTGTTTTTGTTGTATTTTCATCCAATTTCTTTGAGTTTTTTTTCCTGTTTTTTTTCTGGCTAAAAATGAATGTAATTTAAAAATTGCATTCCATGCTGTCGCTTTTCATTTAGAACTTTGATATATGAGCTGTACAAATGCAGAAGGTTACAAATAACATGTATCACACCAGATATGAGCAGTTCTATTCACTTCACTTCAGTTCAGCAGCACAGCAGCGCACTGAACTAAGAAACCAAGAAATCCATGCTACATAACATACCCTCTAGGACAAAAGGGGGGATGGTAGTACCGTGTTTAGTATGTTTAAAATATATTTATTAATACTGATGTTGGTTGGTTCTTGTACTTGTACTCGTTCTTGTTCTCAAGTCCTTATTGCTTCTTTCTTATAAGAACGAGAAAAGAAAAAAACACACACACACAAGGATATGGTTGAGCAAAATCTTTCGTGTACAATAAGAGATCCCCAACAGCAACATCAGCAGCAGCATACGTACACATGTTATGTTTTTGATATACGAGGAGTCACAAAAGTATTAAAGCTACTGCCACTACCACTACCACTACCACTTTTACTGCTACTGGTTGCTTAGCATCTCTATGTTGTGTTCCTTGCTTGTTAAGAAAACGAAATACAAGTTGTAAGTGTAGTTGTAAAATTTTTTAAAAAATTGCTTTTGAATTTTCTGTTGTACATACATTTAAACGTTTTCTGAAAAGTGGGTTAGGTAGTAGGGGTATCTAGCTGTACACCCTTAAACCAACCATCCGTTTGTTGTTGGCCCTCATAAGCAACAGCGATGATGACGTATACGCATGTATGTATAAGCCAAACATGAATGTTGTTTTGGTCTTATTAAAAGCAAAAATGTCAATGAATATTTTTATGTTAGATAATAAATAATAACCCCTTAAGAACCACTCACAGTTGATAAGATTTTCTTTTTCCTACTTTTTAATAAGAAAAATACAACAACAACAAAATTACTTTCATAAGGATTAATCAATATGAAGTTACAATACCAAAACCATACAGAAAGTTGCGTTCCGCTGGAACAGAATTACAATAACAAATCAACAGTAGGATTCTAGAAG
Organism: Sarcophaga rosellei; assembly: GCA_930367235.1. Lineage (NCBI taxonomy): Eukaryota > Metazoa > Arthropoda > Insecta > Diptera > Sarcophagidae > Sarcophaga > Sarcophaga rosellei. Next base: position 9,403,565 of record OV884020.1, on the reverse strand, counting down.
TTACCAAATCAATAACAAATGAAGTATACATAAATAAAGCAACAGGTTATTTATCTATTCAGTTAAAGAGAGAAAGTTGCGTTCCGCTGGAACAGAATTACAATAACAAATCAACAGTAGGATTCTAGAAGTTACCAATAACCAATAATCAATAACAAATGAAGTATACATAAATAAAGCAACAGGTTATTATTCTATTCAGTTAAAGAGAGAAAGTTGCGTTCCTCTGGAACAGAATTACAATAACAAATCAACCGTAAGGTTCTAGAAGTTGCCAAATCGAAAATAAATTCACGTATAAATAAAGAAAAATTTTTTTTCTAGTCAGTTTCTGTAACAAGAACAAGAAAGAATAACAATAACAAATCATCAACTAGGTTCTAGAAGTTGCCAAATCGAAAATAAATGAAGCATTAATAAAGCAAGAGGTTATTTTTCTGTTCAGTTAAAGTAACCAGAGCGATAAAATTTAGATTACAGCGTTGACAGTTTGAACTTCCCCGAAATTGTTTCCAGAGAAGGAAGGTTTCAACAAGAATTCTGGAAAGAAATATTTTGTTTTCATATTTCGTTTTGTTCGAGATGTACCTATCGTGTGGATCGTTGACTAGGAGGTCTAGACGAGGCTGGCGGGGGTGATATAGATTGCATCAGGACATCGGTGTAGGTAGGCCATATTTCCTAACCTAATAGCCCCTGTTCTATTAGTGCCGTTAAAAAAGAAAATCTTATAGATTTCATATGAGAGGACAGAAATGGTGGGTCCGATTTACTTTGGTGTTATTTAATGTGTCTCTGACTCGTCACTGAAAGTACTGAAGAGCCTGGTTATTAGATATACAATGGGCACTTGGAAAGAATGGATTTGCCCCTTCAGGATTGGCATGAATAACTACTGTCAGGCAATTAAGATCCTCTGGGATATCTTTTTCAATGCAAGTCTAGATACACACTTTATCTTCTATATTTCATAAACAGCTTTGGCTGGTTATAATCCATAAGTGTTTTTTAGAGAAATAATTTTCGTTTTCAAATATTTCAACACATCCTTTTGGCTCCTTAACGCGTTATATGATATGATAATCTAAACCCCTCTACTAATTCATCCAGTTGTATGATGGCACTTAAGCGTAATGCTGTAAGTAACTCTCTCAAGTACATACAAGTATTTTTGTTATTTTTGTTGTATATGAAGTATGTGCATAAATTTCTTCTTACCATACATTTGCGCGCTACTGCTGCTCCTCTTATTTAAAAGTCCAACAAAACAAAAAAAACAAAAAAAGCAACAAATGAAAAAACACAAGAAGAAAAAAAGTAAAATGAAATGATGGAAAAAATATCATAAATAAATATGGTAAAATATTTGCTAAAACCTACCCCTGCCCCTATCCCCATCGCTTCCTAACTCTTCAGCCAGAAGCAGAAAACGGAATATTTCTAAAGAAATAAGTCAGAGAATTATAACGTTTTCATCATAATTTACTGAAAGCGATGCCAACGACGGACGATGTAAGCAGAAACAGGACACAAAACGAAGGAAATCATAATAAAAAGAAAAACGTATGAAATGTAAAGGTTATAGACAGAGAGAGGGAGAGCGAATTGAAGAAGGAGTAGAATGGGGAAGGGTATGTGTGGCAAGTCATAAACATAACAATATTTTATATTTTAGAAGTGGCATCATCTTTATAAGATGACAAACGATAAAATATAGTCAAGTAGTCGAGTTATTACAGGAATATAGGAGGAGAGAGGGAGCGAGTTAAATACAGTACAACATTAACAACAACAGTTGGAACAATAACGGAAGGATATGCTTCTCTTTATTACATACAATACAATAATTGTATGTGTGTTAATACACTCTCTCTCTCTCCTCTCTCACTCACTCTCTTTGCTGGCACATGCTGCTGTAAGTGAATTAAACAGAAAAAAAATGCAAAAAGAAAAGGAGAAAAAAATCCTCAACAACAATACAAAAAAAGCGTGGGGTGATGGTTGGGGGAGAAAAAAAGTCCTGCAGCAGTTTTTGAGAAAAGGAAAACAAGACAGGATATTAAGACAAGTATTTTTAATTTACTTATTTGTTATAGAAATTACGCCAAAGCGTAACTGAACAAAAAAAAAATAAAATCCTCGACAATAAAATTGTGTGGAGGAGTGCTGCAGAGGATAACACAGTTTAAAATGCTTGCATAAAAGGTTAATAAATTTTAAAGTATGAGGGTGTGTGTAGCCTTCATAAAAATAAACTTAAGCAAATATTTAGAATATTCATATGAAATTCATATAAAACAGAAAAAAAAACAAAAAGAAAATAAAACATCACGACTAAAGTCAAGTCTTGGGGTAATAAGGATTTAATGAAAAACCATCAGTCAGCCAAGGATGAAAATAAAAATGTCAGGGATTTTTTCATAAATAACATAAATATAATTGCGCCGATTAATAATTTCAGGCATTCCAAGACGAAAATAAAACAAATTTCCCAATAAAAATGATAAATTAAGAGATTCTTGAACAAAATGTTCTAATCCGGTATAAAAGCTAGTTTTTAACGACAATTTTCTACACAGAATTTGATCAATATCTTTACATTACATTATTGGTCTTTGAAACTATTTAACTAGGATCACAACCTAGCTTCTTACACCACCCATGCTGGGGTTACGTTAATTTTACACATGAGTGGCGAGACTTACAATTTAACATCGACTCCTAACGACAGATTTAAAAAGCTTTTCATGGCAATTAATCATGTTGAGAAAATGTTCTTTTCATGTTTCATAGAACTGAGGAGTTACCTCTTGAGCTCTCGTCTAATAAGTCAATACACTATCCACTAGACTACGGCAACCTTTACTTAGTATAGAAAGTGGCCTTATTTTCTATGTTTCCATTAAAGCTGAGAGCTGATCCGGGTGCAACACTTAATGCAGTTAAAACCTTGTCTAAAGTGGTCTAGGGACTGGCTGCAATACTGGCAATTCGATAGCTTTTGAATTATTTAAACTTGGCTTCCATTCTTTTCGAGCGTTATCTTGACATCTGTTGCTGTTGTTGGAAAATTTTGGAAAATCAAAAGGTAACTCTAAAATGGAAATTCAAAACATAGAAATGGACAGGCTAGGGCGGATGCATAATTACCCACAGACATTCGTACTCCTTTCGATTCAGTTCAACTGAGTTTTTCAACTGCACCATGAGGGCTTGGGCTTTATTAAAGTATATATCCATTACCCCACTGAAAGTCATGTTAATGGACTCTGCATTCTCTCGCTGCTCTGAAAATCTGAAGAGGAAGACTTTCTTTCAGCTAGGGCTGTTGCCATAGATATACTAGGATGCAGCCTTACATCAGCGAGATTTATTTTGAAATCAGAATGGTTATCTATGGGGACTATTTGATCCTTAGAATGTAATAACTAACTGCTTATTAGATCCTTAAAATGAGAGAGAGAGAGTGAGTATAAAGGAAGAGTGGACTATAAGCTAGCTATTCAGCTATGGCTATTGCCATAGATATACTAGGATCCAGCCCCAATGTAAGAACTAACCACTTATTAAATCCTCAGAGGGAGAGAGAGCGAGTACACTATTAAGACTGTTTAAGAATAGAGAGACCTTGGAGGGTATTCTTTGAGTGGGTTTCTGTCGACGGAGACAATAAGGGTAACAACAAAGCTGATGCAATAGCAAAGCTGGGTGCAATAGAAAATTCGTATGAATTCATGCGTAAGAGTGGCGCTATTATACAGAGGAGCAATATTGGAATATGAACGTATTCGTGCAGGTACTAAACAAATGTGGAACGCTATGGATAAATGCAGAACTAAATATGCGCGACATGTAATCACAAGTCATCCTCGGTAGCTGACAGCAGTTATAACCATATAATGGCCTCTGGCTACAAATCTCTTGTACTGGAAACAATTCAGTAGGACTCCTGCAAGAGCTCTACTGACAAAGTAGATGAAGATACCATAAAACATCTTCACCGTCATTGTCCAGCCTTTGTCGAAGGATTCTGGGTTACTAAGAACTACTGACAAACTTCTTATTGACTAATTTATTGTCCACACAAAGAAGACTTGAATAGAAGTCAAACTTTCATAAAACTATCGCGATGGTTGAGAAATGCCAGCCGGATGTTATATTTGAATGTCGGAATTTGTACCATATGGATTATAAATCAATTAAGCTTTGCTCATGTGTAAAGTAAAAAAAAATACACCTTTTCCCAAAAAGGTACTTTTTTTAAAGCGTACATTCTATAAAAGGTACTTTTAAAAAAATACTTTCTTTAAAAGGTACTTTAATACAAAAGTACTTTCTTAAAATATGATTTGTTTTTCTTAAAAAATCTAATACACTTTTTTCCCCTAAAGGTACTTTAAAAAATACTTTCTTAGGGAAGTACTTTTTCAGAAAAGTACTTTTTAAAAAAAATACTTTCTTGAAAAGTGATTTTCTTTTTAAAAAATTACTCACATTACATATTTATAAAATTTTATTATTCATTTCATTTTGCCTGCTTTATGCAAATATGTTCTCACTTAAGGCCATTGAAACTGATATTCAAGGTTATAAATTTTATAAATTTCTTCTCGTTGTTGTTGTTGATGTACTCATAAAAAATTTGTTTCATAATATTAAAACAGCATTAAATTAACAAATTATAAATAATCACAACAAAACAAGCAAAAGAGAAAAATAAAACAAAACTGACAATATACATACATAATTCAAAGAAGAAAATTTAAAACACAACAGAAAATATTTCATTTCAAAAATGTAAGAGAGAAAAAATGCGTAAGATTTGCTCAGTGACCCGTGACCTTAAGAAAATGAGTTTTTATGTTTGGATTTTTTTTGGTAAAACTTGCTTTGGGGCAAGGTTGGCTGTTTTCTTAGAACAAAGGCTGCTGCTGTTGATGGAGAAAGGGAAGGAGTAAAGGTACTGTTTTTTTTTAATAAAATTGCAAATAAAACTTAAAAGCTTGAGGCATATAAAATAGAAATATTTTGTGTATTGAGGTTTTCTTTTTCTTTTTGTTTGTTTTTGTTTTTATTTTTTAAGGCTGCTTACAAAATTTATGCCACAAAATTCAAATAAAAAAATTGCCGAAGAAAAAACAAACAAAGACCCGCAATGGATCAGGCATGGCCACTACTGCCAGCATTTACTAAAAATCAACACAGTGCAACCTCATTTATATGTAAATTTCAAGCGAGAAACAAAATTATAAAAAATTTGAAAAAAGAAAGACGATTCTTAAAAGGTAAGTTGAAATACAAAAAAGGATACCTTGTTGTCCTCTCTTTGGCTGAAATGTAAAGCAAGGCATGATGATGAAAACATTAAAATTAAAATTCTACAATTTAGTGGTTGAGCATATATTTTTCGAGCCGGCAATAAAAATTAAAACCTTCATAGGAAAAAAAAAAAATTTAAATAAAACCAACAGCCCACACATACACACACACACAAAGTACTGCCCTACCTGCTCTACCTTATCCTTGCCCCAGAAAACACTTATTTTTTGAAGGTTTTCTTTCCATATTTTCAACAAAAAAAGGGAAACAATTATACTATGTATGTAAGAGGATGTATTTGCGAGAGTGTGTGTGTTAGAGTGTCTATATTATTTAGGACCTCTTAGATAAAGCCTTAAAACGTGGTTAGCATTGGTGTGAAATAAAATTATGAAATAAAGTAACACAACAACAACAACAACAACAGATACAACAAACTGTATATTGTACACGGTTTACGTTTCATAGCGTTGGGGAATAATTTAAGGTGATGGCTTAATTGAAAATTGCTTTTAGGCGGTTTTATTTTTCCATACTCTCTCTCCCTCTCTCTCTCTCTCTTCTTCTATTTCATTCGTTACATTTTTATTTTAATTTGTTTTTTTCGTTTTTTGTTTTTTCTGTATAATTGTTTGCCTCATGAAAATTAAAACAGAAACCACAAGCAAATGTTTATTAATTTTTAAGTACAATTTCGTTTTTAATTTAAATAAAATTTCTACGTTTTTTTCCATTACTTTCCTTACAGTTTTTTTATTTTTTTGTAAATAAACGAATGAATAAAGCTTAAAGCATTGAACTGGAAATAAATCGACAACAAGATGAAAGCAGAGAAAGAGAGCGAAAATAAATGTAAATATGCAAATACCTTAAATTATAATCATGATGGTGAAAAAAAAAGGAAATATTATAAGTTTTTAATAAATGTTAATCTGCATTAAATAAGGATTTTAATAAAGATTTAAACATTTCTTTACAAAAAAAAAAATTTACGAAAAAATTGAATTAAAAAAGCCCACATAAACCAACAACTTCTATTTCTTTATAATGCCTGGTCCTTGCCAGACTACAGGAAATACAATATCCTTTAAATAATTAACTCTGGACTGGTTCCAGTATTTGATCACAAACATACATACATACTTAATTGGTTCTAACAGCTCTTTAGTCAGGATTACAACCTAGCTTCTCACACCACTTACATTGTGTGTGTTAATTTTATACATGAGCTGCGGGACCTACAGTTTAAAGTCGGCTCGGAACGACAGATTTTTGAGAAACTTTGTACGGCAATTTAATTTATTCTCAGAGTTTTTGCCAAAAATCTGCTAAGAGGAAGTCGCCGAAGAACTATTTTCTTCGTATTTCGTTTTGTTCGATATGTCTGAACTGGGACTTGAATCGTGGCCTAGACCAAGACACTACCTTTTAGACTACGACTACTTACTAGACTGCTTCCAGCATTCGAACTCTTTGAGGTAATTTTGGAATATTTTTTTTCACATTTCGGAAGGTATCTGGGCATGTGAAGTGCTATTTTCTTAGTATTTCGTTCTGTTCGACATGTCTAAACTAGGACTTGAATCGTAGCCTCACGTTTAATAAGCCAACGCACTACCTACTAGACTAGACTACGACTACTTACTACACTACATCCAGCATTCGAACTCTTTGAAGTAATTTTGGAACATTTTTTTCTTACATTTCGGAAGGCATCTGGGCATGTGAAGTCACCGTAATCTAGTAGGTAGTGGGTTGGCTTATTAGACGAGAGCCCGTGGATCAAGCTCAGCTCAGACATTTCAAAGAAAACAAAACATGAACAAATGTTGCCTTCGGCGACTTCCCTTCATCAGCCTTCTGGGGAAAGACACTGAGAGTAAATAAAATTGTCATGAAATGGTTCTTAAATCTGTGGATCGGAGTCCGCGCTAAGCTGTTGTGGTGTGAGAAGCTAGGTTTTAATCTTGTATAAAGGGTTGCAATGACCAGTTGAGGAAATATAGTAAGTATCTTTCCTTTATCTCGTCGTTTTTTGGTTTTCCGTACTCTCCCGTTAAGAGATGCTCAATCTAGATACAGTTTGCGACGTCGTCCTACAAAAAACCTCCAATAAAGTTGCCAAAACGTGAAATTTTTATTTCTGGACATTTTTCACACAATAAAGACAAAGTCGGTAGCGTTGTCTGACTAGAGACACCGTCTTGTTTTAATCACAGACTGTCTACTTCATAATATTCAATTACAACACAAAAGAAAACATCGATTATCGATAATATTGTATTGAAGAGGTGTCACAGTACTACGATCATGCGCTCTATTGTGCTTCAATTAAACTTTAAAAAGTATCCTTATAACGACGAGCATCCTCCAAGCCCATTGTCCTGACAAACTTTAGAATGATGTTCGATGTTATGAAGGACAATATTCTGCCCTACATCTGATATGCACACACCCAGGTGGTGTTGCTTTCTCGTATGCATTATTAATGCCTCACAAGAATGTTTTCTAATGGTGAATCCCAACTTGAGTAAAAGGGAAAAGCTAGGCTGTAAGCCTGACTAAAGTGTTGTAATGATCAATAAAGTAAACCAAGTGAGAATTGTTAAAATAGGGCATTAGAGTAATTGGCAAATGGTAAATCTTTTACTAAATCAATCACACTTTATATGAAAGATATTCAATAGCTGCCGCCAAGGCAGATAGGCGGGTTTAAGTTCACTTAATTTCTTTTAATAAAAAGTGCTTAAAACTGAGAACATCTGTAGAGGGGAATATTCCTTATAAAGAGAAGAATTTCGCGAAAAGTCAGCTTAAACAATCACGTTCAGTACTGTTTTTGGACTCTTGGCAAATGACTACTGCAAGATCTGTAGAGATGCAAGAGCAAGAAATTGTTCTTTTTCGGAGGAGTAAAAGCAACATTGGCGTCTATTATTTAGTAATAAACGAAGTGAACGAACTGTCAGTGATGGACATGAGCGATCTAAACGGCTTCATTAGAAGCTTTGAATGCCTCCGAGTCTATGGCATAATGGAAAATCATGACTGGCATCACAATGGGTGTTATATACTCTCTATAAAGTGAAGAATTCCTTCATTCAGCTGTTAATGAATTTTTGTTTCTTTCTGGCCAGTTTTCTGTTTGGTTTTACACTTTTGATCTGTCTGCCATGGAAATATTTTCCATTTTCTTTTTTTTTGAAATATTTTCCAACCTGTCAGTTCATTTTCAGACAATTTGAACTTTAAGTGATTTTTGCCCTGTTATTTACAGTCACTCCACTACATACATATATGATATTTGTTTATAACGTATTTTTGCCTTTTTGTTGTTGTTGTTTTTTTTTTTCTTTTTTGCAAGAAGTTATAATTTTCGTTTCATCAAAATTCCTGTACTGTAAATAATTTGCATAATTTTCAGCTGCTGTAAAAGCAAAAGAGAGAAAGAGAGAGAGAGAGAGAGAAATTCTACCAAAATACTGCCAAACACATGTGAATGTATAAGAATGAGTGAGTGAGTGAGTAAGTGTATGGGATAATAATGAAAATCATGTATGCAAACCGGCTGGTTTTAAAGTCTCGCACACCCACCCACGTAAAGCCCTTTAACACTAGCTTAACCTCTAGCGATATTTTTATACTGCCTTACCATAATAAACTCACACACATACACATACATACTTCATACAAAAAAATCATATGAAAATACTGTAACATTATCCGAACGAATGTTATTTCTTATTTGCCTGAAAATGTAAATTATTGTTGCTACTCTGCCTCTCTCTCTCATGGCTGTGTTTATGCCAATACTCCCTTAGTTGGGAAGATAAAACGTGTTGTTTTCTTGTTTTTTTTTCATATAAAACCAGTATTTCGGGGTAAAAACAATTTTTAAAGAAATAACAAAAACAAGCATATTTTCCTCTCTCCTGGTTTTTTTTTCGCTCTTTTTGTTTTTGTAAAGGAAAATTAACATTTTTTTCCACGAAGAATTTTTGCCAAAAACATACATCGCCTGCAAGCCACGGTGGCTGGAATGTTTATCAGTTAAAAAAAAAGAAGAGAAACAACAACAACAACAGCAACAACAACAATTGCAAAAATTACCCATTACCAATGAGTCTTGGTTAAACTCCTCTCGTACTCTATTAGTCTGTACACAGGCTCATTTATATTTTTGTTGTTTGTTGTTTTCACATTGTTGTTGGTATATTTCGTTGTTTTTTTTTGGAATTCTGTAGCAGAGGAGTATGAGTTGGTTCGGTTGTTTGGTATGCATGTGTGTGGTTAAAGTGTAGTTTATTTAGCGGCAGAAAATTAACTTGTCTTCATTATCATTATCGTCATCATCATCATTATGATCATCACCAACAGCAATTTTATCAAGTTGTTGATGAGAGAGAAAAACATCACACAAAAACAAGAGTACATTGAAAATATTCAAAAAGAAAACAAGAAACAGCTTTACAGTAACAAACATTATGAAAAAGAAAAAATCTTAAAGCATATGCTAAGGAGCCAAAACCAAAGGTTTTTAAGAGCATATGTTTGAAAATAAATAAGTTTTACAACGAAAGAAAAATAAATAAAAACCAATTAAAAAAAACTTGAATAATTTTTTCTTAAAATGTGGCGGGAAATTATGATGAAAATTCCAAGCCCACCATATTCCCAAAATAAGAAACGTCAGCGTAGACTTCTGCAAAATACCTAGAGTAGGAAATTTCAGTGGAGTAGGCTTAGACGAGGCTTCGTTTCACGCCAGATTTACTGTAATGGCTTATCGAGTAAAACCAGTAGGCATCTCTAGGCAACTAGGCAGTGCAGATTCGCCTAGATTTGAAAATTAAGAAGAGTTGGGGCTAAGAATTTGGGAATTAGAGGCATTCGGGAGTATATAATAACCCGATAGGGCTTATCAAAGAAGTTCTAGGCATCCATTCCGGATATAGAGGTTTGGAGAATTTATGTAGTGTACCGTTAAAATTTTCACGGATGACTTAAAATTAAATGGAACTGTATGTGGAGAAACTTTTGCAGCATCAATGGCCAAAACACAATTAGTAAGGCTACCGGATTACTGTGACGTCTTCTAGTTGGAAGTGCCGGAATTAAAGTCTGGATCGAGGGCTATTAAGGACGAAAATATTTCCAAAAGGGATATTACCACAGTTTTTTCAGTTCTTCCATGTGGCTATTAAAGCGCTGGGTTCTCATGTAATGATTAGCAAGACAGTGTATAGTTGTGGTAGATATCTCCAAGTGATAGTAGAAGAGTAGGATGTTTTATGATTTTGGGAAGTGTTTGGCAATGAGACTTAATAATACAAAATTAATGAAGAAATCTGGAAACTGCATGCTCTCTTAAAATAGGGACTATTTTGTGGCATACAAAGAGATCGGAAATGGATCTTCGAACAGAAGCATCAGCTTGTGATCCCAGTCCACACCATCGAAATATGCTCCATTCAATTTAGATGAGAGGCACAAAACACAGGACATAAGAGTACTATATGACAGTCGGACTGTAATACGAGAACTCGGCTCCTATGAGCTTGAATCGAAGGATGTATGGGTTTGGGGAAATCAGCTAGATAGGGCAGTTAAACTCTGCTGGGTCCCAAGTGAAATTATACTTCTCGGTAATAAGTTAAGGGATGAGCTTGCGAGAATTCTTCTATGGAAAGGTTTCCAGGACATGTGGGATGGAAAGGAAATGAAAGGTCTAAACAGATATTCACAAGAGTTGTTCAATCTTAAGGCTTCACTAGCTTTCTCCCGAAGAGGGACTTGACAGAGTTACCAACATCAATCATAAAGAAATATTAAAATGACCTCATGAGAAGATTCGAAAAGATTTCTCAGATTCGGAGCTGGGGGAGTAATATTTTCTTTGAAACGGGACAGTCGATCAACTACTGTACAGTACTAGGGCACAAAAGATGTTTGTATGTATCGCTAGCATTGTTTTGTTGAGGATATGGGCGATGTTTACTGCAATTTACTACCAGAAACCCGAGCATTCCAGTTCCGAATACAGAAAAATGAAAACAATTTATCACTTTTATTTTAAATAGAAATAGGGAGACTTGATTTCCGAAGCAAATAATTCATTTAGGAAATCACAAATCCGCAGAGAGAATAGCATCAATAAGGGACATCATAGAAAATCCTAACAGGGAGGATAAAAAGAGGCAAAGACTCTTCTCAAACCAAGTGTGTTTGAGGTAATCAAAAGTTTCGTTGTGAAATTACAATTCGAGGAGATCTGTATCAGATTTCCAGAAATAACCTCAGGTTGATAACAGAGCTTTTAACAAGCCACTGTAGACTAAGTTTATATTTATTCGGAATGGAAGATGTATCGAGTGCAACATGTAGATTCTGTGGTAATGAGAATGAACCATAGGAACACATTTTGGAAATGTGTGGGGTACTAATACAACCTAGAATGGATGCCTAGAGTGCTAGGCAGACAATTGTTATTCTTAACACTGAGCAGTATCCTGTAGTTTGTCACGGCAATGGGTTTGGAAGACACATTATAGAAATATTTGAGGAGACATTATAGGGATACACTATAAAGTTTATGATTAGTTCGATGAGATCGAATCGTAATATTACAGAAATTGTTCCTTAGAATCTAGATTGCCTATCCATTTCATTTTTCTAAAGCCTTAATTATACTTAAAACATTAAAATTTTAATAAAAATATGAAATAAATGTAAGTCTAGCGGTATATGATGATAATTAAAATTGATGTGTTGTATGTATTTATATTACAATGAAAAGAAAAATTGTCTTTACTTACGTAGTTCATTAATTGTTTATCGCAAACACTTACCTAAAAAGACAAAGAAAAGAGAAAAATTATTATCAATCATTTATTTACGAAAATGTCAAATAAAAAATAGAAAGAAAAAAATATTCTTCAAAGAGCACTTAATAAATAAATTTATTTACACACCCCCATTATTCAAAATATTGTATCGATACACAATGCCCAAATACTTTATCAAGTAATTTTATTGATTTTTATTTTCATTCTCTCTCTCTCTCTGATATTGTTAATCGTCGAATGACAAGTTTAGGAAAATATAAAGCACAGGAGAAAAACAAGAAAAACAAAAAAAAAAAAGCGTCATCATTAATAGGAACGTCATCATCAAAATTACAATGTGAGTAACGTGATAATAAAAACAAAAACCAAAAAAAGACCATTTATACAGGAGTATGAGGGGGGGGGGGGGGGGGGGGGGGGGTCACAGGAACGAAATAAGATACTAGAGAACAGTGGGGTAAAGGAAAGAATGTGTTAAAAATATTGCTGAAAAACTATTTAGGGTTGTCACATACATATATACAAACATAATTGATCATTACAACCCTTCAGTCAGGATTACGACCTTGATTCTTACGCCACTTATGTTGTGTTTTTCAATTTTATACATGAATGGCGGGACCAACAGCTTAAAGTCGATTCCGAGCAACAGATTTTTTAGTAATCTGCTGAGAGGAAGACGCCGAAGAAATATATTTCTTCAAATTTCATTCTGTTGGAGATATCTGACCTGGGGTTTAAACCGAAGCCTTATGTCTAATAAGCCAATACACTACCTTCTAGAATACGGCGACTTCACAGCTCAGTATTGGCTCAGCTAAACTGTGTATTCACGGTCCTTTTACAGGGCATCTTCAGAGCTAGAGACTTTGTTAATTTGGTATTGATAAGAAGAGCACTGATTGCCTTCTTTTCATAGGCAATTCATTGGACTATTGCACTTGTCACAGGCCACTGCTCATTTGGAAGATATGCCATCGGACATGCAATTCCATCAAATGACTTCTTCTGCAGGAAGAGTAAACATACTTTCACCTTACGTGTTAATAATTTCTAAGTTCATCCCTCTAAAGATCTCTTATAATACTGCCTTCCAGGAAGTTGTGTCGATTGATCTACAATTCCCTCAAATCGCTGCTGCACAAGCTGTAGACCTGAGAAGCAGTGAAGGACTCTCTTTCACCTTATGTGCCAATACCTAGCTATTGTCATTGGATGTTCCTTATCATTATCTATCTTAAAGTGTCATAAAGAACGAAAAAAAGTGAACAACAGAGATATACTATGGCCTTATGCTTATTCTAGAGAGGGCGGTATTCCTTTATATTTAAAATATTAAGGGAAGCCATGATTCTTAAGCCTTGGACCAACGACCTCTATGCCTTCAATACCGATAATGTTACTTTCATGAGGAGTTCAGGCAGTTGTCGTCATAAAAATGTGGGTATTCCAGTAGTAGTATTAGTAGTAGCGGTAGTAGTAGTAGTAGTAGTAGTAGCAGTAGTAGTAGTAGCAGTAGTAGTAGTAGCAGTAGTAGTAGTAGCAGTAGTAGTAGTAGCAGTAGTAGTAGTAGCAGTAGTAGTAGTAGTAGTAGTATTCCAGCAGCCTTGATATCGATTTCATAAGGAGTTCAGTTTGCTGCACGCAGATTAGTATTAAGAATCCACGAGTGAATTTTTACTTCATTATCTCACCCCTGGCCCAGTCCATGTACTATTTTTATAGTTCCAATATCAATTCCAAAATCTCTTCAACCCACTGTAGTTGTAAACAATAAACTGCTCTCTACAAATTTTTCTTTTGAGTAACTGTAACTGAATGTACATGTCCTGTATGGGTAGCATGGAGCGTAGTTGCATTCTTCGTTTTGTAATATGCAGTAATTTGATATACACTGTCATGACTGGAAAACATGAACTTTAACGAAGACCACGACCGCGACTACGACTACAACTACGACTACACCGACATGTTCAACTTACTTACTTACTACTACTGCTGCCACCGCTGCCAATGCTACTTTATGACCGGTCTAAAATAAAAAACACCAACAACAACAACTAGCAACTAACAACAGTAAGGAAAAAATAAAACAACAGTAAGGAAAAAATAAAACAAAGCAAGAAAGTTTTGCTGGGGATTTTGTGTGTGTGTGTGTTATTTTGTTTTCCATGAAAGAATTACAACGATGAACCAGGCCAAAAGGGATGAAATCATGCGCTCATTCAATCATTCAAATGTCCTTTGAACTATAAAAATACATGACACTAATAAAATAGAAAAACAACTACAACAACAACAATAATAATAAGAAGATAAAGTAATAGATAAAACAAGTATTGATAGAATATAAAGCAAATACTCATACAACAAGGCCAAAAAGGATACATGGTAAGGGAGAAAAAGGAGTAGTAGATGGGTAGAACGCACCAGTAAAAGTTTTTGTTATAAAATATAGTATTTTATTACATTAGTTGCTGTAGTTGTTGTTGTTATTGTAATTTACGATAATTTTACTTCGTTTCTGTTCCCCTCTTTGCTTTATTTTTTCTTTTACTTCTTGTTGTTGGCCAGACATGGTGGACTCTTAATGTCCATTAACCTGTTTTTTTATACGTATTGGCCCTTTACAATAGCCCAGTGGAAGAAGAAGAAAACAGAAACAAACGCTCATCATTATTATTTTTATTGAGTTTTTATGTAAAATAAACCACACGCAGCTTTTTTTTCTTTCTTTTCTTGTTTTTTGGTTCCTTTTTTTTAAAGGATATTTGTCTTGTTTGTTATTCAGCTCCCACTCATATACAAAATGCTGCTCCCTTTTGCCTGCTTTACTTCTTAACTCCTTTACTTTATAGCTTCAATGGTCAAAACACAAAGATATATTGTCCCCAAAAAAAAAAGAAACAAACCAAACCAAAACGAATAGAGGAGAGTAGTAAATACGTTTAGAAAAGGTTATAAATTTATTAAGTTACAATGTAGGTGTATATGTGTGTATGTGTGTGTGTCTGTATCTGTGTGGGCCATATAACACAGAGTAGGTCAATACTTAAATGGTATGACTAAAATCAATTTGAATAAATTGTTCCTTTTTTTTTTGGCAGTAGAAAATTCTCGGAACGTAAAAACCATCCAGCAATTGTGTTAAGTTAGATGGGGGACACAGAACGAAAAAGGTTATAAAATGGCATTTGAATTTTTAATGAATAATTATCGAATTGTCTCTTCACATAAATAAAAACGAAAAAAAAAAAAAAACGAAACGAAGGAAATTAAGGATAATAATACCCCCCTTAAAGTAGGCAAAGAAACATCAAATGACCCCAAGGTATACCATAAATGTGTTGTATAAAAGCATTGATTTTGTTAAACATTAAATATGTAAGATGGCTTGAAGCATATCGAACACCTTAAAGTAGGCAATAAAGATTTAAAAGTACTCAGCCTTAACATAGGCAATAAAGTTTTAAAAAGGTATTGGATTCATCACTTGCATTGTACTGGAGTGTATTAGGTTTCCTGTATTCATTCTTATTTAATTAGATTTTCTGATTCTAACATCTGGCATTCGTTGGAACTTGTCTGAATGTCAAACTGATGTTGATTATTATCGGGCACCGCCATAGTGACACACACGACAAACTCAATCATCTTGGTTTTATGGCAACGACATTCTCAAATCTGTGGTTCGAAGTTGTCGGTTTACTGTAGGTCTCATCACTCACTCACTCGGCTTTGGACGCTAGAACAGGATAAACCACTTGAAATGCACTTGTTAGTACCGTTGCCACTTCTTAAAGGAACAAAGGAAGTCAAATTTCGGACTACTGACGAAAACATAGACTGGCAAAGTTTAGGATTTTTTACTCCTACATACAGAATTTATTCACTTTCTCCACTTTGGATGACGACATATCCACAATTTAAAACTATTGTTCCATTGGCTAATAATGTACCAATGAACAGCGTGTTTCCTTGTATGACAGAAGGATAAGACATTAAGTTTTAATATTTAGTGCCTTCTTTAATAAAGTCCACACTCGAAACACACATTTAATGCGTAAATAATTTGAGCAAAATTTCTGCAGCATATTTTTAGGAGTTTACCACTTAAAAACAATAAATTAACAAGAAATACACAAAAACAAAAAAAAATATTTTCTATATATTAAATTGAGTTTAGAACACCTAAACTATGCCAAGGTTTTCTATTTGTTTTTTCTTGTTAGACGCAATAACACATAAAATCAAAACATATTTTTAGGGGTTTTGAAAATACAAACCAAAACAACATATTTGTGTGGCATATTTTATGGCTGGGGTTAGGAAAAGATTTTAATGTTGTTTTTTAACAAAATTTTTTTAATAAATCCAGCAGCTATAAAATGCACCAGCAGCAACAAAAACAAAAAACTGAAGACAATTTAAGCACCTTGAGCCAATGCATAATTTTAGTTTCTTTTATGGCATCGGTTTTGGCTCCACAACTTTTTTCGTTTCGTTTTTTTTTTGTACATTTTTGAAGGTGTTAAAAAGGACTAAAGGAAATTGTTAATTTTTATAGCATCATATCAAAAAATCAACAATAACAAAGCAACGTGCGTGACGTGTTTTTTTGCGCTCTGTATTAATTTGTGTTTTAAAGTGTTTTTATCCGCCTGATTTGGTTGTGTTGCGTCTCATTGTGATCGTCAGCTGCTGTATTATCATCGTACTGTGGAGTGGTGTTTGAGGTGTCTGCCTGAGTCGCCTAAAATTGGTTTTTATGAAATATTTTCTGATAAGGAGAATAAATATTTATCATAGTATCATCAATACGGATTGTTGCAGCTGTGAGAGTAACCTACCTACTAAATAATATATATTACAACACTGCATCTGTTTGGTTTGTGTATTAGATAATTCCTTTTAGTAGCGCCATCTACCCTTAAACCGTTTACCACCACCTAGCGAACATTTTATATCCAATCTCTGTATTATAATTTGCCTTCAATCGTTAATATGGATTGTTTGAGCTCAAATTGCACTGGTACGGGAAATGACCGGATGATTTCATGTTGGTTGTGTTTAGGCAATTATCATTTAAAATGTACTGCACTCAAAGCACGTGATGCTGATGCGCTTATGGATCCGGCAAAGTCCCTTCATTGGACTTGTACAAGTTGTAAAAAAATTAACGTAGAATTTTATGAATTTTTTAAAAGCTACAAGAGTGAGTTTGACCAACTTAATAAGGATTTTTTGTCTCTGCAATCTAAGCTTGCCAAATTTGGTGAATTATTTAATAGCTTTCCAAATTTGGATAAATATATTAATGATACTGATAGCAATTCTACTAGGGTAAAAAGAGGCGCAAATATGCTGCCTTTAGTTTCCACTGGGAATAACTTATCTGTGCCTTCTCCTATAAATTCAGTTACCATTAAGGATATTGGTTCAACGCCGTCTATATCATTGAATGCTGTAAGTTCCCGTCAACAAATTTCTCATACGGTCGATAATGGTTCTTCAAAGGTAATTTTGTCACCAAATAATGTTAATAATAATGAGGCAACAATGGGTAATCAAATGACTTACAAACCGCTGCAGGCTGTTCCACCAAGAAAAACTATTTTTGTGTCCAGGTTAGCATGTGACACTTCATCGGATGATGTTGATCATTATATCAATTCTAAATATGGTCGTAAAATTGATGTTACAGTGCAGAAGTTTACATTTGCTGAACCCAGGACAATCTCATCATTTAAAATATCTACCTCATCTAACGATTTCAGTACGATCATTAATCCGAATTTCTGGCCGGAAAATACCCTGGTTCGTGAATATGTATACAGGGAGAAAAATAGAAGTAATAGAGTTGGTGTCCTTCCTCAAAGTGATCCAAAAAACTAAATTTTAATTACGTTAATACATTATCATTACTTTACCAAAATGTTCGTGGTCTAAGGACAAAACTGTCAAGCTTATATATGGAGAGTCTTGATTGTAATTATCACATTCTAGCATTTACTGAAACCTGGCTTAACAATTCGTTTTTAGATTCTGAAATACTATGTAGTAAATACAATATTTTCCGTCGTGATCGTGGCTCTTATGGTGGTGGTGTTCTCATAGCCGTTTCCAGTCTCATTTCATCTGAACAGTTTGTGCTTAATTCATGGCCTGATATTGAACTTATTGCAGTTATTATAAGACTCAAGAATAAAAGAATATTCGTTACGTGTTCATACATTCCTCCATCATCCCCGCAATCATTATATATTCAACATGGTGAGGCAATTCGAACGGTAGCATGCTCTGCCAATGAAAATGATTTGCTTATAATCATGGGTGACTTTAATATTCCATCAGTATCTTGGAATTATGTAGCCGAGGATGGTTATTATGTTCAGGCCGCGAATAATGATATGTTTAATGACTTTTTCAATATTTTGTATGATATTAGTCTTTTTCAAATTAATGGTACACCTAATGATTTTTCTAAAATACTGGATCTAGTGTTCGTGAATGATAAGGAAGACTGTCATATTAACCGATGTTATCCATTAACTACTCCGGAAGATCGTTATCATCCTACACTTGAGTTGATTATATCTACGCCAGCTAACAATATCCTGTCTTCGTCGATCGTTAAAGATAGAGTTTTTTCGTTTGGACAAGCCAATTACTTTGCGCTGAATGAAATGATTCTGAGTATAAACTGGAATAATGTTTTGTCACTTTCAGTAAATTCATCAATAACTTTGGATAATACATTCGATATTTTTTATGATAAAATGTTATTTTTTATGGAGCAGTGCATTCCAAAACATATAAAAAGATCGTTACCGGGGCCGCCTTGGAATAACAATGAATTAAGCCGTGCTAAGTATAGAAAGTCTAGATGTTATAGAAAGTATAAATTGTCTGGATCCAATTTAGATTACCTAAGATATTCAGTAAGCCGTGCATATTATACCCGACTGAATAAACAATTATACACTCTTTATCTGGCAAAGGCTAAAATTAATCTAAGACGTAATCCTAGGTCTTTCTATAAATTTATAAACTCAAAGAGAAAATCTACATGCTTTCCAGCTTCAATGTCATATCGAAATAATGAATCTAGCGATATTTCAACTATAAGTAACATGTTTGCTGAATTTTTTTCCTGCACTTATTCTGACGAAAACTATGATGATAAAATGGAGTATCCTTATCCATTGATGGTTAAACATTCTATATCTATACCACTCTTTGATACACAAACTGTTGCAACTCATTTAAAAAAATTAAAATTTTCACACAGTTGTGGTCCTGATAAAATTCCGGGCAGCATTTTAATTAATTGTGCTGATGCTTTAGCTCACCCCCTAACTGTTCTGTTTAATTTATCAATTAAAAATGGATATGTCCCAAAAATTTGGAAGGATTCTTTTATAGTCCCATTGTTTAAATCTGGTGATAAATCTGATATAGAAAATTATAGGGGTATAGCGAAATTGAGTGTTATTCCCAAATTTTTTGAAAAATTGATTACTGATACATTGTATTACCAAGTTTGTAATCTCATATCTCCATATCAGCATGGATTTCAAAAAGGATGTTCAACAACAACAAATTTACTTCATCTAACAACTGTCATAAATCGTGGATTTTTTAATAGAAGGCAAACAGATGTTATATATACCGACTTTTCAAAGGCCTTTGATAAAGTAAATCATAAGCTCCTATTAAAAAAATTACATTTGATAGGCTTTACGGATCCTGCTATTAAGTGGTTAAAATCATATTTATCGGATAGAACTCAATCGGTTTGTTTCAACAACGTTATATCAAAAAAAATACATGCACGTTCTGGAGTACCACAGGGAAGTCATCTTGGACCTCTCCTTTTTTCTTTAGTTATAAATGATTTGCCTCAAGTTATAAAGTATTCGAACATTTTGATGTATGCGGATGATGTAAAGCTTTTTAAAACTTATGACAATCTTTTGGATCAACAGCATTTACAATTTGATATAAATTCGTTCTATGAATGGTGTAACGCCAATTTAATGCAGCTTAACTTCAGGAAATGTAAATTAATGCGCTTTTCGAGAACCAGTCCAATTATTGTGAATTATTTTATTGGTGGTTATGAGATTGAAGTGGTTGACCGTTTTCTGGATTTGGGTATTTTATTTGATCAGAAATTAAGCTTCATTTCTCATATAACGTGTACTGTAAATAAGGCCAGGGCTGCACTGGGTTATATAAAGCGATGGTCGAAGGAATTTAAGGATCCATACATCACAAAGGCACTTTATGTGTCGCTTGTTCGTCCAATTCTAGAATATGGTTCTATAATTTGGGATCCCATTTACCAAACACATTCCAATACAATTGAATCTGTGCAAAAACAATTTCTCCTATTTTGCCTACGTGGACTACATTTTGACCTCCGTAATTTGCCATCTTACTCTGCCCGATTAGCGCTTATTAAATTGCCAACATTGAAAAGCCGTAGAATTATGTTAAATGTTTCATTTATACTAAATGTTATAAAAGGAGATATATGCGCTGGATTCTTGATAAACGAAATTTCATTTAATATACCTCGACGTTTATCGCGAAATTTTTTACCACTGTCTATTCCAATGTTTAGAGCCAATTATCCTGATGCTGACCCGCTTAGAAGGATGTGTAACGAATTCAACCAATTTTTTGGACTTGTTGATTATTCATTAAATACGAATGCAGTGAAAAAATTATTAATTATTTCGTTGAACTCCTGATGTATTAATTCTTATACTACTTTATGTGCACACATTTGTCTACAATTTTTTTTTTTTATTTTCTCTTTTAAATAATTCATAATTAAAAAATATTTTTAAAATTTTTGACCCATAATTTCTAATTAATTGTGTAAATGTAAATTTTTTCTTAAATGTATTATATATTTTTAAATGTCTGCAAGGATATAATCCATAGACTAAAATAAATAAATAAATAAATAAATAAATAAATAAATAAATAAAATATTTTGCTACGCTTCCGTAATAAAATATATGCCTCAGCTTTACGTATGCGTATCAGCAATTGGCTGGCTGCTATGGCTGGGGTATGACGTTGGTGAGGCGTTGGCGATTTTAACTGCACAACAATGGCCAAATGTTTAGGAAAAACAAAGAACGATAGGAAATGAAGCGCCATAGTGCTTTTTAGGGTCTTAAATCATGCTAACACTTCCCGTATACACATTGTTGCAGTTGCTTTATGGCCAAAAGTAATATTTTATATTGGCCAGAGGTTTGCAGCATTATACTCGGTTTTTTTTTTTGATTGTTTTTATGGACAACTAGAGATTAAGGGCCTAAACTTGGTGTGGTAATAAAAATAATAACGGCGATTTGGGAAAACAAAGAACAAAAAAGGAAAAATAAAAATTATGGCCAGTTTTTGTTTTCTATTTTTGGAAAGAGAAATAAAATGTTTTTAAAATCAAAGCACGCTTTTAGGCTTTAAGGAAATTAATAAAATGTATAATATTTCTGTGGGATATAATAAGAAAAATTGAAGCACAAATGAAGGCAGAGGTAGAGAGCAGAGAATCATGTAAATAAATTCATAAAATTCAGCAGGGACAGCTTTTGAAACGGCATTCGCATTTTTAAACTGCCCATAAAAATATGCTTCAATTTTTTTATTTTAGAGAGAAGTATGCAAACTATACTTGTGAATCATAATTCACTTATGCCCACTATTTAAACTACTTAAGCGACAAGTTTTACAACTGCCTTCGAAAAAATCAGTTCTGGAATCAGTGTTACGTAGTGAACAAAACTGTTTTCGGTTTCGAACATCCTGCATATTATTATAGAATAGTCTGCAGAATATTACAATGACATTCAAGAGTTATTCGTTGACTTCGAAAGACACGATTTAAAAAATACGCCGAAGTTCGTAAAAAGAAAACTGAAACGTATACTGCGAGACCATTGGCTCAAAATAATATCGATGGAAAAGGTTTTGAGCCAAACAAGCAATAGTGAAGGTGATGTCGGATTGAAAATCATCTTCCGGGGTTATGGGTGTTTAATGGGAGGATTATCAAATTTCGACGTTTAGGAGGACGTTGTGAGTGATTAACCTTGTTATGGATTAGTGAGAGCAAGTGGCGCGCAAATACTAAGTAGACGGATTTGAAAGGAAGTGCCAAGACAGCCTAAGTCCGAGTTGTAAGGCCAATTAATTACGTACATAAGCTGCTTTCGGCATAAGCAAGTATACTATTAACTTGTCAAGTCCATAAAATTTAGATTCTCCTTTTAGATTAGTATATTCCCTCGACTGGTTTTGGATATAACTATACTTTAGATGTGAAGGAGTCACAATTGCCAAAGTCTTGGGATCAGAAGATAATGATCTTCTACATCCAAGATCATGTTGATATTGACATGGAACAATTGACTAGCATTAGTAAGCGAGCTAATGCAAGTTTATGCCCCTAAAAGTATGCTTTATTTTATTTTCTCTACATTTGGCTGCCTTTATTGCTTTAACTTGTGTTCGAAACAAAGTTTATCGTTAAAATTTAAGTTTTAATTTCAAAAAGAGAAGAATTTTTTATTTTTTTTTATTTCAAAAAAATATTTTTCTTTTACGGCTTTGAAAACTTTGTTGTTTTTTTTTTCTCTGAGTTCCATAATGTTTTGTAAATGGAAATGGTAGACAGAGAAAGAGAGAGAGAGAAAAGAAAGAGGAAACTTTTATTTTTCATTTTACAGTTATGAGGAGTTAAATGCTTGTCGATAGCTAAATGTTGTTATTGCTATTGTTTATTTGTGTTAAAAAGGGAAAAAACTCCTATAAACACCCTTCACTAAAGTGGCAGCCTCTTGTTATTGTTTTTGTAGTTAGTGTTATTGTTGTTGTTTGTGTTGCATTGTATTGTTAGAAGTGTTTCATACTTCGTTTTCTAAAGTGACTGAGTTTATGTATCGTGTATAGTGGTGAGTGAGTGTGCCAACAACAAAATCAATCGATACTTAATGGAAAATCGTTATTAATGAAAAAGTTTCTTGTTGTGTTTTGTTGCTATTGTTGTTGTTGTTGTAGTTGTAGCTTTAGCTGTTGTTATTATTTCTTCCTTTGCAACCGGCTATGGCAAGTGGCAAAATTGTGCGAAACTTAAAGCAGAGAGAAAAAAACCAGTAAGAACGGAATACAATTGAAAATGCAGTCAGCCATGCGTTAGAAAACAATGATAAAGTGCAAAGCCAGTACTACTACTACACACTATACTCTGCTGCTCAGAAGTAAAAGATGAAAAAACTTGGGAAAAATGCACGTAATTTTTTTCTAAAAGTGTTTGTATAGATCGTGTAAAAAGCATTTGGTTTGGTTTGAAAATAAGTTCAACTTTTTCTTCTCTTCTATTGTTCATGTTGGAAAACGGACGCTGGAAAATAAATTGAAAAAAAAAAAAATAAAAATTCATAAAATGAAAAAGAGTGGGAGAAGGAAAAGTATGAAAAAGAACTTAAAAGTTTGCCAAAAACCCTTAACAACAATTTGTAATTATAATACGGGAAGTGTGAAATGTTGTTCAATAAAAGAAAAAAAAGACTTTCTCACTCCCAGTATTGTTGTAGTCAGGGAAAAATGTTTTAAATTTGAAAGTTAAATAGGAAAAAAAATAGAGGAGAACAAATTACGCAGAACATATAGACATTCAATCATATCTTTCAATAGAAAATTTTTTAAGAAGTTTTTTGAAAATATTTTTTCGTTTTTTTTTTCCTCACCTAGAGCAAGAATAGAAAGATGATTGTGGGGGAAAATTTGTTGGGCCAGCCTATATGAAAAGTGACTTTAAAAATACGTCTGAAAGTTTTGAGCTGCTGCAAAAAACAAAACTTTGTCCCTCATTTCGCTATGATGAATATTTTCTGTCCTTTAGTGAGGATAGGGGTTTCCAATAGTCGCCCTGTTAGTTACCAATTTAAAACTTATTATTCTGAATAAAAACTCACGAAATACGAGCAAATGGATCGAAATTGGTTCTGGATATTGGGCAGATAGTACCGCTGTACTATATTAGGTAAGTAGGTAGGTTGGAGTGGTAGCTTTGATAGCACAAGCTCACTTGATCACGCATGAGGGCCCGTTGTAACTCCACATGTAAACGCAGTCCCTGTACTGACCGAGTTCCACTAAACGGGGGAAGAAGTTGGTCAGGGCTGCACAGTGCTATATGATATTGAAGAGGAATTCGGCGTGGATTCAACAGTTGTTCAGGAAAGATCATAATTAAATGAGCAAATAATCCTTAGGAATCCGATGTGGATTCAACAGTTGTTCAGGAAAGATCATAATTAAATGAGCAAATAATCCTTAAGTCAGTAGGAAAACCCTAAAAAAAGACACCCTTATCAGCGGAATACACAATATAAACTGAGCTCTATGAGGATTCATTATGACTGAAATATTTCAGATATAAGAGGACAAAAGCAACTCGCCGATAGACGTTTCAAATTGAAAAATTTTACTAAGTTTTCCTTTAAGACTATCGAGTTGTAAACTGGATGACAAAAGCAGCATTTTTCATGGGAAACCCGTATTCTGAGACCGTTGCCGACCTCACTCCTGCTAATGCAAATTCCTATGTAATGGCACAAAGACGTTTAAAAGATAGTTCAGATTGCTTAGCGGTTACCATTCTTAGGCAATTAAGTGGCGATTGGGAATTTGGTATACACTTAAGACGCATACGTGGGAAAGACCAGAGGTTAAAAAGTAGAAAGCGTCTTCTTCGTGCCTTTCTGGCACTCGTTAGAAGGTTGAATACTCGGATAAAAGGTTTGTTTGAAGGTTTTAACGATTTTCAGGTTGCCTAGAGGTTAACTATACGATTAAGATAGCTGAGAAATGTCCATCTAACCTTTCTTAGCAGACCTCATCCATTTTTGCTTCAATTTCACCCTTTGCTAATTCCTTCCTTATGTCGACTTTCTCTTTGTCTAGGACGAGCTAATTACATTCCCTAGCTTCTGGTGTTTTGTACTGGTTATTATGACAATACACATCCTCAAACGAACGTACTAAAACAAGAAATCTATTCAAGAGAGAGTTTTCTACACATACAACAAAAATTTACAGAAATATAAATAGTCCTCTTCTAATATTTCTAAACGCCGAAAAGACTCTCTAATACATGGTAAGTTAAAAATATTTCTTTTTAACCCAGAAACCGACCAAAAAACAATTAAAATTCAAAACAATACTTTCTTTTAACTAAAAATACGCATATGACCGGAAACCCTATTAGGTATGCTTCAAAAATTTATTGACAAACCATTAAAAATATTTCAAAGATTTAACAGAATCAACACAAGTCATCTTAAAGAAAATAAATGAAAAAAAGAAACACTTTCTTGCCTGCTAAGATAACCGCAAACAATTTGAAAATTTTGTTAAAAACCACAAAAACCTTACTAAAAGTATGCTATGGAAATTGTAATTAAAAACAATTAAAGTGCGTAGATATAGAGAAAAAGAAAAGAAAAGGAGAAAAAGATTTGCTGGCAATTAAATAAATAAAAGAAATTTAAATTGATTTGTAAATACATGTAAATATTTAATTAGGAAATTGTAAAAGCCTAAAAGTAGGCAACAAAAATTTAAAAAACACAAGAGAGTGAGTGATCGGGGTTTTTCATGTCATGATTAATTAAAGAGTATATAAATTGTTATGTAGAAAATATTGGTTTGTCAAATGTTAAAATAAAGCCCAGAAGTGTGCAGGCATTTCACAATAACAAAATTATACTCAAATTTATTTCAGATCTTTGGAATTTCAGAAGCTTTCGAGTCTCATTAAACCTTAAGTAGTTTAGTTATATATTTAATTGGCATTAATTGTGCTCTGAAAGTATGCTTTAATTTTTAAAATAAATTAAAACTAATGATTTGTGATAAAGATTTAATTTTTATTAAATTTCACCCTCAAAATATGCTTTGATTTTAAATTAAATTTGTTCGATCTTTAAAAACGTTGCGACATACTTCAAACAAATTACTGCTAAAACCGCCAGCTACTCAATTTAAGAACTGAATTGTAAGAAAATCAACAGAAAAAACGAAAAAAGACGTGAATGGTTTACCCATTGTTGTTGTTATACCCATGATGGTCTGGTCCCAAATAATGGTAGGTGGTGCCTTTACCTCAGTATTGTTTAAAATAACCCGCATTTTCTGCAATTGTGGCAGACTACTTTACGTAAATTGAGCACGCCAGGAAAAATAAAGTGGAACTCATTTTTCTTTTTTGTTTTCAGCCTCCGCTTCTTCTTCCTCTTTTATATTACTTGCTGCAACCAAAGTCTTTCTTCCAGTTCTTGTGCTTGCGTTTATACTTTTTGAACAATTTATTGTAACAAGAATACAATTGTGAATTGCATTGACATGTTAAAAAAAAGTTCTTCCTCTTTTTGTGAGCCGGCAGCCAAGAAGAAAGGCCGGAGTCTTCAACAACAATACCTTGATGGCAGGGATTTAAAGTGAAATAAAATTGGATCCCAATAAGAAAGTTTTTGGTGCTACGCTTGCCACCACCCCCATCATCCATTATGGTATACCAAAATCTATACAAAGAGACGGCATTTATTTATAATGCATCAATACTTGGCAATAAAGTATAACAAATAGAGGAAAAACGACGAAAAAAATCGTATAAAAAATAAAAGTTTAATGACAGTTTAAAAACATTTTAAGAAAAAAGGATTTTCTCTGATGCAAAGGGATGCTCAAGCAGACTATAATTTCTTAAAGCGGAATTGAGAAGAATCTTTAAAATAATAGTCAAAAAAATTATTCAAAAATAAATTCTATACACCTAAAGTAGGCAATGTTTTAATTAAAATATTTGTGCCTAAAATTAGGCAACGAAAGTTTTTTAAATTAAATTTTTAAAATAGTTTCTCTTGGAATATAAACTGGGAAATAAATTTAATTATTTAATTGATTAAATCAACACACTAGTTCATAAGGCCTAAAAGTATGCTTCAAAATTTCAAAATTTAAAATATGTTTTTTCTTTTTAATCATTTCATTTAGTGGTTAAATGCGGAATATTTAAAACTCTAAAATATTGTGCTTCACACATTAAAATTTCAAAGCCTGTAAATATGCTAACAAAAACAAAAACTTAAAAAATAAACAGGAGCATATATCTCTTCCCCGACATTAAATCCTAAATAATGCATTACATAAAAATAAAAATCGTTTGATTTTATTAGTACATAAAACATTTCCTTATGCATTCCTAAATATGTATATTATAAAACCCTTTCATTTAATAGCGGCATTTCTCAGTGGGCCTTTAAATATGCTATAAAATGTTTCAAAATCGAAAGATAAATTTATGGCTGTCAGGTTATCGAAAACAGTTTTCTTGCGTGTAGCATGTCTAAAAATAAATAACGGCATCATAAAATTTCGTTTATTTTATACACAAGTAATCTAATCATGTTTAAAATATTTTATTTGGCATCGCACTTACAGAGTATACTTTAAGGATGTTAATATAAATAAATAAATGCCTACTAATAGGGTGTTTTATAGTGAAGTTAAAGTATTTTGTTTTAAATAAGGAATGAAAATGGAAAATTAGGAATTAAAAAGGGATAAAGAAGGAGGTAGCAGAAAGGAAAAGTAACTGAAGATGAGATGGTAAGGATTTTATTAAATTTTTATGTGTAGGTGGGTGTTGGAAATCTCCTCTAATTTACAATTGTTTACGTCACCCACCAACCTTTAAGAGGATTTGGAGGTTTAAATGACTTAAAAACTTAAGACTGATAGTCCTGATAGCCTGCCCGCTGAGTTTAGGGTTAAAGGTAATGAGCTGGTAAGGTGGATGCACCAGGTCCTTAAAAAGATAGACCCCATCTAGAAGGGTATAAGACTTCGAGCCATCTCAAATAAGGTTCTAATAAGGTTCGCCTTGCCAATGAAAAGCTGACAAAACAGCACAAAGTAAAGTGAAACAATTTTTTTCGCTCTGTTAAGATAGAAAAGATCTCTCTAAACTTATTTAATACCGCATAAGGTCTCAGATAAGGTGACCCATAATCATGAGACTTCCATGTGGAGACTATTCTGTGGATTGCGACATTGACATCATTTTGCGTCCTAAGAGATGTTCCCGCTACCTTTAGTTAAGTAAAACGGGTAAGAAAAAGAAATCTAGTAGGGTTATGTGCAGTATATGTGGTCGACATACATTTTCTTGTGTCAAATAGGACAGATTACAGTCGATTACAGCTATACCTTCTACCTAGTCAAGGAAACACCAGCAAAAGTGTTATCTGCCTAGAGAACATTGATGCCAAAGGCCTACCTATGGTGGATGGGAGGAAGTGATTAAGAATTGATCTTTCTAAGGATAGCACAGAGAACTAAGAACAGCTTACATATCTAATCTAAGCCACACTAAAGACTTAAATTGTCCTTATTTTTGAGTCGGTTTTTCTTGTACTTTAAAGGTTAACATGTCATCAAACCAAAAAGAGTGCCGATGTCCTGTCGTTAGAGCATTAGAGTTAAGGTGGTGATGAGGGGGTTGAGAATGGTGGTTTGTTAAGAAAAACATCATTGTTAAGTAAACAAAAATATGTTTTGAATCTTTTGCTGATTGTTAGCCACATTTAGCTGGTTTTGACTTGGTTTTTTTTCTTTCTTTTGTTGGTTCTTTTTCGTTTTGTTTTTGTTTTTTATTCGGTTATAAACTGAAATCTTGTTGCCGCTTTCTTATGGAGTTTTATTGTTAAATAACATCAGTTTAAGAGACACACACACATACACACACACCTACGCAACCAATACACGAATAAAATAAAAGGGAAAAGAAACATGGGTAGAAAGAAGCATAAACTTTTTATATGTCTTTTATACAAGAGTTTTGCTTAAGTTTTCATTTCTTTTTTTTTTTCTTCGCTGGCTCTGGTTGTAGCAGTGGTAGTTGTTCATCATTAAAAAGTTTTTGTTGGTGAGTAAATTTTTGTTCAGTTTCTTTTCACAGTTTTCTGCTGTAGTTGTCAATTCTTTCAAATTTTTATGTGTAAGTTTTTCACCTTCCTGTTCTCTCTCTCCCTACCCCACTATATTCTTTAGGTTCTCTTTTTTTATACAAATTTTTGTCACAAGTCCATAGGAAAACAACTGCAGGAGGGGAAATATTTTAACAACTTTTGTTTTCTTCGGTTTTAGTGAAAAACTTCTGTTAGGAAATAATGCTGGAAACGCAAAACCTTTAACAATATTGACTAACATGTGTTACAACAAATTTCATAAGAAACGGTCCTCCTCCCCCCGTCATAGTCATGAGTTGTCAGTTTTTTTTTTTGTTGCTTTGTTGGTCTTTTGATAGTAATTAAGGATATTCTTTGGGGGATTTTCGGGTACATAATCAAATAATCAAAATTCTTTTAAAAGGTAAACATTCTGTATATAAGTCAGCCTGTCGGACACTGTAGGTTTAACAATAAGGACGAGCATAATTGTTAGATAGACAGGGGAATTTTCTACTAGACAGCAATGGTGGATATGAATGGAAATCGGAAACAGGAGTAAAAACATAAATTCCATGAATACTTTTTTTTTAATTGGGAAGCAATCAATCGAATTAACTGTGTCTTAGTTGTAAGAGAAGCTGAGTGGCACATACCTAGCAAAGCATATATCCTAGCGATTTGAATTAACAGATTTGAGCACACATACATAGGTACACGTAATTAAAGAGTCCCGTTTGACGCAGAGAATTTTAATGAATCTAGCAATTGATTTCATGTCTAGAAACTCCCTCCATTAAGCTATCGGAAAATAAGGAGTGAAATAGAAAAAACCGAGCTGAGCCAAAGACTTGTGAATAAGGAAGTGATAGAGATCCGTTTGCTATCAAATTTAGGCCAGATGAGTCTGACAGTAAAGTGATATGCCTCCTGAGTCTAGAATAATACAAACTTCCTAGTACGATATTGCCCAAAGCCTTTTACGAGTACTCTCAGGAAGGTAGTGTCAGCTCGGGGTTAAAATTGGACGTAGACATACATATAAGTACTCGAAAACCATTCAGCTCCAACGCGTCTAGAAAAAGAGTGACCATAGGAAGGCATCAGTCATTGGGTCTATGTATGTACATATTTCACAAGCGCTCGAGGACTCAAGAGTTCAAGCCACAGCTCGAATAATTTGATAAGATAAGGCTCTCAAAATGGAATGTAAAACCATTTCCTTCTGCGTTTAAAGCAGCAGCTTATAAGGGAAGTCAAAGCAGGTGCTCTGTATGCAGGTACAGAGGACAAAGGCCAAACGCAGACTACGAGAACAGGATTTGTCTATTTGTTGGCCAGACAATGGACATTGACTGGCATGTGATAAAACTGAGAAACTCAATGGAGTTCAAAGGCAAACATATGTACGTACATAATTGGCCATTACAACCCTTCAGTCAGGATTACGGTCTAGGTTCTCACATCACTCATGTTGTGTGTGTGTCAATTTTATAAATTAGTGACGGGTCTATAGTTTGAAGTCGACTCTGAAAGACAGATTTTTGAAAAGCTTTTCATAGCAATTTTATTTACTCCTAGAGTTTTTGCCAGAATCAGCTGAGAGGAAGTCGACGAAAAAATATTTTTTCATATTTCATTTTGATGGCTGACCAGGGGTTTGAACCGTGGCCTTACGTCTAATAGGCAAACACACTACCTACTAGGCTACGACGACTTCAAAGGTAAAACAAAGTCTAAAAATAAGCCGACAAAACTAGATAAAATAGTTTGACTTGTCTATGCCTATGCCTTACTAAATATTCGATTTTGGGGACCCAGAAAGTTTTCAGTATTCTCCATAGAATCCTTTCAAGTTGTCTTGAAGCTATAACATCAGATAGATGATCAGTTTGAAACTATTTAGTTGGCAAGCTTTGTCACACATTCTATATAATTCCTCCATATGATTTCTTTTATAGCGGCCAACTAACATCTGCTTCGTTTGATTGGAACTCTTACCATTATTTAATGGCTTTTAAAAAGGTCAGCTCTTTTAGTGTGGAATCTATATTGTGTCACGGAATTGTGTGGTCAATACTTGGAATTAACTTTCCTTGTAACAATATTTAATGGCAAACGCCTAAAAATATCCAAAACTTTTTTAATTATTATTTTTTTATTATTTCCTTTTTTTTTACAACTTTAAAGCCCTCAGAAAAAAAACCTGGTAATAAAATAAATACAAAACAACACTTGCTTTAAACCTGTTGCACTGTGTTAAAAAAAAAATAAAACAACAAAAAAATAAACGTGCGTTCCTATATGAAACCTACCACCTACACCTAAAAGTATGCTTTACTATATACAAAAATTTTACGCCTTAACACTCTACACAAAAGGCGTGTTAGGCGTATGAGAAAATGAAGAAACACATACAAAAATAGAATCCAAAAAAATAAAAAACCGTGCAAAACTGTAATGTGCGCCATAAAAATTAAGAGAAACAATGTTAAAGAGCCTGCTTTTGAAAATAGAAATAAAAAATAAAAAAAGGAAGAAGAATTCTATGGTCTACTTTTAGGCTCAACGAAAAACAAAAATAATATTAAAATAAAAACAAATATGCGAAATTCAGCAACAACAACAAAAAAAGCAAGAAAAAGAAAATAGGGATGATACCTAACAAGTTTTTCTGTTTGTTTTTGTTTTGCTTCGGCTTATATACAGAAATCGTTATACATTATATACTATAAAGTATATACTATATATGTAGGATTTGCTATATTTTGTATAGGTTTAGTTGTCATGTTATATTTTTTATATTATATATCATATACTAAATGTATACATATAGAAATTGTTGTTAGTTTTATTCGTAACTAGTTGTAGTTGTAGAGCATGGTGGTGGTGGTAGTTTTATTCATTTTAATTTTTCCTTTTTTTGCTTTTTTTTTTTTTTGTTGCTATAGTTTATTAAGCTTGCTCTCTCACTCTCACTCTCTCTTACCCTAAGAAGATAAGGAATGCGCATGGTAAAATTCAACGTCGTCGTCGTCGTTGTAGTCGTCATCATCATCGTCATCACCAACATCTAGTTGGATATCAACGAACTCTAGAGAGGAACGAGCAGTATAGCATCCTTGCTCATAAAATGTCTAAAAAGGATTGCAAGTATAAAACGATTTCTTTTTTATTTTTAAATTAAAAAAAAAGAAAACAAAAAAAAAAACATTCTAAAAACTCCCTATTTTTCTGGTCATGCATTTCTCCTCCTCCTATTTGTGTCTTCGTTTTTTTTTCCATGCCGACTTTGTTTTGTAAATTGTAACGTTAAACAGAGGGATTCATATGAAAAACTCAAAAAAAAAGTGTAAAGTATTGTAAAAGCCAACAACAACAACAATATTGTTAACTATGTTGTTGTGGTTTATTCGAGTTGATTGTTTTATTTATGAATTATTGTTGAACTTTAGTTTTAAAACTAGAAATTAATTTCTTTTTTACACCAGAAAAAAAAATAAATAAAAACAAAACATATGGGGAGCTTAAAGGAAAGGATTTAAGCTTTAAAACAAAAACAAAAAGAAGAGAAAAAAATATGAACGAAAAAAAGGAAAATTAAATTGAAGAAGAATAAAAAATATGATGAGTTGAAGACCTTAAAGAAGTCGAAGGACATGTGCTTATGACAGATAGTAAAAGCCTTTATCCCAAGGCCTCCATAGAGATAAGCAGCGTGCTTAACTTGATTATTAACAAGGAAACACGAAAATGGAACATAAAATAAAATTTATATCCAATCAATCAAGGCCAAAGAAGTTCTCGCCCCTATTTAAAGCCGTTCTCAAAGATATGTGCATACATCTTACATCTGAGGCTGACAGCTTGAAATCCTAAGCAGAGAGTGACTTTTTCGTAATACTTTGGACGGTCTTAGATCTCATGTGCATTGCTGTCGTCCCAAATTCGATAATTTTGTTTGTTGACGTGCCTATTCATTTGAAATTGTGCCTCATCGCTGAAGAAAATTTTGTAGAAAATTTTCCGATGAAACTTAGGATCGATTGCTAATTGCTGATCTGACAAAAAATTCATAGTAACTACCCATTAACAGATGAAGGTTCCCAACATATGCAGTGCAAAATCGAATACCAATAATTTGGTTGATGCATACTCGCAATTTTCTTACACGCGAAAGTTTACGCCATCGTTAGATGTGCTAAGGTGTGTACAAAGGAGGACAGGGTATATCAATACTATCGGAGAGTCACGTTGTCGTCTGAGAATAATTAGAATTGAAAGCTGAACTAACCAGTAGTCAGGGATGAATTCCAAGTCATATGGGAATTCAAGGAAAATGGATCATGAGCCAAGTAAAGACGAGAGGTGGATATTCTTCTAAAGTTAAATGGGTTTAAGATTGCATCAGACTATTGAGAAGCCTGCGGATACAAACCGACATTTTATCGAACATTGCAAATTCAGAGGCACTTTTTTCTAGACTAAAAGTTGATTCAAGTATAAATATTGTTACGAAAATGAAAAGTCTAGATACTGGTGTTTTGCTTAACGTTAAAAATATAACAACAAACACCAGGCGAGTGAGTTAGTGAAGTTCAGTCAGTCTTCTGTGAAGACGCTGTGCGTTTGAAGAGAGTAACCGTGGTTTGAAGATCTCCGTTACAAAGATCTGTCGAATAATTGTTTAATGATTGTTATTGTTTATGCAAAGAGTATAAAAAAGAAAATACTATAACAAAGAAAAGCAATTGTTGTTGTTGTTTACATCAAGTTGCGAACAGTGGCAGGCAGAAGTGTGCGAATAGTAAAGAATTATAATTAAAAATAAATACAAATTTATTTTATTTGCAATCTACGGGAGCTTATATTTTAAACGTTTTTAAAGGCAAAAACGTTACAATATGTTGACTGCGTGATGAGATGAAGGAATAACCAGAACACATATGTACATGGAACCAATGCGGTGTTAATACAACTCAGAAGAAAACATCACTTAGTGTAACAAGTAATAGAAAGGGTAGTACCCCTAATGAAGTCGAACAGCATCTTGGAGATTACCAGAAAGCAGGTAACATCTTAAAGATTGAAGGCAGCACAATATGACGTCTGATAATGCTACTGCACTACGTCCATGCAACAATAAGTTCAGTCTGTTTTTATCCTTCACCTAACAATGCACAGAAAACTTCGATGCTTCTTTGTGCTGTATTGCGACGAAGAAAACATTTTAATGACTATCACAGTTTGTTTACAAGATCTTATGCTTGCAAGCTTTCTTAGGAAATGGGCACAAAGCAATCGATCGATACCATTAAATTAATACCAACTATGTTAAAAGGCAAAATACAAATGGACCCCAAATGGATAAGAAATCCACATTTTGATGCTTCATATGAAAGATTACTTCGTTTCAATATCTCCAAATAATTTAAAAAATTTTTTAAATTCGTTTCGATTTTTATGCCAGTAATTTCGTCATTTCAGACAATGAATTCAAGGCTCAGTCTGGAATCGATTTAACTTTTCAGAAATCCTTTTCAGGTACAACAGAAAATAAAAAATATTGATTCAAAGATATTGATTGAAGTCATATTTTTAAAATAATTTTGAAAGAAACTCAAAAAAACAACATTTCATAGAAAGCCAGCAGCAGACACAGAAGCATAAAATAAAAAAAAAGTATCTTTCAAAAGGCAAGTCCATTAAATATTACTGAAGTTACTTTGTAGTTGTGCACTTTTCTTGTGCAACCAAACAACACAAATCTATCAAAAATTGAAATAGAAATAGAAATGGAAATAGAAAAACATATTGTACAGGATAAAAGAGCAAAAAAAAAATTTAAATAAAAAAATATTAAAAAACAAAATCAGAATAGAAATAAAAATGTAAAAGAAATATAAAAAATTCACTATAGAATACGCAAAAGTAAACAGCATTTGAAATGAAGTACAACCGGCAAACAGTAAGAGGTCCTAATAAAATAGACTAGAATACATTTTCTTGGAAAAGTGTTACATACATATGTATGTAGTCTGGAATTAAGAAAACGTAGTTATTTTATCAAAGATCAGCTCATTTGAGCACACATACTGGCCCATTGTGATATCACAAAAAATGTTGCTTCACAAGCAACTGATAAGTCCTATTTAAGGATTTTGCATTAAACCCTCACTATCTTAGAATTAAGTCGAAACCAGTCTGAAAGTTTAGTGAATCTAGCAACCGATTGGAGGGCAAGCCAAACCGGAGATATCAGCATCGAGTTAGATACACATACTACCAAATAAAGTGGACTATACTATCTTCCTTCTCAATTGATCGATAACTTTTACAGAAATCATTTGCAAGTTCGGACAGAGTGACTAAGTAGTCCATGTGAATGAGTTTAAATAGTTGTTGGATACATTTCATATTCAATTCAAGCTAGTAAAGACTAACCATGAAGAATGATTCTGCCTCAGTTCAGACTTTATCAGAAGTACATAATTGGCCATTACAACCCTTCGGTCAGGATTACGACCTAGCTTCTCACACCACTCATGTTGTGTGTGTTAATTATATACATACATGAGTGACGGGACCTACAGTTTAAAGTTGACTCCGAACGACAGATTTTTCAGAAACTTTACATGGCAATTTTATTTACTCTAAGAGTTTTTGCAGAAATCTGCTGAGAGGAAGTCGCCTAAGAAGTATTTTTTTTATATTTCGTTTTGATGTCTGATCTGGGGTTTGAAACGTGGCCTTGCGTTTAATAAGCCAACACACTACCTACGTCCTACGGCGACTTCTGTAGATTTTTATCAACGTATTACAAATACATTTGCTTAATGGACAGCCTAATGGAGGTAAGACCTGTACCTCCTCATTCGGAATATGACGGCCTCAACAAGTTTTTACTTGTAGACTCCATATTTCGTTATGTTCTAGACTAGACTGCATCAGTGCTTCAGAGATCAATTCCTCAGCATAATTTACGAAGAAAATTTAGAAACCGAAATAATTTTAAGATTTAGAGTTTCTGTGTAGCTTTCCTTAGAGGTTTTTACGCTGTTGCAGTATTGCAATGGGTAGTGCATTGGCTTAGACATCTCGAATAAGAACGAAATGTGAACGAGAAGTATTTCAATCGGCGACTTCCTCTCAGGAGACTTCTTGGATAAACTCTGAGATTAAATGAACCTTTCATGAAAGGTTTCTTAAATATGTCATTAGGAATCGACTGTACGTTCCGACGCTCATGGATAAAATTAACACACACAGCATGTGAGCTGTGAGAAACCAGGTTGTAATCCTGACTAAGGGGTTAGAATGTCCAACTAAACACAGTTTAAAGGTTAATAAAATGCTGTGATGTTTAGCACGCCGGTAATGTCTTAATATATTCTACTCTTATGCATTGTAATATATGTATGTATAGTAGAGCTTTTATAAAAATATTTGCTGGGTTACATTATAAAAATGTAATAGAAGAATATTTTGTACATGGATGAGTTAGTTTACTTTGTCAAGGTATTAGAAGTAAAGCGAGGGTGGGCATTTGGGAAACGAAAATACGCATTTATTATAATGTATTTATTAAAATAAAAACAACAACGACAACAAGACAAATAAGAAAAACTATGCATCAAAGCATACAATATGCATTACAATGCTGCATAAAAGAAAAAAAATTTCTATTTTGCCATAGAATACCTGTGTGTTCGTTTCTAGTTTCTAGTTTTCAAAATAAACAGACAACAAAAACAACAACAGCAAGTAACAGTATAAAGTGGAATGGTTAGAGATGATAAATATGGAAGAAAAAAATTTACTATTCTTTCGATATGTTATCGATAAATATTACGGCAAACAAATATTTTGAATATGAGAGAGAGAAAAAGAAACAAGAAAAGACAAATAAATACCCGACAAAATATTTTGCATTTTTAAAGACAAATATTGACACATAGAAATAACTCCCCACCGCCCCTCTTGTTCTGCACACAACATTTAACTATAAAATAATGAAATAATAAGGGGTTAGGTGTTGGAGAGAAAAAACTGGAAGGGGGTAAAGGGGGTTAGGGGGGATGCAAATAATAGAAATCATTTTTAATAACAAATTCATTTCGTTGCATTTGAATTTTTATGTGTAAACAAGTATTCTCTCTCTGTCGTAAAATAAATGCATATTTTGATGCTTTTGGCACAGTGGTACCAAAGCATGATAAAAATGCCTTCATTCTACCTCCTGTATCTCCTTTCAATTGATAATCTATTACATAGAGAGAGAGAGAATTTTAGAAGAAGAATTTATTCCATTTGCTATTGCTTTTGATGGTGCTCGGCACACATGTAAGCAACCGTTCGTTGCACATTTCATTATTTATGTTGCATATCCATACACATTCGAAAGCAAATTTGTTCAATTTATTCTTTTTTTTCTGTTCCTTTTCTGTTTATCTGCAATACAAATTTTACGAGTATTTCGAAATGAAATGTTAAATAAAATATTGGAAAATATTGTTTAAAAAAATATACATTTTTCGTCTATTGATCTAAAGCATAATAAAACTGAACTTACATATGGTGTTTATGGCGAAAACTATAAAAGTTAATATATGTGAGTTTGTATATCAGTTTGTATATAAGTTTCTATTGCAGTTTATATAAAGCAGTTTACATAAGTATTTTTCATTTTGCATGCGTATGTATATGAACACATGTGTTTATTTAAAGTTTTAAATATTCTAAACATATAAAACTGTGTGTTATTTTCAAGTCATAATTTCAAATTATGACATAAAAACAAAACTACAAAACAAAAAAATCAATAATTCCAATTGATAGGAATACAAGGCTTATATGGACGGAAGGACCAATTCATATGACAATTGTAAACACAGAAAAATGGAACACTAAAAATTTATTTGCAGTCAAAAGGTAAGAATGCAGAAAAATGTTAACAAGCAGTTTGCGATAACTTCACGGTTCGAAGGACCATTTTTTTCATAATATTGCTGGATTACAATGCTTTAAGACTATCATTATTATTAATTTTTTAAACTCGTAACCAGTTAAGTAAGTTGAAGTGTTTCTCCTTTCCAATAAAACTTAGCCACTATTTCGGCCCACTATGCTCTCACTACATTATTGTTGTCTGTACAGGTCTTCCACCATAGGACTGAATTCCACCCTTCCGATTCCACAAAATTTTAATGAATTTTAAAGGAGAATTTTAAAGGCAGATATAATGTTAACGAACAGTTTTCGATAACTTCATGGTTCGAAGGACCATTTTTTCATAATATTGCTAGATTAGAATGCTTTCAGACTATCATTATTATTAATTTTTAAACTCGTAAGCAGTTAAGTAGGTTGAAGTGTTTCTCCTTTCCAAAAAAAATCTAGGCACTGCTTCGGCCCATTATGCGCTCACTGCATTATTGTGTAGAACTTCCACCACAGACTGGATACCACCCTTCTGATTATACAAAATTTTAATGAATTTTAAAGGAGAATTTTAAAGGCAGATAGTGACAGTGGGCAGAAAGAAGATTTCCAACTTCTA
Source organism: Sarcophaga rosellei (assembly GCA_930367235.1). Lineage (NCBI taxonomy): Eukaryota > Metazoa > Arthropoda > Insecta > Diptera > Sarcophagidae > Sarcophaga > Sarcophaga rosellei. Next base: position 9,364,806 of record OV884020.1, on the reverse strand, counting down.
CACAAAAAAGAGCACTTACTTGATGACCCAGCTCTCTAAAAATACAACCGATGGCTAGTACTCAAACCAACCTCTCCATACGCAATGTATATTGGTCATTTATATTCAGTTGTCGTGTTATGGTACAGAGAGGTTCCTTGTCCTTCACGATCTGCCAATGTTTAAAGTAGAAAAGTGAACAACGAGCATGCGATCAATGCTGGGATCGACTATAAATAAAAATCTATACGCATGCATTGTAATGCATTAGGCAGCAGATTGCATTCGTGTACAATACCGAATTTAGCTTAGTAGTCATTAAAGAACACTATCGTTTCTCAGAAACGGTTCAGATACGTACATATGTGATGGACTGAATTTGATGTCACTTGAAATGGAGAGCGCTCATCGAGATGGCATCATTATAATAGATTCACAAGAAAATCAAACTTTACTTAGGCAGTGAAAGGGCTCAATTTCAATCACACTAAATTTGTAAATGTAGATAAATCCAAATTTCTTTGTGCACACTCCTTAATTTTCTAAATTTCTTATTCCTATTAAGTTTATCTTCGTTTCAAGGCCATGTTTTTCAATTTGAATGGCAACAAAACAAATTTAAATTGTATTGAAAACGTCTTTAATCACGATTTCCTGAGTGTTGACTCAATAATGTCATTGACAATGTCATTTAAACAATGAAAGAAAAAAAAAAAACGAGAAGGAAAATCATCAGAATGCCGAAAAAAAAAAATAAATTTACTGACTATCATCTATACAAATGCACAAACACAAATACATATTAAGAATACACTCATACTCACACAAAATACATATGTATAAGCATACATAGTAGAGTGATAGTATATGTGTGTGTGTACAAATGTATACGTATTGAGTAAATTTATCTACACTTACACCTCGAAAAAAAAACCAGGTGTTGTCTTCTTTGTAGCTTATCAAACAACGTTACAGTCGGTGTGTCTGTCTGTTTGTCTGTCAGTCCGTACTTACGTCTGTCTAACGGTATGAAAAGCTCTTTGAAAAATCATCAGGCTTGCGCGTGTATATTTATGACGTTCTACCTTCGTTGGATATTTTCTTTTTTTTTGGTTTTTCTGTTTCTAACCTGATAAAACAAAAAAATGTGGAAAAAATTGAGTGAAAAAAAAGTTCAATATTTTCGTCAAAAAATTTATTATTGTGGATGGTTGCGTTCATTGCGTTGTTGTTGCTGTTGTTGTTATTGTTTTAATGGTATTCTTGTTCCTTTTTCCGTTGAAGTGTTGTATGTAGCCGTTATAGAAGTTTCCACTTGCCACACATTTGTTGACACTGTGGCGTTTATAGTCAGCCGACGTTGTCGTCGTCTTTAAAGGTTTTTTTTCATGTTGGCATATGGTTTTGGTTCAATGATTTCATCGATATTTTATTGATTTTCAACGTGTACAGGAGTTGAGTTGATAGTAACGCTGGTTCGCAGTGCCACCATAAAGAATTTTAGGGTAGAATAACTTTTTTTTTCTTTTTGATAATTTGAAAGCAAAAAAAAAATTATTTGAAAATTTTGGGCGTTAAATATAGAGTCCTTTACTTACAATACTTAATTGGTGATACACAAAGGCATACCTACAATACCACACATGTTACATGGCCAGCAAGGACTTATTACTACTCTAAAAATATTTGGAAACTCTGGTAATGCTCCTTGTGAAACTCCTCCTGTTGTACTGTATAGAAACTCTGTTTATAATCAACCTATCTGAATGCCTTATGGCTTATATGTATATCCTCTAGGCAATGCCTTATTTACCACCACGAGAGGAAATTAACATTATCAAATGCGCCCTCTATATACAGAAAACAAAAAATTGTCACCCAGAGACTCCTGAATGGCTCTGACTACAAATCGACAAGAGTTGTCTTCTTTCTCCGCTTCTCAAGTTGCTAAGGAAGCACAGGACCTCTTCTCAATACTCAACTTCTTCTGTAGTTGTTCGCAGCTGTCACAAGCGTTTTCAATTTTCAACATAAAAGATGTGAAGCCAATTGGTCACAAAGATTTTGCGTGTGTTGTATTCCTTTTTCCGCTTTTAGAAATGAGCGACATTCTAGTCCTTCTCCAGGCTGTTCGGATATATACCCTTTGACCCTTTGAAATAGGATAGAATATATTTCATCGATTTAATTGTCACTCCAGTACGGATATTCCTTTCCAAAAACTACCTAGTCCAGCTACCTAATGATAGAGGGATAAGAATTATGGTCCTTCGAATCGCTTTCAAAACTGCTTTCGTTCCCCTTTTGCTCCTTTGAAACAGGGCATAATATATTTCATACTTTTAATTCTCTTTCCAGTGTACAGATATTCCTTTTCAAAAACTATCTAGCCTAGCTGCCTAGTGATATATGTGAATAAAATATGGTCCTTCGAATTATTTTCAAAAGACTTTTCGTTTTATGAATTTCTTCGAGGGTAAAAACTTATTAGCTGTAGTAAAACCATGTTATTTACCGCCTTTATTAACGTTTTTATTAAATAATTGTTAACAAAAATGTTTTCTTGTTTCACCACTCATAAACGTGGCTATGAAAATATTCCTCTAAACAACAACAACACCAACAACAGCAACATGGATGTTTTACTTGTATTGTATTGTATTGTGTTGCTGTATTGTTTTCATTAATTAAGTGTTGCATGCAAATTGTGTGTGTCACAACAATTTATAGGCAACATTTCATTTCATTTCTAGTCAATTTCAAGTCTTTAATACTAGAATACCCTAGTAAAACCCAACAAAATAAGGCATAAACTAAAAAAAAAACCAAAAACTGAAACGAAAATTTATGATGGCAAGCAAATGAGTTTTAGAAACCTCAAACGTATGCATGTTTTGAGAAAAGTCAAGTGTATATACAGGTGTATATAATGTAATTATGTGTGTGCATATGTGTATATATGTGTGTGTGTGCATTTAAATTATTTGTTACCTGTCATATGACATGTTTACTGGCTGTGACGGAAGTAAGTGTGTTACTTGTTTTTCGACTTCCTCTAGCAGCTAGACGAGCAAGCGGCTTTAAGGCTTGTGTATACCATTTTCCCCTTGGTATAATTGGGCTGGTACACACATAGAGAGAGAGAGAAAGAGAGAGAGAGTGCGCGGCTTCCTTTTGTTCGAGGTAATAAGGCTTAACATCAAATATATTTTATGAGCTGCCAAACAGCTTTATTTAAAAACTAATTTTTCTTTTGAGTGTGATTTTTCTCTTTCTTCCACTTGCCTGAAAGTAAATTGAAGTATACTTTTTGGGGCTTTCTTTTGGTGTAGGATTCGCTTTGGTATCGTGTAATTTTTTTTTAGTTTGATTGATATGAAACGGAAGTGTTTTAACTTTATTAGACTCTTTAATGCATTATTAGGTGTTAGAAGCAATTTTAGGGTAATTTATGTATTTTAATGTTCCTTTTTTCCTTCTTTATTAGGTACAATGGTACTCAAAAAAAAATTGTAAAAAGAACTAGAACAAGTGTAACATGTTCAGGTGCAATGTATACATAGGTGGGTGTTGGTATGATTTATAACGTTTACGAAATACTCAAAAAACTTGTTGACAAGTTTAGCAAAAAATCACGAAAAAAATGTTTATTTGAACAGAAGTAGCAGCAAAAGCTGACAAATAATACATGATTTAACGCAAATTGAAGGCTAGTAAACCAGAAATAAATGATAAAAAACCCAAAAAGTTTCTTGTAAATTTTAGTGATAATAAGAAGTATTATGGAGAGTATGTTTAGGGCAATGGGAGGCAAGTCTGATGTGGAATTCATTAGAAAAGGTCCAGATCTTTCATATCAACTGCGTGGTAGGTCCATTTTTAATTTTCTCCAGGCTTGAACAAGCATATTGGAAATACTTCGCAACGTGAATAAGTAATAAAGCATGAATGCAGCTATTTGTTTGGCCGCATACACTTCTAAGAGCGAGGCTACTCTATTGTATAGGTGTGGGTAAGACCATATAATGAAACAGAAGTGTTCAGTCATGAACTAAAATATTCAGAAACCATTGGAAGATTTAATTCAACTCTGACAGGAAGGAAGAATACAGGAGTGTTCAGTCATGAAGTCAAATATTCAGAAACCATCTAAAGATGATCATCAGTCCAACTCAGATAGGAAGTAATGCTATGTCTCTAGCAATACTGACTAAAAGTTAGGCCATTACCCTATCACTATGAGGATAGTTCGAAAATATTAAGGGCTAGCCTGCGAAAACTTGATCCCAGGTCAATGGGCAACAAGACGAGTTGTCTATGAAGACTATAGGCGAAGGGACAGAGATGTGGAGAGGGAGATACTACATGAGATTGTTTTTTAACTCTATAATACAAAAAAAAAGGTTTGAGGCGAAGGGCAGCGAGAAAAACTCTGAGAATATTAAACGTCTTTTAACCGGCCACTGTAGATTCAATGAATACTTAATCAGCATTACGATCGCCTTAAGCACAATATAGTGATTCTGTGACGACGATTTATTCTCCACTACAGAACATATATGTATATGGTGCTGAGACATCTCAGGAGTAAGCACTTGATACTACCTATAAAGTACTAGGCTGGGAGTTATCCTTGTAGACACCTAACAATGTTACGGTATCATGAATGGTAGGGACATTATATATTGAGGCCAGTCTAGTAGATCATACAGTCGTAGTAGGCCAGCACTTCTACACGATAAAAATAACATTAAAGGGTGCCTTAATACAACCTTAACGGACTGAAAAAAAATTATATAAGTTAAGTTGAAAGTAGTCTAAGTTCAATTGAAATCGCCGCAATCTAGTAAGCAGTGCGTTGGGTTATTAGACAAAGTTTGCTGGGTTCAGACATCTCGAATAGAAAGAATTGTGAAAAAAAAATATTTCTTTTGGCGACTTCCGCTCAATAATTTTCTGACAAAAAAACTCTTGAAGTAAAATACAATTGTCATGAAAAGTTTCTGTAAAATCTGTTGCTTGCAGTCGTGATTAAACTGCAGGTCCCTGCACTTATGGATATAATTTAACACACACAACATGGGTGGTGTGAGAAGGTTGGTTGTAATCTTGACTAAATTATTGTAATGAACAACTAAATAAGCGGAGAGATTGCAGATTACTTTGCAAAGCAAATCATCATATTGCGCCTTTAGTAGCCTCCTCTTCGGCATTGGTGATATATCGCTCCGACTTAAATCATCCCAGATGCAGTCCGTGATATCGGGCAGTAGTTTATAAATTGTGTTTGTTTATGTGGCTGACTGCTCGATAATAAATACCAATCCATTTCAAGTACCAACAAAATGCATAAGAGCCACAACCTGATTTAATTTTTTTTTTTCGATTTCTGGAAATTAAAAATTTCGTTTCGGTCTGTTGAAATTTTTATTAAAAATTATGTTCAATTCTTTTTTTATATAATTTATGTCCATTTATTCATGGATATCTGTATTGTTTATAAAGAGCAAAAGCATACAATAACTGCCAGATATTTTTGGTAGCCAAGCAATTTGGATCTGCTTGAAGAATAATTTGTTCTTATTTCGTTTTTTTTTTTTTTTGTTCAATTTAATGATTCCACAGAAATTTCGATAACCCGGAAGCCGTAGAAAATTTGAATTATTTTTAAAGAGGGGCAGAGGCAGAGTTTCCATAAGAAATAAACAAAAAAAAAAAAACAAAAAAATTAAATCAATATTACCGGGGTACCAATACTACCGGGTTATTAAAAGAAAATTTTTTTTGAAAAAAAAAAATTTTTGTTCTTGGTAATCCAAAGAATTTCCTCCTCAACTCAATTAAATTTTCTTTTGTATTCATACTTATTAGCGAAAATTCATAGCAAAACAAAACAAGCAAATAAAATACAGACGAAAACATTAGAAACCAAAGATGTAAAGACTTTTACGGCAATGGTACTTAAGGTTATAAATATTTAAGGGTGTTAAACATTCATAACCACCACTGACTATCATTGCCACTACTAACCACCATCACCACCCCTATATCTATACCCTTGCCACCATCATCTTTATCATCCTGCTCTCTGTACAGCAGTTATTAAAAACCATAAAGACCGCCAAATAATGCTGGGCTGCTTTGCTTAGGCATTATTGCAACAATTATTGTAAGAAATTCTCTACTTCCTCTCAAGAGTCTCCTCTACTCCCTTTTTGTTGTTGTTGCCTTTAGTTTTATTATTTTTTTCCAGTGTTAAATGCCGTTAGCATTGTAATAAAAATGTCAACTCTAATATAAGACCCTTTTTGCAATTTTTATTTTCGCCCCTTCTTTCCCTTTCTAACCGCCTTCTATTGTGAAGGCCTATTTTGCCTAAAAGCCTAGCAAAAGATTTACACATACTTGTCGCATACAGACTATACAATGCCATGGAATATTTAAAAGATATTTTCTTGTCTATTCTCTGTTTCTGTTTTGCATTATTATCGAGTAAATAAGAGTGAAAAAGACAAGGAAAATAAAGCAAAAGAAATTAAAGAAAGTGTAGTATAAATTGCGAAATAGCAATGAAATTTACTACACAGGAAGAGAAAATAAAAAAATAAAATATTTATTAATAAAATATCAACACGATACTCACAGAGAGGAGAAATAAACACAAGAGGAAAAACTCAATTAAGGGAATGTATGCTAAAGGAAATATACCGCCAGAGAGGCTAAGTAGATACCCACTATGCCCTTGCCTAGAGGCATCACGTGCAAGCTTGCCAAAACACCCTCCTTGTAGCCACGTTTGGATAACGCATAGACCATTTGCTTGATTTCTTATACACCTAACGATACATGTCAGGGATTAACGACATTGAAGCCTAATCAGCAATATGTGATCTGAGAATAAATATACGGGAAAGAAGCGATAAGTCGCATTCCGCCAGCTATAAATTGAACACTTTCAATATACATACCTCTTAGGTATGTAGAGGTGACCGTCTACCAAAAAAATTTGGGATAGACACACTAAGGCCATTGTGACACCAAAATCATCTATTTTTCTCTAGCCTCTAACCATTTTAAAGTTTCTCATAAAGCGACTTAGACTGCCTCTTACTTAAATACTTAATTTGTCATCACAACTCTTTAGCTACGTTGTGGTCCTGGCTTCTTCCACCACCCATATTGTGTGTCAATTTTTGACATGAATTGCGGGACCCATAGTTCAACGTCGGCTGCGATAAAACTTTTCATGGCAGTTTTATTTACTCCCACAGTTTCAGCTAAAAGACTGTTGCGAGGGAGACAATGGGAGAAATATTTTTGAATTTGGGTTTGAACCACATCATCCATAGACACCTAGATGCATTTTTCTTTCCATACATAGTGCTGGACATGTACCCAATATGTAAAGAAAAGTTTCCTTCTCTTCTTCATCTCTATAGCTCTTGCAGAAATCATTTGCATGTGCGCAGTCCAATGCATCTCGTGGAAGTAATCCAATGCCCAGTAATGCCTTCAAGAACCATACTGAGTGCACTTCCTTGGAGTTTGATAAGTCTCTTTGTAAGAACTCTATACAGTTTTGGTTGAATTTGCTGCACCTCGCTGTCCTTATCCGAAATTATCCAACACACTTTGAAGGAATCCGAAGCAAAATTATAAGCACGAATGTGTTTCAAAGGGTTCCAAGAGTAGAGGACTCACCGGAAAGATGATTGGTTATGATACGCTTGGCCAGTTGATCAGCTCTACAGTTCCCTTGCATATCACTGTGTACCACTATCTGAATGACAAAATTTATGCCATTCCGCTATCTCATTAAGCGATTACAAATTGCTATAAATCGTCCTGAAGTTTGTTTCGCTAGAACCCAGTGGTTTGACAGCCGCGTGGTTATAATGGAGTATGGTAATATCCCTTCTAGAAATATATATTCTCGTTCCTAATACTTCCCTCCGGAGCCTGAATTGTCAACACATGAAAGGCTCTGCAGTGATACGGTAGCCTTATGAGTTGAGTTATGCCCATCGATTTCGAAATTCAGCTTTTAGTGGTCTCGAACGATCAGTAACGTAATCGTAGCTAACCTGATTGTATTTATTACCGTATGTGCCCTTTGTGTTCCATTACCCTTATGGTTATCAGAGGCTGATATTTATAATGAGGATAATGAAGATTGTACAACGAATGTTCTAAAACTTGTTATAGATAATGATAAACTCCTAAAACTATACTACATTTTACGTACAGAAACAAACCCCTCAAAGTAGGCATCGATTTTTTCTCAAATCAATATTAATGCTTTTTAAACTGAATATTTTTGGGGACAGTAAAATTTTTACTTCCCCGACATGTATTTAGATTTGGTTATCCTTCCCATTTCATTTTTATTACCATCTTATAAGTATGCATAGATGTATGTATGTATGCTAATATTTAAGCATGTTTGTATGTGTGTGTGTGAATATAAAATATCATTTGTCGTTGTTTAGTACATTTAGTTAATTTTGTTTTTGTGTATGTATTGCACGCCAAATTGTATGTGTATATGTATGTGTTAACAATAAACAAGGTTGTTCCAACCAAAATTATTGGCTATTAAGAGCAGAGATTTTTTCTCCTTCTCGTTGTTTAGAAAATTTATGTGCAGCATATATTTATTGAAGAGGGAATATGAAAGCCTTAAAAGATTTTCGCATGAATACCAATGTACAGAGGAATATATTTTGGAAGACACTAAAAGATGCGTTTCAAACTATCTAAATGGTCCATTAAATCGCAGTCGAAATGGTTGACAGAGTAGCTCATAGAGGTTAGTGAACTGTCAAAGTAACTTGGTCGACTCTTATTGAAGGAAAGAAAAATAAGACGTTTCAGACACGGAGTATCAAACAAAATTTTAAAAATTGCTTCGAAAACAAGCCATATATATCCTCAAAGCTGTTCATGATCAAGGCTCGTGGACTACGCTGGTACTTAAGACTTGACGTGACTATTGTAAAGATCGGCCTTGAAGTTTGGTGAGGTTTATACGGCAGTGTTCATACTTTCGGGACATGATAACTTTAATATGAGTATTTTTGTATTCATTAGTATAGGGCCTTAGAAAACCATCAGAAAATTGGTAATTTTCAGGAGGAGAAAAACAGGACATTAGTGAAGGTATCTCCCTTTACTTCTATCACTGGGGGCTACTGTTTCTGCCATTTTTGCCATCGTATATCTCGGTGTGTTGTTTATGCTGTTTTGCCCTTGCGCCGTCTTGGCGCCGTTGGATACCCCTTGAAAGATACTCCTGTCACTGTTCCCTGGCGCGCTGTTGGCTATCGTATTGTCATTTGCTACGAATTCTGACCGGAGGATTATTTCTTGTACCATGGGTGGTACAAAGTTTAGAGTTTTTGACTTTTCATGGCTACGGCGAGGCCCCTTGGAGAGCTATGTGTTGACTGTGGTTTAAACCCAAAACGTAGCTCTGAACTCTAATCAATGTATTTCTACACGAAGTTTTGTTTTTACATGGGCTTTTGAGCACCGTAAGGTGGGTCTCTGAACTGACACACACGATAAACGCAGTGGATTGCATGATCGTACGGATCACCGTTTTCCAACTGTAATTTGTCATGACAATGTAAGTGCAATTAATTCTTTTAACGTGAGCATTACTCAGAAAGCAGCTGCTGTATATGATGAAACACGAAACTGTAATGCCTCACCAAGAGTACAAAAGATTGAACGAACACCTTCAAACTATATAGAGAATCCCGATTGTAAGCTTATGGCTCACGTGCCGTATGGCCAAAGCCTTCTCATTTCGACTGTCATTTGTTTCAGTCGTTGAAAAAATGCTCTTACCTGAATGAAGCTTTCTTCTGTACAAAGTGCCCGAATATTGATTCATTATTGGCGTTAAAAATATTAATTTAAAAAGAAAGCGGACTAAAGAGGTACTTTGTCAAAATGTTTCACGATTACAAAAGAAAACTAAAATTTGCCAGGAAAAAAAGCTACTAAAATAATTAATTAGCCTAAAAGTAGGTTACGATTTTTCTTCTTTCTCTTTATAAAATAAATCAGAAGGTTGCTTAATAGAGACTATTTTTTTTACTTTTTTTTGAGTTGCTTTATTATCATTTCCAACCTTTAAAGGGTTTACATATAATCCTTATCCAAAATACAGCCTAAAATTATGCAAAAAACTTAATTTTTCTTTTCCTTTAAAAATCAAATAACAAATGAATGGAAACCCTTTTAGTCCTTTAAAACTTCGAAAAAATTCTTTTTTTCTTCGTTACAAAAAATCTTACATTAAATGCTTAGTTTTTTTTAGAAAAAAAAAAACAAAAATTTAAATAAAAATCAAAGGCCGTACAAGGAATAAAAAAACAAACGGGCTATAAACCCTTGTTAATATATGTTAACGAGTTTGTTCCAAATTTACAGCAAAAAAAACCCAAAAAATATACTTGAAATCTTACAAATCAGCGAAAGAAAAAACAACAACAACTGTGACATACACAAAAAATAAAGGACGAGAACAACAAAAAACAAAATTTAATACCGAAATAAACGAATACAAAAATAAAAAAAAAAAAAAAATTAAAGCACCCAGAGACAAAAACCAAAAAAAAGCGAAGAGAAATTCTAAATAAAAATTTCCAAAGGCCTATATAAAGCCAAAGACCTGGCACCAGCAGCTTAAGAGAAGTGGTGGATTTTTAATACGATAAAATAAAAAAAAAACAACAACACAAATAAAAGAAAAAAAATCCAACAATATGTGTCATCAATTGAGAAAACCGTCAGGCAGGCAAGTGTTGCCTGAACGCCAGTATAATAAACGAAACATCACACCGCTAGACAAAAAGCATGGAACATCCCTTAATCAATGGTTGAGAGAAAATGAAATAGACAAAAAGAAAAAGCACACAAACAATAATAAGGCTTACATACGCTCAATACATACATACATACCAACCAATATATGTACAATATTAAAACGGTCTAGATTTGAAGGAAGAAATTCCTGCATACAGACATTTGTAGGCTCTTGATTTTGGTTTAAATTTCTGTATATTTGTGTTTTCAACTTTTCTTTCTTTCGTTTTTTTTTTTTGCTCAGCTTTTATGTGTCATATGGTGTATAGCTGAGAGAAAATAAAATTGAATGTGTAGCAACGCCTGTACACCACATGTTAAAAATTTGTTTAAATTACATGAAAATCATTTTTAAAGGCCTAAAAATAGGCTTTAAGTTTTATTTAAATGTAGGAATATTATTATATACAAATAATTGGTTACAGAATGACAAGAAAATTGCTCGAAAATTAAAACTAATTTTCAATCCTTATATTTTTCATAAACATAAGGCATTTACTGTGAATTTTGTATTTAAAAACCTTAAAGTAGACTACAATAAATGATATGGAAAATATTAGAATATTTGTTGTACCGACAAATTAGACAACAGAAAGTTTCTTTATGGGGTAAGGCAGCACAAATATATGCTTTTATGGCATTTAATTTTTCAATTCAATTTTTTCTACAGCCTATTTTTAGGTGTTTTAAAAAGTCAATTTTTTTTAGAAAATAGTAGAACGCAAAGACGCACAGCTATTGAAATAAAACAGGGTTTATAATATTTACTTATGTAGCTTTGATTAAAGGCATTTGTAGTGACATAAATATTAATTAAAGACCTTAAAGTAGGCTACAAAATATCACTTTCATTTAAGATAACATAAGGTGAGCTTTTTATACTAATTCATTTGAAACAAAAGCAGATTTTTATAGTTTAAATAGTGTAGCAAGTAATATTCATAGCGTCTACGCCTTAAAGTAGGCCACAAAAAATTTTGATATTAGAATATTAGCCAAACTAAGATGAAAACCATGTCCAGCCTATATTTCCTGTTTACATGAAAATTTTGTCCCAAAATAGCCTTCACAAATTTTATGCCCATAAATATGCTTTAATAACTTAATTTCTCTAATAAAACTGTTACAGTTATACGCTTTCTGTGATTTATTTGTTAGGGTTTATTTTTTTTTTCTCATATTTCTCTGTTTAGGGAGAATATTTGCCAAAAAAAATGGGAGAAAAAATCATGGAAAACAAAAATGATTAATTATCAATGTTAACCCCGACAACAACTCTAACAGAAACCAATACAAATTTTGTTAAAACCCCCCGAGATAGTCTATATATTTATAACGTAAAAATAAAGTAACGTGCTGTAATAAAGATACAGAATAGAAAGAGAGAGAGCGAGATGAAGAGAAAAATAGAAAAAAAACCGGTTAGATAAACTCATAAAATAATATTATAAATATGCTCACCACATAAACCTTTTTTTTAAGAGAGAGAGAGGGTGTAGAGAAAATTCTAAATGATTATGATGACTTTGTATTGTTGTTATGGGAAATATTGAAAATTATATAAATACACACACTTGTTCATATTTAGATGCATGTATGTATAGGGTTATCTATTTAAAGGTTTCAAATCTGTAGGTCTGGCAAAGCTGTCAGCTGCTCTGTACTTCGTAGTAGGCATTATATTATGGATTCCGATCGAATAAAATTAAGAAACACAAGAGAGGTGATTTGAGAAGCTAGGTTGTAATCCTGACTAAGAAAGTAAACACTGTAAACGGCACAAATTAGAATTTCTGATACACTGGGTTTGAAAGTGACGCATCATTGTACTCACAGGCGATATAGCCATACACAGAAAATGCAATAACAATCTGCGGTTTGTAGTCGCCGTAGTCTAGTTAGTAGTATGATGGCTTATTAGACGTGAGGTTTCGATTTAAATCCCAGGTCAGAGATTTCCAACAAAACGAAATATAAAAAAATTATTTCTTCGCCGACTTCCTTTGCGAAAAATCTGGCAAAAAATCTGAGAGTGAATAAAATTGCCATGCAAAGTTTCTCAAAAATCTATCATTCGTAGGCGACTTTAAACTGTAGGTCCCAGTTCCGCCACTCATTTATAAAATTATCACACGCGTAACATAAAGAAACTGTAGGACCCAGTTCCGCCACTCATTTATAAAATTAACACACATAAGTCGTGTGAGAAACTAGGTCATAATCCTGACTAAAGGGGTGTAATAACCAATTATGTTATGTATGCGTGGTTTATTTATTAAATATTGTAGTCGACCACTAGCCGGAACAAACATGAAGAAATTGAGAAGGATATTAAATCAAACGCCTATTCAGGTAAAATTTTTGTGCAAGAAAATTTAGATGAATTGGGCCCACAAGTCCAAAACAGCATCTAAGTAATGCTAGAGCACAGCTGACGTTTGAAAAGCAAACTTCATAAAGTCTAGAAGTGATCCATTTAGGCTCACGTAAGACCTACCAGCCATTCATGGCCAGCAATTAAATCGTCAATTTCAAATAAACTTCGATTGAAAAACTATGGAAAATTTACATTTCCAAAAGCGGAAAAAAATGCCCATAATGTATGAAAAATTGCTTGAAAACTACCACAAGAGGCTCTCGCTCACTACCATCAACCCAGAAGCGGTCATTTAAATGGCAAGCACCATACCTTATTATGAAACAGTTTAAATTTACTTCTGAAACCTACAAATGGATAACCCATTGTGTTGATTTTATAGACAGCCATAGCGAAAAAAAGAGTCACATATTATGTTGTCATTACGTGACTACAAACTTAAGATTTATTATCGAGTGAAAATAATGAGAGAGAGAGAAACAGAATTTTTTCTGACTTTGTTTTTGGCAAAAAAAAAAATTAATTTTTTTGGTATTGTTATTGTTTTTTGTATGTATGCTGCCCTATTAACGGTATACATTTATTTGGAATCTTTTTTTTTTGCGTTATATAAAGAGAGCAGAGAAGAAGAAAACTTATACTCACAGTAACTTGTTGAGCAAACTCAACCTTCGGTTGACCGACCAATTCAATAATATGAACCATATGGAATGATTTGTTGGTAAAACCGTTTGCCAAAATAAACAACAAAAATAATATTTCACTGTGTTTTTGGCTTTAAAATTGAATTGAATTGGGATTTTCTTTTTTTGGTTTTTTCTTTCTTTTTTTCTGGTTTTTTTATTTAAAGATTAAAAACAGTTTTGTAATGTATTTTCTTAGCTTTCAAATTTTTTTTTGTTACTTTTTTACACAAAAATTTTTATCGTTAAATTTTTTGTTGTTTTTGTTTTTTTTTTTGGTATGAAAACACTTTAAAATATATTTTTAACAGCGTTTTATATTCTTTTTTTTTATTTATTTCTTCGTTAAAATTTCGATATTTTGTTTGTTTTTTAATTTAATTTTTCTTTTAATTTTTTGTCTGTAGTTTTGATAATATTCTTTTGATTATTTTTTGTTTTTTTATTTTGACTATTTTGACCAGTAATTTTTGTGTTTTTCACAGTGTATTTTCGTTTTAATTATATTTTCTTTTGTTATTGTTGTTGTTGTTTTATAATTGTATTGATTTTCTGTTTGCGTTTAATTTTTTGGTTGCCTGCTGCTTATTTTTTGATGTCGATTTACACTTTTTTGGTTTTTTTTTTGGAATTTTTCGTTTAATTTTTTTTTGTTTTTTTTATTATTATCAAAAAATGTTTGAGATGAAAAGAAACAAGAGAAAATTCAAATTAAATATATATTATGTACGTAGAAAATGTTTTCAATAGGATTTCTGGTGATTAATTCAATGGAAACAACAAAAACAATAAATTGCCAATGGAATATAAAATTAGTTTATAATAAAAATTAAAGTGTTTAGCTAATAAATTATTGTTTAAAAGAAACGAAAAATTATTTTTTTTTAAATCTAAACAATTAGTAAGAAAAATCTGGAAAGAATCTTATTGTTTATCTAGGGGTTTCCTCAAAAAGAAACTTTAATTTTCATAATTCATTTAAAGTATTTCAGCCATGCATTTAAAGTCTGTTTTATAGCCCAAAACTAGGCAATAGTTAAAGCTTATGTACTTAAGAAAAGGATTTGAAAGAAAGGCTTCAAAATGTTCAATCTAAAGGAATTCAAACTAAAAACTCTGAATAAATGCCAACAATTTTCTGATCACAAGATAACACGTATTTTTCCTCTTCAATATTAAAAAATATTTATAAGAAAAATTATAAATAAATTTGTATAGCCTTAAATTATGCACTATTTTTTAAAATTAACATTTTCTATCGATTTTTATACTTCATTTATCCAAAATACCAAAAAAAAAAAAATATTTGTATGCCTTATTTTATGTGGTAAAAATAAATTTAAAACCTAAAACTAGGCAACATACATATTTCTCACATTATTAGTTCAGTATTTTTTACGCTTCTATTTTCATAAAAAAATAACCCAATCTATGTTATAAAAATATTTTATAGCCCTAAACAAGCTACACCACAGTTTTTGTATAAAATAAGTGCTCGACTATTTGTATAATTTTTTGAAATTTAAACTAATATTTTTGGAATTATCTCTAAGAAAGGGGTAAAGCAACTGAAGAATTAACGTGCAAAATTTAAAAAAAAATTGTTATTGAATGAATGTATTAAATTTTAAAAGGTTTATGCGTGAAGTTTAAAAAAAAAAATGTTTTCGCTATATTTCATAGGCCTAAAAGTAGGCACAGAATTTTTAAATAGAAATTTTAACATAGTTTTGGCTTTATTTTAATTATTTCAAACAATTTTTAACAAAATTGATTAGATTTTGAGTTTAACAGTGCCAGTTTAAGTTTGACAGCCACAAAATGTGCTTCAAATTTGGGAACTATTGAAATATTATTTAAAATTTCTATTTATAAATATATACAGTATCGGACAAAACATAAGCACCCCCTCAGTACATTTTTTTAAAATGATAATTTTTTTACGAAAACAAAGTTATTAAAAATGTTTTTTTAATTTTTTTATTTATTTATATCCTTATTATTGAAAAACACAAACTTAAGGAATTCAGAATTCAATAAAAAAAAGTTATAACTCAAAAAACATTTTAAGCCACAAATATAAGCGGACAAAACAAAAGCACCCCCCAATTTAAGATACAGAAAAAAACTATTGAAATCAATATTTCGTTGCGAATCTTTATTCTGGATGACACACGCACATCTTTTAGGCATAGCGGATGTTAAACTATTAATTATTTGAGGTGATGTTGCTTCCAAGGCTATTTTTGCGGCTTCAAATAAATCTTCTTTGATTTTCCAATTTTCTCGCTTGATTTTTAAGTTAACGATCTCCCACAAGTTCTAGAATGGGTTAAGATCAATTAAATGCAAAATATTCGATCAACAGATCAATTAGTTCTAGGCTAATTAAAAAGTTTTTGCATACTGGTCGCACATCTCCTACTCATTCTGGAGGAAGACCACGTAAAACTTCGCGATATGAAGACTACTGAACTAAAAGGACAATCCAAAATGATTCTACAGCGTCTTCTGATCATATACGAACGCGCTTAGATTTATAAATTAACGAAAGAACGATTTCCAGAAGAGTTGTAGAGGCCGGATTATTTAGTCGACGACCAGCAAAAAAACCTTTCATATCGTCAAAAAATAAAAAAGCGAAACTTGAATTCGCCAAGGCCCATTTCAACTGGAGTGTCCAAATATGGAGAATTGTGCTGTTTTCTGACAAATCTAAGCTTAATTTAAAGGGTTCAGAACATACGGAGTGTGCGCAGACGATATGAAATGTTTCACGATATGAAAGGTTTTTTTGCTGGTCGTCGACTAAATAATCCGGCCTCTACAACTCTTCTGGAAATCGTTCTGTCGCTAATTTTTAAATCTAAGCGGGTTCGTATGTGATCAGAAGACGCTGTAGGATCATTTTGGTTTGTCCTTTTGGTTCAGGAGTCTTCATATCGCGAAGTTTTACGTGGTCTTCCTCCAGAATGAGTAGGAGATGTGCGACCAGTATGCAAAAACTTTTTAATTAGCCTAGAAATAATTGATCTGTTGATCGAATATTTTGCATTTAACTGATCTTAACCCATTCTAGAACTTGTGGGAGATCGTTAACTTAAAAATCAAGCGAGAAAATTGGAAAATCAAAGAAGATTTATTTGAAGCCGCAAAAATTGCCTGGGAAGCAATATCACCTGAAATAATTAATAGTTTAACATCCTCTATGCCTAAAAGATGTGCATGTGTCATCCAGAATAAAGGATTCGTAACGAAATATTGATTTCAATAGTTTTTTTCTGTAAATTAAATTGGGGGTGCTTTTGTTTTGTCCGCTTATATTTGTGGCTTAAAATGTTTTTTGAGTTATAACTTTTTTTTATTGAATTCTGAATTCCTTAAGTTTGTGTTTTTCAATAATAAGGATATACATAAATAAAAAAAATAAAAAACATTTTTAATAACTTTGTTTTCGTAAAAAAATTGTCATTTTAAAAAAATGTACTGAGGGGGTGCTTATGTTTTGTCCGATACTGTATGTATATGATGATATATTTGATGGTTTCAAACGTTTTACATTAAAAATGTTTAAGAAACTTTGTTAGATTTTGAGGAGAAAAACTGTTAAAATAAGGCAGTCAGCCCAAAAATATTTTTCAAAATTTCTTAGAATATGATTTTAAATTTCTTTATTTTTTGTTTTAAATACAACTTCATTCCTTTTATTTCACATAAATTCTGTTCTTAATTTTTATTTCTAATAAGTTTTGTTAAGTTTTCAATAAAAGCGAAAAATGTAAGTTCTAAGAATTGAGTTTGTAATTATCCTGTTTAATGTAAGAACTATAAAAAAATTATTTCTAAACTCAATTTTATTTTTGTTTTCGTCACGTTCGACTTTTGGTACAAAAAAATAAAAATAAATTAAAGGATATCAGCCAAAAAATATGCTTCAAACGTAAGGATTTTTAAAATTCAGTTTTAAATTTAAACTTTTTATTCATTTTCTCTTTTCAACATGCCTCCAATAGTCTTATTTCCATAAACATTTCTATCAAATTTGTTTAATTTTGACTAGAAAAGTCTAAGTCTTAGAAAATTCTCCAAAAACTATGCTTTAAATTTATAACAACGAAACATATTTTGAAACTCATAGTTCTTATATATTTATCAATTTAATATGGCTTAAATTTCCTAATCTCAAGGAACTTTAACCAATAGTGTCAAAATTTGAAAGAAAAAATTGAAATTTATTTAAGCCAGCCATAAAATATGCTTTAAATTTGTAACTTTATTGTTATTTCAAAATAAAAATATATAATTTTATAATTATAAAAAAAATTATATTTTAAAGACCAGTGAGTATGCTTCAAGTTTATAAATTTCAATTTTTGTAAAATATAAGTTTAAATTATAATTTGTAGTCTTAATATGTATATCAGTGAAAAGTTTGTATGAAAAACTTTGAAATTTAAGGCTAACAGCCAAAAAGTATGCTAAAATGTTTCACAATTTATTTTTTAAAAATTCAAAATTATGGAGATAGATTTTTCAAATTACTATTTCAATTAAAATTTAGCGATTTTATTGTTAACTATAACTGTTACACTAAATTAGGTACTGAAATTTCCAACATTTTGTAATGTTGATAACTTTAGAAGGGAAGTACAAATTTAACACTTTAGTAGCCTAAAAATATGCTTTAAGATTTTTATTTTCTTAATATTATTATATTCTATTAAAACTTTTACAAAAGTTACTTTAAATGTTTAATTTTAAGGGAAATATAACGTAAAATGGTTAAAAATTGTCGTAAAATTTTTATAAAAGAGATCAAATAGTCTAAAAGCACGCTTTAATTGCAGCGTTTTTCTAACTTCATTTATATTTTATTAAATCTTTTTCAAATATTGCTTGATATATTTTAGTTTGGCCAAAATTTAAGGTGCCCAAAATTTTGCTTAAATTTTTATAACAAAACATTTAAGACAGCCCAAAAACATGCTTCAATTTACTTCTATTTCTAAAAGCGTTTACATATTATTCAATCTATTGGCAGAATTATTTCTAAATGTTTAATTTTGGCAGGAATACAGAATAAATGCCTAAAAGTATGGTTCAAATCGAAATATTCAAAACAAAATTAAAATATAAAAATTAATTACTTGATTTTAGATATCTTTAAAGATTTTGATTGAAAATTCAAACTGTATTCTTAACTTAAGATGCAATTTGAATTAAAAATTCCTTACATCCTAAAAGCATGCAAGCATTTTTATGAAATAATATGAGAAAAAGCTTTAATTTTTAACATTTTTAGATGAAATTATTGTTACTGTTTTAGAATTTCCATTTAGCCAAGAAAATTATTGAATTTAAAGCCAGCATATGTTAGCTATTGTTTAGAAAATTTTCAACAGTATAAGATAAGACTGTACAGAAAACCTTAAGCATTTTAAACACTTCTATATGGGGTTTTTCATAAGACAATTAAAACCATTTCTATCTAGCATTAACAAAATTTCTTATTTCAAAGACCATAAGCCTTTTAGTGAATTATAGGCCAATTTAAGATAAACATTATAAGAGTTTTAAATTAGAAGCAACACAATCATTTCAAAATGAAATTGAATTGCATGAAGAAAAAGAATTAAAATTTCGATAGAGAACTGAAATAATTTTTTTTTAAATAAACAATTTAAAACAATTTTAAACAGCGTGTTATTTGTTTTTGTTTTTGGTTTTGTGTTGATTTTCTTCCTCTTTTTTTTTTTCTTGAGTATAATAATGGAAATAATATAACGGATTTATGCACACACATATATGTACGATTGAAGAGGCACATTTAATAGCACATAGACGTTATATACTAACTGAAATACCGTAATAAAATCAAAAACATACACACATACAGAAAACTCTCATACACATGTTTGGTTGTTTTTTTCCAGTTTTTTTTAAAGAGTTGGAGAGTGAAAATCTGAGTGAAAAAATTTCTCAAGTTATTGAAAATAATTTGAAAACACTTGAAGTGAAAAACGAAAAATTTGTTGTTTATATTAAATGGCAACAGCAGCAGCAATGGCAACTACAACAACTACAGCATGAATGTAAGGCAATAAAATTGTATTATTGTAAGGCATGAAATTGAAATTTATTGTTTTTGTTGTTTTCAATTGATTTGTTTATAAAAAAATATAAAAAAAGAAAAGAAAATGAAAAATTTCTGTTAAAAATAGAAAAGAATTCCAAAAACAAAATAAACAATAAAGAAAATTGAGTACAAAATATTATAAATTGCTGACTTATAACCCCCGAAAGCAATATTTGTAGAGTTTAGGAGGAGTAAAGTTAAGATTTTTCTAAATACCGTTATTTAATTGTAAAGTATTAATGCGTATTTAAAAATTGATTATTTTGCTGACACTTTTTGTGGGTTTCGTTTAACAATTTCAATAATTTTTACACCGTTTTGGCTTTAATTTTCATTTCTTTTTTATTTTATTATTTAAAAAATAATATTTTTTTAATACTTTTTTCTTCGAATAAAATGTTTATTTTTATTACACTTAATGGTTTGATTTTTAAAATTTCTTTTCAAAGGAATTTATTTTCAAATTTATTTCTTAATTTTTTAAGCCTTCAAAAATAATACTTTTTTGTAATTATTATTTTTTTTTTTGTTTACGAATAATAATATTTTCTTTTTGTTTAATTATATCTTATATTCTGTATATTTTATATTAAAAAAAACTTTTTTTTTTAATATTCTGACACGTTTTGGTTTGTGGAAAAAATTGTGTTGAGAATTTGAATTGAATTTAATACGGAAACTTTAGCTGACTTAACTACACAAAACTCAATTTCATACTGAAAAAGGACGGCAAACTCTAACAAGAAAATTGCTGGAAAAACAAAAAGAAAAACAAAAACACAAGCACACAGTACACAGTACACACAGTAAACGAAAAGAAAAAAAAAAAAACAAAAACAGTGAAAAAAGAAAATGAAATGCCAAAAACGCCAGTCGTCGTCGTTGTTGTCGATTTGTTCAGGCCAGCCAGCAGCCATCAGGCAAGAAGCAAGCAGGCAGGCAGGCAGGCATCATCAGCCAGCCAACCAACCAGCCAGTCATTAAAGAGCTGAAGCCAACCAACGTCTAAAAACAAACATGCACACTCGCAGCCACACACACACATACATGTGCACACCTTACATCACACCAAACAAACGAACAAACCAACGAACCTCTGTCCATGCAACACACATTTTCTTCAACAAATGATTTCCACAATAACGAACGAACCTGCTAACGAGCGAACAAACGAACACTGTATTTGTATAGCAACGAAAGTTAGATAGAAACAAGCGAACTGCTTAACCGAACGTACGAAAATCTGTATGAACGAACTCAGCCTCGTTAACAAAGTACGAATAGCTGAAATAACGAGTCACCAAAGAAAATCAAAAACAAATAGAAAATACTGTGGTAATCTCGCTTCTTTTTTGGCTTTAAAGAAAATAAAGTAAAATGGTCCTATCAAACAGGTCGCAAGTTAGCTCGCTGTTCAAGCATTTCAACTCGAGCAAAGTATTGTAGAGACCGGCATTCATGCAAAAAAAAAAAAAAAAAATTAAATTCAGAGGGATAGGTTAGGGAAGGAAAATTAACAATTAATTTGAACGTTTAAGGATTAAAGATGTGAAGATAAATTGAAATTGAAAAGCTAAAGCCAAAACCATAATGATTTTCAATCTATCTGCAAAACCTGTAGAACTCTGCATATTTCTAGTATTCATATAAGTACGAAATGGATGTCAAATGTGTAGCTCAAGTGATAGCAGATGGTACAGGCCAAAAAATTACTCACCAATTATCGGAAAGCTTTTGGTCTACAAAGGAAGTACTTGAGAAGTCTGAAACAGTTCATTGTAAAATTCTGTAGGGTGCTGTATGTATGGCATAAAAAATACCTCACAGGCCATTTCAAGGCTTCGAAGTATACAAACTGCGGTCGATATACAGTCATAGGCAGGGAGAACGAAAGACAAGACAATTACAAGTCCAAGGCAAGTGATTTCATAGACGCTGAGTTCGTTTTAGTTATGCGACACGCACTGACCTTTCCCGCCAGAAAAGAGTGAATCAAAATGATTACCCGAAGTCTTCAAAAAATAGTATGCGAGAGAATTCAAAATGCTCTAAGTAAGAGGAGTTGGAGCATTGAGAACCAAAAACGATATCTTTGAGCAACGGAACAAAGCAATCATTCTTCTTATGTAATACTGGATAAAGGGAAATTCTATCAGAAAGTGGACATAAAAAGATATTAATGCTCTTGATTAGTCAATCTGTTCTCAAGGGTCTTGGCAGCTTCACATTAACAGTCAAGATACAGTAAGACCCCGCTCAACGCGGAGGATACGTTCAAATAAGTTCCAGCGTTAAACGAAATAGCGTTAAACGAGACAACTTAACACGTACATATGATGACAACTAACAAATCAATTGTGACTCAGGAAATATGCGTTCGTACTGTGATTGAGACTTCGGAAAATACAGTTGGAATCTTACAGACTATTCAGGACAGACTAACAAAATAGCGTTGAAAAAGATACATAGTATACACCGTCGCTATATAGTGCACCGATTTGGTTGACGCATAGCCGTTTCATTTGCATACATACGATATATAACAAGTATCAATACAGTGTGCGCTAGGGGAATCCCAATACTACCGCGTAATACTGAAACAGCGTTAAGCGGGGTCTTACAGTATTATTGCCGTGCCACAGCGTGCTCAGAACCATATTAATCGGAATGGGATTCCTGGACATGGGAGGCACAAAAGAAAGGAGATACACACTGTAATTACTCCATCTTAATACCTAAAAAGGAGTATCCTCAGAAGGCAAATGAAACAACAACATCCCGACAAATGTTCAGTGGACAGTACTTGTTGCTGTGCCAGCTATTTCTCACAGATTAGATCGGTTTTTTTTTAACATAAAAATGTATAATGTACAACGGCAGGACATCGATTCATCACTGACGATGAAAAATAAATTCATTACGGTAATCACAGTCTAATCTGAATTGATTAAACTAAGTTGGGTGCAAAATATCCTTAAAAGGGTGCAGGAATTTGGTCAGTCAGTTAAGTAAATAAAATTAAGTTAACACGTTGACTGCCGACTACGAGATAACTCGTAGATTACATTCCCTTCTTGGGTGCCAACTATGAGTTATCTCGTACTCACTAAACCTGTGATTTTTTTGTGTAACTACAAATAAAATCGTATTATATCAGTGCTAGTAACGATAAATGGCTTCTGGGAAAAGAACAAAACGTCCATGTTGGCGTGCGTGGCCAGTTTTCTGAAAATTGCCGCGGTAGTCAACGTATTAAGTAGAGTACCCTGTTAACATTGTTTGGTGGAAAATGAGAAGAAGTAGGATTCACCGAATAAGGTTCTTCGCCAAAAAACTTTATAGAATAAGTGATTTATTTCCATAGTGCGTGTTTTCTAGGCAACGACAAACGATAAATCCATTATCTGAGAACATATTACTATAGAGCTTAGCTGGAGAAGCTAAACAAGATGAAAAATAAAATGTGAAAGCCATGAGCTGCTTAAAATATATAGAGAAATGATAATAATTAAAATTTTAAACAATCTGAATCAATTTGTTCTGTTAAATTGCAGCAAACATCGCGATTAAGTTTCACTCCTCATTATGTAAACTTCAGTAATTCTCTAGGATCCTTTTAGGATCGTTGATATGTTTGACAAAAGCTAAATATCAAGCTAAAGATTTGACATAAACCAAAATTATTTAATTTGAATGATTCACGATTTAAAAAAAGAAAAATTAAACACCTAAAAATCTAAAACTCCATAAAATTCTTTCAACACAAGAGCATACATATATCACAGCATAAATAAATTTTATTTCATTCTACAATTACTTGCACTCAATAATAACAAAAATATTCCTCAACAGAACAAATTCAAACGTTTTTCTAATAAATTTTCATTGAAAACATCACCAATTAACTTCAAACCTCCTCTCACATACGCTACAACAACAACATATCACATGCAACCATTTCTAACACGGTTATCAAACAATTTGTTTATCATACAACCTGTCTAACTAATGATGAGAGACCGAATGTGATAAGAACTGGGAAAAACAAACACATGCATGCCACATTGCTGTTATGCTCAAAACTTCTCTCACAACAACAACAACGGAAGGAAAGGAAGAAAAAAAGAATAACAAAACAACATTGAAAAAAGGAAAATAAACAAAAACAAAACATTGAGAGAGGGTGCTCTCAATAAAGAGAGAGAGTTTTTCATATTGTATTACGAACTCATACAAATATAAACATGAGAATGCATGAATGATTGTAGGCAGTGATGTCAAAAGGCCTGTTTTAGGATAAATTTTGGCGGGTTTTTGGTAGAACAAAAAGTGAAATTTCAATCCACAATGCAGGAAATGGAAAACTGAGAGGAAATGAGCCAGATTTCTCATATTTTTGTTTTATTTTTAATATGTTAAGCGGCTATTACTTTAGCGAACTTCGACTTCAAACACGACCTGATGTCAAACCATCAATATCGTGTAATAAAGCAAACTTGACCTGATGGATATCAAAAGAATTTTGATATTTGGCTGATTAGTGTAACAGTGGAACACTCCCTCTCCGGGAGACAGATTTGAGAAACTTTTCATGGCATTTTTATTTACCCTCAGAGTTTTTGCCAAAAGACTGCTGAGGGGAGAGGTCGAAGTGATAGCTCTGATATCAAAGAGCTCAGTTGAGCACGCATAGCGGCCCGTTGTGAGGAGAAGACGCCAAAGAAAATATTTTTTCGTTTTATTGTAGAAGTCTGTCTAATAAGACGTCTTGTCTAATAAGCCTACACACTGCCTACCACCATGAGTTCATTCTGATTTGAGTTGACATCACTGACATATAAATAAGGAGAGATTTTTCATTAAGTTGGTAGTCGTCGTTTAATGTTCGTTTGTTCGTTGGTCGTTGTTGTCGGTTTAACATGTTCGTAGTTGTAGTTGTAATTGGTATTGTTGTATTATTGCTGGAAAACAGTTTTGTTGTTATTATTATTGTATTTGTAGTTGGTTTTGTTGGTCGGTGATGTTATGAACCCCTAAAAATGAAATCTCTGTCGTAGTTAAACATTGTTATTGTAGTAGTTGTTTTTCATGCTGTTATTGTTGTTGTTGTTGTTGTATTTATTTTCTGATTTGCTTCTTCCTTTCCTTTTTGCATGTGTTCGTCGTTCGGTCTTTTGCAAGTTTCTACATCGTTGCCCCATACACACATGCACTCAGTATCGGAAACAGTGCTTGTTGTTGTTGTTATTATTGTTAATTCGCTTTTATTTTATTGAAAGAGTCTAGAGAGAGTTACTTTTGCACACAAGTGTTAGAGAGAAATGGCAATAGTTTTATTTTGCATTTGTTTTTTATTCGTTTTCTTTTTGTTTTCATGTGTTGAAGTGTGTGTGTTATACATATGTATGTAAAAGAAAAACATTACAAATACAAATGAAAAGAAAAAGGAAAACAAAACAAGAATAACAAGAAAATTTTGCCACAAAATACAAAAACAAAATGAGAAAAAAGAAGGGAAAAGGAA
Organism: Sarcophaga rosellei; assembly: GCA_930367235.1. Lineage (NCBI taxonomy): Eukaryota > Metazoa > Arthropoda > Insecta > Diptera > Sarcophagidae > Sarcophaga > Sarcophaga rosellei. Next base: position 9,339,232 of record OV884020.1, on the reverse strand, counting down.
AAGAAAGGAAAACATGAACAAAATAACACAGAAAAGAAGGTTGGCATTACTAACATTTATTAAATGTGATGTTGTTGCTGTTGTTGGGAAATAGGAAGAAATTAAATAAAATAAACTAAAAAAAAACAAACAATAAATATTGAGAAATGCTTTGAAATTGAATTTGAGAGGGATAGAGAGAAAATTGATGCTGCAATAGGCCTCCAAAACACCAAAATTTGTTGAGCCTGATTTGGAAAGTCGATATAGTAGATGAACTGCACTTAAAGCTGCAATTTCGATGTAAGCTTGATTTTATTACAATGCTGAGAGCTTATGTGTGAAAGAAAGGTCAGAGTAGTCGATCCTTTTGAGGAAGTTTTCGACCACTTGTTCGTACAATTCGAGCGATAAAGCGGCAATAACTTGACGAATAACCACTTGCAAGACTTCTGCAAGAGCTATGAAACTGAGAAAGAAAAGCAGTCTCTTGTCATAAGAAGACTAAGGTTTGGACTAATCACTGAACTAAATTTGAAAACTTCGAATAGGACGTTTGCATAATTGCTGCCCCTATAGCTTTTGGCTAGGTCGTAATCCTGACTGAAGGGTTGTAATGGTCAATTATGTACGTATGCTTTTGGCTAAAACTAGAAAAGTTAAGCTGTAAAGATACACTGTAATTGCACTCCTCTTCTTCACGCCTACAACGCTTCAATTAAATTGTTTAAGTATGCAGCTTCAGAATTTTGTGTATAATGAGGTGTAATGTAGATCTAAATTCATTTAAAACCTTTGCGTCCTTAATAATCAAATGAGTAGCATCGTTACAGATTACTGTTTCCAAGCTTTCTCCCGTTCTTGATAACCTAGGCCCCATGATTTTAATTTCTTAAATGTAGTGTTGCCCTCCTCGAACTTTTTAATTTATTTTATAATTAAAAGGTATTATTGAAACGGATGTGGATTTAAGTGTGGATGTGTGATTTAAGTTGCAGCTCAACAGGTTCAATTGGTGCTACAACCGAGATCCAAGAAGCCTGTAATTTATTCTAATAATCTAAGACTCAAGAGAAAACGAAGCTAAATATCGTTCTGAATAGTGGGGAACAAAGGCATACGTCTTTTAAAATAAGTTTTTTTGGTACAAGAGTACGATTCGGGACATAATTAGACTAACTAATGATCATCGCTAGCAAATCGGGGAATTTTATTGCTGATATTTTTGTGGGAGAAACATTTTTTAGCGAGAGCTAATCTCCAGTGGTGAAGCTCAAAGTTGATAATGCATCTTGAAAAATTCTTACGCAACAGTTATTGAGACAAGGTACCGTATGATGATTACTGAATCTTTTTGTACCAATAATAATGCCATGAATATATTGGGGTACGAGTATGTTCGAGCAATTTTGGGAGCAGTTTATTAGTCGCCAAGATTTTTAAATTTTTTTGTGCAATTTAAGCAATTAAAAACCAGATTACAGCCGCCATCGGTGAAATACCGGTAGAAACGCAAGAGAAATAGTGTAAAAAAATGGAGCTTACACATATACTTTCAATGAGAAATTAACATACATTCACAAATAATTAGCCATTACAACCCTTCAGTCAGGATTACGGCCTAGCATCTCACACCACTCATGTTGTGTGCCTTAATTTTATACTTGAGTGGCGGGATTTACAGTTTAACGTGGACTCCGAAAGACAGATTTGTTTGAGAAACTTTTTCATGTCAGGTTTATTTACTCTCAGAGTTTTTGCCGACTCTCTCAGAGAGTCGCTGAAGAAATATTTTTTTTTCATATTGCGTTTTGATGTCGGGGCTGGAGCTCGAACCCGGGCTTTACGTCTAATAAGCGAACACACTACCTACTAGACTACGGCTACGGTGCATTCACTTAGTGCAAAGCCTCGGAGTAAGGAATTGCCAAGGTGGAGCAAAAATTCTTTTCGGAAGTAAAAATTAAAATTAATCTTAATTCCACACATACTGTAATAAGATAAGTTAACAGACACTCCACTAAACCAATGCGACCTTCTTTCAGTCTCTCTCTCTGACTCTATACGTCTCTTAATATTTACTGGTAATGTCTCTCTTAGTTTTTGTTTAGCAAGCCATAAACACAAAAAAAAAAAAAAAAAAAAATTGCGAAATTTTCTTGACAAAACTTTATAAAAGAATGCTCATATCGTTCGAAGTTAATATTACCTGTTGAACACTAAAATTTCTTGTTAATTTCTATACACATACACTATTTTCACACTTTACTACACAAATGTTCTATCATTTTCACTTTATTTCACAGATTTTCTATTTAATTTTTACTAATTAGACACGCTTTTAGAGAACGAACCGCTCGATAAAGAAGAAAAACCGAACTGAGCAAAGTTAACAAGTAAAGTTAACACCAACAAAAACAACAACAACAGCATTCTATAAAAATTGTGGCGATCTGTTACAGATTCTCCTAATATCTCTCGCTCTCTTTTAATTCTTCCTAGCAATGTCTCTCTTAGTTTGTATGTCTTGCACAAAAAGGGCGCAATTTTGTTGCCAAAATCTTATAAAAAATTTCTTTCAAATTGATATTTCCTGATAAACACTAAAATTACTTGTTAATTTCTAAACACACACACACACATTATTTTCCCATTTCATTTCATAAATTTTAATTTATTTTCTTTTTATTTTACTGATTTCTTACTTAATTTTCCCCAATTAAAAACGCTTTTAGAAATCGAACCGCTCGATAAAGAGGAGAAATTCAACTGAGCAAAGTAAAGAAGTAACATTAACAACAACAACAACAACAACAACAACAATGAAAACAAGCATAGGGGAAGAAATTTGCCGCTTTTTAAAATATAAACATACAACACGGAGAAATATAAGGCAAGCAAGCAAGTACTAAAATAGACCAAAAACAATGAGAGCGAGAGCATTTGCTTTTTATTGCAAAGCAAAAACAACAACGTGGGATGTTTTCAAAAACAGGTTTTTATGTGTGTTTTGTTTTTGTTTCCGCTTTGCAAAGTTTTTAAGAGAACGTTGAAGTGCTTTTTATTACACTCTATTGTTTTTAGAAGGCAAGAAAGTAAAAACACACACAAAAACCAAAAACAACAAAAGGAATACTCGTAGCTTTGCCTAGCAAAGCAAAAACAAAAAACGTGGATAATTTCAAAAACAGGTTTTTGTGTGTGTTTTTTTCCGTTTCCGCTCTACAAAGTTTTTAAGAGAACTTTGAAGTGTTCTTGTGTAAGACTCTCTTGTTTTTGATGCTGCTGTGTTGCTGCATACAATGTAAACTGAAATGTGCGTAAAATTTTATGGCGTAAACAAATATTGCACGCAAAAAAGTGTTTTTTTTTTGGCAAAGTAGAAGAGCATAAAAATAAATAAAGAGCAAGTAAAGAGCATTAATAATAAAATAAATGAGTGTTTTTTTTATAGAAAACGTAGAATTTGTGGTAAGAAACAGATGAGAAGCAACAAATTACAATAAATAATATGGGGTGAGAGAAGAAAAAATATAAAAATAAAGAAAAACAGCCGGCTTATATGTAAGATTTAAAGATTTATTTTAAAAAGAAATTAAAAACAATGTTGGCGTATTGTTAATTTTCCATCAACATAAAGTCGAAAAGATTAATAGGTTGTAAGTTGGGCGTAAAAAAAAAATATTGTTTACCTCGATCACGCCTAACTGCAGTAAATACCATACGTTTTGAAATGAAACACTTCCGTTGCCGGAGGACGCTATCTTGGATTAAAAAACAAGGCCATCTTTCGATAAACAAAGCTATCACTCTATAAGACATCTCCAAAGCTAGGTGGTCCACAGGCAAAGTCTTTACAGGATTTTGGTGGCCAACACTCTCACAACATTCAATAAATTTTTTTTACATTCTATATGTCACACATACTGTAATAAGCTAAGTTAACAGATTACACTACACTACAGTAAACACTACATTAAAACAATGGCGACCTGTTTTCAGTCACTCTCTCTACCCCTTACTTAATTTATGCTGGTACTGTGTCTCATAGTCATTGTTGCCAATTTGACGTTTTTCCCGTCAGATCTGACGTTTTTGCAATGCCAATTACGGAAAAAATGCTTTTTAGCGGTTAGCGTGAAATCGAGGGTTTTTTACAGCGCATATGATATAAATAATAAAAAATACAACCATATATTTGTATTCAAGAGTCAAATAACGGTTAGTAGAAAAAGTACAGTAGTCGCCGAAGTCTAATAGGTAGTGTGTTCGCTTATTAGACGTAAAGCCCGGGTTCGAGATCCAGACCACCATCAAAATGAAATTTGGAAAAAAATATTTCTTCGGCGACTTCTCCTCAGTAGATTTTTGGCAAAAACTCTCATGAAAAAGTTTCTCAAAAGCTGTCGTTCGGAGTCGACGTTAGACTTCAAGTATAAAATTAAGGCACACAACCTAAGTGGTGTGAAAAGCTAGGCCGTAATCCTGACTGAAGGATTGTAATGGCCAATTATGTGTGTAATTATTTACATTTTATTTTATTTAACGTTAATTTAATATTTTCAAACTATTTATTTGACGGGTTTCTGACGGTTTTGTAAAACTTTAATTTAGCGATTTCTGGCGATTTTTAAAGCCCAATTTGACGGGAAATTTTTAAAAAAATTTGGCAACACTGCTCATAGTTTATATGTCTTGCAAAATGACGAAATTCTGTTGCGAAAATTATGAATCATTTCAAGTTAATATTACCTAATAAACACTAAAATTTCTTATAAATTTCTATATACGCACACACTATTTTCACACTTCACTTTATACATTTTCTATTATTTTCACTTTATTTTATCGATTTCCTATTTAATTTTCACTAATTACACACGCTTTTAGAAAACGAACCACTCGATAAAGAGAAAAACCGAACTGAGCAAAGCTAACAAGTAACATTAACAACAAGAATATTCTATAAAGTTCTACAAAGTTAACAAGTCACATTACCAACAACAACAACACGCAATAAAACCTTTGAGCTAAGAGCTGTTTTCAGTCTCTCTCCCTCTACCCCCCTCTCTTAACTTATATTTGTACTGACTCTCTGAGTTAGTATGTATGCCTTGAAAAAACAATATGGCGATATGCTATTGCAAAAAATTTTATAAAAGAAATTTGTTCAAATGGTTTTAAGTTAATATTACCTGTTGAACCTTAACAATGCCGGTTAATTTTTATTCACACACACTATTTTCACACTTCACTTTATAAATTTTCATTTATTTTCACTTAATTTCACTGATTTCCTACTTAATTTTCACTAATTACACACGTTTCAAGAAAACGAACCGACCGATAAAGAAGAAAAACCGAACTGAGCAAAGTTAACAAGTAACGTTAACAACAACACTCCATACAATTTATGGCGATCTGTTTCAATCTCTTTCTCTATCTCTCTCTCTCTCTTAATTTTCAGTGGTAATGTCTCTCTTAGTTTGTATGTCTTGCAAAAATTGGTACAATTTTGTTGCCAAAATTTTATAAAAGCAAGTCACCCAACAATTGACAACGTTAACAATAACAACAACAACAATGATAATAAGCATCGTAGAATAAATTTGCCGCTTTTTGCAATATAAACACACAACACGGAGAAATATAAGGCAAGCAAGTACTAAAACACACCAAAAACCAAAAAACGAGAGCAATTGCCTTTCATTGCAAAGCAAAAAGAACAACGTGGGATGAAACACAAAAGCAGATTCTTGTGTGTGTTTTGTTTTTGTTTCCGCTTTGCAAAGTTTTTAAGAGAACGTTGAAGTGTTTTTTTTTTTTTTATTACAGTCTCTTGTTTTTACTGATGCTGAGTTGTTACACACGACACGGAGAAATAGAAGGCAAGCAAGTAAAAACACAACAAAAAGAACAAAAGCAATAGCTTTCCCTAGCAAAGCAAAAACAAAAAACGTGAGATGTTTTCAAAAACAGGTTCTTATGTGTTTTTTCCGTTTCCGCTTTCGCAAAGTTTTTAAGAGAACTTTGAAGTGGTCTGGTGTAACACTCTCTTGATATTGATGCTGCTGTGTTCCTACATACAATGTAAACAGAAATGTGCGTAGACTTTTATGTCGTAAACAAATATTTTGCACTCAAAAATGTTCTCATTTTTTTCGTTCGGCAAATTATAAGAGAGAAGTACAGTAAAGAGAGCAATTAAAGAGCATAACGTAATAAAATAAATGAGTGAGTGGTGTTTTGTTTGAGTTTGTTATTGTTTTTATACAGTGCACTCGCGATAATATGAACTAATTAAAACAAAGCATGTTCATATTTTCGAAATTGTTCATATTTACAAATGGCTTAAATTGTTGAAAAATATGTTGTTTTCTTGCAAGATAAACACTTTTCCTGCTTTTTTTTCATTAAATTAATTTTTTTTTTTTTTAAAGGAACTTCCTTCACTAAATTTGTAAATGTGTTCAAATACTTATACAATCTTTAACTTAAACTTTAAAAAATTCGGTTATCTTTTTCTGCTGTTTTTTTTTGAACGAGAACTTTTAAAACAGCCTTCTCCCGCAACTGTCTCAATACATTTAAGTCTCGTTGTTCAACCATTTCACTTTCTGCGCAGTCCAATGTATTATTAAAAATTTCTACAACTTCCCTGTCTTTAATCGTTCTCTTTGGCTTCTCCACACAATCATCTTCGCCCGATATTTCTTCTATTTCATTATCGTCACATTCAACAGCATCCTCATTCTATTCTTTAACATTCAATGCTGTAAATTCAATCTATAGAAAACTATAGAATAACATACAACTTCAATTCTTTTACAGTACACTAGCACATTACAGAGAACACAAATTTATTGGCCGACTTTCTTCTAAATCTATTAAATTAATTTGTATGCTTTGTCTAAGATTACTTAAAGGGATTTCATCTTCCGGATCATTTTGATTAACCACCATATTTAAAATATTATTGCAGCATTTGGATAGCAAAGATGCATCTACTCTACTCCATGCTGATTCTAAAATAATAACGGCTTCCTTTAATGTAGTTTGCTTCATTGACTCTATTAAACTACCCCCTTTAGCAGCTAGAAGATTGTTTCTAAAATAAAGTTTTGTGATCCTGATTACATTCTGGTCCATGGGTTGGATAGGAGGTGTCATGTTCGGTGGCATAAACATTACCAAAATAGAACCGTTTTCAGATTTTAGTTGGTCATCAAGTGGGTGAGAAGGTGCATTATCTATTACAAGAATGGCTTTTGCTGGCTTCACCTTTTTGGTTAAGAATCGTTCTACACACATGTATCTACATACATGTATCTACATGCATGTATCTACATACATATTTATGTATGTATTTGTGGTTTTTTTAAGATTTGGTATTAAAATAAACATAAAAACTCGGGATTTCCCCAATTTCTAATGCTTTGTAACTGGAATTTGTATGCTTTAAAAATAAAAAAGCTGTTCATATTTTAAAGCCTTTGTACAAAGTTCATATTTTGGAGTAGTCAATGGTTAAGAAAAAGTGTTCATATTTTGGGGTGTTCATATATTAGGGTGTTCATATTATCGCGAGTGCACTGTATATACAAAACATATAGAATTTTTTTTTGTAAGAAACACATGAGAAGCAACAATTTTCAATAAATAATAGAGGGTGGTTGGGTGAGGAAAGAAAAACAACCGGCTTATATATCAGATTGAAAGATTTATTTTAAAAAATAAATTAGAAAACAGTGTTGCCGTTTTCTTAATTTTCCATCAACATAAAGACGAAAACAGTAAAATGTTGTTAATTCGACAGAAGAAAAAAAATGTTTACCACAATATCTCGGCTAAAGCAATCTTTTTGAATGCCTGAATTTGAGAAACTAGGTCGTAATCGTGACTGAGGGTTGTAATGACCAATTGTATGTATGAATTTGTCGAAAGACAGTTACGAAATACTTTAAAACCTAAGAACGTTCTCTCTTCTTAAATCCTCAAAGATTTCATCACTTTTTTGTGAATTAAATTTTTTTTCCATACGTTTTAAAGTTATGGCAACACGTATTAAAAGTAAATAACACACACACACACACATTTGCTTATAAACGTTGTTATACCAAAGTAAACAGAGTGTGAGTTTATGTACTGTTATAATAAAAAAAGCAACAATATATCACATTTATTTGAAACGACAAAAAATCAATAAAAAGAGTCCCTTTTTTGCTAAAATACCAAAAAAGAAAACAACAACATCTACAGCAACAACAAAAATCTTTTTTTAGAAAAGCAGAACACAGTTAGGTTTTGTTTTTAAAATAATTAAACATCAGCTTTAACTCCCACACTCACTGTGATACTCTCTGTCATTCTCTATCTATTGATAACACACTCTCTCTTTTAAATTGCTTATTTTTCTTAAAGTTTTATTATTATTGCGTTGTTTTTCTAATCTCTCTTCTGTGTGTGTATATAGATGAGTGTGTGTGTGTTGTTTTTATCTTTAAAGATTAAATCTTAGTCTTTATTATTGTTCAAAGACAATATTATTACCACCGTTTTGGTTAACTGTGTGTGTGTGTGCGTGTGTTCGTCTGTCTGCATAATACAAAACGCACGACTGGCCGTCAAATGGAACGTGCCATTGTCAGTAGTTTTTTTTTTTTATATAAAAAACGCGTACGTACATATATACGCACGACTTGTAAGTATTTTTTTGTTTTCTATGAGAGTCTATCTATGCCTGAACGTGAGTAAAGGAGAGCGAGAGTAAGAAATTTACTTGTTAATATGCTTTGATAGCATTCATACAAAAAAAAGAAACAAAAAAAAAAGAGTACCAACTTGTCTTGTTATTGCTACTGTTGCTCTTCCGCAATTTACGCATAGAAAGTTCGAATAAAACAAACAAACACACAGACACTCTCACACACATCCCAAAGTACACGCAAAAGGATGTGTGTCACTAGGATAGTTAACACACCGAACGGAAGACAAAAGTTGAAAGAAAACAATAAAGTAATGGAAATGAAAATAAAAATAAAAAAAAGGAAATAGAAAAATAAAAAGAGAGCTGAATAGAGTAACGAGTAATAAATAAACCATACGGTATATAAATATCAATAAAAGAAATTAGAGCGAGACAGCTTAATAGAGAGGAAATTAAAATTGGCACACACACACACACATACACAAACATAGCAGTTCGATTAAATTCCATACAAGGCCAGTGTTTTTAAAGAGATGTGGGGAGACGTTTTTAAGGTGGGTGCTTTTTTAAATTTTGTTAAAAAAAAGTACCATTTAAGCTGGAATCCTATAAAAAATGTTAAAATTTTATAGAAATTGTTTCTATTTTGGTAGCAATTTAAAAATTTATCATCATTATGATTCTAATCGTGTTTTAATTCAAACTGGTACCATATAGTCACTGCTTTTCAAAGGTACTTTTTGTACTTTATTTAAAAAGAAAGTACGATGGAGGTTTTCTTTCTCATGTTTGATCCTTGACGCCCCGAAAGGGATGTCAGAATATGCCATTATGCTAGGGCCTTAAATGTCGAAAGGAATGAGAAAGGAGGTAAAAAGAAAGGAGAAGAAGGGAAAAGAAAAATTAAAATCTTAGTTTGAACAGAGAACTCTCAGCTACTAGAGCAAAACACTCTGTATTGGACTACGGCAACCACTCTAAAGATCTCACAAATCCTTAAAATCTGTTATAAAACCACCAACCCCTGTAACTCGCAACGGTTCTTTGAAGCGGAATTAGTCAAATAATGCTACTAAGAGTGCCGTTATGAAGCGCCGTAACTCCTCGTAAAAGTGTTATCGATAGCTTGAGAAAGAATTCTTAAAATTGGAAGTCAGTAGCACATATCACAGTGCTTGATAGAATAGAACCAGGGGTAATAGGGCCCGAAATGAAAGATTCGAAACGTACGGGAAAACTCGCCAGTATATTTCAATGAATGTCTGAGTCTTCGACAGATTTGCTCAATTCAAGGGCGGATCGCAATACTATCTGGCAGTCAGCCAGCTATACGAACACTCAACTCCTATGACCTCGATTCAGGAAATGTATAGGAGTGGCAGGTCCTACCTCACCCTCTGCTAGATGTAAGGTCATGAGGGAATTTAAATGAAAAGGCATATAAGCTTGAAGCCATCGGTAATCCCAGAATCCTTAAATGTAGATAGGAAGAGAAGTGTGGAAGTGTAACTTCATTGACAGAGATAAAATGGGGGTATCCTTAAGTTTTCGGCGTTATTAGAGTAGAAGAAGATTTAAGTTATGTATCAGGCTAACCAGCAGTAGTCTAAGGATAATAGCTAAAAGAACGCTAGTTTAGACTAGAACCACAATACATTCTTGCGACTTAAGTGGCTTTAAATCAATTTCTAAGACCACACTTGGGGCTTATCAATTACTAGGTATATAGATAAACTTACTGCCAGCGAAGGACATCCAAAACCTCCTATTTTTTCTCGTCATTACATATGATGTGAAGCGTTTCAAGGCGCTGGGCATACGTATCCAGGGGCTGGCGTCTTCTTATAATTGCTATAAGGTTTCTAAGGTGGCCTTAAGCTAGGTTTGTTGTATGCTGAGTTATCTCCCAGTTCATGTAACATTTTTTCGCCACTCCAACATCCATAGAAATTGCTTGATTATTCAGTCTACTGCGTTAGAATTTTTTGATGAACATCTTATATCCATAGCCAGTCAAAAAGGGTTACAATTTGTCTTTCTTTTTTCTCCATGGCATCATATGCTTTTTTCTAGTGTTTTCACTTTGTTTTTCGTAATCATCTGTCTTCCGAGAACATCTTCAATACTTGAAGGACTCATGTTACTTTTGAATTCTTCTTCCATTCTCCCTCTCTCTCTCTCTCTCTCTCTCTCTATCTTTCTCTTTCTGCCTTGCAGTGTGGCTTAGTTCTTGTGTCATCTAAAATGTTACTACAAGTAACCACTTGTATAGATTACTTTGAGAGAATAACTGCAAGTGTATGAGTAAGTAAAAGAGGGTATCTGTTGTGTAAATGTGTTTGCGTTAGTGTGTTAGTGTATAGGTATGGTTGGCTATTGGTTAAGGTCCTTGTTAATGTTAAACATGATTTATCGATTTTTCTCAGACATTAGACACTTTATTTTTGTTAAAAAAAACCTAAAAAATATTGTTGTTGTGTTGTAAACGAAAACAAAATCAGAAAATAAAGGATTTTTTTTTTTTTGGAAGCCTAGGAAAAAAGTTTTAGCCTTCAAAGGATTTCAACGAAATAAAAACACACAAAAAAGAAAAACCACAAATTCAAATTAGCTTCAACAATAATAAAATGCTTAAAAAGGAAACCAAAAAAATAAATAAATAAGGAAAGCATATACAAAAGGAGAGAAAAGGGCGCCTAGAAAGACGCAACAAAATTAAAGTCGTTAACCAAAGTTAAGAAAATTTAAAGGGCAGGGATGTACAGTAACCTTCCTCTACCACCACTTTAGGTTTTTTATACATAATGTTTGTTTTATTTTCATCTAATTTGTTGTTGTTGTTGCTTTGTTTTATATAAAGCTCCTACTCCTACTGCTCCTAACACAGCTCCTGTTGCTGCTGCTGCTGTAGTAACTTTTATGTGCTGACAGTTGGCTTGTGAACAAATTTATTGGTATTGATATTAAATTTATGTATGTATTCCTATGCGTTCTAAGGATGTTCGGGTGTGTGTTCTTACCCTCTATATACACATTCCTTGTGTTTAGTATACTTTTAGGCGTAACTGTTGCTTTATATACCAATACATTGCCAGTAAATATATTTTTTCTTCTCTTTGTTTATAAAAAAAAACAACAACAACAACATCAAATATTCAATTTCAATTTCGTTTCAAATTTCGTTACAATTTCATTCAGTTAGCCAAAAAGTCATTTAGTCAGTCAGCCTTATAGTCTGCTGTTTAGTCTGTAGCTGTAATAAGTTAAATAAAATGGCCATTAAATTTTATTGCCTTGTCTTGAATCCTTGCTTCGTTCCCTCCAGTTTTTTCTACATCTTTGGCAATAAAATGTGATCAATGATTTTATATATTTTGTTAATGATAAAATAAAAAAAAATACAAATGTATCAAGGCCATTGCATACTTTAAGGAGTTAAAAAATATAGAATTTTGATTTTTAAAGTCATTTTGAACTTTTTGATGCCATTGGACGGCTTCAGTATTAAATAACACACACTGTAAGCAATGATTTCGACAGAACTTTAATTTCTTTACTTCTCGCGGACCTTGACCTCATGTACGAAATGACTGCCTCTGTATGGATTCCAGAAGTTCATTCTCTGAAGACTGTTATCATGTTAAATTAAATGACTCGCTGCATCGTTCGTAATCAGGACAGCTGATTATCCTCGCCTACATGATTGCGTAAAAATTTCATACTACAAGGTCAGATTACCTACTTAACTAATCATTTTCTGCAGCTCCAGGAGTAGTCCATCCATAGTAATGTTTCCCAGCAGGGGCATGATAGCTCTTGGTACTCACAAATGCTTTATTGTGGGTGCTGAGTAGTGACCATTGAGTGGAGGATAGCTCTGCCCTAACCGACGGCCAAACCTTTCCGCTGGAAGACTCTGCCATGATTGCATTGAGCCTATATGAGTGGTAGATGTTTAAGTAACCGATGTTTAAAAAACAAAATAACTCTCCGATTAATTTGAAGAGAATTTTTAAAAAATTTAGTGGAGTATTTGGACCACCAATTCAAATAGTCATATAGGGGGCTATATAATTAATATACATAGGCTTAAAAAAATACCTAAAAGTATTCTTTAAATTTTTATTCGTTGATTTTTTAAATTCCTAGAAATAAAGATAAAACAAAGCAATGAAATAGAGAGAAGAAGCTAAAAGTATTTGGAGCACCAATTCAAATAGTCAAATAGGGGCAATATAATCAATATACATAGTCTTAAAAGATCTAAAAGTATGCTTTATATTTTTCTGATGATTTTTTAAATTCCTAGAAATAAAGATAAAACAAAGCAATAAAATAGGCAGAAGAATCTAAAATTATTTCCATTTTATAAACGAAAAATGTGAAATAATATTTGTTATTGCACCTAAAGGTAGACTTTAAAATATTTTTAATTTTTAGGTTTTTTGTTTTTCTTTCTTGGAAAGCAATGTTTAAAAATTTCTTCTGAAAAATTAATTTGCATTCAGCTGTTCATACTAAAACCCTTTCATAACACCTAAAAGTAGGCTTTAGTAAAAGCAAAGGCAGGCTCATTTTTCTGCTTAAAATTAAACACCACTTTGCCTTGCATTACTATCGACTGATTACATTGTAGAGCATACACATAGTAGATCGGGTAGGAGTCTTGGTTACATCACAGGACATCAGAGATAATTTCATGTCGTTGTTGTTGTCGTATCCCTTGCTTTTTTACGCAATTAGTGCACAATTTCTTAATTTATATGCTGTCGCCAATTTATCAACATTCCACACGAGCAGGAGAGACAAAGGGAGTGTAAGTGTAGGAGAGAGCGCAACAATTCCTTACACAATAATAATAAGAAGAACACCACAACAAGGCAAAGGCAAAGCAAGTTACCAGAGCGGCAAAGAAAGTTAAAGCGACAAGAGTGAGGAAAATAAATGGAACACAGAATATCAATCCATGACAACCAGTTTATAAACTGGTTGTGGTAAACAACTTGTCAATGTGTTTGTAAAAAGGAATACGAAGTTCTCTTCACGATGGTGAGATGGTGGCATTGGTGATAGTGATGGTGGTAATGGTGGTTTGTTTGAAGGTTTTTACTCGAGTTTTTTTTCGATTTTTTTTAGCACAGCAACCATAAGGCGTAGATAGTTGTAGCCGTTCGTTCGTTGAAATTAATGACAACTTTATGGCAATAACAACAATGGCAAAATAATAGTGCCCTCTTTTGCCACTCTGTTTTTCATGAATTATTTTCATATTGTTGTTGCAGTTGTTGTAGGATTTTATTATGAAAGTAAGGAAAACCATTCGAATATTGAAAGTATGTTACTGTGGCGCATCCCTTAAGACTTATTAAAGAAGAAGAACAAAAACAAAAACTATAACATATTTATGACAACTACTACTGCTACAACAATGCTGCAATAAACACATATGCATCAGGCAACACATACATGCATATACGCTCTAATATAGGGGTCAGCTTACAAAAAGGAAAAAAAAACATTTTTTTGTTTTGTTACAAATTATAATCCTTTTAAACATTTTATTGAATACTTTAGAAAATTGTACAGGATTTTCTAATAGGAGAGTGTATGCAAATTCTTGCGATATTATTTGTACAAATTTACTTTGAATGGTACCAAATGGCGTACAACTAATCTTAAATATGTATGTTAGCCCCTAAATGTATGCTACATTTTTTTAAATAATTTCAAACAAAAATGTTTGATCATACGAAAGGGGTCCTTTCAAAGGACTCATATAAACAAGTTTACATCTCATTTTGAACGATATTAGAATTTTTACGAAAAGATGTATGTACAGCGTTATCATAACCTGTTGTATGCCCCTGAAAGTATACTTCAGAAACTATGTATTTCTTGTTTACAAAACTGATTTATAACAAAACCAATTCATCTATTTTCAATAAATTTGAACGTAAAACGACTCATATGAAACACATACACAAGTATTCCTCTTTTCTGTGTGTCTAAATTGCTATAAGTTTTATTAAACCCTAAAGTATACCCCAAAAATAAATTTTTACGTAAGATTATGACTACCATGAAAGGGTTGCTGTTGCTGCTGTGCGGTGTGTATTCATATTTTCGCCTTTTTCCACATGGGCTCAATAGGCCTTTGGTCTATTTTACCATATGTTTCATCACTTAAAATATTCTCTTTTTTCTTTCTTTCTATATTGCGTGGTCAAAAGAATTGTTTTTAATTTCTCAATTAATTTTGTTTTTATTTTCTTTCCTGGCAATATATTTCGAAAACTTTTTTCTCGCATGCCCCTTAGCATAGGCAGCAGTTATTTTTTCTAATCAACAATGTTATCCAATGCTACCGTCTTTTATTCTTGAGCTCTCGATGACGCATTTGAAAACAAATAAATAAAACAAAAAATTTTTTGTGTATGCTTTAGGGAGTGAGGATCATAATTAAGTTATTACCGACCTCAACCTTAATATCAACATGCGTATAAATTATGTTGCTGCTGTGTGTTGTATGTGTCACATTGTTTGAGTATCATCACCATTATGAGTTGATAATTTTTTGGCAAGTTTATGAAATTTTCATTAATTTCAACCACAAGAGATTTTTTGATGACATTTTACACACAACATCACAACACAACACAGCGCCATGATGATGATAATAATCAATGACTGCTTTGCCAGACAGACAATTCAGCCAGTCAGCCTGACGGCCGTTTTGACTCACAAAATCTACAGAAAAAAAACAAAAATTCCTTAAGGGATTTCATCGAACTAAATTTTATGTGCGACGCATAAACAATATAATATTTTTTATGTGATAATAGTGTAAATAACCCAGTAAACATTTTAAACGCACAGGCATGAATAAGATTTGTTAGGGTATTGCAATAAATAGACGCAAAGGCAGATGTCTGGTCTTAAACAACACAACAATTCAACACGGACTTAATTCTTACAACTCTCGCTCTATTTACACTTCATTGTTTTTGTCCTGGCAACTTCGAGAATCTCATTATTCTCTCTATAGTTTTGTTATTGTAAATCGATTTTGTTTTATCCATGCTAAGATAAAATCATTTTTGTTTTATTATTTGAAAACAATTTTATTTTGTTTGCTGGATTATTTCCCTTTACATACAATCAAACACCAATAAACAACAACAATAAATAAATAAAAAACAATCATACAACAACAACAAGCGAAAAAAGAAGAAAAAGAAAAAAATTATGATTATTTTTTGATAGATGATGACAAATGTTATAAAACAACTCAACAATCAGAAGAGAAAAACACATTGAAGTAGGCAAACAGGTCCCTACGTGACACCCTATAATTAATATTATGAGTGCTTCTTGAACTTCTTCATTCTTTTTTTTTTTTAAAGGAAATGGGGCTTTTAAGGAATGAGTGGATTACTAAAACTGTAAATATTTTTACTCAAATTTTTATTTGAATATGATTTATAAAGAAAGGAAGGAAAAACCATTCAAAAAAACCAATAAATTAATCCTCTTCAAAAAAAAGGACGAAGGACAACATTTATATCGTGGTGATAACTTCTTCTAGGACGTTTTCGAAACCAATGCAAACTCTCATGTCTCATTACATCATTCTACTAGTGTCTTAGTGCCGATTTCGTAGGAAAACATTTTTTAAAGGCATTGAAGGGTGTTTAGCGCGGTATAGTTCTCCACCATGGGCTGAGGATTCAAAGTAGTACGATTAAGGCCCATTAGTTCTATACTTCATTCACAATGGTGAGGTACAACCATGTGAATATCGAGATATGTGTAGTATGGCGTCTAAAATGTCATTTCCTTCCAAATGTAGAAGGTACGTCATGTTTTCTTTTCCCCGCATCTCAACAGTTTTACAAGAGCCTGGAATACAGCATCAGTTGTTAGAAGAAAACTCGTGGTTTAGACACAATTAACAAGACTAAATAGAAAAAATTATTTCTTTCGATGATTTTTTGAGCGTAAATATAATTGTTTTGAAAAGAGTCTCAAAAATTTGTCGTTCGGAGTTAAACTGTAAAGGCACAATTAGCCGAAAGTTCACGTAAGGTACGATTGCTTATTGCATATGAAAAGCAATGAGAACGATTATCGATTATTTCGATGTAATTTCGGTAAGCACTTGCATTGTTTTGCTATATGCTATAAGACACGTTCCTTTACGTTATGTGAACGTTCGGCTAATAGTACCTTAAGTCGCATCAGTCATGGATGAAATTAACACACATTACATATGTATTAGTGTGAGAAACTATGTTATAATCCTCACTGAAAGTTGTCATAAGCAATCAAGTAAGTGAGTTCTTTAGTTATTCGGTTCGGAAACTTTTAGTCTGAAAGAAAGGTATGATCTGAAGAAAGAAGTTCTATGCAAAGACACTTATGTAGATTGGTTTCTTCCACAAAGCTGGAATAAAGAAAGAGTCCTGAGTATTTCTCAATAACTAAGAATAAATTGCTGTAAACTATTTTATAACAAAGAGATGAGATTCTAAACCTATCTGCTGTGCTAAAGACGTGGTGGACTGTGTTCTTAATCTGCTGCAAAAACCCCAAGACATCTTCACCTCTCTGACAATGTAGGGTATAAAAGCATGCATTAGACCCAAAGGCAAAAAATTATGAAAAATAAAACAAAATTATGAGACAATATCAGCAGTAACAAAAACAATTACAACAACAACAACAACAACAATCAAACTTTTGTTTATATAATTATTTTATAATCAAACACACTCAACTTATCACAATTTTTTTTTGGATTTTTTTCTTTCAGTTTTTGCACAAAAACAAAAAAAAAACATCGTATAACTAGAATCACAACAACAACAACAACAACAGCAGTAACAACAAACAAAAATTGTAATAAATTCTCTTTCATAACGAATGAAATAAAAAATATCCCTTTTTTGTTGTTGTTCTTGTTGATTTTGCAACCAAACAACAGTTGATTATTGAAATTGATGGTTAATTAATATGAAAGCCGTTTATTTTTCATAGGTGCGTGAGAGAGAGAGAGAGAGAGTAATCGAGCAAAGTCTATATGTGTATGTGTTTCTTTGTTTAAACATTATAAGTGTGTGTATGTCTGTGTGTGTATAGGTGTATAGATATTTGTATATCATATCATCATCATCTATGGTTGTTTAAATGCCTAAAGGTATGCTGTATAATTTCATTTTGTTGTCAAAACAAAAACTTTTCACTGTAAATGCAATTTGTTGTTATTGCTGTTGTTGTTATGATTATAATAGTGTAGTTGCCAATACATATACATACACATGTGTGTCTACGTATGTATATGTTCAACTTTTTTACATAATGTTATTAATTTGACAGGAAAATTTTAATATCATCAGCTTACATATACTCACAAAGAAACTAACATATATACTGTATAACATACATACACATATCCATACATATACCTATGTATGTAGGTATATGTTCAAACAGTATGTTTACATGTCATCAATAATATAGAAAAGAAAGAAAACATTTTTTCATATTTTGATATTCTATGCTACACGCTGTAATGTGGGTGTTGCCCCTTAAAATATATACTACAAAAAAGTTTAAAAAAAGCCTGAAAGTATATGGCGTGTAGTGCTGATTTATTAAATTTTGTTGCTTTTAAATATATTCGTATATGGGTTATGGCCAGTTTAATAACACCATGATTCAGCATATTATTGATGGTGATGAATTAAAAATTATAGTTTAAAATAAATTATTTTTTAACCTTCCTAAGGATCTTTAAAGGAAATTATCGTCTCATCTATCTTCTTAATATAGCTTGGTTTTACCTCAATTTCATTAATTTCAAGTTTCTCTAACTAAACAGACGACTGTTATTTGTGGTCGTGATAGTTTAGCGACTACTACCTATGTAAGCCATTAATCATTACAACCCTTTAGTCAGGATTACAACCTAGCTTCTCACACCATCCATGTTGTGTGTGCTAATTTTATTTATGAGAAGCAGAACCAACAGATAACAATATCAGATTTGAGAAAATTTTCATGTTCTAGTTTGACCCGTGGCCTCTCATTTAATACCTACTAGACTACGAGCACTATAGACTAGTATTATGGCTTACTAAACGCGAGCTCGAAACTTATCAGTGACAACAGGTTTTTTCTTCACTTCCTTTCAACAATCAAAAGCTGTAAGAGTAACTAATCGCCATGAAAAGCTTCTCAACTAAGGAGTTTGGAGTCAAAACTAATAGATAATGTAAGAAATAGAGTTGTATTCCGGACTACAGAGTTGAAACGGTCAATAATATATGTATGAAATAATGTAAACAGGATTGATCAACTATAGCTTGACCTATAGTAATAGATTTGCTATTTGCTGTTGCCTTTTGAGTACCAACGTAATCCCACATTGGGACTCTCCTTGGTACACATGTTCATGCAGAGAGAGCATAAGGTGCTAGCAGTTAACCACCAAGCACATGGAACTCGCACTGAGGAGCCCATTTCTATCACTCTAGATATATAAATGAAATTATCACTTCAAGGGCAGCGAATATTCATATACAGTCAGCCCTCCTATAACGGGGTGAGTGCGTACCGCGTTATATGGAAACCGCACTATAAGAAACTCGGATTTCACCGTACAAACCAGTCTAATTCGTTGCGCGTTCTATGGAAACCGTCTACCGCGTTGTATGGAAACCGCGCTATAAGAAACTCAGAATTAGTACAAATGCCATCATTCGTACCGCGTTATATGGAGACAAAGAAATACAAAAGGCAAGATAAATTATAAAGGATTAATAAAAAAAGGGAAATAAACCGAAACTAAAAGACTGCAAGGAACTTATGGGATGTTATTGAACGGAAACCGCGCTGTAAGAGTACCGCGTTATAGGAGGGCTCCGCGTTATATGGAAACCGCGTTTTGAAAGTACCGCGTTATAGGAGGGCTGTCGCAATTTTTATATGGAAACCGCGTTATAGGAGGGTTTACTGTATTAAATCTGAGGAGCTTTTAAATTTTCAATTTTTTTTTTGAAATACTTAACACAGAAAGGTTTACTAAATATTACTATACTACTATTACTATACTACTACTATACTTGGACATTAAAATCGATTTGTATTTGAATCTCCACACATTGTCTGAGACGTGCTATTTCTTAAATACTTTTCGTATCCATTATACTAAAGCTTCATTTTCTTTGCGACTTTGTCTGTAATTATTAACGGTATATTTGCCACAATTTTTAGCAACAACAAAAACAAATGCACAATAAAATAGCTGCCGAAATAATGACAAAACTACAACAATAATATTCAACTGTGACCCATCAAAAGCATTAAATTTGCTTCAACTAAACTTCAAAAAAAAATACACCCGTTTTAACTAGCTGATGATGATGATAATGATGACAGACTTGTTGTGGCTTGTCATTGTAATCATTTTGTCATCAATATGTCTGCGTGCTTAAAACAAAAAACAAAAAAAAAAAAACAGCGAAAATATAGCGAAAATAGTGAAAATGACGAAATATTTCTCTCACATTTTTTTATTGCTGTTTTTGTCTTATAAAATACGATTTTATTTAGTTGGTGTATGTGCTTATATGCAGAAAAAGAAACCGTCTGTGAGAGTAAATGAAGAAGCACACGTACAGTGGTTCCAAGAATGCAAGTCTTGGAATTATCTTGTCTAGCGCAACCCAGCAAATAATTTAACGCTTACGGCCTATTGATTCTAGGTAAAAGCGCGATACGCTGGCTCAATGTGGAGGTGGCTTAATGGACTCACATAGTTATATTCAGGCAGATCAGATATCGTTCCCAGATAAATGATCTGGCATTTCGTACAACAGGGAGAGAGCTCCTATAACTGGGAAACCTTTTTTGGTCATAAAATTGATTATAAATATCAGGATTCGCACTCGAGTACGTAATACTTTTTGCATGTGCCTTAAGAAAAATTGTTGGCCATCGCCAGAAAGACGAGCTACATTACAGTTCATTATAACGTATAATGTAACCACCATCCACACAAAATCCAAGTCTACTACGACCTTGTAGTAGACAGAGTAGTTGGGTGTTAGGGCACCAGGTTTCTCTTGCTGATTTATTTAGGTGTTTACACCAACAAGCAAAATTGTCGCTCTGAGGACCCAGAAGTGTGTGGAAAAGCAATTGCCCCCCGAAAATGAGATTGTTTGTTCGGCATTATGTGTACATGTCTTCTCGGAATCGCAGCGCGTTTGTAGTTTATGTTGGTTTAGATTAACCTGCGTATAGCCCTCTACTTGAGTAAACGTTCACAGGGAAATGCCTATTGGGCATAATAAATAATATCCTAGTCGATGTCGAACAGTATGCACTAGCATCAGCCTAAGCTGTCATTAGCCGACATTAGCACATCCCTTCGTTTTCGTTTGGCCAGAGGAACGGAAGATGCTTTACATTCTACACTATTCGTATATGGCGTGCTACACGCTTTCCATATACTGTAGGTCTTAACGCTCTCGGATGTAGTTAGCACACACAACATGGATGGTTAGAGAAGCTAGGTTGTAATCCTGACTAAAGGGCAAGTTAAACGTTGGTATCTTGAATCCTCTGGTAAAAACCATCAATTCCGTTTTGCACGTATTGACTTTGTTATAAGTCCTATGGCCTTGTTGCACCTAAAAGAGGGGGTATGTTCGATACTTCAATTTCTACCGCAGACAATCTAACGTCCGACAAGATCTAAGCATTATAATGAAATAACAATTTCATTGAAATCAAAGCTTCAAGTGTGTTTTCATCAACTTTACTTTTAAAACCACAAAATGGAGAACCCTTTACATTAACATTTTTGATTTACAATAACAAAAATAAATCTTAAGAAATGTGACAAACGGTAATGAGTCTCTAATTTAGTATGACTTAACAGCAGAGCTCTAAAAAATTGCCTTGAAATTCATGTTTACTGCTTTAAATGTATTGTTAAGCGTTAGAAAAAATTTAAGACAGTATTCTATCTTTTTTTTCTATTCACTTTATTTAAAGACTTATGCTCTACAAAATATTTTTCTCAATGAATTTTGTTTTATTTTTTCTTTTCTCATATACATACATATATACACACACACACACTTAGAAATAGAAATACATACACTTGTGTGTACCCATACCAATGCATATACAATTAGCAAAAGTTTTTGCGTAAACGTAAGCGCGTGTGTATTTGTTTTCTGTAGGGACTCCCTATTTTGTATGTTTATAGCACGAGAGTTTGTAAGACACAAACATACACACACAGTCAGTTGATTTTTCTATACATTTGTGGTGAAAATCATTTGGGCGGTACCCGTGGTATCCACATGGATACCGTAAACACATGCACAGACACACTCAAACTCGTGTTGTTATTGTCATGTATACTCCTAAAATACAAAATGAAAGAAAAAAAAATATTGTTTTTGTATTTTTATATACCTACCATATATATAAAAACAACAACAACAACTACATCATACTCTTATATAGTATTGAATATTATATACACCGTATATATAACACGAGTACCACTACTCTCCATCATCGAGAACATCAACATCATCGTTCTCATCATCATCATTTTGTAAAATATTTTATGACATACTTTAATACAATATTAGGATACATTTTCTCACAGATTTGTTACAGTTTTTCTATTGTTTTTATTATCTCTCTCTCTTATACTCTGCTACAGAAACTCTTATATTCGCATGCCTTTTTACTTTTTTCTCCTTTCCATTCAATAACAAAATCTTCTCCTCCTCTTGTAAATAACTATGCCTGCCTGTGTGTGTGCTTTTTTTCCGGCGAATATTACTTACTCACGTGTTTCCCTTAAAAGGGGAAATTTATTTTCCTTTTCAAATTGTAAAGAGAAAATATCCTGTTTGAGTTTCTCTTTGCTAAAGTTTTCTTCCTTCACAGCATTGCTTTGCGTTTACATTAGAGAACTGCTTATTGGAAAAAGAGCTTAAAATGTTATCCTTTAATTTCCAATTGGAATGAAAGGATATTTTAATTTTTCAAAATCTAAAATGGGATATTTTCTCTTTAATTTACGGTTTGTTTATGTTTTTCTTATTACTGAAGCTGTGATATGTTATTTATGAGTGACTAGAATTGTTGAAAGGGGGCTGCCTATGAAATGTGAAGTCAATTTGAAATAAAGGAGTACAATGTGAGGCAAAAAAGTGATAAACAATTGAGAAAATCATTAAAAAACAATTTATAAATAAAAAAAATCATTCTTGTATATCCTCTATCCTTTCAGGATGATGTCAAAAAGAGAGATGAAGCCCCTCAGACGCCGCTAATCAAATAACAGCAATTGGATTCTATGTGTTCATATACTGTTAAGGGGATTATGATACTCTAACAATTTCCCGGGGCATAAATGAGCAACCACTGCAAGCCTTGGTGACAGATTGGCTGTCCGAACATACTGTTATCCTTACTCCCATATATCCGTATTCGCATAGAATTCCCATCGTTGCCAATTAGAAGATCGTGGTGTCATTGCTCAAAATAATTCATCTGCGTGATATTCCATTATTCCTGCTCTTACTCCATGGAGGATTTTGGATCCACATGTGCACCAATTTTTGGAGCCATTCATTTACTTAACTCTTTAGTCAGGATAACAAATCAAGCTTCTCACATAGTTCTTGTTGTGTTGTGATAATTATCTTCATGAGTGGCAGGACCTACTGTTTAATGTCGACTCCAAGCAACAGATTTGAAAAGCTTTTCACTTCAATTTTATTTACTCTCGGAGTTTTTGGCCAGAATACTTCAGAGAGGAGGTTGCTGAATGAAATATTTTTTTCATACTTCGTCTTATTCAACCACAGAATGCGTAGAAAATCTGCAATCTTTTGTTAAAGGTCTCATTCCATAGAAGGCCAGGACTACATACGTCGTATCAGGCAGAGAGTTTCACGACGAAAATGCTGAAGTCAGCAGACGGACATTGGAAGCAGTTTAGTAGGAAACAAAACTTAGGAAAGCACCATGTGTTGATGTGATGTCAAACATCACGCTTAGGGAAGCTGTAGAAAATAATGGTGAAGTGTTTAGCAGAGTGCTTGATACGAAAGATCTTCGATCCAGTATTAACGAGTTAACGATGATTTCAGCATCCGCTCCAACAATGAGGTGTATGAGCTCCTCAAAGACATGGACGTTGTGCAGCGTATTAGCATCCAGTGGCTGCGCTGGCTCTGCCATGTCGTGCGAATGGAGGAGGAGGATGCTCCGGCAAGACGAGGATTCTTGATATGGGGATTTGCGGAAGTCAGCGAAAAGGACGACTTGATTTGCATTGGAAGGACCAAATAGAGGAAGTCACCACGTCATTGATTAGTGTGGCCTGGAAGGATGTTTTAAAGACAGGCTGAAATCTATTAATGGGGTTGGTAATGGTCAATTAAGTAAGTAGGACATTCCCTAGGATATGAAAAAGGTGCATATTGGTTCTCATTGCAAAGGCCAACAACGCTCAAGAAGCATCACTATACCGCCCGCTCTGTCTAATTGGCACAGCCGGTAAACTTGTAGCAAAGATAATATGTAAAAAGCTGGAAATGGCTTCGATGGGGAGGGGGGAAGGGAGGCTTATCGAATTGTCAATGTGCCATATTCTACAGTAGACGCAGAAGAAGCGATCATAACCATGGTGAAGGATGCCATCTGCGGAGATCTTTGGCCTGAAGACGGTAACCACTTTGGGTATAAAACACGCTTTGAACAGTTTGGGGTGCCAAGCTAGCTGCTTTCGAAGGAAAAACGTACCGAAATATTGATAGAACCCATCATAAACTATTTTAAGGACAAATTGTTTTTACACGATACGGATAGTGGCAGAAAGTCAAATGCGGTAACACTGGAAGTACCGCAAAGTTCGATTCGGGACCAAATACTACAGAACGTTATGTATGATGGTGTACTGCAGTATAAGATCACTAGAGGTATGCAGATTTTTTGGCTTACCATACAATATTGCGCTAGTAAAAAAAGGGAAACATCTTGAAGAAGAGGTAAGAAAGTCTGTTGGCGCCTGTCAGAAGCATAGGTTCCGAACTACCTGATCCTAAGAATGATGTTCCACTTTAAGGTAAATCGCAGCATTTTTAAACCATTTGCCACGATCTATTCTAAGCACAATTTTTTATTTTCCAAAAAATTATTGAAAATATATTGACCTGCTACACACTAGTTTATAGAGAGGCTTCCATAAAAAAATATAACACGATACCATCATGAATGTATCATCAATACATTGTGTGGTTGTAAAAAGAAACTACAAGAACAACAAAAAAAAGGAAATGAAATAATGAAAGAGTAAGAAAGAAAATCTATTTTTAAATACGCTTCCATACTTTGTATACTCAAGTGATGAAACATCATCACACCGCAGACACATACGCGCTCATACATATGCTGTATGTATGGTTGAATGGATGTTTCGGCAAACAAATATTTCATTAGCATGAGCATCATTAACACAACAATAACACCAACTAGTGCAACAACAACCACGATAACAATAATAAGATAAACACAAGAAATTATAATAAACAAATATACACGGGAGTATACAAATCAAATTGTAAACAATGAATCAAAATTGAGAGTAAGATAATGAGATTGGGAGAGAGGGAGAGTATAATTGCATCAACAAGGAAGAGAAAAATTGCAAGAAAATTAGGTACCGAAAAAATGTCACTTATTTAGCATATGATATGAAAAGAGATTTTATAACCAGTGGTCATACATTCATGGCCACAGAGTGTTGCATGAAACAATGTGGTGGTATGAGTGAGTACATGTAACTCATGTGCCTAAAACTGTTATCCTAATACGTACTTAGATTTACTAAACATCCTTTCTTTTAATTCAGACACTCACACAATTACACACAGAAAACGAATGAATTAAGAAAATAAAAATTTACACATGAATGAAACGAGAGATAGACGGAGAGATAGAGAGAGAGAGAGAGAGCGATAAAACAGTAAACACTACCTTAACTAAAGCAATAACAATAACAACAACAAATGGCTATTTTTAATAGAAATCATAAACACTAATTAAAGCAACAAATACTCTCTCCCTCTCAGTCAGTCAGTCAATCAAGTTAGTTGTGCTCATCATCATCATCATCATCAGGCATGAACAACAATTATTCAATAGTGAACATGAATGAACCAAAACATATGCACGAGCAAGATATGTATGTATGTATGTGGGTGAGGAGCAACTATGTACGGGTAATTTAAAAAAAGAGCTCACTGACCCCTTACAGTAAATGCAACAAAAAAAATTGTTTTTTTTCGAGCACAACATAAACAATGTAAAGGCAAAACAAACACACAAAAAACAATATTACCTACTCTGGTTGTTGTTGTTGTAGTAGTTTTCTGCTCATGTAATTCAATTCTATACATATAAGAATGTATGGTATGTATGTATGCAATGTATGCTATGTACGTAATATATGTAACGTATGTGTGTACGATGGCATATGTTTGTATAACTTCAAGCGTACTTGTTGGCATGTTTGTTTGGCTTATTAGAAAACATAAAACATCTGCATTTGTTACAACAAGAACAACAACAACAACAACAATAGTGCCAATATACATATTTTTAATGTACCCTACAGCCAGCTCTATGATAATATTACATATATGGTACAAAAACTTCGGCAGAATATTATACTGGCTTGATATGTTGTTTGCTGCATGCTTGACAAGATCTTGAACAAGCCTTTTCTGAAGCTGAAACAGTGTTCTTATGCAAGCGACTTGATAAAAAAAAACTTGTGCAAGTGGCTTGACAATACTGTTTGTCAAAATATTTGAAGAAACTTTCATCGTTTTTCTAAACATTTCTATGCCACCGAGAGGTCAGCCAAAATCCTTCGAGAATTAGATCATGAAGCTTTGATTGTTGCCATCCTTGTGTACTGAGATTTGTGCGAAAATGACTATATCAAGGCGTCTTCTTAAGCATTCTCGTCTATTAGACGTCAGCAGTCTTTTGGCAAAAGCTCTGCCATGAAAGTTTATCAAACCTGTAGTTCGGAGTCAACGTTAGACTGTATGTCCACCGCCACTCATAGAAAAAATTAACACGCACCATCGTAATGGTGTTTGTAGCTAGGTTGTAATCCTGACTAAAGGGTTGTAATGATGTATTAAGTAAGTTAGGCTAAGAAGAAGAGCTAAGGTAACAGGAAGAAAACCGTGGCTATTTCTATGGGAAAGAAAACGTATCAAACGTCTGCGCAAATGTGTCGAAAACTAGACTGTGTCACCTCACTCCAAGTAGTTTTCAATAACTTGACTGACTCCGAAATATTTTACTTTCAAAATTTGATGATGAATGCGATTTGTTAGGTGTAGTGATTATTATCAAAGAGATAACATGGAATATACATAAGACTGTAGATAGGAAGTAAATTTCCCAAGCACAATAATGGCTCATAAGGAATCATTAAAGCATGAATGCTTAGCATAAATGAAGGAATGGACCTTCTTTCAATTTCATTTCATTAACCTAGTCGTAGCGCACATGTTGGACCTACTTTACAGTTTCTATTTTATTGTGCTTCACATTATTTCTGTAATTGATGCCTGCCTCTGTCTAAAAATATTTAAAAGAAAAACATTTCTTTTGTTGTTGTTGTATTTTGAACTTATATTGATGATTTTGTTGTTTTCATTACTTTTACTTTTTTTTTTGACTACTTGCAACAAACATTATGCGTATGTTGCAATGTTGCAATCAACAAAAAAAAATTAATTCTTGTGCTCATATTATAAAGAAAATATAAAAGAAAATTGAGTACCAAAAACAACAACGAAAACAAAAAATATTTTTGAAACAATACAACGTAAGCACATTGTAAAGAAGAAGACAAAAGAAAAAAAAGAGAATGAAAAATATTTTCGAATTTTTTTTTTGCCTTTTGCGTGCCCAATGCGTAACTTCCGCATAAACATATGGAAACTATAAAATAAACCATCCAGCCATGGATGAGTTTAAAAATATTTCGGTGTGAAAAAGAAAGAAAAAAAAAACGAAACACTTGCAGTCTGTATCTCTCTCTCTCTCTTTCACTTTATACGACAATGCAATGCTGCTATGAATGGAAAGGAAAATCAAACAGTACGTCTATCAGTTTGTCTGGCTATCTGTGTGTCTGTCTACTTTTTGGAATAATTTGGTTTCCAGTTACTGATGAGTTATTCAAAATAAACTGTCCAACAAATTGTTTAATGAACCATTTTGACAAATTTTTGCTGCCA
Organism: Sarcophaga rosellei; assembly: GCA_930367235.1. NCBI lineage: Eukaryota > Metazoa > Arthropoda > Insecta > Diptera > Sarcophagidae > Sarcophaga > Sarcophaga rosellei. The sequence continues at coordinate 9,311,182 of OV884020.1, read as the reverse complement.
CTGAGATGACACTGTTATGGGTTGCTGGTGGTCGGTCGCCGACACCGCTTTTGAGGGTTAATTACACACAAAAATTGAAATCTGATCGTCAATGTTTTTGAACAATTTCTGAGTGGCCGGTTTAATTATTAGATATGCGATCAGATATTGTAGTTTCTATTTTGTTTATTAATTATTGTTTTCATTTGACAATATTGTTTGTATTAGGTGTAGTAAAATGAAATCCATTATTATTCCGATAGTTGGCTTTAATAAATTTTCAATCGCAATAGAGGTCGTGGTGAATATAAGTTTCAGGAAGAAATATGATGTCATTGTTAAATTTATTAGGTGTAGTAAAATGAAATCCATTATTATTCCAATAGTTGGCTTTAGTAAATTTTCAGTCGTGATAGAGGTGTAGTGATGAATATAAGTTTGAGTAAGTAAAGTGATGTTATTTCTAAATGCATTAGGTGCAGTACAGTACATTTTCAATCGCGATACAAGTCGTGATGAGTGTAAGTCTTAGCAAGTAAAGTGATGGCATTTCTAAATTCATTGCAAATGCAGTCCACTGCGTTATTACCAGGAAAATAAACAAGGAGAGGGGAGAATAAGGAAATAATGTGTATGTAATATATTGAAAGAGAGAGAGAGAGAGACAGAGAGAGAGAGAGAGACATATGCGAATAGTTTCTTCAAAGAACGCATTTTCTTTAAAATGTATACGACCTCTGCTAACAAATCGACCATGAATGGATGTGCTGCAGACGAAAGGCAATTGTCATGCAAAAATATTGTGCACGTTTCGAAACAAGTTCTCTTGTTCCTCGATAGAGGTACTCTAGTAAATCTAGACAGTTGACTATAATAAATAAGCAAGTAAGAGCACAAGAAGCCTTAAACCAGAATAGGCACATGCGGACGAGGCCTACAGCCAAAGCACTTGAATGTAAAAGATACGTTGACACTAACGCACTTCTGTAATTTGCAATAGTCTATCAGGTAGTGTATTGGCTTGTTAGACGAGGGACAGAGGTTTAACACCCCGCTCAGATATTTTAAACAAAAAAAAAATTAGTTTTTCGACGGCGTTCTCTCAGCGGACTTCCGGCTAAGATAAATAAAATTGCCATGAAAAGTTTCTAATGTTGGTTCCACCAGTTGTGGATAAAATTGACGCACACAAAATGGATGGTGTGAGAAGCTAGGCTGTAATCTCGACAAAACTTGAGTAGACTTTAAACTGTCACTCATGGATAACATTAACACACACAGCATAGGTGGTATAAGAAGCTAGGTGTTGATACTAAACGGTTGTAATGAACAAATATTTATATCTTTACTTTCTGTTTGTAGAGATCAACTCAATATTGAAACATTTAATGCAAGAAATTTTCCTTCCTTAATATGCTAAAAAATTTTGTTTTTCAAGCCATAAAATTTGGCACATATGTTACGTAAAAATAAAGAAAAAAGTTTTAACATTTGCAGACAGAGTCTCAACTGTTATCACAACACGGCGTATATTTACGAGTTCTTTGTAAACAACAAATCTAGACTTACGACAACACAGATAAAAACAAAAGTTTAGCAAGAATTTATTATGAGCCAAATCGATTTAATGGCAGTGACAAAATGGCGAAAGGAATGTCAAAGAGTGTAACACCAACAACTTGGTAAATAAGATAGATTCACCATGATCAACATCTTGCAATTAATTAAAGAAGAGTCACGCTTCAAATTTTTGAAATGTATCGGAATTATATTCATAAGAGGCCAGTAAACAAAGTGCAGTTACTTTTTTACATATACTCCATTGCATAAGAGATGTCTAGTAAACTTTTCGCAGAGCAGGTGAATCTATTTTTTTGAAGAGCAGTGTATGTATTGTGACGTAATGAATGATTTTAATACCTTGGGTGGTTTATTTCTTTACAAGAAACTTGTTTTTTTTTTAATAAAGATTTTTCACAAATTTAAAAATCATTTCAAGTTGGAATTGGTTTATATAGATGTTCTGGAATAGTACCCCCATCAATGTTTGCAAGAAATTTATGTGACATAAAATTTAATAAACGTTTCAGAAACTCACCGCGCTATAATTCCACAATTTGAGATTAGTATTCTTAGAGACACTTACCTGAAATATAAAAGAAAAGAGAAAAATATTATTACGATATTATCTTCAAAAGTAACATTTTTTTGATACAAAATATATGAAACATAAATTTTCAACTGTCGTACATAGTTTTACTATAATTTGTGTATTAAATAGCTTACAGTGGGTAGCAAAAGTGAGTACAAATGATATTGACTGCTGAATTTCCTTGATAAGTTTTATTATTTAAGGGACTAGATCCGTCATTATGGTATCAAATTCTGATTCGTACCATCTCCCCTTGATATGCCAGCATTTCCTAATGCTTACAACTGAATTGTACGCGTTGTATAATTTAAATGTCAATCCTCAGAGAACGGAATTGATGCTTTTTATCACGCGATATATCTCAAAATACGTACTTTAAACTTATACATGCATACATAATTGGCCATTACAACCCTTCAGTCAGGATTACGGCTTAGCTTCTCACACCACTCATGTTGTGTGTGTTGATTTTATACATTAGTGGCGTGACCTACAGTTTAATGTCGACTCCGAACGACAGATTTTGAGAAACTTTTTCATGGCAGGTTTATGTACTGTCAGAGTTTTTGCCAGAAATCTGCTGGGAGGTAGTCGCCGAAGAAATATTTTTTTTTCATACCTCGTTTTGATGTCTGGCCTGGGTCTCGAACCCGGGCTTTACGTCTAATAAGCAAACACACTACCTACTAGACTACGGCGACTACAGCGACTTTAAACTCAACGGTCCGTAATGGGATGCAAATTTCCATATCTCCTGCATGTTATGCAGGGAGTCTTTCGAGAGCATGTGCAATATTGCTAGACTTCGTTGGACTGTTATGGAAGAGAAGACCACCAACTTATGGCCACCCTTAGCACTATAACTGTTCTCATGAGCCACTTGGCGTTCGCGCAAATGACTTCTACAGCAGGCTGTGTATTTGAGACTGCCTGCCTTTCAGCTCATACTTCAATGCCCTGTTACTGTCAAACTGACGGAGGGTCAACAGTCGTGGGTTTGATGAGGAAGAAGAGACTATCTTTCAGCTACTGATTCAGTACTGCTGTCAAACTAGGGAGGGTTTTGACCTCCCATTTTCTCATATCAACGAACGAGTTGCTTTCTCTTCTCGAGATGCTTTCGTCTTCGAAGTCATCGTAGTCTAGTAAGTAGTTTGTTGGCTTATTAGACGTGAGGCCACAGTTCGAACCGCTGATCTGACATCTAAATCAAAACGAAATACGGGAAAAATATTTCTTCGGCGACTTCCTCTCAGCAGATATCTGGTAAAAGCTCTGAGATGTGCCGTTCGGAGTCGACTTTAAATTGTTGGTCCCACCACGCATTTATAACGTTAATACACACACAACATAAGTAGTGTGAGAAGCTAGGTTGTAATATATAAATACGGACTAAAGAACAATTAAGTTAAATAAGTATGTAAGTCTCCGTATCCTTACTTTCTGTTTGTAAAGATAAACTCAGGATTCAAATTTTTCTTCCTTAATATCCTTAAAAATTTTCTTCTTTAACCCATAAAATTGATACCGAATGAAGAGAACACCTCTTGGCACATGTGTTACGTAAAGAAACAAAGCAAAAAAAAAAAATTAAACATTTGCACAACAGAGTCTCCAATGTTATCATAACACGGCGTATATTTACGAGTTCTTTGTAAACGATGAATCTAGACTTGCAGCAGATAAAAATAAAAGTTTTGCAAGAATTTATTATGAGCCAAATCGACTTAATGGCAGCGACAAAATGGCAAAAACAATGTCATATGCTCGCTATTTTATGAACTCATACTCGTACGCTGACTAAAAATTTTAAAAGTAAATAAAAAATATCATAACATAAGTCAAATGTATAAAGAGAGGAAGCAGAGCTAAGAAGGAGGGAGGGGGAGATAGACAGTTGGATGAGGATTTTTTTCTAAAATTTTAATTGAATTTAAATAACAACACGTAACATCTACAATCTCACAGAACATATGTATTGCATTAAAAATATTTTTAGTTCCAAAAATATTGCATACTTTAGGGCTTACATTCTTTGTTCAATTTTAAAGCATACATTCAAGTGAAATATAAATTTAAACAATGCAACGACGAGTTCTATACAAATTCTAATTAATTTGCTACACACGTTTCTTTTTCAAGTTTCATTGCTTAACACTCTTGGTTTTAAAAATCTGTTTGCGATTTTACACAACTAGTACAAGAGATATAAAGAATATGTTAAAATTAGCGAGAAAGAGAAAAAGTGTGTGTGTGAGAGAGAGAGAGAGAGTCACTTTTGTTTACATAGTTTTTTCCACTACAAATACAGCGAGGTAAACAATCCACAAGTGTCATTAAAAACAGCTAAATTCACTAAAAATACAACATATTCCATCGAGTATCCTGTGTATCACTTTATGTATGTATGCAAATGTGTTTTTAGGCTTGTAAATTTGTGTGTATAGTATATGGTATTTGTGTGTAAGTATTTATTTCTTTTTTCGTTTTGTTTAACAAATATTATTTTAACAAACAGGGCTTTTGGTTTTAGTTTTATATTTAAAGTTGTTGTTGTTGTCGCTATTGTTTAGTGTGAAATTAAAAACCGCATATTGTCGTTGAATTGCAATGTAAAAACTCTTTTTGGCTTTATTTTACAGTGGGCTTTAGAGGGAAATATTTGCTTATACTATTCACTTAAATGTACACTACAACCCTTTAGTCAGGATCAAAACCTAGCTTATCACACCGCTTACATATGTTGGGTATGTTAATTATATCAATAAGTGGCGAGACCTACAGTTTAACTTCGACTCTGAAAAGCAGATTTGAAAAGAATGCTGATTCATAATTCGTGGTAATATTTTCAATCCGATAAAGGCGTGGCGTGGACCCAAAATGACTATGAAATATTCCTCAAAAGCGCTTTATTACTTGCGTATTTAATAGGTCAATACAACTCTTTAGCTAGGACTACAACCTAGTTTCTCGCGTCACACATATTGTGTGTGTTAATTTTTTTTTCATGAGTGGCGGGACCTATAGTTTATTGACGATTCCGAACGACAGTTTTTGGAGAAATTTTTCATGGCAACTTTATTTTACTCTCCGAGTTCTTTACAGTAGGCTGAGAGGTAGGCACTGAAAAAAATTTCTTTTTTTTCATTTGGCCTGTCTGAGCTGTGGTTTCAGCCACGGGTTCTCGTCTAAGAAGTCAATTAGCTACTAAAACTGACTAACTTACCTACTAAACTCTGACGACTTTAACTATGGATTACGTTTCTCAAAGTTTGAATAAATTTCGTAAAAAAGGGGTTTGTTACCAGGATAAAATGATTTCTAGGTTTCTTATATTGATGAGCTAATTTAGTGATCTATTTTACAGTGTAGAAAGGTTCAAAACCTTGTCTGTAATTTGAAGGCAGGCGTTGTTCTGGTCTTTATAATGCTCCGAAAACTTTGTTTAAATTTGGAAGTCCATTTATCTTAGGGACTTCTGAACTTCTTCATGTTGGATTATACTCTGTGTGTGGATAGTTCAGGAAATATTGCCATTAGGCCTCTAAACTCCTTGTTGACAGTCTGAGATCTAGGCTATAAAGCTAAATGCTTTGTCGGAATTTCTATTAACAAAATTGCAAGCCATAATGCCTCTGTAGGGGACTTCTATAAAGATTCCAAGGACTTTTTTGGGTAAAGCTAGGCTAACATTCTAAGGGTATTGAAAATTAATTTATCGAATTATGGGAGTGAGGGTATGTATCCTCTCCGCACTTGTTTATAGATATGATATGATACTGGATACGTGACTGAACTGGTTCAAAATAAATTTGTAGTCGTTGCTAATAGGTACCTTAGGATAATGCTTATAATTTTCTAGGCATAACTATTACTGACTAAGAAACTCTTGGATCAAAAACAGAATCCATTTTAATAATGAATTATTAAGCGATTGACAACATCACAGGAAGGCTAGGCAGTGCTGGCATCTAGTGGGAAAAGAGGTAGAAATCAACAATCAGCAAGATTCCCCATCACTACACCAAATACGAGGAGGATGTTATTTCTAGGTATTGATAGATTAAAGCCTTATTATCCGACGACTCTCTACAGCAGACCAATCACCTGCTTAGCAGAAACAACAAAATTAGATTAAAGAAACGGAAACTAGGGAGAAATGCTCCCAAGAGGGGTACTGAAAGAAAGCGACATTAACTCTGATCTTTTATTCTCTACATTATGACCACAGTGCCACTGCAAGGGCTACAAAATGAATAGCTAAATACTCCTTTCCTTTACATACAATATTTGTAAATCCTTTAAAATAAATCTCTAAGGCTTGCAACCATACGCTTGGGCTAGTCGTCATCAGGTAGGCTGTCGTGTCGTTTGTTATAAAATAAATGGGGTTTCAATATCGTCGTTTTACGTTTTTTTCTCGCTTTTCAAAGCCTTTCACTTCGCTTTCTTAACAATGATTTTGTACCCAAAACGGTTATTTTTTTTACACCGGCTTCATGCTGTTGTTGATGTTGTTTGTTATACCACTGGCGGCTGGCTGGCTCATCGTTAGTTTGTCAGCAGATGTTGCACAGGCAATTCATCAATATCATTTTATCAATTTGCACACAGCATATATTGATATACTGCTGCCATGGCATACTCTCTCGACTGTCGACTCTTCGACTCTCGGTACTATAAACAACAACAAGAAATGCTATTGCCATGTAGGATAACACATATACACATTCATATGTACATATATAGTAATGTTGAAAGAGAAGATGGCTTAAAAACAAACAACAAAAACAATAACAAGCAAATAACGTATGCGCATATTTACAGGCATATTTGTTTTGTTTGTTTATTTCGCGATAGAAAGAGAGAGGTAGAGAGAGTGATACACATGCATACATGCATGTATGCATTGCATATGTATATGCACATAAGAGTACACATTTATATGCATGTGTTTGTGTATGTGTATATGTATGTGTACATGTGTGTGTTATTATAGGGAAACTAGTAATACTTTAGCCATGTTGTTTGATTTTAACAAACTGCTGTCGAGTTGTACTGTCGCTATCGATGCTGCTGCGGCTGCTGTGTTGTTGTGTATATTTATGCAAGCATATCATGTTGCTTTTGTGTACATATCCATACATACATACACGTATAAACACATACACCTTCACATGTTTTACGTTTTAAAGCAAAGCATATTGACTGACTGACTGACTGACTGCTGCTGTTGCTGTTACTCAATGCAGTGTTCAACATTGATTTTGATTTTCATGTGGTTTTGATGTGTTTTCTATAAAATGCAGCCTCCTTTTGGTTAACATTTCTTGCTATCCTTTACTCACACAAATACATACACTAACACACATACATGCATGAGTATGTGTATGTGTGTATTTTGAGTCTCTTAGGAATATGAATTGCGACAGTAATTCAATTTTAACAATTTTTCAACTGTTATTGACGTGACGGTGATTTGTTACCATTTCAATGGGTTTTTTCCTCTGTTCCAGTGTATCCGTTTGGTTGTTTTTTCTTCTGTTTTTCTGTGATTTTTACTCTCGCTTGTTGTTTTTCCCCGTTTTATATTCTTTTCTTTCGTTTTTTTTTTGTGCAAAAGGCTCATATTTTTTCTTTCTTTTTGGTTGCTGTTTTTATTCCATGTTTTTTGTCGCTTTAGCTGCCTGCCTGCTTGCCATTCATTCATTCGTATGGCCAATATTTACTTATGAGTGTTTGTTGTTTGATGCCTGATAAACATGGTCGTCGTATCAGAATAGCAATAAGAACAACAACAACAGCAACAACAAATGAAGAGTAACACAACATCGCAGCATATATTTTAATTAAATTTCTGTTCAAATGAAATATTGTAGTTGTTGTTGTTGTTGTGGTTGTATTCGTACTTTTTAGCGAAAATCAAATCAAAGCAATAAATATTATCGAGTTTCAAAATAACTTAAGAAATGTATTCATCATCAGATAAAGAAATTCCTTCAATATTTATTGACAAACATTTTAATAAGGATCCAGAAAAACAAGGAGTTTGAGGATAATTATTTTATGCCTCTTCATTAAGCATTTTAAATTGAGATTTAGCAATCCTTTTGTAAATTTTCAGAGGGCAAAAGTACAGCCAAAAAAACGTAGTAAAGGCATCTACAAGTATATATGCAGACGCATAGGCTTTCCAATCAGTCCCGAACATGTATACCTACAGTCAACAAACAGCTTAAAATTATTGTGTATTACTGAGTGTACAAATCCAAGCAATACAGGGACCTGGACGTAAGGAATTGTGGAGACACTTAGATGTCTCCTCAACTTTCGACACGCAATCCGGACACGGATATGAGCACGCAGGGTCCAAAGAGTCAAAACGACTCCACTCCGAAGTAATACCACCGTAGTTCCGGCGTGGGCACAACAAGTCCACGAGACGAAGGGGGGATTTAGTGAGTGAGGGCCCCACACACGGAGGATGTGACAACTTCCTCTATGGTGGGGTTAGGTACATTTACCCATCCTCGACGGAAAAAAATCCAAGCAATGAAGCCTAGAGTTCGCTAAACTATTTGCGTTACATCTTTCAAATTTCAAGAATCAAAATGCTTTAATTGTTCTAAAAGTAACCCAGAGAAAGAAACCGATCTGATCTCTAAGCCATCCAGAGAGCATAGCGCTAACGGCGAATATCTTCGGGTGGGCGCAACACCACATCTTAAGAAAGAGTGAAGACACACTGCTACATCCAATACACAAACCGAATAGAATTTCAGGAAATGCAAAACTTGGCAACTCTATAATTCTAGGTCATGTTGCAGTAGATTGGCTACTAGCTATGGAAACTACAGCAAACAAGCGAAATAATTTGAGGATAGAGAAATACTCTGTTGAAAACCAAAAAAAGCAGATTTACACACGGTAACTTTATGCTGCTATTTTACTTGGCATCTCACATGGAAGTGCTCTCTGAAAAGGATCTTACTCAGAGCGTCTAACAAAGATCTATAACCCAAACATAAGGCGTCTGACATATCAAACTTTCAGAGAAAATAAACAAAAATCCGCGAAAAGTCCAAAACAAAACAAACATTCCTAAAACAAAACATGAAGAGAAAAGACACGCTGTAGGGTCAAAGGAATTCAGTAACAGAGCAGGGGGAACAAAAACAAGCTATTATCACAGAGATCGATTACATGCCATATGTATATGTCCAGTAAATTTCACCAAGACTGGCGCAGAATGATCTGCTTGCTTTACCTGAAGCTCAGTTGCCAAGAGTGTGGATCAGTAGGAATTTATAGACACGATCGTGAAACAGGTTTGTCGAGCAAAGTAATTCAAATAGCTTTTGATAGAATTTTAGCACCGATAAAGCATACCTCGCTTGTCGACTATTTTCATTATCTTAAGCGATAAATACACGTAATGTGGGTCATGTATAACATAACGAGAGAGCCAATATACATGCCTTAAATATGGGTAAAGATGAGCATGAAATACTAAAGCTTAAGTCCTGTTTCATAAAGCTTTCAAAATATGATATCGAAGAAAGTACTGAAACACCTTAAGTAGTTTGGAACGTAGTTTCTTCGTCATTTAACAAGGCCACCAATACAGCTAATTTACTAGCTGATTTAGTGTCTTTAAAAGACATTGAATGGAAGAGAAAAGACCAGTATTGAGAAAATTGCTGTGTTACAGACGCAATGATTGTTTATAAGACCACATTTAATGTGATTTATATTTCTGTAGTGTGCTGCTACCTTCCATAGGAAGTTTCCAAATACTTTGCTTCCATTTTCAGAGATTATTCTACAACTGAAGGAAGCTTTTTCCTTCCCATAAATGTTACGAAAGCGATTTTGACTGGGCTAACTGTGCTACCAACTTACAATTTCAAGACCTTTTGAAATGGCTTCATAATTAGCTTTGACCGACAGTTGCCGTCTCAGATAATTTCATCAATTGTTTGTACACATCAGTGGTGAAAACAACCTTGTTTGTAGCGTCTGGTTAAGAAGTCGCTGTGGTCTAGTAGGTAGTGTGTTGGCTTATTAGACGAAAGGCTCGAGTTCAAATCCCAGGTCAGACATCAAAACGAAAATATGAAAATATTGCTTCGGCGACTTCCTCTCAGCAGATTTCTGGCAAAAACTCTGAGAGTAAAAATTGCCATGAAAACGCTTTTGATAGGCCCTAAAAATTAATGAATCTGATACATTTCAGTAACTTATCTACTTCCATACTTATGCTAGACATTAATTACTCTATAAACGTCTTCATTCAGGCCATTTCTATTCCTAAAGATGATTTTAAAATTCATTCCCCTTCCCCATCTACTGGCCAACAATAACAAACAGATTATTTTTTTTATTTCTTTTCAAAAAAACAAAAATTCTTCTTTAAGTACCAAATCAGTAGAACAAGATGAAAAACTGATTTGAAATAAAAAATAGAAAAAAACGAAGAAATTTTAAAAAAGTTTTTAAACAAACAAACAAAAATTAAAATCTATTTATGTTTTTGACATATGGCTAAATGGAAAAGTTTTTACTGGCATTTCTCGTGAAAAACACATTCAGAACAGAAGGAAGGAAGGATGAAGAATGTATGAATGAATGAATGGACATGGACATTCATACACAGGCAGGCAACGTCTTAAGGGCAGAAGCAGGTACCACTTAAGACAGGCAAGCAAACAGGCAGAGTAACTGGCAGTTTGGGTGTTTCAAAATAAAGCTTCTGCCAGCCAACAAATTTCCATTTGTAATACTTGCTTTCGTTTTCTTAGACGAAAACGAAAACAAAACTAAATTGTAAATACTTTAGAGTTTCAAGGATACTTTTTTTTTGTACTTTTCGTCCTTACAAGTCCATTACAAAATGCTTCTAAACAAGCAATGCTGTTAGTTACATGCTTTTTTTTGCCTTCAAAATATTTTAAAGAAATCCTATTCGGTGTGTAATAAAGACCATATTTGTTAAACATGTTTGGAATTCTTTTTGGAGGGGAACCTCGCCTCTTGGCACGATTTGCAGCTTTGATTTCTTGGCTTGTATGTATAGTATGTACAGAGCATAAGCACTTGAAATTAAGGCTGTAAATAAAGTTTTCTGGTTATTGTATCGTATATTTATTATACTACCCCGCCTGCCATTTTTTTGCTTTTGCTTTTCTTTTCTTTTCATTTTGACACAAAGACTTAATCATAAACGTCACTCATACTTCATTTTGTTTTATATTTTCTTCTGCATATTTTTTTTTCTACAACAAATAAATCTCCTTTTCCATTTTATTTCGTTTCAATGCTCTCTTTTATTTGAGGTCTTTTCAAAGTCCAGTACAAGCCTAAGTGAAGATTTTATTTTTCCTGGACAAAAAGGTGGGTTTTTTTATCCCCTAAAGTATAATTTTTTCCCCCTGAAGTTGCCTTGTCTTGCCACATCATTTCTATAAGATTTGTAATAAGAAAAAAAAGCATTTTCAAAAGCCTATAAAACATTTGTAGCATACCTTAGGGGTGGGTAGGGATTGTAAGTGATGTAGTCAACTTTTAGGCTTAAATTGAGAAATCATTTTTAGAAATTGATTGATGAAAATGCCTTTTTAAATTGAAGTGCTTGTTACTTCAATAAAATATTGAAAATTAAAAATTTATAAAACATAAATAATTAAAGAGAAAAACAAGAGAATCAAAATGATTTATATGGTATACAATTAAGGAGAAGAAGAGGAAAAAGAAAAAATCTTTATAGAATAGAAGCTTTAAGTAAAACACATTATTTTATAATCAGGTTTGCTGTGAAACCTTAGGTTTATTTAGAACGATAGGTAAGGTAATGAAACCACCTCCATTCAAACGAAATATTGCTCAAACGATGACCTATATTTTAACAAACGAGTGGAGAATGAAAGTAAAAATAGAAAGAGAGACAGAGGGAGAGGGAAATAGTGTCATCTCAGTAATCCTATTAGAAATGCAATTCTCCAAGACTAGTAAACGAACACCGGCAAAGTATCCCGAGTCTTTGCTTCTGCACGTAAAAGCAGACGCAGAATATGCTCAAAACATACATACATATCCTGCAGAAGAAATGGTGCTCTTGTCCCATATCCTTCATCTCAAGGCGAGATATGCAGTCATATAACTGATCTATAAAATCCTTTCCAGCGACAGAATCTTTATCGTTCTAAAACGCTTAAACTTCGGCCCTAGTGGTTTAAAAACTCCGCAATCTGCCCTTTTCCACGAAAAGACTTCTCCAAGAGAGGACTGCCCTACATGGTTTGAGTTCTTCGTTTTCTTTTGCCAACTCAGCAGCGATCTAGTTGTCCTACACATTGCATATCATCACATCTCAAGGCATCATTAGCTATGATTCTTTTCATCTTTTTGCTAACATATGATTGCCAAATGACTTTTAGAATGGTTGCTCCATTAACAGAAAAGGGCGAGACAGTCCGCAATGCTAAATCTGATAGGCATTATATAAAAGGAGGATTATTATGTGAAGAAGATTGGCTCAACAGCACTGAGGTGAGGACAAAAATCTTTTGAAGAGCTGTAGGAAAAGACTGTAACGATGAAGAGTGAGAAAAGCGAAAACTTTTCTTAATCTAAGAGGCAATGAAAAGTTTTGATTGCCAACTGCAAAGGGGGAAAAATTCGAGTTTCTATCAGACTTGGCTACCAAACGGGGAGGGGGGGTGTGTGTACTGGACAATAACCAAATTTACGGAGGCAATCGGAATACCTAGGCCTGTAATATGTCGGATCAGATTTGTCTAGCAAAAGGACAGTCGATCTTAAGAATTGCAATTGTGCAATGGATGGCCATGCGATTTAAGGACAAAAGTGTGAGTGTTCAGCACAGTCTTAACATATTGCAGATATTATCCTGCTGCCAACTAGATTGAGCTTCCCTGTAAAATGAGTGGACAATAACCAAATTTACAGAGACAATCGGAATACCTAGACCCTGTAATACGTATGCCGTAGATGTGCGAGTTCTGTACCGGCCCTGGCCAGCTCATTAGCAATGTCTCTGAGAAATCCTCGTCATTCATTGACAAGGACGGACGTTGAAAGTACATTCGTTAGAGACTTAATCACAGATTCGATGTTCAAGTAAATCAAGAGATATTCTGGGAATGGTCAAAATTGCCTTGATGTCTACTTGCCAAACACTGCAGGCAGGTCAGGTAGCCTATAAGAAAGTTAAATATCAGAGAACCCTTAGTAAATATACCACAGTTCACCTTGTCACTCGCCGTTGAGTTTTCTAATGGCAAGAGCTGAGGATTATTATTTTGAATGAACGATTTCGAACATTAATATCGAAAGCTTAGCTACCATTTAATATGATATAACATAATTCTGGCTGATTTTATGTTTTGATATCCTTTATATATTTGATGTTAAACTTCTGAATTTAGTTAAACTTACAGTTACATTTTAGATTTTTCAATTGTGCTTTTTTAGGAGGACTACAGAAAAGTATGGGGATTAGAGTTCTCTTTTTATTGCCATATTACACATGTTAGTGACATTAAGTTTTATTTATATGAACACATTCATGAATGAATGCAAAATATGTACATAGGTAAACTTTCCAACCAAGAAAAGTCTGCAACAGGCTGGCATATGGAAAGAAAATGTTTCCTCCCCATGTAAAAAAAGTAAAGGCGTTTTAATGTTTCTTATTTGAAAAGGCGTTTTGGCTTCAAATGTGTGTTTTTGTTTTTGTTGTTCTTAAAATTGTTAAACGATTTTTGCTTTTAATTTTCTAAAGGATTTCATAGTATTTACAATACTCTCGAGATTTCTTCAGGATTATTTATTTTTGTATGAAATTTTTCTTTCTTTTTTATAATTTTTGAAAACATTTTATGTTCTTACTGAAGGCTTTGATTGTAATACTCAGAATTTTACCATAATTTAGAAGGACTTTCTCTGCTCTTTTTTTTTGAAGAAAATTCGAAGATTATTAAAGATTTATTGTATAAAAAATAATCAAAATCACGAACTGATTGATGTATTGGATAAGGAAGAGGAAAAAAATAAAACATTTAAAAGCATGTGAAATAAAAGGCTTTGAGTTTTTAAAAGGCATACAAGACATTTTTAAAACATGGATTTATATTTAATTTTTTTAAAAATACGACGCTTTTCTATTTAGATTTGGCAAAAATCAAATAATTTCTAAAGCATATAAGGTTTTATACGGGGATTTATTTAAAAACATCGTAATGCTTGCATTAGCTATTGTGATGCGCGATGATTGTTTCTTTTCCTGTTGCATCTAACCTAAGTATTGAAGTATGAAGTTCGTGTGATGCTGCCGTCTTATTGAGCCTACTTTTGGATTTTGCAAAAGCCTTGTAGCATCATGATGAGCCATGTTGAGCCTACTGCTGGATTTTGTAAAAGGGCCTGTTCGTAAATGCATTACTGCGCTGCATATTATGCGCATCATGTTCTTAAATGCAAATCTTGGCAGCACTGAATCTGCCAAATGTTCGTAAAAGCAACATGAAATCATATTATGCGCAAATAAACCCAAAACACTAATCATAAAAATGGCTGATGAGTGAGAGAGAGCGAATGAGAGTTTTAACAATAAGTTTCTTTTTTTCTTCCTTAAATGTCTTCTTTTTTGCACAAAGTACACTTTTTTGTGCATTTAACAACATTTTGTCATTTGTTTTATCGTCCAGTTCAAAAATCAAATTCATTAATAATTTTTCCATTTCTGCAGTGTTTGTTCGTTCGTAAATGCAAACATATAAATCAGCAAAAAGAAGCAACAGCAACATGTGATTAACAATGTGAGCGCAAAATAATCATATTATGCAGCGCAATGATGCATTTACGAACAGGCCCAAAGTCTTGTAGCATGATGATGAGCCATGTTGAGCCTACTACTTGATTGTTTTGTGACTATATTCAATAAATTGCAGAATCCTTGTAGTATGCTTAGAGATTCCAATATCTTTTCAGTATACATGTTGGTACAATACAAAGGCCTGACAATAACGGTAGATTCAGTCCCTAGAATATCTGTATTTTGCTGTTAGGTGGAAGCTTATTCATTCCAATTACATATACACATACATATACATATGTATAAATATTCGCTACCAATATACAGTCACTAAAAAAAGTACAGATACACAACAGTATGTAGACTTCTTTTCACGCTAATTTTTATATTTTTTCTCCAATAATTTCTACGTTATAATTTGTTCAAAAACGCTTTTTTTCAAATATTCTTAATTGTGTTATGCCTTTAACAGAGCTATAAAATCTTTTTCAATTTGGGAAAAAAGATGTTTCTACACCAAAGTATGCAGCCGGACTGCATGGGTGGGGGTGGCTCGTCTGACAAGGGGGGTAGAACTGGGCGGAAACGTTCCGCTATGTATAAGGAGAGGAATTCATATCGTAGGGCTTGCACTGTCTTGAGAAGATTTGCAAGCTGTGATGTGGATTCCCTCTCTGTTAAGGAGCAGAGGATGCTGGCTCGACACAGAGGCACTGTTCTGCGGTATGAGAAAAAATACCCAGACAGTGCCCTCTCACGGGTCGCTGACTCTGATGGACCCTTGAGTGTGGACGAGAGCGTAGAGCCAACTGCTTCTACCTCTCAAGCCGCATGCAAGGGGCACAAAGGTTATACACCCTTACTCCCAGCTGGAGCAAAGAAGACCACCCGGGTTTTCAATCCTTCGGTGAAGAGAAAGGGTGGTGGTGTTACTCCTTCAAGGGATGGTGGAAAGGAGGTAGAAGCTACCGCCAATCCTTTATCCCAAAAGGAGGATGTAAGGTTAGAGGCCAAGGAGTTGGGGGGGGTCACTTCGGCGGATAGGTCTTCTGTGCAGGTTTCTCGCAAGGGAGATCGCATGAAGAGGAACAGGTCTGACGAGGTGCCTTCCTCTAGCTCCAAGCGTCCCAGGAAACAAGGGAGCCTAGGAACTAACCCTTCCCTTCAGCTGGCTTTCATCGACAGGTCGGATTTGGATGGTAAAATCTCTCCTGAAAGATGGAATCTAGTTGAAGAACGGCTCATTGAGTTCATAGCTGAGGAGAGTTGTGATGGCAGGAATGCTCGCATATCTTCTATTGGTTGGTCCAGGGGTATCAAGGTAGTCGACTGTGAAAACGAGGGAACTGTAAAGTTCCTTGTGGAATCAGTGAAGCGCCTTGGCGAACTCTGGCCCGGTGCGCGCTTGGAGGTGGTCCCTCAATCCGACCTCCCTCTACGTCCAATAGTGACGGTATGGATCCCGCCTATTTTTAGGCGTGTGAGTATCATACCAAAACTTATTGGGAAGCAAAACGATGGATTGAACACCAGTACATGGGCAGTTGTTAACTCCCTGGCTGGTGAAGGTAAGAAGGGCTGCGATCTTCGGATCGCTATTGATCAGACCTCACTCCAGAGGCTAAGGGCAAGGGGTGGCGTGGTGTTGTGTGGGATGGCAAACCTAAAGTTCCGTCATCGGGAAATAAGGGGTGCCTAGGAACCCAGAGGAGGCTGAAAGTGGTGCAGATTAATCTGCATCACTGCGAAGCTGCCTCACACAACCTACTAACCACCCTACGCCGCCTTGAAGTTGACATCGCTCTTATCCAGGAACCTTGGATCCTTAGGGATAGGATCCTGGGTTTGAGCGATCCTGATTATAGGTTACTTGTTCCTAGAACAAGCGAGAAGGTAAGAACCTGTATATTAGCTAGGGGTAGCTTAGACTTGTTAATCACTCCTTCCTTTTGTACAGGTGACGTAACGACTGTGGCGTACAAAGATGACCTTGGGATCGAGTTGATGCTGTCATCTGTGTACATGCCGTACGAGGCTGCATCCCCACCTGATGACTTAATTGGACGACTGGTGGAGCATGCGGAGAGGACAAGATGTCGCCTTGTCCTGGGTTGCGATGCCAATGCTCATCACACCCAATGGGGCAGTGCTGACATAAATACTAGGGGTGAGTCGATTTTGAATTTTATTATTCTTAATAGGCTCAACATTTGCAACGTTGGCAACACGCCAACGTTTAGAAACCGTGTTAGGGAGACTGTAATTGACATTACGCTCTCTAACATGGACAGGTCTATGATTGAGGACTGGAGGGTTTCAGATGAGTGTTCTTTCTCTGATCACCAATTGATATCCTTCAGTATTAATCTATCAGGTGGCTTTAACAAGCCTTTTAGAAATCCAAGAAGAACCGACTGGATCAGATATGAGATGGCTGTGGAGGAGGAACTTAAGACCCTCAGGGGTCGTTCCACTCCTAGCGTCAATGATCGAGTTGGGTCTTTGACGGATATTTTGTTGTCTTGTTATAGAGATGCTTGTCCTCTCACTTACCCGGGTAAGAGGAACCAGCCAGTCTGGTGGAATGCGGAACTCCGTAGACTCCGCTGTTGTACCAGGAAACTCTTTAATAAGGCTAAGAAGTCGGGCAGGGAAGTTGACTGGTCTGCATATAAGGCCAGTTTTAATGAGTATAAAAGGGAAATAAAGCGCTCAAAGAGAACCACCTGGATGAGTTTCTGCACGAGTATCGAGAATGTTTCCGATGTGGCTCGTTTCCGTAGGATGCTGTCTAAGGACCCCAAAATCCTAGGCTTCATCCAAAAGAACGATGGCGCGTGGACAGCCTCGAGAAAAGAAACCCTAGAGGTTCTGCTGAGTACTCATTTTCCCAATTGTGTGGATCCAGAAAGCTATCCGTCGGGGGTAGCGGATCCCTTCTGTGATGCTGGCTTGATGCCCGATTTGGAGGATATCATTAACAGAGACAAGGTGAAATGGGCGATAAATAGTTTTGAGCCCTTTAAGTCGCCTGGTCCGGATGGTATCTTTCCGGCTCTGCTTCAGCGTGCTGGTGATATATTACACGAATGTCTGGTGGACGTGTATAGAGACTGTCTCCGGCGGTGTGATATACCTGATGGTTGGAAAGATGTGCTCGTGGTGTTTATACCAAAGGCTGGTAAACCCAGTCACATCGGCCCGAAGGATTATAGACCGATATCCCTCTCATCCTTTCTTTTGAAAGCCTTGGAGAGACTTATCGATCTACATTTGAGGTCAAACATGGACCGGTCTCTGTTGAGTGGGTCGCAACATGCTTACATCAAGGGTAAGTCGGTTGAGACCGCTCTTCATGATGTGACAGGTTTTGTTGAGACGAATCTGGCTAGGGGTGAGTACACACTGTCGGCTTTCCTTGATATAGAGGGGGCCTTCAATAATGTCACCACTTCTTCTATTGAGAATTCACTGAGGGATATACATGCCCCAGATTTTCTGGTGCGGTTTATCATCCACATGTTGGGTAATAGACTAATCCGATCGAATCTGGGTGGATGTTCTATCGTAAAGCGTGCGACCAGGGGTACACCGCAGGGGGGTGTCCTATCCCCTCTCTTGTGGCTCCTGGTTGCTAATGTTGGTCTGAGGCTTCTAGAGAGTAGGGGCTTTAGGGTTGTGGCATATGCCGATGATGTGGCTATTCTGGTGGGTGGAAAGTTTCTACCGACGCTGGGGGAACTGATGGAGTCTGCTCTTGGAATTTTATCCTCTTGGGCTACGAACTGTGGCCTGGGTATAAATCCGGATAAGACGGACCTCGTCCTGTTCTCGCGTAGGTACAAAGTTGAACCCTTCAGGTTGCCGAGGTTAGCTGGTAGGGAGCTTCCGTTGTCTTCGGAGGTCAAGTACTTGGGTGTTGTCCTGGACAGCAAGCTGAACTGGAAACGAAACACCGAGGAAAGAATGAAGAAGGGACTGAATGCCTTCTACCAGTGTAGGAACTCCATAGGTAAGAGCTGGGGTCTTCCGCCTAGGGCCATTCGCTGGATATATCTGGCGATTGTTAGACCGGTTATTACCTATGGCTGCGTTGTTTGGTGGTGTGCCTTAGATAAGAGTTTTCAGCGGAAAATCTTGGATAAGGTTCAGCGGATTGTTTCCTTGAGTATCACTGGAGTGAGGAAGAGTTGCCCTCAGGCTGCTCTTGACACTATGCTCTGCCTGACTCCGCTTGATTTATATGTCAAGCGGTGTGCAGCGCGCTGTGCCATTCGTCTGAGGGGATCGGGCTGCTGGAAACAGCGCTCGACAGGTCACTCCAGAGTTCTGAATGTCATCTTTCCTGACGGGAGATATCGACTTTCGGAAAAAGCCACCGATTATATTGTGCCTGAGGCTATGTTCCTGCCCGGTTTAAGGATACTTATACCGGAAAGGGCACAATGGAATGGTGGGGTACTCCAGGGACAGAGAGGTATACCCATCTTCACAGATGGGTCTAAGTTAGGTGGTTGTACAGGTGCTGGGGTTTTCTGTAGGGAACTCGGTCTTGAACTCCACTTTAGGTTGAACGATGACTGCAGCGTTTTCCAGGCGGAGATTTTCGCAATCTTGAAAGCTATTGAGGCCATAGCTGGTGGCCCAGCTTCAGATTCGGAATCTTACGTGATCTTCGTTGACAGTCAGGCTGCCCTTAGGGCCATTGAGTCGGTCTGGTGCAAATCACGGCTCGTTCGCAAGTGCAAGGAGTCGTTGAGGTCCTTTGGACTAGACCGTATCCGTCTCTGCTGGGTTCCGGGTCATAGCGGAATACTGGGCAATGAGACGGCGGATGCCCTCGCTAGGTTAGGTTCGCTCTCTGGGAGCGATTTAATAGTTGGTCCTGACCCCCCGGTCTGCCACCTCTAGGGTCTCATCAATAGATGGGTCGGGGAGGAAGAGCAAAGACGTTGGGGGAACGGATCGGGTTGTTTTGTCTCTAGATGTCTATGGCCTGCTGTGGACAGTAAGAGAACAGGTAGGCTGCTGGGCTTGGATAAGGCCAGCTTAAGGTTAGTTGTCGGGTTTATCACAGGGCACTGCGAGATTAGGTCGCTGACGGGGATCTGGAACAGATCCCAGCCGGACTATTGCAGGGCATGTTGCGATGAGGAGGAGTTGGAGACTATCGAACATCTCCTCTGTAACTGCCCAGCCCTTGGTAGGTTGAGGCTGAGGACCTTTGGCAGGGCCTTCTTTGAGAGTTTGAACTCTGCGTCGAGAGCCGACATCAAGGCTCTCCACAGATTCATTAGTGGCTTAGGCTGGTTGAGGGGCGCTAGGGCTTCATCAGGATAGTCGCGCTCTCCCTTCTTTGTTGGGTCTATGTTACCCCTCCGCTTCCCATTCTCCCTTTCCTATCTCCTCTCCTTTATATCCTATTCCCTCTCGTATCCTTCCTCTTTAAGGACGTTGTACAATGGGTCAATTCGACCTCCGGGTACTGTACTTGTCTTAATTGACAAGTGCACGTCCTCTAACCTAACCTAACCTAAAGTATGCAGACTATTTTCTTTGACTGTATTGTCATTCCTTTTGAAATCGTCTAAGATGTAGAAGAAATTAATTTTAGAAAATTTGATTTCATTTTTATTTTTTATTTTCAAACAAATTTCTGTACAGAAAACGTTGCTAAGCAAAGTACGCAATCTCATTCAGTACATGCATTAAATGCGCAAAAAGATAAAAAACATGATTATTATGATCTTACAACATGATTATGCTAGAGAAACCCGTTACGATAATTATTATTAATGAAGATGCGTCGTAATACAACAGAGATTAATAAGACCACAGTGTACATATATGCAAATGGCAATAATGAGAAAGAAATAGAGAGGAAAAGAGAGTTTATGAATGAGCAAAATTAAAAGCAAAAATTATTTATAAATAGCATGAATAAACATGTCGACAGAAAATGGTGGAAATACAAAATACGCATCCTTATTTAGCACAGGCAATAAATAGTCGTTGTCACATCAACAATTTAAGATCATTATTACGATCTTACAACATGATTATGCTAGAGAAACCCGTTACGATAATTATTATTAATGAAGATGCGTAATAAGACATATATGCAAATGGCAATAATGAGAGAGGGAGAGAGAGTTTATGAATGAGAAAGAGAAATTAAAAGCAAAAGTTATTTGAAAATAGAGAGTATGACAAAAGCATGAATAATCATGTTCGATTTGATTGTTGTTGTTGTTGTTAATTCTTAAAAAAAAATTCACATAATTTGCGTGCCTTAACTGCATTTTTTTTTAAATTAAAAAAAATTTTTGAAAGATGTTGCAAGACTATTTATTTAAAAAAATTTATTTTTTTTAATTAAAATACATAAATTAAAAATTTCTGTGTCATACCAAAACGTTGCTGTTAAGCAAAATACGCATCCTCTTCATTCAGCATAGGCAATAAATATGTATGCATTGTTTTGATAAAGAAAACAAAAAGGCACAAAAAAACCCTATAGCAACAGTCTAAGATCATTACTACGAACCCGTTACTATAATTATTATTAATGAAGATGCGTCGTACATATGCAAATAGCGATAGTGAGAGACAAAGAGAGACAAAGAGAGAAAGTTTATGAATGAGCAAAATTATAAGCAAAAATTATTTAAAAATAGAGAGTCTAACAAAAAAGCATGAATAATCATGTCTACAGAAAACGGTGGAAAAATAATCTGATTGTTGTTGTTGATCATAAAAAAAAAATTCACATAGTTTAAGTGCTTTAAAAAATAGCACTGGTACTAAGATCATTACATTTATAATAGCTTTAAAATTTTGTTACTGTTTTACCTGTTTCTTGTGAATTCTTCGCTTGCTTCTGCTTATTCGCCTTCAACTCTGATGAAAAATTCTGGAGCAATCCAGAATGATGATTCCCGTTAGCACACATTTTTCAAACACTTTTATACTATACAAACACACGCACTTACACTTAGCCTTAGGCCCATGCATTTAACACTTTTATTTATTAATTTATTTTATTTTATTATTTATTTATTTTATTTTATCATTTATTTATTTCATTTTATTTGATTATTTTTTATTTTATTTTATTGTTTTTTATTTTATTTTATTTAATTTATTTATTTAAATAAATATTGAAAATAATTTACTTTTTTATCTAATTTTACACTCACACATAAACTATACACGTCACACTCTTATTTTATTTAAATTTATTTATTTCACATTTAAACGATTTAACCTTATTTCACTCGAATTAAATATTTTAGAAATCGATCTTCACTCTATGAATGCCAGTAAACTTCTAAGTAAAAGTTTAACTAAGAATCAAAGAAGCAAAGTAAATATCAGTAAATATCAGTATTGCCTTCTTAGGATTTGTCTTGTCGGTACTCATATAATACAAAAGGACTTTCTAATTTAAAAGTACTTTAATACCTTACATATGTATGCAACTAACCTATTGCCTATCCGTAACATTAAAAAACAAACGAAAATTGCTGAGCATCTTAATATCAAGAAAAAAGAGTATTAAGTACTCTTTCTCTCTCCCACGCTAAATATTTTAATCAATTATGTACGTAAGTTTAGGGAACAGGCAACACTGTTTACACATTAAATAGGCATTGCAAATAGAAAGTCGTGAGTAGATCATAAGAATAAAAAAACAACAGCAATACAATTATATTTACATACGTCATCATCATTAAAAAGAGCATGATGTTGGTGAACTTGAATTTGAGTTTTTCTCTAATTTTAAGAAATGCAACAACAAACTACAAACTACAACTGTATTACGCAAATATTTGTGTGCTGTACTTTGTTATTGTACATAGTAACTGTTAATCAGTAAAATATTTTTGTTTTGTTACATGTTTATGCAGTCTTTAATGACTAAAAAATGTACCACAGATGGGAGTTGTTTTTTAAGAATTAAATACATATATCGCACGTTATACCAGAGAAATTAAATACGGAATAGAGTAATAGAAAGGCTAAGGCTTTTATACTATAATACCCTACCCTATTTAAATGCATAAAATGAAAGGCAAAATTATTATGAACATCTTTTCATATTATTAAAAATGAAAGTAAATAAAGAGAAGAACTTTTTGTATGCTTTCCAAGAAGTTTTCGGAAACCATTGGCTGTTATGTCTTAAAATTTTTTTTTAAATATATCGAAAATTTGCAAATAATGACTTTCATATAGCCTAAGTACTTTAAAAAGAATTCAAAATTAAACATCATTTTACTATTAACATCTCTGACCTTAGTTTATTAGGGAACTAACAGTGTGTACTCTCTTTAAATTAACTCTCTTTCTCCAATAACTTCATAATGTTCTGCTTTCACTTTCTTCTTTTTGTTTTGCAGCTTAACTTATTGTTATCGTTTACGATATTGGCATTTGATACTGTTTGTGTTTTTGTTTTGTATTGTATGTATTTCTCTTTTGCTTAGACTCTCTTGCTCTGATCGCTCTCTGTGCTAATTGATAGGCTATCACACTATCTAGACTAGACTACAGCGTCTATACTCTGTAAATAGCAGAAGTCTTACAGCATGATGTATTCTATGCTAACCCTCTGTCATAGTATGACTTTACTTTGCTCATCAACATTATTTCTTATCAACATTGTAGCTTACCAACATTGTTTCTTATCAACATTGTAACTTATCAACATTGTTTCCTATCAACATTGTTTCTTATCAACAGTGTAGCTTCTCAACATTGTTTCTTATCAAGATTGTAGCTTATCAATATTGTAGCTTATCAACATTGTTGTATATCAACATTGTTGTGCATATATCAACATTGTTGCTTAACAACATATTCAACATTGACTTCTAAATATTCTGCAACTTCTCGTTTTGCGTGAGTATTGGAAATCTTGAACGAGACTAGATCGAATGTTTCTTAATCCAACTATTTTGTTCAGAGGGTCTCCAGTGTTCGAACGGCATGTTCGAAGACTCTATACTAAAACACACAATGTCTTCCAAATATCTAGTATTCGAAGAATTTCAACTGCTAACGTTATCTGTGCTCAGCGATATTCTTCTAATATTGGAAAGTGCATTGTAACTCAGAAGTACAGAGGACCAGGCCGGTTGCAACCTGTAGCGGAAAGAAACCCACAATAATACTGCGTATGACGGATGTGGTGAGTAGTAGCAGCAAGAACAAAGGACGCTAACGACAATGTGAAGTAGTAGCGTAAGTGATCAGAACACCGATCAGAGGTGGTGTTGACAATCTGTGTGGTGTTTAATCGGTAATGAAGCGCGATGCATTGTTCTCAATTTGATGAAGCCTCTTCCCTCACTTATAAATCTGTGTCTACAGCAATTAGTTTCTTAACATTTATACAAGATAAGACTTTATTCTCAGGTCCACATGCCAATCGACTTGTAAGCACTTAAAATTAGCTACTTAATGCATTTCCTCGTTCAAGAATTTTGATTGCCTTGTGCAATTATCATCAAGAAAAGCATTTTCAAATATTTATAACCTTCATTAAAGGTACAACATAAGGTTTCCGCCCTCTAATGTATGCTATGCACCCAAAGGTATGCTATGCCCCCAAATGTATGCTATAAAATGTATAACCTTTAAATTTATAGTCAACAATTTGTTGCTTTTAGATAATAATCATATCACCTTATGCTCACTAGAGTTGGTTTTGTTGCTGTTATAAAATTTTCTTGCTTTTTTTAATGGTTTTCAAAAAAAAAGCCAATCCTACCTTCAAGGGGGAAGTACAAAAAAAAAATGATTATTATCTTGATTTTTATTGTTAACTTGTGGTTTTGGCAATAACAGCTGAAAACAGATAAAATCGTATTGAAAGCCTTAAGGTAGATTATGATTTTTTTGTTTTTATTTTCTTACATTCCCATATGGCAGTAATTGTACGGTTATTTAATTCAATTTACTAAATGACCCTTGTATTTAAAACAATTGGAAAATAATTTCGTTTTTTTCGTTTGAAATCTTTTAGATTTTACCTGGAATATCTATAAATATTTATGGCATACTTTAAGGCACAAACCATAAAGGCGTATTATTAAAATGTTATGTTTAAAAACGAATTTATTTAGAGCCTCCTCGTTTTATGTTAAATGGCTTTTTTAAAGGCCATTTAAATATTAAAACACGTAGCCAGGTAAGACAACTTAGAGGAGATGTTATCGATGTATTATGTGTACCAGAGAAGGGGGCCTATTTCAAGAGTATTTGAAATAAATGGCTTGAAATTCATGTGGTATTAAGAAACATAAGAAAATTTTAAATTTTATGCGTAGAAAAACTCGAAAAACTCTCGTTTTTCGGTTATAAAACAAGAGCTAAGCTGTGTTATCATCTCTAATTATTCTCCACAAAAGTTTCCTTTTTTCGAAACCATTTATAAAAATTTTCAAAATCAATTGAATGGTTCAAGTTGTTGCCACCTACACCAACTTTATATTCACAGCTACAAACTTTTCAACACATTTTTTTTTATTTCAATACTGAAAACTTTTATTTTCGATTTGTTTGCTCATTTGAAAACTTATGAAAATTCATAATTTTTTTTTAGCAAAAAAGAGAAAAGTATTTGTAATATTTGCTCACAGAGCTTGTTTCAATTCAGCAAATATTTGATTAGAAACTCAATAAAATTGAACACAACCGCACATGTGTCATAAATTGAAAACTAAAAACAAAAGACGAAAAGATATGGCAAATGTTTGCCAAACAGGAGGAGTTTGAACAAAAATTTTATTAAAATTTACGGAACCACTTTTAAAAAAGATGGGAAACATAAATAAAGATTTATAAATTATTTGAGATTCTTTTGAAACTTTTTTGGTTGGCAAATGAATATGGTAGAGGGAAAAAATTTTATTCGAAATAAATAAATAAAATAAGTATTTGAGCTCAAGTAGTTGCTTAGTTTCAGGTTTTACTCTCTTAATTGGTCATTGCAACCCTTTAGTCAGGATTAAAACCTAGCTTATCACACCACCCATGTTGTTTGTGTGTTAATTTTATCCATGAGTGATGGGCCCTGCAGTTTAAACTGGACTCCGACCGAGAGCTTGGAGAAACTTTCATTCACTTTCACGAGTTTTTGCCAAAAGACTGTTGAAAGAAAGTCACCGAAGAAATATGATTGCATATACGCTTTGTTCGACATGTCTAATCTAAGGTTTGAACCACGGCCTCGCATGCGTTAAGCCAGTATTCTACACCTACTAGACTACAGCGACTTTGTGTAAGAATTATAAGCATTTGAGAAAAATCTCCGTAAAATGTGTACTTTTTAATCCGCTTTAGCAAAAGTTATTCGATACCATGCCAAGGCTATCAGCACGCTTTTCAAAAGCACATAAGTCTGTAAGAGCCACAATAGAGAGATAATGGTCAGGCGATTAAAATAGTTTTCTTTGCATCCATATTAATCCAACTGGGTCTAGCAACACTAAAAGTAGCCCCATGCTAACAACTGATTTGGAGGTCTTTGTATAATGGCTGGTAGAATATCCAGTTTAACTGAGTCGGAAATTGTCATCTCATGCTCAAAAACTCTCGCTCGTGCTCCAGATCTCTTCTTGACCCAACTGAATAACACAGTTGCATACTATTTATAGGTAACGCGTTGGTTTATTAGCTGAGAGAACCCATGGTTCAAACCCTAGCTCAGACATCTAGAACAATATATCTTTCGGCGGATTCCTCTCAACAGTGTTCTGATGAAAACTCTGAGAGTAAATAGAATTGCCATGAAACGTTCCTCTAAAGTCTGTTATATGAAATCGACATTAAACTGTAGGTCCTGCCACTCATGAAAAAAAAATTAACACACACAACATAAATGATATGAGAAACTAGGTTGTAATCCTGACTAAAGGATTTTAGTGTCCTATATTTGATAATAACTTTGGTTCCACTGCGCACCCTTATCTCGCTACGTATCTTCTGGTAATTAGGTCCCCGATTCCACTTAAAATTGTAAAGTTTACTATAAGGTTGCTTGTCTTATATGCATTCGAGTGGAAATTGCCTGCTTAGTAGTTCCCTCGTGCTGTGGCATATTAGGCTTTCAGACAACGACCTAAAACTTTAAGTTTCTAATAACCGAAAAGAACTTTTGTCAGTCTGCTTAAGATATGTATGTACATCAACACCTCTGAGATTTGCTTTAATTGTTCTTTATTTGACTTCAAAACAGAGTTTTTGTGAAACTCCCTTCGCTCTGTCCCCAGCACAACAATAAGGGAAAAATATAATTCACTCGCTCATAAACATTCATGAAATATGTTACAAATACATATGTATGTACATAAAATACATGCATGTATGTATTTTGGTTAAAAGTATTTGAAAAGTTGTAAAATATTTTTGTAATGCCCAGAGAAAGAGAAAGAAAGAGAAAGAAAGAGAGAGGGAGAGCTTGAGAAAAATAAACTTTTCATATAAAATAAGCTATTTTGTTGCTTGCTTTCCACACGGACACGAAGGTGGGGAGTTATTAAATATCAGAAAATATATGTATGCGAGCTGTCAAACAATACATAGAAAATTGTTTTTCGCAAAACTTTTTCTCCTTCATATTAGGACTTCCACCAATATAAGAATTTATTGTGTTGTATTTGTACAATAATTTGGCCATGTTTATAAGAAAACTTTCCTAATATAGAGTTTATTTTCATGATGCCTGTTGGGTAATTCCCCTCGCTTACCATACTTACAAGCTTTTACTTGCTGTCTTAAAGGTCACAAAAATATTTGTTGCCTCTTCTTATTCTTCTTATTGTTTTTCGAGAAAAAATAAACTTTCTCTCCCTTACAGGATGGAGTTGTTGTTAAATGAAGTTCTTGGTCAGAGCTTAATAATAATTATACCCCATGGATTTTGGGAAGGAAGTTAGGGTGGAAAGGTTGCCTGTCTTAGGTTTTATAGGCTTGTCAAAGTTTCATTTTATATCTTAAGCCATATTAGTTTTGTTTAATTGTTGTTGGAAAGCAATAAAAAAGTTGTTGCCAGTTTAGAACACGCTAAGGAGCATGGCAAGGATTTTTGAAAGAAAAAGGGTTTTTCGATGTCAGTACTTATAACTGGTGGTTGTCGTAGTCTAATGAATAGGTAAGTAGGTAACTAGATGGGACTGCCCATCCAAAGCGGTTGGACGGCCACGTAGAGTCCATTGCGATGCCACAGTTTTCCATTATCATATACACCTGGAGCCACTCGAAGCTTTTGATGAAACGACTCAGACTGCCAATGTAAATGCATGACACGTCCACCAGATCATTTACATAGCAGGCTCCAAAGTGCCTTCTTCTCCTACGACTTAGAGCCAGACATGTACTCAATGGGTGGAGAACAGTCTCCTCCCCTTCCTTATCTCAGCACCTTGTGCAGAAATCATTAGCAATGCATCCCACATGCGTGCCCATAATGCAATGGCCCATAATGATCTCGACAACCATACTAAGCAGGCTTCTTTGGAGTCTATGTTGAGTTGCAGTGCGTTCTCCATCAAGTCTCCAGTCATTTTCGCTGCAGCCATTATTGCTGACACATCCATCTGAAAGACCCTACAGTGACTTGGTGGTTTATAGACTGGGACACTGTAATAGATTCCAGATAACATCCATCTCCAACGGTTCCACTTAGTTTGGAGCTATGAGTGTAAAGCTGCACAGAGGGCTTTTCTCCAAATTCCTTGTGCGGAACGGATATCCTGACTCCCATTAAGAAGTCGTAACGCAGTGTCACGTAGTGACTATCCTTGAAAGTCTCAACTTCATTTAGAATGCTTGCATGACAAGTATTCGATTCATGCCACTGTTCAGCTACCTAGAGAGATGTAGTAATCTTTGCCTTCACGCCCCTACAATAGAGATCGATGGGAAAGAGGTGTAAAATTATCTCCAATGAATGTAGTTATTTTACAACAAAGACGACGTTCCAGATAAAGCTGCTACCAGGGATAATTCAAATGAATTCCTACATGTGATTAGCGTTCCACTGCAGAGAGGTACAACAAATGTTCTCCCAAAAACCAAATTCATTGCCATTCAGTGTAAGAGGTGGTTATGAACCTACTTGTGGAGATATTAGACAGATCTGACCCGATATGGATATACATAACTAGGACAGTATTCGCATTCCATCTAAGGAACCTCATAGCAGTTATGACAGGACATTGGGCTCTGGGTGTTCACGCTAGAAGCCTGGGAATACCTTATGACGGCTTGTGCAGAAGCTGCAACGACGAGGAAAAAAAAAGGATAAAACAGAACACCTTCTCTTTCAGGCGCTTGGGAACCTAAGAACAAGAATTTTTGAACACACAGAATATATCTAACCAAAGATGATTTGAGAAAAATCTAGACATTCGTAGGACTCTTGGGATGGTTGAGAAATATCAACCAGGAGTGGTAATTAAATGACGGAATGGTAGTATCGGTGTTACAATGAGACTTTATAGGACCTAAGTAATCTGCGCCCATTGAGCTGGCTGCCCTAACGTCAAAGGTTGTGCCTGAGCTTTCTCCAATGCTATGTTTAGGAGATGAGAAGGCAGTCCACAAGCTGAAAAGGTATTACAATAGAGTTGTTGAGGAGATTTCAAGACGTCGCTTAGTAATTATAGAAGAGAGAAATTGTCAAGGATTTGGATTTGGAGGTAAATTTAGACCCACTTCTTCAGGAGTCTCCTGCTCATGCACTGTATTGCATTCGAAACTAGTAAAATAGCATGTGGAAGGGAAGAAAAGGAGAAAGTAGTGCCATCAACGCTGTAACTCAAAGGGTTTCTTCGATTTATTGTCAGTCAAAAAATACGACTCTTTTATATGTTTATTTATCGTTATTGAATTTTAATTAATTTTACCTGCAAACAAAACATCTATTTTCCCCTTTTTTTTGGCAAAGACTTCCCAAAACATAAATCTTCATATCCTGACCAAAAGAAATGCGTGCCACAAATCTTTGTTTATTTCAAAAACCTCAAATAAAAATATGTGTGTGTGGCATACTTTAAGGCTGGCTGGCAGGTCCCTTCGCATATATTTATAGAAATTACCAGCTTGTGTATGATATTTTATTTTCGTTTCTTCTTCTTTCCAAAAATTACGATGAAAACCGAAACCAAAAACAAAAAAGAAATCCTATTATTGCAGGTAATGTTTATTGGTTTTAACATTTAAGCCCTATAAACGTCAAATGTTTTTATTTGTTTATGGCTATTTTTCCTTCTCAGTTTTTTTTCTTTCTCTTTTTTGCACAAGGAGAGAGGGTGAGGGTAAGTAAGGGCAGGCAAAGTAGTAGCCAAACAGTTGCCGGCCAATAAGAAATATGAACTAGTTTTTTTATGGTTATTGAAGCAATTTGATACGGTTATTTTTCTTCTCGGTTGCTTACGGCTACAGTTTGCATGTGTTAGTATATCCTTTACACAGCTTTAGGACTTTTCCTAATTAACAGTATATTCATTAAATTTCTGTAACTCCATTGCCATGCACAAGTAGTATTTGTTTTGCGTGCAGTGGTATTTTACTTAGTGTGGAATATATCGTCGGCTGAAAGCTAAACGGTCATAAGAAACATTTTGAAAGTCCTTTGATTTCTTTAAATAAAATCTCTTTTTTTAGTCGCAAGTATCTTGTTGCGGTTAGGGTGTGAATCCTGGAAAAAATGGAAAGCCGCTGCCTTTTTGTCTATTAAGATTGAATGGAGTAGGCCTTCAACTCAAAGATGACTAGCACTTCTTGCTCTTATACTAGATAGAAGATATCCTGGCAACCTAGTATACTTAAAAGGGGCGAGAAAGACCTCCATTACCCACTATTCTGGTAACAAATATTGGGAGAGCTACCACAGCCGATGTACATACTCCACATTGTGCACAGTCCTCCACTGTACTAGTTTCTTTTACCAGAATATTCGAAAAGGTTTCTCGAATACCGAATATACTCAACACTGTGAAAAAAGGGTCTCTAATGTCCTCTACGCTTATAACAGAGATGTACGGGAAACTCTCCTTGAAGCTGAATATACTCAAGGGCTCTATGCTTATAACAAAGCACAGAAAAAGGTATTGTGGAAACCGAATATGCTTGACTGGTTAATACTGGCCTCCATTGCCCTCCATGCTTGTAACAAATTATTGAGAAAATTGTCCTAAAAACAGAAGATATGCGGCAAGATGAAAATAATTTCTCTTTATGCTTGTAGCAAAGTTTTCGTGAAAAATGGGTTGTCGCACGTAGAATCACCCATTGGCTCTACGCAGCAGTGTTCATAGCTATCCCAACCAGTAGATTTGTGGTATTGTGGTAGTCCTTCGGTGATATGGCGGATACAAAGTCCTATTACTAGTGCTTTGCATACTAAACTACGGCAGCACTGAGGGGTACTAGGAGGCCTTAATTACTAATATCAGTCAGCGGTTTTGGTTCAAATATTAGTCTCTCACTTCGCGGTTGAAACCTTAGCTCAGGCATCTGGAACAAAACGAAGTACGAAACAAAAAAAATTCTTTCAATGGCTTCTTTCCAGCAGTTTTATGGCAAAAACAAAAAAAATTGCTATGAAAAGTTTCTCAAATCTGTTGTTCGGAGTCGATAAAATTAACAAACACACAACAAGGGTTGTGTGTGAAGCTAGATTGTAATCCTGACTAAAGGGTTGTAGTAATCAATTAAGTCCAGTAAGTTAAATAATATTTCTGTGAGTTACCCTAAATGCATGTGCAAGAGCATTCACAATGATGGAAGACTTTTCACGGCAGTACCCGAATGTTGTGAGTTCGAGACCCTAAAATTTTAGAGAAAATGCTGTACCAGACGACATATTTTAGAGGAGCAGACTTTTTAGAAAATAATGCTAGGCACGATATGGATGAGACCTTGATCGCTGTAGTTAGTCTCCTCGACTTCAAACTATCTATCTAACTACATACATACATAACTGATCATTGTAACCCCTTAGCCTGGATTACGACTTAGCTTCTCACACTATCGATGCTGTTTGTGTTAGTTTCATACATGAGTGGCGGGACCTAGAGGTTAAAGTCGATTCCGAACGACAGAATTTTGAAAAGCTTTTCATAGCAATTTCTACTCAGAGTTTTTGCCAGAAATCTGCTGAGGGGAAGTCGCCGAAGGAATATTTCATCGACTCTTTGCTTTGATGCCTGATCTAGAGTTTGAACCGAGGCCTAACCTAGACTAGACCACGGCGACCTAACTAACTACGGATTCTATTGACATCAGATGGATGGCTTGGGGTAGGCGAAAGATAGCGCGGCATATCTGTCCAAAAAATGGATCGAGGAGGATATACGAAAAGTCTTGTCAACCTCAAAGGAAGCATGGTGCTGTCAAAGCCATACTGGTTGCATTATGGGCACTCATGTGAGTTATATTAATTTTGGACATATGGGTGATGCCTTTTGCAGGAGTTGTATAAACCATGAAGAGCAAGAAGCTGTTCTTTGCTTATTAAGTAGGGAAGTAGGGAAGTAGAGAAGGAAATTTAACGTCTACTATGACGACGAATTAAATTATTTCTCTCTAAATGACATTTGGAGTCTAAATGGATTTGAGTTGAGGCTCTGGATGGCACGAGAACCAGGAGAAATAGATAACTGTGATAACGCAATGAGCCATATAAGGCCCAAGTGTGCCTATATACCCTATTTTGGTAGGCACTTCCCTATCAAACTTTCTAGTGGAAGACATAGAACACCGTTTCTAATACTTTCTCTACTTTTTGAAATTAATTTAGAATGTTTTTAATTTAAGGAAACGCTATAATATAAAAGGAAAAAGAAAGCAGAAAACCATTTAAATGTAACAAAAATATTCTGTTGAAAATGAAAATGATATTTGGTTTAATAAATTTCCTATCCTTTGGTCAATATATGGTGGCAGCCCACTATTTTTCTTCAATATATGAGTGTAAATGTCTTTCTTTGCTCTTCTATGCGTATGTATGCATGTATGTGTCTCTCTCTATCTCTATTGCAAAAATTTATATCACTTGAGCTTTTGTAAGCCTTAAGGCAAAAAGGTTGTCCATAATAAACCCTACCATTACCATTAATTTCTTCCTTACGTCCATCGCAATGTCTTCTTGCATATCTTGTCTTGGCAACTGTTGCTATAGCAAATATCCTGACTATGTCCTATTGTTCGAATGCAAAGGTAACGGGGAGGTAGAAAAACATTAAAGACGTTATACGTATCTCGTTCGTATCGTGGCTTGTCATCATGTCTACCTTATTTTTTTTTGTTTTTGCTTTTCAATTCGTATCATTTCGTTTAGTTTAGTTTGCCATGATGGGTGAAATTGTAATTAAAATTAAATCCAAAACCAATTGATTATGCCTGAGGTTATTTTGTCAGCTATGAAATGTTACAACTACTCCGTCCGTACATTTGTGCATGCATTGGTGTTGTGTTGCCTGGTTATTGGTTTTCTGGGTTTTTTTCTTCTTTCTTTTCTCCTTTGGCTGTTCTTAGCTTAACATTACATTGTAAGGACAACGGCACACCATAAAATTCCTGACAAATTAAGACATACATATATTTGGTTATCCTTGCAATATGTATAATTAGTCGAAATGAGAGTGATGATAGCATTGGTAAAAACAAGACAGACACACACGCACACACATACAATTTGTTTACTTAAAAGGTAGCATATTTCAAGGCGATAAGGATTGATGGTTTAAATAAAGGATATAAATTTTATGATAAGAAATTGATGTTAATGATGACAAGTATTCTCAAATATTAGTAATTAGTATCCTCTCTTTGCCACAGTTTAGGTTTTAGCAAGACCTTCAGTTGTTTTAGAGTTTATATGAAGACTATATGGCCAGTTATGCTGTGTCAGGATTCCATAGGCAAATTCTAGATGGTCGCAGCCAAAATTCTCATAAATTTTCTGACTGAAAAGCGAGTAACCATTCTATTCCATCGTGATAATGCAATGACGTGGATATGCTGAATACTTGCAAGGAAACCTAAATTCTGAATTGTATTGTATTGCATTGATGCAGCAGCCTTGAGAGTATTCGAGATAAGAATCCTACGTAATATATTTGGTCCAGGCTAGATTTGGCAATAATTTCCACATCCAATCCAGTCGCAGTGAACTGTATGAGTTCCTCAACGACATAGACGTTGTGCAGCGCTTGCGCTTGCTCGGCCATGTCGTTCGAATGGAGGAGGATGCTCCGGCAAGACGGGTATTTGATGCGGGGATCTGCGGAAGGCGATGAAGAGAACGAACTTGTTTGCGTTGGAAGGACCAAATCAAGGAAGCCCTGTCATCGATTGGTGTGAACAACTGGCGCAGGCGAGCAAAAAGCAGAGGCGCCTGGAAGGATGTGGTAAGACAGGCCGAAATACGTTAATGGCTAATTAAGTAAGTAAGTATTGTATAATACGGTGGTGGGATCACTTGTGACCTATGAAGCCAATGTACGAACAAATGAAACGAAATTGAAGAACACTTTAATAGAATTGGGTAAGATACAGAGAGTGGCATCCATTATTATGAACGATATAATGAGTACCTTTCTTTCGGCGACGCTGAAGAGCGTGTTGCATTGAAACCTTGGTGAAATTATGAAAATATTGAAATGAGGGCAATGGGATACGGGATTTGCTGTTCCTGACTCCTGCTCTACGTAATATTTGATTCGTTGTCTCAAAGTATACTTACACATGAGGTGTAAAGTCTTCTGCTTCCCAGACAAAAAGCTTCTGCAGGTATCCGATGCAGAGTGTTATCCTTATTCCCTCCATCTCACTGGCCATGTAATTTAAGGCGCTTTTTTACTCATGTTAGAGTACAGTAAAGGGAAGTATTATAGCTTGTGATCCTATTAGTGCCAATAGGGTTGATAGTTTCTACAAAACAATCCAAAACTATCCAATTTAATTGAGATAATCGGAACAATTATGTCCTTTAATGTGTTAAAGATTGAGCTCTGCATCGTTCATCTTTGACTGTTGGCTATGTCATGGAACCCATAAATGTTTCGAGATGTTCTTGAGAAGTTACTGTATTCATGTATAAGAATGGACATTGAGTTTAAGTTTGCGAAGAACTTAATCATAGCCTGGCTGTCCGAGAAACTGGCTCAACAACAAATTGGCTGCTTTTATTTGGTCAAGGTCTCTGCTTGCAAAGGTACACGAACTTCAATAAGCATGAGAGCATCGTACAACCAGATTGGATCCACTAAGACTTAATAGAACTAGTCGTTCATATGTACATAATTGTCCATTTCAACCCTTTAGTCAGGATTACAACCTAGCTTCTTACATCACCCATGTTGTGTGTATTACTTTTATCCTTATGTGGAGGAGGGAGCTGCTACAGTTTAATGTTGAGTTTGAACGACAGATTTGGCAAACTTTTCAACGCAATTTGATTTTAATCTCAGAGTTATTGGCCAGAAGACTGCTGAGAGGAAGTTGCCGAAATAACTTTTTTCATGTTTTTTTTTTGTTTCAAATGTCTGAGCTTGGATTTGAACCACAGGATTTTGTATAAATAAAACAACACACTATCTACACTACGATGACTTCCCAATTCAACGACCATGCATGTGCATACCATTTTCGTCTACTCTACGAGCGCTTGCATTGGAAATTTGAATCACATAATTTCGTCTAAATAAGCCAAAATACTACCTACACCACGCAGACTTTCCAAACCAATGACTACTCTACGAACACATTTAAATCCTAATTGCATCTCAATTAAAGAAAGTGTGGAGAAAAGCTTGATACTGATGGTAAGACCAGCTGCTTTGTGAAATGCCTTAAGACCAAATCATTAGATCTTCTGCGTTAGTGCCTTTAGCACGATGTTCTACAGCAAGGTTAACAAAACGCATCGATACGTCCCTGTATTTCACTTTTCTAACGAGATCAGCCCCCCACTGGAAGCAATAATGTAAAGGACCTGCTAGACCATCCCCATAGCCTAATTTCTTAAACCGCACGATATTCCACCGAAAGGATGACATAACACCCAGTTGCTTTGTCCCCCATATATTTTTCTTGCTTTCCCAATGGAAGCAGTAAAGTAAAGCACCTGTTTTAAGTATTTAACCACAACCTCTTATCCCCGTCATAACTTCCTTCAGCACGATATTCCACCGAAAGGATGACACAACACCCATATGTGCTTGGTCCCCATACATTTTTCTTGCTGGATGAACCTCCCCAAAGCAGGCAATAATGTAAAGGACCTGTTCTAAGTATTTAATTGAAAGAAATCCAATTCTAGAATAAATTATTTGGGAATTATTTTCTATCAAAATAAATTACAATTTATGACAATTACAGCCTTTTTTTACGACAACAAAAATAAATTATGACACCCAAAAAAAACCAAAAAAACTGCGCGTCATTTAAATTAAAGACCCAATGGCATGATGAACAACGTTAACAATTAAAATACAAAAACAAAACCACAATGAATGAATAAGAATAAAAAAACGCTGTAAGAAAATTGTTAATAAAACAATAGGCGTCTAATGGTGAGTGTCTTAATGAAATTAAACACACACACACAGACGACAATATTTATTAAAATTAAATAAAAATAAATAAAAAATTGAATAAAACATTTGAATGAACAAACGACGAAGAAATAATAATTATTTTAACAATAAATACAAGACTAATGGCATACATGTATACAGCAGTAGACGGCATTTAAGCCCATTGCTAAAGACAACAAAATACTTGAAACACATGCTACTAAAGGCTGTTGCCTGTACTCACACTCTCAGTTGCAGCTATTGGTGCGACTGTTGCTGTTGCTACTGTTATATTTGCTTGTCTTGTAATAAAAGCATACAGACACACATACACATATAAATATGTATGTATATATACCTATACAAATACTTAATAACCATACATTGTTTATATATAATTATGTGTAGGTATGTACAGTGGTGGACATTAGGTTAGCACATTAGCTATATACACATTTCCGCCACCGTGCTTTACTGTTTTCGATGTGTATTTCGGGTTGTGCTGCGTGTTTGGAGGACGCCATACATAACGTTTTCCATCAGATCCGAAACGACAGAACTTTGATTCGTCACTCCAGAGAACATTTTTCCAAAAATTTATTGGCTTCTCTAAATGCTCACGGGCAAATGAAATTCGAAGCTTCAAATTTTTCTTTGATACAAGTGGCTTATGTTGTACAATGCAGCCACGCAAATTTCTCTCATTTAATCTTCTTCTAATTGTTCGTGAGGAGATGCTGATTCCAAATTTTGATGAAAACTCTCTATTAATTTCATTGGAAGTTACAAATGGGTCCACAACAGCTGCTCTATAAATGAAGGAATCTTGTCTACGGTTGGTTTTTCTTGGTCTTGGGGTTTGTGTGACATTTTTGTTCGTCCCATAGGTTTGAATGTGTCTTAATCCATTGTACACCATCTTTCTGGAGCAGTTTAATATGGATGCGATCTCACCAACAGTGTTTCCTTTCGAACTCATTCGCTGAATTATATGGCGCTGCGC
This sequence comes from Sarcophaga rosellei, assembly GCA_930367235.1. NCBI lineage: Eukaryota > Metazoa > Arthropoda > Insecta > Diptera > Sarcophagidae > Sarcophaga > Sarcophaga rosellei. The sequence goes on along the minus strand of OV884020.1, from coordinate 9,273,620 downwards.
TTCTGTACACCATTTACTTTTAGCCATTTCTAATTATTAATTTGCATTTTTATTTAAATTTTTTAAATAAAGCATTTATAAAACTTACCAATTAGAGATTTTAAGCACAAAAATAATAAAATAAATATTTGTGTATCTGAATTTCTGAAATGTGCTAAATTAGTGTCCAGTTCAAATTACTTATTATTTGCAAATTATACAAAATAAAATAAGAATAGCAAAAGAGAAACAAGCAAAAAATAACGGTACATAATGATTACACCATATACAACATTTATAGGTAAATACTTAATTTAATTTTCATAACTAGCAGAAATATACGCTTTTGAATTTAACGCATGTGAAGTGTGCTAACCTAATGTCCACCACTGTATGTATGTATGTGTATGTTGGTATAGTATTGCATATGTATAGGCAAATATTTATGCTAGACAAACGCATAAATTGTTTCATATTGTTGTACAGTGTGTGTGCTGGTATGAAAATAAATGAAGACAGGCGTTTAGTGAGAAAATGTATGCAAATATGTATGATTATGTACATGTATGTATGTGTTATGTGTATGTGCAAGTGTGTGATAAAGCAATAATGCCTTAGCTGTATGCATATAGTATGTATTTGTATATTTAAACATAAAATACAAATGAATATGACACATGTAATCATATGGCATTCATTAGACGGCGCGAGGTATTTATTTGCGCTTCACTAATTACAACAACAATAATAACTACTGTTACAACAACAACAACAACAATCATAATAATAATGTTAATAGCAACAACAACTATACACAAAGCATTATGCTTTATAACAAGCACAATATTAAGCTTCACATAGAAGAGAGCCTTACAGGGAAAATAAAAAAAAAAAAAATTCCTGTAGAAAATGACAAAGTCTTTGACAATAAAAACTACGACAACAACAACAATAAAACTACACAACAATTTATAGTTGTCACAGTATGAGTACATACAAGTATAATTTGTTTAACAACAGGCTTAACTACTATCGGGTTATGCATAAAGTGGCTTCAAAAGCGTTTAACTTTGCATATACTATTGATGAGAAGATTGCAGCCTATGTTGCGGGACTACTGGTGTTCAGCAGTGAATGTCAAGTAGCTTGCACTTTTTGACTAGGGAAGCTACTATGCAACCTGGTGAAAGAAGAAGTAAACATGCAGCCAATGTTAGAAATGTGTGTCAAAACTAAACAACAATCAAAAAAATTACGTAGCAATAATCCAAGGAACTCTGCAGAAATTAAGCCCCAAGCGTACTATACCAGACAGACAATTCAGTCGAGAATACTTTTCTAAGAATTCTTTATCGATAACTAATCAATATCTAGCCAACCTATCCACATCGATTTTGCCAATTATAAATAATTCAAAATTCAAGCCTCAACCCAGCCACTGATCCTCCAGTATGAAACGAGAAATGAGAACTCAGGCAGCCGTTAAATATGGCTGACTAAAACTATAAGCAAGGTTTGCATATCATCACTAATGACCTCATGAAAGATGTGTTTAGTCGTCATAGTACCCAAAAGGGGTAATTTTCGAAAGTGCAAGTGGCGTTTCATTTTGTTGAATGCGATTGCAAAACTCATGGCCACCTTACTGCTTTGCGAAATACACACAGCAGTGGAGAAAATTCTGCGCCACAAACAGGTCAAATGAACACGTTGCGCACTAGAATTGAGCAAACAAAGGAGTATAACATGCATCCCTCTTTGCAGTTGGTCTACTTTGAATGAGCCTTTGACACCCATCACGTCACACACAGTAGGATATTCTATCATACATACATACATACATAATTAGCCATTACAACCTTTCAGTCGTCAGGATTATGGTCTAGCTTCTCACACCACTCATGTTGTGTACCTTAATTTTATACTTGAGTGGCGGGACCTACAGTTTAACGTCGACTCCGAACGACAGATTTTGTGAAACTTTTTCATGGCAGGTTTATTTAATCTCAGAGTTTTTGCCAGAAATTTGCTGAGAGGAAGTCGCCGAAGAAATATTTTTTTTTCGTTTTGATGTCTGGCCTGGGGCTCGAACCCGGACTTTACGTCTAATAAGCGAACACACTACCTACTAGACTACGGCGACTACCAGGAAAAGTTATTTCTGACAAGAATATGCTTCTAATCCGTAAATTTTAAAGGGACATGAGTAGAGATTTGTCTAATGCATTAGAATATGCAGGGGTAGCCTGAGGACAGCAATCCGCCTTCTGAACATGCGCTGGCGACTCAATACTGTGTTCAGAAAGGGATCACCTCAAGCCCAATATGATTCTGTGATAAAGGGAATGAAGTCTAGGAAAACATAATTGGAATCTGCAATTAGGTAATGCAACTCTGAAGGAAACAACTAGCGGCGTATAAAGGATAAGGCAGTGAGTTATGTAAAGTGATTACGAAAAATGTTCTGAATTTGGTCTGGACAACCAGGTTGGAAGAGACATTATATGGATACCATGCACAAGTTGAGGTCACCTCTACATGGCTGTAATAATAGACTGCTGTTGGACTACAATTGAAAATTATGACCTGCAAGTTGTATGCTTTCAACAAAATGGTACTAAGGGTCACAACAAGAGTGAGGTTGGTTGTCCTGAAGTTTCAAGAAAGAGTAATTTCAAGTCCTGGTGATGCCAAGTGCCCACTAAGATCATGTCATTCGACACTGTTAGACTTTATTTTAGGTCTATGACAATGACCATATCTACGCAGGACATTCGCTTACGCTGGAGCGTTTGCAAAACAATATTCACCAAGTTATTGACGACATGCTGCTTGAAATGTGTATAGCAGTGGCCAAAAATTCCTTAAAAGAGAAGCGACTGCTGCAATGAATTTAGAAGTGGTCGTTTAACTGACATTGTTTGTCGCCCACTGGCAAGGTCCAAGCATTATAAGGACATAGAAATTCCATTGAAAACATATCTTCTGAGCGCTAAACTTAAACCTACTCTTGAAAACGAATAGTGGATAACCATTTAAGACAGCTAAAATAAAACGCAGATAGGTAGAGAGAGAGAGAGAGTGTGTGTGTTTGCGACGGAGATTGACATCAAATGTTGATGTTTTTTTTTCTTTCTATATTGTTTTTCCTTTGTCTACATACTCACGCACACTTAAGCAATCAATACAAAACAATAAAACTAATTGCAACAGTTAACATAAACACTCACGCAAACATACAAACACATACACAACACAGCCAGATATAGAGAGAAACACTTGTGTGCACACACAGAGACAATGAATAAAATTATTAAAAATAAAAAAGAAGGAAAGAAAAAACACAGAGAATGAAACAAAAGAAATTTGAATGAAAATAAAATAAAACAATAAAAATAAAAAAAAAATAAAATAATTGTTGAGACTCTTTGCATAGCTGTGAATCGAAAGAGAGAGAGAGCGAGAGATGGGGGATAAGGTATTAGAGAGAAAAGGAAATTAAATCAGTTTAACTACAGTATGCTAAATAAAAACGCGTAGTTTTAGTAGCTTTAAGTATTCAAAACAGGTTTATTTTAGTTAAGTATCCGTACTACTGGTGTAGACCTGATGAGTGGGTCACACAGACCCACAAGAAATCTGTGGCATTATAAAGAAAGACAATTATTTAAACACTCTAAAGAAACTAATCCCCCCTTGCGTGTATATAAGTTCTCAGGAAAAATTGTGATCGTTCATTGATAACTTTTATATGGCTTGTAGGGTACGGGGATATCGTTGGAACTTGTATTGCTGATGATTGCTCACCAGGGTTGGTATGGGGCTCGCAATAACCAACATGTTACAGGGCATAGGAACTTCGAGTACCTCAGTTAGTATTATGCACGCATTCAACAGAAGTTTCGCAGCAAGAGGGTAGATCCAATATCGGTAGATACTGCTGGACACGTATGGACATAAATAGAATTGATTTACATCTATCTTTAAATAAGATGGTCACACAACGCACAATTTTTTACTTGCCTCTGTCCTTTTGGTTTTTTTTTCTTTTTTTTTTGTGCGGGAAGGAGGGGAAATGCTTTATGCATTGATGAAGGTCGTCACCATACATGGTATGTCGGACTCTCCCACTGGGTATACCGACTAAAAACCCACCTTGTCTCCTCACCGGGACCCCATTTCGGCACGTGTGCCAGTTCCATCATCGTCAGCCTGCGCTCCACGCACCACTTTCCACTGCGTCTAGGTCATATTTCTTCGTTCGTAGGACATGGTGCACAAATTTTTTTACTGCGTTCCAGCTTTCTCTACTGTCCTTTTGGTTGGCATGTTGAAAAACTTTATATCCTGGAAAATGCCTTCTACAGAACCATTGAATCTAAGGAGGAGCAGGAGACTATCTTTCACCTTATGTGTCAGTATCCTGCTGTTGTTTCTGACCCCTCACTTTCTCATGTCCTTGTCAACGGTCTCTGATATAAAGATCGCTGTATCACAAGAAGTCGACGTAGTCTAGTAGGTAGTGTGTTGACTTATTAGACGTAAGGCCACAGCTCAAACCCCACGAAAATATGAAAAAAATATTTCTGTACCACAAGATTGGGGTCGGGTTCGCCTAGGGAATGTTTTATACACGGTTTAAATATTTACTGTCGTATCAATGCTGGCCCAAATATAATTAAAATCAAAAGGCACATACAATTATACCTGGACTCACTTCTATTGCCCACACTATATGCATCTAACGGAGAAGTATAAAGACTTTTGAAAGGAATATTCAATGAATTATTTTTCAATAATTGGTAGCACACTACTGCCTTCACTAATTTTTAAGTAAGTCTAGGGCTATTAAATAGAAAAAAGCTCTCAATATGTGTCCTTATGTATGAAGACGAAATGGGCTACCACCTTAAGCATAGATAACGTGGGTCTACCCAGCTGTTATCATCTCTGTGATATAAATGATATAATTTTATTTGTTTAATAATCTTTTGTAAATGTTTACAATTTTATTTCTAAAATAATTGCTGTAAACAAGTCCTTTAATTATGAACAAAATCAAACAAAAGTTAAAATAATTTTTATTTTTTAAACTTTATGCAAAACTTATGATAAACTAACTGCGAATAAAAAAAACTTTGCCTGAAAATATTTTATAAGAAGAAAAACTGCTAAAACTACTGAAAACCATATAAAAATATGTATTACATCAACTAAAACATAGAAAAGACAAATTAAAAGTCCTTTTTATGAAATTAATGTATTTGTATGATGATGTTATGATGTTCCTCCTTCTGTTTTTAAGAAACACAATATAAAAATGTAGTCAGTCAAGATCGAATTTATGATACTCTAACCACACATCAGTAAAGTTGGCCGCAAAATCAATGAAACATTAATCAAGACTATCACCTCGGAGAGAAGTAATTAAGGACATGGAATCCTTCTAATATCTCCCTTCTAGATTAAGGACACTCAACTGAAAAACTCCACCATAAAGCTGAATACCTGTAGCTGTTGTGTTAAGGACTTCCAAGAGGCTCTTTCCTACTTTGACAATTAATAACGATCATGTTCTTCAAATTACTACTTTTAAATAAGTTGGCTGTTGTGTTTAATAGGCGTTCCTATCAGGTCTTCCAACAGGCCCTTCCGTATTCTGACATTCGATAGCATTCGATGTTGAGGCTACTTCTTTTGAAGAAGTTGTAATTTATTCAGTTTGTTTTGACAAATCAAAATTGATTACCATATACAACGAAGTGCGTTTGGTCAATGAAGTCTGGGGCAGTTGGCAAATGACTTTGATTTTCATCCAACAATCATCTTCAGCGATGAGCTCCACTTCTAGATTAATGGGTTCATGAACCAACAATATTGTCGAAATTTATGGACGATACCAATGCACATGAGATCCAAAGGCATCGAATGCATCCTGAAAAAGTTACTGCTTGGTGTGTATATTCTAGTGACAGCCATCACTGTCAACGGCGAGCACTAAATGTCAATGATTACCAATTTCTTTTGGCCAGAATTGGATAATCTGGATACTAAAAACATAGGGTTTCAATAGGGCGGCGCTACAGCTCATGTTACATTGGATGTTTCACACAAGCAATTAAAGGTCATGTTCATCTTCGGTAGGGGTGATGTAAACAGATCCTCGAGATCGTGCGATGGCATTGTTAGACTTTTCCTGTAGTCATGAGTGTACGCGAATAAGGCACAATCCACAGCGTTACACAAAGTTAATGTAACCGATGCCATCCATCAAATAAGACCTGATATTAAAGCTATACGTATAAAAAAGTGATATTTCGAATGCACTCCACTTGGAGAAGCCGTGGTAGATATTGGAACGACTTTATATTCCACACACAATGATATTAAGAGCTTTTCAACACTTTGATTTATTTAAATTTAAAGATAGGAAGCGCTTAATGAAAGACTCGACTTAGAGTTGCCTTGAGATATGACTTGGAAAAAAGTAAATTTTCTATCCAATCATGGATTTAAGTGGAGAGAGAATTTGTTGTCGACCAGTATTCTGCGTAAACCACTTTTTTTGTTTGTTTAGTCGGTAGGATTAAAAGTCCATTTACTACTATGACGTGACAACAATAGCTGACGTAACAGAGACCAACATTGTTGATCTATTTCAAGATAAGCTTTTACAAAAATTGTCTCGAATATGTGATCGAAAAGGGGTTTCAGAATTTTCCGTCATGACTTTCTTGTACGCCATATTGAGCAATATTACCCAAAAAACTATTGATGGACTAGTGAAAGGCGATTCTTTCTTCAAATTACTTTAGATTATGGCTCTGTATGTCTATTCTTTGTTTTATTCGTAGGATAATGTAACATACTATGTATTTAGCACTTCAGCAACAGCTATTGGTTTAGGCCTCAAAAATGCGCAATGGTTTTAGGATGGCATCTTAAAATTGCTCGAAAAAATCATAAACTGAAAGTTGCCGTAGTCTAGTAGGTAGTCTGTTGGCTTATTAGACGTAAGGCCATGGTTCAAACTCCAGGTCAGACATTTCTAATAAAACGAAATAATAAAAAAGTATTTCTTCGGCGACAAAAACTCTGAGAGTAAATAAATTGCCATGAAAAGCCTTTCAAAAATCTATCGTTCGGAGTCGACTTTAAACTGTAGATCCCCCGCCACTCATGTTTAAAATTAACACACACAACACTAGTGGTGTGAGAGGCTAGGATGTAATCCTGACTAAAGGGTTGTAATGACCAATTATATATGTATGTACGTTATGTTATGTATGAACTAATAAACTGTAATGTTTAATACTTTTTTGTTTTTATAAAGTTTTTGCCTTTTTCACAGAAAAGAGAAAAAAAGTCCATTATGGAAATCATGAAAATTAACGCACATACCCAATACAACAATGTTGACTTGCTAAACAAACGAAATGAACAAACAATTTTACACTAATTATACGGTCTGACTACACAAATTCGTTATCTCTCTCTCTCTTTCACTACTCACACACACACACACACATAACTCAAAAAATTACTTATGAAACACGTTTATATGCCAATAAAAAGAGCGAGCAACGCAGTATAAAAAATATGAAGAGTTACAGGATGTTGAAGTAATACTTCTATACTGGCATTTAATAACTTGCATCCTAGGGATTTGGAGATGGATGATGTAAATAACTATGGAGTTTCGCCTCGCATCTCCTTAGAAAGCTATTCATTTTAGAAGGCTTTAGGCCTTAAAGATCTATGTAATGGACATTCTATCAAACCTATTACGCTCTCAGAAACTCCAATTATTAAAAAGAAATTCAGTATAGGGTACCCTATAGTCCAGATTGCCTATAATCAGTCCTTTCTTACACCACCACACCATCTATTAAAAAACTGTCTTCGTTGATCATTAAGACAAGTTCGACACCATTTCCAACAAATGTTGCACTGACCAGTCTGTGGTCAAACAAGGCTCTTCCCCTCAAGTGTGTCGTAATATTTTTGAAGAAAAATTTTGAAATGAAAACTTTATTGCCAGTCAAAAAAAAACAAAAAAAATTAACAAAATTGTTGCTTTTGTGGTAAAAGGAAAATGAAACTACAACAAAACATACAAAGATAAATAGAAAAACAAACAAAAACATAATTTTTGCGTTGTGTGGCATAAACTGTGGAACGTTTGGTTGCTGATGATGATGATGATGGCAGCAACGTTGGTTGGTTGGCTGGTTAAACGAATAAATGAATGAACAAATGAATAAATGAATGACTGACTGAATGAGTGAGTGAGCGTATGAATGAATGGTTCTATTGCAGGGTTTGTTTGTTTGTGTTGTTCCTCTATTGATGGTTTTTTTTTGACTGTCTGTCTGTTTGTCTTTTACTCTGTCAGTTTGTACGCTTCAGCAGCTTTTTAAATGAGCATGTTTTTCTTCCTACACTGTTTTCTTTTTTTTCTCTGTTTCATATGAGTATGTCCATGTAGTTTTTTTTTTCCATTGCACTCACACTCATCCTCTCACTTTCTCTGTCTCTGTCTCTTTGTGTACTTTATGTGCATGTACATATGTATGTGTATGTGTGTTTGAGTGTTTGCTTTATTTAGTTTATATTCTTGTTTGTTAACTTTATTTGTTTGTTCATTCAGTTGTTTGTTTCTCTGTATGAGTTTGTCTATTTATAAGTGTTTATTTAAGTCTGTACGAGTATGTGTGCGTGTATGTGTTTGTTTGTTTGTATTTGTGTCTATTTGTTTGTTGATTTAACAAATATTATGGTCATTAAGTAAATTGCTTGCTATACTCACACAAACATAGTATATACACTCCCCGCAACACAATCATACATCAGCAAAGGCAACACCAGCACCGTTAATACTAATTTGTTCACTTGTTGTTCAGTTGAGTTTTTTCTTTCTTTTTTTTCAAACAACAGGGGCACCCCATTAAAATCGAACAATAGCTTGAAATTCAAGGATGTTTTGTTCAAAACATTGAATTTGTTATTCTACTGTAGCCATACATAAATAACAGAAGCATTCAGAAAAAAAGGACGAGAAAAAAATAGATTATGAACATAGAAAAATAAGAAATTGTTTGTGACAAAAGAAATTAAATTATGAGCGATTTTATTCTACTTTTTTTTTGGCTTTCAAAATTGTGTCCATTGGAAAGAGTTTAACGGGCGTACGTACGTAGTTGGTCGGTTTTATAATCAAGTAATGAGGGGTGTTTGTGTTTCTTTAGCAATTGCTTTCAAACAACTTAATTTTTCAGCGGAATGTCGTATGAGCTGGTGGTGTTCCAATATACTGGAAATGCTGTTTAAAAAATAATTCTTAGGAATAGAACGAGTTCTGTTGACATTGTGAACAGGATGTCAATGGCCAGCTTATGTCTGGAAATTATAGAATACCAGCAAATCATACTTAAACTAGAAATTAATCGTCATTTTCTATGATAGGGCTCTAGAGCCTTAAATCAATTATGGCCTTTCACATAATATTTCTTCATTCATTTTAATCTCAAATTTTTTGCAATTTTGATCCAATCACCTATACTAGTCTCATGTTTGGACCACACACCACCTATACATTGACTCTAAAGCCATGTCACTGCTGTACTGCCTTCTGAAATACCGATATATTCATTTAAGCTGGATTCAGCCATCGTTTCAGAACAACAGTTCTATTTAACGTTTCTCTTTTTGAGAGAGGGAGAGAACAATTTCAGCTCGAATTGGTTTAATTTTAATTTTTGTTCCGAAACAATCGAACTGTGCTGCCAGCTACTTTAATTTTTTTAAGTAAATTTGAACTGAGCTGCCACATCATATTATGTGTATGAATAATAAAATACAGAGCGGTTGGTTAGTACTGTTTGTTTATTTTGTTTGAATATTATTAAAAAACTGTTGAATATTATTAAAAACAAACCTAAACAATTAAAAACAATATTAAAAATAAGATGGATTATCATCTGCTACTGTGCTGCCTAATTGTAAAACTAACACGCATCGTTTACAAAAATGTTTCATATGGTAACCTTGTTTTTACAAAACAATTGTTCGAAGTGGGTGAATTGTTTTGGAACAAACTCTCAAAAAACTGAACTTGTTTCGGAACAGGCATTTTGTTCTGAAACAATGGCTGAATCCAGCTTTTCAATTGGCGTAAATTGTCTGTAATTGGTTTGCAAGCAAGTTTGACTGGCTTGACTATCGTTATGTCATCGTTTATTTAGAGAACCATCTATTACTCTAAGAAAATAGGTGCCTGGTATTGCCCGACAAGGCTTCGTCGGGAATCCTCAGGGCACCTTACGTAAGGGTACTTACTTCTCAACTTTGTACGGCAAATATTTTTGGGAACAACCACAGAAGCAAAGGTCATAAAACTGTACATTGGCTGTGCTTAAGCTATCAGCTGCCATTCACGAAAAATCCAACTCACGTATCAACCATTCAGATCACTGGCTTAACATTCACAATGTCTTCAATATGCCGATTATGTGCTAGAAATATATTCAGCATGGAGCTTATTTCTGTAGCATAAGAGGTTTAGAGAACCTAAAAGTATGCAGCAAAAGTGAGTGTTCGAATCAATGAACGTGGTAAGAGAGAGAAAACATTCCTTGAGGAAGAAGGTCATCCACACATATGGTGCGTTATTGTCATTGTGGTGATGCATTGTACTATACAGTGTTAGTTGACGTCAAACCGATATGATATAAGAGAAAATCGAAAGTTACGAAAAACTATGTGATATTCGGAATCAAGCCCCTTAGTAGTAACGATAGAACAATGAAACACATGACACGTTACTATGATGTTCAAATAAATCAATAGAGTTTGAGACCCTAAGCTTATATAACTATTAGTAGAGCAAGTGGCCATAGCTTAGTACATAGTGTGTTGGCTCATTAGACGAGAGCCCGTGGTTCAAACCCTAATTCAGATTTCTCAAAGAAAACGAAAAGTACCTTAATTATGTCGTTCGGGGTTGCGTTAAGCCCATTAGGTTGCGCGACTCTTAGATGAATGAACACATACATACAGCTTGAGTGTAAAGCTGGGTTGTAATCTAAGACTAAGAGTTGTAATGGCCAATGTAATTCTTAATTAATTAAAGCACGACTTTCAATTCTGATTTTTTGCATAAAACTTTAGGAAACTTTTAACACCCCGAAGTTATTGTGTAAAATCAATTGTTTTGGGAAAAAGTGACTGTTTAGTACACAGATGTTTCATTATCGTTTACCACATTTTTTCGAAAAGAACATTGGCGGACAGTGAGCTATGTCCATATGATGACCAATGTTGTCTTGTGTACAATTGAAGGTTATGAACTCGACAGTATGTGGTATCTCAAGCCAAAATACACGGCTGTTTTTGGCTTTATTGAATGAAAGGTTTCTAAATTGTCAGGCCCCTAGACTTTTTTGTGGCGCAACGTTAAAGATCATCTGTCTATGCGGATAATATGCTTATGTTGTAGCATTTGAAACCTTTGAAGAATCGATTTCCTCATGCTTCATATTCAAGTCATAGGGCTTACCAAGCGAGATGTTACTGCAGCCTTTAGTGCTATTGTACGGGAGTCTATTATGATAGGTCTGGCAGTAAATCAGGGCAAAAAGAAGTACATGTTGTCGACAAGTAGGGATATGCGGGGTATTGGATCTCAGATTATGGCCGATAACTATACTTTCGAAGGAATTTATTTATCTTGGCTCTGCCGTTACCACCAAAAATGATGTCAGCCTGGAGATCAAGCGCAAGATCACTCTTGCCAACAGATGCAATAGGCAATTGAGTACGACAAAACTAATACTCTACAAGACGCTCATCCTACCCGTGTCTTTATGCCTCAGAAGCATGGAGACTATTAAACACTACACTGATGCAGCAGCCTTGAGAGTATTCGTGAGAAAAGTTCTATGCAAGATATTAGGTCCACTGCGAGTTGGTGATGAGTTCTGCATCCGATCTATCAATGAGCTGTAAGAGCTCTTCAACGACATGGACGTTGTGCAGGGTATTAATATCCAGCGGCTGCGCCGGCCCGACCATGTCGTTCAAATGGAGAAGTATACTCCGGCAAGACGGGTATTTGGTACGGGGATTTGCGAAAGTTGACGAAGAATATGACCTTGTTTGTGAGAAAGCCTGGAAGGATGTGTTGAGGCAGGCCGAAGTCCGTTAATCGGTTTGGAAGTGGAGAATTAAGTAAGTAAGCAGTATTATTCTAGTCGTGTGTTCATATATTAGGTGAGTATCTATTTTCATAAAACCGTTTGTAAACAAGCAATATTTTTGAATGTTAATTAAATTTATAAAAATAATTTCAAATTTATTTTTAATATTTAATTCTGAATGAAATAAATTAATACGAGTATTTTTGTTTGTTTTCTTTTCTCCCATTTTGCTAAAAAAAAATCTGCCTAAAGTTTAATGTAGCGTATGAATGATTTTTAATTATTTGATTATAAAAACAATATTATTTATTTATTTAAAATTTTATTAAAATATCCCAATGCAAATAATGCAATAATAAAAACAAATAAATATAATAATTCTTTTCCTAGTTTTTTTTAATTTTTTTATTTTTTTTAAAGCAAAAATCAAAAACTCAATTCATATTTTCCTATGATGCATTCGTAATTCATACAATAAATCATTTTTATTTTTGTGTTTTTTATTATTATTGTTGTTGTTATTGAATTTTTCATAATAATTTTTGTTGTGAAATTAAATTAAAATAAAATTAAATAATAATTCAGTTTGTAAAGCATTTATAACTTTATTTAATTTAAAATGAGAGAGAGAAAGAGATACACATACAAAACATACAACTAAGAGTATGTAGGTGTACGTGTGTATGCGATGCCTGCGAGTGTGTATATTTATATTGATGATAAACATTAATTATTGTTTTATTAAATAGTAATTAAATATTAATTTATAATACTTTTTGTGAGAATTAAAATTTGGTGTTGTTAGTGGTGTTTTCATTTCATTTCATTTTACTTCTTTTTTTCTCTCTCTCTCTTCAAATATACATAAATATCCTTTTATAAGTTGAGTATTTATTTATACATGTTGCTTACGCTGCATATAGTGGTCAGTTTATCTATCTCTTTTATTCCCTCTCTCTCTCTTTCTCTCTCTCGCTACTCATGTTTACTAATGAAACAAAATTGTCAAAAGCCACTTAATTAACAACTCAATGTGGTTTTATTGGCTTCATTTTGTATGTATACGCTTCAATAATTAGTTTTTGTTTTAGTATTTGTTTAAAAACTAAAATATTTTGCTCTTGTTGCTGTTGTTGTTGCCATAGCTATGTATGTATATGCTATTTACATATTATTATTGGAAACACTACTACTCTTTTACGGTATGCATCTACATCTACACATACATATGTTGAAATATTTGTTTTGCATTCATATTTACATATTTTGCATATAAATGATTAATTTCATCTCTATATTTGAGGTTAATTAATTAGTCTTATGGTTTTCCATATAAAACTTTATTAAAATCATAAAAAGTATATTAATTTAATAAGAATTTTTTAATAAACAAACAAATAATGCTAGATTTTATAACCACTCTTATAGATAAACCCAAAAAAAAAAATTAAAATTTTTAACGTTTCTAAAAACAATGAAAAAAGGATATATGGCAGGATTTTTTGTTTGAAGTCCTGAAATAAAAAAGGGTAACTACTCTTAATGCCTACTCTTTTCTACGACTTGTAGTGTGAAAAGTTTTAAGATTTGACGCTTGGTTCACAAACATTTTTATGCTTCATTTTCAACAAAAAAAAGTTTTTTATGTCATATCCTGTAGTGGTGTGAAGTAGAAATTTTAGCGGAATGAAATTTGATCTTAGTCAAAACCTACCAACACAGAAAGAAAGTAGGGGAACGGTAACTGTATTCAAATAGGCCGAAGGTCTGGTTCAAAGAGTGCCATGTCCTTCAACGACGGTCCTCTACCTAACTAACCTACAAAAAAATATTGCTTAAATTAAAATTTAAGTTTTGGTATTAGGTTAGGTCAAACAATGGTTAGGTCAAACCTAAAATAAAAATTCAAATTTAAATACAGGCAACATTTTTTGGTACGTTAGATTAGGTAGCGGAACGTCCTTGAAGGACATAGCACTCTTTGGCATTAAAAATAAATATTTTTATGAAGCTTTTGCTATTATGGTTAAACAAGAGTACAAAATTTGTAGGCTGCAAGCCATAGAAAACCATGAAGATTTATTATCGTTAACAATACACAGCGTATGGTTGAAATTTCAAATGTCCTTTTTCTATATTACGCTAAAAAATTTGTCAAAATTAAAATTTTCGGAGAATTCAAATATTTCTGATTTTGGCATAAAAAAATATTTTTGTGGTCCAATTTTTGCTACCGTATCCCGAAAGTGGGTACATTACAACTCGTAGAAAATTGTGGAGTTTTATTATCCGTAAAAATATTCCATACGTGATTGAAAACTCAAAAGTCAACCATATATCCTTTTTTCGAATATATTAAAAAATTTTAAAATTAGAAATATTGCTTATTTTAATAAATTTTTGTATGAAAAAGAATCAATATTTAACATTTGTAGTTTAATAAATTGATAAAATTGTCCATAAATATATTTTTCCAAGAGAAATTAGAGTTTGGGTGTTTTAATTTAAAGCCTTCAAAATATTTATTTTTAAATGAAATTAATTTTGTTTTTTCGTCTTATTGAAAATACAATTTATTAACCTTGTCTATTTGCAACTTAATAACTTAATTTTAGCACATAAATCAAATATTTATTTAAGCCAAGCACACACATGACTAAATGCACATGTTTGTGTGTGTGTTTATTGTATTTAATAAAATACAAAGTCTTTAATTTTAATTTATTTTATGGTCTTTTCTATTTGATTTTAAGTTTGTCTTTTACGATAAACAAGAATCACATCAATATTTTAATTAATTTTCTATACAATTTTATTAAAAGCATATGTACCAGGCAGTGCAGACATGCATGTACACACATTGATTTGTATAAAGGATTAAAAAAAAAGAATAGAAACAGGAGAAGCAAAACAAAAACTCAAATGAAATTATTTATTATTTTGAAATCTTGCAATGAAACGAGCATATCAGCAGGGCAGGAGATAAAGAGAAAGTGAGAGAGAAAGATCTGTATTTAAATACAATGTTACGTGTTGACAGAGTATAAAAGAGGTTGAGTAAAAAAGGCAGGCAGCCTAAACACGTACTGCTAAACAAAAATATTTATACACATGCAATCATATAAAAACAGTAAAGCAAAATAAAAAATAAAAAAATTAAAGAGTGTTTCTAATATAATTTATATGCCTGCAAGTATGTTTGCTTGTATGTATGTAAATATTTTTATGTACACTGTAAGTATGCATATTGTATGTCTGTGTGTGTTGTATTTTAAATAAAATTCATTTATTTTTCTTTGCCTTAAAGGCATCAAATGCACATTGTAATTAAAAATCCTTTAATATCAAAAACATAAACTCTATATGTCTCTAAATCTTTTGCCACTCGTTCTCTCTTTCTCTCGACATACCTCTCTTTCCCAGTTTCCTCTTTGTTTTAAATAAATATTAAATAACAGCAGCTATTGGTATAACCAATACACATACGTACACAGGTAAATAATCTAAACAATATCTATAATCTGTTTTTCGAAAAACCTCATAAACAACTCACACTGTAGTGGTGGTGTATCCACACACAACAGATAATATATGTATGTGGCCCATAAAGCTTTTAGCCAGGCAGTGATGGTCTATGTTGTTCTTGCTGTTGTTGTTGTTGTCCATGAGTTTATTATTTTACGCAATTTTCATATCTTGTGTGTTTTAATCCATTTACGCATACCTTTGGTCATACAAAATAATCAAAAATAAATTAAAATACTGCTAAACACAGAACATAGAAAATTTTATAGAAAGAAAAAAAAAAACGAGAAAAAATTGCAAAACTGGTAACAGAAATACCTTAAAGGCTTAACTAGGCCGTTATATTTTAATAACCAATACGGTTTATATTTATTAAGTAATTATTTGTCACATTTTGTTTGTACTTTAAAATAGAAACTAGCATCAAAATCATTTTAATTACAATTCTGTTTTTCTAAATTTCATTGCCACTAGCAAATACCAAAAAAAAAGGGGAAAAGGACAATAATGTGTGAAATTATATAAATATTCGTAATTTAATGACTTCTACATATAAATAAAAATTTTGCAGACACTTTGTAATATACTTAGAAAATTATTAAATAAAATGTATTTAATAAAAAAAAATTATTTTCTTTTTAATTTTTATTCTTTAAAAGTATCAATCATGCTTGAAAATATTGTTCATTACAAGTCGTAGAAATTAGTACAGATTACATATGCATAAAAAATTTGACTGTAGCTCTTAAATCTAAAGAGCGTCAAGTATATCCTTTTTTTGGGATAAATGAAAAATCAATGGAATATAACTATTTCTTAGCATTTTTATAATTAAGAGCATTTTTAAAACGTCTTGACGTAGCTTTTATGTAGACTTTAATAAGTTTCTGCTGTTTCTTTGGAAAACAAACCCGCTCTATTAAGTCTTCCAACAGGGAATCTTTTGAACAGTCGACAGTTGATAACAGCCATCTTGTTGATTATATTAAATGACATTATACAGAGATTTATTAAAATTTGTATATGCAACCAGACGTATGAGTAATACGATTTAAAAGTGTATATAATGTGAAAACGGTGATTCGGATTCGGTAAAATTAGGCCACACAATTTGAGGGATGTGGAGAAGCCAGGCTGTAATCCAGGCTAATATTGTACTTATCATTCATTCATTCATGTAAAAAAGCTTGTAAATCTTTAAAGTTTTGTGGGCAAATCAAATGAGACAAAAGCCGTCGGCTTTAATATTCATATTTTTTTTAAAATGCTATTAAAAAACAAATACTTTTTTTATATTTTTGTTTTTTAATTACTTTTATGGAAAAAAATAAATATTAATTTAAAATATTTTATGGAAATAAATATTTACATTTAAAATCAGTTATAAAACAGTAATGGAGAGGAGGGATGATGTTTTTCAGCTGTATTTTATTTATTTTTATATAAATATTTATATAATTATAGTAAATAAATATATGCATTTACCATATATGTTATTGTTAATGTTGTTGTTGTTAGTGCAATAATATTATTATAATTGTTTTTAATGGTTTCACTCAATATTTATTTGGTATGATTACTATAAATTTAAACTGTGAAGATATATTGTGTTTGAATTGATTTTTGTAGCAATTCGAGGAATGCTAGGACCTGATTTTCATCAAAAAATCAGATTCTACTATGAGGCCCATTTCTGGATTGAAGGGTACGTGAACAAATAAATTTTGCTAATTTGGGACAATTCCAATTCACAGGAATGCATACAATGCATTCCCAAAAAAGTCACAGTTTGCTATAGATTTCTTTGAAGACGACGATGGCCAGGCTATCACCGTCAACGGTGAGCACTATAGACCGATGACTGACTTTTTTAGGTCAAAATATTATGATCTGCATACCAACAACATGTGGTTTTAATACAGTGCTACTTGCAACAATGTTCGTGTCATTGACGCTCCGCCTGAGCGATTTGATTTCATGGTCATCTCATGTGAACGTGCTCTGAACTGGCCACCGAGATTGTATTATTTCACCACCGTTAGCCTTATCAAAAGAAGTATGTATGTGTGTGTTTTCGCATGTTTCTAGAACTCATTGTCAAAGTTACTTTTTTTTCTCTATTTATACTTCATTTATTTTTAATCTGGCAACTTCCAGAACGCTATTGCTGATTTGTTGTTGTATTGTAATTTCTTTCTTAACACTTTAGGGTATTTCAACGTATTTATTTTATTGTAATTGATCTACATTTTCAAAATACTGGTATTTTTTGTGTGTGTTAGTTATATGACTAGTGGGACCTACAGTTTAAAGCTGACTGCAGACCACAGATTTTTGAGAAATTTTTCATAGCAATTTTATTTACTCTCAGAGTTATTACAACAAGACTGCAGAGGCCTTCATTGAAGAAATGTTCCTCCATATTCCGTTTTGCTTTACGACTTCTGAGCTAAGGCTTCAAGCACACGAGGTCGCGTTAAATAAGCCAACACACTAACTACTAGACTAAGGCGATTTCCAGCTCCGACAAGTTGGGTTTAATTCAGATTTATCTGGCCTCTGTACTACTGATTTTATTATCCAATCTTTCCTTTTCAAAAGACTGAGCCAACTTTGCCGTTGCCTTCAATGTTCCACATGACAAAGTACCCATACGAGGACAATTTCCGTACATCTTGTTTTCGTCTCCAAAGACAATTGATATTCTGGGATAATTTTAGATGCAGAGGACAAGCTCTAGGTTGTTTTACTGTCCCCAAATATGTAGTCTTCCGATATGATATTATTGTGCAGGAGATTACATGTTACGAGTAGACCAACTGCTACTTGTTGGTGCTGGTTTTTCAATGCCTTGTTTGCTGTTTTTTTTAATGCCAATAGTTTATTTTATTATTATCAGTTATTTATTCAATATTTTTTTTTTTTCTTTTATTTTATTTTTTCTTTAATTGTTTTTTTTTTCTTTATAAAATTTATTTTCATAATTGTTTTTATTGTTTTTGTCGGTACTGTTTCTGTGTTATATATTTTTTTCTCTGTTTGTTTTTAAAAACACACACACACACACACTCACTTATGTATAAACGCAATTATTGCAACTAAATACTAGAGATTAAGTTAAAAGCACGTTCGTAGGATAAAATCATTATTGTCATCAGCAACAATAACAGCAATAGCAATAGCAACAGCAACATCATTATTGTTATCGTCACAAAATCATAATCACCATCAACAACATCATCATCATCATTATCATTATCATCATCAACAACGCTATTAACAACATCATTGAAAACGACATCATCAATAATGTTTTTAATGCATTGGAAAGCTTTTCTGTTTTAAAACACTCTCTGCCTTTCTCTCTCGCTCTCTCTCACTCCCACACATACACACAGTATAAGTGTGCGTAAATAAGAATTCTTAGACGCTTTTTCCTTTATTCCTATAAGTTTTGTAAGTTAATGTGTGCGTTATAAGGGTATCCATATATCCCGCTTTAAATGGAACAAAAAAACGGAAAAGGAAAGCAGCAGCAACCATGAAAGTATGAGTTAAAGTTGGTATAATGAAATCATACACAAGCTTTACTGTTGTAATTCTTACTTTGTGTATGTAGGGAGTAAGGGAATAATTGTTTATTTTGTTGATTTCTTAGAGGTTTTACTAAGTATTCTTGTATTTCCTGAGAATATTTATAAAAAAAGGAAACTTTTTCTATACTTTCTACTTGATCCATCACTAGCCAGTGGTCTACCTAAAGAAGCGAGAAAATCACACGGGAAAAATTTGCAGAATCCAAACCGTTTTAAATCACTGAGAATTCAATTACAAATGTGGGTTCATATGTCACCTAGGACGATATGGAACAGTGATATTGTAGGCACAATTTCTAATTCCTTCCAAACCGAGTTAGATACGGAGAATATCATGAGCTTGTTATGCTTGATATGCCTTTTGAAACGCTCAACTAAGCAGGTGCGTGTAGAGTGAACTCTTTCCGTATCTTTTTCCTCCAGCTTTTGTGAATTCTAGCCGAGTCAGATATGGGGAATATCAGGAACTTGTTATCCTTATGAGATGCTCAAGTAAACAGGTGCTTCTGGAAATGACATTAAGACGATGGAACACTTTCCACATCTTTTTGTCTAGCTTTTGGGCATGTGAGCTCCAAATATTTTATGATTGACTGCTTATCACATATTACTCATCTAAGACGTTTGGCAAAGAAAAAAATATTGGACACCTAAGTATACAATAGCGTACAGTCTCTGCGCTGACCAATATCTTCGGTGAGTTTGGTGGATTTTGGTCAATACAGGGACTATGTATGCTCAAGTAAGCTTTGATACCAAAGCTAACACTTCAACCTACAAACCTAGGTATACAGTAGGAATTTTATATAAATTTTATAAAATTGTACTTGGCATGAGAAATAAAAGTCGCCGTAGTCTGTGTTAGCTTTTAGACTCGAACCCATATTTGAATCCCCGTGGGTCAATTATCTCAAACACAAAAAATATGTTTATCACACGTTATTGCGCTGACCAAATTTTCGATGAGTTTGGTAGAATTCAGTCATTACGGGGACTATGCAGGCTCAAGTAAGCTTTGCTAACAAAGCTAACACTCCAACCTTGAAAGCAAGTGGCGATTTTCCATGAATTTCATACGATTACACTTGACATGAGAAACCGTAGTCTAGTAAGTAGTATGTTGGCTTTTAGACTAGAACCCGTGACTGAACCCCCGACTCAAGTTTTCAAAAGAGAAACACATATTTCTTCCTGCGACTACCTCTCAGCAATTTCCTGACAAAAAACTCTGGGAGGAAAATAAAATTGCCATGGAACAATTACTCAAAAAATCTGTCGTTCGGAATCGACCTTATACTGTAGGCTTCGTCGCTGATGGATAAAATTAACACACACATCACGAGTGATGTTGTAGTCCTCACTAAGAGGACGTAATGACCAATAATGTAAGTAAGTTGCCGTAGTATAGTAGGTAGTGTGATGGCTTATTAGACATGACGCCACGGTTCAAACCACAAGTCAGATATCTCTAACAAAACGAAGAATCACTCTCTCTCTCTCAACAGATCTCTGGCAATAACTCTGAGAACAAAAAAAGCGAAAAAGTTTTCTGTCGTTCGGAGGCGACTTTAAACTGTAGGTCCCATCACTCAAGGATAAAATTAACACACACATCATGACTGTTTTGAAAGGCTAGGTTGTCGTCCTGACTAAAGGATTGTAATTAACAATGAAGTGAGTAAGTAAAATATATAAAAATATTGGAATCCTAGTAATGCCCTAAATCTGTGAATGTTTGGATTTGGATCCCCTCTGGCTAGATAAATTTTGGATAACTGAGCACCTGAGACGTAGCATTTTTAATCTCAGCTCCTCAGGTCATGAAGCAGGGAGTGAATAGTCTCCTCTTTTTTATTATAATGACAGGTTTTACAGAAGTTGATGTTAATATGGATAACTCACTGCCTAATTCTTGCTAAGCGCTTAAGCCACTACGATGGCTTAGGTTTATTATGCGACTATCCATTTGTATGTTGTTTCCTTTAGTTTTACCTATGTTCACAGCTAGTTAGAAGGCTTACTATCAATAGTTTCTTGTGAATTATAGTTGAAAGCATGAATCCTTTAAAAAAGAAAACTGCCAAAGGACTGTGTACTTTACGATTTTTTTTTGTCCTTTTAAAGGAACAAAATTTTCTTCCTTCCATTTGAAGTTCAATTTCGAAATTAAATTTATCATTTGATTTTTGCAATAAAAAACGATAAACTTAATTTAAATTGAATACAGTAATAAGAAAGAGAAACTGGGAAGGTGTGCAAAGAAGGAGCATGACAAATGCATGTGTGTGGCAGTGAGCGAATGTACAATTGCAGCAGCATGAAAACCAAAGACAATGTAAAACCACATGTATAACTAACTTATAACATTTCAAATGCATTTTGCAAAAAGCATTTGTCATAAACATACACACTCTCACTACACCATACAAAGCACATAGAAACCATAATAAATACACATGCACACACACTTGCATAAATGTACAGGAAGACACCTTGATAAAATGAAAAAAGAAGACGAAGGACAATACACACAACACAGCAGAGAGTAAAAGATAAAAACCAACCTAACAACCAACCAACACATTTAATGTTAACCAATAAAGCCAGTTTGCTTTGGCAGTTTCTCTTGACTTGGTGTTTGTTTTTGTTTGTACGTGTGTGTGTGTATTTGTACATGTATAAGATAATAAAGTAAAACCAAAAACATCAGCAACACAAAAATAAGTAATGGCTTTATTAACAAGCAATGAAACCCACATACACCTACATTTATACACACATACATATACGCACACCCAACTCTAACACTCTGACACTCTCTTATTGTATTTACCATTTAGCTTTTCTCATGCTTATGAGTTGAGGATGGAATGCCCAAAAATAAAGGTAAAATATAACATTTTAACCACAAACTGAGATTATAACCACATACACTAGATTTTATATGGGCACAGCAACTCACTACTCACAAACAAACTAATGAAGTACAACACACTCTTTCTCTCTCTCTTCTCTTTCGTATGCCTTGGAAATATATGCCTATTTATTTAACTTTATGCATATAAGCATAAGTATGTATGGATGTGTGTGCTCGCATTTCACACCATATCCTTGTTTTGCATTGTATGTATGTATATTGCACTCATGTTTTTTCAGTGATGTAGGTGTGTGTGTATGCGTGTGTACTCTTTGTATAGGCAAGAAATCAAATTGCAATGTTTTCATTTTGTTGTTTGCTAATGTCTTTTCTTTGCTATTGCCGTTGATGTTGTTGTCGTTGTTGTTATTATAGTTAAATGTCCTTTTTTTGCACCTTTTTTGCATAAAGGTATGAATGAAATGCTTTTGTATTGCTGCTCTAAGTAAGATAAAATGGCAACATTAACCACACAATAGTAAAACATTTGCAATATTTGATTAAAAGTGTGGACTTCAATTAGTAGATAGTGTAACAACTCTCTCCCTCTCTCTTTGTCTATACAAAGGTTGTAAGAGTAACCAAACTAAAGGAGAAAAAAAAAAACAAATTGTCAACAAGAATTTCATGTTATAACGGTCAAATAGCTAAAGAAAATGTGGTTTCTAGATAAACCAACATATTTAGAGAAAGCATAGTTGTGGATTTTTAAAATTATTTTCTGATTCCGTAAATTCGCCTTCGAATTTTTATAGGAGATATGGGAGATCGGCACATGAGGTGAAAGATAACTTTTTCGTTTTCCTTTGATTCAGAGCTTATGTAGAAGTCATTTAAGGGAATGCAAAGTTTATCGGCATAAGACAGTCACCTATTAGAACCTCGACCTCAAACTAGTTGTATGGTTATCCAACTTAAAGAAAGAAGAAAATCAATCCTCTGCTTAACCATACAAGTCCAGCAGTTTCGGGCAATATTGCGTGTGTTCCCATATTGCCAACAATGTTGATCCTCTCTGTAAAACTGTCGGAGAATATCTGGTTTATCTGAAGCGCTTGGAGCATCTATTCCCGTAAAGTGTCGTCGCTTATGAGCAGCATAACGACTCCGAACCGTTCTTGAGGTCGGATCGTAGAATCTCCAGCTTACTCTAGTCATACTGGACTATGCGTACCCAGAATATATTTTAAGCTTGGATAAGGAGAATCTAAGGACTTGAATATTTTATCTGTATAGGTAAGAGTACTAAGGAATCATTGGCGCAAATTAAGCTCAAGGCCAGAATAAACATAGCAAATTGTTGTTCTCCTCCTAACGTTCGAAGTGAAAAATGCTTTTATCAGGAACGCTGAATTAAAACCTCAACGTATTGGTGGTGATTATATCATACCTCCACAGCAAAGTATTACAATATATGACTACACAGGACAATTGCAGATTTACAACCTGGTATGAATCAAGTTATGATATGTGCAAAGATATATAGCAAACATAATAACCCACCAAGTGTTCGGTAAAGTATCTTGAATTAAGATCGGATACGAGACTCATTTTTTAAAACTATGTACAGTACTCCACAGGGAGTGCAAGCAGTAAAATGGATAAGTTGAGCAGGTTATTGGCAAATGTGGGTACGCTCATAGAGTTACGGCATAGCACACGGAGACTCATATCGGTACAGAGAATTATCAGCTCTCAGAATTTTATCGGCGAACTAAATTTTATCTGGAATGCTATGTGTAAGGCTTTTGATGGAAGACCAGAATAGAAAACTTGTGGGTAGTTAAAGGCATCAAGGCTATCAGACAATAAGTGTAGCTACCTTGCAACAGTGCCACGGTCTATAGGATAATGAGAGAGTAAAGGAAATTCGAGGGATAAGCTATCGAACAGTGGATAAAAAGAAAACGTGATTACTTAATTATTTACTCAGAAAATGTTTATTCAGAAAGCTCATTCAATTGCATTTATTAAGGAGATGGGTTCCTTGATGAGGTAGAACATGACTTTTTTCAGTGCAACCGATCTCTAGGATCAGAAAACATCGATGAGAAGATGATAATAGAAGAAGAGTATTGGAAAAGTGTGTCCATTTTTTTGTATGATGAGCTGCTGAGCAGGAATGAAAATAATCGTAACAGAATGTGTAGAATGGAATTGCGACTACGGTCTTTAGTAGGTAGGTAGGTACGTTGAAGGAGGGTAGAGCAACCAAGAATCTCACACCTATCATGCACACCATTAAGGAACAGCACTTTACTTTCCATAGGAAGTCTATATCTCTTAGAAACTTCCTTAATTTCTTATAGTCCGCTCTTTGTTTTTAGTATGTATTGCCTAGAGTGGTTTGTGTTGGCTTATTAGACGCAAGGCCACAGTTCAAACACCAGGTCAGACATCTCTACCAAAATGAAGCAATGAAGCCTCTCAGCAGAGGTCTAGCAAAAACTCTGTGGGTAAAGTAAAATTGCCATGAAAAAGTTTCTTAAAAGTCTTTCATTCGGAGTCGACTTTAAACTGAAGGTCCCGCCACTTGAGGAAATTAACATACAAAGCACAAGGGGTGGGAGAAGCTAGGTCGTAATCCTGACTGAAGGTTTGTAATGACCATTTATGTATGTACACATGTATGTGAGTCTCCTCAAAGGAGTGTGTAAGCAATGCCGATATTAAATTCCCAAAGGGCATGAGTCAGGTTTTCGGGTGGTATGTAGGAGAGGAGATCAAGCTAGGGTCTTATGACTATCATACACACCATTAAGGAACGCTACCCTAATTAGGAAAACTATAGAAAATCTGTATCTCGTAGAAACTTCCTTAACTTCTTACAGTCCACTTCAGGCTTTTAGTATGCATTGTTGAAACGGTACTGCTTGACATTGGAATACAGGAATAACATATCAACGCAACTCTAATCGGAAAAGACGTAGTTTAAGCTACTTTTTTCACTTTTAGGCCATTAACTAGTCAGTTTAAGATTATTTTTGGTACATATGGTTTGCCAATACCATTTTCAAAAACAAATATTCCCAGTTTGAATTGCCGAAAAACTTCTACAGTTGGTTCCATTAAGCTGGCATGTAATTTAACTTGCATTTCTATTAATTTCCTGGCTTTAATCATTCACAAAAATTGCAAGAAGAAAAAAAACTGAAATTCGATTTCTTCAAATTGGCAAATAGCCTTCTTCATTGCCTTCATTTCTAAAGGACATTATTTTTCTCAATCAATACACTTTTCTGGTTAAATGCTAATCTTTAAAAGGAAAAACCCAAAAGGCAATTTGGATAATTCAAAAGAAATGGGCCTGAGCCCTCATTTTCTAAAGGAACAATTAATTTTTTTTGGGGATTTCTGACAAACAAATTGGATTTCATGTGAAATCATTAATTAACTTCTGTGATGTTTTTTTTTATTTTGTTTCTGTTTCTTATTCGAATGTAAATTATAAATTCAAAAGTAAATATTTTTCTATCAAATATTAGATGACAGATCAGCCTGAAACTGTGCTACATTATGTATACACAATGAATATGTGTAAGTTTTTCATATGTGTGTGAATATGCGTGTTTTAGTAAATCCATACACTATTAAGCCAATTACCTTGCCTTTGGCTACAAAAACTTAAATAAATTAATTTCAAAAAGAAAACTTTTATCGACAAATCCACTCAGTCAGCCATCTAATGGATGCCTTTACAATAAGTTGAGAGAGAGAGTTTGTGAGTAGAAGTTTATTTAAAAATTAATATGATTAATACATATATATACACACGATACATTATTAAGCATATTATAATACAATACAAAATTCTATAATTAATTAAAAGCTGGGTGTGTGCATGTATACACACGTATGTATGTATAATCAATAGGGGAAGAAACGTTTTCATACGTTTGAAGTATTGCTGTTGTAGTGGTGGTGGGAAGGTGGCGGAGCATTGGATGTTATAAATTAAAACTGTTGCATATAATTTAATTAATTTAAAGTGTTTTATTTAAACACAAACTTGATTTAAAAAGTTTTATGTTTTTAATTTTCGTTGACGTTTAATTCAATTATTTTCGCCCATTTGACAACACTAAAAAGCAGAAATTTTATGAAAATTTATGATTTAATTTAAAAAGGCTGTTGGAACATGACATATTTTTCTGGCTATGGATTGAATGTAGACAAATTTATGATGATAAATAGGGATTACGAACCAACATTCAACACTTTCCAAGAGGACATGTCCCAGTACACAAACCACAGTCGAATATATCAGAAGTAAACAAAGTAATTTTGAAGAAAAATCGTCACTTGCCGAACAAAACAAAGCTTCTCTTCATATAGAACCTAAGCAGCTCGATAGTACACCAGCTTCTATGAAGGGTGCTAGGCAAGCCAGCATTCTCTTGCCGTTAGCATAGATATGTTATAGAAAAAAAGGCAGGTTGTAGGATCCCCAAGTTCGACTCTCTTCTGTCCTTGAATCCCAGGGTCATCTATTGCACAATGACTATTCGTACAGGCCACTAACCTTCTGGTAGGCATGCCGAAAGACTTGGCTTTCCGCTGAATGACTTCAGCAGGAACTTTGGCTCTCAGAAGGAAGAAGAAAAACTTGTCTACCACCTCATGTCGCTGGTATAGATATGTATGTTATAGAAGAATAGGACAGATTGTAGAATCGCCAGGTTATTTTAGCTCAGAATCACCTCTGTTCTAAAATGTTACGGGTCATTGTCCTTTTGATATGAATGCCGAAAGACTTGGCGTTCCGACGAATGACTTCGGCAGGAGCTGTGGCTGTAGGAGGAGGTAGAAACGAAGGTCTTTAATCTTCCTGACTTCCTTGACCGAACTCGATAATGTAAGGATGACTGCAATGGCAAAATTTATTTTGAACTCGGTGAATGTTTGATCACCGCGAAGAATTTATTATGGTATCACAATGAGCCTCAATGCTGGTGTAAGTGGAACCTCATCCTTCAACTTAACCTTGGCTCAGACTAGGCCTAATCCTAGTACGGAATGTATTTTAAGGTTGGATAGCAAGATTTCTAAGGTTTTTTATTTGACTAGGAACGAGCACTAAATGAAGTCATTGGGCGTTGTAATAAAAACTTAAAGTAGAACCAGACTTATTGTCTTCCTTCTCAAAACGCTGGACGTCAAAAACAAATTTACCAGGGACGTAAGAGTAAAACCTAAACGTATTGGTAAAAATAAGATCATTTCTTCAATACAGAGATTCCTATATTATAAGACACTAGACAGGAAACGAGATGGACTCGGGTTGGCTGCTAAGAAGGTTTAGCTTGGTATGGTTAGTATTCTCTTTAAACGCTTGGAAAATATGGATGCAGAAAAAACCCTTTTAAGATCAAGACAAACAAGCTACTGTGCAGTGGCTGACGTTCCAGGAACCTTAGTCATTACAACACTTTAGTAAGGATTACATTGTAGCTTCACACACCACCTATGTTATGTGTTTTAATTGTATTCATAAGCATCTGGTCCTACAGCTTAAAGTCGACTACAAATGACAGATTTTGGAATTTTATTTTACTCTCATACTTTTTGCCAGAAGCCTACTGAGATGTAGCCGCCGAAAGAAATATTTTTTTTATATTTCGTTTTGTTCGATAAATGTGAGCCAGGGATTGATTAATTTTCCAAATTCTTCTCATCATCATTTCATCTCTCCTCGATAGGATATGACAGCATTTATTACAAATTGGTTCGGCAATTAAAAATTATTCATATTTAATCAACTAAAATGGATACCAACAAAAATGTCTCCATTTGTGCATTGGGTCTCACATGAACATGTATTAATAAAACATTGAGCTTTGTGAAAAACATATGAAAATAAACGAGCACATAACGCGGGGATACCAAACAAAAAATTGAAAAAAAAATTCGAAATATTTTCCATTTAAAATGGTTTTTTTTTTTACAAAATGTTTCCAGCTTTCCAAAAAAAAATTTGTTAAAGAAAGTAAAAGAATTCAAAACGTTCACTAACTAAATTGATGCAAAGGGTTTTGTACCCTTTGGCAACTAAAGGACCAATTAACACAACAAATGTACGACACAAACATAGTCTCTATGGTGAGCGTAAATTAAAAAAAAATTTTAAAAATTTTTATTGTGTGTGAGGGTGAGTGTCGTTTAATAATGAAATTGTGAAAAACGATTTTGTTGTAGAGTTTTGCCGAATATTTCTGAGTGTGTGTGATGAGAAAAGGTTACTTTTTTATTAATTTGTTGGCAAAATAAGATGGAAATTACAAGCGGTATTGAAGCATTTTACAGAGGTATATTTAATAAATGTATGAAGTTAAAGATTAATACGTTGACAGCCGACTACGAGATAACTCGTAGATTGCGTTCCCTTCTAGGGTGCCAACTACGAGCTATCTCATACTCACTAAACCTGCCATTTATGTGTAGCTACGAATAAAGCCGTATTATATCAGTGCTAGTATCGATAAATGGCTTCTGGGAAAAGAACAAAAAATCAATGTTGGCTTGCGTGGCCAGTTTTCTGAAAATTGCCGTGGTAGTCAATATGTTAAGCAGATGAAGGGCCGTCCTAGGGAACGGATTAAGGTTTGGTGCGAGCTGAGAATCAGTTTGGCTGGGTGCAGCTGAACAAGTGTTGCGGTCACCCTAGTTAAATTGGGGAAAATTTTCATACACTGCACAAAGCACACGTAGAATATCAGACTACAGATGATAGCTAAGATACCTAGAGAAAGGACTAACCGTTGAGCAGGTTAGAAAAAATTCGAGCAGCACACAGCCAAAGAAGAAAGCGATCGTTTCACTGCACTCCAAAAGACCGACAATAAAAGTAGGAAGCATTTGGACAGTTCTGTTTATAACTCTGAAATATCGGGGGTAGGAACTGCGAGTAAGGACTACGCGAATATTGCATAGGCGGTCAGTACTGGCAAAGGAAGGCCCTAAGGAAAAATATTTGAAATACAAAGGACAACCCCATATGTATAGTACATATGAGAGGATAATGTCCAGCAGACTAAGAGAGAAATATTGAACGTATAACTTAAAGATTATGTTGTAGATGTATGCCAGCATGGTCAGGCCAATTGCAATCTTTGGCGTTATTGTTTGAGTAGGCATAACAATGAAGTCAACTTGGGTGCAATTGTATACGTACAGAGACTGGATAAGCTACAGACACTAACCCGGACATTGGGAATTAGTTCCACAACGGCTCTGGAGACTGAATTTCAGCTTGTCCTACATGATAATGAGTTCCATAACTATGAAGAGTATACTTAGGACAATTCATCTGCTGCGTTAAAAGTGATTGCTTGTCCTCATGGTACTCAATAAAACAGATGAAAACAAGGCGTCGGCTAGCGGACTCACTTCTGAAATGTCATACATCAGATGGCAAGGCTTAGTTTAAGAACTTCCTCCTTGGTTGGGGGTCAGAGATTATCTAAATTCTTGCCATTCTATGGACCACAACATCCGATTAAGAACGTAATACTACACCGAGCTTACGCTGTGTCCGCAGTTTGAGTTAAACCATGGCCACCACTATGGCTAGGGAAACCTAGTTTAACACGAAATTTATCAGTTGATATCGTAATCGAATAAATCGAGTGATTGATAGCTTTCACTCTATTTGTTGCCTGAACAGAACCAGTAGGTTGTATGCTTTTGGCAAACGCATTGCATAGAGCCTGAGTAATAAGGGGTGATAGGAGCAATTTGAGTGCTAAAAACGCCTTTAAGACCGAGTGAGAGACTCTTCCTGTGGTATATGTATGCGCTAAAGACTTTCAGTGCGACAGGAACGGATGACACCGTAATCTGGTACGTAGTGGTAGTGGTTAGGCATAAAATTTTGCTTCATCAACCACAAAACAATTGAATATGCTTAGCACAGATGACCAATTTTAATAAGCCATAAAGCCATAAGCTCTTCCGCATCCCTAACACAGCCATTAATGGCCATCTCAATTACATTTTTATTTGAACTTCCTTATCCTCTTTTGCTTTGTTTTTACAACCGATCTGTTAACGTATAATTTCCAATGTGCCGTTAAATGTAAATCGAAATCAACATTTAATTGTCGTGTCATTTAAATAAATTTCAAATCAAACGACTGACAATCGTAGATAACAGTTAATGTCCTCTTGACACCAAACAATAACGACGACGACGACGACGTCGACATTATTTTTCGTAATAATAAAAGCAAAATACTTTAAAGACAGCAAAACCAAATACAAGGAGAAATACACTTCCTGTTACACCACATATGCAAGTGTGTGAAGTCAGTCACTCGCTCGCTCTCCTTTTTCCTTGTGCTCTATTAAAGCGTAAATATTGCAAATAAAACAAAGTACCGTCAACGTACGGTACGATATCTTTTAACAATCACTGCATCAGTGACAATATAATCAAATAAAATTCTATAAAAGTGTTGTTGTTGTCAAATGGTAGCAACAATGAAAAAAGAAAAAGAGGAGGAAAAAAAAATTAGATTTCCTTAGCTAAAGGATATGGGTTGTGCAAACGAAAAACGTTCGCATATTGTTACAAAATGCAAAGCATACTTTCAGGAGGGGGAGCAAGGAAGACAAGGAGCACATTGAACAAGGGTAACAAAGAGCCAAAATGAAATAGAAAAAAATGGTGAGTATAAAACTCTATATTGTAGTAATGAAAATAGTACATACACACACATGGCACTCTCATACTTTACTGTTAGCACTATAGCAACAAAAACAACAACACTAACAACAACACCATTGAAGCAGGTTACAAAATGAATATTGAGTATTGCTTTTAACCTTTGATTTTATTTGTCTATGTGGGTGGAGTGCTTGCTGCTATTGCTGCCTCAACGACTGTATTGCCACTGTAAAAGCCAACTACATTGACTTTAATTGGATTGCCAAACGTTATGAGTGCGATTTTCATTCATTTTCATTTTCTGCTTTTACTGTTTCTGTTACTGTTTTTTTCATTGTATTTTCCATGAAAAATGCCCTTAAGTGTTCTTGACAAAAACAAAAACAAAAAAATGCGCAAAAAAAGAATGAAAAAAAACAACGAGAAATTGCTTAAAACTAATAAACCAGGACTGTAAGTAAAATGTTTGAACTCTAAATTTTATTTTTTTCCAAAAATAGTGCCTCTACTGTTCATTTGCTGCACTCTCCTTTTGCTGTTTTTCGTTAATAAAACTCGCGGGGCTTTTGCTAATTTGGTTACAGACAACTGTTAATAGAGGCATGAAAACAAGGGGAGAAAATAATGGAATAAATGCAGTCAGGAATTTTGCATTTTAAAGTTTAAGTTTCACATATGAACTCTTCGAAGGCAGATGAGGCAATTGTTGGCTCACATTTGCAACCAAATTTTTGGCCAGGAAATGTATGTAGATTGCCTGAGACTGCTCTGAGATGAGGAGTTCACGATTCAAGTTCCAACAAGGCTTCATAGGCTTTCTAGATTATCTTACATGTTAATTGCCGAGACTGACAATATCATCACTAGTGCAACGACAATCAAAACCCATTATTATTAGGATTGAAAAAACTCTCTTTCAAGGCAACATCTCATTGCGCGAACCTTTAATATTTCCTCTCCTGGGATTAATTCAGCATGCAGCCTTTAAGTTAGTACACGTTCCAATCGATATATTGTTGATGACAATATATTTCCAACTTGTCACCTACTTTGATGTCCATGGGCTGCTGAATGGTTCTATTCAACATACAAGAGCTGTCTCATTAGACCTGTTCTATCCTACATGTGAATTGCTTGAGTTGTAGTGTCTACCATATCTTAAGTGGTTACCCTTAGCTTGAAGGAAGTGTGTCGTGAACTCAACTTGTCACCTACTCTAATGTCCATCGACTCCTGAATTGTTTCCATTAAATTTACAAGAGCTATCTCATTAGATTTTCTGCATCCTACAACCGAGTTGCTTGAGTTGTAGTGACACTTTTTCTATCATATCTTCAATAGTTGTCCATCACTTTCTCCTGTGGTTTCAGGATTTATGTGAGACTAATTGATCTAAAAGATCTTGTACTAATTGTGTCCTTGCGCCTGTGTTGACCAACTTTTTCGATGGAATTGGTGGTCCGTACACAATGGCGTCACAATGTCAGCCATTATGCCTTCTCCAATTTGCTTTGGTAATAAAAGCTACCACTTTAACCTGCCTATTGTGTCCTCTTTTGCCGCCTTTACTATTCTCCTGACAGTGCTAGTGCGGACCTATAGTTTAAGGTCGACAGATTTTTTGAGATACTTTTCATAGCAATTTTTTTTACTCTCAGAAATCTGCTGAGAGGAAGTTGCCGAAGGAATATTTTTTTGAATTTTTGCTTTGGTTTCTGATCTGGGGTTGTGAAACATAGCCTTACGTCTAATAAACCAACACACTACCTACTAGGCGACTTCTTAAGTATGGGAAAATTCCATCTGTTCCTGGGATTTTTGTTTGGTAAAATTGTATTCAATACGCGTTTAATTTTCTTCGCGATAGAGATATAAGATCTCTACTTTAATTGCTAAAATGAATGGACCAACTTTGTAGCTGCATAATGTCATCATCCCCTCTTATTGGAAGTTGTCTTCGCAGAACCATAATTATGCTTTGATTTCGATATTCATATGGGGCTGTACTCCTTCTTGTATAATATTATCACTCCTGATCAGTTTTTCCCTTTCTACGAGAGGGTCTCACAGCCTTATCTTCTGCTGAAACATGAAGAATTCCTTTTTTCCTTCCTTTGTTTTATTTATTTTCAGTTACACTGTACTCCTCCATATGTAAACTTTTGATAACTTTATACCGTGTCCGGTATTCTAAAAATAAGGGCACGTGAGCGTATATGAGCATGTGTACGTGAAAGAGATAGAGACAGGGAGAGAGATATAGAGGGGGAGAGAGCGAGAGAAAGTGTCAACATAACAAACTATGTGTGCGTACATGTGAATCTCGGTATAATGGAGTTTTTGAAAATCTAAAGCTTTGCACTTGTTACACATGTTGACCACATATAACAAGCAAGTAGTGCATGAAAAAAAACGAAACTCACACACAGTAATAATGACGAAAGCAACAACGCACAGTATACAAATCTAAAGCATAAAAACAACAACAATAACAACTACAAATACAAAAGAGAAACAAGAAAAAAAAGGAAAATAAACTGTAATAAATTGGAGAGATCTGCCGTTTTAAATTTAAAACACACTCCAAACACATACCAATATACACACAGACACATATGCATATATATACATATACAGGTCCTGCTTTATAAACCGTTATGGTTAGTGTAATAGACTGTGTGTGAGAGAGAGAAAACTGTTGAGAGTTGAGTTTTGTTTACAGTAATAATAAATGCTTGCTTAAGTATTATCTATGTACGTATGTGTGTATGTAAGCCAGTGTAAGTGAGTATGTATGTAGATTTCATTTTGAAGTGCATATAAATCTAGCACAATCATTTCGTCTATCTATCTATCTAACTAACTAACTGTCTGTTTGTGTGTCTGTCTATGTTACTGTGTTACGTTCTGTATGTCATTAGTTTTTGGCTTATTGTTGTTATTGTCATGTCACGTTTATCACTTGACACATGCATCTCTTACAACCATAACAAGGCTTGTTAGTGTCAGCAAAAGCAGCAGCAACAGCAACAGCAACACTCACAGCACCAATAACAACAACAACAGTTGCTATCATCATTATTATACTCAAAATCATTTTTAAAGAGCAATACTTCCCTCATTTAAATTCAGAAAAAGAGTTGTTGTTTTTTATGATGTTAAAACAAGGACTTATTGTTGTTGTTGTCCTATACTCTATAGAGCTGTAAGCCTGTTAATTGCGAGTACATTTTCCAACTTACGATTGATGTCTTTGGTGAAAGCAGAACAATAGCAACAACACCAGACATTATTTAGAAAAACTGTTTCAAAATTAATTGGATTTGAAATTGAAATTAAACAATAATTAATGAGCGATCAAAAAGAGTTTAAAATTGTATGCCTGTTGCTGTTTTAAACGCCTGAAGGCAGACTTTGATTTTAAGGCCTATTTTTAATGCCTTAAAACATCTTCTTTTTGTTTTAATTTTTTTTTTTGGGGATTTTCTTTAAAAAATTTTGTATTAATTGGACTTAAGAAATTAAGAAAAAAAAAATCTAAATTAATGGTTGTAGTTTGTATACCTGCTTAAAAGTATTATTTTTTGATGGCCTTTGCAGCAAAAATGTGTCTGGAATTTGAAATTTAATTTTTTTTCTAGGCCGTTAATCATCAATTTGTATATACAACAATGGATGTCTGCTTGTTTGTTTGTTTAACAACCCTAGCTGTTCACAAAATGTCAACAAATTGTGGAAAAATTTTGTTTTTGTTGTAACAGACCTGTTGCCGAAGAGTGAGCCAATCAAAAAGAACATATTCTACCAATTTCTCCTCTTCGTCGGCCTAGTAGCTACAACTATAGCCATAATAGCAGTAACCTATACGTTCTGTCTGTTTGAAGTCTAATGGGTTCTCTCCGGAAGGTTAAGCGAGTTTTGCCTCTTCCATTGGCAGAAAACAACTGAGGTTCCATGTAGTATTTTCGTCAACGTTGCTGAAATTCTACAGTTTGATGTCGAGATTCCAAACGATAGATTTTTGAGAAACTCTTCATGGCAATTTTTTTCAGAGTTTTTGCTAGATATTTGCTGATAGGAAGTCGCCGAAGAAATATATTTCTCGTATTCCGTTTTGTTGGAGAAGATGTCTGACCTAGGGTTTGAACCGTGGCTTCTCGTATAGCAATAATAGGGGTATCCCATACAATTATTATGCCTGTTTGTAGCCGAAGAGATTCTCTCCGGAAAGGTCAAGAGAGTTTTGCCTCTCCCAGTGACAGAAAAGTTCTGGGGTTTCGTGTATTATTTTCATTAACGCAGCTAAAAAGCTACACATTAAGGCGATGCCTTAATATCATGCTTCAATATTAATTCCTTGGATAAACGACTGACTTGAGACAAAAGCTCAGGCGGAGAATGAATGCAGCCAAGAAAATACACTACGCTTGTGCAAATCCCACTCAGCCATTGCTAACCGTTGCTGTGTGATTTAATACTTGAATATACTGATGGCTTTATAAATGGCGCTTGGAAAACAATACAGACATCAGAAGAGAGGTCAGTCGTGAAAATAAACATTTATTAGAGTAAGTAATCGATCCAGTATTCTTTCGCGCTTTCGAGCTATTAGTTAAGGTCAAATTTGCATCGTACTGAAGGACATTTTTCGTAGCTAAATCTTCTTTTGCGGGAATTCTAATGTTACAGTTCCTACCTTTAAAACTGGATTCCTAAGTCTCAATGACTACCTCACATTTAATACGCTTGCGGAGTTAAATTTCAAAACGTTTTGTCTAGTCAAAGACAAAAGATCAGTCCGCAATGATTCCATAAGTTCTCACTCACTGCAGGACAAAATTTTCCCCTAATAAGTAGCATAACGTTATCTGTGTACATTACGGCCTTAGCGTCTATGCAAGTGAGCCTGGATTCTTTTATTGCGATTCTTTGGGAGACCAAAGTCATAATCTGTGCAGGATGATAATAAGCCTGGATTCTCTAGATTTTTTCATTGCGTCGAGGGAGACCGAAGTCTTAATCGGTACAGGATGCTAGTGGGCTTGGATTCTCTGAATTCTTTAATTGTGATGGGGAGACCAAAGTCTTAATCGGTGCAAGATGCTAGCGAGCCTGGATTGTCTGGATTCTTTAATTGCAATAATTGGGAGAAAAAAGTCTTAATCGGTGCAGGATGCTAATCAGCCTGGATTCTCGGGATTCTTTCATTGCGATGGGGAGACCAAAGTCTTAATCACTGCAGGATGATCCGACATCTCATTTTCTAATGAATTTTAAGCCAAACGACCTACCAATTGGTCTCCATTTCAGTACTATATATCGAGCCATCCATGAGGACCAAAGCGTAATTTTGCTGATGACAATTGACGAAATCTTTAAAAAGCCTTAAATACATTAAAGAGCTTCTGTAGGATTTATACGTAATTGGAATGATGTCAAGCGTTTGATTTTAGGAGAATCACTGCAGATACTTTCCAATTTTATTGCGATGTTCATAAGGAATTTCATATGAATTTCATATGTTCATATGAATTTCGGTATTCATTTAAAATTTTTTTTTTGCTGCTTGCAGCATATTGCGTAGATCAAGTGGAATCAAAAAGTTATTGCATTTGTACATATGAAACAGTACAGCGCAGCATATCGGGTGTTTGTTTAGTTTTTCATCTTAAATGCAAAGGAAATAATTCCCGACTTTTTCTACCACCTTTTTAATATTCCATCACGGTTTTCTATAATTTTTCTAACCTTTTCTCAACCAATAATTTCTCTTTCTCTTGATCAAAAACAGCTTAAAATCATTAATTGCTTGCGTTTGCACGATTTCTCATCATCATTATCAGTATGTTGTTATGACGTTACCCCATTATTTACCCTTTTCAGCAAAGTTAAGAAAATTGTGACAAAAACTTACAAAGAAAAGGTAAAGCCCTGACAAATTATTAACGCCTGGTCAAAAGTTGTTCTTCTTTTTTCGTTAATTTGTCTAATTTGGTTAAAATTTTTAACATTTTTGTTGGTTTTGTAACTGTCAGAAAGGGTGGTGAGGGTAGGAGGGTGTAACTTGTGAATAAATTAATGAATTACTGTTAAAGTAACAAGAAGAAGAAAAGGTTCGTTATTTTATGTTAATTTTTCTAATGGACCACAATTATCTTTAAATTGCAGCCTAAAATTAAGGCTCTGTGAACTTAAATATATTGTGACATAATGAATCATTTTAATATCGGGGGTGGTTTATTTATTTACAAGCAAGATTGCTTGTTTTTAAGCAAAAATTTTTCAGAAATTTAAAAACCATTTCAATTTGAATGTGGTTTTCATAGATGTTCTCGAATGAATAGTCCCTCATCAATGTTTGCAAGAAATTTATGTGTCTTAAAATTTTATTAAAGTTTCAGAAACTCACCACACTAAATTATTCCACAGTTTGAGATTAGTATTCTTAGAGACACTTACCTGAAATATAAAAAAGAAAGAGAAATGAAAAGATTATTACGATATTGTCTTCAAAAGTAACATGTTTTGATAGAAAATATTTGAAACATAAATTTTCAAATGTTGTACACAGTTTTACTTTAATTTTGTATATTAAATAGCTTACAGTGGGTAGTTGAATTTCTTTGATTCATTTCGTTATTGAAAGTTCTATGGCAATACGGACCAGATCGGTCATTATGGCATTAGGTCTTGATTCATATACTCTCTCCTTGAGGTGCCAGCAGGTCCTAAAGCTTACAACTGTATTATGCTCATCGTGTGGTATAAATGTCAATCCTCATAAGGCGGAATTGATGCTCCTAATCAGGGGATGTGTTGAGAAGCTAGGCCATAATCCTGACTGAAGGTTTGTAATGGCCAATTATGTATGTATGTAATCAGGGGATATATCTCGAAATAGCTACTTGAACCTAACGATCCTTAATGAGATTCAAATTTTTTTTTTATTTCCGACATGTTACAGAGTTAGTTAAATTGGATAATATCAGCTCGTCTAACAAGGGGGGACTTTCAATATTGCTGGACACGTATTGAAGAGAAGGGGACCGACTCATGCCCATCCTTTGCACTATAACTTATCTCACAAGCTCCTATCCTTTTGGTAGGTCTGTCAAAATACTGCCTTTTAGCCTGTGCTTTAGATCTGCTGCAAATTGACGGTGGGTCAGCATCCCATGGGTTTAAGGGGTAAGAAGAGATTGTCTTTCAGCACATTTTTCAAGTCTGCTGCTATTGTCGAACTTATGGAAGGTTTTTGACCCCTCATTTGCTCATATCCTTGAACGAGTTTTCTAATAAAGACGATTGCGGTAACAGTAAGATTTATTTTGCACTAGAGTTGGTTTACTCCAGGGAATGATTGAACCCCAGAATGAATGGAAATAAATACTGGCCTAATTGTGGCCTCTGCCTTCAAGGGTGAACTACCCCCTAGCCTAAGGCCAGCTTAAGGTTGGTTGTCGGTTTAATCACGGGGCACTGTGAGATTAGATCGCTGACGGGGATCTGAAACAGATCCCAGCTGGACTATTGCACGGAATGGTGCGATTGGAATGTTGGGGTTGGAAACTATCGAACACCTCCTCTGTAACTGCCCAGCCCTTGGACCCTTGGCAAGGCCTTCTTTGAGAGTTTGAATTCTGTGTCGAGAGCCGACATCAAGGCTTCCCACAGATTCATTAGTGGCTTAGGTTGGTTGAGAGGTGCTAGGGCTTCATCAGTGTAGTAGCGCTCTCCCTTTATGTTGTGTCTGGTCCCATTCTCCCCCTTTCCTACATCCTCTTCTTTCTCCTAGTCCCTCTATTATCCTTCCCTCTTTAAGGACGTTGTACAACGGGTCAATTCGACCTCCGTGAACTGTATTTGTCTTAATTGACAAGTAAACGTCCTATAACTTAACCCCCTAGCCTATGACGTAACTAGACGGAAATCATATACCAAAGAGCTCAAGAGTAGCCATTTATGTGAAGCCTTTGAAAGGACAACAGTGCCGGCTTTGAAAGGACACGCTTGTAGGTCACTTTTAGTCTGATTGGGCGAGAGATTGCTACATACATAACATAATTGGCCATTACAACCCTTCAGTCAGGATTACGGCCTAGCTTCTCAACACCACTCATGTTGTGTGCGTTAATTTTATACATGAGTGGCGGGACCTACAGTTTAAAGTCGACTCCGAACGACAGATGTTTTGAGAAACTTTTCATGGCAATTTTTACTCTCAGAGTTTTTGCCAGAAATCTGCTGAGAGGAAGTCGCCGAAGAAATATTTTCATATTTTCGTTTTGATGTCTGATCTGGGATTCGAACTCGGGCCTTTCGTCTAATAAGCCAACACACTACCTACTAGACCACGGTGACTTCCAATTGCTAATTGCTTCCAATCATTAAAATCTTATGATGTTACTGGCAGCAAAGTTGCAGATGGATGTACTAAATCACAATATGCTTTGGAAATAACGACAAAACGAACGCCTGTGAGTTCACCAATAGAATTGCTCTTTGGAATTATTAAGGAAAAGTTCAATTCACAGAGGAATCGAGCATGGAGATGTAGATCAGACTGTGTATATGGCCGCAAGAGTTTTATGTTAACTTCTACAGAACACTACAGACAAGTCTGACTTCCCTTATTTTATCGATATCATCAGAATTATCAATAACAACACGCAGTCTTATATTATAATTCCTGTTGATTTATAGTATTTCTTTTACTTTACTAACCCTTTACCTTGGCACTATTAGATTGGGAAGAGCATATGTATGCTGCAAGGCTGCCATTAATGTCTCTCCACACAACATGAAAACAACTTTTTGTATAAATGAAAAGCCGCGAGTAGAAGAGTTTAAATTCCTTCCTTACTTTATGATTAATACACGTTTTTGTGTATTCTTGAACGCCTAAAGGCAGACTTTGATTTTAAGGCCTCTTACAATTTCCTTTATGAAATTGCTTTCGTTTTGATTTTCTTAACAAAAAGGAAAAGAAGTTTAATTAAACCAAAAAGAATATTTTCGAGGAGAACAAACCTAAAAGACTTTGAAATTAATGGGTTTTATATGTTATGTACGCTAAAAGGTATTATAATTTGGCGAAAACCTTTAAATACGTGTGACAGGAATTTTAAAATTCCTTCAATGAGGCCGTAAATCATCACTTTAAAGAATGTTGAGAAGTATTTAAAATGCTCTGTCAGTGTTTATTTCTTTTTTTTTCGTTTTTTCTTTTTATCAGAAACAGCTTAAAATCATTAATTGCTTTCATTAGCACAATTTTTCATCATCATGCGTCGTTCATCTTCATTACCCTTTTCAACAAATTTAAGAAAATTACAGGCATTTAGAAAGAAATTTAATTTGAAGAAAAAAATTTGGTTCAAACTTATGCAACGAATTCAAAGTAATCCTTCCTCACACTGGGTGTTCATATAGTTGCAGGTAAAAATTGTCGGTAATATGGAACCACATCGAACCCCTTCTGGGATGAACGTTTACAGCCAATACTAGTGACAAAAGCTAGTTACTGATGTTTGAAGAGTTCAACTGCGGATTTATTACCGATATGGATGATGTTTTCCCTACAACTACGAGCAGATTTATGGCACCTATTAGGGCTTTGATAAAATTGAAGAGTGGATTATTGGTTGTGTTTTAAGGATAAATCATTGCAGTAATCTGTAGTCTTTCTTGGCCTACTTCGAGACCATGCAGCTTTCAAAACTTGGTTTGATACCATTCCATCTATTCTTTTTTAAATTTACGAGTGTTAGTGTGTTAGTAAGAAAATGGTGTTGAAAGCCAGAGTTGAACTAACGTATCCTCATAGCAATGTTGACTTATGGATGCCTGTTGTAACAGGATTATTTGGAAGAGATAATGAATCTGAAATTTATTTTATAATTGTCATGAAAATGTGCCTTAGTACTGTGACCATACAATTTATGACACTCCCCTTCAACTTTAAAGTGAGTCCCTATATGACCACCAAGCCTATTGCCCTAATAAACATCAGGATGCTGATCACTGTTAACACTGACACTACCCTGCCTAGCATTTGATATGCAGCCAAGTGTATTCTTTTAGAATGCATTAAAGCCCCTTCGATTCTAAGAATGTGTTGCAAGGACTTATTCTACCATCAGAGAATTATGAATCCGAATAAATGTCAT
This sequence comes from Sarcophaga rosellei, assembly GCA_930367235.1. Classification (NCBI taxonomy): domain Eukaryota; kingdom Metazoa; phylum Arthropoda; class Insecta; order Diptera; family Sarcophagidae; genus Sarcophaga; species Sarcophaga rosellei. The sequence continues at coordinate 9,232,572 of OV884020.1, read as the reverse complement.
TCTGAATAAATGTAACATGACTTAGATACCTTTTGAAATATCCGCCTCTTCTGTTTACTCATTATTGTCGAGAATTCCCACATGAATCCATGCTGTGATTCAGCAGAGAGTAAGCTTTTATATTTCCTACTTATCTTATTTAGCTCTTCTAAACAGTTCCACACGAGGACGAGGCATGGACACTATAAAGCACTGATGCAGCAGACTTAAAGAGTATTCGACAGAAGAGTCCTACGTAAGATCTTCGGTTCAGGGCGAGTTGGCGATGATTTTCGCAACCGATCCAACAGTGAGCTGTATGAGTTGCTCAACGACAGTGAAGTTGTGCAGCGTATTAACATCCGGCGGCTGCGCTGGCTCGAACATATCGTTCGAATAGAGGAGGATGCTCCGGCAAGATGGGTATTTGATACGGGGATCTGCGGATGTCAGCGAAGAGGACGACCTTGTTTGCGTTAGAAGGATCAAACCGAGGAAGTCCTGCCATTGATTGGTGTGAGCACTTGGCATAGGCCCGTAAGAAGCAGAAGCGCCTGGAAGGATGTATTAAGGCAGGTCGAAATCCGCTGATAGGGTTGGTAATGGCCAATTAAGTAATTAAGTACGTAAACAGTTCCACACAATATTCGATTTTACACCATAAAAGTCAAGTGCTCTAATGGCAACCTGACTGTCAGACAGTCCAGATGTGTCCTGTCTTTTATACTTCCTTTTCAAGTTAAATCGAAATCCGCTGATAGGGTTGTTAATGGCCAATTAAGTAATTAAGTACGTAAACAGTTCCACACTATCTTCGATTTTAAGTCATAAAAGCCAAGTGCTCGAATGACAACCTAACTGTCAGACAGTCCTGCTGTGTCCTGTCTTTTGCGCCTGCTTTCCAAGTTAAATTGAATACACCTTTCGATGACATAGACTTCCACTTATAAGATACGATACCCGCACAAGTTGTTTCATTCATTGTGGTAGCAATAGACCGGGGTAGTGGAAAACACCTACTTCTCTGCTCTAATACCTATTTACAACAGAATAGAGAATCACAAAAAGGATAAAGTCCATACCACTGATCTTTAGAATGAAATGACATTTTTAACCACCACTAAAGTCCAAGCCATAAAGTATGTACACTGGTCACAGTTGTTTCGATGGTTAACAACTCACAGGCAATTTAAATAAAAATCTCTTTAGGATTTCACTGTCTTGTCATACTCATTGCATTCGTTTCGTTTAATTTTATACTTTTTGCAGAGAAATATCTGGATAAGCTTACTGGCTGGCAGCATGCATTAAAACGGTCATTAAAAACTAAATGTTTTAAAATTGTCGTTGAACAATTAAAATGAGCTCACATACACACACCCGTATGTATAAGTGTGTGCTTATCCTTGTTGTTATTATTGTTGCCATGCCTTTGTTAAATCAAAAGCTGTCATATAAACAAAATAAATTTTAAAAACGAAAGTTTATACTCAATAAAGAGTCTTTCTCTCTCTCTCTCGTTATCTCTTTATATCCTGTGTAGTTTAGTTAAAGTGAGTATGTTTACCTCAATACATTGCTCTGTATTAGGTGGAAATAAAGCTGTGCATGTGTGTGTCTGTGTGTGTATAAAAAACATAAGAGACAGAGAGAGAGAGAACATTTTATTGTATGTTAAAAACACATCCATATTGTATTGCGTTGCCCAGGGCAATTCTTTTTAACTTTTGATAATATTGGATAATAAAATACATCACATGCATACAAACAAATAAACAAACAATCTTAAGCTTCCGTTCGCTCTCTCTCTTTCCATATGTGTTTCTTTCACTCTTTTGCTGTCTTTGTGCTTCTGCAACTGATGCTGCTACTTTTTTTTTCAAATAAAAATAACACACAGTCAAGAACAAGAACAACAGCACAATCAGCTCGTAAATCCCAGATTTCTCAGAGAGATTCACAGAGAAAATTTTAAGCGTAAAATACAAAGAAACAAACGAAATAAAAAATAAAAAGAAAAGTAAAGGATGAAAGCTGTTTACAAGTGGCAAAAAGGAGTTTTGTTTGCTTTTTTATACTTTTTAAATTCACTACTCTTTTCAGCAAGTCAAAGAAAGTTTTAAATATTACGCTACTAAAGAGCAATTAGTTGAAGGCACTATTTGGAAAAATTCTTATCCATTGAAACATATTCTGATTGCTTAAAGAAAGTTTCCCAAATCTTTTACGCTTTGAAAATCATTCGAGCTCATCTTGTCTTTTTTTGGCTGTAAAAAAAATTTAAATCTTCCTTGCGAACGTAAGAGGCTTCATTCCGCCTAAAACATAATTCATCCAGGAGTCCCTCTGGAACAATAATTCATTCAAATTAAAGTGAAGGCACAAACATTTTTTCAAACACTGTTTTCATATTTTAAAACTTAAGAGGGAACCCTTACCCTATAATCCATTGAGAAGTCCTACAGCTACTTAATGAGCCGATTACAGGATTTGACCCTTGGCTCTATGGGGGCATGATCACAGACAGAGTGTGCAGACAGTCATTTATTCTGATTGTCAGTGTACTCTGTTACATTTCAACGACGACATTATTTGCTTTACCCCTCTAATCTAATATGTTGAAGCAGAGGGTTTAATTGGTGGCAGTGAGGCTCAATGCACTTGAATCCTTGACCAAGCTGGACTACGGGAAATTTATAAAAACATCTGGATTGACTAGAATGGTCTTTATAAATGCCATACAGAGGGATTATCTGCGGGCATACATATATTAAGGCTTCTGACAATAGATGTGTGAACAGGGTACCTCACCATTGCAGTGTTTTCCAGGTGGAAAACAAGGTCACATTAAAAGCCAGACACTGTTTATTAAGTAATGAGATTTTTCTCAAAATTTATTAGGACAACCGGCAGGCTACACTAACTAACGAACATGACCATGATTATCCCCCTTCGCCTTAGAATTTATATTTTCAAGGATGATTTGTGTGATGTTTTCAGGGCATATGGCTATCGTCTGAAGTTGCATTGCTCATGAACTGATCAAAGCTGATACAGGGTTCACAATCTCAGATATATTACATGGTATAAGTGAATCGATTGGCTCAAATAAATGAGTATTTTCGGTTCGCTCAAAAATCATAGGAAAGTATATGCAATATTGCTAACCTCTGCTGGACTGTTGTGGATAAGAAGACGACTGTTTGTATTTCTTCCTTGTATCGTATAGCCATCCATCACACTATGGAAGTTCCTATAAGCCACTGCCCTACTTACCGGCATTCTAATAGACACGGCAGTTTCTCAAATGACTTCTGCAAGAACTATAGGTCTGAGGAGCGGAAATAGAAGGGGAATTGAAGTATCAGTGCATACATTGCAATGATGCACATGTGGACGTGAAGATCAAGAGCGTGATTGTCGATACTCACACCTGATTACTGATATGCACTATTTCACTTGCTCCAGTAGGCAAATATCATTAAATAGTAGCAATCCCCACACTATTTTCCTGCCGACATCGCGGGCATAAAGGATAACGTCTAGAACTACATTAAAGAGAAGCGGTCTATCAAACAGATATACCAATGTTGAATCCTAAAACAGGCGTTCTCTACATTTCAAATCTCAACATGGTTTTTAGTCTTTAGAATACCTTTTTAATGTTTATGTTGGTTCCAGTGATTGTTTTACAATAGCTCGTAGGCTGCAAATAGAGTCGATAGCTTGTTGGTGCGTTAAAGTTGATATCTATAAGATGCTTTTGGAAATTATTTCGGTTACTAGCATATTAATTACGCATATAAGAGTAATGCCATGCCAGTTGTTGGGTTCTGTGAAATCGCTTCCTTCCTGGTATGTTGCTATTACGGCCTCAGTCAGCTCATAATTTAGAGAGAATGTTCGAACGACTATCGATTGTTAAGCGGCGATTCATATTCATAAACGGTATATCCTTTACTGAATGCATTACAATTTAGAAAAAATATTTAATATTTAATAGCCGACAGACTTGCCAGACTGGCATCCTTATCCACTGAATGGTTAATCCGGTAACGGTAAAACTTATCTGCCAGCAATTGGAAGCCTCACAAACTGTTTTATCGCAAGTTTATTACCCTTTCATGGAAATTATTTTTTCTCTTGTAAATAAGCCAATATTACAATGAATTATTTCTCAGTAGCGTATCCCTTAGTCCTTCTCTACCGAATTGTGACATTCTGGCTTTATTTTTTCTTGATTTTTTCGTGCCATTTTAATAACCTAACCAGAATGAGAAAATTGCAAGCAGCAGTTGCTTTCTTTTCTGCTTTTTATTTATTATTGTCAGTCATCATTCAGTCATTCAAGATTGAAGATTCATTTCAATTTTCATTCTTCAACCAGCAATTCTCAGTTCAGTTCTGCCAAGCCCTCTCAGCTCAGCTTATGTTGCCATGGCAAATTATCCACACTCGTTGTAATAAAAGCCAGCATTTTTAAAAACAGCCAACTGGGAAAGCAATGAAAATGAATGAATAAATGAAAAATAAAAAGACGACTGCATCCTTTACACATACAGACGCACACATACATGTACACATCCATATGTCTTTTGCCTCTAAATTAGTGGTTTATTCCCTGTTTTATTAAGAAATGAGTACTTAACTGCGCATTTATTACGAGTGGGGTTTTACTTACGTTTAACCCCAGCAATAAACTTCAATAATAAAGAGAAACAAATGTTCATAAAGAAAAAATTTAATTTTAAATTTGAAATTCTTTTTTTTGTAAAAATTAGTCCTGAAATGTTTCATGATTTTATTTAAATGACACGTGTTGTAATAAAATACAAAAAATGGAATTCTTGGAATACAATTTCTTTGTGATATTATTCCTGGTAACCATAGTACGTACGCCCACCTACAAACGAAATTAAATCTAGAAAATGGACAATGAATTGCTAAACAATTTTGGTAAAAATTATTTTTTTTTTCTGTCATTCACCCTGGGACGTCTGTCCTTATGGGTGGGTGGATGACGGTCAAGATAATTGACAAATAAACATGAGATTTTTGTTATTTTCTTAATCATCATCCAATTGCTTTGAGAGAGAAAGAAAACAGAAATATTTCATAATATTTCATTGTGATTTGATGCTGTTTGAGGGGGGCAAATAATACCCTAGGATAGATTTATTTAGGGTTTAACTGATGTGGGGCTTATTCAACGCCAAAAATGTCATACAATCACTTATAATTCTAGCGAGTGTCTAAGAATCAGTTTTTAAACCCCGAAAGAAATTAAAGCGTTTGCTTTTCTGTATAGAAGCAAGTTAAAGAAGCTGACTTAGACCACCTTCTGCCATCATCATGGCTGCTTATTTTTTTGGTTTCCCTACTAGTTTCTTAAGACACTATACAAGGGCTAGAATTCGTTGTACTGCATCTAGCTGAGCAGTTATGTTCTCATTTGCATACAGAGAAAGAGGCACATTGAGTTGTCATATCCAGTCTGTTATAGGTGCTACTGCAATTTGTAGTTTTGCCACACAGCTAAGCCTAATCCCCTCTATATCTGCAATCAGAAGTGCTTGCAGTAGCTTTAAACACAACAACAAAAAGTCTGATACTGATAATAAATCGCCTAAAAGTAGATTTCACCTTAAGTAACTAACTCAGAAGAGGAATTATTAAAAATTGTTGGATCATATGAGTGAAGAATTGAAAGGAGCATACATACACACGTAATTGGCCATTACAGTCCTTCAGTCACGATTACGATCTAGCTTCTCACACCATAATTATGATATGTGTCGACTCCGAACGACAGATTTTTTTTAAAAACTTTTTATGACAATTTTTATTTACTTTCAGAGTTCTTGTCAGAAATCTCCTGAGAGTAAGTTGCCGAAAAAATATTTGTCTCGTATTGCGTTTTGTTGAAGGAGATGCCTGACCTGGTGTTTCAACCGTGGCCTAACATCTAATAAGCCAACAAAGTACCTATTAGACTAGGACGGAAGAAAGGCTACCAATGAAGGTTCCGTTGCATAGTCGTTTAGCTCACTGACCAAACTGGTTGGAGAGGTGTCCTCTAGCCACTCCAACTAAGGAAACAAACATTAATAGACAAGGCAGGTTGTTTTTATTTTAACGGTTAGTTCAGACTACTGGGATCTACTAAGATCTATAAAGCCTTGTATTTAAGCCCTCCCATCAGTTAAAAATCACCATCCATTCGAGAAGAAAACAGTAGCTTAATGAGTGTATCATCTGCAAAGACAACTCTTTTCTTTGCAGAGTGAAAAGGTGGTTGAGAATAAGATGAAATCAATTGCCGAATACTTGCGTCAAAGACTTTTGAAGCGAATAGAAATAGGTGACAAGTATAGACACAATTACCTAACAAATGCTAAAACGATTCATTACATCTGCTATATGGCATGCATTTCGCAGCAGGGCAATACCAAAGGGGCTTAGTTAGATCCCGAAACCTTCCATATTGTGCACGAGAAGAATATTTCATGCTTAATAGAATTGGTTTTTGTATTAAGAGTTCCGACACGAAAAATTGAAACTACGTGCGAAATAGTTCATGTACCTATGTTTTCAATTTACAAGAGTTCTTTTGTCGAAATCTGTATGAAAGCGTTGATCTCGCTAAACACGTGAATCCACATGTAAGACAACATAACTGTAATCTTACTGCCAACATTAAATTGGTGTCCCAGACCATCTTATGGTTTTAAATCAGCATTAAATTGGAATCTCAGACCGGTTTCGAATCGGTTATTGACTCACCGACCAACAGAAGTATATTAATTAAAATCACATCGGAAGAGATATGTAAAACTTTTTGAAGACAAATCATGGTCGGCATGAACAAAATAATTTGAACCTGTTTCATATATGTAAGTATGGGGAACTACTTTAAAAGTCAGAAGTATCACAATCTCTTACGGATAAAAAACTACAAGCGATTTATGAGTAGATAAGAATGACTGTTTAGTGAGAAGTCTGTATGTCTCAAATGGTTTACAAATCAGTGAATTGTTCAGCACAAAAACTTCTCTCTGTAATACCCATCAGTTTTAAGGTCAATAAGAAGAAATAAAAGGGAATGGGATTGCTATTTTGATACTATAATGGACCAAGAGACTACTCCTATACTATGACATTTGAAAGCATACATTCAGGCGGAAAACAGAAATTAATCGTTGCATATTTTAAGTAAACTATTTACTAAAGCATACTTTAAGGAGGAAAATATTAAAAAAGGGAATATTTTTAAAGAATTTATTTTATTCTAAACATTTTTAGTTCTCTTATGCTTTCTGCTCTTCAGCTACTACTTTGTCTTCTGTATGACATTCCATTTAAATAAGGAACAAAAAAAAGCATGAGAAAACAAAAACAACACAAACTGTTATAAAATATTATAATTTTATTGGTTCTTTAAAATTTATGTTCCATTCTCTCTACTCTATTTATGTGAAGAGACACCGAAAGAGAAAAAGAGAAGGGAGAGAGCGTAGAAGATAATAAAAATTGCATTATTTTAATGGAATAAATACTGGCAGCTAAATAAGGACACATAAGGCAACAATAGCAGTAGCAACAACAACAACAAACTCAGCCTTAAATAGTAGCAAGAGATAGACAGACAGACAGACGGATTGTTTTGAATTTATGACAAATGAATTGTACAAAAAAAAAAGGAACACAACGCCTCCCTCTCACTGCTTATGCCAAATAGAAGCAGCATAATGCATATCAAATTATAAAACAAGAAGCCCATAACTGTTGTACAATACAAGGATTCATGGAACAATACTAGCAACAGCTAGTAGTAGTAGTTGTAGTAGCAATACACAAAGGGATTCTTATTGTAGCAATAGCAACATAGCAACATACACACATATGTATGTATATAAGCAACTACAATAACAACATTAACAATATTATGCTTTAAGCATTATAGCTGCAACAACAACTCGAGTAAAATACATAAATTTTGATGAATCTCAGCAAAAGCTTTCGAATGCTCATGCATACAAACTAAGCAGATACGAAAATCTGAAAATACAATACAAAAACAATAACAACAACAACAACAACAACAAAAGCAATAAGGTTTCATATCGTATACATTTTGGAATGGGGAAAAATGTTGTTGTTGTTTGGTTATTTTCCCGCACAGATTTGTTATTCACTATTGTTGCAAGCGGTTCGAGGTTTTTTTTCTAAAAAGTGGCAGAGGTATAGCAAGACACAAACATTGATTATATCAGCATACAAATGCTCAGTTATAAGTTGTGCCACATCATTCATTGTCTGTAAGCAGGTTATAATGTGTTCTTGTTATTGTATTGCAGCAGCAGTAGCATATAACAGGTATCCTTTATAATAACAAAAACAATAGCAATAACATTTATAGCAATGGCAACTACTAGAACTAGAACTACCACTGCCACTTCAGGTATACTGAGTTCAACATGCATTTTTAGTGCATATTTATAGGAACTGAAAAAAAAGCTGAAAAATCATAGACTATGAACTTATTTCTCTGTGTATGAATGTATGTGTATGTGTTTAACTGTAGTTGAGTCTGTCTGCTGTGTGCAATAAGCAAAACAAATCCCTGCACGTAATCTAGTCTAATAATACATTTTTTTTCTTGTTGCTGGCAAGTCTTTGTTGTTGCACATGCCAACGTTATGTTGCAACAACAGCCACACGAAATAATTTCGAATTCATAATTCAAAAAATTCTCCAACGCTTTTTCGTTTCTCTATTATTTTTTTCTTCTTCTTGCTTTTGCCTCTATAATAACGCCAATGGCGTCTTCATTGCAAAACAAAATAATAACAATTGCAAGTAGCAACCAACAACAGAAGCAACCAACAACAGCAGCAACCCAGCAGAAGCAGCAGCATTATTTTCATTATGCAGAAACGCGCGTATTTATTAAAGCTAAAATACCTCACAGGTAACTACAGTTATGTGTAGCGAAATAGCATAAAAATCTAAAAGAACTTCCACTTTAAATTCCCTAATTTTTGTAAAATATATTCCTGCTCTTTACTGTCCCTTCTAGCAGCAGGCAAATAAATAGTTACCGTGTAGCATTTGTTGCAGCTGATAAATTGCTTGGGAGTTTATGATGTAGTTGTTATTGTCATGACTGTGTCTCGTCTCATATGGAATTGTATAATTTAGTTTCTGTTCTGAAGACGAATGCAAAAAAAAAAGAAAATAAAAATCGAAAAATATAAATTCTTTAGATTTATTAGAAAATGTCAGGTAAATTCATTGAATGTTAAGGTATAAAAAAAATTAAAGCATATTTTTAGGTTGCCATGATGTACTCAAAGTGATGTATATTTATCAGGATGAAACAATTTTAATTTTTTCCAAGGATAAATTGAGTATTGATACGTAAATATAGAATTTAGCCACTGTTCAAACCTCAGGTCAGACATCTCCAACAAAACGATATATGAAAATTTATTTCTCCGCCGACTTCCTCTCAGCAGATTTCTGGTGAAAAACTCTGAGAGTGAATGCAATTGCCATGAAAAGTTTCTCAAAAAAATCTGTCATTTGAAATCGACTTTAAATTGTAGGTCCCTCCGCCCATGTATAAAAATCACCACAACATATGTAAGTGGTAACAGAAACTAGTTTTAATCCTGACTGCACGGCTATGTCAGTGCAGTGTATGTGGATGTTAAGTATACAAAAGTCCAAATGTAGAAAATGTCTTTCTGGTTAAATATCAAGATATTAAAGATGCTTCACCATCAGATAAGATCAGTTAAACGACTGACATCTTCAGATATTAGCAACTTTTTTTCGATTTGCTCCTCAAACAATTGGTAACCTAGTGTAAGACAGCAGTCTGGTACTGGACATCAACAGTTGCGGTTACAACAGGACGGCGCTACGTGTCACCCAACTCATTCTCATATTGACCCAGTTAGAGTTTTTCTAAAGACGGAGATCTATGCGAATAAGTAATAAATCCCAGGGGTACGCAAAGTCAACGTAAACCATATCATCATCGATCACATTTTGGGACGCACTTCGCCATGAGAAGAAATATATATGCTGTACGAGCGATTAAAGGTCATGATTGTAGCACAAGAAGGTGATATGAACTAGTCACTGAGATAGCTTGATTTGATCCTGTTAGACTTTAACTTGTGGGGTTTTCTTAAGACGCAGGGTGTATGTGAATAAGTAACAGAACTCCATAGGTCCGCAAATTCAACGCTAGCCTGGCCATTGGTCAAATTTCGGATGTTCTTCACCCTGAGAAGTCAGAAGTTCAGCGATATTATATACCGAACATACAGATATAAAAAGGTCCTTCGATGATATCTTATACACACTTTCTATTGTTTTCATTTAAAGATAGGAAGCTCTTTAAAAATAGATGCGATTTCCTTAGGTGAGTTTATATTTAATTGTGGTGTAACACAATGCTGTACAAGACGCTCATCCTCCCCGTGCTTTTTTATGGCGCAGAGGCATGGAACCCATTAAGCACTGATGCAGCAGCCTTGAGAGTATTCGAGAGAAAAGTACTACGTAAGATCTTCGGTCCAGTACGAGTTGGCGATGATTTCCGCATTCGATACAACAGTGAGCTGTATGAGCTCCTCAACGACATAGACTCTCTGCAGCGTATTAATATCCAGCGGCTGCGCTGGCTCGGCCATGTCGTTCGAATGGAGGAGGATGCTCCGGCGAGACGGGTATTTTGATGCGGGGTTCTGCGGAAGTCGGCGAAGAGGACGACCTTGTATCCGTTGGAAGGACCAAATCGAGGAAGCCCTGTCATCGATTGGTGTGACCAACTGGCGTAGGCGCGCAAGAAGCAGAGGCGCCTGGAAGGATGTGTTGCGGCAGGCCGAAATCCGTTAATCGGGTTGTTATGGCCAATTAAGTAAGTAAGTAAGTACCACAACGTTAAGTTGTATCTCCATCTACTTCTCTATCATTATGGCTTGGCTTCGTTGTGGGGCCGTTACTTCACAACGAAATGTGGTAGAGGGGAATAATGAATGGAACATGTTTCCAAAAATCACATAACCTTATGCAGTCCTCGTCTTTCTAGAAGAGCGTATATATTCTTGTTTAATTAGCTAGTGTAGCACACAATACTTTACAGAGTAAATAAGCTCTTCTACCGCACTAACAATGAATTGAAATGGAGCGCTGTTAGTATTTTCTGACACTAACCACATAAGTGGATTCAAGTCGAAGGTCCATAAATATTATACCTCCTTTCTACTACAACTTCGGTTTTCGATTTATGAGAACAGCTTCTGTTTATAGTTTAGGGCGGACATTGGTGGCGAAGCTAACCACAGACTGTGGCCATACGAATACCTGTGGCTTAATTGTGGCCAATACAAGAGCAGAATCTACAGATTTCTTCTGAGTAACCTCAATATGTATGTTTAACACTTCTGAAAGCGGTATATCATAAGCTTCAGTTACATGAGATATTCTACAGAAGGGCTATAGAAGACGTATTCAATTAAAAATTTTAAGATAACGTTACAATGAGGACTCTAACCCTCTTTGTAGTTATAAAATATAACACAAAAATTGAAAATCAACTTCTCGATGAGGGACGCGCGTTTTGCCAATTGTCATTGTATTTTAAAATGAAAATATTCTTGACAAACGTCAAGCCCTAACTACAGAAATTCTGCGATAGCTGAAAATCCACAGACTGTGGCCATACGAATTCTAAACTCCTTGTAAATTTCTTATAGCCTTTTATATAGAGATCATGCCATATAAACTAAGGGATACCATTTAAATATTCTCTAATAAAACAATACTCTTATCATTCATTCATTTATAGTTTCGCATACTTTAATTGCATGAGAAAATTAAAATTCCCATTCCGTCTACTAATTGTCCCCCAAATATCAATTAAATTCAGAAATAAAAACTCAGCAAAAAAAAACACCAAACGGGAACTACTTTTAATTTGTCACACCAGACCGAAACTACACAAAAGAGGAATGAAGCCAAAAACAAAAAAAAAAAAAACAAAAAGGGAAGCGAACTTTATTAAATGCTTTAAAAACTTTTAACTCTTTGGAGAGTATAATCGTATGTCTGGCTTGCTAAGGAAATAAACCCTCCTAAACGCCTTGCCACTATTGTTTTATTAGCACCAGGCTAAACCACAAAAAGAAACGAATTTCTTGTACTTTAGCGACGCACCATTTCAGTTTTAGCTTTTCCAAAACGAAAACAACAAAACAAGAAGGAAAAACCGTTAAGCATAACGGAAATAAAATAAAACTGCATTTTCATATTGTAAACTATAAAGAACACAAACACTTGCACACACCTACATACGTACATGCATAGTCTCAAGCTTAAGGATTCTTGTAAGCATACATACATAGCTCTCATGAGTAAGTGTTTTTATTTGCCTGCATGTGTGTGTGTGTGTATTCTTCTGTTTGTATGGGTGTTAGCAAAAGAAGAAGGAAAAAAAGTGTATATGACGTGCAAGAGTAATGGCGAGAAATTTGTATTCCTGTCACGTTAAGCATGTAGAAACCGTTATTCAAGCCACTATACTTTAAGGATTATTATATGGTTTCTTCAGCAAAACACAAAAAAAAAGAGAAGAAAAATCTTTTCTTTCTTTATGGCTATTGTTGTTATTGTTATTGTTGTTGTAGTAATAGTTATTATCGTTGTTGTTGTTGTTCCTGTTGTACCACTATTTCAGTTGTTGTAGATTTTTAACACTTTTAACTCAAAATAAAGGGTGTCGAGAAGAACAAAAAAAAAACAAAAATAAAAACAATTTTGTATGTATGATTTGTCATAAATTTGAATGTCTATGTGTGTGTGTGTGAAACAAGCAGCATTGTTCACTTAAAATCCGTTTGCAGAAGGAATAATTTTTTTTAAACATAAATGGATACTCATTTAAATTCATTCAAGGACCTGCCTGATTACTTCAATAGATCGCCCTAATTGGTGCACAATTTTGTCAATCAACCTCTGTTACGCAATTTTCTTTCAAATTCATATAAAGCGTTAAGTATGCACAATATTAATGAACTGAAGTGAAACACAACTATAATCATGGTACTGTATACCACCGTTCTCTAATCGAAAGAAGTATACCAAGCGCAATTTCAACGTAAGAAGGACTCCAGTATTATTATCAAAACTATGTGATCATGTCTACAACAGATAAGTTTCATGTACAAATTGTTGAATGTCAAAGGACTTCGTAGAGTCTATAGGCCTCAACGTTATGAGATCACCAGTTGGAAATGTGTTGATAAGGACTATCACCGCCAACGTAATTTCTTGTTCTTGAGATCACATTTAGCAGGATTAGTAATAAAAAAGAGTCGCATGTACATCATCAGTAGTTATCCGTAAAATATTTTGAAGTCCTGGCAACCTCTTACAACCGCACGGCACTCACAGGCAAAAGATCAGCCAAGTTATCCAAAGAGTTCTTTTACAGGAACTCTTCTGTGTTTGTTGACAGATCAGATCAATCTAAGATTTATGGTCAAAAGGGATCATAGCGGATCTTGTTATCACATAACAACCAAATCTATTGGGTTTAAAATGTCAAGAGATGGGAATTAATCAGGAAATCACAATATGTGGACGACAATACATACATACATACAAATACATACAAATTGGTCATTACAACCCTTCAGTCAGGATTATGACCTAGCTTCTCACATCACTTATGTGATTTTAATTTTAATTTAATTTTATACATGAGTGGCGGGACCCACAGCTTAAAATCGACTCCGAAGGGCAGATTTTTGAAAAACTTTTCATTGGAATTTTATTTATTCTTAGAGTCTTGCCAGAAATCTGCTAAGAAAGCAGTCGCCGAGAAATATTTTTCATACTTCGATCTGGTAAGGATGTCTGATGTCTTAGGGTTTGAACCGTATCTTCACTTTTAATAAGTCACCACACGACCTACGACTGACTGGGTTTCACTACTTGCCTGCATGATAATTCACCCAGTCAAAGACCATATTAAAATACATCTGAATTGATTAATAAGAAGACGGTGGAAATAGTTGTAGGTTATAACCATATTCTACTTAGAGCAACAAAATGACTGCAATTCTCAGAAGCTTCCCACATATCTTAGAATCAATACAACAGCACTGCATACATTTAGAACCAGTCTTTTTAATACTCGTCTAGAAAACAGATTTAAGGCCGCAAGCAGCTTATTTATTGCAAGATTCAAAGGAGTGGCTGCATAGAAAGAGAAGGAACTACATTGAGGTCATCCACAACATAGTGGTTGAATCCATAGTCTTACAAGCATTCCTGATATACATACATAAATATCTTGAAGTCACTGTTGAAGAAAGAGGCAACAACCCTTGACTTCTTCAAATTGCAATTGCTACTCTAACTACCAGTTTCTTTCAGCAAATTCCCTTTCCATTTTCTCGTAATTCTATGTTAGATTACCAAATGCTTCTATAAAATCTTGATCGGATTTTAAGTGAACACCGCTGTAATGGGTACTACAGTCCCCGTGTGTTAATTTCATTGCTGCCATTACTATTACTGTCTAACTGTTAGTGTTTCCGGTTTTCTTTAAAATTTTCATTTCAATTCGTTTCATACGTTCTATTTTTCTCTCGTAATTTTTTTCTCATTGTTATGCATGTGTTTAATGCCATTTAATATTTTTATTTCATTATTTTAATGTAATTCATTTAGAAACAACAACAAAAAATTATTAATTTTTTTATTATCAAATAAAATAAAAGTGAAACAATAACAACAACAATAACAAAAATATATTTTTAAATAGCCACTAAAACTATGAAGAAATATTATGCCTCGGCATACTCATAAGCAAGCCCATAAAGTTTTGTATTCTCGTGTCTATTTTTTTATAGTTTCTTTATAAAGTCTGTTTAGTTTTCTGTAATGTTTTATGATAAGACTTGTTTTTGTTGTTAATAACGTGGATTTTATTAATATTTTTCATTATTATGGTTGTAGATAAATATGTTCTCAGCTTTTATTGGAAAATTAATTGAAAACACCAGTAGGTTAGTAGGATAAGAAAAAGTCAGGTAAGTCTAGTGGGTGATAGCCTATTAGCATGAGGGTCGTGGGTTCGATTCTAACAATAGACTCTGATCTGTTACACTACACCGAGCATAAGGTCTGTTTGTATTTTCCATAAAAATAGACGTTGGCCTGAAACCATTACTCTGAAAGACATAGCACATAAGTCTCGTTGCGAATCCCATTGGCCATTACAACCCTTCAGTCAGGATTACGGCCTAGATCCACACACCACTCATGTTGCATGCCTTAATTTTTATACTTGAGTGACGGGACCTGCAGTATAACGTCGACTCCGAACGACAGATTTTTGAGAAACTTTTTCATGGCGGGTTTATTTACTCTCAGAGTTTTTTCCACAAATCTGCTGAGAGGTAGTCGCCGAAGAAATATTTTTTTTTCATACTTCGTTTTGATGTCTGACCTGGGGGCTCGAACCCGGGCTTTACGTCTAATAAGCAAACACACTACCTACTAGACTACGGCGACTACAAATAGCGTCCTAACAAAGTAATATTTACAGTAGGTTAGTAGGATAAGAGAAATGGCATGGAGGTAAGTGTTCAATACTACAGACAACTCTAGTGGGTAGTGTGAGCTAGCCTATTAGCATGAGGGTTGTGGGTTCGATTCTAACCATAGACTCTGGCCTTTGAATTGTCCATACAAATGAACATACCAACCATTCATCTGACAGACACAGAACATAAGTATTGTTGTGAGCACTTCCCATAGAGTTTCCTAGTTCTAGAAGGAATCTGCCAGCCAAACGATTCCTTTCAAAATCCTTCAATGAATTGAACTTGTCCCCACTCACTCAACTAACCAAATCTATGATCTTCATTATTATATACAGCGGACTTAAATCCAACGGAGCTGATAGCGCCACTGTAGGATAGGTTCTCGTTGCCTGTGTTAAGCCAATACACGCTAGTCTTTGCATCTTGTACAACTTCATTTGAGCTGTTTTGTGATTTGTTGTGCCTTGCCAGAAAATTGTCCCAATAGGTCACTATGGGTCTGACTGTAATGATATACATCCACTGTATAATTCCTGGGTAGCTTCCTTAGGATTTGGTTGCAAGTCTTCTGCATGCTATTATGGCACGTATGGCTTTTCTTGAGAGGCTCCCTATATGAGCTCTTCATACAAATTTACTATCCACTGTATTTCGTATATAGTTGTTCATCCTTTCTTGTGATATTGTCTCACCCAGAAGTCGATTATGCTTCCATTTAGAAAATTTTCTTCTTCTTGTAAATTCTACTACTGTGATTTTGTCCAGGATATCTTCAGGATCACTGTCATGCACCAACAACTAACAATCTCGAGGCAGAGCGTCTTAGCGTCACAGAGCGTCTTAGCAAACTTTGCCCTTACCCATCAAGACTATACCATCTGCACACCAGTGGCAGACTATGCTCGCTGTAGATAGCTTCCCGAAATGGTTGACTCCATTATTTGGAACTGAGTCCAATTATTTTGTTATCTTTTATACGATGTTAACTTAACTTTTGTTCCTTATTTAATAATTTTGTTGAAATGGCTACCCACGTCCCATTGTGGCAACTTCTTTAGAGGCCCGCCTTTAATATAAAACTTTTTTGAGTATATTAGTGATCACATAGAACACAACACTTATATGGAAGGTAAGTATATATAGACGTATTTGAAAAATGTTTATTTAACTGTGTGTGTATGTGTGGGTGTATGTGTTCACACAATCATAAAACGTGCCAAGTTTATTAAACTGATAGGAGATGAATTTTAACAACAACTCGGTGTTATAAATATTATGAACCTCTACACAATTTATAGGTATATTGGCTGGTGGATTGGCTAGCGTATTAGCTCAAATGAAATGAATTGTTGTTGACGTCTATATGCGTTTATGTAATCACCAGAATACGAATAAAAAGAAGAAGAATATATATACTTCAATATTGATGAGTATCATAAAACAAAATTAACACACAGTGAATATAATTTTTTTTGTATATTTTTTCTTTCTCTTTCGACCAGAGCAGCTAGCACATGGACAGTCAGTTTTATGTCTGGCAAAAGGTGTTTATAAGCAGCATTTAATGTTTATAGCCTGGTTAAATACAGGTATAGATATTGCTGTGTGTATAACAGGCGATATAATATGTGAGCATAGCTGGGATTGTAGATGAGAGCATCTAGAGGTTTAAAGGTCTCATATGAAGAGGGAAAATGTTATTTTAATTAGAAATTTTAGTATTTTTTCGTGTTGCACAAGGCAATGAAAATAAAATTATGTGCATAAATGGAGCATCGATTTATTTATTTTTTTATAACAAACGAGACAGTTGGATCCTAACTCCTAACTCCTAATAATGAGATTCATCAGCTGACTTTGTGAGCTGACGAGTGGCTGAGAGCTCCCTACTGATTACTCTCGTGGACAAAACTTATAGGCTCCTTGTCTTGAGAAATGTTTTGCAGCGAGGCTTAGTAAGTAGGGCGAACTGAACAATCCGGAGACTACGTCCTATTTTAAGTGAGAGACCATTCTTTAGTGTAGGGATGGTTGTAGAACGGATTTTTGCACATGAGTAAGGATGTTTATTAATCCAAAAGTGAAATATTCTGAGCCTTTGGCGAATTCCAAGAACATCTTCGAAGTGGAAGTTTATGTCCACTCAACTTGAGCTGGAAGAACAAAGGACAGCCGGGCTACCATCCAAGCATTCGGTTTGGAGATTGAGTGGGAAAGCTGACTTTATCAAATGTCCGGAAGCTTTCTTTGTGCTGGCTTCAAATATCTGATCGTTTCATTGAATTCCAGCAAGATCAGGAACAGAGAAGGACCGTATTTTTCCTGTCAAGCTGTCTGAGAACACTTTTGTAGCAATTCTGAGTGTAGCCGCCGTAGTCTAGTAGGTAGTGTGTTCGCTTATTAGACGTAAAGCCCGGGTTCGAGCCCCAGGCCAGACATCAAAATGAAATATGAAAAAAAAAAAAAAAAATCCTCCGGCGACTTCCTCTCAGCAGATTTATGGCAAAAACTCTGAGAGAAATATAAACCTGCCATGAAAAAGTTTCTCAAAATCTGTCGTTCGGAGTCGACGTTGAACTGTAGGTCCCGCCACTCAAGTATAAAATTGAAGCACACAACATGAGTGGTGTGAGAAGCTAGGCCGTAATCCTGACTGAAGAGTTGTAATGGCAAATTATGTGTATGTATGAGTGAACAACGGAAATGCTAAGCATTCGGATGGTAGCTTGATTATTATTACATGTCCTGCCCTTTGTATTTCCATTCCACGAGTCTTTCTAAAGGTTTCGGATATTTTATTGTACACCCAAATGCCCTCACTCTTGTACCACTAGCGGTCCTTCACCAATGCGTGTACCACAACCTGATTCTTTTGTTTGTTCTTATTTCGGCTTCAGCTGCAAAGCATTTCGTAAAGTAAGACAGCTTATTAAAGTCACAGTAAAGGGAGGACCTGTTAAACACAATTTCCTCTTAAGGATCAGAAAACAAAGTCTTTAAGGAGTTCCTCTTCACTATCATGTGTTATGCATTGAAATGCAATATATCGCCTAATGGCGTAGTCTAGTAGGTAGTGTGTTGGCTTATTAGACGTGGGGTCCCGGTTCAAGCTCCAGGTCAGACATCTCTAATAAAACGAAATCGGAAAAAATATTTCTTCGCCGACTTCCTGTCAGTACATTTCTGGCAAATATTCTGAGAATAAATAACATTGCCATGAAAAGTTCCTCAGAAATTTATCGTTCCGAATTGACTT
This sequence comes from Sarcophaga rosellei, assembly GCA_930367235.1. Lineage (NCBI taxonomy): Eukaryota > Metazoa > Arthropoda > Insecta > Diptera > Sarcophagidae > Sarcophaga > Sarcophaga rosellei. The sequence continues at coordinate 9,213,708 of OV884020.1, read as the reverse complement.
TTAAGCTATAGGTCCCACCACTCATGTATAAAATTAACACACACAACATAAAGTGGAGTGAGAAGCTAGGTCGTAATCCTAACTGTAGGGTTGCAATGACCAATTATGTATGTATGTATGTATGTATATCGTCTAATGGCCGGTTCTAACTACCCCGGTTACGACAGTTCAGGCCAGTTTCTGCATGTTGTCCAACTATACTTGAACTGTTTTCAAATTTCTTCTACCTGCCAAACGATTTCTTTAGTTACTAAATTCCTCAATTAAATCAAAATGTTAGACTTGTCGCCATTATCCCCCCAACCATATTCAATGAACTTAAATCCAACAGAGCTTTCAGCATCACTGTAGCATGGGTCTGTCATTGTCTGTGTTAAGCCAACGCACGATAGCCAGTACAACTCAATTTGAGCTGTTTGTTCTGAAATTTCGGAAAATTTCCCCCTAGGTTGCAGAATTGATCTGACCATCATGGCATATATACAGTGCATACGTAGTTCATGGGTTACATGCCTATACAATGGTCCCATTGATGACAATTGGTCTGTCTGCCACGATGTGTATCCAATTCAGTCGTTTTGGTTTACAACCACAAGATGTCAAAGCTAGCCTTCTAAGTGCAATTAATGCATGCTTTGGTTGCCTTGAAGAGCTTTATATAAGAGCTATCCCCATAAATTTTTAAATTATGACCTGATTTAAATGTTTTCAATCTCAACTTTTCAATGAAACATAAATAGCTTTTAAATCTCAATAGACTGCTTAAAGTTATGAAAAAAAAATGAAGAGTTTCTGCATATTGTTGCAACTTTTTATACAAATTGTTGTCAGTAGAGATTGGTGAAAATAACTATTTCTTTCCATTTTTTCTTGTCTTATTTTGTCTTGCTTTTAGAAACAGATTTAAATGCATTTAAAAAATAAACTGTCCCCTTAAAAAACAGAAGAAAGAAAAAGTAATGAAATCTTTCGGCTAACTTGCACAACAATAAGTGATAAAAAACTTTCTTTTCGCCTTTCATCCACATTATTTTCTCACACACACACACCCACATTCAGTTTTTGTTTTCATAGCGAGTGTGCTTTTAATGAACAAAAAAAATAACAAAAACAAAGTGTTTAAATATTTGCAACTGTGTGCATGAGTATGTATGTGCGTTTGTTTAAGTGTGAAGTTGTGCTCATTTTTAGCCATACTTTGTTTAAATATTTTTGCTTAGCATAACTTAAGGCGACTGAGCTCATAACTGGCCCACCATTAACACAGACTATAAACATTGGCATGCTCAACGTCACCAATACCAACACTGCCACTGTTACCATCATCGTCATCGTCCTTGCCTTCGTCAGCTCGATTGTCATTGTCAAATTCATTGTTTGTATTTATTTTCTAGTTAAAATTCACTTACTCTTTCTCTCCTACTCCCTCTCGGTGTTGGGTATGTGTATCTCTGTGTGTTGTTGGTTGGTTGGTTGTTTTGCTGGTATTTTTCGCCGTTTTATAGAAATTCACAGCAGCGGAAATATGGGAAAAAGTGTTAAAATGCCATTATTTCTGTGAAAAATTTCAACTGCTTTTAATTGGCTTTTCTTGTTGCTGTCATTCGAGCATTTCCTCACACAAAATGTTTAGTTTGTTTTTAAGCAACATTGTTGTTGTTGTTGTTATTGCTATTGTCATGCGAAATTGTTGGCTGGTGCTGGCTCTTTGGCTGGTTGTTTAAGGCTGATAAAGGAATTTTTTTTGTTTTGTTTTCACTACTGGTGCTAATTTTTTTTTGTTTTCATACAAAAGAAATGCAAAATAAATTTGTGACAATCGTTTTGAATATACAGGGCAATGGTGGTGAGGTAGGTTTTTAATTGTTAATAAAAATATTTGATTCACAATTAAAAGAAATTTAACAAAATGAATACAATTGAAGACTATGGAAGCGTTGTTTAAATGTTTATAAAACTAATAAAAATAAAATGTGGAGTTGGACCTCAGATGCGGTACTTATGGAGAATTTTCAACGTTTGTTGTGAAGCAAGGGAGTTCAACAGCCTGGATACACAATACGCAGGGAACCATGGATAATATAATAATAAGACAAGGACAGTAAGCATTACAGGCAGATCAATAATGTTCTCAGGGATACGGCCTAATATATCTGCGAAAACATATGGACGAAATGAGATAATAGGGGCCAACACAAGTATGGGATGTCCACAGGGATGTCCACGGAATGGTATTCTTTTACCAGTAATGTGAAGTGTGGTTGTAGATGAACTCCAGACAATACTACCTGAGATAATAGGGCTCGTCATAACTATGGTACATATATCCACAGGGTGGTGTCCTTTCACCTCTAATGTGGAGTGTGGTTGTCAATGAAATCCAGACAAAATTTCTGAGGTGGGCATTGGAAAGCCAATGATATAATGGTCCTGATGGCTAAAGGCAAAGGAGACTCTTTGCTGCATCATGCAAAGAGAACATGAGATTGTCAGTATTCGACCCATGACAGTAGGTCTGAGGATAAACTCGGGAATGACCGCAGTGTAGTACCCTTTACAAAAAGATGAAATTTTTTAATGAGAAATTTTAAATAGAATATTCGTATTCAGAGTGTGATATCATTACAGAAAATAAGGATCAAGTACCCAGAACCAACACGGGGTAGTAAACTGGCACGAAGGATTCATATGAAGCGCATCTTTGGAAAGACCACACGTGACATAATGGCATGCAGAAGGCTTGCAGTGAAATCCTGATTATGACTTAAGCAAAAGGATGAAGGAGAGAAGGTAGAGTAAATTTTGAAAATAGTTTAAACGGAGTTGAACAAAGTACAGGGGCTAGCATGTGTTGGAGTCATAACACAGGCAATGAGCACCTGTCCAGTCAAAGCTTTAGAGACTATGGTTAGGTTAATGGGAGACAAGTTCAACAAGAAGTTTATTAAGGGTTCTCATGACCTATTGGCTGACAGCTTTATCATTAAATATCTCTGGAAAGAAACTGTAGGACCTGTGATCATATGAAAAGTATTTCGCAACGACGCTATTAAGTCTCTGGAGTCTGCACAATTTTTAAAAAGAGGGACTATTTTACGGCATGGTTCGACAATGGATTTTGGAGCTTTTGGTCCCGTAATGAAATATTTTTAGCTCCAGTAGAAACTCGTGGGTATTTTTTAAGACGAAGTCTTTACGATCTAAACATGAATTCAATTCAACTTGAATATGATATACAAAATACCAGACATAGCAATAAAATCAGACAAACAAACAGCCATTCGAACACTAGGCTTTTATCGTAGATAATATGGCCCGAAGAAGTTAAGCAAGAAAGGTAGACAAAATGTGCTACCATCTACTATAATCCAAGTCATATTGAAATCCTCAACAATGACTTTCCACTCCGTGGATGGTGGCACAACATTTCTGCGGTGTGGGAGAAGAGGTTTGAAAATGAAGGCTTAATGAAAACAAAGACGAATGGAGGCAGAAGACTATTCTCCAATCAAGTGGGTTTGAGGAAGTCGAAACTTTCGTTGAGAAACTAGAATAACAGGAGATCTGAGTCATGTAACAAACTATCCAGAAATAATCTGATGTTGTTAACTGGTCTTTTGACAGAGCACTCTAGACTCAGAATGCACTTATTCAGCGTAGGGGTAGTGTTTCCAAGCCAACATGTAGATTCTGTGAAGATAAATTTTTAGAACCTGTGTGGTATCAAAAGGGAACATACATAGATGTTTCCCTGGCCGCATATAATTAGTGTGATACGTTGTAATGTTAAAAGAGAATACAATAGATCATGTGATCGGTGTACTAAGGAATCCCCTTTACTGTGGTAATAATAATTATATAATAAGCAGGTCAGTACAATGGGTCAATTCGACCTCCGGGTATTGTACTTGTCTTAATTGACAAATACACGTCCTCTAACCTAATAAGCAGGTCTGTAGAACACTTTGTCACCATGAGAATCGCGTCAAACTTACATATGTAAGTGAAAAGAAGCCATCAGAATGCATACTTGAAATATGTGTGGCGTTAATGATTCTTATAAGGATGCTTTTTGAAGCATCATAGGTGCTAAGCTGAAAGCTATCCTTACTGATGGCTAACAATATTTTGAAATTAGTCAGAGCAATAGAGAAGCAATAGTTCGTATGGTAGCAGAACTTTAATGCCTATAAATGACAATAGTAATAATTAGTGACCATATAGGCAGCAAAAGAGAAGTAAAAGATGCCTACAACTGGCTAATATATTGAGATTTATAGAGTAGGTATGCTGAATTTGATTCAAAAGTATTCTAGCCAAACATTTAGCAAAGGAGACCAATGGCAACAAGCTAGTTAAACACTATGCAATGCAATTGCAAAAGAAATTCAGACTGCATTCATTAGCTTTCGAGGGGACTCAGAGGATAATGAAACTCAGATGGCGATTGATTTTAAACCCAGCCGAGACAGAAGAGAAGAAAAATTTAAAAATCGTTAGAAAATTATTGGAGTACGAGTTTGCCGATACTAGATTAGTTTACACCGTAGTAAAATTAAGGCCGCAATATAAGTCAAGATGGAAGACTTTGTTGCAGCACTTTGCTTCCACTGAGATAGTCTCTCTGTGAGTTCACTTCAAAGTGTTTCAAATTCAGTCGCTTAATGTACTAAAACACGTTCATGGCTGAGCAGTACCCATACATACATATTAAAGATACAAAGGATACTTAAACACTTCAATTTAAATACAAAAACATTTAAATTTACACACATTTTATACGATGTTCTCTTGCAGGACCTCTCTCTATCTCTACTGAATTACACACACACAGACACCACTAAAGCATAGATGGGGGAAAAAAACATGAACGAAGCTGATGTTATTAAACATATGGCTGACCATATGGTTATGTTTTTACATTTTCAAAATGCAATTTTTAACGGAAACACATTTGTATCCGGTTTCCGTTTAAAACAAAACACACACAGCATATATTAAAAAAAAACAAAAACTTTATGCGAAAATAAATAAAATAAAAATAAATAAAAAAAACTATGGACTGTAAAAAATTTTCAACAGGATTCATAATAAAAACCGGCAAAACCGCATAAAACTCATTTGAAATGCAGAAAAACTGAAAATCTAAATGAAAAGCAAATATTTCACAAAAACAAAATAAATATATAAACTTTAATTTGTTGCTGTTGTTGCTGTGGTAGTTGTTGTTGTTGTAAAAATTATTATGAAAAGAAAAACCGCAGATTTAATATTAAAGAGCTCAAGGAGAGAAGATAATTTGTTTTTCGGCCATTGTTCTTGACATTTGTTGCATTCCGTGAGAGAGAGAGACAGAGACAGAGAGAGAGAGAGACTGTAGGGTTGACCCCCTGAACAAAAAATTATTATTATCATCATCAACGTAATAAAGACTAAACAGCAAATTTTTAAATTCCGCCGGATACCGCCTTGGTAAACAACAACGACAACAACAACAACAACACGACAAACAATACAAAGAACACAGTTTCTATGAAAAACAAAAGAAATAGACAAAGTCAACGACAATGGAGTAGGCAGACAGTAGAAAGGCATTATAAATGAGAGAGCACCAAACTTGATTGTTTGCTCAAGCAACAGGCGTTAATGTGGCGCCTTTTTACAAATGATATCCTTTATTCAACAATTCCAAGCCATTATTATCTTATTTTACTTGGGGGTTATTGTTGTTGTCATTGTTGTTGCTGTTGCTGTCGGTGCTTGTGTTGTGTTGAAGTTGGTGGCATTTAAATTGAAGATAAAAGCAGCTTTGGCTGTAGTCTTGATTACCCGGCCTGACTGCCTGCCTGCCTGTGCTTAGTCGTCTCTTGGTGTGGATTTTAAAAGCCTTTGTGTTGAAATTGCAAATGAAAAATGTAAATTCCCTTAGGCTAGATTTCATTACTCTTCCTTTCGACATACATTTGCACTTTGGAAAAGTCAAATGTATTGTGTTGTTGTTGTTGCTATTGCTGCTGCTGCCTTACTCATTCTTCTTCTTCTGGTTACAACATTAGCATATACGGTTATGGTTAGGGGAGTGTAAAACGGTTATAAAATAACAATTTTATGTTGAAAAAAAATTAATGCACACTTAGTAATAACGGTAACATTTTCTTTTAAATGTCGTCTTTATTGGGTCATATAAAAAGTATCAGATTTTTTGTTTTATCATTAGATAGCATGGATGCATTATTATCTGGGCAAACAATCTTCAATTCGGGTATCCTTAATCAAATGCATTGGACTATTGGACAAATTGCCATATTCCTGCGGAGGAAACATTTTCTCTTTTGGCTGGCAGCTAGTTTTAGGAGCTGACTGCTTTAATAAAAGGAGTACCAGGGAGGTATTTAGGCTCAGAGCTGTACACGCATCACATTCTAAAACAAATACCTGCGGATATTCAAAACGTCTGGAAATATATTCTCCTTTAGAAGCTGGCAGCTTTAGCTAAAGGAGTATCAGAGCGCTGTTCATCCTTAGAACTGTATACACATCTTGCTGTCCATTGAACACATTTTAAAGAGGTCTTAAGAACTCCAGAAAACCTCGCTCTTGAACAGAGTGGAAAAATCCTTCACGTTACAGATTCTATGCTTGCCTGCTTTGACACTGAGGGCGCTTTCTAAATAATCTTAGAATCCATTTAAACTCATACAATTCCATCGAGGCATCGAAGAGCCCAGACTAGCTCTTGGAGAGTGTGATTGCTAGATTTTCTATGGAATTTTGAAAAGTTTATTGTGGAAGCTTTGAACAGTAAAGTCTTTGAGGTTGCCTATAGAGGCTCAACGCAATTCTTTGCTATGCAGTGGAATATGGTTGTGGAGGAATTTTTAAATGCACTGCAACAATGTGGTTTAAGTCATTTAATTATACACACGATCTAGACATTTTGGATTCAGGTTTTGCTCCACACGCCATTTCTTTGAGATTAAATCAAGCTTTCGTAGGCACACTCTTTCTGTGAGGAGAGTAATCCGACATTGATCAGCGCACTCCGTCTTTGAGGTGTAATCAGTCCATGAGGGCGTTTTTGCATTCGATATCCTTTTGGAGAGGATACAAGTGAGGACCGTAGATAAGATTTGAGAGTTTAAATTTGTCATGAAATATCCTTTCCCTTGAAGGTAAAGCGTCTGAGGAAAATATTGCACCACAAGCACCTTGTGGAAAAAAATAATGGAGTGGTTAAGGTGAGTAAGTCCTCTATACAGTTTGAAAATTTAAACTTGTCATCAAATACCTAATCTATATCATATTATATGTGATCTCTATGTGATAATGAAGACAATCTTACTTTACAGCATTCACGGTTGTTGGGCGGTGTGGAAATATCAATTTCTCCGCTAATCGATAAACTGGTCACGCCAACAGCCAACTGCCTAGATCACCCTTCTATTCTGTTCCACTTCAACTAAGGCATGGCTATATTTGCTCCTTTCTGTCATTGTGTTAAGGCAGAGAACTGATGGTAGTAAGATTCAAAGCAATTTTCCTGGTGGATATCTTGGCCGTATGGAAAGCGACGTAATGGTCATTGTATGATAGGATTTTTCCTGAATTTCTTTTAATTTGCTGGGACAATCAGGCTGCAAACAAATACCTGACGAACGTCATTTTGGTATTTTCTTTCGTATATTAAAATGTAACTGTTAAGCGCGTCCTAGGATATACATATGTAACAGTATCGTTGGCAACCACGTTGCTGATGAACTGCTCAGATTTGCTACAGAACTTGTAATCTGCGACATTTTACAGGACATAGGCAATCGTGTAGTTGCCGTAGTCTATTAGGTGGTGTGACGGCTTATTAGACCGAAAGGCCTCGGTTCAAACCCCAGGTCAGACATCAAAACGAAAATATTAAAAATCCCCTCAGCGGATTTCTGGCAAAAACTCTGAATTCTTATTCTGGGTTTCTCAAAAATCTCTCGTTTAAACAGTAGGTCCTGCCACTCATGTATAAAATTAACGTACACAACATAAGTGGTGTGCGAAGCCAGGTCGTAAACCTGACTGAAGGGTTGTAATGACCAATTATATACATATGTATGTATGTAGGCTATCGTGAAGCCTCTATCAAACCAGGTTTTCTACGATCCTTTTACAAGCAGGCTTTAATTCGTTGGCAACATGAGGACATTTGCAATAGCATTTCGAACCTACAATGAGCAGTATGAGCTCCTACAAAGACAAGGACGTTGTTTAGCTCATTGAAATCCAGTGGCTATGCTGAACTGGCTACGTTGTTCAGATGATTGAAGTTTTTTCGAAGAGACCGGGGGTAGGGCATTTGATGTGAGCATGAGCCGAGGTTGATGTAAATGACAATCTGGTTTGTGTCAGCAGGACAAATTTGATTGAACCCAGTCGTCGAATGGAGCGATTAACTGTTGCTTGAAATAGAGGCATCTGGAAAGAAGCGCTAATGTAGGTCGAAGAGGGCTAACTACTGTTTGTTAGAGTCAATTAGAGAAGTAACCCACATTTCATATAAATGTTTCTAAATATTTCAAAGCCTGTACCATTCACAGGCAATTATTTCCAATAATAATAGGAAATTATGAAACGATTTTTACTTAAAGAAGAAAACAAAACAAAAAACATTGAAATGTTTTTAAGGAGAAGAAAAATCCGCTTAAAGTCTTACAATGACCTCTCCAATATAAAAGAAGTATTGAACAGAGAAAAATATTCTATTAAAATGGTATTGAAGTTGTTGATAAAAATAAAAGAAAAACTTTCTTTGAATAACCAACAGCAGCAGCCAGCAATTGTAGCAGCATTGGGAATGACAATCATCAACATGGCTGATAACAATTGTAGCAAAAGTAGCATTAAAGCGTTTTATGAATGAAGAAAGAGTGAGAGAGTGAGAGAGAGAAATAGAGAGAGGGAGAGCTGGTTAATAATAGAAACACATTTACTCAAGTAAAGACACGCAGCAAAAATAAAAAGCAAGCAAGAACAGAAACGAAGACAGAAGACCACCAACAGCAATAGCAATAGCAACAGCCAGCAAGCGAAGCGCTTAAAGCAACACGTGACTGACATACAATATGCAGAACAATCAAGCCAAGTAGACAAGATATTGAATTTATATGAAAGCACCGCACCAACAACCTACAAACAAACGCGTCTCCTTCCTTCATCATTTGATTTCTTTCCCTATTTTTTTTTTTGCTGTTTTTATAAGAAAATTCTTTTCTTTTTTGTTTTCTTTCTGCGTATTTTTATACCGAAAATATATATTTTCATTTAACAAAAGCTTATGCAGAGGCAAGTAAACCGCTTACGACAATACCGATGAAAAAGTATTGGCTCTCATTCAAGTGGAACATGTAAGTAGACAAACAGACAGTCAAACAAACGTACATAAGCCAAGACAAACCAAGCCAAGAAATTAAACAGACAACTAGACAAACCGATAGATAGATGGATGGACTGACAGACAGACAGAATGACAAACAGACAAACAGTTGTTCCAAACACATGCTTAAAATAGCACAGCAACAGCAGCAGCAAAATGAAATAAAATTCAAAGGAAAAAAAAACGCCACGCTTAAGACCAAATTATATAAAATCTTCCATACTCGTACAATTACAAGCTTACTAGCATACAAAAGAACAGACGTACATACCTACAAACACATATGTATATATATACATATGTAGGGACATCAGCAGAAGTCCTTCAGGTAGCTGGGAAGAACGTATCTTCTCAAAATTTTACCCTTAAGCTAGCGAATGTCTTTGCGTAAGTATTGGCATGTAATGGAATTGAATATAACGCAGCAGCAGCAGCAGCAGCATCATCAGGAATGTAAAGCAGGAATTGCAATTTAATTTGCCATTCACATGATAGCTGCGGGGCGAGGAGAGATGGTATAAATATTTAAAATTTTACTTACACTTACAAACTCACACACACACACAGAGAGAGATACACATACGAGAGAAATCTTTAATTTATAACACGAGTTTATCACATACAAAGATTGCACAATAATTGCAGCAATTAATTGAAATTAAAAAGGAACCTTTAAAGTCGGGCTTCAATTCTATACATCGGCTTAAGATCACTATCCGTGATGCATAAAGTCAAGCCATAATTCATTTCGAGTGTAGAGGCAGATGCTATCATAAGTTATGACCTATCTTGGCTTTGTTTGACAACATATTCAGAACCGATTCAACCAAATGGGAAGCATGTTTGTGTGTTGGACGCTGAGTTTGGAGCGTGTTTGATCAAACTTGGAATACTGATGACCCCTAAATGAATGATGGTGTCAGTACTAGTATTCAAGGGCCCCAACCCTATAAAACTATAGTTCTCACTGGAGAATCTACTGATGATCTACGACGAAGCGGTTGTTTATGAGATTGAGATAGCAGTCATTACCTATTAGTACGTTTGTTTTACATCAACCTGAAGTCAGGGGTAAAAAACATAAAATTTTTCCCAAACAACCAAGCTGCCTTAAAGACACTTTATCGTGTGACATCTAATCTGGTCAGGAAATGTTTCACAAAGGGTCCAGATAAGGCCAAGATTTTTTTATATTACCAGTCTACCACGGAATACTGGCAAAACACTACGCATTCATTGACTAGGAAGAGGTTGGTGACTTTCACAACACTATAAAGCAGTGAGAGCGTTGGTGAAAATTTTACTACACTGTTATAAAGGCTGTTCGTTGTTCTTAAGTACAACAGGCTGATGCGGGAACTCTACACATATTTTGTACATGCTGTTGCCAACAAGTGCAGCCAACAACGAAATCCAATTTTCGGATCTTCATGTTTGCAGATTATACCCCTGCAGGCATAAGCAGCTGCGAAATTCGTATTATGCGAATTAGGAGTACTTCGTAGACAGTGTATAGAATGATATGGAGCCTCAATAGAGTTCTTAGTAGATTAGGTTAGGTTAGGTTGGAGTGGTAGCTCTGATATCACTAAGCTCACTTGAGCACGCATAGCGGCCCGTTGTGATGTCACGGGTAAACGCAGTCCCTGTACTAATCAAGTTCCACCAAAATCTGGGAAGAGTAAGAAGTTGGTCAGCGCAAGGGCTGCACAGTAGACAGTGTATAGAAATATATAGAGTCTCAAAAGAGCAGATTTGCAGTGTTAGAGTTTCGGTCAGCTAAGTTTTCATTAAAAACTGGTAGATCTAATAGCTTGTTATGTCCTGTAACATCATATGTTAAAGAAATATAATGAAGTGCATGGCTTAAGTCGCCATAGTCTAGTAGGTCGTATGTTGAGTTATTAGACATAAGGCCACGATTCATTTCACAAGTCAGAGAACAGAACGAAATATGAAAACAAATATTCTTTCGGCGACATCCTCTCAACAGATTTCTGACAAAACCTCTTCAGGATATATAAAAATTGCCATGAGAATGTTCCTGAAAAAATCTTTCGTTTGGAGTAGATTTTAAATTGTAATTTCCACCACTCATACATAACATTAAGACACACACAACATAAATGGTGTCGTGAGAGGCTAGGTTGTAATCCTGACTAAAGAACAATTAAGTTAAAAACGGAGGCAAGTCTCCATATCTTTAGTTTTTGATTGTAGAGATAAACTTAGTATTGAAATTTTCGTTCCTTAATATCCTAAAAAATTTTCTTTTTCAATCCATGAAATTGATACCGAATGAATGAACATCTTTGGGTACATATTGTTACGAATATGGAAATGGTGCTATTGAAATGATAAACAAAACAATGGACTTGTTTACATGATCAACGAATAAACAAAAATATGCGGAGTAGCAATATCAATATAAAAAAAGGGGGATAAACAAAGTAAACAAACAGGCAACAACAAAACTGCAAGGACAAACGTAAACAAAATACACAAACAACAATAACGAAAATAACATGTTTACATATATATCTCTATAAAGAGATCTCGAGAATGGTAAGCATTCATCAGACTATTTACCCAGCGATACAAAAGGCAAGACAAAGTAGGCAACGGATCAGAAATAATTCAGTCAGTCTTGTGTGAAGACGCGTTGCGTGTGAAGAGAATAATCGTGGTTTGAAGATCTCCGTTGTGAAGATCTAACGAACGAGTGTAAAGGAAAATAACAAATAAAGCAAATTGTTGTTGTTTAAATCAAGTTGCCAAAGGTGGTGTAGTCGCCTTAGTCTAGTAGGTAGTGTGTTCGCTTATTAGACGAAAGGCTCGGGTTCGAGCTCCAGGCCAGACATCAAAAACGAAATAAGAAAAATAAAATATTTCTTCGGCGACTACCTCTCAGAAGATTTCTGGCAAAAACTCTGAGAGTAAATAAACCTGACATGAAAAAGTGTCTCAAAATCTGTCGTTCGGAGTCGACATTAAACTGTAGGTCCCACCACTCAAGTATAAAATTAAGGCACACAACATGAGTGGTGAGAGAAGCTAGGCCGTAATCCTGACTGAAGGGTTGTAATGGCCAATAATGTATGTAAAGGTGGCACACGGAATTGTGCGAACACTAAAGAATTGATTTAAACTAGACACAAATATTATTTTTTTATTTTATTTGCAATCTACAAACTCATATTTTTAACGGTTTTCAAAGGGTAAAAACGTAACAATATGTTATATAAAGAAATAAAGCAAAAAAAAAATATTGAACATTTGCAGACATTTGGTGTCTCCAATGTTATCATAACACGGCGTATATTTATAAGTTCTTTATAAACAACAAATCTAGACTTACAACACAGCTAAACACAAAAGTTTAGCAAGAATTTATTATGAGCCAAATCGACTTAATGGCAGTGACAAAATGGCGGAAAAAATGTCAAAGAATTTAACTCAGTGTTACACTTATAAACTCGTTATTTTATGAACTCATATCCTGACTAAAAATTATAAAAAACAAAATAAAATAAAATAAGACTATGTGGACTTAAATGTTTTGTGACGTAATGAATAATTTTAACGCCGTGCGTGGTTTATTTGTTTACAAGAAACTTTCTTTTTTAAATAAAGATTTTTCACAATTTTAAAAACTATTTCAAGTTGGAATTGGTTTACATAGATGTTCTGAAATAGTCCCCCCATCAATGTTTGCAAGAAATTTATGTAACTTAAAATTTTATTAATGTTTCAGAAACTCACCGCACTATTATTTCACAATTTGAGATCAGTATTCATAGAGACACTTACCTGAAATAAAAAAAGAGAAATTAAAAGATTATTAATTATTATTATTATTTATTAAATAAAAATTATTAATACTAAGAAGTGGATTTTTGGGGCAGAGTTTTACGTGGCCCCATGTAACACGGCTTGTTACTACAAAGTACATTGAAAGCTTTTGTTTTAATAAATTCCTATGTATTTATGTATTGAATTCCTTTCCCAAATTTAAAAACTTTAATTACATCTTTTTGTTTCTTTTGTTTGTTTATGCTGCTGTGTGTATACCCCCACAGCGTATGATTAATATTTATAAAGTCAAATATTTTCCATTTTGAAAAGAAAATTTCTGGCTCATTAAAATGGCACAAAAGAATGTTCAATAATTTTTGGTTTTTTCCCATTTCTTTCTTTTTTTCTAAAAGCATTTAAATTTTAATTAAAAAATAAATCTTCTTATTTATTTTTCTATCTTTTCTTTTTGATATACCCCCCTAGGCCTCACGTTTCGCTTTGGCATTTGTTTGCTTGTTTGTTGTTCTAATTTCTAATTAAAGTAACTTGACCCTCAATTTTAATTTTAAAACACACAGTTTCTCCTCGATTTTTTGTTGTTGTCGCTTTTTTGTGCTTAACGCTTCAATAAATAATTTATAGGGTCTATTGTGAGGCTGATGTTGATGTACATAGTAGATGTTGTTGTTGCTGTTAAACAAAGAGTAGGTATTTATTTGCTTAATTAATTCTTATATTTTTCTTAAATTTCTTCATGTACATACATACAAAAAACAGAGCGAGAGAGAGAAAGTCAGAGAGAAAAACGATTTAATTTGATAAGCATACATTTAGGCTCTGCTCCTACACACACCCGCCGATATAAATTAATGTTGTTTACGGCATATTTTAAGGCTGTTTTATACGGTTTCATTATTAATTAAATAGTAATCAATTACTTAAAACGTAAAATTATACAAAATGTTTATTTTAATATAAACTCCCTTAGAAACCTCATTGCTCCACATTCTTCTACCCCCCACCCCTCTTTTTTCAATTCCAAAAGTTTTGTGGGTAGGGCTTGTATTTTCGGTGTAGTTGCTTTATAGTCCGTGTATGGTATGTACGTTTGTGTCTCGTTTTTATTGAACAGCAAAATGTAATTTATTTTCTTTAACGCCTCCAACATTTTGTGTCTTATAAAGTTTCTCTCTCTCCCTCTCTCTCACACTCTATGTATTTTTGCATTTCATTACATTTTCATTAAATAAAATGGCAAATTACACGCATAATTTGTTACCCAAATCTAAAGACAGGAGCTGTATGTTATTTTTGGTGTGGTGTCAGCTTGAAAAAAAAACCCGAAAACTTTCTTAAATATGTGATTTGAAAAGGAAGAAAAAAAATCAAGCAGAAAATCTCTTTGTTGTTTTGTGTGTGTGTAAAACCCTCTCCCATAAGCCAAAGATTTACCCCTATGCGTGTATTCAGTTATAAAGCAGAGTCAAAGGGAACTTTTTTTTCAATATCAGTAGAATGAAAGTAGAAACCGAATGTAATACTCTTTAGTAGTAAAAATTTATTAAAATCGGAATGTAAATTATGGAAAGTAAAGGCCTACGATTTGTTACCCTACACCATTAAATTTATTTGAAAATTATATAAGGTAATTAAGCAATTTTCTTCTATACAAAGATAAAATAGCAGCAGAAATAGTAGAAACAATAGCAGAACTAATAACAAAAGAATTTTAAATAACAAAAACAATAGGAACTGCAATAGCATTAGTGATATTAGCGACAATAGCAGTACTAATAAAACCAAGAGTAGCAATATCATTGAAATATCAGTAGCGTAATAGCAATAGTATTAGCAAAGCAGCTACAGTAGTGGTATAAATAATAGAAACAGTTGCAAAAACAATAAGAGAAGCAGTTTCAATAGTACAACAATAGCAATCGTAGTAATAATAGCAGTAGTATTTCAAGAAAAATAGTAGAAAATAGAGTATGAATATCACTGGCAGTAGCAATATCAGTAGCAGCAGACATAACAGTAGCAATAACATTAGCAGCAGCAATAACAGTACCTGTACAAATAGTAGCAATATCAGTAGCAATAGATATAAGAATAGTATTAGACGTAAGACTAGTATTATCAGTAGGGGTAAACATTAGAGTAGCATTATCGATAGCACCAGATATAAGGGTAGCAGGACGCTTAAGAGTAGAAACATCAGAAAAAGCACATACTTATAACAGTAGCATGAGACTAGCAGTACTAATGACAGTAGCAACATCAGCAATGAAACAACACTAACAATAGCAATATTAGTAGCAGTAGAGATAAGAATAGCAATAACAATATAATTGCAATAGTAATCCATATATAAAGGCAAATATGAGTGGGCACACGATTAGTAGCATTTATGGTGCCGTAATTTGCAATTGCTGTACCACTACCAATCGATGAATAGCAATTACAATAGGAATAACAGTAAAACAGATAAGTTATATCAGAAGCAACAGCAATTGCAATAGCATTAGCACTATTAGTAGCATCATTGAGAACAATAAGGCTAGCAACAAACAATATGAGTAGAAACATGAGTGGCAACAATAATAGAAAATTCACCATAAGCAATATTGGCAACATTAACAGCAAAATATATTGAAACATGAAAACAAACATGAATTCAACAGGAATAGAAACATGAAAGTTAACAAGATTACGATCAGAAATAGAAATATGAATACCAACAAAAACAGAATCATAAGCGTCAACAACAATTGCAACATGAGGAGTAACATGAATCGATACATGAATAGTTGCATGAATATCAAGAAGGATAGAAGCGTGAATGTCAACAAGAATAGAAACATGATTTACAAAATATTCAGAAAATTATGTAGCAACAATAAGAGCAAAATGAAAATAACTTCAATTGATACATGAATACCAACATCAACAGAAGCATGATTATCAACAAGGTTAGAAACATAAACGGCAACAATAATTGCAACATGAAAAGTAATGTGAATAGGTACATGATTTTCAACATGAATAGAAGCATGAATATCAACAATAATAAAAACTTGAATATAAAAAGGAAACATGAGTATCAACCAGGTTAGAAACATTATAAGCAACATGAATTGGTACATGAACATCAATCACATACATACAATCAAAAAAAATAACAACATAAATATCAACAAGACAAGAAACATGATTATCAACAAGATTAGAAACATAAACAGCAAAATGAAAAGAAACTTAAAACATGAATAGTAGTATGAATTTCAGTAGAATAGAAACATTAACTGCAACAATACTTGCAACATGAATACAAAAAAAATGAATTTCAAAAATTATAGAAACGCCAGCTGCAAAAATAATTGGAGCATGAACAAAACATGAATAGTTATAGCAAAGCAACCATGTAGGGCACCATGTATAGGAACATGAATATAAATATGAATAATCAGTATAGTATCAACAAAAATTCGAGAAATTTATAGCAACATCGGTATTAACATAATATCTCGACCAGGTCAAAAATATTACCAGCAGGATGTATAGGTACATGAACATCATCATGAATAGAAGCATGACTAACAAAAAGTATAAGAACATGAATATCAACAACACTAGAAATATGAATATCAACAAGAAACAAGAATATCAACAAGAAACATGAATTTCAACCAGATCAGACACATAAGCAGCAACATGAGAAGTAACTTGAATAGGTACATGAACACCAACATGAATACTAGCATGAAAATATAAAACATTATTTTCAACAGTACTTGCAACATGAATAGCAACATGAATATAAAAAACATGAATAACAACAATTATAGAAACGGGAGCAGCAAAAATAATAATTGGAGCATGTATTTAACATGAATAGCTACAATAACGTAACATGTATGGCAACATGTATAGGAACATGAATATATGTACATATGAATAATCAGTACAGTATCAATAGAAATTCGACAAATAGATAGCAACATCGGTATTAACTTAAAAAACTCTACTAAATTGTCTATGACTACGTTACAAGCAGTATTATAAACTGAATCGATTTCCCCAATTTCATATAGGGTACTTCAGCCTAAGAAACTCCTATAAAAATAATCAATCTAAGTTACATACATATGTACATACATATGTGAGAAAGGCTATGTAGATATGTTATACGTATGTGTATGGTGTTTTAAAAAACTAAAAGCAACAGTTTCTATATGCCCTTGTGTGTGTAGGTATGTATGGCCATACATGCGTGTATGTATTTTGGTTAGGCTTAATCTTTGATTGTGTTGATGTCAGTTCAATTACTTGAAATTTCATTTGAGTATAGATATGTATACTAGCGGTAGCCTGTAGGGCTTAGTGGGACTGATGGCGAACTTTTGAGCATAAAGATATCATGAAATCGGTGGGGTTATATACATATATAATCGCGATAGTGGAGAACAACATAATCATGATGTTGGTTGTCGGTATATTGAGTTCAGTTCAATAAAGCTGCCAATTCCTCCTATGCTACCCTATGGTGCAGCCCATGAGCTGACCAACTTCTTATCTTCCCTGATTTCTGGTAGAACTGGGTCAGTAAAGGGACTGCGTTCACCTATTGGCATCACAACGGGCCGCTATGAGTGCTCAAATGAGCTTTTTGATATCAGAGTTACCACTCCGACCTAACCCTATGTCTTATCCATTTATTAAAATTTAGGCTCCAGACAATTCTTTTTGAATAGCTTGGTATTTCGAAAGAGGAAAGTAAGAGTAAGCAATGGGTTACCTTCCCTTTCGTTCGTCTTTAATTCCTTGTAGCTTCTTTGTTTCTTTTTCAACGCCTTTCCTTTCCTTTAGAGGTTTGGCTGTCATTCGTTTGCTTTCTGCCTTTCACTGACAAAATGATAAATTACTTTAATTAATACAATACAACCACATCATGTGTGTGTGTGTGTGTGTTTAATTTTTAAGAAAGAATGAAAAAACAAGAAACAAATGGCAGAGAATGTGCGCATAAATATTTCTGGTTGAATAACTCACAGATTACAGCCGCCCATTGTGTTACGGAATTGACTTTAGGATTGTTTTAAGGAAATGATTTTTATTTTTAGCCTAATGACTCCCCTTTTAACTTAGGGAAATGGAAAAGTGAAGAAAGGCAGGCAAATATTGTGTTTTTTTTTTAATTTAAAGCCAAATTTTTCTTTTGAAATTCTACTGATGCTATAGGGTGTCACAATTTGTTTCTTCGTTCACATTTTTGATAAAATTTTTAAATTATTTTCGTGTAATAAATATTTAAAAATTAATTCAATTAAATTTTATTTAATTTATTTTAAATTTCTTTAAAATTCTGCTTATTTTTCCTTCTTTTCATTTGCCAAACCTTTGTGGTGCTTAGCATAAAATCCCTGTAAGTATGCAGCAGCAAACAGGTGCTTTGTTTAAGGATTTCAGTGGCTCTGCATTCTTTCTTTCCCTTTTTTGTAACCCTTTCCCGTTTACTACTTTTCTATTTTCTGTTGTTGTTGTTATTGTAATTTCATGTTGGTATATAAAATTTTTAAAAGCTTCCGTTTGTGGCGACAAATATTTCTCTGGTTTTCAGTTACTTTTCGTCGTTTTTTTTTTTTTGTTTCCTACTGCTGCTCATATACAAACATGAGTGTTTCCTTCAGGTTTATTTTCTTGTAGAGAGATTTTATATATTTAATACGGTTTTATTATAGTTGTTGTTGTTTATTTATTTTATTTTATTTTCTATATATTTTTTTTTGTTAAAAACTAAATAAAAATCATTTGAGCGTCTCTTAAAAAAAAAAATATAATACAAAAACAAAATCGAAAGCAACAAAGTGTTGTTGGTTAGACCATTAGAAAAGAAAACGAAATAAAAGAAAAAATTTTGCAACTAAATTTACAGCAAATAAGTAAGGAAAGCGTGAAGAGAGCTTGGTGCTGGCAAAAGCTTTAGTAAAAGCAAAACCTTTAGTCGAAACCAAAAGCCATCAAACCCAACACCTGTGGTCAACACTACTTTTTTGAAACCAAACTTAAGTAGCTTTTGCTTTTTCGGTAAACAATTTTCCTCTACCTCGCACGCTGTATTCTCTCTTGTGTGCTCTTTGGACAGGTATCTCATAAACCTCGTCCTGGTGTAACGGCCCGAAACGTTAGACTTAATAGGCAACATCATCAAATGAAAAATGTTCGGCGGGTGTATGAAGCTAATAGGACTGTGAACTTATAAGCGTAGGATATGAAAAAAAACGAACTTGAGGTCCCCACAAGTATTCACCAATCGAGGATTGAGAAGTATACTTAAAAAATACGGCCAAGGTATTGCCATTGCGCTAATTTACCCAATGACCTAGAATTCAGCAGACAGTAAGCCTCTCACCCCAGTCTTGATGATTCAGTTGTTTTCAGACTAGTCTCCAGTTAACTTCATACGAGTAGAGTGCCCGGTTGGTTACGTGATTGTTAGATGTTATTGATGTCATCCGACGTTTGTAGTTCCTGTGCAAGTTGAACAAGCACTTCTGTTGATAGCATAGACTTCCACTTGGAGGATACGGACGTGTTTTAACCTAAAATTCAGCATACAGTAAGTCTCTCTCCCCCAGCCTATTTGATTCCGATGGTTTCAAACTAGTCTCCAGTTAACCTTACACGAGTAGAATGCCCGGATGGCTACTTAATTATCAGATCTTATTGCAGTCATCCTACGTTTGTAGTTCCTGTGCAAGTTGAGTAAGCACTGCTGTTGATGGCATAAACTTCCACATGGAGAATACTGGGTTTTGAAGGTTGCACTATGTAATCCAACATATCCACTGCTGTCCTACTATCTGCTATTTGATCTAGACATACACATACACAGAATGGCTCTTATCCCTATCTTCTTTCTTCCAGTTGTGAAGCATTTTCAAAATTCATGCAGCTTGCTTGTTCTATTCAAGCATCAACAATCCGATTTGTCACGATATCCGTAGCTCCTGGCTTCACTATCATGTGCAGAAGTTTCAAATTCTACAGCGTCGCTGTAGAACAATGTATTCGTAACAATCGCCGCATTTTTCTAGGATTGCAGCCTCAAGATTTTTCTGTAAGTCCTCTGCATATCTGCATATTGGGCTAAGCACACTTGTAAAGGTCTCATTATATAATTCTTCCATATCAGTTTACTACTCTAGAAAGTTCCCAGATACTTTTTTTACACTTTCCGCCATACTACCTCACCCAGGAGTTGAAGAGTTCTCAATTAACGAACATACATAATTTGTTTGAAATATGTGAGCTGGGTTTTGAACCTTAGGCTCACGTCTAATAAGCCAACATACTACCTAGTAAACTTATGGCAATTTCATTAGCGATGCATGTGAGGGTTAATTGGATTTCCTTATGCCTGCTTCCAAAAGAATTTTTAACTTGTTAATCTAGTTCTAGGTGTTCTCTCTTTACTTTTTTTTTTAAATATCAAATAAAATTCACTACATTTTCTAGTTTTAATTTCATATGACTTTCTTTTTCTCTCTCCGTTTTCCTCTATTTTTTTTTACCAAATATCCTTCCGCCTGCTTTTCCTCTTTTGCGAATAAGGCAGGCAATACAAGTTGAATAGTTTTGTATTTTTATTTCTATTTTTCTCTTTTAATTCTAAAAGGCAGGCATTAGAGGAGTTAGTGCTTGGTCTAGTAGATGCTGGCACATATGATTTATGACTTCCGTTTCTGTTTTGGTTTCAACACCAACACTCTAACACCACACCAAAAAAAAAAGAGAAATAAAAGGAAAGAAAAAGTGCAAAAAGGGATGCCAAAAAAGAAGCAAAAAAAAAACGTTTGCTTCTAGGAATTTATTGGTGCTTCTTAGTTGGAAATAAATTTTTTAGAATTTTATTTACTTTTATATGATAAATATTGTTGTTGTTGTTTTTTAATTTTTTTTTCTAATGTTCAGTTTCTTTACTTTGTGTTGACGTTGGCTAGAAAAGTATTAGCATCCTTGTAAATTTTATATGTGCTTGTCTCGTAACCACTTTAACCACTTTACCAACATGCTTTACATGATTCTTACAAGCTATGGATTTGAGTTTTTCTCCACAACAACTTTTTTTTCTTTATTTCTGCTCTTCTGTTCTCCGCTCCTTTTTTCTCTTCTTTTAGTTTTTCTGTTTTTTCTTTCCCTTTTCTTTCACTTTGTTTAGAGGTTTTGTTATGTTTGCTGTATGACGAGTAATAAAAGCAAATAAAATCCGAAATTTTTTTTCTTCTTTCTTTATCAGTTTCTGTCCCCCCCACCATAATGGTTATTAAAATGTGAAGTTTTGTTGTGATTACACAATCTCTCAAATATTTCTCAGGAATAGGCTAAAAGCAAAATAAAAACCGCTTATATGACTATCTTTGATGAATTTTACTTAAGCTGGCGGAAAAAAGGGTTACAAGCGGAAATGCGCGAAGCTAATGCCGTCAGCAATGGAGTGATGAATTTGCTGGTACGTGTGAAAATGCCTAATGTTTTATAAACAAGTTTTGCACTGGGAAATTGAAGGAGAAAAAGGGTTAAGGTGTCTTTGTTGTAGGACATCAAACACTTCTACGTGTATCCAGATCAGTACGACGTATTCTAGTGGGTAAAGCTAAGGAAAGGATCTTGCCTGATCTTATCGAACTGCAAATCTATCACAAGTGCTACGCGAATGTCATATCAACGTCCAAGCTTGTTTATGAATGTCACATTAATGCCTTAAAATGGGGGAGATTAGGAACAACCAGTTCCAGTGTATAAGAGAGATCCTTTGAGAAGAAACAGTACGTTTTTGCTCTCCGAGAAAGTAAGAAGAAGAAATCCCATCGGTTAGGCGCCCTCTCACACGATAAAAAGAAACTGGACAAAGTACCCAAATCCTTCGAGAAAGTAAAGAAAGAAACCCCGGTGGTTAGGCATCCTCTCACACGATCTAAGGAAATTGTGAGAAGGGGTGGACAAAGTAGAATAAAAAGCCCACACACACTGTGGTAGAATTGTCAAAAATGAAGGTAGGTCTGTTGTGGGCAGATTGGCCTGATAGAAGAATACATTTTACAATCCCACAAGTGATGCACGTAAAGGCATTGACCAAATTCTCATCCAGGATGAACATAAGCATTCACTTCGTTGTTTCTATCCTTACTCTGCTCTGCTTAACAGAACAGATACGCTCATGAAACATGCAACCCCCTACAATTTCTACAGAACCAAGTTGTGACCAAGGCGTAGGAAAATTTCGTCTTTATTATAATGAGCTCCTAGCGAGTATATTATAAATATCCCTGGCAGTTCTGTATGAATCTTAATCACTTGGATTCTAGGAGACAGGGACAGATACCAGGCAGCAATCAAATGTGTTTCTATGAATTGTCTAGAACAAGTACTAAACTTTGCAATTCATTGTGTGTTTCCAGTATTGGGGTTCCCTAAGAAATGTTAAGACTGGATATTAGCATTACATACCAAACGAAAGCTGACATATCCTGTCAGTTTTTCAAAAAAAAAAAAATGATCGGGATCGACTTTAAACTGTAGGTCCTGCCACTCATGTATAAAATTAACACACAACGTAAGCGGTGTGAGAAAATTGGTAGTAATCCTGACTAAAGGATTGTAAGGACCAATTATGTATATACATACGTAGCTGCTTGTTTGAGTTGAACGATTCTTAAGCCTGGGAAAGCAAACAACTCATTGTTCTCTATTGGTATCATGACCATCGGCCGCACACAGGGACATGGGATGTCATATAATTAGCGCCACTTTCTCTTCTCACTTAAAAGTGAGAAAAAAACGGGTGCTATCAACGATAGTCTAGACATGATGAGCTAGAGTACCTACATGTGCTATTAAGCTAGAGATCTGGCCACTCTATGATCACAGGAGATGTCATACAAGTGCCGCTTTCTCTTCCTAAAACTGAGATAAAACGGCTGCTATAAACGACAGCCTAGATATGATGAGCTAGAGTATCTACATACATGAGCTATTAGGTTATAGATCTGGCCCCTCTATGATCACAGGATATCATTTGAATTGATCAAAATTAACTGGTGCAGCTTAGGCGTTATGATTGTATTGATTACTGGACACTCTGCCTTTCGTGTTTATGAGAGGAGGCTAAGCCATCCTCAGAATAATGAAATTGTCACATACTGTCGCAGCCCCTGTCCAACTCCCTGCACTGTATATGAACTCACTGCTCAGTTTGGTCAAACTGGCATCTGGTGCAGCCTTAATTTGCTTCTATCCGTCGAAGCCTTTTGAATTCTAAAGAAATTGCAGTTGAAAGTCAGAAAGCGCTACTAGTCTTACTGCATCGGAAACGAATATGGTGGTAAAGGATATGGAAGTAAGGAGTATTGAAAAAAGGATTTTTTGGACTTCGCTATACGCTGTCACTTGTAATTTTAAGATTTTAACTACAAAGTAACAACAAATGTTTAAAAATTTAATAAAATTTTGATGACTTCAAACTCTTCCAAATTCTATTCTGCTGCAGCTATATTTCTCGCACACATACTATTTCAATTAACTAACAACCACTAGCAGATCATATACCATATTCCAGGGATACTAATTAAAAAATCATTTACTCTAGCAAAACCACAAACAAATATTTTTTTTTTATAATTTTGAGATAATAAAGTGTGTGTGTGTGTTTTAAAAACAATACAATGAACTGATTTGCTAAAGATAATAAATACAAAAATTATACACAGAAAAAAATAGATCTACAATACACATACACATGCACCCCTACTATATATACAATTCATTATGAAAATACTGAAATAAATTCGACAGAATTTGGGGGGAGAGAGAGAGTGAAAAAAAAATTTCAAAATGAAATGCAAACAATTTATAAAGAAAGACAGGATGAAAATCAAAAACAAAAAACCCAAATAAAATGAAATTAATGTGGGAAAATCAAAAACATACTACAGCCGAAATGAATAATGAAATTGAAGAGAGAAGAGAACATAGATAAAAGGTATGTGTATGTATAGACATTATATATACATACATATGTGTGTATGTATGCATGTATGTTTATTGTAAATGAAAAACAAAAATATAATTAATGATAATTTTAATTATGTGTGTGAAGATAGATTTTAAAATCTATCTCTCCATATTAGCTAACAGAGCTCTGTTATGTTATTAACAGAACTAACAGAGCTCTGTTATGCTATTAACGGAACTCTGTTAAATAATTAATTTAAGACTGGGAAAGAAAAACAGGACAAATTAATTAAATTCCCGGGTAAAATAGTGGAATTGTGGAATAGTGGAATTGTGGAATAGTGAAATAGTGGAATTGTGGAATAGTGGAATAGTGGAATTGTGGAATAGTGGAATTGTGGAATAGTGGAATTGTGGAATAGTGGCATTGTGGAATTGTTGAATAGTGGAATTGTGGAATAGTGGAATTGTGGAATAGTGGAATTGTGGAATAGTGGAATTGTGGAATTGTGGAATAGTGGCATTGTGGAATTGTGGAATAGTGGAATAGTGGAATTGTGGAATAGTGGAATTGTGGAATAGTGGAATTGTGGAATAGTGGAATTGTGGAATAGTGGAATAGTGGAATAGTGGAATTGTGGAATAGTGGAATTGTGGAATAGTGGAATAGTGGAATTGTGGAATTGTGGAATTGTGGAATAGTGGAATTGTGGAATAGTGGAATTGTGGAATAGAGGAATTGTGGAATAGTGGAATTGTGGAATTCTGGAATAGTGGAATAGTGGAATAGTGGAATTGTGGAATAGTCGAATTGTGGAATAGTGGAATTGTGGAATAGTAGAATAGTAGAATAGTGGAATAGTGGAATAGTGGAATTGTGGAATAGTGGAATAGTGGAATAGTGGAATTGTGGAATTGTGGAATAGTGGAATAGTGGAATAGTGGAATTGTGGAATAGTGGAATAGTGGAATAGTGGAATTGTGGAATAGTGGAATTGTGGAATAGTGGAATTGTGGAATTGTGGAATA
The DNA here is from genome assembly GCA_930367235.1 of Sarcophaga rosellei. NCBI lineage: Eukaryota > Metazoa > Arthropoda > Insecta > Diptera > Sarcophagidae > Sarcophaga > Sarcophaga rosellei. Next base: position 9,188,456 of record OV884020.1, on the reverse strand, counting down.
GTGGAATTGTGGAATAGTGGAAATCTGGGAAAATTTCAAAATCTACTATGAAAACACGCTCTGTTAAAGATTCTGGCGATTGGATTAGTTAAAGGGACGTACAATGCTTTAGAAACAATTTACTTTGTCCGCCCACTCAGTCCTGTTTTCCCACAAGAGGACCTTCAGTGGATTTTAAAATCTGAAATCTGGGAAAATTTCAAAATCAACTATGAAAACACGCTCTGTTAAAGATTCTGGTGATTGGATTAGGTAAAGGGACGTACAATGCTTTAAAAACAACTTACTTTGTCTGCCCACTCAGTCCTGTTTTCCCACAAAAGGACTTACAGTGGATTTTAAAATCTGAAATCTGGGAAAATTTCAAAATCTACTATGAAAACACGCTCTGTTAAAGATTCTGGCGATTGGATTAGTTAAAGGGACGTACAGTGCTTTAAAAACAATTTACTTTGTCCGCCCACTCAGTCCTGTTTTCCCACAAAAGGACCTTCAGTGGATTTTAAAATCTGAAATCTGGGAAAATTTCAAAATCTACTATGAAAACACGCTCTGTTAAAGGTTCTGGTGATTGGATTAGTTAAAGAGACGTACAATGCTTTAAAAGCAATTTACTTTGTCCGCCCACTCAGTCCTGTTTTCCCACAAAAGGACTCACAGTGGATTTTAAAATCTGAAATCTGAGAAAATTTCAAAATCTACTATGAAAACACGCTCTGTTAAAGATTCTGGCGATTGGATTAGTTAAAGGGACGTACAATGCTTTAAAAACAACTTACTTTGTCCGCCCACTCAGTCCAGTTTTCCCACAAAAGGACTTACAGTGGATTTTAAAATCTGAAATCTCAGAAAATTTCAAAATCTACAATGAAAACACGCTCTGTTAAAGTTTCTGGCGATTGGATTAGTTAAAGGGACGTACAATGCTTTAAACACAATTTACTTTGTCCGCCCACTCAGTCCTGTTTTCCCACAAAAGGACCTTCAGTGGATTTTAAAATCTGAAATCTGGAAAAATTTCAAAATCTACTATGAAAACACGCTCTGTCAAAAGTTCTGGCAATTGGATTAGTTGAAGGGACATACAATGCTTTAAAAACAATTTACTTTGTCCGCCCACTCAGTCCTGTTTTCCCACAATATTGATTTATTTATCGGAGTACAATAGCTTTCAAAAATGTATAATTTTCTGTTTATTGTAGTTCTTATTTCGCAATATTTTGTAACTGTGATTAACTCTAGGACTTGTTTTTATCATTTCTTCCTCTTTTTCTTATTTTACAAAGGAATTTAATTAATTTTTCCTGTTTTTGTTGTTCCCAACCTTAAATTAACTGTTTAACAGAGTTCTGTGAGTAACATAACAGAGCTCTGTTATGTTATTAACAGATAGATTTTAAAATCTATCTTCACACACATATTTTAATTAACATTTCAGCATAAAAGTTTTATTAGTGAAGCAAACAATAAAACTAAAAAACAAAAAATATGTATTTAAACACAACATATAATCAAAATCCGATAATATGCCTATAGAAGGAAAAACAAAAACCAGCAAAAAATCAGCAATAAATGTATGCAAATGCAAAATAAATTGTAAACACAAACTCATGCTGCTAACACTCTAAAAACAAACACTACTGCTAATCGCTAAATACCCACGGAAGAACAAGTTGTTAAAATCGTGTCCACATTAAAATGTCAACAATAAAATGTTGACAATGGTGAGGCCATTGTTCAAAACTTATCTCAAATATCACGAACAAAACTGAATATGAAAAAATATTTCTTTCGGCGACTTCCTCTCAGTCTCAGTCGACTGTCAAAAATTGTCATGAAAAGCTTGTACAAAATATATTGTTCAGAGTTGAGTTTAAACTGCAGGTCTAGCCACTCATGGATAAAATTAACACACTTATCATGAGTGTTGTGAGAAGCTAGATTTTAATACTGATCAATTAAGTAAGCAGGCTGCAACTTAATTCTTGTTTTATGCCGAGGTACCCTAAAACTTCTGGTTTTCTGATGGTATAACTCGATTACTTTTTCTTTGGGGGCTATACTAATAACACACACACTAACTACCTAAAAATCTATTCCAATTAAAGCCGTTTCTTGTTACCTTTTTAGCGGTTTTAAGACCACATGTTTAGCAAGACTTTCAGCTGTTCCATATTGTTCATCTCAATTGTCATTTATTTAATGAACCCTCTACAAAACTGACGTTTCAAGATTAGGTTATGTCAAAATGGCAGACGTCTCAAACAGCATAGCCGAATTAGATCCTATATATTATGCTATTCCTTCATTCAACTATTACTTCTGGCTGCCATATATCAACCATACTGAGAGTTCTAGACGATTTGGATTCTATTCACATTAACTTTGGTTACATATGGAGTGCCAATAAATTCTGGGTACCTAGAAATTATTCGTTTCAATTTCTTAATTTCAGAAAAGTACTGCCAGTGGTCTCTTCTTCTTCAATATCAACATACGGGGGTCATGCACCTAGAGGCCATTTCCACTTTAAAACTGCTATGAGGTTCCTATTGTTATATTTATTGTGGCAAAGAAGTGCCAATATGATCTAATATGCTTTTCTCATATTTTATACGGTATAGTTGTAAAGTATTTTTATAAAGTCTACTTCAATCCTATTGCCCCTGCAAACTTCAGGATGATGTTCGCTGTCAACAATGACAATTTCTTGCGCAGCATCTGCTTTTAGATGTTTTCTTCTGAGTACCATTAATGCGTCACAGCCTCCAAGAAAGTGTTCCAATGCTACATTCATATTTTCACAGAATAAACATGTTGGGCTGAGACAACTTCCATTTTGAATAAATGTACCCTGTGTCTACAGTGCTTGTAAAAGAACGGGTTTAAACTCAGGTTATTCCTAAATAATATAGCTTCCCGACAAAAGATTTGATTACCTCAAAACCACTTGGTTTAAAAAAGAACCTTTCCTTCTATTTATCATGCCTTTCGTTAAGGATACCATACCACAACTCCACAAAAAGCTTCTGGTCCTATCAACGGCGTGAAAACTACCCTCCTCGCAAGCTTGTCTGCTTGATCACCAGGAACCCAGCAGAGCATAAAGTTATTTTATAAACCTCGCCGATTCAGCTTCTCCAGATCCAATTCAATTTAACCTAAAGGCCGAGTACTAGAATGGCCGCTTATATTGTTGTTAGTGTTGCAATGTCTTGATTTTTTATCTTCCATCCAAGTTGAATTGAACACATCTTTCAATGGCATAGACTTACACTTGGACCTGTCAGTATACCGCAAAAAATCCTTCTGTTAAGAAGATATACAGTTTCCTGATTACAAGAATAGTTCTAATTTGAATAGCTCGCAAAAAGTTTAAGGAGTCTGATTGAATTCCTAAGAATGCTTACAAGTTAAAGTATCGCTACAGTGATATACATACAATCTGTTGTAGAGTTTCTCATAGTCCGGCTACACTACGCCTATCTATACATTGCATACTATTTCCTAGATCTGTTTTACTAAAGTATTCATAATACCACCGTTATTTGCTTTAATAGCTGTTTTTATTATTGCTTTTAATTTTGTTTTTATTTGATTGGAAAAAAAAGTAGAGCAACGAAAAGAGAGAAAAAAATAATTCTGTGTTGCCGTGAATGGAGAAGAGAGAGCACACAATTCCAATTTGAATACTAATGAAAAGCAATTGTTTGTTTATAACGCAATGCAAATATTTAATTCGGGCATAACCAAAAATATTTGAAATCACACAAATACACAAACACGCATACACGATTAAATGAGACAAAAATGCCTGACATTACTCACTCATGAATAGAAATTTATGAGCATTTTTCAGAAAATAATATTTGTGCGAGAGAGTGTGTTTGTGTATGTGTGTTGATTTCAACAGAAAAGGGTCATTTCTATGACATTAAAATGAAAAAAAAGTTACAAAAATATTGAAAAAGTGAAGCACAGTTTAAGGGAGAATTATAAAGGAATGTTAAGGCATAAAAGATTGAAGGTTTCGAAGCCTGTTTGAAAATTAATTTGTTTTCGAAACAAAAGAAATGGAATGGAATGTTAGAAAACAAAAATCCCATTTCTGATGTCTTAAGACTTTGGCATCAACAATGTCTCAAAATCTTATAGAAACTTCATATACTGTGGCCTTTTTTGGTGACGTATCACTTAGGATGGTTCCTCTGAAACCACATTTGATGCATTTCGCCTGATTACCGACTGACGCGAAAATAATCGAAAATCTTTGCTTCTAGGCTGACCGTAAGAGGAGTATCGACTACCAGGAGTATTTGCCGTGTAACGAGAAAGGTCTGAAAAAGTTCAACATGAAAGTACCTAAGAATGTCTAAATGAAAGGATGGAGATGGAAATGACTTTTTTCTAAGAAGTCCGCATTAAAGCAACATGTAGTTTAAGACGGTGACAGTGTACACTTCGTTAATCTAATAGCGATACTCAAATGCTGAGAATTCATAAGGATAACGTATATTTTTAATTGTTAAACGATCCTGTAAGGCTAAATCAAAAGATAGTATTTGGGATCCTTTAAGCGCTCCCATGCTCTTAGTTAGGCAAGATACAAAGACTAGCGCGAGTTGGTATAATATGAGCAATGATAATCTGTTTTATAACTGCGCTGCAATCGAAAGTTTTTAAGATTATGGTCAGGTTGATGGGAAACAAGCATAATATAAAATTAATATGGAGATTTCGAGACAAAAGGAGTAGTGTGGTAGACAACTTCCATCTTTTCCGTTCCCTGGGTAAATCCAGCAAACTCTATGCCTTTTAGATAATGCTTTGAAACGAGATTTAGTAACAAAAATAAGTGGAGTAGTCTGCAAGTTTAACACTCTTTTCGAAAGAGAGACTATTTTGTGGAATACAAATGGGCCAAGAATGGACAGCAGCGGGAAATTTTGGTCCCAGGATAAAATATTCCGAGCCTAAGAGAAAACTCGCAGGTATTTTCCAAGCAGAAGTTCATGTTATCGAAAGACGATTCACAAAATCTATCGCTTGAAGTCTACTTTAACTGTAGGTCTTGCCGTTCGTTCATAAAACTAACAAACACAGCATGGGTGGTGTGAGAAGCTGGGTGGTAGTCCTGACTAAAGGGTTGTCAACTAAGTCTTAAAGTAATAAAGGCCCTAAAGTCCTTTATTAGACCCTTTCTAACAATCCCTGGTAACAATAATTTTATTTTTCCTGTCCTGTTGCCTAGATATATTAGCTGATATTGAAATGTGTGTACATACATATGTATGTAGGATTGTTTTAAAATATATTTTTGTGGTTATTGTTATTGTCATTGCTATTATCATGTATGTCTCTCTCTCTAATACATGCACATGTTTAAATATGTATGAACATACAAATGGTTTATAGAAAATTCATTATTTTTGGTATTTTATGAGTTGCATGTTGGGAGACTTCTCTCGTTTTTTTTTTCTCTGTGGTAGCGCATTGAATTTCAAAAAATTTATAAAAAAAATATTTAGAAAATATATGCACACACATTTAAGTACGCATACATATATAGAATAAAAACCACATATGCATGAAATCATTAATACCGATATAAAACACATACATACATAGCCATATATAACCTAAATGTCGGCAGTGGCAAGAACAAAATTAAAAATATTTTACAAAATCACTTATTGAAACTAATCACAGAGAGAGAGAGAGAGAGAAATTGTTTTTAAAAATTTAAATTTTCAAACTTTTAAATCGTGCTCTCCCTCGTTCTCTCTCTCTCTCTCTCTCTAAGAGTGTACATATGTGTGTGTTTATATTTTTGTTTTTGTATGGAATGTTTACATATTATTTGTTTATATGCATATTTATAGGCACATACATACACACATGGATGAGTGTTTTTGAATGTTTGTATATAGGTGTAGTATATGTGTATGCAGTATGTGTGTGTACTTGGCTGGAAATGTTATAATAACAATAGTAATAATGACAAGGGGAAACCGCAATATGTTAACAAATACATACACAACAACAAAACATACATACACACAAACATATTATACATATATGTACATACACTCACACACAGAATATGCAAACTAATAACGCTACTAACAATTATTAGAGAAATTACATTAAAATCATGACTGTATACACACTCACATATTCAATATTCATGCTTATATTTGTATATGTGTAGGCATGTATGTGTATGTATGTATTACATGTGTATGGTACATATATATATATTTAAAATTTTATATATTATTGCCTATTTATAGTTGCATTTATATAGGCCTACAAGCGTGCGTGAGTGCGTGCATTTGTGTGTTTGTGTTTCTGTTTATTTGTCTATATGTATTTGCCTCTGTGTATTGCATATAAAATTCAATTGTGCCAAAAATGTTTTGGGCCTGTTGCTAACAACTTTAGCGGTCTTTAGCAAAATGTTATTATCGTTATTTGCATCATAATATTGATGTTTACAAAATACTGAACATCTTTGGCCCCAGCTACAGTGAAGATGGGAAAAAGAGCACAGCAAATGCATGACAACTTCAACAATTATTGTAAAAAGTTATCCACAATGTCGTGGTCTTTTAAAGGCGAATAATTTTCGAGCACTAAATGGTGATTATGACAGTCATAATCGGCCTACTGTGCCAGTAATTGGAAAACTTATAGAGAAGTTTAGAGAGACTAAAATGTTTACGGTTGTGGTCACGGCTATGCATCACTGCAATGTAAACACAGGCGAGAGGAGCGCTTCTGTTCGTGCTTTTAAGACTTTTCAAACACAAATTTCATCAGTGATGAGCTTCATTTCTCACTCGGTATTCACGTTAACAAACAAAATTGTAGTATAGGGCGGTTTACTCTAGTCAGGATTACAACCAAGCTTCTTAGCAGCTTAGCAGTCGTATAAACGACGGTGCATTTCATACTAATTTCATAATTATGACCTAAAAATTTCAGTTTTTATTTTTTGTTGCTCTTTTTATCATCGCCACTGTTATAATATTATGGCCACATCATCATGATTCCCTTGATGGAAATGAGAAAATTTGGTTTTCAACTAAACACCAATTTAATAGAAATTCTATTGAAAATTAATGATAATATTCAGAGGCAATCTTACTTAACGAAAACTCAACAATTCAACGATGAATTTAAAAAGGAGGCAGTATATAAAGAGCAATTCTTTTAATGAAGTTTTTAAGGAAAAAGAAATATTTAAGATGGCAGTGTTTTTCAAGTAAATTTTTATCGGGATTCTATAGGACTGCAAAATTTCTAAATTATCATCGAGTAATGCGGGTAGAAAAAATTTGGGCTCTTGTGGATAGAAAGAACGCCTACACACGATATATGTATATTCCGACTCTTGAAATGGCACGGTAGGTCTCGCCGACAATGAGGGAAAAGTAGTTGTTGAGAGACTCACCAAAGTGGAAGATTAAACCTCTGTCACGCATGTTGATCACAGTATTGGTGTTCTTTTCTCCTGCCCTAAGCTTAGGTAGTCACACGCTACGGACGATAATGCCCGGATATATGGGGCAGGGAATGTATTTGTGCCGTATAAAAGCAGAATGAAAACTTACAGATTAAACTGTCCCAGTGTGATTGATATTGTTACTGACGGTGCTCATAAGGTAGAAAAAGGTTTCGCAAAACATGCCTTTTATATGTGGCTGGAATTAAATACAAGAGACTTTCATGATCCTTTTCTTCCACCAATGTTACTGCAGCTGTTGCAAACAAATGGGGAAGAGTTTCTGTAGCAAAAGTCTCTGGATGGTGTCTTTAAAACGTTGCAAGTCAACATTGACTTTTTGTTCTTTTCCCAGAAGCCATTTATCGATACTATCACTGATATAATACGATTTCATTCGTAGCTACACAAAAATGGCAGGTTTAGTGAGTACGAGATAACTCGTAGATTGCGTTCGCTTCTAGGGTGCCAACTAGAAGGCAGTCAACGTGTTAATGTGGGTATCCTTTTTGGCATTATTAGAAACCTAAAAGTGTTTGAGTGTCCTTAGGACTTTTGCGCCAACAATTCCGTTCTGAGTTCAGTTCATTTTAACTCTAATCGGTGTACGCAAAGTTAACGCTGGCTATTGGCTGATCTGCTATCGATGATGTAAGGCATGATAGTGTCTACGTGCTTCCAGTAGTTAAGCTATTAATCTATCTCAGACCTAATTAGTTTTTTTCTTCGATAACCCTTAAGAATTTTGTTACAAAGATGGCTTTCGAACGATACACCTTTGATGTTGAACACTACTTTGATGATAATCATTTCATTTTGCTATGACCTAGATTCCAGAGAAAAAGAAGGCAAGAACGCCCATCTCTTGATAGCAAGATATTAACACTGAAATGAGTCAGAGTTGCAGTCCCTGCAAAAGTCATTAGCGAAAATGCCAAATGAATGGTAATGTGTCTTCCTTGCCTGTGATTGCCGTAATACAATATGAGTGTGATTTAAAGAAAAAACACAATAATTTCTCAGTACAGCCAACTCTAGCAATATTACCTCAAGCTGCCAACAAAGATAAGCCTCCTTACGACACAGCTGGAGACTCCCATTTTAACTGATACAATCGAAACACTTATGGTCTGTAACATGGAGGAGATTGTGTTCTCTGCACCAGCCTTTTTCAGAGCTTTCTTTAAAATTTCCGAAAATTTCAGAAAAGTCCTCGGAATTCTTGATTACGATCAGAGTGACAAAGTGACTAGTAAATTAAACAACTTTGAAGGTAAATTCCATCAATCAACAAGCAATGAGCTGCTTTCAATATGACCTGTAACTGCAAAACATTGCAGTGGTTAGGCAGGCTATGCGAAAGTCTAATATGTATCATAACCCTTCTCTGTGTCCACCATTGTGAAGCAACTTTACACCTCATAGCGGTAAAGTAATGGAAACTTAAATGATGCCTTCAAATAGGGACTGGTGACATTTGCATGCTCTTATACTGCCCTTATGAGCTTGTTTCATGCGTTCTTCATTATGTTCCTCTAGTGTTCTGCTTCCTTAATTCTACACCTCTGCTCTAGAGAGTCTACTACTGACAGCATGGTCTGACGCCAAAGCAGTTTTAGAGCTCATCGCTAATATGTAACTTAAAATATACAAGAATTATTTCTCTTCACAGGTGCATGGATTTCCCAGACTTCTTTTCAAATACGATTCCTATTCGTTAAACAGAATTTCTATTCTGTTTTAATTTCCTTAAATTGTTATCTTTCATTTCATGCCCGTCCATCACTTTTAAAACGATTAACTGTTATTATAATTCCTTAAATATCCTGTTAAATAACAGGAACTTATTTTATATGAAATTCTCTTCTTTTCTTTAGAAATTCTTACGTTTGTAAACCATAAAACTTTCTGTTTTTTTATTGTTTTTGTATGTTTATTTGTTAACAATTATTTAAGCCTTGTATTGTCTTGTGTGTTGTGTGAACAATGAAAATTATTATTGCAAGTGAAACAAAGTGAATGAAAAACCTTAAAAATTTTACAAATTAAATAAAATAAATATCTTAAGAGCCAGAAAAAAACAAAAACCAAACAGAATAAAAGTGGTAACAAAAGATAGAGAGACAGAGTGGGAGAGACAAAGAGAGAAAGAGAGTGAGGCATTAGAGAGCTAAAGACTGCACAGAGCATCATAAATTTTAAGAAGCTTAACACTGTTGCTTACTCAACAGTGAACTTTTAACACCTCAACAAAAGAAATAAATGTCATTGAGTGTGACAATAGTAGTAATATACAGTCGTGGGCATAAGTAATGAGGAGGTCTGTTCAGAAAATAAAGTTTGCACGAGCTACGTTTTTCTCTGTTTGATTTTTCAATCAGTAATGGGGAATAGAAGATGGAGTGTATTTATTAATTCAGAAGTCATTGAACGACAATGACTGGACGCTTGGAGAAGCTCTCTTCTTCGTAGTTTTTCAGAATCCTTTCTGCCATATCCTCCTCTACACAATTTAGCTCCACTTCTTCAAAGTCTTCATTCGTTTTTGATGCTCCATACAGTGTACACATGGAAAATCGTTATAGACACCTAGTTGTCAATACTTCTAACAATTTTGGAACCTCCAACTCTTGTTTCCTTTCCTATAAAAAAAACTTGATGAATCAATTTCTTTCAAGAACTTCATCTGCAATTATCAGCAAAGAATTATTCTTTTTCCCATCACTGTCTAAGAACTACTACCTGTTTTATCAAAGAAAACCTCCACAATCTGCCCACTGTTCTGTTCTCTTAATTTTAAAGAAACACAATAAAACATTTAAAATTCCTGTTTTTCTACTTCTACTCCTCCTTTGCAACACTTTTAAATACCCTATGGGAGATGCTTTACCTCTCTTTATACGTTGTTTAGTAGAGGATAGCAACAACAAAAACAACAACAACAACATCATATAAATACCTTTGGGAATTATTACAGTCATTGTTAAATTCTATACAAAAGCAACACGGATGGAGAGAGAGAGAGCTGGGAGCGGGAGAGAGAGTTTATTATTTTGTCATTGTATTTAAAAGACTACTTTTGGGCAACAACACCAACAGTCCAACAGTATTTGTAACAACAACAACAACAATCTTTAAGTCCACTATTACAAATAGTTATGTTGCAAGTAAGACAAATAAAAAACTTTATTCAATCATAGGCGACTGTGTGGCACCACACCACTCTAGAATACTGCTTTGAAATGTAGTTCTTCGTATAAAATCTAGGGGTACTTATGGATTCAGGAGTCTCAGCACTCTAGATTAGTAAGTAAATATCAACTGAAGTGCATCAAATTCGGTTCATATTACATTTGATTATCGCTCGATACTGGCTTCGAAGATCCCTGTGACGAGGTAGGCACTGACAATTGAAATCATGTGGAATCTCATCATAATCCTACTGACTTCGCTAGTCGTGGTATTAGTGTTAAGAAGCTTTTTACTTCAGATATTAGATGGAAAGGTTCTGTGTGGCAATGGTCATCTTTTGAGCTGAATACTTAACTTTAAATCTGTTTAATACAAGTCAACGTTGCCCAAATCAGGACTTCTGAAGACTTCATGAGGCAATTTTCGGACCTATCTCGATCACCCTCGAGTTTGGTCCTACATATTTTGTTTCTATCGCTTTGAACACCCTAAGAAGTTTCAAGCTATTACGTCTGATAAATTGAGACAATATGAGGCTGAGTATGCGATGGAAGTAACCATAGTACAATGGGTCAATTCGACCTCCGGGTACTGTACTTGTATTAATTGACTAACACACGTCCTCTAACCTAACCATAGTTAACACGACTTAAGCCAGAATTCCAAGCGTGTATCATACAAGGACTTGCTAGAAAATGAAAAAAGGTCGCCATAAACTCTTTTGTAGAAAACCTCATTAATTTCGGCAGGAGCCATAAAGGGCAAAATTAGCCAAACGTTTACGTAACGTAATGTAACGTGCGTTCGTTTCTAGCAAATAAAAGACAATGTGAACGAATACTCTGCCGTAATGAACATCGGTAAGCAATTGCATAATTTTCTTATGCCAAAATCGAACGTACTTACCTTCCGTTACGTTGCGTAAACGTTAGGCTAATTTTACCTTTTGTGGCTCCTGCCGAAATTCATGAAGTTTTCTATAAAAAGAGTTTCGGACGATCTTTTTTCATGTTCTAGCAAGTACTTGTGTGATACACTCTGGGAATTTTTTGAAAATTGTGTATCCAGGATACTGTGAAACATTCCATTTGCCACTGAGCGATGAGGCACAACCAGTATAACTTGCGGGCTTAATTTTTCAGGATCTCGATTGATGGACATGATCATGGATTCACTTACTGGATCGTAAATTATTAAGGACGCGATAATCAGGAACATTATTTTTTATGTTTCACATGTAGTCGCCATAGTCTAGTAGGTAGTGTCTTCGCTTATTAGACGTAAAGCCCGGGTTCGAGCCCCAGGCCAGACATCAAAACGAAATATGAAAAAAAATATTTCTTCGGCGACTTCCTCTCAGCAGATTTCTGGCAAAAACTCTGAGAGCAAATAAACCTGCCATGAAACAGTTTCTCAAAAGCTGTCGTTCCGAGTCGACGTTAAACTGTAGGTCCCTGCACTCAAGTATAAAATTAAGGCACACAACTTGAGTGGTGTGAGAAGCTAAGCCGTAATCCTGACTGAAGGGTTGTAATGGCCAATTATGTATGTATGTATAGTACCTAAGGTTGCTCGATCTAACCTATTAAAATGGCCACGACTGAAGGTACAATCATGAAGCGTTCATTTCTGTATATGGTTTATAGCTGCTGCTGGGATTATAGTCCAAAGTGGTTACAAATATTACGAGTAACCTAATATATTGCCCTACGGTATTATAGGTTACAACAAATGCATGCGCTGGTGTGTGTGTGTATTAATGCTACAAGTCCTTTCTGTTCATATACAATTTACAATTGTATTGTATTCAAATGATGATGAGAAAGAACATGCCTGCCAGGTAAATTTTATACTTCTCTTTACACAATGTATTGTGTGTGGAGTTCAAGCTTATATTTGTTACTTGGTTTAGAATACCAACCAAACAACCAAACCAAGCAAACACATTTAGCAAAAGTAATAGAATAGAATAGAATACTATAGGAATTCTTCTTGTACTTCATTGTCTAATAATCAACACAGGAGAGCTTTGAGAGTGTATAAAGGAAACCCGAAATCTTTTGTTTTTGCTCAACGTTTAGTGCAAATACCTTAAGAGCTGTATAAGCAAAAAAAAAACAACAACAACAGCAACAGAAAACAACAATAGAATTAAAAGAAAATGAAAGAAGCAAAAAAACAATTTGGAATTTTCTATAAAAATAATAATTAATTGTTGTTTTACTCTCTCCCTCTCACTCTCTCTCTGGTTGTTGCTGATGTTGTTGTATTTTAAAAAAATTTTCAAACGTAATTGTACATTAAATGCTTGAGCATACAAATGTCAGATTAAAATAAAAGGAATTCACAGTCTTACTTGCTTTTATTCCCTCAACACGCCCTTATCAGTTGTGTAGTGTAGTGTAGAGTGCATTGAAAATAAATTTCTGTTTAGTCGTTAAAGACTGCTGAATATAAATACCGGATTAAATGGTACGTTTCATTTTTTGTTTCTGTTTCAGCAGCTACTCTAAGAATTAGTTTGCATCCCCATCCCCCCCTTTATTTATTTGCAAGACAAAATATTTGAAAATAATAAATATTGATGTGATAGGGTGGCGGCCAAAGTTTACTTAGGAATTATAAGTTGAAATATCTTTTAAAGCACAGAATCCAAAGGGAGGAGAGCTCTGTTCTGTATGGACATACTTCGAGTTATAAATTGAATAAATTTAAATGTAAAAAGTGTTTTTGAAAGAAAAGATGAACAATCTTATTGCGATATTGAAAGGATAATTGAAGAAAAATTCAATTGAAATGGAAAATTATTTGGCATTACAGATTAAGTATTGAAGATTTATATGTTTTGTTATTGTACCTCAAAACTGTACTACTTTCTACACAAAAAACCAAATAAAAGGAGAAAACCAAGGAAATAAAACCCTCTATCAAAAATACAGCGTATATAGTGCTTGGAGCATTCCAAAAATGCTGATTTTGCCAAAAAAGGGAAGAACGTCCGGATAAACCAAACAAGTTTGAAAAGCATACAGCAGTACTCGATCAAGATTCCTGACATACATAGTCGCTAGACATGACTCAAGCAGTCGTTTTAAGCGTTCTCAAACAGCAGTTTGAATACAAAAGCATAGAAATTGGCTGTCACTGGAAGTGAAGCCGAGAGACATTAAAAGGCGATTTTGCATGACTGAAATGTTATGTGATCCTTTAATAAATTAATAACTTTGGGAATCGATTTATTACTGGCAACGAAAAATAGACAACGACAACCCCAAATACAAGAAGTCATATAATGCTTCGTAAGATCTAAAGGATGTGATCCCTTTCCTTTATAAGCTGCTAGAATATAGGGAGATAATCATGAGAGACTTGTGCAGGCAACAATTAATTTATTTGAAGCGGGCTGTGGTGTAGTTCTTCATCATTGCAACACTCGGCCACATATTGCTGCACCACTAAAAACCGATTTGGGAAACAGAGAAAGGGGAGTTTCACCTCATTAGCTGTATAGCACAGACCATACAGCAAGTTTTCCTAAAAGAATTTCTAGGAAGTTTTAATCAAAATTGTGTTTATGTATATCCTTAGCGGTTCTGTCCTCTACGTAAATGTTCCATATGTCCTTAAGGAATGATTGAAAGCAGAGTGAAATTATTTATTTGAATATGAAGAAAGGAATGCTTGTGTTACGCCTGAATTTATTCGAATAACATGATGTACCAGTGATCTTAAGTGCGTTGGGTAAGGGTAAACGCTTGGTACACTACAAGTACAGGCATTCTTAGAGGCTTGAGGATATCTTATGCAATACAAGAACTCTACCGTGATCTCTTTTTCAAATTAAGACGCCATGGTCTTTAAATTTCTCCACTTTGTAGTGCGTACAGCATACAGTAGATTACACAGCATGACGTATACTTAATATCTAACTCCACAATACTCATACGTACTGTGGGCTTGTTTTTGTTATTCCATAAATTAAAATTTAAATTAAATTATATTTTATATTTTATATAATTTATTTATAATTCATAATAATGCCTGGCATGGCTATATGAGAAACTGTGTGTGCGTGTGTGTATGTGTGTTTGTATTTTCTCACCCAAAAAAAAGAAATTTGTTGACCACAAACAAGCATTGAAGCCGAATGACAAGTTGACATCTCTCCCAAAGCAGCATAAACTAATATGCTTATGATGATAAACATAACAATCAGGCCAAGGCAACAACAATACCACCAACAACAGTAGCAGCAACAATAATAATAACAAAATCAGTAACAAACTAAATTTGCAATAACAATCAAAAATTTTCGTGTGATTTTGATAAATTTGACAGTTTTGTGGGCGTTTATGCTGACAACACAACAAATACAATAAACAACACCAGCAGCAAATGGGTAATATGACATCAACAACAGTGGCAATAGCAACAGCAACAGCAACAACTAAAATTGAATTCAAATATACACACTCACACACACACACAACATACGAAGCCATTAAAATGGCATTTACTTATGAAACTTGGTTTTACACAACATAACTACACGCACGCTGTTGCCATACGTACATACATACATACATACAAATATTGGTTGTCGCACATAGCTACTCATATTTGCGTGTGTGTTATATGATATTTTCAATGATTGAATTTGTATTGGTGCATTGAATAACAATGTTTCCTAGCAAACCATCATTTTTGTCATAAAAAAAAAACAAAAAAAAAATTTCATTTTCTTTAGTCACGTTGTTATAGCAGCACAAGCATCAGTAATAGTAACAACAGCAACATTATTATTGATGTTGATAATGCTGATAATAATAGCACAGAGCCCAACAACAATTATTTGTTACAAAATCTTTATATACAATCACAATCTCTTACAATATAATACGAAATTTTCATTTGTATTGTTCGGCTTGCCATAGATTTTTAAGGGTTTGTGGAGAAAGGCCATTAGGGTAGTCCATAACTGCAAATAATAAGCCTTGAGTAGAAGAAAAATTCTTTTCAAAACATATGTGAAACCACTAACAGTGAAAGCCCTGTAACAATAACATTACGTCACCAGCACATCGGTGCAGATAGTTTTCCGGAACGGCATTGCCTCAAAATGTGTCATTGTCGACTATGATAGGATTTGTCAGAAGTATTGATTGGTTTTCAAGGGGATCACATGATAAGCTGTTTATGTAAAGTCCAGTATATTGACTCTGAGAGCCTGAAGAGAGCCGCTGAGAGGATGGATCGCTATGTTGTGTATCGATTATAAGGACGATGGTACATTCATCTTATGAGTTAGGGAGAGGGAACAGATCCACTGATATGATGAACTCATGGAAGACTGAACAGAGGCGCTGAGAAAATGGATCGTTATGTTGTGTATTGATTAAAAGGACGATGATATACTCATCTTATGAGTTAGAGAGAGTAAACTAAGCCACTGACATGATGAACTCATGGAAAACTGAACAGAGCCACTGAGAAGATAGATCGCTATGTTGTGTATCGATTATAGGGACGATGGTACACTCATCTTATGAGTTAGGGAGAGGGAACAGAGTCACCGATATGATGAATGTTAAGTGTCCATAAGTACAAGGATCTATTGGATGGTTTGAAACTTCAAATGCAGACTGGTACACCCATCTCTGCCACCTCTATGAGCTAGAAGAAGGGAATAGAGCAAGCGAAAAGAGTATTCAGAAGCCTTTGACAGTCTGTTGCGAATTGTGGAACTTGCTTGCTGCGGAGGTTTAAAAGGTCCGACGTGATACTGAGTTCAGATTGCTGTATCTGAGGAGCTGAAGAAGATCCCAGTCTTAGTAAAACAGAGCTTGCGGACAATAGAATTATTTGATGTCACTGTCGGCAGCTGATATCAGAGCTCTCTTTGGTTTTATATTGTGTTTAAGCTTGTGTTGAAGGGAACTTCCATGCCATTGATGGGAAAAGAAGCCTTCTGTGTAATGGGAGTGGATATTAGTAAACGTATGCTCAACGAAAGGGAAGATAAAGAGAGGCAAACAAGAACTTTTATTTGGAAAGCACAATAAGAGGAGATTTGCGCCATGCAGCAGACAGTCAATAAATAAACTGAGGTTGGTAGACCGGGTTCTTTTGACAGGACATTGATGACTCATAGTACAATTTTTCAGAATCAGAGTTGTTTTGAATATATAGAGTACTCAGATAATGATAAAAATAACTTCTTTTGAAAAATTTCCTTCGATTTTGTACCATCCCTTTAAGAACATTGCCTTGTAAGTCACTGTATCAATTCTATAGATTTTATGCAGATGCAGATGCGTATGACTAAGTATTTCGTTTTCTTTCCTCTCTCGCTTTCTTCGTTTTTTCTTCCTATTATCGGCTATAACGAAGCAATTGGTAACTCTTGTAAGCAATCAAAAGATGTGTTTCCGGTTAACCGCGCGCGTACATGTACGTTTTCTTTCTATTCACTCAACCACAACGAACGACGATTAAAACGAAATTTATGCGAATTCTCTTCATATTTTCCCTGTGTGTGGCTGTGTGTGTACAGTAGCATCCTTAGGTTGTTAGTCAAATTGATAATAATGGTCGTCGTCGTCGTTCGTCGTATGGTCGGTCCTATTGGTATGGCTTCTAATTGTGTGACAACGGCTATAACAACGCATATTAACGTATATCTTTTGTGGTGGTGTGGCGGCAGTAATTTAAGAAATAAAACGCATATTAACGGAAAGGAAAGGACAATATTTTTTAGCGTCGAATTTTTGCGATGCAATAAAAATTCACTTGGAAACTATTATGACGAACTGTAAATACTTAACAGTTTCAAGTTTTGTGATAAAATGAGTTCTGATTAATGGGTCACATCATGTTTTTAATTGACCATTTGGTAGCGTCGTTCTGATGGAAATTATACGAGATTTATTGGAAATCTTTTGAATTATGAAGATGCTTAGTGGTGGCTTGTGGTATGTACAATTAATGGAATGGCAAAGGAAGTCGCTCTATTTTCTCTGTCTTTTATTGTAAAGAGGGCTTTGATTGACTATAATCACCAAATTCTTTATCTCCAATAGGCGAATAGTGTCTCAATAAAGCATCTCTCTCTTTCTCTGATTTTTATCTTTGCTAACAACTTTTGGGAACGATTGCTTGCAGCTATTAAGTTGCCAGTAAGACCGTATACGGTCTACAGGAGTCGCATTGGTACAAGGACACACTGATATTCCGGGTAACTGTAGGCGAGGCACAACTATTCAACTCCCCGACGAATACTTGACTTAGGAAACCCTCAGAAAACTTATTAGACAATGCGGCAATCGATTTCGCCAGTGATAGATGGACGGTCTTGGATACGGGTAGAATGGCGCCAAAATCCTGGCCCATACTGTATAAAGGGCGCACGGTAGGTATGCTTAAACTCCAGAAAGGCACAATCAGTATGGTTATTGAGGTCATTATGGGCCAGCACTGCATTATGGGAACGTATGTGAGGCTTACTGGTTTTGGACACATTGCTAATGATTTTTGCAGAAGATGCAAAGAAGAGCAAGGAGGTAGAAGACTGTCCTTCAGCACCTACTATATGGAGGATAATCTCGAGGAACTGTCATGCATTACTATTGGCAGTCTTAGTCGCTTCATGAGAAGCTCCAAGTGGTTCCGGGACTAGGAGATTTGTGGTAACATAATGGGTCATATGTTGCCTAAGTATGTCCATACGACTTTCTTAAATGGACAGAAACATCTACCTACCTAAAGGCCACATCAAGTAAGTGGGATGGATGTGTTTTCAGCGTTGCTTTATAAGACCACCGTAGATTCTGATTTGATCTTGACTTAACACAGCAGTTGTGGTCTAGGAGTTATGTCCTGTCAAACCTTAGGCTGCAACAAAACCTGGAGATTCTACAGATTAATGATTTTAGGATATCCACTCAAGACTTTAAGATAGTCAAAGTAATTCAGTCTTGGAAAAAGATGAGCACAGGAGTTAGTACAGAGCGAACTCTAAAACTGGAAAAACTATATATACATACTTATGTACATACATACCTAATTGGCCATTACAACCTTCTTACACCACTCACTTTTTCATGGCAGGTTTCTTTACTCTCAGAGTTTTTGCCAGAAATCTGCTGAGAGGAAGTCGCCTACGAAATATTTTTTTTGTTTAGTTGGTGATGACTGACGTGGGTTTTAAACTGAGGCCTCACGTCTAGTAAGCCCACTCCAAGCCGAAGAAATATTTTTTTTTCATATTTCGTTTTGATGTCTGGCCTGGGCCTCGAACTCGGGCTTTACGTCTAATAAGCGAACACACTACCTACTAGACTACAGCGACTATACATCATTTAATTCAGTAACTAAGTGAGAATCGATTACAGAAGTTTCTGATCCAAAACTCAAAAATTAAAAATCACGCAACCATATTTTATCAGACCCATGTGTTCATGCCTTATCAAGACGACAGTAAATCTGACTGTAGAGGCCCCTCCCTCAAAGTTAATATGACTTCAATCTCTTCATATAATTCACATAAAACAATATTCTGGTTTTTCTTGTTGCGCTGTGTTTACTTATAATAAAAACAGAAAACTAACAAAAAAACGTTATCAAAGCAGTAGTTTAATTAGTATGGAATATTAAAAAAAACCAAGTTTACTGCGAAAGAAAACTTGAGAAAAAAATATAAACTAAAAACGACAGAATATTTAATAAATGATCAGTGTTTGTTTTTTAGTGTGTGTGTATTAAAACAGATAAAAAGGATAGAGAGTGAGAGGAAAAAAGAAACTTTTTAACTGCAAATGCGTGTTTGTAATATGAATTGTATCTTCTTTTTTTATGTAAGCATATACATATGTATAAATACATAAGTATGTATGTATGTCCGTGTATTTATACAGATGCATGTAGTTGTAGCTCAAAACTATTTCATTTCATTTTGCAAAACATGCATGTCCTGCAGCAACTAATTAAAAGAGTCATTCATCACCCATGTGTATAATGCCATGAATCATATACACTTACCATACCACCATGCATATGTACAGAAGGGTGTGTGTGTGTGTATGAGTGCTTGTAAACATTTAAACATAAAGGACTTTCTCTCACATACTCAAAATTTGTTTGCATGATGTTATGCTCCCCCCGTAATATAACTGCCGTTATAACACAGTGGTTTCTGTCATACAAAGATCGCCAACTACAAGTGAATTCGCTTACACGCATGCATACCTAGGAAAGATGGACTTGTGTTGGAATTAAAGAATGAAATATAATGAAATAGAAGTGGGAAATACATATTAAGCAATTGATTATAAAGGGTTTACCAGGGGGTGTGGTTAAATATTAGTGGTTACCATTTAATATTCAATGGCTTTCTAAAATTCACACAACGCATTACTGCATGCAATCGCGGTGTATTAATAAAAATTCCTAAGAAAAGAAGTCGGCGTAGACCAGTAGGAAGTGTGTACTGGCTTATTAGACGACATTTCGAACAAAATGGAAGAAGAATGTTTCTTTGGACAACTTTCTCTCAGCAGTCTTTTGGTAAAATCTGGTGTTCGAAGTCGACATTAAACTGTAGGTCCCGCCACTCAAGGATGAAATTGATACACACAACGACATGAGTGGTTTGAGACGCTGGGTTGTACTCCTGCTCCTACTCCTGATCAAGCTGCGACTGCTCATGCTTTGAACATCTCCACCAACTCGGTGCAGCGAATACCATTGTGCATTGCTGGGCCCAGGGTCTCTGAGGGATTTCTGACAATGAAATTGACTTACATCCTCTCCACCAACTAGGTGCAGCGAATACCATTGTGCATTGCTGGGCCCAGGGTATCTGAGGGATTTCTAATAATTATATTGTTACATCTTCACATTGAGGTTAAGGTGTTGGTTTGTCTCGAACTACACTCATGAACACTACAGTTAAAGCTGGGGTGGAAATCAATCAATATGCTGTCATCGCATGCATTGCGATCAATGGTCCCACAAATAAAATCTTTTCTGGTACCTTAGCGGTAGATTTGTAAAGTATATCGTTTCAGGAAGTGTACTCTACATTGATCAAAGCCATTTACGTGATTCAATAGATGACAGCCTTTAAAGCCGATCATCATTTTAAGCAGTAGAGTAGAGAAGCTCAACAAACCTATTATTACTATTCTGATGGCTAGACGGAAGCGAATATAATGACAGGAAACAGACAGGACAGCAAAGAAGAAACAGGGCTGAGATGTTATAATAGGTGGCGGTCGATCAATATTTTACGCAGTAGAGGTCTCAAGAACAATTCTAGCACACTAAAGAAAGGTTTTTTCTTGCTCCAGAAGCTCAGCAGATTTAATGGATAAACGACTTACTATTCTGAAGGATAGACGGAAACGAATCTATTGACAGAAAACAGATGAAGGAAGAAGGCACTGAGATGCTATATTAGGTGGCGATCGTTAAAGTCGATCACCATTTTAAGCAGTAGTAAACGACTTGCTGAAGCCTGGATTGAAACTAATCTAATGGCAAGGAACCGATGAAGGAATGAATGAACAGGGCTGAGATGCTATAATAGGTGGCGGTCCTTGAAGACGATCATCATTTTAAGCAGTAGTAAATGACTTACTATCCTGAAGACTGATTTAAAGCGAATTAATGCCAGGAAAGAGATTAAGGAATGGAGAATGATTTTAAAGCCACTTCTATCTTAAAGGTTGTTTAGTTAAGTTTCCAGCGCTGTTGCATCTGAAACAACCTTCATTTACAAGATCTAATGCCAGATTTTTAACTCCCTGTATGATTGTTGGCACCTAGGAAATCGGTTCGGTGATTAACTTAGTAAATACCACACACAAGGGACACAACCAGGACCTTATGACCGCTTGAGGTACCTAGATTTGAAGAAACACGTACCAGGCGCTTTGATTTCGGGTGCCTACTGGCTTGCTTTAAATAAAACATTAGCACAAGAGTAATTGCCGAGGAAAATGGGTCAAATCGATCTCCGGGACTGTACTTGTCTCAATTGACAAGTACAAGTCCTCTAACATAACACAACTGCCGAGGAAATTACATTACAGATCAATGTATTGGTAACCATATTAAGCAATTTCCTTAACAGATATTTGTGCTTGTATTCCCTACTTATGCCAAGGCTGGGGTCTATTAAGATATTTCTACAAAAAGTTTCTACAAAGACTTCACACTTTGCAGTTGTTTTGAGTCAACTGCTTAAAATATTTTTCAATTTAAACTCTGCTGTAGTATCAGAAGTTCTTCAGGCTCTTCACAAGAAAATCGTGTTCTTTTCTAAAATTCGAGGAGTAGTCCTTTTGGTTAAGTTTATGTTTTATTAACCAAAAACATAACCACAACAATATTTTGCCTGGCTTATATCCTACTACGCTGTTTGGCTTAAATAATCATAAAAAAAGGCAAATCTTGTGTTGCTAAATTAAAAATGTTGCAGATTTTTTTCTATATTCCTTGCATTTTTTTGGTGCTATTTAAAAAGCTTGTTTTCCTTTGTACACTCTCTCGTATTTTTTCCTTGCGTACTTTGTGTGTGTGAAGAAGTATAAGTATATGTATGTATATGCGTAGATGTCCAAAAATGTTTATATTTTTGCTTATGTATGTATGTATGTGTGAGCATGTGCGGCTCTTGTTTATTATTAACAACAACCAGTCGTTTGACCAGTTCTATACTCCTGCCACTCCTTCTCATTTCTCTTTTGATTTTTTTTCACTTTTTTTTGTTTTTTGTCTTTTGTTTTTTTGTTCTTGATATGAATTTATTTTTAATTTCTTTATTTGTGTATATGTTTGTATGACAGTGAATATGTGTTTGTTTTTGTGTTATTCTTGCATTTTGTTTTTTTTTTTGCGGGTTTATAACCACACATCGTCAAAAGATTCATATGGTTGACTAAGAAAAATTAATTAAAAAAATATTTTGTTTATTTTATTTACCAGAAAAAAATGCAACGCACACACATACAAAAAATAACTGTCCCCAAAATATATAAAAAAAAATACCGAAAATAAATGTCAGATATATAGCAGAGAGACAGAAAAACACAATTTCAAGGGAAGAGCAGAGAAAAAGCGACAAAACGACAAAATTAAATACAAAATATTGTATGGTTGCATAGTTTTAATAATTATGTACACAAAATTATTCTTGTTAACAGTGAAGAGCAAAAATATAGTTGTATGCTGTTTTTATTTTTTTTAAGAAAGGAATTATCCACGTTTTAATTAGAAAACAATCATTTGAATACGGAAATAAAATGGATGTTTAATGAATTTAATAATCTATAGCCCGTACATATTAACACTTCCATCGATATAACTTTATAAAGTAAAAATCCTGACAAATTTTAGGTCGAATTCGGTGTCCTGTAGAGCTCATTATTCTCTCTGTTTTAAACATCGATAAGTGGAACAGTCTGAACTAGAGTATAACAAGTCCGAAACAAAATCATCAGAAACTCCTCTTCTCCATTCGCCTAGACTTCTATCACTTTGATCTCAATTTTATATAAATTGATTCCAAATCGTAAAGAATTCGGTTACTTACGCAAAGGCATTCTCAAGGCAATGTTGTACATAAACGTGTATCCTCCTATTCATCCGAATGTCGCAACTCTGTCGTCGCTCCTTTAAGATGTGTAGATCACCTGGCAATGACAGCATATTTACTGTTGGCTTGGAAGAAATTCGAGGATGGATCTGCAAAGTTGTGGTCTGAACTGGTCTATTAACTACTTTGAGATGTTTAGATTACTTGGCTATGACGGTATAATTCCTACTGTGGGGACTATCCAATAAATGCTATCCAATGTAACTCTGTCGCATGATACGGTCATAAGCGTTATTCTTCAGCTGGTCTCCTACAACGATCTGAACGGATGCTTAGTAAAATAGAAATAGCTGGGACGCAAATTCAGATTCTTTTTCGAATATTCGAGGATGAATGGGGAAAAAGGGATGTAATAAGCATACAGAGGACTTTCAAACAACTGCAATGTCTTCCAGACAAGAGACATGGATGTTTTCATGACGATTAAATGACTGTTCTGTAGCTGAATATAGCTGGACAGTCAGAGGGCTCCAAAATTTTGTTTAAACAGAAGTTATAAGTTTAAACTTTTCCATGAACTTTGCCTATTTCTTGGCGAAAAACCCTAGAGGCCCACTTGGCCATGATTAGCCTGAATACTAGGGAAAAACTTTACATTTGCATAACGCTCTCTAGGGTGAGAAGAGAAACTTTTCGAGCGCTTTTGGGATCTAGTCGAAGCAGTTCACTTTTATGTCTCATTTCTTATATGCCCTCTTTCCTTACAGGACATTGTCTACTAGGGAAGCGTGACTGACGGCTAAGCCTCTCTTTGAGTAATCTATTGCAAAATTTGGTTCTCAGAAGACGAATTTGAATAGCTTAGACTAAAGGATCCTAGACGTCTTTTGAACTTTTAATGGCATGTGGTATCATAATGGGTCTAACATTCTCCTGAATAGAAACCTGGTGGAGTTTTTTTGTGGGATGACGCCTATTAACCTTTGCTAATCCAACCTAACATGGGAAGAAGGAACACGGGATGCAATTAGAGGATGTGTTTAGCGGGCGGCAGAGATGGTGAATGGCAAATGCTTTTCTTGGGAAATATAAGTATCTCTTGAAGGCAATCATCTTCTCTTACTCTGAAGAAAACAAGACTGCGTCTACAGGCTCTTTCCTAATACATAGCAAGTATGCCTAATGATCATGTATTGAATATCTTCTATATGCTGTCTTTCATTGTGGGCTTTTCTGTTGTAAAAATTTATGGTATGGCAGGGGCTAATTTGCCCAACATTCAGAGCAACCATGTTCATATAGTAAACTGCTATTAACACTGTCTCATACCTTATGGAAGCTTTAGACGGAAGATTAAATTACAGAGAATGTCTTTATAAAACCAACCTTCATGCGGTGGTGCAGGGAAATATTCATATCAACTGGGCTGTTTATCTACTTCCCATGGGGGATTGAAAAGAGGCACCCACTGATAAAATTGGCATAAATTGGTTTTGAAAACCTAAATGCAGTGTTCAGAAGTATAGATGAGCCTTGTAACTTCTATATACGGGACTTTTTTCACATCTTCACAGAAACTCCAGTGATGACCTTCCTTTTTAATTTCTGTGCCATTTATTTAACCACCACTGTTTTAATATAAAAGACCTCCAAATTAAAGACATACAAAAAGTAAAAACAAAAAAAGACAAGCAGCATCATTAATTGTATTTTTAATGATACAAATAGAAAGGAATTCTTACTTTCTTCTTCGTTTTTCTTATTTGACAACAACCATCTCTGATAAGAGGAGACCAACAAAATAGGGAAAAGGAATGAAATGAAAAGAAAGGAACAGAACATCTTAAATTCAAATCATGTAATCATACTCTACGCTTAACAATTTATTGGAAACGTGAAAGAGTTTACAATATAAACGCATCTCCTTGCGTTCGTCGTATGAAACAATTAAATTTCCAACTGAAAAATTATGAAAAAAAACAAAAAAAAACTCGTTTTTAAATTCTCAATTCTGCTGAGTGATAGAGGAATTATAGATGAGCAGCCTCATATACATACAAACATATGTATATGTATGATTGTGATGACTGATTCATTCATTGTAAGTTTTAATTGAGTGCCAAAAGCAGTAGAGCATAATACCGACGTGATGATATTCAACTAAGGAAATTACCAGACGAAAATTAATGACAGTTTTACCGGTTCGTTCATCGTTTATGGAAAATTTTACAGAAAATTTTACCCAAAATTTTTGAACAAAATAACAAATCATAGACACACATCATGTGGTATATAAACACGCACATGTTCTTACACACACACATACGTACATACTTAACATGTATACATGTATACTTTATTGAAGAGAAGGAGTAATAGTGGGAGCCAGAAAACTTTTAAAGTTGCAAATAGTGTAACGTATTCTTACGTACGTACACTTATGGGAACACACAATCAGTTGTGCGAGTGTGTGTGTTCATGCACACACGTGTCTATCTATGCCTAGAACACGTTTATATGACGGATATCCGTTAACATTTTTTCTTTAAATCTTTAGTTTTGATGTGTGTTTAATTTTAAAACTGAATCGAAATATCTGTGGATATGCGTTTAAGGCACACAAAGTGTAGAGTAAAGTTTCGCAGGCTGAATTAAAGATTATGATTCAAAGCCTTTCGAAAGAGTTAAGGGTTTAGTGCTATAATCTAGTAAATTTCTGCTACCTAACATATAGAAAGGTATTCAGCACGTCCTAAGTTACATTATAAATGTTCCCAAGATCACGAAGCGAGTAATCATTCAGACTTTATGCTTCGCTATAGAACAAACCCTTCAGCCATATTGGGTTATTCAAGATTTGTCAGGACTCGAATTATTATCCTATAGACCACAAGGACTCCTTTGTTAACAGTAATAACTCTTTCTCCATATAGGCACTCTCTTCTTTGAAGCCTACATTACAAAAACCTTTAAGATATGCTTGTGAGCTCAATGGAACAGACTTCAATATTCTCCACATTTCTAAGATAATCAAAGTTAATTCGCTGCTGAATAGCAATTAAAAGGGTTTCTAAGCAGCTTGTCACAACATTAATCCAAATTTGGGATCTTCAGGTAATTAGCCACCCAATGAATTACAGTTGAATCCACAATAGGCTATAATACTGGATGTAAGAGAGGAAGCGTTAAAAAATCCATGAGTGTTTTGAATCTACAGTGAGCGCCATAAGTGAGTCAACACCCACTATTATGTTCTTAAGTATAAAAAAAGTGCCTTTATCATGAGTTGTTGTTTTTTTTTAACATTTTATAAGTAATAAATAAACGTTTTTATTTTTGGAAATTTATTCGACTATTCTCATTTACTTCTCTCGCTATCTTAAGAAAATAAATTATTTCAGTGGTGTTTACTCGCTTTTGATGCTCACTGTATTTTTTTTGGAAACTTTCCAACAACTCCATCAAGTCAGAATAAACGTCAGATATTAGCCCACAGATCCTTACAGTTTCGAGCCAACCATGAAAGTTTACATGGAGTTATTGAGGAAGAATGTTACACCAATTTGCCGTGGATGTTCTAGATGCCACGAAATTGCAAAAGTCTAGTAGGTAGTGTATTGACTACTAGAGAGTCCATACTTCAAATTCCAGCTTCTCGACCAAAAGGCAATATGGAAACATATTACTTTTGGGCTACTTCCTGCCAGTAGCATTCGGGCAAAATATCTGAGAGTAAATAAGGGAGACTCAATAGAAACTTTATCAAATCTGTCGTACAGACGTCATAAGACGTTGAACTATAGTCCCTGAAGTATATCCCCTTCATAGATAAAATGAACAAACACAACATGGGTGGTGTGAGAAGCTAGGCCGTAATCCTGACTGAAGGGTTGTAATTAAGAAAGAAGAAGATTGCCGAACAGGGAAGTTTTGTGTGAAATCATTTGTTTGCCCCTTTAAACTAGGAATACTAATCTCACATCTGAATTCGTTGTAACAATATGATGTTTTTGCTTTCGCAAGATAGTCGATCATGTTCCCAGATTAACCATTTCCCTGGTTCAGCATGTTATATAACGAAGATTTATGGCATCTTTAGATAATCTTCGATGTGGTGTAGTGTCAGTAAGAAATGGTTTTTCATTTTACTGTCACCAAAGCAACGAATATATTTAAGCCTACGTGGAAAGATAGTTACCGTCAGGCAAGATATGACCCTCTTTTCATTATTTTTTATACATTTTTGGTATTGGGAGTCTTTAAAGTCATGTATTCAAATTGCTTATAAATCATAATAATTCACACTTCCTTTTTTCATTATAATTTATCACATAAGCTCAGACAATCAACATACCTCCAAGGGTTTCTGTTGGGAATCAAATCCCCAATGCCAACATACACAGTTTAGCACACTATGCAAGTAGGCTATCGGCTGCTTGCTAAGCAGATTGCGTGGCTCCTAAAGTTACAGGGTGGGATATTAAGAGAGTCGCTATTGCCAAAGCAAATGCTTTAAAAGCACTGTTTTGGAACTAATATTAGTAGAGAGTCCCGCCTATTTATATTAAAAAATTGGTGAAAATCTTTAAATTGTTAATTTTTTAATTTGTTGTTCTTGTTATTTCTTTTCTTTTTTCGTTTTGTGTATATAAAAATAAAGAAGTGATTGGAACTGTTATTTCTTTTATTAACATTTTTATAAATTTTCATTTTGCATTGCAAGTTTCATTCTTTTTGTACCACTCAATGGGTGGCGCTATGACACATGATGGCAGGCAGTGCTGGACATATGAAATAGGCAATGGAAACTATTAAATGATACTACCACGACAATTGGATCTACGCTCCTAACGACCCGATCCATCATCGGCCAAGGACAGCTGATGTTTATTCCCAAGAGAGATACTTCCGGAAACAACAGTAGAACTGTTACAACAACAACTACCACGGAAGACGGTTTGATGGTTTGAAAACTGGCATCTTCCGACTATTAGCTTGTCTTCCAGATGAATATGGAAAGTTTAGAGCTGAATTGCGAATAGTCTCACAGTAGTAAAGCCTTCGAACCATATACTGCGGCATGAGTTGCGTTATTCTCAAGTTTCTGGAGTTAAGTAAGCTTGGTTTGGTTTGAATATTGTTTATTGGGATAATGAAATGGTCCATGAATATGCTACCAGTGCAGGCGGCATAGAAATTTCTTAAACCCAACATGACATATGATACTGGTGGCTGATAGGTGTGAGTGAGCTAAAACATAGCTAAACAGAGTGTCCCTTTTCGATTATTAACTTGTCGCGATTTCCTTGAATCTGTGTAGGGTATTCTTTATAGAAAATAACGTTTAAATCCTGCTATTGCCAGCAATTTGTATATTTTTTTCCTCCTGTTATTGTTTCTTTATTTTTTTAATCCTTTTTTTCAGGCTTTGTTTTCATTATTTTTTTTCCACTGTCAGCAACACTTTTATTAAATAAAAATTGTTTTTAAAAAGGTCGCTTGTCATGTTTTTTCCCTCTCTCTCTCTATTCGATATGCGCTGCTGACCCCTACACACATACACAGTAAACTCTAGCCTTATAAGTTATTGAACGCTTTATAATGCGTTTAAAGGAAATGGTGTCTACTTTTAAGCAGCTTCCACTTTATTAAGCCTATATTGTTTGGATTTTTCTCCTTTTTTCATAAAATTTTATGAAATTAAACAAAAAGCAACAACAAGAAATTGTTTCTCTTTTTGCTCTCTGTTGCTAGTAACTTTATTAAAAAAATTGAAATTTTTGTTGTATTATTTTTTGTCCCTGTTATTGTTGTTGCTGTAATTTTAGCCTGTAACAAAAATCAGATAACAGCTTGTCAACAACAGAAAATGTCATTGTTGTCTTGATGGTATTGTTTCTCTCATGTTATTATTGCTACTACTGCTGCTGCTATTATTATTGTAGTAGTAGTAGAGTCGTTTAAAATAACACTTCATATATAAATTAAATATAAAATTGTAAAATTGATTGGGTGAGAGGAGGAGGAGGATTTAAAAAATATGACACTTTATATTGTATTATAGGCTTCGTTTTGTAAGTGCAGTAGGGGCTAATTGCTGTTTTAGTCACCAGGATTTGTAGAGTATTTAAGCAACAGATTCTTATGCCAAAACAAAATTTGATCATGCTTCGTATAGAGCTTTGATTTAGTAATGAATTGGGCCTAACAGTGCCTTCTTTCGGCTCTAAATAAAATTCAAAAGCTGAAGAGATTTCGGATTAATTTACACGACACAATTTACTCCACAGACGAGGTGTTAGGCTGAGGATAAAAGTCCTACATTACAGTATCACCAGCATAGCAACTAATCTAAATCACACTGTAGGTCCTACCACTTATTGATTACATTGTCGTATACATCATAGGTTGTGTGATAAGCTGGGACTTGCTGGTGTCTACAATCAGTAGACAATCAATCTTATGAACTGATCACATAGGAATGAGAGCATGCCACAAATTTTTAATCATTTTCAGATCATTGGACCTTCAGTATTAATTGACGGGGTATGTTGGTTGGTATTTCATGTATGGGAAGATGAAAATAAGAGAAAGCACGGCGGGCTGTTGGTGTTAGGTATCTAGTTGCTGCCTCAGAAACTATGTTTGGCTACTGGAATAAGATAATCGGATAACTGGGCCATATAAGGCTTAAGTTTGTCTACCCCAACTTTTTTGGTTTGACAGTCATCTCTACCTACCGACCTAACCTGACACGATTCCAAATTTCTCAGGAAAAAAAGAGTGTTGATACAGCTGGTGGTACATACGTAATTGGTCATTACAGCCCTAGTGCTGTGGAGCTTATGTTGTGTGTGTTAATTTTATACATGAGTAGCGAGACCTACAGTTTAACCCTTTGCACTCCAGCCTAATAAGTCAAGCATACGAAATGTCGCAAATGGGGCTACAAAGGAGTGCAAAGGTTTAAAGCCAACTCCGAACGACAGATTTTTGAGAAGAGGAAGTCGCCGAATAAAAATTTTTTCATATTTCGTAATGTTCCAGATGTCTGACCTGGGGTTTGAACCGTTGCCTTACCTATATTAAGCCAATACTCTAACTACTAGACTGCAGCTGGTCTCTAATACCAAAAGTGTAAATACCTGATCCGTTTCTGATCTAGAAATTGACATTGAAGAGATCTTAATGTCCAGATTAGAATTTTTTTGAGGCTGCCAGTGCTATGTACGTTTGCAAATAATTTAAAGACATTACGTGGAGTTTGAGCTCTACATAGATAGTGTGAGCTTTGTTAGGAAAACAATTTTTTTGCTAGGGATGTACATAAATTATCCACAGAATCCTCGTAAGATTGGACATTTCTTTAGAATGAGTACACTTTTATTTGAAAGCTAAGAAATCTCGGCTAGGAGGTTGCATATTACGAAAATGTGGGACAAAATCTCTGACTGAAAATGTATGGACTGTAGCCTTTCTTCTCCGCTTTTGAAAAGATATTTTGTGTCCGGGATTTCGAAATGATACAGATAAGTAGACAAAAGTATGAAGAGGACAGAACTTTCTCTTCAGACACATACTAGGTTAGATTAGGTTAGGTTGGAGTGGTAGCTTTGATACCAAAGTTCACTTCAGGATGCATAGCGGCCCGTCGTAATGTCACGGGTAAGCGCAGTCCCCGTACTGATCGAATGCCACCGAACTCAGCGAAGATGTTGGTCAGCACAGGAGCTGCACACATACATAGTTTCTTTAAAATCCATTTGACGGAATGCCAAGTCTTTCGACATGCCCACCAAAGGCACAGTGGGTCGTGAGAAACGCAGTTGAGGGATGGAAGTGAGTCTCAAGATCAAAAAGTCTATTGCCTTTGTCCAGGTTACACAGTTAAGGAGGAAACTATTAGGCAATGGATTCATATACATATGTATATTGTAGGGTGTACTGTAGGGTAGAGTGTGAACTAAATTCATTTCTGCTGCATTTAAAACAACACTTGCCATTATTTCCTTTACAAACTAACTAACTAATCACTCATAGTAATTAATTTCGCTGGTATTCTGTAGCTATTCTTTAACACTCTGTCTTTCATCTCTTTGTCAAATCCTTTTTGTGTTTATTTTTGTTATTGTCTAAATAAAAAACGGCTTTTATTTTAATTTTATTCGTTTTGTAATTTTTTCATCCAGTATATGCCTTCGTTTTTTTTTTTTTTGTTTTTTTCTGTTATCATCATTGATCAAAACAGTTTTGCATTTAATTAAGTTTTTTTAAAAACAAAGCCAACAACAAACACATAAAAAGCAAACTGAAAGAGAGTGACAGTTTTTCTAATTTAACACTTTATATAGAGAAGGACTTTAATGATGTTGGCATTGTATGTATATGGTAGTAGTAATAGTGATGTCCTTTCAGCCATTTTTTATGCATTCACTGAAGCTTTTTGTGATTATAATCAAATTTCCAGCTTTTATGCAATTTGTTTGGTCACCACCAGCAGCTGCAGCAGCAGCGGCTCCTATTATATTTGTTTTAATATGGCATCCGTGAGAAAAAAAATTGTATACAGAATTTTTTTCCTCTAACTTTTGTACATACGCGGGTGTGTGTGTGCAGTAAGTGTATGTGTGCAAGTGTGTGTCTCGTATGTTATAACAAAATCTTGTTGCTATTCAAACAATTTGAAAATTTGCATGTAATCATGTATCCTTTCGTTTCGTATTGAGTTTCCTCCTAATATGCCCAGCATATCATCACAAACTCAACACAACTCAGCTCAACTCAGCTCAACTCATATTCAATGCCTAGATTATCAATGTGCATTAATCAACTGAAGACTAATTAAAATGTATATTGATGATGGCAACCATCGCCGTTACTGATGATGAGATATTCTATACGATTCAATACGATTCTATTGTTGTTGCGTTTGGGTTTGAGTTTGAGTTGAAACATCATCATCATCATGATAATGTGATGTGGATGCTGGCGATTGCGTTGGCGATATACTGTGGCCATGATGATGAGTCTTTGGCTTTGGCTGTTTTACTTACGCCATTTCCTTAATGAAGTCACACACACACGCATACGCACACATGTAGAAAACCAGAAAAGGGACATCAAAAAAACCAAATTAAAAGAAATTTAATAGAATTTTGAATTCAGAAGCCTTCCTTGCTTTGCTAATAAGTAAAATGAGATTAAGTTCTGCTTATTGTGGCATGGCATTGAAGCATAATTAATTAGTTTCAAGAAAATGTTTTCTTTTAAATCCTTGAGTGCAAAGCAAATCTAAAGTATAGGTTCTACCAGCAGAAACTTCTGAAACGTGGGCATTTATTCTGCTTGTATCGACAAACCGCCATTCAACAATACAACGGCGGGTACCCTCTGAATAGGCTGTGGAATAATTGGAAGAAACTGACCCTTATTATCATTGAAAAACAACCTTCAGCGATGAGGCCATTTCTGCATGAATGGGAAAAGACAAAATTGTCGAATGAGTCCCAAAAGCATCCAAAAAAGTCACTGTCATCACTTGCAATGGTAAGTACTACAGGTCGATTAATTATAAACTTCTTTTGGCTTAAATTTGATTACATGGATACCAAAGAATGTCTCATTCACGAGGGCATGGTCACATCACGTGGAGATAATGTTAATTCGCCGCCGAGATCATAAAATTTTACCCCATTAGACTTTTTCTTATTGGGTTTTCTTAAGTCGCAGTTGTATGCGAATACGCCACAAATCACAGCGGTCTTCATAGTCAACATAATCCATGCTTTCGAGCAAATTTAGCTAGATTCATGAAAAGTTGGATTTTTTGGATGCACACTATCCAAGGAAGCTGCGACTACGATGATATCTTATACACACGTGATGTTCTGTTCAAATTTTAAGAGAGCAAAGACCCGATTTCATATGAATTGATTCGGATAAAGTGTGGATTTCCGAATCAGAAAAAAAAGCGGAGAAGACCTAAAATAGCTGTACGAAAGCCTCATCCATATCCCATGGATGAATCTGAAATGATGTGCGGTATTGGAGTAGTGGTAGTGGAACATGGGGTATGCAGATTAAATACTTGGGCACCACAGCCCATACGAAAGGGGACTCCTGGAAAGTCAATCTGTTCTTAAGGCAGTTACGCACTTACGTCTAGAGCTACAAAATGTGTTCTTCAACCAGGTAACTCAAAATAGAATGTCAAGGTATTAGGGACATGGAAACGATCTTAGGGACACAGAAGACAGAGAACATTGGTGTGAGAAAAGAGACTGAGGAGGCTTTTAGTGAACACACAGCAGCTTTTAGCTTCAATATAAGCCTCCTAACGGTGGCAATGAGGCAATTCAACATATTTTAGGAAATAATATTAGAATGACTCTGTTGTCCCCGTACTGTTCAAGTAAAATTTTTATTTCAATCTTAGCGTAGAGAAATTTTCTTTAAAATTGCACAGACAAATCTTTCACAGCATTTGCAGCGCACTATCAAAGCAATAAGCACCTGCTGCTCATCACGTGTCTGATACCAACATACGCACAAAGTCTGCTGTGAGAAACAGGAATGTGTGGAGCTACAAGACACATATACCCTGTGTGAACAAGACTTGCTGTAACTTCCTTTGAAAGAGTGATATCTATTCATTGAAGTGCTAAGAATGTTAAATCAACAGTGAATGCAAAGCAAAAGGCTGGGCCGCCTCGATTCCGACTTTAATTTATTTACTTTATGTAACCTTTCTTATCCCCTCGAAGGGGATTACAAGTTAATTTTACAAGTTAATTTTAAAACATTTCTTTCTTTGCTTTCCCTAGCCGTTCTCTTAAGACTTGTTGTTCTAAATACAAAAACAAAATTCTCTTACTTCCCGTTTTCGATATGTTTCAGACCGTATGGAATGGATAAATCAGCGAAAAAAAGGAAATTTTTTGCACTTGTGTGTGTGTTTTGAAAGGTATAAAAATAATTTTATTGATAAAATTACGAGAATTTTTATAAAATAATAATAAAATCATAATCAAAAAAAAGTTTTCAAGCTTACCTACCCCGGTTGCATTTTCATTACGCCTCAAGCACAAATTTTGCTTCAAAATTCATTGACGGCAGCTTTATTTTATTTAATACACAACACAAACAAACAATTTTTTATTATTTAAGATATTTAAGAAAAAATATTTTTAATTTAATATTTGATAAATAAAACATGATTTTTTTTATTAAAAACAACTACTTTTAAGCACTTTTCTTTCAAACACTTTCTTAATACTTTGCATTTAAATTCTTTTAAGTTCACTGCGATATTAAATAGTATGACGCACAATTTCAATTAATTTCATCATAAATTGCGAAATCAACAAATTTTAAGCAAAAACAGCTAAAGAATGTTTTACCGTTTGATTTTTTTTAAATCCACCACTAACTAATCTTCTCTCTAATACTCTCCCTTCAATATAAAAAATGTGAATAACATTTTAAAATTAAAACAACAAGAAATCTCTTGCTTTACAAAAATATGAATGAAAAAAAAAACAAAACAACACATTACAAAAGCAACTACTTTTTAATTGCTGACCCATCTTTAATAATCATAATCAAAACAAAGATCTCTTGCTTTACAAAAATTTTTGTACGATTGTAAAAACAACATATTACAAAAACAAATGTTTTTTCTAATTGCTGACCCATCATCTCTCTATTGATGTGCTCTATTTAAAACTCAACTTAAACTGCATTAATTCTCCACCACACAATTGAGAAGAACAAATCGAAGTTCTCTTTCTCCAATAAAAGTAAAAACAATTATAACATAAGTAAGCCACCACTGTACATATTAGTTAAAGATTAAAGGCAATAACAATAACAATTAGAAAAATTGATGTACATATATATGTAAACGAATAAGCTGTTGCCTGTCATAAGACTAAATGCAATACAATATTGTCAATAAAATAAGCTTGGCAACAAAGTATATTAAGCTTTGCTTATTCAACATGTTGAAATAATTTGAAAGTACCTAAACATTGAATTCAAAACAAAAGCCGCAACATGTTGAGGAAAAATGTTGAAAGCGGTTAAGACAACCGAAACGAAATCAACAATGCAACAAGTTGAAAATACAAAAATGCTTTAGCAACAAGTTTAATATCTACATACATTAAATGAAACACATTACCTAGTATGTCAGAAAAATTCATAAATTGCGAAATCAAATCTTTTAAGCAAAAACAACTAAAGGATGTTTTACCGTTTGATTTTTTTTTTTTGTTAATCCACCACTAGCTACTCTTCTATCTAATACTCTCCCTTCAACATAAAAAATGTAAACCACACCATAAAATTGAAACAACAAAGAATCTCTTGTTTTACAAAAATTTAAGCATAATGAAAAAATAAAAAACCAACACATTACAAAAACAAACGTTTTTTAATTACAGACCCATCTTTAATGATCATAATCAAAAGAAAGATTGCTTTACAAAAATTCTTAGTACGATTGAAAACCCAACAAATGTTTTTATTAATTGCTGACCCATCATCTCTCTATTGATCTGCTCTACCAACAACTCACCTCTTAAACTGCATTAATTCTCCACCACACAATTTAGAAGAACAAATTGAAGTTTTCTTTCTCCACAAAACAATTAAAGCAAAAACAATTGCAACATAAGTAAGCAAAGGTTATGATATTGACTGATAACCAACAATCTCTACATATTTCTAGCGGGTTAAAGGCAATAACAATGACAATAAGGAAAATAAAAGTATGTACATATGTATGTAAATATATAAACAAGTAATCAGACCACCACTAGTTGTGTTATTTATAAAGAGCACCTACTCTACTACTCTTCTTGTCTTTAAGAACTTAACAAACCATCTTAAACTGCATAATTTCCCACTACTTTAGAGAAGAACGAATAAACATTATTTTCCTTACAAACAATTAAAGCAAAAAAAAAGCAATAACTATTAGGACAAAAAATTTATGTAAGGATTACAATGTTGTATTGACTAATAGCCACCACTCTTTAACTATGACACATACAGCATATTCGCTTATTATCTTGTGACACTTAAACTTTTTTAATAAAATTTTTTTGTATTGAAAACATGTTTTTTAATCTTTAATTTTATTGTGTCTTTACAACAACTCATTTGATCGTAAAATAACTCTAAAAACTAGATTAATTATTGGCTTATAACTCCCAAACTATAAAACCACATTAGGTAGGGTTTTTGGATTTGGAAACACATTCAAAGAAAACATATGGAAGCAAACCACACCAGGTTTAACATTGACAAAGAGGGAGAAATCTTAAAGACAAGAGGTTTTCTAGGCCTACAAGTTTAATATTTGTATCGATCAAAGGCCTAGTTTACTATAGCGACCCTCAAATATGGGAAAGAGCTGGCGAAATGCCAAATCGAGGTTAAATCGTTTCGACAACTTGGCTAACGGCAATTGAATAAAAATTCCTAAGCCAGTAGAGGAAGAGTTAGATTTGCTAACACCTGAAGAAAGGCAACATAAGATTACTCTCTACTCTGCTGGGTACCATCCAAATCATGTCTGAGAATTGTCGTCAAAGAGCAAACAGAAACTTCTTAAGGCAAGAATCAGATATTTTGAGAGAAAAATAACTCCCCCCAAATTTATTTTCAAACCTTATCCATTAACTTAGTTAAGTTAGAGCTGCGACTACTACACAGCTGCGATATCCCCTCCGATAACCAAATAAATGTTGCTTAAGTTTACTTTTAAAGATAAAACAGTCATGATGATGACATTGTATATACTTCAACAATCTTGTACTATAATGGAGCCATTTTTTCTACTTATTCTTCCTCGCCCCCCCCCACTCAAAATTTTTGCAACATTTTCAAAAAGATTGCATTAATAATCATTGAAGCATTAACGTACTTAATGGAATTTTGTTGCAACAAGTGTACATTTGTTCATATAAAATCTTCTTGAATTGTACCTTCAAAATGTTCATGACACAAGAAATTATTGAAATTGACAGACACACTCTGCAATAGAAAATAAAAGAACAGAAGAGACAAGACATAATAAAGTGATAGGGAATCAAAGTAGACTTTAAGACACTTTACAACATAATTCGTAAGAGAACATGAAATTGTTATGTTTGACAACAGCTTGTTTAGGATAATGGATGGGGAATGAAGAGATAATTTCTTGATACAATGTCAATGCCAAGAATTTTTGGATTTAGATTGGCATGCGAACTATAATCGATTCTCAACGGATTCAAGTCCTACATATATGTATGTATGTTATGTAAAGCAGATAATAAAACCCAATACATTTATAGGTCAAGTTCCATGTTAGTTGTCGCGGAGTTGTGTAGATCACGAAAATAGTCCCCATCTACCCTTTTCATATGATAACAAATATGGTCTGGTTAAATGAATTGTGGAACATACATACATACATACATAATTGGCCATTACAACCCCTCAGTTAGGATTACGGCTTAGCTTCCCACACCGCTCCTGTTGTGTGCGTTAATTTCATACTTGAGCGGCGGGACCTACAGTTTAACGTCTACTCCGAGCAACAGATTTTGAGAAACTTTTTCATTGCAGGTTTATTTACTCTCAAAGTATTTGCCAGAAATCTGCTGGGAGGAAGTCGCCGAAGAAATTTTTTTTCATATTTCGTTTTGATGTCTGGCCTGGCGCTCGAACCCGTGCTTTTCGTCTAATAAGCCAACACACTACCTAGTAGACTACGGCATCTTCTACCAAAGATAGTCAGATTAAATGGTTTGTGGGACAACAACAACTCTGAAATTGTATGGGAATGCGAGGTTCTTCATAATAGCTTCTGGAGTAGGAATACCATTTCCTTCTGTTGTCCTCGCGTCTGTGATAACCGGCCTTGTCTTCATTTGTTTGGCCCGTACCACTTATGATCTTCTTCTTGTGCAGAGTGTGTGTGTCCGCTTAAACTCCACTTATTATAATTTGTTGTGATGAGGTGCCTTATCACTGCGAACATAAAACTTTACTGGGTCTCCCTATAGTGTCTTCTTCAAACCAATTGCCACGTCATTTTATAGTATGTTTCCTTTTGGGATGCTTTCTTCATTGTCCCTGTTATGCCAACACATGCTAGTTTGTCTATATCTTGTGTAACTCCACCGAGCTCAGATTTTTTTAATGTGCAGACAATTGCAGCATAGGGTACTATAAGCCTGACCATCGTGGCATACATCCGGTGTGTAATTTCTACGTTGCATACCCATTATTTATTTGCTAATCTTCTGCATACCATTATGGCAAGTCCGGCTTTTTCTGAGATACTTTCTATATGAGCCCTCCAGCTCAATTTACTATCCAGTGCTCTTCTTAAATATTTTATCTCCATTTGCTTTGATGTTATCTTACTCAGGAGTTGAATATTCTTCTATTTAGAACGTTTTCTTTTTCTTGAAAGTGGTATTGTTGTGGTCTTGCGCGGGATTATTCTCAAGAACTCTTTGAATGATGTCGTAAAGAATCTGCTTAAATTTTGTGTCAAGCCCCTAAGGCCATATTATCTGCATATCCTCGGCAATCAATGCCCCCTTCAGGTGGTTTAATCAGGAGTCCATCCATAACCAGGCTTCATTTTAAAGCTGAAAAAAGACCACCATATGGGCATACATAAACTAGTTGAGTTGACTTATGTTATCTCTTTGGTATCGGCAGCTCGTGCTGCTGATATATTCTACTGCTATAAGATAGTGTAGGGCACCAATAACATTGTCCATAACAATTCTTGCAACAATTTGTTGAAATATTGATATTCTTGAGTCTCTCTTTTGACCATAATTGTAGAAAATAAATGCCAAAGTTTTTATACTTATTTCGTTGCAGCATTTTTTCTTTTTACGAATAAAATGACGCATAAGCATAAAACTTAATTTCATTACTTAATAAGAAAATACAGACACACAGCAACACTCACACACATATACACATACATACACTCGCTTACATTTATATGAGCATTATACACATAAATGGAATGGAATGGCTGTGTAGCATAGAAAAACAACAAAAACAATTGAGAAAAATCTCTGGACAATCATATAAAATAAAGGGAATATGCTCATAAATGAACGAACCACACCCCTTTCATGTTTAGGACCGTCGTCAACAAACAACCCAGCAACGGCAAGAGAAGCTAAGGAATCTTACAGGCACTCGGATAGAGAAACCCAAAAACATACAAGGAAACCTTAGTAAATGCTTGGGAAAAGTAAAGGGCGGTAGTATGGGAATCACAAACGGAATACATGCATGAGTTGATGCAAGAGTATCTGTGTGCATATGAATGAATAGTTTTATGTCTAAAGCAATAAAGTTTTATAAGCTTAAACACACACAGCTATACACATGTGTATACACACATGCATTAACACACTCTTCCACTAGAGCATTTATGATTCTAATAAAAGGATTCTTAAAAATCGACCATCGTTTGAACAAAAACGGGATGTTTTTTTTTTTTTTTTGGAAAAGCTGCAACGAAACATTACTCTGCAGTCAAGTGACAAAACGAGGCGTTGTCACTGGTATTTCGTTTCATTGCATTTCGTTTTCGATTTGTTTTGTTTTGCCTCACTTTACTTTGAAAGTAATAACGTCCTGAGCAGCAACATGCAGCTGCCAACATGCCAAATGTAGCAGCAGCAAACAATCGTTTTGTTTTTATTTCTTCGTGTTACGGGGCTCCACAGCTCGCAGTTTACACATTGCCAGTGGAATTATTCGTTCGTTTTGTTGCTGTGTTTTTATGGAATTTTTATTATTTTGTTATTGTTGCTTTAACAGTTATAGTTTCTATTGCTGCTGCTATTGTTGTTGTTGTTCCTGTTTTTATTTCAAATCCAAATCAATTTGCATCAAGAGCCTCATTTTATTCAATTAAATTTTGTTGCTGCTGTTGCACAGTCTCTTTTTTTACGACCGTGTACAGGACACAGGGCTTATACATA
This sequence comes from Sarcophaga rosellei, assembly GCA_930367235.1. NCBI lineage: Eukaryota > Metazoa > Arthropoda > Insecta > Diptera > Sarcophagidae > Sarcophaga > Sarcophaga rosellei. The sequence continues at coordinate 9,148,147 of OV884020.1, read as the reverse complement.
TTGAAGGACATTTGGTAGGGCATGTTATGGTTATTTCATGCATAGAAAACAATCGATTTTAAGGTTGTAAAGTTACAAAAAGAATAAATGTTTATTTAAAAAGTTTTCTTTTAGAAATTATAGAGCAACTCTAAGCCCAAGCAATAACATCCTGATCAGTCTATAAAAGAGTTAAATTACAAACGGATTGGTAGCCTACTGACACAGAGACCAAGAGGGTGAGCGCAATTTCGATCTCACAGTTGGTGAAATAGTACAGAACAGAGAAGCCAACAGATTTTATATGCTCCAAGGCAAAAATGCCGATTATCTCTGGCTAATCTCCATTTTGGTATTGCAACAAGAACAATTGCAAGAGTTATCGTAATCTTATTTGTATACAACTTACTGACAACTGACTACCAACTCAACGTTACCTCTTATCGCATCATTTTTTTTCGGTTTGGTAACTTCGAGAATGTAAATTTTTCTATGTAGTTTTGTCATTGTAATTTGATCAATATTGTTATCGCTTATAGTCCATCGGGTGGACGTCTGTAGGTTTAACAGGATATCAGACGAGGGCTATCCCATCAAGAAAACATTGTTGGCAGGTGGGTAACGATTTTTTTCTATAACGAGGTAAAATTAGTGACGTTCTCGGATTTGGTTTCGGGTCCATGGCAGGCTCTGGTTTGTGACTTATTCACAGACACCTACGATTTGAAAAAGCCCCACAGGAAAAAGTGTAAACCACATGCCTAATCATCCAATTAAGGCCTATCGACCGTCGATCTATCGTGCTCGCCGTTGTTAATGATAGCCTGGCCAATGTTGTTCTCAAAGAGGCAGGAACTGAAGACGTCAACAGCTGAAATCCTCACCAAACAGTAACTTTTCCAGGATGCATTAGACGTTTTTATATCTCATGCAGATTGATCTCGCAACATATTCAACAATTTCGTTCATTCACAGAATCATTCCTCCAGAAATAATCCTCATCTTTGAATATGATTTTTCAATGAAAATTAGGGCCACTTGTCAACTGCTCCATATCCAATTTAGGAATCAGACTTTTTGCCTATGGTTGTGCATGGTGATTTGTCAAAAGAGGCTGAATTAATGATAAGTAGATGTTCATGTATTTCTATGGATACCACAGGATTCAGCTAGAAAAGCTAAAGATTCACATGAGCTTAATTTGGAAAAGCCAAAGACTTTTAGGAGTAGGCCTTTGGCGTTTAATACAATGCAATTGGACTATGGCACACTCTTCGGGGACCCAAAAATGAACAAGACAGTAAGGTTATTAAGTCTGAATTCAAAAATGCAGAAGATTTAAACTTCCTAAAGGATACAATTGAACTACAGCACACTCTGGAGTGCTCCAGAGCTACGCAAACTCTGATCATAAGATCATAAGCTTTTGAACTCTCAGTAAGAATGAGCTACATAGTACATAATGAGTCTCCCAAATTTACATATACATTAGGATCCCGTCATTATTATGCCTTTGGGCGTGTGATACCATATTTTATAGATGAATCTTTAACCAGACAATACTCATCTAAGAGGAGTCTCAACAGACCATAATGATGGCAATTGTGTACACAGATAAGGCATGAGATGATTGTTTGACTGATTTTAATTTTTTTTACTTATTAGAACGTACTTTATTAAAGTACTTGTGGATGCTTTTCTCTGAAGCTATTAAATTAGTATTTTTCCTTCTTTGATTTTTATTTCAGTTAACCACCTATAAATCGCTCCATTCAGTGGAGTTTTCCTTTTATTAGATCGCCATTCATCATCATTGCTTATTAATATCTGCCTATTCCTGCAGCTTGTCTATCTCTCTCTACCTGGTATTTCTTTGCTTGTATGGCCTTTTAAATTATTTCTCTATGGCCCCGTCCTCTCCTCTCTCCTCTCTCCACCATTACCTTAGTTATAAAGAATCATAGTCTTTTGGTTTCATTTCTCTCTTTACGTTCTTTAATTTTTATTTGTCCTGGTACAATTTTCAATATATCGATGAGCCTTAGAGCTTTTGAAAATTGCATAAAAAGCAGCCATTGGCGATTTATTTTTAATTGCACAATGTTGTATATGAACTCTCCTCGAGCGGGAGAGAGAGAGAGTACAAATAAAAAACCAGAGAATTGCTTTTTCCACCCAAATAAAACGAAAGAAGAAGGCTTTATGTTTGCCTTGACCAAGGGGGAAAAATCAAATAAAAATGATGGAAAAAGAAAACAGAGAAAGAGAGAGAAAAAACGGCATAATTTGTATGTATGTTGGGGGAAAAAACAGAGACTCAAAAAGGTTTTTCATGCTTTTCGAATTCAACAGCATTTAAACTACAACATGCTTTATGTTATTGGTGTTTTGTTGTTGTTGTTGTTGTATTTATTATTTATATTTTTTAGCCAGCACACTTGGTTTTCCATTTTTTATTTCCAATTTATTTCTGTTGAATTGTGTTTTTTTTTATTCTGCAGCATAAATTTAAAATCAACAAACATCACTTGATTTGGTTTCTCTACATGCCCTAAACCAGCATATCTTGTACAGAGTAAAGCTTGCTCCAAGACTGTTTGAAAAAAAAACTGAAGAAAATCACTTCAAACCATCTCTAGAATCTACAATAGGAACGGAATGTCAATTTAAAAATGGTTTATTCTTTGAATGCCCTGTCCTTTGTTCACCCAACCTGCCTAACGTAGCGTACTTTTCTGTTCACTCTATTATAACGCAATATTTTATCGCTTTTAATTCTTAATATTTCTCTAAAAAATGAAAATAAAATTGAAGCAATAATATCCCAAAGCTTTAGCCTTGACGTTGAGACTACAAAAAGCTGCTGGTTTGTACGTTGCATATCTGGATTTTATGTGCCTCGTCCTCCTCCATCGCTTCCGTTACGAGAGAATCCTCTGTGTGATCGACATTCATGGCAAACGCCAAAACATTCGTGTGCCAATGACTAATTATAAAATGTTTGATTTCCCCAGATGATAAATGAAATGAGAGAAAAAGTTGAATTAAAAAAAAAAAAAACGAAAAGAAAAGAAAAAGCGGCCAACAATGTTTTGTGCAACATGAATATAAACAAGTAAAATAAAGCCATAGGCGGTCGTGTTTAATTATATGGTACGCTACACTGTAGAGTAACATTACATTTGTTTTCCTTTCTGCTCTCATAAGGCCAATCAAGGTGGCTCCAGAACATTATTGGCACCCGAACTAGATTTTTATCTCAATTACTGTGTTAGGATAGGCTAGCTTAGGCAAGAGCGGCAACCGATTCCATTCAATACATTTAGCCTATTTAGTTCTTTGTCATACACGTGAGATTCAAATCCAACAAAGTCTCAGCTGACCATATTTTGCTCCATGGGATTGTACTGGCAGCTTTGTTCCAACAAAGCCTCATTTAAAGAAACATATTTCGCTCCTTAGTAGGACAGAACAGGAAGGACTTGCAGTTTTGTTACAAGAAAGATGACTTGGATACACATAGAGACCCAGTACGTAGCGATGCCCTAAAATGTATTAGAATAACTGACTAACCAGTCTTTATACTCTGAATCAGGGTTTCGCACTCCATTAGAGTCAACCTGCAAAACCTGCCTAGAGAGAGGTGTGCCAAATAAGAGAAGCCTGCGTTGAGTCATAGATGGCATCTACCACACTCACCCGATCCACAATCCCTGCGGAAGGGACTTACAGGTAAACGAAATTTCTCCCATGACAATGTATAGATTGGTAATGGGTGAAAGCGTTTCTGCTTTATAAAGTTCATCAGCTACACAAATGGCCTGTGATCAGGAAACCATAATAGGTTGCCACAAAACTACTGCGAGACTTGATTAAGGTAATTTAAAATTTCTTCTCACGGCTAGTTTTTGAATCTGGAGATCCTTACATAGTGTTATGTGTGCCAAATTCCAACTCTTCCAGCTACGTTGCCCCTATTAGCTTCTTTACGGAAGTCACTGTTATCCTCATGACGATGAAATGGCTGATAAGTTGTGGTGGTTGAGATTAAGTCGGACAACTACACAGATAAGTCAAGAATGGAAGGTGGGCAGGAGTTTTTGTCTTTTAACGAAATATTTCGACACCATGGGAACACTGGAGGGACTGTCTGGAGAATCTGAAACGACTAGATACGGAAAATACGGTCCTTTAAAATAAGAGCGGATGTTTGGAAGGGTGTGCTCAACGGAAGGGAAAGAAAAGAAAGGGGAATACGCTTCTCAAATCAAGTGGCTTTAAGGCAAAATTCTTGTTGGAAAATTATAATAGGAGAGACGAGACCGGTCTCACGGCACTGTAGGCCCAAGGTACATTTACTCAGTTTCGAGCCCAAAATGGTCTTTCCGAGTGGCTTCTGTAGAAATTTCGACTCGAAAGAGGAGGAAAACACTGTCAATCACTTAATCTGTTACTGCTTACCACTCCTAAGAACGCAGGCAATAATCATTATTTCGATACCGCTGATGGATAGAGGAACATATCCCGATTGATACGTGATACAAAAGTAACTTAGGGTTTTATAAACGAAGCTAGACTAGAGCCAAAACTTCGTCTTCTTACGAAAAGTGAGGGAAACCTTGTAAAACTTACAAGGAGTTAGTGCTATACGCTGATTTATTTTGTGTCTTTTGGTATAAACGAAGCAGAATCTGTCCGTGTTGTTTTAAGGCTATTACAACCACTTGCTAAACTGTGGATAGATGGTATTAACTCTCAAAATGTAGGGCATATGAAAGTAAAAAATTGCAGAAGAACATAAAAAATTCGACCATAAAACGAAGCTGTTTGTTCGCTTTGTTGTTTTCTTAGCGTATTAACTATAGATAAACAAAAAACAAATAGGATTTGATGAGAGAGACATAAAACTCCATAGAGATGGAAATCAAAAAAACAAAAACAGCAACAACAAATAAGAATTATGAATGCGCAAAAACAAAAATGTTTTAATAATTATTTAATATTTCTCTCACCGCATAGTAGGTGAATAAGAAATAGAAAAAATGCAAATTTATTTGGAGGATTCTTGCTGCTTTTTTTTTATTTACCATTAACACACCAAATAATATTCCCCTTTAAGGGAATACCAAACAGAACAGACAATTTTTTTCACTTCTTCGTGCAACATCAACAGTCTGCCTCATGGTTTTGTTATGCTTAACAGATGCTTCAAAACAAATGGTGACAATATTGAAACGAAGTTGATGAAATAAAGCATTTCTTTTCCATTCTCCATTCGTTGTTATTGTGTTTTCCTTTCTTCCATTCAATAACATTCTTCTTCATTTGCAAAAGAATTATTGATTAGGGAGGGAGGGAGTGAGTAGTGGGTGTAGGAGTTGAAATATTTTATTTTATTTCATCGTTCACTAATGCTTGATTGTCGTCTTTGACTCTGCAGCACACAACCAACACCTTCGTCCACATCATCATCATCATCGACATTTCGCATCATTATGATCATCATACATTTCGATTACTCAATGGAATTGCAACAATTTTCTAAAAAAATTTCTTTGGCATTCCTTTGTACATCTCTTGGTTTTCTTCTTTCTTCTCCTGCCTTTTTCATCTTTATCTACTTCTAGTTGTACAACAACTACATGACACACACAAATAGAAATTTTACTGCAATCGTTACGTTTCATCTCCTTTTTTATAGAAAAATATCGCCGCCTTCCAAGTAAGTATGTATGAGTAGCACATATGCCAAGATTTTCTTCAGTTGTTACAGGAATGTCAGCTATGCTTATTTATATGTGTGTGCATATTTTGCTACAAATTTTGTTGCAAATAAATTCAAATATTCATACACACTCACACTCGCAATTACATGTATTCAGACACTCATTTATTGTAGCAAAAATATTCAATTTATAGTTTCGCATGAAACGAGGCAAAGATTTTCTATTACTTTAGACTCCTAAATTAAGGATAAAAAGTACAAGGGAATAAAGGACTCCCAAAAATTAGTGACAATAGCTAGAAGTATCGAGTATCCACACTTAAAGCTGATTCAATAGAAATCGAAAACAGAAAATTTGTTCCCTATCAGCTATCTTCTCCCTGCTTCTGGAGAATAAGGACATTAACAAACGATTACAATAGGGAATAAGAACTAGAAAATTGAAGGGGGACTTGAGATGAAGAGGTAAAGACTCCAGATTGATTGTCTCTACTGTTAAAGAATGAGTCCCCCAACCTTGAAAATAAAAGACTTGCAGACAACAAAGATCCGCGTAGTTAGACTTCATTTCCAGAAAAGCCCACTAAGGCATAACAATATGAAAAAAACGTGCAGGAAATTAGTTTAGGGGTGCAATTCAAGTATTACAGAGGCTAGTATAAAAGAGATATATACAGCGAAGACATGAGAAATTCCCCTGCTTTCTTCTACACAGTCGAGAGATGTATTCAATTCAACTAGAATAGGGAGTACAAACTGCGATACATATCATTACTAACTGGAGCAACGGTCAATACCCAAGCACGACTCTCGTTCCGGTGTTAATCCGCAAAATTTATCTTCAATTGGTGCCCCGGAATACACGGAATACACCACAAGGGTTAGAATATTTCTGTGGAGTGGGAGGAGATGCTTGGAATAGATGCTTTCCTTACTGATATGGAATATGGCTAATATGGAAGACTTCAAGAAAAATCTTGGAGATGTAAACCAAGAATTTTGCACTGGAGGTATACAACGATGGTCAGGCCATCATCACCGTCTGCATTAATTTGGCTTCGAAAGAAAAATTGGTGTGCGTATCAAGCACTAAGCAGGAGCGTAACAGTTTTCCTAACCAAATGCAGTATCGATTCCGATAGAGATGCTGTCTAAAGATTTTGCTATTTCCCTATTCCACTATGAAGTGTTGTGCAATCTTTTTGATTTGATTTTTTGATTTCTCAAACCTTCAGCTGACATAAGTTTCCCAAGAGAAGCCTCACAGACTCCTTTGCCAGTTCCATACACAATAAAATATTACAGACTCGAACACCATAATACAGAAAGCGAACCATACAACAACGGCAAGAGGAATGGAATACTGACACGAGAGGTAGATGGACGGCAAAACTTCTCCCAGATATTACCCGCTGGCTGGAGAGGAAATTTGGTGAGGTTAACTACTATCTGACACAACTGATACCTGGGCACGGTTTTTTTTGTGCGTACCTATTTAAAATGGGGAAGATGACACGACCAAATTGCATCTATGATGATGCGTCGATAGATGATGTGGAGCACACTTTTTTTCATTGTGAGAGATAGAGACTGCATAGAAGGAATCTTGAGTCGGCGTCTGTACTGTCGAGAACTTCGGCTATGTAATCCTGAACAGTGAGGAGAATTGGAATAGTATAGTAAGATACGATGAAGTCTTACTAAAATCTAAAAAAATTGACTTGGATGAGAGAAGTAGAATGGACGTCTAAACGCCTTCTCGCAATTCGTTACGCAATCCCGACACGGATAGGGATGTGAAGAGGCCAAACCGACTCCACTTCGAAGTAATACCACAGTAGTTCCAGAGTGGGCATAAGGAGTCCAAAAGAGGAGGTTGAGATTTAGTGGGTGAGGGCTCCACACCCAGGGGATAGTGACGACTATGGTGCGATTAGGTACATTTACACTTAAAAAAAAAAAAAAAGAAAACACCATAATACTCCAGTATATGTATATAATGCCTCTATTATTTCCCAATTTCCTCCTATCTGAGTGACTTCTTCAACCTGGCTGTACTGTAGAGTATCACGGATATTTGTATCCTTTTTTTCGTCTTTGTCACATAGAATTCCAAAAGTAACATCAACGTAATGAAATGAAAAATCAAAAACAAATACACACTAATGTGTTCTTATTGTAACACTCTCTGTGTAGTTATAGAGATGATGTGGCACGGTTGAGAAGAAAAAAAACGCTCTGGTAGCAAACATTAAAGTACAATATGAAACGTAAAGGACCACAGAGAGATATAGAGAGGGGGAGAGAGAGTCTGTCTTTAAAACTAAAGCGTGTGGCATGAGTTAATGAATTATATGATGTGCATGGAATTATAAAAGAAAGACAACAACAGCAACACATACAAACACACGTCGCTACATATGCTTAGAAGATGACAGTCGTCAACTTCCGCTCATACTCCAGAGCTCTTAGCAATCAACCAAACAGCGACAAATACAATGTCGGTAACAGAGAAAGAGAAACAGCAAAAGCAGCAGCAGCAGCAGTAAAAAACAGAAGCAAATGACAATTTTGCGGATTACCCCGGGTATGTGAAAGCATATGAATGATTTGTGGTTGTTTTTGGCAAACGAGGTAGAGGAGAGAGAGAGGACTCTATTACAATAAAGTGAAGAAATGTAATCAAGTTTTGTTTTTGTCGTTGTTGTTTTTGCTACTGTTTTAGTATGTGATTTGAGTTACTTTTTTTAATTTCATTTTGATTTGAAGTTGTGTCTGTCTTTTCTTTTTGTTTTCATTACGTCTGTCTTTGTTCTTGTTGTTGTTGTAGAATCTTAAGGATTCTTATGTTATTAATCACATCAATTCAGAACTTGAAAGTAAATGTTGCCGTAATCAGTTTTATTTTAATTTTTCATCTCATTTCAGTGTACTTATTATACATGTTTCTATGAGTGAAGAGTTAATGGAATAAAATTCGTTCGTTGTTGTTTTTTTTTGTGAAATTTAATCAAAACTGCGTCTAAAAATTATTTTAATTTCAAGAGCATACTGTCTAGAGTATTAGAAATTATAATTGAAGGCAAATACGTGAAGAAGAGGTATTCGGAAGATACGGTAAGTCTTTGTTTTTTAAATCAACATCTACAGTGAACTCTTCTATTGAGGTGTCAACAGTCTTTGTGATCATCGAAATGCTTTAAATACCATTTTGAGCTTTTAAGTGGTCCAAGTGTTTATCTCCACATAGCAAATAATTGCTTGAGTTTTAATAATGGGGCCGAAAACAAGATTAATATTGGCAAATATATTCGTCGGAATAAAGGATACGATAGGAGGAAATCTATGGCCATTTTACCACAAGTAACGGCTCATTCTGATTCTACGTGAAGCCGAAGGCCTCGTTCAACACCATCCGGGCTTTAGGGCAAAATAAAGCCTGCCTTTCATAAACTCCAGCTGGAAACCAGCCTGAAAATTGAATGAATCTTGCCATTCATCTCTGTGAAAAAGCATATGCAAATAAGTCAAGATCAAAACCGGAAAATTAAATGAATATAGTCATCCATCACTGTCAGAAAGTGTGTCTCGAGCGAGAGACAGTCACTGACAAATGAAGTGGATAATAATCTCTTGATCCTCAACCGACGCATAACTTTCTTAAACTCAAACCTTGAAAATTAAATGAATATAGTCATTCATCTCTGTCAGAATGTGTGTGCCAAATGAGGAAATACTGTGACGAGAGAGAGAGGGAGAGAGAGAGAGACACTAAGACAATAATCGGTTCCTCCTCAACCAATTTACATCCCTTACGGAGATAAAGCCTATCCTTGGCCTTGCCACAGTGGTCGCACAAAAGAAACAACCAAAGCGAGACCACTTACACATTAGGCTGGAGAGTTCATTTAATATGACAGTTCAATAATATGAACAGAACCGATTCAATCTCTGTTCAAAGCAATGCAAAGTATTCTGTTCATTGCAAGAGCATCTCTTATGATAGGAGCCGCATATAGTATTTGTGTATGTGAGGGATGTTGTGTGATATCTAATACTTGATATGTGATTACAACCCTTTAGTTAGGATTAGAACCTAGCTTTTTACTTCAACCACTTTAGGTTAGGTTAGGTCGTAGTGGTAGCTCTGATATCACAAAGCTCACTTGAGCACACATAGCGGCCCGTTGTGATGCCACGGGTGAACGCAGTCCCTGTACTGACTAACTTCCACCAAAATCAGAGAAGAGGAAGAAGTTGGTCAGCGCAAGGGCTGCAGTCAACCACGTTGTATGTGTTAACTTTTTTTTCCATATGTGGCAGGATCTACAGTTTAACGTCGACTACTTTTCATGGAAAAACTTCTCAAAGTTTTAGCCAGACATAAAAAACCAAGGGGAGGAAGTCCCCCAAAACCCGAGATGTCTGAGCTGCGTTTGGAGTAAACACACTACCTTCTATATAATATTAAGTACTACTCTCTACAGTTTGGTGGTTTTCTCGCCAGCACTATGCGCCTCTAACAATAATTTGCAGCCGACTCCACCTCAATGATGTCGGATCTATCCACAGTAAGGACGGCCTAACAAAGTGACCCGCAAGAATAGATACCAAAGGCAGATCGCGTATTGAGGGTTTCTACTGTGTCTAGCGTTGATACAAGGGATCTAAAGAGGTTTACTGTTAGTGGTGGTAGTCTTTGAATTTGATTCAAGGACCTCTGTGACTATGAACAAACTGGGATTCAAGGACAAACATACAATATCAATACTTTATGCAAAGGTAGCTGCTAACACCGGTGCCAGCAATCATCGAATTAATACGTTTGAAGTGAGTACCACATCACGTATAGCAGACTTCTTCTAGTGCGCCTGGTATTAATCCCAGGGGTGTAAAGTGGTTTACTACTAGATCAAAAACTCACTCTGTTGTAGCGGTGGTAGTCTTTGATCAATTACAAAGGGGCAAGCTGAGATTCAAGTACAAACATACGAAATAGTATCAATTATCCATGCAAAGGGAGTCAGCAATTACCACGTTTGAAGTGAGTATTGGACGAAGAACCCACTGAATATGTAAAGGGACGAGCATAGCTACATGTCTACTCTTGTTTTCCATTTGAATTTTATTATCAAGTCACCCTTTTGTCTATTGCTTTTGATTGAAAAGGCTGCCGTTGAAATGTGCCGTACTTCGTATCCAAAGACATTTAAAAGAATTTGACGACGTATGTAAATCTAAACAATCTTTTGTCTACCTAAACATAAATTTTATGATGTTCTCCTAAGGCTTTTAAGCGCTATGAATAGCTTTCAAATCGCATTATTATTGTTGTTGTGGGAAGAAATCAAATTCAAATGCTACTACAATTGAGGCACCCAACTTGGCTTTAAATGTTGGTTGGCTTATAAATCTGCTATTTATAGCATCTCATCTAGTAATTCACTGGCGTTACTTATTAAATTAAAATCTTAATTTTCCTCTTTTATGCTCTTTTAAATCCTTTTCAAATCCTTGACGTCAGTAAACATCCAGCAGAGCTTTTGTCTCATTAAGATTTCGTTTCTTTGTTTTTTTTTTTTTGTAATTTTCTTCAAAACGTTTATTTTTATGTTACATTGTGGGTATGTGAGTGTGTGGGTTTTCTCTCTCTCTCTGGTGTTCAAAATTAACCACAATCATATGTCTGACTTTGTGGTTAAGAATGTCATCATATATGCGTTACGGTCATTAATTACCTTCACTCACATGCCTTGTCAACGTAGCTTGCAAATAATGGCGACTGGTGTATGAAATACAAAAATGAGAAGAGAGAGAAGGAAAAAAAAACGAAAAGAGAAAACAGTAAATAAACAAACAACAAAAGAACAACAAAGAAAGAGTTGCATTGATGTCGGGGTCCAAGGCAACCTTACACAATGAATGTTATGTGTTCTATGGCAACAAAGTCAATGACATTCCCTAAGAAAAGCACACACAAAAAGGTCAAAACATCCATCATCAAGCATCCATCTGTAGAACTGAAATGTTCATGTTAAATTTACTGGTTTATAGTAAAACGCACGCTTTAAGTTGATGTAGTTTTAATATCTTGCATCTTTATTGTTGCAACAACAAGACTTGTAGCCAAACACCTACAAAGTGTATCTGTATGTATGAAGAAAAGCTAAAAGAGACGACCACCAAATACAACCAATAGATATACATGAGTGACTTCGAGCGATAAGAAATTGTTGCCTACAATCAGGGCACACACACACACTCACAGATATTAAACCATGGATATGTTTATATATGCACACATATGGTTGTGCCACATAATGTAACACTCACACCACAAATGATGGTCGCAGACATCTGTCTACTTGCTTGCATAAATGACAATGAGATGCAGGGGATGATGGCATAAAAGAAGATACTCTACAGGGTGTATGGGAAGATCAAAAAAGTTATTTTTAAAGAAATTATTCGGTGAACAGAAGACGTAAAGTTCATTCTCGCAAAGGCTCTTAAAACAAAAAAGGAAAAAAAATTTTTTTTGGCCACAAACTTGAGATACATTTTCAATTTCGTAAGTACAAATGGAGTGGATCTGAAATCAGTCATTGCGAGCAAAACTTTTCGCCTTATGGTGCACTCCAAATCGACTCTACATCACAAAGAGGGTATTTAAGATCTCTAGTTCTGTCTATACCTATCGCATACCGAAGTATATGCTTGTAAGTCTTAGACTATCTACTGCATGAACCATTCATTTCGACATGGTGACGTGGCCAGAGGTTGGTTTGATGGTTTGGGTAGGCGCTCATGGTTACCAAGAGTACTAAATTATTTGTACCACAAAAATATTTTCAAAATTAAGGTACCCTAGGGTGGATCTGAAGCAATACATGGTACCGAGGAGTAGTCATGCTAGATCCACTCCTTAGGAGGTGGTTTTTAAGGAATGTGAAACTGCAAAGCTAGAAGATCAACTCTCAAATTGTGCTCCATAACAATATACGCAGTTCAGCTGCTTATTCAGTATTCATTTGACAGCTGGTTGTTTCAACAACATTGTAGTTTTTTTTTGTCGTTGTTGACATTTGAGTTGTCAAATATCAAAAGAAAGTGTTCGGATAATTGTAATATGCGCATTGAACTCAAGATTATAACAATTGGAGTATTTATTGCGCAATAATTAATTGAAACTTTATATGAAATATTGAGGTCAATAATGGCGTATAACTCTCGAGAGTGCCTCTTTTAATCTTCCATTACTATAGCAATTCCATATGGATTGAGCCTGATTAATACGCCATCGACCTGTATACATACATACATACATAATTGGCCATTACAACCCTTCGTCAGGATTACGGCCTAGCTTCTCAACACCACTCATGTTGTGTGCGTTAATTTTATACATGAGTGGCGGGACCTACAGTTTAAAGTCGACTCCGAACGACAGATTTTTTGAGAAGCTTTTCATGGCAATTTTTACTCTCAGAGTTTTTGCCAGAAATCTGCTGAGAGGAAGTCGTCGAAGAAATACTTTTTGTATTTTGTTTTTGATGTCTGGCCTGGGATTCGAACTCGGGCCTTTCGTCTAATAAGCCAACACACTACCTACTAGACCACGGCGACTTCATCGACCTGTATAAATACACTTTATTGTGGAGCATTCGATCTGCGTAGTTGGCCCCTCAAGTAACAGACAAGAATTCCTCTTCGTTCTTAAAGATTATGCCAACCTTGTTGGATTGCATTGATTCTTTTACTTCAACTAAAATTGAATCGAATCATCTGGTAAAAGAGGCGTATGGATTTTAATTAACTTTTGCGGTCTCTTGCTAAAATGAGAGATGGTAAAATGCATTCGAAAGGCTGGTATAGCTAGCCAAAAACAGATGAGCCCACCTACTTTAAGCTGATGTAATAGTGGACAGAATTCCCTATTGGCCAGTGTATCCTCTTGAAAGACTCGTGAGCTATTCTGAAAACTGTAGTTATGATTCAAGTTGCCCTTGACTAAAATAATACCGGATGCGATGCCTCAATTTATGTTCTAGCCTTCAGTGTAGATCCTGTTTGTGAAGTCAATTGATGGTACCGCTCGTTCAAATATTTTTTCACCTTAAATCTGTTATTAAAGTAAATTTCGGCAACACAGTAATAGCTTGTAAAACGAAGTACGTCTAGATATTTATAGAGAATCCTACCACGACTTAATGTTGTAACATTCCATACTACAGATGACAATACCGCCACATCGCTAGAAAGCCTATGTTGCCGAAATAATGAAGTCGAGAGCATTGAGAGGAAACCCAATTGACTTCTACATTCACACAAGAATTCTGATATTCTCTCCAGGATGGTCTTGTACATTCAGAGTAAAATATTGGGCTTCAGCTCCCAGCGAAAAACGAATATTTTACGACAAATGTATCACGCCACTGTGATTTACTGTGACGTCATTCTGTGTTTCTCTGGCAGAACGATTTTGATTCCCTAACCACGTTAACATAACATAATCCGAAAGTAAAAACATAAGCCCATATGGGGTTAAGTGTAAGTCTTTGCTAAAACAAGGTGGCTATGGCGTCTAAGAACACAAAAGAGGTGCCTTGACAACACTGCTAAGGCTTCTTTAAGTTTACAAAAGAGATGCCTTGACGAGACTGCTAAGGCTTCTTTAAGGTTACAAAAGATTTGCCTTGACCAGTATTTATATACTCACGGTGGTTGGTTTGATCACTGGCCATTGTCCTTAGGGATTCTAAGATATATTCTTCGCATCCTAACTATCCCAACAAACCTAAGCTACTATCCACATTCGTTCAGAACAATTGCCCGTTGAAAATTATTTCGTAAAGCTTTTGCAAATTGACAATGTCCTACGATCGTTTTCAAAATTGTGCTTCAGCCAGCTCCTTTCCTCCTCAAGCAAATGTGATTCCATTCGGTCGCCTACTGTTGTTCCTTAGAAATGAAAATACACTTTCAAGCTGAAGTGATGTGAAGCATAAACAAAACAAACTCAACGACACTCACTCTTCTTACACTTCTTGGTGCACATATGCCACACTTTCGCGTTTTGCAAGTGTTAACGCTACAATACTGTAGTTGCTGTTAAGAAATTGTACAAACACACACACACACACACAATATACGATAAAGTGTTAGAAAATATATTTAATTGTAGTGGTAGTGGTAGTGTGTTTATCTCTACGAGTGTGAGGTATCTGTATCTGTATATGAGTGCAAGCATGCATGCTGCATGTTCTGTTGATATTTGTCGTTTTGACACCCTTTTGCTGCCAGCCAGTAATTCGAAAGAAAAAGATTGACTGACTGACATATCCACACACACATACATACATACGTACATAGTTGTTTAGAAATGTTTTTGTTTTTTTTTTCTTATTATTGTAGTTTGGTGTTGCTATAGTTAATGCTTGGCTGGTGTTGCTGATATTGCTGTTGTTGTTGTTGCAAGTATTTTGCAGTTGCAAGCATTTGTTAAGTTTTTGGACAGCAGTGGCAATTTGCGTGTATTTGACTTAAATGACTTTAGCATGTAAAGCGTCACAAGCATTGAAAACATACACAAACACATACACCTACACATTATATAGAATTTATACTCGTGTGTTCTTTAAATATATTCACCTACACATACATGTACATACTTTGTCATTATGTGTGTATGTATGTGTATAAACATTCATCTAAATACCACATTCATACACCCTTATGCGTTTAGCCAAGCTGAAGGGAGTGCTTGAATGCTTTATATTTTGATGATGACTGGGCATATGAGGCATTTCACTTCATCATACATTAGGTATTCGAAAGTCGATTTCTAATTTCAATTCCTTTCATTATAACAAGACATTTAATATACGTAGTGTACCTCATATACTGCTTCATGACGAACCCAAGGTATGGGTTTTCAGTAAATTTTTTCAAAATTTTAAAAATTTGAAATGGTTCAGAGGGTTCAAGGAATTGCCATTCCTTATAATCTATACAGAAGTGTGAGACAAACATCTTATGGAGACCAGGCAACATTAGCTGTTAGGTAAAGAGTAGGCTGAAATGGTTCAAGGTTCATCACAGTACACTTAAGACTACAATTCGAATTATTTTCGTAGTGAAAATTACCTCTAATCATAGCCAGATGTTCAGGAGAACTGCTACAGTAAACCAATCAATTGCATAGAAAAGGGAAAAGAAAAGAGGAAAACTAAATAAAATGGAAAAACCCTGGGAACCTTCATGGATTTTAGAAGACACTAAGGGGCTGCAATATTTATTATTGTAGATTTATACGATCTATAAAGACTCCTTCAAGCATATTGCCGTAACAAACATTAGGACACCTCTAAGTATCAACGATATCAACTCTCTCTCAATTCCACACCAGCATATGTGTCTCCTTCCTTCTGGGATGCACAGTTCCTAAGAATCATCGGAATTCTTACTTATCGCAGTCGGATGCTGGGGTTTGATGTCCCCCTTTATTGTAAGTTATTGAAATGAAGGTTGACAATACCATAGTTTATGATCGAGTTATATTCCGAAGTTGTTAGTTTTCTTCTTCTCGAACAACAACAACAAAGCTAATGTGCAGCGCAGCCCTGTGAATATTTGCAATGATTTCAGAAAGGGTCACGTAAAGAGGTTGGTCCTTACTATTCGAAATATTTGTGGTCCGCCTTACCTTGACGCCAATTTCATCCAGAATTATGCTCCACAGCAATAGTGAAAGAACCTCCTTTTGTAAGGGAATTCCAACGTAATACAAGAATTAATGGAAAAGACGAACCAAGCTTTAGAAAATGAACCTTCGAATGCGTCAGAACATCAAATGAGTATTTGTTCGATTCCCCAGAAGCTACTGTGCAATAAGTTGTTTTTGCAATGGCTTCTAGATGACCTAGCGAACTGTCCTTCAATAAAATTAATGTCCTTCTGTAACGAGGATAAAATAGAAACAGCGTTGTCTTAATCTAGGTAAGCTAGGTAGGGTTAGCAATCAGGAGATGTGGGATGGGATAATCATCTGCTGCGCACTGCCGCACTCTTAATTCCATGTATCATATGGAACACGTAAATGTATAAATCTCGAAAAAATGGGCACGCTTTAACCAATAAGAGAGGACATGTGTATTAGTTGAACATATCCAGGCCAACTGAGTCAACGATCATGATTCATATGAAACTACTCCTCAAGCTTGATTATAGAGCTCCTCTTAAGCATCTTCTTGAAGTGAGAAACTATCCAAAAGGATGCCAATTCAATGGAATTGTGTTTCATTACGATACCGCAGGATATTAAAATTTACAGTAGGAAACCGATTGAATGCTCTCCAATGCACCAACCTTGAGCTCTAACGCTTCATGTCTTTAGCAAAGTGTGGGTGTAAGGCATCATCGAAAGTTTTTATTCATTTGAATGACCTGTTGATGCCATTATACGTGGAATTAAACATCATTCAAATGTCTATCATGGCTTCTTTAGGTGGAGCGCACCCGAAATACCCAGTTTTCTACGATTCTGACACTTAAGTCAGGCAGAATTTCAGGAATTGCAAGAGTTATGTTTGCTTCGAGGCCTGCTGCAGTAAGCAAATTAGGGAAAAAGGATTTCTTTGAGGAACGCTGCGACTTGGAGCTTATTCGCATTAGAAAATGATCTTGGTAGTCTTCAAGAATGGCTTCATGACATAACTTTAAAAGAAGAAATTTTCAAACAAAAGTAAAGGGTAAGCAAAGCTGTCTGCTGATCTGCATAAAAAATATTTTAAAAATCTTGTTTCAAATTTATTGTAAATTTTAGCCGTGGAATGACTCAAATTCCTTATCCATCTTCTATCCATTTTGCAGAGAGCGCATTTAAATGTGCAGTAAATTTTTACTCACTTATAATACAACGTTAGTATGCTATTGGAACTGTATTACATCTCTACCGTATATGTATGTATTGTATACGATTCTTGTTATTGCTGATATTGTTTTTGGTATTGTTGTTGTTGCTGTTGCTTACTGCTATTTGCCATTTTTAAAGGTTTTTGAGGTTTTAGTGGTCTTTAGTTGGAACTGCTATTTATTTGCTACCAAAAGCCAACCCCAGTTTCATATGCTTCATACGGTCGTCTCTCTTCTCATGACGATTGTTGTTTAGTTTGGTGAGTAAATGTGTGTGTGTGTATGTGGCTTTGCCTTTTGTCGATGTGTACGTAGTAACAGGACATATTTGTAGATCATTTGTTATTATTGTTTTTGTTGTTGTTGTTATTAATGCTGTCCTGTTTTAAGATACCAAATCTCTGTGTGACAATTTCTGTGTGCCAATGTATGTATGTGTGTGTGCCTGTGAGCATTATTTCACTGTTTATTAGAAAATCCCGGGTACTTTTTTTCATTGGTTGGTTGGTTTGTTTTTTTTTTACCGTAGAATTTCAGTAAATTTTAAACTTATTTTGTATACTGATTCCTTACAGTTTGTTTTGTTGGTATAATCCTGCTGCTTTCCCTTTCACCATTCGTTAGTATTTGTATTGGTATTTGTAATGGGGGTTTTTAGTTGCAAAAACCAATAAATTTTTGCGAAAATTGCATTCTAATTTGTATTCACAACAAATTACTGATGGACTGACTGACAACAGCTAACAAACTGACTGACTCGACTCGACTGACAACAATGTGACTAACAATGGGTTAAGCCCTTCTCTAACGCTGTATTTAAAGAATTTTCTCAAATGAAATATAAATTCGTAGGGAATTTATTGCACAAACTATTTGCATTTGTTTGTTTGGCATCAGGATATTAAAGTTTCGATGTTTAAAGGTGTGTTTCACAGGAGAAGAAAAAATTTATTTGAATTTCAAAATTAAATTGAATTTAATTTCTTATCAAAAATAGTGGAAATCATAAACACAATTATTTTTAATATTATTGTTGCTGTTATTTTATATTATTGTTGTTTTTATTTTATACATGGTAGTTGAAATTGGTAATGTTTTGTAAACAATATCGAATCGAATTCTTAATCAAATCTGATTACAAAATAATAATAATTTTTTTGTTTGTGTCATTCAATCTCTGATTTACATAATGATTATAATAAATACAACAGCAATAACAACAACAATAACAACAACAAATTATAAATTATACCACATGCAGAATTTGTTGAATAACAATTTCAACAAGAAATAGGCAACATTCACAGCCAATAGAGAGTAGCTACACTTTGTTTTTAGAAAAAATTTTTCGCAAAAAAAAAAAAAAAATTAATTTGTATACTCGTATCGAAATTCTAGATCACTGATGATGTTATCTACATACATACATAACATAATTTGTCATTACAACCCTTCAGTCAGGATTACAACCTAGCTTTTCACACCACCCATGTGTGTGTTAATTTTATCCATGAGTGGCGGGAGCTACGAATTCAAATTCGATTTCGATGGACAGATTTTTGAGAAGCTTTTCATGGCAATTTTTACTCTAGAGTTTTTGCCAGAAATCTGCTGAGAGGAAGTCGCCGAAGAAATATTTTCATATTTTCGTTTTGATGTCCGACCTGGGATTTGAACTCGGGCCTTTCGTCTAATAAGCCAACACACTACCTACTAGACCACGGCGACTTCTATGAATGCTTCTAGGCTTCTATAATTTCTTCCTAATCTTTGAAAATCTTCGCACAGTAGACCTATTTCACTCCGGCTGCCGGACTATTGCAGCGTGTTCCAAGCGGAAGTAATGGCCATTTACCGGGCCGCACAATGGATCCTCGCATACGATACTTTTCACCCGCATCTAGGTCTTTTGGGATAGTCAGGCTGCCATAAAGTCTCTGTCGAACATTGCGAATAATTCCAGGATCGTCAGGGAATGTCGCCGTTGCCTCAACCTTCTTTCTGTGCGCTTCAGTGTCACACTTGTCTGGGTTCCCGGACACTGTGACATACCGGGAAACTGCAGAGCCGACTAGCTGGCCAGAGCTGGCGCACGACTCCCGGAATCCTGTTCAATCGACTTAGGAATGCCATTTCCCTCGATCAAACTGGCCATCGCGTGGAAAATTTTCCGAGACGTTAACCTATTCTGGGTCAACGAGGAGTCCTGCTCTACCTCTAGACTCATCTGGCGCCGGATGGATAGAAGCCGTACCAAACAGTTACTTGGAATTGATCCCGGCGTCATCTCAATCACAGTGGCCATGCTTACAGGTCACTGTGTTATGGGTCGACACGCGAAAAGAATGCGGCTCCCATTTAACGACTTCTGACGTGGGTTCAGATCCGCTGAAGAGGACGAGACTGTTGCCCACTTTCTTTATCAATGCCCATCTCTTGCGAGGTGCAGATATAGGTTATTTGGCTCTCCGACTCTTATCAGCTTGACGGAGTTATCGTCCATTGATGTCAAGGATATAGTCTCGTTTATTAAACTTTCTGGCTGGTTTTCCAGCGAGCGGTAGTCGTGCTTTGGATTTGCAGATCTTGCGCTGACTGAGCATTTGGTATGAAGCTACCACACTAACCTAACCTTACCTAACCTAGACCTATCGCAGGTTGATTATAAGGACCAGAACTATTTTGTAATGCTCGAAAGGTGACCGCCTTTAAATCACCATTTTTGATGCAGGTTTTTACCATTTTTTGCGAATTGTTTAGTTGTGAGGCGAATTGTACTCCCAAGTGGTAAATCTTCTACGAAATAAATGGCACTCAAGATGAATGATATCTAACATCTGAAAGTCGCGCCAGATCGGCGGATTTGCTATAACTAAGTGGATATCCTCTTAGTTGTCGCCGTAGTATGGAAGGTAGTGTGTTGGCTTATTAGACATGAGACCGCGGTTCAAATCCAAGCTCTGGCATATCGAACAGAACGAAATATGAAAAAATGTTTTTTCGGCGACTTCCTCTCAGTAGATTCGGTTAGGTTAGAGCACGTGTACTTGTCAAATAATGCAGTACCCGGAGGTCGAATTGACCCATTGTACAACGTCCCTAAAGAGTGAAGGATAATAGAGGGAATAGGATAAAAGGAGAAAATGTAGGAAAGGGCGAGATCTCAGTAGATTACTGGCAAAAACTCTGAGAGTAAACAGAAATTGCAATGAAAAGTTTCTTAAAGCGACTTTAAACTGCAGCTGCTGCCACTCATGTGTAACCTTAACGCTTACAACATAAGTGGTGTGAGAAGCTAGGTTATAATCCTGGCTGAAGGGGTTGTAATGACCAGCTATGTACTAGTATGAATGAATGTATGTATGTATTACCGAGCTCTAACTTTTTGATCACCATACTCAAGTATTTCAGTTGCTTTTAAGACCTAAACTAGTACAAATCCATCTACCTCGTATTTCCTTGCAATACTATCGCCAAACGTTGCCAACTGAATGCTACAATCAAAAATTCCTATCCTATGAAGGTAGTGTACTTCTATTTCAGTTGGGAGATAAATAATAATAAAATTTATTTTCCATATAACAACAGCATCAGCACAACAGCAACAGCAACAGCAATAATACAATAACAATTATAATGAAATTCAATAAAATAACAAATCCTATGTTAAGTGTAGTCGACAACAATAATTGTTTTTGGCATCATCATTATAATAATAATGACCATAATGATAGTGATAAACAACAACAGCATCAGTATCAGCATCAGCATCATCATCGTCATCATGATTATCTAAATCAAGATCGTCTTTGCTGTTGCTGTTGCTGTTGCCTGTGATGTGTGTATTTCTATACACTGTTGGTTTCTAGAATAAAAATTTGCTGTCAAATTTGTTGTTATTGTTATTGTTGTTGTTGTAGTTGTTGTTAATTAAATTTGCATAATGTTAATAAAACTGATTAAATTGAATTGTAAAATGGAGAGAAAAAAAACAAAACAAAACGAAATTAAAATAAATTTTTAAGGCAATAAATTTAATTTCCATAAACATGCAAACACTGATAAAAACTGTTGCCAGTTGCCTGTTGCTATTTGCTGTTGGTTGGTTGGTTGGTTGCTAACACAATGTGTATTGCTTAAAATGTGTTGAAATGATATTGTGTTAAAAGTTTTTTGTTTAACAAATGCAAAAAACATGTTTCAGCACTTGCATGAGCATTTCTTTGCTCAATCATTTGGGAATCGATGAATGGACTCTGGCTGGCTAGCTAGCTGCCTGGCAGTCAAGCACTTACTCTGTTCAAAATGATAGATTTTAACAAACAAATGAAACACTTCACCTTCTCTGCTGATGATTATAAGTGTCAGTTAGAGTGTATGGAATGCATGCAAGTGTGTTTGAGTAAGAACATGTAGTCTTTAGTGGTGAAATAGCAGTCATGTTGCATGCAATATCCAAATGGCAACAATGACATTAAAAGGGGTCAACAAGTAAGTTATAAAATAAATACAGTTTGTAATTACAATACTAATGCAACAGTGTTGAAAGCATTAACATTAGTTTCACTAACACAAGCTTCGATAAATAATCGATAACATATTGATAATTAAAATGCTCTTCAAATAGTATATGGCGTGTGTATGTAGTACACTTTAGAAAAATTCCTTTAAATTTATTTAATTTTGTTTGCCACTGTATTTTCTGTGTATGTCTCTCCCCACTAACACAAGCTTCGATAAATAATCGATAACACCTTCATATGTAATGCTCTTCAAATAGCCTGTAGCGTGTATAATACACGTTAGAAAAATTCCTTCAAATGCATTTAATTTTGTTTGCCACTGTATTTCCTCTGTGTGTGTATCTACATTTGTATCTCTCTCCCTCTCTGTATTTATAAATTAATGCTGTCGTCGCTGCCTAACAAATACAAAATTTTCTAATCAACATCATTGTTATTTTGTATTATTGGAAATCTCTGAGGTGTTTTCAAATAAACAAGTCCAACCAACTAAATACATACATGCAATTGTATGTATTGAAATTCAATAATAAATCTACACTAACATCTACATGGCACGCATATGTACTTTAAAGGGTGCAGGGAAAGTGTGAATACAAGGCAAAGCAATGCCAAGTCTTCAATACTAGCCAGTGCATTAAGGACAAAGAACACTGAAACTAATAGACTTCTAATACATAGAAGATATAGTTAGAGGAGAAGTTTCTTTACATGAAAAACAACCCATGCCTTCTAGATTAATTATACAGTGTCGACATATTCCTTTCCTTAAAAAAAGGAGGAGAGAATTACTCCTAGAACTGCTGCATCATAGCGAATACGTGATGCATCTTTCATATTGTAAGTGACGGAAATATCTTTTGGCTGGAAAACACATCCTCATACGGATTTGCCATCCCTTTATCCAGTTCAATTACCCCGATAAACGCGCTTATTATTATTCACGTGAAGGGAAGGAAAGGATTACTCCTAGAACTGCTGTATAATAGCCATACATGATGCGCCTTTCAATTGTAATTGACGGGAATATCTTTTGCTAGAAAACACTTATTCATACGGATTTGCCTTCCCTTAATACAATTGAATTACTCTTATCGAGGCGCGTATTATCATTGTCGTGAAGAGGAGGAGAGAATAACTCTAAGAAGTGTTGCACAATAGTACTACGTGACTCACTTTTGACACTTGAAAGCACTTCCGCATGCGGATTTGCCGTCCTTTAAAACAATTCAATTACTGGGGAACACGAGCATGTTATTATTCTCGTGAATAGTCATCGTAATATTGCGACCATATTGCACGCCCTATATAATGTCTCCTTCAAGCCAATTGCCCTGACAAATTTCAGAATACTGCTTAATGAAAAGTCAATGCTTTAAGGTACCACCGATTCAAAAAAATGTTTTGTAATGATTCCTTCTCATCATCGCAGGATCTACACAAGAAACAACCTTTATTCTAATTACGTGTTCATTGAGTGGCCTGTCACAAGACCGGCCTCACAACCTCAGTGAATTCCTGACTCAGATCTCATTGTGGTTTCTCAACAAAAGTTTGGATTGCTTGAAAACCATTTGGTTTGAGGAGCACTAAGTACTTGAGAATTATTTTAAATCTGATACACTAAGGAAGAGACAATGTATTGGAGACTGTAAAGAGAGAGATTATAGTGCTTATGTCTGCAAAAGGGACATAAGCACGTATTGGAGCCATCACCTACTGGTTCGATCGGATTGTGATGGAGCGATCCTTACCTCCTAACTGGTGTAAAAATATTACTTTCTTCCACTCCAACTAAGGCAATATGTTATATCAGCTGCCTGCTTGTGACATTCTATTCAAACACAGAACTGAGCTGGCGGAAAAATGCCTTAATGCAACTAAAGCCTAATCTAACTTCAGCTATTACTATGAAGCAGTCTATATAGCCATACTCATTTTTTGTTGTTGTTACTGTTTACGAATTCTATAATCACCTATCCATCCTTTCCTTCATCTTTTTTTCATAAAGACCAGCCTATTTCAGACCGCTTTTTGACTTCATTTTATTTAATTGCTTAATTGTTGACTCTCTTTCTCACTCTCTGTATTTCACCATGGTAATGTAAGTCCTGAAATTATGCTACAATTTTGTTATTTTCTTTTGTTTTGTATTTTTTTTTGAATTTAATTAAGAACAAAACAACGATTTGTTCTCGTAGTTGACTGACTTGATTCCTAACAATTATTTTTAATGACGAATACTTTATTCTAACAAGGTGTAGAGAGTTGGTAATTAATTTCTGTTGCTTTTTTCATTTTATTCAGTTTTTTAGAATATTTTTCTTAATTTTCTCTCTGTGTTTGTGTGTGTACTTGTTCTCTGTATTATTCTGTGTTTTCATAAAACGTTTAATTAACTGCAATTAATAGTCGCTTTTATACAAATCAATTAACTTCACATACAATACACATACAAAACAGGCATGTGCACGCATGCAGGGTTGGAAGCAATTAAGTTCTCTTTTACTCGCAGTGTCATTAACTTGCACGCATACAGCTTGACAAATTCATCATAAATATAAAAAAAACGTTGCTACATGTGGCAACAACGAGACCGGGTGGGTGGGAGTCGCAATAAATTAAGAGAAATTAAATACATGAAGAATAGAAAATAAAAATATAGAACAAGTAATGTTTAAAGTCATTTGAGTTAAAGAAAAAGCAAAGCAAAAAAAATTCAAGAATACTTATTGAGAAGCCTAAATGTATGCAGTAAAAAATTTCGTGAATTACAGCCTAAATGCACATAGCAGTATATTATTGAAATTTAAGCCAATAAATGCAGGCAGATAACTTTTAGAAAGTTGAAAAAAAATGTTAAAAAAGATCAGGAAGCTCATTGGAAATTCTAACCCTAAAAATATACTTTAGAAAATTAATAAATTGCAGCCAAAAAATATGCAGCTAAGAGGTTAATTCATTCCTTTTATTATTAAAACATTCGCTACGAGTGACGTGTATAGGCGACAGTCAGTTGGTGCATCACAGCGGCTGATTCAGTATGCCTAGACATTCATTTAGTTTGCTTTGTCTCTCTTTTTTATTTGCTATCCAAGTTGAATGGAGTCATTTGTAATGGAAGAGTTTCTTCACTGGCTTTGAATAGGGCAGAACACTCTGCAACAGCAATAAAGAAAAGGTCATGCATTCGACCCTTTAACGACTGACTTATCTTAGAGTAGGTTAGTTTGGATGTCAGGGCACTTACTGCTTCGTGGCCTTAAAATTACTTACGTAAGAGTACGTTTGGGTCGTCTTTAAATAATAATTCTTATCCTCAAGGCAGAATGATAAGAGAGCGATCATATTGTTGAAATTTTGACAGATATCATGTGGCACAATATACGTCAAAATATGGAGAAAGAAGGCAACCGTATCATCTATAGAACTGTGTGCGGCAAACGCTCAGAGTTGTATTCCTATTTTTGCAGTGGATTGCGCTGAAATTACGAACGTGGGCATTTGGAGCAGGCAGTAAATGTGGACTCCAATTAAAATTAAGTACGACAGGCTAGAGGGGAGTCTCTGGAGAGAAATAAACCCATAATCTTAGCGCAAGGGATTTGCATCAGAACCCACTGAATATAGATAGGATTTGAAGATCATTGCTTTTGGATTCATCATTGTGGATCATTGCTTGTGATTCATTTATTTCTGTGATTCATTTAGATTTAGTTACCTCGTGGCTGCTGGTATGATTTGGATGCCTGAATATAGAAAAAGGATTTGCTTAAGAGACCCTATTTTCTGGGAGGGGAGGCTTGCCCAATTTTTTAAATTTAATTTTGTGTGCAGGAAGAGAATAAAATACGATACGTTGAGATTTGCAAAAAAAATTTCTGTATTTCATTCAGTTTGTGGTTGTTCATCAAATTTTTTGTTTTGCTTCTGTATGCTATGAAGTCATGTTGAACAATTCATTTGCAGTTACATTGTCAAATTTTTTAACACCTTTTAAGTTTTGTGAAATTTATATTTTCATGGAGGCGAGAAAAAAGTTGCATGAAAAATATGAAATGTCAGTAAAAGACAGGTTAAAGCAGACCAAAGAAATAACTTAAACCAGCTAGCCCAGCACTCATATGCAAACAGAGATTTCTGATGATACACAAACAGCGTGAACATATGACAACGTTGGAGTAAAAGGAGCAAAAAAAAAACGGCTGACAACAGGCAGTTTAACAACAATATCATTATTTTGCAGCATAAACGTTTTTATTTTTATACAGAAAAAAAGACTGCAAGAAATGCAAACATAAGCAGAGACAACAGAAACACTTCTCCTACATGCTGGCTACATATACAAATAAGGGGTCGGTCGCACACCACCAATGACTAGGATGGGGGTGGTAAACATTTTATGAAATCTCCGGCATAAGCTTTTTACATGCATATGTGAATGGATGCCTTCTATATGCAATAACAGCAACAGCAACAATTATAACACTGTTTCCAAAAGCAACTTTCACCCCAGTTTTCAAACAAATAAAAAAAAAAGCACAACGAAGCATATGAACAACCCAACTCTTACACCCTAACTCCCCTCTCTTGAGGCAAACAGGGAAACAACAACTTGGATGAAAAACAAGAATAAATATTTTATAATATTTGTTGCTTTTAACGGAAATTTGTTTTTATACACACGAATCCGAACACAATAGCAACAAACATTTCCATATGCAAACACTTCACATTGAAGCACTTGATGAATATGCCTGACACCTTGAGTGTCATTTAATGTGTTTCTGACATTTTCATTATTATGATTTTTATGCACAAATAGCTGCTACAGCTACATCTACACCTAGAGCAACAACAACAGCATATTAATGAAATGAGAGGGGAAAAATAACAAGAAACAACAATAAAAGAAATTGTGGTAAACCATATTATATTAATTTTTAGTTAAAAAAAGTCCGTTGCATACTTAAAGGGGTAAGAAAAATATAATAAGTAAAGTATAATTTTAGGAGCATTTTTTATAAAAGTTCGTTAAAACACTAAAGAAAGCGTTTTTTAAGCTTAATGTACTTAAAATATGAAATTCAAGTGGTGATCCGGTAGTCTAAGAGAGGATTGAGGATTCAATGAACACCAGATCCTCTGCTCAGATGCACTACAGCCTTATGGACTTAGTTCCTCTTCTACCTGTCTTTAATTTACCCATTCTCAATGGTTTGGTGGATTGTGAGCAAATGTCAATACCACTGCAGACCGATAGACAGACTATATAGGCAGGCAGTCAGTTATCCTGCTAATGCAGTCAGTTATCCTGCTAATGCAGTATACGCTGTTCCACTCTTAGCTAAAACATTATTTTCTGTACTTAATTGGCTGATTTTCTGATCTTCTATTTAGTCAGAGGACTAAGCTGATTGCAATAATAATCATTATTACAACGTTAGGAAACCATCGATGCAATTAGATCCACTACAAGGTTCTTCTTAATTTTCTGAACACCAGATTTAACTTGAGGATTCTGCTGTGACAATGATGATGCACTTAGGGTATACACCCATATCATAAAATTTCTGCATAGAGTAGGTGGCTGTGAAAAATGTATTAAAGGTTCTGGTATCAGATAGCCATCAGACTAAGGCAGTAACTAACAGGCGGAGATAATGACCATATTGAAATCTCACGATTGTCTCCTTAAGGTCCGTGCTGACC
Organism: Sarcophaga rosellei; assembly: GCA_930367235.1. Taxonomy (NCBI): domain Eukaryota; kingdom Metazoa; phylum Arthropoda; class Insecta; order Diptera; family Sarcophagidae; genus Sarcophaga; species Sarcophaga rosellei. The sequence continues at coordinate 9,120,295 of OV884020.1, read as the reverse complement.
GAATAATGCTGGAATTTTTGAGTAAAATTTTTAAACATTCAAACGTAACTTTTATATGGCTTTCAGGAAATTGGAAATTGAATTGCTGTTGAAGTAGCCCACGGTGGTACAGACAACATTTTAAAGGGCGTAAGTTTTCCGATTGCCTCAGCTAAACAGAATATTCTTTGTGCATTTTGTCAGCAGTGTTGATAAGCTCTGTTGAACTGATTGGATAGGAAAATATGAATTATGGTCATCTATCGGAATACTATGATTCTCTCAGACCACTGATCTAATGAGAGAAATGCCAATAAGCTTGAGATGGAGCTTTTCTGTTAACAACTTTTCCTTAACAATAACGAACGTGAGATTTACCAAACTTTAAGAGATTTGATATTTATAGATTGGAAGCAAGAGAGAGAGAGAGAGAGAGAGAGTGAGTATTTAGCTTGCAGATTACCCCACTCACTCAAAATCATAGAGTCTACTAGGAGTCTCCAGGAGACAAATAAGGATGGATCTGATAACCATTCGATTTATGAGATTGCGATATCCACTGATGAATCACGTGGTAGGCATAACCAATGCAATGCAATGGGCTAAATTCAGCTGGATATCTAACACGACCATGGAACAAATTCTTATAGCCATGCTGCTCTAACAACACAAGACAGTTTCTGGATCTTATTCGATTTGGAGTTTCGAGAGCCAAATTAATCCTGCCTCTCTAAATAATAGGTTTAAAAATTACAAATGGACTGAATATTCCGATGTAAGTATAGCCCATGCATTATTCATGAGGTGTAGGCAGAGAATATATACGGAAAAGCCTTTGCGGAGTTGAGTTAATGTACAGAACTCTCATGAGTTTATTAGACGAAAGCTCGTGGTTCAAATCCCAGCTTAGCCATCGCAATCTGAAGAAAATATTTCTGTCGCCGTTTTTCTCAAACTGACGTACAAAGTAGATATTAAACTGTAGGTCCTGCCACTCATTGATAAAATTAGCACACATAACGTAGGTGGTATGAAAAGATAGGTTATAATCTTGACTAAAGGAATGTAGGTAAGCTGCAGAAGTCAGCAGCGCCTGGTATATCAGCGAATGAAAGAAAATTGTTGTCCGTAAATAAAATTCAATGAAGAATACGTACTGATTCCCTATGATCTACGAGGACTCTAAAAAAAAACATGAGCATTTGCTACAAGGACTTTGGTGTTTCCTTTTTGTCTGAAAATAACCATTTGAAGTGGAGTTTTTCCGATATTAAGGTCTGTAGCACAGCGTCTGCTTAAATTTAAAACCTTTAATAATACTTTTTATTATTTTTTGTATCACACGAAATTCTTTAAATTAAAATTTCTTTATTAGCGAAAGAACGAAAAAAGAAGGAATAAAATGAAAGAACATTTAGTTTTGGTGGCATTACGAATGTTGGTTTTTCCCTTCCTTAGCCAGAGAAAGAGAAACCAACTTCCACACCCAATTGTTGGCGTAAAAATTACTTGATATGATTCTCTCTCTCTGTCTCTCTCTCTTTTATTTTCATTTTTACGTTACGTTTGTCTTACTTGACATTGACAAATAATGAAAATGTGACAAAAGAATGCCAGGCACTTACCGCCATACACAAGACGTACGTTCTACACTCTTCCCGACGACCCTATTTCAACATTTACCTGTAAAACGTTGGGTACATACACTGTACCTGTACGAAACGTAGTATGTAGTAAACGGGTAATAACAACTACCAATAGAAGACTTAAATGTCGAATGAGACAAGAAAAAAAAGAAAGACTTAAAAAATATAGGAAAACAACGAGAGGAAAATATGTCGCGTCCATTGTCACAACCTGCCGGGAACATACCAGCACCGTTATAGCCAGTGCAATAAAAACAAAAATAAAAAATAAAAAAATAGAAAAAACGATTCGAATCGCATAAAAAATCATCCAAGCGTAACTTTACTTGTGTGTAAAACCCTGCTTCTTACCACTTTCCCTATTTATGTATGTATGTATGTGTATACAGCCACAATGAGCTTAACTACTCCATGTTATTTTAGTCATTGTGCATGTGTCAAAATTGGTGCCACATTGTCCGCAATTTGAAAAAAAAGAACGAGAAGGAAAAAAAATCTACAAAAAATGAGTGAAAATAACAGGGAAAATCAACACAGATGATGGCAAATAAACACACACACTCACACATACTCATACTCCTCTGCATACATACAAAATAAACTTTAAAGATGCGTTTGGGGGACAAAAACCAGAAGACAAATGTTTGAATATCTCGACGTAACTGTAAGACAGCAACAGACTTACATACCACACACACACACACACACACATAGTAAATATGGAATTCTTAGGTACACAGGTAAAAACGTCATTGCAAGTCTTTTATTCTTTCTCCCTAAAACAAAAATAACAACAACAATCCTTAAAAAAAATTGCAAAATATAAACGAAAAACTATTGCACACTTAAGCTTTAGCTAATGCCTGGCTACCCCTTGAACAATTTTGAGCAAAATTTGGTAGAACAGAGACCATAGTTTTGAATTTTACTTAATTTTGTGGTGTGGCCACTGGGGAGTAGATATACTTCTTTACTCATCACTCATACACTTTAAGTAAATCAGCTAAAAAATTTCGTTTTAACATGCTCTACGAATTTTCAAACCCTCTACACAAACATTCTTAAAAAACATGGTGCCTACTTTAAGGCGTTTAATTAAGGTAGAAAAAAAACTGGATACAACTCATAATGAACTGCACCTAATGCGTACCGTTTACTACAAAACACAGACTCTTAAGGTTTAGCAAATTTAAGGATAGTAAATAGTTACAGCAAATTATGTTGCCTACTTTAGGGATCGAATACTGCTGATACAGGTTTCGAAAGAAGGAAGGAAGCTCTTGAGATCTGCTTATGTCAACTGTGGTCTCTTGGACTAATTCTGGACCAAATGAACTCAGTTGTTATGACCTTTGAACAAGTTTTGTTTCCTACTTTAGGGGTACAATACTGCTGATATATATTTTAAAAGAAGCAACTTAGAAATAAATGATTTCCTCAGCTCTTGAGATCAGTTTAATGTAACTGAGGTTATTTTGATGCTTATTATGATCTTAGAACAAATTTTGGTGCCTACTTTAGGGTTTTACAAAATTTTAATACTGCTTTTGAAAGAAGGAACTTATAAATTACTGATTACATAAGCTCTTGGGATCAGTTTATGCCAACCGGGGTCTATTACATTAATTCTTCAGAAATGATCTAAGTTACTATGATCTTGGCACAAATTTTGTTGCCTACTTTAGGGTCTTAACATTTTGATACTTATAAATAACTGATTGCGTACTTTCTATAGATCAGTTTATACCGAGGTCTGTTTCATTAATTTCTCAGCAAGTGGTCGCTGCTGTAATGCCTTAAAAAAATTATAAAGTAGGCAAACTTTAAGGGATTTGGAAACATTTTCACACAGGTTTTTAAAGGAGGAATTTATTTACATGTTGAGGTATATTGGATAAAATCTATAGCAAGTGAGATTTATGCTGGAAGGATTTTGCAACAAATTGTGTTGCCTACTTTAAGGGATTTAGAAAATTATAATAAAAACTTAGCTAAAATAAGACTATTAACTATATATTTTGCATAAGACTCTACAGTCAAGTGTGAACGAGATGTATTGGATTAATTCTACAACAAATCTTATCAGCTGTGATGGCTTTATAAAAAAATATGTGGCCTACCTTAGGGCCCAAGAAAATATTTTAACAAAAATTTGTAAATGCAAAGGCTTATAAATAACTAATACACATATGGCAACTGAGTATTTATGTTGCCGTAGTCTAGTAGGTAGAGTGTTGAGTTGTTGTGTTGAGGCTGTGGTTCAAACCACAGATCAGACATCACCAACAAAATAAAACCTAAATCGCTTCACCTTGGCTGCGAGCAGGCTCTAAATTTTTAATTCAATTTATAGTTTTTTGTATCAGAAGTCCAATATGTTTGTACTTCTTAATCTATGTTATCGTAACAGTAGCGTACAAAGGTAGCCGATGCTGGTTACTATCCCTTAAGCTGAACAATAAAAGTGTAAAAATATGTTAAACGTCAGATAATTTTTTATTTTTTTCTTCTTCAAGTTGTATTCGTTTGTTTTCCAATTTTTATTTCCCCTCATTTATGCTCATCTTTTCTTTCTTATGGGCTTTGGTTTTTTTCTATCGTTTGCCTTCGCCATTTGCTGATTATCAAAATTATAAGGACTTCTTGCCACTGTCACATCATTTGTTCCTTCTGCGTGTATTTTTTTAATTTTTTTAGTTTTCTTCATCAAAACAACAAAGTCATTCTCCACCTACTCCTAAGAAGAGTATTTAAAGGAATGAGGGGGGGAGGGGGAGTAATGCCTGGCTAAGGCATTTATAAAAAGGGGTTCATAGCTTCAGAAAAAAAAATTGAAAAAAATAAAAAATGACGTGGCGTTAAATACAAAACTAAATGTACGGGAAATTTTCTATTTAGAAAATATCATTTATTTAATGGAATGTAAATTTTCTATTCATTTTCCATAGAAAAAAAATTGGAAAAAAAATTGTGGAAAAAAATTAAAAAATATGATGAAAAAAAAGAAAATGAAGATTTTTCAGTTTGTGAAAATATTTATGAAGTGCTGCTGTTTTCTTTTAATAAATTTAAGCCATGGGAGTGTAGGTGGCTAAGGAAAACTAAAGTCTTAAGAATATTCCAAAAAGAAACTTAAACGATATTTTTCATTTTATGGTAATGAGAAGCGTATTTTAACTACTGGGGGTGGGGGTGGGGAGTGTTAAAGAAAATTTAATTTTTTTCGGAATAATTTAGAAAAAATTATTTTTTTTGAAAACAATGGATAGTTGTTCGGGATGGTAGTACACCACTTGCTGGGAGAAATGTTTGCAAAAAAAATTGAAAATAGAAAAACTGCAGTCAACCGGAAAGTCCACAATGCTGAGAATATACATTTAAACAGTTTAGATTGTGGATGCAGACAATGTGTTATCATGTAGACGACAGATGTCAACTCTGGCATGAAACAAAGTCGCTCTTCTAGAGTATTGTCTTCAACTGAAAAACCACTGACGGGGTTCAAATTGAACGCTCTAGATGACTAGTTCACATCACCTCCATGCCTTCAAATCCTTCATGCAGGATATCTAATGCGGCATGAGCCAAAGTTCTTTTTGAAAACGTTCATGTAACATACCTAATGTAGCATGAGGCGGAAACAAAGTCTCTCTAAAGAGTACTGTCTTGAAGTAAAAAACCAGTGACGGGGTTCATATTGAACGCTCTAAAAGGCCAGTTCACATCACCTATACGTAAGATAACCATACCTTTAAAACGTTCATGCAGGATATCTAACGTTGCATGAGACGGAAACAAAGTCTCTCTTTGAAACAAAGTCTCTTTATTGAGTACCGTCTTAAAGTGAAGAATCTCTGACGAGGTTCAAACTGCACGCTCTAGATGGCCAGTTTACATCACCTCCACTTAAGATAACCACGTCTTGAAATCATTCATGCAGGATTTCCAATGTGGCATTGGATGTATGAGACGTAAAGCCGTCCTGTAAAATCCACAGATCAAAAGAAGTTGGTAATCCTTGAGAATTGCTACACGCCGTTGACAGTGATGGCCTAGCCAACTTCGTTCTCACAGAAATATAGACCAATGACACCGCTAGCCCAAAATCCACACCAAACTGTAGCATTATCGGGATGTATTGGATGATCTTTGTTTTCATATGGATTGCTATCGTCTCCAGAATATCATCCAGAAGTAGGTCTCATCACTAAAGATGATTTTCTGATAAAAATTATGCTCAATTGTGAACTGCTTGAGAGCTCATTCAGAACACACGTCGTTGTCAATGGTCAATCATGGTGTTTTGGAAGAGATGTTGCAAAATGGCCGTCATTAACTGCCAAAATTAGGAAGTAATTGTTGCTGTTTATACAGAGCATAAGCCTGAGAGACTGATATTAGCTTCACGACATTATCCAGTCGCCCTTAGACGCTGGCTAGTATTTGATACTGAGAACCTACACTAAACGAGGACATACAGTGGGAAGAGGCCCCACCGATATCGATGTACGGTACGTAGTTCACCAGTAATAAGGAGGCAGGTATTCGCAGCAATAATCAACTGTGTTACCCTTCTCCTCTGTACCGTTACAGCTACGATGGTGGTCACAACACTATAGAAGAATCCGTCATTCATAATCTCAAGCCCGCCAGTATGTGGTAAGTGCATTCGTTCTCTTTACTGTGGCGTATGAGCAAACTGGAGCACTTAATACGACATGCAGGCCAAGTAGATCACGAGATTTTACAGAATCCAAGAGCGATTTATAATTAATTTGCTCTGTGGCATAAGCTCAGATAGCAAGCGCATCTGAAATCTTACAAAAACCAATTCAACCACCATATCCAGTGGGCTGGGACTCACAAACGCACCGTCCAAAAGAGGAAAAGTTAGATAGATACATATGTAGAAGTTGTGGTCCACCCGAGGAAGTCGGATGGAAGTACTTAAGCCCGGCCACATAGGGTGTATTCCCTTAGTGTTGGATTTACTTGGACCATCTTATGAAGCAGCTCAATCCTGTCAATGTCAACATTTGAGAGTTACTCTGCATCATCCATGTAGTGGACATCCGGATGCCTTTTTATGCTTTGAAATAGCGACGGGCATGTTCTCACAAGGTGAAGAGCACTTTTATCCTCTACCCCGTCTCGACAGTTTCTATAGAAATTATTTGCAACATGCCGAAGACCAATGCACCTTGCATGTGTGCCGCTGATGAAATACACCGCCATGACAACCATATTATGAGTGCAATTGGAGACGGTTTGGGGGTATAAGCTACATTGTTTTACTTGCTCATTTACCTAAGATAACCGAGAGAAGGTTTCTTCAAAGGCCCAGTTCTCTGCATGAAAGGCATTTTAACTACTCTGATGGCTAAAGTTGGATGTTGCCACAGTCTATTGAGCAGCTTGTTGGCTTATTAGACATGAGGCCCAGCTCAGACATTTCAAACAAAACGAAATATGAAAAAATATTTCCTTCGGCTACTTTCTCTCAGCCATCTTCTGGCAAAAATTCTAAGAGTAAAGAAAATTGCCATGAAAAGCTTCTCAAATCTGACGCTCGAAATTGACATTAAACTGGTAGGGTGGTGTAAAAGGCTAAGTTGTAGTCCTGTCCAAAGGGTTTTAATGTAAATAAATATTTACACTACAACACATAGGGGTATTTCAAGCCCCTTATGAGCTAAACAAGCTTAACTAACCTCACATAACTTTGAATTTTTTTAGGGTTTGCGATCAATTAAAAATATTTCCCCTAAGGTTTGGATTACAGAGACACTGTAACATGTATTTACTTTTAATCAATATTATGTATGGTAGGTATTGTAATCAACCCTCGTTTTCATTAAATATATTACAAGACATTTTAAATGAATGAGTGGTGCTATAGAGAGACCACTTCAATTCAATTGAATTCAATTCAAATTGAATTGAATTTGTATGTGTTTATGCTTCGTCTGTCATTGCTTTTATCTTTAAAACCTACTTGTACAACAACAACAGCAACAATGTATGGAAAATTATCATCTCCTTGCAACATAACATAACGTAACGCTACGATGTAACGTCAATCTATTAAGTGTTGGAGAAAAAATCGTACGTATATTAAATGGTATTGGTTGGTAATCGAAGGCCATATACCATCATACACCATACACTCTAACTAACTAACTTACGTAGATGCATTGGAAAAAAAAGCCATAGATTTGTTGTGGTTTTGCCTGTGTAACATATTTTTACCTTGATTTTCTATGATTGGTTTTACACTTGACCAAAAAGGGTTTCTCTTCTTCTATTTTTTGTTTTTATTTTTTTTAAAAAGGTATGAGAGGTGCCAGTACTTTTGGTCAAATCGAAAATAAAAAGAAAGGTTTGAATTGATTTTTTTTCTCTCCGTACATCCATCCATCTTGCTTAGGTCCGAGCCACATAGATTTCATCAACTTTGTGGTTGAGTGAATTTTATTCAGTGTTGAAAACCAAATCACTGGTGTCAAGTGCTCACACTTATTATGGGCATTTGCAAAACCCATAACATTTAAAGAGAGTTTCTCTTGTTTTGTTTTTTGTTTTTTTTTACGAGAAGAAATAGGAAAAAAACCTCAGAAATGTGATTGGATTCTGGGGATATTTTTTGTTTTTTGTTTGTGGAATTTCTTATAAATAATTGAAATGATATTTGATATATTTAAAACAATTTAAGGACAATCATTGAATGCTTTACATATATACGTACTTATTCATCTGGATTATATGGTTCATTAAAATGATTTGAAAAACAAAATATTTACCTGCAAAGAGAAAAGGAAAAAAAATTTGATTAATTGAGAGAAGAGATAATGAAAATAAATTTAAAAAGACTTTTCCTAACCTATATAAAATTCATTAAGAAAATATATACAGTAATAGACATTTGGAAAGTTTTTAGAAATTGTCGATAATACAGTTTAGAATGGTCAAACATAAAATGTGATTGGCCCACCACTTCTGCATATTGTCTTACACAACTTTGTATCATTTCAAGTCCTGACCTCAACGTATGTCTCATTTCAATAAAGATTTCTAGCCATCTGCAGACATCACTGCTTGCATGCATGAATACATTAGTCGATCTTCTACAACTGTATTACCATCCCTTACACAATTTACGACTTGTTGTTGTCAATATTTCATCAAATGTTCCAAATTCACAACCAATTGATTACATAGGTTGATAGATAGGTTAAAGGGGCATTAACAGCAATAGTGCTAATAGTGCAGTGTAATACTAATATAAACATCTGGACAAACAAAATTCGGTTGCAGGCAAAAAGATAATTTCGCCCAAGGCATGAACCTAGGTTGTAATCCTGACTAATGGGTTGTAATAATCAGTATATTCCTATAAAAAGGCAAGTGACTAAGCTCCTCCTTATCTCTACATCCTGCAGAATTCTGTCAAGATTTATCCGGGATACACGTCAGAAAATGCTAAGTTCAGCTTCCGACAGTGAGTTTAAGCAGTCAAATAAACCTTTCCCCAGGGTAATCAACCATCTTCTACAAATAGACAAATGACTAACTGCTCCTTCTTATTCCAGCATATCCTGGGAAGTCTGAAGTAGATCTATTCCAACTCCATGTCAACCTCCTGACGTAATAAAATTCTATAACCACACTCGTTACTTATCTCCTGTTTCGCTATTTGAGTTTCAGCACTTTTACCACAGTCTGTAAATGGCCAAAGACTTCCAATAGCGCAATATCTCGAACTCTCCTTAGAGCAACTCGCCTCCCGATTAATATAGCAGCTGATTATAGGACTTAGGCTAGCGAAATTGATTCTAGAAATATCCATGTAGAAATTCATTATACATAATGTCAAAATCAGAAAATATCGAACTAGCTTTGTATGTCTGCACCTTAGTGTATGCAATGGAAATTTTCGTTACATCAGGATTACATTGAAATTTTCTTATAATTCTTATTATACTTCAAGTTCACTAGGACTTAGTTTGCTATTAAGTACCCATGTACCTTCAGAAATACTCGGAAACCAAATAAATAAAATTTTATAATTAATCTTGGCACCTAAAAGTATGCTATTGATTTATGCTGGAAAGCGTACTCCCAGTATAAGTTCTTTGGGGTTTCAGACGATAGGGATTTAGGTGCAACTAGTTAATACAAAATTTGTAATTAGTTTATGCACCTAAAAGTATGCTATTATTTAATCAAGTCCACTTAGCTAAACTTTGTGGACTTTGGAGTCTAGAAGGTACCCGTATTCTTATAAATACATCTTGAGATTTATGTGGAACTAGAACCAAAAATTCAAAAGTTGTAATTAGTTTTAGCACCTAAAAGTATGCAATGATTTTTAACAAGAAATCGTCCATAAGTATACTTTCCGTATACTTATCAATATATCCGGAGATTTATGTGGAGCTAGTTAGTTACCAAAATACAAAAGTTATAATTAGTTTCAGCACCTCAAAGTATGCTATTTATTTAACCCAGAAATCGTTCACATAGTTTAACTTTATTGGGACTTTTGAGGCTAGAAAGTAACCGTATTCTTATAAAGACATCATGAGATTTATGTGGAACTAGTTAGTTACTAAAAATACAAAAACTTATAATTAGTTTATACACCTAAAAATATGCAATAATTTTTAACCAGAAAGTACCCATATTCTTATCAATATATCCAGAGATTCGTGTGAAACTAGTTAGTTAGTAAAAAATCTAAAAAAATTATAATTAGCTATGGCACCTAAAAGTATGCAATAATTTTTCAACAGAAAACTTATTCCTAGAACAGTCATTTTAATTTACTTTTAATTATAATTACAGTTTAACTTTAACTCTATTGGCCATAATTGTCTTGTTATTTTTTTTTCCTTCAGTTTTGTCAAGGTGTTGCATGTTTGCATTGCCATCATAATTAGCCGGTCCAAGTAATTGAAAACTTTAATGAGCGTTTCAGAAAGAAAAACAACATTTAACAAGCAACAGCAATTTTTTCTCTTTTTTCACTTTCAAACACATAAATTGATGTGATTTTAAAAGGCAAGAAAAGAGAAAAAAAATAGAAGAACAAAAATAAAAAAATAAATAAATATTGTGTATAGAAATGGCGTAAAAAAAATATTGCAATAACCGTAGCCTGGAAAATTATATTCCTCTCTTGCCAACAATGTTTGATTTGAATATTACCAGGGAAACTTAAAGAAAAAAAAATTAAGAAAAATATAATGAAGAAAAACATGAAACTGCTGCGAAATATAAACTTTCGCTAATTTATAGTGACAATATTGTAAGCAATGGCAACAAAAACATAAATATTGTAAACAACAGTTGTTGCTGTTGGTAACTGAATGACTGAGTGAGTGAGTGAGTGACAATAACATGTCAAGCAACATAAGCACGCAGACTCACACCCCACACATCGCACTACTCGGCACACCTCACGCAATACAGTTCAGCTTGAGCAACAGCAACAGCTACAGCAACTGTATCAATATTTGAAAGATAAAGTTTTGTTGCATGATTGTATTCTAAAGTGCTGGTCGGTCTCCTTTTGCGATAATAAAACACCTGATGCTTTAAAGTCATACATCAACAAAGATGACTGCGATAGTGGGGATGCACAAACACTGTGGGTGTGTGTGTGTGCATGTGGTACTGAGTGCAGCAGTAGTGCGTGAATGAGATGTATAGGGAGATAGAACTTTGCATTAGTGTTCGTGTTTAGTTTGTTGTTCAATTTTTGAAAATAAAATTTTCATAGTCACGCTTAAATGTGATGTCAAACAATAAGGGCAAATACAGTTGAGGGCATAAAACAAGCGGTGTTGGAAAAATGTGAGTGAATCGTAATAAAAAAAATATCTCAAGGAAAAGTAATTTCCATAGACCAACAATTTCCATAGAAATTATCACAAGACGAACAATACAATGTCTATAGAAGGTAGGGCATTAGGTATCCCTAAGAGGAGGCTTTGCCATGACAAAGTTCAGAGTGCCGCTTGGCGTGAACAATACCAATTCCTTTACTAGCACTTGATATACCCGCAGTTTTTTCTTACTGGAATGCCCTAATGCTTCACAGATTTCAAGAAGGCGTTCTAATGATTCACTCTTCTCGCCACAGAATCTACAGATTGGGCTCGAGATAATCCCCACTCTGAATAAGTGTACTCTGAGTCTACAGTGCCTTGCCAAAAGACGGATTGACAACCTCAGTTTATTCTTGGATAGCCTTATGCATGATTCAGATGTGACTTCCAAGTGGGTTTTGGAGAGTTTCTTTTCTTCTCTATCCTTTCGCTTTCACCTATTTAAGTTCAATTAACCCTCTTTGAAATCTAATCACAGTCAAGAACGGTTTTACAATTCCAATGTTTCCCTATTTATTTGCCCTCCACTGTATTTTGAGGATTATAAAGGATGCAATTTCGCACTTATTAGTAGACATCAAGCCAACGTTATGTGTCAACTATTCTTCTGTGTTGGTAAAGTTGGTTGCAACGCCAAAAAAAAAGAGGAAGAATGAGAATAAAAGGAAAATAAAGTGACGAGTAGAACCCACACTGACTAATGCATTTTCGTACAAAAATAAAAACTTAATAATTTCATTTGTTGTCGTTGTTGTTGCTGTTGTTGAAACAAATTTCATATGCAAAGTATCCTTGAGTAGGACAGTAAAAAGTATGGAAAGATTAATACTGCAAATGGGTAGATGGAGAAATAACTGTGCAGCAGAACAGAAAAAAAAATAGAACAAAATTTTAAGCTTCTTTAGCTTAATGCGAGGGTAGATTTTTCCAAGAAATTCTTACATAAAGTGATTTATTTACATTTTTTTTTTCTAGTAAATGCTGGTGGACAACAGAAGGAAAAGAAAAGATAAATTTAAACCTGTTGAGTGAAGGAGGAATGTAATATACGAGGGAGGACTAACTAAAGAAATATATGAGAGTGGTTTACCAAGAAAATAAAATTGGGGATAAAAATTAGGTTTTTCCATTTCCACTAAACTGACCAATAAGTAAGCAAAACAACCAAATTCAAGCTTCTTTTGCTATCAACAGCAATATGCGAGGGTGGATTTACCAAGAAAAATTTAATTCAACTGGTCTTTTAGAACGATTTTCCTGTAAAATGTGGGCAAAAAGCTAAAAAAGTAAAAAAAATTGACGTTTTTCTGTTAAGGATGGAATATACGAGGGTGGCTAATCGAAAAATATTGTGATTAAATTTCTTGTTACACATTTCCCTTGAACAAAGTAAGCAATAAATGAAGAACAAAAATATTCCAAACGGTTTTAATTAAACATAGCAGCATACGAGGATGGATTTACCCTACAATTTTCAGTTGACTTAATGTTTTCACAATTTTTTTCATAAGTGGCAGACTGTACTACAATCTAAAAATTTAAACTTTTGATATTGTAGATTAACACATGTATACGAGGGTGGATTTAAGCAAATGTTTGATTAAATTAATGTTTTTTATTTTCATTCAAAATATAGTGACGGTTATCTGGCCTAATCTGATATATTTAAACTTCTTTAACTTAAAGTAACAACATACGAGGGTGGGTTTAAAGGTAATTTCTTTTCTGAATTAGATAATTTGTATTTTACCCAAAAATTACTGGTAGAGAGTTAACAGAATATATCAATATAAGTTTCTTTTCTTGAAGTTAGCAACATGCCAGGTTGCATTTATAAAGAGAAATGTTGATTATTGCCTTAATTTATATTCTTTTTTTTATTAAAATAGCAACCAAAAGCTGTATAAAATTAAAAAAATCCAGTTTTTTTTATGCGAAGAGAGCTAGATATACGAGGGTCGTTTTTCCAAAGATTTGTTAAAGGAATAAATCTTTATTTTAACTTTAATTTCTCTTTGAAAGTGTTTGGAAATATAAAACAGATTTGTTTTTTAATAGGACATGTATTTTACAGACCCTCGTATATAATTGTTTTTAATGAAAACTTGTGTAAATTGCCAATAAAAATTGTAATGCGAGCAATGTTTATACATAGTAAAGAATTTTCAGCAAAAAAACTACAATACGAGGGTCGATCGCTACAAATTTTTTCGGAATAGTACACATTTTTAAAACATTTGCTTAGAATTGTGTAAAGGCAATAAAACTGTTTAATTTATTTAAATGTATAAAACTTTTTCAGACCCTCGTATAAACCAGATATTTTTTATATAACATTGGTGTGAATGTTCATAAAAATTGTAATGCATTTAAAAGAAAATTTAATGCATTTGCCACATGCATTAATCACTTTTGATGCTCAGCCGTCAACACACATGCCTCAAAAGCACACAGGCTCTGACTCTCTCTCCCTCTCTCTCTCTCTTACATTTTACAACAATGAGCTGCAAACAGTAGTTGTAACAGCAACAGCAACAGTAGAATACATTCCATCTTTTTGTTCTTGTTATTATAACACAGTCAGAGTAATAGCAACAGCCATTGCCGACATCACATAGCCGGAGCCTTGTCATCAGCAGCATACAAAAGTAGCAATTTTTCTCTGTTTCCATTCTCATGCTACACCATTTTTAGTATGAGTTAAAAACGTGCCTGGACTGTTTAAAATAAGGATGTTGGTTGGGTGCTGACGATGAATATGATTTTTTTTGTTTTCTTTTCTTTCTTTTTTGCCTCTGTGTAATGGTGTTACCACCACCGGCCACCTACGCCGCCTGCTACAACAGCAGCCACTACTACTGTGTATGGGTGGGTTATTGTTTGTGACCGCAGGGTGCATTTTTGTTACATGATAAAAATTGCAATTTCATTTCATTTCGTTTCGTTTAAATCCATGGTTGGGAGTTTTTATTTGGTGCTGTTGCAAAATTTTGTTGTTGTTGTTGTTGTTGTTTTTTCAGTTATTTCTTGATTCTCATTTTAGCCATGGCTTCATATTTCCTTTACACATGAAGGCTTTTAATGATGTTTGATGTCACTTATGGGCTCAAGAAAAAGGCCATGAGAGTTTTAATATGAACAAAAACGTAAAATCTCTGGAAAATGCTGCCCCAAAAGATGTATGTATGCTTTTGAAATGCAGAAAAATAATCAATTTTGATTAATCCTTTAGTCAATAATGAGTATTTATTTTCGGTGAAATAATTCTTTTTCATTTTCTTATTCGCTTTAAATTTTTAATAAAAAAAAAAAAATAAATAAACAATCTCTCCAGTGTACACTGCTACACTAGCGTGAGTTAAATAATGCCAGGATATGTATGCTGTACAGATACATTTTTAACTACAAAAATAATGAAAATAATTTTTAAACACGCATTAAAAAAGGATTCTGCATTGTCACACTGTAAGTCAAGTTTAATTCAGAAAAACTTTTGAAATTCATAACAGACCGTGGCCAATAGATGTGTATCCAGAGTCTACTAGTTCTAGCCAGGGAAGCTGCCAGTCACTCTATTTATTTGAACACGATACCTTGCAATACACTTGTTTTCCATTATCTTAACCATTGCCCCACTAACTCTGCTTCTTACCACCATCCAATCAACCAACTTAAATTCAAGCAAGCATTGCTATGAGACTGTTTCTCACTACTCCAGTTATACTTAGACATGGCAGCCTCTGTATCTTATCTAACTTCGTCTGAGCGGTACTTAAATCTTATACTTAGGCATAGCAGTCTCTGTATTTTGTCCAGCTTCATCCGAAATGTTCTTAAATCCTTCCTCCCTACCTAAACAATGGCCCCCATATTGGCCTTACAGTTATGGTATACAGTCAGAATATACTAGTTGGTTTGCGTCTCCAATATTTTCTTGCAAGCCTTTTCCTTACTCCTCTTCTCTTATTCGCTCCTATTCTTAGCCGATGGGAACATAATTTTTCAAGGGTGTTGGAAATTATGTTTGGAAGCGTATAAACGGTGAAAGGGAAGGTAGAGACGGACACTTATATAATTGGCTATTACAAACCTTTAGTCAGGATTACAACCTAGTTTCTCACATCACTTGCATTGTGCGCGTTAATTTTTTATGCATGAGTGACGGCACCTACAGTTTAAAATCGTCTCCAAACGACAGATTTTTTTGAGAAACTTCTTCATGACAATTTTTATTTACTTTCAGTGTTTTTGCTAGAAATCTGCTGAGACACAGTCGCAGCAGAAATATTTTTTTTTCGTAATTCATTTTGTTGGGATTTGAACCGAGGTCTCACGTCTAATAAGCCAACACACTACCTACTGGACTACGGCGACAATAAGATAGGAACGGATACTCTTTATAAAACCCCTGAGTTTAAAGGAATCTAAACATTTGGTGGGTAATTATAAAAGGAGGCAATTTGAGTCATGATCCAGACTATCAAGGAGCAACCTGGGGTTACTAGACAGTGGAGTGGATTACTGGGGGAGCAAAGTGCACTTGTTTAGAATACAGAGGCCAATATGTCGATTCTACCATGATGAAAATCATACTTTGAGTGTGTGAAGTTAATGCATCAATGAATGAAATAGCTGGGTGCGTATGAGGTTCTAGCAAACAGTTGGATAGCAAACAGCTATTGCTATAGATAGATAGATATCCAAACAGTTGGATAGCAACGAGCTATTGCTATAGATAGATAGCAAACAGCTATCTATCTATCTATCTATAGCAATAGCTCGTTGCTATCCAACTGTTTGCTGTCTATCTATAGCAATAACTGTTTGCTATCCAACTGTTTGCTATCTATCTATAGCAATATCTGTTAGCTATCTATCTATAGAAATAGCTGTTTGCTGTCTATCTATAGCAATAACTGTTTGCTATTCAACTGTTTGCTATCTATCTATAGCAATAGCTGTTTGATATCTATCTATAGCAATAGCTGTTTGCTATCCATCTGTTTGCTAGGTCAATAGGAATACAGGAATGCTTAATATAGATCGAGGACAATAGAGCATACGGCCTCCATTCGACAATACCAAGAATAATATATGCAAAGCACTTGAATCCACTTGCTACGCTTGAACAGCGGGGCACATATTGATATTGAGTAAGACATCAATCACTTCCATTGGCATTATTACCCCTACAAACACTATAAAATAATGCAAATTAATGTTTAAACCCAATAAATATTCTTTTAATTTTTTAAAACGCCCATACTTTGTCTAGAAGCCAAATTTTAGGGTATAAAAATAGCCATGGATCTTGGAGGTGTATGCCTATTTAAATAAATTTCATTCCTGTTCCTACCAGTAGGCTACCACTGTTTTTTGGAAATTTTTAATATTGAATTAATATCAAATACGAATCGCCCGCCCCCCCTCCATTCCATTTCCATTTTAATATTCTTTTTTTTTTCGATTAAAATTTATACTGCAAGGCTACCATTTCTTGTTATGCAAACGTTTGTTAGCATAATCACTCTGTCTTCCCTTAAGTAAAATGCTACGACAACAATAACAACAAGAAATGCTAAAAAAAAACTGTATTACGAAAATAGATGAAAGTAATATCCCAACATGACATAAACATAAATGCAACAACATTTTACAACATCATCATCGTCATCATCATCCAGCACCACAGCTCGTCATCGATAATATTTTAGACAACCACTCTGCGTAGATGTTGTAATAACACCCAGCTTTACCCCCTTCCTACTTTAATAAAATAGAAATCTGATGATGATACTCGTCATCATCATCAATATTATTATTTTTGCTTTTTTGCTTTTTTTCTCTGGTAAAATTGATAAACTTTCATGTGTGGATATCAATTTCTTGGTAACCATAAACCATCAACTCAAACTCAGAAAAAAATATTAAAAAGGGTACAACGAGGGGCATATGGTTATGGGTATGAGTATGGTTGTGGAGTTGCAAAAGTAGTTTGTTGCATAAACTGTTCATCAAATGATGTGTTCTTGTAATACGAAGAGTTCCAATTTTGTTTGATTTCTGACACATTTTTAGCAGAAGCGTTCCAACAGAGAGGAGGTAATAAAAACTTTCAATATTTTTATTTCAGTTTTTTTAATGAAGACCTATTTACTGAGTTATAAGCTTAAATTCTCTAAAGCCATAAGAAAATAAGAACTTCGGGTACCTTTTAGGACACGGGAACTTGTACTCAGATTCACAGAAGGCATGCGAACTTGCAGTCCGACCCGGAGAAAGGATGGGAACTTGCAGTCAGGTCCACAGAGGACACAAAAACTGGCAGTCCGACCCAAAGAAAGCATGAGAACTTGCAGTCAGGCCCACAGGGGACACAAGAAATTGCAGTCCGATCAAGAGAAGGCATGGGAACTGCCGGTCAGATCCAGAGAAGACATAGGAACTTGCTCTCAGGTCCACAGTGGACATGGGAACTTGCAGTCAGATCTACAGACGACATGGGAACTTGTAGCCAATTTCAGAGACAACATGAGAAGTTCCAGTCAGATCCAGAGAGAACGTGGGAGTTTCCAGACCGGTCCACAGAAGACATGGGAACTTAAAGTCAGATCCAGAGAGGAACTGGGAATTGCAATCAGATCTACAGAGGACATGAGAACTTGTAGTCAGACACTGAGACAACATGAGAAGTTCCAGTCAGATCCAGAGAGAACGTGGGAGTTTCCAGACCGGTCCACAGAAGACATGGGAACTTAAAGTCAGATCCAGAGAGAAACTGGGAATTGCAATCAGATCTACAGAGGACATGAGAACTTGTAGTCAGACCCTGAGACAACATGAGAAGTTCCAGTCAGATCCAGAGAGGACGTGGAAACTTCCAGAGCGATCCACAGAAGACATGGGAACTAAGAGAGAATCTGCGAACTTGCAGTCAGGTCCACAGAGGACATGGGAACTTGCAGTCGGATCCGGTCCGTCGGATTCAGAGAGGAAGTGGGAACTTCCACAGCGATTCACAGAAGACATGAGAACTTAAAGTCAAATCCACAGAGGGAACTTGCAGTCGGACCCGGTCCGTCAGATCCAGAGAGGACGTGGGAACTTCCACAGCGATCTATTGAAGACATGGGAACTTTCAGACGGATCCAGAGAGAATCTGACAGGATCTGAATTATATCCAGAGAGGAAGCAGTCGCAAAAAGCAACGGCACGCAGTCTGTATGTATGCAGCATTACTAAGCAGAGTCTCCATACTTAATATCTTTTTCTGCATAGGACTGGTAAGAGCATTTCCAGCCATTACAAAGAGGGTTGGCCATGAGCCTAAACCTGAAAAAAAGCTAAACTATGCTCACAAGCCATTGACACGTCTATCACTACTAAAACACGAGCAGTGTATTCGTGCTGAATCTCCTTCAGGACTAATAAGAGCTAACGAACATTGTTAGTTACATAGAGTGTAGGCCATGTGGCTTTAGCCAAGAGCCTAATGCTTATAAGCCGTTGACAGAAGAGATTACGCTTCAATGTCTTTCTTCGGAAACTTCCCCTCCTATAAACACCCTAAGATTGAGGCACACCTGATATTCAATTCGTTTTTTCTCTGCCCTTGTTTAACAAATATTTTTCAATCACAAATAAGAGTCGAAAAATCAATGAAGAAAAACGAAGCGATGTTTTCGGTAGCAATAGTACAGAACAACAACAAAACAACATAAAATTTTGACAGGAAAACTATCAAAAAGCTTCATTACAAAACCTGCAGGATAAATTGCAATTGCAAACTAAAGTACAGTCAAGGCAACAACAACAGCAGCACAGGCAGTGGCAGTAGCAATAGAATACTGCCATCAATATATAGAGACAGAGAGGGGGGGAAAGAGAAACAGAGAGAGCTAGAGCGAGTAAAACTATTACTATGCAAAACTTTATATTTTAACTACACAAACCCCCCCCCCCTACCATAGATTAACAATTGAGCAGGGGGTAGCATCATATAGTGAGAATAAGAAATAATTTTTTCTTGTTCTCATGTAACCGTAAGTTATACCCCAAAACCAGGACAAGAGTTTGGGACATACAAACTACTCTTTTCTTCTTTTTCTTGTCGTTTTCTTTGTGTTCAAACATTTTCAGTTGAATGAATTTTACAAATAGTTTTACTAGAGTTTTTAATACTTTGTACGATAAAAGAAAGGGGGGCAGAGGGAATAAATATCATATCATATAATATCGTACATAATATGTAAAAAAAAAAGAAAAGAAGAAGAACAACAAGAATGTTTGATTCTATAAAATTACTTGTAACACTAAACAAAATACGAGGGTAACACAAGATGGGTTTAGTGCATGAGCTGTTTGTGCTGCCCTTGTATTTGATGGTGCAGAAGGTCTATTCACCTACTAAGAAACAGGTTTGGGATAGGGTTAGGTAGCTACTCCTCTACCATTTACAGATTCAATTCTAATCCATTAAAAGGATGCTCAATAACATTTCCTGCTATTGTGTTTATAATGGAGCGTATTTTATTGGACAGCAAACTCAGCAGGAATACAAATAACTACGGCAGTATCTGCATATACTCGTAGTACGACTTTGAAATTAAAAGAATTTCATTCTCCGGTTCTATGAGTTGGTGGTTGGCTTTGAAGTAAGGAAATAATCAAACCCTGTTTGAGTGTACTACAAGGATGGTGGTGCGAATGATAATCAGTAGTCTTGGGATTCTACCATCTGATCGTTTACTATAACTGGCTACCACATGACATGTTAGCGAAACTAGTGGCTGCGAACGCAGCAAATAGCTGGAGCCTATGGAAGTACAAAAGCTATGGTCACGCCAATATCTTTGGTATAGTTAAGCTAGATCATCCTGTTGACTATACGCTGCCTAACCCTGCCTTGTTTTATTACTGCCCCTTAAGAGTTACAGTTCCATCTCACATGTCCTATTCATTCCATTTATTTCACTAACTGCTCGACTTCAGATAGTTGTAGCAATTCGTGGCTAGTTCTTTGGGCATAAACACAGTTTCTATCTCGTATTGAATCAAATATTTGGGGAAGAATTTTGCTCAACCAACATACTCAAGTGCTGTAAATCATCATGCCAGTGACACTGCTTCGCAACCATACGTAGGTAGTTGGTTTAATTATGATTTTAAAACAAATTTGGACGTGATAATATTCTTCTAGGCATGCAGTTGTAACATTTCAGCCGAACATCCAGCTTAACAGAGCTCTTACACCTTCAAACCCGCAAGTTCGAACACCTTATCTGGATTACATTCGTTGAAATTTAAATGTCCCTGCACAGAAAGTGTTCGATTATGGTAGCCAGTGTAAGCATCCATTATTTAATGTCTGTCTTCTCCAATAACCCTCGTACTAGAATCATCCTACCCATTCTGTTCCATACGTATCAATATCCCAACATCAAATCCTTACATTAACATACACAAACGTCTTCGAGATGCAACAACAAAGTTGCTGCAAATACGCCATAAAGAAAAGCGTAAGAAAAAATTACAAAAACGACAGAGACAAAGACTGAAAGAGAGAGACTACATATGTATGTATGTATGTCTATCTACGCTGTATTAAAATAGTTAAGTCTTCTGTGCCACATTTCTGGCAAGGCATATAAACATTGTTGTGCCAAACATACACCATTGCATATGTGGTTGTGTGTTTGAAGCAACAACATAAGGTTGCCATTTTTGGTTTCCATGCAATTACTTGCACGTTTGTTTTACATCTTCAATGCTGCTGCTATTGTATCTGGCTGTTGTAGCTGCAGTTAATTCTGCTGCTTTGCCATTATTTTGCCAACACATACATACATGACAGTCGAGGGAAATTTTTATTGATGATTTTGTTTTGTTTTCTTAGCGTTTCCATCTTTCTCATCTTTTATGTTTTTTTGCATTTTGTTTACGATGTAAATTTTATAAGGCGTAAACGTAAGACATTTAAAAAAAAGAACTTATCTTAAATAGTATGGGATCTGTTGTTAATAGAATGATTAATCGCATTAAATGAAAAGAATTTTAAAATTCGAAATTAAATGTCAAGTTTTTATAGTGAAGTAGTAAGATTCAGATTTTCATTTTCAGCTGAAATCTAAGTCTACGACTTACATACTAAAGTAACAAATCCATTTAAAGAATACATTTGCTGGAGTTCCAAAACCTTAACTAGATTTGCAATATAAATAGCTCAACGATATCTTTGTGATAACCATACAAAACTTAAGCTTCTGTCTGATATTTTATGTTATGCACTAAGCCTAGCTTCATTCCAACCAAGACAGAATTGACATTTTGTACTTGACCCTTTTTATTCACGATTTGGTCCGGTAGCAATGAGAACAAGAAAAGTAGACCAAAAGTGTCAGCCAATCCAAAAAGGAGTAAACATTCTCATTGTAGCTATGGCCCATTGTATTGCTCTAGTCACTATTTTTCACTATCCTCTAAACAATCCGGCCTGCTGAAGAATCATTTTACTATTCTAATGTCCATTCGAAATAGATAAGTACTTATAAATACGCAGGTACTTTCTTTCCTACGCTGCAACTCCTCTGGGCTAGTATCGACCAGATAAAGAATTGTTTCTGCAGAAGTAATCCGTTATTTAGAAAAGCTAAAACGTGTGGCATGAATTTCCAGACTTAATTGCCCCGTAATTGCAATGGAAACGCTGATCTTTTCTTTGTAGCTTAAGTACACTTTCCGTGGGTTGTCTGTCTAACTTTGGCCAGATCTGCTGCACTGCCTTGCCGTATCAAAAGCTGAACATGGTGCTAAATTGTCAGACATTACCATGCAGATTCCAATGAGAATGGCAACATAAAATCTGTATGGTGACATGTTGTCAAAGTTCTCAACAGTTCATAGTACCGCCAGGAACCTCGAGTGACCACTACATGATCCATGCCCTTATCCAGTGATCTGACTCTGTATTACTATCTCTGTATCTCTGGGTTTTGTTAGCAGCCTCAACAGTTTCTAGTACCGCCAGGATCCTCTAGTAACCATGGTATTATCCGCTCTGTGTCGGTATTGCTGCCTCTATATCGCCAGCTTGTGTTAGCTGCTAAGCCCCAATAATAAAGGCACACAGAAATAGATTTAAAATTTTCGCCAACGTCGACATATATAGCGGATCTTTCTGTACACCATATGAAGTCATTTTCGGAGAGAATACTCATCACATCACGTATCCACATGGCCAATAGATCTAGTGTGTCATTTTTATTCGGATAGTCAGAACAGTTTTCTATCCCAATAAGCCTAAAGTGCTTCTTCTGCACTGATGTTTTGCCAAGAGTGACGAGTATTATCCCCCTAAAAAGACCTACATGTCACTTCGTTTCGATTGAAATCCGACAATTCTACTTTTAATTGTTTATTTTTGAATTGGTCCAGTTTCCTAAAGCGCCGATTTGATCTATCGTTTGAATAATGGCTTGAGGCATTTCAATAGAGCTAACCTCTGGCGTAAAAGCAGTAGTAAAGGTTCGAAATAAGTTTGGTTAGGTTATATAGGTAGCCCCACTATTAAGCCTGAAACCCTACATTGACTGACTAGACTACAGACAGCTTGAAATCTAATAAAGTTATAGAGTCCAAGATGAAGGATTTTAAAGTTTCCTCAACGCCGAAGACGTAAAAGGTTTTATTCATTGCCTAGGCAGCATTTTCACATGACGTTTCCCAGTAATTCTATCCAATCAGACAGATTTGAAATGACAACCAGAAAAAAACAGCTAAGGGAACAAGAGAAACCATAACGTGATGCGAGAAATCATGGATCTCGAGATTAATTCAATTCAATATTGAGCATTTAGCATTTGTTTGGCCTTTAAACATTGAAATTTAAAGAAAGAAAAAATCGCCTGCCGTTGTTATGTCTTATCGTAGTTGTTGTTGTTATTGCTTTGCTTTTTATATTTTCTTTTTGCAACAATTCTAAGAAATATTAACAATTGCAGGCATGTTCAAAGATATTTCTTTTATTCCATTTCTTCTCCACTCTCACTTCTGCTCATTCTTCCTTCCTTTCTTTCTTTCTTTAATGTACAAAGGAGAATATTTTTCCTTTGACAACTTTGACGAAACTAATGCAGTATGCGCTCGTGCAGTATAAAAAAAAAACTCACACATATTCATATAAAATATGCTCTCTTGTATGAATTTAATAAAAAAACAACAAAAATTAAAAAAGGAACTGCAAATTCATATAAAGGCCCGTAAAAGGAAACACACACTATACACTTTGATTCTAAGTTGTTTTTAGAACAAAGAAAGAGAAAAAGAGTGAGCGTGAGAGCGAGACTTTATTAAAATTCGCATTTCTTTGTATCGTAAACAAATAACACCTGGACACACACGCACATAATAAATATTAATATGATCGGTTTTCATAGGAAATACTTGCTTAAACAAATACTCTTACAAATAAATACTTTGAACAAATTTTTCAATTTGATTAAAACCTTTGAAACAGTGTAACCAGAGTATTTTAGGAGAGCGTGTGGAGAAATTTTAAAAATAAATACAAAATTTTTGAATATAAGAAGAGACAGAATACGCATCTAAAAAGATATACCTCGCCTTTTGTGTTGGAATAGAATATCAGAGAGCTGAAGTCTCGTTTAGTAAGCCAACCCACTATCCACTACACTGAGACTAAACGTGGAAAGGTTATTCGGTATATTTTTCGGTCAAACTTTTCTTCACATTTTCAGACCGGACTACTACGTTCACATAACTACAACTCCACTGTGAGTTCAAAATTTGTTTGCAAATACTTAATTGATTACACAGTTTATTAAGCGATATTTTCAGCCTTTTTTTCCTCTAGCTTTGATTTTTATTGTTGCTTTTTCGGTGTAAAAAAATATTCGCAACATGTGAAACCATAAGTAAGGTTAAGTTGCGGGACATGTGCTTGTCATTGAGATAAATGCAATGCGCAGAGGCCAAATGGCCCATTAAACATGTTAAAAGGTAGAAAGAAATAAGCAGAAAGGAGAAAGATAATAAAAAAAGAGAAGGCGGACTGAGAAAAGAGTGTACAAAGGCATAAAAAAGAGCACCAAATGAACTACAGCCATAGTGTTCTCGCACTTCTCAACCAGCTTAAATCCTCTACAAATATCAGGAGGACCTGAATGTCAGCTATCGATAAAGAATTTAAAACATCAAAGAAACCCCTACCAAGGGACCTCAAACTCATCCTATTAAGGGCTGGAGAGTTGCAGAAGAAGAAGGATAATACTTCTTTGTACCAAAGAACCCAAATAATCCGGCTAGGATATCCTTGTCAGCGATATAAACTTGGAATATCCCGTAAGAAATCTTGAAATCAGTCTCAAGCCAGCTTTATCAATGTGAGACACCAAATTTATTTAACACTGTCCATTGAAGGCGATCCATCTCCCCAACATTTCTGTTCCATTTCCCTGATTATTGGCAAAGACAAGCGCCGTCTTTAACCTGACTTTCCGACAATAGAGAAAAGGAAAATTAAATGTGTTCCACAAGTTCTTATAGGCTCTTTACAATCACGAACCGGTAGTAATCTCTTCCAGACCGCCTCACTGGCTTTTAAAGCATCCTGACTATCAAAGAAGACCACAAAAGATATTCAGTCTGAAATAGCTATGCCAGAGACGACTTCAAGAGCCTTGTAAATAATAAGATTCTCTGATTGGAAGACACTGCAGTCATCATTCAACATCAAGTGAAGCTCAATTCCGAGTTCATTAAGAAGAGGGACAGACCCATTACCACTAAAGGAATCCATCCGTATACGTATACCACTGTACCCACGAGTATTCCAACCTTCCACTATGCACCATCCACTATCAGATATTGTGTGCTTCAATTTTGGAATACTTTATCCAATATTTTGGTTTGGTATCTTATTGACGACAGCAGTGATGTTGTTTTTCCGATATAAGCTTGTGATTAGCTTCTCTATGTACCTGCTGGTTGACATTTTCGCACAAAAAAAAAATTTACTTACTAACCTTATTGGTTACTGCAACCTTTCAGTCAGGTTTACAACCTCACACGACCCATGTTATCTATGAGTGGCGTGACCTACAGTTTAACTTCGACCCTGAACGACAGATTTGTGAAACTTTTCATGGAGATTTTATTAACCTTCAGAATTTTGCCAGGAGACTGCTGAGTGAAAGTTGCCTGGAGAAATATTTTTTCATATCGTTTTGTTCGAGGAAGTTAGAGCCACGAATTTTCGTCTAAGCGAACACACTACTTACTAGGCTACGGTGTAGCCTATGGCCGATGGATAGCTCCACAAAGTAAAAAAATTTTACAGAAAGGCCCCTTGGACATGAGATTAAAATATACTACATAAGGAAGGCTTAAACTAAATAAAACTTTTCGCTGCTTTCCGCTGAAAAAATAAACTTCATAGAAGATATACGATGTAAATGCTATCCAGTATAAAGCGATGGTGTGTTGTAAACAATTTTTGAATAAAAATATTCCTCATAGGCCTACTAAAAGTAATGAAATGAAATGAAGATGAATGTCCCATAATAGAAATGCATGAGGCTTTCAAAACTACGCAGAGTTTTCAAAAATTTGTATTCAATGTTACAAGAAACGTTTTTACCAAAAATTTGTCACACAGACGCTGCAGCAACTGTATTTTGTTTACAATTTTATTTTAATTACATTGAGAGTCAATAGTCACACAGTATAACTGACGTGTTTATTTAAGGAAAAATATATGAAATGTCAATAAACACAGCAAAATATTATTAAAAATATTAAAAACAGAAAGACAGAGAGAGGCATACAAAGAGAGAGAGAGAGGATAAGAGTGAGTATATTTAATAACGAAAGTTATTAATTTTTGTTCACTCAGTGTTTATATATGAATCGGTGTGTGAGTGTGTATGTGTGTGTTTGTATTTATTATTAATATTTGCTTAACAACCGAATGCAACAACTGTTGTAACACAGTAAACAGTAATCGAAACAACAACAATAACAACATTGACAATATCACACACATCCACAAACGTATGAATATTATTGAACAATTGCAACGAATGTAGCTTACTGCACCGCACCGCATCAACACCAGCAACATCTATATTATTGGCCATGATTTAATACTGTTGGTGTTGTTGTTGCTGCTACTGCTGAAATTGATGTTGTTGCTGTTGTTATTGTAGTATCAATGTGTGCTGAAAATTCAATATTTACTTTTAAGTTTTCCTTTTGACAACGTTGGTTGTTGTTGTTGTTGTATTGGTGTTGATTTTCATGTTCATCTTGTTAATGCTTTTGTTGTTGCTGTTGTCATTGCCGTTGCATGTTGTCAACGATTGCACATTTAGTTTTACCGTTTATGTCCATATGAAAAGCAGCAAATAACAAGAAAAATAAAAATACACACACACATACATACATGCATACAATCACACTTACCAAAACATATAGAATTGCTTTCTATCTCTCTCTCATTGGCAAATCACGTATGCAATATAACAGTATTTGTGTAAAGATATAAGGTTTGTGTGTACACTCTACATGAATGCATGTTGATTTCAAAGTATTGGACAGGTGGGAGGCATGTCCATTGACTGTGGAACCGAGTATCCTTTGATATATTTTTAGGCAATCTTTGTAAGAAATCACCACCAGCTTCAGCTTACAACTTTTAAAGGCATACTTTATGAGGATCCGCCAATGCCAACTCAGTAGAAAGGCCAAGGCTCAAACCGAGGCCTAGATCTCCTCCCAGAAAGGGGACAAGAAACACTATGCGAAAGTCAGTCAACGCCAACTCTTGGGAAAAGGGTAGGGGCTCAATACGAAGAAACATCTTCACTACTACATCCCAAACATGTCCAAAGAAAGCATTGTTTATCGACAACAACAGATAACAAGACTAGCATACTAGAACCAGCTACATAAGACTCTGATTGTGTAGTCCACTTCAGCGCTGCATCAGTGCTCTACATTATCGCCTTTGCTCTTCAACGTGGTTATTTATAGCATTATGGCGGAAATGACATAGACAGCAAGTGATATAACCTGGCGTTTAAAGATCTGAAGTATGCAAGCGGGAAATATAGCTGCATGGGTATGTGCCTCCATATTCCCAATGTTGTTTAATCGAAACTGATCCAATGAAGACAATAGTCAATGCTATTTGGGACTGGAAATACCAAAGATTGTACATTGCAACAGAAGCAGTTCATAAACCGTGTTATTATTTCATCAAACAACAATTATTTCATCAGACGTTGAGAACTGCTTGAAAAGGGCTAGCCAAGCCTCCGGAAAACTAAACCCAACGAGGAACTCTTCATATATTTTAAGGTGCTCTAAAGTAAAACTTTTTAATATTTGTATGTAGTCAGTTGCTTTGTACAGTTGTGAAGCATGGATAAGTTTGGGTTTAGGTCGAAGTGGTAGCACTGATATCAAAGACCTCACTTGAGCACGCATAGCGGCCCGTTGTGATGCCACGCTGGAAAACCACACACTGACGACATTCCCTGACGATTCTGGAGTTATTTACAACACCTGACAGAGATCTTATGGCGGCCTAACTATCAGAGAAGTCCGAGAAGCGTCTAAAAGGAGCAGATCAGGCAGATTCCAATTAAAGGTCATAAATTTCGTAGATTCTGTCCTGTTAACTATCTCTCACAATTAGGACTGCAATTTACTGGTTATAGAGCCAATGACAAGAAACGAATTGAAAAAATTACTGAAGCCACTCTAAAGAATATTTTGAAATTGCATACAAATCTTAAAAGTATATCATATCTTAGTACCCAGTATAGGAGTATTAAATGGTCACCTTCACCTTCCCATAGCTTTCTTATTTGTTTACTTCTACTATTTTTCTCTTTCACTCTTTCAAACAGTTGTATTCGTTTCTCTCAATAAACGCATGCATGCTTGCATGCATGCATTTAATAAAGATTTTTCCCTGAAATTTTTGTGAGAGTCTATAAAAGCCTTTATTGGTGTAAGTATGCGAGTGTAAATGTATATATGTATGTATGCATTTGCATTCAATGATATGATATTTCACTTATTTATTGAAAATATTTTTCAATTTTTTTTTCTCTCTTCTCTGCTCTGTTCATTTATTTGTTTGTTTGTTTGTATTTGTGTATATCAAGTATCTGTTTACACTTTGGTTGTATGCATAGCAGGAACAGAGAAAGAGAGATAAAAAAGAAGTGAGCAGAAGGCAGAATGCATGTGTATTTAAATGAAAATATATGAGAGGGAGAGTGTATGAGTTTATATGTTTATTGAGTTGCATTTCATATGGGAGATTTCACAATAAAATTGGAAGTTTTTTTTGGAAATTGTTAAAAAAAATTAAAAGTTAGTGAGCAAGTTGGTAAAAAAAAAATTTAATTTGTAAAACAAGTTTTAAGAAAAAAAAATTTATTTTAAATTAATTTTTCCTAAAAAACCTAATTTTTTTTTGATAAAAAAAAGAAGTTTTTAACAAAATATTACACCAAAAAATGGTTATTAATTAAAAACAAATTATAATAATACCTCTTCAATGTTTATATGTCGATTTTAAGTATTTTTATTTATTTTTAAAATCATATTAATTTTTTGGTGCAATTTTCTGAGTAGTTGCCCAGCCTCGCACTGTACGTTTGTATGTGTGAGATTGTGCTATAAATGTCTTTTTTAATAAAATCAATGTGCGGCTTTTACTTATAAATGTTCTTTTTGTACATATGTACATATACGAGGGCAATTCCAAAATTGATCTAACAAAAAAGGAAAATTGTTGTTTACGTATCAACTTAAATACCTTTGAACTTGATTACTTATTTTATATAATTTCTCATTACAACTGTTTTTCAGGTTTGTAAGCTAGCTTCTCATTCCTTTGCCAAGAGTAGGTGGCAAAGGGCAGAACGGCGCAAAAAATCTGACCAAGGCTGTATAAGAGGCGCACGGCGACTCTACTTAAGCATCAAAGAAGCAGGCTCAGCGCTGTTATCGGGGTTATTACGGAACATTGTATTATAGGAACGCATGCAAGGCATCTTGGATACCTAGCGAAAGATTTCTGTGGAGATCAGGAAGAGGATGAAACTATTCTTCACCTACTGTGCACATGCCGGGCACTTGGTCCAAGGAGAAAGAAACACCTGGGTGCCTACTACATGGAAGACCTAGATGAACTGTCATGCATGGATATTAGCAGTCTGAGTCGCTCTATCGGAAGCTCCGAGTGGTTCCTGGAATAGGGGAGAATGAAACTGTGGTATTACAATGGGCCCTGTGTGCGGCCTAAGTGTGTCCGCTCATGACTCCATCGAGGGGACAGCCACTTCTACCTACCTACCTAAGCTAGCTTCTAACACCACTCATGTTGTGTTGGCTCTGAACGTTAGATTTTTGAGAAACTTTTCATAGCAATTTTATTTACTCTCAGAATTTTTGTCAGACCTCTGCTGAGAGATATATGCCGAAGAAATGTATTTTCTTAGATCGTTTTGTTCGAAATGTCTTGATAGTGGTTTGAAGTTTGAAACACGACTTTATGTCTAAAAAGCTAACACACACTACCTACTACTAGACTACGACGACTTTTTCCTTTCAACTTGATAAGACTTCACTATTAAGATCTCTTTTCCTTTCGATACATTTTTTAGGTTTCAATATAAAAAGCAATTCAATGAAATTAAATTTAACTCGAGGCGTTGAATTATGCGGCTGATATACATATGCCCACTTTTGTACAATACCTCCAACAGGAAAGACTTGAAAAGATTTACACGTAATTTTTGATTTTACAGTTATAACAAGCAAACTAAAGTCATGCGAATAAACGCCATTAGCACAGAGAGTATCATGCTGCAAGGACAATGGTAGGCAATATAGTAAAAAAAAAAGTAGAGGAAAAGTGTGCAAGGATTGTATACTACACACTGCATAGCAGCATGAATAAGAGGACAATTAAACAGACGAACTAATCTTGCATCACTTAAGACATCAGTAAAGACCCCTATGAGGTAAGGAAGTAAACACAATCAAGGAAAACCCACAAAACAAATGCTCCATTGTCATGTGCAGAATATTTTGACTCAACACGTTTCTCTGGGACATGAAAAACCAGATAATATTGTAAAGATGGTGCCTAGAAGGTAATGGTCCACCAAAGAGACACAACTATCCAAGAGCTAAAGAAAAGCGAGTTTACACAAGAAGGTGTCTTTGGGGATTAGGTGGCCGTTCACAAATATCATAACACCATTTTAGGTGTTAATTTGTATATATTTTTAATTATATACATAATTGGCCATTTACAACCCTTCAGTCTTCCTGATTTTGGTGGAACTTGGTCAGTACAGACACTGCGTTTACTCGTGGCATCACAACGGGCCGCTATGCGTGCTCAAGTGAGCTCTTTGTTATCAGAGCTACCACTTCGACCTAACCTAACCCTTCAGTCAAGATTACAACCAAGATTCTAACACTACCCATGTTGTGGTTAGTGTTGGTCAGTACAAAGACTGCGTTGTCTCGTGGGATCACAACGGGCCGCTATGCGTGCTCAAGTGAATTCTTTGATATCAGAGCTACCACTTTGACCTAACCTAACCCTTCAGTCAAGATTACAACCAAGATTCTAACACTACCCATGTTGTGGTACCAGCCTAAAATTAAAAGTCGACTCGGAATGATTGATCTGAGAAACTTTTCATTACAATTTTATTTTATTCTGAGACTTCTACCCAGGAGACTGATGAGAGGAAGTCGCTGAAGAAATAAACACAAAGACGGAGTCCAATAAGCCAACATACTACCTACTAGGCTAGCTGGTTCATCAAACATGATTTCCAATCTGTCCGTGCTGCCATCATGCTGTACATTTACTATCCTTTGAACGATCTAGAGCGCCCTGATATTATATTCAATCCAGTTCCGGGGTTGGAAGTATTAAAGGATCCAAGAACCCTACATCTGTAGTTATTCTTAAGTGATGCTACTGCGGCAGATGTGACATAAATTAGATTCTGCAGGAGCCAACTTGTCTCCTGTTCTTTTTTGTTGCAACTATGGTGAACTAGAACCCACATTGAAGTGTTTTGAGACAAGAAGCTTAAGGAATTCATTGCTGTACTCCCTTAATAAGTCAACTATAATCGCGTGATTATCAAAGGGAATGTACCCTCCTGCCTTGACCTCAGTATTTAAGAAAACTGTAGTAATACAGATGTTGATACTGATATCGAGGCATTAATGGCATTGCATCGCTTTCACTGAGTATAAAGAGATCTTATTTTGAACTCCTTATTGAAGATAAGTTCGGATGCACATTAATTTTGTGACCATCCTCGTATACATACATATATGAAAATGTATTGTTTATATTTATTTATTTTTATATAAATTTTTTTCAATATTTGCAAAGTATTTGTTTAAATATTTTATTTTTGTTGAATGCAATCAATTCGTTTATTTCAATAGATTTTTCATGCATGCATGTTTATTACGTTTTGCATAGAAATTGCATTTAAAAATTAATTTTATTTAAATTAAATCCATGTCAGTTCACAATTTTTGTTGTTGTTGTTTTTATTCAATTCGATTCATTTCATTTTTTTCGGCTATACTTGTACAAAATGTTGAGGATATTGGGTGTATGCCGCATAGGAACATAGGGTTACTATTAAGAGTAAAAAAGCTACGTGAGACGCTAGGTCGTAATCCAGACTGAAGAGTTGTAATGACCGACCAATTATGTGTGTTAGGTATGTATGTATGTAAATATTTACACTACTACACTGAGTGGTATTTTAAGCCCCTTCCTGCTGGTGTTACTAGGCACACGGGACCATCAATATTTCTCCCGTACAGTGTGATAAGCTTCATGAAGAATCTGTTATTCTTGCGAAGAGCGGCCTTAATACTCCAATCATACAATCTGTACTGTATTCCCTCCTCTCCCACTTTATAGGGTATTCATATAACGCCTCCTCCAAAGCTATTGGTCTGAGAAACTTCGGCATACTACTTGGTAAACAATGCCAGTTCTCTGCCTAGTAACTGATATACAACCCACCAACATATATTGTATTATTTGTTGTATTTATTGAATATATTTTCCTTCGGTTGATTAAATTATCTAGTCATTCCAAAATTGATATAAAATTTGTATTCAATTAAATATGATTGAAGAGCAGCATCATAGCCTGGCAATAAAAATCACCATCAAATAGAAAAACAATTTTTTTATACTCATAAAAAATACAACAAAACAAGAGAATCTTTTTCAAAATTTATTTAATTTTTTAGAGTTTTTTTTTTGGTTTAAACAAATCCTTTTGCAATAGCCATTAAAATCCATATTTTCTGTTATTTTTTTGTATGAATTGCATTCTAATCTTTGGCAATTTAGGAGCTTTTCACCTGCTGGTTTTATATGAATTTTATGCTTCTAAGCCATGAATTTTTTATGCTTTAGTTAGGGTTATTAGCGTATTATTTATGACTGACTCGTGGCATAAAGGTGGCTTTCAATAAAACATAAAAAAGAAAAAAATTTAAACAACCTAAACACAATCGATGTGGAATATATGAAACGACAGACGAGATACTTAGGATCTGACTTTTGCCGTTAAAAGATTTGAAATTGGGTGTCTATTGTTTTCGGCCTCTCCTTAAGAACAAAGAAAACATCATCCCAGTATCCACTAACGGACTTTGTAAATCATGCAATAAATTCGAATGTGAAATCTTTTCAAAATAGTCCAGCCTTAGATTGATCCTAAGTATACCTCACAATGGCACTATAACTAGAGCGTATATGCTTCTAATGGGTTCAGAACTTATAGCTTGAATGGGAAGACAAATTTGAAAGAAAAGAAGATGATTCTACTCAATCAGGACGAGGTAGAGACTATATAAAGTCTTATTAGATAATTATAGTGCCACCATTCAAACCAGGAGTAATCTGAGGAACAAGAATCAAGCTGTATATTCTATAACGAGGAAAACAAATGTTCTGAACTTGAGTTGGCATTAATGCAGTTCGGGAAAAAGTACTTGGAGTCCTTACTAACAGGGGAAAACATTCGATAGTTCGTCACAGACTTCGTAGTCTAGTAGGTAGTTTGTTCGCTAAGACGTAAAGCTCGGGTTCGAGCCCCAGGCCAGACATCAAAAAACGAAATATGAAAAAAAATATTTCTTCGGCGACTTACTCTCAGCAGATTTCTGGCAAAAACTCTGAGAGTAAATAAAGCTGCCACGAAAAGTTTCTCCAAAAAGTGTCGTTCGGAGTCGACTTTAAACTGTAGGTCCCCCCACTCATGTATAAAATTAACACACACAACATAAGTGGTGGGAGAGAATAGGTTGTAATCCTGACTGGAGGGTTGTAATGGCCAATTATGTATGTATGTATAGTTCGTCTCAGCAATAATATTGGGAGAGACAATATAGGGAAATCTTGTATAGTCTGATAAGTGCAGTAGAAATAGTTTTTCTTTAACCAGAGTCTACAGAGCTAGCTCGGTAGACATTCGAGCTTATACAGTAATCCCTCGATTTACGTCTCAGTTGGTTCCAAAAAAAGGTGACGTAAATCGAAACGACGTAAATCGAATTTCATATTGCTCTTACTACCAAGTAGTATGTTTTTAACAAGGAACTTAAAAAAGTAAAGTAATCCCTCGATTTACGTCGCAGTTGATTCCAAAAAAGTCTAGTTCTGTAGACATTTGCTCACTGTGTGGAAATAAGGGTTAGGTGTGACATGTCCTTGAATGTATACTGTGATGATGTCATTACATTTATTATTATTGTGGTGGAGATGTGCATTGGTGTTGTGACCAGACGATCTATTATGCTTCCCTTATACTATATAAGGTATCCCTATAATATTTCCCTAAAGCCTATTGCCCTGACAATGCTAGTTCCATGCCCAGCATCTGATGTTTTCTTCTGGAAAGCATTAATACTTCAAAGCGTCCATGAAAGTGTTATATTTTTTTCATTCGCATCGTCACAAAATGTACCTATTGGTCTTGAAACAACCTCCACTCTGTAAAAGTAAACTTTGAGTACAGAATTCCCTTTCGAAAGCCTGAGGTTATCAACCTCAGGTTATTCATTGATAGCTTGATGCTTGATTTAAATCTCCTTCTATTGTAATTTCCTAACGAATAGTTTGATTACATCAAACCCACATAGTTCGAAGAAGAGCCTTCGTTGAGCTTACATTTTCAAATATTTGCCTCTACACCACAGCTGGATTCTGGCCTCATCAATGGAGGGAAAGCTTTCCTCCTCAGCTGTGCAATAACGAATGATTATTTTAAAACCACATTTACTCTTAATTTATAGGAATACACGCGTTTTTATATTTAAAAAAAAAAGAAGAAAGAAAAAGTATTAAATTTTCTTTACAATTAACTTCAATGGCAACACTAATCAACTGCATCGTATACGTATGTATGTATGTATTATTTGCATTCGTTTTTGTGCATTAGTTTTTCGTTATTTAATTGTAATGGTGTTGGTTATATAGTTTACACAACAAAAGCCACTTTTGTTTTTCAATTTCTGTCTCTCTCAAGTTTCCCTCGCCTTCCAACTGTCTCTTTGGTGTAGTAAAACTGTGTTTTTGTTGTTTGTTGTTGTTATTATTATATTGTCATAGCACATTTGTTGCATAATTAATGTTGATATAAAATATAATTATCTTGAGAGCTTTATTTGCACACCAGAGAGAGAGAGAGAGAGTATAAGCAAAGCAAGCAAGCATGAAGAGAGAAAGGACAGGAAGAGTTGCTTAAAAAAAAACAAAACATTGCTTTGCTTGACATTTCTTATAAGAACCCCTCCACCCCATAAATGTATTGGTATTTTTAAGAATTGTTTTTGTTGTTGTTATTGTTGTTGTTAATATTTATTTTCACCATTGTTTAGCAACTACACCCCTGTGTAAAACTTGGTTTTTATTGCAGTTTGTAGTTCTAAGTTTTATGGGGTGGTAAAATAAAGAAAGAAATAACACACAGTAATGTTTATTTTTTTGAGAGTAAGGGAAAAAGGAGAAAAATAATGTTTATGTGTATGTATAGCAGAGTATGGGTGTGCTTTTGCCTTGACTATCCATTCAAGTGTTTATTTACGTAAACAAAATGTCATTTTGATGGATTAGTTTTTGTTGGCATTTGATAAATTTTTGTAGTAAATGTCTCACTCTCTTTCTGCTTTCCTCAGTCTCCTTGTCTCTCTCTCTCTTTCTCCCACACACAGTTGATTATATATTTATTTAGTTATGGTTGCATATAGAAATATTAGTTATTGTGTCAGTATTGAAAAATGTACAACAACAGCAATAACAAAAATAAAAGAGAGCAGAGAGTAAACCTATCAATGGAAATTTTAATTTAATCAACAGATATTTTCCTGGTTTATTATTGTTTTTGTTGCTGTTGTTTTATAATTGTGTGTGTGTGTGTTTGTTTGGAATTTGAAATTAAATTAGTTTTTCATTTTAGTTGATCATTTTGTAACCTAAAAAGCATTCCATTGTCGTTCAATTAAAAACACACAAATTTTTTATTTTGTTTTCTAATCAATTTGGCAGAGAGTCAAAAATTTTCTACATGCAGAGAATATTTCAAATATTCCTTTTACAACAGCAAACTAGTTTCGATAATTTAATAAAGACCTCATCCCCCCAACAGAACAAAAAAAAACTAGGTTTTAGTATGTCCCACACAGTTACAAACAACCTTAATCACAAGAAATATTTGAAGATAAATAATTTCCGAATAATTTTGTTGGTAAACTAAATCAGTCACCAAGAGTATCAGTTAGAAAAGAACATAATTTATGTTTAAAAATGAAATAAATTTTGTTAAAAATATACGCTCTCATGTACATACATTTCGCGTCAAAAGTAGTGCCTAACTTTGAAGTCTATTTTATGAGTAAGGCCTGGGTTGGATTATTATGACAAATTATTACGTACACAGGCGCGTTCAGTCAATGCTTGCTTCAAACTAAACAACTATGTTCGATACAGCATCATGTGGTTTTAGACCATTTGACTTATATATGGTTCTACGGCAAAAACCGTGACTAATCCACGGATAATCAACTAAAGCTTGAGCATTTTAAAGCCAATACGTTTCAAGTTACCCCCAAGATAACGTCCGAAATGTAAACAAATTTTTCAGCAACAATTTCAAGAGCATCAATTGCGAGGAGGTAGTGTATTCGTTTATTAATGAAGAGCCTACGATTCAAACTCTAGACTAGGCATCATAAATAAAACGAAATGAAAAAATATTTCTTTGGGCAACTTCCTTTCAGAATCTTTTGATAAAAACTCTGAAAGTGAAATAAAATTTCCACGAAAAAGTTTCGCAAAAAGTCTGAAGTTCGGAATCGACAAATTAACACACGCAACATTGAGTGGAATGAAAAGATGGGTCATAATCCTGACTAAAGAGTTGAACTGAACTTACAAGTCACTCATCCTCCCTGGTTTCCTTTTTTTCGCGCAGATAAAATGGATACTATAAGCCAGCGATGCAGCAGCCTTGAGAGTATTCGAGAAAAAAGTTCTATGGAGGATTTTGGGTCCAGTACGAGTTGGCTAAAATTTAAACATCCGATCCGATAATGAGCTGTATAAGCTCCTCAGCGACATGGACGTTGTGCAGCACATTAACATCCAGCTGCTCTACACTGGCTCGGACATATCGTTCAGATGGACGATGATATCCCGGCGAGGCGGGTATTTGATATGAAAGTCGGCGTAGACGATTACCTTGTCTGCGTTGGAAGGACCAAATTGAGAGAACCCTGTCATCGATTGGTGTGACCATCTTGCAAGGGCACACAAAAAGCAGCAGCGCCTTAAAAAATGTGTTAAATTAGGCCGAATTCCATTAAACGAGTTGTCGAACCAATAAAAAGCTCCTCAAAGACATGTACATTGTGCAGCACATTAAAATCCGTCTGCGCTGCAGTAACTCGGCTATGTCTTTCGGTCTTACTTTTGCCGTTAAAAGATTTGAAATTGGGTGTCTATTGTTTTCGGCCTCTCCTTAAGAACAAAGAAAACATCATCCCAGTATCCACTAACGGACTTTGTAAATCATGCAATAAATTCGAATGTGAAATCTTTTCAAAATAGTCCAGCCTTAGATTGATCCTAAGTATACCTCACAATGGCACTATAACTAGAGCGTATATGCTTCTAATGGGTTCAGAACTTATAGCTTGAATGGGAAGACAAATTTGAAAGAAAAGAAGATGATTCTACTCAATCAGGACGAGGTAGAGACTATATAAAGTCTTATTAGATAATTATAGTGCCACCATTCAAACCAGGAGTAATCTGAGGAACAAGAATCAAGCTGTATATTCTATAACGAGGAAAACAAATGTTCTGAACTTGAGTTGGCATTAATGCAGTTCGGGAAAAAGTACTTGGAGTCCTTACTAACAGGGGAAAACATTCGATAGTTCGTCACAGACTTCGTAGTCTAGTAGGTAGTTTGTTCGCTAAGACGTAAAGCTCGGGTTCGAGCCCCAGGCCAGACATCAAAAAACGAAATATGAAAAAAAATATTTCTTCGGCGACTTACTCTCAGCAGATTTCTGGCAAAAACTCTGAGAGTAAATAAAGCTGCCACGAAAAGT
This sequence comes from Sarcophaga rosellei, assembly GCA_930367235.1. Lineage (NCBI taxonomy): Eukaryota > Metazoa > Arthropoda > Insecta > Diptera > Sarcophagidae > Sarcophaga > Sarcophaga rosellei. Next base: position 9,082,059 of record OV884020.1, on the reverse strand, counting down.
TTCTCCAAAAAGTGTCGTTCGGAGTCGACTTTAAACTGTAGGTCCCCCCACTCATGTATAAAATTAACACACACAACATAAGTGGTGGGAGAGAATAGGTTGTAATCCTGACTGGAGGGTTGTAATGGCCAATTATGTATGTATGTATAGTTCGTCTCAGCAATAATATTGGGAGAGACAATATAGGGAAATCTTGTATAGTCTGATAAGTGCAGTAGAAATAGTTTTTCTTTAACCAGAGTCTACAGAGCTAGCTCGGTAGACATTCGAGCTTATACAGTAATCCCTCGATTTACGTCTCAGTTGGTTCCAAAAAAAGGTGACGTAAATCGAAACGACGTAAATCGAATTTCATATTGCTCTTACTACCAAGTAGTATGTTTTTAACAAGGAACTTAAAAAAGTAAAGTAATCCCTCGATTTACGTCGCAGTTGATTCCAAAAAAGTCTAGTTCTGTAGACATTTGCTCACTGTGTGGAAATAAGGGTTAGGTGTGACATGTCCTTGAATGTATACTGTGATGATGTCATTACATTTATTATTATTGTGGTGGAGATGTGCATTGGTGTTGTGACCAGACGATCTATTATGCTTCCCTTATACTATATAAGGTATCCCTATAATATTTCCCTAAAGCCTATTGCCCTGACAATGCTAGTTCCATGCCCAGCATCTGATGTTTTCTTCTGGAAAGCATTAATACTTCAAAGCGTCCATGAAAGTGTTATATTTTTTTCATTCGCATCGTCACAAAATGTACCTATTGGTCTTGAAACAACCTCCACTCTGTAAAAGTAAACTTTGAGTACAGAATTCCCTTTCGAAAGCCTGAGGTTATCAACCTCAGGTTATTCATTGATAGCTTGATGCTTGATTTAAATCTCCTTCTATTGTAATTTCCTAACGAATAGTTTGATTACATCAAACCCACATAGTTCGAAGAAGAGCCTTCGTTGAGCTTACATTTTCAAATATTTGCCTCTACACCACAGCTGGATTCTGGCCTCATCAATGGAGGGAAAGCTTTCCTCCTCAGCTGTGCAATAACGAATGATTATTTTAAAACCACATTTACTCTTAATTTATAGGAATACACGCGTTTTTATATTTAAAAAAAAAAGAAGAAAGAAAAAGTATTAAATTTTCTTTACAATTAACTTCAATGGCAACACTAATCAACTGCATCGTATACGTATGTATGTATGTATTATTGCATTCGTTTTTGTGCATTAGTTTTTCGTTATTTAATTGTAATGGTGTTGGTTATATAGTTTACACAACAAAAGCCACTTTTGTTTTTCAATTTCTGTCTCTCTCAAGTTTCCCTCGCCTTCCAACTGTCTCTTTGGTGTAGTAAAACTGTGTTTTTGTTGTTTGTTGTTGTTATTATTATATTGTCATAGCACATTTGTTGCATAATTAATGTTGATATAAAATATAATTATCTTGAGAGCTTTATTTGCACACCAGAGAGAGAGAGAGAGAGTATAAGCAAAGCAAGCAAGCATGAAGAGAGAAAGGACAGGAAGAGTTGCTTAAAAAAAAACAAAACATTGCTTTGCTTGACATTTCTTATAAGAACCCCTCCACCCCATAAATGTATTGGTATTTTTAAGAATTGTTTTTGTTGTTGTTATTGTTGTTGTTAATATTTATTTTCACCATTGTTTAGCAACTACACCCCTGTGTAAAACTTGGTTTTTATTGCAGTTTGTAGTTCTAAGTTTTATGGGGTGGTAAAATAAAGAAAGAAATAACACACAGTAATGTTTATTTTTTTGAGAGTAAGGGAAAAAGGAGAAAAATAATGTTTATGTGTATGTATAGCAGAGTATGGGTGTGCTTTTGCCTTGACTATCCATTCAAGTGTTTATTTACGTAAACAAAATGTCATTTTGATGGATTAGTTTTTGTTGGCATTTGATAAATTTTTGTAGTAAATGTCTCACTCTCTTTCTGCTTTCCTCAGTCTCCTTGTCTCTCTCTCTCTTTCTCCCACACACAGTTGATTATATATTTATTTAGTTATGGTTGCATATAGAAATATTAGTTATTGTGTCAGTATTGAAAAATGTACAACAACAGCAATAACAAAAATAAAAGAGAGCAGAGAGTAAACCTATCAATGGAAATTTTAATTTAATCAACAGATATTTTCCTGGTTTATTATTGTTTTTGTTGCTGTTGTTTTATAATTGTGTGTGTGTGTGTTTGTTTGGAATTTGAAATTAAATTAGTTTTTCATTTTAGTTGATCATTTTGTAACCTAAAAAGCATTCCATTGTCGTTCAATTAAAAACACACAAATTTTTTATTTTGTTTTCTAATCAATTTGGCAGAGAGTCAAAAATTTTCTACATGCAGAGAATATTTCAAATATTCCTTTTACAACAGCAAACTAGTTTCGATAATTTAATAAAGACCTCATCCCCCCAACAGAACAAAAAAAAACTAGGTTTTAGTATGTCCCACACAGTTACAAACAACCTTAATCACAAGAAATATTTGAAGATAAATAATTTCCGAATAATTTTGTTGGTAAACTAAATCAGTCACCAAGAGTATCAGTTAGAAAAGAACATAATTTATGTTTAAAAATGAAATAAATTTTGTTAAAAATATACGCTCTCATGTACATACATTTCGCGTCAAAAGTAGTGCCTAACTTTGAAGTCTATTTTATGAGTAAGGCCTGGGTTGGATTATTATGACAAATTATTACGTACACAGGCGCGTTCAGTCAATGCTTGCTTCAAACTAAACAACTATGTTCGATACAGCATCATGTGGTTTTAGACCATTTGACTTATATATGGTTCTACGGCAAAAACCGTGACTAATCCACGGATAATCAACTAAAGCTTGAGCATTTTAAAGCCAATACGTTTCAAGTTACCCCCAAGATAACGTCCGAAATGTAAACAAATTTTTCAGCAACAATTTCAAGAGCATCAATTGCGAGGAGGTAGTGTATTCGTTTATTAATGAAGAGCCTACGATTCAAACTCTAGACTAGGCATCATAAATAAAACGAAATGAAAAAATATTTCTTTGGGCAACTTCCTTTCAGAATCTTTTGATAAAAACTCTGAAAGTGAAATAAAATTTCCACGAAAAAGTTTCGCAAAAAGTCTGAAGTTCGGAATCGACAAATTAACACACGCAACATTGAGTGGAATGAAAAGATGGGTCATAATCCTGACTAAAGAGTTGAACTGAACTTACAAGTCACTCATCCTCCCTGGTTTCCTTTTTTTCGCGCAGATAAAATGGATACTATAAGCCAGCGATGCAGCAGCCTTGAGAGTATTCGAGAAAAAAGTTCTATGGAGGATTTTGGGTCCAGTACGAGTTGGCTAAAATTTAAACATCCGATCCGATAATGAGCTGTATAAGCTCCTCAGCGACATGGACGTTGTGCAGCACATTAACATCCAGCTGCTCTACACTGGCTCGGACATATCGTTCAGATGGACGATGATATCCCGGCGAGGCGGGTATTTGATATGAAAGTCGGCGTAGACGATTACCTTGTCTGCGTTGGAAGGACCAAATTGAGAGAACCCTGTCATCGATTGGTGTGACCATCTTGCAAGGGCACACAAAAAGCAGCAGCGCCTTAAAAAATGTGTTAAATTAGGCCGAATTCCATTAAACGAGTTGTCGAACCAATAAAAAGCTCCTCAAAGACATGTACATTGTGCAGCACATTAAAATCCGTCTGCGCTGCAGTAACTCGGCTATGTCTTTCGGTATTTGATGCTAAAATCGGTGTACTAGTGTGACTAACTGGTGAAGATGCAGATGTGCTTAGAAGGAAATGCTAAATTAGGCAGAATTTCGATAAACCAGTTGTCGAACCAATAATGAGCTCCTCAACGGCATGAACGTTGTACAACTTATTAATATCCAGTTGCGCTGCACTGGCTCGGGCATGTCGTTCGGATTTAAGAGAATGTTTCGACGAGATGGGTATTTGATGCGGAAATTGGAGTAGACAACGACCTTGTCTGCGTTGGATGGACCAAATTGAGGAAGCCCTGTCATCGAGTAGTGTGACTAACTGGTGAAGGCGCACAAGAAGCAGAGGCGCCTAGAAGGATATGTTAAATTAGGCCGAATTCCGAATATTAGAACCAATAATGAGCTCTTCAACGAGATGAACGTTATGCAACACATTAATATCCAGCTGCGCTGCACTAGCTCGGCCATATCGTTCAGATGGAAGAGGATGTTCCGACGAGAAGGATGTTTGATGGGGGAATTAACCGAAATCGTCGTAGAGAGACAACCTTGTCTGCATTGGAAAATCCAAATTAAGAAAGTCCTGTCATTGATTGGTGTGACCAACTGGTCAAAAGCCGCTCAAGAAGCAGTGGCGCATGGAGGGATGTGTTAAATTAGACCGAAATTCGATAAACGGATTGATAATTAACATTTAGACTGCCACGTCATCCATATTCGGGTTACAGTAAAATTTCTGATGGCGCCGCGTCATCCGTATTGGGGTGATGCTTATTTGACTTCTACTTCTACTACTACGAGTGGCCTAAGGGAGATTTTACTGTAAACGCCTGTGGCAGTCAACGTGTTAAGTAATTAAATCAGTAAGAAGTTATGGTGGACATTTCGTGCCTCCATCAACTAACTTTTTCAAAGGTTTAGGCATTCAAAGGTTTAGGCATTCTCCCTTTAAGGGCGTGCTATACAATGGGTCAACTTGACCTCCGGGTAGTGTTCTTGTCTCATTTGACAAGTACACGTCCTCCAAACTAAACTAATTGCAGATGAAAATTTCCCAGACAATAGTAGCTCACACATTCGAGCCTCCAATGATATTGTAAGTTCAACATTATGACCATAACTATTGTCCATAGCAGTGTATACAACCCTGACAGATATTCCTATTCACTAGCTTATCTAATATGGCTGGTCCCCATCCAGAGCTGATTCATCTATTCGGATGCATGAAGGGGTGTCCCGGACATTTATAGGATCCGCGATTACTATGCTCTTCATAAAAAAGGATGTCTTTACTATGTTTCATGTTTTGTAATCGAATCGAGTTTCCCTCGAGTACGCCTAGTTTTCCATTTGCCTACACTTCACACCCTAATGACTGTAGGGATTTCTTTTTCAAATTTATTATTCCCACTGTAGGGCATCCTTTAATCGTTCTCAGTCACGTATAGCTCACATATTTTTAGTTTTTTTTTTTGTTTTTTTGTCACCGCTTTTTGTCGTTGCCATTGATGTTATGGTGATGGATATGAAATGATAAAAATACGTTTTTAATGGTTGACTGCATATAAAACTTTTAAGCCGTAGCTTTTGATGAGTTTTTCTACGCAGATTTATTTATTTTTCTTGTTCTCTCCATTTTTTTCACTATTTTTTAATGGCAATTTATACAATATGAGTGTAAAAAAAATATTCGCGAATAAAAAATAAAAATTGTTTTCATGTCGTTTGTCATCCCTCTTTATCTTTCTATCCTGTAGTTTATTTCTCTCAATAATTTTTTTCTCTTTTTTTTTTTTATTATTTGCGATTATAAAAGAAAAAGTTCGTTGCCATGGACACTTTAGATTTTACAGTAAATATTTTATGCTGTGCATATAAAATCATATTTATTTATACAAAAGCAAAAAGAGAAATAAAATTCTCTTCTCTCTCTCACTCTCCTTCCCGCATACACTCATGGCCGTTGCTAATGGTTACGGTAAAAAAGCCATGTTTTTAATGATGTTTTTAATAGAGGAATTTTTTTACTACAGCCAGGGTGGGGTAATTAGAAATGGTGGAGTGGAAATAGGAATAAGTATAGATGGAGGACGATAAGTAATATTTAATACCATACACAAGGAATAAATATATCCAAAGCAGTTATCAAAACGAATGCATAAGGATGAGTAAAGAGTAAATGGCGCGGTCTTAGGTTGTTATTGTTATTGTCATCTAGGGGTACTAACTATTCAATATTTAGCATCACCCTTTATCTATATACATATACATATGTATCTATTAAGTCTTCTACAATCATATTGCCTTGACAAAATCAAGATGTCTTTCAGTGTAAGCAGGCTGCAATGGCCAGCACATAATATGCACACAGAGCTTGAAGCCTTCTTCCTCGAAAACTTATTATTACGCTGAATACATTTCGGTCAGAGGACATACATACATAATTGGTCATTACAACCCTTCAGTCAGGATTACGGCCTAGCTTCTCAGCCGTAGTCTAGTAGGTAGTATGTTCGCTTATTAGACGTACAGCTCGGGTTCGAGCCCCAGGCCAGACATTAAGCCGAAATATGGAAGTAAGGTCATTGTGGCCAAAAATTCCAACCCGGAAATTAGACAGGGTCTGTAGGGAACCTTTCCGACTTCAAAAAGACAATAAAAATATTTCTGTTGAATTCATTGGAGAAAAAAACGAGTGTTTCGCAACGTTTGCCAACAGCTCGGTGATCTCTGAGAAGTTCAATGCTGCATTAGCTGGAAATGCTGTTCAAGGGAAGAAGAGGATCTTATTCAGTGTAACCAAAAGGTTAATCTTGACGGCAAATTCTGGAGAAGTGAACTTGTACTCTTATACAGGGCTATCAGCATTCCACTCTATTGCTACATTGATAAGGTAAAACTACAGGGCTACGAATGCCGATTGTAGTCATACAAGGACAAAAGGTTGCACATCAGGTTTCAGATCATAATACTTATTTCAGATCATAATATGTGTAAGGGGAAAATTCAAAAGCATTTGTCACGGGAGGGCTATAGCCTAGCCTACAAAAAATAATAGACAAGATATTCTCATTATATTCTGTTTGTGACATCGTAATTATTATTGATTTGAAGGCAATGGTCTTTTTCTCTCTCCATAATCATCTTGACTTACATACATACATAATTGGCCATTACAACCCTTCGACAGGATTACGGCCTATCTTCTCAACACCACTCATGTTGTGTGCGATAATTTTATACATGAGTGGCGGGACCTACAGTTTAAAGTCGACTCCGAACGACAGATTTTTTGAGAAGCATCTTGACTTAGGTTAGATTAAATTAAGTTCGCTATTGTCACGACAAGTAGTAGACCTATTGTGCTATCATATTTTGTGGGATATTAGGAATATTGACTATTCCTCTATGTACCTGGCAAAATAACTAAGTATTTGTTCTACGAAATTCCGTTGAGATATTTAGAATGGGATTTTCACCATCCAGATGAAAATGTGATGTCCAAGTCCTTGATACAGCTACCACCACCAAGGTTCCTATCGAATTGCAATCCATTGATGTTTGTTCCAGAGCATTTTGAAGAGCTTCTGTTTTCTAATTCCAGAAATCTCTTGAGAAATTGGGGTAACGGTAATCGAACACATACACAGATATTTATAGAGAACCAACGATATCGAGAAGTAAAATTTGCCATTTACAAGGAGCTGTTTGTAAGATCATCCCACGGTTATCCTGGTATTTCAGCACAGACTGAGAAGAAACATTCGATTGAATAAGCAAAAGTTGGTTACTGCAAATGAAAAGTGAACTATAATACTGCTATTAGGCAATAGAGTTCAGGACACATATGTACATACATAATTGGCTACTACAAGCCTTCAGTCAGGATTACGGCCTAGTTTCTCACACCACTCATGTTGTGTGCCTTAATTTTATACTTGAGTGGCGGGACCTACAGTTTAACGTCGATTCCGAACGACAGATTTTTGAGAAACTTTTTCATGGCAGGTTTATTTACTCTCACAGTTCAGGGTAATTACTTGAAAAACCACACAAAATTTCGGCATAGATTTCTAATTGGAAGACAACCTCGCAAGTTTCTCAATATTTGTTTTCAACCCATTTGAATACTACACAATGGTCGCTCTTTTAAAAGTGTATGTTGTCTTTACGTTTCTCCATCTATTTTTGTCACTAAATCTTGTTACGAACTAGAAATTTCTCTTGAATAATATCGCAAAAGGGTCTATTCAAAGTTCCCTTGGCTATGAAAACTATATAATCTTCTTACCATTGGTAAGTAAATGCCTCTTGGGATCCCGAAATCTCTAACAACATAATTGACACTCTACTCTACAAGTACAGTCTGCTTTACATGGGCTTTAAACAGTTTTCAAAGCATTTATAATAAAAATAAAAATTTTTTTCCATATGGCCTCTTTAACGGCAAGATGTATGTAATTGAGAAAATATTATCACGTTTATGAGGGATGGATGGATACCTCCTGTTTTTTTTTCTCATAATATTGAAATCAACATCTTTTTCATTGTGTTGTAAAAATACTGGAGAAATAAATTTTCAATTAAAATCTAAAAATGTTCAGAGTTTTATTATAGTTTTTATGCCAAACGTCTGTCAGTCATTAAAAAATCTCTAAAAATAACCCTTCAACACACAGGCTTCCCAACAGAAAATTTCCTTTGCATTGTTACAGGTTCCTGTTTCTTTTGGATTGAAAATAGAAAGAGAAAAAATGGAGGGAGGGGGGTGAATGAAAACAGAGACCCTGTCATAAATTGAAAAGAAATGAGTGTATGAGAATATCATTGGCATTGTACAGAGTAATAATTTCTTACTTGTTATGATGCTATTGCTGCTATTGCTACTATTGTTGCTGTTGGTTTTATGTGTGTGTGTGTGCGTGTTTGTGTCTATAGAAATTTTTGGAATCATTATATTTGAAAAATACTCTCTCCTGCTATTCTATGTGTGTGTCTCACATCGTTACACCCACATATAGGGAAAGCCAGGCATATAGAAACAAAAGATGTCAATGTCATAGAGACAAGCATTCAAAAAATGTTGAAAGTATGTACGTATGTATGTGTACAAATAAATGTGTATGTGTGTGTGAGTTTATGGAGATATTAAAATCTTTTATAACATGTATTTACTAAAGCGTATGTGTATGTATATGCATATCTGTTCATTTATGTGCTTAATTGTGCTTATGTATGTATGTGTTGGTTGAGAGAAAATATTTGAAATTTTCTAATTAATCAATGGCTAATTAAAATACGGAAAATACTCATTAGACATGGTATTTTATTTCGCATTGTTTTCATGTGCATACGTATGTATGAGAGCATAATTATGTATGTATTTTGTTTGCCCCCCTATGTGTCTTACTTTGATTTGTTGCTGTCCTTTAACTGATGCTGCTTCTGCTGCTGCTGTTATCGACATCATTTCAATTGTTACAAAAGAATTTCAAAATATTAGCGGATATGTCAAAATTAACAAAAACAAAAAACGAAAACACGCACACACATACACAGAAAAGTGTAGCGACATATGTACACAAAAGCTAAGGCATGTTGCAAACAAACATTCTTGACTTTATTGTCGTCAAATGTCAATAAGAATTCTTGTCAAACACACAAAAAAAAAAACAGCGAACGCAAATATTTTACAGTCACCAAAAAGGAAATCATTTTGAAAATGTTTATAATTATGGCAGCTGCCGCCGAATGAAATAAAAGAAGAAATAAATTCCTTTACAAATATTGACAAGTCTTTTACGAGGGTTTTTTAAAAAAGAGAGCGGGAGATGGCATTTACGTACGTACTTCCCAAATAATCACAGCTTACCAGGGTGTTGGATTTCATATTTAACAGAAAGGAATTGTTATTCTAGAGCTTGAGAATGTAAAGTAATTATACGAGACAGAGGAATTGTTGGAATAATTTCTTTTTATCGTAATCTCGTAGCGATAATTTCATTATAAAACATAATTGGCCACTACAACCTGTAATTAAGCGCTCAATCCCACAGGTATAAGACTAAACCTTCACATGAAGGCAAGGGAGATAAGAGTTGTTGTAGGAGTTCTAATGGGGCCTGGCTCATTAATCCAATAGAGATGGCTTTAGGATCAGTACTGGTTACAACACTTGTCTTAAATGTATCTCTCTGATCCGTTTGGCTACCATCTGTCCCTAATGGCTAATGTAATGGTATGAAATTGCACAGGACACGCGTGGCTATAAGGCCAGAAAAGACATTGAGAAGAAAACTAAGCCGGAATATGACATATTCAAACTATAAATAATGCTGTTGAGGTAAACGCACTAGAAGAGCAATGCAGCACACACAGTGAAGAATATCAGAAATCAGTGATTATACTTGTTCTTCTTCTAGCAAGAAATCTAATACAGTCCGTGTGAGAAAACGACAAAGAAATCAAAGAAATCTTTGATCACGTATCGATGCTGAGCTCAACAAACACAACATGATACTATTAACTGGGTTCGATACAGCATATTATGATGTGCGGTTGCTGTCTGTTATGTGAAATAGATCTTAGCAAGATTTCTGCAGAATATCTAGTGATAAGAAGGTGCTATTTGACTCTTGTTATAAGAAGGCCTATGAAGGCTTCAAATCTTTATCAAGAATCGATATTAAGAGACTCTTGAGGATTATTGTGGGATTACGATTGCTGACGGAGGTGCATTACTGAACTTTTTGGTATCGATTATTACTTTTACACTCGTTGTCTGACACCTTTACTGGTGTCTTCTTTTTACGTTTCTTACGTATAAAATCTGGGGGGACTTGTATGAGCTATAATGGCCTCAAATCTATTTACGTACCTACCTAGCACCTTGTCAATTTGATCACGTTAGTAACAGGCCTACAATCACAGTCACAGAAAAAGTCGACATACACCGATACAGCATGCATACACTGTTGCATGTAGACTTTTTTATATTTTTTTATATTCGATATTGGAAAAAATCGCCAAGAAAAGAGTCTAAATATAGCGGTGTATGCAGACTTTTTCCATAACTGTATATTATTTAAAGTATCTAAGGGCTGCTTTATTTCGTTTTAATAATTACTGTTCTCTCGATTCTAACTTTAGTTCCATCTCTTATAGATCCTACCTATCAAAGTACTCGTGTATGTACGAAGTATATTATGATGCAGGACATCATTTTGATACACAGGCAATTTCTTATACTGTTTACAGTTCTTATGCATTTCCCTTTTAGGTTAATTTTTAATTTTTATTTCTGTTTATATTTTATTCTTTATATCCTACCTCCCCCTATATTACATTTCCTTGTAATTCTTTTAATAAATTCTCAATCATCTGCTGCATGTTATTCTGAAGGAAAAATGAACATGAAAATATTCCTTTTGTTAGTGCAGATAGTAAAACAAGTATGCTGCTTTAGTTTTCAAAGTGTATTCACATTTCAACAAAAAAATATTACAGAAATACTTGAAGTCTTTTTCTTTAACAGAGATATGATGATATAGTAAAACGAAGGAATATTTATATTCGAAACAGGAAAATAGGAGTATAAGTTTACAAGGAAAATATTTTTAATAGGAGAGAACAATATTAAAAAGCATTTTACAACACTAATATGAACAAATCTTGGAAATCCTGGTATTAAATACATTAAGAGCTTATAGGAAAATACAATACAATACCTCCTTGGTTCTAATCTATCTCTCAAAATTTAATATTGGAAAACAAATAAAAAGAAAAAAAATATTTTCCTACCAAAAGCTGTGAAAGTAAAAAATTGTGAAGAAAACAAAACTTTTCAAATCTGTTGGTTGGAGTGGCCGGAGGGGTTACACGATATACAGTAAAGGCAAAAAGTCTACAAACAGCGGCGATTCTTAAATTTTTTTTTTTGTTTTCAAATTAAAAAAGCTGTTATGGTGCTCTTTAAGGCAGTCAGAATTAAAAGTGTTTGAAAACAAACACGAAACGAATATAAAAAAACATAACATCAAAATTATCAGAAAAAAGGAAAAAATTTAGCAAAAAAAAGTCTACATACAGCGGTGTATGTAGACTATTTACGTAACCACATATCTAGCACATTGTCAATTTGATCACATCAATAGCAGGCCTAAAATTACAGCCACAGAAAAAAGTCTACATACACCGATATACATAGTCTACATACATACGCCGTTGCATGCAGACTTTTTTATATTTTTTTATATTCGATATTGAAAAAATCGCCGAGAAAAAAATCTAAATATAGCAGTGTATGTAGACTTTTTCCATGACTGTAAATAGTTTTAAATATTAAGAGCTGTGCTATACAACGGTGTATGTAGGCTCTTTTCTGTGACTGTACATATAAATAGTCGCTACCAGTCTATATACATGCATATGTATGTACCCGTCTGTAAACACTCCCTTGCCATTCCAATTGAAAACGTTTTAATCTAAGACGTAGAAGAAACCATTTTTAGAAATTTTTCTTTCATGGTACAAAAAAAAAACTTTCAAATATTTTAACATTTTTTTCAATTTCCAATTAGAATCTGATTTCCATTTATTTTCATCTTGTACGTCTCTTTATATACCCTAGCCTACCTCTTCTCCTTTTTCAATTTCCCTATCTCCTTTACTATCATCTCTCCCTCTCTCTATCCTCTAGGACGTATTACAATGATTTATTTTGTCCTTTGGATATTCTACTTGTCCAAAGACAAGTACTTGCCGTCAAATTTAACCTAACCTAGAACTTGATTTATAAATTTTTTTTTTTTAAATTGAAAAATTGTTTGAAAGACGTTGCAAGTTTATTTATAAAAAAAAAAAAAATATTTTATTAAAATTTAAATTTAAATTTTATTGATTTTTTTTTATTAAAAAACTATTTTTTTTTAAATGTTTTTAAACAAGCTCCTGTGTCATTGCAAAACCTTGTTCTTAAGCAAAATACGCATCCTCATTCAGAGCACAGGCAATAAATATGTATGCATTGTTTTGAAAAAGAAAACAAAAAGACACAAAAAAACTCACAGCAACAGTTTAACATCATTATTACGATCTTATAATATGATTATGATAGAGAAATCCGTTACGATAATTATTATTGATGAAGATGAGTAATACAACAACAGACAATACATAGAGTATTAAAGTTATATAAAAATAGAGAGCGTATTAAAAGCATGAATAATCATGTCTACAGATAACAGACAAAAAAATAATCCAATTGTTGTTGTCATAAAAAATTTGTTATTGTTTTACCTTTTTATTAATACATTATTCACTTGCCGCTGCTGCTTCTCCTTCAGCTTTGATGAAAAATTTTGGAACAATCCAGAATGATGATTCACTTTAGCACACATTTTATAACTTTTTTAATTTTTTTATTATTAACAAATACACGCACTTTTACTTAAACTATCCTTATGGATTTAATACTTTACTTTTATTATTAAACAAATATTGAAAATAATTTACTTTTTTTTAATATAATTTTACACTCCACTCACTATACACAAACACTTTATACTTTACATTTATTTATTTATTTTATTTAAATTTATTTATTTCTTTTAAACGATTTAAAATTATTTCACGACAGTTAATTATTTTAGACGCTACTCTTCACTCAATGACTGCCAGTAAATCAATAAGTAAATCTCTAAACAAACAAACAAACTAAACTTTTAGTACTGCCATATATCGTATACTGCGTATATATCTAGTTAGTACTCTGTGTGTAGAGTACAAAAGGACTTTCTAATTTAAAAGTATGTTAACAATGTATGTAACTGACCTATAGTCTCTCCTCAACATAAAAAACGTACGAAAATTACTGAGCATCTTAATATCAAGAAAAAAGAGTATTAAGTACTCTCTCTCTTTCTCCCATACTAAATATTTTAATCAATTATGTACGTAAGTTTAGGCAACAGGCAACACTGTTTATACATTAAATAGGTATTGCAAATAGAGAGTCGTGAGAAGACCATAAGAATAAACAACAATAACAATACAATTATATTTACATACGTCATCGTCATCAAAAAGAGCATGAGATGTTAGTGAACTTGAACTTGAGTATTTCTCCAATTTTAAGAAAAGCAATAACAACAACTGTATTACGCAAAATTTTTGTGTTGTACTTTGTTATTGTACATAGTAACTGTTATTCAATATAATATTTTTGTTTTCTCACATTTCTATGCAGTTTTTAATGACCACAAAGTGTACCAGAGATGGGAGTTGTTTTTTTAGAACTAAATTTACTGCTCGTTATACCATTTTGAAGTGAGAAATTAGGTACTGAATAGAATAATAGAAGGAGTTTAGGGTTTGGCAAAGTGTTTGCAGACTATAACACTATGCGTACGTAAAATTAAATCTAAAATAATTACGAAATTCTTCTCGTGTTTTAAAAACGATAGTAAGTAAGTAGTAAACATTTTTGTAGCATTGTGAACGAAGTTTTTGGAAACCTTTTCTGCCTGTTAAGATCAAAAATTTCTAAAAAAAAATATCGATATGGGGGGACTCTCAGCAACTACGTACATTTCTTCCATCTATACATGCATTTTATTTCTTCATATAGAAATACACAACCGTTCTAAGGAATAATAATGTTCATGGAAAAATTTAAAGAAACTAACTTAACCTCACGATTGTCATCGGTATCAGTTTTCTATTCTACAATTTATAAATAATGATTTTAATATAGCCTAAGTACTTTAAAAAGATTCACAATTTAACATCATATCAATATTAACATCCCTGGCCTTAGTTTATTAGAGGACCAACAGTGTGTTCTCTTTAAATTAACTGTTTTTCTCCAATAACTTCATAATGTTCTGCTTTAACTTTCTTCTTTTTGTTTTGCAGTTTAATTTATTGTTATCGTATACGGTATTGGTATTTGATATTGTTTGTGTTTTTGTTTTGTATTCAATTTTTCTTTTGCTTAGACTCTTTTTGCACACTATCTAGATTAGACTACAGCCTCTATGCTCTGTAAATAGCAGAAGTATTGCAGAATGAGTTATTCTATGTGATATTGTTTGTGTTTTTGTTTTGTATTCAATTTTTCTTTTGCTTGGACTCTTTTTGCACACTATCTATACTAGACTACAGCCTCTATGCTCTGTAAATAGCAGAAGTATTGCAGAATGAGTTATTCTATGCTAACCCTCTGTCATCATCTTACCACTTTACTTTGTTCATCAACATTGTAGCTTATCAACATTGTTTCTTATCATATTGTAGCACATCAACATTGTTTAATATAAACATTGTAGCTTATCAACATTGTTTCTTATCAACATTGTTGCTAAATATTCTGCAACTTCTTGTTTTGCTTGCGTATTGGAAATCTTGAGCGAGACTAGATCAAATGCTTAATTCAATTATTTTGTTCAGAGAGTCTCCAGTGAGATGGGAGTTATTTTTTTAGAATTGAATTAATCGCACGTTATACATTATGTTTTGAAGCGAGAAATTACATACTGAATAGAGTAATAGAGGGAGATGAGGCTTCGGCAACGAGTTTCTGCGCTATAATACTATACGTATTATTATGAAAAATTTAAATGATAATGAAATTCATTTTTTATTTTAAAATGAACGTAAGTAAGTGTAATAGAAATTTTTGTGGGCTTTCTAAAGGACCTTTTGAAGACCTGCTCTGCCTGTTAAATCCAAATTTCCAATTTCTATGATAAATATCGATATGGGGAGAAACAGTGTCAGGAACTAGGCACTTATTTCTTATTTATTTTGTTTTGTTGTATATGTATGTATTTGATTTCTTCTCTCAGTCGGTCAAAAAATTTGTTAAAAATTTATAAATAATGTCTTTCACATGGCCTATGTACTTTAAAAACATTCAAAATTTAGCATCATATCACCATTAACATCCCTGGCCTTAGTTTATTAGAGGACCAACAGTGTGTTCTCTTTAAATTAACTCTTTAACTCTCTTTCTCCATATTTCCAATGCTTCATAATGTTGTTCTTTGACTCTCTTCTTTTGAACCTGAACTTATTGTTATCGTTTACGATATTGGCACTTGATATTGTTTGCGTTTTTGTTTTGTATTTCTTGTATTTCTCTTTTACTTAGACGATCTGATTTGGCTTTCTGACTATGGCGAATCTATTAGATTACGGCGAATCTGCAACTACATTAGCTAGCCTTTAAATAACGAATAATGATTCGTAGATTAATCGAGTTTTCTATAAATAAAGTTCTTTGACTACATGAAGCTCGTAGCGTAAAATGTGTAAGCATCTATACTTACTTATTTAATTAATTTAGTCATTACAACCGTGAGAAACAAGGTCGTAATCCTGACTGAGGAGTTGTAATGACGAATTATGTATGTGTTATGTATGTATTACAATCGTTTAGTCAGGACTACAACCTAGCTTTTTCATACCACCTATTCTGTGTGTGTTAATTTTATCAATGTGTGGTCTAATCTGCAGTTTAAAGTCGACTCTGAACGACAAATTTTTAGAGAAACTTTTCATGAGTTTTTCCCAGAAATCTGTGACGATCTTCATTCTCATCAAGTGTTTCTTGAGTCTACAGTGTCCAATCAAAGGGCCGTTTACTAGCCAAAGGTTATTTCAATATATGGTTATTTCAATATATTATACTCTTACACAACAAAGGTTTAGCTTGCCTCGAATTTATGCGGTTTCCTAAGAGCCTTTATTTATTCCTGTCTTACCCCTTTTTCATTATGTATACCCTTCCAAACACTTATTTGCAAGCCACAGAATGATGCTCTTCTTGTAAGCTTCCTCTATCTGCTCATGTCGCGAATACCTACATACATGACTTGAGACCCGGTATAGGGAAATCTTGTGTCATAAAAGTCACATACATAAGTAAGAAGATTCTCATACCACTTATGTTGTGTATGTATGTTAATTTTTATACGAGAGCGGCAGGACCTATAGCTTAAAGTCGACTCCGAATGACAAATTTTTAGAGAAACTTTTCATGGCAATTTGATTTAACTCCAAGAAATCTGCTAAGAGAGGAAGTCGCCGAAGACATGTTTCAATTTGTTCGAGATGTCTGACCTGAGGTTTGAACCGTGGCCTCACGTCTAATAACACACAACCTACTAAAGTACCTACTAGACTACGGTGACTTCCATTTCCTCTATTTTCAGACAATGTCTTAAAAGGGTTCTCTTCAATGCAACTAATTGATGATGGTATTAAGCTCACGGCCTTCACGGGCTCTACGGTGTCTGATGCGAGACTAGAAACGAATTTGAAGAGAAGTGATCTTAAGCTGTACTAGATGAGAAGTGTTGTTAGCTTTCTAACTAAGGCCATAAGCATCACAGTATTAAAATACAAAGGAAGACTTCCAACAGGCATGATATATACAAGAGTAGTAAACTAATTTGAAGGGAAGTTGAACCAGATGAGAAGTATTATCAGAAACTAAGCATCACAGTATTAAAATACAAAGAAAAGACTTTCAACAGGCAATTGTTCCAACAGGTTTATTGTTTTGAAAAGCTATGATTGAATGAAACATATGAATACAGGTGTTGTAGAATCTAAAGTTCTCTTAGAATTCTTTATTACTTGATTGCCAGTATCCATTAAAATTATTGAATTTCATAAAAAATTTTCATTCATTTTAAAATCTGTTTTAAATCCTTTCAAGAAATCTTCATCCTTTATAATATTTCATAACATTTTTTTTTTCAATTGTTGATATTCAGTTTTCTTTACCTTGATATAGAGAGAGTCTAATTTTTAATATGTATTCTTTTGCCGAAAAATTATTATTTTTAAAAATATTTCTTCCATCTACTAGAGTTTCTTTGTTAACTCTTGTTACCCCAAAAAAAATATAAGAAAAACAACAAAAACAACAAAAAATCCATTGAACATAAAAATTAATTAAAACATGTCCAATACACAACAGGATTTAAAATTAAATGCCAGAAAACAAAGAATATCACGAACAAAACCATACAAGGCCACCCAACCAACCTACCTACCATACAGGCATGCCTTTTTGGGAAACTGATTTCATAGAGAGGGAGTGATTGAGGTGGAGAAGTAAGGTGAGAGCCAAAGAATACTTTACTTTCTCTAAAGAATTTTCTTGAAAAATTATAAGACGAGAGAGAGGGAGATGATCTATTTATTCTTATCACACAAAATTCTTTTCTATTGAACATACAAAGAAAACAAACAAAATTTTTGATTTTCTATTCTTTTTTATTTTTTTTCCTGTTTAAGTAGAAGAGTTTGAGCAGAACAGAACAAAACAAAAAATATTAAATGAACAATAAAAGTGTTTAAAAAGTTTTATAAGACAACCAAAACTTATACTCAGGCATAGTGGCATAATACTGCAGAGTGTAAGTATATGTATGTATGTTAGGATATAGAAAAATAATATACGGAGGACGTGCTGACATACTTCCAGGGAAACACATTCACTCATGGGTTTATTGAAGGAAATTCGACCAATGTAATATGATATTAGAGACCCAATAGGAAAAATTTGACAGGTTTTTTACGATCTTTTTTAAGATTCCTAAACCACTGGTATTGCCTTGCATGAAGTCGCCGTAGTCTAGAAGACAATGTGTTATTTCCAGCTTAGGCAAGAAGAGCAAAACAAAATTTGAAAACAATTTTTTTTGGTGGCTTCCGTAATCCTGACTGAAGGGTTGTAATGGCCAATTATGTAAGGTGACCTCTTTTCAGCAGTCTAATGGGAGAGTGAGGTTCGAAGGCGATTTTAGATTATAGCTCTCGCCAGTGTTGAATAATATTAAACTCATTAAACCATACTCACTGTCTGGTGTAAGAAGCTAGATTCTAATCCTAACTAAAGGGTTTTAAAGGATAATTAAATACTCGTAAGACGCTAAAGCACTGAACTATTAAACGTTAATTTAATACCACCAAATGCAAACAAATCTTTGTTTTTTTTGGAGTGATGATGCTTTATGATTTCAAGGAAGTCTATAAAATGATTTCCAAAAAATATATTCCAGACAACAACTTCTATCAACTATTTTTGGGATTTAAACGAGTAAACAAAACGATTTCCAACTCATTTTATGTAAACTAACAACAACAAGTAATTGTACACCATTTCCAAAGGAAAATTAAAATTGAGAAATACCTAGCTGCTTATTGAGAAAGCCTAGTTCCGTATTAAGACTTCCAGCAACAACAGAAAACGAGGAAGTAAAACGATTCTTCTCCAGATAGCTTACATGACCTAACGTCTGTAGTTTGCGGTAGATTGTTTAGTCTGACTGTCCCAGTCTAGGATTATAGACTAGGGACTAGAATTATAGAAAAATCTCTTCATTCTTATCCTACAGCTCGATGATAGCTGATAAGTACAAACTCTTTGCGCACTTTGCAATTCCTTTTGTTGTAACTTTATTAAGTCATTTCCATTATAATTTCCTTCACATAGAGCTGCAAGAGTACTGCCACCAACCATATGATCTGTTCTAGAGTACTGCATTTATCATATGTAATCCCCATAATATCTCTACGAATCTGAATACCTTGACACAATTCAAGTTACTGTTCGGTATCAGTACGAATAACTTCATGCCTAAAACTTGATGCACAACCAAGTGTTTTCATCAGACATGCATTATTGCAGCTCGGGTGCCAAATATGTGTTCTAATGATTCGTTCTTCTCATCACAGAGCACATATATTGGGCTTGACGTGATCCCTACACTGGACAAGTATTCTCCTAGTCTATTCAGCTACTATTGGACAGTCTGCTGCATGACCCAACAAAAATTAAGATCTTCTCCTATCTATTCGGCTTGAAAAGAGTCTACCCCTTTCTCTAGCTTTGCCTTTCGCTGAGTATATTCATCCTAAAATTGCTTTATACGGCACGGAAAGTTTCTGTTCCTGTCAGCAGCGGCGTAAGCTGACCTACCCTATTTATTGGCGTAAATTCCCACTTAACCCGGCAATCAACAGAGGGTTACCCTGTCTTCTCTGCAAAGCTGATTCTCGACTTAACCTCACAAAGATCAAAGAGACAAATTGTTTTCGATTAACAAATGGTTTCAATAACAAAAAATGTATGTCCCATGCGACATACATACATAATTGGCCATTACAACCCTTCAGTCAGGATTACGGCCAAGCTTCTCACACCACTCATGTTGTGTGCCTTAATTTTATACTTAAGTGGCGGTATCTACAGTTTAACGTCGACTCCGAATGACAGATTTTGAGAAACTTTTTCGTGGCAGGTTTATTTACTCTCGAAGTTTTTGCCAGAAATCTGGTGAGAGGAAGTCACCGAAGAAATATTTCTTTTTTGCATATATCGTTTTGATGTCTGGCCTGGGGCTCGAACCTGGGGTTTTACTAGACTACAGCTACTACAATGCGTCATGGTATACAATATTTATGAGCATATAGAGAGACAAGTTTGGTGTGCAATTAATCCCATGAATGGCCGCCAAGATCATGCGGTCCTTAACCTGAGAACATGCGCTCACTGTCGTGTACAGGGGCAAGCCAATCATTAGTCCTCAAACCGAAAACCAAGCCTCACGGTATAAGAGGCATATTTCTAAGGCTGTTGACAAATCCTGGACTAAGAAAGAATGTTACTTTGCATAGCCAGAAATCAATATGAAATGCGCAATCATCTATTCTCATGGGTCATTTTGCAATGGGTTGGCACGTGGAATGACTTCGTTTACTTACAAATGACTTCTGAGATGTTGTAGATCGGTTGAAAGGGAAAATAGAATTGATCGCCTTATTTGCCATTATCCTCCTATGGTTCGATGTAAACTTGTCTCGTTCGGTTCACTGTTTATCATTGCTTAACAGAGCTGTCGTTATAAGATATCAGTTCTTTAGACCGAATAGAAATAACAGCTCCAAATGATCATGGTCACTCCTGTCATACATACACACAAAATTGGCCATTACAACCCCTCAGTCAGGATTACGGCCTAGCTTCTCCAGTCACTTCTTCTTTTTCAGAAAGGTTGCCTTCTATTTCCAACGGAAAAGATTTTTCAATTTCTTCTAGACTTTCATTAATTATTCAAATTAAATCCAAAATCTTAATCGTGTTGAATGCTCTGAAATGGCCCCCAAATTTGTTCAACTATTCCCTTTGGGAAATTGTGTACTTGAATCAGTTGGCTCTTGTTGTTTAGTCGAAAACAAGTATTAACTCTACTTTACAGACAATAAATGAAAATTTCAAAAAATTTTCCAATATGCAAACAATTCACACAAAATCCTACGGTTCTACACAAACATAAACCCCCCATCCCCTGCTCCCTCCCTGCATATAACAAACACTGGCCCAAAAACAGAGAAAAGAAAAGAAAGAAAAAAAGAGTTTTTAGAGCAACAGCAAGACAAGGTGGAAGAGAGGGAGAGAAGTCGGCTGTAGTAAATGTAAGTAAAAATGATGATGTTCGACAATAATAATGATGACTACAATGATGAGCAGCATGCAGTGTGCAGCATGTTATGTGTAATACACACATGTTGCTGGAGCACGAGGTGGAAGAGGTGTACTCCGTTATAATCCTGTAAAAATGCCTTGAAGGCTTAAAACAAAATCTATGCATAAAAGTTTACGTAGAATAACAACAAAAACAAGCTAAACAAAAAAACAACAAGAATAGTCAGAAGCATCATCAACATCATCTTGCCAATACAACGAAATTAGATGGACTCATGTGCCAAACCATATGAACAGGCCACACACATAGGGTACATGAGCCCATAACTCGTATTCATGCTCAGCTTAAAAACGAAATAAAAAAGGAAGAAAAAAAAAGTTTTTGAAAATCAAACATTCGACAATTTATCGGTGAGCAAACAAGCATTTTAACAAGAACAACAACAACAACTACATGTAGACAACTGTGTGTCAGTCATACAGTCAGTCAGTGAGTTTTATGCAGTCTATCATCATTGTTTTAAAAACTTCTTTCACAGTGTGTTTAAAAAGAGTTTTATTTACTCCACGGCACTCCACTCCACAGCCATCCAAAAGACCCAACACAAGCACAGCAAAAGCCATGACTGTGTGTACAAGTTCTTGTAAGATAACGTTTGTATGTGTATGTATGAGCTGTGTGCAGCTGTATTCGTTTTATGCCTCAGTTTATAATGATTTTTGTTGGAATATGAATATTTAGTTCCTGTGTGTGTATCTCTTCCTTCTCCCTTTTGGCTAGGCAGCAGAAGAACCCAAAGGAAGAGGAATTTGGTTATGCAATGGGAAATTCTGTTTTTGTGTGTTACTCCTCCTCCTCCGGTTTTGTTTTTAATTTTGACTGTAACTTGAGCAATCAATGTTGTTGTCAAAAAATCTTTGTATTTTTGATGAATTTCATGCAATATTCGTATTCTTACTTCGTTATAGTAGTTGTTGTTGTTGCTATCGTTATTGCTGTGTAATAGTGGTGGTAGTATATTATAGGCATGATTATTGAACGCTCATGCACGCAGTTTTTGGCCAGCAAGATATTAATGGGACCGAATGGGGAGAAATTTTCAATGAAGGTCACAATGCCTGTATGCTACCTAACTACAGGTCAAGGAAGGTGTTCGTTTGAAACAGATTGTTGCCTTCGTTTGACAATGTAAACCTTCAATTTGATGGCATATGCTACATAGGAAAGGTCTGGATGTATTACTGAGCACATGTTCGTTGATCGTCACCATTAAGAGGAGATTTAAAAGCACAACCTTTCCTTCGTTTGACCAAGGAAACCTTCAATTTGATGGTATGTATTTCATAGGAAAGCTCTGACTAGATTACTGAACACATGTTCGATGCTTGTTACCATAAATACAAGATTTGAAAAATACGCGTTCGTTGGTTTGATCATGGAAATCTTTAGTTTGATGGTCTCAATGTAGTATTAAGCACATGTTCGTTGATCGTTACCATTAGGGTGAAATTTGAAACACGTCCTTTCTTTCGTTTGACCACTTTAACATTTAATTTGATGGTATGTAAGACATAGGAAGGGTCTGGCTGGACTATTGAGCACATGTTAGTTGATAGCCACCATTAAAACGAGATTTGAAGCACACCCTTTCCTTCCTTTGACCATGTAAACCTTCGATTTGATGGTATGTATCTTATAGGAAATGTCTGGCTAAACTACTGAACAAATGTTCGTTGATCGTAACAACTAACACAAGATTTGAAACGCTCGCGTTTCTTGGTTTGACACCGTAAACCTTTAATTTGATGGTCTGGATGTGCTACTGATTACATGTTCGCTGATCGTCCCCTCTAAGACGAGATTTGAAACCCATCCTTTCTTCCGTTTGACCGTGTAAACCTTCAATTTGATGGTATGCACTTCATAGGAAAGGTCTGTCTGGACTATTGAGTACATGTTCGTTGATTGTCACCATTAAGACGAGCTCAAACCCTACAAACACATTGTACTGGATTTGACCAAGTCTTTTGGCACAGAATAAGACTTTCAACACAGTTTGAAATACAAAAAGTTCAGAATGGTAAACATGTTTTCGTACCTTTAAGTCTTAGATAAGGTTCACTAGATCCTTTTGATCACACAACCGTACCCGTACTCTAGTAGGTAGTGTGTTGGCTTCTGGGAATAAATAAAATTGCCACGAAAAATTTTTCAAGAATCTGCCATTTGGAGTCGATGGTAAACTGCAGGTTTCGCCACCTAAAAATTAAGCACACAACATGGGTGGTGTAAGAATCTAGGTTGTAAACCTGACTAAATCCAAAATAATGGGTTTCTCTGTGAAGAAAACAACTCATAGTCTTGACCAGTAGTCGGCAATACAATACAACATATTCGTAGCTTTGACCGTAAAAGTTCACAGTTGGTCTCTTTACCTTCAAATTGGCATTATTTTTGGGCAAAATTTTTCATTTTCACTACTTTCATATGATATTTGAATTGTGTCCCCCACCCATACCCTCCTTTTTTTTGGTGAATTTCTGTGAGTTATGTTTTTATCATGCACACGAGCATACATGCATGATGCATGCATGCATACATGCATATCGATAGATGAGTGATTATTGTCCACTTTGAAATGGACAAGAGGAACAGAAAAGAAAGAATGAAAGAGATGAGAAGAAAAACAAAAAATCAAATGAAATCCAAAAACTAACAAAACAGACACTCATAAACTCAGTTATACACACACACACACGCATCCATACATACGTACATACCCTGTAGGAGAATGAGTAGCTAACTACAAAAAAAACCAACTTTAAGTTAGCTTTTATTTACTAACTTTAAGCTAACTACTACTCAATGCAGAGTTTTCATTAACTGAAGTGTATATTCTGAGCAGTTGTCAATCACAAATTTGAAAATTTTAATTTTGGAAAATTTTTAAAAATGCTGTTGGGTTCAATTGGATTGGGTACATTGTGATATTCTAATAAATTTGAACGCATTTTTCACGTCGTTACCGTGTAATCATACCTCCAAAGCGACAAGCAATTGGTCGACCAACACCTCAAGCATGGAAGAAAAGAGCACTACGAGCCTCAGAATCAGACTGGCAACAAGCAATGAGACAGGAAAATCTTGGAGTACATGAGATTAGAAACTGTTCGAATGCGTACTACTCAGGTCTGAATCATCTGGACAACGGGAAACAAAATCAATAAAATGATTCAAAATTAATTGAATATTTATTTGCGTGATGTCTTTCCTTCAAATTTATTTTAGTTGGTGGCGCAGCAACGCGCGCAGTTTACAGCTACTTTAATTATAAAAATAAAAGACGCAGAGGTTAAATTACAGCTACAAAAAATCAACTGAAACCTAGATAAAAAAAGCCAATTAAAAGCTAACTACAAAAAGTCAACTAAAAGCTAACTTATAACTAGTCGACTTAAAGCTAACTTATAAGTAGTTAACTTTAAGTTAGTTGAAAAGTAATGTATAGAACAACTGACTACTGCCTAGGACATCACAATGTTAAAATAGTTAGTTGCTGCCATTGAAAAGTAATCCAAGTGGTAGTCAGCACTAGTTGAGAAATAGTTAGCTTAAAGTTAGTTTAAAGTTAACTATTTTTCCGACAGGGTAGTTTTAAACAACTCTCTGTCATGGTATTATTGTTGTTTATTAAGTGTGGGCTTATGAATCCTACTAAAACAGTGTACGAGAGAACGAGAGAGAGAGAAATAGAGAGTGTTAGTAGGCTTAAATGTAAGTACAGAGAAGTGTGCACATGTATTTAAGTGTAGATAACATTCATGCTCGCCAAAAAGGAAATATAATCACAATAATAACAACAACAATTATAACCTTAAGGCCATCTCTCTCTCTGCTGTCTCTGTATTGTATTGTATAAACAAAATATTCTCTTATAAACACATATACTGAGACAAACATGTATACACATACAAGCAAGTAAAATACTTACTTTAATTTCAACACACACATACATACGTACATATACAGTTGCATATCAAATGGTTGTTTATTTAAATGCTATACGTATATATGGATACATATGAACATTTTTATTAAGCAATGGAGTCATGTGAATGTGCGTGGATGAATGTGTGTGTAAGTTGTTATTAAAAGAACTTTGATGAGTCTGTTGATATTTGATTGCAAAGTTTTTAGGCTGCTTCAAATTAAAATCCCTTCAAATATTATGAAAGCGGGGCTATTTCTCATGCTGTTATTCTTAGCCAATGTATGTTAGTTTTGAAGACAAATAACGCAGTTAAATGGAGAATTTTGGGATTATTGTTGTTTTTTTTTAAAGAGAATTTAATTAAATTTATTGCAATTGATGGAAGGTTAAGGTTTCAACTGCTTGCTTAAGCATTAAATCCAAAATATATTTGGCACAAAAATCGTAATCCAGAGAGTCTTACTCAGCTCAGCAGCGTCATGCAAAGACCATAAACGAAGATATGAGATCAGCAGCGATCGTCTAATCCGATCTCTCCCAACTTCTATGCAAAGTCAATATAGACCGTGTCACCCTCTTATTTAGAAATGTACAGTATTCCCTGCACAGGGTGGGTACAGGCAGTAGTCTACAGTCCTGGGAATACTTGTATTCTCGTTGTGCCAGTGAACCAAAGTGACTATATAATCAGCTTGTCAATATGTCCGCAGTCTAGTGACTGCGAAAAGTGGAAATTCTGGCCTAGTAGGACCATAATGCCAATAGACCACCTATACAGGATCATACAAAAATAGTTCAATAGAACTTAATTCAAATATCCGACACGCCTTTTCTGATGCAATGCATGTCTAACTTTTCAAGATCCTGAAGAATAAATCAGACTGAATTGAACCAATGACATGGGTACTGACAGCTTGACGAGGCTTGTGGATAATACGCAAACACTTGTTTGTTTAAGAAAATGGCACGGGAGAAAGTCTAAAGGGATCAAAGAACATGATCTCAGTGGCCACTTCACATTACCTTCTCTTGGGGTGACCATGCCGACATATCAGTCGTGCAGAATATCAGATGCCATATTGGATATTAGATTATTGGATAAGTATGTGGCACTTTGTGTCCAGGTCATTCAATTTAGGCCAGAAGAAGTTGAAACTGTTCTACGTTGACAGTAATGGCCTGGTAAACATACATACATACATAATTGGCCATTACAACCCTTCAGTGAGGATTACGGCATAGCTCCTCACACCACTTATGCTGTGTGCCTTAATTTTATACGTGAGTGGCGGGACCTACAGTTGAACGGCAGGTTTATTTACTCTCAGAGTTTTGCCAGAAATCTGCTGAGATGAAGTCGCCGAAGAAATATTTTTTTTGATGTCGGGCCTGGGGCTCGAACCTGGGCTTTACGTCTAATAAGCGAACACACTACCCACTAGACTACGGCGGCTTCACGTCACGGCCTGGTAAACGTCAATCTTAAATAAATGTTAACCGATCATCTGACTTTTCCGAAATGCATTGGATGTCATGAGCCCTTAGATCTCATGTAAATAGATATCGCTCTAAATTTGTCCCATTTATCTAGAAATTGGCCTTATTTTTCTACGAAAATTTGGTTAATTCAGAGCCTATTCAACGACCACGTCCTTATTTTTGGTCCCCATCCATGACGATTTGGTAAATGAAACTGTAGTAGCTTCCACAAGGAAGCTGTTATTAATTATAAAAAATCGGAAGTCTGTACTGGGAGACCCTGTCGAATAAATGAAATAGGGAAGGCATGTACCGCAGGGGTAATACGCAGACTCAGCCAATCGTAAAAACCTTTTTCTCTTCGAAAATGTTGTAGAAATTGGGTTTCAGCTCACAAATTTCACTTCTAATGCAGTCAAGTTTAGGTCACTCAAAACGACATTTAGACAATACATGAACTCCCTCTCATGTAATTATAAGGACTTTCAGAGCAACACTTGTATCTTCCATTCCTATACAAGTTCCAACTAAATTCAATCAACCATGGAACATTTGAGTCTAAGGATTTTCTTGCCTCTTGCCCTTTAGGCATCGTCTTGTCTGATTAAGGTCTTAACAATGATTAAATGACTGATACCTCCTCCATTGAAGATGAGGCAACAACCACTAGTGTAAAGTGCCTTTAAAAATCGGAAGGTAAGGTTAGGTTAGGTTAGAGGACGTGTACTTGTCAACTGTGACAAGTACAGTACCCGGAGGTCGAATTGACACATTGTACATCGTCCTAAAAAAAAAATTGGACTATTTGGCTCGAGTCCCTTTGCAAGCCATTGAATTTAAATTGCAAAATGTTGCAAGATATCGAATGTCTTTTCGAAGTCTATAAAAGCTCAATAGATTGGGTGAGATGACTGCCATATGAAGATTTGTATACAGAAACTCAGCAGACGACTCTTGTGTTCGTTGATGGGATTTAAGGGCTTGAGGGAACTGATTTGAGTAGTAACTTTATTTGTGGTGTGGTAACAAGAGTAACTTCCCGACAATTTTTGAACTAAGTAAAGTTCGATTTCCTTGAAATGCTAATAACTATTCCTTCATTTTACTCATCGCACTGCTTGAAGGTGTGCTAGTGTGATGTGAATTGGCATTTGGTGTTGATCTGATTTTAGCTATTTTGGATGGACTTTATTATCCAATTATTACAGAGACTTCCGGTTCGAAATTTCTTATCTGGTGGTGTACAAAATCATACGGGGTTTGTGTCTTTACTTAGCTTGATAGCAATGAAGAGTTATGCTTCTCGCAAGGCAATGCTAAACTCATTAAGAAAATTATTTGGAAATTAAAACTTGGCTTCATTATAATCAATCCTAGTTTTTTGAAAACTTTTTCAAGTAAGCCTTCAACTCTGTCCTCTAAGGCTTTAAAATTCCCCTGTAAACCACAACCACCCTGGAGCTGCAACTGTCAAAGGCAATAAATTCTCTTCAGTTGTGTTTGAACAAAAATTTTTTTTGCCAAAAACTTTCAACGAAACTCCATAAAGCTTTCAAAACAATTTTGCTGTTAAAAAGCAATTCCACTGGAAATTCACTTACTTGTCCTTGTAACAAATTTGCCTTATTGAATAGAGCACGGAATATTTTTTTCCTACAAAACAACAACAACAACAACAGCAAAAACATAAAATTGAAACACCACTGTTGACAAATCCCACAAAAGTAATTTACATGTCCTCGCCATTGTTTATACCCGTGAGTTTTTTTCTAGTTTTTTTTCTTGCCATCATCCTAGACTACATGGACTTTTTATTTCTCTCCATGCATTACTTCAACCGTTTTGCTTTTCAATGTTGAATTTTAATTCTTCTTGTCCATAAAACAGGCATGTTCCCAGGAAACAACAACGTCAACAACAACAACAGTACATTCTATAAAAAATAGCAAGAATCGTTAAAAAAAAGAAAGAAAAAATCAAAAGAAAATGGACTGAAAGTCCATTACCAATCTACTACGACCAACAACTTTACGATACGGAATATTTACAACTGCACCGATAACCCCCACTAGGCCAGTATATTTGTTTCCCGAAAATGAGAATAAAAAAAATTGGGAAAAGAAATTAAAAATGTGGGAGAGAGCAAATAACTCACGAACATTTTTATGCAGAAATAAAGTACCCACGGCAGGACATTGAAGTCCAAGGCAAATAATCAGAATGTTTTTATGGCCGAAAATCTTCCTTCCATCCTTCCATTTGCGAGTAAAAGAAAGGTTGAGTATAATGGAAGTTATGCTTGAATAAAGTTGATCGCTGTTTGGCTTTGGTTTTTCATGGTACAGAGAAAAAAGGACACGTTGAAGGACTCACTTCAAGTAACTGAAGACTAAAGTGAAAGGCTTTAAGACGGCTTAAGATTGATGATTTTTATGCAGCTTCTGCAAGAATAGCTTCGCCACAGATGCTTTCGTAATATTTTAGTATGGAATTCCTTCTCTGCAGCCTCAATCTATTTCAATAAAGGTCTCCAGATTGCTCTCCGATACCGCTTCCACGGCAGGTGTAATACATATTTTGTAAATTT
This sequence comes from Sarcophaga rosellei, assembly GCA_930367235.1. Taxonomy (NCBI): domain Eukaryota; kingdom Metazoa; phylum Arthropoda; class Insecta; order Diptera; family Sarcophagidae; genus Sarcophaga; species Sarcophaga rosellei. Next base: position 9,052,756 of record OV884020.1, on the reverse strand, counting down.
CTTCAGCAAGTATGTGGCCCGATTTCAGCTTATACTTAACAGAAATTGAGACAAAACCAACAGAAGTTCGAGAAAAAACGAAGACAAGATTCAGACAATACCTACACAAGAGCAAAATGCGAACAAGAGAAGCCTTAGCAGAGTGCGGGGTGGCACTGAAGTTGATCCCTGGTATATGAGACTGTCATGTCCACAGTGAGGTATCCAAGTTCTCACAATAGACCTGCCCTATACATACATACATTACAACCTAGCTTCTCACACCACCTACATATGTTGTGTGTATTAATTTTATACAAGAATAGAGGGACCTACAGTTTAAAGTCGACTCCGAACGACAGATTTTCTTGCGAATCTTTTCAGGGCAATTTTATTTACACTCAGACTTTTCGGCAGAAATCTGCTGGGAGCCAGTCGCCTGCCCTATACTTGGAGCAAAATGTTACGCTGCGTTTCCCACCTCCAATGAACTAATAAGTCGCCAATACATGAGGATGGGTTTGGAGAAAGTGAGAATTTGCACACACGTAAGATAGCTGCCTGACAGAAGCAGTTCTTCCAGGGAGATGGAAGAGTGTTCTAAATATGGCCCCTGGATCGGAAAGTCCACGGTTTCCACCGAGGGGGGATATGTTCGTCCGAACGTCAAATAGCTGTCAAATAGAAGCAGATTTTTCAGGGAGCTGGAAGTGTTTGACTACTTCTTACGCCTGGTAAGCAGTCAGACCCTACAATTGCGTATACTTGACACAGTTGAACCTTTAATGCTCGCATAGTCTCTCCGAATATGGATTTTGATTTCGTACAGTCATACCGACGCTGTATAAATTGTGGCAACGATACCACATGAAGCGTGATGAGTTTGTTACAAGAAGATAAAATTCTTCTCTGCGAATGATAATTTGGAATCCGGAGAAGCATACATACAGTCAATGCCATATGAATTGTGAGGACGGCATTACATTGAGCGTGCTGCAATTGTCACAGGAAGATAAAATTCTGTGCAAAAATTACTGCTATAAGAGGAGTCTCTTGCGCATCAATACCACTGCCCTGACGAAGGAACAATTCCTGTAACATTCGGATAGGTATCCATGCGAATTTTAGATTATGCAGCGAGCAACACTGCTGCAGAAACTGAAATTAGAAGAGCATTCGCTTTCTATTTAATCATGGAAGCACACGTGGGAGTCATATCACAGTAAATGGATATGTGCTCTCACGGAGATGAGAAGACCGTGCAGCAAAATGAATTATTATTCCGCACAGAATCGATTTAAATCGGATTGTTCTATGTATCAAAGTTGCCATTGTAAATTAGAAATAGCAGAATAAGTGTGCGCCAATCTTCTCTTCGAAGAACGTCGGGCATTACCAGAGATTTTAATTGTCAAACAACCGAGATGTGTCAATCGAGTGACAAGTGAACTGTCGTTCTACTATTTGCCGGATGAATTTTGCACAGCGTCAACATAGTCACGCGGGAAAAGGATCAATAATGGCATTGCAAGCTAAACAGGCAGACGTTTAAAGAAAACGTTGAGATAAAACTATGAAACAGACGTCAGGTTGCAACTGTGCTCTGATAGTTGTTAAAGAGCTCTTTTTATCCTCTTTCTGACGCGGTCGAGAAGTCTAAAATTGACTTTCAGATGCAGCAGGATAAAAAATAGCATTGCTTTCTAACCAGGCAGACGTTTAAAGAAAACTTTCCTATGAAACTGTGAAACAGAAATCAGGTTGCAACGGTGCTCTGATAGTTGTTAAAGAGTTCTTTTTATCCTCTCTCAAATGCGGTTGAGAAGTCTAAAATTGACTTTTAGATGCCAAACCCTGCGTAGGCAATGCCCTTCAATGCGGGTATTAATAGCTGTCGAGGCAGACGTTTAAAGAAAAAGTTGCGATAAAAGTGTGAAAACAGATTTTTATTAAAGAGCTCTATTTTCCTCTCTCTGACGAGATCGAGAAGCTAAAATTGACTTCCAGACGCCAGCCCATACGTGGAAGTTGTATTGCAGTTCCCTAAGGGCTCAACTTGTCGTACAAGGTACTCAGTTACGCTACAGCTAGCATACACATGGACATGTTGTTAATTAACTGAAGTAAATAGTTTTGAACGAACATCAAAATAAAGTCCTTGAGCAAATCATTCCATAACATGTGCCAGCTTGTGCTGACTACAACCGCTTAATCATGGCTTTAAATGGCTACCCACAGCCATTACTCCCACTTCCAACTGATTATATGCCACACGAAATTATTACTTTTTTTTTTATACAAACGACAAAAGGATATAGAAAATGCGAAAAAAAAGAACAAAATTCCATTTTATTTTAGCATTTCAGCAAATGTCTCATTTAATTTGATTTGGCCACACACAGAGAGAAACAAAGGAAAAAATGCGATATCCTTACGAGAACAAAAAACAAACGAATCGAAAAAAAATCATTTCGATTTGATGTGTGTGTCCTGATATTTGAAGTGTCACAATTTAATCCCAATGTCTTTGCCCCGTTCGCTACGAAGCTCGTTAAGTCATTTGCTGAGCTCAGACTGACATTTGCTGACAGTCATTTCACAACAACAGCATCAGCAGCAGCATCAGCATTTATGTCTTGTAAAACCCATCAACATCACTATTACGCTTTAAAATGTTGTTCTGCCATTGTCACTATCACTGCTAGTGCCACTGCTAGTGCTAGTGATTGTGAGCTCATGTTCAATTGTTAGTTTTCCTTGAATTCCTTTCCATGTGTGTTGCTACTGCCTTCTTTCTTTCTTTCTTTTTTTATTTTCTCGAAAATTATAGTAAATTTCTGCAACGTTAAATTTAAAGTGCATCAACTAATGTGCAGCAATGTGGCACATATGAGCTGTAAAAAGGAAGAAACATTCGATTCGTGTTGCTAATACTCGTAGAATTGGAAACATTGTCATGTGTGTGGAAATCTTTATTTTTAACGATGACAACGACCTCAGCTGGTTGGTTTTTGTGTTTTTTTCTTTATTTCAACATTTTTTCTTAGAGATTTTCTTTAATAGTTGCATAGCGCTGCACTCAGCCTATAGGAGAAGTTAACTTGACCGAGAGGGAAACTTCATAATTTCATTATCATATAAGAAATGGTTTTCTGCAATTATCGTCCTAGAGGAAATGGAATACGCAGTGTTCTGAAAAGCTATTGGACCAAGAAAGCATGGATGCGCAAGAGACTCCTCTTGTGACAGTCACAGCACGCTTGGTGTAATGTCGTGCCCACAATTCATATGACATCGACTGAAGGCATGCCTCTCGGGATTCCAAATTATCATTCGTAGCGAGGAATTTTATCTTCCTGTGACAAACGCAGAACGCTTGATGTGATATCACAGTCACAATTTTACAGCGTCGCCATGACTGTACGAAACCCAAATCCAAATTCAGAGAGACTATGTTAGCTTTACAGGTTCAACTGTGTCAAATATACTCAATGGTCGAGTCTGACTGATTACCAGGCGTAGGAAATAGTGCAAACACTTCCAGCTCCCTGAAAAATCTATCCGTTTTCGTCCGAAAACGAGGGAACTTTTCTGATCCAGAGGCCCAGTTGACATGTATGCAAATTCGGGTAGGCAACACCACATCTCTATTTGCCTGCTGCACATTATCCAAACCCCTCCTCATGTATTGGCAGTTTATTAGTTCCATCAGAGGTGGGAAACGCATTAAAACAATTTGCTCCAAGTACTGGACAAGCGACTTTCTCTCAGCAGGTTTCTGGTAAAAACTCTGGGAGTAAATGAAAAATTGCCATGAAAAGTTTCTTAACTTAAATCTGTAGTTTGGAGCCGATATATTAACACACACAACATAAGTGATTTGAGAAAGTAGGTTGCAATATTGACAGAAGGGTTGTAATGACCAATTATGTATGTATGTATGTATGTACCGCACAAAAAAAAGTGCAGAAGGCCGAAATAAGAGAATAGTTAGCTGAGAATACAAGGACAGCTATACAGACTGTTGTCGAAGATTGAATGAGTATGCAAGTCATCGACCAAAACAATGCAAGTCATCGACATAAACAATGCAAGTCATCTACCAAAAAATTCAATGAATTCTTCATTACAAATTTTATAAACAATTTAAAATAATTAAAGTTAAAAAGTTATTAAGAGTATTAAAAATACCTGCCCACTGAGGAATACCCTCAAATCATATTTAATCAGTTAAGAAGAAGATGAGCTTACCTGCAAAGAGAAGAGAACGTAAAATAATAGAATTAGTAAAGATATCAATAGAGAAGTTAAATTATCTTATAAGCGAATGTGATTGTGAAATAAAGAAACTTTTTCGGAAGAATAGTACATTGGAACTCTTTATGTAGTTCTAATGACAGAGGTGAACTGGATTGAGATATAGTAGATTATACTTTAATATGTGAGAAGATAAATTCAAAGTAAAATTAATCTCTTAACACAACAAAATTTGCCCTTAACAGAGCACTGTTAGCAGTTAAAGCTAAAATCTTTTTCAAAGACCAGAAAATGGAACTCATCAAGCATTAAAAATTTATCATTGATCAAAAATTGCAAGTCATCGACTAAAAACGCAAGTCATCAAGTAAAATTATGCAAGACATCGATAAAAAAAAGTGCAAGTCATCTACCAAAGAAAGGCAAGTCATTGACCAAAGAATGCAAGTCATCAGCCAAAAACATGCAAGTCATGTACCAAAGGAATGCAAGTCATCAGCCAAAAACATGCAAGTCATGTACCAAAGGAATGCAAGTCATCAGCCAAAAACATGCAAGCCATCAGCCAAAAAATTAAAGTCATTCATTAAGAAATGCAAGTCATCAACTGAAAAATGCCAGTCATCGACCAAAAAAAAAATTTAATTTTATCTAGAACAAATCATCGATTAAAAAATGCAAGTCATCTTCCAAATATATGCAAGTAATCGACTAAAAAATGCAACTATTCGACAAAAAAATGAAGCCATTGACCAAAAAAGGTCTTAGTAGTGAGTTTTGTGCGCCATTGCCTGATACTTTCGATCATCAGCTATTTAGCACAGATCTTCTCATTAACGATAATTACTATTCATAAAGCTTCGTTTAGTTGTATCGAACGATATATTAACGTCTATGAAGACTGAGTACATTTTTAATTCATATTTCCTTCCTTTGTTAGTTAAAAAATTCTTCATAACTGATAGACCGTTTGCCAGCCAACAGAGAGAGAGAGAGCGAGAGAGAGAAAGGTATTTGACACATGTTAAATGTTTGATATTTTATTGTCATCAAATTGGGAATAATTTTTAGATGTTTGTTGTCCTCTACACCTCTCCCTCCACCGCTTTTACAAAAAAATAATGATAAAAAAATGTTGTTTTTTTTTTTGGATATTTTTATAAGCATCATGATGCCTTTCAATATTCTTGTAAACCCGAAAGAGAGAGAGAAATAGAACAGGAGGGGGCGTAAGTATTGTGCTTTTTTTTCTATAACGATGCTTTGCACACAAGCTAAGGCAACAAAAACCAATCAATGTTTGTAATGGTTGATGGTGGTGGTGGTGCAACAAATTTCTGTGCTTTTTTTTTCTCTGTGCTACAATACGTTGCTCATTCATATTGTGTTGCATGTGTGAATTGCGCTTGTTATCGATAAATCATGAAACCATTATTTATGTGTCGTCTTGTTTTCTATGCACGTGTATGTAAGCATGTCTTAGTATTTGTTGGCTGTTTATAAATATTTTTTGTTGTTCTGTTTTGTTGCTTTTTTTCCATTCATTTATTTAACGTATTGGCAACATATGAATGAATGTTGTAGCCGGTATTGCATGGGTTTTACTAGTTAGAATTCCACATAAGCACATGCTAACGGTTTTCACAATGTATTTGTACACACATACACATACACTTTTATACAATTTTCATTTTCATTTCCATTTTTTATTATTTCTTCTTTACAATTTTTGTTTCGTTTTTAATTTTTTTTTTTTTTAGAAATTTTCCAATTTTTTTTGTCCTCCTCTGTATGGCAATCTTTAATTTAGTGTCTGGCACCAGTGGCAAATAGTTTTCTTTCACCAATGCAATGACGTTTCTTTCTTTTCTTTTTTCGCCACAAAATGTCCCTTTTCACTCCCACTCGCTCCCAATTCCCTTAACACTACCTTAGTGTAGCTTGCTTGCTTGCTTACATGCTCTACTGGTGTGGTGTGAGTGGCTTTTCTTGTATATTGTGGTTGATTTTGCAATAAAAAAAATTAAAAAAAAAAATTAAAAAAAAAAGAAAATTGGAATAAAGAAAAACATACACACAGAAAATGTAAGAGAAGTGAATCGATAAATTGACAAATTGTAAAAATGTTCAATTTGAGAAATTATTTAGTAGAGAGGCAAAGATTTTATTTGTATTTAATAGAGTGTTGATAGCAGCATGTTACAGCCACAGACAACAGCAACAACAACACCAACAACAACAACATGTAAAAGTAATAGAAGAACAACGTACGATATTTGGTTTTGTAATAAAACAAAAACGAAACATAAAAAAGAGAAACAAGAATATGAAAATATATGCTGGTATTTAAAAAATTACTCAAACATATGAATGTTATTAATGAGAGACACAATTTCTGGTCCAGAAAAAACTATTTGGGACAATCAAATAAAAAGCCTCATCAGTTAAATAATTTATTCTCTGTTATTGCTTTATCGAGGTGAATATGTTGTAAATTCACCTTATTTTCTATAGGAAGTCTATACAGATTTGTACACACTTTCTTAACTTCTTCCAGTCCACCGTTTTCACGACCAAAGGCACAAATGCTTGTCTTTAGGATTGCCTGTTTACATACCCATATCTTATAGGGTTGTTGAGGGCTTCTTCCTTTACTTCTTCCAGTCCATTCCTTTGAGACAAGTTATGTCTGATACAGTGTCATCCTCCAAAAATATTGAAATCTTGAGCTTGCTAAAGCTAGGCAATGACGCAAGTTCTCCAATGTTTCGATGTCTTCATTGCATGCCCTGCATTACTCATTTTACACCATGGCAATACTGTTCAGATGTACGTGTATGATGAAGTGCCTCGTAAGTACGCCCATTAGCGTGCTCAGATCGTCCTTATTCAATTTTAAAATGCTCATGGCTCGCTCCTAAATAGAATCGCCGCAAAATATTTTTGTAATTCCTTATACTGTACCATTATTCCACAATAGCTGTAATGCTTCCGCCCACTTTGCTCAGCTTGGTCTTTAATATTCTGAAAGGCATTGGATTATATAAGCATATGGTCTGTAATACTCTGGCTGTAATAGCCGTATATTCGTTTTCTCAATTCCAAGAATTTCATGATGACTGAAAACCCAGTGGTTCACTGTCGGTGAGTATATAAGGGAGGACCCGAGGCACTTGATTTCGCGTTGCTCATGAGAACTCATTCGCCACAAATTGACAGAATTTTGCGTGGTGGCTTGGGCCTAAAGTCGCCGTAGTCTAGTAGGTAGTGCGTTGGCTTATTAGACGTGAAGCCACCGTTCAATTCCCAGGTCAGACATCTTCCACAAAACGAAGTCTGAAAAAATATTTCTCCGGCGACTTCCTCTCATCAGATTTCTGGCAAAAACTCTCAGAGTAAACAAAAAATTGCCGCAAAAAGTTTCTCAAAAAATCTGCCATTCGGAGTAGACTTTAAATTGTAGGTCCCGTCGCTCATATATAAAATTAACACACACAACATAAGTGGTATGAGTAACTTGGTCGTAATGCTGACTGAAGGGTTGTAATCACCAATAATGTATGCATGTATGTAGCGCAGACCACAACTTAACAAATTTTGCATGGTGACTTGGGCTTGTATACGTACAAAATTCAACTGGCCCATGAACCAAACGTAAACGCCCATAGACAACGATGTGTAAACCTAATATACATAGAAAATTTCATTTTCAGGTATGAAACCTATTTCTGGACGAATGAGTATGTGAACAAACAAAAATTGTTCAATATCGGACGATACAAATCCATATAAGATCCTAGAGCTTTCAATACATGCCGTAAAAGTTATAGTTTCGTGTAGATTTTAGGCTGGTCATCGTCATTGTCTGTTATCATCCATATTCCTTTGATCACGAAGTTGAGTATGTCATCACAATCAACAGCGAGAGCTATAGGTCGATGATTATCAACTTCTTTTTGCCTAAATTTGACAATCTGTACACCGGTGACATGTAAGTTCAACAGGATGGCATGACGTGCCACGCAGCTCTTGCCATAGTAAAATTTACAACCTAGCTCCAAACACCATCCATGCTATGTGTGTGTGTGTTAATTTTATCGATGAGTGGCAGGACCTACAGTTTACTTTACCGCATGACTGATTTGAGAAGCTTTTTCATGACAATTTTATTTCCTTTGAGAATATTGCTGAGAGGAAGTCGCCGAAAGGAAATTTTTTTTCATATTCAGTTTTGTTCGAGATGCCCGACGTGGGGTTTTACACCGTGGTCTCACGTCTAATAAGCTAACACACTCCATATTATACTACTGCTACCCAATCCTATTGCCCTGGCTAATTTCAGTCGGCTTTCGGCTGACTTTTCTACCAAGTACTTGCCAAGCGTCCTTGCTTCTGAAATGTATTAGTGCCATATAGTCCCCTAAGTGTGTGTGCTGTTGATTCGTTTGCCTTATCACTGTACCTCCACCTATAGCTTAAAATGATCTCCTTTTTGAATAAAAATTTTTGGAGACTCCAGTGCTTGGTCAGCAGGCAGATTCCTATCCCCAGATCTTTTTATTTCCCTCTTTAATTTAAACCTTTTCGAATGTTATTTAAGGGCCTTTTAAAATTTTATTTTAACGCATCTTATTGCACATCTTTTTAACCATTTTTTTTTTGGTTTTCTTTCAATTTAGTAGCCTTGCATATGGCATGCATGCATACATGTACATGAAAGTATGCTTTCCGTTTATAGCCGTAATACTTTAAGAGATTTCTTTTTATTCTCTCACTCCCTCTTTCTCTGTCTCTCCTTCTTTCTCTCTTCGTTTTATGATTTTTCCATTTAATTTCAATTTTAATTCTTTTCTTTACTTACTGTTTTAAGAAACTGTTGTTTCGGCTGCTGTTGCTTTTGCTGCATACAGTATGTAGTACTGGTATGTACATATGTATGTGTGTGCATTGTTTTAAGTGCAAATAAATTCATTAAATTAAATGACACTGTGTAGTGAGTGTTGCAATCAAATTTAATTAATTTTTAATGCCACTTCAACTACAATTTCAATTTTCCAACAACTACAACCACTACAGCAACAACTACCAGTGCCACTGCCACTACTTTCTTTTATTATCTCTTATAACTGTAGTTTCTTTTTCTGTTACTTTCTCACGCATACATGTGATGTCTACACTCACTTACTTGTACACGCAATATACTGTTGTACTCCCTTACACAGGATACTTCCTGACTTTTGCTTAAAGATTTTAAATTGAAGGTTTTCCGTCCTTTTTTCTGGTTTTTTTTTATTTTTTGTTGTTGTTAAAAAATTTACAACAATAATAACATTATTTCTGTATTGCATTGTATATGTGACTGTGTGTGTATGCGTATGTTTGTATTTAACAATAACGAACAATTGTACATAAAACATCGTGTATATGTCTTCGGGTTAAAAGACATTAAAATGATTACAAATTGAGAAATACAACCCAATATACGCCGTAATAATAAGCAACGTTGCCTTGTTTGTTGTATATATTTGATCCTTTCTCTCTCTATTTTCTCTCTATCTTCCCTCCATCTTCTCTCTCTCTCTCTCTTTCCTTGTTTCACTCTCGTGTTGTACTTTACTTTCCTGTAGCATACATTTCAGCGCAGTTGTTCTTTTGTTTTTTTCCTTCTGTGTGTTGTGTTGTCTTGTCTTTAAATAATAGAGCGCGTGGGGGTGTTGGTGTTGGTGGTGGTAGTGTGTGGTTCAAGTATGCCACATCCATTATAAATTACAATTTTTCAAATTGAATTGAATTGTCATTTAATAGACAAACAGCAACAAAGTAGGGCTTAGAAAACTATTCAGTTTTCGAAAGTTAATTGTAATTTGTGGTAGATAGGAATTCCTCAGGAAATCTAAAGTAATTCCTTTAGAATGTCGTCATGAAGATTAAGTTTTTAAAATTGATTCAAAGGAGCCTAAAATTGTCAAAATAATCATTCTAAACTGTCTGAAAATTTTTGTAGAGCGGCGGGCCAAAGAGTTCAATGACGACTCCGCACGACAGATTTTTTTGAGAAACTCTTCATGGCAACTTTATTCACTCTCAGAGTTTTTTTTGCAGAAAACTACTGAGTTTTTTGCCAGGAAACAACTGAGAGCAAGTTGCTAAGGAAGTATTTCTCAATATTTCCTTTTGTGCGAGAGGTCTGAGCTGGGATTTGAACCTTAGCGTCCTATAAGGCAACAAACTTTCTACTAGACTACGTTGATTCTTGCTAAAGCAGTGGAATTTGAAAATGTCAGTATTTTGATGTGCATTCGGACTATATCGTCAGCTGGTAAGTGATTCGACAAGCTTTTCCCAATAGAATTTTTAGGTTGGAGTTATAAGCGGGGTTTAGGCAATTATTCATGCATGACCATCAAGCAACCCATACAGATGACTTGAAGGTTGGCATTGGCTTGTGGATCTATTTAGTAAATGGCATTAAGATGTCCTATTGATTACTTGATGACGGTAGTTCATACCAGGCTCACTCTTTTGCTGCCACCCAGACAATGAAGCAGTTCATAACAGGCTCAGGCGTTTGCTCTCACCAAGACAGCGAAGCTGGTTGTTAAATTTGTGCCTTGGAGGATTGGATTTGTGCACTACCGAGGCATTATGTTAGCTCGAGTGTACAGGAAAATCTACGCTATGCTGTTGGACATTCTAATGTATGGGGTATTGAGGCTGAAGATGAACTGGCAAGATAACGCACGCTGTTGGTTAGTTTTATTCTGGAATATTTCTTCGGGCTGATCCATAACCTTATGAATTCACTACTCTCGGCTGAAATGGAATGATTACATCTCCTGTGTTATATGGTCTAGTTTTACCCTCCTAAAACGCGATTGGTTTTGAAGCTGAGCAGGGAATGTATACGAGCTTCAAAGGTTTCTTCGTGACAGAGCATTGCGTTGTGAAGCCAAGGACCAGTGTGCGGCATAGTATTACCTCTTCTCTTCAGAGTTTGTAGTAACTTGTGGAAGCTACGGTCTGTTGAGCATATTTTGTATACATGCATTTTGGGTTGCAGAGGCTAAGACTTAAGAATACTGATCAAGGTTTCTCCAATGGCTTTGGTAGGATTGCTGATATTGAATGTTTCACTTTTGGCAGAAGCTATCTTGTTAGTGGATTTTTTTTTCTGTGTCTGTTTTTATTGAGCAATGTTTTTGGATATGAGATCTTTTTAGATTATAAATGAGTGGAAAAACTCCTGAAAGAATTGAATAATATACGCAAAAAACTAGGTTGTAATCCTGACTAAAAGAGTTGTAATCAATTAAGCAAGTAATAGCTCCTATGATCGCGTTTTTTATCTGAAAGACACGGTAACGTGTAGGTATCCTTATTAAAAGAGCGATACATGTCGACTTTGAAAATATGCTTAACAGCTCCTGCAAGTTTAGAACCACAGGCTAAGATTTTTTTGGGTTTTGTTCATGAAGTATACCACTACAATTTCCCAGTCTCCTATTTATTTATTTATTTTGTTAATTACAATACAATTACAAAGTATATTTTAATTATATACGAGCGGAGTAAATTGACCATATGCTCAGTGTAGTGTCACAGACCAGAGTCTTTGGTGGGAATCGAACCCACGACCCTCACGCTAATAGGCTAGCACACTACCCACTAGACTACCAGGGCACCCCTAGTCTCCTATATCCAAAATTGGTGTTCTAAACTTTCTCGAGAGGTCATGGTATATCATTATGTAATCTACAGTGTATTCTATCAGACTTTTTAAGGGATATTCGTTCCTTTGCATTGTCTAGTCTCCTCACAAAGGCTGTTTAGTATTAACGGTCCTACGTATTCATTAAAACTTTCTTCCTTTAGTAACTAAAGCTATATTCCGATGGATTTTTACATTTTAAAACAAGGGCATCCTTTTTCGAATACAAGGTATTTTAAAAAACTATTTTTAAAACGAAAAAAAAAATTCATGTTAAGTTTGAAATTATTTGCATCCTTTTTATTACAAAAAAAAAAAAAAGAGAAATAAATAAAAACTATTCAAATACAAGAGAAAAAATGCTGACATGCTTAATAAGGCTATAGAGAATGGAAGGGAAAAACATATGCTTAATCAAGCTTTTTGGCCTGAAGACTAAATATATGTATATATACATACATATATACATATGTATATGCACGAGACACTAATTAAGTTAAAAAGCATTTCTCCCTGCATGATGGCCTTCACGTATAAAATATGTGTATAAAAATGGAATGAAAATTCCTCTCGTCGAAGATATTAGATTTTCTTTTGTGTTAAGCAAAGTAAATAAAGAGAGAAAGAGAGAGAGAGAGAGAGAGAGTGAAGAGTAACACTTCCGCCGGATATTCAACATATAATATTAGCTTTAAACGGAAGTGCTGCATATAAAATAAATATTTATTCTTATTTTTCTTCTCTTTTCAAGTTTTGTTTCTCTTTGCGTTTGTTGGAAAATCTTCGTTATATGATAAATAATTGCTGAATATTTGAAATCATGGGGAATCATGAGATTTTCACCGTTTACCCATCCTTTCTTTGCTTTTCTTTAACACACATAAAACTTCAAAAAAAAAAAAAAAATAAACATTTGAAGAGTGTATCAGCAGAACAGTACTTAAAAACAAAATTATTTTAAAAAAAAACATTTTTTAGTACATAATTTTGTTTCTTTTGTAGTTGTTGTTAAAATATAAAATTAATATCCGGTGTATTTAACGAAAAAAAAGCAAAAAACAGAAATAAAAAATATCATGTCGTGTTTACCGTATAGTACACAGTACAGAAGTTAAGCAACAACATCCATATACCAAGAAATAATATTAAAAGTTTAATACAGCTTCCGTTGTAATATAAACTGAAAAGGAATTCAGAAAAAAAAAAACGAAAACACGAAATCGAAAAAAAAATAAGAAAAAATTCGTTAAATTCGTCCTGTTAGAAGTCAAAAACATAAAAACTTTGTTTTTGAAATACATTTTTAAGCACCAGCAAGGAAATTAATAACGAAATTCAAATACAAAAAAAAATCGCGAAAAAAAATAACGAAAAAAAACGCAAATATTTTTTAAAAAATTTCGCTGATTTGGTTTTAATTTCATTGGCTCTTTCCCTAAAAAAAAAAAAATAAAACGCGAAACGAAACAAAATTGTTTTGATAAAGAAAAAACAACAGTCTGTGAAAGAGTATTTCACTTGCCTTTAATCAGTCTTAAACCACAAGCTTATTTATGCATTTAACTGGAAGGCAAGGCGTGGTAGCGTATGCTTAATTTTAATTATGCAGTCAATGCAGAAAAAAAAACACACACACATACAACAACAACAAAAATGTATAAATTTACATTCACATTAAAGTATGTGTCCAGTAACTTAAGCATCATAAATTTTATAAAGGGTTCTCCAATTTTTGGTTTGAAAAGCTAAAGTTAAAGAAAACACTGTATGCTTAGGATGGAACTTCAGGTTAGGTTAGGTTAGAGGACGTGTACTTGCCAACTGTGACAAGTACAGTACCCGGAGGTCGAATTGACCCATTGTACAACGTCCTAGCTTCTCACACCATTCGTGTTGTGTGCGTTAGTTTTATACATGAGTAGCGGGACCTACAGTTTAAAGTCGACTCTGACCTGCAGATTTTTGAGAAGCTTTTCATGGCAATTATTACTCTGAGTTTTTGCCAGAAATCTGTTGAGAGGAAGCCGCCGAAGAAATATTTTCATATTTTCGTTTTGATGTCTGACCTGGGATTCGAACTCGGGCCTTTCGTCTAAGAAACCGACACACTACCTACTAGACCACGGCGACTTCCATGGAACTTTAATTTCCTCAAGTCACTTGGAACTTGTTATTATACATCGCATCTGAACTAGTTGCAGCAATCGATACTTTTGAGGTAGTATTCGATCACTTTGTGCCACATTTTGAGCGTTATCTCGAGCGATTACTTGACAAATGTTAGGGTTTTAAATGCTCCTACAATATTAACCGGCTAAATAAGTTCTCAGGCAAACAAAAAACTTATTTTCTTGGAAATATCTCAAGCTAGAAAGCCAAAATCGATTGTGTTTTATGCTGCAAGACATCACCTTGTCTAATTAAAAGACGATCCCATTTAAAATCTACAACTGCAAACCAACAAAGCTGATAATCCTACGGTCGTAATGCTCTCAATTGTTGAGAACGTTGTGGAATCCATAAATTCAGATTATACGCTACACTTTCTCCCTCAAATGTAATAGTTTCAGCAGGGCGAACATTGTACATGTACGGCCAACCGTACTCCAAACAATAATGCCTGCTAAACAGTCACTTCTTCGAGTTGTTTTGACTTCCCCACATTTACTTCTGGGGTTTCCTAACCCCCTATGCGACAATTTTTTTTGTGTACACGTAGCATCGATAGGAAATTAAAAAATCAACATTGATAGCCTGTTGCTGTAGCACACAACCAACATATCTATGCTGTTGTGAATGATCAGAATGGTAGTGTAAATTCAAATGCAACAAATATGCCACAATCAGCCCTTGAGCATGGAGTGGAATCAACTATCCTTTACACGTTCTCTATCTGATGCGAATTTTATTGGTAGATCGACTGTTGTGCGGGTACTTCCAAGGCTTCGCCAAACCAAAATTCACACCAAACAGTCGCTTTATTTAAGATCCAATGGGTTTTCACAATCATTTTCGAGTTCTTCGATGTTGCTGTAACAATCAAGTGAGATTTGTTACATAATACAACATTTGATTAAATAAACATTGCTTAAATACATAATCTTATCAACATGTTGCCGAAATTGCAATACATGTAGCATTAGAACATGTTGTAACGATAAGCAGTTCTATACATACTCATGTTCACCTAAATATTTACTTTATTTATAAGTAACAACGAGTTGGAACATGTTTGATCAAACCTACTTGATCTCATAGAGAAGTTGATGTAAACATGTTTATAAACATTACGACTGATGCATAGAGAGAGGCACATATTTAATTTTATTAATGTTTCTGTGACCAAAGGAATTTTACTTCCGTTGAAAAATATTATACAGTTGACGACCTTATTAGAATGATGATTTTAAAACCACTAAATGGATAACCCCTTAGAAACATACCACTCTCTATTTCTCTCTCTGCCTTTTTCCCCATCAACTTCGTTTCTCTTTCTTCAACTAGATTGCCCGCTTTGTAGTGCCAACAATTGTTTACAGTTTTGTTTTTCATTTTTTCTCCATTTGTTTGCTTATAAATGAGTATAAATGAGCGCGAGTGTAAGTGTGAGAGGGGGTATAAGTATGTAGTATGTTATGGTATACTAAAGCGTAATTGTATGAGCAAGTGTTTGTATTTGTAAACTTTAACACACAGACTTAATGTCATCACTTTTAATAATACAAACAGCAGATACACGTAAATAAATATTCTCTTCACACCCTACAGGAGAATAATTTTTTGTTGACGGAATCTTCCATTAGAAAGATGCTTAAGAGATGCCCCGCTAAAACTTTACTTAATTGGTCAACAATCCCTTGGGCAGAATTAAGGCTTAGCTAGTCACATCACCCATGTTACGTGTGTTAATTTGATCGGCGGGACCTACACTACAGGGTTGGGATTTGAAATAAGAACACGCGTCTAATAAGCCAATACGCTTCCTACTAGTATACAAGGACTTTCCGTAGATGCCGAAAATTTTTTCTGGGACCGCTCACCCTTATTTCCTTTTTAAATCTGTCTCGGACCCATACTTAAATACTGAACGGTCCTTGTATTATAGGCGACCCTCAATAGTTTATCCTAACCATAGCCTTTCACCTCAACTTTCCGGGAGATCACCTTATTGTGGTGAAGAGGTGCCTTAGTCCTGTGACCATACGATCTATTGTAATGCTCCGATACTTTACAAGGTCTCCTCCAAGTTCGAATACTGTTCGGTGTCCATAATGCTAATTACCAGCCCAACAGCAGGTGTTTCCTTACCCTGGAGTCGAATATTCTTCCACTTAAGGAATTTTGTCTTCATCGTAACTGGCACTGCTATGGTTCTGCTTGGATTAAGGCCCCATACCGCCAATAAGCTCTAACGACTTACAATCTTGAGGCTTCTTTAAACGATGTCACAAAGGATTTCATCAGACTAAACCGTTTGCCCTACAAGAACTATGTTATCTGCCTAGCCATGACAATCAGTGATCACCGTAGACAAGTAGGAGTTTAAGAAGACTCTTCTCTTTGGCAAAACATTGGCTATTCCCTCCATTATTATTGCCTTTCATACTCCGAAGATCATTAAGAAAGCGTAGCGTTAATTTCAGGTGGCTATTATTGTTCAAAATGACACGTGGGGAAACTAAATAAAGTGCCAACAATACAATAAAGCTGGCCGATAAAGCGTTTAATGCTGGGGATTTTTTATTTTATTTTAAATGCCAAGCAGGCAGCATGTGGCATTCATATAAAAAATTTTAAAACAAAAATCATGTGTGACATAAACAAGAAAACAGCAACAACAACAGTGATGGCAAAAATAAAATGCTCACAATAAAAAAAGAAAATAAAACAAACAAAAATAAAAATAATGCATAAAGCAACGTATTTACCCACACACCCACCACATACATATATCAGTAGTGGTAATAACTCTTTAACTCTTGCCCATAACTATTCATTTTCTCCCTTTTTTTTATTTTCTGTTGAGTTCTCACACTCTCTGTCCCACTCTTACTGTTTACAATTTTAACTCTTTAAGGACTAAAAGCACAAAGGCTTGTCGTAAGGATTTTAGATTCTTAGATTCTTGCGAAAATACTTCTCCTTGATGTTATGTTTTATACCCGCATTTTATCTGGATTGAAAAGAAAAAGAGCCTTGCTTATGGCTCTACCATTCGTTTTCTCAGTCACAGGCACACTGTGGGATAAGAAAGAGATGAGCTGAATGGATTAAGAACTCGTGCTGCCACAATACAACTACAGGCACTTCTTTAAGAAGTTGGCAGGCAAGCAAAGCACCAAGACAAATGGTTCCACGTTATTAGTAGAGGCTACAAAAATGTGACTAAGAGCCAGCCAATCGCCTACATGTACAGGATCCCTAGGGAATCTCATTGAAGCCCAAACAACATCACAAAACAGCTTCTAAGTTTAACGGAGATTGAGTTGCTGTGAACATCGGGCTTAGGATTGATCACCGCAGTAGCCTGCTTTTGTAAAAGAGTGAACCTCTACGAAATGATTGTTAATTGTCAGCGCATCACAAATCACACATTGTTTCTGCATATGCCACAGGAACTTACGAAACAAAGCATCAGCTGTTGATGATACTAAACTGAGCTACCTCAGTGTAACCAGCTTATCGGAAGGCTTTGTTAGACAGAGAGCTTACCCGTAGCTTCACAGCAGGGCGCTATCCGCGCTCAAGTGAGCTTTTGGTATCAAAGCTACAACTCCGACCTAAACTATCCCAGACAGAGCATTCGATACCTAATCTTCAATCCCTCCAAGATGATAGAGGCACCCACATAATGCTTACCGTTCCATGTCTGAGGTAATTATTAATTGATTTTTCACACTCCAGAATGCTATTTGATCCCGTATTTCTGGATATTATTGCCGTAATTATCATTTGACTATCCGTTAAGATATTTAAATGATTACAAGCTGAGATCATACAGTCCCTAACCGCGGGTATCACCGCTTAAAAACCCGCATTTTGGTCTGGTAGCCGGAGGCGAAGTTTCGTTTCTGGTTCTTCAGTGTAGAGGTCATCCGTGTAGCAACTAGTCCCCACGAACATCTGAGGAGCGGATAGGTTTGCCCACGGAAGTCGATATGGCATTAGAATGATGCAATTAGTTGCTATTGAAAGATTAGGTATCCTGTCGGATAACTTTGCATCAAGCGAGAGACCGTCCAGTGTCCAAACTATGCTCTAATGATACGATTTGTGGCTCTGGTTGATCCATTCTCTCCAAAACCTGAAGATGATACGCCATATGTCCCATATGCCCCATATCGAACCCGTATCACTATCGGTTGAGTGAAGAGTATTGTCTACAATACTGTTGTGGCCACCATTTATCACTTAACAACACATACGTTGAAGCCTGCGGATTTTTCTTATGTTGCATTTGCTCTCCATTAATTTCCACCACATCACTGAAGCATAAGTTTGTGGCCCCCTTTTTGGAACCTAAGGCTCTCCTTCATATAGACCGGCACCAGTAAGGCTTTGCTCTCCTATTTACCAAGCGTAAATCCTTTCAGTTGTTAAATACCTATCGTATAAGGATGTTGAATTTTTCGTTGGCAACATGTTTGCTGCTCTCAAAGGATTAAGGACTTATGCCACACGCAAAAATACGCTCATTTATGCTGTACAATGAATTCAAATTACAAAAGAATATTTAATTACGAAAAATGTTGCATAATTACAGGCGGTTGTAATGCAAAAAATCAGAGAGAAAGCGGGAGAAAGAGAGAGAAGAGAGTATGAGAGTAGGAAAGAGAAAATTAATACTGAAAATGAAAATAAAAATCAAGACCCAGCGTACATTATAATTTTTTATACTCCACTTTTATTGTTTTTGTTTTTGCATTTATTTTAATGTTGTTGTTGTTGTTACTGTTAAATTATATAAAGATAAAAATTTAAAAATAAAAAATAAATGGAGTTGTTTTTTATTTTTCTTGTTGCCACTGCTGGGCAAAATAATTTCAATAGCCAATGGTTTAATATTACTGACGATGATAATGCTGCTGTTTGTTGTTGTTGTTTCTGTTGCTTATTATTATGCAGGCAGAATAAAACGTTTCGTGGCCACAGGTTTATAAATCAACCATAAAACTGGAAAGCAAAAATTATATTTAAACTGGCAATGTACAGAGATGCACGGATATACATACCATTACACATATGTATATGCCGTTATGATATTACTGTTGCTGCTGCTGTTGTTTATATACGCTCCGGATGAAAAAACAATAACAAACAACATCTCTCTACATAAATACGAGTATTATTAATAAAAACGAATGATGTGACATATTGAAAACTACATACATACGTAGTAACCGTATCTGTCTGTCTGTCTGTCTGTTTGGATGCATATGCATGTGTGTAAGTCCATAATAAGAAATCCTGGCTGCATTAAGAACAAAAATTGTGCATGCGTCTGCATATAAAGTAATTAAGAAAAATCCATAATTGAATGTGATTAAAATAAAGCGCTCCACAAGATATTCTCCAAGAGTAATTTTAAGTAAGTGGAGAGCACGCATACCACCACAAACAGAAACAACAACAACAACAACTACAACTATGGTTAAAAATAATGTGCATAAATAATTAATAAAAATACAAAAACAACAAAGAAATACATTCGCAAACAGAAGATCATATTGCGTATCTCGAATGCATCATCACATGGGGGTCGTAATTAAATTTGGATTTAATGAAACGGTCATGTTTCCTTTTAAAGCAAAATGCCTATGAAAGCCGGAAGGATTAAAGAAAAATATTGATTTCATAAGCATGAAACAGTTTAACAGTCGTATTATCTTATAAAAATGTTACAATTCTTTTCCATGATTTCAAGTAGAATTATCAGGTACATGTGATGATTTCGATTTTTTTTTAAATATTTGTAGGATAAATGACGTCATCGGCGGATGCATTAATCTGCTCTTTAAGTCTTCAGATATACTACATGTAGTTGTGACTGTACCTACTAGTTAAAGTATACTCCGACTAACTACTAGACAACTACCCATTGTGATGCCATAATTAATATCAAAACCGGGGAAGAAATCTACTCCACTCCAGAATCAATTTTGTTATTGTAGCAAACTCCACATGGGAGAGTTTAATCACGAGTCAAAGAAATTGAGAGTTTAAAAACTACTGTCCTTTCATGGAATGAGCAGGGCACTGATCCACAGCAACTGCTAAAGTCAACTGAGCAAATTCCTTCCCATAAGTTGTCAAATGTATGACCGAATATAATCAATCCTTTTCTTATCCATACATGTCCAGTAGACTTCAGCATTATTGTACGTATCTTTTGATTTGCAATGAAGTTAAGCCTTCAAGTTTAACTGAGGCAATTGGAATACT
The DNA here is from genome assembly GCA_930367235.1 of Sarcophaga rosellei. Classification (NCBI taxonomy): domain Eukaryota; kingdom Metazoa; phylum Arthropoda; class Insecta; order Diptera; family Sarcophagidae; genus Sarcophaga; species Sarcophaga rosellei. The sequence goes on along the minus strand of OV884020.1, from coordinate 9,032,370 downwards.
TATTCCCTGTTACAGGTCGAAGAATGTACGATTCGTAAAGGAATTGGCTAGTTCATTAGCAAAGCAAATTCTGATAATATCTACATATATGTGTATGAATGTGAAATTTCCCCAAGGAAAGGGGAGCTGGAATGGATGTTGAAGCGCATTAGACCTCTTTCCAAATAGCCGTGACAATCATGGAACCCTTAATGTACACACAGCAGAACTTTCTGTTCCGTTCAGTATCTTTAAAGCCATGGGTATAAATACCAAGGTCACACTAGGAATCCTATGATCTTAGTTGGATTTCAGAAACAAAAGCTATAAGCAATTGTTGACATGGATACATCCATGTCTTCCCAGAATTTTATAGCATGTCCTTAAACCAGGATTGGATTGAGCCTTACCCCACGAGTCAAGCTCTTTGATTCAATGACAGGTCAGAGAGGGAAGACAAGCCGAACTATAGAATATAAGAACCAAGTTGGAGTGAAAATAGAGTGTACTGGTGATCAGTCTTGTAGTATTCATCGTAGTCTAGTAGGTAGTGTGTTCGCTTATTAGATGTAAAGCCCGAGTTTGAGCTCCAGGCTAGACATCAAAACGAAATATGAAAAAAAAAATATTTCTTCGGCGACTTCCTCTCAGCAGATTTCTGGCAAAAACTCTGAGAGTAAATAAACCTACCATGAAAACGTTTCTCAAAATCTGTCGTTCGGAGTCGACGTTAAACTGTAGGTCACACCACTCAATTATATAATTAAGACATACAACATGAGTGGTGTGAGAAGCTAGGCCGTAATCAGCAATTATGTATGTACATATATGATCAGTCTTGAGTTCTCTACCTATCAATCTGCAGTGGCACTTGTATTTGTATATCGTCTGCTGAATGTGAGCGTCGTAAAGTAATGTTGATTCTATCCCAACTCAATAGAGCCCGTATGTGATGCCTGGTGGGCTTAAGCCATCAAATTTTATTTGAGGATCATATTGAGATGTAAGGTGCTAAGGTGGCTCATTTTATCCTCTATTTGAGGTTGGAATCCTAACCTCCAGCAAAGGATTATAAACCTTGAACCACATAATTTCAAATTTTGTTCACATCCTTTGTAAAGTAAACACTTTTTACATTTTTTTTGTTGTTGTTATTATTGTTGTTTGTTCCAATAAATTTCAATTATTTTATTAACAATTTTTATTAAAAAAAATATAAAAAATGTGCCACTTTATCAATATCAAAACGATTTTTTTGTTTGAACATGACAGGCCCATAATGATACACTCATATGTCATGTCAACCAAATGTTTTTTAAATTGTTGTTGCACTCCATTGCAATTTCAATAACATTTTTTTTTTATGGAAAATTAAAATAAATTTCCTCCAACGCCCTAATGAAATGTAACACTTTGATTTACAAAATGTTGTTACGAAAAGAAAAAAAAACAACAAAAAAAACGATGGACGACCATTCAACATAACAAAACCTTGCCTTGTAACCGATTTAATTGCTACAAAATAATGCAACAAACTGCTACAGCAACAGCAAAATGCATAATAAAACTGAAATGTTTTAATTAATAGTTAAGCGATGTGTTGTAACACACATTTATACAAATACAACAACAACAACAACTTTTTTTTTATACAAAATGGCCAAATGATTATAAAACTGTAAACGTAAATTGCAAATGGAGGGCCTAAAACGGAAAAAAGCACCGGAAAGTATGCAATGTTTTATATGAGAGAGAGAGAGAGAGAGAGAGTAAATGTGTGTATGTTTGTGTGTAAATAGAGAGTATTTGCATGTAACCATTTGCGATACAACATGGTAACGATATGAATGATAAATAAGCTTTCCAACGAGGTTTGTTGTTAAACAACCAGAGAGTAAGTATTGTAGTGAGAGAGAGAGTGGTAAATAATGTTTATAGGTAAAAATATAGATTTTTTTTGTGCGTGTGTGTGAGTTAAATTTACCAACAAATAAACACATGTGACAACAACATGTTGTCGTAGTTAATTTTTGGTGTTGTTGCAAATTGCTGTTGTCGCTTTGTTTACACAGCAACAGCAGCAGCAGCAATCACATGCAACGTGCAACGAGCAACGTGCATCGTGTTTGTAAGCAGCTTTACTCAGTTTATTATTATTATTTTTTTATTTTATAAACATTATTACATAATATGTACATATTTATGTATTGTTATTGTTGTTGTTATTATTATTTCTCTTACCATTTAAAAACTGATTGCTTTCTGCAATCTAGCTGTTGCTCATGCTCTAGTTGTTGTTATTTTGTAAATAACAACTGTTTGTTGATTGCTGTTGCATGTTCTTCATGTATTCTTGCTAGTTTTACCATGTTTATGTACACATACATACATATATTTTCATCATGAAATTTACACTCAATTAACGTTGATTCGCAGCAATTTTATAAAAATTCGTGTTCTTTTTCGCTATTTTGTTACAACCGAACTTTTTTTGTTTTGCTCATGTTGTTAACGTGTTTTCCAGAGAAAACCATATTAAAAAAAGAAAACAAAATAAAAAATCTTTTTCTACTTCATGCACACACACACGCATACATGCATGTAAAGTAAATGCACACATGCATTCTGCATGGACACACACATATACAAACACTTAAAGAGCATAAATTATTTAAAGCTTTTTAATGTCAGGCTATAATAAAATAATAATAACAACAACAACACAGCAACAATAAGTGATGAAAAATTATGTTCTGTACACATACAAACACACCCATATACGCATACATATGATGGTATGGATAGTTGGCAGCAAGAGTGGTCCAATACCAGCAAGGGAAGATGGACCTACAGATTCATACCGAGCGTAGGAGAATGGACCAAAAGGAGACACGGCCAGGTGAACTTCTACCTGACACAGTTATTAACCGGCCATGGATGTTATAGAGCATATCTCTATAAGTATGGTCACGACGTAGATGAAGCATGCCTAGAATGCGGTAATGCAAAGAAGACATCGGAGCATGTTTTCTTTAACTGCCCGAGATACGATGATCAACGAAATTGCTTGGAGAAGACAATATGATATCAGGTAACTTCCGATAATATAGTTAACCTAATGATAACCTCATATGACAATTAGAACGTAGTATGTGTTTTCGCAATGAGGGTATTGATGCAGCAAAGATTGGCTGAGAGAGCAAGGTCAGCAGAATTGGAAGGCAGCAAAATGCAAAAGTGCGTATTTCCGTTTGTAGGTCTTAGATTTCCATCCAGCGCATCTGTATTACGGGCATCTATGCCAGCTGTTCACACCAGGTAAAGCTCTTCCTCAATTTGGTCCTTCCAACACAGAAAAGGTCCTGCCCTTAAAATATGGAAACAGTTGCCAACTTTCATCAGATCGTAGTTATTTTCCTCAAATGCTTGAAAGGTAGCAGCATTGGTACGTGATAAAATCCATGCTTAACTGCCATAGAGAGTGGCATGTGGAAGTTGAATGCTTTGTAGAGCATTAGTTTCGTTGTGTAAGAGTCCCTGCTACTCAATTGTCTAATGAGACCATAATAGCCCCCTTGTTAGGTAGAATTCCACGCTTATTGTCTGGACTGGCAGTTTTTTTTTTTTTTGCTGACTGCTCAATATGCTACTTTACCCACTTTGTCGTTTTGACATTATTTACACATTCCTTTCTAGACAACTAATGGCAGCAATAACATCTCTCTTGGTACACCTTGTGCTGTCGATGTCTTGTCGACGTATGTGCAAGCAACTGCACACTTTTGTTAAAAGTAGAGGCTATGAACTCTCGCCTTTCGCAGAAACTCTCTGTGAGGAAGGCGAAAAGGTTGCACTAAATGGGAGTCGATTTGCCGAAAACCATGCCTGATATCACAATTTTCGTGGAGGAGAGGGTCAACACTATACTACACAGCCCTAACACCTTCACAGGGCTACCAAGCTCAGCCATTGCGTTAAAAACACGGTGCCTTAATGGACATGTCAACAAAATCATTGTGTTCTGATCTAATTTTCATGGGTATTCTCTAGTATATGATGTATTGGAAACAGCAAGTCGTTGCCGAAATTACTAAGTTTACAGCAGCTCTAATGAGACCCAAACAGTGCTTTGGTTAGAGTCTTTAGTCGTTTACGCAATACGCCTACAAGAACCTTATATGCGTTTGTGATATGGTTTATATTCCTGTAAGTAAGGACACATCATGGGTTCATCCTTTTTCATGGCAGTTAGTGATGTTGCTTTATAGGCTGCTATAGGGACTGCAAGGTCTTGAACAGAGATGAATTTATCATCCAACACGTCTGTAATTGTCCAGATTTCCAATAAACTCTCTACAAAACTTAACTAACTTCGTGTGAATGGAAGTTGGCAGTCTCTTCGTCTGGTAAGCTTGAAATAACTTGTGTCTTCGTTCCAGACCACACTGTTCTCTAAGGAATTATGACACCAATTTCACGTTTTCTTCCTGAGACTCAGTAGTGAGCCAGTTCTGCCGACTTCCATCTCCCAGATATTTTTCTGATAAAGTATAGAGGTAGCAGGTTGGATTATTAGGACTAACAAGAATATCTTTAATCGAGCGAGATTCGAATATCGTAAATGCATCTGTGCCAGACATCAAAAAGAAATATGAAAAAAAAATATTTCTTCTGCGACTACCTCTCAGCAGATTTCTAGCAAATAAGAGCAAATAAACCTGCCATGAAAAAGTTTCTCAAAATCTGTCGTTCGGAGTCGACGTTAAACTGTAGGTCCCGCCACGTAAGTACAAAATTAAGGCACACAACTTGAGTGGTGTGAGAAGCTAGGCCGTAATCCTGACTGAAGGGTTGTAATGGCCAATTATGTATGTATCTGTGCTCTTTTTGCCAGGACTAACATTCTGTCCTGTAACCCAACAGAAACTGGCCGAATCTATGTATATTGTCCTTCTTAGCATTTCTGTCAAATGTCTGCTTCCAATTGTTAGCCTTAGGAAACCTTGACTTTTAGGTTATTTTGTATTTAAGGCAACGATATCTATGAAGCAGTAAATGCTGTCATATGAGAAGAAATAATAAAATTTAATAAAAAAGATGAAAGTTTTATTTCATTCTTTTTGTATGTATTCATAACAAATGCGAATACAGTTGTGTGCAAAATTATAGCAAGGTATTGGTAAACTAAAAACAAAGTGAATCACAAACCAAGGTTAGAATAGAAATGTATGAAGGGAGTACGTAGATGTATTGAAATTTGAGGTTCTTTTACTTTGAACATGTTCCAGAGTGAAATTTACTGTCTTTAGCTCGACCTGAAACGCAGTATACACCTCAAAGAGGCAAAGAGATATCCTAAGATTAAGGTTCTAAGGTACGTATGGAGGAAGTACATTGATGTGCTGTAATTTGGCGTTCTCGTACTTAGAAGCAGTTCCACTGCGAAATTTAATGTCTTTGGCTCAACCTGAAACACACTATACTGCTTGGAGAGGCAAAAATATATTCTTAGATTAAGCTATTCGGAGAAAACTTTACATGTTTAAAACCGTTTGTATAGATCTTCGTAGAATCCAAGGATGTTACCATCTCAGAGGAACAGTCCTCGCTGTTTGGAATCCTAATGTATAATCTTCCGACGGTATTGGAACGTATTTTACAAGATTGAGAGCAAAAATAAAATCAAATGCAGCAGATTATCCTTGGGGACTACCAAAGACCTTCAACTATATTTCCTCTTCACTATTCCTTTGCCCGCAACTGCATGGTAAAATACTGTAAATTGGTCATTTGCTGCAGTATTTGTTAAAAAACATTGTTTTTTTTTATTTTTTTATTTCATTTTCATTTTATTTCATTCCATTTTCCCTTTTATATATTTCAACTCACAAACAAATTAAGTTAATGTCATGCAGTTAAATACACTACAAAATGAACAAATTTCATACCATATGACAACGCCAGCTACAAACACACAGAGAGAGAGAGAGAGATCGAGAGCGAGCAGTGAGCAGTGAGTGAGGTACAAGAGAAAGAAAAAAATTGTAATTAAATTTAACAACAAATACTCAAATGCTTAATTAAGCCATACGACCATGAGAAATGATATTTCGAAAAACGAAACAAAATGAGAAAAAACGAGAAAAAAATAAATGTCTCAGAGGCAACACACAGTAGAAGTACTCCAGAGTTAGTATTTCTATATGGACGGGTTAGTTTGAAAATTTTTATTTTCAATTTTTATAAAGACCGTTATAAAATGTATAGAAAAAGGAATGTCAGAAGTTAAAAAACATACAATTTGACTTGAGCTTGATATGCGTTTCCTAAGGATATTCAACAACGATACCCTGGTTATGGTAAAACCCTGGGCTGTTAAAACAGCTTTTATTTGTTGTTTATATCTCTACATTGTTAATATATCTACATTGTAAACATCTATACATTGTAAATCGGAATAACTTACCAGTAGTTTGCATATACACTACCACCTCAAAGATCTTTTGTATTCTACTTAATTCGTGGATGATGATCTACATGATCAAATTTACCCACTACCGATGATACCCAAACTGCAAACAATAGCCGATTAACCATAATGGTTGGGAGATACTATCACATACAAATACTGCCTAAATAGAAAGAGGCAGACTGAAAGACATACTCGCACAGAGAATTCTTCTTCGCTCTTCGAATGAATTGAAAAAATATGATCTTCCAGTTACAATCAATCCCGTCTTAACATTTTGTAATCTGGTCTTAATAGAGACAATAAAGCTGCACATAGTATATCCTGTGAATGCATGTTCTATCAGGGAGAGCGCACACTCCCCTTTACTCAGGATATGTAACGTGCTCAGTTGAAAGATTGTAGTATTGCAATGGGTTTTGCGGGCACTCTCCTTTACTCAGGATATGACGAGCGGTGTTGAGAGATTGTGTTATTGCAATGGCTCAGTGTGTATATCCTCTTAGGTTGACAGCCACTTTTACATGCATTTCTCCATCGTTTAGAAACTTTCCTGGGATGAAATCCAAGCTGACTTGAGGACACACATCTATTTTATAAGTCAATGCCTTAGACCTATTTGACAACACGAGATTAACCAGTCTAGAAAGCCTATACATAAGATTTACCTTAAAACTTAACTGCTAGTTTGAGATATTAAAGAAGCTAGCAATTGATCTGATGACGTTTGATCTCCCCTTCTTCAACTAACCTATAATCTCTTTAGGAGTCACATGTAAGTAAACTGTCTCTCCTCTTGCCTATCAATTGCCTCTGTGAAAGCGTCTCTGCAGCTATGTTTAAAGAGTAGATCGGTAAGTTTTTCTATCTAATTTTGAACACATGTGTGAGGCAGTGCAACCAGATATCTGTTCAGAGGATTTGGAGGCGTTCAAAAGACAGACTTCAGCGAATGTTAAAGTTAAACAAATTGTTAGCACTTAAGCCAAGTTCCTTAGCATGTCTGAGTTTAAATTGTTAATTGGTAAACAATCCATCATAATTTGGAACAGATGATCGTGCCGATGAAGCAAGATTACCCCTGAGCCCTGGATTTTTCTGAATTTCATAAGCATGTTTCTCCGATAATGGAGGCAAAACCTTAACGAATTCGCCGTAGTCTAGTGGGAAGTGTTGGCTCATTAGCAGATTTCTGCAAAAAAAAACTCTGAGAGTGAAATAAAATTGCCATGAAAAATTTCTCAAAAATCTGTCGTTCGGAATCGTATACATGTACGCTCATGTACAAAACTAACACACACAAGGGAAACAAGGTCGTAATCCTGAAAGGAAGGTTGTAATGACAAATTACGTATGTATGTATGTAAAACCTCTACAGAAGGAGTTAAAAGGTAAGCGAGGTGTATATACATACGTGAGCCTAATTATTTCAGAATCATTTGGGAGAGCTATCCCTATAGTATGGTTTAAATTGTTGATAGGCACATATTCTATCAAATTTGGACCACATGAGCTTGGAAATGAAGCCCAGAATTTCTTAATTCCTATAAGGGGGAACTTAATGACTAATTTGTAAAGGCATAAGTAAACTAAGAGTGTGCTTGCTATAACAAGTTCGTTATATAAGCGATTACAGGGGAAATCTCTGTGTATAGGAAACCATTTACAAAAGTGCTCGAAGAGAAGATCAGGAAAATCGCAACTTTATCTAAACAATTCAGAGATGAAAATTCAACCATAATTAGGTTTAACTGCAACTTGCTGGAAACAGATGTTAGTAGCAGAAGCTTAACAGCTCGGGATCAATTCCACAACTTCATTACCTTGTTCTGAAATACACTAATCGTGCCTTGCAAGTGGCTAATGCTTTTCGATAAAATGCCATACTCTGCCTTGAAGTTAAGCTAAGGAGTGCCTGTATATTCTTTCGGCGAGTCTCCTGAGATGATCATATCAGAAGACCAGACAATTCTGCTTAAAATTGTAATGTAAAATGTCAACCAGTGATGGGAAATCATTCAGAGAGTTTTTTCCATAAAATCTGGCATAATTTTGAGGCGACTTACTCTATTTAATAACACACAAGCAACGAATTACAGGATCTCTACTTCAAAAATGGGACTATAACTCCACTGAACACAACGAAATCAGAATTGACATATACAAAGGCATCAACGTCATCTACTGATGTAGCAGACCTCTGTATAATGTCTGTAGCTTATCATAGCGGGTGTTATTAGTTTCAAAAATATTTTCTAAATGTGCTGTCTATTGCTTTTCAATAAATTCAGTCAGTTTAGTTGTTAGCAGCTCGTTATTTTACATAAATTTTCAATCAATTTTTTTTTTCCAAAACTTTTTCTTCTTCTCTTTTGTTACTGGGTGACACATTATTTTTTATCACACTTTTTATTTGAAGTTTTTATTTCTTGTTTTCTATTTTATAAAATAAAATTTTTTTTATTTTAAATATTCCAGTCATTGTCATTTATGATGGCTTTTTAAAAGAAAGTTAATGTACTGTTGTGAATAAAAAAGTGATTTTATTTTCATTTTTTTATGAATTTTTATTTTATAAAAAAGAACAGTTTTTCTAGAGCGTTTGTCAATTTATTTTTTATTTAAATTCCATGACTAAACAAAATTGAAAATTGCAGTATCACTAAAAGCATTAAACAAAAAGTAAACTCCCACACCCAAAACAAGGGGAGAAAAAGGACAAGGGAATAAAAAAATGACCGAAAAAAGATTAAATAAAAAGTGGCTAAAAAGTGCAAAAAAATGTCAAAAAATTGTAGATAAAATTACAAGAAAAACAAAAACAATTTTTTTTAATAAAATTTACTTCAATGTATTCATAATTTTTCTAAATAACAAGTCAATATAATCAAAGGCAGCCTGAAAGTATGCTAAGGATATTGTACAAATAATAAGCCAGAAAGTATGCATTAAAAAGTAATTATTTTTAACAGAAACTGAGGATATGCAAAAAATATTTAAAATAAATAAAATTAAGACATAATAAAAGCGTCTTTTGGGGATGGTGAAACTGGCCAAGCTTCAGGCTCAGCTTTTTGTTGTATTAACACGAATGACATTTCAGGTTACATTTTTGAAGTAGACAGACAGTTCCTTTGGTCGTTGATTGTATAAACAAAATTAAACGAGTAGAACGTTTAAAAACCTACCGCAAATACGTCAATATGTACGAAAAAAGAACAACCAACAACCGATTCAGTGCAATAAATTTTAATGCTAACGAACCATCTAGCTTTGACACAGTCCCGTAATTTTCATAAAATTTTGCTTCTGGAGGTCCAAGACCGCCACGTAAGCTGTAAGTAGATAGCAAAAGTACAAAACAAAACGTGCTGTTGCACTATCTCTCCAAATTTATAGGGTATTTATACAGTGTCTCCTCCAAGCCTATTAGTCTGACAAACTTCAGGATGCTGTTCTTTGTCTCCAAGGACAATCCATTGCGTACCACCTGACATGCACACTGGTATGTATAAATATTCCACAGGGTCCAACGAAGTTCGTCGATAATTCATTCTCAGCGTCACAGAATACACATGTTGCGCTCTTGAAAAACTACATTCTAAAGAAGGGTACTCTGAGCCTACAGTGCCCTTTCAAGTTATTTCATGCCTGGATAACTCAAAACTCCTTTTATTTCAATTTCCCAACAAAAGTTTTGAATGTCTTCAATCCACTTGGTTTGAGGAGAGTATTTGCATGTATTTATATTCCCTTTCAATGAGTCTAGAGTGTTCTATCAAAAGTGCCATATATCAAAGGACCTGTTACAACCCTGAAGTTATTCCATGTATGCATGATACAGACTTCCTCTTATTTTAATTTACCAACAAAAGTTTTGATTGCTTCAAATCTATTTGGTTTGAGAAGTGCCGTTGCAGGTATTTATCTTTTCTTTCGATGAGCATACTTCTTCAAACCTTCGCTCCCTCTGCACATAGAGCATGGAATGCCTACCCATCTGATTCAGGTTCCCTAGGGAGTCCCTTACCACCATCAGTTTAACTTCATAAGAGCAGAGTACTGAATGGCAACCTAATTGGTATTTGATAACGTATGTAACATTAAAGGTAAATTTAAGGCTTTTTGGAAACATTATTCAAAAACACACCCCTAAAGTATGCTTCAAAATAAAATTTAAGCCTTTAAATATGCATTAAATTTTAGTTAAACTCTTTATAAATCCATCTCTCAAATTGCATGACAACCAATAAATCCTCCTAAAGGAAAAAATTAAAAAAAAAATTTTTTTTGTTGATCCATTCCCCCATTTTGTTTACATTATTTTTAATTTTTTTTTATTCTTTCGTCATGATGCAAATACTTAATCATCAAAACGTGTTGTTGCAAATACTTAAAAGAAAACAACACACACAACTTTGGAATAAATATAAACGAACGAACGAAATAAATAAAATTTATTTATAAAAAAAATAAATACGAACGATAAAAACAACAACAGCAAACAATCCATCCACTTGAATCCATAGAAAAGCCTTCAGTTAAATTAAATATACACTCTCGTTCGTTCAGTATTTTCGTTTATATTTGGGGGCGGCCAAAAAGGAGGGGATTTTGAAAAATAAAAACGAATCACAGTAAAATGAAATGAAATTGAAAAAGGATATGAGATGCCAAAATTGGAAATAAATTGTAAAAAATTGAATCAAATTCACATATAATCGACAAACAGACAAACAACAGGCAAATAGACAACAACAAGCAACCCAACAAAGACATCATCATCTACACCAAATACTCTCTTTTACAAGCATAAGCAAACACACACACACACTGGCTTATTTGTATTTGTTGCACATACAGAGGTAGGTACCATAAGGAAATCTGTGAGGTTGAGTTTTACACAAATAAACCTTATGTTTGCTATTCAAAAAACAGAGAAGATGTACACACAAGGAGCGCTATAAAAAGGCTTTGTGGCATATACAAAGGACGCTACAATGTAGCAAAGAAAGAAGGAATCATTTTTGAATTGTGAAACAGGTTGGCTAGGGACTTATTGAAAAGGAAATTTGAATCATTCAACGGATTATCCAGGAATAGCTTGAGATTGATAACTAGTCTTTTGAGACTCAGGGTACACTTCTTCAGTATGGAGGTTGCCTCGAGCCCACAGTGTAGTTATTGTGAAAATGAGAATGAATCATCGGAACACATTCTTGGGATCTGTATGGCATTACCGCATCCCAGAAGTGGATTTATATTCAAGCATTAGGCATGGAATTATTATTGTTGACGCCGGTAAGGATCCTAAGGTTTGTCATGGCAATAGGCTTGAAGAAGACATTTTAGAGAGGCCCCATAAAGTATGACAGGAGTGCAATACAACACGGAGATTCTGCGACAACCACAACCAGAATGAATTGCCATTCTTGGGCAATATCGCACCCCAAATTGTTTCCTTCCTGGGTTTATATTCAAGTATTAGTCAGGGAATTGACATTGTTGATACCGAGTACAATACATAGGTTTGTCAGGGCAGTAGGCTTGGAGGGGACATTATAGGAATGTCATATAAAGTATGAGGGAATGCAATAGATCATATGGTAGCAAAACTAAGGTACCTCTTCACCACAATAATGCATCTTTCTGTAGTCTTATTGTAATTTTGTTACATTTAGTCGTGGATCAGTTACAGTCAGTAGCTGTAGAGTGGCTACAGTCTGTAGCTGTAGACTGGCTACACTCTGTAGAGGCAGACTGGCTACACTCTGTAGAGGTAGACTGGCTACACTCTGTGGAGGTAGACTGGCTACACTCTGTAGAGGTAGACTGGCTACACTCTGTAGAGGTAGACTGGCTAAACTCTGTAGAGGTAGACTGGCTACAGGTTGGCTAGAGTCTGGCTGTAGACTGGCTACATTTTGGCAACAGTCTGTAGCTGTAGGCTAGCTACAGTCTGGCTGTAGACTGGCTATACGTTGGCTGTAGGTTGGCTACAGTCTGGCTGTACGCTGACTTCAGTCTGGCTGTAGACTGGCTATAGGCGATAGGTTGGCTACAGTCTGGCTGTAGGCTAGCTATTGGCTGTAGACTGGATACATCTTGTAGCTGTAGACTGGCTACAGTCTGTAGCTCTAGACTCGCTACAGTTTGTAGCTGTAGACTGGCTACAGACTCGATACAGTCTGTATCTGTAGTCTGCATTTCCTGCATTCTAACACTTGTTGAGCCACTATTCTCGCACTGACTGAAGCCTTCATCCCCATCTTTATACGATATATGGTGTTGATATAGTCACCTTAAGCTCATACATTCCTTACAATCAATCGTTATTTATAAACATATTATAGCGCATCGCAGCGTTTTTTTATTTGTTATTCTCTTCTTTTTATTGAAGCATCAACAACAGTAACAACAACAGCAAAAACAACTACAAAGCAATGATAGCAATTTTATGCTTACAAATGCATGAAAAGCCTTTGTTCGTGCCTATTTCACGTTAGTTTGGCTACGAACCATTTTCTATACAACATATGACCGTCACATGTACACGCACGTATGCGATATACAATCGTTTTTACATGTACCCCTACAATCTGTTTGGGCAACACAAGGCAAGAGGCATATTGACAACAATAGTGTGTTGGTTGGCAAAAGAAAAGTAACAGTAACGACGTACGATAGTAAATGCAATGCAGCAACATATGTTTTGTCATGCCATACCATTACTATAGGCAATCAGCCAACCAGTGCCGCTAGTTTGTAATACAAATTTTTTTCCTTTTTTCGGAATAAAGAAATGAAAAAATTACTCATACGTCGTAGTGTCTCTAAAGCAAGGATGAAAAAAAAGCGATACAAAGCGGCATTTGTGTAAGCAACATTGCTTTGAGTGTATGAATATTGTGTGAATTGTGTGTGTGTCTCAGTCTGTTTCTTTGTCTAGAGTAACGTTCTATATTTTTTGTGAATTGCCATAAAGCCATAGTTCTTTGTGTGCAACACTGTAGTAGTTGGGAGCATGTAGGTAGAGTACAGTGGGAAAAATAATAGAAGAGGACACTCAGAAGTATCTGAGGTTATTTACAAAAAAAGACCTGATAATGGTTACATATACTGCACGGCAGCGGACCGTATCGAACTCAAATAAAATTTGTTACGATCGATTGAGAACTAATTTAAAAATGAGGGCATAAATGTGTTAAAGCCTGGATTGATGACAAACGAGGATATGTTGAGAATAAGAAGAATAGTTTGTTTTCTGATCCATCACTACAAAATCTTGGGTGGTAGAGTTTAGATAAGACCAAGGCTATTATTGCTGCCGTGTGGGGGTGTTAAAATTCTGCGACCGTGCGTTCTATTCCACTGCCCATAGAATATCCCCACAATGTCCTATTGACGTTGAGCAATTCCTGCAGCTCCGTCAAGGTAGGAAAGGACATTCTCCGAACCTTTTGGTACCATGCGAGGTTTCAGACAAGGCGACCCCTTGTCATGCGACTTCTTCAACTTCGTCATGGAGAGTGTTCTGAGAAAGGCGGGAGTGCATCGCAATTGCACTATTTTTCAAAAAAGTGTCCAGTTGCTTGCGTACGCTCACAATATTGACATCATAGGGCGTACCAAGCGAGATGTTACTGATGAGTCTAGTAAGATGGGTCTGGCAGTAAATGAGGGCAAAACAAAGTATATGTTATCGACAAGTAGAGACGCGCCGTGTATTGATTCTCAGATTACGGCCGATAAGTATACTTTTGATACGGTCAAGGGATTCATCTATCTTGGCCAATTAAGTAAGTAAGTAAGTCCTATTGCCCTTACAAATATTATGATGTAGTCCCCACTTACTATTTGATACGTATCCAGATGTTTACTGCCGATAAATATAAACCCGCACAGGTACATGGTACATATACGTTCTGATGATTCATTCTCCCCCCTACAGAATCTACATATCGAGCGAGAGGCGATTTCAATTCCGCACAAGTGTTCTTCGACCTACAGTGCTTGGTCCAAGGGCCGGTTACTATCTTTGGGCAACTTCTAGATTGTCAGGCTACTCTGAATTATCTGACCTACTTCATTATTATCCAACAAAATTTTAGATTGTCTCAACAGCATTTTTTTTGAGAATGTCTCTGCCTACCTCCATCTTCCTTTAAGCCGAACATTTTTTCCACACTACAGAAAGGTTCCAGCGCTAGTAGAAGCCTACAAGCTGTATTCCTTGCCGTAAATTTCCACATGAGCTGGTATTCATTTCTACTGCCTTTTCCTGGCTAATTCAGTTTGCCCAGGCAGTCGCAAAGTTTTCTGGACCTAACCTCATGTAAGTGGAGTGGTGGCAATATGGTGGACAGACTTGTAGAGTGTATAACTATAGTAGTCACTGCCAACACTGCACCCATCGCGAAAGTATATCGACGACTATTGATTAAATGCTGTATCAACCTAAACGCTTAATATCCATGGCTTCTAAGTAACGATGAGTTGTTCGCGGTGCCAAAAGATTATCATTTGTTATAATGATCATGAAATCAGACCAGTTGATCCTAAGAGGCCTATGTCAAACGCATTTTTAGGGCCTGAAGAGATCTTTATTCGATAAATTAAAGAAATATGCCATCAAATACGGAGTCATGTATAATAATATTGCTCTACCACATGTTGCTGGACAAAGTTGCAAAACTATTTAGAAGACAGTGGTTAAGAAATTTCGTATCAAGCGCCTTATAGTCCAGATTTTACCCTGTTCAACTATTATTTGTTTCTATTAATACATACATATATAATCGGTGATTACAACCCTTTAGTTAGGATTACAACTAAGCTTCGCACGCCACTTATGTTGTGTGTGTTAATTTTAGAAGAAACATTTGCTCAAATTTCGATTGATAGGAGATGTCTCACCTGGGGTTGGAATAGAGGCCTCACGTCTAATAAGCCAACACACTCCCTACTAGACTATGGCGACTTCTTTATATATCCCAAATAAAAGGAAAATTCTCGTTTCTATTTCCAAAAATTGGTTTGAAACTGCGATTGGTTTCCTGTCGTCCACATTTGCTTTCCACTGTTAATGAATCAACAAATGAAACCAGTTGCTTTTGCCACCCAAATTGAATTGAATTTAAGGAGAGTAGAATAAAAAACAACAAGAAAAAAACAACAAAAAAGAAAAAGAAGAGAATGAATTAAATCGCGTTGTACATTGAAAATCAAATAAAACAAAATGTTGTATGCGCTGAACACAAGCCAAATGAATTATTTATGAAGTGGTTGCTGTACTTATTCCTATTGCCAATACTTTTTTCTTTTGGAGTTGGATTTTATAATGTTTTCAACACTTTAGCCATATGGATTTAAGTTGGCAATTTCATTTGGTTTGTTTTCTTTTTTTCGTTTTTCATTTTTTTACAACTTCGCCTGCCAATAGACAGACAACTATAGCAGCCTGTCTGGGTGGTAAAGCCTTTTGACACATGAGGAAAAAAATAGGTGTTTTCGTTGCCATTTCTTTTTCTATTTTGTTGTGTTGCCAGAGACATCATTTTTATTGAAAGTTTATAGTGCTGAAATACCGAGGCACTATAATAATCAGGTTGAGTCTATTTATAGTCTCTCCTCTTTCTGCCGGTCGGTTCAATGCAATGTATGTACGCCTTAAAATATGCTTCGTTTTTTAACAAATTTTTGTAATAAAAGCGTGGTTATATGCCATAAAGAATGCAACAACTTGTTGCCTGGCCGAGTGCCAACTATAAAAATAAAAAATAGAAAAAACGAGGCGCATTACAAAGTGTGAAATCTTTTCTATGATCCGGCAAGCCAACCAACCTCTTTTTACGTTCTATACATTGTGCCTGTTGCTGAATCTCTTGTGCTGTCATTATTATGTTTCATGTTCAACATTTATTTGTTGAGTTGAATTATTACAAAAAAGGAAATTGAGTTGATTTTAATTTTATTGCCTTCACTTCTTTATGTTCTTTCACTTTCAATACATTTTAGTTTTCCTTTTTTCTCTTTTTTTCTTCTTTATTATCGTGTCTACAAAGTCTATGTGTAAGTAAAGCCCAAGGAAGTGTTTTTGCTTTTGTATAAGTGAGTGTTAGTATATTTAAATTGTGTTGCATATCCTTTAGCTATTGGCAATGTAAGTTACAAAGACAGAAAGAAATCAGAATGAGTTTTTAAGTACAAGGAAGTAAGACTTTGTAGTTTCAATGTTTTTGTATATTTGAACAGGATATACTGGAGAATTGGCATGATTAGGAACTTAAGAGCTATAGGAAATAGGCTGCTCACAAGACATCCTACATATGGAAATTGTTTCAATTTTTAAAGAGAACTTGTTTCTCATTTCTTAACTGAACAATACAAGACCAAAATAGTTAAACTAACATGGGTTGCGCAGCTTAGGTTAGACCGTTGATGCTCCTGCAGGCTTAGTATACATTATGCCAGAGATTAGACTCATTTTGCCTTTAAGAAATGGGAATGATATTTCATGACAAACTCTATCATGTCATGACGAAGCCAATGGGCAATGGCAGACCTGTACCGGTCAAATGTTGAGTCTCCAGTTTGTGATTGTAAGTCTTCTACAGGCATATACACATAGAACTTGTTGTGTGCACACTGTATCAGTTAAACTGGGGATATAACTCTAACTCGAGTCGAAGAAAGTAAGATAGACTGTACCGTGTCATGATAGAGCCAGTGGGGGATGGCAGACATATATCATCTAATGTTGAGTCTCCTGCTTGTGATTGTAAGTATAATGTATAGCACTTCCAGTGTATAGAATGGTACCTATCCCTGTGCACTGAATCAGTTAACCGAGTGATATAAAGTCACCTTCTATTGAATTCCAGGTCATGTGGACCCCCCTTAAGCCAAACGTCTTTAAAACAGTTTAAAATTTTGCTAGCAAGTTAGGAGTAAACATCGGAATTTTTTTTGTTCATTTGAAAGATCTATTGACGTTATTATAGGTGTAGTATAGTTTCCTTCAAATGTCCGCCAAGGCTTGTTTGGTTGGAGCGCATCCGAAATACCCCACTTTCCATGTCTCCGGCATAATGTTGTTGGCTTTTAGGATGGCTGTGGTGTGCGTCATATGTACATCTTCGACTTAAAAAAATCCCACAACAAAAAGTCTAAATGGGTCAAATATCTCGATCTCATTAGGCGGTTCACATAATCTCTACTTGAGATGATCTTGCCCACAAATCGTTCGTGCAGAGTATTTAAAATGACATGAACTGTGTGTGTGGGGCGACCTGTTGAAACCACATATCGCTGGGGGTCTAGATCATCTAATTCAAACCAAAAGAAGTTGATAATCACTGATAGTACTTGACGTTGACAGTAATAGTCTGGTCAACGTCGTCCTCAAAGAAATGTGACGCCCAAAATCCACACCAAACAGGGACATCTTCTGGATTCATTGCACTCTCTTAGAACTCGTACTGATTGGTATCACATATCGGCTACATTCAGGATAAAAGAGGATTGAAATCATCGATCTACAGTGCTAGTCATTGATAGTAATAGTCTGCACTCTGCTGTCCTCGAAGAAACATGAACAGATAGTGAATCCAGTCTAATATTCCCCCAAATAGTGACTTTTTCGGTATGCATTGGCAGCTCTTGGATCGCATGTCGATTGGTATCGTACCAAATTCGAAAATTTTGTTCCTCCACGTACCCATTCATCCAGAAGTGTGATTGATTTTTGAAGATGATGTAGATCATATTCAGCAAATACACGTCGTTGTCTATGGTCGCCCTTGAAGATTTGGCACAACAGATCGAATAAATGGCAACTAATTTGACAGGAGTTGCGATAAGACGGCCATTATCAACCATCAACGTTCGGAAGTACCTGTTGGAATAAAATTCCTATTTGACCAGGTATTTTGGACTCAGAGAGTATTTGTGCAGAGTAAAAGTGTTTTCCAGCCCAATTTTTAGATCCTGTAATAAGTGTTCTGTCTGAATATTCTCCTTCGAGATAAGTTCTACCGAAAGGAATTAATCACACACGGAATGACGGTAATTGAGACGTGGTCTCAAAAAATCTGAGTTTATGATCAAATTCTGGGAATAGAAAAACTAGACCGAGCAACAAAACATTTCACATTGTCTATGCCTACTGTAGTGCTCTGTTTGAAATAGTTCTTGTATATCTTGCAAGTTTTTTTTTTAGAAAAAAGGATACAAAATCCCATCAATAATTTTGTTAAAGAAAATAAAATCAACAACAGTTCCATACGAACAAAAAATAAAACGGAAATGATATTAAAAAATTTGATTTTGTTGCACAACTAAAGGTCAACTGAATATAGGAAAACATCAAAGAGACACAGAATAAATAATAAATTTTGTCTACATTACTAAATAAGGATGATTACAGCCCGTAGGTAAAAAGGAAATTTTATTAAAATTTGAAATGAGTCGCGTTAGCATACCATGTGATATAACATGTGATTCATTTGAATTAAGGCTCGCCACTTAGAGAAATAATCAAATATTGGTTCAAATTGGTTTTTGTGGTGGAAATACAAGAAAGTTTATGGAATACCTTACAGTGGTTGTGGTTACCGTAGTCTGGTGGGTGTATTGGCAGTGTAGTGGCTTACTAGACGAGAACTAGAGTTGTGCCATATCGAAAAAAAAAATTAAAAATTTTCCTCCCCTCAGCAAATTTCTGTCAAATGCTCTGAGAGTAAGTAAAATGACATAAAAAGCTTTTTAAATCTGTTGTTCAGAGTAGAACTCGTTCTAATCGTAATCTAGATTAACGAGTAGTTGTAGCCAATAAATAAAAAAAGAATACTACCTTAAGTCCTTTAAAAAATCTTCCTTAAGGACCTTACATTGATTCTGCGACACAATGGGATTTCGGTGAACTGCAAAGCAGATAAATTTGCCACCATCGCGGCTTCCTACACAATTATTTATTGCACTCATATGGTCTCCCTGAACTTTCCCTTCATATTCAATACCCATTCTAATCGCTTAGAAACTGAGAAATTTGTCGAAATAGTTAGGCGTTATGCCACTTTAACCTCGTGAAGGATGTTTCCTATTTCCCCATCATACATATATTCATAACCTTGGTCATCACAACCCTTTAGCCAGGATTTCAATCTAGCCTCTCACACTCTTATGTACGTTGTTTTTGTTAATTTTATTCATGAGTGGCGGGCCTACAGTTTAAAGTCGATTCCGAACGACAGATTTTTTTGAGAAACTTTTCATGCTTACTCCTAGGGTTTTTGCCAGAAATCTGTTAAGAGGAAGTCGTCGAAGGAATATTTTTTATATCGTTTAGTTGGAGATATTTGGCATGGTATTTGAACAGAGGCCTCACGTCTAATAATTCAACACATTACCTACTAGACTGCGGCAAACACAGACTTGAGAAACTTTAAATGGCAGAGTTTTTTTGATACAAGACTGTTGACGGTTAGTTGGCGAAAGGAAAAAGATGTCTTAGCTGAGGTTTGAACTATGCCTATTAGACTACGGCGACTTGATTTCTCCATCATCCTTTTCAATAGACGTCTGTCGAAGCCTAAGGACAGAGTGTTTCCATTGAATGTCTGCTCAGCCAGCCATTAAATTGCTTTCTATAGCAATCGTCTATGTGAGTTCACTGTCCTTTGTCCTCAATCAAGGCTACTAATATACGCGAAATGGGCACCATTATCTAGCTCTCACTATGCTTTCCGGATAGTATTCCTTCCGTTTCAGATTTCTATTCTCAATCAAGGTTACTAATAAACGCGCTATAGGCACCACTTTCTAGCTCTCACTTTACGGCGGATTTATAATACTTTCGCGAGGTGCGGCATAGACATTTTCGGTCTCTGTACAACATTTGCATGGATTACCCTCCTGTATTTCTTAAAGAAACTCATTACTGAGAACACATACACATATGATCATTCGTCTAAGGCACGTAAAGTATTCATGTGTGTGAGAAGATAAATTCGAATTTGAAAATCCAAGACGCAATCCATAAATTTTAGCACAGCCACATTTAGCCTTAATATAGCAAAATTTTTTCTTAACAGAACAAAATTCGACCTTAACAGAGCACTGCTAGCCATTTGACAGAATCCATCTGAACAAACCCACTTGTTGGAGAGCTAATTTTAGAATATAAACTAGGTCTATGAGTACCATACCACATCCAAAGGCTGGTTGCAAGGCCTCTTAATATAAACAGCAATATAGCCACATATAAATTGATATGGTATTGAGAAAATTGGCCTTGAAACTATCAAATTTTTGCCTGAAAATTCTCTAGAATATTTGTGGCCATTCTGGAATATACGAGAAATAGTACACCTATCCGATTGATAGTCCAGAGGTAGTCCACTTGCGAGCCTTGGTAGTGAGATAACTGGAATAGTTTTAGGATTCGAGAAAATGATCATAATGATGTCAATAGTCTGCAATAATTGCAAAGTAGCAGACTAATCTACTTATTGATACTGTTAAACAGTTAACAGTGCTGTGTTAATAGTAACTTCTGCTCTGTTTGTTGCGTCTTTGGATTTTAAATTCAAATTTATCTCCACACGCATAAAGTATTCACAAATTTCACCCAAAATAATTAAAGAAGGATTATTTTGAACACAGATAGTGATGAATATAATTAATTTTTCAAATTGTTTTCTTTTCTTTATTTTGAATTTTGAAATCCTTTCAATTTAAAATGAAAACTATTTTTCCTTTTTTTTTAATTATTTTTCTAGAGTTTCTTTCAAAAAATTTTTGTCAGCCATCATTTAAAAACAATTTTTAGTTTTCGGAAGAATTTTGAAAAGTTTTTAATACGAAAGTAACAAAAGACACCTTCTACTATATGCAAGGATATGTGTTGTCTACTTTAGTTTAATTATGAATTATGATTCTTTTTTCTGTAGAGTTTTTCAAAAATAGTTTTCGAAAGTGATGCATTTTGTTCTGAAAAAATGACAAAAAAGTTTTTTGTTTTCAATTTTTTTAGTCCTGTTGTTTTATATCATTCAGTTTGTTGTACAATTTGTTCATCGCTTTGAAGCTTTTATTGTTTGTAGAAGTATACATTTGACATTGATATTCTGTTGTCAGAACTTTTCTTTATTGTTCTCTCCACTCGATATTACCTGCTATTGCCTTACAAATATAAAGAAAGTTGCCTACTCAAGAATGTTTAATAAGATTCGAATATTTTATTCCCTAAATAGAGACCTGATCCTGATTACTGATAAGCTATCAGAAATAGGAGTGATGAAGTAAAAAATATGCACCCGTTTTGGTATAAGAAAAGTTTGATTGATGAAAAGTTGTTGTCTTTGAATCTTTTACTGTGTTATATACTGTACTTCTTCTTCTTCTTTAATAACTACACCAACACCAATTATTTGTAATAACAACCGTACCGTATATCTCATCATCAACAACAATAGTAAGTTCCCCTTGCATTATTGCATAAAATTCAGTTCAGTTCAGGGGCGTATGTTGTCGTATGTTACGTAAACGAAGTTTTTAATAAATTGTAAGTAAAAGAGTAACATAAGCTGGATTTATAAATGTTAAACAACAACAACAACAACGACAACAATAACAATAACATTGGAAGTAAAAAGACAACAAAGAACATAACTTCACTAGCAGAGACATCAAACTATTCATAAATATAATGACATGCTTACGCACTACAACAGCTGGTGCAAGGTAAGTAGTAATGCCAAGAGGAATTTATTATTGTCCTCCTAAAAACAACTTTCAAGCCAGTATATGTAATTCTAAGTATATTTACTAGAAATAGTAATGAACCACCAGTAAAGTAAAGTCAACTCCTATAAAAGCATTTCCAATAACTCCAAAAATAAAGGCCAGCTACTATAAAAGCATCTCAAATAACTCTAAAAACTTCGATCCTGTGATATTAATTTAAAGGCCTTTGTTGAGCTAATGTAGGACATGCAGCACACAACATTAGAATAGTGTAGTATGCAGGGTTTGTCAACAAAACCTGCCAAGACATCGCTACACCATTTACTAGAAGTCGCCGTGGTCTAGTAGGCCACGTCGTTGGCTTATTAGACGAAAGGCCCGAGTTCGAATCCCAGGTCAGACATCAAAACGAAAATTTGAAAATATTTCTTCGGCGACTTCCTCTCAGCAGATTTCTGGCAAAAAATCTGAGAGTAAAAATTGCCATGAAAGCTTCTCAAAAAATCTGTCGTTCGGAGTCGACTTTAAACTGTAGGTCTCGCCACTCATGTATGAAATTAACGCACACAACACGAGTGGTGTCAGAAGCTAGGACGTTGTACAATGGATCAATTCGACCTCCGGGTACTGTACTTGTCCTGCCAACACATCGCTATACCATTTCACTAGAAAGTAAGTGAGAAAGGTACCCAGTTTATGGATGAAAGGTATTCAAGTACTTTCCAAAGAAAAGTATTATGTACTTTTACTTCCATTACATCAATGCTAAAACCGCCATATTAAGCCTTTGAATTACTTGATAGATCAGAAATCTATGTCGAAAGGATCGCTAACAGCATCTGCACTGGATTAGCTCCATCTTTTACCTTTTGGCAGTCCCCAATGAGAGGTAATCATACAATTTAATCCTGAAATCATAGATAATTATGATAAAGGCGGAAAGTCTACTAAATTCTGTCTTCAATATTCCTTTTTCTGCTGTATAATGGGGACATACATCCAGCTGATGAGAAATTGATTTCTCTTCTTTTTTGTCTCTATAAATGCTGCTCAAAGGGTTGCTGACGATATCTTTACTGGATCGGCATTTTTTACTTTTATCTGCCCCCAAAGAGAAGGAATCATTCCATTTAATCGTGAAACCATAGATTTCTCATGATAACGGCGGAAAGTCTACTAAATTCTGCTCCATAATACCGGGCCCAGTTGCCCAGCTGATGACAAGCTGGTTTTCTCTTCTTTTTAGTCACCGTAACTGCTGATCAGCTTATTGCTCAGAAGCCTCATATATTTCGCATGAGAGCCTAGCATAGAATGCACCGAAATGGTTTCAACAACGATTATGAGTGTGTTCATGCTTTCATTAGTTTTGCTGATCTTCTAGCAAAAACTCTGAGAATAAGTAAATTTTTAATGAAAAGAAATCTGATGCTCAAGGTTAACGTTAAACTGTAGATCAGGCGACTCATGTATATTTGAAGCTGAAGCCTCTGAAGTGTAGAGGGCAGTCTGTTGACGTATTAAACGAGAACCCATGGTTCATATCCCGCTTCAGGCATCTCGAACAGAACGAAATATAACAAAAATATTTCTTAGGCGACTTCTGGCAAAAAACTCTGGGAGCAAATAAAACTGCCATGAAAAGTTTCTCAAAAATCTGTCGTTCGCAGTTCCCATTCAAATAAATTATATTCTTACAAAAACTTAAAAGAAAACTTATTTTATTTCATACTTTTAGTTTCCCATTATTACTAATTAGCTTACCCCAGCTGTATTGTAATTGTGCCTTCATAAAGTTTTACGCATTTTATGCTTATTTATATATGGGAGAACGTATAACAAGCAGAGACAGTAACAACATAAAAGCAGGAGAAGAGTAAAAGAGTCATCTTTCATGTAGATTTTTGCTTGCGTAAGTCTAACACACCCATACACATACATAGAAGCTTATGCAGGAGCATGCATACCTAGTAGAAAGCATATACATACATTTTGTTATTATAACATTGTCAATGTATGTACTTATGTATGTATGGATGATGCTGTAATAAAATGCAATTTAAATTGCATTTTATAACAGTTCTACTCTTTTGCTATGTGTGTATATGTGAGTGTATTATTGTAACTGTATAGTACAAGTACTAGTACAAGTATATGTAACTGACAGTACAAAACAATAACAAATTTTATTGTTATTATTGTTGCTTTTTCTTATACACATACATACATATAACAACAATGCATTTTACATGTCACAAGCTTATGTGAACCTAAAGAGAGGGAGAGAGAGATATTAACAAATGGCTGGAGAGTGTGTAATATTTTATAGAAATATCAGAGCTGGTAGGGCATCACTGTTAGTACATTGAGGGGGTAATGGTTGCTTAAAAAAATACGTTTTGTTGTGTTAGACGGGCAGAGGTACTGGTGCTAGGTGTCTATGCATTATTGAACGTATAATGATTGCAAATATGATTTTATATTTCAAAAGTTTTCATTGTACTTTTTTCTATTTTCTTTTCAATTGTAACGTTTACATCATCGACGGGTTATTTTTTTTTAATACGCTTGTTAGCCAATTATGAACACAAACAAATCAAATCTAAGAGTGCTTTGGCAAAAAAAAAAATATTTTGAAACGAATTTTTGAAATAAGTGAGTGGAAATTGCTTTACATATGAAAATCAAAATAATCTTAAATAATTTTTGTCCATGTTTAGATGAAGTTAAATTGACAAAATGGCTTGAAAAGCATAGCTTAGTTGGAATTCATAATGAGGCCGTTATTCAGAATAACTCATGGCTGGCATATATCACCCCCCCCTAGTTTTATGAAGACATAAATTCTGGTTGCTCAAGAACCCTTTCCACAAGGCCCAAGGCTTCGGATTATGACAGAGATTTTCAGTGGTGTTTTCTTCTTTCTCGTCATTATAACTTCTGAATTTCAGCTGGTTGCATGAAATACAATCCTATCAATAATATCCAATAATATCTAGTGTCAGTAGCGGCCTCTGCGTCCTTCATAATTTTTTTTCAATTATGAAAAGCTTGACAAACAATCCTGGTCTTGCCTTCAGTGCAGTCTACAGGACTGCAGGAGATCCTTTAAATTAACCAATCCGCTAGCAAATACTAATGATAGCAAAGAACTGTGACGATCTCATGTCGCTAGTCATAATTTCAATGGTAGGCAAAGAGTGTCCTTGTCATCGGTCATGTAAGGAACTATTTTCCTTGCTTTTGTACCTGAAATTATAAGTGCTTTAGTCTTGTTTCTACTTTCACGCCGCCATGGTAAAGCAGCTATATGAGAATAAAAGTCGAATGTTTCCTCCAGAGGCCCCCGATAATCTGGGAAAGTCTTAGATGTGCTGTATGCACTCTCTAGGGAATGAATGAATGACGAAGTTGTTATGAGAAATGTTCAAAAAAAAGTTCAAAATGTAAAATACACTATGGATGAAGCATATCTCTTGAGTTTACCTCGCGTAGAGGAGCTAAACTATTCATTCTTCTAAAATAAAACCAAAGGTTGGCCATTAAAAATATTCTAAATTCAACTCTATTTCATTGCTGCTGTTTGTTGTTGTTATATTTCTAAATCTATTGTTGTAATGATTGTTGTTGTTGCTGTTGTTTTTATTATTATTGTTATATAAGCAACAATTTTCTATGCAACAAACGCTTGATGTTAGGCAACAATTGAGAATTTTAAATACGAGGAAAAATTTATTGATTACACCCTACAGTACTACTATACCGGGAAAGAGTGCACTTTTGTTTAACCCCCTTTTATAATTCTTTGAGAAGACAATAAAAGGAACAAGGTGAGCAGAACTGTAATCAATTCAATGTTCGGTAATAATAGATGGAATTCAAGTGGACTGATGAGACCAGTTTCAGAACACCAGTTTGAGAACAATAGTATCGACTTATACTTCAGTAGAACAAACAAAAACTCATTTGTTCTTTGGAAGAAAGACGTTTAAACTTCTAATGATCACTGAATGTCTGAAGGCATGTTTTAGCATATGGGTTACCCATGCTGTAGTAGGCGCGGTTTAAATGAACAAAATCTGAAATCACTTTCTTTGTAATCCCTCCACGTTTCTGGGGTTAGACTTAGGCTCCTTAGTACACAAGTCACTTTCGGTTATCACTGAGAAATTTTGTTTGATTTTTTTTAAATGTATTGCCATTTTCTAGTAAAAAAAATGTGTGGTTTAATAGACTCGAGTTCGTGATTCAAATCTCAGCTCAGAATATGGAGAAACTATTCCCTCGGCTACTTCCTCTCAGAAGTTTTTTGGCAAAAAGTCTGAGAGTAAAATAAAGTAAAAAAGTTTTTCTAAAATCTGTAAACTGTATGTACCACGACTCATTGATAGAATTAACACACACAACATTGGTGGTGTGACTAAAGGATTCTAACGATCAATTAAGCATAAGTAGCGGGCTATCGAAGGACTACAGGGATTGTATTTTCGAGTTTATTGCCCCTTTAAAGTAAAACGGAGTTGAGATGAAGTCGCTAACTGCAGAATATTCAAGACAGTCTCTTGGCTCTTGGCAGGAATTCAAATTATGCTTCCGACAGATATAATTACTAGCCACTCAATAACTAAAAGTATGTAAGAGCGTATATGCTATCCATAGTACGACTACTGAAGGAGCTGTTTTGATAAGGAAGAAAAAGAATGTATACAACAATTTGTGCATAAATGCTGGACTCAATGAAGAAGTGCGAAATAGAGCACAGCTAGGCAGAGAGCAACCTCGGATATGTGTCACAATATAATATGTAAGAATTTGTGTAAAATGTATGCTGATTCTCGCATAGTCTAGCAGCTAGTGTAATGGCTTATTAGACGTAAGGCCCTGGTTCAACCGCCAGGTCAAACACTGCCAATAAAACGAAACGTGAAGAAATATTTCTTCTTCGGCGACTTCCTCTCAGCAGTCTTCTGGAAAAAATTCTGAGAGTAATTGAAAAAGTTTCTCAAAAATCTGTTATTCAGAATCGATTTTTAACTGTACATCCCGCCACTCGGGTATAAAATTAAAACACACAACATAAGTGGTATGAGGAGATTGGTTGTAATCTTGACTAAAGGGTTGTAATGACGAATTATGGGTTTATGTTGATTCTCAAGGAATGTAAAAAAAATGGAATGGGTCGTGGAATTTGCAGGATATCAGAATGGCCCATAGAGCGTCCTAGTAAATTCATACTTTGTGAGCAGATTTTGGAACTCTTTAAAAAGTCTATTTTCCCATACGGCATCTTATATTCGATGCTGGCCATTGTATTTAATTATTCCTGCTCGTTTTGTTTTTAATAAAATAAATACGAATCCGTATATATTTTAATTGGTTTTAAAGTTACAAAGGTTTTATTTTTATTTTTAATATTTCTTTTATTGTTGCTGCTGATGTTGTTATTGCTGTTATTGTTGTCGTTGTCGTCGTTACTAAACTTATGGTATAATTTTTGTTGTATTATTTGCTTTTGCTATTACTTGATGTTTGGTTATTTAACTTGAAAATCACGTTTCAGTTTTAAATGTTGGCATGTGCTGCTAAAGTATGATTTATTTCAAGAATATTTTCCAAATGAAAAATTATTTTCAAAATAGAAAATTAGAATGAAAATATGATGATTTAAATGCAAATAATATTTCTGATTTTTTTTCTGTACGTTTTTATTTCAAATAATTAAATTAATCTGCTTTAGAAAATTGTGTAATATTTCCTAAGTGTACATACAATCAACATTATTTTAAATTATTTAATACGAGACCATGAACTTAATAAGTATGATATTTAAAATTATATTTCAAAAAGGAACATGGTTTACGTTGGTCTACGTTTTCGGAAAAAGACGATTTTTAATCACTTCATTTCATATTTTCCTTCATTAAACTTTTTATTCAAAAAAGCAAAAACCCATCGAGATATGTAGTCTTATTGTGACCAAATACCGTGTAATTTATAATCTTCAATTGAAGGCTATGTAAAGTTGGCTATCATAGGATCAGTCGCCGTTGTCTAGTAGATAGTGTGTTGGCTTATTAGACATAAGGCCACTGTTCAAGCTCCATGTCAGACATATCCAACAAAACGAACTATGAAGAAATATTTCTTCTTCAGTGACTTCCTTCCAGCCGACTTCTGGCAAAAACTCTGCGAGTAAATAAATTTGCCATGAAAAAACTTTAAACTATAGGTTCCGCATATAATAACATGTATCAAATTAACTCTCATATATCAAATTAACACGTACAACATAAGTGGTATGAAAAGCTTGGTCGCAATACTATCTGAAACGTTGTAGTGACGAAATGATGTATGTGTATGAATAATATGCGGATTCTCTAGACCATAATTTGCTTTTAGAATGCATTGGATTCATTCTGCAATCATTTTTGACTGTTACAATGTTGATGTAACCACCATTTGATTTAATAAACATTGTTTATATACGTAAACTTATAAACATGTTGCCGAAATGGCTATACATGTAGCTAAAGAACATATTTATATTTCAATTTTATGTTCATGTTTCATGTTAATATTTACATTATTTAACAGCAACAAACGGATCGAACATGTTTGATCGAACCTAATTGATCTCTTAGTGAAGTTGAAATAAACATGTTTATAAACATTATTGCAGATACATAGAAAAATAAACATGTTCAATTTTATTAATGCTTCTGTGCCCAAAACGAATGATACTTTCAGTTGAATGATATTATTCAGTTGACAACCTTCTGGTTTCTTTGGGCCCTATAGGCAATTAAAAAAACAAAATGGAAAGCCTATTTCTCTAGCACCCTATCACCAGAGAAGTGAATGGTCAGTAGGCTATAATTTATGAACAAACTTTCTACGAATGCTGGTTCAAACCTAATTGCAAAGTACGCCATTGGGGGTCGTTTGATTAGTGCAATTGGTGAGAACTTCTTAAAATCGATAAATTCGAATTATACGCCACACTTTCACTAACAGAGTAAGTAGAGTACGTAGCATAAAAACTGAGTCATTCAACCGACGTATTGCCTAAAAGCACACTATCTACCTGCTCTGTCTAGGCAATGGCTTATGAGGAGGCTGTCAAACCAATCGATTTATCAGACCACAATATTGCCCAAAGAATTCATTGTTAGACCTGTTTCCCTTTACTCTTATCAGTATCTATAGTTCAGGGTCTCACTGCAAAATGCGAATTTTTTAAATACCTCAGAGCCTCTCGAGGCATGTGTTCTTATTGCCTTCGTTATAGCAACACATGTCAGTCTCTGCATTTTACTCAACTCCATTTGACTTGCTTTCAAACGGCCCTAGTATTATTATTTATACTTGCGACAATGCTACCTATTACACTTCCCTCAGGCTTTGTAGAATATCTCTATAACATCTCCTCCAAGGCTATTCCCCTGATAAATTTCAAGAAACTACTCGGAGTTCAAATTAACATTTCCTTGCCTACATTATCTTATCTCTCGGGTTTTCCACCCTGCACGTTAAGGAATACACACTCCGGCAATTTTTCTGGACATTGAAGGTACGCTCAACCTGGGACGGGTTCTGGTGAGATATATTAAGATTATCCTTAAATCGAGAATAGTAACCTAAACAGTGAGGGCCACACATTGTCAAGGAATTGTCTGAATGCAGCAAGTGTTTCCTTTGGTGATGTGTTAATGCTCTACAGATTACAAGAATGTATTTCCAAGATTCATTCTTATCTTAACAAAATCCAAGCGGTGGCCTCGAGACAAACCCCATTTTGAATAAGTGTACCTTGAGCCGACAGTAGGCTATCAGAAGACCGGTGACCATCCTGATGTTATTCCTGGGTAGTTTGATGCAACATTTATTCTTTGTTTTTGTAGAGTCCTTTTGTCATTCTTCAGCGTAAATGTAGCCTGAAATGTTGCCGTTAAAAGCCTAATTCGTTAGCCAGAATCGTATTAGTTAAACCCGTTGTACGGGCAACCCAATAAGGCCTTAAATGCCATCGATGCCGTTAATAGCAGGAAATATTTTTGAAAGAGCCAGTAGATCAATCGCGTGCCTAGCCTTTTCAGAGTACTTATGGTCTTCATCTCAGCCCAGAAGTACTCACAACACATTCCAAAATTCAAATTTTGGGGGAAAACTGTAAGGTATTTCTTCCCTTTCAAATTGTATCAACATTTCCTTACCAAATCTTTCATTAATACTTATTGTCTGGCCATACTCAACCAGAGATTAGTAATTAAATTGAAAGTACAGGAGGAATTTAGCAAAATAAATATATGCTTGTGGTTTGACTAAATTAAAACGCATACAAACCACTGTGCAGCACCAAACTACACTGGTCGACTTGAAGCAGGCATAATTGCATGAATGCACCCGCATGTACAAGAGTACAATGAAATGCTAACAACACACGCAAAATGCATACACATACTTGTAACGAACACATATATATAATACAAATGCTTCTACGTATGCATGTATGCAGTGTGAAGTAAGTGTGTGTGTGTGTGTGAGAGTGTAAGGTTGCATGCATTTTTCGAAAATAATGAAATGCAATCTAAACTTAAATTATAAGCAGCAGCAAGTGTTAGTATGAATGTGTTTACATTTGTGGCTTAATATTTGCAACAACAACAACATATGTGTATATATATATATATGTATATATATGTACATAAGCGTGTATGTGTGAGTGTGAGTAAATTTTAAAAACTATTTTTGTCATTATTAAGTCAAGCTGTCGTAGCTGATACTTTCCTTTTTTTTTCTTTTGACATTCATATTCACTGAAGTTGACTAAATAATGGCTGACTGACTGACTGACTGACTAACTGACTACTTGCCTTATTGTGTGTGTTTGACTGACAGACTAACTGTTACGAATGATTGTGGGTACCATTGGTTATCTCTCTCGTGGCGAAATATACGATGTATATTACCATCATCATCATCGTCGTCATTGTCATCAGCACGGCCATGCCCCTAGAGATCTCCAGCTGCCGTTAGGTAATCATCTATGCCAACACTTTATTATGATGACAGCAGCTGTAGCAGTATAAGCGAAAATCGCAATAAGAAAAATAGCGAAAAAAACAACTCCATTAAAAGTGTGTGGGAGTTGCAACAAAAAAAAAATATCTTTTAAGCACAAGAAATATTTAAAAACTCAAAATGAAAAAACCAAACAAATTATGGACGTCGTCATAATAATGACAAAACCAAAGCAAAATGTACACTTGCTGAGGATAAAAGGATTGACAGGACTTTTACAAAAACCCTACTCTATAAAAAGATCAAGGCATTCTAACATGAGATTTAAATTCACATTCTGTTTCAATATCCTGGGATCTTTTAACGGGGTCAACTGATCTGGGCACTAATGGTAAACGACTATAGATAAAGTACATATGTGTTTACTGAATGGACTCGGGTGCGGTTGGCAACTGGTCCGAATTTTAATCGAGAAATCATCTTCAGCGTTGTGGCCCATTTCTGAATGAATAGGTACGTGTCCAAACAAAATTGTTAAATTTCAGTTGATACCAATCCGCATGAGATCCAAGATCATCCAATGCATTCTGAAAAAGTTACTGTTAAGTATGGATTTTGGGCTGATGGTATCATCCATATTTCTTTAAGAAGAAAGCTGTGCAGGCCATCATTAACAATGGCGAGCACTATAGCTTGATTGTAACTAACTTCTTTTGCCCAGAATTGGGGTAACCAATGTGATAGCTGAAGATACATTGGATTTTCAGCACAAGCGGTTAGAGTGCTAGATGCCCGTACGTAATGGCGACGTGCACTGGTCATCGACGCGCCTTAATTATGTGCCAGAGTCATGGAAAATTGAACATTGCGAATGCACTCCACCTAGAGAAGTTATGGGAGACATTGTAACGATGATTTATGCCACACATAAAGACATTAGTAATGTCTCTCACACACCTATGATTTTATTTAAATTTAAAGATAGGAAGCGTTTAAAAAATCCCTTCCCTAGAATAGGAATTAATTGTCTGAAGTGGAGGTTCTTTCTTTCATATTTTAAAACTGAATGTGTGGTGCGGCTATCTAACCAGAATTGATGTAAAATTATTGCCTTCGAATGGCATGAAAGAGAGTGAACTGTAGGCCGATGCTGACTACAATAGGTTGATGTCTAGGCTAGATACCTCGACTAGATGTCTTTGTGTAGACAGTCTTGCAAATGATTTTAGTTTTGTTAGTGGACAATGGCTAGCCAGCCTGGGAAGGATATGTTTCGTAATCCATCCTTTGGGCTTATAAAGTCCAAAACTAAACTCAAATACTTCCGCTTTAAGGTCTCTCCTTTGATTAACTGAATACTTAACTCAACATACCACCACCATCACCACCACCATCACCACTTGTGCAAGTGTAGAGTGCACAATTGTTGAACGTTTTAAAAAAAGTGCCCGCACTTTTCGCAATCAAACTGACTTGTTGGCCACATTGTTATTGGCTAAAAAAAAAGAAAGGGAAATAAAAAGGGGAAAGAGGGGTTAAACAATATTATCTTGGTTGGCGGGTTGAATGGTTGGTTGGCTTATTTATTTGTTTGTGGTGCAGCAGATAGAGCATCATAGACTGATTGACTGAATGACTGACTGACTGCTCTATTTTGCAGTTTATTGTTGTTGTCGGTTTCTCTCTTTTTCCTTTTTTTCGTTATATTTTTGTTATTTTTCTCAGGCACTGTTATTTATTTTCACTATATACATATATGTGTATGTGTGTGCAGCTACTGTCAGTGCTGATAATAAACTCTTTTGGCTGCTGTTGATGCAATTGATGCAAAGAAAAAAAGCATTTCCATGCATATTAACATAATCAAATTGGATTTGTATATCACAACTCATACTTGCAGCAAAACACACAAACACACGTACACTCTGGCTATTAACATTGCCATCAACATGTAGCAGCCAACAGGCATTGGGCATTGGTATGCGGCCGTTTGTCCATCACCACATCCTAGACCAACCATTGCCTAGACCACAGGCAATAATATCAACATCAAATAATTTCATTTCATTTTCTCTCTTCTTCTTCTTCTACGTTCTGTTTTTTTATTTGATGCGCCGCTATTCATATGCTTTTGCTTTAATTTTTTGTGACAAATAGCCCCACTTGCTCATCAGTTGCAATTATAAACACAACTTGTGTGTGTGTTGACTGCAATACCAACATTTTACCTTGAGATGATAACTGTGTGGCAGGGATGACGTTGATGATGATAATGATGATGGGGATGGGTTTTGTAATAAGCAACAGCGCCTGTTGTAAAATGCAAGATTAAACTGTACACACATACACAAACACACAAATTTTTGTAATTTATTTATAAAACCAAAAACGATAAAAATTTCTGATCTTTCTATTTTTTGACTAAATATGTGGCTTTAAATGCATTCATGTTGCATTAGTTGACCTTAAAAGAGATTTTTGTATTTGGAGGTTTAGTATTAAAAGATTGGAGAGCTCCATAACAAAAATAGGAAGGAAACTTCAAATTTCGAAATTTAGTTTCTGAGTCCTGGGACGGCAGCCCGACTGCCAGATAATTTTGTTATGCCCTACCCTCTGACATAGACTTCCGCTACACAGCTGGGAGTATGTGTTTCGAATATATCACCCAGAGACCAAACACACTCTCTGACTACTCCCTATCTGTGAACAGAACTGCTAATGATCTCATGCCTCACCTACTTACCGTCTACCTACGGAGTTCGTAAGAAATTTACCTACATAATCTTTATTTGGTATTTGCATACCATTTTTTTAACTTAACAGTCTTAATTCCTTTTATTATCCTTAAGCTACGTTTTTTAAAATTTCTATAATTTTTCTAAGCCTTTGCAACAGAATTGTGCAACTTAAGATCCAAATTTTTTCAAACGTAATCCACATAACAATGAATTACTATAGGAATTCATAATTGAAAGGCAACAAAAAAATAGTTTCTATTCTGCATGTATAGCGGAGAGTAAAAGTTGGTAACGTTTCTTTCTAGGATTTCTACTGGGAGTTTCTGTTGGAAATAAACGCTTCATTAAGATAGTTTTTGAAAGAACAGCGCTTTTGAAGTATTGATAGAAGAATTATTTCCATCGTTTTGGAAATTTATGGAATCCATTACAAAATAAACCGCTCGCCTGTTGAGGCCAGAAATGATTCGACATAATTTCTGATACTCTGCTCTAAAGTGATGCATATTCCACTGAGAATGGTCGGCATATATCCAGCCGAGACCAGATCTACGCTGTATGTCACACATATGTACATACATAATTGGCCATTACAACCCTTAAGTCAGGATTACGGCCTAGTTTCTCACACGCTATATGCCGGGTGAGATGAAACTTCGACTGTTTTCTAAATAGTTTCTGATCGATGCCTCAATATGTGGTCGAGCGTTGTCATGATAGCAAATCATGAGGCCGTAATTCGATTGCAGACCAATGCTCTCTTCAATCGAAATACTTGTTATCTGTATAGGTTCCCGTGATCGTCCACACTAATATAATCCTTGTTTCAGTGTTTGTTATATTCACGTGATCATTATGGAACTCGTTTAAATCTTATTTAGTCTTGGAGGACTAAATCAATAATTGAGCGTGATGTAGCACCCCCAAATTTGCTTTAAACTGGTCCATTAATCTGAACAAGTTTTCATACGATAAACCGTAATGCTATTTCTCTGGATGGACTTTCAGCAGATATCTCATATGTTCTTGGAAACTATGGTGACTTCTGGGGTTGTAGACCCCAATTTTTATATTCTTGGTAACATTCTGACCAGTACTTCATGTTGCCTGAGATGCGTTTACAGCCGCCATTATGCTGGCATTTTCAGACTTGGAGCTTATTATCCACGAAATAAGGAAAACGTTGCTACTGAAAAGGGCCAGTGCCCTCTTAAATAATCTTTTCCCTTACCATTGCATAGCCTAGATAGCTCATACCACTTATGTTGTGTGTGTTTATTTTATGCATGTGTGGCGGGACCTACATTTTACATTCGATTCTGAATCACAGAATTTTTGAAACACTTTATCATGGAAATTGCATTTACTCTGAGAGTTTTTGCCAGAAATCTGCTGAGAGGAAGTCTGCGACTTTTGTGGTTCTTTAGAAAATTTAAACGAACAGCAGCGCTTTTTATTGACCATGAAAACTTGGGTTTTTTCGCAGCTATTTTTTAGGCAATATTGGAAATGCTGTTTTTGCTGTTCGTCAGTTAACATTTTCATTTGTTGTGAGAAAAACTTCTTTTATTTATAAGACGTGTGTTCGTGTTTGCTTCTCAGCTGTTGTGTGGGAAAATATCTTTTTTAGATCACTAGTGAGCTGGTTATTACGGGGCATTGCATTATAGGAACGCATGCTAGGCATATTGGTCTTGGACAACTTGCAAATGATTTCTGCAAAAGCTGTGGAGATGAGGAGGAGGATGCGACCGTTCTTCACATACTCTCTACATGCCCGGCACTTGGTCGTAAGAGAAAGGGGACATGGATGCCTACTATATGGAGGATCTGGAATAATTGTCATGGTTTAATATTAGCAGTCTGAGTTGCTTCATCGGAAGCTCCGAGTGATTCCTGAACTGGGAGAAAATGTGAAACTGTGGTTGCACAATGGGGTCATTCATAACTACATTGAGAGGACAGCCACTTCTACCTATCTTACTACCTACTTAAGTATCTGCTAATAATCTGACATGTAAACTGCTCTGAATTGATCTTGAATTATATTCAGTATTAATGACATGTACTCACTTTTGCTCTGTACTGTAAATATTATTTCTATTAATTAGAAAAACATTTACTTGCCATTAAAATAGAGAAGCTTTTGTAATTTCTAAAGGCATTAAAGTTAAACAGCAAAAAAATATGAATAAAATAAACAATACAAATGCTATTGTTTGCTTTACTCCCTCACTCACTCTCTCTCCCTCTCTTTTGCATTTTAGCAAAAGTTAAGCCATTTTGAATGTTTTTTGTTTAAGTTATAAACTCCTTATTGTAAACATACATTCATACATATATGTATACATACAGGCATGTAAATATTTATGATTTATTTTAACACATGTTGAAGTGATTATATTTAATGCCACTATCTATTCTCTTGCTCTCTCTCCCTCTATCTTATAACAAATACACATGCCAAACAACAATGCAATTTATGAGTGCATTATACAAATACAAATAATAACACAATACTTTCAAAGCAAGTATTTAAATATTTTACTCGGTATTTATTATCCTTGTATTGTTCGCTCTCTCTCTCACTTGTTTTCTATGTATGGCTTTATAAAAATTTCTACACTTTAATATTATGTTTATGGAGAGTCCATACAATTTTTTTAGGAGATTAAATATCGCATAAGAAGAATAGGAATTTACTTTTAAATTCTTTATTGAATAGAATGGAACTTTTAAAAGTATTTTGTTTTAAAATATTTTTTTACCTTTAACAACCAACATTTCCTAAGAGTTCGAGGATTACATTTTTTAAATAATAACAGGAATTGTTCGCTCCAAATAAATCTTTTTTTTTCTCTACAACGTTCTACACGCCCTTTTGTGCTATTAATACTTCATTTAAATTTGGTCTGGCAACTTTTAGAAATTACTGTTGATTTGTTATGGTAATTTTCTACACTTCAAACGATGAAAAAACAAACATATACTGATTTGACCAAAAATTGAACACGTTTTCATTACATTTGAAATAATTTTCATCAAACATCTTCGTAAACATCGTTTTGATCGATAATATTTGGCCATTTTTGGGTAAAACCATACATCCTTACATACATAATTGGTCTTACAACCCTTTCGTCGGGATTAAGACATAGCTTCGCACACCACTTATATTGTGTGTGTTAATTTTATACAAGAGTGGCGGGACCCTACAGTTTAAAGTCAACTTTGAACGACAGATTTTTATGAAATTTTCATGGCAATTTTATTTCTCTCCCAGATCTTTTGCCAGAAATCTGCTGAGCAGAAGTCTAAGAAGAATTATTTTTCTTGTACTTCATATAGTTGG
This sequence comes from Sarcophaga rosellei, assembly GCA_930367235.1. Classification (NCBI taxonomy): domain Eukaryota; kingdom Metazoa; phylum Arthropoda; class Insecta; order Diptera; family Sarcophagidae; genus Sarcophaga; species Sarcophaga rosellei. The sequence goes on along the minus strand of OV884020.1, from coordinate 8,995,061 downwards.
AAATGTTTGACATGGGGTTTGAACCGTGGCCTCACGCGTAATAAGCCAACACACTACCAGCTAGATTACAGCGATTGCTTGATTAAATCCATTAGCTCGTAGCAATTTTCTGAGTGAAAGCCTGAGCCAATTGCAGAGAAAAATGATCAAATCTTCTCAGCCAAACTCATTTGGTTTTGCACCGTGAATGCTTTACATATCTTGGGAATAACAACGGCATTGCCAAACTTTCATAATTCATGCAGAATTGTCGGACCATATTGCAATTATTGCTTCATAGAAGCGGACTGACAGTGTTTTATAGAGATCGTGGTTACACGAAAATTTTTTTCTTTTGCTGTACGATAGATCTTTCATACAAACTCAATGGAACCTTTGCAAATATAAGCAGATTTTGCGTCAGTGAATGTGAATTAAGTCGACTTAGCGCTATTGACCCCTACAAGCAACTGATGGCTTGTGGATTCCCCTGCAACATATCCCCTGCCTATATCGTACATCTAGTAATTTTCATTTCTGCACGAGAATTTGCTCAATGATTACCTATTCGGATGAAGCTCATTTTCATTTTGGTGGGTACGTTAATAAGTAAAATTGCCATATTTGGGGCTCAGAAAACACACGCGTGGTCTTACAGAAGATAATGCACCCATTACGAGTGACTGTTAAATGTGGGTTGTGAAGCAGAGGCATCATTGGCTCATATTTCTTTGAAAATGAGGACGACGCAATCACGGTCAATGGTTGACCATGATAACCGATTTTTTTTTTCCAATCTTCATGGTATTGATATGGACGATCTTTGGTTTCAACAGGATGATGCAACTCAAGCCACACAATCGATTTATTGCGTCAAACATTTGATGGCGTTTAATTAACCGAAATGGTGATGTTAATTGACCGCCAAGAAGCTGCGACAAAGAAATGATATGTGTTATGCTGACAAACCAGAGACAAATAAGCATATGAAGGACGACATTCATTAACGAGATACGACATTTAAATGGCCTGCACTTTACTATTAATTTTAGTTGCTTTTAGATCCCCTAACTACTGTGCCTTTATAGTAGGCACTATGCTAATTATTTAGTAATGATGGATGCTTTACACGTCTGACAAAAAAAAAATAAACTCGAAACCATGTTTGCAAGTCTCGTTATAAACGATATTTACAAAAATAACTACCAACAGCAGAAAAATAATAAAAAAACAATTTAAAAATTAAATTTAAATAAAAGAAGATAAAAAAAACCACACACACAGAGAGGGAGAGAAAGAGAGTGACAGAGTGAGAGGGAGAAAATAATAAATAAATAAATCACAAGCGGAAAAAATATTTAAATTTGATAATAATATGATTGACTACCTTTAGCGAATAATTTTCAAATAATATGCCATGAAAATTATACTCAAACATATCAAATGCTTACATACATGGATACAAGTATATGTGTTGGTTTGTGTGAGTAACTACTACTTTAATATGTATTATATTACCATAAATCACTGTAAATATGAATAAAATAAATGTGCTCATATGCCAATATACACACAAATACACACATATTCCAATGTTCACTTGTAGAGAATTTCATCTACAGGATCTACATACACACAGTATACACTCTACATGCCACAGTATTTGCTTTCATTTTATGTCGAAAACAGAATACGGAATCCCTAAAGAACCGATTTATAAAGACGATGGAATTCCTATTAAGTGGATCAAGTATTTTGGGCGTAAATGTTGTGCTTAACATTGAGAGTCACATGAACAATGTTTCGAAATTTGTGAGTCTTTCTTCCAAAAGGCCACATATTTCGGAATCTAACAGAACAAAAGGCAATTCACTACAAACAGAGTACAGAAGATTATCGATTTCGTAATGTAAGGACCACATCAACACGCTGTGAATAAACATGGAGGTGTCAGCGGTATTTAAGTCCCAACTTTTTATCACTTTCGTTGGAGGTAGGCTCCTCTATCCATAGTAAATACGGAATTTCAAAAATATTTAAATTCGCATGATGCGTTTGAGCTCTACCTGACATCTACCCCTAGATTAAGGGAAATATACTCATTTGGAATAATTTGGTACCTCCTAGACTAACTGGAGGACTTGTAATGAAAGCACAGCCTAGACATTCTATTCATATGATCGAACCCTGCTGACTTCTTCTCTTTGCACTGATCATGATTCAAATTAACAAACACAGAGAATCCTGGTTATTGTATAATTGGAACACATAAAAGACTTTAAGGGAGTGGCGATTACTTAGTGCATCTAAAGCTTAATTCCTAACCTTTATATTTAAATCAATCCATACTACATACATACATACATGCATAATTGATCATTACAACCCTTTAGTCAGGATTACAACTTGGCTTCTCACAATACCCATGTTGAGTGTGTTAAATGTATTCAAGAACGGTGGGCCCTGCATTTAAAACTAGACGTCGATATACTTGCAAGGCTTTTTCAAAGCAACTTGCTTACTCTCAAGGATTTAGACCGGAAACTATTGAGAAAGGATCACCAAAAAAATAGAACATTTTTAATTTTTTTCTTCATGATATCAGAGCTGGCGTTTAAAGACTGCGCTCGAGTACGGACAATTCCTTTTTTTCTTCTTTTTCTCAATTGGACATTAAAACCGCTTTAGTCAGGATTAAAACCCAGTATGTCACACCAACCCTGTTGTGTGTATTAATTTTTACACATGATCGACAGGACCTACAAATGTCAGTCACGATGGCTGAACAATTTAAAAAGAAGATGCAAATTTGGCCTTGTTCTTAATATAACCCCCATTGAATGGAGAACGAACATTGCGAATTGAACTTCTACGTCACCCAGTTCATGACTGGTCATGGATGATTCAGGAAAAATACCTGCACAGATTTGGACATGATACCTCCCTTATATGCGAAAACTATATAGATAAGGAGGAAAATCCGGAGCATATTTTAATATGCTGCCTCAGATTTAAATGGGCCGGGGAAATGAGTTTTTAGCCAAACCGGCTTAAGGGGGGAGGTACTGCATTCTAGTATTGTACGAAGCCAATGAAAAGCCAGCGAATGGCTGAGGTTATGCTGTCACTTCGAAGGTTGGAGGTACGAAGGCGAAATTTGACTTAATGTGATGAAGCTTTCGAGCTAAGCAGCCCTCCGCGAAGTAATACCTTACGGCAGTCCCGCGGGGGGAGAGTGGTGGAAGTATGTAGGGGGTGGGTTTAGTACGTAGGCACCAGTGATGGTGAATCGTGCACTCTTTTGTTGGAACAAAAGTGTCTTTAGAAGATTGCCACCTCCGGCTCAAGACAAAAAAAACTTCTGAGACAGAAATTTAGAACTAAACTGACGCAACACGTTGGTCCTCTATCAGTCCCATAAGATTTCTGTTACATGCCTGCTGCCATAACTTAGTATACCAATACGTTTTCTAAAGTTCCACAAACCAACAAAAAAATGGAACTAAAAAATCAAAAAATTAACTACAGAAGTGCTTATGTATGTATGTGTGTACATACACACAGTATAAAAGAGGGAGTGTAAGTGGAAAATCAAAAGCAAAACTAGGGCCGTATGTGTGAGTGAGGGTGGTGGTGGTGTTGGTTGTGATTTATAAATAACGATTGGTTGGCATTTTCCACCGAAATTTAATCAAATAGAAAATCTGAAATCTGAAATGAAATATTGACACAAATGATACGAAACGCGTACAAATGACTGGCTGTGATCGAATGTATGAATGCGTAAGCAAGTGAATGAATGAAAGAATGAGTGTGTGAGTGAGTGAGTGAGTGAATGAATGACTGGCGGAATAAATGAATGATTGCCTGGTTATGGAAAGACGACTATAGTTGGGGCTACACATTATGAAAGGATATCAAATGAAGGCTGTAAATACCATATACAATATACACACAAACATACATATAAAGATTGCTTACATGCATGCATACATAGATGTATGTGTATCAATATATATGTATACAATATATGGCTGAGTTAATAATCATGGCATATATAGGCCTTTCGTTACACTATCCTATATGTACTATATAAATGTGTGTATGGATGTGTGTGTGTTCTTGTTTTTCTACAAAAATAATTGAATGATATGACGCTTGATACCGCTTCTACTATAAACTCATATGATTCTTGTTGTATGCATGCTTGTTTGCATATGTGTATGTTTGAGTGTTGTTGGTGTTTGTGTTATAAACCTTGATGCGGATATAACTGACATAATGACATTAAGCACAATTATTTACGCATGCAATTTAAATATCATGTAGAAAATATCAAATATTTTATCATTCAGTAGTAGTAGTAGTAGTTCAGAAAGCAGGTCTCATTTCATTTTACATTTGTATAATGCATCATGACCCTTTCATTCGTGAAATGTCCTCCTCTCCTTCCACTTTGGAGTTGTTTTTGTTTTTTTTCCAGCTCTCTGATATATTTTTGATATTTGATATATTTGGGCATAAAGTAAAATAATTCTTTACGGTAATTAATAAAAAAAACGAGAGAAATAATTAAAAACGAAAAAATTATGGCATATCTGATGCACAATAAATTTTCATTAGAGTGGAGTATCAGTATTTCGTGTAGAAAAAATTAAAAAGTTTTTTCATTTCAAATGCAAATAAACACAAATTTGAAAGAATCACCACTTTCTTACATATGTACATACATTGTACATACATACATGCATACATACATACATACAAAATTGGCCATTACAACCCTTCAGTCAGGATTACTGCCTAGCTCATGTTGCATGTCTTAATTTTGTACTTGAGTGGCGGGGCCTACAGTTTAACGTCAATTCCGAACGACATATTTTGAGAAACTTTTTCATTACAGGTTTATTTAATCTCAGAGTTTTTGCCAGAAATCTGCTGAAATTAAGTCGCCGGTGAAATATTTTTTTTTTCATATCTCGTTTTGATGTCTGGCCTGGTGCTCGAACCCGGGCTTTACGTCTAATAAGCGGACACACTACCTACTAGACTACGGCGACTTCATACATACATATGTACATACATTATTGGTCATAACAACCCTTCAGTTAGGATTACGACTAAGCTTCTCACAGCATCTACGTTGTGTGTGTTAATTTTATACATGAGTGGCGGGACCCACAGTTTAAAGTCGACTGCAAACGACAATTTTTTTATGAATTGAGGGGCAGTGGCCGAAGAAATATTTTTTTCGTTTCTAATTAGTCAACACACTACATACTAGACTACAGCGACTTTTTTTCATCGTGTCTATTTTATCGCTTTGAAAGCAATCTATCTCTAATACAAAACAATACGATGATATAGCTTTGTTAAAAACTCACTTAAACTCACGTAGCGGGCTATGGCGATAACTCAATAGGCAATGTACTGTATGTAGCACTACTGTCTGATGGATTGATTAAATGGTTTTGACTACCAGCATCAGAGCTATGTAGAATCAAACTAAAAACTTAATTGAAAATTTAATAAATATGGCAAACGATCTGACAAAGGTTAAGGATTGCTGCATTGGCATATGCCACGGTGATTTCCACATTAGTTAACGAATCCCCACTGTTTAGAATCTCCCATCAAGACCAGGCATACAAAGTCTGAGGATCCTCAGAAGATAAGATAGAGGACTGCCAGTTTAGTAGGACGTGAATCCGTGTTTCAACCTCCAACCCAGGAATCTTATGTGTTTTAACTTTATGTATGAGCGGTGGAACCTACGGTTTAATGTTGTCTCCAACCATATTTGAGAAACTTTTTCGTAGCAATTTTATTTACTACCAGAGCATTTGCCAGCAGACTGTAGAGAGAAAGTTACCAAAGGAATCTTTTCTTCATACTTCAAGGGGGTTGAACCACGGTTTCCACTCTACTAAGACAGCACACAACCTAGTAAACTACGGCTACATCGTGATGTAAATCCAATTTTTAATTCTTGAAGCAAAATCTCAAGATTTTCCTACAATTTACTGTCCTGTATTCATTGCAGATATTTTGCCACCACTTTTTTGGGATATTTCTTCACCCCGGAGTAGAATATTCTAATTAGGAAGTTACCAGCTTTTTAAAACTGATACCATGGTACGTTTGTTCGGGTTTTCTGTACTAATTGCAGATACTTTGCCTCCACTTTTCTGGGATATTTCTTCACCCTGAATTCTAATTAGAAAGTTACCAGCTTTCTAAAACTGGTACCACTGTACCTTTGTTCGGGTTTTCTTTCAATCCAACTGATGTGCACCACCGATAGGTATATGTTTACCCAACCATCACATGAGTTGTGAAGGAATCTTTTACGCAAACTTATCATTTGGGCTCTTGTTTTTGTTTCCACAGATTGCACAGATGTGTATAGAATCTCTGTGATCCATCTGGATATCAAGGATATCAATGCCTCATCTACGGTTTTGAGAGGACTATACATGTAGAAAAGCTCAAATAGTCACCTCATTGATGACTGCGGATTCTTAGATAGCTGCCATTAAATGTAGAATATCTGGTTTAGAAAATATGCCTGTATTAGATGTGGACAACCTCTTCAACATCCCTCATCTAATGTGGCTGTACACCATTTCCTCAAGTGTTTTCCACATAAAAGGTGTGTGACTAATTGGCTTAAATACAGAATATTGCAGAGCATTTATTGCCCAAGAAAATTATCTTTATTTTAGCCTTTTCTAGTGCCTCCTCTTAATACTTCACACATTCCCTTTCAGCTTTCAAGTGATCAACCTTTTAAGCTTTTTATTAAATGTCTTGCATGAAATCCTTTAATTTCATTAAACCTTGAAATTATTGTGTTTGAATCGTTTGAAATAAATTTGGAAGCATTAGTACCTGCATAAAAACTATGACTCCCTTTAGAGTCATTTACACATTAACATGCCAACTTATAATCTTCTTCTCTTACTCACTCACTCTGTGTATCTCTTTTACTTCTTTTTTTTGTGCTGTTTTTTGTTAAACTGCTTGATAGTAATATTATGCCTTTAACGGTATATTTTGTGGTATATTTTATGGACCAATAAAGTTCCAAAAAAAAAATAAATGCAAGAAGAAAAATAAGACACATGCTCTGTTATTTACACACACAGACAGGTGAATAACACTTTCTTTTGTAAGACACTCAAACAGTTCTAAGGATATTTGAGTATATGAATGTATGAGTGCGTGTGAGTATAAACAAAAAGGAACTCCTTGGAGAAAACTTACATTTAAAGTGTGTAGGCGGGTGTAGCTACATATACATGCATGTGTGCCTATGGCTGTGTGTTCTTGTTAATAATTATTAATACTTTTATTGCTGTTGTTGTTGTTGCTTTTAGTTTTATTTTATTTGTTAACATTTGCTTTAAGGACTCTTCAAATGTTTTCTCATACATTTTTAATACACCGCACCCCCCACCCTGCCCTTACAAAGTAGCAGCTCTTTACAAAATTGTCTGCTTTTTTCTTCAATTCCAATTGGTTCACTCATATTTAATATCCTTTGAGTGTGAGTATGCGTGCGTGTGTATAATTTTGTTTTTAGTATGTGTTTATATATCATTGTCTGTGAGTTAAATGAACACATAAAGGCTGCGTAATTCTTTTATTTTTTTTTTTTTTGGGGCCAAGTCTTTAGGGAACCATTTTAATAAATGGTTTGTAGGTTTTCCTTACTTCTACTTCAAGAAGAAATTTTCCTTCAGAATTTTTTTTAAAGGAAAATTTAAATAAAACCAGGTCCTTAAGCTTACAAGGAATAAAAGTGGTCAATAAACAGACCTGAGTTTATAACTATTAAAGTTATGGTGCTTACCAGTGTCTGTCTAACTAAAATGGACATTTTTCAAATGGTTCATTATCAATGGGTTGACGCAGAAGGCATCAAACACGTTTCATTTTATAATTAAAATATTTCAAAACTCCAGTATTTAGTCACCGAATGCTTTTTACTGCTAACCTCCAATTTACGAAAGGGGCGAAGCATTTGGGATTACTACTAGCCGAAAAGATTACAGTGAAAAAATTAAAAGGCCTAACAAGGATATCATGTTCCTTTTTCAGGATTCAGCTGTGGAATACTACACCTTGAATAAGATATTCTTTCATAGGGGATCTTTTCTAAGTTGGACTTAAATTTAATTGGAGAAAAACTGAAAGTCCTTTTGATTAGCTACGTGGTTTCTTAAATCTCTACCAGTTTTTCTATTATCCTCGCAATATTTTGAAAACTCCTCTTAATTCGAAATTGTTCTAAAATACCAGACTTACTTTGCTCTCTTCCAGTGGCAATAAATCCTTTTTAAAATGCCACTTAAATGTTTAACAAAAGACTCTCCTCTGCCATCTACCTCTAAACAAACTTTAAGTACTTGAAAACCAATTAAGTTAAAAGACTAAGAAAAAAATATGTTGTTGTTGTTGGTATTGTTGTTCTTTTTAGCCAAAAATATAATAAAAAAAAAGAAAAGAATCCCATAACAACGACGCTAACAAAGCAGTAGCAATACATTATGGCCAAATATTAATGAAATTTTTATTACAATTCAATTTGCTAAAGGAGCACAAGATTTTAGAAACAAACAATCACACACACACACAAACAGATGACCAAAAGGAAGAAAAACAAGGAGAGTAGATTAGCAGAGCAGGGTGATGGTAAGACAGAATCGTTTCTTTAAGAAAATGGCAAATATTTTGGAAATTCTTTATTAAATATTTAAAAAACACAAACAAGAGAAATAATTAAGAATTTAAAGGCAACATGGATGGATAAGAGAAGACTGTGAAAAGCAGCTACAATTTGAAAGCAGGTTGGATAGGTAAGGTAGAGATATCAGGTTAGTAAAGCTGTCTTGTTAGACTCAAAGTAGGGATTTGTGTTGGGCTGAAATGGTGTAGGAATTCACCGTCTTACAAGCCTTCGGGAATGTAAATACAAGCGCTGGTAAAATATTAAAAAACAGCCCATCAATCACCATTCAAATCGACACTCGAATTTGAGCAGATGTTCGACACGATGTATCACGCAACAATATGCAACTCATTTCGTTGTAAGGGAACAACAAAGGAACTCATAGAACAATTTCTAAGGGATTCTGCATTCTTCACGTTTGCCCTAGTAACTCTTGAAATACACAAAGGAATGTCACTCCTCACCTTTCATATTGAACGTACTTATTGACAGAATTATGGCAAAAGTGGGATCAAAGCATGTGTTTAAAAACGAGCGCCTCGAAGATATAGGAAATGCAGATAACTTGTAAATCGATTCCAATAGTATGTACATAAGCTCATGATATTCTAATGCCGCTTAACATTGTGATAAAAGATGTGGCAGTTGCAGGCCATCTCCGTTCAGATGATGAAAAAACGAAAAACAGGCAAACTTCTTCTTTATCTCACGATTTTGATTGGTGGTACACTTCATTAGGGATACACTTTGTTAGGGATACACTTTTGCATTACGGATACACTTTACAGTTCTAAGGCTTAATTATTAGAAAATACAAGCTGATGTATCGCGACAGCGAACAATCGAACGCAGTAACAAAATTGGTAAGCGATAACTAACAAAACTTGTACAGACCCAAGAATCCAAATTGGCTGACGGAGTAAAATTAGAAAAATTGTAGACGAGATAATGTGGTTTGATAAGCTTAAGCACAAACATCATTATATTCTAAGCAGGACTCTGCGCAATTCTGGAAAGCATATAATAGGAGAGGATAGGACAAGCAATAAGCTCTCAAGGTTCTTATTAGTTTTACATACCGTGCACTCCACAATGTGGTAAAAAAGGTCGATTAAACACATGATCACCAACTGCGTAATAGAAGATACAAGTTTCTAGACTCATAAACGCCGACAGAAAAGGAATTTCTGCAATAACTGGAGCATTTCGTTCATACATTAAGAGTGTGTTCAACTGGGGGACGCTCATAAATAGGGCAATAGTTGCAGCACATGAAATAGGCATGTACATCAAGGGGCTCAAGTCTAAGTTCGCGTTAAGCGGGCTACGACATAAGTACTGTAGCGAGCAGTACCTCTTTTTAATATAGACATCTGATGATATTCCCATAACATACATACATAACATACATAATTGGTCATTATAACCACGATTACGACCTAGCTTTTCACTCCACTTAATTTATATATGAGTGGAGAGACCGACAGTTTAAAAGTCGACTCCGAACGATAGATTTTTGACAAACATTTTCATGGAAATTTTTTATTTACTCTCAGAGTTTTTGCCAGAAATCTGCTGAGAGAAAGTCGCCTATGAAATACTTTTTTCGTTTAGTTGGTGATGTCTGACTTGGGTTTTGAACCGAGGCCTCACGTCTAATAAGCCCATTCTCTGCCTACTAGAGTATGGCGACTTTATATGGATGGTACACCATTCGAAAAAGCTGAGTGCAAATGCTGAAAGGCATGACATAAAGACTGGCAAGTCCAATACACTGGAAATTGGACAGAACACCTAAGAATAATAAGTCTCATGGCATCGAAAACAAATCTCCTGTGTTACTAAAAGTTGAAAGCAGCCAAACGCACAAAATACTACAAATCCTTCTTCGAAAAATCCTGAGTGCTAGTCATCTACACGGGGTATTGAAAGGATATGTATCTTCTGAGTTACTAAAAGTTGCAAGCAGGCAAACGCACAAAATACTACAAATCCATGGTAGAAAAATCCTGGGTACCAGTTGACTAAGTGGGGTATTGATCATAAGGATTCTGAAGAAAGATTGCGGAATTCGTTGCGAAATAAAGTTCCGAATTAACATTATACGGGTGTTGTAACATATCCTCCATTTAATTTAATTTTTACCATCATACAACATGTACCGCACTTGTAGTAAGGCACACGTAGAAACCATTTAAGAAAATTAAAATGAATTGTTTTATTTGTGAAAATCCCCTGGAAAAATAGTGAAGCATTTGCTTTGCTTCCTCTGTTATGCTGTGCTGTGTTGCTAATGGTAATGCTACATAGGATTTCTTTGGCTTTTTTCTTTTTTTGCAAAACAATTACTGGCAATAAACTTAAGAAAAACCCTAGATTGTTTTTATCATTGTTTACAACGAAACTAAGAAAAATAAAAAAATACAAGGAAATATGTAGAGAGTATACATACATACATATGTGGCTTACAATTATTCTTTTTTTTAACTAAAGGGTCTTCAAACAAAGCGAACTTTGAACCTTTCTTGTGCATTTAAGCACCTCGAGATAGTGAGACTAACTGAGGTATACAAACCACATATAAAATCAAGCTTAAGTCTTAAAATTAGATTTTTATTGGATCTGTAGAAGACAGTGTTCTTCTATGGGGGCTTAGGCTTCAGTTGTGCAGTTGATGGTACCTTACTTAAAGGCATATCCCAGCATCTAAGGCTTCATGGTTAAAAATAATTTATTTTTTTTCGTTTTTGCTTTAAAATGCATACAAACACAAGAAACATATTTTAGCAATTACTGACTGTGTCTTATTGAAATAAAGAAGAGGAAAAGCAAGATACCAAGTTGGTTGCTCGGTTGGTTGGTAAACGTGTGTGTTGCATGTGTTGCCTGGTTTCAAATGAAGTAATTAATTTAGTAAAGCACACATACACCACGTATACAACTACACACCTAAATAAATACAAGATGTTTGTTTTCATTCAGTGTGATGCAACCAAAACTCTTACTCCATTCGTACACATGCCTGCTGCACTCCTCTAAAATATCCTATTATTGTCTGCAAAGGTAAAAAGGAAGTCTTACATTTCATTTTGGTTTACGTACGATAAGATAAACTATATACACATATATGTACATTCATATCTTGATAAGTGTAAGGAGAGCAAGGTAGAGGAAGAAAGATAAATATTCCTTAAACCTTCACATACACACTCAAACAAAGCCTAGATTCGTATACAATACAATCTTCTTAGGAAATATTCACCATAACAGTGTGTTACAAAAGTGAAATTATTGAAAAGTATACATAATGTTCTGCCAGAGGAGGAAGAAAAAAGAACACAGCCGATCGAGAGATTCCTTGTGACTCCAACTCTATTTCTTGTTTCTTCAAATGACAACATTTTTCAATTCCTACTGCTTTACACCACAAATGATCACAGTTTTGAAACGAAAGCTTTCAATGATAAGTGGCCTGCTCAGGTCTGTCCCAAATATAATCCTTAACAGGGACTTTATATTTCGAATTCATTTGAATGCTACTACTGTGGGTTAACTCTCAAACATCCCACATGAATTGTGTAAATATTTGGGAGTCAGAAATGTTTGGTAATCTGGGCGTGACTTAATTTTCTTTAACGTTGAAGGAAATATTTTAAGCGATCTCACCTACATAGTTGCCCGCTTTTCCCATTGCTCTTAAAACAACGAATTAATATCGAAATAATGCTTCTAGCATATCGTTTAATTCTATAGTGGCTTTGGAACCCATATCGAATGCACTGACAAGATTGATGGAATAGAACACAAGGGTGAACTGGATTTTGAAACTTTATAGTGAAATATAAATCTAATCGGCGCTAGAAGACTCCAACAAGCTGTTGATAACAGGGGCCAGTTACTAATGCGGTTACCAAAGTAGTTCTTACAACTTCTAGGTCGATTTTTAAATTCATTTAGGGACAGAATGCTTTTTGCTTCGTGCAAAGTTGTGCATCTAATTGCAGGCTCTGTATAAACATCTCGAAAACGATTGTAATACCTAGGAGCAGAAGGTACCAGAGCCGCCACTTTTTCGAATGAAAGACGAATATACCAAACAGAACGCAAACGGCTTCAATTGTTGCCGATGCTTGCGATAAAATGTTGAGAAGAAAATAGGATCTCGAAACAAGAATAACTTATTAGAGCTTTACAGTAGTAGTCAGACTTACTTACAATAGGGTATGAGTCGAATACTTTTCAATGTAAACTAATCTCTGTTAAGATACATCAGATAAAGAGTTCTCTTTGAATCATTTGAATAATAAGAACCCTTTTTACTGAACATATTCCGGTGTTAGAGACAATTTTATGCCTCTTCGGCTAGACCCTTATTGTAGAGGCTTACTGGATGGCTGGATAATGCCGCAGGTCGATTATAGATTACTAATGGTACTGCAACATATTGTATTTTAAGGAACAGCAGGGACTTGGTCCCAGAAATAATATATTTTTTTATACAAAACAAATCTGTCACGATGAGTAAATAAATGTCTTTTTTTAAAGTTCCATAAAATAATTATCGCAGACTTGTTGTTGTTGTTTTTGTTTGCAAAAAAAAAAATAATTTTGTTATTAATTTAACAAAAATTTTGATAATTTTAGTGTATCTAAATGGACCTTCTATCTGTGTTTTCATCTGCTCTATAAAGACAATAGAATTTGATACAAAGAGAGAGAAAGAGAGAGAGAGAGAGAAAGCGATTTCAACGAGAGCCTTTAGTTGTCTTACGATATTCCTGTTTCCGTTTGCAAAACAAACATCAATTCATATGTATTGAAAAAGCTAACACAAACACACATATACTCCTGCATTTATTCCTGTATGTATACATATATAAATACTTGTTGTATGTATGTGGTCATAAATACATATCTACAAACTAATACAACAATATTTATTATTGTATTTCAGCATTGTTTACCAAAACTACTCTACACAAATACTGAAACACATATGCATGCAGAGAGTGTATAGTAAAGGGTTATCCCATGTTAGATTGCAAATGCAAAGTCACACACAAATGATTATGATTTCATGGTCATTCCAAACCTTTTAGACAGGATTACAAACTAGTTTCTCACACCACTTATGTTGTGTGTGCTAGTTTTATCCATGAGAGACGGGGCCTACAGTTTAAAGGTCGACTTTGAACGACAGATTTTTGAGAAACTTTTAATGGCGATTTCAAGAGATTGCTCAGAGGAAATCGCCGAAAGAAATCCTTGTTTATATTTCATTTTGTTCGAGATATCTATGCTGAGGTTTGAATCACGAGCTCTAGCCTAGTAAGCCAGCATACTACCATCTAATTTACGGCGACTTTTTGAGTTTTGTTTGGTTGTTCAACGATTCCTATTCTTGAATGGCAAAGCTTTCACTAAAAAAGGACCTTAAGATGAACAATTTAACTGCTCGCAGCCTTGCTAGACCCCTAGTTTTGAAACCACTAAACGGATAACACTCTTTCAAACACACTTACATATATATATATCAATGTTTATACTATGTTAGCTAGATTAAATTGAAGTATACGCCATAGGTGTGCGAGTTTATAAAAGAACAGGAGTTTGTTATTAAATAGATTGTATTCAGCTTGTGTGTATGTATGTGTGTATGTGTATTTATTTAAAATAATTACGTTTTAATTTCCTAACAATTCTCTCTCGCTGTTTCTCCTCTTTCTCATTACTTGATTGTGTCTGTGTGTGTAGTTCTCCTTAATTTATAGAATTGCATGTGCGGTGTTCAAACAAAAGTCTTCATGTGTTGTATGAGCCCCAGAGTAAGTGTAATTACGTTGGTGGCTGGAATAAATATTTTTTTACAATATTACAATAAATTGTAATGAATTTTCAATGAAACAATAGTGGTGGGAGGGGGGTTTATTTTTATTTACCATCAGCTTTTCAGAAGAAAAAATTAAAATAATAAAATTTCACAAGATCTGAGGGGGACCTACTTTATGGTGGAGTGAACGATTCTTTTTTGAACGAACTTTGGTAACAGATTCCTGCTGAACAGCAAGAGCGAATTAAAAACGAACCAAATTCACCACTTTAAGGAGCGTACCTTCTCTAAGGCCAGATATGTCGTCATAATGGTATACAGAAGGTTTTCAGAAAAATTCTGGCAATGTAGCTCAGAAATTATGCTTGGGATGTATACCCTGATGGTCAGACCAATAGTGACTTAGGGGGCAATTGTCTGGGTAGACAGAATGAATCTGAAAACAGCACAAATCGAGTCGAAAAATATACAGAGAATTGCGTGTGTTGGCTTAACACAGACAATGAGAACCTATCCTACAGCGACACCTGAAGCTCTCTTAGATTTAAGTCCGCTGCACATAGTAGTAAAGACCAAAGCTTTAGAAACTATAGTAAGGTTGATGGGAGAGAAGTCTAATATGGAATTCACTAAGACATTTCGTGACCTAAGGAATCGATTGACTGATAGTGTCCTCCTTAACTTGTACCCAGGACATAAGACATAAGAGTAGAGGATATGATTTTGAGAAGAACGAGATATAATAATCTGGAAGCTGCACACCTCTTCTAAGAGGGACTATTTGATATATGTATATGTCGGAAAAGATGGATCTTGAAACAGCAGCAGGAGTTTTTGGCACATGGGAAAACTCTTGCGTATATCTTTCAAGCAGATGTCTATGCTATCGACACACGTGTTTAATTCAACTTGAAAATAAAGTACAGGCGACAGGATATAGTAATATTATCTGATAGTCAGGACGGTATTCAAACACTCGCCTCTTATCGAAGATATGTTAAATAGAAGATAGTATGGGTCCCATGACATGTGAGAATCCTATTCAATGAGCAAGCAGATGAGCTTGCGAGGATGGGTTGGGATCGAACTAGAATTCCTCGCTGTGTAGTAGAAAAAGGATGCTTAACGTAAGGAAAGATAAAAAGAGTCAAAGACTTTTCGCAAAGCAAGTGGTTGTGAGCCAATCGAAACGTTTGTTGATGAATCGTAATGCAAAGAGATCCAAGTCATGCATAGACTATCAAAAATTAATGGAGTTTATCACTCAAGCCTTGTGAATTGGCTTCAGCTGACAGTTGCTATAATGTCGGTGGTATGCCACTGGTAGAGATTCATGGCATAAATTCTTATTCATTCACAATAGCCTACCAATTATTTTCTAAAAGGTTTGGACTTTAAAATAAACTGGGAGAGAGGCAATGCAGAGAAATGAAGATGAATGAGGCATGGATCGGGGTTCATCACTCATGAGTTATTAGGGTTTTGCATGAATGTGTAGTTATGAAACCAAGTAGCCGAAAACATTTAAAATTAAATAAAAATACGGATTTTAAAATAAAATCTTGAATAAAATATACACATTTTTCCAATACAATCCTAT
Organism: Sarcophaga rosellei; assembly: GCA_930367235.1. NCBI lineage: Eukaryota > Metazoa > Arthropoda > Insecta > Diptera > Sarcophagidae > Sarcophaga > Sarcophaga rosellei. Next base: position 8,978,918 of record OV884020.1, on the reverse strand, counting down.
GAAAAGAAAATTTTTTAAAATTTAATAACCAACTGCCGTGAATTTTTAAGCCAATTAAAATTTTTTCATGAAAAGAAAATAACAAATAAATTAAATGCCATAAAATAGCAACAACAACAACAACAAATAAAAATTAAAATAAAAACAAAAACAAAGAAAAGAAGAAAAAACCATCCTTTAATGAATTCAAGCATTATAATCTTATTTATGCAATTAAATTACCAGGTATTTTCATTTTCCATAATGTTTTATATTCATTTTACGAGTATGTATTCTATCTATTCATACACAAATACACACACACTCAACTAAATGTGTAACAGCTTACGCAGTGTAAAGTATATTGTTTAAAAGCGTGCTTTTAGGCTTAAAATCAGTCGAAAAAACAAAAACAAAAAGAAAAGCAAGAAAAACCTTTATTATGCGCCATCATTTAATTGCAAAACAATTACCAGAAACGAGTTTTTTATTGTCGATTTCTTCTTTTTCATTTTTTTTCGATTTTTTGTTGTCGTTGTTGTCTTCATAATGGTTACATTTTAAAAGTTGCCACACCATTACTTACCTAAAAAGAGAGAAAGAAAAGAAAAGCAGGTTAAAGTAAATTGTATTTTTGTAACGAGGGTGGTTATTAGAATTAAGGAAATTATATTTTATTGTCTATAAATACGTATTAAGTTGTAGGTTTGTGCAAACAGTTTATATGCTGATAAAATTAATTGTCAAACACTTCTACTAAGAAGACCGAGATGATTTTCTTTAAAGTTCGAATTGGGACTGATGTCTGCAAAGAAATTGAAAAACGTTGTGATAACTGAACTGCCACATGAAAACTTGCTAATGATTTCTGCTTCTGCAGCAAATTTTTTGTTCAACTAATTAATTGGCCTCAACTTTAATATTCTACTAAAAGCCATGGAGGCAACACGATTTCAAAAATGCCGATTTTGAGGCTATACCTCAACCTTAATTTCTCCACTAAAAGCCATGGAAGCAATAAGGTTTCAAAAATGCCGATTTTGACATACAAGACAGAGGGTCCAGGAACAGCCAGAATAGTTTAAAGATCATAAATTGGATTCAGTATTCGATCACGATTCGTATCAGACGCAAGAACAATTTGCACTATCATTAGGCATGGCTCAAGCAGGATTCGTTTAAAAGCAAGGCAATTAAGTGCCCCATGAATGGAAGGGAAGAGACGTTGAAAAACGATTTATCGTGTCTGAAACGCTGTTTGATGGCTTTGAAAGGAAATCATTTTTCCAACGAATTAACACTGACGTGCAGCTTTTGTGCTGACTAACTTCTACCCTAGTTTGATGGAACTCAGTCAGTAGAGAGCGTGCTTTGACGCTATACGTGCGCTTGTGAGCTTTTGATATCAAAGCTACCACTCCAACCGACCTACCTAACATACATACATCCATACATAATTGGCCATTACAATCCTTCTGTCAGGATTACGGCCTAGCTTCTCACATCACTCATGTTATACTTGAGTGGCGGGACCTCTCAGAGTTTTTGCCAGAAATCTGCTGAGAGGAAGTCGCCGAAGAAATATTTTTTTTCATACTTCGTTTTGATGTCTGGCCTGCGTCTCGAAACCGGGCTTAACGTCTAATAAGCGAACACACTACCTACTAGACTACGGCGACTACCCAACACTGACGATATAAAAATAAATTCATTTTGATGACTTTAAGCGATAGAAATCATATATGGATTACGGGCAACGTGCAAAAACTCCGACCAAGCAGAATCTCCACTGCACCGAGGTAATGTTCAGATCATGGTGGAATCAAAAGCTCCAATATAACCTACTAAAACTGGACCAAACTATCACGTCAGACCTGTACAGATAAATATTACTTCGTCTGAAGCAGATAATGACAGAAAAAAAGCCCTGAATATGCATTTAAAACACGAAGCCATCATATTCTATCAAAACAACGCTCGGCCACGTGTTGGAACGTTGTTGAAAAACTCTTTGGAAAACAGTGGATGAAAAGTTTTAATTCATTATAGATAGATAGCATAGATCTTGCTCTCTCTGGCTACCATTTATTTTTCGGGATGCAGAACACTCTCACTGGAATACACTTCACTTAAGAGCAGCGTATCAAAAATTGTTTCGATTTCCTATTGACGAAAGTGGTTTTAGTGGAACGATTTTTCCATTTAATGGCCAAAAAGATGCAAAAATCTCATAGCTTTTGATGGAGAACACTTTTAAGGTTCTATTTGCAATAGAGAATAGTATGGATTGGGTTTTTAATTTATGCTACCAATACTTGGAAATTCTCGCATCTGCGCTGAAATTACCATTCAAATGAGGCAATAAACGTTAACTGAAAGTCATTGTTTCCTTGTCTGAATGGAGTTGATCTCGTTCTAACCAGTAACACTAAATTTTTTGGAATGATATTGAACAGCAAACTAAACTCGTACGCTTAATCTTAGTTTGGCGATTTCACCACCCTAGTACTGTAGCACTGAATACAGCCATTGTGAAATAGGCGGGGAGGACTTACTTGATTCTAAATTGCCCCCAACGTATCTGCGTAATAAAAGATAAATTTCTTGGAAGGATTTCTTTTCAAAGTTTTCTATACATCAGCAAATAACCATGGAATAACCTTTACAACAGCAACAACACAATGGTGCGGCATAAATAAATAGAAAATCATTATCGAAATACTTTAAATTACTTCACCTCATACTGCTGTTGTTATCGACAACAACAATAACTCATCGATAAGCTGCTTAAGAAACAAAAAGCAAAACAATACAACAAAAATGATTTTTCAATGAAAACAACAACGTTTTCGATTTAAAGGATCAACAATTATTAGAATAAATTCCACTTACAATACAACTTACAACAACTGACAAAAGGATTTCAATGCGAAATGCCAAAGCAACAGCAAGTAAAACGATGTGAAGAGAAACAAAGATGATTGGAAAATTAAAGAAAAAAAAAAGGACTTAGAAAAGATTTAACAAGAATAATACCGTTATATAGCGTAAAATACCACTTTTAAGTGAAGGTCTTGTTTGTCTTTAGAACAGTTATGTATATGGGTTGTACAACACACAGCAATAATATGTTGTATGTTTGCAGCATATTATCACAAGTATTGTTTCTTCTGTTTCAAGTAGTTCGTTAAGCAGTTGTTTAAAGGCTTTGTAAGGTACATGAAAATCGTTATTATTTTTATTACAAGGATAAGGGAATATAATTGCTGGGTTTTGTTGCCACCAAATAATATGACGATCCTCCAAAATGTTTCCCATACTTAATCCTGGCCCCAGCTAAATAATAGAATGTGACATTGCTACTGAATCGAAGCTGATTGGATTAAAAATCAAAGAAAAAAACATCAAACCTTCAATTATCGTATCTAGTACAGAAGGATTAGAAAAAAACTGGCATTTATTTGCTCTCATGAAACACTTATCTCTTCCGCAATCTTCCAAAATAAATCCGGTCTATTTCTGAACTAAAAAAAAACAAAAAACAGAAAAAATAGGAGAATAATCGAGGAATAGTCAGTGGAATTTAGACTACCACAAAGGGTTAAAGGATTTAGGGTTTCAAAAGGAAAGTGGAATGATACCCATATAAAGCTATGATTTCTTCGTCTTCCATCTGGATTCTGTATCTAGAAGAAAGTCTTTGATTCCATTGCAATAACTGCCCTATGGAAAGAATTGAGTAGAAAAGGAGCACCTCAGAAAGTAATTCGCATTGCCACAGCTACGTGTAGACTAGTTCAAACCCCAGCCAGACATTTCCAAAAAAAAAGGAAATATGAAGAAAGAGTTTCTCCGGCGACTTCCTCTCAGCAGTTTTTTTTTTTTTTTGGCAAAAACACTGAGGTTAAATTCAGTCGTTCGGAATAGCTTTTAAACTGTAGGTCCCGCAATACATGTATAAAATTAATACACACAACATGGGTGGTGTGAGAAGCCAGATCGTAGGTCTTAACAGAAGGATTGTAATGACCAATTATGTATGTATGAATGTGTGTTAATGAAATAAACGGACTTGTTTGTGAAAATCATTTTGAGTAGAACTCGTCTTTCTCATAGAGCTCATCGCTTTGTTGTTAATCGGCCAGATAAACGTAATACTTTGCAGAGAACGCATGTGCAATGCTTTTATAGTGGACGTTTTTTCTGTACGCAGGATATGAATATTAGTGGCCACATGTATTATCCCCTCTGTTCTCTCTTTCACAACCTCTTTTAATGGACTTAAGCATTGTATTGCGCTAGTAAAATTCATTCCTACTAATTGCAGCTTAAGGTCTATCGATAGGCTTGTGTTGGCATGGACCTGATGAAGCTGTTTGCCTGCAGGACTTAACTTTTCTACAGTGCTCCAATTATACTTATGTCAGCCAGCATTGGCTCTTCTATTGTAGCATAGTTGCGACTGTCTAGTGTTGCTACCTACATATGATACATTTTACATCAAAATTTTTTTTGAAAAATATTTTCTTTATTTCTGCTACTTCAACCTACTTCTGTTTACTACACCCCATATACAGTTTATTCCCAAATTATTTTCTTGTTTCCTTCATTATTTCCGTGTGTACAATTTTGCCAATTTTCTTTAGCTCTTCAGTTCAATTTATTGATAAATTTTCCAATTCATTACAAAATTTTTAAGTAGCAATTCAAGTACTTTTTGAAATATTATTTCAGATTAATTTGGATTTTTCCAAAATAAAATGAAACTTTTTTCCAATAGCAACAACAGCAACAACAACAACAACGACAGATATTTACAGTTCATTGATTAAGTATTACTTGAGCTGAGATGAGTTGGAAATTTTAATAAAATTTTCTAAAATTTATTAATAAATTAAGGATTTTTTAATTAATTAATTGAAATAAATATTGTTGTTGTTGTTGTTATTACTATTAGTATTAATACAGCTTGCATTACAGTTTATGTTGTTATCGTTTAGTAATCTCCTCTTAAAATTATAGTATTGACTGGCTCCACTAATTGCTATTTGGTTGGAGGTACTCAACAACAGGTAGCATAGCAGATATTAAGTAATTAAAATGATGAATAATGGTTGTTGCAACCTAAACGAGTTGTTTAGGGAGTTAAAGTGTTGGTTTATATTGCAACCGAGGCCTTGTGTTAGAGTCCGTATTATAGGGGTGTGAATTATGGCCTGCAAGGCATGTGGTTTTAAGAAGACAGTACCACAACAAGCCTAAAAACCAAGCAATTTTTAGATTTATTTGGTGTAAAAAGTTTATAGAAACAGCAATTTTACGTTCTACACGATGTCAAAATTATGCTATTTGATGAAGTCATAGTTTTTTCAAGAGACCATGCCTAAGCACATGTTCTGTTAAATTTAAAGCAATTGGATACCAAAACCTGTTAACCTATTGCCAAGATATCGCCCGAAAAGTGGGAAAAAATTTATCGAAAGGTAGCTCAAAAGCATCGTCAACAAAAGCCAATACAAAGCTGGTCTCGAGTTCATAAAAATTTCCTGCAGCACTGGGCCTTATTATTATTATCATGAGGTGCAAAGGTGCCTTAGTAAAGCATCCATATGATCTATTGTATCCTTAAGACCCTCATACTTTATGCTATTCCTATAATATCTCCTCCAAACCTATTGTCCTGACAAATTTCAGTATGCTGCTAAGCGTGTCAACTATGCCAGTTCGCTGCCTAGCATCTGTAATTAAATCAGAAACATGTTCCGATGATTCATTCCCATCGTCACATGATTAGGCTGTAGTCTGGTGCATGATATAGATCCCCTGTTATTGTAATTACCCAACAAAAGTTGTTGATAAGAGGCTTCGTCTCTCTTTGCTTCCCTTTCGCTGGTGCATCAGTTAATTCCAAAAGCCTTCAAAAGTTTTTGTTTTGAAAATTAAAGACAAAACAAATTATTTCAGCAGTAATATTAGGCCCACAAATGAATGCCTACCTATTACTGTCCAAAGATTATTTCGTGATAATATTGCCTGCAGCTATACCTTAGGTGGTCCATTCCTAAACACCAAATTTGGTAAATTTTTTCTAGCATTTCGGCCAATGTCTTAGCAATAGGGGCTGAAATGAAATGAAACTAGAGGTTCCAGAGATAGGGAACCTGGAACTGCTCCTTTACTTCCCCCTCCCATTGGTTTAATAATCCGTAGATAATTTTGTTGTTATTTTCTGATCATTTAGGGATGCTCTACTCGAATGGAATTTTCAACAAGAAAACTCAACACAAAATCAATGAATAAAAACATGCTGCCATGGCTAATTGGTTCCCAGTGATAAATAAAATGTATTCCAAAGAAAACTCTTCAACTCAATACAAGTGGGCACAAATAAAAGGAAAACAAGCAGCAGCACCACCATCACCACCGACAGGCAGCACAATGATGTTTAAAAACCACTTGACTGACTATCATTAATGTTTTGTTATTCGCAGCAAATGCAAATGCAATTGAAAATAATCGCAAACAAGGCTTAATAAACTGAACTGCACCGAACTGAATTGAACAATGTATTGCTCGAACCAATAACATTAAAAAAAACCAAAAAGAGGCAGAGAAATAAGAGTGGGAAACAACAACAAAATTCCAGAAAAAAAACTCTCATGCTGTAGCAAATGCAGCCTCTGATAATGCAGACAAGGCTTATTAGCCACAGGGAGAGAGAGAGAGAGAGAGATTGAAAGGAAGAGAAGTGTATTGTAAAGTCTCTCATAAAAACACTTTAAATATGATTGAAAGAATACAATACACAATCAAACATCCATACATACATACAAACAAATGCACACAAAGGCGTCTATGGAAATACTATTGCATGCCAGTAAATAAGAAAATAATTTGAAAAACAATAACCAGCTACAACAACAATTAATAAATGAAAAACAACAACAACAACAATGTTTATGGGAAAACAAAATCGAAAGGAAAAACCAAAAAAACAATAAAAACACAAGAAGATAATCATCATATGAATCCGAGCATAGTCTTGTATAGGAGCATAACCAAACACATATATGCACGCAACGCTAGTTCTCATATTTATAACCCAGTAAACAATTTGTATGAAAGTGTTGTGAAATCCCAGCCAGGATTCATAGTTGGATGATGGCATATTTACCATCGTTATTATACGTGACAGTCGATTGCGACACAATCACTCAAGAACATCGGGTATTAGAGGGCAGGCAGGATTTGGCAGCGGATCAACTGTTCAAAATTTAATTACGCATCAGGTAATACAGGAGGTGTTTGGCTGTTGAAAATTTAATTACGAACATGAGCTTATCTAGTGATTTTCTGGCATTTGTTTACCACAGGAGTTTTGTGTAGACATACTCTAAAAAGAATATAGAACACTGCTGTAATTGTAGCAACAGTGGTAACATAACGTTTGAGCATAATCTCAGGTAATATTCATCCGGTAGGATCTTAAAATTTCGAACACCGGTGTAAGCCTCATTCTAATTGAGGCTTCCGTCGGCTTCACAAGTCCCACCAAGAAAAAAGTATGATGCCAGGACTCAAACTTTAGCACACTGTGGGTTCATCGTACATTCAGGTTTATTTTTCGATTTATTTTTGGTCCTTGAGTTACTGAAGGCGGATCGTATTTTGCTTGCAGATCCTTCGTATACTCGCTATTCCTCTACTTTAGGGTAACGAATACCTAACTTGCCAGCTTGAGGGAGGCAAACTCATTCTGCTTGCAAAAATCGAAGAGAAATCATGTCAATGAACTAATGGCACATGCCTATTAATACGAAGGCACATTCCTCCAAATCCAATACCATGCATTTGTAATCTAGAAGTGTGTTGACTTATTAGAAGAGTCCACAAGCAATCGTTATATTATAGAGAACTCGATTAGGGATTTCAATCTGTCTTTTTATAAATGAGATGGAACACAGTATGTTCCTCCTACTCACAGTCGCAACTCCTACAGAAATCACTTGCCAGAATACCAAGTCTTTAGCCATGCAAGCCTATCAAAAGGACAGTGGAACTGCAGGACTCCTTCGGTACCCAGAATTACGCATCCAATTTTCTTCTTTAATAGCTCATTACAACACTTTAGCCAAGATTAAAACCTATCTTCTCACATTACACATGTTGTGTAAACTGCAATAAAAATGAGCAAACAAAACACACACATCCTACGGTACCCAGAATTACGCATCCAATCTAGCTTCTCACATCACACATGTTGTGTGTGTTATTTTTTTGCATGAGTAGTAAGACAGTTTAAAGTCGAATCCAAAGACCGATTTTTAAGAAACTTTTTATGGCAATTTTTCTATTTTAACACTCAGTTTTTTTTCCAGAAGTCTACTAAGAATAATTTTTTCCTTATATTTCGTTTCGTTCGAATAAATCTGAATTTCCTCCCTTAAAAATTAACTTCATCGATATGGTACTCTTGGCATACCTTCCCCATCAATAGCTTTGTGCAACAGCTATACTAGGAAGCCTCGAGGTTTAAATGTGAAATGAAATCTTCCTTAAAAAGCAGAAAAAATAAACGAAAATAATCGAAATAAAATCATTGAAATCATTGGAAATTCGTAGTTTCATTATTACTGTTACTACGCATACAACAAGCACGCACTCTTATGCTTAACAACTTAAATTCTTTTAACATTATTGCCAGTGTATAGCAGTGTATGTATGTATGTATGTGTTTAACATGCATATAAAAATCGTTGTATTTTATGCAATGCAATGCATGCGTGCATGCATTGGATCATGCAAAATTAAGCAAAGCTTTTTACTCAAGTACTTTTTGGAAAAAAAAAAGAAAAAATCAAATAAAAAAGAAAATCGAAATAAAAACAACAACACCAATAAAAGCAACAGCAATAATGCATAAAAGCAAAAATCATATCAGAAAAACAAGTGAAAGCATTAAGGGGAATACAAGAAGCGGTATAAGGGCCTTAACAAATATGTTCTCAAGCAGTTGGGAGCATAAAAGAAATTCTTGGAAAATAAAGGAAGCGGGCGTGGCAGTTTTGAGGAACCGAGCTAGTTATGTTTTAAATATTGGACTTAAAAATTTTAATTTGCAAATTCCATCCTTTTAGCTCAACGTGGTCTCAACCTTTGCTAACGACTTGAAGATACCAAAGGGTCCTTCCTACAGGAATATTCACCCACAATTATCAATTCGTAAAACTAGCTGACTAATGAACACCACACATAAACAAAGATTAGACTGCGAAATAGGTTTAGAAAGGCTTTCCAAAGGTACTTTAATTTCAAAGACGTCTTTACATTGCCGACAGTAGCATTTCCTAGAAACTCATGCTGTATTTTTTTTTTTTTTTCATTTTACTCTTAAATGCTTAAGTGTTCTTATGTGCGCTAACATAACTGTGCGTGCATGCATGCATGTGCATGTGCGTATAATGTGCTGCTGCCTGCAGTACGCTTGTGATGCGAATTATGCCTCCACCTACATGTTATGCTGCCGCCGCATACACACTCATCGTTTATACGTACACAATCACATGCCACTCATACATGCATAAATTCCAAACTGAATTAAGTGCCTCGGCTCACTCGTACACTTAATGCTCACGTTGTTTGGCTGTTGTTTGTCTGTTTGGTATGGTCGGTCGTTTGCCAATAATTCCGGCTTCATTCAGCTTTTGCGTTGCGTAGCAAATAATGAAAACGAGTGAGCACAGGAAAACAAATAGATTCTCTTCATTTGCTATGATTTTTTTCACAATTTTTTTTGTTGTTGCATTTGTTTGGTTTTTTGATATGAAAAACAAAAAAAAAAAATTTAATTGGTAAAGACAACACATTTGTCTGTATTAATTATACTTGAAAATTTGTAATAAAAAATATATATGCACACACACACATATACACACATACATAGCCGCATACACTTATACAATGATAATTGGAGTAGAATTCAATTGGTATTTTTCTACTTTATTAAACGCACACAAAGAATTGCATGAATTACAACGAATGGCTTACATAAGTAGTGTGAATGAAATTGCAATTGCAACTGAATTGTTGGAAAAGGTAGAAGCAAAAAAAGTTTTCAAAGTTATCAATGAGTTCAAGAAGGGAGAAATGGTAGACAAAAATAATTTTATAAGTTAGCACGGGTTATACGTCCATAATTGGTCACTACAACCCTTCATTCAGGATTACAACCCAGCTTCTCACGTCGCCCATGCTGTGTGTGTTAATTTTATCCATGAGTGGCAGGACCTAAATTTTAAAGCCGACTCCGAACAACAGATTTTTGAGAAACTTCTCATGGCAATTTTATTTACTCTCCAAGTTTTTGCCAGAAATCTACAGAGAGGAAATAACTTTTCGTATTTCGTTTTGATGTCTGACCTAGGATTTGAACCGTGGCCACACTACCTACTAGACTATGGCGACTTCTAATTCAGAGCAATTCCTTCAATTAGCCGGGATTAATAATCGTAGTTTTTAAATAAACAAAAACTTCAAATTTTTATTTTATCCATGAATTTTGAATCATGTAAGCGCCATCACTTTTTCCAGTTTATGTTCGAAAATTCGTACTTAAGTTCGAACCAACCCCCCTTTCTAAATAAATGTTGGTATGCTGTAGTCGCCGTAGTCTAGTAGGTAGTGTGTTCGCTTATTAGACGAAAAGCCCGGGTTCAAACCCCAGGTCAGACATCAAAGCGAAATATGAAAAAAAATATTTCTTCGGTGACTTCCTCTCAGCAGATTTCTGGCAAAAATTCTGAGAATAAATAAACCTGCCATGAAAAAGTTTCTCAAAAATCTGTCGTTCGGAGTCGACGTTAAAGTGTAGGTCCCGACACTCACGTATAAAATTAAGGCACACAACATGAGTGGTGTGAGAAGCTAGGTCGTAATCCTGACTGAAAGGTTGTAATGGCCAATTATGTATGTATGTATGTATGCTGCTATATATACTGTATCATTTCCCGTGGATCTGCAAGCCGCGGAGCGGACGGAGATTTATAGGGCGAAATTGACCGCAAGTTACACAACAGGTTCCTTCAGGCAAAACACCATCTCAAAATGGCAACGCCAATGGGATGAAGAGGACAGAGGAAGGTGGACGGCGAGACTTATCCCGGATATTGAGCTATGGATTGGACGGAAAACCGGAGAGGTGAACTACTACACTACACAGATGCTATCGGGGCATGGGTATTTTACGAAATACCTGCATAGGATGGGCAAGAGCGCCTTCCCTTATTGCCTTTACGAAGAAGAGAAAGTAATTGATGATGCAGAGCACACTATATTCGAGTGTGCACGATGGCAGAGCTACCGCTCTGAGCTGACATCAATAGTTGGAACAATCAAGGCCGCTAACATTGTCGAGGTTATGATTGCGAGTGGAGAGAATTGAACTTCAGTGTCAAATTACGTGGAGCGTATCCTAAGACTGAAGAAGAGAGATCTCGAGGCTGCGGAACATGTAGGCACGCCGGCATAGATGACACTTGCACACGTGTCAAACGGAATCCGAAACAGTCTCCTCAACTTTCGACACGCAATCCGGACGCGGATATGAACACGCAGGGGCTAAATGGCCAAAAGGACTCCACTCCGAAGTAATACCACCGTAGTTCCGGAGTGGGCACAACGAGTCCACGAGACGAGGGGAGGAATTTAGTGGGTGAGGGCCCCATACAGGGAGGATGTGACGACTTCCTCTATGGTGCGGTTAGGTACACTTACCTCTGCGAGAAAAAAATGGGTATTCATTAATATGTTGCGTATGTTAATTGTATCCTTTTGCGGTGGAACATGCATGTAAACTTCGACTCTGAATGCAAAATTTTAGAAACTTTTCATGGCAGAAGACTATTGAGGGATAGTTGTCGAAAGAAAAAAGACGCCTGATAAGCCAACACACTACGTGCTAGACTATGGAGGCTTCATTTCCTTTCATTTAGTGTCCCACAAAAAAAAAAAAAAAGTATACTGTATCATGACCATACCGAAAGCTTCAAATCGAGTCTCTTACCAATGTCACCTCCAAGTCTATTTTCAAATATGAATGCCTGGGCGTTCTCAGGGAAATTTCAGAATATTGAAAGGAACTCCTACATGAGTTCGAAGGATTTTGCAGATTAACCAGTAGAGACACAGAGCTCACAGTTTTTGAACTGTTTGTCCGGTAGTTCGACAAAATACCGGAACTCGGAAACTTGTCATTGCAATTTCTGCTGCCTCGCCGAAGAAATTTTTTCTCCAATTTCGTTTTTTCTTGGAGATGTCTGATCTGGTGTTTGAACCGTAGCATCATGTCTAATAAGCCAACACAACGAGTAACTAGACTGCGGCGACATCTAATTCAGATCATTTGTGGTACTATGAGTTCCTTTAAAGGCGTTAGTAGTTGTTTGTTTGCAGCGTGCAACATTGATAGGCTTTTCTGGACTAATTGAAGGCATTTAAAGCTGATATCAATTGGGAATTTTTAAACACCGAAGAGATGTATGAGTTATGAATGACAAAAATCCTCTCCAATAATACATCAGAATTCTTGATTTTATGTTGAGCACTCAAAACGAAATAAATTTTCTAAAAATAATCATCTTTTGCATTGTTCTTGGTATTAAAAATTTACAAAATTTTATTAAAAAATTATGAAAAATGCTGACTTGCTCCATGAAATTAAAAGAAGTGTAGGAGGAGGGCAGTATTTTATTCGAATTTTCTTCCATAATTTCAGATTTTTTTCCTGTGGTTCTTTTCTTTACTTTTACAAATTCATTAAAAGGTAAACGTTGATTTCTTTACACTTTTTTATAAAAAAAAAAAGTTTGTGCAGGTTGCAGTTGATTTCTGCACAATTTTTTTTTATTCTTCTTTGTCATATGAAATGAAGAAAAATTTTTTAATAAATTATGCTGATTTTTTTTTTTTTCCTTTTTAGAAAACATATTCAAATTTTTACTGCCATCTTAACTAGAAGTTGAAATGGTTGAGGAAAAGTAATAAAAAAAAAGTCAAGAATTCAATTCCTTTTTAAATGTTAACAAACCGCAAAACCGTCTTTCAAAATCTGCATTTATTACTTCGGCAAAGAAAGAAATGTAGAAAACTTTTTTAAGCAAAAAAAAAATTGGGTTTTTTTCATAACAAAAGGTGCCTTAGTTTAGTGTTAACGGAGTAGCAAACAACTGGCATTTGTGAAAAGTAAATTGTGATGGCCAAGAAAACTTAATGAAATGTAAAGAATTTAAATTTGGATTTATGACAGTCTCAGCTACAGATTTAATTCGTTCTTTTTTTTCTTCCTCGCGTTTTTGTCACTTCATTTCATAGCTTTTTCTTGTCACACGTTTTTTTGTTCTCTTTTTTGGCGATTTTTTTCTTAAGTACAGTTTGTAAAGAACAGTTTTATGGCTATTATATGCACTCCAATGTGATTATTTCGTGCTGAGGAAAAAAAATATATTTCTCTTCTCAATTTATTGCTGATGATTTAAGTTTACAAAACTACATTTTCTTTATGCGATAAGTTTAAAAAGATTATGGAAGAAGAGTAAAAAATCCAATTGCTTTTGGACATTTAATCAAACGAGTGATGAGAAACGCTGTCTAAGAATTCTTAAAATAGTGTGAGCAGAAGAGAAAGGATATACAGGACTTTTATCAAGGATAAGAATATAATATTATGAGGTCTCAGTAAAAGTATTAGTGGTGTTTTGATGACATGTAGCAGAAGAGAGGAAATCGCGAAGAAATAAAGAATAAAGAAGTATCAAGTACTCTAGCAGCTCAAGCTTCCTTATCAGCTGCATGGATATGATGTTTTCAACTTTAGATAGAGCGAAAGAAATAGCTTCGAAAAACTTAAAGAGCTTATAACACGGGGACTTGAATGTAGAATTTTAAAAACACAAACCAGTGATAAAGCCAGCACACACACATATTTCACAGTCAAATCACATACTCAGATGCTTTCGGACGCTTTAAATGCTGAGAGCGTCTTTCCATGATTTGAATTTGTGCAGTTGTTTATTTTTAAAAAATTTAAACCTTGATTTGGTGTGGTGTAGCTTTTAAATCTTGCCAAAAAAAAAAAAATGTTTGTAACAAAAAGAATAACAAGCAAATATTAAAACCTGAATCCACAACCTGAAGCCTGCAATTGTTATTATTTTTCTACCATTTTTTCATTTGCTTTTTTCTATTTTTAGTTTTAAAGCAATTTCTTTTTTAATAGTTTTCATATAGCAAACAGTGCTGAAGTTTGTTGTTGTTGTAATAATTTTATTGTAAAACAAAAGTTGTGGCGAACTTTTGTTTTGTGTAGCATTTCTACCAACAGGTTTAAGGCCAAATAGTTTTCCTACCAACAAATTGTAACGAAGCTAAGGTTTGATGTTAAGCTTGCAAATGAATGATTAGATGAGCCAAAGATGGGGGGTCAATATTAGAAATGTAATAAATATTGTTCTTTCCCCCTTCCCTGCTAACTAAGAAGCCTTTTAACATTTTCTGAAATTAAAATTTTTAACAACTTGCTGCCACCCTGTATTTCCTTTATTTTTTTTTTCTTTTTTCATAGTTTCTCCAGCGTGCTTTTATTTTTACCTGTTTTTCTTTGGTCCTGAGTTTTAAATATTTTTTAATTTGTTAGCCAACATCAACAATTTTGTGGGTTTCATTAAGTAATTTTTACAATTCGTTTTTGTTGTAGTTTTCCTACCTCAATCCTTCGCTTTAGTTTTCTTCCCTTTATTTCTCTCCTGTTTTTTTTATTTTTTTTTTTGTTTTGTTTCTGTTTTATTAGTTTTATTATTATTTTTTCCTTTCCATAACATTCATAGTTTTTCTTTTAATAAAACATTTCTGGGAAAATTTTTATGGCAGCCAAAGCCAATGCAACTGCCAGGAAAAATATTTTTCAAAAACATTTATTAAAAAACCAGGAGAAATAGTTGGTTGAAATTTACTCCGAAGGGAAAAAACATTCGTTTTTAAAAGTATTCTTGTTTAATAGGGGATAATAGTAGAAAAGCAGGACATATAAATTGACTGTTTAGACGAAGGATTTCTAAGATTATGACTCCACAATTTCCAAGCTTATGCCAATGTAGTCGCCGTCGGTAATGTGTTGGCTTATTAGACGTGAGGCCTCGATTCAGTCATCTCCTACAAAACAAAATATGAAGAAAATGTTTCTCCGGCGACTTCCTCTCAGCAGATTTCTAGCGAGAAATCGGAGAGTAAATTAAACTTAAAACTGTAGATCCCGCCACTCATATATAAAATTAACACACACAACATAAGTGGTGTGAGAAACTATGCCGTAACCCTTACTGTAGAGTTGTAATGACTAATTGAGATACCCACTTACTCTACAACTACATTAAATGCTGGCTCACTAACTACTTTAACAACACAGAGGCATTTGTACAGCGCAGAGGCCACAAGTCCAAATACCACTTAATCACAATGTGTGTGCCTATCAGCATTACTTTTCTACCTATAGCTTGCCGAACTACCGGACCCCTCCCCACACACCCTTATTACCTGGTGGATGAAAGAGATAAAGTTGAAGTGGTACATCTACTTTTCTTTCCCCGAGAATACTAGTTGTGGTCTACGATAGCCTCTTTTAGTTTTCATTACAGTTCAGAGGCCAAAGGTTCAAATACCACAAAATCATAAATAGTTTGCAAACTATACTTTGCCGAACTATTAGCTCCTCCCGAAAAAATTTCAAATTGGAATTTTTGCAGCTTCGAGTATCTCCCTCAAAATCAAGCGCAACCCTTGTTAATCTGCAAACTAAAGAGATGAAGGTCTAAAGGGTTATCCCCACATTCCCTTACCCAAGAACCCTAGGTGGTGTGGCTACGATAGCCTCTTCTATTTTTCGTCACTTTCTACATGAACATGAACAGAAAGGTTAAAAGCATAGGCAAAACTCCTCAAGGCACTTATTGGTTTCTCAAGAGGTATGACTAAATAGATTGCTTTATCCTCACTCCTTTCTTAAGTAATACCAAATGCAAGGAACTCCAATCCTTGTACAATAACAGTCTCGGGATCCCTAGTGACTGCACTGATCATCACCATGAGGCACTCAAAATGCCAACATCGTTTTAAAGATGCAATTCTGCATATCATCTACTGTGAGGTGATAACAGAAAATCAAGGGCCCACTATCGATCGATCGAAATATACACTGCTGTTCAATAAAATAGATTCACTTTGAGCGACATCTTACAATTAATTAAAGAAGAGTTACGCTTCAAATTTTTGAAATGTATCGGAATTATATTCATAAGAGGCCAGTAAACAAAGTTCAGTTACTTATTTGCATATACTCCTTTCCATAAGAGATGTCCAGTAAACTTTTCGGAGAGCAGGTGAATCTATTTTTTTGAACAGCACTGTATATACACGCTAACAGCTCAAAAACTGTGAGCTCTGTATCTGTACTCACTCATCTGCAAAGTCATTTTCGGCTTTGTCCCTATAACCCGGAATTTATGCAAGAGGTCCTTTCAATATTCTGAAATTTCCTTGAGAAAGTCCAGGCATTCATAGATGAAAATAGACTTGGAGATGATATTAGTAAGAGACTCGATTTGAAACTTTCGGTATGGTCATGGCCAGCACCTGAAGTAAACTCCAGCATACATACATATACATAATTGGCCATTACAACCCTTCAGTCAGGATTACGGCCTAGCTTTTCAACACCACTCATGTTGTGTGCGTTAATTTTATACATGAGTGGCGGGACCTACAGTTTAAGGTCGACTCCGAACGACAGATTTTTTGAGAAGCTTTTCGTGGCAATTTTTACTATTAGAGTTTTTGCCAGAAATCTGCTGAGAGGAAGTCGCCGAAAAAATATTTTCATATTTTCGTTTTGATGTCTGACCTGGGATTCGAACTCGGGCCTTTCGTCTAATAAGCCAACACACTACCTACTACACCACGGCGACTTCAACTCCAACACTTATTTAGAAAGGGGGTTGTTTCGAACTTAAGTACGAATTTTCGAACTTAAATACGAATTTTCGAACATAAACTGGAAAAAGAGAAGTTGCTTACATGATTCAAAATTCATAATTAAAATAAAAATTTGAATCTTTTTTCGATTATTAATCACGTATACGAATTTGGCATAAAAAAAATGAACAAAAGACTTGCGTTTTGTGTGATTTGAAAACTTTATTTTTCTCAATTAAATTGATATTAATTCATATTCATTTCGATTTCTAAAAGAAACTAGGCACTACGCCTTTAGTTATTCTTGTTTCCTTTACCATATATCTTAAACCACATCAATTCGGCTATGAAGCCTATTATGCATATGGTAATACCCACCAACCATATGAGTATTAAGCCGGCAAAATTTTTCATATCCAACTTAACGGGGCCATTATCCGAATGCATATACATTGAGTCCTGTACCTGATTCTGTTCATTGACGTTTAAATAATCGGCAGTTATTTTCCATTCCCAAAACTTATCGAAACCAGACGAATGCCAAGCCATAATCAAGTCATTGTATTGCGGTAAGTGGGCCCATACACGAGGCACCATGGCCACGGTAAACGAGCTGTAAATATCTTCTACCATTAGTTTAAGACGTTCCAAAGCTTCGGGCGTAATAAAATCTCCATTGCCAAAATGACCGAATGCCATGCGTTCCAAAACAAAGCCCATATCTTCGGTTTTTGCCTTGCGACGCATTTCATCAAACGAGTTAATCACATATTTTCTGCGCAGCTGATAATATATGGACTATAAAGGAGAAATTGAAATGGATTCAAGAGAGAAAAAAAAACATTCATGGAAAATAAACTTACAGAGGGCTTATCATCAATCATGGACTCCACCCAAGAGTATGCAGTAGCTGTCCAGGAAATATTGAATTTATTAAGACGCTCCACAGAATCTGCTGCCTCACTTAAACTTGAATTTTTAGGGGAAAAAATGTATTACAAGCCTTTGTTTTTTATACTTTAAAACTTACTAGGGTGTAGTTAGTATGGCAGCCAAGCCACCACCATATACGCTCGTTATTATAATATCCACCATATAACAGGCAAATAAAACGGTACGTACTGTATGCGAACTGACTATATCGTCGGAACCCTGTGACACAAATATCTTAAATGAGGTTACATAACCAAACTGTATACACTGCCACCAGTTGTTTATTTCCCGGCTTAGAAATTGATCAAATTTTCGTGCTAGAAATAAAGCTAAAGCCTCCAGAACCATGCCTATTAAAACGGCCAACCATAAAGTAAGTTCGAATGGCCGTATAGGCAAAGACCAACTTGTTAGACGTTTCGGAGCTGGGACTAAGCAGGTAACACCTGAACGTCCTAGAAACGTAGTCAAATCAACGACTCTATAGAACGAATCCCTAAAGATTAGAGGAAAAAAAAACTTCAATAACTACGCTCCCATTCCCCAATTGGAATTGCAATACAAAAGATCTCTTTACATATTTCTTTACACCCTTCTGATAAATACATCTTACCAAGTATACATGGCTCCAGTGGCCATCTGAACACGTCCATCCATTATCATGCCTAGTAAGCCATAGCCCGTGTAATTGGCATAAGCATTACCCCACTCTTCTTTCTCCGCTAAAAAAAAAAACCGAAAATGTTTAAGACTTAAAGAGCAAGCACACCCTACTACTCAAACCAATTTAAACCAACACCCACATGTATCAAACTGCACTGTGCAATTATAAATCTCACAAAATGTATGACAAATACGTATCTCAGTGCCATCCACATGCACCAAGTGTCTGGGATTATCCTCTGCATGGTCATAGTATTGTTGCCCAAACTGGAAATCCACTGCTACAAAGGGGCGATAGTCAAAGGCTGCTATAATGATTTCACGGCCCTGAAGATTCTTCAACTTATTGGGAGAATACAAATCAATATTCGGTACAAAAGACTTGTTACTGGCATAAAAAGTGCTTAAGCTTATCAAACTGTTTGGAGACGCCCTATAGGAACCCACAAATTTATTGGTTTTCAAACGAAGTTCTAAGGATTGGTAGTCTTCAGCTTCAACTATTAAAATATTGGCTTGATCTAGGGAAATAAGAAAATAGAAAATTCAATTTAAAATTTCTTTTAAAGAGATTTGGTTTTGTTTTAATTTTTAAAACCCTTAAAGAGTTTATGCTGAAAATACTGCTGCTCCTGGTTATTGCAATCCTTATAGTAGCCGAATAAAAATTTATTTTGTATGGAACGCCATATAGAATAGGTGCTGGCTAATTGAAATGCTTCCGCAAATAAGGGTATATCATCCTGAAAAGCCACAAACCCCTAAAAATAGGCATTAAACTGTATTTATTTTCGTCCTTGAAAACTTGACATATTATTTAGAATGCAAACATTCGCATAAAAAAAATCGAAGCGAAAAATTAAGCATCTGTGATATATGACGTCACTGCATATATTGCTATTGGTTAATAATACGCCAGATCTGTGACATATGACGTCACTGCATGTATTTCTATTAATTAATAATACCCCAGTAACATAAGAGCTGTATTTAGGCCAGTGTAGTGCAGTAGAAGCAGAAATAAACAGTGAGAAACAGTTTGAATGAAGGATAGAGAAATAATCAAAAAAAACACGCTAGCAGACCTAGCGGCTACGGATTAAAATAAAGTCAAACAATTGTTGTTTTACCTGTTTTGTCATACTCAGTCAAAGGCTAGGAATTTGTGATAAATTGATGTAGGAGGCGTTCTATCTCATTTAGCTGATGGGGCGATTGTTTCATCCATGCAATGATTGAATCGAATGGATGTGAGCCAAGTAGCTTGGGGAATTGATTTATTGACCTAAAATCGGGCTACAGATTGCTCTGTTTTGATAGGGAGTATTTGATAAGAGGATTATGTATCTTGTATAACAGGAACAATTAAATATGCAGTGTCTTTCAACAGGAAGTGGCGACCATTAGGTTTGCAGTAGGCAATATTAAGAATGAAAATATCTGAAAGGATGATTTTAACATACTTTGTGATAGCCTGGCGACAGGACACTCAGGACACTGAGTTATAATACAAAAGCATTAGGGACGACCTGTGATTGTCGCAAGCCTTTCAATGAGATAACAGAATGAAAAAATGTTCATATACCAGTGGTACTGAGGCGTAGTGGCATTCCAGAAAACTGGTACAACTTGTACAGCCATTGAAGTTTCGAGTAAGTTCACTCTTAGGTGATAATGCAACAATAAATTCCGTGAACACATTGGAATTAGCTTCGGATGAGGATAAGACGCCAGACAAGAGTTTATATTGGTGTATGCATTCAGAGTATTCCACTATTTAAATGACTTCTGCATAAGCTGTAGAGATGAGGAAATGGAGAATACGCAGCATTATATAGTACAAGAAAAGGAAAACAATTCGACGTCTACTACGCAGACAATCTAACTGATATATCAAGGAGCTTAGAAATCTAATGAAAAATGGAAAATAAACCACACATGGCCTAGTGTGTCTATCGTCTTGGGTTGACAGTAAATTTTACCATCGCAGTAGTAGAGTAAGTCAAAGTAGCTTATTACCTTTTGTATTGGTTTATTAGACAAGAGACCGTCTTTCAAAACCCAGCTCAAACATTTTTGACAAAACGAATCATAAAATAATATTCCTTCCAGCGACTTCCAGCAGTCATCTGGCAAAAAATCTCTAAGAGTAAAATAAAAATTGCAATGAAAAGTATGACAAATCTGTCATCAGAAGTCGACTTTAAAATGTAAGTCTCACCGCTCATGGATAAAATTAACACACGCACACACATGAGTGGTGTGAGATGCTAGATTATGGTCCGGGCCAAGTAGAAAAGTAAGAGAGAGTTATTTAGCTTCCGTGGTTAATACGCCGGTAACACAGGAGGAATATTGTAGCAAAGCCAACTACGTGCAGGTCACAGATAACCCATGTCTATCAACACTCACACATTTTGCCAATCGCACTTGAATTTCTTGAGGTTCAAAACTATGCTTCAAAGCCTATTTACTAGTATACATAGATATACTATAGCAACGATGCGAATGTTTGCCTTCGTTACACTGTGTGGAGCACAATTTTGCGTCCTCCTTTAGAAAACTTACCTCACAATGGCTAAACTCGATGGCCACCACCAGTTTCTTCACCAAATCATTATAAAAAACTTCATTTCTTTGATCTTTCGCCTGTCGCTCAGTAAAATTGTACACATTATTTGCAAAAGTGGCAGCCAAATTGGATTTTTTAAAATTTATAAACACAACACTGTTACCCATACTTTTGCTGGTAGAAGGCAACAAATCAAAATCAAAATTCTCAGGCCACATTATACAAGTGGTGGTTAAATCGGAGAAATATTTTTGTACTTCAAATAAAATGAAAAAAAAGAGGAGAATTTATTTTTGTATGCAAATTATGTCACAACTTACATAAGATATTGATTAGAATTGACCAAGAGGAGGAGTTTTGCGCTAAAATCTTCATCTTGTGACGGTTAAGGTAAACTGTTAGCAAATGATTGTTGCTACTAAGAAAGCCTATTTCTGTACACTTACTTTCAAAAATCATTAGCAATTTAACTAGCATTGTATTTATTTAGTTATTTGCAACAAAGAATAAATAATAAATTATGCACGAAGCACAAGTCATAAGAACAATTGCTTAGAATGCTTGCCTGACCTTGTTTTTGCAATACAAAGTTGTTCACTTCACCGCCAAGGCTAAAGGATTTAGCATGCTTGCCTACGCAAATTATTGGCGTGTTGTTATCTCTGCAATACGTAAGTGTTTTTGTTATTGTTTTTAATTTTTAATGCCACATAGTCTTAAATAATTTTTTTATTTTCTCAAGTCCAAAACTATTTTAGCCACGTAACCACTACTTGCATCTTAAGGCATCATTTGTTCCTTGATATTCTGGAGCCCTCAATTAATTCCAATGTTTATTTGCAAATAAACCCAGTTGGCCTACAAGAATCCTTTCAGCAGGACGTTTATAATTTTACTCAACAGGATAAATATTTCAATGATAATCAAGTATTTTACAATGATTTGATTAAGAAGTTCATAGCGGCCATATTAAATGCAAATTGTGAGGTGAGTATGCTGCCCCCACCAGGGGAACTGAATTAAATAATTTTTTTTTCTTTTTCTTTTTGTAGGGCTTTGTAGCCTTCCAGGAGGATATACCCCTCTTCGCTTATACGTTTCGAAAAGCAAGTTTATATTCAATTTGGCGTTCGATTTACAACAGATTCTTATTTGTGTACGTCAAAGCTAATGATACGGAAGAGTATTTCCAGGATGTGTTTTTCAAAAGTAAGTAAAAAATTTTCGAAAATATGAAACGATCTCATTGTTCTATAGAGTACATATGTACAGTGGGAGTTTAAGCAGCTTCATCATACTATAGTTTGTTATTCGTGCTGAATGCTGTCTAAAACCTTAGGAAGATGCAAACATTTCCTGCACAATTGTTACCATCTTTTAAACACAAATTCTCACATTTGAAGTTGGTCGGTGCAGGACAAACTTTCTTCTTCCATGAATAACGAGGATTTCCCAGATAATTTTCGGATTATTCAAAGATCACTCTTATATGGGTTCCGTGACACAGGGATATCGTTGGAAATTCTCATTGCTGATGAACTGGCCAGGGCCGGTACTAAGCTGATAATCTCCGATATATTACAAGGCATAGATATTCCCATTGTCTCGTTTAATTTGGATATTCTACAATCATTCTACGTGAGGGCTCAATCTCCATCTCTTTAGCAGCAGGAAGGTAAGTACTATATTACCAGAGTCTGCTGGACAGTTATGGACAAGAAGAGAAATGTCTGTCCTTAAATCGAGTAGCCATCCATCGCAAAATGGCGATTCTTACGGCCACTTCCCTATTGGTACGCACTCCTACTAATGATTTTTGCAGAAGCTAGGGATATGAGGAGGAGGAGGAAAATAATGTCTTTCACTTCATATGTCAGTGCACTGTTCTTGTTATAAAGAAACGCAGGTTTCTGGGCCCTCAATTTTCGACATCTTTGACCGAGCTTTTTTATATAAAAATTGCTGCGTAGAGAGATTTATTTGATACTCAGGATCCCCGAGTAGATTGTATTGTGGTATCACAATGGACCTAAATGCTGGCGTAAGTGGGACCTCTTTATTCGAGGAGGTCCGACACCTAACCTAATCCAGTTTAATGGATTCAAACCGCATCTCAGACATCTCGAACAAAGCAAAATATGAAAAATATATCGCTCGGCGACATCCTCTAAGCAGTCATCTGTCACGAAAAGTTTCTCAAACATCTGTCGGTCGGAGTCGACTGTTAAACTGTAGGTCCAGCTACTCATGTATAAAATTAACGCATCCGACATGGATGGTGTAAGAAGCTAGATTGTAATCCTAACTAGAAGGTTGAATTGATAAATTTTGAGTGCATCCCTTAGAAGAAATTCTTATTTTTCTTATTTCTTATTTGTGTTTTCCTTTAGAATTAATGTCCCTAATCTTCTTTATTTTCAGATCAAGCCAATATCCTGGTAATTGAAGCCGATTACTTTAATGCCTCAACATTTTCAATAAAAACCAATAAATTTGTGGGTTCTATAGATGAACATCCAGAACAAATGCTGCACTTAACCACCTACAATGCCTTGGAGAGAAGCTTTACACCCGAAGTTGATTTATTTCTGCCAGATAAACTGAAAGATTTGCAAGGACGTGAGCTTATTGTGGCTGCTTTTAATTATCGTCCCTTTGTGGCATTGGAATATGATCAGTTGCCTTTGTATCCCGACAGAGCAGAAGATAATCCCACGCATTTAGTGCATGTGGATGGTGTTGAGACAAGGATAGCACATACATTTTGTGAGCTTTATAACTGCAGCATACAATTTGATACGAGTGAGTTAAGGAGAAGGGTGGCAGGAGGGCAATTCGAAAGGGAAATAATTTTCGGACTTTTCGTTCTATTTTCAGCTGAGAAGGAAGAATGGGGCACTTCTTATTACAATTACACCGGTTATGGTCTTATAGGCTTGATAATGGAGGGCAGAGTGGATATGGCCACGGGAGCCATGTTTGCTTGGTACTTAAGAATTTTAGCCTGTGACTGAAAGGGTATTTAAAAGTCTTTTTTTTATTATTCTGTATTCTAAGGAACACTGACTATATGGCGGTGGATGTTACCAATTTTATTGGACGTTCTGGGGTAACCTGTTTAGTGCCAGCACCTTCGCGCATTGTCAGCTGGGATTTGCCTGTCAGGCCTTTTAGTACCGCATTATGGTTGATTATAATGCTGGTGATATTTATGGAAGCTGTGTGTTTACTTTTTTTTCGTTACTTTGAAAAGTATGTGGAAAATACATTGGATAGCCATGCCTGGTACACAAGTGCTGCCTTTGGTTTTATAAGCAGCTCTAAGCTGTTTATAGGCCAAGGTACAGATTATCTAACGAATGGTTATACCTTAAGGGTAATGCTTTTCGCCTGTTATATGCATGATATTATAGTGACGAGCGTATATGGTGGTGGCCTATCCGCTATATTGACTTTGCCTATGTAAGCTTTAACTAACAATAACACAAAGGCAATGACATTTTGAAATTAAAAATTTCTCTCTTTTAAAGCATGGAAGAAGCTGCTGACTCTGTTGAACGTTTGTACAGTCATAATTTAATTTGGGTTGCCACCACTTTAGAATGGATTGAGTCCATTAAAGATGATGAAGACGTATGTGGTAACCTTTGATTCCTGGCATCACCTTCTGCATTAATTTTTCCCTCATTTTCTTTTAGCCTTTATACGCCCATTTATCCAATCGCTTTAGGGCCTTTAAATTGGAGGAGGTAAGTGAAATGGCCAAAACGGAAAATATGGCTTTTGCCATGGAGCGTTTGGCTTACAATCATTTCGGTAATTTGGAATTCCTAACCCCAGAGTCCCTAAGACGTTTGAAACTGATGGTAGATGACATCTATTATGGCCACACCGTAGCCATGGTGGCACGTTGTTGGGCCCTCTTACCCAAGTATAATGATTTAATTTTGAATTGGCGCTCTTCAGGTTTCGACAAGTTGTGGGAATGGAAAATTACCGCCGACTATTTAAATGTCAATGAACAGAATCAGGTTGCTGCTTCCCGGTATTACAATTTTGAAGATGAAGGTCCTGTTACCCTGGATATGGATAATTTTGGTGGCATCATGTTAATATGGTTAGTGGGTATTGTTATAAGTGTAATAGTCTTTGGAGTTGAAATATTAGTCTACAAAGTAAAGCAACGGAAATTGATAGACGCTGAGAAGGAGCAACAATAGATTTGAAGAAGAGCTTCTGGAGAAGCAAAAGATTTTTTTATTCACTCTTATTTCACTAATGAATTGCACAAAATAAAACGCATAGTTCTGCACATACCTAAGAAACTTTAGTTTGCTTTAAAAAATTCCAGGCTAAATGAAGGTTTGGTGAATGAAAAATCCGCTGAAAATTCACCATGTTTTAAGAGGAATTCTGCCGCCTTTTGACGGGCGTTTCTTAGGACCAGAAATACAGGCAACGAACCTAATCGTTTGCTTCAAATGGGCGAAAAAAGCGTTGTATATCAATGGTGCTAAATCGGATAAAAATTGGACTTGTGGAAGAAATAGTAGTCCCTAGTGGGTGGATAGCCATGGTATTAAGGATTCCAAAACAGGTTTTCTTGCTGTCGGGTGTTGATTGGGACCGAAGCTATACGAGACGAAGCTAAATGTTTGTCAAATAAGCTCAATCTAGCAAAATCGGATAAGAAATGGACCTAGTGGGGAGAATAAGCCTAGTGGGGTGGATAGCCATAACCTCAAGCACAAAACAAAACAAGTTGCCTTACAGCCGGGCTTTGCTTAAGGCCAGAGATATAGGCGACGAAACTAAACAAATCGGTCAAAATAGAATAAACATCAAAATCATAGAACAAATCGGTCAAAATAGACTTGAAATTATTGGTCACGCTATAATTATTGGTCATGTATAAAATTAACACACACACAACATAAGTGGTGTGACTGAAGAATTATATTGGCCAACTGTGTAAGTCGTCCAATGTATGTCTTTAGCTGCATAACTTTATAGTTCCATTAAAGCAACTGATTGTATTATCAGTAGGGAAATAGACCCTAATTACGGGTGTACTTTGTATGTCATTCCCTAATGTGGAACTAGTCTAAGTTGGCCTATCTCCAATCACAATAAAAAGCACTCTCACTTCAGCAGCGATACAACACTCTCATACACGTGTTTAGTGACACTCTAATGCCCACAACATTCATTGTATTTCAAAATTACTTTTAACACGCATCTAAAATTTATAATATTTAACAAGAGATAATAATTTATTTAAAATAAATCAAATTACCAGCACGTGTAAGCTCTACTTCGCATGATGAATTAAGTTAACGTGAACAATAAAACCTCAAGTAGCAGTTCTACAACATTTGACATACCAAAGGAAACAGTACAATGATTCTAACTGAAGTGAATAACTACTGGTCGGTACTAATCAATATCTTACGTAAGTCTGTAGTATACTTGAAAAAATTTTGTTAAATTTCAAATGCATTTTAAACTTATTTCAGTGCAAAAATATTTTTCATCATTAACCACCACCTGCATTATATGGCCAGAGTCTATGGATTTGCAACTAAGTGTTGCTGCTAATACTAGTAGTACCGTATTTTTAAATATCCATCCCAAGCGTTTAAATGAAAAGGTTTTCGAACAGGATGTTTACGATTACACAATAAGGGAAGAGAAGGATCGCAGGAATAAAGTGTTTTACAATCAATTCATTAAGAAACTAACAGCAGCCATAGAGCAAACGCACTGTGAGGTAAGAGAGAGGAAAAGGATTTAGTTTTAGAGTTGAAAAAAAATTAAATTGAAGCCTACTTTTCAGGGTTTTGTGGCATTTGGTGAGGATATACCCATATTTACTGAGGCCTTTGAGAAAGCCAGTTCCTATTCCATATGGCGTTCCATATATTCCCGATTTTTATTCTTTTATTTCGAAAATGGAAATGCGGAGCAGTTTTTCCAAGCAGATCTCTTCAAAAGTAATATCCTTTGTGATGAGAAAAATATATTTTTACCATAAAAAAATCCAATAAATCTTGCAGATCAATCCAACATTCTAGTAATTGAAGCCGATTGCCCAAGTTCCTCTACCTTTGTGCTGAAAACCAACAAATTTGTAGGCTCTCGCCTCCAACACCCCGAGCAATTGATTAAATTGTCCACATTCTATGGCCATAATCTGTCATTTCAACCGGAAGTAGAGTTTTATTCTGCAAACAAACTTAAGAACCTCCAGGGAAGGGAAATAATATTGGGTGCCTTTAATTATCCTCCCTTTATGGCTGTGGATTTTCAGCGGCCGCCTCTATACCATGACCAGGCGGAGGATAATCCTTCACATCTGGTTAATGTGGATGGCACGGAGGTCCGTATTATGTATACTTTCTGTGAGCTCTACAATTGCACTCTACAGTTTGATACGTGTAAGTCGGAATCTTAAGTATCCTTTCCTTACCAGAGTTACACAAATAAATTTTCATTTATTTAAGCTGAAAAAGAAGAATGGGGTCTGGGTTATGACAACTACTCTGGCTATGGATTGATAGGCATGATTGTAGGTGGCCGCATACACATGGCTGTGGGTGCCATGTATACCTTGTAAGTATGGTTTTAGAAATTGTTTGTGGAGATCATTTCTAGATTTGTTGGGCAATACAAAACAACAGCACCAAAGGACCAAAGGACATCAAACACTCGGTCGTTTGTTCCTTCTTTACAATTATATTCTCTATTTTCTCTGTCAGGTACTCCGACTATGCCATCATTGATATGTCCGCGTATATTGGACGTTCGGGCGTTACCTGCTTGGTGCCAGCTTCCTCCGATAGGGCCAGTTGGACTCTGCCCCTAAAGCCTTTTCAATTTTCTTTATGGATGGCTGTTGTGGGCTCACTATGTTTGGAAACTCTGTCACTAATTTTAGCCCGCAAATTTGAAGAAACCACTTGGCATACGTATAAAAACTGGTGGCAATGTTTTAAATTTGGTCTGGTAACTACATTGAAATTGTTCGTGAATCAAACATCAGATTACATAGTGAGGACACATACCATCAGGGTATTATTGTGTGCGTGCTATGTAATCGATATCATCTTAACTAGTGTTTATGGAGGGGGACTATCGGCTGTGTTGACATTGCCGGTGTAAATTAGCACGCTAATCTCCTTGGGAGAGAAAAATATTTAAAATTTTTAATAATTTTTGCTTTTCTATAGTATCGGAGAATCTCCTGATTCTGTATTGCGTCTCTACAAATACGATTTAAACTGGACTGGCACTTCCATGGCTTGGATAGATCCTATCATAGATGTAGGGGAGGACACGGAGGTAATTTTTCTAGAGCAACAAAAGAGATTACAAGACATCTACAATATTTTGGTTTCTTTTCAGCCTATTTACCACCGTTTGGCGGAAAATTTCCATGTAACCAGCTTGGAAGATATGCGCAGTTTGGCTAAAACGGAAAATATGGGGTTTGTTTTAGAGCGTCTGTCCTTTGGCCACTTTGGTAACATTGAGTTTATAACACCGGAGGCTTTACAACGTCTTAAACTCATGGTCGATGATATTTATAATCAATTTACCGTGGCCATGGTATCACGTCTATGGGCTCATTTGCCTCTTTATAACGATTTGGTTTTAATTTGGCACTCTGCTGGTCTGGCTAAATATTGGGAATGGCGCAAGACTGCCGATTTACTTAATATTGGGGAACAGAATCAAATTGAAGCCTCGAAACATAAAATTTTTGATGATGGTCCTGTTAAGTTGGGCATACAGAATTTTGCTGGCCTTATTGTCATTTGGTTTTTGGGTATGGCCTTAAGTGTGATGACATTTTTTGTGGAAGTTTTGTGTTTTAAAATGCATCAGCACATGGAGAAAAAGGAGAAGTTCAAGGAGTTGAAGCGTTTCAAGACACTTAATTAAGTGTAGCTTGGAAGAAAATATTTATTGTAATTTCAAGGCACGGCTTTATTCCTCTACAAAATAAAAGGAAATCGGAGAAGCAAACATTTTTTTTATTCACTCTTATTTCTCTAATGAATTGCAAAAAATAAAACGCTTAACTCTGGACATACCTAAGAGACTTTAGTTTGCTTTAAAAAATTCCAGGCTAAATGATGGCTTGGTCAATGAAAAATTTGCGGAAAATTCATATTGTTTTTAAGAGGAAATCTGTAGCTTTCTAAGGACCGGAGATAAAAGCGACGAAGCTAACTGTTTTCTTCAAATGGGTGAAAAAAAGTGTTGTGTATAAATGGGACTAAATCGGAAAAAATGGACTTGTGGAAGAAATAGACCTAGTGGGTGGATAGCCAAGGTATCAAGGATTCCAAAACAAGTTTCCTTAGAGCCAAACGTTAATTAAGGCCGGAGATAGAGGCGACGAAATTAAAAAAATTGGTCAAAATAGAATAAGAAATTAAATTGTAGGGTAGTGAACATCAAAATCTTAATAATTCTCATTGAGTTAATGAATTATAGATCCAACAAAATGTCGTATTTTTCGCAATTTAAATTTTTCTGGTTGATGACTTGCATTTTTTGAAGGATGACTTGCATTTTTTTGGGTCGATAACTTCCACTTTTTGGACGATGACTTGCATTTTTTTGGGTCGATAACTTGCATTTTTTGAACGATGACTTGCGTTTTTGCAGACGATGACTTGCAGTTATGATCGATAACTTTTATATTTTTAATATTCGTCAATAAGAAAGGTACTAGCCTGTAGTAAAATAAAATTTCCATGAAAAGTTCCTCAAAAATCTGTCGCTCGGGATCAACTTTAAATTGTAGGTCACGCCACTCATGTATAAAATTAACACACACAACATAAGTGGTGTGAGAAAGTAGGTCATAATCTTTTAAAGCAACTGGTTATATTATCAGTAGGCAAATAGACCTTAATTATGGGTGTACTTTGTATGGTATTCCCCAATGCGTAACTAGCCTCAGTTGGCATATTTCCAAACAACATAAAATGCAGTCTTGCTTCAGCAGTGATGCAACACTCTCATCTACGTATTTAAAAACATTGTATTTCAAAATTACTTTTAACACGCATCTATAATTTATAATATTTAACAAGAGGTTATTAAATAATAATTTATTTAAAATAAATTAAATTAAATTACCAGCACGTGTAAGATCTACTACGCTTGACGAATTAAGTTAACGTGTACAATAAAACCTCAAGTAGTAGTCCTAAAACATTTGGCATACCAAAGAAAACAGGACAATGATTCTAACTGAAGTGAATAACTATTGGTCTGTACTAATCAATATCTTGTGTAAGTGTTTAGTATACTTACTTTTTTTTTACTAATTGTAAAAATTGCAAATGCATTTTAAATTTACTTTAGTGCAAAAATATTTCTCAACATTAACCACCACCTGCATTATATGGCCGGACGGTATGGATTTGCAATTAAGTGCTGCTGCTAATAGTAGCAGCACCGTGTTTTTAAATATCCATCCCAAGCGTTTAAATGAAAAGGTTTTCGAACAGGATGTTTACGATTACAAAATACGGGAGGAGAAGGATCGCAGGAATAAGGTGTTTTACAATGAATTCGTTAAGAAACTAACAGCAGCCATAGAGCATACCCATTGTGAGGTAAGGAGAGAGTAAAAAGATTTAGTTTTACAATTGAAAAAAAATAAATTGAAGCCTACTTTTCAGGGTTTTGTGGCATTTGGTGAGGATATACCCATATTTGCTAAAGCCTTTGAGAAAGCCAGTTCCTACTCTATATGGCGTTCCATATATTCCCGATTTCTATTTTTTTATTTTGAAAATGGAAATGCGGAGCAGTTTTTCCAAGCCGATCTCTTCAAAAGTAATATCCTTTATGAAGAGAAAAATATATTTTTACCATAAAAAAATCCAATAAATCTTGCAGATCAATCTAACATTCTAGTAATTGAAGCCGATTGTCCAAGTTCCTCTACCTTTGTGCTGAAAACCAACAAATTTGTAGGCTCTCGCCTTCAACACCCCGAGCAATTGATTACATTGTCCACATTCTATGGCCATAATCTGTCATTTCAACCGGAAGTGGAGTTTTATTCTGCAAAAAAACTTAAGAACCTCCAGGGAAGGGAAATAATATTGGGTGCCTTTAATTATCCTCCCTTTATGGCTGTGGATTTTCAGCGGCCGCCTCTATACCATGACCAGGCGGAGGATAATCCGTCACATCTGGTTAATGTGGATGGCACGGAGGTCCGTATTATGTATACTTTCTGTGAGCTCTACAATTGCACTCTACAGTTTGATACGTGTAAGTCGGAATCTTAAGTATCCTTTCCTTACCAGAGTTACACAAATAAATTTTCATTTATTTAAGCTGAAAAAGAAGAATGGGGTCTGGGTTATGACAACTACTCTGGCTATGGCTTGATAGGCATGATTGTAGGTGGCCGCATACACATGGCAGTGGGTGGCATGTATACCTTGTAAGTATGGTTTTAGAAATTGTTTGTGGAGATCATTTCTAGATTTGTTGGGCAATACAAAACAACAACACCAAAGGACCAAAGGACCAAAGGACATCAAACACTCGGTCGTTTGTTCCTTCTTTACAACTATATTCTCTATTTTCTCCTTCAGCTACTCTGACTATGCCATAATTGATATGTCCGCGTATATTGGACGTTCGGGCGTTACCTGCTTGGTGCCGGCTTCCTCCAATAGGGCCAGTTGGACTCTGCCCCTAAAGCCTTTTCAATTTTCTTTATGGATGGCTGTTGCGGGCTCACTATGTTTGGAAACTCTGTCACTAATTTTAGCCCGCAAATTTGAAGAAACCACTTGGCATACGTATAAAAACTGGTGGCAATGTTTTAATTTTGGTTTGGTAACCACATTGAAATTGTTTGTGAATCAAACATCAGATTACATAGTGAGGACACATACCATCAGGGTATTATTATTTGCGTGCTATGTAATCGATATCATCTTAACTAGTGTTTATGGAGGGGGACTATCGGCTGTGTTGACATTGCCGGTGTAAGTAAACACGCTAATCTCCTTGGGAGAGAAAAATATTTAAAATTTTTAATAATTTTTGCTTTTCTATAGTATCGGAGAATCTCCTGATTCTGTATTACGTCTCTACAAATACGATTTAAACTGGACTGGCACTTCCATGGCTTGGATAGATGCTATCGCAGATGTTAGGGAGGACACGGAAGTAATTTTTCTAGAGCAACGAAATAGATTACAAGACATCTACAATATTTTGGTTTCTTTTCAGCCTATTTACCACCGTCTGGTGGAAAATTTCCATGTAACCAGCTGGGAAGATATGCGCGCTTTGGCTAAAACAGAAAATATGGGTTTTGTTTTAGAGCGCCTGTCCTTTGGCCACTTTGGCAACATTGAGTTTATAACACCAGAGTCTTTACAACGTCTTAAACTCATGGTCGATGATATTTATAATCAATTTACTGTGGCCATGGTATCACGTCTATGGGCTCATTTGCCTCTTTATAACGATTTGGTTTTAATTTGGCACTCTGCTGGTCTGGCTAAATATTGGGAATGGCGCAAGACTGCCGATTTACTTAATATTGGGCTACAGAATCAAATTGAAGCCTCGAAACATAACATTTTTGATGATGGTCCTGTTAAGTTGGGCATACAGAATTTTGCTGGCCTTATTGTCATTTGGTTTTTGGGTATGGCCTTAAGTGTGATGACATTTTTTGTGGAAGTTTTGTGTTTTAAAATGCATCAGCACATGGAGAAAAAAGAGAAGTTGAAGGAGTTCAAGCGTTTCAAGGCGCTTAAGAGAGTGTAGCTTGGAAGAAAATATTTATTGTAGCTTCAAGGCACAGCTTTATTTCTCTACAAAATAAAATGAGTAGAAGAGTCAAAATAACGAAACCTTTTTTAGCCAGTTTTAAAATTTTACTAACAAAATGCTACTTACCAAGAGTTTAACTCAGTATACAAAACTTAAATACAAAAAGCAAAATAAGCTTGATAGACTTACTTTGTGTTGTAATTCCTTTCAGCACAAGGCTTTTGGAAGTACATAGTTGATAGTTAACTTAGTAGCTGAAACCCCTCATTGTTCTAGAAGACATTACACCGATTGGAATATCACTTGAAAATTGCATGTGGTTGCGCATGTAAGAGAAACAAATAATTCTTCTTATAAGGCTTCAGAAACGTGCCGATAAAATGCTTCTAAACTTTCTTATAAAATCACAAAAATTAAATAACCCTTCAAATAGCTCATCTTGCGCCTATTCCCATACTCCGATAATTCCTATCATATCACATAACGTGTAGGTTTTAAAAAAATTTAAACGCAATGTTGTCCACCAGGACTACAATGCTGGCTGACATGTATCTGTACACAAGAGACTTCACGATCATATGTGTGTTTGCCTTCACCCTTTAATGACATCCACAAGGCAACAGCTCTTGGTGTCTGCCCCACCATCTCATGATCGAGAGAGTTTCGTTATTGTACTGGGTGAACATTTATCGAAATTTCTATTGAATTAGATTGTTTTTTCAAGGCGCTGATACTCAAATCAAAAGTTGCTGTGTGGATGACTCATTTCCACGCAATAGAATGGAAAAAACATTGTGAAAGCGTTTTAATAGAGTATTTCATAATATTTCATCGCAATAAAGCCGATAAATGAGCATGCATGAGACAAGCCTCTAACTCTTCACGTCTTAGACAAATAAACAGTTTAAGCAGTGGAGTGGCTGGAGACAATTATGTCCCAAACATACGAAAATAATTCCGCTTTGATATAAGCATGAACAAATCAAGTGCTTCTAAATAAGTATATTAGAAAACAACGCTGGGTTCCTGGGCACTTTGCCATTGAAGAGGAAGGATTTCTAAGACCTCATATCAGGCAGTAAAACAAGTCATCTCATCAATCAAGCTCTTTGAGGAACTAGTCATGCAGAGCAAGAATAAATTGATTCGTTTGGAATCAAGCTGTCAAGTAAACCAATGCTAGGTTCGAGAACATAATGAAATCGATGGAAATTAGAATTGGGTAGTGAAGGAAGCGTTATGTCCTACTAGCGATATTTAGGGATCCTTTTTTAATTGAATGAGAGTTATCAAGATGATGCCACAACTTTCTACGTGAGATCAAAAGAAGATAGAAAAACTTAGTAGCCTGTTATAATCCATCTTTAGGTAAACCTGACCTTATTTTAACACAAAAATATGATCAATATGAAATAATCAGGAAAAATGAAGTTTCTAAACGATGCTGGCACCCACATACTGGACTCTCGAAAAATGTGAAAATTATAATCTGGGAGCATCCTTCTTTCGCATCCTTTTGGGTCACTGGAGCATTCAAAACCATTTACCTGCATGTAGAATACAGTGCAAAAGGCTTGCAATCGAATTCATTGCTTGTATCGGAGATCTGTATTGAAACTCTTGAAGCCTTGGTTGGACAATTTAATTGTTGTAAGTACTGGAGTACGAACTCGGAACCCTTAGGAAAACACATGGTTATATTCCAAGCAAAAACCTGAGCCACTGAAAGATGTGCTCAGTTCATTTTGAATAGGCAGATCGATCAAGGGATGGGACATAGCAATACTATCTGAATGCCAAGCTGCATCATTCATCAGAGCACTTGGTTCATATGGGATTAACTCAAGAATTACATTGAACTGAGGAAGCAATGTGAATTAGCTAAGCGCGGAAAAATCGTTCAACTCTTGTTGTTGGAACCAAGGTTATATGGAAATTGGCAACAGTTGGCAGGCCAATAAGTTTGCGAGGAGGTGTCACTTTTCTTTCAACAGGATGGAAGAAGATACGTTTGGAGTAATATGTTGGGCCAAAGAGAAAATGAAAAAAGGCTACAGTAGTAGCCAAATAATGGTAATTGGCGATTTGATCGGATACTGTAGACTTAAACACTTCTTATTCAGTTTAGGGGTGTATCCTAATGGGTACATTTCGAGACGAAGAGAATAATGAATCTTAAGAGCACATATTGGAAAACTGTGAGGTATTAATGGATGCCAGTAGGAAACACGTGGGCGCATATGGAGAACAAGGCAGCGATATATTCTTACTGTCAACATGCAGCATCGTAACAACTAACTAACCAACCAAGTGTAGTTCTGCCCCCGCTGCATACATAGCCAGGCTTGACCGACCGTAGTTTACTTTGTAAATATTTTTCGTTTATTCTTCCATTTATATTTATTCATTTATTAAATACAGAGTAACCATAACAACTTTGTTTATAATTTCATGCCATTCTTTACATACATCCGTACGTTTTGCCCCTCCCCACAATCACTCTTTATATATTTCATAGCGAAAGAACAAAAAAAACAAAATCAAAGATGAGGAGAAAAAAGAAAAAACATTGCAAAACAAATAACAAAAATCTTACAAATGATGAAACAAATTTCACGCTGTGAAAACTTAAAAATGAATCTGAATATGTACAAACGAATTGCTATACAGCAACAACAACAATAAATAAAAGATTCAAACAGGGACTGTGAAGCACAAAGCCAACTCATCTCATCTACTCGTACTTCATACTTCATCAACATGCTTGTTTTTCGTTTTTGTTTTCATGGAATAAAAAGTTGGAAAATTAAGGAAAAAAATTTCCAGTTTTTTCTCTTCAGTTTCTTTCTTTTTAAAGCAGAAAACAAAAAACGAGTAACAAGCAGAGCCAAATAAATTAAAAGTGATCCAAAACAAGTCACATGAAAACTTATAAATTATATTTGTATCTACGTATATACTCAACGAATGAATGAATGAATGAAATACAAATAAAAATAACAACAATTTATATGACAATTTCACAAAAATATTAAAAAAAAAAAAAATTTGAATTGTGAGAACATATTTGTCAAACGAAACTTTTTTTAAAACAGATTTAAAGTTTTTTTTTTTTGTTTTTGTGTTTGCTACTGTTTTTTTTAGTTGAAACTTAGGTGGCAATGTTGGAAAAATATCAGCGAAAATATTTTCCAATAAAAAACTTATAAACTTTGTCCACAAGCTATGAAAGTTAAGCGGCTAATTAACACCCTGCCACAACCAGCGTTTGCAGCATCTCACCGGTCATCAGGGATGTTGAAGTAAAATATTCTCTAACAAAAGCGCTACACAAGCATCTTCCAAGGGAGACTTCCTTAATTTTACAGTTGGTTTGCTGGAGTAAAATATTCATTAAAAAAGCGCTACACAAGCATCTTCCAAGGGACACTTCGGTGCTTTGACAGCTGATAACGGCCATTTTGTGGAGGCTACAGCTGTTTAATTAGTTGTCGTTTATTCAGTCTGTTTTGCCAAATTATCTTAGAAGCCAATTATCTTATCATGATGTGTGTTCACTGACTGAGCCCTAAAGCAGTTGGCAGTTAAGCCTAATTTGCATTGAAATACGATGTTCACGATGTGGACCAGTTCGGGATGAATGTGTACGTGTACAAACAAAATTTTACCTAACTTTGGGGCAATTGGTATCGGCCCAAGGGATTCAAGTGCAGTCAACGCATTCCGAAAAAGGCATTGTTTCCTGTGGATTATGGGCTGACAACGTCATCGGTTGTCGCCGTAGTCTAATAGGTAGTGTGTTCGCTTATTAGACGTAAAGCCCGGGTTCGTATCCCAGGGTCAGACATCAAAAACGAAATATAAAAAAAATATTTCTTCGGCGACTCCCTCTCAACAGATTTCTGGCAAAAACTGTGAGAGTAAATAAAATTTTCATGAAAAGTTTGACAAAAAAATCTGTCGTTCGGAATCGACGTTAAACTATAGGTCCCACCACTCATGTATAAAATTAAGCCACACAACATGAGTGGTGTAAGAAGCTAGGCCGTTCCTGACTGTAGGGTTGTAATGGCCAATTGTGTATGTATGCATGGTATCGGTACAAGAGTTTCAAGTGCAGCCAACGCATTCCGAAAAATCCATTATTTGGGGTGGATTGTGGGCTGACAACGCCATCTGCCCATAATTCTTTAAAAACCCTATTGCCAGGCCATCACTGTCAACGGCGGGAACTATGTATCGATAGCCTGAATTAGATGATCAGGACACCAACGACATCTGGTTTCAAAAGGACAATGCTACAGACCCTGTGCCACAGTAAAATTTCTGCACAAGCGATTTGAGGCATAGTCATCTCAAGAGAGGACCTTTAGTAACACCTTCGAATGGGAACTTGACATTGCAAAGCGTAAAATCCTTCATGGCAGGATCAAGTACTGAGCCGTTCAAGGATGGCCAAGTATGCCGTAATGAGAGGCAAAGGGGCTTACAATCCAAGTCTGATGTTTTGACTGCACACCATGATGGTAAAGACGATAGTGCCTTAGTTTGGGCACAACAGAATTGGGATACAGAAATCGGCATTGGCATGACCAACGTGCTGAAGAGTAACTCCAATCCGATGCTAGAGATTTTGTTACATTTAAACCCGTTGCATAGGGTGGTGAAGACCTTAGCTGCAAAGACTATGCTTTAGTATAATGACGGACCGATCTGACACGATATTCGTCAGGGCAATCATGACCTGACATATTTATATTTAGTGCCTGAAAGTTTCCTCTTTAACTGTTCTTGCTGAGCAGAATCACAAGTATTTTAATATTGTAAAGTTCTTTGTACGAGACTAAGTTTTAAAAAGTGAAGGAAACAATTTAAGGGGTACATTCCATTTTAAGAGCGGGTTTATCCTGTATTATACGAATGGCCAAAAAACATGCAGTGATTAAGGAAGTGTTGGAGTTCAAATTGAAAGAA
Source organism: Sarcophaga rosellei (assembly GCA_930367235.1). NCBI lineage: Eukaryota > Metazoa > Arthropoda > Insecta > Diptera > Sarcophagidae > Sarcophaga > Sarcophaga rosellei. The sequence continues at coordinate 8,940,949 of OV884020.1, read as the reverse complement.
AAAAAGAAAAAAACATTTTAAACCCAGGCGAAATTTGCGTGTACCATCCACGGAGAAGCATATGCCTTGGAAAGATGAGTTCACTTTAAGGGGACAGTGTTACATTAATCTGACTGTCGGCCTTCATCATCTCTAGCTCGGTAAACTAGAATACATAAATAAAGTCACCTTTCGCTGAATCCCTAGGCACATTAAAATTCAAGACAATTAGTGGGCAGACGAGTTTATCAAGAGCAGTTTTTCAACAACTTTGATAAATGTAAAGTTTACACACAAAAAAGGATATATGAGAACTTTTTAAAATAAAAGAGCCATAGTCTTGAAATTTTACACTTGGATTAGGTTTGTTACTACACAAGTTGTAAGCTAAAATTTTTATATATTTTGTTATCCTGCATAAGGATAAGTTTTAATTTATAAATTAAAAAAAAAATAATTTTTGCAAAAAAGTATATATGAGAACCCTTTAAAATAAAAGAGCCAAAGCGTTGAAATTTCATGCTTGGATTTGGTTACTTATAATACAATTAGTTGGCAGACGAGTTTATCCAGAGGAGTTTGTCAAAAACTTTGATAAGAGAAGAGGAGGAGTTTGGAAGAGTATACTAGGCAAAAAGGATGATAGAAAATGAAAAAAAGAAAAACAATTCAAGTGAGGAAACAGATTTATGTCTTGCATATGATCGTTGTAAATGCAAAGTTTTCAAGTCAAATATGCAAATTCTGTGGAAACTAATCAATCGTTATAACATCTGCCCTAATCCTGTTGCGCTCAATAACCTTCTGATACTCTCCAATGTCACAAAGGATATGACAGCTACTGCGGCTTAACAGCTACTAGGCGTGGAGTTACACTTGCAGTCAGAGTGCATAATCAGTAGAATAGTAAAGTACACAAGACTGTGTTGTGGCCAGTGCAATTGATCGCTTTATCGCAGTACCTTTATTGTGTACAGTCCACTAATTGTGTTTGTATAATACGCTGTAGACTGAGAGGTATAAGCAGTTTTCTCTGTTCAGCAGTTGTGCTTGTTTAGTCGCATTAAGCACTACATTTTATTAGGCTGTTAAATATGTGGTGGAAATATATGACAGCTATCAGCCTTTTAAAGTACCCACAGTAGTGGTGGGAGCAGTATGATGATTTACTAGTCGTCAGCTCGAGATGGAAAGCCTCAGCTTGGATATTTGAAGTAAAAGATATTTTTTAGCTGACCCCCAGCTGACTTCTACAAAAGGTCTGAGAGGAATTAAAATTGTCAATAAAGTTTCTCAATTGTAGATCTGAACTCTCACGGATAAAATTAACGTACTCAACATGCGAGTTGTGAGCAATTAAGCTGTAATCCTGTGTATGTTAAACATGTCTTATTGAAGACACAAACCGCATGTGTAAAATGTACGCCAATTGTAATAAGTCCTTAAATTTTAAATAATAAAGTGTGCTACACATATTCATAAATGCATTTTTACAACAAAACATGTTTCGACAAAAAACAAAATATTTTTATTAAAAATATTTTGTGAATTTCATTCACTTTGTATCATTATTTAGTGGCAACCGTTAGCTACACAGTGTAATTGGAAACTTTGTTACGTTTTTGCAAAATTTTGTTTCGTTTTTTTTTACAAATAAACGCTTTATAAATTAAATATTTTATTTCATTATTATATGTCATTGTTGAAATTGTTGTTGTTGTATATTTGAATTACACATAATTGAAATACCTTTAAAATATTTTATTAAAAAATATTTGCCAGGAACAAATAATAATAATAAAAAAAAAACATTTTAAAAAAATAATAAACACAACATCAGCACAGAGAAAAAAATTTCAAGGGTTTGTAGCTACACTTAATGGACAAAAGAGAATGAAATATTTCATACATTTTTTTCACTCTCTCTCGGATAAGAGCAGCAAAAAAATAAATAAAAGGAGGTAATAATACACTCAACTTATTCATTGGAAATAAAAAAGAACGAGGCAGTATAGAAAAACAATAAAAACACGAAATGGCAAAAATAAGGCATCTTGTTGTTATTCCACACTCATACTTGGAATAATTTATATTCATTATTATTGTATTTATTTTTTTACTCTGTTTTTGCACACAAATGTTGTTGTTTATAGAACAACACAAAAAAATGTGTAGAATTATTTGCATACTTTTTTTATACTCTGAGAGAGCTACTTACTCTTCACGTTTTTTCCTCACAACATCATATAAAACTTCAATCACAAATTATAACGTATTATTGCCATGGCAAACTGTTGCATTGCAACACGCTAACCAGGCAGGCATAATCACAAGAAAAAATACCGAAGAAAAACAGAAATAATCATACCCATACTCTTCTACACAACATGTACACGTACACACGTACACAGTAGAAAAATATAAAAAAAACCCCAGAGAACAGAGGCTGTTTTGATAAACAAAAACAACGGCAGCATCATTCAAGCCAATAACAATTGCTAGCACCACTACTACTGCTCCACCAACAAACAGCACGACCAAACCACATCGTGTTGTTTATGTTTTATAAAAAAAAAAGTTCGTTCGTTTTTCACCCTAAAACCGACAATGAACTCAATTATTGTTGAAGAGAAAAAGGATAGAAACTGCCATCGTATGTTGTGTTAAAACAATACATATAACCTTGTTAGATAAACACAACGACAATTACTTTATATTTTTGCTCTTTTTTCTTCTTTTATTCTCTTTTTGCTTTAATAAAGGTAGGCTCTCTTGCATTAAAATATATATTTACTGCCTTATAATTTCTGATTATTTTACCCGAATGGATACTCGTGTTTCCACCACCTTTTCATCGTTACTCTTATACTGTATTGCTCTCTGTATATTGAATATAAGAGCAAGGAAAAGAGATTAAAGAAAATTACATTTCAATTCACAAAAATTATACTAACAAGTATCAGTTTAATCCCAGCTCTGAGAGAAGGCATATTTCAAGCATCAGGCGTGATGATCAGAATATTTTCATGTATTTTTACTGCAAACCATGGCATTTGGTGACAGGTATTCTTGCTCTTATTTTTAGTGATTTCGTTACTCAAGAAATTAGCGATAAATCTGATGGAATGCTTATTAGGTCGCCGTAGTCTAGTAGGTAGTGTGTTGGCTTATTAGACATGAGACCGCGGTTCAAACCTCAGATCAGATATCTCAAACAAAACGAAACATGAAAAAATATTTCTTCAGCGACTGCCTCTCAGAGGGATTACTGGCAAAACTGAAATGAAAAGATTCTCAACTTTAAAATGTAGGTCCCGCAACTCATGTATAAAATATACACAACATTAGTGGTGTGAGAAGCTAGGTCGTAAGCTTGACTGAAGGATTGTAGTGAACAATTATGTATGTAATGCTTGTTGGATGGCAGGATTTACGTGAATATCTTTGTAGACTTACACGCACAGCTAGTAGTAGTTTCAACTTCCAACCTTGTCCATGAATAATGGACATCTTCTCTGCGAAATTTCGAATTCTGATATGTTACAGGGCGATTACCGCGGTTAATTTGGACATTGTTCACTCGTTTTACGGGAAAGCTCAATATCGCTGGCAGCAGTATGATACGTGTAATATTGCCAGTCTCTGCTGGGCAGATATGAATATGACGAGGAAGGACATATTTCTGTCCTTAAATCATATGGCTATCCATCACTCAAGATCGATTCTTGAGGTCACTGTCCTTTTAGTAGGCAAGCCGAAAGATTCGCCCTACCGTCTTATGCCTTTTGCTGTGGGTGTGAGGAGTACGAACAGACTGTCTTTCACCTTATGTGTCAGTGTCCTGCTCTTGTTATAAAGAAATGAAAACTTTCGACCTCTCACTTTTTGACGTCTTTGGGCGAGCTCTCTATTTTAAGCATAGCTGCAATAGGAAGATTTATTTTGAGCTCGGGATGGCTACTCATAGGGATGGTTTTCCCCGGACAGAATAGATTGCGGCTTCACAATAAGCCTTAATTTCACCTTACCTAACCTAACCTATTATCACGACTGCAGAAAAACAAAAAAAAATCGTTTTACATTGTGTTCTATTACAATTGAAAATATTAAATACAGGTTGAGAAATGTAAAGTTTACAAAAAAAGGATATATGAGAACTTTTTAAAATAAAAGAGTCGTAGCTTTGAAATTTTACAGATGGATTAGGTTAGTTACTACACAAGTTGTACGCTAAAAATTGTATATATTTTGTTATCCATAAGTTTAAATTTTTAAATTAAAAAAAATTAATTTTTGCAAAAAAGGATATATGAGACCCTTTTCAAATAAAAGAGCCATAGCTTTGAAATTTTACAGTTTGCTTAGGTTCGTTACAACATAAGTTGTAAGCTAAAAATTTTATATAATATGTTATCCATAAGTTTAAATTTTTAAACAGAAACAAATAATTTTTGCAAAATAGGATATATGAGAACCTTTTAAAGTAAAAGAGCCAATGCATTGAAATTTCATATTTGAATTTGCCTAATTATAACACAAGTTGTAAGCTAAAAATATTATATATTTTAGGATCCTGTATAAGGATAATTTTTAATTTAAAAAAAAAATTAATTTCTTTATTTACTTCTGAAGGTAGAAACTTTCTATTAAAAACTTAATAATAAAATAATTTTTGTTTGTGAATTAAATATTAACATAAAAGGATATTTTACAATACCCAAGTTATACTTGAAACATTATGCTACATTTGTTACATGCAATATTTCAGTTATTATTTATGATATTATGCTCCGTTTGTACATTTTTAAAAAGTTATACTTATGTTTTGTATAGAAAATATATTCTAAAGAATAAAATCCTTTGAACGATTTGCATGAATTTTTTTTATGTATAAAATTGAAAATCGTTTTTGGCATGCAAAATTACATGGCAAATTGAGCAATATCTACAATCAATGATTAGTATATTTTTTGTCCTTTTTTTTCTATAAAAAAAGCACTTGGACCCACACCCAACCCAGCTGCTTTGCTTATTAGTTTGGGAAAGAGTGCAGGAGAAATAAGAAAAATAAATCGTTTTTATTGAAATGACCAAATATATCAGTCATCATAGCATCTTTCCTGCTGCTGCTGGTGGTGTTCCTGCTGCTGATAAGGAACATACGTATAGAATATGGACTGGTATTGTAATAAAACTAAATAAATTCGATATGATTTATTCGAACGTTATCGATGAAAGCATAGAAAGGAAAAGATGGAAAAAAGAAAAGGAAATCGAAATGAAAATGGCAAATAATAAATCGTTACGAAAGCAATGCCAGCCATTGCCATTTGAGTCCTTGCTGGACTTGTTGAAACAATAATAATAATACAACATGATTGTTGCAAGTATATCTGCTCCTGTATTTCATATGACTGAATGAGTTGTAACTCAACAATTTCTCTTTCTCTTTTTACTGTCCATCCAAAGCATATTTTTAGGGATTTCATGCTTAAATAAGTATTTTGTTTATATGAAAAGGACAAATTTATTGGACAGCAGTAGATTACATATGATGGTTATCATTTATTCAGAAAAAAAGCAAAAAAAGAAAATATACCTCCTCCATGTACATTTATAGATGTTGCATGATTAAATAGAAAAATTCCTATGTATTCTTTATTTTGTTTTGCAATATTAAAACCCAAAGACCTTTAAAGAAATTGCCTTCAAGCTTAAATGATTTTTATTAAAATATTTTCCAATTTTTTACTCATACTTTATTACATAGCGGCTCTATTTATTTTCTAGAGTTAATTATAAAACCACTATTTAACAACTCATGTGCACATCATTCATTCGCTCATTCATTCATTTTGAGCGGCTAACGTTTGTACACACACACACTCACTTGCATTTTTTTTGTGCAGTTATTTGTTGTTACGCTCTCATGTTGATGAACAACAACAGAATGTTTAATCATCAACTATTTTTGTATGTGGTTTTTTCCGAGGCATGCAACATTATATTTATGAAAAACTGCCACATCCACCATAAATATATATATTATGTATATGTAAGGCAGACAGATACATCGTTAGCTACTACATATCGTGAGTTTTATCGAAAGCCCAACTAAAATAGATGCCAGAGTAAACAATTTTATATTAAAATTACTTGTGTTTGTTTTATTTTTTCCTTGAGCATATTTTTTTCATAATTATTATTGAAAAATAAATGTAAAACAACAACATAAAAATGAAATAGCGGTCAAGTTCTTTAAAGACTATAAAATGGTTTAAAACACTTATATAAAAAGACAAATTTTTTTTAAACACAATTTTATCCTTAAATATCCTTAAATACACTGCATTTTTTAAAGAAACTTTTAAGGCACAACTTATAGTTCTCTTAGCCGTATCAGCTCTTAAAATTTCATTGCCCTGGCTTTAATATTAAGAAAGTTCCTCATATATCCTTTTTTTCAACATCGAAAAAAAAATATCTGTTAATTGTCAAAATCAGTTTGAAAATATTTTGTATGCTGAAAAACACGTAGAAAATTTATTTTAAAGACCATTTTAGTTAATTTTTATGCTTTCTATTTCCTTCATGATCCTTGTACAGGACATTTTATTAAGGGAAATTTAAGCCCGGTTGTACACTATACAATCCTAAAATTTCATTGCCCTAGCTTTAATATTAAGAAAGATTTTCATATGTCCTTGTTTTAAAAATTTAAAAAAATATCTATTAATTGCCAAAATTAGCTTGAAACATTTTGTATAATCAACAAAAAAAAAAAAAATAAAAACTGAAAATTTTTTTGAAAGTTTATTTTTTATTTTTTTGTTTTTTGTCCTTTTTATATTTTTCATGATCCTTGTACAAGACATTTTATTATAGGAAAATTAATATTACAATTTAAGACCGATTGTATCCTAAACAATTCTAAAATTTCATTGCCTTGTCTTTAATATGAAATAAGTTTTTCATATATCCTTTTTTGAATATTAAAAAAGTATATCAAACTAATTAGCAAAATAAGTTTTGAAACATTTATGTATTCAAAAATAAGTGGAAAATGTATATTAAAGACCAGTGTATTTGTCTTTGCTCTTTTTCTTTCCCTCATGATCCTTGTATAGGACATTTTATTAAAGGAAAAGTTACATTACAACCTAAGCCCAATTGTGCTTTATACAATCCGAAGATTTCATTGCCCTAGCTTTAATACTAAGAAAGTTGTCGATATATCCTTTTTTTAATAGTTACACTATCGGCTAGTACTACTTCTTATTTGAGATTACGGTCTAATTTCTCACACCACCTATGTCGTGTGTGTAAATTTCATAAGTGGGGAGATGAACTTCTTGATCGATTGTGCAACACGATAAGGACCTCCCATCTTGAGTTGGCGTACTAATCGGTTCGTTATGGTAGGGATTCGATAAGATCAGATTTAGCTCTGTTTGGATGTGAAGCATGATGGTATACCTACACACAAGATATCTGATAATCATACTAGACGGGGATCCTATTTTGTGCGTGATTTGGTGGTTGGTCATAGTACTCTAATTTGATACATCTGTTGGAAAAGTTGAGGCGCAGGTAGAATAGACCAGAATGATGCTTGCTCTTTGGTCTTCGAACGGCGATGGTAGGGTTGATTTGATGACTGTTCTTGATACGTCAATCCACTGTAAGGCTGGTGAGAATGGTATTATGAGGTTATTTCGATGGTAGGATTAGTTTGATGATTGTGCTCAGTCCATGGTGTGACTGGTGAGAGTAGAATTATGAGGTTAGTTCGTTGAAAAGGATCTTGAAAAGTACCCTTTCGAACCTTTGATGGGTATATGGACATGAGCAGTAGGAGACTACCCACCACGTCGGTAACTATCTAGCTTTTGAAGTATAGGTCAGGTATTCTTTGCTGGCTTAAACTCCCAATAGGGAGCTTATATTCAATTATTTCTGAGGTCTTTAGTGAGATTCAGCTAGCTGTGGCGATTAAGCTCATACTCACAAAGCTGACCTGTTGTCTAAGCTTTCACTACATCGCCATCCTTCAGCAAAAACTAAAGATTCGTAATTAAAAACATAAACATATACAAAGAAACTCACTTATACCAATGCTCTTTGGATATGTTGGAAGGAACGCAATCTGTTGCAAAAATTGAGTACTAAAATAACGGTTCTTTACTCATAATAAATTTTAATTTCCATACAGCAAAGGAGCCGATTAGCATATAGTAAGGATTTTGGTTCTTGCTAAATGCTGCGAAAACCGTTTTAATGTGAAAAGCTTCGAAGCATTTATTTTCAATAGACAGAAGAGTAAGCTTTTATTAAAGCCTTGAACCTCAAATTCTATGAAAAGGCGCTGTAAATATAACTACAACGCCATCTGTTCGAAATTAAGGAACTCCTATTTGATGAAGATAAGCCATACAAAGCTTTTAAAAGGGTTTCCGAAAAAGTAAAGCAATAAAGGACAGTATTTAACACTAGATGGCCGTTTAGATTGGGTACTTTAATACAGAAAAAACTCCTGTCTTTGAACGACACCAATATTAAAGCTTATAATTTCTACCACTTTTTTAATTTTATAAATACACAAAGCTTTTACCACAGACAAGCCAGCTTTCATAAGTTTACTGCCTTCAGGTTTGTGAAACGGAAAACTATCGTTTTTTAAAACCATTTAGCTGAAGCCATATAAAATGCTTAAGAGCTTTTCGAATAACATATAAAGCTTTACAAGATGCAAGATATTTATCTGGAAAAAAAGCTTTTTTACATTTCTGTAACATTTTCAAAGCTTTAATACACATATTTAACATAAATAATTATGGAAAGTGTTATGTTTTTAACACTGTAATCTTAAATCGGAAGACAATTAATAGTAAACATTTTAAAACTGTTATATATACAGTCATTCTGCAACTGTGCTAAAGCGCCAATATACATATGTATTTTAAACGGTTTCAGAAATATGCGATTGGCACAGCTATTAAATTAGTTTGTTTCACCTTTTTACTGCTCAAACACCATAGCAGGAAGTTATTTTCAAAACAAATGTTTAAAGGGGATGCAAAATGAGACCATTAGTCCTATGTGAAAAATAGTATTTTGTGAGAAACAATGTGTATCATCTGCCAGAACTCTCATTCACATGAGGTAGGATCAATTGAAAACTATTTGGATAAATTAGGTTATGTGACGTCAACACACATACATTTAGGATTATACATTAGGTTCATTACGGTACCCTAGTACATTCCATTAAAAGGCTGCTACGGACACCACTAATAAGGGTAGAATATCCTGACTCACTTATTTAGCGGACAGTATTCTTTTCCACAAATTTGATAGTTCCATTATTGGATGTCAGGAATAGGGCTGTCAGTACAATTGCGCCCATACGCTTAAGTACAGGACAGTGGCACATTCAGTGATAGATTCCTCTTCCTCTGGGTTCGGTACTTTTCCAGAAATTACACTAAGGAGTGGCAAGCCCACAGGCATGCCTTCCTATTAGATATTCTCATGCGAGAATACAGAGCACATAGTAAAAGTCAAGTCAAGCGAAAACTATAAATTGCTCTGTGTTCCTTGAGTTAAGATAAAGCCAGCCCAACCTAGTGGTCGTATAGGTTTTCTTCTCTACCCAGGAAGCTTTATTTTCCCACAGAGCAAATAAGGGAGCTTTCCAGGGTCAGCTGGTTGCTAGTAAGAACGTTCGCAATACAATTTACTATTACTCAAGACTGTCTCTGACAGTATCTGAGCATCTGTTTATTTTCACCACTGAGTACCTTCTTCTGACATGGCTTTAAACCGAAAGGCGGTATGGATACCAAGTGCAAACTTTTTATTTATTTAACTTGGAGTGTCGGTGAATAATTCTAAAGAATATGAGAGGGAATCTATCTTCGAATTCCAGTATGCTTTATTTAGAATGACGGTATCTGACCATATGTTAGAGTAGAAATCAATCAGCACGTCCATGGAGTTATTTAAGGCACCAGCTTTCAGGGTTTCATGATCATCAAATTACCTTGAGTCATGACTGAAGAAACTCGTTGAGAAATGAATATGGAATGCAGTAAAGTGCTCTGGTTGCTCTTGACTGTCCTTAAGGCACTAGTGATGAAGGTGACCGATTACCGTTACATGTTCTTTAGAATTTTACGGGCGCTACGTAAAGCATATCTATTTCTACCACTTCTTTTTATGGCCATTTTGTGACGAATGGTTCATTTGCAGATGAAGAAAAGGCACTTAAGATTTGAGTGCCCTTTCTAGAATATTCTGCTTCGATAACTGTGTTTAGAATTGAGGATAACTCTGGGTGTTTGACTGTAGAGAAGAATACTGTGTTCAATTGCCTGTTCTGAAGATTTCGTTCCTGGTCTCTAATATTTTCAAATGAATAACATAAGATTGGTCTTCTGCGAGTTATCCCCAAAAAAATTTTCTGCGCTTCATTTAGAGAGGATTTTGAGAACAACATTGAACCAATAGAGAGCGTATCGAGATAATTATGGATTGATTACCAGCATAATCAACCCTTTTTAAAGCTGTTTACTACGAGCTGCATAATCAGATTATCCATGGCTAGATTCCATTAGCAAAGCAGATGTTTTGATCTGATCTGGGTCTCAAGAAAGGAGTAGCTCTTCTCGCGCAGAACAGAACCAAAATATTGTCGTATAAAAATACTTGAATTGGATGTTATTTTATTCAAATTAATTAAAATGCTTCGAAAACAAAAAACCGGAAAGAAATTTGTTTGTTTGTTTGTCTATCACAAGTTAATTAATCTGTTTTTTATTGTTTTCTATAATAAAATGACTCTCTAGAGCCTGTTGGCTAAAAGCAACAGTTAATCCTGTACGTTTATAATTTCTAGTTTTCAGGTTTTATTTTCTCGTGTCTATTCTTTTTTCTTTTTTTTTCTGGTTCAACTACTAATAGCTGTGCCTGCCTGTTTGAGAGCCATTAATACATGTGCACATGGCTTATGGAATGAAAAAACCGGAGACAAACAAAAAAATGTTAAAACATCAACCAACTAATGACAATAATTGTCACGTAGTTGTGATATAAAAAATGTATGTGATCTGTGTATAAAATAATACTCAAACACATATACACACACACCGGCTCACACTTACCCATACACATCAGAGTCATTTACCTTGTTAAACACAAGAAATGAGTCTAAAGCCGAAGCTTAAATAAGAAATGATTCTCTCACACCAATACCAACGCTGAAACGAAGAAACGAAAGGAAGAGCGAGAATCTAATTATCATTAGCACGGCAACATTATTAACAACGTAATCATCATTATTATCATCGGCATTGTCATCGCATAGACATACATAATGATCTTCAGGCTTAATATGTGCTTATACAGTTGATAGAGGCTGTTGTAATAGGTATGAAAATACACACACACGTACACTAACACATACTAATACAACTGAAATTTGAGTTGTTTACAAGTGCTCTGTACATATCCTCATACACAACTAAATGCTCTTTGTGTTTGTATGTGTATGAGAAAACATTTACAAGATTCATATGCTGGTTTATAGCAGCAGGCATTAAATGCCTGGCATAATAATGAGAGTCTCCTTGTTGGCTACAAAAGGCTACTGCCGACAGCCACTACTTAGGGCAACAAAATAAAAATTGTACAATTGCATACTAGGCTAGGTAGACTGTGTTTTGCCTTACATTTGAATGCAGCTTGTGGAGAATAAAGTACTCGCTAAAGGCCTATAACAGCATTGAAGTTGCCTATCCACTAATTTTTTTAATTCTAAACGAGTTTATGGAAAAATTTAGTGAGGCCGATCTAAGAGTGAGTTAAGCTTTAGTATGAACCAAAGATTGCCCAATCCAGGAATATAGTAAGTTTCGGAATTCAGAGTCTGCACAAAGGCTGTAGTGAAGCCTAATTAAACAGGTTAAGCAACCAAAGGTATCTACTTTCTTGCAACAGATCCTTGAAACGACCAAACAGACTTTAGGCCACCCTAATCTTGCTCACGTTTTATTACGGAACTAATCACTAGAGAAGCGACTGCTTTATATCTGATTTTCACCGATTCCAACACTTATATGTTGATATGGTAGGTGTTTGGGTTATAGGGGGATGTTTTCAATTAAATTGATTGAACCCTGAACCACCCATCTAATCTCGGGTGATTATCAAAAAAATCGAAAAGAGGAAGAAGATAGAAAGGGAGAGGAGTTATCCAATGGAAAAGAAAACAATGTTATCTCACTAGCTGACTAAGATCTGAGATAAAACTCTGTAGTACTTTACCGTAGATTCCAATTCATCAAAGCTTTTTGAAGACGCCCCCACTAACAATCCTAAGTCTACGCCTTTAAACACAAGAGTGTAGACATCCAGAATATGTCTAACAGAATATGTCTTCTTCATGTTATTAACAAAATCTGTAGGGAAAAAGGGGTACACAAATTTACAAAAATCTTAAAGTATTCTCTATCATTCTATCCTAGAGTGATCCGACCAGATTATAAAAGCATAATGATTTGAGTCTTAATGAGAAAAGTCCACAGTTCGATTCATCATCTGATCCATAAGCCCGAAGAAGTATGCCAGGGGCGATCTAACAGACCGATTCATCAGCTTCAGGCCTTCCAACGCTCTTTCTCTTGTCACCTTATGTTCAACCTCATTACCACACACATCTAAAATACCATGGAACTCAGTACTACCCTGTTCCTGTTCAGAAGTATGATGAAGACCTGCCTGCTAACTACAACCAATCTTGAGTCTACATAGTACTGAGTCAATGCCTTTAAGGCAGCTTGACTTTTCACATAAATAACCATCGTTTCCGCGGGCTCTAAGCACTCCTCGAATAGCTCCGCTGCATTTGTGATTGCAAACATCTTTGCCTTTCGTACACTGCACTCATTATGGATCCTATGGGACTGTTTATTGCCATCCACAATTAGTAGCCTCAGTGGCATTAGCCTCAGTAACAGGAGTACATGAGTAATTGTTGAGCAATATATAGGAATCCATTTCACCATCATCATCGTTATTGCAGGAGAATAGCTCCGTATAAAAATCAGTAAATCTAAGATTCTAAATCGGTTGGAAATCGCGTAGCAAAATATGAACTTCAGGTTAAAATTAAGCACACTTTCAGAAACAAAGTGATCCACTCTCCCCGCTATTGTATGCTGCAGTCACTGATTTCAGTAACCTCCCATAAAAAAATAATAAGTTGGAGACCAAAGACAAAGCTACTCTTCAGTTTGGCGATAAAGCTGAACCTAGTTAACGCTCAATTTTCTTAATATCGGTTAATAACCTGGCAGCACTAACACATTTAAGCCAAGCACTGCACGGACATCTATTGAAAGAAATCACGAATCATGTTTTAAGACATTTTGTGCAACAAACTTAAAATACCTCCTGGAAAAATGTAGTTCCCACAGTGCAAAAACAAGCCAGGAACTCATAAACACACCTTAAACTAAACAGGCTGACATACGAGTGTGCCTAAAGGACATGCCAACCATACAACCAAAATAGAAAAAAAAAACTACAACAAAAAATAAAACGTGTTAGAATATGCAACTCATCGTTTACATCATTATGTTATAAATGCTCATCATGCACATTAACTTTATGAGCTCTTAAATGAAAGGCCTACCAACGGTCGCCAACAGACTCTCTCTCTGTTTCTTTTTCTTTTTTTTACCGTATTTTTGGTATAAAAATTGTTAAATTATGAAACGTGCCAAAGTCCTAAACACAGTGCCGGGCAGCGCAGCCCAGCACAGCCATCATTATCAAATGGCGGCTCATGTAAATCTCTAAAGATGATGCTGCTGTTGTGCACGGTTATGATGATGATGATGGCGGTGTTTAACACAAATTTATGCCGCTCTCTGTGCTTGTGAATTAGAGAACGGAATAGTGTAAGGATGAGGGGCGAATGTTGTATAAATTTTGCTTAAATTTAGTTTGGTTATGGCATACAGCATCACAGTAAATTAAAATATTTGTTGAAAAAGAAATAAAAATTTGGGTGTATTTTAAAACATGACTGACTGTGTTTGTTGTTTAGAAACGTCCGTAATGCCTATAAAAGTGTTCACTTTTTATTTGAAATAAAGTTAAAAAGAGAAAAAAAATAATTAAAACAAAAATAATGATTTAATTATTAAATAAGGAAGTGGGTCAGTTTGCTGGTATGAATATGAGAATTAATTACAGTAAAATAAATTCAAAATCAAAAGCTTCATTCCACTCATTTGGGGCAGAAAATAAGCTGGAATAGAGGCAGAATAAAAAGAGAAATACTTTTTGTAGGCTTAAATGAAAAGCAAAAATTTTGTTTAAATTTTAAGTGAAAAAAAAACCTTTTAAAGGGATCAAGTTACATAAAGGATTTCCTATAAATTGAATAATTGAAGACAATTTCGTGTCCTTACAAAACTTTAATCTTTTCTCAGGAAATTTGCTTACACTTTAGGATTACATATAACCGATGAATTTATTCTAAAGGCAATTGGTACAGTAGGGGGCAGCAGTATTGAAAGAAACAATGTAAAGACTGTAATGTAAAGAAAAAGAGTTTGCTCACAGTTTTTCACAATAATAGGGCTGGATTGATATATACGTTATCGACCATTACAACCATTCAGTAAGTATTACGACATGGCTTCCACCGACCGCCTACGTTGTCTATATCACTTTTATCTAAGAATGACAGGAGCATTTTTAATGCAATTAATTTATCCTCAAAAGTTTGGCCAAACTGATGAGCTGAGGATTGAAGCTTTCGTTTGGTAAACTAATATACAACGGGCCGATATGCGTGCTCAAGTGTGCAAAGCTATCACTACAACTTACCTAAATAAAAGCCAATTGGCTACCAACATGGCAACTTTCCGGTACGTTATTCTGGTCATTTAAGTGATCACGCTTTGTCTTTCAAGAATTAGGCTTTCAGATGAATTTGGACTTCACGAAGGTGACTTTTCCTTTTCGAATTCGAAATTCGATTTCTTAGAGAATTCCTTCATCTACATGACATAATTGGTTATTACAACCCTTCAGTCAGGATTACAAACTAGCTTCTCGTGCTACTTATGTTGTGTGTGTTAATTTTATACGTGAGTGGCGTCGGGACCTACAGTTTAAAGTCGATTCCGAAAGACAGATATTTGAGAAACTTTTTTATTGGCAAATTTATTTACTCTCACATTTTTTACAAATGACTGCGAACAGGAAGCCGCCGCAGAAATATTTTTTTAAATTACATCATCCCTATACAAATGTAAGGAATATGTGTGTAATCCCAATGCTTTACGTCATTGGTGCTTTAATGGCGTAGATATTAATGGTTCAACAATTGCCTTTATTGGCTGCTTCGTCGCTTTTTTTTTGCCCCACCAATTGCTCTTAAGCATTCAATTGGTAGAAAGCGGTTTGATATATATTAAAAAGCCCTTTCGTAGAGTTATTTCTGATACTTCGATTAACGTAAGCCCCCAGAAATTTTGTATCAGAAAGACATAACCACGCTAGCCGGTAGCATTCTTAACTTCACTGTATAGAGCAGGACAGAAGCAGTTGGGAGAAGCTGGATGCTTGCATCGTGTATTATCATCTATACAACAAAGAGCTCTATTTCTGGTGAAGCTTATTGAAATACTCAAAAAAAAATGGACCAGGCTTTTTAGTAGCAGCATGATTGTTGAAAAACTGCATGATTTAAAGAAGAACACGAGCTCATTGTGTGAAATCGTCTATGCATTGTAATCTCTGTAAGGAATGTCCAATAAAAAATTTACCAGGTTACCTGATTACCAGCATGATTGTTGAAAAACTACGTGATTTCAAGAAGAGCACATACTCATTGCCTGTCATCGTCTATGCTCTGTGTTTTAAGCTCCTTGCAGAACACTGTCGTAGCGGTCTTAATGGCACATTTAAAATTAATCCTGCATTGGGGTTGATTAGCTGGGCTATCGAATTTAAAATTATTTACGAACACGAAATCGAAAAGCTGAATCAATCATGGACTGTTGTTCCTAAAGAGATTTAGTGGTTATGAAGTTATGTATGTATATAGCGTCAGGTGCAATTTTCTCTCGAAAATCGAACACTAAATGAAAATGAAAGGGGGTAAAATAGGTTGTGTTCCAATGACTAAAAATTTGTCAGCATAGAATCGTAATCGGTCATATGCAATAGAGACGATGCTACTGTTCGAGAAGAACTGCTTCACAGTGGAAAAATCTTTTAAAATAGTCAACAAAGTACCAGGGACAGCAAAGAAATTTTACAAAGCTTTTATGGTAATACACCATACGAGAGAAGAAGAAGGTTAACGAATACAGAAACAACCCGAAGGCTGACCACAATATTTAGTGATACATATTATACAGTGAGCGTGAAAATAAACTGTACATTAACCCGTATATGCCCAACTTTTTTTCTCGCAAAAGCATGGATTTTTTTATATATTGGAATCTATATGTTATACCACACAGCTGATCAATACCTTACCGTTTCAAAAATAGGGCGATAAGCGCATATGGGTTAAAAAATACCGTTCTTTTTATTTTAATTTCATAATAATTGTTTCATTGCCAATTTTTAAAATTGCAACAAAAAAGAATTACAATAAATTTCGAAATATTGTCAGAGTTTTTTTTGGGCACTTTCCTCAAGTGGTAAAAGTAGAGTTTGGTCATTGTTAAAATGTTATCCTTTCTTTTGACGATCACTGTACATGTACAATGAGTCGGAAAGAGTTAAATATACTCATTGTAAACAGGTGTTTTCTGAAGGTTTGCACCTCCAGTACAAAAAAAAAAATCACGTACTTAACAGTTCTCGATCCTAATAAAGGGTTACATCCTCAACTTTTCTATATTTTCTGTCGAATTTTATTCTTCAGGCTAATAATTCTGAAATACATACTATCGTTAAAGTAGCATTCTTCTCTTCTTCATACAAGATTTAAGTATATTAAAAGAAATGTTAAACACATCAATTCTCTTTTGTCTGAAAATTATTTCAAATTCTATTAAAAATTCTACCATTTTTTGGAGTTTAAAAATTATTCTGTTTTTTTTTTTTTGGTACTTCTGATAATGGAAACAACAAAAGAAGAAATTTCTCTTTTCAAGATGTATATAGAAAACAAAAAAAGAGATCGGCACTAAAGAACTCAAGTGCATAATAAATTAATGGATATTTTCAATTAACTTCATTTACTATAAATTGCTCTTTTGTATGTATGTATGTATGTATGTATGTATGTGTATTCATATAATTTATATTTACAACATTGACCAACTCTCAAATAAAAAATTACTGCCTTTGTTGTTGTTGTTCATTATCATAAAAAATTATAATTTTTCTTGTTTTTTAATTTCTTTCTTTATTTTTCACTTACAACATTATTATTTTCATTATTATTATTATTATGCAACAACAACAACTACAATTAAAAGGATTCACATACACACATACACACACCATGTTTATGTAAGGATGTGTGTCTATAGTCAGTGATATACAATAGCACTTAATCGCTTAAAAAGGTAAACAATTTTTACTCAACAAAGACACTTAAAATTCATAAAACAAACTTATAAACCAATACTCAGACACACACACATACATACATACATATGATAGACAGAGATAGTCAGTATAAATACACATGCTTACATATACAATAACATTTTAATTTTGCTCACTCTGTAGAAACACCAACACACAGACATACCTCGCTATAAAGAGTAGGCCTTTTAATAAAGTTTTGTATGGTGTTTGTGTAAATGCTTTATACAGTCGAGGCTGTAGATATTGGGAACGTATAAAATGATTTGAATTTTTAGTTACCGTAGTCTAGTAGGTAATTTGTTGGATTATTAGACTTGAGGTCAAGGTCTTTCATCTTTTGTATGTATTCACTTACCTGTAATGAAAGAAAAGACAAGAAAAAATTAGAAAATCTTAATTGATTTCTTATAGTTTTTTAGACAATATTTTTTAAAAAAATGTTTGTATATATTTTTTTTAAATTTAAACCATAAATATTTAAATATCAAAGATTTATTCTTCTAATAAAAATGATTTTTTTTATAAAAAAAACAGAAATTATGCTTAACACGTTGACTGCTGCTGCAATTTTCAGAAAACTGGCCACGCATGCCAACATTGACTTTTTGTTCTTTTCCCAGAAGCCATTTATAGATACTAGCACTGATATAATATGATTTTATTCGTAGCTACACAAAAATTGAAGGTTTAGTGAGGACGAGATAACTCGTACTTGGCACCCTAGAAGCGAACGCAATCTACCAGTTATCTCGTAGTCGGCAGTCAACGTGTTAAAAAAGCATCTTGTCTGTCTACCACTAGAGAATCCTTTTTAGCCAGAATTTATGCAATAACTTGCTATTGCTCTGCCTCTTCTAAGACGAAGCCGGTATAGTGAAAATCAAGGACAGGATGATTACAACAGGGTTTACAATGCCAAAAACAAATTCTGAAGCTTAAGTCCTTTTAAAGCTACTTGCTCAAGTCAAGAATGCGACCTAGCTTCTCACACCACTTATGTGTATATATTGTGTATGTTAATTTTGTACATGAGTGGCGCGACCTACAGTTTAAAGTCGACTACAAAAGACAGATTCTTTTTGAAAAGCTTTTAATGGCAATTCCTATTTTCTTTCCGAATTTTTGCCACAAATCTGTTGAGAGGCTGGCTGTCACCGAAGAAATATGTTTTTCATTTTTCGTTTTGTTGGAGATGGCTGACCTGAACCAGAGATCAGCAAGGAATCGGTTTTTCGCTACTCATAAGTACTCATGAAATTTTGAGTATGAGTGAGTCAACAGTAATGAAATTCAACTACTCTGAACCGAGGTTTGGTCTAATAAGCCAACAAACTACCTACTAGACTACTTCGACTATTACAAAACATTTGTTATTATTATTATTCGTACCATTACCATTAACCTACACTGTACCTGTATCTGACTATTTACTTATAGTCACTCAAACTCTCTTATGGTTTAAAATAAAAATAAAAAAAGATAAAATTAAAAAGAAAATATGAAATACAATGTGCTGGTTATTAAAATGAATATGTATGTAAACACATATAAACAAACACACTCTCACTTGTGTATACATTAACAAATTTTATGGCGTATAGTAGTAGTATCTCTTGCAATATAAAGAGAGAAGATAAAAGTGAAAAAAATAAAAACGAAAAACTGTTGCCTACTTTGCGGTCGTTTATAAGAGCATCAGCTATAACAGCAACAAGAGTAAAAGCAACAACTATAATAAGAACAAAATAAACATTTTTTTGTACAACAATAAGTGCAAAATGTTGAAAGTTAACCAAGTGCAGACCATCACAACACGCTCTTACTCTAACTCTCTCTCTCTCTCTCATACTATCGTGCTCTGTCTTTTACTAAATTGCTTATGCACACACACACACATAGCAGTTTGTAAAAGGCCTGTTATGGCTGTTATGATGGCACACAATAATAACAACAAAAGCCTTTAAAAAATATTTAAAAAAAAGAAAGGATTTTTATATCCCGTGCAGCAATAGCAACAACGACAACAACCAACAATTGCACAATATTCTTCAGCTTGTATGCTTTTATTGTTGGCCTCTGTTGTTTTTACTGTCGTTTCCCCCTCCTGGTGTTTTTTTTTGTTTTGTTTCTTTTAATTCCATATCAAAAAGAGAATTTTTAATTGGGCATATGAGTAATAAAAACAACAACAACAACAACAACACCAGCATTTTATGAATATAAGCAGCCTACAACAAATTATGTAAAGAGTTGCAATTGTTTATATAACAGGAAGATTGTATACAATGTTAGGCCTACGTTTAAAGGGTCCTTGTTTAGACTGCATGTGTGTATGTATGTGTGTGTATATGTGTTTTCAAGTATGTGATGTTATTAGTTAGTGCCTAAGTATGTGTCTCTTTCACAAAAAGGTCAAATTATAAAATATTTATGATTTAAAACACTTGTATTAGGCCTTAAAGGCAGCAGACACAACCATTTCACTAGAGTCCCATAACTGTAAGCCACTCCAAAGCACCTTTTCTATGCCTTTCTCCACTTCTTCTACTTCTTCGTCTCGTTTGTAGCTAAAAGCCTTAACACTTGTTTAAATCTCTTGATACTTTTAATGTAGACTTTATGGTTGTTGTTGCTCTTTTTTTAATTTTTTTGAATGTCTTTTTCTCTAGCCTATGCTGCCGTTTTGTTTCTTCTCTTTATTTTTTGTTCATTCATAAAGTATTTGCCAAGTAGAGTCTTTGCCCAGATACTTGTTGTTGACAACACTTAGTTTGTCACTCCACTGTACTTGTCATGTTGCCGTAACTGTTTGCCATTGATGTTGCTTAGCTTAGCTGTTTGCTGTTGTGTTGAAAATGTTTATTAAGACCAGGTGTTTTATGTTCTTTTTGATGTCTTTTGAGAAATTGTCAGAGTATTTTTTTTTTTTACTGACTGACTTCATTTTGCCCTTTTAGTCACTAAATGCTGCAACTTTAAGTGACTGCAATGATATGGAAATGGTTGGTTTGCCTACCTTAATTAACAACCAAGTGAGTAAAGGAGTTGCTTATGCTTAAGATTAGATGAAATGGAAGTTCTTTTGATAAAAATTGGTGGAGGGGGAACAAAGCGTTTAAAATAAAATACTTAAAATGTAAACGAGCAGCTTCTTGCTTTCAATAATTGTCGGAAGATTTATTTCTGGAAAAATGCTCCGAAATTTTCCTTAGAAACTTTGTGTTATCGATAAATTTTTGCAGAACCTTTGTTGTCGATAAATTTTCTATAATAATTTAATGTTATCGATAAATTTTCTATATAAAATTCAATGCAATCGATAAACTTTCTATAGAAATTTAATGTTACCGATAAATATTCTATAGAAATTCAATGTTACTGATAAATTTTCTATAGAAATTGTATGTTATCGATAAATTCTTTGTAGATGTTGTATGTTATCGCTACATTTTCTATAGAAACTTCCTGTTAGCGATAAATTTTCTATAGAAACTTCCTGTTAGCGATAAATTTTCTATAGAAATTTCCTGTTATCGATAAATTTTCTATAGAAATTTCCTGTTATGGATACATTTTCTATAGAAATTTCCTGTTATCGATAAATTTTCTATAGACATTTCATTTTATTAATAAATTTTCTAGACAAATTTCGTGTTATCGATAAATATTTTAGAGAAATTTTATGTTATCAATAAATCTTCTATGAGAACTTTGTTATCGATCATTTAAAAAATACTTTCGTCATCGATTTATAACACAACACAAAAAAGTTATCGATCTTTTGAAAAAATTGATGTGCACATAATATAGCCCATTAGCAGGACTGGGGCCATACCCTAAAGCTTACAAAAGAAATGAACAGACGACCTCATGCAGTACTGTATGCGTATCAAGAACTCTTAGCTTGCAGGAGAAAATAATTAATAATACCGCAAATAAATATAAAAACAAAATCCTGTTTCAGTAAAGATAGATAGGATGTCAGATTCTATTGCGGAGAAGCCCATATAATATAAAAGAAGTGGTTAAACTACCCTACTACTACCTACAAGCCCTAGCACTTCAGGTTTGAACACCATGGTTCTTTCATTCTTAAAAATTTAATAAAAATCAGTTCACACTCAAAATTTTTCACATATACCACCGACCCCGTATATGATTTCATAAGAGGTTAATATAACATCCGATTCAATGCACAAAATTCCTCAGGACTACACTCAATACATTTTCATCGAAAATTCTGTGCTAAGGTCACAAGAGATAACATCTCTATTATCATAGAATCTGCGAAAGTAATCATCTGCTTAACTGACACTGAAACTGATTAATGAACTCATTAATAAAACTGTAACAAGGCACTGAAAAAAATATTAGCTCAATAAAAACCCAGATGAGATTGTTTGTAACAGCTGTAATGCGTATTATAGTAACTAAAGTTACAATAAGTTGCCGTAGCCTAGTAGGCGGTATGTTGGCTTATTAGACGTAAGGCCACGGTTCAAATCACAGCTCAGATATCGCCACCAAAATGAAGCGCGAATAAATATTTCTTTGACCTTTTCCTCTGACAAAAACTCTAAGAGTGAAATAAAATTTCCTCAAAATTTTGTCAAAAATCTGTCATTTGAAGTCGACTTTAAACTGTTGATCTCGCCATTCACGTATAAAATTAATACACACAACATAAGTGGTATAAGAAGCTAAGTTGTAATCCTGATTGAAAGATTGTAATGACCAAGCATGCGTGTATACATGTAAAGGAACAATAATAATAAAAAGAAAATATGAAAGGTTACAGAAAATTCTATACTTGAACTACTTACAGTCAAACAAAAATGTCTACATACCACTCCGTATGTACAGCCTTTGTCCGGTGCTTTTTATCAAATCTTGTTATAGCATTATTTAAGGCATTTGAAGATAACAACGAATTAAAAAA
The DNA here is from genome assembly GCA_930367235.1 of Sarcophaga rosellei. Taxonomy (NCBI): domain Eukaryota; kingdom Metazoa; phylum Arthropoda; class Insecta; order Diptera; family Sarcophagidae; genus Sarcophaga; species Sarcophaga rosellei. The sequence continues at coordinate 8,918,403 of OV884020.1, read as the reverse complement.
AATAATATAACCTAGAAATGATTAGAAAACAAAAAAAAAAATGATCGGTACTGTACATCAATTGCAGCAATTTCGAACAAAATTCTCATAAGGGCCTCAAGGTTTTCACATATAATCAAACACTTGATTCTACTGCGCTAAAAAAGTTCAAAATCTAGCTTTATTAACATTTCTTCTAATGTTTCCCTAAAGTCCATCAATCTCTGAGAAGATGTTCACCTACCTCTTCAAGGCTCTTCTATATAAGGGGCCTTCTGTAGTGCTTTTTTAATTGATTTTTTTTCTTCTTGTTATTGAGTACTTATTGTTTGCCTTACTAATTTATTTTTACTTGTTTTTGATGTTTTTAAATTTTCTTTCATTAATTTAATTACCAATTGCCGTTGGTACAATACCAATGCATGCAAATTGAGGAATCTTCAGCCTGGAAAAAACTGTTTTCTTCTATTACTCGAAAGTTAATTTTCTTATTCATCCTCCTTACATATGTACAACATATATATACATACATATATATAAGTACTAGATGAAAATATATGTGCCCGTATGTGAATACCCAATTGCCATTCCTACTGAATGCTTTTAAATCTAAGACGTAGAAGAAACCGTTTTTGGAAATTTTGATTTCATTCTACAAAAAGAAACCTTTCTAATAACTTTAAATTTTTTTTCTTTTTCTAATTAGAATCTGCCTATTTTTAAAATGGTTGCATTTTATTAACGTTTTTGTTTACAAATTAAAAACAAATAATTTTAAATTTTAATTTAAAAAATTAAAAAAAATACTTTTTTTTAAATTAATTTAAATATTTAATTATTCTGTTAATTCAAACACATTCCTGAGTCATAGAAAACGTAGTTCTGAGCGAAATACGCATCCTTATTCAGTACAGGCAATAAATAGTCATTGTTTTGAGAAAGAAAAAGAAAATAAGAAGCTAAAAAAACCTACAGCAACAATTTAACATCATTATTACGATCTTATATTATGATTATGATAGAGAAACCCGTTACGATAATTATTATTAATGAAGATGAGTAATACAACAACAGAGATCATTAAACCAAAAGAGTACATATATGCAAATGGCAATAGTGAGAGAGACAGAGGGAGGTATAGAAAGTTGAGGAATGAGAGAAATTAAAAGCAAACGTTATTTAAAAATAGAGAGTCTAACAAAAGCATGAATAATCATGTTTAATCTGATTGTTGTTGTCGGTTATAAAATAAATTCACTTAATTCGCGTGCCTTAGCGGCTTTAAAGTTTTATTATTGTTTTACCTGTTTTCTTATGCATTATTCGTTTGTCTTTGCTTATTCTCCTTCTGTTTCGATGAAAAATTTTGGAACACTCCTGCATGATGATTCCTTTTAGCACACATTTTTCATACACTTTTATTATATACAAACACACGCACTTTACACTTAAACAACCCTCCCTCATGCATTTAGCACTTCTTTTATTATTTTATTTTTTATTATTAAAATAAATATTGAAAATAATTTACTTATTTTTTATATATAATTTTGCACTCACACACACTACACACATACACTTTATACTTTACATTTAATTATTTATTTTATTTAAATTTATTTATTTCTTTTAAACGATTTAAAATTATTTCACGACAGTTAATTATTTTAGAGACCACTCTTCACTCTATGGCTGCCAGTAAATCAATAAGTAAATCTCTCACCAAACAAATAAAGTAAGCTTCTAGTACTGTCATCTTCATATTTATCTAGTTGGTACTCTGTGTGTAGAGTACAAAAGGACTTTCTAATTAAAAAGTATGTTAACAATGTATGTAACTGACCTACAGACTCTCCTCTCAACATTAAAAAATAAAAATTGCTGAGCATCTTAATATCAAGAAAAAAGAGTATTAAGTACTCTCACTCTCTCTCAAACACTAAATATTTGAATGAATTATGTACGTAAGTTTAGGAAACAGTCAACACCTAATAATAATACAACATTAAATAGGCATTGCAAATAGAGAGTCCTGAGTAGATCATAAGAATAAACAACAACAGCAATACAATTATATGTACATACGTCATCGTCATTAAAAAGAGCATGAGATGTTAGTGAACTTGAACTTGAGTGTTATCAAATTTAAGGAACGCAATAACAACAACAACTGCATTACGCAAATTTTTTTGTGTTGTACTTTGTTATTGGTACGTAGTAACTGTTATTCAGTAAAATATTTTTGTTTATTCAGTTTTCAGTTTTTTTTACGCAGTATTTAGTGACCACAAAGTGTACCAGAGATGGGAGTTGTTTTTTAAGAATTAAATAAATCGCACATTATGCTTTATATTTAGAAGAGAATATAGAGAAATTAGATACCGAATAGAATAATAGAGGGCAACTTAAAGCTAATATTATTATGAAATTCTTTTTCATTTATTAAAATTGAAAGTAAATTAATAGAAGAAAAATCCAAAAATTTCTATGAAAAATTTGCAAATAATGACTTTCATATAGCCAAAGTACTTTAAAAACATTCAAAATTAAACAGCATATCACTATTAACATCTCTGACCTTAGTTTATTAGGGAACTAACAGTGTGCTCTCTTTAAATTAACTGTTTTTCTCCAATAACTTTATAATGTTCTGCTTTCACTTTCTTCTTTTTGTTTTGCAGTTTAATTTATTATTATCGTATACGGTATTGGCATTTGATATTGTTTGTGCTTTTGTTTTGTATTAAATTTTTCTTTTGCTTACTCTCTTTTGCTCTACTCGCTAAGGTACTATCAACATTGTACCTTATCAACATTGTTTCTTATCAACATTGTAGGCTATCAACATTATTTCTTATCAACATTGTTGAACGTATTATTATGAAAAATTAAAATGATAATGAAATTCATTTTTTATTTTAAAATGAATGTAAGTAAGTGTAATAGAATTTTTTGTAGACTTTCTAAAGGAGCTTTTGAAGACCTGCTCTGCCTGTTAAGTCCACATTTCCAATTTCTATGATAAATATCGATATGGGGGTAGAGAGTGTAAGGAACTATGCACTTGTATCATATTTATTTTTTTTTCTTTTGCATCTGTATATATGTACATATGCATGTATTTGATTTCTTCATATGTCTTCTCTCAGTCTGTTAAAAATTGTGATAAAAATTTATAAATATTGACTTTCATGTACTTTTCTATGTACTTTAAAAACACTAAAAACTTAGCATCATATAATTTTTAACATCTCTGGCCTTAGTTTATTAGAAAACCGACAGTGTGTTCTCTTTAAATTAACTCTTTAATTCTCTTTCTGCATATTTCCAATGCTTCATAATGTAGTTCTTTTACTTTTTTCTTCTGCAGCTTAACTTATTGTTCTCGTTTACGATATTGGCACTCGATATTGTTTGTGTTGTAGCCTGTTGTCCTGTTGTGTATAGTATTTCTCTTTTGCTTAGACACTCTTGCTCTGGCTTTCTGACTACGGCGAATCTACAACTACGTTTGCCTTTAAATAACGAATAACGATTAGTAGATTAATCGAGTAATCCATAAATGAAATTCTTTGATTATACATGTGGCAATAAATAATAATAGCTTAAGTCGACATAAGTGCTTTTTCATTTTATTACATATTCTTATTCTCTTCCTCAAGATATATCACTCAGCTAAATTTCATGTATAAAATGTCATTATTAATAAAACTATACGCATTTATATTTTACAAATTCAATTACCAAACACAGTTTATTTTAGACAAAAACCTTAATATCTCAAAACGCGAAATTTCGACTTAAGCTATTATGATTTAATACCACAGATATATAGCTCGTAGCGTGAAATGTAAGCCTCAATACTTTCTTACTTTTTATTATAATTAATTAGTCATTACGGCCGTTTAGTCAAGACTAGAACCCAGCCTTTTCACAGTACCCATGTTGTCTGCGAAACCTACAGTTTGGAGTTGACTGCGAACGACAGATTTTTCATGGGAATTTTTCCAAATTCCAAAAAAAAGACTGCAAATGTTCCATATCAACTGTTAATAGCAAGTTCTACCGATGGCGGACTACAAATCGATAGAATATGAAATCTGCAGACATAAAAGAAAGGATATTTCGTAACAGCGCTAGAAAAACACGCGATTGGAATCCACAATGACATAGAAATCCATAGTTTCTGATGGTAAAAAACGAATGATTATTCCGTAATATAACCTGGAACCAAGTGAAAATCTGGGAAAATGATGAAAAAATTGGGGGAGAGTATAGAGAGTTCACTAATGTATTTTATTCAGCTAAAGCATTCAAGTTTTTTAGATGTCTATTCATTTTATTGTATAGCACTAAAAGGGCTTAAGCTTCACAAGTCGCCGTAGTCTAGTAGGTAGTGCGTTCGCTTATAAGACGTAAAGCCCGGGCCAGACATCAAAACGTAATACGAAAAAAAATATTTCTTCGGCGACTTCCTCTCAGCAGATTTCTGGCAGAAACTCTGAGAGTAAATAAACCTGCCATGAAAAAAGTTTCTCAAAAATCTGTCGTTCGGAGCCGACGTTAAACTGTAGGTCTCGCCACTCAAGTATAAAAATTAAGGCACACAACATGAGAGGTGTGGGAAGCTAGGCCGTCATCCTGACTGAAGGGTTGTAATGGTCAATTATGTATGTATGTATGTATGTATAGCACTTCTGAGGTATGTAGATGTCCTTAATAATGCAAAAAGTATGAAAGATTACAGAATCCAATTACCTATACAACCAGCAGTTGACTGCAATTTTGAGCAAAATTCTCAAAGGACCTCAAAGGCCTTACATAAAACCAATCACTTGGTTCTGTTGCTCCAAAAAGATCAGACTATGTTTTTTTTTACATTTTTACAAATATTTCCTTAGACTTAGACATCAATCTCTTAGAAGCTGTTCCCCTACCTCCTTAATGCTCCTGCAGAAGTCGCCTTTTTTTGTCCGCTTTTAAATGATTTTTTTTTTCTTTTTTTTTGTTATCGAATACTTAATGCCTGAGTCGCTAATTTGTTTTTACTGGTTTTCCTTTTTTTTTTTTTAATTTTTCTTTCATTAATTTAGTTACCAATTGCCCCATTTTTCCAACCATTTTTTCAATTTTTCTTATCTTCTAATTTGTTTTTGTTGTCATTTTATGTTCTTTTTTTTCATCTTCTATATTTGTTGTTGTCTCCACTTATAGTCGTCCCTTCATGGTAATTATCTGAGGCAAAACAAACTAAATTTACGCTTAATTTCATTCCTTTTTTTTTTTTGTGTTCTCTCTCAGAGACAAACAACCAACAACATACAAGAACAGCAACAGCACTGGCAATAACAGCAACAAAAGTCATTAGAAAATAATCGCGACGCTAAACATGCAGACTCTACCACCAATGCCAGAGTCCTTCAAGCAGGCCACCAAACCCACTCTATGTGTGTGTGTGAGTGTTACGATGCGCTCGCTTTATCTGGCACTGCCTTTAGACTCTTTTGACTGTCATAACATTTCTGTCAACCATTCATTATCGTATCATATCCTGTAGCCAAGCATTTTATGCGATTAGACATGTTTAGGTCTGTTTTGTACACAATAAAAAAACAACAACGACAACAATGTTAATAACAACAGTTAAAGGCAGCATTAGAAGCCAAATGAAAATGTCAAATGAAAGAGGAAAGCAATAGAAAATGAGAGAGAGAGAGTGGAAAAAAAGAAATCCTGTGATGAAAATGATGAAAGACAAATGCTAAAGACATCTACAAATCAAATAATTATGAAAACAGGGGCTATTCTGTTAAAGTAGGCAACTTGTGAGTAAATGAGTGACAGACAGCACAGCCAAATACAAAGACATCAGCAGCAGCAGCAGCAACGACACCAACACAATCTAGTATGGCAAAAAATAAAGACTAAAGAGGAGAAGAAAAAAAAGCGTTTGGAGATGATAAACAAGCCAGCCAACAGTCATAAAGCCATCACAAATGCAAAGTATCAGCCAGAGAGCAAGAAAGAAAAAAATTCAAAGAGAAACGAGAAAAGAAGGCAAAAAAAACGAAAAAAAGAAATGTTGCCTGCCATAAATCTAAAGATGCGACTATCAAGTCTGATTAAAATGATGTTTTTCTTGTCTTTTTTTTTTTTTGCTTTCAACTCCTGAGCAAAAATTCAAATAAACTCAGCTTAACACATTCCCCTCACGTTCAATGTTTTATGATTTATAGGCTCTAAAAAGAAATACGAAAAGGAATAGGCTTCTGCGTTGTAACGACTTTATTTAAGTGTTTATGGGGCAATTGCAGAAGCATCATAATTTCTGTTGTCATTTTTAAGATGTAAAGATGGCCGGATTTAGGCCTTCTAATTAGGGATTTTTTCGTTTGTAGATGGCGCGGATATATACAAGGATGTAATTCGCTCTTCCTCTCATGCTAACTTCTAATCCGATATAATCTTCCTCAGATAACGCATTTGACCACACATGTACTTAATTGATTATTACAATCCTTTAGTCAGTATAATAACCTAGCTTCGCACCCGTGTTCGATGGGTTAATTTTATCTATGAGTGGTAGAATTTACAGTTTAATGGCGACTCCCAACGACAGATTTTTGAGAAATTTTGCATGGCAATTTGTGCCAGAAGACTGCTAAAAGGAAATCGCTGCAAGTAATACTCTTTTATTCTTTGAGATATCTTAGCTGGGACTTGAACCACGGCCAGTGGTTGGCTTAAGCCAACACTGATGGGACGAAGTTGAATGAATGCACTACGACTGTGCTTTTTAACAATGATTTCGAACTGCAGCCTTACTTCAGATTGAATGGTGACAGTAGAGGCTCTCAGGCTATTTTGAAAACTCTTGAAGACATTGCTGGCCCAGGCTCTCTGCAGCAACTTATGTGATCTTGGTTGACAGCCAGACTACACTGACCGCATTTGAGTAATCACGACAGTGTGGTGTAAATCATGCCTGGATCGTAATTGTAAGGACTTGTTAGGCAGAAGCCTTTGGATCTGTCTCTGCCAGGTACATTGTGGTATTCAGATGCTCTCACTAGATTAAGTTTTTTTTTCTGACACCGAATTAATGGTCGGATCTTGAACCTCAATGGTGTGTTGAAAGATACGTTAGAATGAAAAAACCAGAGAGGTTGGAAATATAGATCGGGTTGTTGTATGTTTAGGAGTTTAAGGCCTTCTATACGACGATAGTTGCCGTAGTCTAGTAGGTAGTGTGTTCGCTTATTAGACGTAAAGCCCGAGTTCGAGCCCCAGGCCAGACGTCAAAACGAAATATGAAAAAAACATTTCTTCGGCGACTTCCTCTCAGCAGATTTCTGGCAAAAACTCTGAGAGTAAATAAACCTGCCATGAAAAGTTTCTCAAAATCTGCCGTTCGGAGTCGACGTTAAACTGTAGGTCCCGCCACGACTCAAGTATAAAATTAAGGCACACAACATGAGTGATGTGAGAAGCTAGGCCGTAATCCTGATTGAAGGGTTGTAATGGCCAATTATGTATATGTATGTATGTATACGACGATAGAACGGGTTGGCTGCTAAGTTAAATTCAATGTAAGACCGGTTACTCGATTTTTTACAGAGCATTACAAGACTAAATCACTGACAAGGATCTCTAGTAGAACCCAGACAGCTTATTACAGGGTTTAAAGCGAAGAGTAGAAGTTGCAGACTATAGAACATATTCCCCATAATATGTCCAACCTTTAGTAGGATATCAAACCCGGGTAGAGGGTTCTTTAAAGGTTTGAAGTCGGAGATCAATATGCTGGCTTTCCTTAAATTTTTTTGTAAAGGGATTTGCTTAATGTGCTTTCTTTTGTTGCGTAGCTAAGCTGTACTCTGTTTTTTGGCTTTTTTCTTCTATTCTATCTCTCTCTTTCCGTATTACTTTCCTCACACTAACGTTTTGTTCTTTTCTTTCTTTATGACAATCGCAATGGGTCAATAAATGACCGCCAGCTGAAGTCTCTTCTTGCCTTCATGACAGTACCCAGGCTCAAATCTGGTGGCTCAGATATACATCTAATGAGGTCGTGTGGATTCGACTAGCTTGACGAAATCTCTGATCTGAAATCCGCAGGGCGTGAGGCATAATAGAAAACCATACACAACATGTCAATGTAGTTGAGAAACTTGAAAATTGTTTGACAAACTAAGGCAGTTAACTGGGAATCGATTGTGAAGTCCTTGAAAGCCTAATAATCCAGCCAGTAGAGAACTACAAGTCCCATGATTAGGGCATCACAACTAAGTTTGCCTCTTTACCTTACCTTTGCCTTTACCAACACTATTCTCGTCCTTATGAGAATGCTTCAAAAAATTAAAAACAACAATTGAATTTCAATTCGAAACTTATCTCTTGCCAATGTTCTTAGTTTTGTTTTGTTTGCCAACTTATAGTACAAAAAAAAAGAAAAAAATGGGTGAAAATTTGTGGACATTTACGTTGACAAGTTTTGTCTTGTGTTGCCATTAGAAAATGGAAGCAAAAAAAAAAATCAACGATAAAACAGTGACAAAGTTTTACGGAACAGTTACAAAAACTGTTATCATGCTTATTTGTTTATTTTGTTGGTAATTTTTTTCATTTCTAAAAGCATCTGAAGGACCTTCTTCTCGCCACTAACACTGTCAACAGCAGCTCCCTGCCTCGTTCTGCTGCTGCTTCTAAGCAAAATTAGTTTCATTGTCTAAACAATAGTCACAAAATGTTGTTGTGTTTGTTGTTGTTGTTGTTGTCGCTGAGGTCGCTTTTATATGCCAAACAAATGTCTTGTTTTTCTATTGCTCTCGTTTCTTTACTTTGTTTTTTTCAAGGCTTTCGTTTTTGGTGGTGGTGGTGGTGATGGTGATGGTTGTTGTTATTGTTGTTGTCGTTTGTTGCCTAAAAACTTAAAAAGTTTCTTGTTAACAGTGATGAGCATCATTAAGTTTAACCCGCTTGTATTTGTTTAAGTTTTCAAATGAATTTTTGTGTGATTCTGCTTCTGCTTGTGCTTCTTTTACTTTCGCGTTTTGTTTTTTTTTTTTTGTCAAAACCAAGAGAAGTCTTTAAAGAAACGTCAAGTTGTTGTCTCATTGTGGTTTGGCGTTTATTTGCACTGTGTTGTATTGCCCACAAAATGTTCTCAAGTTTCATTATGTTTTTTGTTGGTTTCTTGACAATTGTTTTCCATGGTGGCTGTTTCATTTTCCTTTTTTTTTCTGTTTTTCTTAAGCAAAAGCACAAGAAAATGTATTGAAAAACCTAAAAAGTTTCTTTTTTTATTTTCTTTTCTGCTGATAATTTTCAGCTGGTAAAACTATTTTTGAGGATTCGTGTTCATGACGACTCTTAATATGGTTAACCGCCATCGGCGTAATACAGGCCTGAAGTGAGTGGTAAAAAAAGTTATACTCAATGCTAGGCAATATCAGTTAAAAGTTTTAATGTAAAATGCTCTCTGCGGGAGAATGAAAATAATTAAAATAAGTATTTAATGGTAGGGGGGAAACATAATGAAAGTAACCAAAACCAAAAACCATACTAATGGTGTAATTATGAACAGGAAGCTTTCGAGTTGGCCATGTATTTTAGGATATTTATTCGTGGTAAGATGTACCAAGATAGACATTAAAATGTATGTAACTTGAAAACTGTACAAGTCTCAATGTTCTGGAGGATTTAGAGTAGGTATATCCAAATTTTAGTATTTCAGCGGTAATGCATTACCATTGAGGAGTCGGAAAACGTTTATAAAGGATCAAAAATTTTTTTGAAGAAAAATTGGAATTTTAAAGAAGATGAGGAAGAAGGAACGATGAAGACGACAAAAAAAAAAATTACGATGGAGAACCTATAGAGGAGTTCATCAAGCTGAATGCATTTTAAAATATTTTGTGAAGGAGGCTTTAGCCATCAATCAAATAATGACCCAAACTGTCGTATAATGACTAGAACAATCATCAATCACTCAACAACTATTTAGTAATGAATCTTTACTTGAACTATCATTCGAAACTACATACATCGTGGTCAGGCTTTCGGTTATCCTTACTGTATTACAGAAAGGACTATAAGGACATCCCTAGTTACTCAAGACACTTTGTTTACTGCTGTAATAAACTTGCTAACAGTGTTTTAAGTGCCGTTAACTCGTTCTAGACCGTGTTCTATATATATGCCATAGTTTCAAGTATCCAAATATGGTTGGGTTTATAAATAGTGACTTATCACATGTGATACGTACACCAGGAATCAAAAGTGTCCCATTCAGTGTCTGACATAGACTTATATCAATGAGTTTCCCCATGATCTTCATGAGTGATGGTTGAAAAGTCTCTAATGTTTCGTACTACTTGCGATGTGAAGAGCACTTATACCCTAAATGATTATTATAGAGTGTGACTATCGCTCCAGAATATCACTCCTGCCTTAGATATTGTGGTTCGTTCAGTTTCAGAGACTTAAACGATCGAAACCTAGTGTTTCGGGGGGAATTGGGGAAGCAATAAAATAAAATATTTAGCGAGAATTGGGGGTAAAAAAATACAAAAAGTATTAGTATTAATATTCAAAGAATTATTTATTTTATGTACACAAAACGTACCTTTAGCTTCGGGGGTGGATCGGGTATTGATCTCTTTTCATTTATATTTCATAATTCACAATAATTATAACGTAAGTACAGGGGTGGTTTATTACACTTTAACAAAACTTAAATCTAAACTTAAAAGTAGGGTGGCCAGCGTGAACACCTAGCAATCCAAAAGATCCTGTTCCCAGAGCCCAGTGGTTTCATTTATGTGGTTTCATTGATGTTACAAAAGATATATTCATATTTCGTTTTGTTAGAGATGTCTGACCGGGAGTTTCAACCGAGGTCTCACGTCTAATAAGCCAAAACACTACCTACTAGACTATCTTCTTTCTTTTCTAAAAAATACACGATATTGCAATATGAAGCAGACATTCGTTTCATCGTTCTCTAGTTAAATGCATTTACATAGATTTTCGGACAATGGGTACACATTTCTTAACTAATATACCCTGTTACAGCACATTGAATTTTTTATAGGCCACTTGCATTCCTAAGCGAATAATCAAGCTCCATTTTAAGCAAATACGACATAAATTTTATGGTCAATTCAGAACCAACAATAGCCTGCTACATGTATCCTGTATGTTCTATAATTGAACTCCTCACAAGTTTAACCAAGATAACTAGGTTTTCGAGCGAAACATATCAGCTAGCCTTAGCACATAGTGTTTTGAAGGCAAGCAAGCCGTTTAGGATCGAATGGTTTCTCAATGTCAATTAATATGACATATAATGGGGGAAAGCCACTCAATAGAGTGATTATTGTAGGGCAGTGTAGTCTACGAAGGATATATTCAATCCAAGCCAAGTCTATTATTCACCACAACTCGTGCGATAATTTACTGGTAAGCCGCTTTATTATAATATGTACACTGGTTTTGTACATTGTGCTGAGAATTTTCACACCAGAATGCTCCCTTAAAACATCATCTTGAGGATTTAGCTTTAAAAGTATATATATGACGAATTAAGTTCACAAAGGTTTAGATCTTCTTGTTGATTCTTGAACTAACACAAAAAGCATGATCCTTTTGGTCAAGAATTTGAGCAGAACTCTATTGAAGCCTTAAAAAACTTGAACTAAGTAACTTAATCGCTAACAATTTGAGTTTAACGAACCTAGATATTCAATGAAGTTGTTGGGAAAAACAATTTTAGACAACAAAAGAATAGGCCTGCTTGTTAAAATAAGGAAATTGAGTCAATTCTTATATGTATAGGCAATCTAAAGAATCCATTTTATTTACAAATAGAATGTTAAACATTTTTTATTATCCTCTCCTACTATGACTAATTTATTAAATACTTGGTGGCCTATTTTCAAGCTTATAAAGCTCTACAATTTTTAAAGTAGAAGTAGTTTTTAAATACTAGTTCAATAGCTTAAGTATCATTAAATACACTTACAAGTGTTTGCAAAATAAATGTTAAAGTGTCGTGATATATGTCGTCCTTATTTACTGTCTTGTGAGAGAGAGTGTTGGCGCTTGTGAGTGTATATAGGAGTGAGAGAAGGCAAAATGGTAATATTTGGTTTAACACAACACTGATTGAAATTAATGCCTGTCAGAGGTGAAACAGACAACGTCGTGTATCGTTCGTTGTGTTTAAACGCGAAAATACTTACAAATATTGGCTTACATTTAACACGAATATAAAAACATACATACAACCTTGTGTATTTCTAAAAACAAATTATAAATAACTACACAAACAAAGTGCGAGAGAGTGAGAGAGAGAGAAGGAGAAAATAAGAGGGAGCCTTACAAAGAAAATAAACACTGGAACTTTTTGCATTTAATCTAGACGTGCCAAAAACCTAAAAATACCCAAAAATAACAGAAGGAAAACAAAGTATGAGCACCTTTAAATAACGACGACAGTAAACAAATGTATAAGCAATGAATTACAAGCAACAACTTCGAGACATACATATGTACACACCCTATTGAACCAGACACAAAAACATTACACCACAAAAGCTAAAAGAAACAAATACTGGAAAATTAATTAGTCAACACCAACACATACACATGTTCATGTATATATAAATATGCATTCGTAAGTATACAACGATTTATTTTAATGACAACGACAACAAGTTTATGTACAAATTTACACATTAAAGCCGTTTAACTCTTTATATACGTACTCGTATCGAGTTTTATTAGTTTTAAGCTCCCACTAACATACCTAGGAAGGCCATAGTTTGTTAAATCAAACGTACTTTAACCTTAGATTCATCCAACTTTGGAGCTCATTTAAACCTAAAGGACAAAGGATTTGAAAACATCCGAATAAATGATCCCAAGCTTTACTTTATGAGAATCACTTATACAGACGAAGAGGCAGTAGCAAGTACCGAGAAAGATCCAAAATTTTAACTAATTCTGGAATCTGTAGACTAGGGTTTAACTATAAAAGTTCTCTACACAAAGTTTTTCAATTTGCTACTCCTACAGTAGCAACGGAGAAGCTCTCATGTATCCAATGACGTCAGATGTCACAGTATTCACATAAGCAAACTAAACTGGAAGACAGATACCCAGTCCGGAAGCGTTTAGCCGGTAACTACTCTGTATTATTGGAAGCAAAATAAGCCTACCCCTGGGTATCGATTCTAATAATGTTTCCTGGCTGTCTGACTTTGTAATCAAAGCGATTCTAGCCTGCAGGCCTGGTTAATAGAAGAATAATTATCAGACCCTGATAGAGCAAGTTATGAACATGGTGGCAGTAGGAGGTGTATTGGCTTATTGTATGAGATCCCTTGGTTCAAACTCCAATGTAGACACTTCGAACAAAACGAAGTACGATTCTACCCTACATTGCTGAGGTTTAATAATCTATTTTGGAGAAAAGCAATCATCAAACCCAGTTGGAGCATTTTATGAGGATGGTGACGATGGTGCTGTGATGATCGCCGTAGTCTAGCAGGCAAAAACCCTGAGAGAGCATGTTATGAGGATGATGGCGCTGGTGCTTCGATGATAGCCGTAGTCTAGTAGATGTATTGGCTTATTGTATGAGATCCCTTGCTACAAACTCCAGTGTAGACACTTCGAACAAAAAAATGTATGAAACAAACATTTCTTTCAATGACTTTTCCTCAGCAGTCTTTGCATAAAAACTCTGTAAGAACATGTTAGTATAATAGCCATGGGCATGGCAAAATTTTGCGCTTAGTTGGTCAATGCCTGAACCAGAGTTTGATACTGGTTTAACCGGATAGATCCCATAAAGATCGTATTCACAGACCGGTAGAAATCACGACAGCGTGACAAAGTTAAATGTGGAAAATTTTCAGAACAATTGAATCTTAGACAGTATTGCCTCTGTGTGGGTTAGGCAAATCTGATGCGCTCTGGATATACGTACGCCGAAGAAAGTTGGTAATAAATCTGTCCAGAGGTCATCTAAAAATCGTCATAGAGGTTATAATGAAATACTGGTCTCTGGGTTCATATGGCCGGATTCTGTCTCTTAGAGTGAAAGAAGATTTATCTTCAATCTATCGTTCGGAGCCGCTATCAAACAGTAGGTTCTGCCGCACGTGTATAAAATTAACACACATAACAAATGTTAGTGCTGCGAAAAGATAGGTTGTAATGACCAATTCAGTAAGTAAGTTAGTAACTGGAAAAGCTATCTCTCGCTTGTACAATACTATGCAACATACTCCGAATGAGCTAAGCTACAGTTAACTATATGCCTCAATAGCACTTGTTTTAAATAAAAGACTTAAAGCAATTAAAAGACTTAATACCAGCGTTTATCGTTATTCAATGTCCTTTTCAAAGCAGAAAAAAAGAAAGAAAATTAATAAAAAAAAATTAAATTAAAACAAATGACAAATGACGTCATATAACCTATTTAAGACATACAGCTTGGACAAATCATACACCAACTATTGGAATTCATTCATCTTTAATTGAAAGACTCAGTAAAGAATAATTTGTCTTTAATTAGAATCTAAAATATCCTTAAAAAAAAGGATTTCTATTAAAAAATCATTTTTCTTCTTTTGGTATATTGAAACTATTTCAAGATATTGATTAAATGCAATCACTTTTTGCCTATTTTAACAGCAAATCATGGATTGTTTTTTGTTTGCCTTTTAAGAATGTCTTTCAACGAAAGGCGTTTTATTTGCGAATGTAATGTAAAGCGTATAATTCAAATCATGTTGGCAGGTAATTTGCCACAACATTGCCTTTCACTTGAAGCATGTCTACACACTCATATACAGAGAGGCGGCAGGCATTCATGCCCTATACGACAGTCAATTGACGACAAAAGCGATGAGAAATTGTATATTTGTCCCCAATGGTCTGGCAAAACAACAACAACGATGACGACGACGTCGACAGCGGTAAAAGTAGTGCACAAGGCAAAAGCCAAAGGGCCCAAAATGCCAATTTACTTTAGGATTTACTCCACAACAACAATTCATAGTAAATGTGTGTGGTAATTGTACGTGTGTTTGGAACACAAATGACAGAATGTTAAAAAGCAAATGTCAGCCCCGGTAATATTGAAAACTGCACTCGCAGCAATCGCAGTCTCGGCCAAGCCAGGCAAATTGTTATGGCTTAAACACCTTTAATAGCCTGCAAAAACAATAACTCAAGCAATTGAACACAGAAATGAAAATGAAAATAAAAACCAGAACGAGCAAAACAAAACAGAAAAAAGAAACCCCAATTGCCGGGTCGTAATTTAATAGTTTTCCTCAATATAAGCAAGACAAAGATTTATTTTGTTTGTATTCAACTTTAAATTAAATTGTTTTTATTTATTATTTTGTGTTGAGAAAGTGTCCTCCAAGTGCACACACTTATACACTTATACATTCGCATACTGAACTCATTTAATTGTATGCACTTCATTTCCTTTAAGTGTGAAAAATCAATGAACTAAACTTATCACTGAGGTGACAGCAACTTCATCAACATCAACATGAAAAGCTTTGAGACTGACTCTATACACTGACTGGCTGAAAGGCTGGCTGGCTGGCTAAAAAAACACGTTGACTGCATGACAGCAAAATAAGTGCGAGCAAATATAAAAGCATGACACAAACACCAGGCTACAAAAAGAAAAAAAAATGTACTGGCCAGTCTGGCTGTTTGAAATGCAAAGGAAATGTTGATGAAAAACACAGATCATACAGCTCTTGCAATACGGCGAAATGAAATGGAATTGTCGAAATGCGAATGAAGAAGTAGAAGAAGAAAAAAACTATCAATTCTGTTCGCTGCTCTCTCGGTTTTTTTTTTGTGAAGAGTAGCTAAACACAGTGTAGTTGCAGGAGTTACAAATTTCGTTTTATTGCACTGTCATTAGACGAGAACTTATGGTTTAAAACCCAGAGCTCAGATATCTTGAATGACTTCCTCTCAGCAGTCCCGCCACTCATGGATAAACTTATCGTACCTAGCATGGGTGGTGCGATAAGCTAGGTTGTAATTTCGACTAAAGCATTGTAATGACCAAATAAGTAAGTATTGCAAAGGAAACAAAAAAATCCAGATTCACTGGCAAATAAAGGGCTATCCATTTCATGGTTTCAAAAGTATGGGACTGGAATTCAACATCTGTCAAACTAAGTTGTGAAACCAATTTTTTTTTCCTTTCAGTTGAAAGTCTGACATTGATGAAAATGGAAAATGGATCGCTTAACTATCACACAACGCATAAAAATGATCAAAACCTACTACAAAAATGGTGATTCCGCCACAGCCACGTATCGGCAATTTTTCGAACAAAATTTTCTTCAGCGATAAAGCACATTTCACACTCGGTGGGTATGTTAAAAAACAAAATTGTCGTATTTGGGGTTCTGAGAATCCTCAAGTAATTGAAGAGAGGCCGTTACATCCACTGTTTGGTGCGTTCTTTGGTCCGAAGGTGTGATTGGACCTTACTTCTTCGAAAACGACGATGGAACGACTGTCATCGTCAATTCGGAGCGTTATGGTCATATGATAACCGACTTTTTTTTGGTTGCTATTGAAGAATACGACATGGAGAATATCGATGGCTTAATATAGAAAGGTCGTATCTCGTTTTTTTTCAAAATCGGGATTTTTACATATTATGGTAGACAAAACCCCCATACACATCCTCTGAAAAATTCAGGTTCCTATGTTGACGAATAGTTGATTTACAGTAATTAAAAGAAACATAATATAACCTTTTTGTTTTAGATTTCATTAAGTTTTTTCCTTCTCCTGTAAAGTACTGAAAATGTAAGATACGACCTTTCTATATTAAGCCATCGATATGTGGTTTCAACAAGACGGTGCCACATGCCACACAACTCGAGCGAATATGGCGTTATTGCAAGAGACATTTCCTGGCCGCGTAATTTCTCGTCGTGGCGATATCAACTGGCCACCAAGATCATGCGATTTGACACCATTAGACTTTTTTTGTGGGGGTACGCGAAAGACCGTGTTTATGCAGATAAACCTTCAACTCTTGAGCACTTAAAAACCAACATTCGTCAAGTTATGGCTGAGGCCGCCCAATATGTATCAAAAAAAGGTCGAAAATTACCTCAAAAGAATCAATGCTTGCAACACTTCGCGTGTAAGTCATTTAAATTATGTAGTGTTTCACACATAATGTCAAAGTTCAAACTTTACAATAAAAAAGAAATATCATGAAAAAAATATTTTATATGTGTTTTATTTACGTTTACTTTTGAAACCACGAAATGGATAACCCGATACATACAATAGAGGACATTCATAGAGGCTTTTAGTTCAGCTGCTCCACAGACCATGCCTTGTGCTCCATCTGACAAATATTGTGTTCACTGGCATGCTTGTAAAGACTTTATTTTGTCTAGAAATTCCTTTAAAACCAAATCAATTCACTTAACTCGTATCACCACCATGAAAAACACTACATTTCGTAGTTCCCGTTGTAGAAACGAGCCTGCTGTTTAAACCACTGCACAAGTATAAGTAAAAAAAAGTTAAGTATCTTCATCTCACTATGCAAGTGTGTAGGTGGGTGTATTTGGTGCCCTCTGTATTATAACTACCCGACTGCCAGCTAAGTGTAATTGTGTGTGTAAGATTCATTTTATCATCCTACTATCTATCCATTCTACTCCCCGTATACTCAATAGTGCCTCATCACTATGAATATGTACCACCCAGTGCTGCGAGTTGTTGTCTTCCCATCGCCACTATGAGTGAATGACCATTATCAAGTACGAATGGCCCTTGTGGCATATGACGAATAAATAATTGCTGTTGATTTGTTAACGCCAAAGTATTACCATTTTTCCAATTGTAATAGTGTGAAGTCCTGTTCCTTCTCTCTCTATCTACTCCCAACAATTTTTTTTCCATTGATGAGATAGCTGTTGTAGTTGCTGTTATCGTTGTTGTCGTTGCTGTTTGTAACTTCCTAAAGCTAAAATACTAAAAACGGATTCGAAGCCCAGTCTGAATGGCCTGTAAAGTTAACGAGTATTTGTTTACACCACCACCACCACTTCACTTCAGTAAATGGACATTAAATCTGGCAAAAGCAAAATGAAATGAAAAAAAGAAGGAGCCGAAGATAAATGTGTTGATTCGTACGTTTGTATAGTATTTGGCTGGCATTAGATGAAGCAGAGTGTCAGTGTAAATATTAAATGGGGGGGTAATTTATAATTTTAAGTTTTATTAAAAGCTTCGAAATTAGTAGCAGCAAAGACCAATTGAGCATGAGAGTGTATGTACGTACGAATGGGTGATGGACTATGATAGTTAATCAACGATGAGTCATATGAGAAGAACATCAAAAAAAAAACCAGAAAAGATTTTCAAATAAATCAAAATGTTTAGCCCACACTGAGGAAAAGTAGGTGGACAAGAGGAGAGGAAAAGTTTCTGAAATCTGTTGCTGGTTAAACTGTAGGACCAGCAGCTCATTGACAACATGAGTGGTGTGAGGAGCTAGGTTGTAATCCTTACTAAAGTGTTGCAATGACCTGCTGTGGAGTGAAAGTGAGTGTTTTAAAAATTCTACTCAAGGAAAGGGAAGATTAAGAAAGGCAAAGACTCTTCTTTAAATCGCCGTAGTCTGGGAGACTAGTAAGAAGCGAACCCGTGGTTCAAATCCTTGCTAAGACACCTCGAACAAAATAAAATAAGAAAGAAATTATTTCTTTCAGCGACTTCCTTCCAATAGTCTGCTGGCAAAAACTCAGAGTGAAAATACAGTTCCCATGCCATAATTTCTCAAAAATCCGTCGTTTGGAGTTGACGGCCTTAAACCTTATAGGCCACTGCTCATGCCTAAATTTAACATATACAACGTGGTGGTGTGATAAAGTAGGTTGTAATCCTTACTAAAGGGTTGTAATGATCAATTAAGTATGAACGTAAAGGTTCTTCTCAAATTAAGTCGGTTTGAGGCAAAACTTTTATGGGAAACTGCAATAAGAGGAGATCTGAGTCCATGTATCACACTATCCAGGGATAAGCTGAGGTTAATCTTTTGAGAGGCCAGTAAAGGTCTCAAAGTATACTTATGCAGAATGTAGGTTGTTTCGATTCCAATATGTGGACTGTGTGAGGATGAGAATGAGTCATGGATCATGCATCAGTTTGTCCAGGAATATCCTGAGGTTAGTATTCGGATCATTTGAGAGGCCACTATGGCCTCACGGTACACTTATGCAGAATATAGGTTGTCTCGAGTCCAACATGCAGATTATGAGACGATGAAAATGAATCATATTCGGAATACGTCTTTGGAAACTGTGGTACATAAATGCATCCCAGAAAGAAATACCCGGGTATTTGGTTCAGAAAGCCTTTTGCAAAAGAAAACTACATGTGCGAGTCATAGTTTACTTGTGGAATTATATATGGCGAACACGCTGCATCGAAACACAATGTAGCGAGTGGATTTCTACTTCAAAGAGACAAAGAGAGTCTGAAACAATCACATTCGGTTGAAGGCCAGAAATTGGAATTGGAAACTCGATAAAGACTCGTATCTCTTGCAAGAAGAGCTTACCTAATCAACTGGAGTGACTCCAGCAATCCTTTCAAAGCGTTTAAAACCAACAGAACTCTAGCAAATAAAAGGAAATTGGCTGCTAAATGAAATGAAACTTCAGGGCACGTTGAATGACGATTTTATGTGCATGAAGTAGTGTGTGAACGCTTGAAAAAGAGGTCCTTTTTGCATTGAATTATGACGGGCGCCAAAAATTAGACTCATTATGACAAACCCCAGTGCAAGAAATCATATGTGGAATGCGGACGCAGAGCAAAATCTGCGTTCAAGCTCTATACTAAGTTGGAGCAGAAGGTTATGATACATTATGAGCTGCTAATACCGGGTTAAACTATTACGGGATTTTTCTCTTGTATTCCTGTGTCCCTTATTGTACATTTTTGAATTTCTTTTCTTTAAATATTTTCAAAGAGACAAAATAAAAACGTGAACAAAAGTTCAGCATTAAATGAGTATTTGCTTAAGTTGCCTCCAGTTGTATTTCGTTTATCAAACGCAAATGTAAAGAACAAGACATTGAAAAGTAAAGCATCTCAATGGGCTCTCCTCATTTTTAGTGGCTTTTCTTACGCTTTATGCTATGGCTTTACAATTTTGTTTGTATCGCATCTTTTGTACTTTTAAACTGGCAGATTATGTTTTCCATTACGATTGTTGCCATCAAATGCTCTTGAGCAAATACTAGTCGAAGAAGAAGAACAAGAAAAAAGAGAATTCTTCCATGCTTCGTAAACAACAAGCAATTCTTGTTATTGTGTTGCAAAACTCCCCAAAGGCATGTGTTGTTGCAATATTTAAATGTTTGCAATAACTTGTGTAAGTACAAACGGCATATGGTTTCTTGTGATTTCTTTTTCTAAGTCACGGAATCAGCGGATAAAGGGTCATGGAAGTAAGAAAGAAAGTAAGCATGTGGTGGTGGAAGTGAAGTTAATAAAAAAATAGAATATTTTTAAAACTAGAGATGTGACTGACTAACTATTCTTTGATCCTTAAAGAAGCAAAGTTCTTCCACAAACCTTTCTTTAAAAAAGACTTATGAGCTGGAAAGAGAATTTTCCCCTAGCCAAACATGATCAAACTGCTCGAATCAGCAAAGCAATAGTGAAAAATGTCTGACGGAGTTGTATGCGTATCCTTTGAGCCTTTAAGGAGCAAATTTCTTCTACCAAGAATTCTTTATGAAGCCTTACCTCTCGTCCAACATTCTCTAACCACTCGTGTCAGTAAAAAGATAGTGATTATCGATTTACTATGCTATTATCTGTCCCAGGATTACATACATACATAATTGGCCATTACAACCCTTCACTCAGGATTACGGCACCACACATGTCGTGTGCCTTAATTTTATACTTGAGTGGCGGGACCTTCAGTTTAACCCAGGCACTGTTAACATAGGGTATATTTCAAGCCCAATATCTCAAGTTCTAAAATTATTTGGGATATACCACTTATTGCGTTTTATTAGGGACACCTTAGGCTACAATTTGTATATAGTGGGATATCTGCAGCAAGTCCCTGATATCCTATATTTGGGTGATTTCTTCCTTGACTATTTTTCGTATTTTCTTAACACTGCTCTGTTAACTCTAACATTAGCTCTGTTAAAATTTTTGGTTCTTGTCTTTGCTAGTTAAATTTAAATTTATCTTCACACACATCAATCATTATTGCTATACAGCACGAGATGACATGATACTATTTGCGCTTCCTCAAAGGAAAACACAAAACCGAAAAGTGCAAACCCTAATTTCCCCACGAGAGCCAAGTAATGTCTTTCCAAACACCAGATTTATCAAAAACCTAGCCTTCAAACAGATCAGATCACGTAGTAAACATGCAAAAAGGTCCTTAAGCCTAAGTCCACGTAGCGGTGGAAAATCGCAAAGTAGGTGCGTACATACATACTCCTTATCTTCCTCATCCTGATTACTCCTACCATAGTCACGATATGGGCAACAAATATGTTTCGTCATGTGTATGCCTAGCCCTAGACGGCCTGCTTCCTCAAAGGACAATAAAGATTTCGTCGTTTTTTTTTTCGCAAAAGAGGTTCTGAACGTTCTATACGTTGCGATTAAAGACTTTTTGTTTTGAAATTCTATGCATGGCGATATTAGCTTACTTGAGTTCTACCTTTCTCAAGTTCAATGGCGCATATAAAGACAAGTGTTCGAACTCCTACACATGAGCCCTCTCGAGGACTAACCTCCCAGTAAAGGAATGTTATTTGTAATATCGTTTCTTATGCCTTCAATAACTAGGTCATTCAACAACGTCGCCCCAATCTAAAGCAGAAGACGAAATATATTTTATTGGAAGGAACACAGAACACTGTGTGTGGTTCCCGTTAGCAAGGAAGGAAAGCTATTCACCCTCTCTATTGAAATAAACTCAGGAGATTAAATGATAAAGGTTGACACAACTAGAAGTTGCCTACGAAGTGGAATACTTTCAAAACTAGTGTGTAGATTAGTGACTGAATTCAAAACTGAACTGAACCCGATTGGAATCAAGGGTGGAGATATATATTGTTGGAGATGGGACACAGAATACTGTGGTTCCCATTAGCTAGCAAGTATGCTTAAAAATATGTATACACCCTGCCTGAGGAAATAACTGCAAGAGAAGTAAGTGACAGGGGTTAGCACAACCAGAAGCTGCTACGAAGTGGGACACTTTCAAAACTAGGGTGTAGATTGGTTGTGACTGAATTCTGAACTGAACTGAACCCGGACTGAAACAGGGCAAGAGATATATTTTGTTGGATGGAACACAGAACACTGTGGTTACCATTAGCTAGCAAGTATCCTTAAAACTATACATCCTATTTGAGGAAATAACTGTAGAAGAAGAAAATGACAGGGGTTGGCACAACCAGAAGTTGCCTACTAAGGGAGACACTTTCAAAACTAGGGTGTAGATTGGTTGTGACTGAATTCTGAATTGAACTGAACCCCTGTTGAATCAGGAGAGGAGATATATTATGGTGGATACAGAACGCTGTAGTCCCTCTTATCTAGCACGCATCTTTAAAATTATACAGCCTCTCTAAACGAAACGTAGGAGATGATAAGGTATGCAAGCAGTTGAGATTGTTTCAAATCTAGTTTGCGATTTTGTTGTGACTGAACTCTTGATGAAATTGCATGAGGCAGGTATTGGCTACCATGACTACACACAGAAGACTTAGTACTTACGACAACAGGTAAATTAGGAAAGACTATCTGTTTTGTTGTGTTGTTTTATTTAGCTTGGGTCTAACCAACGATTCATCCTTTGTTTTAAAATGTTCAGGAAGATTGATAAGCAACCAACGGGTATTTCTTTATTCAACTGAACTGGAACTGTGCCTCCTTCTATGTGTTGAAGCAACATTGTCATTAAAAAAGGTTCTTTAATTTGCCTTAATTTATGCCTTAAATAATAAATTTAATTCAAAACTGCTTAAAACTTTAAAAAACATCAGTTTCAGTCATATTACGCCATTAACAATTCAGCAACAATTGTTGGCTGCCACTGTGTGTATGAACAAAACAAAAGTTGCTACTGCCTGCCTGCTCATTATATTCACACATGTTTATCATGCTTTGCTGTTATAGACTCTCTTTTATTATTTTAAATTGTCAAACGAAATACTTTTATTTCAATATGTGTGTGTGTATGAGCAACAGTACCAGTATATTACCAGCAAATAATAGTTGCATTTAATGGCTGTTTAGTGTTGTATATGGATCTGTATATACGAATGTGTGTGTACATTTGTGTTGCCAAAAGTATTGGCTTTTGTCCAAAATAAATTAAAAAACAAATAAAAAAAAAAATTGTCTTTTCAGCTACTTTTCAAGTGATTTTCAAAATGGTTTATGCTGTTGCAACATGCTCGGGCAACAAACAACATTCCCAACATACTTTGCTGCTTACTTTCTCCCAAAAAAGAAAAAAATGTAATTCAAGCTCGTTATTTGAAGTTTTTTGCCAAAAAACTATTTCAATGTATGGATGTATGAAATAAAATATAATATGTACACTGAGAGAGAGAAAGAGAGAGTGAGAGAGTGGAGCAAATATATGAAAATGAAAAATATAAACTGCAATTGCAATTGAAATTGAAATGAAATTGTTATGCTCAATGCCAAATAAACTCCCCTGAAAATATGTTAAGCCGTTGACAATGAGTAAATTTGCTGTAAATGACCGTAAATAAAATGCCTCATGAAAAATTCTAAACTCTGGTATAAGCATGTGCAGCACAACGACATTTTATTTTAAGTAGACCAACCGAACCATCACCACCAACCATATGCCGCCATGGGTTTGTGTTGTGAATGTTTACCAGCATAATAATTGAGGAATTTATGGACTTATTACAGGCAAATGTAATAAAAATATTTGAAATTCTCGTTTTGAAATACTCAAATAAACTTTAAAATATTTTTGTTAACTCTATAATGTCAAAAAAGAAATTGCTTTGCTATTAAGACAATTACACAGGGCTACAGAAAAAAAAATATGAATTCTGTTTCAACAATGTTGGGAATATTTAAGAATAATTTGGGTACAGACTTCCAAGATGTTAAGATGTAGCATTTGCTGTAGCCACAGTCTTTGCCATAGTATGACTCGTGTAATGGTCGTCAATTTTTCTAAGGTCATGGACCGTTGTCTAACCTCATAGCACTTTATATTACTGATTTCGAAAGAATTCGTTAAAGTGAACAAAAAACGTAGAGTATTATGCAGAAACGTTTAGGCAGGTAGGTAGCCAGATTGAAGGAGAGGACACCAACTAAACTTAATCCATCAAGTAAGCTTGTTGTGCGTTCACCATTAGGGGCACCAATTACACTTTTTATAGGAAGTCTGTAATCTGTTCAGACTTCCTGAACATCTTTCACTCTTTTGACATGAATTATGTCTTTATTGTCGATTGATCGGAATCTTCCAGAATCTCAGCCTGTGCAACAATACATTTCACTGGAAAAATACTTGAGTTCCTGACATATATTCCGAAATTTAAGAGCACTTTAACCGTGCCCGTCTTAGTAACGTAATTCAAAGAGAACTTGAGACTGTAAATAGGCGGTGCATTTAAGTTAGGTTAAGAATAAGCCCTAGCAGACCCAAAGCACTACGATTTACGAGAAGTAGGAATATTCCTAAATGAAAGAATATTCATCAGCTGGGTAAGGTAATATCATACAAAATGAAGGCCAAACTCTTGGAAATCCTAATGATTAGTTAACTAAGATGGAAGTATTATCACAAGAGCCAAGCACGCCAAAATGACAAGCAGGCATACAATTCAGCAATTTTTTACTCCATATAATTAAGTAATCCTCAAGAAAATTGTAACCAAGGGACAGAACGAATTGAAAACAGCCCAGATGGAGTTGGATAATCAGCTGCCTTGTGTTGGTAGAACCGAGATACTGAGAACTAGCCACGCAGAGGCAAAAGAGGCTCCATTGCAATTAAGTTCATTGAACTTGCAGTTACCGTAGTCTAGTGGGTAGTGTGTTGGCTTATTAGACATGAGGCCACGGTTCAAATCCCATGTCAGTTATCTCCAACGAAACTAAATAGGAAAAAATATTTCTTCGGTGACTTTCTCTCAGCAGATTTCTGACAAAAACTCAAAGAGTGAATAAAATTACTTTGTAAAGTTTTTGAAAATTTTGTCGTTCGGAGTCGGCTTTAAACTGTAGGTCCCCCTCCACTCATGTAGAAAATTAAGATACACAACGTAATCCTGACTGAAGAGTTGTAATGACCAATTTTGAATGTATGTACGTATGCATATGACAGCGTAGAACTACGGCGACTATGGATATTACAATATAAGGTAATTCTGACATGATATTCGTTAGTGTACTTCACAACCAGGCAAATCGAATGGCTGGCAGCTGCTTCCTTTACTGACCATAGAACAGCACCAGTAGACTCTATGATTTTTGCAAATGCTTCACAACGCGACAGATTAAAACGAGACAAGAGAAGAATCTTAATGGCACATACACATTTAAGACAGGAATGTGATCCAATTCAACTTGGATTGCAGTGTACAAAAGGCAGGAGACAGCACTCAGCAAGTATGAGGTTAAGTGTGCGAAGGTCATGTGTAAATTCAGGGCAATTATCACACAAATGAACTTGTGAGGAGGGGAGATACTTCGCCCATAATAGAGTCAGCGTTTGGAGTGGAAGGAAAAGTTTGGAGAAAGAAAAGTTTAGAGGCGGTGCTCAATTCAACTTGGAGCAGAGTGTACAAAAGACAGGACACAACGCTCAGCTCGTCTGAGGTTAATTGTGCTGAATACAAGTCAAGTGAAAATTCAAGGCGATGAGCGGACAAATGAACTTGAGGAGGTACTATGACGCTAATGGTGTCAGAATCTTCCAGTGGGATGGGAAGAAATGTTTGGAAAGTAGAGGAGATGGTGGCTTGTCAGAAACTGAATCGAATAGCATCAAACGCAATACGTAGATTCTGTGATGAGGAACACAAATCATAAGAATGCATACTTGGAACCTGTATGGCATAAATGCATATTAGAAGGGAACAACAATATCAATTTCTGTTCCTAAGTAGGGAGATGTATTTGCAGATACCGGACAATATATTGAAGTTTGTGGGGGCAAAATGATTGGGAGACATTATTGGGATACCATGTATATACTGACGACAGTATAATGGAGTATATTATGATAACAGTTCTGTGACACGTTTCCAATGAAGGCCCAGTCATATAGAGTAAACAGCCCTAGAGTAGTGACCACCTTTGGTATCCTTAATGTACCCATTTGCCAATCCTGCGTAGTTGTTTTCAAATTTATGGATTTCATTTTGCTTTCAATGCAAAAAAATTTGTTCACAAAATTTCTTCTTTTATATATGCATTGTTTATTATTATTTATACGAGTTAATGTTTTATGTGTCTTCAAATAGTTTTATGCCCTCGCACCAGCACCCGCACCCACATCCCCATCCTTAAGTACACCTACAGAATACAATTTATTTTTAATGTTTTTCCTTATTTAGCCATAAATATTGAAAAGTTTTTCTTGTGCTTAAAATTCTGTGAAAATAAGTATGAAAAGCAATAGAAAGACATTGAAACACACATTTTATGTTCAAGTCAGAGGACTACCAATACCATCACCACTACCACCAGTAGCAGTTATAAACTAAAGTAGCAATACAGTTCTTTATTTCTGTTCTTGATTTTTTTTTAACTTAATGTTGTTGTTTGAAAAAAAAGAGAAAAGTTTCTCTTTTGTTTTTGTTGTAGTTATTATAACCATTTCGAGTGTACTTGATATTGTTGCTTTTGCTTTAAATGTTAATGCTGTTGTTGCTATTGCTGTTGTTGGCTTTAACAACTTTTCATTTTAACTGCTAAAGTTGGCATAATAATTCTTATTGTTCAAAAAATCTACTACTCTTTCCCTTACTCCTCTCTCCCATACCTTGCCTGAAAGCGTTAAGAGTAACAGAAAATTATGATCAGAAGATGCTAAAGATACTGGATTTCTGTTTTTTTTCAGTTTTTTTCCAACTGATTTGTTATCTGGTTGGTGGTGGTAAAGTTATGGCGTTTAAAGTAAAATAAATGGAAACTTTTTCTATTAAGAAGAGGCTGTAAAGTGTAGTGAGACAGGACAGGAACTTTAAAATCTTTATTCTATGGAAGGCGGATAATTTATTAGAAAATATTTAAATTTATATCGGCAATGAATCTTTAAAAAGAAAAATAAACTATTAACTCCCGTTCATATGACAAAATATCGTTTTTTGTTAAGGAGAACAAGAACACCAACATAAATAGCAACATGAATAGTTGCATAGCATCAAGATGTATAGAAACATTAATATCAACAATAATAGCAATATAAATAATATCATAAAAAGCAACATGAATATCAACATGAATAGATGCATAAACATCAAGATGTATAGAAACATAAATATCAACAATAAGGCAACATGAATTTCAACATGAGTACTGCAAATATGAAAAATAAATAGTACAGTGAAAGCTCCCATAGGCGGACACCGACCGTCGAGGCATTTTTGTCCGCCTAGGGGAGATGTCCGTCCAAGGGATATTATGTTAAAATATTTCAGGAAAAATTTAATAAATATATATCTACCTGTATATTATTTGTTGCGAACGATAACTGCGATAAAAATTAATCTTTAAAAATATTTTCATTAACTTTTAATTTCCTCATATTCATATACATTGTACATACGTAGATATGTATTTATAGTCAGAGTAGCTAATTAACTGACCATCCGTCAGTTATCATATAAACCAAAATAAAAAGGGGAATCACAATTTACATTTTGTCTATGAACATCACATTACATAAAATAATAAACCGGGGAATCACCGCCCTACGCAATGTTACATAATCTGATAAAGTTGAAAAACACACACTCAACAAAGAAAAATGTATGTAATCTCTACACATTGCGCATAGTATAAAAGGGGGATAAACCGAAATACAATAAAATTGCTCAGCTTTGCCTTTTGTAATATTTATTTGTCCGCCTATGGGAGATGTTTTTGCAAAAACAGGTGTCCGCGTCCGTCCAAGAGAGCGTCCGTCCAGGGGGGATGAATTTGCTCTAAAAATACGACCTAATTCACGGGACTTAGAAAATCGTCCGTCTGGCGGAGATGTCCGCCTATTAGAGCTGTCCGCCAGTGGAGCTTTCACTGTACCCATATGAATGAATTGCAACAAGAATAGAAACAATAATTGCAATAAAATTTGCAACATGAATAACACATTGAATAGCAAAATGAGTTTCAACATTATTACCAACACGAACAATAATTGGAACATACATAAATAGCAAAAATTTAAGAACATGAAAACCAAGATGTATCTCAGCAACATGTATAGCAACACGAAAGGAAACATAAATATTAATATGAATAATAAGTACAGTATCAATAGAAGTATACGACAAATTAATAGCAACATTAGTATTAAAAGCAGTAGCAACAGCAATAACAGCAACATGAATAGCAACATGTATAGATTCATAAACATTAAGATGTATAGAAACATTAACATCAACAATATTACCAACATAAATAGTAGCATGAAAAGCAACATGAATATCAACATGAGTAATGCAAATATAAAAAATAAGTACAGTGCCCATATGAATGAATTGCAACAAGAATAGAAACATGAATTCTAAACAAGATAGGAAATATGTGGATAGCAACAATAATTGATACATAAATTGCAACATTGAATAGAAAAATGAATTTGAACATTAATACCAACACGTACAGCAACAATAATTATAACATAAACAGCAAAAATAAAAACAACATGAAGTTCAAGATGTATAGCAACACGAAAGGGAATATGAATATAAATATGAATATGATAATAGCAACATACATACATACATACATAATTGGCCATTACAACCCTTCAGTCAGGATTACGGCCTAGCTTCTTACACCACTCATGTTGTATGTATTAATTTTATACATGAGTGGCGCGACCTACAGTTTAACGTCGACTCCGAACGACAGATTTTGAGAAACTTTTCATGGCAAGTTTATTTACTCTTAGAGTTTTTGTCAGAAATCTGCTGAGAGGAAGTCGCCGAACAAATATTTTTTTTTCATATTTCTTTTTGGATGTCTGGCCTGGGGCTCGAACCCGGGCTTTACGTCTAATAAGCAAACACACTACCTACTGGACTACGGCGACTACAGTAGCAGGATTACAGGATTAAAAGCAGTAGCATTAGCAATGACAAAATGGATAGCAGCACTAATTAATAGCAATTGAAATAGCAAAAGTTATACCAATAGGTATAATGCTATACGTATGCCTACAATAATTATGGTAAGAGAAGTAGGACTCGACTATTAGAAGTTTTCAGGGATCTATGTAATCCTTTTTCTCATCCTTACAAATTCTGGAGAAATCATTAGCAATGTGTCCAAAACGATCCACCTAGCATAAGTGCCCATAAATACATACATAGGTAAATACAGGATTGGCCATTACAACCCTTAAGTCAGGCTTACGACCTAGTTTCTCACACCGCTTATGTTTTTCATTTAAAGCCTTCTCCGAATGACAGACTTTTGAGAAACTTTTCATGGCAATTTTACTTCCTGTTAGAATTCTTTCAGAAATGTGGTGAGAGGCTTTTATCGAAGGAATATTTTTTCATTTACAGTAGTTTTGACTTACCTGCACAACTAACTTTTGCAAGAATTTTTGTGCAGATAAGCCAAAAATGCAGCTAAATTTATTGTTTTGCTTTAATTATAGATTACTCTCACAAAGCACGAATAAAAATTTTGTGCAGGTAAAGGCAATACGCACATACATAAAAGGCAGCTAAATCAAAACTACTGTATTTCGTTTTGTTGTAGATGTTTGACATGGCATTTGAACCGTGGCCTCATGTCTTTTAAATCGACACACCTCCTACCAGACTACGGTGACTTCAATTGTATGGGGGCTTACTGTACAATACTGAATGTCTTGGATGAAAATAATTAGAAACCAAATAATATTCCTTTAGAACACGGAAAAAAAATTTTTTTTAATATCTTATTCGAACAACTTTTTACACTAACCTCGCATGATCATTAGGTTTAATGGCAGTGTATATACATATGTATAGAAGTTTTGAAAATTATTTTAAATACTTAAACAATTTTCCATTTTTTTCTTTCATCTTCATTTTGTTAGTTTCTATTTAAGTTGCATGTGTTAGTCTTGACCAATAAATTACTTACTTTTTAAATAATATTTGTGAACATCTAAGCCATTTGATGGCACACATAACATAACTCTGCTCGACTCAATATAAAGAAGAAAAAAAACGAAAACGTTTTCAAGTCAAAAAGTCAAAGAAAACTATTTAAAAAGTTTTCGGCAGCACAACTACTACTACTACTTAAACAACAAACAAATGAGCATTAAATAGTTTACAGTACATGACTACACAAGGACAGCAGCAGTAGCAGCAGCAGTAGCAACAACGGAAGACGGAAGAGGTAATGAGTACTTATGTTAGTATTAGTGTTGGTGTTAGTATTTTGTTACCAAAAAAAAAATAGAAAAAAATCTAGCAACTCTTATTAAAATGGTAGAGTGTTAGAAAACATATTTAAAAACACTCTTTCAACCATACAATCATACATACACAAATCTTCTCTCTCACTCTCTCTCTATTTCAAAATGAACATTTATGTTGAAATTTTAGAAAATTAGTGGTTAAGATAGGGAAGACAAAGAGAAAGGGAATGGGAATGGGAGAGCGTAAATAGTAAGTTTGGCTTAGGAAACTTTCTTATTTGCTAATATTAGTCAGTAGAGTAGTTTTTAGTTTAAATAGAAATTGGGTTAGTTTTGCTGATTATAAGTAAAAGTGGCTGTAACTTCATTTATCCCCCCACCCCTTGTTTAGAAACATCAAGTAAACTTTGCAATTTTAATAAGAAAAGTTGAAGGTAAATGTTTAGTCTGGGAAAACTTAATAAATATAAACGTTAAATAAATAAATAAAAAATAAACATTTTAAAGAATATTTTAAAGTAATGAAATTATTATTAAAATACAACAGAAAGACAGGTTAATTAAATAGGAGCAGAAAAGATTTTTGTGTGACAAGCTTAAATGAAAGTTACTTCGGGTGGTGTTGCAGTACAAGTTTATTTATACATAGAAAAGTTTTTTTATTTATATTGAGACACATTACATTGCAATGTTTACTGATGGACAAGTTATATTTCAATTTGGAACCAAAAAACTCCTGCTCCTGTTCTTATCTTGTTGATATTCACGTTTGAATTCTTATTGATAGTCATGCTTCTATTCATGTTGATATTCATTTACCTATTCATGCTGCAAATTATTGTTACTGAATATGTTTTGTAATCTTGTTAAAATTCATATTTCTGATCTTGTAGATATTCATGTTTCTATTCTTGTTGGTATTCATGTACCCATTCATGTTTATTTCATGTTGCTATTATTGTTGCTGTATATGTTTAACACCTTCTAGATATTCATGTATATATTCTTGTTGATTTTCATGCTGGGATTCATGTACCTATACGTGTTTCTTTTCATGTAGCAAAGACAATTTTGGTTTTGCAAACACAATTTTGCTTTTGCAAATACAATTTTGATTTTGCAAATACATACAATTTTGCTTTTGCAAAATTGCAAACAACTTTTTGAAAGTGTGTCAAAATTTTTCACACCCCTTTTTGAAAGTGTGTCAAAATTTTTCACACCCCTTTTTGAAAGTGTGTCATAATTTTTCACACCCCTTTTTGAAAGTGTGTCAAAATTTTTCACACCCCTTTTTGAAAGTGTGTCAAAATTTTTCACACCCCTTTTTGAAAGTGTGTCAAAATTTTTCACACCCCTTTTTGAAAGTGTGTCACAATTTTTCACACCCCTTTTTGAAAGTGTGTCACAATTTTTCACACCCCTTTTTCAAAGTGTGTCACAATTTTTCACACCCCTTTTTGAAAGTGTGTCACAATTTTTCACACCCCTTTTTGAAAGTGTGTCAAAATTTTTCACACCCCTTTTTGAAAGTGTGTCACAATTTTTCACACCCCTTTTTGAAAGTGTGTCACAATTTTTCACACCCCTTTTTGAAAGTGTGTCAACATTTTTCACACCCCTTTTTGAAAGTGTGTCACAATTTTTCACACCCCTTTTTGAAAGTGTGTCACAATTTTTCACACCCCTTTTTGAAAGTGTGTCACAATTTTTCACACCCCTTTTTGAAAGTGTGTCAAAATTTTTCACACCCCTTTTTGAAAGTGTGTCAACATTTTTCACACCCCTTTTTGAAAGTGTGTCAAAATTTTTCACACCCCTTTTTGAAAGTGTGTCAACATTTTTCACACCCCTTTTTGAAAGTGTGTCAAAATTTTTCACACCCCTTTTTGAAAGTGTGTCACAATTTTTCACACCCCTTTTTGAAAGTGTGTCAACATTTTTCACACCCCTTTTTGAAAGTGTGTTAAAATTTTTCACACCCCTTTTTGAAAGTGTGTCAACATTTTTCACACCCCTTTTTGAAAGTGTGTCACAATTTTTCACACCCCTTTTTGAAAGTGTGTCAAAATTTTTCACACCCCTTTTTGAAAGTGTGTCAACATTTTTCACACCCCTTTTTGAAAGTGTGTCACAATTTTTCACACCCCTTTTTGAAAGTGTGTCACAATTTTTCACACCCCTTTTTGAAAGTGTGTCAACATTTTTCACACCCCTTTTTGAAAGTGTGTCAAAATTTTTCAGACCCCTTTTTTAAAGTGTGTCACAATTTTTCACACCCCTTTTTGAAAGTGTGTCAAAATTTTTCACACCCCTTTTTGAAAGTGTGTCACAATTTTTCACACCCCTTTCTGAAAGTGTGTCAAAATTTTTCACACCCCTTTTTGAAAGTGTGTCACAATTTTTCACACCCCTTTTGGAAAGTGTGTCAACATTTTTCACACCCCTTTTTGAAAGTGTGTCACAATTTTTCACACCCCTTTTTGAAAGTGTGTCACAATTTTTCACACCCCTTTTTGAAAGTGTGTCACAATTTTTCACACCCCTTTTTGAAAGTGTGTCAACATTTTTCACACCCCTTTTTGAAAGTGTGTCAAAATTTTTCACACCCCTTTTGAAAGTGTGTCACAATTTTTCACACCCCTTTTTGAAAGTGTGTCACAATTTTTCACACCCCTTTTTGAAAGTGTGTCACAATTTTTCACACCCCTTTTTGAAAGTGTGTCAACATTTTTCACACCCCTTTTTGAAAGTGTGTCAAAATTTTTCACACCCCTTTTTGAAAGTGTGTCCCAATTTTTCACACCCCTTTTTGAAAGTGTCACAATTTTTCACACCCCTTTTTGAAAGTGTGTCACAATTTTTCACACCCCTTTTTGAAAGTGTGTCACAATTTTTCACACCCCCTTTTGAAAGTGTGTCAAAATTTTTCACACCCCTTTTTGAAAGTGTGTCAAAATTTTTCACACCCCTTTTTGAAAGTGTGTCACAATTTTTCACACCCCTTTTTGAAAGTGTGTCACAATTTTTCACACCCCTTTTTGAAAGTGTGTCAACATTTTTCACACCCCTTTTTGTAAGTGTGTCAAAATTTTTCACACCCCTTTTTTAAAGTGTGTCACAATTTTTCACACCCCTTTTTGAAAGTGTGTCAAAATTTTTCACACCCCTTTTTGAAAGTGTGTCAAAATTTTTCACACCCCTTTTTGAAAGTGTGTCAAAATTTTTCACACCCCTTTTTGAAAGTGTGTCAAAATTTTTCACACCCCTTTTTTAAAGTGTGTCACAATTTTTCACACCCCTTTTTGAAAGTGTGTCAAAATTTTTCACACCCCTTTTTGAAAGTGTGTCAAAATTTTTCACACCCCTTTTTGAAAGTGTGTCACAATTTTTCACACCCCTTTTTGAAAGTGTGTCACAATTTTTCACACCCCTTTCTGAAAGTGTGTCACAATTTTTCACACCCCTTTTTGAAAGTGTGTCAACATTTTTCACACCCCTATTTGAAAGTGTGTCAAAATTTTTCACACCCCTTTTTGAAAGTGTGTCACAATTTTTCACACCCCTTTTTGAAAGTGTGTCAACATTTTTCACACCCCTTTTTGAAAGTGTGTCAAAATTTTTCACACCCCTTTTTGAAAGTGTGTCACAATTTTTCACACCCCTTTTTGAAAGTGTGTCACAATTTTTCACACCCCTTTTTGAAAGTGTGTCA
The DNA here is from genome assembly GCA_930367235.1 of Sarcophaga rosellei. Classification (NCBI taxonomy): domain Eukaryota; kingdom Metazoa; phylum Arthropoda; class Insecta; order Diptera; family Sarcophagidae; genus Sarcophaga; species Sarcophaga rosellei. The sequence continues at coordinate 8,883,979 of OV884020.1, read as the reverse complement.
CAATTTTTCACACCCCTTTTTTAAAGTGTGTCACAATTTTTCACACCCCTTTTTGAAAGTGTGTCACAATTTTTCACACCCCTTTTTGAAAGTGTGTCAACATTTTTCACACCCCTTTTTGAAAGTGTGTCAAAATTTTTCACACCCCTTTTTGAAAGTGTGTCAGCATTTTTCACACCCCTTTTTGAAAGTGTGTCAACATTTTTCACACCCCTTTTTGAAAGTGTGTCACAATTTTTCACACCCCTTTTTGAAAGTGTGTCACAATTTTTCACACCCCTATTTGAAAGTGTGTCAACATTTTTCACACCCCTATTTGAAAGTGTGTCACAATTTTTCACACCCCTTTTTGAAAGTGTGTCACAATTTTTCACACCCCTTTTTGAAAGTGTGTCAACATTTTTCACACCCCTTTTTGAAAGTGTGTCAAAATTTTTCACACCCCTTTTTGAAAGTGTGTCAGCATTTTTCACACCCCTTTTTGAAAGTGTGTCAACATTTTTCACACCCCTTTTTGAAAGTGTGTCACAATTTTTCACACCCCTTTTTGAAAGTGTGTCACAATTTTTCACACCCCTATTTGAAAGTGTGTCAACATTTTTCACACCCCTATTTGAAAGTGTGTCACAATTTTTCACACCCCTTTTTGAAAGTGTGTCACAATTTTTCACACCCCTTTTTGAAAGTGTGTCAACATTTTTCACACCCCTTTTTGAAAGTGTGTCAAAATTTTTCACACCCCTTTTTGAAAGTGTGTCAGCATTTTTCACACCCCTTTTTGAAAGTGTGTCAACATTTTTCACACCCCTTTTTGAAAGTGTGTCACAATTTTTCACACCCCTTTTTGAAAGTGTGTCACAATTTTTCACACCCCTATTTGAAAGTGTGTCAACATTTTTCACACCCCTATTTGAAAGTGTGTCAAAATTTTTCACACCCCTTTTTGAAAGTGTGTCACAATTTTTCACACCCCTTTTTGAAAGTGTGTCACAATTTTTCACACCCCTTTTTGAAAGTGTGTCAAAATTTTTCACACCCCTTTTTGAAAGTGTGTCACAATTTTTCACACCCCTTTTTGAAAGTGTGTCACAATTTTTCACACCCCTTTCTGAAAGTGTGTCACAATTTTTCACACCCCTTTTTGAAAGTGTGTCAACATTTTTCACACCCGTATTTGAAAGTGTGTCAAAATTTTTCACACCCCTTTTTGAAAGTGTGTCACAATTTTTCACACCCCTTTTTGAAAGTGTGTCAACATTTTTCACACCCCTTTTTGAAAGTGTGTCAAAATTTTTCACACCCCTTTTTGAAAGTGTGTCACAATTTTTCACACCCCTTTTTGAAAGTGTGTCACAATTTTTCACACCCCTTTTTGAAAGTGTGTCACAATTTTTCACACTCCTTTTTGAAAGTGTGTCAACATTTTTCACACCCCTTTTTGAAAGTGTGTCAAAATTTTTCACACCCCTTTTTGAAAGTGTGTCACAATTTTTCACACCCCTTTTTGAAAGTGTGTCAACATTTTTCAAACCCCTTTTTGAAAGTGTGTCAAAATTTTTCACACCCCTTTTTTAAAGTGTGTCACAATTTTTCACACCCCTTTTTGAAAGTGTGTCAAAATTTTTCACACCCCTTTTTGAAAGTGTGTCAAAATTTTTCACACCCCTTTTTGAAAGTGTGTCACAATTTTTCACACCCCTTTTTGAAAGTGTGTCACAATTTTTCACACCCCTTTCTGAAAGTGTCACAATTTTTCACACCCCTTTTTGAAAGTGTGTCAACATTTTTCACACCCCTATTTGAAAGTGTGTCAAAATTTTTCACACCCCTTTTTGAAAGTGTGTCACAATTTTTCACACCCCTTTTTGAAAGTGTGTCAACATTTTTCACACCCCTTTTTGAAAGTGTGTCACAATTTTTCACACCCCTTTTTGAAAGTGTGTCACAATTTTTCACACCCCATTTTTAAAGTGTGTCAAAATTTTTCACACCCCTTTTTGAAAGTGTGTCAAAATTTTTCACACCCCTTTTTGAAAGTGTGTCACAATTTTTCACACCCCTTTTTGAAAGTGTGTCAAAATTTTTCACACCCCTTTTTGAAAGTGTGTCACAATTTTTCACACCCCTTTTTGAAAGTGTGTCAACATTTTTCACACCCCTTTTTGAAAGTGTGTTAAAATTTTTCACACCCCTTTTTGAAAGTGTGTCAACATTTTTCACACCCCTTTTTTAAAGTGTGTCACAATTTTTCACACCCCTTTTTGAAAGTGTGTCACAATTTTTCACACCCCTTTTTGAAAGTGTGTCACAATTTTTCACACCCCTTTTTGAAAGTGTGTCAAAATTTTTCACACCCCTTTTTGAAAGTGTGTCAAAATTTTTCACACCCCTTTTTGAAAGTGTGTCACAATTTTTCACACCCCTTTTTGAAAGTGTGTCAAAATTTTTCACACCCCTTTTTGAAAGTGTGTCAAAATTTTTCACACCCCTTTTTGAAAGTGTGTCACAATTTTTCACACCCCTTTTTGAAAGTGTGTCACAATTTTTCACACCCCTTTCTGAAAGTGTGTCACAATTTTTCACACCCCTTTTTGAAAGTGTGTCAACATTTTTCACACCCCTATTTGAAAGTGTGTCAAAATTTTTCACACCCCTTTTTGAAAGTGTGTCACAATTTTTCACACCCCTTTTTGAAAGTGTGTCAACATTTTTCACACCCCTTTTTGAAAGTGTGTCAAAATTTTTCACACCCCTTTTTGAAAGTGTGTCACAATTTTTCACACCCCTTTTTGAAAGTGTGTCACAATTTTTCACACCCCTTTTTGAAAGTGTGTCACAATTTTTCACACCCCTTTTTGAAAGTGTGTCACAATTTTTCACACCCCTTTTTGAAAGTGTGTCACAATTTTTCACACCCCTTTTTGAAAGTGTGTCAACATTTTTCACACCCCTTTTTGAAAGTGTGTCAAAATTTTTCACACCCCTTTTTGAAAGTGTGTCACAATTTTTCACACCCCTTTTTGAAAGTGTGTCAACATTTTTCAAACCCCTTTTTGAAAGTGTGTCAAAATTTTTCACACCCCCTTTTTTAAAGTGTGTCACAATTTTTCACACCCCTTTTTGAAAGTGTGTCAAAATTTTTCACACCCCTTTTTGAAAGTGTGTCAAAATTTTTCACACCCCTTTTTGAAAGTGTGTCACAATTTTTCACACCCCTTTTTGAAAGTGTGTCACAATTTTTCACACCCCTTTCTGAAAGTGTCACAATTTTTCACACCCCTTTTTGAAAGTGTGTCAACATTTTTCACACCCCTATTTGAAAGTGTGTCAAAATTTTTCACACCCCTTTTTGAAAGTGTGTCACAATTTTTCACACCCCTTTTTGAAAGTGTGTCAACATTTTTCACACCCCTTTTTGAAAGTGTGTCACAATTTTTCACACCCCTTTTTGAAAGTGTGTCACAATTTTTCACACCCCATTTTTAAAGTGTGTCAAAATTTTTCACACCCCTTTTTGAAAGTGTGTCAAAATTTTTCACACCCCTTTTTGAAAGTGTGTCACAATTTTTCACACCCCTTTTTGAAAGTGTGTCAAAATTTTTCACACCCCTTTTTGAAAGTGTGTCACAATTTTTCACACCCCTTTTTGAAAGTGTGTCAACATTTTTCACACCCCTTTTTGAAAGTGTGTTAAAATTTTTCACACCCCTTTTTGAAAGTGTGTCAACATTTTTCACACCCCTTTTTGAAAGTGTGTCACAATTTTTCACACCCCTTTTTGAAAGTGTGTCACAATTTTTCACACCCCTTTTTGAAAGTGTGTCACAATTTTTCACACCCCTTTTTGAAAGTGTGTCAAAATTTTTCACACCCCTTTTTGAAAGTGTGTCAAAATTTTTCACACCCCTTTTTGAAAGTGTGTCACAATTTTTCACACCCCTTTTTGAAAGTGTGTCAAAATTTTTCACACCCCTTTTTGAAAGTGTGTCAAAATTTTTCACACCCCTTTTTGAAAGTGTGTCACAATTTTTCACACCCCTTTTTGAAAGTGTGTCACAATTTTTCACACCCCTTTCTGAAAGTGTGTCACAATTTTTCACACCCCTTTTTGAAAGTGTGTCAACATTTTTCACACCCCTATTTGAAAGTGTGTCAAAATTTTTCACACCCCTTTTTGAAAGTGTGTCACAATTTTTCACACCCCTTTTTGAAAGTGTGTCAACATTTTTCACACCCCTTTTTGAAAGTGTGTCAAAATTTTTCACACCCCCTTTTTGAAAGTGTGTCACAATTTTTCACACCCCTTTTTGAAAGTGTGTCACAATTTTTCACACCCCTTTTTGAAAGTGTGTCACAATTTTTCACACCCCTTTTTGAAAGTGTGTCACAATTTTTCACACCCCTTTTTGAAAGTGTGTCACAATTTTTCACACCCCTTTTTGAAAGTGTGTCAACATTTTTCACACCCCTTTTTGAAAGTGTGTCAAAATTTTTCACACCCCTTTTTGAAAGTGTGTCAACATTTTTCACACCCCTTTTTGAAAGTGTGTCACAATTTTTCACACCCCTTTTTGAAAGTGTGTCACAATTTTTCACACCCCTTTTTGAAAGTGTGTCACAATTTTTCACACCCCTTTTTGAAAGTGTGTCAAAATTTTTCACACCCCTTTTTGAAAGTGTGTCAAAATTTTTCACACCCCTTTTTGAAAGTGTGTCACAATTTTTCACACCCCTTTTTGAAAGTGTGTCAAAATTTTTCACACCCCTTTTTGAAAGTGTGTCAAAATTTTTCACACCCCCTTTTTGAAAGTGTGTCACAATTTTTCACACCCCTTTTTGAAAGTGTGTCACAATTTTTCACACCCCTTTCTGAAAGTGTGTCACAATTTTTCACACCCCTTTTTGAAAGTGTGTCAACATTTTTCACACCCCTATTTGAAAGTGTGTCAAAATTTTTCACACCCCCTTTTTGAAAGTGTGTCACAATTTTTCACACCCCTTTTTGAAAGTGTGTCAACATTTTTCACACCCCTTTTTGAAAGTGTGTCAAAATTTTTTCACACCCCTTTTTGAAAGTGTGTCACAATTTTTCACACCCCTTTTTGAAAGTGTGTCACAATTTTTCACACCCCTTTTTGAAAGTGTGTCACAATTTTTCACACCCCTTTTTGAAAGTGTGTCACAATTTTTCACACCCCTTTTTGAAAGTGTGTCACAATTTTTCACACCCCCTTTTTGAAAGTGTGTCAACATATTTCACACCCCTTTTTGAAAGTGTGTCAAAATTTTTCACACCCCTTTTTGAAAGTGTGTCACAATTTTTCACACCCCTTTTTGAAAGTGTGTCAACATTTTTCAAACCCCTTTTTGAAAGTGTGTCAAAATTTTTCACACCCCTTTTTTAAAGTGTGTCACAATTTTTCACACCCCTTTTTGAAAGTGTGTCAAAATTTTTCACACCCCTTTTTGAAAGTGTGTCAAAATTTTTCACACCCCTTTTTGAAAGTGTGTCACAATTTTTCACACCCCTTTTTGAAAGTGTGTCACAATTTTTCACACCCCTTTCTGAAAGTGTCACAATTTTTCACACCCCTTTTTGAAAGTGTGTCAACATTTTTCACACCCCTATTTGAAAGTGTGTCAAAATTTTTCACACCCCTTTTTGAAAGTGTGTCACAATTTTTCACACCCCTTTTTGAAAGTGTGTCAACATTTTTCACACCCCTTTTTGAAAGTGTGTCACAATTTTTCACACCCCTTTTTGAAAGTGTGTCACAATTTTTCACACCCCATTTTTAAAGTGTGTCAAAATTTTTCACACCCCTTTTTGAAAGTGTGTCAAAATTTTTCACACCCCTTTTTGAAAGTGTGTCACAATTTTTCACACCCCTTTTTGAAAGTGTGTCAAAATTTTTCACACCCCTTTTTGAAAGTGTGTCACAATTTTTCACACCCCTTTTTGAAAGTGTGTCAACATTTTTCACACCCCTTTTTGAAAGTGTGTTAAAATTTTTCACACCCCTTTTTGAAAGTGTGTCAACATTTTTCACACCCCTTTTTGAAAGTGTGTCACAATTTTTCACACCCCTTTTTGAAAGTGTGTCACAATTTTTCACACCCCTTTTTGAAAGTGTGTCACAATTTTTCACACCCCTTTTTGAAAGTGTGTCAAAATTTTTCACACCCCTTTTTGAAAGTGTGTCAAAATTTTTCACACCCCTTTTTGAAAGTGTGTCACAATTTTTCACACCCCTTTTTGAAAGTGTGTCAAAATTTTTCACACCCCTTTTTGAAAGTGTGTCAAAATTTTTCACACCCCTTTTTGAAAGTGTGTCACAATTTTTCACACCCCTTTTTGAAAGTGTGTCACAATTTTTCACACCCCTTTCTGAAAGTGTGTCACAATTTTTCACACCCCTTTTTGAAAGTGTGTCAACATTTTTCACACCCCTATTTGAAAGTGTGTCAAAATTTTTCACACCCCTTTTTGAAAGTGTGTCACAATTTTTCACACCCCTTTTTGAAAGTGTGTCAACATTTTTCACACCCCTTTTTGAAAGTGTGTCAAAATTTTTCACACCCCTTTTTGAAAGTGTGTCACAATTTTTCACACCCCTTTTTGAAAGTGTGTCACAATTTTTCACACCCCTTTTTGAAAGTGTGTCAAAATTTTTCACACCCCTTTTTGAAAGTGTGTCAGCATTTTTCACACCCCTTTTTGAAAGTGTGTCAACATTTTTCACACCCCTTTTTGAAAGTGTGTCACAATTTTTCACACCCCTTTTTGAAAGTGTGTCACAATTTTTCACACCCCTATTTGAAAGTGTGTCAACATTTTTCACACCCCTATTTGAAAGTGTGTCACAATTTTTCACACCCCTTTTTGAAAGTGTGTCACAATTTTTCACACCCCTTTTTGAAAGTATGTCAACATTTTTCACACCCCTTTTTGAAAGTGTGTCAAAATTTTTCACACCCCTTTTTGAAAGTGTGTCAGCATTTTTCACACCCCTTTTTGAAAGTGTGTCAACATTTTTCACACCCCTTTTTGAAAGTGTGTCACAATTTTTCACACCCCTTTTTGAAAGTGTGTCACAATTTTTCACACCCCTATTTGAAAGTGTGTCAACATTTTTCACACCCCTATTTGAAAGTGTGTCACAATTTTTCACACCCCTTTTTGAAAGTGTGTCACAATTTTTCACACCCCTTTTTGAAAGTGTGTCAACATTTTTCACACCCCTTTTTGAAAGTGTGTCAAAATTTTTCACACCCCTTTTTGAAAGTGTGTCAGCATTTTCCACACCCCTTTTTGAAAGTGTGTCAACATTTTTCACACCCCTTTTTGAAAGTGTGTCACAATTTTTCACACCCCTTTTTGAAAGTGTGTCACAATTTTTCACACCCCTATTTGAAAGTGTGTCAACATTTTTCACACCCCTATTTGAAAGTGTGTCAAAATTTTTCACACCCCTTTTTGAAAGTGTGTCACAATTTTTCACACCCCTTTTTGAAAGTGTCACAATTTTTCACACCCCTTTTTGAAAGTGTGTCAAAATTTTTCACACCCCTTTTTGAAAGTGTGTCACAATTTTTCACACCCCTTTTTGAAAGTGTGTCACAATTTTTCACACCCCTTTCTGAAAGTGTGTCACAATTTTTCACACCCCTTTTTGAAAGTGTGTCAACATTTTTCACACCCCTTTTTGAAAGTGTGTCAACATTTTTCACACCCCTTTTTGAAAGTGTGTCAACATTTTTCACACCCCTTTTTGAAAGTGTGTCACAATTTTTCACACCCCTTTCTGAAAGTGTGTCAACATTTTTCACACCCCTTTTTGAAAGTGTGTCACAATTTTTCACACCCCTTTTTGAAAGTGTGTCACAATTTTTCACACCCCATTTTTAAAGTGTGTCAAAATTTTTCACACCGCTTTTTGAAAGTGTGTCAAAATTTTTCACACCCCTTTTTGAAAGTGTGTCACAATTTTTCACACCCCTTTTTGAAAGTGTGTCAAAATTTTTCACACCCCTTTTTGAAAGTGTGTCACAATTTTTCACACCCCTTTTTGAAAGTGTGTCAACATTTTTCACACCCCTTTTTGAAAGTGTGTTAAAATTTTTCACACCCCTTTTTGAAAGTGTGTCAACATTTTTCACACCCCTTTTTGAAAGTGTGTCACAATTTTTCACACCCCTTTTTGAAAGTGTGTCACAATTTTTCACACCCCTTTTTGAAAGTGTGTCACAATTTTTCACACCCCTTTTTGAAAGTGTGTCAAAATTTTTCACACCCCTTTTTGAAAGTGTGTCAAAATTTTTCACACCCCTTTTTGAAAGTGTGTAACAATTTTTCACACCCCTTTTGGAAAGTGTGTCACAATTTTTCACACCCCTTTTTGAAAGTGTGTCACAATTTTTCACACCCCTTTTTGAAAGTGTGTCAACATTTTTCACACCCCTTTTTGAAAGTGTGTCAAAATTTTTCACACCCCTTTTTGAAAGTGTGTCAGCATTTTTCACACCCCTTTTTGAAAGTGTGTCAACATTTTTCACACCCCTTTTTGAAAGTGTGTCACAATTTTTCACACCCCTTTTTGAAAGTGTGTCACAATTTTTCACACCCCTATTTGAAAGTGTGTCAACATTTTTCACACCCCTATTTGAAAGTGTGTCACAATTTTTCACACCCCTTTTTGAAAGTGTGTCACAATTTTTCACACCCCTTTTTGAAAGTGTGTCACAATTTTTCACACCCCTTTTTGAAAGTGTGTCACAATTTTTCACACCCCTTTTTGAAAGTGTGTCAAAATTTTTCACACCCCTTTTTGAAAGTGTGTCACAATTTTTCACACCCCTTTTTGAAAGTGTGTCAACATTTTTCACACCCCTTTTTGAAAGTGTGTCAAAATTTTTCACACCCCTTTTTGAAAGTGTGTCACAATTTTTCACACCCCTTTTTGAAAGTGTGTCACAATTTTTCACACCCCATTTTTAAAGTGTGTCAAAATTTTTCACACCCCTTTTTGAAAGTGTGTCAAAATTTTTCACACCCCTTTTTGAAAGTGTGTCACAATTTTTCACACCCCTTTTTGAAAGTGTGTCAACATTTTTCACACCCCTTTTTGAAAGTGTGTTAAAATTTTTCACACCCCGTTTTGAAAGTGTGTCAACATTTTTCACACCCCTTTTTGAAAGTGTGTCACAATTTTTCACACCCCTTTTTGAAAGTGTGTCACAATTTTTCACACCCCTTTTTGAAAGTGTGTCATAATTTTTCACACCCCTTTTTGAAAGTGTGTCAAAATTTTTCACACCCCTTTTTGAAAGTGTGTCACAATTTTTCACACCCCTTTCTGAAAGTGTGTCAAAATTTTTCACACCCCTTTTTGAAAGTGTGTCACAATTTTTCACACCCCTTTTGGAAAGTGTGTCAACATTTTTCACACCCCTTTTTTAAAGTGTGTCACAATTTTTCACACCCCTTTTTGAAAGTGTGTCATAATTTTTCACACCCCTTTTTGAAAGTGTGTCAAAATTTTTCACACCCCTTTTTGAAAGTGTGTCAACATTTTTCACACCCCTTTTTGAAAGTGTGTCAGAATTTTTCACACCCCTTTTTGAAAGTGTGTCACAATTTTTCACACCCCTTTTTGAAAGTGTGTCAACATTTTTCACACCCCTTTTTGAAAGTGTGTCAAAATTTTTCACACCCCTTTTTGAAAGTGTGTCACAATTTTTCACACCCCTTTTTGAAAGTGTGTCACAATTTTTCACACCCCATTTTTAAAGTGTGTCAAAATTTTTCACACCCCTTTTTGAAAGTGTGTCAAAATTTTTCACACCCCTTTTTGAAAGTGTGTCACAATTTTTCACACCCCTTTTTGAAAGTGTGTCACAATTTTTCACACCCCTTTTTGAAAGTGTGTCACAATTTTTCACACCCCTTTTTGAAAGTGTGTCACAATTTTTCACACCCCTTTTTGAAAGTGTGTCAAAATTTTTCACACCCCTTTTTGAAAGTGTGTCAAAATTTTTCACACCCCTTTTTGAAAGTGTGTCACAATTTTTCACACCCCTTTTTGAAAGTGTGTCACAATTTTTCACACCCCTTTTTGAAAGTGTGTCACAATTTTTCACACCCCTTTTTGAAAGTGTGTCACAATTTTTCACACCCCTTTTTGAAAGTGTGTCAAAATTTTTCACACCCCTTTTTGAAAGTGTGTCACAATTTTTCACACCCCTTTTTGAAAGTGTGTCACAATTTTTCACACCCCTTTTTGAAAGTGTGTCAACATTTTTCACACCCCTTTTTGAAAGTGTGTCAAAATTTTTCACACCCCTTTTTTAAAGTGTGTCACAATTTTTCACACCCCTTTTTGAAAGTGTGTCAACATTTTTCACACCCCTTTTTGAAAGTGTGTCAAAATTTTTCACACCCCTTTTTGAAAGTGTGTCAGCATTTTTCACACCCCTTTTTGAAAGTGTGTCAACATTTTTCACACCCCTTTTTGAAAGTGTGTCACAATTTTTCACACCCCTTTTTGAAAGTGTGTCACAATTTTTCACAGCCCTATTTGAAAGTGTGTCAACATTTTTCACACCCCTATTTGAAAGTGTGTCACAATTTTTCACACCCCTTTTTGAAAGTGTGTCACAATTTTTCACACCCCTTTTTGAAAGTGTGTCAACATTTTTCACACCCCTTTTTGAAAGTGTGTCAAAATTTTTCACACCCCTTTTTGAAAGTGTGTCAGCATTTTTCACACCCCTTTTTGAAAGTGTGTCAACATTTTTCACACCCCTTTTTGAAAGTGTGTCACAATTTTTCACACCCCTTTTTGAAAGTGTGTCAACATTTTTCACACCCCTTTTTGAAAGTGTGTCACAATTTTTCACACCCCTTTTTGAAAGTGTGTCACAATTTTTCACACCCCTTTTTGAAAGTGTGTCATAATTTTTCACACCCCTTTTTGAAAGTGTGTCAAAATTTTTCACACCCCTTTTTGAAAGTGTGTCACAATTTTTCACACCCCTTTCTGAAAGTGTGTCAAAATTTTTCACACCCCTTTTTGAAAGTGTGTCACAATTTTTCACACCCCTTTTGGAAAGTGTGTCAACATTTTTCACACCCCTTTTTTAAAGTGTGTCACAATTTTTCACACCCCTTTTTGAAAGTGTGTCACAATTTTTCACACCCCTTTTTGAAAGTGTGTCAAAATTTTTCACACCCCTTTTTGAAAGTGTGTCAACATTTTTCACACCCCTTTTTGAAAGTGTGTCAGAATTTTTCACACCCCTTTTTGAAAGTGTGTCAACATTTTTCACACCCCTTTTTGAAAGTGTGTCAAAATTTTTCACACCCCTTTTTTAAAGTGTGTCACAATTTTTCACACCCCTTTTTGAAAGTGTGTCAACATTTTTCACACCCCTATTTGAAAGTGTGTCAAAATTTTTCACACCCCTTTTTTAAAGTGTGTCACAATTTTTCACACCCCTTTCTGAAAGTGTGTCAGAATTTTTCACACCCCTTTTTGAAAGTGTGTCAACATTTTTCACACCCCTTTTTTAAAGTGTGTCACAATTTTTCACACCCCTTTTTGAAAGTGTGTCAACATTTTTCACACCCCTATTTGAAAGTGTGTCAAAATTTTTCACACCCCTTTTTTAAAGTGTGTCACAATTTTTCACACCCCTTTTTGAAAGTGTGTCAGAATTTTTCACACCCCTTTTTGAAAGTGTGTCAACATTTTTCACACCCCTTTTTGAAAGTGTGTCAAAATTTTTCACACCCCTTTTTTAAAGTGTGTCACAATTTTTCACACCCCTTTCTGAAAGTGTGTCAACATTTTTCACACCCCTTTTTGAAAGTGTGTCACAATTTTTCACACCCCTTTTTGAAAGTTTGTCACAATTTTTCACACCCCATTTTTAAAGTGTGTCAAAATTTTTCACACCCCTTTTTGAAAGTGTGTCACAATTTTTCACACCCCTTTTTGAAAGTGTGTCACAATTTTTCACAGCCCTATTTGAAAGTGTGTCAACATTTTTCACACCCCTATTTGAAAGTGTGTCACAATTTTTCACACCCCTTTTTGAAAGTGTGTCACAATTTTTCACACCCCTTTTTGAAAGTGTGTCAACATTTTTCACACCCCTTTTTGAAAGTGTGTCAAAATTTTTCACACCCCTTTTTGAAAGTGTGTCAGCATTTTTCACACCCCTTTTTGAAAGTGTGTCAACATTTTTCACACCCCTTTTTGAAAGTGTGTCACAATTTTTCACACCCCTTTTTGAAAGTGTGTCACAATTTTTCACACCCCTATTTGAAAGTGTGTCAAAATTTTTCACACCCCTTTTTGAAAGTGTGTCACAATTTTTCACACCCCTTTTTGAAAGTGTGTCACAATTTTTCACACCCCTTTTTGAAAGTGTGTCACAATTTTTCACACCCCTTTTTGAAAGTGTGTCACAATTTTTCACACCCCTTTTTGAAAGTGTGTCACAATTTTTCACACCCCTTTTTGAAAGTGTGTCACAATTTTTCACACCCCTTTTTGAAAGTGTGTCAACATTTTTCACACCCCTTTTTGAAAGTGTGTCAAAATTTTTCACACCCCTTTTGGAAAGTGTGTCAGCATTTTTCACACCCCTTTTTGAAAGTGTGTCAACATTTTTCACACCCCTTTTTGAAAGTGTGTCACAATTTTTCACACCCCTTTTTGAAAGTGTGTCACAATTTTTCACACCCCTATTTGAAAGTGTGTCAACATTTTTCACACCCCTATTTGAAAGTGTGTCACAATTTTTCACACCCCTTTTTGAAAGTGTGTCACAATTTTTCACACCCCTTTTTGAAAGTGTGTCACAATTTTTCACACCCCTTTTTGAAAGTGTGTCAACATTTTTCACACCCCTTTTTGAAAGTGTGTCAAAATTTTTCACACCCCTTTTTGAAAGTGTGTCAGCATTTTTCACACCCCTTTTTGAAAGTGTGTCAACATTTTTCACACCCCTTTTTGAAAGTGTGTCACAATTTTTCACACCCCTTTTTGAAAGTGTGTCACAATTTTTCACACCCCTATTTGAAAGTGTGTCAACATTTTTCACACCCCTATTTGAAAGTGTGTCACAATTTTTCACACCCCTTTTTGAAAGTGTGTCACAATTTTTCACACCCCTTTTTGAAAGTGTGTCACAATTTTTCACACCCCTTTTTGAAAGTGTGTCACAATTTTTCACACCCCTTTTTGAAAGTGTGTCACAATTTTTCACACCCCTTTTTGAAAGTGTGTCACAATTTTTCACACCCCTTTTTGAAAGTGTGTCACAATTTTTTACACCCCTTTTTGAAAGTGTGTCAAAATTTTTCACACCCCTTTTTTAAAGTGTGTCAAAATTTTTCACACCCCTTTTTGAAAGTGTGTCAAAATTTTTCACACCCCTTTTTGAAAGTGTGTCAACATTTTTCACACCCCTTTTTGAACAGTTGGCAACCCTGCGAAAGAGAACATTAAAATTTTCAACAGCTGCGTTTTGTTTATTTACTTTTGGAAAAAAACAATATATAAAATTTAAAATAATACCCAAAAACTGTTCAAATACTGAAACAAACTGCAAATTTTAATATTTGATTGGAAAATGTCCGGAAAAAATCGTCGCAGTCAAAAAAAAGTAATTAAATTATGCGAAAAATGTAGGATGGAGGTGAAAGAGAATCAAGATAGTATTGTGTGTGACAAATGTGATAAACTTTTTCATGTATCATGCACCGGTTTAAGTAAACAACAATTTTCATACTTAGTAGACAATGAGATTGAAGCATATTTTTGCAAACAATGTAATGTAAACAGTGATAATGTAAGAGAAGAATTGAGCGACATAAAAAAACAACTAACTAAACTCGATCAGCTGTCTGAAGTGAAGGATGCCATATCTTTTATGTCCAAGCAATACGACGAAATATTACGAGGGGTGGCAGAGAATAAAAAGAAAATTGATGTTTTACAAAAAGAAAATAATTTGTTAAAATTGGAAGTAAATGAGCTAAAAGAGACCGTAAAATTCTTAAATTCTGAACAAGTCAGTAAAAACTGCATCATAAAAGGTGTAGAAGTTAAAGAAAATGCCCCTGCCGTGGATACCTTAATACATATTTCAAAAGGTGTTGGTGTTGACATAAAAGAGGAGAATGTTGAAGATGCTTATATTATTAAAGACAGAAATGAAACTAGAAATAGAAACACTATTATTGTTAAATTCAATTCAAAAAAAATCTAAAGATTCGCTTATGGCTGCTAAATCAAAATTTAAAGTTAATGAAGCGACTAAGAGCATATATGTAAATGAGTTTTTGTGTAAAGATACTCTTAAGCTATTTAATTATGCTAAATCTCTAAAGAAAGTTGGTTACAACTCGATCTACACACATAATGGAAAAATTTATGCAAGGTTAAGTGCGACATCGCGACCAATTCTGATTAAAAATGAAAAAGAGGTAGATGACTTACTATTTGAGGCCTCTACAAACCAAGGCAAGCGTAGATCCGTTCGAGGAAGAGCTGTTAGAGAGGATGAAGAAGATGCTGTAAACCCTTCGTCTTTTTTTTCTCCAGCACGGTAAAATTAGCAAATTAGTAAATTTCTTTTAATTATAATGTATTTCAGTTAAGATGTATATAGTTTCTTTTTTTTTAATAATTATGAGTAATAAACACTTTGCAAATTTTAATTCCTTTCGAGTGTATTATCAGACGTTGAATTTTCCTATTTTTAATATAATTTCTGTAAACATGCGAAGCATTTCGTCAATTGAAAAATTTAATAAATTTAAGCTTATGATTTCTAAATTTCCTAAACTACCAAGCATCATTGCAGTTCAAGAAACCTGGTTCTCTTCAGACTTAAAACAAATTTACAATATATTTGGTTATAATGCTATACATTGTTGCAGACAAGATTGTTATGGTGGCACTTCGATATATATTAATAAAGATATAGATTACAAAATAGAAAGTTGTGAAAGCAAAGATTTTATCGAATCAATAACAATATCGTTGGAGAATATAATGATTATGGGGAAGCCAATGAAATTTAGTTCATTCTATAGATCGCAGAAGTGTAGTCTAAATGCCTTTTTTAACTTCATGGAAAACCTTTTACTCAGCTGTAGTCATTTTCCCAGCATGATTGTCTGTGATTCTAATATTGATTTCCGTAATGTTACAGACTCATTTGATTTGGAAAATATACTCTCAAGCTATAATTATAAACATTGTCATCAATTAATAACACGACCGAGCTCTGGTACATGTATTGACAATGTTTATAGTAATATCTCAAATGATATTCTCATAGATACTATTTCTTGTTTACTAACTGATCATCTGATATTATCGATTAAAATAAAAAAATACGTCAGAAACTTGTATTATGATGAGGTAATAAAAAAAGTTTGTAATTATGAGGAAGTCAGGAATCATATAAACATTCTTCTACCTTTGTATCATGAAACTCGAGATCCATCACAAGATCTCTCCAAAATCATTGATATTATATCAACCGCGACAACAAATGCAACTATTGAAAAGAGAGATCGAAAGTTTATTAAAAATGAACTAACACCTTGGATGAATAAGAATTTGAGGGAACTTATAAGATATAAGAAAAAATTACTTAAAACGAGAAGACAGGGTAGAGCTTGCACTGATGGTATCTTAAAGCGAATAAGTAAGGTAATTAATAAGGCTTGCAGAGTATGTTTTAATAACTATTATCAGGATAATTTAGAAAAAATTCAGCAGGATCCAAGGAAAAGCTGGAAATTTCTAAACGAGAATATAGGTAGAAAGTCTAAAGATGTAATAAAAGTTTATGATGCCAATGGAAACACTATTCCTGACGTACAGAAAAGTGATATGTTCAATAATTATTTTCTCCAAATTGCTAAAATCCTAAAAAATCAAATTAGTTACTTGCCTCGAGATTCATGCAACAATCTAAGAACTTTGGAACGCACTCAATGTGGCTTCAACTTTTACACCACAACAGAAAATGTAATAAGGGAAGTTATTAATAAACTTGATACAAGCAAAGGCTGTGGACATGATGAAATTTTTCCAAAAGCTTTACTATGTTGTAGTGACTTAATTACTCCACATTTAACGAGAATATTTAATAACATGATTATTACTGCGACTTTTCCTGAAAATTTAAAAATTACCAAGATTATTCCCATACCTAAAACGAATAATGCTTCACGGATAGAAAATTTTAGGCCAATTGCATTACTTTCTATAATTGACAAAATATTTGAAAAATGTCTTTATGAACAACTTTCCTCATATTTTAACCATAATAACTTGCTATATGAATACCAATTTGGGTTCAGAAAAGGATGTGGCCCTGAGGAAGCTGTTGTGAACGTGATAAATAATATATGCAAAGGACTTGATGATGGTTATAATGGAGTTGCCGGCATTTTTTACGATTTTTCTAAAGCTTTTGATCTTGTAGAACATAAAATCCTCATAGAGAAACTTGCTTACTATGGAGTCGAGAGAGAGGCGATAAAACTATTAGATAGTTATTTGACAAATAGAAAGCAATATGTTGAGATCAACAATCAGAAGAGTTCCGTTGGAACTGTTGAGTATGGAGTTCCGCAAGGAAGTGTATTGGGCCCTCTACTTTTTAGCGTTTATATCAACGATATTAAAAACCTACAGCTTTTTGGAAAATTGGTAATGTTTGCAGATGATATAAGTGTATTTTACCCATATAAATGTGAAACTGTATTAAAAGCTCATATGGAATACGACGCTGCAATGATTACGGAATATGCGAGAATTAACAGGCTAAGCTTGAATGCGGGAAAAACAAAAATATTAAGGTTTAGACCTAACACTGTCATTAACAAAAATTTTAGTGCATATGTAGATGGGAAAGTTGTAGAGGAGAGTTTTGATACAAAATACCTAGGTGTTAATCTACAAAGTAATCTCTCGTGGGATAAACACATAAGATACATTAAGCAAAAGGTTTCTTCTGCAACAGGACTGATTTACAAATTTAGAAATAAATTTAACACTCAAACTAAACTATTAATATACAAATCCTTGATTCAAAGTCATTTTAATTATTTAGCTATTATATATGCATGGAACAAAGGCAATGAACTCAGATCTCTACAACGCTCCCAAAATAAGGCACTGAAAGCTGTTTTTAATCTCCCATTGTCTACTTCTACTTTGGTTTTATACAGAGATATAACAAAAACAATATTGCCTATAAGAGGCTTATATAAACTTCAGCTTTTGCTTTATGTATACAAGTCTTTGCATAATATCGGACACCGTACTGTTTTATTTGCCAGAAATCAAAATGTTTTCAATACTAGGAATGCAAGTAACTTGAGAATAGCATTGTGTAGACTAGAGAGAACGAAGCAAAGAGTGCAGCACGTTGGTAGTTTAGAATATAATGACTTACCGGAAAATTTGAAAAACATTCCTATATTCTCAATCTTTAAAAACGCTCTTAAAGAACATTTAATTAATAACATTGAAATGCTTCTTATGTAGTAAAACTGAACAGATTATGTTAATTTAATTTATTGCAATATTTATTGTTATTAAAATAACGTTTTAAAGTTTTATTAAACATAATTTTTTTTTTATATATACATATATATTGTTAAATTAAATTTATTTTTTTCTTCTTGTACATATATATGTTCTAATATGAATTATCTGATATATTCACTTTGCCAACTGGCCTCAATAATGTCCACTGGACGCTGAGGCAAAAAATTATATTGTTTTTGTACATATTTAGAAATAAAGAATAATTAAAAAAAAAAAAAAAAAAAAAAGTGTGTCAACATTTTTCACACCCCTTTTTGAAAGTGTGTCAACATTTTTCACACCCCTTTTTGAAAGTGTGTCAAAATTTTTCACACCCCTTTTTGAAAGTGTGTCACAATTTTTCACACCCCTTTTTGAAAGTGTGTCAAAATTTTTCACACCCCTTTTTTAAAGTGTGTCAAAATTTTTCACACCCCTTTTTGAAAGTGTGTCAAAATTTTTCACACCCCTTTTTGAAAGTGTGTCAACATTTTTCACACCCCTTTTTGAAAGTGTGTCAACATTTTTCACACCCCTTTTTGAAAGTGTGTCAAAATTTTTCACACCCCTTTTTGAAAGTGTGTCAACATTTTTCACACCCCTTTTTGAAAGTGTGTCACAATTTTTCACACCCCTTTTTGAAAGTGTGTCACAATTTTTCACACCCCTTTTTGAAAGTGTGTCAAAATTTTTCACACCCCTTTTTTAAAGTGTGTCAAAATTTTTCACACCCCTTTTTGAAAGTGTGTCAAAATTTTTCACACCCCTTTTTGAAAGTGTGTCAACATTTTTCACACCCCTTTTTGAAAGTGTGTCAACATTTTTCACACCCCTTTTTGAAAGTGTGTCAAAATTTTTCACACCCCTTTTTGAAAGTGTGTCAACATTTTTCACACCCCTTTTTGAAAGTGTGTCACAATTTTTCACACCCCTTTTTGAAAGTGTGTCACAATTTTTCACACCCCTTTTTGAAAGTGTGTCAAAATTTTTCACACCCCTTTTTTAAAGTGTGTCAAAATTTTTCACACCCCTTTTTGAAAGTGTGTCAAAATTTTTCACACCCCTTTTTGAAAGTGTGTCAACATTTTTCACACCCCTTTTTGAAAGTGTGTCAACATTTTTCACACCCCTTTTTGAAAGTGTGTCAAAATTTTTCACACCCCTTTTTGAAAGTGTGTCAACATTTTTCACACCCCTTTTTGAAAGTGTGTCACAATTTTTCACACCCCTTTTTGAAAGTGTGTCACAATTTTTCACACCCCTTTTTGAAAGTGTGTCACAATTTTTCACACCCCTTTTTGAAAGTGTGTCAAAATTTTTCACACCCCTTTTTGAAAGTGTGTCAACATTTTTCACACCCCTTTTTGAAAGTGTGTCAAAATTTTTCACACCCCTTTTTGAAAGTGTGTCAAAATTTTTCACACCCCTTTTTGAAAGTGTGTCAAAATTTTTCACACCCCTTTTTGAACGTGTGTCAAAATTTTTCACACCCCTTTTTGAAAGTGTGTCAAAATGTTTCACACCCCTTTTTGAAAGTGTGTCACAATTTTTCACACCCCTTTTTGAAAGTGTGTCAACATTTTTCACACCCCTTTTTGAAAGTGTGTCAACATTTTTCACACCCCTTTTTGATAGTGCGTCAAAATTTTGCACACCCCTTTTTGATAGTGTGTCACAATTTTTCACACCCCTTTTTGAAAGTGTGTCAACATTTTTCACACCCCTTTTTGAAAGCGTGTCAAAATTTTTCACACCCCTTTTTTAAGTGTCAAAATTTTTCACACCCCTTTTTGAAAGTGTGTCAAAATTTTTCACACCCCTTTTTGAAAGTGTGTCAACATTTTTCACACCCCTTTTTGAAAGTGTGTCAACATTTTTCACACCCCTTTTTGAAAGTGTGTCAAAATTTTTCACACCCCTTTTTGAAAGTGTGTCAACATTTTTCACACCCCTTTTTGAAAGTGTGTCACAATTTTTCACACCCCTTTTTGAAAGTGTGTCACAATTTTTCACACCCCTTTTTGAAAGTGTGTCACAATTTTTCACACCCCTTTTTGAAAGTGTGTCACAATTTTTCACACCCCTTTTTGAAAGTGTGTCACAATTTTTCACACCCCTTTTTGAAAGTGTGTCAAAATTTTTCACACCCCTTTTTGAAAGTGTGTCACAATTTTTCACACCCCTTTTTGAAAGTGTGTCAACATTTTTCACACCCCTTTTTGAAAGTGTGTCACAATTTTTCACACCCCTTTTTGAAAGTGTGTCAAAATTTTTCACACCCCTTTTTGAAAGTGTGTCAAAATTTTTCACACCCCTTTTTGAAAGTGTGTCAAAATTTTTCACACCCCTTTTTGAAAGTGTGTCAAAATTTTTCACACCCCTTTTTGAAAGTGTGCAACAATTTTTCACACCCCTTTTTGAAAGTGTGTCAACATTTTTCACACCCCTTTTTGAAAGTGTGTCAACATTTTTCACACCCCTTTTTTGAAAGTGTGTCACAATTTTTCACACCCCTTTTTGAAAGTGTGTCACAATTTTTCACACCCCTTTTTGAAAGTGTGTCACAATTTTTCACACCCCTTTTTGAAAGTGTGTCAAAATTTTTCACACCCCTTTTTGAAAGTGTGTCACAATTTTTCACACCCCTTTTTGAAAGTGTGTCAACATTTTTCACACCCCTTTTTGAAAGTGTGTCAAAATTTTTCACACCCCTTTTTGAAAGTGTGTCAACATTTTTCACACCCCTTTTTGAAAGTGTGTCACAATTTTTCACACCCCTTTTTGAAAGTGTGTCAACATTTTTCACACCCCTTTTTGAAAGTGTGTCAACATTTTTCACACCCCTTTTTGAAAGTGTGTCAAAATTTTTCACACCCCTTTTTGAAAGTGTGTCAACATTTTTCACACCCCTTTTTGAAAGTGTGTCAAAATTTTTCACACCCCTTTTTGAAAGTGTGTCACAATTTTTCACACCCCTTTTTGAAAGTGTGTCACAATTTTTCACACCCCTTTTTGAAAGTGTGTCACAATTTTTCACACCCCTTTTTGAAAGTGTGTCAAAATTTTTCACACCCCTTTTTGAAAGTGTGTCACAATTTTTCACACCCCTTTTTGAAAGTGTGTCACAATTTTTCACACCCCTTTTTGAAAGTGTGTCAAAATTTTTCACACCCCTTTTTGAAAGTGTGTCACAATTTTTCACACCCCTTTTTGAAAGTGTGTCACAATTTTTCACACCCCTTTTTGAAAGTGTGTCACAATTTTTCACACCCCTTTTTGAAAGTGTGTCAAAATTTTTCACACCCCTTTTTGAAAGTGTGTCACAATTTTTCACACCCCTTTTTGAAAGTGTGTCACAATTTTTCACACCCCTTTTTGAAAGTGTGTCACAATTTTTCACACCCCTTTTTGAAAGTGTATCACAATTTTTCACACCCCTTTTTGAAAGTGTGTCAACATTTTTCACACCCCTTTTTGAAAGTGTGTCAAAATTTTTCACACCCCTTTTTGAAAGTGTGTCAACATTTTTCACACCCCTTTTTGAAAGTGTGTCACAATTTTTCACACCCCTTTTTGAAAGTGTGTCACAATTTTTCACACCCCTTTTTGAAAGTGTGTCAAAATTTTTCACACCCCTTTTTTAAAGTGTGTCAAAATTTTTCACACCCCTTTTTGAAAGTGTGTCAAAATTTTTCACACCCCTTTTTGAAAGTGTGTCAACATTTTTCACACCCCTTTTTGAAAGTGTGTCAACATTTTTCACACCCCTTTTTGAAAGTGTGTCAAAATTTTTCACACCCCTTTTTGAAAGTGTGTCAACATTTTTCACACCCCTTTTTGAAAGTGTGTCACAATTTTTCACACCCCTTTTTGAAAGTGTGTCACAATTTTTCACACCCCTTTTTGAAAGTGTGTCACAATTTTTCACACCCCTTTTTGAAAGTGTGTCAAAATTTTTCACACCCCTTTTTGAAAGTGTGTCAACATTTTTCACACCCCTTTTTGAAAGTGTGTCAAAATTTTTCACACCCCTTTTTGAAAGTGTGTCAAAATTTTTCACACCCCTTTTTGAAAGTGTGTCAAAATTTTTCACACCCCTTTTTGAACGTGTGTCAAAATTTTTCACACCCCTTTTTGAAAGTGTGTCAAAATGTTTCACACCCCTTTTTGAAAGTGTGTCACAATTTTTCACACCCCTTTTTGAAAGTGTGTCAACATTTTTCACACCCCTTTTTGAAAGTGTGTCAACATTTTTCACACCCCTTTTTGATAGTGCGTCAAAATTTTGCACACCCCTTTTTGATAGTGTGTCACAATTTTTCACACCCCTTTTTGAAAGTGTGTCAACATTTTTCACACCCCTTTTTGAAAGCGTGTCAAAATTTTTCACACCCCTTTTTTAAGTGTCAAAATTTTTCACACCCCTTTTTGAAAGTGTGTCAAAATTTTTCACACCCCTTTTTGAAAGTGTGTCAACATTTTTCACACCCCTTTTTGAAAGTGTGTCAACATTTTTCACACCCCTTTTTGAAAGTGTGTCAAAATTTTTCACACCCCTTTTTGAAAGTGTGTCAACATTTTTCACACCCCTTTTTGAAAGTGTGTCACAATTTTTCACACCCCTTTTTGAAAGTGTGTCACAATTTTTCACACCCCTTTTTGAAAGTGTGTCACAATTTTTCACACCCCTTTTTGAAAGTGTGTCACAATTTTTCACACCCCTTTTTGAAAGTGTGTCACAATTTTTCACACCCCTTTTTGAAAGTGTGTCAAAATTTTTCACACCCCTTTTTGAAAGTGTGTCACAATTTTTCACACCCCTTTTTGAAAGTGTGTCAACATTTTTCACACCCCTTTTTGAAAGTGTGTCACAATTTTTCACACCCCTTTTTGAAAGTGTGTCAAAATTTTTCACACCCCTTTTTGAAAGTGTGTCAAAATTTTTCACACCCCTTTTTGAAAGTGTGTCAAAATTTTTCACACCCCTTTTTGAAAGTGTGTCAAAATTTTTCACACCCCTTTTTGAAAGTGTGCCACAATTTTTCACACCCCTTTTTGAAAGTGTGTCAACATTTTTCACACCCCTTTTTGAAAGTGTGTCAACATTTTTCACACCCCTTTTTGAAAGTGTGTCAAAATTTTTCACACCCCTTTTTGAAAGTGTGTCACAATTTTTCACACCCCTTTTTGAAAGTGTGTCACAATTTTTCACACCCCTTTTTGAAAGTGTGTCAAAATTTTTCACACCCCTTTTTGAAAGTGTGTCACAATTTTTCACACCCCTTTTTGAAAGTGTGTCAACATTTTTCACACCCCTTTTTGAAAGTGTGTCAAAATTTTTCACACCCCTTTTTGAAAGTGTGTCAACATTTTTCACACCCCTTTTTGAAAGTGTGTCACAATTTTTCACACCCCTTTTTTGAAAGTGTGTCAACATTTTTCACACCCCTTTTTGAAAGTGTGTCAACATTTTTCACACCCCTTTTTGAAAGTGTGTCAAAATTTTTCACACCCCTTTTTGAAAGTGTGTCAACATTTTTCACACCCCTTTTTGAAAGTGTGTCAAAATTTTTCACACCCCTTTTTGAAAGTGTGTCACAATTTTTCACACCCCTTTTTGAAAGTGTGTCACAATTTTTCACACCCCTTTTTGAAAGTGTGTCACAATTTTTCACACCCCTTTTTGAAAGTGTGTCAAAATTTTTCACACCCCTTTTTGAAAGTGTGTCACAATTTTTCACACCCCTTTTTGAAAGTGTGTCACAATTTTTCACACCCCTTTTTGAAAGTGTGTCAAAATTTTTCACACCCCTTTTTGAAAGTGTGTCACAATTTTTCACACCCCTTTTTGAAAGTGTGTCACAATTTTTCACACCCCTTTTTGAAAGTGTGTCACAATTTTTCACACCCCTTTTTGAAAGTGTGTCAAAATTTTTCACACCCCTTTTTGAAAGTGTGTCACAATTTTTCACACCCCTTTTTGAAAGTGTGTCACAATTTTTCACACCCCTTTTTGAAAGTGTGTCACAATTTTTCACACCCCTTTTTGAAAGTGTATCACAATTTTTCACACCCCTTTTTGAAAGTGTGTCACAATTTTTCACACCCCTTTTTGAAAGTGTGTCAACATTTTTCACACCCCTTTTTGAAAGTGTGTCAACATTTTTCACACCCCTTTTTGAAAGTGTGTCACAATTTTTCACACCCCTTTTTGAAAGTGTGTCAAAATTTCTCACACCCCTTTTTGAAAGTGTGTCAAAATTTTTCACACCCCTTTTTGAAAGTGTGTCAAAATTTTTCACACCCCTTTTTGAAAGTGTGTCAACATTTTTCACACCCCTGTTTGAAAGTGTGTCAAAATTTTTCACACCCCTTTTTGAAAGTGTGTCACAATTTTTCACACCCCTTTTTGAAAGTGTGTCAAAATTTTTCACACCCCTTTTTGAAAGTGTCACAATTTTTCACACCCCTTTTTGAAAGTGTGCAAAGGTTTTGCAAATACAATTTTGGTTTTGCAAATACAATTTTGGTTTTGCAAATACAATTTTGTTTTTGCAAATACAATTTTGCTTTTGCAAATACAATTTTGCTTTTGCAAATACAATTTTGGTTTTGCAAATACAATTTTGTTTTTGCAAATACAATTTTGGTTTTGCAAATACAATTTTGGTTTTGCAAATACAATTTTGGTTTTGCAAATACAATTTTGTTTTTGCAAATACAATTTTGCTTTTGCAAATACAATTTTGCTTTTGCAAATGCAATTTTGGTTTTGCAAATGCAATTTTGGTTTTGCAAATACAATTTTGGTTTTGCAAATACAATTTTGCTTTTGCAAATACAATTTTGGTTTTGCAAATACAATTTTGGTTTTGCAAATACAATTTTGGTTTTGCAAATACAATTTTGTTTTTGCAAATACAATTTTGCTTTTGCAAATACAATTTTGGTTTTGCAAATACAATTTTGGTTTTGCAAATACAATTTTGGTTTTGCAAATACAATTTTGGTTTTGCAAATACAATTTTGTTTTGGCAAATACAATTTTGGCTTTGCAAATACAATTTTGCTTTTGCAAATACAATTTTGTTTTTGCAAATACAATTTTGGTTTTGCAAATACAATTTTGGCTTTGCAAATACAATTTTGGTTTTGCAAATACAATTTTGGCTTTGCAAATACAATTTTGGTTTTGCAAATACAATTTTGTTTTTGCAAATACAATTTTGTTTTGGCAAATACAATTTTGCTTTTGCAAATACAATTTTGCTTTTGCAAACACAATTTTGTTTTTGGAAATACAATTTTGTTTTTGCAAATACAATTTTGCTTTTGCAAATACAATTTTGTTTTTGCAAATACAATTTTGGTTTTGCAAATACAATTTTGGCTTTGCAAATACAATTTTGGTTTTGCAAATACAATTTTGGTTTTGCAAATACAATTTTGGCTTTGCAAATACAATTTTGGCTTTGAAAATACAATTTTGGCTTTGCAAATACAATTTTGGCTTTGCAAATACAATTTTGCTTTTGCAAATACAATTTTGGTTTTGCAAATACAATTTTGGCTTTGCAAATACAATTTTGGCTTTGCAAATACAATTTTGGCTTTGCAAATACAATTTTGGCTTTGCAAATACAATTTTGGTTTTGAAAATACAATTTTGGCTTTGCAAATACAATTTTGGTTTTGCAAATACAATTTTGGCTTTGCAAATACAATTTTGTTTTTGCAAATACAATTTTGCTTTTGCAAATACAATTTTGGTTTTGAAAATACAATTTTGGCTTTGCAAATACAATTTTGCAAATACAATTTTGGTTTTGCAAATACAATTTTGGTTTTGCAAATACAATTTTGGCTTTGCAAATACAATTTTGGTTTTGCAAATACAATTTTGGTTTTGCAAATACAATTTTGGCTTTGCAAATACAATTTTGGTTTTGCAAATACAATTTTGGCTTTGCAAATACAATTTTGTTTTTGCAAATACAATTTTGCTTTTGCAAATACAATTTTGGTTTTGAAAATACAATTTTGGCTTTGCAAATACAATTTTGCTTTTGCAAATACAATTTTGTTTTTGCAAATACAATTTTGTTTTTGCAAATACAATTTTGTTTTTGCAAATACAATTTTGGTTTTGCAAATACAATTTTGTTTTGGCAAATACAATTTTGGCTTTGCAAATACAATTTTGGTTTTGCAAATACAATTTTGGTTTTGCAAATACAATTTTGGCTTTGCAAATACAATTTTGGCTTTGCAAATACAATTTTGGCTTTGCAAATACAATTTTGGTTTTGCAAATACAATTTTGGTTTTGCAAATACAATTTTGGTTTTGCAAATACAATTTTGGTTTTGCAAATACAATTTTGGTTTTGCAAATACAATTTTGTTTTTGCAAATACAATTTTTTCTTTGCAAATACAATTTTGTTTTTGCAAATAGAATTTTGTTTTTGCAAATACAATTTTGATTTTGCAAATACAATTTTGCTTTTGCAAATACCATTTTGTTTTTGCAAATACAATTTTGGTTTTGCAAATACAATTTTGCTTTTGCAAAGACAATTTTGCATTTTGTTCTTAGCAATGTATTTCTTCTTCTTATACATCTATTTATGATGAATACAAAGTGGACCGAAATGGTCCTTTAGCTAAGATTCGAAAGTTTTTTTTAACCGAACAACAGGGTTGATTAATATTTCTGAGGTACATGCTGACGTATGAGTAACAATTAATTCTGTTTTGCATGAAAATATTCCTCATACGCCATGGGTGGGTAGATTATAGCTGTTGAGTATTTGAAAAAAAAAATCCTTTCTTTGTTTGCCTTGTTTGTAAATATTTCATAAGTTTATTGGAAATTTCCTTTAATCCCGTACTCCACTCTTTATTCTAAATACCTTTGAAGGTGCACATAGAACACGGCAATCCAGCTGTCTATCATCCGAAAAAAATTTGTTGCAAAACATTTCTTTACTTTATTTTGAGTGTGAATAAATTCGTCAAATAAATTTTCGTCTTTTTTTTGTTTTTTGTTATTGATGTGTTGTGTTGTGCTGCGATGAGATGTGATATGTTGCATTAATATGCAGATGCATTTTATTTTTGGGATTTAGTTGGGAATATTTTTCATTGTTGTTGTTGTTGTTTTTGTTGTTACAAAATAAATGTTTATTTTCCATTGATGCTAAATAAAAGCCATTTAGAGAAAAATGAACAACGAGATGGAAAATCCTACACTTTGAATTGTAGGCTGTAGTGATATGCGACAGAGGTACGTGCCTGTCCCACAAAAAATACAAGAAAATATAGAAAACAAATGTGTTCTAAGCCTAGATGTCCATTTATTACAGAAAAAAGAATTTCGTTTTTCAGTTTTTTTTTAGTTTGTTTTCCTAAACACCCTGTGGATTAGAAGCTTTAATCTCTAAGCCTTAAGCTTAAATGTACTAAAAACCAACACTTGCCTAAAACTAACTAAAGAGGCTTCATGCACTTGCTTTGGCTGTAGCCGTAGTTTGTGTTGCTGATACCGTGTTGGTGCTGGTGCTACTGCTGGTGATAGTGATGTTGTTGGCAACGTGTTTCTAAGCAATAGAATTTTGTCGCATTTACGTGTTTGTTGGTGTGTGTGTGTGTGTGTGTATGTGTTGTGACAAAAACAAACAAACAAAACTCTTTACGTTTCAAAAAATTTTGCTACAGCACAGGACTTTGAATATTTTTCCCCCATTTTAGTTTTGTAAACCAACAATGGCAATAACAACAACTTCTCCAATCCAACAAATATTGTTGTTTTGTTTTGTTTCAATTGTCGTGTTTTATTTTTTTATTTAAAACAAATCCTATTTTGTATGCAATAGAATTTGTTATTGTTATGCATGAGTAAGAAAGAATTTTTTCACTCGCCATTGTCCCCACTCCTCTTAGTCCAGCCACCAGCAGAACAAGCAAATATTGATTTTGTGGAATTTTTTTTTTGGCAGATTTTTTTTTTTTGTTGTTTTTGCATTTGCAGCAGGAAAATAAATAAATATAGTTTTGATAAACAATACGTTATGGTTTACAAGTCTATTGATTATTTGCTTAGAAAATAAATACACGCTCGTTTCAAAAATTCTTATTTTAAATTCAACTCAAAAAATCATAAAAAAAAATCATTCATTCATACGTTTTATGTATACCAGTGGGGGAAGAATGTATTTATACGATTTGCCGTATGAATTAAATTTGAATATTATTTGCAATTTGGTCAAGAGTAAAGAGGAGTGCTTTAAAAATATTGTGCTCCTCTTCATTTAAGAGAATTTATAAGAATTTGAAATATTTTTACAGGATTTGGCTTCCGCTCCCCCACTCTTATTTCCTTAATCAGCCTGTCGCGATCTATCAGCAAGAATAATTGTGAACCTTAAGAGTTCATTAGAATTGACATATGTAAGCCTGAGTGAACTTACATACATAAATACATGTACGTATGTATGTACACAATTGGTCATTAAAACTCTCCAGTCAGAATTACAACCTAGCTTCTCACACTACTTATATTGTGTATGTTAATTTTATACATGATTGCGGCTGGACCTTCAGTTTAAAGTCGACGCCGAACATTAGCTTTTTGAGAAACTTATTTAAGGCAACTTTATTTCATTTACTCTCAGAGTTTTTGCCAGAAATGTGTTGAGAGGAAGTCGTAGAAGTAATATTTGTTTGCCTTTCGCTTTGCTGTAGATGCCTGACGTGGGGTTGGACCGTGGCCGCTCGTCTAATAAGCATACAAACTACCTGCTAGACAGCGATGACTTCAACGACTTGAACTTAACGTTGGTAAATCTTGCTTAAGTCATTCGCATACCATTGGCTGATGTGTATAGCTCAGCTATGGCTGTCCATTTGAATCTAAAAATTTGACAAAGAAACACAATTTCTTCCAAATCTGACCATTTAATTGCAGATTGAAATACACGAGGAGTTTTTTCCCGGCATGCATACATACATACATAATTCTGTCATTACAACCCTTCAGTCAGGAATACGGCCTAGCCTCTCACACCACTCATGTTGTATATGTTAATTTTATACATGAGGGTGTGAGAAGCTAGGCCGAAATCCTGACAGAAGAGTTGTAATGGCCAATTATGTATGTATGTGGCGGGACCTACAGTTTAAAATCTACTCCGAACGACAGATTTTCTGAGAAACTTTTCATGGCATAATTTCTACCTGTATGTCGTATACAAAATTCAAAGTTCCTTTGATAAATGGCTACAAATACCTCAGTGCTATGATGCAATATTGAAGGTTAGACTATTAGCAAAACATACGACCACACCTGCATATCACTGCAATATAGGTTTCTGCTCTAAAGCTTTCTTCGCCTTTTGTAAGCATTTCAAACTTTATTTGAACAAATATACCTCACACCTTAATGCGCCTTATACGGAAGGATCCAAATAAAAGACTTGAAAGCGGGGCATTGTTTATTATGGTGAAATAAACAAGAGATTTTGCTTGAATTTAGCACATCTTTCGATTGCATAGACCTCTATGAGGAAGATGAACGTGAGTTTTTATATGCGTTTGGGAGTGTTCTCCGTTTATTACAGAAAAGTATATGGGCTGTGGGTTACTTTATTCATTTCTGTAATTAAGGGTCGTTGCAGACCATTGCCCAAAATCATACAGTTTACAGGCTATATTCAGAGGACAGATAAGAAGCGAACTATAAGTCACTCGATACATTAACTTGCGATGACTACCAGTGAATTTTGTTTTACAATAATTTCATAAAGATCAGGTCTTCACTATAATGTGCAATGGATTTTAATCCAATGGAACGTCTAGTGCCACAGTAAAATAGGTTTCCATTGCCCCACGCTAGTTTCTTTATTCCTGTTGAGATGTTTAAAAAAATTGTTTTGTCTACCTAGACAGTAGTTGCGTAGGTCAGTGTTGATCTAACCATCATGGATGCCTCAGGATTTCACTGGAAACATTTTTTTCGTATTTCGTTTTGGTGGAAATGTCTGATGTGAGGTTTGAACCGAGGCATCATGTCTAAGAACCTACTAAACTACGACGATGACACAGCGTACTTGGTTGAATTTATTTCACTTGTTAACGTGAAATCGTTTGGAATGCCTAGACTTTAAAGGCGGTACCACGCCCCCAACCCCGCCTCTGCAAATATAATGAAAGGATAAAGCAGTTCTCAGCACAACCACTACAGATTTTAAAAAACTGTATGAGGTTTTTCCAGGAACTGGAAGAGCCATTACAGTTCAAAGATGAAGCCATTGAACAATATCTAAAGCTGCAGACCTTGGGGGGAATTCAATCGTTGCTTTTCTGCATACTTTTAACTCTCCACATATGACACATCATATTATCACAAGTTCATTTGCTATTTAACTACCAAAATATGTCGTAACTTACAAAAGGGCAAAAAAACTTTTAAATTTTGTAGCAAAATTTGAAAATTTCTTCTCAAAAAGATTTAAAAAGAAAAAAAAAGAAAATGATTTGCTCTAATATATCAGGCAATTTTTTTTGTCTCCCCTCTTTTGATGTATTTTTTGTCATTTTCCAAATTATTGAAAAAAAAAATCGTACACACACACACACACAAACAGAGAAAATGTCAGTAAAACGACGTGCATAGAAGGATGGGTCCTTTTTAAAAAGGTATTATGCCATTAAGGATACAACATGTTGTGTGCAATTTACTTAAAATAATCAGTCATTTGTACAGATTCTACTCCTATTATTATTGTTTTGTTTGAAACAACATAGAGAAGAGACACATTAATCCTTATGATATAAACGTGGGTAAATGTATAAGTAGTTAGAAGTTGTAAAAGAAAAATATTTGAAATTAACAATGACTGACGACTCTTTACAAGGCCTTAGATTTGATTAGTGAGGGAAATAGCATCAAATTTTATTTAAAATTTGCTTCAGCGTTGAAACTATTTTCTTATCCTTTACTTAAGTGAACAATAAAAACTGTTGTTGTAGAGCACAGAAGTCACTCAGAAAATGCAATTGCATTCGGAAAAAGTGAGGATATATGGTCTTATTTTCCTTGTGCGGATTTTTCGACAATGACCATGAAAACCGATATGTTCCTGAACTGCAATTCAAGATTATGAACTGGATGGCATGTGGTTTCCACAAGGTGTAGCCACGAGCGGTATAATACGATTTTCTTGCATGAAAACTTTTCAGAAAAGGTAATTTCACGTTTCGAAGACGCCAATTGGTGGCCATATTAAGCGATTTGACGTGGTTTTATATTTTTTTTTATGGTGCGTCCCTCACATTTCAGCACTTTCCAGAAATAATTACCAAGAAATGATTAAAGGCAGTGGCTTAAATATGAGAAGAGAGAATGAGAAAGACTTGCTCGAAATTCGGTGGTTCTCGACAAACGACTTCAGAGCCATATTATTCGATTAGGAGCAGTTTAGACATTTTTGTGGAGCTACTCTCACATTTCTGCACTTGAAAGCCAACATTCCAGAAGTTATTGCCAAGGCACGAATTGAAATGATTATAGGCAATGGATTATTACTTAAAAGCCAGAAAAGCAAATGAGAAATCCTTGCTCGAAGTCCGGTGATTCTCGACAAATGACTTTAGAGCCTCTGTGTTGATGGCAAATAAGTTTTCGTTGATCGTTTGGTAGGATCTGAAAATTTGTTTAATCTGGAATACTATATCCTAGCCATGTCAGCAGCTCTAGTCTCTAAACCAACCAATGAATTGAAAAAACTGTGACTAAATTGATCAATGCAGAAGGTTCAAGACGAAAGCATTTTTGTTTGACTGAATTTGATGAGAATTTTTGAAGCAAACACCCTCAAACCGTACGTATGAAACAAATCATTTGATGGCAGAAGGCTACAGACCATAAGCATTTTTGTTTGACTGAATTTGATGAGAAATTGTGAAGCCAGCACCTTCAAACCGTACGTATGAAACAAATCATTTGTTTTCAAAAGGTCCCAGACCATACAAATTTTTGTGTGACTGAATTTTATGAGAAATTGTGAAGCAAGCACCCTAGAACCGTACGTATGAAACAAATCATTTGCTTGTAGAAGGTTCCAAATCATACGCATTTTTGTTTGACTGAATTTTATGAGAAATTTTGAAGCAAACATCATCAAACCGTACGTTAGAAACAAATCATTTGCTTGCAGAAGGTTCCAGGCCAAACTCACTTTTGTTTGACTGAATTTGATGAAAAGTTTTGCACCAAGCAAACCGTAAGAATAAAACAAGTAATTTGTTTGCAGACGGTTCCAGACCATACGCATTTTTTGTTTGACTACATTTGCGGACAAATTTTAAAGCAAGCGCCTTCAAACTATACGCATGAAACAAATCATTTGCTGGCAGAAGGCTCCAGACTATACGCACTTTTTTTTTACTGAATTTGATGAAAAACTTTGAAGCAAACAAATTATTCTATGGTTAGCGATGTAGTCTGGAAGCTTCCCTAAAAATAGCAAAAAGTCGGAGATAACTTGAATGACATTTTAGTAAAATAGAATTTTAAATTCATCCACGTGAACTATATATTATAGTGTGTACGCTTCTATTTATTTCTATATGTCCTTTACATTCTAATGTTCATAGTTTGGAGAGGACAACAGAAAAAAAGAAAAAAAAAGTAGCAGAAGGAAATTCTTTCAATATCAACTAATACATCGACAAACACTCACAGACACGCATATATTTGAACATAGATACAAAGTCATAACGACTATAAAGAACAATACAGAGAAGAGAAAAAAAAACCGAAAAGAGAAAACATCACATGCTATCAACAATAATAATGATGTTTTTGTAACTATTTTCCGTAAATCTATGTTGTTGTAGAAAGTTAATATAACACAGGCTTAATATACATTCTCTCTCTCGCATACCACTATGCTTTTGCTAAGCAAATACTTCCTTTCTCTCTCTCTAGCCTATTATGTTGCACTAATGCAGTGTATTTTTGTATTGTGTTTGCATTTTTAAGTTTCATGTTCAATACTAGCAAGAGGGTGTGTATGTAAGGTATGAGTGTATGTGTGTGTGTTGTCTAAATGCTAGTGTATTTGTAATAATAGAAAGTAATTCATTTCATTTGTCATACTTTTAAAGAACTCATGTGTGAACGTTTTTCTAAATGGTTGCCTTGTACTATGCTACACGTATAAGAGGAAGAGAGAGTTTAAGAGGCAACAGTACATACTCTCTTTAAGATACTTCATACAGACAGTTTTATATTTCAATAGACAATTTCTGTTTTAACGAGGTTTCACTGTATTTTTCTATGTTCGTAATCTGTGTATTTTTTAGGAAAAATAATGATTGCATTGACATCGCATCCAAAAAGGATGGATTTTTCTGTCCTTTCAAAAACCAATTTTTTTTCTTCTTTTCATTTCAGGTATGATATTGAAAAATAAGAACAATACTTATGCTGTTCTATTATTGTTGTTGTTGTTATTTATCCTTATTACTCTTTTGTTTTTATAAATTTGATTTTCTTTGTCTCTCTCTCTCTCTATCTGTTAGTTGTTCTGCTTGTATTTTTACGTATGTTTGCATGTTTATTTAGTCTAATTCCTTATTTTAAGCAAGTTAATCCTTTTTATAGATCCTATTTCCTCATTTTCTGTCTCAACCAACTCAGTTTCAATTTCATTTTAAATTGGAAAAAAATTTCTTTTTGCTACGGTTAGTTTCTAATGAAAACCAGGTAAGAAAATTGCAATCTTTGCAGCTCATTCATGCTCACCCTACAGCGTATTGTAACATTCTCCTGCTTAGATTGGAGTTGATGGATTTTTATTTACTTTTGAGGGGAAAAAATTTACTAGCCATACATACATAAGATTTAAGGGCGGCACAAAAACATGGGAAAATGAAGATCTTGTGCAAACCATGCATATACCAAAGGAGAGAAATTCATTCTTATTTTCAATAGATTCCTTAAAGTGGTGAAAGGATTTGCAGATCTAAACTGAATCCCAATTATTTCCTAGTTGGCTAAATTAAATTAGGTGAGGTAATATCACAGAAAAGAGCTTCAAAGAATATGAGAATAATACTGAACCGTAAACTAATATGGAAGGCTCATATGGAGGGCATTTCAAGGAGGACAAAGTACATATGCATTCGATGTGTACCATGATTGTCAGGCCAGTAGTGAAGGAAGGTGAAATTGGATGAAGGAAATTAAAGTCGCCGTAGCCTTGTAGGTAGTGTGTTGGCTTATTAGACGCGAAGCCACGGTTCAAATCCCCGGTCAGACATCAAAACGAAATATGAAGAAATATTTCATCGGCGACTTCCTCTAGCAGATTTCTGGCAAAAACTCCCTGAGAGTAAATAAACCTGCCATGAAAAAGTTTCTCAGAAACTTTCGTTCGGAGTCGACATTAAACTGTAAGTCCCGCCACTATTGGATAAAAAATTAACACACACAACATGAGTGGTATTGAGAAGCTAGGCCGTAATCCTGACTGAAGGGTTGTAATGGTCAATTATGTATGTATGTACCATAGAAAAGGACTTTAAAGAATATGAGAATAATACTGAACCGTAAACTAATATGGAAGGCTTATATGGAGAGCATTTCACAGGGGACAGAGTACACCATGATCATATGAAGTCAGCATTATGCATTAGATGTGTCCCATGATTGTCAGGCCAGTAGAAAGACGGAAAGTGATATTGGATGAGAGGTAGAATCCGGATGGTGATAACCTATTCTAAAAACCACAGCTATGGAGAATAAGTTTAGCATAATGGCAGACAAAACGAATACAAGTTTCATCATGTGGAATCGAGAAACAATGTTATGAAGCTATCCTAGGATAATGCCAGTGAAGAACTACACGAAACCACATACCATGGATGTTATAATCTTCACTTGGAGTCCAAAAAAAGTCGGCATTCATGCGACAATAGTAGCCATAGTCTAGTAGGAAAGGAATACTTCTTCGGCGACTTCTTCTCAATAGATTTCTGGCAAAAACTCTGAGAGTAGGTCCCACTCATTTATAAAAATTAGCACACACAACATACATACGTGGTATGAAAAGCTACGTTGTAATCCTGACTGAAGGCTTGCAATGACCAATTTTGTATAAATTATGTGTGTAATCGTGTTTTCAGTTGCTGGTATTTCTTCTTCTGGAATAATTTGTTTAAAACTACTGTCGAATGACACAAATACGCAACAAAAAATAATTTCTCCATATGAAGAAAATTTTGTTCGGAAAATTATCACTGAAAGCATACGGAAAACTAGTACCCACATAGCTTATCAAGGCACTGTCAATGATCAGTGAAAATCCAAATGCAAAATGAACAACGAGCAGTAAGATAGGCTTTATTGGCAAGAAAGAAGTGGAATCGCCAATCTGGGACTATCGAACTAACTTTCTCTAACAGAAACAATATTTCTGCAGCATGTACACTGCGATCATGCAGGCGCATGACCAGAAAAAGTTTGATAAAAATTGATAAACACGCAGAGTATGTCCTGAAAATGAAGACGACAGCTGGAGCTACCCGTCTCGACACATGACATAAGAAATACGTAGGGTATGTCCTGAGAATTACAGACGACAAATCTGATACTAAGAGCTACTCGTCTCGACACAGGCCAGCGGCGATAGTGCACAGAATACCCCTTTAGATTGAGGTAGACTTTTAGTGGACGTAGCATCTATGTATGTACAGGACTCGACGACACAAAATGATTCGAATGGATTTCCCAGTAGCGACTGGAGACATAGATGGAGAATGGAATGTGTTATTAAGTCACAACTGTACTCCAGCTTTAACTTCTATTCAAATCGAGCTCTAGTGGGTAAATATATCAGTAAATAAAACGAAGACATTAATAATGCAGGCAAATTCGGTCAAACTTGTCAGGAGGCTTGAAACATCACCTGTAGGGTATAGCTTGTTGGGTACTATGAACCAAAAATGAATAAAGAAAGCATTTTCAAATCAAGTTCTCACATTTTCATTTTGAAAATTTTCATTTTTATTTCAGATTTTTCTTGTTTTTCCAAGTTTTTTCTTCTTCTTTCTTTTCTTTGGTATTATTTTTTCTCTAATTTTCAGAGACAATAACAATAACAACAACAACAACAACAACAACCACAACAACAATAACAATGATAACAAGCAACAAATCTTTATATTTACACATCAATTCCTCAAAACAATAGCTCTCCACTGAATGAACGGGTTTGTGTCAAATGGGAAGGTGGTTGGCAGTTTGACTAAGTATTTTAAGATTATAGTGTACAGCAGTACAACAGACATAGAAAGAGAGGAAAAGCTTGCAAATGATAAAAACTAAATAAGAAATGAGTTTTTGTCATTATGACAAATGAAAAATCTTATTTTCAGTTTTTATGCTTATATTTTAAGTATGTATGTGTGCGTGTGTGTGTTTGTTGTTGTGTATTTTTAAATTTTCTAATCTAACTTGATTATAAATTCATAAGGGAAATAATATTTTTCATTAAACAATACAATGCAATATTCATTTTCATTTTCATTTATCGTCTCTATTTCTCTTTCGTAGTTTTGTGTTGTTTTTGTTGATAGTGAAGTGATGAAATGTATGTTTTGGGGACAAGAAAAATAAATTTTCATAAGATTGACTTCTAAACAGAATACAAGGGGTAGATAAGAAAAAAATTATGATTTCAATAACAAGAAATTATACAAACTTTACTTTTAAAATACTTGTGATAGTTGTTCAAACGATTGCGCAAAAAATTTACACAAATTTGATTTTCTCTTTAAAAGTAAATGCTGTTGTATCAAAGAGCAGTAAAAGCCAAACAATTTATAAAAATTATCAAGTTTCCTTAGAGCTGTAAATGAAAGTGTTGCTGACTGCCTGAGTATTGGTCCTTCTCCAAACGAAGCCTAGGACGGCCTTTTAGCTCTACGGAACAGCATAGTGGTACAATATTCGCAGGCATTGCCAAATGTGACACAATCATTCAACTTTCGGATAAGTGTTCTGCATTGAGAACTCTGTTAAGGAACTACAACAGACTCTTATAACAACGCATGGATGGCTACGTGCACTGGCAAGAATTGCAGCAAGTCTCACCAATTCCAGATGAAGGGAACACGGCAAATCTATTAAACTCCAAAGGAGCATACACAGCATGAGACGCATTGTTCTTGCCTACACGATCAATGACTTCAGGAGTATTGGAAAATTGTTCTCTACCTTTACAGCATATGGCCAAAGTTACTGAATAATAAAAGGAGGCGCAAGAGTTTTTATCGACTTTCCAGAAGTTTACTAAATTTATCATTACAATGCATAGTCAGGATGACAACCTAGCTTTTCACACCACCCACGTTGTGTCTGTTAATTTTATCCACGAGTGGCGAGACCTTCGAACAACAAATTATTTTCAATTGCAGAGAGGAAGTCGCCGATTCTGTTAAGAGAACTCAGCAAATCTCAATAATTCTAGATAAAGGAAACAGGGAAAGTTTGTTCAAACTACAAAGGGGTACTCATAGTTCAGTTTTCGAAGCAACTACTGGACAATCTGTGCCTTCATGTAAAATATACAGTCTTGGTCGCATTGTCAATGTCTTCTGCGGCAGCTGTAGAGAAGAGGCAGAGCCTTATAACGTAGGAAAAGCATAGAAAGTTTGATCCAACTTCAAAGACGCACTTATAGTTAAGTTTCCGAAGCAAAGACACTAGTCACTGCATTCTGTGAATCATGCGAGACACGCGGTCCTGGCCAGATTGTCATTGTCTCCTGCAGCCGCTGTAGAGAAGAGATAGAGGAGGAAACAGTGCTTCACCTCCTGCATACATGCCCAGCCTTATTACGTAGGAGAACCTAGTATCTGAGTTTTTTCTATGCAGATAATCCCTTGGATATATCAAGGCTGCCCGTTCGAGCTTTAGACTTTATCAGAAGCTGTGGATTGTTCTCAAGGTAGGGGAAATTTAAGACACAATTTCCAAGCGTATATCCTTTAGTATTCAATGTTTGCTTGTCTACCTACTTTCCAGAAAAAGAAGAGACTTCTATTGGTTTTTTTTTTTCAAGTCGACATGCGAGCTGATTTCTAGCTGAGGACAATAGGATTAACAACCATAAGCATATCTAGTAAGGCGAGCTAGTACCTCTGTTGGAAGACTTGCATATTAATTGAAGGCGCTTAAATTCTCTCCGAAACTCGTGTCGTAAACCAACTAAGCAATGATGCCATAACGACACCTTTGGTCCTTAGAAAGAATTTGTTTGGGACATTATCATGAAACCTTCAATCAAAAATTCATCGATAAATCAGTTGAAACTCAAATTGTTAAACAAAATCTGTACAAATCCTATATGAGACTATATTGAATGGCGATAAGCCCTATAGGGAGTGTGTACACCACATATAAAATTGCCCAAGAATGTAGAGTGCCTCTTAAAGAGATAGTGAGACTGTGAATGGTACAAAATTAGTGGTACAAAGCTGGTAATCAATCCTGTAGTACGGCTGTAAAGTTCAAAGTTTCTTTAAAGCCCCTTTTAAAATCATCTCTCTTAAGAAAAATCCTTTTCTTATGGCCTTTAACACTTTTTCATCATTTTGGGCAAATCTTAAACGTATACACGCACAGCCAAAGGAATACAAAAGATGTCAAAAGCTGGTGTTTCCTGTTCATTTTACTCCATCAAAAATGAAGGATTTATGGGAGACATTCCACTATTCTTTCTGCGGAATATTTATTCGCCTGTTTTTTTCTTTTTTCATTCTTTGTGTTGAAATTTACTTCTTTTCTTGCCATACAAAGGAGGCAACACATAAGAATGTCATGATGTTAAAAAAAAGGAAAGAAAAAAGAAGATGCCCACCAGAAGATGAGAAATAAAATCTTAAAGTATAATTAGAGTGCGCAATAAACTGAAATTTTAAAATCTACCGGTTTATGGATAATAAACCAGGATGTGGAGTTTAAGGGTTAATATGGAGATATGGAAGAGTGGAGTTTGAAGTTTAATATGACAACGTAACCGATTAGAGTGTATAATGCTGCGTGTGAAATTGTGTCAATAAGGAAAACTCCGTTTACTTGATAACTGCTACCAAAATCTTTACCATTGTAACCCAAATGGATATACCAATAGCCGCTTCAGTGTACTCTAAACAACCGTAAGCTACAGGTCTATCAAAATTTATTGTCTGACTATAACGCAGATATTGATCTTGATAACGCAGATACTGCATTTTATCGTGATACGATAAGCCATACAAATCGCTGTTGACGAAATCTGGATCGTGTACGTATGTATTTCTTCAAGCTTTTTCAGCCCACTTCTCTAAGACAACTAATGTCTGCTACGGTGTTATCAGTAGAATATTTCGATCTCAAGCACTCAAAAGTAGGGTGCTACTTCGTTTCGGTATTCTCTCTGCATGCCCTCATAAGAAGATCTATCGACTCGGGGGAGAGAGAAGAAGTATTTGGAATGGGTTGGAGGGAACTGGAAAGAGACAACCTACATTAGATTTTCTGGGAGAAGACTAAAGTCTACAAAAGACCTTTTTATTCAGTTGTGGTAGACTCAAACAACACTTGTACAGAACACACCGTAGACGTAGGGATATTGTTGGAAATTGCATTGTTGATAGACTGGCCAGGAGAGGTACAGAGCTCGCAATCTCCTACAGGGACAGGGCATAGATATTCCGATTGTTGTATTTAGTTTGAATATCTTCTACACTTTTACGGAGAAGCTCAATCTCGTTGGCAGCATGGCAATCCAGCGCACAATAGCGATTCAATCCGGTTAATGATTTCTGCAAGTGCTGTGGGTCTAAAAAGGAAGAAGAGATTGGGTTTCACCTGCTCTCGTTATAAAACCTAACCTCTGAATTTTTGACGTCTTTCTAATATAAATATTGCTGCAAATATAGTGTTGGACTCGGGATGGGTTTCCTAACCTAACATGCCCTGTATAGATTGAAGGCACTTCAATAATCAGTATAGTCGCTGTACTCTAGCACCTCTACACGATACAAGGACACCTATCATCCTCTTTACAGGGTCTCTGTTGACTCTATAACAGCTTTACTTTTTTTCAATGCATTTTCTAAATATTCTACTTCGTTTCAGAGGATAGTATCAGCGAATTTCTATTCTTATTAAATTGTCAATGACGTTACAAAAACTGATAGAAAAAATTGCCAATAAACTTTAAATCTTCTTGTGATTTCATTGCAACCATGCATTTATTGGGCGAATCATTTTATTTTTAAAAAATATTCGAAAAATAATCGGTTTACGATTTCTTTATTGAAACACCCTAAACTTTATAAAATAAAATAAAAAGTGAAAGAAGAAAGACGGAAAAAAATGTTAAATTTTATGGCCTTAAGAAAAGAACAATGAGAACTGAACACAAGTAAAAAAGAGAGTGAATGATCATGATGAGTTTAAAAACTGAAATTGATTGATTTATGGCCCTTTGGAAAATAACGAAAAAAAAGACGAACTTCAAGGATTATTTTTAATTTAAAAGAAAAAATTAAACAAAAGGCTTGAGCTTTAAACTACAAGCTTCAATGCCGGTTTTCCCTTTAAATTTTTGCATTTTATTCTGCAAACTAAACATTTTGCATGCGTGTACAGGCTTCAGTTGAGTTCAGTTGTGTTGTTGTTGCTGTTGTTGTTGTGAAAACAATTGTAACAATTTCACATTTGACCAGACCAAACTGGGTTTATTAACAGTTATTTAAAATATTATTTAAACTCAAATGACCACATTAAAACTGAAAACTCAAATGCACACACATACAAGCGCAAGCACATGCTGTTTCGTACACCTACACACATACATACATATATAAACAAATTGTAGAATATTAAACACTTTAAAATGAATTTGTTTAAATACATTGTCATTAGAGGTTGGCTTGGTTTATTTGCCATAACCAACTGGTTCTCTGTGTCCAGCAGGCTGACACAGTGTTTGTAGTTTTAAAAACCCCCTACAAACATGCATTGAGGCTTTATATAACACACTTGCTTTTTTTTCTCTAGCTCTCTCTCTCCCTAACATATGTTATAATAAAAATACAAAAACAGAAAACCTTTTATCTCTTGAATATCAACTGGTTTTATTTATTTGAATTTGTATTTGTTTGTCTATTAATATGAGTGTAGTATGTGCGTGTGTGTGTTTAACAAAATTGTTATTTTTACATTTCAAATGTATATCTGTTGTTGCATACTTTTAGGTTTCTATACCAGCCTATATGTGTATATTTAATGGTGTGTCTATTTTAAATTTATTTTAGTATGTTGTTTTCCCATGTATGTATGCATGCATGTATGTATGTGTGTATTTATAATTATAAAGTAACGCATGCTTAATTGAATCAAATTATCCTATGATGGCATAATACAACTTAACAATACACTGACACACGCACACACCCAGCAATTATGCAATGCAATGCAACAGAGACAAATAGACAGACAGACAGACTAACGCACAGGCATCAATGACATGTATAATAACAACACAATTGTAGCAACATCAACAGCCGCAGCGGCAGCAAAAAACACGTCAATACAATGCATTTTAAACAACAATGTTGCAATACAGTACGACTACACAATGCCATATTCCCTAATGCGTTTCAACACAACATTCAACAAGCTTTAGATACTAAAATATACGACCAAACAAGCATACTCTCATACACATACGCACACAGAGAGACTAACACACATGTACAGAGAATACATAAATAACAAATAAATTATACAGTGGGGTACAGCAGAGTTGGAGGAGATGGAGAAAGTAGGAGAAATAGTAGAAGGAAATTGAGGAACAAGTTCCATTATTAGTTCCCGCTTATCCAGAGAGGATTATAAAATCCATTCCTGCTTGTACCACCAACACGTCTAAAAGGAAGCTCTTGGTGGAAGAAGAGAGGGCGAGAAGTACGGAACAGAAGTGGAGGAGATCTAGAACGTAAAAGAAACACACAAACAGAAGAAGGGAATTGTGCAACAAGTTTAATAAGTACTTCCTGCTTATCTGCTTTTACGACTAACGTGCCTAAAAGAAGGCGCTTGGAGGGAAAAGCCAGCACTAGCAAAGGTACCAGAGAACAGTATCCACGTTTTAAAGGATAGACCG
Organism: Sarcophaga rosellei; assembly: GCA_930367235.1. Classification (NCBI taxonomy): domain Eukaryota; kingdom Metazoa; phylum Arthropoda; class Insecta; order Diptera; family Sarcophagidae; genus Sarcophaga; species Sarcophaga rosellei. The sequence goes on along the minus strand of OV884020.1, from coordinate 8,842,130 downwards.
TATAGGAGTTCAGGCTATTTCACCTGAGTAGTCGGCAAAAGGAGAAAAGATTTCTCGTATGTTCTTGCTTACTCCCAACTTAACTCGCCAGGCTCCCGTGGTTTCAAGGAATTGTGGAACAAGTTCAATAAGTGGTCCCTACATGTCTGCTTTTACGACTAGCGTACCTAAAAGAAGGCGCTTGGAGGGAAAAGCCAGCACTAGCAAGGTACCAAAGAACAGTATCCACGTTGTAAAGGATAGACAGACTTACAGAGGTTGAGGCAATTTCACCTGAATAGTCGGCAAAAAGGAGAAAAGATTTCTCGAATGTTCTTGCTGACTCCCAACTTGACTCGTCAGGCCCCTGTGGATATTGATAGACCCCGTGGTTTCAAGGAATTGTGGAGCAAGTTCAATAAGTAGTCCCTGCTTATCTGCTTTGATGACTAATGAGCCTAAAAGAAGATGCTTGGAGGGAATTCATCTAAGTTGTCGGCAAAGCTAGAAAAGACTTTTAAAATCTTCTTGTTTAATCCCAACCTGACAAGCAGGCATCTGTAGGTATTGATAGACCCTGTGGTCTTCATTGACATAAATTTGAGAGAGACTTGAGTAAAGCTAGGGATAGCATAGTTCAATGAGCTCCCATACTATTGCGTGGTGTGATGTTGTCTACATCAGTAGGCTAGAAGGGCCTGTAAACATTTAATAAATCGGTCGCGTCTATATGGATCGTTACAATGCATACTATGAGTAATCCATTAGATTTGAAATACTAGTTCTATACCTATTTTTCCAAAGATAGCAATACGGTTTGGAAATCTCTTGTTGCACCGACCTCCTACTCGTCTTATATAGCATAAGATAGTAACAGACTGTAGTATATTAAAATCAGGCGGAAAATTGGTGCCGTTGTAGACATTTATTGGTTGTCAGACGACATTTAATTTGAATAGGAAACATGCCTAAGTTCGTTACAAAGTGACAGGATGATATGCACACTATTTGAATCATTTGGTTGTTGCCTCATTTTCTGATTGAGTGAAACACGTTTATTGGCCAAGCATATTAGAGAGAAATGGATATTTGAACTTCATCTTTAGCTGACTAAAAGATTTCCTTAATATTGATTTAATCGAGTTCTGCTGAGCATATCCTGAAGCCTTTTCTTCCAAATGTTTAGATTCAATATGCTGCTCCACTGTTTTAAATGTTTCTACACAGAAAACCTTTAAACATACGCTCATAAACTATTGTTTCTAAATGCGTTTATACTACTACAATGTGCACTTGTGTGTGTGTTTATGAGTGTATAAATATATCCATAATCCATGTACAAAACAATCACACACTCTCATTGATTACGAGGTTTTAGATGATAATGAGCATGTATACGTGTCTCACTGCCTGTCCATCTGTACCCATTGGTATTTATCCTCATGCTCTCCTCTCTCTCTCCCTCGTGTGTGTAGGCAAACCATTCAGCGATAAATATGACAACAACATTGGCGTGGTTACCGATTTAAATTTGTTGATGCTAATGTGGTCTAAATGCATGCATTTTCATTGTTGTTGTTGCTGTATTTAGATAAGTGCATATGATGTTGATAGCCATGGCAATAATGATAATGATCATGATGATTATCATTATCGTAATTATGTTGATAATATTTTGTAATGATGACGGTTTTAGTTGCCTGTTTATAACGAAATGTTGTCTTTATTTGTTTGTCCATTTGGCCATATCCTCATACCTGCTCCTTACACTTCCCTTTTTGAAATTAATGGCCATGTTTGGTTGTTGTTATTGTTGTTGCTGTTGTTCAATAGCGTATACGTATAATTACAACATTGTGTAAATCATTAAATGTGGCCAATGGAATATACAACAAAACTATTGAAATGTTTTCCTCTTCAAATGTAAGGAAGTGAAAAGAGAATTTATTCTGGGGCCTTAGAAGGGCCTTCTAATATTTATAATATGAGGTATGGTAGTGGGCATACATTTTTTCTCATAGAAATTTTCTTAAAATTATGAGGCAGGCGTTATTATCAACATCGTGAAGTAAAGGACAATGACATTGAAACTAATCGAGACTTATTTCAGGAATTAGGTGGTCAGGAGTGGAATTTCAACATATAAATTTTTTAAGGGTGTTCGACTAGGACTTACGGGCCTGAAAACTCTGCTTTTAGCAATTGGCATGGCGTAGGTAATCAGATAATGTAACAGGACGCAATCTTTATACGCAAATTGTTATAATAATTAAAATGCAACACTGTCATAAGTATGTTCAGTGAGCATCAAATGTCAACAACGACAAAAAATGGAAACAATGCTGTTGAAACAACCAGCTGTTTTGTTTACCAGCTGTCAAATGAAATTGAGTAAGCTGCTGAACTGCGTCTATTATTATGTATGAACACTTAAAATATTGTACTCAATAAACCGAATATTGACTCAATAAAAGTGCATATCTCAACATAGTATTACGGATGTCTCGAGGATAGATGCTGATATTGGGTTAGAAACCTACTACGAGGATGAAATAAACTTGTCCGATAGACTTTCTGATGAGTGCAGTGTATTGAAGCTGAGGCGCTTAAAATACTACCAATGCAGTAGCCCTACGCTGGAAACGGATAAAGTAAGGCGATGCAGTGATTGCCTATAGAGATTGTCAAGCTGCCTCGAATGCCCAAGTTTAGTTTCAGCTGCAGAAGAAACCTCAGGAAGCTTTTGGACAGATATTGATCTGGGTTACGATTCTCACTTGGGATGGGTGGAGCAGTGGATAAGTAGAAAGAGAAAGGTGCAGCGAATGGAAAGAACCTATTGCAGCGATATGTCAGACCTCTGCTGGTAAAGTTTTTCGAGCTGATCGATCAAATGGAGAAAGAACGCTGCTTGGCGGAATAGGAAATATTGCACAACAAAACATTCGATCTCTAAGATTCGAATGGCTTAGAGTGGAAGTTCTACCTGAAAGCCTATTTTAAAGTTGCTCAACAACGTACCGAAGAGGACTAAGGCATTCATTAATAACGATAGGGTATCTATCTCTATTGATTGATGATAATCGAGGGCGGGACGCCCTGGCGATATTTTTAGAGTGTGCTCTAGAAATTCCACAAAATCTTAAATGGTTAGTAGACTACACTTCTATTATGTACATGGGCACATCAATTCGTTTTCGACTGGATCTGCCAATGGATCACAGAATGCATTGCAGAGAGTGTTCCTTAACTTTGCTTTTACCATGGCGAACTGTCTTCCTCTTTCCACTTCCATCACAAGGCCCGACTGCATGAGCCTTCTCCTCTGAGTAATGGTTGTAAATAAAGTCAGGATTTCGACTTAGCTGCCCACACCACTTATGTTTTGTGTGTTAATTTTATATATGAGTGGCGGGATCTACAGTTTAATCACGACTCTACGACTTGAGAAACTTTTTATTGCAATAAGCACGTCCCTAACATTTAGGCTTTAAAAATAAATGCCAGTTTTCTATCTTCCTACCTTACTTTTCTTCTATTACGCAAATATCTTAAGGCCCCTGACTTTCATTAGTCTTCTAATGCTTACATTATACACCTCCATGTCCTTGATGACAAATCCTTTTTATTTTTTTGGTTTTTATTACAGTTATTATAACGAGACCATACGCTTTTTTCAAACAATATATTTGTACATAGATTTGTAGAATTAAATGTCCTTTTTTTGTGCATAATTGTGTAGCATATTTACAGACAGATCTACTCTCTATATATAAACAGTATACCAATAGAGTGGAGTGGAGTAAAAATAATCAACATTATAATCAGCATTTACAAAATACGACAGAACTTAATGCATATAATGCGATATAGAAAATAGAAAATTAATGAAAAAGATTTGTAATTGAATTATAAAACAATTTCAAATAAACAACAACAAATGATATTGGCAAAGAAATTAATTTCAAATTGATATTTGGGGAAACCATGAAATGAAATCATTTTGAAAACTTTAATGACAATTTAAAGGTAAATTAAAAGCTTTCGTTTATGAAGCTGAGCTAAACTAATGTTACTATTTAATTAAACGTATAAGAATTTAAAGAAGAATTTAAATTGTTTTGTTTTGTGAAATTGTTTCTTCCCTCCTTCATTCTATTGTGAGCGATTTTATGCTCATTTAAAGCGTCAGAAACACTTGTCATTTCATTGTTTAAATTTGTAAAAAATATTGCTGATTTTGTTATTGTATAAGTGAGAGTATGTGCGCGTTTGTGTTAAAGAAAAAAATACAAGCTTGGTCACATATACAGACATACGTATTTTCGTATTGCAGGGCATAACAGCCAATACCACCATCACCACCACCACCGCTATAATCATCATCATTACTACTAAAACAACAAATATAACATTAGCACAATAGCATGCAATAACAACAGCAACAACAACAACAGCATCAATAATAAACGAGCGAAAAATATTTGCAGATCATCTAAACCGATAGTAAAATACTCTACAACTACTGCACAGGAAGCCCTAGGGACCTTTAGGCAAAATGTTGCAACGGCAACCAGCTTAGTAACACCAGCATTCTCACTTAGGCCTTTCTATAGATGGAAGCTAATTGCATGCTAACATATTGCCCGGTTTATGCCTTCAAGGCAGCTTGACTATCTGCATAGATAACTACCTTATCTTCCGGTGGAATTCATTCTCAGATAAGTTCAACAAACAATTCCACTTGGAAACCCGGCACCCAGCAGAAAGCCTCGAGGACAGCTTCATGACATGGTTCCCGAAGTAAACAGAGCAATTTTAATAAATAATTGGGTTGTCTGGTGTCAAGCAATTGTCTATGGAGACAATAGGTTAGGTTAGGTAGGAGCAAGAGATAAAACATCACCACCAGGAGACCAAAACCAGTTCCTTGTAGTTAACTGCTGAAAAGCAGGACAAAGATGTGATAAACAATAGAAAAAGTTAAGTGAAGAGATACGGTTTACTAAAGATTGGTGAGCTGGAATTGAAGAAGAGAGAAACACAGTCATCTCACAAGCCAGCTGATGCCAGAGTTGCAACGCGTATGCTTTCTATGAATTTTCAGCATTTCCTCTGCACGTCAAGGAAAAGACACACAGAATATTTTCTAAAGACTACCCCATTCTAGCATTAGTATCGAAGAATAGCTACTCTTTACGCTTACTTTGTAGTGCCTTCCATAGCCAGCTCATTGGCAGTCTCTTCGCACTACAAATCTTACTGTCCCAGAGTCTAGTTCAGTACGAGTTAGCATAGATATTAGTTGTTTGAAAGATGTTTGAGCTGGTATCCGACCTCATTACTACTAACACACATTCTTACGTGATTTGAATTAATAGTTAAGCGTTCCTGAGGATGATAGCACCGATCTGATGAATGTCAAGTGAAGTTCGCAAGTTGAAGGTCTCTATACGAACTTTTGGACCCGATCGGAAGAGCTTCTGTTTCGTTACGAGACATTGTGATATCCAGGAACCTAGAAAGCTGATACACGTACGTGATTGCATTCCCACAAGCTTGATATTATGGCTGTTGGAGGTCTTTCCCCAATTTGCTAAGGTTCGGAGGATGCAGCAGAGTCGATAGAATTATAGATTTTTAGATGATAAATAATAAGAGCCTTTGGTTATCTATCGACAGCGGTGGAACTAGATGGCTGATGGAAGCCAATGACCCCAACATGCGTCTAAGTAGTGGATCCCTTGATTTAAGGGTTCTGATGGGAATCCGGGATAGATTTCAATTGGTTTTTTGCAAAGTATTTCGCGAATGGACACGATGGAGTATCTCATCTACGATTATTAAGCTTTTTGTAGAGGATTCATTGTCCTAGAAGGAGGTTCCTTCGAGGATTTAAACAGGATATCCTGAGATTAATACTGGGTAGCATATTGAAAATAGAATGCATAACCGAGTTGTACATGTCCTTTTTCAGAGGAGTACAGCACAGGGTTTCGCCTGGAAGATTGTGGAGCATTTTGTTGCACTAGGCTACCACTTGTATGAATCATAAAATGATCACACAAATGAAGCTAAGACTCTATTTGTTCACTTCCCTGAGATTTGAAGAATATCTTCTCAATTCCAAATATGGTGGGGGACGAATAAGCCTTTCTGCGTTTAATATTTGCTTTCTGTGAATACAAGCTACAAAGAGGCCTCATCTTGTATTAGATTTATATCAGCCATTAGTGTAGACCTCACATCTTTGAGTGATAGATATCTTCCATATATTGTGACCTGTTTTGAAGTTAAGTACGCTAATACAGGTCCTTGAACCATAAGCCATTGCAGTCTGTTATCACCACATTTGATTGTTGTAGCGCACAATAACATTGTGTCAGCAAAAGATTAGTAGATGTATTTCACAAGAGAGTACGAGAGAGATTTTTTTTAAAACAATTACAAACACACATGCACACGTAGCACACGCATTAATATGTATGTAAGGATATACCGCATTACGTGTTTATAAACATGTGCTTCAATTTTGTGTTGTTGACATTGATGCATTGCTGTAACGAGCAGATTTTATGATTTCTACTGCCATTTTTTTCTCTTCATCTGCTTCTATTTTCTTTTTGCTTTTGTTTTTCTGCTCTCTTCCACTTCTTTTATGATTTTTGCGGAATAGTTTTTGTTGCAATTGCTAGCTGTCCTCTTCAAAATGTTTATTTAATAGCACAGCAATGCGTTTGACTTCGTGTGTAAGTTTAGTAGGGGCAGAGAAAGATAGAGAGAGAAAGAGAGAGGGAATGTCAGAGACAGGGGAGAAATAAACGTATAACAACATGATTGAACTGATTTTCTAGGGATTTGTGAGTTATGCAGTTGCATGGCGTTGAAATGCTGAAATTGTGTGGATACTTTTACACATACACACACGCTTACAATTAAATCAGTTGTGCGAAAAACAAAAAAAAAATGAATTCATAAAATGATGATCAATTGGTTACTCACTCAGTGCAAGCATTAATGGCTGTTGAAAGCAAAGAAATAAAAACAAAAAATTTAATTTCCGCCAGGGATAAAGGACGAAAGAGAAAGTGTGGAATGTGTCTTATTTGTGAAAAACGGAACATGGATTTAAATTGATATTTTCGAAGTAGAAAAGACCAGTGTCAGTATCAAGATATTAGAATTCAGGGCAGAACACTCGATTTCTTGTCTTGACAGTCAACATACTATACTCACGACTTCAATACCCTCGAATTGGTGACCATAGGAAGCGCACCAGTGATACTGGTTGTACTATGGGATACTATGGTAGATTGGATATCAAAAATACTTCCTGGTCATATATGAGGATAGCCAAGCAGCAATCAAAGCGCTGGGATCCCACCTCGTCAAATCAAAGAGCGTCAAGAGTTGCATAAACTCTCTACACTGTGTACGTCGAGACAATACCCGCCTCTACTAGGTTCCGAGCTTCTGGAGCATAGAAGGTAACGAAAATTCGGCTAAAATGGCATGAAGAGTTCGCGGATGACTGAGGGGGAGGAAATAATAGAGGCGAAATACGCCGCCCTACTTTTTTAAATTGGAAAAAGCAGTATGAAATTGCCGCATTTCAAAACTGCTGTGTCCAGCAGTGGACAGCAGGAAAACCAGGAAACTACTTGAGTTCGACAAGAGAGAGATTCGCATTCTAACAGGAATTCAAACGCGATACTGCTCTATTGGCAATTTCGCTGATAAGGTCGATCTGTCTTACCAGGATTACTGCAGAAGCTGCAGAAAGGGAATCGATACAACACCTTTTATATAAGTGCCTTGCACTTTTAGAAAGACGTTTGAAGATCTAGAAATGGCGGCGAACGTGTCACAAAGCAAACTGACCGAAGTTCGAGGTGATTCAGATCTGCCTCTAATGGATTATGACAAGAGAGCTTACCTTACACTGGATAACACAACGGGCGATATGAGCCACCGAGTTAAATAGTCAGTGAACGGCAAGCTATCCGCTAACCTAACCTAGCTAACATAACCCAAACTGCAATTTCGATTCAAAACTATCTCTAGAGTAAGAGTGTAGAGTGAGATCTGTGCCCTTGATGCTACAGGTAGTGACTTTTGGAATTTTTTCTATCTCCTGGGGAATAGTACCAAGCATAGGTAGAATAGTACCAATAATGACACCAAGTAATCATGCAGCAGATGTTCACTGTGGAATTTTGATAAGGCATTAAGTTTTAGGTTCTATGGAAAGCCGAGAGTATCTCTCTGCGTTATAGCTCGGAACTTAATAGAAGGAGGTGTCCAGGCTTATGTATCTAAACAGCTTACCATTAGATCTGCAGTCGTGTGGGTTAATATCTAGTAGCCTTTGGGCATCAGTAATTGGTTTCACGTTTTAAAAGGACCCTTTATAGCAGTCGGAGCAGAAGCGAGAATTTATCTACGTGCGGTGTCGGTCGAACCTTAACAGAAGAAGTATAGGCTTACGTGCCTGTATCTAAACAGCTTACCAAGAGGTACTGACCTAAGGATTAATATCCAGTAATCTTATGGCGTCAATAACTGGTTTTACCTGTTACGAAAGAACACTTTATAGCAGTCGGAGCAAAGCCGGGATTATATCTCCCTGCGGTGTCGCTCGGACCTTAGCAGGAGGTGTATAGAGGCTTATGTGCCCGTATCTTAACAGCTTACGAACAGAGGTGATGGATGGCTTGAGAATTAATATCCAGTAGTCTTATGGCTTCAACAACTGGTTTTAGCTATTGAAAGAACCCTTTACAACAGACGGAGTAAGGCCGTGAGTATATCACCCTGCGGTATCACTCGGACCTTAGCAGAAGGAGGTGTAGCGGATTATGTTCCTGTATCTTAACAGATTACCAACGGAGATGAAGACCTGAAGGTTCATACCTAGAAGTCTTAGGCCGTCAATAATTGGTTTTACGTTTGGAAGGAACCCCTAATAGCAGTCGTAGAACATTTCTTGGAGAAAAGGGATTTTCTGAAGCGACTAACTAATGAAAGTACACCAGACAAAAAGGTGTATATTTTTTAACTTTTTTAAGTCTTTTTATCAAAGTTTTTATGTTTTTAAGTTGTTAATTAAAGTTTATTCTGTTGATTTAAATTTTAATTGGATTTTATTCAAAATTTTTTATCGTATTTAATTTCAACAATAATTTCATCTCTTATAATCATTTATGAAATATTGTTTATAAGTTTTCTACGGACTAATTACTCTCTTAAAAAAAACTAACAATTTAAATCTTTTCTTTGCAACTTTTTTTTTTATCAAAAAGACAAAGATTATGTCCAAACAAAAGGCAGATGTATACTTGTATTTGTTTTACTTAATTTGCTCCATTAAGAATTATTTAACAAACTCTAATCAATTTTCATAAAAAATTTATTGCTTAATATTCTCTCTATTTTTATGTATATTTTTTTTCTGAAGTTGTTTTTGTAATTACTTGTTGTCATTGTTGTTGTTTAGAGAAAAAAGCAAACAAATCGTTTATAAATGTCTTTCATTGTATGGCAGATAAATTTGCCAAGATTTTAAAAAAAAAAATCTGTATTAAAAAAAAAGAAAAATTAAATGAAAAACTAATAAAAACTACTGTTTGGAAAGACAAAAACGAGAAGAGAATAAAAGGAAAATCAAGACATGAATAATACATTTGGTTTAAAGTCTTGATGGTATTCTGGTCGAACTAAAACAATAAAAATACATACATTTTTAACAATATTAAAACAGGACTCTTAAATATATTTTGATTTTTCATACGTATAAAACAACACCATTCCCCTATTTGAAGAGAGAAATAAAAAGCATGCTAAAGAAACTATAGCCAGTCAAAGGCGAATGGTTGGATAGGCTATATCGCAATCAAAGCAAGTTATTATCACATACCACCGTGAGATTTGATCCTATTGGTGGCTTAAGGATTCAAGGAAAATTTAGAACGATAGAGCTCTCCATTATCTAGTAGGTAGTGTATTCGGTTACTAGACAAGACATTGTAAGTTCAGACCTTAACTCTGTCATTTCAAAAAAAGAAAAGTTTTATAAGAAGTAAAATATGTTAATCTATGACCTCCTTTCAGCAGTCTACTGGTAAAAGTTCTGAGAGTAAATAATTTCCATGAACATGATATGTGAGCCATTGCAGCAGCATTGCAAAACTTTCTATTGAAAAGAAAGTGAAAAGATTTTGAAAAAGATTTTGCATGTTTGAAAGGCTTCATAGGTTTCTATTTTAAAAATGAAAAGATTTAAAAAATAAAATATTCCTTTCCATGACCTCCTCCCAGCAGTCAACTGGTAAAAGTTCTGAAAGAATATAATATCCCTGAGAGTAAATAATTCCCATTAACATGATATGTGAGCCATTGCACCAGCATTGCAAAACTTTCTATTCAAAAGAAAGCCCAGGACTTTTGAAAAAAGATTTTGCATGTTCAAAATGCTTCTTAGGAGCCGTGAAAATTTGAATTTTTTTCATCGTTATTGATTTCATTACCAAAGGGATTCATAAGGCAACTCGAAGAGCAAAAAATTGTATGTGAAACCAGGCCATAAGCCGCGTTTCCATAGAGCCGCGTTAATGTAGTATGTTTGAAGCGATCAGAAGACCAAACAGTTACAAGCAGTTAAAATCGATCTAAACAATAACTAGGTGTCTATAATTAATTGGTCATTACAAGCCTTCAGTCAGGATTATGACCCAGCTTCTCACACCACTTACGTTGTGTGTGTTAATTTAATCCTTAAGTGGCGAGAACTACAGTTTAGGGTCGACTTTGAACGACAGATTCTTGAGAAACGTTTCCATGTCAATTTTATTTTACTCTCAGAGTTTTTAACAGAAATCTGCTGATCTGGGATTTGAACCGTGACCTCATGTCTAATAAGCAAACACACTACCTACTAGACTACGACGACTACTAACAGATCCTGAGTAAAGGAAGTAAAAAGTGCGTATCAGTTATCAAGGCAATCAGACTGGGAAAACCACTTTAAAGATAGATTAAGGGCAGTACATTTAAGCATAGGGTGAATGTACGTACTATGCCACCACTCTGTGACAATAATGATCATTCTCGTACTATTCACACGTTTTTTTTCTCTGAAAGTCAAGTGGTAATGGCACAATCTTCGTGTGCAACTTTCAGTCCCAGCTGGCCATGACTTTCATACTAAACTTTCGCGAATGTTTTTTTTTTCTATCAATTTCATAAAGATTTCTGGTCGCAGGGACATCCTTGGTAATTGCGTTGCTGATGAAATTTTTACCGAATGCCAATCCAAATGATATGTTATCTTATATGTTAAGTATGTGCTCACATATGCGGCCTAAAATATTTGGTGAAAGTTGATGAAAATATGTCTTGAATACTTCAAATGACTAGGATATATTATGATTGCATTGGCATTATCACATGGGTACAAATTTCTGTAAATATTAGCCAAATTTGAATAGAGCAAAGGAATGGGGTCTCTTGCAGAATGGGCATCAAATTAAGGATCATGGAAGACATTAGATCATCTGCACACTGAAGATCTACTGATATTTAGTCAGAGAAAGGCATGTATCAACACTATTTCATCGTTCTACTTACTTAATTGCCCATTACAAGACTTTAGTCAGAATTACAACTTATCTTCTCACAACACCCAGATTGTGTGAATAAATTGTATTCCTCAGCAGTGAAAGCTACAATCCAAAGTCGACCTATAGCTTTGAGAAACTTTTCATTACAATTTTATTTATTCTCAGAGTTTTTGCACGCTATGTTGGAGATGTCTGAGTTGGGATTTGAACCACGGACTCTCGTCTAGTAAGGCAACACACTATCTACTAGGCTTCGGAGACCTTTTAGTCAGAATTATGGCTCGGTTGCTCATATCACTTGTGTTGTGTGTTTTAGTTTCATTTATGAGCGACGGGAAGTTGCAGTTTAAGGCTGAATTTTAGAAACAGATTTGAGAAATGTTTCCAGTCTTTGCAGAAGACTGCTGAGAGGAGTATGCAAGAGAAAGGTTTTTTTTGCAAATGTTACAGCTATGATTTGAACTTTTAAGTCCTATTCTAGTAAGCAAATACCCTCTTCACTAGACTACTTTCACAGCTACTTTCACAGGTTCTTTCAGAAGGCTAATGAAAGGGGGCTACAAAAGATCACAGCTTAAATTTGAACTCTTAAGCGCTTGTCTAGTAAGCAAATACTCTCTTCACTATAGAGTTCAACAAGCTAAGTGGACCTCTAGTAATCATTACCTATACTGGTGTAGGGTGCAATGATATTTGAAATACTCTGTACCACAACAATGAATATTTTTAAACATGCGAGTGTATGTGTAAGTTTCCTAATGTCTTTCAAAATACCAAATGCCTCTTAACTCTCTCTCTCGCTTCTACAATACTTGTATGCAGTTATATATAAAAGTGTGTGCATATTTGTGGCTTTTGCTAAGGACTTTTTGATTTGTTGTCTAAGTTTATTTATTGTCACTCAAAAAAACCAACAAATGGAAGAAAAAAAAGAAGGACAAAAAACCATCTACAAGAGCAACAGCAACAACAACAATAAACACAATAACAAAGAAAAAAGATTTTGTGATCTCAAGTTCTGCTTGCTCTCTTTACACTTCGCTGTGTCTTCACACACACATGAATTGACAAGAAAATACAATTTCATTTGTGTTTACATTTTTAGCCACTCTCTGCCTGCTCATACACTCTCTTGATTTTAAATTTTTATTTAACACATACACACACACATACACATACACATATAGAAAAACGGCAAACATCATTGAATTCAGAAAAACGAGAGAGAGTAATCGAGAATCAAACTAGGAGAAGAAGGCATAACAAACACAGGATATTACAGACTTAAATTACAGTTAAAAGACGAGGCTGAAGATGAAGAGAAAAACCCAAAGTAAACATGACATTTTCGTTAAGGACATAGCAGACAATAGCAAAAAAAAAATGAAATAGAAAGAGCAAGTGCAAGAGGACTTGAAAAATAAACAAGAAAACAAATTTAAAGTGTCCATGAGTATTAAAATTTCTATTTTTTTATTTTTGAAAATGTTTCATAAAAGCCTCCATAATATGGTATGTATTTGCTTACCATACATCTCTAAACACATATGTATATCTGGTTTATGTTATAAGCTGTTGTAATGCTTTAATTTCTCTTAAATATTATCATTGTTTTTGTTGTTTATTTGTTTTTCTATTTTTTCTTAATAATAATAAATATTTGCTGTATTATTTAAACTTACTTGTACATACTCGTATAGTTGTACCATCATAAGATAAATTATTCAATTTGTTTTAGATTTTTCAAAAAGTATTTGGTTTCTTATCTTTTGCTTGTATTCACTCACCTGTAATGAAATAAAAGAAAAGGAAAATAGAAAATTTTAATTGATTTCTTATATATATTTTTTTTACAAAAAAATTTAAATCATAAATTCTTAAATTTCTAAGATTTATTTTTCTTATAAAAATTATTTTTTTAAAAAATATATTTTTCTACAAGAGAAAAAAACAGAAATAATGCCTAGAATCCTTGTTAGCCAGAATTTATTCTTTAACTTGCTATGGCTGTGGCTCTTCTAGCAACAGCCCGGCAAAATAAAAATCGAAAGGAAGATGAATATAACAGTGATTACAATGCCAAACACAAATTCTGCAGCTAACGGCCTATTAAACTCACTTAATTGGTCATTACAACCCTTTAGCCAGGACTCAAACCTAGCTATTCACACCGCCTATGTTGGATGTGATAATTTTATCCATGAGACGTACATAATTGGTTCTAACAACCCTTCCGTCAGGTTTACAACCTATCGTCTCACACGACTTCCGCTATTTGTGAAAATTTCACCCATAAGTGCTAGGACCCATAGTTTAAAGTCGACTTCGAACAACATATTTTGGAGACACTTTTTATGGCAATTTAATTTTACTAGTAGATTAGAAGGCTGTCCAGACAAAGTCTCTGAAAGAAATATTTTTTTTATATTTCATTTGGTTCGGGAAGCTGGAATTTACAATATAGGCTCGCCTTCAATAAGTCAAAACATTACCTACTACAATACGGCGGTAGTTCTAGTAGAATTTCTGATTTAATTGATTTCGCAGTTATAAAAATCTAAGGCTTCAATGAATACCTAGAAGTAATCACTTGATCTGTTTTCAGATAAATAATTGGTCATTACAACCCTTCAATTAGGATTACAACCTAGCTTTTTACACCACCTAAGCTGTGTGTGTTAAATGTATACATGAGTAGAGGGACCTATAGTTTAGAGTCGATTCCGTACAATAGATTTTTTTTACTCTCAGACTGTTTGCCAGAAATCCGTTGAGAGGAAGTCGCCAAGAAATATTTTTTTCATATTTAGTTTTGTTGCAGATGTCTGACATGGGGTTTGAACAGAGGCCCCATACATCTATAAGCCTCCATACTACCTATTAGACTACAGCGATTTGAGAATATTCTCTTGTAATTATTATAATAAGAAAAGAAACAGAAAACTTTCTCCTACTTGAAGAATAGTCCAAGAGGTTACCCCCATTAAGAGACTTTAAATCAATATCCAAACAAGCAAACACACTTCCCAAAGAGGACACCATCCCGACTCTCAAATAAACCTCGTTTTTGTCAAAAATCTTTATTTTGCAGACTGCGGTCAAATATGAGAAAAAAGTAAGTGGTAAGGAACATTCAGCTTTTCATACAAAGCGCGAAAGATAATGTTCTCCTGCGAATGCCAAAGCTTTCGATGTGTCTTCCAATAAGTTGTGGCTTGTGACAAGCGCAATAGTGTAGAAGGATGGATAACCATTCGAATTAAGAAAAATAAACAATCTTGGCCAACCCCGTCAGACAGAGTTTAACAAAACTCCGCATGAACAAACGCTGACAGCGATGCTGAGACTCTTTATGAAACGACCAGAGAGTATCCAGTTCTACCAAATCAATCGGAACACATACAATGTCTTACATAGCTTGTCAGCATTGGTATTTTCGAGGATATTACGTTAGGTTAGCGGATAGCTAGCAGGCAAGTTCGCTGGAGCGCCCATAAGGCGCGAAAGAATTTCTCTATTAAAAACCATGTAAAAGTACTTTCTTTTTGGAATCAATGACCATCATAAGAATTCTTATTCAATTCTTACCATAAAAACTCCTGAAACTTCCTTAATATTTCGTAGTATTTTTCCTTTTTTTATTTAAATTGAATTGAAAGCCGTTTTCAAACTGTATTTCCATCATTCATATGACACATCATCTCTCTGAAAACAATGGACAACTTAAATTTAATGTTTTTTTCCTCATGTTTTTAGGCAAAAGAAAAAACGAGGCAGAAAAAATATCCACAGATTTATAAAGTGATGCCATTTCTTTGCTCCACAACTTCAATATTTACACAATAAAAGGAAATCACAGAGAGAAAAAAAATGATTTAAAAGGAGAAGAATATCACATCACATAATAGAATTGGCTGTAGGCCAAGGGAATCTGTAACAGAGTCAAATTAAAAATAAAAAAAGAGAGCAACAACAAGAAAATAAAAAAATTTATAAGCGGTTAAGTTGGATTCGGTGATACCCTGTCCGACAATATACATTTAGGAAGAGATTTTGGGCTCTTATATGACCCAGAACTCAGTGGCTTTTTTATGAGTTTGGTACACACTGAGTTTAAGTTTGGTTAACCTTGCCACGGCACCTACTGTTGATGTAATTGCAATGACCTCGTATGGGGGGATATGTCTTTCAGGGTACAACAGACAGTCGCTGTTTTGATCCGCACTCAATTAAAGCTCATCTTCTGAACAATGTTGCAACTATAAAGTATTCGGATAATACACTGAACTTGAATGCATTCATCAACTATCACACTTGGGCCAATTGCATGGTCCAGTAAACCCATAAAACACACAACATAAAACACTTTGATGTCAGTCATTGTAGTCTAGTAGATAGTGTGTTGGCTTATTCGACATGATGCCTCGGTTCAAACTGCTGGTCAGACATCACCAACAAAACGAAATACGAGAAAAATATTTCTTAGGCGACTTCCTCTCAGCAGATTTCTGAAATAAAATTGTTATGAAAAAGCTTCTCAAAAAATCTGTCGTACGGAATCGACTTTAAACTGTAGGTCCCCCAGCATTCATGTATAAAATTAATACTCACAACACGGATGGTGTGAGAAACTAGGTTTTAATCCTGACTGAAGGATTGTGTTGGCGAATTATGTATGTATGTATGTGGCAGTTGAACACAATGCGCCCCCCATGTGGCCTAAGTGTGTCCATCCGAATTCCTTCGGGAGAAGGCCAGCTCAACCTACCATGTGTCAATCGAAGTCAATTTGGATTGTTTGTCAAGGAATTTTCAAACAGAAATTTTTATTCATTTCTCTGCAATGCAGGTCTAATCTATAAAGAAAGTGAGCTGTGAAATACTGTATAGTACTTTCTCTGCAATGCAGGTCTAATCTATAAAGAAAGTGAGCTGTGAAATACTGTATAGTACTGTAGACCATATTTGTAAAGGAATGAAATATTGTTCAACCAAGTAGCTGAGGTATTGTAAAAGAACTTCTTTTAGTGGACTATTTAATCCTTCTAGGGTCTGAGAGATTGCCCAAAAAGTCCTTTTAGAGCTTCAGACCAACTTTGTATGTCTCTCCAGGCTTTCAATGTATGTCCTCATACCTGTGTACTAAACAGGAGTTGTTGTCAGCCTAATCTAACTCCTTCAGCCTTCTATTAAGCCCTCAAATTATATATCCTGGTCTGGATAAGGAAAGCGAGGTAGAGATTAATTAAGTCATGCTTTTCTCTAAACCTTATATTTATGCAGAAGGCTTCAATTTTCTAACTTCGAACTTAGTGTGTAGGGTGTCCTTTGTTTAAAACAATAAAACCAAAAATTTAAAAGACAAAAAAAACATGGAACATTTTTCTACTGGAGACAATATACAGTAGCAAAGCAGCAAGCCCAACATTTCACTTTAAGGCAAGTAAGTGGTAACAAACATTTTGAACCAAAAAACAAAAAATGGCCTTAACAATACTCAATACTTGTTCTCTTCTCATATTCTTGCAAGCAATTTCTCTTCTTTCATTTGTTTTTTTTTTTTATTCTGGTGGCCATACAAAATGAAAACTACAATTGAAGAAAGGAACTTCAATTCAAAAAAAAAAAAAAAGGAAAACAAGAAAAAGAAATATGAACAGTTGTAACCGAGAAAATAATATTGAATAGCAGCGCGGACAATTGGTAAATATTTTCAACGTGTATGTATACCCATACTCATATACTACAACAGAGAATATACGGTTGGATGATGTCGTTGGGTATCAGTTACGTTTGGATATCTTTTGTTGCAATTGTTTATAGGCACTGAAGCACAACGTTGCATAACAATGTTTATTTCATACACTTCACTACTCAGAAAACAATACAAGGAAAGCAACTTTTGGTTTCCCCCAGCATCAGTTTTTCGTTTCTTGTTTTTCCTTGGAACATTTTTAGTTGTTGTTCATGTTTTCCTTTTTTTTTGCGTGGCAAATCTGTATTTCTTATTTCAAAATTTATTTTATTTTCTTGCAAAAGATCAACATTTAACTACAACCGATAATGTTTATTTGTTTGCATCATCATGTGCATAAAACTGATGCTTATTCTTTGCGAAAAAAATGGGGAAAAAAAACAAGAAAAGTTCTTGGGGGAATAAAATAAAAATCTGGGGAAAGCAAGTCAAACTACAAAATAAATGAAATCTTTAAGATCCATAACAATATTCTTTTAAAATTTTAAACTTACAAGTTGCAAGGTCTCACCCAAAATAATTCGATGTATAGAAGGCTTTAGTACTTTGAAAAGAGATTATTTGGCGGAAAGGGGCCAAACGTTAGTCTGGCACCATTGGTTCATATAAGCAATACACAATGAATGCGTTCATCAGTCATTATAAGCCTTTAGTCTGAATTACAACCTATCTTCTCACACCACCCATGTTGTATGTGTTAATTTTATTCGTGAGTAGCGGGAAACACAGTTTAACGCCTACATCGAACAAAGAATTTGGGAAACTTTTCATTACAATTTTATTTTCACCCTCAGACTGTATGGAGGGAAATGACCGAAAGAATTTTTTTTGCCATATTTCATTCGAGAGGTTTGAACCACGAAATCTCGTCTAATTAGCTAATACACTACCTATTGCTGATTTAGGTAAGTGTGAATCGGGATTTGATTCCAATGATTTCCTAAGACCACTGCTGTTGATGTTTGACCAGAACACTTTAAAAAACTTCCTCAGGCACCAACCAGTGAAAACTTGTAGCTACTTAAGGACTTCTTTTTTAAATTCATTCATTCTCGGTTACATACTATGGGGCCAACACAGCTGTTGGATGTATGTTTTCGTTACCAAATGCACGTTAGTTGGACGAATTTAATTAAACAGTTCGTCTGCTCGTTATTATTCCTACAGCGATCCTCTCGGACTTATCGGGTTATAACCAATTACTTCATATTATATCTGTTTAAAGCTACTGTCCATATATGACTCCAGTTCATACCGAGGGAAGTAGCTTTCTCTTCATCTACCTCCTTAATGCATGTGCTGGCAGTATTCTTTGGTTTCCTTGTATTCACAGAGTGTGCTCAATTCATCTCCAGTTACGCCACAGAATTTCCTTTTTAATTGGAGATAGGGCAAAGTTCTTTTACCGTTAGTAATGGAGTTATTATGTATTATTGACGGTCAAAATATTTGAAAGAAACGACGTAGGCAGAGGATTATGAATATTTGAAACATCATGACGTTAGTGAAAGCATTCCACGATTAAAAGCCATAAAAAAATAGTAGATCGCCATATGAGATACAGACATTCATAGTTTTGGCGAACTCTGGATATCAGTACTTATCCACGGAAGTGGTGAGGATGTTTACAACACATCGTTTTAGAGACATAACTTCAGACCAACTTTGTATGTCTTTCCACTATGGGAATCAGGATTCCATGCATAACTTCATACCTGCGTGCTGAAAAGTGTGGTGTTGTCAGCGTAATCAAACTTCTTCGGCCTTCTGTTAAGCTCTCAGTTTATATTTCTTGGAGTGAATAAGGAGTTCTGTAATACACAAATGAAAGTAACATTGGAAAACAGTGTGGCCTGTGATAACTGATGGTCTGATAATGTAGTTACAGAACAAGCCAACTTATTAGGAAGAACTTGGAGTATCAGGATGTCAAAAGTTCACTCGAAATCTACGATTGCGAGATACAGTGGCGAGCACTACTTAGTAGACGATTGAATAGTAGGGCACGTAGTACACTTTTCACTTTTTTATCTTCAAAAAGAGAAAAACTCTGAGGGGATTGCGGTTGCAGTAAAACAAATCTCACTCTACTTTATTCTTGGCTATCTATCTAACTCCTACATGGCTGACTATGCCCTCTTCATTTCGTGAAAAAAGTCAGCCAAACCTGCGAGTACATTGTGACATTAAAAAGATCCAATAAAACAGAGTCTTCAACGCAGAACCAAGCTGTGTTGCTTATAAAACCTAAAATGCTATCCTGTTTCCAATTTGATACATCAGACAGATCTTTATGAATCACGAATATATATCTGTAAATAAAAATAGGACAGTAGGTGAGACAGAGAACGGCACCGGACTCTCCCGGAAGCTCCCACTTAGGGCATTATTTAGGCCCATTGGGAAACCACAATCAATAACCCGGAGATCAAATATTTCTTAGAGGAAACCATTCTGAGTTCAAAGTAAATCTTGCAACTCTGAAAAGCAGAACAGAACCTCCACCATATCTTTTATGTTCTAATCTTTCTTTCTTCCCTTTTTTTGCAGCTACAGGAATCGTAGTACCATACAACGAAGCAATGAGCATATCCCCCACGAGAAAATCGAAGACTGAAGTAAGGTCACACTAGTCCCTGTCATATTCATCAGAGAATCCAAGGATTACTTTCATGGTCTCGGCTTAATTGCATGGATAACCGACAGCCACTCTCAGCCGTCCGTTTGAGTTCACCAGAGAGCATGGGATATCCCATTTCATTAGCCCGTATGCTTTCCTTAATGTTCCTTTGAGCCAGGACACGTATTATTCGAATAACAAACTCTTTAACTATTTCGTTCGTCTTCAATGGCTCTCTGGAGGTAATGTCTAGGAAAATTAAAGTACAGAAATTGTGCGACGATGGAGGACATTTTCACCATTCTTTAGTTCCTAATTTTAAATTCTCTTCAATTCTCTTCTTTCCTATTCTAAAACATTAAATGAACCATGAAAGCAAACACTCAGGTCATGACTTATTGATTGTGTGGGTGTGTGTGTGTTAAATAAACAAATACAACGAGTATGGCCACAATATGTCAAGAAGGGTCTCTCTTCTATTAATTATTAAATGATTGACAGTTTAAACTGTACAACCACCCTCTATTAGAGACAGAGACAAGTAAGCACCTTAAGGTGATTGAACTTAAATGCCTTTGCCTCACCCTTTTCAAATACGACAGCAAACACTAACAGGTCCTTTACTAACATAGCCTTCCCTCTCTTTAAAGGAATTTTTAATGATTTTAATCACCTTTTTTTTGCAAATGAATGGATATAACAAAGGCTATGTGGATAAACTTAAAACCAAAGTATTTAAAAACAAACACGCTTAATGTTAAGCAAAGAAAGATGTTGGGAAATGGGAAAGGAAGTGGTTTTTAGAAAATAGTTTTAAAACAAAAGTGCGTGTCTAAAGTAGATACCGAGGTAAAGCCAAAGGAGTAATAGGCTGGAAAGGCAAAATAAAAAAAAAATACAGCGGCCTATTGATTAAAGGGGTGTTCAACAGAGTTTAACAAACGTATGTTTCAACTTTAATGACTCATCGTGAGGGTTTAAAACGTGCAGGCTTTTTTCACTTAATTTTTTTATTGTTGTTGTTGTTTTTGTTTTTTGCTTTACAGAGAATAATTTTAAATTGCTTATAAAAATGCCAACTCGATGGTTTTTATTGTTTATAAGCCAAAGTGGTAAACAGTTATACTAAATATGATTTAATTGCTGCCTACTTTTAGAAAAAAAAAGGATAAAAAATACATTTTTTTTGTTTAAAATTGCATGTTTTTATAAAATAAAGAGAGAGAAAAAAGAAAGAGAATAACAACAGCAACGCCTAAATTTTTAAAGTACAATAAATGGTGAGTTTCCTTTATTTAAACTTTCAAATGAAACGCAATTTTATTAGCATACTTTTAGGTAAATAAACCATATTTTTAAAAAATATTATTTTCTTGAAGCCATAAGCAGGCTACTGACTTAAATAATTTAAATAATTACAGAACATTAGGAATACCTATGGGGAAGATGGTCTCTAGTCACATCACTCTCCTTTGGAATAAAGCGATCGTCATGGTTACTATTACATCGAGGACAAAAATGGGTATTTGGTCGTTTAACACTCATCGTCAAATACGAAAGCATCTCAATGCTCGTTGGATAATCTCTTAACTTACGTGGACAGTTAGACTGCAATTAGGGGCCTCATGAAATTTAAATCGACATCCACCCTTTATATACATGACCGCCAAGGATTTCCCAGGTGAATACATAGTTAGTCATTACAACCATTTAGCCAAGTTTACGGCCTAGCATTCCCACACCACTTATGTTGTGCGGATTAATTTTATACATGAGTGGCGGGAGTTATAGTTTAAAAACAACTCCAAAAGAGAGATTTGTCTGAATTCATGGCAATTTTTTTCCGGCGAATATCTGACCATAGAAGCAACCTTATGTAGGTTCCAGGATATAACAATATCGTCTGAAATTTCAGGACTCATGAGCTGACTATGGCTGATATAGAGTTCACAGTCTAAGGCGTTTTACAAGGCAATAGCAGCACATGATTTCGTCAGTTCAATTGAGTATTCCTCAATCGATTTACTGGGATCCTCAGCTTCCTGGGTAGCAAAAGAGTAAGTGCATACATTGCCAAGCTCTGTATTAGAAGAAGACTGATTATCTGCCTTCCTTAAATCGTACGACTATTTACAACTTTATAGTGCTTCTCACAGGCCATTGTCCTGTTTAAAGGCACAACGACAGGCTTGACATTCACACGAATGCAGAAGTTGTGGTGTATGTTTGAGAAGAAGGAAGTGTCAGTGCATAGATCAAGAAACTTTTTATTTTCTATCCTCTTTGACTGAAGCATCTTCTCCATAGCAATCGCTCACTGGTTTAACTTTATTCATGTCATATCGATCTAAAACAGGTTGCAAGACATTTGAGAGAGTGATGTTGCTGTTGGTTGTGGTACTAGAGAGTAGTGCACTGAAGCGTTTCTTGACACTAATAAATGGATGAGCACTGAAGTAGCTATATCACCGCTTGCAGAACAACCGGGTTCTACGGTTGTGAACTCCCTTATCCTTTAGGACTCCTACAGATGTTGTGCAATAACCGTTTACTTTTGGTGTTTTTATGAGGTGGAATACCTGGCACGATGTGTGCTTTTATTGAGGCTGTTGATTGATTTTTGTCTTTAAAAATCGGAAAAATCGTCAATTATGACAAACAAAAGCCTTCAAGTGGAAATCTATGTCAAAATCAAATGCTGAGGAAATTTATTGAACCCAATTTGATGAAGACAATTTTTTATTTGAACCCAAGTTTAAAGTAATAAATTTTGTTTTAATAAAGATTAGAAAATTTAAATTTTAATCATATTAAATTCCCTTATAAAAGTCCTAAAAGTCTCTATATGCCACACTTGAAAACACATTGAAAACTGAGAGAAAAAATAGGAGGAAAATATAATGGAGAACAGAACTCATGTACAAATTGCCACAATTTCAAGTCCATTAAGATGGCGTGCAAAGATTAATATGAAACGGCGCGACCTCAACTAAATTGTGGTATTTTTTTTTCTTCTTCTTCTTTTTCTGCATTTAGCCACGTTAACAACCAACAAATGTTGCCAGTTAAATGATGTTGCCTGGTTGTTTTAGTCAAACACTCATTCTCTTCGTTTTAATGTGTTTAAAGATAAAGGCGAGTTTATAAATAAATACACACAGTAAACGGGCTTGAAGACAATAAGTTATGCTGTATGAGCATGTTAAAGAGAAAAATGTGCTACGTTAAGTTGAAGGACTTTTTAAATGCTTTAGATTGGTTAAAGACAAATATTTCATATTAAAAGTGCGAAAAAAAATTTTTTTGGATTTTAAAATTGAAGCATATATTTAGGCGCTTAAATTTGTTTAAATCGTTATATAGTTTTAGGAGCCTTATAAGGCTTTTTAGTGATTAAAGCGTAATAAAAGCAACAGTCTTGATTTCAAACTATGGCGTGGGAAGGACATTTTTTCAATGAACAAATATTCACTTCATTTAACTCGATAATTTCCTTGCGCCTAAAAGAAACCATGATTATCTAGAAAATACAATCAAGCATGGAGGAACACTCCTGACCCTTGAATTGTTTTTTTTTTAACAGAATTTCAATTTGCAACCAACACGTTTCCACACAACAATTTAATTTGTTTCCAATTTTTTTCTCTCTATTTTTTCTGTCTTCCTTAACATGTCACTTGACAAACCGGGACACACGTACCCATTTATAGTTTTTTTTTTGCAATTCGCAATTCGTATTTGAAATGAAGACAAAAAAAGAAGAAAGAAACATCAGCATGGAAAATTGTACGCCTTAGCTAAGACGGCGACACAGAAAATACAAACAAGGCACGCTCTTGACAGTTTGGCAGGCTAACGCGTTAACGTGCAAATGCAAGAGAATTTAATATTTAAACAAAAAACAACAAGAAATACAACAGAAACGAAAGCAATAAAATACAACAAACAATAATAAAAAAATAAAATAAAAATAGAAACATAAAATACGTTGTGGAAAATCTTTAACGAAATAAAATACAAAATAGTACGAGGAATAAATGAAACCAACAACAAACCAAAACTGTCTCACACTTTTCTTTCTTTCTTTTTTTTAGATGGAGTAACTAACACAAATACACCCAACATTTCTTATACGAATAGTTGCCACAACTAGCACCACACTAACATGCAACACACTCTATACACAGAACATACGTACGTATGGCTTAGAATGGAAAGGAAATCATGAAACGCAATGCAACTCAATGAAATGCAATGTGCGGCGCAGGTAATATATGAAGTAGCAGTAGTCGTGGTTGAGCAGCCAGTAATAAAAAAATAGAAGGAAGAGCAGTTGTAGTCAGTTAAAGTCGAATATATGGTATCCCTAAATATAAAGTGGACCTATAGTAAGCTTTGGTTGCTCGCTACAGTTATACGGCAAAAGCAAATTTGTTCTACTAGTCGATACTCTTTCACTGCCGAAGAAACACATACATAAATACATAATTAGCCATTACAACCCTTCAGTCAGGATTACGACCTATGTAGCTTCTCACACCACTCATGTTGTGTACGTTAATTTTTTATACTTGAGTGGCGGGACCTACAGCTTAACGTCGACTCCGAACGACAGATTTTTTTTTTAAATTTTTTTTTCTCAGAGTTATTGCCACAAATCTGCCGAAGAAATAATTGAACCTTCTATACGACGTTTATATTCGAATCCGTTTACATAAAAAGTGACAGTAAAGGCTTCTGTAAAAAAGCTACTAATAAGACGTTTAAAGAACTCTTTTCTGTCATAAACGCCGTGAGTGCCTAGTAGAATATGTACCCAGATTTTCAAGGAGAAAATTATTTATTGGCGTTAATAAAACCATGAAACTCAGGTCATATTAAGTGTAAGAAAGTTTCAAGTCCTCGAAGTCTAGTAGGTAGTGTGTTGTCTTACAAGACTTGACGCCACTCTTCAAATCCCAGATCAGGTATCTCTAACTAAACGAAATGTGAAAAAAATGTTTCATCTGCGTCTTCCTCTCAGCAGATTTCTGGCAAAAACTCTGAGAGTAAATAAAAAATTGCCATGAAAAAGTTTCTCAAAAATCTTGTCATTCGAAATCGACTTTAAACTGTAGGTCCCGCCCCTCAGGTATAAAATTAACACACACAACATACACACATATGTGGTGTGAGAAGCTAGGTTGTAAACCTGACTGAATGGTTATAAACAGGACTTATGCACGTCTCAAATTTATCTTACAAGCATCAGAACTTAATAAGAGTTATTTTCCACTTTGAATCGATTGCCAATACGATAAATAATTGGAAATACATACGTTAAGAATAGAGTTAGGTTAGGTTAAGTCGGAGCGGTAGCTCTGATATCCAAAAAGCTTACTTGAGCACGCATAGCTGCCCGTTGTGATGCCACGGGTGAACGCAGTCTCTGTAATGATCAAGTTCCAAAAACATCAGGGAAGAGGAAGAAGTTGGTCAACGCAAGGGCTGCACAGGAACAGAGTTACTTTAATGCTTCGTTTGTTAACTTAAACATAGAGTTTGTCCAGCCTACAATGCTTTGGATTTTCATAAGCACAACACCCTCGAACTGCTTATCACTTATGCTACCACTAGCTACATACATATGACTACAGATGAAGAGGGATCACTGCATTTTTTTTCATCCGGGGGCATGGCTATCCATATGGCTAATCTATCGAAAAATTATCTTCAAAAGGGAAGATCATTTTATGCCGAGCAGGTATGTTAGCAAACAAAATTTTCGAATTTGGTGTGAAGAGCAGCCAGGGCTGGTTCAAGAGGTGCACTGTTTGATATCAATAGAGAGAGGTACCGTGAGATCTTTACTGACATTTTTTGGGACTTCGTTGCCATATGGTTTCAACAAGAGTTTTGCGAACAATTAAACGAAATCATCAAGGCACGCCTTTGCTTGCCCATGCAATTGAGCATACATACTTGATGTATAGCCTGGAAGTTAATTTTGTACTTCACTGTACAAATGCTTGTGTTTAATGCAAGAATGTAATGCTTGCCATACAACAATACATAGCCTCCGCCACTAACAAATCACGTTTAAAGTTTTTCTTTCAAACGCTTGCTTACACACTCATTCACTCACTCACTCACGCACACCACAGCAAACACAACTGAAAATTATAAACAGCCATACTACACCATATGAAAACAGAGAGAGAGAGAGAGAGAAAAAAAAGAAAACAAATGATAAGTGAACACAGAAATAAAACAACAGAATTCCAATGTCGCCTACTCGGGTTTTTGAGACAAACCAACATACATAAGCTCAAATGCTTTTGCTTTGCTACTATTTATAGTACTATTTGTAGTTGTTGTTATTTGTTATTATTGTAGTGTCGTTGTTGTTGGTATTTACGTGATTTTCAAATAACTCACCAAACAACCATCACCACAAAATGAAGAAAAATGTTCGCAAAAATTTTTTTCTCGTTCTCTTGCTCTCACTCTCTTAGAAGCACACATATTCATGGCGTATTGTGTATTGTGTAGTGTTGTGTGTGTGTGTGCATAAAATATGTGAGTGAAATCAGGTGTTAAGGCGTTGAGAGTGTATATGGCGTTATTTTTTAATGTTTTTTATTTTTTTTTATTTTTATTTTCAAATTTAATTTTAGGTTTTCAGTTTGCAAAAGAGAAGAAATTTTATATCACGACTTTTTTTTTTTTTTGGGGAGAGCATTTCAACTATAATTTGTTTTACAATTTTCTGTTTTCCATTTTCTATTTTCCATTTTTGTAAAATTGATTGATGTTAGAAACGTTTGAAAGTTGCTAGTGTTTTTTTTCCTTTCCTTCGTTTTATTGTATGGCAAATAAAATTTAATTTTTTTTCTTTCTTTGCTATTTGGCTGCCGTTATTGCCAATAATAACTGCGTTTTAAAGCTAGTCCGTGTGTGTGTGTGTGTCTGTATATGTTTATATATGCGAGTGCATTACCTTGATAAGCACATATACCTTTTGCGGGAAAACGTCAATTCAAATTTTGTTAACTTATGAAGCGGAAATTATACAAATATTACTTTGAACAGGAAAAATAACAAAAAAAAAACGAGGAGGAAAAAATCCAAAAATAAATAGAATTATTTTTTGGGAAACATGAAACAGTCGAAGAATAAAAACACAAACAGTGGTCGAAATATAAGAAAAACTTTAAGAAAAAAAATTGACAAAACTTCCCTTTTGTAATGAATGTGTTGTGTAGGGGGCTTAAAGGAAATTAAGTTGTCAATCTTGTTATTGAGAACTTTACTTTACATTACTATGTTTTGCTAACAGGCCTGCAAGGAAATCAATTTGATTTTGTTTTCTCTTTCCATGTATTGCTAGTAATTTAGATTTGAAAAGATAGTGGCAACACCACATGTGAATAGGTGGAGGCCACACAAAGACTTCTAATCATTGCATAGATAACAGCAGTTTAGGAGATATGAAAACCAAGTTACTTCTCTTATCTGCTTATATTGTATGATATGGAGGTCATTTCTTTTAACCCTATAAGAAACTGTTTCATTAAATTGTTATCTGCAGCTTGTTTTGTGTTGATTCTGCCAGTACATCTTCCTAAACATTGATCATTCCACGGTTAAATAGTACACATACATAAGTCATCATTACAAACCTTCAGTCAGGATTACGGCCTCGTTTCCCTCGTTTCACTTATGTTGTGTGTATTATTTTTACTCACGAATGGCAAGACTTACAGTTTAAAGTCAATTTCGAACAGTGTTGCAAAACTGAAATTTTGAAATGGTACTGAATTATAACTGAAAATGTACTTTTTGCATCAAATAGTACTTTTGTGCAACAAATAGTACTTTTATAAAAGATGCATACATAAATTCATAAATGGCCATTACAAGCCCTCAGTCAGGATTACGGCCTAGCTTCTCACACCACTCATGTTGTGTGGGCCGAAGAAATATTTTTTTCATATTTCGTTTTGATGTCGGGCCTGGGGCTCGAACATTGGCTTTACATCTAATAAGCAAACACACTATCTAACTAGACTACGGCGTCTTTTAAGGTTACATATTCGTTTAAAAGAAGAGCCTCTATTTGGTACAGGAGCTGAAGTCACAGGTATTTTTACATCAAAGGTTTACGATATCAAAAGTTGTGCTGAGTGCAACTTGTGCAGGAGGTAGAGAGCAGTTAGGCAGTTAGGCCACGCTCCTAGCACTAAGCGTTTATTGTGGGGCTACTTCCGGGCACTGATTTAACTAGAAAAAGAAAAAGAATCATTTTGTGCTGGTTTGCTCATTTGCGAACTCTTGGCAATAAGTTGAGTTAAATAAGCCTGCCAGCAGAAGGCCTACCACATCGCTGATGGAGGCAAAATTTTTCTGTGTAATATGAAAAAGGGTTTAAAACAGCAAAGGCTCTTTTCAAATTAATTTATTTGTTTATTTATTAATTATAATAAAATTACAAATTATATTCTAATTGTATACGAGCCGAGTAACTTGACCATATGCTCGGTGTAATGTCACAGACCAGAGTCTCCGGTGGGAATCGAACCCACGACCCTCACGCTAATAACCTAGCACACTAGCCACTAGACTATTAGGGCACCCACTCCTCAAATTAAATTTATTCAGAAAAGGAACCCTTCATGTTAAGTGCGTAGATTCTGTGAAGAGGAGAAGGTTTTCTAGGATAAAAATTCGATTTTCGATTCGATTAGTTAAGCAAAGAAACTCTATTCAGTGTATTGTCCTTTTAGTAGCATGTATAATAACTGCTCAATACCTCGATTTTTCAATGGAAGATCCTTCCATATTTACAATCAAAAGCACGACTTGGAACTTTTCAGGTTATCGCTACCTCTTCTGCACTAATAAAGGCATCAGTATCTACTGTACTTATGCTTATTAGAGTCGACACCATATCTAATTCTAAAGAGCGAAGAATGGGAAAGTATGCTCTTTACAGTCTCTCCTGCTAAATGTAGATCTCTTCAATAAGAGGCGCATCCTAAAGAGGAACAAGAGGACAAGAGCAGAATAATTCTAATACTATGTACAAACCAAATTCTGTTTTAAATAGTCAATAGCCTGTTGTGTCTAAAACGTAAATTCTTCTCGACTTTCCTTTTCCGCATGTCCGATCCGGAATGGTTGAAGATTCCTACAGTACCTCTGAGATTGATATCACAACTTATTTTCCATTATTGGAGGAGAACGATAACAGTCTAAAGATCACCCAAATGAAACTAAACAACCCCGACCTGGGCCAACTATCAACATTTCTATCTTCTCCAGGCTTCAATTAGAATTCTTTCGAGTGAAAGCTTAAAATCTAAACTGGTGGGTACATGCTGAAACACTCCTATAATGACTTGTGCCAGTCTTATATAGGTTTCGGGTTATAGAATCACTGGATATCCTGACAATTGTGAAGATCGTCACACTTTGTTCCGTCTTTATGTGCAGATTATTGTTGCAGTTAATGTCAGGAATAACAGGACGAAAAGTGGCCTGTTCGTTGGGAAAGTTGTTTACGAAAGTAACTGCTCGTCGCTTACTTGGCTTGTTTACTTATTTAAGATTTGTTATACCTTTCCAATTTCTGTTCTCAACTGGCCCCTTGTTATTAGCTCCTCTTTTAATTCATTGTTAAGATAGCCTGAATCCAAAATACATTTCTAGTTGGAAATATGAATCGGATTCTTATCTTGAAATGTGCTTAAAGCTACACAGGAACTTTGGTGTCCTTGATGAGACTCTTGACCTGTATGCCTGCGTTTAGGAGAGAGGTCGACATAACATTTCCGCGCTCTCATTAGCCTTTTTATAATCGTATCATAATAAGGATCTCTTGGAGACGAGGACAGTTATATCGTTGTCGAAGGCATTTGAATTAAATAGGTCTTCAAAATCCAGGCTCAAAAGGACTTTGTCTTATTGCTGCTATGCTTTCGTAAATTTTATTTGCTCTGCTTATTTATCAACTGTAACCACTGTGCCCTGTTTAAGTCCCCTATTATAATACAATCTTGTCTTTTTCTATGTGGGCACGTGTAAGTATTTCTTTTTTTTGTGTGTATTTGTGCGATTATATTTGATTGCATATGCATACATATTTTAAATGCATATGTATTAGTTTTATTACTAGTTATTATTATTGTAGTTATGTCTTGTTGTTGTAGTTGAAAATATTAAAATATTTCAGCATAGTAAACGAGACGCGAGAGGGAGAGAGAGAGAGATAGAAACTCAATTCAATCCAAATAAAAATTGCACAGTACGTGCGTATAAACTAAATAGGCTTTATAAACGAACGACTGTGCCCATGGAATAAAGGTATATTTGTTACCTGTAATATACGTTATAAAAACTATATCTACGCTGGTATTTTAAGGATGTTATGGCAAATTATGGCATTATGAAAGCAATCATTATTATAAACACAAATACAAAATACATATATGTGAACCCTTCATAACTACTAACAAACTAACTATACTAAACCATAATGATTATATGCCAGAGAGCAAAAAATGCAAAAAAGCAACAAAAAGAGGAAATGAAAACATTTTTATAAAAATAAATATGCAATAGAATATGCAATTTGCATAATAAATATTGATGAAATATTTATGCACACATGATAAAATACGAAAAGAGAAACAGGGAGAGAGTCAGAGAGAAATCAAAATTACCTTGTGCAGCCCTGTAATCATAATTATGTTTACGTTGTGTGTTGGCAAATACTCTGACTGACTCATCGTCATCATCATCATTATTATTAACGTCATCATAGTGCTCATTATCTATTAACAGACATACTCATACTCAGCTTTGTCAGTCAACGAGAGCTAGTCAGGCTTAGTAAAATTTTAATGAGAACCTTAATAGCGACAAAGTTAACAATGATAACATTGAGGACGTTTATAGTAATGAGGGCAGAAGGAGAATATTTGTCATAGAGAATTAGAAAATTTTATTTGAAATTGCTAGGAAAGAAAGAATTGGTAGTAATTGGCAAATTAAGCACAAGAAGGACATTTGCGGTAGCAATTTAAATTCATAAAAAACTGCATAACTAGACACATATCAGCCTACGGACGGGCTCTATGAAGTGTAAGACATAGAAAGGTTTTTGAGTGAGAGAACGTTTGAAGAAGTGGCGAACGTGCCACTAAGGTAACTGGCCGGTTTCATCCGGAGGTGGTTCAAGCCCACCACTAAAGGATCATGACAAAGTAGCTTACCCCACACTGGGTAACACAATATATTACCGGCGTGAACTTGCCAGTGAACGGAAAGCTATCCGCTACCCTAAAACCGAAACTGAACCACAGTGTTAGTCTTCGGTAAATGCGTAGTGGCAAAATTCTTGAGCGTATATGATACCATCTGGCGGTATCGTTTGAATATTTAACTGAGCGACACTATCACATCTAAGATTGTTCAAGAATATCGGGTCTCTCTAGAGAAGAGAGGAAGACCACTGGAGATCCTGGCCATATGAACATCGATCCAAGCCAAAAAAAGTCAACGCACTTGCTTAAGCACGCACCACGAAAAATTCAATTGAATTCCCACATGAGATTGGTATTATTCTTCGCGAGGCAAACACATGTTTTCAGTCGCTTCATGCAGAAGAGAATTTGCACATGAGGATATCGAAGGTAACAAATAAGCTGACTTTTAGAGGCACGAATCAGATTTTTATGCAGAACAGAATTTGCATTGAGCCAACCAAGATTCCATTTAAAGAACCCCACAGCAGTTATAAAAGGACATTGAACCTCTAGGTGTTAACAGTAGAGTGCTCTGAATACCACAAAACAACTTCTGTAGAAGCTTGCGACGCCAAGAAAGAAGAGGAAACCACATGCTTGGTAACCTAAGAAGAAGAATTCTTGGACACCAAGGATTTTGTGACAAAACGTGTCTCGCCAAATGCGATTGAGGCAAATTCACACACCTCCATAAGGCTATCGGGTTGAGAGATACCAACAAGGAGAAAAAATTACATGGCGGAATAGGCAATATCGGTGTTACAACCGGAGCTTATTGGAACCAAGTAAGCTGCTCCCATTGAGGCAGCTGCCAGTTTAACCAAACCTAACTTAACGTACTGGTTGATACTCGTTTATGTCAGAAATCTGTCTCAGTACAATGAACATTTTATTTTTCGCATCTCACTGAGATTTTATAAGCGGATAGGATAGTGGAAGAAGAAGTTGCGTTAAAATCCAAGCTCAAACACAATCAAATTCAAGTAGAAATTAGTAGAGTCTTAGCCACTGCCCCCATATATTCCCAATCATTTCTTACTATTTTTCTAGCTTTCAGGATGCCATAAAGGCCCAGCTGCTCTTATATGTCTTAGCCACTGCTCCCATATATCAAGCGACAGTCCCAATCATTTCTACAAGTTTCTGAGTTAAACGGCGCAACCCACTATTTTTCCCAGCTCATCTTATACTTGATTTGACTGTGGACTAAATGGAGATTTTCTTTGAAGGTTTTGTCTCGAATTGCTCTTCTTTTCTATATAAGACTAACAATTTTTGTAGTCTTCAAGGCTTCTAAAAATGCCTCAACCCAGAGCGAATCCAGCAAATAATCTCATCAGGCATTCACATTGCGCCACATTGTGCAGAAACCCCATGACAATGTAGTCCACTGTATGAACTTCGAAGATGGAATGATTCATCCCAGTGACAACATTATCTATGAAAGTATTCAGTCACTTTCGCACATCGAGGACATCATTGGTCGTACGAAACGAAATATTACCGCGCCTTCAGTGCAGTTCTACAGCACAGAACGAAGACTTGATCAAAGACTTTGTCTTTCCACAGAAAAGGCTTAAACATAAAGAGACTAAAAACTGAAGGCAAGTATTAGCCACTTTGAAGGCGTGTGATAATTGTGTTCAGAATGAAGATGCTTGTGTATGACCAACATTTGAATCTTTAAGTCTTTGTGACCCAAACGAGGTTATAAAGAGATGAGAAATTTTTTAGATTCCATTAAGCTTGGCGGAACTCTCTTTGTAGCTTAAGTATGGGCCACCATATGATCGTACCTAATATATCACAGCACATAAAACAACAATTTCCATATCCTTACGATAAACTTTTCTTCGGTTAAGTTTATTTGCAATGTTCTTAAATCTCTTCTTTAAACTTTAAACTGTCGCCCTAAGAGATTATTTTACATTTTTGGATAAGACACCAAACGCACACGCATACATGCCAAAAAAATGTATGCAACCGGCATAAATGGAAATTTCTGTGCTCTTTTATATGCACAAGTCATAATATTTGTACACTTTCAAGGAAAGAAGGGACAAGGGGGAGGGAGAATGGAAGGCAGGAATAAATTCGAAACAAGAAAACAAAATTTTCTGGGTTTCGTTTTTACATGTTTTTTTGGCTTTGTTTTCAGATGCACAACAAGATTAAGCGTAAATATGCTACTGCCATACAGCTACTGTTGCACATGCCAATTTTTCCGTTGCTGTTGTTAAAAGTTTGAGCAGCTTTAACGTTAAAGCGGGTGGACATGTTTACAAAAGACACGTAACGTGTGTATGCAAGTAATGAAATACGAACAAAAAAAGTTTTCATTTCTTCCTTACAAAGTTTTTGGAGTCACAGGAGTTTTTTTTTTGTCTTTTTTGTTGCAACAAATGCCTTTATAGGGGCATATGGAGGAGAAGGATCTTCATAGAGGAGGAGGCTTTATTCACTTCCTTTTCGCTTATGCATGTGTATGGGGGAGTATGTGTATGTGAATGTGTGTAAGTGTATGTGTTTGTATTAAAAATAACTAAAATTCAATTTAATTATAAGCAAACATGTTTGTTTATGTATGAGTGAGCATTTGTATGTGTTGAATATGAATTTTTAGAAGCGTACGAATGCATGTGTGTGTATATAAATTGAATTTAAAGATAATTTACAACTATACAGCATAGTTTTACACACATATACACTCATGGAATTGCATTTTTATTAAATTATATTTCAAATTTAAATTATATGTAGTTTTTGTTTACAAAAAATAGAAAGCAACACAGAGAGAGAATGTGAACGAGAGAGAGTGGGGTATATAGAAATTCGTAGAGAAAAAACCGAATTATATGCTTAATAAATAAACAAATTGGCAGAGAGGCAGTGAGAGATTGCAATAGTATGAGTTTCTGTTAATGGAATTTACACTGCAATTTATTAATTATCGTTGAGAGAGAGAGAGAGAGAGAGAGAGCGAGAACATATTTGAAATTCAATTCCGAATACAATTTAATTAAAATATTAAAATAGAAATACTTAGCATACATTACAGGCAGAGCGCATTAAATTAATTGTTTTCATAACAAATATCAGAATCCTTTAAACAAAGGCTTTATTTAATTAAATTAAAATTCCAAAAAATTAAATAAAATTAAATCGTTGTATAAAAAAAATTCCGCAGAGGCGGGTTGAGCTGTTGAGCGGATGTGAACCCTATATGTAATTAAAAGAGCTCACATATGTCACAGCAAATAATCAGATAAGCAACTTACATGAGCTTTAAAATCTAACAGGAGAAACAAAGACTCACAGACAGAACATTGCCATACTTTCTGATACCCAATCGCCTATCAAAACACTGTATTCCAATATGACGAACTCCAAGGCGATGTATAGTTGTAGCAGAACACTCAATGAAGTATCGAAACCATTAAGGCCATATCATATGAATAGCAGAACATTGTGAAAATCCTGGTAGCCAACATGATAAACGCGAAGACCGTGTACAGATACCGCAGATATCTCAACGAGGTATGAAAACGATTTGATGGCCATATCAGATGATATCTTAACTGCGGAGCAAATTAATCCCCTACTTTGGAAATCTTTTTGAGGACCTGCGAGCTTATATAGTATAGTTAACAATGCAGCCAAGGATTCCATCAATGCCAGATGGCCAGCTTCGAACACGGATAGAATCGTGCAGAAAATCTGGCCAAGACTCTATGGAAGATGCACAAAAAGTCTGCTTAAACTCCGAAGAAATATGCTTGGTGTGTATCGAACTCTAAAATAAATTCTCTACTTTGGAACCGTTTTGAGGACCTGCTAGCTTATATAGTCAACAATGCAGTCATGAATTCCGTCAACAACATATGGACGGCTTCGGAGACGGACGATAGGGTGCAGAAAATCTGGCCGAAACTGTATGGAAAGTGCACGAAGTACCAAAGAAGCACTCTCAGTATGGTTGTTGGAGACATTACTAGACATTGTATTATAAGCACTCATGTAAGGCACGGTGGTCTTGAACACTTGACAAATGACTTCTACAGAAGCTGTTAAGGCCAGGAAGAAAAGAATACTGTTGTTCACCTATTGGATATACGCCCAACACTACGCCTGAGAAGAAAAAGGCGTCTTGATGTCTACCACATGGACAATCTAAACAAATTGTCAGGCATGGACATTGGCAATCTGTGTCCGACAAAAGGGGAGATTGAAAATGATATGGCTGTTGATGCTAATTCTCCAATCTGGTAACCATATGGAAATCGTGGGAGTAAGACCACTGGCAGTATAGATTTGAGTGCTACGTAGATAAAAGCCTTTGACCGTCTATCGACGATGGTACAGATAGATCAATGAGTCAGACGTGAGACTTATAATTGCATTCCGTGCCGGAAACTGTGATCCTAAGTAATCATATGGATTTATTGGCAAATGGGTCTGGTGGCTGCAATAAGGCTTCTGGAAGGGTAGCTTTGAGTACTACTTGGATAGAAGCCTTTGAGGATCTATCGAGAATGGTATAACTAGTGCGCTGCTGATATTCAATAAGCATTCTGTGCTGGAAATTGTGTTCCAAGGCTGGCGACGGAGATCTGGAACAGATTAAAAGTGAAGGATATTCATACTTTAGACGATTTAAAATATCTGTTGGGAGCCAATGTTCAGATTCTCCTTCCGACTCTAATGAGATCATGCTAGCAAAGGGAATTGCATTATTCACCGCGTAGTAGTTGAACCCTAGGTCTTTCTGTAACAAGTCACAATCTAAGGAGTTCAATGAATTTAATCAAATCAAAATAAATAGAAATATAGTGCAGAACAATAACATTCATTCCAGACAGTGCCATACTATCTTCGATTTAACCTCATAAGAATCCAGTGCTTAAATGGCTACCTAAGTGGCTTACTGTATTGTTACGTTCTGCCTTTTGTACTTTCAGTCTAATTTGAATTGAGCATATCTTTCGATGGCAAGACCAAGACAGGCTGTCAGACAGGGAAAAATAAATTCTGTCTGTGGTTCAATCTCAATCTGGCGTTGAAGTTATTAAAACTGAGGAGTGATGCTCAAGAAAAGATGCATCAGCTTACTGTAGAGGTTAGCCTGTAAAAGAAAAATTGTCCGGAAAGAGATCAAGTGCTTCAGTGATTAAGATAGCCCAACTGCTATCAGGTTTTTGAATACTATCTAGAGATCTCGTAGAGCAACATAGTATTTTATAAAGACTGCTGACTCCAGTAAAGGATTTAGTATCGCTACAAATCGGATTTTTATATCAGGGTTCTGGTATTTACTAAAGGTTTGATTGATCTGTGCCAGAGGTTGTGGTAAGAGAACGTGGTATTGAAATTCTAAAGAATTCTTCAAACAATTTAAATATCTTTTCAAATTGTGTATAAAAACGACTTGATACACTAAATTCACGTCTGCAACAGTAAATGCAATACTTGTGTACAAGGAACAACTCATAGCTGAATAGTATGTTGCACATGGTATTGACAAGAGCGACAATATTTCCTAAACTTTGCCACATGGAAGCACGTTTCAACTCCAACAGAAGTTTAAATTTGCAACAAATTTAAAATTTCATTTTCAATTCTTTGTTACTTTTTTAATTTAAAATTCAATTGAATAAGTTGGCCTTTAATTGTTCCAATTGGAACTGAAGAGAGATCCTTAAAAATGTCACACTAAATACGTATTGAATTTTAATTAAATTTTAAGTTTTCATTTCAGTTTTATTTTCATTTGTTTGTTTATTAAACCGCAATTTTAATTGATTAACACAAGTATTGCTGTTATTACAGTTGCTATTGCTAGTCCTGATATTGTTGTTGTTATTGTTGTTGTTGCTTTTAATATTTTTAATGGTTAATTGTTGTTTTTTGCTTCCATGAAAAGAAAAAAAAAAAGAAGGACTCTTGAAAACAGCTTCCAAGTAAACAATCTGTGTGTGTGTCTGTATTTCAATACTATGATAACAATTAAAGCAAAATGTTAATGTTGTTGTTATTTTAATGAGAACAAAATACAAAATAATTACAAATAACAGAGAGAGAGAGAGAGAGAGAGGAGAAAAATTCCAGGTAAACATGAGAAAAGCACAGAAAAGGAGCACAGGCATGAGAGTACAGAGTGCCAGAGAGTAGTAATAATAAGGCCAGAAACGACAGTCATCATTATTGTTGTTGTTGCTATTTTTGTTATTGTTTTAAAAAACAATTGTTTACATGTCTACGTCTATACATGAAGTAAAGAACTTTTGAAAGGACAGTAAAGTCATTTTTAAAGGACTTGCACTACTAGGACTGCTTAGATGACCATTAACAATCACTGATTAAGCTTACTAGCTCGAATTATGGAAGGTTTTTAAAAGCAAAAAACAATTCCAGAAGAAGATGTAGAGGCGAAGACGAAGAGTAGAAACTGTTTTTCATCAATCTACTACATGGAGGATCTGAATGAACTGTCAGAACAGATTCAATCTGTGTACGGCAAAAGCAGAAATTGAAAATGATATGGCTGTTGGTGCTCATTCTTCAAGGCGCTTAAAGTCTGCCACAGTTAAAGATTATGTGATCGTAATACAGTGTTACTGGCCTATGAAATGTTTGTTAAGGATATTGAAGTGGGGAAAAAAATTTACTGGAAACTTAAAGCTTATCACCAGCATACAATTGAGAAGAATACGTAATTTACAAGCACAACGATTACATATCTAACCAGCGTATCCATTGCCAACAATTACATCGCTTTGTTACCAGATCGACAATCCACTTCTAATTGCTACGCGAGACTTTTAAAATTCGAAGAGAACTAAACAATTCAGTTAGAAACTATGCATATACTTTCGTTTACCAGATCATAATATCTTCTTCCAGGCAGATATACGATTAACGAAACGAAAACAAGGCAGAATAAAAACCAAAAAGAGAACTTATGGCAATAACAGTAGCCAACCGAATGAGATAGAAAATGCTTTGAGGAAACCATATGCTCCCAAGAAAGGTAATGAAAAAAATGGATGATAAATGTTGACAAAAAGCAAGGATAAGTGCACCGACACCAAATCAAATAACGCCAAATACTATCTGGAGACCTTAGCTAAAAATATTTTAATCTTGCATATCTGATTGTATTCTGATGGACAGCTATCGATAAAAATTTGGAGCTACTTTGTAAAGTCAGAAAATTCTTTGTCAAACAAATTATGACTGCGTTGCATGCTACATATGGACTACAGAAGCCTTTTTGAAATGCCTGATAAGCTTCTATATAAAGGGTGTTTTGTTATCTGTTTGGAAACAATTGATATCGATAACTGCGGTCTGGCAGCTAAGAATGTCAAACTAAACCAAAATTTCAATTCTTTAAGGTCATCATGAATGTTTTCACGGTAGAGCAACCCTTCGAAACATAATCGCCTACTCGGCAGTTTCATAGTTATTGATCGCTAGCACTGAATGTTTCAAAACCGTCAAAGAAAGACATCATTGACAGCCAAATCACTGTTTCGAAGCTTTACCATGCGAATAACACTTTTTTTTAAAGTAGTATACTGTGCATTATTTGGATACCTATCCACTACGGAGTAATCGAAAATAAGGCAATAGAAACCAAGAAAACCAAAAGCATTTTGTGACATTGAAACCGAGTTACAAGTGTGTACTAATATGTTACACTGGACGTAACTCCGAAACTAAATAAAATTCCTACAAAACCCTGATGCGACACATACAAGGGGAGGATAGATAAAACCCTGTACGAGAAAACTAAACAAAAATTTTAAAAATAAAAGCTTGCGATTTGCAATAGATGATCCTTGAGATTGCAACAATTAAAACTGAAGGGCGCTCTAACTTATTAAGTTGGCTATTACAATGCCTTACAACGTTGTGTGTGTTAATTTTATACATGAGTACGGCGGGACCTATAGTTTAAAGTCGATTTCGAATGACAAGATTTTTGAGAAACTTTTCATGGCAATTTTATGTTACTCTCAAAGCTTTTTCCCTAAGAAAGTTTAAGAGGAAGTCACCTAAATTTTTTATACAATTATCATGTTGTTCGAGATGTCTGGGGTTTCCAGCATGGGTTTCCGGTCTATTAATGCACTACCTACTACACTACGACAACAGTGAAGCTCCTATTTAAGTCTTTTCATTGAAATTGTGATGCCTTTAAGCAGAATCATCACAAATACGACTATTGTTGCACAGTGTAATTAGAAATTTGTTTGTTGTTTTATTTTAAAAAATGCAAACATTTCAAATTAATTGACACAAAAATCAATCAGTGAATATAATAGCCTGGCCACTCACAGTGTTAAACAAAAAACATTTTTTCATTCTTTTCATTTCAATTGCCCTTTCTCGCTGTTTGAGCCTGTAATTATGTTGCCATTGGCAACATTTACTGTTTGGGTATGCCTTTTCAATTTTTTTTTTTCGATGTTTCTCTTTTTTTTATTGTTTTTGTTTAACACTGGCTACAGCTACAATTACAAACAACATTAAAAAATTAAACGCAGCATGAAATAAATATTGGCTCGCATATCATACCATCGGCAATTTCCATTTGCCAATTGCCATTTTGCCACTTGCTATTCTCATTTTCAGTTTCATTGCCATTAAATTAATACAACTCAGCGGCATATCAATAATTATCAATTAATATGCAATTGTCTGTTGTTTGAAACAACATTTTTGTTTTTTGCTTCTTCAACTCATTTGTTGTTGTTTTTTAATTATTTTTTTTATTTAATTTTTAATTTTTAATGAAAATTCTACAAATTAATGATGAAGTAAAATAAAAACGGGAAAACAATTCATTGTTTGAGTCTATAGGCACATAAAAAAAAAACGGAAAAAAGTTGGGCAATTAAAAAAAATTGCCAAAAGGCAATACGAGATAATAATTATGAAGCATATGATTGCAGTGGAGAGTGTTAATAAAAATGATACATAAATATGGTTGTTAATGAAATTAGAAAAAATTAAATTTAAACAGGAAAGTTTATATTCAACATCAATCATCTTCGATCAATCATCTTATGTCAATCATATTCTGACAATCATCTTCTGTCAATCATCATCGCGTCAATTATCTTATGTCAATCATCTTCTGTCAATCATTTTCTATCAATCATCTTCTTTCACAGCTCTAAGAAGCTCTTGGTGAATCTTCACAGATCAGATTTAAACTTCTACTAATGATATTTGAATTTTCGTCGGATCACAATATTTATCCGGCTTTCTTCATTCCATTTACAATATTTATTGGCGAGGTTTTCTTTTCTAAAAGTAAGTCTAATTAGCAAAAAGTGACGATTTATCTGTTGAAATCTTTTTAGGATTTACATCGAAACATCTATGATAACTAATTTGTACTCCTGTCTAGGCTAATTTGTACGCTGTACCAAAGAAGGATCCTTAAACCTGCTCGAAAATGCGGGAACAGCATCACCGGCATAGGCAATTGGCAAGCAGCCAACCTATTCGGCCTTTACTAGCTGATTGCTCATCGCAGGATTTCTCTGGAGAGGCGATAAGACTCCTGCAGGGTTACATTTCTTATACACCTTCTGCCTTTCCCTAAATTAATTACCATACCCAGCGCACCACATTTAAAGGGTTTCAGCGGACAGGCCCTAATCTTGAAAGAGAGTCGGCGTCAAATTAATTTTGCAATCAATCAATACTTACGAAAGTAAATGGAAAGTTGTAACGTCTTGTTAAATCCAAATGGAAACAGAAATTCAAGCTTGATAACGCTACCCATTTACTTAACAGCAGGGGCATGCTTATTTCCAAGGAAATAAAGATCAATAAAGACGCCAAAGTGTAAACCATATGATACAGTCAGATTTAGTGAAACAAATAAAGACTCATTAAAAGCTTGAGCATTTGCGGAACTCCTAATATGGCGAAAAGTAAGGGCTAAGTCATGGCGCCGACGGCACATTTCTTTATCCTGCTGATGGGTTTGAAACGAGAGATCTAAAGGAATTACGAAAACAATGAGCAACCGCAGAAATTACTTGGTCAATAGACCGTTTATGTTGACCATAAAAAAGATGGAGTGCTCTATGATATTCGATCAGATAGTTTTTCCACCAAATGGAAGGATTGTTTTGACGTGACCCGTTTCAGAATAACTTGCCAAATCATTATGATTAGAAATCTTAGCACAGTTTGACATTTTCAGCTGTCAAACCATAGCTATCGATAACGATAGTTCACATCAGAAAACAACAGTCGATGGTTTTAGTGCCACAGTACTATTGGCTTATAATTGAGAACAGGCTTGCAGCTTCAAAGGGGTTTTGTTTTATGGTGAAATGGCGAATACTGGAAATTACGATAACATAATCGTGGACTTTCTCCCAGAACAACTGAAGAGAAATGTGCTGCAAAATAGAAGCCAGTGGTCTATCATGGTATGAGAAAGCTTTATAAAGAAAGAGGTGCTCATGGGTGTTAAATTATAAACTGTTCAGTACAGGGACTACCCTCATCTGTGGACTCACAAAGGGCCGTTAGACATGTTCAAGTGAATCAAAGCTACCGTCTGCCGAAAAAATTATTGAATTTGGAGAAATATTTTTTTGGTTTAAATTTGAAGTCCTAAATCAGCATCAGACTGAATGTAGCACCTTGTAATGCTGCCAGAACGTGTGGGAATCTGGAATCCCCTTTTTCCCAATTGCTCTTATATGACTT
Source organism: Sarcophaga rosellei (assembly GCA_930367235.1). Classification (NCBI taxonomy): domain Eukaryota; kingdom Metazoa; phylum Arthropoda; class Insecta; order Diptera; family Sarcophagidae; genus Sarcophaga; species Sarcophaga rosellei. The sequence goes on along the minus strand of OV884020.1, from coordinate 8,800,130 downwards.
GCCATTACAATGACTTTAAAAAATGGTTTTAAAAAATATTTTTGTTGTTGTTCGAAATGGTAAGACATGTACCTGGTGGTAAATAAATCGCTTTCTTGAAATAATTATTTGCTCACGTTTTAAGCATTTAACACTAATTAAGCTCATTAACGAACTTGCAACTCACAGTGGAAATTGCCACCTAAAAAGGAATGTAAAAATAAAACAAACAAAAAGGAAGTAATAAAATAGAAATGCTTTTACTGTTCTAAACTCTTTAATTTTTCCTCCACCTCTGGTCCTTGGTCTATACACGGTAGAAGTATAAATATAATTGCAGCTGAAGATATCTTTTAGTTGTTCTAGCAACAATTGCTTGGAATAGCAATCTCAATACTTTTGCAAAGAGACAGAGAGAGAGAGAGAGAGAGAAAAAGGAGACAGACTCAATTTTAAAGAACAATTGATGCAAAAACAAAAACACATTGAGGAGCAAGAGAGAGGGGGGTAAGGAAAGAGTAAATTTACTTTAATTCTTTGTTACAGCAGCATCTAACAAATGTTGCCAAAATACTGTAACCTTGTTAAGGTTTTTATGTGTGTTTTTTTTTCGCTTATTTTTTAGCAAAGCATTTGCCATTACTAATGGAAAAACGGTAGAAAAAAATTCCTTAAGCTGAGCCAATTCTTCTATTTGCCACAGCTGAAGAGTCTTGGTTGCAGCACTATACCATACTTTAGTTGTGGCAACGCATTTGGAATACTCAATTAATTTTAATTTCAAAGTCAACACCTTTTGGCAACATTTTCCTCTTGTTTTTTTTTCTAAATTGGTAATAATGTGGTAAAGCACAAGAGAAAGACAGAAAGAGAGAGAGAGAGAACGTAGTATAATTATACTTATATCCAGAGAATGAGAGAGAGTTGCTTAAGTTTGGTTTGGTTGGCCATTTATTTTTATTTCGTTTTTTGACCGCAATTAAAAGTTAATAGCCACTGAAAGTTTTGTGTTAAACGCTCTTATGAACGAAATTTTATTTTGAACTGCATGTGCACTCTAGGAGACACGTATTTCAAATGTTTAAACGTGACACAATAGTGAGAAATTAAGACAAATTTTTAGTTTGTTCTCTGCATATACGTATACATACATACTTATATAGCCAGAGGATTAAAAATTATAATTTTGGATTTCTTAATGAAAACGCTACTCAATTTACTTGAATTCTTAAACTTGGAATAAATCGGGAGGATAAGGGTTGTTGTTTCTAGGCAACGATAGATAACAACAGCATTATACTAGGACCTGGTACAGCAAACCAATCCTCTGCTTAGCTAGAACAGTAATAGACTAACGAAAGGAAAACAAGGCGAACAACAACCAACCGGCAGTCATGGCAACCACAGCACCGAATCGGATAAGATGGAAAATGCTTTGAGGAAGCCATATAATCGCAAGAGGAGGAATGAGAAAAACTGGATAAGATAAGATAAAAGCAAGGATAAGTGCACTAACACCAAATCTTGGCTAAAAATATTTTAATCTTGCATAAGGACAACAGAAAATCTGTTGTCAATCAAATTATGACTACGTGCATACTACGCTACAAAAGCCTTTATGAAATGCCTGATTATCGTCCATTTAAAAGGTGTTTGTTTAGCTGTTTGAAAACTAACGATAACGATAACAGTGAATGTCAAACTATGCCAACATTTAAGTTCTGTAAGGTCATCATGAAAGGTTTCACGTTAGAACAACGCTTTCAAAAATAATCGCTTATTCGGCGTTCGATTGATCGTTTACACTTATCGATTCGAAGCAAGACAAATAGTTCTTCTCTTTATCCTTCGGCTACGTGAAAAAATTTACGTAAAGATTTTAGCTTGCGTGTCCGTACTTAAAAACGACTATCCTTTGTGTCACCCATGATGTGTGTGTTAATTTTATCCAAGAATGACGGGCCCTGCAGTTTAAAGTCAGCTCAGAACGAAAGGTTTTTGAAAAACTTGTTCATGGCAATTACATTTCATGTCAGAGTTTTTGCCAGAAATCTGCTGAAATGAAGTCGCCGAAGAAATATTTTTCATATTTCGTTTTGTGGCGATGTCTGACCAGGGGTTTGAACAGTGGTCTCACGTCTAATAAGCCAACACACTACCTACTAGACTACAACAGGTATATATAAGAAATGTAAACAATTACCATTATAGAATCAATCCTGTCATTTCGTTATGAAGTGGGTTAAGAGTCCCCAAGGAGATCCAAATCATCTGTATTTAGAATTTGTATTGAAGAATTTGTAGTGAACAGGTCTGGAAGAAACCAATTCCTTAGATAATGTAAGTTTACAGTGCTCCTTTTAACCGGGATTGGTAATTTCCGATACTGGTAATATTAAAAAAAAAACAAAAGCACAGGCTACGCTTTCGATGAAATTTCTCGAGTGAACTAAGTGGCAAGTTGATTTCGTCCAGAATTTCAACTTCTCTAGAATTATACTGAAAATATTTTCACCTAATTTAAGGTCAGTACTACTGTTTGGTTGGAAGACTTGCAATTTCAACGATGATGCAAACAAAATACTGCAAACATTTCACAACGTACGTTCAAAGTTGACTACAACAGGAAAGGAACTGGTGTGTATCACACTAATGAAGAGAAACCAAAATGAAAATACTGATGATGTAGTCTGCTTGCCTCCAGAAGTCGCCAAACAAGCCCGTTGAAGTGAAAATTACAAAATTTTCTGGATCACACAATTTGGTCTTGGCTGCTTGATTTTAGACTTCAGGATCTAAGAGCGATATTGTAGCAAGAGCTGGACACACGTTCTGAATTTACTATACAGCCATGGACTATAACTACAGTTAGGTAGTAAGCGAACTGTTTGAGGATTCACACTGAGAGAAACATTTATATTCAAGATCACGCATATTCAGTTCACGGATATCTGTTCCCAGTAAAAGAAAATGTTTGAAAAGTCGATGTTGCTGAGAATATGACGCGAGCAAGGCTTGACGTATGTTAGAAAAACAACTCCTTCTTCAACGCAAATGTGTTTACTTACGTTCAAATACTTTTCCTTAAAAAAAATATCTAAGAATACTTCCTGAAGGAAGTATCCTGAAGGAAGTATTCTTACCATATAATGCCTTAAAGATCGTTTTAACTGAATAAAACGTTGTGTATAAGATTATCAAAATATTATCGATTAAGTATGTAAAAAAATATATAAAGAAAAAAAACCTTATAGTATTTATTTACCTACCCTTTCATTTGTATCCTTTGCAACATTTTGTTTTAAACGGCTTAAACACGTTTGTGCCTGTTTGGCAACAAACGTTGCTGGCAAATGCTATAATTTAGAAACACTGGTTTTATTATCACTATTAACATTATCACTACATTGATGTTGTTTATTATTAATTGTTGTTGTTGGTGTGTTGGAATTGTAATCAATTAAATTAAATTCTCTTTGATATTGATTAACAGCAGGTGTAGATTTTGAAACCTTCGCAAAACGTTGGCGTCTTTGAAACCAATAATTTGGTAAGGATTTCATCAAAACCAACGATGAGGATGATGTTGATGATGATAATGATGTAGTTCTAGGTTTTCTTAAAATATCAGACATATGGCGGGGTCTTAATAAAATCTGTAAAGAGAGAGTATTAAAAAGAAAGAGAGAAAAAAATGGAAGAGAAATGGAAAAGAACAAAAATATATGGAGCCCTGAGTAAAGTTGTAACTTTAATTGGGGGAATTTTGTTTCAAATTGTTAAAAGGATATATAGGATATCCTTTTTAAGGTTATACAACAACAATTAGAATTCTTTTGTATTTTTTTTAAGATAACGGAATAACACTCAATAATTTAAATACAAATAAACATACAACAGACACTGAGATTTTAATATTTGTAGGTATTCATTTGTATATTTTAATAGCTTAAAAAAATTATAGAAATTTTTTACACACATACACACATTTATAAAGAGCGTTAAAAAGAGCTTTCATTTTTGTTTCCGTTTTTTCAATTTTCTTTTTTGTTTAATACAAATCATGGAGTAGTTTAAGGTAAATTTAGTTTATAAATAAATACATAAAAGTACATTTATAAATACATACATACATACAAATACATTTATATATATATATATATATATAGTAGTAGTTTATTATCATATTCATATATGTTATATATGATATAATAGATATATAGAGAAAAAAATACACACACACACACAACAACAAAATAACAACATCAATATAAAACAACATCAATATAGTTTTTGTTTTTTTTTTTATATAAAATTTTCTTTTTTTTTATAAAAAACCATTCAAAAAAACTGGTTTTTTTCGTTTTCAAAAATTATAACATTTGCTTTTTGTTGCAAGCCTTATGTTGCTTCAACATAAAATGTTTATAAACATTTCTTAAGTAAAAAGTTTAGCAACATCAATTAATATTTTTTGTTTTCTTTTTTTTTTATAAAAATTAATTATAAATATATAAACAACAATAACAACATCAATAAAATTTTTTTTAATACTTAAAACATTTAAAAGTTAAAATAATTAAAAGAATTGCTTACTTAAGGCCTCATTTCAACTGGAGGTTTTTCTTTTTAATAAAAAAAATTTATTATTTATACTGACATTTAAAGAAATGATTTTTGCTTACCTTTATTACATACATATATAGTATATACTTAGGTAAAAAGAAATATTATTTAACATGTAATAGAAAAATATAGGAGTTGCATGCATAAACTGGGTGTTAAACCAATAATTTAAGAATTTAAGGTTTTTTTCTCTTAAGGCGTTATATGAAACATAAATAAAGCAATTTAGTAGTAGTAAAACTATAATTTAAGGTGCTAAAAAGTTAATTTATCATGCCAGTAAAAACCTAAGAAAATAATAATGATTTAAGGATGGTGGTATGGTGTAAGGTTTGTTGCCAAACTCGTGTATATTTTGGATTCAAAAAATATTTGAAAAATATTTCTATTTTTCGTAAGCGAGCTTTTTTTTTATTAAAATTCGTTTAAAAATTGTAGCCAACCAGACGTATAATATTACCATGAACAGTTTCCCAAAAAATCTATCATTCGTAGTCGACTTTAAGCTTTAGGTCCAGCCATTTCTGGATAAAATATTGCTGGCCTATGAAATCTAATATATGGCGACTAGCTATTGCAATTATTCTATAAAATAAGTCGCCGCAGTCTAGTAGGTACAATGTTGGCACATGAGACGTGAGGCCATGAGTCAAACTTTAGGTCAAGGATCTCCAGCAAAACGAAATACGACTTGCTCTCAGCACATTTCTGGCAAAGATCATGAAAAGTTTCTCGAAAATCTGTCGTTCGGAGTATAAAATTAGCACATACAGCAAAAGTAGTGTGAGAAGCTAGGCATAATGTCCAATTATGTATGTATTCTACAAAATTTAAAATTGTTTTAAACCCACTTGACTTTAGAAGAGTCACAGCCTCCTTTTTGCTGAAGATGGCCTACCAAATATTTCTTCCTACTTTACAGAATACTTATCAGGCACATAAAAGCACTTCTCCTTGCAAACTTATCTGTATGTTCATTTCCATGAATTCCCTTATGACCTACAACATAAGAAACGAGTGCTAGGGGAATGGTCTAAGCCTCAGATAACATGGCTTTGCCTTGTCTTTGTACTTTCTGGCTAAGTTGACCTCACCGAGCGATGGTGTTGGTTTCCACAAAGAAGGTTCACGAAAGGTTTTCTTGCAATCAAAAAACACTTCTTCACCACTCTACTTACGTAGGTATTGGTCCTTAAAAAAGTTTTGCTACTCTTCAGAGCTAAACACACATGCCTCGGGATAGTTTACATGCCTGATTTATTATTTTCTTTTCTAACTTCTCATTGATCTAAGCAACAAGCCAAATAATTAATTTACAATAATCCTTCCTATGGAAAGTTTTTGTTAAAATTTGTTAGTTTTTTTGTATGAAACAATTTTAAAAAAGTTTTTGAATCAATATAGGCCCACAGAATCTCTACATTCTCGTTTACTTTAATTGCTTTATATATAAAAGATCTAAAAAGTTACTATTTTTCCTTTAGTACTATAAGCTTATACAATTTTTAATTACCGTAAGCGACAGTCCCTTTACAGCACACTTTTTATTTACTTTGCAAACGACCGTATTAATTAAAATTCTCTTTACAACTTCAAAAAAATCCATTTTTTTTAGTTGAATAACCTTTTACTTTAACAAACATTAATTTGAAGAACATTGTTGCCAATTTGACGATTACATTGCCACAACCTAATATACTGCAACTAAGTTTTCTTAAAAAAAAAAATTTTTAGAGGCGAAAAGAGGCAGTAAAATTATTATGACCTGACATTAGTGGCGGTAAAATGTTACATTGTTGACAATGGCTTTTGAACATGAACAAAAATCATTATGAAAATTGTTTGTTTAAGTGAAATTTTTACCACATTTTTGTTTTTTAATTTTTAAATATTGTGAAGGTTAGAAAAATTCAATGAAGAAGAAGAAATAATTTGCAAATTATACATAGCGTAAGCCGAACAGAAGGACCTATGATATCCAGTTGGATAGCAGAGGTCCACGATCTGCGATAACATGTGGAGGATGCGAAATAATAAGGGTAAGTACAACTGGGTGATGCACACTGGATCGTGTCCATTCACCACTAATATCGGTCATACTTTTGGATGAGCTACTAAGAAAACTATCAGAGAGGGCCATCATTGACTGACAAGGATAAGTAGATGATGCAATATCGATGTCCAAAGGCAAATAAAAAGGCGAAATCGTTCAAAGAATTCTGGGATTGTAAGTCTTTAGTGCAGGACAGTGGAACAGTTCCTAATTGGAAGGATATTCGACTCCTGAGTGAGAGAATATCATGAAAAATGTCGGTAAAGCATCTGGGAATAATAGTCAATAGTAAACTGAAATGGAGGGCATTTCAGAAAAGACCAGGCATGGCATAATGGCATGCAGAAGACTTGCATGGAAATCCTGGAGATGCACTAGATATATACCATGATGATCAGACCATTAGTGACCTTTGGGGCAATTGTCCGGCCGGATGAAATCTGAAAATAGCTCAAATGGAATTGTTCTACAGCAGAACTAGAAGCTCTGTTGGATTTATGTTCATTGTAAATCGTAGTGAAGACCAAAGCGTTAGACTCTGGCTAGGTTGATGGGAGACAAGCCTAACATGAAATTCATTACAGGATTTCGTAACCGAAGGAATTGATTGTCCATCCTGTAATTTTGGGAAATGCTTTGCAACCGTTAAAAAAGAAATAAATGTAGCATTCGGGCAGCTATATACATTTTTAAAAGATGCACTATTTTGTGGTATACAGATGAGCCAAAAACGGCTCTTGGAACAGAAGCAAAAGTTGTTGTTGCCAGAATGAAGTATGCAAAGCCTATAGTTAAACTCATGGATATCTTCCCAGCGGAAGTCTACGCCATCGGAAGATGTGCTTGTAGTGTACAGATAAGCCATAAACGGCTTTTGGTACAGAAGCAGGTGTTGTTGATTCCAGAATGATGTATTCAAAGGCCATAGAGAAACTCATGGATATGTTCTTAGCAGGAGTCGATGCCATCTAAAGACAAGCTCAGTTTAGGCAGGGAAAGCAAACGATGGAACACTGAAATGTTATCTGAAACTCAGGCTATACAGAATATATAAACATGAACCCAAATCATGTGATAATTAACGGCAGATTGTTGAGCTTGCAAGTAGAAGGGATCTATTAGGACACTGGTGTGACAAGAGCCTTTCTGTGAAGTAGGAAGAGCACTTTGGTAGGCTACGAGTATATTTAACTTAGAAGAAGATTGAGAGCTGAGGAGACTATTCTCAAGCCAAACATTTGATTCGATGCCTACAGAACTCTTACAATCACGAGATGAAATTAGACATTGGAGATCTCATATTTATCGGCGCAATCTTACAAAAATGAAGACAACATCAGTTGACAACACGCAAGACACTATACGGAGACTATGTATACAGCTCAACATCAGTTGACAACGGGCAGGGCACTATTTCGAGACTACAAAGACAGCTCAACATCAGTTAACAACTAGCAGGGCACTATATGGACAGTATGATGGCATCTCAACATCAGTTAACGACGAGCAGACTATGAAGACAGATCAACATCAGTTGCCAAATAGCAGGGCACTATACGAAGACTATGAAGATAGCTCAACATCAGTTGGCAATGAGCAGAGCACTATACGGAGGCTATGAAGACAGCTCAACATCAGTTGGCAATGAGAAGAGCACTACACGGAGGCTATATAGACAGCTCAACATCAGTTGGCAATGAGCAGAGCGCTATATGGATACTATGAAGACAGCTCAACATCAGTTGACAACGAGCAGAGCACTATATGGATATTATGAAGACAGCTCAACATCAGTTGACAACTAGCAGGGCACTATACGGAGACTATGAAGATAGGTCAACATCACTTGACAACTAGCAGGTCAATATATGGACAGTATGAAGGTAGCTTAAGATCAGTTGACAGCGAACAAAGCACTATATGGACACTATGAAGACAGCTTAACATCAGTCGACAACGAGCAGGGCACTATAAGGAGACTATGAAGGCAGTTCAACATCAGTAAAAAAAACTAGAATGCACTATATGGACAGTATGAAGACAGCTAAATATCAGTTGACGAGCAGGGCACTATATGAAGGATATGAAGACAGCTCAATAACAGTTGACAACGAGCAGGGCACTATATGGACACAATAAAGGCAGCTCAAAATCAGTCAATAACTAGCAGGGTACTATATGGACACTATGAAGTTCACAGCGAGCAGAGCACTATATGGATACTATGAAGACAGCTCAACATCAGTTGACAGCGAGCAGGGCACTATACGGAGACTATGAAGGCAGTTCAACATCAGTAAAAACTAGCATGGCACTATATGGACACTATGAAGACAGCTAAATATCACTTGACGAGCAGGGCACTATATGAAGGATGTGAAGACAGCTCAATAACAGTTGACAACGAGCAGGGCACTATATGGACAGAATGAAGGCAGCTCAACATCAGTTAATAACTAGCAGGGTACTATATGGACACTATGAAGGCAGCTCAACATCAGTTCACAGCGAGCAGAGCACTGTATGGATACTATGAAGACAGCTCAACATCAGTTGACAGCGAGCAGGGCACTATAGGGAGACTATGAAGACAGCTCAACATCAGTTGGCAATGAGCAGAGCACTATACGGAGGCTATGAAGACAGCTCAACATCAGTTGGCAATGAGAAGAGCACTACACGGAGGCTATATAGACAGCTCAACATCAGTTGGCAATGAGCAGAGCGCTATATGGATACTATGAAGACAGCTCAACATCAGTTGACAACGAGCAGAGCACTATATGGATATTATGAAGACAGCTCAACATCAGTTGACAACTAGCAGGGCACTATACGGAGACTATGAAGATAGGTCAACATCACTTGACAACTAGCAGGTCAATATATGGACAGTATGAAGGTAGCTTAAGATCAGTTGACAGCGAACAAAGCACTATATGGACACTATGAAGACAGCTTAACATCAGTCGACAACGAGCAGGGCACTATAAGGAGACTATGAAGGCAGTTCAACATCAGTAAAAAAAACTAGAATGCACTATATGGACAGTATGAAGACAGCTAAATATCAGTTGACGAGCAGGGCACTATATGAAGGATATGAAGACAGCTCAATAACAGTTGACAACGAGCAGGGCACTATATGGACACAATGAAGGCAGCTCAACATCAGTCAATAACTAGCAGGGTACTATATGGACACTATGAAGGCAGCTCAACATTAGTTCACAGCGAGCAGAGCACTATATGGATACTATGAAGACAGCTCAACATCAGTTGACAGCGAGCAGGGCACTATACGGAGACTATGAAGGCAGTTCAACATCAGTAAAAACTAGCATGGCACTATATGGACACTATGAAGACAGCTAAATATCACTTGACGAGCAGGGCACTATATGAAGGATGTGAAGACAGCTCAATAACAGTTGACAACGAGCAGGGCACTATATGGACAGAATGAAGGCAGCTCAACATCAGTTAATAACTAGCAGGGTACTATATGGACACTATGAAGGCAGCTCAACATCAGTTCACAGCGAGCAGAGCACTGTATGGATACTATGAAGACAGCTCAACATCAGTTGACAGCGAGCAGGGCACTATAGGGAGACTATGAAGACAGCTCAACATCAGTTGACAACGAGCAGGGCACTATATGAATACAATGAAGGCAGCTCAATAGCAGTTGACAAGGAGCAGGGCGCTATATACATATACTCGTCTGTGAAGCACAGAATTATGGTTACAATACTTGAAATAGGAAAAACGCTGAACACACCTTCTACAATATGCTGCGAAACTGCCTTGTTGTTCCTATGTTTTTACAGAATATTTGTGGAGGAGCTCTTAATCTTATTTTAAAATTCTATTTTTTTTTTAATTTAATTTCACTCATCAGCCAAATGTTTCAATAATGTTTTGTGAATTTCGTTAAGTTTTTCTTCACTTTTTTTTTGGGCAACAACCAATATTTAAGCGGCTTAAAATGCATTTCCTTTCGAAAAAAAGTTAAAGAATGAAATTAAAATTCTATCAATTTTACCACACAAAGCACAAGGTAGTGGTAGCGGTAGAGGCAGAGTGTAGAGCTCGATTGTAAAAGAAAAACTTAATAATTCTTTTGCTAGGTGGTTTTCCAATAACAAAGAAAAACTTTTATGTACAACGCATGGAATTACAAAACAAATATATCTTTCACTGTTGGTTGGTCTATAAATACTCTTGGCCATACGGATATTGAGTTAAATAATGGTAAATGGCAATAATAACAACAACAGCAACAGTACAAAAAATTTTGGGAAAAGTTTTGTTGTTCGTTGTTTGTTTTTTGGGTAAATCAACCGGCTAACAAACCAAATAACCAAACAACCAACCGACCAACCAATATTATTCATTGAATTTTAAAAAATTATTATAAAAATTGTTTTTGTTTTGTTTTTACTGTTTTTTGGTTCTTGCTTTAGAAAAAATTCTGTGATGCCTCAACAAACGAGCAATTTGTTTTTAAAAAATACCTCCGTTTTTGTAAACTAAACGTAGAAAAAAATGTAGAAATAAAGCACAACAACAGCAATAACAAAAATATTTATTGATAAATATTTTATAAAACAATATTGGTTGCATTTTTATAGCTCAGCTATGCTCTTTTTTGTTTATTTAAAACAAAAAAAAATTTTTTTATTTTTATTTCTTTAGATGCCACATTTTTAAATGAATATGTAAACAGGGGCTATGCTTTTAACAACAACAAAAAGAGAGTGAAACATATAAATGTGGGTGTAGAACATACACGAGTACATGTACACAATAAAATAAAGTGTGGCCCGCATGCAATCTGGACACACATAGATGTGCTTAACAAAGCCAATACGATAAATTTGGAAATTTATGATGGAGGCAGTGTAGACTATAAGTGCTTCATTACAAATTGCTTTGAATTCTATAAATTTTTGTTGGATTAAAATTGTAAGTTTTTCGGTAAATACTACAACATAACGTAAATCTTTAAAGGCTTAACACAACTTCGTAAGAAACATAGCAAGCAATAGAATTAGAATTATGACAAATTCACATGGGTCTCACACTCACTACACGAGCCTGATTTTAACACACGAAAAAAAAAATGATTACAAAATAAATCCTTTTTACGATAAGATTTACAATCTTCCAAAGAATGTCATCTAAGCATTCACTGTTGCACCCAAACCACTTTGAGAAAAACTAGGGAATCAGAAATGTTGAATAGGAACAATTCCTTGCACCTGGTTACTACAGTACTCTTCAAACTAAAATAATGGCTACAGAGAGTGCTACTGCTGACATCAAGTGGAAATACATGCATATTTACTCGCTATCTCCTACAGAAACACCCAACATACTTAGACAATCTCTCTAGGGGTTTAATGTAGGTGGCCATTAATACCCTAGGAATATTGCCCAATTATGTCGGATGTGTCAGCCGCCGTAGACTAGTGGGTAGTGTGTTCGCTTGTAAGACGAAAATCCCAGGTTCGAGCCCCAAGCCAGACATCAAAAATATTTCTTCGGCGACTACCTCTCAGCAGATTTCTGGCAAAAACTCTGAAAGTAAATAATAAACCTGCCATGAAGAAGTTTCTCAAAATCTGTCATACGGAGCCGACGTTAAACTGTAGGTCCCGCCACTCAAATATAAAATTAAGGCACACAGCATGAGTGGTGTGAGAAGCTAGGCCGTAATCCCGACTGAAGGGTTGTAATGGCCAATTATGTATGTATGTCTCTAGTTTGTAGCGACACATTTAATGGTTAAATTTATATGGATTCCTGGACATGGCATCCAGGGGATAACAGCATAGTTGCTAACACAAATTCCTCAACTCCACAGCTTTCTCAGAAATGGGGCCTAGCGGTAGTTTTAATTGAGACTAATCCAAAACCCAAGGGGGTACTGGTTTTAAAGTACTATCGAGGATGAGCATGCTAATGTAGCTGCGGAATCGTTGCAACGTTCCATTTGCTTGCTATCAAGGAAGTTGCAGACTGGCTTAGGCGGAATAAAATATCTACAAATTCTTTAAACATCTAAAAAATTCCCAAATTGAAGGCTCTCGACTATCGCTCACCAAATAAAATGATGAACACGGTGAATAAACAATCTTATGGCCGACTGAGAGTGACTGCCACAAAGCTGATTATTAGGGAGTCTCTTTGATATTTGTACGCATCATAGCTCGGTTCTATGGTGTGGAGTATGTATTTTGGAATTCATTATATATTACAATGAACCTAGGGGTTTATCACACCTCAACGACTGTGGTAAATCTATGAGTTCGTGATATCACAATGAATCCTAGGGGTTAGGTGTGTTAAGGGCCACTTTTATTTAATCCATGTTAAAAAGATTAATTCGTTTAATTATAATGTAAATGGAAAGTCAGAGTTCATACATGAGAGAGAGGGGTTTTTTTGTCATTCCAACATATTTACATTGGGGGCATGCCTAAAAATCTATGCTGGATGAAATATTGTCCTGTAATAGGCCTAAATCGGAAATTTTAAGGCAATCTAGCCATTCAGGTGAAACCGTTTTGTATTAAGAAGTATGACTCCATGACAAATAACCCTGAATATACGCAATAGATTTCCAATGGAGGCCTTATACACCGGTCATCTTTGTACAAGCTACAGTGGACTAATCGCTTGCTTAACTTAAAGAAATATCGTTTATGACTGTCTTATATTCCTTAAAGGAAGGAAAAGGAATAAAAAACTTCGTAATTTTGAATTTAAGTGGTGAAATATCTGTTCTACACAATCTACAATTGGTAAAGCTGAGATTATTTGACAGTTAAAAATTTATCGAATCAATTACTGATTAAAATGGTAGGAAAAAAATCCACTCCATAAAATATTTTAAAACTGTTTTGTATTCAAAACTAGTAACGTACTTAAACGATTAGTCACAGGCAAATAGTTTTGGCTTTAAATTTTTCTATATCTTTATGTTATAATCCTAGAAATGCTCCTTAGTTTGGTGTATCATTGATTAAAATCCCTCATTTAGTTGCAGAGTTACAGTAAATCGAAATCTTACATATTTTGAGGGCGCCATACTTTATAACGAATATAGTGGCTGTCTAACAAACAAAGAAAACAACACAAAAATAACAGCGAGAAATATAGAGTGAGAGAGAGAATAAATATTGAGCGTAACAAATACACACATGAAGGCCGGCTATTTTTTTTAACAGGCAACATAAAATCCTTATAAAAATAACATTTAAACACAAGTGTAGCTCTATATGACAGAGAAAAGGAGAGAGCGAGAGAGAACAGAGTGAAATAAATACTCACACAAATATTAAAATTGAAATGATCACATACAATAGAGCGTGCAATAACAAAAAAAAAAGAGATTAAAAGGTAAGGGTTTGATGTTGAGCCGTACAGCTGTTGTTGCAAATGAAAATAAATTACTCAGTGGAACAAGAAAAAAAAAAAGAGGACGAATAACAAAAAACAAAATGCAATGAATATAAAAATATAATAAATTTGTTTTTGTTTTTATTTTTTCTTATATTATTTATTATTTTTTATCTGAGAGAGACAGAGAGAGAGAAAGAGGCAGGAAAACAATAATAAATAATAAACATTTTGGTGAAATTGACCGCATATGTTGCTTATACAATACAACAATACAGCATATTTGTTGTTGTTTAGTGTTAACAAAACACACCAATACATTTATACTCGTATATGCAAATATTTTTTTTTTTTTTTTTTTATAGCTTTACGAGCTAAAGGTTGGGAATCTTCAAAAGACATTGGTAGCCCGGCCTACCAATGTGCACGATTCGCCGCAAGACTTACTCTCGGCTTGCTAAGCGCCTGCGTACTAAACCCAACCTCGTTCGTCACACTTTCAACCATTTGCCCCCCCCGGGACCACAATCAAGTATTACTTCGGGGGGGTGGAGATTCAGCGAGTGCTGCCTTCTGATTCTGCTGATCTTGCTCTCTCAGCCAATCTTTGCCGCTTCAAAACCCTCCTCGCGAAAACACATACTGCGTTCCAGTTATCACTTGAGGTTAGCATTAGCCTAACCACATTATCGGGTGTTACCTGGGATCCTAATGTCCTCACCAGGCAAATTCGTTGATCGTCGTACCGCGGGCAGGTAAAGAAAACATGCTCCGCCGTCTCCTTCTCATTACGGCATTCTGGGCATGCTTCATCTACGTCGTGTCCATACTTATAGAGATATGCTCTATAACATCCGTGGCCCGTTAGCAACTGTGTCAGGTGGAAGTTCACCTGGCCGTGTTTCCTTTTGGTCCATTCGCCTATACTTGGGATGAGTCTGTAGGTCCATCTTCCTTTGCTGGAATTGGACCAGTCTTGTTGCCATCTATCCATGGCATCGTCAACTATTTGCACGGGGTTTAAAAGATTCGTCCCCCTCCTTGCATCCTGTTTCCTCTTCTCTACGTCTACTACTAGTTTCAGGGGCATCATTCCCGCTATCACTAGTGCTGCATCAGTAGACACCGTCCGGAAGGCGGAGATTACCCTGAGAGCTGACCTCCTGTGGGCCGTTTCAATTCCTGCTCTATAGGTCCTCCTATCCATAGCCTCGGCCCATATAGGGGCTGCATATATGGCGACCGATGTCACTACCTTCATCAGTAGCCGTCTTCTCTCCTGTTTCGGGCCTCCTAGGTTAGGCATTAATCGGGCAAGTGCACATGTCGTCGCCGCACATTTCTCACCGATGTACGTCAAGTGTTCCTTAAACGTGAGCCTGTTATCAATCATCACTCCCAAGTATTTAATCGCCTGCTTTGATGTTATGCGCTGGTCACCCACCGTTATGGTAATAAACTCAATCCTCTTTCTACTGCTTACAAGTAGGACATCTGTTTTGTGGTCAGCAAGTTTGAGACCTTTTTCTGTTATCCAGCTTCTGACCGTGCCCACCGCAGTGTTACACGTTCTCACCAATTCGTCTAGATGTTTTCCTCTTATCACCAGGGCAATATCGTCCGCAAATCCAATGATCTGTGCACCTCTAGGGAGTCTAAGCCTCAGTACACCGTCATACATGACGTTCCACAATATAGGGCCCAGGACGGAACCCTGTGGGACGCCCGCAGTCACCGCGTATGACTTTCTGCCGTCGTTCGTGTCGTATATGAGTACTCTATCCTTAAAATAGTCCTTAATTAGTTCCACTAAGTAGTTCGGTACGCCCTTTTCATCCAGGGCAGCTAACGTGGCATCCCAATCCGCAGAGTTGAATGCATTCTTGACGTCCAAGGTGATGATAGCGCAATACTCCTTATCGCCCTCCAGCCAACGCTCACCGCTGATGGCGTCCTTTGCCACTGTCACTACTGTTTCTATTGCATCCAAAGTGGAACGTGCTTTCCGGAAGCCAAATTGGCGATCCGACAGGCCTTCTCCCCCTAGAAATGCTTCTAGTCTCCTACAGATTATCCTCTCCAAAAGTTTCCCGGCTGTGTCTATCATACAGAGCGGGCGGTATCCCGAGGCATCCTGTGCGTTGTTACCCTTCGGAATGAGAACCAGCCGTATATGCAAATATATATATGTGTGTGTGTGTGTGTTTGTGGGTGGTTATATATCACACACATGTTTACGTAAAAAGTTTGCTTTTTTTATACATTATTTATGCTTCACGCCAATGTATGAGTAGCAAAGAGTTGAAGAAAGAGGAGAGCTTTTGTTTTTATTATTTTAATAAGAATGCACGTGGGTATGTATGCATGAATGAGCATGTGTGTGTGTTCTTAACAATTTTTTAAATTTTTTTTGTTGTATTTTCCTGTTTTAATTTAATATTGAATGTTTAAATGCCTTTTCTGACACACACACACACACAGCAATGCAGTTAAAAATCATGTTCTACATGAATTGCTTTGGCAAGTGAAAAAATAAAAACAAGAAACAAATTAAATATCAGAGAGATACCGAAAAACAAACGTAAACAAAATTTTTTATTTAAAAAAAAAAAAAAAAAAAAAAAAAAAAAAAAAAAAAAAAAAAAAAAAAAAAAAAAAAAAAAAAAAAAAAAACACACGTTAATAACAATTTGTAGGCTTATAGTGCAACAAACGAAAAAAGCAAAACATATTGGAAACAGTGATTTCTTTAGGAAAGGATACGATCTCCAAATCATAAATCCTCAGTCCACAAGAGACAATCCTTACTAGAAAATAAATCTCTCCTTTATAGTAATTTTCTATTTGAAAAGTTCAACCAAAGGTGACAGAAAAAGGGAGCCCAAGATGTATTCATAGAAAGAGACGGGCATTGGCAGATGGAGTGAAGGGTAGTCCTTTTCTTGTTCTCATATCCTCAGCTACTGCAGAAATTATTCCAGGAAACAAAAAATCTGTTTACTCGACTTCTAATAGGAAAGTTGGCTGTTAGTAGTGCAATTGTGAAACACGCGGCCATGAGATTTAAGGCCAGGAAACAAGCAGAAGTCGCCATATATAAAAAAAATGTATCTTAGGTGACTTAATCTCAGCAGATTTCTGGCAAAAACTCTGAGGGTAAGTAAAAAATTGTCACGAAAAAAAGTTTCTTCAAAATCTGTCTTTCGGAGTTGACTTTAAACTGTAGACTCCACCACTCATGTATAAAATTAACACACACAACATGAGTGGTGTTAGAAGCTATGCCATAATCCTGACTGAAGGCTTGTAATGATCAATTATGAGTGTATGTATGTAATCCAGCAGTCCTCTAGTAATCCATATCAGACCTTCAAAGCCTAACAGAGCAAAAACTGAATGTACCTTCATGCTACCAAAGAAATTGTTCTCGCCAGTTAAACTGAGAGAATCCAAACAACATGCACTGCAACATGTAGGAAATTGTGAACTCAACACCAGGACTGGCCAGTTCATTAGTAGTGCAGTTGTTCGAATGGTTCGAAGGGTTCTGGTATGTCGTTTAGTGTGATGACGATGTATGAGTGCGATGATGATGCATGAATGTGATGCTGCTGTATGATTCTGCTGCCACAGTTGAAAACTACCACTTAGAATACAGAAGAATTGAAAATGTATGTTACGCACCCTATTAACAACTCCTTACAAAAATTCACGTTTGGATCGATATAGAATGGAACTACGGCTGGAGGCATATTTTCGTAGACAACAAGTTTTACTAAAACTATACATAGCTACTGCAGTGCCTTCCAAGTGGAAGTATTAGCTATGATGATAGACAGGCGTGTATAAGGCAATGTTCCAACACAATGTCTCCCAAAATAGTGCCAAGCTACAGCTCGTCTGTAAAGTGATAGAAAAATGGTACAAGAATCACTTCATATTGGCATAATGGATCATAATTTATGAACTCTAAGGGAAACTTTCTTTATTTTTGAATTCCAATGGGGAGTTAGTGCCTGAAGTATGGCACACGAAAAATTATATTCAAGCTATAAAAGAGTCTAGATTACTGAGAACTTATGCGAGACCTTATGACCAAGGACAACGACAGAACTTGCAGTGACCATGTAAAGATGGAAATAGTTCTTCACCTATTAAGTGCATTCTTTCCACTATTATGCAATGGGGGATCATGAAAACTATTCCAAGCATAATTACTGAAAACTTTCGGTATTATGTAATTTCTGTCTTTTACGTGATTTGAAAATTTTGTCTTCAAAAACCACTGTAATAATTTTTTTAAAGTGTGAATTTGTTTTATATGTATAAATATTTATAAAAAAATGTTTAGTTACAAATAAATATTTGGCGCCTATTGTTGTTATTGTCGTTGCTGTTGTGGGCTATTTTAATACATACAGGAAACGTAAGTTTGCCAAAACGGAATTACAATGTAATTCTATTGTAAACTTCACATACAATCATATTTAAGCCTTTTTTAATAACAAAAAAGAAACGAAAACTATTTTAAAGGAAATAAAACCGACCAAAACTATTTGAAACATGAAATAAAATAAACAATAAAAGCAGAAATATTTAAATACTATAAAAATGAAGTTTAAAGGCAATACTTTAAGAATGTTTTACTTATTTATTACAAAATTCGTTTCTATTACGAAATATTGAGTTTTATAAGCATTTTATTACTACACAATTTGTGTTATTAGGTCTATTATCATGTTACAAAATGTATCCTCGAAACTATAAACATTGCAAGAACTCGCCATATATCCTTTTTTTACAAAATAAAAAAAATTATAAATTTAATATTTCTAATAAATGCGAACACTGTTTACAACCTTCCAGCTAAAGAATATTATGGGGGAAAGCCATATGAACATTTTTTATAAATTAATAAAATTCGAAATATGTATTCAATTTTTCAGGAATTTAATTAATTCACAACTTGTATTTTCAAGCCTATTTTTATGTTACAAAATTTTATTTAAATTATATTAACTTTACAAAAGTTCGCCATATATCCTTTTTTTGCATAATTGAAAAAATTACAATTTAATATTTCCAATAAATTCTAATACTGTTTAGGACCTTATTTTTTACGAATGAACATGAAAAAGAATTTATTTTATTTTGTTTAACAAAAAGAGGAAAATACTGAATTTTACCGGAGTTTAATTACTACACAAGTTGTCTTATTAGGCTTATTATTATGCTATAAAATTTTATTTGAATACAATAAACATTAAAAAAGTTCTGCATATATCCTTTTTTTTTTGCAAAATAGATAAATTTCAATTTTCACCGTACCTATAAATATTTGCACTGTTTATAATCTAAACCTATTGGAAAAATTCTAGCCTTATACTATTTTACTTAGTAAATAACACAAACTACATATTACATTTTTTAAGAGTTTAACTAATGCACAACTTGCTTTATTTGGCCTTTTATCATGTTACAAAATTTCAGTACAATTCTGTTATTACAGCAAAAGCTCACCATATATCCTTTTTTCACAAAATTTAAAAATTAAAATTTTAATATTTCTAATAAATATTAATAATGCTTACAACCTATCTGTAAAGGAATTTTTGCCAGGCAATGCTTTTATTTTATTTTAATTAACAAAATCTAGTCACGTTTGAAATATTGAACATTTTTAAGGGTTTACTTAATGCACAACTTGTGTTATTTGGTGTACAATCAGTGGAAAAAATTTCACTTCAATGTTATGGAGTATACAATATTTTGCTGTATATCCTTTTTTTTTGTATTAATTTTATTAATATATTCAATATTAATTTGATTATTTTCCCATGCAAAAATTACATATTTTGTCGCTTTTTTTCGTTATGTATAAAGGAATCCCTCAAATATAATATTAATTAATATTTTTTAATAGGAAAAAAAATATTGTCGTCATAAATATTAAAAAGCAACATATTGAGAGGTGTTTGGCATTTCCGCTCAGACCATACATACTAGGATACATTGTACACTTGAGCTCATAACGTTACATTCGAATGCAAACGTTGAAACGGGGGTAATAAATTAAAATTGACGCTTTACACATAAAATCGTTTAAAACATACTCACACATACTACATACACACATGCAAGCAAGCAGACATGAATACACGCGAACTGAAAGCAGAGTCCATGAAAGAGAGAGAAGGAGAGGAGTAAAGTAAAATAACCAGTCATGAATTACTTTTATGAAAATGTTATGCATAGAAAAAAAAAACGAACATATATATGCAGTTACACTGGTAAACGTTGGAAAATATACCGTTAAACTCATAAGAGATTTGTCATATTTTTATAAAAAAAATAACACACATACTCATGTATGTATTTAAAAGCATATATAGAGCGCAGTGCTGAGGACAAAAACTCATGATATTAAATGTTTTCAAAAGAAACAAAAAAACAGAAGCATATGTGACCGAAAAAGAGCGTGAGAGAAAGAGAAAACATGTGAGCATGTGAGTGTGTGTGTGTGTGTCTGTCTTTAACAGTAATTTGTGGAATAGCATGTGTCAACGGATATGACAAATTTTGCGCTTGTGTGTGCTGTACAAGCAATTATTGATTGATTTCCTTGAATCACATTTCAATTCTTTTTAAATTGCTTTCCCTCACTCCTGCTCCGTGCTTCTGCCATGCCGTTCGTGTGTAATCTTTAGGGGAAATGATTCATAAACAAATGTAGATGAATTAAAATAATAAAAGAAAAAAGAAAAAAAAAGCAGAGCGAGCAAAGAAAGCTTCAAAATCACATATTAAATTGCTTTTTTATGCATTTAACTTAAGGGAATTGCTAAAGTGTCGAGTTGTTGGAAATGTTTGAGTTTAAATGATTGCCGGAAATTACTTGTGAAGAAAGGAAAAAAGAAACAAATAAATCGCATATTAAACTAAAACGTTACGTCACTAGGGAGGCATTACACTGATTGGTTATGCTGCTTTCAAAAATTGCAAATATTAAGTGACAATAATTACGTGAAGCAAAAGGAAATTATTAATTTGACTTAAACAAGGTTTTAGTTTCTTTTATTCTTTCCTTTTTATTCCAACTAAGTAATGATATTCTGTTTTAATTTGCTTAATGGAAATAAAATTAACAAAGAAACATTTTTTCCATTTCCATCTTTTTGACAGCATTTTGCAAGGATACTAAGGCATTATCAAAATTTTAGACTACACTACAACTTGAGAAATATGGTGTGTTATTAGCACACAAAATTTCTTAAAAGTCCCAACATTCTATCAAGAGTCAGTCATATATCCTTTCTTCGTAACTTAACTAAATAATTTGAATAATAATTAATTTTAATAAATATGACGATTAAATTTCAATTATTTAAATTACTTGGAGAGATCGAAATGATATGGACGGACACTTTGCACAATTCATCCTGATTAGTGTACTATGGAAGCAGAAAAATTCTTTTCGGTAGCGCATATGTAACAAAATTTCGGCGCACATCCTTCTTATGCAATTATAAAACTGTATTTATTTTATATATTTTATGTTTATAATGAATTCCTTATAAAAATTATAGTTCAGGAAAATAGATTTAAAATTTTCTGTTATAAAAATCTGTTTTTTCTTAAAATTAAATATACTTTTAAAAATTTTAATGATGCCACAACTTGTCTTAAGGTGAGTGTTGCATGCACTGCAAATTTCGTTAGAATCCTTCTTACGTAGAAAAAGTTCGCCACATATCCTTTCTTGTAGCCTTAATAAAATTGTTTCTTTTTATGTGTTTTGTATTAACATCGCCTTAAGAAAGATGACTATTGCAAGAAAAAGGGAAATATGTTTGTTTTTAAATCATTTTTAGAAATCTAGTTCTCTTCTGAAATCTTAGAATTTTAAGCATTTTAATGACATCACAACTTGTCTTAAGATCAACACTAAATGTTTATAAAATTTCATTGCAATGCCTCTAACGTGGCAAAAGGTCTTCACATATCCTTTTTTGGAAATTTTCAAAATTCCTTTTTTGTAACATATTTCGTAGTAAAAGAGTTTAAGTCTGGATTTTAAGTAATAATTTTGGGTTATTTCTGTACGGAATTGTTCTTTATAATGAGTTTTCCTTAAGTTTTTTATTTCACAATTTCCTTTTGTATGCAGTTCAATCACGTTTGTTGTTGTTTTTTTATTGTAATTACAAATATTACTCATGCATTGACCTTTTGAATTTATGGCAAATAAATATTTCATTGATTTCATTTCCCGTGTTATTGAATAGGCATCCTTTTCGGTTTATTTGAACTTCTTTAAAAGCCGTAAATATTTTTTACGACAATCTTTATTTGCCCAAGTTAATAATGAACGGTGAAGTAGTGAAGCTCACACGGTTAATGCAACCGTATCATGTGGTAAGAAATACTGCCATTTAAATTTATTACCATTACAACGAAGAAACAAATAAAAACAACAGAACACCAACGACCATAGATAGACCTGACTCTTAACGTAACATAACGTAGCGTAACACTCTGACAGCGTTAAGAAATTTTATTATCTCAACTCGGGCCATAAAAACAATAAGAGCCAGCAACTTCAAGTCGTTTCGTGATGACAATATTTTACGAGGCAAAGTCTGAAAAAGAGTTTAAATTTTATTTCTGTTTTGTTACAGCAAATAATTTTGCAAAATAGGGGGA
Source organism: Sarcophaga rosellei (assembly GCA_930367235.1). NCBI lineage: Eukaryota > Metazoa > Arthropoda > Insecta > Diptera > Sarcophagidae > Sarcophaga > Sarcophaga rosellei. The sequence continues at coordinate 8,777,359 of OV884020.1, read as the reverse complement.
AAAAAAACCAAGGAACCGAAATTACATTTTCAAACCATAAGAACGAGTGGAGCGAGTCCTTTTATAACTGCTTTTATAGTCAAATGCGGTTGAAACTATAAAAATTTGAAAACTGTAAAATAAAATGTTACTTTTGTTTTATTCCAATGCCTTTTGCTGTTATAAAAAAGAAGAGAAGGCAGCTTTACGAGTTGTTAATAATCAACTGGTTGGTGGCACATTATTGTCCTTTTTGCTGCCACACACAAAGAGCAGAAGCAAAAGCAAAAATCATTATAATAAACCTGAGAGCTCATTGTAAATTTAAAAGGATTTATGCTTTTTTTGGGTAAGACTTACTACTGGTAAAACCAAAGCTAAAATAACAAATACCTATGGCACCTAGTAAGGCTGGCATTGTAAATGCCAGGCACTAATACTAACAGTTCGAGTAATTTACTAAAGCAAATACAGTGTACCATGCAACAAAGGTAACAGATATGATTACAAATAAATTTACATTTCTTTAAATTATAATTTTAACATTTAAAATAATGAAATTAAAGCAAAAAATTTAATTTTTTTCATTTTAATAAAAAAAAAGGATATATGGAGAACTTTGTTGTCTTTGGCACAATCTTATTGAAATTCTGTGGCCTAACTGCGTATAATAAATAGCAAATTGTGCTATCAAATTTACTAACTTTGAAAAAAGGATATATAGAAAACTTTTTTGTTTTACAGCCAATTTGAATGAAATTTTGTAGCCTAACTACCTATAACAAATAGCAAATTGTGCTATCAAATTTACTGATTTTGAAAAAAGGATATACGGAAAACTTTTTTGTTTTCTAGCTAATTTCAGTGGAATTTTAAACCTTAATTGTCCTCAACAAACTACAAGTTTTAAACATACTAAATCTCAAATATAACCATATTAAAGAAAGAGGATAATACAATAGTTTTCCTGTTAAACAAACATTCGCTTCAGTGAAGATGGTAAAAAAAAATGCGAAAATATAAATTTGCTTATTGGGGATAATAAAGTTTGAAAAATCAAGTATTTTTACCAAATCGACCTTCCATAAATTGTGAAAAATTTGATTAAACTTAAATAGGTGTGGATAATGGACCTAATTGGTTGGATAAATATTGGATCAGGGATTTCAAAACAGGTCTTATTACGGTTGGGCGGTACTTAGGACATTTTCGTTCGTTTCTTCGAAATCTTTTTATTACCTGTCACTCTGTATTGTGAACAAACACAACTATTTCTCAGTAATAAGTAAAATTGCTGTATGTGTTAATTTACCACACTTTGACTTGTTATCTTTTGCCATTATTCAGCCCTTTTTTATTTTGCATCACTACTCTTTTACTGTTTACCATTCTCCTTTTTTTCATCGTTTTTCTTTTTCTTTTTGTGTTCATTTTGTTGTACAATGCATACGCTTATAAGAGCTCTTTACTTCATCTGTAGCTGGGTATTTCTTAATTGTAGACACCACTTTGTATATTTTCATTAAAATGTTAAAACACAATACAATTCACAATTCTAGGAATATCCTGCATGTGCTTACTACTATCACACAGTGAGTTACACACTTATGTATGTGTATACACATTAAGTTTACGGCCCCTTTACTACTTTGTTATTCTTTTTCTCTCTCTGTCTCTCTGTGTGCAATTTATGTAAGTCCTTTTTTTAATTTCTTTACAGGATTTCGGTATTGTTCATTTATTTTACTGGGAAAATATGTAAAAGAAGAGAGAGAGAGTGAGAGTGCGAGAAAAAGAATCCAGTTTAAATATTTCGTAATCATTGTGTGCTCTGTGTTTTTTTTTTTCTTCTTCGTTTATTTCTTTTTAAAAAAATTTTCCACTTTTGCTGTCTCTTACATATGATAGCAGTTTTAAATCCATAACCATAAATTTACAAAAGGATTTTAATTACACACGTATTTGTTCGCAATTCTTTGGCATTTTTATACAGTTTCTCTCTCCCTCTTTCTGTCTCTCTCTCATTGGTTGGCAAATTTTTTAACTGCCTTTCTGTTTTAAGCAATTACCCCAGTCTCCTTGGGTTCGTAGTAAAGCAAGAAAGGTTTAAGGTCCTTATATTTTTTATATAAAGACATAAAGTGCTCTTTAGCAAATTTTTTTAACGTGGCAAATAGTTTGTGGTTCATTAAGGAAAGGATTTTATTTTTAATTTTTGTAGGACTTTTCTTTAATGTAAAGCGTGAGAGAGAGTTTCTAATATTATTAGAGACGTTGTCAGGCAGAAGGGTTTAAACGTGGTTTTTAATGTATCCACCAGAAAGCTTAATTCTAGCCCTACAGGAACTCTAGTAGGGGCCGTAGTAGGGCTCCTGTAGTCTAGTAAATGAAGTGTTATTCTGGTGAATGCTTAGCTTTGAGAGCCAGGACACGTGAACTGCGAAGAAATTTTTGGCCATCTATGCCTAAAGGCAGCTAAAAGCACTTGGGCGGGATCCACTTTATCCCGTTTTACAAGCAACAATCTCCTGAAACGGAAACTTAGGGAATGTTTAACATCTATCGTGTGGGAATATTGGATTGAAATTATGTTCCTCTAACATTTCGATAAATTTTCAGCTGCAACCTTATGACAGAGGATTTTATTCTTGTAGAGGACACAAAAAACGCTACGTCCTCAAAAAACTTCTGTATAGAATTGATATACAGCCAAAGAAAAACGTGTACAGACACCGGTGTATGTATACTTTTTTCCCTCTGCTTTTAAGGCATTTACAATCTAGAATGTTTGAAGAGTGAAACGAATACAAAGAAAAAGAAAATAAAAAAGGTATATGTAGACTTTTTTCCTTGACTGTATGTATATGACACTACCGTAATACCCTTATATGCTGTTGGTAGGAAGCGGAATCGATGCTGAAGCTGATTACCAACCACATAGCACTGTGGCTTAGCCCTATGTAGGCAGAACTTGTTGATAGTCTCTGTAAAAGTTGTGGCTTTCACATGCGTAGTCCACGATTAAAAACTAATACTCAATGCTTTGCAGTGTCAAAAGCTGACAAGCTGAAAGGGATGAATTCAATATTCTTTAGGACGAAACGTCTACAGCTTGCAGGGCCGTCAACTACCTAAGATATCATCAGACATATGCAAGTAATATTCGGATACTTAGGGTTAGTCAAGGAAAACTTCGAAAGGCTTGACTGATGTTTAGGAGACATACTATATATACTAATAGACTACATGCATGATTGCTCTACCCCGTATGTTTCTTCAATCAAAAATTTTGCGATAAATTTTAATTATCATAGGCGGATAATAACCAGTTAACCGTTACCATTCCACACAAGTATTCCGAAAACAGAAAGAAGAGATTAAAAGGCATGTTTAAACAACAATTACACCGCTTCACCAATAAAGTTCTGTAAATCTCTGATAGAAACAGATCTGATTGCTCCCGAATTTAATTGGCATGGATTGTTAGTGTGGTAGCTTCATACCAAAAGCTTACTTGAGCACGTATAGCGGCCCGTTCCTGTTGAGCAAGTTCCCCCGAACCTAGGAGGGAGCGCAAGATCTGCACATCCAAAGCACGACTACCCCGCGCTGGAAAACCAGCCAGAAAGTTTGATAAACGAGGCTATATCCTTGACATCAATGGACGATAGCTCCGTCCAGCTGACAAGGGTCGGAGAGACAAATAACCTAAATCTGCACCTTGCAAGAGATGGGCATTGACAAGGAAAGTGGCTAACAGTCTCGTCCTCCTCAGCATGTCACGGCAGAAGTCGTTAAATGGGAGCCGGATTCTTTCCGCGTGTCTACCCATAACACAGTGACCCGTAAGCATGGCTGGTTGGTACGCCTATCTATCCATCCGGAGCCAGGTGAGTCTAGCGGTAGAGCAGGACTTCTCGTTTATCCAGTATAGGTTGGCGTCTCGGAAACTTTTACGCGCGATGGACAGTTTGATCGATGCAAGTGGCATTCCTAAGTCGATTGAACAGGATTCCGGGAGTTGTGCGCTATCTTTGGCTAGCTCGTCGACTCTGCTGTTTCCCGGAATGTCACAGTGTCCGGGGACCCAGAAAAGTGTGACACTGAAGCGCCCAGAAAGAAGTTTAAGGCAACGGCGACATTCCCTTACGATCGTGGAATTATTCACAATATTCGACAGAGACTTTAGGACAGTCTGACTATCCGAAAAGATCGCGATGCGGGTGAAAGGAACACCGAATGCGAGGATCCATTGTGCGGCCTGGTAGATGGCCATTACTGGATTGTGGTCTTTACAGTTTAGCTGGGCTGTGAACCTTACAAGGCTATATGGTTTCATGAGAATCCGAAAATGCTGTGAACTTAGCTAGGATTTGCTGGATAGGTAATTTATTCGTATTATGAATTGGTTTGAGTCTCAGTAGGATAGGAGTTATACCACCTTTGCACAAAAGTGGCTTTTGTTCTACTGACCATAAACATTCCTTTCATAATTTCATATTACAAGCTTTATGAGGTCAAGACAATAACCTCTTATATTGGGGGGAAAAAAGCAGCAAACAAAAACAAATTGGAAAACTTAGAACAAATGAAGTTGTATGCTTCATACAAAAATGAATTCAAGTCCTTATTTTAATTGAATTGCTTTCACCCTCTCACTAAGATGCCTTTGTCTGAAATTCTGCTTGTCAACCAGCCAGTCAAAATAACAAAACAACAAAACAGCACTCATAAATGTCCTCAAAACAATTATTATCGTATGTTTTAGACATGTTTTCAGAGAGAGCGAGATTTTTGCTTTTCCTTTTCGGCATCAAACCTGGCCAGACGTTTCATAATAAACTCATTTAACACTGAATTTCTTTTCTCATTTTTTTACACTTTTTTTATCAAAAACTAAACAAAAGGAAGAAGGATCATGTCTTGTTTATTAAAGAATATGATGATGACGATGACGCTGATGGTCAGCTCTTCATAATTTATTCGTTGTGTTGCCTTATGCTGGACAGTCAACAAACTCTGATGTTAGCTCTTCAAAAGGCAGAGGAGGCAGTAAATGAAAATGTTTGGCCAAATTCCTGATAAATTTTAGAAGGGGTAGCGCAGGCAAAGGAATAAGTGGACGTTTGATGCACAAAACTAAACAATAAAAAGAAGAAGAAAATTGAGCTGAACCATAATTGTTAAAGTCCTGCGAACATTTTTGGACTTTCCTTGTTATTTTTCTGTGTATGGATGTGTGTGATTTTTCTTTTTCTATTACTGTGGGTTTGGGGTTATTGTTTAAGAGTCAAATGCTGCCTAAACTAAGCAATACAATAAATATTGGAAAATCCTGTTAAAGGCTAACAGCAAGCACATACGTGGGTAGTGTCAAAATTACCTGAGGAAGGAAAGGTTTTGTAAATTAATTTCTAAAGATTTAAGGAAAAGGGACAGGATTCTTCATTCTTCACAGTGACTCTATGGTCTTGCCAGTTCTCGCGTATGGCTGCGTAGTAATGTGATAGGCCGTGGTGCTCTTGGAGGACACTTTGTTAACACTCCCCTCGTATATTTTTTTCTGTTGACTATAGTTGAAGCCCAACTACAAATATCGCCTCCGTTTGTTTGATAATGTGTTGCTGTTTTTCTTTTTGCTGTTGCCATTACAATGTGGTCAACTCTATGCAAACTTTTCAAACCAAAAATAAAAAAGCGTTCGGTTTGATATCTGTGCTGCAAAATTTTTGTTTCTTTTGATTTCTTTTCCGTTTCTTTTTTTTAATTTTTTCTATTTTCTGGTTTTATAATATAAATTGCTGGGTTTTCTTTCAACAGTTTTTATTTCTTTTACGCTTTCTTTTTTCGGTTTTTATTTGGCACTCTTGGCGTTTTATGTTGGGTAACCGGCTTAGCCTTATTCCCTCTGCCATTTCCCCCAAAAAAAATTTGTATCTGTCTCTGTGTGCTGAAGTGTATGCATGTGTTGTATTGGCTGCTATTTACCCCGGCATGAGGTTTGGGCTTGATTAATTGCATGCTGCGGTTAAATTTTGCTGATTTAAAAACATTTCCAAACACAGAAAAAAAAACAAAACGAACTAAAGGAAGAAATCCATTTTTTTTCTCTTTGCTTTTTTGGTTTTTATTTCTTCTCTTTCCATGTGGTTTTATTTGCTTAAGTTTGAGGTCTTGTTTATGGCTGTGTGTTTAGGTTATGGCATTAGTTTTAGCGTTTCTGGGGCTGGTCAACAACTACGTAAGCAAAAATATATTTTCTTTTTTTTTTTTTGGTTGTGGTTGTTTTCTTTTTCTTTTTTTCCAAAGGAAATTAAATGCTTACACAGCTCAGTTAACCATCCAGATCTGATAATTTGTAAGTTTTTTGTTTCTGTAACCCACTATGCTAAGAATATAACACATTTGAAAGCAAAGTACAGAGGAAATTTATTGCCTCGCAAAGCTAGTTCTATCAGATTTACTGGGAAACCTAGTATAACTAAGCTGCAAGAGCTTTAGTTCCAAAATTAAGCCTCCAATGGAAGGATTATCTAAATCTAGTAGAGGGAAACACCTAATTGAGACCTTATTCCTGGTTTGCAATATGTTAGAAATTTTAAACTGTAATGAAAATAAGCAAACACAATACACACATCCTACGGTACCCAGAATTACACATCCTACTTTCTTGACTAGACAGGACTACGACATGGCATTTCACAACACTTATGTTTTGTGTATTAATTTTATACATTACATAATACAGTTTAAAGTCAACTCCGAACAGACAAGAGTAAGGTGGATGGCGAGACTTATCCCGGATATTGGGCTATGGATTGGACGGAAAATCGGAGAGGTGAACTACAATACTACACAGATGCTATCGTGGCATGGGTATTTTAGAAAGTACCTGTATAGAATGGGCAACAGCGCCTCCCATTATTGCCTTTACGAAGAAGAGGAAGTAATTGATGATGTAGAGCACACCATTTTCGAATGTGCACGCTGGCAGAGCTATCGTTCTGAACTGACATCAATAGTTGGCACGATCACGGCCGCTAACATTATCGGAGTTCTGATTGCGAGTAGAGAGAATTGGACTTCAGTGGCGAATTACATGGAGCGTATCCTAAGACTGAAGAAGAAAGATCTCGAGGCTGCAGAACATGCACTCCGGCATAGATGATACTTGCACACGTGTCAAACAAAATCCGACACAGGGACCTGGATGAAAGGAATAGTGGAGACACTTAGATGTCTCCTAAACTTTCGACACGCTGATATGAACACGCAGGGGCCAAAGGACCACCGTAGTTTCTGAGTGGGCTCAACAAGTCTACACACGGAGGATGTGACGACTTCCTCTATGGTGCGGTTAGATACATTTACCATTCCTCTGCGAGAAAAAAAAAAAACTCTGAACAACCAATTTTTTGAAAAACTATTCATGACAGTTTTATTTAATCTCAAAGCTTTTATAGGAAGAATGCTTGCCATGAAGTCGCCAAAAGAAATATTTCTTCTAATTTTGCATTTCGTTGAAGATGTCTGAGCTTGGGTTTGAAAAACGGACTCACGTTTAATAACACTACCTACTAGACTGCGGTGACTTCAAAGCTATTGGTTTGGATAAAAATACACCGATAACATACATACAGAAATACCACATATGCATGATCAATACAACTCTTCAATCAAGATTATAACCTAGCTTCTCACACCACTTATGTTGCGTATGTTAATTTTATACACGAGTGACGGAACCTAAAGTCGATTCCGATCGACAGATTTTTGAGTAATTTTGCAGGGAAATTTCGTTCAACGAGTTAACCTCTGTCAAATGCCTTCGAAATATTTTGCTCTTAAGAGAAACTGGTTCTTTATATCTGAGAGCAAAGCCAAGAGTTCATTAATAGGACGAGTCTTACAGAGAATGTACTGACTATCTCTTATCACCTTGTTAGACTCTCCTAGTGGTGATAGTTATTCATGCTTTTTATAACTTTGCAAACTGCGGAACATATTTCTATTGATTGGTAGTTTTCGGGTTATTAACTTCACCCTTTCTAGGGTATAATGCAAGGAAAAGGTCGTCTAAGGAAAGATTAAGTGTTGAAGAGTGTGCAGAACATGTCGTTACTGAGCGGTAGTTTTCGGGGTTATTAACTTCCCCTTTTCTAGGGGTTAAAATGCAAGGAAACAGTTGGCTAAGGAACGAATAAGTGTTGAAAAGCAATGTTTTAAAACCAATGTTGCAATACATGCCCAGTAGACTTCTTTATGTTTACCTAGAGTATCGAACACGATTCCAACTTAATGAAGAATTCAAAATGATTACGGGTACATTCGTCATAAGGAAGAAGTGTTTCCCTCAGCTTAACTTCGATTAAAAGTTCTTACTTTATCAATCGATATTAGCATTGTATTGGATAGTAACCAAACCCCTTATTTTTTTATTCTTCAGTGTTATCCTTTGCCTACTATCCTTCGTAAAAACTTCTTGATGAAATTCCATAACAATTTTGATGTGAAATAAATTAGAACTTTGAATTACTATTTCCTGTGGTTGTTTTCAAACTGAAATCTAAATTTAAATTAAGCTTCGAAAAATTGTTCAAACACCACTGCTTGAAAAACAAAATCCTTTTAAACGAACTGCTGACTTTAGAAAAACAGGAGCATTTGTTTTTTTATCGATACAAATTGAAATATGAGTTTAATACTCGCAGACTGACCATATAAATTGTCTGACAGCATTGTTAACCTCTAGTCTGCTAAACTTACTTGAAAAAAATAAAAAAAAAAAAAAAAAACACGAAAAAAGTCTACTGCAAAACAAAGTAATCGAGAGAGAAAAAAAGGCCAACACAAGCCAACAGCCGGGCAATTTTTCTTGTTAACAAAGCCGTTCAAAACAAAAATAAAAAAAAGAAATTCAAACCGAAAACGAAAAAAACCGGGTCTAAATTGTAGAAATTTAAAAGGTAAATGTAACGATTTCGTTTGAGCAGCAACAGCAACAAATAAAACCACATACTGAAAACGTTTTCCAACAAAAAACCAAACAAAAAAAAAAGTGAACAAAACAAGTCCAAAAACAAATACCAAGAAAAATGTAGAAATAAACGCAAATTGCAAACCAAGTAAACAGGCAGGCAAGCAGTTCATCCAGCAAAAGAAAAATAAGAAAGAAAAACAAAACGAAACCAACAAAAGCCAGCGAGTAACATTGCAGTAATAGAAGGGTTTGAGAAGAGAGAGAAAGAGAAAAAAGAAATTAACCCTATACAATCAGTTGGCCAAGTTAAAAGCGAAAAAGAAAGCAAAAAAAAACCAACGTAACAAAAATTGGGGGAAAAATAGAAACCACAAGTAAAGCTCAGGTAATAAAAATGCAACACTGATTAATGTCTGGCTTTAATTCTTTTACTTCTTTTTTTTTTTGCTCTTTGGAAGCAGGGTGTGGAGAACTGCATTCAATATTTTAAAGCCACATTTATTTTCTTACGTTCAAGGATAAATCTTTAAGGAAAAAACTACATAAATAAGAAATAAATTGACCACTAGTCGGCAATTCAGAAGAGATCCTTTATATGTCTCCATTCAAACAGGTCTTGAGCTAATAATTGAGTGTGTTTGAGAAACGATAGAAACCAAACGACAGCAGTACCATGCATACTCATACCATACAACTTACAATTCTGCAAAATGGAGGAATATTCCATACGGGAGCTAAGTTTAGATTAAACTTAGTTAAGTTCAGGGAAAGTTAGAGAAGATATAGAGTCTGGCATTTGTTGTATCAGGAGAAAATTCTGCAAAACGGAGAAATATTCTATAGATGAGCAAAGCTAAAGTCAGAGAAAGTTAGAGAAGATACAGAGTCTGGTATTCGTTGCAGAATCTGTCCTACAGCGACGCTAATCCATGAAGACTGTGATTGGAATAACTCCGTGAGAAATATGTGCACCAATTACTTCACAGTTAACTGATGGAGACAACATATCATAGGCCAAGCATATCAATGAGGGCCAAACAGTTCGAAATTTTAAAAAGAAAGCTGGAAGAAAAATATTGGGAAACAGCCTAAGAATAATGTATTGGAAGTACACTAGGATGACCCATTGTCTGAAGAAGCAGTCAAAATTTTAAAACAGCTCACATAGAGAAGAATAAGATACATAGACTGGCATGTGCTGCAGTAATAAGAATTTGTACCAGGCTGGTCCTAGTCAATTACATATAGTAGTGAAGATCAGAGCCATGAACTTTGGCTAACGCCAAGCAGATCAAACACTAGATTCGTCGGAGGGCTTCTTGATAGATTGAGTTGCTGTAAGTTTCCTACTTTATTATTTCCTGGATATTTGGAAAGATATGCTCACCGATATTGAATATAAAAACAGACAAAGAATATTCTCAAATCAAGTTTGTTTGCATCAATCAAGGCTTTTGTTAAGAAATTGAAATAAAAGGAGAGATCCAAATCATCAGACTATTGGCGAATAACCAGACGTTAATAACCGGTCTTATGACAGGGCGCTGCAGACTCAGAGTACACTTATTAAGAATTTGGGTTTGTGTCGAGCTCAAAATGTAGAGTCTGTGATGATGAGAGTGTGCAGTTATTAATGCATTCTCGGCAGAATACATCTGAGTGCATATCAGGCAATAAGCAGGGAATTCTTATTGTCGACACCGAGCATTATTCTGAAACTAGTCAACACATTATAACGATACCCCCATAAAGTGGAAGGGGAGTATGGTCGCAGTAATATGGCGTCTCTTCACAACAAGAACAATAGACAGGACCAGCAATTCACTGAAATTTATTGAAAGTTATGGCAATTAAAGACAGATAGTGGGATGGAAACATGAGTGTTAGGTTTAGGAGTGAAATATTCAGAAACCATGGAGAATTTTGGAGGTAATATTTGTAAACTTGAGGAGAAAGTAACAAGGACGGGAATTATTAGTACTTTCTGATACTCAGACCTACTAACAGAGAACTTAGCTCCCAAGTGCATGATTCGAGATTAGTGTGGGACTGACTGGACAAGCTGAATCAACAAGACAGGAGACATATGGTCATACTATGTTGAATCGCCAGTCATGCGGGTATCCACAGCAATCAGCTAGTAAATGCGCTTGAGAGATGGGGAGATTCTACGTCCTGGAAGAAGTGAGAACTCTTCTTTAGGGTGGGAAGAGATGCAGACCCGTTCGTTGGGCTCTGAACTTACGCTGGACACTCAAAAACTGCCAGAGAATTATAATTAAACCTCTGACCGGTTACTATGGGTTCAAGGAACATTTCTAACAGAATGAAAGTCGTTTTAAGCCCAAAATGTAAGTTCTTTGATGAGAAAAATGGAATAACAGAACTAAAAATTGAAAGCTGCGGACAGTTCAACAAATTAAACTGGAGTATAAGACATCCCTGGGACTGCATTTATTTTTACGAGCATTTCCTAATAGGCAGTCATGTATAAAGACTTCGCTTACATACGAAGTGCTTCAGTAGAGTTTGTAGATTGGTTAAACAGAAAGAAGGTAATAGGCCACTTCATTTGCCAGCTTTTGGGCTGTGTTCGACACTGAATTTTTTCATTATCGGTAGATTAACGAAGATTTCATTACTTAATATTGGTAGGAGCACTAGATTCATAATAGCTCCACGTTGGTTTAGAGCTAAATTCTAAGGTTAATCAAAATCTGTCAACAGGGCTCTATATGGGCTTAAGTGGGCTTTAATTTAACAAAGATGCTTCATATTTATTGCAGATATGCCTTCCTGTAGTACAAAAGTAACACCGGAATATTTTCTTAGTCGCTCTATATTTACTACAATTCTTTTCGTTTTTTATTTTAAATGGAAAGGAAAAGATCCTTAGGCTCCGTAGGACCTTTAGTTTATTGAGAAAAATTAAGGTAATCTTGCAGAGGATGCTTTATTAAAAAGCACTTCAAAAGTATACTTCACGAAAAATAAAAATTCGGAAAAAACTTTTGAAACAAACCTCGTATGATCACTTTAATTATGTAATTTTCTAAACAAATTATGGCTCTTCACTTGACTTTATTTTCCTTTGTTTTTTTTTTGGCAGCCTTTAAAGTTAAAAGGTTGAATAATTTAGTAAGAATTCCCTTGGCATGCAATTTTCATGTTATCATTTATTTCATTTAAGGCTAAACACCTAAAATTATGCTCTTGATTTCTTTGTACATTTACATAACTTCTGTACCTTTATTAAAGTGTAGCTAAAGGAAGTAACTGAACATAAACAAATACATGCATACACACACTCTGACACATACACGGGTATATTTTAAAAGAAAGCCAAAAATATAAAGAAAAAGAAAATCATTTAAAGTATGCAATCATCAACAAATATTATAACTATTATTATGATTGCATACTTACAGGCGCTTCCTATGTGGTTAAAAAGTTTTCAGTAAAATGGATATGAAAATAAAGGGTAGAGAGAGAGAGAGAGAAACTAACATCCGTAAATGTTGAAGTGAAGTGCTGTGAAGTAACTGTTAAGAAAAATTATCATTGTTTAAAACATGTTACAGCCAAAAAAGAAATTTGCTGCCTACTTTCAGGAGCAGACAAGCTAAGGAGAGAGAGAGAGAGAGAGAGAGAGAGCGTGAGAGTATGCCGAGCAAAACATTGAGAGAAGAAAACACAGTAACGGAAATAGTATTACAATTCATAGAAAACTTTTTGGCATATAAATTTCTCATTTCCTTTACGGCTTCTTTTTTTCTTCTTCTTCTTCTCTATTTTTTTATAATTCTAATCTTTAAATAAATCTTGTAATATATAAGAGAGAAAAACAGAGGGAAAAAGGGGTGTAGGCAAAGCCAACCCACATTTTTTTTATTCTGTTATTGCCACTAAGACATGCAAATACCAAGACTTCCGTTTCTGGGTGGCAAGAAAAACTCTGAAAGTCTAAGAAATTTTTCATTCGCTTTTTATTTATTGTAAGGAAAAGTTACAAAAAAAATTTTTTTTTTTTATAAATTTGGAAAAAATTTCCGTTATGATTTCTCTTCTTCTTCGTATTTGTAACTGTCTTTTTGCTGTTCAAAAATAACTGCAACCAAAAACCACTTGATTTTTTATCGTCTGTCAAAAGGCGGAATAGAAAATTTTAAATGAAAAACAAGAAAGAATTGAAGAAAAGAAAGAAAAGGAATTATAGGCAAGCAAAGTCTACAGGCCAATATCCTACTTTTAGTTTTCACCTCTTCTCAGTTATTTAAAGGTAAATGCTTCACAACTGTTACAGATTTCGAATATTTAAGTACCTCCTGCTTTAGTAGATTGACCAGAATTTTTTATGTCTGGGAGAGATGGAGCTATAGTCAGTCAGCCTTTTCTATGTAATAGACCTTTTAGGTATACAGACGAGCTAACTAGATTGCTTTTATACAGGGTGTAAGAACAGAAGTGTCCTGTGGAGTAAAATAAAAACTTTTAAACCGTATACTTAGTGGAAAAGAATGTAAAGAAAGTGGATTACCCCTTTCAGTAGAGGTGGAGTAAGGATAATCTACACTTTCTCTAGATGACACTGGATAAAGATTTGAGTCTTTCATCAGACTACCAGACATCGCTGGAGAATAATTATCGGCATTCTGATCTTGCATTGTAGACTCAAGCACCATTGCAATTACTCCAACCCCAATTTTGAAAATTTTGTGATGAGGAAATCGAGTCACCAGAATAGATGTTTTAAACCTGGGAATCGTTCAATGCGTATGCAATTCAGAAGGTATTATATGGAAGATTATCACGGCCTAGGTAGGGAGTTATCCTAACTGGCACCTCACAGCATACTAATGTTTAGTGAGGAGAACATTTTTGGATGGACATTTAAAGTAAAACCTATACAAGCAGTACAATAGATTGCTGGGCCACGGTACTAGCCATTATTGCAATTGAATATGACGAGAAAATATCGAGTGAAGAGCTAGTTCCAGGAAAATTATGTTTTTAAGGCATATACCACAAAATTCAACAAAGAACAGGGAAGCAACATAAAGATCAAGCAGAATTACAAACCAGTTGCGGTCTGTTTTTTTAAAATTCTTTACCAAGATGTCTGATCTTAGACGATCTTAGGGTAGAAAGTAATTTGATGGGCGATAAAACTCTGATTCATGAGTGAAGGCCAAAGAATTTAAACTCTTTTTGAGAACGTATCGGTTAGCCATCGGTTGATATCGCTTTGATGAGACGATCGATGACCTGCTTCATGTTTCGGTGAAAAATTTGTAAGGACAGTATCACGGTTGAATATGCATTATTCTTGATTCAGATGTTCTTCGAAGAGTCCCGTTAAGCATTTGAAAACCGTGATTGTTCTGTTCAATGTCCTTATCTAATGTCCTTATCTGTGTGTAAAACAACAGATCAAAGATTGTTGGGCCATTAGAACCATTTAGTAAGGATTACAACTTAGCTTCTTATACTCACTTTGTGTATGTGTGTGTTCATTTTATCCATAAGTAAGGGTAACTACAGTATGAAGTCGACTTCAAACGATAGATTTCTGAAAAACCTTTCTTGGCAATTTTATTTACTCTCAGAGTGTTTGCCTGAAGATTGCTGAGAGGGTCACTGGAAGAAAAATTTTCTTTCCACATTGCGCTTTGTTCGAGATGTTGGGTCTTGAACCACGGCCTTACGTCTAATAGGCCAACGCACTACCTACTGTACCACGACAACGTCAAGCTGTATTAGAAGCTTCAAAAATCTAAACAGATCACGACATTGAGCAAATACTTGGGTGTTCTATGTGGAGTTCCCCGATGTTTCTGTATTAAAAGAATTTATTTGTGGTTTCATCTATGCATCGAACAGTTCAGACATGATGAAATGCTTAATAAAGTGTGGAGTACCATTAAACATATTTATTTACTTAAGCACTGAGTTTATTGGCGTCATCAATATAATATTTTTGAGATATGAGAAGCTCAAAAATGTACAAATCTGCTCCTAGATTTTTGTTCTTGAAGTTTCTTAAGTCTATTAGTATCGTCATGAAAGGCACATATTTCTGTCACAGTAATGCAGCCTAGTGGCTTAACGTAGCGTACATTCTGTTAGAAATCCAACTTCAATAGAAAAAAAAAACAACAAATATTTCTCTCTTGCATTTAAAATGCCATTTCGTATATGACCATCAAACATCAGACCACCATCAGATTTTTAGTCCTGAAATCATTGTGTGGGCAGCATAGAAGACAAGAAATAATTTTCTTAAAACCACCCAAAATAGTGTCCTGTTTAAAAGTCTTACAAACATTGCTTTTCGCTTGTTTCTTCCTCTCTCTGACTTTCTTTTGTGATTTTCTTTTACTATTCACTTAAACTTTTTTCTTTCTAGTCGCTCTCTGGAAATCTTTGCAAAATTCATAAGGAAAAGCATAACTGGATCAAGATAAGCAGAAAATTTTCTTTCCAAAAGAAAAAGCAACAAACCAGGAATAGAAAATGAAGTTTGAAGAAAAAAAAAAGGTCCTTTTTCTAAAAGACTTTTTTGGTTTGTCCTTTTGCATAGAAAGTTTGCCAAAAAGGAAGAAAGGAAAAACAGAACCCAAAGTAAAAATGTCAAGGAAGTTCTATGCTAATATCAATACGGTTAAATATGCCGGTCGGCCGGCTTTTGTATAAAATTAAAGTTTTTTTGAATGAATTTCTTTCCAAAGACGATATCATTATGGTGGTCAATTGAATGCTAAAAGCAAAAGTTTTTCTTCTAAAAATAAAGGAATAAAAACGAAGAAAGAACAGATTTTATGCAAAAATGATTTATTTTTATGTCAACTGACGTATGAGTGATATAAACATGCGACGCATAACTCATACGCCATAATGCATAAAAAGAGAGGAAAGATTTAATGTTGGCTTTAAATTTAGTTCTTAACAGGCTTAAAAATAGGGAAATTTCTATTAAAAATAAAGCACGAATGTGAACGTAGGCCAACGTCAAAGCGGCCTGCATAACTATTCAGTGCGCAATATCCAGGAACAACCGCGCTTAGCGTGATTCTTTAGAGTTGGAACAGACTTCCCATGCACTCTGCATCTAGCTTAGAGCAGATCTGCATTGTTATCTTACTTTCATTTAAAGCTGCTTACAAGCAGGGTGGTAGTTATAAGACCTCTTCGAAAACGCATTGGGAGCCTCAGGCCTACTGTAATCCTTCCTAGAAGTGTATTGTTACTTAGTACCTTGAAAATCATTTCGCTATAAGTAAATATGCTAATATCACTGCCAGAGACATTGACAAGCTGATGATAAATACTAGCGAAACTCGTAAAGCTCACACTCTGCCAGAGGTATTGAAATGCATATGATAAGTACCAGAGCAACTCGTAAAGCTCACATTTATTCCTAAAGGACGCTGCAATGATCCGATGGCTTTACCGAATGAGCCGTACCAGTCGATTCCAAAAAGATGTCTCCATTCGCAGCTCCATTTACTTTTAAAATCGGCCGTAAAGGATAATTTGATATCGCTTACGAAGTGCTTGCCTTAATTTTTCCATTTATTACCCTCTGTCAGGAATAGAAGAAAATGTAAGGACTCCTAATTGATAACTATAAATCTTTGAAAAGACTAAAAGCCAATTCCTTGTCAATAATATGGTGGCCCAATAAGGGTATTCTTGCGGAACTGAAAACATTGTTAAAAACGGCACAGAGCAACTTCTTCAGCTGCGTCAATATAGAAAAAAGATCACTTTAAACAAGGTGGCATAGAGTGCTCTCTCGAAGTGGGTGTTCGATGAAAAACGTTCAGTCACTTGCACATAACAAGTGATATGTATCTTATCACTGCCTCTAGAATATAGAACGGAATGGCAGTATGGTTCTGGCAGTAAATGAGTATAAAATGGAATATACGTTGCTGACAAGACCTTTGGCGAATAAGATCTCAATATTCACTCGGCAACTTTAGCTACAATGTAGTCAACCTAAGCTCCATTGCTACCAGCGAGAATTGTGTCAATGAAGATAGAACAAAAGAATCGTGACAGTTGAAAACCAGTTCAGAGGCAAAAGTTGCTATCGAAAGGGATCTGATTACCTGTTGGCTGCCAAAAAGCTAAAATCTGTAACACTAGGGGATTGAAACTAGTTCTGTTTCGTGTTTAATGACTGCTAGTTCAGCCTAAAGTACAATACCGGAAAGCTTTAATACCTGATGCTTTAATAATAAGCTTTTCCGAGAAAATTCTAGAGTCTAACCTTTTCGTAAGCTACAAATCCTCGTGCTCATATCTAACGACTTAGTGTTGATGAGTATAATGGAGGTACAGTCATCTCTAGTCTAGATTCATTTTAGAAGAGATGAGACATGAGATGATAATGCATTAAGTCTCGTTGCTACTAGTATAACTTATTGTCTATAAAGTAAGAAAGTTGAGAGCCAGTTAACCACTATTAAATAGAATTTTCTAGGGGTAGCATGCAGGGCACATTTATCGCAACATATCTCGTCACTTTATCAAGGACGTGCGTAATACAATTTCTATTCAGGACAGTGTACCAGGAAACAACTTCATAAAGAAAATTCGATTCCAGCACGAAGTCCCAATTTTGGACCAACTGAGTTGGAATAGCAGAACTTGTATCCATCGTTTCAGAAAATAGCGAATAAAACTTTTCAATAAAAACTCCTTAACAAAAAATCCATTTAAATAAAGATCTCAGCAAAGTATTCATATTTTTATTTATTTATTCGTTTACAATAATAAAAATCACATCTGTTTCCTTTATTTAGATAATAAAATAAGAAAAATACAGAACAAAAAAATCTTGTATCAGAGGAAATTTATTCAAACAATTGCAATTGCAAGTGCATCAGAAAACGTATGCAAATCCTTAGGAAAAACAAATCAAATAGACAAGCAAAATAAAAGGTTGCCAGCCTGTCAATTCTAATAAAAATAGAGACAGAGATGCTTCTTTTTCTATTTCTTCCTTTTTTTTCTCTCTAAGTTTTTGAATTTTAAAATACAAGTGGTAGGGGAATATTGTTGCATATTTATTTGGTAGCAAAACCACACAATATTTGTTTAACAAAAAAAAAAACAAGAAAAAAAAACGAAGAAAAAAATTGTGTCTGAAATAATATTTCTCTGTTGCAACATGTGTAAGTGCTGCAGTGAATGGAAAGGAACAGAGTGAGAGAGTGCAAGTATTGCAGAAAACAAGACCTGATAATGTATTTGTGTTGTTGTTGTTTTCTTCTTTTTTTTCCAAACATTTGACTTGTCTTGTCTTAAAACAAATACAAGTTGGGAAAAACTTTCGACAAAAATTTATTGATAAAATGCAATAACAATAAATATAGTTTTTGTTTTAAAACAACAACAACAAGAACAATACACACAACTACTACTGTAAAAAACCTACACAGTATGAATATTTTAAAAAAATAGGAAATGATAATACAAGGAAACGAGGAATTTTAAAGAATTGAAGGAAATCGTTTAAATGGAAGAGATTTTTAGAGAAAAATCAAATGAAGTAATTAAAGGCGGTATAGTGTAGGGCAAGAAACGTAGTTCTTCTTCTTATTTAATAGCTATATAATAATTTTATGGTCATTAACCTGGCGAAGAATCGAATATCAAATGTCTCGATCTCATGTGCTCTTCCATCTATTTCTGTGCACCAAGTTTTAAAAGTTGGCTCAGCTTCATCAGTCTGCATAAGTACTTATGACGCTGCTCAATATAACAACGCGAGTAGTATCAGAGTCTACAATGAACCTCCAGCAAATCTGGAGTTATTAGGACTAAAGCAGACAAAAACAGTTGAATAATAACTCGCGATAGTTTAAGAGATAAATACCAACTTTTTAGTACACTTTATGACTCTAGTCGGATACAATTTTTTCTTTGGAGAAAATTTAGGGTATCCATGAAGCCACATTAATTTAGAGGAAGAAGGTGGAACGAACTTCGACATTGTGTGTGTTGTTCTAATGACCACTTATGCATGTACAGCGGAGTATATAGACTTTTTGCTGTGACTGTATTTATATATGTATATACTCGGTGAACTTTTATTCAAACCTATAGCTTTAAAGTCGCTGTACCCGAGGTTCAAACATTATCTCAGACATCCCGAACAAAATGAAAATGAAAAAATATTTCTACGGCGACGTCCTCTCAGCAGTATACTGCCAAAAACTATGCAAACAAAATAAAAATTTGTGTTCGGAGCCGACTTTAAACTGTAGCTCAGTCATGTATAAAATTAATACATACATCACGAAGGGTGTGAGAAGCTAGGTTGTAGTCCTGACTAAAGGGTTGTAATGACCAATTACGTATGTATGTTTGACTCTAAAAGCGCATAGGCCGTCTCTAAAAAATGTTTTCCATGAAAAAACCGTACCTTCTACCAGACTTTAGTTAGTTCCTCGCCTTGTTCAGATTTCTGATTCTCTTTCTTTCAATCAAACTTATATTTGAAGCGATAAAATATTTCTTCGGTGACTTCCACTCAGCAGTCTTCTGGCAAAACCTCTGAGAATAAAAAATAGAATATAATTGCCATGAAAAGCCTCTCAAAAAATCTGTCGTTCAGAGTCGACATTAAAGTAGTAGATCCCACCACTCATAGATCAAATTAACACACATAACATGAGTGATGTGAGAAGCTAGGCTACAAACCTGACTAAAGGTTAAGGTAAGTTAGTCTTAAGAAGGCCAGTCAATTTGGCAATTTCGAACTGTTTTCAGGCTGAATTTAACAGAGTTGGTGCTATTGATGTGGAAAAAGCGGTTTCATGTAAAAGAAGACCTTGTGGGGACTAGTGATTGAAAAGATATGCCAAACAAGAACGTACAAAACAATTCACAGAATAACTCGAATCTCATAAGAGGTCATCTTCTACAAAATATTTAGAAGGATTTCTATGAACATTAAAAGGTGGAGTGCTACATGGACCTCTAGAGCCAATTGAACTAACTAGTTCCAGTCTCCAGAACGTACAAAACATTTCACAGAATATCTTGAATCTCATAAGAGGTCATATTGTAAAAAATATTTAGAAGGTTTTCTATGAACATTAAAAGCTAGAGTGCTATAAGGGCCTCTTGAGCCAAATTGGTATTATTTGAAATCTGTTGGCATTCGACGGTGCCCAATTCTTTCAACTGTAGTACTTAGATAATCAGAAATCTTTATCAAGTATTGCACGTCATCTCTCACAAAATATTTGGAAGCAATCTCTAATGCCAAGGAAGGAATCTTGAATTTGCCGTGGTCTAGTAGGTAGTGTGTTGGCTTATTAGGCGTGAGGCCACAGTTCACAGCCCACTCAGATATCAAAACGAAAATATGAAAAAATATTTCTTCGGCGACTTCCTCTCAGCTGATTTCTGGCAAAAACTCTGAAAGTGAAATAAAAAATTATTGTAATGACCAATTATGTATAAATCTCTAACGCCAATTGGACTGGCTTTTGGTGCTATTTGAAGTCTGTTGGCATTAGTAGAGAATGATCACATATTTCAACTGTAGTGCTTAGATTCCTTAAGAAAACATCTGCATATTTTAAAATTTAATAGGAAACACAAAAACAAATTAGATATTGGTTTGTTGCTTCAAACATGCTACAACAACAACAACAACAACTAAAATGCAAACACAAATGAATATAAAGAATCCCCTTTTTTATAGAAAAGACGAAAAATATGAACCTAAGACTTGTTCTCAATTGCATACAACACAGACTCTTTTGAATATTTTAATAATAATTTTAGTTTTTATTCTTATTTTTATTTGTATTTTTTTTGGGACGAACACAACTACATGGACGCATGAATGGATGGCTGAATGTTTTTCTTGAATTTTTATTTATAAATATTCAAGATTTAAAAGCCAAAAAAAAATGGAAGAAAGAGAAAATGTAGTGACTTATGTTCTCGGCTTCATTCTTCTTTTTCTGAATGTTTTCTTGTGTATTTTTTAATATGAAATAAAATAATAACAAGAAAATATAGAAAAAGAAATTGATTTTCTCTTACACTTCTGCTCTATTTAATAGAACAATTTCCGTTTTCTGCTTTACTTTACTGCGCTCTTCGGTTCTCTCTTCTCTAAACAAAATATTGTGTGGCATAATTTAAAGAGGGCGGCAGCATGCTTTTTTTTGTAATAATTTTCAATGCAAAAATAAAGATGCCGTTTACACCTCAAGGATTTCATTTATTGTATACATATAAAAAGGATGTTTTTCTTGAATATTGGAAGAAAATTTCTTTAATATTTGAAATCATATTGGTTTTCTACAAATTTTATTTATTTTTTAATAAAAAAAAACAATTTTTAGTGGGTTATTGGTTACTTTGGGGAATAATTTTTGAACTTAAAGCTTCTTTGAAAAATTGTTTAAAATTTGTAATAAATTTTGTATTTAAAGGCCGTGTACATAAAATTTCTATACTTAGCAATTAGTTTCATAACACTTCTCATATGCTATCAACATTTATGGCTCTCACTTGTGGGTTAAATTTAAATCGTTATTTATACTCTATAAGCGCATAATGTCTGGCATATGACAAAAACTGAAATAATAAATTTTAATAAAAAAAACATTCCAATTTTAATGAAATAAAACATAAAAGTTTTGGGATATTATGAAAACTACTTAGAAATGAGCATGGATTTGTTTTATTGCATCAAATATTTTGAACGGTTTTATGACTAAAAACACCAATTTAGAGCGGGAAATTGAGTGAGAATGTAGCCTGCCTTGCTACAAGCGGCAATTGCTATACGCCAGCATAAAAATAAAACCGAATACCTTCTAGGGGTAAAGGAAATTGCCATATGACCAGTAGTTGTGACCAAGAAGTTTCGACGTCAAGAAGTTTATTTTAAATCCTCGGCTACAGATTATATTTTATTGCAAGGATCTTCAAGGTAAATCATCAATTATTGTGCGATCTGTGTGAATATTGCTGAAAGCTTCCCTAAAAATTTTGAACATTTATGCATCACCAAGAATTTCAATTACAGAGAAGCAATATCGCTGTTTCTACAAATCTCCTGGACCTCGTTCTCAAACAGCCGGCGATCACAGTGCCGTATCAAACAACGCTCGGCTTGTTCTGCCAGACGTAATATGTTGATTGATACAAAATCTGAAAGGGATAGTTTAAACATAGCCTCAAGTAAAAAGCCAAATTGTTGACCTGCTGACAGGACGAAAATTCTCGATGTGATGGACTTTTGTTCTCAGAGAGGCTTTTTGGACCTGCCAATGAGAAAACATTCACCTAAGAAGTAGTCAAAGTCTAAAAGGTTGTGTGTTGGCTTATTAGCCGAGAGCGCTTGGTTCAAATTCAAGCTCAGACATCTCGTTGGCTTATTAGACCTGAGGCCATGGTTAAAAACACCAAAAAATATCATCAGACAACTTCCTTTCAGCAGTCTTCGTCTTCTAGGAGAACAAATAAAATTGCAGTTTGCATTCAGCTGTAGGTCCCGACACTCATGGATACAATTAACATCTACTGAAAGAGGGACATCTAGGAATGCCATTAGCATACTTTTTGATAGCCAACTGGCTAGCAGAGAACCGACCTCTGACATGACAATCTCTAAAAAGAGTTTGTGTTTGTCGAGCATCTTTCAATACGATTGCAAATCGATACGATATTCACATTATTAGGGTGCCGGGCTATAGTGATATTCCAGATATCTGAAATGCCTATGAACTGAACAGACTTAGCCTAACTACTGAACTCTGTGGTGTGTTGTCTACATTGCTAATCCTTTTTAAAAATTTGCAATCATATAATTAACAGCGCAGTAATGGATTATGTTAATGCTGCAGGGGCAGTTGTTGATGAGGACAGTATAGAGCAGTAAATTTGGCCAAGACAAGATCATAATCCAAAAAAGCAAACCCCGCACGTAGGTGGAAATTGTTACTGTCTATTGTAATATGAGTACTTATGAAAGGTTTTGGAGATATAAGAAAACACTTCTTCAGGAGTTGCTGAGACGAGAGACAGTAGGAAAGTCATTATATCACACATAATATCGAAGAGAAAGAAAACTTTTTGGTTTTTAATATGCAAACTATCTTACTAATCTAAAGAGAATCTAGATGAGTAGTCTACTTAGGTTTATCAAATGGACTACTGTAATGTGCGATATATAGCTAAAGTTTATGCCATCCTCTTGGGATACACATACCTATCGAATATTCTAAGATTTTATAAACAAAATGATTTAAGAGTGCCAAATTAGGGTATTTTTAATGATGGAAATCAATTCATTTGATACTCTTGGAAAAAGGATATCAATTTAGAGACTCAACTTAACATGATACCCTCTAAACGATAGTGTACCGCCAGGCAAAAGCAAAGAAAAAAAAAAACGTTTATAAAACATTACATTGTTATAAATTTTAGCGATTATTTAAATTTTAAATAAATAAACAAAATCTACAATATTTCTGTTCAAATATTTACAAATTAAGAGCAGTAACAGTAGCAGTAGAAATAGCTGTAGTGGAGAGGGTCAATGTATTCATTGTAGTAGTAGCAGCAGTAGTAGTAGCTGTAGTGGAGTACCATATTGTTTGCCTGCAGAGTGTTAAAATATTTAAAGGTTTTTGTAATTTATGACTCCATAAATAAATATCATAAATAATATAAACGCTGTTATACTTTAAATAAATAAATTTCTATTTAAAAATTTATGCATACGTATTTTATTGTTATTGTTTTTGTTTTCATTTATTTTACGACTAAATGCAACAAAACTTGTTGGATGCCGTAGAAAAAAAAGAAAACAATTCTGAAATCAATATTTGCTAATGGCATTACATTGCATTGCGTAGAGTATTTGCTTAACTGAATAATTAAAAGATGCCACTGTGACGTATAAGTCATTTGCAATTTTAAATGCAAGATATTGCTTATACGACTAGCAGGCGAAGAGAGCATATCATTTGTAGGCAAATATTATTGAAAAAATTAATTTCCAACCTTGTTTTGCAATTGTAAAGAGTTTTACTGAGTGGAACAAGTGCCGTTTGATTCGTATATTTTCTAAACTTCGGGGCAAACCCCTTATTCCATTGGTAGAAAATTTCTGTACATTGGTATCGTAATCCATAGAGATTAACTTTAATCCCTTATCGGAGTACAACACAGATCGAACAAATGAAAATCAAAAGGCTCAATATGAAGGCTCTTCGTTTCTACCAGATTATCAAAGATATCTTACTGGAATACAATACCTATGAAATCTGGCCGTTTTAAATGACTCGATCTTTGTGTGAGGAAATGGAGGAGACCAAAGAAACTGGTGTACTTCGGAAAGTTTTGACCAGCTGTGAACTACTGTGGTATATGTAGAGTATATTACGGTGGGTAGTAAGACGTGGAGGCTATTATAGCACGCCCTGATATATATTTTCCGCGTAAACACCTCGATTGGAGTCATCTGCGCACAACTTTCAAAAACCCATTAGATGCTTCCAAATGACTTTATTAAAGAGACTAAGACTGCAACAATAATGTTTTATACCTACAAAAGGATCGTAGGTATGTTTTGAAGTGTTCACATACCGACTCTATTGGGCCATAGTGGCACCAATCTCGCTTTATGTTGTGCATGTTTTGCAAACATTTATGCAAACACCAATGCCACTGCAGATTGATAGACAAAATACACAGGCAATTAGCTATCCTGATCATCAGTGCACACTATGTTCCGCTCCAATCACGGTTTTACAGGGCTGATCGCTATTTTTGATTTAATCATACAGCCAGACTTTGATTAAGTTTATAAGGAACGTACTTTCTCAGAAAAATTTCGAATCATGCCAAGTAGCTCTTGTATATGTTCTGTGGCATAGAGATTGCGCTGGAAATTTGATTGAGGTTGAACAGAGTAATCTGGAAGCTGCAAATTCTCTCAAAACAGGATAACTATGTAGCATACGGAGGGCTCAAGAACAGATCTTGGAACAGAAGCGGAAGATTTTGATTTCAGAAGGAAATGTTTGGAGCCGATGTTTGCAGATATCTTTCAAGCAGAGAATGTTCTCATTTCAACTTAGATAGGAGGTACAAAGGACGGGACATAGGAGTACTAACTGACAGTTTGGCCGCCGACCGAGCGCTCTTATGTGTTATGTGTTTAAAATGATGAGAGTATACGGCTATCTATGGGTAGGTAGGTAGAGATGGACTCACTTAGGCCGCATTGGGTCCATTGTGCTACCACAGTTATCTGTTATAACGTTATCTACAGAAGATAATCAATCAATGCAAGGAAAACAGATTTACCTTATGAGGAGTAAGAAGAAGATGTAAGAATTCGAACAAAATAGGCTTAAGAGCTGGTGATAAGAGCACTTCCCCGGCGCTGATGATGCCTGAATTTTACTATGGAGTGGAATAAAAAGGAAGATAAACACATGCTTAGACTTTATTCACACCAAATGGATTTAAGGCAATCACACTTTTGTTAGGAAATTAAAATAATTGAAGAGTGGAGTCATATGTCAGAAATAAGCTAAGTTTAGTGACACGTCTTTTGACAGGTTACTGTAGGTTCACAGTACACATATTCAGAATAGCAATCGTACACAACATGTAGATTCTTTGAAAAAGAAAATGAGTCCTAAGAACTATTTCTTCGAATCTGTTGGACATCAAAGGATTCCGGAATAAAACACATCTGGTTAGATGTGAGGTGATAAGCAAAGAATTGCCCTTGTTTTCATCGGGCTGCACTGTGAAGTTTGTTAGGAAAATAGGCTTGAAGGGGACATTTGCCAATTTAGATGGTTTTTTTTCAAAAGCTTGCAAAGTATTCTAATTTTTCTGCACCAGAAACCTAAAATATCAGGGTAATGTTTGGAATTTTTATTAAATTTTGAACGCTGGTAACTTTTATCTCAACAAGGGGATCATAGTAATGTCTTCAAACAAACTGAAGCTGGAAATGGTGGCTTTCAAACAAGCTATAGTACTTCCTTATACATTTAATATTACCAGAGATATTATATTTTAGACAATGTATTACTGTAATTAGCCGGGTGTGGAATGGAATATGTTATAACACACGGTGTATGAGTAATATTTACTGTGCTGCATATGGCAATAAATATCACTCATACGTCAAGTAGACGGTAAAAGTTTGTTACATTTTTTACTCAGTATTCATTTGAAAACAAATTACATAATGAATAAATTAAAAGAATATTTTACAATTACAGTGACTGTCATCTACTTTAGCCATGTCTACGTCTATCTCACTATCTATCTCTCTCTCTCTCTGTGACTGTTCTGGCTGAGACATAAAATATTTCACAATTAAATTTAGTCATACGGAGGAGAACACAGTTACACAAGCAAATGAAAATTAAATGCAAAAACTTAAATTGCTTCTTAAGAATTATGGTGGTGGCATGAGGGATAGTGATGGTAAAGGGATGTGAGGTAAAATAAAGAGCACTTTTTTGTCTTTCTTTTGATGGCAAATACAACAACTTTAAAATAAAATAAACTAATTTATAATAATTAAAATAAGCAACACAAGCTGAAAATGTGAGATTCTCTCTCTCTATCGTTTGTTCTCTGGTTTACACCACTAGCAGCAACAACATAAGCAACAAGCAAAAAAAATAATCAAAGAAACAAGAAAAAAAAGACGGCAAAAATGAGATAAAGATGACAGGCTAAAATACATTTAAAGGACAAAAAAAAAGAGAAAAATTAACAACAACAACAGTTATGATTACAATAATTTCTATTACAACAGCAATTCTAAGGGCTGTGGAAAAACGGAAAAATAAAACAACTAAAATGTAGTTGGTGGGGGGCAAAAGGAAACAAAATAATGAAAATTGGTGACAAAGAAAATGAAAAAAATAAATAAAAATAAAAAGAAAAAGAGAAAAGAAGAAAAAACATTAAACTTACCCCTGTTAAAGCTTGTTTATCATTTAAAATTGATGCAGCTGCTGCTGTTGTTGTTAAGGCAGTTGGTGAGGTAGAAGCCGTAGTGCTATCTGGTGTAAAATACGTTAAGAAAGCACAACCTGTAAAGAAAAAAAGCAGAGAAGAAAAAATTAGACAAATATGAGTTATAATTATAAGGGAAGTATAATTGCTAAATACAAAATAAAACAAAGGTTTCATAAATTAATGGGTCCCCTAAGTAGTGTGAGTTTTCTAGGGGACTATTTAAATAGGATTTAAATTTCAAGCAAATTTTATACTGGTTGTTAGCAATTAAATATATTTTGAAATCGCAGCAACTAAACAAGCTATAGGTGAGTTAGAAATAAGATTTTCTTTTATACTTTAAAGCCTGGGCCCTCTTAAATTGAGTTAGGGAGTTCACCATCGTAAGATTTTCTTTTATACCTTAAAGTCTACTGCAGGGCGTCTTAAATATAGTTAGTGAGTTCACCATCTTCATAAATTCTGGTCTTAATGACGTATTGATGTTTAGGGTGCCCCAAATGTCTGTATTCCCTTCTCGCACTTTCCTATTTTATTTCGTAAATGAAAGCGCTCTTACCTTTTCCCTTTAACTAAAATAACATATAGAGGGTCAGTGAAATTTTACTAAGTTCCTCGCCTTATTGCAGACTTCGATTTTCTTTTTTTTTTCTTCTCAAATGTTTCACTAGCAACCAGATAAGCGATGGTGTTGTAGTCGCTTTAATTCAATCTCAAATTGTTTGTCGGTTAGTCACATATATAAGTCGTTCATTCATATCTCCATCTACAGCATGCAGAAGCAAATTAAGAACACAAAACAATAAAAATCGGAACAACTGAAGATGGCCTATGAAATCAGGTTCTTCCAAATGAAGAAGATAAAACAATAAGAATCGAAGAAAGTGGAGATTGCCTGTGATATGCGGCTCTTCCGCCATTAATGTAAGCTTGAATGTAGATGAACAGATGAACTTGATGAAATTGTCTTAGGCGAGCATTGACTGCCAAAGCCTTTACAAATGGCATAGTCCTGATAAACTCTTTGTCATATTATTCACAGAGGTCTTGCGATAGTAACTCGATAATGCTTGTCAGTTGAGTTAAAAAGAAATCCAGACAATATCACAGTGGTACCATACAAGGGAAGAAGAACACTTTCTAAAGGAAAGAATATTTTACACTTGGGTGAGGTAATATCACAGAAAGTAGGACCCAAGTATCTGGCAATAATGCCTAACAGTAAACCGATATTGAAAGCAATCATACATACCTAACTACATAATTGGCCATTACAACCCTTCAGTTAGGAATACGGCCTAGCTCCTCATACCACTTATATTGTGTGCGTTAATTTTATACATGAGTGGCGGGACCTACAGTTTAAAGGCGACTCCGAACGACAGATTTTTTGAGAATCTTTTCATGACAATTTCATTTACTCTCAGAGTTTTTGCCAAAAATCTGCTGAGAGGAAGTCGCCGAAGAAATATTCTTTTTTTTTCATATTTCGTTCTGAACCCTGGCCTTGCGTCTAATGAGCCAACACACTACCTACTATACTACGGCGACTACTGCAATGAATCATATCATAACAATATGCAAAAGACTTACAGACAAATTTTAGAGATGCAACCCAAGAAATATGCATTCGATGTATATCAGGATGGTTTTTGTCAATTAAGACCCTTGGTTGGCCAACTAGAACAAAGTTTAAAACATTTCAAATGGAATACGATGTCACAGAGACTGGCACACATTGCTCTAATTGAAAACACGTGGTTCACAAGTATTAGGCAGACAGCAATTCCTTACAGACACCGAGCAATATTCCGATATTTGCTAGGGTAATAGGCTTGCAAGTTAGGGTTGGCAGTGTGATAATAAACTCCATTTATTCCACTTGAACAGCAACTCAGATGGTCAAGATTGTACCACATATCTTGTCAAAAAGCACGGAAAATCTATTTAAGCTATAAAGGAGCAGAATCATCGTGATTGCTGTAGTCGTTAACTTACAGAAGTTTGTAAGCCACTTACTGGGTAGACCCCCGTTGTTATGTGGGAGAAAAATGATAAACCTCGAATTCTTCCATGGAGTGAAATTTATGGAAAATCCAAGGGCTTGAATAAATAAAGCGAATGCTTTATCATCATCCTCAAAACGAAATATGAAAAAAAAATATTTCTTCACGCGACTTCCTCTCAGCAGATTTCTGGCAAAAACTCTGAGAGTAAATAAACCTGCCATGAATAAGTCTCTCAAAAATCTGTCGTTCGGAATCGACGTTAAAGTGTAGGTCCCGCCAATCATGTATAAAATTAAGGCACACAACATGAGTGGTGTGAGAAACGAGTCCATAATCCTGACTAAAGGGTTGTAATGGCCAATTATGGATGTATGTATGTATGTATATTTCAGTGGTACAGCTTGCGTGGTATGAGGCCAAACTACTTTGCTTTTTCACAATCAGTCTAAGCAAGGAATTGTAATAACGCCCCTTACAGACTAATGAGTGCAAAAGCAGTAAAACATATGCCATTTTATTCTATCAATAAATGCTAAGAACGAATTGTTTTTAAATTTATCCCCTGGAATTGATACTCAAATATTTAAAAGCTTCATTATCCACTGTCTTAACTATTGTTGGCGTTCATCTAATAGAACACTTCAACGTTCAACTTTATCTGTGACTTTATCTTTTACTCGATACCCCTTCATAGTAATGTCACACTGACATCATTAATACGATGCATATGACTATTGCAATATGCTCCTCAAAGAACCATTAACAAAAGCATTCGATGTTATTAAAATCGATTGAAAATTAAAGAATAATAGACGGCATGATTATTAGTCAAGTCATTAATGCTTTTAATTAAAAACTTTTTAAATAAAGACACACGATAATTATTCTGACCAAAAAAAGCAACACATTCTCATACATTAACATAAAATTGTTTGCCGCTTGTGTTACACATACTTAAACAGAAAACCAAAAAACGTTAGAACAATACAGGAATTAATACTAAACATGCACTCTCCCTCTCCAATCTATTTCATTCTACTCACACATTCTTAAAAAAACATAAGAGCAACAGTAAAAAGTCATTAAAAGATAATTTACACTAATACTATGACACCAGAAAAAAAAACATTTTCAAATAATTCCGTGTAGAAAGAAAGAATAAGGAAAACTTTTCTTATTTCTAAAAGAGGGGGTCATGCATTGCGCTATTAATGTGTGCTGTAGTGTAGATGAAAATTATGCTCATTTAACAGCTAATTTTTGAGGTAAAAAGAGTTCAAAATTTCTTGTTTTTATTTCACGGTTTTTTTGTTTATTTTTTTTTGGGTGACAGCTGTCATTAGAAAACTTTTAGCGTACGTTTTACTATAAAAACGTGTTAGAAAAACACAAAATAATGTTTTCATTTCTTCCTCTATGGAGAACAAACAGAGGCAAAACATGAAAGGAAAATGTAAACGATAGAGGACGACTTAGTGGTACGGTATACCAAACCAATATTAAGTGGTAACAGACGACAGAGTCTTATAGATTTAAGTGTTAAACAAGGATTTTTAAAGGACACTCGTGTGAAAATTTAGAACATAAACAGTTTGCTGTTAATGTATAGGAAATCGATCTTTACAAAACGACGCCTCAATCTCAAAAAGTCTCTGCAAAAGAGTAGGGCATCGAACTTTTTTCCTATTTGTTACCCATTGCTGGCGTATATTTTTATAAAAAAAAAAACAGATCCTTTTGTTTTCTTTTCTGCCATTATGCATCAGGATGAGGCAATGCTAACGACGTCAATGATGTTTTTGACATTTTTGTTGAACATTTTTCCCTAATTTGGCTTGACCTTTAAAAATCTTCATACTCTTCTCTCACCAGTTAGATGAGTGTATTTAAATCCTTTCGAAAAACACATACACATATACATACATACACATACATACACACCGTGCAAAGCACCATTGTAAGCTTTATTTTTTGGGTATAGAAGGGCACCCCAGGTTTTCTTTTGTTGTTCAGTACAGTACGACGTATTTTTTTATGTTTAATTTTGACTTTTTGCTTCTAAAATACCTTCCATATCAAACGGGGTTTGTTGTTGTTGTTGGTTTTTTTTATTTGCCAGAATTTTTGCTTGTGTCAACAGTGTGTTAAATTGTGCTGAGAGTGTAAAACACTTTTGTCACGCTTAGATTTTAACATCAATTTTTTTAGTTTTTTTTTTTTGTATTCTTTTCCTTCTGGTTCTTGTGAACACGCCATTTTAATGTTAAACAAAATGTTTGTTTAAATGTAAAATAAGTATCGCAATTAAGGTATCAGAACGGAACAAAAAACTACAAAAAAAATGCAAAAATTGACACATAAAATCAACATTAAGAAGAAATCATATTTTGATAACACAAACCAAATTGCAACAGAACATGGGATTTATCATTCCCTCTCTCTCTCTCCCTCTTTTTTATTTGTAAAAATTTATGTGGAAAATATACGAAAGATAACCACACTGTAATGGTTTACACTTCCCAGGCAATGCATCAAATGGGTTCCATAATGGATTTACAACACGCGATAAAGTCGGGTGTTGTCCGATCACTGCAGTAATATTCACACTGAAATAATTGCTATAAAGACTGGCGCTGTGCAAATCTGGTAACATAGAATATAGAGTAGAAATATACGCATATTTACTGGAGGTAAAGTAGCCATTAGCCGCCTACAGTTCATCTGAGATTGTTCAAGGATCACGTTCCAACGCATCCAATGGATTCCCTAATGGATTCAGATCACGCAACAAAGTTGGATGCACTGCAGTAATATTCACGGTGAAATAATGGCTATAAAGATTCTTGGCAGTACGAATCTGGTATCATAGAATACAGAGTGGGGGTATACACATATTTCTTGACAGTAAATCGACCATTAGGCCCCTACAGTTTATCTTCGATTGTTGAAAAAAAGCATGAAAAATGGTAGACGCAACGCAACAGTAGCTGACCATATGGTCTTATACTTTCTGTTCAAATCATGATTACAAAACTGCTCAGTCGAACTAGGTTATAACATCATACAGATCCTGTCCGGGTATGTGTGCTTCGAAAGGAATCTGCACCGATATTATTCATGCAAGAGTGAATTTGAAAGAGTAGAACACATACATAACTTTCTAGTGCAACAGTTTTACTGAAGAATATAGTTCAGAACAAACGTTGAGAGCCTTATTTCCGAGATTGGCCAATTGAGTCAAATATAGAACACTTTTCAACTGTTCGCTGACTAGACTTAAACCAGGGAGAATACAAAGCACTACTGCAACGGAAGTTAAAATTGAAGAGAGAACTAAACTGCAACGAAGATGACGTATAAGCAAATCGCTATGGAGGGTAGCCTTATTTCCGAGATCGGGCAATTGAGTGAAAAATAGAACGCTTGCCAACCGGGCAGACTGAACATAATCACGAGAGAATATAAAGCACTATAGCAACGGGGGCTAAAGCTGAAGAGACAACTAAACTGCAACGAACATGACTTATAAGCAAATCGCTATAGAGTGTTTTCTAATATAATACCAACTGCTGGTTCTGGAAGGTTATCGTCGGCGTACACTGGAGTGTTGTTTGTAAGATCCTCAATAACTGAAGGTCTCTTTTGTTTAACACCACTTAAGGAAAAAAATCCTACAAAACTGGGTGCATTTATTATCCTCCTTGGTTTCCTAGACGGGCACGGGCACGGGCACGGTCACTTTGAATGTTCCAACAAATCTAACGCTTTTGCAGAGGCTAATGCAACAAGAAATTGGCATAAATTTAACGATTGTTACCATAATAATGGGGTCCTAGAGATGAGGCCATTGAACACGCATGACAGTGAATGAGAATTCCGCCACCGAGTTGCTCTACTTATCGCCGTTGTCTAGTAGGTAGTGTGTTGGCTAATAAGACCTGAGCCTGTGGTTCAAAACCTTGCTAAGACATCTCGATAATGGGGTCCTAGAGATGAGGCCATTGAACACGTACGGTAGTGGATAAGAATTCCGTCACCGTGCTGCTCTACTTATAACCGTAGTCTAGTAGGTAATGTCTTAGCTTATTAGACCTGAGCATGTGGTTCAAAACCTTGCTAAGACATCCCGAAAAAATGGAAGATAAAAAGAAATGTTCGCTTCTGGCAAAAACTCAAAGAGTAAAGAAAATTACCCTGAAAAGTTTCTCACAACTGCCATTCGAAATCAACGTTAACAGTAGATCCCGCCACTTAACTCTTGGATAAGCTTAAAACACACAACATGGGTGGTGTGAGAAGCTAGGTTGTAATCTTGACTAAAGGGTTGTAATGACCAAGTTAGTAAGTGAATAAAAAGACATACAGAAGTCAAGAGTAGTAAACATTTCAATGAATTTTTCTTCCTAAATTGCCGCCGATTGAATTCAAACAAGGATTTAAAATACTTTTTTAATCTGTTCACCCTTCCTAATGTGATTTTTTGACTTTTTCTCACAACCTAAATACTTCCTTCCTTCCTTACCCCTTCTCCTCTCTTTTCACTCTTTCTCTCATATTCGCCTTAAAACATCGGTAACAGGCCACGCATTTTATCATCGCATCTCGCTTGCCATATGAAATTTATCAAAACTGTCCCCTGTGGGTATATGCGATGGGAAATTATTTATTAAGAATTATAATTTATTACCGACCGTGTATATTAAATTAAATCTAATGATTGCGTGTGTGTGTGTGTAAGAAAACAACAATGAGAGGCAGCAAGAGAGAGAGAGAGAAGTGATTTTCCTGTAGAACTCTTATAAATATTTGATAACCCAAGCAGGGTCATCTATTATGCAGCATTTAATTGGTTGAAGTAGACATTTTCTTGTTTTTTTTTTGTGTTTTCATATTGTGCTCCATAAATAAATCATGTATGTGGCACATTTATTAAATGCCACATAACGCCAGAGTAGAACGTTGCTATTGTCAAGCTTTTTTTATCTGAAAGGCAATAATGCCATTACCATACCTCTGCAAGCGTCTGTTTTCTATTCCACATTGCCCGCTGGCAGGTGTTTTCTCTTGTAGGCAAGAATTCTTTTGTGAAGAATTACAACAAAATGTTGTAACTTTTTGTTGTAGACGTCGTTTGTTGTTGTTGTTGTTGCTGTTATCCTTAGATTATTTGTACTCTTATGAGCCTATGTGTGTATGTATTTGTATGCGTTTATGTATTTAATGTTGAAATTAAAAATTCTTTAGTCTCTCTCTCTCTCTCTCTCTCTCTCTCTCCCTCTCTCTCTCTAATACTGTTATATTTACACGTCCTTGTGTTTGTTTTGGTCGTAGTACAAGGGAATCTATTCAATTCAAGCAATTAGCGTGTAGCAAAGTTTATGGCCAAACAGTCAACATGTTTTTCTTGAGCCTATTGTTTTCAAGTGTAATTAAAAATTACGAAAATGGAAAGGTTATACCTGGTAAGGTGTTGTAAATTTGCAGACTTTTTTTAATTAATTAAACGTGTTTCATTTTCAGGACTATTGACTCTAAGAAGTTGAAAGTTTTAAAAGAGCAAGTGAAACCATTTTAATAACACTCTACAGCGCTTTAGTAGTATGACGAGTATACATATATATAACACCTTAGTCCGATACATTGAATTGCGTGAGCAGGTTCTGCATTCAAGTACCCTTACGATATATTTTGATATATTGAAGAAGGATTTCGGAGAAAGCTATAGCAATTCGCGGATATCGTAACAAAAAATTCTCATCAAAAGCTTCTAAAAGCCCGTGGACTATAATTACCAGTAGAATAGAATGTAGACTAAATAGCAAGCAGTTCTAAGTAAGCGTTTCAAATATTTTTAAAGGATTTGTGAGCCGATAGCATATGGCCGCAACGCTCAGCACAGCCTGTGTAAAACCACGACATAATGAGGAGTGAGTAATTCGCATGGAGTAGAATACAACTCACCCAGGAGGAGGAGCAGGAATATTGAAAATAATTCAAGTGAATTATCTAGAAAAAGAACGGATAGTAAGTTGACGTCGAATATTTATGTAAAGAAAGGACAAGCATGGCCTTATAACATGGCAAGGACTTCCGCAGAAATCTTTGTATTTTAATCTAAAAATATTTCTTTAACTGGATACCATGATGGTTAGAGCAGTTACCTCCTGTAGAATCGTTGCTTAGGCAGTGGGAAACTAACGAGTATTAGCACAAACGAGGCAATAAGAATCTGTCTTTCAGCGTCGATAAAAGCTATGACGGACTTCTACTCATTGATTATAGTAATAGAGACCAAATTCATAGAGACTCCAATTAGAATCCTCGCGATTCTGTAGTGAGCCTCGTAACTTGACAGACAGCATTGAGAGACTTGCGTGCATTAACAGAAACGAGACAATAAGAATATGTCTTGCAACATCGATAAAAGCTATAGCAGACTATTACTCGATGATTATTGTAGTAGAGACTAAGGCATAGAGACTATGATTATAATCCTCGCCATTCTGTAGAGAGCGTAATAACTTGACATATCCAGTGCTTGCCAGTTCCTAGCTTGACTGCCTCTATCACAAAATTTTAAAACTCTATGTGGTTAGAACAAGATTTTCAACGCAACTAAAAGACAACATGTTATAGAAGTCAATCAAAGAGTTTGAAGGATAATTATTTAATGTTGTAACATTTAAAAACCAACATTCGTCACATTATCCTCGAGATACCGTCCGATAGGTGCAAAGTAAGAGGTCGCGCTGAGACCATCAAGCATTTAGAACCATTGTGATACAATAATTAATTTTAACCTGGCGTCAACCAATCCCTAGAAAAAATCTCGAGTCCAACATAAATCTAACATCTACAGCAATCTTTATATTAGAGAGTTCGGTCCAGGATGCCAGGAAATGAGAGTTTAAAAACCTCAGCTTTTTATGACAAGAGCAGATAACTAGCACAAGAGGTAAAATACAGTTTCTTTCTCCTCCTCTGACCTACAGCTTCTGCAGAAGTTATTAATTAGAAAGCCAAGTCTTTCGACATGCCTACCATAAGAACAGTGATAATCGTAATTGTATGAATCAGTATTGAGCGATAGATGGCCATGCGATTTAAGTAAGTCAGTCGTCTTCTTGTCCATACGTATCTAGCAGAGTCTGGCAACATTGCACGTATCATCCTACTGCTAATGAGATTAAGCCTTCATGTAGAATTTGTGGACAATATCCAAACTAACCAAGGCAATGGGAATAACTATGCCCTGTAACATGACGGAGATTGCCAACTTCGTACCGGCTTTGGACAGCTCATCAGAACCAGTGGAGAACATCCAAAATAACCAAGGTAAGGGGAAAACTATGTAATAGCTGTGTACGTACCCTGGATACCTCATAAGCAATGCAATTTCCAACGTTATTCTTGTGTCTCAGAACCCATATAAGAGTTACCTTTAAATGATTCGAAATTTCTCTAAGAAATCCTCGACATTCATGGGCAAGGACGGCCGTCGAAACTACGTTCGTTAGGAACTCCATTGCAGTCTGACTAGCCGAGTAAATCAAGGCATCTTCAGTGAAAATCCTGCCACACAACAAGCATTGCGAGACTTTTAAAATTACTAAAATCCGATATGTGCTAACAAGTAATCGAAAACTAACTTAAAAGGATCGATTGTTGCGAAGAATTTAGGGGAGGTTAATTATGCTTTGCCTTGCGTACTAATGGCAGGATCCAGGCATTATTATAAAAGGAAGAATTCAAAGGAATTATAGTTTTACATGTATTTTATTCAAGTTTACTGTAGCAATCGAAAAATCAATAACCTTTTATAATTTCTGTATGATTTTTAATTCACTTTTAATTTTCGAAATTATTTTTAATTTGTTTTCAAAATGCCAGTGCTTTTTTTAGAATTCCAACCAAGTGTGCCATTAAGTAATTATTTTTGAATATTTTTTTGTATTCCTTTTATAATTTTTCTCTTTTTTATTTGAAATCATAACGCATGCAACTATTACTACTTTCTGTGGTTAATTTTATTCATTAAAAAAACAAAATGCTTTTGGCCACTTTATCGTTGAGTAAAATAAACTTTTTTTTTTTTGTTGAAGCCAAAAAGCCATAAAAACTTGAAGTGGTTTTCAAAATACTTGCAATTACTATGATTAAACTATTAGAGAAATTAAAATAATTTTTTAAATATTAAAAGAAATAAAGAAATTATAATACAAACAACAAGCAGTCGAGGTCGTTCATATAGTACCCTGTACTTTGAAACTTCCTTGAAAAATTTTTTAATTCTTCTAATTTCATATTCAATACAAATAATCTTTCCTTAAATACTTTCAAATATTCTTCAAAATTAAATTCCTTATACAAACCGCCATCACCTCAAATTAAACCTTAATCCGCAGCAACCCATTGCCAGCACAACATTTAACAAGTAATTAGACACAGGCTGAGATTAACTAGACCAGAATTACTTCGTACTCGTATACCCAACAAAGGGAATTATAAAACAGGATAAAAAGAAAATTCTGTTTTAAAATAAATATCCTTTGAAAAAAGGAAAGAAAAAGGAAAATATGAGAGAAAGAAAAAAGAAAAAATAAGGGAAGAAATTATATTATAATTCAAAATAATGTCAACAGCACATGTGTTAATGGCAAACATTAAGCTCAGGCTTGTAAATATTAATCCTTAACGGGGATGTGTATAAAAAAACGACAATGGACCTTTTCTATAAATCTCTTTATTAAGCTCTAGCCCAACTAGTTATTAGCCGACTGATTTGTTTACAGGCAGCGACAATTGTGTAACACTCTAGCTAGGACCCGCTGTTTTTTTTTTTATTAAAATTCACCCGAGCCCACCGTAACTCTTATATGGGTTCGGGGAGACAGGAATAATGTTGAAAATTGCATTGCTGATGAGCTGGCCAGGTCCGATATGGATCTAGCAACTTTTGACATGTTGCAGGGAGTGAATTAAAAACCATACACTGATTATAACAAGTTGCCGGTTTTTCGATTTTAAAAGTAAAGCTAAATAAAACGACTGTAAAATTATAATTCACATGGAATTCCTTCTTCATAATAATGCCTGGACCCTGTCATTATGCATGAAAACCAATGTTAAACGACCGCAACTGAATTGCACAATGCTTGTTGAGTGACGGGATTTTCTCTGAAAATCTCTTGATTTCTCAAAGAAGTTTCATATCATTAAAAAGTAAATAGTAAGTATATTGGTTCCTGGACATAGGAATATCGTTCGGAACGTTCAATATTGCCATACTCTGCTGGATAAGTATGGACAAGAAGAGGATCGATCCTCTTCTGTCCTTAAATCACGTGGACATCTATCACACAATAACAATTGCCGCAGGCCACTTTCATTTCGGGAGGCATGCCGAAAGGCTTGACATTCTAACTTGTGACTTATGCAGTAGCTGTGGATGTGAGGAGAAAGAATAAACTATTTTTGACCATATGCGTCAGTGTCCTGCTGTTGTCATGAAGAAGAGATGGATATTTCTGACCTCTCATTTTCTTACGTCGTTGACCGAACTCTTTAATATAAAGATTGCTGCAATAGCAAGAATTGTTTTGAAATCAGAATGATTTTCTCTAGTAAATGGTTGACCCTCGGGTAGAATTAATTGTGGCGTCACAATTAACCTAAATGCGGGCCTAATTGGGACCTCTTCACTGGGGGGAATCCGCTATCTAACCTTACCTAAACCTCACTTAAGCATACATATCGCTGTGTAATAATACCACTGAAGTAAAGCCACTGGAACTAGTATTTCAGCATGATATCCTTGCAACCAAACGAGTAAATCTACCTGAAAGTTTAAAGAACGTTATGTGAATGTATCCATCTTTTTTGTTGCCCCTGAATGGTTCTTCAAGTGGAGGGCCACCCTATGCACTCTAATTTTTGAAAAGCAGCTTAACGCTCTTAACTCTCTGGTAATCTTAAAAAAAAATGGACCATACGAGTCTCACATGATAATAAGTGTTGCCGCTACCTAACCTAACGCTTATGAAAAATTAAAAGACCTTAAACCCCTTAAAGGGTTAACTGTTACATACAGTTATAGGGAAATGTAATAAATTTGTTTTATTTCTTAATTCTTTTTGAAAAAAAGAGAAGAAAAAAATCATTCTCCATAATTTTGTATGCGTATGTGAGTGTGCGTATGTATATGTTTGTAATACAAAAAAGACTTATAAAAATGTTATTAAACCATAAACATGTTGCAAAAGAAAACAAATAAAAACAACAACAACAACAATAACAACAACAAAAATAAAATGCTTTTTATGTTAACGTTACTTTATAAATTTTATTACTTGAACATACCACTCTAAGGACTCAAGAAAAAAGGGTCCAATACCCCTCATAACATCAAAAAAAAAACACTCACATGAGCTTGCCTATATGTGTTTATGTGTTTAAAGTGTTTCCCTTTCTTAAACAAAAAAAACACGGAAAAAAGTATTGAAACAGCAGAGGCTTATTTATGTTGAAATTATTTCCTCTTCAAGCAAGAAAATAAAACGCACACATACACATCTATACACACATACATATGTGTTCTTATAAAAAGAGAATCAAAAAACCAAGTAATAAAAGAAAGAAATGGGTGTGAGGAAAGAGAAAGAGACTCAAGGAGAGAAAGCGTGGAGAAATTTCTATTTTTTTTTTTTTTTAAATTGTCGTTAAATGATTTCCGCAATTGTAGGTTATTACTTAATGTGGGTGTTGTTGTTGTTTCTTTTAAACTCTTTTTTTCTCTCCTTTTTTTCAAATACAATTGTTGTTTAATATGTGTGTATGATGGTAGTCCGGAGTTTATTTACTTCTTTAGAGGCTCATAGTCATTATAAGCCTAAGCTTGACAACATACAGTGAGCACGTGTAAATAAAAGAGTATGTGTATAGAGGAGACATACATGTACACGTTGTATGTATACAAATGTATGTGGATGTGTGTTTCGCTTAAGAGTCATTGTATGAATTATGGTTTTCAAACATGTGTGGGGGTTTTTTCTTTCTATGTTTTGGAAAAAAAAAAGTTTTCTTTCATTTTTTCTTCTTCTTTTTGCAGACCCTTTTCCTTTTGTTGTTGCTGTTGTTGCTCTTCCTTATTTGGCAAACAAACAAAAAAAATAGAGAGAAAAAAGAGAGAAACAATTTCGCATACTTCGTGGTGTATACTGCGAGCTGTAAGTACATCTACTTTAAAAGTCATTAGCAGCTTTACACATGATGACAAACAGCAAAAGCTGGGAAGTAAACAAACAAAAAAAGAAGGAAAAACGAAAACTGGAGTAATAAAAGCAGAACAAAGTGTTGAAAAATAATTTGTTGCCAAATGTGGTACCCAAAAGTGAGTAATATTTTGGGTGCAAAGCAGTCTTAAATTTTTTCTACCAAAAAAAATAATGCTAACTAGGCCTCGAGATCTCTCTTCTTCAGCCTTAGAATGCGCTCCACGTAATCCACCACTGAGGCCCAATTTTTCCTACTAGCAATCATAACCCCGACAATGTTAGTGACCGTGATCGTTCCAACTATTGACGTCAGAAGAGTGCGATAGCTCTGCCAACGTGCACATTCGAAAACAGTGTGCTCTGCATCATCAATTACTTCCCCTTCCTCGTAAAGACAGTAAGGGCAGGCGCTGTTGCCCACTCTATGCAGGTACTTTCTAAAATACCCATGCCCCGATAGCATCTGTGAAACGTAGTAATTTACCTCTCCAAATTTCCGACCAATCCATGGCCTTATGATCGGAAAAAGTCTCGCCGTCCACCATCCTCTACCCTTCAGTCAGCATTATGACCTAGTTTCTCACACCACCGATGTTGTGTGTGTTAATCCTATACATACGTGGTGGGACCTACAGAGTAATTTCGACTTCGAATGACAGATTTGTAAGAAACTTTTCATGGCAATTTATTTTCAGTGTTTCGGGTCGTTTATCACTGTAATTTCCAGGTCCTGGAATAAATCATAGCCATTAAGCTAGGAAGTAATCCTGGCTAAAGGGTTGTAATGGGCAATTATGTATGTATGTATGTATGTATTAATTTATAATCGTTCCTTAGGCAAAAGAATATCTCAAAGACGGTGTTTACAATACTTTATATTAATCCTTGTGATGATTTGTTAATTTTTATAATGATACCTTTAACCTCCACTAGATTAAAGTCCTGAATATATTGCTTCAGATATTCTAATTGATGCCAATTGCATGTCAATTTCTCTCTAACAACAACAATAACATGAGAACATATAACATTAAAATACAATAACAACAACATTAATAAGCAACATTCATTATTTTGTTTGTATGTGTGTGTGTTTAATTGAAATTACAAATAAAGTTGATCAGGTCAACCATACACAGTTTCATACTTAGAGTTGTAACAGCGTTTGTAAAGCCAACAGAAGTTGTGTTAGCAACTGACCTTTCAAATAAAAGCCAACCATGTTGTGTTCCTTAGCACTACAATAACAATTTATACACAGAGAAACAGTTACATAGGCTCGTAGGTAGGCTTGCTAAAGCTCTATAAAATTGTCTTTATATTTTGGTCATTTGTTAAGGACCTTTTTATCCTTTTGCAAGGGCATGTGACTCCATAAGTGAATGTGTGAGTAAATGAATGAATGAATTTTGTAATTTAAATAAATTGCTTTCAAGCTAAAATTATTTTAAAACTCATTGAAAAGGACATTGGACATGTCCTTAGCATGCACTTTGCTCATGGCACATATTTCACTTGGAATTTTATTGATACAGTCCTGCCAGC
The DNA here is from genome assembly GCA_930367235.1 of Sarcophaga rosellei. Taxonomy (NCBI): domain Eukaryota; kingdom Metazoa; phylum Arthropoda; class Insecta; order Diptera; family Sarcophagidae; genus Sarcophaga; species Sarcophaga rosellei. The sequence goes on along the minus strand of OV884020.1, from coordinate 8,735,531 downwards.
CAGTCACACACAAAAGGGTAACTGAAGTCATGTGTGGCATAACATGTGCTTGGGTTCACGCACATTTCAAATGAAAATTTTATGCCTAAGAAATGTTGAAAATTCATTTAAGGAATGTTTTAAGTATGCAAAACTCCTTTTCAAATGAGGTTTGAGGTTTTTAAAGGACCTTTTTCTCTGTGTAGGTTGTAAGGAAAGTTTTTTTAAATAAATTTTCTTTTGATTTCCTTAGAATGCTAAGAAAAGTTTTACTACGCTGTTGCGTTGCTGGTTATATTTCAGGCTGTATGTGGTGTTAATACTCTGCTTAATATGTTAATGACTTTAACAGGATAATTTATTTAAAAGGAAAAGAAAAATTAATTTCATTTCAAAACAAAATAATGGCTGGCTTTTAATTTGATGAAAGGATTTGAAAAGACAGAGACAGACAGGCAGTGTTTTAGAATTTCAAATACGTAGACGTATAAGGCATATACAATGAGATGGTTTCTCTCCTGTGGCCCTTAAATAAAAAGAATATTATTGTGTTACTGAAAGGAAAAGTTAACAAATCATCCTCGCTTTCAAAAGAAAAGGGGGAAGAATATACCAGCCCTAGTATAATATACGTACTCCTGCTACTTCTTACCCACGCTACTCATACTTTTGATACTCAGCATAATTACTCCAGCACCATTAGAATCAGGTGTGAGTTAATCCTGTTTGAGATAGAAATTTAAGAAATTTAGGATTCCCAGTACCAGGTGCATACAATGAGGAGGTCGTTAGCTAGAAGGCTTCAAAATAATCTGAGCAGTCACATCCGTAACTTCGACCAAAAAACATAAAAATAATCACAACTATTCTATGACATAGTCCTGTATTCTATCATATCATACCAGCACAAGCTGAGTGTCTTCTAATATCCCAAGCAACGGAATCTGTTGAAAACAACGTCCATGGACGATCATCCAGTGTCAAATAGAAGCAAAAATATATGGAGCAGGCTTACTTTGCAACTGAACTCTGCGTTGAAATTTCATGAGGCACTGCTCCTGGTACACAAAACAACGAGAAGGAAACACCGCGTAAACAATGAGGACCGCTGCAAAAGTGCAAACTTGAAACTCAACATTATGCTGGAGGCAGGTCATAAAGACCATCGCCCCGCCGAAGAAACCATCTTCTGGTCAACTCAGAGCAAGAGATTGTTCATTAGATTACATTCAGTGGAGAAGTTTGGCGCAAAATATCTAGAAAATTACTACCCACTGAGAAGACTAGGAAGAAAATCGAAGAACCTTGAGCCAAGGAGGGATACAATGTTCCACTGGTTCAAAAAATTAATAACAGAGCACAAAGAGTATTCAAGCTCCTTCAAGGACAGTTCAAGTAAAGCCAATTTGACATCCTCACAGCAAACTGCTCTGAAGGAGAGAACAATTTAAGAGGTAGCAAGGGGATGGACCTATGCATTGATAATTTGTAACCTAAAACTTCCGTTCGTGTCATATTTCTAAAGTTGGTCGCTTGAAGACTTTGCAAGTGGAGATCGCTATGGATGATGGCGTGTTTAAGGTACTATGTATGTTCCTAATGCTAAGCAAACAGCTCTACTGAATACTCTAAAGAGTTGTATACCCATGGTATATAATGTTCTCATAGCGCATCTTAAAGAAACAGGACAAAGACAGTGGAACACTAATGATAGTTGGAATTGCCAAGAGATTGAAGCGATCAGGATATTTGGCCACGGCATTAGCTATAGATTCGAATAGTTTCGAATCTACAATTTTTTTTTGTAGATTTCCAAGCTGAGCGAGCAACTCAGGGGAAATAGAGACAACATCGACTGGATGTCAAGTAAAATCGGAAGATATGGCAATAAGCAGGCAGATGAGTTTTCTGGGAAGAGAGCTTCTGCGCCGCTGTTAGGGACAGATGTTTGAAACGATATATCTTAACTAGCCAAATGGATTTGAAGCAATCTAAAGTTTTATTGGGTGTCACAATGAGTAGAGATTTGAGTGATGCACCACACTATCAAAGAGAAATCTGTGGTTAGTAACTTGCTTCTTAACCATATCCTGTATACTCCATGTGCACTTTTTCACATCAGAGATTCAGATTAGATGATGTGGTGAGGAGAATGAGTCATAGGAACACATTCTTGGAGCCTGTGTAGCATTTATGTGTCTCAAAATATAAAACCTGGCTGCCGATCAAGTACTAGTCAGAGAGCTATTTTTACCAACAACATACAACATCCTGAAAAGCCCCAATTCTATAGCAGCTCTACATGACAACAATGATTTCGAATTAGTCAGTTTGCCAATATGTCACTAGGTAATGCAACTTTTTGATACGTACAAGTCGCCTTAGACTAATAGGTTGTGCGTTGGCTTATAAGACATGATGCCTCGTTTGGCACCCCAGGTCAGATATCCCCAACAAAACGAAATGTGAAAAAATATTTTTTGTGCGACTGCCTCTCAGCAGATTTCTGGCAAAAACTCGGAGAGTAAGTACAAAAATGCCATGAAAAGTTCTCAAGAAATTTGACGTTCGGAGTCGACTTTAAACTGTAGGAGTCGTCACTCATGGATGAAATTAACGCACACGTCGTGGGTGGTGTAAGAACTAGGTTATAATCCTGACTGAAAAGTTGTAATGACCAATGTATGTATGTATGTATATATGTATGTATGTATGTATGAATGTATGTATGTATGTATGTATGTATGTACATGGATGGGCTCTACATTAATAAATAATTTAGTCTTTTAGCCAGCTATTCAGTTGGTAGATACTGAAGCTTTCTTATATGATTTTCAAGTTATCCTTTGGCTTTAGAGCTTCACAAATTGATTTTTTATTTCATCTTCTTACGAAACCTGGTATATAATCACAACTTTAGCAATTCATTTGTAAATTTTTTGGTTATCAAAACACTAAATTAAAATCATATTCGTGTTGAATATGAATATGAGTAGGATATTTTCACCACATGATAATCCCTTTTAAAATGGGCCATAAAGTGCAAGTAAGTATGAAATAGCCAGGACTTAGGGAAGGGAAAAAAATAAATTCTTAAACGTTTAGTTTATTAAGGCCATAAATTGAAAATGAAATGCAAAATAAACCAAAAAAAAAACGGAAAAACGATTTTGACAGCTTTCTGCCAGCCTTTCTCTGTTTACCTCAAAATGCAAAACCACAGCCAAAATAAAAAAAGAAAATCAAACGAAAACGTGGAAAAGTGGGAAAGAAAAACCTAAACACGCCCTCAACAAGAGGAATTTTCTAAAATGTACTTGACAAGCATGCAATTGCTAATGAAAAATACAAAAATTTTTTTGGGGGAAAAAAAATAAGAAACTGCCACGTTTTTAGCCTTTTTTTATATATAAACCGTATATGATGGCATAAACAGTGAGTGGCTTCCTTTGTTGAATATTTAAAAAGGGGGAAGCTTATGAAAAAAAATTTTTTTTTTGCTGCTTCTGGTATTTAAAAATTCTTCGGGCTGGCAAAAGCAGGTGGTTTTGTCTCGCTGTTTTGCAAAAAAATATTATATTATGTTGGCTTATATCAATATGCAAAACAAAAATAGAAAAACAACAAAAAAAAAGTTTTTCCTTGTGTCAGATTTTCTGTGTGAAAAGAACAAAAAAATTCGCCTTTTTTGCTGAATAAAGAAAAAGGCTTGCCTTGCCTTGCCTGGCCTGGCCTGACTCGTGTATAAAGGTTTGTAACTTTAGTTTTAAAAGCCTGTGTATCTCTGTATATCTGTAGCTGTCTGTATGCAGTGTGAGTATTGTGTATAGTTTTTTTGGTATTTGGCCAAAAACAATAACTTATGTGTTGGGCAAAAAGGCATTAAAAACAATTGCATTTGGCAGTTTCAGGTTAAACACCAGCACACAAACCTTTCCTTTTCAACAAAAATATTTTTATATCTTTAATATTCTCTACCTTCCCTACATCCTCCGCTGCCGTACTGCCTTTTTGTAAATTCCTCTAAAGGCATACAACTGGGAAAGGGCAAAAATCGGAATTGAAATTGAAATTGTATGCCGATGATGATACAGAACGAGAAAATATCAATTTGTCGAAAATTTGTTTTTGAAAAGGTTCTTCAAGCATAAATGTTTTAAGTACGAGTGCTTACGGAACTAAAAGAAGAGTATTTTCAGCCAAAAAAAAAACAAAATAAACTTCCGGTAATTGAAATTCTTTTTCGTTTGGTTTTTTCCTCCTCTTTTTGTTTTTATTGTGGCTCTTTATTTATCAAAAAGGTTGGTGTTATTGGCCAAAGGCATATCAATAAAAAAATGCAATGCCGCCGTTTGGCTGGTATTTTTTCGGTGTTTTATGAGTTCATAATTCGGCAATTAGAAATCTTGATTGAAATTTTCAAAGCATTTAATATTTATACGGTAATAAAGCTTTCTTTTTATTCACTTCAATTTTATAAACACCACCAACATGCCATTGTTTTGGAATAAAAAAAACTTAGGTAATGGTATCTATAGGCACTAGTAATTCCACCTACATTGTCAACAAAGTCTTAAAGGAAGAAGGGGGAAGTAGAGAAATCATCTAAACAGCAGCTATGAAATATCTGAGTGTGATAATCGATAACATATTGAAATTTAACCGACGTATCAAATAAAAAGCAATAATCATACGACTTTGTCTTCATCAGGCATAAAAGAAAAGGTTCGACGAATATTCATAAAAAAAATTTTAATCAATGTACTGAGGCCATATTATATGCCTTTCGAAAGAACTTCTAGAAGCAGCTCGCTCTCAATAAAGGCAATGCCCTCTCTAGCATCCCACAGTTTCCAAGTATGTATTCGAATGATTTATTGGAACAATCACAGAATCCACACGTTAAGCTCAAGACGATCTCCACTCAGAGCAACTGGTCAGACACTATCCATGCAAAATTGGCCAAGATGGTGAGAGAATCGTAAGATGTACACACCAATTAATTACAAAATTGTAAGTAAATGGCGAGCAAAAAGAGGTTACCCCCGCCTAATCCATTTTCTAGTGAAATTCAGATCGTAATTGTAATTTATTTTGTTTCTCTTTAGCTTTTCTCGACTCCTTCCCCAGATCATGAATTTTCACCTGCATATCGTGTGTGAGAGTTATCCACATAGATCAGTGAATTAAAATCATTTTTCGGCGTTGGGCTTACTATCACTCGAAGCTTGTTTTTGATTGCTCTTCCACTTAACACCGCATTAATAACTACACGAAGCGATAATGGTGATATTGTACACCAGATATCTTATTATGGTTTTTAGTTTTGGAATGGATTACACATTTGCCCCTCGTGCAGTAATCCGAATTAAAAATTTCATCTTCTATGGAACTCGTCATAGGTCAAAGTCTCTTTGAGAACAATATTCCTCAAATCATGACAGTCAACTGGAAACACTGTGGGTCGATGATTACTAACCTCTTTCGGCATAGCTTGGTTGAATGGACATCAAATATATGTAACTTCAACAGGACGGTACTACATGCCAAACAGCACATGCCACATTGGATATTCTACACGAGTATTTTTTTAAAACATAGTCATTACCTCCACCTCAAGAAATAATGTGAACTGACGTCGTGCGATTTGAACCTGTTCGACTTTTTCTTGTGGGTCTGTTATAAGCGGGTGGTTTTCGAAGGTTTTTTTCGAATAAGCCACAGCAGTGGTTTCAGCCTTCTTGCAGAATACATTTTCCATAAAGAAAATTTTTTAAAAGGTTTCTAAAGATGAAAGGGGACAAACGGAAGTCTTTGCCGTAGAAAAAGTTGCAGGAATACTTCAAATGAAGGCACACAATGGGACAAGCCTTTGGTTAAGTCGGTTTCGAAAACGGTTAAGCTTTGTAAGGATGTCACTGATGCATCTGACATCAGTAATAACATCAGATACCTCCAGAGTTGAGTCCTCTCATGCATGACTTCAATCAAAGCCTGTGGTAAAATTTCTTATGTGGGGCCTGTTTCATCGTTGGGCAAATTTCTGATTACATCTCTCTCTCTCTTTTTTATTTTTTATTATTGTTGGTATTTGTAAATCTATTTTGGTAGTAAGAAAATAGTTATTGGAAGAGCCTTTGGCACGTTTTTCTGCACTGGTATTTATCCAAATAGAGAACGATATTAAACTAAAGAAGCATTGTAAAGTACCAATGCAATCTCACTGTTACTAATTTAATTAAGGAATGTTATTGCCTGGTTAGTTTTTTTAAACAACTCAGCAACTGCTTTTTATTACTCCATAAGAAATTTATGTTCCTCTTAATAAATAATTAAATTCTTAAGCAAATTGCTATAAAAAGCAAAAAAGAAGCAAAGAAAAAAACCTAAAAAATCTATTTAATTAAGCAGCATATGTAAAGAAAATTTACAAAAAAAATCGAAAAAAAAACTGAAAAAAATCCTTTAAAAAAGCAGTAAAACAAACCCAGCTGGTTAATGGCTAAAAACTAAATAACAGCAACAACTACAAGTACAACAACTACTACAATCAAAAAGGGAGAATACTATAGTATGGCTATACACAACTACAAATGCCAAATGGCTTAAATGGTTGGTTGGGTATGCTATAGTTCAGCTATATGACTGGGGCTGAAGTGCTTTCACTATTTTTTCTTCTTGTTTTTGTGTTACAGGGTAGTTAAAGGCTTTTAAGTGTAATTGCCAGACCCCAAGTGTATATAACGAGTGCATGAATTTTATGCATTTTCTAGACGCGCTTTTAACAATATTACTTCAGTGGTTATAAAACAAAACAAAATAAAACAAAAAATTTAAACAAAAATTCCATTTTATTTTTATTTTATTAACTGGCATGATAAAAAAATTATTAAAGGTTTTTTTTCATTTTAACCGTTTTTTAAATCAATTTAAAAAAAGTTTTATTTGCACAACATTTTTTTGACTAAAAAGACGTTCATTATTAAAATATTATTGATTGATATTTCGATAAAAAATATTTTATAAGTGTGCTTCAAAATGTTATCGATTACAAAAAATGTAAAAGAGTAAAAGTGGAAGAAAGAGTGAAAATGGAACTGTAGACCTTCTGGGCTAATGTTGGCAAGAATTCGAAGACCTACGTTACTTATGGCCACGCCCTTCGTTATACTTTTAAATACGAAAAGAATTTTTCCAACAACTGTACATATAGAAAATTTTTCGATAACAAAACTTTTCTCTGGAAAATGTTTCGATAAAAAACTATTCTTTGGAAAATGTTTCGATAACAAAAGTTTTCTGAAGAAAATGTTTCGATAACAAAAGTTTTCTATAAAAAATAATTCAACAACAAAAGTTGTCAATAGAAAATAATTTGATGACATTTTTCTGTAGCAAATAATTCGATAACAGACATTTTCTATAGAAAATCATTCGATAACAAAACTTTTCTATAGAAAATGTTTCGATAACAAAACTTTATTTATCGAAAATGTTTCGATAACAAAACTTTTGTTTAGAAAATTTTTCGATAAAAACTATTCTCTATAACATGTTTCGAAAACAAAAATTTTCTGTAGCAAATAGTTCGATTGCAAAAAATGTATATAGAAAATAATTTGATATCAAAAATTTTCTATAGAAATTAATTTGATAACAAAAATTTCATGTAGAAAACAAATCGATAACAAACCTTTTCAATAGGATGGGTTTCGATAACAAAACTTTTCTATAGAAAACAACTTTTGTATAGAAAACAACTTTTGTATAGAAAACAACTTTCCTATACAATATGTTTCGATAATAAAACTTTTCTATAAAAAAGTCAAAATGTTTTGACAACAAAACTTTTCTATAGAAAACGGTTAACAAAGCGTTTCTATAGAAAATGTTTCGATAACAAAACTTTTCTATGGAAAATGTTTCGATAACAAAACTTTTCTATGGAAAATGTTTCGATAACAAAACTTTTCTACGGAAAATGTTTCGATAACAAAATTTTTCTACAGTAAATGTTTCGATAACACAACTATTCTACGGAAAATGTTTGGATAACAAAACTTTTCTATAGAAAAGTTGTTTATAGGTTGCAATAACAAAACTTTTCTAAAGAAAACTCATCGATAACAAAATATAGAAAACTCATATATAACAAAAATTAAAAAATAAATTGGAATGTAATTTTTCGATAACAAAATAATTTCTTTCGGGTTTAAATATGTTTTTAAATAAATCTTTGGGAAATATATACTAAAAAATATTTGTAAAAATACTTACTGGCTATATGTTCGTTGTGAAAGGCCAACATTGTTTGTTTATTATTAAAATGTTAATGATTTATATTTATCTCACTTTATTTGTTATTAATTTATACTAGTTTTTTTTATGTTATTGTTGTTTTGTTTTTTTTACGAACGAAACAATAAAAACCGATTTCCTTTTGCGGAACACAAACACAAAAACAAGAACGCGAACGCGAGCACAGATGTTGCAAAAATTTATGTTTTAATTCACACGGTTTTTAACGCGTTTTAAAATGGCTTAAACACCTGCAAAGAAACATAAAAAAAGGTAAAAAGTGTTAGTATGAGTATGAAAACAGAAGGCTATAATAAAAAGGTAAAAAAAATAGAAGGAAAAAACAGGAAAGAGTAAAAGACTTAATAAATTTAAAAAGTTTTTTTCGTTTTTGTTCTTATTTTCTAATATTTCATTTACATACATATGTATGTATGTAAGTACGTGTGTATACTTGACTTTTATAGTTTGAAAGAAGGTAAATTTGCTTAGTGCATATTATTATTTTATTGTTGTTGGTTTTCTATTTTCATATTTTCCTCTTTCATTCGCTATTATGGTAGTTTTGTTTTGTTGTTTATTTTTTTTTTTTTTTTTTTTTCTTCCTGCTGCTTGAGTTATGCGTCTGGTTTTGTTTTATGTCATCAACTTCCATAAAAAAAACGGTTGTAAAATTGTACTGTGCTTGAGAGACAAATTTTCTTGAAGTGAAAGACAAGATTTATGGAAAAAGGAAAGTTAAGAGTTTTCTTAGTTCGAATTTTATAATGCTCTACGTCTCGGAATAATTTTTGTTTTTATAATTTTTTACACCTCGACTAGATTTATAATTTTGAATTGACGAAATCTATTGATAACAAATTTTCTATAAAAAATTTATCGATATCAAAATTTTATATCGATAACAAAATTTTTTATCGATGGCAAAATTTTCTATAGAAAATATATCTATACCAAAATTTTCTTTAGAAAACATATCGATAGCAAAATTTTCTATAGAAAATATATCGATAACAAAAATTTCGTAGAAAATGTATCGATAAAAAACCTCTATAGAAAATGAATCGATAACAAAACCTTTCTATAGCAAATGTATCGATAACAAAATTGTCTATAGCAAATGTATCGATAACAAAATTGTCTATACAAAATGTATCAATAACAATACGTTTCTATAAAAAAAAATGTATCGATACCATTCTGTAGAAAATTTATCGAAAAATTAGAAAGTATTCCCTAGAAAATTTACCGATTTCAACATATTTTCTTCCTAATGATCGATAATTCCTCCTTTACATTCTCAATAATTTCCGATAACTTTAAAATTGTCTGTGCCCTAATCATGTGCCCTATTCGAATGGTTAACTCTATGTCAGAATGCCTATTTGAGTTCATAAAGACTTAAAAAGGAATTTTTCGGCTACTCAATAACTTTCTTTACTGGCGGTTACTAAGACCTATTAACTCCTTACATCCCCTTAAGTTAATACTCTTTTCTCCATAGCTTAAAACATAAAATCAAATTAAATCAATATTCAACAACAAACCTCATCAAATATGCCTAAACAAAATGTCCAAAAAATTTCAAAAACAACTTTAAAACAGCGAAAGGCAGGAAATACGTGTTAAAATCAAAATTTTTTTCAAAAAAAAAATTTGTTTTTCAACATCCTGTTAAGCAAACACAATGAATGCTCATCGTTCCACTCTATGAAAATGAAAACAGCAAATCGCTAACAACACTGACGATAACGGCAAATTGACAAGCTTGAAGGCTTTAAAAATAGCAAAAATCGGCATGAGAAAGTGGTAAAAATTCATGCCAAATGTTGCCAATTCTCACAACATTGGCGTGTATGTGTATGTATGTATGTGTTGAGTTTTGACTAGACATTTCCGCCTAAAAGTGTAACAGACCAACTGAAACGGAAGTTAATGAACAAGTTTTTGAAACATTTTATGTTGCTTCACTCTGGGTCCTGATTTTGTTTCTTTTTTCATTTGCTTTTTATTGCTGTTGTTGTCGTTGTTGTTTTTGCTAATTTTAGAAGTTTAACGTACAATTGAAAAATAAATTATTTATTAACAATAATGAAGTGGACTCTTTATTAAATGACTTTTTTTTTCTTTTTTTTAAAAGCAAAAAGAAAAAGACAAGGAAAACATAAATAATTTATGTCGTAATAAAAATATGAATTTAATGGAAAAAGTTTTTTTCCCAAGAAATAATTGAATACTAATTTTTAGGCCTCTTTGTTTAATTAAAAAGACATAAACATTGATGAGTAGTACTCATATCTATAAGAGCTAAAAAGAAGAAAATAAACAAAAAAAAAAACTTTCAACTCATAAATTAATAATTTTGAAAATATACGCAGGTAGCGTAACAAAAGTATATTTCTACGAAATATTTATCTAAATTTGTCGATAACATTTTTCTATAGAAAATTTTCGATAACAAATTTTTTCTATAGAAAATTTATCGATAACACATTTTTTCTATAGCAAATTTATCGATAACACATTTTTTCTATAGCAAATTTCTCGATAGCAAATTGTTGTAGATTATATTGTTGTATTTTATTGTTGCAGATTATAGTTAAATGGCATTTCATTTTGTGAACACCTTGTCGTAAATATTGTTGTAGATGTTATCCAGTATTATCAAATTTTTTGAATAAAAAATTTAAAAACATTTCGGAAACATAGGAAAGATTGTCGTACATGTTGTAGTAGTTTTTGACATGGAAATTACCAACAACATTATGTACAATAGTTGTAGTTTGTCACAGTTTCTATCGATCTACGACAACTATAACATTTTGTGAATTGGGTAAATATTTCTACAAACAATGTTTCTACAGGCAATGTTTCTACAGGCAATGTTTCTATTGAGAATGTTTCTCTAGGCAATGTTTCTATAGAGAATATTCATATAGAAAATGCTTCTATACACAATGTTTCTCTAGAGAATGTTTCAACAGACAATGTTTCTATAGAGAATGTTCAAATAGAAAATGCTTCTATACACAATGCTTAAATACAGAATGTTTTTACAGAGAATGTTTATATAGAGAATGTTCATATAGAAAATACATACTTCTATACACAAAGCTTATATGTAGAATGTTTCAACGGAGAATGATTCTCTGGACAATGTTTCTATAGAGAATATTCATATAGAAAATGCTTCTATACACAATGTTTCTCTAGAGAATGTTTCAACAGACAATGTTTCTATAGAGAATGTTCAAATAGAAAATGCTTCTATACACAATGCTTCAATACAGAATGTTTTTACAGAGAATGTTTATATAGAGAATGTTCATATAGAAAATGCTTCTATACACAATGCTTCTTTGCAGAATGTTTCAACAGAGAATGATTGTCTGGACAATGTTTTTATAGAGAATGTTACTAGAGACAATGTTTATCTAGACAATGTTTCTAAAGAGAATTTTTCTACAATGTTTCTACTGGCAATGTTTTTATTGAGAATGTTACTACAGACAATTTTTCTCTAGGCAATATTTCTATAGAGAATATTTCTACAGACAATGTTTCTATTGAGAATGTTCCTATAGAAAATGCTTCTATACACAATGCTTCAATACAGAATGTTTTTACAGACAATGTTTCTATAGAGAATGTTCATATAGAAAATGCTTCTATACACAATGTTTCTCCAGAGAATATTTCTATAGAGAATGTTACTAGAGACAATGTTTATCTAGACAATGTTTATATAGAGAATATTTCTACAGACAATGTTCCTATAGAGAATGATCATATAGAAAATGCTTCTGTACACAATGTTTCTCTAGAGAATGTTTCTACAGACAATGTTTCTATAGAGAATGTTCAAACAGAAAATGCTTCTGCACACAATGCTTCTATGCAGAATGTTTCAACAGAGAATGATACTCTGGACAATGTTTCTATGGAGAATGTTACTAGAGACAATGTTTTTTGGACAATGTTTCTATAAAGAATATTTTTAAAGACAATGTTTCTATAGAGAATGTTCATATAGAAAATGCTTCAATACACAATGCTTCTATACAGAATATTTCTACAGACAAAGTTTCTACAAGCAATGTTTCTATTGAGAAAGTTACTAGACAATATTTCTCTAGACAATGATTATTTGCAAAATGTATCTTTAAAACAAGTTATTTTAACAAATGTGTCTATAGAAAATGTTTCTGTAGCATATGAATGGGTCTAAAAGATATTGAACTCTTTGGTAGGAGTGCACAGACGATACGATCAAAGAAACTATAGCTTTGATTCTTGTGATGCTATCTATTTATAGTGTTGAGAATAATAATTATAATTTGAAGGAAAATGAGTCTGTTGTTCTCTGTAGCAAGGATTGAATACCGTTTTAGTATGTTTACACCGATAAGAACTTACAAATCGTACAAGATCCTGTCCTTCTTCCTGTCAAATTTCTTAATATAGTCTGACGCTAAAAAATGAACTGCCGTATGGTAAAGCATTTAGTACTTTGAACATGAACAATTAGGCTCATTCATGTTTTTAAGATCTAACAATCTAATTAGGTCTTCTTCAGGAAAAATTGATGATAAAGGGGAAGCAAATGATTGTTCATAAAATTTGATGGCTTTTACTACTGACTGACTCCAATGAATCGACTATAATAGAACTTTATTAGCGTAAGTAATCAGACTCCAAACTCCAGTTTTTATGGTTTTGATTCGCCTCTTATGGATAGCGCAGTAGAAGGTAATGGTAAATTACTGCCTGTTTCTAAAACATTTGATCGGGCAACAAAAGCAAGCCCATTTCACGAATTGAGTTAGAATTTGATTTAATAAATTAGTAGCATTTGCTTGGAAATATCCCTTTAATTATGCTTTTTTTCTTTTTGTTCATTTTCATAGCATGCTTTAAGGCTTCTAATCTATTTTTTTTTGCTCTCTGTAAGTTATTGTGTATTTTTTATTTTGGTTCATTCAATTCCTAAGGATATTTTAACAAATTTTAATCAAAAACTCATTTAGAGAAAACGGTTATTTTAAACTAATTCACACACATACACATACGCCCCTATATACACATACAAAATCATATTCATCACATTTACTACGTGTATACAGCCTTAGAAAAAAATTACTGAAAATATGTTGAACACTGGCTTGCTACTAAGAACCTTTTACAGTTATTTGTGTACGGTATATGTGTGTGCGATTATATGTATGTAAGGATGTTAAGCACATTTTTATTTTCTACTCTTGTATTTCATTTATATTTTGCTTCTCTCAGTTCCTTTCTCTCTCTTTCTGTCTTTCTAGGTTAACTAGAAAATTTAATTTTATTTCAATTTCAGTTTTGAAATGAAAGCCACAAAATTCATTAGCGAACTCAAAACGAAAAAAAAAGTGTAAAATCCTTGATATGAAGTAGCATAACAGCCATACTACCTACACATACCAACAGCAAAATGTTTTGAGTGCAAAAATTTTCTTCTTTTTTTATAAAAAAAATAGAAAAACTTTATAAATATTTAAAAGCAATGCTTGTGTGTATAAAACGTAACATTTTGGGTTTATTTTTTTGGGGGCTAAATTTGATCTTTCTAGTTTAGATGGTGGGCATATAAAGGAATAGAAAAACAAATTAAAATTGAAATGAAATAAAATAAAATAAAACAGCTCAACCGGGTTGGCTATTGAATGCCCTACGCCTTTTGCGTTTAATTACCTAGGTTATATTGTGGGGAAATAAACTCGATATAAACGTGACTATATTTTTTCAAATTCAGTATCATGCATATGTAGACCTAAAGACTTACTAATCCTAAGATCTCTTAAATATATTTCAATAAAAGGAGGCTTCTTATGAAATGTACAAAGAATATGCGACGCTATGGTTATCAGCGCGCTGGTGAAGAAATGTTATTCCAAGAAAATGTTATTCAAGGAGTAGATTTTTTCTTTCCTCCCCAGCATATTTGCAGATCACTTATGATATTATCAAACGTCGTACTCGTTTTGCTAAGTGAATCAGCAAGATATTTTTCCTTATGCCCAATAATGGAGAAATTCAAAAAGCAGCTATTTCCGGGAGAAACTTTATGACAGCCTGGCAATTGGGTTATATAGAAATATATTCTCAGAAAATATCACAACAGTGGGCGGACTTTTAAAAGCCCTAATTGTAGCCAAGACTACCGCCTAAAGGACACTTCTGTAAAAGGGGAGCTTTCATCAAATCCTCTTATTCCTGTTCTCTATTTATACACCACAGACCTTTTCCCATTTAATTTTCTGAAAAGAATCGGTCTTCGCATTCCAGTAATCTCAAATTGGAATGATGGGGTCTAAGCGACGATCCATATAGTTTGAGAGGACCATATAATCAATCGATACGAAGGAATAAGTAGCGCAATCAGCTGCTTAGACAAGTAGTTTAGCGAGTTAAAACTGATTGTTACAAGAGTTGCCTACTAATTCAGCAGAAGCTCGGTTGCCAACAGGAGCTAGAGTGTCCTGTTTAATATCTTTCTTAGGGTCTAAGCAGCCATTCATATAGTTTGAGGGCACCATATAATAATCAATTGATACAGAGGAAATAAGGAGCTACTTATATAAGTAGTGTACCAAGTTAAAACTGATTGTCGCAAGCTTTCTCTACTTGCTTCAGCAGATGCTCGGTAGAATTTCAGTCTAGTATTACGTGAAGTATCCTGGATTATGTAGTCCTCAGGGTAATTGTAATAAAAGAGACACATTGCTTTCTCAGGTCTAGGTGCTTGCACTTATATTCCTTTTCATTAAAGTTACCTACTTTTGCCAATGGCCTATTAAAAAAAAAACGAACATGAGCATTGTCTTCTGATAATTAAGTCAAAATTGAGCCCCGTTTGTCATACGGAGACCTCAATATGATCACATAACCAAGTTCCTTAGCACTTAAGACAATATTTTCCCTTCGACGTGTATATTCCTCGTAATCTTGTTGAGGTCTGTGAACTTACTACATGTACACGTACTACACCATACTTGAACCATGGTATAGGGTATCAAACTACCTTTGTAATATCCATTATTAGACTTCATTAATGACGTATCATTCAATGGTCTTAAAGTGTTTTTAAATTTAAAGTTTCTATTAAAAACCTTTGCCGATGAGAAACTCTATCGAAAAACTATTTGCCATTTAAAGTCATCGATTTTTCTCTTCAAATGCTTAATTGCAAAATTTTCATTTTTTTTCGTTTTATTTTTGTTTATTTTAGACAAGTTTTCATGCTTACCAATATTTGTTTTTCGTTTTTTTTTCTCTCATACGTACTCTTTACTTTTTTCCAGTCAGTTTTTGTTTGTTGGTCAAAATAACAATACAATGCAAGGCAAGAGAAAGAATGAAAGAAAGAAAATTTTTCTTTTTCATTCAATACAGTTTTGGCTATTGTCTATGAACACACACACACACACGGACATACTTGGGTACTGAAAAAAGGCTTTCGTTTTTTGGTATTTCTTATGCCCAAAAGAAGACAAAGAGGGAAAGGACGATGCAAGTTTGTGGCAAAGTTTACCTTAAGTAAACCTCAGAAGCAACAAAAATAACCCAAAGAGAGTATGCCATAGAGTATGCCAAGAGACCCCGATTTTTTATAAACAGCACGTACGTACCCCCAATACAATTACACCAACAATCAAATGCACACGTATATACACATACACAAAGTGAGAGAGAGAGAGAGAGTGATAGCATGAGTATAAAATGTCCAAGACTAAAAGGCAAAATAAATACTTTAAGCCTCACAAAAAAAAGAAAAAAAAAACGAGAGAACAACAGAACAACAAAACAAAGCGAAACAAGTTAACAACACCGAGTGTATACGAGTGTGTATACATAAGTGGTAAGAGGCTTTTAAACAAAAACTTTTATTTCATTTTTTCTTTTTTGGTCAAACAACTACAATAACAACAATAGTAACAAAAAGCAAAAGGAAATTTTTTTTATTGTTTCAAGTACAGTAGCAGAGTAGAGAAGGCAGTGAAATGCTCTTTTCTTGTTACGAAAAATTCCTTAATGATGACATTGTGAATGTTTTAATTATAAGTGAAGGCCAGACTGTATTTGCTCAACAGCATTTTTGTTAAAATGTCAATGTAGGCGGTAGCGGATGAGGGAGTTATACGAATGGTAAGTTATTTCAGTTTTTTCTGCAGGTAAAATGTTATATTTTAGCCACACACCCACATATTGTGTTAAAAGCAATGGTGGTAGGTATTGAGTTCAAATTAATGGAAATTTCTTGTTTATTAATCATTCAGTTTCCTTTCCTCTATGTTTTTATATGCTTTTGTTTTTGTTTTTTCTACAGTGATTCAGCATAACACTGAAAAGCCATCAATTAGTCAGTGACTAATCGAAAGCTATGCTTTCAAATAAATTCATAAACGATTACGAATTTTGAATTAATGGGCCTCGTGAATATAGTTTTTCAACGCAAGAATCCAATGAAAAAAGATTTTCAAACTTCAAATTGAAGGGAAATAAAATCGAGGACATCGCAGAAACTTGTGATACTTTAAAGAGCTAGGAAAAGGCCCCACTTAGGCTAGCATTTAAGCCCGTTGCAATACCACAACCCATATTTAAGATGTTATGTTTTTACCTTTTAAAACCCTTTAAAATATCAGCTCGAAGATTGGAAACAAAATAAAAATAAATTTGTCTCTATTTTTAATTAAAATTCTTTATTATTCGCTTAATTTTGTGTGCCACTGTATACAACTTGTTATTCTTCTATTTACACCCTTTGCATAAACAATAACAATTACTAGACAATTGTCTGACATATCTTTGTAACGGAGATCGTCAAACCATGATTACTCTCTTTAAGCTCAACGTGTCTTCACACAAGACTGACTGAACTTTTAAAAACCCCCGTCTTTTTATCACAAGAACAGGTGACTAGGACATGGAGTAAGAAACAGCCTTCTCCTCCTCCTGGCATCCACAGCTCCTTGAGAAATCACTTGCAAGAATGCCAAGTCTTTCGGCATGCCTATCATGCGCGGGCCAATGTCTTTGACAGCGGGAATCGCTATTGTGCTCTGGATAGCCTTGCCAATTAAGCATAGGAGTGCGTCAATGGGAAGTCGCCATTGTCTATTCGGTAGCGTGTTGGCTTATTAGACGGGAGGCCTCGGTTCAAACCCAAGATCAGACATCTCCAACTAAATAGATGAAAAATTATTTCATACATTTCCTCTCAACAGATTTTTAGTAAAAACTCTGAGAGTAAATAAAATTGTCATGAAAAGCTTCTCAAAAAATCTGTAATTCGTAATCGACTTTAATCAGTAGGTCCTACCGCTCGTGTATAGAATTAACACACACAAAATCAGTGGCATGAAAAGCTAGGTCGTTATCCTGACTGAAGGGTTGTAATGGCCAATTATGTACGTATGTAGTGCGTCAATCCAGTTCTTATCGATGCGTGTCCAGCAAAGTCTTGCAATATTGCACGTACTCTCTTGCTACCAACGAGATTGAGCTTCTCAGTAATACTAGTCGATAATATCCAAGTTAACTCAAGCAACCGTAATATCTACATCCTGTAACATGTCAGAGATTCAAAGCTCCATACCGACTCCGTCCATATCACGCAATTTCCAATGATATCGCTATGTCCTGAGACACATATCGACGGCTCCATTCTATAACGTTCTAAGTGTACTTAGAACGCTTTTAATTTTCTTGCTTTTTTAAATTATATGTTCTTTAACTTAAATACTGTCAAAATTTGGTTAAGATGCGCCGATCCGTTCCGAAGTTATAGGGAAAAATCTACTTAGAATACACATATAGTCGTATCTAGCGTGAAAACTTTGAGAGCTCATAACTCAAAACACACTTTTTCGACTTATAATGTTATAGAACGGAGGCGTCGATATGAAAGTTACGTTTATATGATCTGAAATTTTCCTAACAAATCCTCTACATTCATGGCTAAAGCGTATTATGAGGATGGTTGCTGTCACGATAACAGGTGCTCTTAAAAGGTCACTATCTAACTGGACATCCTAACTGGCTACCTTGAAACATGTTAGCGAAATAAGTGTCTATAAATGAGGCAATAAGACTGAGCACCAATTACCAGGCCCCTGCAATACCACTCAATCAGCTCAATCGTATTACAACCCTCTAGGGAGTCAGCATATCGGTTTCCGACAAAGGGCTTCAATACTCAAAGAAATTCTGTCCAAGGGTATTCAACCTTCTCATAAAAATATTCGCAGTCACAAACGAGATACTTTGTCGTTTTCAATATTTCGCCTGCATTCTGCAGAAAGCCGTAAGCAATCTGTCCCAGGACCTATTTAGCGACATAATATGACAATGTCCCGTACGATATCGAGTAACCTGTCATCCGTTTAGGATTTATTGATTACCAGTAGCTCGACAGTTCTATCATTTTCGACAGACGATCAAAGGCTCCTAGCCATGCAGAACCATATTTTATTCTTCCAGCAATTCTTCTTTATATCACGCCCACATGTCTCGTTGAGTCCATAAGGGTGCTGGATGGGAGCATGAGGGCCAATGATTGAGAATCTAAATTCGAAAGTGAAACAGCCTTTTCGTTCTCTGGAATATCACTTAGTTCCGGAAATAAAACATTTCTTATGTGTTATTCATGAATTATCGAACCATCAGTAAAAATAGTGTCTCCAGTCCATATGCACCACGTTTGCTTTTTTGCCTCAAAATATTTGAGTTTGTTTTGCTTCCCTTATTTAAAACCAAATTTTCTTATTGAATATTTGCTTAGTTTTACTCTCTCTCTCTCTCCTTTTATTATCATGTTTAACACGGAAAGAAAATCGATTTTAAATACAAACTCCAGCTATATTGTAAGCCTAGAAGCGAAATGTTTAACAAAAGCAGTTATTTCGCCTGTAAAGTCAATGATTGATGGTTACTTTACATGGCTATAAAAGACCGTTACTTATAGTTCTAGCAGCGGCTTCTCTCCCAACACCAACAACAATTTAAAACTGACATCATCAGCCTTATAAGGAGGCACAGAAATCCGGCCTGTATAAGAGAGTTAATGATGATTATGTGATGCTGTCGGGTTATATATTTGAAGGAAAGTGAAGAGGAATAAAGGAAAAGGACATGGAAATAGAAATAAAATAAAAGAAATCAGTGAATCTATTGTAAACTTGTCTATACAAATGTCATAATTTTCCTTTTATTTTCGAAAAGACAAAAAAAAAAGAAAACAGCACAGCAGCAGCAGCAACAACAACGGCAGCAATATTATGCTCGGCTGTTAGTTTAGTTTAACACATTAACTCGTTCTGCCTGGCTTGGCCTTTTTTGCCAATTTTTTTTTTCCTTTTTTTTGTGTTGCCTGCCATAAAAATGTCTTCATCAATTTTATTTTTATAGGTAAACGGCATCAGTATCATCGTCAGCATCAGCATAAGTAACACACAGGCATAGGCACACGGCTCTAGCACACAGCTCAGGCATGTGTTAAAAAAAATTTCTGATCCTTTTTTGTTTTGCGATTCCTTTTTCTTTGGCGCCTTATTGGATTAGACATGTGTATTTAACTGTTTAAGCCTTAGGCTGCTGACAACAAATGCAAAAAAAAAGGTTTTCCTTTATATATGTATGACTACATGGAGAGAGAGCGAGAACGACTTCATATGTTTGAAATGGAATGAAAATGAATTGTGGAGCTGATTTGTAGGGACATTTACATTGTTATTTGACTTTTATATTTACGTACAGTGTGTAGTGTATCCATCCTTTTTGGTCCTTTTTCTTGTTCTTTGTGTGTTGTTGGCTTTTATTTTCCATTTATTTTCGATAATAAATGGAATTTCCAAAAAAAAGGGGTGTTAAAGCTTGTTAAACAAAAAAATAATTTGATTAACTCGTACCCTGATTTGATTTGAATAGAAAATCAAATTGATTGAGGAAATTCCAAGAAAATTGTGATGACTCAACTCTTTTGTATGAAGGTTACGGTATATATAAGGGTTAGTGTACGCTGAATATTTTAAATTTTAGGAGAAATATTTGGATACAACGTATGGACACACTGTTAGCAGGAATGATAGCTTTAGGTCTGCTTGACAACAGCTTACTTGCTTACAGGGTGTAGCCTCTTCTCCATTAAATCGCTTTGAAGGCAATGGCTTGATATTATATTTAAAGTGCTTGACTACAGAGCCTAGCAGTTCAGGTTCAAGTCCAAAGGAATATTGAAAATATTAATCACGGTTTTCGGCCTAAGAAAAGAACCGATTAGGAAGCCGTCTTCAACTAATCTATTCACCAAGTTTCTGATCCCCGTTTGATAGCAAAAACAACAACAAACCTTGTAGGAAGCACAAACCAGGAAGCACGATCTCTTGCATAAGAAAAAATTTTTCACTGCTAAGCAAATACAACAACCCATATAAATAGTTTGCCTCAGAGGCGTATCTTCTTGGAAGATAGTGATCCTGTCAGCCCTGCTGCTGCAGTTCAAAAATATTTCATGAAGGAAAGGGAAAACAAACAAAAAAACGAAGTAACAACGTAAGAGGAGAATGGCAGATGTATTCTGCTAGAAGAAATGGAAAGTCATCAAACAAAGTACATGAGTGACTTGGAAATGGAAGGAGTAGGAGGTAGGTTCTCATAAAATGAAGATTAAATAGAACTGTCAGCAGTTAAATACGTCTCATCTGAAACGTCGCTTATTTAATGAAAGGTTCCTTTCCTACGAATATAAACAACCGAAGAACGTTTAACATTTTCCAAACACTCTACAAAAGCATCTTGGATTGATTAAGCTCGTCATTGTTGCCGCGTTATGCTTAGCATTGATATCAATTTAAAGAAATTTAAGTTGCAGATGTGGCCAGGTCTATGCATCATTGCTATGTACTCATTGCTGCTCTGCTAGAGAGAGCGTCCGACGTACAATCGGAATTTGGGACATTCTGATAAATCCCTCAAACCGATTTTGCATTTTACATGACACCTCCATCCATATAAAATCCAACTAATGATACAACTAAAGCCAGCTGACCGTTAAAAACCCGGCAATATACTGACTAAGTGCTAGGGCAGCAGGCTATCAATGCTGATTGTTTCAAACGTGGTTTTCTACAGCTTGGAAGATATTGGCTAGCTTTCTCATGGGCTGTACTTGAATTCGACAAGGAACGGTTTGCATTTTAATAGGAATTCTAACGGGCAGTTTCGTTGACAAGTTTGGTCTTCCCCTCGAGGATTACTGCAGAAGCTAAAGGAAACATATTCCGTACAACACCTTTTATGCGAGGGCCCTGCACGTCAGAACATACGTCATCGGTTTTTGGGTGACAAAACTTTTGAAGATCTTGGCATAGTGGCGAATGTGGCATAGAGGGAACTGGCCGATTTTATCCGAAGATCGGAGTGGTTTAAGCCCACCACTAATAGATCATGACAAGGAGGCTTACCTTCAGGGTAACATAATGGGCCAATATGCCAAGGAATGAACTTGCCTATTCAGTCTTGTTGTAAAGCATTTCTTAAAATCTGAGGGTCTTTATTTACGAAGAAATTAAGAAGACTGTTGTCAGCCTTCTAATGAATGTCGGATCAGATTTTTCCTTCATTATCCTATTGGCGCTGAAGTCGTCTTAGTCTAGTAGGTAGTGTATTGGCTTCTTAGACCCTAAGGTCACGGTTCAAACCCAAGGTCAGATATCTCCAACAAACAGAAATATGAAAGAATATTTCTTAGGCGACTTCCTCTCAGCAGATTTCTGGCAAAAAAAAAACTCTGAGAGTAAATAAAATTGTCTAGTCATTCGTGTATAAAATTACAACACACAACTGACTGAAGGGTTGTAATGACCAACTACATATGTATCCAATTGGCTGTGGTACTCACTATCATGTGAAATGTCTTCAAGTCAAGGTTCTTATTGCTCGGGTCTCCGTATCTTATCCGATGCTGATACAGTAAGACCCCGCTTAACGCGGGGGATACGTTCCAATAAGTTCCAGCGCTAAACAGCGTTAAGCGAGGCAACTAATAAATCAACTGTGGCGCAGGAAAGATGCGTTCGTACTGTGATTGGAATCTTTATTCTGGACAGACTAACAAAAGAGCATTGAAAAAGATACATAGTATACACCGTCGTGCACTGCTTTTGTACTACCGCGTAATACTGAAACAGCGTTAAGCGGGGTCTTACTGTACTATGCACCGCCGATTTACAATATCAAGACCTCTTAAAATGATGTAATAACCAAATAATGTTTGCACCTCTAATGCAAGAAAGAAGCGAAGAACAAATGAAAGAAGATGGGGAATAGAGTGTATATGGACAATAAATTTTTCGACGTAAAGGCGTTGGAAACCTTTGACGATTATTTTGTATACTCAACGAATATATTTGTCCCCTAAATTTGAAGACCACATTCTACAGGAGAGTCATACAATACTTGCAAATGGTTTATGTTTGTCTATGCAGCCCTAATGAGATATCTTGTCGTCTTTTGCTTCTTTTCCTTAAAATTATCATTCTATCCCTACCATCTTACTCTCACTGAATAACTTTTTTATATATAAAAATGTAATGAAATGCATTGTAATCGTTAATTGAATTTTTTTTCTGTTCAAAATTGTTTTTAATATCTGTTCTCTGAAGTATAATTTAAACAAAAAATTTATTTGTTTTTCGTCCCTTATGTTTCGGTTTCTGTTGTTATTGTTGTTTTTTTTAATATAATTTTACTCATTAAACCAAAAGCTAAAAACGCTATTATTTTCCTAACCCAATGTAATTTTAAACAATTTTCATAATTTTAAACAAATTTTTTATAATTTTTTTTCACTTTGTTTTGTTTTATAGCCGAGCCCAACTTTTCCTAGCACATTTTGACCAGTCATAAAGTTTATGTTGTTTTTTTGTGGAAAAAGAAAATAATTTTCTAAAAAAAAACGCCTGGCGATTATAAAAATATACCAACAACGTCATCAGCAACATCATCATCAACAGCAAAATGGCAAATGTGGCAACGGCAACAGCAACGTACAACCAACAACACATCTTCTCTACTCCCAATAGCATTTGCATTTTAATGCATTTTTCATTTTTATTTCATACACACTGTTTTTTTTCTACACTCAGTTTTTTTAAAAAATTATTCTTTTTTTTTTTTTAATAAATTTTGTGTTGTTGTTTTTGTAAAAAATGTTGAAAAATATGACACAAAAAAAAAACAGAAAAACTCACACATTTTTAAATAATTTTTTTTTTTTTTTTGTTTTTGTGAGATAAACTTTTATATCTATTTAAGTATCTAAGCGTGAGTGTGTTTCTATTAGGTTATATCAAAAATATCTACGAGACATTTGTAGATTTTCTAGCATGAAATGTGTTTATAAAAATTGATGACTGACTTTAGAACTTCTTTCCTTAGCTAAAGAAGGAAAGGATAGCCTCTCTAGAAAGAATGGAGTGAACAGGAAGAAAGATAGTAGGACTCAAAGAGTAAAGTTTCTCCACACTACGCTCACAATATACGGAGAACGATGGTAAAACTAACATCCTGCTGTTCTACACCAATCTACTTACTTAATTGGTGATTACAAGCCTTTAGTCATTATCACAACCTAGCTTCTCATATCACTCATGGTGGGTGTGTTAATTTTATACATCACTGGCGGTACCTACTTTTTATTATCGACTTCGAAACACAGATTTGAGAAATTTTTCTTTGCAATTTTATTTTCTCTCAGAGATTTCCTCAGAATTAAAACCTAGCTTCTCACATCACTCATGTTGTGTGTGTTAATTTTATACATGAGTGGCGGAGCCTGCAGTCTATTGTCGACTCCCAACGACGGATTTTTGAGAAACTTTTCATGGCATTTTTATTTTACTCTCACAGATTTTGCCAGAAGACTGATGAGAGGAAATCGACGAAGAAATAAGATTTCTGAGGCAGGAGTTGAATCACGGAGTCCCGTGCAATAACCTACTATCTCTACACGACCTACTAAACTACGACCACTTTACACCAATCACTTGTAAAAGAAAATAAAGTAAGTGTTGCAGACGCCGCAACTAAATTGAGTCACAACAGTAATCTCCTCTGTTACATACATATATACATAATTGGTCATTACAACCTTTCAGTCAGAGTTACGTCCTAGACTCTCAATCCACTTATGTTGTGTGCGTTAGTTTTATATATATGTACATGAGTGGCGTCGACAGTTTAAAGTCGAGAAACTTTTCAGGAAAATTTATTTGCTCCCACAGTTTTTGGCAGAAATCTGCTGAGAGGGAGTCGCCGCAGACATATTTTTCTCGTATTTCATTTAGTTGGAGATGTCTGACCTGGGGTTTGAAGCGAGGCCTCACGTCTAATAAGCCAACACACTACCTACTAGACTACGGCGACTCTGTTACCTCTGTTACAGACAAAAAAAATGCAGAGAACTTTTATAAGCTTTGACCAGGCTCTTGGCAGTTCTTCTGTTAATTGATCTTCATCAAATGGGCTGTGTTACACCATAGTAATCCTGCAGACTTTCAATAATATACGCAGTATTCATTGGTGGTTGTCTGCAATACTGTAGGGCCTTAACAATAATGATTGAAACAGATATTCTACCAGTAAAGGAGAGTATAAATTCAATGGAGTATTCGGTGTCCTTTGGGAGAATAACTCCCAAATTTAAAATAAATCTCGAAATGCAAATTGAGTGCATATGAAATTATTCATAGGCCATCTCAAATGGATATTGGACATCATCTAGGATATCAAATGATCAACCCTGCCTCAGAATATCTGAAAAGAAAATATCACCGAATAATTTATTGCCCCAATTCTAAGCACAAATTCCTTCAAATGCAAAGAAGGCGATGTTATCAAGTACATAAAGAGCTGAAGGACTAAGATTGGATAAGTGTTTTGCATTACACTGTAGCGTTATAACCTATACAAAGGCCTGGGCCGAAATGCAGATGAAAGGCTTCTTGTTGGAAGCAATCGTATTACAATTTTGCTTCACCATCTAGTGAGAATTAACCTAGAGATACTTTTCATACAACCCAATATACGAAAGTGTTAGTACAATATATAGGAGTTTGGGGCAAATAAAAATAAAAAAAAATTCCAGCACAGATGTTAGAAATTCCCTAGTGGCCGTATATACAAAAAAAAAAAAAAAAAGAACAAAAAACAACAACAAAAACATCAACAATAACGACCACTAACAACCAAAAGAGGCTAAAAGTGTCATTTTAATATTTTTATAACGCTTGCTCTTATTCTCTTTTATTTTAATTTTTTTCGTTTCTGTTTTAGTATGTATGCATTAGTATGAGTGTATATATGTATGTATGTATGTACACATACTACATAAAAAGGTTAAATACTAAAGTTAAAATATGTTAAATTCCTTTTTAGCCCTCTTTTTTCCCTCAACTATCAGCTCTCTGTCCTCTTTTTGCCTGCCTGCTTTTGTTTTGTGTGTGTGTGTGGAAAATGGATCTGTGCCTGTGCTGTGATATTTGCCTTTTTAAAGGTAAAAACCTGTGATATTTTCGTGAAATAATTTCCAATAAATATGTATGAGCGGCGAATGATGATGGTAATGGTGGCATAGATTTCTTTTTTTTTTTTTTAGATTCAAAAGAATATTCAAATAAGAATTTAAGCCATGCTTTTACAATATTTGGCCAATAAAAAATAGATCATCATTGCTTCTTAGCCTTTAAACTTAAAGCCAAAAAGTTAAGGAATTTGGCTTAAAAAGAGATTTGAATAGTCAAAAGGGATTTTGTTTTTGGTGTGAAATATGATTCTAAGAGCAGCAAAGGCGTATTTTTGTAGCATATCCTTTGGTATTAGAATACAAAGGATATTGCAAAGGATATTGCATTTATACCAGGTGGATTGAAAATAATGTTATAATGCGGATGAGACCCAATTTTTGCAAATTATATCAACTGCATTTGTTCCGTGATACTTATACTGATCATAAAAGTCTAGGTTAGCCTTGTGGAATAGGTATACATAATCTGTTGATGCTTCATGTCTTGATCATAAACCTATACAACTAATGTGCTCACATCCTGCAGACTTCTAAGCTGGGGAAATCCAGAGACGTTAATTTGTCAGTCGATTAGCCAGAAAGACAATGAAAGGAAACAATAAGACAGGAAAATATAGTGCCCTTTTAAAAGGTTTTTTATAACGCCAATATTCCACCGATTGTGGGTGCTCTCTGTGACTTGAATGTTGATGAAATCTTTAACGAATCGAACAGAAAACATGCTCAGATACAGAGCCATTACAGGCTCTAGTTTGTTACAACAAGTAAGATTATGAGAAGAGATTTGCTATAGAGCGATACGTTATGTCTAATAAGGAGTAAAATTCGTTTAAGGCTGAATAGCATGCGTACCAAGCTGATGGTATATGCAAGTGATATGGCCCTTGTTATTAAGAAAAACATTTTTTCTACGATAAGTGAACGCATGTTGTCATTTTAAGCATAAGAAAACTACATAACATAATTGGCCATTACAACCCTTCAGTCAGGATTACGGCCTAGCTGAGTATACAGATGAGCATAATTTGATGGAAACCAAATACGTAAGCTGAGATTTTGATGAAAGAGGATTTCCTTTGAGGGCAATGTATTCATGTCTAGTACGTGTATAAGACTAATCCTCCGCTATGGTACTTTTACACGATGGATACCATCTGAACGGTTTGACCTTCTACTGAGGCAGAGGGCTTGGCTGGCAGCAGTTAGGTTCAATGCAGTGAAGCCCGCAGGCAACTTTGACAACAAATATGATGCGATACTGAGAACTAATAAACGCCCTCGAAGTGACTACATAGTCTCCTATAACTTATTTTAGACTTTATAAGAGATTTGATTTAAGTAAGTATTGGTGACATGATCAGGAGACTGCCGATAGTGCCCAGAAGGCCTATTGTCCATTAATAGCAAAATTTTCTCACGGAAATTTTGAAACATTCAAAAGTAATTTTTATATGGGTTCCAGAACATACAAATCTTAATGAATTTTCCCTTTAAAAGTAGATTTCTGGCAAAACTCTTGAGAGTAAATAAAATTGCCATGAAAAGTTCCTTAAAAAATCTATCGTTTGGACACAACTTAACACTGCATGTCCCGCCACTCATGTATAAAATTAACACCCAGAACGTAAGTGGTGTATGGAACTAGGATGTACGGCCTAATTGAAGGGTTGCCATGACCGATTATGTACGTACATATATACATATGTGTATTTCATTTAAACCATTTAATTTACTCGACTAGATGTACATCGTGGCCCATGAATGTATGTGATTTCTTGGAGAAGTTTCTGATCTATTCAGAGAAAGCTCTAATGTGCTAATGAAGTGGTTTGGTGTGATACCCAGAACATAATCTTCGACATAAGTGTTACGATTACCTTCGTTAAAATTGGTTTTCTACGATCCTTTAACCTTAGTACGCATATTATTACTACTAGGCTCTGCTGTACTGATATTGATAAGAAAAGGACTACTTGTCTCCTTTTTTTAAATCTCATGGCCATTTAACGCGGTTTTAAATCCTCATTGTTCTATTTTAAGGCATTCATTCACAAATTTTTCCCTTAGCTGTGGTGCTGAGAAGGATGAAGAGGTTAACTTCCACCTCTTGTTGCAGTGATCGGCTACTGCCATGAAGATTATTGACTTCTCTTCTTCTACCATGTTTGACTCAGCACGCCAAAATGAAGATTATGGGTAAAGAAATATTATTTTTGGGAATTTTGATGGTCACTTATTGGCATATTTTAGGTTTTGGGTTGATATTGATTTATACTAGTATCAATAACAGACTATTCTTTGGCCTGAGTAAAACTTATCCTTCAGGGCTGGTCTGCCACCTAACCCAAGCTAACTTAATAATTATTTATTAGATTCTTTGCTAGCACAAAAAGAGGATGAACAAGCTGCTATATTACTAAAAGCTTGTTTTTATTTAAACATTCATTTGAATTCCATTTTAAATTAAATATTTTTTCCTGCAATTTAAAGCACCATTACATGGCTAATATAGGAGGTAATTCTTTTAAATTTAACTACTCACAGATATATATTGTCGTTTATCCACTTGCTGGCAAATTCTTAGCAACATACACACATCATTATCAAAACAAACAAATGTTTCAGAGTCAGAGTCAACTAACTGCCAGCCACACACACACACACATTGTCTTTAACAGGCAAAACCCATGTTAAAAAGCAGTCAAAAGCAATCAGTATTTCGTTTTCATTGAAATTCATTTCTTATGCCAGTTGCCAGTAATTCTAGTCTCTATTCCATTCTATTATTGAGGAAAAAATAGAAAAAATACAGAAAAAAAAACAAGCAAAGGCAGCAAGAAGATTAACAAAATTTATGTTTGTTACACTTTATTGCCAGCTTTTAGGGGCAAATGTGAGTGTATGTGTACAATATATACTCGTAAGTGAAAGAGAGAGAACAGAGAGAGATTTTATTTGATTATATTTTTCTCCAAACAAGTACCAATATTGGCATATTGTCAGTTTTATTTGTATGCCATTTTAAGTGGATTTTATTTTTCTACTCTCTCTGCCATACTCTACACTCCACTCGAAGTGACTACCCTCCTCCCTCCCTCCCTCTCTCTCTCTCATGTTATTTTTGATTTTGTAGCCAGTATTTATTTTATTTTCTCTTTGTTTTAAATTGTTTGTTTATGGAAGACACTTTTATAGTTAAAAATTGTTGGAGAAAAAAAACAGAAAAACAAAAAGAAGATGAAGGAAAAGTAAATTGAATTGAATTGTATTTGTATGTAAATTTACTCATGCAGCTCTTTTAAATAAAATAAAAGCAAACAAAGATATTTTAAATAATTTAAAAAGAGACAATTTAATATTAAATTCTCTTGCAAGTAAGCAATATAAATATGCAATCTAAGATTCATAAAAGCGTGCTTTATAATGACAAAAAATTTCCATAATTTCCTCAGTGTTAAAGGTGGCAAAATGTCTTTTTGGTTTTAAAGCAAAAGAAGATCAAATAAAAGCATAAATATCAGCGTTTGCTTGCTTTCAACTCAAAAGTATTTTGATATAAAGAAATTTTATTTGTTGCATAATTGTGTTGAAAGTGGCAAATTAAATAACTTCTGAGAACACAACTGTTGTATATGAGGTAAATAAAAAAGGAATTAAAAAAATTCTCAACACCTTTTGAGGAAATGAAAATTAAATTTTGAAAAAATAAAATACCAGAAACGAATGAATCAAAAAGATATTCAAAAAAACAAAACGAAGTCTACAAGTAGGAACATGCGGCTTAATGCTTCCCAAATTATGGCCGGCAACTATACTTTTGATGTAATCAAGGAATTTATTTATCTTGCCTCAGCCGCTACCACCAAAAATGATGTCAGAAACCACTCTCGTACGACAAAACTAATACTATACAAGGCGCTCATCCTCCCTGTTTTGTTTTTATAGTGCAAAGGCATGGACACTATTGAGCACTGATGCAGAAGCCTTGAGATCTTCGGTTCAGTGCGAGTTCGCGATGATTTTCGCATTTGAATTTCGCAACAATGAGCTGTATGAGCTCATCCATGATGTGGATGTTGGGCAGCGTATTAATAACCAGCAGCTGCGCTGGCTCGAACATGTCGTTCGAATGGAAGAGCATACTGCGGTAAGACGGGTATTGGATGCGAGAATCTGCGGAAGTCGGCGAAGAGGACGACCTTGTTTGCGTTGGAAGGACCTAATCGAGGAAACCCTGCCATTGGTGTGACCCACTGGTAAAGCGCGCAGGAAGCAGAGGCGACTGAAAGGAAGTGTTAAAGTAGACCAAAATCCGTGAATCGAGTTTTTAATGGCCGGGTTTTTAGTCGCCGTAGTCTAGTAGGTAGTGTGTTGGCTTATTAGACGAAAAGCCACGGTTCAAATCCCCGGTCAGACATCAAAACGAAATATGAAAAAATATGTCTTCGGTGACTTCCTCTCAACAGATTTCTGGCAAGAAGTGTGAGAGTAAATAAGATTGCCATGAAAAGTTTCCCAAAAATCTGTTGTTCGGAGTCGACTTTAAACTGTAGGTCCCGCCATTCATGTATGAAATGAACACACACAACATGAGTGGTGTAGAAAAGCTAGGCCGTAATCCTGACTGAAGGGTTGTAATGACCAATTATGTATGTATGTAAGTAAGTAAGTAAGATATTTAAATGAAGGGGTGGTTCCAAAATGTATGAACCATTAATCTGTGCGTAATTTTCAGTATACTGTTAAGAAACATATTTTTAGATGATAATTCTTATCGTAGAAAAAAATAACGTCAAGCTATCGCTTTAATTTGGTAACATATTGTGCAGATATCTGCCTTTCTCTTGACGGAGCCATACCTTACATCAGCAGCAACGATATCTCTTAGATTTC
This sequence comes from Sarcophaga rosellei, assembly GCA_930367235.1. Classification (NCBI taxonomy): domain Eukaryota; kingdom Metazoa; phylum Arthropoda; class Insecta; order Diptera; family Sarcophagidae; genus Sarcophaga; species Sarcophaga rosellei. The sequence continues at coordinate 8,704,741 of OV884020.1, read as the reverse complement.
AACCTTTACGTTTCAAGTACGTTCATCGAGCAATCAACCAACTCGGAAGACATTCAGTGTCCGATGCCTAGAAGCCATACAATAATACAATTGAGTCTTCCTAGTCCTTTTAGTTCTTCAATTACGCTCGCACTCGTGTTCAAAGCATGCACTACCTGCTCAAACAACCTACTGCCTGTTTACACAACTGTATTTTTGTAAGACCATGCATTGTCTTAATGAATCAGCAGTTTAGTCAACGATCATTACATTGGTGGCCGCTAAGGAAGTCTACAAATGCAGTGCCTTTAGCCCAGGGCACTCAAATGAAACAGGCGCGTCGTAAAAGGTTTACTTTAGACTGCCAAAAATAAGCCCTTGCACCAAATACCAAATTTTCTTTATCTATCTTCGCTATCTTTAGCAGATTGTAGCGGTATTGCAGGCCCAGTTTCTAAGCAACTGGAAGAAAAGTATTCATTTCCTAAGCTTCATACCTAAACTTCCTTTGCAGTGTTTTAGGTTTTTTTTTTGCCTTCTTCATTTTATTCGCTTTTTGGGCTACTTTTCCCCACAGCAAAGTCTAAATTGCTTTTCATTCCTTTTCGGCATGAACATCTTATTAGAAACCCTCCGTTAATCTTTCTTGTCCGAAACCGAACGGAAACGCATTCTGTACCGGGTGTATTGGTTCAATGTATTTTTGGAATTTGATAACACAACCGTTACTACTGTCAGGCATTCGTACTTTCTCTGTCCATGTTGTATCCATAACACCAAATGGTATCCATTGGTGTTATGGAGTACAATTTGGTGTTATGGAGTACAACTATGGGGTACAGCCTCAGCTTCAAACGTGGAGAAAATTCAGAGGCGCCAAAATAAAATTTTACGAATGATCACTGCCGCCCCTTGGTATATAAAAAACTCGAATATTCACAAAGATCTGGACGTCCCGCTGGTTAAAATGGAAATTATAAGATGCGCTGAAAAGTACTTAGAGAACCTAGATAGCCATATAAATCCATTAGTCCGTGGTATTTTAAGTCACACTGGCCATATTCGATTGAAAAGGAAGGATACTCTTGCACTCTGCCGAAGATGAGAGATGAATATTTTATTTTATTTTATATATTTTATTTTATTTTATATATTTTATTTATTATTTATTTATTTATATTTTTGAATTATTACTTAGTACTAAGAGAACCTAGATGGCCATATAAATCCATTAGTCCGTGGTATTTTACGTCACACTGGCCATATTCGATTGAAAAGGAAGGATACTCTTGCACTCGGCCGAAGATGAGAGATGAATATTTTATTTTATTTTATATATTTTATTTTATTTTATATGTTTTATTTATTATTTATTTATTTATATTTTTGAATTATTATTTTTGAACTTTTTATTTTATTTGGCAATGGCTAAATAAATATATACATTTTTCTTTTTAGTTTTAAGATTTGAATAATTATTGTTAGTCCATTTTTAATGGAGATTCAATAAATAATAAAAAAAAAAAAAAAAATTTTCGTATTCAGCCTGACAACTTCTAGAATCTTGCTGTTGATTTTTTATTATTATTTGTTTTCTTTGTAATCTTTCGGAGTTTTTCCATGTATTTTTGTTACGGTGATATTTCCGTGCCCTACTCTAGTAACTTCTTCGTAATTTTTTATTGTTTCCAGAATAAAAAGTTATGTCTACTTCAAGATAAAGTATTCATTTGCTGACAGGTTTTTTCAAGAATCCTCTTAATACACCACAGTTATTGAAATCAACATGACGTATGATTAATATTTGTTTAAATCATAATATTAAAAATATCAATCATACGCCCGAGATAAACTGAAATATTTTCATTATTTCGCTTCAGTTTTTTTTATATTCTTTTCATCCTTTTTTTAAAAAAAAAATTATCTTTCATATGTATTATTTACTTATACCCAAAGGAATTCATAAAATTCCAAAAAGACCTCATTTACGTTCACAATACGAAACGTAATTTCTGCAATGCCAACAAGGCTTTCGCATACGTATTACAAGCCCCGCATTTCACTGAATATCATTTCAGATGCTAAGCCGTTCTTTTTTTCCTGTTAAAGATTATGATTATGAAGAGTTTTAAGGGAATCGATTTTCTTTATGCCATACTTTTTCTCTCTTTTTCGTTCTTGGATGGTTGACTGGCTGGAGGCTGGCCATAGTTTGTGGCTTTATCACTGTGGCTCATATTTCAATAATAATTTCCTCCGTTGGAGGTGGCACAAACGAACTTTAACGCATGTGACATTATTTTTATTCCTTATGCAGTGAGAAACGCAAAAAAAAGAAGAAGAGGAATATTGCTGGCTATAAGAAGTGAGAAAAACTTTTTCGTTTAACTTTTTTCCTGACTTTTTTTCCTTGTGTTTTCTTCTTCCCTTTTTTGTCATGTTAATTTTTTCGCTTTTTTTCGCCCTGTTTCCAGCTGACTGCAAATAAGCGTATATACGCAGACAGGTGGAAATAATAATATCCGTGTATATTGAGTAGCAAAAATATTAAAAAAAAAATGAAAATGGAAAATGAAAAGAAAATTTACAAAAAAAATTGTTCATAATGAAGGATTTTAAATAAAATCAATAAGAGTTGGTAAGAAAAAAAGAATAAAATGAATATCACAAGCAAGTTTTATAAGGAAATGAAGAGAAGTTTTTAAAAGAAATTAAAGAGGCATTTTTTTAAGCCTTTAATATGCAGCCATTAATAAAGGTAGGTGTGCAACGAAAAAGAATTCATAATAAAATAATAAAAATTTAATTATAATTATGGCAAGACAACAAACATAATTCCTTATAACGAAAGCACTTTTTGGTAATTAAAAAATATATTTCCAAAAGAGTTTCAATAAGGGAGAGAAAATTAAATGATTTAAAGGAAATCCTTTAAATCCTTGAAGTCCTTCTTAGATAATCATCATACCATCAGCCTGGTGGATAACTGCTGCTTAGCAAACTGCATACAAAATTCTAGGTTGTGCTCGAAGGTATAAAAACATGAAAAATTGGTTTGGCTTCCGTTACCCGTAGAAATAACGCAACTAATGCCTACATAGACTTGCGGAAATGCATAGCAAAGAATTAAAAAATTTAACCTAAAAAGCAATCTAACTCCCTTAAAACCAGTACACTATGGATCGCACCAAAGCAAGACGATTCCTATGGCAAATGGGGAGAAAACTCAGTGGAAAGCTGGCTTAAAAACTTCATGGACATGCTACCATCACTCACTTAATTGGTTATAACAGCCATTTAGTTAGGATTACAACCTATTCTCTCACATTGAGGTTAAAGTAGCTCTATGAATATGCTACAGTCCACTACTTAACCTACTTAATTGATCACGACAACCATTTAGTCAGGATTACAACCTAGCTTCTCACACCAGCCATATTGTGTGTGTTGAGTTTTATCTACAAATGGCGGAATCTACAATTTAAAATCGACTCCGAACGACAAATATGTTGACAAACTTTTCATAGCAATTTTGATTAGATTACGTCGGTTAGGTCGGGGTGGTAGCTCTGATATCCAAAAGCTCACTTGAGCACGCATAGTGGCCCGTTGTGATGCCACAAGTGAACGCAGTCTCTGTACTGACCAAGTTCTACCAAAACCAAGGACGAGAAGAAGTTTGTCAGCGCAAGCGCTGCACATCAAAAGCACGACTACCTCACGTTGGAAAAGCAGCCAGAGAGTTTAATAAACGAAGATATATCCTTGGCATCAATAGATGGTAGCTCCGTCAAGCTGACAAAGAAATGAAGAGCCAAATAACCTATATCTGCTCTTCGCAAGAGATGGGCACTGACAAAGAAATTGAATAGGTTAGGTTAGAGGACGTGTACTTGTCAACTGTGACAAGTACAGTACCCGGAGGTCGAATTGACCCATTGTACAACTTCCTAGCTTCTCCAAAAGAAATTGAAGAAATTGAATAACAGTCTCCTCCTGTTCAGCGGATCTGCACCCAGGGCAGAAGTCTCGTTAAATGGGAGCCGCATCCTTTCCCAGTGTATACGCATAACACAATGACCTGTAAGAATGGCCACTGTGATTGAGACGATGCCACGACCAAGTCCAAGCAACTGGTTGGTACGCCTTCTATCAATCAAGGGCCAAGTGAGTCTAGCGGTGGAGCAGGACTCCTTAAGCTCCTCACACTTACTTTCAGAGTTTTTACCAGAAATCTGCTGGGAGGAAGTAACCGAAAGAAATATTTTTTTATATTTCATTTCATACGAAATATCTGAACTGGGATTTGAACCATAAACTTTTATCTATAAAACCAACACACTAGCTACTGGACTAAGGCGACTAGAAGGCAATCTGCCATCATTATTACAAGTACCCTAAGAATGCCACAAAACCGGGGGATTATCATACAACAGCAGGGAATCCGTATGGCAAATGAGGGCAAAACTTGGTGAACTGCTGGCCTAAGCAACTGCATGCGTATCACTATAGTCACACAATCCACAGTCACCGACTGTGTTTAACTAAATGGTCCCCTATAATCAAATGCTTTGGCATCCTTGCACCAAATAAAAACTACTGGTGTCTGGAGCCTTGCATATCATTATAGTCACACGATCTTTATTTCACGGCTGCGTTTAACTAAATGGTCCCTATAACCAAATGACATCATTACACCAAATAAAAACTTACTGGAACCTGTAACTATTTAAGGGTATAGCTTTATATAGCTGAATAGAGTCAAATTTTCTTAGAATGTACACCGAGGCGTAGAAAACAGAGTGCGGTATGTGTGGTAATGACTTGGGTATCAGAAGCTCATAGAAACTCTCAGATTACTGCAGTGTCTTCCAGATAAAGTCATAGCTATCACCATGACGATTAAATTGCTGCTCACTAGCAGAATATTCCTTCAGGATATACTGAAGCTCGTTTAAAGTCTTTGATTTAAGAAAGCAGATTCCCAGTCTCGTGAGATATTTAAGATTTGTCTTGTGATTGTTCTCTACCTTGTAGTATTTCTACGATTTGATTGCTACGTTATCTTCCCATGAATGTTAAGAACTCTCGGTTTGGTACTGCTAAAGCGTTTTTATAGAAATTTCAGGAGTTTTTGCTTTGTAAAGCTCTTGACTTTTCTCTGTCAGTTTATCAAAACAAAACAAACCTTTTTGAAGACATTGTAAGGACATCTAATTTGCATGGCAACATACTTAATTTTTCAATCATTTTAAACTCCTTTATGGCTGATCATTAAATTAATTAAAACATTATTGATTTAATTTTGTTCTCTACCTCTTAAAAAACCTCTTCTTAATTCCTTTAAATATGAAAATCCTTAAATAAACTTGATTTTCTCTTCATTTTCCTTTTTCATTTTGTGACATTTAAAATATTCAATAGATTTCTCTCAATTATTTTCAACTTAACACAAGCATAAGTAGACATTTAACATGAATTTACATTTACATTCGCTTTTACATTCTCATTTACGTTTACATTGGCCATATTCTGCTGCACAGTCTTTCTGATGTGAGTTGGCTTTTTAATGGCTCTCTTCCGTTGGATGAAGAATTGCAAAAAAGGAAAGAAACCAGCAGCTGAAAACCACAAATGAAGACCAAAAGCACGTTGAAGAGCAAGCAAAAGAGATCAACTAACGAGCAAATGAAAATAAATTTTTTTTGTAAAATTATTCAACATGACCATTAAGATTGCAAAGAAACACAAAAGTTCAATGGCTATAAAATATTTTTTTTTATTTTTTTTTCTTCCTGTAGGACAACAAATTTATGACACACTTGTTTGAGGAGTCATCTTTTTTAAAATTCAATAGAAAATATTTTATTTAATTGAACAGGACGTACGTACTTAAATTTATTTCAAGAGGTTAATTCAAGATCAAACATTAAATGCTAAGCTTCGTAGAATAAATTGGCAAATAATTAGATGTCCTTTGAGCAGGAATTATAGCAATTGGTTGGCAATATATTTATTAAAACAAAGTCTTAGTTGGTTAGGTTAGGTTCGAGGGTAGCTTGCAGTTTACATTGTGTTGCCCAGTGTGAGGAAAGCCGCCGAGCTTCGGATGCAACCGGCCAGTTTCCTTAGCGGCACGCTTCTTTCACATCCAGTTAGCTTCTGCAGCCGTGCTTGTCAGATAAACTGCCAATAGCGCAGTGTCCCGTTAGACTTCCTGTTAGAGTGCGAATCGTTCTCTTGTTGAACTCAAGTTCGTAGTTCTCTAGTTGTGCCCTACTGGACACAGCAGTTTTGAAATGCGGCAACCAAATATGTTGGTTTGTGGAATTTCATGGCATTTTTTTCAATTTGGGAAAAGTAGTCTTGTAGGGGCGTATATATCTCCTCCACCACCACATTCTCTGGCATCTCTAATCCCTTCCGTACCAGTTCGTAAGCCTTTTCGTTTCCCTTTATACCACTGTGGCTTAAGACCCTGTAAAAACGGTTGTTGCACTGATGTATACAGTGTAGAGAGTCTGTGCAACTCCTGACACCCTTTGATTTTACGAGGTAATGTTAGGCTGCTTGGCTATCCACACATATCGTCAAGTTCAAAGAAGAAGGTTCCTGGTTTCAATTGTACGTGCAGCTTGCTTAATAGCAAACATCTCTGACTGAAATACGCTAGTCTGGTTAGCTAATCTTTATGACCCGTCCGCTGCCAATTTATCGGAGTAATAGACAACACATCCAGTTCTACATTCTATTCTTGAAGATCGTCAAATCACCGCCACCGATGACAGCATCAGCAACCAATTCTTCTCTTATGGGAGTGTGAATTTTGTACGTTCGTTCCAAAAACAATTTGTGGTCCCTTCATATCCCGTATTAGAGTATAACTGCACAGTAGAAGTGAGGAAAACACGAGTGTATTAAGACCCTGCAGAAGCGGTTCTTGTATTAATGTATACAGTGTAGAGAGTCTTTGCAACTCCTAACGCCCTCTGATTTGACGAGGTGGGATCCTATCGCTTTAACTGCTGCTTGACTGTCGACACATATCATCAAGTTCGAAGGAGATATGAGGTTAATGGTTTGAATCATACGAGCAGCTTGTTTAATAGCAAAAATCTCTGACTGTAATACGCTGGCCTGGTAAGGAAATCAATATGAAACGTTCAGTACGAACTAATAGAACTAATAGACACCAGATCCAAATTAAATATTTGAGCTATCAGTGAAGAATGTTAAATCACCGCTACCAATGACAGCTTCGCCAACCCAGTCTTCCCTTATGGGAGTGTGAATTTTGTACGTTCTTTCCAAAAACAATTTGTGGTTTCTTCGTTTTCTGTATTAGAGAATAATTGCACAATAGAAGTGAGGAAAATCATGAGTATATTAAGACTAGGTAAAGGCGTCATAAGTACTATAATAAGCGTCTTTTCGGGACACTTTGTCTTACATGTACAACTGAATTGGTTAGCCGTGTTAGGTAGGCGTGGTGGGTAGGACATGTGGTGAGGCTATTGAATCGATGGAACGCCTTTTGATGTCTTTGCCCAGCTTTGGTAAGTTCGAGATTACAATTTCTAACATTTAGAGTAAGGTATTATACAAAACAACTCATCTCATAGGAGTAAACTTGGAAAGGCTTAGGAAATTTGTACAAGAACCTGACTTTCTTTAGAAAATAAAGGTTGGGAGGCTTGAATATTGAGTGGAAGACAATAATAGCTTGAGGCCTTGTACATTTATGGTTGGTGTTCACTCCTTCAATATTTAAAAAAATGTGTCAACTCTTTAATAAGCATTCAGTTGTGCAGTTGATGAAAATATCCAAAATTTTTCGTTTGTCATTATTGTCTGAATGTCCGAAAAAAATAGGCCACAATTTAGATTCCATTTCATGATTAAATACTTTTATTTATTGTCACGAAAAAAAATAGGCGTCTCTGCTATTGTTTTGATGTGATAAAAACACAATCATTTTTATCGTGTGCAATTTATTTGATATGAAACGAGTATAAAAATCTTACAAATCGATCAAAATAATGACAGAAAAATAAAACAAACCCGAGCAAAAAGAAATAAAATATGTGTGTGTGTCCGTCTGTATTCAACATTATTAACTTTGTTTTTGTTTTTTTGTTACTTCTGTAACAATAAGTTGTTTTTGCTCTTTTTCCTCCTTTTTGGGATGGCATTACAAATGATAAAATATTAACAATAACCAGCTCCGCTTTCTTTTTTTTCGTCCTTTTTTTTGGCTGTTAGAAATGATTTTTGCGAAATTTCTTTTCTTTTTTGTAAGGGTATGTGTAAGGGAGTGTGTCACAGTATATACATATGTGTCTAGTAGTGTGTTGGTGAAAACATTGATCATTTCAGTCACATCTATTATATGGGACAAGGACATTTTATGATGAGTAAGCAATCTATGGGAGGGAGAGTTAAAAAGGCCCACAAAAAAGTTTCTTTTTTTTTCTTTTTCTATGTAGCAACTGTGTGAAAATGGAAAGGATAATGGAAAAAAGGGAACAAAACAAAAAAGGAAAAGAGAAAAAAAAGGAGATTGAAATGACACCCAAATTCTTCATTTGTTTTGGATAACATCCAACAAAATAAAAATGATTTCAAATATAAAAAGCTTTTACGACAAATATAGCACAGCCTGACTGCCTGCCTGCCTGCCTTGTACTCTACTCTACGTTTTATTGTTGATAATGTTAAGTATTCAGCATTAATTTTGTTATTCTATATTTCATACTGCATTTCTTCTCTTTTTTTTCTCAAATTGTAAAATATGTTTGCAAATAACAGCCAATAAATTTGTATTTCTTCTCTTCTCATTGTACAAAAAAAATCCTATTTTTTATGGCCCAACATTTTCTTAGTTTGCTGCCTTCCAGTAATTGCGGTCTGGCCCGGCGTATTTCTGTTCTTTTTTTCATTGTTTGTTCTTCCATGAAATAGATGTGCAGCTATTTAACTGTAGTAAATCACATCTTTATAAAGAATTTATTAAAAATGAAAAAGAAAACGAAGACGAAGACGAAAGAGGAGCAAAGGGAAAGGAGAACTGCACTGTTCAAATTATTTGTAATATTTGGCAACGATTTGTAATAAAGTGATAAAATTTTGTTGCCATAAAAAAAACATGGGAAAAATGTGGCCAAAAATGGAGAACAAATGAACCCAGTAAAAGGAAATAATTGAATATAATGATTGATATTCAAAAGAAGGAAAAAAAAAATAATAAAGAAGACACTTAAAAAATGCAAAAAAAAAATTTGGGACAATTCTCTACCTCTTTAAATAAAACACTTGGTAGGACGCGACTATTATTTTGCAGATAACAGAACTCAAGATCTTTGGATATTCAGTGAGTGACTCACTCGCATCCTGTTTACGCTAAATCCCCTTGGGAGTCGTGTTAATAAAGTCTATTCTAATGGTTCAATGATCCAAAATTACATGTAAGGTTTATTATCCCCTATCCATAAGTGGCATTAGTACTACTGTTTCAAATGTTCTAGAGTAGACAAGGAAGAGTTTCACTATCGAATCTGATAGGATTTGTCAGGGGTACTGGTTGATGTATAAGGGGTATATATGAAACGTATAATTTTATGATTTTGGCTTTACAAATTTTCCAGGGACTGCTGTACTGCGTTGACAATGTCCAGTGCGGTCAGCAAACTGTAAAATAGATACCCATCCCTGCAATGTAGACACAGCAACATTGTTGATTAACTCTCATAAACTATATACGTGTATTAGAACAATGTTTATAAGAATGTCTTTATGTTTAACTAGAATGTAGGCAAAGCAAGCAATTGTTAGTATACTTTAATTAAAAATATAAATGTAGGGGAACAATGTTTGTATGAAAGTCTACATGTTTCAGGAGAATGTAGGTATGGCAACATTATTAATAAACTCTAGTTAAAGATATACATGTAGGAGAAAAATGTTTATATGAATGTGTACATGTTTCACGAGAATGTCCGCATAGGAACATTGTTGAAATACTCTGACAAACTATATACATGTCGAAGAACAAAGTTTTAATAAATGCCTAATGTTTCAAGAGAATGTAGGCATAGCAGCATGTTTATAAACTGTGTAGGAGTCGTAACATTGTTAAGAAACTCTGACAAACTGTTGTATACATGTAAGGGTACAATGTTTTTATGAATGTCTAGAATGTAGGCAAGGCAATATTGTTGATAAGCTGAGAGAAATTATATACATGTATAAGAACAATGTTTGTAAGAATGTCTAAATGTTCATGAGAATGTAGGCATTGCAACATTGTTAGCATACTCTAATTAAAAATATAAATGTCTACATGTTTCATGCGAATGTAAGAACAGGAACATTGTTGATATACTCTGACAATATATATACATGTATACATGTTTCGCAAGAATGTAGGAATAGCGACTAGTGCTGTTAAAGTATTGAGTAGTGGGTATCGAGTATCGAGTATTTACCAAATTTTGTGGATACTCAATACTAAAAAGTAAGTACTCAATACTTTTGAGTTAAATAAGCACAACATAATTTGTTTCAATTTAACGGCTATAGTATAAAAAATGTGTAAAACTAATGAAATATGTATATTCAATTTCAAGCTTTCTAGATCCTCGATTCAAATTAAAATCATTTAGTGATGAAAATGCTTTAAATATTTGTAAATCTAAAATTGATATCCTTTTAGAAGAGATGGACACAAATGAAGAAACTGAATTAGACAATTTATTGGAGGAGGTTTTAAGTGAAAAATCTATTTGGGATGACTTTGACAAAGAATCAAATGCAAATAAGAAGAATATCAAAAAATCATTTGCAGAATACCCTTTAGAATGGTGGAAAATGAATGAAAATAAGTATCCCTTTTTAGCTAAACTTGCTAACAAATATTTGGCTATTGTGGCAACGTCAGTCCCTAGTGAAAGAGTGTTTTCAAAAGCTGGTCAGAGCCTGACAAAAAGGCGCACTTCACTAAAAAGTGAAAACCTTGAAAAATTATTATTTTTGCGTTTCAATGATTTCTAACAAACACGAAGCTTTTTCAATCAAATTATTTCTTATGGTGAGGAAAATTTTCAATTCTTCTTTGCCAAATGAAATCTTTCTTACCTGTACTAAATTTTGACATATACCACTAATCATTGAGGAAGTTCTGCATTTTTAATAAAAGAAACACTTTGTGTAGACTATATTGATTTTTTACATATAATTCTAAATACCACGTTTTTAAATTTAAAAAGCCGTTAAAAGTATCGAGTAGTATTGAGTATCCAAATGAAAAGTATTGAGTACTATCGAGTAGTGAATAGTAGTAGAATGTTACAGCACTAATAGCGACATTGTTAAACTCGGACAAACTATATGCATATCTATGAACAAAGTTTTAATAAATGCCTAATGTTTCACGAGAATGTAAGCATAGCAGCATTGTTTATAAACAGTGGAGGAGAAACTCCGACAAACTGTATACATGTAAGGATACAATGTTTATATGAATGTTTAAAATGTAGGCAAGATAATATTGTCGATAAACTCTGTCGTACTATATACATGTAGAGGAACAATGTTTACATGAATATCTACATGTCTAGGTAAATGTTTGCTGTCACATGTATCCACACTACGATTATTTATAACACAGCTAATATTTATGCAACATATGTATAATATGATAAATTATGTTCATGATCAAATATACATGTTTACATGAATGCCTAACTGTTTGATGAGAAAGTAAGCTAAGCAACATTGTTGATAAACGCTGACAAACTGTAGGGGAACAATGTTTTTATAAATATCTACTTGTTTCAGGAGAATGTGGGTATAGCAACATTAATGATAAACTGTGACTAACTATATAAAGGTAAAGGAACAATGTTTAAATGAATGTGTACATGTTTCACGACAATGTAGGCATGGCAATATTGTTGATAATCTCATGTATATAGTTAAACATGTGGGAGAACAATATTTACATGTTTGGCGAGATGTTTATGGTCACATATAAGCACTATGATTTATGATATTTATGCAGCATACATAACTATATGTTGCAGTAATGTTCCCGATCGAATATACATTAAGTTTGTTTGAACACTATGGGATGGATGCTAATAATTTCAATAAGAAATAAAAAATTTGCCATTTTAACAAAAATCGTTTACCACAAATTTAATGTATATCAGGAACGGTAAAGTTTACGTGTCATATTTAATATAAAAATAATAGAAAACTTACTAGAGCTAATGCAAAGTCAAGTGGGCTTCATGATTTCATTAAAGATAGGGAAGCAGTCAGTGAATTTTTCAAGTGGATATCTTGATCAACGAGTTACAATAATATTGGCAGATCTGATGATGTCAGCAGATCTGGGGTGGCAGTTGATAGCCAAATATTTTTACTAAAAATTTCGTCTGTGTACGACAGAATCGTCTCAATTCCAAATGATAATATCCGAGGTGTTTGCTGGCTGAATGTCGTAGGTAGGGTTGCCAGATGCTGATTCGCAAAAAGCTGGACATTGGGTTTTAAAAAGCTGGACAAAACAAAAACAAGCTGGACATAAATAAATACTGAGCACATGTTAATTTTGGTTTTGTGTAAATAATTTTTATTAAAATATCCATTGTATGTACGTATTATTACAGACATCAGCTGCTCAAGTGTTGAGACATGTTGTCAGTGATGATAGAAGAAGGAAATCATAACTTAGTTGTATAACAAATATACAATCAGTGTTGCCTAACATGATTGCCCATGTTATTGCAGTGTACTAAAAAATTTCTATTTAGCTGGACAAATTAAATTTTAGCTTGAAACTGGACAAGCATAATAAAAGCTGGACAATCCAGCCAAGTCCAGCCAGGCTGGCAACCCTAGTTGTAGGGCTTGTGGTGTAATATCAGCCGATATTAGGAAGAACGGGATCAGTTCTTTCAGCACGTTTTTTTTTTTGGTGAGGTAATTAGGTCATTATTATTGAACTTAGTTGAAGATTTGGATTTAATTCCAATTGCTCTTCCACCGTTGTGTCGGATATAACTGCCAGTGGGTTAGTAATGTGAATTATTTATCTTTAGTATACATCCCCGGTAGCTTTATTTTGTAATTAAAATTTAAAAGCTTTTTTTCATTGCTTTAACATGACTATTTAATTTTCATCTCAAGATTTTTTATTTTCTTTCATAAAAAAATTAAAGAAAAATATTTATTTTCAACAGAATTTTTATTTGGTTTGGCTTCTTCATTTTTTCCTTTTTTCAGCTTTTTTAACTGCTTGTAGTTGTTACTCGTAAGCAGCACAACTATCGACAATTTAATGTCATCTTGAGAGCCATTAACTAAACCAACAATAAAACAGAAAAAAAAACGCCAAGAACTGCTGCCGTCAATACATAAGATGTGGTTCTAGAATGAATCAATGGATGTGCTGGCAGAGAAAGAATGGCAGCGAAGAAAAAAGAAATCATTTTCGAAAAACTCATCAACACTTTACGCTGTGAAAGAGAATTTCTTTTTCTCTTTCCTTCCTTTTCACTTCTTTGGCTTAGTGATTGTACACTCGTGTAGCGTGTAGATGAAAAAGGACTTCTTTTATGGTAGATGAAAGTAAATACTGGTATTGAATGAATAAATTGTTGAAAGAAACGAAGCCACACAAGAAATTAAATATTGAATAAAAAAAAATGTTTCATTCTGCAAACATTCTTTCTGTTCGTAAATGAAAGTCATCAACTATAACACGGGCTTAAAGTGGAAATAGAAATTTTGGAAATTTAAGAGAAAAGCAAATATTGCAATGAAATATGGTGGCTTTCGAGGAGGTTTAGATATGGTCATAAGGAGGCTATTCAGAGCTTTCTCAGTATATGGTGATAGGTTTGCTAATTTCGTACTTCCTAATCTATCCCATGGTCTTGAACTGAACTGTAGGCACGCTACATAATTTCATGTTTATAAACACACCGATGCTTACCACACACTTGCCGTAAAAAGCTTAGTAGTTGCTGGGGACTAAGACCAAAACTTTGACTCTGAATATATAAGATCACAGTAGCACCCATACTCCGATAATATGGTAGTTAGATGTATACAGAGCCCCAATATCAGACATTTTTAAAGACTGCAGAGGCGGAATAATATTGGAGCAATGCTCCCTTTCTCTATCGAAGCTGCTGCATGTACTCTTAATATACATAATTGATCATTAGAATCCCTCAGTCAGAATTATGACCTAGCTTCTCACGCCACTTATTTTATGGTTTCATTTTATATATGAGTGTGGAGACCTACAATTTAATGTCGACTACAAACTACAGATTTTTTGAGAAACTTTTCATGGCAATTTTATTTACTCTCAGAGTTTTGGCCAGACATCTGCTGAGAGGAAGTCGCCGTTTCTTTCTGTCAGAGATATCTGACCTGGGGTGACCTCGCGTCTAATAACACCACACACTACCTACTAGACTGCGCGGGACTTCTAATTAATCCACTTGATTATTCTGACTACAGCGGCCTTTAGCATCGTAAGATTATCACCCACTGTAGTTTGGCCTGTTAAGATTTCGATTTTCGGTAAACTTCCAGACAGACTACTATCTGTCACCTATTACTGTACAATCAAACTTAACTTTGGTAACTTTACGCTTGAAATATAATTGGGGAAATCTCATAGAATAACTCGATAGCTGGTGAATATAAACTGTCATGTAAAATCCGGTATCTTTTCAGATGAGGACAACCTTAAGTGTAACTACAGCAGTTCTAAAAGCCAGGCAGCTGGGAAGCCAGGAAGCTAGGAACCCAGGATGCCAGTTATTTTTATATTTTCGATATACAAGCTATACATAGCTTTAGGCAATTAATAAACCCAAAAGCTTTTCTGAAACAAGATCACCAGTGTTGAATCTGACAAAGGCAAACACCGCGATATCAGCTACAGGATCTACTAAAAGTAATATTCTCGCCTATTACATGGAAAGGACAAGTGGAGGGTAAAACAGTGTTTGTTCAATAAAGTAATCTAGTATGCTGAAAGGTTACAGTGGAGAAGAAATAGACTTCTGTCTATAATTACCGATTGATGGATTAAGCTGCAGTTTAATAAACATTCTCATAACTGCGAGGATATTAAAGCAGTGAACAGTAGACGACTTTCATTGGCTAACCTATTTCCTACAACTTCTTCAAAGCTACGTGCCTTTGTGAAAGGATCCAAATAACAGATACGATACTTTAGCTAAAGCTAGTCTTATTCTATTATTCTAATGTAGACGTCAAGTCCAAATACAATACTCAATTTTGATTAATTTCTAGAGCCATTTGTACGATCCATTCCAGTTTGGAGTCAATCTGTTGGGGAAGGTTTATAAATCTAAATTGAAAAATTGTTGTCAAACCAAGGAACAGAAAGATAATAGTCCAAGACGATGAAAAACTGGTATAGGTGATCAGAATAAATGCAATACCAATAGTGAAGAACTAGATTTTGCAGTTCTCGGCGATATTATGAAGCTTGATGAACAACTCTAATTACAAACAGGATATCGCGACAACTTGAGGGCATCAAATTACCAACTTTAAGGACCCTATAGTTCCATAACGAAAAAAGAAAATATGAGGATAACACTACGAATTTTAACTTGTTTTGAAACGTATTGTTACGTAAAGGGAAACAGTGTACCATCGTTTAACATTAAAATGCTAACAAACACACTAACAATACATGCTGATTAACTATAACTACACTGACAAATACAACGAACATGTTACAAGCAAAGCATCAACATCGAGAATTCTCGAGAATGCGAGACCACGAACGTTCTACATCAAGAACGTTCAGCAGGCTGAATGCTGCGGATATAAAAAGGCAAGACAAATCAGCCAGCGAGTCAGTAAGAGTTCAGTCAGTTTAGTGTGAAGACACGTTGCGTTCGAAGTAAACAATCGTGGTTTGAATATCTCCGCTATAGATCTGTACAAAAGTATAAGTGTTGTTGCTTACAAGAAGGTTGTAAGCTGAGAATAATAACGAACAAGCAAGTTGTTGTATCGTGAAGTTGTATACGGTGGCAAACAAAAGTAGTGTGATTAATAAAGAGTTTAATTGAAACGAAACACATATTTGGTTTTATATAGTATATACATACATATGTGCATGTTAACAGACCGATGTGATTTGAGTATTGCTTGCTAAAAACAAAAATTGAGGCAAAGAAGGCGCCTGTCAAACAAGCAATGGTACTGCTTGATGAAAATCCTTTCTTTTAAATCTTGAACACTGAACGAATGGCTTTGTTTAACCCACATATTTTACAATGACAGAATATCCTTTAAAAAGGATCTCAACTTTAAAGCTTAAATATCTTCCAAAACGAAACACAAAATGAAACATTTCAAAGGATATGAGTTCCTACTGAAAATCACACTCTAACTTCCAGTGTATTTCAGTTAAGAATGTTAAGCAAAGGCTTTACCTTAAACTGCATATGAGTGTATATGGGATTTATATGTTAACGGCTGTGTAGTCTTTAGTCTTTGTCTCTGGCTGACTTTAACTCCTAGGCAAACAAAGAACACTTGCATGCTGCAATCCTGATTTTGATTTTTTTTTTGCTTTGGTAAGCCAGTATGTGTTAATATGTCACTAAAGTGTGTGTGTGTGTGTCTGTATACGTTCACAATGTTATTTTTATTGTCATTGTAGTTGTTTTTATTTTCTCATCTCATTTCCTTTATTTTTCTTTTCTTTTCTAATTCGCTGCAATTCACTTTGGCTTTAAGGAAAGGGTTTCATTTCAAATCCGTTTTAGTTTTGTGAAAAAAAAGCCAATTTTTTCACTCTCTCTCTCTGTCTTCTTAAATTTTAGTTTGTTTTCTTATTTTTATTGTGTTTTTGTTTTTTTGGTTACGCCAGTATTATTATTATTTTTTTGGCAACATTTCAACACCCAAATTGATTTTGAACAATAGCTTTGGAAAATTTGCAATAAACAGAAAAAACAAACCAGAGAAAAAATTTATAGAATCAAAGTGTTAGATTCTGGTGCCGGTTAGTGTGTTGTTGGCGGTGTTTAGTGAGTTTCTAAACAATCACCAACAAAATTTGGAAAATTTACTCACAATTTGTGAAACGAGGGTCAGGCAAATGAGGTCAGGTAAATAGCAAGAGGTTATCAAATAAAGAAAACGTACACCGGAACCGGTTTTGTAAAAACTAAGCCTACGTTGCACTTTCTGGAATATTTAAAACTGTGTTGAAGTGATAGTGCCTTGATCTAGTGGATGCCACCAGTATTCTTTCTTTTCCTATTTATAGCATTCCTTATAGTCATCTTCTTGCAATTAACTAGGTTTAGTTCTCTTGTACCAGCCGTGGACATCTCTGGAAGAATAGGTCCTTCATCATACAGAAAATCGTGCCATAGTGATGTCAGGTTTTCAGCCGTACACCAACTGCCCATATTCAAAAGCATGAAGGCTAGGTTGGACTAGGTTAGAGTGGTAGCTTTGATACCCCAGCTCACTGGAGTACGAATAGAGGTCCGTTGTGACCACGGGTAAGCGCAGTCTCCCTACTGACCAAAATGGACCGAACTCATAAAAGAAATTGGTCAGCGCAGAGGCTGCACCAAAGCATAAAGCGTGAGGAAATAATTTTGAAACCCCAAACGCCATCATTTATCGGCTCTATAAGGCTGTTATGGAGCCAGCCTTGCTTTGTGGGGCTCAATACTGTTGTCATTGTAGACTGACAAACAAGATGTGCAGACACTGAGCTATTCTGAACACCAAACTATCAGACTGTCATGGAGCCCGCCATGATTTATGGTGCTTAATAGTGTTGTCACTGTAGACTGATAAATAAGGTGGGCAGAAACTGAGCTATTCTGATCACCAATCTATAAGGCTGTTATGAAGCCAGCCTTGCTATATGGTGCTCAATACTATTGTGACTGTAGACTGACAAAATAGATGGGCAGACACTGAGCTATTCTGATCACCAATCTATCAGACTGATGTGGAGCCAGTCTTGGTTTATGGAGCTCAATACTGTTGATGCTGTAGACTGATAGACAAGGTGAGAGAAGGCAGTGAGCTATTCTGATCACTAATATATCAGACTATTGTAGAGCCAGCCTTGCTTTATGGCGCTCAAATTTAATAGACATTGTTCGAATACTGTTGCCGCTGTATACTGATAGACAAAGTAAGCAGGCAGTGAGGTATCCTGCCTACCAATGCACTCTATTCCACTTCAAGCCCTTATTTTCTATTTCAATTGGCTTCTTTTGACCTTCTATTGAACCAGCAAACTGCATAGTAGCAGTAATGTTCAATGCAGTTAACTTCTGACCCAATCTAGAAGCCAAAGCCATATTCAGGTCGACCATTTTCTTAATTTATAGGACAATTCAGACCCTTAGTCAAGATAACGGTATGGATTTTAATTTTATCTAAAGGTAGCGTTGTTTCCGAACGACTGAGATTTGAGAAGCTTTTTCTGGCAATTTTATTTACTCTCAGAGACTTTGCCAGAAAACTGCTGAGAGGAGACATCTCTGAAATATTTTTGGCAAGATCTCAGAACTAAGTTTTGAATTCCGGAGCCCTTGTCTAGTAAGCCAACACGCTACGTACTAGACTACGGAGACAACCTAATGGGGGACCTGGTTACGACATGGGGAACCTGGTTGCGAATAGGCGCTATCATCGGCATTATAATCTGAAGGATCTCGGAATGGCTATTGCAGCATAAACCGACGTGTATATTATAGCGCAAGACATTTAACTTTTGTAGAAAGCTCCCTACAGGACTTTGCAGTCGGTAGTCATGTCCATTTTGGGTAAAATGATTTTCATTATAATCCCTTAATTCATTCAAATAGCAGGGATGCAAGCAATACCCTCAAGAACGCCTCCTAGAAGTAAATCCTTGTTTCTGAATACAGGGGATTTCTCAAAAAAAATTTGTAATCAGTCAAGGATCACGTTTAGATTAGGTTTTAGATTTTAGCTTATGTAATAAAAATTAGTCACTTACCTTTAGGCTTGAAATAACGTTTCTTGTGCAGGATACGGCAGGACTTTGACAAAACTTGATTTTAATTTTCAAATTTTGTTTTACTTTCGCTCACACATAGCCATTCCATTTATATCTTGAAACTGAAAATATTAAAAGAAAAAGAACATTTAGTAACAACCCTCGTATAGGCATATATAGTATATCATGAATCCCTACCCTATTGCCTTAAAAACTAAACGTTACACCATTATGGTGGACTTTACTAAGAGAACAACAACAAAAGCCAAAAATAAAAATAAAAACAGCGTTTAAAAAGGCCTCACAGCATAAACCCTCTGCCCCCCCCCCCCACACCACATGCTCACACTATCTAATAACTAAACGGATAGAGAGGGAGAGGCGCGTTCCCCTTCTGAAAATTGCTATCTTTTTGGTAATTTATAACGTGTATGAGCTTTATTTTGTATTTCCGTTTATAGGCTGCGAGTTCGCCTATTTTCGTACTCTCTTTCGGAGGTTTTTTTTTTGTGTTCTTTTATTTTGCAGACGGCCTTTGACGCCGCCACAATTTCTATGCCACTAAAGCCTCGCCTAAAACACACGCATTCACTCACTCACACACAGCACACTTTTAGGCTTTAAAAAGGAGTACCAGACCTACCATTGTTTAATATGTAGTGTTTTTGTGTGTGAGTGTGTGTGTGTTTAACTATGGAAAATTTTGGTTATAATTTTCCATTTTCGCCTAAAAATTTGTTTAGTTGTTGTTATTGCTCTTCTTAGTTATTGTTGTATTGTGCATAAACAGTGTTTTTCATGCATATGCATGGGCCATGTTAAAAATGCATTTTTACCCAAAAAGAATGTCTCTCTCTCTCTCTCTCTCTCTAAAACACTTTCTCTGTCTCTTTCTCTAACACGCTTTTATGCATGTGTAAATAAATGTTTCTCCTGCAAAATTTCATTGTGTGGGTGCCTAAATGTGGCTTTTCTAAGTGCGTAACTGTGTATTGAATGTGTGTGCATGTAAGAATGTGAATGCCTTCGTTTGTATCGTCTGTGTATTCTCAGTTTAACATGCGTTTTTAGTTTTTCCAAATTGTTTTGGTTTATTATGTACGTTCTGCCAGTTTATCATTTAATGCTAGAAATTTTAGCCCCTTCGGGTGTTGGTTGGAAGAGAGAGAGAGAGGCACTCAGTATTTGCTTTAATTTGAATACTCTGCTCCACAACAATCAATTTATGCCTCTCTGTGTTATCTGCTGCTTTTTCTTCTTCCTCTAGTTGTACTGTTGTTATGCCTCTCTATGGCCGTCTAACTATCTATCTGTGGTTAGCTAGTGATGATTTAATGTTGTCCGTACCATCCATAATAGTGCAAAAGAGAAATTATTGTTTTAAATTATACCATCACTATGGGGACCAGTTAATATTCAATTGAATTTAATTTTCCAACAACGAAATGCAAGAGAATAAAATTTAAAAGCGATGATGTAAAGGCCTATTATCGTTTTAACTTTTACGGGGTGTTTGATTTAATAGGCGTCCTAGTCTTGAGATATCTTTTACAGGCAGAAGCATTTGACTGGAAGAAGCATTGGAAACTTTTACCATAAATACCAACCAAAACTTAAAGAAATCTTAAATAAACCCTTAGCCTCTGAGGATCAGGTTAATGCAGCAGAGACTGTAATATCTTCTCCTCTATGAAAACTTAATACGAAAAATCTGCTTAAGGGGTAGAACGCAACCTTTCCTGTAATAGTTGAGCGTGGTAAACATTAATTAATCATCTTAACGCACAATTTGTAAACTACACTCGCGTACTATAGTGCGCGAGTCAGCTAAAGTGTGATTTCTTCCTTTAAAAATAGTTTCAGGTTTCTTCTCTCTCAGATGTAATGAAGTGAAGTAGGATCTGGTCGCCTGATTCTGCATTATTACAGAAATTCTGATGAGGATATACATACAAGGTTAATGTCAATATTACTAGCGTCTATAGAAGGACGTTAGGCCTCGTGGAAATATTGAGTGGATCATGGTTTGAAAAATAATTTCGTATGCAGTTAAGAAAGATCTATTCGCGGGACCTTTATTGCAGCAACTATTACTAATTGGCGTCTCTGGGCGAATCGAATATTAAACACTCAAAGGTCCTGGAGGAAATAGAAACTTTATTGCAAAAGTTCAAGACAAAAAAAAAAATATTGTGACGCTCTTTGTAAAGAACTCCGAACAGATTTTCACATAATATTCGTAGCTGAAGGCAAACGTCTTTTCAGAATCCATAGGTACACACTGTAAGGCTTTCGAATCATTTTAGCATGTTTCAGTTGAATATGTTTGCCAAAAGAGCTGACAATGTCTCTAGTAGAGCTCTGGGTTTAATAATAATGTCCTATGCATTCATTTTGGCTATCAAGAGTATCTCAACAAGATGGCTAAGCAATAGAATAGTAACATTATATACATATGTAGGTACTGAAGGAATTAGTATTCCGGTCAGATGAATTCATCAGATGTGACTTAATTTTTCGGTGAATACTGTATATTGGGAATCAAATTGAAGTAGAATGGGCATTTGGAAGCATCGTTATTTGAGTCATTACTGAACAAAGCCTAACAAAGTGCTCATGAGAGTTCATATAAGCCAATAAATTTAGCAAAAGTTGCAGAGATCAGGAAGAGAAATTAATTGTGTTGCAGCCATTGATTACATGCGCAGCATTATGTCATAGAAGATGAAAGCACCTCGGTCTCTAACATGCAGAAGATTTCACTGATCGTCAACGACCCGTATCTTCTTTTTTAATGCCATTGTATATACCTTCAGAGTATCTGGTGGGAACCGAACCCACGGCCCTGGCACTTGAAGTTTAGCCCACTACTAACTAGGCCTTCGAGGCACCCAATTATGAGTATCATCAGCAAATCTGAATGCTTCTAGCACAAGGAAAGAGAATGACTGCAGAAGATCTTACTGATCTTTAATGATCAACACTCAGCAGATGACTTATTCTTGCAGTGCATTGTGTTGCAGGAAAGATAGCTTATAGAAGGGAGTAGTATACGACAATTGTTTGTTTTTAATACCAGTGCATATACCTTCAGAGTCTGTGGTGGGAATCGAATCCCCAACATTGGCCCTTGAAGTTTAACACACTGCCAACTAGGCCATTGGGACACCTAGTTGTGAGTGTCATCAGCAAAACTGAATGTTTCTAGCACAAGGGAAAAGGATGGATGCAGAAGATCTCAATGATGGGATTTATTTTTTAGACCAACACTCAGGAGGTGATCCCTACTTAGGCAGTACATTGTATTGGAATGCAGGAAAGAAAAGTCTCTGGTGGGTATCGAAACCACGGCCTAGCCACTTGAAGTTTAGCACACTACCAACTAGGCCATTGGGACACTTAGTTTTGACGGTCACCAGCAAATACGGATGCTTCTAGAACAAGGGAAAAGAAGGGCTGTGGTTTTTCAATTTGTTATTATGACTACGTCGCCGTAGTCTAGTAGGTAGTGTGTTGGCTTATTAGACGTAAAGCCCGGGTTCGTATCCCAGGTCAGACATCAAAACGAAAATATGAATATATTTCTTCGGCGACTTCCTCTCAGCAGATTTTTGGCAAGAACTCTGAAGTAAATAAACCTACCATGAAAAAGTTTCTCAAAAATCTGTCGTTCCGAATCGACGTTAAACTGTAGGTCCCGCCACACACGTGTAAAATAAACGCACATAACATGAGTGGTGTGAGAAGCTAGGCCGTAATCCTGACTGAAAGGCTGTAATAGTCCTGTTGATTAAACGGTCACTTCCACCTACCTAAATAGGCCCATTAAGTTTCTTAAGGACTTAAAATATCATTCTTAAAATAAAATTTATTTCATGTAAGTTTTTATAGTTTTCCTGGATGGGGCCTATGCTACTATTAAATATGTTTTTAATGACAGATTTATACTATTAAATTTTCAATAATAACGTTTTGCTATTGTCTCTGCTTTTGCTTGAGATTCATTATTACAGTATTATCATGCTTATCGCAATTTCTCAAGCTTTTCTTCTTTTAAAATTGTTATTATCCTCTTGCAAAAGAATATCAATCAAAAAAGCTCATAATTAAGTTTCAATTACTTGTTGCCTACACCGTCATGTTACAATTACAAAAGCGATAGGAATTTCTAGGAAGTAAAAAAAAATCAATCTCTATTGTTGTCTTTGGAAGCACATCCATCTACTACTCCTGGCTCTAACTACGTTTATTTCTCTCCCATGATTGTGTGGTCTAGTCAATAGCTTGTCTCGGAGTGGTATTGCTTATAACAATAGCTTCTTGTTACTTTGTAGCTCCTTAAGAAACAATAGAGAGAGAAAAAAAAGAAATTGTGTTCTTCAGGATTTCTCTCTCCTTCTTTCTGCCTATTTTGCTTCTCCTATCTTAACAAAATAAATTTTTATTCTTCTGCGCTTTAAAGAGATTTTTTTCTTTCTTTCTTATCACAAGTAATACCTCAGCAAACTGTTAAAGTAGCTGCATATTAACGCAATAATGAGTACGAGTACGAGTGCGAGTAAATGAGTAAATTGTTAAGTAAATGAATATAATGAATGAGCTATTGAGAGACAGACAGAGAGAGAGAGGGAAAACAGAGTCAAGCAGAGTTTAAAGAAATAAAATTAATTTCTTGCTTAACAGATAATGGAAAATAATTGTGCCTGTTGACCATCCTGTGTGGTTGTTGTTGTTGTTGGCAGTTGTTTTAATACAGCTTAAAAATATCTCCCTCTCCTCTCTCTCGAGCTTTATGTTCTTGTTGACGTTGTCGTTGTCGTTTTATGGAAATTCATTTACTTCTAATAACGAAATTAAGAGGATTTTCTTGGTAATTTTATTATACATTGCAGAGGGGCAAATAATTGTTATTGGCTTTCCAGGAATAGAGATTTGAGAGAAGCAAGGTAAAAGGTAAAGGACACTTTTCAATTAAAAAATTGTTTTTTTAAATTTTTATATGGAGTTTGTAAACAAATTTTGTTTTCTCAAATTTTTTTTTCTTGTTTCGCTCTTTAAACATTCTGGATCATTCCTGACATCTTTTACAATTTAATAAAAATCAGCGGTGTATGTAGACTTTTTCTGTGACTGTAGATATAACAAGGTCGATTATATTCCTCATGACTTTTTGATTAGAACGTTCGATTTTATATTTCCATCAGGGAACTTCTGGTATAAATATCCGAGGTTTTACAGCGGAACTCTAGAGGTTTGTACCAATCGTTCAAGGATGTGTGCGGACTGTGGTGTATTTTATATCCCTCAATAACCTTACTTGTAGAAATACTTTATTCTAAATCAATTTTAGCTTTAATAAACCAGTAGATTAGGTCACAATCTAAGATGTAAACTGCTTGACATTCGGTAGCAGCTTCTAGGGCAATGGATATATCACCTCTCTTTGCCTTGAGACATTTGACTCTGTAAACATATATTGGCTGTAGTGGTGAAAAACTTTGCTTAAAAGTCTTAATTTTTTTGTATCGTAACCCAACCTGGACTATGGTCATGCTGCTATCGTGAAACGACATACAGTCAAAGAAAAAAGTCTACATACACCTGTAATTTTTATTGTTTTTTCCATTCATTTCTATGTTATATTTTTTTCCATTCGATTCTTTCTTTAAACATTCTGGATCATTCCTGACATAAAAATCAGCAGTGTATGTAGACTTTTTCTTTGACTGTGGATACATCAAGGTGGATTATATTCCCCATGACTTTTTGATTAGAACGTTAGATTTTAAATTTCCCTCAAGGGACTTCTGGTATAAAGATCTGAGGTTTTACAGTGGGACTCTAGAGGTTTGTACCGATCGTTCAAGGATGTGTGTGAACTGTGGTGTATTTTATAGGCTGCCTGACCATTGGCAGTGGTTTAAAGTCGGTTGGGATTTTTCTTGAAAATCTCTGAATATACTTGTACATCCAGGCTAAGTAGCTAACGAACGTAGTTTCAACTTCCGTACTTGTCTATAAATTCCGAGGAATTTCTCAAAGAAATTTCGAATCATTCAAAGGTTACTCTTATATCGGTTCTAGGACATGCGGATATCGTTGAAAACTAAATTGTTAAACTAACCAGGGAGGTCACAGTCGCCAACATATTACAGGGCTTAGGTTATTCAATTGTGTCAGGTAAACTGGATTTAATCAACTCGTTTTACAATTTCGTCCACTGCCAGAGGGTAGGTAGTAGGTAGGTTGGTGCTTGCCATATTGCTAGACACTGTTGGTCATGTATGATCATGAAGAGGACTTGCTCACTTGTACACTTAAAGCGCAAGGCTATCCATCACACAAAAGCAATTTTCACCGGCCAATTTACTTTGGTAGGAATGCCGAAAGACATTGGACTCATTTGCCCGCAATAATGAATTCTGCAGGAGCTGCAGGTCTGTAGTCGAGGAAGTGACTATATTTCATCTCATGTGTCTCCATGCCCCTTACTACACTTAAATCGCAAAACTATCCATCACACAAAAACAATTCTCACAGGCAAATATTATTTTGGTTTCAATGACGAAAGACTTGGCATTCTGGCGAATGTTAGGCACGAGCTTTGGCTCTGAGGAGGAGGAACAGACTGTCTTCAACTTCTTGTGTCAGTACCATGCTTTGATTATAAAAACACGACTGTAACTGATATCTCTGACATCCTTAACTGCGTTCTCAACTCTGAAGATTGCAGCAATACGTACATAATTGGTCTGTACAAGCTTCCAGTCAGGATTACAACCTAGCTTCTCACACCACTTATGTTGTGTATGTTAATTTCCTACATGAGTGACGGGACCTATAATTTAAAATCGACTCCGAACTACAAATTTTAGAGGGATTTTTCATGCCAATATTATCTGCTGAGAGGAAGTCGCCGTTGAAATATATTTTCATATATTTCGTTTTGTTGGAGATGTCTGACGTAGTGTTTGAAACGAGGCCTAATTTCTAATAACCCAACACACTACCCACTAGACTACGGCGACTTCAATAATCTACTCCAACAGAACTTCTATCTTCTCCTGTAGTTATGTGGTATGAAAAACAGAAGTCTCAAGTCCCATCAATTTAATTCTTCTGCAATAGCAAGATTAAGTCCGGTCTCAGGTTGGTTTCCTGTAGGAAACATTTGATTCCAAGGTTGAATATGGTACCACAAGTGTGTCTTAACTCAGACTTTTGTCCTAACCGTCCTAAATAACATAGATTTTAAAGCTTAAATATGAGTAATCACATACATAATTGTCCATTACAACCCTTCGTCAGGATTACGGCCTAGCTTCTCAACACCACTCATGTTGTGTGCGTTAATTTTATACATGAGTGGCGGGACCTACAGTTTAAAGTCGACTCCGAACGACAGATTTTTTGAGAAGCTTTTCATGGCAATTTTTTTTACTCTCAGAGTTTTTGCCAGAAATCTGCTGAGAGGAAGTCGCCGAAGAAATACTTTTTGTATTTTGTTTTTGATGTCTGGCCTGGGATTCGAACTCGGGCCTTTCGTCTAATAAGCCAACACACTACCTACTAGACCACGGCGACTTCAATATGAGTAATATTCTTAAGTAATAAAGGGTCCGCCAATTAACTTTTTTTTTTTGAAAAAAAATACTGAATATTTTCTCAAATTTCTTTTTTTATTTGAAAGTACAATCCTTCCGGTTAATAATGGAAAATAATTTCATTCAAATGGCTGACTCGGCTGGCCATGCAGTAGTCTACACCATCGGTCCAATTTTTAAGCACATTATCGATTGTGTGCAGCTGTATTTCACCAATGGCTTCACGAATATTTTCCTTTAAAGTGTCAATTGTCCCTGGCTTGTCGGCGTAACACTTATCTTTGACGACAACCCACAAATAATAGTCCAACGGTGTCAAATCGCAGGTCCGAGGTGGCGAAACGACATCAGCTCTGCGGCTGATAATGCGATCTTCAAAAACAGGGTGCAAAACATCGAGTGTAGCTTCGGCTGTGTGGTACGTAGCGCCGTCCTGTTGAAACCAACAGTTGCCAATATCCTCCTCTTCAATTTTTGTGAACAAAAATTCGTTCAACATGGCCCGATAACGATCACCAATGACTGTAACGGCCACTCCTTGCTCATTTTCGAACAAAAATGGCCCAATGGCCCAAAATCCGCACCAAACAGTGACTCGTATGAGTGCGGGTTTTCTGTGCCACAAAAGCGACAATTTTGCTTGTTTACATACCCGCCAAGATCAAAATGAGCTTCATCTGAAAAGATGATTTTTTCTTCTGTAAGTGGATCGCAGGCTCACTTAGCGAAGCGAAAACGCATTGGATGGTCAATATTCGTTCAGCGGAAGGATAAAACTAATTATCTGCCAAATCAGACAGCTGAGCTAAGTGTTACCATTCACGGAATAAGCACTAGTGGAAAAAAACGATAAATGGCGGACCCTGTACTATAATTAAATATTACTCATACGCCACATAATTTCTTTGCATATATGTTTGGGTTTTTTGGAAAATATTTTCTGTCTAAAAACAAACTCCTTTCAATAACATTGAAATGACCTTAGGCTAGAGAAATGAAACATAGTTTCGAAGGAAAATCTCTTAAGTGAAGTTTAACAAAATCATTGTAAATAATGTGTTGATAACATTACAATCAGATTGTTTAGAGGCCATGATTTTAGTTTTCTTTCTTGTCTTGCTGGCTGGGCTGCTTAGTTTTTGCCTATGATAACCAACCACAAGTGGAAGTTTTTATTTTACCCCGAAGTCTTATAAACTATCAACAAGATGCCTTAAATTAGATAAAGAATGAGAAAAACAGAAAAATTATTACAAGAAAAAAAAGAAATTTTTTATAAGGAAGATGGCAGAAGTATTAAAACTCTAACTTTAAACGTTCAAACGTGGAGTAGAAGAACAGCGAGTAAAAGAAAAAGGTTGTGAGGACACTGCAAAATTAAAGTAATTTTTAATGAAAGTGTTTCTCGATAAAAATCAAAGTGGCAACGATCACAAAAAAAAAACTAAAATTCGAAAAAGAGAAAACGAAAATCATGGTAATAGAAGGGCAAATAGTTAAAGGCATGGAAAGTATAAAAGGAAAAAAAGTTAAACCCGAAACGACATCATGAAATGCATATAAAATAGAAATAAAACACAGAAAATGGCCAGAAAATCAATTTCACCAGAAAAGAAAACAAAGAAAAACGAATAAATTTTTACTTCTAGTACTTTAAGGCCAAAGAACGCAATCCAATATAGTTTCACGTTCAAAAACACAGAGAACTAGAGAACAGAGTATGGGTAGGTTCAGTTCAGAGTCAAAAGCTAAATTAAATTCAAACAATTTTGTGGCAAAACACAAAAATGGAAATGTAGAGCAAAATATACGAAAGAAAAGTCAGGCGAGAAGGAACACAAAAAAAAATTTTTTTTTTGGGGGGAAAAACCAGCCACAAACTAAATTTTGTTCGGTGGAAAAGTCATTACAGCCAGCCAGCGTAGAAAATTAAACAGAAAGACAACTTTTTTCTTCCTTTTCCTCTAATTCTTTTTTTTTTATAACATCTCCTGTAAACCAAGAAAACCCCCAAACAAAAGCCTACGCTTTTGGCAGCCATTTGCCTTCAAACGAGAACATTTCCGGCTACACTTGCTTACAGTCTCCCTATCTTTTCTCTGTGTTTGCTTAGCTTTTGTTTGTATATTTCCGAAATAGGAAAAAGAACATCGCATCGCATCACATCAAATAAAAATAAAAATGAAGTGAAATTTAATTAATTAGTCAAGGAAATGTAATTCAGGCATAAGTACGTTTAGTAAATAACTACTCTCGTGCACATAAAATATTTGTGGAAAACAAAAAGGAATCCTTTACAAAAAAATTCCTTTTTTTGGGAGCTTTTGAAGTGCATGGCAAGCATTTTACAAGATTGTTAAACAAATACAAAGAGAACCCCATAAAATAATTATGAAATTTTGATAAAGAAGAGTCGAACAACAACTCGCTTTTTGAGTTATTTATTGCATTTGCAATTTAGAAGAGAAATTAATTAAAAAGAAATTCTCTTCATAGAGGTACACGTTAGTGGTCATTAACATTATGGCAGTTAAAGTAGCCGAATGGGAAAACTTAATCAGTTGAAGTGTATGCTTCAGACTGCCTCTCTTTCTCTTCCACTCTTCTATGAAAATATTTTTAAGTTTTAATTTCTTTTGTTCATGAGGATACATTTCCAAATTTCTTATTTCCTTAATAGAATTGAAATTTTTTTATAAAAACTGAATGAGTTAAGAGGTGTCTTCAAGTATTTATTTTAGTGCAGACTGGCAATATCGTTTTGCCTATCAAGACAGTCTTGCAACTATAGATTACAGAGTAGGTAGGTAGGTTGGAGTGGTAGCTTTGATACCAAAAGCTCACTTGAACACGCATAGCGGCCCATTGTGATACCGCGGGTAAACTAACCGAATTCCACCGAACACACGGAAGAAATTAGTCAGCGCGGGAATTGCACACTAAAAGCACTGCTCCCCTAAGCTAGAAATCAGCCCGAAAGCTTTATGAACGAAACTGTATTCTTGATATCAATGGATCACAGCTCCGTTAAGCTGACAAGGAATGGAGAACAAAATAACCTAAGTCTGCCCCTCACGAGAGATAGGCATTGGCAAAGAAAATGGGTAATCAGTTTCCTCCTCACAACTATAGATTAAAAATCCTTCAAACTCTTCACTTTTGTACACAGGATTCTCTATAAGAAGGCTGATTATGCAGAACATTGACAAGAACTTCAACAGTTCAGTGCCTAGGCTCATAGGCGTACCTCCTGCCTGGGTTTGTTTAGGATAGCCAACTTTGATGAATCAAATCGCATTCGAACACTCTTAGCAACACGTTGTTCTAGCATATGACGCCAAGATCCAGACTTTAACATGCAAATCTTGGCAACCAGCAATAAGGTTAAGCATTTAAAAAATTATTCTGCCTGAGACAAGTTTGAAGCCAGCTTGAAAATTTAATCAAAATTGTGACCATCTTGAACTATCGGGAAAGGTTCAGCCAAGCGAAAGAACTTAGTGGTTAGCCAGAAACGTTCTTTAGTAAATAAATTCGATAATACCTACTTCCCTCCTCTACAATCACTACAGAAGTCATCTTTAGAAGTCATATTCAATTAAATGAAGTCTCTGAGCATCCAATTATGCGTGACAATAGATAGAGTGGCACAAATGGCTCACGATCACATTCAAGTCGATGATGGGTACTCTTACTGTACAATTTAGATCCGGGGAGTCTCGTAATTAAGAAGTAAAATAGTATACCTGTTCAAGCAACAGCATTAGTTAGATTAACACAAAAATTTAGAAAACGGCCTCTATGAAAATCGCAACATACAGTCAAGGAAAAAAGTCAACATACATGTACATATGTATAACGCTGTATTTACCCGGTGATTTTTATCAAATTGGAAAAGTTGTTATAGCGTTGTTTAAGGCATTTACAATTAAGAATATTTGAAAACAAAAACGAATGTAAAAAAATATAACCGAGAAATTACATACAACGGTGTATGAAGACTTTTTACTGTTACTGTATACGAAATATTTTACACCTGAAGGTACAATACGAAAAATATCTGATTGCCCTTTGGCTGCCAGAGTGAATAGCAATCCTTAGAAATCTAAGATCCTCAGTTCTACCACGTGATTTATTATTATTATCTGCGCTTAAAGCTCACTCTACCACAGTGGCTGGGAAGACAGTGAGATGTCCTTAGGTCAAGCCGTTAACGAGAAAATATCACAGCTCACTTCATTCATAAGTTAGTTTAGAACCTTTCGAGTAGACTCATAAGGATCCACATAGTTGATCATGTCAACTTGTATTTCTTCCCCGCTTGGATTTCTTGTGCAAAATATCATACCAAGGCTAGAAGGTTGCATAGTTTTTTACAGTCAATTTTGTTCAAAGCCTGTGGTAGTCTCGGATAGGATAAAAAAGTATGCGTATGGTATGATGTGCCAGAGTGACAGTACATTGAGTCGCGTTGCTATATGTGCCATATATTGTCTAGTCTAAATGGAAGGCAATTTATCATGACAAAGGGAGCATTTATAGGAGAGTCGTATAAAGAATCCAAAATGTGTACCTTAAGAAATCTCCGCACTTTATCAAGAAACCTTGCATTGCAATTCATATTATGCCTAACAGTGTAACAGCAAACATACAGTTGTTATAGCTAGATGGACTTAAAATTTATATTTTAAAAACAAAAACTCTGTGAATAATTTCCCCCCACACTGGCTAATTTGATCTGCATAAAACACAGATTGAAGATATACTGTCCTTCCTTGTGCTGTCTAGGCAGCATTGTAGCAAAAACTTTTACTGCTTTTGAGAGGTAAAAAATCATTAATTTTCTCTCTGACTGTCCAGATATAGCACTGAATCGTTTAAGATTCTTTAAGTAACATTCTGGCGTAGTCTACATGATCTTTCAAATACTGCTCAGAGTGGCTTTAATTTTCCACTCTTCTTCTGTTTTCCTTTGGTAAGTTGTTCAACTGTGTTCTTAACATGGTCTCCAGCGGCAGTCTAGTGCTAAACGTAATATATCTTGAGTACGTTTAACTAGCCAACTAACCTAAGCAACTTAGCCAGGACTATAACCGCTAAATTTATAATTTTTGTTTCTCTATAATATGGCGCTCGAAGTCGATGTTAAGTAAAATTAACACACACACAACATGGGTGGAGTGAGCAACTAGGTTGTGAACCTGACTAAAATGTTTGTAATGACCAATGAAGTGCGTAAATGTTCTTCTTTCGCAAAGGCAAGAAACCACTCAACAAACTCTTTACAAAATTACTAATAAAACTGACAACAACTCCAACAACAACAACATGGTTTTACTTTAATGTTTATAAACAAAAATTAAAATAAAATGTAAATACTTTATAAAGAAAAAAAAAACTAAAGAAAACCACAGAAAAAATTCAAAAAAAAAAAACTGAAATGAATATAAATGAATATTAACAACAACATTAAGAGAGAGAAAAAATATACAACAACAACAGCAACATCAATTATAATATGAATGAATAACAAGAATGTTGTATTAAAAAAACCACAAAGTAAACGAAAATAGCATTTAATTTAACCAATATCCGGTAACCACACATATATACATATACGTATACATAAGCCGAAACATACATATACTATACATGTGCAGGCTATTATAGTAAAATATTTAAATAATCTTAACAACTTACAAAAACAAACATACACACACACATACACAAGTAGAGAAATTTATACTTATGCCTGCATAAGCATAAGCGTAGACACACTCTATCCAAACACTCTTCAGATGGGTGGACAAGAAAAAAGACCAGAAGAAATCTTAGTATTGCTTTACATTAATTTACCCTGTAAAACTACTCAATTCTAGTCTCTGTTTACATTATATTACACACTCTCCTTCTCATTCTCTCTCTCTAGGAGTTCATGTTGAAATGAATGCTTGTGCGGTTTTCTCAATGTTACGGTCGTTGTGTGTAGTTGTAAAACCTTTGGTCAATAATAAATAAATAAATGCATGCTTTAGTATTAACTTGTATTTGCCAAAGAGTATTTTCGATTAAAATCGTCTCTCACTCTCACACTCTCTCTGTTTCTAGACATTGTTTCGAACGAGCAATAACTAGCATATAATACAGAGACCTTAAATTATATCATAAACACCAAGCAAAGTAGTAAAATAAAGCCACTGAAAGAAAGAGAGAGAGGGAGAGAGAGTGGAAGAGAGAGTTGTATTAAATGAGTAAATTGGTTTTAGGTGTAAGAAATTGTAATCATATATCAACAATGTAATATCCTGTTAGAAAATATCTTTATCTCTTTGACTCTCTCTCACTCTACCACTCAGTCTCGGGTTCTAATGGTTCTGTGGTTGCCTGTTTATTACAATACTTGACTATCAAGTGTATACGTATAAGTGCGGGTGGTGTATGTATGTGTTTCTATATGTATTTGTTTTTTGTATTATTTTATTACACAAACAATATAGAAATGAAATGAATGCTGGTGGTTATGTTTGGAATATGAATTGTGTACGTAAATGAAAACATTTAGAATCGAACTCATTTGGTTATAAAAATCTGTCTTAATTTGTTAAATGTTTATAGGGTTTTAACAATAGAACTAAAATACAATTAAGGGGAAGGTATCCCTAGTCACAATATTTCATAGATTTGAACTACAATCATAATGAAAAGAAATTTAAAAACTATGTCTCTTCTCTTATCATTGACACAAAACCTTGAGTATACAAGTATACTTTCAATTGGCATACCTTCTCCTCTTTACATTTAGTATTAAAGGCTAAAACGTATTTATTTGTTATTATTTGTTATAGTTTCTTGATATTCTTTATTGGTTTCATAGATAAGCTTTTATTGTTATAGTTTTACAATATTTTAGTCTCTTATCCTATAACTTCAGCTGTTGTTTTGTTTGTTGTTTTATGAAAAAGTTTATTTTTTATTTGTTTAAGAATTTCCAACAAGAAAAATAAGACCTTTTTCTCGAAGAATAAATAATAACAATAACAAAAAAAAAAAAAAAAAATAGATAAGTAAAGTTGAAAAACAAAGTATGGGAAGTTATCAGAAATAAGTGCAGTATAGCTAAGGACTCAGGTCTTCAAGCCACTCGATTTACAGGAAATTAGAAAAATTCTTTCAGTAATATGAAGGATACAAGCATACATACATACATATATGTTTAGCATTACAACAATTTAGTATTGATTACAACCTAGCTTGCAACACCACATACATATGTATGTTGACAGCGATAATTTTATTTCTGAGTAACGGTACCTATAATTGAACGTTGACTTCCAGCGATTGACTTAAAAAGTTTTTTGCTTGACAGAAGACTACTAAGGTAAAGTAGCTTTAAAGGCCTATCAATTCATCGGAGAAGATATGCTTTACCTCACGAAACTTTTCTTCTTCAAAGTTCTTTTATGACCACGAGTTATCATATCCTTTATGTCAAGACAATAGACAACCAAGGACATCCAAAGCCTTCCCTATTATCGCGACAGATGGCGCCGAATGAGAAAGGAACAAAACGGTCTTAAAAGAAATGTTAAATTTAATATGAAAAGTTTTCATTGCATTTTGATAGACACTAAAGCCAGCATTACATATCAGTATAGACCAAGGCTTTGCTTGAATTTGACTAAACTTTGACCTAAAAAATCTACTTGACCTCTAACCTTGTAAATATCGAAAGTGCCGGTATCTTAAAGTCTGCTTTAAGGCTTCCTAACCATGGTTGACTGAACTATGATCATAGAATGGTGGATGAGGGTGGAGATCTCAATTACGTCTGTTTATAGACTTCTTGAAAGCATTTCGGAACGCCTTTCAATACAAAGAAGCAATTAAAAAGAGAATAATAATTCTGACGCAAGGAACGGCCGCATTTTGTTCTCATGACTATTCGAAGTACCTTTAAAGAATTTTTAATTCAAAAATCGATTTAAAAATCGACATCTGTACTTAGAGTCATAACGTAGAGGTGGGGCAAAACTCTCGTAGGCCAAAAGGCCATAGTTTTAGGGAGATGCAAAGTGTAGTTTTTCTGCTAAACACTGACGGTTTAAAACAAAGTGAAGCACATAATCGCATTTGTAAGGCAAAGCCGTAATAGTTCAATGCGCACGTTATAACAACAGCTCCAGAAAGGAGCACACTGCATTTGCATGATATGATAAAAGTTCAGTGAGCTGCGTTCAAGGAGTCTAGTACTCTTTGCACCCGGACAACAAGACAATTCAAACGTTTTTCAACGACTGTCGAAAGTAAACACTTCTTTGGATGAACATCACAAACAATGAGCTGCTGAGGGAAATGGTGCTAGATCGGGCTCGATCCTCCAGTCAGGAACCTTCTGAAGTCTTGGGAAGAAGTGCAGACCGAGTATAAAGCTTAACAAAAATTTTAAATGAGTTCACGGTACAATCATGGGATAAAATGCAATAAAGGACGCTTGTTGAGGTCCTATTTTAATTGTAGAAAACAAAAATTTATAAATTATTTATAATACTGTACTGAACAACTACAACAGGAGACTTAGGCTCTGTCCTAAGTCACAGCCATCATTTACAAGAAACATCATCGTCAGGAACCTACTGACTACTCAGTGGAAGTGTATATCAAGCTACACCTGCAGGCAACAACTTGTCACAGAAGCACCAAAGCTTAACAAAATTTTTCAATGACTTCAGGGTACAATCACGAGATAAAAGGCAATAAAATACGGTCGTTGAGGTCCTATATTCCTTGAAGAAAGCAAAAATTTTTAAATTATTTACAATACTGTACTGAACAACAGTAGACTTAGCTTTGGTAAAGGTTTTTAGTTTAAATATAAATCGTGAGAGGTTGAAGGCAATTGAATCGATTTTGTTGTGGAATTTGTATTGCAAGCCATGTGGCGAATATTGTTTCGAAAGTTCGATTAGCAATAAACTCTTTAGCAAGGTAAAGGTATTTGCAATAGAAGAGGTCTTAAAAGAAGTTGAACTCTTTAGCAAAGTCAAGGTATTTGAAATATCACGAGCACAGAGAGAACTGCTTTAAGCACTAAGAAAATGTGATGTAAAGTCTTCTGGTTGTTTGGATACCTGAAATACATGACAAGTTATCATATTTTCAAGAGTAACTGCAAAAAAATGTTATCATAATGTGGTGGAGTGGACTCTAAAGCTCTTAACCAGACAATTGATGTCTTTTTCCTTTTAAAATTTCGTTTCACATAAAAAAAAAATGTAACCAACTGTGTAATTGGTTTCTCGAAAAAAAAGAAGGAAAAAACTGAAGAATATTTCTGTAAATTCAAATATGTTTTCCATACATGAACAGCAACAACATCAACGATATCATATTATCAACATCTGTCATTTCACAATACAATGACAAAATTTCTTTGATATTTAAACAAACATCTGTCATATCCTTTGACATGCAACTTTAGTGTCATAACGTATGAATGAACAAAACATAAGATTTTAAACCCAACACACAACCGACATGCACACATTCGCAGCCATTACCATTACCATACTCTACCCCCTAGTCCTTGTAAAATTTCGTTTTTGCATAGCAAAGAAAACATTGTAAAAAGTGATGAACATAAAAAAGGAAAATATTGACAAGCAAATGGCAAATGCTTGGCAACATCATGAATTGATATTAACCAGTCCGTATTGGAGTTATTTCTTGTCGTTCTTTTTTTGTTCCTTTTGAGAAAACGAAACTAACAAAAGAGCAAAAGGTGCAGAAGTATTGCAAGCTGGGTGTGCTACGGCTGGCAAAAGCTTAAAGACTAAGACAGGAATAGAAATCCGTATGGAATCAAAAAGATGGGCCTTCCATTGGATGCTGAAGAGAGTAACATTATCGCGAGGAGTCGACTTAGATTAGAATTTTGGACTCATGGATGGTAGCCAGCAGTTTAAACCACAGCTCAAACAAAGTATGAAACATTATTTCCGCCGACGACTTCCTCTCAGCTGTCTTCTGGCAAAAACTCTGAAGGTAAATAAAAATTGCTCTGAAAAATTTCTAAGAAATAATGATCAATCAAGCAATGCTATTATCAATCTTGCAAGCTCCGCATAGAGTTGGATAGAATCTGCTTATTAAAGAGATGCAAAAACTAGACTACCCCAGGTCAAACATCTCCATCTAAACAGAATATGGAAAAATATTTCGGGCGGTGACATCCTCTCAGCAGAACTCTGGCAAAAACTCTGAGAGTAAATAAAAATTGCAATGAAATGTTTCTCAAAAGTCCGTCGCTGGAAGTCGATATTGAACTGCAGATTCCGACATTCATGGGTAAAAATAACACACAAAACTTGGGTGGGTGTGGGAAGCCTGGTTGTAAGCCTGGTTAAAAAGCTGCAACGACCAATCAAGCAAGCAAATTAACACACACAACATGAGTGGTGTGTGAAGCTAGGTTATAATCCTGGCTAAAAGGCTGTAATGGCCAATCAGGCAAGCAAATTAACACACACAACATAAGTGGTGTTAAAAGCAAGGTTGTAATCCTGGCTAAAAAGCTATAATGGATAATCAAGCAAGCTAATTCTAGACAGAGTTTTAATCTAATCATGGAGATGGTTAAGCTCTACTTATAATACAGCTGTAAAGCTCCATGATATGAGTTCATGCCTCTGCTACATCTGCCTAATGTAGTGCGCCTCAAAGTGTATTTAATGTCTTCAGCAAAATAAACCACAAAACCACAATGAATGAAAGAAAAAAGGAAAAATAAATGAAAAATATTTGTAATAAACAAAAATGCTAAAATAGTTCTAATTTCAAATAGAAATTGAAATTAACAGTAATAAAACAACAGAAAAATTTACCCACATAAGAAAAGTACAAAAAACCTGGGTTTTTATTGTTTAATTTTATAATGTTCGATAATGGTTTACATTTCTAGTTGGCTAAAAGCTTTTTATGGCTTAAAGTAATAAAACGTTTCTAACCTTTTACACAAAAGTTTAATTAAAGTTTTGTGGTTGTATTGATGGATTTGTATATCGTACTAATACTCATATGCAGCACGCATAAACATTCATGGATGACACTTAGAAAAAGTGAGTGCAATAGTAATTCGAAGGCTTCATAAAAAAATAGGAGGAAATAAAAGCCACAGTATCAAGGAATCAAGTTTCGTAAGCAAATCTCAGCAAATTTAGAAAAAATGGATGCTAAAGACATAAATATGCTCATATCGACCACGGTGCCATAACTATTGTGGTGTTTATCAATTGTCATGGAGAAAGTAAAAACAACAAGTCAAGTAAGCTTTATAACATACTGAAAACTCCTTTTGCTACTTCCACTCAAAAACTCCATGCAAACCTCCTGCTATCTGAGAATCCGATCAGAAACGACCCTGTACTACGAGTCCCACAAAGGTGAAACATACACCATAAAAAAGAGAATTCACACTATTGTGGCATGCCTTATATGATGATAGTGTTCTTTCATCACTGATGTGGAACTTGGTTGTGGATCAATTTTTGGTAAAACTACCATAGGCTGCCATTAACTGCCATGGAGGAGACACCACTCTGAGGTATATTGGTAGAGGAATGGCAGTGTTTGTCTCAATGTGAAATATTCAAAGTGCATGGGGCAACATGTAGTTATCTACCACGAAGAAACTGATGCCATCGAAAGTTGTGCTCAATTCAAAAGAAAGTACAAAGGACAGGAGGGAACATAGCAGCACTATGTGAATATGGGCATAGTGACACGGAGACTCTTCTCAAACCAATTGGATTTGAAGCAATCTGAACTTTCTTGGGTTGGTTTAAAAAGGAGGAAATTTCAGGAATAAAGTACCTTCGGTTATTAGTCGGCCATTTGGCTGGCCACTGTAGACTCAAGTAACACTTACTCTAACTGGGGATGACCTTGACCCCTAAGAGCTAGATAGTGTAGATCCTATGCTGACGAGAATGAATAATCGGAGTACATACTTGGAACCTATTGCGAAAGCAATAACTGGGTGTCTATCAAGTGCTAGGCATTAAACCACCGTGGCAAGGCAATGGGATTTGGAGAGACATTGCGGACAACGCTGTAGTCAAGTAGGCAGTGTATTGGCTCAGAAGAGGTAAGGCCACAGTTCAAACACCAGGTCAGACATCAAAATGAATATATAAAAAAATATTTCTTCGGCGACTTCCTCTCAGCAGATTTTTGGCAAAAACTCTAAGAGTAAAAAAAATTGTCATAAAAAGTTTCTCAAAAAATCTGTCGTTCAGAGTCTACTTTAAACTGTAGGTCCCGCCACTCATGTATTAAATTAACACACACAACATAAGTGGTTTGAGAAGCTAGGTCCTAATCCTGTCTGAAGGATTGTAATGTAATGTAGGAATATCCAATTGAGATCTGTTACTGTACGTTCAATACAAGTATTACTTGAACAGGCAAATGTCTACTTTAAACATACCATAAATATTCCTTATTAATGTTTAACAATTTAAAAATTAATTTAAAATTATTTCATTAATTTCATGTTAATAATTACAAATATTTGTAAAACAATTTCAAGTCCTTAAAGTCTTTTTCAATACAATATTTTCGAAATTTTATTAGAAAATCTATTAAAAACCCCAATTTAATTAAATTGTTTTGGCATTAAGAATGTCATACTCTAGATACACACACACGTACACTCACATTAGCACCCACAAGTCATTACAAAAATTAATAAATTATTCTACACTGTCCAAGCCAAGTAAGAGCAACAAAAGAATCTCAAACAATTCTAAGCAATTATTATATGAGAAAACATTGTTAAAGTTTTAAATTGAATATGTTATTAACAAATATCCATTGATTTAAGCTTATAAAAGCATATAAAAGGCCTATAAAATGCCTATAAAAGCCATACGATAACGGGGGTTGCTGGGGGCATATTAAAATAAAATTTATTAAATAATCTCCCCCGTATTAATGTGTAGCATATTGAAAATGAGAAAAAGGAAACCACAATGACTGAACAAAATAGTTGTAATTAAAACATTAGAAAACTAAGAGACTAGAGAAATACAGTGGGTAACAGCATTGAATTACTTACATACTTAATTGGTCCTGACAACACTTTAGTCAGGATTACAACCTAGCACCTCACACCAGCCATGTTGTATGTGTTATTTGTATACATGAGTGGCTGAGACCTAAGTTCAAAGTCGACAACAGGTTAGTGAGAAACTTTTCATGGCAATTTTATTCTTACACAAGAAATCTACTGAGAGGCAGTCGCCGATAAAATATTTTTTCATATTTCGTGTAGTTGGTTGATGTCTGAACCTGGGATTAAACCGTAGCCCCACGTCTAATAAGTCAACATACTACCTACTGGACTAGGGCCACTGCAAATTGGTCCTTGCAAAACCTTAGTCAAGACTACAATCTAGCTTCTCACGCCACCCATGTTGTGTATGCGTTAATTTGATACATAAGTTGCGGGACATGCAGTTTAAAGTCGACAACAGGTTTGTGAGAAATTTTTGGTGGCAATTTATTCATACACTCAGAGTTTTTGCAAGAAATATACTGAGAGGCAGTCGCCGATTAAATATTTTTTTATATTTCGTGTAGTTGGTTGATGTCTGCACTGGGGGGCTTGAACCCTGGTCTCACGTCTGATAAGACAACACGCTACCTACTGTACTACGGCCACTGCTAATTGGTCCTTACAAGACCTTAGTCAAGATTACAACCTAGCTTCTTACGACACCCATGTTGTGTGTGCGCAAATATTAGACATGAGTAACGGGTCTTATAGCTTGAAAGTCGTTTCGAAAAGGCAGATCTGAGAGGCTTATCACGGCAATTTCGATTTACTATCACGGTTTTGTTTTTCTTTTTCGATTTGTTCGAAATGTCTGAGCTGGAGTTTGAACCGCAGGCTCTCTTCTAATAACACAAAAAACAACCTAGTAGACTACAACTACTACTGAGCCGTCATCCTAGAAAATAATGTATGACATTTAAACATCTGAGCTGTGATTTGAACTTCAAACTTTGTTTTAATAATACAATACCCTACTACCTGGTAGACTACGACGACTTCTGCTTATGATGATGACTACTGGAATATAATTTCAATATTAACAATTCATCAATTCATTACAATCCTTCAGTCAAGATTATGGACTTAGTTTCTCACACCACTTATGTTGTGTGTGTAAATTTTATACATGAGTGGCGGAACCTACAGTTTAAAGTCGACTCCGAAAGGCAGATTTTGGAGAAACTTTTCATGGCAATTTTCTTTGCCATGAGTTTGAGGTTTTGTCAGAAATCTGCTGAGAGAAAGTCACTTAAGAATATTTTTTTATAAATTCCTTTTGGTCTGACCTGCTGCTTGAATCGTGGCATTTCGTCTAATAAACCAACACACTACCTACTAGACTACGGCGACTTCTTATGTCCTACCATATTTTAAAAATTCTAAAACTATTTAAGAAATTCTCTGATGAATACTTTTGCAGCCCACTGTTCTAACTATAGTTAAACATACATACTTATTATACTTGTAGTTCTATGATTGTATACGTAAGTCTAAGTATATATGTATGAATGTGTAAGAGTTTAGTTTGAGGTTTTACAAATTAATTAATAAAAGTCCTGTTATATTACTATATATTATAGTAAACACATGCACACAAACACACTCATGCACACATATATTTAATACAAACAAAGAAATGTTTGCTTACACTCTTCTCCTCTTCATAATTTTTTGAAAAGCCTCACGATATTAGAAAACACAACAGTTTCGAGTGTTTAAAAGAACGATAATAGAGTGATAGAGAAAGAAATATAGAGAAGAGAGAGCGGGAGAGAGAGGGAGAGAATTCTAAAGTTAATTGTGTTTACTTAGGCTGGACACTGGATGTTAATAGAAAAACAACAACAACAACTACTAGTACTACCACAAGGACAGCAACCATATAAAAGATTAAAACCAAAAGTAAAAACCTTAACAACTTAATCGGAAAGAGAAAGAGAGAGAGCGAGAGGCAGATAAACTAGAGAGAGAGAGAAGAGAAAAAAACAATTATTTTTGATTGTTAAAAGAAAATTATGACCATAGTATGGCATGGTATGTTATGAGCGTAAATTAAAACCTAAAAACCCACATTATTACACTGACTAACACATGTTTGTATAGGCATAGTATAGACGGGCTATACAGTGTCTACAAATTATGGAAATTAATTTTTAAGAGAATTGCTTATACTCTTCACTCTTCGCATATAAAAAAAAGTAGACATTGTCCTGTCTAATGCCATAAAATTAAATTGGTTTCCAAGAGTATTAATGTATTTGCAAAGTTTTCCTTCCTTTGGCCACAATGGCACGTAGAGTTTGAATGTAAGTATTTAACATAGTTGCCGTTATTATTACTATTTTAACAATAAAATCGTTTAAGTTAATTAGTATTTTCCATATTAATTGTTACACAGAAGATTTCCTATGAAGCCATTCAATATGAAATGGCTACCAAGGATACTTGTCGGATAGATAATGGGAAATCCTTTGTAATTGAATTTTAGAATAGTACGACAATTACCGGATATAAAGAAAGTCATTATTTGCTTATTAAAATTGTTATTAAAATGAATACGTATTTGAAGTCATTTTCAAGTTGTATAGTAGTACAATACAGTATAGTTTCATGGTAACGTATTAAGTTAAGCACATAGTAAGTATGTAGGAAAAGCAACAGAAACATAATTTCAATTAATTTTCTCATTTGAAAGACAATTGCTTGCTACTTTTGTATAATTTTCGAATATTTGTAAGTGATTATCGATTTAAGTACATACATTTGTAAAAGTTTTTGTTAGTTTCTTCTTCATAGGTCATCCAAACTTATATGGAAATACTTGATATCCTTCAAGGAGGTTGCAAAATATATCATAGGCCACAGAGGCATAACATAACATCCAATAGCAGA
The DNA here is from genome assembly GCA_930367235.1 of Sarcophaga rosellei. Taxonomy (NCBI): domain Eukaryota; kingdom Metazoa; phylum Arthropoda; class Insecta; order Diptera; family Sarcophagidae; genus Sarcophaga; species Sarcophaga rosellei. The sequence continues at coordinate 8,662,086 of OV884020.1, read as the reverse complement.
CCAGAAGACTAATATCGACCGTTATTCATAAGATTCTCAATCCAGGTATAAGAACCAGATATTTGGCAGAACCTACAAACGAATTTGATAGGATAACTTCGTCCTTCTAATTCAAAGGACGTAAGCTTAATTGCCCGTATTTTTCGCATTTATTTTAGGATCCAATGATGAATAACCTTCTTTTACACAATTGAACAAAAACTTCTAATGTAATCAGTAAGTCTTACGAGGAATGTAAGTGTACCCCGGTGATTTAGTGGGTAGTGATCTAGTTTGATTGTTGGCATTCGTTTTTCTCGGTTCATCACTATTCGATTACCAGTTTCGCTGAAAGTTGCTGTATACATAAAAAACATACATACATACATACATAATTGATCATGTCAGCCCGAACGACAGATTTTTGAGAAACTTTTCATGGCCACTTTATTTATTCCTGGAGTTTTTAACAGAAACTGACTGAGAGGAAGTCGCCGAAGAAGTAGTTTTTCATATTTCATTTTACTGAAGATGTCGGACCTAGGGTTTGAACGGAGGCTTTACGTCCACCTACTAGACTACGGCCACAAACAGTCACCAATCACTTCAGAATTTTGTTCTATTTCGACGGCTGTTTGTAAAAGATCGTTTCGTTTCGTTGTTAGCTTGTCTCTGTGCCCACTGAGCAAAAGCGTCAGGTTATTATCAAGAGTCACTCTTTTGACAAATACCTCTTGCAGCTATCTTCGAAGCAGTAGTCTATGATATCAATGATATGATAGCAGTACTCACCGACAGTCAAGTCCCCAAGAAAGTACTCAGCCAATATCAGAGTGACTCGAGAATAGGGCGGAAATAGCAATACAGCCATTGTGCGAATTCATGCGGCAAAGCGGGGAATTTACACACCACTAGGTGGGCCTTGGTTAGTACAGGGACTGCGTTCACCCGTGGCATCACAACGGGCCGCTATGCGTGCTCAAGTGAGCTATGTGATAGAGCTACCACTCCGACCTAAACCTAAAAACCTAAGGTGGGCCAGAATCTTTTTGTAAACCGTAAAGAAGGATTTGAAAGGCTATACTCGGCGTGACTTAAGGTGGGTCCAATTTATACTACAAGAATCAGACAATCCAAGAGTAAGCACAGATCATAATCTGGCTTGATCAGAATGCCTTGCCGGGGAGGCATTGTATATTCAAATAACTCTCGTTAAGGATAATTAATTAAGGATAATTAATTAATTAATACATATCAAAAATAAACACCAACGTGCTTTTCATGTACAAGACAGGCAGTTATTCTTGCAGTGAATTTCTGCATCTAGAAGATCGGCATCATGGTTTATAAAGTTTGAGGCTAGTCTAATGAACGATAACCTATTGATACTCTCTCTCTCTTTCTCATATTTATTTCAACAGTTTGAAATATCTAAGAATTTCAACCGTATCGACGAACGAAGCTTCTCCAATGTCCTATATAAACCACCTACTAAACATACTATTGCTGCAGTTAAGAAGGTCAGGCAAATAAACGGCAAGGGAATAACATTATTCTTCTCTTCAGCATCCTTCTAGGGCAATGATCACGATACTATACTGTCAAGCGACGAACAAGGTGACCAAAGAGTCAATGTCTAGTCAAAACAATCACAAACATGAAAAGATTATTTCATAGGAGCTAACTGGTACGTCTAATATCATTTGCTATGAGATTCTACAGGTTTGCAAAACCTTTTCCACTGAGGAAGTCGTGGATGCCGTTTTTAACAGCTTTTAACAGAATTTACATGACAACTGGAGCGAGATATGATTCGAGAGGACACAAAAACTTTCAAGAAAAATGGAAATATCCGCTTTAAAACTGAACTGTATTGATTGTTGTAATTATAAGTGGGTTTAATTCGTATTTTTTAAAGCGTTACAAATGTAAAGTATATCCCTGTTATATGTACACCCCTGCCACCTGTGGTATATCAAAGCAAAGCATAAAACACCAGCCAACCTCTCAATCCAAGGGTTTGAAACTCCTGCCAATTGTTCATAATATTGCATGTACATATATATTAAGTATGTTCAACATGTTTCAGTGGTAGATGATATGGTGAAACTACATTGCGGTTCATGCCACTTCACCGTTTTCACTGTTTTGGTGGTAACAAGTGTTTGCTTGTGGTAAATCTACAATAAAATACACCAGTATTGTGTACACAAATATATGATATTTTTTATTGTTTTTGTAATTGTTATAACTGATTTGATAACGGTTGTTATTGTTGTTGTTATGTTTATACAAATATTATTATTATTGTTGTTGTAATTGGTTGTGTCAATGTTTATGCATTTCAACAGACTTTACTGCTCGCATTTAATTTGAATGTTGTTGTATACTCCTCATATGTATGTGCAACACAACATTTATCACTTTAGACCACCCTTGTAAAGAACATTAAATAGGCCCTAGCCCAAGGATTTGTGGGTGTATTTTATTACAGAACCTTATCAGTTTCTTATTATTTTATTAGATTTCTTGGCTTTAATTTCATTTGTAATGCCTTATCCTCTTACGTTCTTATTGTAATACATTTGCAGCAAATTGTTGCTGAGGTTTTTTTGCCCCTCCCCCCACCACATTAGAAATGTAATGAAATGTAGGCGTTCTAAGATTATTTTAATTTAATTCCTGGGATAGGCGTTGTAATGATAATTTTTTTCCAACGATTGTACGTTTTATTTTAAATACACATGGGGTATGGCTTTTAATTAGAATTTGTTGAGAATTTATTTTCTCATGGAGATTTTTTTATTACCATTGTAGTCATATATGTACTCAAGATTTAATGCCAAGGCAAGCCAAAGGAAAGAAAAGAGAAATAAGATGGTAAAGAAGATGGAAATATTTCTGTGAAGAAAAGGTTGTCTGAATTTGCTCATAAATGGGGGCATGTTCTTCCACATACACTTACTTTGGCTGTAAATTTTCTTAAGTTTTTAACAAAGGTATATCAATGCCAACAGTCATTGGATTTTCTCCCAATAAAGATAGGTTTCCAGTTCAAGTTTCGATTAACTTTTCGATTCCATGCCCAGAGGTCTTGAGAGTTATTTTAACGCTACTGATAACACGGATTATGCTCTAGGGAAAGAGAGCAATTGTTCCCGAAAATCGTATATTTTAATGTCGCCCTTGTTTCTCACGTAGAGCTCACCAACTAATGGGTGATTGACCACTGAAACACGCAATGTATTGCAAAGAGAATTTGACATACTATCCCCATACTATCCAAGCGCTTTCTGCAGATGTTCTTCCTGTCAGTTACTATATAAACAGATTCAATTCCAATATTTGTAGACTCTACTCACTCTTTTCTCTGTTCCACAACCAATTTTTTACTTTCAGCAGGAGGCTAAGGGATAAAAGGGACAATTTTCGGTCATCCTCAGTCTGAGCTAAGATTTCTATAAAAAAAAATGGCCTCTCATACACAACCGCCTTTCGATTTTGTGAGAATAACGCTGAGGCGAATGTAACTAAGTTGACAAACGACTGGTCTGACTACAATCTCAAATTACAAGGGTCTCATAGTAGCAAGGGTATATGCTGATTCCTATGCCTGATTTAAGTATTTTCATATTCACAAAGTACTGACTCTATCAGGCTGTGGTGAGACCAACCTATCTTTACCGTAATCACGGATTACTTAAGGAAATTCCAAGAAATCCGAAGATAACTCTAATATGGGTGTCCGGACAGAGTGAAATCATTGGAAATTGGATTTCTAATGAACTGGAAAGAGCTGATAAAGAGCTCAAAATTACCTATGTATGGATATTGCAGGCCAGTCGCCGTAGTCTCGTAGGTAGGGTGTTGGCTTATTAGAGGTGAGGCCACAGCTAAATTCCCAGGTCAGACATCAAAACGAAATATGAAAAAATATTGCTTTGGCGACTTCTTTTCAGCAGATTTCTGACAAAAACTCTGAGGGTAAATAAAAAATTGCTATTAAAAGTTTCTCAGAAATCTGTCGTTGTCGAAGTCGACATTAAACTGCAGATCCTGCCACTCGTGCATAGAATTAACACACACAACATAAGTAGTGTGGGAAGCTATATCGTAATCCTAACTGAAGGGTTGTAATGACCAATTATGTATGTATGTATGGAAGTGTTTGAACTACTGCTTATGCCTGGTAAGCAGCCAGACCTGAGTATTTCCAATTGTGTCTGTAGAACTGAATATTCTGCAGTCTTTATACAGGGAAGTTCAACTTCGTTGATGGCATCAAGAGAACAGAAACAAGATTGCCTGGCTTTCATCTAACCATTGCAGTTAGATCTGTCCTATTGGAACTCATACTGAGTTAACATTGTCTCAAATGTGGATCAGAACTCTCCAAAATAAATCTTCTTTTATTGAAGGTGAAAGTTTAGCGACTGTTTAATCAATGGATCCAACCCATTGAAGTATGGTATCACAAAGGACTTAAAGAATGTGGCTTGCGTAAGAGCATATTCAACAGGATTCCCTATCAAACTTATCCCAACATTTACTACTAATTCAAACTGACCAGCAATACATCACAATACAATTCCTGCTTTTCAGATACTTTCTTTTCAAGCAAACATGCTTTACTTTTAACTTAATGGTACACCATCCTTGCCTCTATTCGTGAAGAGTGAAGGACTCTCAGCATTGCAATCAATTCGATACATTCGAACAATCATTGTAAATTAACATTGTTCTCGCTTAAAAAGCAAAAACATTGAGAAATAATATAACTAGGCACCTTGAAGAACATACAGGGAAGCCTGCAAATGTAGTTCTCAGTACTCTGGTCCCCTTCAAAACTTTGTATAAAAAATCTCCTCCTACAGCGACCACTTTTTTTTATTTCAGAAAAAAGTTTGACTTGCTTTGTTTGCAAAGCAAAGTTGAAAGTCGTTAAATGCAGTTGTTCGTACATTTGTTGTTGTTATAGTTGTTGTTGTTGTAATTGTTATTATTGTAATTGTATTTTATTGTTTGTGTTTCAATAATGCCTGGTTTAACAAATATTTTCTCAGCAAAAGATTTAAACAGTAATAGAGCTGTGGCACATTTACTCATACACATAGTACAACAAGGTTAACTTTTCTGTTTTTCACATTGTTATTGTTGTTGTTGTTGTGGTTGTTGTTGTTCTTGTACAATTATACCTTAAACTGGTACATAAACACTGCCATTACACACGTCAAGCCAAACCAAGCCGAGTCCCCCCCTTAAGAAAGAACAACATTTGACTTACGATTTACCCTTTGAACAACAATAGCAACAACAATAACATTGAAGGCAACAGCTACAGAGAAATGCAATCATTGCAGTCATCACCATCAACATTATCGTCCTCATCTTGTGTTGTAATCATGGGGTAACAACATGGATTGTTATTATGCTGCTGCTGCAAAGGCAGTAGTAACCGGCTTTGGCTATTGCTTACACAGCAGAGTGAGTGAGTGAGTGGCAAGCTTTACAATTTACAACTCATGTGCAAAATAATATTTTTTCCCCGCTCCTTCACATCTTGTTTCATACATACAACACAAGTTGATAATGATGGCCACTTTTGAAAAACAAGAACAAAAATGTTTTCTTTCTTTTGCTTTGATGTACGACAGTGCATATGTATATGAACTGTGGGAGTCTAGTAAGGCTTTAATGTTGAGTTTAATATTGAGTTTTGTTGTTATGTAGTTTAGTGTTGCAACAGTAACAATGTCTATAATCACAAAGGTAGCCAGCTGGCTATGAGAAAAGTTGTAAATCCTCACCTTTCTTTTTAATGTTGTGTTGCAACACACCCACTATTTTAGTTTGCCTGCAAAGGTGTAGGTTTTCAAAGTGTTTACACATACACGCTTGTATACTACCACCACCTTAACATATATTATATGACCTGTGTTTTAGTTTTCTTGCATATGAACGTGAAACTACAGGGCTTTACCACTTTGAACTTCTATGTTGAATGAAAATTTTATATACAGTGGTGCTCAAAACACCAGAGTATAATTGTACCTACATATCCTTTTTAGGGTGTTGTTCTCTCATGTCGTCTATGACTAGACGAATCTAATATTTTTCTGAAATCAACGTCAATTGGGTAAGGGTAGTAACTTCCATTGATGACCTCATTTGTTGGTTTCTGTGCCATTCCCCTAAGAAATGAGGGAAATCCTGAAGGACAATTTCGCAGTCCTTGATCAGTGGAGTGTAGTCAAGACAAAGGTGTTTACGGTCACCCAGAACAACGGAGTTTTCCTGGCAAGAGGTTGCGCAGGGAGATAGGTTGGTTGTTGATGTTGACAGTCAAGCTGCTTGAAGGCACTATTTGGAATTGGTTGCAATCTGCAGCAAAACCCTCACATAACTTCTGTAGACAGCAACAAAGTGATACTGCGTTGGGTGTTGGGATATTAATGTGTATAAGGTAATGAGGCTGTCGATGAGTCAACAAGAGATGGAGCAGCGAAGTGTGAGATCTGGTGATAAGGCGAAAGGAGGACTATTATTGAAGGAACAAGAAAGATCGTAGAGTCGCAGCTTCTAGCGTCCCACAACAAATCTGGTTTTGAAACTGCAGATCTTAAGGCGTGAGGGACAAAAGCATCAACCCTTTTTTATAAATTTTTGAATATGCGGAGTCTATTGATCATATTCATATTAATCACGCATTAACAGAGAATTCTTGAATAAAGTTTCTTCAATTGCTTTGTGAGTCAGCCTCTGCTAGGATTTGTGATATTGAAAGGCTTATCTATGGCATTATCTTAGTAGTGAGATGACTTAGCTTCCTACCTCCCGCACACAGACAAACATGTCTGAAAAGGCTACAGTTTGGCCATGGATTTGTAGTGCATGAACAAGCTTTCGTGAGCAATTTGAATAAAGGAAAGCATTCCCTTAGATTGCAGCCTCGATGTCCGTTGTTTATAAACATGTTCAGTACTTGCTTATAAACATGTTGATTACTTGTGTATAAACATGTTGAATACTTGCTTATAAACATGTTGACTACTTATTTATAAACATTTTGATTACTTACTTAAAAACATGTTGAATACTTGCTTATAAACATGTTGAATACTTGTTTATAAACATTTTTATTGTTTATAAACATATTTAATGATTACAAACATGTTAAAGTTTAAAAAGATGTTTTTGTTTATTATTTAAAATGAAATATGTTTGATTCTTGTTTATAAGCATGTTTAATACTTGTTCGTAATACTTGTATACAAACAATGTTAGGAGAAAAGTGGTTCTGGTCAACATGTAATACACCAATACCCCGATTTGCGTCGCTTCAGTTTGCGTCGCTTCGAAGTTGCGTCTTTTTTTAAGTTTCTGGAATTTCAATGTTGCGTCGTTTATGTTTCAGTTTGCGTCGCATGGCTTCGAAGTTGCGTCGTAAATGCTTCGATTTGCGTCGTTGATATGAAAATGTTTTTACAAAGCTAAAGCAGAAAAAGGGGATTTCCCGTTTAGTAGAAAGCAAATTTGCAGGTGTACGTTGTTTACATGTTAAGCGTAGTTATTAGTTTCGAATTATATGTCGTGGAGTGAAGTTCGGTCTAAAAGTTGAAATTGAAAATTCTGCTTCAGTTTGCGTCGTTTCGGTTTGCGTCTCATTTTTTCAGTCCCAATTAGCGACGCAAACCGGGGTATTGGTGTACAACAAATCACATCTAAGCTACTTCGACTACCAAAATGCCTTCCTTTTTTGTTACTCACTGTATAAACCTTTGACTGCCACCCATAATTTTTTTCTTTCTTGTTTCTGAACAACTTAACTTACATTGTTGTGATTGTATAATGTTACAAGTTACTGTTGCGGTTGTTGTTGTTGTTGTCATCTTCCATTTTGTATATTATTGTGTTACAACAACGATAGCAACAATACCACATATTTGTAATGCAACATTTTTTAGGGCCAAAAAGTTTAAAATAAGTGTAAACACTGACTGATTACAGGACATTTTAAACCATAATTGTTGGTTAAATGCACGTTTATTACTAAGAAAATGGACCCCCCTTCCTTTCATGTTATGCATGTAAGTTTCATTGCTTTGTAGTTGTTCTTTACAGGCAGAAGAACAACAACAAAGTAATGGATTTGATAAATTAGATGTTGTAGCCGAGGACTATTAACAAAAATGTTAACAAAAAAAAAAAGGAGTTAAAAAATTAGGGAAACATTTATGCAATGAGAGTGCAAAGAAAAGAGTGGAGGAGAGAGATTTCAAAGAAATATTTCAGGTTTATTTAAAACATACCTGAAATGATCTTGAATGGTAAAGGAACTGGGGGTTCATCTTGAGTTCCTGAATTCAGCAAAAATGACTTTTTTGTAGAAGCAATTGAACTAATTACTGATGCTTAGGCAAAAGTTTTATCGACAGACGAAGAAGAAGAACTCATTGGAATTCTTAGATGGCCATTCCAAGTATTATTTTACAATACTTTCCTGTCATTACAAATGGTGGGAATATTTCAGACGAAAAGTTAATCGAAATTTTCAAAGACAACACACCAAAACTTCTAAAAAAATTGAAGTTCAGGAAATGTGGATACGTTTGCCATGATGAATGGATGAAATTTTCAACGTCCAGTTAATTTGGTGAAAGATGTTGAGAAAAATGGAAGGACAAGATGGATAATCTTGGTATAAAGGAAAGTGAAATAATCCAAAAAAATCGTTCCAAGAACGTGTAAATATTGTTAGAAGGATTACAATACTACCAGTCTTTTTGAAACTCTATTCAGCACATCATTCGCTGGCCAACTCAGTCATTTTAACATACCTAGAGCAGAAGCAAATCTGTTGAGATCTCATTTCAGTCTGAAGTAAACAAATCGAAATCAAGCTACAGAGATTACCAGTGTGGTGGCATAAACGAATTAATAAGAACCCGTCCTCTAGCAGGTCCAGAGAACTTAAATCCAAGTTCAGTGCACATGTTAGTGGAGTTTTAAGATTTGGAGTCTATGATTAGATTTATAAGGGACAAGTCTAACGTGAAGTTAAGTAAACAATTTCGGGACCTAAACACTCGATTGTCTGTCAGTCTCCTCCTTAACTGTTCCCTGGACCTCGAACCAGTAGATTCTATGATTTTCGAAAATGCTTTGCAAGGAAACTTAGTGCTAACAATGGATGAAGTAATCGGAAAGCTGTATATTCTTTTAAAAGTGGCACTAGTTTGAGGTGCACGGATGGGTCACCTATGGATTTTAGAACAAGAGCTTTGATTTTTGCTTTCAGAATGAAATTTTCCAAGTCCATAGGGAAACTCGAGGTATTTTCCAAGCGGACGTCTATACTATCCAAATATGTGCTCAATTCAACTTGGATAGGAGATATAGAAAACTATCTGACCGTTAGACCGCTATTCAAGCACTTGGCTCTTACCGAGATTAAATCGAAAATAGTATAGGACGACCTGGAGAAGCTGAATCAGCTACGTGGAGAATATAAAGTTACCCACGGCTGGATGTCAGGTCATGCTGGGAATTTTTGGCGAAGCAGACAAGCTTGAGATGAGAGAAACTACCACGCTGCTGATGGGACCAAAATCTTTTTATACAGTGAGAGAGATGTTTGAAAAGGTATGGTTAAGGAAAGAAAAGATTTGAGTAGATTTGAGGCAATCAAAACTTTGATTCAGAAACTATAGGGCTATCCATTTCATGGTTTCAAAAGTATGGGACTGGAATTCGACATCTGTCAAACTAAGATGTGAAACCAGATTTTTTTCTTATCAGTTGAAAGTCTGACATTGATGAAAATGGATCGCTTAACTATCACACAACGCATAAAAATTATCAAAACCTACTACAAAAATGGTGATTGGCGGTGGACGGCAATTTTTCGAACAAAATTTTCTTCAGCGATGAAGCACATTTCACACTCGGTGGGTATGTTAATAAACAAAATTGTCGTATTTGGGGTTCTGAGAATCCTCAAGTAATTGAAGAGAGGCCATTACATTCAGAAAAAGTCACTGTTTGATGCGCTCTTTGGTCCGAAGGTGTGATTGGACCTTACTGGCTGAGATACCGCCCAATATGTGTCAAAAAGTGGTCGAAAATTACCTCAAAAGAATCAATGCTTGCAACACTTCGCGTGGAGGTCATTTAAATGATGTAGTGTTTCACACATAATGTCAACGTTTAAACTTTACAATAAAAAAGAAATATCATGAAAAAAATATTTTATATGTGTTTTATTTACGTTTACATTTGAAACCACGAAATGGATAACCCTTTACAATAAGCGGTGATCTAAGTCATGTATCACACTATTATAGTGTTTGACTAGTCGAAATTGACATACCCTTTATATGCAACTTAATATCAACACATTCTTGTTGATATTATCCGCACTGCATAAATGTCGAGAAAAAAATAATTCATGTATTATGCTGTCACAGCATTTTCCCACCATAAACAACCTATGGCTGGTAGCCAGTCTTTTTACAGCGCACTGTAGACCCAGAGGAGGTACACCTATTCAGAATGTAGATCCTGTGATACTGAGAATGAATCTGCAGATCACTTGCTTGGAATGTTCAAAAGGTTTCACATGTCTGTATTTCATTCCCTATCGAGACTTTATAACCTGCTAAGACTACATAATTTAGGAATTTTCCTAAAAATATTTAAAATATTCCTTCTACTCATCGCTCTAAAAGTGCTTTTCATAAATCTCTTTAAAAGCCCTTTTAATTTCATTACAATTTCAATGAAATTAAATTTCATTATCTCTCTCTAATCCTTGTGTTTTAATAGGCAATTAATTTTCCATTTTTTCCGACATTCTCTGTCTGTCTGTGTCACATCAGAAACCATTGCAATTAATACCCCCCAAACAACAGACAACTTTTCATCAAAAAGCTTAAATGCACAGCATAATACAAAAAAAAAACACAGGAGAGAAACTTTTCAACTGAAATTATTGGCAAAATTTGTGTTTGTGATTAAAATTGCATTTTACAGAAACAAAAAAAAGAAGAAAAATTACAAAAACAATTTACATGTGATTTATTAAATGGCTATTATAGCCAGTAATGTTGTTATTGTTGTTGTTGTTTGTGTATTTATATTTTATAAATTTCAACAAATTATCGAAAGTTATTAATTATTTATGAGAGACCTTTAAGCCATATTTAGTTAGATTGGCTCTATGCAATAACAACAACAACAAATAAAACACAATATAAATACGATGATAAATACGTTTGAATAAATAAAATTATAAAATCAAAATATAAGTACATACATATATATTTTGATATTTCGTTGTTATTGTTATTGTTGTTGTTTTTGTTTTTGTTGATGCTTATAAAATAATAATTTTCAAATGCTTTTACAAAAACAAAAATACAAAAAAAGGACTGGCTTAATAAATATCAAAGTTTTAAAATATTTATAATAAATCAATTGTAATGCTAATACGAGGGGTGTCAGAAAAAATATTGTAAATGTAATATTTATTTTAAACATTGCTAGGCTATGTGAAAAGCGAATGTTAGCTGTTTCGTTGAAGTTAATTGCCTTCAACAGGCCATTTAGTATTGACGGAAATGAGAGTTTTAAATCTTGGTGGCCAATACACATCTCCAAATCGTAAAATTCTATCTCTTCATGCAATAAAACCAAAAAGAAACGTTTGAAAACCTCCTGGAAACGTATTGTTCAAACTACATACCATGCAGTTAATAATAATCAATTGAGGGCCAAAAAAAATCAGTTATTATTCGCTCATTGTGCTTTGAATTGACAGTAAAGTTAGCTCGAGGATTCGGCGATAGAAGTCGCCCTAGTCTAGTAGGTAGTATGTTGTCTTATACAACGTGAGGCCACGGTTCATACTTCAGGTCAGACCTAAAAATGAAATATGAATAAATATTTCATCTGCGAATTCCTCTCTGCAAATTTCTGGCAAAAACCCGTAGGTCCAGCCATGTATAAAATTAACACACACAACATAAGTTGTGTGCGGAGCTAGGTATTAATCCTGACTGAAAGGTTATAATGAGCAATTATGTATGTATGCTAGTTCGAGGTTCAATGACACCTCAAATGGTCAGTGAAATGAATAATCACTAATGGTTTGTGGCAATTCTGGTTGTTAACTTAGCTGCAGAGTGGGAAGTCAGCTTCATGATACTTCCTTCACCATACTCCCGCTTTACCAGGCTGTTGGTATGTACCAATGAATTGGATTACTGCGGCATATATTTGTTAAAATTCTCAACAGTTCCTCTATGAGGGGGCGATTGTCTAGTACAAAGTTTATTGGCTTTTGACATACAACCCTTGGTTCCGGACTCAGCTCATATATCTTGAGCAAAACCAAATCTAAAAAATGTCTTTTTCGATATACCACCCACAAATAAAAACTAACACAGATAACATGGATGGTGTGAGAAGATAGGTAGTAATCCTGACTAAAGGGTGGTAAGTTGTCGTAATTTAGTAGGTAGTGTGTTGGTTTTTTTGACGTGAGGCCACGGTTCAAACCCCAAGTCAGACATGTACAGCAAAACGAAGCATGAATAAATATTTGTTCGACAACTTTCACAGCAGATTTCTGGCAAAAACTTGTGCGGGTAAATGAAATTGCCATGAAAAGTTTCTCACAAATCTGTTGCCGGCTTTAAACTGTTGGTCCTGCAGCTTATATAATATATAATATTAACACACACAACCTAAGTGAAGTGAGAAGCTAGGTCATAACCTTGACTGAAGGGTTATAATAACCAATTATGGATGTATGTATGTGTAATGGGTTGTAATGATCTATTAAGTACGTAATAGTACCTCTATGCCACACATGTCATCTCCTGTAATATTATCTCACTCAGGAGTTGAATATTCTTCCACTTAGGAATGTTATTCGTAATCGTAAATGGCAACAGTGAGGTTTTGCCCGTGTTAATCCATAATCTGACTAACACGCACCGCGGACATACAATCACGATAATGAAAGGACACAGCTATTGGAGAAACCCAGAAACAATACTAGTAATGATAGTGAAAAATGAACAAAAAAAATGTTTGTCTCCCTTTGCTAGGTTAGGTTAGGTCGGAGTGGTAGCTCTGATATCACAAAGCTCACTTGAGCACGCATAGCGGCCCGTTGTGATGCCACGGGTGAATGCAGGCCCTGTACTAACCAAGTTCCACCAAAATCAGAGAAAAGGAGGAAGTTGGTCAGCGCAAGGTCTGCACAACAAAAGCACGACTACCCCGCACTGGAAAACCAGCCAGAAAGTTTGGCTTTGCTAGTTTCCCTTGCAAAGTTTCCCTTTGCTAACCTCTGCTGCAACTTCTGAAACAACTCTCGCATACTAAAACATATTTAAACGAACTCGTATTATGTTTGCAGCACAATTATGCTTTATTGTTATTGAAATTTGAATTGAATTATTTGTAAATTATTATTGTTGTTTTTGTTTTTGTTGTATTTTGTTTATTTTTATAATAATAATTTTATCCGTAAAGTATGCAATAAATATTTGTTTATTTAAATACATAATCAAATCAAATATAAATGAAAGAGAGTGTATGCATGTACATATATATATATGTGTGAGTAAACACTGTCTTTCTATGCTTGGTGTATTACAAAACGAAACCCTGAACATGTGTTTGTGTTAACCCATAATACAAGGGAGTAGTAAAACAACAAATACAACAGCAACAAAGAGAAACAAAAAACAAAAACAACAACAACAACGAAAAAACAAAAAACATTAAAATGTAACCAAAATCATAATGTAATAATCATGTTAAACAAAATAAATTAAATTGATAACGTTACCAGATGTAACGATAAATCATAAAGTAACACTAACAAATTGAACATGAGTACATATGTATATACATACGTACAAATGAACACGCATACTCTTACATGCATACACACACACAATATTTAAAATATTTGTATGAACACATACGGGAATATTAAATGCCAAGCAGGTGCTTAAATGTTTACAGGGCTTTAAAGACTAGAGGCCAGAAAGCTCGCAATAATAATGTCTGTTTTTAGTTAGCCTTTGTAGGGCAGATGGCAAGAGTTGTGCGTTGATGTTTATTCCATTTACACGTAGTAGATACATTTTCGTAACTTAAGATCAATTGAGGACTCCCTAGGGATCCTTTAATAGAAAGGATGGAATCATGATCCATCTGGTTTCTGCTCAAAAATGTAGAGAAAAGAGTGGCCTATAAAGAAATAGAGTTAATGCCCCTCAAAACTTTTACTGGGCATTCCTACAGAATATTATTTTTGCCTTGCAATCTATTTGGAGAAGTTAGTTCATAAGCTTAACTTGTCGAGACGATAAAGACGATTGACGAGATTGTTCACCAGTCACATAATTTCTCTTTCTAGTTACCATACATACATACAGTATAGGTCATTACAAGCTTTTAGTTAGGATTACAGCCCAGCTACTCACACCACTTATGTTGTGTGTGTGTTAATTCCATACATTTGTAGCCTAAAGAGCTACAGTTTAAAGTGGACTCGAACGCCAGATTATTTGTGAAACTTTTCATGGCAATTTTTTATTCACTGTCCGAGTTCTTGTCATAACTCCTGCTAAGAGGAAGTCGCCGTAGAAATATTTTTTCGCATTTCGTTTGTTTCGTGGCCTCAGGTCTAATAAGCCAGCTACTACCTACTAGACTACGGCCCATTCTAGTTATACTTCCGTATCCGTGCTATTTCCATATCACTGGCCACTTTGAGTACGTTTACACTGACATACGCTTGAATATATTTATGGTTTCTAAGGAAATTCCATTTCTTCCCATAGGACCTGTACCACAACAGCTAAGCAGCTTATAAGTCAGGGTCTGTAGTCAACTAGACAATGGCAAAGCATGGACAATATAGCATGGATTTTTACGTCATCGAAGAACCCATGGGAAGATAGATAACGTGATGACACAAAATAACTTTTCTAGGAGGTTCAGAGCGTGCGTTTCGTATAGAAGGAAGTGTGAAAAACAGTAACGCACCTCGTGCAAGCCTCGATACAAAATTTCATGAATGTTTTGAAATTTTCTAGAGCTGGGGAGACATTTTTTGGAACCAGCATGTGTAGTTCATTCGATAAGGCTACTGGATTATTGCTTTAGGTTTCAAACAACTGTCTACCACATGGTGGTGATTACGAAGAATGACAATATATTAGAAAAGATATGTTCACACCTTCTGATAGTAAGGCAACAGGCATTAGAGTGTATGGTAGGGAGCAACCAGAGCATTTTAATTTCAAATGCGATTTCCTTCCCACACTAGACTTAAATGTACGAAACGCGATATACATGATCACAGAAATTATTTTTTAATAAAAAATTCTTTAAAATACTCTTACCATTTTACTGTCTAGGTAGCTACTGATTTGATAATGCATTTATTTACCTGAAATTAGAAGAGAATAAAAAGGAAATTAGAAAGATTATACATTTAAAATAATTTCATATAAAAGTTAGTACTTAGAAAATCCAAGTCTGTCTCTTCCTTGAGGTAAAAAATTGTTTTTAAAACTATAGCAGAAGGTATACAATGCAAGGTTGCCCATTTGTCAGTGTGTCTTACAAAGAATATTTATGTTGTAGGTATCACAGGAAGGTCTCATAATCCCCGAAATCCAAAGAGCACAGAGTCAGTCCGTATGAGGCTTTAGTGAATTGTTCGCAAATGAAACCGAATTCCACTAAAATGCCAAAACCAAAAACAGCTTAGGATGGGTGATTGGAATCTATTGGTAAGTCTAGAACCTGGATATTTAAAGCCAGATACCCTGGTGGTGCTGGTTTCTTAGGTATCACGGCTTCGAACATCGAACTACAAAAGACATGAAACCCTCACAAAAGTGATTGTTGCCAACAAAATGAGAAATTTGTTCAATAGCCTGCAAAACTATTGCTGGTACGTCTACAACTTTAGAGGGTAAACAAACCAAACATAAAATGTTGGTCGCACATAAAAATGTCCGTACATAACTCTACAAATCTGATCCTGAACCCAAAGAAAAGACAAGGAGATAACAAAAGACCATCTGAATTAGGCGATATATCGACGCCTCCATTCTATAACGTTCTAAGTGTAGTTAGAACGTTTTTAATGTTCTTGCATTTTTAAATTCTACGTTCTCTAACTTAAATACTGTCAAAATTTGGTTAAGATGCGCCGATCCGTTCCGAAGTTATAGGGGAAAATCTACTTAGAATACACATATAGTCGTATGGCGCGTGAAAACTTCGAGAGCTCATAACTCAAAACACACTTTTTCGACTTAGAATGTTATAGAACGGAGGCGTCGATATGTACATTGGCACGCGAAGAGAGCAATGGTACTATCAAAGCAAATGGGTACCCTTATGGCCTAGTGTGCTAAACTGCATGTGCCGACCCTTGGGTTAGATGGCCACAGAGACTTTGGCAACGGGATCTCTCAACATGAACCCTTGTCAGCCAACCAAATGCTGCCATATCGTCGATGAACAAATTAAGCGTAACGACTTAGTTTTCATGAGTCTTCTCCAGGATTGTTGCAATCATTGCTCTGACGTGTAGTTAAAGTCTTTCATACAACACAATCGTAATTTCTTTAAATCCGTCAGGAAGAAGGGTTACATACACGCATAATACGCTTCAGTCAGGATTATGACCGAGCTTCACACTACACTTATGTAGTGTGTGTTAATTTTATACATGAGTGGCGGGAAATACAGTTTAAAGTCAACTTCGCACGACAGATTCTTTGAGAAACTTTTCGCAGAGTTTTTGTCAGAAATCTGCTGAGAGAAAGTCGCCGAAGAAATATTTGTTCATATTTCGACTGACCTGGGATTTGAACCGTGGTCTCACCTCTAATAAGCCAACACACTACCTACTAAACTACCGCGACTTGAAATGAATACGTCTATATTAGGCGCATATCATGGGGCGTCCATTTTTTAGGACAGGAAAGAAAACACTGAGACACTATTGATTGAGCATTTTACTTTGAGTTCAACTTAATAAATTCTATTACTTCACACCCTGTATTTGCGATAATCACTTAATTCAATAATTCCCCCTATTTGTTGGCATATTTTTACGATTTTCTGCAAATATTTATTGGCATTTAAGACAAAACCTAACACACACACTCAGGCAGACAGACATACTTATATTATTAACAAATATAATTTGGCATTTCAATACTGGTTTAGCAGAGTACGTGAGTTGTTTAATTTTGCATATTCACAGGCATACAGGCTTTCTGTCTTACTCTCTCTCTCTCTCTATCTCTCTCCCTCTGCTTACACTTGTACAAAATTTTTCTTTGGCAATTGCCAATACATGTGTCTTTCTATAGGAAAAAAGAGAGAGAGAGAGACTTCTCTTTACTAGTATTATACATGTTAATATAACACAGCATTTGTGTTTTCCTGTTCTTCTTTTTTTTTTGCGTTCACTTTGGAGTCTTGCCGTCTTGCTGTGCTTTAAGTATTATGAGACAGCAATTTACTCCGAACCCAAATTGTAAAGAAGATTTATGACTTTATTTCAGTGTGTATATTTTTTCCTCTCTTTCTCTCTCTCTTTCTTTCTTCTTTTACTTTTTGGCGTGTATGTGACTGTGAAACAGTTAGGTTTTTTCGTTACATATGTATGTATGCATGAGATAGGGAGACAGTGTGCACAGTTTTTTTTTGCTGGTTGTTCGTTTGTGTCTTTAAATGATAAATTAATTTTGTTGAACTCTATGGCGTATGAGTAATATTAATTAATGAAATTTTAAGGGGCCAAAAACCCCCTCCAACAACACAATCACACATTCACGCACACATGCACATACTCGTATTGATTTAATTATGGAGAGCGAAAAGAGAATTTTGGTAGTACAAAGCATTGAGTAAATTAAGAACGAAACAAAGCTTATGACATACACAAATTTTAAGGAGGGGAGTACAATTAGTACAATTGAATAGAACTGTGGATGACGGAATTTTCTCTGAATCGATTGTGATAGCCCAGTCCATAAAGCTATGGAATCATACTTCTTTTAAGCAGTCGTATAGGCAATACACACTGTATTGACAAATATTTGCAGGCGGGAGATAGCGGGGATATAGAAGAAGGAAATGTCAAATATTAGCCAGGGGTTTGGCCTTTTTGCCACCGAGCAGCATGCTGTAGTTTGTCAATTTAATAGACTTGGATAGGCTCTTCATTACTTATAGATAGATTCGAAATTTTCATAATTTCTGCTCATAAACAGCCTAAATATATGCAATAATTTTTTTTAACTCATCCACAACATATGCTGCATTTATTTACAATAAAACCAATAAACCAACGCAGGCTCTGAAATCATTAATGTTTCTCGTTTAACCTTTAATTCATATTCATAAGCCAAAATAATCCAAATAATATCAAATATAAACAGAATATTAACTTCAAAATCGTAAACTTTCAAAAACATATTAAGCCATAGCATATGTTTCACTTTAAAGTATGCTCTTTATAATATTACGCCTTAACATATGCTTCTAAAGAAACTTTTTACTTAAGCATATAACATCTAAAGAAAGTTTCTGCCCCCTTCAAAATTGTTGCTTAGCCTCATACTGTCTAATTTAGAATTCATAATCGTTTAGCTGCGTTCTTCTGCCTTTCATTAACAATTAATGAAAGGAGGACAACTTTGTGTAATATTGTCGTAATATTAAGATTAAAATCTTCTTTTCGCAAAAGCACAGAATGAATTTACTTCCGCACAAGTTATACACGCTTATTTACTTAAAGTAACATCAAAAAGGTGTATGTATTGTCTTGTGAAATAATCGAGTATTTGCATAAACTAAATACGCCTTAAAGATGCCACACAAATTTGTAGTTATAAAATTAAAAGACTTAATTGAAGACTACCATAAGGAGGCAGGCCTGTAAATGGAGAATTGAGAAATGTTTGAGATTTAATTAAATCCTGGAAGTAAGATTTTGTTTGATATGAAAAGCAGATTTACGATTTAAGGAATTTAGCTAATAAGAGAATTTTTAGAATAAATATGTGGTTTAATTTAAACCATGTTTAAGGTTGCCTAAAATTATGCAGTAAAATTTTAAAAATTCTAATTATTTTCTATGTCAATACGCGATACCGGAATGAAATATTCCGAGCTCATTGGAAAACTTGAGGATCTCTTCCCAGCAGAAATGTATGCCATCGATGTGTCAATTCAATTGGGATAGGAAATACCAAAATTGCAATCAGTAGTCACTTGAGCACTCGATTCTTATGAGAATAATTCGAAGGTAGTTTGGAACTGTCCGGAGAAGCTGAACGAGGGAAGTAGTCTAAATAAGATTACCCTCTGCTGGGCCTCAGATCATATGGGAATTTAGACCAAGAGCAAACAGATAAGCTTGTGCAGAGAAAAACTTCGACGCTGGTCATGGAGCCAGAACCCTTATGTATGTTATGCTAAACGAGAGGGACGCTAATGAGAGTCAGACACTCTTCTCAAACCAAGTTTTTGTTGCAAAACTGTAATAAGAGGAGATCCGAGTCCTGCATTAGATCATACAGGCAAAACCTGAGATTGGTTATCGATCTTCCTACAGAGCACAGTAGACTCAGAGTAAACATAATCATAATGGCGGTTGCGGCGGTTGGAATGGCGTACTGAGGCAATTTTTCATTACAATAATATATAATCACCACACGAATTCCACAAGTTTCTGTTTTCAGATTACTGTTGTAGTCGCCGCAGCCTAGTAGCTAGTGTAACGGCAAGCTATTTAAACATTTTGTATTTTTCATCCACCCTGATCCTTAAACTGGTTTAAAGTGCTCACGATTTATTTATATTTTCTCTTCGTTTTTATTTTATTTACCAAAAATATACTCCTTCTGCTTAAAGTGTTGCACATAAAAATCATTTTCATTTGTAAATTGGAGTAGAGCAGTATCATTGCTAAAGTGTTGCCATAAACAACAATTTCTGTTTACATGAGTGCGAGTGTGTGTATGTGTGCGAACTTCCTTTACGTGTAAACACAGACACGTATAAACTCTTGCCTTTGCCTTCTTTTTTTTAAATAATATTCGTTTGTGGTGGTCAGCTAAAATTTCCAAAATGGCATTAAAAAAAAGAGAGAAAGAGAGAGGGAGACTATTACACTCTTTCACAAATAAAAATATACTATGTGTGGTTAACACACACACACTCATACATACTTACAAAAAGAGACAATGTGTAGTTAAACATTTATTTGTGCCTGTGACTGTGCCTGAGTGTTTGCTGTTTAAAGTTTAAAGAGATTTCTGTTAGCCTTGCAATATGTAACAATGTGTGTGTTGCAGTGTATGTATGTTTATTTGTATTTGTAAATATTTATTTAACACGCACTGTATATTTGTGTCTGACTGGCGATTGTTTTAATTTTCTTGTTCAACGAAAACGTTACAAAAAAAAGGCAAAAAATGCGCGTATTTTTGATATTTATTCACGCAGCTGTTGATGGCTCAAAATTAAATACAAAAACAACAACAACAACAACATCAAAAAAATCAACATTCGTTTTACAACCACAACACTTTTACTTGCTGCGTAAATGTTGAGGCAAAAACCCCCAGCCATTACCATGATTTCATCGTTGTTTTCCATCCTTTTTTCCTTTTTTTCGATTTTTCCGTCCAACATTCTGTTTTCATTTGTTTCTGTTGTTTTTATTGCATTTTTTAAGTATCATTCAACGTTGTCAGTTCAAAAAAAAAAGCAAAAAAAAAAAAACTGTCGACAATAAAGATAATGCTGCCGTTGAATGGTCATCATCTTCATTTGGTTCATTATTGTAGGGAAACATTCGGACTGATTTTTTTCCTCTTTCCTTAAGCCATAATATTATGTTTTCTGTTGTTGTAAGTGTTGTTGTTGTTATTGTTGTTGCTGCTGATTTGCTTCAATATATGTATGTATATCGTTTAATTTCTCTGCAACTTATTTTTGTGTTTCCTCATTTTTTTGCCCCTTAAAACTGGCAATACTTTTTAAAACACTTGCATTTAATTTCGTAAAACAAGTGGTGGTTGTTTCTTTTTTTTTTGTTTCATTGAAAAATGGCGATACTTCTCCGTGAGAGGAATTGGAAATGAAATTTAAAAAACTTGAGTTTAAAATCATAAGGATTTCATAGTTAAAGTGTAAAAAGAAAGAATTTATCAAGCGCCTTAAGTTATGCAACATTTTTTTCTTTATCTTCACTAACTTAGCAATCCAAGCTCGAATCCTGGAGTAGAATTGATTGGAAGTAAAATAATCAATGATTTTCGAATTTTAAAAATTAAAACTTAACCACGATACACACATCACATCCATGCATCCATCCCATTCAAATCAACTTCAAAAGCTTTGGTGTACATTTCCATAGAATTCGAAGGAAGAACTGGCTTCCAGTGGATCTATTAGGTGTGATGGTGCCAAAGCAACTCTTAAAAATACTTATAGAGGAGCACAGGAGCAATCATACCAAACTATTCAAGTTCAGTAGACTACGAGTTCAACCCTATTGCAGCAAGGGGTGACTGCTTCTCAATGCAAACGATCAGTAGGAATTTAATTCAACACTTTAACGTATCATGGTGTTGTCTTCAGAGCATTTGCAGAAAAAATGGCAGATTGCTTTCTTATACTGTACAAAATTGTCTATCTTGAGGCTCTCTTCATACCTACAGAACTGCTCTGTCTGAGCTGCTCAATGAAAGTTCAATACTCAACGTGAATGAAAAGTGGGAGAAGAGTATTTTTCAAGAGAAAACTTCTCATCAAATTAAAGATTTGATAGAAATACAAAATTCGATGTGATAACTTACGACGACTAGCCAAACAGGGGGATATCAACACCCAAAAAGAAAAAAGAGCTCAGGTTAAACTGGTTGGGCCACACATTTTGGAAACCCTAATGCTAGATGTTGGAGATGGGCAAGAACGACTAGAAGAGAATTTACTTACTTACTTAATTGGCCATAACAACCCGTTTAACGGATTTCGGCCTGCCGCAACACATCCACAACCACGTAAAAACATTCTCCAATGAACTGGAAGTCTAACCATCTGAAATAAAATTTTTAAATGAACTTCATTAGGCTACGTTTTCTTTCGTATGCGCTGAGAAATTATCCATGCGGTGTTCAACTCCTTCCATTTATTTTGCTTCATATCACATGGGTTTCACAGGAGTTGTACTCTTAAGAAGCAGGTTGTTGTGGCACTTTACCAGTTCCTTTCCTGAAGTATTTCATAGAGCCTGAGCTTATAATTTTCGGAGTCGACTGGAAACAGTAGGCCCCGTGACTCATGTATGAAATTAATACACACAACATAAGTGCTATGAGAAGCTAAGTCGTAATCTTGACTGAAGGGTTGTAATGTATGTATGTATGTACTTAAGTTTATATATTAATTCCTAAGCTTTGCATTTATTAATGGCATGAAATAGCGTTTAATAACCCTTTTTGAGAACTTGATTTTCAATTTATATTCCATTGGCATACAAATTTTATTTTAACTTTAATTGATTTTTCTTTTGTTTTGTTCTTTCTCACATTTCTTTTCTCATTTTATTTTCCTCGTTTTTATTATTTCTTTTTTTCACTACTTTTACGTGCTCAACTGGCAGTTTAAAGTTAATTATAGAGCCTCTTAATTTATTTTGCATGCAACAATTAATTACTTCATACACATACATACATACACATTCGTACACATACGTTTATTCATTTGTATACATTTAGTGTTACTAATGCTACATATTTGTTCTCTTTCTGCTAATACTTATACATGCTCTCTATTTGTCTCGCACACATATGTACATACATATTCGAATATGTATATGTACTTAGAGCTGTAGTCTATATGGAGCAGATGTAGAATAGCAATTGCTTAACTCTTAATTACTAGTTTTAGTTTTTAGTTGAACAAAACTGATGTTATTTTTGAAGAAATTTTTTTTAATTAAAAAAAAAAAGTCGAAAATTTTTTTTATATTTTTCATAGAAATTTCTCTCAAAAAAAAAAATTGAGAAAAAAATTCTATTGTTTTGTATCGTTGTTGTTGTTGTTGTTGTTGTTGTTGTTGTTGTTGTTATTGTATGTTACAAGCATATGTAATTTCATTGTTACGTGCTAAAATAAAATTCATCATTTAAAATGTACAAATTCATATGAACTCTAATACATTCAACACTCACAACTGCCACTATCACACATGCAACACACACATTTCGAAGTACATAAACAAAGGCAAAGAGTGATACATCTTGAGGTTTCAAAAGTGCAACTTAATGAAATCCATAAGAACCTTCCTTTATAGGCATGTTGATAGAAGAGGCTGTCAAACCAAGAAGATGCGATAGACACTCTCAAACCATATGTACCACGATCGCTTATTTACGTTAGTACTGTTATGCTTAAGTGCTTTACATGGATCTACTTGGTCAACGTTCTCGACAGATTATTAAGATTGACTGCATAATAGAAACCTAGAAACCTTCACTTTTCTGACATAGCATTAAGCTGAAGTACAATCATCTCCTCTTCCTCGTCTCCGTATTCCCTAAAAAATCATTATAAATGCGTCTACCACGAGGCATATAATGCAGTACTTAACTATCATACTTAACTGTATGGGGTTTGAAACACGGTCTCACTTCTAATAATCCAACATACTACGGAAAAACTACGGCGACTTCAAGACCTTACTGCGCACCAAATAGGCCCTATTTTGTCAAGCAATCACATTATTACAATAAATTTTGCCTTCTTTGAGAACAATATGCAACAACAAAAATTTTTATGACGTAACCATCGAGTGCTAGATGAGCTTGAATGGTGAAGAAAATGTTGTTCGAAAAATGACCAACGAAAGTCTATTGCTTGGGCACCTTACCAGCATATCTAGGGTATTGCGAGTGTTCAAATGGCTGTAATTATGGCGTGAGCCATAAAGGAGCCATTATTGCCGTTCCAATTGCTGAGGACTTCATGGATTCGGAATAATCGGATTATCTGCCACACTTTGGCTAACTGAAGCTATGTTTGCAACAATGCTGACATTGCATTGAACCACAGGTCTGACAGCATCTATAATGCGTATCATCCAATAATGCTCGAAAAATCTTCGCATTTAAATCGCCAAATTATTGGCCAGCTTTACCAATTTTGACTTGTTCTTCGATGGTTAAACGATTCATATTCGTAAGTACAGAACCTTTCTCTCAATAAGAGACATTACCGCTGAAAAATATTTAACAACTGATAGCCTTGAATGTATAACCCGTTATAAAAATGTGTGTATGTGTGTGTGTGTGCGATAAATTTAATAAAACGTATAGGTTTAGTAATATGCAATCTGTTTACCCTTACCCTTATATTCGCTCACACATACTCACGCGCTCTTTCTATTCTCTCTCGCTTTCTCTTTGTAAATAGTTCACCTCTAACACACGAGTGCACTATACTGCATACGGCATACGTTTAATGAGCAGCAATACCCATTACGAAAGCCTAAAATCAACAGCAACTACAGCAACAAATTGCATTTAAACGTTAAAACATTAAAATAAATTTACTCGCACACTCTTACACACACGAGATTACCATTTGCTCTCGTTTGTTTTTACTTTTTCTCTCTCTCTTTCTCCTTTTCTGTGTTTGAATAGAAAATTAAAATTTTAGCAACAAAAATATTTTTATTTACAAAAAATAAACCAAACAACCGTTACTTTTGCCTTACAAAGCATGCTCTCATTAGTTTGAGTTGTTCTCTTTCTCTTTTTTATTATTTTTTTTTTGTTTTTAGAAATTTTTCTTCGTTACTTTCATGGTAATTACTTGATAAGATGTGTGGTGTGGGTAGATCTAGTAGTTGGCAAGTATTTGTTTGTGTGGTAGTTGTAGTTGAATTGTAGGCAGTTAAAGTAATTCATTAGGGTCATCAATGCGACTTTTAAGCAAAAATTTTGGGCAAAAGCAGTAATTATTGTTTTAAATTTAAATATAGGCCCCTATGTTATAAATTAGAGAGAAAAATATTTGAAAATTTCCTTTCCATTTCACAGTTATAAGCAATGTGGGCGACAACACTAAGAATTCAGATGCGTGCTGAGTACAAAGTCTACAAGAACTTTTGTAGGGGAAGTGACGTCATCAATTTTTTAAATCTTCTTTTAGATTGGTTGTCCATCGATTTAGTGCCTTAATCTGTAACTAAATTCGGAACTTTTCTGCATTAAAGACCATGCAACTTATTCCTACCGATTGAAATCGCCTTCACAGCTAGCACTATACCCTACAAAATACGAAATAACTTCGGAATGTGGTACGTGGCTATTATATGCCATACTTTGATGACAGCTTTGAACTACATTTTCACAGCATTTCAGTTGTTCTGAGATACCAACGTAAACTCCATAGCACTGACTACATCAGAATCTGACCAATGCTGGATTTCTGTTGAGTTAATGATAGCGTTTTACTTTGTTGTTATAGAAGTTGATGCTTCATGTTAGGACCATAAATTTCCCTCAAAATATTTCTAGTAACCTCTCTGGCGTATCAGTAACCTCAGTTTGTTTATCGGGGTTTGGTATTGCGTACCAAATACCGGTATTAAGAACGCATAATGATTTATACTTTAAATTTGAACATTTTTTTCCGCCGAGGAGGGGTAAATGTACCTAGCCGCACCATAGAGGAAGTCGTCACATCCTCCGTGTATGGGGCCCCCACCCACTAAATTCCCCGCTCGTCTCGTTGACTTGTTGTGCCCACTCCGGAACTACGGTCGTATTACCTTTCGTAAGCTCATCTCACAGGCCCACGATCCCGGGAGGTGTTCCAGAGATATATAGTATGTAGTATACAATTAGGTTCCCACTTATATCATTATATTAGGCTCGTTGTTCTAGATATTTGATTTAATTTAATGGGCGACAAGGTACACTGTGTATAGGTACAGTATGCCGTTTGCTAAATGCAGACAGTTCCGCCCAGGAGGTCTAGAATGTGCTCCACATTCTTCTCACTCGCATTCTCTGCACTGATTTGCAGTGCAACATTACCAAACAAATTGTTTCTCTTCTTCCATATTTATCACAGCTTCGGTAGCTTAGAGGGAGATGCCTAAAGTAAGGGCATGCCTTCTAGTTAGGAGTTATTCGTGAAGACAAAAACCACCGAATGAATGCCGGAAGAGAAAAATAATGTACTTCGTCCTCACTGGATTAAGATTTGGCCAGCTGAAGCAATGGGTCGAACAGGCTCTCACTGCATTCCAGGAGACATTTGACAAGAAGTGGAAATTGTCCATAACTTATCCTTTAGGCGAATAAACAAACTATGCTAAATTAAGATTTCAATTTCTTATCTCTTTTAAGATTCATTGTTATCCTCTTACGCCCTAGATAACCTTTCATAAATTGTATTACATAGTCATCCCTGTGGTATAAGTAACATTTTATTGAAATTTCCATTACCTATACGTCCCTCCTTACTACGGAAATTATTTTTCTATGTATTTTACTGTGGCAGAATTTTTTTAATTTATTTTTTCACTTTAAAAAATATTACACTCTCTACACTTTAGCTATTTCAATTCCTATTTCTATTAAGAAAATTATCTTTATTTTTTCTATAAGATCTGGTACGTATTTCTTTTTTATTTTTGCCATAAATTGGCCTTTACTTTATTGGCAGTCTTATTTTAGAAATTCATTTCTCTCTCTCTCTCTCTTTTGCTCTCTCTCTCTCTCTCTCTGTTCTTGTCCCTTTTTTAAGGAATATGTACAGAGAGCATCAGTTCTATTTGGTTTTCTATTTTTTTTCGATTTTATTTTGTAACACTAAAGCTGTTCTATCACGCCTAAATGCTGATTACATCTTAAAGATAAGGGATATGCAAGTGATATGTACTTTAAATAGGAGAATAAGCTAAAGAAAAATCTACTACCACTACATGCTGATACTGATATTTATATTGCATGGAGTATGCTTTAAGGCGTTTTGAAAGAAATAGATACAGTAAGTGGGAGTACGTACGTATATAGGAGCCATATTACTGTGATACATGCAGAGCCATAGATATGTATACAGTTTAAGAGAGAGGGAGAGAGAGAGAAGGGCAAAGGGAATAGAACAGTGTAAGTATTACTGTGTAGGTGCAAGAGTGTTAAACAGTGTTTGTATATTAGGTGACGTTATAACGCCTAAAAGTAGGCAATGTTTTTTTTCTATTTTTTTTTTCTCTGGCTTGTCTTTATATATTTTCCATTTAAAAGATTTTCAAGATAAACGTAAACAATTTCCTCTGTTAACGTTATCAGCATGGGATAATAACGTTTATAATGATAATAATAATGCTAAAGATAATGATGATTATAATAATAATGATGATAATGATGATGGTAATGATAATGATGGCAACAGCACAGTAAAAACCAAAAAAAAAAATACCCTGCTTAATATAATTTAGCTTTTCTTTCTTGCCTTCTCTTTTCCCCTCTTCCTAACTACGTTTCATATTATTTTTCTCATAATCTTAATACGAAAAGAAAATGAATAAAAAAAGAAGAAAGAAACCCCAACAAAACGAAAATGAAAAGCAAAATTTAACATATTTTAAGCTGGAGGATATGAAAATCGATACAAGGATGCCTTCAATAATATGATAGAAATGGCACACACACAAAGAAACAGAGAAAAAGAAAAACACACCGAAGGAAACAAACTAAATGGGAAAAATGAAAATATTTCTATTACCTCGTATGTATATCCCGCTTATATGTATATGTGTATATATGTGTATGTGTGTTAATAGATGAGATGTTAAGAATTATTATTGGATTTAAATAACCTGGAAAATATGATTTCGTATGTAAATTTAGTTGGTCGGTATGTGCCATAAATCGGTAACCGATAATTCTAATGGAATATGCAATCAAATACAGTTATTTATGCACGTGTGTGTGTGTGTGTGTGTGAGTTTACTATACCCACAGTTACGAAAATAAATTTGAATATTCAATGTGTTGTTATTCATTAATCCGATAAACAAAGTAATCAAATTCGAAGAAAATATAACGAAGAAAAGGTAAGCGTTGTAAATATGATTGAAACTATTTGGGTTGGCAATAAAATTGAAAATTTGAATCTCTTCTAAACAAATGCTATTAATTACTTGTGGCATTAGAAACCTTTTATCTTTTGAGGTCAGAAACTAATCAGAATGAGAGAATAAATTTGCAATAAGCTTGCACTTGGAATGATAAAAAGGCCAATGAAATTACCAGCCGAAAAATATTGATTGACGATATAGTTAAGGAGATTACAATTTACAATTATACTGGATTCCAGATTTTATCACAATAACTGCAATGCAAGATGGAAAACTATGCAATAATTCTGACATTCAATTTACATCACCAGCCTTTGTCTCTAGCAGACTAAAAGGCATACAGACAAGCAAGCATAAGTAAAACTACTGAAAACATATCCGGCTAAAGGTTTCCAATTGCTACAATATAGGTTAGGTTAAGTGCAGCCCTTGCGCAGACCAACTTCTTCTATAGTTTGGTGAAAACTCGGTCAGTACAGAGACAGCGTTTACCTATTATCAGCTAAAAAAATATTGCATACTTTTGGGCTGTTCTAAAGATTCTTATTTAATTTTATGAGGCGCCTTGTCTACTTTGACAGATTTTGTGACTTGAAAACCTGTATACGAGAAACAGAAATATCGTTTCTGTTCTAGGAATTACTTTTTAGTGTTTAATTTCAAATATATTGTAACATATATGGCATATTTTTAGGCTGTTACATTATTTCTCATTTACTTCCACTTTATGAAATTGTTATTAAGCAAAATCTTATCATTCTTCCCAATTCCTTCAGCAATTCATATTAAAAGGAAAGCCTTAAAATTTTGTATTAAATTTCTTCTGGTGTCTAATGTAAATTATTTCAAAATATTGCCTACTTCTAGGCTCTTTCATAATTTCTTATTTAATTTTATAGGCCACCTTGTCTATTATAACGGAATACTGTCATTTCTGTTTCAAACACTCATTTTTGTTGCCTAATTTCAAGTATATGATAAAATATATGGCATACTTTTAGGCTGTTTTAATATTAATATTTTTAGAAATTTTCTTTAATTTATTTTTATAGTCTTAGAAAGCCTATTGTTAACATAAACACGTATTCAGTTGATAATTTGTTGTTGATTTTTGTATACAATTTACCTTTTAAACAAAGCCTACAGTGGAGGCTAGAGAAATAAGGCCCGGGAAGAAAATTTCAAAAAATTAAAAGTATGTTTTAAAATATGATTTTTGAAGAAAATTAACAAAACCATGAAGAAATCTTGCAATGTGAGTTTTATCCTTATTTAAGGCTTTAAAACTATCTTTAAATTTTTTTTTTGTATTTCTGTGCTTAGAAGCCATGGTTCATTGTGCTTTAAAATAAGTAGGTGTCAGTTTTTTTTTTTTTTTTTCTAGACTTCTGATATGATATTTTATGGAACTTTATTTTTTCTTGTTTTCCCTTTGTAATGGTCTTAAATGTCCTTTAGGCTTTTAGTTACTTGTGCCTGTACTGTTCCACAGCTTCAAATGCCATTTACTTCCAATGACCTTTAATACACAATCGTGCTCAATAAATTTCTAACACTGAGGCACACACACAGTATCTCTTTATATTTTAATACTATATTGTATGTATGTATGGGCCTGTCAGTGTGTGTGTGTGTGTGTGAGTTGCATGATGTTTATGTCTTTTAAGATATCCTTTACACATGAAACTTTCTCTCTCTCTCTCTCTCTCTCTCTTTCGCTTTTGGTTTTTCCTTTTTTGTGCTCTATCAATAGCAAGCACGTGCTTCGGCTTTTTATCATTCAAGGCAGCAAAAGAAAAAAAAATTTTTTTCTTGAAAAATACAACAGAAAAGTAAAGAAAAGAAGAGCTTAGACATGCATTTAGAAGTTAATGTGTGAGTGTATGTGTGTATATGTGTGTATACACCGTATGTTTGGAGACACATATATGTAGACAGAGACATGTTTTCCTTTTTCCCTATCTCTCTCTCCGCTTTTTTTTGTTTCCTTTAAAGCCTAAGACTTCACGTAGTTTTATGCCTGCTCAAGTCTAGTCTTTTATAATGCCAAGTAACATTTCATCTTTAAGCTTTACCAACAATATTATGTTGTTGTTGTATGTGTATGTTTTTTTTCTCTCTGTAACAATAACAGAGACAGTGAAAACTTGTGAGAGTTAACCGTTAAAATAATATATTTCAGAAGGCCTACTCTCGACAGCACTTCTAACAGTTAATGTTTAAATTCTAAATAAAACAGTTTCTATGGAATATTTTCTCTCTCACTCCACACACTTTTTAAAATTTCTCAGTCTCTAGATCTCTTCCTCTCTTTTAACTCACATATACATACGTCATCATGGATGGATGGATGGATGGTGTATAGTTTGTTATGAAATTATATTTGTTTGCACGACTGACTTGTTAAAATTTGTTCTTGTTATTGTTGTAGTTTTATTTAAGTACATCTATGTATGTGTGTGTCTATGCCTGTATTTATGTATGTAGTTTAATATCTAAGGCCTGAAACTTCTTTTAAAGTACAAAAAAGAGGCTGTTAAGGTTAAAGTATTAAAAAGTTAAACTTTCTTAGAGAGCAACAACAACAAAGCAACCGGGGTTTTTTTTTTTCTCTAAGAAAGCAAATATCATTGGGTTGTTGTACACCAATACACATTCGCCATATTTATTTTTAAAGCATTGGTGTAACGAAGTCCTTTTAAGTTAAAAGATTTCTATTTTAGCCTTGAAATGTTGTGTTTAAAGTGTTACAAAGTTTTCAGGGTATGGTTATGGGCTTTATTTAAAGGATTATATTGGGATACAGGATTTAAGGAAGAAAATAAAGTCGACAATAATACGTTAAAGGACTGTAGTACTAAACAAAGTGGCTTAATAGGCTGTCAGTATTTCCGTTTTGTAGTGACGCCACCAATTTAGATATGCCGTAAGAACGCATGTGTGTCACTTATGGCAAGCAACCTTGACATTAGAGAAACATTATACCATTGAAGGGCCACTAATCCAACGACTCAAAGCCTGATCAACCACATCGCAATAAGCAAAGCATATTACAACTTAATAATCGAAATGCTAGGGGAGCAGATTGCTGCAATAAAGACAAGGAATACCTACTTGTGATACCACAAATCAATAACAGACTCGTGAAATCATCAATATTACGCAATAAATCTTACACTCGATTCGGTAACTGCCAATATGGTAGCCTGTTCTTCCTCCTGAGGTCCACAATTTCTAGTAGAATTTATTCGAAAGGAAGCCAAACCTGTAACCATTCATTATAAAAGTCATTTGAGTACCACAATGTAGTTGGATTGCAGGAAAGTAGGCAATAAGTCCTCCTTTATCCATATATGCCGAGTAGAGCCTGGCAACTCTGTACCTTTCCTTATGTAGTCAACGAAATTAGGTCTCCCTGCAAAACTACAGGCGTTTTACTATCGAAACGTCTATGCTTTGCAACATATCGCTGAGAAATGATAGAGCATATTATATGGACGATCTGGATGAACAGTCATGCATTGACTTTGGCAGTCTGAGTCGCTTCATCGGAAGCTTCGAGTGGTTCCTAGACTAGGGGACAATTTGAAACTGTGGTATCACAATATGCCCTGTGAGTAGCCTAAGTGGGACCGTTCTTAGCTCCATTGAGGAGACAGCCACTTCTACCTACCTATCTACCTAACATGTCGCCGATTCTGAGCTCCATAGCACCCCTGACTAGTTTATAAATTTCAGTTCCCCTATTAAACTCTGCATTCTGGGTACTCATGCAGGATGCACTGATGCTGATCATGTGAGCAAATAGTTGCAAGGACAGGGAAAAAACAAAAACTCTTCTTCACTTACTTAGTACGTATTGTAGGAGAAGAAATCACTTGGGTTCCTATTATGCAGAATACCTTACAGATTTTTCAAGTATAGACAATAGGACATTAAGTTGTAACGTTAGTAGCTAGGACAAGATTCCAGAACAAAGAATAATTTACATCACTGGTATCATAATGGAAAATGCTTGACCTATGTTTGCCTTTGTTAACAACCGGGAGATTTGCTTCACAACAATTCAAGTTCTTATGGGGTACAACTTGTTGATATCTATTAGACTAGTAAAGATTATACATTTGCAGTCATTAACTCATGAATGTTCTTTTTTTCATGTCTTTTTCCATCATTTAATTTTATTAACAATCATTTTAATTCTCTTCCTTTCAAATACGCTGCCCTACACGCTACCACAAAATTTTCTTTTTTTTAACCCCCTAGAGTATGCAACATATTCTATGAAATCGTTTTTTGTAACGCTTTAAATTTCAACATGCTTGGTAAATTAAACCTCGAAACTAAATAACAATTATTTTTCTATTAAATTTATAACGCAAGTTTAACTACCCTTAATACCTTCTCGCACAGCACTTTTTGTGATCATGGTTGAAGGATAGAGGAAAAAAATAAAAAAAATCCTAAAATTACAGGGAAAATAGTAAAGCAGGGGATAAAAACATGTGTAAAAATTCCCATTTTGATATGTTTAAATGACTTTTTGTGGTAATAACAAACACGCATTCACATGCATACATACAAGCACACATGGACAGAGGTTGCCGGTACTGTAATAGAGGGGTGTAGTAGTTTTCATATAGAAATATAAAACCCACATAAAAACCATAGATAGACTGGCAAAAACAACAACCAGAACCCACCACACAGTGCTTGTTTGGTGTTTTTTTTTATATTTATTTTCTGTTATTTAGATGAACAATAACCACTGCGACATTAACATCATTATTATCATTACTACCACCACCACCACCACTACCACCAACATCATTATCGTTTAAATAATCATCATGACATTTAGTCACTGACTAACTACAAAGCCACTGACAAATACACCCTCATGTACGTTCACTGTGTTTTTTTTCGATTTGACCCTTCATTGTGTATGACAGCCAACAATTTCCCTCTTTTTTTTATTTCATTTTTATTACAATAAAATTAAAAGTCGTATAAAAATAATATAACCACACACATACATATACAATACACTCGCATACATTAACACCCACAAACATAGTAAATTTAATAGAAATTTTTGTTATTGTATAGGAATACGAGAGTATAAAGAATTAGATTTACGCTCAATATATTTTAGTTAATATCACATGAAAATAATACACAATCAAAAAAATATCCGTATCCGGAATTTGCGCCAAGAGGAAGAGACAGCGAGAGAAGGAGGGAGAGCAAGAGGGAAATCGCAAATAAAAATGAACAATTTATAGCCATACATTGTAGAACACAAAGCAATATTAGGGTAGTTCGTAGAGTACGGCGATTTGAATAATAAAACCAATGCAATGCAAGTCATCGACCATAAAAAATGCTAGTCATTGGTCAAAAAATCGAATCATTGCACATAAAACATTGAAGTCGTCTACAAAAAAATGCAAGTCATCAACTATTAAAAATGCAAATCATCGACAAGAAATAAATGCAAGTCAACGACCAAAAAAATTAAAGTTATCGACAAAAATAAATGCAAGTCATCGCCCAAAATGTGGAAGCTATCGACAAAAGGTGCAAATCATCGACAAAAAATAAATGTAAGTCATCGACCAAAAAAAAGGAAAGTTATCGACAAAAATAAATGCAAGCCACCGACAAAAAATGCAACCGAAAAATGCAAATTATCGACCAAAAAATGAAATTTATCGACAAAAAGTGCAAGTTATCGACAAAAAAAAGCAAGACATCCCAATTTTGCCCGATTTATATAGAGAACTTTTCTTTGCTTCTTTGCTTTGTCGCAAGTAACGTCCGACCGTCAGGAAATCTGTTTTGGAATCCTTGAGGCTATGGCTATCCAGCCCACTACGTCCATTTTCCCCACTAGATCCATTTTTCTCTTTCTTCGAACATTCATAACCCTAATAACAAAAAAAATTAATTCCATTTAACCACATACCTTCCAAAGAAAAGAAATAAAAAAGGGGAAAAAAGTATTGAATTGTAATCGAATAAAATTTAATAAAATTTATCACAAACTATAATCGAATAATAAAAATAACGACAAAAAAAATTATGGCATGTTTACACTGAGACAACAAAAAGGTCACTGTCATACTCGTCCCCGCATTAATAAATAAATTGAATAACGACACACAAAAAAAGGGCGAAGCATTTAAAAGACTACTCGGTGACCAAATAAAAGATTAAATGACCGTAAAATTGCATTTAAAAAAATGGTTTTCAATTTTATAATGGAAAAAAAATGGAAACTTGAAGGATTTTGTGGATGGAAAAGAGGGATAATATAAGGTTAATATATAATATAATATAATATGAGAGCTATCATATGGCCTTAAATCAATCTTCAAAAAGGGACTTAACAAAGAGGGTTATTTTCATATGTCGATATATAGCCTGCGACTTGAAAGGATGTAAAAAAAACAGTCATCCATGAAATTGCAACGTACTCCCTACAAATCAAGAGTTTCTGCCCCTTAGATAATGACTGGCAAGTTATTTGCCGCAACAATTTAAGGAATCAATTAAGGACTTGATTTCTTTCTTTCTTCGCGAAGGAATAGAGCGAGTACATATGATCGTGGTTTAAGTGTAAATTCCGGAGAAGGTGATACACTTCAAAAGCATGTACTAAGTACTACCTTTTCGCCCATTAAGATTAGACAGAGAGAAAGCCAGCCTCTCGGATAAATCACTTCCTAGGTTTTTTCGTATTGTTTATGCTATAAAACTAAAGGCTCATTGCAGCTTGTTTCGCTTGAAAGATTCATTCATACGAGCTACGCCGATGATAGTAAAAAACTAAAATTTTTCTAATAGTCTTGTGGCTACCCAGGCATTTATGTAGTTCCAATGTAATAACCTCTAGAATGATCTGAGACTGCAGTATGTTTATCAAGCGTATACCAAAGCACAACAGCATTCTGTGAATCTGAAAAGTTGATAATCCAGTGAAAGACAGCGTTAAAAACACATGCTGCAACAAATTCCATTAAGACTAGGAGAAGGAACACGAAACATCTGCTCAACTTGCAAACGAATGCGCTTAGCGTAGTTGTCATAGACATATTCGTCATGACTTCTGCAGGAACTGTAGAGATGAGAAGGAGGGGAAGAAGAAAAATTGTTCGCCACTTTTTGAATGCACTCCTAGTTAGCAATGCACTGTGCAGCCCCTGCTCTGATCAACATCCATCTCTTCACTGACTTTGATGGAACTTGGTCAGCGCAGAGACTGCGTTCACTCGTGGCATCACAACGGGCCGCTATGCGTGCTCAAGTGAGCTTTTTGATATCAGAGCTACCAGTTCGACCTAACCTAGTGCTTTTACTTTGCAGATAATCTCATTGATTTATCGCGAAGGAACATGGGGTGTGTTAATGGCTTAGCAATGTACTGTGCTTTTACTTTGCAGATAATCTCATTGATTTATAGCAAAGGAACATGGGGTATGTAAATAGCTTAATCAAAAGCTCCTATCGATTCCAGCGTTAGGGGAAATAAAATCTATGGAATCACAATATGGTAATGAAACTTGTGGTCAATTAGATATCAAGTACGACGGGAAAGGGTAAGAGAGAAGTCTGCATTCGCACTCATTCTCAATCGTATAAGTGTGGCAATTTGTGAATTGATAGCCGTTTCCACCTACTTATCTACCGAGAGTCAAACAACCGTATTTTCGTATACGTACATACATACATACATAATTGGACATTACAACCCTTCAGTCAGGATTACGGCCTAGCTTCTCACACCACTCATGTTGTGTACCTTAATTTTATACTTGAGTGGCGGTACCTGCAGTTTAGCGTCGACTTCGAACGACAGATTTTTGAGAACTGTTTCATGGCAGGTTTATATACTCTCAGAGTTTTTGTCAGAAATCTGCTGAGAGGAAGTCGCCGAAGAAATGTTTTGTTCATATTTCGTTTTGAGATCTGGCCTGGAGCTCGAACCTGGGCTTTACGTCTAATAAGCGAACACACTACCTACTAGACTACGGCGACTCGAAAACAACTTCTGCTCTCTTCCTATCCCCTATTGGAGAATAATTTCGCATACAATCTTCAATAATTGAGACCAAGCGGAATGAGTCCGCATTTAGCATAGCCTGGAAACAGCTCCATTTTTGATTACGCTATAAAGGTGATTTTTAATTCTACTGGATTGGGTTCATTCATTTCCCATGTCCTTGTCTTCCTAGGGTTTATCAGATAAACATTTATTCGAAGGTATTGAACATGACTGAGAAAAAGGTTTTTGAGCTAAATGGAGATTACATTGGAAAATCAAAACGAATTTTCCTAAATTTGGCACCCATGTCATAGTAATCAATACTTAAGAGTGTAAATTGTTCCCGTTTTTATTTAAAACCCCTTAAGTCAAACACTTTTTCGAATGTTTTTGCTTTAAAACCTCCTTGAACCATACATTACTCCACTTTTTTCTTTTTTTTTTGCTGCTGCATGATTTTCATTATATTAATTTTATTAAACATTGTTTTTGTTTTATTTGCAGAGGATTTTTTTTCTGTATTTTTTTCTTTCTTTCTAAATTTATGAAAAACAAGACACTCGAAAGTTTATTGTTACCCTACATGGCTTGCAAACTTAAGCAGTTTTGCAACAGCAGCAACAGTAACAGGAATACAATAACAACAATAAAGTACTTAAGTGTTAAAAATAAAAAAAACGAGAGCAGAGAGAGAGAGCGAAATAAAAAACGATTTTTGTAAGAAACAATATGCATGTGTGGGTGTCTGTAAGAGAGTGTGTGTTATTATTTACGAAATATTGAAAAATATTGCCACTTTAAGTAAATGAGTCATTCACTAAGTAATGTTAACAATGCTCTTGCACTTACACTCGCTCTCTCCGTTTCACTCTGTGTGTGTGTGTGTGTGTATTTTTGCAATAACAAGAAGAGATAAACATGGAAAACATGCCAATAAATACAACAACAACAACAACCGCAACAGCAGCTGTATAGACAAAACAATAATGCTAGAGTATAAATAGCACAGAGTGTGAGAGATTGTAATTGTATGTATGTATGTATGTATGTGAGTAAGTATAAGAACATGATTTTCTATGTTTAACAATAACTTGCATATTTCTATGAGGTAAAGCAAAGTAACACAGTGTATGTATGTAAGCAGTGTATTGAGATTTACATGTTCTAAGGCTTGTAGGTATGGCATGTTATACATTCTATTATTATGTTGTTTAAATGCATGCATGTGTGTGTAGGTAGTGTGGTGGTAGTGGTAGTATCAATTTATATACCTAAAGTATGTGTCTGACATTTATAACCTAAAATTCTCAACAACATTATAATATACCAGGAGCTGCAATACCAATAATAGGAAACTGCAATAGCAACAACAACACTAATAGCAATAATAATAACAACTACTTCAAGCACAACACAGCAATACAGCACAACACAAAACAGCACATTCATTGTAATTTTCATGTGTAATAACGTCAGATTCATCGTCATCTTCATCATCATCAGGCATGATTCGCAGAGAATACTTGCTTTTCTTCATTCTGCTAGCCTCTCGCTCTCTTTATCTACCGTTTGCTATTCATATTGGGTTTTATGCATTTAACGGTAAAGCAAAATACAGCTGCTGCAGCAGCAACATCACAGCAATATGGCTGGCTGTGTGGCAATATTAAGTTGCGTAAAGTCGTATGTTATTACCAGAAACATTGGAAAGGGAAAGGGCAGAGGAGAAAGCTAAAGGAAATACAAGTCTATGTGTATGTGTGTGTGTAATTGTTGTTGTTGTTGTTACACATACTTAATAACTTAAGTCAACCTTATTGTCATTGTAGGTTTTCTTCACATACAACACAAATTGGTATTTAAGTATGTCATTTGCTAATATTACTGTTATCTATACACACTCACGCACACACACACTTATGCCCACATATTTATAAAATCTATACAAGAGGTACGTGGTGTACATACATGCTACACCAACCATCTATCCAACGCTTGCATTGTTAACTTGTCATCTCTCTTAGATTTTCTATTGAAAAGAAACGAAAAAATATATCCCCCGGCATACAATATTATAAAATACAGAGGTTTTCTAAGGCTCCCATTGAATTCTTCACCGAGATATTAACAAGCCAAGAGAAAGAGAGGGGGGGGGAGGGGGGTGTTGTATGGCAATATTAACTAATTTGTTGTCAATATGTGTTCATACATACTACATTGAATCGCTTGGCTTTAAGTGCTGTCGTTTGCTAAAAGCATAAAACCTAGTAAATATTGATAAATTAATCGATATACGATAGATTTCTTTTTTTTTTTTGCTCATTCAACAACAATAATAGAAAGAAAAATTATTGAATTCAAGGAAATTATTGCCTGTCATTTTCAAAATGTGAACATTTTCTTTTTTTTTTTTTTGCTCAAATGGAGGACAAAGCAATTTGTATAGAAAATAATATTCATATTTAATATGCAATAATAATAGAAAACGAGCACACGGATAAAGGAAGTTGGAAGAGTGATACAAATAATTTAAATGAAAAAATTATGCAAGGCCTCCTGAGAGAACAAAACTTATGGTATTCAGAGGAATATATAAGACCTCGAATACATATCCTGCCAGACTGGGCAGAATTTAATTGAGTTTCTTCTTTACAGTAAAATACGTGGGCTTATGCTCAATTTTCAACTCCTATGGAAACATTATATCCACGAAAGTGTCCAGAAAGCTAATTCAGCTCTGTAATCCAGTAAACATGCCATTTTAGAACCTAAAAACCTGCTTTACTTTTTGCCCTTATAAGGCAATAGTTGTCTGGCAGGCAATTTACCATTCTTTTTACTGGGATAGCGTTCAGTGTACGTTACGCTATGCTGACTTGATTTCCTACTAAGCAATCAGATTAAGTTGGACTCATAGAACTTTATCAATTGTGAATGTACCGATTGAACCGGTGTGTATCCATATCCCGTATAGAAGCCATTAAAACATGAAAAAGATTCTCTGGATCGATGTGGCTCGCAGTTGAATGAGAAAACAGAATGTTCTGTGTATATAAAGGACTTACAAACATACTTACTTTTTCATTACAACCCTTCAGAAGAAGAGAACACTCCACACTTTCCCCTTAGGAAATATTCAATCCCTCAAAACTAGAGGGCAATTTCTCTGTTGCCGTCAAAAACCTGAGGGTTATGATCAATCCCCAAAGCTTATGAAAGCAGGATATCGTCAAAAGGACTTGAATAGCTTACAGTGAGCGCCAAAAGTGAATAAACACTACTGAAATAATTCATTTTCTTAGGATAGCGAGAAAGGTAAATGAGAATCGTCGAATAAATTTCCAAAAATAAAAACGTTTTTTATTACTTATAAAATATTAAAACAAAAACAACAATTCATGATAAAGGAACTTTTTTTTATACCAAAGAACATAATAGAAAATTTTAAATTATAGTGGGTGTTGACGGACTTATGGCGCTCACTGTATGTGTCTCTCTATTCCCTCCTGGTAATACAGGGCCATAGCTGAGCCTGTAAGACTTTATGGATCGCCAACAGCAGTGAAACAATGTAAATGGCATTAGAGGTGATTTGCCATTCCTATCTCTAGTACCCTAAGAACATAAAATAAAAGTATCCTAGACTTTATGCCTTGCTACAACACCCATCCCTGACAATTGCAAGCAATGATATATTGCTTCCTGCTGGGTTTCTTTTACGAAAACCAAGAGTAGGACTTGTATGACAACGCAACCGTAGAGGGTCCATGCTGATTGATGCGGCTGTGCATTTAACAAAATCTGACACGTATGTATAATTATATCACCGGGTGATCCTCCTTTAAGCCAGCTCGTGCTTAAAATTTTCTGGAAACATATACCGTTGGCTTGAAGTTGGATGCTTGGAAGCAGGTTGTGGTATATTTATCGAGGATTAAATATTAAAAACTCATACAAACTCCCGTCTTACAGCAGTATCTTTTAGGCGTATGTCATGGCTGTTCTCAAGGTGATTAATTAATTACCTGCTCAATAATAGAATATTTTGCGAATGTACATGGCAATTAGAATACCAGAAAATGCCTAAGGAAAGTCTTAGCTATATTCAAGGATTTTTATGAATCTCGCCTATTTCTCTCGCCAGGAAATTAAAGTATACTCGAACGTACGAGTCGGACCGGGACCGACTGAATTGAAAGACCGAATTGGAAGACTAAATTGGAAGGTCGAACTGGAAGACCGAATTGGAAGGCCAAATTGGGGGACCGAATTGGAAGGCCAAATTGGGAGACCGAATTGGAAGGCCAAATTGGGAGACCTAATTGGAAGACCGAATTGGAAAACTGAATTGGAAAACTGAATTGGAAGACCAAATTGGAAGACCGAATTGGAAGACCAAATTGGAAGGCCAAATTGGAAGACCGAATTGGAAGACCGAACTAAAAGACCGAATTGGAAGATTAAATTGAAAGGCCGAACTGGAAAACCGAATTGGAAAACTGAATTGGAAAACCGAATTGGAAAACTGAATTGAAAAACTGAATAGGAAAACTGAATTGAAAAACTGAGTTGGAAGACAGAATTGGGACACATCTGTATGATCTGAGCATCCCTTAATCCCAATTAGGGATCAATTTCACGCCTTAGTTAATACTGCCTGGGTAGAGGAGAGGACCGATATCGCCCACACTTCATTCTCTTTCCAACAAATATTTTCTATGTGATCTCTGTCTCGGCATAACACTACATAATAAGAAGTCACGCCCTCGGATAAACGGATTTCCCGCTCTATCTCTTATTTCACGATGCCCAACATGAAGAGGTTGGTTTCAGTATAAACAAAAAAGTTACTTCCGCAACTCCAATACAAAAAAGTACTATTTTGTTCAAACACTACAAAGGAGAAAAGCAATCTTGTAACTTATTGTCAAGCTCGCTTTTCTATGGCATACAAACAATTAAAATAGAAATACAAATTCTTGTCCAGTTGTGATCAAAACATAATACACAAAATCTCTACAGGCAACCAAATGATATCCTGTATTAAACAAATTTTTAAAACTTTTTAAACACTTCACTTGTCATTTCAATAATTTTAAATATTTATAAAAAAAAATATGTCACCATAGTTGTCATTAAATTTGCTTTGGACTGAACTCAGACAGAAGTATGAAAAAAGATTTAAAAAAAGCCAAAAAAAGAACCTCATTTAACACTTATTTATTGAAACATTTATAACTTCTTTCCTCAGTTAACTGAATATCTTAACGACAATGTACATACGTACATATAGTCATACAAAAGGTAATAAAGATAGGAAAACAGTAAAAGCCATATCGAAATTACAAAAAAAAAGAATAATTATTAAAGAAAAATAAATTTTAAAAAAAGTGGCTGAGAATAAAAGATTTTAAGAAAACTTTTTAAAAAATTCAGAAGAAAAATTAAATTTTCATTAAATATGGTAGTAAAGGCGTAACGGCTATGAATGTAAAACCGTTTTTAAGAAACAAATTTAAACTGAAATGCTTACACTTACATATGCGTGTTTGCATGAGAGAGAATACAATTTAAACAAACGAAATGAAACGAAAAGAAATGATATGAAATGCATGTCAATGTACGCGTTTATATATGTATGCGTGAGAGAGAGAGAGCAACAATATACGGTTAACATTAATAACAGCAGCAATAAGCATTTACAGTTACAAATACGACAGCAACAACTATTTACACAGACTATGTGACTACACATTGAATTTACACACTTTCATTATAAGCATGGCTATGGTAGTTGAGTGTGTGTGTAAGCATATGCCTCTCTCTCTCTCTCTCTTTTGTCTATCTGCCAACCAGTTAATTGCCATTATAACGCAAAAATAATGCAAAAAAAAACAGAAAGTTTTTCGCTGAGATTGCGGAAACTCAAGAGAAATGAAAACGTAATGTGTGATGATTCTCCGACTTTTCCTATTTGTTTTTCCTCCATGTTTTCCTCTTTTTTTTCTTTTTTTTGACTACTTTAGCAATAACATTAACGTCACAACAACATTAACGTCACAACAACCACAGTACTGACAACAAAAACAACAACAAACATAATAATAACAGTAAAAATAACAACAACAAGAAACCCGTACGTTAACATTTTTACAAATACACGCTCATACGCAGACTAGCCACCACATATATATGCACATCCGTTAAACAACACTGAAAGAAATAAAAGAAAGAGCAGCAAAACAAAGCACCAAAAAGATAAGATGTATTCTACCTTAAAGAGCAGAAGTGAGTACATGTCGCAGTACAAGAGGTTATCCATTTATTGGTTTTGAATACGATAGCCTAACAAGATTATCAAATAAAAAATTTCCTTCATTGAACGATTTGCCACTTTAACAAGCAAAGAAGAAGTCACTGTAGTATAACAGGTAGTGCGTTGTTTCATTAGACAACTCAAACAAAAGGAAAAAATTATTTCTTTCGGCGCCTTCCTCTCAGCCATTTTTTGCAAAAACTCTGGCAAGAAAAACTTCTCAAATCTGGCGATCATAGACGACGTTTAACAGTAGGTCCCGCCACTCACGGATAAAATTAACAGCATTCAGGGTGGATAGTGTAAGAAGCTGGGTTGTAATCCTGACTAAAGTGTTGTAATGACCAATCGAGTTAATTAAGTTTGTGCGTATTGAGGCGAACGCTCTGAAATCTTGTTCAACGATAGTTTATCTCTACTAAAAATACAATGTCAACAAACTGAACTCCCTTTTCAATGTTATGCAGCATATATATGGGTGCAGAACTGAGTACATGTGACTTATTTTGGTTCTGTGATAGCTGTGATCTGAATTTATAAGTTTAGATCCTGAATAATATCGAATTTATTAAGAAATAACCCAGAGATAACCACAAAAAATGTTCTTTGTAGAATCATTGTATGCCTACTTTTGCCATCCACTGTATGGTACTTTGTGTGTGTGTGTAAGTTTAAGTGCCAGTATTTGTTTAAAGGGAAGTGAAGAAAA
Source organism: Sarcophaga rosellei (assembly GCA_930367235.1). Lineage (NCBI taxonomy): Eukaryota > Metazoa > Arthropoda > Insecta > Diptera > Sarcophagidae > Sarcophaga > Sarcophaga rosellei. Next base: position 8,618,813 of record OV884020.1, on the reverse strand, counting down.
TAGTCATTATTATTGCATTTTATAACAATGATTGCTCTTATACACACTAACATACAGACACACTTACACTTACATTTAAAAGCACAAACACATACAGAGACACACATACTTATACTTGCGTGTATACTTTACTTTAAAGTTTGGTTGTTAATAATGAGCCTGATATTCTTCGTTTGTTCGTTCATAATAATAATAACGATAATTTTATTCCAACTCATTCACATGCTTTCTCTCTCTCTCTCTCTGTCTCTCTCTCAATCGTCATACATTTCATGCATATATTACAGACGTTCATTCATTCATTTATTCATTCATTCATGATGATTATGCTGATGACTATTGTTAAGTAATTTTTAAAGGATTTCATATTCCTTTTTCTACTTCTTGTTGTTTTTTTTTTTTGTTGTGTTGAGTTTTATAAAAAAGAAATGATTTTTAAATAAAATGAAAAACATTTTGTCTGCCTCTGCCTGTGTTGTGTATAGTCATTTGTGTGCGTATGCGTGTGTTCTTTTGAAAAAATCTGCCACAGTTTCTTGTGCACTTAAAAGCCGAGTATGTTTTTCCTTTAAGTGGGTTAATAATTTATAGGCTCTGGTGTTTCTCTCTCTCTCTCTCTTTCTCTCTTTGAATTGAAAGCTTCTGTCAGCGAAAATGTATAATTTTTAATGATGCTGACGTGGTTTAAATGATTTTAAGGAAAAATATTCAATTTGAAGTCATTTGGCGTTAAAGAGTTTAATATGATAAGTTAAAGGACCTCAAGGAATACCTTGAAGACATGTTCTTTTGAAGTAAAAACTAAGTTTTGGTACATATTTTAGGTTTATTGGGAAATATTATCGATTTAAATCATTCTTATGGAGCTCTAAATTGGAGCCTTAACAGAATTCTTCTCAGCTCATCTTCAACTGAGCTGGATGTACAATTATGACGTCGTTTCTTGGTAGAAAGGCTTTTGTATGGAATTGAAAATTTGCCGCTCTACAGTGAAGACATTTTCTCTTTCTATATCTTTTAGGTGGTATGCGGTCATGCAGGAAATCTAAATTGCAATACAATGCTAATCATTGCCAGATTTCAAGAGCGATAGGTTAGGTAGGGCACCACACACGTAGGATGTGACGACTTTCTCTTTGGTGCGGTTAGGTACATTTACCCCTCCTCGGCGAGAAAAAAAAATAGGTTAGGTAGTGGTAGCTTCAACTATCAAAGCTCATTTAGGCACGCATAGCGGCCCGTTGTGACGCCAAAGGTAAGCGTAGTCTCTATACAGACCGAATTCCAACAAACTAGGAAAGAATTTGGTCAGCGCAAGGGTTGCACATTAAAAGCACGGCTACCCTAGTGCTGGAAAACCGGGTTAAAAGTTGAATAAACGAAGCTGTATCCTTGACATCAATGGATGATAACTTCGTTAAGCTGGCAAAGAATAGAGAGCCAATTTCCTCGCAAGAGATAAGTATTGACAAAGAAAGTGGATAACCGTTCCCTCTTCTCCAGTAGATCTACACCCATGGCAGAAGTCGTTAGATGGGAGCCGCATTATTTCTGCGTGTCTTCCCATAACGCAATGACCTCTGAGCATGGCCACTGTGATCGAGATGCCATTACGATTAACCCCGAGTAGCTGGTTGATGCGCCTTCCATACATAAAGGCCCAAGTGCGAATTAAGCTTAGCAATTTTGGAGCACCACAAACCACGGAAAAGCTCAATAAATCCTATGACATCGTTGCGCCAGAAATTTTAATGAGGACAGAACATTCTGGACGTTCAATTGAAGTCTATATAGCCTTACTATTGAAAAAATGCACAACATGATGTTAGTCATTGGTTTTTTGAAAGCGCGCTAGACTGTCAAAACTATACGCATCACACATGACTCAATGTTTTAAATTTTTTAAAATCATTGGTACAGGAAAGTTAGCGGGTAGCTTGCCGTTCAAAGACAAGATCACATGGTGGCCCATATGGCCCACTGTGTTACACAATGGGGGGTAAGTGCTCTTGTCATGATTCTCTAGGTGTGGGTTTGAATCATAAAGAGATCCGGATCAAACTGTCCAGTTTTCTCAGTGGCACATTCGCCACAATGCCCTCATATTCAAAGGCTCTGTTACCCAAAAACCGATGACGTCTCTGTTGAAGTACAGGAAAGTCGCAATTGCTCATAATCTAGTGTTCAAAGTTGTTCAATGACAAATTGGATACGTTTTTCCTTATGTTTGCTACATAGCTGGCACATAACAGCAAGATAGAGGCCAAATAGCAATTAAAATTTGAGGACTTCTCAGTAATAATCGGTGTTAGTGGGGACCAAAAGGGATTTGTTAAGCAATAAACTCCTGGCATCAGTTTTTCTGGCTACCCAAGAAACATCGCAAAAAGCTGAGGGAAGACTATATTAGAGAATCAAATGTTTTCATATCCACACTTCGTTGCCATGTTGGATTACTACAGCTTCTTTTAAGGCATCCTTCTAGATATCTGCCCTACTGATATTTGCCCTCTTTTTTATATGCCAGCGTATGTCGTCCATATATTATGTTTAATCAGCTTAAAACTAATTTTCCTCCAACAAAGAGGTCACATTCTTTTAAAAGTTAATTAAAATCTTACATTTTTCTTCTATTTTACTTTCGTTGTCCTAAGCCGTTACTGACTTTTGCTGTTTGCACAGTTTCCCCCAAAAAAAAATAAAAAAAAGTTGCGGAATTACGAAAATTACTTTCGAAGAAAATGTTTTTCTTCTTCTTCTTCTTCTTAAAGACTCTTAAATATGTTTTGACATAATCTCTCTAAAGCATAAAAATTTTACCGTGTTTTAAAAGAAAACAAGAGAGAGAGAGAAAATACGAGTAATTAACACATTAACACACTACGACACGGCATTACCTTTCTAAACGGTTGACAGCAAAAACCCATTTGTTTTGATAAAAACAACAACAACAAACACTTTCTATTAAAATTGAAAATGCCACGAGGTTTAAAGAAAGTTTTGGAAAAAATCTCCGTAGATGTTCACACAAATATTTCTAATGCGAGACGTATGAGTGATATTTTGTATGAAGGAATTAATACCAAGAAATATTGCTCATACGTCAGCGTATACTTCTACAGATTCAAAGTATTGTTTTAAGTTTTTCTAAATTTTATTTACGAATTTTTAATTCAAAATGACATTGTTTTTAACAATTCTATGCATTTCTTGTAAACAAAAAATATTAAAAAATTAAAAAAAAAAAACATTTTTTTATTTAACCTGTCTTGCTGCCTTAATTTAGTCTTTAAATCATATGCAGTGTATACGAACGGATAATAATTTTTTGTTGTACAACAAAAAAAACCAACAACAATAACAAATTAATTATTTGTTGTTATAAATTAACCAGATATTAGTACGCATATATATTACAAGCTTATTCACTCATCTATTAATGACTGCTTTGCATACACAATTTATTTACTGGCTGAATGGCTGGCTGGCTGACTGGCTTGCCTAGCCAAGGCTAGTTTACTAGCCCCAGCATGGCTGGCATTTCAAAAACACAAAAAAAAAATGAGAATTTTTTTGTATCTGTTTAATGGTTTATAATGAGGTTGTTGTCCATAATTTAAATTTTTTTTCTATGAGAAGTTTTTGTTTTTGTACACAAAATGTATTTGTTCTGTTAATTAATTGTATAAATAATTTATAACTGGGTGATGTTTTTTTCCTCGTTTTTTGTGAAGCATAGCCATATATAGTTATGAATAGATTTACATTAAATATGTACAACAAAGTAGTCCATTTAAGGTAGAAATGTTCATAGGCAATCAGGAAGTTAAAACATGCCTACTAAAATACTAAACAAAGCTTTACTGTGACTTGAATACAGTGTACGAAATTAAAATAGTCGCATTTAATATTTCGGTGTATTATTCAAATCAAAAGAACTTTATTTGTTTTTTTTGCCACATTAATAAAATTTTTCAAACTTAAATTAAAATATATGTTTAAATTATAAAAACAACGATAAATTAAAATGTTATAGGAAAATAAAGTAAAATGTATGCGAAATTTAAAATAGACGCAATTAAAACAATATAAAAATTATGAATTCCATTTAGATTAAAAAATAAATTCATAACTGATTAATATTTAGTAATCCCTCCTCTATTTTGTATAATACCAAACATACAACTGGGCATTGATTCTACTAGATTTTTTAATATTCTAAGCTCAAAATTTAGCCAGGACTGGAGAATTGCCGTTTTCAGCTCACTCACTGTGTTGTATTGCTTTCCGTTGCTATAAACATCTCTTGACATGATTCCCCAAAGATTTTCTATCGGATTCAAGTCCGGACTTCTAGCAGGCAAGCCTAGAATTGGGATAGCAGCCGATGCAAATAATGCTTTTGAGACTTTCGAGACGTGGATGCTAGCGTTATCCTGCTGAAAAGTTATGTTTTTATCCAAATTATCTTCTAGATAATTTACTAAAACATCTTTCAACATTCTCACGTAGGTTTCAGTGTTCATTTTAGTAGAAATGAAACACAAATGAAGCTTCCCATAGTAGCTGAAATCGCCCCATACCATTACAGTACTTCCGCCAAAGCTTCTGCTCATTCTGGGTGCGTTCGGTTTTTGCAAATCATGCCAATAATGACTGTGTCCATTCGGGCCATCCAATTTGAATTGTTTTTCGCCGGAAAAAGGAATGTTTCTCCATTCCTCTGTCCATGACATGGTATATTTGGCAAATTCCAATGTCCGCGATTTATGAGAACATGATAACGGTGGGATTTTGGCTGATTTTTTCCATTTAATGTTACAGTCAGATGATAAAATTTGTTGAACTCGACGTTTTCCTACAGGTAAGCCTAATTTCAGGACAATTTGGGAAGAATGAAGCTTATTTTTAGTGGCCTCTTGTTTAAGTTGACCAATTTGGCGTTTGCTTAGTTTTGTGTTTCTCTTATTTCTTTTTGCTGATTTATTATTTTTTGTAGTTTTTTGCAAACACGTACGAACTAGATGCTCTGATCTTCCAATTCTTCTACCTATTTCCCTTTTTGAATAGCCTTCTTCATTTAAAACTCTTATTAAAGATCGCTCCTCTTGTGTTACGTGTTTTCCTCTACCCATTGCGCCCCCATTGCGCCTAAGAATTCTCGATATGGACTCATACTGATACTCAATGATGCAAATCGAAAAAGCACATGTTTTTTTTTACAAAAAATCTGCATTTTGTAACTAAAAATTAAATAAAAGTACTTGCGCCTATTTAAATTTCGCTCTTTATTTGGTATTTTTTTGAGTAAATGCCCCATTAGTATTATATCGAGAGGAAATTCCAACAACAATGTATACAAAAATATTTCCTAGCTACCAACTACTGAATATTGGGAAATATTGGTAAATTGGAAACAAGTTGAACCAACTACTTAAAATTATTATTAAATCTGTCATTGCGACTATTAAAATTTCGTCCACTATCCTACTTATGACTTGATTAAGACTACCAGAAATTGATATTTCAATACAGCTTTGAAGCTTGAACTGCCTGGATAAGCAACAAACAAAGACATCCTCATTGGAGTCCAAGTTTCTAGAAATTTATGCATAAAACTGAGTGCAAATGATCTTATAACTCGCAACCTAAATTGAAAGGAGGCGAGTGTAGGTCTTCTTCTAATTATTTCCCATACTGTTGCCCATCCATCTGTTTTTTTTTACAATTTCTTGTCAATCATTTGTAGCCACATGAAGCATTTTAAGGTCGTACAACGTACCACCAAAACATCCCCTACTAAGGCAGCTCAGAGCTACCCTGCCAGGAGCCAGTGTAACATCAGAGACGCCACCTTTATAGGAAGAGATTAAAGTGGATAGGTTGGAGTGGTAGTTTTGATACCAAAAGCTCTCTTGAGCATACATAGTGGCCCGTTGTGATGCCACTGGTAAGGGCAGTCCCCGTACTGACAAATTTCCACTGAATTCATAGCAAAAATTGGTCAGCGAGGGAGCTGCACATAGAAAGTGGTTTATTATGACAACATTTCATCGGCGGAACGCCGATTCATATGTCAGATTTTGAACGATTCTCTATTGCAATAGCATGATATCATTGTTCAGTTATTGATCACTGTAACCCTTTAGGCAGAATTTCGACCAAGCTCTTCGCATCCTAATAAAATCCTATTTTCAAGTTCAAGACATGTAGCCACAGTAAAGTAGACTAGTCCTGCAAAAGTAATTGGGCACATGGCCACAAGCCCTTGTGACTAGCATCATTATATTTACTTAATCAGTCATTACAACCATTTAGCCAGAATTACAAGCGAGCTTCACACACCACCATTGTTGTGAGCGTTAATTTAAAACATGTGAGTGGCTGGGCCTCCAGTTTAAAGTCGACTCCCAACGACAGATTTTTTGAGAAACTTTACATGGCAATTTTACTTACGCTCAGAGTTCTTGCCAGAAATATGTTGAGAGACAGTCGTAGAAGAAATATTTGTTCATATTTCGTTTTGTTGGAGATGTCTGACCTCAGGTTTGAACCGTGGCCTCACGTCTAATAAACCAACACACTAGCTTCTAGAAGACTAAGACTTTTAAGAAATTTATTCATGGCAGAAGTATTTTATTTTTGGCGGAATTCCTGCTGAGAGGTAGAGGCCGAAAAATATTTCTTCATATATCGCTTTGTGGGAGATGTGTGACCTGTGGTTTGGACCGTGGCCTCACGTCTAACAAGTCTACACAATACCTACTAGACTACAGCGACGTCAAAGATTTTTGAGAAACTTTTTCATGGCAGCAAGTCTTTTCTTTTTGTCAGTAGTCTGCTGAGAGAAAGTCCCCGAAGAAATATGTTTTCATATTTTGTTTTGCTGGCGAAGTCTGACCTGAGGTTTGAACTGGGGCCTCACGTCTAATTAGCCAACACACTACCTTCTAGAAGACTATGGCGACTTCAAAGATTTTTGAAAAACTTGTTCATGGCAGAAGTCTTCTCTTTTTGCAGGAACTTCTGCTGAGATGCAGTGGCCGAAGAAATATTTTTTCATATTCCGTTTTGTGGGAGATGTCTGACCTGCGGTTTGACCCGTGGCCTCACATTCAATAAGCCAACACATTACCTACTAGACTATGGTGGCTTCAGAGAATTTTTAAAAACTTTTTCATGGCAGAAGTCCTCTCTTTTTGATGGAACTCCTGCTGAGAGACAGTGGATGAAGAAATATTTTTCGTTTTGCTGGAGATGTTTGACCTGGGCTTTGAACCATGGCCTCACGTTTAATAAGCCAACACTACCTACTAGACTACGGCGATTTCAAACTAATTATGTAACCCGAATTCATATAAATCATCTATGCACAGTGGTTGAATTAACTAGTTAATGTCTACTAAAAGACGTTGAAGCATTTCAATTGCCCTCTTATGATTTTTGTAAATTAACAATTTGAGACTACCTAGCTTAGTTGCACTTAGCGCTGTCGTTGAATTGCATTCCCCCTTAAAGGGTATGTTATAGTCGGTTTGCGACACAAAAAAAATTTATTTTTGTTTTTATTGTATTGCGGTAATGTTAAATGGCAACCAAAAACAATAAACAAAACAAAAAATTGCATTTGTTAATGTGTTATAAATTGCAAAACTTGTTTAAATGCCTGTTTATTGTTTATGGAATCAATTGAGAGTTTTTTTTTTTTGCTTATGGCGCCCATTGTTTTTGTTTTTTTTTTGTAATTTTAATATATAAAGTGTTTAAAAAAATCTATAATAAAAACAATAATAATAATAATGTTAATGTCATTTAATTTATAACGCATTTAATTTTTTTTTTGTTAATTTTTTTTGCAATAATTTTTCATGTTCAATAAACGGCAGACTGATGTAAAAAGTTTTATACTTTTTTTAATGATTTTTTTATACATGTTTTTTAGTTATAAAATAAATTAGTTTTTTATAAAATTAACACTACAATTGTATGATATTTTTTATGATTTTTCAATGATTTTTTAAAAATTTTTTATTTTTATATCATATTTTTGCCAAATCATTAACATGACATGCAGACTACGACTATCAAAGCCTGCAAACAGCCACAGAAATTTGTAATAAAAATCAACAACAACAACAACAGCAGCAGCAAACTCAGGCATAATGTTATTCATTTATGACAAGAATAATTTATTAAACAGAATATTTAAGTTGTAACATTTTTTTTTATGAATATTTCCTCTGGTTTTTCTGTATTGACACTCACCAATTGAGCTGGTGGCGGGTGAAAAAGAAGAACAGGAAAAAAATAAATTTTTATTTAGAATTGCAAATGTCACTCACAAATGACAGGTCGTATGTACATTTTAAAATTAGAAAAATTTATTTAAAAACAGCATTTTAAATTAATTCTAATTATACTACACACAACCACCATACCCAACTCCATACAACGAATGAAATATTGTGCCAAATAATCCTTCATATATTACCTTCTAAAAGCCTTTCATGTTGTTCAACCATTTATTACCTTCAAAGAAATTAGTTTCTTAAAGAAACAATTTTTTAATAGCCTTTAAGCCCAGTGACAACCTTTAATTATAATAAATAAAGAAATTTTGTTCCTCAAAAAAACAAAACAAAAAATGGCCTGAAAAAGGGTTTGATGAAAGGGGTTTCTGTAATAATTTCATGAAAAATTATGGAACAAATTTGTGTTAAACACGAACACCAGCTTAAAAAACAAACCCCCAACAGAAGGAAATGAAATGCTTGCTCTATAAATCAAATCCTTTAAAAGAAAGAAAACTGCTGCCCTCTAATCAAACAAATGACTAGAGATTTATGGTTGTACGGGGTGGGGGGGTCATAATTTTCTAATTTTTTTATTTGTAAAGCAAATCATAATTTATTTATGAAAAATTGCGTACAAAATATTAAAAGCCTATAGCAATCGTTATGCTATTTTTGGAGTGGAAAGGCAGTATATTAACACCAATAATCAAAATACCGCTGTTCAACTATGTTCTACACTAAAGCCCCGTTTAGCCAAACGTCCACAAAACGGTACATTCGTTTTTAGAATAAGAAAAGCAATGTGATGGATTAACAAACCGTGATGTAATTTCTGTAAGCATTTACATTGCTTTTCATATGTTAAAAACTAACGTACGTTGTGTTACGTTCCGTGGACATTTGGCTAACCGGGGCTTAATACATGAGGTAAGTCCTTGCGGAGAAATGAAGAACCCAGCTCTTCTCATAGTTTGAGCATGGCTTGATAACAGAATAGACACCGTTTTGATAAGTAGCCTCCGAAAAATATTAGAAAAATGGAAGCGTACTTTCGAGCCCAAGGCCAGACATCAAAACGAAATATGAAAAAAATAGTACTTCGGCGACTTCCTCTCAGCAGATTTCTGGCAAAAACTCTGAGAGTAAATAAACCTGCCATGAAAAAACTTTCTCAACATCCGTCGCTCGGAGTCGACGTTAACACCACTCAAGTATAAAATTAAGGAACACAACATGAGTGGTGTGAGAAGCTAGACCGTAATCCTGACTGAAGGGTTGTAATGGCCAATTATGTATGTATATATCTAAAATAGAATTCAAGAGCGCTAGCCAATAATTGGATGCGGTTATCGATGGCATGTTAAAGTAACACACGAAATTCAACAGCAAAATGACATCTGTGAACCAGAGAGCATTGGCGGTGGCTAGCCAATATTTGGATGCGGTTATCGATGACACGTTAAGGTAACACGTGATATTCATCAGCGAAATGACATCTGTGAACCAGAGAGCATTGGCGAGGCTTATGCCAAATATTAGAATACCAGGGATAGCAAAACTGTCGCTGTAGTCTAGTAGATGGTGTGCTGGCTTATTAGACATGAGGCCACGGTTCAAACCCCAGGTCAAACATCTCCAACAAAATGAAATACGACAAAAATATTTCTTTCGGAGTCTTACTCTCAACAGATTTCTATTAAAATACTTTTATAGTAAATAAAATTGTCATGACAATGTTTCTCACGAAAAATCCGGCTTTAAGCTGTAAATCCCACCACGCATGTATAAAATTAACATGCACAACATAAGTGGCATGTGAGCTAGCTCGTAAAGCTGACTGAAGGGTTGTAATGACCAATGTATGTATGTATGCACGCAGTTTGTTGTTACGCTAGGCAATGAAAAATTAAAACTTTGGTTTGATTATCTTTAATAATAATACCCGGCAAAAAAAAATGTTTTTTGTTGGCTCTGCGATCTATTCGAGATTGACAATTAAATTGCAGTTTTACTGGCGAGAAAGTGATCATACTGCGGCTATAAAAATGGAAAAACAATGGAATTTTGAAGCTAACGAGCCCACCGCGATGTAACGCCTTACGGTAGCCCTGTAATGGCAGAGGGGTTTAACACATATAGTTATGGATTTAATACATAGGCGCCAGAGATGCTAGATGGCGAAACATAAGTGTCTTTTAAGCATTTCCTTTACCACAATATTGTACACCAAAAATTATATTTATATTGTGCCAAAAAATTCTAAAAACTTCAATTAGGCTCATGTTAATTCCTTGATTTATTTCTTAATAAAACTTTTTTAAGATTTAGTTTCTTTTAATTTTCTTTTCTAGGTTCGAACACTCCGAAATTATTTTCTTTAGAAAACACTCGACATTTTTAGTCATAAATTCATGAGAAGAAAAAAAACTAACAGTTCCTATACATATGTACAATACATACACACAATATCGGTACAATAATAAATTAATAATAAATATTTATTCTTATTTTTTTTCGTTTTACAATTTACAAGTTTATTATTTATTACGAAAACAAAATACAAAAAAGAATAAGAATTCTTTTCTTTCCCTTTTCTGTTTCGTTTTCTTTAATTTATTATTTATATTTTTGTGGTCCAGCAAAGGAACGAACAAACAAACAACCTCTTAACCCCCTAAAATAAACGGAATTTCTTTGTTGTTTTTTTTCTTACTCTCGCACTCTGTTTTAAGAACATACGAATATTTACAATACAATATATTGTAAATGTATGTGTAGGTGCATGTGTACGTGTATATCGGTATAAGAAAGAAATCATCATGTTTGTTGTTATTTATTTTCATATTTATTACCCGCATGTATTTACAATTATAACAGGAATACACACACAATACTTGTAATACATGTACACAGAAACAAAACTACAACAATACAGTAAAAGCCATAGAAAGCAGCAGAGCCATGAGTAGGACAACAAGAGTGCCTAAGAGCGGGTGTTTTTTTAATATAAAAATTCTGTAAATTTGTTGATGTTTTTTTAACCGTAAGTTCTTGTTGTTATTGTTGTTTTCTTCTTCTGTTTTTGTATTTTGAGTGAGTGTTGTTATTGTCTTATAAGGAAATAAAAACAAATAAAAAAAATACATACAAGCATAACTATGTATGTGTGTAAGTATAGTTAGCAGCTTACATGTGTTGTTTAGTCAGTTTATACACTTACGGGTACAATATACATACATACAGACATACATACGTACACAAATATGTAGGTAGTTTTATGAGATTTTGAGAGAAATTAAAGAGAGTAACATATAGAATGTTTTCTCTGACAAGATTTTCAAATAAAGGGTATGTAAGAGGAATTAATTGAAATCAAAATTAACTGTTAATGGAAAAATAAATTAAATTTCTTTACTACGAGAAGATATCTTCTTAATTCATATACACACACACACATACATACATACATACTTTGTCATTACAACATTTAGTGAGGATCACACCACCTACTTATGTTGTGCGCGTTAATTTGGTTCATGAATAGCTGGACCTACAGTTTAAAGTTGACTCTGAACGACAGATTTTTTTGAGAAACAATTACGACCCTTTAGTCAGGACCTAGCAACCTAGCTTCTCACACCACTGATGTGTTGTCTGTGTTACTTTTATACATGAATGGCGGAACCTACAGTGAAAGACAGATTTTTTTTTTTGAGAAATTTTTTTGTGGCAATTTTATTTTCTCGCACAGTTTTTTACCAGAAATCTGCTGAGAGACAGGAATATTTCTTCATATTTCAGTTAGGTAGATATATCTGAACTGGGGTTTCAACCATGGTCTCACATCTAATAAGCCTGTACACTACTTGCTAGACGACAACGACTTCATTAAGAACACAATGCTTGGTTTGCACCTCCAATATTTTCTTGCAAGCCTTTGCCATATCTCTTCTCTTAACTCCTAATCATCGCTGCTGGAAATATAGGGCTATCCATTTCGTGGTTTCAAAAGTATGGGACTAGAATTCGACATCTGTAAAATTAAGTTGTGAAACCAATTTTTTTCTTTTCAGTTGAAAGTCTGACATTGACGAAAATGGATCGCTTAACTATCACGCAACGCATAAAAATTATCAAAACCTACTACAAAAATGGTGATTGGCGGTGGACGGCAATTTTTCGAACAAATTTTTCTTCAGCGATGAAGCACATTTCACACCCGGTGGGTGTGTTAATAAACAAAATTGTCGTATTTGGGGTTCTGAGAATCCTAAAGTAATTGAAGAGAGGATATTACATCCAGAAAAAGTCACTGTTTGGTGCGCTCTTTGGTCCGAAGGTGTGATTGGACCTTACTGGCTGAGATACCGCCCAATATGTGTCAAAAAGTGGTCGAAAATTACCTCAAAAGAATCAATGCTTGCAACACTTCGCGTGGAGGTCATTTAAATGATTTAGTGTTTTACACATAATGTCAACGTTCAAACTTTACAATAAAAAAGAAATATCATGAAAAAAATATTTTATATGTGTTTTATTTACGTTTACTTTTGAAACCACGAGATGGATAACCCTATATAACCTTTCACAATGTCTGAGCTGGGGTTTGCGTCCGATAAACCAACACATTGTCTACTAGACTACGACGACAGCAGATATCTCTTCATATCGCTTTAAAATTGTGGTATTTTTATTAATAAAATGAAATGTAAGCATAAGTTCGTTTAAAACCTACAATTAAACTATAAGATTTCATTATTTACATCATAGACAATCAACGTTCAAGTGGCCAGCCAGTCGAAAACGAGGGTAGACGTTAATTGCCCCCAGAGCGACGTTTTCAAACCAAAATCAAGACTAGCAAGGCAAGAAAGCAATTAATGTAGAAGAGGAAGGGTTTGCAGCCATACTAAGCTGTTTGTAAACAGGAGAAGATCGAGGATATCCAAGATATTCAAAATGGAGGATATTCAAGTTACGTAATGGAATTTTAAGAATGCTAACCCAAGGGGCCTCCAATGGCTCATCGTATTTGTTACATCTTCTTATTCTTACAAAAATTCATGTAGAATCTGAATCTCCGTGTATCAAATTTTAAAGACAAAAGTAAACGTCTGCATATGAAACAGTTTTAATGGAATTCGGTGTGGTTTGTAGAGATAACTATTCCATCACTTACTTCTATTTCATCTCTTACTACTACTTTCCCTATTATAAGCATCACCCTGTATTTTACAATCTGTGTTATATGTATATTCGCCTATGATGCTTAAGCTTTACAAGTGTTTATAAGGGTACCAACTAAAAATTATAGTTTCTTACGGACATAAATGCAAAGGAATCTGCTATAAACACATGTGTATTCACACACAAACTCGCACACATTTGGAAAGAGAAAAATAAAATAGTAGAGAGGCGACAAGGGAGACAAAACAAATATAATACTTTGCTTAAAATGAGTAAAACCAGAACGAAGGCAAGAAAAAACACAAACACAACAACCCAAAAAATAAAAAACAAAAAACGGCTATATTTACAAATAATAAGAATGAAAATAAAAATAATAATAACAACAACAACAGCAAGAAGAAAAACAATAACAATTGTTAAGAAAAGCCGGATACCATGTGCCACTATGGAATATAAACCTATACACACAGAGGCATAATATTCGTATGTGTTTGCTTTCCCTTTATGATACCCTCATGCCTTTAAAGATACTCAAAATTGTTTATTTACTAGAGAACAACAATAGCAACAACAACAACAACACACAACGTTTTTTATAAATGGTTGTTAGTGAGAGTAGAAATGAATGAATATCTGTGTGTGGGTGAAAGGGTACGTTTGATGTCGTTGTTGTTGCTGTTGTTGTTATTTAAGACTAAATAACCTTGTTTTAGTCTCCTTTTATTTTCTCTCTCTTCTATAGATCTTGTATATGCTCGCTCCCTCATCTTTGGCTGTTTTTATGCTCTATTGTGTTGTAAGGAGAGGAGGCTTATAGCCAAGCAAAAAAAAAAAAAGGAAGAAACAGCAGAGAGCAGAGAAAAGGGTTTAGTTTCAGTTTATTTATTTATCTTTTATTTATTCACCCTCTTTGGGCTCTCTCTTCTCTTTTTTTCTCTGTTTTGCTATTTTTTATTTTTATTATTTCGTAAATTTTGTTGTTGTCAGTTCTGTGTTCCTTTTATTTTTATTTCTGGCTTTTTTGTCGTTTTTCTTGCTTTTATCAGACAACTTTTGCTGGTTGTCCTTACATTTAAAAAAGCACATGTAGGTGTGTATGTATGTCTATGTGTGTATTAGTGAGTATTTACTTATACATATAAATAAAATAAATGTAGGTGAAACTATACATAAATAATAAGCTGTGCTCTTAAGTTTCTCTTTTTTTTAATTTTTTTTTTTCTTGTTTTACTTCTTAACCGGTTTTTCTTAAGATTCAGCACAAGTAAAGGAAATAAATAATAAATAACAGAAGGGAAGCGATATAAAGAGAAAAATAGAAAATAAGACATAAAAACTAAACAGTTGTGGAGAAAATTCTAGTAGAGGAAGCTTAAAAGATATACAAATACAGAAGCCTGCCGCCTCAAATTGTGGAATACACTCGCAAATGTAAAAATGTTTTCTGAAACAATATTTTTGAGGGCGAACATATCAGAGGTTTAGAAAGTGTATTATTCTTCTCAAGACCAACTCCAAACAGCAGTGAATGTATAACCAAGTAGGCTGTTGTAATGACAAGTTTAACATGAAACGGACATTACGGAATTTCTTGGCGCAAGGAATACAGTGAGTGCCACTGAAAGAATTCATATTCTTAGGATAGCGAGAAAAGTAAATGACAATAGTCGAATAAATTTCCAAAAATAAAAACGTTTATTTATTACTTATAAAATGTTAAAACAAAAACAACAATTCATGATAAAGGAACTTTTTTTTATACTTAAGAACATAATAGAAAATTTAAAATTATAGTGGGTGTTGACTCACTTATGGCGCTCACTGTACATATGTGTAAGTTAGCTGAGAGCTCCCTCTATAACTGTTCCCAGGAAAGAACCAGTAGACTTTGTGATTCTGGGAAGTATTTCGCAATGAGACTTAGTAACAAGAATGAATGAATTAACTCGGAGGCAAAAGAAGAATTATTTGATGGTATACGGCTGGATCAGAAACTTGGTCCCAGGATGAAATATTCGGACAGTCTGTGCCATCGAAAGATGAGAACGATTCGATTTGAATAGAAGGTATAAAAGACTGGATATTGCAGTATAATACCTGACCTAATAGTCAGACCGACATTCGAGCACTCTGCTCTGATCAGATTAAATCGAAATTTGTATGGGCCTGTCTGCAGAAGCTGAATCGACTAGGTAGGGAAAATAAGGTTAATTTCCGCTAGGTTCCACGTCATGAGGGATTTCATTCAATAAGCAATGAGGAGAGAAACTTCAATGCTGTTGATGGAACCAGAAGCCTTCTGTGGAGTTAGAGCAGCAGTCTAAAAAGGGAGAGATGCTCAACGAAAGGGAAGGTTAAGAACTTTCGTCTTCTTCTGTAGTTGTACGGCCAGTATGAAATTTATCAAGCATTTCTTTATGATTGGAAGTTATGGTACAGAGTTGCCAAAGTGTTAGCTTGAGTAATGGATTTTTTCCCCTGAAATTATTATCAATTTTCCATCAAATCACATGGTCAAACTCATATCAAATGATCAAAACTTGCTTAAATTTTAACAGCAGTTAAGCAACACAGCATTAAAAAGGCTGTAGAAACAGTTGCCATTGAAAGGGGGCAGAGGAATCTTGTCAATTTGCTGGACTCATGTCTCCTATGTAGAGTACGAAAATGCTAAAAAATTAAAACAACCTTCAATAAATCCCTCAAACATTTAAAATTTTTTGTTAATTTTAAAACAGTTTTATTATGGGTACTTTGGTACTTTATTGTAAAAACAGTACGTACCAAAAAACATGACAAAGTACCATAAACTAAGAAAAGTACTCCAAATAGTTTTGAGTAGTAAAAAATAAATCAAAAAAATTAATTGACTTTTGGGACCAATTTTACGACGAATACTTTTCTCAAACCAGATGGATTTGAAGCAAATAAAGCTTCTTTAAGATGTCTTAACTGGTGTTTGGAGGACTCTTGTTAAATAGGCTAACACGCTACTTACTAGACTATGGCAAACATTGTTGCTGTTGTGCTTTAAATGATCGGAGAAAGAAGATAAGCGAATACGATACGTTTTGTGCATCTTCCTGGCGCATATAAAATGGAAGCTAACATATATACTTGAGTGATATTTTCTTTGAAGACATTGCGAAATTACAAAGGTTGTCTCAGTTTTTGGGGTTCAATAAGGAGTGCAGAGTGGTTGCGTCTTTAAATTATAATCTCCTATGTGCCCCTATCATCAATAATTTTTCCTTGTTATTGTTGTTACATTTTGAAAACTTAAAATTATTTGAACTTTGCTGAGAATGTTACTTATTGTATTTAAAACAAACAAAAAAAAGAAGAAAACTTTCTTAATTTCATGGACGATTAATTACTTTCGGCATTATTTTGCATTTTTTTTCTTCGTAATTGAATTTTCATGCTCATCTTAAAAGTCAGAGTTTTCACATTTTTGTTAAATTGTTTTGATAGATTTATGCCGGCTATAATACAATAGTTTCCCCCTTTTTTTAAACAAACACACATCCACACACACTCATACACATGTGAAGAGGGTGGGTTTCCATATAATAACCAGAATAATTTATTAATAAAAGACAACTTTTTTTTAAATTTCTGAGAAGTGTAGGCAATGGAAACTTTTTTTTATTTTTTGTTTTAAATTTTTAAAACAAACTTTATATATACATGAATGGAAAATTCTGTGTAATAAAAAACAAAACGAAAAGTGTCTTTTAAGCATATGAGATATTAAATACAGCAGAAAACACACATTCACACTCACGTATAGTAACTGCTAAGGCGTTAGTAGCAGTGGTTGAAAAAGTTTCAATTTAAAACAATTTTGAAAGATTTAAAATGCCTGTGTTATGAAAATTCCCAAAATACTTAGTGTAACACGTAACGTATGAGTGATATTACATTTGAAATTATATTAATTATACGCCCCGGGGGATTCAAAGTAATTTTTATTCCTAGCAGCTGTATTGAGAATTTCATTTATTAATCGCAGAACATACGGCTCTTGGTTTATATCCTTACTTCACGATGACTATCATTAGATACTGAGGGAAATTCTGGTGGAATTATGCACTGTATGTATGCCA
Organism: Sarcophaga rosellei; assembly: GCA_930367235.1. Lineage (NCBI taxonomy): Eukaryota > Metazoa > Arthropoda > Insecta > Diptera > Sarcophagidae > Sarcophaga > Sarcophaga rosellei. The sequence goes on along the minus strand of OV884020.1, from coordinate 8,601,220 downwards.
TGATGGTCATACCAATTGTGGTCTTTGTGATCTTTATCTGCAACTCCAAGATACAGAGTATAGATTGTGTTGATATACAAGGGCTAATGATTACCTTTCCTACAGCGGCTTAGGAAATTCTCGTAGATTTAAGTCCACTGCACATGATAGTGAACACCAGGTTTGAAGACTATAATCAAAATAATCAGAGACAAACTTAGGCCACACAAATGGGTCCATGGTGATAGCACAGTTTTCCATTTATAGCCTAGATGCGGAACCTCAAATCGGTTTCGATGAATCAACTCAGGCTGTCAATATTAATGCAAGAGATTTCATCCATACCTTCACACAATAGGCACCAACGTACCTGTTTCTTCTTCGACATAGCGTCGGATATGTATGTATGATTTCTTCAAATGAGCAACAAAGGCAAAATCGGATAAGACTGGACATTGTGAGGAAATGGATCGATAGGTTGAATTGGGTCGATAACTTGCACTTTTTGGACGATATCTTGTATTTTTTAGTCGATAACTTGCACTTTTTGGACGATATCTTCTATTTTTTTTAATCGATAACTTGCAACTTCTTCAATGACTTGCAGTTTTCGGAGAACGCAGTCGCATACTTCTCCACATCTGCAGCCAAGACACTACAGCTCATATGCTTGCCCATAATAACGCCGACAACTATACTCAGCTTGCTTCTTTCGAGTTTAACTAGAGTTGACAAGTGTCCTCCAGATAGCTTTGACCAGATTTTCCGAGCTTTCGAAGATAAATTAATTAAAAAAAATAAAATCTTCAATTCCCATTTAAAAAGTCTGTAAAAACTCTTAAAAAATTCTTCTATAAGGTAACCCAGCCTATTAATGAATGTCGTTACTATGGAGAGAGAGAGAGAGAGAGACAGAGTCTGTTGGAGTTAAAGAAAATTTAAAGGCGATGCAGAAGGTAAGAAAAAATGTTGTAAATTAAAAACTTATCCAATTAATTTCGCCAACAACTTATATACGAGGGTCTGTATATATACACACTCACACTTTCATTAATAGACGACAGTAATAGCAAACCAACAACAACAAACACTCCCTTACATAAACCTACATATATGTACGTAGACCTATACCAATATATTTTATTTGCCTATGCCTGTTTTATACATACGTATGTACATATGTGTGTATAGATAGAATATGGAGCACACAGTTTCATATCAACACACAAAGCCATTGAAAAAAGCAAAAAAATAAAGTGTAAAAAAAGAAGAGAAATTGAAAACGTTATACGAAAAAAAGAGGGAATGAATTGCCACAAATTTTATAAAATATGCATAAAAATATTTAACGCCACATAAAATATGAAGTTTTTTCCAACCAATTTTTTATCCTTCTTCTCTCTTCTGACAAACACAACAAAATCTTTTTACTACTACAAATTCACAACGTTACGTTGACTGTAAAGCTAGTGGCGTATTAAAGCGCTTGAGTAGCAGAAACGTGGATAAAAAAACCGGCACAAATTTATACCCATTTTTATAGTTAAAGAGTGAAACGGGCCAAAAACAGGAAGAACAAAAAAAAAAAGAAGAAAAAAAATATATACGGAGGCATAAAAGAATTACAGCCTCAGTAATAAAATGCTTGAAAACCTGCAAAATATAATTTAAAAATTCCAACAGTGAAAACACGGTAAATAGGGCGTCCTCATAAATAAAAACATTAAGGAGAAATTTAAAGGCATGTGAAAAAAAATTATCGAAAATTATTGAACAACAACCCGAACCCTTTCTAAAAGGCAATTTATCTGTAACTGGTATTCTATACAGAAAATTTTTCAAAAATTAAAACCAAAATATGTAATAGTAAATTCCGATAAAGGATTTGCCGATAACTTACATTTTTAATGTAATATTTTTCGATAACTGAAATTTTCGAAAACTAAGATTTTTAAACAGCAAAAAGAAAATTTTCATATTCCATATAAAATTTATCGATAACTAAAATTTATGGATAACTAAAATTTTCTATTGACAATTTTTCGATAATTAAAACTTACTATTGAATATTTTTCGTTAACTAAAATTTTCTATTGAATATTTGTCGATAACTAACATTTTTTATTCAAAATTTATCGATAATTAAAACTTTCTATTGAATATTTTTCGATAACTAAATATTTCTATTAACAATTTTTCGATAATTAAAACTTTCTATTGAATATTTTTCGATAACTAAAATTTTCTATTGAATATATTTCGATAAATAAAATTTTCTTTTAAAAATGTTTAGATAACCAAAATTAGTCATCGCTAATATATTGATAACTGCTGGGTCCCAAATCATATGAGAATTCTCTGCAATGACCAAACAGACGAACATAAGAGGAATGGATCTTACTGGATTAGGTCCTTCCAGAGGTTGGCAAACAAAATTAAAATCCTTAAATGGGCTTTATAAATTAAAAAAGAGGGAGAGAGAGAGAATGTGAACTCAATCGAAATGTCTTTCCCTGTAAATTAAATCTTTTAAAGTATTAATCCTCTCTTACACTGCTCTAAAAACACAAAAAACAACATAAATAATGTAGAAACAACGAAATTTATATGACAGAGAGGCAAATCTACAACAACAACAACAACAATAATCATAATCATAATAATAATATACAAACAAACAACAATAATAACAAATTATAAAAAGATGCTTTTGGCCCACTTGTTATACGTTTTTTTCAAATTCTTATGCTTCTTCTTTTTTTACAGAGACACATTTACATGTAAAGACTTACATTTACGGGTACATCTAATACCATACCGTATAGTATACAAGAGCAGAGAGCAGGCATAAACACTTATTTGCAAAAGCTCTTTACATTTACATATGTATGTATATGTTGTGATAAATAAAGAAATAAACTAATGTTACCCACATATACATACAAACGCACAGATACATATTTATATGTAAGCCTACATACTTATATCTTCACGTTGTTGCTGTATTTATAATGAAAAAACTGTTCATTTGATTGTGTATGAGAGTGAGTAACACTATTTCGTTTTGTTTTGTAAAATGTGGGTACTTTGTTTGACAGTACGTATGTATGTTTGTGTGTTTATTTCTTTTCTTTGCTCATTTTAGTTTCATTTTTTACTCTCTTTTTTCTTTTTTGCAATGTTATTGTCTTTTTTGTCTTCTTTTCTTTTTTTTTTCTTCCTTCACTTTTTTTGCATAAAAGATAACAAGTTTTGCTACGTAATCTCATGCTCATGTTCATACTCAATACTCATATGCATTTAAATGTGTCTCTACTGTCTAACACATACATATACATATGTATACACACACATATACACATTCTTGCTTACAGTTGTATGGTGGGAGAGCAAATAAAAAACAAAACAATTTAAAAAACTGAGGCTATAAGACGCAAAGGAATGTGTGTCTCATTTTTTAAGTTCTTGCTTGTCTGTTACAGAGAAAGAAAAAAATATGCACGAATAGAAGAAATAAAATAACAGGAGACAGTTAATATATAAGGCAGGCAGTGAAAAGAAAAAATTATTTAAAAATGAAAAAAGGCCTATTTTAGTAGAAAAATTTAAAAAAAAATTAAATAAATATTGAGAAAAATTAGGAAGACTTCTTCAAAATGCTTAAAAAAAAAAGCCTATTCTGACACTCTGACACTTACATCAGATAAAGAAAGAGTTGCGATATTCATATTTTTTCATATTCCCTTTGACATACTTTCAAATTGAAGGCGTATGAGTGTTATTTAAACAACGAATTAAATATTACGTATACGTACGGGCTGTCATATCATACTTCAATTTCAAATTTCTTGCGAAAAAAAGGAACTGAATATTTCCCATGTATGTATATAGTTTGCTTTTTTTCTTTTCAAAAAATTGCTTTTAGGCCTTTATTCACCTTATCTTGTCAAACGAAATTATTTCTGTATATTTTTTTTACTTTAAAAAGTGTCACATAGTTTTTCGGTTGCTAGTCATAGTTAATATTGTTGCCTCCATTTTTTTTTCTTTCTTTGAATTTTGTTTTCCAGCGTTTTTATGCCTTCTGTCGTATTTAACAAATGCAAGTTTAAGATAAGGCCTATAAAATGTCACAAAAAGGAGTTCGCAAAAAAATAAAAAAAATAAAATGTGTGAGCATTTTTAAACCAGACATGTGAAATGGTTTTTCTTTATACCGCTCTCTCTCTTTCTCTCTCTCTCTTGCTATTTACATACTCTCTATCTACATACATACATAAAAAAAAAAATTAAGTTTTTAAAGCGTAAATTTGAGTTCCGTTTACTGAAAACAACTTGGAAAAAATTATGAATTGATGATGTTACAATAGAATAGCATTTGACGATTAGATTTTAGTTTAAGATTAAAGGACTTAGTAAATGGACTCCTAATTGCATATAAAAGCTGAATATTAAAAATGTGGTGTGTGTGATAATTTTATACACGAGTGGCAGGACCTAAATTGACTCTGAACAACAGATTTCATGGCAATATTATTCATACACTCAGAGTCTATGCCAGAAATCTGGTGAGAGGAAGTCGCCAAAGACATATTTTTTCATATTTACGTTTTAATGTCTGGCCTGAGGTTTGAACGGCAAATTAGAACTGTAGGGCTGTCCGTTATGTTGCTTGAAAAAGGACAGCGCTCAGCTAGACTTGAAATACGTATCATTAAACATCTGTTAAGCCTAAGAGCCTCAACTCACTTAGGTGTCTAGCAGCTAATCTTTCAAGACCGTTCAAAACAGCATTATAACCCGCCTTTTTAAAAGGCGATAACAAAAAGGCGATAACTAAGAAGTCGCCGTGGTCTATTAGGTAGTGTGTTGGCTTATTAGACGAAAGGCCCGAGTTCGAATCCCAGGTCAGACATCAAAACGAAAATATAAAATATTTCTTCGGCTACTTCCTCTCAGCAGATTTCTGGCAAAAACTCTGAGAGTAAATTGCCATGAAAAGCTTCTCAAAAAAATCTGTCGTTCGGAGGCGACGTTAAACTGTAGGTCCCGCCACTCATATATAAAATTAACGCACACAACATGAGTGGTGTTGAGAAGCTAGGCCGTAATCCTGACTGAAGGGTTGTAATGGCCAATTATGTATGTACGTATGTAACAAAACTAACACTATAGGCAAGAATATATTCCGGTCTACCATAATAAAAAGTCATTACGAGAATCTAGCATTGCCCGGTATATCATTCTGCTCTTCTACATGCACAGATAGTACTGAAAGCTTTTGCTAAACCCGCTGGAACTGTTGGACCTCACTTCAATGACAATGTAGAGCTTGAATTAAATTATTTAGCCTAGCTTCACTCATTTTGGAAAATGGATAATTCGCTTTGCTTTGGTCATTGATCTTAAGATATGGCCTTAACATTGTATTTGCAAACCTTCAACAGATTATGTACAATGTTCAACCGAGTTATATACATGAAAAATTGATTTTAGTCCCATAAAAGGATTATTTATAGTTTGATTACATATGGGAAGGACCCTGATCCATCATATTCAACTATAGTGATTAAAATCATGGCTAGATTTCCTTCTTGAATTGAGTGCACACCTAAAGACCTAAGTGTTATCAATATAGACGAGGGCTACCAGTATATTTTGCAATTCAATTAAAATTCTCTATTGTGTACAGAGCTGTCTAAATAGTTCTGCTCTTTGTAAAAGTATGTTGAGAATCTAATTAAATTTGACATGTTGTGTTACGCCACCAGTTAATTGTTGAGATTCAAAAATCGAATTTGTACATTCACGTCTATAGTCCCCTTCAATCATTTGTTCAATTTCAAGTTATATTAATCCATTCTTTCCATTTTTTATCTTATATCTAGATAATATTTTACAAATTTGAGATCTATCTTAATAATACTTCAGCAAGTAAATTTAATGTAATTTTATATAAATAAAAGCGTATCATTATAAGCTAGTTATAGGATAAAGGATATAAAAACCTATATGTGAAATACTTCAATCATTTGTTAAAATTTCTAAAGTCCTAGAAAATTATGACAAAAAAAACATCGACTCGTGAAGAAGCTTTAAACCTCAATTCAACACTCTAGCGCTACGACACCAGCAAAGCGATTCTTTAAAATTAAATCAACAAGAAACACAAATTGACACAAGTTACACATAAAATGCGGAGATACAACGAGCATACCATCAAGAAGACGCCTGATTGTACTACGAGAATGACACTAATGCTCAAGAAGCCACACAGGCTTACGATACTCCAGAGGAACAGGAACAGTGCGCTAGGACACGATCATCTACAAAAATTATAACAGAAAAGCATGTAATATGCAAATGCTTTGGCTAAGCCATATACTCCCAAAAAGTCACATAAGAAAATGTCTGAAAAACAATAACAAACAGTTATTTCGATAACAGTAGGCAATTCTAGAAGTTGCCAGAACGAAAACCAATAAAATATAAATGGAGCGAAAAATGGGCAGTTATTAAAAACCACGTGTCCAAATTCAGAAATAGTGACATTTTATTTTAAGTTTCAACAGTTTTTTTTGTTGCTTTCATTCTTAAAAATTTATTTAAAACCTTAAAGCATGCTTTATTTTTAAATATTATATCTTGAAATTACATTTAAGTTCTATAACTAGTGTACCACAAATAACATTTAACCCCTTAAAGTATGTTTTAAATTGTGAACTTCAAATAATATTTTCGCCTTAAAGTATTCTTCTCCACAAAGTTGCTAACAAATTATTTTGAAAATATTCTTTAAATTTTTTTAATCCAATCCTTAAAGCAACGTATTACAAATATCCAACAGCTGTAAGTGCGTTCTCTTTCTATTTGTATCTCTTCACTATTCCGCCTTTTTTACTTACACGCTCTGCTTTATTAAATATGCAGCCAAAAAGTATGCTAAATATTTTATTTATGATTTATTTAAAAAGAAAATCTTGCTTATTTCGATTTTTTCTTTAGATTTTGTCGTCGTCGTTTTTGGGGGAAAACTTTTGTACCTTTTAAACCAATTTCTGGTTATTTTTTTTTTTTTTTTTTTTCAAAAAGAAAAAAATGAGGAAACGAACAAGCAGATGAAGAAGAAAACCAAGAAGACGAAGAAGATTTTCCGCACAAAGTGGGAAAGGAAGTAGGGAGAGAGAAGAAGAAAAGGAATGAAGAAAATTATTCATTATAATTTTATTTCATTTCTTGCTTCTTTCTCGCTGTACTTGTTTTTGAGTTTGTCCTGATGACAAACTCTTGCATTCTTTGTTGCTGTTCTTGGTGTTGTTATTTTAGCGAATCTTTTTTTATTTTTGGTTTTTGTTTTCTTAAAGCATTGTTGTTGCTGTTGTTCATTTCTTACAATTTTTTTTTTAGCTGGGCTTCTAGTGTTTCTTGCTTGCTGGCTGTGGTATTTGTTGTGTGTGACATTTTTATAAAACGTTGCTTAGACTTCGTGTTGTTATTATAGCTGCTGCTGCTGCTTATGCTGTATGTCGTTGTGTTGATGATATTTTCTGCTTGATATTGTGGTTGCTTCTTGAGTTCTTTTCAGCTGTTTTTCTTTTAATAAAAAAAAAATTTCTAAAAAGTTTTACTCCTTGACGTTGTTTGGTTGGCTGGCAGTTTGAGTTGTTGTCGTTTTTTTTTAATTTTCTCTTCTCATTTTTCTAGATTTTTGTTTTTTTTTTGTCGTCTAACTCTGGTGTTTAGTTGTTGAATTATACTTTTACTGCTTTTCAGTTTCTCTTGTTATGGCTGCTTGGCTCGTGTAGAGATACTGGAGTTCATTACCCCGCGTGGTTTTTGAACAAAAAAAAACGTTCTTTTCTAGTGTTTGTTTTTATACCAAAAAAATCCTTTATTTTTTTCTATATTATTTATACTCCACTTATAAAACACTTAAAAAACCCGTAGCAAGGTTAGTTAGTGCATACTTTTAGGCGGGGGAAAAGTAGAGCGAAACAAGTGCCTGTGTTATGTTAGTGTAAGAAAGAAAAAAAACGAAGAGAAGAGCAAAAATTTAAGTTCCATTTCAACTCTCACTAGTGCAATTTTTCTTATTTTTTATTTATAAATGAAAAATGTGCTCTTATTTTTTCTCTCTCTCTGGTTTTTTTTTTATCGAAAAAACATAGTCATGAAAAATTGTCAAAATAAAGAAACTGGCATTGCCCGGTTTAACAGAAAAACTTTATTTTTGTAAAATATTTTCCCTTCTTTCCGTTTTCATGTAACTGTCCCCTAAGGTATACTTTTAATAGCACCACAGTCGTAAATATATAGCAAAAGGAGCCTACTTTTAGGGTTTCTTTAAAAAAAATATAAAAAAAAGTCGCTTAAAATATGCTTTAAAAGGTTAGAAAAATTGTAGTCTAAAACTATGCTAAATTATAAACATTATTTTTTGGTAATAAATTTTAAAAATACTGTAGTAAAACTCCTACACTTCTCATATCCATACAATTCTCATAATAATTGCAGCCTACGCAATAGGAACTCAGGCTGGTAGATTTTGTCTCTAAGGGACCAAATATTCTTACAGCTTCCATATTAAAAGCAATTGTATAATCTGTGTACAACTCCAAAAAAAATATTATGGAACTAAAATGGAAGCCGTTCAGGTATTCTTGGATGCAAGAAGATGCTTTTCTTACTATAGAGGTCGCATTCATTAACTTTTCTCACGACTTCATAGATAAGACTAAACAATTGAATGGATAACCAGTATCCGGATAGATAACTGAGTTTGGAATGAAATGATAATAATCGGTACAACCAGAAATTGAGTACAAGAAGGCTTTCTTTCATCAATGATATGTAGCAAGGATGTACATTAATTTTTGATGAAATTGTCGGAGGCTAGCATGATATTTGATAAAGAATTGTAATCTACTTTGAGGCGTTTAACTTGTATTCTTATGAAATTCGTAGCCACCTTTTTCTAATTTCCTATAGGAAACTAAATTTCTTTTGAAATTAAACTAGATTTCTTAAAAAATTGGGAAGGACCAACAATATATTTTGCATTCAAAATAATATTCTTACAAAAAAAAAAACATTGCATACTTTTAGGTTAGACGACGTTTACTTCACAAGTGCAGTACCTGAAGGTCAAGTTTACCCATTGTACATTGCATACTTTTAGGTTTTATGTCTATTTTAAGAAATTATAAATCTTTCTCTGCCAGTCTAAATAGTTAAAGTTTTTATTTTATGGAAACTTGAATCGAATGCTATTTAATAAACAATCGTAGTCTACTTTTACTTAAAGTTGCATAAGAAATAATAAGAAATTAAATTTCTACTCATAATAAGCTATGTAAAGTTAATGTTTGCAGGCCTTAAATATATCTTTCCTATTTTTTTAAACATAAAAAACATTGCCTACTTTAAGGCTTTAAAGCATCATCTCTACATTATTGTAATTATTTTTCATTTAAAACGCCATGAATTTTAAATTTCCCACACTCAGCAGAAGAAAAAAAATTGTGGCAATTGGTTATAAGCCTTAAAGTATACTATTAAACTGAACATATCCTCTTTAATTGTTATTATTATATGAACACAATGTGGCAATGCTGAGTAAACAGTTTAAAAATAATTTTTCAAATTTTAATCTTTAATTAAAATTTATTTCCATCTTTTAATGGCTATATACCGACACAGAGTAAGCTGAACTACGTTCACAGTTTCTTTTTTTAAATTTTTTTTTCATAAAAAAAAAGACGGAAAAAATATTAAAAACCCACCAAAACAGATAACAATATGGACAAACAAGGGCTTTTACCAAATGGGAAAAGGAAATACAGTAAAACGTAACCCAGTGAACATTTCTGTAATGAAAGAAAGAATTTGAGAAAAAAAAGGTCTTGTACGGAAATGTTTATGCAAAAAGGAGTAAAGCCCTTGAGATATTTACAGTCTTTGCAGTCTTTGGATACCATGGAATCCTTGAAAAGTTTGGAATCCTGAAATCGTTTAGATTCCTTACATTCTTTTGGATTTTTAAAAGCCTTTAAACGACATTCGTCTTCGGGTATTTTGAATAAAAATTTCTGATCATTGTGACTCTAATAGGGGTCTCATGGCATGTGGTTGTTGACGGCAATTGCATTGTTAATGAATTGACAAGGACTGTACTGAGCTCACAATCTCCGACATGTTACAAGACATAGGCCTGAGTCAAAATGGTTTAAATACTGCGGCCGTTTTACCTGGGGTCTTAACTTCATTGACACTAAGAGAGCACAATCATTACTGTCGACTATCCACGACAGTGTTTTCCAGGCGGAGGTCATGGTCGAGCATAGTCATGTAAGCTAAGCATTGCTTGTTGTGTTATGCAATTTTCCTAGAAAATCTTCAAATTTACTCTGACAGCCGAGCTGAAATTTAGTTTTTTACGAACATCATACAGACTTCTATTGTTGTCTATAAATACCGGGTATTGCCCACAGCTCGCATTATTCAAAGTGCATTCTTTTATGGGTTCCTGGACACAGAGATATCCCTGAATATTGTATTACTGACGAACTGTCTAGGGCTGGTACGAAGTTCATAGTCTTCGTTCCATATGGCGTAGGTGTACTGATTACTTACACAGTGGATCACTACAACTCTTTAGTCGGGTCTACAACCTAGCTTCTTACAGCACCCATGTGGTCTGTGTTAATTTTATACATAAGTGGTGAGACCTACTGTTTAATATCGACTTTGGAAGACAGATTGTTTCGCAAAAATCTAGCAAAAATCATGGCAATTTTATTTATTCTTGGAGTTTTTGGCAGAAGTCGACTCAGTGGAAGTCGCCGAAAGAAATATTTTCTTTCCATTTTTCATTTCGTTCGTGATGGGGATGTTTGCGCTACTCTGGCGTGGAACTACGTGCTTGCGTCTGATGTGACCACAGTACGGCTTAATAGCCGTTAATTTATGTTGGGAGTGGGGATGGTTGCCTATATGGACTGTTTAATCCTCCTGTTACACGGAAAAAGGTGGGACCTTACCTGGCACTTAGGTGACGGACCCAACATAAACTGTAATATTAACTGGGAATACAACTTACATTTGACTTTAATAATGTGTTTTTAGCAATTCACAACAGTACAGCTTTAAAGCCTTGCCTGAACGCTGTGGGAGATTTAAAGATCGCCTCTTTATAAGTTATACATACACAAACACCACTGTATTATTGTGTACATATATGAAATACAATTTTGCATATGGTGGTAAATGGTTTACAAAAATCTACACGAACAAAAAAAATGTTGAAAAAAAAACTCATGAAAACTGTTGGCCAAATCCCACTTTATTGTAAGGATTATAGCCAGTCAACAATAAAAATATAACAACAGAAGCAGCAACAGCAACAACAACGGCAATAGCAAACAACGGGCAACATTGAAAATTATTGACATTTTAATTTTTCGTTTATTCGTGATTTTTTTCTCGCGCTCTGCCCTCCTTTACCGTCCTTAGTAAACTTCGAAAAAAATCACGAAAACATTTAATTTTTAATAAAAAAAAAATTGTTGTTGTTTTTTTTTCTACCAACTTTAGTACTTTTAACAAACGTTAACGTTAGTTGTTATTGTTGTGTTTGTTATTTCTTTTTTAAACAAAGTTAAAGCATTTCCTGGCCAATATCAACATAATTTTGTGGCCACAAAACAACACAGTAAACAAATTGAAAAATAATGCTTCACAACAAAACATATCATATTTTTGTCTCTTTATCGATTCGATCAGAAAAAAAAATTGGGCGCAGGGAGAGATATTCAATAGATTTTGATGGATTTAAGTTACTGAAAAATTTTTGGATATAAACAATACAGGCAATATAGGGATTAAATTGGTTTCTCTTTTTTAAGTAAAAACTAAGTGACGTTATGTGATGGGAAAAAAGGAAATAAAATTCTAAAAATAGAAGAAGAAAATATCAGAGGTTTTAAATACCATTCATATGGATGGGGCATAAAACAAGGAGGAAGAAATATCTCAGCAGAATCTCTACACTTAAACCATCAGTAAGCCATAGAGAAGGCCACATTCTAAAGGTTCTGCAATTGTTCTTCCATTGCAAAACTATCAGCGAAAATTCTCTCTTCATATAAGTCACTGTATTCCTTACAAGTTAAAGGCAAAACATTTATGTATGTGAGGGTGGGACAACTACTTTTCCCAAAATATTGTCTTAACCTAAGCGTAATTATCATAGATTTTGCAGCCTTTGCAGAGGCCATAAATAAATTATTTTTAAGCTTTCTTAACAGCATAATAGGCTGTAGTGATATCTTATCCTCAGGACATAGCTTTGAAAATTGCATTGTTGATAAGCTGACTAGGGAGGATATAGAGCTCACAATCTCCGTCATGTTCAAGGGCCACGGTATTTCAATTGAGTTAATTAATTAATGGATGTTATCCACTAGCTTTACAGGCAGACATAATCTTTTTGGCAGTACATTACATACATACATACATAATTGGTCATTACAAGCCTTTAGTCTGGATTACGAACTAGCTTTTCACACCACTTGTTGTGTGTTAATTTTTATACATGAGCAGAGGGATCCACAGGCCTCACGGCTAATAAGCCAACACACTATCTACTAGACCACGGCGACTTCATTACGTTGATACATACAATATTGCTAGACATGTATGGATAAAAAGAGGCCCGTCTCACTACACTCTTTAAATTGATTCTCCCGGCCCGCTGTTCTTTTGTTGCTCATACGAAAAAAACTCGGCATACCGACAAATAACTTCTGCAGCAGGAGAAGTAGACTGTTTTTGGCCATAAGTGTTCCTGACCTGTTCTTTTTATAAAAAGACAAAGGGTTCGGCCCTCTCACTTTCTAACTTCCTTCAATGAGCTCTCAAATATAAAGATTGCTACTACAACACGGTGTATTATGCACTCACATACATACTGGTCATAGGTGGGGCCTTTAGTCAGGATTATGATCTAGGTTTTCACACCACTTATGTTGTGCGTTTTAATTTTTTTTCTTGAGGGGCGGGACCTATAGTTTAAAGTGGACTACGAAATACAGATTTTTGAGAAACTTTTCACGGGAAGCCGCCGAAGAAATATTTGTCAATATTTCGTTTTGATGTCTGACCTGGGGTTTGAACCGTGGTATTGTGGACTCAGGTTAATTTTTTCTAAGAAATGTTTGATGCCCAGGCCAAATACATATTGAATGTGGTATCAGAATGAACCCAAATGATGACAGGAATGAGATCTCCTTCCTCAAAAAAGGTCGGCCTCATTACATAACCTAACCTAAAAAGGCCAGTACCGAAGTCGGAATATACTGTACACCAGTGCCATTTATTTTTTTTATTTTTTTTTTTTCGAGCATAAAGGCTCCTTTAATAATATGAAAACAAGGAAGAGAAAAGACATACTTTAATGCTTAGAGAGTATTAGGCAGTAAGAAAACATTACAGACTCTTCCTATTGACTAATAATCTAATAATTAATAAATAAGGAAGGGAGGAGGTGCATCTTGGTCATCTTGAAAAAATTATCAGAATGAAAAATTCAAAATTTTTTTCAAGAATTTGTTGCGTACATCCAAACCAAATATGGCAGTAAAGTTTCAACTTTTTCCACATTTTTTAAGGAAATTAATCCTCCATGGGATAATGCGATTTTAATAATATGCCTACCTTTCAGACAAGTCATAGCATTGACTGTTGTAATAAATATCATCAGAAGATGTTTAATTTTATAGCCATGAATACGAATAATTTTTAAAAGACGTATCTCGAGAGACCACTATCCAACAAAGGAATGAGCTAAGTATACCTAACATAAGTTTTGAAGCAAATTGTTTTCTTTTCTTTTAGAATGGAATTGATGGAATTAAAAACAGAATTAAGAATAATTCACTCATCCACTAATCGTTTGATAAGCCACTTTTCTTTCAAAAATAATCTCCCAAATTTGTATGAAATGCAACCAAAAATCGTTGGCCTTGTAAGCAACTTAAAACTTTGTAATCTTTTTTTGATTTCTTAACAAAATTATGCTTAAATTTCAAATTCACTTTATGTGGGCTTTTTTAAAAATAACCCAAGAAATATGCCTAAAAGGCTTCTATATATTTTATAGCTTAAGATAGTCCTTTTATAATTAAGGAAGTTACAGAAACTACAGCAACAATACTTAACTGCCACAATTTTATGATCATTTTAACTTTTAAATGACCAAACATCTAACTTTAATATGCCTTCTTTATTTTGCAAAACAATTTTTATTGCCTACTTTAAGGAGTTGCCTAAGTATAAACCAAACACACACATACTTTTAGGCCCGAGTTGTTTTTAATGGACTAAATAATAATAAAAATAAATATTTTTTATTACATTACTTGATACATTTAAATACCTTTTTTGCTTGCCACAAGGAAATATTTAAAGAAACTTTGAATTTTCTTTAATTTTAGGTTTTTTTTGTTGTGGAATGATGAAAAATGGTTTTATATATTTATCACTTTTTTTTAATGGAAATTATTAAAGAATTTAAAGGTTGTAATTTTTTTAGAAATTTTCTATTCTTTTGAATCAATTACTGAGGGATTTTTTATTTAAAAATTTTTTTTTAATTTTCAAAAATTATTTTTTTTTAATATTTTAATTGTTTTCTTTATTCTATTTATTTAATAATTTTTTATTTTCTTTAAACACTTGAAAACTAAAATATTCAAACTCAACACTTTTTTGTAATTTTTTGTTTAATTCTTAAAGGAATTTTTTATTACTATTTTTTCTATTCTTGCAAATTGTATGGTTGTTCTAAGGTTAAAAACAATTTTTTAATATTTTTTTCTAATTAATTTATTCACTTTTATTTAAATTTTAAAGCACTTTTTATTTAAATTTTATTTCTTTTTTTTTTAATTTTTTTTTTTAATATATTTAACAAAACAGAGAACGACTATATTTTTAAAAACCCACCGAATTTATTTTTTAATTGAAAAAAAAATTAATTTTCCTTCTTTATTTTTTAAAATTTTTTAAGCACGTTTCCTATTTTTAATTTTCGAAACACTTGCACACAAAATAACGCGATTTTTTTGAAAAGAGCATTTACGCTTAGAAAGACAGACAACGTGTTTGCCTTTAATCGTGTATTCAAATAAAAATCATGTGTGAATGCAACGACTTCAGTCACACAACTGAATAAGCGCCAACATCTATAGAAATTTTTTTACATGGATTTTCAACATTGTTCGTCGGTATGGATTTTTATAAACATACAAAATACTGTCACACACACACACACGCACATACTAATACCTATAACCATTAACCATGAAAAAAAACAACAAGAAACACGTACAAACAAAACCAGCCAACACAAAAGCATCTAGAAAGGATATGAAACACAAAAAGGAATTGTAATAACATGCTTAACGAAGAGACACATGCTCTCTTTCTCTAAGAGAGAGTCTACACACACTAAAGAGCATTTCTTGTAATAGTGGGTGTTAAAAAAGAAAATCAAAAGAGAGAGCAACACACACTAAAGGTGAACGCATTAGTGACGTCATTAAAAAAGCTTTAAATTTTTATTTAAAGAATGTATGTGTGTGTGTGCGCCTATATATAAGCATTAGATTTCTTAAAGTGTGTACGTTCGTTTAACGTTTATTTTTGTTTCTTTTTATGACAAAAAAAATATTTTTTAAGAGCATCGTTTCTTAAATGCCGTTATTTAAAGAATTTAATGTCTAACTAAAGGCACACATTAAAAAAATATTCACCATTTAACGGAGTATAGATTTTAAGGCAATGAAATTAAATACAATTTTGCGGAAACATAACGACTTTTAGACGGAAGTTTTGGCCATAAGGGCTACGGTGATAATTTGAATGGATGAAAATATCTCTGGGAAGAATATTTTCATACTTGCTGAGAGCTAGGCAAGGTTGTCAGTGTACCATGTTCTGAAACATCGACTTTAAGCATGAGTAAGACTGCCGTAAGCTGTCAACTAGAACCACATGAGTACTGGGTACAGGAATGTGTAAATTGGCCAGCAGTAGCACGAGGGAGGACTGTTCCATATTGGTAACCCTACATTGGCAATCCCCTCGCTGCAGTAGATACTGTTATCACAATGGGCTCCATATGGCCAAGGTTAGGTTAGGTTAGAGGACGTATACTTGTCAAGTGCGACAAGTACAGTACCCGGAGGTCGAATTGACCCATGGTACAACGTCCTAGCTTCTCACACCACTCGTGTTGTGTGCGTTAATTTTATACATGAGTAGCGGGACCTACAGTTTAAAGTCGACTCCGAACGACAGATTTTTGAGAAGCTTTTCATGGCAATTTTTACTCCCAGAGTTTTTGCCAGAAATCTGCTGAGAGGAAGTCGCCGAAGAAATATTTTCATATTTTCGTTTTGATGTCTGCCCTGGGATTCGAACCCGGGCCTTTCGTATAATAAGCCGACACACTACCCACTAGACCACGGCGACTTCAATATGGCCTAAGTAGTGCGTTCATTCGAATTCCTTGAAGAATACGGGCAAGATATCATTACGAGTGGTCAACCAGCTTAATTTTTTACGTGATTTCGAGGTTATATGTACAGAATGCGCAAAAAATAATCTATCTACTGTGCAATTAACAATTAACAGTATAAAGGAATTTGAAGAGACTGAAAGCCTTACAGATGTAATCAGATCCATGCATCATTACAATGCTTCCACTGCCAAAAATATCCCTTCTGCTAGAGAATTTGTAGCGATTAATTCAAATTTCTCGATTCCACCGAGTGCCCTCAACAATTGAGCCTATTTTGCGACACATTATGGATTTGTAACACCCCCCTCCCCTATCCATATAATGTACAACTCACGGAACAAAGGCAACTAATCATACTCAATCCCCTATGTAGGGTGAATGAGGGCCACAGCAACGGGAATCAATGTTGACTTGTCGAAGAAAATTTTCTTTAGCCATGAAGACGACAATTTCTTTGGCGATAAAACCGACAATTACCTCTCCAAGCAAAAATTGTCGCATATGACTCTTTAAGAATCTAACAGTTATTATGGAAAACCAATTTCTTTTGACAGTTTGGTGTGTATTATAGTTTGGAGGTGTCATTGTACGGTAATTTTCTTAAAACGAAATTGGGAATCGCCGTAGTATAGTAGGTAGTGTGTTGGCTTATTAGACTTAAAGCCCGGGTTCGAGCCCCAGGACAGACATCAAAAACGAAATATAAAAAAAAGTATTTCTTCGGCGACTTCCTCTCAGCAGATTTCTAACAAAAACTCTGAGAGTAAATAAACCTGCCTTGAAAAAGATTCTCAAAATCTGTCGTTCAGAATCGACGTTAAACTGTAGGACCCGCCACTCAAGTATAAAATTAAGGCACACAACATAAGTGGTGCGAGACTCTAGGCCGTAATCCTGACTGAAGGGTTATAATGGCCAATTATGTATGTATGTATGTGAAATTGGGAATCATCGTTATTGGCAATTAAAAGGCCTTATGGTAACAAATTTTTTTGATCTGAAACTGAATAGTAAAAAACTACGGGGTCTGTAATTCCGCAAAAAACTATACAAAATGAACAGTTTTTGCATTAAAAGTGTCTGAAAATAATATCACAGCTTAAATCAAGCTTAAATTCCCTTATATTTGTTACTTGTTACTTAAAACAGCTGCCTTTTAAATTTCTTCAACTATTTTCTAAGGCTTTAATTTCTAACCAATAAAAGCAAAAAAGAAGGCAAAAAAAAAATTCTATTAAAACTGGCATAAAAATTTAATGAAATTTAACTAAAATGACTTAAAACAAAAGCTTTTAACACACTAACACTATGGCAAGCAATTGTATATACAAAACACAACACAACAAATTTCTCTTAAACCAAAAACTCTCTTAAGAAAATTACTCTCTTTACGGCATTTAACATTTGATGGCAATAGAAAAACATAAGGAAACAACACCATAACCAAACCTACCACAATACAACATTACTTGACTGCTTAACATAACCATTTTTATATAAAAATAAAGTTAAAGACACACACACACATACACACATATACGAGTACTTGGGCATATGCAAGGAGTTACAAGGAATACAACACATGCATGCATGGCATGAACATTTGGAGAAAAATATGCTCTGTTGTATTAAGTCTATAAAGAAGAGCAAGAGTGTGTGTGTGTGGAGAGAGAAAGAGAGAGGTATAGAGAGAGAGAGAGCGAACAGTTAAAGCTTAAGTAGTTTTTAACACAACGTGCACGATAACGACATTTAAATACAACGACAACGACAGTTAATCGTTAGACTTTGACAGCATAATATTGTAGGCGCAAGCAATCTAAAGAACAAAAACAAAAAAAAACAACAACAATTACATTGAGAAGTAAACGAAGAAGAAAATGAGGAGAATATAAATTGAAAAATAAAAAAAGATGGAAATACATTTGGTAGGCTGTAAAGATTGGACAAAACAAAATAATAACGGATATTAAAAAACAAAAGAGAGGAGTATGGCAAAGAGAGGAGAGAGAAAAAAAGAGAAGAAAAAATGCCGCATACTGGTGAAACTATAAGGAAAACTATTTGAAAAAGGAATATTCGTTTATTTGCTGCTGTTGTTGTTGTTGTTGTTATATTTAAAACTGTTATTGGGCCTAATGTAAAGTATTTTTTGTTCTTTTCCAACACATGCGCCTCAGTTTCAAAAATTAAAAGAAGAAAAAAATATTAAAAAAAAATTTTTTTAGGCAGTAGAGTATCAAACTAAAATAGGCCTAACACAAGAATTTCAAAGCTTTAGAAATAAATAATACAATATAAATATAAAAGTGTGTATGTGTAAGTGTATGTATGTGTATGTAAATAAAAAAGTGCATTTACATTTCCGTATACAAAGGCAAGATGAAAAAAATATTTAAAAAAAAAATTTTTTTCTCGAGAAAAAATTTAAAAAAAATAACCAAGAACAGCGAATCACAAGCATTAAAAAAATGCAAACAAAAACAAGAAAAATTTTATGCAAAAGAACAAAAAATTTATTTTTTGAATCAAAGCCAAAAACACGAGGCTGCATTATATTTATTCGCTAGAAATGCTTTGTTATTCTTATATTCCGCACATACACCTACAACTCTACACTTAAGAAAAATAAAAACACTACAAAAATCTCCAAACAAACCCTATCTACCATATTTACTCTCTCTATTTCTCTTTTGCAAATACTCTGTTATGAAAATAATAAAAAATAGCAACACAAGCCGTTATATACTCTCAAACAGCACGTGCTTTTTTAGTTGTTGCCGGCATATACTCATACAATAACAATAATAATAATAACAACAACAATAACTACATATACAACTACTAAAACCAGCAAATATTTTATTAACATTTGCACACAATTACTTGCAATAATAAAAATCTACATTCGCTCTCTCTCTCGCTTACACTAAATATATACACTCCTTATGTATTATACAACAACAAGAAAATAAGAAAAATAAAATCTCTCTCTCTCTCTTTCTCTTCTATAAACCCCCTTTTTAAACATTTGCTCTTTTATACTCATGTATACCAGTACCCATACATACACATAGTATGAGTAAAATTTGCAATTTTTCGTAAAGCACGTGGTTTTTTAAATATTTTTGCTTGTATTAGTAAATGTTTTTATTTTTTTACATATAAAGGCCTGTAAAGATTTAAGCAGTGCTATATGTATGTGTGTGTGCATGTATTTTATATGTTATTTATCATACACATACACAATGCATTTGATTGGGTGGCACTGGGTTAAAGTAAACATTTCCTTATCGTTGCACACACACACTTGCATACATCCACCAACACATAAAAACAAAAGATCAAAATTGTAAGCATTAGAGAGGAATATAGAGAAAACATGGGTGTGAGTTAAAGTATGAATACGTGTAGAATTAGTAGCGCCTCCACAAAAACCAAGAGTGAATGTTTATTTTCTTTTCGATTCATTTTTTTAATTGTTTTCTTTGTTTTTAAGTGTTTAAAAGTAAAATTTTTCAAATAAAATTAAAAAATAAACGAAATAAAAGCAAAAAAATTTATAAAATTTAATACAAAATGTTGTTCATTTCCCGGAGTTAAAAGTCGTGTTAAATAAAACACCAATAAAGCTAGTATTTCAATAGAAATGGAAACAATATAGAGCAGCAAAGATGTTGGTGAATATGTTGGAGTCCTTAGGTTTGATTGTAAATGGGGCCTCACTTCAAATGTAAAACACTGGCATTACAGATGTACCGCTACTGCGCTACCGTAGTGTGGTTGACATCTTTGGTTAAAAAATACTGCATTATAACAAACTGTGAGGGAATGGATCAACCACAGACACAAATTATATTAGCAGAGTAAAATTGGGTCATTAGATCGATAATCGCTGAAAGCAGAATTATCCCCGACAACATGCATAATGCATCAATCAAGTTCATCATGCATCACTCTGATACCATATCGATTATCTTCCTCAAACGAATCCACAACCATCCTTAAGGACTTATTTCTACACGGATAGCTCTAAACATGGAGATTGGATGGGATAGGGCCTACTACATACATATGAAAAAACTAAGGACGAAACCTTACTCTCGGCTATAGGAGCCCAATACGGTCTTTCAAGTGAAAGTACGTGTGATTGGAAGTGCGTGCAATTGGACGGGATTGGGCTTACTGATATGTGAAACAAAATAGTAATCAAACTTTAACCCCAGTTACCGGACCACACAATACGATCTTTTAAGTGAAAGTACTTACGACCACGAAATGTATGATCTGACCCAATGATAATTTAGTAAGCTAGACATATAGGGATTTGAATAACATCAGTGGTAGTCAAACAGTAATTAGAATAATAGCATCCAGGCGATGCGAATATCCCAGCTAATGCAAACAGAATATTACATACCACAAGCTAGGATAACAACCGAATGCCTTTCAGAGTATTAAAACTGAAAAAGTAGGCAAAAACGTCTCACCAACTAATGTTGAATAATTACTAGAGTATGAAGAATAGTCGCCGTAGTCTAGTAGGTAGTGTGTTGGCTTATTAGACGTAAAGCCCGGGTTCGAGCCCCAGGCCAGACATAAAAAGGAAATATGAAAAAAAAATATTTCTGCGGCGACTTCCTCTCAGTAGATTTCTGGCAAAAACTCTGAGAGTAAATAAACCCGCCATGAAAAAGATTCTCAAAATCTGTCGTTCGGAGTCCACGTTAAACTTTAGGTCCCGCCACTCAAGTATAAAATTAAAGGCACACACTACGAGTGGTGTGAGAAGCTAGGCCGTAATCCTGACTGAAGGGTTGTAGTGGCCAATTATGTATGTATGAATATATGAAGAATACTTTAAGCCAATCCTATGAGGAGAGAACCATGAGTATTTTCACCCAAAAAACGCGACTTGAGTATATTAATGAGCGTACTATTGCGCCACTCTGCCTTACATGCACACTTGGACCTTATTGGCGTAGTGGGAAACGATAAAATACATGGAATCCATTGAGGACATCGAAACGATGCTGCGCTGTTTACTCTTCTGCTAAGCTTTTGTAAGCTCGAGACCGCAATAGTTTTGAGTGATTACACTATACCAGGCAAAACTCTTTTTAAACGAGTAGACTTGAAAGCTAGGCTAGAAGTTAAGGAATTTGTATAAGATACAGGTTTCCCATAGAGTGTAAAGCGGTATTCCTAATGGAGAGCGCACACTCCAGACATAAGCCGTCTCAGATGAGTGGACTGAAAAAAATTAAGAAAGCTTGGATAAGATACAGACAACTTACAGACAGACTCCTCCTCCTCCTCCTCTCTTTCAATCTACCTACCAACCTACATATATATCTATAGAAAATACCTGAATGGTGAGCGCAAAACAATCCAATTTGATGGCTTAGGTGTAAGCCGAAAGGCATGAGACTTGGAACCTTATTTCTAGGTTACTCCCTTTCAGCTAAGTTACCCAACCAACTCAAAACTGTTATTTATGACATACAACGTCCTTTAAATGGCCGCTTCTGAACTGGTTACGGCGGCTGAATCTTTAATGGTAGTTTTTTGACAACTTGTTCGCATGTTTCGAACTTTTCTTGATGAATGTAGTTTTTCAAATGGTCGAACGTTAGGAGATTATTCGCGTTGATACGGTCTTTGATGTCAAAAAAAATGTAAAGACATTAAGTTGCCTGATTTTAGTGGTCCATTGACATTGCCAAAACGTTAAGTTACTCTCTCTCTCCATAAAGATTTTTCATGCAATAAAACCATAATCAGTCTTGTTGAGTGGTTTATGAAAAATTCTCATAGAACCAACATACCTTTCAATTGATAGCCTGGAATAGCAGACCAAGTACGCAGCTGTCATACGGTCATCTTTCAGGATCATTTTCCTGGAAATACTGATTTCCCGCTTGATTCGGAAAGATTCATATCCTAACTCTATACACTGATGGTAATTGGTAATCTGGATTTGACAGTTAACTCTGCGACAACGCTGTATGTGGTGCAACAACGGATCGTTATGTGCTAAAGTGAATTTAGATTTCCAAAATTCTATCATTACCTCCTATACTATCCTATAACATCCCTTACAAACAACTTGACAAGATTATAAGACTTATACATACATACATGCGTTTGTAAGTCTTACAGTGCGTATGTGGAATATTTTTGTTTGAATTAAATATCACTCATACGTCACATATGTTCTCATATGTTCTCATATGAAGAATTTAATTTTTAATCATGATTTAATTACGAAAGTTTATAACTGATTATATCTTTATATCTTCATCATTAACAAATTAATTGTATAACATTTTGCTGTCTGTTATAAAATTTTCTTAATTAATTCATTCACTTTTTTGTTTTTTCTTTGTGAAAAATCGAAAACTTTTCCTTAGTAATTCGTTTAGAATAAGATTTAAATTCGCCTTCTTTCTCTCTTTTCTTTTTTTTTCTTTTTTGTTTGTAAATGAAAGGCTTTCACTTTCTGTTCCCTATTTTTGTACAAGAATTCCATTACAGTGCTTTAAACAAAAGGATTTACCAACTGAACTTGATGTTTCGTTTTCTTTTTTAAGAAGATTTTTTTTCTGTTTTAACTGCTGCTTTTGATTTTGTTATGGAAAGTAAAAGTTTTCATAGACAAAACGCTATTTTAAATGAATTAAAAAAAATTTAAAGAAAAAAGAAAACAATTTGAGAAGAATAGAATTAGCGAGAGAGGCAGTAAGTATTGTAAAATCAAAACGAAGACGTATCAAAGATATTTGAAATTATCAGGAGTAAGGAGAGTTATACATTAAAAACTCTTTTATTTTTCAATAAAATTAGGAGTACAACCCTTTAGTCGGGATTACGATCCAGCTTCTCACACCACTTATGTTGTGTGTGTTAATTTTATACATGAGTGGCGGCAGCTACAGATAAGGGTCGATTTCGAATCGACTTTTACATCATACTATTATTTATTTGATGTTTAAAGTATTTTTACGTTTATTAAAGTAGAACTGATAGCTATAGACTAGATAGCATTTTCCACCACTATTGCCAGAACTTTCTGCAGTCACTCGCTTTTCCAATATCCTGATGGATATTGTCTTGGAGGACTTCGAGTATCAAAAATTTATTTACATAGACTCCTGGCTTATATAAACTCCTTGCGACCAGGGAGTGCAGTCCTTAGAATTTTTTATTATAACTTGTGCAGTATGTGACTGTGTTCTGTCCTGGTAATACCATATGATTTCCAGTCACAAGCTGGACTAGGTTGAAATCCTAAAGTATGGCTACAGCATGACCATTGATTATATGACTTCGCCAGAAAGTCCAAAAGTAAATATTTCAAGCAGGAAGGAAAGGTGAGATAGGACATAAAGCATCTCATCAAAAAATCTAGACTATATTGAGCTTGGCTGCCATAAAGTCCCTTCCAAAAGTCATATCGAGATAATGCTTGTCCATGAACGCTGTCTATTTCATCGTTAATTGAGAGGTTGTTATTCCAAGCGCTTCCTTATTTGGATCACTGGGCAAGGAACATAACCAGAAATTATGTTGAAAACAAACTTTCCGGAATATGATACGCCCTTAGCAGTCTCTTAAGTTCAGGCACTAAATTAAGGAAATAATGGCGGCCAGCAGAAGAAACCTGCTCGCGCGCTGAGTTAAGCTGACCGAATTTTAACTAGAAAGGACGAAACGACTCATATTTCTCCCCTGAATTGATACGACATATAATACGCCCTTAACAGTCTCTTAAGTTCAGGCACGAAATTAAGGAAATAATGGCGGCCAGCAGAAGAAACCTGCTCGCCCGCTGAGTTAAGCTGGCCGAATTTTAAGTAGAAAGGACGAAACGACTCATATTTCTCTCCTGAATTGGTATTTATATATATGTACGATTTTTCACCCACTAGGTATATGTCCAGCGTTATATCGAGAAAGCAGTAGACATCAGGGTTTCTACAATGCATATGAACTCTCTGATCGATTGGTGACAGAACATTAGGAAACTGTGCAGGTTTCCTAATATTTGGTGGGATTTTTTGCGGCAACACTACTAGGTAAGACGCCGTAGTCTAGTAGGTTGTGTGTTGCCCTATTAAACGCCATGCCGTGGTTGAAAACCTAGGCCAGATACACGAAATATGAAAAAATATTTCTTCAGCGACTTTTTCTCTCAGCAGTCTACTTTCAAATACTCTGAGATTAGAAAAAAAACCCATGAAAATCGACTTCAAACTGTGGTCTTCACCACTTGTGGATAAAATTAACACACACAACATAGGTAGTGTGAGAAGCTAGGTTGTTGTCCTGGCTACATTGTTGTAATGTAATTGATCATACGTTTATATCCGTATCCAGTTTACGTTGGAAAAGAAAGACATCTTGTGCTATTACCATGCACATAAACTAACTGATCGTTTGGTGACATACATCAGTAAACTCTGTGGCATTTCAGACATTAGGTGGTAACGATTATTGTGACAGCACTTTGTATCACATTGCCACAACAAAACTTCATGAATTTATTAAAATTATAATAAAAAATTGCTTTCATTTTCACTCTTCACTGTGCATACATGAGTATGTTGTTAAATAGGTTTGACAAACTCTCTTTCTGTTCTAAACTGTGAAACAATTTTTATATTGCACACGCATTCGTTTTGAAGCCTTGTTTAGTTCATTTACAGTTAAATTTTACACACTACATGCTGATACAATATGATGTGGATGTGCTTAAATTTCAATCCTACACACACACACAGAGAAAGTATAATAACTTTGCTTGCCTGATTTATATTCATACACACATCCAATTGCATACATACACATATACATACATATATACATATATATATATATAGAGAAAGAGAGGGATATTGTAGATGATATATGAGCTACAAAACGGTGTTACTCTTTTATTTGTTTGTGCTGTTTTTCTATTTTTATTTTTGTTGTTGTTGCTTTTTATTTTATTTTAATGTGTTTTTTATAAAGCCTTTTATTCTATTTTCCTCTCTCTTTCTCCCTCTCCATCTCTCTAAGTTTCTTTCTATTCGATTTTTTTGTTTATGCTTAACACGTTTTTCGTGTTATCACATGCACCAGCTTATCATAAATGTCTTCCTTATAGACACATACACTCACAACTTCTTTTCACTCTTGCCTGCTATATGTGAGTACTCTCTTTCTCTTTGTCACTCTGACTTCCTCTTCACTCGTTTTGTTATTTAATATTTTTTGTTGATGGTTTTGAAACAAAATCTAGCAAAATATAACATTTTATTCCTCTCTCTCGCTCTCCCTGTCTCTCCCTATCATTTTTTTTTTAAACTGTATTGTATTCTGTTATGATGTGTTGTTTTCTGTTACGTAGTAAGAGTGTAAGTGTGTGTGTGTATTATTTTGTGTAATATTTTGTTGTTATTTTAGTTGTTAAATGTTGGTAATATGTTACCTTGTGTCACGTGACATGTGTTTTTTATAATTTTTATGTTTATTTGTGATGTTTTCTTGTTGTTGTTTTTTGTTTTTTGATTGCCAGTATAACATTTGTAATGATAAAGTTATAAACTCCTGATGTATACTTTTTTTCTTTTTCTCTTTTAGCAATTGTCATTAGGGTGGCCAGGTAAAGCAAAATTATTTTTCTTAATGTTAAAAGAAAATTTTGGGATCAACGAACTGCATTGGCAAAAGTTGAATTAGCTTAGGTTTTACAAATTAAAAAAAAATAAATTTCTATCACTATGGCCACCTTTGTTTAGACTTTTGATTTTTAAAAGACATTACGTGACTCCATAAATTTTAGTCAAATAAAAATAACATTAGAAAAGCTTCTTCTTGTTTTACAAAAACAAAAGCTAACAAGAAAATTGCAATTGGATTAGACCGACAATATGATTCTCTACAATATAAATGAAGCAAAAACAAAGAGATCTGCTTTACATACAGACACATAAATATATAATTGGCCATTACAACCGCTCAGTCAGGATTACGGCCTAGCTTCTCGCACCACTCATGTTGTGTGCCTTAATTTTATACTTGAGTGGCGGGACCTACAGTTTAACGTCGACTCCGCACGACAGATTTTGAGAATCTTTTCATGGCAACTCTTTTTACTCTCAGAGTTTTTGTCAGAAATCTGCTGAGAGGAAGTCGCCGAAGAAATATTTTTTTTCATATTTCGTTTTGATGTCTGGCCTGGGGCTCGAACCCGTGGTTTTACGTCTAATAAGCGAACACACTACCTACTAGACTACGTCGACACACTACCTACTAGACTACGGTCTGCTTCACAACACCTAGTTATTCAACAATTTATTTTGTCACATTTATTGAACTTAATTGGCCATTACATCCTTTCAGTCAGGATTACAACCAAGCTGCACACACCACTGATGGTAAGTGTGTGTTAATTTTATTCATGAGTGGCAGTACCTACAGTAGTACGTCGACTTCGAGCGACAAATTTGTATTGTCTTTGCTGTCATCCACCAGCAGTCAGAAGTTTGGCAATAGAGTTAGAAGAAGCATTAAAGGGATACTCAATGTTGATTCTTCGGCGGTAAAGCATTTGAAATATCCAATTAACCATGACTCTGGTGCAAAATACAAGCTAAATTGGATCGAAGCATGGGCTATACTGACTCTGAAGGCCGTTATGGTTTCTGGTTTACTCGCATACATCTGCGACTTTAGAACACCCTACAAGAAAAGGCCTAATAGGGTCAAAACGCATGATAGCAGTGGACAATTCATAAGACGATTGTAAGATGGCCATGGCATCATATCATTCGTGCAGAATATTTAATGTGGCATGTGGTCTGTGCAAACCATAAATCTTTAGTGGCCAGAGCCTTTAATTCAGGGCCAAAAGAAGTTGATAATCATCGACGTATAGTGCTCTCTGTTGTTAGAGAGGGCCTGGTTAATATCTTTCTCAAAGAAATATGCACCGATGACGTCGGAAGACCAACATCTTTACCAAATCGTAACTTTTTCGGAATAAATTCAAAGCTTTTGAATGCAATGTGCTTTAGAATCATTCCAAATTCAACAATTTTTATTTGTCATTCAGAAATGGACCTCATAGCTGAAAATGATTTTTGGATAAGAATTTTGTCCAGAGCTCACAAGTTTTTACCTATGGCTGCCCATAGTTGTTTGGCAAAACAGACTTAATAAATGACAATTTATTTAATGGCTGCAGCTTCAACAAGATGGCCGCTATGAACAGTTGAAATTCTTTTCTTGGAAATCACTGTTAAAAGACTCTAGAATAGGTCGTTGGTCTTTAACCTTTTTTTAGGCTTGAATTACAAGATTCTTTTGGTTTTACAGGTTGATTTTAAAACATTGGCTTAAACAGCGATAAAGTACTATTTTAAGTCGTAACAAACACCATCTTGAACACAATATATCATCATTACTTATAGCGCTAAAGGGAAAGGAACTACAAAAAAGCCCTTAAAAAGGGCTTTCCAGCCTTTATTTAAATGCCAACATTTAGACATTTTTGTGTTCAGTCGGGTTTCTTATAGTTTTTCTTCAATTTTCTCTCTCGCTCTCTCTCTCTTTCTCTCTCTCTTGCCGAGGATTTGTTTATATAGGCCCTTTATATGCTAAAGACGAGGCCTATGCATATTATTAACAATTTGAAGTCATGTTTTGACACGTTCTTAAACTATTATTTACGGGTATAAATAACCCGGAATCAACGAAAAAATATTGCAATAATAGCAGAACAAATGTTCTGTTGAAATTTCTTAATAAAAATTCCAGACATTTTCAACCCTTCCCCTGGCATTCCCTTCAATCCTTCGTGTTGCCAAAAAAAGAAAGGATAGTGTTTGGGCATATAAGGCAGGTTTCTTTTGGACTTTTTTCTTTTGATAAAGGGGGAGTTGAGGTAGGGTTTCTGGAATAAAAATGTAATATTTGCGTGTTAAGTTGTAAAAGTCATTTTTTTTTAAGCTGGTATAACTTTATTTGGAGAGCAAATAATTACGAAAACATTCATGTTGAAGAATTCAATTTTATGGAATTAAAACAAACAAGCAGCCACAAAATTGAAGGAACTAAAAAGACAGGCTCTCAACACGACTAGCAACATAAATAAAGGAACTAAAAAGACAAATTCTGGGAAATGACTACAAAATATTTTAGCGGATAATCTCTGACATGGGCTAGACAACCTGAACCCGATGGTACTGACAAATCTGGTAAATATGAATTGATGTGAGAATTGGCACATATTGAAGCTTATTCAAGCCTGTTTCATGCATAATCTTTTGTCTAACCTTTATAGAATTAACGCAATGAGGGGGACCCCTTCGACCTAATTCAATTTTGGCTCTTAGGCCTTTATTCTCTTATGATTCAATAATATTACAAGGTTATAATGGTATTTAAGAACACTCACCTGATAAAGTTTTTGCTGTATATGCGTGCTGCGTAAATCTGAATATGGATATGTAGTATTTCTAGTAGCTTTCAATATAGTTGAGGGTGAGCATGAGCGTGTATACGCATTTAACTGTTAAGCAGGTGTAAGCAGGTTATAATCAATTAATCATTAATTTCTTTTGCGTGAAATTTTCTATGAAATTTGTTTGCAACAACAACAACAACACTTATTATTATTATATTTTCACTTTTTTTTCTTTATTTATTTTTATATATTTTATTTTTTTTTTTATTTTTTTTTTATTTTTTTTTTTTTTTTTTTTTTTATTTCTTTTTTATACAACACTGATTTTTTCATTTTTTTATATGAAATTTTTTTCAACACAACACTAATTATATTTTTGCTTTTTTATTTTTAAATTTTTTATTTATTTTTATTTATTTATTATTATTATACTGTTACGAAATGAGAAGCTAGGCCGTAATCCTGACTGAAGGGTTGTAATGGCGAATTATGTATGTATGTACGAAAATGGAAATGGTGTTTTGCTTATTATATTATTATAAAAACAATGAACTTGTTTACATGATAAAGAAGTAAACAAACATATACCAACAAAACACCAGCATAAAGAAAAATGATAATAAGTAAACAAAAATACAACAACAAACACTACGAGAATAAACGTAAACAAAATACACAAGCGACAATAATGAAGCAAAGAGGTTTACGTTTATGGAGATCTCGAGAAGGCGAAGCCATTAACATTCGCCTTCAACAACATTCATAAATCAAAAATAAAAATTTACGTTGCCATATAAAAAGCAAGCCAAAGCAGGCAACGAGTAAGTAAAACTTCATTCAGTCTTGTGCGAAGACGCGGTGTGATTGAGGAAAGTAATCATGGTTTGAAAATCGCCGTTATAAGAATCTGTTCAACAAATTGACTAGCAATTGTTATTGCTTACGCAAAAGAGTGCAAAGAGAAATAACAAACAAAGCAATTGTTTACATCAAGCTGATGTTGTTTACATCAAGTTGTGAACAGTGGCACATAGAGTTGTGCAAACAATAAAGAATTTAATTAAGACTGAACACAAATTCATTTTTATATTATTTGGAATCTACGAACTCATATTTTAAACTTGTTAAAAGGTAAAAACGTAACAATATTTTTAGTTTGTTATTTTTTTTTTTTTTATATTATTATTATTTTTTTATTTATTTCTTTATTTTTTTATTTATTTCTTTATTTTTTTATTTATTTCTTTATTTTTTTATTTATTTCTTTATTTTTTTATTTATTTCTTTATTTTTTTATTTATTTCTATATTTTTTTATTTATTTCTTTATTTTTTTATTTATTTCTTTATTTTTTTATTTCTTATATTTATTATTACGTATTATACTTTCATTTTTTATGAAATTTTTTTCAACAACACTTTTTTATTATATGTGGGCTTTTCATTTATTTATTTTTTTTTATTTTTTTTTTTTATTTTTTTTTATTTTTTTTTATTTTTTTTATTTTTATATTTTTTTATTTTATTTATTTTAATTTATTATTTATTATATATCACCTATTATTATTATATTTTCACTTTATTTTTTTTTTTATTATATTTTCACTATTTTTTTTTCTTTTTTATTTTTATTTTCTTTTTTTCTTTTTTTTTCTTCTTTTTTTTTTTTTTTTCTTCTTTTTTTTGTTTTTTTTGTTGTGTTTTCTTTTTTATTTGTTTTTTATTTTTTTTTTTTTTCTTATATATTTATGATATTTTTTTTCACAACAACACTTATCACTATATTTTCACTTGTTTGTTGAAATTTGTTTCAACAACCACTACACCTATTATATTTTCACTTTTTTTTGTTCGTTCGTTATTCAAAGGTGTTCGAATTGAATGCCTTTTACCGTTTCCGTTGTGCATAGCGAAACGAAGCGAAAGCGAAGCCGTTAATTTAATAAATTATTTTATGATTTACTGTTGAAAGTTAATTAATCACGTGTTTTCTGCTTGTCAAACTAAAAAGAAAGAAGAAAAAACAAAAACAATGAAATTAATGAAATAGTTTTGGTGCGATTTTTTTTTTATTTTCTTTATTTATGTGGTGAAATAAAAATGTTTGTTATGCTTTAACGAGAGCAGCATAACTGGTAAAAGGAAGAGAGTGAGAGGGAAAATATTTTATGTATTATTATTGTACAAAAGCCAAAGCATACATTAATGTGTAAAGCAGTAGCAATTAAAGAGTTTTTAAAGGATTATTAAAGAAATATTTTTAAGAATTCAAACAACAACAAAATTTTAAAAAAATTTTGGTGCTCTAATATCGTAGAGGGTTGGAGTGGCTTTAATTCCAAAAACTTTGTATAACAGCGGTTAAGAATTCGAGGCCTTCAGAAATAATACCAAACCTTAGAGTACGATATTCGCAGTAGCTTAGCAGCTAGTGTGTTGGTTTATTAGAGGCGAATCCGTATTCAAATCCCAGTTCAAACAACTCAAACAAGGGATATGAGTAGTATAGATCCTGGTGCTAAAAGCTAGACTAAAGGGTTGTAATTAACTAATTAAGTATGTAAGAAAATGGTATTAAACTGTGATATAATGCTTTAGATAAAAATGTGGTCAAGTACGAGAATTATGATAGCAACATCTCCTATTTGCAGATTAGATGATACTGCGTATAGGAGATGCTGCATATAAGGAAGTTGCATATCGGGGATGCTGCATATGGGAGATGCTGCATATAGGGAATGCTGCATATAAGACATGATACACATTAAATATGCTGCATATGGGAGTTGCTGCGTACAGAGGGTGCTGCGTATAGGGGATGCTGCACATATAGGAGATATGCGGAATTCCTTATACAGCATCTCCTATGGATAAAGCAAATGCCAAATCAAAAGTGTTCTTTTCACATACATACATACACAATTAGCCATTACAACCCTTCAGTCAGGATTACGGCCTAGCTTCTCACACCACTCATGTTGTGTGCCTTAATTTTATATTTGAATGGCGGGCCCTACAGTTTAACGTCGACTCCGAACGACTTTTCATGGAAAATGTTATTTACTCTCAGAGTTTTGCCAGAAATTTGCTGAGAGGAAATCGCCGAAGAAATATTTTATTTTTCGTATTTCGTTTTGATGTCTGGCCTGGGGATCGATCCCGGGCTTTACGTCTAAGAAGCGAACACACTACCTACTAGACTACGGCGTTCTTTTCATATACATCCCGATCTACGAACAGACAGAAAATTGATAATGCATCTAATCTAGTCGATCTATGTTTATTAGAATCGCTCTGCTTGGAATAGAATTAACAGCTGCAGTCTGTGCAAGTTTATGCCATGTTCGCACGGCAGCAATTTTTCGTAATTCGCTCTCTCATTCGCAATTCAACACCCAATTATGTGCTAAATTACGTCATTCGCCATACAAAATTTTGTGAGCGAATTACCCAAATTGTGTGTAATCCAATTTCTATGAGCCTGTGGATTACTTAAAAATCAATGTAATCTCTAAGTTTTATCGTATTTTTGCCATCACCAGCTGTCAAAGCACAAAAAGTATAAACAAAAAATATTCTAAACAATAAACAATAATGGAATCCAAAAATAATATTTTAAAAAAGTATTATTTATAAGAAAGTTATTCGCGAAATTAGCGGAGGAAGCCACTATGTGTGTAGAAAATCTTTTGAAAAGTATTTGCAGCTTTTGAAGAAGCTGTATGAAAAATATTAATAATAATTTAGTAATAAAAAGAAGAAGAACTGTAACAAAGAATTACAAAACTACCGTGTGAACATGATAATTCAAATAAGTAATTCAAACAGAGAGCGAAGTAATTCGAAGGCTCGTGCGAACATAGCATTAGATGGATAACTGGTTACTGGCATCATTGGTGTTTATAGGAGAAGGTTATGAGGTTAGTAGGGGCTGTAATAATGTGTAATAATAAAGTCAGACTTCTACAACAAAATGATATACAAGAAAATATTTCTTTGGCTTCTCAAAAATTTGTCGTTCGGGGTCGACTTTAAACTGTAGGTCCCACCAAATATGTATAAAATTAACACATACAATATAAGTGGTGTGAGAAGGTCGTGATCCTGACTCAAAGGTTGTAGTTATCAATTATGCATGTATGTATGTAATAATGTGGGAAATATAAGAATGTAAATCCCTACTCTGTTATTGTGCAGCATTGTCAACAAAATTACGTTAGATAAGTACCAACTCTTGCCAATTCATTAAAACCAAAAGGATATTACGCAGTATATATTAGTTTTAGAAAAATTTTAATTATTCAGCTTAATTAACAAATATTTATTCGGTTTTATTTATAAAATAATAATAATTTTAATAAACAAAAAAAAAAATTTTTTTTTTAATTTTAAAACATACACACAGAAAACCAAAGCAAATCCTTTTAAATTCAAAAAAAAATCCTAAAACAACAGAATGTAAGCAACAGTGAAAGAGTAAAAAGTGCGTACATGTATAAGCACATGGAACACAATACATGTTGATGTGTATATGCATGTGTAAGTGTATATGTATGTAAACATTTCCCATTAAGCCACAAATTTAACTCTAAACAAATACTCGTACAACAACAACTAACAAAACAAATCAAAAATTCAAAAACTAAAAAAGAAACACAGAAATATTAAGGTAAACAATGACCAGAAAAAAAAAGAGTTAAACAACAACAAGAACAATAACTAAAAGAAAAAAAACAATAAAAAACAAAAACATACACAATGAAAATATCAACAATAGCCACAACACAACATAGCAAACACATACGCAACATTAATAATAAATAAAGAGAGTAAATAAAAGCAAAATGGACGTACATAAGTATGTACGTACGAGTACTCAAAACAAAACCATGAGTATAGCACAGCCTACCTATACATACAAACAATGACTGCCTACACAAATTGATTACATTTGAGCAAAAGAAAGAGAGAGAGAGTGAGTTGGAGAGAGTATGTATGTAAATAAAAACAATACAAAATAAATATGAGATCAGCAATTGTTTCAACACAGAACTCCAATGTGTACTTAAAATACTGAGCATAACATAAAACTACCGGTTTTACATACACTTTCTCACACTTGCCTTGGACTTAGAAAGTACATACAACAAAAGGCTTAGTAAGTAAACAAGCAGCAACAACAACAATAATAACTACAATAAATTCTGTATAATTTTAAGAAATGAAATGAAAAAAAAACGAGAGCAAATAAATGAAGAAAAATCGTTAAAGTTCAAATCATAACAAATCGAGTATATTAGTACAAAGAAAGAGAGAGAGGGAGTGTGAGTGTAAGGAGTACTTACATTTAAATGACTCACTTACACTTACGCACACACACACAAATATTTATTTTTATTTACTTGAATATGACTAAAGGCAGTATTTTGTAGAAAAAGGAAAAAGCAACAGCAAATGAAATGTAAATAAAATCGAGTAAGAAAACTTTTGTGAGGCAATAGAGATTGTTGAATGCACTACAACACTACAATAAATTCTCACACATATTGATGCCTACCAATCTAGATAGGTAGAGAAGTAAAAGTGGATACCAGCCTACCGTTCGGAGACTACCATTTTCCAGGAATTCCTTCTAAGAAGTTAAAGCAAGGCTTCAGTAGAATCTGTGGCAAGCCCTGGCCAGATTTTTAAACGACAAACATTTCGAACATACATACATAATTGGCCATTACAACCCTTCAGTCAGGATTACGGCCTAGCTTCTCACAAGGAAGCCTAAAAAATTATTTCTTCGATGACCTCCTCTCAGCAGTCATCTGGAAAAAACTCTGTGAAAGGTTTCTAAAAAATCTGTTGTTCGAAATCGACTTTAAACTGTCAGTCACGCCACTTTTGCATATAATTAAGACACACAACATAAGTGTGAAAGAAAATTTCTTCGATAACAAATCTATAGTTCGGAATCACATTAAAGAATAGCTCTCGCCGCTCGTGGAAAAAATTAAGACACCCAACATGGGTGGTGTGAGAAACTAGGTTGTAGTCCTGACTAAGGGCTTGTAATGACCAAATAAGAAAGCCATGTTGAACAACGAAGTTGGAAACAAAATTTCTTCGACAACAAATTTGTAATTCGGAATCGACATTAAAGAATAGGTCTCGCCGCTCATGGAAAAAATTAAGACACCCAACATGGGTGCTGTGAGAAACTAGGTTGTAGTCCTGACTAAAGGGTTGTAATGACCAAATAAGGAAGCCATGTTGAACAACAAAGTTTGAAACAAAATTTCTTTTTGCATATAATTAAGACGTGGTGGTGTGAGTAGCTTGGTTGTAGTCCTGACTAAATGGTTGTAATTGCCAAATAAGGAAGCCATGTTGAACAACAAAATTATATGCAAAATTTCTTTTTGCATATAATTAAGACGTGGTGGTGTGAGTAGCTTGGTTATAGTCCTGACTAAAGGGTTGTAATGACCAAATAAAGATGCCATGTTGAACAACGAAGTGTGAAACAAAATTTCTTCGACAACAAATTTGTAGTTCGGAATCGACATTAAAGAGTAGGTCCACTCATGGTTAAAATCAACACACGCACCAAAGGTGGTGTGAGAAACTAGGTTGTAGCGCTGACTAAAGGGTTGTAATGACCAAATAAGGTAGCCATATTGAACAACGAAGTATGAAACAAAATTTCTTTGAGAACAAATCTGTAATTAGACTTCGAAATTGAACACTAGGTCCCAACACTCATGGATTAAATTAAGACACACAGCATGGGTGCTGTGATAAACTAGGTTGTAGTCCTGACTAAAGGGTTGTAATGACCAATTAAGTTAGTAAGTAAATAAGCAACTTCTATAGTGGCATGGTAGACTGAAATTTGGCTACTATTGCTGCGTATTTCTGAGCTGTTATCCGACAAACTATAGAATGGTGCACAGCATTTCATAGCCGTTGATGACCTGCCTTCCTCTTTTTGAATTCTACTTATGGTTATCATACATATTTAACTAAGTAACCACACAACTTTAAATAATTTGATCTTTAAAATGAACAGAAAAAAAAACAGAAGCGAAGAACTTGCATGCCTCTTTTTTTTACTTTCTTCCCTGAGGCCAGCTCTTAATCTGACTCCAGGGCTTCCTGGCTAAGATATAACAACGATGGAGACACCGAATAAGAAGTAATTGAAGCTGAGTGTGTTGAAGAAGATGTGAACGAAGAATGCCAAAAAAAATTGTGTTCAATTAGAAAACCAGCCTGGGGCAAGGATTATGTTGCAAACAATCAGTTTTTTTTTATTTATTTTCAAACAATATTTTAATGTTCCTCAACAAGGCTGTGCTTCAAACGCTGGCTTACTATTTTAAAACTTTTTCGTTGAAGTTTTACAAAAACTAGAGAGAAACAAAAAAAAGTAACACAAGAAAACCAACATTTTAATGCCCCCCGACTAACTAGAAAAAAGAGGATTTTTTACATGGAATGTCAGTAAGTGTTTGTTGTTTATAATGTAATGTCCTTGTAGACACACTTTATTTCTAATTGGCATGAGTGTTACTTTTACCAAGAAAAAAAACAACAACAGCCACAACAACAAGGTTATACAAAAGGGCCATTACTATATATGATTATGGCCAACAATTTTAAGAATATTTAATGCTACAGTTTAAGCCACAAAAAAAAACAACAACAACAACAACTGTAAGGAAGATACCAAGTAATGTTTGGCTGGCTACCTGGCCAACAAAATAGCTGTTCAGAGGATTCATTAAAATTCTTGGCTACACTTTTTAAATTGCGTTTCCTGTGACTCTAAAAAAAATAACTTTACATTCTTGATTATCTTGGAAATTTTTTAACGTTCAGTGGCAGTAAGAAGTAAGAAAAGACGGTCGACTTTGCTGCCACACATAGAATTTCCTTAGGGTCTCTACAGAACCACAAGAGTACAATAAAATTCTAGAACCAAGCTTACAGACAGGTCACAGCATGATTATCCTTCTAGAACTCTTGTGTTATTTACTTAATTGACAAACCCTTGATCAAGAATACAACCTAGCTTCTCACACTACCTATGTTGTCTGTGTTAATTTTATATACATATGTACGTATGAGTGGTAGGGGATTTGCAATTAAAAGTCGACTCCAAACGACAGAATTCTGAGAAACTTTTCATAGTAATTTTATTTTATTTTCAGAGTTTTTGCCAGAAGACTGCTGAGAAGAAGTCGTCTACAGAAATATTTCGTTTTATTCGAAGTGTCAGAGCGGGGCTTTGGAACTCGTTACTAAGCTACCTACTAGACTAAGGCGATAATCATGGATGAAAAGCTAGGTTGTAAATCTAACTAAGGGCTTGTAGGTAACGACCAATGAAGTGGAGTAAGTCCTCAGAGAAAGGAAAGCTAAAAAGTAACAGAGGGAGAGGGACTCCTCTAAAGCCAAATGGCATTGGGACAATCAATGTTTTTGTTAAGTAATTCCAATAGGAGTAGCCGCCTTAGTCTAGTAGGTAGTGTGTTCGTTTACTAGACGTAAAGCCCGGGTTTGAGCCCCAGTCCAGACATCAAAACGAAGTATGAAAAAAATATTTCTTCGGCGACTTCCTCTCAGCAGATCTCTGGCAAAAACTCTGAGAATAAATAAACCTGTCATGAAAAAGTTTCTCAAAAATCTGTTGTTCGGAGTCGACTTGAAGCTGTAGGTCCCGGCATTCAAGTATAAAATTAAGGCACACAACATGAGTGGTGTGAGAAGCTAGGCCGCAAACCTGACTTAAGGGTTGTAATGTATGTATGTGTGTATGTAATTTCAATAGGAAGAAATTTAACCATTTTGACTGGGCACAGAATCGAGATCTTCTCGAGCCTGTCTGTATGAATTCTGTGATGAGAGGAATGCTTCATAATCCCACACACTTCTAACCAGTACGGCGTGAAGGCATCCCAAATAGATAGACCTGGTGGTATATCAAATCCATGGCAGTGACATGTTTCTACGGCCATCGAACATTACCCATAAGATTTTCAAGAAAGAGCATTCGGAGAGGAATTATAGGGATGCCCTATATCAATACCACGGCTTCTCCGACTGGAAGGCATTCGAAATTTCCTATTTTCTTTGGCTCTGACGCCAAAATAAGACTGAATTTCACCAAGGGCAGGGATTATGTTAGCCTTGAAGGCCACTATGGATTGTAGCTTATAAAGATGCTTCTGGGGCTTAAGAAAACACAAAAGAAAAAGTCTTCCCCCACAAGGCCCTAGAAGAGGTACAGTTCTGAGTATCAGGGAATTTTTATCGCATAGAGATCCTTAGGACTCCCTCGGAACAATTTTTCAGGTTGATCGAACAAATACTCAGAAGGAAAGAGGGATATTTCATAGCAGAATAGAGGAGATTGTAACGTCTCTATACTCTTGGCCCAACCAAAACCAGTAAATCATTTACTTAGAGTCACAGCTTGGTTTCTCATTCCCCTCATGTTGTGTGTGTTAATTTTATCCTAGAGTTGTGCGACTTTCAGGTTAAAGTCGACTTCTATGACTTAGACGCAAAAATAAGACTGAATTTCATTAATGGCAGGGGTTATATTAGCCTTGAAGACCAGTATACGTTGTAGCTTGCAGATGTTCCTGCGGCTTAAGAAAACACACAAGAAAAAGCCTTAAGATGAGATAAGCACGACGTCAAATTACTAGTGCAGACTATTCAATATGTGGCACATAGCGCCGTTCTGTCGAAGTCGTTGTTATCCAGTTCAGCCAATTCAGATCAAAGGTAGTCTACCTATCGGACTACTGCGGCTTCTATCGGTGATGGGCTGTCTTAGATTTAAAAAATTACATGGTTTTGGTTTGTAACTCTTGATTATTACGATTTTAAAGATTGGTCTGCAAAATTTCTTTACTTCCGCTGCACTCTGTTCTCTTCCAGCCTCCATTATTATGCCCTTAAGTTGCTTACAAAATGAAGCTGAACAGTAGCACTTTAATAAAATATTGCTTTTCCGTGGTATTGAGTATTGAGAAGTTTTCCTTTTTACCGTTAACACAACAGCAACAGCCATAACTCCATAAATAAACAGTTACTATCAAGAAGAAAGTGAGAGAGAGAGGGAGAGAGGGAGAGAGTGAGAGAGAGATGTGGCGAATATTTTATGGTGGCACGTTGCTATTTGGCGGAGGCAGTTACTATTTTATGATGCTTCGATTTCGTGGCATTATCAATGAAGCTGCAGCTAAGACTGAGGTTGAGCCATAGTGGCTGTAATTCTTATTTGTTTTATTATGCCTGGTCGGTTGATTTTTGTTTTGTTTTCGTTTTGCCATGAAAATAATGAAATATTTATGCACTTGAAAAGTTTTAACAAGAAACAACTTTGTTGTTGGCGGGTTTTCTTTTTTTGCTTTTTTTTTGGTTTGTAAGAAATATTGTCGCTGACGT
This sequence comes from Sarcophaga rosellei, assembly GCA_930367235.1. Lineage (NCBI taxonomy): Eukaryota > Metazoa > Arthropoda > Insecta > Diptera > Sarcophagidae > Sarcophaga > Sarcophaga rosellei. The sequence goes on along the minus strand of OV884020.1, from coordinate 8,561,754 downwards.
GACAGGTTTCTGTAAAATATTGTTTAAATTGAATTAAAAAAATTTTTCATTACAGGACTGTAATAAAGGCGGCATTATTACTTGAAGATGAAATTCAAGGCAAAAAAAAGAAGGAAAATAAATTTCATCTCAAGGAAAAATGGTTGAAAACTGCCAATAAAATGACTAGGCCTTCAAGGAGCATTTTTTCAAATGTATGTATGTGTCCGTACCAAGGAAAATTTGTGAATTTTTATTCGTTGAATTTCGATCTTCTGTTTTATGAATTACAAGTAATTTTTTCAATTGTGTTACCCTGTGGTTAATCTTAAGGACTGGCATTGTTTCCTTATTTGTACAGCCAATACAATACAATATAAATATGGCCGTAATGAACTGCCTCGCAGGGTAAATACGATTATTCTTTCAGGTATTAAGGGGCTATGTTACTAGTTAAGATGATACATAAGCCTGGCAAGGATCAAATAAAAATGATATCATGTGTGGCCATAGATTCGACATCAATAATGTCTAAAGGCAGCACAGTACGATTGCATAAAGTCACTGATTAGTGCAAACAATATGAGATGCATTAAGGGCTCACATGTTCCCAGTATGTGTTCCGATGGTACATTCACATCATGTTAAGCTTAAGACAGCCCCCAAACTCTTAGTCTACTATCCTCTGTCAAAAGAATGGTTTCTAACCCAGATTTTTCCAGATGCATTACTCAGATCTTCTGTTACTGAAGTTTCCCAACAAAAGTTTCGAATGCCTTAAATTCAATTTTTTCGAGAAGAGTCTTTGCTTCTCTCTATCATTTGCTTTCATTGAGCATACCTTGCCAAACATAAGCTTTCATTCCACAAAAGGGTTCTAGTCCCATCAAAGCTGTGGAAGCCTTCTTCGGTCATCTGTTTACTAATTATCAAAAATTTCCCCAAGAGCTAAGACCTAGCGGGGGATAGTCCCTCTTTCTAAGAGAGTTTACAGCTTCTCGGTTACTTCATTCATTTTTGTTACTAAGTCTAATTGCTAAGAACTTCGCAAAATCATAAATCAACTCAAATTAGATTTGTCTTCCATCAACCTCATCATAGATTCCAAAGCCTTGGTCTTCACTATCATGTGCAACCGACTTTAATCCAACATACCTTCCAGCCCTTCAGTTACGCAGTTATGAGCTGTTTTCGGATTTGTTTTATCTGCACAAAGAATTCATTATTGGTCTGACGATCATGGTATATGTACATCCAACGATCGACAATCCTGAGATGTGAATGATGTCGCAGCCAGACAGTCTCTTCAAATTTGCCTTTAGCGATCAAGACAATATCATCTGCATGTCCTTTCTAGTCAATACCCACCCGCCTGAGACGGTTTTGTTAGGAGTACATTTACAAGCAAGGCTTCAAACCAAGGGTGAAAGGACTCTAACTTATGGGCCATTCGCTAGTTGTGTCGATCCCTTTTTGATTTCATACGTATACGTACACAGATCCCTTGGCTGCTAACATTTCAAAAAGGGGGGATATTGCAACTCACATAAAGTAAGACCCCGCTTAACGCGAGGGATACGTTCCAATAAGTTCCAGCGCTAAACGTAACAGCGTTAAACGAGGTGACTAATAAATCAACTGTGACGCAGAAAAGATGAGTTCGTACTGTGACTGTGCGACTTCGGAAAATTCAGTTGGAATCTTTATTCTGGACAGACTAACAAAAGAGCATTAAAAAAGATACATAGTATACACCGTCGCTATATAGTGCACCGCTTTTGTAGTACCGCGTAGTACTGAAACAGCTTTAAGCGGAGCAGCGTGGGGACTTACTGTATGCTCAAACCTTTTCTTGCCTGCTTTCTCTCTTCATGCATTACAAATAAAACAAAATGTTGCGATCCTTTTAATTAAAAGAAGTTTTCCATTTTCCATAAAAACAACAATTATTTCATTCATTAAACAATTTTTCTTATTTTTGCATATTTTATTATATTGTTTTACTGTTGTTGCTGTTTTATTATTGTGGTTTTTCATTTTGTTGTTCCATACATTAAAACAATGTACATATAAAAATGGAAAAAAATCAAGAAAAAACAACAACAAAAAATGTTAAATTGTGTATGATGTCACATAAATTTAATTATAATTTATGCTAATGTCTGTTTTATCTTAACAACAACAACTACAGCAACAATAACAATAATAATAACAAACATGCAACAGCATATTATATGTATGTACATGCATATTTAAATTGTACAAGTAAATGAATGTGCAACAAATGTATGAATGCACAGCACATACATACGAGTATATCCTTGCATACATACAAACAAATAGTAACAGAAGCACACACATATGAATGTGCAACAAAAATGGCTGATATGCAAGAAACAAAGAAAGAAAAAGTTAAAAAGGGGCAACAAAAGAAAACGAAGTACAGAAAAAAAAATTGTGCAAAAGAATGAAGTCAGCAGAAGTCGATAAAGGGGTATAAGTTGTGAAAGACCAAAAGTCGCCTCCTATTATAGGATTAAAGGATTGTCTTTATGGCCAGAAAATGGTAATAGTTTTTAAAACAGGTCTTTCATTAAAAGCTTTCCACTTTCAAAAAAAAAAATTTCAAGTCTCCGTAGCTTAGTAGGTAGTCTATTGGCTTATAAGACTAGAGTCCGTGGTTCAACACCTGGCTCAAATATCTAGAACAAAACGAAAGAAAAGGAAAAGAATTTCGCAACTTCCTGCCAACAATAGTCTTCTGGTAAAAACACTAATCATTGAAATAAAATTGCCATCCATAGGTTAAAATAGATCTGCCCAATGCTGCATAGATCCCAGGGCCCAATTTTTGATGTTTTTATTCTGTTAATGAAGTTTTGTTTCTAAGACATATTTCTATCCAGAGCGAGTCCTAGAAAATGTTCCTCGTCTTTCCAAATCCTTTCCACACAAAGGACTTCAGTCGAGATCGATTTCAATGTACAGAGTGGTCCTCACAAGGCCCTAGTAGAGGTATAGTTCTGAGTGTCAGAGAATTCTGATCCCTGGAAAGGGAGCCCATAGAGATCTTTATAATGAGTCGATGTACAATGTACAGGGTGGCCCTCACAAGGCCCTAGTAGAGGTATAGTTCTGAGTTTCAGGGAAGTCTGATCCCTGGCAAGGGAGCCCATAGAGATCTTTATAATGAGTCGATATTGATTTCAATGTAAAGGGAGGACCTCACAAGGCCCTAGGAGAGGTATAGTTCTGAGTTTCAGGGAAGTCTGATCCCTGGCAAGGAATTCCATAGAGATTCTTAGGACTCCCTCAAAACAATTCTTCAGGTTGATCGAACAAGGGCTCAGAAGGAAATAGGAACACTTCATGGCGAAATGGGGCATATTGTAGAATCTCTATGTTCTTGGCTCAAGCTCAACCAGTAAACTGACTTATTTAGAATCACAGCTTAGTTTTTCTATAAAAGCGGAGGAACGAAGAATTTCCATGCACAAATGGCAGTCACGATGGGAGAACAGTTTAAAGGGGAGGTGGACATTTCACCTTGTCCCTGATGTAACCCTTTGGATGGAAAACAAACATTGCGAGCTAAATTACTACGTGACCCAGTTCCTAACCGGTCATGGTTGCTTCAGGAAGTACCTGCACAGATTTGGACATGATACTTCCCCTTTATGCCCAAACTGTGTAGATGAGGAGGAAAATGCGGAGCATATTCTGAAATGTGACATTCGGACCAACACGGCTTATGGAAGAGGTGGAGCTGTGGAGCCAATACAGTCAGAGGATGGCTGGCCCGCGGGGGGGAGAGTGGTTGAAGTGTGTAGGGGGTGGGTTTAGTACGTAGGCACCAGTTATGGTGAATCGAGCACTCTTTTGTTGGAACAAAAGTGTCTTTCGAAGATTCCCACCTCCGGCCTAAGACAAAAAAACAGCTTAGTTTTTCAAGCCACCCTTGTTGTGTGTGTTAATTCCATCCATAAGTGGAGGGACCTACAGTTTAAAGTCGACTTCAAATGATAGATTTTTGAAAAACTTTTCCGAGTTTTTGTCAGAAGACTGCTGAGGGCAAGCCACCGAAGGAAATAATTTCTTCGTATTTTATTTTGGATCGAAATGTCTGACTTGGGGTTTGAACCACAGCCTCGTGTCTAAAAAGCCAATACATTGCCCAATATCCTCCTTCTCTTTGAAAGCTGCCTTAACAATATTGTTCATATTTCTAAGCATATTTTAATTCCTTTTTAAACTAAAATTCTAATTTAATCCTGTGATAAAAATACCCTTTTTGAGAAAAATTATTACAAAAATTTTATTAACTTCTGTCCCCCTCTTATTACATATCGTTTTTCTATAAGTATTTGCTATGGAGAGTAATAAAGTCCATTGTATGTACATACATATGTGGTTGTATAGTAAATGGCAAAAACAAAAGCTAAAGCGGAAATGCACACAGTGACATTAAAAACGCAACATTTTTCCTATTGTTGAATTTCCGCTAGAAAATAACGAAGAAAAAAGGAACTAGGAAAACCAGTCTATAACTTAGAAAACTAGAAAGAAAAAGAAGTTACAGTAGAGTAGTAGAAATATTTAGGAAAAGAATGAAAGAAAGAGTGAAAAATAATAAAAATCAAGTGGATTTAACTATTTTTTTCTTTTTAAGGAAAAACTTAGTTATGAAAGCACTTTACAATCGGTTTTAGAGGTTATAGGTAATGATAGATATGCTAAGGTAAACAAATGGGATTTTTTTCACAGTGCGTATGTGTTCAACTGTCTTTAAACTGTCTTGACTTAGCCTCTATTAATCAAATCTAAGTATCATATGCTATCTAAAAAGGGTGCCACTACATCCTTAGCAACAAGCATATAAAGCAAGCAGATCTACTAGTTTTACTGAGGAGTAAACTACAGGAGTCCTTGGATATCAACGTATGTATTGGACAATATGTATGTATGTAAGTATGCGAATTCTGGAAATTATAAACAGCATTTCAAGGAGACCTAATGGTATGCAGAAAGCTTTCTCTTAATCAGAATTAAGAGTTAGTGAAGGCCAAAGAAGTCCCGTAGCCTAGTTGTCAGTGTGCTGTGTGGCTTTTAAACATATTTTGTTATAATCAAGTGCCAGATATTTCTGACTTTAAGTTACAATTCGCGTGTTTGTGTAACTTTAGCATTAGCATGGCGCTTATTAAGACGTAAAGCCCGGGTTCGAGCCCCAGACCAAACGAAACGAAATATGAAAAAAAATATTTCTTCGGCGTCTACCTCTCAGCAGAATTCTGGCAAAAATTCTGAGAGTAAATAAACCTGCCATGAAAAAACTTTCTCAACATCCGTCGCTCGGAGTCGACGTTAAACTGTAGGTCCCACCACTCAAGTATAAAATTAAGGAACATAACATGAGTGGTGCGAGAAGCTAGGGACTGAAGGGTTGTAATGGCCAATTATGTATGTATGTATGTGTATGAAGGCCAAAGAAGTAACCGTAGACTAGTTTGTAGTGTGCTGGCTTATTAGACGTCAGGTTAGGTTAGGTTAGGTCGGAGTGGTAGCTCTGATATCAAAAAGCTCACTTGAGCACGCATAGCGGCCCGTTGTGATACCAGGGGTGAACGCAGTCCCTGTACTAAACAAGTGCCACCAAAATCAGGGAAAAGGAAGAAGTTGGTCAGCGCAAGGGCTGCACGTCAACCACTCAACCCCTGGCTCAGACATCAAGAACATAACGAAATAAGAAAAAAGCCTTCAAGCAACCTTCTGGAGTCATGTATCGGACTTTTCGAAAGTAGTTTAATAGCAAATGTAGATGTATGGATTCCATGTTAGAGCCTAAAACTACACATTGTCTGCGTTTCTACAATCCGGAAAATGTCAGGCTGGAGATCAGGATTAGAATTATTCTTGCCAATAAATGCTATCAATAGAAAATTAAGTAAAGAAACCGAACAGAGAGCTTCATAAGCTCCTCATCGTCCACATCAAGCACATTAACATCCAACAGCTAACACAAACATGTCATTGGGATGGAACATAATATTCCGACAAGGGGGGTATTTGATGGGAGAATAAATGAATATCGGTACAGCAGACGAATTTGCATGCAATAGAGGGACCAAATTAAGTAAGCCCTGTCACCCATTGGTCTAACCAACTTAAGAAAGCGAGTGCGAAAAAGAGGTGCTTGGAAGGTACTGCAAAATCTGGTCGAAATCCAATAATTTTTGAGCCATGAAGACTAAGAGAAATACAGTATTTATTGCAAGCGATAATGCAGTATTTGTTGCAAGCGACTTAACCGTAATCTGTTCCTAATTGCTCCTTCAAATATGATTTAAAAAACCTGTGTGGTTTTCTTATTTATTTTCGATTTTTTTTCTCCTCCTCTTACCAACCAAAACAAAATGTTAGGATTCGTGCGTTTCTAATTTGCTAAAACAACAACAATAACAACAATATCATCATCACTGTCGTCATTATAATTTTCATATGCATGTATTCCTTGTTCTTTTTTTATTCCGTTCATTTGGCTTAACTGAGTCGCAAAGTACAATTGCATTTTCAAAATAACACATTGCATTATGGGCCAACTTCCGGTTAACTGTTGTATTATTTAACTGTACATTTTTTATTTAACAACTCTTTCGTTTTTTGCTCGTTACGTTTTTCTTTTCTTTCGATTTTAAAATTACTTTAAAACGTAACAAAACGGAAATTTATAATAAAAACTCTCTTTATGGGCCTAAACAGGGTGGCTAGTGGTTAGGAGGGACTAAGGCCTAAATGGCGTCAGTTGTAAGGAAAAAAAAAATAAAAGAAGTGGTTATACGTCCCTCTCTTCTCATTGTAATTTAATAAAATTTTTCAGTTAATTTTGCTTTAATTTTATTACTAACTTCTATGCCAACAAAAAAAAAAGGAAGAGGTGAAAAGGGAGTTCCCCTTTTTCTCTAACCCTTACTGTGACTTCTTGATTTTATAATTTTTAAAGTGTTTTTAACGTGTAGCTTTATGACTTTTAAACATATTTTGTTATAATCAAGTGGCAGACATTTCTGGCTTTAAGTTACAATTCGCGTGTTTGTTTAACTTTAGCATTAGCATGGCTTATTAAGTTAAACTTTTGCTTAAGTAAACTATTGTCAGAATAAATAAATAATTTTTGCTTAAACAAGGGGGGATGTAAGGCCCATTTAGTAGCATTGATTGATTGACTTTAATATTCAAAAGTCATATACTGTTTAGAGATGCTTTCAAACGTAAAGGGTTAACCATTTTAGGGTTTCAAAACAATACAGCTTTGATTTCGATGAGTCTTTTATTTCGTCAATACGGTGTTCAGATATGAACCTTTATTGCGTAAATCTCAATAAACGCCATTATTGAACTCAATATTTCATATAAAGTTTCAATTAATTATTGCGCAATAAATACGCAAATTGTTATAATATTGAATGAAACTTAAAATGCAGCACTGTCTTAAGTATGTTCAGTGCGCATATTACAATTATCCGAACACGTTCTGTTGATTTGATTTCAGCTGTCAAATGAATATTGAATAAGCATCTGAACTGCTTATGTTGTTACGTCCGAACACTTAAAATATTGTACTCAATAAACCGAATATTGACTCAATTCCAATGCATATCTGAACATAGTGTAATGCTGGGACCTTGCCTCACAGTAAGTGGAGTTAAAATATTTGGGAATAATTCTGGATAGTAAATTAACATGGAGGGCTCTTATAGAGACCTTTTCAAAAAACGATAGACTTGCCACAATGGCTTCCAGAAGGCTTGCAGTAAAAACTGGGGTATGTAACCCAGGAATTGTGAACTGTATGCGAACCCTGATGCCCAATAGAGGCCTGTGAGGCAATTGTCTGTTAAGATAGAACAACTTTTTAACAAGATAGAGAGAGATAGAGTGTGTGTTAGCATAACGGGGGAATTGAGAACCAGCGCTATCTATACCGATGCTGTAAACTGCATTTAATTTAAGTTCGCTGCACATGATAGAGGAGACCAAAGTTTTGTTAGTTTGATGGAATACAAATTTAACATAAAATACATTAAAGTATTTCCAGACCAAAGGAATCAATTGGCTGACAGCTTCCTACTTAACTAACCCGTAGACATAACCACTAGATTCTATGATTTTGGGAAGGGTTTTGCAACGAGACTTAGTAATAAAAATGCATGAAGTACTCTGGAAGTTGTATGTTCTCTAAAAAGAGACACTATTTTATGGTATACAAATGGATCAAGAACAGATCTTGGAACAAGAGCAGGAGTTTTTGATTCGGGAAAGTCTATGCCAACTCAGATAGGAGGCACATAAGACAGGACATAGAAATTCTATCAGACAGTCGAGCATTCTGCTCTTATGAGTAAATAGAAGAAAGTAGAAGACTGCTTGAGGAAGCTGTATCAGCGAAGTAGGCAAAGTTTATCCTCCGCTCGGCTGTTTGAGAAAGCTGCATCAGCGAAGTAGGCAAAGTTTATCCTCCGCTCTGTCTGAGCTCATAGGAAAATTGTTTGTAATCAGCAAACAGACTAATGAGAAAGTATTTCACACCGTCGAGCACTAGGCTCTTAAGAGTTTAAATCAAAGACTATATAGAGAAGCTGAATCGACTAAGTACGCAAAAGAAGATTGGGTTGCATGCATACATACATACATAATTGGCCATTACAACCCTTTAGTCAGATTACGGCCTAGATTGTCAACATCACTCATGTTAATTTTATACATGAGTAGCGGGACCTACAGTTTAAAGTCGACTCCTAAGAACAGATTTTTTTGAGAAACTTTTCATGGCAATTTTATTTACTCTCCGGAATTTTGTCAGAAATCTGCTGAGAGGAAGTTGCCGAAGAAATATTTTTTCATATTTCGTTATGATGTCTGACGGGGAGTTTCATGACATATGGGAATTCTCGGCAATGAACAAGCAGGTTAGCTTTAGAAGAGAGGCGTTACCACATAACTGTTGAGACTAAAACCCATCTGTAGAGTGGAAGCAAATGCTTGGAGAGGTATGCATGATCTACGAAATGGAAGAAAAGGAGAGGCAAAGACTCTTTTCAAGCCGAGCGGGTTTGTGATAACCAGAACCTTATTTTAAGAAATTACAATACGAGAAGATGTGATCGAACTTTATACATCAGACTTTGCAAGAATAACCATAGGTTGGTAAAACGATGTTTTGACAGAGCACTGTACAAGGATCCATCTATTCAAAATGTATTGCGCCTCCATCCCATATGCAATGACAATGTCTTGGCCAATGATATCCCCTATGTCCTGGAACATATACAAAAGTTACCTTTGAAATTAAACGAAATTAATACCGAAATGGCTTAAAAATTCGTTTTTAAATCCTTAACAGTCATCTAGGCATAACGAACTCTTTTTACATATTTTTCCCCTATTGTTTCTGTTTTTTTTTTTGGCAAATTCATATCCTGACCTTAATACATTATTTCCTCAATTTACTGTATGTTTAAATTTTTAACAAGTTTCTACTTCTTCTTCCACTACTTTCAGTTGCCAGTTGCCAATTGCCTCTTTGCCTTTACAAGCATTTGAATTTTTTTTGGGAATAATTTTCCTACATTCGTACATTCGTTCTCCTGTCTTCCTAAAGCCTCAAATGTTATTTTCTGAAAACATTTTACCAGACTCAGGCCAAAACAGAGCAAAACTGTTACCGTATGTAACCATAACAGGTTACACAGGATATTATTCAAGGCTAAAATGAATGAAAAAGAAGAAGATTTGCTTGTTAGTAGTAGAGTTAACGTATCATTTGTTATTGCAATTGCTATTAGAGTTGTTGATGTTGACGTTGTTGTTGCTGTTGTTTATTCATATTTAAAGAGCATGTTAAGTGCTGAATGATTTGCTTGTTACATGTAATAATGCTTTGAAAATATTCCCAAAAAAAAATAAGTAATAAACCGTAGAGGAGAGAAAAAGAGGATTTTTTCTTTGCCTTTCTAGGCAAATTTTCTATTAAGAGATTAGCAAATAAGCACAGAAAATAAAAATAAAAATCAAAAATAAACGAATAAATAAATGAAATAAACAGTACAAGAGTAAACCAGAAAACTGGTTAGGCTTACAAAAGTATGTATATATTTTGGCTTGAAAAGAAATTTCAAGTCACACAACATGAGTGGTGTGAGAAGCTAGTAACCGTAATCCTGACTGAAGGGTTGTAATGGCCAATTATGTATGTATGTATGTCTCCATTTCTTTTCTTTTTTTTTAATGAGACCAACATTCCAGGACTGAACTTTACTAATACGGACAATAGCTGATGGCACCAAAGAAATGGAGAAATAGTGCGTATAGATATTAGATTTGAATCTGTTTAGTTTCCCAAAATTGAGCTATTAAGCGATCCGAAATTTTCATCATTTGTTTCAGGCCCTTTCGGCCAATGAGACTACCTTCGACAGCAGCATATAACCCTCTTGATACCATCAAAACCCACAGCCGTATGGAGAACATTTGGAGAGAAAGGAATCGAACAACAACGCTTTGTACAAAGCAGAAGTACTATAGGTTTTTTGCGAAAATATATGATAAGCTACCTTCAACAGCAGCATATTATCCTCTTGATACCATCAAAACCAGCTGCAGTAAGGAGAACAATGGGGAGCGATAGGAATTGAATCAATAATAATTTGTTCGAAGGTTGATAACCTCTAGTTTCTTATGAGCATTCATAATCTAATCGACCATGAGGATTGGCACAAAACATTACAGAAAGAATCTGTGTTTTAGTCTCATTATTTGAATCCGGAACTCCCTTTCTACAATCTTCTTCCACAACCTATTTTCCTACTTGCGACACAATGCTCTGCATGAACATGGGTCATCCCCTAAGTGTTGATCGTAAACAAAATACAGAAAGAATTTGTTTTTTAGTCTCACTATCTGAATGCTTAACTCCCTTCCTGAAACTCTCTACCTTCAAAGTTATACCGCTCTCTTCCTGTTTCAGATTCAAATCTAATATCTATATACACTATCTCCTTCCACAACCTTTTTTCCTACTTGTGACACAATGCTTTGCATGAATAGGCGTCATTCCCCCGGTATTGATCGTAAAACAAAAAGTAAAAGAGCGGCATCTAATTCAACCTTTTCATAGCAATACTGGGGTAAAATAAGCATGACTTCAGTATGAATAGGGGTCATCTCCTAATTGTTGATCGTAAGCAAAAAGTAAAAGGCGGCATCTACGTCAACGATTTCATTGCAATGCTAGGGTAAGATAACCACGACCTATTGGTCTATTGTTTGGGTAGACAAAATGAATTTGCACACAGTTCTAATAGCATTCGGTAAGACACAAAGCCTAACAAGTGACTGGTCAGGACAAAACCCTTCCTCTAAAATTATCCTCATGTCATTAGGCAGAAGGGCTAGCTAGTAGCCGTTTACTTTATTAAATAATTTTCTTGATTTGATGATTCTTTTAAAAACTAATCAATATACCGTTATAAACTATCTAACATGTTGAATTTTATTCTGTATTACCCCTTCTGCTAGAGAGCATAAACCTACTTACTTATGCTTTCTTAAAGCCATTGATTTAAACTCACTTAGACACACAACAGTACAATGTTTTTAAATTATTTAGCAAAACAAGAGCAAGAGCATGAGAGAGCAATTGTATATTATCATTCAAGCAACACTAGAAATATATGATTCACTTGAGTGTATGTGTGTGTGTGTGTCTCTGAGTATGGGTGCGTGATGTTTCCTTGTTCTTTGTACGGAGTTTTTCTTTGAAATGCAGCTGTTGCTTCTCTACATTCAACATTCAATACCAAATACGATGATGTTGGGCACATTCAATACTAAACTTAAAAACTTCAGAGAAAAGAAAAAAAAGAATAGAAACAAAAACAAAAACAAGAAGAGTCGATAAAATGAACAGTTATTTGATTGAATATTCTTTAACATTCGCCGCCTGTGACTGTAAATGTAACTCTAACTCTAACTGTAACTGTGACTGTGCCTGTGACTGTGCCTGAGCCTTTGCCAAATTGTATGTGTATTCGTTTGCGTATACACACAATACGATATCCTGTTGCATTATTTGGCCGCCCTGTGCAATTTTTCTTGTTGATCTCATTTGGTTTGGTTAAAAACAATTTTTTAACATTGAATGCACGTACACTGTACACCGGATTGTTTTTTGGGGAAGATGTAAACTTTGTTTTCGTTTTTTATTTTTTTTTATTTTATTTTAACGAAGAAAATTATATTAATATTTTTGCTCGAAAAAATAAAAGTCAAAAAATAACTTTTATTTCTGCTCGAAAAAATAAAAGTTGAAAAATAACTTTTATTTCTGCTCGAAAAAATAAAAGTCAAAAATAACTGTTATTTTTGCTCGAAAAAATAAAAGTCAAAAAATAACTTTTATTTTTGCTCGAAAAAATAAAAGTCAAAAATAACTGATATTTCTGCTCGAAAAAATAAAAGTCAAAACATAACTTTTATTTCTGCTCGAAAAAATAAAAGTCAAAAAATAATTTTTATTTCCTGACTTTTACGATAAAAGTTATAACAGTTACGGTCCCTGGTCGTTCGTTCATGTTGTTGTTGATTTCTTTGAAAATGTTTGAATTTTATGGGCAAAACTCGTAGTTTTTATTTGAAAAGAATTTTTTTTTTGCTTGTTTTTGTTTTCAAAAGTTTATTGAAATTAAATTTTTTTTTTAAGTTTTAAATTTTTGCAGCAGCTTGTGGTGATCAATACTCCATTAAAAATAAGAGAAACAAGTTTTAAGGAAATTTAAATTTCCGAATGAAATATTTTGCTACTCATAGTATATTAACGAACAAATGCGGCCTTCAAAACAGAATTTACAATTCGATTCCATTGCTCAAGTCACATGACCAACTTGTAGTATGCGGCGTATGAGCGATATATATTAACAATATCACTCATACTCGAGCTAGAAACACAATAAACAAAACAGGCCAAGCACAGTAGCCTCTGAAAGATAGAACACATGGGTGTAATATGCAAATGATTATTTTAAAGGCAACAAGCCACTAACTTAGGCTTAGGAAGCTCAAACCTAATACTCCACTAAAAGCCGTAGCGAAAAATGTTGCCTGCTGATCGCTTATGCAGATGGCATAGCAGTAGATGTAACAGGCAAAATTACAAATTTAATTTCGGGTATTCTGAATGGAATCTGTTCGGACCGATTAATGTGATGTTTCTGTAATACAAGCTATTTCACTTGCTTGCCTGTTTATATGGGAAACATAAACAAAATTGAGTACTTTTGTTTGAGTGTTTTTGTTTGAGTTTTCCGTGCCCGCTTTCCATTTCTTATAACCGATTACTGTAGTACTATTCAGACTGATACCAGTGGAGATATACTCATATTTGATTCGAATATTGGATAAAAAGGTCCCTGTAGTCTAGTAGGACGTGTGTTGGCTTATTAGGCGTGAGGCCACGGCTCAAACCCCAGTTCAGACATCTCGAACGAAACGAAATACGAAATATAATGCCGCTTTAGGCGACTTCCTCTCAGCAGTCTTCTGGCAAAAAATCTAAGAGTAAAAGAAATTGCCATGAAAAGTTTCTCAAAAATCTGTCACTCCCGCCACACACAACATAAGTGGCGACAAATTAGATCGTAATCCTAACTGAACGATTGTAATACCTAATTAAGTACGTAAGAAGGAAACGCCTTAGTAGGTGCTAACCAGGGAATTGTTATTATTGACACCGTGCAGTATAGTGAAGTCTATCATCAGGACAATAGTTTTGAAGACGTTATGGGATTAGGTTAGGTTATGTCGAAGTAGTAGCTCTGATATCAAAGATATCACTTGAGCACACATAGCGGCCCGTTGTGATGCCATGAGTGAACGCCGTCTCTGTACTGACCAAGTTCCCCAAAATCAGGGAAGAGAAGGAAGCTGGTCAGCGCAGGGGCTGGGATAGAATATCTTTAAATTTGGAATTTCGTAATCCCGACTGAAGGGTTGTAATGAAGGAAACAGCATAGTAAGTACTAGCTAGGGAGTTGCACCGTGCAGCATGCTGCAGTTTATCAGGTCAACGGGTTCTAAGGAAACATTGTAGGGTCAGATATCCTTAAAGTTGAAGGAATGCACAACAGATTGTATGGTTGTAGTAGTAACTCCTCAGGATGATAATAATAATAATCGGTTAGTATAAGGAAACAAATAAAGTCATCAACATGCTGCAGTTTATCAGGACAATGGGTTCGAAGGAGATATTGTAGGGTCAGATAGCCTTAAAGTTGGAAGGGTGCACAATAGATCGTATGGTTGCAGTATTAACACCTTAGGACGATGATAATAATAATCGGTTCCTGTAAGGAGCCACAAATATAGTCGTCATCATGCAATTTTTCCAAGCCAATTGGTGCATATTTTTTAAAGGAGCGTATTCTCCAGTGTTAGATTCGTTTATTTTGTAACAAAAATTATCCTTTGTTTTGCAATTACTCTGTCCTACTGGTTTTTAAGGACGCGAATTTTTTTCTTTTGAGAAAATTTCTTTTGAAAGCCTTATTCAATTAAGCCAACCTGGCTGTCTAACAAAAACAATGGATTTTTTGCGGTTCATAAATAAATTTTCTAAAAAGCAAAAACAACTACAACAACAATAAATGAAAATTATTTTTATTGTTTAAATATAAAGAAAGAAAGGCTTTCTCAATAAACAATAGTGAATGAATAAAAGTTTTATTGTCCCAAACATCTTAAAACATTCAGTTGTTTTCTTTTCTTTTCACTTTTTTTCTTTGAAATAAATTTTTCCAAAGCAAGGTTTTTCTTTTCTCTTCTTTTTTTTTGCATTCATTTTCAGTTCCTTTCTGGCCGGAATAAGTGGGTATATTTCCATCAATTCATGTGCCAACAAACAAACAAACAAAAAATAAATTTTCTTTTTTATAAGAAACGATTTCGTTTTCCTAGAGTTTTTTTTCTTGCTCGGCACTTTATCAAATGGTTTCGACGTTTGTTTGTTGTTGTTATAAAGTTTAAACGTGCGTTTATAATGGATTTTTATCCTGGTTTTATTATCTTCTTTTGAGGCATTTTTTTCCATTGCATTGTTTGAAGGCTGCATATCTATTTGCCTCTTGTATTCTTTTCTCTTCGCTTTCCTTCTCTTGTATTCTTTTCATTTCTCTACTTTTTTGTTTTTTTGATTTCTTTTAACCTCATATTTTATTATCTGTATTCAATAGTTTTTTTTGCCTTTTTCCCATTCCTTTCAAGCCAAGTGTCTTAATGGTATGCGTAGGCTATGTTTTGCATAACAAAAGCCTGAGAAATTTTAGAATTTTTTTCTTCAGCCCTTTTGATGCCACATTCCATTTTTCTTGTTTTCAAACAAATAGAAAATAATTTTTCTTTTCTTAATATCTTTATAATATTTTAATATTTAACGCCTCGAAGTCTATCTAGGATACCTAATGGTAATCATTATGGTGTGGGCATCAAATGTTTCCTAGCAATTCAAGCTCATGATGACCATTTATCCGTCATCACTAAATTGATTGTGAAAAACGAAAACAAAAAGGAATCTGCTTCTTCCTATTAACCTTGATTTCCCGAGAAGCTTAAGGCCTCAAGCATGTTTTTATACCGAACACTATTACAACATATTTGGTCGACAACATTCCAAAAGTATTTTACAGCTTTAGCTTGAGAATTATATCCGACACGTAATTCATCAAAAGGCATTGAAACTGTACAAATCGAGTGTTGGAAGGATCTGGCTAATGAAAACCTATACTATGACGTCACTTGAGGCTCTAATAGATTTAAGCCTGATGCAGAACTAAAACTATATAATCCTGAGAAATTTTTCGCAACAAGACAGTGTATAAGGATGACTCGGGGACATACAGTGGATTACAGACAGGAGTATAGATTCCCAAAGTGAAGTATTCGGAAACCCAGGGAAAATAAGGAGATACATTTGATCGATTGATGTGTTTAATTCAACATAGACAAGAAATGTAAAGCACAAGCTACAGCAACGCTATCTGACGCTGAAGCCACTTTGAAGCTGTCTGAGCAAGTGATAATTGACCGCAATGAGCAGGCAGATGAATTTGCGAAAAGGACGAGAATCTTTCTGTTAAGGGGGTAGAATTGTTTGGAAGCGAGATAGAGAGTGGACGCGACATAACAATTCAACCCGACAGTCAGGCCGATATTCAAGCACCTCTCATATCTGCAATAGAGTGAGACTGTCTGAGGGAACTAGTCAGCGGACATAGGGCCACCCTCTTCTAAGTTCAAATTATGGAGGAATTCACGACAATAAGCTAGCAAATGAGCTTGCAGGTTAAGAAACTTAAATGCCATTGTTGGTGCCCAAAGCAATCTGTAGCGTGGGAAGAGTTGTTTGAAGGTGTATACTCAACAAAAAAGAAGGAAGAAACAAAGAGAGATAGAGAGGCGATGCCTCTTCTCAAATAAATGGGATTTGAGGTTATCTACACTTTCCTTGGGTAACTGCAATATAAAGAAATTTATAGCAGGCATCCAGTTATCCAAATGCAGCCGGGGTTTAGTAACCAGTAGTTTGGTAGGACACTGTAAACTCAAATTATATTTGTTTAGAAGGATCATCGTATCTAGCCCAACATAAAGATTCTGTGACGATGAAAATGAATCATCGGAACACGTTCTTGAAACCCCTGGGGGCATCAATACATCCCAAGAGGAGACACATGAGTACATATCTAGAGCTAGCTTGGGAATTATATCGAAAAGCATCTTGAAGTTTGTCAGAGCATTATGGACTTATGCTTGGAGAAGGGATTGTAAGGATACCATATAAAGTTCGGGGGGGAGGATAATACTACTATGGCAACTCTTCACTGCAATAATAAAGAAAACAGATACCAGGCCGCTAAAGTTCAGCGGGAAGAAGCGCGGAATGATCTCCTACGCCGATATGAGTAAGATGCACTGTCCACTAGTAATAATGATGCAGCCGGATCTATGTACCTACTTTATCAAGTTCAATTTCGTTGTACTGCATAAGAATTTCCTCTGTACCAGGCATCTGTAAGTTAAGAAGGATCTTATAACTGTAGTATAGTAGTAAGGGGCCCGTGATCCCTTTTTTTCTACAAATCTATACTGGAAAGATTGAATGCAGTGAAGGTCCTTTTTCGGCCAGAATATTGGAACTTTAAAATCTTGAATTAAAAACTTTTCAAGGCTGGATTCTGTTAATAACAGAGTACTTTAGAATGTAATATATGTACTTCCACTTAGAAAATGTATTGCCTTGAATATCTTAGTAACCATTTGTACAAGTTCCCTATTACTCCCCGAAACTTTACTGTATATATTGAAAGCAAGGGGGCCGATTTTCATTCAGTATATGTAAACCTAATAAATCTTTAATTGGAAACTTTCCTCCTAATAACAGGATACTCTGGAAAATGTTATACCAAGGCTGCCTTCAAAATCCTTTGTACAATTTCGAATTGTTGCCGTTTAACAGAAATTTTCCAAATTTCCATTAATAAGTCGCAATTAATATGACTCATACGTTGTGTATACTTTTTATTAGAAATCCCATTATTTATTTTAAAATCCCTTTATTAAAAATTAGATTAAAAATTAAAGTAATTGTAATTATGTAAACTTTTAAATGTCATTCATTATTAATTTCTTTTAATTTCTCTGTGAATTACACAGAGTTTTTTTTTTGTTTTTTTCCCTTCATTTCATTTCATCTGTTAATTCCCTATAAATCCCTGTTAAAACCTCAACAAAGCAGCACTAAGAGCCTGCGAAAAAAAAGTCGATTTGTAAAGAGAAAAAGAACAGAAAGAGAGAGAGAGAGGAGGAGGGGAAGAAAAAGAGAGAACGAAGCAGTAAAGCAGATAATAATAATAAAAAAAATTAAGAGTAAATGAGACACATGCTGTGTGCTGAGCTTATTTGCTAAAGCATTAGTCTAATTATTGTTATTAATTTATTGTTGTAATTGCTTTGTAACAACACAGCACTGGGTAACACAGTGCAATTGTAAAAAAGGGACACTCTTCTGTGTAGAGCAGTTGATACTGACTACTATACTACTACACATACATACAACTACAATATAATTGAGGTTGGCATTTAAAATCTGTGTATGGTGTGTCTGTCTCTCTAATTTTAAACCATAATCTCTAAATGGTTTTTACTTTTGTTGTTGGGTTGGTTGTTGGTCGTGTAACCAACACGACAATTGTTGTTGTAGCAACATACACGAACAATATAATCCCCTTAAAGCGTAAAAAGGACAAAAAATAATAAAAAAAAAAATACTGGCTGCTGGCCCTGCTTTTTCTCTGCCATATTATAAAAGAGACAAAATATTGTGTTTGTATGTACATATTTGTATGTGTGTGTAAGAAAATTACATTGTAATTTTCATATGTTGCTGCCGCTTTGTTGCTTTATAAGTATGTGTCATATTTAGTTAAAATGAATGTCCTTTCTTTGTATGTATTTTTCTTTCCTTTTTCATTTTGGTAGGCTTTAATGCCTTTTTAATAGGCTGTCGTTGTGTTTTTTTTTTCTTTTTTTCTTTTTTCAGACTATAAAATCCACTAAAACAAATGAAGCGTTATAGTCCTTTATGATGCAGAACTTAAAAGGATAACATGAAAGAAATATTTCATATTTGAATGCTACTTTGCATTTAAAAGTTAAATTTGATTTAACGAATGACTAGAATACCCAAAATAGGCCTCAAAGAAAGCACACACAAAAAATAGGTTTGTTTTTGACAACATAAATGATTTGAGACTTTAATGTCGTTTGACTACAGTACAGTTCAGATTCCTTAACCGTTCCCTAACTGTCCCCAAGACAGCACCAGTAGAGTCTATAAATTGCGTTGCAGCAAAACTTAGTAACAAAACTGAATAAGGTAATCTGAAGCCCGCGGACTCTATTAAAAGAGGACCTATTTTGTGGTGTACGGATGGAACAAGAGAGGATCTTGGAACAGAAACAGGAGTTTTTAGTCCCAGAATGGAACACTCCGAGAACACAGGAAAACGTGAAGGTTTCTGCCATCGAAAGCTATGCTGAAAGCAACAACAAGGCAACAGAAACCGGAGCTTTTAGTCCCAGAATGAAATACTTCGAGCCCACAGGAAAATGTGAAGGTTTCTGCCATCGAAAGATGTGCTCAATACAACGTGGATAGGCGCTACAAAAGACAGAATAGAGCAACACGATCTGACAACCAGGCCGCCACTCGAGCACTCGGGTCTTATGAAGTGAACTCGAAGTATGGGATCGTTTAGAGAATCTCATTCAGTTAACGAAGGAAAATAAGGTTGCCCTCTACAGGGTTCTTACTGTTTATGTAAGAATTCTCGGTAATTAGCAAGCGAACAGGCTTGTGAGGAGGCGTGGTAGATATTTGGAAAGGTAAGCACAACGAAAGGGAAGATAAAGAAACTTCTCATATCAAATGGGTTTTGAGGCAATCAAAGCATTTTTGATGAGAAATTTCAATAAGAAAAGATCTGAGTGAGACCTCAGACAATCCAGGAAAAACCTGAGGTTGGCAACTGATGTTTTGACAGGGCACTGTAGTTCCAGGGTACACTTATTCAGAATGGAAATTGTCTCGAGCTCGACATATAGATTCTGTGACGATGACAATGAATCTTCAGAACACATTCTGGAGCTTGTGGGATATTAATGTATTCCAGGCAGAAACATGTGAGTGCATATCATATGTGAGGCAGCGAATTGTGAGGACAATAGGCTTGGAGGGTCTCAGCAGATTTCAAAAACTCTGAGAGCAAATAAACCTGCCACGAAAAAGTTTCTCAAAATCTGTCGTTCGGAGGCGACGTTAAACTGTAGGTCCCGCCACTCAAGTATAAAAATTAAGGCACACAACATGAGTGGTGTTGGAAAACTAGGCCATAATCCTGACTGAAGGGTTGTAATGGATAATTATGTATGTATGTATAGGCTTGGAGGGATACCTTTTGCAATTTAAAGGGTGTACAATAGAACATAACTCTGCAATACTAAAACACATCTCCCCGACGATACTAATAATTATCATTTACTAAATAGATAAGAGCTTCCGCCACGCCAATAGCACTTCGTCGGTTCTATTTACTACCAGCACCTAACCTAGAACCTCGTTATGCGGCCTGTTTTATGCATGAGTGTAGTCGTCGTAGTCTAAGGCCGGGGTCCAAACTCCAGGTCAGACATCAAAACGAAAATATGAAAAAATATTTTTTCGACGACTGCCTCTCAGCAGATTTCTGGCAAAAACTCTGCGAGTAACTAAAATTGTTTTTCAAAAATCTGTCGCTCGGAATCGACTTTAAATTGTAGATCCCGCCTCCTATGAATAAAATTAACACATACAACATAATTGGTGTGTTCTTTTGCCAGAAAATTGCTCAGTTGAGGACGCCGAAAGAAAAAAAGGGTTTATTTCGTTTGTTAAAGATATCTCGTCTAATAAACCATCACACTTGCCACTAGACTATGGAGATCGCCCACTACAATATCTGCTAGACGAAAATCTTGTGCGGCATACATAAAAAGTTTCATTTGAAACACGTACAGCTCCTTGTAATTCGTTTAAATCAGTTGTTTCTGTTTAATTTCTTTATTTTCTTATGCCCAGTTCTGTTTCTTTCTTTCTCCTTTTATTTTTTTTTTTTTTTTGTAGTTTTGCCTTTACTGTAGTTTTGGCATAAAAGTTAGCATGTCTTTTCATGCATGTTTATTAACATTGTTTACAAGTTAATATAAACAAACAATCATCTGAACACACATACACTCACAGAAAAACAATATACACGCGGACCTTTAAAAGAAAGCAGACAAAAAAGAGAAACAAAAGAAAAAACCAACAAAACAAAATCATGCCTTTCAACACCAAAATAATAAAAAGAAATTGAAATTAAGAAAAAAATAACAAAGAAGAGAAAGAAAGAATGGAAAAAAAGCTGCGAAAATTGTTGCTTATTTGATATATTTTTTCTGTTTCTGCTTTAAAAAACACCCAACACACGCAAATGCCTTTTGGATATATGCCAGTAGCCCCTTTTATACCGAAATACAAACACATACACACACACACAACAATAATAATAAGACAAGTGGTTAATGCATAAGAAAACTTTAAGCATCAGGCTTGTGATACCAAAGGAGATAGAAAGAGAGAGAGAGATTGAGCAGAGTATAAAAAGATATCCTCCATGCATCGTATCGTATAAACAAAAATTGTTCTACTTTGCTGTCACATTCATTTCCTTTTGCATGTTGTTTGTTGTTGCTGTTGTTTTTTTTTTATTCATCGTCTTACATTATCAATAACATCAGCCAGCAAACATTGTTGTCTACAACATTTAAATGCAGTGTTAAAACAAGTATTGCTTGTTGTTATTGTCTTGTTTCTTATCTCATTTGGCAAGCCACATATCATGTGTTTGCATGGGCCACACAATTGCATGCCGCCTGTGGTTATTTATGAAATTGTCTCTCTTTCCTTCTTTCTTTTTCGGTTATATTGTTATTGTTGCTTTCGTTTTATGTTATTATAGCTGTTTAAGGCTACAATGACACGAACACATTGCACTCTCATGCCCTGCTAGCAGCTTTAATGATAAGTAAAGCAACAAAAAAAAGGAGTGTGAAACAGCCAAAGGAATACTATGAGAGTGGAAGAGTGTGAGAGAGCGTACATATGTGTAACTGTATGAAAATAAGAAAGTGAATAAGAATTTCGTGTTTATTTTTAACAATATTTTGTGTGTGTGTCTTATTTGGCAAAATTTTTTGCCATTTTACTCACTCCCTCCCACTCTCTCTCTCTCTTTCTGATTTCTTTGGTTTTTTCTTCAAAACACAACGAAGTCTATGAGTGTTTGTACACTGCCAAGTGTGATTATTGTTTTAATAAAGCAAACTTTGTTTTCAATTATTGTTTTTAAATGAGCCTCATAAAAAAATGAGAACTGAATTGTCAATAAAAAATTTAAACCAGATTGTTATCACAGCTGAAGCAATTAAAGAAAGCAACATTGTGTTTAAGACAATAAAAAGTGTAACAAGAAGGTGAGAAGTAATCATTAGTATTTCTAATAGTGCCGTTAATAGTTCTTGTGAGATCAAAAGTGCTTTGATTTGTAGTTTTATGCCGTGAGTATTGTGTGTGAGTGAGTAAAGTGATTGAAGCCTCTCTTATAGTTTGATTTGTAGTTTTAAGGGCTGGTTACCCATGCGTAAGAAACGTAAAATCGTAGCGTATGTAGCCTTAAAAACGTCTGTGTAGTTATAGAAACGTTTAAAACGGGACATATGTCAACGAAGAATGTAAATAAAAACAAAACCAGAACACACGCGAACTCAACACAATACAAAGGAATTGGTATACAAAAATTTGCACTCATTTGACTCAACTGTCATGTAAAAACGTGAGAGAATTCTGTTTTATACAGATCGCTCCGTTTTGCTAACGA
Organism: Sarcophaga rosellei; assembly: GCA_930367235.1. Classification (NCBI taxonomy): domain Eukaryota; kingdom Metazoa; phylum Arthropoda; class Insecta; order Diptera; family Sarcophagidae; genus Sarcophaga; species Sarcophaga rosellei. The sequence continues at coordinate 8,539,213 of OV884020.1, read as the reverse complement.
GAGAGAACATTTCGGTAAGCGTTTACATTGCTCTCCGTATGCTAAAAAGATAACGTTTGCTACGGTACGTTACGTTACGTTTGGGTAACTAGCAGTTTATTCCGTAAGTATAGTTAGAAATGATCAAAATAAAGCTAAATTGGAGTACAAATACCGTACATAACATCTATATATACCGCATATCCTAGGATATATACCAACAGCTTGGAGAAGGGCAAGGGTGATGTTAATTCAAACGATAGAAAAAGAACACAACGTACACAAAAGTTTTACGCAATTAGCCCCACAATTTTTTATATAAAAGCACTTGGGATAACTGAGGACAACAACATAAGGTGTGGGGAATTAAAGACCTAAAGAAATGCACACATAACACGGGAAGTTCTACAGAAAAGGGCTCTTGAAGAGAGAGAGAGAGAGTTCTTGAACATCTAACAAGTGATTGTCTCCACTTTTTTATAGTCAGAACGAGCACTTAACAATACTCCTCACGAGGTCACAAAGGCATATTGAATAGAAGGACTATATATACTCAAGGCATGAGACGAAATATCGAAATATCGATCACCAGACACAGAAATATCTATCATCCACTAGAAGAAGTACTTTCACCCTGACAAGTTTGTTTGTTGATGAACTATGTGGATGAGACGAACACTGAATGGTTTATATGAAAAGGCTCTGTGTAATATAATTCAAAGGAGTCTTGTGATTGTAAGTTGTTAGTACATGTTAGTGAAAATAAGGACTAACCGTCTAAAGAATGAAAGTTCCACATAAAATATTTGAATATAATACTGGCCAGTTGAGTATAATACTGGACAGTTATATGAATGGTAAGGCTCACATATAGGGAATTTCATGAAAGTTGGGACGTTGCACAATGGGTCAATTCGACCTCCGGATACTGTACTTGTCACAGTTGACAAGTGCACGTCCTCTAACCTAACTTAACCTAACCTAAGTACGTCATAATTACGCCATGTAACAAATTTGAAGGGGATAACGCAAGGATAATACACTGAATGTATACCATGATAATCAGACCAATTGTTTCCTATGGGACCATTGTTTTCGGACGGTAGAACAAATAAGAGAACAGCTCAGAGGAATTTTATTAAAATTCAGAATGAATGTAATGATGATTTAATACCGTTGCTTATGGTAGACCAGAGGGCCAAAGCCTTGAAAACGGCTCAATGAGGTCTACAAACTATAATTCCTAAAAAACATCCATTTTTTCTAAATGCAATGCCTTTCTCACTATCAATTTTAGGTATTCTGAACCCCAAATATGACAAGTTTCCTTGTTATTCAGAATCAAATAAGCTTCATGACTGAAGAAATTGTGTTCCAAAAATCAGAATTTAAAACCTATTACTCTAGCTCTCAATCATCATGTCTAAAGCATTGTGAATGGTCTGATGGCTTTAATTTTGGGATCGCCATTACCAAATTGGCTCATTGTTTCTTACATAGTAGGTCGATTATGGCAACCGTTATCATCTCATAGTAGGCCTGTTTCATTCACCAGTTTTGTGATAAATTTTAACTATTTTTACACATTCTTCGGTTGTTAAATAATACACTTGCGTATACGCATATACATGGATATCTACTGCTCTCAATATATTCAACTCCTGAGACAAAAGCACATTTTCTGTTCGGCTGTGTATCCACACTACATGTCATGAAAGCATCCAAGTACTGGTAAACCGCTTTCTAATAAGAATTCTCAGTATATTTTGAACAAACATCAGAAGCAACAGGCAACTTTGGCTTCAAACTGATCAGCCATCAATTTATATTGGAATAACTTATCGCAAATGAAGTCCGATTGTTCACATGCTGCATACAACACAGGGTTATGCTACCAGAACGTTTAATGTCTAGAATTTAAAGGACAACACATAACATAATTGTCCGTAAATTGATGACTTCATACGGTAGACAATTGAAGTATTTTCAACGGGAGTAAAATAAAAAAATGTCATCCAACCGAACCACATAAAGAAAGTTCACAGAACATGGTATTACCATCCTTCTCGAGTGAGCGATATTTAGTTGCCATGAATTTTAACACTTTTCTAGCATATGGCCCAGGCTATTTCCTTTCAATGAAAATCATTATCTTCTTGGCTTAAAAACAACAAAAAGTAGCACAATTACCAAGACTACTAAAAACAAATGCAAGAAAATATGATGTACACTAACAAAAAACAAATAAGGCTACAACTACAATAAGAGCGAGAGAGAGAGAGAGAGAGAGCAAGGGAGTATAGAAGTGTAAGTAAAAATAAGCAAAACCCTCTATACAGATTTAAATAAGAATCTTGTAAATATTTAATTAATTTTCGCTTATGACGACTATAAGAGGCTTTCTTTGGCTGCACAGTATAATTTCACAAAAGAAAAAACAAAAACAACAAAAATGCAAGGCAAACGGCAAGACAATGATGGCAAAAAAATATACTTTAAATACAAGAGAGAGCAGCCTGTGCTGTTAGAAGCCACTGACATACTTAAACAAATATAAAGTAGTTATGCTAACTCAAATGAAGAATAACAAGCATTTGAAAGCAATACTACAAAGCCAAGCCACAATTATAAATAAAACATTTACTACAGCTAGCTTTGTGTGCGCTCTCCCTTGCTTTACCTCTCTTGTTATATAGGAATACAAGAATTTAAATTCAAATTCTAAAAGTCTTATTTACTTAAAGCCAGCAGAAGGAGAGAAATAGAGAGCGGGAGAAAAAGAGAGAGTGAGAGCAATAAGAAATAAGTAAACAAAGCTGAACCTTATTTGACTTTTAAAACTTTTAAAGAATACGAGTGCTGCCCACCATCATCATCATAATAACGGACAAATTCTATACACTTACATACAATGGGTGTGTGTAGACTTTAAGGAGTTTTTCTGTTATGCAAACAACAAAAACAATATCAAAAATCATAATATTTTATAAACATTTATGCATAAAACTAACGGGCCTACACAAAAACCTGTTAAAAACCGAATACAAAAGCAAGAAGTTATGGAAATTTCTGTTGTATTCCAGTAAGACAAAGGAAAAACCCGTTTGAAAGCAGCATTGTTTTTGTTGTTGTTGTTTTTCCTTCAAACAATTTAAATTTAGAAATTTCATAAATTTTCTAAAGTTTTCAACTAAAGTTCTACAACAAAAACGTACTTTCAAGGTCAAAAAACTTTTATTTTTTTTCGTTAAAAATTTTTTGGACATCGTCTGGACCATGTAATCCTTGAGGATATTTTGTTTTTTTACTCCTTTTTGTTTTTTGTTGCTTATTTTCAACAGACATTTTTCATAAATTTAAATAGAAAGAGTACACAAAAGCTTTTTTGTATATACACACACACATACACACATACACTTACATATAAGTATACATTTTGAGCAGCGTCCATTACATTCTCGAGGAATGGACGCTGCTCAAAAATTGACCTGACATTTGTCAGCGACTCCCTGGCGTCCTCATCTACCTGGTCGGTGTCTGACATCTACACACATAGTGATCACCAGGCAATCATTTTCGAAATTCGGGAACGCTCTACGGGACACAACGTTCCTGCCGCACCGCCGAACCCTCTTTGGAAGGACTCCACCTTTGACAGGGAAACCTTCGTCCTCGCGTTGGAGGACATTCGGTTATTCGGGAACGCGAATGACAAGGCGACGGGACTTATGCGCTCCATAACGGAGGCTTGCAACGTTTCTATGGCAAGGAGGCGCCATATGTCTGGAAAGAAACACGTCTACTGGTGGAACGCGGATATAGCGGACCTAAGGCGTAAATGTAATCGCGCACGGCGGCTTTTCCAAAGGGCCAGAGGCCGTGATGAATTTGCTGAACTACGGGAAATGTATAGAAGGTGTAGGGCCAGCCTTAATGGGGCCATTGCATACAGCAAGAGAAGATGCTACAAGGAAATGTGCGCCGATGTGGACGAGAATCCCTGGGGAACTGGATATAAGGTGGTGATGAGAAAGCTGAACTGCTTCCGACCACCAGCAACGACGTGTGCTCTTGAGCTGCAATCAATCGTCAGGAGCCTTTTTCCGCAGAAGGCCGAGATTACGTACTCCGTGCGAGACATGAGGTCTCCAGAGGAAATCACCGAAGTCAGCAGCCAGGAATTTGAGGCGGTCTGCAAGGAGATGAAACTAAATAAGGCACCGGGGATTGACGGGATCCCAAACATCGCTCTTAAAGCAGCCATTGAGAGTAATACTGAGCTGTTTAGGCAAGTTTTTAATGCTTGTATCCAGGAGAGAACGTTCCCTAGGATATGGAAAAGGCAGAGGCTGGTTCTCATTCCGAAGGGTAACAACGCACAGGATGCCTCGGGATACCGCCCGCTCTGTATGATAGACACAGCCGGGAAACTTTTGGAGAGGATAATCTGTAGGAGACTAGAAGCATTTCTAGAGAGAGAAGGCCTGTCGGATCGCCAATTTGGCTTCCGGAAAGCACGTTCCACCTTGGATGCAATAGAAACAGTAGTGACAGTGGCAAAGGACGCCATCAGCGGTGAGCGTTGGCTGGAGGGCGATAAGGAGTATTGCGCTATCATCACCTTGGACGTCAAGAATGCATTCAACTCTGCGGATTGGGATGCCACGTTAGCTGCCCTGGATGAAAAGGGTGTACCGAACTACTTAGTGGAACTAATTAAGGACTATTTTAAGGATAGAGTACTCATATACGACACGAACGACGGCAGAAAGTCATACGTGGTGACTGCGGGCGTCCCACAGGGTTCCGTCCTGGGCCCTATATTGTGGAACGTCATGTATGACGGTGTACTGAGGCTTAGACTCCCTAGAGGTGCACAGATCATTGGATTTGCGGACGATATTGCCCTGGTGATAAGAGGAAAACATCTAGACGAATTGGTGAGAACGTGTAACACTGCGGTGGGCACGGTCAGAAGCTGGATAGCAGAAAAAGGTCTCAAACTTGCTGACCACAAAACAGATGTCCTACTTGTAAGCAGTAGAAAGAGGATTGAATTTATTACCATAACGGTGGGTGACCAGCGCATAACATCAAAGCAGGCGATTAAATACTTGGGAGTGATGATTGATAACAGGCTCACGTTTAAGGAACACTTGACGTACATCGGTGAGAAATGTGCGGCGACGACATGTGCACTTGCCCGATTAATGCCTAACCTAGGAGGCCCGAAACAGGAGAGAAGACGGCTACTGATGAAGGTAGTGACATCGGTCGCCATATATGCAGCCCCTATATGGGCCGAGGCTATGGATAGGAGGACCTATAGAGCAGGAATTGAAACGGCCCACAGGAGGTCAGCTCTCAGGGTAATCTCCGCCTTCCGGACGGTGTCTACTGATGCAGCACTAGTGATAGCGGGAATGATGCCCCTGAAACTAGTAGTAGACGTAGAGAAGAGGAAACAGGATGCAAGGAGGGGGACGAATCTTTTAAACCCCGTGCAAATAGTTGACGATGCCATGGATAGATGGCAACAAGACTGGTCCAATTCCAGCAAAGGAAGATGGACCTACAGACTCATCCCAAGTATAGGCGAATGGACCAAAAGGAAACACGGCCAGGTGAACTTCCACCTGACACAGTTGCTAACGGGCCACGGATGTTATAGAGCATATCTCTATAAGTATGGACACGACGTAGATGAAGCATGCCCAGAATGCCGTAATGAGAAGGAGACGGCGGAGCATGTTTTCTTTACCTGCCCGCGGTACGACGATCAACGAATTTGCCTGGTGAGGACATTAGGATCCCAGGTAACACCCGATAATGTGGTTAGGCTAATGCTAACCTCAAGTGATAACTGGAACGCAGTATGTGTTTTCGCGAGGAGGGTTTTGATGCGGCAAAGATTGGCTGAGAGAGCAAGATCAGCAGAATCAGAAGGCAGCACTCGCTGAATCTCCACCCCCCCGAAGTAATACTTGATTGTGGTCCCGGGGGGGGCAAATGGTTGAAAGTGTGACGAACGAGGTTGGGTTTAGTACGCAGGCGCTTAGCAAGCCGAGAGTAAGTCTTGCGGCGAATCGTGCACATTGGTAGGCCGGGCTACCAATGTCTTTTGAAGATTCCCAACCTTTAGCTCGTAAAGCTATAAAAAAAAAAAAAAAAAAAGTATACATTCTGTGTTGTTATACGTATACGTATGTTGTAAGTAGAAAACAAATTTTCAAAAAATTTTCAAAAAATTTGTTTTCGGACTTTTTAAGCCAGTAAGTAAACGAACGCCAAATGTGTTGAGAAAAGTTTAAGTTTGAAAGTAAATAGTACATAACAAAAGTAAATATATCAACAAACAAAAACAAAAACCAAAAAAAAAAATAAAAAACAACAACAACAAAAAAGCAGGCAATAAAGAAAATTTAAACAAGGCTGGAGAAAGTTTTTTGAAAAATTTGTAAATAAAGGAACACAGAAATTTAAGGACGAATTTTTCAAAACAAAAAACGAGATTCGAATGAAGTTGGAAAAAAACCAAAACGCCGTTTTCAAGCAATAATGACTGTGCAAATAGCTCTGTTCTCTTACGGAAATATCGTGATGAAATCCTTTCTCAAGTTCATGATTAGTAAACAACACAGTAAAACACACATGCGTCTTATTTAATCGATCATTACAACCCTTTAGTCAGGATTTCAACCTAGCGTCACTCACCACCCATGTATGCTGTGTGTGTTAAGCTGGATTCAACCATCGTTTCGGAACAAAATTTTTGTTCAAAAGAATTTTTTTTATATGTAGTTTAACGTTTCTCTTTTTGAGAGAGAGAGAGAGCGGAAGAGAGTAAGCTTGCTTCGGAACAATTTCAGCTCGAATTGGTCTAATTTTAATTTTTGTTCCGAAACAATCGAACTGTGCTGCCAGCTGCTTTAGTTATTTAAATAAAGTTGAACTGAGCTGCCACATCATATTATAAGTACATTTGTATGTATGTATAATAAAATACACAGCGGTTGTTTATGCATTTTTTTCACTAAGATTTGTTTTAATTTACAATTTCTTTGTAACACAATTTGTTTATCATACTCAAGCCAAGAAAAGAAACGAATTGGAATCATCTGCTACTGTGCTGTCTATTTGTAAAACTTACACGCATCGTTTACAAAAATATTTCATAAGGTAACCTTGTTTTTACAGAACAATTGTTCAAAGTATGTGAATCGCTTTGGAACAAACTCTCAAAAAACTGAACTTGTTTCGGAACAAAATGCTTGTGAATCACCAAATGGGTGAATCCAGCTTTAATTTTACCTAAAGTTTAAAGTGTCCGAACTACAGAGATTGAGGAACATTTCGTGACAATTTCATTTTGCGATAACTTATAGCCTTAAAGACTGTTATGGAAATCGGTCTTAATTTTACAGATTTTATTGCATACTTTTAGATGTTTAGGCTGTTATAAAATTATTTAAAAGCTTTCCAAACAGACAATGCATATGTGTTTATAATTCATTTTAAAAACAATAAAAATAAATTCAAAATTCAAATACAAGACCAAAAAAAAACAAAAAAAAGGATACTGTGAGTTTCACTTCAATTTCAATTATTAACTGTAACAAACAAAGGCAACAACTACTAACTCTAATAGCAGCAACAACAACAAAAAAAATCTAAAATTCTATTGAAAAAAATTCCAAAAAAAAAAAGAATCCAAATAAAATGCATAAACGGCTGCTGCATGTTGCAGGGCAAGATAAAGGCAATAATTTAGTAATGATGCCGCTGCTGTGATACAATTGCCTCAAACCCTGCTTTGGTATGGCTGCCATGCATGCCATTTGCTAACATTAGTGCAACACACAGACACACACATTTCATTATAACAGAGAGAGAAAAACAAAGAGCGTGGAAAAAAAATACATGAAATGAACAACAAACATTATTAAATACACACATAGAAAATATGGTGTAAATTGTTTTAAATTTCCCACATACTTTTACTTACAGGCATACACAGTATAAACACACTAACAACAACAACAACAATAATAATAACAAATAAACAAACAAATAATAACAGCAAATGTAGCAACAACTTACAACAATACTAAATACAATAACAGCAATGCCTATAGAATATAATACATAATAATAATAACAACAACAATAACATGTATAAACATAGATGAAGAGAGAGAGAGAATGAGACTTATTTGATATTATCACTTCCACATACAAAAACTAGGCTTTTATCATGCACACAGGCACTCTCATACACAAGTAAATACTTTTAGAATTTTTTTTTGTTTCTCTATAGTTTAACAGTGGGTAATAAAAGTCAAGTATAGACCTATTGTGATACCACAGTCTTTGCATCCCGTTTACTCTGGAACTATTGGGATTTCCTGATGAAGCATTTGGAATCTCACAGTCTATATTGATTGATCATTGAAGTTACTTGCGTAGTAGAAGACCTGACATAATGGAGAGCATATCTATTCGTGGTCTCCTGCAGAAATCATTGGCTTTATGGACAAGATCAAAGAGTCTGGCACGCCTAGGTGCGATCCTTTGAAATTTAACATGGAAATGAAGGATACTTTCCACCGCACCTGACATAAAAAGTATTCGCCGTGGTTGGTGAGATTTTTTATGGTTTATGGCTTCGTGAAGGACGGCATCTGACATGATGTGTCGCATTACAACCCTTTAGTTAGGATTAGAACGCAACTTGTCACACCACCCATGTTGTGTGTGTTAGTTTTATCCATGAGTGATGGAACCTACTATCTGAAGTCGACTGCGAACGACAGAGTTTTAAGAAGCTTTCTTCCGACTTCTATTTACGCTCAGAATTTTTGGCAGAAGACTACAGAGAAGAAGTCATTTAAGAAATAATTTTTTTGTACGTTTTGTGGGAGAAGAGATGGGCCAGGGGTTGAACCATTGGCTTGAACCAATGACTTGAACTACTGGCTCTTGTCTTAAAATGCCAACACACTACCAACTACACTACTACGGTGCCTATTTGTTTTATTGTAATTTAAGAATAGGAAGCACTTAATAAAAGACCCAATATTTGGCTGTAATACTCAATAAAAAAAGAGTATTGTCCTGATGCCTAACGGAGTGTTAAATACACCAACTCCACCGTCTATAATTTCCTTACCACGTTATCTCTATCGCGTAAGTGTTTCTCTCAAAATGTTTTTCACTGTATAGCAAAGCATATTAGTTAGTTGCCTTTGTCTCTCTCTGTGTATGTATGTGTGTGCATTTTTGCCTCTGCTTCCAAGCATGCCTCTCTGCTTGGATAATAAAAACTTGCATGTGTACATTTCCTCTTTTTTTGTATATTGTTGTCGTAATGGTAGTAGTATTAGTAGTAGTTGTAGTTGGGATTTGTTTTGTATTTTTTATTATTGTATTGTAAGTATTCATATTTTTTTACTGTTGTTGTTGTTGTAGTATTTTGTTTTAACTTGATGCTCTTATTGTTTGTAAAAATTATTAACATTATCATGCCATACAGATGAGAGTGTAATACATAAACACACATACATATGTATGTATGTATGTAGACCAGTGGTGCTCAAACACATACTATCATAGGTTTGGTTGTGTTGGTAAAGCAGCGGAGAACAAAATTCAACTGAATTTTTGAGAATCGTACACTGGGAAAATAATAAAAAAGAAAAAAATTGATTTATTGTGTTGTGTGTATGTTATTACAAAAAACAAAACACATTTTTCGCCAAAACAACTCAATACGTCTGTCGTCAAATTCAAGAAGAAATTTCCATCATCGAATGGACGGCCCTGCTTTGTTAAAGCCAAAGCAACTGTATATGATGCCTTTTTAAGAGGCAACGACAATTTCTCGTTACTACATGGTAAATTATTGTAAATTCTGCTTTTAATTGCAATAATTTTAAAGTCCTATCATTCCCTTTAATGTTGTCGAAAAATCCATGGTTAGCCTCGTAATGTCTTTTTATAAAAAAAAAAAATTACGACATAAAGCGCGATAACACACAATACATTGTACATTACCATCCATATTCTCTATAAAAAATATCATATTCCCAATTTAATCAAACATTTTGCTGCGTGTAAAACGTCAGCTGAATTGATTTTGTTCTCTGAGAACAACACAAAACAACAAACAAAGCAACAAACACACGATCATTATAAGAAACCACACAAGTAAGCTTATAGTGTACGTGTGCCAACGGAGCGTCAGCAGATTTTTCTTTGCCTATCACATGTGATAGGAAATTTCGATTTTGAGCATCACTGATGTAGACATATACACTCAAGTTTACACATATGCATATGCATTTAATGAATTTACATTTATAAAGAGACTGTAAAGCAGTACGAGAGAGAGAGAGAGAGAGAGAGAGAGAGAGAGAGAGAGAGTGAGAGAGAGAGAAGGAGAATGACACGGAGAGGAGTGAAGGGAACAAGTAAAGAGTAAATGAGTATATTTAAGTATAAGCAGCTGTAAATTTTGCCAGTTTTGTTTTAATAATTTTTGTATGAGTGTATGCTTATATGTGTGTGCTTATATATACGAGTATGTTCGTATATTTTTTTGTTTTGATATTTTTGTAGACATGAGCCTAAAAGTACTAAAAATGTTACTGTGAAAATTAAAACGGAAGCTGTTTATTTTTGTTGTTTTTTTTTGGAAATTTTATTTTGGTTTCATGCCATTTTTGTTTGCCTAACACATGCATGTGCTTATGTTTTTATGTTTATATGTGTATGCATATACATACATATGTGTATGCTCGTGAATGTATGTGTATTTAAGAACCACTTGCATGTGTATAATGCATTATTTGTGGTTGCCATTGCAAATGTTGCCTTGTTAAGTTCTCATTATTGTTGCTGCTGTTGCCTGTTGTTAGTTTTTCACTAAATCATTAAACATGATAAAAATGGTGTTATAATTCTTATTATTATTATTGTTGTTGTTGTTAGTATTGTTACTATTATTCTCCTTTTCGTTTCAAGCATAAGAGAATCTATTTTTCTTGCAAAGGAATATTTATTGTTTGGGTTTTAAAAAAAAAGATTTTTTAAAAGGATTTTAAATTTTATATTCAATGGAGGAAAAATCGAAATGTTTAGAAAAAGGTAAACAAAAAGGATTGTATAAGAACATGCAGTAAATCTATGATTATACTATGCATTAATAGATTAGTCTAGTTAAGGTGCAGAACAACGCCCCCTTGATCAAATATTTTCTAATCAAAATCAACCCAAGTTCAAAATAAATTTTGTTACTGCAGCAGTCTTTATATTAGAGAGCTCGGTTAACGATGTCAGAAAGTGAGAGGTTATAAAACTCCATGTTTTTATGACAAGAGGAAAGCACTGACACAGACCCGTTGCTTCTATAGAAGTCATTTACCAGAATGCCAAGTCTTTCAGCATGCCTACAAGAAGGCCAATGGCCTCTAAAGATCACTATTGTGCTATGGATGCCCATACCATTTTAGAAAAGAAGTGAGTGTGTTGTATACTTATCCAAACAAGTCCAGCAAAGTGTAGAATTTTACACGTACCTTCTAGCTGCCAACAAGATTCTAGTTCTGTGTATAATAAGCAGTTTAAGTGAAGTAATCGGAATACCTATTCTTTGTAACATATCGGAGATTGCAAGCTGCTTACCGGTCGTGACCAGCTCTCATCAGTAGCGCAATTTCCAATGTGAGATATCATATCCTAGAGCCGTTGTAAAAGTTACCTTTGAATAAATCGATATTATCCTAAGAAGTCCTTGGCGTTCATGAACTAAGGTCAATGTTGAAAACAAGTTTGTTAGGGACTTAATCACAGCCTGCCCGTCTGAGAAAATTTTTCAGAGCAATCCTTCGCATGTCATTCATGAACAAGAACAGACTTTGAAAATACATTCGTTAGGGACTTAATCGTCTGCCTGTAAAACTTGATTGCTGATATGCTGATAAGATCATACAACATTTGATTAAAACAACATTGTTCTGATACTTAATTAAAGCAACATGTTGTGTGCATGTAGCTTAAGAATATTTTCTTAAAGTAGAACTACTTATTGACGTCGAACATATTTGAACGAACATATTTGTGCACTTAATGAAGTTGTTGTAACATGTTTATAATTATTGTTGCTAAAATCTGTATACATGTAGGCTTAGAATATGTTTATAAACTAGAAGAACATTATAACAACATCGAACATGTGTTAACGAACAAATTTGAGCACTTAATGAAGTTGTTGTAACATGTTTATAATTATTGTTGCTGAAATATGTTTTTGATACCTAAACTGATTAAAATGTTGCTAACATCTGTAGACATGTAGCCTAAGAATATGTTTATAAAGTAACTAGAAGAACATTATGTATAACAACATCGAACGTGTTTAAACATACCTACTTTTGCACTTAATGAAGTTGTTGTAACATGTTTGTAATTATTGTTGCTGAAAGATTTGTTCGATACGTAATCTGATTAAAATGTTGCTATTATCTGTATACATAAAGACTAGGAATGTGTTTATAAAGTAACTAGAAGAACATTATAACAATATCGAAAATGTTTAAACGAACATATTGGAGCACTTAATCAAGCGTGTTTATAATCATTGTTGCTGATACATCAAAAGAAAACTTTAAGAAGTTTAAGCAATGTTTCTGTAAATATGAAAATAATGAATTTGTGATCATTTTTTTTAAAACTGTTGTCGGTAAATCGCAAAAAAAAACTTCCACTTATTATTCTAGTTTGTTTAGGAATTTTTTAAATACATATTCTGAGATTTTTCTCTATTTTTATGAGTAAATTTTTGATACCATAACAGTCAATTGAAGCCCTTATTATACTTAAAAATAGGGAGTCTATAATACAACTAATGTATATGGACAGGGTCGGAAGGAGTGGAAGTCGCCATAGTCTAGTAGGTAGTGTGTTCGCTTATTAGACGTAAAGCCCGTGTTCGTATTCCAGGTCAGATATCAAAACGAAATATGAAAAAATATTTCTTCGGCGACTTCCTCTCAGCAGATTTCTGGCGAAAACTCTGAGAGTTAAAAAAAACCTGCCATGAAAAAGTTTCTCAAAAAAATCTGTCGTTCGGAGTCGACGTTAAACTGTAGGTACCGCCACTCACGTATAAAATTAAAGCACACAACATGAGTGGTGTGAGAAGCTAGGTCGTAATCGTGACTGAAGGGCCAATTATGTATGTATGTATGTATATGGACAGGGTTTTGTTAAAGGAAGAACCGAACCATAATACCGAATACTTGCTAGTGGTGTGAGAAGCTAGGCCGTAATCCTGACTGAAGGGTTGTAATGGCCAATATGTGCTAGTGAATAAATGGCCCACAAGTGCTTTCTTGAAAATGTCTTTTCAAGTTAAAAAAAAACTTTTATTCAGCCCTTAAGATATCTTAAATGGCGGTTACTTGTGTACATAATATCTTATGGGACCGCTTGCCATACACAAGGCGGCTGATTGCAGTGATACAGTGATACAATTACTGTTATTATTCGTTCTGATATTCCTCTGCAACGAAGTGCATTCCAGAATAGTAGAAGGGGTACAGAATAGGGTATCGAACGTAAAACGTGCAGGATTGTAAAGCTTTTGACGTCTAATCTTCGCTGTAGTAAGCACTGCCTTTTGCTTGCTGCCACTTCCAAAGTAAATCTAACTGAGTTAGGGTTGCCTTCATTAATCTTTCACTAAACAAGTCTACCAATTATTCATGCAATAAATTTCAACCGAATTTAATACAAGAAATTTTTTTAATTTTCTTTTCTTTTTTTCCCATATCAAAAACGTTTAACGATGATCTGTCATTTTCATTTTCAACAAAACAAAACAAAGAAAAAAATAAAACAACGTCATTCGTTACATTCAACAACGTATGGGAAACATTAATTTTATTTGCTGTTCAAATCGAAAAACCAATTTCTTTACTTCTGTATACAACATAAAATGTATTGTATTAGTTGTTGTTGTTGTTAACATTGTTAACATTTTTATTTGTAAACGTTTTGTCACTTACAGAAAAAAAAATTAAAACAAAACAATACCTAACCTAACAGTAGGAAAAAAGAAACAAAATTCCACCATAACACAGTTAAAACACTTCAATTTCATTGGTATTTAGGCAGAGAGCACATAAAAAAGGACGTAAAAATAAAACAAAAACAACTAAACAAAATACTCAGAAAGAAAGAGCAACAACAAAAAAAAGAAAAACAAAATCTCATAGAAGGCTCAATGAAGCCTCAATGTTTTACTGCATTCAGCTTCAATGCATTTTAAAAATATGACTGCCTCTGCTAAAGAACACAAGAATACAAACATATTTCCTGGCTCTATCGAGGGTTAGCCATTTATTGTTTTCAAAACTGCTGGTTTGGCATGGATGTCAGCTTTTAAATATCCTTTCATCTGAAGTGTCAATTATTTAGTGAAGGATTAGCCATGAATGCAGATCGTTATCAACCAAAGAACAAATAAACTGGGGACTCAAACGTGGCCAATTTTCGAATATTATGGGGAGATTATAGTCTTTATAATCGACCTATTTTTCAAGGAATCGTCGAGATTAAAAAGAAATTTGAAAAGACTGTAAGCGTTACAGAGATGGTTAGGCCTGATAGTACTGTACGTACTGCTTTTCTTTCGTTCTCTTCTCATCTGTAAGAGAACTCTTCAGCTTTGAGTAGACTTCCACAGGGAAGTAAGAAGTCGCCGGTAGTCTAGAAGCTAGTGTGTTGACTTATTAGAAGTGAGGCTAAGGTTCAAAACAAATTTTAAACACCAAAATGAAAATATATCGACTTCCTGTCAGCAGATTTCTGGCAAAAACTCTGAGAGTAACCATAATTGCCATGAATCGAAAATCTGTCATTCGGAGTCGACTTTAAACTGTAGGGCCCGCCACTCATGTATAAAATAACAAACAAAACATAAGTGGTGTGAGAAGCTACGTCATAATACTGACTGAAGGGTATTACCACTTTGACTGCCGACTGCCCTAGAAGGGAACGCAATCTACGAGTTATCTCGTACTCACTAAACCTGCCATTTTTGTGTAGCTACGAATAAAATCGTATTATATCAGTACTAGTATCGTGGCCAGTTTTCTGAAAATTGCCGCGGCACTCAACGTGTTAATAAGCAATTATGTTTTGCACATTTCACACCGAGGATCATTTCGAATTCATTTGTGCTTTGGCGAATCATCAATTCGATCCTTTCTCCACGTAATGAATGTTTCAATCTCGCAATTGAATTTTTACTTTTGAAGCCGCCAGATTGTATTACCCTTTATTATACATAAAATACCTTGTATTTGTTGTTGTTTTTGTTATTTTTATTAATTTCGTTTTTTTCCCGTTTTTTTGTTTTTGTTGAGTAACAGCAACATTTTCTTGCTTATTGTAGCCTATAAATAGGCTTCACTTTACTTGTGCAATTTTTAAAGGCTGTAGTTGTAGTTGCTGTATAAAATAACGGCTTTCGTTTATATCTTCGCTCTTTTTTGTTTGTTACTTTTTTTTCCTTTCATATGATGTGTTATTGTTGTTGTTGTTGTTAGTGCCAGTATTACAAAAATAATATTTTTTGATCGTTTGCATTTGTTATGCCTACAAAATACCATCTATGCGCGAATGCATGTATGTGTGTGTGTAGGAGTATATTGTTACTCTTGTTTGTAAGCTCTGCTGGTCTCTCTCGCTTTACACAGATGCTTGTATTTTTTGTAGAATTTCTTTTATTATTTTTGTTTTTTGGGCTCGGTTTACTTGCTAAACTAATGCTTGAAAATTTTATTTTTTGGCTCTCAGCCAAATATTTGACACACATTGAAATATTTTATACGTACACATACACACACATACATATACTTGAACATTTAAATACAAAAGAATCAAAGAAACAAACGAACAAACAAACATTGACTTCGTTACTGTACCTCTAAACCTTCGTAGAGTTCAAACAAGGAACAAAGAGTACGAGAAAGAGGTAGAAAAAGGCAAAGAGAGTAAGTAGGCAGAACAGGAGAGGTTGTGGTGTATAGTAGGCTACAATATACATTTTTTTCTTTCGATTATTATGAAAGAAACAAAGACCTTTAGTTGCAAAAGGTTATGGGGGGTGGGGGTGGCCAAAAGAAGAAACAGCGGTCCCGGCAATAAAGGCAAATTGTTAAGGGGGACTTAAAGAATAAAAAGGGTTGCCAATCGAGAGAAAAATCAAACCATACCCTTCAATATAAACGGATTGGGCTTTTCATAGAAACCATACTGCAACAGTATGCCTCTTAAAGAAAATCTAAAATTACAGCACTTTAGAAAATACCCTTTTGAAACACCCTTTCTTTCATTGAAGGATTTCCAAAATAAACAAAACCCAACCTAAAGGCATAAAAAAAGCAATCCTTGGCACTGTGCCTACCACTCAAAACTGTACAATTTGCATTTAAATTTTGAACGATTTTCTCTCTCTCTCTGTTCTTTTTTTACAATCTCTTCTCTTTTGCAAATGAGTAGAAAACAACATCAACAACACACATTCACATATACATACATACATTCACTGTTAAGAGTAAAGAGAAAAATTACCCCAATTCTGTACTCTTACGACATGGAGATCGTATTGAGCATAAGCATATGCATATGCATGTGTAGGTGTGTTAAGCGATATGCTAAATGTAGGAGTACATGTGTGTGAAGACATGAAGATGATGCCTGGTGATGATGATGAAAGAAGTTTGTTGTTGTTGTTATGATATTTGTTCTTGCTTTTTATTTTGTGAAACATAATATGAGTGACTGGCAATATATTATATTACAGCGAAATAAATTGTAAAAACAACTTAAAATGCCTTTAGGCATTGGACTCTCTTCCATATTTCACATACTTTAACCCACATGTATATATGCATGTGCCTGTCTACCTACACATTTAAATATGTATATTGTATATGTTATTTATTATTACTTATACACATGTACATACATTTACTGTTACAATAACACGTTATTTTTATTTAAATATTGAAGCATTAATTGAAATTGAAAAGCTTAAAAATGTTCAATAGGAAGTGTTCTCTCTTAGGAGCACGAGGATGGAGAAGAGAAGAGAAAGCGTAATTAATTTGTTTTTATTACAGTAGTGGGTGTTAAGTATCTTAATATGTAATAAACACTAAAGGGCTTTTATTTATTATTTAAACATTAAAATCAATTTATTTAAATACCTTTTTATTTTACATATTAACACACACATACATATTTATGGCCTGAAGTGATGTTTTTAAAAACAGTGGGTATACGGTGATACTAGGGATGGCAGAAGAGTAAGAAAAGATTTTCAAACACCAATAACATCACTAGTGTAACCTTATAAAACATTGTGGAAAAACTAACCATAAGACAAAGTGATCAAAGAGCGCGAGCCTGTGGTTCAAATCCCAGCTCAGACATCTCAAACAACACAAAATACTAACAAATATTTTTTCGGTAACTTTCTCTCAACAGTCTTCTGATAAAAACCGTGAAAAGTTTCTCGAAAATCAGTCGTTCGGAGTGGACCTTAAATTCATGAAAAAAAATTAACACACACGACATTAGGGGCTTACGGGACCTAACGAGTCGATTGCCTGTTAGCTTCCTACATAACTGTCCCCTGGACAGAACCCATAGACTCTATGTTTTTGGGAAATGCTTTCCAACGAGATTTAGTAACAAAATGAATGAAGTACCCTGGAAGCAGCAGAGTGCCAAGAAAGGATCTTGGAAATCGTCGATGTCTGCCATCTAAGGATGTGCTCAATTCAACTTGGATAAGTAAGTACTTCTCCTAAAGACAGGACATAGCAATACTATCTGACAGTCAGGCCGCCATTCGAGCACTTGGCTCCTATGAGGTTAAATCGAAGATATTATGGACGGAGAAGCTGAATGAAATAGGTCGGGGAAATAAGGGTACCAGATCACGTAGTGATTATGCAGATAAGTTACCTTGCCGCTGGTGGGACGAGAGCCCTTCTGTGAAGTGGTAATGGAAAATCTACAAGTCAGGCCGCCTTTTGAGCGCTTGGCTCCTATGAGGTTATATCGAAGATATAATGGACGGAGAAGCTGAATGGGATAGGTCGGAGAAATAAGGGTACCAGATCACGTAGGAATTCTTGGCAATAAGTATGCAAATAAGCTTCCTTGCCGCTGATGGAACGAGAGCCCTACTGAGAAGTGGGAGCGGACAATTGGAAAGGTATGCTCAACGAAAGGAAAGATAAAGTGAGAAAAAAGACTCTTCACAAATCGAACGTATTTGAGGCAACTGTAATGGTATATATTTACATTACATTATTTACTTTACTTACATTAATTTATATTTTAAGTATTATTACATTACATTATTTAATTACATTATTTACATTTTAATTATTTTAATATGGCAATCTCTGTATTTATATTTTAAGTATTTTTATATGGCAATGTCAGCATTTATATTTAAGTATGGCAACGCCAGCATTTGTAAACTATATATAAGACTCGTTGATGGATAATAACGAATAATAAAGTATAAAGTGTGTCTTAAGCACGATGACATTACATGGCGATCCTGCCATTTGTAATTTGATTGAGTGAACAGAAGCTTCGTAAAGTTCAACAAGTGCTATAGTGAAAAAAAATGTGGACAATTTTTTTGGTATTCTTTTTACCAAAGAAAGAAAAAAAAAGAGAAAAAGAGAAGCATCGTAAACTTCAACGGAAAAAAGTTTAATGAGTACATTTTGAAAAACTATTGAATAGAAAAAAAAAACAAGTGAAGTGCAACAGTGTTAAAAAAAAAGAAGTGGAAAATTTTTTGAATCGTATTGGGAAAAAGGTTTTTTTAACAAATTACATTGACAGACAGATATTCATTCTTCCTTGCAAAGAAAAGATTAACAAACGAAAGTACTTTTTCATTAAAAGAAAAAGACTTTAAAGTGCATTCTTAAATTATTAAACAAACAAAAAATAATAATATAAATCACAAAGGAATTGTGTTAATTTTTGTTTTTGACAAACCGGTTGATGGAAAAACGAATTTCTTTTTATTCCCATTAACATTGTTTCAACACAAAATCCATAAAAAACAAACTACTTTTGGCATAGAAAAAAAAAATGTTCGTGTGTGGCAAATATGAAAAAAAAACTTATTACCGTTATAATTTGTCATATGTGTGAAACAAAAACCCTACAAAAAAAGCAGCGTGGTAACTTTCTCGGGAATGCATAAGAAAAAAAAAAACCCCCAGTAAGCGAAACATAGTAACAGCCAACGACAACACCAATAACTTGGAAAAGTACAGTTTCGTCAAAACACTTCAAAAAGGGACAACAAAAAAAAAAAAAAATTAAGTGGCAAATATTAAAAAAAAAAAGAAAAATACAGTTATAATTGTAAAATAAAAGACAATTCAAAAGCACATTTCGAAAATCACGTGTTTTTCACCAACATCGTGTTCCACAAATTTAAAATAGCAACAACAAATAGAAGATCATAAGAATGTGTTCACAGTTATAACTGTAAAACAAAAAGCATTCCAAAATCACATGGTTTTAACCAACATCGTTTTCTACAAATTTAAAACAACAACACATAGAACAGCAAAAGAATGTGTTCACAGTTATAACTGTAAACCAAAGCACATTTCGAAAATCACGTGCTTTTCACCAACATCATGTTCCACAATTTAAACCAACAACAACAAATATAATAGCATAAAAATGTGCTTACAGTTATATCAGCCGGCCTACAACTTATTGTCGCATCAGCAACAATCACTACATCATCGATACCAAACGAAGCAAATGGTTCACAGCAATAGATGTCATCAACAACAGCATTAACTAGCTAGTATTTAGCTAGCAATAATTAAACGCTATCAACAATATCAGCGAATCATCTTCATCAAACAATACCACAGCGTGCCACCATAATAAATTCAGAAGACAACTACCAAGACATATTGTTCTAAGTAACAGCCAACGCAACAACATTTAAAATATCAACAGCAGATGAGTGGTCATTATAAGTTTACAACAACCCTCCTCAAAATTAGTTCCTAATGGCCGTAACAACAGCAGTAACAATTTCAATACCCAACGCCACTTTATAAACAGCTCGTCTACTACATCTTCCCTAACAACGCTCAATCTACTTCCTATAAAACAACAACAAAATTATTTATTATTTCTATCCACTTTTAGGACTTGGTTCAATGAGCTCTATTGGCCAGCCGGCCCAATATCAGCAGGCAACAGCATTGCAGACAACGCAAGATCAAGCACTTAACCCAACTTCGACAACAACAATAACAACAACTACAATAAATAATAATACAACTAATTCCCTTACTTAGCCAGCTTCATCATCTAATTTAACAACAACAACTACAACAAATAATAATACAACTTACTAAGTCATCTTTATCATCTACACAACAACAACAACTACAACAAATAATACAACTAATGCATTTACTAATTCATCTTTATCATCTACACAACAACAACAACTACAACAAATAATACAACTAATGCCTTTACTAAGTCATCTTCATCATCTACTCCAACAACACCAACAATAGATTCAACAACTACAACAAATAATAATACAACTTACTAAGTCATCTTTATCATCTACACAACAACAACAACTACAACAAATAATACAACTAATGCCCTTACCCAGTCATCTTCATCATCTACTTCAACAACAGCAACAATATATTCAACAACAACATCTACAAATTGTATTGCTTTGGATTCACCAAACGCCAACAACAGCAACAATAGATTCAACAACATCTACAAATTGTATTTCTTTGGATTCACCAAACGGCAACAACAGCAACAATATATTCAACAACAACAACTACAACAAATAATAATACAGCTAATCCTCTTCTAAGACAACGTCATCATCTATTTCAACAACAACAGCTACAAACTGTATACCAGCAAGAACAACCATAAATTCAGCAGCAACAACAACAGCAAGCTCTATATGGTCCTATTGGTAATAGGCCAACTCAAACTGGTAGTTTACAGCAACAACAACAGCAGCAGCAACCATCAAAATAACAACAATAATGTCAACAGCATCAAAGGTTGTAATAATATACTAAATGTAAGTAATAGTTTTAAGAATATGATAAATCATTGATCATTCAGACACACAATTATTACCACAAAAACAAATGTCATCTTTATCACTTACACCTAGTTTTAATTTATGAACTATTTTACATTTATCAAAATTATATATTCAATGTTTTTGTTAACCATAATAAATCTGTATATATATAAACGAAAAATAAAAGAATCGATATGGGTATATGCCCTCCACTAACCAACTAACTCAATCTTATACATATGTAAATATTTTTTTCTCTCGCCTCTATAATTAATAACTTATTTAACAATGCTTTTGCGAATCAATTTAATTTTAATTAAAAAAAATGCCTTTCATAATCAAAATAACACAGTTTGAAATTTGTAAATTTGAGCATTGCTCAAACTTCATTTAAAGTTCGAATGTTTTCTCTTTTTCTTTCTTGTGTGAGGTCATGGTGGAAGTTTATATTTTCATCAGTTTATCGAATTGATCATATGCTTATGGTTATGCTTATGCTTTACTTTAAATTGGAGATTAATAAATGTAGTTAACTGAATTTTAAATTAGTATTTTTGAAGAATTAATATCAATGGACACTGAGATGAAGCAGGACGATAATGCACCGATGATACATGTTTACGATAAATTTTCGCATGATTTTACAAAAAAAAAGTTTCGAGAGTAAAGTCCGAAGTAATTTATAATAGCGCTAATTTAACTAACATAATATTAAACATTTTTAACAGGTATAGATTTTAATTTAGTATAGATGTACAGGTTGTTAACGGAACATTAGATTTCGATAGAATGCTTTCGAGGCTTGAAAGAGAGCCAACAACAATGACATCTATATATTGGAATGGTCCAAGGATGATTCCTTTTTTTTTTTGTAGCTACGGTATTAATGATTTGAAGACCCATGGGAATAAAATATTACAAGCGTTAGAGATTATATCAATTGAACCGATTGAGACAGTTTTTGATTCGGATAAGAGAATGAAACTTTTGAAAATTTATCATAATGACACGGTAATTTTGAACATGTATTCGGTAGAGAATCTTGTATGCCAAATGATTTGAAAAATGATAAAATTGATACACTTTATAATGTTGAAGATTATAGTAAGGAAATTAAGTATAGGCTACAAAGATCACATTTATTAGCAAAACAACTTTTACAGAAACACAAGGAACGTAACAGAATTTTTTATGACAAATTTGTAAAACCATGTAATTTAACAATAAATGACAAAGAAAGAGAGAACATTGAACAAAGACAGATTAAGAAAGGCATAAGTAAGAAATACACTTAAATGAAATTTTTTTTGACAAATATAAAACAAATCCAATAATTAAGATAATAAAAAATGAAAAAAATAAAACACTGTTATTAATATATAAAGAAAATGAAATTGAAGAATTGATGAATAAAAATATAAAAATTACAAATAAAACACTCATATGTAAAAGAAATATATAAATACATAAAATGTACACATTTAATTTATATCAATATGTAAAAGAAAAATATATAGAAGTAAACATATAATAGAAAAATTTATAATATATATAGAACATATAAAATGTAGACATTTAAATTATATTAGTATGTAGAAGAAAAATATATAAAATAAAAAAAAACAAAAATAAAATACAACAAATATGAATTTATAAACTGAAGTTAAGAAGAAGAAAATATTAATGTAAATTAGTTTATTGAACATAATTATATATGTATATAGAATATAAGTTGAAATAAAATCTTTTGTTATAATTTAATAAAAAAAAAAATAAAATGAAAACTACTGAACATAGCAGCCTGATCAACTGCGATGTTCTCATATTTTTATTTTATTTTTTTTTCCTCCAGAAGGGAGATGTAATGGTATATATTTACATTACATTATTTACTTTACTTACATTAATTTATATTTTAAGTATTATTACATTACATTATTTAATTACATTATTTACATTTTAATTATTTTAATATGGCAATCTCTGTATTTATATTTTAAGTATTTTTATATGGCAATGTCAGCATTTATATTTAAGTATGGCAACGCCAGCATTTGTAAACTATATATAAGACTCGTTGATGGATAATAACGAATAATAAAGTATAAAGTGTGTCTTAAGCACGATGACATTACACAACTTTGATAAAAAAAATTTTTTTGTTGGGAAACTGCAGCAAGAGAATATCTGAAGCATGCTTAGACTCTCCAGTCTCCAGAGAATATTGTTACGCAAATGGAAACGACCTAATATCGTTTCACAAGAAAACATCGTTTAACATAAACAATAAGCAAAAGCTACAAAAACAAAAACCATGAGTATGAGTATGTGTACACAATGCACACGACACAGATACACACTAACAAAGACATCGAACGCGTTCCAAGTAAACCCACAACAATAAGTATGAGAGAAAAAGCTATAGACAAGTGAGCAAACGCAACAACAACAATGAATTCGCAATAGAACTCCCGAGAAAGCGAAAACGCGAACATTCCACATCTAGAATGTTCATCATAGGGACAAGGGAAGTAACCAGTCAGTAAGAATTCGGTCAGTCTTGTGTGTGAAGACGGGTTGCTGTCGAAGTAAGCAGCCAGTTTGAAGATCGCTATTGTATGAAGATCTCTGCTATACAGATATAACGTACAAGTGTTATTACTTACAAAAAGGTTGTAAGCAAAGAATAATAACGAACAAGCAAGTTGTTATTGTATCGTGAAGTTGTATACGGTGGCACACAAAAGTAGTGTGATTAATAAAGAGTTTAATTGAAACGAAACACATATTTGTTTTTATTTTGGTTTGCAATCAACGAACTCATATTCTAAACGTTTTTAAAAAGGTAAAAACGTAACAATATCTTAGTTTGATTACCAGTCTTTTTGACTCAGAGAAACATTTATTTAAACTAGGCGTTGACTCGTACTTAACATTTAGCGAGTTCTGTGAGAGTGGGAATTAAAAAGCGCAACATATTCTTGTAATCGGTGGGGCATAAATTCATCCCAAAAAACAAACAAAAAATAAATAAAATAAAATCTCTTGGTTACATATCAGGTGCTGGACAAGGATTTCTTTTCAATTAAAGTCTTTTTAAATAAAAAAAAATTTTTTCGTTTTTTGTTTAAAAACAAATCAAATGTTTTGTATTAAAAAAAAATAGTTGAAATTGAATTTCAATTTTCCTGTTTCATCATTTAGAAAATTTATTTAAATTTATTTGTTTTTTATTGTTGTTGTTTTTTTTTCATTTTTTTAAATTCAAAGCAAAATCCCTAGAGCGTATGATTAATATTAATTGAATAAATTAAAGTTTAATTTAGAAAAATTTTTATTCAGATTCAAATTGCTAAAGATTTAATTAAAGCGCCTTTTTTAAACTGCAAATATGGCACACGATATAGATTTAATTTTTTTTTTTAATAAAAATTCC
This sequence comes from Sarcophaga rosellei, assembly GCA_930367235.1. Classification (NCBI taxonomy): domain Eukaryota; kingdom Metazoa; phylum Arthropoda; class Insecta; order Diptera; family Sarcophagidae; genus Sarcophaga; species Sarcophaga rosellei. The sequence continues at coordinate 8,514,587 of OV884020.1, read as the reverse complement.
GAAAAAAAAAATAAAAAATTGGTTTTAAAATGTTTCCAATTTAAAAAATATTAAGTATACGAAAAAGTTCAGTTATTCTAAAGGGTCCGCCATCTAATGTTTTTTTTTTCAACTAGTGCTTATTTCGTGAATGGTAACACTTAGCTCATGTCTGATTTGACAGGTAATTAGTTTTATCCTTCCGCTGAACGAATGTGGTTGTGTATACGCTTCGCTTCACTATGTGGGCCTGCGATCGACTGACAGAAGATGCCGATTTTGGCAAAAAAAATCATCTTTTCAGCTCATTTTTATCTTGGCGGGTATGTAAACGAGCAAAATTGTCGCATTTGGGGCACAGAAAACCCGCACGCATAAATTGAAAAGCCTACGCACCGAAAACGAGTCGCTGTTTGGTGCGGATTTTGGTCCAGAGGCATAATTGGGCCATTTTTCTTCGAAAATGAGCAAGGAGTGGCCGTTACAGTCAATGGCGATCGTTATCGGGACATGTTGAAAGAATTTTTGTTCACAAAAATTGAAGAGGAGGATATTGGCAACATTTGGTTTCAACAGGACGGCGCTACGTACCACACAGCCGAAGCTACACTCGATGTTTTCCGCCCTGTTTTTGAAGATCGCATTATCAGCCGCAGAGCTTATGTCGTTTGGTCACCTCGGAGCTGCAACTTGACCGTTGGACTATTATTTGTGGGGTGCCGTCAAAGATAAGTGTTACGCCGACAAGCCAGAGACAATTGACGCTTTAAAGGAAAATATTCGTGAAGCCATTGGTGAAATACAGCTGCACACAATCGATAATGTGCTTAAAAATTGGACCGATCGTGTAGACTACTGCATGGCCAGCCGAGGCAGCCATTTGAATGAAATTATTTTCCATTATTAACCGACAGGGATTGTACTTTCAATTTGAGAAAATATTCAGTAGTTTTTTTTAAAGCATTTTCAAAAAAAAAAAAAAGTTATTTGGCGGACCCTTTATTATTATTCATTATTTTTCGAACACCTAATATTTCAACAACAACAAAAAAAATATTGATTTTTTAAAGTTTTTATTTTTAACGCAAAAAAATCATGGAAATAAAATAGAAATTAATTCACGTGAAAAGAAACAACAACAAAAACAATAACAACTACCTACAACAACTAAATGCATATAAATTTTGACATTTGCCTGTCATTTTCATTATTTAAACACAACACAAAAAAAGCCAACTATTTGAATGGATATTCAAACAGAAAATCAAACAAAACAGAACAAAAGCTCAACATAGAAATGGAAACTTTACATATATTTTTTTCAACATTTTTTTTATTTGTTTGAAAAAAAACTTGCAAAAAAACGGTGTAAAAATTGTCTATTTGTTGCTGTAGTTGTTGTTGTTGTTGCTGTTGTTAAATAGTAAGTTATCACAAAACCAGTGGTTCAGTTTCTTTTTTTTTCTATTTCTCTCTCCTACGCTATACAATCAGTGACTAACGTTTGTTGTCCTATACCTCCCTGCATTACCCTCTCTTTTTCTCTCACCTTCTCTCTCTGAATAGCTGATGGTGATGAGCCACAAACAGTTGCTAGATTAACTGACATTCAAACAATAGACGAAAAGAGAGAGAGAGAGAGAGAAAGCAAAAAAAAAATCTCTCATACAATAAAAATATCCCTAGGAAAAGGCATTCATTTTGGCCGACAATTTCATTGCTGTTGCTACACTGCTGCTACTGCTCCTCTCTCTATTCTATTCTATGACTAACTATAAGACTACATGCCCAATGAATGAATGAATGAATGAATGAATGTATGACTGAAGGAATGAATGGCAGACAATGTACAAATGTCAACAGCATAAAAACGTTTGCAGTTAAACCGAACATGAACTGCACTCAACTTCACTCAGCTCAGCTCAACTGACACAGTGAATGAAAAATATTTTAAAATATTTTATAAATACAAATACTAACACACACAGGCATAGGGGTTGTTTCACAACAAAAATATGTTGCAATTGAAAGAGTTGCTGTCACTGATCGTAAATCTATTTGTTTGTTGTTTCTGACAAGAAGGGACTGGCAAAATACATGAAATCATTAGCCAATTCATCCACTTTGTAGTTTCCTGGGACCTGTGTCCCAGTTACCCATATGGCGTGAATGTTTTACTACTCTGTGGCCTCGTTAAGAGACTCACGTTAGCAAAAACCGCCACACAGGTTATTATATTCGAACCCAAGGCCTTAACAGTCGCCTGACAATCTGAAAATAAGCTTAAGATGCTTCCCATTGCCCTTATTGCTCTTAGTGATCGTCAGCACTGCTCGTATGATCAATACTTTCGCCTGTAAGACGCCAGTGTATTGCGATACCTTTATCGAGTGAACGTATGATTTCTGCTTTCATATATCTGATTTCATATGCTAAAGACGTACATACGTTCCATGAACGTTCGGCTAATTCTACCTTAAGTTCTTTGTTTACATCTCTGGCAAGCGATTAAGCAGAGCATTAAGAGTAAATTTTATATGTGCTCTCAACAACAGAATTAGAAGAGACTTCTTAAGATTCAAAACGAGAACTGCTAGTAAAAACACAATTGAAAAGCAATCATAAACAAAGACATTAAGAGAATAAAAACAAATTTAAAAGAGAAACAGAATTTGAGAGGGAAAAGTGAGAAGAAAATTTTTGAAAAGCAACACAACAAGTATAAGAGAAATGATCCACATGCAATAACGTTTAAGTAATCAAGTGTTTATAAATAAGTCCAGTTCTACAGTACATGTGTAAGTATATATATACAAACATTACAGTAAGAGTACGGTAGTATGTGTGAGTGTGTGCTGTGTAAGTTTCTCTGGGTTTGAATTTTGTTAGGCCTGTATGTGTTGCTGTTGGCAGTGATAGTGACGTGCTTCTGTTTTGTTTCTCTTTCACTCTTTCGCTCTCTTTTTATTCAGGTCTATAGCGTTCATTTCATTTTCAATACTGAATTTGATGCTTAAATTGTATGGCAGTGAGTTTGAACAATAATAGCAATAATCACAATGATTGCAACAACAAACATATACACATACATACACGAACGCTCATGCACATACATACTTCGTAGTATTGAAAGGAAAGATGCAAATAAAAACACAGACTACATTTGAATTATAACGGAAATGAGTTTACACACACACACACATAGAAACATAAATGAAAAATAATAAAAAAAAAATATTTTAAATAGCAGCTCTCACACACACAGTCTCATACAAATCGAAAGCGACATACAAAACTGTCTCGGCCGTAAAAAAAAAATTATACTAAACGAGAGAGAGTGAAGAAATTAAAAAAAAGAACGGAAAAAAGACAAAAACAAACGAAGAAAAAGTAAAAATGTAACAAAAAATTAAGAAAAATATTGCTACTGTTACAACAGCAATGACAACAACAACAAAAATGGAAGAAATAAAGAGTGGGAGAGGGGGAAAAAATTGGGTTATAAATATTTTTAGCCTTTGATTGCTACAAATTAAAGGAAATTTGAAAATCAATAAAGAAATGAAATCAGAAAAAAATAAACAAGGATGACAACATCTACCCAAAACTAGTAGAAAAACTAAAACGACAGAGACAAGTGCAAAAAAAAAGAAACAAAAAAAATTGAAGGAAATTGCAGAAATTAGTGATAAAAATAACAAGAAAATATTTGATTAATTTAGATTGTTGATAAAAACAACAACAACAACAATAGCAAAAATAACAAAAAAATATAAAGAATTAAAAGAAAAGGAAAAGAAAAATTGCAATAGTAGCAGGAGAGAAAAAAAAGCATACGAATTCAGGGCATAGTACATACATATATAATGTTTTTCGTAACATTGAAGGAAGTATCTACAGGGCTTTCAATAGAAAACTTATGATTGAAGAATAGGAAACAAAACATTGATAAGAAAATTTAATACCAAATGTATGATTGATAGATGATCTTGGCGGAAAAAGCACGGTTCATGAATTTTTAAGTAGCCAACCTATAACTAATGGAGATTTCCAATACAAAACGAATGATTGACAGAGTAACAGGATTGATGGGTTTTCTTAATAGAAAACTTTTGCATGATAGAGATTTTTAATAGAAAATATTATTTCTCATTATAGAGGTTTGATTGAAGCATACCTTTACTTTGTAAGTAGCAAACTTATAACTAATACAGATTTCCAATACAAAGCAAATGATTGATGGAGAATTTTAGTAGAAAGTAACATGATTGATGGGTTTTCTTAATAGAAAACTTTTGCATGATAGAGATTTTTAATAGAAAATATTATGATTGATGTATTTCTCATTATAGAGCGTATGATTGAAGCATACGTTTACTACAGAACTTATGCTGGTTGGTAGTTTTTATCAAAAAAAACTTATGAATAATTGATATTTTCAAAGAAAAACGTATGATTGTTGCATATTGGTGAAAGAAAAAATATAATTGAAAACATGATTTATGGATTTCTTTAATACAAAGCTAATAACTGATAGAGATTTCCAATGCAAAGTGTATGATTGAAGGGTAATTTTTAATTGATAGCTCTTAGTAATTAACGTATGATTGAAGGATACTTTCCTCAGAAAGATTATGAGTGACCAATTTTTTATTATAAAACTTATGATTGATATACATTTTAATACAAAACGTAATTGAAATTGTGTAGGAGAGGTATTCTTTTGTACGGAAATGTGCGATTGATGGACTATTTCCGTGGGCATTGTATAACCAATGAATATGTTCATCAAAATATATGCGATTGATGGTCCATTTTTAATAAATAATATGTGATTGATAGCGTATCTTTATAAGAAAGGTATTTTTAAAGAGAAATATGTGATTTATTGGTTATTTCCATAGAAATTGTATAAATTCTATAAATATTTCCATTCAAAGGTGTATGACTGATGGCCGTACTGAATAGCTCATGCGTGATTGATGTAATTTTTTAGCAGAAAATGCAATATTCAATGAAAAATAAATGTTTTCTTGAAGTTTTTTTTAGAAAATGAATGATTGAAACGCATTTTTATAGAATACTCTATGGCTGTGCCATTTTCTATTTATCAAATCAATGACCAATTGAAATATTTCATATTCTAAGAGAATATTTGTTTCGTCTGCTTCATTCTCTTTCTTTTCTGCTTCTTTTTGGTTGGATTTATCTTATTTGCTTTGATGCTTTATGTAAATTTATGATAAATTTATTAAATTTTAATAAATTTTCGTTCCAAATACACCGAATTATTCAAATTTTCTCTTTATGAAATTTTCTTCAGTCTATTATGGAAAATTTCGTTGTTTTTTTATTTCATTCCTGTTTAAAACTTAAAAAAGGAACAAAAAAAAAAACAACAACTAAAAAGTGAAATAAAAAAGGACAGAGAATGTGTGCATAAAAAAGTTTCTTAGTTTTTCTCAATGCCGAGATATGAAGTGGTTGGCTGGTTGGTTGGTTGTTTGGTTGGTTGCTTGGCTGGCAGTGTGGAGCAATTTTTAGTAGATTTTTAGATTGTATTACTTTGAGCGGATGTTGTTAATGTGATGCAGCGCTAAATTAGTATTCATGCCTGCAGTGTCATTTCTTGCGCTCTTAATGTGTACGAAAAATATACAGAAAAACAACAGCAACATTACCACCAGCAACAACAACAACAGCAACAAACAGCTAAGCAATTGCTAAAAAACTTGTTCCAGTTCTAGTTTTCGTTTTCGTTCTCTTTTTTTTTCGTCCTTTTCTCTCTCCCTTTGTAGTTTTTATTTTATTGTTGCTGTTTCTGCAGTTGTTGCTGTTGTAGCATGTGATTGATATGCTACTTGTGATACTGCTGCTGTCGCTATACAACCAACTACTGCTGATTTAACCACTTGTGCTTCATAAACTTGTTATAGTTCTCTTCTACAACTCTCTTCTCCTTCGTTTTTTTATAGGTTCGTTTAATATTGTTGTTGTTGTTGTTTTTTTTTTGTTTCTGTAGTTTATTTGTAGTTCTCACTTAAGCCACAGTTAGAGAATTTTTGTTTGTTTGTATGTGAACGTATGTATGTGTGTGTGTGTTAGAAAGTTGGTACTTGTAGTTGGTTTACAACCAAAGATCCTCTTGTGTTCAACACAAATGAACTTTAAAAAGCTTTGACTATTAAGGCATGTTAAAAAACTTTTTCATTTGCTAAACTCGTAAAAACGTGGGAGAACGTAGAGAGTGGGCGACAAAGAAAGTGTGGTAATGTATGGTGACACATAGGCGCCATCAAAATAATTGAAAAAGAGGAATTCAATGCTAAGCTAAAACACCGTGAAAGCATTATAAAGTGAGGTCAAGCGATATAATGAAAGAAATTGTTTCTTTGTTAAATATTATCAAGAGAAAATGTATGATTGATGGTTATTTTCTAAGGAAAATGTATGTTTAATGGGTATTTTCTAAGAAAAATGTACGATTGATGGCTATTTCCAGAGGAAAATATTTGATTGATGCTTACTTTCTAAGGAAAATGTACGATTGATGGATATTCCTACGGAAAACATTTGATTGGTGCTTATTTTCTAAGGAATATGTATGATTGATGAGTATTTTCTGAGAAAAGTATATGATTGATAGACAATTTTTAATGGATATACGTTATTGGAATATATTTCACATATAATATGCATGACAAACTGAATTTTTTTATAAACACTTATGATTGATAGACATTTTTTATAAAAAATGTATGATTTACAGAAATCTATTAAATTATATGCAAGATTGACACACATTCCTAACAGAAATATGTAACTGATTGCCATATTTTTTACATTAATATGACTGATAGATATTTCCAACGGAAATAATTATATATATAATTAATAGCCATTGTCTTGTAAAAATGTATAAAACTTTCCTGTAGAAAATTATTTATTGATAGGCATTTTTAGAAGAATATGTTTTCAATAGCAAATAAAAAAATGTATATAAAATATAGGATTGATAGCAATTTATTTCGACAAAAGTGTATGATTGACAAATAGTTTCAAAACAAAAACATGATTGATTGGCAGTTGCTATGAAAACTACATATATAAATGCAATTGTAATCCAATATGGGATTAAAAAGTATATTCTATAAAAAGATTATGATTGATGGACATTTTGTTTAAGATTAGATGTTTTATAGACACAAATCTATGCTCAAAAAGGCAGAATACAAGTGAACGTGATTGATGTGTGTTAAAGGTCACCACAATCGGACACGAATCTATATGGTCCAACTGGTTTTTTTTACTAAAGATAGAGCAGTTTCGATAGAAGACTCATGCTGTGTAGGGGAAAAATTGCCCCTTTGATTTGTTAGTTTTATTTACTACATCTCTGGCAATGAGATTTTCGTTAGTATTGGTTTGACTGTTTGGTTGGTTAGTTGGAATGTGAGTGCATTTTGGTAGCTGGTGATGCGTTGTAAAATGTAAATCCTTAATTATGACATTATTTTGCATATTAGTGAGACAAGTTTTACTGACACGTACTTCGTTTCATACCATCATATATTTATATTTTAAAAGTTTGCCAAGGGTTTTTCCTTTAGCATTACAGACGAGTTTTTTTTTGCTCCACCAACAACGTCTTACTGTGATTGCACATAAAGTCAGATTCTTTCCTTTTTTTTCTTTCTTTCCACTTTTTAATTTCTTTTCTTTTCAAAAAGATGAATAATTTGATGAAGAATACTTTTTGAAATGAATACTTGTAGTCGCAGTACACTTCACTACATAAATTATGGGGGAAATTACGGCATAGAATGGAAAAAGTTTTTTTCTTAGGAAAGGGGGGACTACATGACTGTTGCAGAACAGAACAAAAAAAATTGTAAAATTAAAATTTTTATTTTTGTAATGAAATTATAAACGCAGTAGTTTTTGTTTTTAATAATAATTATAAACAACCAGAATATATTTCAAGCAATTAATAGTTTTTTATAATTTTTTTCCTCAGATATTTACTTTATCTGGGGGAAATTCATAACGCCACAAGCATGAGTTGTAATTCAAGTTCAGGGGATTTGGTTTTTTTGCTTAATAATGTATGAATGAATGAATGAAATTTTTTTTACATTCTTCTATTATTATTAATTATGTTTACATAGCAGTTTTATAAAAAGTTTTATCGCTTTTAAAATATTTGAAAGTGGGTTAAGTGTGACTTACATGTGCCATAGGCTTGATAAACTTTCGTTTGAATTTTTGTTTCGTTTACATCTGAGGCTTTTTATTTCTATTTAATTCATGGCGTAATAATTTTTATCAGACGTTATTTTACAACAACTTAATTTAATTTTATTTCATTTTATTTGCAAATTCATTCATTAACATGCCTTGACAAATAAACAGATTATAATTTCAAGTGAAATAATAAATTTCCACAAGCCTCGTTCTTTTTTTTAGTAATCGAATCACTCATTCAATCACATTCACATTGTATGTATTGACAAAATGTTTGCTTGTTTTGCAATTTCCTTGCCAAATATAATTATTTTTCAATATAATTGTTACAACAACAGCAACAACAAAAGCAACCTGAATTTCAATCGGTTTATGTTCCATACACAGTAAATTTTAATTATTTTCTCCTCTTAAGTACCGAAACTTCATTAAAGGGAAAATAATAACATGATCATCGATTTATTTGTAAACTTAAGAGGAAATTAAAAACTATGCCGATTTTGCTTCGAAAATTTTTTAAAAGTACTTTTTAAAAAAAAAAAATTTTTAAAGTACTTTTTAAAAAAAAATTTAAAGTAAAAAAGTACTTTATAAATTTTTTTTATTCAAAAAGTACCTTTATGGTACTCTTTGGTACTTTTTTCAAAATATTTGAGTACATAAAAGTACTTTTTAAAGGTATTTTTTACAGTATACAGTCTTTAAATAGTATTTCAGGCAATAGCTTATCATAACTGGGCCCACTGTGGTGTAGTTTGCAAACAAAGGTGTTTGGTTGCATATAAATTCCTTCGAATCAGAGAATCAGGACAGCAGACGATGCTTTAAAGTGGTGGAGATTAATCTACGTAACCTAAAAGTACTTTTAAAAATTGTTTTTATTCAAAAAGTACCTTCATACAAAAATAGACTTCTTTTAGGTACTTTTGTCAAAATATTTGCGTTGAAGTTGGCTTCTTCTGTGGGCCACTTTTTCTGTGGGATGGAGATGTACCCTTTGCAGTAGTCACCCACAATGTCTTTGTTGCGGAAATGGAACTTTCAGAATTGGAACTTCTGGAACTGGTGGCTTGTCCAGAAACAACAAAGACTTTCTATTCAGAATCAAAGGGGCCTTCCTGTTGCCTCGTTGGCTACTTTTTAGTCCTGAGTGGTTAACTACAGATTACTGAACTAAAAAATCTTCTTTAGTCTTTGAAAGTGTATATTGGAAAACCCCACAACAGATCCCGGCCTCTGTGGAACATTAGGGAGATAAATTGCCCCAAGTTTCTGGTCAAGCCAAACTTTTCTGTGGGCTTATATTGCTAACTTGTACAACAGTAGCTCTAAAAACTCATCCATCTAAGATATTAATTTAATCTGGCCTTAGGTTGGAGAGCCCAGACTGCTCATGAACACATCCGGTTAAAGTGGCAGTGACCATAAATTTCCAATTTATTGAAAACTAAGATGCTATCACCCGCATGGCAATCAATGACCGCCTAAATGAGATGTGATTTTGTAGCATTTAGGTTACAATAGAGGATGGCCTATTGGGGTCTCAACAGCAGGTTTACCAACTAACCGATTGACTATTCTTATCTAGACCATATAAGTCTTTAAAGGACGTGATTTCGTTGAGAAGGAAGTACAATTTTATAGGTAAAAAGTACTTTCTTTTTCACCTGATTTCGTTAGGATTAGGGTCTAGTTTCTTGTACCACTCATGGTTCCCAACAGCAGATTTAAGAAAACTGCTGCTCTGACAGCAAACTTCTGAGAGGGTGGCGGAGAGGATGGATAGCTGAATGAAATATTTTCTTTCATATTTTGTTTTCAGGTTCTTGAAGCAGTAAGTACTCATTTAGTAAGTACCGTGTAACAGTAACTTTTTAAGGGGAAAAGGTAAATAAATAGGATCTTTTTAAAAGTACTTTTTTTAAAGTACCCTTTTTAACCAAAATGTGAAACATTCTTCGGTAACTTTAATTCCATTTAATTTCTTTGAATGCGTATACGTTGGGGTATAACTTTGATTGCCATATGGTTGGTAACCAATAAGAGACTGCTAACTGTGCTAAATGCTAGACATTGTGTCAGGTCACTGACGAGAATTTATAATACACTCATATCTCAGTGAAATTTCTGTACAGTATATAGAGGTGAGGAATATTTAGAGACAACAGAGATCTCTTCTAAGTTTCTTCTCCTTTGAAAACAATGCTCTTCTGTGGTCCTATTATTATTTCTCTTTAGTTTCGCTTACTCTATCTGATCCTCATTTCATTATCTAATCATCATTTTTAAAATTCTCTAGAATACAAATGCTATCGCTGCCTTGACCTGCTCTTAGGTACATTTTTTCTTTTTACATGATTTCGTTACTATTCGGGCCTAGTTCCTCGCACCATTTATGGCTCCCAACAGCCGATTTAAGAAGGTCTGATGAAAACTGCTGAGAGGGTGGATAGCAGAATGAAATATTTTCTTTCATATTTTGTTTACAGGTTCTTAAAGCGGAGGCTCTCATTTAGTAAGTACCGTGTAACAGTAACTTTTTTTAAGGGGAAAAGGTATTAGACATTGTGTCAGGTTACTGACGAGAATTAATGGTATATAGTCAACCCTCATATAACGCGGTGAGTTTGTACCGCGTTATATGGAAACCGCGCTATAAGAAACTCGGATTTCACCGTACAAACCAGACTAATTCGTAGCGCGTTCTATGGAAACCGTCTACCGTCATTGGAACCGCGTTATATGGAAACCAAGAAATACAAAAGGCAAGATAAATTATACAGTATAACATATTTTTTAAATTGAAAATCCAACTACTATTATTTTACACGGTACTGTATCTCGGCTGAGCTTTTGCCCTCTTACAATATCTAGTTACTAGTCATTCATAGGCTGTGCGGACGGTACTTGTGGGATGTTATTGAACGAAAACCGCGCTGTAATAGTACCGCGTTATAGGAGGACTCCGCGTTATTTGGAAACCGCGTTCTGAGAGTAGCGCGTTATAGGAGGGCTGTCGCAATTTCAGCCCCGCGTTATATGGAAACCACATTCTGAGTGTACCGCGTTATAGGAGGGTTGACTGTATATCAGTGAAATTTCAGTACAGTATATAGAGGTGAGGAATATTTAGAGACGACAGAGATCTCTTCTGTGTTTCTTCTCCTTTGAAAGCAATGCTCTTCTGTGGTTTACGGTAAGAAATTACGCTGTCTTGTTGTTATTTCTCTTTAGTTTCTCTCACTCTATCTAATCTTCTTTCAAAATTCTCCAGAATACTAATGCTATTGCTGCCCTGACCTGCTCTACCTACTTTTTCCTTTCAAAACTATCAACGGTACGGTGACTATAAATTCGTTATATTTCTTTTTTTATTTACTTCACTTTGAATTTATTTTCCTTCTCTTAAATTTAATGTTGAGTGAGTATTAATGGTAGACATATTTTGGTTTGGATACTCACTCACACACACCGCCACCACCACTTGGCTTGTACTCGTATTACGCCTTCAACATTTTCATTAAATGACAAAATAAATTTTGAATTCAAAAATTTCTTCTTGCCTCTCTGTTCGTTCTCCTTTCTAAAGCCTTTCCTATGTATGTGTCTGTAATTTAGTGTAGACTGACTATGGTAAATTTCTCTGGCATTATTCAAGTCTATTCATTTGAAATATTTAGTTTTACGATTTTAATTTCAAAAACCAAAAACAAAAAAAAATTGTTTTCGAATTTTATAGGGAATATGGTTGAAGGGGGGGGGGAAGAGGGGAAGGCAATGAGAAAAGGGAGAATGCAAAAAGAGGGCTATATAAAATCAAAATGACAAAATGGCATACAAGCAGCTTAACATTTCTCAAATGAAATGTAATCTCATATTGAATTTTACATTTTTATTCACCAACACCATCACCATCCGCCCTTTTCATATTCCTTGTTATGTTGTATGCATGTTGGGCCATATACTCGAACATACGAACAGAAATAGTTAGACAGACAGTGTGTTTTTGGAGCATAAAAGCTATTTGAATGAGTGAATGAATGAATGAATGCCAGTTTTGTTAGTTTATTTGTGTAAAGAAAAAAAAGAGAATTAAAAACTGAAACCAAAAATTTTATTTTTTTTTTTTTGTTCGATTTTGTTTAGTGTGTGATGGCCTGCTGCTGTTATTGAATCAAATCATCAGCAATTGTTTAATTTACCAGAAATTCGAACAAAATTGTAAAACGCAAAGATAAGTCCAAACAACAACTACAATAACAAAAACGACTTTGGAAAAAAAATATTTAAACAATTTAGAACGCAATTGCAACACAGAAAATCAGGTCAATATTAGGAGACTTTTCAATTAAATATTTACAATTCTCTGAGAACATGGAGGCTGGAAATAGTATATTCCTTTATGGATCTGAAATCTGGGCTTCTACTTTGAAAACTCGAACCAGAGCTGGAAAACTACTATGTGCGCAGAGAATAACAGCTTTACGGGTCACATCCTCGTATCGCACGGTATCAACACAAGCTGCTTTAATAATAGCTGGAATGGATGGTTCCCATAGACCTTCAAGCAATTGAGCGCCAGATGATTTTCAACGCTAGACTGAGCACGACTCAGTCGCAGAGCATAGAAACGATACAGCACGAAGTCTTCTTAAAATGGCAATATCGCTGGGAAAATGAACGGCATGGTAGGTGTATATGTCCACTGATTTCAGAATTGCAAGTGTGGAAAAACAGAAAAAACGGCGAAGTGGACTACTATATAACCCAGATGCTAACCGGTCTTGGATATTTTAGAGAGTACCTGCATCGCATGGGGAGGAGGAAATATTAGACGATGCCGAACACATTTTCTTCGGCTGCAGTGGCTGGGCCGAAAGACGTCAGGGTCTCGAGGCTGAAATCGGTATTATTAATGTTACAAACGTCGTGCTGAAAATGACAAACAGCAGAGAAAACTGGAATGCAGTAAAACACTTTGTGCATTATGTCCTGCGAAGGAAAAAATATGACCTAGATGCAGTAGAATAAGAAAAGAGCGGGGCATGGACACAGGCTGACAATGATGGAACTGGCACGGGTGCCACAAAAGGGGTCCACCTCGAAGTAATACAACCGTGTTTCCGAGGTGGAATGATACCCCGGTGAGGAGACAAGGCGGGTTTTTAGTCGGTATACCCAGTGGGAGAGTCCGACATACCATGTATGGTGACGACCTTCATGAATGCATAAAGCATTTTCCCTCCTTCCTGCGAAAAAAAAAATTCTCTCTCATCAGGCTTCAAATCCTTTTGTTGTAAGCAGGAATAAGGCCATAAGTCCTTGATTTTGATTCAAAGATCATTTTATTTTCTTAAACCCGCTCTCATTTAGGTTTTATAAACTACTATCTCAATATCTGGAGGCTAATTACTCATGTATAAAATTAACGCACACAACATGAGTGGTGTTGAGAAGCTAGGCCGTAATCCTGACGAAGGGTTTTAATGGCCAATTATGTATGTATGTATGTAATTACGGGAAGTAAATTCGTATTCAGAATTGTATGAAAAACTCTTACAATTGAAATTAATTTGCTTTTAACCTGTCTTTACCATAGAATGGCCTCTCTTTTAAAGGTGTACATAGCACCGAGATTCCGAGATTACTTCCTTTACGTGGGGTCTGTGTTAATTTTATCCATGAATGGTGGGATCTACAGTTTATCATTGACTCCTAACGACAGACATTTTGGAAGCTTATCATGGCAATTTTATTTACTCTCAAAGTTTTTGCCAGAAGACTGCTAAGAGAAGTCGCTGAAAGAAATCTTTTATTTTCATATTTAGTGTCGTACGAGATGGAATCACGGGCTCTCATCTAATAAGCCAACACAGTAGCTGCTAGACTACCAGGACTCCCGATAATAATACGAATTGCATTTGAGTGAAGTACGGTTGTGTTAGTATGGCAACACAAGCATAAAATTAAGGCACACAACATGAGTGGTATGAGAAGTTAGGCCGTAATACTGACTGAAGGGCCAACTATGTATGTATTTATGTGTTAGTATGGCTTTAGCCAGTTTCATGTAAGGAGAGTGGGAAGTGTTTCTGGAAGATTGGCAATAATAATGCTTCTTAAACCTTTCTTACTGATGATAGAAAGCATTTAGGGGGTATAATTATCCCTTTTTCGAAGATTTTAATGGTTTTAGAATTGAATAGGGGATATTAGTACCCGCCTTAATAGATTGTTGACAGGAACATTGTTGTCCTTTCAGTAAAGACTTCATAGGTTACAACGTCTAAAAAACTTAAAATTAATTCGTTTTTAATGGAAACATTTTAAAATGTTTGCAAAAGGAAATACTGATTAGAAGCGGTTTTTAAAAAGCATTAAAAAAATTAAAAACATATGTTGTTTAATGCACACACGTCGCGGTTTTGCATAGATTTGCAAAAAAAAATTGTAATAAAAATACTTTTCTTGTGTTTAAAACCGGTTTTAAAGAAAAACATACAAATTTTTTTTAAATTTTAATTCTTTGGTCTAATTTTTAGAATTTTTTTTTCTTTGAATTCAAGGTTTTATGGTTTTAAGATAGAATTTTTAGAAGAAAAAAATGTTTGCAAAATTTTTTTTGTTTTTTTTTAATTTTAAAACCTTAAATTTAACCAAAAAAAATAAAAAAAATATAAGAAACATTTTAGTGATAAAAAAAAAATGTTTAGAATGTTTAGTAAGTACCAAACAAATTCCATCAAAAAAAACTTCTTTTTTTTCTTGATAAAAAAAAATGTTTAAAATTTTTTTTTTAAGAAGAAATTAAAAAACAACAATATATGCAATTTTTGTTGTTTTTGTATTATGATTTCAATTGCTTAAGAAATATAAGTTTTTTGAAAAATATAGTTCAAGCTTAAAATGCCTTTCCAAGTTTAGATAAGAAACAAAGTGTGTTTCGTTTTATTTTTAAAACCCGACTTAAACATTAGCTGTGTGCACAGTATAGAAATCATAGCTTACATTGAAATGCTTAGAATCAAACAAAAAAAAATTTCATAAGAAAAAAAAAATTTGCGATAAACTGAAATTTTTTATCTGGAAACCATTTCCGAGAGTCTATGAAGAGAAATTTCTATAAAAGGCCTCTAACATGAAAGCAAGGGTACAGTACGCGTTTGAATTTTCGTTAATCGTTTCGTTGTGATCAATGTTTTGAAAGTGCTTAAGAAAAAAATAAAATAAAAACTACAGGATACTAAACAATTGTGGATTAATTTAGTATCCTGTTAGACTTTAAAAAAATATTTTAATTTTTTTATATATACATATGAACCTTAAAGGATTAAATAATAAAAAATAAAAAAATAAAAACAATTTAAAAAGTGTTGTAAAAAATAAAATAATTGCCATTTGTTATAATGGCCAACATGGCTAATTTACTATATTTTTATATGCTAGTCCTGCTAATTGCAGGCTTTGCCAACTCAAGCGAAATTGATGATATTGTAGAACCTGAGGATATAGAGTGAGTGTATATGTGTATGCAAAAATCCTTTTTTTTTTTTGTTTTAATATAAAGTGCCATAAATTTCAATTAAACAAAAGAAAAGAATATTTTTTATTATTTTTAATAAAACAAAAGGACTAAATTAAAATAAATCATTGAAAGTGAAAAAGATTGTTTAAAAAAGGGATATAAAATGTAAAAAAAAATTTTAAAATTATTTTTGAAGGATTTTTTTATTTAAAAAAAAATATGTTAAAAATATTGAAAATTTTTTAAAGCCTTGTTTTTGATTTTATGGTTAAAAAAAAAACAATTAATCAATGGACTTTTGGTTTATTTCATTTGCAAATTATTTTTTAAGGATATTTTTATTGAAGAAAAATATGTTAAAAATATTGAAAATTTTTTAAAGCCTTGTTTTTGATTTTGTGGTTTTAAAAAAAATATAAATCAATGGACTTTTGGTTTATTTTTACAAAAAAAAATTTTTTTTCATTAAAAGGATAATAAAAAGGACCTTTTAAAACTATTTTTTTCATATAAAATGGAAGTCAAATTTTGTTTTTTATTCATTAAAAGAATAATAAAAAGGACATTTAAAAACTATCCTTTTCATATAAAATGGAAGTCAAATTGTGCATTTAATAAAATATTTTAAAAATCAAATAATTAACAAGAAAAAATGTTTTCAAAGGACATTGAAAAGTGAAATCTTTTGAATTTAAATTAATTTTTTAAATAAGAAATATCGATTGGATGGCAACGCAACTGACAATCAACAATATTTAAGGATTTCAAGCACAAAAAAAATTTTTGTTTTTTCTGAAACAATATGCCGTCCCATATATTTAAATTAAAAATTTAAATAAAAATTTTAAATAAAAAATATTAAAAAAAAAATCGTAATTGTTTTTAGGTTTTAAGGAAAAACAAAATTTTTCTGTTTAAAATAATTTCATTAACATATTTTTGTTTTTAATTCCTATTTCCAGTCCTTTGATCGTTTTGGATGAGGCAAATGATAAGGCGCGTGATGAAAGGCATATTTTTGGTTTTCTTAAAAGAGGTCAACCGGCAGCTGAACCAAAACCGGCGGCATCAGCCTATGCACAACCAAATAGGTGAGGAAATTCAAAATATATTTGAAGAGTTTTTTACAAATTAAATTAATGTTTCCATTATGGATGGCAGCTCAAGCTCAATTGCATTATTAATTTCCAAAAATGGTATTACAAACATTTTACGTATGCAACTACGAATTCATAATTGCCAGCTGGCAACGCACCTCAAATTCAGTTGCCGTTCATAATCGACTCATAAATTTTTAAACGATTAGAAATTGAAAAGTTATCAGAAACACATTATTCCTTCACATTAATCGCATTTATTTTCTAATTTTCTCTAGCGGCTTGGGCTTTAAAACCCATGTAAAAACTAGCTACAGTCCTACTGGTGGTGGCTATGGTGCGCCTAGCAGTTATCGTGCCCCTGGAGGCTACGGTAGCTATAACAGTGGTTCTTCCTATGGTGGTTATGGCTCATCTGATCGTTATGGCGGTTACAGACCTTCAGGTGGTTATGGTAGTCCATCAGGTGGTTATGGTAGTCCTTCAGGTGGTTATGGTAGTCCTTCAGGCGGTTATGGTAGTCCTTCAGGTGGTTATGGTTATAAGCCAATGTAAGTGAAATTTTTTTGGTCTAACAATATTATAAGCAATGTGGGAATTAAGTCTTGAATTTTTTAAGTAAAATTGTGTGAGAGAGATGACAGTCCTGTGTTTCGTAAATAAATATCATTCATATTCTGAAATAAATTTATTTATGGTGGCGATATTTTTTTGTTTAAGCACAGTAAATAGACTTATACATACAACAGATGACTTATACATACAACAAATAGACTTATACATACACATACTAACAGTTTGATTGTGGAAGATCTACTCAGTCCCACCAAGGCATATTAGCGACCGATTTTTTTTTTTTTTTTGTAAAAAAAAAATTGTAGTGAAGTTGTAAAGAATGTAACCATATTTAACTTGTACAGTCGTGTTGTGCCACTCCAAATAAAATGCAACCGAAAGGGTTAAATAAGATTTGAATTCAATTTGTAATACGAGTATCAAGACTTAATTCTTACTTATTGAAGTTATAATGTCATGACAAATTTCTAAGATATTATAAGAATTATTTAATTTTATTAGCCCTAGTCAACAAAGTCTACCTCTGGGATATGGTCATACACGCGATAATGATTATTTAAAAAATATGTTGAATAAAGGGTAAAACGAACAAAAAAATTTTGTACAATGAAATTATCAAAATTCAAAAAATTTTAAAAAATATACAGTCTATTTTAAGGCTTGCCAGAAAAATAAGCAAAACGTGGCATACTGTAAGGATATATTGCAATTTTCCTTATAAAATTTGATAAATTTTATAAAAAAGAAATCCATGGTGTGTAAAACCATACGATTTGAATATGAAAAAATTGATAATCCGACATAATAGTATTTTACATTGCCTACCTTAAGGCTTTACCTAAAAATAGGCTTCTTTTTAATTGCGATTTTCTCTTTTCAAAATTAATAAATTTAAAAAAAAGAAATCCATGATATGTAAAACCATATGATTTGAATTTGGATAAATGGATAATCCAACGTAATAGTATTTTATATTGCCTACCTTAAGGCTTTGCCTAAAAATAGGCTTCTTTTTAATTGGTTTACTAAAGAAAATTGGTTAAATAATTAACTTTTTATTTAAATTAATTAAGTAAGGCTTTTTCTAATATTTAAACTCAAAAATTTTCAGCCAAAATACTGCCCAGAAAACATTGGACTTCCTGCTTAATGCCCGCAAACAATTGCCTGCTTATGGCCAATGTCCAACATATATTTTGCCACCCAATGTAGCATACTCCTGTCAAAACAACCAATGTGAAGTAAGCTGCCCGGCTACGTATAGTTTCCCCGATGGCAAGACCTCATTGAAATTGGTATGCATTGAAAGAAGCTGGATTGTACGCGATTCGGTGTATTTGGAAGTGCCACCCTGCCAGGCTAATTGTAAGCCACCATGTCAGAATAATGGCATTTGCATAGAGCCGGGCTTGTGTAAATGTTCAGAACAGTTCACAGGACCTTTGTGTCAATATAAGAAGACTGTGTGTGCCTCGAAAGCACCCATACCTAAGAATTCGAAGATAACGTGCATGAATAAGTAAGTTTTTTGGAAGAGAAACGAAAACATTTTTGTTTGTGGGATTTTTTTTTTCAAATAAAACTCAACATTTTTAGTGTGTGCAATGCAGAGTGTATGCGTGGTTTCCGGTTTCCCGATGGCAGTACCATAACCAATATTGAATGTCAAAATGGCCAATGGATTCATACAAAGTCTGGCATGGCCAAGCCACCAGATTGTAGACGTAAGCTGGTCACCTTTAAGGGAAATTTGTTTATGGTTTTTTATTTATTTTTCTTATTCTTTTTGAACAGCTATTTGTGAACCGGATTGTAAAAATGGCGGCCAGTGTATATCGTTTAATGTTTGCCAGTGCTCTATGAAATATAGAGGCGATCATTGCCAATATAGCGTGAACGCATGTAATGTCACGCGTGCCAATTTCAATGGCAACTACAAGTGTTCGTATGACAGTGAATTGGCAAAATGTACTTTCACCTGTGCCGATGTTCCTGGCCTGCAGGTAGAGGGTGGCAGTTTAGATACTGAATACAAATGTAAATACAGTGAGGGCGAGTTCTTCCCCTCACCCTTGCCCAAGTGTATATACCGTAAGTTTTCTTTTTTTTTGAAATTTGTTTTGAATAATTTAAAACGTTTCTCTCTCTGCTTTAGCTGCCGGCTATACAATACGCCAAGGTTCTAAAACTGCCCATTATAGCCATCAGCCAGGTCAACAGGTTATCTTAGGTGGTGGCGGTTCCTATACTTATGAATTCATGACGGATCATGAGAGACTCATGGCTATATTGGCCAAATTTAAAGAATATAATACGAGAAGTGTAAGTATATGTGCTTCCTTTTAAAGCATTAAATATTGATTTGCTGGATTTTATCTTTTAGGAAATGTGGTCCTCGGAGGAAATTATTATATCACCCAGCAGCTATTCCTTGTATGCCACTGGCGATATCGATGTTGTCATAGATCAAACACCTAAACCCGCTTTCTGTACCACTTGGGGTGGCAATAATATGAAGACTTTTGATGGTTTAGTATTCAAGTAAGTGGGGCATTACTATTTTAATGTTTAGCCTAAAAGTAGGCAACAAAAAATAAGTAACATGTTGCCTAAAAGTATGTTTATTTAATGATTTTTAATTCTATTTTCTAGAGCTCCTTTATCCTGTTCCCATACCTTGATAATGGACAAACTGGACAATACATTTGATGTCACTTTAAAGGCTTGTCCCTATGGTTCTGGTTATGGTTGTGCCCATACCTTAAAGGTATACTGGCAATCCGTTTTGTATACCTTTGAAAACCAAAGTAGGTGTTTAGGCATGCTGGAAATCTGATTTAAAATATCAAACTAAACTCTATTTATTTTCTTTCTAAACCAGATGGCACTATACGCTTGTATACCCCCACTAAAAACCTACCCATACCCGTGCAAGTAATGGGCATGAAAGTTGTACCCGTAGCCCAACATTTACAAATTGATTTGGAATCTATTGGCTTGCAAATCGATTGGGATCGCCATCAATATTTGGGCGTACATGCCGGTGCCGGTCTTTGGAATCGTGTGGGCGGTTTGTGTGGCTCTTTGGATGGTGATTATAAAAATGATTTGATGACCAAGACCGGGGTGAAGGTAGAGACTGTGAAATCCTTTACCGATTCTTGGCGTGTAGAGGATAGTACAGATTTGTGTGCCATGGAAAATAGTGCCGAATTGGAATTCGATTCAAAGTCCTGTGAGCCCGAGAAGCGCAAGAAGGCTTTAAGTATATGTGAACGTTTATTGGCCAATGAGAAGCTGGAGGACTGTATAAAATCCTTTAATTTTGAAGCTTTGCTTCGGACCTGCGTGGATGATTATTGTAATTGTAACAATCAGGAACACCCCGAAACCTGTAACTGTGATGCTTTAGCCATGTTAGCCAAGGAATGTACGTTTAAGGGGGTGAAATTGGAGCATGGCTGGCGTAATTTGGAAATTTGTCGTAAGTTTTCAAGAGATTTAAAATAGACGAGTTTGGTTCTTTAATTGCAAAGCTTTCTTTTTTGCATTCTTTAGCCATTAGCTGCAGTTATGGACGTGTTTATCTACCCTGTGGTCCTGATGTAGAGCCTACCTGTGAATCAGCTGTTCTACCTACCAAGGGCAAGTGTAACGAAGGCTGTTTCTGTCCCGAGGGCACTGTGCAATACAAAGATGTTTGCATTAATCAGGAACTGTGCCCCTGTACGATGGGCGGCAAGGAATTTAAGCCGGAGGTAACCATTAAGAAGAAATGCAATACATGCACCTGTAAGAATGGCCAATGGAAGTGTACCGATGAGCAGTGTAGTGCACGTTGTGGTGCCATCGGTGATCCTCATTATCAAACCTTTGATGGCAAACGTTTCGATTTTATGGGCAAATGCTCCTACTATTTGCTTAAAACGAAAGATCTATCCGTAGAGGCTGAAAATGTTGCCTGTTCGGGACAAATATCGGAAAATCTGAAATTTGCCGCTGCAGAAGATCCCTCGTGTACAAAATCGGTGACTGTGAAGTTTGTACAGAATAATGGTGTGCCCACTAGCGTTAAATTGGAACAGGGTTTGAAAACAATTATAAATGGCAAGGAGATACTAAAATTCCCTAAAATCGTGGGTAATGGTGAGGTATTGATACGCCAGGCCAGTTCGTCATTTTTAACGGTAGAGTTCCCTGGCGGCATTAAAATATGGTGGGATGGTGTATCCCGCGTATACATAGATGCACCGCCCAGTTATAGAAATAAAACCTCAGGCTTGTGTGGTACCTTTAATTCCAATACCCAAGATGATTTCCTAACACCTGAGGGAGATATTGAAACCGCTGTAGAACCATTTGCCGATAAATGGCGCACCAAGGATACTTGTGACTTTTTGGCTCAAACACCCAGTACCCCACATCCCTGTACAGCTCATCCGGAGCGTAAGGCAGAGGCAGAGAAATACTGTAATTGGATTACAGATGATATATTCCAGGATTGCCATTGGACTGTGGAACCAGAACAGTATTATGAAGATTGCCTGTATGATGTGTGTGCCTGTGAGGGTGAACCCTCCAAATGTTTCTGTCCCATATTATCGGCCTATGGCGCCGAATGCATGAGACAAGGCATTAAGACTGGCTGGCGCTTGGCGGTCAAGGAGTGTGGTATGTTTTTATTTGACCTTTAACCTTTCAATGCTTTGTTTTTAAATCATTTTTCTCCCTATTTTTTTTTTTAGCTGTTAAATGTCCCATTGGACAGGTGTATGATGAATGCGGTGACAGTTGCACCTTAACCTGTGAAGACTTAAGCACACGCAAGACGTGCAAACGTGAATGTGTTGAAGGCTGCCGTTGCCCTACTGGCCAGTACTTGAACGAATACAATGAGTGTGTGCCCCAAAGCAAATGTCACTGCACTTATGATGGCATTACCTTTAAGCCTGGCTACAAAGAAGTGCGTCCAGGCTCTAAATATTTAGATTTATGCACCTGCACTAATGGCTTATGGGAATGTGAAGATGCTGAGGCTGGCGACGATGTCAAGTATCCACCATCCTCTGAGTTGCGCGCTGAGTGCAATATTCGTCCGTATGCGGAGTTCTCCAAGTGTGTACCAAAAGAGCCTAAAACATGCAAAAATATGCATGACTATAAACCAGAACTGGATGAGTGTGTGCCCGGCTGCCAGTGCATGCCGGATTATGTATACGATACCGCTTTGAAGATGTGTGTTCTGCCAGAGAAATGTTCGTGTCATCATGGTGGCAAAAGTTATAATGACGGCGAACAAATTAAGGAGGATTGCAATACCTGGTAAGTGTTTGTCATTGAAAAGAAAAAACAAAGCAAAAAAGCAAAAAAAAAAGAATCTAAAAACAGAAAGAAGAAGAAGGGGGGAGTAGGGGAATAGGGCAGAGAGTATGAAATAAAATTCAATATAAAACGTGCGTATGTGTTATTTTGTCCACTCATTTTAGTGTTTGTCAAGCTGGTAATTGGAAATGCTCTACGAATGGCTGCGAATCCACTTGCTCTGTTTGGGGTGATTCCCACTTTACAACATTCGATCAACATGACTTTGATTTTCAAGGGGCCTGCGATTATGTGCTGGCCAAAGGTGTTTCTGGCAATGGTGATGGTTTTGCCATTACCATACAAAATGTATTATGCGGCACCATGGGTGTTACCTGCTCCAAATCAGTGGAGATTACCCTAAGCGGTTCAGTTCAAGATACTTTAACACTTACAAGTGATGCATCTTACCTGGAGGATACTAACAATTCAATAATGAACAGTAAGTCTATCTAATGCACTAAAAACCAAAACTCTTGCTTATACTCTCCCTTTCTCTCTGTATTCCTTAGAACTACGCGATACGATTAATACTAAAGCCCATGGTGCTTTCCATGTGTATAAGGTTGGCGTATTTATTGTCATCGAAGTCTTGCCATTGCATTTGCAAATCAAATGGGATGAGGGTACACGTGTGTATGTTAAACTGGGCAATGAATGGAAGAATAAGGTTGGCGGTTTGTGTGGCAACTACAATGACAATGCCATGGATGATATGCAAACACCCTCACAATCATTGGAAACCAGTCCATTAATATTCGGTCATTCGTGGCGTGTGCAAAAGTACTGTGAACAGCCGAAAAAACCCATTGATGCATGCAAAGAACATCCTCAACGCGAAACATGGGCCCAATTGAAATGTGGCGTTCTTAAATCCAATCTTTTTAAGGTAATGTTTATTTATGGCTTAAATCTTTTCAGCTCACACACACAATCGCACACACGTACATACATTTTGAAAGGGGGTTTTGGTTATACAGGGAAAAAAGAACGAAAAAGCAATACAAAAGGAAACAAACGAACACAGGCTTTTTGAATGTTAAAGGAAAAGCTATAAATTAAGATTTAAACCTTTAGTAATACTGTTTTTGACCATAACAATGCAATTTTCAAACTTCTCTATGGTAAAAATTAAAGTACTTTTTTACAGATTTAGTACTTCTTTCAATTTACAAAAGTACTTTTCTTTTCAAATGAGATTTTTTATAACAAATTTAAGTTTAAGTAAAGAAAAAAAGTTAAAGTCAAGTTAAAGTACTCTTTTACAGAGCTGGTACTTTTTTCAATTTACAAAAAAAATTGTTTTCATAGTACTTTTCTTTTCAAACGAGGTTGTTTTTATAACAAATTTAAGTTTAAGTTTAAAAAAAAAGTTAAAATCAAGTTAAA
Source organism: Sarcophaga rosellei (assembly GCA_930367235.1). NCBI lineage: Eukaryota > Metazoa > Arthropoda > Insecta > Diptera > Sarcophagidae > Sarcophaga > Sarcophaga rosellei. The sequence continues at coordinate 8,490,416 of OV884020.1, read as the reverse complement.
GTACTTTTTATATAAATTTTGTACTTTTTTGTACAAGAATTGGTCCCTTTTTTGTGCACGAAAAAGTTCTGTAAAGTGCCTGAAATCTAAGGGACTTAAATTCGTCAGTCTTCGAATGGTTTCACATACACTCAAACACGTACATTTTGAAAGGGGGTTTGGTAATACAGGGAAAAAAGAACAAAAAAAGCAATACAAAAGGAAACAAACGCAAACGAACACAGGCTTTTTGAATTTTAAAGGAAAAGCTATAAATTAAGATTTAAGCCTTTAGTAGTATAATTTTTGATCATAACAATGCAATTTTCAAATTTCTCTAAAGCAATAATTAAAGCACTTTTTTTACAGATTTGGTACTTTTTCAATTTACAAAAAAACTGTTTTCATAGTACTTTTCTTTTCAAATGAGATTCTTTTGATAACAAATTTAAGTTTAAGTAAAAAAAAAAGTTAAAATGAAGTTAAAGTACTTTTTATATAAAGTTGGTACCTTTTTGTTAAAAAATTGGTACGTTTTTTGTGCACGAAAAATTTCTGTAAAGTGCCTGAAATCTAAGGGAATTAAATTCGTCAGTTACATTTTCAGATTACACAGGGAAAAAGAACAAAAAAAAAATACAAAAGGAAACAAATGAACCTTGGGTTTGAACACAGGCTTTTTGAATGTTAAAGGAAAAGCTATAAATTAAGATTTAAGCCTTTAGTAGTATAGTTTTTGACCATAACAAAACTATTTTCAAACTTCTCTATGGTAAAAATTAAAGTAAATTGTTTTCAGAGTACTTTTCTTTCCAAATGAGATTTTTTATAACAAATTTAAGTTTAAGTTTAAAAAAAAAAAGTTAAAATCAAGTTAAAGTACTTTTTATATAAATTTGGTACTTTTTTGTACAAGAATTGGTCCCTTTTTTGTGCACGAAAAAGTACTGTAAAGTACCTGAAATCTAAGGGACTTAAATTGGTCAGTCTTGTAATAGATTCTTAACGCAGCATAGCTGGCTTGAACAGCAAATCCCACCAATGCTGGATGGAAGATACTGGGAAATTCTGCTGAAACCTTAAAGGCAGTATTAAAGCGCTTTCTAGGCGAATAATTTCGCTGAACTGTCAAGGATGGATATTGGTTTCATCAGAAGTTTCGACTGATTCTAGCACTAGCGAAAAGGAAAGAATATGGCCACTCTTAGCCTAGTTGGCTTGAGCAGCAAATCCCACCAATGCTGTATGGAAGATGCTGGGAAATATTGCTGAAATCTTAAAGGCAACATTAAAGCGCTTTCTAGGCGAATAATTTCGCTGAACTGTCAAGGATGGATATTGGGAATCTAAATGGCTTCATTAGAAATTTCGAATGATTATGGCACTAGAGAAAAGGAAAGAATGTGGCCACTCTTAGCCTAGCCTAGCCACTTTAAACTACATTGGGTTTTCTATGGAAGAAGAAGTTTAGTGTTAGTTGTCCATTGACAATATGAAGGTATTGTTGATAAGAAAATTTTCCGCAGCTGCTTTGTCTTTGAAAAACTTGCCATACTGCCGCCGAAAACTTTTTAAGAAGATTTTTTTCCACTTTTCTGAAACCATTCTGGAAGGATTTCCTGACCTTATACAACTTTAACAATCATTCTCTGAATGATGAGCTTTGCTCGAAACTAGCAAGCAGTTATAGAAATAGGCGCTGTTGACCCTAATCTGTTTAAAGGAACTTTGGTTTATTTGGCTTTGGGGTGTACATTAATTTTGGTGCTCTCCAAAAGGCTTTTTCTAAGTCGTTGATATCTGTTGAAGTTTAAAATTTAAATAACCATTCACAACAGTCATTATAATAATTTTAATGTCAGGCAATTATTATTAAACTTTCATCCTTCCGTTAGACAGTCTGTCCACAAAATGGTTCTTCCGTTTGGAAGGAATGTGTGCAGTGCAGTGAACAATTTAAAAGTGACTGCGATAATTCTTTTCTACTTTTTTTTTCTTATGCTTTCCGTTTCTCTTGTTGCACATTAGAATTTTTAACATTTTAATATTCATGACGTTGGTATTATTGAATACTTTCATTACACACACACACATTTTATTTCCCTTTCACAACCATTCACATTTCTATATGCATTTCTATTGTCTTCACCGTAAGGGTAGGTGGTGAAGAGTAGTAAAGTAAAAGGGGACCGGGCAGGGACAAGTATAAGTATTATAATTTGAATCATTTGATTGTAATGTAATTAAAATTCTTACCTTTTTATTGTTGTATGTAGTCTTAACGATGGTACTCTCATTTCATATCCTCCATATAATTTCACCAATTTGGTGCCAGTTTTTTTTGTTAATTTCACTTGTGCTGTTTTTTTGTTTCTTCTTTTTACAGGAGTGTCATGCTGAAGTGCCAGTTGAAATGTATTTAAAACGTTGTATATTCGATACCTGCGCCTGTGATCAGGGTGGCGATTGTGAGTGCTTGTGTACAGCAGTGGCGGCCTATTCACATGCCTGCTCGCAAAAGGGCATAAACATTAGATGGCGTACACCACATTTCTGTCGTAAGTACAATTGAATTGAATTATATGTACACACACATATACAGTGTTTACAGGTTTATAAATATTTTCAAGTAGCTGTGGGTTATAGGTTTCAGCCTTGGCAAGTCTCTCTACCAAGGCAGGAAAAAAACATGTTGCTTTACATCCTTAAATGCATATGAAATACACTTGAACCTGCTACATTTGCCTTACATAACTGCTCATAAGCATCATCATCATCACGATATAATGATAATCATGTTTGATGATGTCGATGTCGATTTCGATGTCGTTGTCGATGTCGTTGTCGATGTCGTTCCTGTTGTACTATTGTTTTCAATTATTCATTATGGAAAATCGTCACATACTTGTCGTACACTTCATATGTTCATTGTTCTGAAGCCTTGCTTGTTTCCTTGCCTTTTCATTTTGGATTTTACAAAAGGATTCCTTTATGTTTTTTTTACTTGCCTGCCATCCTGCCTGGCTGGCTTCCTTGCTATATTGGCAGCTGCATTTCAAACATACAAAAAAAGAAAAAATTCCCCAAAAACTTTTGCCAGTTAAAGTATAAAGTATAGAAGGACATGGGCACGGTAGGGAAAAAAACTTGCAAATATTGTTCAATATGTTGCCATTGTTTGACAGTTTGGTATGTTTGTACAGCCGCCCCCTTCAACCTGTGCCTTCAACAAGAGAAGAGCTATTGCATGTTGCTTGCACCTATTTTTAATACCTTTACGTTTTTGTTACATTCATTCATTCTGTTGTTGTTGTTGTTGTAGAAATCTGAAGTGCTCTCCTCTCTACAGTTTTTAATAGATTCTTAAAGACTTTAGCACTGCAGGGTATATCCCATATATGCTGAGAGTATATTCATCCGTGGAACATTAGTTGATTTGTATAATCTTATAATCGTTATGTGGTTATAAGAGATTTTTCGTTATTATTGTTATATAGTAGTAGTAGTTGTAGTTGTAGTTGTTATTGTTGTTGTTGGGTACTCGGAAATTTGTCATTAAGCTGGGAATTTTATTGAAAAGGTAATCAGCAGCAGTATTAAGTTGTAGACAATTTTTAAGGAGACTCTTCTATTCTCTCTCGTTTTTTTTTGATGGAGAGCAGAGATTTTGTTGGAAATTAAGTTAATTGAATGAAATTGATTTTCTAAAGAAAAAAAAGTAAAAGAAAAAACGAGGGTTGGTTAGTATAGATTATAAAATTTTGGAAAATAAAATTTTTAAAATAAAGAAAACAAACTTGAAGCCACCAATAAACTTTTTTTAATTGCTTTCCGATGTAATGTGGTCAAATATATAGTAGATCTTAAACAACAACACTACAGTAGAAGTCCATTAGTCCGGCATCCAACAGTCCGGAATGCCCGATAGTCCGGCATCGTTCCGGAAAATTGTAAAAATTTTGGTTTTCTCCAAAAGTATGTCCTTAAAGCAAATAAAAACGCTCGAGAGCTATTCGGAAGTTTTCGGGGTAGATCGGGATCATCCGCAAGCAATCGGTATTGTGCGGAAGCTGAGGCTAGTACTAGCTACAGTGCTTCAGAAATTATTGATTTCTATATCATTAGAAATAAATTTTATACTAAACGCCAAAAGTCAAGAAAACAAAAAGAAATTCGAGGGTGCCCTGGTAGTCTAGTGGGTAGTGTGCTATTAGCGTGAGCGTCGTGGGTTCGATTCCCACCAGAGACTCTGGTCTGTGATACTACACCGAGCATATGGTCAAATTACTCCGCTCGTATATAATTAGGATATAATTTGTAATTGTATTGTATTTAATAAATAAATAAATAAAAAGAAATTCGTTACTTCTTTGTACGTGTACATACTACATTATATGAAATTGAAAATAAACTGGTTGTATGTATTTGCATACTGTATTTGTAGTTTAACGGCTAACCTACCTAACCGGTACCGAACGTGCCGGATTATTTCTTACTTACTGAATTTCTTTTAAGCCTATTTCAACACATACTACTTGAGATGTTTTATTGATGCTGTCTTTATATGCTTTATGTTTGGAAAACTCCAACATAACCTGTCACAATTCATATGCAAAACAGTTTGCTGTTCGCATAAATCTTAAGTGAGAAAATAGAATATGAATGGATGGGATTACAGCACACCCAGCGTCCCATTATGATATCAAACGAAGCTAATATACCCTAGAGTTTATCCGGCAATATCTGAGTAATCGATCCTGACAATCAGCAATATGGCTTCTCAACAAAGTGTAACAGCCTTAGATCAGGCCAGGAAAACGAATGATAGAGATGTCCATATTATCCAGTTAAAGTAACTGGTGGTCATGCTTTGAGTCGCCGTAGTCTAGTGGGTAGTGTATTTGCTTATTAGACGTAAAGCCCGGTTTCGAGCCCCAGGCCAGACATCAAAACGAAATTTGAAAAAAAAAAATATTTCTTCGGCGACTTCCTCTCAGCAGATTTCTGGTAAAAACTCTGAGAGTAAATAAACCTGCCATGAAAAAGTTTCTCAAAATCTGTCGTTAGGAGTCGACTTTAAACTGTAGGTCCCGCCACTCAAGTATAAAATTAAGGCACATAACATGAGAGTGAGTGAGAAGCTAGGTCCATAATCCTAACTGAAGGGTTGTAATTGCCAATTATGTATGTATGTATGTATGGTTATGCTTCATATCTAATTTCTAGATTCTGTCGCAGCTCAATAGCAGATGCCAAACAGTTTTGATCTGCACCCTATACCCGCAAAAAAATCTGTTAGAATTGCTAGTAATTGAAGAATCCTGACTCAGAATCAATTCTGCGGCATAGTTTAAAGGCATGGCCTCACCTGCGACACACTTCAGTCGGCAATGAGTTGAAGATATTATCTTTCGAAGAAAATCCCTCAAGTCTAGAAACGCACATGTAGATTTCGGTAGAATACACGGACCTGGCCATGCCCGAAGGACCAATCACCTCTGCTTGGTAATCTGGTGATAAATCCCCCGATCAAGACCAGTCTCATAAGAGGCATAATAAATTTCAATCTTCAAATAATATAAAGAAATGCTTAAGAGGGCATTAAGTGGGAAGGATTTTTGTAGGAATAGATCCCAAAGCATTCGTGATCTCCTTACCCGATGTGTTTACTTAGTTTGGATCTAGTAAATCAAGCTACGAATCAGAACCGATATATGTACTATCGTTGCGTTGTTGTCTTTTAAAAAGTTAAAATTTTGGGTCCATTTTTTGATTCTTCATATTCTAAGCCCCCTATTTAATACACTTCAATTACCATTTCTAGCCATGCAATGTGATCCCCATTGTTCGGAATACAAATCCTGTACCCCGGCTTGCGCCTTGGAGACCTGTGATAATTTCTTGGATCAAAGTTTCGGCGAACACATGTGCAAATCGGAGAACTGCATTGAAGGCTGTCACATTAAACCCTGCGATGAAGGCATGATCTATTTGAATGACACCTACAAAGAATGTGTACCCAAATCAGAATGTAAACCCATCTGTATGATTAAGGAGGGCAAGACCTACTACGAGGGTGAAGTAACCTATCAGGATGAATGTGCCACATGCAGATGTTCAAAGAAGAAGGAAGTGTGCAGTGGTGTTAAATGTGCTGAAGAAGTCAGCACTGAAAAAACTATAATCGAGGGTACAACTATTGTGGCGGGAGATCAAGAACAACCCAAGTGCAGCAGAGGCTGGACTAGATGGTACGATGAGGATCATGACACTTCAGGCAAGGTGGTGCGTTTGAATGATGACGAAAGTTTACCACGTTATGACTGCAATGAACGTATATTTGGCACATGCAAGAAGCAATACATGAAGAAAATTGAATGCCGTGTGGTAGGCACTCACGAATCCTCCGATTTTATGGATGAAAATGTCAATTGTAATCTACAAGATGGTTTATCCTGCATAGGCCAGTGTCATGACTATGAGTTGAGAGTGTTCTGTGAATGTGAAGAGGAGCCGGTGACTACACCCAAGCCTACAGAAAAGCCTGAAACTGGCAAAGCTTGTGATACAGCCATTGCTGAGTATAAGGAGTATCCAGGAGATTGTCATAAATTCTTGCATTGTCAACCAAAATCGAATGGCGACTGGCATTATGTGGAGAAGACCTGTGGCGATACCATGATGTTCAATCCCATAATGAATGTATGCGATCATATTGCAATGGTACAGGAAATCAAACCAATATGTGATGATGGCGAAAAGCCAGAAAAACTTAAAGAATGTCCCGAGGGACAGATTATGTCCGAATGTGCTAATCAATGTGAATATGCCTGTCATTTCTATGCAACGGTAAGTGTTTTGTAGCTCCAAATCTTTTCAAGATTTTTCCTCTTTAATTTCTTACAAAATTTTTCCTTAAAGAGCTTACAATTACGTGGCTTGTGTGAGAAGGGTGAACATTGTAAAGCAGGCTGTGTGGATAAGGATCGTCCTGATTGTCCTGCTTTGGGTAAATACTGGCGTGATGAGAATACTTGTGTGGAAGTGGATCAGTGTCCTTGCATGGATAAGACAGAGAAATATGTCCAACCCCATATGCCTTTCATGGGCGAATGGGAAGTTTGCCAGTGTATCGACAATGCCTACACATGTGTGCCCAATAAAATTGTAGAGCCCACTAAGGCTCCAGTTGTTGATGTCACCCCGGTTTCTAACAACATTACCGTTATTCCGATAACAGTAACACCACCCAAGCATTGTGACCCAGAACTGTAAGTTTAAGTTAAAAGAAATGAAGTGAACAAAGCTTTAACTTGACATGGTCTACTCTTTTCAGCTTAATACCTGTTATTGAGGGCGAAGAACCTTTACCGGATTCGATATTCAGTTCAAGCTCTACTTTAGGTCCCAAATATTCACCTCATTTGGGCCGTTTAAGAAAAGATATTAAAGAGAAAACTGGAGCCTGGTCACCTATGATTAATGATCAAATGCAGTATTTACAAATCACTTTACCCGAGCAGCAGCCTTTGTTTGGCATTGTCATGGCTGGTAATACCGATTTCGATAACTATGTTACGCTGTTTAAGGTAAACAATTTTGATTCGAAAAAGAAAATCTTGCCACAATTTTAAAATTCTCTCTCTCGTTGTAGATTTTATACAGCCATGATGGTGAGGCCTATCACTATTTGGTGGATGAAACTGACAAGCCTCAAATGTTTAATGGCCCCTTGGACTCACGTTCACCTGTTCTGACACTCTTTAAAATACCCATTGAAGCGAAATCATTAAGAATTTATCCCCTCAAATGGCATAATTCAATAGCTATGCGTGTAGAACTTTTGGGTTGTGGTGTACCGCCCTCTACCACACCCCTTGTGCCCGCTATAACCGAGGCTCCTACTAAGACAACACCCTCCACTGAACACCCCATAATTATAGTGGATGAATTACAATGTACCGATAAAATGGGTGTAGAAAATGGTTTAATGTCCCCCAAACAGGTTAAGGCCAGCAGTATTTGGCAATTGCCTAAGCCTGCCCGGAAACCACGTCTCATTGATCTTTTGAAATTATCCTCCCCGGTGGGTTGGAAGCCGGTGGTTAATACACCCAATGAATACATTGAATTTGATTTCCTAGAGCCACGTAATATATCCGGTTTTATAACCAAAGGTGGTCCTGATGGTTGGGTTACTGGCTATAGGGTTTTGTTCTCCAAGAATAAACTCATTTGGAATAAGGTATTAAATTTGGAAGGTCAACCCAAGATATTCCCTGCTAATCATGATAAGACTACCGAGCAAGCCAATTACTTTAAGACTCCCATATTGACACAATATATTAAGCTGTCACCGGCCAAGTGGCAGGAAAATATCAATATAAGGGTAGAGCCTATAGGTTGCTTCCAAAATTATCGTGAGTATTTTGAAAGGAAATACAAAAAAAGATCTATTCTAACCTAGTCTCTCTCTCTCTCTCTCTCTTTTGCAAACAGCTGAGACCAAGGAAAATATAGTGGTGGTGGATAAGCCCGCTCAACCGGCATGTTTGGCTTGTGATGGCTTAACGGATATACCTGATGCCTATGGCAAGTGTAAATGTGAAAATGGCTTATTCTGGGATGGCACAACTTGTGTACAAAGCAATTTGTGTCCCTGTGTGGAGAATTATATCAGGTACTACACTCTCTCTCTCTCTCTCTCTCCCCTACAAGCCTTGAAAATAAGCCTGATTTCCTAATGTATTCTAATGTATCCCGTTTAGCTACCCCATTGGCTCTAAATTCGAAAACAAAGACTGTGAAGAGTGTGTTTGTGTTTTGGGTGGCCATAGCAGTTGCAAGCCCAAGAAATGTCCTCCCTGTGATATTAAAGATTTGCGTCCTGTGCTGGCAGCTGGCTGCTATTGTAAATGTGAACCTTGTCCCAAACATCAGAAACTATGTCGCTCTAGTGGTGATTGCATACCCGAGGTCTTATGGTGCAATGGCGTTAGAGACTGTGAGGATGATGAAGATGACACATGTCAAGACAAGTTTGTCGTAACACCACGTCCCATAATACAGAGAAACGAAAGTAAGTTGAGGGATTAAAAATAAAAAAAAACATTTTCTAATAAGAAAACCTAAAATTCTAGCTGAAGTTATAACCTGCCCTGCGCCTGAATGTCCACCCAAGATGAAGATGAAAATCACTGAGAAGAAACAGCGTAAAATGTCCAGCATGTTTACTTCCACGTAAGTTTTCTAGCCTTTTAAAATCTCACCGAGTACTCTGCTAAATAAAATCAACCCTTTTTCTCCTCCATTAGCTTCAACAAAAAGGTTGTCATTAAGAATGATGGCAATAAGATTACCAAGACCAAGTTTATCTCATCCTCTGAAGAGTATTTGGATAGACCAGGCGATGCTCAAAACTTTATACCGGAAGATGAATGTGCTGAATTTACTTGTGTACCCATACGTGAAGTGGTCGTGCAAAAGAATGAATCGATAACATGCACAGAACCCAAGTGTCCTGCCAACTATATGATCGAATTGGATATGTCGGCTTCTAAGCCTAATGAATGTCCACGCTATACTTGTGTCTTGAAACCGAACAAGGATGATGTTTGTGAAATTAGTGGCAAAACATTTACAACATTTGATGGCACCGAATTTAAATATGATACCTGCAGTCATATCTTGGCAAGGGATTTGATCAATTCCACTTGGGCTATATCAGGTAAGATTAGTGGGGAGGGGTGGAGGAAACTTTTAAGAAGAAAACTTAATCCTTATTTTCCACATTTTATAGTTCACCTTCAATGCACAGATGAGACACGTAAATACTGCCGCAAGACCATTACCATAAAAGACTTTGAGAAACATGCCGTACTCACGATAATGCCCAATATGCGTGTCAATTTTAATGGCTTTGAATACAGTGTCCAGCAATTGATTAATTCGCCCATATGTAAAGCTTCCTTTGTATTGTCCCAGCCGGGTAATACCGTATTGGTAGTGTCCCCTAAGCGAGGCTTCTGGGTCCTATACGATGACATTGGTTACATTAAGATTGGCATGTCGTCCAAATTCATTAAAACTGTTGATGGCTTATGTGGTTATTATGATGGCAATGCCAGCAATGATAAGCGTGCACCAGACGGTACAGTACTGGCAAATACAGTGAAATTCGGTGACAGCTGGTTTGACAAGAAGACACCCAAAGATGAATGTTATGCACAAACTTGTCCATTGGCTTTGCAAAAGAAGGCTTTAGCCTTATGCAATACCATTAAGTAAGTGGCCAGGGAGGGAGGCAGGGTGTTGAAATAAAACTTTTTTTCTTTTTTGTTAAGAAAGTTTCTGTTTTTAAGGAGTTTAAGCATGTTTTTGTGTTTTCTTATTGCAGGCATCCAACATTTTTGAAATGTGGCAAGTCGGTCAATTATAAACAATTCGTTAGTAAATGTATGGAAACCACTTGTGAATGCCTAAAGGCAAGTGATGGTGATGCAAATACATGTAAATGCAACATTTTGCAAGATTTTGTTAAAAAATGTCTCACAGTTAATCCCAATGTACAATTGGCCACATGGCGTGCAGTACATCAATGTGGTAAGTAGCATACAATACACTATACACTATACTAGAGGGCAAACGCGGCAAGAGAATACAAAAGCAAATGGAAGTTATTTTCTTTCCTGTATTGTTTTCTTACTTAAACTGAGAGAGAGAGAGAGAGAGAGAGAGAGAGAGAAAAATCATTGTTTTCTTTTTCTCGTTTAGAAATTTCCTGCCCAGCTCCTTTGGTTCACTCAGACTGTTATAAGCGCCGCTGTGAACCTTCTTGCGATACTTTGAACAGTGATGATTGTCCGGTCATTGAAGATGCTTGTTTCTCCGGCTGTTATTGTCCTGAGGGTAAGGTACGTAAGGGTAATACTTGTGTGCCTATAGCCGAATGCAAGGATTGTCTTTGCAATACGATTGGCTCAACGAAATACTTTACTTATGATCGCAATAAATTCACCTTCAATGGCAACTGCACCTATTTGCTAAGCAGAGACATTGTTTTGCCTGGCGTCCATACCTTCCAGGTAAGTTTTATTATTGGTTTTTACCTTGAATTACTAAAAAAAATTGCCATTCGCCTTACTTATGTAAAACCAGGTCTATGTCAGCATGGATGACTGCCACAAGTTAGGCAAACTTTCTGCACCCGATCACTCGAGCTGTGCAAAATCTTTACACGTTTTAAACGGTGACCATGTCATACACATACAAAGGCAACCGGACAATCCAAAGGCCTTACAAACCTTTGTCGATGGTTTTGAGGTAAAGAAAATGCCTTATAAGGATACATGGATCAATTTAAAGGAGATACCTGGCAAGGAATTAATACTCAACTTACCGGAAGCCCATGTGGAACTTAAGGCCGCCTTTGATGATTTGATTTTCTCCATAGGCGTGCCCAGCGTTAAGTATGGCAGCAAAATGGAAGGTCTATGTGGCGATTGTGATGGCAATCCCAATAATGATTTGCAAGAGAACCCAGCCAAAAAGAAAAACAAAAAACCCAGCCAAGAGCTGGTGGATATTATCAATTCCTGGCAAGCGGATGAGCCTAAATTGGGTTTGGATCCCAATGAGTGCTTGAGTGAAACCGATGTCGAAGAAGAATGTTTGCCTTTGCCACCCGAAACCGACCCCTGTATGGTTTTGTTCAATGATGATCTCTTTGGCAAATGCAATCAGATTGTGGATCCTTTGCCTTACATTTCGGCCTGCCAGCAGGATATGTGCAAGCCAGGTAATACGCAAAAGGGTTCTTGTGATACCCTGAATGCCTATGCCAAGGAATGTAATGCCCAGGGTATTTGTTTGAATTGGCGTTCACCTGATCTCTGTCCCTATGACTGTCCCAGTGATATGATTTATGAAGCCTGTGGCTGTGCCAAATCCTGTGAAACTTTAGAGCATCTCAATGAATTCCAGGCAGTTAATATGAAGACAAATGCCATCATTAATACTGTTACCACTGATGAGTTGTGTCCTGTGGCCGAACGTTTTGAAGGTTGTTTCTGCCCACCCGGCAAAGTTATGGAAAAGGGCAAATGCATAAGCGAAGAATTATGTGTTAAATGTGAGGATACGGATCATATACCTGGCGAGAGATGGCAAAAGGATAACTGCACTGAGTGCCTATGCGATAAGAATGGCAAGACCCAGTGTGTGGAACACAAATGTTTGGTGGAGGAAAACATTTGTGCCGAGGGTTATATGCCTCAAAAGAAAATGTCAGATGATTTATGTTGCCCACGTTATATATGTGTGCCTGAACCTAAATTGCCGCCTGCCAAGATATGTCTGGAACCCTTAATGCCCGTGTGTGGTCCAGGACAATTCAAGAAACAGAAAACCGGAGCAGATGGTTGTCCTCAATACATATGTGGTAAGTTCTAGAAGGTTGCCATTGCAGTAAAACATTTAGTTTCTATAATTTTGCCTTTCCCTGTAGAATGTAAACCCAAGGAAGAGTGTGAAGTTTTAGTTCCACCCACTTTGCAACCTGGCGAGAAATTGATTAAAGAAGAAGAAGGCTGTTGTCCTACACAAAGGGTGGTGTGTGACAAGTCCACATGTCCTGCGAAACCATCAAACTGCGTTGAAGAATTCTATGAGGTATACGAGAAACAAGAACCACTCGACTGTTGTCCTACATACTACTGTGGTCCACCGAAAGATGAGTGCATAGTCGAATATGCTCCAGGCAAGAAATTCACCAAGAAACTCAATGAGAAATGGGTGCATCCCACAGATCCTTGCAAGCACGAACAATGTACTTATGGACCTAATAACACGCCACAAGTACTAACCAATCAAGAGATTTGTGATAATAAATGCGCTCCCGGCTTTGAATATATGATACGTGACATTAGCAAATGTTGCGGTGAGTGTGTTCAAACTCAGTGTGTGTTTGAAGGCCAGCTATTTGAACCTTTGCAACAATGGTTATCCGAGGATAATTGCACTTCGTATACTTGTGCCCAGAAAAATGGTATTTTAATGGTTAGTTCCGTGCGCGAATCCTGTCCAGATATTAGCCTATGCCCCGAACATTTATTATACAAAAAAGAGGGCAGCTGTTGCTCCATATGCAAGGAGGAACCAGCCAAGGAAGATTTCTGTAAGTAAAGGACTCTGGCACAATTGTTTGTGGCATATTTAGTTTCTTTTGCTTGTTTTAGCAACCTGTTTGCCTGTATCATTGGCTGAACCGGAAACCGAGTATTTGATTAAGGTTTTGAAACCCTCACATGGCAACTGTGTTAACAAACAACCCATTAAAGGCTTTACCGAATGTCATGGTGCCTGTAATTCTGGCTCCAAGTATAACAAACGTAAGCTTTAGTTTTAAAACTTTGAAAAACAAAATCTTTTTTCAACTTCTATTCTACTATTTTGCTGTTTTTAGTTACTTTGTCCCAGGATAAAATCTGTCACTGTTGCAGTATTAAATCGTACAAAACGATTTCCGTACAGCTTACTTGTGAGGATGGCCTTACCTTCAATAAGGACTTGGAAATACCAGACTCTTGCGGTTGTCTACCCTGCACTGATTCTTCAGAATTTTCTGGTAAAAATGCTTTCTACGCTTTACCCATGGCAGAATTCATTAGGCGTTAATGAAGCTTTTTTAAGTAAGAACCAACCATAACTGTGACTCGGGCTTATTGTTTATAGAAAATAGTTTTAAGCGCTTTATTTTGTTAAAACAAAAAATATTTTTTATGTTTAATTGTAAAGGAAATTAGTTTTTAAGTTTAAAGTTAAATAAAATGAAAAGCAAATTTGAAAAAAAAAAAATATAAATGCCACGCCTACAATTTTAGTTGACGCCCATGTAACAGAGAAATTAGGGAATTATAAGTTTCCTTGTTGCCCTTACGAAACAAAAAAAAAACTTTTTTCGTTGTCCTGCTAAAACCACGGACTTGCACCTATGGCTAGGACAACTAGAACTCGTAAATTTTCTATAACTAAACGCACTAAATAATGACAGACACACATCTCAAAATGTTCCCATCAAAGCTGGGAAAACAGCAATTGCATTAGAAAGCCTAACGCTACGTTCAGACATGCACGCCATTACTGAACTCAATATTTCATATAAAGTTTCAATTAATTAATTATTGCGCAATAAATACGCATATTGTTATAAAGTTGAGTAAATTTTAAAATACAGCACTGTCAGAAGTATGTTCAGTGCGCATATTACAATTATTCCAACACTTTCTATTGATATTTGACAACTCAAATGTCAATAAAGACAAACAAAAGACACAACAAAATAAAATAAAAACAATGTTGTTGAAGTAACCAGCTGTTTTTTTTTACCAGCTGTCAAATAAATAAGCAGCTGAGCTGCGTATATTATTGTCTGTAAACACTTAAAACAGTGTACTCAATAAACCGAATATTGACTCAATAAAAGTGCATGTCTGAACATAGTATAATAGTGTTTTCACACCTAAAATTAAAACCTGCTTTTAACATTAAAAACATAATCAGCTGATTTTGCGTTCACACCACATATGTTTTCTTAATTCTTGTCATAACATTCATGACATTTATGACAGTGCAACAGCTGTTGTTGTTTTTTGTCAGCTGTTTTCAACATTTTAAATGTTGGTAGCTCTGATTTAGATTTACACTGAAAACAATAAGATGGTTTTAACACAATTTGGTATGGTAAAACCAGCTTTTAATTATGGTTTTAATGTTAAAAGCAACTTTTGCTTGAAAACCACTCAGTGTGAAAACACTATAAGACTACTAAAACACACAAATTTTCTACAACTACACCCAATAAATAATGACAGACACACGACATCTCAATATTGAATTAGCAACTCCCAAACAGTAACAGCAAAGCTGGGATAACAGCAGTTGCATTAGAATGCCTAAGACTTCTAGAACACACAAATTTTCTACAACTACATCCAATAAATAATGACAGACACACGACATCTCAATATTGAATTAGCAACTCCAAACAGTAACTGCAAAGCTGGGATAACAGCAGTTCCTTTACTAGAACACACAAATTTTGTACAACTACATCCAATAAATAATGAGAGACACACATCTCAATATTGAATTAGCAATATCCAAACAGTAACAGCAAAGCTGGGATAACAGCAGTTGCATTAGAATGCCTAGGATTACTAGAACACACAAATTGTCTACAACTACACACACTAAATAATGACAGACACACATCTCAATATTGAATTAGGAAACTCCTCCGACAATAAAAGCAAATAACAGTTGCATTAGAAATTCAAAACATATCAAAGGACATCCTGTATTCATACACGAGCCAAACCTTATTATTAAAATATTTAACAGGCAATGCGAAACATTTTGAAAAGCAAAAAATGTCCACTTGGAATATATTCAAACGCGCGTAGAATTGATGATAGCTTTTCCAAGACGAAATACTGTAGAAACCCTAGTATATTAACAACTAAAGAGAATATTATTTGTTGAATTTTCAAATTATCTACTTTTAAATAAAGAAAAAATTTAAGCCATAAGGGCCACAGAATCACATAGTATCTATCTACTTCAAGTTTATTTAAATGTTGTTTGTTATCGTGTTCTAATGTATTGGAAATTCTTACCTTAATTTCGTATCTTGAAATCTTGAAATGTTGAAATTTGTGTGTGTTATGTATGTATGTAATACGAAAATAATAATTTTTAGTTCTTCAATTACTGCAACGAAACTGATACTTGATTGTTGCTTACAATTGCGGCACAATCTTGGCTTGGCCGCAATATATATTTCTTTTTCTTAGTTCTTGAATTACTTTTTCAACGCTTACAATTGCGGCACAATCTTGGCTTGGCCGCAATATATATTTCTCTCTTCACAAATCAGAAGAGAAATTTGATAAAGACTGCACTGATAAGAAAGTCTTAAGACTTCATCACCAAGGATTCCAATAAGAAAATCCTCTAGTATAGAAAGAAAAGTTTACAGATTAATTAATTATTAACAAAATATTTATATATTTACATTTTTATTTATACTACTACTTTAACACATTCGCGGACAAGACGGCATATGCCGTCGATTTTAGTTCAAAATTAAAGGACAGGACGGCATATACCGTCGCCAATTTTATTTATCATTGGGACAAAACGGTAGCTCCCGCAGTAAAGTTCATGTTAAATTATGGTTTGTTAAAATGAGTGTCCCAATAAATGCTCTTTTGTGTGCCTTAGGAGTAAAAGTAACGGCCATAAAAACTTCTAAACACATGATATGATCCCCGATTGAATATCTTCAGTTAATCAAAAGATATAGACTGCCCCACAATGAGACAACACAGAATTTAACTGTCCGCGAATGTGTTAAAGCAACTGATCATTGATTGTTGCTTATAATTCCTTCAAACAACCTTGGACCAGCCAACATATTAACTTCTCTGCAGCTTTTATCTCCTTGCCAAAGCTGAAGAGAAACTTGAAGGAATTATGTTTATTACATTTGCCAAGATAAAGACTCCTGTGATAAGAAAAGTCTAGACTGCAGCAACCAGGATTCCAATAAGATAAACCTTTAGCATAGGAAGAAAAATTTAAAGATTAATTATTAAACAAATTATTTATATTTATTACTACATTTACTTCTATTTACACTACAAATAAGGATCAATATCTTTGGATTGTCGTTGAGCTTCCGATTCGGCACCCACAGCACATGCCATTAAGGCATTAACGCTTTGCTCTTCGCCTGCCTTATATATATAACCATTTGCCTTGTCTATATGATTACGTAAACGCAGCATACTTTCCGTATTTCTAGAATCCAACAATTGGAAAGAAACCAAAGAGTAGTCTTCAACCATGGAACATATGGCAGCATTTAGTTTTTTATATTTCCTTAAAGAAGGTGTATCATCTAAGGCCTCCAACAGATATTTTAAATCCAATACATCTGTATAAAAATCTAAATTAAATTGCAGCTTATCTTCGTGTTTCTTAAGTAAATCGGCTTTGGACAAGACATTAACGTGTGGCAGGCCCATGCGCAACATCATATTCAAGGCCAGCAGTAGTGTTGACACAAATTTCGCTGGTTCCGAACAGTAATGGGAATCAATAAGATTAATGGTTACCAAATGATAGCCTTCTTTTTCTAATCTTTCGAATATTTTTGACATGGCAGCATGGTGTGTATATAGCTCAACCTGTCCGGGACAATCAAAGAAGAAATAATTGCATTTGGCCGATTCTTTGCGCAGGTTAGGCAAGAGCCAGTCATCGAAATGTTCCTGCAAAAATTCGGCACAATACATGAGAGCACCATTTGGGCCCAAGTGCATATTGTCCATGACATCTTGCACCGTAATAAGTTCCATAACATCTATAGTGGCCGTGTATTCCATGTTTTCATTGGCCGGGTCCAGATTAACAATGGCGACGTGACGACCCAATTCTTTATAGAACTCAAAAGCATTTCGACAATATGTAGTCTTACCACTGCCAGGAGGACCCACAATTAGTTGACCATACAGAGGATTGGTGAATTTCAATTTCGCCGGTTGTAACATTCAAAAAATAATTATTTATTGCAAATATTTTTGCAAATTGCTAAAATCTTTACCCGAACCGAACATGCACATATGAATTTTCGCGGAAAACTGAGCGTCTCTTCAGCAATAGGAAGTGTTCTAAAAATTGGCAGCACATTAAATATGGAGTTGCCATATTAAGTGCTATGAACGAACTGTTAAAAATTACATTAAATTGAATACTTACCGTTACATTTATTCTCATTGTAGTGTATTAATTCTTTCTTCTTTCTAATTGAATTATTTTACGTAGTATTACTATTGTGTCAGTAAATTCTTTTTATTACGATTTAAATTTGTTTAAAAAAAATTTATTTTCTGGCAACATTGTTTATAATTAAAGACTTGCCAATCTTTTTTATATTCTATTTACCTCCATATATGGTCATTTAGCTGCGGCGAATTATGAAGACGAAATAAAAGAAAAATACAATTTTTATATTTTATCTTCAGTCGGCGGCGAGACGTTAAAGTGTATAAATTTATAAGTGATTCTGATAGTAGTGTTTATTATAAATTAAAATAAGCATAAATATATATATTTTTTACATAATTTATTTTTATAAATAATTTTTTAATAAAACTTTAATTTATAACTGCCAAAAAAGTTTCTTAAGTAAACGAATAAATAAAAGCAAAAAAAAGGAACATGGCGCAGCAACAACAACCAGCCTACGAAAATAGTAAGACAGTTTATTTTTATCTCTGCTTTCCTCTCACTTTTTAAGTGCAATTTTTTTTGCCGACACTTTCCGCTTAAACAATAGGAAATTAGTCACAACGTTAGGAAGCACAAACATAACTTAAAAAAGAGATTTTATTTTTGTCATCTATGACTTATTTATTATTATTTTTATTTTCTTGGCGAATTTGTATAAAAATGGCCATAAATAGAAATAATTTTGTTTTTGTGTTTTATAAACAGCAAAGTTTATGCATGTGTGATTGTGTGTGTGTCAAATTTACTTTTTATTTTGCAATTGTTATCTGATACTGAAGCCAGACGTCACCAAAGCAACGTTGGCAGCAAAGTCGCTGCTTCTGCATGGAGTAGCCAGCCGTCATTTGATTGACTCAAATTTTACATGCAATGATAGCAATAATTATAGGGGCAGTTATAATTTTCCAATTAGAAAATGTTGATAATATAGAGGACAACCCTTGGCCACTGTTTAATGCATCAAAGACTATCCACATCCACAAACTATGTTCCGTGCTCGAAAGCAATAGGGGCACGTTTTGCGTTTGTAGAGTCAATTGTTGACTGGCGCTTAAAATTTCTGGAAGTTCTTTTAGTGTCTCCTACTTTTTTCCCGTTATTGCGACTGCAGCTGCCATAAGTGTCCCTCCAGAGGTCTGAGTACCGGTTTAACTGTTGTGAGGTTTTCAATTTTACAATTTTTATTGTGCTTACATCCATAACAGCAAAGATTTGTCTGATTCCTATACCAATGAGTTCATTATACAATATTTCTTTTCCAACTGAAGTGAAATGTCTTTAACTCTCCCTCTGCAGAGGAATGCCAATCTCAGGAATTCATTCGAATTGTAGCAGCTTTTGCAAGTGTAACAACTTTCTTGTTACCTTCAATGTCTCCGCATCAAGGAACCTATATAAGGATAACCGTCAAATGACTCGCTATCTGCTCTAAAGACAACCGGCATTCTTGGACAATCGTGTATAGGTATATCGAAAGTTTTTATTCACTCACTGCTGGCTGCAGTTACATATATTCCCTATTTTGTGTTCCTAAAACTTCTTCGTGCACTGCATGTAAACGTAGCAGTCAATTTTCTGCTGCTCATAGAAAATAGCCGGTATGTGTTTTTTTTCAGTGCTGCTTTCCACCACAAAAAAGCCCTAAAAGAACAGACCAAAAAAAAACTACACGAAACTTTAATTTTTGTTTTGTTGGTAGGAACATACATCATTCTCCCCTGCTTTACTCTTTTAACCGGTAACCGCACCCAGAATCTTTTGTATATATTTTCTGGGTAAAATTCATATTCACATACTTACAAAAGAGCAACAACTGGAGATTTTGTAATACTATGAAGGCAATCTCTTTTATTTTAAATAAATTACTGTGATTGTATATTGTTTTCTGGTTTTTTTATGTTTAAAGTAAATTGATAATTTTATTTTTTTCTTTCCCTCGTTATGCTCTCCTTTCTTTGCCCTTCATCGACTTCCGTTATTTGTTGAGTAATTGTTTTCATTAATTATATGGCTTTTTATTGTTTATTTTTCTTTTTTATCTTTTAGAGTTTATTTATGCAACTTTACCTCGCACTCAACGTGGCCAACCAATTGTTTTGGGTTCGGATCCTAAAGGCAAAAACTTCTTGTATACCAATGGCAATTCGGTTATAATACGTAATATAGAGGTAAGTTCCATTTGGAAGCATAATTAGTTTCCAATTTGAAAATGAAATTTGTATACCAGCTGCAGTTTTCATATTATTTTGAAATATTTTATTAGAATTTCTTTTTTTTTTCTTTTCCTTCTCACTCTGTTTCTGTATTTATTTAACATTTGTGTTCTATTTTTTTTCTTACATTTATTTATTAAACATACATTTATCTAGAGTATACAAATATAATATAATCTTTTGGTAGACACCCACTCATTGTTCCCCTCTCTATGTATACCCCTCTTGTTTATCATCATCATCTTTCGCAAGTATTATAAACATTTGTCCCAAATCAATTTGACCGTTAAATTTGTAAACAAATTTCATATCTATATAGTGGAAATTGTGTGTATAGGCAGAAAGAACGAACACATTCATTTCGGCCAAATATAAAACCATTTTTCTCTCTGTTTTTTAATTTTGTTTAAGAAAAATCAGTATTAAATAGAAATTTATTACAATTTTTTTTGTATGGCGCAAATCATACATCTATGAAACATTTTACGCTTTAATCGAATTTAAATTTAATTTTCTGTATTACTTTTGTAATGTGTGGCTTTATTTTAAAATATGTATTTCAAATATTGTAACGATAGTTGTTAATATAATTAAGTTTTCTAATAATATAAAACCAACAACACGCTTCTTAATAATACAATACTAAATTTAGATTTGTGGTATAATCTGGTCTATCACAACCTATTATAGGTTAGGTGAGGTTATGTTGCAAAGGCAGTTATGAAAAGCACTTCTCCACTTAGAGGCCAGAAAAAGTCTAGTGTCTAAACCTTTAATATCGCATGTAAAGCAAAGGAAGAATAAAAAATATGACTAATAAAGGGAAAAAGGCAGAGGGAAGAAACAAAAAAAAAATAAAAGACTAATGATAGATCAATATCAAGAATAAAAGAACAAGACGAGAAAAAAATTAAGAGAGACAAGTTGATCTTATCAGCCAACTGATTTTAGAGATAAAACTCAAAACATTACAAAACTAAACACAGGCCAATCTCTCCATAGCCACTAAAGAAATCTCTGCCAAGATTCTTAAGACTTTATCTCAGCACACCAGAAGAGATACAGACTGTGCACAACAGTTTCAGGCTCCCTTACATTATTGCAAAACTTTTAGAAACTGTTTGCCCTAAACGTGTAATGCACCATTAGAAATCCTATCAGGTTCCTAATAGATTCCCTACTCAGATTCAATACCCAAGTCAAGTCTAGAAAAGTTAAGCCTAAACCATAATAAGCTGGGGATTTTATAACCTCTCTTATACCACCATGAAATATCCCTTCTTTCTCCGGTCACTTGATTTCTTAATCATTGTATACTAGAACGGTCAAGCCTTGGTCATAAAGCAGATGAATTTTAAGGTCAATTGAGATTTTTTAATAGAAAATTATAGCAAATATTCAGTGCATACTTTAACACACTAATTAGGCAGTCAATAACAAAAACAAGCGAATTTTATTACTTTTTTCCTTTTTCTCTAAGTTATCTTTTGTATACCCCCATATTATTTTATTTATTTTTGCTACTTATTTAGCGGTTTAAATAAAACTTTGAAAGTCTTTATATTATCAACTGCCTGTGACAAATATTTATTGTTTCTTTTTTTTAATTTCCTAGAATCCCGCCATCGCTGATATCTATACGGAACACTCATGTGCTGTAAATGTAGCCAAATATTCGCCAAGTGGTTTCTATATTGCATCAGGAGGTGAGTAAAGGCAAAAGTTTAATTTATTTAAATAATTCTATTGATCACTTTTGAAACTAAATGTTAAAGTGAACTATAAATTAAATTATTTTCATTCAATCCTTTGCTTATCTGCAGTTTGTTTATTTTTTTTTTAACACAATTTTATTCAATTGATAAGGGAAAATAACTCCCCAATATTCTATAATTCTTATCAAATTAATGATTCATATTGATCTTATCAGCTGATATAAAATAAAGAAGTCCCCCTTTTAAAATCAAATTTCTTTTCACCCATTTGTTGTAAACCCATATAAGAAATATTTCTTTGATTTCCTATTTATTTTTGAAAAAGTTTTCCGCTTATTTTCGTATGTAATGTGTTGAAAAATTGTAAAAGATATTAACTCTGTAGAGATTTAACAGTTTTTTGACCCCATTTAAAATGAAATGAAAGTTTGTTTTTTGTATTTTTGTTTAACTAACAACTAAACACAAATGATTCATCAGTAACAACACAACAATAGCAATATCATCTCATATAGCATTTGTTGTTAATTCATCAAAAACCAAACAAAAAAAAAATTAAGCTTTTCTCTTGCATTTTGAAGAGTGACTAAATCTTTAGAGCCGGCTCGTGTGTTTATGAATTTCCGCATTTAAACAAAAACAATAAAACAAATGATGCTATAACATACATACATATGTATGCTACTACTGCATATGCGTGCAGCAAGCTTACTGAGATAATAGCATACGTAATCAACGATGTGTGAAAATTTACAATCATAAAATGGCTTGGTTTGGTTTACTTAAATAATCTTTTTAGAAATGTTTTTAAGGTGTAGTTAAAAGAAATCTGTTATCTTAAAACAGATAAAGATTAGCTCACGTTAAACTTGGTTTCATTTCTTTTTTTTTTTATTGCAGATCAATCTGGTAAGATACGTATCTGGGATACCGTAAATAAGGAGCACATCTTAAAGAATGAATTTCAACCTATTGGTGGTCCCATTAAGGATATTGCCTGGTCTCCCGATAATCAACGTATCGTTGTAGTTGGTGAGGGCCGCGAACGTTTTGGTCATGTTTTTATGGCTGAAACTGGCACTTCAGTGGGTGAGATTAGTGGTCAATCGAAACCCATTAATTCATGTGATTTTAGACCAGCTAGACCCTTCCGTATAGTAACAGGTATTTGGTTTACTTTTTAAATATTAAAAACGTCTTTAAATTGAATATTTTTATTACAGGCAGTGAGGATAACACCATTGGTATCTTCGAGGGACCACCATTCAAATTCAAAATGACCAAACAAGAACACTCACGCTTCGTCCAAGCTGTACGTTACTCTCCGGATGGCAAATTCTTTGCTTCGGCCGGTTTCGATGGCAAAGTCTTCTTATATGATGGCACCAGCTCCGATTTAATTGGTGAATTCGGTAGTCCTGCTCATAAGGGTGGTGTTTACGCTGTTGCATGGAAACCAGATGGCACTCAATTGTTAACCTGTTCGGGCGATAAGACTTGCCGTCTATGGAATGTTGAAACTAGAGAACTGATTTCAGAATTCATTATGGGTACCACGGTAGATGACCAACAGGTGTCATGTTTGTGGCAAGGCGAACATTTACTCACAGTATCATTGTCGGGCCACATTAGTTATTTAAACGTTAACGATCCTTCTAAACCCTTGCGTGTGGTTAAGGGTCACAATAAGCCCATCACAGTTTTGGGTTTAAGTGATGATCGCAGTACTATTTATACGGGCAGCCATGATGGCGTTGTAACCAGCTGGAATTCAGGTAGTGGTGTCAATGATCGTGTACAAGGTGCTGGTCATGGTAATCAAGTGAGTAAAAACGACTTGGGGTTTTAAAAGGAATTTTAATTAAAAATTTGTTTTTCTCTTGCATAAAATTTTAGATGAATGGTGTAGTTGCTTGGGGTGATTTTGTCTATACCTGCGGCATTGATGATAGTTTACGTCAATTCAGCATTGAATCTAATGCCTATACCGACTATGTGGTCAAATTAAATTGCCAACCTAGAGGATTGGCTATTTTACGCAACGAAAACATAATTGCTTTGGCCTGTGTCAAGGAGATTACATTGGTGCAGGATCAAAAGAAAGTCCTCTCTTTACCCATTAAGTATGAGGCCAGCAGCATTGCGGCCAATCCAGAAACTTTGGATATTGCCGTAGGCGGTGATGATCAAAAGTTACGTGTTTATGCTTTGAACGGCACAAGCTTAGAATTAAAATGTGAATTGGAGCACTTGGGTGCTGTAACAGACTGTCAATATTCACCAGACAATAAGTATTTGGTGGCTTGTGATGCACATCGTAAAGTTGTTTTGTATTCCGTTGAAGAGTATAAACCGGCTCACAATAAAGAATGGGGCTTCCATAATGCCAGGGTTAACACGGTGGCTTGGTCACCTAATTCCCTGTTGGTGGCTAGTGGTTCTTTGGATACCACCATTATCATTTGGTCGGTAACCAATCCCTCCAAGCATACCATTATTAAAAGTAAGTTTTGTTTTTGTTTTTTATAGTCTTTCTCAACCATTTAATTAATTTTAATTTCATTTTTATAGATGCTCATCCCCAATCTCAGATTACCCGTTTGATATGGTTGGACAATAATACTGTGATCTCTACTGGTCAAGATTGTAATACCAAAGTTTGGCATGTTGAGACTATTTAAACTTGAATTATTCTCTTTCTTCGTTTCGAAAACCTCTCAACTACTATTTTCTCATTGCTTTTCGAGGTTTTTATATAAGGTTTAAGAAAAGATCAAAGCGAAAGCAAAACACAAACACAAGAAACAACAAACACCAAATCTTATCAGTCTTCATCGATCGATCGTATGCATTTTAATTTTATAAATACCATTACTCTCTTACTTCCACATCCTTCTGCAGCGAGTTTTCTGATTTTGTTTACCTGTTTGCTGTTGCTTCCTTCCTTCTATTTACATGCATTTGTTTTAAGTTTACAAAGTATTCAGAAACAAAATAAAACGTTTGTATTTCTTTTTAAATTTTTTTTTGTTCTTTATAATTTAGTTATTTATTCAAAATATATGTACTTTTTTTCGTTTTGTAATTATTATTTAATGTTTTCTTTTTATTGTTTTATTATAGTTTTTCTTTTATGTTGTGCTCTATCTTAATAAAAAAAAACAAAATATTTTTCTAATTCTCGTAACAACGCCTGTTTTAAGCGTAATTTTATATCAAGAAACAAAATAAAACATATTTTGCAAGAAACTTCTTTAAGTCTAAAATTATAATTTATGCTTGGGATTTCGTAGTTTTGGTGCAAAAAACGCTTTCGGATATAAACCTTGTACCATGTCAGATGTCCCTTATTAGCAGGGAATCCGTACAATCCGATAATATTCTAGTTCGATATACAGTAGAAGTCCATTAGTCCGGCATCGCTCCGTAAAATTGTAAAAATTTTGGGTTTCTCCAAAAGTGTGTCTTTAAAGCAAATAAAAACGCTCGAGAGCTATTCGGAAGTTTTCGGGGTAGTTCGGTATCATCCGGAAGCGCTCGGTATTGTTCGGAAATCTGTCCATCAATCAATCACGAAGCGTCTTCGCCATTTTTTTTTTGTGCGTTGTTATTTTGTGGCCTTTCACATCGCAGTAAACGTAACTTTTGAAACTGTTTATAAAAAAAAGTGATTTTCGTTCAAACTGTACAGTGTCCATGTTTTCAAAACCTAAGCCTTCGAGTTCAAAAGGAGGGTAACGAAAACACGTAACACTGACTCTCACTCAGAAAATAGAAATCATAAAACGGAAATTTTGTTGTATGTATTTGCATACTGTATTTGTAGTTTAATTATTAACCTAATTGTTCTTATAATTACCGCCCGATAGGCCGGAATTTTCGATAGTCTGGCACCGAGTCGGTCCCGAACATGTCGGATTATCGGACTTCTACTGTACTTGTCTTTGAAAAAGGCATGCAAGTAAAAATTGTCTGAAGAACATCGCTTTTTTGTGTGGCTTCATATTTTCTCACCTGTGGCGAATACCGTACGTGATTCCACGGGCTAATGTGAAAAAAAATCCACAATAGTAGGAGGTAGAGTTTCAATGATGTTCATTCCCATTTTGGTGAGCTACAGATATAGATGCTTTTGCAAATTTTTCGAGTTTCATTCATTCATTCTCACTTCCACAAAACTCGATTGTACCAGGCCTTCGCCTTTCCTGCTTCCGTTTCTTTCGTAACTTCCCTGTCGTTATTCCTCGTCGTTTTTCACTGCCAACGCCTTGCAACACTCTTCTTAATACCATTGATTTCAGGTTTTTACAACAAATAAAGTAATGCTGGCAACAAATAAAGTAATGTTGAGCTGCTGTTGTGACTCAACAGAAAAAATAAGCTCATGCTGGCAAAAGATGCTACTTTATGTTCGGTTAGTAGCTTAATAGAGTAGTCATTCAAATAACACCGGTTCACCACTAATCATTCCTGTGCTTTTTTCTATAGTAAGATGGTGAGAAGCTAGGCCGTAATCCTGACTGAAGGGTTGTAATAGCCAATTATGTACATATGTATGGCGAAGATACCGTTAGATTTGCCCTGACGAAAATATGTTAATACGCATTTAAATACAGCCATCAATTAATGCAGTGGTTTTGTGGGTCACCTGCTAATTTTAAAGCTTTCTCGTTCTTCGATTGTCGAACATTAGCGAACGTCGTTTATGCGTAGTATTTTCTTCGTTTTTCGAACGATATACGATTTCAATGAATATTCAATTAATTTTTAATATATTTTGTTTCTTTTTTCAACTTGTATTTTTATTTTTTGGTTTTTTTTGGTAATTAAAAAGAGTATAAATTTGTCTTTTGTGTGCATTTAGTGTTGTTGTGTATAAAATTTGTTGTCTTACAAGTAAAAACAAAAAATGTAAAACTAAACTAAAGTGTAGAAAAAGTGAGTGTATAATGTGAAGAATGAGTGTGATTACAATGAGGGACAGGTATTTACAATTTGTACTATCAACTATAAGGGATCTAACGGAGGCGTAGAATATTTAGGTTAGGGTTGACTAAGAAGATAAAGGTTCAGTTATTACTAAAACAAACCTATGTAGTGGCTAATCATATTCATTTTTTTTTTTTATTTTTTTGTTTCACAATAGTTCTAATGTATTCTGAGTCTAACTGTCATCTAACCTAACCTCACTTTATTCTTGATTTTAATATCGGACTCCTTTTAAAGGTTTCCTTACGCAACCTAAGTTTGCCTATAGTACACCTTTTTTTATACCTCCTCATTGTAGTTTTAAATATAGAGTATGTAAATGTGTTCTAAAGTAGACAATAAATAGACTTAAAAATGAAAATCGAAAATTAAAAAATAAAAAATTAAAATCAACTAGAAAATTAAAACTAAGATATAAGCCTCCAATAATTATAAATAAATAAATAGTAAACGAATAAAAGGAATTTAAATTCAAATCCAATATAAGGTGCAGTAAAAAGAAATATATTACTTTTCTAATAAATAGCTTTAGAAATCACTAACTACCGAATATATTTCCTTGATAGTGTTTTCAATGCTTGACTTTATATCACTGAAGTGAGCGTCTAAAAAAGGCCACCCGCAAAAGGAAAATTTTCAAAATCTATCTGTATTACACACTTATTGGATATTAATTACCATTGTAGTCACAATATCTTATAATTCCCTAATTCCTTGGCAAATGGGCGATTTTTTGAATGTCTTCGTTAAATGGACCGTTGAGAGCACAGAAACATAGCCGGGTGCTATTATTGTGTTGCGGTCGAATTGGCTAGAACGAATACCAAACTAAACAACTCTTATGGAAATCGCCACCAGACCTGCCTTTAACAGACTGGAAATTACGAATCAATTTCAGTCTCTACGCTAACACTTTTTGGGTGGAGGATAATTCCTGTTCCACTTGTAAGTCGTCTGGACATTTACTATATGCTCTCTATCTTTGCAAGAAATTGCATACTAGAGAGAAATTCTCGGAACCTTATCTATCAATGCTTCTTATCTCTATGCCTCATTAATGGATGGGTCGGGGAGGAAGAGCAGAGGTGTTGGGGGAACGGATCAGCTTGATTTGTTTCTAGATGCCTATGGTCTGCTGTGGACAGTAAGAGAACAGGTTGGCTGCTGAGCTTGGATAAGGCCAGCTTAAGGTTGGTTGTCGGTTTTATCACGGGGCACTGCGAGATTAGGTCGCTGACGGGGATCGGGAACAGATCCCAGCCGGGCTATTGCAGGGCATGTTGCGATCAGGAGGAGTTGGAGACTATCGAACACCTGCTCTGTAACTGCCCAGCCCTTGGTAGGTTGAGGTTGAGGACCCTTGGCAGGGCCTTCTTTGAAAGTTTGAATTCTGTGTCGAGAGCCGACATCAAGGCTCTCCACAGATTCATTAGTGGCTTAGGCTGGTTGAGACGTGCTAGAGCTTCATCGGTGTAGTCGTGCTCTCCCTTTTTGTTGCGTCTGGTCTGTGTAATTCCTCCGTTTCCCATTCTCCCCCTTTCCTACATCCTCTCATTTTATCCTATTCCCTCTATTATCCTTCCCTCTTTAAGGACGTTGTACTGTGGGTCAATTTGACCTCCGGGTACTGTACGTCCTCTAACCTAACCTAACCTTATCTATCAAGTAAAATGGTGTATAATTGACCTCAATTTTCACACAAAACTAATGGATTTCTCTTTACTGCACCTTATAATTTTTTTTTTGGTAAAACTACTGTGCATGTAAATAGGAGCAGTAGTTTAATTAAGGTTTTGTTTTGTTTTTTTTAATATAAATTAGGGTTTGACTTTTTCAAATATATCACAGTTGGGACTAGACAATGGGATGATAATGGTTATAACAGTTATAATTGGCTATAATTTTTCATAAAAAATAAAATAAAATTAAGAAAAAAATTAATTTAAAATCCTCTAAGGATTTAAGGACGGACTAAGTCTGTTCTCCCCACTATTATTAGTATTAGGGTTTGGGGAATTTTGAAATTCAATGGCTGTAGTTAATGTGTTAGAGTTACTCACCACAGTTGTATGTGTTGTTGTAGTAGTTGTGGGTGTTGTTGTTGTAGTTGTTATTTGATTAGTATTAGTACTTAAACTAAGCTTACTATTGGCCTCACTTAAGGCTGCATCATTTTCTGTTTTGATTAAGGGAGCTGTAGTAGAGTTTGATGTCAAGCTATTATTGTAATCCTTACTGGGTGTATTACTGGGAGAACACTGTTGTTGTAGTTGTTGTTGCTGTTGTTGTTGGTGCTGCTGTTGTTGTTGATGCTGTTGTTGTGCTGCTACAGCCGCCAAATGAAATTGATTTGGCATGAACATTTGATAGGCTGACGTTAATTGCGCAGCTGTTAAGCCGTGAGCATTTTCTTCAGTACAATTCAATTCATTGCCTGCAGTATTGCTTGTTGTTGCTGCTGCTTGTGCTGCTGCCTGAAAATGTGCCAGGGTATTAGGTGACGTGGGTGTTATTTCCCCCGACGAGGGTGAACTTTGTGTCAGATTCGCCACATTGAGTTGTGTGGCCAATACTTTATTGGCTCTCTTGCGCCTGGCTTCTGTTTCACATGGTGATGGTGCACCCGGATGTCTGTAGGAGACATGCTTGCGTAAAGCATCCTTGCTGCGTGATACATGGGAGCAGACATTGCAGGCATATCTGTAAATAAAAATAAAAAATCGTTAAAAAGAAAACTAACAGAAGTTATGCTAGAGATTGATAACACCGAGAAAAAGCTATCAATAGTTATCGGAGGTATATCCCCCAAATTCTCTAGAAGTGGATCTACGCTACTTTAGTTATTCTCTTTAAGTGAAGCGGAGTAAATGGGATTTAATTGGCAGAAGACCAAGTTTTTCCTGTTCAATAGGAAATACATATAAGATTCCGAGAATTAATCTGCCGAAAGTGAGGGGACTTAAACTCAGCTTTTCTTCTAAGCTCAAATATCTGGTGATTATCCTCGATCCCGGAGACAGAATTCTACCTGCATTAAGTCGCACTAACTAGCCTAAGTAAAGAAAGCCCTTCATTTCATATAAAAATAATGAATTTCTTTTTACTGCACCCTACTTTCTGAGTCTTTAACTCACCTTACATTTTGATGCGTTTCCAAATGTACCCTCAAATTGTATTGATTACTCAGCTGTTTGTGGCATATGAAGCAAGTGGCATAGAGTTTTGAATTTGAGGGCGTTTTAGTTTGTGGACTTTGGCCTGTGGCTGTGGGTAATTTCTCATTTCCCATTAATCTACCGGCATCATTTTTCAAGCTTTCATTGGCAGCTTCCATTGTACGGGCACAAGATTGAGCATACTTATCCAAGTGTTGTTGCAATTTCAATTGATCTTCGGCCGAGATATTATACTGTAGTTGGGAGTGCAATTGGCTGGCAGAGTCAGCCGGTGTTGGAGAGGAGAATATGGAAGATTTGCTGGCCATTAAAGAATTTGAAGGATTTGTTGTAAAGTTCTCCATAGAAGTCTTAATGCTTAGCGGCGATAGTTGTGAGTGCAAATGGGAGCTCAAAGCAGAGGAGACTGATGTATCAGCAGATTTTTCATGCTTAACACCTGCATTTGTATTAGAGCTAGACGATCCACCAGCACCTCGAAGATTTTCCACAATTTTATCGATGCGTTTAATGTCTTTTTGTTGCTGTTGGTGTTGTAAATTAATTTGCTGACTTGTTGGCAAATGCTGTTGCAGTTGCTGCTGCTGAATAGAGGATTTTTTCTCTGTTAGGCCAGCACAAAACCTTTTAGCCAATTGACTTTCATCTTCTGCGTGCATTAGATTGGGTAAAATGTCTTTAGGATTCATGGCCATATTGGTCTGATATAAATTACATTGTTGTTGATATTTCGTTAAGAGTTCTGAGGTCTTATTTAAGGCAGCTTGGGAAAAATTCAAAGGCTGATGCATTAAATTTGGATAGAATTGTAAAGATTTCAAAAAGAAATTCTCCAAAGGTGATGGAAATTTTGTATTTAAACCTGCCGCTAAAAGAGGATTAAAGGTACTTGCAGCTAAATTGCTATTTAAGGTGGGTGCTGTAATGGGAGTCTGTGGCAAAGAAAAATTGCCACAGGCAGATTGTGTTGGCTGAGGTGAGGGGGGTGTAGGAGATTTTTCTTCTAGTTCTTCTTTACTGCTGGTCAGGGTCTCTTTGCCGTGTGAGACTTTTGTCAATTTCTGTAACTTTAGAAAAGATTATAAAATTTTTAATATTCGTTACAGCGCAAATGATTAAGACTTACATTGTTGTGCACATCTGCCAAACCCTTAATGCCTAGAGTCTCAGCTAAACTTAGAAGGACGGGTATTTGTTCCTCATAAACATTAACTTCGCCTGAGTACATGAATGTAAGCAAAGCTACTATGGCGGCAAAAGAAGCGCCTGGTATTATAATAACTGGATGATGTGTTGTCTCTAGTGTACGAAAAATTTCCAGAAAAAACGAACTACAGGCACTTAACACTACCCGGTGGGCTCTTAAGGTTTGGCCTTCAGCTGATATGGTGACATCGGTTAAATGACTTTGATCGAGTAGAATTGGCAGTGTACTTAGTAGACTTGTCTGAAATTGAAAAGTGTAATTAAACATAAATATACAGAGCATAAATGATCTCCTTGCAAAAACTATTCATTATAATCAAGACCTTGTGTAACCCACCCATCCCTAATTAAGTACGTATTCCTTAAACTCAAGATCTGTTATATATTATAAGCAAGAGAATAGTTGGACCCCACAAACTGCTTTTCAAGGTACAAAGAACGAACATTTACACAAACATTACACCACAATCCTATTACCCATTACAGGGTTCTAGGTATGTACCAAAATTTTTTTTTTTAATGCTTGGATATACTTTTTTACAGAAAGTGTATAAATATTCCATCTCTCAACGTATTTTAAATCATGTGTAACCATTTTCAAAAATTTCTTCCATTTTTTTTTCAAATTTAAATAAAAAAAGAATCTTGTCTGAGACATTTTCTGTCAATTATTACAAATTTTGCTTAAAATTCTTAATGTAATTAAAATGAAAATACTGTCTGTCTGTTGGTCTGTATCTCTGTCTCTAATGTGTGTGTTTCCAAATATTAATAAATCTCATTTTATTAAAAACTGTCCAAATATTTTCTTACACATACAAACAACAAAAACAAAAACAAGAAGTAGTGTTTTCATGTTGCATCAACGTTTAGAATTTAAAAATCGTTTCGCTTAAAAATATTTATTTTTTGGATACTCGTACACGTATTCATAGTTTTTTGTTTGTTTTTGTTTTTTTGGCAATTGCTTGCACAAAATTTTCATTTGTATTCTTCGAATTTATTTTTCCATTTTCTTCTTTTTTTTTTTTTGTTTTCCTTAAATTTTTGTTCGTCTTTTCCTGCTTCAATAGTTTTGCTGTGTTATTTTTAAAGATAAAATTTTGGATTGTCAAACAAACATAGAGCATAGAGTAGTGATAGGGTGCTGCAGAAGATTGTGTCATTCTAAAGAACTGAAAACCGAACAGTTTGGTACTTGATTTTGTTAATTGAATATCAAGAACGCCAATCGTATGCTCACGTTTAGAGCCGGAAGGAAAGCGCTTCGGTACGAAGAGGTTACATCTCAGACCAGCTTACATGAAACATTGTACTTCACTTAATAATGCAAAAATTTAGACACATTGAAGTGGATAACCAATGATCGACTAGAAGTTCTGCAAGCCGTCGGATTATATAAATATATTCTCAGGGAATATTCCACGGCTTACCAGTCATTTAATCGTCATGAGGAAGACCCTTTGGCGATTTGGGAGTCTGGCATCCAAATCCTCTATATACATATGTACACACCACTCCTCGTTTTCCCATCCTACTTCGAGTTGACGACATGTGACGGTGTTTTTTTATATGGTTTTAAAAGTATGAATCTTACTTTTAACATAAAATATGCATAAAATAATTTTTAAAATTATTTATTTTAAATTATTTTTAAAAATAACTTTTAATTTTTAAAATTAAATTAAAATTAATTAAAAATTAATAAAAAAAAAATGATTATTTATTTTAAAAATAATTTTTAAAATTAAATTAAAATTAATTAAAAATTATTTTTAAAAATAATTTTTTTTTTAAATAATTTTTAATTTATAAAAATAAATTTTAATTTTTAAAAATAAATTTTAATTTTAAAAATAAATTTTAATTTTTAAAAATAATTTTATGCATAATTTTAAAAATAATATTAAATGATAATTTTAAAAATAATTTTATGCATAATTTTAAAAATAATTTTAAATAATAATTTTAAAAATAAATTTAACACCTTTTATTACAAGACCCTTTTTGTTTAAAACATTGATGCTCATCCAATTCGATGGTTTATTTTAAAAATAAAATTTTTGTCCCATAAGCGATATTTCCTAATGAAAATCCATTGCTTCTTGGACTTTTATATGACCAGAAAGAAATAAAAAAAAAAAGAAATTATTTTGCTGTACTTTAAGAGTGTAAAAATAGTATTTTTTTTGGATATTTTTTGCTGAATTTATTTTTTATTTATTTATTTTATGTTAAAAGCAAATGACATTTTAAGCAATTTTAGTCGACGACGAAATGTCCAGTCATTTAAAAATGTTGATATTTTTCTCTCTCTCTCTAATTGAATATACAAATAAATGTAGATGAATATTATGACATATTTCTTAATTACAAGTAACAACAGGAATAATATTCAATTAAGAAAAAAAATTATATTTTCTAATAGGAATGCAATGAGTTTCTAAGAAGGGGGACTGAAGTTTATCAGGGCAAAGGGATTGGGAGTAATATTGCAGGGATTCGCTATATCGATTGAGGGCAAGTACAATAGCTAATATAGTGTCAGTACTATGGCATTTCTACACGAAAAAAATTTTAATAATTCCTATCCGGCGGGGATGGTTCACAGTGTCTAATCAAAATTGCCACTAATATGGATAAATTTCTTCTATGGCAGCTTATAAGCGACACAGTACTGTGCTATCATATTAGAACCATACTTATTTTGAAATCCTATAAGAGTCGATTGCCCTCCAATTAGAATTCGCTTCTCTAGAAAATAGTTTTTAGCAAGACATTGCTATTTATCAAATACCTGTCACTTTGGTTTGCTATATAAAATGGAATTATGTGATTAATTGTTTCCTTATGGATATACCGTTATACTTGCTGTCTTCTTTTACCATTTCAATTCCACGAAAACTATTTATAGAATCCAAATTTATATCAAAAACTAATACCGATTTTATTTACCTGATGATTATGCCATCTTAAGCAAAATTGTTGTTGATTTTCAATGTTGTTGCCGTTATTGTTGTTGATGCTGTTGCCACCAGTGTTTGATGTTTGTTGATGCATTTGTTGTTGCTGCTGGTGCTGCTGCTGTTGTTGTTGCATATGTTGATCCTGTAGTTTTTGTGTTAAAGAAGGTTCACGTGCTTGTGATTGCTGTTGTTGACGTAAATTTGTTGTTGATGTGCATGTGGCATTAGTAACATTATTTTCCATACTTTTTCTTTTGTTTAACAACTTAAGCAAAAAAGTTCATAAAAAAATATACATATAAACTTGCACAAATACAAAGAAAAACTGTAAATAAATTTGGCGCGTAAATATTTAAAATATATGAAGATACATACGTAATGAAACGCAAACACACACACACACATAAAATAGAAACAATAACAATATTAGCAATAGGAAAAAGAAACACACACAATTTTCAAAGATAAATCATCAATGACATCAAAATAAAAAGCCTGTGCCTGTGTTTATTTGCTTTTATTATGTGTTAAATGAGTGTTATTTAGTCATTAAAACATTAAAAACAAAAACAAAACACGCCAACAAATATAACCCAAGAAATGAGAAAGAGAGCCCAAACAATCCTTAATGGCGTATGTGCTCTCAAATAAACGGTTTGTTTTGCTTTCAAAACTTGCTTTCTTGTTTGTTATAATTTGAATTGTTTTGTTTTGTTTTGATTTTTTGTCGGAGATTTAAAACAAGTGAGAGAGAGATAGTGAGTCTCGAACAAGTATGTATTTAAAATGGGAGAATTATTTCATATTCAGTATACGCCGTGTAGTAGCACTCACGTTCTTTTGTAATTAAAAATTTGATTGATTTGTTTAGAAGGAAGAACGTGCTGCAGTAATAGAAGTAAATTTTTATATTATTTATTATTATTTAATATCATATTTATTACATTTATTTATCCATTAAATTATATATTTAATGTTCTTTTATTATTTGTTTAATTTTTTCATTGATTTTAAAACGTTTTCAGTTTTTGTATTTTTTTTTTTTGTATTATTTTCTAGAATTTTGTTTTTTATTTATTTTTTTTGCCTTTAATTTCTTTGTCCACTAAATTTTTATTTTATTTTCATTTAATTTGTTGGATGTTGTTGGATTTTATATTATTTTGTGTTGAAATAAATTTTGTAATGCATGAGTATTTTTCGTATTATTTGTTTTTTTTTTAGTTTTTGTCCGAGGGCTGCTATTTTTACCGGTTCAACCAAAAAGCAATAACAACTACAATTATGTATCGTATTAGCCAATTTTAATTTAGCGAATGCATTTTTGTTTTTCCTTCAAAAATTCTTTTTTTTTTCTTCTAATGGCTACACAATAAGTCGTAAAATACTTGGAGACACCTCAATATTTTTGTTAAACTTATAAAACAGGGGTGTCAACCAGTAAAAGGGCCAATAGCGTTCTACAGATTTCAACAAAAATACAAAATATATTAAAATTATTTACACTTGACATTTTCAATACATAAAAATACCCAAATTAATTATTAATTTATTATTGAAGAGGACAATCAAGGGCGGTCCAAATAATATTTACTGGAATATGCTTCATTTTAGAATGGGATATTAAATTGATTCGTTCGTATTGAAGCAGAAATGGTGAACTTTTAATATTGCCACATGTCGCGAATCTTTTTTACACTGAAAAATCGCAATAAATCACCCATTCGAGTTTCACATATTTTTACCAAGGAGAGTACAATTCTTCTCAAAGAATTTAGTGTTTGTAAAATACTACAGAAGATTATTTTGTCCTATACAATGTATAACGATTCAAATTTAATATATCTAACATCTTCTTTTTCGTCCACTGTAAACTGATTAAAATCGTAAGCAAGCAAACATTTTGCAACTGTGCTTTACTAAGTAGATTTAGGCTTTACTTGTTGTCTACATCCCCATCCATATGCCACCTTAAGGTACTACGCCTATGTAAATCAATTGTACACATGCTAACATACAAATGTGGCTATGGACGTTTGCATTAGAATAGTATGTGTATGTATGTACATAAGCAACTATCTGGCCGGCTGCATGTGTATGTTAATGTATCATCATCATCATCATCATCACAATCACAATCTAATGAATAAAGGAATTTTTTTCATTCCAATATATTTTATTTTTTCAAACTACTAAATTCAGCTGAAAGGTACCAAACTACTACACTCACTCTATACTTATTGCAGTTTTTGTTTCTTGTTTTTTTTTTTTTTTTTTTGGTTTTTGAATTGTTGTTGAGCTGGCTGAATGGGTGACATTAGATGGATGCTTTTTTAGCTGGTTTGGTTGGCTAGAATTATTTTTTTTTTCAATTTTTTTTTTGTTCTTCAGTATTGTTTTGTAGTTGTAAATTTTATTTATTTTTAAAAATTTGTGCTATTTCGTAAATATATTGTACAATGTACATACATACATACATAATCACTTTAGCCAAAATCACATTGACAAGAATGAAGAGAAAACAACAATAACAATAATCAGAACAACAATAAATAAATAAATATATCGAAAGATAAGTCCCCCATCAAAAGGTAATACACAATCTGTCGTACACTATACGTACGTACATATATCTGTACATCATTAACTCTGTCTGTAAATAGACAACAACAGAAAATCAGGCACATCATTTGAAACAAATTCATACTTTCATCCATAATATACATACACATGTACATACATGCGATATACACATGTATGTATATAGCATATGTATTTAGCATTTCATTTCCAGTTTTGTATAGATTTTTGGGTCTTTTTTTCTTTTCAAAATTTTAGCAAAAATAAAATTTTTTTTGTGTCAACAAATATTGACTCATATTCTCCAGGCTTCAATTTTTCTTAAATTTTTTTTGCGTTTCTTGTATAGACCATCGACCATAATACATAGAAATAGCTACACAGCTACAATACAATAAAATAATATTTGCTTTTCGACAATGACAGATTCTATTTTATAAATTTATTTTTGTTTTTATCTGTTCACTAAATAATTCATTTGTTTTTTTTTTATTTGTTGTTGACAAAATTTATTTCAACAAACTGAAATCATTTTTATATCTTCTGGAAAGCATTAAAAATTTTCCATAATTTTTTTTCTTTGCTCTCGCATGGTTTGGCTAATAAAAATTAATACAATAGACACCGTGTCTAGTATTATTCTGCGATAAAATAAATACATATCTACCAAGAGAATCTCGAAAAGAATAATACTAGCACTGAAACAAAACAAGCAGGATTTAAACCCCAATTATTCACTACCGACCATATCCACATCCTGTTTATCGCTATAAGACAATCTGTAGAATGGTGTTTCTCAATAATTGAAAAACGAGTTTGGTTAGCAATTAATTTTGAGATTTTTTTAAGCAGAAACTATTAATAAAGATAAGACAAATGAAACTAAAAACTAAAACTGAATATACCAGTGTTCTGTGTGTGAATTCTGGTATTCCGACGTTGTTCAACAAAGGACTGCATAAAATTTCCCAAAAGGCTCTAAATTTTGCAAACAACTGAATGAAAAAATGTTTCATTTCAGGGTGGTATATTCGCATATGGAAGGCATTTTCTTTGGAGGCTTTATTTAATTTATTCTAATTATTAGTTTTATTTTTGTTGTTTTTTTATTTTATGTTTTAACGTTAAAAATGTATCTTATTGTTTAATTACTTTTTTAATTATTGTTCACTTGAGTTTAATATTCTTTTATATTTTACTATATATGTATGTATACTATTTTTTTATTACATACTTTATTTTATTTTATTTTTTATTACATATTATATTTATTATTTTTAATTATATTATTAATATTATTGTCATAAATTCATTATTATGTATATTTGTTTTAAATTTTATTTATTTTTTTTTTAATTATTAGTTATTTTTATTACAAAGTTTCATCGTTTTATTTTTATACACTTTTAATGAATGAATTAAAAATGATTAAATAAAAAATATATTTTCTATTATCATTCATACTTCATTTAATATTTATTTCTCTTTTTTCTATATTAAAATTTTATTTCTTTTTAATGGTTAAATTAAAAATATATTTTTGTTATTACCGTTAGTAAATATGTCATTATTTTAACACAACTATTTGTGTTTTTTAAATTATTTTGTATTTATTTTTATTGATTGAATTAAAAATATATTGCTTTATTATCCTTTGTGAATAATTATTTCAATTTAATTTTTCTTCTCTTTTTCCAATTTTTTGTTGTTGTAATTTTTAATATTGTTTTATTATCCTTTGTGAATAATTAGTTCAATTTAATTTTTCTTCTCTTTTTCCAATTTTTTTTTTTTGTAATTTTTAATATTGTTTTATTATCCTTTGTAAATAATTATTCCTATTTAATTTTTCTTTTTTTACAAATTTTTTTAGGTAATTTTTAAAATTGTTTTATCCTTTGTAAATAATCATTTCATTTTAATTTTTCTATTTTCTAAATTTAATTTTTATTTGCCTTTAATGTTTAAACTAAATACATATTGTTTTATTATCATCGGCAGGTATTTATTTTAATTTATTTTTTCTAAAGTTTATTTCATTTTTAATGATGATATTAAAAATAAATATTTTATTATTATTACTGAATAGTTTTTATAGTTTATTTTCATTTTTCATTATATTTTTTTATTTTAATTTAAAATTGTAATTTATTATAAGGCCTTGTTTATTAGGATGGCAAAATTATGATAATTTCTATGGTTTTAAAATATTTTTAAATTAATTAAAAATTAAATTTTAAACACACAATTCAAAAAGAAATAATGGATAATAAATTTAAAATATAAATTTTAAGGCGTTCATTTTTATTAAATATATTATATTTATATTATTATTTATTATATATATTTTATTGTTATACATATTTTATTAAATATTCATTAATTTAATTTAAATAATAATTGTTATTTATTTTTTAATTATTACTTGATTATTTTCAATTTTATAAAATTTATTAAATATTTATGAATTGTTTCTTCAAAACAGAACAATCAAATTTATTTTTTATGCTTGCAATTTTAAAATATTTAATTTCTTATTTTTTTTTATGATATTTTTTATTTTCAATATTTATGTTTATATTTTTTATTCTGATGCTTTCTATTTATGAAAATTAAAAAATAATTACTTTTGCACACCACTGTAAATATTTTTTTCCCTTATAGCCCACTTTATTGCTTTCTCTTTAACCGTTTATCCAGAAAAAAAACGTTACTTTATTGTTAATTTAAATTATTTTAACATTAAAATTTTTAATTCTATTTTTTTCTATATTTTTTCGTTCTATTGAAATCGTAATTTTCTGCGTGTGTCCACCACCTTTGTATGGTGTTTGTTCACTTCTAATTTGCCAAAAATTTTATTTTGTCTGAGGTTGGAGATTTTTTTTCGATTTTTTTTTTCTTTAATTTTTTTTTTTGGTTCCTAAATGTCCAATAGATTTTGTGCCCCTTTTTTTCTTGGTTTTTGACAAAACAGCAAATAAGAGATATAAAAACAAATACAACATTTAAAAACTGATCATTATTTGTTGCTGTTGTTGTATTTGTTGATGTCGTTTTTTTTCAATTTTATTTAGTATTTCAGTAGTGCTTTCTTTTCTTTTATACTTTCGACGCAGAGACATTTGCTCGATATGATCACACTTTCATTTCTTTTGATTTGATTTCATTTCAATATTTTCTATTTCAAAATCTCTTGATTTAATCTTGCAAAATACTGAAAATGAGTTGAAATGAGAAGCAAAGTAATTATCAAACGGCAGGAGAAATGTTAGACATTTATTTTGAAGATTTTTGCACGTTTATTGGGGAAATTTTTAATACAATTCTTTAATGCATTTAATTTTATTGCATTACAATAAAAAAAATTTCAATAAAAACGTATCGAATTCCACTTTTATTTTTTAGCCAAAATGCAAGACTTAAATATAAAGGAAAAATAAATGCAGCGATAACATCACTTATCGGCGTACTTAGGCAACATGTAAAACACATTGTCCTGTCTTCCATAAAACCCTTTTCCTGACTAAGTTGAAGAGTTCAAATTATAAGGGGCCGTCATGTTTGAAACCTCTCACTGTATCTGAAGAGATCTATTCCGGAAACTGGCTAATACAGAGTCTATTGGCATCAAGCGGCTCCAGAAATTTGTAAAAGCTTTAAAATAATTCAGGCGTGATCAAATTTGTTAAGACTCATCAGCCCAAAAAGTTCTTCTACTAACGGTTCGTTTAGTTTTGTACGGGAATTAGGTTTCCTAAACTCTTTCCCAGTTTAATTTCAAAAATAAAGCCAACCTATCGGCATGAGTCCATAACTGAATACATGTTAAGAACATTTTTAAATATTTATTTCTTAAAATAGAAAGTTAAGGCAGAGAATTAAACACAAAACCTTAAAAGCTAATCTTAAACACCAACATGACTGCTGAAACAACCTGCCTTGGCCAAAGGCATACAACGTTGTCTTCTCCAATCCCAACCATGGCCAAATGCACAACGTTTAAGACTTAAACTACCACGGGCACAATGATAATAGTAAACACAATTATGGGGATGGCCTACATTGTGATCATGTTGCAATGCAGAGCAAATTGGTCTTAAAGGTGATATTGTGGTTGAGGGCTCTACTAGCATTACATTGCTTGTAGAGGTTGTGGTAATAGAGGTGCTGCTAGTTGGGGTACTGCTAGTTGGGATACTGCTGTTAATTG
The DNA here is from genome assembly GCA_930367235.1 of Sarcophaga rosellei. NCBI lineage: Eukaryota > Metazoa > Arthropoda > Insecta > Diptera > Sarcophagidae > Sarcophaga > Sarcophaga rosellei. The sequence goes on along the minus strand of OV884020.1, from coordinate 8,449,526 downwards.
CTGTTATTGTCTTCTGTTCACATTGTATAGGATTTTTATCGCAGGATAACATTTCGCCATTAAAATACTGGCCTTCAGGACATTCACCCAATGTGGAACGCAAACCATTGCATATAATATATTGACTACAATTGCCAGGATTTGTAACAATCGAACCCTTTCTAACGTTATTACAGTTTTTATGTGATACATAGCGCACAGCACCAGCTGCCTTAGAGAGTTTTACAATAAAAACAATTTGAATTAAAAGAACTAAATTTGCACAAAACATTTCACTTCTTTGTTGTTGACTTCTAACTGATAAATTTTGTGCAAATTTTAAACTATTTATATAGGTATGCAAATTAGCCATCTTTAGCAAAAAAAAACAGTCTGTTTGTCGTTCTGTCTAACTGGCGAATAACATAACAGTATCTGATTACAATTTTTCATTTAACCTTCAATCTATTTGTTAACAAAATTAAGCATGACATTATCGATGAAGTTTAATGAGCTGTCATGTTAATATTTTTCTTATCTAACTGACGTTTATTAATTGAAATTTGTTGGTGAATTTTTCTTTTGCTTGCGAAAGCTATTTTTGGGAATTACAATTTGCTTCGACAAATTGCATGCAAATAATATTCATATTTAATTGGATTGACTTTCTAATTCATTTCAGAAGAAAGATGAGTAGTTATCCTTACTAGCACTGAGCAATATCTTGAACCAAAAACAGTGCAGAATGCTATTGCTGTTCTATTAAATTTTTCATGGGTACAGGCAGGCAAACAATGAAATTATTTTGTTTTATTTTAATTTCTTTTTTTTTTTTTGTTTTTCTTCATTTTAATTAAATTGTTTTACAAGATTTCATCAAATTAAAATCTACTATTTGGTGAAAAATATTGTTGTTGTAGTAAATGAAATCAACGCCCAAGTGCTACATGCAACAAATTTAAATGAGAGTGTCTAGTAAATGATTACAATTCTTTTCTTGTTTCTTCTGTTTAAAGAAAAATATTATACTATAGGCATACAGCAAGTAGGTACTTATGTATGAATACATATGAACATAAATTCCACAATTATTATAAGGAAAATAATTCGACATTAAAAAAAATGTATTTCTCACACTTAATCTGATTGTTTAACATTTTTCTTATTTAATTATATTAATTATTATTATTATTCGCATCGTTATTCTTTATTCTGCTTAAAGAAAATATGTTTTTAAAAATTTTTTTTTAATTATTATTAAAAGGGTAAACATGAGAAATCAGAAACAGCCATTTATTACAAGTACCCTACGGTAGGTGGTGGTATTAATTCAAAGTTTTTTAATGGCAAAAATTCCGTTATTTTGAATCTCTTTAAATTAACGAATATACTTTATATCTTGAAACATTGGTTCCATATAGGATGCTGCGGTGACAGAGCTAAGCATACTTTAGTATATCAAGGCGGCTACTAGAGTGCTCATACGTTGCCCTTGAAATCAGACTGTTGCAAATCTCTCAACGAGAGCGCTTAGCTGTACAATAATCACATAGAATAAATAAGTTGCGAATACTGTGATATTCCAGAAAACTTCAGAGCAGATGAATTGGCCAGCAGACCGACAACATCCATTGATTGATTATGCGCAAAATTTTCATATTAAAATTCTACTACAACCTGACAGCTTATGAATAACAATGTGCTAATATATACCATCAGTAATACTCTCCTCAACGTAAATCGGGCACAAACTCAATTAATATCGACTTGTGAAAATGGTAGCAAAAATGAATTGACATGTTCTGTTACACGTAGAACTGAAATTGATTTCAATACCCAGGGCAGACACCCATAGAGGATAGAAAAGATTGGAACTCAATTATGGAGGCTTTACATAAATTAGAGGATCATGAGGAATTTATGAATATAAGTCGTATGGGTCATTTCAGATACGAGCAAGACAGCGCAGTTACTCTGACTAAAGCAGGATAATGAACACACGTAACTCTCAATATCTATGAGAGCTACCAAATTCAAAAAAAAAAATCCCACGTAACTGAACTCCATAGCACAGCGACGTTGTGCCTACCACATCTAACGATTGGTTCCCTACCATACGAATATCGGAATCGGGTCGTATTTTCTCTTTACGTTCATCGCACTCAACCAACGTCCAAAGCAGGGGTACATAGGGTGTCCAAAAAGCTGATCAAATCTGATTTTATATTGGAAGACCATTTTTTTTTTCGCCAAGTGCTGGTATGGAGGGAGGTGGCTACATATTAAGAACTTGTATATTATGTATGCATATATGTATGTATGTGTATTTTTTTAGGTTTTTATTCGATTTTAGGTTGACAATTCATATAAAAACTTAAGTATTCTGGGTCCACTTTATAAATGCGTATGCTTAAGAACATTTTGCCTCAAAGTATTGTCACTTGTTTTTATTAACAAAAAAAAATTCTATTGCTTGTAAAAATTTAATTGAATGTTTGTTGTTGTTGTTGTTATCGCTGTTGCATTACAGATGCCGTATATTTATACCAAAAATTAATTTATTGTTGTATTTTCTTTGGGGTCTGTGGAAAGCTGCACAATTTATTGTTGTCATTTGTTTTTAAGAATTATTTTTCTTTTTGTTTTTTTCATGAAAAGATTTCCACTCTTCTCCTAAGGCTGTTGCTGTTGTTGTTGTTTTTTTTTTTTTTTTTTTTTTTTTCATTAAAGGTTTATTTTGTGGATTATTTTGGTTTTCGATTCTATTCTAAAAATTTTTTTTTCGCAATTGTAACATTTAAAAAGATTTATACAAATATTTGCAGACACATGCACACATACTCACATACATACATACGTACATGTACTGATCATACATGTTCTGAAGGTATTTCTTGTAATTAGTCATATATGCTCATGTACTGGCCATGCCGGCATATCAAAAAAATATATATATATATATGAAAAGCATGACAACGAATAAGGGAAAACGTAAAAAACGAAACTAAAATGGTACTTGTCATTGAGACAAGTACACCTCCCATAACTTAAACTAACCATCGAATGGTAAGTGGAGATGAGAAGAAATTAGAGAGTATAGTGCACTCTCTTTGCAACTGCAAGGAAAAGTTGATTTTAAGGGTTTGAATTCTCGGTTGATGGACGATCTTTAGGCTCTAATGATGTGTTAAAATTGAGTTTCCAAACACTTTCGAGTATAATTGAAGTAAACTTCATGCCTGTACTCCTCTCCAAAGGAAGCAAGCAACTATAAATATAGTGCTAATAGAGGGTAAAGGAAAATAAATTTTTAATCTATCCATATAGACGCATTTTTTTTTAATTAAAATTATAAAACTTATTTAATTTACATTTAATTTAAAAAACAAACATTTTCTACTACAGTATAACGTAACAAAACTTTAACTTATTCAAAATATAATTATTCTTTTAAATAATTATTACAAATGTAATTTACTACTAAAGTTCTTAATAATGTTTGATGCCAGCTTAGATTTGCCATAACATTTCACCGTATTACGGGGAACACACATTTCCTTTTGATAATCCCAGGCATAATTAAAACTACATCTTGATATTGTCAGAAAACCAGAAATACACTTGAAATAATATTCACAACGTTGGCTATGGGGATAATAGGCATTTACTAGGCGTGTGCACTTGGGTCTAGTAGTGGTTTCAACAACGTGTTCTTCAGCAATGGTGGTTATAATTGCAGCAGCAGTTGTTGTTGTTTCTGTGTCTATTGTTATTAAATCGTCCTTTTCAGATTCCTGTTCCTCTTCTTCGTAGAGTTCCTCATTTGCAGGACATATATTATCCACATGCGAGTCGCCGTGGTCTAGTAGGTAGTGTGTTGGCTTATTAGACGAAAGGCCCGAGTTCGAATCCCAGGCCAGACATCAAAAACAAAATACAAAAAGTATTTCTTCGGCGACTTCCTCTCAGCAGATTTCTGGCAAAAACTCTGAGAGTAAAAATTGCCATGAAAAGCTTCTCAAAAAATCTGTCGTTCGGAGTCGACTTTAAACTGTAGGTCCCGCCACTCATGTATAAAATTAACGCACACAACATGAGTGGTGTTGAGAAGCTAGGCCGTAATCCTGACGAAGGGTTGGAATGGCCAATTATGTATGTATGTATGTATATTATCCACATCAATAACACATTCGGAAAGTTCTTCATTAAAATATGTTTCTTCGGGACAATTATCCATAAATGAATTTTCATCATCGTGGCAGTAAATAAATGCCCGACAATTATTTTCTACTGCCACATAAGAGCCTGTGGCTACATTTTCACACTCCTCAAATTGTTCAGCAATACCGCAGGCTGCTAATACAGCAACTATAACTAATTGGCTGATTTTAAACATTTTTGTTTTGTTTTTGATTTTTAGTTTAAAAATGTCTTTATTTCGAAATATATTTTCAATAACTGTTAATGATTTTCAATTTAGTTGCACTATTTATAAGAGAAAGTTTTTTAGAAACCAACAAACCATTTCTTGTGTCCACAAGGTCACAGAGGTTGTTATCTTTTTACTCACGTCGAAGATTTTTATCATTTCGAAAAAGTCATTTAACTATCAAGGTTAAATTATGATTTCTTATCAGTTTTATAATTAATATTTAACAAGAATAAAAAATTGGGTCAATAATTTCTAAGAATATAAATTTATTTACGCCTGCAACATGGGCCGTTTCTCCTTGCCCTCTAAGTTTTCATTGGTAAGCGCATAACCAGTGCCGCCCTAGAAGCGTTTAAACAAGAAGAAAAAATAATTTGAACATCGTATAACATCTCCACTCAACACTTCGTTTTGAAATAATTACCCTTTGTAGTGGTATTATGTCCTTTTCCTTTAGCTTTTGATTCGTTAACGGATGTATCATGTCTTTTTTAATAAGTTTCTCCACACATTCCATGGTTACAACATCACCACTTAAAGAAGATTGTAAAACATATTTCTGTGCTTAATTTGGCAGTTCGAAAAAAATTTCTTCACCAAGAAGAATTTTAATTATTTGAAGCAAAAGGTTTCCTCATCACAGATTCTACATATTGGGATTGAAGCGATCCTTAATTACCCATTTGGTCTGACTCCTTATTGTCTTTGCTAAGTATGTATATCCTTCTTAACATTTCTTACTACTCCCCAGAAAGGGGAGTAGAAGCTCTTCTCCTTGCAAGCTTGCTCATTGCTGTGAATTTCCACCTAACCTATATCCTTTTTTCCTCCTCCCAGATGATTCAGCTTATTCAGGCAGTGCTATATTCTCGAGTCAACCTCATACGAGCGTTATGCTCTGATGGAGGCTTGGCTGCCAGATAGTATAGCTATATCCTGCCATTTGTAACTCTTATTCATGTTAAGTTGAACAACATACCTTTCGATCGCTCTGGACCAAACTCCGCCGCTCTTCTCCCTCTATCTGGGAAGCATTTCTCAACATTATAGCGTTCATTGCTTGTGAGATTTGAGGAGGGAGCTATTAGCCAGGTCAAGATGGCCTAGAATGAATCTCCCATTATCTTAATCAAACTCTTGATAGCTCTCGTCCTTACTATCGCCTTAAATCCAACAAAAATTTCTTCTGTAGTTTTCCTTTGCCCATATTGGAACAAGTCACACCAGTCTCTGAATCTTATTTAACTCTATCTGACTGTCAAATAATGGCGCAATTGACCAGCCATTCAATGCAGAAATCTTGAGCTGCGTTCCTAAGATTTTCTTGAAGCCTTCTGTGTGTATATCTTATGGCATGGTTGGTTTTCCGTGCTGTCATTATGCAAAACTCAAAATCCTCCCACATTTGCCCCTATCATGCAATGACCTGTAATCACCACGAGCACCATGTATGTGTATATATGGAGTTAATTTTAAAATTAGTCTGTGCAGAGAAGGGATACTTTATTTTCGCAAAAGCACGCGCACATATGGGGCTAATTTTAAAATTAATCTTTACTTTATTTTCACAAAATGAACAAATTTCTCGTGCAAAAGCACGCGCACAAAATCATCTGGACTAAGCTGTCATTTAAACAGCATAGCTAACATTCCATCTGAGACAAGTTGGTCACAAAAATCATATGAATAATATTCGTAACAGGCAACCGGTATACTGACATTATTAGCACGGTTATTGTAAATATCATCGGCATTTTGCTGCCTTATAATTGGAAGACACTTAAGCAACCAACCCGCCGCCTAAAAAATATTTTCTACTCTACTTCATATAAATACTTCTCATATGTTTATCTACTTTACGCTTCAATCTATCTAATTTACATAAAAAATTGTTTTACTTACGTAGGCCGCAAAACTGCACAGGGCACTGCATTGCTTAATATATCATGCGTAACTGGGCACATATATCTGGCCTCCTTGGCTATTAACGACTTTTTTGTATCACCATCTTTGACCAGAGTAAACTTCACATCTATTAAGTCCTTAGCCTTTAAGACCTTCTGAGAAACTGGACAATATATGGTAGGATCGGGCTTTTGAGCCTTAGCCAAACCAGCATTTGGACATTCTGAGGGCAACCAGAAACTTGGTAATTTCTTTTCATGACCATTCGACATATTCGAAATAGAACTCTCCTCTTTAGCTTCTCTTGATGTTGAAGGCTTTTCCACTGCACCATTTACTGGTTTGCCAGATTTGACAAACTGTTCAACACATTCTTGGCGCTTGCGATTTAACTCCTGACTGCTTTCGTTTTCTTCCAATTTCTTTAAACGTTCATATTCCTTGAGTTTACGGCTATATTCGTTTTTCTTGGTAATAATGTATTGTAATATGGCTTCCTTGTCAAAAAGATAACCATCCTTTGTAACCACAGGATTGCGGCAAGGCTGTAAAGTTAAGGAACAGCAATCGAAAGATTTCACAGAATCTTTACCCAGACGTTGGGCATTTGTGCCGTAACCAGATTCAGCAGCATCTTTTTTCTTCTCGTTATAGGTGTAGACAGCACCTGCTGTGCAATTTCTTGCATGGCGTGTCATTTTCTTTTATTATTTTCCACAAATTTTAATTTTATTAAATTTTTATTAATATCTGCGCCTTTTTACGGCGTCGTTTACAAATTAATAAACAGCTGACGAGTTTTTGTGTTGTATTTAAAAGTACTGCGCAGTTTTAGTTACAAGTAAATGTCAAAGTCTTCAGCGTTTTTAGTACTTGTGAAAAACCGTTACATGTGTGAATATTTTAAATAATACAATATATATGTATTGTAAATTAATAACTTTTAATTATTAAAGTAGTATGTAATTAAAAATTTCTTTTTATAAATGTTTCTTTCTGATTTTATGTAAATAATTGTTAAATATTCCATTTTTAATAATTCAATGAATTAAAATAAAACGCTTTACTGCTCGAGTGATTGGCAACACTGTTAGAGTTGTTATTTGCTAATATTGACAGTTTATTTTCGTTGAATATATTCTATAGAAGCTTATTCCAGTAATTAGAAACGCGCGAAATAAAGTAAAAGTTTTCCTCTGTGATAAAAAATTAATTATTTTATACTTAATGTTATACGGTCGTTCTAATACGTTCTTATAATATACGATATTATTCAATAAGAAGTTTTTGTTTACAAAATGTTAAATACTACGGTATACGGCTGAAGTTGTGTTCGTTCGGAGTTAAACGGAAATGAAAATTAGAAACAAAAAGTGTCACCGGTTTATGGCTATATGTGTATGTGTTAATGTATAGTGTTCCAAGCAGTGTTCTTTCATACATAAGGTTTGCAATACAAAAAAAAAATTGTGGTAATAATATTTGAAATATATTCCACTTGTAAGAAAGAAAAAAAAAATGCGAACTGCTGAATACAGCAGAGTTTGTATGTATGTATGTAGTTAAGCTTATACAAGTAATAAGAAAAAAATGCAACTGCTGAAGACAGCAGTTAAGCAGAGTAAAGTGGAAATCAAGATGAAGAAAAAAGTGCTACCGGGTTAGAGCTAAAAGTTTAGTGTAAATGTGTAGCGCTCCAAGCAGTGCTCTTTTGAAGAAAGAAAAAAATTTGTTAACTGCTAAAGACAGCAGAGATCGTGTGCATATGTAGTTAAGCGTATACAGATAATAAGAAAACATACGACATCAGAGATCGTATGCATACGCAGTTAAGCGAATACAAATAATAAGAAAAAAGTTCTGTCATGTTAGAGCAATAAGTGTGTGTGTGTGTGTTTTTGTCATAAATAAGCTGAATATTCAAATTGCAAGTGCTAAACAGCAGAGGCGTTAAGCGTTTGGAGTCGGAAGGAAATGAATAAAAAGTGCTGCCAGGTTAGTGCAAATTTATTGTATTGTTCCTAAAAAGTAATGCCAAGTAGAATATATTTTTTATACCAATATAAATAACCGTTACAATATCTAAATATTTAAAATACAATTCAAGAAAACCATTTTCATATTATATTTGAAAGTACATATAATTAAAACTCCATTATTTGTTTACTTTAAACATTTATTTATGTTTATTATTTATATATTTCCTTTAATCATATCATATATTCTTTTTGTAATGCATATAATCATTCCCTATTTTAACAATTTTAATACATACTATATTATTTCCAAACTTATACCATTTTCTATATGTATATGTATACATACATATATTGTATATATAATATAAACATATCATTTATCATGTTTATAGGCTATTAAGCCTAGATTTTATTTTTTTATGATGCTCTTAACTACTTAAGAAACTGAAAAGTAATAATTTTTTTTTTAATTATTTGTGTTTTTGGTTTTTGTTCACATGATTTATCACAGAACAATAAATGATAGTTTCTTAAACTAAATCGAAGAGATTGTGTTATTAGAGTATAAAGTTCATAATAGATAGTTTTTTTTTTGTTTTTGGCAAAAATTGTTTACTTTTTTCAATTGCTTAATATTATTATATATTTTCTTTCATTTTTATTTTTTTTATCGAATATTTCTATAAAAAAGAAGCAAGTTGTAAAAAAATGTCTAAGATTTCTTTTTGTCTTTTAATTATTAATTGTATATGTATATATAGATATAGACTGTTTTGTTTTTTTTAGAAAAATAGAGCATTTATGTAGAGATATGCTTACTAAATTTAAGAAAAATTGTGTATGTGCATAAATGTTTTTTTGGTTTATTAATACATAATAAAGTTATACATTTATTTAGATATACTCGTAATTATGTAATTATGGTATTTGATGTATGTATATTTTTTTTTGTTTGTTGGTTTCTCTTATAATCTTATGCTAGTTGTTTATAAATAATTTGAGCTTTACAATCTTGGATTGTTTTAAACGATATAAATACTATACTTTCAATATTTTAACCACACATTTAGTAGTATTTTAAAAGAATACTGGAAGAGTCTCTTACCTTTTTTGAAATACTGAAAAAGCAATAGATTACAATTTTATTATAACCACAAATGGCTTTAATAGGAAAATAAACGAGTTATGTCTCTTATGATATGCGAACATTAGGCCTTTAGGACAAGAACTAGCATGTTTGGCAGGAGCACTCCTTCCTTCTGCAGGATTTGTGATAATGTAGGAGAGCCGGATTCTGTTTAGCACATTCGGTACCACTGCCCTGATGAACAGAGGCAAGGATTCAAGACCTTTAACATTAGCTGGCTTTCCTTTCCCTCCATTTTCGTCTTTTCTTTTCCTGCCTTATTTACATCCGGATCACTTATCTTAAGTATGTTTTTTGATCTTCTTAAGCTCATCACTTTTCACCATTCTTGGTTCGATTCATTGTTTTGGTCTCCGGATGGAGATGTTTCATTACCTAAACTCTTAACCTCTGTTACGTTCCGCTACTGTTACCTCTACTCGTGTAAACTAATTTACTTTCCTGTAAAGCCATATAGAAGTTATCTAAAATTGCTAAGACCATTTTGAAACTTCTTATTTCGAAAATACAAATAAAATGTAAAACTTACTAGACTAACCCTTAAAACTAGACTTTTTTATGCCGTTATATAACTGCCGTTATATCCTTCTTCTTTAAAACGTTTTTATGCTTTTTAATACCAGCTGCAGCTGTTGTGTTTTGTTTAAATTAAAATCTTATCGTAGGACGGCGGTGGTGATTCCTCCATTGTGCTGATATCCTCTTTGGCTTTGGTCTCTGGCAGCAGTATAGCTATATGATATGGTGGCGGTCCAGCCTGGGCGTTAATATTGATACTTTGAATTTGTTCCTGTTGTTGAAACTCATGCAGACCACTGATAACAACATCATCTATGGAATTAACCATAGAACCTCGGGCATTTGACTCATTAACACCACCAGCCACCTCATCCATACTACAACGATCGCGTGTCTGATCACGTGAATTCGATCGTGACGTAGAGGCGGAAGCAAACAGTACACGTGGCACTTTACATATCGATACGAAACAAAACGCAAAGACAAATGTTGCCGTTAAAAGCCAAAACAGACCAACTTCGAATTTCGTACCATGATTATCGAAATAGACTTTAATGCCTACAATAAAGGCTATGGCTAAGACTAGGGAAGCAAATATACCACATTTCAAATGCAAAGGAAGAAATTGTAAATCGGTGCTCTCAATGGAACGATTAGTGCGTCGGACGTGACGTGAGTGCTGCTGCTGCTGCTGCTGTTGATGATGTAAATGATGTTGGCCATTATTTGTTGTCATAGTACTGAGTGAAGAGTTTGTATAGGTTGTGCGTTGATTAACCGATAAATTGCTGCTATGATCACAAATGCCCGGTGTCAGGGTAGTGGTTGTTGTCAAGGGTCGATTAAATGTCGTAACAATACGGGGTGACGTTTGGTACAATTCAGCGGAGAGATTGGCAGTTTGATTGGGGCTGTAAAGGGATAATAATTAAATAAATATAAGGGACATATAAAGCGGGTATGTTTTCGAATCGATATAGTGTATTATGAAACCCTTCCTCAGTTCTATAACATTCGAGTCAATCGACGCTTGTAAACTTCTAAGCACATCTAAAAAACATTTGTTCGTCAATCCCTGAGCTGTGTCCCTAATTAAATTTATTTTCCACAATTCTAAATTCAAATTCGATATAGTGTATGAGGAAACCCTCTCTTAGTTCTATAAAATTCGAGCCGATCGACGCTTGTAAACTTCTAAGCACATCTAAAAAACATTTGTTCATCAATCGCTGAGCTGTGTCCCTAATTCAATTTATTTTCTACAATTCTAACTCCAAGCTAATGTTCCTGCTTGATCTTATTACTTGTGATGGTTCGATCAATATCAAAAGAATATAATTTTAATAACTTCTGCCTACTACCCTCGTTTTATTCTTTTTAATTGAATTTTCCTATCTATGACAAGAATGCATGTGTATGAATGTGCGATATCAATAAATAATGCTGTCGTCATGTTAACAACATACATACCTTTGATGTTGATGCTGTAGTTGTTGCTGATGATGTATACCATGTTCGTTTAATGTATTTAAAGATGCATGCAAAGATTGTTGCTGTTGTTGTTGTTGTTGTAATTGATTTGCGGTAATTGCTGACGTTGAACTAGCTCCTGTTGTTGCGATTGTTGCTGTTGTGTTCGTCATCAATATTGAATTGGAATTATAATTTAAAACGGCGGCGGCGGTGGTGGTGTCGGTGTTGGTGTTGGTGGTTGTCTGTTGCTGCTGTAATGTTTGTAACGGTGTTGTTGTTGTTGTTGCTGTTACAATATTCATTTGTTGTGGTGGTGGTTGTGGTGGCTGCTGCATAGTTCTTACCGACATGTTACCAAATTGAGGATGACGATAACGTTGAGCATGCTGTTGCTGTTGTTGTTGTTGTTGTTGTAAATGCATTGAATGTGTTTGCGTTTGATAAGTTGTTGCCCCTGCTGTTGTGGTTTCTGCTGTTGTGGCTGCTGCTAAGGTGGCATTATTCAAGGAAGTACAATTTAAATTGTTACCTGTCGGTGATAGTAGTGTTTGAGCTGTTCCGTTATGATTATTGTTACTCGAATTCGGTGCATGATGATGATGATGATGACTTCCGCCAGCTGCTGTTGCTGCTGCTGCTGCGGCTAACTGTTGTTGGCGATTATTGTTGTAATAGTGATGTGTTGAGGTGCTAGCAGCTGATCTATTAAAATTTCGATTTGTAGCATGATTGTTAGCGGTATTACTATTGTTATTGTTATTGCTGGTCGTTAGACTGCCACTACCACTGCCGCTGCTACCAGAACGATATTGAGCTGCACTACTCGTTGTTGCTGTATGGGCATGGTATTGTTGTTGCGGCTGACGATGGACTTGTACACCGCTTTGGTTTGTGGCCGCATGTACTGTATTGGCTGACGACGATGAAGACGACTTGTGACCAAGGCCGCGTCTAGGTGGATGACCAAAACTTAAACCCGAGCCACCCGTGTGCAAGGATGCAGCCACACGTGATCTACCAAAACCACATTGTGGTGAACGTTTATCAATCCAAAAATGCATTTTAGCGGCTCTTTAGATGCCACCTAAAAACACAATAAGAACAAGAAGGAAAATTATATTTTAAATTTCAATTGCTTTTCTAACGAAAAAGTTCAATACACTTGCAAGCATAACAGGAAATATGACAAGAAAAAGAAAGTGAAAGAAAATTTGAACTCAGGAACAAAGAAATTTTAAATGTCTTCTTTGTTACACACACACACATGTATATATGAATGTGAAATACAATACCTATACATCCACAAACAGGACATTCACTAATACTCGTTCATATGAAGACTTACACACTTACATACATGTGCGCAAAATATATTTTCTATCGTGCATATAAATAGCGGCAGTACTGCAGTAATTACACTCAAAGAAAGAAAACAATCATCTACTGGTCTGCTGTCTACCAACATGGAAGAATGGAAGAAACGTCCGAAAAATTTATTGGCCCGTCATCAATCACAATTTGGGTAAATTAATTTGTTTGTATTTAATTTGATGATGTCCTGTCACATCATTTAACTTATCTTCAGTATACAAGAGCATGACAACACCGTTACAGCATGCCTATACCATAGACAGCACCACAATACTATGTACTATGTATGTCACCTCTTTACAATGATTGAAAGAAAAATTCCTGCATTATCCTGTACTGCCCTATCATTTTTATGAAAATTTTTCTCGGGTTTAAAAATTTATACAATATTAACTCACCCATACGCTAACACTTGGACACAAAACTTAAAACACTTAAAACATACACACTTACATACGCATTGAAATAAATCGGCTGCAACAACAGCAATATGGCATGTTGTTAAATAGTGACAACGGTGAGAGAGAGAGTGAGAGTAAGAGAAAGTCAACATTATAAGTCAAATAAAAATTTATGTTGAGATTGTACATACAATAAATTGGTGTTGTTGTTGTTGCTGTATTTACAGTTTTTTCGATTTTGCTTGTTTTTTTTTAATATTTATTAAGATGTATGACTAACTGTATGTATATATTTTTATAAGCTGGCAAGGTCAATGAGCACTAACAAGCCAACCACAAATATTTTTTTAACAAAAAACAAAAGCAAAACCTTCTCTCTAAAATAAAACTAAAGCTCACCTGGGGGAGGTAAATACAGTAAGACCCCGCGTAACGCTGTTTCGGTATTACGCGTTAGTATTGGGATTCCCCTAAATCGCACACTGTATTGATACTTGTTGTATATGTGTGCAAATGAGACGGCCATGCACCAGTCAAAAGCTGTGGACTATACAGCGACGGTGTATACTATGTATCTTTTTCAACACTCTTTGTTAGTCTGTCCAGAATAACGATTCCAGCTGTATTTTCCGAAGTCGCAATCACAGTACGAACCCATTTCATTTATATTTACATCTGTACGTGTTAAGTTGCCTCGTTTAACGCCGTTTCTTTTAGCGCTGGAACGTATCCCCCGCGTTAAGCGGGGTCTTACTGTAGTAAACTAGGGAGAGAGGGATAGAGAAAGTGCACACAAATACACATTTAATATATGTATGTATTACTTAAGATGCTGTTATTATTACAACAACAAGAAAGAAAGGAAAACTTAAAGTGCCATGTTAATTATTAACGGTTTTAAATTGCCAAAAACGTTTAAATTTAATTTCCTCGAAAACAATTTTAAAAAATTTTTGCTGGCGAAACAAAAACAAATCAAAGCTATTTTGCAGGAGGGCGGGGAGCTTTCGGGAGGAGATGATATAAAAATTAACTTCATTAAATGTTCACTCAGGCAATAGTCGTCTTTGTTTAGGACAAATTTTCTTTTAAATTTTTTTTTTCTCTCTGCAAACAAATCACGTTCCTTTCCAACACATTTAACAGACAGTCGGTCTTCTTAATTCATTCCAACCTCTCTCCTTTATCCATAATGTGTTGACTTTTAATGTAAGTGTGAAAATTCTGTTGTTATTTCCCAGTTGATTTAACAAAATCTTTGTCGTACAGACAATTGCTTTCCTTGTTTAAGTGAAATTTTTTTGTGAATTATAGCCATTACAGTTGAAAGGTTAAAAACCTGTTAGACAAAGTAACATAAAAGTAGGAAAGTTTGGTAGAAAGAAAGAAGACCTCAAATAGTTATAAAAGTTAATGAAATATGAACTTTTAATATTACCTACTAGTTCAAGCGGTATATTACCGTTATAGATATTGTAGCATTATTTCAAAGGTGCAATTTATGTGGTACACACTTTGTTTGCGATTAGATTAAATTGTGCTTGAGTTATTCCCTATGATTTTGAAAGTTCTTTCTGACTTCTTTATGGAGTAATTGTCTTCCTTTGTCTTCTTTATCTTTTATTTCTTTGTTTTGAAGTTATCCCTTTTGCAATCTACAAACTATCTCTTCCCTTTAGTCAGGATTATAACCTTGCTTCTCAAACAACCCATATTGCGTGTGTGTTATTAATTTTATCCCTGAGCTACTAGCAACGACAGATTTTTTAGAAACTTTTCATATCTCTCCGAGTTGTCTGAGCTGACATTCGAAGCAGTCAAAGAGCATTTTTGAAGGTTTGTTTGGCGAACACTGAAGCCTTATAATTTTACATACATACATACATTCATAATTGGCCATTACAACCCTTCAGTTAGCATTACGGCCTAGCTTCTCATACCACTCATGTTGTGTGCCTTAATTTTATACTTGTGTGGCGGGATCTACAGTTTAACGTCGACTCCGAACAACAGATTTTGAGAAACTTTTTCATGGCAGGTTTATTTACTCTCAGAATTTTTGCCAGAAATCTGCTGAGAGGAAGTCGCCGAAGAAAAAAATTTTTTTTCATATTTCGTTTTTTGATGTCTGGCCTTACGTCTAATAAGCGAACACACTACCTACTAGACTACGGCGACTACTACTTCCACGCCATACAGATTGTGCAATTTGAATCATTTTACTTCCATATATTGTGTATTAATGTGTGTTCATATTGAAAAGAAATAGAAAAACATGGCAATAATGTATGCGTGAGGGTCAATATTATGAATTTACATATTAAAAGGCCAAGAATGTATATTTATTGTATGCCTGAATATTTGTGTTTGTAATTTAACACCGTCTTATAATGTATGCCGTTATTTTCTTTTAATAGAATATATGATATAAAGCAAATATTCGTCATTGGCTCTATAATAATAATACATACATGCACATATGTTACATACATACAATACATACGCAATGTTTCTTAAAGAGTTGCTAGACTCTTGAGATTTATAGACATATAACACAGTACTCGTACACTAACAAAGTCTCAAATGATCTTTCATTTATATCTATACTTGCTGCACACAGCGCGAGTTGTTGCTCCACCAACTAAAATAAATTTGAAGGAAAGACGTTACACAAATATCCAATTAATATTGAATCATTTTATTGATTTCGGTTCCCGTTGTCCAGATGATTCAGACTAACGGGCCTGAGTAGTGAGCATTCGATAAGTCTCTAATCTCACTTCTCTTTGTCCAAGTGATTCATGAGAACGGGTTTCAGCGGCATGTACTCGAAGATTTTCAAGCCTAAATGTTCGTTGCTCGTCTGATTCTGAGGCTCGTAATGCTCTTTCCTTCCGTGCTTGAGGTGTAAGTCGACCAATTGCTTGTCATTCATTTTGAATAATTTCAGTGGCGCCATCTATCGGAAGTTAATCGCATTAACTTAGAATTCTCCGTCGACTAATGCGCAACAACTTTGCTAAAGATTATATCATGATTAAATGAACAGTTTACGATTTAATTCATTTTTAGTAATTTTCAGTGGCGCCACCTGTTGGAAATAGGTCATACCAACTTAGAAGCCTTCCCCGACCCATGCGCAACAACTTTGCTGAAGATCATAACATGATCAAATGCATAGTTTACGATGCTATAACTTACATACAAACAAACATTCATTTTTATATACATATGTATGTACATATATGGATAGATTACATTGAGCTGACGGGTGACGTATACGTAATATTTTGTTTGACAATAACACTCATACCTTTTTTATTTTTTTTTATTTTATTTTATTTTATTTGCCTATTTCAACGTAAAAAGTAGCCTATAATTCCTTCCAGACATACAGGAAGATACTGTGAAAATTTCAAGAAAATCGGTTCAGCCGTTTAGCCGTCTATAGACTTCAAACAAACCCATAAACAAATAAACACACATTCATTTTTATGTATAAGAAGAAGAAGAAGAAGAAGATAAGAAAAAGAAAGATAACACAGTACTCGTACACTAAGAAAATCTTATATGATCTTTCAATTATATCTATATAAGGTACCCATATAATGTCTTCCCTCAATCCAGTTGTCCTCACAAACTTCTTGATGTTGTTCGATTTCACTACGGCGTCACTACTCTCCCAATAGCTTCCTTTTAGAATGCACTAAAACCACATAAATTTTTTTGTCGCTATTAAAAGATCATCTCCTGGTGTAGCACCAGGGCAGAAGGGCATACCCCTCGATAAATGAATGGCTGTTGCGTAGGATGTAATTCAATTGGGCTAACGTCATCACTCTTGCAGTATCTGTCAATGGAATGAAACAAAACTCTCTTGACTTTTGGGAGAGTATCAATTAGGCTTGTAAAGGGCATAATTACTCGAGGTTTTATCGTAGGACATAGGTCAGAACGTATGGGTTCCGACCTACGTACGAACTGTCACTATGAAGAGGAGCAATCAGCATCAAATTTTCATCTTTCAAATTTCCATACGTTCTCCATGAATTCATTTTTGTTTTCCACCTTTAAAATATCAGTAAATTAAACTCCATGGTCTGGCAGCCTCATTCCATCAAATGTTTATTTGCAATACAAATAACGTACATGTGTGTACGTGTGCGTTCATATATGACATCAAAATAAACATCCGTCCATTTTTATCTTTTTTTCTCACCCTCACTCCCTTTCCTATACATATGTATGTGAATACATAACCGTACAATTACTCATTTAGTAGTAAAGAAAAGAAACCAAATTAAAACAATAACAACAACAACAAAAGGATGTTCAGTTTTTTAATTGAATAAGAGACAAACACACACACAGATACATCTACTTGCAGGCACTTGAATACGAATTCAATTTCATGGCATTCAATATTGTTCTTCGTTAGCACAACATTAACAACCACAACAACAACAACATTGAAGAAATATAAAACGTAACACAATGAAACAAGGAAAGTGGGCATCGCAGTATTCATTGAAGATCGAACACAATGAGAACCACCACCACCTCTCTCACCCTGTGAACAGAATACGAATATACGAGCATTTTGTGTGTTGCCCACGAGAACGATAAGATAATGATCGACAAATTAAAGCAGGTGTTTATAATAAAAAAAACTTGTTATCGATACTGAATTTTGTTTAAAAGTTTTAATTTTTTTTTATTTTTTTAATTTTAATTTTTCTTTTTTAAATTGAACTTTGCTTTGGGGCTATACAAACAAATGCAAAGAAAAATGCAAATATTGTTCGTTTGCATCGTTGTTCTTGTATGGTATGTAGTATGTGTGTGAATGGCATTTGCAAGTGTGTATGTATATCCGGTGGGTGTTTAATGATTGATAGCGTTAAAAAATCTTGGCTGACCATGTTTTTGGAATGAGGCCATCGTTTATTATTTTTTTTTCTGTGTCCTTTTTACAAGATTTAAATTTCATTTCTATTGTAATATTTATTACAGGCTTTTGAATGGTTTCTTTACCCTGACAAATAGTTTCGTTAACAAATACACAATAAAACAATATTTTTCAATTTTTTATAAAATCCGACTGTATATTACTCTACAATAACAGCTTAAAATAGCAAATGCAGGCAATCAAAGTCTACAGTTCTGAAAACTACAATGCCAAGCACAGCTACAAATGCTGAATTATTTGAATACGATTCCCATTCAGTTTGATGGAGATAGAACCAAAGTAGAATAGAATACAATTTCAAACATTTTAGCAAGAAATAATGCTTAGCATAAAAGGCGTGTACCGGATCACATACGTTTTTCTATAAAAAAAGCAAGTCTTTCACAAATTTTCTACAGAAAGGACAAGTTATCATTCAATGATAACTCCTGGTTAGCGTTTCACAACCATCCTGATAGTCTAATAAAGATGAGGATTCTTTCAAAAACATCTTTGTTCAGTGAATAAGTTCTAAGTGCTCAAGAATCCTTCGTCACAGTTTGTCAAATCAGATGCGACAATGTTTTGCGGTCTTCTCTTCTTTCTCATCATCACAGCTTCTGGAAAGAAAATTACTCTCAGATTTGTCTAGACTTTATAGGAAGTTCATTATCCGCTCCTTCCTTTGCCAATGATTAAAGTTAAGAAGTCGCCATAGTCTAGTAGGTAGTGTGTTCGCCTATTAGACGTAACTCCCGGCTTCGTATCCCAGGTCAGACATCAAAAAACGAAATATGAAAAAAATATTTTCTCGGCGACTTCCTCTCAGCAGATTTCTGGCAAATACTCTGAGAGTAAATAAGTCTGCCACGAAAAAGTTTCTCAAAAATCTGTCTTTCGGAGCCGTCGTTAAACTGTAGGTCCCGCCATTCAAGTATAAAATTAAGGCACACAACATGAGTGGTGTGAGGTGAATCTAGGCCGTAATCCTGACTGAAGGGTTGTAATGGCCAATTATGTATGTATGTATGTATGTAAAGTTTGTGTAAAATGGTTTGTTTACTCTTCTGCAGAAGAAAGCCAAGCTATCGTATGAATTTATTTCTGTTGTACTAGCACTTGTAAGTGCTGGTATCCATGTGAGGGTAACCATTGAATGCCTCGGTTATCTCCTTCAGAGTGATGGACAATCTTAATTATGATGCACAAAAGTTCTGGGGCCTAGGCACTGCATTACTGTCAGTAAATATGACATTCGCACAGCGGCTGTCCTTATTATAGCCATTTTTTCAGAAGGCAAGGAGTCTACAATCTGAGAGTAATCGGTACTGGAGATTAAGGGTCAATACGTCTAGCTTATCCATGAGACCAACAGTTTGCTCTGTAGATAGCCTGTTTAGTGCAATACAAAGTGTCGTCCGAAAACCGCATAGTCTAGTAGGTAGTGCGTTGGCTAATTAGACACAAGCTTGTGAATAAAAACGAACGACATCGTCTCAGAAGTCTTCTGGCAAAAATTTGTAGAGTAAATAAAAATGTTTCAAAAAATCTATCGTTTACAGTCGACTTTAAATTGTAGATCTAGCCACTCATGAATAAAAATTAATACAACAGGGGTGGTATTAGGAGCATGATTATAATCCTGACTAAAGGGCGGTAATAACCAACTAAGTAAGTAAGTAATACAATCAATTAGTCCGGAGGATTAAGTCTCTCTCTTGTCTTTGAAAACAGCAATTCATTCAGTAAGCAGTCAATCGAGTATAATGTAATGTAATGTACTCCTCACGGGGTCTAAAAGTTTGAATCTTAAAATATCACGAATTCTTTTGATTGTTAAATTCTATTATAGTTTCCTATGCTCTGTGAACTGTTTTGCTCATTTTTTAATTGCATATTCCTTTAAGAAATATTTTTTTTTTGCCAATTTTAATATAGATTTTTAAGCTTTTGATTAATTTTCTTATTAAAACATGAAAAACTAAGCATATAAGGTGGCATTCGTACCTTTTAATTCGCTTTTCATTATGCTACTGCTTATTTTATTTATTCTATCAAAAGTCATGTTAGAACAGACTAACTGACTGACTTGTATACGAAATCTAAACGAAATACTCAACCTGCATTTGTTTTATTTACTTGACATACTCGTGTATGTGTATACCTTCTATACAATATATAGTAGATGTATGTATGCAAGCATAGTGAATGAATATAATATTCCTTTTTTTCTTTTAGTTTTTCTCTTATAAATCATATAACGGTAGTCCTCTTGCTTGAATTATATTGAGTTTGTGTAAATGTAAGAGAATATGAAAGAGAGAGTATTTTTTTTTTCTGTGTGTGTGTATGCATACATACATACTCGTATATTACCAAGTGTTACTGCTTTAATAAACGAACGTATACAAGGATATTTAAATTTTTTTTTTTAAATTGTCTGCTTTTCTTCTTACATTACTATACGAAAAAAAATGTAAAATGAAAATGAAAATGAAAATGAAAAGGAAAAGAGAGAAAAAAGCGAAATTTTCTTACCGTTTTTTTGTTTGTTGTTTTTGGTTTCTTATTAAAATTTCTTATTATATTGCTGTTGTTGTTGTTGTTGCAAAAACTTGGTCATTAATTAAATCCAACATATTGTGTACATTAAAACACTAGGTTTATTATGTTATTATATTTTCTTTTTCAGTTGTTGTTGTTTTTATTATTATTAATATTGTATTTATTGTTGTTGCTTTAAACGTCCTTGATTTATATTTCTAGTGCAATGACTCGCTTGTAAGCTTTTTTCAATGCATTTTGTTGTTGTTGGCTTAAATGCCACTACTTTATGTGCACGATATTTTACTTTTTAATTTATTTTTTTTTTATTAAAATAAAAAAACTTAAGAAAAAACTTATTCCTTCTAAATTGGCAGTTTTAAGTTTCACTTTTTTCTCTTATATATTTTTTGTTTTTGTTTTTTTTAACACTTTCACTATTTATTTAACATTTTTATTTAATTAAAAAAAAACATTTTTTAATCAACTTTTTTTTTAAATTCTATCACATGTTGTTGTCCAGGCATTTTAAAATTAATTTCCTTTTTTTTATAATTTAACTATCAAGGTTATCTTTTCTTTAATCATTATTAAATGTTTATAATAAGTTTAGCAAGCTCTTGAAATACTTCTTTTTTTTTAGCTTATACTTTTACTGCATATAATTTAAAAAAAAATGCCAAAAAAAAATGAAATTAGAAAAAATTCTCTGTTTTAAACACATTTTGTTTTGATTTCTTGCATCCTCGTTGTGTTTAAGTCGCCTATACAGCTGAATGAAAACACTCAACTAAAAATATATTGTTTTTGTTTTTCGGTATATGTTATTTGTAACAGTAAATTTTCGCTCTGAAATCCTTTTGGCAACTCAATCTAATCAGAGAGCAATAGCAAGTGAGACAGAGAGGGACACTCTCCTATAAGTTATTACGCATGCCCCTTTAAACGAAATTTCATTGAAACTTTTCATGTAAATAAACAACAAGGAAACCGTTATTTTGAATTTATTTCACAAACATATTTTACAGGGGGACCAGCCGTTCTTTTTTGTTACTAAATAGTAGTAGTAAGGAAATCCCTAGCCTGGCCGGACAGTGTCATACTAAGTTGTTGAGCATATCTTTGAATAATGTAGACTTCGTCTTCGACGATACTAATGTCAATATAGAGTGTCCAATGGATTTTGTCCCATTATCTACCCTTGACCGATGTGTGAAATTTGCCATGCCATGAAATCAGGATTACGGCCTACCTTCTCACACCACTCATGTTGTGTGTGTTAATTTTATACTTGAGTGGCGGGACCTACAGTTTAAAGTCGACTCCTAATGACAGATTTTGAGAAACTTTTTCATTCAGTTTTATTTACTCTCAGAGCTTTTTCCAGAAATCTGCTGAGAGGAAGTCGCCGAAGATATATTTTTTTCATATTTCGTTTTGATATCTGTCCTGGGGCTCGAACCTGGGCTTTACGTCTAATAAGCGAACACACTACCTAGTAGACTACGGCGACTACAAGGGGAAATATATAAAATACAATTAAGAATTTTGCAATATTTCTCATAAAATACTTCAAATTGCTGCATTCACTGTCGTTGCCAAAGGTTTTTGTAAAATTATAGAGTTTGCTGGTTCTGTCAGGTGACAGTTAAGGGGGAAACCATTCCGTTTTGTTGCCACAATAAATTTTTATGAATTATAAATATTTGCAGGAAATTATACAGTTCGGATGCATCAAAAAAATGATAAAAATTTGAAACAATTGCCTCCTATGGGGTTCCCAATATATTGATAACTATTTTGATTCCTATCTTATCAATTTTGACAATCAAAAATTGTACAAAAAATTGCACTGGCCTCCAGCAAAGAAGAATCAGAAGAAATACATGAGAAATTTGTTGGCCTGTTATCAATCACAATTTTAGTAAAAAAAAAAAAAAGAATTTTTAACAGAGATTTTTGGTATTTTAATTGATGTCTTATCATATCATTTAATTTATCTTAACTACATATACAAGAGCATACCTACATATGCTATTGCAGTATAGGCAGAATCCACAACTACATACTTACAATGCTTCAATTTCAGCAGCCACTGGAATTACTTTGTCAAAATATTTATTCAATATGAAAAAAATATATTCAAGTCATTTCAATTTTAGTTTGTTTAACTAATGAAACATAATTACGTATTAAATACAGTCGGGGGAAAAATAATAGGGACCCTATAATGTAAAATGAATTATCTAACTTACAAATCAAATAAGTGCTGCATCAAACAATCAATTTTCTTCTTATCCCTATCAGTCCAGTAGAGCCTACCAATATTGCTCATACACACTTTTTGCCAACTAAATTAGCCCTCCCTTTAAAATATAAAAGCGAATATCCAGTTTAACTGACCCATGTCGGAAGTTGTGAGCTCTTTACCATTTCTGGCTATTGGATGAGGGTTGGATAACATTGTAAGAACGGGCACTGTTTGGTTAAAAGATATGAGGCTTGATTTCTCACCTCAAAAGATAACCGCACCATAGAGGAAGTCGTCACATCCTCCGAGTGTTGGGCCCTCACCCACTAAATCCCCCCCTCGTTTCTCGTGGACTAATTGTGTCCACTCCGCAACTACGGTGGTATTACTTCGGAGTGGAGTCCTTTTGGCCTTTTGGCCCTTGCGTGTTCATATCCGCATCGGGATTGCGTATCGAAAGTTGAGGAAACATCTAAGCGTCTCCACTATTCCTTTCGTCTAAGTCCCTGTTTCGGTTCCGCTTGGCACGTGTGCCAATATCATCCGACATGTTGACATGTTCTGCGGCCTCAAGATCTCTCTTTTTCAGTCTCAGAATGCGCTCCACGTAATTCACCACTGGGGTCCAATTTTCAATATTCGCAATCATAATCTCGACAATATTAGCGACCGTGATCGTTCCAACTGTTGACGCCAGTACAGTACGATAGCTCTGCCAGTGTGCCAGCTCGAAAATAGTGTGCTCTGCATCATCAATTACCTTATCTTCCTCGTAAGGCAATAAGGGGAGGCGCTCTTACCCATTTTGTGCAGGTAGTTTTTAAAATACCCATGACCCGGTAGCATATGTGTTACTACACTACACATATGTTTACCTCTCTGAATTTCCGTCCAATCCATAGCCCGATATCCGGAATAAGTCTCGCCGTCCACCTTCCTCTGTCTTCATCGTCCCATCGTCGTTGCCGTTTTGAGATAGTGTTTTGCCTGAAGCAACTTGTTATATAATTTCCGGTCGATTTCGATTTGTAAATCTCCATTCGCTCCGCCGCCAGTAGATCCACAGGAATTGTACCTGCAATCACAAGTACGGCTGGCGCGGACACTGTACGATACGTCGAAGTGCAGCCGTTCTCTGTACTGTTATAAGTGAACACGCCTGCTTCCTAACATTGAGCGTTTCGGCCTAAATTTCACTCCCATAAAGCATAATGCTGTTACTAACCTTCATCAGTAGTCTCCTTCTCGCCGGTAGCGGGCCTCCAATATTCGCCACTAATCTGCTGAGCCGGCTTTAGACACTCATAGTTGGAAACAACTCCTTGGAGCCCTATGATCAACAGCGAAATGATCTCGATTTTAATCTCAATAACGAAAGGGTGGATCTGTTTTACAAGCGTTATGTTCGCTCTAGTGTTGTGCCAGCTTCCCACTTTTTTTCTAAATAACGGAGTGAAAAATAGTAATTTTTTCATTGCGTTCTTATGCTTATAAGCGAACACTGTATATTTTCTAAATGAAATTAGAAAGAACTAGATATTTTTGGCAAAAAAAAAAATACAGTTTTTATCGTAATGTTTCTCATAACGGTTATCATAATGTTTCTGTAGAAATCATAACCGTAACGAGCATATATAAAAGTGACAACTATTTAGAAAACTGAAATCAGTTCTTCTATAATTTTTGGACCCACCTCTTCTATACTAGCAACGACAAGTAAGTTCTAATGGCAATAGTGAATTTCAAGAAGAAAGCTCTTTGAAAAAGTGTATTATTTTTTAGTGTTTCCAAGATTTTGCATCTGTCTTGCTATTATACTGCTCCAGCTTCAATGGCAAACAGTTCTCGCCTCCGTATTCGATTACGCCATCAATGTGTGTGAAAATGTTTCGGACTACATATACGTACAAAATATCGAAGATTGCAGTCGATATTATGTGTGTATCGATGGTCAAGCCATAGCACGACAATGTCGTACGGGTCTATACTTTGATGCCAATCGTCAGGCTTGTGTAGCAACACGTAACGTTTGTTTACAGTGTCCCAAGCATAAAAAAGCCAATTTACCGTTACTTAAGACTTGCGACAAGTATGTGAGCTGTTACTATGGCAACATTTATTTGAGAAAATGCGAGGATCAACAGCAATTCAATAGAATAACTGGCAAATGTGATGCGGCTAAAAACGTGGACTGTGTAGACAATCGTTGTTCAATACATGTCTTAGATAATAATGCTACATACGTGACTAGTGCCGCTAAATGTGAGAAATATTTCATGTGCCAAGAGGGCAAAATGAAAGCGTTGTCTTGCGGCAAAGGTTTATATTTCAGTACGAAATGTAATTGCTGTGATCTAAAGGATAATGTTGAATGTCTGGTGAGTACTATTGCTTGATTACAAACCTAAGGACTTTAGGTTCAAAACTGGGAGAAGGCGAAAGAGTCATTGACAATTCGAATACTTTTAACTATTATTTCAGATCGAGGAAAACCCAGAGTCCAAGCTTACAAATGTTAAGGAGAAACGCATCTCCCAGGAAAGCGTGATGGAAAAACTTCATTTGCCCACCATATTGAGTAGCAATGTCAATATTAAATGCCCTACCACTGGTTCCTTTATCTATCCCTACCACGGCAATTCTGACTACTACTATACCTGTATTAATGGTCAAGCTTCTCTGCGAGCCTGTGCCAAGGGTTATCAATACAATGTCACCGAGAGACGATGTGTTAAACCAAAACTAGAAGAAGACAATGACATGGCAGACTTTGAATTGAAGGTACCTATAGAAGAAGTTGAATTATTTGAAGTCAATTGTCCCTTAGAGGGTGCCACAATCATGGCTCATAGTGAAAGTAAAGAAAAATACATTTTATGCATGAATGGCCAACCTACAGTGTTTGATTGTGCCGAAGGTTTATTTTACAATGACAAATTGAAAAAGTGTTCAGAATATGTGGGTGACATGGCCATTTATCAAGCCGCTTTACCTGGAGAAACCAATAACATTATGTGTCCCAAATTTGGCACATTTAAATATCCCCACGCTAATGACACGCACTATTACTTGTGTACCGATGGAAAGGTCTACATATTGGCCTGTGATAAGGATGAAGTTTTTGATAGTGAAATAAATATTTGCCGTGAAAAGCCTGAAACGGATATGAAAAGAAATGAAACGTTAACGAATGATGAAAACACTGCGGATAAACCCAGAGCAACCATAGTAGCTGAGTTTGCCAGCAATATTATATGTCCGAAATCGGGCACCTTTATGTTCCCGCATAGCCAGAGGAATCGTTATTACGTCTGTATCGATGGTCATGCTATAGGTTTTGCTTGTGCCGACGGCTATATATACGACTCTGAAGTGAATGCCTGCAAACCCGATAATCAAACTTTACCGGCAGATGTACCCGCACCTACTTTACTCGATGAACCGATCAATATTTTTTGCCCCTCTTCAGGAGCTTCGAAATTTCCTCATTTGGCAAGAAATAAATTCTATTTGTGTATTAATGGCATGGCTTCCGTATTAGCATGTCCACAGGGTACTTTATTCGATGCTGAATTGTCAAATTGTCGCGCCCACTTGGAACAAGAACAGGAGGATGATGACTCCGAAGTTCAAACAACAACGGAAGTCACAGTGGCATGCCCTAAACTGGGTACTTTTGTTTATGCTCACACTAACAACACGCAATATAATGTTTGTTTAGATGGCCAATCAATTGTATTGACTTGTAACGAGGGTCTAATATTTGATCCTAAAGAGAAAATTTGTCGTACTCCCAACGAAAACAAGGTAGAAAATATTAAAGTATTGGTCGATCTAAAGGCGACTCCTACCGAAATTGTAACTACTGCTGAAGAAGATAATAATTCAAGTGTAGTATTAAAGACAATTCCTACTGAAAACGTTGAAGGTATCGAACTGCATACTCCAGAGGAAACTGAAGTAAATAAATCTATGGAAATCGAAAGCTCCGATGTTAATAAAATTCCGCAGAGTTCTAAAGTTGAAGATTTAGAAGCCTTCGAAGACTTAAAGGCAATTCCAGCTGAACATGTTGCAAGTGTAGATACTCTTGAAGTCTCTGAAACTTTGGAAGCTGATAGCTTAGATTCTTCTGATGGCGAAAACAATTCGGAAATTCTTAAACAACATAATGAAGTCCTATATGCCATAGAGCACAACATCAACGACATCACGGCAACAACAGACGAAGTAGACCAATCAGCTGTAGCTGAAAATATTTAAATTCTAGAATCTTGAGATAAAATTTCAGATTTAACTGTAAAAAGTTATTTTTTTTTAGAAAATATAAGACAAACAATATAGAGTTTAAATGTGGCGTTTATTTTTAAAACTGTAGATATGCTCTCGCAATAATGCCCTATTTTAAGTGTTTAGGAATACAATTTTCGAATAAAAACTAAAGGGATTTCAGTTTAAACCCGAAAACCCCTACCTTAGTAGCAAAAACAATCTGCTGCAGACAATCACTAGCGATGGATATGGAGGGAGGATATCTTAACTACACTGGACACAGCGTGCTGGAGTTATAGAGATTCCTAAGGCCCTAGAGAAATCCTAAGTGCAAGCTTTTGGTATGTGACAGTACGGTTACAGACAAACCCAACTGAAATAGTTCCAATTGCAAAATTTGTAATTAAAATAACGACTCTTGGAATATCAATAAATAGCAAGAGAAGCCAAGCACGTCATAATGATATACAAAAGGCTTAGAGGGGAATCCTAAGAGTGCATCATGGCGGGCGATCTATGGGACTATTGCTTGGGTAGGTAGATCAAGTGTGATATTCAAGTACATACAGTGGTGTTGTCGAGCCGGAACGCTCCGGAACGTCGTTCCGGTACTTCCTTTTTGGACAGGAACGCATTCCGCAACTAAAGATGATTTCTGATAACGAGAATTGGCTGACGTTTTGAAAAAAAAAATTGAAAAGAATTGCTGATTTTTTTCTTCTAATTTTAGACGAATTTTTATATGTATTTTTATAAGCAAGGGTTTGAACCGAACCCGAACCGGAACAAAAACCGGAACGAACCGGCTTATTTTTCCGAACCGTGAACCGGAGTCCGGAATGTTTTTTTCTGATGAAACGGAACTCGACCCGAAAAGCAACAAATACGTGAACCCGAACCCGAACTAATTACTACTTAAGAATTTGTCTATATATAATTATATACTTATACGCGTTCCGGTAAAAAAAATGAGCACAACACCACAGATGTGTTGGTATATATTTAGCGATGAGAGTCTGTCCTACAGAAACGCTCAAGACTCTGATGGATTAAAATCAATGGCACATGCTAGTAAGGACCAGAGCTTTGCAAACTATAGTTAGGACAATGGAAAACATACGGGGCATTGTGACTTAATCAGATGGCTGACAGGTGAATAAAGATGATCTGTCGGTGTACTTTGAAATGAACAAATTTTCCTCGAAAAAAACCAATCTGAACAGATCTCATTTCTAAGTTTTAAAAGATTTCTTTTTTATTTTTAAACAAATTTAATATTTAAATTTAACTAGACTTGATGGCTTGTTTTTCCTTTACTTCGGTTGTTGCTGCTTAGAGCGTATAATACTTTCTTTCAGTTCTCTTATGCGCGCCCTCTCTGCTCTCAAATTATCGGCTTGTGACCTTAAATCGGAAGAGAAACCCTGAAACATGCTTAACATGGTCATGATTAATTGCTCCTTCTCATCGTTGGTGGCAGCAGCATTCAAGTCAGCCATTGTAGGCATTTGAGGGATGGTAAACGTATCTATGTTTGCCAAGTCGGCTGCAATAGAAGTCAGAGGAGTTGCTACAGGTACAGTAGGTTCTACTGCAGTAGGTGCTACTGTTGCTTTAGTTTTAGTGCCTGCCGCATGAGTTTTATTATCACACACATCATTTTCCTTTTTACTCATATGATTTTCTATCAATTCAGTTGTATTGATCATATGTTGGACCCGCTTAAATTGTGCCTTTAGACGAGCTATTTCAGCTAGTTTTTCTTTAATATATTCGGCTTCTTCGGCATCATCTACCTCTTTCGATTCCTTGTTATCTTCAGATGTCGTAGAGTTACAGGCTTCCGTCTCAACTACTGAAGTAGTTTCACTGACTGTTTTAGATTGCTGTTCATATGCTTGTCTTCTTTCCTGCTCTTCACGGTCCTGTTGTTCTCTCAAACGTTGTAAGTCTTCGGCTCTACGACGCAATTGTTCCATTTCTTCCATCAATTGACGGTGTTCAGCTTGCATATCGGCTAAAGCCTGATTGGAGTTGGCTAAGCGCTGGCTCAATTCGTCATGTTCCAAAGCTGGCTGTGGTTTATTGCTTTCGTTGACCATTTCTGAAATTTGAAGAAGAAAAATTTTAATTAAAAACAAGGCTCTAAAATTTTTCAAATGCGATCCCCCCGAACAGTAAGACTTTTATTCGGTTAATTCTTCTTCTTCTTATTTAGCTATTAGCATCCCGTTAATCGGATTTCGGCCCGCAGCCTTCCTCTGCTTCTTGCGCTCCTACGCCAGTTGGCTACATTTATCGTTGGGGGCTTGCTTCTAGCGCAGATCAAGTCGTCCTGTCAGCTGACTTCAGCTAATCCATGGACATGGCCTAGCTAACGCAGCCTCTGTATATTAATGCGCTGCACAACGTCCATGATCGTTTAATTCTACCTTTGAGATTTGTTTAATTATTTTAAGTTCAATTAATTTTGGGGATAATTAGGACTATGGAAAGACTCAGCGGATAGGCTCATGTGTTCAATATGTTTATTTTTCCACTTTTAAAACACACCTCGCATATTTTGTAGGCCTATACCCCCAACAAGTGCTAAACCAAAGAAACATTTTACAATCCATTTCTACTCTTTCTAAAGAGAAATACAGATTTTTCTCTTTTAAATACTTTACTATACTAAAATACTCTCTCACACTTATGCGATCAGCAATCTTATAAAACTGAATCTATAAATAGCGAGTTTTCCACTGAAACAAAAAAAATATTTACACAATATAATATTTCTTATCAAAAAAAAAGGAAAATTTCGATTTCAAAATTTCAAAAAATATACACATTTATCAATAAAAAATAAACAATGTCTATTACCTTTGAATTAAAACTGTAGTTTATTATTATTTAATTTAAAATTTAAAAAAAATTAAATAAAAATCCTTACGACGCAATTTAATAATGCTGTTAGACGAAGGAAATTCGTAAGAAAACTGAATATTTTCTTAAATTTTCTTTATACTCATAAACTAGGCAAAAACCCGGCGTGCTTCGCATCCCCCATTTTATAATGCAATTGAATTAAAAAAAACGTTTGGTTCGCTTATATACAATAATATTTGTTAACACCATAATAAAATCAATTAAAAACTAATTCTTTAAAACGAAAATATCTTCATCCTGTCTATAATCAGTGTGTGATTTAATATTCTAAACATGCGATAATACATACATATATAACTCCACAGAAGAGGATGACACTTAAAATAATACGTAATATATTCATATGGTAGTCGCCGTAGTCTAGTAGGTAGTGTGTTCGCTTATTATACGTAAAGCCTGGGTTCGAGCCCCAGGCCAGACATCAAAACGAATTATGAAAAAAAAATTATTTCTTCGGCGACTTCCTCTTAGCAGATTTCTGGCAAAAACTCTGGGAGTAAATAAAAACCTGCCATGAAAGAGATTCTCAAAATCTGTCGTTAGAAGTCGCCGTTAAACTCTAGGTTTCGCCACTCAAGTATAAAATTAAGGCACACAACATGAGTGGTGTGAGAAGCTAGGCCGTAATCCTGACTAAAGGGTTGTTATGGCCAATTATGTATGTATGTATGTGTACTCATATGGGTGCTGTCATGTCCACTGCTTAATATTACAAATTAAGTGGTAGCCCCTTATTTACTTTATTGCTCATTACAACCATGTAGTCAGGACTACGACCTAGCTTCTCACACCACCCAGATTGAGTGTGTTAGTTTTATCCATTTTATGGCGAGATTTTTTGAAAAAACTTTTCATTTTAGAAATACATTTTAATTAATACAATATTGTAGTCGCCGTAGTCTAGTAGGTAGTGTGTTCGCTTATTAGACGTAAAGCCCGAGTTCGAGCCCCAGGCCAGACATCAAAACGAAATATGAAAAAAAAATATTTCTTCGGCGACTTCCTCTCAGCAGATTTCTGGCAAAAGCCCTGAGAGTAAATAAACCTGCCATGAAAAAGTTTCTCAAAATCTGTCGTTCGGAGTCGACGTTAAACTGTAGGTCCCGCCACTCAAATATAAAACTAAGGCACACAACATGAGAAGTGTGAGAAGCTAGGCCGCAATCCTGACTAAAGGGTTGTTATGGCCAATTATGTATGTATGTATGTGTACTCATATGGGTGCTGTCATGTCCACTGCTTAATATTACAAATTAAGTGGTAGCCCCTTATTTACTTTATTGCTCATTACAACCATGTAGCCAGGACTACGACCTAGCTTCTCACACCACCCAGGTTGAGTGTGCTAGTTTTATCCATTTTATGGCGAGATTTTTTGAAAAAACCTTCCATTTAGAAACCTAGCTATTGTATCTTAAATATATCCCAAATATACAATAATTAATACAATATTGTAGTCGCCGTAGTCTAGTAAGTAGTGTGCTCGCTTATTAGACGTAAAGCACGAGTTCGAGCCCCAGGCCAGATATCAAAACGAAATATGAAAAAAATATTTCTTCGGCGACTTCCATTTCTGCCAAAAGCTCTGAGAGTAAATAAACCTGCCATGAAAAAGTTTCTCAAAATCTGTCGGTCGGAGTCAACGTTAAACTGTAGGTCTCGCCACTCAAGAATAAAATGAAGGCACACAATCCTGACTGAAGGGTTGTAATGGCCAATTATGTATGCATGTTATACAATATTAACTTGGCATGGGAGTTAGGTCGTTCACTTAAAATATAATGCCCTGATCTTCATTAAAGACCATCACCTAAATTATAAAAAAATATCCAGCAATTGGTCTACTGCAAGTTAAAACTGCCTTAGCTTTCAAACAAACAAATAGACATTCGTTTATACGCATATATATATAAAGATAAAAATACTTGCGTATTGAAAATTACTTTTTAACAAAGAAAAATCTCTTTTGATATTAAATTTTCTGCTCATGGTCTCTCCATTTTTTTTTATATTCTTCAATGATTTAAGAGAATAAGTACATGGTGCTGCGCTTCACTCTTTGTTAAAATCTTTTAAAATATTTTGCTTTTCACGGCAGGTTTCCATTTTGGAATCATATACCAGACCGGGTGTACAATCCATAATAACACCACGACCCTTCATGCAGAAGTAGTACTTGTCCTCCTGTTTATGTGGATAGAAATGGACACCCTCTGAAGGACACTTAATATTAGCGGTTTTTGGCGGCATTTTCGAAAGTGGTTTAATGTTGCGCTGTATAGTTGATATCTGTAAAAAGAAAGTACAAGATTACTTCTTAAATCGAATAAGAATAGTCTTTATAGTTAATTCTTTGTAATGTCTAAAGGGCAAAGCTTTGAAAATCAAGGTCGAGGGTGATTCTATAGCTCTTCGTTCTTCTTTCCTTTCTTCTTCACTTTTAGATAACCTATTCTTTGTATATTTACATATCATCCTATCGCTTATTACCTCCTTATTTGCTAGAGTTATTTAATATATCTTCTTAACCTAACCTAACCTAAAAATAAAATTAAATTTAAAATAGTAATTTTCAATTTCAAGCTTCTTATACTGGCCCTAAAGATAAAAATTTTTCACCGGAAATTACTACATTAATATGTAAATTCTATGCTAAAATTATATTGAAAGCAGTTCTCTGATTGGTTCTTATGGCTATAGAAATGTTTACTCACCGTACAGTTAACATTCGTGGGGAAATCGCAACAATTACATTCAGGATTGAATTGTAAGCCATTGGCACAGTATTCAGCATATGGGATGCCATCCATGCACACATAATATTTATCGCAAGCGGCCTTACTGCTTAAGAACGTTATATTTTTTGGATTATTAAAGATGGTGCACATATTATCCACACAATCCACATATTGGGGGAAATCGCAGCGATCAGTATTGGCATTATATTGGAGGCCATCACAACACTCACGCACCACGGGTGTGCTAGCATAGCATAAAACATATTTTGTGCACGTGCGATCATAACAGAACGATGACAAAGCCGATGTACAGTTTTTAACACACTGAGCTTTTTCGGGTTCAGTACAAGATTGAGTTTTCGAATCGAAGAGGTAACCTTGATTGCATTTTCTCAATATGGGGATCTTATCCATGCAAACATAATAGGCAGAGCAGTCATTTAGAACCGGTAAAAAGTTATTATTAGCTACATGCTCACAGATATTGTTTTCCGCTTTTGTTGAAACACAGGCCAAGAGTATGGCGATGGTGAATATAAATAATTTCACTGCAAATTAGAAACAAAAATTATTAATAAAATAAATTGTAAATATAACTGTAAACGTACTTCTGCTTATTGGTTCTGTTTGCGAAATGTTCCAAACAATTCGAAAACTAACCGTCTTTTATAGTTTAAATTAAAAATAAAAATTGCTTTTAACAAGAAATTGTTGATGATATTTTGGCAATTAAAATAATTAAATTTTTATCATCATTTGGCAAAACAGTTCCTATTAAAACACTGATAAAGTCTCAATTTGGTAGTGTTTCCTATTTTTGATAAATCAGGAAAATTAAAGGCTAATACGATATATTTTAATTGCCAAAGTAAGTTCCATATTTAAAGCCTGTTTAATCGAAAGCCAGTTAGTTATCATCAGACGATTCTCTAAGGTGAACTTCTCTAACTTTGTATAGCAATGACCGGAAAATATGGAAGTATATGTAGTAGCTAGGCTAGGTACCATTGATTTAAATTCCCTTGCTTACTGCATGACAGCTGAACCCACTTTTGATTCAGGTTTTTTAACAAAAGGTCTGGAATGATCCTGTTATAACAATAGTCCTTTAAATGTGCGTGGTTCCAAAACGGATTTCGTTAAGGTCGGACGTTGATTGGGATCGGAGATGTAGGCGACGAAGCTAACTTTTTGTCAAATTAGCGAAATCGAGCAAAATCAGATAAAAATCGACCTAGTGGGCTGGATAGCCATAGCCTCAACGATTCCAAAACAGTTTTCCTTACAATCGAGTTGTATTTGGGACCGGAGATATAGGCGTCGAAGCTAATTGATTTCTTCAAATGGGCAACAATGGCAAAATCGGGTAAAAATGGACCTAGTGGGAAGAATGGACCTAGTGGGGTGGATAACCATAGTCACAAGAATTCCAAAACGGGTTTCCTCATGGTCGTGCGTTACATGGGACCGCAGATATAGGCGACGAAGCTAATTGATGCCTTGAAATGAGCAACAAAGGCAAAATAGGAAAAATATGGACCTGGTCTGAAAATTGGACCTAGTGGGCTGGATAGCCATAGTCCCCAGGATTCCAAAACAGGTTTCTTTATAGTCGTGCGTTACGTGGACCGGAGATATGATAAAGTACTCTATTTAAATACAGATAAAAATTAAATTTTAGTTAATTGGACTTCAAAATATTAATAATTCTCATTGAGTTCATATGCATTTATATGTATATATACAACAAAATGTCGTATTTTTCACAAGTTGTATTTCTTTTGTAGATGACTTGCATTTTTTAGTTGATGACTTGCATCTTTTTTGAGTTTATGACTTGTATTTTCCTTGGTCGATGACTTGCATTTCTTTAGTAGATGACTTGCATGTTTTTGAGTTGATGACTTGCATGTTTTTGGTGGATGACTTGCATTTTTTTTTTTTTGAGTTGATGACTTGCATGTTTTTGGGCGATGACTTGCATTTTTTTGGTAGATGGCTTGCATTTTCCTTGTTCGATGACTTGCATTTTCTTTGATAGATGACTTGCATTTTTTAGTTGATGACTTGCGTTTTATTTGGTAGATGATTTGCATTTTTCTGATAGATGACTTGCATTTTTGTTGGTTGATGACTTGCTTTTTTTGGTCGATGACTTGCATTTTTCTTGGTTGATGATTTGCATTTTCTTTGGTCGATGATTTGCATTTTTTAGTTGATAATTTGCAGTTTTTAGTCGATGACTTGTATATTTTTAGATCGATGACTTGTATATTTTTAGATCGATGACTTGCATTCTAGGTTGATTTTTTTTTTGGACAATGACTGGAATATTTGTGGACGATTACTTGCATGTTTTGGACAATGACTGGCATATTTGTGGACGATTACTTGCATGTTTTGGATGATAAATTGCATTTTTTTATGTCGTTGATATTTTCTATATCTCTGGTCCGAAATAAAACTCGATCATAAGGAAAACTCTTTTGGAATCCTTGATATCATTTCTACCCTTGCCCACTAAGTCCACCTATCCCACAAGTCCATTTTGATCCGATTTATATAGAGCACTTTTTTTTTTGCTAATTTGACAAAAAGTTCGGTCCCAATTAGACTACAATTATTATATTAAATTCTTCAGCGAAAAGTCAGTCTTGACTCAGAGTGCCGTAATAATAGGATAATACTGGCAGGCCATAATTATTATTATTATTAATTGTTATTATTAATATAATTTTTTAAAATTTTTTGTTCGCTTAGAGAACTCTTATCGGTTAACGGCTTTATTTGGCAATGCAATATACTAAAAACGATCTGGCTGCCTATGTACCGAAATCTTTCGTCTGGCAACATCAAATTTCGACGAGTTGTCAGCCGGAATTGAATGGAATTTTTTGCATTACAATTGCATCGAAATTGTTTTTAATTAAATCGTCGTTTAAAAACAATTTAAATCAACAAATTTAGTTAAAAAATATTAAACGGTGTACAAAGTTTACGAATAGCAAGAAATTTTGCATAAAAATTAAAAAATAAATCCAAAACGGCCGTGGAAAAAAGTGTCTGTCTGTGCTAAGGGCGTGCAAAAACATAAAAGAAAAGAAAAAAAAACGATCAATGAAAATTTATATTGAAAAAAATAGAAACAATTTATAAAAGAATTTATATTACATAAAATGGCTCCTGTTAAAAATCCCCATTCAACAAACAAAAATGCTGTAAACAATAATACTATTGCCCACAGCAATAGCACTAATCCTCCATCGGCTGTACAAAATGCTACAACTGCAGCTAACAATTCCTCGCATGCAGCAACTGGGCAACGTAAACAAACGGGCACGGTTCCCAAAAGCTCCACAAAGTCAACCATAAATGATAATACAATAGCAATTGACTCTCAACAACAACAACAGCAACAGAATGGTCAAAAACCTTTATTACAGCCAACTGGAGTATCTCAAATGGCTAATCGTTCTAGTCCTTTGAATATAGTCGCATCAATTCAACACCAGCAGCAGCAACAACAACAACATATGCGTTCTCATCAACAACATAAAAATACTGAAATTGTTGCACCCATAAGAAGGGAACTCAAAGATTTAAATGTAAGTTAATATATTAAAATTATATAAGAGTTGAATGTTGATTATAAGCCCACATTGCAACTTTAATTAATAACAGAAAAATATCGGCTGACTGACCAATTTTTCTTATAATTACCGATGATTTCGTCTATTTTATAGTTTGAAAGGATCTAAGTCCTTAAGAATTAAAAATCAATTTATCAGTTCTATGGTTAATTTTTATAACTATTGTAATTAGGTGCTGTTAGTAATATCTTAGAATATTCTTAAATTCTGGCAATTTTCTCTGATCAGATACGATAAGGTTACAATCAAGTCCTTAAAAAACAGTTTATTCCTTAGCAATCATTAGACACAATACAAAGGACTTGAGATTTACACAAGCAAACAATATGATGATGTTTTCCATTGAAGTTTCCAATTTCAAGGTTCAGCACTGTTTCCAATACCATATCGATAATATTTGAGCTACCTGAATAGGGAAATTGCCGTTACTAATGATTTCAATGTTCATAACTGTTCTCGAATTCACCATTCAAGTCATACAACATCACAGGATTATAGTGTAGTCATTTCTGAAGCTTTACTTTGATAAGTTTTCTGACTCGGCATTACGCTTTTAGAGTAAGAATATGGTTGTAGGACAAAGACGAATCTGTTTGCTGGAGATTGCATCGTAAGTAAGGAAGCTTGAGATACCTCTCGTTTTTATGTATGTCGAAATTAAAGCATTGCAAAATTTACAGTCTATTATTGTCAAAACGAACGGAACTATTTTAAGAAGAAAAGGGTACTGAATCTTGTTTTTGATAGGTTTCATGACAGGACGACTTCATGTAAAACTAACGTTTACTGGAAGTAATGTAAGAGAGCTTAAGATTGTAGAGTACATCCAATGCCTATACCCTAGAACACAGAAGACCAGACACTAGATGTTTTCTCTAATGACTTTAGAAAATTGCCGACTGTTAGGATTTTGAGCTACATCTCGGGCATTGGTTAGCTGACGAGATTCTTTTCACTACAGCTTTTCCAATTCTTTCTTTTCTCTTTGTCAACTATCATCATAATGTTTTTATAGTTTTCACCCGTTTCGCTCTCAGTTTCTCTTCTCTTCTCGTTTTTTTTTTTGGGCTTCCTACGAGACTGAAGGTAACAATAATGCATCTATTCCTTTATAATAGTGTCTTGTTCCCTGTACGTTCACTAGAGTTCGGAATGCTTTGTCATCAAAGTAACAAGCCTTCACTGATCATTTGTTAAATGCTAAAAACTGGCAATGTGGTGTCTACCGTAATTAGCCTGTAGCCTATTAGATTACTTGTAACGGTTGAAAACCAGTATATTAACCATAGGGCCTAAAGCCATATCATTTGCCAGTCCTTGATACAAATGTTTGACTTATAGATTCACTCAAAGGCTTTTAAAGCTGCTTGATTATGTATAAAGATTCACATATAATTTTCAAATATCCGAATCTATACAAATAGCAGATACTTTGATACCTCTTGTTTATTTTTGAGATGATAAACCTTTTATTTAGATGCATACTTATAGACCTCTAACTCTGTAAATTGAGTTCCTTAGAGAAGACTCATTATGAATTAGGACAGAAAATGTTTTGTCAAAAAAGGAGAGCTCCTAGGACTTGCTATGAATGAATGGTGGTTTTTATATTTTTTAATTAATTTTCTTTTGTTAATGGCTTATTTGGCAAATTTTTTGATACATTTTGAATAATATCCAACAATTTAAAAAAAAAATAATGAATGGATAATTTTAAATAATTATTAAAAGCATTATATTCCTGTATAGTAACATACGTACTATATAAAAATTTTACTCGATAATATATAAAATAAACATCTTCCGGCCATACACCTCTTTACTCTTAAATGTTTGAAAGACTCTCTTAAAAAATTGATCTTTCTCAACAAATCATTCATAGAAATCTAGAAAATTGTGAAAATCGCAAAGAAAATTGTTGAAAATTTTCCTCAAATGTTAGTCGTATTTCTCATTTCGGCTGATAACGAACGAAACGATCAACGATCTATTAGTTTTTATGTGCTTATAAAAAGAAAATCTGAAAATCATACAATATAGGCGGACTAGTAATACTTTTTACAATTTTCTTAATATTTTTGTATTATTTAAAGGACTATTTATTAACTACGGTGGTGACCACAGCAAATAATACAAATAATCTTAATAATCAACAGCAGCAGCCGCTGCAACAGTTACAAACTATAGCCGTGCCACAGCAACAGCAACAAACACAAAGTAATACAACAGCTACTAATAGTGATTTTGGTAAGTTTTAATATAAAAACATATATTTTTTCCATTTTTTTTATATAAGATTTTAACATTAACATTAATGTATGTAGGTTTGTTCGAATAAACTTATTTTCGGCTGTAGTTTGATGTTTTTTTTTCAAAAATTCTTTAGTTTAAATGTCTATCCATCCATCTATCGTGTATTTAGTGTGTAGGAATGTGTTTATTTTTCGTACCTTAGTATTTAATGATCTATATTTAGATATTTTATTTTTTTAAATTATTTTTTTTCTTTATTGCATACTACATCATCAACATTTATAAAAACAAAATCTCTTAGTCATGCAAGGAATTGGTTTTTTGGCTTTAATTTTTAACTTGTATAAGTTTTGTAAATTACTTCATTTCGTTTGACATAAGTATTTTGATATTATTTATTTAATAAATAACAAAAAAAAAAGAAATTTTTTTTAAAAGTGTGTCTCTTAAGCAATCAAATCTGTAATAACAAAAAAGATATTATATCCGAGCTATTTTTATATTAATTTATAAATATTATTTACGATATATTTTATAGAAAGTTCCCAAGAAAATCAACAACGTTTCTGCTATCCCGTACGGCCAATACCGCGCCGTAATCAACAACCTCACGGCAATCAACAAACGCAAAGTGATTTTTTGAATTCTTCACAGAATACAAATTCAAATCTTAATACTGCTATAGGCGTTGTTATACCAACAACACCGGGTCTACCTGTCACCGCTACTAGCAATACAGCATTACCCACTGTCCAGCCGGTAAATACGAATAGCAGTGGTGTAAATCTAAATGACAATACGTTGTTAGGACCACAATTTGAGCAACATTTGCAGCTTTTGGTTGTACAACGTTTGAAACAACTTTTTGAGAATTCACAAGCTCAGCCGTTCTTAAGTTTAACTTCGAATTTTTTACCCACCATACAGTCTTCTTCATCGGCAAATTTAGCCAACGCTGTACTAAATCATAATTCAAACGATTTCAATCAATTGGCTCAACGTTTTCAACAGACTTTGTACAGCAGCAACAATAATAACAATCACAAATTGAATTTGGAAAATTCTCTACCAGCACAACAGCAGAAGGTATGTTATATTATTAACTCTACTACACATATACTACTAGTAAGAACAAAAAATGTAAAATGTGAGATATTATCTCTTTGCTGACCACCATTTTTAAAAGACCTGCAAATGAATATTATTTAATACAAAATCTCATTTTTCTAATCCTACTTCAAATAATAGATTTCTGTTAACTACACCTTAGATTTTGTAATGCTCAACAAAATATTCTCTTTTTATTTAGAAATCATCTACCATGGTGCATGAAATACCACCAAATACCTCTGCTAGAGAAGTAGTGGTTAACTCCACTAGTCTGGAGGATGTTCCCCTAAGTGAAGTAAGTTTCCTCGTCATGATTTTTACTTTCGATGAAACCAATTTTATATTTTTATATCACTTTATAGATAAGTGATCGTGCTCAATCTATCCAGTCCTTGCACAGTAATATGGAAACACCCACTCCGGAAACCACTCCTTCCTACGAGGAATTACAGCAACGTCTAGAGGCTTCCAATCGTAATATACAAAATATGCAAGAACAACAGCAACAATTATTAAAATTACAAAATGCTGCCAAACAGCATTTAAGCGATATGGAAAAATTGCGTGAACAAACACACACTTTAAGTTTTCCCTCAGGCTCTCAGCGTGGCGCTGATGGCAGTGACGGTGCTCCTGATTATCAAACCATTGATCAAGTACACTCTGATATGGCTTCTTTGGTAGGACGCATGAAAAATCTTACCACATTTATACAAAATCAAAATGAATTATCCACTTTGATGGGAGACGATGGGCCAGAAATTTTAGCTGAACAAGAACTATTGCAAAGAAAGTTAGAGGCCTTACGCTCTCAAAGAGATGAAATGCGTAATTTGGTCTCTGAATTACAAAGCGTCAATCGTTCAGCCGAGGAGACAGCAAAAGAGGCTAGGCAAAGGCAATATGAACAAGAGAAAGATATTGAAGAAAATGAACAACAGAATTCACCTAAAACCACGCAGGTAAGCAATAAAAAACCTACAAACGCTGGAAAAGACCGTGAAGTGCCAGTGGAGTACAGCCGCAACGTGCCCATTGAGTTATTGCAACAGCCTCAACGACAGCAAGTGCCGAACGGTAATTGTCAAGCTCTATCTGAATCAGAAGTTGAAGGTGAAGCCGAGGTAGAGGAAGATGAAGAGCAACGTAAAATTGCCGCTGCTCTAATACAACAAAAAGTGGCAGATATTGATGCTATGAAGGCTCAACTGAAACGTTTAAAAGATATGATGGAAACTGTAAATATAATTGAGGCGCATACTGCCAAAGATCCCAAACTAATAGGTCGTACACCACCGCGAGAAGTACCCATAACTTATGATCGTGAACGCACACCAGTAGCTGAGCCCAGCCGTTACCATGACGACAACAGTAATGAAGAATTTATTGCGCGCAAAGTTCGTATGTTAAATGAAGTAACTTCTGACTTAAGAGCCCAAGCCCAGTCTTTGCAATCGGAAAAGGATCGCATACAGGCTTTAAAAAATGAAATTGAAAAGCGTAAGCAACAGGCTGCTGCTGCCGCTCAAATGGGTGAGGATGCTTTAAAGAGAAATAGTTTAACGCCCACTCCTGTGCCACGCGATCATAATAGCCATTGGGAAGAACATGAAAAAACACAACAGGAAAGGGATCAACTGAAATTGGAATATGAATTGAAGAAAAAGGAGTTTGAAATGCTGTGCAAGCGTTTAAAAGAAGAAGAAGAACCCACACCAAGCAGGCGTCAAGATATAGCGTCAGAGGCCGATGATGAGGCCGAAGAAGATAACAATGATTCAGACTATGCGGCCAGCACAAAATTCGTGCCAACATCAACGCCGGCCGCCACTAGAGCAAGTGAGACTTCAAATAGAAATGTCAAGGACTCTTTGAATTCTACAGGCGCTTCTTCAAATACGGCCACGCATATAGCTCAAGCCGCTAGTAGCACGCATGATGGTGCTTCATTGGAAGCAGCCAGTATGCAATCGGGCAGTTCTAGATCGTTTTCTATACCACCACCAATGTCGGCAATGGGCATGAATTTCCGTAAGTCTTTGAAAATTAAAATAAAATATTTGTTTTAATTTATAGCCTCACTTTGTTTCTTTTAAGCTGGCCCTATACCACCACCTTTACCAACTGCTTGGAATCCTCATCAATATTATTACGCTACTGGTGTACCGCCACCACCTCCACCACCACAAACCGCTTTCGGTTTAAGTCAAACTTCTACCAATACGGCCACCATAAACACTAGTGAATGCATTTGCAATAGCAATAATCTAGGAGCAGCTACTTCATCTTCAACTGCTACTAGTGCCGCTACTAATGCTCCTTTAAGTACCAATGATCCCATGCTACAACAATTCATACAGACACAGCAAATGTTAATCAATTCAGTGTGCCAATGCAATCAGATGTTGTGGCATCAGCAAAGGGAAATTGATAGCCTTAATCAAACCATACATATGCTACAGGAACGTTTACTTGCAATAACAACTGGTAGTGTTAATGCCACAACAAATGCAAATGAAAACGGTTATGGCTTACGATCTGAATCAGTACCACCAGCTAGTTTGGGTGGTATACCCACAACACAAGCTTTGCCAAATAATCTTTTTGTGGGCATTAATCGTGCACAATCCGAACAGCCTATAACATTTATACCGGGTCAAAATAGAAATAGTGCTTTCAGCAACTATCAACAACAACAACAGCATCAACATGTTTATCGTCATCAACGTGTTTCACAACCACATGGTAACTTTAATTTTACTGCTGAATCACAACAGCACAATGCATCGGCCTCGGCTAGTTCAAGTATGTATGCCACGCTCAATAATGCTGCAACTCAACCACCTCAAGCGTCCTCCACTCATTTTAATAATGAAATACCTACGCCCCAGTCGCCGGTTGTTGGCTCAGGACCAGCACCCATTTTTATGCATCATCACAATAATGCCATACATCAGAATAATGCTAACTTACGTACACAAAACCAACAACAGCAGCACCATCACAGTAATCTATCGCATACCCTTAATAACCAGGTGCCACCCGGTAATCGTGCCAATAACTATTGGGACAATTTTAGAAGGTAAATACCAAACTGTTTTTCTTTTAATTATATTTCTTTTAAATCTTTTAAGATCAAGTAGAAATTTATTATTTAAAATGCAATGTATTAAGTTGTAAAATTGTTTTGGTTTATTTTGTTTGTCAATTCATTAAGTCTTTCAAAATAGTTTTTATTTTTCATTACAAATAAAGTGTTTGAAATTGGTCGGGATTTAGTTATAATTTTTCTTTGAGAAATATAAGTTTAAACATTAAAAAGAATTTCATAGTGAATATGTAAGTAAAGAAAAAAAGTTTGTTTTTGTTAACGATTTCAGTTAATATTTTACCTTTTTGCATATTCAAAACTAATATTTTAAACGCTTTATGTTACTTAATTATATTTATAACTAAAATTTCTTTATAAACAGGATCTTTCAAGTTGATGTTTCTTATTCAAATACAAATTTAGCACATAATTTTGATTAATCTTGTCTTTTTCGCAACTTCATTCTGCATTCGGAGAGTACATGTGAGACATTCACTTCAGTCAGCGCTTCTTAATGACTGTTAGAATTGTTGTTACATCATCGTGGGTACATCTCGTTATGGGTATTTGGTTGTACTACCTTGATTTTTATTGATAGTTTATATCATATCTCCTAAGGTTTTATTATTCTGTCATGTCATCCCTATTTTATCTCCAGTCATATCTCTTCTCCAAGCAAGAGGTTTCCACAGATCAAACAGATATAAAACAGTAGTACAAAAAGAAATTCATACTTGAAAGATCCTGTATAAAAGCATGTTAATTATTTAAGCCTAATAACATAAATCTGCTTTTTTTCTACTTTTCTCCATTAATTATGTGAATAATATTGTTTTAATTTCTGTGTTAAATGTTATGTGCTTCGCCTCAGCTATTCGCGTCAAAATTTGCTTTCTACTAATTCTACTAAAAGTAATGAAGAACAACAACAACAGCAGCAACAACAAGAAACAACATATGAAAGATCAACATCAATGCCACACCAGCAACAACCCCAACATACCGGCTATAATTTTCATCAACAAAATCAAAATTTAGACGAATGCACCAATAATTTAAATTATGCCAGTAATAATGATACCAACTCTATCGATCATAATAAATACTTGCGTATTATCCAGAGATCACGTATCAATCAGAGGCAACAGCAACAGCAATATCAACAAAATATCTATCAGCAACAAAGAGATTTTCTCCAACAACTAAATTGGTTGGAACAACACGAGAATACCAATAATAACTCCAGTAATACTGGCTCTAATACAGCCGATTTAATGTATCACAATTATAATATACAGCAAAGCAATAAAGTGGGCCCTAAACCGAATTGGCGTTTTCGAAATTTAAATGAGGATTACAATCCCCCCACTCCTCCTATCAATCGTCATCAAGCTCCGACAGCTTC
The DNA here is from genome assembly GCA_930367235.1 of Sarcophaga rosellei. Classification (NCBI taxonomy): domain Eukaryota; kingdom Metazoa; phylum Arthropoda; class Insecta; order Diptera; family Sarcophagidae; genus Sarcophaga; species Sarcophaga rosellei. The sequence continues at coordinate 8,405,127 of OV884020.1, read as the reverse complement.
AGCATTAACACAAAGATACCAAAATACTTTGACCACCTATCAGCAGCAACCCATACAGCATTTTATAAATCCACCTCAGCAACAACATCTTTCCCAAACTGGCAATCAACAAACGGCAACTAGAAATCAAGATTTTTTATTACGTTCCACCGTCGATGTAGACGGACAAGGTGGCGGTGGCGGCGACGGCGAAGAAGTAAATTATAATTTCTTAAATTCTCACCAACAACAGCAATTGCCATTGGATTATTCCAATCCAGCACATCATAATGACATTATCTTAGATAACAATGAAAATAATGAAGATGAGGAAGAAGATGACACCACTTCTGAAGAAATAAAGCGTAATCTTTTGGTAAACGCTTTGAAAAATGATAAATTTACAACAAAATTCTATGAATCTATAAAGGAAGATGTTTTCCGACGTTTAGAAAGCATGCTTTTAGATAAAGACAACATAAACAATGAAACAGCGGTGACTGGCCAACAACAACAACAGCAACACCAACAGCAGCAGCATCTCCAACATCAGCAACAACTGTTTAATAATATTACGAACATCTCTCTACGTAAATTAAATTTAAATGAACAAAGAGGCCAGCTAATGCAGCAAACTCATTTAGAGTTGAACACCCAACAAACTCTAATTGAAGAGCCGTTGGTCCATATACCACACCTAATGAATAATAATGAAAGCGAACAACCGCTTTCATCTTCGAACAATGATAATAATGATATTGAAAACGAAAAGCCAGAAGAGGATACCAATTGGCGTCATAATAACATGAATAACTGCGGTAACACCAGCACAAATCAGACGCGCCCTAATAATACCAACACGACGACGTCAACCATTACAAAAAATGTTACCAAAAAGCGTAAAAATCTTAGAAAACAAACATTGACTCAAAACAATGCCCATACCAATACAAACACCACTGAAACAACAAATGATGATGAGGGCAATGACAATTTAAGAGGCGCCTGTAGTTTGGCAGCTCAACACCATCAGAAATTACAATCGGAAACAAAGGACCAGGTAAGCTGTGGAAAACAATTTTATTCAGAATATTTCCAGAATATTTGATGTCACAATCAAAAAAATAGTATCAGGACAAATTTTTGCTTAATCTACCGTACAAAGAGCAAAAGCTAAAGCTTCTTCTTCCTCCTTCGGGCTAAAGCTCCTTCTTTTTGAATAACAGCTTCAAATTCTTACGGATAATGTTAACCAATGGCTTAGTCATTAGCAAGTAATTTTTAATTAATTGAAAACAGTAAATTACATCTCCGGTTTTGGAATCCGTGATACCATGACTATCCACTATTCATTTCCGCCATAAATCTATTTTTAGTCCTATTTGCCATCATTTTTAGTGTCCTTTTTTTTTGCTCATTTGAAGAAAACAATTAGCTTCATCGCTTATATCTCTGGTCCTATGTATGACCGTATGGACCCTGTTTTGGAATCCATCACCATTGGTCTGTTTCACATTACTTCAGAAGTTTCTCTAGTTTAGTCTTCTTCGAGGTTCCACACTTATAACAAATTACCGAATTTTTTAGACAATATATGTACAAATAACTTTAAAATTCATTCAATATTTATGTTAAACAACAAAATATTTTTACATTTTAGCACAATGAGAATAAAAATGATGCAAATGCCTCATCCTCAACCAATTCACCAAAATCGGTAGCATCTGGTGGCTCCATTGCTGTTACTCAATCGAATGAATATGATCTTATTAAATATATAATCAATCGCATACGTAATCAAACTCATACTAACACATTAATTAACGATGCTTTACTAGTGGATGTTGCTAAACTAACCGCTACTGTGGCACAAAATGCTCAGCCTTTAACGCAAAACGCTAATGTTGGTAATAATGCCACAAATCTTTCGCCGAAGAAAATTTATGCAAAAATCAAAAAATTAACTTTACCCAAGGAAAGAGATGAATTCTTAAGATGGTATCAGAAATATTTAGAAAATACCATATTTGGAAATCAGCAGCAACAACAGCAACAACAACGGCAACAGCATCTAACAGCAGGGGAAAAAGGTAAGTCCACAACTAAACCCTCTAATAATCAGCAAATACAGCAGCAACGAAATGATTTGCAAGCTCCAAACACGGATGATGGTGATTTAGCCGAAGCCGATCAAAATTGTTCCTTAAATAACAGCAGCGGCAATAGTGGTGCTGCTAATGGAAATGATTTAAACTCTACGTATCATCAGCAAATCACTGCAGATAATAGTTCATCGACTACTGCTACACTACATTTAATTAAAACTGAAAATTTTAATGGTTCCGGTTCTGCCGGTCTACAATATGAAAACAATGAAAATCCTGAAGAAACTCAAACCATAAATATTGAAAATTTACGCGATAATAATAATACAAGCATTAAAAATATTCCAACCTCCACCACTGCAGATGATATAATAAATTCTGTAACTCCTTTGCAGGCAGCTAAAAATTTAAAAAGCCATGAGCCAGCATCTCTGGCTGCTAACAGCCATAGCAATAATTCAGAGAAATCTGATTTAAAATGTGAAAAACCTGAATTCACTGAGAAGGAATAATTGTGCAAAGGCATAGTAATTGCTTAAGTTTTGTGCAGATGGTTGTCGGATCTTACAATATTGTCAGTAGAATGTATGGAAATTTCTTACAACGTTGTTGGACTAACAAAACAGTCCTCGCTGATGTATGGTATATCAGACTATATTATCGTTATCAGATATTACAGTCTACTCCATTCTCTTCTTTGAAAGTATAGTGTCGTTCGCATTTCAAATAAAAGCAATAAGATGTTTAATAAGATTTTGTGTAAACACATCTTTGAAATTCCCTATTTTCTGTTTACGTGTAGAAAAATTGTATTTATACTGGCAGATAAACTAACTTCACATCATGAACTGTTAGTGTAATCAATTTTTGTGTAAAAACGTATCCATTTATTGTGGAATAGTAAACTTTTCCAACAAATTTCTTACTATCGTGTGAACTGACAATCTATATAGTGGTGGCCACCACCGATAACATTGTAAGATCTGAAAATCATATATACAAGAGCTTTATTCTCCTTAGTGTTTAAGTTTGTATTCGTATTACATATTGGCTATGTTTGTGGCTTCTAAAAATTCTTTGCAGTTGCATTTAATTTTTTATAAACCTGCATATGAAATAACATTCCCCTTTAATAGTTTTTTAAATGTATTCTTGACTTTTTTAATATTTATTTATAACCAATACAAAAATACATACACATAAAAGTAATTTATCTCTATTATTAAAATATAGTATTTGTCTCTTTAATAAAAGTATTTAAATCTCTCTATAAATATAAAAGATGAAATAACTGATTCGTCAGCAAGCAGCCTAAAGGTGTGAAACTGGAAGGAAATTTAACCAAAAATGTCTTCCCATTATTTAAGAAAAGGTACCTCTAGTCGAAATATCCTACCTCTAAACGGAAATGGGTTTCATAAGCAACTTGATGCAACAGGTAAAACAAACACAAACGAGATTTTTTTTTTTTTAGAAATAGGAGATCTTTCATCAATTGCTGATATTATCTGACATGATGTATTCATACCAACGAACAGAATTATTATTGCTTTTCAATACAGTATATTCTAAGTTTTGTATTTATAGAAGCTTTTAGGCACCACCGTAGTAAGCTGTCAGATCGGTACCTTCTACAACAGCCAAAACAGAAAATGAATTATTGGCTTAGTTTAAAGGTACCCCTACTATTTTCCTATCTCCTTTGGCGTTTTTTCAGAGATCTTTCCCAAATGCAGTTTTTCCAATCTCTCTAATAGACCCTTATTTTCACAATAGTATCTAAATGTTTAATGTATAATTAGAACTTTATTGAGACCAAAAACTGACTGCTTCCACTACTTATTCCAAAATGAAATCCGTTTAAAAAGTTATTTTATTTAAATACTTGTTTCGTTTTAATTAACTCTTCCAGCATTCTATAATAACAATAACGGCTATCGTATTCCATATCATACCAAAAATTAACAGCTATACACTTATGACTCTGTGTAACATGATGATACCAGTAGTTGGGTAAATAAAGCATATCGCCAGCTTTGACTCTTATCTTTAAAGGCTTAACTTTAGCATATTGAGGATATTTATATAGATCAGGCGCTAAAGGATCTATGCTTATCCACTCGGTTAAAAGGGGATCTTGACTATTGCCATTTTCATTACATTCGACGCCATCGTCGTCTAATGAACACATTACAGGTTCTATGTGATATTGTTTGGTCTCCTCATGACGCTTATACACACCTGTGGGATATAATTGCTTAGGAATCCAAGGCATACAATGTGGCGGCAGTAATATAAAATCCTTGTAACCACTTATAACACAATACAAGTTGTCGTAGGGATCCTTATGCATTGATGTTATAGCTCTTTCGTCACCCATCCAAAAGTTTACTGCATCTGGTGGTTTATTAAACACTTTCTCGGCAAACGCCAAATGCTTGCAATCAATATCTTCTTGAAGTTCAGAAAAATCCAAAGAAAAATTTGAATTTTGTTTTTGTATATAGTAGACGGCACCCATGGGATTGTCCAAATTATTAAGAAATTCCTCCATTGTACATTGTTCTTCCAAAGGCAAAACAAAGTATTCTTTTTTGTCTTCATATCTAACGGCCAAACCGTCAGCATAACCATTTGGTGTTATGGCTACATCAACAATTTTGTCTTTCAGTTTTTGTTTAAAATATTCTGAATTCCATTTTGTCACAGCTGGCCAATCGGAGACTGCATTCCTTATAATCACAGGCTGTTGCTTGGCATAATATTCTCGAGCGAATTCAATTGCATCGGGTATGGCATGAAGTTCAGTCACTTGTGTCCCAATACACAAATCATTGGCTTCGTTTAAAAGTAACTCCAAGGCAGATCGAATTTTATCGTCCATTTATTTTATTGTTTTTATCTATTAAGGGAAACCAAACATATGGAGACAGTGTGTTATGGCCGGTAAACAACATCAGCTGTTAAGCATTGACATATGTCAGTTGTGGCAGTGTTGCGAACTTATTAACTACTCAAAGTATATAAAGGGACGACAGTCCCCATCATTTACGTACTCCGATCCTTGCCTTTCCTCGTTATTCTTCTCCCAGCTTAGCTTATGCGCATTATGCTGCCCTTCATCAAATGCTTCCAAATGTCGAATATCAAATTCTCATTATTTACTTTGTTGTTTTAAGCAATTTTCCCAAAAACGCTTTTTTTCCTTTGTAGTAGCGTTGCCAACTCTTAGCATTTTTCTAACGGAGTAAAACATCTGGTTTTAACAGGTTAAAAAGAGCAGTAGCAGCAGCAGCAGACAAATTTATAATTGAATTTTAGTTTTGATCACAACATATGCATATAGTTCCTTGAATTAAAATCGTATCCAAATTGGAGCACAAATAAATTAAATAGAAATAGAAACCGGGTTAAAATTTTATACCGAAAAACTATGAGCTCTGAGACAAGTACTTCCACATCAGCAACTAATGAAAACACAAACACCCACATACCGCCATTAGATGCAGTGGACAGTGATAACGGTGAGGAAATTATAAATTGGGTTGAAGAGGCAAATGCCATTATAAACGATGTACGGACACATGTGGCCGAAATAGACATATCGAAAGCGTTGCCCAGCAACGAATCTCACATATACCTGAACATAAGAACGTTTGAAGGAGCCGCTTACTGTGTGCATGTTTCCAGTTTAGGTTTTCGTATAGTTTCTGAAATATACGATACCATCGATGAGGACAAAAAGGAGATGAAGGAAGATGGTGAAGAGGAGGTATTTGAAACACCTTATGCTCTGCTAGACAAAATTAGTCCACGTTATGTGGAATCATTTGGCAATCAATTGTGCAAACAATTACTGCAACTACAGCAAATGCGTACCGAATTTAATGAAGAGGATGAAGAAGGCCTGGAAGAAGAGGAGGAAGATGAAGACAGTCTGGCTAAAAGTAATAACGAAGTGTAACACAAATAAAGACTCAAATGGCTTTAACATTTAAACAATTATCCTTCTTCATGGAAAACAAAGAAACTAAAAATCGACCAGTCAGCATAAATAAAATTTTTATAGAGAAAACAAACGACCTCGTTTACAACATTCACAAATAATAACTTTATTAATACGAGGCCTACTATCTTCATTTTGTTTAGAAATAATAATCATAATGCACAGCAGCATGCATGAAAGTGGTATTGAAACTAACGTGTATGAAGCATTATGAGCGTTAGTGTTTATTTGTAATTTTTATTTATAATTGATAATAAGTATGTATTTCATTTTAAATTAATTAATTATTCATACGCCGATGTAAACAAACAACAATTGCTTGTTTTTTCGAATGCATTCAATAGTATAATTCCACTGCTATGATGACATTGGTGACCTCACCTTGTTGTTGTAATAATGTTGGTGATTTTTTTTTTTCTTGTTTCACATTCATTCATTTAGTATATTATTTTCAATAGATGTATTCAATAAATGTATAGCATTTTTATTTAGACTTTTAAGCGTTTTAAGAATAAAGATTGTGATTGCAATTCCAACTCGGTTAGTTTTCTTACAACGGGTACCAGCTGTTCAACATGGTCCTTGTAACCTGTACCAGTGTTAAGATTTTTCTCGCCATATACCACCTTGCCATCGAAATCATTAACAGGTACAGCCATGGATTTGTCCACCTGTTGTATGGTTATGTTCAAGTGATCCTCAATTTCAGCTAATAACTGAAAATACATATTAACAAATAAAAAATTTTATTAAATTTAATTGTCAGCAGAAATCTTTGCGAAGTATTTTCAACTACTCGAAAAAGCTTGTAGAGAATCGTAATAGAATAAGCTTTAAAATGAGAAGCATGTTATAGCAGAAAACGGTGCTTATTTGACAATAAGAATCCTTCTAAAAGGTACGCTTGTGTAACTATCCATTAATAATCCGAATAATTTTTGTATTTCTTTTTTGTAGTTCTTAAGACGTCAATAGACACTAACTAGATCAAGTACTTTACGAAGTGTTACATAGCAGAAACGAGGATAAGAGTTCATGAGAAGGCAATACAATAGCAGAAAAGATGATATAAAAATCCATCAATGACTAATAACTCCAACCGCGAAGCATCATAGATAGATGGCTTCTCTTAAGGTTAGTAAATAAAAGAATTTCTTTTTTTGGATCAGAATTGAAGTACTACCACACACACATATATCTGATATGCCATAGCAAATACAGATTCATCCTCCATGAACTAGTGGTTTAACAAATTTAATTCAGATTTCTTTAGTTCCTTGATCTTTAAATTTTTGTGTAAATTCTATTCAGAATACTGAACAGGAAAAGTTAAATCCTATTAAAACGACGTAAAAATTAAACTGTTTGAAAACTTACATTCTTTTCGTTATACCAAATACAGCAACCTTTGACATCAGTCAAATTGGTATTGTTACAGTTGCGGCCTCTAGTCTTACACCATTCACCATGATACCATACCTGTGAAATAATTTTGAAAAGTGAAATCTATTGCTTACATCATTAAATAAACTTATAAACCTTTTCTGGTACAGTAGCTACTAAACTAATAGCTAAACCCATGCGTTCAGCACGGCCTACACGGCCAATGCGATGTACATAATTGGATTTCTCATCAGGCAAGGTTATATTAATCACTGAAACGAAAAAATCCTATTAAAATATATGCTAAGACCCCTCTATACAGCGATACAATTGCTTTAACTTACTGTAGGGTAAACCCGTAATATCTAAACCTCTGGCAGCAACATCAGTACATATCAAGAATTTCACTTCACTCCTTTTAAAACGTTCCAAGTTTTGTTTACGTTCTGGAGGCTTACGATCACCATGTAAACAAACACATGAATAACGTTGACCACCTCTAGATCTTAAATATTGTTCGAGATTGTCACAATCCAACTTGGTACGACAGAATATAATACAACGATCCATTTTATGTTCCTCTATAGCTCTAATGCAGTACTCGCCCTTTAGCAATTTAATAGCTTCTGAATAGGTTTCCGGTGTTAGATTATTGGGATAGACATTGTCACGTGCATGAACACCATCGGTGCGTATATGTTGTCGTAGATTATGCCAGGCATGATCTTTTTGGGGATCAATCATGCATACAACATGATGTACAGTGTCTGGTACAGCATCCTCGCCCTTAAGATCAACCCAAGTGGGAAAGTGCATAAGACGATCAGCCATTTTTTTCACCTCGAACGCATGCAAAGTGGCAGAACACACTACCATTTGCAAACGACGGCCATCCGATGTCATTTTGGGTATTTGCTTATGCAAACGGTCAATAAGATCCGTATAGCCTTGTTTGAGCAAGGCATCCGCTTCATCTAAAACAAAGAAACTGGAAATATAATAATACTTATTATTAAAATTTTAATTGAATCCTATTGCTTCAATTAAAATATTACCGGCAATGTGTCAATTGTACAAAACCACTGCTAATCATTTCTTCTAAACGGCCTGGTGTACCCACTACAATATGAACACCTTGTTGTAAAACACTTTTCTGCTGTTCAAGCTTAACACCCCCAATCAATAGCAAAGTTTGCACATTTGGATTTGACAAATGGACTTTGAATTTTTCAATTTGGTTGTAAGTCTGCTCAGCCAATTCGCGGCTGGGCTCTATAATAATGGCTTGCGGGGCATTGGGTGCTGGCTTATTGGCTGCTGCATTTGTAGAAGGACAAGCCAGAGGATTGGATTTTGCATGCTGAGCTCCTGCCTGTGAGACAGGTTTAAAACCATTTTTGGGTGGATATTTTAAATCAGTTTTGCCAAAATTAAAAGCCATTTCAGCATTCTTTAGAACCACTGCTGGATAAAAAGCTTCATTGCGTAGATTATCAGCAATGCGAAATGCTGTGCCTAAATGTTGACCGTTTTTACTGAAAGAAATCTCCATTTTCTCCAAATCCAGATAGCAGCCAATAACATCATTCTTGCCAAATGCCTCACCATAGTCATCAAATTGACGATTATTCGATTTCTTGCCAGTGCCACCGAATCCAAAGCCATTGCGGCAAGTACCCAAGTCAAGATTGGCCTGTTGTGTAGACCATCCCACCCTGCACAAACCTTCATCGGTTACCGTGGCTTCAAAGTAGAATTTTCCCTTGCCCTTTACACCCGTTGTGCATCGACAACCATGCCATTCTTTAAACTCACGCGATTGGCAGCGCAAACCATCGGGTGTAACAGCTAAGGCTGGACCACGATCAAAAAATGACATGGTCCACGGTGCTATGCTGCCAGCTGCTGCCCCACCCCCTTTCGAAGCCTTACCATCTTCTAAATCTCTTAAGGTTTCCCAAACAGTCTGTAGTATAGGCAGGCAAAAGGCACCTGTCTTACCGGAACCAGTTTCAGCAGCCATTAGTACATCCCCACCTCCTAAAATTAAGGGTATCGCTTCGGCTTGTACATCTGTGGGTAGACTGCCATATATTAAAGAAATAAATTAAGAAAGAAAAAACCAATTGCCTTTCACAAAAAAAACTTACGTCCATTCCATATCGTCAATGGCTTTACCGATTTCGGGTAAAACTCCAAATTCTAAATGCAAAAAATTCAATTTTCCTGTTATAAGGTAAAAAAAAAAAAAAACGAAATTTACCTTCAAAAGCAGTCATTTTTTCAGCTTCTAGAAAACTTGCAAAAATCCAATTGATTCTCGCCGGCTGTTGAAATGTTGTATTGTGGTTGAACCAATACAATAGCAATATTTCTAAATGTATGTTCAGTGAACTGCTATAATATATAAACAACATGAAGTTGGCTGCAGTAATTTTCTATGTTTTTCATTTACCACTGTGTTTAGTAAAGATAAATCAAAATGTCACAATACTAGCCAGCAAATCGTCCATTTTCGTCGCAGACGTCAACCTATAACATCGTTTCTAGCTTTGGTAAGCATTAAAATTTGTGTAATTATAGAATTAAAAAGAAAATCTTTGAATATTCTGTACATCGCTTTATAATTTCAAACGATCTACCAAAATAGCTTTTTTAAACTTTGAAATGCATCTACTAATTACATTATTTTTTGTATTACAGTTCTTAAATTCATTTTTCACGAGTCCCTAATTTCACATTTTGATTCAAGATGGTTAGGGAGAACAAAGCTGCTTGGAAAGCCCAATACTTCGTTAAAGTAGTCGTAAGTATTAAATTTGTTTGGTTTAAAGTTTCATTATTATTGGCTTTTTAAAGTGATGAAAAAAATTAACGTCTGAATGTTTATCGTCTGAATACCAAGGCTTGAAAAAGCTGAACCCAGGTATTCTGGTAGACTAGAAGTTGAGAAAATGCTCTTCGAGCAGTCTGATAATGATGCAAATAATAGTTTTTGCTATTCTTTTTTGTGAATATAGTGCTAAAAATATATTTTTGTATTATTCATCTAGGAACTATTCAATGAATACCCCAAGTGTTTCGTCGTCGGTGCTGACAATGTTGGTTCCCGTCAAATGCAAACCATCCGTACCAGCCTCCGTGGCATGGGTGTTGTTCTTATGGGTAAGAACACTATGATGCGTAAAGCCATCCGCGGTCATTTGGAACAAAACGCCCAATTGGAAAAATTGTTGCCCCACATTAAGGGTAATGTTGGTTTCGTCTTCACCAAGGGCGATTTGGCTGAAGTACGTGACAAATTGTTGGAATCCAAAGTACGTGCCCCCGCTCGTGCTGGTGCCATTGCTCCATTGACCGTCATCATCCCTGCCCAAAACACCGGTTTAGGTCCCGAAAAGACTTCTTTCTTCCAGGCCTTGTCTATCCCAACCAAGATTTCCAAGGGTACAATTGAAATCATCAACGATGTACCCATTTTGAAGCCTGGTGACAAGGTCGGTGCTTCCGAAGCTACCTTGCTTAACATGTTGAACATCTCTCCCTTCTCATACGGTTTGATCATCAACCAAGTTTACGACTCTGGCTCCATCTTCTCCCCCGAGATCTTGGACATCAAACCCGAGGACTTGCGCGCCAAATTCCAAGCTGGTGTTGCCAACTTGGCCGCCGTTTCTTTGGAAATTGGTTACCCAACCATTGCCTCTGCTCCTCACAGCATTGCCAACGGTTTCAAGAACTTGTTGGCCATTGCTGCCACCACCGAAGTGGAGTTCAAGGAAGCCACCACCATCAAGGAATATATCAAGGACCCCAGCAAATTCGCTGCTGTTGCTACCGCCACCGCCCCAGCTGCCGGTGCTGCTGCTGCCGAAAAGAAGGAAGAAGCCAAAAAGGAAGAATCCGAAGAAGAGGAAGACGACGATATGGGCTTCGGTCTCTTCGACTAAGTACCCAAATTCTCAACATATTTTACCAGATTCACTTGGTATTTTTGTTGAAAAGATTACGATTTGCTTTCTTGTTGTCCTACAACAACATGCTATGGTGTTTTTAGAAAAATATTCAAAATCATTTTTTAACTGACTTTTATAAGTCTACACATGTAACAAATATTTGTCGCGGTATGACAAACCCAATGGCAAGTTGTTGCATCTGTGGTACTGCTTAGAAATTACTTTAATCTAAAAATAAAAATCGTAATCCTTCAAAGCTCTAAATATTCTTCTTTTAATTAAAAGTTCTTTTTAAGATTGGGTCTGATGGGTGCATCATTATTTACTGAATTGCTGTTTTGAAAAGTCTACAAAACATATTGGATAACATGTATTTATGCTGAATATAAAGAAATTTATTTTTTGCGATTTTATTGTAGCTTCTGATTAGGAAACCCAAAATTCTTGAGGTGGTAGTCAACTACTGCTTTTCACAGGCCAAGTGTGACGGATATAAATTGTAGAAAAAAGTTAAAGAACAACTCAAACAAAAGAGTAATGTTAAGCTACCCTATTACAAACCTCAGGTGAGCCTTAAAACAGGCTTTCGACACAGAATTTCGATGAAACTCATACCCAGAGTCCTCAATATCATTTTACGAAGTGCTGGACAGTTGCAGAGTAGGTGTTCAGTAGTCTATAAGTCCTTGTAGAAATGTTCCGATATTTAGGATTTATTCCAGGTTTTTGTCAAGTGACCTCAAGCCCCTTAAGAAACCTAGTAATAAATCACACTGATTTAATTCAAATCTGTTATAACGTCATAGAATTCCTAGACACATAATTCGATGATATATCCTCACAATGTTTTTGCTACTTCTCTACTCGTTTTCTGACAAAATTTAAAAGGTAGCAGATTGGACGATTAGGATCGATCAGTAAGCCTTCAGAAAGCGAGGCTATCTCATTCCCGAATATACCACTATGTCTCTAAACCCATCAGAGACAATTCTGATCTGATCCAAGCCCTCATATGGAGTCCTTACTACCGCGAATCAATCGTTAATTATACCAAACTGATTCAATGGTCTTAAAGCCAGTCTAATTGTCAAAAAGCCACATTTGATTCTGAATTTAAAGTGGATGTGCCAACTACTACTGCCCTAAGAGCCCTCAAGATAGCAATAAGTCCTGCCAGAAAGACGCTAGTCATCATTTGATCTAAGATAAAGGTCCTTCTTACAGTACACTCTAGTTGTTGTGCCTCCGACCGTGAAGGTAGGTATATCATTGCTCCTCTGGAGTACCCCATCATTCCACAGTAGAGTTGGGTTCGTTAGCTCTTTTGAGTGTTCGTTCTTTTAGTTCAATAGTTCAGTTCTTGTAAACAACTCCACTCTCTTCCTCAATTTGTGTAACTAATTTATTTATTTTTAAGTATTTAATAAAAATTTCTTTTCTTTATTAATTAAAAAAATATTTTATAATTATTTGCTTATTTTTGTATAAATGTTTCCATAAGTCCTTTTTTTAATATGTGGTAACACCGCCACCATTCAAATAGGAATGTCCGCATGAGAACGGTAAACAAAATAAAAGAACGAATAAGAATTAAATGAAAGAATAAGAAACAAGACCTAAAAGAACTGCGGAGCTAAATGAACTACAGAGTTAAAAGAACTACGGAGCTAATAGAACTACATAGCCAAAAGAACTACAGAGCTAAATGAACTACAGAGTTAAAAGAACTACGGAGCTAAAAGAAATCATTATTATGACCGACGCTCTTAGTTCAATATTGTGAATAGTTCAATTGAACTAGTTCGTTCGTGAACTACACAACTCTATTCCACAGTCCCCCATCCGTGACTAGAATGAATCTGCAGCATACAAATATCGCCTGGGGCACTGACATTGAAGATGTCCAAAATACCAGTGTCCTGTTGAGCGCTGTTTCCCTCAGATGTAAGGCACATACCGTTTGGCTATATATCAAGAGCAAAAGCATAGAGGCATTAAAATCGTTTTCGATTTGCAATAAATAACAAGTAATTGCTTTTGCTTTCCAACAGTAAAATTATTTTGTATATTTTATAATATATTTGTATATTGAACACACAATATTTGTGCTTTGTTTCTATGTTTTTCGTTAACAATAATATTATTAAAATTAATTAATTATTAAAAGATATATTGTGTTTAGACATTTAAGGTCACTTTCTTTTTAGCACTTAGAAAAACTTAAGGCACACCATGGAATTTATAAACAATAACAAACAAAAAACAAGAGAAAAATAAACAGAATGTAATGAATAATAATACAATTTAAAATATTTAACATTTTGAGGATAACAGCTTAATGATGGAGAACACTCTAAAATCGTCCCTTAAATTATAAGACGAACTGTTAATATAACCGACTTTTACTGGTAGTAAGTGATATCGATGGTGTCTTTAATTTCATTGCCCCATTCCTTTGCCACGATCATGATTTCATTCATGGATAGTTTGGGACCAATTAATGGATTCAATTGTGTCATGTAACAGCATAGCCAGCTAAAATAGTACAAACACAATGTATTTTATAGATGACCTTGGCAAAGAAATAAAAATCAAAACAAAGGCTGCTTTAAGCCCGTAAAAAACTTACAAAAGCCAACAGGTTGCTGCTGTCAACATCAAACAACACTGGGTGATACTATTAAAAAAATAAAAGGAAATTAATTATGGTTTAAAGAACGCTGCAAGGAATTTCTTACCCTTTGTTGGGTCCTCTGGCAAAGAAGGGACAAACAATGCCAATAAATGCCCAAATACAGGAAATAATTACTGGTGGTATCCAAGCTTCAACCATTTTGCTATTGTTTAATTTTTTTTTTATTTTACAATGGGAAAAACAAAAGAAACTTATAATTTTTTTAAAGGAAAAAAACTTGGAGTAAAAAATTTAAAAACACCAAACTTGTAAAGTGAAAAAATTCTACTCAGTTTTCCTCAATCTTATTAGATGTCACATGACGTTGGGCCTTATGACAAATACAAATTAAAGCTACCATCTCGATTTTCTGTCCTCTATAAGAAAGCTAAAATTTATGAAAATCTTGCTGGCTAATACAACACTGTCTTAAATATTTTGTTTATTGTTTATGCAAACTGAACACAACTTCCAAAGAAATGTCATAGAAAATGAATTAGCAATTACTGTTCAGTGGCAAAGTGACAAGCAAAATTATTAAAAATGGTTTTGGAAAGTACTATGATATGGTAAGTTATTTTTTAAATTAAAAAACACAAAAATAAATGTGAAATATGCCTCACCTTTAAATGAAATATAAAGTCTATAACCTGCACTTTCTAAAAAGTATAAAATCTTGTTATTCTGCAACTTCTATGCAAAGTTATTGGCTTTCAAAGTTTGCTTTGTTTCGTGTTGATGCTGCTTGAAACAGAATAATAATTGAAATTTTTATATATTTTTAGTTTTGATAACAGTGATTATCAGCGCAATGGTGATTACTTTCCTACACGTTTGAATGTACAAAAGGATGGCATTAATTTGGTGTGTCTAACAAAAGTACGCTCCAACCCCGAAAACAATGTCGGTCTAATGACCATTTCCAAGTAAGTAAATATTGACAACGAGAATGTTCCATCCCTTTATAACTTGCACTTATTATTCACAGTACCGTAGAGGTTTTGGCTACATTAACTAGTGATGTTGGACGTATATTCTCTAAAATGCACTTGGTACAGCCTAAGGGTGAAATAAATCTTTTAACCGGTGTTCGTATAGCTCATGTAAGTTTATCGCTTTCTTCCAAAATATTTCTCTTTATTAATTCCTTTCTTTTTAATTATCTTTTAGTTGGTTTTAAAACATCGCCAGGGTAAAAATCACAAAATGCGTATAGTTGTTTTTGTGGGCTCGCCCATTAAAAACGATGAAGGTGAATTGGTTAAGTTGGCCAAACGTTTGAAAAAAGAAAAAGTCAATGTTGATATCGTTAGTTTTGGCGATCATGAGTGTAATAATGAAATTTTACAAGCCTTCATCAATACTTTGAATGGCAAAGATGGCACTGGTTCTCATTTGGTATGTGTACCCCGTGGTTCCGGCTTGTCCGACGCACTTTTGTCGTCTCCCATCATTCAAGGTGAAGATGGCATGGGTGGAGCTGGCTTAGGTGGCGCCGGTTTTGAATTTGGTGTTGATCCTAACGAAGATCCTGAATTGGCTTTGGCTTTACGCGTTTCTATGGAGGAACAAAGACAACGTCAAGAAGAAGAGCAACGTCGTGCTGCTGGTGGTGCCACTGAATCGGAAAGTACAAGCACTGAGAAGGCTCCCAGTGGTTCAGTTGCAGTAGCAGCACCAGTTGATGAACCAAATTCGGAGGAAGCTATGCTGCAACGTGCTCTAGCCATGTCCACAGAACAGGTTTATTGAAATTCGTAATAAATAATAACATAATACTAATGTTTCTTTGTTTAATTATATAGAGTGACGATAATTTACCAGATTTTGCCAATATGACTGAAGAAGAACAAATAGCATTCGCTATGCAAATGTCTATGCAGGATGCAGGTATGTCTTAACATTTGTTATATATTTTAGTGGTGTTAAAATTGAAATTAAAATAAAATAAACTTCATGTGCTCCGTAATGGTTATGTCACGTAAGGTTAGGTCAGGTTAAATGGCAACCGCCTCAATGGCCAAAGCTTACTTGCTTACCATAAGGTGTCGTAACACCGATATTACATATTCTTGGCTGCCCAAGAATTCTTCTTAGCTTCCAGAGTGTCTGACAATGACCGAGAAGATCTTCTGTGGCCTATAAACTTGTTAAGCTCAGTGTTATGTGAATAATTGACAGTTTTTAGTGAAAACTTTAAGAAAAAACCAACAGTTTAAAAGACACATCTGTAGACTGTGCAGATTGAAGACTAATTGTAGGAGAAATTCAGGATAACTTATAACTTTCGTACTTTTGGTTTAAACAGTTATATTAAAGGGTATAAATGAACCTTTTTTAATCGAGATTAAAATAAGTTTTTAGCGCAAGACCTCACTACCATCACTTAATAAAACAAAAACTTAAGTCTTTCCTATTATCTTTGTTTTCTTTATATAGATGACACTGTCACACAACAAGCTAAACGCCCTAAAACTGATGAAAATGCTCCCATGGAAGTCGATGAAGATTATTCCGAGGTTATTGGAGATCCAGCCTTTCTACAGAGTGTTTTGGAAAATCTCCCTGGTGTAGATCCTCAATCGGAAGCTGTACGTGATGCTGTAGGTTCCCTAAGCAAGGAAAAGGATAAAAAGAATGATGGAGGCAGTTCAGATAAAAAAGAATAAATCAGAATTGGTTATTCCCAAGTTCATTCTTCAAATATACTAGTTTTGATTAATTTATATGACTAAAATTTATTCGTATTCATAGAATTTTTTCTACAATTATCTTTTGTTTGTGACCAAAATCAAACTCTGGAATTTAATCGCTTTTTATTGGTCGCCACTGCTATTGAAATAAAATAATATGTATCCTTAAACGACACAAAAAAATTTATCTTGGATGCTTTGTATTCTATTATTATGTGATTAGAGGCTTTAAGGTCCTTTGTAACTTCGCTAGAAAAAAGGATGGAATTTCTATCAGGAGAAAACAGAAGAGTTCAGTATGTAGGCAATCAGAAGGAATCAGCTTTAATTTTAAACACTTGGTAAAAACCGGAAATAATCCTTTGTTATTAACTAATCCATTGATGAAAACAATTACAAAACAGTGGAGGAAAAATTGGGTTGAGAGGAAGATTTTCTAATATCCAAAGCGGTTCAACCTCGCATTCAATTTCCATGAATGCCTGCCTATATCAAACTACACACTGAATGCAATCGCAGTGGATATTGTTTTAACATTCAAAGTCCTATTGATCCATAATATTATTCCATTCATGAATGTTAACTCGTCACTATTATTCTCGTTCCATGCTGTGATGTTTCTACATCCATAAAGAACACAAAATAAACATTTACATTTTGTTAGCGAATAAACACTAGGTTTATCACTTTTATTCCTCAACACTTTACAATCTTAAAACATACATATTTATATTGACTAAATTATAAAGCCTTAGAAAAAATACTCTGCACTACTGCAATGCATTTATTTCAAGCCACGGTATTCACGGATGTGGTACAAAACCCAAGCGGGAATGACCAAAGAAGCAACGCACATACCACCACCAAGGACCAATTTTTCCTTAAAAGTAAAAAACAAATTGTTAATTTTGTATTAAAGTTATTGCTCAATAACCTTTATGAGAAGTTTACGTAACCCCTCAAAAAGAGAAATATGAGTTACAATAATAGATGTACTTACAGCAAATGAAACCTTTTGGGTGGGTGGTGAAGAAATTACCGATTGGCAACGGCGTTGTACGGCATTACGGATGGCAGGAGCCAACAATTGGGCAGCAGATCTTTGGAACATTTTTCACAGAGAATTTTCCTTTAGATGATGGTCGTACGAAAAAAATTTTCTAACACTATAACAGCACGATATATTTGACGGTTTGAAAAAATGATGCCAAGTTTACGATGTAACAATTTGACGTTTTAAAAACAGTTTGGCAGCACCTAAAATGGAGCCATAAAAGTAAACGTTAAAATCTATTTAAACAGGTGATTATTTATATTTGAAACTTTTATGTTAGTTTTTTAGTTAAATGATTTTTAAAACATCATTAAACCATTATTGTGTGACTAGATTTGTAATTTTAATATAATTTTTAATATAATTTCGTGTTAATAGAGCCTTCAGTGTGAACGATGTTGTTGTTTTGATTAGAACACAACACTGCGTTATGGCATAGGCTTTATATTTTTCTTGTTTCGCAAAACTTGGTGACATTGTTTAAATACTAGCCAATTTTTCATCAAACGCAGTTTTTCATCAAAACGTAATTAACGAAATAAATAGAATTCCGCAATAAATCGAATAATTTTTAAAAACTTCATAAAATAAAGGTAAGAGATTATAAAGAAATTATATATTTTAAACAATAGACGAAGAATAGGCTGCGGTAAATGCAATTGGAATTTGTGCAATGATTATTAATACTATTGTTGTTGTTGGTTTTTTCTTGGCGAATTTTTTTTTAAGTATTTTGCTTTGGCACGTTTGTATGAGTGAAATAACTGCGTGAAGAAGCATAAAACCAAAAGAGAATTAAAGAAAATTTCATGCAATTGTTTATAAATATTTATAATGGAACTGTAAATGCATATAATTTGAAGTGAATATAATTAATTTTGTTATTGTTTATATTTTTTGCGTTGCTATCCAAAGTTCCACACGTTGTGGATGCAGTCACGCCGCAACAGAGCTAATTAAGAAGCAAGGCTATAGGAATTTCAGGAGTTTTTACGTTGACGTCGGCGTCGTCTTGGAAGCAGTGATATAGCGCGTGAAGAAGTGTCTAAAGCAAAGTACATCCGTTTCCTTTGTTTATGTATGAAGAAAATATTTTTTTGACTGCGCGTAACTGTTTGAAAATCTTTTAAACGGTTTATGTGTGTGTGGTTGTGTGTAAAGAAAGTGTGCTTGTAAGTTGAGAACAAAGACAGCCAAGGACATTTTTGTTTCTTTGCAAATAGCAACAATAAGAATAATAACAACAACAGTAACCACCACCAAATACTACAATGAGTACCGCAGCCATAACAACGTCTACCGCAGCATTGTCTTTAGAACCATCGGGTTCTAATGCTACAGCTTCTCTAGCCACCATCTCAAAAAGCACTACAGAATCTACGAACTTAAATGTCAATGCCTCTACATCATCCTCAACTGCACACCTGCCATTAAATCCCGCCATTTGCCGTTACTTTCAACGTGGTATCTGTCGTTTTGGTTCAATGTGTCGTTTTTCACATGATCTAAGCGGTGGTGAAATTGTAAATCCTTCAGCTAACAACAGCACTACGAACAATACGTCAACGTCTAATGAGCGACCCAGTACTAGTCGTCACAATTGGGCAAATGCTCCAGTGTTTATACCAAAAGCTGATCATACTGGTGGTGAAATTTTAGAAAACGAAACAGATCGCACCTGGGCCGATGTTGTAGGTGCAACTGCATCACGTGTGGGCGCTAATAACAATAATAATGGAAATGAACCCGGTTCTTTAAATGAAATATGCCCATTTGAGGGTATTTGTCCTTATGGCATGTATTGTGCCTACGCTATTCACTTAGAGCTGTGTGAAATGTGCGACCAATTTTGCTTACATCCTTCAGACGATGCTCAACGCAAGAAACACAAAAAGGAATGTCTGCAACAACACGAACAGGCTATGGAGTTGTCATTTGCCATAGCACGCTCAAAGGATAAAACGTGTGGCATATGTTTCGATACCATTATGGAAAAGGCCGGCCGTGAGAAACGTTTTGGCATCCTACCCAACTGTAGTCATATCTTTTGTTTAGAATGTATACGTAAATGGCGTCAAGCAAAACAGTTTGAACACAAAATAACCAGGTAAATAAACTGCATCATATATTCATATATGCATATAAACAAATTACATATATTCACGATTTATAAATAATACATTGTTTTAATTATAAAGATCATGTCCAGAGTGTCGTGTAACATCGGACTTTGTTTGTCCCAGTGCCTTTTGGGTGGAAACAAAAGAAGAAAAGGACAAACTGTTAGGAGATTATCGTAAAGCTCTTGGCATTAAAGACTGCAAATACTTTAAGAAGGTATAATACTAGTATTTATTATTAAAAATCTCATGTTTTGTTATACATAACAACAATTCTACAGACATTCAATACCATTTATATTGTGATTTACAAAGATTTACTATTTATTTAAATATAATACTAACGTTTTTTTCTTTTAATTTCTTTTCATTTAAGGGTGATGGTAAATGTCCCTTTGGCAATAAATGTTTTTATAAACATGCCTTACCCAATGGTGATTTGGTAGATGTTGGTTGTCCCAAAAAGGCTCGTAAAATGCTTCGTAGTAATAATGAAATTATAAATTTACTTGATGTAAGTACAAATACAATATATTTATTTCACTTTCTATATATACATATATATACCATCTTGCAAAAAGTTAAGTTTAAGGTTAAACAAACAAACAATTGGTCAATTCACACAAGCCGTTGTATCGTTGTATTCACTGTATTGTTGGAAGAACATACAACAGTGTATGATTGTTGTTGATAATTTTCATATAAAAATCCGATACACTCATACACATTTTTTTCCTATGTTTTTGGAAGTTGTACTGGTTTCGGGCTATCAAATTGTTTAAATGCCAAGAAATACACAATACAACATACACGATACAAAGTTGTGTGAATTGCCCAAATCTTTTATACGAGCAATGTTTAATAATTTTGAATATTAAATCTAAGAATCTATTCCAATTTACAGTAAAGGAAAAAAAATCACGATAATTCTCTTCTAATTAATATATGAGCCCTTGATTTTGAAAGTGGCATAAGTCATATTTTCCTTGTTTCGAGATATTTAGAGTTTTGCATTTTAAAGGATTAAAAAATATTTTTGTATTATGGAATATGATTTTTCGACAGTAAAGTCGTGCCAACAAACAAGTATTTATTATGATTGTGAAATTTACAACCATTTTTAAAAGGAAATGTGGTTTTGAAAGGTTGAAATGGTTGACTTATACCACCTTCAAAATTAACTGCATGACCTTATAAATGACTTGCACCATCAAGAAAACATTTTTATTAGTAATTAACATTTTATTCAAATTCATAATTTGGAATTTTGGATAAGAAAGTGCTTTCAAATGTGAATCCGTAATATTAACTCGGGTTATCTTTTGTTTTTTGTATGTCATGTGTTAAACTTTTTCTAGCCTGTTCGGCTCTGTTACGATGTGAATCATGAATTTCCATAAGATCCAACTTCTCGTCTTCATTACTAGATGCTTCCATTTTTAGTTTTAGCGAATCACACTTTTGGTATGTGTCTTTACGAGGAGTATGAAAATTTAAGTTGAACTCCGTATTGAATATTTTCCTGTAAGTCCACTCCTTCACACGTGATGTATTATTTTCATCACACTTTTTCATATACAGCTCATACATTTTTCGAATATCTAAGTCAGCACTTAGATATTTTCGACCTGAAGTGTAATGTGATCTCGTCTAATGGCTCTCACATGCTGGAAAACTCAGAATGTGTTCTTGTACCACTTTAATTTTTTCTTCGTCTGTTTTTCTAGATGAACCAGCCATTTTGCCACGACCTTCTGTTCCAGGTGTTTTAGCATTTAAGACAATGATTAATCTTTCGTTAGATATTTTGAAAGTATCAAAAAAAAAAGTTTCGCAAACAGAAACTTCTAAATTCCGTACATATAGATAAAACTTAAAACTAAATTTTCTCATATATCCTTCGTAATTTCTGGTTCGCCTTTGTTTTATTGATTATTTTCGAACCAAACCATACAGAAACAAATTCTAGTTTTCGAAACTTGCTAATTTCCAAAAAAAAAAATGAAAATTAGCTTTCCTGTTTTCATATCCGATTCCATTTATAAATTTTTTGGAACAAAGGCAATCTTTATTTTAGAAAAGTTTACCACTCACATGCTTAGACTCTTTTGTTTCATATTCCTCTCCACCATTTCTCTTCATTTTTCTTATATTTTGTGCATAATTACTTGAATTTCGTGTCCTCTTTTTTGATTTCATGTTGCTTTCTTCCATTTGTAAGTAAGGGTTCCGAATTCACTTTTAAAGTATGAATTGATTCATCTGAAGACGATATTAGTCTTATTCGTTTCCATTTCTTGGGAGCATTACTTATATTTCTTGTACAATTAACTGTAAATAGTACGTTTTTACATTAAAAGGAATCTATCTGAAGATATGACAAAATTACTAATTATTTTGCCAAACTTTGTGAACAGACTGACTTATACCACTACAAAAAAAAAAAAAAAAACAGTAACTGTATTTTGTTTACCAACCAAAAAATAAACACATTTTATCGAGTTAATTAATTTCATGGCATACTGCTAATCTCTTCAGATTATGTTATTTTATAAGGATTTGATATGAAATAGCTGATAAACTAGATTTTTAAAATTTTTGACCTGTACCACTTTCAAAATCAAGGGCTCATATATTCTAAACTTTTTATGCTGATAGATAGTTATCTCCAAATTGTCTTTTTTAAGTTTTGTTTTCCTTAAATTAATTGCTTCTAACAGAGAATTGAGAAATGAAGTAATTTCTCATGTATAATAGGGAAATACTTCTAATCCATCAGATCAACTGAAACATAAACAAATTTTTTAATACGGTACCATAAACTGCACGTTTTGACAAGCTTATTCGTCATTTCTAAATGAATCTATTTAAGACAGCAAGTGACTGTATTTTGGTTTGTACTTCAGGAGATATACAGCGGGATATCAATAAGTGATTATTATATTGAAAGGAATTTGTTATTACATTCTTGCAAAACATTTATTCTTATGCCGTGAACCATAGGTTATATGATTGAAAGACTAGAGAAAAATTTCAATTGCTTGTAGATAAATAGTATATACAAATTACCTTAAACTTGACTTAAAGTCACGTTTGCTTTGAGTAATTTTTTTTTTATTTTATTCGTTTATACATTTTTTAATAGAGAAAAAGTTTAATAAATTTCTTTTTGTAATTTTTTTTTGGTCGTAAATTTTTTACGCATATTTTTCCGCCAATAAATATTCAGGTGTGATATACCTCCAAGCGTCTGCTATTATTATCAAATCAAAAACCTACAATTGCAAACACAAAAAATGGTTTTCAAAACTTATACGTATAATTTAATATAATATTTAAGCAAACCATCATTGCCACCTTTTAAATATCTTAAACTAAATTTAGTTTTATTATTAAGAGTTTATATGTGAATACTTAAGAGTTTAATGCACATGTATTTTATTTAAACGACCAAGATTAAGGCTTTATTATTTCTAGAAATATGCTGTGTTTTATAGTTCAATTACTACATTAGGTTTATACAAAGAAGTTATTTTAATCTCTTCTTCAAATTATAATAACTCAATTGTATATATAATACAATATAAAAATGTTATAAAATGATGATTTAATATGAAAATAATATTTATGTGCAATATATATTTTTATAATACAATATAATTTAAGTTTTAAAATACATATTTATAACAGTGTGTTATAGGTGTTATGTGTGTTATAACGAATATCGTATAGGACATAGAAAAAAAATAGCTTTAAATATTGTATTATTGTAATCTTATGAAATAATTGTAAGAAAATCGCGTTGATGTTTTTTTATGTTTCTAAAGAGTGCTGCAAGTTCAAGTCATTTGCTTTAAATTCATATTAAATTCATAGTTTAAATTGAGCTTTATCATGCTTATATTGATGTATATGTCCTGGAGTGTGTACAATTTATAAATTAAAACGGTAAAAATGATATAATTTTCTATGTTATACCCGCAAAATTGTGGTAGAAGTGGCTGTCAAACCATAAGCATAAAGACTCTTTGGCCACTTGTGATCAATTTTATTTCCTTTAAGACTATAACTATCGAGGCCTTCAGATGAAGCCATTCAGTCTCCCAATCTTCATTCTTGACAAATTAGTGAGATCTCCTTCTCTTACGATGTTTCCTCCTCTTCCTCTTGTACCTGTAGCTTTTATCTATATCTGTAGAAGAATTATCGGCTACATGGCCAAGTCCAATGTGTCTGCAAAACCACCCACTCAGCATTAATTTAATCTGTTACTGGTTAATTGAGGGTGGTAGTCTACAGAGCTAAGGAAGAAAGAACTGGAGAGACATTTGTTCGAGATTAATTGACTAATAGAGACAACTTTTCCTGACATCCTAAGTTTTCATATCTCTACACTAGCGTAGAGAAACAAAATATGTTCGATAATTTCAGTGAAAGAGATGCCTGTGTCGGGTGCTAATCTACAGAGCTAAGAAAGAAAGAAATGGAGAGACATTTGTTCGATTTAATCGACTAATAGGGAAAACTTTTCCTGTCATTCTAAGTTTTCATATCTCTACACCAGTGAAGAGGTACAAAATATGTTCGATAATTTCAGAGATAGAGATGACTGTGTCTTACAAACTGATCCTTGCTTTTAGAGCAGATCCTCTTCCCTCGGTGAAATTTGTTGCAACACTAACCTAACAGACCTCCTTCGCCACTCAGTTCATTCTTTTAAGGCGTGGCACTCAATGAGCAAAAAGTTTCTTACCACTGATAAAGACTCTTGTCCTTAGACAACGGCATATGGCAAATCTACCATGCAACGCCTTGCTACCCTATGCCAATCACCTACTTAGCTGGGATAACTTGATTAATGAAATTGAACCCAAAGGAAGAAATATTAAGTATATTTAAGAAATGGAGATCTTTTCTAACGGCCATCTGCTCGTTAAAGAAGTGATGAGAGAGGTGATAATAATTGAGTAAATTGTACACTTTCTTGCAGACAATTGACTAACGTATATAATAAACAATAAAATCGGTTCGCACTTATACTTGAAAGACTTTTTTTACCGTATTTATGTAAACTTTTTTATTTTTTTTTAAGTTTATTATTCAGGATTTGGCTTATATCTGTTTTTATGTTTATGAATCATTTTTTTTTATATTTTTCTTATGTTTTTTTTTTTGTTTAATTTACTTCAATCACTTTTCATCTTTCTTTCTTTTTCTCATTGTAGATCTATCTGTATGAATTTCTTGACCAACGTGATATCAATTTCCTTGATTTTTTTACAAGCACAAGTGATGAAAGTGGTGATGAAGATGATTATGATGATGATGAATTTTAAGCCACATATAATTTAAAAACAAAAGGTTTTTATAAAATTTAGATACCCTTTAAATACACACAAAAGAAAAAAAGAAAACGGAAAGAAAAAAATTTAATTATTAATAAAAACTAAACACCCTTATTAAAAAAAAAAAGTATTCAAAGTGAAAAAGAAAACAAACACAAAAGCGAAAGTTTAGAAATATATGCTACAATATATGTAATACAAAAAGAAATAATTTAAAAATTCTAAACGAGTTCATTCTCCAACAACCTATTTAGCTTGTGAAGTTTAAGAAAACTTAAATAATGTGTATTAAAAAAAAGAAAACATATATATATTAAAATTTTGTAAAGAAAAAGCCCATTTAAATACTTTTTAGGCCACCTAAGTCATATTTTGAAAAGAAAAACTGTCTGTGTATTACACCAACAACTAATTCAGTCCTTTAAAAATTCCACTTAATGCAACGAATCATTATCTTAGAAATAATATTTTAGAGAAACTTGTTTAAATTTAAACCTAAAACCTCTTCTCCCCTTTCCCAGTACCAGTCTAAAAGAAATATTTCATTTTCTTTTAAGCTCTGAAACAAAATTTTTCTTAAAAGAGTAAAAAAAAAGTTAGAAATCATTTGCTTATTATTTAATAAAAGTTTTATTTTATATTTCTTTACTTTTTTTTTTGTTTTTTGTTTTTACAACATAAATAGCTTTGTTTCTTTTTCTTGTTATATAAATACATATTTTCTTTTTTTTGTTAAAAAAGTGAGAAATTTAATTAAAAACTTTATTTTTATAATATTTAAACTTTAAATTAAATTTTGAAATATTTTTCAGTTCCCAAGTTTGTTAATTTCTCATTATTATTTTTTTTTGTTTCTTTATATTTGTTAACTGTTTTGTATGTTTGAACTGATCACAATTAATGAGAAATATGGTTAAAAATTTTAAATTGTTTATTGTTATCATAATCAATATTAAAGTTGGCCTCACCACAATATTTGTTTAGAATACGTATTCTGATTAGCCTTAGAGTTTAAGTAATTACACAAAATTGTTTAAAATGTGTTTTAGTTATAGACTGAAAATTTCAAACATCAAAGCCTAATATTGATTTTTGAAACAAAATTGCCAATGAAATCGGTTTATATTTATGAGTTTCTGGAATTCGGTTCATTAATTTAATGGAAGTTTCGAATTTCATATATAGTACTATGCATAATAATAGCACGAAAGTTTGTCAATTTAATACGGCCTGTTATTTTTAGAATATTTTCTTCTGAATAAATATAAAAATAATATGCCATAACCACAACTTCAGGCATTTATTAACTTTTCTCACTGTTTAACAGCAATTAAACTTATTTAAAACAAACCGAACAATTTTAATTGTCATATTCGTTCATAAGGGCGACAAGAAGAAAATATTTCAATTCTTTGTAAATTATTTTTGATACAAAGAATGTATGGCCGGTGGCATCCTTAAAAAATTGATTATAAATAGAGTAATAGAGTGCTATTATTTTTCATGGTATTGTATAACAATTTTAGAAAGGAATTTATTCTTTTTATATTAAATTATATCACAGAAAGATTTCAAGATTTGTTTTAATTGTTTTTAAAACATGTTGTTGAAAAGGCTTTTCAAAAATTGAGTTTTTGTTGAAACTACTTCTGAAAAATTGTTTCGCTTTTAAGTGTAGAAATAAAGACGTTACATGTATGTTATAGGCTTATAAAATAGTCAGTTTGATTAGACATCATTCGTCTTAGTGAAGCATAGTTATAAAATCATAATATAGTTTATTTTTTGGCTAATTCTTTTTTGTTTTCAAAATATCCCTTAAATAAAATATGTGATACAAAATTAGGCAGTTTTTTTTTGAGGCCAATGAATAGATCTGTTTAAGAACAGAAAAATGCTTTACGGAAATAATTTCTCTGTTAATATAAAAGTTTTTTAATTATATTTCTCACTTGTTTTGAAACTTCTTTTTTGTTGTATATATTATTTGCTTAAGCTTTCAAACAAATCAATAAATAGTTTAATTTAATTTTTTATTTGTAAAATTTCTTTAATTTCTTTTTTTTGTTTAATTTAAGGATTTATATATATAAATATTTGTTCCATGTTTAAAAATCTGTGAAATAATGCGAAATTGTTTAACTAGTATTTTTTATAGTTATTTTTTTTTAATGTTATTAATTAGTTTTGTTACCAAAATACAGAAAGCTAAGAAGTTGGAATCTCTCTTACACCACTGTCTTCTTATGTAAATCATTCATATATTTTCTAAATATTTTATTTTGTATTCTTATTAAAGAAATTGGTTAAAATGTATTATTTTTTAATTTAATTTTCTTTTTTTTTAAGCAATTTTTTTTTGTAATTTTTAGTTAATTAAACTTAAGTAATATTATATCGTAAAATATCACTAACTTGTATAAAAAAAAACAGAAACAAAAACAAAAACATACAATTAATCATAGTGAAAAATAAAAACAAAAAATCATACCAATCAACAAACTAAATGCTAACATTTCAAAATACCTCCAAATAAAACAAAAACAAAAACAAAATAATGAACCTATTAATGTGTACTACAAACAAATACAAAAATGGATAAAAAAATAAAAACAAATTTGTTAACATTACTTTATATTTTATAAAAAAAAAACAAAAACAAAACAAATCTAAACATATTGTAGTAGTATTTAAAACTAATATATTTTTTTTTAGTTTTTTTTAGTAAAAAAAAAAATATATATTATACATTAAAAACACAATACAAAAAAAGGAAAATCAAGTTATCTAAAACCAACAAAAGTTTTTAAATATTTTTAAAACAGTGTTTAGGCTTAGCTTTATAATAACAATACATATATTATATTAACATAAAAACAAGATACAAAAACAAACAAACAATCTAAAAATATCTACTTATAAAATAATTAAAACAATATTAAATTTAACTTCCATAGACAAATTTATTTAACTCTTAAACCATTAAAAAGAAACTTGAAAGAATTTAATTTAATTTTTATATAGAATAATTGCAGGCTTTTTTTTTTTTAAATATAACAAATGAAATATTTTTATAAAACAATTAAATTCCACAAGTGATAGTTTGTGGGTGGTATATGCCTATACTGTAATAGCACAAAACTAAGGTCAGAATTATTTACTTGCCTTAATTTATTTCAATAAATTTTTCCAAAACCTGACATGATTTGTTTTCAAGCTTGATTTAAATTTTTTTGTTTAAAAAATATATTTTTACACATCCTTTAATCATTGTAAATTTTATTAAGAATTTGTAATAGCTTTTAAGACTTAAATTTATTAACTTTTAAATAATTATTTGCCTATTAAAAGAAAAAATATTTATGAAAATATTTAAACAGATCTAAAGTTTAAATAGTTATTTAAAAATTACAAAATGATTTATTGAAAAAAATTTTTAAATGCAAAATTTTTTAATATTTGATAAAAAATATTTGATAAAAAAAAAAGACGTAACTCATATTATTGTTGTTATTGTAACAGCTCTGGAAAGCTGAGTAGATTTTTGTTGTTATTAGGTTTAGTGACTTAATTCTGTACCTTAGTTTTGTGCTTATTTAACCAATCAACTTTATATAATTTTTGTATTAAAAAAGTTTTATTAAAAGAGATTTTGTAAAGAGTTTTTGAAATAAAAACATTTTTATGATTGAGTTGCGTTCACATTAAGCAAATATTTGCCTAAAAACTTATTATTTTTTTTTCAATATTAAAACAGTTTTGGAAACAGAAGCATAAAGTAAGAGCAGCAGAATCTCTTACTGAAAACTTGAAACACTTTGGAATATTGCTTGGTCTTTTGCAGACCAAAAACTTATTTTTTCTTATTGTCTATGTTATGTTTTCGTTAAATATTTGTCTAATGTGAACATATACTATAAAGAATTTTAAAGAAATTTTAATATCTAATTAAATATGTATACTACTTACCCATAACATATAACGAATAAGAGAATACGTATATGTGTGTATATATGTATCTCGTAATACTATGAAACCTATAGATGTTAGTAACTGTTCAATATTATTTTTATTTCAGGTTTATAGTTAATTTTGTAATATTGTGGTATTGGTAGCTTTTGTTTTAGTTTTAAATAATTCATATTTTTGTAATTGTTTTTAAATTTCAATGTGTGTTACATTTGTAATGTTATGAATGAAAGTGTGTTAAAGGTTTCTTTTTATATTTTTATACTAATTTTAATATTTTAACTAATCAGTAGCATCCTAAGTAATTCTCTCTGTATTTAGATTAGAACTAATACATAAGTGGATTATGAATAGCAAACGGACTTCAGTTTAGCTGGCATTAAACAATTTGTAATTGTAATTGTTTCACAAGTAATATTTAAAAATTCCTGTTTTTTGAATTAAGAAACTCGACTGAAGCTTGTTTGCATTCGCTTCCAAAATTATAATTTTAAATATATAAAAATTTTAAAATTTCCGTGATATATGTATGTATGTATAATATGAATATTAGATTTTTCCCTTTTAATTTATTTTTTTTTTGTAAAAAGTAAGATCGAAAACACTAACATGTATTAAATGTATCTCGATTTTATTTAATATTATTTAATTGATAATAGTCTCAGTCACTTTTTCAGTTTAAACATCTCCGTTTAAAATCTTTGGCATACTTTTTGTGTTCTCCAATTCTGGTCTTTGCTCCAGAGTCCAGAGAGTTTGGAAGATTGGCCTCTCTTGGCCTAATTAAACTAATGCAAAAACAAGCAGCATTCATGGAACCTGCTTTATCCGTCCAAGAAAGATGGAAAAAAGTGAAATCAAAGAAACGAAATAGAGAAGACCAGATAATAAGTAGACACCACTCAGGAAGTGTAATACTTTTATAAAGCCGGGGAGAGACTATCGGCTCTCGACAGACAGTTAAAAACCGCATAGAAACTCTCCTTCACAGCAATCAAGCTTATTCCGTAAGAAAATTAGTAACCAGCCTCAGATTTATCATATTAAGCCTAAGCAGCAAGCTAGTTCTACTACTTTCGCTAGACCGCTAAAGGTTTCTAGCTACGTAACACTTCTATATATTCGGCCAGCAACGCTGAGTGCACTGGGATAGCAGATAAGTGAGTTGGTGTATCAGCTATATCATTTTTCCAGTGTGATTCAAATCTGGTAAGTGCTTTAGTTTTCTTATTCTGATTATACCATAACTGACTGTTAGCAAAAATCATGTAAGAACTGATATTAAAAGAAGCTAGGTTAGCCACGGCTTTTAAGAGCCTTGTAGAAAATCTGTGTTCCAGCCTGTATTGGGCTTCCTCAAACCAGATCCTATTCATAAGTTCAAACTGTAGAAGTGATCACTTAGGAGTGATCAGTCAAGAGAATGGTGCTGCCTTCTGCACAAGTTTGTTTAGATCAAGAGCAGTCAGACAGATAATAATGTCAAATGTAGATTGAACACAGTTCTCCATAACTCCGCTAATACTGAAAGATATTGTTTTTCAAGATTCCATGCTAAAAGTTCTCTACCAAGGCTTTTCAGCAAACAATACATAATAATAAATAAGAAAAAAGTTAAGATACAAAATATGTGTAATATGTGTTTATTCGATCTTGCTTTTGATTTTAATGTGGTATTTTTTACAATATAATTAGTTTAATTAGAATGTTTTCAGAACTTATTACATTTAAAATATTTTTTAAAGTTAAATCAATAATCTGGTAACCAAAATCTTCAATATTTTAGAATTTTCCAAAAAGTGATTCTTCATTAATTAATTTCCTTTTATTTTTATAAATTGTTAATGAATATTTCTTAAATAGAACTTAGTTTTAAAACATTTTTAATTTTTATTTTATAAAATATTTTATTTTATTTTATTTTCTGTTTTTATTTAACTTAAGTGCCATTATAACTTTTCTTTATATTAAACACAAAATCAAATAGAAAGAAATTTAAAAGAAATATTAAAGAAAAAATAAAATACAATACAAATCAAAAATCAATACTTCAATTTCAAAATAAAATAATCAACAAAACAAAACAAAAAAAAAAACGAAATTTCAATACTGACAACTGATATATAGAGATACTAAAACGAAATAAAGCTAAAAAGAACTTACAAATTTTAAAACAAACAAACAAAAAACAACTAAACTAAATTAAATAATAATTACATATTATTATAATATAATAACAATAACGTAGTTTAATTAATAATAATTAAATAACCACCCAAATTAAAAAATAAGTTTAAACTTTAAAGTAACATAAAGTAGGGACATTATTAAAAACAAGTGTTAAAAACAAAACATATATATTAAATAAATAATAAATGATTGATAATTAAATATTTTTGCAAAACCTAATAAGACTTTTTATTAACTAAAAAAAAAAAATATAATTTAAATATAATTACCTTAAAACAAAAACAAACGAACTAGTGTTAAAAGAAAAAACTTCAAAATAAATTTATAAAGAAAACAATAAACACTTACAGCCTTTCAATTTATATAAAATGTTTAGGTTTTTTTTTTAAGTTTCTATAAAAAAAAACTAAAAAAGCAACAAATTTAAAATAAAAAAAAAAAACAAAATTTAAATTATTTAACTCTATTTAATATTTTAAGTTTAAAAATTAAAGTGATTTTAGTTAAGTATTCTTAAAACAGAAATAAAACAATACAAAAGAAAAAACCCCTTTAATATTGTAAAACATAGTGATATAAATAAGACAAGAAAACAAAAACAAAAAAACAAATTATATTATATAAAATTTTTTGAAATGGAAACACAAAACAAAGAAAAAAATTATATACTTATATGAAATTAAAAAAAAATATGTGATCTTAAAGTTTATTATTAAAAATAATTTAAAAAGATATTTAAAAAAAAACTAAAGAAACTAAATTAAAAAAATATATACATACATATAAATAAAACAAAATCAATAAGCCAAATTAAAAACAAATAAAAATACACTTACAACAAATACCAACATACTATTTCCAAACAAAAAATATAAAACAAATACAAAAAATTTTAAAAATTATTAAAATTTGAACAAAAAAAAAAAAAGAAAAAAGAAAATTTGATGTGTAGCAATAATAATTATAATAAGTATATAAAAAAAAACAAAACAAAAAAAAATTATTATTAACATTACTTTATGCTCTTGGCGCACTTTATAAAAGGTCAGTTTATTTTCACATGTAAAACAATTTCCATTGGTTTTTTTTGTTTTAATTTCCTTGTAGTGTTTAGATAATTTGATAGGAGCGGGCGTTAGCCACTTGTTTGCTCGCACAGCTTCCTCACCAATGTGGCATGGATGCCCCTTATTATGCTAAGACGTGTAATTATCCGTGTGATTGTTGGAACCTCCTCCTATTTCTGTTCTGACAATCAACTTGATCGTTATCGTAATCGAAGATATCCATGTTATCTGGTGACACTAAATATGATATCACCCTGCGATGAGAAATATCAGTCTCAGGCTGTTACCGTTCTAATGCTTAAGGAGACTATGCTGATCATTGGGTTGTAGATTTTTTTTTTTGAATTTTGCGTTTAAATCACTACTTAATGTCGTGGTAGATAGGGACAGCGTGGTAGGAAGGATAGCTACAATAGATGTCACCACTTTATAATATCTTTGTCACACCATATCCGTTATATCTTCTTTCGTGAGTGGAAATGATGAGGTCGCCATAGTCTAGTGTGTGTGTTCGCTTATTAGACGTAAATTAGGTTCGTATCCCAGGTCAAGACATCAAAACGAAATATGAAAAAAAAAATATTTCTTCGGCGACTTCCTCTCAGTAGATTTCTGGCAAAAACTTTGAGAGTAAATAAATCTGCCATTAAAAAGTTTCTCAAAAATCTGTCGTTCGGAGTCGACGTTAAACTGCAGGTCCCGCCACTCAAGCATACAAATAAGACACACAACATGAGTGGTGTGAGAAGCTAGGCCATAATCCTGACTGAAGGGTTGTAATGGCCAATTATGTATGTATGTATGTATGCAATGATGATTCAGTACATTAGTCAATTCATTCTTTGCTCTGTATACCATATCGTACTAATCTTCGTCTTCGATTTGTTGTCAATTTCCTAGGGGGAGGCTTTTCATTCTTCTGATTATTCACTGCAAGGAAAGAAATTTTTATTAATTTTTTTTGTATTTTAATTTATTTTATTTCTTTAAAAAAATTTTTTTTTGTTTTATATTGTTATTCTGTTTTTGTATTTTATATTTTACTTTTTTATTTATTCTTTTTTTATTATAAATTTTTTTAATATATTATTTTTTATATTTTTAAATTGTTTTGCTTTCCCTTAAAATTATTTTTTTTTTATTAATTTTTTTATATTTTTCTATATTATTTCCTTTATTGTCTTGTTTTTTAACTGACCTTTTGCATTCGTGTGCGCTTTTCCATTGAATTTCTAAAAGAAATAAAAAAGAAACAAATTCTATTGAGACCACTTATAAAATACCTATTATTATTGGCTTAATAATATACTACAAAATAGTAAAAAAAAAATAATAATATTTATATTATAAAACAAAGCAGCAACAATTTAAAATTTAAATAATTAAAAATATGACAAAAAAAAATATGTTTTGTTAGTTGTACGTACTTGAAACTTAAACAAATAACAACCAACCATACTATTTTTGTATTTTAGTTGATAAAAAAACAAATAAAAATTAAAAAAAAACACTAAAAATCATCACCATTAAATAAAAAAAAACACAGAAAACCGCGCAAAACACCAAAACCCCAAAGATTGTTTTTGTTTAAAAATTCCCAAAAAAAAAAAGAATATAAAGTGAGTACTGCTGACAGATCCTGCAAAAAAAAAACTTCGTTGACAAAAGGTTTATAGTCATCCGAGCTGTTTATAAGTTGAATAAGACTTGGGAGATGCCCCAAGGAACCTGGATCATTTTGCCGCTAGATCTCAAACAATCGCAGATGAAATGCATGATTTTGTATCTCTCCTGGAAGTGCTGCATGTTGAACGATGAACACCGTATTGAGCTTAGGTTTTCAGGAAAGGATTCTGAAGAGTTTTTGAAAGGGCGCCAACTGTTTTATGTTCTGCTAGAAACCTGGAATATTTGGCCGCCAGATCTCAAACAATTGCAGATGAAATGCATGATTTTGTATCTCTCCTAGAAGTGCTGCATATTGAACGTGGAACACCGTATTGAGCTTAGGTCTTCAGTAAAGGATTCCGAAGAGTTCTTGAAGAAGCACCAAATGTTTTATATTCTGCTAGGTACCTGGATCATTTGGCCGCTAGATCTTAAACAATTGCAGATGAAATGCATGATTGTATCTCTCCTAGTAGTGCTGCATTTTGAACGATGAACACCGCACTGAGCTTAGGTCTTCAGTAAAGGATTCTTAAGAGTTCCTGAAAAAGCACCAACTGCTTTATGTTCTGCCATGAAAAAATCTGCATATTTTATCCTTGGTGACATTCACAAGATAAGAAATGTTCGAATGAGTATAAGAGTGTTCATATAAATGGAGGCTTTGCTAGCAAGTTTATCAGCATTTTCATTTCTAAAGATGTCTCGGCGTGTCCAGTTAATCAGTTTATAATAGTGATACCTTCATTCCTGAGGATTTCCATCTCTTGGTTACAATGAATAACTAAGAGCGAGGTTCTATTGATTTACAGCATGAAAGGATTCACTGGTTAGGGGATGTCCCTTTTCCCCTCTCTGTCAGAAACTGAACGATAACAATGGGCTTCCGGTTGAAGGGATCCAATGCTAAGTACGTGGTTCGTCATATTTCCAACTTAAACCTAAGCTTGTACATCCAGAGAATCATTTGCAGATCGAGTTCACAGTTTTGGAGAAACACAGATTTGTAGAAATAAAAAGCAACACTCCTCCTCCTCCACTTATTCGTCTCTTCATGCGGCTTTTAAAGTAGTTTCGAGTGTCTCGTCTAAATGTGTATATAATCAAGGCGTCTGGAACAAAATTTTGAGAAAGGCAGCTAAATATTTAAATTTGTAACGGTTTTTCGAAAAAAATGTTTGAAATATTTACGTTAATATGTTTGTAGTTAAGGGGTTAACAAAAAGCTTATAAGTTCTAATTTACATTTTCAACGATATGTATTAAATTCGCTGTAAAATAAGCTCTCCAATAAGCTGTTATTTGTTTTGCAAAAGTTTTTGTAAACCATTTCCATAACGTTTCGCTGTATCAATAAAAATGTCACTAACATTTCAGTGACAGCGCGTGTGTTTGTGTGTTAGTATGTTCTCTTACTCTCTTGCTGTGTGTTAAGAAAAAATCCAAAAGCAAAAGCCAGTTAGTTGCGATTTAGTAACAGACGCGTTAAGTAGTGTTTGGCGATTCGGGCGGTTACGTTGGCGACGAAGTTAAAGTAAAACGTTTGTTTTGTCTCAAATGTTTTGTTTAAAAAAATAAAAGAAAAAAAAAAACAAATTGAGTTAAACTTACGTAGGCTTTATTGAGCTGTTGTTAAATGTTAACTTAAAATAAAAAAAAGTAAATGTGAATGAAGTGTTTAGAAAAAAAGGAAACAAAAATTAAAATAAAAAGAAATAGAAAATTAAAATTAAAAAAGTTAAATAATTATTAAAAAAAAATTAAGTAATAAAAGAAAAAATATTAATTTTAAATGTTAAAGAAATTTAGAAAGGAATTTGTTTAAATTTAGAAAGTTCTGGTTCGGTTTTTTTTTCTGTGTTTAGTAATAAGAAAATCAAGCAATTGGTTACAATTGAGTGAATATTTTGCAACTTGCATGATTTCATTTTAATGTTAAAAAAATAAGAAGAAAAAAAAAGAAAACAACAACAAAAATGAAATAAATATTGGTTGAGTGATTAAACAGCAACAAAAAGATGGTATATTTTCCATTAACATGGCATAAAAGTGCATAAATTAACAAGTTTTTTTTAAAGAATACTAGGCCCCCTGGTATTACTTTCCTGGTTTAAACAACAAAAAAAAAAGAAAAAATCATACTTATACGCATACATTGATAAACACAAGCTGCTTTTTTCAACACATACCCATGCATATTAAAAATGAAATAAAATGAAATAAAAAAATAGCAAAAAAAAAATAAAATGAAAAATGAAATAACTTGGCTTAAATGAAAAAAATAAAAACAAAAAAATACAAGCAGCAGCAGCATTAAATAGCAGCTTCAAACATAACTGAGTGTTATTTTATTTTATTTTTTTTTGTGTTCAAGTGAAGTAAAGTTCTGACATTACTCAGAGACTAAATATTTAACACAAGCAAAACAAAAGCAAAAGAGGAAGACAAAAAATACAAAAAAAAAACAAATTCCCACACACCTTTTTCTCATACCAGTAAAATCCACTGTAAACAAACTCACATGTATACGATCGTTTTAATATTAAAAAAAAATTCCAACACAAGCTTAAGCTCTTAGCTTAAAACCCGGTTTAACTTCAGTAATAATATAAACAAAAATAAGCAAGTAAAAAACAGTGAGACAAAGAGAGACAATATAAAGTGAAGCTTTTCTCTTTACAAAGTGAAATGTAATGGTTTATGAAACATAACAAGTTAGCGGCAGTTTTATTAATGTAAAGCTAGCAACAGGTGGTAATGAAACACACAAGTTTTCTTTTACAAAATCATCAGTAACACTACCACTACCAACACAAAATATTAAAAACATAAACAAAACAATAATTGTCTCAAATACTATACACAAGCAAGCAAGCAGGCAAGCAAGCATTTGTAAACACTACGAGCACATACATATGACAACAATTCACTCATCTTTATTATTTGTATTCCTGTAGCAGTGTTGCTGTTGTTGCTGTAAATTGAAAGGTAAGTCAGAAAATAAATTTAATAATTATTTTACATTTTACTTTAATTACTTTAATATTAAATTATTTTAATTGAAATTGTGTGTACGTTTGTAATTAATGATTCATTGTTTCACTGCTGTTTTCTTTAAAAGAACATGGAAGTGAAACATTTCTAAACCAATTAGCAACTGCACTTTTTAAACCATGTTGTTTTTGTTTTCTTAATAATTGCCTTCTCAAAATTGAAATTAATACTTTAAAGGGGGGATGTTAAAAATTGTTAACAGTTTTTGCAACCTTTTCAAATAAACTTTGAGGTGTAAAGTGTTCAAATTTGTTTAAGTAATTTGTAGAAGTAAAAAATACCAAAAGAAAGTACCAAAACTGGTGATTCCATTTCGAGATAAAGCATTATCTTACGGAATCAAAGAAAGCAGGAAATAAAACGTTGACCTTTAATTGAATCCGGCAGGCTTTATTCCAACTGTTTTTTGGTACATTTCCATTTCTATTATTTGGTATAGGTTTCCTTGTCATACTAGTCATGAATACTATTCTTCATGAATTGTTTTAAATTATGATACCTTTTGGGTTTGTAAATCAAAATGAGATTCTGATCAAAATCA
Organism: Sarcophaga rosellei; assembly: GCA_930367235.1. Classification (NCBI taxonomy): domain Eukaryota; kingdom Metazoa; phylum Arthropoda; class Insecta; order Diptera; family Sarcophagidae; genus Sarcophaga; species Sarcophaga rosellei. The sequence goes on along the minus strand of OV884020.1, from coordinate 8,367,323 downwards.
AGCAGTTTCAATAAATATTACTTTCCACAATTCTCATTTTTAGTCTCTTCCGATGTTTCCCTGGTTTGTTAACATGGTAAAAGAGTGTCTAGAGAAATATACATACGTCACAGGCATTCTGTCGTTGATCTTGGAAGAGCTTACACTAATTATAAATAGAAAAGTGTGGAAACAGATATTTTTAAAAATCTCTGTGAGTGCTGAATTTCAGTACAGATCCAGGAGGATATCAAAAAGACGAGTGCGGGTGATTTTAAACAAAATTATCTCGTCTGCTAATTTTTTTTTTATAGTATGTTGCTTGTTTTGTCCACTTCTTATGCGTAAAGCTCAGTTTGAATAGGCTTTGTTCACTTTTTTTTATTATTCGCCGAGGAGTAAATGTACTTAACCGCATCATAGAGGAAGTCGTCACATCCTCCGCGTGTGTGGCCCTCACCCACTAAATTCCCCCCTCGTCTCGTGGACTCGTTGTGCCCACTCCGGAACTACGGTGGTATTACTTCGGAGTGGAGTTCTTTTGGCCCTTTGGCCCCTGCGTGCTCATATCCGCGTCGAAAGTTGAGGAGACATCCGAGTGTCTCCACTATTCGTTTCGTCCAGGTCCCTGTTTTGAATTTCGTTTGACACGTGTGCCAGTATCATCTATGCCGGCGTGCCTACTTGTTCTGCAGCCTCAAGATGTCGCTTCTTCAGTCTTAGAATGCGCTCCACATAATTCGCCACTGAGGCCCAGTTTTCTCTACTCGCAATCATAATCCCGACAATGTTAGCGGCCGTGATCGTTTCAATTATTGACGTCAGTACAGAACGATAGCTCTGCCAGCGTGTACATTCGAAAACAGTGTGTTCTGCATCATCAATTACTTCCCCTTCCTCATAAAGACAGTAAGGGAAGGCGTTCTTGCCCATTCTATACAGATATTTCCTAAAATATTCGTCACCCGACAGCATCTGTGTAACGTAGTAATTTACCTCTCCAAATTATAGGGGTTGTTTATAGGAAATTTTAATTTTGAGGACCGTTGTGGTTTGTGGCTTATTCCCATGCACTTGCGATTTAAGAAAACTCCATAAGAAAAAGTCTAACGAGATCAAATCGTTTGATCTCGATAGTTTGTTATCATCACCTCCATGTGAGATGACCATACTCTCAAATTGCCCCAATGTGAAACCATGCGTCGTTGGTGATCAGATCATTCAAATCAGGTGCTCGCCGTTAACAGTGATGGCCTGGCCAACGTGATCTCACCAAACAGTGGCTTCCTGTGGATTCCAAAAGTCGACAATTTTGTTTCTTCATTGGATGTCGTTGTTTTAGATGATTTGCCGCTTTGTTTTAGAGTAATACCTGACTGCTCCAGAGTCCACTAAGCCAACGAACACTCGTTGTTTCCTATGGTCCACGGTATTTTATTCCAGTTTCTGTAATATTATCCCATCCATGTGCCTAATATTTCACTATTTAGGACGTTTTCATCTTCTTTCAATGATACTATTGTGGTCTTGATCGGCTTTACCCTCAGGCCCACGTCTTGGAAATTTATTGACATCATTTTGGCAGCAGAAATATGCTGAATATCGCTTTCTAAAAAGGTTTTAGAACCTATGTATCACTATTGATCTTTCTAGGGGTTTTTATCACTCCGTTGCTTGGGTTGGTGTTACTTCGCATACCTTAAAATAGGAAACATACTTCAACCAAACTTTCATTTTAAAATATTTGAATGACTAGTTAATGAGGCGGTTTTTATAATAAAATACTTATTTTTCAAGGTATATTTAACCGAAAAATTCTTGTCTAGATTTTAATTGTTCATCAAACAAATAAAATTCCTAACGAAACTTGTTTTCCTTCAATATTTTCTGGTTTTGCTGTTTTGCATTAATCGATGTCTTGTATTCGATATGTTTTATAGACAGTTATCGATGAATATTAATGTCTTTGGCATGTTTTAAATTAAAAAAAAAGGAAAATAGAAAAATTAATTACAAATTTCAAGCACATACAATATTTCTGGTTAATAATTGCAGCCACTGTAGAAGTAAAAACGAAACAACTGTTAACGACAAAAAAAAAAAAATAAAGAAAAAACAAGTGTTTCTTCTGTCTTATGTTGTTGTTTTCTAATGCTTTTTCTTCTTCTATTTTTATTTTGTTTATTTACCTATTGGGTAATAACGGTATAAAACTGTCAAAATAAGACAGTTGTTTAAATGGTTGCTTTATAAACAAACCCAAGAAAAAAAAAAGAAAAAAAAAGAGAAAAAACGAATGCCAATAAAACTGTTAAGAAAACCGGCTTAAGAATCAATAAAAAAGAAAACAAATTTTTAATTAATAAGGTTTCCACATTCTATACTGCCTTATCTTCATGGTAATAGGGTGCAGAGTATTATGCTATGTTCCCAAGAGACTTCTAATTACGTCGCTCTCTGTTTTGAATTACTTATTTGAATTATCATAGTTCACACGGCAACTTTGTAATTCTTTTTGACAGTTCTTCTTTTCTTCTTCTTTTTATTGGTAAATTATTAATAACATTTTTCAATTATAAAGTTCATATAGCTTCCCCAAAAGCTGGAAATACTTTTCCTGTAAATTCAACAGGTTTTCTACACACATAGTGGCTTCCTCCGCTAATTTCGCCAATAACTTTCTTCTAAATAATACTTTTTTTAAATGTTATTTTTGGATTCCATTATTGTTCATTGTTTACAATATTTATTTGTTTATGTTTTTTGTGCTTTGACAGCTGGTGATGGCAAAAAGACGATAAAATTTAGAGATTACATTGATTTTTAAGTAATTCACAGGGTAATAGAAATTGAATTACATACAATTTGGGTAATTCGCTCACAAAATTTTGTATGGCGAATTAAGTAATTCAGCACATAATTGAATGTTGAATTACGAATGAAAAGAGCGAATTACGAAAAATTGCTGCCGTGCGAACATAGCATTACATTTGAAAGCTTATCCGCAAAATTGTTTTAAACACTATTTTATTTGCTTTGTTAGATTTTTATAAAACAAAAAAAAAATTTAAATCATATTTGGCCTTTAAATAAGAGTCCAATTTACTATTTTTTCTTGTAATTTTTTATTTTCTTTGTTTTGAGACAAACCCCTGCTATTTTCCTCTTTTTTTTATTGTTTTCCTTTGACTAGGCAGGATGTGTTTATATATACAACCGTATAGCGTGTTTGTTTATGGTATTCCTGTGGAAACTTATACCCAAACAGTCATAAACAATTTTATTTTTAAAGCAGAACAAAATTGCCAAAAATAGAAGGTGGTTTCTTTATCTGTTAAAGGGTAACGCATTTTGCGGTCCCTTGACGGTAATAACTGCTACAACTGTGCTAGGCATGCTCCTTTGGAGTTTAAGCAAGCTTTCCGTATGCCTTTTATCGAGCTTTTGCCCGATTTTCTTCACTATCTCGTTCATACGCGGACCTAATCATACGGCGTCTATGAAACCCTTTAGTGCATTATTAATTCTAAGCGTACAAGTCCTCGACGGGATTTTCAATATAGAGAATTAAACGAAAAGTTCAATGATAGCATTTGTCCAATTCAGCGGCATATTTCCAGAATGCCTCTATGTCCTGGTATCCAAATTGTACTGCTTTGCCATCATATTTATAGCCACATTCTGTTAGAACCCAGTGTTCTGACAGCTGACTGGCTTTCATAAAATGTGATGATAACCCTCCCACAGCTATTGCCTTCCTTAATAATCAGCATCTCGGGCTACATGACTGACATTTCTGCCTGTAAGTCTGTACAACGATCTAGTGAACTATACTTGCCGACTATCTTCCCCTCTTTCAGGAATAGGCGTCCTAACTTTCTCGAGAAGATATAGGATGGAATTTCGTCCAATTCAGCGGCATATTTCTGTAACGCCGGAAAGTTCAATGATAGAATTTGTCCAATTCAGCGGCATATTTCTAGAATGCCTCTATGTCCTGGTATCCAAATTGTACTGCTTTGCCATCATATTTATAGCCACATTCTGTTTGAACCCAGTGTTCTGACAGCTGCCTGGCTTTCATAAAATGTGACAACCCTTCCAGAGCTATTGCCTTCCTTAATAATCAGCATTTCGGTCTACATGACTGACATTTCTGCCTGCAAGTCTGTACAATGATCTAGTGAGCTATAGTTGTCGACTATATTCCCCTCTTTAAGGAATAGGCGTCCTAACTTTCTCGAGAGAAGACATAGGATGGTATTGTGTCCAATTCAGCGGCATATTTCCGGAATGTCTCTATGTCCTGGTAGCCAAATTGTATTGCTTTGCCATCACATTTAGAGCCACATTGTGTTAGAACTCAGTGCCCTGACAGCTGTCTGTCTTTCATAATATGTGATAAAAACCCTTCCAGAGCTATTGCCTTCCTTAATAATCAGCATTTCGGTCTACATGACTAACATTTCTGCCTGTAAGCCTGTACAATGATCTAGTGAGCTATACTTGCCGACTGTATTCCCCTCTTTCAGGAATAGACGTCCTAACTTTCTCGGCATTGTACAGTCGTTCTTAAACGACACAGTATTAGCTGGTTAAAGTAGATGTATAGATAGGAGGTATATTTACATGCTCTCTCTTGTCGGCCAAAGCAACCTCTGAAGGGTTATGCCTTTAAAAACATATTTCAACTAAAAAGCGTACATATAACGCCTGTTCAGTCACTTCTTTACTGTGTGCCATACCACCAAAAATATAGGATTGGTCAAGGTTATTACACCGCAGAAATGTAACACAATTTCATAGGAAACCTATTTTTGATAAGAAGGGAGTGTGACTGCGGGAATGTTGCTTTTAAGGAAAAACGCAAAAACATCTACAGAAGCGAAAATAAGTGATATTTTTATGAAAGTGAATGGCACCATCTAACCACCCCCGGTGGTCCGTCCGTCCGATATTAATAGATTTTTTTATAGTTCGTATATGGTCGATATATTAATAGCTCATAAAGTAAGGAATACTTTATAAATAAAAATAGCCAGGAGGTTGAGTGTGTACCCCCTCCCCATTGTGATGGTAAATAAAAATAATTCTTAATGTAGAAATTATGAGGTCATAAGCTGACGTACGTCATAATATATTGTGTGTGAATTTTTCTTTTTTTTTTATTTAATTACACCTTAAGTTAGTTAATAACTAATTTGTTCTAATATAATACTGTATATTATTTACAGAATAAAAATTAAATTTAATTAAAGCGAATAAAATAAAATCTCCCTCCCTCCCTTTTATTGTTAGTTATTTCCAAGCAATTAGTTTCTCTAGTAAAAAAATCATTCTTAAAATATTTCCCAAGCCACTGACTATTGTTTGAAACGTATTGCGAAATTCCCATCGGAGAGTATCCAAGAAGAGAAGGTTTTTTAAATAAAAATAAAAAAATATTCACTTAAATAAATAAAACTAAATAAGAAAATAAAACATTATTGTGGAACAATAATAAGTCAATAAAATTATTTACATTTAATTAAAATACAGGGTACGGAAAAAGCCTCTATTTATTTTGCTCTATAGATGCAATCATCGTATGGTTTTTTGTGAATTCTTTTTCTTTTTGGGACTACAAATTTCCATCTTCCTAGGAATTCTTAAAGTGTCAAGTCATTTAAATCCAGGCTCGCTATAATAGGATTTGTTGTTGTTGTTCTAACAGCTCTGCTGTTCTCTCCGGGAATATCTCCCTGTTGGCTAGTTCCAAGAAGTCCGCTACTAGTGTTGCATTCAGCCACAAGTTCTGTAAGTCGAAGGGTTGTCGGATTTGCGAGGCAACTAAAGAGATGCACTGTGTCGTGTGGTCTTTGGTTGCATGATGGACAGTGATTCAAGGTCCCCGGAATAATCCTCACCCTATAGCTGTTCAGAATATTCGCCCATCCTGATCTTGGCTGAGAGGCTACAAGTGTAGGATTCAGCCACAAGCCTATAAGTCGAAGGGTTGTCGGATTTGCGGGGCAACTAAAGAGGTGCACTGCGTCGTGTGGTCCTTGGTTGCATGATGGGCAGCGATTCAAGATCCCCGGAATAATTTTCGCCCTATAGCTGTTTAGGATATTCGCTCATCCTGATCTTGGTTGGGCCAAGATGGTTTTAGTTATACTGGGTAGCTGCCTTTTACTATCCGAGATTGGCGGTGGATGTTGATTTAAAACCCTGTTGTGATTAAGTTCTTCCATTGCTGTCGTCACTGTAGATTGGTGTAAGGAGCGTTATGTGTCGCTTACTGACTGAAGGTTCCCTTAATAAGCCTCGCCCTATAGCTGTTTAGAATATTCGCTCATCCTGATCTTGGCTGAAAGGCTACAAGTGTAGGATTCAGCCACAAGTCTATAAGTCGAAGGGTTGTCGGATTTGCGAGGCAACTAAAGAGGTGCACTGTGTCCTGTGGTCCTTGGTTGCATAATGGGCAGCGATCCAAGATCCCCGGAATAATTTTCGCCCTATAGCTGTTTAGGATATTCGCTCATCCTGATCTTGGCTGGGCCAAGATGGTTTTAGTTATACTGGGTAGCTGCCTTTCACTATCCGAGATTGGCGGTGGATGTTGATTTAGAACCCTGTTGTAGCTAAGTTCTTCCATTGCTGTCGTCACTGTCGATTGGTGTTGTGTGGGAGCGTTGTGCCTCCCTTACTGACTGAAGGTTCCCTTACTAAGCCTCGCCCTATAGCTGTTTAGAATATTCGCCCATCCTGATCTTGGCTGAGAGGCTACAAGTGTAGGATTCAGCCACAAGTCTATAAGTCGAAGGGTTGTCGGATTTGCGAGGCAACTAAAGAGGTGCACTGTGTCCTGTGGTCCTTGGTTGCATAATGGGCAGCGATCCAAGATTCCTGAAATAATCCTCGCCCTATAGCTGTTCAGAATTTTCGCCCATCCTGATCTTAACTGGGCCAAGATGGGTTTAGTTATACTGGGTAGCTGCCTTTCACTATCCGAGATTGGCGGTGGATGTTGATTTAGAACCCTGTTTGTGGTGTTGTGTGGTTTCCCCATTGCTGTCGTCACTGTCGATTGGTGTTGTGTGGGAGCGTTGTGCCTCCCTTACTGACTAGAGGTCCATTATTGTTGGTATAAGGTGTATGATGTCCGTGTTGAAGGTTCTAAAGTCGTGTCTAATACGGCGAGGAGTTGGGTCGTTCATGACTATATGATGGTTGGGATGAAAGGGTAAATAGCATGCCACGGGGTATTGTTTCGTCAGGAGCTCCTTGTGTTTCCTCACTGACAGTATTTGGGACTCTTCGTGAAGATGGTCTACACATGACATCTTCACACATCCTATGGGAAGTTTCGTTTAAAGGCTGGGAGCAAAAGGGTTTCCAGGATCTTTACCACTGCTGATGATAGGGAGATTGAGGGATAAGAGTCTCCTTTGGTCGCTGATTTGTTTTCAGCATTAGCATAGATAGACCATATCAGGATCCAAGGCCTTGGATGGTCCGGTATTGGCGATGGTGTTCTCAACTGCGGCCGGTTCGAAGGAGTGTTCTTGCTGGTCTCTGCGTAAGTTCCTTATATTTCTTAACGTGGCTCTTTACCCTTTGTTTTGTGCAGTAGAATGTTCAATAAATTGTCTCCAGAATTCCTTAGCAGGCTTTTTCGCCTCTGTCTGTTGCCTATCGTCGAATTCAATTGCTGTCAGATTTTTGCTGTTCTTCGAGCTAGATAGATTTCTAATCGTCTTCCAGAGCTTTTGGGGTCCAGGTGTTCCAACCATTTAGTACGTCATATACAAATTTATTTATTCTAGAGGTCAGTGGCTCAATCCGTCCATCCGCTGGGCTCTTATAATATCCCACTGCTGCGCCAGGCGTGCAGCGTCTGAAGGATAATTTGGTCTCTGAACCAATGCAACTCATTTTTGAGAGTGTCTTGCAGTTATTTGGGAATCAATTACACGGTGCGACGGTTGTGATTTTTGTTGAGTAGCACTCAACAAATTTTTATTTATATTTCTCGAACCCTCCAAACTTGTTTTATTTGACAAAAACGGTATTTTTTGATCTCTTCACACAAAATTATTGATTACCCAAATATTTTTTAACTTATTTTCAAAATTCAAAGCTTTTTTAAAAGGGGATAGGTGAGTTTAATCGGGTAAACTTTGAAAATATAATTTTTTCTTTAATTTTTAAGTTTAGCTATTCTTAATTGCAAAATTTTATTAAAAATTATAAAATAAGTGATGACATTCTGAAAGTGCATTATCTTGTGAAGTGATTGACACTTCGTTTGGTCAAATCGGACAAATATTACCGTAATTATTATTTAAATAGTATAACAGTCGTGTTATATTTTTTACATATCGACGCCTCCGTTCTATAACATTCTAAGTCGAAAAAGTGTGTTTTGAGTTATGAGCTCTCAAAGTTTTCACGCGACATACGACTATATGTGTATTCTAAGTAGATTTTTCCCTATAATTTCGGAACGGATCGGCGCATCTTAACCAAATTTTGACAGTATTTAAGTTAGAGAACGTAAAATTTAAAAATGCAAAAACATTAAAAACGTTCCAAGTACACTTAGTACGTTATAGAATGGAGGCGTCGATATGTCATCTTATCAAATAAACTTTGAGTTCAAAAGTTTTGATGGATCTTGATTGTTTCATGTTTGCACGACTACGAGAAGTCGGCTAATATTTGTGTTTAATTTTCTTTGCGCAAACAGTGGTCAACTTCTGGTGGTTGCTCAAACGTGAAATTGACACATTTTGCGATAAACAATCAAGATCCATCAAAAATTCTGAAAATTTTTGATCTAAAAGTAATTTGAAAAAAAAAAAAAATATATATACATATGAAAAAAATAACTCGACTGTTAGTCTCTTTAAATAAAAACTGCTGTAGTTTTTGCCCGATTTGATCAAACAAAGTGTCAATCTCTTCACAAGATAATGCACTTTCAGAATGTCATCACTTATTTAATAGTTTTTAATTAAAGTTTGTTACTAAGAACGCACAAACTTGAAAAAATATGAAAACAAATTCGCATCTATCAAGTTTACCTCCATCAAACTCCATAGCATATTAAATCGAGTAATATATATATGTATAGCGTTTTAAAGGCCCATCTGTCTCCTTTCTTAAAGCGTTTAAATTTTGACCATCGGTTCATAATTGTTTGTGTAATCAATAAATTTGTGCGTAAAGTCCAAAAACTCTGTTTTTGTCAAAAAAAAAAAAAAAAAAAAAAAAAAAAAAACAAGTTTGGAGGGTTCAAGAAATATACAAAAAATATTTTGGAGTTCTACTCTATTATGTCATTTCTATTATGTCATTTTAGCTGGGTGTATTTAATTTTTATTTTATTTTGTTGCATAGTGTTATACTATGTTCACACATGCACTCTTATTGCGTAAATCGTAATAAAGGCCATTATTGAGCTCAATATTTCATATAAAATTTCAATTAATTATTATTGCGCAATAAATACGCAAATTGTTATAATATTGATTAAAACTTAAAATATAGCACTGTCATAAGTACGTTCAGTGTGCATTTCTGTTTATATTTGACAACTCAAATGTCAAAAACGACAAAAAAAAAAAAAAAAGAACAATGTTGCAACAACCAGCTGCTTTGTTTACCAGCTGTCAAATGAATATTGCTTATATTATATCTGAACACTCAAAATATTGTCTTCACATAATCGAATATTGGCTCAATAAAAGTACATGTCTGAACATAGTATTATTTGTAGTCGTTTTTATATATATACTTTGATTTTTTCCGAGTCATTATTTTTTATTACGAATCATATTATTCTATTTAAAATCACATTTTTATTCTGTTTTACTTACTTTTATCGTTTTTGATAATAAAAAATGAAGTAGGTTCCTTAGTTTTTTTTTGTTGAACAATTTATTAAAAAAAAACAAATTCATGACATTTTTAAAAATTAAATAATAAAATTAAAATTAATTAAATACATGTATTTAAAACGACATAAAAATATAAGAAAAAAATGTAATTGACGATTCCAAATAACCGTATAATAATATTCCACAGCATTAATTTGCAATTTTTCTCTTCTTTATGCGATCTTTGGCATCCACAAAATATTTTTTGCAGCACTGTGTTAATGTCATTCTCAGTGCAGTTGTATTTTTTCTGACATACTCGTGCATATATCTGTAACAAACAATTACTATTAGTATTTCGTTTTATATAAAATTAATATTTAATTATTTATTATTTATTATAATTTAATTATTGTTATCAAAAAGCAGTTTTCGGCGCTTGGTTCAGTGGTTGTTCCTTCCAACTAAAGCAATTCATCCGAAAATACTTTTTGCACAACAGTTCTAATAAGTTCGCTGGACCTAGTCTTCCAGTTTTTGCTATTAGATTTTTCAGAAAATTGATTGATATGGTAAAGGCAGTTACACTAGCCAGCACTACTAACCAGCTAGCCAGCTATACTAGGCCTAGCTGGGTAGTATACCTGCTTAGCTGGCTAGTATAGCGGCCTAGCTGGCTATTACAGCTAGAATAGCTGGTATATCTGGCTAGTACAGCTGGCTACTACAGCTAGAATAGCTGGCTAGTACAGCTGGAATATCTGGCTATTACAGCTGGAATAACTGGCTAGTATAGCTGGAATAGCTGGCTGGTACAGCTGGCTAGTATAGCTGGAATAGCTGGCTGGTACAGCTGGAATAGCTGCTTATTACAGCTGGAATAGCTGCTTATTACAGCTGGTATATCTGGCTATTAAAGCTGGAATAGCTGGCTAGTACAGCTGGCTATTACAGCTGGAATAGCTGGCTAGTACAGCTGGTATATCTGGCTAGTACAGCTGGCTATTACAGCTGGAATAGCTGGCTGGTACAGCTGGAATAGCTGCTTATTACAGCTGGAATAGCTGCTTATTACAGCTGGTATATCTGGCTATTAAAGCTGGAATAGCTGGCTAGTACAGCTGTCTATTACAGCTGGCTATTACAGCTGGAATAGCTGGCTAGTACAGCTGGTATATCTGGCTAGTACAGCTGGCTACTACAGCTAGAATAGCTGGCTAGTACAGCTGGCTATTACAGCTGGAATAGCTGGCTGGTACAGCTGGAATAGCTGCTTATTACAGCTGGAATAGCTGCTTATTACAGCTGGTATATCTGGCTATTAAAGCTGGAATAGCTGGCTAGTACAGCTGGCTATTACAGCTGGAATAGCTGGCTAGTACAGCTGTCTATTACAGCTGGCTATTACAGCTGGAATAGCTGGCTCGTACAGCTGGTATATCTGGCTAGTACAGCTGGCTACTACAGCTAGAATAGCTGGCTAGTACAGCTGGCTATTACAGCTGGAATAACTGGCTAGTATAGCTGGAATAGCTGGCTGGTACAGCTGGAATAGCTGGCTGGTACAGCTGGAATAGCTGGCTGGTACAGCTGGAATAGCTGCTTATTACAGCTGGAATAGCTGCTTATTACAGCTGGTATATCTGGCTATTGAAGCTGGAATAGCTGGCTAGTACAGCTGGCTATTACAGCTGGAATAGCTGGCTAGTACAGCTGGCTATTACAGCTGGAATAACTGGCTAGTATAGCTGGAATAGCTGGCTAGTACAGCTGGAATAGCTGGCTAGTACAGCTGGCTATTACAGCTGGAATAGCTGGCTAGTACAGCTGGCTATTACAGCTGGAATAGCTGGCTAGTACAGCTTGCTATTACAGCTGGCTATTACAGCTGGAATAGCTGGCTAGTACAGCTGGAATAGCTGGCTAGTACAGCTGGAATAGCTGGCTAGTACAGCTAGAATAGCTGACTAGTACAGCTGGAATAGCTGGCTAGTACCGCCGCAAAGCTGGCTAGTACAGCTGCCTAGGAAGCTGCTTAGATCGCCAGGAAGCCGCCCAGCTGGCTAGTAAGCTGCCTGCTTGCTAGTATAGCCGCATAGGTGGCTGGATCAGCTGCCTAGGAAGCCGCCCAGCTGGCTAGTACGCTGCCTGCTGGTTACTATAGTCGCATAGGTGGCTGGAACAGCTGCCTCGATGGCTAGGAAGCTGCCTAGCTGGCTAGGAAGCCGCCCAGCTAGCTAGTAAGCTGCCTGCTGGCTAGTATAGGCGCATAGGTGGTTGGAACAGCTGCCTAGATGGCTAGGAAGCCGCCCAGCTGGCTAGGAAGCTGCCTAGCTGGCTAGGAAGCCGCCCAGCTGGCTAGTAAGCTGCCTGCTGGCTAGTATAGGCGCATAGGTGGCTGGAACAGCTGCCTAGGAAGCCGCCCAGCTGGCTAGGAAGCTGCTTAGATGGCTAGGAAGCCGCCCAGCTGGCTAGTAAGCTGCCTGCTTGCTAGTATAGCCGCATAGGTGGCTGGAACAGCTGCCTAGGAAGCCGCCCAGCTGGCTAGTACGCTGCCTGCTGGTTACTATTGTCGCATAGGTGGCTGGAACAGCTGCCTAGATGGCTAGGAAGCCGTCCAGCTGGCTAGTAAGCTGCCTGCTGGCTAGTATAGGCGCATAGGTGGCTGGAACAGCTGCCTAGATGGCTAGGAAGCTGCCCAGCTGGCTAGGAAGCTGCCTGCTGGCTAGTATCGTCGCATAGGTGGCTGGAACAGCTGCCTAGGTGGCTAGGAAGCCGCCCAGCTGGCTAGGAAGCTGCCTGCTGGCTAGTATCGTCGCATAGGTGGCTGGAACAGCTGCATAGCTGGCTAGGAAGGTGGCTAGGAAGCCGCCCAGCTGGCTAGGAAGCTGCCTGCTGGCTAGTATCGTCGCATAGGTGGCTGGAACAGCTGCCTAGCTGGCTAGGAAGATGCCTAGCTGGCTAGGAAACTGCCTAGCTGGCTAGGAAGCCGCCTAGGTGGCTAGGAAGCCGCCCAGCTGGCTAGGAAGCTGCCTGCTGGCTAGTATCGTCGCATAGGTGGCTGGAACAGCTGCCTAGCTGGCTAGGAAGCCGCCCTGCTGGCTACTAAGCTGCCTGCTGGCTAGTATAGGTGCATAGGTGGCTGGAACAGCTGCCTAGATGGCTAGGAAGCCGCCCAGCTGGTTAGGAAGCTGCCTGCTGGCTAGTATCGTCGCATAGGTGGCTGGAACAGCTGCCTAGCTGGCTAGGAAGCCGCCCTGCTGGCTACTAAGCTGCCTGCTGGCTAGTATAGGTGCATAGGTGGCTGGAACAGCTGCCTAGATGGCTAGGAAGCCGCCCAGCTGGCTAGGAAGCTGCCCAGCTGGCTAGTAAGCTGCCTGCTGGCTAGTAAGCTGCCTGCTGGCTAGTATCGTCGCATAGGTGGCTGGAACAGCTGCCTAGATGGCTAGGAAGCCGCCCAGCTGGCTAGGAAGCTGCCTGCTGGCTAGTATCGTCGCATAGGTGGCTGGAACAGCTGCCTAGATGGCTAGGAAGCCGCCCAGCTGGTTAGGAAGCTGCCTGCTGGCTAGTATCGTCGCATAGGTGGCTGGAAGAGCTGCCTAGCTGGCTAGGATGCCGCCCTGCTGGCTACTAAGCTGCCTGCTGGCTAGTATAGGTGCATAGGTGGCTGGAACAGCTGCCTAGATGGCTAGGAAGCCGCCCAGCTGGCTAGGAAGCTGCCCAGCTGGCTAGTAAGCTGCCTGCTGGCTAGTATCGTCGCATAGGTGGCTGGAACAGCTGCCTAGATGGCTAGGAAGCCGTCCAGCTGGCTAGGAAGCCGCCCAGCTGGCTAGGAAGCTGCCTAGCTGGCTAGGAAGCTGCCCAGCTGGCTAGGAAGCCGCCCAGCTGGCTAGTACGCTGCCCAGCTGGCTAGTACGCCGCCCACCTGGCTAGTAAGCTGCCTGCTGGCTAGTATCGTCGCATAGGTGGCTGGAACAACTGCCTAGCTGGCTAGGAAGCTGCCCAGCTGGCTAGTACGCCGCCCAGCTGGCTAGGAAGCTGCCTAGATGGCTAGGAAGCCGCCCAGCTGGCTAGGAAGCTGCCTGCTGGCTAGTATCGTCGCATAGGTGGCTGGAGCAGCTGCCTAGATGGCTAGGAAGCCGCCCAGCTGGCTAGGAAGCCGCCCAGCTGGCTAGTACGCCGCCCAGCTGGCTAGGAAGCTGGCTAGTACGCCGCCCAGCTGGCTAGGAAGCTGGCTAGTACGCCGCCCAGCTGGCTAGGAAGCTGCCCAGCTGGCTAGGAAGCTGTCCAGCTGGCTAGTACGCTGCCTGCTGGTTACTATAGTCGCATAGGTGGCTGGAACAGCTGCCTAGATGGCTAGGAAGCCGCCCAGCTGGTTAGGAAGCTGCCTGCTGGCTAGTATCGTCGCATAGGTGGCTGGAACAGCTGCCTAGATGGCTAGGAAGCCGTCCAGCTGGCTAGTAAGCTGCCTGCTGGCTAGTATAGGTGCATAGGTGGCTGGAACAGCTGCCTAGATGGCTAGGAAGCTGCCTGCTGGCTAGTATCGTCGCATAGGTGGCTGGAACAGCTGCCTAGCTGGCTAGGAAGCTGCCTAGGTGGCTAGGAAGCCGCCCAGCTGGCTAGGAAGCTGCCTGCTGGCTAGTATCGTCGCATAGGTGGCTGGAACAGCTGCCTAGCAGGCTAGGAAGCCGCCCTGCTGGCTAGTAAGCTGCCTGCTGGCTAGTATAGGTGCATAGGTGGCTGGAACAGCTGCCTAGATGGCTAGGAAGCCGCCCAGCTGGCTAGGAAGCTGCCCAGCTGGCTAGTAAGCTGCCTGCTGGCTAGCATCGTCGCATAGGTGGCTGGAACAGCTGTCTAGATGGCTAGGAAGCCGCCCAGTTGGCTAGGAAGCTGCCTAGCTGGCTAGGAAGCCGCCCAGCTGGCTAGGAAGCTGCCTAGATGGCTAGGAAGCCGCCCAGCTGGCTAGGAAGCTGCCTAGATGGCTAGGAAGCCGCCCAGCTGGCTAGGAAGCTGCCTGCTGGCTAGTATCGTCGCATAGGTGGCTGGAACAGCTGCCTAGCTGGCTAGGAAGATGCCTAGCTGGCTAGGAAGCTGCCCAGCTGGCTAGTACGCCGCCCAGCTGGCTAGGAAGCTGCCTAGATGGCTAGGAAGCCGCCCAGCTGGCTAGGAAGCTGCCTGCTGGCTAGTATCGTCGCATAGGTGGCTGGAGCAGCTGCCTAGATGGCTAGGAAGCCGCCCAGCTGGCTAGGAAGCTGCCTAGCTGGCTAGGAAGCCGCCCAGCTGGCTAGTACGCTGCCTGCTGGTTACTATAGTCGCATAGGTGGCTGGAACAGCTGCCTAGATGGCTAGGAAGCCGCCCAGCTGGTTAGGAAGCTGCCTGCTGGCTAGTATCGTCGCATAGGTGGCTGGAACAGCTGCCTAGGAAGCTGCCTAGCTGGCTAGGAAGCCGCCCCGCTGGCTAGTAAGCTGCCTGCTGGCTAGTATAGGTGCATAGGTGGCTGGAACAGCTGCCTAGATGGCTAGGAAGTTGCCTGCTGGCTAGTATCGTCGCATAGGTGGCTGGAACAGCTGCCTAGCTGGCTAGGAAGCTGCCTAGGTGGCTATGAAGCCGCCCAGCTGGCTAGGAAGCTGCCTGCTGGCTAGTATCGTCGCATAGGTGGCTGGAACAGCTGCCTAGCAGGCTAGGAAGCCGCCCTGCTGGCTAGTAAGCTGCCTGCTGGCTAGTATAGGTGCATAGGTGGCTGGAACAGCTGCCTAGATGGCTAGGAAGCCGCCCAGCTGGCTAGGAAGCTGCCCAGCTGGCTAGTAAGCTGCCTGCTGGCTAGCATCGTCGCATAGGTGGCTGGAACAGCTGTCTAGATGGCTAGGAAGCTGCCCAGCTGGCTAGACGCTGCCTACTGGGTACTATAGTCGCATAGGTGGCTGGAACAGCTGCCTAGCTGGCTAGGAAGATGCCTAGCTGGCTAGGAAGCTGCCCAGCTGGCTAGTAAGCTGCCTGCTGGCTAGTATAGGCGCATAGGTGGCTGGAACAGCTGCCTAGGAAGCCGCCCAGCTGGCTAGGAAGCTGCCTGCTGGCTAGTATCGTCGCATAGGTGGCTGGAACAGCTGCCTAGCTGGCTAGGAAGCCGCCCTGCTGGCTACTAAGCTGCCTGCTGGCTAGTATAGGTGCATAGGTGGCTGGAACAGCTGCCTAGATGGCTAGGAAGCCGCCCAGCTGGCTAGGAAGCTGCCCAGCTGGCTAGTAAGCTGCCTGCTGGCTAGTAAGCTGCCTGCTGGCTAGTATCGTCGCATAGGTGGCTGGAACAGCTGCCTAGATGGCTAGGAAGCCGCCCAGCTGGCTAGGAAGCTGCCTGCTGGCTAGTATCGTCGCATAGGTGGCTGGAACAGCTGCCTAGATGGCTAGGAAGCCGCCCAGCTGGTTAGGAAGCTGCCTGCTGGCTAGTATCGTCGCATAGGTGGCTGGAAGAGCTGCCTAGCTGGCTAGGATGCCGCCCTGCTGGCTACTAAGCTGCCTGCTGGCTAGTATAGGTGCATAGGTGGCTGGAACAGCTGCCTAGATGGCTAGGAAGCCGCCCAGCTGGCTAGGAAGCTGCCCAGCTGGCTAGTAAGCTGCCTGCTGGCTAGTATCGTCGCATAGGTGGCTGGAACAGCTGCCTAGATGGCTAGGAAGCCGCCCAGCTGGCTAGGAAGCCGCCCAGCTGGCTAGGAAGCTGCCTAGCTGGCTAGGAAGCTGCCCAGCTGGCTAGGAAGCCGCCCAGCTGGCTAGTACGCTGCCCAGCTGGCTAGTACGCCGCCCAGCTGGCTAGTAAGCTGCCTGCTGGCTAGTATCGTCGCATAGGTGGCTGGAACAACTGCCTAGCTGGCTAGGAAGCTGCCCAGCTGGCTAGTACGCCGCCCAGCTGGCTAGGAAGCTGCCTAGATGGCTAGGAAGCCGCCCAGCTGGCTAGGAAGCTGCCTGCTGGCTAGTATCGTCGCATAGGTGGCTGGAGCAGCTGCCTAGATGGCTAGGAAGCCGCCCAGCTGGCTAGGAAGCTGCCTAGCTGGCTAGGAAGCCGCCCAGCTGGCTAGTACGCCGCCCAGCTGGCTAGGAAGCTGGCTAGTACGCCGCCCAGCTGGCTAGGAAGCTGCCCAGCTGGCTAGGAAGCTGTCCAGCTGGCTAGTACGCTGCCTGCTGGTTACTATAGTCGCATAGGTGGCTGGAACAGCTGCCTAGATGGCTAGGAAGCCGCCCAGCTGGTTAGGAAGCTGCCTGCTGGCTAGTATCGTCGCATAGGTGGCTGGAACAGCTGCCTAGATGGCTAGGAAGCCGTCCAGCTGGCTAGTAAGCTGCCTGCTGGCTAGTATAGGTGCATAGGTGGCTGGAACAGCTGCCTAGATGGCTAGGAAGCTGCCTGCTGGCTAGTATCGTCGCATAGGTGGCTGGAACAGCTGCCTAGCTGGCTAGGAAGCTGCCTAGGTGGCTAGGAAGCCGCCCAGCTGGCTAGGAAGCTGCCTGCTGGCTAGTATCGTCGCATAGGTGGCTGGAACAGCTGCCTAGCAGGCTAGGAAGCCGCCCTGCTGGCTAGTAAGCTGCCTGCTGGCTAGTATAGGTGCATAGGTGGCTGGAACAGCTGCCTAGATGGCTAGGAAGCCGCCCAGCTGGCTAGGAAGCTGCCCAGCTGGCTAGTAAGCTGCCTGCTGGCTAGCATCGTCGCATAGGTGGCTGGAACAGCTGTCTAGATGGCTAGGAAGCCGCCCAGTTGGCTAGGAAGCTGCCTAGCTGGCTAGGAAGCCGCCCAGCTGGCTAGGAAGCTGCCTAGATGGCTAGGAAGCCGCCCAGCTGGCTAGGAAGCTGCCTAGATGGCTAGGAAGCCGCCCAGCTGGCTAGGAAGCTGCCTGCTGGCTAGTATCGTCGCATAGGTGGCTGGAACAGCTGCCTAGCTGGCTAGGAAGATGCCTAGCTGGCTAGGAAGCTGCCCAGCTGGCTAGTACGCCGCCCAGCTGGCTAGGAAGCCGCCCAGCTGGCTAGGAAGCTGCCTAGATGGCTAGGAAGCTGCCCAGCAGGCTAGACGCTGCCTACTGGTTACTATAGTCGCATAGGTGGCTGGAACAGCTGCCTAGCTGGCTAGGAAGATGCCTAGCTGGCTAGGAAGCTGCCCAGCTGGCTAGTACGCCGCCCAGCTGGCTAGGAAGCTGCCTAGATGGCTAGGAAGCCGCCCAGCTGGCTAGGAAGCTGCCTGCTGGCTAGTATCGTCGCATAGGTGGCTGGAGCAGCTGCCTAGATGGCTAGGAAGCCGCCCAGCTGGCTAGGAAGCTGCCTAGCTGGCTAGGAAGCCGCCCAGCTGGCTAGTACGCTGCCTGCTGGTTACTATAGTCGCATAGGTGGCTGGAACAGCTGCCTAGATGGCTAGGAAGCCGCCCAGCTGGCTAGGAAGCTGCCTGCTGGCTAGTATCGTCGCATAGGTGGCTGGAACAGCTGCCTAGCAGGCTAGGAAGCCGCCCTGCTGGCTAGTAAGCTGCCTGCTGGCTAGTATAGGTGCATAGGTGGCTGGAACAGCTGCCTAGATGGCTAGGAAGCCGCCCAGCTGGCTAGGAAGCTGCCCAGCTGGCTAGTAAGCTGCCTGCTGGCTAGCATCGTCGCATAGGTGGCTGGAACAGCTGTCTAGATGGCTAGGAAGCTGCCCAGCTGGCTAGACGCTGCCTACTGGTTACTATAGTCGCATAGGTGGCTGGAACAGCTGCCTAGCTGGCTAGGAAGATGCCTAGCTGGCTAGGAAGCTGCCCAGCTGGCTAGTACGCCGCCCAGCTGGCTAGGAAGCTGCCTAGATGGCTAGGAAGCCGCCCAGCTGGCTAGGAAGCTGCCTAGCTGGCTAGGAAGCCGCCCCGCTGGCTAGTAAGCTGCCTGCTGGCTAGTATAGGTGCATAGGTGGCTGGAACAGCTGCCTAGATGGCTAGGAAGCTGCCGGCTGGCTAGTATCGTCGCATAGGTGGCTGGAACAGCTGCCTAGCTGGCTAGGAAGCTGCCTAGGTGGCTAGGAAGCCGCCCTGCTGGCTAGTAAGCTGCCTGCTGGCTAGTATCGTCGCATAGGTGGCTGGAACAGCTGCCTAGATGGCTAGGAAGCCGCCCAGTTGGCTAGGAAGCTGCCTAGCTGGCTAGGAAGCCGCCCAGCTGGCTAGGAAGCTGCCTAGATGGCTAGGAAGCCGCCCAGCTGGCTAGGAAGCTGCCTAGATGGCTAGGAAGCCGCCCAGCTGGCTAGGAAGCTGCCTGCTGGCTAGTACGCCGCCCAGCTGGCTAGGAAGCTGCCTAGATGGCTAGGAAGCCGCCCAGCGGGGCTAGTACGCCGCCCAGCTGGCTAGGAAGCTGCCTAGCTGGCTAGTACGCCGCCCAGCTGGCTAGGAAGCTGCCTAGCTGGCTAGTACGCCGCCCAGCTGGCTAGGAAGCTGCCTAGCTAGCTAGGAAGCCGCCCAGCTGGCTGGTAAGCTGCCTGCTGGCTAGTATAGGCGCATAGGTGGCTGGAACAGCTGCCTAGATGGCTAGGAAGCTGCCTAGCTGGCTAGGAAGCCGCCCAGTTGGCTAGTAAGCTGCCTGCTGGCTAGTAAGCTGCCTGCTGGCTAGTATCGTCGCATAGGTGGCTGGAACAGCTGCCTAGCTGGCTAGGAAGCCGCCCCGCTGGCTGGTAAGCTGCCTGCTGGCTAGTATCGTCGCATAGGTGGTTGGAACAGCTGCCTAGCTGGCTAGAAAGATGCCTAGCTATCTAGGAAACTGCCTAGCTGGCTAGGAAGCTGCCCAGCTGGCTAGTACGCCGCCCAGCTGGCTAGTACGCCGCCCAGCTGTCTAGTACGCCGCCCAGCTGGCTAGGAAGCTGCCTAGCTGGTTAGGAAGCTGCCTAGCTGGCTAGGAAGCTGCCCAGCTGGCTAGTACGCCGCACAGCTGGCTAGGAAGCTGCCCAGCTGGTTAGGAAGCCGCCCTGCTGGCTAGTAAGCTGCCTGCTGGCTAGTGTAGGTGCATAGGTGGCTGGAACAGCTGCCTAGATGGCTAGGAAGCCGCCCAGCTGGCTAGTAAGCTGCCTGCTGGCTAGTATCGTCGCATAGGTGGCTGGAGCAGCTGCCTAGCTGGCTAGGAAGCTGCCTAGGTGGCTAGAAAGCTGCCTGCTGGCTAGTATCGTCGCACAGGTGGCTGGAACAGCTGCCTAGCTGGCTAGGAAGCTGCCTAGGTGGCTAGAAAGCTGCCTGCTGGCTAGTATCGTCGGATAGGTCGCTGGAACAGCTGCCTAGATGGCTAGCAAGCCGCCCAGTTGGCTAGTACGCCGCCCAGCTGGCTAGGAAGCTGCCTAGATGGCTAGGAAGCCGCCCAGCTGGCTAGGAAGCTGCCTGCTGGCTAGTATCGTCGCATAGGTGGCTGGAGCAGCTGCCTAGATGGCTAGGAAGCCGCCCAGCTGGCTAGGAAGCTGCCTAGCTGGCTAGGAAGCCGCCCAGCTGGCTAGTACGCTGCCTGCTGGTTACTATAGTCGCATAGGTGGCTGGAACAGCTGCCTAGATGGCTAGGAAGCCGCCCAGCTGGCTAGGAAGCTGCCTGCTGGCTAGTATCGTCGCATAGGTGGCTGGAACAGCTGCCTAGCAGGCTAGGAAGCCGCCCTGCTGGCTAGTAAGCTGCCTGCTGGCTAGTATAGGTGCATAGGTGGCTGGAACAGCTGCCTAGATGGCTAGGAAGCCGCCCAGCTGGCTAGGAAGCTGCCCAGCTGGCTAGTAAGCTGCCTGCTGGCTAGCATCGTCGCATAGGTGGCTGGAACAGCTGTCTAGATGGCTAGGAAGCTGCCCAGCTGGCTAGACGCTGCCTACTGGTTACTATAGTCGCATAGGTGGCTGGAACAGCTGCCTAGCTGGCTAGGAAGATGCCTAGCTGGCTAGGAAGCTGCCCAGCTGGCTAGTACGCCGCCCAGCTGGCTAGGAAGCTGCCTAGATGGCTAGGAAGCCGCCCAGCTGGCTAGGAAGCTGCCTAGCTGGCTAGGAAGCCGCCCCGCTGGCTAGTAAGCTGCCTGCTGGCTAGTATAGGTGCATAGGTGGCTGGAACAGCTGCCTAGATGGCTAGGAAGCTGCCGGCTGGCTAGTATCGTCGCATAGGTGGCTGGAACAGCTGCCTAGCTGGCTAGGAAGCTGCCTAGGTGGCTAGGAAGCCGCCCTGCTGGCTAGTAAGCTGCCTGCTGGCTAGTATCGTCGCATAGGTGGCTGGAACAGCTGCCTAGATGGCTAGGAAGCCGCCCAGTTGGCTAGGAAGCTGCCTAGCTGGCTAGGAAGCCGCCCAGCTGGCTAGGAAGCTGCCTAGATGGCTAGGAAGCCGCCCAGCTGGCTAGGAAGCTGCCTAGATGGCTAGGAAGCCGCCCAGCTGGCTAGGAAGCTGCCTGCTGGCTAGTACGCCGCCCAGCTGGCTAGGAAGCTGCCTAGATGGCTAGGAAGCCGCCCAGCGGGGCTAGTACGCCGCCCAGCTGGCTAGGAAGCTGCCTAGCTGGCTAGTACGCCGCCCAGCTGGCTAGGAAGCTGCCTAGCTGGCTAGTACGCCGCCCAGCTGGCTAGGAAGCTGCCTAGCTAGCTAGGAAGCCGCCCAGCTGGCTGGTAAGCTGCCTGCTGGCTAGTATAGGCGCATAGGTGGCTGGAACAGCTGCCTAGATGGCTAGGAAGCTGCCTAGCTGGCTAGGAAGCCGCCCAGTTGGCTAGTAAGCTGCCTGCTGGCTAGTAAGCTGCCTGCTGGCTAGTATCGTCGCATAGGTGGCTGGAACAGCTGCCTAGCTGGCTAGGAAGCCGCCCCGCTGGCTGGTAAGCTGCCTGCTGGCTAGTATCGTCGCATAGGTGGTTGGAACAGCTGCCTAGCTGGCTAGAAAGATGCCTAGCTATCTAGGAAACTGCCTAGCTGGCTAGGAAGCTGCCCAGCTGGCTAGTACGCCGCCCAGCTGGCTAGTACGCCGCCCAGCTGTCTAGTACGCCGCCCAGCTGGCTAGGAAGCTGCCTAGCTGGTTAGGAAGCTGCCTAGCTGGCTAGGAAGCTGCCCAGCTGGCTAGTACGCCGCACAGCTGGCTAGGAAGCTGCCCAGCTGGTTAGGAAGCCGCCCTGCTGGCTAGTAAGCTGCCTGCTGGCTAGTGTAGGTGCATAGGTGGCTGGAACAGCCGCCCAGCTGGCTAGTAAGCTGCCTGCTGGCTAGTATCGTCGCATAGGTGGCTGGAACAGCTGCCTAGCTGGCTAGGAAGCTGCCTAGGTGGCTAGAAAGCTGCCTGCTGGCTAGTATCGTCGCACAGGTGGCTGGAACAGCTGCCTAGCTGGCTAGGAAGCTGCCTAGGTGGCTAGAAAGCTGCCTGCTGGCTAGTATCGTCGGATAGGTCGCTGGAACAGCTGCCTAGATGGCTAGCAAGCCGCCCAGTTGGCTAGGAAGCCGCCCAGCTGGCTAGGAAGCTGCCTGCTGGCTAGTATCGTCGCATAGGTGGCTGGAGCAGCTGCCTAGATGGCTAGGAAGCCGCCCAGCTGGCTGGGAAGCTGCCTAGCTGGCTAGGAAGCCGCCCAGCTGGCTAGTACGCCGCCCAGCTGGCTAGGAAGCTGCCTAGCTGGCTAGTACGCCGCCCAGCTGGCTAGGAAGCTGCCTAGCTGGCTAGTACGCCGCCCAGCTGGCTAGTACGCCGCCCAGCTGGCTAGGAAGCTGCCTAGCTGGCTAGGAAGCTGCCCAGCTGGCTAGGAAGCTGCCTAGCTGGCTAGGAAGCTGCCTAGCTGGCTAGGAAGCCGCCCAGCTGGCTAGTAAGCTGCCTGCTGGTTAGTATCGTCGCATAGGTGGCTGGAACAGCTGCCTAGATGGCTAGGAAGCTGCCTAGATGGCTAGGAAGCCGCCCAGCTGGCTAGGAAGCTGCCTAGCTGGCTAGGAAGCCGCCCAGTTGGCTAGTAAGCTGCCTGCTGGCTAGTAAGCTGCCTGCTGGCTAGTATAGCCGCATAGGTGGCTGGAACAGCTGCCTAGATGGCTAGTACGCCGCTGGGCAGCCTCCTAGCCAGCTGTGCAGCTTCCTAGCCAGCTGTGCGGCTTCCTAGCCAGCTAGGCAGCTTCCTAGCCAGCTGGGCGGCTTCCTAGCCATCTAGGCAGCTGTTCCAGCCACCTATGCGCCTATACTAGCCAGCAGGCAGCTTACCAGCCAGCTGGGCGGCTTCCTAGCTAGCTGGGCGGCTTCCTAGCTAGCTAGGCAGCTTCCTAGCCAGCTGGGCGGCGTACTAGCCAGCTGGGCAGCTAGGTAGTTACCAATGTAGCCAGCTACCAATGAAGCCGGCTACCAATGTAGCCAGCTTCCCAGCTAGGTACCTACCAATGAAGCCGGCTACCAACGTAGCCAGCTAACAATGGAGCCAGCTACCAATGTAGCCAACTCCCAGCTAGGTAGCTACCAATGAAGCCAGCTACCAATGTAGCCAGCTTCCCAGCCAGGTAGCTACCAATGAAGCCGGCTACCAATGTAGCCAGCTTCCCAGCTAGGTACCTACCAATGAAGCCAGCCGCCAATGTAGCCAGCTACCAATGAGGCCAGCTATCAATGGAGCCAGCTACCAATGAAGCTAGCTGCCAATGTAGCCAGCTTCCCAGCTAGGTAGCTACTAATGAAGCCAGCTACCAATGTAGCCAGCTTCCCAGCTAGGTAGCTGCCAATGTAGCCAGCTTCCCGGCTAGGTACCTACCAATGAAGCCAGCTACCAATGTAGCCAGCTTCCCAGCTAGGTAGCTACCAATGTTGCCAGCTACCAATGAAGCTAGCTACCAATGTAGCCAGCTTCCCAGCCAGGTAGCTACCAATGTTGCCAGCTACCAATGAAGCTAGCTACCAATGTAGCCAGCTTCACAGCTTTTTTTTTTTTTTTTTTTTTTCCCAGCTAGGTAGCTACCAATGTAGCCAGCTGCCAATGAAGCCTGCTACCAATGTAGCCAGCTATCAATGAAGCCAGCTTCCCAGCTAGGTAGCTACCAATGAAGCTAGTTACCAATGTAGCTAGCTACCAATGTAGCCAGCTTCCCAGCTAGGTAGCTACCAATGTAGCCAGCTTCCCAGCGAGGTAGCTACCAATGTTGCCAGCTACCAATGAAGCTAGCTACCAATGTAGCCAGCTTCCCAGCTAGGTAGTTACCAATGTAGCCAGCTGTCAATGTAGCCAGCTAACAATGGAGCCAGCTACCAATGTAGCCAACTCCCAGCTAGGTAGCTACCAATGAAGCCAGCTACCAATGTAGCCAGCTTCCCAGCCAGGTAGCTACCAATGAAGCCGGCTACCAATGTAGCCAGCTTCCCAGCTAGGTACCTACCAATGAAGCCAGCCGCCAATGTAGCCAGCTACCAATGAGGCCAGCTATCAATGGAGCCAGCTACCAATGAAGCTAGCTGCCAATGTAGCCAGCTTCCCAGCTAGGTAGCTACTAATGAAGCCAGCTACCAATGTAGCCAGCTTCCCAGCTAGGTAGCTGCCAATGTAGCCAGCTTCCCGGCTAGGTACCTACCAATGAAGCCAGCTACCAATGTAGCCAGCTTCCCAGCTAGGTAGCTACCAATGTTGCCAGCTACCAATGAAGCTAGCTACCAATGTAGCCAGCTTCCCAGCCAGGTAGCTACCAATGTTGCCAGCTACCAATGAAGCTAGCTACCAATGTAGCCAGCTTCCCAGCTTTTTTTTTTTTTTTTTTTCCCAGCTAGGTAGCTACCAATGTAGCCAGCTGCCAATGAAGCCTGCTACCAATGTAGCCAGCTATCAATGAAGCCAGCTACCAATGGAGCCAGCTACCAATGTAGCCAGCTTCCCAGCTAGGTAGCTACCAATGAAGCTAGTTACCAATGTAGCTAGCTACCAATGTAGCCAGCTTCCCAGCTAGGTAGCTACCAATGTAGCCAGCTTCCCAGCTAGGTAGCTACCATTGTAGCCAGTTACCAATGAAGCCAGCTACCAATGTAGCCAGCTTCCCAGCTAGGTAGCTACCAATGTTGCCAGCTACCAATGAAGCTAGCTACCAATGTAGCCAGCTTCCCAGCTAGGTAGTTACCAATGTAGCCAGCTGTCAATGTAGCCAGCTACCAATGAAGCCGGCTTCCCAGCTAGGTAGCTACCAATGTAGCCAGCTGCCAATGAAGCCTGCTACCAATGTAGCCAGCTATCAATGAAGCCAGCTACCAATGAAGCTAGTTACCAATGTAGCTAGCTACCAATGTAGCCAGCTTCCCAGCTAGGTAGCTAGCAATGTAGCCAGCTTCCCAGCTAGGCAGCTACCAATGTAGCTAGCTACCAATGTAGCTAGCTACCAATGTAGCTAGATACCAATGTAGCTAGCTACCAATGTAGCTAGCTACCAATGTAGCCAGCTTCCAATGTAGCCAGCTTCCCAGCTAGGTAGCTACCAATGAAGCCGGCTACCAATGAAGCCAGCTACCAATGAAGCCAGCTACCAATGGAGCCAGCTAACAATGCAGCCAGCTTCCCAGTTAGGTAGCTACCAATGAAGCTAGCTACCAATGTAGCCAGCTACCAATGAAGCTAGTTACCTATGAAGCCAGCTACCAATGTAGCGTGTCTCCACTATTCCTTTAAACCAGGATCCCGTGTCGGTTTCCTTTGACACATGTGTCCGTATCAAAATTGGCGGCGTGCCTGCCTGTTCTACAGCCTCAAGGTCTCTCTTCATCAGCCTTAGAATGCGTTCCACGTAATTCGCCACAGAGGCCCAATTTTCCCTGCTCGAAGTCATAACACCGACAATATCAGCGGCCGTGATCGTTCCAATTTCCAACGTCAGTACCGAGCGATAGCTCTGCCAGCGTGCGCATTCGAAAACAGTGTGCTCTGCATCATCAATTACTTCCCCTTCTTCGTAAAGACAGTAAGGGGAAGAGGTCTTGCCCATTCTGTGCAGATATTTCCTAAAATATCCGTGACCCGATAGCATCTGTGTAGTGTAGTAGTTCACCTCTCCGGTTTTCCGTCCAATCCATAGCTCAATATCCGGGATAAGTCTCGCCGTCCACCTTCCTCTATCCTCTTCATCCCATTGGCGTTGCCATTTTGAGATGGTGTTTTGCCTGAAGGAACCTGTTGTGTAACTTCCGGTCAATTTCGCTCTATAAATCTCCATCCGCTCCGCGGCTTGCAGATCCACGGGAATTGTACCTGCAATCACAAGTACGGCTGGCGCGGATACTGTGCGATACGCCGAAGTGATACGCAATGCAGCCGTTCTCTGTACCGATATAAGTGAGTACGCTCGCTTTCTAACATTGCGCGCTTCTGCCCAAATTTCACTTCCATAAAGCATAATGTTGTTACTAACCTCCATCAGGAGTCTTCTTCTCGACGGTAGCGGGCCTCCAATATTTCGCCATTAGTTTGCTGAGCTGTCCTACGATCTTTTGTGCTCTGTTAGCCGAGTATTTAATCTGTTCCGCATATTTTAGTCTGGGATCCAATCTTATTCCAAGGTATCTCACCGAACTCTTAGTCCTAATTACCTCGTTTCCAATACTCATGTCCACGTGCAATGGGATACGACGACCAGTGATCAGCAATAACTCCGTTTTATCCATGGCCAGGTCTAGGCCGTGGGAGTCTAACCATGTGCCTCTTCCGTGTTCCTGGCCGTGATAACAGCTGCGATATCGTCTGCGTATCCAACCAAAAAAGTTCCATCCGGCATATCTTCTCTCAGAATTCCATCAAAGCTAACGTTCCACAGTTCGGGGCCGAGGATAGATCCTTGTGCCGCTCCTGATGTTATTTGTTTCACCTTTGATCCCGAGCTTGTGTTATACACCAGCTGCGTGTTACTCAAATAACTGCTTATCATGGCCAGAATGTAGTGTGGCACAGAGAAATTGTTCTCCAAAGCATCCTGTACGTCGCTCCATCTAAGGCTGTTAAACGCGTTTTTAACGTCTAAAGTCGCAAGCAGTACCACAGGCCTCGTAAAGTGATTCCCACGTTGTGTGACCATAGCCGCTTCAGTCACCTCTCAAAGCGCCAATTGTCGACCGACCGGATCGAAAACCATATTGCCGAGCAGACAGTCCGCCACTATTCTCAATAGCAGCTGTAAGGCGTGGGTTCAAAAGCCTCTTGAGCAGCTTCCCTGAAGTATCCAGCATGCACAGTGGCCTGTAGGCGGATGGGTCCTCTGGATTGCCCTTTCCCTTGCTTATTAAGACCAGCCGTTGTTTCTTCCAGATTTCGGGGAAAATACCTCAGGCGGGATGCCATCGGGCCCTGGTGCCTTACCGGGTTTTAGTCCGGCTGCGGCTACTTTCAGCTCCTCTGCGGAGAATGGTAAAAATTCCGTATTGAGCATATTCTGTCATCCTTCGTTCACCGGTTCATGAGTAGGGAATAGTGTATCCACTATATTTCTCATTATTCTCTCGTCCATAATTTCCATTGGTTTCCTTCTGTTCAGTTTGTCCATTACAATTTTGTATCCAAATCCGTAAGGGTTTACATTCACGTCATCGCGTAGTTCCTGGAATGCGTGATTTTTCTTGCGCGTTATAGCCTTCTTCAGAGGCTACTTTGCCTCTTTATATGCCCGCTTTCCTCTTCAGCTGGTCCGTCGGGTCTAGCTATAGTCTACCTCCGCCGTAGTCGTAGGCACTCCCGCCTGATTGCTGCGATATTGTCTTCCCACCAGTACACTGCCTTCTTCCTGATATTCGGAGGTCTGAACAAGGGCATTGCCTTTTTACATCCGCGTCTTATTATCTCCATGGTTTGTTCTACTCTTGTCCTCGCATCGTCCGAGAGTTCAACTCTGCTACACAGTCTGTCCACTTCTAAAATTAGCCGATTCGCATTCAATTTCCGTGCATCCCATCTTCGACCATTCGTGGTGTAATTGTCCTCCTCTACTCTATTCCTTGAAGCAATGGTGTACGATATGTACTGGTGATCACTGCCCGTATATATTTCCAAGACATTCCAGTCCCTCACTCTGTGATACATGCTCTCCGAGACTATAGTTATATCAGGGATGGTCCCCTCCCCGCAGCCTGGTCGTCTGAAGGTAGCTACGCTCCCCTCATTTGCGAAGACCAGACCGGTTCGAGCTGCCATATCCACAATTCGCCTGCCTCTTGGGTTGGTATTCTGAATTCTCCACTCTACAGCTCTGGAGTTAAAATCGCCTGCCACTATGAGGTTGCCGCCAATCCGCGCCACTGCATCCTCGATTTTGGCCAATTTCTCCTCAAAGGTTCCCACGTCATCATTGGGAGTCAAATAACAACTCATTAGAGTAATCTCATCAAACTGTAGCCAGGTGAAACAATCTTCCCTACCAGATCTTCAGATACACTCTTTTTAGCTGCCTAGTATAGCTAGTATAGCTATTTTGTTAGTGACAAATTGGAAAAATTATAAAAATGTAAGTATTTTAAAAAATTTTAAATAAATAAAATTGTAAAAGAAACGAATAAATGTTAATAATAAATATAACATCTATATAAATATAAATAATAAATATATATATATAAAAAAATATATTAACAAATATGTGTAATAGAAATAAATATTTGTACTCTTAAAATGTTTTAACGTCCAGTAGGCCATCTGAATGTTCCAGACGCAGGGACTCTCTAGACCGTATACGTTGACACAACACCAGCCCCTACTGGGTTCAGAACCACTGTGACACAGAGGGAAACGAAAACACAGATGAACGGGCAAGGAAGGGATCGGAGATATCTGAGAAGGAGACGACAGAGGGGATATATTCCCCTCTACGTTTTCAAATTGGAAAAAGCAACCCGGAATTCAATAAACCGCGGTTGAAACAACGTATCTGGTCGCCGAATTTCAAAACTGCGGTGTCTAGGACAGCGGGAGAAAAGCGTGGAAACTACTTGAGTTCGACAAGAAAACGGTTCACATTCTAAAGGCAATTCTAATGGGATACTGTGCTATTGACAGTTTCGTTGACAAGCTCGGTCTGCCCCACCCGAATTACTTCAGAACAGATGTTATCGGTTTTCGAGTGACAGAACATTTGAAGATCTATTCATGTGGTGAACATTCTACTAAGGGAACTGCCCGATATTTATTGTACTAATCGATGCCTCTTCGAATAAAAGCACTTTTTAGTAAAGCCTTTAATAATCTTCTACCGAGTCATTGCAAAATCAATGTAGACTTCTATTTCTATATCTCCATTTCATCACACACAAGTACCTC
Organism: Sarcophaga rosellei; assembly: GCA_930367235.1. Taxonomy (NCBI): domain Eukaryota; kingdom Metazoa; phylum Arthropoda; class Insecta; order Diptera; family Sarcophagidae; genus Sarcophaga; species Sarcophaga rosellei. Next base: position 8,338,293 of record OV884020.1, on the reverse strand, counting down.
TGACTAGTGATCAGTTGCTTTATTGTGATGTTTTACAATAACTTCAAAACATTTTTCACTGCATACTCCGATTTGATTTACAATCTTCTGATACAGTGAAGCTTGACACTCGTCCACTTTCTACCTGTATCATCATAGTGACATTCCTATGATTCAGCAAATCTACATTTACACAGAATTACTAGGATAACCAAAGGGCCATTACCAATTTATTTCATCTCATCTACATACAAAGTTGTACGACTACCCTACCTCTGTACAAATGAGACTAAATCGGATAAAAAATGGACTTGTGGGGGAAATGCACCTAGTGGACTGGATAGCCGTAAGATCAATAATTCCATAACAGTTCTTGTTACTGCCGGGCGTTACTTGGGACCGGAGATATGCGCGACGAAGCTAAATGTTTTCTTTAAATGAGAAGTAAAATAGGGCTCAATCTTATAAAAAATGGGCTTGTGGGGAAAATGGGCCTAGTGGCCGGGTACCAAATAAAAACAGTTTTCCTTAGGGTCCAGCTTTACTTGGAATCAGAAATATAGACAACGAAACTAACTCTTTTTATATAAAATGAAATTTTTGGGAAACCAACTGAAAAATTTTTAATAATTCTCATTGAGTTAATATGCATTTATATGTATACTAGCTGACCCAGCGAACTTCGTCCCGCCCAAAATTGATTTTTTTTTTATTGCCCAAAACAGGTCGCATTATGTATTTATTGTAATACACTGCATAAAACAGTTATTAAAAAGCTAACTTACTATAAGTGTGTGTGAATGTACTTATAATCGAAAGCGTTCTAGACAATGAAAATATGCTTTATTTAGGATAAAACAAAAGTCTATGAGTTTAATTTTGGTTATATTTTTTCTTATTTGGTGATTTTTTCACAAATGTTGGTTACAAAATTTTTTTCGTGGCAACACTGTTTCAGAAGAATAAATAAAAAATTAGTCAAACAACAAAAACGCACGATGAGAACAATTGAGAACATTGTTACGCTCTTGGTTTCTTTATCTTTCCCTTCTATCTTTCCTCCCGCGTCGTGAAATATTTTTGAAAAATATTCCAAAATATACCAAAATTCACATTCTTTATACTTTATTTTCTTTGGTTTTATACATCAAGAATCACAGATAGCATACTTGTAGGGGTAACTACTATGCGTATGAGTAATATATTTCAAATGCAATTAAATATTAAGTATGTAGTATACATGGGCATGGCCCCTCGCTCATTTGGAATATCAACATAAAAAGTAGCCTATAACTTCTTCCAGACATACAGGAAGGTACTGTGAAAATTTCAAGAAAATCGGTTCAGCCGTTTAGTCGTCTATAAACTTCAAACATACAAACATACAATCAAACACACACTCATTTTTATATATAAGATATACAACAAAATGTCGTATTTTTCGCAAGTTGCATTTCTTTGGTAGATGACTTCCATTTTTTGGATGATGACCTGAATTTTTTTAGGTCGATGACTTGCATAATTTTGCTTGATGACTTGCATGATTTTGCTTGATGACTTGAATTTTTTAGGTCGATGACTTGCAGTTTTTGGTCGATAACTTGCATTTTTTTGGACAACGACTTGCAGCTTTTTTGCTTGATGAGTTGCATTTTTTGGATGATGACTTGCAGTTTTTGGTTGTTGACTTGTAATTTTTGGACGATGACTTGCATTTTTTTGGTCGATGACTTGCAGTTTTTGGTCGACGACTTGCATATTTTGGACAATGACTTGCAGCTTTTTTGGTCTATGACTTGCATTTTTTGGATGATGACCTGCACTTTTTTGGACGATGACTTGCAGTTTTTGGTTGTTGATTTGATTTTTTTTGGTCAAGATCCATAATATTTGATAAGTTCCTTACTATTTTTCTTTGAAGTCTTTCTGAAATAGTATCATCATCATAGTACCACAAGGAAACACAATCCATTATAATAAAAAAATAAAAAAAATTGAAATATTGGTCTTTCTATTGTATTCCATGCCTATACTTTTATGGCCAATTGAAATTCCTTCGTTTCATCACATGCTAAAAGACAAAATGTTTTTGAACTTTTAAGTGGACCTTTTTTTCTTATTACGATGTGGTGGGGGCGTAGACAATGACAACAAAGAGGAATCTCAAGCGAGTGGTTTCCATTATTTAAGCACAAGACAATAGCCGGAGACAAGAAGTTGTTGGCAGTTGGTATAGGCACATGGAGTATATGATTATGTTAATAAACGAATACAATAGAGTAGGGTTGAAAAGATGCTGGTTAGAACAGACAAAATGTTATTTAATACGGACGGTTTCATAACTTTCAAGTCGATATTTAAATAGAAAACATATTTTAAATATTAAAGTTTCAAGTATTAAAGCTTAACAAAAAAAAACGTCAATTATGTGAGATCATAAGGCAAATATAAAAACCTTTTAAAGTTTAAACAAAATACAAGATAAGCTTGGTCAGCTAATTCTGGTCGTTTCTAATCGAACGAATGGACCCTTTATCCCGACTTTGAGAAAATATCGGCACTCGAAACTGCTGAAACGCGCGAGAATTAAAAGAATTAAAATTTTGATTTCAAATTTAATAACCCATTGTAACTATTATTATTATTACAAATCCAACATTACTAGCATCTTTTCCATTATTTAACAAAAGAAATCAATTATAAATTTCACGTTTTTATTATTGTAAACATTATTCCCTTATTTCCCCACAGGTTTTAAGTGAATATTTTCCATTTTATATTCAAAATCTTGTCAAATCATCGTTAAAATTTCATTTTCAAAATCATTTTCATTTCTCACACATTTTATTTGAATATGAAACTGATGGCGTTTTTACACCATGACTTGAAGAATGAGAGACACCGCTTGCAATGGCAATGACTACAAGAACTACATTACGACGAAGACGATAAAATACACATGCATTTTTAATGAAATACCAGTTTTAGAGAGAAAGAGAGTATTAAAGAAATTACGAAATTTCCTGGAATTAATATAGGTGACGTCAAATTAACCGTTAAAAGAAAAAACAAAACAACATAGAAACTGTGCGCTTAAAAGGTCTGTGACCATACATCGAGTACTTTAGGTAAATTTGTAACAGTGATGCCAAGTCATTTATAAATAAATGATATAAACAAAAGTTTTTAATGTAAAGAGACAAGAGTTTTTTTTTGTTTGATTATAGGTGATCAGAGGGGGAGTGGATTTTTCATACCCCTCAGGGGACCATTTTCTATGGCTCCGGTTGGATAGTTCTATAATGCAACTTTCTTCAAACTTGGGAGAATCTTTAAAGGTTTTTCTTTAGTGCTTTACACCCTAAGCACAAAGACTTGTATGCGGACGGATGCAATTTTTCTTTCAAGATTTGATGTAATGTGTGACAACCGGTGCCTTTACTGTGTGTTTGTTTCAAGATTCTTTAATCAAGTTTTTTATACACAGCTAAACAGTAGCAGATTTACTGAAATAGGTTCTGAAAGGATTTGATTGTCACCTGTAATTGCTAGAAATATTGCCCACTATGTGTATATTACATCTGACGGTGACCGGAAGGTTCCTTTTAAGCAGAATCCAATTTCCTTGCTTGTTCGATAGTGGATTTCTTCGATCTGAATTTGTTCTCAGTGTTGGAATCACTCCTTTCAAAGATCATTCTTCATTATCATTAAAAATTTATATTTTTATACAGTGATTTTGCCGTTTTTTCAATCTCATGTTTATTAACATGTTGTTTCGCAACAAAATTATTAAAAGAAAATGGTTAAATTACATACATACATACTTAATTGGCCATTACAACCCTTCACTGATCATGTGTGCCTTAATTTTATACTCTAGTGGCGGAACCTACAGTTTAATGTCGACTCCGAACGACAGATTTTGAGAAACTTTTAATGGCAGGTTTATTTACTCTCAGAGTTTTTTTCCAGAAATCTGCTGAGAGGAAGTCGCCGAAGAATTATTTTTGGTTAAATTAGCATCACTTATTCGGTAGTGTTGTGTTATTATTTACCTACTTTCGTTTTTACTCCTGCTCACTTATTTTCATTGCTCTATAATTTGTTACGTTTTGTTTACATTTCATGTGACCGTAACCCAACCCAATAGTATTTTAACTGTGGTCAAAAACAATATTAAAATGTAAACACAAATTCAAATAACAACAATAGCCGTATAAAGAAAACAACAAGTTGAACTCTTACTCTCTCTCTCTCTCTCTCTCTCTGTGTTTACATTAAAAACACTAGGAGTTTTATTTGTGATCAAATTTGTGTTCGCGTGATAATTCAATTTCGTTTAGCAACAGTAATGCCAAGTACATATTAATCAAATTCTGTGACTTTTATTGATTCTCTATGGAATCCCTTTTATAAATAGATTTTGCATTGCAAGTTAAAACAGCCGCTCTTTACTACGCATGTCTTTGGTTTTTTTTTTCAAAGGCATTTATTATACAATTTGAAATTGTTTAAATTATAACACTTTAGAGAATTTTAGCAAGCATGTAATTATATTCATTATACTCTGTATTTCTGTATTATTTTTAGTATTTCTCTTGAATAATTTTTTTTTTTTAAACAAAATTTGTTTTGTATTATCGTGACCTGGCAACATTGAGCACAAGTAAAATGTTAGTTTAGTTTAGAAATATTATAAAAACTCTGTGTAGACAATAGCTTGTATAAACACTAATTAGCAGTTAGTCATACAGAGAGCCAAGTAAGTATGTAGTACTTATACTACTTTGCTATACATGATTCGGGGTTGAATTAAGAAAGGGGGCGGCGATGCGGTTTAGAACAGTTCTTAAGTAAAATTTTTGTTGACCTATTTTCATGCAAAATTACTGAAAGGAAGAAAAATATTTTATTTGTAGAATAATAGACGTTAGTTTTACAAAGTGGTTGTTAAACTTAAAGAAAATTTTTAATTGGCCATAAATATATAAAAAAGAAATATTTTGCAAGGAAAATATTTTAAAATATTGTTTAGCATTCCTATTCAAAGAAAAAGAGAATTCTTTTAGACTTTTATAAAAATCTCATGGCTTTACAAACTAGCTGACTAATTAACAAAATTGCGAAAAGGAAATTATAGTATTTATTGTGGAGAAAAAAGAACTAGAAAAACAAACAATAACAAAACAACAAAGCAATTACAATACCAAAGATTTACAATAACAAAACAATTCTCAGACTCCGGGCGTACAAGACTCTAGGGGCAATGTACCATAATAACTGTTTATTGAATAACAACACACCAGTAAAAGTTCACAGGAATAGTTGTTGTGAGGTATTCCAAGACTCCGGGCGTATGAACCTCAAGGTTACCGTAATAACTGGTTCTTGAATACTTACAGTGAGCGCCATAAGTGAATCAACACCCACTATAATTTTAAACTTTCTATTATGTTCTTAAGTATAAAAAAAAGGTTCTTTTATCATGATTTGTTGTTTTTGTTTTAACATTTTATAAGTAATAAATAAACGTTTTTATTTTTGGAAATTTATTCGACTATTCTCATTTACTTTTCTCGCTATCCTAAGAAAATGAATTATTTCAGTGGCGTTTACCTACTTTTGGCGCTCACAGTACATATGAGCTCTTTTGTGTCTTCATGCAGCCGACCAGCTGACGCTCCTTTAGTGTGGTGAAAGTTAATTTGGGTAACAATCAAACCAATAAGTAACTACTGCCGTATTTACACGATGTCAGCTCCTGTGATACACTGTGTATATGCATGACGACCATCGAGAAAGCGTAAAGTTTTACAAAAGTTGGTGTTTGTATGAATGGCAATGCAAATTCAAAAGCGAAATACTTCATAACAAGCCATAAGATAGGCCCTACTGTTGAGAATAACCGGGGAAACGAGAAATTTGTAGGTTAGGTTAGGTTAGATTAGAGGACGTGTACTTGTCAACTGTGACAAGTACAGTACCCGGAGGTCGAATTAACCCATTGTACAACGTCCTAGCTTCTCACACCACTCGTGTTGTGTGCGTTAATTTTTATACATGAGTAGCAGGAGCTACACTTTAAAGTCGACTCCGAACGACAGATTTTTGAAAAGCTTTTCATGGCAATTTTTACTCTCAGAGTTTTTGCCAGAAATCTGCTGAGAGGAAGTCGCCGAAGAAATATTTTTATATTTTCGTTTTGATGTCTGACCTGGGATTCGAACTAGGGCCTTTCGTTTAATAAGCCGACACACTACCTACTAGACCACTGCGACTTCCAGGGAAATTTGTATTGTCTCTCAAACATTCTCTAACAAAAGTGATATTTTAGTCTCTAACAACATCTGTAACGCTTTCAATGTCTTAAAATTTTAATGCGTTCTTTGGGTTAAACGATCCATATTTGTAAATTGCAAACCTTTTAATAAATAAATGATACTTCAGATGGCAGATGTTGAACAGCCGTCAACTTTAACAGACCAGCGCTATTACAAGTCTTTAGGCAGGCTTTTCACACCTTCCATGTTGTGCAAAGTAATTTTACCTACGAGTGGCGCGACCTATAGTTTAATGTCGATTCCCCCCGCCTATCACTAAATGATTAACCCCATATTTCTTGTAATGTTTGCATATATGAAATTTGACTATTTTCCTGTTCTAGAAGCATTCTAAAGATCCCAAAATTCTAAAAAAAAGACAATTTCTTTCTTTTTGTGTGATATTATTATAGAAAAAAAATTTGAATAGAAATTTTTCTTGAGTCATTTGAAATAATGTCTCTGGCATTTTTTGAATAATATTCGTAAATTGCGAACGCTTTACAGACGATAATTCAATTAAAAACGCATTGAACTTCAACTGTAGAATTTATTTATTTGTTTTGCTATTTTTCTTTTCCATATGTTGTTGTTGTTCTTGTAATCAACATAATTAAACTACTCACTCCACACACTCTATAGTATATATAATACAATAATACAACAATAATAATAAATTAATGACAAAGTAAAAATATATAATTATTACAATAGCAACAACAACGACTACTCCAACAGCAATAATAGAAAATATATAATTACCACAAGTAATTCATTGTTGTTGTTTTTTTTTTTTTTCATTTCATTGATCTTGGCTTTCAATGGTAATTGCAAACTCTTTATTGGTCTACAAAAAATGGGTAAAAAACAGAGAAAAAGTGTAAAGAATTTATAACCGGTTACTGTTTGAATTTGAAATTCAATTACCATTTATGGGTTAATGACATTGAACTGTAAAAAATTATTTTAATTTCATGTAAATTTCTAGTATTTTAAACACACTACAGCCTGTAGCCTAGTAGTTATTGTCGTCTGACTATTCCAACAAGATTCGTATTGTCATCTTTAAGTCATGTCGAGATCGGGAAAAATGTATTGCTAGTGATACATAGGGACATAAGACACACGGCTAAGCCCTACCTATCATTTACACCGAAATATTTTGTTTCTTTTCCAGATTCACCTCATCTGGTTTAGATTGGATCGAAGGCTTATAAATCAACTACTTAAATTGGATCGTAAGAACATCTTTGGCAGTGAATCTGTTCTCACGTCTTATTGCTTAATGGGTAGACAGACATGCGTGAAAACTTCGTTTACCTACAACGAACTTCTGCAGAGGAGGGTTCATTGGACTTTTTTAAGCTTTAAATGAGAGCGGAAAGATCACTTAATCGGGACTTGTTAACCGTGCTAGCAGAAGATTGTTAAGGTTTATGTTAAACGTATTGGTGATAGTACTACTGGTGGTACATCTATTATAATCTTACGATATTTTGACTTTTGACCTTTGAACTCCACAAACTGTTGTCTGCTGCGGAGATAGTTGGTGACCCAACATCTAGTGTCGTTGAGAAGTGTAAAGCTTAGGATGACATTTTTTCGCCGTTACCGTTAACTTCTTCCCGTTAGAGTGATTTGCATCAACTTAGACTTGTTCATCACTTTAAAACTTCTCTTTTAATTTCTCTACGTTGCCAGATATTTTTTTTAAATTTTTGTAGCTACCGATGATGTGTAGAAAGTACATACATATCGTTGGTCTCATGTAGAAAGGCCCTAACTCACACTTTTTTCGAAATTGATTTTTTTTGTGATTCCAATGCATTTAATACAAATACACATTGGAATCACAAAAAAATAGCGGTAGCCAAACACCGGAAAAATAAAACATTTTTAAATGCTTCTTTAAAAGCCACATTTTTAACTTAGTTTGTTTTCTTTTTAACACCGTGAATAAATAACTTTCACCACCCAAAACAAATTGTTTTTTTTTTATTGTCTTTCTTCGGAATGAATTTTAATATTATTTTGTTAAGGTTTTCATTCATTATTTTTCTATTTTCTTTTCTAACCTTTTTTTTATTATTATTTTTCCTTGAATAGAAACAGGGACAGACAAAAAAACACCACCAACCAACACTAATTAGTTTAGCATACAATATAACGGCAGCATTAGCAACACTAAACCAATTGCAACGGTAAATAACAAATGAAAGTTTTTCTTCATTTCTATCTCAATTGTCTCAATGTAGTTTACGACTCTTCACTATACTACTCTCTCTACCTCTCTTCAGGTTAACTACTACTGCCTACCAGAGATGGATGAAATTGATAAACAATTGAAAACAAAGTTTTTGTGTTTTGTTTTCTATTGTTGTTGTAACATTTGAAACCATGGTTTTCATCATCAACAACAACAACACCAACAATTTACTGTTGCAACTTGATACTTATGTTGTGCTTCTTCTTTTCTTTTCCATATTATTTATGTTGCTTTGTTATCATCTTCTAAACATTTGAATCAACAATAAACACACACACACACATACACACACTCATACACAAAATAAAAGTAATATTTCATGCAGTCTGGCTGTTTAACCCATTTAGGCATTCGCTTACTCAAACACTCATTCATACACTTATTCTTTCCTTCTCTTTGCATATGTGTGTCCATTTGTATGTGTAATTGTCAATCCTCTTAAACCGCTGCTGCTGCTGCAACAAATGTTGTACAAGATGATTGACCCATATTTCGTTAATTTTCCTATTGTTGCTGTTGCGCTTTGGCTTTGTTTGACTGACGCGAACAGTCAGTCACATTAACGTTACTTTACAATTTTAAAGACCACAATTACAGCGTAAAGTAGTCATGCAGTTCAAGTAAAGAAAAAGGGTGAAGGAGTAGAAAGTCTCACAGAAAAAAGTAAAACAGTTCTGCTCACGTAAAACTATTTACAAATTTTATCGTTATAGTCAGTGTTACTTTAATATTATTAGATTTATTATTGTTGTTGTTTTTGTTGTTTAGACTTTATCAGACTTTTTAGATTTCGATGAAACCTTTATTTCGTTTCAAACCTTAAATCTTACTATTGTGTTCGCCCCATCCATCTTGGAGATGGAGAGGTTAAAGTCGAGGTAATTTGACTGAACCCTTTAGGTTTAGGTCGGAGTGATAGCTGTGATATCACAAAGCTCACTTGAGCACTCATAGCGGCCCGTTGTGACGCCACGGGTGAACTCAGTCCCTGTACTGACCAAGTTCCACCAAAATCAGGGAAGAGGAAGAAGTTGGTCAGCGCAATGGCTGCACATCAAAAGCACGACTACCCTACACTGGAAAACCAGCCAGAAAGTTTGATGAACGAAGCTATATCCTCGACATCAATAGATGATAGTTCCGTTAAGCTGACAAGAAATGGGAAGCCAAATAACCTACATACATATATCGACATCTAGAAAGAGACGGGCACTGACAAAGAAAGTGGATAACAGTCTCTTCTTCCTCAGCGGATCTGCATCCACGGCAGAAGTCGTTAAATGGGAGCCTCATTCTTTCCCCGTGTCTTCCCATAATGCAATGGCCTGTAAGCATGGCTACTGTGGTTGAGATGACGTCACGACCGAGACCAAGTAATTGGTTGGTACGCCTTCTTCCATCAAGGGCCAGGTGAGTCTAGCGGTGGAGCAGGACTCCTCATTGACCCAGTATAGGTTGGCGTCCCAAAAGAATTTCCGCTCAATGTCTAACTTGACCCAGGCAAGTGGCATACCAAATTCAATTGAAGAGGATGCCGGAAGAAGCGCACTAGCTCTGGCGAGCTTGTCGGACCTACAGTTTCCCGGAATGTTACCGTGCCCGAGGACCCATATCAGTGAGACACTGGAGAAAATCGTGACAGCTGTGACATTCCCTAACGATGCTAGAGTTATTTACGAAATCCGATAGAGATCTTATTGCGGCCTGACTATCAGAAAACACCGAGACGCGAGTGAAAGGAGCACCGTTGACGAGGATCCATTGAGCGGCCCGGTAAATTACCGTCACCTCCATCTGAAACACGCTGCAGTAGTCCGGCAGACGGAGAGAAATGTTCAGGTCCAGTTTCGCAGAGTAGACACCGCTTCCAACTCCATTATCGAGTTTAGAGCCGTCGGTATATATATCCAGGACTTCCGGAGAGACAACTGTATTAGGATTCCAGTCATCCCTACTCGGAATCAGAAAGCGGAAACCCCTGTCGAGACAATATTCAATAGGAAGATAGTCGATGTTCACGGGGGCCACTGGATCAACCTCCAGAATACTGGACCCTTCTAAATAAATATTTTAAAAGCGAATTTCATTGTAAAGTATTGATAGCTGTGGTCTCAGTGAGAGCTCAAAATCTAATCTAAACAATTGCTTACTTCTCGCACTTTGTTTACGTGTAAAACGTACTGTTTTTATTCCCTGTGATTGCAAAAGCTTAGGGAACACTCCCAATTTTCTTGTTTCACCAACTCTCTCTCTCTCTCTCTCTCTGTGTGTCTCCCCTAACAAAAAAAAAAACAATTAGACGGCTGGTCACATGATAAATAAATCATTGTCAATATATTCCAACAATTACAACACATTCATAACAACAAACATACAAATGGTCACCCAATGAATGCCATACTTTTCTTAATTGCTGGCTGTGATCGTTTGGTAACATATGTATTCTCTATTGTACGCGTACAAATGTAACATAAATGCAGAGAGAGTGCAAGAGATAGAATTTATGTGAGTGTATGCGCAAGAGTATGTGTTAAAACCAAGCCCACATGACAATAAAACTGGCATTGCGTCGTTTATTATAAAATTGTTACGTTTTTTTTTATAAATTGAACCTGGACAGTGAACTATAAAAAAAACCCAACAACAATAGCGGCAATAAACCGGTAACGATTAAAAAGTTATTCAACGAAATCAAAACTCAAATCAATACAAATAAAAATTTATAAAAAAAAAAAAAAACAACAACAAACAAACAAACAGCATTCTTCTCTATGAGTGAGTATTTGCTTTAAAAGTGTCTCAGTTTTGTTGTGTTCACTTGGGTGCATAGGCGTAAAATGTGTTCCCTCTCTTTCTCACTGTCACTGTGTTGTACGTAAACAAACAAATATAAATTGGTTACCACAGATTGCATTGACAGAAAAAAAAACCAGTTTGAAACACTGTTTTTAAAAAACGTTGTATTGCAATATTAACTAGTGACGGTAAGTTCTGCCATTAATGTTTGTATTTTTTTATATTTGTTGCTGTTGTTGTTGTTGTTTATGATTTATTTTGCGGTATATTTTTTTATTAAATGACAGTCAATGACCCGATTTTTTTCTATATTTTTTATTATTTTTATGAATCAATGGCATTTTTATAGAATTTTTTTTTCGCTTTAAATAGCGTCGCAAATTGCAAAGGTGTTTTGTTTGCTTTTAAATATTTTTTTAATTAAATTTTATTTATTTTAAATTATTTTTAATATGCAAATTAGTTCGCAAGTAAAGAATTTTTCGTTACAAAATGAAATAAAATTTTTAATTGGCAATACAAAGACGATATTGTGCGAGTGTTGCCAAATATATTTTTTGTTTAGTCGCATTTTAGTTCGTTCAGAGTAGGGGCGTGAGAGCCCCTACTCCTCCTGCCAGATGATCCCCTTTAAGAGAGTTAGCAAAGGAGAGGATATAATACGTGTATAATGTCTACGGAATAATCACGGACCGTCAACTTATATATATACATACATAATCGGCCATTACAACACTTCAGTCAGAATTACGGCCTAGCTTCTCACACCACGCATGTTGTGTGAGCTAATTTTGTAAGTGAGTGGTGGGACCTACAGTTTAACGTCGACTCCGAACGACAGATTTTTTTGAGAAACTGTTTCATGGCAGGTTTATTTACTCTCCGAGTTTTTGCCAGAAATCTGCTGAGAGGAAGACGCCGAAGAAATATTTTTCATTATTTTGCTTTGATGTCTAGCCTGGGGTTCGAACCCGAGCTTTACGTCTAATCAGCGAACACACTACCTACGATGTCAAAACAAATAATGGCTATTTCGAGGCTTCGTAGTGCATACAGAGTTTTATGCCATTAAATGTAGAGACAATATAATCTCCTTTAACGTCGGTTATAGAAGCTCTTCAGAATCTAACACCGCTTATAGCAGTGATACTAGAGGTAGTAGCTGTTCAAGCATACGAGACGAATGGGTATTGACAATGCTTTCTGCATGAAGAAACGATGGATGCATTGGTAGCTTTTGCAATGCTTCTGCCTGATCTTCACTCCAAAATCGTCAATTCTGCTTATTTACGTATCCATTGAGCCAAAAATGAGCTTCGTCGCTGAACACAATTTTTCGATAAAGAAGTGGATCTTCGGAGCACGCATTTTGATAATAAAATTCAATGATTTGCAGGCGTTGTTCATTTGTAAGACCAATCATGGTTAAATTATAGACCAAGCTGAAGATGTTTGACAGTGAAACAAAACACGAAACGTGCATGAGCTGTTTAAACCAGTGTTGCCAAAAAGATAATAAATAATAAAAATCACCCCTTACATCTCCTACTTGCTAGAGATTTAAGGTTATGTTTCAGAAAAAGGAAACAACTGGGCTTCCACCACCACTATTGATCTCACTAATCTTTCGGAGACAGACATTAGAAAATATAAATAAGAAGAGCAGACATAGATTTTTGCATTTACTAGGTATACACACACAGCATTACACATACATACATAATTGGCCATTACAACCCTTCAGTCAGGATTACGGCCTAGCTTCTCAACGCCACTCATGTTGTGTGCGTTAATTTTATACATGAGTGGCGGGACCTACAGTTTAAAGTCGACTCCGAACGACAGATTTTTTGAGAAGCTTTTCATTACAATTTTTACTCTCAGAGTTTTTGCCAGAAATCTGCTGAGAGGAAGTCGCCGAAGAAATACTTTTTGTATTTTGTTTTTGATGTCTGGCCTGGGATTCGAACTCGGGCCTTTCGTCTAATAAGCCAACACACTACCTACTAGACCACAGCATTATATCACAGAAAAAAGAGGGAACAGCATTATGCACATAATGGGATACTTTGTGGCTTGATCCGGATAGTTACAGAATTAAAGGGAAATGATGCGTTATTCCTTTTCGGGGAAAATGTGGTCCAGAGAAAGACAAACTGACATTTTAGAAAATCTAAAGACGTTTAGGGCGCAGAGTTATTTTGCAAATTTTAATAAAAATTTTAAAAGTCGTTAAGTGGCTACCATTTAAATTGCCAAGCGTCATAGAAAATTCTATGAGGCATGATTGAAATTTTAAATGAATAAATGAATGAATGAGCGAATGAATGCAATCAAATGAAAATAAATTTCTTACTAAAAATCATTTATTGTTGCTATTGTTATAAAACAATTTCTATTATTGTGATTTCTTATTTAATTTTAATTTATGCATCATTTTAAAAAGCAATTGTTTAAAAACAAAATACGTACGTAAAAAGTACATAAAAGGTACTTTTAAAATAAAAAAAAAGCTTTTCACTTATAAAGTAAAATGGGAAGACCATTAAAGTTAACGTATAGAAATTTTTTTTAAAAATAATTTTAAAAACGTTCATTAAACTTTTAATAAATGCAGAAGGGAAAATATGATTTTTTCTTTTCTCTTAAACTTTTAATTCCATTGTTAACGTTTTTTATTGCGTTTATTTTTTTAATAAAACAAAAACAACAGTTTTAAAACAAAAACCTTAAAATCACTTTCAATTTCTTAATTTCAGTTTCAATTTCGAATTGCTGTGAACGTACAACGAACACGTTTCATATTGAAATTGTCTTTAACACTTGCACGGACACACACACAGTGCATGGCATAATTTTTCATACAAAAATATTTTTTTTTTTTTTGTTTTTCTAATTTAAAGTTATGACATGTGAATTAGTTTTGCTATAATGCATTGTGCGTGGCATTTGTCATGGCAACAGCAACAAAAACAACAACAACAGCAATGCAATTCATTCAACTTTCATTAACACTTTTTTTATTTTTATTTTGAAAAGTGAAAACTTTTTTATTCAATTTTTTTTTGTTTTTATTTTTAATACAATTACCCCTGAGGTGCATACATTGTTAAGGCCTCACTTGTGGCGTGGTTTCGTGTGGACATTTTTCAATTACGCATCAATAAAAATGTTTAAAATCAAATTATAGATTGTTTTTGCTGTTGTTGTTGTTATAGTTTTTGTTCCTATTAATTAAGGAAAAAAAAAATAGTTGAAATTACAAAAGAAAAAAATTGAGTTTAATACTATGTTCAGACATACACTTTTATTGAGCCAATATTCGATTGTTTGAGTACAATATTTTAAGTGTTCAAGTATAATATAATCAATATGCATTTGACAGCTGATAAACAAAACAAATGGTGGTTTCAACAACAATTTTTTTTGTATTGTTTGTCGTTGTTGACATTTGAATTGTCAAATATCAACAGAAAGTGTTCGGAAAACTGTAATATGCTGCTCACTGAACGTACTTATGACAGTGTTGTATTTTAAGTTTTAATCAATATTATAACAATTTGCATATTTATTGTGCAATAATTAATTGCAACTTTATATGAAATATTAACCTCAATAATGGCGTTTATTGCGATTTACGCAATAAGAGTGCATGTATGAACATAGTATAAAAATCTAAAACGCTTAAGCCTCTATTGGGGGAAAAGAAAAAGCTTCCAGTGAATAAAACTTTTTATGTTTTGATGCACGAAAATATTGGAATGAAAAGTGACAATGACTATGATCTACATATGTATATATAGGGTGTTTTTTATAGAGGTAGAGAACTTTAAGTTGCAATAAAACAACGATGGATTATTCGATTGACATGAATTTTATTTATCCGAAAGATAATCCTGTGGCATTACATTTTAAATATGATTTCTGGCATATGACCGCCACGGCTGGCGCGGATGTCGTCCAATCTGGACGTCCAATTTTCGATGACTTTTTCCAACATTTGTGGCCGTATATCGGCAATAACACGGCGAATGTTGTCTTCCAAATGGTCAAGCGTTTGTGGCTTTACCGCATAGACCAATTACTTTACATAGCCCCACAGAAAGTAGTCTAGCGGTGTTAAATCACAAGATCTTCGAGGCCAATTCACAGGTTCAAAACGTGAAATTAGGCGGTCACCAAACGTGTCTTTCAATAAATCTATTGTGGCACGAGCTGTGTGACATGTTGCGCCGTCTTGTTGAAACCACATCTCCTGGACATCACGGTTATTCAATTCAGGAATGGAAAAGTTAGTAATCATGGCTCTATACCGATCACCATTGACTGTAACGTTCTGGCCACCATCGTTTTTGAAAAAGTACGGACCAATGATTCCACCAGCCCATAAAGCGCACCAAACAGTCAGTTTTTCTGGATGTAACGGTGTTTTCACATACACTTGAGGATTACCTTCACTCCAAATGCGGCAGTTTCGTTTGTTGACGTAGCCATTCAACCAGAAGTGCGCTTCATCGCTAAACAAAATTCGCTTATGAAAATCGGGAACACAGAACCATTATTTTCGAAATAAAATTGCACTATTTGCAAGCGTTGTTCAGGCGAGAGTCTATTCATGATGAATTGCCAAACCAAAGTGAGAATAAATCAATTGACAGCTGTTAAATCGGTCGCCATCTTGAAAAGTAATGCCAACTTAAAGTTCTATACCTCTATAAAAAAATACCCTTTACAACGAGAACGATCTCAAAATCGAGTTCAAGTTCAAATTCCGCTTAATGTAGAACAATTTTGAAGTTTTTTAAGCAATTTGGAGCTTACTTATTTGGTCCCTGCAATACTTTAGCCCGGACTACAACGTAGTTTTTCAAGCCATCTCTAGATTGTAAGTGTTAGGTTAGGTTAGAGGACGTGTACTTGTCAATTAAGACAAGTACAGTACCCGGAGGTCGAATTGTAAGTGTTAATTTTATCCAAGAGTTGTGGTGGGGGGACCTTTCGTGGTAATTGTTGTATTTTACTCTCCGAGTTTTTGCCCCAAGACTGTTGCTAGGATTTTGTTCAAGACGTCTGAGCTGTGGTTTGAACCATGGGTTCTAGGCTAATAAGTCAACACACTATCTACTAGACTACAGCGACTTGGATTAACAAGATTACAGTCTTAGAACAATGCTTGTTCATTAAAGTCCAGCTCAGACATCTTGAACATAACGAAATATTTCTTTTGACGACTGCCGCTCAACAGTCAATTGGCATTAAATTACCATGAAATGCATCACAAAAATTTGTCATTCGAAATCGATTTTAAACTGCGAGTGCCGGCAATCGTGTTGTGAGAAACTAGGTTGTAATCCTGAGTAAAGAGTTGTAATGAAAAATCAAATAAGTACGATTTTATAGTGCGTAAAATTGCCTCCTAGTTAAAGTACGTTTTTCTGAATTCAAAGTTTTTTTTTTGACTTAAATTGACAATCTTTTTCTATTTAAAAAAACTCTCTTCCTCGTACCTTGACAAACGAAAATTTTTCAGTGACAAATTCAAACAAAAAAAAAAAGAAAAAAAAAACGAAATAAAAAAATTCTTTTCGTAGATCGTAAAGGAAATTTTTTTGAAAACGGAAATACGAGCATTTTGAATATTCCACGATTAGAATGTTGATGATGAAACAAATTTTTTGTTGCCTAAATGCTAGCGCTTTAAGTAAACGTGGCATTGCGACAACAGCCTATTGTCTGCATCGTGTTGCGGTTATTGGTTCGGCTGGTGGTGTTGGCAAAGCTTTGGTCATGCTCTTGAAAGCCAATCAACGCATAACCGATATGTCTTTAATGGATATACAAAATACCGATGGCATAGGTGCTGATATTTCCCATATTGATACGTTTTCGGGTGTGAAATGTTTTACCGGTGCGGATAAACTGGAAGAAAGTTTGAGGTGTGCCAACATGGTAGTGGTTAGCGGTGGTGCAGCACGTACGGGCGATGCTAAACGTTCGGCGTTGTTCGATGTCAATAAGGATTTCATTTATAATATCTGCATGGCCAAAGCTAAAATATGCCCAGAGTCCTTTCTGGTTATCATAACGAATCCACTCAATGCAATGATTCCCTTGGCGGCCGAAACCCTTAAGCTGGCCAATGCTTATGATCCCAAGAAACTTTTCGGTGTCAGCAAATTGGATACGGTACGATCAAAAACGTTTATAGGCGATAATCTAGTCTACAATCCCGTCAAGGTTAAAGTTAGTGTTGTAGGCGGTCACTCGAATACCACCATAGTGCCTGCATTATCCTCAGCCAATCCGATTCCCAAGGGTGATGAGGAAGAATTAAAACCGCTTTATGAACGCATCCGTAATGCTGGCACTGAGGTATTGAAAGCCAAAGGCGGCAAAGAAACGGCTCAGTTATCTACTGCATATGCTTCTGCAACATTCTGTGATTCTCTGCTGCAGGCAATGGACGGTAAGTCGGGCGTAACGGATGTTGCCTATGTCGAGTCGAACGTCGTACCCGATGTAAAGTTCTTCTCATCGACTTTCTTACTAAGCAAAGAGGGCATTAAGAGTTTTGAAGCATTACCGGATATGAATCGCTATGAAAAGGGATTACTGGAGAAAGCATTACCGGAAATAAAGAAGAGCATTGAACAGGGCGTAAAATATGCGCAGAGCAAGAAGAAGAATTAAAAACAATGAAAGGGAAAGGAGGTGAAGGGAGAGATATATATTGTTGTAATTGTTCTTTTTCATATATATTTTTTTTTATTAAATAAAAACTGATTAAATATTGTAACATAGAACGTGGTAAAAGGTTTTCCTATGAGGGGAGTTTGTAGACACGACTATCATTTGAGCTATAGTGGTTTAGAGGCGGGGTTTTTGCTGAAAGCTTTTAAGCGGGAACGGTAGGAATATCATCCCAAATGCTGCATGCCACTCGTTTATAAATAAAACACTCGGAAATCCTTTGCCATTCTCTGAGAAGGTGGGTGATTTGAATCCAATCCATGTGAAAAAGCAAAAATTGAATTCAATTGATAAAATTTTGAATTCAGACGACCCAATTCCTAATTCTTTATGCGAAATTATACGAAATTTAACTAAAAAATTTAATTCAGTTCAATTCAGCTACTGAAAAATATAACTTGTAAGCACATTTACATAAATTTCTTTAAAATAATACATTCTTTACAGAAGAACATCAATTCAGCTAATGAAAATTGTAATTCAGCATGCGTAAAACTGAGCTTAATTAATAAAAATCAATTCAGCTGATAAAATGTGTAATTCAGCTAATGAAAATTGTAATTCAGCACGCGAAAGACTAGCCTTAATTAATAAAAATCAATTCAGCTGATAAAATGTATAATTCAGCTAATGAAAATCAAAGATTTTGTGGCATTTATAATCTTATTTCGTTGAAACACTAAAAAATTCAATTCAGCTAATGAAATATAGAATTCAGCTACTGAAAAATATAACTTGGATGCTTATGTATAGATGCATCGTTAAAATAATACATTATTTACAGAAGAACATCAATTCAGCTAATGAAAATTGTAATTCAGCACGCGAAAAACTGAACTTAATTAATAAAAATCAATTCAGCTGATAAAATGTGTAATTCAGCTAATGAAAATTGTAATTCAGCACGCGAAAAACTAAATTTAATTAATAAAAATCAATTCAGCTGATAGAATGCGTAATTCAGCTAATGAAAATCAAAAATTTTGTGGCATTTATAACCTTATTTCGTTGAAATAATACGTCATCTTAAAGGAAAACATCTATTCAGCTAATGAAAAATGGAATTCAGCAAATGAAAATTAACTAAAAAGAGGAATTCAGCTAATACAACTTTTAATTCAGCTGGTGGAATCTATAATTCAGCTAAAATGTGTTATTCAGCTAATAACCAGAGGCCTTCACTTTCTACAACAGGACGATATTAAGGGGCAACTGTTAAGGCTAATAGATCGCTAGTGGCATATTTCTGAATAAAACTTAAAGCCTGTAAGAGACTGTATAAAGCCATGCTTAAACTTTTCTTGCCATTGACTAAAGACTTTGCTTAGGGGAGAGATTGCTTCCTAAGGTTTGCAGATATTTCTCTCCCGTTCTTAGGCATGATCGGTTTAAGTTAGCCAGCTAAGCAGATCGAAACTTAAGGAAGTACTTCTTGCCACCAATCATTCAATAAACTTGGCAGTCTCTATTCTATTACTGTGCTTTGTGGTCTTTAATCGAAACTTTAACACTTCCTTGTTTACCACCTGAAATCACTCGAAATTCGCCTTTAAGGAAACACTTCTTCGTTTACCATAGATTTCGATTTTTTTTTTATTTCATTCACGCTTTTTCCTTTTGTTCTCGCATATAGTTTTTCACAAACTCTCTAGCGTGATAGATATTTTTCTTGACATTATCGACTGCTTCATAATAGCGATGGATTTCGAATTCCGTCATGGGTGGCAATCTTTGGCACTCTTTAACACCGTTTTTGTCCAACGTAAAGTTACAGGCAAAAAATTCACATTCATTGATATCCGCCGGCACAAAACCCACTTCCATAACATCTTTTTCACCATAAATTGTACTCAAATAGGAATTACAAAACCTTGCCACACAATAGCCCATAGCCAATTGGGCTGTGCCGGTACCCTTTTTGGCTTTTAGTACCTCATCGACGCCATGTATAATACGGTGAGTAAGTTTTTTCTGCTCCTCGAAAGTCATTTCAATTGGTGGTTTAGTTTGTGACACTATCGGTGTAATAGTCTCCCCGGAGTGACCACCTATTACGGGCACATAATATTTTTTCGGATCAACATTTTTAAGTTGACTAAGAAAAGTTCGTGCTCTTGTGCTGTCTATAGAACTGGAACCGCTCACTTTGCGCGGATCATAACAACTGATGTACTTTAAGTATTCAGCGCATATGGGCACCAAAGAGTTTACCGGATTGGTGACAATGTGTATCAGGGGCATTTTCTGGTGACAGGCACAGGCGATAGCCTTGGTAAACTTTAGCATAAGTTCTCCATTGGCCTTGAACAATTGCGCACGCGTTTTTATTTTTTCTGACTGTGCCAATCCTCCTGTGATAACCACCAAGTCACAGCATTTCATGGCCTCAATTAAATTCTTCTCTTCGCCACTGTAGGCCGCCACACGTGCTTGCGTATCAATATG
Source organism: Sarcophaga rosellei (assembly GCA_930367235.1). Classification (NCBI taxonomy): domain Eukaryota; kingdom Metazoa; phylum Arthropoda; class Insecta; order Diptera; family Sarcophagidae; genus Sarcophaga; species Sarcophaga rosellei. The sequence continues at coordinate 8,317,734 of OV884020.1, read as the reverse complement.
CGACAAATCCACAGCAACGCCTCGTGAATCTCTGGCACTGTAGAGGCTAAGATCGGTGACATAGTTATTGAGTTTGAGCATGAGAGCCAAATGTCGCCCAATACCACCATTCGATCCAATAATGCCAACTTTACACATCTCAACGTAAGGCTTGCTACTACTACTGGTGGCCATATGGCGGGCAAACAGTGACCACATTTTTCTGCTTTTCAAACCAAAAATATTTCGTCGTTAAAAAAAAAGAGAAATAAAAATAATTTTTGTTTTTTTTTTTTAAATATTAACACACGGACTGACTTAAATTTTGGTCAAAACAAATTGACATTTTGTTTTTGAAAATCGATTTCGATTTGAAATCCTTCAAATTTAACAGAAAACTTTTAAAATATTTTTTAAACACTCTGTGGAATGGAAACGTGAAAAAAGGAATGAAATGGAAACGAAACAATGCGAATAATTGAGGGAATTATGCAAATATGTATTGGAGCGGTTAGTCCTTGATTACGTTAAAAGCATAAATCTACCTTGGGATGAAACTGATGCGACCCCGTCTGTAGGGTCGCAGTCTCAGGGAGATTATTAAAGAAGTTACTGTCCAGAAGACAAGCAAAGTCATTGCAGAGTTGGGCACCACTTTCTTCCTTTTCTTTAAATCTGCTGCTGGCAATACTTTCTTTCTTTTTTTGACCCTTCAGATCTGCGTCTCTCCTGGCAACTACAGAAGGTTACAGCGAAGGTGACCAGCCTCTTTTCGTGGGACTTAGTTGAATAACAGGCCTTATGCAGACTCACTACATTCGTACAACCCATTTTCATTACTGCGTCTTTGGTACGGTGGGCCAAAACTTAGCAAACACTGACGTTTTAGTTACATTTCATCGAATATCCGTCGTCTTAGCATTACACACAATGGCACGTAGAAAATGTCTGAATAATTCAATACCTATGGTTTTAGGTATCCCACCAGTTGCAATCGCCAAGTAAGCGCTCTGATTTTAGGGAGTATTGCTGAACTGAAAAGCAAAAACTACAGAGGACGTTCGAGACTCTTGCGAAACTTTATATGCAGCCTGATTCTCCAAGTGATGGCCATTGAAGACGTGATGATTAGAGAATCAACTCTGTAAACTTTGAGCTGGGCTTTCAGATAGATATGCAATATCAACGGATTCCAGCTATAAAGCGATAGAATTTAGTTTTAGAAAGTTGTTTTCAATGGGTATCATTGAAATACGAGCGAAGGAATGTCTCCTGGATAATCTAGGGGCTCCTAGGGCTATACCCTGCAGGGTATATTAATGCCTAAGCCTTCTATGTGTGTATCTCTTTCCTAATCACATGTCCTGCTGCGCTGAAGACAGGGCGATGACCGAGTTTGAGTAGAATAATGAACAGCCGGCCAATAGTCTTGAAAATTAATCAGCAAGAGTAGATTCCCAAATCTTACCTCCACTAATTTTCTGGCAAGCATTCTTTCTCGTTAGAGTCAGTTACTTCTTACGCCAATATTTTCTGCACACTAGGGATTTTAAATTTGCCTTCATTGTTGCGTGAGAGTTCCTCCTATATGTATGTATAGGGTTTTTTTTATAGAGGTATAGAACTTTAAGTTGCAATAAAGCAACGATGAATAATTCGATTGACATGAATTTTATTTATCCGAAAGATAATCTTGTGGCATTACATTTTAAATATGATTTTTGGCATATGATCGCCACGGCTGGCGCGGATGTAGTCCAATCTAGACGTCCAATTTTCGATGACTTTTTCCAATATTTGTGGCCGTATATCGGCAATAACACGGCGAATGTTGTCTTCCAAATGGTCAAGCGTTTGTGGCTTTACCGCATAGACCAATGACTTTACATAGCCCCACAGAAAGTAGTCTAGCGGTGTTAAATTACAAGATCTTGGAGGCCAATTCACGGGTCCAAAACGTGAAATTAGGCGGTCACCAAACGTGTCTTTCAATAAATCTATTGTGGCACGAGCTGTGTGACATGTTGCGCCGTCTTGTTGAAACCACATCTCCTGGACATCATGGTTATTCAATTCAGGAATGAAAAAATTAGTAATCATGGCTCTATACCGATCACCATTGACTGTAACGTTCTTCCTCAATGCTACGCTCTACAGCAGCAATAGCTTCTTCTGTACGCACCGTACAGCGTCTCTGGGGTTGCAAGTTATCAATAAGAGTAAACGTGGTGCGAAAACGTTCCATGGTTAATCGAATTAACTGCTCTGATGGACGATTTTGTCGACGATAAAATGGATGTAGTGCGCGATACGTTTTCCGCACAGAACCATTATTTTCGAAATAAAATTGCACTATTTGCAAGCGTCGTTCAGGCGTGAGTCTATTCATGATGAATTGCCAAACCAAACTGAGAATAAATCACTTGACAGCTGTTAAATCGGTCGTCATCTTGAAAAGTAATGCCAACTTAAAGTTCTATACCTCTATAAAAAACACCCTTTATAAGTTACAATCTCTCCCTTGATTTTAAGCCGCTTGCAAGTAAGCCTTCTAAAACCTCTAAAACTGCACGAAACCCTATTTGGAACACAATCGAGATTTCTATTTTTATGGAAACACGCTTTATTTCAGATATGTATATTCACGAAAATATATGTATTAATTTTTCTCATTCACTTTTTCGCCTCCTTTTTTTTCTTCAAATACTGCTGCACATACTTTTTACCCTGATCGATGCTTGTCCGCACATCCGTCATGGCTTCACAATAACGTCCAGCTTCGTCGGCCGACATGTTTGGTAATTTTTGCAATTCCTTAATACCATTTTCGTCCAATGTAAAGTGACAGGCGAAATATTCCAAGTCATTAAGATTGGCGGGCACATAAGCTACTTCCACTATATTCTTTTCGCCATGAATGGCACGGCAATACGAGTTACAAAACCGTTCCACACAATGGCCCATAGACAATTGGGCAGCGCCGTGACCTTTTTTGGCTTCCACTACTTCATTGGCACCATGTATAATACGATCAGAAAGTTCTTCCAGCTCCGTCTGTGACAGCTTCAAGTCCGGTTTAGCTTGCGACAACAATGGTGCAATACTGCCTGCAGAATGTCCGCCTATAACGGGTACAAATATTTTGGTAGGATCATAATCTTTTAGTTGACCCAGAAATGTTCGGGCTCTCATGGAATCTACCGAAGAGGAACCACTCACTTTACGGCGATTATAACAACCAAGTTCCTTTAAATATTCACAGCATATAGGCACTAAAGCATTGACCGGATTGGAGACAATATGTATCATGGGCATTTTGTCAGCACAGGCACATGCAATGGCTTTGGTAAAGTTTACCATAAGTTCAGCATTGGCATCGAACATCTGTTCTCGTGTTTTTATTTTCTCTGAATGTGCCACTCCCGCTGTATTAACTACTAAATCGGTGGACTTCATGGCCTCAATCAAAGTCTTCTGATCGCCACTGTAGGGGCACACTTTTACTGGAGTGTCTATGTGAGACAAGTCTGCCGCGACGCCTTTTGTATCTGTGACATCCCAGAGAGTTATGTCTGTGACATATTTATTGAGTTTAAGCCTGAGAGCCAAATGGCGTCCAATACCACCATTTCCTCCAATAATTCCAACTTTACACATCAAGGGGGCAGCAGCGGTACTAAACATACGACGCGCCACATTCAATATCATTTTTATATGTTTTTTTTTTAAAGTTTTTTGTAAAAAAATTTTAAATTTTAGAAAATATTGAGACTGAAAATTTTTAAAAACTGTTTTGGAAACTTTCAAATATTGAATTGAAATAAAAAAGAAAGAAAGAAAAGGATAATAATAGAGAGAGTGGAATAGAGTGACATAGAGTGACATAGAATAGGAAACACTTGTTGCATAAATTGATTTGCTTAAACCGTTATATTTTCAATCTTATCGTTTCATTTAAAAGACTGTCATTTCCTAAACCAATTAAAAAATAATTATGAGTTTTTTTTACGTTCAAAAATAAGTCTAAACCGGGCTTATTTCCGCTGTTTGTATGTCTTAATTATTGCCACGAACTTCTTTGATTTTCTTTTTCTATTTTTGGATTTTATGGCACAATTTAAAAATGAAAAGATTTTGCGAAAGATTTTTTTCGGGTTTTTTTGTTTTTTCACCGTAAAAAAAGTGATTGTTTGTCATGCAAAATAAATTAAAATGTTAGACCAAGCCATCCATCCATCCATCCAACTAACCAACCAACCAACCAGTCATGCAGCCAACGGTATTAAATTTCAGATTTTTTTTCTGTTTTTTCAGTCAGACACTTTGAAATAGACTGACTGACAAACAGTGCAGGCAGTTTATGTACATGTAGTCGAACTTTTAGAAAAAAATAACAAGTTATCATGGGCTTAAAGCCGGCTTAACTACATTCATACACTCTGGCGACACAGACACACAAACAATCTTGACACCATGCGAAGCTATTTTAATCATAAAAATAGAAACAAACGGTGAATTATAACAGTAATGGGCAAAATAATTCAAACTTGAGCTGCGCTACAAAGAACTGAAAAAAATTAGCACCGGCAGCATTGTTAAGACAAAGCTCACTTGTGCACTCAAAGAGGTTCGATGTGATACCACGTGAAGTGATGTCACTTAGACTTACTGACTAACCGGCACTGATTAGTCTGCCTATCTTATATTTTCTATAGAAGATGACTTGTATTTTCTACAGAAAATCGCTTATATTTCCTACAGAAAATTGCTTATATATTCTACAGAAAATGACTTGTATTTTCTAGAAAAAATTTGTCGATGACTTGCATTTTTTATACAAAATTTTTCGATAACTTGCATTTTCTATGTTTTAAGACTGACAATTTGCATGAAAACAATATAATCATTTTTTATACATACACACATAATTGGCCATTACAACCCTTCAGTCAGGATTAAGGCCTAGCTTCTCACACCACTCATGCTGTGTGCCTTAATTTTATACTTGAGTGGCGGGACCTACAGTTTAACGTCGATTCCGAACGACAGATTTTTGAGAAACTTTTTCATGGCAGGTATATTTACTCTCAGAGTTTTTGTCAGAAATCTGCTGAGAGAAAGACGCCGAAGAAATATTTTTTTTCATATTTCGTTTTGATGTCTGACCTGGGATACGAATCCGGGCTTTACGTCCCTTGTATTTCCTACAGAAAACCGCTTATATTTACTACAGAAAATCGCTTATATTTTGTACAGAAAACCGCTTACATTTTTTTTACAGAAAATGACTTGTATTTTCTAGAGAAAATTTGTCGATAACTTGCAGAAAGTCCCTTGTATTTGCAACAGAAAGTCCCTTGTATTTCCTACAGATAATCGCTTATATTTTCTACAGAAAATCCCTTGTATTTCCTACAGAAAACCGCCTACATTTTCTACAGAAAATCGCTTATATTTTCTACAGAAAATCGCTTATATTTTCTACAGAAAATCGCTTATATATTCTACAGAAAATCGCTTATATATTCTACAAAAAACCGCTTATATTTTTTACAGAAAACGACTTGTATTTTCTAGAGAAAATTAGTCAATGACTTGCATCTTTTATATACAATTTTTCGATGACTTGCATTTTTTATACAAAATTTTTCGATGTTTTGCATTTTTTAATACAAAATTTTTCGATGTTTTGCATTTTTATACAAAATTTTTCGATGACTCGCATTTTTTATAATAAAAAATTTCGATAACTTGCATTTTTTATACAAAATTTGTCGATAACTTGCATTTTTTATACAAAATTTTTCGATAACTTGCATTTTCTATATTTTAATACTGAAAATTTGTATAAAAACAATAGAAAAATTTTTTATAGTGTAAAAAATTAATATTTGGAACATTTATGAGCAGCACTGTAGACTGTGTTTGAGGTATGAAAAGTTGAAATTATTACCACAAACGTTAACATTTTCATTAAAACGACACGTTATTTGCTTGTATATCGTTGTTAACATCGTTACAGTGTTGCTTTACTTACATTACAATAACATTAAATGCTTGAAAGCACTCGATCGTTATATGTACGGTGGTAGTGTTCGTGTTCGTTTTTTTTTTGTGTTAGTAATGATAGTTTGTTATCACACACCATAATAAAAATCTTATATTTATGTATGTTCTCGTGTAAAAACACACAACGAGTTTTAAAATGAAATATTCTGAAAACCATTGTAAACAATAAAAGTAAACAAAACAACAAAAGAGCCACTCACATACACATGCACATGTACGGATGTGATTTTGTTAGTAAAATACAGACTCCAAATTTAAAATTGGGAAGATTTGCAAAAACAACAAACAATACAACAACAACAGCAAAAACAATGCACCCATAGAATTGAGTTCAACTAAAGAAAAAAAAACATGTTCATTTACCGTTTACAATAACTAGGAGAGTAGAGAATATGATGCATGATCAAAAGAGCATTTATCATAAATCTTTTACAACACAGCCTGTCAGGGTCTCAAAGTATCAAATATTGTATGTATTTAGGCTACCTCTCTTTCTCTTTCCATATACAGAACTAACAGTACAAGTAAACAGCTCTACTGGAATTATAGGAGTAGGTGTTGTGGGTTGTCCTTCAATGGTAAACAGGTTGTTTGTTTATTTTCTATTAAAACTGTATGCAAAACAACGCACAAAAATTGTATTAAAATTATTATTTTTATTGTTGCATTTGTTTACTTTACTCTTAAATTACTTTAAAATGAAAATTTAAGAAATATTTTCCAATTTGTTTATTTATTTTCAGTTATTATAGACGAATATGAATATGAATTCCATGGCAGATGTTGAAAATTTAATGAATGATACACACCGAGTGTAATAGGAAAACAATAGCTTTTCATTGAATTGAATGACAACAACCTTGAAACACTATATAAGCATAGTAAGTACATATGTATTGATGTATGTCCATATCTGTATAGGTATTTTAAGCTTTGAAAATAATACTTTTTATGAGACTTATGCATGTGTATAAGCGTATGTGTGCATGAATTTGTATATTTGAAAGTGTATTACAAAATATGTATATCGTATGCTAAGCATCAGTAATATTTTTTGTAGAACATTTATGCAGAAAAAAAATACACGGAGAAAAATTTTTAGTTCGAAAAATTTGGTTGGAATTTGTATATTTGAAAGTGTATTACAAAATATATCATATGCTAAGCATCAGTAATATTTTTTTGTATTTGTGCAAAGAAAAAAAATATATACACTGAGAAAAGTTTTTAGTTCGAAAAATTTGGTTCGAATTTGTATATTTGAAAGTGTATTACAAAATATATCGTATGCTAAGCATCAATAATATTTATTGTAGAACATTTGTGCAAAGAAAAAAAATATATACACTGAGAAAAATTTTTAGTTCGAAAAATTTGCGACAACTGGTCTAGTAATGAAAATGCTGCTAAGAAACCTTATGTCAGAGTTTAGATTATGCTCTCTACATGGTCATTGCAGCATTATTGGCATTGAAGTTTCAGGTAAATTGACAAGCTCATGCTCACCTTTGAAGCTAGGTTAGGTTAGGTCGGAGTGGTAGCTCTGATATCACAAAGCTCACTTGAGCACGCATAGCGGCCCGTTGTGATGCCACGGGTGAACGCAGGCCCTGTACTAACCAAGTTCCACCAAAATCAGAGAAAAGGAGGAAGTTGGTCAGCGCAAGGTCTGCACAACAAAAGCACGACTACCCCGCACTGGAAAACCAGCCAGAAAGTTTGATGAACGAAGCTATATCCTTGATGTCAATAGATGATAGCTCCGTTAAGCTAACCAGGAATGGGGAGCCAAATAACCTATATCTACACCTAGCAAGAGACGGGCATTGGCAGAGAAAGTGAACAACAGTCTCCTCTTCCTCAGTGAAAAGTCGTTGAAAGGGAGCCTCATTCTTTCCGCGGGTCTACCCATGACGCAATGGCCTGTAAGCACCGCCACTGTAGTCGAGATGACATCACCTTTGAAGCTAAGAATAGAGGAAAAGTCAATGAGATCTCCAATGGGCTTCTTTTTTTTCTGAATTATTAAAGAAAAGTTCAATTCACTTGTAAGCCGTGCATATGATTATAACTAAACTAATCCTAAGCGTAAGTATTCGGGAAATGAGTGAGTATTTAAGAAACGAGAGGAATCCGCAGATGGATATGGAATATCTCCGATTTCTGTATGCTATGTGAAGTCGCCGTAATTTAGTAGGTAGTGTGTTCGCTTATTAGTCGTAAAGCCCGGGTTCGAGCCCCATGCCAGACATCAAAAACGAAATATGATAAAATAAATATTTCTTCGGCGACTTCCTCTCAGCAGATTTCTGACAAAAACTCCAAGAGTAAATCTGTCGTTTGGAGTCGAACTTAAACTATAGGTCCCGCCGCTCAAGTATAAAATTAACACACACAACATGAGTGGTGTGAGAAGCTAGGCCGTAATCTTGACTTGAGGGTTGTAATGGCCAATTGTGTACGTATGTATGAAAAGGAACAGAGAAAACAGTGGATCATTTTTAGGCCACTTGTCTGCAGGTGCATAGGTCGAGATAGCAAGGTAGTCGATTGGTTGGGGTACTAATAGATACAAGAACTGCAAACTTGAGAATCTCAAAAAAATCATAGACGTGATTGCCTGGCTAGAGTGAGATCTTTAGAGGTAGAAATTTATCGATGGATGCAATGGTGCACCTTCTTTTCTATATTTTGTTCCTCATTCTTCAACTCTCTCTTGTCGTCTTCATTTTCTCTCTTTCTGCTCATTCCTTTTTTATATGCCATACCTCAATGAACTAATAAAACAACCGGAAATCTGCTGCAAATCATTTTTTTGCTAGATTTTTGAGAATTTCTTTCAGTGTATAATTTTTCTATTTTGCATTTGCAAAATATAGTAGTTGTTGCTGCAATTGAGATCAAATTATGTAATACAGCACTCGTATACAGTGTCTAGTTGTTTGTCTGTAAGACTACATATTTTTAAACTATAAATGCGTGTCCGAATACAATGTACGGTTGGGTATCTAAATTAACTGGAGAGTCGTTAAATACTATTTTTTTTCTTTACAATTTTTCAAAAAAGAATAACAAATTAACAAAGCAAGGTCATTAGTTTTGTTTGGCAAAAATTAAATTAAATTAAATACATAATTTGTTTGAATTTTTATAAAATTTTCATTAACTTTCCACAATACTAAATTGATGCATACTGTATGCGTTATAAAAGAGACACAGAGAATGATTTCAAAACACGTACAACCCTTTGTCTTATGACTCACTCTCCCTTTTAGTAATTAAATATTCTCAGAGTGTAAATTAAGCAACAAGAAAAAAAAACACTAAGCAGTGAGGCCAGTTGTGTGGATTTATCGTCAATTTGACGATTTTATGTACCAAAAACAGTTAAATGACGACTAGACTATATAATGGGACTGAATCGGATAAAAATTGGATTTGTGGGAGGATATGGAGCTAGTAACCATGGTATCAAGGCTGCCAAAATAGGTTTTTTTACGGTCAGGCGTTACTTGGAACTGGAGATATAGGCGACAAAGCTAATTGTTTTCCTCAAATGAGAAAAAAAAAGTATATCAATCAAATAAATGCAAGTCATCGACCAAAAATTACAAGTCATCGACAAAAAAATGCAAGTCAGCAACCAAAAAAATGCAAGTCAGCGACCAAAACCTGCAAGTCGTCGACCAAAAAATGCAAATCATTGTCCAAAAAAAATGCAAGTCATCGACCAAAAAATGCAAGTCATCGTCCATAAAAATGCAAGTAATCGACCAAAAACTGCAAGTCATCGTCCAAAAAAATGCAAGTCGTCGAACAAAAACTGCAAGTTATCGACCAAAAGTTGCCAATCATAGACCAAAAATTGCAAGTCATCAACCAAAAAGTGCAAGTCATCGATCAAAAAAATGCAAGTAAGCGACCAAAAACTGCAAGTCATTGACCAAAAAATGCAACTCATCTACCAGAAAAATGCAAGTCATCGAGCAAAAAAATCCAAGTAAGATACCAAAAAAAAATGCATGTCATCGAAAAAAATGCAAGTCAGCCACCAAAAACTGCAAGTCATTGACCAAAAATTGCAAGTCATCGACCAAAAACTGCAAGTCATCACCAACAAATGCAAATCATTGCACAAAAAAATGCAAGTCATCGACCAAAAAATCTAAGTTTTATTGAAAATCATCTACCTAAGAAATGCAACTTGCTAAAAATACGAAATTTTGATGCCTCTATATATATGAATGTACATATATTAATTCAATGAGAATTATTAAAATTTTTAAGTTCATTCATAAAGCACTTTTTAGCTCGTATAAGAAAGTTAACTTCGTCGTCTAAATTTCCGATTCTAGGTAACGGCCGGCCGTAAGGTAACCTGTTTTGGTATCCTTGAGACTGTGGCTATCCAGCCCACTAGGTCCAGTTCTTATCCGATTTTGACCGATTTAGATAAAGCACTTCTTTTTGCTAATTTGCGGCTATACCTCCGGTCCTAAAGGTTACCGGACCGCCACGAAAACTAATTTGGAATCCTTAATACAATAGCTAACAAGCCTACTAGCTCCGAAGAACTTTCCTTTTAAATTTTATCTAATTTTACCGGCTTTATGGAGGTCACATTTGGTAAAAAATACTTGACGATATTCTTTAGTAGATATAACGATTTTATGATCAATAAACCTGACAACACTGACTGTGTAATTTGTTTAAGCAATTCGTGTCTTATTTTCTACTCCTTCGATTCCATTTACATTCCAATCACAACCAGCCAGCCATTCGTAATCAATCGTTAAATCTCAAAACAAATTTCTTTTATCGCAAATCACTGTCAATGCCTGTCTTCTTATTAGAACCAGAAATAACTGGTGTATGAATGGGTGTGTGTCTGGCTGTGGCAGTGTGTGTGCATGCCTAAGTATTTGTATAAATTAAAGAGTCTGTAATTGATTGCTTCTAATATCGGGGTGCTGGCCACAACAATCACAACCAGGAGTAATAATTACGTGTACGTACATATATACATACGTACAATAGAATCTTGTATGCCAGCCACAACAGATAATACTTCGAAAGTGTGTATGCAAGTGTGTGTAAATGAGTAAGTAATTTACTCTCTATGTTTTCTAAATTGTACCCAAGTGAGTCATTTACGAAGACGTTAAATTACTTAAGGCAGTTGTGATTGTGATTGTTGTTGCTGTGTATGACTGCGCCAATAATTGAGAGTGATTTGCAAACTAGCCAGCAGCTTGAAAGAATAAATTCGTAAGAGGCTTAGAATTATCTTTTTTTGGGTGGTTTCTAAACTGTAGGCCTAGAATCTGAGAGTAGAAAGAGAAATTTTTGTGCCATGATTAAAATTCATATACACATAACATAGGTGTGGTTGTGTAAAGCTGGTCTTATCGTCTTAAGTCAGCTCGCGACTGCCTTAGGTTTAGGTCGGAGTGGTAGCTCTGATATCACAAAGCCCACTTGAGCACGCATACCGGCCCGTTGTGACGCCACGGGTGAACGCAGTTCCTGTACTGACCAAGTTCCACTAAAATCAGGAAAGAGGAAGAAGTTGGTCAGCGCAAGGGCTGCACATCAAAAGCACGACTACCCTACATTGAAAAACTAGCCAGAAAGTTTGATGAACGAAGCTATATCCTTGATATCAATAGATGATAACTCCGTCAAGCTGACAAGCAATGGAGAGCCAAAGGTTGGTACGCCTTCTATCCATCAAGTGCCAGGTGAGTCTAGCGATGGAGTAGGACTCCTCATTGACCCAGTCCCGAAAGAATTTCCGCGCAATGTGTAACTTGCGACTGCCTTACACACAGAACTCCATTCAGAATATGTGAATTCCGACCATGTGAAGGTCAATTAAACACCCTGTGACTTATAGTTAAACAATCTGTGGATTGCGGATCGCTCTTATATTGGGTTACTGGACTCTGAAAAGCTGTCAGCTGTTAAATTTCTTTCATCTATGGATCGTTTAGCAACCGTTTAACACGTAAAAATATTTCAAAAATATACCACAAAAAGTGATGATAGAAACATTGTCATACATACATACATAATAGGCCATTACAACCCTTCAGTCAGGATTACGGCCTAGCTTCTCTCACCACTCATGTTGTGTGCCTTAATTTTATACTTGAGTGGCGAGACCTACAGTTTAACGTCGACTCCGAACGACAGATTTTGAGAAACTTATTCATGGCAGGTTTATTTACTCTCAGGATTTTTCCCAGAAATCTGCTGAGGAAGTCGCCCAAGAAATATTTTTTTTTATATTTCGTTTTGAAGTCTGGCCTAGGAGCTCGAACCCAGGCTTTTCGTCTAATAAGCGAACACACTACCTACTAGACTACGGCGGCTACACATGTTCACTTTTCGGTCATTTCGGGTGACTATGGTCATAGAATTCGATGTACATACTAGGCAAGGCATTGGCAAAATTATAAAAGAAAAGGAAATTGAAAAGCCAGAATGCATTAAAGATGCCATTAGAAGTATGCATCGTTGTGCTGTCGCAATTTCCTACCTTCACGAGTGTTTTATTTAATTTTATTGAATTTCCCATACATTAGTATGATTTCATTCTTTTAAATCCCTATTGTGACGTGTGCCAGAACTGTGTATGTGCAATAAAAAAATCAAACAATGGCCAATAAATTATCATTTGCTTATGGAGAGCATCAACAATATAATGAAATAAATAAACATTTAAACAGACAGAGAGATTACTTTCAAAAAGAGTGGCACATAAAAAGGCTTTATTTATGGTGATCACTGTAAATAGTAGCCTATGTATGTGCTGCAATAAGAAAAGCAAATAATGAGTAAATAAATTAAATAAAGCACTCTCACTCACTGAAAAAATAACACAAGTAAACACCAAGCGAATTAATAAAACGTATGTATACAGGGATACAACAATAAATTGTAATACGAAAATAACAACAACAACAAAAAAATACATGGTAAGGTATTACAAATGCATTATAAGTAGGCTTAGTAAAGAGATTCAAAATGGGACAGAGAGAGAGAGAGAGAGGGGGAAGTTAATACCCAGTATCTCACAAACAAAATTGAGTGTTCGTCTCAAACTATACGTCTTACAGAAACAGGCTTTTATGTGTATCGCAAGGAATAATAGGTAATATTTGAAAATGAAGGAGAGCTTAAGTGGTAGAGAGCGATATTTTAATTTTGGAATCTTCAAAAATAAATATTGACTTTAGAAGGCAAATAAAGGGTCCGCCATCTAACGTTTTTTTTGTTTCAACTAGAGCTTATTTCGTGAATGGTAACACTTAGCTCATGTCTGATTTGACAGGTAATTAGTTTTATCCTTCCGCTGAACGAATATTGACCATCCAATGCGTTTTCGCTTCGCTAAGTGGCCCTGCGAACGACTTACAGAAGATGTCGATTTTAGCAAAAAAAAAAATTCATTTTTCAGATGAAGCTCATTTTGATCTTGGCGGGTATGTAAACAAGCAAAATTGTCGCATTTGGGGCACAGAAAACCCGCAAGCATACATTGAAAAGCCGACGCACCCGCCCGCACTGCTTGGTGCGGATTTTGGTCCAGAGGCATAATTGGGCCATGAGCAAGGAGTGGCCGTTACAGTCAATGGCGATCGTTATCGGGCCATGTTGAACGAATTTTTGTTCACAAAAGTTGAAGAGAAGGATATTGGCAACATTTGGTTTCAACTGGACGGCGCTACGTGCCACACAGCCGAAGCTACACTCGATGTTTTGCGCCCTGTTTTTGAAGATTGCATTATCAGCCGCAGAGCTGATATCGTTTGGCCACCGCGGAGCTGCAATTTGACACCGTTGAACTATTATTTGTGGGGTGCCGTCAAATATAAGTGTTACTCCTGCAAGCCAGAGACAATAGACGCTTTAAAGAAAAATATTCGTGAAGACATTGGTGAAATACAGCTGCACACAATCGATAATGTGCTTAAAAATTGGACCGATCGTATAGGCTACTGCATGGCCAACCGAGGCAGCCATTTGAATGAAGTTATTTTCCATTATTAACCCGAAAGGATTGTACTTTCAAATAAAAAAAGAAATTTGAGAAAATATTCAGTAGTTTTTTTTAAAGCGGACCCTTTACATTGAGCGAGAGAGAATGAGGAGCTTAAATGACATGAATTTGCATGTAATTTTCTATTGCATTGACTTGGCATTACTTTTGTTTTGCTTTGCTTTAAGTGTATAACATTTAGGCTTTAGCTGTGTGTGTGTGTATGTGTCCCATAAGGTCGCCATTAATACTCTTGTGGATAGGCACCAACAAGCAAAACAACAATGTTTTCGGTTACAATTGTGGTGTACTGTGTGTGTGAGTTTGTGTATAAGTGACACACTGACACACATTAAATAAATTTTCTAGGCATGTTGGCATGTCATTATCCATGCAGTGTGTGATGGTTGTCTATTTTCTATGTTAATTAACCCTTCATTGGGTACATTTTTTAAGGGGGGATCTGCGTTCTCTCTCTCTCTCTCCTACTTGTTCATAAGAAAAGATTTAATCAAAATAGAACACAAATGTGGTTCATGTTGTGGCCTTTAATTAAAAAAAAACCATAAAAATCAAATAAAATACATAAGAAAACAATACAATGACATCAATAATAAACAGCAACAAACAAAAGATAGGAAAACAAAAGAAAAATCAAGAAAACCAAGGAAATTAGAAAATAAAAGCAAAAAAACTAGAAAAATAAATCAAAATTAAATGGTTTTACTTCAAAACAATCAGCGACAACAAAAGAAAAGGTTAAATTTGTTAATTTAACATTAATTTTTGGGACAAAGTATTGTATTACCCCACCACTACCACCCCGTTTTGAACCCGGGTTCTAATTTATAATTTTGCACTTGAATTACTTTTTTAAGAAAATTACTTTGTGTCGTTAAATTGAAATGAAATTCATTCATTCATTCATTCATGCAAAAAAGTAACGAATAAATGATAAAAGAAAAGCAAAAATATTTTCTAATTAATGCTCAACGAATTGAAAAGAAAAAAAAAGAAAGAAAATACACTGAAATGAGCTCATTTTGGATTTCTTTATTAAGAGAAGGGAAGGTATTCCACAAAGTAGGGTGGTTTCGAATTAAATGAGATAATTAATACAAGATTTGTCTGCCCGCCTTCAATTTGAGACCAATTAAGATTTTGGCATTTTCAAAAGAATAATTTCCCTTCAAATACAAACAACTACAGAAGATTTAATTTATTTTTAAATTAATTTTAAAATAATACAATATTTAAAGCTAAACATAGTTTACAATTGAAGAACTATTGTTACTGTAATACTAATTATGCTAAAATAATGGCTATACAGACTACTGCTTTGCAAATCCGGTATCCAGAGAAGGTTCGCCTATTAACTGACAGTAAAGCGATCATTAGATGAATAGATTGTGTACACCACACCTATTATTATTATCATCGTGGTAAAATAGTGACTTATTACTGCGACCACACAATCTACTGTACTCCTCTCAAACTCTATAGGGCATCCGCATAATGTCTCCTCCAAGCCAAGTGCCTGTTGACTTCTCAAGTGTTTCTTCCTGGGATGCATTATTGCCTCAGAAATTATATACCCACTGCTGCTTTGAAAATTCGGTATCCAGAGAAGGTTCGCATATTAACTGACAGTAAAGCGATCATTAGATGAATAGAAAGTGTGTATACCACATCTATTGTTATTATCATCGTCGTAAGATAGTGTATCACTACTGCGACCACACCATCTACTGTACTCCCCTCAAACTCTATAGGGTATCCGCATAATGTCTCCACCAAGCCAATTGCCTGTTGACTTCTCAAGTGTTTCTTCCTGGGATGCATTATTGCCTCAGAAATTATATACCCACTGCTGCTTTGAAAATTCGGTATCCAGAGAAGGTTCGCATATTAACTGACAGTAAAGCGGTCATTAGATGAATAGATTGTGTACACCACACCTATTATTATTATCATCGTTGTAAAATAGTTCCTTTATACTGCGACCACACGATCTACTGTACCCCTCTCAAACTCCATAGGGTATCCGCATAATGTCTCCTCCAAGCCAATTGCCTGTGTTTCTTCCTGCGATGCATTATTGCCTAGGAAATTCCACGGGTGTATTCCGATGATTCATTTCCATTGTCACAGAATGTACATGTTAGGCTCGAGATAACTTCCATTCTGAATAAGTGTACCTTGAATCTGCCTGCAGTGCCGTGTACATATTTCTTGATAGTCTGTTTCATGATTCAGATTCTCCTTTTATTGTGATATCTCCACAAAATTTTCAATTGCTTCAAACTCCTTAGGAACTCTTGCTTCAAACTCCTTAAGAAAAGTGTAAGCTGCTTATTATCTTTCTTTTCGCTGAGCATATGTACCTTTCCAAATGACCACCACCACTACACAGAAGTGTACTCATCGCAAGCTTCATTTCCATTGTCACAGAATGTACATGTTAGACTCCGGATAACTTCCATTCTGAATAAGTGTACCTTGAATCTACAGTGCCTGGTACTTCTTTATAGTCTGTTTCATTGTTCAGATTCTACTTTTATTATGATATCACCACAAAATTTTCCATTGCTTCAAAATCCTTAGGAACTCTTGCTTCAAACTCCTTAAGAAAAGTGTAAGCTGCTTATTATCTTTCCTTTCGCTGAGCATATGTACCTTTCCAAATAACCGCCACCACTACACAGAAGTGTGCTCATCGCAAGCTTGTCTACTTGTACAGTTCGTCGAGAATTTCTACGTGATTTAACTTCCTCAGACAGTGGTATACTTTCTTCTTCGATGTAATCTCATGAGCCGAGTGCTCTAATGGCGGCTACGCTCTGTCTTTTGCACTTCCCATCCAAGTTGAATTGAGCACATCTTTCGTTGGCATAGACATCCGCTTGGGAGATATCACTAAGGGCTTGAAATTTTTCCTTAATGTATCAAAAACTACAAGATCCGTTCTTGATTCAGTGTATGCAGCTTCCAGATTACTCCATTCATATTTGTTTCGAAGTCTCGTTGAAAAGTATACATACACACATACATAATTGGCCCTTACAACCCTTCAGTCAGGATTACGGCCTAGCTTCTCATACCACTCATGTTGTGTGCGTTAATTTTATACACGAGTGGCGGAACCTTCAGATTTTTGAGAAACTTTTTCATGGCAGGTTTATTTATTCTCAGAATTTTTGCCAGACATCTGCTGAGAGGAAATCGCCGAAGAAATATTTTTTTCCTTTCATATTCCGTTTTGATGTCTGACCTGGGATACGAACCCGGGCCTTTCGTCTAATAAGCCAACACACTACCTACTAGACAACGGTACAATACAAACTATGTATTGATACATTTTGAAAGGCAGTCTATTGCTACGCTCTGTCTTTTACACTTCCCATCCAAGTTGAATTGAGCACATCTTTCGCATACTTCCGCCGCTTGGTAGATATCCTCGAATTTCACTAAGGGCTTGAAATATTTCATTCTGGGATCAAAAACCCCAGATTACTCCATTCATATTTGTTTCTAAGTCTCGTTGAAAAGCATTTCCCGTAATCAGAGGGACAGTTAAGGCGAAAGCTGTAGGCCAATCGATTCCTTAGGCCTTGAAACTCCTTAATGAATTTCGTGTTAGATTTGTCTCTTATAAACATAACCGTGGACTCCAAAGATTTGTTTCTCACTAACACTTACAACCAACAGAAACTCCAGCACTTCTATTGGACAGTTTCTTATTGCCACTTTTATTTATTATTTTTTTTTTTCAAATCGACCTCGGTGTTGCTAAAGTAAGTTAACTTAGATTCTTTTTTAATTTGCGAAATTGTTTTTATTTTTTTTTTTTAATAATTATTGCATGCGACTTTTTTCTTTATTTATTTTTTTTTTATTATACAACTTTCAAAACTGTACAATTACCTGGATAAATTACCCAGATAATACAATAGAAACTTTAATGTTTTCCCTTAACTACTATAAAAAAACAGCTAAAAAAAAGAATTGTTAAGATAACAAAAGTAATTTAAAAATGTTTGTAAATATTTTCTATAGAAAATTACTTTTCAACAACTGCAATGGGAATAAAAATGAAAAAATAACAACAAACAAAAAAATTGTACAGAAAATATGGGTAAAAGTTAAATAAACTTCGTTTTAAAATAAGCAATAAAAAAAATAAAATGAAAAAAAAAACATAACCTAACATAACCCCCCCAAAAATAAAAAGAACGTCCTAATTCTGTTTCCTTTTTTTTTAGTATAAAATAAGTAAAATTGCAAGGGGAATTAGTAGGAAACAACACAGCAGGGTTACTATTCAGGTGTTTTTATTCTTTTTAGAGTGTGTTTGTATGTGTAAGAAAGACAGTTTTTCGTTGGTGTATGTCAATACCATGGTAACAAGTGCATTTGTTTATTTATTTTTCATTTCTATACACGAAAAAAAATGAGAAAAAACAACAACAACGCATGAAAAAAAAAACAACTAAAAACAACAAACATTTTAGCAAGAAAACAATAACAAAACTAAACGTACATATTTGTATAGAAAATCGATACCATGCATTAAGGTTCTCAGGTTTTGTTTGTATATGTTGTTGTTGTTGTTGTTATTGTTATAGTAGTCGGGGTCGGTTTTCCAAGCAAGTATTAAAATTTCAATGAATAAGAAATTGGAGTATGTACTACATAAATATAATTGCCGATACCATTGTTCTTGATGTTCATGTGTGTAGGTATGTTAACCTCAAGTACTACTTTTCGTGACACACGTGCTTTTTGTTTTTGCAATTTTTCATCAATAAAAAAATAACTGAGAGTGTGCAGCAGACCAGGAGAGCAAAAAAGCATTAAAGAACTGTGTTTACTTGGCAAAGTCGCCGTAATCTAGTAGGTAGTATGTTGGCTTATTAGACGTAAAGCCCGGTTTCGAGACCGAGGCCAGAGATCAAAAAATATGAAAAAAAAATATTTCATTGGCGACTTCCTCTCAGCAGATTTCTGGCAAATACTCTGAGAGTAAATAAACCTACCATGAAAAAGTTTCTCAAAAATTTGTCGTTCGGAGTAGACGTTAAACTGTAGGTCTCGCCACTCAAGTATAAAATTAAGGCACACAACATGAGTGCTGTGAGAAGCTAGGCCATAATCCTAACTGATGATGATGTAATGGCCAATTATGTATGTATGTATGCAATAAAAAAAGGAAAAAATTCGAAAAACTTACAAATGATTCTCAACAACAATGTATTTAATAAAAAAAACGACGCTTTAAAATAAAAACCGTTATTAATCTCTCTCTCTCAGGGCGCCCTGGTAGTCTAGTGTGTAGTGTGCTAGACTGTTAGCGAGTGAGGGTCGTGGGTTCGATTCCCACCAGAGGCTCTGGTCTGTTACACTACACCGAGCACATGGTCTAAGTTACTCAGCTCGTAATAAGTAATTACAGTCAACCCTTGTACAACACGGTGAGTGAGTACCGCGTTGTATGGAAACCGCGCTATAAGAAATTCAGATTTAACCGTACAAACCAGACAAATTCTTAGCGTGTTCTATGGAAACCGTCTACCGCGTTGTATGGAAATCGCGCTGTAAGAAACTCGGA
The DNA here is from genome assembly GCA_930367235.1 of Sarcophaga rosellei. Taxonomy (NCBI): domain Eukaryota; kingdom Metazoa; phylum Arthropoda; class Insecta; order Diptera; family Sarcophagidae; genus Sarcophaga; species Sarcophaga rosellei. Next base: position 8,298,034 of record OV884020.1, on the reverse strand, counting down.
ATTAGTACAAATCACATCATTCGCACCGCGTTATATGAAGGCCAAGACAAGATAAATTATAAATTATTTTTATTGAATTAAAGACTTCATATAAGGCTTGATAAAAAAACTTCAACAAACACTAAAAGACTGTTTTCCAACAAAAATAAGAAAGACTTTTGTAAAATAGTGAAATTTTTCAACATTCATCCTCACTGTCAGATATGAGTTGCAGAAATTTTTTTAGAATGTCGTAGACGGCTAGCTGGTAGCTGGCCTTTTTATATAAAAATACAATACAATATCAAGTTACTAAAGTCATTCAGATGCTGTGCGGAAGGAACTTATGGCATGTTGTTGAACACGCTGTACGAGTACCGCGTTATAGGATGGCTGTCGCAAATTCAGCTCCACGTTATGTGAAAACCGCGTTCTGAGAGTACCGCGTTATAGGATGGCTGTCGCAATTTCAGCGCCGCGTTATATGGAAACCGCGTTCTAAGAGTACCGCGTTATAGGAGGGTTGACTGTATATATAATTTGTAATTGTATTATAATAAATAAATAATCTCTCTCTCAATCTAAATCGGTTTAACGGTTAGTTTATTTATTTTAACTCTTTAAAGAATTTCTTACAAGACACTAGGTATCATTGGTTTTATTTCTTGTATTATAAATGACATTTAAACATGCTGAAGCATGTTTTTTTATAGTCAACAACCAACAAAAACTGTGTTTTTCTTAAAACTAAAAAAAAGACACAGAAGAATAAAAAGAACAAGAAAAAAGAAGCTAGTAAAACAACTGTATTTAAGCTGAGATTAATAGGGGAACGTGTGTAAATGCTGCAAACGTTAACAGTCTGTCCATAAAAAATTATAAAAAAAAATAAAATTCAAGAAAATTATTACACACTCAATGAATTTAAAAAGTGTATTATTTTAGCTTAAACAAGTAAAAGAAAAATGAAAAAGTAAAGAAATAAAAGCTTCTTATTATTTAATAAGTATTTGCATTGCTGTTGTTGTTATTTTTATAACCAGCAACATTGTTGTTAGTGTTGCCATTCACCAAAAAAAAAAAAAAAAAAAAAAAAATGGAAAGAAAATAATTTGTGTAAGCCATGGTAGCCAAGCAGACAACGAATCTTGAATAGCCTATCTAAGCCTCTACATAGTTAGTTTAGGTTAGGTTAGTGTGGTAGCTTTATACCAAAAGCTCAACTTGAGCACGCATAGCGGCCCGTTATGATGCTACAAGTGAACGCAGTCTCTGTACTGACCAAGTTCTCCCTAACCTAGAAGGGAGACTTCTACATAATAATTCAAGGAATTTTAATTTAAATATTAAAGAAGTCTATTTTAAGTCACTGTGACATCCTAAATGTCTTGTCTCCGTTTATGGGGAAAGGGGGCTTATGGACCAAACCATCTGCAATATTATTTCCGAAGCAGTGTTTACTTCTGGGTTGGAGATTCTCATTCCGAATAAGAGTATTCTGGAACGAACTGGTGGTGCAACCTTTTTCATGGTTGGTTGTTCAAGACTGGATGAGTACACTGATTCTGGAATATTTTGTGAGTATCTCGAATTGCAGCTTTATTGGCCCTTTGGACATGCAGCGATGATAGTTAAACAAACTTAACACTGAGACATAATAAGGTCAACTTGGGTCTTGTAATTGGGTCACTTACGGGTCATTGCAATGTCAGGTTGCTTAAGGGAATCTAGAAAAATCTTAGCCGGTGTTTTACTTGGAAGTTAGAGCACCTCGTCGGTGTTAGTTAGGGGTTTAATAGGAAAAGGTTAACTACCATGCAAAAGGACATCTTGGCGAGTTTAAATTCTCTGCAAGGAACCGATAGTTAAGCTTAGTGGCGAAGTGGTGGCCGCTAGAAGTTCGAAGTGAACTTCAAACCACTGCAATCGGCAATAAAAGAAAGGGACTTTATGGACTTCTAGTACAATACTAGTAAATGGATTCAGACATTCGCAGCACATTTTGAAAAAGTAAGTTTTTCCAATAGGCAATAGTTAAGCTTAGTGGCGAAGTGGTGGTCCCTAGAAGTTCGAGGAGTACTTTTGCTGGTACATTTTAAAGCCAACTTCAGACCACTCCAATCGGCAATATATGAAAGGGACTATATGGGCTTCTAGTATAATACTAATATATGGTCTTTCGCAGCACATTTTGAAAAAGTACCTTTTCCAAATAGGCAATAGTTAAGTTTAGTGGTCAAGTAGGGGTCACTAGAAGTTTGAAAAGTACTTTCGCTAGTACATTTTAAAGTCAACTTCAAACCACTGCAATCGGTAATATATGAAAGGGACTACATGGGCTTCTAGTATAATACTAGGACATTGTATATCAATACAGGATGCAGACATTCGAAGCACATTTTGAAAAAGGTACTTTTTTCAAACTACCGATTGTAAACAAATAAGTCTTGCCACGTAACGAACTCAATATATCAACCCACACTATTAAATTGCCTAGTCTTATACTCTTCTTAGAGAGAGGGTGCTACACAAACAAAAATCAGAAGAAAGAATGTGATCACTTGGGTGGAACGAAACACTTTATAACTAACGGTGAATTCATAAGCACACCAACGAATTGATGTTATATACTTCGGCTATATAAACTAGAAAATTATTATTCATACTACTTTCGTATTGTTGTTAACGTTACTGTTGTTGTTTTTTTATTTATTTTTTAATTTGTTATTTATTTTCTTTCCATTCTACAACATTTTAATTTCTTGTTATTATTATTATTGTTGTTGTTATTGTTATCATTTGCCTAATGATGATGGCAATGTTGCCTTCTTAATGGGTTCCAATTTCACAACAAGACTTCTTCAAGTACATACATACATTGAAGTAAGAACAGGAGAGAGAGAGAGGCAAATGATAAATTTTTTTTTGTTACAAGTGTTGTTATTGTTCTTTTCGTGTGGGTTACTGTGTTTTAGCGAAAGGTTACTAAACCAAGTAAGTTAGTTACTCACACAGTGTACATAGTACATAATGTGTTTAGAAATGTTAAGGCAAAGTAGGCATATTCTCAAGCAGGAATAGAGGAAGGAAGGAAAGGGGGTATAAATCACCATAATAAATTTTTAAAAAGTGTAACACTCACACAAGGGAATACTAAAATTAATAGAAAACAATTTTCTAGAATAACAGCAACAACGTACAACATAAGTAATATAAACGATTAGAAATTGATTTGAAAACGTAGCGGGTGGTAAATGGCAAGAGAATTTGCTATGAAACCCAACAAAATTTTTTGATAAACAAACTAAACAGTTTAGGTTGGTATAGAGCTGAAGTATTGTTGTTTATTGTGGCGAGGAGGTGATTTAGTACTGCACCCTTCAATCTGTCATATGTCCCTCATTCTTTATAGGGTATAAAGATCGATATTCGATCCATTCCAATGACCATTAGTCCATAGGACCAACGGAAAGAAGCATAAAATTATGTATATTATCCATATAGACGCGGTACCATTGGTAATAATTCAGACGGACCTTTTAATCAGCCTTGCCAAGTTGAGGGCAGTTGTCCTGTCAAGATACATAACATGGGAAAACCTTATTTAGATTGAGGAGTCCATAGGACCAGCGAAAGAAGCGTAAAATTATATATGTTGTCTATATAGTAGCGGTAACGTTGGTAATAATTCAGACGGACCTTTTAATCTGTCTTACCAAGTACAGGGCAGTTGTCCTGTCAAGATACATATCATCGGAAAACCTTATTTAGATTGAGGAGTCCATAGGACCAGGGAAAGAAGCGTAAAATTATATATATTGTCGACATAGACGCGGTAACGTTGGTAATAATTCAGACGGACCTTTTAATCTGTCTTGCCAAGTACAGGGCAGTTGTCCTGTCAAGATACACAACATGGGAAAAACTAATATAGATTGAGGACAGTATAATAGATGGTTTGGTCGCCTAACTATGTTTTCTTTATATAACAATAATGACAATAATAGTGGTTAATCATTCAAAACGAAAGTAGATCACAAAATAAGTTTGAGGTCAAAGTGTATATATGTATATATTACAATAATAATAAAACATTATAATAATAATAATAAAAACATTGGGACTTACCATATTTGCACTGGATAGGAGACATAATAGTTGAATCGCCAGACATACATTTGATATTTCAGGTATTCAGCCTTATAAAAATCCTTTAGAGGTTGCTGCTTTATTATTATTTTTAAGCCGCGGTATTGTTATTTGCACCTTCTGCTGGCTGGAAGAGTGGATTTTCAACACCATTATCTGTGATTGCTTTTCGAAACACTGTTTGCTGTTAAGAACATTCAGACGTTCAATATGATGGACGACTGCCGACAATCGGGACTATGTATCTTACTGTTCTTAAGTCAAAAAATTGTTGTTCAGGCCTTGTATTAACTAGAGACCAACACCATTGCTGTTCCAAATATACATACGTACATACATTTAAAATATACATATAAATATACGTTCAAAACATGAATACTTACCGCCGATAAAGTACTCGGCTGCCTCTGTAGAAGCCGCCTTAAGCAGAAATATTGCTGTTCAAGTCTCTTCTTAGACCAACATGTTTGTAACTCCAACACGCTGGACGTATCCCGATTGTCAAGAAAGTCGCCTACCATATATCGCGCCTGTGTTCTTTTAGAAATTGAATACCAGTGTGAACAGTTCCTACTCACAGTTCAATTGCAAATATAAGCAGCAACTCTAACAGCTTTATCGCCGGCGTATTAGCCACGGAGCAAAAAGCATTTTAAGCCATTTAAGGCATTAATCTTATTGAGTTTTAAACTGCTTATTTTCCCATTTCTAGCCATATCTTTAGGCTGCTTTTTATCTCTAATAAATCTGCCAATAATTCTTGTTCTTCTTATTTTTTTTTTGCGTTCTTTTTAATTTTTTCCCCGGGAATGTAACACTTCTTTGGCAAAATTTCTTCCTTGTAACTTGGCTATGCCTAGTGATCTTCAATGGCTGACTGGCTGGCCTTTTTGTTTTTGTTTTTTTTTCACTTCACTTTTCTTATTCTTTCTAGAATTTTTTTTTTTTGCCTTCGTCTTCAATGGCTTGGCTTTACTTGCGAATAAATTTTCAACGCAATATTTTATAAACTTCTTTTATTGTTTCGGTTATAACTTAATATTCTTGGTTTATATTTTCTTTTTATAGTAATTTTTTTATTTTTCTTAAACAATTTCCATTAATGTTAATAAGTTTTCTTTTACGCCACCTTTAAATCACGTTTTTCTATTTCTTAAAACACGAATTCTGCCATCATCGTCATCGTCTGTTAAATGCTTTCTTTTCGTTTAAGTTTGTTGTTGTTGCTGCTTTCAAACTGTTACAACAGAGCAGCGCAGTTGAGAGAATAGTGCATACAGTTAATGTTGTTCTCTTTTATATGTTATTATTGTTGCTTCTTTCGTATGGCTCCCACATAACACTTTTTATTCAATCAACCATAAATTTATGTATGTTTGTAACCTTTATTGCTGGCGGCAATTCTGTTTGTATGCCATTAAATCGTGACAATGAAAACATCGTTTTAAAACCTACAAGCGAAAATGTACTGTGTTGTAGGGAGGGAAGGGAAAAACAGAGTACCCGAACAGTAAGAGAGAATATAAGATAAGAAACTAAGCTGGATTAATATGTTAAAGAGTTTAATGATGAATTTATGAAAGATAACAGAAACAACAAAAACAAATCTCTGTGTTTATTAAATGTAAAATCATAATGCTTAAGCAAAACAAAACGACATCGGCAAGCGGCAAGCGTAAATTCGATTTTTTGTAGAAAATTTGACGATGGCAGATGTTTACTATTGTAAATTTATCGATGCAAAAACAAAACGACATCAACAAGCGACAGGCGTAAATTAGATTTTCTATAGAAGATTTGACGATGACAGGCGTTTTCTATTCTAAATTTATAGATGATTTGCTATTCTATAATAAATTTGCCAATAGATTCTATTTTGTGTAGTAAATTTGTCTATGACTTGCCGGTCCGTAATAAAATTTGTCGATCATTTTCCTACGACAACTTCTAGAACTATTCTTTTGATTTGTTATTGTTGCTCTTTTTTACCTTTAGCGATATTTCTTAGTAGTTTTTTTATTGTCCCCATTCCCGCAGCACTTGTCATCTGCAAACACAATAACATCTACAAGCGTTAAGCGATAGTTTATGATTCAAATTGTGACACTTTTTGCCTGTCTTCTGCAGTTGTTTTTTTTATTGTTTTTGCAGTTGTTTTCATTCATTTATAAAGTCACCAACAATAACAAAAAACATACACTCACTGTGTTATTAATTAATTAAACTTGAGCCATAATCCCAACACAGCCGGCAATTTTTTTTTTCTTTAATTGCTGACTAAAGCTTGAGTGCCAGCGCAGCGTACGAGTGTAGTTACACTGACATTGACATTCTATTTGAAACGCTAGAAAATGTTAAACACATATATTTACAATTACTTATTACAGTTACGTGAGTGAGTTATTATTTTTAATAATTTTTTTCTGTCTCTCTCTCTCTCTCTCTCTTTTATTTACAGTTATTTGATCTCTTTTGGCTCTCACAAATTGTTGTTGTTTTTTTGATGCTGGATTTTGTGAATATTCGCAACAACGCCGCCAACGCCTCCATATCCTTCTCACTTTTGCCGTCTATGCGACTATGCTGATCGTTAGAAAATGGCGAAATCGCGTATTGCTTTGTATGCTGCTGGCGTAACCAGTTTAGGTTTTATATGCTTTGCTTTGGCCTCGGCTGCCATTGGTATACCGATATGGGGTTATTATGATTCACCATCGGGTGGCTATGATTTCGATCACGGCTATTTCGGGCCCTTCAAAGTATGTAAACAGTTGGCCTATAATCGCGAAAAGTGCGGCAATGATGTTTCCAAATTTCGACTGTCATGTAAGTCTTATTAAGCCACCTAAACCTTTTGAACAATCCGTCTTCCACTGCAATAATTTCCTTGTTTTTAGCTGCCATTTTTATTAGCGGAATATTTGCCGTCTTAAGTTCTGCGGCCTTTGGTATCTTTTGCATTTTATCGGTCATCCAAATAGCCATGATCTCGTCACGTGAGAAGGTGGTTATGCCGTATGCATCATTGATTATGACCAAAATGGTCTTGGCCTTAATAGGTGGTAAGTTAAGCGCGGGTAGATTTATGTATATTTTTGGGCGCAGAGAAGTTTTTTTAATCGCTTTGCATTTCACTTCACTTTAAGGTTTGCTGGCCTTGATAGCCACGGTGATGTTTGCTGTACAAATTGATGATTCGGAAAAATATGGTTTTCGTGTATCACGAGGCATATCGTTTTATTTACAGGTAACTAGACACAGACACACACACACTTCAGTGAGATATAACTGCTATTTAGCACCTCTGAAATCTTTAATTTGAGCTTTAATTTTAACGCTGATTTTTCCATCTCTCTCTTCCAGATCGTTGTTATTATTTTAAGTATTCTATTGTTTGTTTTGGCTATTTACGATATTTTATATTCAAAAAAACCGGGCAATGATCCCACCATGATGATCGATGCTGCCTCACCCACATCGGCTACAACCATTAATAATCCAGGCTTTAAGGAACCCCGTACTAAGAATGGTAAGAATGGCTTTTAATTACTCAGAAAGAAATATTTCTATTGACCTGCCAACTCTTTTCTTTTTTGCAGGCATTTCGGTGACCGATGCCTCGGGCAAACCTTATGCTGGCATACGTAATGGCTCGGGCAGTGTAGCCTCTATGAGCACTATGGTTACTAGTGTTTCCAATGGCTCTACCGTTGAGTCTGTCACAAGATCTCCCTTAAGATCCAGTTTAAAGAAACCGCGACCACGACCCGAAAACGCTTTGGGCATACAAAATCCCGGCTATTCGGGTTCAGGCAGTTCGCCGCCTATGCGTAGAAATGGCAGCGTAAAGAAGGTACGCATACAAACTCACAGCACAGAGGTTTAGTGGCTGCTGTTCATATGATTTCAATTCAAAAACAAAAACAAAGACTGTGTACAGTATGAAGCTTAAGATGGTTGGCAACTAAGCTAAGGTTAAAGGTCCATTTCGAAATTTATGTTTTCTCCTTTTTTTTTGTTTATTTAAGTTGTTGTTTAATTTTTTTTTTAATTTAAATTGTACGCTCAAGGCGTATAGTGTCTTCCAAACTGAACAAAATTTTGAAAAAAAAACCGAAATTTTAAATTTAAAAAAAAAAAACCGTTCCGAACATCACACCGAATCCGTCCTTAAAATTTAGCATTTTGAACCGTTAAACAAAAACAAAAACTTGTAAAGCATCATGGCAAAATGTATTTAATTTTAAAATAGAATATCGTCGAATCAAACAGGATTCGTCACACGGAATTGCAATATTTTCTTTAAGAAAATAGAAAACTCAGACTCTCTTTATATCTTAGAAACTTTTTTTAGCGAACTTTTTCTCTGAAGTATATAATTTACACAGTGCTGCGTAGGGGTTGCCATGTAACTTATGGAAAACTTAATGAAATTCGTACCTTACTCACCACAAGTCTCAAGATATTTCTTCTCCTAAGATTCACTATTTTTCGCTGAAAAAAAAAACATAAATGTTTACTTTAAAATCTTAATTTTAAAACTTCTTCGTTAAATTATCGCATGCGATAAAAATTAAATTTTTCAGAAATGTTATGGTTTCTAATAGTCTTAGCCAAATCACGTAGAAAACTGATATTTTATTATTTTTTCGCCTAATTATCGCATGCGATAAAAGAAATGTCACAACTGGTAGAGCGAGTATTTTGATAAAAACTCCTATTCAATATTGAAATTTCGCATAACGAACGGTATATTTAATAGCAAATTATAACTTTTAAAAATGTTACCTAAATTATCGCATGCGATAGAAATCAAATTTTTTAGAAAATGTTCATTTCCCTTAAAATTTTTATGCTTTCTAATAGTTTTATCCAAATCACGTAGAAAATTAATATTTTATTATTTTTTCGCCTAATTATCGCATGCGATAAAAGAAATGTCACAACTGGTGGAGCGAGTATTTTGATAAAAACTCCTATTAAATATTGAAATTTCGCATAACGAACGATATTTTTAATAGCAAATCGTAACTTTTAAAAATGTTACCTAAATTATCGCATGCGATAAAAATGAAATTTTTCAGTAAAAGTTTGTTTTCCTTCAAATTTTTATGGTTTCTAATGGCGTTATTCAAATCACAGTAAAAATCCATAATTTTAAAACTTTAAAACCAATCAATATCGCATGCGATAAAAAAGATTGTCACAAGCAATTTTGGCAAAAATTAAATTAGATGGACAACATATATAACTTTTAAATGTTTTTACAAATTCTCGCGACTTTATCGCATGCGATAAAAAATTTAGTTTTGAATGAACTTATGTTTCTTAACAAGATTTGCAGATAATTTTATCGAAAGTTATAATTTCCAGCTTAAAACAATAATTTAGAAGAAAATGTATGGTAACCCCAACCGACTTCATTGTAGAGCACTGTGTTAATATTAAAAATTAAAATAAAAAAATATATTTTCAAGAAAAAAACCAACTTTTTAAACATTTTAAGCATGCACAAACAAGATCTTATTTATTATAAAATGTAATAGTATTTAATTTTTTTTTGAAATTATAATATATTATAATATAAATTGTTAGAATTATATAACAATAACAACAACAAATGTGTAATATTATAGATATAATTACGATACGAAAACGAAATAAAACATGAAATGTTAGTAATTAGTCTTTAGAATAATATTATCGCAAGCGAAGAAACATTTTGAAGAAAAAAAAAAAAATTGCATAACATTAATTTGAGTGCCTAGCAATAAATTATCGCATGCGATAGAAAACGAATTTTACAGAAAACACGCAGTATATTTGCATTTATTTTAGTTTAAATTCCTGAAGAAACTGTAAAATTGTAATTTTTTTTATTAAATTATCGCTTGCGATAAAAAGATACAATTGTATTGAAAATAATATAAAATTTGTTTTGATAGATTTAAAAATATAATTTGAATATTTCGCAATAAATTATCGCATTTAGTTATGTTTAATTTCTAAAGGTTTCAACAATACATATTTATCGCATGCGATATTTTTTTTTTTTTTTTAATTCTGTTGACTATGAAAATATTTTTTTTGTTATGCACTTCAATAAAAACATGATTTTAATGCATTCATATAATTTATTGCAAGCGATAAAAATTGTATTTTATAATAAAACTTTTTTGTAGTAAAAATTAGAAAGTTTTCGGTAAATAATTTTGGTAGTTCTACCCGAAACACTTCATAAATTTGGCAAACACAAGTTTAGACTCGTGTAGCAACTATATATCGCATGCGATAAGAATTACATTTAGAGTACATGTATAAAAACAAATATGGATGTACTAAGATCAAAAATAGTTTTTTTATTATCGCTTGCGATAAAGGCTAAAATATATATTTAAATACAAAATTTATTTTTAAATTTCAAAAATAATAGTAATGTTTGTAATTTAATATCATGTTATAAATTAAAATGTCTTTAGTAAAAAACGGTTTAGTAATTATTTTTTATTATTCTAATTATTATTAATTTTTTAGATAACTATATCATAATTAATTATAGTTATTATATTACATGCGATAAATAAATATATATATGATATAAATATTAAAAATAATGTTAAAATTAATTGTTAAATATCTATATTTTGAAATTTAAGTCTACAAATAATTTATAATAATTATACTATAAATCAAATCAAATTAAATATTTAATAATTTTATTTAAATAAACATTTTTGAATAATAAAAGAAAAAATTCACGTTGTGTTCGCTCATTAATTGGCAGCCAGTTTTAATTATCACTGGTTATTACTGACCATTTTTCATGAGTTTACCCACTGGTTGTATGTGATATGTCCCCATATCCGTAGAGTATTCTTTGCAAATGGTTTATGGCTGTACTACAATAATTACCACACTGTGTGAATTTGCTATCAAGTCAAGACAATAATTTTTTAAATACTTTGAACTATTATATCAAACTACTACACAACAGATGGCACTCAAAGTTAAATTTTGCACAGTTCGTTAGGACATGAAGGAAGTAATGATATACCAGTTTTTACAGGCTTTTACTTAAGTTAATCGTGAAGTGATAACATTTGTGTAATTTAGACGAGGGCTTAACGTGAATATCGCTAGAATAGCACAATCCACTGCGCTCTATGTTTTTATGTGGATACATTGCGTCTACCAACATTCCAATTCAGAAGGCTGCATCTCCTGGATAAGCACATCATGAAATATGTTACCATACGTGAGTACCAATCGGGAGCCATACATTTGGACATGACTTCCCTCTAAGTTAGGGGTAGGAGATTATCTGATACTTTACATAGGTCAGACCCATCCTCTTCTCTCGGTCCTTAGCGACGTTATTATTGCCATTTTAAAAAGATTTCTTTCCTGAAAAACCTCTTCGGTAAGCCGACATGGTGCTTAATTCAGCTGTTAAATAAACGTTATCTGTAAGTAAATATGTTGGCCTTCTAAATTTGAGCGTTTCAGTCCGAATTTCCAATTCGTCGCAATATTTGCCTTTATTCTGTGGAGTTACCTCACGATACGTTCATTCATATATACATACATACATAAGTGGTCATTACAACGCTTCTGTCAGGATTACGGCCTAGCTTCTCCACGATACGTTCATCTTTGTTAATTGGTTGGTGGATCTGATTCGCAAATGCTCGCCGACAGCGCCCCAACGTTTGCCATTAGTTTGATGAGTTACTGCACTATGCGTTGAGCTACGTTTTGAATCAGGCCCTCAAATTTTAATCCAGAAGCCAGCCTTAGTCCGAAATATATTTCCTCCTGCTCAAATCTTCTTTTAGGATTCCACTTTAATATTCTGCATGTTGTACTCAAGAATAGATCTTCAGTCGCTCCTGATACGTTCTAGGTCACGTAAACTTTCACTCAAATAACCAAAGCTTTGAATATATCTCGCCTTCTAAGCCTATCGAAGGCATTTCCCATCTTCAGACTCGCAGGCGCGTCTACAGATCTCGTAAAGTATGGTACAGCCATGGTTGTCAGAAATACCTCTCTTGTAGCACTGTTTGTGGTCCGATCCGATCTGAAATAATACTGTTTGGAAGATAACCCACCATTTTGTTTTTTGTTTTGTGGTAAGATCTTCTTTTAAGATTCCCCTCTAATATTCTACATGTTGTACTCAAGAGTAGATCATCAGTCGCTCCTGATATATTTTGCTACGTTCTATTCAAAGCTTTGAATACATCTCGCCTTCTAAGCCTTCCGAAGGCATTTCCCATCTTCAGCCTCTCAGACGGGACTACAGGTCTCGCAAATTATTGTACAGCCATGGTCGTCAGAAATACCTCTCTTGTAGTACTGTTTGTGGTCCTATCCGTTCTGAAATAATACTGTTTTGGAAGATAGATTGTTCACACACGGCAGTAAATCGTGGCTTCGACAGATTCTCAATAACTTTTTCCTCCATATTCTGCATACACAATGGATTCTAGATTATATGCGGTGGTCAGGTAATCCTATTCAACCTTCAGTTGATTTTTTCTTTTTTTACAAATTTTGTTTAAAATTGAAACCCTCAACACATTTTTATTAAAAAATTCCCCAAAGAACTATTTTACTATAATAAATACATATGTATGTATGTGTAAGTGCATGTGTGTTTGAGAGAAACAATTAATTTCACTAACACCATTAACAATTATTTATTGTTAAATATTCACCAACACTTGCACTAACACATTGCAATGCAATTAAATGTGTGTGAAATATTCCAAATGTTACACAGACATACTTTCTGCAAAAATTTTCTCTCTCTACGAAGAAAAAAAAAACAACAAATCAGCACACTTTTTACATATACACACTCACACAGTGATGAGTAAACTCGGTTGTATAGTGAAATAAAACTTCATTTAATGCACACACATACAACCATGAAAAAGAAACAATGAAAATAACAATGAAAGCACAAGAATATGAAAATATGTAAATGTGTGTGAGTGCAAGAAAAAGTGGTTGTGAATACATAGAAACCGAAGCGAAAGTCTCACATTTTCTCTATTTATTAACGAATGCAGGCAGCAAAACATAAAAAAACACGACAACACATCAGCTCACACACCGGCACGCACACGATAACAATGGAAGCAACACAAGCTTATCGGCGCATACACATATTCGACACATAGACGGTTAATAGCAATAACAACAAACAATAACAAGAAAAACAATAACGACAACAACAACGATAAATACCGGCAATGCAGACAATATTTGTTGAAACGATTAAAAGAGAGTCAGGAAAACCATGCACAACTTCAAATACACTCGACGTAAAATGTTGGTAAACTAGTTACTTCTGTATATAGTGTCGAGGAGTGATGCAAATTAAGGAAATTAAAGAAAATAAGCGATTGTAAGTATAGCGATGAATTTTTTGGAGCCTGTAAAGCATGATAAGCCTCAAGTACTGGATACATACATACATAACATACATAATTGGCCATTACAACTCTTCAGTCAGGAATACGGCCTAGCTTCTCTACACCACTCATGTTGTGTGTGTTAATTTTACACATGAGTGCCGGGACCTACAGTTTAAAGTCGACTCCAGAAATCTGCTGAGAGGAAGTCATAGAAGAAATATTTTTTCATATTTCGTTTTGATGTTTGACCGGGAATTGAACCGCGGTTGCGCGTCTAATAAGCCAACGCACTACCTACTAGACTACAGCGACTTCGATACTGGATAACATAGCCAAAAAAACTCCAAAAGGTTGCACGTACGTACCCACGAACGGGTAAAGTATTAGCAGGCACCCTACCCTATCGTATAAGCCAATTTATCTGCCGTTCATTATAGATCAAAGTCGGGAGAGGAAAATCTAAATTCCGTCCATCTTCTTGCAAGTGTCCGGAGGGAGCAACTTATGCATGCATCAGCTAACAGCAATTAAATTTCGTAACATCAGCATTGCTTCTAAAATCAAAGTCGACGCCAAACGGAAGCCAGTCCAGTATTCAAATATGGCCAGAAAGACGATCGAGGACAAAGGCAAGGCAAGGAAAGGAAAGATTGTGTCCTAAGTAAGGCTAGGCTATAGTCGCCGTTGTCTAGTAGGTAGTGTGTTCGCTTATTAGACGTAAAGCCCGGGTTCGTGTCCCAGGCCAGACGTCAAAACGAAATCTGAAGGAAAAAAATATTTCTTCGGCGACTTCCTCTCAGCAGATCTCGGGCAAAAACTCTGAGAGTAAATGAAACTGCCATGAAAAAGTTTCTCAAAAATCTGTCGTTCGGAGTCGACATTAAACTGTAGGTCCCGCCACTCAAGTATAAAAAATTAAGGCACACAACATGAGTGGTATGAGAAGCTAGGCCGTAATCCTGACTGAAGGATTGTAATGGCCTTTTGTGTATGTATGTAAGGCTGGGTTAAATAAGAATTGCTGCCAATCAATTAGATACTTTTAGAACCCTATTTCGATTGTATACCATGAGACCCCCATTCAGACAGAGTCTGAGCCGTCGAACAGATCTAAACTCTTTTCGAAACACAAAAAGACTCTGCGGTTTAAAATTTAAAACATCAAACAGATAATTTTGAAGGGTTCAAGATCAAGAATATACATTAGAAGTCGATACGAATACATCAGAAGCTTTGTATGACAACTGTGGGAATTTTTTTTCTCACCGGGAAGGGGTAAATGTACCTAACCGCACCATAGAGGAAATCGTCAAATCCTCCATGGGTTGGGGCCCTCACCCACTAAATCCCCCTCGTCTCGTGGACTCGTTGTGCCCACTGCGGAACTACGATGGTATTACTTCGGAGTGGCGTCCTTTTGGCCCTTTGACCCCTGCGTGTTCATATCCGCGTCCGGATTGCGTGTCAAAAGTTGAGGAGATATTTAAGTGGCTCCACTATTCCTTTCGTCCTGGTCCCTGTGTCGGATTTTGTTTCATCTATGCCGGCGTGCCTACATGTTCTGCAGCCTCGAGATCTTTCTGCTTCAGTCTTAGGATTCGCTTCACGTAATTCGCCACTGAAATTCAATTCTCTCTATTCGCCATCATAACCCCGACAATGTTAGCGGCCGTAATCGTTCCAACTATTGACGTCAGTTCATAGCAATAGCTCTGCCATCGTGAACATTCGAAAATAGTGTGCGCTGCATGATCAATTACTTCCTCCTCTTCGTAAAGGCAAATAGAATGACAACTATGGTATTACAATGGTACGTTTAGGGGTACGTTTTTAGCCCCCAATGGTTTGTTTGAGACTTGAACGACTCATTCCCAATGATAATAATCGAATGTTGAAGGGAATTCAAAAATCCTATCAATTATCACACAAATTTCTTTGAGTGTATAATACCAAAAATAAATGGAGTTTCATGAGACCGCCCTTCAATTTTTTCAAGGACTGGGTTCAAATTCTAACTACTGTCTGGCTCAATTGCGCAACTGCAACAATTTTTTGTTATTTTCTTTCGACAATTTCCCTGCATTTTCGTTTTGGCCATATAGACAACAGTAGATCACATCACTGATAAATAAAGGAAAAGAGAAAAGGAAGAGGGAAAGAACCCTTAAATATATAGCACGGCATTGTTATTTACCGCTTTATATACATAATGATAGAGAAAAAGGGAAATAAATAAGCCCGTCCGTTGTCTACATATATGTATAAGAGAGATAGAGAGGGGATGAGAGAGAGTCTGTCTGTATCTAAAAATATTGTCACTTCTTTTTTTTTTCTGCATAAAGACTGACTGCATGCCGCCAGCAATGGTTGGTAAAAAAATTCCAAATTACGACGGCAAAAACAAGGAAAAAAAGGGTGTGAATGGGTCATCACTTTAGTGGCACACAGTCAAATTAGATTTACTGGTCATTTGCGAAAAATTTGCAACAACAGGAGTTTAATACAGGACCTTTTTGTCCCCCCCCCCCCCACTTTTTCCCTTATGAATTGGTGGTTAATTGTCATGGAAAGATTTTAAATTAGACCAGGAGGTGTAAGCCCTTTTTTGCTTTGGTTTTGCAAAGAGTGTCTGTCTGGCTTTGCCCTTCATCTGCATTATAGTAGTTTGTTTAAGTGCTTAACCATACCACAGGAAACTGTTCCTGCCAATGTCTCTGTCGGTCAGTCTGGTAATAATTTCGCTTTCGTTAATAAAATTTTTTATCTTTTTGGAAAACAAATTGAAACGAAAAAGTTTTTAACAATAAACAACCCTATGGCAACCCACATTAATAGGTTCGTTTTGCTTTCAATTTTATGTAAAACTTTTGTTATCGATAAATTTTCTATATTCAATTATTGTTATCAATAAATTTTCAATAATATATCTTCAGAAATTTTTTAAATTGTTACAGAAAGATTCTCTACGGAAAAGTTTTGTTATCGAAAGAGTTTTTATAAATTACTTTTGTCATCGAAAGATATTCTATCTATATTGCTGTTGTTGAAAAAATTTCTAAAGAAAATTGTTGTTATCGACAAAATTTCTGAAGAATTTTACACTTATCGAAAATTTTCACAGAAAATCTTTGTTGTGCTTATATTTTCTATAGAAAATTGTAGTTATCGAATAATTTTTGAAGAAAAATGCGCTTGTTTAATAAATTTTTATTGAAAATTGCAATTACCGAATGATTTTCTATAAAAATTGCAATTATCGAATAGAGAAAATTGCAGTTATCGAATAATTTTCTGTAACAAATAGTTATCGGTAATTTTTTCATAGAAAATCATTGTTATCGAGCAATTTTATAAAAAAAAAAAAATGTTGGCATCGCTAAAGAAAATTGCTGTTATCGAAAAAATTTCTGAAGAATTTTACACTTATCGAAAATTTTCACAGAAAATCTTTGTTGTGCCTATGTTTTCTCTAGAAAATTGTAGTTATCGAATAGTTTTTTGGAGAAAAATGCAGCTGTTTAATAAATTTTTATTGAAAATTGCAATTACCGAATAATTTTCTATAAAAATTGGAATTATCGAATATAGAAAATTGCAGTTATCGAATAATTTTCTATAAAAATTGCAATTATCGAATATAGAAAATTGCAGTTACCGAACAACAAATCTATAACGAATAGTTATCGGTAATTTTTTCATAGAAAAGCATTGTTATCGATCAATTTTACACAAAAAAATTGTAGATATCGCTAAATTTTCCATAGAAACTTATTGCTATCGATACACTTTTTACGAAAAATTGTTCTTATCGATAAAATTTCCATAGAAAATTTTATTTATCTATAAATATTTCATAAAAATTACCGTTATCGAAAAATTTTATGCAGAAAATAATTTTTATCGAAAAATTTTCTTTAGAAAATTATTGCTATCGAAAAATTTTAAACAGATTATTGTGGTTTTTGGAAAAATATTTACAGGAAATGATTTATATAGCAAAATCTATAATATGTAAATGGAATATTATGTATATAATAAATATGTATAAATTATTTTAATTCTGCTAAATTTTTATTTCAAATACAATTTAATACGAAATATTTTTTTGAATTTGAAAATAATGTTTCGCAGTTTTTTCTGTCGTTTTGTATCCTTAAGGTGTGTCTTCTAAAGAATATATTGAAACTAATTTGTAACAAAACCAAAGGAAAAAACACTTCTTTCTGTCTTCTTTTGGCAAATAAATGCCAAGTTATTCCTTTTTATCCTGACAAATAATAAATTTTCTATAATTTGGCAACGAGGAGAAGCAAAGAAATTACTCAGCAATGTCTTCTATTTGTCTATCGAAAAGAAAAAAAAACGGAAAAAAAGAAAACGAAGAACGTTTCAGACAGTTAAGCGCCAGTCATATTTAAAACTATCGGTGGCTTCATTTGTCTGGATATGTTGTTAAAAAATCTTTCATACACACACTCTCATACTAAAGTTTGAAAAACTCAACAAAACAACATCTTAATGGGCAACAAAAGCAACAAAAAAACACCAAACAACGAGGGTGTTGTCTGGGAAACTCATACTCGATTACTGACCAAACACAACAAATAATCACACGTTCACCGCCCGACACACACATAAATACATATGCATTCTCTTACTCTCAGTCATTCATTCAGCCGGCATATATAGAGTAGTAAAGCAAGTATAACAAACAATACGAAAACAAAATCAAACAAAAGAGCTAAAAAAAGAAAACAAAACGAAAAACAAGAACACGAGACGAGAGTTATACTATCTGACTACAAGGAAATGCAGACACGCCATACACGCATACACACACACACATACCCGCCTACGACCATGCACACTAAAACCTTTACACAAATGGATACCAAAACACCGCTATTTTAATATGTTGAAACACTCGTAAAGTTTCATACTCTTTCTCTTTAATACTCTTCTAACTTTCTCTCTGTTTTTTTGTTTATTGTTGTTGTTTTAACAAAAATATATTAAAAAGTTCCTGAAAATATTTTAAAATTAAGGGAAATTTTTTGGCTTCCTGTGCTGTGTATTGCAACTGTGGGAAGAAGTTACTGAAGTTGTTGAAAAAGAAATACAAGGGATTAAAGGATAATTAGAAACTTTAGAACAGAAAATGAAAATGAATAGAAAAACAAAGAAATGTGTTAAAAGAAATTCGTTTTCAATAAAATGAAAAATTGAATGGAAAATAATTGGAGAATTTACCAGGATAGAAAAATATTGTTATCGAACAGTTTTGTAAAGAAAATTATTGTTATCGAACAGTTTTTTATAGAAAATTACTGTTATAGAACTATTTTCTATAGAAAATTATTGTTATCGAACAGTTTTTTATAGAAAATTATTGTTATCGAACAATTTTCCGTAGGAAATGATTGTTATCGAATAGTTTTCTAAAGAAATTTATTGTTATCGAATAGTTTTCTATAGAAAATTATTGTTATCATACTATTTTCTATAGAAAATTATTGTTATCATACTATTTTCTATAGAAAATTATTGTTAACGAACAATTTTCCATAGAAAACGATTGTTATAGAACAATTTTCCATAGAAAATGATTGTTATCGAACTATTTTCTATAGAAAATTATTGTTATCGAGCAGTTTTCTATAGAAAATTATTGCTATCGAACTGTTTTCTATAGAAAACTATTGTTATCGAACAATTTTCCATAGAAAATTATTGTTATCGAACAATTTTCCAAAGAAAACGATTGTTATCGAACAATTTTCCATAGAAAACTATTGTTAACGAACAATTTTCCATAGAAAACGATTGTTATAGAACAATTTTCCATAGAAAATGATTGTTATCGAACTATTTTCTATAGAAAATTATTGTTATCGGACTATTTTCTATAGAAAATTTTGTTATCGAACCATTTTCCGTAGGAAATGATTGTTATCGAACAGTTTTCCATAGAAAATTATTGTTATCGAACAATTTTAAATAGAAAATGATAGTTATCGAACACTTTTTTATAGAAAATTATTGCTATCGAACAGTTTTTTATAGAAAATTATTGCTATCGAACAATTTTCGACAGAAAATTATTGTTATCGGAAAGATTTTTATAGAAAATTATTTTTATCGTACTATTTTCTATAGAAAATTATTGTTATCGAACAATTTTCCATAGAAAACGATTGTTATCGATCAATTTTCCATAGAAAATGATTATTATCGAACAATTTTCCATAGAAAATTATTGTTATCGTACTATTTTCTACAGAAAATTATTGTTATCGAACTATTTTCTATAGAAAATGATTGTTATCGAACTAATTTCTATAGAAAATTATTGTTATCGAACAGTTTTTTATAGAAAATTATTGTTATCGAACAGTTTTCTAAAGAAAATTATTGTTATCGAACTATTTTCTATAGAAAATTATTGTTATCGAACTATTTTCTATAGAAAATTATTGTTATCGCACAGTTCTCTATAGAAAATTATTGCCATAGAACAATTCCCTTAAAAAGATTTTGTTATCGAGAAATTTAAAAAAATTATTGTTATCGAAAACTTTCCTTTTTGTAAATTTTTATCGAAAAACTGTCTACCGAAAATAGTGATTACGCTTCGTTTTCATTTTTTCTGTTTTCCTATCTCACTCTCTCTTTCTCTCTGTTGTTATCGCTTTACCAATAACTTATTTTTAGTGCTTGTATGTTATCACTCTCCCTCTACCTCATGAAACTTCATTTCATGCATAATTTGTTTAGAAATCCAGAATTTTCTAGCACTAGAAAACTTTATTTCTTTTCAGTATCTATGGTATGCTGAGGCATCATCATTATTAACGCGATTACAACGACGATGTGTATGATGATGATGATAATGACGTTAATGGTAATGATTTTTAATGATTTCCCTTTCTACCAATGTCTGGAGCAACATTTACAGAAACAAACAACACAGTATGCACATGCACATACACATACACACTTTAAAACAGTTCTAGTACTCTATAGATGGAGTAAATTTTTGTTTTTCTTTATTTCTCTCTCTCTCTCGTTTTTTTTTTCTTTTTTTCTTGATGGCTTTTACTCTGTAAAGTGAGAACAACAATAGCACTGCTGGCCTGGTTGGGGAATATTGTATACGATTTTGTATATATGTATGTGTGTGTGTATGTTTGTGTTGTATATGTAAGTGTAAATGAGTGTTATGCATTAAATTGAATGCATGTTTATATACATATGTACATGCATAGTTAGCAGTACATGTATGTGTTGTTGTTTGTTACTGAAACATTATAACTCACGAAAGCACACACAGCCACACAGAGGTACACATTGCTAAACATTTTCATGTTAGCATGAATGTGCATGACTTAGTCAATTGGTTGGTTGGGTTTCATGCATAGCTTTCAATGTGTATTACAGCATAGCAAAAGAAAACAAAACGGCAACAACAACAACAACAGCAGCAATAATATTAACACTGCAAGCAACATTAACTATAAACACACTTTTATACATACGTAGTACAAGTACGAAAACATAACCTTACATTTCTCTTTTCTATCACATCACTGGTACAGTTTAACAACACAAATGCTTTCGTTTTATGTTGAATAATGTTGTTGTTGTTGTTGCTGCTGCTGCTACTGTTATTGTGTTTGTGTTTTGGCAAAAAAGCAATTGCTCCACTACCCCAAAGTATGTTGTGAAATGCGATGAAAGTCAGTGTCACACACAGTTTACACATACACTCACACGCACACAGGCACACACACACAAAGTACAGCATAATGAATGCGACATTTTAACATGAAAATAGAAAAAGGAGAATGACAAGAAAACAAAACAAAACAAAACAAAATAAAACATGATTTTATTTTGTTGCTCTAAAAAGTAGACAGAGAGAGAGAGAGAGATAGAGAAAAAAACAACAACGTTGGCTAACAACATAAATGCATTGAAAATAACAGTTGAGGGTAACTAAAGAGAGAAGAAATTCGATAAATATGCGATTTAAACAGTTAAAAAAAGTTTTTGCCATGAGAACAGTATGTTATGAAATTACAAGATGACTCATAAGACTTTTTATACACGCCGGACCTTCTATTATCCCTTGTATACTGGAAACAGTGGCTCATATTGGCTTATATTGCTGTTATCGAAAAGTTTCCTATAGGAAATCGTTGCTATCGAAAATTCCTCATAGCAATGTCAGCTATTGAATTATTTTTCACAATGTTATCGGAAAATTTTCTACAGAAAATTATAGTTATCGAACTATTTTCCTTAGAAATTAATGTTATCGGAAATTTTCCAATAGAAAAATACAGAATATACTTATCGAAATATGTGCTGGAGCCATCGTTATCGGAAAATTTTCTACAGAAAATTAATTTTCCATAGAACATTTGTTATCGGAAATTTTCCAATAGAAAAATACAGAACATACTTATCGAAATATTTGCTGGAGCCATCGAACTCTTAATGTTCCATGAACTGATTGCATTCATTGCACTCGATCATAATCCAACGTCAAGTTCTAAGAGGATTTAAGAGAAAACATTCATTGAAGTTTTTGTCCTTCATCTCTTCTAAATTTAGATTAAAAGGTTTCCCGGAAAATATTTGTTTTTCTTAAAAATGTAGAAAAATAAAGCACTGTTGCAATCGAAGTCAATAAACCCGCTAATGAATTCCAAGAATTCCTTTCTTTTTATCGTTTTAATGAAACCAGCGTGTTATCGCCAACGCATAAATGAGATGAGACAACTAATTGCTGTTTCATTTCTGTTATGATTATAATTTTCATTAAAATTTCCCAGAATATTCTTCGCATACGCTAGAATCCCTCAAACTATGCACCGATTTCCGAACGAAATAACAGGGTTTAGGCGACAGTAGCAGCTGCCAGCCAACTCAACCTTTTGTTGCTTTCCGTTTCGTTTCGTTTTTTGGTGATTTTCATTTCCGTTGGAGATAAAGTAGGCGGTGGTGGAGCGAAGTAACCCCCACCCCTTCTCTGAATAGAAGAACAAAATGATTTGCAATGTCAGCAATACAACAGCACAGTAGAACGAAAAGGGAGAGCAGAGCAAGAGCAGCAACAGTAGGTGTATGTAGTTGTGGTTGCAACATTGTTGTGTGCGTGCATTTGTTTTTTGCACCACGCCTAGGGCGGTGGCAGGCAGACATATTGGGGCACAAACCAAGCCAAATCGTAACTCACACACACACGCACTCTACTTATCCATGATGCACATTTTATCGATTGAATTTCGTCTCAGAATTTACAAAATGCGGGTCATTGATCTGCTCGTGCTTTTTGAAGCACGTCGACAACAACAACAACCACGCCAACCACGATAACGACGACCATAACGAAACACATTAAAACAGGCGACAGGCGATAATAAACGAAAAAAACTTTGTAGGGGTTGGTTGGTTGGCTCCTTGACTGCTTGGCTTGCAAAATCTGTTTGGGAAGGAGCATCTCCCTCGAATTGTTTCCAGTTTTCTTGTGCGGAAAACAAGAAAAAGAAGAAAAAAACTTGGAAATAAGGCTAAAAAGGAAACGTTTTCTGGCTAAAAGCAAAATTTTTCAATAGTATAAGAATATAACGGTTTTTCTTTCCGACATTGCTTTTAAATACTAAGAACAGTTGAGATTAAGTAAATACCACAGAAGAAATGTTTTCTACAGAAAATTAGTGTTATCGAACAGTTCTCTATAAAAACTTAGTGTTATCGAAGTCGCCGTGGTCTAGTAGGTAGTGTGTTGGCTTATTAGACGAAAGGCCCGAGTTCTAATCCCAGGTCAGACATCAAAACGAAAATATGAAAATATTTCTTCGGCGACTTCCTCTCAGCAGATTTCTGGCAAAAACTCTGGGAGTAAAAATTGCCATGAAAAGCTTCTCAAAAAATCTGTCGTTCGGAGTCGACTTTAAACTGTAGGTCCCGCCACTCATGTATAAAATTAACGCACACAACATGAGTGGTGTTGAGAAGCTAGGCCGTAATCCTGACTGAAGGGTTGTAATGGCCAATTATGTATGTATGTTATCGAAAAATTTTCTATAGACAGTTTGTGTAATTGTAATAATTATTGTTATCGAACAATTTTCTATAAAAATTATTTTTGTCGAACAATTTTCCATAAAAAATTATTATTATCGACCAATTTGCATGGAAAATTTTATAAATCGAACGATTTTCAACGAATTAATGTTATCAAACAAATTTTTATAATAATCCTGTTATCGAAAATTTTTTTATAGAAAATTGTTGTTATCGGAAAATTTTTTACAGAAAATTTTTGTTATCGAACTATTTTGCATTAAAAACTTCAAAAGTCAAACAAATTTTTATAATATTCCTGTTATCGAAAAGTAATCTATAGAAAATTTTTGTTATCGAAAAATTTTTTATAGAAAATTTTTGTTATCGAAAGATTTTTTATAAAAAATTTTTGTTATCGTACTATTTTCTATAGAAAATTTTTGTTATCGTACTATTTTCTATAGAAAATAATTGTTATCGTAATATTTTCTATAGAAAATTATTGTTATCGTAATATTTTCTATAGAAAATTATTGTTATCGTAATATTTTCTATAGAAAATTATTGTTATCGTAATATTTTCTATAGAAAATTATTGTTATCGTAATATTTTCTATAGAAAATTATTGTTGTCGTAATATTTTCTATAGAAAATTATTGTTATCGTAATATTTTCTATAGAAAATTATTGTTATCGTAATATTTTCTATAGAAAATTATTGTTATCGTAATATTTTCTATAGAAAATTATTGTTATCGTAATATTTTCTATAGAAAATTATTGTTATCGTAATATTTTCTATAGAAAATTATTGTTATCGAAAAAATTTTTATATAGAAAATTTTTGTTATCGTACTGTTTTCCATAGAAAATTATTGTGATCGTACTATTTTTTATAGAAAATTATTGTTATCGAACTATTTTCTGTATAAAATTTTTGTTATCGTACTATTTTCTGTAGAAAATTTTTGTTATCGAAAATTTTTTTTTGAGAAAATTATTGTTATAAAAAATTTTTTTAAAGAAAATTGTTGTTATCGAACTAATTTCTATAGAAAATTATTGTTATCGAACTAATTTCTATAGAAAATTTTTGTTATCGTATTATTTTTTATAGAAAATTATTGTTATCGTACAATTTTCTTTAAAAATTATTTTTGTCGAACAATTTTCCATAGAAAATTATTGTTATCGAACAAGTTTGCATAAAAAATTTTAGAAATCGAACGATTTTCAAAAGATAATAATGTATAGAAAATTTTTGTTATCAAAAAATAATCTATTGAAAATTTTTGTTATCGAAAAATTTTTTACAGAAAATTATTGTAATCGAAAATTTTTTTATCGAAAATTATTGTAATCGAACTAATTTCTATAGAAAATTATTGTTATCGAACAATTTTCCATAGAAAACGATTGTTATCGAACTATTTTCTATAGAAAATTTTTGTTATCGAACTATTTTCTATAGAAAATTTTTGTTATCGAAATATTTTCTATAGAAAATTTTTGTTATCGAAATATTTTCTATAGAAATTTGTATAGAATATAGAAATTTTCTATAGAATTGTTAATTGTTAAATTTTTGTTATCGATATATTTTCTATAGAAAATTTTTGTTATCGAAATATTTTCTATAGAAAATTTTTGTTATCGAAATATTTTCTATAGAAAATTTTTGTTATCGAAATATTTTCTATAGAAAATTTTTGTTATCGAAATATTTTCTATAGAAAATTATTGTTATCGAAAATTTTTTTTATAGAAAATTAAGATTTAACGAAGGATTAGAGATAGAAAATCGTTGTCTTTGCAGTTTTTTATGTAATTCTGAAAAATAAGGTCATCCTGGTGCTGATTGATATAAAAAATCATTTTAATTTTATTTGTAAAAATCTCTTAAAAAATTATTTACAATTTGAAACTACATACTTGACAAACTTCCTCATCTATGCCCTTTCTCCCTCTCACAATATACATAAATAACCTCAAATATATTTTAAACTTCGCGGTCATTGCTTGTTTTACTCACACTAACATCTCGCTCTCACCACTAGCACTCTCCCACTCCCTCCTTCTATATATGTATGTAGTATGTATGGATGTATATATCACTAGAATAATATAGAATATGAATAGCAGAGAGCTCCATTTGTCTACAACCATTTGGCCTTAACATTCACATTCACCATGAAAAATGTGCATTTAAGCACGACAGCACACCGACTAATACAACTATGACTACGACTATTGCAAAAACAAACAAACAAACAAAAAAAATCGGTAATAAACGAAGCGCATGCTCCATTAAAGGAGTCCAGAAGAGAATATTCGGCTTTGCTAATGTGTTTTTTTGTTTTTGTTTTGTGTTATTCGTATGTTAAAGTCTAGGAGACATTGAAAATTGCATTTCACATACATAAACAACATACATATGCTTGTGTAACAGTATAAGTAAGCACAACAGAAGGCTAATGGCCTCAACAGCATAACATAAAATGCTATGAAAGAGCATAACTAATGAGAATGAAAGAGAGAGAGAGCGAGAGTTTTAAAATGCACTACTACTGCCTATGCATGCATGTATACGTTGATATATTTGCAGATATTTTTACTATTAACAGCCAAGTACATACTCCAAACAAAAGGTGGAGTGGGAGTGGGTGTGGGAGAAATCAAACTTATGGTAAAGGTAGGGAGAAGGCCCACTCTCTCTCTCCCTCTCCCTCTGTTCACTCTTGTGTGGTTTAATAAAATTTAAAAGACTACGAAGTAAAAATAACCTCCTGGCATTGACAATGAATGGCATTGCTAGGGTATGTTTGGTATATTGTATGCATGTGTGTGAGTTGTTTACATATGCACGAGTATATGAGAGCAAGTTCATAAACTTGAATATGAATGGTGCTGTGACGTGTGCATAAGTTTGTGTTGACTCTATTGCATGGAGTTTTTTCTGCACAGAACCCCATTAAAATTGAAAAACATAACAACAACAACAACAACAACTACAAATACAACTACTACTTGTACTATTTGAAATGAAAAACAATGCCATTATGTTGCCTTATGTTTGTTGTTTTTCTTTTTTTTTTGGTTCTTGACTCTTTAAAATAGGGAGAGAAGCTATTGAAGCAGTGTTTTCAGGGCCATTGCCATTTGAAAAGTTTTTTTCTTCTTCTGTTTGTTTCTCTTTCAATGTCTCTTTGTTTTTGCAATGCACTCTACATGAATGCAAGAGAGTAACGTTAATTTAGGTACCATTTGTACTGTTTGTTTTTGGAATACATAGATAAATTTCTGATTGTGCTATCACACACGAGACTATTTTTTAAGCCGCACAATTTTTGTTCTTTCGGTCACACACGAGACTATTTCATCTGGCATAAAATTGTATACATGTATGTACTCTGCTTTGTGTGTATTAGTTGTTTTTTTTTTGACTTATTTGACGTTTACCTTTCAACATATATTGTATGTGTATTGGTTTTGTGTTGTTTATGGTTGAAAAATTATGCCAGCAAAAAACCACTCTCTTCACCTCTCTTGCCTACAAGCTGCCATTTTGTGCCAGCATAATTGTTCTCGTGTGTGATTGCCCATAGTGAATTTGAAAGGTTTTTGTTGAACTTATATCATAAAGATTTTGTTTTGAAATTGTATCCGGAATGTTAAAAGTTATCGATTATGTGCTTTTAAAAGCAAAGTTAAATAAAACACGTTTAAAGCTATGATTACCATGAAATTTTTATTTCCTTATAACATTTGAACATTGCGCCATCGTGGACGAAATAATCACTTCTTTATGTGTTGCAACAGTTGTTGCTTTTGAGATAGTTTTCGATTATCTTGTCATAGTCTCCATGGTTCTGGTCTTCACTACTATGTCCAGCGGTGTAAAATCCCATAGAGTTTCCAGTGCTGCTGTAGGACAAGTTTTCATTATCTATGCTACGCCAAAACACACGCTAGTTTCTCTATCTAGTCCAACTTTAATTGACTTGTGTTCAGATTCGTTGTATGCCCCTACAAGTACCTCCATGTAGATGGTTGGATGCCTGAATAAGTCCGGTGGAAAACCAATACGTTTCCGGCTATTCAACTTACTCTGCATCACATCCATTCAAATTGCAAATTTGTTAACAAGTAGCGTATAGCGTGCCTTTATTGGTCGCCTATTGCCGCACACATTCAATAGTCGCCAGCATTGTTTATGTGTGGTTTTTGTCTATACTTTTGTTCGCTTCTTCATCATCTTTTCTATAGAATGCTTCTGCTCTATTCTGAATGATTTTCGCTCCTTTGTATGACAAACAATTGCCAGTCAGCCAGCCAGTCTGTCAGTTGGTTTGATTTCTCGTTTGTTTCAGGCTTTTTTCACTATTTTTCAACAATTCAAGCATGAATGCAATACTTCATCTTTCTCACTTCATCTCTCTCTCTCTCTCTGGCTGTGACTATACTCTCTTCCAAACACTCAAACCTCTTCTTTCCTATTGAGCCAATTCACACGAGAACAATTTTTCTTTCTTTTCAAATCACACGGGATGAATATTATTTTGGCATGAAATGTATACGTACAACAACAACAACTACTACTAGCTTTATATGTATTAGTGTTTTTGCATTGATTTGATTTCTTAAAATGTGCATGTATTAGTTTTGTACGGCGGGATTGCGGGGTTGTAGCTGGTTGAAATTTTACGCCACCGAAAAACCATTCTCTTCACCCCTCTTGCCTATAAACTATCATTTTAGCATAATTGTTCTCGTGTGAATTGGCTCACTCTCCGCTGTGGATAATGAAAAACTGCTGTTGCCTTCATTGTATTGATATTTGTTTTTCCTTTACTTTGTATTCCAAACTTCATATTTTCTTCCTTCGGTTTTTTTGTTCGTTTTTTTTTTGCTCGTTTTCTGTGTGTATGTGTGTGTGAGTTTTTTTTTTTTGTGGATCAAAAGATTATTTGCAATTGATATCGTTTTTCAAAGAATTATTACAGTGTCAATTCATATGTAACAACAACAACAACACAATGAAAACCAAAGAAAGCCAACAACAATTACAATTAAAATGAAGTTGAAGTTCATTGGTAAGCGCACGCTTGAGTGATTGGCAACACTGTTGTAGAGCAGCAAACAAATGCCAAATGGGAAGTGAAGTTGTCCGTCAAAAAAAGATGATTTGAAATGGAAATCTAGCAAAATATTGGGGGGATTTCCGAAAGTGTTAAGCTCATGATCAGAAGAGTATAGAATATCTCGTGCATGATGGTCCAGTTCTTGATAGAATGAAATTTCTTTAACGGTTTAAACTTTTTATCTATATTTAGATTATCCTGAGATATGCACGGCGTCGTTGTGAAGATGTTTCACATAGGTTTCCCTCTCCGATCTCTCCAGAATGGTGGGATTGAACTTTTTAGAGAAGCCATAGTCGACTCTCGTAGTATACTGCCATCAAAGTTGTTTAAAAAGGAGTCGCCATAGTCTAGTAGGTAGTGTGTTCGCTTATTAGACATAAAGCCTGGGTTCGAGCCCCAGGCCAGACATTAAAACGAAATATGAAAAAATAAAATATTTCTTCGACGACTTCCTCTCAGCAGATTTCTGGCAAAAACTCTGAGAGTAAATAAACTTGCCAAGGAAAGTTTCCCAAAAATCTGTCGTTCGGAGTTGGCGTTAAACTGTAGGTCGCGCCACTAACGTATAAAACTAACGCACACAACATGAGTGATGTGAGAAGCTAGACCGTAATCCTGACTGAAGGGTTGTAATGGCCAATTATGTATGTATGTATGTATAGTCGACTCTCAATTCTTTCAGAAAAACTGACTAGCATTGGCTGCTGAATCCCTACAGCAAGAATGATGCAAACAGACCTTTGCATCCGCCATACAAAGTTCAGATTAGTCATCCAGACATTTGTAGGACAAGATGGGGCCAAGCACTACTGCTTAGATCCAGTGAGCCGTGTTTAACTTGAAACCCCATTTCAGTTCTTAACACGTTAATGCAAGCGTAGGGTTTCATAGAGGTCTTTTTGATATTGCTTAGTATTTCGATTTCGAAAGCAACTGCCTCCACCACCTGTAAACCTCTACAATTACTTGCAAATCTGCATTGTAAGAAGCTATATCAGCAACGATCTTAAGTGTCTTTCATACATAATTGGCAATTACAACCCTTCAGTCAGGATTACGGCCTAGCTTCTCACACCACTCATGTTGTGTGTGCCTTAATTTTATACTTGAGTGGCGGGACCTACAGTTTAACGTCGCATCTGAACGACAGATTTTTGAGAAACTTTTTCATTGCAGGTTTATTTACTCTCAGAGTTTTTGCCAGAAATCTGCTGAGAGGAATTCGCCTAAGAAATATTTTTTTTTTCATAATTTGTTTTGATGTCTGACCTGGGGCTCGAACCCGAGCTTTACGTCTAATATGCGAACACACTACCTACTAGACATGCTGTAAAGATATTATGCGAAAAAACTCTGCAATCACGTGCAAACTTGAAGAGATCTCCGCCTGAAAAATACTGCAGTCGCCAATCTGTTTTATAATGCAGCTCCCACCCACCAACATCACCTCATCGGAGAGGAACAGACCTTCCATTGAGTTTTGCTTAACCGTGAAAATGGAGTCACGAATTAAAAGAAGAATCTTGAAACAAGGATAACAAAAATGTCTCAGAACACTGCCATTCACGCGCGGAATCTTCCTTAAGTTTCCAAGGTTTCAGAGGGATTAAGTGACGCGAAGTAGTGGAAATGGAGTCCTGAATTAAAAGAAGAATCTTCAGAGAAGGATAAAAAATATCTCAGAACACTGCCATCTGCGCGCAGATTCTTCGTTAAGTTTCCAAGATTTCAGAGGGTTTAAGTTAGAGCTTCTCATGTTTTCCCATGCAAAATTTGTCATTTGCTTATATGCGCCCACTATACAGTTTAACACTCTGCTTCACGGTAATGCAGTAAAGCGTTGCCAATCATTTCAAATTTTGCTATAAAAAAAATGCAAAAGAACCCTTTATGACACATGGCAGCAGCAACGAACTTACACTCAAACACTATTAATTGCCACAACAACAACAACCACAATGAACGACAATAAAACACGATGGCAACGACCAACAATAATAACAGAATGATAATAATCATGATAAAAATGCTAATAATGAAGTTGTTGACACCGATTGGTAAATGAGAAGAAAAAAAACGAACGAACAAACGAACGGACGAACTTAAGTAACTGCATTCATGCTCGATACCTATTCATTTAAATTTCAATGTTTTGTTCCCTTTTCTTGTTGTTTTTTTACAATGCAAAAGAGTATAATTAATGCACGCACACATAACATTACACAAACAGTGGTAGAACTAGAAATCGAACACACACATACCACACATCCTATACACAACAGTTTCAGTTTTGTTGTGAAGTTGGTGTTGTTGCTATTATTATTATTATTGCTGTCGTTCGTTGTCTATTTGCCGTATGATGGCTTAACAGTGGGTTTGGGGGGAAAATATTATAAAAGAGAACCTGAAAAGAACGACACAACAGCAACTATAATACAACAACAAAAAAAGGGAGAAAAATAAATAAATTGTAATGGGAAAGAAATATAAACGAGTTGCAAGGTCGACGAACGCCAACTAAATAAACACGATATAAAATATTTTACTTGTATTCATCACTCTCTCCCTGTGTATCTTTCTCTCTCTCCAACAACGAAGTGTTTGATATTTTTACGAGCTAAAATAGAAGAAAATGAATTTGAATGAAGCAATAGGTAGGTATGTGAATGGCTGCATGTGTATGACAGCGTGTGTGCTTAAAAACAGGAATTAATTCTATGGAGCATGTATTACACAAAAAACAAAACAAAAATATCCCTTAGGGAAATAGAGGGTGTTGTTAAAGAGGGAGAATTTTTCTCTCACACTCTGCAAAAGAGAATTTTTGTAATTTTAAATAATTGCAAGAAAAACAAAAACAATACTCGTGTGCAAAAACAAAAACAAATAAAAGAGTGTTGAATAGAGGTGGTAGTGAGAGTGAAATGGAGAAATCTTGTAAGCTTACACGTACACGTACACGTACTTACACAATTAGTGGAGTCTTGTACCATATATAATACAAGTAATACTGCTGCCATGCACTTCAGTGAAAATAAAAACACAAGAAAATAAAAAAAAAAAATATCAAAACGAAGAGAGTGATGAATGATTGACATAATATTTGTTGTTATGCAAACAAGAATAAGAAGAAAAAGCAAATAACAAAATGAAAACAGAGAGAATGAAAGAATATTTTGCAAAAGTAACAGCATATACGAGTACATACAGGGAAACTGTAGAGATAATTGCACTTTCATTGAACTACAATAACAAATTAATCAGAAATCATACGCAACAACAGCAACAACAACAAACGAAAGAAAACATAACATAATGCGGAAATGTAAACATTATACTGACAAATTGACTAAAGGCTACAACACTAATACTATGTATGTTCAGACATGCACTTTTATTGAGTCAATATTCGGTTATGTATTTGAGAACAATATTTTGAGTGTTCAGACATAATAATATACGCAGTTGAGCTGCTTGTTTCAACAAAATTGTTTTTATTTTGTTTTACTCAATATTATAACAATTTGCATATTTATTGCTTAATAATTAATTGCAACTTTATATGAAATGTTGAGCTCAATAATGGCGTTTATTGCGATTTACGCAATAAAAGTGCATGTCTGAACATAGTATTGCAGAGTTCTACGCCATTCTGTTCTAAAACGGTAATGCATAGGCCATAGAAATCTGGATATTTTACAATCTTCCTACTTTTCGCCATATAATTTGCTTCACGCATTTTACGATGCTTCATGCCATGCCCTGCTAAATTTCAACGTAATGAACTCCAAGACGGTATACAGCTGTCACATATATTTCTGTCCATATCATATTGGTACAGGGGGGCTCAGTGGTATTCCGGGTAGAATTGCAGAACTGATTAACTGGCCAGGCAGGGCACATCCATCGAATTGTCCGATGAATTCTCGACTCTGGGAATTCCCCTATGAGAACCTGTAGGCTCATAATTGATAATGCGATCGTCAATTCCGTCAACGAAAGATGGGAGGCTTCTCACACGGACAGAACGGTGTGGAAAATCTGGCAAGGTTAGATAAAGGAAGCACAGTAGGACTGCTTAAACTTCAGAGGGGCACGCTCAGTATGGTTGTCGAGGACATTACGGGGCATTGCATTATGGGTACGCATTGATCTTGGACACCTTGCTAATGATTGCCGCAGAAGCTGCAGCGATGAGATTGAGGAAGAGACCGTCCTACACCTGCAGGGCATGTGCCCGACACTTTGTCAAAGGAACAAAAATTACATACATACATACATAATTCACCATGACAACCCATAAGACAGGATTACGGCCTAGCTTCTCACACCATTCATGTTGTGTGCCTTAATTTTATCCTCGAGCGGCGGGACCCACAGTTTAACGTCGACTCCGAATGAGAAACTTTTTCATGGCAGTTTTATTTACTCTCACAATTTTTGCCAGAAACCTGCTGAGAGGAAGTCGCCGAAGAAATATTTTTTTTTTTCATATTTCGTTTTAATGTCTGGCCTGGGGCTCGAACTCACTACCTACTAGACTACAGCGACTTCATAGATGCTTAATACATATATGCATGATCTGCAGGAATAGTCAGTTTTTCAGGAGCTCCGAGTGGTTCCGGGATTAGGGGGTAGCGGAAAACTGTGGTAACACAATGCGCCCTACGTCTTAGATGGATGTAAATGCTTCGTATTACATTATTTGTTTCCAAAAGGCTTATGAGCACATTCCTGCAGACAGAGGCTGTTTTATTCTCTTAGTTATCTGCCCTATTACTCGCATCAATGCGTTTCCAAACCGGCGGCTAGAATTTCTAAACCTCTCAGCTTGGTATACACAACACTAAACACAAGGGGCCTATTGGACAGCAGTTTGCATGAAGCAAGAGGGTCAGCATCAGCGTCAGCATAAATGTCTCGAGCCACCGGTAAATTTTGCATGACCGCCTAGTAAACTAAACTGGGATCGCAAACCTCTCAGCTTGGTATACACAACACTAATCACAAGGGGCCTATTGGACAGCAGTTTGCCTTAAGGAAGAGGGTCAGCACAAATAATTCGAGCCACCGGTAAATATTGCATGACCGCCTAGTAAACTACCATTGATCCCTGTCCGACCATATAACCAAAAAAATAACTTGGGCCCCCCCTTTGCTCAAATCTTCATGATACCGGCATGAATGAACTCTACTTCAAATAATATCTAAGGAAACCTTTTAGAAGGTATACAACTTTAAGCCATTCCCAGCAATCTTCTCCTCTTATTAATAGTTCGGAGAGCTGCAATCCTCTGCATTGCATTACGTTATCCAGAATTCTGTTCTAGGAGTACTTTGCAATGCATTACGTTAAGTTTGAGGTTCTAGAAGTTATCTAGGGCATTGTTCTCCTTGCATTTTAAGTTCCAGAACTTGACATTTTCTGTTCTGTGTATACTTCTTGTACATTGTTAAGCAATTCTTGATGGAATTTGACACAAATAAGTTACTGAACCTTATTCAATTAAATACAGTTGATGTATGTAACTCTTTCCCTTAGGAATGTAAATGAAATTATTTCATGATTCTCACCGTATAGCCTGTAAAGCCGTGAAAAAGTTTCATGTTTTGCCATGAAAGATCATATGAAATACTTTTATTTTCCTATGCTTCACTAATTGATTTCCTAGAATTTTCATGGATTTTCTGCAACCTCAACCAAAAGACATTGAAGAACGAAAGAAGGCAGAGAGTAAGTAGTCATGAAACGACAACAAATGAAAATGGAAATTGGAAATGTTAAAAACAAAAGTCATATTTTTTTTTCTTTCTTTCGAAAATAAAAAGCTAGAAAAACTCGTTGGCAAGATGATGCAACCAATAGAACAAGAACCAGTCAGTGTATCTAAATGGCAAAGCAGCAGTCAGTCATCAGTAGTGGAACAGGGAAAACTCAACCACACTTTTCATTTTCTTTTTCCTCTCGTTACACAAAAACATACAGAACTTGAAAAAGCAGAGTAGCAGAGTAACCTATAGAACAAAGGAAATACCAGTGGGAAAAGCATTTCAATGCAATCACGATAATTATGGCGATGGCGATGATGATGTTGATGCCAAACAGGAACTGTATTCACAACTTACGAAAGAAAAAAAAAGCAAAACTTCTAGCAGCCGAATGGAATAAATTAAAATTAGAAAAAACTTCACAATATTGTGGAGTGTACTCCAAGTGAGTTGCGAAAAGAAACAGAGAGATTGAGAGAGAGAGAGAGAGCGGGACGCTGTTGCAGAAACATAGAACAGGTCATTGAAACTGTGGCGTTGGCTTTGGCACTCAAAACTCAAACCATAAATGTCTGCAATTCCCCTACTAAAGTTTTGGTTTTTTCCTTTCTCTTGCTTCTACCGCTCCTTCCGTGTACTATAAGCAATTCTGCAAATGTATACATGCCTTACAACACATGGCTATGTGTGGCACGTATGTACTTAAATGCTGGTTTTTCTACTCTAATAGTTGTGTTGTAATAATGCTTGTATGTATGTCTACATTTCATTGCCAACTCCCTGCTTTCCTTCTCCTCCTTCCCCGTTCCACACTGTGCTCTCCAACTCTAACTCCAGTTCTATGCTATTAAACTCCCCGAGTTTTTCCATTAGCCGCTCACTTCACTTCACTTTTCCCTTTACCTTATTTACATAGATGTTTGCTTTCATTTCTATGTGGCAAATTGTGTGCTTGTGTTGCATGTATGTATGTATGCATGTTGTTAGTGATTTTTCATTTCAATGTTGCTGCAGCAGTGTCAAGTTTACGAGTACGACGAGTGGTCATGAACTTTATTTTCAATGGCGCACAAAACTCATACACCACCGCTCTCTTTGGCGCGGTTGCATGCAACTCAAGTGAATATAGACAGAAGGAAGACCATGAAAAACGTGCGAGACATAGAAAAACAATTGCGATAACTATTCAATGATAAGTGTGTGTGTTTGGCTGCAACATGAGTATGATTAGGTCGGCTTAGGCGAATTTACAAGGTACGCTGCTATTTGCAATACAATGATATTCTGCTGAATCGTGACTCTTCTGATAGGTACATGAAATAGATAATGAGTTAGAGATGTTAGAGATTCAATAAGTTCATATTCAAGCTCGTTCTACATACATAATTACAATCCTTCAGTCAGGATTACGTCCTAGCTTCTCACACAATTCATGTTGTGGGCCTTAATTTTTTTATACTTGACTAGCAGGACCTACAGTTTAACGTCGACTACGAACGACAGATTTTTGAGAAACTTTTTCATGGCAGGTTTATTTACTATCAGGGTTTTTGCTAGAAATCTGCTGAGGGGAAGTCGCCGAGGAAGTATTTTTTTATATTTAGTTTTGATGTCTGGCCTGGAGCTCG
This sequence comes from Sarcophaga rosellei, assembly GCA_930367235.1. NCBI lineage: Eukaryota > Metazoa > Arthropoda > Insecta > Diptera > Sarcophagidae > Sarcophaga > Sarcophaga rosellei. Next base: position 8,261,865 of record OV884020.1, on the reverse strand, counting down.
AACTCGGACTACGACGACTAGTTCTAACGTTATCCAAATAGATGGAATGCCAATACAACCAAGTTCCAACCTTTTCCATACAGATGGGTTGACTATACACGTAGGATGTTCAAATCCAAGCCAGGCAAAAATATCCTCTGACAATCTTTCAGCTTTGCTCGCTTCCACTACTCAAATAATCTTAAAGTAGGCACATTTAGCCATTGAAACGTTTGTGCGTGTGTTGTGGATCGAAATTCCCTTAGCTCCCTTAATTGTACTGCCATTCTTGATATATATGTCCAGGGAGCCCTTGCTCGCAGTACTTTCTACATCTTTCGATTTTTTGGAGCAGCGTGATGAACGTGCTTCCTCTTTTATCCGTAGGCTGACTAGTTGCCACATTGTTTTACCTCTTTTTGGTCAATGGGTTCGGCAGTTTTCTTCTTACCTTACCCCGGGGGCTAGTCCCTTCCAGAGATACCATCAGCAGTCTGCTTCTGGGTTCCGCAATTTTCTTCTTACCTTACCCCGGGGGCTAGTACCTTCCAGAGACACCACCAGCAGTCTGCTTATGGGTTCCGCAATTTTCTTCTTACCTTACCTCGGGGGCTAGTACCTTCCAGAAACGCCATCAACAGTCTGCTTTACTTAATATATTTCGCAGTACTTTTAGGTTAACCAGGAGGACAATACGATTTGCGGGTTGTCAAGCTGCTTTTTTTCCATGTAGTCCTTTCTAGATCTTTCCATCTTTTGGGGCAGCGCTATGAACGTGCCTTCCCTATTATCCGTCTGCTGACGAGGTGCTATATTGTTTTACCTCTTTTTCTTATCTTACCGAGGGAGGGTCCCTTTCAGAGATACCATCAGCAATCTGCTTCGCTTAATATATTACGCAGTAGTTTTAAGTTAACCAGGAAGACAATACAATTTGCGGGTTGTCCAGCTCTTTTTCCATGTAGACCTTCCTTGCAGTACTTTCTACATCTTTCGATCTCTTGGGGCAGCCAGCATGATGAACGTGCTTCCCCTTTTATCCGTCTGCTAAAGAGGTGCGATATTGTTTTACCTCTTTGGTGGTAAATGGATTCGTCAATTTTCTTCTTTTCTTACCCCGAGGGTTAGTACCTTCCAGGGATACCATCAGCAGTCTGCTTCACTTAAAATATTACACAGTAGTTTTAGGTTAACCAGGAAGACAATACGATTTGCGGGTTGTCCAGCTTTTTTTTCCATGTAGACCTTGCTTGCAGTACTTTCTACATCTTTCGATCTTTTGGGGCAGCCAGCATGATGAACGTGCCTCCCCTTTTATCCGTCTGCTAAAGAGGTGCGATATTGTTTTACCTCTTTGGTGGTAAATGGGTTCGTAAATTTTCTTCTTATCTTACCCCGAGGGCTAGTACCTTCCAGAGATACCATCAGCAGTCTGCTTCACTTAATATATTACGCAGTAGTTTTAGGTTAACCAGGAAGACAATACGATTTTCGGGTAGTCCAGCTTTTTTTTCCATGTAGACCTTGCTTGCAGTACTTTCTACATCTTTCGATCTTTTGGGGCAGCCAGCATGATGAACGTGCCTCCCCTTTTATCCGTCTGCTGACATAGTGCGACATTGTTTTACCTCTTTGGTGGTAAATGGGTTCGTCAATTTTCTTCTTATCTTAACCCTGGGGCTAGTACCTTCCAGAGATACCACCAGCAGCCTGCTTCTGGGTTCCGCAATTTTCTTCTTACCTTACCCCGGGGGCTAGTACCTTCCAGAGATACCATCAGCAGCCTGCTTGACTTAATATATTACACAGTAGTTTTAGGTTAACCAGGAAGACAATACGATTTGCGGGTTGTCCAGCTTTTTTTTCCATGTAGACCTTGCTTGCAGTACTTTCTACATCTTTCGATCTTTTGGGGCAGCCAGCATGATGAACGTGCCTCCCCTTTTATCCGTCTGCTGACGTGGTGCGATATTGTTTTACCTCTTTGGTGGTAAATGGGTTCGTAAATTTTCTTCTTATCTTACCCCGAGGGCTAGTACCTTCCAGAGATACCATCAGCAGTCTGCTTCACATAATATATTACACAGTAGTTTGAGGTTAGGTTAGGATTTGTTACTTTCGCGAGACCATATTGAAATTTTTTAAGACATCTAAGTATATATACATACATAGTAGATAATTAATGAATAAAACTTTGAAATAAAGAAATACACAAACCAAAGTCGACCAGCACCATTTAATTGTATTTCTTGAAAAACAATTTTTCACAATAATTTTCCAACATAACATTCATTACATATAAAATAAATTTGCAAAGCCATTGAAAAAGCAAATAAAAGCATAAAAAAACAATAACAACTCTTACCTCATACTCTCCATTTTTCTTTTGCAGCCACAAAAAATGTATACAAAATTAAAGCAAAAGCAACAACAAACACACACACACGAAAAGAATAGCAAAAAAAAAATTAAAACAAAAATTTGCGACAATATACTCCAACCACTCTTTACACTGACTTGCCAAACACTAAACTCAACACACAATACACAACAGAACATCAAAAAAAGTCCAGAATTTTCGTTTCATACTACAAATAGAATGCAACAAAAATGCAAAAAAAAACACACACAACGCACACGCTATACTATATAATGTCTTCTAAGAGGGAGTAAGTAAAAGAGAAGAGAAAGAAATTGCATTTTAACTGCTTTTGTTTTGAAAAGCAACTACAACGAGAACGACAAAAAAAACGGCATTATTATCATTCAACAACATCAACTTCATCATCGTCATCATCATCATTTAGAATGTATGGCTGACAAACTAGTAAAAAAATAACAACAACGACAACACAATATAATATGAAATAATCATTTTCAAGCTCAACAACGCGGTGAAGGTCGTTGCTACCAAAAATTGTGTGACTCCCTTTGCCCTACTCTACTAGCGCAACAAACCATTTTTTCCTGCTGCTGTTTTCTATGCAAACATAAACACAATCACACGAACTTACACTTTGTATAGCGAAGTATGTACTCTTTTTTGTTTTGTAAGCAAACGAATAACAAAAATTGTGTTGTTTTTATTTTGTTTTCTATTTTAAACGGAGGGAATGCATTCTGCTGTTGCTCTGTTTCTCTGTCTCTCTCTCTGAGAGCAGGTTAATAAACTGCGAAAAAAAGATATGAAATGAGAGCAAAACAGTTTGCAGACGTACTCGTCATGCATTTTCATGCGCTAGCTGCTAGCATACTGATGTAAACAGAGAATTTTACGTATTAAAAACAGAGAGTGTTAATGTAGCTTCAAGACGTAGTGGTAATAGGCGAATTAAATCACAGACTACACTACAGAATGGATGAGAATTTTCAGTGGCACACGAGACTATTTTTTAAGCCGCACAATTTTTGTTCCTTCAGTTACACACGAGACTATTTCATCTTATATATAAAAATGAATGTGTGTTTGATTGTATGTTTGTATGTTTGAAGTTTATAGACGATTAAACGGCTGAACCGATTTTCTTGAAATTTTCACAGTATCTTCCTGTATGTCTGGAAGGAGTTATAGGCTACTTTTTATGTTGATATTCCAAATGAGCGAGGGGCCATGCCCACGTATGCTACATACTACATACTTAATATTTAATTGCATTTGAAATATATTACTCATACGCATAGTAGTTACCCCTACAAGTATGCTATCTGTGATTCTTGATGTATAAAACCAAAGAAAATAAAGTGTAAAGAACGACGCGGGGGGAAAGATAGAAGGGAAAGAAAAAAATTTTGTAACCAACATTTGTGAAAAAATTCACCAAATAAGAAAAAATATAACCAAAATTAAATTCGTAGACTTTTGTTTTATTTATTTTTTTTTCAAGTTTAAATTATCTATATATATAAAAATGAATGTACTTTATGGAATCGTAAACTATGCATTTAATCTTTAGCAAAGTCGTTGCGCATGAGCCGACGAAGGTTTCTAAGTTGGTATAACCAATTTCCGACAGGTGGCGCCACTGAAAATTCTTCGAAATTAATTAAATCGTAAACTGTGCATTTGATCCTGTGTTGAAAAGAAAAGAAAAGAGCATTACTAGCCTCAGAATCAGCATTAAGACTGAAAAATCTTCGAGTACATGCCGCACAGATCCGTTCGCATGAATCACTTGAACAATGAATCACTTGATCGAATGCGTACTACTCAGGCCCGCTCGTCTGAATCATCTGGACAACGGGAAACAAAATCAATAAAATGATTCAAACTTAATTGGATATTTGTCTAATGTCTTTCCTTCAAATTTATTTTAGTTTGTAGTGCAGCAAAGCGCGCAGGGTACAGCTAGTCTGGCATAAAATTGTATACATGTACTCTACTTTGTGTGTACATATTAGTTTTTTTTCTGAACCTGATGTTTTATAAATGTATGTGTATTGGTTTTGTGTTGTTTATGTATTGGTTTGTGCAGGATAGAAGCTGGTTGCAAAATTATACCAGCAAAAAACCACTCTCCTCACTTCTCTTGCCTACAAGCTGCCATTTTGTGCCAGCATAATTGTTCTCGTGTGTAATTGCCCATTGAGGAATAGTATTTTAAATGCTTTTTTAGTACAAAATTCTAGCTTTAAACGCCACCTAGAGTAATCTGTAATGCAATGCGGGATTCAAATTACTTAAAAGTTTTAAGTGCGAAAAAAAAAATTGAAAATATTTACACTACCATACGTAGGGCTCTTCTCTATCTGTCTCTCAATTTTTCTATTTTACATTCTGTTTACATTTGCCTTGCATTTAGCAAAATTTCTGTAAAGACACAGTCACAGTATTCTCTCTCAGAATTCTAGCAAAAGCATGCAGATTTCTGTGTACTCTCTCTCTCTCTCTCAGGCACTGTGTATAAATATGAATTGTTATTGTGTATAGAAATGCATGCCCATGTGGATTATTGAAAGAAAAAAAAAAAACAAAACAAAACGAAACGAAAAATAGGAAGAGAGTTTATTTATTTACAGGTTCAATGTCTGGTGGTTGACCTACCCATGCCATTACATGTTTTATGGCATACAAAACTATACATTTTTACTACTACGACTGCTAAACAAAAATCAAAGAGCATGGAATTGAAAAGGGATGGAGAGTGGGGGAAAAAGAGTTTTTGGGGAAATTAACTAGAAGAAGAGATAAAAGGATTTTTTTTCTCAAATACTCGTACAAATGTAAATGCAAAGTGATTTTTGATTCATTTTAAAAATAAACACCCATTAAAATATTATTTATGGATATAATAAAACTTAAATAAAATTTATAAAAAACTTATAAAATTTTTTTTTGATTTATTAATAGAGGTTGTTGTTGTTTTTCATTATTTGTAAATAATTTTTGGAATATTAAAAAAAATAAATAAGAAATATTTGCAAAATGTGTCAATGAGTGTAACTTTGGGTAACGGAAACACGTGTCTGTTAGACAATGTACCGTACAACCCCAAATATGGCTGACCGAATACACAAACACACACACACAAGCGCATTAATGGAGTAAAACTCTTCAGGAATAATTTTTAAAACATAGTTTTTAGCAAATTTTATGGCGTTTTCAAATCTGTATATGAAATTTCAATGAAAAATTTCTTATTTTTAAAAGATATTTTAAGGGTTGTTAGCCCTGAAAGCCGAAAAATGTTTTGCCAATGTGTATTCCGTTTTTGCAACAGTTATTGGGTTTGAGTTTTAACAGCCACAAAAAAAAATTTTTTTTTTGCAAATTTTTTTTTGCAATTTTTTTTAGATATCAAACCACGTAGAGAGCGCTCTTTTTTACTACCCTTAGGATATTTTGAAATCTTTTTTTTTAATTTTTCTATTTTTATTTATTTTTTGGTTTCAAATTTGTAAGAGCAGTTTATTTATATTGCTTTGGTAGTTCAAATATAATGAAAATGAAATTTTTTTCCAATAAGCGTTATTAACTGAGGGCTGGAAATTAAGTAATCCACATTATATAGCCCATAAAGAAAGATTCTTATCAGGCGTTGTTGGCTGATGGCTAAGAAAAATAATCACAAATAAAAACTAGGCAACCGACCCGACTCTTTTTTATAAATATTTGTATTTTATTTAAAAAGCTTCGTTTAAATACAATAATTCAACCAACACCACGTCTTTATACCACAATATATGGCCAGTAACTGTAGATTCGTACAGGATTTACTGTGGAGATATTTTTAAAGCGATACGGATCTGAAATTGGCACCCCCATAGCAAAAAGATTTCCATCTCCAACAGCTACTTGAAATAAAAACTAAGAACTTAAGGTAGTAAATAAAGAAAATTGCCTGCGGCTGGATGTTTTCACAACACCTCTCGTTCTTAAGTTATTTTATTAGGAAGGACCGTCGTTGTATTGGAGTAATTGCGTCGTATTTACTTTTAGAAAGTGATTTGTTATTGGGGTTGTACTTGAAATTAAAAAAAAATAAGTTTATTTCGACGGATTTTAATTTGCTTTTAATTTTATCTCCCCCAGTTACAAGAAGGGACAACAATTGAAATTCCACAAAAGATTTCACGAATACTAGTGAAGACAGTGAGATTAAATCAGAGCCCGGCAAATCCTATGCACGCGTGCATGTCAGCCATTATTAAATTTACAACAATGTTCTCTCACGATCAAAAATACACTCAGTCTCATTTGAGCATCCATTGAAAGAGGTTGTGTTGTCGCATGTTTCTGCTAATGCAGGGATGTACAGTATGAATATCCCAGAAAGTTTTCTATTAAATATGTATATTTCCAAAAAAAAAAAACAAATTTTAATCTAAAATGCTTTCTTAAATCAATATAATCAAAGAAGTCTAAACGAATTTTACAAATTTTTAATTTAATAAACTAATATTTTTAATTAAAATACCACCATTTAAAAATTTAAAGTTTCCATGCCTGCATTGTAGTGAAGTTAAGAGTATAAATTTTTCTCTTTTCTTATTTTTCGCTCTCGCACAACTGACCAATAGCAAGAGCTGCCGGGCTCTGGATTAAATTGAAATCCAATTAGATAGCATTTCGCCCTCTCTCTCTCTCTCTTTCTCTCTCTCCATCTCAAACTACCTTTACTGAAAGGACATGAAAATGTTGGAAACTGTACTTTAACGTTTGGGCCGTAACAGCCAGCTAGGCTTTTACTAGGCCGATAATCTCACTGAAATGTCGTGAAGGGACATTGGAAGTCTAAATGTCCTTAGGAGTGGCTCGACGTAATTCCAACACTGTGGGAAATGATAGACTAAGAGTGTTTGTCCTTTCGGCTTGACATTCTTACGTTATTCGTAATTCTCTGGTAAGCAAATTTATTTAGTTTTCAATTTTCATTTCTATTTCCATAAAATTTTCTAAAACAGCACCGAAGTATTCTTATTCACAAACACTCTCTCATTCTTTGTCATTTGTTTTGGTATTTAGTTTCGCTAATAAAAACAGAAGAAGATGAAGGAACAACAAGAATAGAAACCAAATCTAATGCTGCTTCCACCCATAAGGCTAATAAACCATTAGAGAAGTCAAGGCTAAGGTCTTTGCCACGGACACTGACTGACAATGGTGCCGCTCTAACGCTGTAGTTGTTATGCAACTCTCAATGCTCTCACACATACACATGAGCTTATGAATGCATTGACATGTGTGTGTATGTGTTGCCAACTGCCTATTTGCAGATTAGATTTCTAATGATGAACATGCATAGACAAAGAGGCATTCACACTCACACACACACATTTACTTCATATTCTCTTCTGCTTGAAAAACTATTCTAATGGTGCTTAGAATGAGAAATAGAAGTGGAGTAACAAAAAGAATGAATAGGACAAAAAGGAGAAGAAGAAAAAGCACATGAAAATTAATCACACTGTATGGAGCAACTGAAGGTAGGGCGGGGTTTAGAGGGAACAAGTAGAACAAGTTTGTCTCATTTTTTTTTTGTTTGGCGCAAACGGCATCAAGTTGCACGTTGCACGCCTGATGGAAAGTGATTGCAAGTGAAAATGCCTGAAGAAGCTGCAACAGCAACACATACACACATACATAATTGGCCATTACAATCCTTCAGTCAGGATTACGGCCTAGCTTCTCACACCACTCATGTTGTGTGCCTTAATTTTATACTTGAGTGGCGAGACCTACAGTTTAACGTCGACTCCGAACGACAGATTTTTGAGAAACTTCAGAGTTTCTGCCAGAAATTTGCTGAAAGAAAGTGTCGAAGAAATATTTTTTTTTCATATTTCGTTTTGATGGCTGCCCTGGGGCTCGAACGCGGGCTTTACGTCTCATAAGCGAACACACTACCTAATAGACTACGGCGACTACAAGAATGTTCCTAAAAAATTGTTGCCACAAAAAAATGCAATCTTCAGGAGGTTCGGGTAATCAATCCTTCAGACATCGATTGCCTCTCACGTAATTTGTCTTTCCAAAATAGAAGCCGTGGATATTCGTATTAGCAGATCTCGACAGAGATTCCAGGACCCTAGGCAGGTAGGTAGAAGTGGCTGTCCCCTCGATGGAATCATTAGCGGACACACTTAGGCCGCAAACAGGGCCCATTGTGATACCACAGTGCCACATTTCCCCTATTCCAGGAACCACTTGGAGCTTCCGATGAAGCGATTCAGACTGCCAATATCCGTGCATGACAGTTCAGCTAGGTCCTCCATGTAGTAGGCACCCAGGTGTCTCTTTCTCCTTTGACCAAGTGCCGGGCATGTGCACAGTAGATGAAGAATAGTTTCTTCCTCTTCCTCATCTCCACAGCTTCTGCAGAAATCATTCGCGAGGTGTCCAAGTCCAATACGCCTCGCATGCGTTCCTATAATACAATGCCCCGTAATAACTCCGACAACAGCGCTGATCCTGCTTCTTTGGAGTTTAAGCAGAATCGCCGTGCGCCTCCTATCCAGCCTTGGCCAGATTTTTTGCGCTGTTCTGCCCTTATCCGAAGCCGCCCACCTTCTGTTGACAAGGTCCACGATTGTATTGTCAATTATAAGCTTGCAGGTATCCAAAGGGATCCCCAGGACCCTAAGAGGCCTCTAATTATAAGCATATCAGCTCTATAAACCTGTCCCTATCCCGTCCATTTCTTTTGGAAATTAGGATGGCCAAGAAGAGTCGTAGTCGCCGTAGTCTAGTAGGTAGTGTGTCCGCTTATTAGACGTAAAGCCCGGGTTTGAGCCGTAGGCCAGACATTAAAACGAAATATGAAAAAAAAATATTTCTTCGGAGACTCAGCACTCAGCACTCCTCTCAGCAGATTTCTGGCAGAAACTCTGAAGTTTCTCAAAATCTGTCTTTCGGAGTCGACTTTAAACGGTAGGTCCCGCCACTCAAGTATAAAATTAAGGCACACAACATGAGTGGTGTGAGAAGCTAGGCCGTAATCCTGACTGAAGGATTGTAATGGCTAATTATGTATGTATGTATGTATGTATGTAAGAAGAGTCGCACTGCACAAAAGGCAAGACTGTTCTTGCTTAACAGCTAAGTGGTAAAACTATAGGGAAGGCTGTTGAACACTGCCATTGTTATGGAATACGAGTTCATTACTTTCGTTTTAAACAAAAAAAAAAAACCCCCGAAACTTTTATGAGTCATGGCCAGTAACAACCGAAAAAAAAAAAAAGAAACCAACAACAAAGAAACCAGAATTATAAACAACAAATGTTGACTTAATTAAACAAAAAAAAAAAACGAAACAAAAATCGCTCTAGCCATAGCACCAAAACAAAAGTGGCACTTGAAATTGAATTCTCATTTCCGTTTCAGGAATACAGCAACGAAACGAAAATTTCCTGGGCAACAGAAAAATAAAAAAAAAAAAAACATTTTTTTTGTTTTATTTTGTTTTGTTTTCAAAACTGCAAAATGCAGTCAAGCATTACAACAAAAAGAACATGGGGCATGGCGAAAAAAATGCAGACATTTGAAAATGGGTGTTGGCCCTGGTTGGAAAATCTTTCACATGGTTTTTAACCAAAAAAAAAAAATATACACAAAGGCTACGGCATTACATTCTAAATATATGACAAGGGAGTTTAATTAACAAAAAACAAAAGAAAAAAAGGAGTAATAGGTACTTACCCTTTAACTAGCCCACACACAGTTGAGGATTTTTATTCACTTGACCGTTTACTTGTGCTACGTTAGAAACTTTGTAATGGCTGCCTACAATGTTGTTTGCCTTACTCCCTATTTTGATTATTTATTTCAATTAAAACTCAAACTCAAACACATACATGCTTACATGTCCACAAGCCATTTCGATTTGTATTTAGTGCGTGGAGTGGTGAAAGAAAATTTCACCGAGTCAGAAATCTTTGCGTTTAATTAAATAAAAATTTAGACTGTTGCAAAGACTTTATAGTTGGTAAGGCACAAACGTCACACATTTCAATGTCTATGACTTCCACGTGCTATAACTGCAACCGTCCGGGCCACTTCGCCCGCGAATGTAATTCTGGAGGTGGTGGCGGAGGAGGTCGTGGCGGCGGAGGCCGTGACATGAGACGTGGTAATTATCGCGAGAAATGTTTCAAATGTAACCAGTTTGGACATTTTGTTCGCAATTGTCCAGAAACATCGGAACGCTGCTATAGGTGTAACGATATTGACCATATTTCTAAGGATTGCTCACAACCAGATAACCCTACTTGTTTTAAGTGCAACAAAATTGGACACTGGGCGCGCAATTGCACTGAGGCATCAAATGATCGTGGATCAAGCAATATTTCTTGCTACAAGTGCAACCGCACTGGACACATTTCCAAAAATTGTCCGGATACAGCTAAGACATGCTATAGCTGCGGCAAGAGCGGTCATTTAAGACGTGAGTGCGAGGAAAAAGGCAGCCGTAACTAGAATGCGGTCAATACTAGAAAACACTTATTTTTATTTCCACCTCACCGAATCGACGACTCATTAATAAAAACACTTTAAATATGTAACTTTCTCAACAAAGAAACAAATCTGTAATCAATGAATTCCGTGCTGAGCTAGCCATCTGGTACCACAATATATTGATAATCTATTGATAATCTATGTTGTTATTGTATTTTACTAACTCTATGCAAAATAAACTACATATGTTATGTGTTTATTATTGTATTTCATTATTTAACAATTGTGTAGCCATGTCAAGGTTATTGTACTTTATGCTCTTTGTTTACTTTCTCGCTCTCTCTCTGTCTCTGTCTCATAAACAAACTGTTTTCTTTTTATATTCCCATATTATGCCTAACTCAACAAATCCCTAATAAAACTTATTTTAATAACTCTTTCTCTCTCTCTCACTCTCTCTCTCTTTCGCTATGACTCCACCGCAACACTTATATGCATATGAACTCTTCATAATGTTACGATTTCGTTATTGTTTTATAAGACAATGCAATAAAAAGTGTAACAGAGAAAACAAAAACCCTTTTGTGCTTATAGCAATTGCATGCATGCTTGTGCTTGTCTATTTGCAATAACAACTACAACAACAATAGTGTGTTAAATGCAAAGGGACTGAGTGAAACATGATGAAAAAAATGTGAGTGGATTTGTAGGAGACATATGGATAACCCAGAGGAAAATTATTAGTAATACATATTTTCAAGTATAACCTGTATATGTTTGTATGTATGTTTATGTAGTGGAAAAGTGTATAGAAAAAATATACAGCGCCAAATCCCTAAAGACTGCGTATTTAGCTTAACAAATATTCTTCCAAAAATGGAAATCATTTCTCATTGTTATTAGTACGACTCACTGGAAAATACCGAATTTTACTGTAATATTTTTTTGGGTGTATTATTGAAAACTGAAAATATGCGAAATGAATCTTATTCTCTTTATGCAAATTATGCTCTTTTTGACGAGTGCATTGTTGATGTTCTTGTCCAAAGCGAATTCATGTAATTGAATTGAATTTGCCTTGTTCTTGTCCTATGTATGTAAAAAGGTGAAGATGTTCGGCACGCGGGGGCTATTGGTGCCGGCGTTTGGTTATTTGAAAGAACTACAAAGACAAAGCCGGTAGTAGTAATTTTTGTGTTATTTAAAGAAGGTGAGAGTGAAAATTTTTTTCGGTTTAAAATTGAAAGTGTATTAAAAAAATTAAACCTTTGTTTAAAAGAAAGAAAAAAATTAAAAGATGTGTTAATAAAATAATATACCTATGTATGTATTGTGTAAAAAACAACAAAACGTCTGTATGTAATTGGTCATTAACGGAATACGAATTCAATTTCAATTAAATTTCTGTTTTCATTTGGAGTTTTAATAAAAATCATTGGAAACTTTTCAAAATTTTGTACAAATTAGCAAAAAAAAAAGTGCCGTAAAGTGTTGTTGTTAGTGCAAGGCCATGAATGTAAAAAAATCAAAGCAACAACAACAAAAAATGCTTTGTAATTCATAAAAAAAAAATTGTCATAAAAATTTGAAAACTCCCTTGCTGGAGTACAAAAGCAGAGTAACGGGTTTATACCCAAAAAAAAATTAATAATGTGTTGTTAGTGCATCATGGCCTTGAATGGGAAAAAATGTTTGTTGTTGTTTTTTTTTTTTTTGTGCATAGATTCATGCATACGCATTATGTATAGGCTTTATTTTCAAATGTGGATCGTAACAATGAAGAGAATGGTGAGAGCGTTGAGTGGGTGAGCAGTTTTTAACGGGTGAGTTACAAAAGTCTATGTATTTGTAAATCAAACACAATAAAATTAATTTGTTATTATGTTGCTTGCAAAACTAATGATATGTACCATTGCGGTTTGCAATAAAGAGAAAAATAGAGAGTGTTGTGTGTGTGTGTTTTTTTGATAAGAAAAACTCTTAACATTATTGTTAAAAGAGTAACCCATTCTTACTGCAGTAATGTTATTGTGATTTCAAGGTTATTTGATTGAAGAAAATTTTGCATGAGTTCAATCAAAAGGCCTGAGTAAAAAAAGATTTTGATTGATCAAATTTGTTTTTTTTTTAATATGTATGTATTAAATTTTGTTTTTTGTTTTTCTTTTTACAAACTCTAAATTTGTATTTATTCAGTGTTTGTGTGTTTCTGCTTGAGTAAAAATATAATACTTTTTCTCTTCTTTCTTAATTTTCACACACACACACACTTACAATGTAGCACAACACAAATCAAATCAACGGAGTTAAGTTTATGTATAGGGGGGTATGGAATGGAAAAACAGATTCTAGTGACTAGAAGGTTGTAAGTTTGTTCTGCTTTGTTGCTCTCTTCTTTTTTGCTTATGCGTCTTTTTTCAATTTTTTTTTGTAAGTTTTGTTGAGTGGTTCGAGTCACTCGAACTTAAGCATCTATGTATGTAAATGAGTAGGTTAATGAATCAAACATATTTGGAATGGTATAAGTTTGATGTAAACGTTGTACACATGCTTATTGCAACGTTTAGTATGGTAGCAGTGTTGAAAAATTCAGTACTTGAGCTTTCGTAGCAATGCTGACCTAGAAACGTACATACGTTTGTATTTAGAAGGTGAAAAACAATGAGAACTCTCTTCATCTGCTAAAAACGAACGTACGTTCCGTGACGTTCCGTCGGCGTTTAACTAAACGGGGATTTTACGTTCTACAGTAGTTTTGATTTAGCTACCTTTTATTTACGTGCGCATTGCCTTTACCTGTACAAAAATTTTGAGAGTGTAATCTCTAATTAAAGTAAAAAATTTAATTTAGCTGCATTTTTGACTTATCTGCACAAAAATTCTTGCAAAAGTTAGTTGTGCAGGTAAGTCAAAACTACTGTATTACTTTCTGAATTAGCTTCCATTTTTTTTGTTTTGTATATGCCGTTAGTTTTTCTGTTCCGTTTCGTATGTGTATTAACCCTTTGACGGACACCAAAATTTTAGGAGGCCTTCCCGTGGGACACTTGCTGTATCTCCGTTATCTGACAAGATACGACGATATGACGTGTATACACGTCATGTCCCCCCAGAAACCCTTGTTATGACGTCTATAGACGTCAGTGTCCGTCATATAATTAAATATTTTTTTTTACAAAAGTACCATTTGATACGAAAAAGTACTCTTTCAATTATACTTCAGTACCATTTAAAAAATTAAATTTTCTAACACTGCTTTATACATACTTCGTAATGTTACGTTTTCGTTATTGCTTTACAAGACAATGCAATACAAAGTGTTTTTTTTTTTTTTTTTTTTTTTTTTTTTTTTTTTCACGCCGAGGAGGGGTGAATGTTCCTAACCGCACCATAGAGGAAGTCGTCACATCCTCCGTGTGTGGGGCCCTCACCCACTAAACTCCCCCCCTCGTCTCGTGGACTTGTGCCCACTCCGGAACTACGGTGGTATTACTTCGGAGTGGAGTCCTTTTGGCCATTTGGCCCCTGCGTGTTCATATCCGCGTCCGGATTGCGTGTCGTAAGTTGAGGAGACATTCACGTGTCTCCACTATTCCTTTAGATCAGGATCCCGTGTCGTTTTCCTCTGACACATGTGTCCGTATAAATTATGCCGGCGTGCCTGCCTGTTCAGCAGCCTCAAGGTCTCTCTTCTTCAGCCTTAGAATGCGCTCCACGTAATTCGCCACTGAGGCCCAATTTTCTCTGCTCGAAGTCATAACACCGACAATGTTAGCGGCAGTGATCATTCCGATTTCCGCCGTCAGTACAGAGCGATAGCTCTGCCAGCGTGCACATTCGAAAACCGTGTGCTCTGCATCATCAATAACTTCCCCTTCTTCGTAAAGACAGTAAGGGGAAGCGGTCTTGCCTATCCTGTGCAGATATTTTCTAAAATATCCGTGACCCGATAGCATCTGCGTAAGGTAATAATTTACCTCTCCAAATTTCCGACCAATCCATGGCCTTATGTCCGGGATAAGTCTCGCCGTCCACCTTCCTCTTTCTTCATCGTTCCAACGTCGTTGCCATCTTGAGACGGTGTTTTCCCTGAAGTGGCCGGTTATGTGATCTCCAGCCGATTTCGCTCTATATATCTCCTTCCGCTCTGCCGCCAGCAGATCCACAGGGATTGTACCTGCTATCACAAGTACGGCTGGGGCGGACACTGTGCGATATGCCGACGTGATACGCAATGCAGCCGTTCTCTGTACCGATACAAGTGAGCTTGCCCGCTTTTTGACATCTAGCGTTTCGGCCCAAATCTCGCTCCCATAGAGCATAATACTGTTTCCGATCTCCATCAGGAGTCTCCTTCTCGTCGGTAGCGGTCCTCCAATATTCGCCATTAATCTGCTGAGCTGTCCAACGATCTTCTGGGCTTTGTTAGCAGAGTACTGAATCTGGTACGAAAATGTCAGTCTGGGATCCAGCCTTATTCCCAGGTATTTTACCGAGCTCTTGGTCCTGATTACCTCGTTTCCAATACTCATGTCCACGTGCAAAGGGATACGACGACCAGTGATCAGTAGTAATTCCGTTTTATGCATGGCCAGGTCTAGGCCGTGGGAATCCAACCATGTTTTTGTTCTTAATATGACACGTCTAAGTTTTCGCTGTGCCTCTTCCGTATTCCTGGCCGTAATAACAGCTGCAATATCATCCGCGTATCCAACCAAAAAAGTTCCCTCTGGCATATCCTCTCTCAGAATTCCATCGTAGTTAACGTTCCATAGGTCGGGGCCTAGGATAGATCCTTGTGCCGCACCTGATGTTATGAGCTTCACCTTTGGTCCCGAGCTTGTGTTATACACCAGCTGTCTGTTACTCAGATAACTACTTATCATGGCCAAGATGTAGTGTGGCACCGAGAATTTGTACTCCAGAGTATTTAATACATCGCTCCATCTAAGACTATTGAACGCGTTTTTAACGTCCAAAGTCGCAAGCAGTAGCACAGGCCTCGAAAAGTTATTTCCTCGCTGTGTGACCATGGCCGCTTCAGTCACCTCTCTCAGGGCGCCAATTGTAGACCGACCAGGTCGAAAACCATATTGTCTATCCGATAGTCCGCCACTATTCTCTATAGCAGCTGTAAGCCTTGGCTTCAAAAGCCTCTCGAGCAGCTTCCCTGAAGTATCCAGCATGCACAGTGGCCTGTAGGCGGATGGGTCCTCTGGGTCGCCCTTTCCCTTGCTTATTAAGACTAGTCGTTGTTTCTTCCATATTTCGGGGAAAATACACTCTTTTAGGCACGCGTTGTACATTCCTAGTAGGAGTTCCGGTCTTTGATTGGCAATTTCCCGCATTACCTCAGGCGGGATGCCGTCGGGCCCTGGTGCCTTACCGGGTTTTAGACCTGCTGCGGCTACTTTTAGCTCCTCTGCGGTGAATGGTAAAAATTCCGTATTGAGCATATTCTGTCGTCCTTCGTTCACTGGTTCATGAGTAGGGAATAGTGTATCCACTATATTTCTCATTATTCGCTCGTCCATAATCTCCATTGGTTTCCTCCTGTTCAGTTTGTCCATTACAATTTTGTATCCAAGTCCGTAAGGGTTTACGTTCACGTCATCTCGTAGTTCTTGGAATGCCTGGTTTTTCTTGAGCGTTATGGCCTTCTTCAGCGACTTTTTTGCCTCTTTGTATGCCCGCATTTCCTCTTCAGCTGGTCCGTCGGGTCTAGCTCTAGTGTACCTCCGCCGTAGTCGTAGGCACTCCCGCCTGAGTGCTGCGATGTTGTCGTCCCACCAATACACGGCCTTCTTCCTGATATTCGGGGGTCTGAATAAGGGCATTGCCTTTTTACATCCGCGTCTTATTACCTCCATGGTTTGTTCTACTCTCGTCCTCGCATCGTCCGAGAATTCAACTCTGCTACACAATCTGTCCACTTCTAAAATTAGCCGATTCGCATTCAATTTCCGTGCATCCCATCTTCGACTATTCGTGGTGGAATTGTCCTCCTCTACTCTATTCCTTGAAGTAAAGGTGTACGATATGTACTGGTGATCACTGCCCGTATATATTTCCAAGACCTTCCAGTCCCTCACTCTGTGATACATGCTCTCTGAGACCATAGTTATATCAGGGATGGTCCCCTCGCAGCCTGGTCGTCTGAAGGTAGCTACGCTCCCCTCATTCGCGAAGACCAGACCGGTTCGAGCTGCCATATCCACAATTCGCCTGCCTCTTGGGTTGGTATTCTGCATTCCCCACTCTACAGCTCTGGAGTTAAAGTCGCCTGCCACTATGAGGTTGCCGCCGATCCGCGCCACTGCGTCCTCGATTCTGGCCAATTTTTCCTCAAAGGTTCCCACGTCGTCATTGGGAGACAAATAACAACTCATTAGAGTAATCTCATCAAACTGTACCCAGGTGAAACAATCTCCCCTACCAGATCTTCTCGGTCGGGGACCCTGGTTATCCGGTATCCATATGGCTGCTGTGGATGTTTCATCGCCCAGCCAGAATCCGTTATTTTTTGATGCATACTGTTCGCTTATAATGGCTACGTCAACGTCCTGCTCCCTGACTATTTGCGATAGCAGAGAAAAAGCCACCTTCCCTCGGTTCATATTCAGCTGCAAAATCCTCATGCTGCCTTTCGTAAGCTCATCTCACAGCCCCGCGATCCCGGGAGGTGATCCAGACGTTTTCCCGGCTTCTCAGAGCATATGCAACATTTCGGTGCATTACGGCACTCCTTTCTCTTATGTCCCTTTTCGCCACATTTCATGCACAGGTTTGACCTGTCCGGTCCATCACATTCCCACTGTCTGTGCCCTATTTTAAAGCATCGGTAACAGCGTGTCGGTTCGTCTCTGATAGTTACTCTGCAGCGTGTCCAGCCTATTTTGATCCTCTGTAGTTTCAGAAGCGCATTCGCACAACTTGCAGAGGCTGTCACGAAGGCTCTTTTCTGTTCTCGACTGTTTGCCTCGGTTAGACGAATGGATATATCTGGATTCATTTCGCCCGCTTCTCTTTGTACCGCTGCCAAAACTTCCTCGGTGGTTGTGAGGGCATCCAGGTCGCGAATCTCCAAAGTGACCGTAGGTACAAGCTCCTTCACGGTTGCCTCTTGATTTAGGACGCTCTTTAGGTTCTCCCTGAACTCGTCTCTTTTGCCTCCTTTACCCATTTCAATCAGAATGGCCCCTGTTTTTGTCTTCCGGACGGCGCGTATCGCTATCTCCGATTCCTCTGGTTTTACTTTGCTCCGTATGTTCCGCAGAACATCAGCGTAGCTGCGCCCCTCGGTTGGGTGAATGATCACAGCTTCTGGACGTTCTTTCACAGTTTTTCGTCGCTCCTTTTTCTCTTTCCTCGTCGATTTCTTGCTCTTAACTGTTTTCCATTCTTCGTCAGCTAATGTTTCCTTGAGCTGTGCCGTGTCTGCCGGTTTTGCTCTCGGCCTCTTTTCCGGGCGGATCTCCGCCGGGCTTGAGGCGCCTCGCTTGTTGAGGGAACTTACAGGTGTGGAGACATCACACTCGTTCCCGGTTTTCCTCGCGCCCTCAAGGGCCTTACTCGCTTCCTTTTCCTTTTCTGCGGTCTTCCAGTTTTCTCTATAGCTCCTCATTACTTCAATGAGCTCCTCTAATTCTGATACTCCGCTCTGAACTTCCATACTGATGTTCCTTGCCTTCGTCATTGCCGCTCTAATCCTGCGGATAGCACTTTCGCACTTAGCAAAGGTCTCCTCCTCTGAGTTTCTCATCTTGGATATAAACTCCTGTCTCGGGGAACTGTGCCCCAAAAGCGGTTCTCCTGTTCCTCCACGTACTGGTTGCAGTGCATGCGATTGTGCACCTTCCCGCGCAGGTTTAGGTGTCGTGACACCTTTCTCAATCCCGGTACTCCTCGTAGATGTGCCCTGAGAGTTCGCCACCGTTTGGGATTTCTTCACCGGTGATCGCCTGATTTTTGGGCTGCTCATAAAGGCAACCTCGCCCTGAATCATTTCTTCTACTTCTGTTATTCTTTTATTCATTTTGTCTATTTGGGTTCCATCTTCAAGCCGCTATCTCATATCGGGTATGCAGTTGTCCCTTAAAGACCCCGAGGGTGCCTATGGTAATCAGTGAGGTCCTCGCGAGGGTTGACGCAAATCTTCATGGGAGTTTGCGTTCAGAGCCAGGTCGGACACTAATTAGGAGTCATCTCAACTAAACCTGCACCACCAACTAAATGGCGACGATATTCGAACGTACTTGAAGCCCTGCCACGGATTTAACGGAACGGAGGCGTCTGCAACATTAGCCTGAAAGCCATTTCGACCGGTTTTCATCCGGTGTACTCAGGTAACAGAATGCAACAAACGTCAGCCCACATGCGTCATCTTCATAATCGATTTTTCATTCATAGTCAAGGTCGTGCCGAGTCGCCAATCTCGCCTTCTCACATTAGCAAGTACTCAGCGGATGCTGAGTACCAGTACCCGGGGAGCGCCTGATCTAAGATACGGAGGCTGTGAGCTGCTTGGCATGCACCTACAAGGATAGCCCCGGGCCCCGCCAGGTTGGAACCAATCAGTAGCGTTGCCTTGTAGTTACATACCCGCTCCCCAATACAAAGTGTTGTGTTTACAGCAATTGCATGCATGCTTGTGCTTGTCTATTTACAGCCACAACAACAACAACAGTCTGTTAATGGCAAAAGGATTGAACGAAATGGGGGGAGGGTATTGTAATGAAAATATATTTTGAAAAACAAAAGTAAAAACATTGACTCACTTGTTTGTAATATGTTAGCACTCTCTCCCTGTTCCCCTCTCTCTTGTAGGCAAGCTTTTTTTAAAATAAAATTGTCTAACAGTGCAATTCAAAATTAAAGGCATATTTTGATTCTGATTACTATTGATAGTAAAGGGTTTAAAAATGAAGGGGTTTAGGCTAGGATTACGTTGATACTTTTATTTTATTGTAAGCCTAAGATATGGGGATCACACAATATCTAAAGAAAACCATAACGACCTCTTAGTTGTCAAACATGACAGATGACTGAAAGATAAGCTCTTCCTCTATTTTAGCCAGCATTTCCGATGGTACATACATATATCCCCTATTTTCTAGAGCCCCTGCAAGAGTTACTTTTGAATGATCCGACATTAATATGGAAAATCCCCGGCATTTATGAACGTGTACGTATGCCGAGTTAAGTTAGATTGCAGCCTGGCAGTATGACTAAATTAAGAGCCTTTTTGGGGAAATCCCATTGCCCAGGATTATGCCGCTTTCAATAGGGACTGCGGAAACACTGCAATGGCTAGGCAGCCAATACGAATATTTAACAACATAACCTTTAATACCAGCATTTTATAGCCATTGTACTACCACACACGAGACTATTTTTTAAGCCGCACAATTTTTGTTCTTTCAGTCACACATGAGACTATTTCATCTGGCATAAAATTGTATACATGTACTCTGCTTTGTGTGTATTCGTTTTTTTTTACTTATTTGACGTTCACCTTTCAACATATCGACGCCTCCGTTCTATAACATTCTAAGTCGAAAAAGTGTTTTTTGAATTATGAGCTGTCAAAGTTTTCACGCGACATACGACTATATGTGTATTCTAAGTAGATTTTTTCCTATAACTTCGGAACGGATCGGCGCATCTTAACCAAATTTTGACAGTATTTAAGTTAGAGAACGTAGAATGCAAGAAAATGCAAGAACATTAAAAACGTTCTAAGTACACTTAGAACGTTATAGAATGGAGGCGTCGATATATTGTATGTGTATTGGTTTTGTGTTGTTTATGTATTGGTTTGCGCAGGGTGGAAGCTGGTTGAAAAATTATGCCAGCAAAAAACCACTCTCCTCACCTCTCTTGCCTACAAGCTGCCATTTTGTGCCAGCATAATTGTTCTCGTGTGCGATTGCCCATCGGTATATATGTACCTCAGCGACCCCAAAGTAATCTTCCTTAAAAGGTAAGACAAGGTACCTCTTAAGCCAAACCTGTAATGGCTTTTAAAAAATAATTGTTTCCATAAAAAAAAACCGTAAATGTATAACAAAAATTGTTACTGTCCGTAAAAGTTTGTCTCGCACTGTAGGAGAATATTATTATTATTAGAATAGATGCATGGAAATTGCAATACAAAGAGAGTCACACTCTCATACAAATAATTGGCGTCATGTCTGGTCTTAAAAATAAAGAATTTCTTACTCATTTTATAAAATTATGAAAAACGGTTCTTTTTTTTGTTTCAAATTAAAAACACAATAATTACATACATATGCTTGTAAATGTATGTATGTATATGTGTGCGTAAGTGTATTTTTAATGATGATTTGTAAAAGGAAAATAGTGAGTGGGAGAGAGTGTTCTTTATTGCAGACAATGAAAGTTAACACATGCACTCGTACATCCATACTGGGTTACACACATATACACATGTCTACTTATAAACGTTTAGGTATGTGTGTTTGTGTGTACATTCATAATGTATTTATTGCTTTACCAATAATAAAATATGCAAATGAAGCGTAAAAATGTATAAAGAGCCATAAAAACACACACAGAAATATTAAAACTTTACACACCCATTTCTACTTACTCCGCATAGAAGTAATAAACACTTTCTTTTACACGCACACATACATATGTAAACACAACCCTTTGTTTATTATTAAAACTATGTATGTATGTATGTCTCACTGATAAAATGTATGGCAAAAATCAAAAATTTCATCATCAACTGCCATAATTTCAATGGCTATGCATGTGACATAGTCAATGGAAGTGTACAAGTGTGTGTGTGTAAGTATTTGTCTATAAATGACTGTTATTAAGGTTCGTTCGTGTTTTTTTTTTATTTTTTTTTGTTGCTCAATGATGCGTTTCCAAAAGCTTATTAAACTCGTGTACAATCCTTTACTATTTGTTTGCGGGAAATGAAACACTCAAAGAGACACACACAGGAAGAGAGAGAGAGAACGAGAGATAGAGAGTATGTGCATTTATTGATTCCGACATTCTTCGTCTGTATGACGTAATTTAGAGTTTTATTTAGAATTTGTTGGTGTTTTATTCGTAATAGGCAAGCAAAGGTTATTGCACTTCGTGTTTAAATAACAAAACCGCATATGTATGTATGTAAGTAAAAATATTATAATTTCGCAGTCATTCTCACTCACTCTTTCTCTCTCTCTCTCTGAGTGTGTTTTATTTCGTACGATATCCATGATTCGCTTCAGTTTGCTACAAATCTGTGAGAGTAACGGAAGTAGGGTTAAAAACTGATCATGTTTGGCAACATATGGCAACTCTTTTATTCGGTTAACTTAATACTGTCGCCTCCGGGTGTTCCCCTCTGCGTTCCTGTCTTTGAATTTTCTGGTAATAACACGTAACTCTTAAGTTTATTTATTTAACAGCTGAATAGCAATAAAAATCATAAAAAGCTTAATCCACCCCCAGCTGAATATAGTTTCAAGCAGCTGAATTATATTTTTTTCCTTTATAAATAAAAATATACTCAAATAAACACTAAATACAAGGAAAATTCCTAGCTGAATTGCATATTAAACCTCTGGCTTAATAATAAATACCTTTGAATCATGAAAAATTACACTAATACCCAAATCGAGTCACAAAAACCTTAGCTTAATTACATAACAGTAAGGCTAAATGAGTAATAACTGTCATAAAAACAACGAAAGTTTAAAAAAATTTAAAATATAAACGAAAAACCTTAGCTGAATTATATATAAAGCTAGCTGAATAGTGTTTAATTTAATAAATGCCTAAAAAATTAATTAAATTGTTATAATTATATACTAAAGATTAGCTGAATTAATTATTCAATATCTGAATAGCAGTAAATATTCCCAGAATGATTAAATTAATGCAAAAATATTAATATCAGTAAAAAAAAACTTTAGCTGAATTATGTTTTTAGTTAAATACATACAGTTTTAATAAAATAAATCAAGAAAATATAACAAAAATCGTAAGATTTCTTAGAAAAGTATAGCTGAATAACGGTTTCAATAGCTGAATAGCAGTAAATATTCCCAAAATGACTAAATTAATACAAAAATATGAATATCAGTAAAAAAAACATTAGCTGAATTATGTTTTTAGTTAACTGCATACAGTTTTAATAAAATATATCAAGAAAATATTACAAAAATCGTAAGATTTATTAGAAAAGTAAAGCTGAATAACGTTTTCAGTAGCTGAATAGCAGTAAATATTCCCAAAATGACTAAATTACTACAAAAATATGAATGTCAGTAAAAAAAAACTTTAGCTGAATTATATTTTTAGTCAACTACATACAGTTTTAATAAAATAAATCAAGAAAATATAACAAAAATCGTAAGATTTATTAGAAAAGTATAGCTGAATAACGTTTTCAATAGCTGAATAAAAGCTAGAACTAACAATATCAGAGTAGATCGAAAATGTCCATATAAATTTGCCTGAAAAACGCTACAGTTGCCGCAATATTAACCTAAAAGTTTTTAAAACAATAAAAACGCTTTTATTGATTTTAGCGTTTAATTTTAAATGTGTTTGCTGCACTAAGGCTGTCAAATTGCCAGACAAACGAAGAGAAAAGCAAAATAAACACAAATAATGACAACAAAACAACGGCAACCACGATGATGAATTTTGTCGGAACATGATAATAACACACACACATATGTATGTGTATGTATACATACTTATTATAATTCATAAACAGACGATGTGGTATTTACATACATACGTTTTGCCTGGCAAATGTGTCTGCCTGTCCAATACAATACAAAACATCATTAAACCGAATGCTAAGAATGATAAATAAAAACAAAAACAACAACCATAAAACTGACGTTGTGTATTTAGCCGACAGTTTGAATAGTACTCGTTTGTGTGTTTTGTATAGAGACACAGCAACGAAAAGAACCAACAAAGTTAGCGAGTTAAACAACGACAAAAATCAAAAAACACACGAAATTTATAAGGGAGAGAGAGAGAGAGAGAGCGACAGACAGACAGACAGCAAGAGAGCCCATATAAACATACAAAAATTTTTGTGCGGGAAACAAACACACAAGAATTGTAAGACAATTTTTTCAATTGTTTAAGTGCAAGTGAGAAAGAGACCGCCATATATATGCTTGGGAAAAAAAACTTTGTAGTTTTTGTATTTCTATTGTACTACTCTTTGGCCTCGTGCGTATGCTCATACATTAACAGTTAGTCGCCAGACATTGACGCCGAGTGTTTCGTGTAGTTGTTTTGTACGTATTTTTTGTGTGTATTTTTTCAAAAGAAATACAGGAAAATTTTGTGAAAATAATTAAGAAGCCATGAATACTTTTACATTGGAGCGCAATAATTATCGTCGTAAATTAATTATGCTGGTTAAACAGCATCCAATACTGTGGAATAAGACCCAAGAGAATTACAATCGCAATCGGCCACAGAAAATACAGGCATGGCAAGAAATATCCGAACAGCTGAACATAACGGGTGAGTAAAGAGAACGAAAGATTATAAAGAATATGAAACCGAACAGAGTTACCATATATTTAAGAAAAAACGAAATTCTATTCTTTCCCTTTTAGTGGATAAATTAAGACGCACTTGGGAAAATTTACGTGACCAATACAGGCGTGATTTAAAGCGTGAAGTGCGTTATGGTTTCAAATCCAAGTGGCGTTTTTTCTCTGACATGGATTTTATACGTGATATGGTGTCTTGTAAGGAGAATGGTTTTAAAGAGATTGAATTCTCTGATTCGGATTCCGAACTGGATGTTACCGATCAACTACCCACCAACACCACTACAACAATACAAAATAATCTTAAAGCCTTGGTAACAGTAACCAGTAGCTCTGCCTCTACTTCAACCACTAGCAGCTCAAATTGTGGCCAGAATTTTCAACCCATAATCTTAACTAAACAGTGGCAAGCCTTGCCACCATTAACAGCATATCAAACTCAAACTGCCACAACTACCACTGGCTCAACAATACCCACAAATTGTGATTCCTCTCAAGGACAATGCCATCATACAACACCACCACCAGCACCACCACCACTACCGTTATCTGCACCTATAATACCATTGCTTAGCCAAGACATAAACTATGAAACTCTGACCAAACAAGAACCCGATATTGACTTGGAACTGGAGCAAACAACCCAGGCTATGGTAGATATTCAAGAACAATCCTCTTCTCTTAACAGATTACTGGAGATACCAAACGCCAGAGAATTTCAAGAACCTTGTGTCTCCACTTCGTCTATGAAACGTTCACGTCATTCGTTGGAGGAGAATTTGGATTCGATCTTAGCCTGTAGCAATGCCTCGTCAGTGCGGAACCAAGTCAAAAGTGACCCTGATCTCAATACCAAAGACGATGACTATTATTTTGTAATGAGTCTGTTGCCTTCTTTGCGTCAAATACCCAGACATCGTAAGTTTCCATTAAGAATTGGCATCATGAGTCTTATAGCCAAGGATTTGGAGGAGGTGTGCAAGGACCAAATAAGCAATTAGGATGTTATCGTTAATTTTTATTATTTCTTTAAATGCTTATAGAATAATAAATGAAATTTAAAAAAGAAATTCTAAAGATAATTTTTATTTATCGAAATGTTATCGTTTGTTATTTACAAAAAGTTAGCATATAAATTATGAACTTATTACGGCCGACAATATTGCTTAAACCTTGTTTTTGGAAAAAAGTATATTTATTGAAAATTTATCGATAATAATTTTTTATAGAGGATTTGGAGGAGGTGTGCAAGGATCAAATTATCAATTAGGCTGTTATCGATAACTTTTATAATTATTTAAATGCTTATAGAATAATAAATGAAATTTAAAAAAGAAATTCTAAAGATAATTTTTATTTATCGAAATGTTATCGCTTGTTATTTACAAATTTTAGGAGATAAATTATGAATTTATTATGGTCCACAATATTGCTTAGACCTTGTTTTTGGGAAAGAAAATGGATATTTTATCGAAAATTTATCGATAACAATTTATCGATAACTTTGAAAATTGAAAATTTAATGTTATCGACTTTTATTGGTAATGCTGCTGCTCATAATTCAGAATTGTTTGGTATTTTAAATTCTAATTTTAAACTTTTACGTAATCCAACATTGTTATCATAACCATCACGACCATTGTGTGCAGTTATCGAATTTCCCTAAACGTGTAATTCTTTATTCAACCCAATTAACATTCAATTCACATAAATTGTGATGCTGTTGCAACACACTCACATACATTGCCTATCCTTAAGCGAAATCAAATCAACCAAACGTTAGAAAGTCCCTTTAGAGTCCTTAAGGCAGTTGCAATAGCTGTTCAGCCTGCTAACGGTGGCCAAAGTAAGCCAGACGAGGCGGTAGCCTCTCTCTCTCTGTTCGTGTAACATTTTAAAATATCCTGCAGGACAATAAAAATAATTCAGGCACGCACAGGCACTGGCACTGTTACAGGCACTGTCAAGTGAAAATATTTTTAGAAAAGCAAAGAAAGGAACAGAAATTCTTATAAAATGTTAATGAACTGATGGGGACAGAGGTTAAAGAGAGGAAGGACGATGATATTTGTTAACAAACAAGGCTATTGAACGCTAACGACAGAAGGTTAACATACTTAAGCAGGCATAAAGACACTGACTAACTGGCCAATAACACACAACAATACATAGGTCGCTATAACAGCAATAACAGGACATTAGCGACTGACCGTGAGTGAGTGTGTATGTGTAAATGGGTCACATTGTTTATGGCTCTCAGAAGGAATGCCAAAAAATTGCATGTCGCCTGTACATGCCTAACAAAGAAATGGTGTTTGATGGTGGTGAGTGCTAAAACAGTTGAAGACATACGCATTTTACAGGGTTTCCTTAAGATGACCCCCTTTTTGTTGTTGTTGTTTTTTTTGTGTGTGCAGAATTCTGACCTTTTGTTTTGGTTTTAACACTTCCAATGTGTTTTCGGCAGCCATTCCCTTATAACTGATGTCCTGTTGTCAAACAGCAGACAATGTAAAGGATTTTTAAGGACTTTAACTAATTGTGGCCAGGTCTGGTTATTTATGAGTCACTTTAAAGTGTTCTATTGTTGTTATTGTACTTGTTGTTGGAATTTTAAATTATTTCCAGCAAAGAGGAGAACAAAAATTATTTTTAAAGAATGATTCATGACAGGCAAAGGAAAAGGGGCTGTTAATGTTGAGGCTTGTTTGGTAGGAACAGGTGCCAGGCATTAGTCATCAGGTGAACCAGAAATGCCATTGAAATCGATTAATTTACTGAAAGCAGTTGAGGTCAATTGAAATTTGTTTACAAGTGACGTTTCATTGACCTTAAAGCTCTTCTGTAAGCCAAGGCTGCCCCTTTTTTATGTCTGTCTGTTAGTCAATGGTTCAGTGATAAATTCTAAAAAAAGGGTTGTGCACAATAAATAGGTCTCGTGTTGTAAACCGATTTGGTTTCATTACATCCAAAGGCTTATGTATGACAAGACCTTCCAATCAGAGACAGCCTTGTTATGGCACAAGGAAACAACCTTCCTTACTTACACAAAACATACACTTACACTCGAGTGCAGCAGCACTGTTGCCTTCACATGCAACACACACGCATACCGCATTTCCAAAGGAACACACTCGTACACATGGTCGAGCATAACAGAGAAGCTGTTTACGAGAATTGAAATAAAAATTGTATCGCATAGACAAATACAATTGCATACGCGTAATACCGTTATTTATGCACACACACACACACAAGTGCACGTGCATTTACATTCAAGCGAAGATAAGAGCCAAGGATGCCGACAGACATGTGTTAAGAAAACAAGACGAAAAAAGAACACAGAAAAACAACATTCGCACAAGGGCAAGGACACTTAAGCATGCGTAGAGGATAACAAGGTAAAGGACATTGGTTTGAACAGAGAGAGAGAAAGAGGGAGTGAGAGTGAGGACACACTTTCTCGCTCTCATTATGTTAAAAAAAAATTAAAAAATGATTTGGATTTGAAGACCGGCAGAATATTTTCGATATTGACTTCTTTGTTGTTGTAGTTGTTCCGTTAAAAGGACTCCATTTCAGGGTCACGCTATTTTATTGTCAGGGTTATAAGAGCATTACGTTTTCGTTTCATTAGTTGATAAATATTAGACGATAAAGCGAGACAAAAGCCATTTGAAGGGCAGAAAAATTTCTTTTACTTGTCAAATTCGAGCTGCTACTGCGAAATCTTTTTTAAAGGTCCTGGCCTTCCTTTGAAATAAATTTAATAAATAATTGAGGTTAAGTAGGAACCATTAACACGCTGATTGCCGAGGCAATTTTCAGACAACTGGCCACGCAAGCCAACATTGACTTTTTGTTCTTTTCCCAGAAGCCATTTATCGATACTAGCACTGCTCTAATACGATTTTATTCGTAGCCACACAAAAATGGCAGGTTTAGTGAGTACGAGATAACTCGTATTTGGCAGCCTAGAAGGGAACGCAATCTAGGGGTTATTTAGTAGTCGGCAGTCAACGTGTTAAATTCTAAAATCCTTGATCTTTAGAATTTCGATTCATTCGATCTGACAAGTCGCGATTCCCCCTGATCAATTCCGTGTTTAACACGTCTAATTATAGTTTGTAAGTGACTTGAATTCAACAGAGCCTAAGGCGGCGCAGTAGGTTAGGTTCCTATGCATAGTCGCATGCCGAACATACATACTTACATACATATGTACATAATTGGCCATTACAACCCTTCAGTCAGGATTACGGCCTAGCTTCTGAACACCACTTATGTTGTGTGCGTTAATTTTATACATGAGTGGCGGGACCTACAGTTTAAAGTCGAGTCCGAATGACAGATTTTTGAGAAACTTTTTCATGCCAGTTTCATCGGTTCCGGACAATGGGGCCTGGAAGGGTGGTATGACCCACCTGTTAAGGGACTCCATACAAATCTAAACCGACGGTTCTAAGCTGAACGGAGCTGTTGGCGGTGGAATTTTTTCGGAATCGGTTGGAATAGCTGAGTCTATAAGACTGCCAGACCACTGTAGGGTCTTTCAGCAATACAGGCTGCGGCGATTATTATTGGGGACGCAAGGGTCTCCAAGGGGAACGTCACCATACTTTCTGATAGCCAGGCGGCTATCAAGGCTCTAAGTTCTAACGTGATAAACTCCAAGACGGTGTACGGCTGTCGCAGATATCTCGACGAGATAGCGGAACGATATGATATCCATATCGTATGGGTACCGGGGCACAGTGGAATTCCGAGTAACTGCAGAGCTGATGAACTTGCCAGGCGGGGCACGACCATCGAACTCTTCGATGAGTTCTCGAATCTATGAGGACCTACAAACTCATAATTGATAATGCGATCGTCGATTCCGTCCACGACAGGTGGGCGGCCTCGGACACGGGTAGAACGGCTCGTAAAATCTGGCCAAGGCTGGATGAGGGGCGCACAATAAGTCTACTTAAACTCCAAAGAGGCGCGCTCAATGTAGTTTTCGGTGTCATTACGGGGCATTGCATTATGGGTACGCATGCGAGGCGCATTTTTTTTTTTTTACGCCGAGGAGGGGTGAATGTTCCTAACCGCACCATAGAGGAAGTCGTCACATCCTCCGAGTGTGGGGCCCTCACCCACTAAATTCCCCCCCCTCGTCTCGTGGACTTGTGCCCACTCCGGAACTACGGTGGTATTACTTCGGAGTGGAGTCCTTTTGGCCATTTGGCCCCTGCGTGTTCATATCCGCGTCCGGATTTGATCCGGAGATGCGCCTCGCATTGGTCTTGGACACCTTGCTAACGACTTCTGCAGAAGCTGCAGGGATGAAGAGGAAGAGGAGACTGTCCCTCACCTGCTGGGTACATGCCCGGCTCTTTGCCAAAGGAGAAGGAAGTACTTGGGTACTTACTACATCGATTATCTGGAGGAACTGTCAAGGATTGACATTGGCAGCCTGAATCGCTTCATCAGGAGCTCCGAGTGGTTTTGAGATTAGGGGATAAGGGATAACTGTGGTAGCACAATGGGCCCAATGCGGCCTAAGTGAGTCCATCCAAGAATGTTTCTTGGATGGGCAGCCACCTCTACCTACCTACCTTCATTTACTCTCAGAGTTTTTGCCAGAAATCTGCTGAGAGGAAGTCGCCGAAGAAATATTTTTTTTTCATATTTCGTTTTGATGTCTGGCCTGGGGCTCGAACCCGGGCTTTACATCTAACAAGCGAACACATTACCTACTAGACTACGGCGAATACTATACAATACTTCCTGATGAATTCCGTGTTTACAATTGGCTTGAACTCAACAGAGCCTATAGCGCCACAGTAGGTCAGGTTCCCACGCACTGTCGCATGCCAATCTCTGGATCTTATTTAAGGTAGGTGAGCCCACGGCAGAATTTAAAACGATTGCCGTCGCCAAGCCGTTTCCAATGCCAGTTGCCCTACAACTTTATTAACAAACAACTATTCAACCCCCATTTTTTTTTTTGACAAACCATGACAACAAAAACTCTCCTTCAAATCAGAAAAATTTGACAATAACTTGCAAAAAAATATGGCAACTTAAGGGAGGGGGGTGTATTGAATGCAAACTTGCACTGGCCCTTTAACCAGATTAAAAAACGAGACATAGACACACAAACACAAACATGCAGACTTTGCTAACGGTATTAAGCATATTTCACTAATGGCTTAATAACTGTATATTTTACACGACAACAACAACAACAACTATGAAAGCAAAACTGAATTGCCAACCACGACTGCCTGCTGCCTTAGTTCTCAGTTGTTAAAGGACGACAAAGAGAAAAAAACCAAAAACTTTACAATGAAAGTTTGTGTAGAATTTTAAGGATATTAAACCAACAACCAACTTCTACTTAAAGCCACTAGACACCCCTTTTAGCCCAGACTTTCAATAAATGGGTTACACTTGTCGCAACAACAGCGACTCGAAACTGAAATGAAAATCATCCCCTGCTTTCAGTTCTACCTTCTTGCAATTGCAGCAGGAGCAGCAGCAGCAGCAGTCGGAGCCAAAGGAAATTTCAAATTTCTTGTTCTTCTTGTGTTTGCGCGTTGCCAGACCACATTTTTTTGCTTCTATAAGGAAGAAACCAAAACAAATGCAACAAAAAAAAAAGGAAGAAAAACATG
Organism: Sarcophaga rosellei; assembly: GCA_930367235.1. Classification (NCBI taxonomy): domain Eukaryota; kingdom Metazoa; phylum Arthropoda; class Insecta; order Diptera; family Sarcophagidae; genus Sarcophaga; species Sarcophaga rosellei. Next base: position 8,230,780 of record OV884020.1, on the reverse strand, counting down.
AAAACATTGTGCGACACTGACCTCATACCCTAAACTTGAAATACAAACGGACAAACAGACGAACGGACAGACAGACGAACTAAAACACAAATAGACAGACAGACAGACAGAAAGCTGAACAGACATTTACGACTACATAGAGAAATGAAAACCAGAGAGAGAGAGAGAAATAAACAATGTCTTCCATTTACTCTTCCTTACTACACTGACTTTGTCTGTGAGTGTTTCAAAATAATGCGAAACTGGGCATATGGAGCCACATTTCAAGAGCGGGGGAGGAGGCTGGTTTGCTGTATAAGGAAGCAGAACTCCTGGTAAAGCCATAACCATGTGGAAACTCTCGTTTTAAGATTCTTTATCAGGTTCTAGCGACAATGTTTTAAAAAGTCAGAGATTCCCTAACTTTTAGGAGAAGAAAGTTGGAAGTAATGGGTGGAGGAGGCATATTGAAAAGTAGGATAGAAGAAAGGGAACCTTCACCCTAAATAGCTACCAGAAACAAGGAAACGAGAGTTGAACAGTAAGAAAAAGAGTTGAAAGGAGTAAGAGAGTAGACCAGTCGGCAGACTAAATCGATCCGAACAAGGATGCGAGAGTAGAACAGTAAGAAAAATAGTTGAAAGGAGTAAGAGAGTAGACCAGTCGGCAGGGCTATAGAAAGGAAATTAAACCTATCCAACCAGGGTGACACAAGTATAAGTGCTTCCAACCCTTAGTGAAGAGAAAGTGACAGCTTAGACTACTGGTCCCCTCCTTACCTTTAACCAATCACCTTACTTACTTACTTAATTGGCCATAACAACCCGTTTAACGGATTTCGGCCTGCCGTAACACATCCTTCCAGGCGCCTCTGCTTCTTGCGCGTCTACGCCAGTTGGTCACACCAATCGATGACAGGGCTTCCTCGATTTGGTCCTTCCAACGGATACAAGGTCGTCCTCTTCGCCGACTTCCGCAGATTCCCGCATCAATTACCGTCTCGTCGGAGCATCCTCCTCCATTCGAACGACATGGCCGAGCCAGCGTAGCCGCTGGATATTAATACGCTGTACAACGTCTGCGTCGTTGAGGAGCTCATACAGCTCACTGTTGGATCGGATACAGAAATCATCGCCAACTCGCACTGGACCCAAGATCTTGCGTAGGACTTTTCTCTCGAACACTCGTAAGGCTAAGGCATCTGTTCTTAATAGGGTCCATGCCTCTGCGCCATAAAGAAGCACGGGGAGGATGATAGTATTGTGTAAACACTATCGATACATTTAGAGCTGATAGGACGAAAATGACTCTACTCGGCCTTATAAATTGCAGACATTTCAAGTTCAACATTTGAGAACCACTGTGCGCTGCTAAACTGAATAAATCATACACTGCTGCACACCAAGCGCCCGTACACTTCTCGCTTTCAATGTTGTTGTAAGAGTTGTTTTTATTTTCTTTTTTTTTTCTTCATTGTTGTTGGCTTTCGTTGTTGTTATTGTTTTTATTGTAGTTGTATTTCATTATTATTTTAAAATTCATTGACTTTTCTTTTCTTTCATTTCTCGTCTTTCATTTCAATTTTATTCTCCCATACAGAACGTTTTTAATATTCTCTCTCCTGATCTCTCTCACACTTGCCCTCTGCTGTACTGCACTTGAAAATATTTACACGCTACGGTGGCATTGTAAGAATTCTTGGGATTTAAGTCAATTCATTAGCTGGGGAAGTCGCCGCAGCCTTCTGGCTTATTAGACGGGACGAGTAGTCTGTTGGCTTATTAGGCCTGGAGCACGTAGTTCAAACTCCAGCTTAGATATTGTAAAGAGAAAGAAATACAGAATAACAAGTCGCCGTGGTCTAGTAGGTAGTGTGTTGGCTTATTAGACGAAAGGCATGAGTTTGAATCCCAGGTCAGACATCAAAACGAAATATAAAAAAAAAAATATTTCTTCGACGACTTCCTCTCAGCAGATTTCTGGCAAAAACTCTGAGAGTAAAAATTGCCATGAAAAGCTTCTCAAAAATCTTTCGTTCGGAGTCGACTTTAAACTGTAGGTCCCGCCACTCACGTATAAAATTAACGCACACAACATGAGTGGTGTTGAGAAGCTAGGCCGTAATCCTGTCTGAAGGGTTGTAATGGCGAATTATGTATGTATGTATGTAATTTCTTTCGGAGCCTTCCTCTCAGCAGCTTACTGGAAAATCTCCGAAAGAAGAATAAAATTGCCCTGAAAAGTTTCTCAAATCTGGGATCTCCACTCGTGGATAAAATTAAAACACTCAACATGAGTGGTGTGAGAATCTAGGTTGTAATCCTGACTACAGAGTTTGTAAACAAGCAAGTAATCTCATGTTTGATGTCCCACAACTTGCATGGAACTGCTATTTAAACTATGACCTCACAGGGCCTCTCGAGTGTATTCGCTAAGCGTGGTTAACCCCTGCTACCTAATTGGAACACATTTTTCCTTCCGAGTTCAGCATGAGAATTTAAAAAAATTCCTAAGAAATCTTGGAACACTTTTTGTTGTGTAGGGCGCATCATAAGATCACCCTTGCTTAACTACAATTTTCTCATTCGTTTCGTTTCGCTTCTCTTTCTCTTTTAACAATGTTTTGTTTTGTTTTTGTTTATTTGCTCTCTGTCTGCTTTTTTTTTTTTTGTTTGGTCTCGCTTAATGTATTTAAAATAAATGTAACAGTGTGTGTGCGTGTGTGTGTAAACAAATGCTTGTCTGAAAAGGATTTCTTTCAATGTGTATGTGCCTGTATAAAAGTGGATGACTTGTCTGCAATATCTGCTGCTTAGTTTATGCGATTGTTTGTTGTTGAATATTCTAGTCTGGTCTGCACTTGCACTCGATATTATTCTCTCTCTCTATGTGTGCAATTCTCTGTAGTACTCTACTACTCTCACTACTTAGTGCTGCTGCTCATACCTACCACGACCTACCCATACCCCATATAAATTAAGCTCTTGTAATATGTTCTGTGTGTGTTCTTTACTTAAGTTATGCATATGCATGGCCACTGTTAACATACGAGTGTAAACTTTGCAGATTTATTTTATTCATATTGTTGTTGTTGTCGCTGTTGTTCTACTGATGTCTGTACTTTAGCTACCCATACATTTGAAAACTCGTATGCAGAGTAATGTACAATGCACATGCATTTGAGAGTATGTACGTGTGTTGAAGTTTGCAAAAGTTTCATTTCATTTTATGTTGTTTGTTTTGTTTTGTTCTTGTTGTAGGGCTAAACGAAACAGAATGTTTTTTCACTTTTTTTTTTGTTTTTTTTTTGATTATCGTAACCATAGTTCTCAATTTCAGTCTCGTTAACGACGTCATGTCGTACGTTTGTCGCGCTTTTAAGTTTTCGAGTGAATTTTTTTTAGAATATTGTGACTAAAAATAAAATCACAAGCCAAACATAACTAAATTGTACATTGAAACTAAAAGTTAATTTCTTTATTAAATTGTTTACATTTCTTTTGTATAAGAAAAATAAATTAACACAGTATTTATTACTATAAAGAAAAGAAGTTTTTATAAAATAATTGTGACCTTAAAACAAAGAAGTAACAATAAGGAAACCGCAAGAGAGGAATACAACAATTAGTAAAAAAAAAAATATGGTGGGTTTAATAAGTAAAACAACAAAAACAAAAAATAATAAAAAATGGAGTTAAGAAAGAGTGATTGAAATAGAAAATAAAAGTGATGTTCTTTTTGTAATAATGAGACTTAAAAATTATAAGAAATAAATGTTAAGAATTAAGAGAGAAAAAAAAATAATAATAATATTTAAATTATAAAATTGTTTATAGGCATAGTTTTTATAAAAAAATTAATCTATTTATTTATAATAATAACAAAATAAATAAAAAAAAAACAAAAATTGTTATACAATTAAATAATTAATTGGAAAAAATATGTGCATAAATATTTATACAAAAAATTAAATAAAAAATTATTTTTATGTTTTAATAATTAAAAAAATTAATTAAAATTAAAAGATATAAAAATTTTTAAAAATCAAGTAAGAATATATTTTTTAAAAAGAAATTTTTAACAAATTTAAAAATTTATTTAAATTTAATTAAATTTGATTTAAATTAAATTTAATTTGATTTAAATTTAAAAATCATATTACTCTTTTTTGTGTGGATAAACAAAAGTTAAAAAAACAAATTAAATAAAAATAAATACTGAATTTATAATAAAATAATAATACATAAATAATAATAATAATAATAATAAATAAATAAATAACTCTTTTTTGTGTGGATAAACAAATATTAAAAAAATAAATAAAAATAAATACTGAATTTATAGTAATATAATAATTGATAATAAAATAATAATAAATATAATTTATAATAAAATAAAAATAATTATAAATAACTAAATAATAAATAACTCTTTTTTGTGTGGATAAACAAAAATTTAAATAAATAAAAATAAATACTGAATTTATAATAAAATAATAATAAATAATAAAATAATAATAAATACAAATAATTTATAATAAAATAAAAATAATAATAAATAACTAAATAATAAATAACACTTTTTGGTGTGGACAAACAAAAATTAAAAAAAAAATAAATAAAAATATATACTGAATTTATAATAGAGAAAATATTAATACATGCTATTATAAAAAATTAAAAATGCAATTAAAAATATTTTACAACATTTAACAAATGTAATTAAAGTTTTTTTATATTTAAAAATTGAATTAAATATATAAAATAATTATAAAAAATACAAAAATAAAATATAATAAATAATAAATATTATTAAAAATATAAAATTAAATTAAAATTAATTAGAAAAAAATGTTTGATTTAAAATATAACAAAATAAATGCGTGGTTTTCATTAATTAGAAAAATATATTAGACATTTGTTTTTTGTTAAAATAATAGCAACAAGTTTAAAATTGAATTAATCGGCATAAAATAACGATTAAAAATATAAAAATAAAATATAATCAATAATAAATATTATTGAAAATATAAAAATTAATTAGAAAAAAATTTATTTACTTAAAATATAACAAAATAAATGAGTGGTATTTATTAATTAAAAAAAAATATTAAAAAAATTTTTTTTAAATATTAGTAACAATTTAAAATTAATTTTTTTTGTTTTAATTATAATGTTAATAAAAAGAAAACATAAATTTTTGTTGTGCTTATGAAGCATAAAAATTATTAATTACGACTGTAAAAATAGAGAAGATTTTGAAATCCTTACAAATTTTGCCTTTCTCCTTTAAAAAGTTTTTCTTTTTTTAAATTTATATAAACAAAACTTTGCGATTAATGGAAAACTTATTTACAAATATTAAAAATTGTTCTTAAACTATTAAAAAATATAAATAATAATTAATATTTTAATTTTATTTAATTTAATTAATTTTTTTAAAAGTTATCAAAAGAAAAAGAAGTTATAAAATAATTAAATAACTCTTGGAAGCATATAACAAATTATTTTAAATGAAAAATCTGATTTTTTTTCGAAAAAAAACCTCTTTTTGTATGAGAAAGCCTAAAAATTAAGAAAGAGATAAATAAAACTCGGTAAAAAGGAGTAAAAATTCTTTCCGACGGTAATTTGTCCATGATTATAATGAATAATTAAAAAGCATTTAAAACAAATTATTAAAAAATATTTAAAAAAATTAAAAAATAATTCATTAAAATGTAAAAATAATTAATAAATTAACAAAATCTATAAAAATAAAAAAATAAATATTTCAGTTAATAGACATACATATCTTTAAATACCGGAATTAATCTAATTTAATAAAAAATCATAAAAGCAATTAAACATCAATTATAATTTATTTTCTTTTTATAAAACAAATTAAACCAAACTATTTAAAAACAATTCATTTTATTTTATATTTTTTAAATAATATAAATAGTTAAAAATAATAATAAATCGTTAATAAATAAAAATTAAAAGAATTATAATTAATAAAATTAGTGGACGACAGTATAATAATAAAAAATAAATAAATAATAAAATTAGTAAATAATAAAAAATAATAAATAAACAATAAAATAAATAAATAATAAAATAAGTAAATAATAAATAAATAATAAAAAATAAATAATGAATAAAAAAATAATTAAATAAATAAAAAAAAAAATAATTAAAAATATATTTTATTTAAAATTAATACAAAAATAATAAATAATAATGAATAAATAATTATAAAATTAAATATATTACAAAAATTATTATGTATATTAGATAATTGGGCCTCACCAACCCTTCAGTCAGAATTACGGCCTTATATTATATTATTTAATTAATAATTAAAAAACGTATATCAAGTAAAATTAAACATTTAATTAAAATAAAATAAAAAATAAATTAAAAAAGGACACTCCATTCTGAAAACTACTCGGTTGTGTTGTGTATTTCGTGCCCATATATCGTTCAATTCATATTCTCATTGTCCTCAATCCCACAGCTATTGACGGTAACTGCTCCAGACATATCTTCTATTGAAAGGATAAAAAGAATATTAATTATTAGAAATTATATTATTTAATTACTTGATTGATAATTGCAACCCTTAAACCAGGATTAAAATTTAGCTTATCACACCACCCATGCAGTGGGTGATAATTTTCAGCATGGGTGGCGGTGGATCGACTTTTACTGATAGATTTTTGAGAGATATTTAATGGCAATTTTATTTTCGCTTAGTGGTTTTGTCAAGAGACTGCAGAGAGAGAGAGAGAGAGAGAAAGTCGTCGAAAGCCTGAGACCACGAGCTCTCGTCTAATAAGTCAATACACTGCCTAGTAAATTAAAGATACTTCAGTATTCATTATTAGTAAATCTTTCTTTCTGTTTACATACATATTTTCTTTGGAACAAATGGAAGTCAATATGGAAGACATTTTACAAAAAAAGTTTGGCAACTGCTGAAAATATTTCTTTAAAATATTTGCTATTTAAAAGGATTATTACCATAAAAGTAAATGAATTATTACTTACGGCATTCTAATAACACAGTTATTTTTTAATTAAACTATAAAAGAAACATTTTTTATAAGAATATTAAAAGAAAAAAGGTTTGGGAAACACTGTGTTTGCTCATACAATAATTACAGCCCCAAACTTCATAAGAGATTTACATTTTATCGTTAATTTACAATTTTCTCACCCTGTGTTTTTCTTATGAAACCTACTTAAATTAACGGTTTAATTGACTTCCAACATTGACATGGCAATTGAATTTAAAACCTATCACAGGACATTACAATAAACATTGAATTGGTCTTACAAGGTTTCGATTTTATTTCCAACGTTTTAATGCGATGATGGTTAAAGGAATGTCTTGACTCTCAATGCAAAAAAGAAAATTTTAAAAAGAAATTCAATGTCATCATCCTTTACATTGAATAAAAAGGACAACGTAACCTTACATAAATCAAGGATATACATAAACAAGTAGTACAATTAAATTAAAAATAACTGTTAAAATCTCTATAGTATAATAAAAACGAAACGTATGTACATGCATATATACATACAAACTGTAACACTCTTTAAGTGTTAAATTATTAACAGTTTCCACTGTTAACATACGGAAGATACATAGGCTGTTATGATTCCCTTGATAGATTCAAATGAACTTGAATTCTAAGGTTTTTCCTATACAATACAGAAAGCACACACATGCACACACACACACAGACTTGTCTCTCTCTCTCTTTCTCTATTTCTCTTTCTGTTTGCTTACATTCCATATTTCGAGTTTTCTGCTGTTGTTTGTTTTTATTGTTAATAGCAGTGGGTTAGTAAAACTGTTATAAAAAGTTTTGTGTTATTGAGAGCTGATTTCTTCTCTTTTCTTTTTACAACAATAATAACAATATCACAACCTGTACACACACACCCTCATGCAACCTTTTCTAATATTCAGTGTTAAGGTCAGGTATCATGATTTTACATGTTTTAAAACTTAAATGTTTGTGACAACAACAACAATTGTAAATAACTTTTTTTTTATAAATTTTATATTGTTGTTGTTCTTATTATCTATACTTGGCAACGTATTATGTATTATTATTATGTGTTGAAACATGCATACAAATTTGTAACGGTAATATGTGCAGTACAAATAAGTTTCTCGTAAATAATGGCGGCGGCATTTTAGTTGTTTTTATTTTATTCTCTCCAAAAGCACTAAATGTAAACATTTGTTGTTTTTTTTCTTTGTATGTACATGTAGTTAAGGAAGTATAACAAATCTAACGTTGTTGTTGTTTTTATTTGTGTTATTTTCAAAGTTAAACTTAAATGTTGACAAGTTATTAAGTATGTATTTACACTTGCAATTACAAATGATTTGGTGCATTACACACACGGTTGTAATAAAATTGAGCATGTTTCCATTTGCTTGCCTTGCAGAGATAGGTTATGTTTATAATATGCCACTCTCTTGGCTATTACGAAAGCATGAAATATTTCTCACATTAATTAATTTGAATAAATCTTTACTAATTTGATTTAAATCAACCCTGAGGAATAATGTCACCAATACAAACACAAACACTGGCACACAGTTAGAAATAATTAAAAACACTTTGTAGGCAACGTCCGAAATTATAGGCTTTTGTAGCCTATACACGCACAATCATGCACATACAATATTTACATATTAAAAATATGCTGCTGTATAGGTGTACACATAAATCATAAAAAAAACTGAACCCCAACCTACCTCAATATACAAAGAAATGAGAGCGAACAACAACAACAAAGCGACAGTCATAAAAATATAATCCAAAAAAAAGAAAAACAAACAAAAGATAAGAAGAAAACATGTTCGCACAATTTAAACAAGATGTAAACTCATACACACACACACTCTCTTACATGCAAACGCAATAACTCTTCTTCATTTTTATTTTTTTTTGTTCACACAAACCTAAAGCCTACCCCAACCCAACATACTTGAATACATGCTCAATTACATGCTAGTTAAATGTAATGCTAAGATTAAATGAGAGCCAAACAGAAACAGCGAGAACACAGAGAGAGAGAGCAAGAGAGTAACAATATAATTTATTAAGCAGTTTGCTTTTGAATAAACTACTACCCCACTTCCTATTTGTAAAAAAACAAACAAAAGTGAAACACAAACATTCTCTCATGACTTTGAATGTAAAAGAAATACGAAATGTAATGTTACGATACGAAGCAAGCATATGCTTGCTTCTGTTATATTGTTTTTTTCCGTGCTCTCTTAACATTTTAACTCTTTAAGGTCATTTCGTTTTATTTACTTTACACTTTTACAGTGTTTGATGTTTGTGCCTGTTAGCACAGTTCGTATAACAGTGGAGAGCAGCTGTGTATGGCATAATAAGAGAGTAGAACAAATCATGTATAACTATAAAACGGGTTGCCATATTAGAAAACTTGTTTTTGAATACAATTCCCAAGGAAATTTGTAAAATAGGGAGTTTTTTTTAGAAAAATGGCTTTAACTAAGGAATTCTTATTAAATTCAAGGAGATTTAAATCGAATAGGTTCTAAGCGGTATTTTCGTTATTGAACTACAATCAAAAGCAGGTTCAGGCATCGTGTGGTCAATAGGAGGATCTAATCATTAGATTCTAATGAGTCTATGTTAGGTTAGGTTAGGTCGGAGTGGAAGCTCTGATATCACAAAGGTCACTTGAGCACGCATAGCGGCCCGTTGTGATGCCACGGGTGAACGCAGTCCCTGTACTGATCAAGTTCCACCAAAATCAGGGAAGAGGAAGAAGTTGGTCAGCGCAAGGGCTGCACATCGAAAGCACGACTACCCTACACTGGAAAACCAGCCAGAAAGTTTGATGAACGAAGCTATATCCTTGACATCAATAGATGACAGCTCCGTCAAGCTGACAAGAAATGGTGAGCCAAATAACCTATATCTACACCTAGCTAATGCGTCTATACCAGGCACAGTTACTGTATTTCCATTTCCATTTTGTGGCGTTCAGTCTTATTAATGCTTTCATAGCTACTGTGTGTCGCCAATAGATCTGTTTGTAGCCAGACAATGGCTCAAATAAATAGAGTTAGATTTATTTTACATACATACATACATAATTGGCCATTTCAACCCTTCAGTCAGGATTACGGCCTAGCTTCTCACACCACTCATGTTGTGTGTCGTATTTTTATACTTGAGTGGCGGGACCTGCAGTTTAACATCGACTCCGAATGACAGATTTTTGAAAAACTTTTTCATTGCACGTTTATTTACTCTCAGAGTTTTTGCCAGAAATCTGTTAAGAGGAAGTCGCCGAAGAAATATTTTTCATTATTTCGTTTTGATGTCTAGCCTGGGGCTCGAACTCGGGCTTTAAGTCTAAGAAGCGAACACACTAAATATTAGACTACGGCGACTACTAGATTTCTTTTATGCAAAGCTAAATGCATAAGTCCCTTGGAAAGGAATACAACTTTTATATATGGCTCTGGGGTTCGAACCCGGGCTTTACGTCTAATAAGCGAACACACTACCTACTAGACTACGGCGAATTCTAGATTTCTTTTATGCAAAGCTAAAGCTTTCCCTTGGAAAGGAATACAACTTTTATATATGGGCCGGTGTCCCAAAACCTATTTTAAGGCTTGTCGCCGACGTACAGGAAAGGAGCAGAGTGTTGGCAGGGTACCCAATACTATTAATTCATTGCGACTTGTGTTTCACTGTTCTATCGCTACTATAAAGGATTTTGTTTTAGCGAAGTAAAAGAACTTCTTCCAGAAAATCATTTATTGATACATAGCACTCGCCTTTCTTGCAGGGCATATCCGTTTGTGGGTCACACTATGTCTTACAGGGGAAATTTGCTCTTCAGCCGCATTATTTGTACGTGGAAGGCCTTACTCGGGCTTCACTATGTCTTACAGGGAAAATTCGCTCTTCAGCCGCACTATTCGTATGTGAAAGGCTCTACCAGCAAAATTTTTTCCTGTCATGTTGTCGTCCGATGTTGATAGATTTATATTTAACAAGGGAATAGAGTTTTCTTTTTTCCTCTCCCCCCCTCTGTTCATTTTCCTAAATCCTCTACAACACACTGTATGAGTAGGAGCTATCCCCTTAAGTCTTGGTTGCTCACAAAAAAAGTCCTAGCCTTATACATTATTTTATTTTCTATTCATTTTATATTTTTAGTTTTACTACGAATAAATCTTCAATGTTTTTTTGATTTATTAAAATAAAATTTAAGAAAAATAAAATTTAATAAAAAAAATATCTTCTGTGAGTCAATTAATAAAAAATAAAATGGGCAACACTGTAAAAATTCTATGTATTCTGTTATTATGTTATATTCTAACAGTTTTCATTTAGCGAGTATAACACAGAGATTTTGTTCTGTTATATTGGTTTAGTTTTGTGCAAGAGATAACAGGTTCTGTTAATGGTTTCACTTTCATTGAGTAGCACAGCAACCAACACAGTGCTTGCTTGTTGTGTTAAGCAAAACCAAGAGATTTGATTTTGGGGGTCAAGTTCTCTGTTAAGAATATTTGTTTTGCTTGTTGCTGTTGTTGTTGTTGTTGTTTCGTTTTTGCGTGTGCTTTTATTTTTATTTTTTTGTATAAAATGAAATGGAGAGTGAGTGTGAATGTTAAATGTTCTAATTGTGTACTACACAGTGTGTGCGGTTGTCGTTCTCTTTACAGTAGAACTATAGGGAGACTGTGTTGTTGTTCTGTTGCTTTTGCTGTTGTTCTGTTTTTTGTTTTTTTTAAAGAGAATAAGGGGAATGCATGCATGTTATTGCAAATAAAAGCGAATTTTTAGTCAGAGAAAGTACGTTAAATGAAACGGTTAACAAACACACGGTATTTTTATCGAAGCACATAACAAACGTAATTTGTTTTTGTTATTATTACAGTGTTTTAGTGTTTTTTAATAAAAATAATAATGTATTAAGCAAATAAGAAAATTGTTTATTGAAAAAGTTTTAATTGAAATATCAATTCGTATTGCAATGTTAAAAGCAAATTACAAAAATTAATTTCGCAAAAGAAAAAAAAAGAAAATGGCCGTGTTACAAAGTAAATAAAATAGGCATAAGAAAAAAAGAAATAAATCTACAAAGCAAGAAATAAAGAAAAAAAAAAGTGAAAAAGCATTGAAAGTGAATTAAAAAAAAAAAATAATTTTGTTTTTGGCTGTCGGAAAGTGTTAAAACAGGTGATTATTTATTGAAAAAAAAAATATTTTTTTTAGAAAATAATTATTTTTTTGCCTTACATATGGAAAAGGAAAAATACCATGATGATGGTTTTTTATTGTAAAAATAAACAGTGTGTCCTTGTCCTTGGCTAATGCTAAAATGTTAGAACAAGTTTTTTTTTAAATATAAAACAAAAACAAAAACAATAATTACAACCATGACAACGAAAATCTAAAAGCCTTCCTTAAATAAATGGCAAAAAAGAAAAGCAGAAGAGAAACAAACAAAAATATTCTTGTCTATAACATGCTCAAACATGCTATTTAATGTTAATTAACAGTGTGTATGTTAAATTCTTTACATTGAAATTTTGTAAAGAACATGCATGGCTCTCTCTCTCTCTGTTCTCTTAAAAGTGTATTAACAAATCGAAAGCTCTTTAACTGTTATAAACACAATACCTTGCTCCATATTTACAATACATACGATAAAACAAAACTCATAAATAATGTTTGTTGTTGTTGTTGTTTTGCAATTTCAATTTCAATGTTACATTTACACACGACACTGTGTGTGTATATAGTATGTGTGTGTGTGTCTGTGTTTAGTGTTTTATTGTATTTTATTTAGTGATTTTCCTCATTGTCGTCATTCACTGTCACTGCCAATGTCAAAGTCGGCTGTGGGGTTCGTTTTTTTTCCTTGTTGTGAATGACAGAGAGGGGGAGAGATAGGAAAAGTGTGTGTATATATGTTTGTGTAATTTGTGTTTGCTCTACTACACTACACTATGGATAGGTAATTAGTATCTGTTCTGCTAATTTTAACATTCGAAAAAAAAAATTCGGCTTTGAAATCTTGAATTAATTTCTGATTGGAATACAGCCATTTGGAGTACACACATATGTTAAACTTGTAAATGAAGTTTGAGATATGGGAGATACATATATAGGTATGTAGGTGGAGGCGCTTGTTCTTAAAGCCTTATGGGCTGGGCTATTTCAATTGATTCCGTGATAATTCCATCAATCTCGGCTTCATTCAATTTGGAGCCATTAATGAAGTTGTGTACAGAGCCGTTTTCAAGACCTTTCTATCGGGAATGAATATCCTAAACCGCTTTGAGTGATCCTATTGCGATATCATGCAATCACTACTGCTTTGTTTTAGAATCCTTAAGTCTCTAGTATTTCTTTCCATACACCATTTGCATATAGTCCGTATGGTGTACTATTTCTTATATGCTCAAAAATGGCCACTGATCTTCGAGAGAATTTTCATATATTTTTTGGCCAAAAATCGAAAAATCGTGTTTTTCAAAATTGAATATCTCGACGCACAAAGTTAGTGCAGCTATCCCACTACCACGGTTGGAAAGATGACCCTCTGGACTAGCATTTGTATATAGTCTATATAGTGCACTATTATATGCTCAAAAATGGCCACTGATCTTCAAGGGAAGAAGGTGCGCTTCAAAAGAAATTTTGCAGAAATTGTTTGAGAAGAAACATTTTTGGCATGTACGCCTGGCTATTTGGCAGTGCGCCGTAAAGGATTAAGTTTCATCCAACTCAACCTATAATGATCGAGCCGATGATAGCAAATGAAGATTGGCCTCTGACGCTATCAACGATCTTGCAGTTGCAAAATGTCTTTTGGTGCTTCTCACGAAAGATTTATCAATGAACGGTTTACAGATAAAGGCGGCCAGTGTTTTATAAGTCTTTACCTAACATATATACATACATAATTGACATCCTTCAGTCAGGATTACGGCCTAGGTCCTCAACACCACTCATGCTGTGTGTGTCAATTTTATCCATGAGTGGTGTACATACACCCATACATACATACATACATTATTAGTTATTATAACCCTTCAGCCAGGTTTAAAACCTAGATTCTCACATCAATTACAACAATTTTATCCATGAGTGCAGGGACCTACAGTTTAAAGCCGACTCCGAACGACAGATTTTTGAGAAACTTTTCATGGCAATTTTATTTACCCTCAGAATTTTTGCCAGAAATCTGCTGAGAGGAAGTCGCCGAAGAAATATTTTTTTTCATATTTAGTTTTGATGTCTCACCGGGGTTTTGAACCGTGGCTTCGCGTCTAATAAGCCAACACACTACCTACTAGACTACGGCGACTTCATAGGCCTTTTGGTCCTTTTAATTAAAGCGATGGTATCTCCCACGTATATGATTGTAAATGGGAAACAGAGTTGAATTCTCTACATTCTTCTCGGTATTGCATCTTGTTGTTCAGAAGTACTAATTAGTGCACTTAATGTCATTTAATGTCTCTCCTTCCAACCCTATTGTCCTGATCAACCTAAGGATGCTGTTCGGTATCAGAAAAGATAATTTCCTGCCTATTCCATGACAATCACTCAAATTCAGCCTTCTGAGATACATTCGCGCTAGGGACATTTATTAAATCTTAAGGTCCCTTCACTTTTGTTTATAGTTAACACACTTAATATGGGTAGTGTAAATAGCTAGGTTATGCAGGTGTTATTGTGCCCAGTTTAAGAGTGCATCATACTTTTATTATCTAGAATGTTAAAAATTTATGAAAAAAATTTATTTTAAATTACATACATAATTGGCCATTACAACCCTTCAGTCAGGATTACGGCCTATCTTCTCACACCACACATGTTGTGTGCCTTAATTTTTATACTTGACTGGGGGGACCTACAGTTTAACGTCGACTCCGAACGACAGATTTTGAGAAACTTTTTTTTTAAATTATTTTCCAAATTAAAAAGAAAACCAGAAGTGTAGACAATCAAAATGATCTTCATTCTAGAAGGATAATTATTATTTTAAACTAAATAAAGCAGATCGAGGAACAAACAAAAAAAAATCAACAAATCGAAATTCTTAAACACTTATAAAGTGCAAAAATTAATTCATGACATGAACAAATAGATTCTATTTGGGCAAATGTTAAACAAAAAAAAAAATCTAAATAAATTATTTGTATATATGTATGTATGTACGTATTATAATATATTTCTGTAGATAGAAACACACAAAAAATTATCGAAAAATCGAAAAAAAGCAATGAGAGTGAGTGAGTGTTTAATACACTGAGTTTTTGTTTGCAAATCTAATAATAAAACAACAACAATAACAACATCAATAATATTAATAATAACAATAATAATAATAATAACAACAAAAAAGAACATGAAATGAAATGAAATGAAATGAAAAAAGAAAAAGCAATACAAGCGAAAAATAATTTTTATTTTTATAAGTTTACGGCAGCAAAAATATTTCAAGGTTATCTCACTCTCTCACTTGAATAAAAAAAGCGAATAAAAATACGAGTAATACACCTCAAAACAAATAATAAAAATAAAAAAAAAACATTAATAAAAATTAAAAAAAGAATAACACAAATTATAACACGAAAAAAAGTTTAAAAAAATGTTTAAGAAGTATAAAAAAAAATGAAAATTAAATTAAAAAAAAAAAATAATAAATAAAATTAAACACTGTAAGAAATTAAGTTTTAAACTTTAGAAATTTATAAAATATAAAAAAATTAATTATTTGTTATAAAAAAAAATAAATAATAAAATAAATTAAAAGCCATGCAAAAAAATTAATTTAAAACTAAAAAAATATATATAAAATAAATTAAAAGAAGAAAAAATAAAATAAAACACTGTAAGAAATTAAGTTTTTAACTTAGGAAAATTATAAAAAAATAAAAAAAATAACACAAATTATAACAAGAAAAACAGTTTAAAAAAATGTTTAAGAAATATAAAAAAAATTGAAATTAAATAAAAAATAAAATAAATCATAAATAAATAAAACACTGTAAGAAATTAAGTTTTAAACTTAGGAAAATTATAAAATACAAAAAATTAAATATTTGTTATAAAAAATTAATAATAAAATAAAAGAACTGCAAGAAATTAAATTACAACTAAAAAATATATAAAAAATAAAATAAAAGAAGAAAAAATAAAATAGAACACTGTAAGAAATTAAGTTTTAAACTTAGGAAAACTATAAAATAAAACAAAAAAAAAATAAATATTTGTTATTAAAAAAAATTAAATAATAAAATAAAAGTCATGCAAGAAATTAATTTAAAACTAAAAAATATGTATAAATTAAAATAAAACACTATAAGAAATTAAGTTTTAAACTTAGGAAAAAAAAAATTAAATATTTGTTATTAAAAATATAAAATAATAAAGAATAAAAAAATAATAAAATAAAATAAATAATAAAATATAATAAATAATAAAATAAAATAAATAATAAAATAAAATAAAAGCCCTACAAGAAATTAACTTACTACTAAAAAATATATATATAAAATAAAATAAAAGAAGAAAAAATAAAATAAATAATAAAAAATAAAATTAAAATATTATTTTATACATACATACATACAAATTTTCAGGTTTAAAATTAAAGAAAATATATATTTAAATAAAATAAAAAACTTAAATTAAAAAAAAAATCACTTTCAGATATATAGGAAAAATATAAAATAAAAATAAAATATGTAATATTAAAAAAAAGAATAAAATTAATTAATAAAAATTGAAAATTAAATATAAACGAAAAAAAAAAATATATATATATATATATATAATTTAGAGTTAAAAAATGATATTTAAAAAAATAAAAAATA
This sequence comes from Sarcophaga rosellei, assembly GCA_930367235.1. Lineage (NCBI taxonomy): Eukaryota > Metazoa > Arthropoda > Insecta > Diptera > Sarcophagidae > Sarcophaga > Sarcophaga rosellei. Next base: position 8,213,896 of record OV884020.1, on the reverse strand, counting down.
GCGGAAAATAATAATAAAATAATTATAAAATAAAAATAATAATAAATATTTATTATTTTTTTTTAATATTTTAATATTTAATATTTAATAAATAAAACTGAAATATAAATAAAATAAATAAAAAAATAAACTTTGAAAAAAATATGTAAAAATATTAAAACTAGTGAATTTGTACTAAATTTCTATATTAAATTCTTATTTAAAATAAAAAACAAAAATTTTTTAAAAATAAAACAAATGTTATTAAATATTTCATATCTTTTTGTTCTTTTTTTTCAGATTTTATAAAAATGGCAACAACTTGATATATTCCCATAAAGAAATACAAAATAATTTTAACAACAAAACTTCTTCTATAAAAAAAACAAATATTAAAAAAAAATAAAATATTAAAAATAAAAATATAATTTTTATAAATACATCACACAATAATTATTTAATAATTTATTAACTTTAAAAAAACGTTTAAACACAATCAAAACTTAATTTTGTTTTAAATCAACCTACAATATTAAACATAACATATTAAAAATAAATTATTATTATTATTATTAAAATATTCTCAAATCATTAAATTATAATCAAATTATTATTCTCCTTATATATACGGAATTAAAAAAAATATTTACGTTTAAAAGCAACGTATAATTTAATTAAAATCAATTTTGGAAATTAGTTTTGGATCAACTCATCGATTGATTTAATCAAGATTCATTACAAAAATAACAACAACAACAACATTAATTATATATTTATTAACAACTTATTCCTAAGGTAAGTTGAACATTTTTAACACAATTTTATAAACTTAAATTGAAAATTAATTTAAAAAAAGCAAATGTTTATTACAAGGGAGTTATGCTTTGAGACTCAATTGGTTTACTTTTTTGTACGCTTCCTCACTTGAGTCGGATGCATGACACCCTACTGTTAGTTTGCACAAGGCGAACCTTATCCCACATAGAGTACTCCAGAAAGCACTTTATTATGTCTGAAACAATTTCAATCTCACCAAGGAATTAGTTATCGTTAGTTATCGATTAGTTAAAGTTCTTACAAACACTTAAACTCTACGAACACCAACTGAAGCAAAAAAAAGTCAATCTTTCACGAAAGTGCTGTCCGGAATTATCTCCCCAGTCTTGGCTAGCCATGGTACTAAGGCTTCCAAAACAGGTTTCTTGACGGTTAGGCGTTACTTGAGATTGGAGATATAGGCGTCGAAGCTAATTGGATCTACATCGGATAAAAATGAATTTGTGGGGGAAATGGACATAGTGGGTTGGATAGCTACGGTATCAAGGATGGCAAAGCAGCAGTCTAGCCCCCTTACTTCTTAAGAAACAAATTCGTTATAGTAGCAATAGAACAGTTAATCACCAACCACACTGAGATGGTGCTGCTGCAACGAATTAATATAGTTGAGTACTCTACCGTCATTTAAAGGCACCGTCACCCTCTCCTGTATGCAGTCAAAAAGCCTTTAAATGGACTTAAAAAGATACCGGTCCATACATGACATGACAGTCATATTCCATACATCCATATGTACATACATAATTGGCCATTACAACCCCTCACTCAGGATTACGGCCTAGCTTCTCATACCACTCATGTTGTGTGCGTTAATTTTATATGTGAGTGGCGGGACCTACAGTTTAACGTCGACTCCGAACGCCAGATTTTCGAGAAACTTTTTCATGGCAGATTTATTTACTCTCAGAGTTTTTGCCAGAAATCTGCTGAGAGGAAGACGCCGAAGAAATATTTTTTTTTCATATTTCGTTTTGATGTCTGGCCTGGGATACGAACCCGGGCTTTACGTCTACAGCGACTACGTCATATGCCATAAGTAGTTTAAATAGTAAGGAGATCGGATTCTTGCGCTGCCTTAAGAAACCGAGGCACTGGTATACTTCTTTCATGATAATACCTTGTGCTCCCAGAAAGTTGTGAAGCGTTCAAACAGAGTTAACAATTTCATCCCAAGAAAAAACAGACATAGTCTGGAATATCCCTTCTAGCTCCTTAATTTTTTATATTGTCATATCTCTTTAGATTTTTCATACACAGTATAATTGTTAGTAAATATTCTAATAACGGTAAATTTTTTCTTAATTTCTTTACAGTTATTTTGCATTTTCGAAAACAAAAAGAAAGGAAAATAAAGTAACCACATCTACCAATAAAAGTATTATTTTTGCTACCAACAACTACATAGAAATTATAAACGCTGCTATTGAAACCCAAAACCTACATACATCGCCACGCCCCCCGCCTCTTTATTATATTTGTATATTATTTGGACAACAAAAACAACAAGAACTATAACAATAATTGAAGCATAACTCATTAAAACTCATTAGCATTATAAGTAAAACAACAAGCAACAGTCGCAGGTTTAAGGACAACGTGAAGAAATTGCAATCCCAGGATAAAAAAATAAAAATTCTTGTTTTAAAAAATTAACTTTAAACACTAGAATTTAAGGAGAATTATTAGCAATTAAGAAAGCATATTATTATTGAACAAAACAAAAAAAAAACAAAGGACATACATATACACATACATCTACTCTACTCTACTCTTAAAGAATAAGCAAAAACAAAAAGGATTTCATATAAGGATAAGAAAAATATTTTTTGGAAAACATTTTTCGAATATTTTTTGCGGTAGAATTTTAAGGCAGTTAAGTAAGCATAAGAGAAACTTTGAAGGCTGATTAAAAGAATTAAAAAAACAAACAACAAAAAACATACAAAACTACTCTCAAATATTACGTTTTAAGGACAACAACATAAGGATAATAAAACCCCCCCCAACAGCAACATTAAGCAGAAAAACATTTTTTTCTTTGACGAAAAGAGACTGATTTTTCTAAGAAACCATAACTGGAATGGCAAACCAGCATTAAACAATTTATTTTTTAGAAATTAAGCTTTAAAAACTAATCAACCAATCAATACAACATCACTATCCCCTGCACACAAAACTCATTCAAAATACTCCTAGGCTTAGGCGTTGTAAGCCCGAATACAGGAAAGCAGGCCGGCAAGCCAGTGACAGCGCAAACAGAGAGGGGACAACCGCAATAAACCAGCCATTATTATTAATAAGAGCAACTCTTTAAGTGATTTGGATTTAATCCGCCTAAAAAATATTTGATAAACGATTTACATACACTCTTTAAGAACTCCAAACAACAAAAAAACCAATCAAAATACACTAGAAGACCCAACACAGAAAGAGCGAGACATAAGCAAAATGTTGAAAAAACTTAAATGCTTAGAGGCCGCCAATATGTTGGCTAGAGAAGCGGCAGCCAATCAACAAAACCATAATACGGGCAACAGCAATAGCAACATGGGCAACAGCGGCAGTAGTAGTAGTTCTTCTATTCTGGCTCAGACCAGCACCACAACCAGTGTGAAAATTATTAAAACAGAGCCTTTGGATTTTGAAATGCTGCACTTGGAGGAGAAGGATTTAAGGGAGCGTAATCTAACACGTGATAATGAAACCACCACCACCATAACCTCGACCAACAATGCCGCCTCGACTGCACCACAAACTACTGCACCACCACCCCAAAGGTATCAGCATGTACAGGTGCAAACAGTGCCTCCCCGGCAGGGCATTACCAATAACGGTAATACGCAGAAAGTCTTACTAACGCCTCGTGTTGAATATGTACAAATACCTTTGAACCATGCCACCACACAGGTGAGCGCATCAGGTGAGCGTTCATTATTAAATAATGGCTCACCACAGATAATAATAACACGCAGCTTGCCCTCCTCTACCACAGTGTCTACGACGGGCGGCAGCAGTACATCAACGCATCATCATAATCAACATCATCAACAGAATCATATACCAAGACGGCATTCTGCCAGTCCCTCGCAATATCAGAGGATCTCGTTAAATGTCGCACACAATAACAGCCATTCCGCGCCTTCATCACCACCGCCTTTACATCACCAACAGCAACACCAACAGCAACAGCAGCAGCAGCAGCAACAGCCGCAAACTGCAAACGCCATAAACTCAGGTTCTGCCACAGCAACAGCATCATCACAGCATGTGCGTGTTATCAGGGATGGGCGTTTGTATGAGGAGAATGTAAATCATAGTCCGGTAACTTTGCGTAGACTTTCGGTATCGCCGCCGCCTTTGCAACATTATACGCGTAACGCGCCGCCGCCGCCGCAGTCATCTCAAACGACCGCGTCCGCGTCGTCATCGATTTCCTCAGTTAACGGTTCGGGTTTAGTACGGCGTTATACGCCACAATCGCCTCCGTTGCCGCCGCCACCACCACCACCTTTACCACCGCCGTCCTCTACACAAACTCAGGCAACAGCAAGCTGCTCCTCATCTTCGTCTTCGTCATCACCGGGTGGCTCAAGCGCAGGTCAGAAATATATTTTAACCAATACACCCAACACCTCAAGCACTACACGCAAATATGTGGTGAATTTAATCTCTAATGCACCCTCAACAAACTCAGGCTCACATAGCAACAATAATTATCATCTGGGGCATCAGCAGCATCTTCAGCAGCCCCACATTGTCATACCAACACATCACCAACAGCATCATCATCATATTAACACTCATCATACGTCCTCACAATCATCATCTAACTCTGCCAATAGCATTTATCATCATAATCAAGCCACTTCTTCCTCATCATCATCATCATTAAATTCTTCTTCTAATTCTAATGCTTTGTCAACTCATATATTTCGTACTCCTCCCGTAGTGTCCAGCAGTAGCGGTCATCATCACCATTCCTCCTCCTCGTCTATGTCTTCTTCAACTTCTACGTCTGCTTCAACGCAAGTGAATCAAAATAACAACACTGCCATGCGTCCTCCACCACCACCACCGCCTCCCAAAATGAAACATTCTTCTATGGGCCTTAGCAGCCATTCTGTCGTTGATGGCTCAGGTGCTGGCGTTTCGGCAGGCGTTGTCATTGGCAGCACATCTTCAATGTCTTCAGCTTCGTCTTCTTCAATGTCATCACTTTGTTCTTCACAATCATCTTCAGGATCATCCGCTTCCTCCTCGTCACTGGCCAGTTTGAATGGTAATTGCGAGGAGCCATCCAGTTCAATACCGGATTTAGGTAAGTAGCCACAATTTCTTTTAAAAAGTTTTTTAAAATTTAAAAAGTAGAACTCATACGTACATACTCTGTATAAGTAGGATTTCTTAATTAAAAAAAAAACTTCTGGAACATTGGTTTTTGTCTGTGCTAAACACTGAGATTATCTCCTCTGGTTTTTCTTTTTAAAATCCTGGTTTTAGTCACGGCTGTGTGCTACCTCAGCACTTAGCTTTCTAAGCTTTTGCTTTGGAAAAGGCCGTCAGGAGCGCCCTACGTTTTGGGAGTTGCAAAGCATTTTTCAGACGGGGATATGAAGCTCTTGAGAACGTTTGCTGCTTTAAGACCTATTCTTACGTAATTTTCAGGCACAGTCAGGTTGCTTTGATGACCATAGCATCGGCCTGGTGTAAGTCTCGACTGGCTCGTGAGTGCAAAGAACTCCATAGGAGCTTTTGGGTAGGGCAGGGTTAGTTTCCGCTGGGTTTTGTGGTATAATGGCAACAAGAAGACTTATGCATTTGCTAAATTAGATACTCACTCTATTGGGGATATGGTTGTTCGTTCTAATCCTCAAATCCGCTACCCAATGGACTCATCAGGGAGTCACTGGTAGCATAGATCAGCTACCCAGAATTCTCATTAGTCGTGGGTGGTAAAACTAGCTCTCTGCTGAGACTCAATTGGCATAGCATGAAACTGGTAAATAAGTTCTTTAAGGGACACTGTTATGTCAAGTTACAAGGGTGTTGGGATGGCAACCCATTCTGGGGCTTCCATCTCTTATTCTTTTAGTAATGAGAGAGCTTCCTATCATCAGATAGATTGTTCTTTTGCGAAATAATTTCGATATTCAGTCCAGAAAAGTGTCTGCTGTTTTAACATTGTGTTATAGCAGCTAGTTTATCATAAGCTACCAATGAGGGGGGAGGTTCCTCTTCCTATTTCTGTGGTGACAAGCCAACTCTGAAGCAAGTGTAAATTTAATATCAAAAATTTTCTTCAATTTCAACTGTGTTGAATCAGTCTTTTAAGGAATTCTATGATATAAGGTGTAGTAAAAAGCAAACCATTATTTTATTGTTGAATAACGCGAAAAAATTCTGCTAAGTAGGAAGAAGCTTTTGATAATTAATCATAGCAACAGGTTATTGAAAATACGGTTCATATATGACCTTCAACTTCGAGCTAAATTAATGGCTTTCTTTGTACTACACCTTATACTACGTACGTACATACGTATACTTTGAAGATGTATGTATGTGTTAAATATTAAATGTTAAAATTAAATCACTACACTTCTATTGTTATTGTTTTTACGGTTTAAAATGTTAAATTTATTGTTATTAAAACAAAAACAAAAAAAAAAATTCTTGACTTTTTCCTGATTTTCTCTAGACAGTTTTTGCAAAACAAAAGTAACAAAAAAAATTTAATTATTCACTAGGAATGAATAATTTAAAAACAACAACAAAACAAAATACAATCTCATGCTAACAGATAATAAATGTATCTAAATACATTTATAAATAAAACAAAAACAAAAACAAAATTATAAACATTTAAACACAAAAACAATAACAAGAACAAGAACAATACAAATATTCCGACGTAATTTAAAATACAATAAAGGAACTGCAACAAAAAAAAAATGTACGCGTCATGAGATTTTAAAAAGTTGTTTATAAAACAAAAAGTTTAAAAAAAAAAATTATAATAAATAAATGAAAATATTAAATATACTTGATATTTTCTTAAACAAAATACACTGAGAAACATGTTCAAACGCTATACAATTAATATTTTTGAAAAATTCATAAAAAGTATATTTTTTATTAATATTCTTCTAATAATTATAGTAAATTCGAATTTAAATTTGAAAAAATCTTGGGAAATTCGAATGAATATTTTATTTTCAATGTTCGAAAATTGTTTAAAGGCCTGAAAAATTATAAATTTTTATACAGTAATTTTTAATTTCAATAGAGAATACAAATTCTAGTATTTTTCGCTTATGTGCGAAAATTCGAACTTAAGTTCGAAAATTTTTTGAGCACTCCAACTCCACTCTGCGAATTTTTCTTTATACATTACCATTAAATTTTTTTAATTCTCATACATATAAAGCCTTTTTTCGATGTTCGAAATTTGTTATGAAGCTTGAAAAATTAAAAGATGTAGTTTTTATGCTATAATTTCAATAGAGAGTAACAATTTGGTTATTTTCAGAATATGTTCGAAAATTCGAACTTAAGTTCGAAAATTTTTAAAACACGCCAAAATCATATACTATTCACTGGTAATACAAGTTCATTAAATTTTTTATTATTTTCTTTTATATGACGCCATTTTTCCATGTTCGAAATGTGATACAAAGCAGAAAAATTATAAAATTTAATTTTTATGTTGTAATTTCAATAGAGTAATTGATTTTTGCTGTTTTTGGGATATGTTCGAAAATTCGAACTTAAGTTCGAAAATTTTTAAAACATGCCAAAATCATCTATGCATGGAGTTTAATATGAATCCGGAAAAATTATTCTATTTTTTATAGTTTTTGAAATTGTTTTCATTGTTCGAAAGGTGTAATCTATAACAATTCTTCTCGAAAATGGCATTTTTTTTCTGCCAGTGTTCTAAGCAATAACATTAAGAGTCTTTTGTTTCATTTTGTTTAGAGTTTTCGCGTTTTGTTTTCATAAGTTAAACAATGATTTTGATTTTTAAGAAAACAAAACTTGAAATTTCACATAAAAATTCAGTTTTTATATAAACTTATGGCAGCGTGTATACAATTACGAGGTTAAATAACGGTTGCATTTGTAAATACGTGCCAGGTTCTATAAAAAAAGGAGAGAGAAGAAAAAAAACGCACAAAAACAGTGCAATTCAGATGAATGAAATTCAAATTATAAACCGTTTAAATATTTATTTTTGAAATTTTAATACGAAAACCGATCAGGTTACAATAATAAAAACAATAAAAAAAACAAATGAATTCCGTAGACAAATGGAAGAAAGATGAGAAAATAAAAAAATGAAAAAAAAACATCCGTTTTGAAATAGTGACCTTAATTTCGAATATTTTTCTCTTTTTTTTTAATTAAAAAATTCTTTTTTTTTGTAATAATTTTATATGCAATTAAATATGTTATGTTGTTGTTGTTGTTGTTGTTGTTGTTATAACAGTTACATTCATTTCCATTTCCATATTCATTTCCTTGTTATTAAGACGCAAACAAGTGTAGACTGTTTGCTCATAGCTGCTGCAAGTCCGTCTGTAGTCTAAGCCTTCAGGGTCAACTGGTTTTCTAATTTCTATTATTTTGTCCGTCCATCTGTCTTTGTGTAATTCTTTTGCAGTTTTCCTCTTTGTTTTGTTTTTGTTTTTTTTTATTTTCATTATAATTATTGTTCATTGTAAATTATTTTATTGACATTTAATGTCAGTTTTTATTATTTTTTTTTTTCAAATTCATGTTCGAATAATTTTATAAAAGCGAAATACCGTTAGAATTAAATCATTAATTAAATGAAAATGAAATGAAAAAATTCATGTTAAAATCAAAGCGATCATTTAAAACGTTTAAATAATAGCATGAAATAAATGTGAGAATACGAGGCTAGGTCAATAAGTACATGGTATTTTAAATGAGAATTTTTCTTGTGTAAACCATGCAATCACTGGCCTCAATCAATATAGGGAATTTCTATAGAGTTACCCCAAACCCATTTTACTTTCTCCATCTTTCTTTTTGCTGAATATACTCTACCCGAACATGTTTTCCCAATCCACAGAAAAGTTATAGTCATTGGGGCATGAAAATTACCCTATCCGCAAACTTATCTGTCTGCTGATTGTCGTAAATTTTTACATTACCTGGGATACAATAGAGGTCACCTTTGCTAATCAAAGTCTCGAAAAGACACTTTGCCTGGGCTTCCACAATCCTACACAATTTTAATCAGCCAACAGCATTGTTTCGAGAGTAGAAACCTTAATTGGACTTCCCGAACGTTCAGCATCATTTATCCTTGTACGGCTACAACGTAATTTAATCAATTGATGATACGGAGTTGCCAAATAGAATTTTTTAAATAATTTTCTCGTTTCATAATCAAAATCTGTTTCTGGGAAAATGTTTAGCAACATGTTGCTTTAGATTAGGTTAGGTGGAGAACCACTTGAAGAAAGAGGTTCCACTTAGGCCAGAACTTAGACCCATTGTGTTACTACAACCCCATTTAACCCACTGACACGTGGTCAACAAAGTCTAACAATATTGCGTGTACCTGGTTGCTGCCAACGAGATTGAGCGAGTAGACGAGTGCCTGAGGCAATCGGAATACCTCTGCGCTGTAATATGCTGCAGATAACGAGCTTCGAATGGATCTGGCCAGCTTATCAGCCGTGCAATTTCCAACGATATCCCTATGTCTCGGAACCCCTATAAAATTTGCCTTAAAATTACCCGAAATTTCTTTGAGAAATCCTTAGTATTCGTGGCCAAGGGCAGACGTTGAATTTACGTTCCTTAAGGACTTAATCGCAGCCTTGCTATCCAAGTAAACTAAGAGATTTTCAAGGAAAATCGCCGCCACTCAACAAACATTGCTCTGATTTCAAAATTGCCATGATATCTGCTTGGAAAACACTATAGTGGTCGGGCAGGCAGCCTATAAGAAAGTTTAATAGCAGAACTCTTAATAAATATACCACAGTCCACCCTGTCAATGGCCTTTGGGCCATCAGTGTAAACTTCAAGGGTTCTATTCTAGAAATCTCCGCTTCTTCAGGCCTGAAGCCGCTAGTTAGAATTCTAAAATCGAATGGTCGGTCTATTCAATATTTTTCAATCTTTTTTCTAAACCTTGTTTCCATCAAATTTTGAAAGTTAAATCTTTCCCTAGATAAACACTTTACCCTCTATTCCTTTAAGTTATTGAAGCGTTTTTAATTTCATTTGTCTTTTGTATAAAACTTGGCTAAAGTGTGTGAAACAATGTGGACAGCCTTGACTTTTTATATGCAAAAAAAAAAGAGAAAAGAGGAAAAGAAAAAAAAAAAAAAAAAAAAGAGTTAAGTCAACGCCAATATGTGTCATATTGAAATAAAACAGAGAAAAAAAAATAAATAAAATTCTTATGAAATCCCCGTAAAACCAAAAACCAGCCAAGCGGCAATAAAGTATCACCCTAAACACTACATCAACAAAAATATTGCCAAGAAATGTTGATAACTTAACTCTAATACTGTGATTGATTCTCAGTAGACTCTATACTCGTACACTTAGTAGAGCATTCTCTATATAGCGCAAAAGACACAACAACAAAAAAAGGGGAAACAATTTCGCTTCCAAGTATTCTTAGAATAGCCGAAATGGAAGCTTTAAATTTTAGACACTCACTGTCACTTTTAATTTCATAGCTGTGGTCGATTCTTTTTTCTATATTTTGTTTAAAATTTAAACACTTTAAAATTTGATTTTTTTTTTATACTGTTTCAATGCCATTTAAGGAGGGAATTTCTAAGAACTTTTTGAAACGCACACACAAAAAAAAAGAGAGAAATAACCAGTTTTAATTAAACGCTTTTGAATCATAGCGTGACAGCATTTAAAAAAAAAAATGACACAACATTTGTTGAAAAAAGAAACAAAGAAAAATATTAATAATAAGAGTCAAGAGTTAAATGTTAATTGAATTAATCAAATTTTTATTTGTTTTTAAGTATTTGTTATGCAATCAGAAAATTATAGAAAAAATTCCATTAAAAATTCAATTTTATACTCAAGCAACATGTTGCTAAACATTTCTAGAAATATGTTATTCAACCCCACGTACATACGTAGTTAAATGGTCAAGAGCCAAATGTTAATTGAATTAATCAAATTTTTATTTGTTTTTAAGTATTTGTTATGCAATCAGAAAATTATAGAAAAAATTCCATTAAAAATTCAATTTTATACTTAAGCAACATGTTGCTAAACATTTCTAGAAATATGTTATTCAACAATACGTACATACGTAGTTAAATGGTCAAGAGCCAAATGTTAATTGAATTAATCAAATTTTTATTTGTTATGCAATCAGAAAATTATAGAAAAAAAATTCCATTAAATATTCAATTTTATACTTAAGCAACATGTTGCTAAACATTTCTAGAAATATGTTATTCAGCAACACGTACATACTTGGTGTAATGGTCAAGAGCCAAATGTTAATTGAATTAATCAAATTTTTATTTGTTTTTAAGTATTTGTTATGCAATCAGAAAATTATAGAAAAAATTCCATTAAAAATTGCATTTTATACTCAAGCAACATGTTGCTAAACATTTCTGGAAATATGCCATTCAACAACACGTACGAGTACATACTTAGTTAAATGGTCATTGTATGGTCAGGAAAACAATCCAGCTTCTTATACCACTCAATGTTGTGTGTATGTTAAATTTATCTGTAAGTAGCGAGGCACCAAATGTTGCTAAGCAATATGTTGCTAAGAAGAAAACCAAAATTATTGGCAAAAAAGTCGTTCTATGATACGGTTTAAGTATTGTTTGAAGTCCTCTTATTGCCATTCCATTTATCGCTGTATAATTTGAAACTTGTTTAACAACATGTTGCTAAGCATTATGTTGCTCAACATTAAATAGCTATCAAGTTAATTTATTAACGTTTTTTAATCGATTTTTTTCTTGTTTTTATAACGACCCCAGCAAGTAGTAATGTTTTTATTAAACTACGGAAATATTATTGAATTGAAATGTTTTCAATTGCAGACAGGCACATGCCACCCACACCTTTAACAACAGTAAACAGTAAATATTAAAAAGATATTGACTGTTTCCATACTTCTCTATTGCCAATAAAAAAAAAATAATTGCAACAGTTAGCACCGTATTTCAGCGTTTAAACTGACCTCTCTCTTTCTCGCTCTACAATGTGATCAACTAACTGCTCGCATAAATTTATTCCATCCATCTCCATCCATCCAACAACAGAATTTCAATCAATAATTACGAGTGTTGGTTGGTGTCATTATAAATGACTGACTAACTGTGTGTGACTGCAACAACTAAAACAGTTTAATTGTACTGTGACTATTGGGGGGAATTGTTTAACTTGGCTTTTGTTTCAGCCCACTTGTTGCCATGTTGTCATGTTGAAATCTGTATGTACTCTGTAGACTTTATACTGGTAGAGTGCAATAGAAATAAAAATCAGAATCTGTATTTAAAATAAATAAAATGAGAGTGAATTTTTCTTTTTTTTGTTAAAAACAGAACATGACGAATAACATGTCTGGCTGCTCTGCAATCCTAATGCCGAGTAAAGTAGGTTTTAATTAAAAAAAATTAATTTTTTTGTCCATTTAAAGGGCTTCTAGAAGAATTTCAAGGGAAAGGGTGGGCTTAGAATTCTTTAGGAATTTGTAATAAAATCTTGAAATGTTTAGATAAGTTATTTCAAGAATTTCAATATTGCATAACAGTCTGGAGGCAATCGTTAACATGGTTTGCAAACCAATTCAACAAATAATGAAAAAAAATGTTGTAAGTTATGCTGAAGACAATGCTTGGAACCCTACTTAACTTAGTTTAAATATGCAAAATCAATAGAAAGCCTTGTGGCAACTAGAATATGCATTTACAACCGTTTAGTCAGGATCACAACCTAGCTTCTCACATCAGCTATGTTGCATGTGTTAATTTCATCCATGAATTGCAGGACCTACAGTTTAAAGTCTTAGTCGACATCTCTGCGAAAGGTCGTGTTCTTGCGAGACATGCAAAATTAACTGCCTCAGATTCTCCTGCATACTCTCAAGATGCTCATGAAGCTAGTTTCTTGAGCTAAAGAGGCTTGTTATACATTTTCAAAACGCTGCTGCTGCCGCCACAAAAGTTTTTCTTTCTTTCTCATTTGCTGTTGATGGTGTTGAAAACTAGTTTTTATATAGATTTCTAGTACAAGTGCAGTGTACTGCAAATCATTAACATGATTTTGAATTTTTTCATGAGAAAAATCATACAAGCAAGCAAGAGAATCTTTTTAGTTATTACACACTAGCAACATGTTGCACAACATTTTGTAATACAAAATAAAATTAATTTTCAATAGATTGTTAAACATATACATATCATACAAGCAAGAGAATCTTTATACATAGTTATTACATACTAGCAACATGTTGCACAACATTTTGTAATACAAAATAAAATTAATTTTCAATAGACTATTAAACATTTTGTTTGGAAATCAACCCGAGTCCAAAATATATCCTGCTATTTTGCAGCAATCTTTATATTCGAAAGCTAGTTCAAGGATGTCAGAAAGTGAGAGGAGCAGTAAGCTGACATGTGAAGTAAAAGACAGTATCTTGCTCCTCCTCTTCCTCAGATCCACAGCTCCTGCAGAAGTCATTTGCCGGAATGCCAAGTCTTTCGACATGCTTACCAAAACACAGCGCAATTGTGCGATGAATGGACATGCGATTCATACGTGTTTACCCGAGTGTAGCAATGAACGATATTAAGCTTCCCTGTCCGAACCGGCCGGTCGAAGTTAATATCTGCAATGCTATGTACATACATATGTGTCGGACCTATTAACAACACAAATTTCGCCAAGTTGTAGCCTGCGAATAGCCGTGTTCTTGAGAACAAGTGCCTCTGATTCTCCTGCATACTCTCAAGGACAGCTGTGCGGATTTGGCTAACGTTGCGGATGTTGGTCGATCGTTTGCTGAACCAGTGGACATGAATTTATCCACTACATTGAGCAAATAGTCCTCTCGGGTAGGCATGCGGGATGTACACCTAACAGAACACTCATTCTGATAATACAATTTTACTAATTCCACTTCTTGTTGAGTACAAAATCCGCCTATGAGGACTTGGCAAAGGAGACTGCATAAATAACAACTAATTTGACAGATGTAGGTTCAACAATATGGCCGTTATCAACTGTCAAAGTGGGGAAGTCTCTGACCCGATAGAAAGTCTACTACATAAAGGTTGCTTATGAGTAGTATAAGAGCAGTATAAGAGTTGAGAAGCTAGGCCGTAATCATGACTAAAGGGTTGTAATGGCCAATTATGTATGTATGTTATGTAGGTTCAACAATATGACCGTTATCAACTCTCAAAGTTGGAATGACGCCATAGAAAATCTACTGCATAAAGGTTGTTTGTGAGCAGTATAAGAGTTTTATAAGAACGAAAAGTCTGAAAGAGATTTCCAATGTTGTTCGCTGGCTCCAATGAGGAGAAAGTACGGAAAGCAGTTCGGATTACCAGGGTTTATCGCATATATTTCAAATTCTTTTTTTAATTTGCTTTGAAATTTCTCTCAGTGTCGTTTATAATCGTTTATGCATTCAGTTATTTCAATATCATTAATGTCTGTCGGTGTATATATAATTCATGTCTCTCGCAATTGTTCCGTATTTTATTTTAAATTTTTTTTTTGTTGTTGTTGTTGTTGTATGATTACAAATGTTGTAATCAATCTATAATTCTAGTGTAAAAATCTACAAACACACACACTGTCAAACTGACATGCACTTATATACAATTCGTATACAACCCTGTAAGGTGTTTGTTCTGTTATTTATAACTGTAGACAACGAATGCTAATACGAATACAAATACATGCAGAGGAATGAATGTATGTGTATTGTAAGTTTCTATTACAAGGTCGTTTACTTTTTCTGGTTTAAAAGTGAAAAAAATAAAAATGAAAACCCAAACGTTTATTAAACAACTTGTCTTTAAAAGTTCAACAGAAAAAAATGTAGTTTTCAATTCATTAGAATTGTAGTAATTGCCAGTTAAAAAGACAATAATAATTATAAACATTAAATTTTACTGTTATTTATTTTATAGTAATAAAAAGTTGTTGCAAGTTGTTTTAAATTGTTACTCATAAAAATATATAAACCTTTCACACCGAGAATTATGCAACTCTTATACAGATCTTATGTAACTTTCTTGGAACTCGTTTAAAAATACTTGCACAGTTCTTATAAGATTTTTTGCTATTCTTATGAAATTGTTATAAAACTCTTATACAAACTCTTATACAGATCTCATTCACATTATTTTTAACTCTTATAAAAGTTCTTGCACAATTCTATAAGATTTTATGCTATACTTGCACCGTTCTTATAAGATTTGTTGC
Organism: Sarcophaga rosellei; assembly: GCA_930367235.1. Classification (NCBI taxonomy): domain Eukaryota; kingdom Metazoa; phylum Arthropoda; class Insecta; order Diptera; family Sarcophagidae; genus Sarcophaga; species Sarcophaga rosellei. Next base: position 8,198,596 of record OV884020.1, on the reverse strand, counting down.
TATACTTGCACAGTTCTTATAAGATTTTTTGCTATTCTTATGAAATTGTTATAAAACTCTTATACAAACTCTTATACTTTTTTTGAACTTGTTTAAAAATCTTGTAAAATTCATATACATTCCACATAAGATTTGATGTAAGTCTTATTAAACTTTTATACAACTCTTATACAAGTCTTATACAACTTAATTGCTGTTCTTGTAAACTTTGGGTAATTTTTTTTACAAGAATTGGTATAATTTGTTAACAATTCTTATATAATTGTGATAAATTTGATTTTAAATCTCTAATAAAGATCTCAAGAAGCTTTTACGTCGCTGGTGAAACATTATTTTACGGTCCTATTAAATATTAATTCTAAAACTCTTATACAAACTCTTATGCAGGTCTCATCCATCCGGTTTTTAACTGTTATAAAAATTCTTGCACAGTTCTTATCAGATTTTTTGAAATTCTTATGAAACTGTTCTAAAACTCTTATACAAACTCTTATATTTTTTTGAACTCGTTTAAAAATCTTGTAAAAATCTTGTAAAAATCTTATACATTCCTCATAAGATTCGATGTAAGTCTTATTGAACTTTTATTCAACTCTTATACAAGTCTTATACATTCCTAATAAACCCCTAATAAAGATCTTATACAACTTAATTACTGTTCTTGTAAACTTTGGTTACAATTTTTTCCAATTATTGGTATAATCTTTTAACAATTCTTATATAATTGTTATAAAACTCTTATACCAAGCTTATAACAGCTCTTACGTGGCTGGCGAAACATTATTTTACTGTCCAATTAAATATTATACACAATTCATATATAATTCTTTTGCAATTATAATATGAATGTGTTACTGCTCTCATATTGCTTAAATAAGATTCCAAAAAATGTTTATACCAGTCTTATAAAACTGTAATACAACTTTTATCTAGTTTATCTGCTGTTACGCAATTTTCTACCGTTCTTGGAAAATGTAATACTCTTCTGTACTTGCCTCAGAATTTTAATACAGTTCTTATACCATTCTTATAAAACTCTTATATCGTTCTTACAAAACTCTTATACAACTATTGCATGAGCAATAAAATATTCTTATGCAGGCTTTATACAATTTTAATACAGTTCAGATGTAATTAGTTTAGAATTCCTATGTAATTGTGCTACAACTCTAATAAAATTACTATAAAACTCTTATACAGTTCTTATAAAATTCATATTCAACTCTAAAACGTTTCGTGCGAATGTGTCATATGTCTGTTATATATCGTATATGTAATATCGTTCCTATAGAACTCTTATACAACTCTTATACTGCTCTTATACTGCATTTATATAAATGTATTTTAAATTTATTTAATAAGACGGTAATTAAGAGATTCTAATAGAAGTTTTTAATCTTCTATTATACTGTTTCACTGAAAAATATATGGTTTTCCCGATTAACTCGTCTAATATCCATATGTACTATGTAATATATACATATGCATACGTATAAATATATTCGTATGCCTCTTATTCTAATATTTTTTTAATAAATAATATCTCTTATCGTCATATAAAGATCTTTTTAAATGACAATGACTATGAATTTTGATGACTGTTTAAATTTTTTTTTTTTAATTTTTTTTTGTTGAAATTGTATTTCGTGTTCTTTATTCATTAAAATATAATTTTTGCAAAACTATTTAAAACAAATTCAATGTCAATGTCAAAGACATCAGCAAATTAAGCATGTAAAACAAATTTTGTTTAAAATGCAAAAAAAAAAATATATATACTCGTATATTTTTTTTAATTACGAAACAAAAAAAAATATTAAATAAATTAGAAATAAATTAAATATTTATTTATGGCCACATGTGGCGTGAAATATAATTTAAAATTAATTTTTTTATTTTATTAAAAATTTTATTATTCAATTGTAATTACTTAAGCAACATGTTGCTGCAACATTTTCTGTAAAGAGATCTCCATTTATGCTTCCAATGGTTTACATTACTGATTTCGTTTTGCAAATAATTCTTTAGGAATTATTTAATTTATTTATGCAACATGTTGCTGCAACATTTTGTATTGAATAATTTTTGATTTATGGTTACTATGGCTTTGACAGTAGTCCAATACTGGCTCAATGTGGAGTATGGACATTCTGCAATTCTGAGAAGACGTAGCCGTATTAGGATTCGATTTTAGAACTTCTAGCCTGAAGAACAAAGATGCCCCAATGGGGCCCTTGAAGCTTGCACTGATGGTTCAGAGATAAGTGACAGGATGGGCTTTGGTATATTTATTAAGGGTTCTAGGAATTTCTTAGAGCCTGCCTGCCTTACCACTGCAGTGCTTTTCAAAACGAGCCATCGTAATTGTGAAAGCGGCGCTATGATTGCTAGGAAGAGTATAGACGCGCTTAAGCCATATAAAGCCCATTGTAATGCCACAGTTAATCATTTTCTCTTAATCCAGGAACCATTGGGAATTTCTCATGAATCGATTTAGACTGCTAATGCCCATTAAGTCCTTCAAATCGTATATATAGTAGACATCAAGGTGCAGCATCTTTTAGCAACATGTTGCCTAGCAAACATTTAAAGCAAAATTCTTCTTTAGGGTTGCATCAGTTTTATGCTGAATACGAATTTAATGCTGTTTTAGTAGACTTAGAGCTTAAGCAACATGTTGCTTAAGTAATATTGGGAGTTTCTCATGAATCGATTTAGACTGCTAATGTCCATTAGGCCCGTCAAATCGTCTATAGAGTAGACATCTATTAGGAACATGTTGCCTAGCAAAGATTTAAAGCAAAATCCTTGTTAAGGGTTGTAAAGTTGATGCTTAATACAAATTTAGTTTTGTTTTAATAGACTTAAAGCTTAAGCAACATGTTGCTTAAGTAACATGTTGCTTAAGTAACATTTTGCTTTGTAAACAAAACTAAGCAACATTATGTTTATGATTATAATTTATCTGAACGTAGGGTGCTACTAAATCATTGTCAGTGGCATAATAAAATATTATTTTTGAAGAGACAATGAAATGAAATGCAGAACTGGGGCAGAAGTTAATTTAAGGGACTGTGTTTATGATTTTGTTGTTGTTGTTGTTGTGTCTTAAATTATTGCAAATTCCTTTTGTCTTGAATATGCAAGCCATGGCACACAGAACAACGAACAAAACAAGACAAAAGTTTTTCAAAAGAGTCTTTACGTCTGCTGCTGCAACATACAATGATTGTTGCAGTGCAACACAATTACCAGCCTGTATCTGAGCTGAGGATGATGATGTTAATGAACTCGTAACATGAATGATCTCACACTCTAGAAAACAAAACAAGCTCTGGGCTTGTGGACTATAAAGGAGCCCACATAATGCAAAAAATACTCTTGCTTGCTTGCATTGTATGCTGCGCTACATTTTTAAAGAAATGCGTCACATACAGAACAAAAAAGGGATTTTTGTCGGTCTTGCGAGCAACACAAAAAAACGCAGATCTTTTAAGCAGACAGAGGAAGAAGAAGAACAAGAGCAATAAGCTGAAGTGGAAGAAGAAGAAGAAAAAAAAAACGAAATGTTATTAAAAGACCTTGATATTGTCAACGACTTGCTTTATAAACTGTCTGGTCTGGTCGGGTTTGGTTTGGTCTGGTCTTTCGCTTGCTAAACTTCTTACAGAGGTAAAGCTGGCTGGCTGGCTGGCAACAGCAGTTGACGGCTAATAATGGTGGAGATTTTTTTTCTTTTTAATAACATCATCGTCATGGTTTGGTGGTTGTCTGTTGTGTTTTAATTTCTTTTCTTTTTGCGAAATCACAACACAGATCAGATCCGAAAAAACAAAAGAAAAACTCCCTTATTAAAAACGTTATCAACGCCATATAATGTTGCCACGGTGCTGTATTTATTGGTTTCGTATAAATCAAGTCACGTTAACCATTATAAGTGGCCTGAAATAACAACAACAAAAGCAACAAGAAAAAAAGGGACTTTTGAAGCTGTTGCTGTTGAACATGGTACATATATTTCAAGCCAAGAATTTCCAACCAACCAACCATTGCATTGCTTGAAACTGGTTTCTTGAGCTAAAGAGGCTTGTTATACATTTAAAAACTCTGCTGCTGCTGCCACCACAAAAGTTTTTCTTTCTTTCTCATTTGATGTTGATGGTGTTGGAAACTAGTTTTTATATAGATTTCTAGTACAAGTGCAGTGCCCTTGACTTAGGTCATTAACATGATCATAACAAGCAAGCAAGAGAATCTCTTTAGTTATTACACACTAGCAACATGTTGCACAACATTTTGTAATACAAAATTAATTTTCAATAGATTGTTAAACATATATCATACAAGCAAGAGAATCTGTATACATAGTTATTACACACTAGCAACATGTTGCACAACATTTTGTAATACAAAATAAAAGTAATTTTCAATAGATAAATAAACATTTTGTTTGGAAACCAACCCGAGTCCAAAATAAATCCTGCTATTTTGCAACAATCTTTGTAGTCGAAAGCTCGTTCAAGGATGTTAGAAAGTGAGAGGAGCAGTGTACTGACAAACGAAGTGAAAGACGGTATCTTGCTCCTCCTCCTTCTCAGATCCACAGCTGCTGCAGAAGTCATTTGGCGGAATGCCAAGTCTTTCGACATGCTTACCAAAAGGACATCACAATTGTGTGATGGATGACCATGCGATTTAAGGAGTCGGTCCTCTTCTTATCCATACGTGCATACCCGAGCATAGCAATGAGCGAGATTAAACTTCCCTGTAAAAAGAGTGGTTAATATTCACATTAACTGCGGCAATTGGAATACCCATGCTCTGCAACATGTTGGAGATTTCGAGCTCCGTACCGGCCCTTCTAACAATATCCCTATGTTCTAGAACCCTTATAAGATTCACCTTTAAGTGATTCGAAATTTCCCTAGGTTGACTAACATTGCCCTAACCACAGCTTACGAATTGATATTGTTGAAGGCACCCTCCACATGAATGAAACCCGCTAATTGTATATTGAGCCCATAATAGATTGATACAACACTTGATTTCCAGACTGACCAAGATATATTCACATACTACATCAAAAGTACAGTTATGGGCCTTAATCTGGGATTCAATACACCGCATGTCTATAATTATACTTTGCTTTGTCCTGATTTACTTTTGTTTTCTGGAAATACAAACTAAAACATGTTGCTAAACATTGTTTATTTAAATGTTGCTAAACATTGTTGCTTTAAATGTTGCTAAACATTTGTTTCTTCCAATGTTGCAAACCTTTTGAAGTCTTTAACTACCGGACTGTAGAATTTTTATAATTACCTTGTTGTTGTTTTGTATTCAAATATTTTGGTTTTGATATTTGCTTTACTTCGATTTCCCTTTATTTTTTTGTATTTTTATAAAATAAAAACAACAACAAACAACACCAAAAAATATAAGACTTTCTGTAAAGTTCAAGGTTTTAAAAAAAATATATTTTTTTTTGCTTCTCTTCTTCTTTATTTTTTCTATATGTATGTGAATATGGTTTATAAGTTTAAACGCTAACATCTCGCTGTATATACATACAATAATATATAGAGGCAGGCAATCAGGGCATTTAAGTCTGATTTTGCCGCCACCGCCTGTATAAGTTGCCTGCCTGCCTGCCATACATACTACATACAATGTGTGTGTTGCAGAACAAAAAAAATAAAATAAAAACGACAATTTTGTTGATGATCAACGATTTTTATGATGATTCAATACAATTATTTTTTTTGGTTTTCCGTTCTGTTCTGTTTATTGTAATTGAATTCTCTAATTTTTTCTTTCTTTTTTATTTTGTTTAATTATAAAAAAAGAACACTTTAAATTCAAATACCAAAGGGCCATTGTGTAAACAATCACACACACATACTGTTGCAACAATGTTGCTAAAACAAATGCATGGCAAAAGATTTTGATTGTTTATTGAAAAGAATTTGAAAATAAAAATATTTTCTAAATCAAATATTAATTTTATTAATATTTCATAAATGTTGCTGCAACATGTTGCTAAGAAATATTGGAAAAAAACACTGTAAAAAGTAGTATTATTCAAAAAAATATTCAATCCAGCATAGGTTAGGATGGGAGAAAGTACCTTCAAAGCTTATTTGAGCACTAATAGCAAATGAAGTTATTCTTCAGAACCAGCGGACAAATCCAAAGTAACAGGTCTTGACAATTAGAATCAGGACTTTGTATTTAAATCACAACTAGAATGATGCTAAAAAATAGCTTGAAAGTTTAATAAAGCTAGTGATCTATTTTATATCAAGTAGCGCTAGCTAAGTAGACTATCGAGAAATTTTTACCAAAAAAGGAAGAGTCTGCGTTAGCCCACAGACGGAATCTGTGTTAGGTGCTGGTTTTGCATTTTATAATAATGTTTTGCTCTCGCCCAGGGAACGTCCTTCATGTATTCACTGATGTAACCGGCTCGTGGGCACCTAAGACGTCCAGAATATAAAGACAGAACTTGTCTAGCCAAGGCGATTTGAGAAAAATTCACCACCACTTTCATAAGACTGTTGGAATAGTTCAGAAGAGATGTCAACTAGGGGCTAGAATTATAAGGCGGAATAGGTAATATTGGTGTTGCAACAGGGAACCTTACAGGACCCCAGTAAGCTGGGCTCGGTGAGGTGGCTGCCAATTTATCCTAACCCAGCAAGTCAGAAGATAACTCCGTAAAGAAGATTAGGTTCGATAATCATTGAATAAATGCAGAAAACTGTTCCAAAATGTTTCAGCAACATGTTGCTTTTAAAAATATCTGTAGTAATCTATAAATACTATAAATGTTGAACCTAGCGCTTCAGAAGACAACTCCATAAAGAAGATTAGGTTCGATAACCATTGAACAAATGCAGAAAATTGTTCCAAAATGTTTCAGCAACATGTTGCTATTAAAAATATCTGCAATAAACTATAAATACAATAAATATTGCAACGGGGAACCTTACAGGACCCAAGTAAGCTGGGCTCGGTGAGGCGGCTGTCAATTTATCCCAACCTAGCGCTTCACGAGATAACTCCATAAAGAAGATTAGGTTCGACAACCATTATGCAGAAAACTGTTCCAAAATGTTTCAGCAACATGTTGCTATTAAAAATATCTGCAATAAACTATAAATACAATAAGAGATAAATCATTGAACTTTTTAAAAATCAATTCCTTGAAAATATCATTGAAATACAGCATTTAAGATTGTGTTGGTTTAGTAAATTGCAAAATTTAAAAGAAATGTTTTTTTGTTTTGCAACATGTTGCTAACCTGTAGGATTTTCTGTTGTAATTTAAACAATTTCTTTGTTTATTTTAAAAGCCTACGCTTTTAGTAGTAATAAATACTACTGAGGCATATGCTATAAATACATCTGTTCCTGTGTGTGTGTGTGTAAGAGAAGAGAGAGAGAAAATCTAGAAATACGATGAAATGATGTAAACTTGAACAAAAAGTCCTTGGCCTTGCTCTTTTATTATATATTATTATGGCCTGATAACTATTGCTTGGAGAGTGAGAGAGATAGAGAGAGAGAGGGACGTTTACTATTCTACTATATTTACAGATGAGAAAAGAGAGATGAATTTAGAACATTTCTCAATTGCATACCCACTGACCTTAAACTATTATCAGCTGATGGAATATTTTTAAAATAAAAATTCCCTTGACTATGTATGTACGTGTGTGTATGCAAGTGTTTGTAAAAAATTTAAATTTACCGGAGATTTGACCCTGAACAAGAACAGAGAAACAGTGTCACAACCTTACGGTTTTTTTATATCTTTTATTTTCCTCATTCTCTCTTTCTTTCAATAGCGGAGGCATGGGGGGAGTGTATTGGTGATTAAGAAATCTGAGTCTTCTTCTTTTTTAAAAAGCGGCATTGTAAAGTGGCCTTCATAAGCTGTTTTTAACTCTTTCTTGTTGTATTTTTAAACCACAGAGAGAGAGAGAGAGAAATTGCTCTTAATTTTAGAAACTATTTAAGAGAGCCCCTACCAGCAGTGTGGGTTTTCCATCCTTTACGTTTAATGACATTGACATTGAACATGAAAATTTAATTTTTTTTCTTGTTGTTGTTGCTTTTTTTGTTGCATTTTATAGTTGGCATTGAGCAAAATTGTAAAAAAGAAAATGAAAAACAGTTTTTTTTTTCTAAAGATTTTATAACGTTTTATGATTACAGTCATCATCAGCTACAGCTTTACAGTGTTGCATGTAAATTTTCTTTTTTTTTTTTCTTCGAATCTATTTAAACTATTAACGTCACGTTTTTTGGTTTTGCAATTTAAAAATTAAAAAAGAAATTAATTTTTATTGTCTCCACAAACGTGGGCTTTTTCTTGTATTCCCATAAACAACTTTAAAATATTTCTTACTGTGAGTGTGGTGGGGGGTTGTTAGATAGGAGGTGATTGGTTGACTTTCCATTATAACGCCTGCATTTTGTTGAAGGCTACTCTAGGTCATGGTCAAATAGTGACTTGACATTTTCCTTGAACAAGAAAAGAAAACAACACAAGAAAACCGTGAGTAATTTCAACGCCCATGTGATGATTGCACTTCAAAGGAGAACAAAAAACGGAAATTGCTTAGAGAATTACAAGTAAATTTAAAAAAAATGCCTCAAAGATTTTCTCTGGGGGTATCCTACATCCTAAAATTTCCTTTGGGCTTAAGTAAAACAGTTCCCGGGGCCATTATTATTATTATTAATCATGCTCATTGCGTTGCCCAATGTCAAACACTCTTACGTAAAAACCTACACATTATACGCGCAAACCTGGCAGCAGATGAGAACCCACTTAAGCACAAGCGCCCACCCGAACCATCTTATTGAGTTACTTACTTAATTGGCCATTAACAGCCGATTTATCAGATTTCTGTCCGCTTTAACACATTCCTCCAGGCGCCTCTGCTTCTTGAAAGCAGCAAATGAGAACCCACTTAATCGCAAGCATCCACCCGAACCATCTCCTTGAGTTACTTACTTAATTAGCCAATACCAATCCCTTTATTGGATTTCCGGCCGCTTTAACACAACCCTCCAGTCGCCTCTGCTTCTTGAAAGCTTTCGTCAGTTGATCACACCAATCGATAACAGGGCTTCGTCAATTTGGCCCTTCCAAAACGCTGACAAGTATCTTCTATACGCCGACTTTAAGCAGCTTCGAGTCACAATTGCTGTAGAAATATTGCCACTTAAGCACAAGCGCCCACCCATACCATCTTATTGAGTTACTTACTTAATTGCCCATTAACAATCGGCTTATCGGATTCCTCCAAGCGCCTCTGCTTCTTGAAAGCCTTCGTCAATTGATCACACGAATCGATAACAGGGCTTTGTCAATTTAGCCCTTCCAAAACGCTGACAAGCATCTTCTCTACGCCGACTTTAAGCAGCTTCGAGTCACAATTGTTATAGAAATATTGCAATGGGGTGTGTAGTCGAGGGGCATGCCTTTCTCTCTCTTGGGTAATGACGCATGAGGTTAGAGACACCATATGGTAGATGTCAAGTCTAGAGACGGCAATGACGGCTTTTTTGTCCGAACGGGGTACAGTACAACAGCGGTCCTCTCATCTACCCAGGCAGCTTAGAGAGATTCTTTCCAGTATGTCAGCAATACAGTTTCCGGTTATGTTTCTATATTCTGAGACACAAATGATGAGGTCCTGCGAATAGGCCCTATTTTCCCGGAAAAAAATGTAACCGGCTGTCCGAATATATTCTTAGGGAATATCCAGCTACATTTGTGATGCCACTGGTATTCCTACCACACACACACGATGTGTCGGGCTTAACGTGGGTACCTATCCGTGAGGACCTTATCCCACGGTGCTCTTCGCACAGGGTGAATACCATGCGTCTACCAACGCCCCAACATACATGCTGTAAACACTGGCTACAACCCGGTATGAAGGTACCAATTCGAAGTCATACTTTTTGGGTATGATTTCACTCTTGTTTAGGGGTCGGAGACCATCTAAACCCCTTCAATGCATTAAGGGCGTAACGCCACACCGTACTGACACACTCCCCGCGATTTGGGTCCAAACCACAGCCACCACGTCGCTCCCACAAGGGTGCCTCACCATTGCCGGGCAGGGACGGATCCCTGGGGCTCCCGGCACCCGTGGTACCAGATTACGACCTCTGGTCAGGCTTCGCAGCCAAGCAAGACCAGACTGCTGCTAGTTGAACCCCAAAAAGTTCCTGACTGGCAGCAGCACCCTTAGTCGCCTCGTACGACAAGTATAGTGATCACTGTGGTAGTATTATCTTCCCGCTACCACATGGGGGACCACACACACACAGTTTCCACATCTCATTTCGAGTTATAGGAGTATATTTTTAGAGAATTTCGATGAGATTTTGGCTTCACGTTCCTTTTTAAACCTAGCCGACCTATAGGCTGCTGAGCGCTGGAGTGTTTTCCACGCAGAGGACATAGAATTTCGAAAGCGGCTCAATGGTTGTTGAGTGTGATTTGCTCAGACTACTGAGTGAATTTGACGTCTGTCCTTTCCCATGAATGTCGAGAAGCTCTCAGAGAAATTTCGGATTATTCAAATGTAATATGGGTCTCCGGGGCGTTGGAAATTGCATTGCTAGCCAGGACCGGTACAGGTTTCACAATCTCCGGTATGTTACATGGCATAGGCATTCCTGAGTTAGGCATTGCCTGAGTTAATGTGAATATTGTCGTTTTACGGGGAAGCTCAATATCGTTGGCAGCAGGGAGGTACATGTAATATTACTAGACCCTGCTGGACCGGTATGAACAAGAGGAGGACTGACTCCTAACTTTTGTCCTTAAATCACATGATCATTCATCGCACAATAGCGATTATTACGGGTCACTGTCCTTTTGGTAGAGGCGGTATTCCGGCAATGAGGAAGAGGATGATTGCTGTCTCATGTGTCAATGCTCTGCTCCTGTCATAGAAAGACGGAGACTTCTGATCTCTCACTTTTTGACATCCCTTCATCGTGGTCTCTAATATAAAGATTGCAGGATTCGGGATTGTTTTCTTATACAATTAATTCTGGTATCACAATGGGCCTAGCAATGCTGGCCTAACAGGGACCTCTTCCTTCAAAGGAGTCCGCCGCCTAACCTCGACTAAATAATTTAAACATGTTGCTGAAGGAAACATACATATTTTTTTTACTTTAAAATTAAATTTTTGTTGTTGTTTATTTTAGCAACATTTTGAATTTTTTTCCGTTGCTGTTGTTGTTTTCTGAAAAATATTGATTGACATTTTCTTTCCTAAACAAACAAACAAACTGTGTGTGTTGCATTTAATCTCGTAACCTCTTTTTAATTTCACCACACTAACCCAATTAAAAGCAACAACAACAAAAATACGCACACCGTTTTTTTTGATTTTTTGTAACGAAAAGAAACAAAAACAAATTAAAACAAATTGCTTAGAAGAAGAAGAAAAACGACAACAACAACGCTAACAGTGTATTCAAGTAACCGTTACGTTCACTTTTCACTTTCACATCAATGTCAATGTAAACAACAAATTGTTGTTGTTGTGGTGGGTTTTGTTTTGTTTTTACAAAAATTCAAATACAATTTCAAATGCAATTATGGTTGTTGTTTTTATTATTGTTTTTGTAATAGTTTTTGTTTTTGCCTTCTCTATCGTTTTGTACTTTTAAATTCACTTTCAAGGTCGCGTTTGTATTTCCCTGTTGTTTTGTTTGTTTTTATTTTTTTTTCCTTCGGTCAAATGCATGCAAAGACAAGAACACTATATATGGTGATATGAGTGTCTATGTTGTGTGTGCTGCTCTCATTATTGAAAACAAATTTACAGTTACGTTAACAAGTATGGCAACTAATATTGTAAACAAAGTAAAAAACGAGCAACAGCACAGTGAAATAAAAACTGGTTTTGAATAGAATTTTCGTTAGCAACATGTTAATGTTTTAAATGTTTGGCAACATGATTTGTTTCATGTTTTGCAACAAATGTAACTAAACATTTGTAGACAAAGTTGGATGGAATTAAAAACATTTTGAAGAAAAGAAAGACTTTTTACTTCTGAACGATATTTTTGGATTATTTTTGGCAACATGTTGTCGAAATGTATGTTCTGCAACAACTAGGAATATGTTTAGCAACAAAGACATATGTCTATGTGTACATTAAGCGCTAAAAGAGCATGAAAGTACAGAAGCTATGGTACGGAAGGTCTGAATGTACCTATCAACTGCACAATATCCAAGGCTGCGTTCGATGGTGCGTTCGATCCTGCGATTGTGTGACACATATACCGGAGGTATCCTTTTTTGGTAATGGTTTACACTTCCCAGGAAACGGGAAACTTCATTCAGGTTTTCACTGATGAAACCAGATCGCACAACAAAGTTGGATGACTTGTAGAGACACCAGACAGAACTGAATCGTCATGGATATATGTATACAGAATATAATTTGCAATGAACCTAACAAGATTCTATTTAAGGAACTTCATAGCAGTGATAAAAGGGATACTAGCCTCTGTATGCTCACGCCAGGAGACTAGGAATTCCTCATAATGACCTCTGCAGAAACTGCAACAACAAGACGGAAGAAGAGGATACCACAGAACCTGAGAAGTAGAATTCTTGAACACCATGAATTATTGTGACAAATCATGCCTACCCAAAGCGATTTGAGAAAACTTCATACCACCTTCTTGGAATGATTGAGAGGGATATCAAGGTAAAATCGTGGTTTCAATAGGAGCATATGGGACACAAGTAATCTGTGTCCGGTGAGGCGGCTACCAGTTTAACCTAACCTAAACAAAACACAATATCCTTTGATTATGTTTGGCAACATGTTGCTGGAAACATGTTATTGGAAACATGTTGCTAGCTATTTTCTAACAAAAAGCGTCTAAAAAATGATTAAGTTTCCCACGAAGGTAGTCGGGGATCATAAAACGGAGACTATAATTACACGATTACCCTCTCACTTTCATTTTATGGTTCCATCATAACCCTGTTAATTTAATTTTACTTACTTTCTAATTTTCGCCCTCCCTCTCTTCTGTAATAAAAAGAAATCCAATTTTTCTAATTTACTATAAACTTTTTAATGGTCAAATACAACAGCAACAACAACAACAAACCCTCTCAACATTCAATACTCGTGGCATATAATGTCCCCGTGCAGTTGTCTTTCTAACACCATTTGTTCGAATGCATGATTTCATCTTAACTTTTCCCAGTGCCGACTGTGTTTTATACCAAAAAAAATAATTTCAAAAAAGGCTATCTAAACAACAACAAATGCCAAAAACAAAAGCAAACAATATTGTATGCGATAATTTGAAAATTTAATAAAAAAGGCGAACAAGTGTGGAAGAAAAACAATTCGACGTCAATTGCAATGCAATGACCTTAAAAACAGTTTGAAAAGCAAACAAAAAATTTATTCGAATATATACTACACAGAACGAATAATATTTCCTGGTTGGCAATAATCAAACAAGAAATGAAAATATATTTAGAATTTCAAAAAAAAAAAAAACTTACGGCCTCTTTTTAAGAAAAACATGATATTTTTATTCGAATAAAAAATAATGTCGATTATTCGAATAGTCAAGTATTTAAAATAGATTTTATTTGAGAAAAAAAAAATTCAAATAAAAAATTATCTGAATAACCGAGTATTTCAGTCGCTTAACCGAATAATCGATTAACTTTAATCGAATAACCGAATATTCGAATATTCATATATTATATTTAGGAAAGAAAATAGAAATTTATTCGAATATACATACGAGTAATCTATCAAATTTTTTACATCAATGAAGCTATGTACATAAATTAAACGAATAAGATATTTCGGCACAACCAAATAATCGATTAATTTAAAGATAAATCACAAATTTTTATTACACATACATACATAATTGGCCGTTACAACCCTTCAGTCAGGATTACGGCCTAGCTTCTCAACACAAATTTTTATTAATAACCATTAATTTTTAGTCGAATAAAAAGAAAAGAAAGAAAGAAAAAACAAATGTACGAACAATGAAATATTCGAACAACCATGCGTTCATATGTACATATTTTTAAAATCCGTTTTTATAACTTTTTTCTTTGTATATTTAATAATTAAACAATTTGGCCAAACAAATGTATTTTAATAATCGAATAACCGAATAATCGATTAACTGCGAAAAAATTAATCATCGAATAATCGGTTAATCAGTTAGAAAATCTATTTTTGGTAATATGTAATTCTTTCTTCGAAAGCTTTTCCAAAGTAACCGAATAACCGGAAAAAGTTAATAATCGAATAAACGATTAATCGGTTACAAAATCTATTTTCCATAACTCTTTATTCTACACATTTAATAATTAGCCATTTTTGGCCAGACAAATGTATTCTAAAATAACCGAAATAATCGATTAAACGGAAAAAATTAATCGAATAATCGTTTGGAAAATCTATCTTTTAGAATTCTTTATTCTAACATTTTAACAATAATCGATTAATCGGTTAAAAAATTTAAAGTAAAATTGTATTACTTTCTAACCTTCTGTCAACCTCCCTATATTCTATGCTGCTCTTGCTCTTTCAATGTTACTCTTCCTTTTACAAATTATTAATGACACGTTTAAAGCTCATTGAAAGAAAAATCATCATCATCAACTTCATTATGATGTTTTTACAATTTGAAATTTAAAAAAAGGAACAACAACAACAACAAAGCCATAGATAAATATTTTCGCAAAAAATAATAACAACAACAACCACAACAAATAAAGAGATAACAATATAAAAAGTAAAAATATACTAATGAAAGCAATAAAACAACAACAATAACAAGAAATAAATGAAAAAGAAAGAAAAGAAAAAAAAACGAAATAAAAACAACAAATTATTGTGATGGTCAAGGTCGACTGAGGCGCTTCACTTAGTAGCAGCAGTAGGCTAATGTCTAAAATGGTATTTCGTATATACAGGCACACACACACACGCACACTCTTACATTTATATTGTTACTATACGAGTAAATAAATTTTTCTCTCTCTCTCTTCTCATAAGGCAATCAAATATGTTCGTGTTTTGTTTTTAAATTTTTACTTAAGCAAGAGAGCTGCGCCATTTAATTTTACTCTCTTGTTTTTTGTTTTTGTTTTTTACTTTTATTTGCTTAACTTTGTGTTGTGATTGAAACAATAACAACAACAAACTGAATTGTGTGTAAACTTTGCATATGAGCAGAGTACGTGTACTAGTGTACTCAAATGTACGTGAAAAGAGTTGCCAAGCAGGAAGTAAAAAATACTTTTGAAATGAAAACCTTACGGCGAAAGGAATGTTTTTTGTATGGAAATTAAAAAACTAATCATAATTTATAATTTTTGTTTTACAATTGTTTTCTCTGGTTAGGTTTATTTTAAGCAGGCACCACTGTTAATGAGCTTAAGAGTGTTTTATTGAATTTTAATGAGAATTTGTAAAATATTTGAAGCATAATATGCACTATTTTTAGAATAATTTTTTGTTTATTATTTTTGTATTTAATTTTATGTGTATCAGCTGTTGATGTTAATTGTTTTTTGTAAAGGGTCTTTTAATAAACGCTTTCTATTTTTAAATATTAAATTAAACAAAGGGTGTGGGTATCGTTGAAAATTTCTATTTGTTTGAAATACTTATTGATGCCATTCTGTCTGGCAAATTTTCTCTGGGTGGAATCCGTCCGAAGTGCCTAATTTTTCATGATTTTAGCACATAAATCATACTGAATTTGAATGACGGCATGGATTATATTGGTTTTGGGGTTCACTGCGGTTTGTTACTTAGTCGAATACATCTTAAGACTTAAGAAAACCCCACAATAAAAAAAAAAATAATGTCGTCGAATCTCACGATCTTGGTATCCAGATCACATCACCTCTACGTGAGGTGACGAAGTCAAATTTGGGACATGAGACCAAAAAAAAAACGCCGCCGCCAGGATTATCATGGAAAATCACCCCCGTCGTTAAATTTGGGACATGAGACCGCACAGAGCGGCCGCCTACCCAGGATCGGCCCTGTCTATATAATTACTTATACGCGTTCCGGTAAACAAAAATTGGCACAATACCACTGCTTGTAACGCCGCCCTGTTCCGTGTAAAAGCATGCTCAAAAAACCCAAAAAGGTCTATATTACCAAAAATGGCAAAACGTTAGCAATCAAAAACCATCACACACTGAATCAATCATGTCGAGCTAGGGCCAACCTTGCTCTACGGGCTACATATTTGGTAGACGATGTACAGACACTGACTATGCAAGTAGTCACCTATTCTAATCACCCAGACATTATATTCTACACCAACCAATGCATTGTTTCATAATATTCCGATTAGAGACTTCTGGTCTAAAGAACCAGACCTTTGATGTCTATTCTGATGGCTCGAAGATGGCTGCCTGACCTCACTGCAGTGCTCTTCAAAGAGAGGTGGTGGCAGTCTTGAAAGCGCAATGCTTTTTGAGTGGTGAGAGTTTCCCTAAAAATCTCATGATTTACTAATAAAATCTTTTGAAGTCGCTGTAGTCTAGTAGGTTCAAACCCCAGGTCAGACATCAAAACGAAATATGAAAAAAAAAAATATTTCTTCGGCGACTTCCTCTCAACAGATTTCTGGCAAAAAATAAATAAAACTGCCATTAGTAGTTTCTCAAGAAATCTGTCGTTCGGAGTCGGCGTTAAACTGTAGGTCCTGCCACTCACATATAAAATTAACCCTTTCCACTCTAATGTCGAGTGACACTCGACAAAATACGAAAAAGAAAAAGAGGCTTGGAGTGGAAAAGGTTAACTAACGCACACAACATGAGCGGTGTGAGAAGCTAGGTCGAAATCCTGACTGAAGGGTTGTAATGGCCAATTATGTACATATGTATGTATCTCTTGATTTACGTCTGTCCTTGTCAGGATTTCACAGAGAAACTTCGAATTATTTAAAGGGCCAGTACGGTACTAGCAATTACTGTCGTGTTACGGAGTATAGATATTACGATTACCTCAGTTAATTCGGATATTGACCACTCGAATTACAGGGGTGCACTTCCTAACATAAGCTAACCTATCAATCAAAGGAACACCTAATGTTTTACAATAATATTTAATTTAAAATACTAATAATGAAAATATTTATAAAAATCTCTTCTATTCTTTCTTTTCAGGTACGTACCAAATTTAATTTTTTAATAAACAAAATAAACTTGCCAGGGTAAGAATATTTTTCTTATAATTTATTGAAAATATAACTTATAAAACATATAATCTGATTTGAGACATTAAACCTGCATACAATTTCAATTTACTCTGATTTATTTGCCTAAAAAAAAATTTCAAATGTTTTTTAAACTCATCTTTTAATATTTTATAGTTTTTTTTATATCATGATATAAAAAAATTCAATTAAAAAACCAATTTATTTTACCCCCTTACTTAGAATACACTCAGTATTCCTACTTTTATCGAAATGGCCACCCTGTTGTTGTGTATATTTTCTATACATACTCGCATGCACTCACACACAGCAACAGAGTAGTAACTGTGTTGTTGTTGGTTGTTAACTCTCTAACCTTAACATTGACCAGCAGTTGTAGTAGTTGAGTGTCATATTTACGAGCCATCGAAATGACCACCAACTCATACACTATCAAATAACCTCACAATAAATCGTGTATATGAACACGATGCTTCTTTATTTTTATTTCCTTAGGGAGAGAGAGAGAGGGGTTAGATATTTAACTCCATACATAGTTGTTTTTTTTTCTCTCCCTTACTATCATTTTATAAACCGGCTTAAATTTGTTTTTGTTGTTGTTTTTTTGTGTGTTTATTTGCCTTCTGTTTACAACTTGTTAGATTATAAAGGAGAATAAGTTTCTCCTTGAGGTAGTGTTTTATTCTCTCAATCTCTCGCTCTTTCCCTGTCTGTCCGTGTCTGTTTCTCTTTATCTGATTAAGGATTTTTTTATGTGGCATAACAGTATTTCAGTATTTCTGTAAGTGTACATAACTGTTAACAGGATTGCTCTTAACAGCAGTTGAGTTTCTAAGCTCTTTTTTTATAGTTTAGAACTGTTATAAAATGTTAAATTAAAGAGATGCCGTAATAACTGTTATAAAATGTTATACAATTTTAATAAATGTTATACAAATTTCATAATTTAAGGCAAAAATTGACAAATTTGAACGATTACCAGGACTGTTATAATTAATTTGATGAAAAAACTAAATTGCTAAATATGTTGTGTTCCTAGCTAGGGATACGGTTAGTATCCCTTGCATTTGCCCACAGCGTAGTACATTGTTTTTCTGTTCAGCTTGCGGGTTCTATGTGATTCTAAGGTTGCTTAAGCTTCCCTGACAAGTCCATCAAGTCGGGTTTTGCCATCCCTGGAGACGCACCTCTATCTTTATGTGACATTGTGCTCTCCTCCCTTGCTTCCTCTCGTTACGTGTTATCGACTTATTTACATTCAGTTTGTATTTCTCCTTCTATGATCTCAATCTCTATGTATCATTTGCAAGCTATTCCTTGGATTTGAGATTTTTGCAGTCCAAACTACCTTCTGCGGCAGTTACAAAGCTTACTTCCGATTACTTTTGACGAGAAAGCTTCTGCTGCTTACTCAGGGCAGGTTTACCGTGTACCAGTGCCAGAATTTTTCGGCTGAATACATACATACATATGTACATACATAATTGACCATTACAACCCTTTGGTCAGGATTAGGGCCTAGCTTCTCACACCACTCATGTTGTGTGCCTTAATTTTATACTTGAGTGACGGGACCTACGGTTTAACGTCGACTCCGAACGACAGATTTTTTGAGAAACTCTTTCATGGCAATTTTATTTAATCTCTCAGAGTTTTTGCCAGAAATCTGCTGAGAGGAAGTCGCCGAAGAAATATTTTTTTTCATATTTCGTTTTGATGTCTGGCCTGGGGCTCGAAACCGGACTTTTACGTCTAATAAGCGAACACACTACCTACTAGACTACGGCGACTTTTCAGCTGAATGTTGAAGCAAATTTGTTGGAAAAAAATTTTAAATGCAACTCTGCGTGATTGTCTGGTTTCGTTAGGTAAGGTGGCCAACCTGGCTAAAAGGGCAACAACATTCCCTACACAAAACCATTCCACGATTGCTTATTTCAGAAAATTCAAGTCGAGGTTACAGATAATGAGAGGTCAAGAATCTCCGCTTCTTCATAGCAAGAGCCACGACCTGTAACTTTAAGTAAAATACGGTGTTAAAATCTCTCAAACCCACAGCTTCCGCTCAAGTCCTGCAAGGAAGTGCTTAGTTCATCAGCATATCGAAAATTTTCCATGATATGGCAACTCTTTTTTGTAATTCCACATTGCAAGTAAATCTAATAAATCATTGTCTTAAGTAAAGAAAGCTTTTTTCAAAAGTTTTTTTTTTTTGCAATTGTAACGGCAAATTAATGCATTATGCACACATACACACACACACTCCCCATTGCAATTCAAACTGCATTAGATTCTCTTCTATTAACATTGCAAGAGTACTAAGAGAGCCATAGAGCAAGAGAGATAGAGAGCTTTACTAATGCTTATGCAATTGAATGCACTTTAATAACGATACAACTACTCACCAATAGAGAGCGCTGCTGGCTAGTATAATTAAAAACCGTTATATTATTTCAATTATGCGTGTGTGTGTGTGTGTGTAAATTTAAATTAAAAGAAAAGGAAAATATGACGCCATTTGCCTGCTGATATTTTAAATATTTGAATATGAAATTCAATATTTGAAACACAACAAAGAGAGAAAACGAAATTAATTTTCAAAGCCAAACCTTAATTTGAATTTCTTCTACACTCTCTCCTCCTTCGCAAAAGGAAACAAATTCATTCGGTCATACCGTTATTATTACATTTCGATTTAATGAAAATATCATATAACTTGTGAACATATAAAGGAAGAGAGTGGGAGAGAGGGAGAAATAGAGGAAGAGTAAGAGTAATGGTGTTTTCTTTTCTACAAAGAAAATGTCACCCTCTTACGAGGTGCATTAAAAAAATTGCTGACCAACCCTGTTATAATGTAATTTTTATTTGAGATGAACATAACACAAATATGAAAAAAGGGTATGCCCCGTGCCCTTAAAAATATGTTGTATTTTTTGATTTGTTTTCAATAAAATATGTGAACATGAAAAAGGTGTTGCCAGATCGCTAATTTTTCGATTTCATATTTTTAAGGTTTTTTTTTAATAACCAAATACAATTTTTTTAACACAGTTCTAAAACTGAATGCAATTTTTATATTACTGACCTGTATCTTTAATAATGTAATGTTCCCTTAAGGTTACCCCACAAAACAATGAAAAAATTAACTTCAGAATTGGATAACGATACTAGGAGACTTTTTTTAAATTTCATCTGGTAGCCCTATAAATAAACAAAAGTCATTTGCTTTACAGGGCATTATCAGCACTCTCGATTTATACAGGGCGTAAAATGCAATGCCCTCCACCATTTTCAAGTGCAATTTATATAGAATAAAACATACCACCCTTTTAGAGGGAGAAACATTTTTTAGAAACAAACACAAAATTGCATTTTTTACAATAAAGTGCAAATTTTTTGGTAGAAAAGAAAACACCATAAGACTAAGAGTGGGAGTAGGCAATAAAATTGCGTATTTTTCTCTGTTTATGGTGGTTGGTTGGCCAAACAAGTGGCATTTCCTAAAACAGGCGGCCTGTGTTATCCACGGTGGATGTTTGTATGTAAGCAGGGTGGTTGTTGATGATTGTCGTTGTGATAATTCAAACCAAAAAGACGTACTAAAAAATCTACACCCAGTTGAACAGGCAAAATTATTCCTCTTTTTTTTGGGTGTCTTTCTTTCGTAATTTATTGTTGTGTATGGTTAGGGTTCCCTTAAATTTATTTATAGAACAACCGAAAATATTTGTATTTGGAAATGGCATGATGATATTATGTACTCTTTTATTTCTTTTTGGTGGTTGTTTGACTTTTTCACGCTGATTTCAGTCCCCCAAAGGAATATACAATTTGTCCTCATGGCTATTATTTCCTTCAAACGAAGTGTTTGACAAACAATTTTTTTTTTTTTTTTGGTTAAGCATTTATAACATGATTTTTACATCAAAGAATTTCATTGCTAGGGGTGGGGAAGAAGGAAAATTTTTACAAATGCGTAGTAGTTAAAGCTCTGAAAATAAATTGTTTCAATTTAACCAAATAATTGGCATTTTTATTGCAAATTATAACAATTTATCATAGAACAGTTGGAAAAATCTTGAATTTGCCTGTAGTAAACAGGAAATGGAAAATTTTCCTAAATTTGCAGCATTTTTACAACTGAGCACAGTTTCATAATTAACAGAATCTTATATAAGTTTAATAAAAAACGTAATTTAACCATTAGTTTACAACAAAGTATAGTTTTAGGAAAAAATTTGGCACTGGGAACAGTTTTAATTAAGGTGGGAAGAGTTATAAAAACTCATGGAAATTAGTTATTCTTACTCAATATGGTATTTTAGAGCGGATAATAAACCAAAAGTGTTAAAATTTTTCAGTTTAACAACAATTTTTCAACTGAGAACAGTTTCCATTTACTACCAGTTAAGATTTTTAGCTCAAATTTCCTTTTAAAATTCTTAGCAGAATATACACAAATATTTAACAGGCAAGATTTGTACATATTATAAAAATTAAACACTGGGAACAGTTTTAATTAAAGTGGAAACAGTGGTAATACTTTATAAAAATTTGTTAGTTTCCATCTCAATGGTATTTTATCAACAAATTTAAGAAACAATTTTTAATTTTTTCAGTTTAACAACTGTTTTGCAACTGGGAACAGTTTCCGTTTTCTTCGAGTTAAGATTTGAACTCAAATTTACTCTTTAAATTCTCGTTAGAATATATCCAAATATTTAACACGCAAAATTTGCGCATATTAAAAAAATTAAACACTGGGAACAGTTTTAATTAAAGTGGAAACAGTGGTAATACTTTATAAAAATTTGTTATTTGTTCCATCTCAATGGTATTTCATCAAAAAATTTAACAAAAAATTTTAAAATTTTTCAGTTTAACAACAGTTTTGCAACTGGGAACAGTTTTCGTTTTCTTCGAGTTAAGATTTGAAACTCAAATTTACTCTTAAAATTCTTGGCAGAATATTGCCAAATATTTAACACGCAAAATTTGCGCATATTATAAAAATTAAACACTGGGAACACTTTTAATTAAAGTGGAAACAGTGGTAATACTTTATAAAAATTTGTTATTTGTTCCATCTCAATGGTATTTTATCAAAAAATTTAACAAACAATTTTAAAATTTTTCAGTTTAACAACAGTTTTGCAACTGGGAAAAGTTTTCGTTTTCTTCGAGTTAAGATTTGAAACTCAAATTTACTCTTAAAATTCTTATCCGAATTTATTTAAATACTTAGTCCAGAAAATTTATAAGTTTAATAAGCTTATGATACTGGGAACAGTTTTAATTAAACGGGAATAGTTGTAACAGTCCTTAGATATCAGTTATTTGAATTATTTTTGGTACTTTCTTGAAAAATGTAACCAGAATATTTAAAATTAATGAAATTAACTACGGTTAACGGGAACAGTTTTCATTTCATTGATAGGACGTTATTTATAGCCATTTTTGAAACTGAGAACAGTTTCAAATTCTCGCTTTGATGATTCAAAAGGCTTAAAAATTGTTGAAAATTTGAAAAGTTCGAAAAATATTTAAAAAAAAGTTGTTGAAATTTTTTTAGAGGAAGTTAAACAATTCGCCTGGAATTTTTGGACCCAAATAGGCTTCATTTCGATCATGAGAATATAAAAGCATTTTCTAAAACACACTTCAAACACAATAACAGGCCATTTAAGGATAAACAAACAACCGTTAGTATCAATAAAGTGTTTCTGGATTGTTAACTCCACACGCGTACACAACAAAAATGGCAAATAAAAGCATTGTTTTGCCTGCTCTCTCTCCTCTCGTTACTGTTGCCTATGAAATTGTTAAAAAAAACTTTTGTTTTACGGTTAGTTAATGAATTCCGTTATCTTTGAAAAAACACTGGAAACACTCCGTCTTACTCTCTCCCACGATTCTCTTTCATGAACTCTCTCTCCGATCTTGCTTGTGTTGTGTTTTAAAAATATTTTTAATTTAAATGTGTTTTTAATACAGAAAATAATAACAACAACAATAACAACAATTTTAGGCAATTCTTTCATTCCGAAATACATATTTCAAAGAAAGCCAATAACAACGTATTAAAACTTTACACACACTCGCACACATAAACTTTCCATTAATCTATTCGCTCCTTACGTGTGCCTAAATTCTCTGCTAGAAGAGTGTGCCATTATGCGTGATTAAATGAGTGTGAGTGAATATGTGTGTGTGTGTGTGTTTGTACTTATATTGTTTTTATATAAAAATAAAACAAACAAACCAATAAGAGAGAAATAAAATAGGTGAACGACCGTAGATAAAACACGTCCTTCAAAAATAATCTGGGCCAAGTGGAATATTATTATGGTTGTCGTAGTTGTTGCCGTGTTTTGTTATTCTGTTTTCTTTTTTCTAGTATAGGCTCATTTATACACACATACATACATACGCCAGCACGCATAAATATTATATTTTGCAGGCAGGCATGTACGTGTGCCACTGTCTCTCTTGTTTTTCTATTTAAGCTCTTTTGTTTGCGAAAAGCTAGCTCTCTTCCTTGTTAACATACTGTGATAAGGGTTTTTATGCTGGCAATACCATGTGTTAATAAGTCAAGGTGACCACAGTGAAAGGAATTTAAATATGAAATTGGAACGAATTTTCGAATTAAAAAAAGAAATTATAAGCTTTTTTGATAAAAAAAAAAAATAGTAGTAGAAAAAATACCTTTTTATTGTACAAAATATTAAATAATTTTGTTAAATATGCTACTAACTGCACAAAAATATTAATTTTGTTAGAAAGAGCAATACAATTAATAATGAAAAAATAGTAGTAGAAAAAAACTAGAAACTAGAAAAAACTACTATTTTATATTATAAAGTACAGATGGTATTGTAATAAATAACTAAATACCAACATGAATAACATTTCTAACAAAAGTATACCAAAATTCGGATAAACAACAAAAGAAAAAATAGTATATAGTAATATGAAAATTTGTATTTAATAAAACCTGTCATATTTATGTAAATGGGGTTTTATATTTTCACAAATAATATCACCTTCAATAAAAATTAGCATAAGAAACCATTTTAAAATAGTAGTAGGAAAAAGTACTTTTTTATTTTGCATGGAATTACATATTTAAAATAAGAAATTATTAAATTTGAATAAAATATAGTGTTTTAAGTAAGAAAATTCATACTAACAATGAGTTTAAAAATAGTAGTAGAAAAAGTACTTTTCTATTTTGTTCAGAATTACATATATAAAGTAGAAATTGTTAAACTTTTATGAAATATAGTGTTTTCAGCAAGTAAATCCATGCTCACTATGAATTAAAAAATAGTAGTAGAAAAAGTACTTTTCTATTTTGTACAGAATTAGGTATTGAAGAGTAGTTATTATTATATTTTAATAAAATATAGTGCTATCAGCAAGAAAATCCATACTAACAATAAGTTTAAAAATAGTAGTAGAAAAAGTACTTTCTATTTTGTACGGCACTACATATTTAAAAGTAGATATTGTTAAATTTTTATAAAATTAAGTCTTTTCAGTTAGAAAATCAATACTAATGATGAATTAAAAAATAGTAGTAGAAAAAGTACTTTTCTACCATGGTGTTCTTTCGTCATGAAGGTGCTAAATTTTCACAAGTAGTATATTTTTAAATAAAATTAGTATTAAAATCACTTTTAAAAATAGTAGTAGAAAATAGTACTTTTTTGTTTGGTATAGACTTGCGTATTTAAAAACATAAATCATTATGTGTTTATAAAATGAAGAGTTTCATGTGAACACAAAACTGTACTAACACTGTTTTAAAAATAGTAGTAGAAAAAAGTACTTTTTTAAATTAATTATTTTACATTGTCATTATTTTTTAAGTACATTTTCGTGTAGTTTATGTTGTCGATAAATTTTTAAAGCAAGTTGTAATTGCTGTAATAATAAATTCATTCTTAAATTAAACATGTAGGAGGACTTACTTACAACACAATGTTTACTTAACTCCCATTTAATTGAGTAATTTATTAATGCAATTACAATTGAACACATACACACACACACGCACACACAATTTGTTTAATTATTAATCAGTTTTTATTGTCACTATTTACTGTTGTTGTTGTTGGTCTTTTATAACATTATTTATTGGTTATTAAAAGGTGGTTGCTGTTGTAACTCGCTATTGCTTTTAGTGTTGTTGTTGTTGCTGTTGTTTTTGTTTTAGTACCATTGTCGTATATGTCATTGTACTAAAAAATAGTTCAACGACATTAATCAATGATTTTTATTCGAAAACGAAACCAACAACAACAACAAAAAACTACGATTAGAATTTGATTTCCATACAAAGTAAATCTCAATTTGAATGTGTGTTAAAAGACAATTTGTTGACACACTCTCAATATTTTATATTTTATAAACTCACCTCCTCGCCTCTGCTCTTTTATCTCTCCAACTCATTGCGATGCAATGGTGTGTGTCTCAATGCTTTGTTTTGCTAATGCTGTTGCTGTTTACAGTGTATACTTTACACATACGAAATACTAAGTATTACGAATGTAAATACAGTAGTTCGTGTAAATAACAGAGAATAATGTGGGTATGGGGAATAAGATCTTATTGGAAGAGCTTTTACTGTTATAATACACAAAAAACATTTGCAATCACTGTGTTATCAATATGTTGGCATATGTTTTATGTGTTGATTTGTGCAAAATTTTTAAAATGTCATGAACATTATTGTTCAAAAATCTATTCTCAGGCTCAATATATAGTTCCATAGAATATAATTTTTTTGTTTTGCTTCAGATCGATTTGTTTTTGTCTAAAAATTTGTTATTGTAGTGAAAATTGTATTATTTTTGTAATAGAAAAAAGGAGGGAATTTGAAAAGCGCATGTCTTTTTATCACAATGTTTCCTTTGCAAGGAAAATCTATGTGAATGAACTTATGAAGGTCATGTTAAGAAATATCTTTCCTTTTGTAACCTGCAAAACTGAAATTGGTTTAGTTTAACCAGTATGTACATATGTATGCATGTATGTAAATGTGTTAGTTTTGTAAATTTTTAAGATATTAAAATATATTTATAACATTTTTCTTTTTAAATAAAAATCAGAAAACCAAAAGCAAAAACAAAGAAAAAATTAAATAAAAATAATGGCAACAAATGTATAAGCATTAAATTTAATTTTCCAGCTCATAACTTTAGCATACATAAGCACAGTAGGTCAAGTTAAGAAAATTAAAAAAAAAGTACTATTTTTCTACTACTCTTTTTTTAAACGTCGTTAGTATAGATAATTTTTTTAACAAATGCTTTATTTTATATTTTTTTAGTTTTAAATATTGAATTCTATACAAAATAAAAAAGTACTTTTTCTGCTACTATTTTTCATCATTATCATGGATTTGCTTGCTAAAATTACCTTATTTTATTAAGAATTAATCAAATTTGGTTTGAAAAATGTCTTTTTGTACAAAATGAAAAGGTACTTTTTCTACTACTCTTTTTCAAATCATCATCGGTATAGATTTTGTTGCTCAAGTTGCCATATTTTATTAAAAATTAATCAAATTTGCTTTCAAATATGTTTTTCTATACAAAATAAAAAAGTACTTTATCTATTACTATTTTTCAAATCATCACTAGTATAGATTTTCTTGCTCAAATTACTTTATTTTATTAAAAATTAATCAAATTTGGTTTCAAATATGTTTCTCTGTACAAAATAAAAAAGTACTTTATCTACTACTATTTTGAAATCATCATTAGTATGGCTTTTCTTGCTTAAATTACTTTATTTGATTAAAAATTAATTAAATTTGGTTTCAAATATGTCTTTTTATACCAAGTAAAAAAGTACTTTTTCTACTACTATTTTTCAAATCACCATTAGTATGGATTTTCTTTCTCAAATTACTATATTTGAATAAAAATTAATCAAATCTGATTTTAAATATCTCATTCTGTACAAAATAAAAAAGTATTTTTTCTGCTACTATTTTTCAAATCATGATTAATATGGATTTTCTTACTCAAATTGCCATATTTTATGAAAAATCAAGCAAATCCGGTTTGAAATATGGCCTTTTGTACAAAATAAAAAAGTACTTTTTCTACTACTATTTTTTAAATACCTTTTATGTGAAAATTCTTAAGAGAATAGCGATATTTTTGTCCAAGTTTGAAAAACTGTATCAAAAATATTAAAAACAATATATTTTGTAGGCAATTTATTACTATAGGCCCACTGTAGTGTTTTTTACGCCTAAATTGCTCTTACATACAATTCACTTATTAAAAAAAGGAGGTTAAATTGTATGTTTTTTTTCGTTGGCTTTTACTTGTAGCTGTTGTGAGTATGAACAGCATCGACAAAGCAAAAAACCACTCATATTGGCCCTGAACTCGTGCAACGACCGACATACAATTTTATTTTGAGCTCAACTACACATACACTCTCATACACAGAGACATGCAATTATAGAGCAAGTCAGTCCACCAGCTAGCAGGCCAGTCAGCCAGCCAACCAGCCAACCAATCGTCCAAAGCAACCAGTTCAGCTATTTTAGTATCCAGCAATAACAGCAAGCTGGTGCTGCTGCTGCAGAAACTGCACTAGCCAGACAAATAGTGCCACTGACTTTTAAAAGATTTTTTTATTGTTTTTGTTTCTAAAGAGGGCAACTCAACCCTTTTTACATGCAACATTAAAACATTGCCACATAAACTTGGAGGGGGATAGATGCATAGATACACCCGGAGTTAATGGCTGGTGTTGGTTGCATGCCATACTTTAATTTCAAGTTAAACTTACATATTTATCTTTTTGATGTACGGTCTTAGCTGGAGTTCAAATGCATTTTGGATTTTGTAGGTGTTGCCGTGTTGTTAGTTTTTTTCTATTTGTTTTTATTTGTAATTGTCACTCGGCATTAAAATGAATAGAATTTTCTGTTTTGTTTCTATTTCTGTGCTATGGAGTGCCTACTACTATAGCTGGCAGTAACAAATGTGGCGTGAGTGATTGTTTTTAGTGTTTAAAAAAATTTTCAGCTTTTTGAAGGTGGTTTCATGACTGTTGCCTTGTAAAAATGGCAGCAGCAGCAGCAACAATAAAATGGAAAAATATTACAACACTTTAGCTGCAGCAACAGCAACAGCTACAGCTACAGCTTTAGAGCGAATAGTAAAAAAAAAAGTTCAAAAGCGTACAATGACTTTAAGAATGAGCGCATGGAAAACGTTATTGAATGTTAAAAGTGACGTAAAAACGCCACTAACCAAAAACATTTATAATGTGACATTTTTTGGACCAGAAAAGTTTCTAATTTTAACAGCATTTTTTTAATACCTTTTGTCATTAATAAACATAGAAAAATATGAATCTTTTTGTAAATTTTAAAAAAGTACTATTTCTACTACTACTTTTTTAATACAGTTTCTTAAACTTTTAAGCTTAAAAAATTGTTTATTTCATCAATTATCGTATAATTTTATAGAAGTTTGTTAAAGTTTAAAATTTTTTAAAAAGTAGTATTTCTGCTACTATTTTTTTACTACAATTTCCAAAGCCTTTTTGCTCAAACATTTTTTTGTTCTGTCTATTACCACATAATTTTATTCATTTCTGATTAATTTTCAATTTTTTTAAAAAGTAGTATTTCTACTACTATTTTTTTACTGGCATCTACCCAAAAAAAAAAATGTTTTACTTAGTCAATTCCTATGCAAATTGTTAAAAACTCCCTTTAATATTTGGACAATTTTAAAAAAGTAGTAGAAATAGTATTATTTTGAAAACCATTTCCAAAATCTTTAAATTAATAAAAAAAGTTGTTTATTTCATCAATTACCTTATCATTTTGTTAAAATCTGTTAATTTTCAAATTTTTGAAAAAGTAGTATTTCTACTACTATTTTGTACAACTATTTCCATACGATTATTTTTCCAATTTTTATTTATTTTGTGAATTTCTATACCAAATTATATACATTTTTTTATTTTTGGGAAAGTTTTGGAAAGTAGTATTTCTACTACTATTTTTTACATCCATTTTTACAATTTTTTCTGAAAAATTTTAGTAAATTTACACACAATTCGAAATCAAATTAATTAACTTTTGTGTTTTTAACAAAAGTGGTATTTCCACTACTATTTTTAACTACAATTTCCAAAGCTCTAAAGCTTAAAAATTGTTACAGTTTGTGAATTTCGTTAAAATTTATTTATTTTTAAATATTTTTTCTTTAATTTACGCTTTAATGAAGAAAGCTTTCGTTAATTCCTGTGTAAATTAAAAGGCAGTATTTCTTAGTTATCGATAAATATATTTATTAGATCGATGAGATATCCTTTTTTCAGCTAAAAAAAATTAAGTTGTTGTTTAAAATATTTCTTTAAATAAATTATCGATAACAGGACTATATCTTAAACTAACTAAATTATGTGTTAGAGATTACGAAACAAGAATGAAAATTAATTTTCGATAAAAAAATCTATAAATGATATAATCGATATCATGTATGAATTAACACTCGTGTGGTGTGAGAAGCTAGGACGTTGTACAATGGGTCAATTCTACCTCCGGGTACTGTACTTGTCACAGTTGACAAGTACACGTCCTCTAACCTAACCTAACCTATGTGTTATCGATAATTGCATGCTGCCTAACTTAGGTATTGATTATTTTTTTAAAACCAAATGTTTTTTATATTCAATTATTACAACGATAAGAATAAATTCATAAAAAACATAATAAAACATAACGATATGCCATTAAAGTATTTATCGATTACTGTACGGGATTTAAAAAAAACCAACAGTTTTACGTTCTCCAAATTCGAAGTTTTATTTCTAACCTTGAAAACTTTAATCAAATAATTTCCATGCTAAGTTTTATACTCTCGATTTTTTTCTTTATATTAAAATACAGTTGTATGTGTGTAGGCTTCCTTTTGTTTACAATCAATTACTACTACATACGTACACAAATACATTGCTGCTGCTGTGCTCTGAAACGAAAATATAAAAAGAAAAATCCAGCACAAGGCAAAATAATATTCAAATGTTTTACGGGTACATTGGCATTACAAAAGCAGCATTGTTGTGTTTGTGTTGTAGAGAGTATGGTTAATAGATGGGAGATGTGTTATAAACCACCCCTACACACCACTATACATTAAACACGGTGAGTGTGAGGTAGATTACCAAAGAGGAATACTTTGCTACAATTTTTTTTGTAAGGATTTATATGCTGTCTTACTCTGTCTTACTTCACAGATGCTGTGTGGTGTGTTGAGTTGTTGTTTTGATTTGTGTTTAGCTAGAAACCCAGTGAGAGATTATCCTTGAAAAGCTGGCCATGCAAGTGTATGTGTGCCTTTGTGTCATTGACATCTTTACAGTTCATTTAACCTGAAATTGTATTTTCTTAAGAAACAACCAAAGATTAGTATGAGAGCAGTTGTAAATAATAATTTGGAGAGTAAAATATGGTGAGATCAGAACAGTATAATAAGGGAACAAACCGTTCATTTCAACATCTAAGAGAGGAAGAGAAATAAATACAAAGAAATTGAGAAGGTTTTCTTTAGTGAAGTAGTGATGTGAAGTAAAGGACTATTAGGCTCAGATCAATGTAACAATATCTCTCTTGTTTTTCAAACCATTCTTACCAAGAGAGCAACAAACACACACATACATTTCTTAAGCTTACACAAGGAAATGTAGGTTATTTATTTGAGTTTGGAAAGCTTTTTTTTTAGCATCAAACCCTTAGACAGGTATGAACATACTAAAAAACGCACGCGCTAAAACAATTTCAAACTTGTATAACCATTCGGTTCCGTTTATTTTTGGGTATGAAATAAACAATAAAAGCTTTTATACCGCGCAGAAGGGAACTTTCAATATAAAAAAGGTTCCAACATTCAACTGGTTGAATTCAAACATAGAACCGTTTTTTTGGTTTTGTTTTTCTAACAAATTCTAACATGTTGTGTTGTAAGCACATGCCACAAAATGCCGTTGTTTTATTCTACATTCGTCAGGCGCCAACGATACAACGAGCGGGTAAAACAAAAAATAAATAGAAACACAGCAAAATAAATAGAAAAATTAAAAAATCAAATACAACAGTTATAAACAGAGAGTGAGCTTAAGAGAAAATCCTAAGAGATTTATAGTAGTCGCGATAAACATAAAAGAAGCGGCATAATTCAAACGGTTTAATTTTAATTGTTGTTTTGTTTGTTTGAATAAACATAAGTAAACAAGTGTCATAATTAAAGTGAAGAAGATTACGATTTAAAGGAGTTTAAATAGAGAGTTTAAAGCAAAAACAAAATTGTAAATAAATGAAAAATAACGGAAAGTAGTGAAATAAAACGCCATTCTTGTGAATAAAAGTGTAGCCACTGGTCATATAAGACTGTTAAAATTATTTTAAATTGAAAGGATATTTAAAATAAAAAAATTAAATATTTATATATGAAATTAAAAACAAATAGTGAAAATTTTTAATAAATTAAAATAAAAAGAAATCGAGAAAAATAAAAAAGAATAAATAAAAACAAAAAATTTAAAAAATTATTGTAAAGGGAAGTAATAAAATAAAAACAAATCGGGAAAAAAGGAAGTAAAATCTTAAATAAAAACAAAAAAATTTTTTAAATTTTTGTAAAGAAAAGTAATAAAATAAAAAAAGATGTTTAAATATCATAAAAAATACATTAAAAATTTAAAAGGGTAATTAAATTCCTTTACTGTCGTTGAAACAATAGATAAATAAATTAATTGATTAATTTAAATTAAAAAATAAAATACAAAATAAAATAAAACAATAAAGAAGTGAATAAAACTTTGAAAAAAAAAATTAAAAAAAAAACAATGAGACAAAATATAAGCAATTCAATAAAAGAAACGCTCTATAAAAATTAAACAAATTTGAAATAAATTAAATTAAAATTTAATTAAAAAACCTTTCTATTTTTGTAAACATTAAACAGAATTTTATGAATTTAAATTAAACAATTAACATTAAAAAGAAAAATTATATTTAATATTTGGTAAAAAAACTTTTCAAAAGGTAAAAAGAGTTTTAAATTCAATTTAAAAGTTTATAAATAATCTTATAAAATTATAAAAAATTTAGTATAAAAATATAAAAAGAAGTGAAAGGAAATACATAAAACATTTTATTAAAAATAAAAATTATTCTTAATATTTGGTTAAAAAAATACTTTTTGATATAAAAGTATAAAAATTTAATTTAAAAATATAAAAAAAAGTGAAAAAACGTAAGCGGAACGTGATAGTTTCTGGGAACAAAAAATATATTTTAAATATTATTAAATTCTTAAAAAAGAAATAATAAATTATAACAATAAATTAATACAAATACAATAAATAAAAATATATAAAACCAAAAATATTAAAAAAAATATTAATTAAAAACTTTAAAACGTTATAATTTTGAGTACAACAATTTAAAAGGCAGTAAATAATTATAATAAATACGTTGGCAAAATAATTGCAATCAAATATTTTAAATATATTCCTGAAAAAAAAAATTAATTTCTTTAGAAAAATTTTAAACAATAAAAGACAATAATTAATTAATATTAATTTTTAAACACAGTACTTGTAATCGTACTACAAAGTCATTTATAACTTCAATAGAAACGTATTTCAAAAGAGCTTTAAGCTCCGTTAATGCAAACCGTAAAGCTTGAAAAATCCCTTATGCTCTAATATTTATTCGAAATAAACACTATACACATCGGTTCTATTTAATAAAAGCTCAACTTTAAAAAACTTTTATCCATATTTTTGCACAAAAAGCTTTAAGCATCAATAAATGCAGAAAAGAAATTAAAAAACTTTAAGCTTTACCGCTACTAAACAATAGCTCCTTCAAAGCGTAAAAATTAAAATCAATACAAAACTGTCTTAAAAAGCTTCGCAAATAACAACAAGAAATTTTAATAAAGCTGCAAGGCTTTTAAAAATTGTAATTCGTAAAGCTTTGGCTTCAATCAAAAACCCCTATTAAAACATTTATAAAAATTGTGCGAAAAAAGTTTTCAAATCTTTAAACTTACGATTAAAAATCAATAGCCTTTTAAAGCACCTGAAAGTAAAGAAAAAAATTATGTTTTTATAAAAAACTGCTGCAAAAACATCTGTTTTAATGTCAAAGAAGCTTTCGTAAAGTAATTAAATATAATTTTACAAGTTTCTATTTGAAAACAACATTAAAAAGCTTTAAGCTTTAACTCTGAGAATTTTAAGTACTTTAAAAGCGTAAAATAAAACTGGTTTATAAAAAGCTTCCGAGGAAAACGAAACAAAAATTGTTGAAAAGCTTTAACAAAATTAGAAATTGTTGGAAAATTCGTTGTCGAACAGTATTTTACTTTAAAATAGCTTTAATCAGTAGTAAAACAAAAAAACTTTAGGCTTTGCCTTTAGAAAAACATGCAAATATTTCTCAAAAAAAAAGCGAATTTATAAAAAACTTACATCAAAATGTTTTAAAAAAACATATGAAAAGCTATACGGAAATTTTATAAGCTCTTAAACAAACCGCATCACGGCTTATAATAAATAAAATAAAAGCAAAATATATTAAAAAGGCTTTAAAGCTTCGCTAAGAATAGTAAACTCTGAAAAACAAAGTCATAGTAGCAGAAATAAAAGCTTAAAAGGCATATTGTAGACCTTTAAAAATTTAAAAAGTTTTGTAAAACCTAAAGCCATAATTTTAAAATAAAAAATTTCATAAAGAGCTTTAGTAAAAGATCTAGAAGACTATCAATAAAAAATTTAAAATACAAACGGTTTTAAAATCTACAGAAAAGTTTAAGGCTTTCTATAAATTCAAAAAACAAATTTTTTCCTCTTTGTACAAGCTTAAAAAGTTTAAAGTGAAGTTAAAAAAAATTAAAAAGTGTTGTAATAAAACAGTGAATGAAAGTTTAAATTGTTTTGAAGCTTTAAGCTCTACTGTAGAAACCAATATTCTAAACTTAAATTTATAAAAAAAACAGAAATATTTAAAAAATAAAAACATTTTCAAACAACTCGACTCAGAAAGCTGTTAGCAAAGCTGTAATAAAAGAATTAAAAATTTGCAGGAAAAGAAATCTGATAATAAAAGCTCTGTGTATAATTGTTTAAAAGCTTTAAGCTCTCACATTAAACAACAGAAATTTACAAAGAAAACTTAAAAGCTTTTTGGAAAAAACTCAACTCAACTTGATTTGCTGTTTTGCTGATACGAAAGCGCTTCTTGAGAGCGAAAGTTTTATCATGAAACTCCTTTCGATGTTGAATTCATGAAAATGCATAAAGACTTGACAAAAAATAAAACCCGTAAAAAACCTTGTTTTTAGTCAAATTCAATAATATTTTGTGATAAAGTTTATTTATTATTTTTTCAATAAAAAATAAATAAATAATCAATACAATCATAGTGCAAATTAACTTAGAAATTAAATTAAAAATCTAAGGTGCCATATTTAAATCAATAAAAAATACGCTCTCTTACCACGTTAAAAAGTGCCGTTTATTTAAAACAAAAAAAATCTTGTCAGTAGTGCAAAAAACGTATATAAATCTCATAGATTTCATAAGTCTTACGTAAAGTGTTAAAAGTGAAACCTCTCGAACGCCCCTTAAAATTCCAAATTTACAAATCGCCAAAATTCCCTCAAAAAGGAACACAAACAAACGACTGCTCAACACAATGACAGTCGGCTCCCGAGAAGATCTCTTTGCCAATGCAAAGCCCATCGATGATACGGAACGTTTAATAGGACGTGTGCTAGCGGGTGAGTGTTTTCTTCCCTTTATAAAATGGAAAATTTTCGATTTTTATCAATATTTTCCCTTAAAAGATTATCAAACAAATTCCTTTACTGTTTAGATAAGCGGTTATTGAACTCAATTATTTGAAGAAAAAAAAAATAACCCAATTTCTAACGGTATTTAAAAGATATTAAAAATATTTATTTATGATTTGTTTCCATTGAAAATGTCAGTGTGATTAAATACATAAATATTTATTCTGACTGGCATTATTTATCGATTTTATACGAAATAAATTTTTTTTGTTTTTCTATAAATGATCATTAACATGTGTTCTATAAATAAATATTAAATTTAACAATTAATTGTACATATTTGAAACAAAAACTACAAAATTAAATTAAATATGTCAGCAAAAATACAACAACACCAGGGGAAAGAAATTTATATTTTATTAGATAAGATAGGGTATGACAAACAGAAGTAGGATAATAAATTTAAATTTACACCATATAATCACTGTTATCGAAAAATGTTCATAAAAAAATTTGAAGTATCTAACATAATTTTCAAAGTTATCGAAAATAGATTTAAATAGAAAAACATAGTAATCGAACAATTTTCTTAAAAAAAAAAAAATTAAGTTATCGAAAAAAATTTTCCAAGTTATCGAAAATATTTCTGAATAGTAATCGATCTATTTGCTTTTAAAAATTAATGTTATGGTACAATTTTGAAAGTTACCAGCAATATTTTTTAATTTTAATTTTTTAATTTTAGTTATCGATAAACTATTGAATAGAAAATTAAAGTTATCGAAAATATTCTGAATTTTCTTAAACAAATTTGAAGCATCGAACGTAATTTTCGAAGTTATCGAAAATAGATTTGAATAGAAAAACGTAGTAATCGAACAATTTTCTTTAGAAAAAAAGTAGTTATCGAAAAAAAATTTCAAAGTTATCGAAAATATTTCTGAATATAAAAAAGCAGTAATCGATCTATTTTCTTTTAAAAATTAATGTTATGGTGCAATTATTAAAGTTACAAGCAATATTTTTTATAAAACAGTATAGTTATCGATAAACTATTGAATAGAAAATTAAAGTTATTGAAAATATTCTGTCTATAAAAACAGTAATCGATCTATTTTCTTTTAAAAATTAATATTATGGTACAATTACTAAAGTTACAAGCAATATTTTTATTTTAATTTTTTAATTTTAGTTATCGATAAACTATTGAATAGAAAATTAAAGTTATCGAAAATATTTCTGAATATAAAAAAACGGTAATCGATCTAGAATAAAAATTAATGTTATGGTACAATTTTTAATAAAACCGTATAGTTATCGATAAACTATTGAACAGAAAATTAAAGTTATCGAAAATAAATCGTTAAATTTTTTCAGAAAATTAATGTTATTGCAAAACTTTCAAAGAAAATTAAAGCTATCGTATAATTTTGAATAGAGAGTTAAAGTTATCGAAAAGACCCTTAGCGGTTATTTTTAGAACACATTCCCTATTTTTCTTTTCTTTGTGTGTAACTGTTTATACCGCTCGTTTTTCTTTTTCTTAAAAAAATTTCGTAAAAGGTATACAAAATAAGGAATAAAAATAATTTCATTATTCTAATTCACTTTCATTACCTTCCTAAACTCTCTTTTTACCTTTCCTTTTTATAAAATATTCCGAAAAAAAACAACAATCTTATCTCTTCTCATTTACTATGAATTCATATTTCTTTTATTTTTAATTCAAATTAATTCAAACAAGTTCGAATGCAACATTTCATTTTGCCTAACATTGTTGTTAGTGTAAACGAATCAAAAAAGAAATGAAATTTGTTATCAATAATAACACAATTACACACACAGACACAAACAACCAACTTTTACTCTCATACTCGCTAATCAATCTCGTACACTCTCATACAATGTACAACAACGCATACAACGTCGTCGTACTCTATTAATAAGAAGAATATCAAACGTTCATTTGCTCATTTCACTTTCCTTTATTGAGAGAAACACGCACACACACACACACGAAAAGTTCAATGACCGCAAATATCCATGGCCTAGTTATGGTTGTACGCAAAAACAACTAGGAAAATAAACACAATATTTATTAATATAAACAAAAACAACTACAATACAAATGAGGGGCAACAATAAAAGAAATACTAACTAGCAAATGTATAACGTTTGCTAACACTCCCCATCCCCCCTCTCCCACTCCTTTAACTAAACATATTGTACGTGTAGTTGTTATGCTAAACAGAAAGCTTGTATAGCCAGGCAGGCAGGCAGTCACACAAACAATTACACTTACTTGTACTAGTTGTTGTTTTATTTCTTTCAAATATTTTTCTGCGTAAAATGAGTATAAAAATATTGTTGTTTTGGCGAGAAGTAAATGACAGCGAATCGTATTTATACGAAGAAGCATTTTTAGGCTCGTGTATAATTGCAAGCGAATGGGTAAACGATGTAAAGAATTTGATTTCGGGCTGTAGTTGCTTTGAAAAAAAAGTTGTATGTTTGTTGTTATTATTGGGATTGTAGATCAGTTTGTGTGTGAGTTATTTTTTTAATGGCAGGATAAACAGAATAGTGCGGATGCGACATGTATGTCTTCTGTTATAAAACTCTGGCATATGTTGGGTTTGTAGAGCCATTTTTAAGGCTTTCATGAGTTTTTATAGGGAAAATAAAACTTTTCAACGACTTATTCTTCACAGAATAATATTTCAGCATCACAGCTAATATTTCGCTGGAATTTTTATTTCATTATAATGCTGGAATTGTGGCATTACGTTCGCATCGGGATTGGATGCAGCAATCGATGCTTTTGAGATAGGTTAGGTTAGGTTAGAGGACGTGTACTTGTTAACTGTGACAAGTACAGTACCCGAAAGTCGAATTGACCCATTGTACAACGTCCTAGCTTCTCACACCATTCGTGTTGTGTACGTTAATTTTATACATGAGTAGCGGGACCTACAGTTTAAAGTCGTCTCCGAAAGACAGATTTTTGAGAAGCTTTTCATGGCTCTCAGAGTTTTTGCCAGAAATCTGCTGAGAGGAAGTCGCCGAAGAAATATTTTCATATTTTAGTTTTGATGTCTGACCTGGGATTAGGAACACGCTACCTACTAGACCACGGCGACTTCTGCTTTTGAGATAGGTTTCGGTCACTTTTTCGCTTGGCAAGTGTTGTTTTTCAGATGCTGCAACTATAGGTGCAGACAAGTACTATGGACGTAGCCACATAGAAGGTCTAATGGCGTCAATTCTCATGATCATGCAGTTTAATTGAGGCCTTCAAAATTTGAAATTACTTTCTCTGGAAACTTCTCATGCAATAAGGACAAAATCACGTGTATTATGTATCTCGTAGGTCCATATCATTGAAACCACAAACCGTTCAATTCCTAATTTCCAATTGCAGGCCAAAAAAAAGTCGGTATGCCAAGCAGTTATTTTTTCCGATATACTATAATTTTATTTGTAGACGTAGCCACCGTATGAAATGAGATCTTTATGCAATAAAGACAAAATATATCACGTTTTGTAGCTTGTTGTGATACCGTCTTGTTGCCATCACATACCTCCAGTCCATTGTATTCAAATTCAGTCTAAAGAAAAGTCGATTATGTTACAGTCGTAGTGTTCTGAGTTTCATTTTCAGTTCAGTTAGCTTTTTTCGTATACAAAAACTTTTCCATCATCACTTTTGAACTTTGGTTTACAGTCTCGTATGCGCTAATTTTACATGTTGACATAACAATCGTTCAGTTGGCTTTAAATATTGCTTAAGTTAGATCTTATATTAGCAGGAAGTGCAATTTTCAATGCATAATATGTACCAAACATACACTTAATTGCAGAAAGCATAGTGAATTCGACAATTTCGTATTAAATGCCACTGTTTCACTAGCATGTCCTGCCGCTCATGGTTAAAATTTAAACACAACATGGGTGATATAGAAAGTTAGATTGTAATGCTGATTGGACTTGACCTGAATCCATGTACATTCCAAATTGTTTTCTTATGCAAAAAAAAAATTGAAAAATAATATGAATTTCTAAGAATTTATTGTTTCTCAATTTCAATTTCCATAAAGTTCTACAAAATAAATCATATTTTCCTATGATATTAATTAATATCGCATTAGAAAACACTCATGCCCTTTTACTCTCTCTCAATTTCGAATAATATTCCTTTATTTCCTAGAAAAATAAACATCCAAAATACCCTTCCTTCATACCACTTGAATAAAACGCATGCTGCTGTAGTTACATATTATTTATCTGTTTCGCCTACTTACGCTACGCTCTCCACACATTCCCTACTCTTTCCGTTTCTTATTTATCAGCCTGATAACTGTATAGCAAGCACACGCCATTCGTATATCACGCATACATAAATGTTTTTGCTGAAATTCTCTTAACTTTTCTTGATAAAAAAAATACCAACAACAACAAACAAACAAATCCTGCCATAAAATCAACAACAACATTTACCGTTACGAAAACAAAAAAAGACTTCAATGGCTTTGGCCTTGGAATTGTTAGCAGCAGCAAACGTCGTTCAATGACCCAGTCACATATACATTTTATACTCTCGCTGCGTCTCTTTCTCTTCCTTCCTTTGCCAAGAAGAGAGGGAAATATTCTTTACACGCATGCATACATACATACATGTTACATATACAATTACATTTGCTGTTATCTTTCATGATATACTACGTTATATGTAGTTATGCATGGCTCTGTGCGTGAGAGAATGTAAAGCTATGTGAGAGAGCTTTTATTTCTTGATTTTGAATAGAAAGCAAAAGTCTGTAAATTAAAAAAATAATAATCAAAACATTTGCAATTTTTTTTGCATGTGACCCAATAAGAGATTCTCTCTTTTCCATTTCATATACGATATTACGATACTCAACACTTTCAAATAGTGTTCCGCGGGTGTTATTTGCACAGTAAGAATCAATGATTTTTTTAGTTTTTTCATAAAAATTTATTTCTTTTAGATGTAGCATAATTAAGCCCCTACTGTATTGGTTTAGAAGTTGCTTAAAATCTATAAATTTTTAATTAAAAAATCATATTGAATTAATTTTTAATGAGCTACAAAGCATTAACTTTAAAATTAGTTTTTTTTTCTAATTTTAATACAATCTTTTGTTATACCCTGTAATAATTTAAAATTAATTAATGTTGACATCACACCGTTACAGAAGCTTTTTGTGTCAAGACAAAACAAAACGATCTGTAAACATTCTCTTTAATAACCTTGAATATCAATAGAACAACAACCGTGTATAATTGCAATGTAATTGCAGCCACACAGCATTGTTAATAAACTTCAAATAAGAAATAACAGTTACAAAAAAAAAACAAAAGAGAACAAAAACAATAACACAACACCACTCCACTTCATAAAGTTATTAAACTTCATAGTATAGTTCACGGTTAAACATGATTAATAAAGCCAATACACGTACACATATATGTACTTATACACATGCAAAATGTTTGTGAGAGTTTTATTAACGGACTCTTTTCAAAATTAACAGAAGGTTACCACACTCCATACTCACTCAATTAATAAGCAAGCAAACATAAGCCACACATACATGCATTATACAGCATTACATGAACTCTCATCATCACTATTGGAGTGTTTTAACAGAAGGTTAACAAAACAACAACAATCCGTACTCAATTAATACGCAAACGAACGTATGACAAACAACTCTCATACCGAATGCATTGTACACAACAATAATTTACATTTTTGCAAACAAAACAAAAGAGAGAGAGAGGGTGATTTAAATAGAAGATTACCAATACATTATTACTTAACTAGCTGTACCCTGCGCGCTTTGCTGCACTACAAACTAAAATAAATTTGAAGGAAAGACATTAGACAAATATCCAATTAAGTTTGAATCATTTTATTGATTTTGTTTCCCGTTGTCCAGATGATTCAGACCAACGGGCCTGAGTAGTACGCATTCGATCAAGTGATTCATTGTTCAAGTGATTCATGCGAACGGATCTGTGCGGCATGTACTCGAAGATTTTTCAGTCTCAATGCTGATTCTGAGGCTAGTAATGCTCTTTTCTTTTCAACACAGGATCAAATGCACAGTTTACGATTTAATTAATTTCGAAGAATTTTCAGTAGCGCCACCTGTCGGAAATTGGTTATACCAACTTAGAAACCTTCGTCGGCACATGCGCAACAACTTTGCTAAAGATTAAATGCATAGTTTACGATTCCATAAAGTACATTCATTTTTATATATATAGATAATTTAAACTTGAAAAAAAAAAATAAATAAAACAAAAGTCTACGAATTTAATTTTGGTTATATTTTTTCTTATTTGGTGAATTTTTTCACAAATGTTGGTTACAAAAATTTTTTTTTCCCTTCTATCTTTCCCCCCGCGTCGTTCTTTACACTTTATTTTCTTTGGTTTTATACATCAAGAATCACAGATAGCATACTTGTAGGGGTAACTACTATGCGTATGAGTAATATATTTCAAATGCAATTAAATACTAAGTATGTAGTATGTAGCATACGTGGGCATGGCCCCTCGCTCATTTGGAATATCAACATAAAAAGTAGCCTATAACTCCTTCCAGACATACAGGAAGATACTGTGAAAATTTCAAGAAAATCGGTTCAGCCGTTTAATCGTCTATAAACTTCAAACATACAAACATACAATCAAACACACATTCATTTTTATATATAAGATTAATAAATAAACAAACATGTTAGTTTACAACTCCTACTTAATAAATTCCTTACGACACAAAGCAGAATGGGAGAGTTTTAACTACACTCGTGTCTTATAATGCTGTTCGTTCGTATTAGTGTTTACTTTTTGTTTGCATTATAATTGCATGCTAACGCATACATCCAAACACTTGCAAATATTAGAGAGCTCGTAATACTAACACACTAACACAGTAATAAAAGTGTTTTTCTCAACATAGTAAGAAATTTAAATATGGCAGCCTTAATTGAGTCCAAATTAAATGATTGATTGAGTGTTTATCATTCATTTGATACAGTAAAGCGTAAATAAATAGCAGAAATAGCAGCAATAAAGCAATTTTTAAATGGTTTTTGACTATTTTTAAAGAGTTTTCCTTTGTTTTAAACAAATTTTATAATGAAATTGAATTGTTTTTATAATTTTCATTAAAATCAAAATATTTTTAAGCAATAAACGACAAATGAAGATCATTTAATGGTCTGTATGAACTTTGGTTTTGTGAATAGCACTGTAATATTTATTTTATGGAAGAAGTAATATCATTATTTGTATAAAGAGTAGATTAAAAACATAATTAGTACTAAAAATTTAATGCCAAAAATTTTGTACCAAAAATTTAGTACTAACAATTTAGTACAAAAAAAATTAATACTGAAACTTTAGTACCGAAAGTTTGTTACTTAAAATTTAGTAGTAACAAATTAGAATAAAAAAATTTCGACAAACATTTTGTACAAGAATTTTTTACTAAAAATTTGATACTAAAAATTTAATGCCAAAAATTTAGTACCGAAAATTTAGTACTAAAAATTTAATGCCAAAAATTAATACCGAAGATGTAGTACTAACAATTTAGTACAAAAAAAAATTAATACTGAAACTTTAGTACCGAAAGTTTTTTAGTAAAAATTTAGTAGTAACAAATTAGTATAAAAAATTTGGACTAACATTTTGTACAA
Organism: Sarcophaga rosellei; assembly: GCA_930367235.1. NCBI lineage: Eukaryota > Metazoa > Arthropoda > Insecta > Diptera > Sarcophagidae > Sarcophaga > Sarcophaga rosellei. Next base: position 8,155,719 of record OV884020.1, on the reverse strand, counting down.
GAATTGTTTACTAAAAATTTAGTACTCAAAAATTTAGTACTAAGAATGTTGTAGCACAAATTTAATATAAATATTTAGTACCGCACATTTTATGCTAAAAATTTGATACCAAAAGGTTGTTACTAAAAATTTGGTACTAAAAATTTAATACAAAAAATTAAGTACTAAGAATGTTGTACCATAAATATAGACACTTTCTTTTAAAAATTTGGTTACAAAATTCAGTATTAGTAGGTTGTGTTGCTAACATTATGAAATTAATTCCGGTTGCCTTAGAAACTCTCTTAGGGAATGTTTTTGTAAGACAAACGATTTCAGATAAACCTCTGTTTGTGGGGGCCCTTAAAGAATTTCTCAGTAGATCAAAACAAATATCTATTGATGTTTACAGAGAGAAAAAATAAAATTAAACGTGAAAGGAGGGCTTTTTGCTTCAGGAATGTACATATTTAAAAATTTCAAAAATCTCATCCGGAGTTTTAAAATCTATTGCCTGGAGCTTTGAATTGCTCATTAGAAGCTCCAAAATCAAGCAACCACAGGGTTATACACAATATTATTGATGTCTAACACTTGATTTTCTTGTGATGGAATATTATTTCTATGCTTGTTGTTGAAAGGCTCTTTGAGAGGTTATAGTTGCTGCAAATATGGGTCGAATTAAATTATTTGTATACGGAATAAATTTTAAATTGCATGGAATCAGGTTTATATTCTTTAGAAACTTGCATTTTATTTTCTGGTACATTAAGCGAATGTACATACATTTATTCGACGTTTAATGATAGGAGATGTTCATTAAAACTCTCCTCTTAGAGCTCCCAGAGCATATGACACATATTTATTGATTTTTAAGGCTTGGAGGTTGTACATTAGAATCTCCCAATCGAACGTATTCAAAATTAGACGAATGATCAACGATTTTGAAGGCCATTAAGTAGCAGATCATAATTAAAAATTCTCAAATACCTCATAAAATATTGCTGACCTTTAATCTTGACTTCTAACTTGGTTTTCATACGTTTGTCTTACAAAAACAGGATATCAAGTAGCATTTAAGCCCGCTCAACGTAATTCACACTCAACCTTTTGCCTCCAGTGATCATATGCTTTAGAATGGAACGTTTTTATTACATTTCAGTTGGAATACTTAAATGAAAAGTCATTTCTCGAGCTTTTTTCCTGCTTTCAACAAAGAAATTTGAAAATTCTTTTTAATGGGCAATCACACACGAGAACAATTATGCTGGCACAAAATGGTAGCTTGTTGGCAAGAGAGGTGAGGAGAGTGGTTTTCTGCTGGCATAATTTTTCAAACCAATACATAAACAACATAAAACCAATACACATACATTTATAAAACAGCAGGTTCAGAAAAATTTTTTGTATAGAGTATATTTAGTCTTTCGTTGTGTGTAGAGTAGTGAAAAAAATAACTAATACACACAAAGCAAAGTACCTGCATGTATACAATTTTCTGCCAGATGAAATAGTCTCGTGTGTGACTGAAAGAACAAAAATTGTGCGACTTAAAAAATAGTCTCGTGTGATAGCACAATTTCTTGTCAAAAACTAATTTCCTATTGTGTTGTCTCCTTCTCTCTCTCTGGGTCTTTTTGCAATTTTCTTAACTTTTCTTTTGTTATCTAAAAAAAAAACATTACTTTTCTAAACTCACGTTTTTCATTTAATGTATGGCGCTTAAAACAAAATTCTATTAGAAAATAACTGGGTTTATTACATTGAATTACAACAACAACATTAAAAAAAAAAAAAGCGCCACGTTTTTAATTTGATTTTCTTTTGCCTGGTTTTTTAACCTTCCAGCAGCAGCTCCACAGCACAGCAAGCAAGTCTCTTAACAAATTTCAAATAAATTGCTAATGGTTTACGTGTTTGTTGTTATGCGAGAACGTGAAAACGGTCTTCAGAATTCCGAATTAAAAAAAATAAATGTTAAAATAAATTAAAACAGAGAGAGAGAGAGAGACACAATTACAAAGAATTTTTATTTTTGTTTTTGCTTTTAATTTCTACAATCAATTGAAATCAAAAGAAAGTCAGAAAAAAAATTAAAATGTTTGAGGTCCTTTCATAACACGACGAAGAAAAGGAAGAACAAAAATCTTTTAATCTTTACAAATTGCTCAACACACATTTTCTAAAAAGAAAAATTAAAAAAAAAATTCATTTTCCTTTGCGCCATAAAAAAATATATTTTTTTGCTTGCTTTGATTTGATTTTTTTAACCCAAATAACAACAACACAACTACGACAACTACAACTCACATATACTACTAAGAAATAAATTCTAATGTTAGTTTTTTTCTCACTCAAATAAAACGACAAACTTGTCAACATTTAACGACGAAGAGTTGAATGCACTTTTTGCATCCAATGCAGCTCAATAACCTCGATCTACATAAATACACACACACATGCACATGCATACTCGCCATTACAGTGAATTAGAGACACAACAATAAATTGCACTCCCTTACTGTTATAAAAAAAACACACTCAAACAAACCCATACTACTAAAACGAATGTTTTGTGTGGAAAACACATACAGACGTGTTATAGAAACAGCACATAGTGTGTGTGTGTGCCCCGCCATAATTTGTAAACAATTTTATTACAATTTAAAACGTAGAAAAGCTTTACATACAGAGCACTGAGTAAAGCTTTTCTGTTTACAACTACCATTACAAACAATGCTTATGTGTAAGTTTTTTTTATTAGAAAAGCTTTGCGCTCTTTTTTTCTCGGGCAAATAGTTTTTAGTACAAATTATTGAATCAAAAATTCTTAAGAATTAGTTTTTAAAAACTAAAAAATTCGGGCCTTAATCCTTCTAATGATAATGAACATTTTGAGTTCTAAAATTAAGTACTAAATTATTAACATCAAGCAATTTACAATAGAAAGTTTGGAAAATACAGTTCAGTTAGTACTAAACATTCTAAAACGCTTAATTAAAGTACATAATACTTAGTATTAAAATTTCTGTGCTTTAGTTCTGTACTAAAATTTAGTACATAATGCTTAGTACTAAAATCTAATTGTGAAATTTAGTACTAAAACCTGAAGTATAATTTAGTACTCAAATATGTCGAACTTAAACTTGGTACCACATTTTTTAGCATGAACTTAATTTAGTACATCAAATTTAGTACCAACGTTTAATTGTGAAATGTATTAATTTGTAAATAATGGTTTCTGACTAATATGTACATATACATACATATAAAACTAAGGATTTAGTACTAAAAATTTAATGCCAAAAATTTAGTACCAAAAATTTAGCACAGAATACTTAGTACTAGTATCTAATTGTGGAATTTAGTACTAAAAACTAAAGTAGAATTCAGTACTAAAATTTGTCGAATTTAAACTTGGTACCACATTTTTCAGCCTGAAAATTTAGTATCAAAATTTTGTATTTAATACCAGACTTTATTTAGTACCACAAATTTAGTACCATCGTTTAATTGTAAAATGTATTAATTTTGTATGAAAATTTTTGCAAACTGAATTAAGTACAGAATATTATCTGACTAATATGTACATATGAATATAAGACTAAGGATTTAGTACTACAAATTTAATGATACAAATTTAATGCCAAAAATTTAGTACTAAGAATGTAGTAGCAAGAAATTAATACCGAAAATTTTGTACTAACAATTTAGTACAAAAAATTAATACTGAATCTTTAGTACCGAAAGTTTGTTACAAAAAATTTAGTAGTAACAAATTAGTATAAAAGATTTGAATAAACATTTTATACAAGAATTTTTTACTAAAAATTTGGTACTGAAAATTTAATACAAAAATTTAAGTACTAAAAATGTTGTATCACAAATATAATATAAATATTTAATACCACAGATTTGGTGCTAAAATTTGATATCAAATTTCAGTATTATTAGGTTGATGCTAAAAAATTTAGTACGTAAAATTTGGCACTAAAAATTTAGTATAATAAATTTAGTACTAAGAATGTTGTACCAAAAATTTAATACTACATAGAATTTAGTACCAAATTTCAGTATTAATAGGTTGTTGCTAAAAATTTAGTACTAAAAATTTAGTACTAAAAAGTTGGTACTAAAATTTTAGTATAAACAATTTTGTACTAAGAATGTTATACCAAAAATTTAATACTACATAGATTTAGTATCACAATTTAGTGCCAACATTTTACTACCATGAATGTAGTACGAAAAATTTAGTACTAAAAATTTAGTACAGAAAGATTTCAACTTACTTTATTTCAACCTTTAGCAACGTTTTGGTTTAAATAAAATATTCCTATGATTTTTAGTACTCAAAAATTAAACTGGGCTACTATTTTTTAGTGTTTGAGCGCTTTTTTCCATCCTTTTCAACAGTTGCTTGCATTTCAATGCAATCATTTCGCTTTTTTTTTCGTAATTGACGTCACACAGTGCATTGAATTTTACAATTCAACACTTAAGAATAACAAGAACAACAACAACATAGAAAAACACTACGAATTGAGTTCATGAACGTTTGTCGACTTCTATTGCAACGACAACTACAGCGACAACGACGTCAAGCAATAACAACAATGTACGAAAGCTTTTTTAACTCTAATGCACAAATACTCTCTTGCTCTCTCTCTTTCTCCCTCTATTCTCCGCAAATGCATAAACTTGAATCACAACCATGATGAGAAAAAGGAGCTTTTTTTGCCTGCTCTGCTATAGGTAATGCACGTGCTTTAAAAAACTAAAAATAAATAATAATAGTGTAACACGCACACAGACACACACGCACATGCACTATCACTCTCATGGACTCACTACTCTCCCATACATTCACATTAAAGAGTAAATTGTTCTGTACGTATGTATGTATGTGTTCATGTAAACAGTTTTGTGGATGAAAAATGTCAACAATGTTACCATATTAGCGGTTTTTTCCTTTTTCTTTTCGTTATAAGAAGGAATTTGATAATTTTTTAAAAATTTAAAACTTATTTAAGCGTTTTATTTTTGTTGTTTGTATTGTATTGCCGAGACTGTTTTATATTTTATTTAGTTTAGTGTTGTTGCTGTTGTTGTTGTATTGTGCTGTTATGTTTCACAAGGTTATTTTGCTTTAAAAAAGAATTTTATGGGTTTGTTATTGTTATAGGGGGCAGAAAAAGATAGAATAATGGGTGATTTTTATTGTTGTTGTTTGTTTTTTTTTTTTGCTTTTATTGTAAAAGCTTTGCTCCGTAATGCTTTTCGTAAAGCGAATGAACTATTTTGACCCGCTTTAAATTGACCTCTAAAAACAATTTTATCTGAAAACAATGATTGTTTAACATTATGTGCTGCAGCTGCTGCTAGTAGAACAAACATAATGACATCTTTTTTTTATATTCATTTTTTGTATTCATTTATTAAATATAACACAGCAATTTCGATAAAACTAAAAAAATATATGTATAAAATCACTGTCTTAAGGTATAAACACATAGACGACAGACAACAGTTCGGCAGCTCGACAGAAAATTCTGATAACTGCTTTTTCTACCGAAACTGCAGAAACTTCAATAATTTTCAAATTTGAATTTAAATATATTTTCAGTGTTGTCACTATCAGCTTTTTTGTACGCAAAAATAAACTCACTTATGAAAAAACCGCACACAAAAAACATTTATCAAATGAATTTAGATACAACATTGAATCTATAATTCTATTTCATTAATTATGAATACATTGATTGCTTTTGATTTCTTAATTTTAGAATTGTTCTTTCTCTTCAATAATACAAGTATTTTTAGCTGTTGTATTGGCATCACTAGTTTGCTTTTAGCTGCTCACAAAAATAGAAAATATTTTAATTTGGGCAGGAGCTGCTTAGGTTGTTGTCTTGGCTTTTTCTGTTCTGCCTTCAATATAATCGTTTTCATATAAACGTGTGTATTCTATACTTGGCAGCTTTCTGTTGTCTGTCGTCTATGTGTTTATACCTTTAGCCTGATTTAAAATTAAAAATTTAACCTTAAACTGAATATAATTACTTAAGTTTTGAAAAACCAAAGGGTTTGTACAAATATTAACCTCCGGCAGGGACACAAAAAGTGTCTGTTTACTGTGTAATTTAGTATTTCCATCCAACGTCTTGCCAATCATAGATCTTTGCGATAATATCTTTTACAATCGCTTGTTTTGTATTTATTTGAAGCGATAAGTAAATGCTGTAGTCCGTCTATACCGGAGCTTCAATTTTGGCACACTACAGACTTCACATAGCCCTGCCAAAAACTAGTCTAGTATGATTAAATCACTTGATCACAAGGTCACAGCAAAAATAGTGAACATAGTTCGATTATTTATAGTAAAACAGTACTGCTACTATACGATCTATTGTACCTTCCATAAAACCTTGTAGTATATCCCTATAATGTTCGACGACTTCTCTTACTCTTACTGTGATCTTCTGTTACTGCAATTTTCCAATAAAAATTTATGGGCATCACTGTTAAAATCTGTTCCACTCTCTCTCTCTCTTTTTCTCTCTTCAATTTTTAATATCTCTCAAGTCCAATATTTATTTTTTTTGTCACACTATCCAACATCATTGAACATGTAATAATGTAATGTAATAATAATCATACAAAAAACACATCTCAAGAAACAGGAATTTCATTAAAAGCTATATATTCTAACACACTTACTTTCTTACATATTAAAACAAAATACCACTCTCTCCCTCTCTCAAGCAAAACATCGGTTAAGAATCATTTTTTATTACTCAAATACATTAATTTTCTGTTACACTAAATATCAATACAACAAATTACATTCAATAGTTATAACAACAACAATAATAATAATATTAAAAACATAACAGGAATTCCATTAGAATCTGTTTCAATTCTAACACTCTCGCTCTCTTTCTCTGCCTTACATGCAAAGACGAAGAGTATAATTGCACGATTATTTATTTGCTTCGTTATGAGTGTTTACGTGTGTGTGTGTGTAGTGCATAGAACAACAGGACAATGCAAACAAACAACAACAGTAGCCGTACTAGTTGTTTACAGTAGTAGTAGTAGTAGTGGTGGTGGTGGTAGTAGTAGTTGTAATACAATGTTGTGTGAACAATGAACGACATTGAACTCGTTTATTTGTTGCTTTCGTGCACTCTTTGTGTATAAATTAATAATGACAACAACAATGACACTTTATTTGTGTGCAACGCAAAGAAGTGGAGTGCAGTGCAGTGAAGGGGGAGGGGTGTTGCATTAAAATGAAAAATTTAAGCGCTTGGCAACAGACAAAAAAATAAATAAATTGTGCAGATTTTAATAAAATTAAAACACACACACACACGCAAGAAAAACAAACAAAAAACTAAATAACAGTGTTGTAGTCAAATGCAACAGAGAGTGTTGGTAGTTGAAGAAAGAGAATTAACGGATTTTTTTTTTTTAAGAGAGAGGGAGAAATGAAATATCACTGAGGGTCACAAAGGCTAAATAAGAACCGTTTTATACAAGCAGAGCTAAAAATAATTTCTAATTCGGAAGAGAGTCTAAATGAGTGGAAAAAAGCTAAAATGTTCGTACTAAAGACTATGAAGTGGTCAGATTATTAGATGAGGGAAAAATATGAAAAGAGAAAATAAAAAATGTTTCAAGGTTTTAAAAGGTTTATTAAGATTTTAATTTAAATAATTAAGAACATAAGACTTTATTATAAATTATTCTCACAAGAAAATATTTCCTACAAAATTCATGTTTTAAACTAGCGCCCCTGCTTTCCTTAAAACATTTTAAAATTTTTGTTTTTAACAGCTAATTTTATTATGCGTGGCGCCATCTGTTGTTGTCTAGTTAACAGCATATTCTTCACCTTCACCCAAAGCTTTTTTAACAACCTTACAGTGTGCCGATTAATGTTAAGAACATGACGCTGTTATTTGAACACTCTCTTAAGTAAGAAAGCTTTTACAAAAGCTTTTTTTTTTATTAACATTTTATAATTGGTTGTCTGTTAACATTGTTTCAAAACGCAAATACCGTTACAAATTTTTATATGAAATGACTAAAGAGAAGCTGAGTGCCGTAATTTTTATAAGAAGCATTTTATTGCAATGCCAGCGAATTGAGAAGAGCTTTCATGAGCTACAAAAGACCTTTTCTTGGTACCTTTTTTTAAAACGGTTTTAACAGTAAGATATTGCTCAGCTGTGTGGTATACCATATAGATTCCAATGAATACAAAAAATCAAATTTTTTAACGGAAAAATAGTTGGGCATATACGGGTTCAAACAATTAGTTTCTGTTAGTTAGTTCAATAATAAAAAAGTTAAGTACTTTTTGTGTTCTTTTAATATTTTCGCTGGAAAATTCGATTTTTTAAGAGTATTTTTGTTTGAGTAAAACTTACTTCTTTACACTGTTTTCGTAACAAAAATTAAATTTTTAATACTCCTGTGATTTAAAAAATATGTATTCTTCTTATAAATTAAAAAAGTACTTTTTTGGTACTTTTTTAAAACAGTATTATAACAAGAAATTTTTAGCTTTTTATATAAAATTCGAGAAAATAAACAATAATTAATATAATTTTCTTTATTTTTTTTAGTACTTTTTACAATTTTTATGTTTTGGGGGGAAAATAAATTTAATCTCTATACAATTTTATTCAGAACTACCTTTACGAATGTATTTCCTTAACAATTACTACATTCTTATTGCTTTTGTATTTTGAAATTACCGATTTTTATTGCAATATAAAAAAGTACTTTTTTGGTACTTTTTTAAAACAGTATTATAACAAGAAATTTTTAGTTTTTTATATAAAATCCGATAATATAAACAATAATTAATATAATTTCCTTAATTTTTTAGTACTTTTTATAATTTTTATAAGTTTTAATTGAGAAATATTATGTTTTGGGGAGGAATAAATTAAATTTCTGTACAATTTTATTTAAAACTAGCTTTACGAAAGTATTTTCTTAATAATTACTAAATTCTTATTGTTTTTGTGTTTTAAAATTAAAGATTTTTATTGCAATATAAAAAAGTACTTTTTTGGTACTTTTTAAAAAAATTTTTAAAATCGTAATTTCTTAATACTTTACTGAATAGGAAGAATATTTCTTAAATTTTAAGATTTTTACAATTTTTTTTATTATAAAATTCAAGTTCAATGTCGTTTTATTTGATTTCATTTTTAAAGTTCAAGTTAATTTAGATTTTAAATGTGAACAGCATTGTTAACAAATTGTTAAATGAGCTAAAAATTATGTGTTTTATTTTTTTTATTTTCATTAGGCCTCAGTTTAATTATAACATTAATCTGAGGCAGTTTATTTGCTTATAAAGGTACTATAATGAATACAATTTTTTTTTTTTCTTCAATTTTGTTATTTTATTGTGTAGCTAACTTATGTTTTCAATGAATCTTTTTGTAGTATATTTTTTAATACAATAGGCTTTAAACAAATAATTTAAGGCCAAAAGTGCAAAAAAAAAACACAAATTTTTGTTGTTTAACATTTTTCATACTCATTAAAAGGGTAAAAAAATTTTGCGAATGTATGACTTGTTGAAGGGTTTCGTGAAAAAATAAAAAATAATAATTAAAAATAATGGAAAAATGTAACTTTTTAACACACATTGTACAAAGGTATGCTAGGAGTAATTTTTAACATTTTTTTTCTAATTAATCTAACCACTTAGAAGTCAAATATTTTAGTTGTTCTATTACATACATATGGACATAATTAGCCATTACAACTATTCAGCTTCTTACACTGAACCAAAAATTTCCGTAAATATTGTAAAAAGGGGTGTAGAATTGAAGAAATTTTGTATACATCACATGTCTTGTGAGTGTTAATTTTATACATAACACCATGCTAGCATATCTCACGGTGTATGAAACACAGTGAATACTATGCGTCAACCAACGCCCCCACATACAATGATACAATAACACAACCACGCATCATCATATGTAGGTAGCAGTTCGAAGTCATGTTATTTGGACATGACTTCCCTCTTGTTTAGGGGTCGGAGACCATCTAAACTCCTTTAATGCGTTAAGAGTGCAAAGCCACACCGTACTCGCGCACTCATCATTAACAAATGCTTGTTCACGTTAGACGGAGTTCACGTCACCGCGATTGCACTGTATAAGAATACAGTAAACCCTCCTATAACGCGGTACTCTCAGAACTCGGTTTCCATATAAAGCGGGGCTGGAATTGCGACAGCCCTCCTATAACGCGGTACTGTCAAAACGCGGTTTCCTTATAACGCGGAGCCTTCCTCCTCTTACTGCGCGGTTTCCGTTCAATAACATCCCATAAGTTCCTTGCAGTCTTGTAGTTTAGTTTTGATTTAATTTTTTTAATCAGTCCTTATATGAACTCTTGAATTCAATAAAAATAATTAATAATTTATCTTGCCTTTTGTATTTCTTGGTCTCCATATAACGCGGTACGAATGATGGGATTTGTACTAACTCTGAGTTTCTTATAGCGCGGTTTCCATACAACGCGGTAGACAGTTTCCATAGAACGCGCTACAAATTGCTTTGGTTTTTACGGTGAAATCCGAGTTTCTTATAGCGCGGTTTCCATATAACGCGGTACGCACTCACCGCGTTATAGGAGGGTTAACAGTAGTTTATCGAAATTTATCGATAAAGTCAAATGTTTACGTATAGACATACATACATAATTGGTCATTACAATCCTTCAGTCAGGATAACGACCTTGCTTCTCACACCAATTACATACATATGTTGTGTGTGTTAATTTTATACATAATTGGCGGCACCTACAGTTTAAAGTCGATTACGAACAACAGATTTCTTTGAGAACGTTTTCATAGCACATAGTACAACATAGCACCGAAGAAATATTTAGTTGTGTTGGAGATGACTACAGTTCTTTTATTAATTTTTATTATTAATCAAAAAAAAATTTTTTTTTTATTTTTCACAAAAAAATTTTAAATAAAAATTTCTTCATTTTTTTCCTTTTTTTTTTCAAAAATTTTTTTCCCATAAATTTTCTTTATTTTTTATCAAATTTTTCTGTATTTTCCATGACCCTCATAGAAATATTCCAAAAAATCTGAATTAATTACGTATTCTTTTACTTAAAACCCTGTTTTTTCCCTATTTTCCCTTAAATATTTACTTTTTCTCATTGACATAACCTACAAAAATCATTCACTGTGTGTGTGTTATCATTAGTAACCCAATTTCCTTTGTTTGTGTTCTCTTTTTCTCTTTTTTTTTTTTCTCACAATTTTCAAGATCATTATCGAAAAGTCGTTAAAAACAAAAAATTACATAATTTCTCTTTTAAAACAACAACTTGTATGGCATACATAGCATTTACGAGTATACAACGAAGTAAACATTCTCACACAGCCTTAAAAAGAAAGTCATCATGTTGGTATTGTATCACTAGAATATTTTTATTTCTTCAACATGGTGGCTGAGCTCGATGTACGAGAGAAATAAAAACAGAGAAAGAAAGTAATAATTATTATATAATATGGTGTTGTTGTTGTTTACCATGTATGGTCTGGTGTTGGTCGTGCTTACGAAGAAAGTAAAAAGAGCATGAGCAACAATATCAATATCAACATTTTTAAAAACCAGTTTTGAGTTTTATCGCTTCAATACAAAACGAAGAAAGTAACAAAAGAGAGACTTAGTAGAGAATATTTATGGGGAATGACTTTTGATTTCAATGCAAACAAGTGTTTTGTGGTGTTATAAAACGAATATAACGAATGCTATACAATAAAATATCCACTTTGTTGGAGTAAAATCATAAAAAAAAATTGTTGTTTTTATATTAAAATTTCTAATAAGTAGGCTGTGTTGAGTATATGCTTATCATTAACCAGTGACCTACACTGTCTTAGGAAAATATAAACACAACACCACATACATGCATTATAACTACGACAACAACAAGGATACTGTGTAAACAGCATTAACAACCCAGTGACTTACAATGCTTTAAAGAATTTCCATACTCTCGGTTATGGTGAGTTTTTATATGGAATACTAACAACAATAGGAATACTTTGTAAAGAGCGTAACAACAATAACAACACTTCAAACCCAGTGGTTTGCGTACATTGCCTTTGAGAACTTGAACACTCTGTTTTATGGTGATTTTGTTTATCAACAACAACCATAAGGATTGCATGTATGCAAAAGGGCATTAACATTGAAAATATTTTCTCTGTTGTAACTTCGTTAGTTTTCGTTTTCGTATACTCTGAGTTAATCATCTCTTAAGTAGTGTATGTGTAAGCATACCTACCATACATTGCTTGTAGATTAATAAGTGCAACGATATGATGTTTTTAGGGAAAGAAATTGATTAGGGGGCACACTGTTAGTGTAGTTATGATGGTTTTTCATAATTGCTATAGGCATTGTTGATCGTGTTTTTGATTATTGCTGCTTAGTTACATAAGTGTGTGTGTTTGTGTGTTTAGATTCTAATAAGAAAATGTTTTGTAGGATAAGGAATTGTTGTAGGTAATCTTTGTACTGCACATACGGCAATTTTTTGTTGTTTTAACTTCGTTCGTTATCGTTTATGTTAATCATAGGTTTTATCATAGTGTATGTACATATGTACGTTTGCATGTGTATGTGACTGTGTATATACATAGATTACTAAGTAAGGAACCCAAATTGGAGGCGCACGGAGGCTCTGCTTAAACTCCAAAGAAGCAGGCTCAGCGCTGTTGTCGGGGTTATTACGGGGCATTGCATTATAGGAACGCATGCGAGGCGTATTGGACTTGGACACCTCGCGAATGATTTCTGCAGAAGCTGTGGAGATGAGGAAGAGGAAGAAACTGTTCTTCATCTACTGTGCACATGCCCGGCACTTGGTCAAAGGAGAAAAAGACACCTGGGTGCCTACTACATGGAGGACCTAGCTGAACTGTCATGCACGGATATTGGCAGTCTGAATCGCTTCATCGGAAGCTCCAAGTGGTTCCTGGAATAGGGGAAATGTGGCACTGTGGTATCACAATGGGCCCGGTTTGCGGCCTAAGTGTGTCCGCTCATGATTCCATCGAGGGGACTGCCACTTCTACCTGCCTACCTAAGGAACCCAAATTAATGCTACAATACTTAAAATTTTTTGTTCTTCTCATCTTCGTTAGTTTTCGTAACATAATTTTAATACACAGCATTGATCGTCTGTTTGCTTAGCATTAATTAGTTAAGTACAGTAGTTTTCCGATTTAACGACCATTCAATTCTACGAACATCGCATTTAACGAACAGGCAAATTTTTCCTATTGAGTACCTTAAATAGCGAACAAAAATTATTTTTTGTACTCAGTTTAACGAACAAATAAAAATATTATTTGAATGAAGATAAAATGACATTTGACAAATATAACAAAAAACCTAATGTGTAGTAAAAAATATACCGTTGTTTTAAGCGGTGTTTTTTGTTTTCTTTTGATGTTTTTCTTTTTGATATTTAGTTTAGACGCAGCAAAATAATCTTGATTTTTCAAAATGAATGATTTTAAGAGAGCTTCAAGAAGAAGCAATAAAAATGAAAATTTCTACACCAAAAAAACAAAGATTGATAAATCAATTTTTTAAATAGATTTGTTTCAAAGAATTTTTTGCATATTTTTGTTCTTTATGTGTACTCATGTAATATGAATTATTATTTTTTATTATTTTTATAAAATAACAATTAATTTGTAATATGAATTGTTTGGTTTTTTTTTTGTATTATTTTTATAAAAAATAATTAATTTTTATAAAATACATTTAAAAAAATATATTTTATGTACTTTTAACTTATTCTCAACCAAAAACCCACATTTAAGTTAGTACTGCATATAACGAACTTTTCGATTTTACGAACAGGCCTGACAACATATAGGTTCGTTAAATCGGAAAACTACTGTATATACATATGTATGTATGCATGCATGGGTGTGTGGGTTTAGGTTCTTATAAGCAATAAAAAATATGGTGCCTACAAACACTAACACAACAACAACAATTAGGATAATGTGCTATGTACATATATGATTATGAATACTTAATGTATTCTTTGTTCTTAGTTCTCGTTAGTTTTCGTTTTATAACTTGAATATATCTACTCGGTAATATGTTAATCGTATAACTGATTACTAATACATATTGTGTGTGTGTGTGTACGTATGTAGTTATATCATTGCGTATGGTTCTTATGTAAATCCATGTATAATGTTTTTGGGGAAAACAACTCTTCTCGTATAAAAGAAGAAGAGTTATGGGGGGTAATAGTGGTTAAACAACTTTCTGTTTCTGTGTTTCTCTGTTATACTCGGGCATGGTTCTTGGTGTTTAAAATTTATTTAAAATGTAAATAAAAGGCAGAGAAAGAGAAAGAAAGGGAGCTCCGTTTAAAAAGTTGTTGTTGATCTTTTTTTTTATCACTTAAACCCGCATCTGTATTGACTGTGTTGACATGAATTAATATTTTTAAGGGATTTTGGATTTCTTTTTTGTAATATTGTATAAGGCTTCTTGGGGGTAATAAAATTGATAAAAAATATGATAAAAAAATATAAAGAATAATTGAGCTGTTGTTTTTATAACTAATTTCAAATCATTTAAAATCACCACCAGCCTAAAAAATTAAAATTTTTAATTTTTTCTTTCTCTCTATCTTCATTTTTTTGTTTTCTTTCTTTGATTTTAAACGGTTTAAAAAAAAGCCATACAGAAGAGGTTTAAAATTTTTTGAAATCAAAGTGGAAGAGTATGAAATAAAAACCCACAAAAATTCTGTTCGCTTTTTTATATTTTTTGCTGGCAAAAAAACAAAACGTAACATGAAAAATGTCAATGTACGAACAACCTTGAAAGAACTTACAAAGTCAGTATTTTTTTAAGTCATTGGCAAAAAAAAAATTCGTGTTTTTTTTAATTCTTTAATTTGCGAAAAATAAAGAATAAAAATAAAGAAAAATAAAGAAATAAAATCATATAAAATAAAAAGCAATCATTATAAAAAAGTAATAAGAATAAAACAAATGAAAAAAGTTTAACAAACCATTTTATAAACTGTTCCCAGTTCCTAAAAGTAAACTTACTTATGTTTTTAACTTTATTTATAAGTTATTGAAACATTTTATTCAACTTTTGCCTAATTTTAAACTGTTCCCTCTAATTTTTACAACTGTTCCCAGTTTTAAAAACTAACATTTTAACAAATTTACTATTAAATTTGGTGCAATACGTGTATTTATTAAAGAAATTCCTTATCTTGCATTTTTCAATCTGTTCCCAGTTGCTAAGGAAACTGTTCCCAGCCTTTACAAGCGAAATTTTGCTAATTTCAATATACCAGTTAACTAAGGAGCTTCAATTTACCAGTTTAGTAAGGAGTTTGAACTTTTTGGCTATTTTAAAACTATTCCCATTTGTTTAAGAGACTGTTCCCAGTCTTAAAAAGCTGAAAGTATAACATTTTTATTATATTTTTTATATTAAGTCGCTTAGCAATCACTTAAAATAAACTTTTTTCATATTTTAAACTGTTCTCATTTGCATATGAAACTGTTCCCAGTTTTAAAAATTTAAATTTAAATTTGTTTAATAGCTAATGGGTTAACAAGACATGTGGTTTTAAAATTTTTTAATTTTTCTTTAAGCCTTCAAGCTGATTTCCCACTTAAAAATTATGCTTGGCATTAATTTTTGTGTCAAAAAAAATTTTTTTAAGAACGTTTGAAATTAAAAAAAAAAAAATTAATATGAAACACGTTTAACAACATTTGGTTATAAAATATACAAAAATATGTTGGCCAAAATGCTTCAAATTGAGCCAACAAGCAAATAGCCACAAAGAAAAAATATTTTTTTTAAACAAAATTTCATCAAATATTTTCAACACGTACTTTAAAGGCAAACGAATTATAAAATTTCGAACATCATGATAATGATGATGATAAACATTATAATGATGTTTGTTTAAAGGGCTTCAGTAAACGTAGAAAAAAAGAACGTGAGTATTTGGTAAAACACCTTGACTTTGAAAACCCTTTTCTTCGTACATTGTTGAACGAACGTGGTCCCGAAATTTTTTTTATTGTGTTGTTGTTGTTGTTGTACGAACGACAATCATCTTGTATTCAGGTCTCCTCCCTTGGTTTAATCACTTCCTTATGTTAGGCAATGTTGTTGTTATTGTCGTTGCTCTTTGTGTGTGTGTCACTCTGTGTGTATTTGTAAAGGTACTTAATTTTCATTATTCTGGCTGGGCATGTACAACAACATTTTGTTGTTTTTTTCTTCTTCAGTTTTTTTGAAGTTCAAGTTCGTTTTACGCATTTTAAATTAAAAAAAAACATTTTTTCAAATTTCATTTCATTAACCACGTCTTCTCTTTATTCTTCCTTAAAAAAAATGAAATAAAAAAATTTTTTTCTTTTTTTTCAACAAATGATGAATGGTACCCCCCCTTAACAAAAATTTGATATTCTTTAACCGTCTGATGATTCTTAATTTTTTTTTGTTTTTCTTTCTTTTTCTAACTATTCAAGGGTAATTATTTTTGTGTATTGTTCTTGTAAAGAACCAAGTTCTCTTTTTATTTATTTGTTAATTTAAATCTATTTTTAAAGTTTTTTTTTTTTAATTTTTTTTTTTGTTAAAAAAGTAGGTGTTTTTAAGAAAAAAAAAACTTAGAAACGAGGAAGAACTGAAAGAACAATATGTTTAATTAAGCCATATACATACATATGTATTCCATAACATCTCAAAAATCATTATAACAATTTAAAAAATACTTTTTACAATTTTTTTAAAAAAGTACTTTTTTTTGGTACCTTTTTAAAAAAACAGATTTTGAATATTTTAAGCTTAAAAACTACAGAAACAATTTAAAACAAGGTTTTTAGGCATTATTTTAAAAAAAGTACTTTTTTGGGGTAACAGGGCTGCTCTTTAAATAGTTTTCTGGTACTTATTGTTTATGGACTTAATAAGATTTTGCCTATTTAAATCTTAAAACCTACAGAAACGATTTAAAACAAGGTTTTTAGGCATTATTTAAGAAAAAGTACTTTTTTGTGATGGCAGTGCTGTTCTTTAAATAGTTTTCTATTACTTGTTGTTTTTATACTTTGTAAGATTTTGCATGTGTAAACCTTAAACCCATAGAAACGGTTTAAAACAAGGTTTTTATGCATTATTTGAAAAAAGGCCTCTTTTGGTACTTTTTTAAAAAATGTCAGGTTTTGTTAATTTAAACCATAAAAACTATTTAGCACAAACAACAATTTAGAGCACAGTATTTACGTAGATATTTCTTTTAAAAAGTACTTTTTTTGGCAACACTTTTTTCGTACTAATTTTAAAAAATCGGCCTTTTGTGTATTTAAATCATAAAAACTACAAAAATAATTCAAAACATAGTTTTTACTTGGGTTTTAAAAGAGTACTTATGTATTTGTAACCTTCACCAAATGGTTTTTATTTGGTGCTTTAAGACAAAAGTACGTAAAAAAGTACCAAGATTTTTTTCGTATTTTTAACGTTTTTATTTTGTATTTTATTTTGTATTTTCTTGAAAGAAAGTACTTTTTTGATACTTTTGAAAAAAAGTACTTCTGTTGATACTTTAACAACAAAGAACTACGTTTCCTCGAAGACAGCAATAGGTACGGGTATTTATTCTAATGACTTGTCTTTACGGTCCCTTTCAAACTGTCGGATGACTGCATTATGTAGTCCGTATTTAGTACTTTAAGACAAAAGTACGTAAGAAAGTACCAAGATTTTTTTTGGTACTTTTAAAGTAAATTTTTTTTTAGTATTTTCTTTGAAAGAAAGTACATTTTTGATACTTTTGAAAAAAGTACTTCTTTTGATATGTACATACTTTAACAAGAAAGTACTAAGTTTCCTCGAAGACAGCAGCTGGTAAGGGTATAAATTCTAATGTCTTGTCCTTACGGTCTCTCTCAAACTGTCCGATGACTGCATTATGTAGTCCGTGCTTAGGTGACATATGTCAAGAATACTTTTTATTTGGTACTTTAAGACAAAAGTACATAATGAAGTACCAAGATTTTTTTTGGTACTTTCAAATTAAAAATTTTTTCGTATTTTCTTGAAAGAACAAGAAAGTACTACGTTTCCTCGAAAACAGCATTAGGTACGTAAACTGTCCGATGACTGCATTATGTACTTCGTGCTTAGGTGACATGTGTCAAGCTATTCGAGCGAAGAAAGGGGGTTTAATACTACAAAGTGTTCCAGAGTAAGGAGCCATTCTTTTTTAAATTTTTCTGTCGAACTTGGTAAATAATCCTCTGGTGTTTTCTGTTTCGGTGGAAACGACAAGATCTCTTTTGACCTTTGGAAAATAGAGACGATAAGGCAATTTACGACCATAATTACTGTATGGTTGGACGCATGTTAAGAACGTATAGGTTCAATGAATTGCACATTCTGCACTTTAGGCACGAAAGCTGGACTAACTTCGAGAAACAGAAATTCGCTGAGGGCTCCTTAGTGGCACCTTTATAATGGAAAGTCTGAGCGGAGAGCTCAGAAACTATTTGGCTGACGTAAAAGAAAAATTTTTGTGTGAATATTTGGCAAAAGGGAGATTAATTAGACTAAACCATCGCGGTACAGGTAGTTTTAAGCAATATGAACGTCAGGAAATTTTTTAACGTTTCTTTGTTATTAAAATTTTTGCAAAATTATGCTAAAATCTGTGTCTCTATTCTTTTCATTCTCTGTTTTACGTTTAATATTCGTATTCATTAATAATTAATCATTATCTACGTAAATGGACTACAACAACAACAACAACAAAATTGTAAAGAAAAGAACACAAAAAAATCGCTATTTAAACTATTTACGCACTTTAATATACCCCCACTAGTAAAATCCAATAATAAACAAACGATCAGGTTTCTCTAATAAAAACAACAAAAAAACGAATAATACGAAATAAAAAAATTTCTATGACAACCCTTTAAATTCTATGGTAAACACCATTTCCAAAAACAAACAAAAAATTTGTTTTTTTTCATGGCAATTAAATCGAATTTATCATGGGTTCATTGGAATTTTTAACAATTGGACCTATCATAAGGCTTATTATAGCATATTTTGAATTTCGATTTATACCTTCAGCGATATAACGACCAACTCACATAGCAATTAAAGCCGGCTGATCAGTTGAAACGTGGTGAAATGCTAGTGGGATGCTAAGCAATAGGCTTTCTATGCTGACTGTTCGAACAAAACATTCTGCTGGAATCTGAGGCTTATTTCTCAAGGCGGGGGTTAGGTTAGGTTACGTTAGAGGACGTGACCCATTGTACAACGTCCTAGCTTCTCACACCACTCATGTTATGTGTCTTAATTTCATACATGAGTGGCGGGACCTACAGTTTAATGTGGACTCCGAACGACAGATTTTTAAGAAACTTTTTTCATGGCAGGTTTATATACTCGCAGAGTTTTTGCGAGAAATCTGCTGAGAAGGAAGTCGTCGAAGAAATACTTTTTTTCATAATTCGTTTTGATGTCTGGCTTTCGGCTCGGATCCGGACTTTACGTCTAATAAGCAAACACACTACTTACTAGACTATGGCGACTACCAAGAAGTAATGACCGAAGACTATTGCATCCGTCAAGGTAACTATTTGGTACCTATTATAGTCCGAAGGCAACCCTTGCCAATATTTTGTAGAAAATGACTTTTGGACTATTAACGGTGGCCTTACAACGGGCAGCTATGCATTCTTATGTGATCTTTGGTATTAAAACTATCACTGCGACCAAACCTGACCTAACCTGGCCCTAAGAGTGCTATAGAGATCCGTTTAAAACCCTTAAACTTCCGTTTATCCATTTTTTTTTTGAATTTTTGTTGGAAATGGTGTTTATGCTTGACATGTTCATGTGATCTTTGGTATCAAAACTGCCACTCCGACCAAACCTAATAACCTAACCCGGCCTTGAGGGAGCTATAGAGATCCGCTTAAAACACTTAAGCTTCCGTTTACCCAATTTTTTTTTTTTTGAATTTCTGTTGGAAATGGTGTTTATGCTTGACTACTCATCCATACCATAATATTCTGTGTTATAAACTCTACTAGTGCTACTACCACTACTACTACTGTTCTAGTATGGAGTTTAAACTTTCCTCCTTTCTCTTGCTTGCTGGATTTACTCTCTTTAAAAACGACGGGTTTTTTGTTTTTCATTACATTTCTTTTTCTCTCTCCCCCTATTTAGTTGAGGCATAGAAATATAAAAAAAAAGAAATTGTTTTTGTTGTTGTTATTATTCGATTATGTATTAGAAAAACATTTATCATCACATCATAAAAAAAAAACAACAACAAGAATTAAAAAAAAAATAAATAAAATAAAACGGAATAAAACCAACTGACAGTTTCTCACACAATATGTGTATAAAAACAACAACAACTACTAACAAACAATTGAAATTTCATAAATTCCATACAATAATAGAAAAAACAACAACAACAACGACAACAAGAAATTTGTCAGGTATAGGAGGCAGCATGGCCATATGGTTGTAGAACTGTATGTGTGTGAAATGTGTGTATTAAGCTGTTGTAGCTATTACTGCGTGTTGATCGTGGTGGTGGTTCTGGTGGTGGTGGTGGCGTTGGCATTAGAACAACTTTACTAACCTTGAACTTCACGAAAGAGAGAGAGAAAAAAAAACAAAGAATTCATCATACTTTACCAATACACTCGTACACTCACTGGAATATTTTCACCAAAAAAATTTGAATTTAATGGTATAGCACAAGTGCGTGTGTATGTGCGTTAATGTATGTTTAGGGTTTCAAATGAAAAAACAAAAAAAAACACGCACATATAGGAAAAAAAGGCGGCAAATTTGTAACGCAATCAAAATAATTTAAATTCTGTTTAGAAAGTAATTTTTTCCCTTTTTCTTCTAATTTAAATGCTTGGTGGGGTATTGTTATTTTTTAATGTTTTTTTTTCTTCTTTGTATTTATTTTTAAAAATATGGCGTAATTTGTTTATGAGTTTTGTTTTCTGTTTTCTGTTTGTTTTTGTTTTTTTTTTTTTAATTATTTGGTTTTTGAGGGAATTGGATTTTTAGGGAATATTTTCTCTTTTTTTTTTTGCTTCCACTTCTTCTTCTTAATTTTTTTTTTTTGTGGTTTATATTGAATTAGGAGTCTAGTTTTTTTTCTGTAATCTTGTGGTTGTTTACTATTTGGTTTCTTTTAAAAATTGAAAGGTGTGAGATTTTTTTTGATTATTGTTGTTGTTGTTTTTCTATTCTTTTTTTTAGTTCTATTAACACAAAAAAAATTAATTTTTTTTTACCACAAAAAAAAAAAATTTTCGTTTTTTATAAAAATTAATGGAAAAGGTCAGGATTGTTCCAATTTTTTAATTGCTGATAAAAATTCATAGGTATCTTTGGGTTAGGTGGCTAACTGCCTTAGAGCAGCATTAAGGCCCATTGTGATAACACAATTAATTCTATCAGGGGCTCGACCATTTCCTAGGGAAAACCATTGTGAATTCAAAATCAATTTTGCTATTGTATACCAATCTTTATCAACGAGAGATCGATTAAGAATGAGCAGAAAGTGATAGATCAGCAACATACTATATATTAGACTGCGGCGACTTCAAGTACTTTATGCGGGATAAATATACAGTGCTGTTCAAAAAAATAGATTCACCTGCTCTCCGAAGGGTTTACTAGACATCTCTTATGCAAAGGAGTATATGTAATTAAGTAACTGCACTTTGTTTACTGGCCTCTTATGAATATAATTCCGATACATTTCAAAAATTTGAAGCGTAACTCTTCTTTAATTAATTGCAAGATGTCGATCATGGTGAATCTATTTTATTGAACAGCAGTGTTGTATGTACTTTCCAATTTGTGTTTAGAAAGTTGCACACTTTTATTTAAAGACTCATGAGAAGAACTGCCAGGTTCATAGGGAAGCTTGTACGTTTGGGTGGAGAGGTCTTTTACTTCATAGAGATGCAGAAGATAGAGTTCCATCCAATAGAGAATATGAGCCATAAGAAGACATATCATTTATATGAACTCGAAGTGCTTACGACAATAGAGGTATTAAAAAAATTGAGCGTTCAATTCATGGGTTCAAGAATAAAATGGTGACCGAATAAAATGCATTTAGCACGTATTAGTCGAGGATTAGGCAAAACATCGACTTAGGGAAGCACAGCTGAACGATGAGTGGATAAAGGCTAGAAGGAAAGTGGTAGAGTACAAAAAAATTTTGAAGATTTTTACCTTTCTATGACAATAACAGGACACTGGAACATGAGTTGACAGACAGTATCTTCCTTCTTCTCAGACCTACAGCTCCTGCAGAAGTCATTAGCCGGAATATCGAGTCTTTCGGCATGCCTACCAAGAGGACAGTGACCCGTAAGAATTGTAGTCGCCGTAGTCTAGTAGGTAGTGTGTTCACTTATAAGACGTAAAGCCCAGGTTCGAGCCTCAGGCCAGACATCAAAACGAAATATAAAAAAAAATATTTCTTCGGCGACTTCCTCTCAACAGATTTATGGCAAACACTCTGAGTGAGTAAATAAACCTGCCATGAAAAAGTTTCTCAAAAATATGTCCTTGGGAATCGACTCTAAACTGTAGGTTCCGCCAGTCATGTATGAAATTAACGCACACAACATAAGTGGTGTGAGTAGCTAGCTCGTAATCCTGACCTAAGGGTTGTTATGACCAATTATGTTATGTCTATGAAGATCTCAGCCATGCAGTAAATAAAATATTTCTTCGGCGACTTCCTCTCAGCAGATTTCTGACAAAAATTCTGAGAATAAATAAAACTGCCATGAAAAGTTTCTCAAAATTTGTTGTTCGGAGTCGACGTTAAACTGCCACTCAAGCATAAAATTAGGGCACACAACATGATTGGTGTGAGAAGCTAGGTCGTAATCCTGACTGAAGGGTTGTAATGGCCAATTATGTATGCATATATGGATGGCCATGTCATTTAAGTATAGAATTTAGTCGGTCCTATGGCAATATTGCACGTACCGTCCGCCTACCAATGAGATTGAGCTTCCCAGTAAATCGAGTGCAAAATAACAAAATTATTTGAGTCAATTAGAATACCTATGTCCTATAACATGCCAGAGCTCTGCTAGCTCTGTAGCGCCCCTGGCCGGCTTCTCAGCAATGTAATTTCCAACGATATTCCTATGTTTCGGAAACCATATAAAGGTGATTTTTGAATGCCTCGAATTTTCTGTTGAGAAATCTTCGGCACAAGGACGGACCTTTAAACTCCATTTGTTAAAGCTTTAATTGCAGCCGGACTATCCGATTAAATCAAGAGATTTTCAGTTAAAATCCCGAAACTCAACAAGCATTGCGACAGTTTCAAAATTGCCTTGACTTTTGCCTGAAGAATACTGCAGTCAGAACTCTTAATAATTGTACCACAGCCCACTTTCCCACTTATCTTTGTGCCATCAGACCAGAAGTCCCTAGTAGGAATTGTTAAGTCGAATGTTCTACTCAGAAAATTATAAGGAATAATGTAATCGGCCCTAATGTGTCTGTGTATCCCCCAAATAGCAACATGTTCATAGTCCAACCACCAAATCAGTCCTTTAAAAGGAGTTTAAAGGGAAAGCAATTAAGTATAGCAAATAATGCCTTGATTGTAAAACTATCTGTCTCTTACAGTTTCGCTATAATCTTATCATTTCCTGTGATAGTACGATAATTTTGAAAACAATAATCAGCCCGTAATGTCTAGGAATCTTAAAACAGTTCAATTAGAGTTGCACAAGATACAGAGACTAGCGCGTGCATTGGTATAACAAAGGCAATGAGAACCTGTTAAATACCGGCGCAGGCAACTGTGTTAGCCTTAAGTCCGCTGCTTATGGTAGGGAGGATACTATTGATGGGAGACAAATATAAAATATGTATTGACCGTTGCTTACCTAACCACCCGTTTACTTATGTTATTTTTGTGTTGTTAAGAGTGGTGGCTATTAGTTAACATTGTAATCCTTGTATGCTTACATATATTTTCCTAATTGTTATTGTTTTTGCTTTAATTTTTTGTGAAGAAAAAGAATTTTTATTTGTTTTTTTGTTCTTCTCTAAGGTAGTGGGGAATTAATGCAGTTTAAAGTGATTTGTTAAATTCTTAAAAAGAAGAAGAGTATGTAGTAGAATAGATGCTCTTTATAAATCACACAACAAGTGGTAGTTTTCTTACTTATGTATTTACATATGTGCGTATATTTTTCTTATTGTCATTGTTATTGCCTTTAACCTTCAAATAATACGATGTAGAGTGGTGACTATCAATCAATATCATAACCTTTTACATATGTTGTTATTGTTTTTGCTTTAATTGTTTTGTGAGAAAAAAGAGAACTTTGATTTGTTCTTCTCAATTGTGTGGTGGAATATTAATGCAGTTTAAAGTGAGTTGTAACTAGAGCACATCAATAGAGAGAGATGATTATTAAAGAGGGGTCAACAATTAAAGTGCATTTGTTTTTGTAATGTGTTGTTTTTTTCTTTTTCATTGTGCTTACATTTTTGTAAAGAAAGACATTGTAGTTTCGTTGTTTTTTTTTTCTTTAAGTTGTGGTTCACACTCTTTATATTAAAGGGAGAGTATTATAGAGAATTGTAGCAACTAACGGTAAAACATTCTTTAATTGTTTTTGCTTTTTTTTTTGATTTCGCAATTTATGATGAAATCAATTGAAATTGTGCGTCGTACCATTTAATATCAAAGTGAAGTTCAAAGAGTTTAAATGCAAGTGTTAAGAAATTGTGATAAAAAGTGTTTAAAAGTTCTTAAAAGTGTTTGTTTTAATAAAAATCATTGTTTTATTTATAAAATATTAAATTAAAAATATATTTTCTTTAATTTAAAAAAATAAAAAAGTGTTTGTGTTGTGAGTGAAATAAAATAATGCTGCAGCGATTAAATTTTGAAGCAGAATTTGTATGTGCGGCTTAAGAAAAATGCAACCAAAGGAGGTAAGCTTCTGACAAGCATTTAAGAAAATTTTTGTTTCATTGTTATTTTATTAAAATTCTTGTAGTTTTGTTAATAAAATTCTTTTGAAACCCTTTAAAACACACAAACGTACAAACAAATTTATTTTTTCGCTGGCTTCCCAATTTCATACGGAAATCTATTAAGAAATTGCTTGAAACTTAACTGTTCTTCTAGACAGTACCAGTAGGCTCTCTTAGTAACAAAAAATAATGGAATAATTTGGGAGATTCATTTTCGCTTAAAAGAGGAAATATTTTATGGTATATAGATGAATCAAGGCTTACTTTCTGTTGGATCCCAAGTCATGTGGGAATCCACGGAAATGTGCACGACGAAGTCGCTGCAAAAATTTGTCGTTCATTGTCGACATTTAAATTCTAGGTCTCCTGCTACTCATGGGTAAATTTACATACAGAACATTGGTGGTGTGAGAAGATTGATTGTAATCCTGATTAAAGGATTGTAATGTCCAAATACATGTTCGTTAATAAGCATGTTCAGGAGCTCGATAGTTTTAAAATTCGGTTTAAAACACTTTTTTCACGTTTTTTGCAAATTCATGATTCTAAATCAAGCAGCAGTTCAAAAAACTATTTGAAGGTTAGGTTTTTTATAAGCTTTTGAAATAACAAAAAACAGTTTCTGTTGTTGTTGCTCAGTTTTGTCTTTATGATTTATCAATAGCCACTCATGACTAAACTCAGAACTTGAAATTCTTATCATTTCAGCAAATCAGTGATTAATTTTAAAACATTTTCCGTCTATTTTTAATGATTTTTTAAATTTATTTTTTTATCTTCAATAGTAATGAACTATTGTGAGGTTAATAAAGTTAAGGTCGATTTAATTTAAGACGGAATTTATTTAACTTGGCATATAAAATGTTTAAAAAATTAATTAAAAATTTCTAAATTTTGTTTAAAAAACACAAAAAAAATTTAAATCTTTTATTAACAATAATTAATTTATTTTTTTCTCTTTCTCTTTCTAGGTAAGTGCGTTGAAAACAAAATATTATTCAAATAAATTTTAAATTTTTATTAAGAAAAGTAAGTAAAAAATTAAAAAGAAATATTTTAAAAATTAAATTGTCTGTATATTAAGCGTTTAACGTGATTCCAAGGTGGACCAAATGCAATATGTTCTACGCTGTTTGCTTGGTTCCACACCATTTGCAATTTTACTTCTCCAAGTGCCTTAGTACTTTAACCATACGATCGATTGTACTCTCCTCATGCTTTGTAGGGTGTCATTATAATCTCTCCTTCAAGTGTATTGCCTTGACAAAGCTCAGGATCGTGCTCGGTGTCTGCAATGACAATTTCCTGCCTAACACGCGGTATCCACGCAGGTGTTTCTTCCTGGGATGCATTAATATCTCACATGTTCAGGCTTATCGCCACAGATTGCACGCGTTGGGCTCGAGACACAACCCCTATTCTAAATAAGTATCAGCGAACACTTTTCGGGCCATATTACATGGTGATTTCAAATCTTCATTCAGCGAATTGGCAAGCTTTTAAAGAGATTTTAAACCCTAGACAGCCTTACAGCTGTGGTAAGCTCTAAGCATCAATGCCTTGTACGCTTATCGGGCATATCTATAGTTTAACTTTTGTTTTGATGCGAACAATTAAGTCAGCCACTGGAATAAATAGTAGTTGTGACGTCATTTGTCCTACACATACGGAAAATTAATAAAATGTGACGTCATTTGTCCTACACTTAGGGAAAATTAATAAAAAAAAAATTACCATTGATGACCCACGTTGTGCTTGAAATACAACAACCATTCTAAATAAGTATTCGCTAAGTGCCCCGTCAATAACCTGATTAACAACTTAGTAGGGCACAGCTTTCGAAACATCCGCTACTAGTCCACAGAAGATTTCTATAGAAGCCATCAGTGGCTTCAAAGCTCTTGCTTTGCTAGATCTTTCGTTTGCAAGAGCTTTTAAAGTTTTGAATCAGTTTTTAAGTCGTGAGACAAATATGCTGCATAAAGTAGAAAAATTAAAATTTGAAACTATTTTAACTTACAAACCTTTGATTAAACTGTAGAGAATAAAATTCTTGACTAAGTTGGCTATGAAACATGAATAGCTAAAACAAATTTGATTGCATAGTTTGCAAGTTATAAGCCTATAAGCAAATATGCTTTAAAAATCGATAGTAAACATGCTTATATTATTAATTAAAGTTTAAGTTGCTGTAACTTGCAAACGGATGAATAGATTTTCTTCAGTTAAAGCCTAAAGAAATCATAATTAAGTTGTGTTTCAAAAGCAAGAAACCCAATCTAATTTTTTTCTATAGTTTGCTTGTTATAAGCCTTGCTTATTGGCTTACATATGCCTTTATGCTTTAAAAAAGTAAAATCAAGTTTTTGAGGATATTTTATGATCAAATGCGGGAAGTGATTTGAGTTGTAAAATCGCAATAAAATTAAGAATTAAAACATGTTTTGAATACTAAAAATTATTATTAAATTAGTTCTAAAGTTTGAAAGTTATACAGTAATAAGCAAATATCGTTTGTCTAAATCGCAAATTACAGGAGACACAAAAAACATTGTAGCTTTTTTCAGTTTTTAAAATTTATAAATTGTAAAATCCTTAAAACCTAGATCAAAAAATAATAATAATTTATAATTAATATTCTTGGAGTTAGCACGTGCTTTTTTTAATATTTTTCGTAGTTTTGTGGACTTAGCGTTTTTGCAAACCACAAAACTACAACAACTTTAAACTACATAATGACATTTTTTATTGTCGTAAAATATGTATGTATTTTGTATAGTGCTACCGTTTTGCATTAAAATCTCAATTTTAGAAAAAAGTGGACTTGGCGTCTTTGCGAATTATACCAACAATATGCATGCTCCATACATTTTAAAGCAAGCTTATTACGGCAGTGGTGAAAGTTAAATATCTATTTTTATTCTCCCTACTCTCTCCTACTCCCTTCTTTAAAAAGTGAATTTTGAAATAATAACCCAAAGAAACACAGAAATTGTCTTAAAAAGATGGCTTTTTTTAAACAAAATGAAATTTTTTGTTTTTTTTCTACCAAACCAATGCTTTTTATCTCATTTTAATGCAAAAAAAATTAAAATTATTACAAAAAATCATTAAAACATTAACCATGCCTAACCACCATACATAAATTAATAAAACAGCAGTGGCAACACCACTTATACCATCAATAAACAACCAAAAAAGCAAAAACAAAATTTTACATTATTTTGTAAACACACAGAGCCAGAGAGCAACAGCATAAGCAAGAGATTAAAAAAAGAAAGAAGAGAAACACACAGCCACACACACAAAACGAAAATTTGACAATGAACTTGAAACACGTGTAAAGTATATGATTAAATACGACAGACTACTATGTATTCTTCTTCTTTTTCGGGCAATACTAAGAAATTACACAAACAAAACGCTGAAAGCAAATACTGAGGCACACAGAGCTTGCATATGTATGGGTATGTGAGATCCAAAAGTTGTATCAAATGAATAAAACATGGAGAGAGAGACAGACAGCGAGAGGGAGGCATAAGCATACAATGAGTAAAACATAAACAAAACCAACCATTTCGCGTGTAACCCTTTAAGGGAGGTTAAAGAAATAAATTGCTTGTGTTTCCAGGCAATATTGGTGGTAAAGAAAAAGGTTGTCTTATTAAAAATTGTATAACTTTTGAACTGAGCAAACGTTTTTAATGAAATTTTGTAACATTATAGCAGAGAGTTTAATAGTTTTATCAAATAAAGAAAAAGTTTAAAATTTTAAAAAATACCAAAGTTATAGCTTCTTAAAGTTAAATAATTTTGTAGGGAAAATTTTCACAAAATTTTTTACAAATAAAATTAAAAATCACTCGTTATGTTAGAAAGTTTACAAGCGATTTAAAAAGACATTTTCCCATCTGAATCAAAGAATTTTAAGCTTCTATATGCACAAAAGAATATAAATTTTTCCATTAAATGCTTTAGAATGTATAAATGTGTTGGAAAACTATTGAATTATAATTTATGCTAGATTTTTAAGACATTTTTTTTAAATTTTAGTTTTTCCAATGTCTTCAATGCATTTATAAATTAAATTTAAATTTGTTTATAAAATTTATTAGTTTTCCATAATTTATTTAGGCCTATAATGGGTTAATTTCATTACAAAAACTGTAAAATTTGAAGTGGCAAAAAATAATTTAAAGAAAAAAAAGAAAAAAACATGGAAATATAAAAGAAAAGAAAAAAAAAACGATAAAAGAATTTAAAGTAAAAAAGAGGTTTTTTTTTGCTAAACTTTGTCCAATTAAATTTAATGAAACTGAGGTAAACAATATTTTTTTTTATTGTTATTGTACATGTTTATTTAAAATTTATTTTCGACGTAATAACCTAAATTCGTTTCTATTTTTGTTTTTCTTTTGCTGTTTACAAAAGAATTAAAAAAAATATTCACAAAAAAATTGTTTTTTTTTTCTATAAAAGTAATATGATTCTTGAAATTCTTACCCTTGTTTCATGGCAAATTGTGAAAGAATTTGAAATTTTTTACATAGACATACAGTTACACACACATACTTTGATTGTTTACAAAAAAAGTAAAAAAAAATTTCTGTCAAAATTGAGTTGTCAGCGGGTTTATATGGTTCGTCTTCTGTTTTTTTGGGTCTCTTGTCTTTGTCCTGTAATCAGATTACTTTAGCTTGTTATTTTATTTAATTGAAAATATTTAAAAATTAATAAAATGATTTTTTTTTGCTTAAAAAATCGCTAAATTAGCTTTAAAGGAAAATACCTGCAAACCTACTGAATTTTAATTGTTTTTCCTTTTTTTTTATAAATTTATTACTTTTTTTTGTTGTTTATTTATGCCATTATTATTTAATCTTTTCCGTATGAATCATTTTTTATACAAAAAATAAATCAAAATTAAAAAAACAGCGTAAACAAAAGAAAAACGCGTCATTGATTTTGCATCACAGTACACATATGCTTAAGCCGGCGCACACTGTCGCGATTTCATATAACGAGTGGCCAAAAATAGAAGGAGTAATAGTAGAGTAATGAAATTTGGCACATCTATATTAATTGGTAAAACATAATCATACTTCAAATTTGGTCGTTTAAAGTCAAAGGATTCGGGTCCTTCCCATATATCCTGAAATTAAAAATTGCTATAACTTGGAGGAAAAAAAAGATATGTCAATAAAATTTAGTACACTTTTTAGTTTTAACATGCATAACACTTCTTCCAAATTTTGTTCAATTTGGAGCAAGGATACGCCTACCTTACCAATGTCCTTTTTCAAAAAAGTATATATCAAAAAGACATAAAAAAGTGAATATATACTTTTTTCGAATCGCAAATTATGATTTAAATGTTTTACTAACTCATTAAAATTTAATTTTCTCACATTCCGTATATTATTAGAAAATTTTAAGCATACATTTTTACCATAGCTGAAATACTAATTAAACAATATATTATTAAACAATTTAAAATTTGTTTATGTATATTAAAATAATTAAATTTATACATATAAGTGAAAAGGCACTTGTACTTGGTTCCTAATTGAATTTATTTATGTTTAAATAGAAAAACTTACATCACAAATATCTTTACAAAATAGCTTATTATCTAGCCAGGTACTCAACTTCAATAATTACTAATTTTTAAAAGAATGAATTTTAGTTTGTCCTTCTCTATATCTGTTAGAAGTCTTTGAATACGACTATCAACAAATTATTCAATATGATGCAACTCATTTGTTGTATTATTTTTCTTAAGCTGAATCCATTGCTCAAAAATATCACGAATCTGCAATGATGTTGACACTAAAAAACATTTATAACGTCCACAAAAGCAGTCAGAAGCAGCTGAAATTTATATATGTTAAAGTACATACTTGTGGCAATAAAATATCAAAAAATTTCAAAAGTGATATTGGGTGTTTTTTTTTAATTCACTACTGAAGTTAATAAATGCATGAAAATCTTATTTTTTTGAAGACCTGTACTTTGGCTAAGGATATTTCACATATGATTAATATTTGTAAACAATTATAGCATTGTAATTACAAGTATATACCTGGCTTACAATTCTATTACAAATAATTTAGCCATTACTAAAAGAATTTTTGAATTTTAACTATGACAAGAATATGTCAAATTTCAAGATTTCGCACAAATTTTCTATATTGAATAATAATTCTTAACTTTGAGATACAATAACTAAAAAACTACGCAAAAGTTTTTAAAAAAATTTTATATATCAACTAATAGAAGTGTTTTCTATAAGATAAAGTTAAAAAAATAATGAATTTCCAACATTGATTTTAACCATTTTTGGCCACGCTCGCGACAGTGTGCGGCGTAGGCCTAACAACAACAGATCAAAGGGAATTGACCGTTTTTGCAAACACACACGAGAGATGGCAACAAAAAACAATCAAATGCATTTACTTTTGAATTTACAAACAAAACAACAACAACAATAACAATAATAACGACAAGAAAGTGGTAATAACAACAACGTAACAACATGCAAACGTCCTGATGACATTCACCCCAATTTGTTTTTGTTTTTTTATTTTTACAAAACAATGCACACATTCCTATACATACACTCGCTCTGGTGTGGTGCATAAAAATAAAACCACAATGACAACGACAACAACAACAACTCAGAGAAGAAAAATATATAAAAAGACACCTCAACCAGCTACTCAGCCAGCAGCAGGCAAACAAAAGTGGAATGACTGCATTTTATAAATCATTAACATCATTATGATCATAATCAAATCATTATGATGATCAACATTAACATATAACATATAGCAGCCTTAATACAGAAAGGCTTTAAATTATTTTTTTTTTATAAATCTTAGTTTTTAAACACAATTAATATTCACAAAATAACAATTAAAACCGGCAATTAAATTAATTTGTTAAAAACTGTTTTACATTTTTCAAAACATTAAAAAATACACATTATTTTATAGCCTTTCTGTCTTAAGCCTACGCTATGTCACTGTAAACAATTGCAAATGCATTCATGTAGTATGTAGTAGAGATGTGTGAATATTTTACATGGTGATGGACTAACGGTTTAATTATTTTGCTTAGGGTTTGTATAATTGTTTGCATTTTAATTTTGATTTACAAGAAAATCCTGAATATTGTGTTGTGCTCGGGATTAAAGCAATTTATGGGGAATTTTAAATTCCTAAGGGAGAGGTAGAGTAGTAGGGTGAATTCTTTTACAACACACCACATAACTGGCGATGGTTTACTTATGTTATTTTTGTATTGTCTGTAGTAAAAAAAAAGTGGTGGCTATTAGTTAACATTGTAATCCTTGTATGCTTACATATACATATTTTCCTAATTGTTATTGTTTTTGCTTTAATTTTTTGTAAAGAAAAATAATATTTATTTGTTTGTTGGTTCTTTTCTAATACAGTGGGGAATTAATGCAATTTAAAGTGATTTGTTAAGTTCTGAAGAGTAGTGGAATAGATGCTCTTTATAAATAACACAACAAGTGGTGGTTTTCTTACTTATTAACATACATATGTACGCACATTTTTCTTATTGTCATTGTTAGTGCCTTTAACCTCAGTCAATATCATAACCTTTGTGTATTTACATATGTTGTTATTGTTTTTGCTTTAATTGTTTTGTGAGAAAAAAGAGAACTTTGATTTGTTCTTCTCAATTGAGTGGTGGGATATTAATGCAGTTTGAAGTGAGTTGTAGGCAGAGCATATCAATAGAGAGTTGATTTTTAAAGATGGGTCAACAATTAAAATGCATTTGTTTTTGTAATGTGTTGTTTCTTTTTTCAAACTACAAGGGAGTGTAGTTTTGATGTTTTAATTTTAGGGTGTGGTTCATACTTTTTATGTTGACGCCAGAGTATTAGAGAGACAAAAAAAAAAAAACAAGCGGTAAAATATTCTTTAGTTGTTTTTGCTTTTCTTGATTTTTGATTTCGCAATATGTATATGAAATCAATTGAAATTATGCGTCATACCATTTAATATCAAAGTGAAGTTCAAAGAGTTTAAATGCAAGTGTTAAAAAATGTGATAAAAAGTGTTTAAAAGTGCATAAAAGTTGTTTTAATAAAAATCATTGTTTTATTTATAAAATATTAAATTTAAAATATATTTTCTTAAATTTAAAAAGATAAAAAAGTTTTTGTGTTGTGTGTGTTAATTAAAATAAAGCTGCAGCCATTAAATTTTGAAGCAGAATTTGTTTCTGCGGCGTAAGAAAAAATGCAACCAAAGGAGGTAAGCTTCTGACAAGCATTTAAGAAAATTTTTGTTCCATTATTATTTTATTAACATTCTCGTAGTTTTATCAATTAAATTATTTTTAAACCCTTTAAAAAATACAAACGTACAAACAAATTTCTTTTTTCGCTGGCTTCTTCCCCAGTCCATGCGGGCTGAAACACATTGAACACGGGAAGTAAAAGAATTTTTTTTTCTGTATTTGGAACAATAAGAAAAGGGGGTATGAAGGGAAAAGAAAGATTTGATTTAAAAATAACTTATAACAAATAAAATAAATTGCAGGCAGCAGCCTTTGCATACATTAAACTTGAAATTCTTTTGCCGTTTCACAAAAAAAAACGGAAAAAACGAAAAAAAAAGATCAACAACAACAACAGCAACAGACAACTTGAACTTGCATGCATTCGTTTTCATACACTCCATATATACACTCTGTCTGCTATAGAGATAGCAACAACTGCATTTTGCCTTTTAATAATGCCGGGAGTACATGCATACATGTATGTATGTATGCATGCATGAATGTGTATATACATTTTTAAATGTTACACATCATTGCTCTCCAAAAAAAAAAGCATCATCATTTTTATTTTGTTTTTGGAATGCAGGAGAATGTTGAAGAATAAAAGAAACAACAAACATATGAGATTACTGCCGGTTGAGAGGGCATTCACTTTTCACCACTTTTTTGTATTTTTTTTTTCTTTTCTTTTTTTTTCATTGAATGGGGAATTCTTTAACGTATTCGTCGTATACGAATACTACTCCTGTTCCTGCTTTATTGCGAGTAAAACAGAATGGTAGACATTTGTTTAAAAAGAAAAACGGGGTGGTGTAATAGAGGGATTGAATTTTATTTTCTTAACACAGGTTTATTGACCCCGTTTTTATGATTTAAAAAGAAATTTTTTTTAGGAAAATAAAAAAATATTCTTACATAGTCACTTTCCCTTTTTTTTTTTGGTAATTGAAGGAGTTTTTTTTTTAGAAAATAAAAAAATAGAAAATTTTGTAATAAAAAACGTGAAACTTAAAAACGCGATATTAATAAAATGCTAAAGTAGAAACAACTTTTCTGGGATTATTGTAATATAAAAACGTGAAATTTAAAAACGCGATATTAATAAAACTCTAAATTAGAAATAACTCTTCTGGGATTATTGTAATAAAAAAACGTGAAATTTAAAAACGCG
Source organism: Sarcophaga rosellei (assembly GCA_930367235.1). Lineage (NCBI taxonomy): Eukaryota > Metazoa > Arthropoda > Insecta > Diptera > Sarcophagidae > Sarcophaga > Sarcophaga rosellei. The sequence goes on along the minus strand of OV884020.1, from coordinate 8,121,084 downwards.
ATATTAATAAAACTCTAAATTAGAAATAACACTTCTGGGATTATTGTAGTAAAAAACGTGAAACTTAAAAACGCGATATTAATAAAACGCTAAAGTAGAAACAACTCTTCTGGGAGTATTGTAATAAAAAACATGAAATTAAAAACGGGATATTAATAAAACGCTAAAGTAGAAATAATTCTTCTGGAATTATTAGAAATTAAAAACTTAAAGAAATGTGGTGCCAAATAAACGGAAAAATAAAAAAACGCTAAAATAAAAAACGCTAAAAACACAAAAAGCGCTGGAATAAAAATACATCTACAGTAAGTAGCGGATGAGAATTGAGTCTCATCGCAGATCTGATCATCTGAAACGCTTCCACGCCTATGCCTTCCACTGTGTAGGACCTTAATCTCTTGTAATGATTGAAAAGTGGACATGTTTGCAGAAAAACTTTAAGATTCTGACTTTATTTCTTGATGAAAAAAAATATTTCTGTAACAGATTAAATGTTTGTATAGAACATATTTTAGATTCTTAGTCTATTTCCCAATAGAAATTACTTTTCAGACACAATTTTTCCTTCAGAAAATATTTATAAATGCTCACGTTTTTCATTTTTCGTTAGAAAATATCGTGAGGAGTCCAACTCTATTAAATACAAAAACAGAGAAGAAAAACTTTCTTTTTAAATTTTTCTTTCATTCACTTTGCTTTTGTTGCTCTCCATTGAAAAAACCTTTAAAAAATTAACATTTCCCTACATTTTTAAGTGACTGTCTTCAAGAAAGAAGGAAAGAAAGACAGAAAAAAATTCAATGCCTAACAGCCTGCTGATTACGAAAGACTGAGTGTAAAAGATCAATGCACTTTTGCATACAAGAAGAAAACATTGAATAACAACAGCAACAACAACAACACACACAGCACTTAACATAATAAATAAATGAAACTGTTTATTCAAAAGGAGTAAAAGTCCAGCAAAAGAGTCACTAAAACTCAATTACTTTTACTGGCATTACTCACTCTCTTACTGTGTATATTTCACTCTCTTGCTCTCTCAAAAAAATATACGATACGAGGATAATTATTATAATAATGAGAGTTTTTTTTTAATGATATTTACTTGGCATTTTTTTTTTGTTGTTGTTGTTGTAATGCTTGCTGTTGTAATTCATTCGCGTTGTCTGTCTGTCTGCCTGCCTCTCTTCATTATGGTGTTGGTTTGTTTATCGGTTTTTATTGATAATAATGCCTGTTGGTTGATAAATAACGAGCATTTTTTTCCAATGTTGTAGTTGTTGTTCTTTTTTTTTTGCATTATTTTTTATTTTTTGCTCTGTGGTTGTATTAACTGGTCATTGGTGCTCTGGTTCATTGCCATCAAACCAAGGGGTAACTAACCCAACAACAGAGCAACAACAACAATAACGCAACACAACATATTTTTAGCGATTTTTTTGCTATCATTTGAAGGCGAAGAAAGTTTTTTTCCAGCAACAATAACAACAAGGACAACAATTTCTATGACTAGTTGTGGGCTGTTGACGACAGTGAGTGTTGTGTGAGCGAATGTGAGCGCGAGTGAGTGGGCTGCAGGCACATTTCCAATGCTAACACTGTTTCAATGCAATATTGGTGTTGCCATCATTGCATGTTATGCTGTAAGTGTCTGTTTTGTGTCTTTGACTAGGCGTTTAAGCTCACGTTATTGAACTTTAATGTCGTTTTTCGTTTATTTTCCATTAATTTTGTTGGCCAAAAATATTTCAGCTTTTTTTTTTAATATTTTGGGTTTCATTATTAGGTTTTTTCGAGAAAGTTTTTTGGCCCATAAGCCAAGTTTATTTAAGTTGTACTGTCAAGGCGAAATAAAAGACCAAAAACAGATAAGAAAAACTTTCATAAATGAAGGCAAAAAGAAAATTTCAAATGTCAACATATTTGTTATTGTTTTTGTTTTTGTTATTTGCTTAACAATTATTTTTCGATTTACTCTGAATTTTCGAAATATTTTCTAGAAGCCAAAGATCTTTCAATTTGTAATATTTTTACACTCGGCGGACATATTTGCTGGCAATACAGAGCTCTGATTGTAATATTTTTTTACTCCGAAAGTTGACACAATGTGTTTTGGGTGAAAAAAAAATCCGAAATAAAATTGTGTGAATTTTAAAGTATTTCTCAAAATTGGAGGACTTCAAATTTGTAGTATTTTTATACTCCGAAAAATTTTCTTGGGGTAAAAGAGCAGCACATTTATTATATTTTTAATAAATCGAATGTTGGAAATGTATTTGCAATTTTGCAATATTTTATTTTAGGTTAGGTCGTCTTCCACTTGTCAATTAAGGCAAGTATAGTACCCGGAGGTTGAATTGACCCATTTTATTTTACTCCGAAAAAATTTCGTTTGAGAAATAATTTCGAATTTGAATTATTTGTTTGCTTTAATTGGTAGAAATTATAGCCAGGGAAAAAACCTATGAATTTACTTTAATATTTCAATACTCCGAAATTTTTTCTAAAGGAAATTTTTTTTATTTGTTATATGTTGAATATTGGAAATACGTTCTAAACTCTTTGACGTATTTCCAAAGTAAGAAAACTCTGAATTGGCAATGTTTTCATTACTCCGAAAAAGTTTCTAGAGAAAAATGTTTTTAAAGTTGAATTGTTTGCAAGCTTTGAAGCATAAATATGTAATCCAATGAAAAATTTTTGCATTTTAAATGGTTTATTTACTCCGAAATTCTTTCTAAAGGAAAAAGAGGCAATGTTTATTATTTGTTATATGTTGAATTGAATGTTGGAAATACGTTCTAAACTCTTTGACGTGTTTCCAAAGTAAGAAAACTTTGAATTTACAAAGTTTTCATTACTCCGAAAAAATTTCTAGAGCAAAATGTTTTTAAAGTTGATTTGTTTGCATGCTTTTAAGCATAGATATGTTATCCCATAAAAAAGTTTAGCATTTTAAATGGTTTATTTACTCCGAAATTCTTTCTAAAGGAAAAACTGGCAATGTTTATTATTTGTTATATGTTGCATTGAAATTGGAATAACGTTCAAAACTCTTTGACGTGTTTCCAAATCAAGAAAACTCCGAATGTGCAATGTTTTTATTACTCCGAAAAAATTTCTAGAGCAAAATGTTTTTAAAGTTGAATTGTTTGCATGCTTTGACGCATAAATATGTAATCCAATGAAAAAGTTTTGCATTTTTAACGGTTTATTTACTCCGAAATTTCTTCTAAAAGAAAAAGTGGTATTTTTTTATTTGTTTTATGTTGAATGTTGGAAATACGTTCTAATCTCTTTGACGTGTTTCCAAAGTAAGAAAACTATGAATTTGAAATGTTTTCATTACTCCGAAAAAATTTCTAGAGCAAAATGTTTTTAAAGTTGAATTGTTTGCATGCTTTGAAGCATAAATATGTTATCCAATGAAAAAGGTTTGCATTTTAAATGGTTTATTTACTCTGAAATTCTGTCTACTGGGAACAGTCCGAATTTTTTGTACTATAACTGTTGTAAATATTCTTTTAGTTTTTCCAAAAAGTTTCTCAATGTAAAAAGACGTCCAATTTGAAGTATATTCGACTCCGAAAAGTTTTTTAGTAACGAGTTTAAATTCTTTTTATGTGCTCTGACTAGTAGAAATAGTATGTCATGGAGAAAACTCTGAATTTACAATGGTTTGTTTACTACGAAATCGTTTCGGAGTAAATTTTTTTAAAGAATTTAATTTTTTTCAATTGTAGTTGTAGATTCCAAATTTAGTGCAAATTTCAGTTCGTCTTTAATTTGTTGAATTTTTATAAATTTTTTACTTTTTTTTACCTCTTTTTCAATATGTTAATGGCATTGGATTGCATTTGAAAACTTTCATTTAAACACGATCATTTTTTTTGTTTCTGTTGCATTTGTAGGCATAAATTTTGAATTTTTTCATTTTGCCGTTGGTTTTTTTTTCGCATTTATTTTCATGGCTTTCAATTGAAATTAAATGTGAATAAACTTTTACAAAATGTTTTAATGTTTTTTAATAAATAAAACACACACAGAAAAACAAACAAACAGCAACAAAAAAATGCCAAAAAACTTTCACGTTGTTTCTGGCACTTTTTATTTCTTCTTTTTTTCCAACTGCATTGTTACCCAGTGTTGCTGTTGTTGTCGTTGTCGTAACTGAAATTTTTATTTTTGGTTTTTGCATGAAACATTAGACAACAATAGACATCACAATGTCTCACACACACAAGCACACTCGTAAACCTTGTGACTTTTAAATTATCAACTCTTAACACACTACAACAATAGCAAAAACAAACACAAACGAAAATAAAAATTGCAACGGTTTTATTTTCTATTTGCAATTGTTGTAATTGGTTTTAAATTGCAGTTGCAAAAATACAAAAACAATAACAACAAAAATTGTAAAGAAAAGTTTGTTTCTTTTTACCTCAAGTTTAACTGCCATGAACTCTAGAAAAACTCAAATCTGTTGACTTTCAAAACAATTTAAAAGAGAGCAGCAGTAGTCGTGAAACCTTTTGTTTTGTTGGTGTTTTTCCTGTGTGTTGTAAAGAGAGACATACAGGGAGTGTGGTAGTAGTCTTTTTATGTTAAATGGAGGATGAAAACAGCATAAATGCCATGAAATGGTGGCATTTATTAAGTAGTGTGAAATACTAAAATTTTTCAAAGGGAAAATTTTTAAAAAACGGAAAATCTTTAAATTTTTTTTAACAATTTCCACACCATAAAAATTCTGTACATTAAAGTTAGCTTTAATAAGGCAAAAATTATAAGCAAATATCTAATATTCTTTAATAATGCCATTAATGAGCCCCTTGAAAGACGTAATAACATATTTTTATCAGTTATCGAAAAATCGATAAGTCCACAAATTAGCTCTATAATGTAATCTACCTTGAAATTACCATTAACAAGACACTTGAACTTGGAAATGCTGTTATAACATACAAAATCAAAATTTCGATAAATGCTAAACTTATTTAAATGATAACGAAAAAATACTCCTTACTGGATCGTCCTTTAAGTTAGCATTAAGAAAATATATAGACTAGGAAATATCGGACTTTTGGAGTTATCGATAAATCCAAAAACTATGTCAAAAATAAAAGGAAATCGCTGCATTGCAATCTACTTTAAATAGGGCAGTAACACGCTTATTCAGTTATCGAAATTTCGATAACTCCCTCACTTTTTATTTTTAAAATTACTGCAATTTTAAGTAATTTTATTCAATTTTTAATGTTAATCTAGCATTTATCGAAATTTCGATAACTCCCTCACTTTTTATTTTTAAAATTACTACAATTTTAAGTAATTTTATTCAATTTTTATGTTAATCTAGCATTTATGGAAATTTCGATAACTCCATAACTATGCGAAAATGATGCGAAAGTTTCTAAAACTTTCTCTTAAATACAAGAGGAAATAGCAAAAATAAACTTTTTTAAATAACTTTGGATTTATCGTTAAAAACGAATTATCGAAATATTAAAGTACAAAAATTATATCAAAATGGAGGAAGATATCAGAAATAAAATTTATTTGCTAAGCAAATATTTGAATTTATCGTAAAACACTAGTTATCGAATGTTCGATAAAATAACATTACAAAATAGGACAGTAACAATTCAATTTTTATGTTAATCTAGCATTTATCGAAATTTCGATAACTCTATAACTTTGCGAAAATGATGCGAGAGATTCTAAAACTTTCGATTAAATACAAGAGGACATAACAAAAATAAACTTTCTTAAATAACTTTGGATTTATCGTTAAAAACGAGTTATCGAAATATTGATAGACAACAATTTTATAAAACTGAAGGAAGATATAAGAAATAAAATTTATTTGCTAAGCAAATACATATTTGATTTTCGAAAAGCACTGGTATCGATAAAATAACATTTCAAAACTTAAAAGGCAATATTAGAGAAAATACTTATTAAAAATAACTTTTTTTGTAATATCAAATACAAAATGGGACAAAAATATTGTAAAAATAAGTGAAATTCAGTTTTATGTATAAAAAAAATAATATACAACAAAAGTTATCGAAAGTTCGATAATTAAAAAAAAATATATTTTTTAATTAAAAAAGAGTTTCTTTGCGAAAATGAATTGTACCGGTTTAATTTTTTTGGCCAAATACCATTTATTTTTATTTTTTTTATAACAATTGTTGCCATTCACATTTTTTTTTTCAATTTTTTTCTTATTTTTTCATACCAATTTACCACCACCAGTTGCACATTTTCACTTTAGTTTGGAAGGTCAAAATCCTCTACAATGTTTACAACAATAATACTTAATAACCACAACATACACTACACTACTGCATATTATGCAGTGTATTAACCTCGCTTTAAATTGTTTTTTTTTTTTTTATTTCTCCTTTTCCTTCGTGAAAATTCGCCAAAAACATAAGACAAATTGAAGAGAAAAAATTAAAAAAAAACTGCAATAACAACAACAAACAACAATTTAGAAAAAAATAGTTATAATTTAGCCAGTCAAGTCATTTGTTTATTTTTAATAGGGAATGTATAGTGCATAGATAGTATACATGTGTATGTGTATGCGGGCCATCCCTGTAGTAAATAAAATAGTCGGTTGATAAAAACGCAAATTATAAATTAACTATTTTGCAAATGACTACTAATTGGTTTAAATCTCATGCAGATATCAACCAAACATATTGAATAGAAACAAACGTAAGAATGAAATAAAAGCAAAATAAAAAAATGTAAAAAAATCAAATGTCAATCAAAATTAATAATTAAATTATAAAAATTAAAAAAACCAAACATAAAAATTAAAGTAAAACAAATTACTATCAAATCTAGACTTGTACTAACAATTATGAAGCGCATTTATCTGAATACTGCTGGTAAGTATCTTGCACAATCGTAAAAATATGCCTTATTACTTATATTGCATTTTAACAGATCACAGTAAAGAAAATGACGATAAGGCGACTTGCCACATGAAGTTTTGAAGCAATTTGATGTAAAATTTTTTGAAATGAATGCGAAATTTTCAGAAATAACAGGTAAGATGAAAATATAATATTTTACCAAAATACCACGATTTTCTAATAAATATTTATATTTCAAGGCGAAATTAAGGAGCTCAAGGAGATAATTAAAACTCCAAATGAGACTATAATGGCAGCATTGTCTACCCAGTTCGACAGGAAAAAACAATGTGGCAGTTAAGACTTTTTTTACAATAAACACCCTCGAGGAGCTGAAAACAATTATTTCTAAATATAAATATATGTATATATATATAATATAATATAAATAAAGCTGTTTAAAATTTAATTTAAAAAAAAAGTGGTTTTTAAATAATTTAGTATAAACCAATATTTAAATTAACTATATTTTATTTAACTACAAATTGGTTGAAAAATAAGTAATTTGTAGTTAATTTAAAAGTCATGCAGAGATGGCCAATTGACTACCGCCTATGACATGCCTATGTTAAAATAATGAGTCGGCGACAAGGAAAAAAGTCACTTAATCCACTAGATGTGCTTATTAAAAAACCAGTTTAAAGTTACTTTAAAATTAGTTTGATTTCCTACAGGGATATTATTATTACCACCACTACCATGACATTATGCCATTGCATACCACTGTTATGCCAGGTCGGTTCGTTGCATTTCTTCGTCTCTACAAAGTCACTCAACTTTTATACAAAACAGCGTTCAGTGACTTTGTTGTAGAAAAAAAACAACAAAATTTGTTTTTTCTTTTTTTCAAGAGAGTAATGCTTTGTTTTCTTTTTCCTTTTTTTTGTTGTCATAGGCCCAGGTAAGGAGTTTACTTTAACTGGGATTCCAGCCATAACTTACTCATATTCTTTGGTTTTTGTAGAGAGTGTGTGTTGCTATTGTAGAAATGTTTCTATAGTTTAAGAGGTCTTTTGTTGTGGTTTGACTACTGCAACCAACAACTACAAACAAATTTATTGGCATTGGCACAATCTCGTTGCTCTCTCTTTCTGTACGAGTATGTTTACTTACACTCTGATAAAGAGCGTAGAGTAGGCAGCCAGCCACATGTACTGTAAGCAATTGTATAGCAAAAGTTTAAGCAGAAGAAGAACAATGTGGGTTTGTATTATTTTTTGTGTTTTTCTGGTTTTTTTGCTGTTTTTTTTTTTTGTTTCCAACTCATGGTGAATGTCTCTGTCACTAGAGTGCAGTCATTATTGTTTATCACAACAAATAAAAAGTTTACTCACCTCTATTAAATGAAATGCAAAAAAAGAAAAAACAACAAATAGAAAAATAAAAAAATAAATAAAAAAACGTTTGTACAATTGGCGGCACCTTCACTTGGCAACGCTCACTGTGTGTGTGTGCATTACAGCTGCGTTGTTTGCATTACAATGCGATGCGTAACTCATAATTTTGATGTTTCAATATGTCTATTGAACTCTAGGTGATGGTGATGGGTGTTGTGTTGTGGTGTGTTTGTGAAAGTTTTTTTTTTGCTGGTGATCAGATAATATTACAACATTACATTAACTGTTGTTACTACTTTATGTAGCTACTACTACTTACTGCCACTTAATAATAGCTTTTCATTTAAAATAAGATTTTACGGTGCAAAAAAAACGAAAATTTTAAATTTCATAATTGCTGTTGTTGTTGTTGTTAGGGAAAATAAATGATTTAGTTTTACGCCAAAAAGCCAATGAACCCGGGGAGGATTTAAAACTGATGAAATACTTTAAATAAACGATTCCCCTTTAAGATGTCTATTTTTGTGAAAAAAGTTATTCTTTAATTCATAGCCTAAAGAGGCATCTTTATTGTGTTTTTAGAAATTTAATAATGCCTTAGTTTACATACATACATACATATATGTACATATATCAACTTTTCGATAACTCGCAAAAGTTGGTTTTTAATTTATTTTGATGGGTGTTATTAAAATTGTATTGAGCTCTCCTACAGGAGTTTTAGAGAAATTTGTAATTATCGAATTTCCGATAAGTTTCTTAAGTTTGTTTTTTATTTACTTCAATATTTTGGTGGGTTGTATTAAAATTGTATTGAGCTTTCTCTCCCACCGGAGTTTTGGAGAATGTATAATTATCGAATTTCCGATAAGTTTCTTAAGTTTGTTTTTGATTTACTTTAATATTTTGGTGGGTTTTATTAAAATTGTATTGAGCTCTCCCAAAGGAGTTTTAGAGAATTTGTAATTATCGAATTTCTGATGAGTTTCTTAAGTTTGTTTTTTATTTACTTCAAGATTTTGGTGGGTTTTAGTAAAATTGTATTGAGCTCTCCCACAGGAGTTTTAGAGAATTTGTAATTATCGAATTTCCGATAAGTTTCTTAAGTTTCTTTTTTACATTTACTTCAACGATATTATATTTCAGATTTCATTTTTCATTTTCATTTCATAGAAGTTTTGGAGAATTTGTAATTATCGAATTTCCGATAAGTTTCTTAAGTATGTTTTTTATTTGCTTCAATGAAATTATATTTCAGATTTCATTTTTCCTTTTCATTTCATAGGAGTTTTGGAGAATTTTAGAATAATTATCGAATTTCCGATAAGTTTCTCAAGTTTGTTTATTATTTACTTCAATGAAATTTATATTTAAAATTTAAACTTTTTTCAAGCCTTAATGTAAATTTTACCTCAAGTTATTTTCGATAATTCGATAACTTAGCAATTATAAATGAATTCTTCTAAAAATATTGATAACTTTTCAATTAAAAAATTAATTGCTTTTCATTAATTCATTAAAATTTTAGTTAGAAATTCTATTCCGTAATTCGATAATTTTCTATATCGACAATTTTTCATTTAAAAATGAAATATTTTCTATAAATCGACAAGCTTTCAATTAAAATTCAATGCTTTCTGATAATTCGATAAAAAGTTAAACCTGAATTCATTTCAATAATTCAACAACTTTGCAATCGATAACTTTCCAGTTAGAACATATACCGATAACATTTTTGTTGATAAATTTTGCATTTAAAAATTATTGATATTTAATAATTCGATAACTTCTTACGATAAAATGTTCGATAATAAAAGGTTTTAATAACTCAGTAACTTTGCAATCAATAATTCTCCAGTTACAAATTCTATAACTCTTATGATTTAAAAATTATAGCTTTTCGATAATTTGACAGCTTTTTATGTTAAAATTTTCGATAATTTGATAACAAAAATTATAGCTTTTTGATAATTCGATAGCTTTTTATGTTAAAATTTTCGATAATTCGATAACAAAAATTATAGCTTTTCGACAATTCGATAACAAAAATTATAGTTTTTCGATAATTCGTTAACTCTTATCATTTAAAAATTATAGCTTTTCGATAATTCGATATGTTGAAAATTTCGATAATTCGATAACAAAAAAAAATTTTTTTTTAAATGTTAATAATTCGTTTTGCAATTTTTTCTTGTTTGATGAGTAACTTGTTTTCAAGTTACCTTATTTGTTTCGCTTTTTTCTGTCTTGTTTCGATAATTTTAAATTGTTTGATGTTTTGCTTTCACGTTTATTTTTTTTAATTTTTTGTTGTTGTAACTATGAGCCGTTAAATGTTTATTAAAGAAACCATTATTAACCAGAATATTTTGTTTATTTGGGTTATGAGGATTTGTTGTTCTTCTTGTTTGTCTTTTTTTTTACCTATTATTTAATTGAAGAAGAAGAACAAAAACAAGAAATAGTTGAAGTTTTCACTGCCCTGTTTTGGGAACCACAGGTCTTTTTGCGTCGTTTTTTTTACGAATGTTACAACCATCCACAACGTTGATGTGCCATTAAAATTCTCTAGAATTTCGGTTTCAATAGTTTTTTCATTTTTTTTTAAATATTTTTTTAATAATTTTTTTTTTTTGTTTGTTGTTGTTTATTGTCTATTATTTTCATTTTCGTTTTCTCCTCATATTTGTTTACAACTTTTAGTTTTTTACACTTTTTTTGTGTTTTTTTTACTTTCAAAAAAAAGTTTAAAAAATAAATACAAATTATTCTGACTGATGTCATAACAGAATTTCATTCATTTCCATTACCAACCAACTAGTCGGGACGGCTATAGACCAAATGGCTTCAATTATACTCACAAATACACACGCTTAATGAAGAAAAAAAAAATTTTTTTTTTTGAAAGTGTTTCCGTAAATTCTTAGAAGACACGTCAGAACAATAAATGCTGTGTTTTGGGTAAAATCTTATTAACTTGTTCTATTCCCCACGTTCTTCTTTTATTCTGTAGTATTTCTATTTTCTTCCATGTTTTTTCTTTTCATTTTAAAACACACATAGAAAGAAAGAAAAAAAGAGAGAGAGGGAGAGAGAGTGAGATAGAGTGTGTGTGCTCACGCGTAGCTATAAAGCTGGCTTAATTATCAAACTGTGATCACGAAAAAAAAAACCGAAAAACAACAAATCTTGCGTAATTTAATAGCAGTGGCTTAAATAATAATAAAAACAACAACAACTTTTTTGGTTGTTGGTTTTTGGTCAAAACAAAGTAATTAATTTTGGGGAAAAAAATAAAACGATTACACAACAAACAACCATTCTTATGACTTTTTCGATCGTTTTTATTAAAAAAAATTCTCTTAAAACCCACAAAAATAAAGAAAACACTGTCAGTGTTTCTAAACAAAAACTGGCCCCTTATTTGGATGCGTTACTTCGCTTTCAGTTCACTTTTAACAAGATTTTTTATATACTTACAAATTATCGATAAATTTCGATAAATTATCAATTTATCAGTCTTACTTATGCTATTGATGCTTAAAGACAAAATCTCGGTTGTTCGGTTCTTGTATTAAACAAGTGAAACAAAATAAAAAAAAAAAAAAAAAACAATTTTCATAAATTCCAAAAACAATTAAGTATAAAGTGCAAACAAAAATCATAAGTAAGATCAAGCGTACACGACAAATTGACGATTTTAACGCATTATGCGTAAACACAATGCCTAAAAAGAGCAAACCCAATAACAACTTGTCTAATGTGAACAATAACAATTATTTTTCGCCGTTACAAACCATCGACGATGATAAAATAAATGATGAAGTTATTATCAACAAAACAACTAAAGTAATTATTCCTCCAATTACAATTTTGAAATGCAAAATTGAAGAGGTACATGAAATTTGTAAAGCAAAAAATATAACTGATTATGCTATCAGAAAAATCTCAATTGGACTTAAGTTATTTTGTAAGAATAAAGATGACTTTGATAAAGTTATAAAAATTTTGTCTAATAACTACGAATTTTTTACTTTTGCTACCAAGAATGATAAACCATATAAGGCACTTATCTTTGGTTTAGACAAGTATGATCCCAGTAAAATTAAAAATAAACTTTTGGAATTAGGTCTAAAATGCTTAGACGTTAAACTAGTTACTAAAAAAGGTGCTTATGACAACGAATACCATATATATGTTGTATATTTTCAAAAAAAGACAATCACTATTAAAGAACTTAGGGAAAATTACTCTGTGATTGACTATGTTAAAGTGCGTTGGGAATTTCAACAATCTAAAAAGTCGAAGATTACACAGTGCTACAATTGCCAAATGTTTGGTCACGGCTCTAGCAGGTGCAATGTAAAAACATTTTGTGCAAACTGTGCAGGTCAACACAAAACAACCGAATGCAAGGAGACAACTATTAAGTGTGCAAACTGTAATGGAGCGCACAAGTCTTTTTCTGATGACTGCCCTAGCAAGGCAAGTTACATTCAACTAAGACAACGTACACTAGCAACTTCGCGACGTTCTGTTAACGTTAGTCCTATGAACCCCAATTTGCGTAACTACGACAGGAGTTTTCCCAACACCCTTGGACAACGTGTTCCAACAACACCAGGTGCATGGAAACCGGCAAATCACAGCGTATTTACCAACAGCAACGAACTTTTTACCATTGATGAAATTAAAAATCTCACAATGGAGCTAATAATTAATCTTCAAAAATGTAAAACTAAAGCTGATCAGTTTGAAGTTATAACTAACCTCGCTTGTAAATTTCTTACATAATGGACAATGCTATGAAGATAATAACTTGGAATGCGAGAGGCATTCGTAACAAAAGCCAGGAATTGTTTCAATTTTTAAAAGATCATGATGTTAATATATGTTTGTTGTCCGAAACGTGGCTTAAGAATGACGCTTCTATCAGACATAGTGAATTTTATGTTTATAGAAATGATCGAGAGCATTCGAGAGGAGGCGGAGTTGCAATTATTATTAAGAAAAATATACCTCATCAACTTCTTCCAATTGTTAACACTAATTTAATAGAAAATATTGGTATTAAGATATTTACTAACAATTATAATGTTAATATCTACTCTTGTTACTTTCCGGGTGGACTTGTAGGAAATAACAACTATAGAAAGCTTCTTTTTGCATCAGACTTACACAAATTAAGTAGTCATCAGAGATATATCCTTGGCGGCGATTTTAATAGTCGTCATCAGTCTTGGGGCTGCTCTAGGGCCAATAGCTGGGGAAATATTCTTTATGACAGACTAGATTCTTATAACATTGACATGATCTATCCGAGTGATCATACCCATATACCTACCAGTGCCAACCGACAAGGTTCCACCTTAGACTTATTTTTAACTAATGTGCCTGAAATTATTACACCGGCAATTGTTATTAATGACCTGAGCTCTGATCACCTACCAGTTGAGATAAAATTGACCCCAAATTTTGCTAGGGCTGATACGTTTAAGTACGATTTTAGTAAGGCTAACTGGTCCAATTATTCGAATACTATAGACAGAAATATAAATTTACCTATATTAGATAATGTTACCTCAGTTGAGCAAATAGACGATATGATAAGAACTTTTACACTTCTTATAAATGAAGCCATGCGCCGTAATATACCAAGAAAGCGTTACTATTCTTCAAGGACAACTTTTCCCAATTATTTGAGGGACATAATTCAATTGAGAAATAGAATACGTAGAAATTGGCAACGCAATAGATACATTAATGATCTTCATAGTTTCAAACGACTAAATAGTATAATTTCAGAGGAAATTCTTAGAATTCGTAACAAATCTTGGGACAGACTGCTCTCCACACTGGATAAGGGGTCTTACACCTTTTGGAAGCTGACGAAAATACTGAAAAAGAAAAATAATAATATACCAATCTTAAAACAAGGTTCATCTCGTTATACTACCAATATTGAAAAATGCGAAGTTTTGGGTCAAACATTCTTTTCAAACCATTCAGTTGCTGCCAACTTGGGGGATGGAACAACCACGTCCTTGGTAAATGAATGCCTTAATTCATTTAATACCCTTCATTCAGAAGATTTAGATACGATCACTATCAATACTGATGAAGTCTCTTTAATTGTTTCCAACCTAAAGAATAAGAAGTCACCAGGACTCGATGGCATAAACAATATGTGTTTAAAATCGCTCTCAAAAAGAGGGATAAAGTTCCTTACATTGATGTTCAATGCGTGCTTCAAACTTAATTATTTTCCGAAAGATTTTAAGGAATCAAAAATTATACCGATTAGGAAACCACATAAACCCGCTGAATGCCCTACCTCTTATCGACCTATAAGTCTTCTTTCAGCCATTGGAAAAATTTTCGAAAAGCTAATAAAGGTTAGACTTACTAACTTTATTGAATTAAATAATATCATTCCTTCCTATCAATTCGGATTTAGAAAGGAACATAACACTGTACAACCTATAATTAGAATAAAAAATTTGGTATATTCCAACTTTGAATCTCAGAAATCATCAGGAATGTTATTATTGGATGTTAAAGCAGCATTCGATACGGTATGGCACGAGGGCCTAATTTATAAAATGATTCGTGCAAATTTTCCCCCAAAACTAATCAAAATAGTTCAATGTTTCCTCAATGGTCGAACCTTTAAAGTTCATGTGGGCTCACACAGCTCTAGGCGTTTTGAAGTTAATAGTGGATGCCCACAAGGATCATGCCTCTCACCCATACTGTATAATATGTACACGGCGGATTTCCCCTGTTTGGACTATTGCACATTGTCTATATTTGCTGATGACACAGCAGTCATTTGTTCAGGTTTATTAGCTGATGAAATTATATCCAATTTGCAAAGAGCCCTAATTGAAATATCTAATTATTTTAATAGTTGGAAAATATTATTAAATAGTAGCAAAACACAGGCAATATATTTCACAAGAAAACGTAAAGAATGCTTTGTACCACAGAATGGTATTTATTTCAATAATGATTTAATTCAGTGGGAAGACAACGTTAAGTACTTGGGTGTAGTCTTGGATCCAAAACTTAAATTCAAGGACCATATAGGTTATATAGTTAATAAAGTGAATTTACTAACTCGTGTATTATATCCGCTTATCAATCGTAATTCAAAACTGAACATTAATAACAAGAAACTTATTTTAAAATCCATTTTCCATCCGACGATGTTTTATGCTGCCCCTGTTTGGGCTAAAATAGCAAAATGTCACATAAAGAAACTTCAGGTTTCTCAAAATAAACTTTTAAAATTAATTTTTAATCTTTCTTGGTATTTTTCGACTAATCGGCTTCATGTTCTAGCGAAAATTGAGCTGGTAGAAAATAAACTTGACAGACTATTACAAAATTTTTACCGACGTTGTTCGTATTCGGAATATCATTATATTAATGAGTTAGTTCCATCCTAAGTAGTACTAAGTAGCCAGTAAGTTTTTATCTAAACAATAAAATTAAATTCAAATAGGTTTTTGTGCACTTTTATCCTCCAAAACTCATTATATCGCCCATTAAATTTGTTTATAATTTACTAATATTTTTATGCTGTAGAGGATATAATCCTGAACTCATTGTTAATAATTTAAGAACTATATGTAAATAATGTTATTGCAAATAAAAGAAATTGAATTGAATTATCAATTTAAGCAACATTTACACAGCAAAAAATGCAATTTTTAAAATTTTTTTTTATAAATATAGAGATGTTATCGAGTTATCGAAATTTCGATAACTAAAAAATTTACATAAAAATGTAAAGAAAATAAATAGAAATCTAATCCACTGTCTATAACTAAAGTTTTGATTAAAAAACAGGCAATTTAAAGAGTTATCGAAATTTCGATAACTAAAAATTTACATAAAAATGTAAAGAAAATAAATAGAAATCTAATCCACTGTCTATAACTAAAGCTTTGATTAGAAACAGGTAATTTAAAGAGTTATCGAAATTTCGATAACTAAAAAATTTACATAAAAATGTAAAGAAAATAAATAGAAATCTAATCCACTGTCTATAACTAAAGAAATAGGTAATTTAAAGAGTTATCGAAATTTCGATAACTAAAAAATTTACATAAAAATGTAAAGAAAATAAATAGAAATCTAATCCACTGTCTATAACTAAAGAAATAGGTAATTTAAAGAGTTATCGAAATTTCGATAACTAAAAATTTACATAAAAATGTAAAGAAAATAAATAGAAATCTAATCCACTGTCTATAACTAAAGCTTTGATTAGAAACAGGTAATTTAAAGAGTTATCGAAATTTCGATAGCTGTAAAATTTAGATTTCTATTAGTGCGTAAAGTTTTGAACCGATTTAATTGCAGCAAGGTAGTTATCGAAGTCCAGAAAAACATTTTTAAAGTTGTAATCGATAGCATAGATGGTATGTAGTTATCGAAATTTCGATAAATGCAAAATTTTCATAAAAATTACAAGAAATCCATTAACAAAGTTCGGAAGTTGTTGAACCACATTTTTCCGCATTGTTTTTATCGTTTTTATTGCATCTTCTTCTCTAAAACTGTATTTTTTTTATTGCAATTTTCACGCTCTTTTCATGCACACATAATAAATCTAGCGTTTCCAGCCTTTCGCGGCCTTTTAAATACTGTAATTTTGTACGTTTTATAAGCAAAAAACAAAAAAGAGCAACAACAGCAGACGTCAGATCATGAGTTCATTCCCTTTTTGCATTTCGCAGCTATCATTTCTAATACAGGCAACAAAACGCTGCCCCAGTAGACTTTAGGAAAAGTTAAATTGCCATAAAAGCCAATAGAAAACAGCCCATATGGATGGCTCAATGGCTCACTGAACTGGGAGGACTAATGCATGCGTTGCAAAACATCACGTGCATAACACTTGTAATAATAACAGCTACCAATAACAATAACAACAACAACAACAAACAGAAACAAAAATCAGGTCCACATTAGAAACTAATATTGTTTTGTTTGCATCACCACTACCACTACTGGCACCTTCTAGACCAAGAACAAGAAGAAGAAAATTCTTGTTGGATAATGTTGTCTAGAAAATTCTAAGAATTATTGGTTGCTAGAGGGAGACAGAGAAATAGATTAATCAAAGAAAACAGTTAGAAAACTGTGTTTATGTGTGAAATTCTCTTTTGCAAACAAAATGAAGTTGCTGCTGTTGCTGCAGTTGTGAGTTGTGTAGACGTCAGCGTCAATTGTAAATTGGACGTGGACGTGAGAAGCAAACGAAACGAAAACAAAGGCTGTTAGAAGAGGCAAACAGGCGATGATCCGACAAACGTTAGCCAGAATTGAGTAATTATTAGTTGAGTGGTGGTGGTGGTAAATCCCTTTCAGTTTATAACATAGACGGCGCAATAATTATAGGGATGGACTTGCTTGCAACTTACTTTAGTCAGGATTTCAACCTCTAGCTTCTACCACCACCGCATGTTGTGTGTGTTAAGTTTAGTGATGAGTGGCGGAACCCTTACAAATAGTTTAACGTCGACTCTAAATGGCAAATTTTTTTTGAGAAACTTTTCTTAGCAATTTTATTAACTCTCGAGAATTTTTCTTCTCGAAGATTGCTGCTGTATGTTGTTTTTTGTTACGATTTCTGGGATTTGAACTAGGTACTCCAGTCTACCTAGACTAGGCTACAACCACTTCCAGTGAAAACTGGTAAGGAATTTCATCCCTAAGGCGATATATTTTTGTTTTCTTGACCAATTTTTCTTTTCATATTTTGATTTTCGCAACTTTCTTCGTTTTTTAATAAATATATCGCATGCAATATATTTTTTAAAATTCATTTCCATGTCCTGTTCTCTTTATTTACCCAACATGACCGTTTATTTATGAAGCACAGTGTAACTCCAACAATAGAAGTGTTGAACTAAACGATCAGAACTTGTTTATCAACACTGCGAACAAATTTAATTGGGTTTTACACAAACACACACGTACTACATGAGTGCACTGTGTGTATTGTGTGCTAAGAGAGAAAGAGAGAGAGAACACGAGTAGTGCAAGCACGTAAAACAAGAATATTTTTGCAATAGAGAAGCATTAAATGATGACGTTTTTCCTTTAGTAAAGCCTACTATAAGTATTATTACTACGAATACTACAACTACTACTACTACGGCGTCGATGATGGCTGGCTACTACTCGGCAAATACAATGGCAAACTATGGCAAATAGATGTATGATGATGTGTTTTGTTTTGGTTTTTCTTTTTATTGCAACAGCAGCAGCAGCAAAAGTGCATTGAACGCCAGCCAGCATTGCATGTTGGCAAAGGGTTAAAGACCCTTGTTAAAATGCAAAAAAAAAAAAAGAAGACGAAGAAGAAGAAAAAAACAATAAACACAGTAACAGAGAAGGAGGCTAAACACAACTATTTAATAGATGAGTGTGTGTGCAAGTGAGTAATGATGAGAATCAGAGAGCTGTGAGTAAAAAAAACGTGTTTTATTGCACATTTTTATTGTAAAAAAACAAAGCAAAACAAAACAAATCAAGTCTTCATTTATTGTTGTTGTTGTTGTTAGTAGTAGAAACAGAAGAAAAAGCAGAAATAAACTGTCGATCATTGGCTTTTATTGTTAATAACAACAATGAGAGATGAGATGCACTCACTGCATCACTACCATTACCATCTCTCTCTGTGAAAAACAAAAAAAAAATAAATCTTGTTCCTCTTGAGTTAGTATTTTCTTTGCATTGTTGTGGTTGTTGTTGTTGCTGCTGAACCTACATCAACATATGAGAGCAACAGAAACACAGAAACAGAACATGATACTGTTGTGATTCATTTCGAAGAAGAAGAAGAAGAAAAAAATATGATAATGAGGCTGATGCCTTTGAAAAAACAAAACAACGTCATGATGATCATCTTGAACTGTTGCTGCAGCCAGCATACATATACATACATATGTACGTATGCAGTCACACAAATGAAAATGTCTGATGGCTTTGAACTTCAAATGAAAGAAAATTAAGTGGGGGAAAATGTACAAAAAAAAACGATTTTTTTCTTTCTTTTCTTTTCTTTTCTTTTCTTTTCTTCTCTTCTCTTCTCGTTTGTTTATATACGAACATGGTGGTAGTCTATATATGGTTTAGGTGAATAAGGATGTGCACTACACTGGGGAGTATGTCTTGTTGTTGAATATTTGTATTGTTTTGTAAAATGAAATTTGGTATTTTTATACACACACACACACACACTAGCACGCTAATTGTTTCGCATGCTGTAAAATAGCGCTGTAGGCTGCACTCTCTGCAAAGGCCATGCCGTTACTCTAATCTATTTCTTTATAAATTTTTTTTCTCTCGTGGTATATTTATTCTCTAACATACATAATTGGCCATTACCACCATTCAGTCAGGATTACGGCCTAGCTTCTCACACCATTCGTGTTGTGTGCCTTAATTTTATACTTTAGTGGCGGGACTTACAGTTTAACGTCGACTCCGAACGACAAATTTGGAGAAACTTTTCATGGCAGGTTTATTAACATTCAGAGTTTTTGCCAGAAATCTGCTGAGAGGAAGTCGCCGAAGAAATATTTTTTTCTTCATATGTATTTCGTTTTGATGTCTGGCCTGAGGCTCGAACCCGGGCTTTACGTCTAATAAGCGAACACACTACCTAGACTACGGCGACTTATTTTTTCTCTAATCCATGCTATAAATTTTCTTATTTTCCTATATCTTATTAAACAATAAGAATATGAGGCATCTTTTTTTCTCCCATGATATATTTTTTAATTTACCTCATCCTACAAATTTTATTTATTTCACTATTTCTGCTTAATAAAAATATTTTATAAATCCTTTTTTCTCTTGATGTATTTTTTATAGTTTTTTTTATCTCATGATATATTTTTTATCTCATGATGTATTTTTATATTTTTTATCTCATGATATATTTTTATCTTTTTTATCTCATAATATATTTTTATTCTTTTCCACACGTTAAATATTGGTTGTATTAAAAAGGAGAAATTTATAGCATGGAATAAAAAATAAAAATATAAAATGATATCGTATCTTTTTTATCTCATGATATACATATTTTTATTTTTTATCCCCCTTTTTTATACAACCAATATTTACATATATAAAAATGAGAAATTTATAGCGTGAGATAAAAAGAAATCATAAATGATAAATTTTATCTTTTATCCCATGCAATAAATTTCTCCTCCTTTCTTATACAATCAATATTTACCATTTGTTGGTACAGTCAACCCTTCTATAACGCGGTGAGTGCGTACCGCGTTATATGGAAACCGCGCTATAAGAATCTCGGATTTCACCGTACAAACCAGGCTAATTCGTAGCGCGTTCTATGGAAACCGTCTACCGCGTTGTATGGAAACCGCGCTATAGTACAAATCCCATCACTCGTACCGCGTTATATGGAGACCAAGAAATTCAAAAGGCAAGATAAATTATAAATTATTGTTATTGAATTCATGAGTTCATATAAGGATTGATAAAAAAAATTAAATAAAAACTAAACTAAAAGACTGCAAGGAACTTATGGGATGTTATTGAACGGAAACCGCGCAGTAAGAGTGCCGTGTTATAGGAGGGCTCCGCGTTATATAGAAACCGCGCTTTGAAAGTACCGCGTTATAGGAGGGCTGTCGCAATTTCAGCCCCGCGTTATATGGAAACCGCGTTCTGAGAGTACCGCGTTATAGGAGGGTTTACTGTAGTTCTCACATTTTTTCCATATTTTATGTTTTCTTTTTTTCTGTCCCATGCTATTACTTTTCCATTATTTTAATATAAAACCTTCATACCGTTTAAAATGCAATTTTTCTTTCTATGCCGTATGTAGGGGTATTGCAATCAATTGAATTTTGTTACCATTTTGTAATGCTTTACCCCTATTGAAATGGAAAACTCTGAAGTGAAAATGATTTCGAAACGAAACGAAACACTGCACTCAATTATTATAATGACGTTAATAAGTGTTTAGTTTAGTGTAGTTGTAGTAGTTGTTGTTGTTGTTGCTTTAAACATTTCTTTAAGATCAATGGCTTTCGTTCATCTTTAGTTGCATTGGAGAGGCAATGTACGAGTATGTTGAAGAGATGAAATCGGGTTTGCTTTTCAGATGCTACAGGCTCTTTTAAACCCGATGATGATATGAGAATACTATGTATACAGCGTGTGAGAGAGTGTGCATGAGAAGAGAAAGAAATACAAATTATATGTGTATTTAGGCGAGGAGTGCAATGACGCTGTATTACAAAATGATGTTGATATGTATTATTATTATTGTTGTTGTTGTTGCTTGTTGCTTGTGTAGTTGTTGCATTATTGCCTTTATAGTTTCAATGTCGAGTTCATTTATGTTTTGGTTTTTCCTTCTTTTTTTTTTTTTTTGTTGTGTTTGTTTGCTTGTTTCGTTCAGAAAACTGCATCACTTTTTATTTCTTTACAGAAAAATTATTGAGCAGCACGAGAGGAATGTATGTTTGTTTGTGAGTGTATGTGTGTGTGCAAGTTTATTTAAAATCTGAAAATCTTGTTTCCCCCAAGTATTGTCAGATCATTGAACGTCGTTACCACCATGTGGTGAAACGTAATCGTTTTTTCTCTCTCTTTGCTTGTTTCGTTTCGTTTTTGTACGACGAGATGAGTTTGGCTTACTGCTACTGCAGCAAGACTGACTGCATCATGCTTTGTTGCATTAGTACAGAGTACAATGATCCACATTGTATTGTAAAAATTGTATTTGAAATGAACAAACAAACACATGCTTATATACATACATACATACATACATACTGTGGGGACTGAACTCCAGAAGTATTTTTCATTTTTTTTGTTTGTTTCTTATCAAGCTACACCAACGCAGTTTATTTTTAATTTTGTGTATATGTGTGCATTTTAGAAGAATTTTCTTGAAATTTTTCGTAAAAAAAAAAAAAAAAAAAAAAAAAAAACAACTCGAAAAACTATTTTTTTTGTTCATTTCCTTCGGGAAATTTCTCTTGTGGTGTTAATCTTCTTGTTTATCTTGTAGAATTTTCCCCCCATTTCCTTTTCTTTTTGTTTTTTAATTTTTTTTCAATTCAATTCAGTTTCGTTAGAAGTTGTATGTGGTGTTATGGTGTTGTGTCTGGTTGTAGTTGTTGTTGTTGGTTTTTCCTGTAATCTATGTTGTGTTGTGCTGTGGTATTGAGTTCAAGTGCACCATATTGTTTAAAGAAAATCTAGAATCTCTCTAGAAACCGGTGCAAAATGTAGAAAAAACCAGAAGAAGTGGAAGATGAAAAATTCTGTGTTGGAAAATGAATTTCAATGTTATGATGGTTGGTTGGTTGAACGCAAGGCAAGACTGGCTTTCTTTCGTTGATCTTTGAATAAAATTTCTTAAAGTGCAGTGAGGAAAACGATGTTTTTTTTATTGAATCTGGTTTGTTTGGTTAGTAAGACAAAATGTTTGGAATTATAAAATGCTAATTCTGTTGTTGTTGTTGTTAATAAACGGTTAAAAAATCTAAAAACTAAAACAAGTAACGCCCAACCTTAAAGAAACCAGTTTTTTTGGAATCCTTGGATAGCCAATTCACTAGCTAGGACGCTTTTCCTTCTTAGGTTAGGTTAGAGGACGTGTACTTGTCAATTAAGACAATTGACCTATTGTACAACGTCCTTAAAGAGGGAAGGATAATAGAGGGAATAGGATAAACAGGAGAAGATGTAGAAAAAGGTGAGAATGGGAAGCGGAGGAATTACACAGACCAGACACAACAAAAAGGAAGAGCGCGACTCGCTAATGAAGCCCTAGCACCTCTCTAAGCCCCTCCCCACCTAAGCCACTAATGATTCTGTGGAGAGCCTTGATGTCGGCTCTCGACACAGAATTCAAACTCTCAAAGAAGGCCCTGCCCAGGGGACTTCAACCTCAAAACTTCTTAACTTTGTACTGAATATAATGAACAATTCACATTAACGACAGTCTTGCCTCATATTTGATTAAATTAAAGCCGCTAAAAAATGTCTTTGAACTTTAGTTTTATCACAGAGAAAGATATTGTAATGAACGGCTTAATTAGGGAATTTATTCACAAGGCAGTATACTAGGAAGGTGAGGATTTTTTTAAACACTTAAATGCCGCCTTTCGAACTTGGGTTTCTTTATCTCTAAGATTTTCTATCTCACATGTCGTTAAATGAACGTTTTAATAGAATAAAAATTGTTTTTTCTTTTTTGGCAAATTTTTAGGCCAAAAAAGAACTTGAAAAACATAAAATTTTTTTTCTCTATTGTTGTTGTTGTTGTTTTCTAAACATTAAATAACACGAGCGAATTTTTTTTGATTTTTTTTTAAATTTTGCAAAAAATCCATGTTTTTTTAATGGATTCTGATTTCTGCCTTTTAAATACTCTTTTCGTTTTGTTATAAACATAACCTGTGTGTGTGTGTATATAACAACTGCCTGTTTCTGTAGGACAAACGATTTCAAGCGTACGTCTGAATGTTTTTTATTTGTGTTTGAATTTGTTTGTCTTACAGAAACAGACTAAAAGCTTGCATAACATTTTAATGTGTATGTGTGTGTGTGTGTAAGTGTATTAAATAATACCCACATTTGAGTTCTAAAATATTTGTTGATTTGCGTGCGTGTAGCTGTCGGTCGTCTCT
Source organism: Sarcophaga rosellei (assembly GCA_930367235.1). Classification (NCBI taxonomy): domain Eukaryota; kingdom Metazoa; phylum Arthropoda; class Insecta; order Diptera; family Sarcophagidae; genus Sarcophaga; species Sarcophaga rosellei. Next base: position 8,097,105 of record OV884020.1, on the reverse strand, counting down.
ATGTTTATTTGTTTAATTCAATTCTGCTGTTTGGCTGGCTGTCTCTGCTGTTGGATAAATTACTCGCGCTTGGCATGTAAACATGTGTGTGTGTGTGAGATTATTTGCAAAAAATTTTTTTCTTTTCATGTGCAAAAACATACATACATATATGTGAGTGTGTTTGTATATGTTGTGAATTATAATGGCGGTTAATGGAGGTCATTCACTTTCGCACGAATTGTAATTTTTCTGGCTTGTTTTTTTGCAAAGAAAAACAACAAAAAACAAAATAAAAACACAAATTCTGTGTGTCTTTAGTTGTATTCTTTGCTGTTTTTTTTTTTTGCTTTGAGTTTTGCCAACCATAAGGCGGACTTTGATTTTTTTTTTCATTTTCGTAAAAAAACATATAAAGAATACAAAGAAGAAGAAGAAGAATATCAAATCAAGACTTGGTTTCATTTAATGTGTGATGGTTAGTTGTGTTGTATTGTGATGGTTCTTTGTAAGTTATTGGGTCTTTTGACTTCTTTATTATTGAAAAAGAAACAACAACAACAAAAATACAAATAAATTCTTAATTTATTCTCTCTCCCCCTTGGTTTTTATGATTAAATGGGTTGGGTTTTCAAAGGAAATTGTTGGAGGCAAAATTTCTTTCTTTAGCTGCGCTGCTTTAATTTCAAAACGATTGGAAAGAAAAAAATAAAAGGATGAACAGGTGCTAAGACAAGCTTTAAAATGAACACATAGTACAAGGGTAGTTAAAGAACAGAAAACTATTCTGGGGCATCTCAACTGACAAACAAACATTTTCTTGCAGCACAAAACTAATGTCCACTTAAGAATCCAAAGACAGTGCTTCTTCCGAATTCTCTGGACACATTCATCGCCCGCTGAAGGTTGATGGAAAAAATGAAAGAAAATTCATACAGATTCCCGTTACACTACAGCAGTGCCTTACAGTATAAAATCGTGTAGTTATCAACGTCATGCCGATAAAATGGTCTGTTCTGTAACGATTATATTCCCTAAGAATATACATATACAGGCAACCTAGGCTGCCGACATCTTGCTAACAACGACTTCTGCAGAAGCTGCAGAGATGAGGAAGAAGAGGAGACTGTCCCCCTCAACTGCTGGCTACATGCCCCCGGCTCTTTGCCAAAGACGTAGGAAGTACTTGAGTACTTGCTACATGGATGATTTCTGGAGGAACTGTCAAGGATTGACATTGGCAGCCTAAATTGCTTCATCAGGAGCTCTGAGTGCTTTTGAGACTAGAGGATAGCGGCGGATAACTGTGGTAGCACAATAAGCCCAATGCTGTGTAAGGGAGTTTATCCAAATTTTTCTTGGATGGACAGCCGCCACCTCTGCCTACCTTCATGGCATTTTTATTTCACTCTCAGAGTTCCAGAAATCTGCTGAGAGGAAGTCGCCACCTCTGCCTACCTACCTACCTAACCCAGGCGGCCACAAAGTCATATCGAATGCGCCGTTGTATAGTACGTAGTTTGATGGTTTACTAGATGCGAGTCTGTGGTTCAAACCCCAGCGATGTCTTTCCATTCTGCAGTCTTCTGGAAAAAAAACTCTGAGCGGAGATAAAGTCCCCATCAAAATGGTCGTAGTGTAGTAGGTAGTTTAATGGTTTACTAGATGCGAGTCTGTGGTTCAAACCCCAGCTGAAATGAGGCGTCTTTGCACTCTGCAGCCTTCTGGAAAAAAAAACTGTGAAAATAAAGTCCTAATAAAAATCGACGTAGTGTAGTAGGTAGAGTGTTGGCTTGCTCAACGTGAGTCCGTGGTTCAAACCCCTGCTGAAATGCGGCGTCTTTCCGCTATGCAGCCTTCTGCAAAAACACTCTGAGTGGAACTAAAGTCCCCGTCAAAATGTCCGTAGTGTAATAGGTAGTGTGTTGGCTTACTAGATGCGAGTCCTTGGTTCAAACTCCAGCTGAAATGCGGCGTCTTTCCACTTTGAAGCCTTTTGGAAAGAAACTCTGAGTGGAAATAAAGTCCCCATTAAAATATCTCCAGTGTAGTAGGTAGTTTGATGGTTTACTAGATGCGAGTCTGTGGTTCAAACCCCAGCTGAAATGCGGCGTCTTTCCACTCTGCAGCCTTTTGGAAAAAAAACTCAGCGAAAATAAAGTCCGCTCAGAGTAGGTAGTGGGTAGTAGTAGGTAGTGTGTTGGTTTACTAAACGTGAGTCCGTGGTTCAAAGCCCAACTGAGACAACTACGTGTCGTTTTTACATGGGTACCTATCCGTGAGGACCTTATCCCACGGTGCTCTTCGCACAGGGTGAAATGCTATGCTTCTACCAACGCCCCCACATACATGTTGTAAACACTGGCTGCAACCCTGTATGTAGGTTGCAATTCGAAGTTATACTATTTGGGCATGACTTCCCTCTTGTTTAGGGGTCGGAGATCATCTAAATTCCTTCAATGCATTTAGAGTGTAACGCCACACTCCCCGCAATTTGGGTCTAAACCACAGCCACCACGTCGCTTCCACAAGGGGGCCTCACTATTGCCGCGCAGAGACGAATCTCTGGGACTCCCGGCACCCGTGGTACCAGATTAAGACCCTCTGGTCAGGCTTCGCAGCCAAGCAAGACCAGACTGCTGCTAGTTGAACCCCAAACAGTTCCTGACTGGTAGCAGCTCCCTTAGTCGCCTCTTACGACAAGTATAGTGATCACTGTGGTAGTTTTCTCTTCCCGCTACCACACGGGGGCCCGACTAAGACATTAAGAACAAAACGAAATGCGAAATGCCACTCAGCAGCCTTCTGCAAAAAAAAAATGAGTGGAGACAACTTTGAACGTAGGACCGGCCCGCCATTCGTTGTTAAAATAGGCACGAAACGTTTAAGACGCCGCTCCTCTAAGAGGTGTCTGTCAGTCGTAGGTTTCCTTACCATCTCCTCCATTACGTTGATAGGCCGTTGAAGACGTCGTCCCTCTAAGAGGTGCCAGCAGGCGTTGCTTTCCTTACCATCTCCTCCATTACATTGAACTTCCAGTTTAAAAAGAGAAGAAGAATTTAATACCTACAGAATTAATTAATTTTCTATTGTGTGGAATCGAGTCCAAAAACTGATTAAAAATCACGAATGATTCTTTACAAATGACATCATGATTTATAGTGTTTCTCTGAAATTGAAAAAAATATTGTGTATGAGTGTGTGCGTGTGTGTTTGTCTAGTCATTAGGCATTTGAAATGAAAAAAGTTTTTTTAGATTGAAATTTTAAAAAAATCAAATCAAAAAAGGTTCTTGAAATCATCATATCGTTTCAACTAATTGTTGTCTAGAGAGAATGAGTTTTTTTTTTTTTATTCTTTCCCTATACGCGCTTCTTTTTTTTTTGTTTCAATTCAAATCAACGTTTTTGTTGTATGAAATTCAACACAAATGGCCTTCAAAATTGACCGAGTTCATGGGACTGGAATAAAAGTCTAAAGAGCCACCGCTCAGCTCACCACATATGGTATTAATATTATGAGCCAACAATAATAACAAGCAAAAATTTTATGATAATGTGCGTAAATTGTGTTGGTTTTTTTGTTGTTGCTCTTTTTTTTTAATAGAACCTTTAAAAAATGCGTAAACATCTAAAGCAAGCGACGACACACATATTAGGGGCGTTCATAAAAGAAAAGTAAAGTCGGAAAAAATAATTTTTTTTTTAATTCAATTATTAACCTCCCTGGGAATATTTTTGTACTCGGAGCTTACTTGTCAAATTATCTGATCAAGAGCTAAACCAAATCAATCAAACCTACAAGGGGTTGAGTCCTTACCTCTTCAGTGGTTTATATTGTAATAGTTGAAGGATTGTGAAACACAAGACTTTGATGATCATGGTAGCATTTGTAAGGGGCTGACATGAGGACACTTCACTGAAGCGTATGTGCAGCAAGCCCTAGGTATGTATATAGAGCTGGCCGTCCGTTTAGATGAACACGTAGGACCCGTTGTGATGCCACAGTTTTCTACTATGCCCTAGTCCCGGAACTACTCGGAGCTTCTGACAAAGCGACTCAGACTGCCAATGTCAATACGTGACAGTTGCTTCAGATCCTTTGCCAGAGTGTGCCGGTCATGCACCCACTAGGTGAAGGACAGTCTACTTATCTATGCAGCTTCTGCAAAAATCATTAGCCAAGTGTCTAAGACCAATGCACTTTACATATACATACATAATTGGCCCTTCAGTCAGGGTTACGGCCTAGTTTCTCAACACCACTCATGGTGTGTGTGTTAATTTTATACATGATTGGCGGGACCTACAGTTTAAAGTCGACTCCAAACGACAGATTTTTTTTTGAGAAACTTTTTCATGGCAGGTTTATTTACTCTGAGTTTTTGCCAGAAATCTGCTGAGAAGGAAGTCGCCGAAGAAATATTTTTTTTTTTTCATATTTCGTTTTGATGTCTGGACTGGCGCGCGCCCCTGGGCTTTTCGTCTAATAAGCCAACACACTACCTACTAGACTATGGCGACTTCCAACCATGATGCAATGACCCTTAATCTGTTAACTGGGTATGACGATATAATACGTCATACTTCTGCAACGGGGATGACGATATTATTCGTCATGGAAATTTGCTGTAATGTTTTGAACGGGTGTATATTTATTCAGTTCTAACGTATTGAAGTTTAAGCGGACTTGAAGCCCGTCCCCTCATTAAGTCTTGGTTAGATTTTCTGTGCTCTTTTACCAAGAAGACGACAATGCCACATAGTTTGCTTGCCGACTGCTGCTCATGGATACAATCTGGGTTTGGGAATCCGCCGAATAGTCCTCTAAACAAACTAACTTCAATTGTAAAATATATCTTTGGCATGACCAGCAACACTACATAGACATTTTGTGAACATTTTCGACCCAGAAAAACAATGTTTCCGCCTTGTGAAGGGGGACTACAGAGGTCCTTGCTTTGTAGTCAAACTATTTATCTTTGCTTTACGCCACTTTTAGTCTATTTGAATAAATTTTTTCTTTAAATTATAAAAAAAATTGTACTCCTTCAACTATGAACCGCCCTAATGTCTGTCTTGGAGAATTCAAACTGGTCTTTAATTTTTGCAAAAAATCATAGAAAAAAACTAATTAGACATTCAAAATGAAAAAACAAAGCGTATCTAGGAAGTCTTCAACTCTTGCTGCTGCTATTTGGACAAAAAATGTTTGCCAAACCTTCGACGTTTAGAAATTCCCTTAAAGATTGCGTGTGTGGATGTGTATGTGTGTATTTCAATAAAAAATTTTTCTTCTTCTTTTGTTTTAGTTTGCTTATCTTATTTTTTTTTTAGCACAAATATTATCGCATAGTTTTTTTTTCTTTTTTTTTTTTTTTGCCAAAATTGAAAATGAAGGTCACCAGAGCACAAAATTCTTGTTGTTGGCTGGCGTACGCGTTTATATGTAGATGGTGGGGCTGTGCGCTGCAAAAATTCGGTTCCCTTGCCTTATCAATTGATAATTAAACAACAACAAGAATTTCTTTTTTTTTTTATTAGAAATACTTTCATTCGTCATTTTAATTTCTATTTTCTAAATGAATGATTAGAAAATAGTTGTTGTATTGAAAATAAAAAAACTAAGGGTTGCCATGTTTTAATTATTTGTAGAAATAAATCCAGTCTTTTTGGTACTTCTTTTGCTTTCATGTCGGGTTTACAAATTTGTTCCTTGTACAATGGATCAATTCGACCTCCGGGTACTATACTTGTCACAGTTGATAAGTACACGTCCTCTAACCTTCCTCTACAAAATTGATTTTCGAAGAGGGGACATAGTCACCAAGAGAATAGATTGAAATGTCAGTTTAAGTCTGGAATTCTTTAACCAGCTGTGTAGACTTTGATTAAATTGGTTTACCATTGGTACTCAATAAGTCTCACGTGAGATATTGTTGTAACTGAGTTTCTTACTCCACATGTATAATGTCAGATCAGCCCTATATCTGCTGTATATGTGGAGAACAGAAGAAGATGGATAAAAGCGTTGTCTCTGTTACTTTTCATAGAAACGAATTGAATGCTTTGGCAGACAATTTCTTCGAAAAACTCAATAGTCGTTAGCCTGTACTTAGCATTACTTGAAGTTTATTTTGGGTTTACAGGGTGCGCCTGAGAGGGGTGTCTGCCTTTTCTTTTTGTAGGACAGACACAATGGATTACATGCCCTTAGGATGCTTTTATATTTTCTCTTGTGACAGCAATGCTTGCCTTTTAACTTATCCTCATCCTGAAATTAATTTTAATGACTAAAGAAGTAAACTAGTGGTCGCGAAGCTTTCGCGACGTATATCGTGTATATTCAACAGTAATTTGGTGTATCACAGCAGATGCCGTCGCGTAAATACGGAGGTTACTTTTTGGTCCAAAGAAGATGATGCCGCATATACACGGCAGCACGGCGTCGATAACTCCGATGTATCATCTGTCTCGCCGACTTTTAAATTTGCAAAGTGTTGTGCAGGGCCGTCTCGAAATGGTTAATAATTTTTATAAGCTTTAACGGGCATAGCAAGCACTTTAGATATTTTTTGGGATAATTTGGAATGGTACTCATCTTTTTTTATTACCTTGTTAGTACTTTTTTGATACCTTTTAATATTTGTTAGTACTTATTTAATACATTTTGATATTTTTAGTGCTTTTGACTACTTTTCTGGTACCATTGGTACTTTCTTATTACTTTATTTTATTAGTACCTTCTGGTAATGTTTGCTACTTTTTAGTACCTTTATAGTACTTTTTTGTACCTTTTGATATTTTTTAATAATTACTATGGTACTTTTTCAGTACATTTGTCATACTTTTTACTACTAGTTTTGGTATTTTTTTTTGATACTTTTAAGCGTACTTTATTGATGCTTCTTCAATAATTTTTAAAATATTTTTCTGAGGGTGCGGCTGAGAGGGGTGTTTTTAGATATTTCTTGGGATAATTTGGAATGGTACTTTCCTTTCCCTATTACCATGTTAGTACCTTTTTGATTCCTTTTAATATTTTTTGATACTTACTTTCATCTCTTTTGGAACCTATTTAATACATTTTGATATTTTTTTTAGTGCTTTTGACTAGTTTTCTGCTACCATTGTAGTACTTTTTTTTTTGTACTTTCTTATTACTTTGTTTTATTTGTACCTTCTGGTAATGTTTGCTACTTTTTGGTGCCTTTTTAGTACTTTTTCAGTACATTTGTCGTACTTTTTACTACTAGTTTTGGTATTTTTTTTTTTGATACTTTTAAGTACTTTATTGATGCTTTTTCAGTAAATTTTAAAATATTTTTCTGGGAGTGCGCCTAGGTGGGGTGTTTTTAGATATTTTTTGGGATAATTTCTAATAGTACTTTTCTCTTTTTTATTACCATAATAGTACTTTTTTAATATTTTTTTGTACTTACTTACATCTCTTTTTAATCTACGTATTTAATACATTTTGATATTTTTTTTTGTGTTTTTGACTACTTTTCTGATACCATTGTAGTACTCTTTTTTTTTGTACTTTCTTATTATGTACTGTACTAATAAGTACCTTCTGGTAATGTTTGCTACTTTTTAGTATCTTTGTAGTACATTTTTGTACTTTTTGATACTTTTTAATAATTAATTTGGTACTTAGTGCCTTTTGGTAATGTTTACTACTTTTTAGTACTTTTGTAGTACTTTTTTTGTACTTTTTGATATTTTTAAATAATTACTTGGGTACTTTTTACTACTAGTTTTGGTTTTTTTTTTGTCTTTTTTTTATGCTTTTAAGTACTTTATTGATGCTTTTTCAGTAATTTTTAAAGTGTTTTTCTTTTGGTACTTTTTTTTTATTATTTTTTGGTACTTTATGTTTTTACATAATTAAAAATTATTTTTATAAAAAATGTAAGCTTTTCTAATGTCAATATTTTTCTTTTTCTTTCATTGCAGGTATGTTTTGCTATTAAAAATTTTAAATTTTCCAAAAAAAAATTATTCCTTTAAGGACGAAAATTTGTAAGTAATTTAAATTTCTCAATTTAAAATTATAGAAACCAAAAAAAAAAATATTTTTTTAAATTTATTTCTTATTTACTTATAATTTATAATAAAAGAAAGATTTAACGAAACTTTCTTCGGTGGGGGTTTGGCCAAATTAGTTTTAAAGCCACAGGTTTGCCTGAATTAATAATAGTGCTCGTCCAGTATACTGCAACAGTTGTTTCAAATGTCCGAATAGTTTACCAATATTGCTTTAATGGATGTTTAGGAGCCCTATGCATCTTACATTGCCCTGTGCGGGACGAAAAAGCAGTATTATGTCACAGTGAGGTTTGAGGTTAAGGCGAGAATATGGTATGGGTGGATCGGACTGATCTGGTTAAAGGAAAGCCTTCGGCTGTGTCCTATATTATATAGGAATATAAAGCAACAAACAGGAGACAGTTGAAACTAGCGATGCTTTCACATCATGTTGAGCCCATAACATTTTTGTGGGGGTGGTATTTGACATAAACTAAATTCCTGCTGGTTTTTAATTAAAATTGAAAGTGATTTAACCCATTCGCTGCCAAGCCTAAATTATATGAAGTCATTCCCATTGTCATTTATATTTTGAGTGTTATTGTTTACCAAAACCCTGTTATTTTTTGGTAAGAGCACATACATATATTCGCATACATAATCATTTACAAGCAGAAAACCAAAGACGAGTATACTCGTCATTGGCAATAGGAAGGCGGAAGGACTCGATATCCTTTTTCGTAGAAAAACAAATAATAAATCACGCAGATGGATAAAATAAAAAAAAAATGGAATAGAACGAAACACATTGCGAAAATTGGCAACACTTAGAAATTCACTATTCACGGGATAAAGTAATACCACATATTTTGTTTTCATTTCGATCTGAGTAACTGCAACATCAGTTTTCAGTAATCACAATAGTTTTGTAGAGTACAGATTAAGAAATTATTAGTTGTGAAATAAAATTTTGAAGAAATTTTCTAAAGCCTGCATGTTGTAATACATATATTTAAAGTAGGACGAGTATACTCGTCTTGACAGTGTGGGATACCCTGTCAAAGACGAGTATACTCGTCCTTGGCAGCGAATGGATTACGTTTAGCATCAGATCGGCCTGATCTGATTAGGCACTGCAGAGTTGAAGAGCAGCCGTTCGTCTGAAATCGTTTGTCTTACAAAAACAGGGTATGCGTTAGTCTCTACTCACTTTTGCATTTTTTTTATATGCTGCTGTAGACCGATTAATTCTATGAAGAGTCTGAAGTTGTTGAGTTCTACAATCAAAACCAGTGAGTTTATTTTTTTTTTTCATGAAGGCGGCAACTCTGTGTTTGTTTTAATTATAACGTTAGAGAGAGAGTCTGTTGTTTATCAGGGAGCTAGAGAGCGCGCAAAAACTGTTCCGTGTTATAATACCTGATGATATGGTTTTTGCAATAAAAATTGTTTGTTTTTTCTCCCTCAAAACAAAAGGTGAAAATTCGATAACAAAATTCAAGGTTACCATCGCATCAGCGCTAGAATTTCAATTGCTGTGGCTGTAGTTGTGTCTCTGGATTATTAATGGTTTTTGTTTTTGTCTTAATTATTGAAAACGTATTTTCTAAAAGTTTCCTCGTAATTATTGTTATTAAAAATAGAAAATGAAATTGAATGAAATGGGAAAAAGAAAAGAGAGAGGGAGATAGATTAGCACATGTTAAACAACGTCATGTTAACTTTAGAATTTAAAACAAAAAAAAAAAATATTTCTTTTATTTTTTGTTGTTAGGCTAATCGAAAAGACAAGGTCATCACCTAAATTGTGTTTTAAAATGAGAGAAAAAAAATTGCAAAAAAAAGAAAAAATATTTGCAGCGTTATTAACAAAAAAAAAAAACAAAAAAAAAAAAAACACAATATTTGCAGCAACAAAACTCAAAAAATTATTTCAATTCTCATAACCATGTGTTAATTCTTTAAATAAATAACAAATATTTTTTTTTTTTAATTTTTTAATACCCAAATAAGCTTGTCTACCTACCTAGCCTAGGCCAAAAAAAAGAAAAAATCTAACCATCCTAACGCTAACTTAAGCTTCAGCTACAACTACAACTACACACTACAAGTTTAACAAAATCTCAGCTTAACAAGGCTGACACTCAAACTCAAACAATTGCAAGCGATTTAAAAGTTTTTTAATTTTTATAACACGGTCTCCATATGACACTTAATTTTTTCGTATAACTTTTGTAGTTTTTTTATTGGTTGGTTGTTTATAGATGACCCTGATCTATTATTTTTTAAAAAAGCATATTTGAATTTAATTATTTGGTTCAATAACCCATTTTCAGTGGTTTCGTTTTCGTTTTTTTTTTTGTGCAAAATTTCATCCACACTACTAACCGTAAATGACACCACCACCACCACCACCCGATAAGATATTGACACTTAAAAATATAGTGTGTGTATGCCAGTGTGGTAAATGAACTTTGAAGGCTTAGAGCATATCGAACTTAGAAATCAAGGCTTTGTTTTAATTTTTTTGAAGCAGAGGGCTTACGTGACATGTGAAATGCAGCAACATTTCAACAGTAATTCTCCCGAATAACTAATGTTTTATCAATAAAAAAAATTGTGCCATAAGATTAGGATAGCTTCTCACACACACCACACAAGTTGGGTGTGTTAATTTTATCCATAGGTTGCAAAGGGAACCCCCCCCTCCCCTTCCTCCTAGAGTTTAATGTTGACTCCGAACGACAGATGTTTGAGAAAGACAGATGTTGAGAGAGAAAGTCACTGAAAGAAATATTTTCTCGTATTTCATTTTATTCAAGATGTCTAAGCAGTGAGGTTCGAAGACCCCCCAGCATGCGCTATTTGCTAATAAACCAACACATACTGGCTGCCAGACTAGGGACTCTTATAATAGGTCTTGACAAAGGCAAGGCAATTTGTCGGAATTCTACTAGCCCTAACACTTCTTTTAAGGCGCCTCAAACGCGCTTGCTTCTCTTTTCATTGGTCACAACATTCGATGACAGATTTACTTCAATTTCGTTCTTTTAAAGCAAATCAAAAAAAAAAAAATCCTAGCCAGCGTGGACGCTGAATATTGATGCGTTGAGAAGCTCACATAGCAGCCTATTATTGCTTAGCAAGCATCAGAAATTATTGCAAATACGTACTGTTTCTTGCGTAGAACTTTTCTCTCGAATACTCACAAACCAGTTGCATTTGTGCATAAAGGTACAATTAGCCAAACGTTTACGGAGCGTACGTATGAAAATCAACGCAAAGACTTACCGAAATTATATTAACGTTCGGTAATCGCTTTCAATGCTATAAACGAACGTACACTTCGTGAACGATTGGTTAGTTCTACCATAACAGCGTTACATGGTGCCCCAGCGTGGAGCCGCATGGAAAAAATAAGGCAGAATTAGCCAAACGTTTTCGGAAAATAAATGCAAATCCTTACCGAAATTATATTAACGTTCGGTAATCGCTTTCATTGCTATAAACGAACGTACACTCCGTCAACGTTTGATTAATTCTACCATAACAGCGTAAATGCTGCCACAGCGTAGAGCAGCACGGAAAAATAAGGGACAATTAGCCAAACGTTCATGGAAAATCAATGCAAAGACTTACCGAAATTATATTAACGTTCGGTATTCGCTTTCATTGCTAGAAACGAACCTACACTTTGTGAACGTTTGATTAAGTCTACCATAACAGCGTTACATGCTGCCACAGCATAGAGCAGCACTGAAAGAATAAGGTACAATTAGCCAAACGTTCACAAAACGTAGATTCGTTTCTTGCATGTGAAAGGCCATGAGAATGATTACTTAACTGTGATGAAATTTCGCTAAGCATTTGCATTTGTTTTCCTGAACATTCGCCTAATTCCGCCCTAAGTTTCATCGCGTCACAGAAGTCTTTTCTACACAAATTACTATCACGGTCCTTGTAGGGTATGTTGGTGAGAGTAATCCTACTCCTGATGTCCAGATTGACATCATTTTTTGCTGGATACTGCAGATGCAAAGTAAATAAATTCACGACTAACATTGAAGGAGTATAGTTATCGACCGTAATATGGGTTTCGATACGTTGCGAGTCCCCATTTGTCGACGACATATACACTGCTGTTCAATAAAATAGATTCACCATGATCAACATCTTGCAATTAATTAAAGAAGAGTTACGCTTCAAATTTTTGAAATGTATCGGAATTATATTCATAAGAGGCCAGTAAACAAAGTGCAGTTACTTTTTTACATATACTCCTTTGCATTAGCGATGTCTAGTAAACCTTTCGGAGAGCAGGTGAATCTATTTTTTTGCACGTCCACTGGCCCGATGCTTGCGATCACTTGTCCACTAGCCTAACGTTAATTCTCTGTCGTTCATTCCCTAGATGTAAAATCTACCCATACACACAACTCTTCTTTTCCATTGAAATCCATGTATACACTGGGCCTGGATCAGAGGAACTCTGTTTTAAGAGAGAAATCTCTTATAGAGAGGGAACGCAGCAAATCTCCACGGAAAATCATTTTTGAACGATATTCTATGGGTAGTCCCCGCTAGTCCTGCTTGTTTACATACATACATAATTGGCCATTACAACGCTTCAGTCAGGATTACGGCCCAGCTTCTCACACCACTCATGTTGAGTGCGTTAATTTTATACTTGAATGGCGGGATCTACAGTTTAACGTCGACTCCGAACGACAGATTTTTGAGAAACTTTTTCATGGCAGGTTTATTTATCCTCAGAGTTTTTGCCAGAAATCTGCTGAGAGGAAGTTGCCGAAGAAATATTTTCTTTTTTTTTAAATTTCGTTTTGATATCTGGCCTGGGGCACGAACCCGGGCTTTACGTCTAACAAGCAAACATACTACCTACTAGACTACGGCGACTACTATCCTGCTTATTTGATAGTGTTTATTAGACTATGGCTGTGCGAGAGTGAGTTTTGGTGCATTACTGTGAGACCTTAGTCACTTTGTTCTCAATAATTCGAATATTGTTTATAACTGTATTGTAATAATACTGTCCGTAGGGTGTGTGTATGTGTGCAACATTTTAAAAATAACTCTTTACAACACTGTGTAATGGAATAAAATTTTATGAAAAAAAGGAACCGAAAAAAGCATAAAAAATCGCCAATAAAATACACATTGAAACGACAGCGTTCAATGACATTTAAAAAACATTATCAGCACAACCAACAGCAATGAATGAATGGTTTGTTGTTGTTGCTACTGCTGCTGCTTATGTTTATTGTTGATTGTTGTTGTTGCTGTTATTGTTGACTGAGCAAAAACAAAGTCATTGTATTGTGGATTATGTTGGCAATGTCATGGCTAAATAGCAAATCAAACAGACAAAATCATGCACAGAGCCAGGCAGGCAGGCAGGGACTCTGTCAACCAAAAAATTACAAAACAAACCATATGGACACGACGAATACCACTCATATTGTGCACACTCACTCACTCATTCACTTGCATTCACAGATCAGAGAGAATTTTTATGTGAATGGTTTTCTGTTTTTATTAAGGAGTTGTTGTTAGTGGGGAATAGTTATTGTTATTGCTTTAAATAAAAATCCTGTCAGTTTTTTTTTATTGTTTTTGCTGTTGTTGTTTTTATTATAATTTAAATTGCAATTGTAATTGCTTGTGTAACTGTAATGAGAAAATTAAAAACATGACTTGCTATTTGAAACATAAAAATTTGCAATATTTTGCATTTGAGAAGCCAAACCAAAGCGAATTCATGTAACCGGTGAGATTATCTAAACAGCTGAGCTATTTCTTAATGTCAAAATTTTCTTGTTTTTGTGTGTGTTTGTTGTGCGTGTGCGTGTTGTTGTTCATTTTTTTTCCTTTTCCATTTTTTTTCTTCCTATTTTGACAACATTAAAGGTCTTTAACAAAAACAAAATGCCTGTTGTTTTTGCATTGTTGTATTTGTTGTAGAGATAAGGCTACCTTATTGAATTTGCCTTGAGCCAAACCATACACACACGACCGCACTTACAGAGAATGTTTGAGAGAGGGTAGATAGTTTTGGCTCATAAATTGTTGTGTGTGTTTCTTCTATCTATCGTTTCGTTTATGCTGCAAGCAGCAGCAGCAGCAGCAATAAATGTCATTCACTTGTTAAAAATTATTGGCAATTTATGTTGCGATTGGCAATTGTTGTTGGCCAAATTAAATTTATTTGATTAACTTGACTTTCTGACTAAAAATGTATGTATGTTGCTTGCATACAGATCCGTTTGTAAAACCATTAAAATTTCAAATTCAATTCAATTTTATTTTATTTTTATGATTTGGGAATTTTTTTTATAATTTTATGAAAAACAAAACAAAACAAACAAACAAAATAAAAATAGAAAGCGGTTGCAGGCAACATTATTTTATATGATTGGGTGTGTAAAAAAGTACCAATTTTATTTTTAATTAAAACAGTAGTTTTAAAACAGAATTTGTTTGTAGTAAAAATACAGAAAACTAGAAAAAACATTTTAAGATGTACTTATTTTAAAAGGCATTTTTTAAAAGTACTTTATTTAAAAGGTACTTTTTTATAAAGTGATGTATTTTATAGGTACTTCATTTAAAAAGTACTTTTTTAAAATTACTTTCTTTTTAATAGCTTTCTTTATAAAGTACTTTTTTAAAAGTTACATTTACTTAAAGTACTAAAACTTTTTAAAACGTACTTTTTTTACATTATTTATTTTTTACATTAGTAGTAAAAATACAGATAACTAGAAAAAGCATTTTAAGAAGTACTTATATTAAAAGGCATTTTTAAAAGTACCTTATTTAAAAGGTACTTTTTTTTATAAGGTGATTCATTTTAAAGGTACTTTATTTAAAAAGTACTTTTCTTAAAATGACTTTCTTTTTAATAGCTTTCTTAATAAAGTACTTTTTTAAAAGTTACGTTTACTTAAAGTACTAGTACTAAAACATTTAAAAAATACTTTTTTTGAAGTGCTTACATTATTTAACTTTACTTTATTTAAAAAGTACTTCTTTGAAAATTACTTTCTTTATAAAGTTAAAAAAGTACTTTACTTTCTTTATAAAGTACTTTCTTTATAAAGTACTTTCTTTATAAAGTACTTTTTCAATTACTTACTTACTTACTTAATGTGCTATAACAACTCGTTTAACGGATTTCGGCCTGCCGCAACACATCCTTCCAGGCGCCTCTGCTTCTTGCGCGCCTACGCCAGTTGGTCACACCAATCGATGCCAGTGCTTTCTCGATTTGGTTCTTCCAACGGATACAAGGTCGTCCTCTTAGCCGATTCCCGCATCAAATACCGCAGATTCCCGCATCAAATACCCGTCTCGCCCGAGCATTCATTTTAAGCATTCTCCTCCATTCGAACGACATGGCCGAGCCAGGGCAACCGCTGGATATTAATACGCTGTACAACGTCAATGTCGTTGAGGAGCTCATACAACTCACTGTTGAATCGGTTACGGAAATCATCGCCAACACGCACTGGACCGAAGATTTTACGTAGGACTTTTCCATGCCTCTGCGCCATTAAGAAGCACGGGTAGGATGAGTGTCTTGTAGAGTGTTAGTTTTGTCGCACGAGAGAGGTCTCTACTACTCAATTGCCTATTGAGGCCATAGTAGCACCTTTTTTAATTACTTTTTTTATAGTCTTTTTTAATGCTTTCTTTATAAAATACTTTTTTAATTACTTCTTTTTTATAAAGTACTTTATTAAAAATTACTTTTAAAGTACTTTTTCAATACTAGACTACGCCGATTTCACCTTTTCAAAAAGTACTTTCAATTAATATTTCTAGAAAAGTTGTCGACAAAAGCCCAATTTTAACAAAAGTTCCGAAAAAATAATACCTTTTCAAAAAGTACTTTTCCACAGAATCAATCATTTTTTTTGTTTGTTTTTTGACTTTAGCTCAATATTTCTAGAAAAATTACTTACAAGAGTTAGTTTTAAAATGTTACCAATGGAAAGTACTTTATCAAAATATGTCTCTCCAAAAAGTACTTTTTCGTTTAAACTTGAAATTAAACCTTCTCGGTTTTAATCTTTAGAAATTAAAAATAATTTTTAAAATTCTCTTTTTGCATTTGCAAACCAACCACAAGTAGCAGCAGCGATTACGTGGGAGTTTTTTTTTTTTTGAAAATTTTTCAAGTTTATCTCATCAATTTTGTAAATTTTTCTTTTTAAAACAAAATACATTTTTTTTTTTTTGCCAAGAAAAAGGTTTTTGAACCTGTTGCCTGCCATACAGTGAAACTGTTTACAAAAAAAACATTTTTTTTTTTTTTTAATTTTTTCTTTACAAAAGTTTATTCATCTTAATTTACAAAATAAATACATTTAAAAAATATATATTCAATAAAAATTTCGCAATAACCGTAAGAAAGAAGGAAAAAACACAAGAAAAAACGACAAAAAATTTAATCAGAAAACGTAACAGAAATTACTCGGATTTCATTGTGCATTTCAGGGGTATTTTTGTGTAAGGAAACGCCACACCACACCATACAGCCAGCTAGAGCAGCGGCAGCAGCACTCACTTCACTCAATCATATCCGAACGATTACTACTACAATGCACAGCAAATGTAAATGGAAAGAAAAAAATAAAAATAAAAACAACATTAAAAATTAAATATAAAAATAAACAATAAATAATAAATAAAAAAATAAAAAAAAAAACAATAAAAACAAAAATGGTGTGAAAATATACTCCAGTGAACTTGGCTTTCATACCATTGACCTTTTGTTGCAAATCAACGACGACGACAACAACAGAGAGGAATGGAATGATGGCATCGAATTCGATTGCATTGCGATATGTGGCGACGCCAAAAGCAACAACAATGGCGAATTGCCTTTAAAATTTTTATTTTTTTGTAATTGTCATTGCTGGCGGTGATGTTGTTGTTGTTGTTTTCGTCATAAATTCTTATCAAATGGTGGTGGTGTGGTGATGGTGGTTGTTTTTATTTTCAACCGAATTTTTAAGTGTCGAAATTCAAGTTATTGAACGTATGGATGTACATATGTACATACGTACGTGTTTACACAGCAATAAGGAAGATTTTGTAAAAAAATTCTTGTTTTTTTGGAATTCAAAATTAAAGTAAAAGTATAAGAAGCTCCAACTACTTTTAAGAAAAAGTACTTTTAAGAAAAAGTACTTTTAGGAAAAAGTACTTTTAAGAAAAAGTACTTTCTCATCTCTGAGCTCTGTTTTAATGGGTTAAAGTCTCTCAAGAATTTTAACTTTGAGAACTTTGTAGCAAAACCCTGCCACTCTTCTAGTTTTGGTACTCCTGTCTGTCTGATTGTCTTTCCACGACGAGTGGATTCCTCAAGTTTCCATACCGTTTTCATGTAGAAAAAATGGATGAAAGTGACGACTTTATATGGCTCCGCTTGTAGTATGAGTCTTAACAAGCAGTCTTCTTTGGATTAAGCTTTCGTGTTGCATTCTGCATCATGGAGGCAATCAGCGTTCTGCTTGATTTTAAAAGATCGACATCTGCTATTGTGTTGCCATTCATGTTGCTTCATTTGAATCTAACATGAGGCAGTTATCGATTTCCATGAGATAATCCTACGTTTATGTCACGGATGGATACTTTTCTACAAAGTGCTACTATGTGAAGTTAAAGTCGCCGCAGTCTATTAGGTAGTGTGTGCTGGTTTGTTACAAGTGAGGCTATGTTTCAAAGTATTACGGCCTAGCTTCTCAACACAATTCATGATGTGTGCGTTAATTTTATACATGAGTGGCGGGACCTACAGTTTAAAGACGACTCCGAACGACAGATTTTTTGAGAAGCTTTTCATGGCAATTTTTACTCTCAGAGTTTTTGCCAGAAATCTGCTGAGGGGAAGTCGCCGAAGAAATATTTTTTCATATTTCATTTTGATGTCTGACCTGGGATTCGAACTCGGGCCTTTCGTTTAATAAGCCAACACACTACCTACTAGACCACCGTGACTTCAGACACCTCTAACAAAATACATACGAAAAAATATTTCTCCGCAACTTTTCCTCTCAACAGTTTTCTGGCAAAAGATGTGAACCGCCCCATGCATCACACTATCGAGATGTAAGCTGAGGTCAGTGGTCAGCTATGTTTTGAGAGAGCACTAGAAACCAAGGGGGGACTCTTATGAAGATTGTGGGTTATCTCTAGCCCAACATTTAGATCCTGTGACGATGAGAATGAATTAGCGAAACACACTTTTGGAACTCGAGGGAGACATTAATGCGGGAAAGACCTGGCAGGAAGTACATACCAAGTGCTGTACAGGGAATTGACATTGCTGACGACGAGAAGCACATCCTGAGGTTTGCGAAATTAATCAACAACATTATGCTGAATCTCCGAAATTGGACTAACATTTCCTATTTAAGCAGTTTTTATAAAAAAAAATTTAATTGTTTTGAAAATCTCAGATGCGGTTTATCGGATTACTGAATTTTATTATTTTTATAAAGATTACAGTGTTAACTTTGCGAATATCAAAAATCACGTTAAAGGCTCCTTAAATAAAAGAGTTGTAGGAAAAAGTTTGAACGAAAAAAAAAATATTTTTTTTTTGCTCTCAAAATATTTGAACTTTGACAGGCTAAGGCTTTTGCATGAACAATATTTTTTAATTAATTTTTTTATTATAAAATTCTATAGAGAAATAGCTTTCAGAAAAGTATAAATACCATATACTTTAGTTAATAAATTTGTAAATTATTTCAGAAATAATAATATCAACTTTTTTAAACTTCAAGCAGAAAAAGGAAGAAATTTTCCGAAATTGAAATGAATTGATTTCAAATTTTCTTAAAACCTGGCATATGTTGGAATAGATTTTATTGATCTTTTTAAAGAAGCCATGGTGTAAATAAAGGGTTTTCTAACCAGGGAGTTTTATTAATTTTTTTTCTTTTTTTTTTTCATTAAAAGGAAGTATTTAAAAAAAAAAAAAAAACATTAAAAAATTATTCATTTTTAAAGTTTAACCGTTAACAATGAATTTTTTATTGTTTTTTTTTCTTCGTAAGAAACAATGTCAACGACTGTTTAATCGAGGTAAAAAATTTAATAAAAATTATTTTCAAAATCGACAACAAAAACACGATTTAATTGAATTGAAGTAAATACTCCACCACTCCACTATTAAAAATTAAAAAAAAAATATGATGCGAGCAATGAACCTTTTCAATATACAATGTGCACTAAAGGAGCAGCACAGCACAGTGTATTGAAACTGAAATCTCTGGCTCTTCTTCTTCCTCTCATTCTCTCTCTCACTCTACACACTTTTTTCTCTTGCCTTATACTGTAGAAAGCCTTTAGCTTTTATGCACCACCGCAGCAGCATTGTTTAATAATTTTGAAGGGCATTACAACGATAAAAAAAACAACAATAAAGAAAACGAAGTTTATTAACCTAAAAACTTACACACAGAAAAACAGCAAAAAAAAATCAAAAAAAAAAAAATAAAAAAAAGAAGAGAGCAAGATTAACACACAAAATGCAGTCTCAAGCACAGAGATAATTCTCCTGGTTTGTTTGTTTCTCCCATTTAAACTGTTACAATATCTGTAGTAATGGAGAGGGAGGGGGGGGGCACCCTGAAATAACAACGAAATTTTATTTGTTTTTTCTTTGGGGCGTGTAAGTGTATGTGTGTACTCTGTGTGCAGGGTTGAGTTGTAGCTGTTGTTGTTGTTTTTGTTTTTGTTTTTAACCTAGGACAACATAGAGAAAGTTTTTAGGCAAGCAAATGTAATAATAAATGTGTAACCGTGTGTGTGTGTGTGTTTACCCTCGCATTTACAATTTATTTGTATTTAAATATGCCTGCCTGCTGCCTACGGCGTTCGTACGTACATACGTATTCCTAATACTTTCCTTTATTTAAAGGGGGAGTAAAAATTTCTTATTGTATGGCATTGGCTGGCATTGCAGTGTAGTGTAGTGTAGTATAGTACTCACACGTGTTTGTTGGACTAAGAAAATCTCTTACTGCGGCTGCTGCTGTTTCTCTCCCTCACTCTCTCTTTCTCTCTGTGTGTGTCAGGCTCTCCCACTCTCAATTTGTGTGTTTATCAAATCAAATCAAACAGGCAGGGAAAACATATTGAATGGAAAACATAAACACCTGAGACAGATTTTACGCGGCATAAAACCCAGAACTGTGTGTTTCGAACGATAACCGTATGCGATTATTTGCTCCTAAAAAAGATTGTAGTTGCTGATAACATACAGTGTATCACTAAAGTGAGTATGCAGCATGAAAATAATTAAATATCCCAATTTTTTTTTCCAAAAATATGCAGAAAAATATATTTTTTTTTACACTTACAATAATATATAATAATGCCTTACACAAAAACACAAACATACCTCAAAATAATTATCCCTTTATCATATCTCGTTATCATTTCTTAAAAAATAGAAAAAATCACATCACAAAAGTAAGTATGCACTTTTTAAAGTTTTGAGCTGCACTTAAACTAAACGCATTTTAATCGCGGAAAAAGTGAATAATTGTTATTATAAATAAATATAAATAGATAAATAAATATAAAAAGATTAAATAAATAGATTAAATACCGAAATTTGTTCTTAACTTTTATTATGGCCCCTCATGGAAAAGAACTTTCACAAGATTTAAAAGATGTAATTATTAAACTTTATAAAGAGCAGAAAAGCCAACGTGAAATTGCAAAAATTATTAATAAAAGTAGCTCCACAGTGCAAAAAATAATAGAAAAGTATAATAAGAAGGAAAATACAAATAACAAGTCTCGACCTGGGCGTCGAAAAATCTTCAATGACAGGGAGAAACGAATTATCACCAGAAAAATAGAAGTAAATCCCAAGATGAGCGCTCCAAAAACTATGTCAGAAATAGAAAAATAGACTGGAAAAGCCTGTAACCCACAAACCATTCGTCGAGTTCTGTATGCTTCTGGTTAGCATGGCCGTAACATCCACAAAAAGCCATTTGTGAACAGCACCAATAGAAGAAAACGGTTGGACTTCGTAAAAGAGTACGAAACCAAGGATAAAAATTTCTGAAAATCAGTTATATTTTCTGATGAGAGTAAATATAATATTTCTGGCTCAGATGGGTGTCAAAAAGTGTGGAGAAAAGTGAACACTGAGCTCGATCCAAAAAATATGGCTGCCACTGTAAAACATGGTGGTGGAGCGGTTATGGTATGGGGGTGTATGACAGCATCAGGTGTTGGAAATCTTGTGTTTATCGAAGGAAAAATGGATAAGACGGTGTAATTGAACATTTTAAAAAACAACTTGCATCAAAGTGCATCTAAATTGGGACCAACAGGATCATTTGTATTCCAACAGGACAATGACCCTAAACATACAGCCCATATCGTTAGAGATTATCTTTTGTGTAATACGCCAAAACAACGAAAAACTCCTTCCCAATCACCCGACCTTAATCCAATAGAACATCTGTGGGATTATCTCGAAAAAAAAAAATCAGAAGTCATATCATTACAAGTAAAGACACCCTTAAAACTGCACTACTTGAGAAGTGAAATAAAATTCCACATTCGGTTACCCAAAATCTTATAACATCTATGCCATCGGGATTGAAGTCAGTCAAAAAGGCAAAGGGCTATCCAACAAAATATCAAATATCAGCCTGACTTCAAAAATTTAATCATAGTGCCAATTTTTGTGAACTGCATACTTACTTATGTGACCTGAATTCTAACCATTTTGTTAATTATATTGTTATCAACCAGTAATGAATTAGAAACATTTTTGTTCCTTATTATTTTTCTTAAGTTTATATGTAAAATAAATGAAAAAATATAATATTTGTGTTTTTATTTCAAATCTTAAGCAATTTTTCCAATCATTTCAAATATATATATCGCTGCATACTCACTTTAGTGATACACTGTATAGTGATGGAGAAAATAATAGGGACACTATAAAATGTCCACATTTATTTATATCTTCATTGCCCTGCTCATAGAATCGGACGGAATTCACACCCAGTTCCTGATTTAGTACACCTCCCCCAAATGGTATCAAAATTCTAGTTGAGTTGGATTGGCACTGCCGCATGAAAACTTTAATAACTTGACATGTAGAATTGACAACCGGAAAAAAATAATTTCCGCCGAAACTTTTCACACTGTAGGACATCCGGAGCTTGGTGTGCTCTTGAGGTCTTCATCAACTTGCTGTTTGCAGTCTTTTCATTTTAAAACTGATTGTTTCAGGGTCAGGGGAAAAGACTCAATGCGGTATAAAAACGGGTCATGTAGTTCTACTTATCGATCCAAGGACAGTTGTTTTGCATAAATTGTCACTTCAATAGGCAAAGGGAAGCATATTGCCCTACATATGTGGAATATTCAGATAAACCAGCAGTGCTATTTTCCTCTGAATTCAGACTATCGTAATGGTGCTAGATGAGCAGAAGAACGACCAAATGAATAACAATCCGCCTTTGCGCCTAACTGTCTCTTTTTGAGTATTTTGGCTATACGCTTGGCTTAGGAGGCCGATGGACATACGATTTTGCTTCGGATCATAACTTTGCTTGTTGGATCATAACTCTATAGCTGGCTTACTTATTGAAACCTAAGTGGTGCTTGACAAACTTCAATCATTTCAAGCGCATTCAGTTATTGAAGATTGCTTGCAAGAACTCTGCCTCCTTATAGGGCCAGTTAATAACTCTTAGGTGCTGTTTTACGAATTTCAGTATTATGCGTAGGAGTTCATTTGTTGAAAAAAACCCATGCGTTCTATTGTAATCCCCTTATACTTTATAGGGTATCTTTATAATGTCTTCCCCTCCAAGCCTCAGAATGCCCTACCCCTACATAGTATGTGCTCAAGTCTTTCCTTTGGGGATGCATTGTTATCTCATAGGTTCCAATACAGTGCGCTCCAAGTACTCATTTTCATCATACTTTATAATGTCTTCTCCTCCAAGCCTTTGGCACTGATAAACCTCAGAATGTCCTACCCGTACCTAGTATGTGCCCAAGTCTTTCCTTTGGGGATGCATTGTTCCCTCATAGGTTCCAATACAGTGCGCTCCAAGTACTCATTTTCATCATACTTTATAGGGCATCCTTATAATGTTTTCTCCTCCAAGCCTTTGGCACTGATAAGCCTCAGAATGCCTTACCCCTACCTAGTATGTGCCCAAGTGTTTCCTTTGGGGAAATTATGCCACGTAGGTTCCAAGACAGTGCATTCCAAGTACTCATTTTCATCGTTACAGACAATCCCCATACTAAATAAGTGCACTCTAAGCCTACAAAATTGTATGACAAAGTATTGAGAAAAAAAATGTTGCCATTATTCTGAACAACACTGTACCAACATTTTGCTTTCATATCTCTTCTGTCTATTTATCTTATTATTTTTAATGCAAACATAATTAAAAACAAAATTCCCAAAAAAAAGCTTTTTAAAACCAAAACAAATTAAAAAATCTTGCAAAAAAGTTCCCGTAAAACGAGTCTCGGGTGTTTGATAGTAGTAGCCCTGAATCTTTAACAATATTCCAATAGTGGTGGTGTATTAAGTAATATATTAAGAGTTTCAAAGAGAGAGCGAGAGAGAAAGTAAAAATATCTCTGTTAATTCAGTGAGAGCTCTGGTATTGTTGTTGTTGTTTATTAAATATAATGACTCCCGATCAAAAACATAACATTGACAATGACTAAGCAAGCCAGCCAGCCAACAAAGCAAGCACAGCACATACAACATGCATGCATACATACACATATACACACACTTGTATGTTTTATAAATAAAAGCTTATAAGAAAAAAAATATTTCCTTTAGACAAGAAATATATTTCAAGAGCACGTGAGTTCAAAAACATTTCTGTTGTGTTGTGTTGTGTTTGGTTGTGTTTGGTTGTGAGAGAGCGAAAATGATTATCATTTATTTATACGTATGCGAGCACAGTACTCGCTCTCACCAGGAAAAGAGAACGAGAGTTTAATAAACTGTTTAAATAAAAAGAGATTCAGGGTCTTATATTTTTTTTTTCGTATGGTTGTGTATTAAAGGGGGTTTATTGTTTTTTTTTTCTCTGTCTGTGTATGTGTGTGTATTATAGCAGGCTGAGTAAGTAAGAGTGTAGTTTTTGAACAAGATCCAGTGTAAATGTGAATTTTCCTTTCATTGACAAGCGGCGCTTCGTTATGAACAGATCGTTAAACGCGCGTAAACGTGTAAAGACAAACAAAAATTCAAACAATTTTCAAAAAAAAAAAAATTATTACAAGAAAACCTATATAAAAATAATTATTTTTTTTAATTTAAAATAATAAAAAGAAAATTAAAATTTTCAAACAAAAAGGGGAAGCACAAGAAAAAATGGTTTTAAAACCAAGCTTTGAAATTTTAAAATTCCATAAAAATATTTATTTTTTTAAGAAAAAATAAAGTTTAAATTTATAAAAGAAAAGAAAGTGTTTTTTAAAAATTTATAACAAAATATTTAAATTATAAGAAAAAAATATTGAAAAGAAAGAAAGCAAAGCAAAAAAAAAATGAAAATGGTCATGTCAGCTGACAGTTCGGACTGTCATCCTACCAGTAGTAGTGTTGTAGTGGGAGCTGAAGCTCCATCACAAAGTGCTAAAATATCGGTGATATGCCATATTAATCAAACAAATCAAAATCACAATCAGAATCAGAATATACGAAATCATTTAGAAAATCAACAACAACAACAACAACAATTAGTGGAAGCCTCTGCAGCTTCATCAACAACCGCGTGTGCCCCCTATCTAATAAGTGGTGGTCGTTCTCACTTAGAAAATGCTTTAAAATTACCACCCAATACTAGTGTTTCAGCGTATTATCAAAATACTAAACTTTTACAACAACAACAACAACAATTAAACTCTTCCTCCTCCTCCTCCTCGTCCCCCTCTGTAAAAATGGAGGAAAGATGCTATCAAAATTCACAAAACCACCCTTCATTGGATTATAACTCCAGCAACAATAGCAACAGATCATCTGTGAATTTCATAAGAAATCCTTCAACAACACAATCATCCTCTACAGCACCTGTCACAGACATGGATACTGTGCATACAGGTGCTGCTACAGCAGCAACATCTTCAAACTGTAACTCTTCCTCCTCGTCCTCTATCACCTGCGCCGCCTCCTCATCGCCCTCTTCTGTTATATACAATAGCAGCCAGAAATCTAATTCCTTAATATTATCACAGGCTTTACAGCAGCCTTGCGGCATAAATGCGGCGCACATTTATCAAAATCATCAGAACAACAGCAATAATAGCAACAACAATATTGTTGTATCCACATCGGAATCCCTTAATCTGGCCTATGATAACTTTTATCATCACCAACATCAGCAGCATCAGCATCAGCAGCCGAATTCTCCTACAGCCGCTTTGCTTTATGCTCCTTCCCATCATAATGTCACACAGCAACAGGCGGCGCCACCACTACCACCGCCACCAGCACAATCTTTATCACTACCCCCCAACTCTGGTGTGGTAGCCGTGGTGGCTGCTGCTGATTCTAGACCTCAAACACCGGATTACATTAAATCTTATCCTGTTATGGATACCACCGTTGCCAGTTCGGTTAAGGGAGAACCGGAATTAAATATTGGTAAGACATAAGCAGGCAGGCCTAATAATTTAAAAATAAAATAAAAAAAATTTTTTTTTTTTGATGAAAAGAATTGAAAACATTTTAAGAAAATTTTCATAAGAAAAGCTCTGGGAAAGAAAAGTCGAACGTTGTGAGAAAAGACTAGGAAATTTCGAAATGAATAAAAAAAATTTGAATTAATTTTCAGGAGTTTTTTTTAAATTTTTTTATTAAAGAAAACTTTAAAAAAAAATTAGAAAAATTATTAAGCATAAAAAAGACACTCTACAAAGTTTGTAATAAAAAATTAAACCAATTTCTTAAAAATAATTAAAAAAAAAAAAAAATAAACAAATTAGAAAAGCTTTAAAAATAAACATTAAAAATATTTTTTTTTATGTTTTAATAAAAAAAAGTTATTTTTTTTACTTTTTAATATTTTTTTTAATAAAAAAAAATAATTTTTATAATTTTTAATTAAAAAAATAATTAATTTAAATATTTTTAATGTTGAAAAGAACTTAAAGTTTGTTTAAAAAAATTTAAATTAAAAAAAATCACACATAATTTGAGAAAAAAATTAAATTTTTTTTATTTTGAATTTATTTTTTTTTAATTTTTTTTTTTTATTTTTTTATTATTTTTAATGTTAACTTAATAAACAAATTTTAAATTTAAAAAATTTGCTTAGAAACTATATAAAATGGTTTCTTTTCTAAAAACTGAAAGAAAATTGTTAAAGAAATTTCAATGAAAATTTCACAACGTATTCTTTCACAATGTGAATCGAGACTTAAATAATGATTGAAATTTGTAACAATTTTGTTTTTAAATTAATGAAATAATGGCCCAACTTATTAAGAAATTTTCCTGTAGAAGCACTGAAAGTAAAGTTTAATCCTTTCGCAAGGGATGCCGTATATATACTCGTATACGCCATTCACTTGGTTTATCACAGTGGCTGATGTTGTGTAAATACGGCACTTACTTACGCATGTATTGGTCCACAGAAGCTGATGCCGTATATACAGGGCAGTCATTTCTTCGATCATACATAGTGTGGTCGGTCAGCCGCGCCCACGTAAAAATTTGCACAGTGTGACATAGAGGCGCCATGGCGAAAAGGTTAAACGATAGGTATTAGGAGAATGGGCTCTACATCGACAGAGCATCATTGTGTTGCAACTAGGAAAATAGGTTATGAAAGGGAAGAAAAATATGTGTATCCTTTTCTGTTGGATATAATAGTGACAGGAATAAATTTCTGGAGATATAGATTCGATTATGCGGCAGATTGTGCGATTGAAGAACGAATTCTCTTTGTAATGCATTAGGCATTCCACTGGTCACAATCGAACGCTTGCGGAGTAAGTCCTATAGTTGATAGTCGCACAATATACATCTGAAAATATATAAACAAGTTCCTGAAAAGGAAAATTAATAGAAAATTATTTACTTTGTATGAATATATATTTATTTTAATAACGTTTACGAACGTTATTAAAATTTTTTAGTGGAAATCTAGCTTTTTCATAGTAAAAATATAAAATTCAAGTAATAAAACCTTGTAAAATATAAAAATATAGAAATTTTACGGCAAATTGTAATAACGTTAAAACTCGTTATTAGCATATATTTTGAAATCCATACATTATTTTATTACAAAATGATTGTTGCTAGTTAATGCAAGTATAGATCTATCTAAACTAAGAAATTCTACTCTAATAAAATTCTATAACGTTAAATAACGTTATTATGATTTTCTTTATAAAAAATTAAGGCTTTCAACACAAAACTTTTAAATACTCATGTACAAAGGCTTAATATCGTTGAATGTATAGAAGAAATGTACAAAATTGTAATAACGTTAAAACTCGTTATTAGAGTTTATCATCAAATATATTACTTTCCATTGCAGAATATTGATATTTATAGGTAATCCTCATAAAATCTTTTTTAATTCGTAACATTTTATTAAATTTTTATAACGTTTTATATCGTTATTACGTTGTTATGCATTTAATATGCCATTTTTTTTATAGAAAACAAGTTAAATATATGCTAAAGTAATTATAAGGATTTGAAAATAAGAAAAAATTGAAAATGATATAATAACGTAAAAAGTCGTTATTAGAATTTTTAGGCTTTATATAAAAGAAATTTGGAATATAAATATTCTTATAGGGTTTTTAAATAATTTTGTAAGGTTTTTAAAAAGATTTGAACCTTTTTAGTAGAAATTTCAAAGAGAAATTTTCTAGAGAATTGTGAGTTTTTTTTTTAATGAAATTTCCTTATCTTTTGTAATTTGTAAAAGAAATGTTATTGTTTTTCTTGTAAAACTAGATAATATTCGTTTTGTTTAAATGTTTTTAGTTTTGTTTGAAAAAGAAATAGGAAAAGAAATTGAAAATTATCTCTCTATCGAGGCGACTTTTATCTTTTGTTGGGGGTATTGCGTTTCAAATAAAACCAAACTACTGGTCTGTCGTTGATAAGAATCTCGTTTAGTAGTTTTAACAGAGATTTCCTATAAATGTTTGAACTTGAAATTTATTTTTAAATTCAATTTTTATTGTTTTTGATGAGTGGGTGCCCATGACTAGAGTTTGAAGTCAGTCTACATGTGGCTAATGAGTCTAACAATAACGTGTTGTACTGTGTAGAGAGGGGAAATTGTGTTCTATTTAAAGAATTTATATTCTAAAGTGTGACGTTGAAAGCAAAGTAATTAAATAAATATTAATCTTTTTTTAAATTCATTTCAATTTAAATTGATTTCACTTTCATTTTTTTGTTTTTTTTTGTTTGTTTTCGACTTGTTTTGTTTTGCTTTAAAAGTTAATAAACTTTTCATAAATATTTTGAATGCATTGCATTTTGCCACAGGTACTGTTATTTTATAATTCAAGCTTTTTTGTTTTTAAACACTTGCCCAACCAACCGGCTTTTAAACAAAAATTTTTTTCCTTTAAAAGTTTTTTGAACTTTTTTTTTTTCTGAACTCTGCTCTGAAATGAACGTCTTTGAACTTTTGGTAATAAGTGCTTGCACAGAAAGCTCACAGTTGTTTCGAAAAAGTATGCGGAATTAAGTTTTTTTTTTAAGTGACCTTTAAATAAATATTGTTTTAAATATTTCTGCTGCTACTCTCTTAGCTTTAGGCCTCCACAGACTTTGTCAAAAAAAAAATTACTTTTTTTCCTCTGTTGATTTCCGTAAATTTTAACAAAAAATTAACAAAACCGGTTGATTTTAAATTTTTTTTTTAATTTAATAGAGGGTGTATTGACTTTTATGAAACAATTTGTAGGTTTTTAACAAATCAATGAACTTTTTATTTTAAAACTTTTGTTTTAAAAGAAGGCCTTTTTCACATATTAAATGGTAGAGGTTTTGTTTTTAACATTTTTTTTTATATTAATATTTTAAAAAATTTGTATATAACGACTTTTAACGTTATTACGTTAATTTTGTTTATTTTTTTTATTTTTTTACAATTTTTTTTCTAACTCTTTAAGGTTTTTAGTAACATTTCGAACAGATTTCCTTTGTAAAACTTTTAATTACATTTAATAACTAGCTAATAATGACTTTAAACGTTATATAAATTGCGCAATATTTTTTATTTGAAAAGGGTGATAACACCATTACATAAATATAATTGATTTCTTAACAAATAATGCTTCAAGTCAAAAATATGCCTTAATAACGAGTTTTAACGTTATAAAAATATTTGTGAATTTTTTACGTTTGAAAACTTTTTAAGCTTGATATTGAAATATTGAACACCTTTTCATGTTAAAACATGGATTTATATTAATGAATCCCTAATAACGATTTATAACGTTGGATAAATTCCAAAAATAAATTTTTGGTTTAAAAAGGTTTTTTATTTCCTTTATTTGAAAATAATAACTTGCCTAACAACTATTATTTAAATTCTTTAAATATTCTCTAATAACGTGATTTAACGTTATAAAAATGTACTCCCTTTTTTATTTAATTTTAACAGGATTTTATTTTTTCAGCATAGAAAATCGCAATTTTCTTAATAAATAATGAGGCATTTTTAAGATATGTATGCTCTAATAACGAGTTTTAACGTTATTAATTTTTTTTTTAAATATTCTCTAATAACGTGATTTAACGTTTTAAAAAGGTATTCCTTTTGTATTTAATTTAAACGGGATTTTATTTCACAATTTTCTTAATAAATAATGATGCATTTTGAAGATATGCTCTAATAACGAGTTTTAACGTTATAAAAATGTCTTCGAATTTTTTATATTTATTTCTCTAAACTATTAAGCTTTTTTCTGGCTTGAGTTTTACACTTTTTCAATGGAAAATGTGTATTTATGTACATTAAGATAAAGGTAATAACGTAATAAAATAATAACGTAATAGAAATTTAATAAGTTTTCCACATAAACATATTTTTATGTCACCAAGTATTGTGATTTATTTTTTCTAATTTTTTTTTTATAAAATTTTCTGTTTATTTATTGATTTTAAAATATTTTTTCTTTTTTTTAAAATAATTTTTAACATTTCCATGTGATTTATTTATGCTACTTTGTATACCATTTCCACACGCCTATTTTTTGCTATTTTTTTCGGCAAGAACCATCTGAAATTTAGCGACAACCTTGAAAGTTTCATTCACTTTTTAGCGAAACGAAGCAAAGGAAGAAGAAGCAAAAAAAAAATACTCTTACGCATGGCGAATTTCAAATAATTTGCAAAAAGCAAAAAAAAAAAAAAAATACTCTCAGCCATAATAAAAACATAATGTGCGTAGAGATTATAAGCACACATATACATACATACGTACCTACAAATACATGTGCGTACACTTACTTACGTACATACTATGTATGTATTTGCTTATTAAACTTGCTCTTAAACAATTATTATTGATCTCATCAGACAGATATCATCATTAGCACACAGCATTATCGTTATTATTATTGCTTGTTGTTGTTGTTGTGGTTATTACTCATAATTGACATTGAAATTGAAAACAAAAATTGAGTACTACCTCTCAATCTACTATATATAACCGTAATAAAAAAAGCATATACACATGCACACAGAGACACATACAACACAGTGGTTAAACAAGTAAATTTCAATGCGATCAAAATACGTTTTCAATGTTTTTTATTTTTTTTTTTTAATCAAATGCGGAAATATTAAATATTTTTAGACAGGTTTTTTTACTTTTTTTGGTTAAAATATACATTTTGTTTTAATTTAAACAATTAACAAAAGTCATTCAGTATAAAAAAAAATCAACAAAAAAATGGCAAAAAAAAACAGTTCAAAAACCCATTTAAAGGTCAGCAAAAAAATTATTTTTTTTTTAAATGAATGTTTTAATTAAACAGCTGGTTTAATATTTTAAATAAAATTGATAACTTTTTTCTTTTTCCAAAACAACAAAAAGGTTGTTAACATTTTTAACAATATTCTGTTTGTTTGTTGTTATTATTGAATTGAACCAGGGGGCTTGTTTAATTAAGAAATTGAATAAAACAACAAATTGTTTTAAAATAAAATTGATAAGCAATTAAAAGGTGAATGATTTTTATTCAGCAACAAAATACGTACATACATAAATTCATTACACTTATAAATAAAGTAATAAAATATTATGCAATATTTATTTGTTAAACAAATAAATTAACAAAATCTTGGAAAAAAAAGTGAGAAATATTTGTAATTTAAATATTTTTTAATTTGTTTTTAATAGAAAAATTCATATAAAATATAAAGTAATAGAAAACCTATAATATATACTAGAAAACATTTTTATCTTAATATTCTTATCATTAAATGATGATTTTTTTAAGAATATTCCCTAAAATGTTTGTTTATGCCATAAAATATTTTTTATTTTGTAAAAAAAAGCTTTCTTTTTTAAAATTTTCAATTTAATTAAATAATAATAATTTCAATTTAATTAAGTAAAAATTAAATTAAAATAATAAAATTTAAAAAAATATTTTCTAATTTTTATTAAAATTAATAAAAAAAAAAAAATTGAATTAAATAAATAAATTTAAATAATAAATTTTCCTTATTAATATTTCTCTTTTCATTTTATATAAAAACACATTTTTGCTATAAAAACTTATTTAAAAAAAGTCAAAATTCTTTATAAAAACAAACTTTTTTAAATTTTTAAAATTATTTTAAATTTTATTTTTTATTTTTAATTGTTTTTTTGTTCCTCTTTCACAGAACTTTTTTTAATAAAAAAATATTTTCTTAATTTTTTTTTAATAATTTTAATTAATAATTTTTTATTAATTTTAACAAAAAAAATCTTAATTAAATATATAAAATACAAAATTATTTTTTATTTAAAACCCCCAAAAAAATTGTTACATATTTATTTTAATATTTTTCTTTTTATTTTATATACAAACACATTTTTGTTATAAAAAATTATTTTAAAAAAATTCAAAAGTCTTTATAAAACAAACTTTTTTTAAATTTCTTGATGGTACAATAAAACCTAAATTGTTTTTGTTCCTCTTTCAATGAACTTCTCTTTACAGAACGTTTTTTCAGTTTTAGTTTTTAATAAAAAAATATTTTAATTTAAAAAAAATTGTCGTTTTTTAAATATTATTTAAAAAAAAACTTCAAAATTCTTTATAAAAACAAACTTTTTTAAATTTTTGGATGGTACAATAAAAACTAATTTTTTTTCTTGTTCCTCTTTCAAAGGACTTCTCTTTACAAAACCTGTTTTTTAATAGAAACATATTTTAATTTAAAAAAATTATCAACTTTTTAATTCAAACAAAAATAAATAAATAAAATGAAAAAATTTATACCATTCCAATGGCCTTTTCAAATGCGTTTAAAACTTGCTGAATAATATTGCATTTCAAATTGTTGTATATTTTTTTTCTGTTTTTCTTACACTTCATGTCATTAAAGAGTGCCATGCAAATCAAATTTCAATTTGCCAGCCTTTATAAATGAAAGTGAAATTTTTTAATAGAAATACTGATAAAAAAAAAGAAATAAAAAATTACAATAAAAAATAAGACAAGAGGAGAAATTTATTTTATTGAACTGAAGCCAAGAAAAACTAAATTGAAGAAATATGTATAATAAATCGATAAAGAAAATATGTAATAAAAAATAAATAAAGAAAATATGTAATAAAAAACAAAGTTTTGAAAATATTAAATTGGAAAAAAAAGTTTTTAAATTAAAGAAAAATGTAAAAAAATTAAAGTAAAAAAGTATTAATTAGTAGAAATATTTTATTTAAATTGAAATAAAAATTTTTATTTAATTTTTACATTATTTAAAAAAATAATATGAAATTGATTTTGTACTATTTTCCTGGTTTATTTAAAAGTTTTTCTCGGTATTAAATATTTAATTAATTTTTTATTATTTCTTTTTTCTAATTCCTTATATTATTTTCCAATTTTTTTTATTAAAATTTAAATTTAAAGTTAACAACTTGGCTTTATCACATGCTTAAAGAGGCTGACATTCATTAATTGTATCTTGTTTTTCCAAAAACGTTTGATTTTCTTAATTAAAACAGGCAAGATTTCGATGCATTTTTATCCGTACTTTCTAGAAATGCATTCTTGCCTCCTTTATCCTAAGTTTTCTAAACTGCTATTGTGGAGGGTAACTCTAAAAAAAAATATTTAATATTTGATATTTAAAATTTAAAAAAGAACTGGTTTTTCAACATGACATATACTCCCCACGAAATAATTATTTTTTTCCCCCAAAAAACAACAACCAGCATAAGTAGTTACATTTAAAAATTTCCTCTTGATAAAGTCTTTCTTTTCAAAAGAATTTCTTTCTTGCATTAGAAAGAAGAAACAAACCGGTTTAGAAAACTCTAGAAACACACAAACACTCTGTTTTATTACTATTACTCAACACCAAAAACAGTATTAAGTAATAAATTTACACGCATACTGGTACATACATATATTTGAACAAATAAACCAAACAAAAAGTAATTTTCAAGTTCACCTATACCACAGCAAATACTTTCTTTTAGAGACTCTGAGACTTTTTACTCTCTAAGAAAACAATATGGCCGCACGGCTATCTGTTTAGTTTGAGAAACCATACTCACGGTTAAGCTTACACACAGGCGAGCATAATTGTGTGTGTACACATGTATGGGTTTTAGTGTTTTTTTCTTAGTAAACTAGTTGTTTGCTCTTAAACCCCTGATAGAGCATGGAGCATGGAGAGAGATAATCTAAGAGAAAGACTTTCTTTTGTTTACAAAACAAAACCTCTACGCCTTTCTCTTTCACACACTTACTGAACACATTCTTTCATTATGTTTTATTACTTTCTTCGCTTTGAAAACAACACAAAAGTAGTTTTTTTTACGTTGCGTGTGTGTGTGCTCTACAATAAAATTTATGAATGAAAATGAAATAATAATTCGTGTTGTTTGTTTTCTTTTGCTTTCTTTCTTTCTTTCTTCGTATATCTTTTAAAGAGAAAGTTACGTAATATGTACGTACCTTGTTTGGCTTAGTGTTTGGCTTGTATTTGTTTTTTTTTTCTATATTTAGAGCTCAAATTCTTGCTGTTTATGTTTTGTACTTTCTTCGTTGCTGTGTTTCAATACAATACATGCTCTCTAGAAGGCGTGTAGTGGTCATATGAAATATGTGTGTATTAGTGTTTGTGTGTGTGTTTTGAAAAGAAAGAAAGTAAATTTTGTACGAAGCTTATATCGGGTTGATTCGTTTTCAACAAAGCAAGTAAACAAGAGTAAAAGTAAACAAGTCGTCTTCATTGTGGAAGATTGATCGCGTATTGCTTATGGGAAAGATAATCCATCAAACACACGGGGTAAATAAAACTGACCATTTTACACATGCGCGTATACGCTGCATATGAAAATATTTTAATTTTTCTCCTTTTTTTTTACAAAACTTGTGAGATTGTAAGATTTTCTAGTAAGTTTGTGTGTAACGTTTCTAATAACATACAATGTTTTTATGTCGTTAATTTCCCAACCAATTTTTTTTTAATATCGTTAAATGAATAACATTAAGTTTCCAATATCGTATTTCATTGCCTAGTTTCGTAAGAAATCCAATTTGTAAAAGTTTTCCTAAGGTAAGGTTTTATAATATCCAAAATATTAGTTTAGGAATTTATATGCCAAACAAAAATTGCTTATATCGTCAAATTATCGAATATCGTAATTGATCGAATATCACAAGTTCTTGAATATCGTAAAGTATCGAAAATCGTTAATTCTCGAATATCGTAAATTCTTAAATATCGTAAATTTGTCAATATAACAAACTTGCAAACGTAAGTTTATAGATATCGTAATTTTTCGAATATCGTAAACGTGTGAATGTCGTAAATAGCAAAGATTTGTGAATATTGAAAATTTTTATAAACTGTAAATTCTTGACTATCGTAAATTATCGAATATCGTATATGCTTCAATATCGTAAATTTGTCCATATAACAAATTTGCAAATGTCGTAAGTTTATAGATATCGTAATTTTTCGAATATCGTTAACTTGTAAATGTCGTAAATTTGTAAATATCACAGATTTGTGAATATCGCAAATTTCTAAAGACTGTAAATTTGCGAATATCGTATTGCAATGTAGCGGTTTTAAAGTTTAAGTTTAATAGTACATATATACTATTTATTCTTGTCGTTCTCTAATATGTTACAAACATTTTTATATCGTAAAATAACCGAATATCGTAAATTCTTGAATATCGTAAATTATCGAATCTCGTATATGATCGAATATCGTGAATTTGTCAATATAACAAATTTGCAAATGTCGTAAGCTTTATAGATATCGTAATTTTTCGAGTACCGTAAACTTGTCAATGTCGTAAACTTGTAAATATCGAAGATTTGTGAATATTGAAAATTTATAAAGACTGTAAATATGCGAATATCGTATCGCAATGTACTGGTTTTAAAGATTAAGTTTAATAGTACATACATATCGTCCTCTAATATCGTAAATAATTCTATTCTGTATTCTATACATTCAGATTGCAATTCAATTTAAAAAACTAAAACATAAATTTTTTTTTTTTTTTTCTTCTTTAGAATTTGATGGCACCACTGTATTGTGCCGCGTTTGCGGTGACAAGGCTTCTGGTTTCCATTATGGCGTCCACTCCTGTGAAGGTTGCAAGGTAAGTGATCCCTATTTTTTATATTTTGTTTTTGTTATTTTGTCTGGCGATTTCTTTATATATTTTAATAAATTAATGCGCAATAAATACGAAATAAAAACCCTTCCTTTAGAAAACCCAAATACATAGTATGTATGTATGTGTGCAGCAAAATACATACATACAATTTGACATTGAATTCGAAAGGCAAAAGGTCATTTAACTTTGTATTCAAAAAAATCACTCACTCCACTAGTCTGGGTTTTATAAAATGAAAACAACAAAAACAAAATGGCAGACGCCCTTTTAATATTAATGCTGCCTTTAACTTTCTATCTTCTTTCTCTTTTGATTCTCCCTTTTTTTTCTGTTGTTGTTGTTTTGTTGTTGCTCTTGCTGCTGCATATGGGAGAATTAAATCATTTTCAATACAAAGCAACAACAGCAACAGCAGCAGCACTAGTACCAGTAACAAAAACAGGGACAATAAATAATAAACAAAGACATGACGCGCGTGCCTTAACCTTGAAAAAGTAGTTTGCCCTATTCCCTTATATAAAACGCAATAAAAAAAAAAGCAAAACAAAAACAAAATTGCATTTTATTTATAAAGTTTTTGTTTTTCTTATTGTTTCTACAATACTAGCTGTGCAGTAGTAGTAGCCTGCCAGCAGACAGGCTCTCATTATTACTGTTGTGTGTCGTTGTGTTGTCTTGTTGTTGTTTGTCTCAATGACGTCCTTGATTTAGGTTAAATCAATATCATGCCTCTGATGATGATGATCATACATGCTTATACGCATGCATACATAAATGCTATATGCATTGTTATTTTATTTTTTTTTTTTTAATAAGAACAAAGAGAAAAGAGTACAGCACAGAACTATGTATTGTGTTATTAATGAACAACAACAACAACAAACAATAATCAAAGAGAGGGAGAAGGATGCAATTCAACACACAATAAACATACGATATTATAATAATAGAGCAAACCACACACACATGTGTATGTATGTATACACATACAGCTTAAATTGATTATTACAAGTGTTTTGTTTTTTTTTCTTTTATAAAACTCACCCTTTTTTAAAAAAATAAATAAATCCTGCAAAAACAAAACACCTTTTTCGTGTTGTGTAGTGTTATACACACCACAGTAATATTTATTTACAAACAATAAATCAATGTGAGCAAAGAGAGCAGGCAGAGTAGGTAACTATAATTTTTTTCTCTTTTTTTTTTTTGATTTTGAAGTTCAAGGTTAAATAAATTTTCTGCCTGAACTCATCTTATTTACGTACATATGTATGTATGTTCCAAATCGTTCTTATGCTCGCTCTCATGTATACATCCAAACGATCTTCATTAAACAAACGATTGCCACTCATATACAAGCAACAAGCAACGAACTTAGTTTGTGAAACATTTTTATACGAGGATAACAGAGTAGTTTCTTCTTCACACAAACAAAAACAAGTTTTAAAATGTAAAGCACACACACACACATGGTTATGCACACAGAATGTGATACTTTTCTGTAGTGCGTTGTAGAGAAGTAAAATTTTCATTGTTTTCCTTTTAAGAAACAAAAAAAGTAACACAACAGAGTTTAAGTAAGGTATTGCCTTAATTGTTGTTGTTGTTGGAAGACGTTTTTGTCGTTTTAGTGCGTGAATTTTTTAACATGCGTGCGGCGTTTTTTTTTTAACCTTTTTTCATTTTAAATCAGGAAGTTTTTTTTTAATATTATTATTTTGATCAGACGCTTTATTTAATTTTTGTTTTAATGGCCTTCATAATGATTATTGACCTTTTTTTTGAAGTTTTAGAATTTTTTCGGGTATTTATTTTATTGTCTTTTTTTTTGGTAACAGGGGTAGTATTTTTAGTTCTTTTGTCTTATACATATCTAAAAGCAAAGATCAAAATTAAAAAAGCAGAACAGTCAGGCATAAACTGTTTAAAAAAGATTCTTTCTTGTTCTAATTAAAATTTTTTTTTTGCTTTTTTTTAATCACTAACTAAAGCATACATGAAACAAACAAAAAATAAACGTAGAATGTTTAAATTAAAACAATAAAAACCAGAAATAAAGCAAAAAAAATTTAAACTAAAAGTCAGGGTTAAACTGAAGCAAAATTAAAGCTTAAATTAATTTAATTAAAAAATATAAATTTTTAAATTATTTCCATGGTAACAAAAATAAAGCATTTCTACTTGTTTTTTGGAAATTTAATATAAAAATCCTTTAAAAAAACCCTTAAAAATATTTATTTTTTATACTTTTTTTTTTATTTCCTTTCTATTCCTATAAAAAAATTAAACGGATAAGATTTTTAGAAATTCAAAAGATTTTTTCTACAGTCAAAGACAAATGTCTACATACACCACTGTTTTATATACATTTTTCCCAATAATTTCTACTTTATATGTAATTTTTCAAATTCGCTTTTTCTTTAAACATTCTTAATTGTAAATGCCTTACATATTCTTCTGGAAAATAAAAACCAGCAAAGAATAAATCTACATACAGTGGTGTATGTGGACTTTTCTTTTTGACTGTATAAAAAATGTGAAAGAAATTTAAAAACACATGTAAATTCCCTTAGAAATAAACAACCAACGCTGTTTAACGCTTTATTTAATCGATTGATATTTTTTCTATTAAATTAAAAATCCTAGAAATTAGTTTCAAAAAATGTTGATTAAAGGTAAAGAAATGCCTACTCAATATTTTACAGTTTTTATGTAAAGACAATATGCCAGAAAAACCCCAAAAGAATGCAACCGCACTTAAATTCCCATGTACTTACATATTTCAATTCCAATGAATATATGCCGCTTAACGCTCTAATTGTAACTTGGCTAGTGTGTTTTTGTTTTAATGAAGTTACACGTAGATTTGTTGTTGTTGGTTTTGTACGTTTTAATTTGCATTAAACACACACCACCACCACCACCCAGACAATAAATTGGTTTTTCTACTTCGTCATCATAATCGTAATCAACTACCGAATAATTATAAAAAAAAAAAAAAAACAGAAAAACAAACACGAACAATATTGTTGCTCTTCCCCTCCCCCCACTAATATTTAAATAGGTATACGTACGTACATAAAAGCATTGGTTTTCTCTACTCATTCTCTATATTTACTCCTCTGTTATTGTTATTATTATTATTGTTATACTTTAATAGTCTTATATAGTTTTTGTTCATCATCATCATCAAAAAACACACAACATAAGCAAAAACACCACTCACTATACAACAACAGCAACAAAACAACATAAATTTTATACGATTGTAAAAACGAATGTAGAAACGAACGAAATGCCTAAAGCAAAAAAAACACACAACACAACATCGGTAATTGACCAGCGACACATAGTGTGAATGAACTCGTTCAATGTCAACGCGTAGTAGTTTTTTTTTACTTCTGCTTCTTTCCATTACTCTCTTTTACTTGTTTTATTTGTTTTTTTTTTTATTTTCTACACAGAGAGAGAGAGCTTCTCTATGTGTTTATTATAGTACAACGATAGTAGAGCAAGCATATTTTTAGGAGAGCATGAGTGAGTGAGAGAGAGCTCGAGCGAGAACAAACTTACATTTCTAGAATAAAACGATTTGTTTTGTTGTTGTTTTATTCTATGTGTGTTTGCTTGTTGTGTTGTTGGTACTCATTTATAATGAGTTCTTATTGTGTATTTTACTTCCTACTTGCTGTTGTTGTTTAAGGGTATTTGCTGTGCTTAATGTTTTTATTTTTTTTTTTTGCTTTTGATAAACAGTGTGTGTATGTTTATATGGCGATTTGTTAAGCCATCAGAATGATGGATTTTATTTTGCAAACAATGCAAAAAAAAACGTTTTAAAGGAAGTAAAAATAAATCGGAAAAAAGAACATTTATAAATAAATATTTAAAATATTATTTATACATCATTACCAATCAATGTGTAAGAAAAAAAGGAATATCGTAATATTTTTTTACAATATCGTAAATAAATTTCTATGCTTTAAACTAGAATTTCTCATTTTCCTTCAATAACAAGAATTTGTCGGCAAAAATAATTTACGATATTCATTTAATTTTAAAAACTTTACGTTTCTCTTATATCGTAAGTTCTTTTCCTTTGAATCTACAAAAATATTAAACAAAATTCACTGATTTTGCCTAAAAATAACTTACGATATTCATTTAAATTTAAAAAATTCACATGTTTCTCTTATATCGTAAATTCTTTTTCTTTAAATCTACGAAAATCTTTAACGAAATTCATTGATTTTGCCTAAATTCGAATTCTGAAAGAAAATAACAAAAAAAATCGTGTTTTTGTTTGTAAAATATGGAAAATTTCTTATATTGTAAATTTCTTTTCATATAATATCTTGGAATATTTCAATTAAAACGTATAAATTTTGTCTGATTTGTAATTATTCCTGAAGGAAACACCATAAAACTTAGAAAATTTGTTAACAATTTATTTAATTCATATATCGTAAATATTTCTTAATTAATTTTTTATTTAAAAAAATGAAAAACTTAAATTTCTAAACTCTTAAATAGTTGAAACTTGTTTTACAACAATTTCGATTAAATAATTCGACAATTTTTGAAAAGATAATTTTACGATATTGACGTAATTTCGTTCTAAATTAAATATTTTTTTAGAGGATTTATTAATTTCCTAAGAAGTAAAGGTATTTCACGCAGAAAAGTTAAATTATTGGCTAATTTGTAGTAATTGTCTTATATCGTAAATGTTTTTTTTTTTATTTGTTAAAGAAAAATTTTGTAAATTTAAATTCCTAGCCTTTAATTAATTGATATGAAACAAGTTTTTTACATTCCAAGCTAAATATCTCAAGATTTAGAACAATTTTTACAAATAAAATTTACGATATTTGACTGGTTTTACTATAAATGCAGCTTTCTTAAAAGAAATTTGTTTATTTTTAATAGATTACTGCAAAAGAAAAGGAGATGTTCATAATTGTGACAATTATTATATCGTAGATTATATTATATCGTAAATTATATTATATCGTAAATTAATTTTTTAAAAAATTTTCTGTAAAATTTTAATTAAATTTTGTACCAAAATAGATTTCTAAAAAAGTTTATCAAAATCTAAAGGATAACATACATTCATTTTTCTAAGGGATTCGTTACCAAAGGCATATAAGATATTTCCATTTATTTTACAGCATTTCGCAGGGTTTTAAAGCATAATTCCGTTTTGAATTCTTTCACTCATTTCAGTGAAATTTTTATGTAATTTTCTTGCTCTAAATTTAAACTTTCCCTGTAATACTTGAGTTCATTGAACTCAACACTCTCTCCAGAGTGTTTTTAGGTGAGTGTGTCTGTTGTACTGTAAAACAATGATGAGAAAAGGGGGTGGATTTTCAAGAAAACTTATCCATCCTACACATTAAATGATGCCGTACGCCTGATGTTTCATTTTCCCTATTTATGCTATGTAACACTGTATGCATATGTACATATGTATGTACTGTTGTATATGCAACTAAAAATATGTCAGCTTCTAGGTTTTTGCACTTTATACGGGGTGAATGAACTCCCCCAGCCACACATAATGCATGTGAAAGTTGTGGAAGAGAAAAATAGAAAAGAAAAAGAAAATTAAAAAAAAAAATATATTGAAGGGCCTTAAACATCATAATTTTCTTTAATTTGATGGGGGGCTCTGAATGTAGGAAATTGGAAATAAGATAAAAAAAATTTTTTTTAATTAAAAAATATTAAAAAAAATTGTTTTTTTGATTCTTTTAATCATAATTGTAAAAAAAAAAAACACAAAATTTATTTATTGTGAAGGATAGTAAAGGAAAATTTAAATAATTAGTTTTCATAGGTATAAAAATCAAAAGAAAAATTAAAAACCAAAATTTTTCAATAAAATATTTAAAAAAAAAGAAAAAATATTCAAAGAATATAAATTTTTCTTTTCCAAAATTATACCTAAATAAACAAACTATTTAATTCTTCATTTATTTTTTATAAAAATATAGCGAGAAAATATTTTTTATACGAAATTATTAAAGTTCCAGGATTTTATTCCTGTTTTTTCCCTTTGGCAATACTGGAGTATATATTTAAAAAACTGTGTCACATTTTACGCTTGCATGTGTGTGTGTATATTCTTATCCTCCATATTGAGAGTTGAATGACCGTAAATGCACTTGAAACAGAGGTATAATACTTACAACAGCACAACATTAGTGTGTGTTAGTGCTTGTAAGGGTTGCTGCTGCTGTTGCTTTTGTAGAATAATAAACTCTTGCACACACGCACACTCATAAATGCTACTATGCTAACGTTAGCTCTTGCAGCCAGCCAGCCTCCTTTTTGGCATACATAAAAACAACAACAATATCAAATGGCATGAATGTGTATGTTTGTGCTTTTATTCTGTTTTTTCTTTTTTTCCATTTACAAAGAGTTCAATGCACTTTGCAATTTAGGTCAACAACCTTAAAACACCACGACGACAACACACAATAAACAGTAAAACACAAATGCATGCAAGCATGCATGCATACATGTATGCATGTGTGTAAGTTATTTGGGTTAAGATCAGCCAGGGATGAATATACACACAACAAACACAAGCACAATAAAATGAAAAAGAAAAACAAATACAGAGAGAGTAAGAGAGTTGCTGCGAAGCTCTCTCAGCTAAAAATATAAATAGTTTACACGAAGTAAAATGCGTGCACGAAACGTAAAGCACTCATTTGCTCGTTGTTTACTACTCACTCTTATTTACAGTGTGTGTGTGTGTGTTATAAAGCTCCTCTCATATGGTTGAATACATTACATTAATACACAACATAGCATAACATAAACTAAAATGCATTGGCCAAACAAAAAACATTACAGAAAAGAGTGAGTGAGAGAGAAAGACAGAGTGAGGGAGAATAAAATACACGAGTATTTCATCTTTTAGATAATTTCTTTAAACATCTATTTTCTATTGCCTACTTTAAGTTGTATCATTAATATATCTAAACACCTTAACGTATGCTTTAAAAAATATTTTCTCAAATTTATTGTTGTCCGTTTAATCTATAAACTTTTAGTGGCATTTTTTAACAATATTTTTGGCATTTTGTACGTTTCAAAAAACGAACAAAAGCTTTTCTTCTCCATTTTAATGACGTCAATTAAAAGCTTTAGTTTTGTATTGTTGAAAGCTTTTTTTTGTTTTTCCTTTACTTTGTATGTTAAATAAATATTTTGCTTTTATTTTAATTGAACAATAGCAAGCACAGCACAATACAATAACAACAATAAAAATATAAGAAAAAAACAAAAAAACATTGTAATTGACAAGTACGAAGTTGATTGTATTTTATTGAGGTTGAGGTAAAATTGTTGTTGTTTTCAGTTGTTTTTTTTTTTTTTTTTGTTTTTATTTATTTATCTTTCTCCTCCTCTAGTATGCTGGTGATACATTGTCATCGATGCTGTTGTTTTGCTTTTATTAACAAACAAATTGCAACAAATAATTGAAAAAAAAATTTTAAATAAATTTTCTTCTTATAACGTTTTTATCGTTATATATTCCCTATTTCTTAGTTTTCAATGGATCCATTTTATAACGAATTTAATCGTTATTAGTATTTTTGCCACCGTTTCAAATAAATAAAGATTGAATTTTATTCCCAAACCTACGTACCTTTTTACTCACAGTTTTATTTATAACGTCTTTTAACGTTATATATTATATGTACATGTATTTCTCTACTTATTTGATCATTTTGTAAAGTTTTAATACTTTGAATAGGAAACTTCAAAGAAATTTTCTCTAATACATACATACAACCCTTCAGTCAGGATTACGGTCTAGCTTATAACGCTAATAACGTTTGCTTTTTAATTTTATAACGAAATTTGTGATTTTATTTAACTTTTAAACATATTTGCTTCTAAAATACAACGTATTTTTTTTTAAAGAAAACTAAGCTTTTGGCTAATAACGAGTTTTAACGTTATACGAAAATGCATGCCTTTTTTGCATTAAATTGTTTATTTCCTTGCAGTTACACATGCTTACA
Source organism: Sarcophaga rosellei (assembly GCA_930367235.1). Taxonomy (NCBI): domain Eukaryota; kingdom Metazoa; phylum Arthropoda; class Insecta; order Diptera; family Sarcophagidae; genus Sarcophaga; species Sarcophaga rosellei. The sequence goes on along the minus strand of OV884020.1, from coordinate 8,053,140 downwards.
AGCCAGATAAGGTAGATTTTAATTGAAATCCTAGATTTAAACTTATAACGATATTTAACGTTATAAGAAAGTCCTTGTTTTTTCGCTTTAATTTCTTATATTTTAATTTAGTTCTGTACGGAAACGGTTTTTTTTTATAAATTATGGAGTTTTTTCTAATAACGTGTTTTAACGTTATAAGAAAATACATGCCTTTTTTGCATTAAACCGTTTATTTCCTTGCTTTTACACATAATTACAAACCATATAAGGTACATTTTAATTGAAAGCCTCGATTTAAACTTATAACGATCTTTAACGTTATAAGAAAGTCCTTGTTTTTTCGCTTTAATTTCTTATATTTTAGTTTAGTTCTGTATGGAACAGGTTTTTTTTTATAAATTATGGAGTTTTTACTAATAACGTGTTTTAACGTTATATGTAAGTGAATCCCAGTTTCTTATGTTTATATAATTGTTAATTTATTAAAATAGAGCAAATGTAAATGAAAATGATGGCTTTTTACTAATAACGACATTTAACGTTATATGCTTAATTTTTACTAACAACGACATTTAACGTTATATGTCAAAATTTTTGCTGTAATTTATATAGAATAGCTTGGAAAATTGCAAATATTTTTAAAATTATTATTTTAATTTAACAAGTAATTATTGAATATCAATTTTTGTTGTTGTTGTGAATAATTTGTTTAAAGATTTTGCAATGCAAGCCGTTTATTTCGATATTTTGTTTGAACTTTTTTTGTTTGTTTGTTTATTTATTATGTTCATTTTATGTATTTCAAGGTATTCAAATCAAGTTAATTTTTGTTTTTTTTTTTTAAATTAAACAATCATACAAGCATATGCACATACATATGTACGTACATATGTACATATGTACGTGCACTCCTTGTAAATATTTTTTTTTTAATAAAAAAAAAAATTTTCCGTCTGTCTAACTATCAGTATTTGTTTAACAATCACCTTAAAATTTAACAGCAGCAGCAATAATATCAAATAATTACAATAACAAAACAAATCTATTTTATAATTTGCTAGAAAATAATGCAAAAAAAACATACAAAAAAATATTACTTGAGCAGCCTAACTTAACTGCTGTGCATATGCATGCATTGCATTTGTTGCTACTGCTACTTTTTAATGTTGTTGCTCTGAAACTGGGGCGAGGGCATAGTGCAATGAACTAACCTAATGCCTAATGCTGCTGTTGCTGCTGCTGCTGTAGATGAACACATACTCAAAGCTACTCAGCTCCTCGGCTACACAGCAACACTACAGCACTACAGCACACACAGCTACTGTAATTTGTTAGTGGCTGCTGGCTGCCGTTGCTCTTGCTGCTGCTGAGGCTGCCTTTGTGATTGCCATTGTGTCAGCAGCCAGCCAGCCATTCACTTATTATAACAAAAACAATAGTAATAACAACAACACACAAAAAAAAAAACAAAAAAACGAAAAAAAATGTTCATTAAAATACTTAATGCAGCTGCTATTTTTAAAAAGCATAACAGCCAACGATTACTCTGCTTAATTCCATTTCAAATGCAAAGAAACAACAGAAAACAAAAAAAAAAACACTGATAAATACAATAACAACAAAAAAAAAAAACAGAATTTTTTTAATAATAATTTACCATAATTTTGAAAATTATTTTGCCTTGGCTATCAAAATAAATACACTTCAATTACTTAGAAACATACACACACTCACTCACATTCATAAACATTAATTTGCTATAAGATTTGCTAAGAAACAAAAAAAATAACACAACCCACCTCTTGTAGTGCTGCTGCTACGCTACTGAATATAAAACCTCCTCCTACTACTACAACAACCCTTAAAAAGAGAAATTAACATGACCCAAATAACGGTTAATAACCTCTCATCATACAAGCCTTCAAAACACAAAACAACAACACCAAATCAAGCAAAACAATGAGAGAGGGTGGTTTTGCTTTTCTAGAGCACGAGAGCAAAGCTTTTCTTTTCTTTTTTTTTTTTTACTCACACTCTTCTTATTTTATGCATTCACCACTCACCACTCGCCACACTGCATACGATAAGAAACGGTATTCTTCACATCATCCACCTCTTGTATGTATGTAAGTAAGACAGTGTGAGTTAAAGTTGCAGCAATCAATCAAAGAGAAAGTAAAGGAATCTTCTAAGCAAATATTAAAACTCTGGTTGTGGTGTGGTGTGGTGTAAGAGAGAGGTGTTGCTGTTGTTGTATGTTTTAGTTTGTGGGGGTTGCTGTTGTGCTTATTTCATGTATATCGTTTAAATGTTGGGGTTTAGGGGTGTTTTATATGAGAAAGTATTTCTAAATGATTTTTTTTTTTTTTTTTTGAAAAATTGTTTTCTTTATTTGTTTTTGCTTTTGGAGATCTAGTTTTTTGGGGTGAGGGTCAAAAGAGATTTTTTTTATAAAGAAAAAAAAAAAAACAAAGAAATCCTTAATTTCTTGTGCAAAATTTTTTGTTAAAAAAAATCGTATAAGTGGTGATATTTTCAATCTGTATTTGGTTTTGCAATGTAAAAAAATAAATTTCTTACAAAATCACCTTTCACGGGTTATCCATATAGTGGTTTCAAAACCATAGATGGCAGGCTAAATTGTTCAATATCTTTCATTTAAGGTGTAATTTATAAATATGACAAGTTTAACAACCATAGCAAATTGTGAACGGGATTAAAATTTTACTACGAAACTAGTGGACTCTGAGGGTGGCCGTCATAATCTGCGCACTAAGCAAGTGATTAGGAAGATGATGAAGAAATTAAAAGGCACACTATATCCAGGCTATTTATCCGAATTTGTTGATTCCATGACATTCTCAACATTTGAGCCTATCTTATGGTTTTTAATGGCATATTTCGCAATAGAGGTTTGCACGTCCTTATAAAGTCCCATTCTTCTAAGAGCAATTGATGAGATTATAGACAAATCATATGAAGTCGCCGTAGTCTAGTAGGTAGCCCGGGTTCGAGCCTCAGGCCAAACATCAAAACGAAATATGAAAAAAATATATTTCTTAGGCGACTTCCTCTCAGCAGATGTCTGACAAAAACTCTGAAAGTAAATAAAACCTGCCATGAAAAAGTTTCTCAAAATCTGTCGTTCGGAGTCGACATTAAACTGTAGCTCCCGCCACTCAAGTATAAAATTAAGACACACAACATGAGTGGTGTGAGAAGCTAGGCCGTAATCCTGACTGAAGGGTTGTAATGGCCAATTATGTATGTATGTATGTGTGTATTTTTTAAATTTTCAATTTTTTTTGCAGTTTTACATATTTTTGTGTCTATTTTGAATGTCTAATAAACCTTTATGAGTTTAATTTAAAAAATGTTCATTTTAATTGAATTTCAATTAAAGAAAAGAGAAACTCAAAATTTTATTTTTAATTGCTTTCAAAAAATTTTATTTTGGCAAAATGCACTAAAAAAAACGCCACCGTAAAAAAGAAGAGCAAAAATTCTAATTAAAATTATCACACACTATTAATAACGGCACACTGCCTGCATGCCTGGTGACCCTATTTTCTAAAAATTGCAACGTTCTCTCTCTCGCTTATAATAATAATTTTTTTTGTCAACTCCTTCTCCTGCTGCTGCTGGGCTCCTCTTAATAGGAAATGTATTGAAAAAAAACACACAAAAACTATTATTTGTTTAAGAGTGTGTGTATGTGTGTGTGTGTTAAGAATAATGTCAACGACCTAAACGAGGCAGCAATGAAAGTACCGTAGAGCTCGTTGCCTCGACAAAGTGCATTGCACTCTTGTTATATGCCTATCTCTACTATACACATACATACGTTTCTAGAAATGTGTGTCTACTATTAAACTATAGTAGTAGCTGGTAGTAGTAGCAGTAGTAGTAAAATTTATAAACACAGAAATTATAACTGAACTCAATATTTTTGAAAAGAGCATATAAAAGCTTTATAGAGAGAGAAATGCATCAAACAGAGAGAGCATGCGAGTACGAGAGAGTAATAATTTTTAGAGCCAAAAAGAACCCATTTTTATTACAAAAAGAAAAACCCAGGAAGATGTGCTAAATGCTATATAACGTCATCATTTAACTACTTATTCTCTCCCTCTCTCTCTCTTTGTCTTTCTCTTTTGCAAACAAATAAACGCACTTACTCCTGTTCGCTAAGAGTACCCCACTTTAAGTATAACAAAACAAAACAAAAAAGAAAACAAAACTCTGCTTGCAGTTTCTAGGCAAACGGTCAATGACTTTTTCAGTGTGTTTTGTAACATCATCACCATCGCCATCATCATCATCATCGTCATTATAGGTTTGCATTGCATTTCTCTCTCTTTCTGTTTTTTTTTGCACAGAAAAAAAGTTCTAAAAACTCCTCTTCACTGTTTTGCTTTTTTAACCACTTGCTAATGCATGTTTGTGTGTATGTGTGTGCATTTGTTTTTTTTTTATAAGGTTATTGGCTTCTTTAACTTGATTGCATGTTAATACAACCACAACCACAAGCATAATTCATTCATTTCTTTTCAAAAACTTCTCTCTCTCTCTGCTAGAGTTTAAAACTAAAACCCCACCACTCTACTCCACTCCATACCACTCTCCCTTTAGTATATTCTTGGCGGTCGTTGTGTTTACACACACACAAATTCTAGAAACTTGTTTATTTCTTGTGCCGTTGTTGTTTGCCCGAGCTCCTCTATAACTCTAAGCAACGTCATCATCTATAATTACCCTGTGAAACGTCATTGCAAACAATCATTGTTTAGATCGCTTTACAACAATCAGTTGTAATTTGTTGTTGTTGTTGTTGTATTACGTAAACTTTATATAAATGGTAAAAAATCTGACAAAACGAAAGCAAGAGAGAGAGAGGGGCCTAAAGAATGGAAAAGAACATGCAATTTTCAAATTAAAAATTTTGCATTACAAGAGCGAGAAAGAGAGTAGAGAGGAGAGCAAGTTTGTAACTGTAAATGATCAAAAATCAATCAATCAGTTTTGGTCACTCAAAGAAATAGAAACAAGCAAAGAGAGCGCGAGAATAAGAGTAGAGAGGAGAGCAAGTTTGTAACTGTAAATGATCAAAAATCAATCAATCAGTTTTGGTCACTCAAAGAAATAGAAACAAGCAAAGAGAGCGCGAGAATAATAATGCTGTTGTGATGAAAGTCTGATGTGTGATAACTGTTTTGGCTTTAAATTTTGATTTTAATAATATTGGGTATGGGAAAAAGTTTGTTTAGAAATTTGCAAAAAAAAAAAAAATTAAACTTCTTTTTCTCCTTAAACTCCCTTTCTTATAAAGGATGATTTGCCATTTACGGAACACGGATCGACCAAAGAAGGCATAAAAATATTTAAGAAAACTTGCATCACAAAATGGTGTTTCCAATGTGGCCACTTTTCAAGCCTTACGGCGAGATTATGGTCGTCGTTACTGCGAGATTATTGGTCGTTGTATTCGCCAAAGAATTGGCATGATTTTAAAGAAATTTGTTGCAATTGAAAGCGTTACAGTTCTCAGACGAGGGAGGCCTCTGTGTATTATCGCAATGTACTCTTAGAGCCGAAAACATTGCTCCTGTTAAGCAAACATATGGCGCGAATCAAGCGAATCTTTGATTCGTAGGCATTCTCAGCAATTGAGCCTATCTTGCAGCTCTCTTTACAATGAATTTTGCAAAATCATGCAACAGCAATTGTGGCAAGATTATTAACAAATTTGAAGAGATTGTAAGCATTGCAGATGTATGTATTTAGGCCTTTGAATCAAGCATTTATTGGGAAAATCTAGAGGATAATTTGTATTTGTGGATTCCACGACGTTCACAGAGAATGGACCTAGTTTATGGCCTCCTTATGGCTCTTTCGTTTTTTGATTTAAATTTGCAACAAGTATGTATGTACAGTGAGCGACAAAAGTGGAGTAAATACCACTGAAATAATTCATTTTCTTAGGATAGCGAGAAAAGTAAATGAGAATAGTCGAATAAATTTCCAAAAATAAAAACAACAATTCATGATAAAGGAACTCTTTTTGTACTTAAGAACATAATAGAAAAATAAATAAAATTATAGTGGGTGTTGACTCACTTATGGCGCTCACTGTATGTGCACATATGTAGTAATCTAATCATTCACAACGCCCTAGATATTCTTAATTGGATGCAAGAAAGAGCAGACTTTCAATGCTGATTTATCGCACAAAATTTTTTAAGCACTTTGAAGTTAATTTCTCTCTCTTGAGGGTTTGGTTCACAAGCAAATTTTATACTTAATGGGTCTTCGAGTAGCCAAAAATACATATATTTTTTTTATTTTTTTTTTATTAATTTTTTAACGAGAACAAAATCAAGTTATTCTTTTTTTATCCAAAATGTCAAGCGCATAAATTATAATTTTTTCAATGCTTTTTTTTTGTTTGATAAAAACCTTTTAAAACACCTCTTTTTAACGCCTGTCATAAGCAATTTTTTTTTGTTTAAATATTTTTTTTTTTGTTAAAAGGTTTGCAACAACATTGTATGGCATAGACCAGCCAACAACAAATTTTAGAATGTCACTTTTTGTGTTTCAAGTCATGTGAACAAAATTTTAACCTAAATTTTACAATAACAACAACAATAATAACAACAACAACAAACATACTTAGAAACTATAACCAGACTAAAATGCAAGCGTCAAAAATTGTTATTTTTTAAGATTCTAGAAAACAAATTCAAAAAACTTTATGGAATAGCCTTCAAAATATCGTCTTGTTAACTGGTACAATCACCCAAAACAGAAAAAAACATAAAAACGATCTCTTATAAGAGGACACACCAACGAACGAACAACAATCAATACAACAAATAATCTTAATGCAAACGAATGCATGCACAACAACGAATGAACTCGTAAACAAAAAAAACAAAAACAGATTTTCAAGTTAAATTGCCAAAGACGATTGATTTAGAAACAATAACAACAACAACAACAATCACAATAACAATTATAAAATAAATATCCATTCATATAGTGTTAAAGTATCATTAAAGCGTAGAGTAGAGTTTGTAGCATAGTGATAGAGAGAGAGAGAGAGGCAGTGGTGGGAGAGTAAGCGAGAAAAAAAAATTCAATAAAACGTGACTACACCAACAGAATTGGGTGCGTCTAAGTGGAAATAATTGTAATAAAAAGGCAAAATAATTGAAAACAAAAAAAAAAACAATTGTTTCTGATTTGTTGTTGTTGTGTTTTGTTTTTATTTTTCTTAATAAATTGAATTTTTTTTTTTTGAAAAAAAAACGAACAAAAATTTACATTTTTGACGGCACCATTGCAAACAATTTAAATTTACTTAAGAAAAACTAGCAACAACAACAACAACAACAACAACAAGAACGACAACAACTAAACTACAAATACAATTTCAAAGAAACAAAAAAAGCAACTTTTTTGCAGTCCAAGTTAAGAATTGAATTTAAGAAACGAAACGAAACGAAATGTATGAAAGCAACAACATGAACATTGAAATGCATGCTTATGCACATGACGTTGGAACCGAACGTACAATGACAAACACACAACGACAAGCGACAGCGACTGCGAATTGTGCTGTGATGATTTAAAGTCAACCACCGCAGAAATCATTCACCTCAAAAAAGTTCAAAAGCTTAATTTTTCAGCTATTTTTGCTGCGTTATACGCTCACTTTATTTATGTATGTGGCAACAACAGAATTAAATAAAAAGAAAAAAATTAAAAATTATGAACGGTCGGTCGGTCAATAAAATAGCAAGAGATTCAATATAAAATGTCAAGTCTTAATATAACAGTTTGAAATATTTCATATGTTTTGTAGACAGTCATTTTTTTTCTTCATTTATAACCACAAATATAATAATTTTATTAAAAGTATAACAGTTTTGCAACTATTTTTCCGGCATTTATATCACATATGCAAGTATAACAAAACATTTCTTAAATATAACAGTTTTATGGAAAGTATAACAGTTTAAAATGTCTTATGTGTATAACAGTTTGACAACCAGCTAAACTGTTTTGTATAACAGATTTGTTTAAAATAACCTTAGTATAACAGTTATAGATTTATATAAAAATTAAATTCTTTGTATAACAGTTTTCGAGAATACATACATACATAATTGGCCATTACAACCCTTTAGTCAGGATTACGGTCTAGCTTCTCACACCACTCATGCATGTTGTGTGCCTTAATTTTATACTTGAGAGGCGGGAATACAATGTTTAACAAAAATGTTAATAAAACAGAGTTAGAAAACATTTAATAGAGAAAAAAGGTTATATAACAGTTAAATTTTGTATAACAGTTAATTTAGTTTTTATAACAGTTTTCTTTTTTTCTTTTCTTTCAACGAAAATTCTATATTATTAACACGGACATAGTTTTATTTGATTTTAGCAAAGAAAACTGAAAAGTATAACACTTAGATTTTTTGTATAACAGTTATATATGTTTTTTACATAACAGTTTTGTTTTTAAATCAATTTTAATAGAAAATTGAATATCATCAGTCGTTATAACAGTCTGATGTTTTGTATAACAGTTTTATGTTTTGTATAACAGTTTAATGTTTTGTATAACAGTTCATTTCAATTATCAATTTTAGTAGAAAATTTTGCTATTTTTTGTGTGAGAAGCTAGGTCGTAATCCTGACTGAAGGGTTGTAATGGCCAATTATGTATGTATGTATCTTGCTATTTATTAAAATATTTTAATATGCACTCAAATTTTTTTGTATAACAGTTTTGTTTCTAAGTCAATTATAATAGCAAATTTAAGGTCATCAGTCGTTATAACAGTTTGATGTTTTGTAAAACAGTTCGATTCAATTATCAATTTTAGTAGAAAATGTTGCTATTTATTAAAATATTTTAATAGGTACTTGAATTTTTTTGTATACCAGTTTTTTTTAATTAGTTTTAGTACAAAAGTCCTTACTATTGCATTGGAAAGATCAGGGGACAGAGATCGATAACATTTATAAAAAAATTTTAAAAAGTATTTGTAAAGAAAAACATAGGAGTATAACAGTTATAAACCAAATTTAAAAAGTATTTGTAAAGAACAACATAGGAGTATAACAGTTATATAAGAGTTTTTAAAGTACATATTTGTAAATTACTTGCAAATTGAGATGTATAACAGTTATATAACAGTTTATTTTAAATTTTTAAAGAAAAAGGAGGTGAATAATTGTTACATAAATTGTGTAATTCTGTTTTTATTGTTAGAAAAATATTTTTTCTTGTTTATTTTTACAAAAAAAAAGTTGTAAACCTTAAATATTTTTGTATCACATTTTTTAATACCAAACTACCCACCTTAAAATGTATTTCAGAAAATTTAAAATTTTTCTTTAGTTTTACTTAAATATCTACGCATACAATTACCTCATCAAAAACAAATGTTATTGAACACGTTTTCTTGTTGTTGTGAAAAACAACAACAATAATATTATCACGTTTCAGCGCTTTTGTTCTTTTAAAACCAAAAACAAAAAACCAAATTTTATTTCTAAACCGCAAATAGAAAAACGTACACTTAAATCGTACATACATGTGCATAGCCACGGTTAATGTGTGTTTTGGTTTTTATGCAGTCGCCGTTGTAGTTGTAACCAACGACAACGACGACAATGACGACGGCGACACCGCTTAAAAAGTTCATTAAACTCGTTAAGCCAGGCCAAATCAAATCAAAACAAAACGAACAAAACACATTTGTACTGTGTGTGCTGTGCTTCTAAGCTGTATGTGGAAAGAATGAAAGAAAAAACCCTAACCTAACGCACAATAAAAAATGTTAAACTACTAACGAAACACACATACACTCATGTACATACATACACACATAAGAAAGAGAGTGTATGAGAAAGAACAAAGTGTAGCTTAGAACATGAGCCGCTTTACAAAATACAAAAATGTTAGGAAAGCTACAATTATGCCGCCAATGTTTTTGGGAACATACAGAAATAAACCGTTAAACACTAACAATAAAACCTTTTCAAACAACAACAGCACAACAACAATTTCTAGGAATAAAAGAAATAAAACTTGCCTTACATTTTTAAGGGAATTTGCTTTTATTATCTCCACTCTCAAATGGGAAATTTCTTTCAAGAGAAGCTCATACATACATATTTTTGAAGAGCCTTTAATTGAAGACAACAACAACAACACCACCACCGCACTACCACCACACCACAGCAATAAATCCATGAGATATTGTTTTAATTTTAGTTTCAGAAATTCTAAAGAATTAAAAAAAAAAAACAACAACAAAAAAAATCGAAGGAAAAAAAAAAATAACTGTGAAGGCATTTGTCGCCATCATTAATGCTAAAACGTCGCCACTTGTGTTTTGTATTAGTGATCGGGTGGTGGTGGTGGGGGTGAGTAGTGCTCTGCTAAACGACTCTATTTACTGCATAATAATTATGCAACGAAATGTCTAAGTGCAAAATGTACTTGTACGCACTCTTTTTATGTGTATGCGTAAGTGTCTCTCTCTCTCATTAAGTTTTATAGGCCTTTGGATTATGAGTCGTTAAATGTGCCTCGAAAAAATTCTTTTAAGAAAGAGTACAACAACAACAACAGTTTCTTTTTAGATGCAACAAATGTTAGTGGCCGTAAATCATTTCCGTCACAAATAAAATGGCCAGGCATTCTTACGCCTCCCCCACCATCATCACCTCTTTAGCAGCATAACTGGAAGTTGTTTATTGCTGATTGGTGTCTGTCTTTAGTTTAGTCATGATAAAACAATTTTTGTCTGTGAGTCATTAACCGGAAAAAGTTATGACTACACATACATATATCGCTTAACAAGCCAAGACAAACACCTTTTTTCCCCCAATAAGATTTTGAAACTAAAGAGAGACCCGCAAAAATCCTTTACAAATCACACTTGTTCCCAATTTTTTATTATTTCTGTCAGTGTTTCTTTATAATTTTTCTTTTTTTTACAACAACATGCATGCTCTGGCTGCCGTAAATTTATTTTCGTTTTTAACCCATTTCTTCTTTCTGAAGCACTTTTTTTTTCTTTTTAATAATATTTTAACAAGATGTTTTTCGTTAATAAAATTAGTACAAAAAAATTTTTATTTTTGCGTTTTTCGCTTGTTTTGCAAAAAAAAAAAAAAAATTGTGGAGACCGCTGCCAACAACACACATTAAAACAAAAACAAATAGAAACACTATTTTTTTGATGGCACAACAAATATTTAAAATGACAAGGCATGACGTTTAGAAAATTTTCCCAAAAAAAAAATTACTTTTAATTGCCTCATAGACAGATAGACAGACACAAAAAAAAAAGAAGCGAAAAAAGCGCAACGCGCAAAGAAAATTACCCTTTTTAATAAGCACCGAAAATGTGCATTGCTTGCACAAATTTATCACACAGAATTTTTTTTGTTTAGAACAATATTTTGTTTTAGTACAACATTTTGGTATTTAAAACCAAAAGAAAAGAGCGTGAAGTGAAATATTATATACTAAAATTTAGTACTAATTTTTTTTAACAACAGCTTAAGTTTTAGCACTAAATATCTTTAGTTGAACATTTTTAGTACTATAAAAAGTTTTAGTACAAAATATTTGAATCTAATGCGTTTAGGATAAAATTTTTTGTACCAAATCCTCCAACTACAAGATATTTAGTATAAAATACTTTTAGTACAAGGTTTTTAGTACAAAATTTTGAATACTAAATACTTTTGGAACACATTTTTAGTACTTAATATTTTGGAATAACATTTTTGGTACTAAAAACATTTGCTAAATACTAGATACCACGTGCTTTCAGTAAAACATTCTTGATACAAATTTTTTAGTGCTAAATATTTTAGCGCCAAAAATTTTGTACTAAAAGTAATTAGTAAATGTTTTAGCGACAAAAATTGTGTACAAAAATATTTACTAAATACTATTTACTAAATACTTTTAGTACAAAAATACTATTTACTAAAAACTTTTAGTACAGAAATACTATTTACTAAATACCTTTAGTACAAAAATACTATTTACTATATACTTTTAGTACATAGTTTTTGGGGCTAAAATATTTACCAAAAACTTTTAGTACACAATTTTTAGTACTAAATACTTCAGGTACAAAGTTTTTAATACTAAAATCCTTCTGTTACAAAGTTCTTAGTACTAAATATTTTAGGAATAAATATTTTAGCACTAAATACTTGTGGTATTAAATACTTTTTAATATTTAGTACTAACATTTAATACTATATACTTTTTAATATTTAGTACTATATACTTTTTAATATTTAGTACTAAATACTTGTTAATATTTAGTAAATACTTTTTAATATTTAGTACTAAATATTTTTTAATATTTATTACTTTTTAATATTTAGTACTAAATAATTTTTAATATTTTAAATAATTTTTAATATTTAGTACTAAATAATTTTTAATATTTTAAATAATTTTTAATATTTAGTACTAAATAATTTTTAATATTTTAAATAATTTTTAATATTTAGTACTACATACTTTTAGTACACAATATTTAGTACAACATACTTTTAGTACACAATATTTAGTACTAAATACTTTTAGTACACAATATTTAGTACCAAATACTTTTAGTACCAAATTAACGAAAGAACGAAATGAGGAAACAACAACAACAACTAGCCAACACGGCAACCCACTGATAAAATTTTCTCCTTAAACATATCCCCCCAAGCTAGGCAATCCTGTTTATTTCAACCCTATTAGTACATCCTCAAGTTTGCAGTCCTTTAGATCTACCAAGTTCTTTGAAACATTCTATTCTTTCAACGAAATTTTGCTGGTTTTTTTTGTTAACAATTTGAAAAAGACAAAAAAATAAAAAAGCGACGAAAAAGCTAATGATTGTAGGCCAGTGGAAAATTTTTTTGTTGTTATTTTTATACATTTTTAATTTTATTCTTTTATTTTTTTTTGTTGTTATTTTATTTCGTTTAACGACAACAAGAACAAACTGTGTGTATATTTTTAAATATTATGCAGTTTTTGCACAGTGTGTTGTGTTTGTGTATTCCCGCCTGGCCTGACTGTTGCTGATTACATACACGTATGCCACCTAAAAATGAAATTTATAAATTACAACAAGACAACAACAACAACAACAACAACTGCATACAATAAAATGAGGTAAAAATCCAAAATAAAAAAAATCTAAACCTACCTCACTTAACAAAATATTTTAACCATACCAACAACAACAACAGCAGCAATAGTCATTGACATGCTCGCTCTCTTCGTACTCTCTATGCCTTTCTCTAGAAACCAACCAGCAAATAACCGAAATACTTATATTATATGGTTTTTGGTGTTGTTATTGTTGTTGTTGTTGTAAAGAAGAACAAACGTCACGAATATCATTAAAAAGGAAATGAAATTTTTTTATTTTATTTTTCGTACATGTACATACATACATACACATATTGTTCTTGTGTTTTTGTTGTCGTTAATAATAATGAAATGTTATAATATATTACTGTGTTCTTGTGTTGTTGTCGTAGTTAGTTCTGCTATTATTTTAGTACTAGAGAGCCCCCCAGTGCCCCTTATTCTTATTGACTGACTGACTGACTACCCAACTACTGAGTATGCTTTGTATGCATAAACAGTAGTAAAGAACTAAAGAGTTGTAGGGTGGGTGGTGTGGTGGTGGTGGTGGTTGTGGTACTTAAAAGCCAGAGTCAGTGTCTCTTATCATCAACCATTTTTATGCATTTTTTTTTTCAACTATTTGTTCTTGTTGATTGTATAGGTTTAAAAGTGTGTGTGTATGTGTGTGAGTGTGTGTTTATTTAACATTGTAGGTCGTAAGCGGTCGTTGGTTTACAATTTTATTTTATTCTGTGTTCTTTTTTGTTGTTTTTTTTGTGACTTAAGCTCTATTTTACACATACACACTTACTATCGCTTACAAAAAGCTAGACTCACATGCCATAGAGGGGCCGTGCATGCATGTTTAGGCAAAATAGAATAGAAACCCAAAAACAAAATAAAATAACATTGAGTTGTTGTTGTTGAGTATGGTTTTATAGTTGTTATGTGCTCATGTATACTTTTTTTCCTTCTTCTATTCAAGAGAAATGCAAAATAACAATATTAAAACGTACATTTAGAGAGAAATGCATAATCTAATACACAGATACACACACACACACATGTACGCATAAGCATACACTAAATTGCTAATAAGTCAGTGAACCTTTTTTGTGTATAGTACACTGAGAGAAAAGTACATATGTACATACATATGTATGTAAAGAATGGTTTTACTTTAAAATTTACGATTTAATTTCTAGAACGAACTCAGATTTAATACTCAAAATTTAAGAAAATAACATTTAGTACTAAAAATGTTTTTAAATTATTTTTTTTTAATAAATTTAGTACTAAAATTTTTTTTTAAAACAAATATGGATTTAAAAATATTTGTAACAATAATTTAGTACTAAAAGTTTCTAAAACACACATTTAGTACTAATTTTAAAATTAAATTAATTTAGTACTAAATTTTTTTAAAAACAAACATTTTGTGATAAAAACTTTTACAGTAAAGATTTAGTACTAAAAAAGATTAGTATCAACAACCTCTCAAACAACAATGGTAGTACTAAAAGAGTTTATAAAACAATGTTTTTGTACTAAACATTTTGGAAATTAAAAATGTGTACTAAAACATTTTAAAACAAAATTTTGTACTAAAACTTTTTAAAACAAATATTAAGCGGTAAAAGTTTTTAAACAATTTTGTACTAAAAAGTTTTAATGTAAAAATTTTAGTACCAAAATGTGGGGTGAGAACTAAGAATTACGAGGGAATTTATACAAAGAATTGTTTAAACTAAAATTTAAAACAAAGATTTTTTAAAACAATAATTTAGTACTAAACATGTTTAAGACGAAAGAAGTTTCTAAAACAAATATTTAGCACTCAATGTTTTTAAACAAAAATTTTGTACTAAAAAGTTTTAATGTAAAGATTTTAGTACCAACATGTGTTGAGATAAAAACTAGTACTAAAAATTAGCGGGAATTTATACAAAAAATTGTTTAAATTAAAATTTTGAACTAACATTTTTTATAAAACAAGAATTTAGTACTAAACATGTTTAAGACATAAGAAGTTTCAGTGCTAAAATGTTTTTAAATAAAAATATATTATTATCGACCAAAATTCAATAACAAAATTTTTTATTTAAATATTTTGTAACACAAAATTTAGTACCAAGCATTTGAAAACAGTACATGTGTAAACAGTACTAAAAAAAATTAAGAAAATAGTACCAAACATTTTTTAAATTCAAAATTTAATATGAAAAAATTTTTATAACAATAATTTTGGTACTAAAAATGTATTACGGACCATAAAAATAGGTAATAAAAATTTAGTACCACTTCTCCCCCATTAAATTGAAATAATTGTTTAAAAAAAATTTTTTTTTCAGTGTTATTCTGTGCCTTTTATTTTCTAGTTTAAAGCTTATCTTGGTTTATTAAAATATTTATTATTACATATTATTATTATTATTATTTAATTCTTTATTACACTATTTATGCGTATACATAGGCTTTACATAAGTAGTTTTATTAAACAAAATTTAGTACAATACTTATGTACAATGCTTATGTACGTATAAAAAACAGCAGTGTAGTTAGTGTTGTCATAATAAGTCTCAAAACACTTGAAGAAAATTATGCATTCAAAATAAGCATGATTATGCATGATTACTATGAGTAAGCAGACACAAAACTCATACCTACAAATAATTCTAAATTCGAATTTTTGTGAATGCACGCAGTTTACACAGTTACTTTTTCCGTTATGACACTCTCTCAGGTTTTGTTTCTTTTGCTCGCTCGGCTATTATAACCGAAGAGTGCTTTCTTTGCTTTCTAGTTAAAGTCAGACAAAATTGTTACTGTTTTGGGATTTTTTTTTTGTATTGTTTTTTGTTATTGTTTTCCGTATAAATCTGTACTCATTAGCATGTATAGAGATTGTAAAGCGAGATAGAGAGAGAGAAGAACTGTTACAGATTAATCTGTTTATGTTTGTTTTTCGGGAAGCAATGAATGTATTTCGTGTAATTAGGTCGTTTATAAAGGGTTCTCACTGTATTTTGTATTGTTTTTTGTTTTTTTGTTTTCATTATGACGACAATATTTAATAGAATGTTGATTGCATGTGCCAGTGTGTGTGTAAAGTTCTTATTTATTATTGCGCTCAGTATTATATGCTGTGCATAGCAATGCACATTACTATACTGGTGTGGTTTGTGTTGTGTGTAGAGTGCGTAAATGAGTGTTGTTGGGTGTATAATTGTATTGATGTTGGTGTAGTATGGTATGGAGCGGAGTAGAGTGGTGTGTTGTGTGGTGTGGCTAGTGTATAGCTCTGTTGAACTAAAGGTTATTGACCACTACACAATGGGTAATTGGGTTAAATAAGAGGAATTGATAAGCCAAGCCGCCTTATAAAATGTAAAATAATAATAAAAATTAAACAAAACGAAATAATTATTATAAAATAAAATTGTAATTAATTTTAAAAACACATACACATACATACATTTGTACACAGACAATGCTGCAATTAAGTTGTTATTAATAGTGACATAAAAGCACACACAATAAAAAAACATTAAAGAAAAGAGGGGCACCGCTTTAGCAAGACATAAAATATTTACATACGTCCAGAATGTTCTAAAATTGAAAATAAATTCAGAAAATATTCAAAGAAATTAACAAAATTTTCAGCAAAAATTAAAAATTTTAATCGTTTGTTTTAAGGAAAATTTTTAAATTTTCAAATGATTTCATGAAACTTGGCTTGTTTTGACCTTCTAATTGATTCCTATTGTGGATCACTTGTTTAATACAAAAAAAAAGACGTACAAAATTTGGCGCTTTTTCCTCTTTGGAATTTTAAATTTCCATGGAAAATTATGTTTTTTTTTTACAATCGCCAACCAGCCAGCCATTTAGTCAGCCAAAACATTCGCATATTTGGCGGAGACTTAGAACAGAAAAAAATTAAAAGAATTGTAAAAAAAACAGAAAAAAAACAGTCGCACAGCAAATCAAGCAACCAACCAACCACGTACATACTTTGCAGCCAGTCAGCGCCAAAGTTTAGGTCGCTTGCGTTCAATAACCTCAACGTAATACTTACGAAAACAACAAAAACAAAAAATATCTACACCAACAACAAGAACCAATTTGTTTGCTGTGCTGTGCTGCACTACAAAAATAGTACAATCAAATTGTGTAGCAACAAGAACAACAACAACAGCAACAATATTTTTGCAAGGCAAGCCACACACAACAACAACAGTGTAGGCAAAAACAAAAAATTGCAATTTTTATATTTTGAGTGTGTTTTTTACGTTATTTTGAGTGTAAAGCTTTAGTTTTTTGAAGACATGCGCAGCAAGAGTTTTGCATAAAATGCTTTTCGAAAGCAGAATAGCAAATGTAGGGGAGCTTACACAAAAAAAATTAAAGAAATTCAGAAATGCAAAGGAAATGATGACCAAAAATATACGCACATAAAATGAAAGAAGAAAAGACTTGGAAATAGGTTTTCTAGAAATTTTCCCTGCTTTACAGAGGTGTAGAATGGTTTCTTCAAAGAATTGCAACTTTTTCTAGATAATTTTTATATGCGATTTGTACAAATTTGAAACAAATTGATTTGAATTCCATTTGTTTTATCTATTTAAACAAATATTTGTTCACAAATTACCTCAAATCTCTGAACTATACTAATTTGTATTGCTTTTAACTTTTTCTTAATGAGTTTTAAAAGCAACATTTGATCAAACATTTGCTCAAACTTACCTCAAATATTTAAATTTACATAATTATTCAAACATTACAACATTTTTTATATAAATTTTGCAACAAAATTATTAAGGCAAAGAGTTTGATCAAAATTTGTACAAATATTTGTGCAAACGCTTGCTCAAACTTACCTTAAATATTTAAATTTACATACTTGGTCAAACATTACAAAATTTTTTTTATACATTTTGAAATAAAATTATTAAGACTAAAAGTTTGATCAAAATTTGTACAAATATTTGTGCAAACACACATGCAAAATTATGTAAAGTCAGCCAGATTTGTTATAGTTTTTATGTTTCGCTTAAATAATTAAATTTTTTCTAAAAATTAAATATCCAAGACCATAATTTGAGCAAAGTTTGCGCAAATTCTTGAAGCATATTATTTAAAAATAATTTTAAAACTAAATTATTTTTATTAATTCAACAAGAATTTAATTTAATCACATATTTGGTGGCATTTTATCCTTTTTTTAAACTATTGCCCTTGTATTTGAAAAACAATTTAAACAAATGTTTGCACAAGTCTGGCTTATAGGAAGGTATAAAAAATTATTTTTATATAAAGATACTTGTGTATGGCAAATAACAATCGTTTTTGCAAACATTTTCTAAGAAACATTTGTTATTGTGCCAAATTGGTTCAAATTTGATGTAAAATTTGTGCAAATTTCCTTCAAATTGTTGAAATTTTGCCTTTTTTTTGTGTTTTCTTTTTAAATTTATAATTTCTCTAATAGTAATAAATGTTTTTTGAAACTAGTTTGTGCAAAATGTTCGTAATTTTGTTTCTGTTTGTGTTAAATTTGCTCAAATTTTCTTCAAATTTCTTAAAATGCAGTCGATTTTTTCGACTTTTTATAGATTTTATAAGTAACATTGGTATATAGCAAGTATTTGAGCAAAATTTTGCTCAAACTTTTACTCAAACATTATTAAATTTGGTAGTTTGAGTCTTTTTATAAATAATTTCTTTGCTTTCTTAAAGAAAAAGCTGAATTTGATAAAAGTTTGAACAAAAATTAAGAAAATTTTTGCTTATTTCTTAAGCAAACTTTATTCAAAATGCTTCAAAATTTATAAGAAAGGTCATTGACATTTGTATCAAGAAGCAAAATATCGGCTTAAGTATTATTTGAAAATAATTTGACATGTGTTGGCTTAAATAAACAATAATTAATAAGAAAAATATAAAAGATTATGAGTCATTTGTTGGAGATTTGATTAAACGTACGTATAAAAAATATGTATGTTGGATATTATTAATAAATGTTATGCAATGTAAACCGCCCTAAATAAATTGTGTTAAGACATTAAAAATCGCAAAAAACAAAGACCAGGTGCTTGAAAGCATAAACTCTACTTCAGATACTACATATGTATGTACGTATGACTGTGTCTCAAATCTGATTCAGCAGGCTGGCTGTGTGTGTGTGTCATGTGTGTGTGTGTATTACAAATCCAATGTTTTATTTATTTATTGTTTGTATGTGACGGACTTGTACAAAGATAACAGAGAAAAAAATCCCCACAATCATAACGTTTTTTTATTACTTTTTTACTGTTACACGACGATGTTTTTATGACTCACCTCAAAATACTGCGATTTTTAGGCGATTTTTTGTTTCTTTTTTCAAAATTATAACGCATTTTTGCGTTTTTTTTTTGTGTGTGTTAATATGCATGTGACAAACCAACGCATACACTTGCACACACACATATGCAAACATTTGCAAAAACTAGTTTTTCTATAGAATTTACATTTGTATGCACACGAGTGTACGTACATATTTGCTATCAAAGTTGATTTACAAAAAAAAAAACAAAAAAGTTCATTAAACTATCAAAGCAGTTGACTTTGTTACAATTTTTGCAAGAAACAAAAACAACAACAACAAAAAATTAATACTATTAACGTGTTTGTTGCTGCTATCTTTCTAAAAAGCTTGTGTTATTTGATCAGCAGCTTGATTATAAATAAAGTGGTGGTGTGGGCTTTTTAGCGAGTTCATTAGCCAATTAAGACCTTAAAATAGAAATATATACATATGTACATGTGTATGTATTGGATTAACAAAAATAAACGTAAATATTTTTATTTTCCTTCAATTCCTTTGGTAATTGATCAAAAATTCATTTAAAATTGGTTACAATTCACTTAACATCTTAGCTAAGGTTATTCACCTTTCGTATGAAATTTCTCTCTCCCTATTACAGTTCAATAAGTGACCATTCCTATAAACAAACATTGAAACATTCTTTTAAAAGCCAGCCTATGTTAACGTTAACATTGCTGTTAAATCCAACATCATATTTTTAAGGTTACATAGTCTTGTAAATCCTTAACACTCTCGCACACACTCTCTTTCTTTGATGCAATAAAAACACACCACTTTTCTTTCATGTATGTAGTATAGTCAGAGAAACAGGAGCTCTTAGCAACACACCAACACAAACAAACAAAACAACACCACCCTCCTAAACACCATTCCTTATACACACTACACAGGCAAACGTACATACATATACTAAAAACGAATAAACTTCGTAACTCTCTGTTAAAAAAAAGAGTCCGTTCGTGTGTTCTGTTCTGTTCTATTTGAAAACGTACGTTTAAACGAACTGTGTCTGTTAACTTCGTGGATCTCTGTTAAAATCCGTTCGTTTAACATAAAAATGTTTCTCAATTTAAAGCAGCAACTGGCTGGATGCCTCTGTATTGAAACTGCAGTCACTCGCGCTGGTTTGCTCAGTTGCTACAACATTCGTTTAGCTGCTGCAGATGGATGCTACTTTGTTGTAGGCTCTCTGTATGCTAAAAGAATGCTACTCTGCATAAATGCTGTTACAGTGTAAATGCTGTTTGTAGTGTGTTAACGTTTCATATGTATGTATGTCGTCTATGTGTGTTGTGTTTGCATTGCTGGTCGTTCGGTCATTGAACGTTAAGTCGGTCAAAGCAAACAACAACCCCTGGCAGCAAAAACAACAAAAAAAAAAAACACAAGAACTATAACAACAACTACATGCACACGTACATACACGTGCAATGTACACTTTTAATAAGAAAATTGAAACTAAACTAAAGTGAACTCACTCTCTCTCTCTCTCTCTCTTTCGCTCTCTATCAACATGAAATTTAGCTCAATGAACTCGTATGACCTCAAGACAACAACAGAGAAAAAACAAAACCAAAATAGGCAAGCAAGAGATTTCAACAAAAAAAAGGGTTCCCTTTCTCTTGAAAGTTGCTGTCGGGATAAGGAAAATATTGTTTTTGTTTGGAGAGAGTGTGGTGGGTGTTTGATGAGTTTGAGAAAGGGAGAGTGGTAGAATACAGTGGTGTATGGTGTAGCAAATATTGGAAATTCATTAATTTCTACTTATAAAAGGCATATTAAGGGTTAACTAACTTTAACCCTAAGAAAGGAGAAGCAAAATTTATAATAAAAGAAATATTGCCCTCCAGATACTTCTAGACCATAATATGTACTTACGTCACAATAGTCATTTTTTCCAATGGAATTGGATTTCCACAATTTTTCTAGGTTCTATGAGCTCCACATACAACAACTTTGCTTTTTGAGGTAAACACAGCGTGAGAGATGAACCTCAGAAGCTAAAAAATATTTTGTTTGAAAAATTAAAATTGAAAGCCGTTGCTCTAGCATTCAATCAGGAGTTAAACTAAAGAAAAATATGCTCTAATAAAGCATAGCTAGTCTAGTACAGCTAGTATCTATAAATTGAGTAGTGTGGTGTATTCAAGACACACAACATTACACAAGTGAACTGAAGTGCCAGTTTTGTGGCTTGGCGGCCTAATTCTCCACCAATATCATGAAATTTTGAAGCCATTAGACCCTTTTTTTTTGCTTTGGCCAGAGTTGTCTAAAGACACTTTTGTTCCAACAAAAGAGTGCATGATTCACCATCACTGGTGCCTACGTACTAAACCCACCACACTACACACTTCAACCACTCTTCCCCCCACGGGACTGCCGTAAGGTATTGCTTCGCGGAGGACTGATTAGCATTAAAGCTGTATCAGTTCAAATCAAATTTCGCCTTCGTTCCTCCAACCTTTGGAGTTCCAGCATAACTTCAGCCATTTTCTGGCTGTATTACATACATAATTGGCCATTACAACCCTTCGTCAGGATTACGGCCTAGCTTCTCAACACCACTCATGTTGTGTGCGTTAATTTTATACATGAGTGGCGGGACCTACAGTTTAAAGTCGACTCCGAACGACAGATTTTTTGAGAAGCTTTTCATGGCAATTTTTTTACTCTCAGAGTTTTTGCCAGAAATCTGCTGAGAGGAAGTCGCCGAAGAAATACTTTTTTGTATTTTGTTTTTGATGTCTGGCCTGGGATTCGAACTCGGGCCTTTCGTCTAATAAACCAACACACTACCTACTAGACCACGGCGACTTCAAATTGGCTGTATTGGCTCCATAAAATCCTAGAATTCATCACCTCTTTCATAAGCCGGTTTGGTCCCAAACTTGTTTCCCCGGGCCATCTAAATCTAGGGCAGCATATTAGAATATACTCCGCATCTGCCTCCTCATCTAGACAGTTTGGGCATATAGGGGAAGTGTCATGACCAAATCTGTGCAGGTATTTTCTAAAACGTCCATGACCAGTTAGGCACTGGGTCACGTAGTAGTTCAGCTCGCAATGTTTGTTCTCCATCCAAGGAGTTTGTCAGCAACAAGGTGAAATGTTCATCTTCCCTTTAAACTGTTCTCACATCGTGACTGCCATTTGTGCATGGAAGTCCCTCGTTTCTCCGCCTATGTAAGCCAGTAGTAGACCCTGTTTGAAGGTTTATGGTCCGAATACTGCCTGAAATATAACCGAAAGTGGACGAAATCTAACTCAAAGGTAAACAACTGTTTTAACCTATTCCGAAGCTGTACTTCGTACATAATGACAGGACTCTCTAGGCATTAGAATTAAATTAAAGTTTCATGGAAATAAGATTAAGTTTAGAAAAATAATTTTCTTTTAATATTTATTTCTTTTCCTTTGAAGAAAAACAATTTTCCCTTCTGTAGTGTGATAGTTTCTCGATTTTTCTACCCTTTTACGGTATTTTTTGCATGCAAAAGAGCGCCAATACAACACACACACAGAGCATAAGAGAGCAAAACTTGAGAAAAAAAATCTGAAACAAAAAAAAAAACCCAACAAAAGTAAAGCAAAAGGTTATTGAAGTTTAAAGTCCTCAATTATAAAAGCACAACAACAACAACAACAACCAATTGGGAGTTGGGCATTTTAAAAGGGAATCAAAACAAAACAAAATAAAAAAACAAGAAGAATATCAATCATTCACTCAAAAAAAAAAAAAAAAAAAGGCACAGAAAAAAATGGGGGGAACGATGAACAGAAGAAATAAATGAATGCATGCATTAACGGTATTTTAACTCTTTACATTTCTATGTAAATAAACATTTCCTGTTGTTCTCATCTCTCTCTCTCTCTCTGCATAGGTACATAGGTTTACATAGATAGTTTTATTGTATTTTAATTATACGTTAATGATTAGTTATTTATGAGTAATTAAATGAAAATTTTACTAAAAAATGAAAAATGAAAGACAAAAAAAAATGGGTGTTATGTGTGTATAGATGATGACATTTGTTAATAAAACTTTTGATATTTAGGCGCTGTGTTTGTTGTTAAACAAAACAAATCAAGAAAAAAAAATTATTTTATGAGGCCTTAAAAGGCCAATAAAACAGAACTTTTTTTCTTCTTTTTTATGGCGTTATTGTTAATAATGGTGTTATTGTTGTTGTTGTTGCTGGTATTGACCAACCCATTTTTTGAGTTTAAATCGAATGGAATGGAATGGAATGGAATGGAATGGAAAAACGTGTGTTTTAAAGGTAGCAAATCAGGAAAATTATTGACATTTCAATTATAAACGTCAACAACAAACACTCCCCCCTACACTTTAAAAAAAAAATGAATATTTTCTATAAAATTTGTACAAATTTAGTACAAACTCTTGAGCAAACTTTTGTCAAATTGGGGGTCTTTATGTAACAAAATTTAAAATCTATTTATTTGATTATGAAAACCAAAAAAATTAATACAATTTACACAAATTTTACACAAAAGTTTGCACAAACTTTATACAAACTTTTGTCAAATTGAAGTCTTTATGTAGAAAAATTATAAATCTATCAAAAATTATAAATGTATTAACAAATTTTATACAATTTACACAAATTTTACACAAAATTTTACACAAACTTTATACATACTTTTGTCAAATCGGGGCCTTTATGTAGAAAAATTATAAATCTATCAAAAATTATAAATGTATCAACAAATTTAATACAATTTAAACAAATTTTACATAAAAGTTTGCACAAACTTTATACAAACTGTTATCAAATTGGGTTCTTTATGTAGAATTATTAGAAATTTATTTATTTGATTATGAAAACCAACAAATTTAACACAATTTACACAAAATTTACACAAAAGTTTGCACAAACTGAATACAAACTTTCGTCAAATTGGGGTCTTTATGTAGAAAAATTATTATTATTTGCTCAAACTTTATACAAACTGTTGTCAAATTGAGGTTTATTTAGTAAAATTATAAATCTCTTTATTTGATTATGAAAATCAACAAATTTAATACAATTTACACAAATTTTAGACAAAAGTTTGCACAAACTTTATACAAACTTTTATCAAATTGAAGTCTTTATGTAGAAAAATTATAAATCTATCAAAAATTATAAATGTATCAACAAATTTAATACAAATTACACAAATTTTAGACAAAAGTTTGCACAAACTTTATACAAACTGTTGTCAAATTAAGGTTTATTTAGTAAAATTATAAAACTATTTATTGGATTGATGTGTAAAACTAACAAATTTAATTCAATTTGATCTAATTTTGAGCAAATTTTGAGTAAATATTGCACAAATCTTAAGCTACCAATTAGTTTTTATTTTTCAAATGCATAAAAACAAACATTTCACAGGAGATATTAAAAAAAGAAACCATTTGATGGACATTTTTTTTACATTTCGAGTAGTTTGCACAAACATTTGTACAAATTTGAGGGAAATTATTTTTTTTAATTTCATTAAAGGGACAAACTTCATAAAAAAATTTAAATTGGAATGCTTTTTAAAAAAATTGTAGAAATACTAACAAAACGTATAAAATTTAATCGTTTTAAAATTTTTTTAAAATATTTTTTAATAAAAAACTTGTCTCTACTTTTACTCTACACTATCCTGTTTTATGCCATGTTCTGTTAAAAACACCAAAAATCCCTTAAAAATTAAAGAAACAATAAAACCTTTAAGGTAATCGCATTTGTATGTATGTATGTGTGTATGTGGTAAAAGCAACACCATCCCATACATACATACATACATACACACATGCATTGACATGTACACTAAGAAATTTAGGCTACAGGGTTTTTGAACTTTGGCCACTAAGGAGTTGAGTTAGTCAAAAAAGAATACAAAAAATGGCTCTCCTCCTATTCATCCATAATTTCCTTTAATTACCCCCGTTTTGTTATGAAAACACTGTAGGTGTTTGGCAGTGTGGTGGTTGCTTCCTTGCTTGCTTGTTTTGACTATAATACTTCCTGTATTAATAATAATAAGCACTTGGACACACACACACACTCATACACTTATTATAATATACACTGCAAAATCGAGAGTGTAAAAAACTTACCCTTACTCTCCTTCCTATGTGGTGCTCTGTGTTATTATTCCTCTCCACCATTAAAGAAACCAGTTTTTTGCTTAACCACCAAATGCATGCAATTTTCTTGTTCTTGTTGTTGTTCTTGTTTACCCCTTTCTTTATATCTCTCTCTCTATAAGGCAGCCAGAGCTAGCTAGCTAGAGTGCCTTGCTAACGCTGTAACAGTGCTGTTGTTATACAATTGACGTCGTTGTAGTGTAGTGTTGTAGATATGGATGGATGTGTGTGTGTGTGTAGTATATGCAACACACAACAAGAGTTTATGTAGACAATAACCTCGAGTTCATTTACCTTTTCTGTGTTGTGGTTACAACAAACCATACAAACAAACTTCATTTATGTACAACATCATTAACATCATCTTCAAACAACATTATCATAATGATACAACATGTGCAGACATTTACATTTACTCTCTTTCTCTCGCTCTCTCTCTCTCTGTGATTTTTTTCCCTGTGTAATTATGCTTATGTTTGCCATGGCCACTGAATGTTTGAGTTGTTTTAACAAACTTGCGCATAAAATATGAGTTCAAAATATAGACACAGACAGAGAGAGTGAGAGATTGAGAGAGAAAGAAATTGAGTTAAAGAGCCGAGCATAATTATGGGCAAAACCTAAAGAAAGTTATGCAGTTTTCTTTAAAGGAATTTATGTGCAGTTATTTTTCAGTAGAAGAGCTCAATTGAGTGAGTGAGTGAGTGAGAGAGCGAGAGTAACAATAGAGCCCAATTGTTGCTTGTGTTTAACACAAAAGATGGGAAAATCCTAATTGCAATGGCGTAGCTAATAGGGGGGATAGAGGGGATCTATTGAAATGAAAACCTTGTCATTATGCATGAAATCCTAGCTTAATCTCATTTAAATGATCGTTTCTAGATGGATTACACAAGTCAATGCTTTTGAGGTAGCTTTTCACATTTTATGCCATTATTTTGGGAGTATCTTCGTCTTTAAATATTCTCCCGTTAGAGGATTATCGGCGATACGATGTTTGAAGAGTAGCCGCCACCAAAAATCTTAACATCTTCAAATAGCTGGATCTGGTTGGCCAATTGAAGTCACTAATACATGGAATTGCTGTTCCTCATACAAAATCAGTCTGTTTGTAAGGCTCGTGGCACTGTTTTAAGGAAACAACGTACCACGTACCCTGTACCCAGTTCGAACTCTTCAATCGCAGGCCAAAAAAACGTCGTTTGCGATAGTTTTGCTTACATACATTATCATTGAGTGAGGAGAAACAGGTTTCAGACGGCTAAAGAAAATTTTGTGGGAAATTTTAGCACTAAAATCCTGTTCCTCTAACAGCCACTGCGCTGGCCAACTTCCTTCTCTTCCCTGATTTTGGTGGAACTTGGTCAGTACAGAGACTGCGTCCACTCGTGGCATCACAACGGGCTTTGATATGAGATCTACCACTTCGACGACCTAACCTAACCTAACATCCAAACAGCTTTAAATGTTGCAAGAGTTCGAATTAAATTGCCTGGTGTAGCTAGCAAATTTAAATGTAAGACCACCCTACATACATACATACATAATTGGCCATTACAAACCTTCAGTCAGGATTAGGGCCTGGCTTCTCACACCACTCATGTTGTGTGTGCCTTAATTTTTATACTTGAGTGGCGGGACCTACAGTTTAATTTTTGAGAAACTTTTTCATTGCAGGTTTATTTACTTTCAGAGTTTTTGCCAGAATTCTGCTGAGAGGAAGTCGCCGAAGAAATACTTTTTTGTATTTTGTTTTTGATGTCTGGCCTGGGATTCGAACTCGGGCTTTACGTCTAATAAGCAAACACACTACCAACTAGACTATGGCGACTACCACCCTAAGGAGCCGTAAAATATACCCAACCACTGTGAACGCTGTAAAATCAACAAATTCCTCTAGGTTTTCTTTAAAAAAAAGCGATAATTTCGCATGTGAGTACAATAAGTATACGATTCCCAGGCCTGTATACTCGTACATCTGTAATGCTGACAATCTCTTCAAATTTGTTTACAATTTCGAGCATAATAGATCGATCAATCGATAACAATGTACGTTAATATGTCAAATTATTGAAGAGCGTACTTTCTAAATGAGTCATTTTGTTTTTTATGAAGATCACATGATTTATTTTGCATAATTACGGTTATTTTCCTATAAAACCACTACTACTACTACTACTACAAACAACAGATGACGTTTTATTCGTCTTTTCTTTTCTTTTAAAACGAAAACATAAATTCGAGTGTCAAAAATAATAACATAACATAACAACACATTTCTTTATAACTATAACAGCTAAGGCACGTCTATGCTTTTTTAAACAACAGCAACAGCAATAACAACAATAATAATAACTATCAATAAATAGACGTTAACAAACAAACCAATAAATAAATACACAATAAATGGATACTGACTGACTAAGTGATTGTGATAATAATGACGACGAAAAATGATGATGATGCTGCTCACTGCTACTACTGTTGTTGTACATAGATGTTGATGTGATATTGGATATCATATCATGTTATGGCATTTTGATGTGTGTGTGTCTGTGTGTTTGCAATGTAATAGTTATGTGAAGATGTGAAATTTTTTAGCTCTCACTTTCTTTTGAAAACTTGTTTGTTTTATTTTTCTGCTGCTGCTGCTGCTGCTGCAGACAAACTGTTTTTTTTATATAAAGGGGCAAAGAGAAGAGCACAAGTTGGAAAGAGAGCAAAGAAGGCAAATGCGTTTAAGAGGTTGTGTGTGCCTATCATATACTCACACACAACAAATGCAAAGATGTGCTTAGAGAAGAAGCTACTGAACTCATTATCATCGTTATTAAACGATGATGATGATGATGATGACGATGATTATTATAATGAAAAGAAGTAAGAAAAATAACAAGCAAAAAAAACTAAAACCAAAACAACTTTAGCTGAGTTCATTCACTTTTGCAAAGACAAAAACACAACAAAACAAAAAATGAAAAAATAAAATTCAACACAGAAAACACAAAACAGAAGCAAAGCAAAACAAAACTGGTGTAAGAGAACAAACATGTTCTAGAACATGCGAGTGGCGGGCAATATAAAAGAATGCTTTTAAGGGGAGCGGTTGGAGGGGGGTGAGTGCAAGGAGATTTTTATTGGAACCAAAACAAATGTGGCGCGTTTCTAAATAAAAATGGCTGAACTACATACCTACACTACACTACACACACACAGATTGCATGTGTGCATATGAAATGAAAAAGAAAGGGGTTGTTGTTTAGGGGTTTATAGAAACCATAACGGGGTTATTAAAAATAAAAGGAAAATTGTGATAGGATGGTGGAAATTTCCTTCTTTTTTTTTAAAGAAATTATTGTGGAGATTTTTTTTTTAATTAAAAATTTTTAATAGGTTTTACAACAACAATAATGAGAATAAATAAAATAAATAAATAAATAAATAAATTGATATAAAATTGAAATTTAAAAATTAAAAAAAAATTAAAAAAAGAATTAAAAAGTTTTAAAATACAGGTTTAAAATCAATTATTTTTAATATAAAAAAAAAAATTTAAAAATATATTTTTTATTTGAAAATTAATTTTTTTTTTATTTAAAAATGAATTTTTTTTTTACTAAAATAATAATCTTTAAATAAAAATAAAGTTTTTATTTAAAAATGATTTTTTTTTATTTGAAAATGAAATTTTTTATTAAAAAATTAATTTTTTTTATTTAACACGTTCACGCCGGCGCGTACCACCGGTGGCCCGCACTAGACTGCCTCATCGGGCGGCGTGTACCACCGGTGGCCGGCACTTAATCATGCTATTAGAACAAACGTAATACCAATTATTTAGATCTGTAACACTTCGACTGCCGAAAAAAATACCTGAGGGTCACGATGTTCTATTTCACCGTAAAAATTCAAAAGATTTAATGAGGATGGGACAAATTCCCGAAAAAATACACCAAACTTTAAACGATACCATTGTATTGTTACTAAACAGCTGCCGTCCGATAGAGCGAACCATGAATTTAAGCGCCGGCGTGAACGTGTTAAAAATGAAATTTTTTATTTGAAAATTAAATTATTTATTCAAAAATGATTTTTTTCATTCGAAAATGATTTTTTTTATTTAAAAATAAATTTTTTTGTTTAAATAATATTATTTTTAATATTTTATTTAAGCAATATTAAAACTTTTTATTTAAAAATGATTTTTTCATTTGAAAGTGATTTTTTTTAATATAAAAATAAATCTTTTTTATTTAAAAATGAAATTTTTTTTATTAAAAATAAAATTTTTTAATATAAAAATAATATTTTTGATTTAAAAATGTTTTTGTTTTTATTTACAAATGAAATTATTTATTTAAAAATTAAATTATTTATTTAAAAATGATTTTTTTATTTGAAAGTGAATGACTTTTTTTTTAATATAAAAATAAAATTCCTTGAACATGATTTTTTTTTAATATAAACATGAATTTTTTTTATTTAAATATAAATTTTTTTATTTAAAAATAAATTTTTTTTTTAAAATGAGTTTTTTTTATATAAAAATGAATTTTTTTAATATCAAAATTAATTTTTTTATTTAAAAATATTTTTATTTAAAATTAAATAAATTTGTTTTTTTTAAATTTTTAATATAAAATAATTTTTTATTTTTTTTTTCGTAAAAAAAAAAGAATTCTTTCAAAATAATTTTTTTGTGCATTTTTTTCCATAAAAATTCTTGTGCATTTGAAAGACAGAATCGTTCGTTCGTCGTGTTCTTTTCTTATTATACTTTGTGGGTCATTGAACTATAGTTGGTTGAAATGAACTCTCATACACAATTTGTTGTTGCCAATTAATTTTTTTTTTTTTTTTGTTATTTGCTTCTCAGCTTTTCTTCTCAATGTGCAAAATGCACTTTATCTAACTAAAAAAAACAGCAAATAAAATAACTACAAAACTTTACTCCATTGCCAACCGTAAATATAAAAAAAACTCAAAAACTAAACTCACTCATTCGAATTAAAAAAAATACTCTAGCTCTAGCACTCTCAGTAGTTGTGTATTTTAAACGACAAATTATACAATCAAGCAACCAACCAACCAACAATCCAGCAACACTCAGCTAAACGTAATACATACTCTATGAATGAAAAGCTCTCTCTCTCTCTATGTAGATTACGGCTCTCTTTTTGAACAAATCATATTAAATCTCTTGCAGTGATAATGTCTGACTGACTGACTGCTTAATATAAAATACGAAGTAATAAAAACAAAAAAACAAAAAACAAACAAAACAAAAAAGCAAAACGTATGGAAAACACACAACAACAACAACAACAGAAAAAGAGCTCCACATTTCGAGGTTTTTGACCGAAATGTGGGTCACGACAATGGTAAGTTCGTTGAACTAAGCGAGCCAAGCAAAAGCAAAGCAAAGCAATCAGTCGTTTATTTATCTCTCTTTCTTTCTCTGTCTCTCTCTCTCACTGTGAATGAATGCATGCATACATATGTATGTATGTTTGTGTGTATTACTCTTCGTCACTTTATTACGTTTGTTGTAAATGGTAGTATATTTGGTTTGTTTGCTTGTTTGTTTGTTGTTGTTTGTATTTTTTTAAATAATTATTAATGATGTTAAGAGTTCGACAAAAATAAAATTAAAAACAACAACAACAACAACAGCATTTAAAGAGGGATTGTGTATGTGTGTGTGTGTTGTATGTGCGCTTTGTTTAGTGGGAGTTCAAAAGAAATCCACTACACACACACACACACGCACACAAGAAAAATAAACACCAGAGTAGGGAGTTAAGGTTTAGTACGCCTTTTTATGTGTTGCGTGGTAGCGGGTATTAAAATGGGATTAATTGTGTTTTTTGAAAAAGATTTTTGTTTTTTTGTTTGTATTAATGATAAGAAATAAATAAATTTAATAAAAAATAAAAAATGATTTTTGAATATGTATAAAAAAAATTGTTTCGATAGAAAAACAACTTAAATTTTTATTTTCCAATACTTTACAAAATTCTTTTCTGTATGAGAAATCTATGCAGATGGTGGCAAGTTTAAAAGCTTAAAACATTTAAAAAAAAAATTCGAGCGCTAGGAGTTCGATCTATTGTCCTTCAGAGTACATACATTAAAATGTAGGTTCGGTCGCTCATGGATAAAATTAATACACCGTGGGTGGCGAGAGAAGCTGCGTTGTAAACCCGACTAAAGGCTTGTACTGACCAATTAAGTTTGTAGGTTTTAAGGTTTATACATACATACATTATTTATAGCAAGCCTATATGTAGTATAACGTGCTAAGACGTAACGTAATAAAGTCTAGTGCTAAGTGCTATTAATTTAACCCTTTGGGGGCATACAATTTTATACAATTCTGTATTAAACTGTATTTTGAGCGAATAGAATAAGAAAGTTTCCTAGGGAAAGCTATATTTTGCTAAACCTCGACTTTTTCTACCCCCAAAAGCATTTAAAGGCAGTTTGCCATCTTTAAAAATTGTATCTTTTTTAACTGAGTTCAATTTAAGTCTATGTTTCTGAGGGCTCAACTAAAACTTGAATAAGAAAATTTAAAGACAAATTTGATGGTTGACCCCTGGGTAAAATTAATTGTGTTACCACAATTCACCTAAGTGCTGGTCTAAGTGGGATCTCTTCCTTAGAAGGGGTCCTGCCACCTAATCTAACCTAACCAATAAAAGACATAAGCATGACTACGAAGGGAAGAGGAGAAAACATCCTGACTTAAGGGATGTTGAGGAAAATCTGGAAAATATTTTCAAAAAAAAAAAAAATCAAATTCCCTTAAGAAAATTATTATCTTTTAAAAATTTTCTGTTATTAGAAGGTTTTCAAATGTCTTAGAGAAGAAATTCGAGATTTATTTTCTAAAATGAAAATTTATTTTAAAAAAATATTGAAAATTTTCAATTTTTCAAATTTTTTTTTATGAGAATTTTCAACAATGAAAAATTTTGTCAAGATTTTCTGTGGGTCTTATTAGTGCTTTACATTAGTTTTAGTTTTTTGTTGTTGTTGTATTTTTTTTTTTTTATTTGCAGTTGCATTTAGTTATGTTAACGTTGCCTTAGAATGTTTAATATTCTACGAGTTGTTGCAGTTTTTTGTTTTACAAAATGTGAATGTCCTCTAATAGCCCACAAAAATAATCAAAAAAAAAAAAATAATAAAAAAAAACTACAAAAAAAAACTTAATTTAGCGCGAGGTTGACGACTCTGCACACTGTGAACAGACACACACACACAAAAATATAAAACTCAACTCAACTCAAATGCACTATAAACGCATACATCCAAGCAGAGAGCTGCTGCTGCCTGCCCCTTTACTTAGTAGCCGTATAAAGATTCTTTATGTAAATAAAATGAAAACAAGAAAGAAAGAAAAAAAAGTGCATATGCAAAACAGTTATTATATTAGAGAGCAATCATTGCTGCTCTCTCGCTGTTGTTCTTTTGCTCTCACTCTCTGTCTTGGAGCCTCTTGTTGTACGTAGGGGAGCTCACGTGTTTTTCTTTAAATTGAGTATGTTTTTCTGGCTACAGCTTTGAGTTTTGAGAGAGGTAGTTAGTGTTGAGTGTTTTTTATGGTTTTTGTGATGTTGGAGTACAACAAAACCGAGTGTATTAACTTAAACAATCATTCGCAAATTGTGTGTCAAACGTAACGGACGTGTGTTAGCGTGTGAAATATTTGATTTTTTTTTTGTTTAAAACAAAAAAAATAATTTTAAACACAATTATTTTAAAGAAAAATATTTAAAAAGAAAATAATTTTTAATTAAAAAAACAAACTCGGTTTTATTTATATTTTAAAGTATTTAAAGAAAATAAAATATTTGAAATTAAAAAGAAAAATATAAAGTTTTTAAAAAGACAACAAAAACCCTTTTAAAGGGGGGAAATATTTCTAAAAGATCAAGATCAAAAAAAAAAAGCCTAAAATACAACATATAAAAATAAAAAGGCTTTTTTTATATAAAGAAAATATTTAAATAGTTACCAAAAGCAAAAGAAAAAAAAAACCAGAGAAAATGTTCCTTTTAATAAAATTTTAATTAAAAAAATTTAAATAAAAAAATTAAAAATTAAAAGAAAAATTAGGAAATTTTACAAAAAGTGTGTCATTTAAACCAAAAATAATAAATAAAAAAATAAAAGAAAAATAGAAAGAAAGAAAGAAAGAAAATATTTAGTTTAAAAGAAATTCAATTTAATTAAAAATCAAAGAAAATGGTGTGTGCTATGCAGGAATTAAATACCACAGCTGTGGCCATTACACAAGAACAACATCACAGTCATCCTTTGCATCAACAACAACACCATCACATGAGTCCTTTCCTACAACAACATCATCATCTT
This sequence comes from Sarcophaga rosellei, assembly GCA_930367235.1. Lineage (NCBI taxonomy): Eukaryota > Metazoa > Arthropoda > Insecta > Diptera > Sarcophagidae > Sarcophaga > Sarcophaga rosellei. The sequence continues at coordinate 8,019,078 of OV884020.1, read as the reverse complement.
CATCACCAGCAGCAGCAACAACAACAACATGCACAGCAGCAGCAGCATCAGCAACTGCAGCAACAACAATTGCAAGCCCAACAAGTGGAAATTGTAAGAGCATTGCCTACACAATTTTTGTCTGGCTCGGCACACACAAATGGAGTCTTGAATCCGCCACAAATGACCACCATTGTGGTCTTAACTACACCCGCCGCCGCTAATAACAATGGTCTAAACAGCCAGCAACAGCAACAACAAAATGTTAATGTTGTAAATAAACAACAACAACAACAACAACAGCAAAATATCAAAAGTCAACAATTGAAGAAGCAACACGCTTCATTGGTAAGACTTTTGGAAGCGGCTCCCATAGTTAAGAAACCTTTAAAGGTTGGTTTTGCTCAACAACAGCAACAACAACAATGTACTAGTCCTTTACAGCAAACGCAGCAACAGCAACAAATTGTAATACCTCAACAATTACAGCAGCAGCAGCAGCCGCAGCAACAACAACCGCAAATAATTTATTTAAAACAAACGCCGCCGCCGCAGCCACAATTAACAACAACAACAACGACACAGCAATTGCAACAACAATTGGCACAACCAAAAAGACTGAAAAACTCCTCCTCATCATCATCATTAGCATCATCAGCATCAGGGTTAAATACCTTGAAACAACAACAACATTTAGTAGTATTAACAACATCCACATCAACAACGCCACCACCATCATCGTCATTATCATCATCATCAACAACTTCTATAAGTGATAACAAACACTCTGAAAAGACATTAAAAACCAACAACAACAACACAAATCAGGAATTTGAAAAACCTCAAGAACAACATCAGCAACAGCAGGAAGATACCACAACTCATTTGCCTCTTTTAAAGCCAACAGAACAACAACAACAACACAATGGAACACTTTTAACGGCGAATACATATGAGCCGCAACAGTGTCCCTGGAAGAAAATACGTTTTGCCCGCGAACTCAAGCAAAAGGAACAGCAACAGCAACAAAAACAACAGGAGGATGAACAGCCACAAGAACAGACTAAAGAAGTCGTCACACAAGAAGAAGTTGTACAACAGCAATGTGATATAAAACAAGAGCAACAGCAAACTACAGAATATAAAATGCCCGCCAAAACAACACATACACAAACACAGTTGCAGCAGTCGCTGTCAACAACAACAACGCCCGCCCAAAATTATGAATTCAATTTGGCTGAACAGACTCATAAAGAAATTGCCATATTATTACAACAACAACATCAAAATTATCAACAACAACAACAAAATCGTAGAGACAGTTCAGACAGTAATTCATCGTTAAACAGCAATACGAGCTCACAACATTCCCTCGGTAATAACAGCAACAACAACTGCACGTGCCGTTGCTCTTCTTTAACACCCACACATCTTGTAATGGACGATGACACTCATCACCATCATCATCATTATCTCCCTTTAACGGAAGATGATCATCATAATGATGTGATTATGCTTACCTGCCAGTGTGATTTGCAGGAAGAAATTGAAAATTTCGATGAGAATGGCGATCAAAACATGAAATCTAATAAAAACGATGTGATGGCGGATGAGGACGAGCTGCTGGAACAGGAGGAGAATGAAGATGAGGAGCAGGAGGAGGAGGATCATGTAGCTTTGAATTATTTGTGTCAGAAATTTGATGAGAATTTAGAAACTGCTAAACAGCAAAACACAAACCACAATAATAATACACCGATTAACAACACCACCGAAGAAATGGAAAAACAAGTGGCCATAAAAATAAATAATAATAAACAACAACAACAAAAGGAAAAACAAGAAAAAGGAAATGGAAAGCAACTACAGCAGCATCAGCATCATCAGCAAGGGAAACAGCTTAAGGATGATGTAGGTTTTCTGGTTTTCAAAAATATTTTTCTTTACTTTTTAATCACCCGCGCTCATTACTCTCCCATGTAGAGGGCAACAAAAGGACCTACATACATATGTTGTTTACATTCAAGTTGTTAAGGGGGCAGCAAAAAACATTAGAGCAACAGAACTTTAGAAATTAAAGCAAGTAATTCAATTAGGAAAACTGTTATACCAAGGTTTAACGCTAAATTCCATGTAATTTTAGAGGAAAAACATTTATTTGTGTAATTTGTAGGCGAATATAACAGTTTTGAAACATTAAAACAGGGAGTACAATTTTACTTGTGAGAATTCTAATCAATTTGAAGGGAGGAAAAAGTTATATTTACAAGTCTTTTAGCCGGTATAACAGTTATGAAACTGTTATACTATGTTAAATTGATTTATTTTGTAAAGTAAAAGAACATTGAAATAAGTATTTATCTTTTTGCAACATGTTAAATTTGTGTAACAGTTATAAAACTGTTATACTGTGCTAAATTGATAGATTTTGTTAATAAAAAGTACTTTTTTTAAATAAATATTAAAATTTTGATGAACTCTAATGTATTCTACAAATGTATAACAGTTATAAAACTGTTATACTGTATTAAATTATAGATTTTTTAATGAAAAGTACTTTTTTTAAATTAACATTAAAATTTTACTAAACTATAATGTACTCTGCAATAGTATAACAGTTATAAAACTGTTATATTAGTATAAATTAAATGAATTTGTAAAAAAATAACAGTATTATAACTATTATACTGGTATAAATTAAATAAATTTGTAAAAAATTATTTTTCTTTTGCTAAAAACTATTATACTAAAGTATAACAGTTGTATACTGTCTTGTATAAAACGATTTTGTTAAACCAAATTTACTTTTTTTAATTAATAATGGACCTTAGATAAACTGTGCTGTATTCTACAAATTTATAACAGTTATGAAACTCTTGTATAACTGTTATACTATTACAAATTGAAAAAAATTGCTAAAGAAAATTGTTTCCTTTTGCTAATATAGAATTTTTATAAATTGTATAACACAAATATAAAACTATTATACTAAATTATAACAGTGTAAACACCATAAAGTGTTATACTGTCTTAAATTAATTGTTATAAAATAAATTTTTACTAAATTTCTATTATTTTTCTTATCATTTTAGGGCTTTTTCCGCCGTTCCATACAGCAAAAAATCCAATATCGTCCCTGTACAAAAAACCAACAATGCAGCATATTACGTATCAATCGCAATCGCTGTCAATACTGTCGCCTGAAAAAATGTATTGCCGTTGGCATGAGTCGTGATGGTAAGTCGATTTTTTTTGTATATTTTTTATTTATTTTTTTAAATATTTGCAAACGAGGAAAGAAAAAAACAACAAATAGAAGAGCCAACATGTGCCAAAAAGAATGAAAAAAAAAATTCGCACTTCTTGTTAAGCAAGTGCTGTGGGGCTTTTTTTTTGTTTGTTTGAAATTCTTAAACTTGTGAAGTTCATTAACCCATCAATCCATCATTGCAGCAGTTTTGTTGTTGTGTAGTATTCTCTTCTAGAATAACAAGAAGACGAAGAAGAAGTTATAAATCAGGTTTTCTGTTTCTGTTTGTGATTCACTTGTTTGTTTTTGGCCCCAAAGTGGGAAGAAAAGAAAGAGGAAAGCAATGAAAAGAAAAAAACAGGTTTCGGGTTGTTTACATTTTTCTCGTTTAAATATTTGCGTAATTCCCTACCAAATGTAAACACCATTAAGAGTGTGTTAAATTGTATAGGAATTGTTGTATGCGGGTGCTGCTGTCGTGTTCTTTCTTTGCATACGTATGAGCAGGAGTATGTAAAATTCTGTTTGTGTGTGTGTGTTTTTTTTTAATGGCTGCTGCCGAAAAAAAGAGAGCAAGTGTGTGCCCGAATGAATGTATGTATGTTTGTGTCTCATGAAATGAGGCTAAAAGTTGAATGAACGCACTTAACCTAAATTTTTGCACACTAACTATACACACGTATATACATATACATACAAACAGTATATTTTATAATTATATGCACGAGCTTTACTGTGTTTATACAAACACACTTACATACATACATACATGCTACATACCAAATAAGCTCCAATATAAAGAAGAGCATACAGACAGGCAACAATGGTGTTATAAAATGCCTGAATTTTTCATTCGGAAGAAAGAGAGAGAGAGGACGAGAGAGGAGGCAAAGTAAAAGAGCTTTAAATCATATTGTATTCAGTTCAATGAAAGAGGCCTTCAAATTATTAAAAAAATATTACTTAACCGTGTAAGACAAACACACGTACGTGCATACATACAGACATACATACATGTATGAAAAGACAGTAGTTAGTTAGTAAGCACAGGAAATTAATCATAAAAAAAAAGAAAGAAAGAAAAAAGAGAAATAAAAAATTGATTTGGTTTTTTTGGGGGCACGGGGGGACTTATTATTATTTGATAACAAACAACACAGTTGCTTAATACATTACGTATGTATGTACGTCTCTCTTTGTGGTTGTTGTGGCTTTCTTTTGAGTTGTTTTTTTTTTTTGTGTCTTTCTTTCTTTAATTAAAACAGAGTTTTTTTTTGTTGTTGTTTTCACTCTGTAACTCTCTTTCACTCGCTCGCTCTCTCTCTCTCTCTCTCTATCTCTTTGTCTATTGCTTCTTTTTTAGTTCATTGACTGTTAGAGTATGAAAATGAAAGTATTTCTTCTGTATTTTCGTGTGTAGCAGCAGATTAAAAAAAAAATAAAGCTTTTATAAAAAAATTTCTTTATTTATGAACCAAAAAAAAAAAAAAACAAAAAAAAAATGTGGCCATGTGCTTATTTTTCTTGTATTATCTTTCAAGGAAACCTAAAAAATTTATATTTTTTTTTTGGTTAATAAATACAAGGTCTTATAATGCTTATTTTTTTAATGGAAATTATTAATAAAAAAAAAAAAAACAAATAAAATAGCACAGGCTAAATTAGACGAGGCAGGCAGACTACACAAGAATATTTTTTTTATCTATAATTTATTATTATTTTTTTGAGTGTTTATTTTAATTTAAAAAAAACCAATTTAAAAAGTTTTTTTTTTTGTGTTGATAATTTTGTTTAATAAATTGTTTTCTTTATATGTATTTTATTTATTAATTTTTTCTTGGTATTTTTTTTTTAATTTTTGAACTCCTATTTATTATTTATTTTTCCTTTAATTTCCAATTTTTTTTACAATTTTTATTACTTTCTTTGCCTTTAATTTTTTTATTTTATTAATAATTCCATTTAAAGAAATTTTTTCATTTTAAAGGTTTTTTTTCAAACCTTTACTTGGTTTTTTTCTATCAAAACTTTCACTTTCTCTTTTAGTTTTACAAAACAACGGTAAAATTTCAAAACACTTTCTTTTTCATTCAAAAAAAAAAAAACACTAACAAACCAACAGACACATACATACATGCATATGTAAAGACATTTTAACAGTTACTAAACCTAATAACAACAAAAATAACAACAACAATAGCAAAGCTTATCACAAAATAAAATAATGGAAATAATTTCAAAAATAAAAAGAAAGAAAGAAATTTCGTAAATTTAAACACACTACACATACACTCTACATACATACGTACATACATATCCATACATATACATATAACTGAAATGAAAATGAAATTGAAATTAAAGCTCTCACACATATCCATATGAATCTTGCTTCCATACATATCTCCCTTGCATTAAACACTCCTCTCTTCACTACCTCTCTTTTCCTTATTCAATGGCTGCTCTCTATAACACACAGCAAACACAGTGATAGTAAATGTGAAGCAAAAAAAATTGAAACTAAAAAGCTTTTTTTTTTCTTCGTTTTTTTATAAACGTAACACTGAGTATATTTATAATATCTCCTAAATGCTATGCAAGTAAATGTGTGTGTGTGTGTGTGTGTGTATAAATAAGAAAGAAAAAAAAAAACATTGAAGTTCATTGACCGTTTGTCTGACGTTTGTTAACATAACGAAACTGGGTCACCAGCCATATTTTTTTTCATAATTTTTTTTTCTTTTTTTTTTTTCGTTTTTTTTTTTTTTCTTCTTCTTGTTGTGTTGAGTGTGCTCTTCTCTTGCTCTTGTTACTCTTGTTGTTTACTTTTTTCTCTATATGTAGTTAATGCTTTGGCAAGGCAAAAAAATAACAGTCATACACAAATAAACTTATACAGTTTGTTGTTGTTGTTGTTGTCGTTGTTTATACTAAATTAGTCAAAATACAAGGCAAAATTGTGTGATAAAAAAAAATTTGTGGGATTTTATCAAAAATATACAATTTTTTTCTTCTTCTAAAAAAATATAATCTTTTTTTTTATTATTTGATTTGCATGTATGTATGTATGTATGTAGTCCGTATATATAGAAAAATGTTTATATTTATTTTATTAATGTTTACAAATGAAAAAAAAAGTTATTTTAATTAATATGAACTTAAATAAGTACGAGGTCATTCAAATAAAATTAAAAAAAAATTGAATGAATAAATATAAATATTCTATAACGAGTTGGATATACAAATAAATTAGTAAATAATGCAGAAAATGATTAAGAAGGAAAAAAATATTTTAATAAAAACAAATTACTGTTTGCAAGAAAAATTTGAAAAATTAAAAAAAAGCAATTTTTATCAATTTAAATAATATTTTAAATATTATTTTAAATATGTATAAATATTTTTTTCTTTTAAGGAAAAAGTCTTTAAAACAAATTAAATTTTTTATTTAATTTTTTATTTTTTTTTAATAAAAAAAATTTATTTTTCCAATTTCAAGGACCTTTTTTAATATATTTTTGATTTTATATCATGTCTTACTGCATACATACATACATATGTACATATATAGACTTCTCCAAAATTATTGAAATCTGCTTGATTTAACAACATTTTTACAATTTATCCTTGTAATTATTGCCTTTCATTTTTTTTTATTTGGTTGCTTAACACAAAATTATCAAGCCTTACATTGTGTTGCACACTGTAAATATACAGACTCGGTAGCAAAAAAAACAAAAAAAAAATACAATTACATACCTACATAACACTCACTCTCATTTATTTCTGCTCATTAAAAAGAAAACAAGTCAAACTAAAAAATTAAAAAAAAAAACCAAGAGCAATCGGTTTTTTTTTGCATTCATTTTCTAGAGAAAGAAGGTGTTTGTCGTTCCGTTCGCCGCAGCAAAGCATAAAAGATATTTGAACTTTATTCAGGTCAATTACAAATATATTACGTACGTACGTATGTACATACATCCACACATACTTGTATTGCTTGTGCTACTATGATTGCTTTAATACATACTTGTATAACACATCGAATGAACGAACGTACATTCGTACGTATGAACGACGAGACCCAATGTTATACAGCGTTTTTGTGTTTTTTTTCTGTTTAACTAATATGTGTGTGTGTGTAAATGTATGTATGAGTTTGAATACAATAAAATAAATTAAAATGAATCTATCATGGCTGCTGCTTGGTTGCTTGCTTGCTTGCTAGCTGCTGCTGCTATACACAGTAATATCAATGATTGTATAATATTCATACGTATGTACATGCATATGTAAAGCATACACAATCAAATTATATGAATTAAAAAAAAGAGGCTACGCATTCGAAAACAAAATCACCATAACAATAATAACAATAACAACAATAACAACAACAATAATAATAATAATAAGTATTAATAAACGGCCTCTATTAAAAAAATGTACACACACATACCTTTAGCTTTTTTGTTGTTGTCTTTTCATAATGAGAGCATATGTGTATGTATGTATGTATGCATGTAGTCACTACATTGTAGTATTGTATAAACAACAGCCAATAGCAACAACATTAGTAATGATGAGAGTAGGAGAAGTTAACAGCAGTTCATATGTACGTGTAACAGAAATTCCTTTTTGTTTTGAGAGGCAGTTTCAAAGGAATTTTTGGAAGAAAGCGACACAGTTATGTTTGATATTAATTTAGGGAATTAATGACCTGTTTTTTCTGAGACAAACGATTTTACACGTTTATCTCTTTGTATCGAAAACAACAACAAACAAGAGACGAATGTGTGACAGATCATTCGTTTTATAAAAACAGCATATAAGTGCCTCCTGTTTCTATAAGACAAATGATGTTAAATGAACGTCTGTTTGTTTGTATGGAAAACATAAACAAAATTGAATGTTTTCCATTACATTACAAAGAGACATGTACAGTAAACCCTCCTATAACGCGGTACTCTCAGAACGCGGTTTCCATATAACGCGGGGCTGAAATTGCGATAACCGGTACGCGGTATTTTCAAAAGGCGGTTTCCATATAACGCGGAGCCCTCCTATAACACGGTACTCTGACAGCGCGGTTCCATCCCATATGTTCCCTGCAGTCGTTTAGTTTAGTTTTTATTTCATTTTTTTATTAGTCCTTATATGAACTCTTGAGTTCAATAAAAATAATTTATAATTTGTGTTGCCTTTTGAATTTCTTGGTCTCCATATAACGCGGTACGAATGATGGGATTTGTACTAATTCTGAGTTTCTTATAGCGCGGTTTCCATACAACGCGGTAGACGGTTTCCATAGAACGCGCTACGAATTAGCCTGCTTTGTACGGTGAAATCCGAGTTTCTTATAGCACGGTTTCCATATAACGCGGTACGCACTCACCGCGGTACGCACTCACCGCGTTATAGGAGGGTTGACTGTATTTGAAACCCTTAGTCTTATAGAAACAGGCAGGCTTATGGTTTAAAGGGTTTAAATACAGAATTTTTTAACATTTCTAAAATTGTCTTTTTATTACAAAAAATAATATTTTTTAATAGAAATTCCGTTAGGAAAAAATCTTAAATTTTCTTAATTATTTTGAAAAAAATTTAAAAAAAATTGTGTCGTGTACCTATGAATTGATAAAAAAAAACTTTATTTTTATTTACTTTATCTCGAACTTTCTTTTTGGTTTGAAAACAACCAAAAAAACAATAACAAAATTACTCATAATTGAATTGCATAAAGTAATACAACTTCCTTATTACGTACGTACGTACGTACCATGCCATAATACCTACTACATTTAAGAGAAATTGTTTATAAAAATAAACAAACAAAAAAACAAAACAATTTTGTTTTTTTTTTTATTATTTTTGTTGGTTACATAAATACCTATCAACCAGAAGAAGAAGAAGACGAAGACGAAAACAAAAATTTTATTTACAATCCGTGGCTGGTGAAATTTTTTTTAAACAAAAATGTGTCTCCATCAACCAACGAATAATACCTACATACCTATAAAAATAAACATGGCTCTCCCGCCTCTGTTAAACTGATTTTCTTTTTGTAAATATTTTATCATACATACATACATACATGCATATAAATATTAACGTAATAACAAGTTTATTTTGTGGTTTATTTACGGCAGATTATAAAACATTTTTTAATTTTCTTTTTCTGTGTAAAATGATGGTGGTGGTTTTTTCTTCTTCTTCTTTAGCTTTACTATGTTAAGTGAACCTTCAAAAAGTTCATTTACCTCTTTACATTGCACGAGAAGAAGAAGAAGAAGAGAAAAAAACTCGTTTCTGCATTTTACTTGCTTGCTTGCTTGCTTTTGTTGTTCAAAAAGAGTAACAAATAAAACTCACTCAAATTTACAAACACTTTCATTTTTCAATGCCTCTCAAACTGGTTTTTTTTATCATCACACACTACACATTTCATAAAACTAACCATACCCTACCCTACTACTGCTACTCTCTTGCTTTTGCTGCTGCTCTTACTCATATACTCATTCACTCAAGAAGAAAAAGAACTAAAATGTGTGAGCTGCTGCCTGCCTTGCCTGCCTGCTGCTGTGCTGTTTGTGCTTATCACGTTGCATTGCTCTAGAAAAAAGTTTTGTGTGTGTGTGTGTGTGCTGTGTGTTTTTTTGTGTATGAGGAGTTCAACGACTTTTGGAAATTTTCTCGAAGGTTTCAAGTGCTTTGCTAAATGCAACATTTACATTTACTCGGCTACACTAGCAAGCATTGCATATTGCATATATACATACATACAACCAACCGATACGATTGCATAAAATTGGCGCTCTTTTAGTTGAAAAACAAAAAAAAACAAAAAAGCGAACAAACGAACGATGTTTATACACATATTCGTTTTAATAACAAGCACCACCACTACACTAGCATGCAGCCCCACAGAGCCGTCATACAGCCAGCCATTTAGGCATTGCATTGACGTGCACATGCTCATTGCAATAGCAATAGCAATAATAATAACAACAACAACAATACTATAAATATTGTGCTGAATGCCGTTCATTGCTCTTTGTAAAGAGTTTGCTTGTTCGTTCGTTTCGTATTGTATAAAACGAATACATATATTTTAGCCTCGTTTTTTTTTCTTTTGCTTTTGATTAAGCATTTATGGTTAAGCGGCGTATAGTAGGGGGAGGCACAGCACAACGTATGCAACTGAGTTTACTTATAAAAAATTGCACTCTTTTGAGGCAAAGAAACAAAAAGAAAAAAAAAAAAGGCGAACATGTTGATAATGATGATTGTGATGATGATGATGATGATGATGATGATGACGGTGACGTTGATGTTGCTGTTGTTCGCTGCCGTTGTCGTTGTCTGAAAAGTGCAAAGACTTTTATGTGGGTCAGGCTCGGTCATTCAACTCTGCTTAACAGCAGCATGCATGCCTGTGTGCTTGCCTGCACTAAAGTTTTTTTCTTTTAAACACTCTTACACTGCCAACTGACTGACTCACTTGCATGCATGTCTCACTCAACGTCGGGTGTTTGCTTGCTCTGTTCGTCGTCGTTTGTTCGACCGTTGTTGGTTGTGTCAAGTTTGTTGTCTGTTGTTGTTAAGTGCTTCAGCTGCATGAGTGTATGCATGATTGTGCATATATGACCAATCCATGCACATGCATGCATAAAATGTTTATTTCTCTCTCTCTCTCTCTCTCATTTTTTGTGTGCGTGTGTATCTTTTCAAGTTTTAATTTATTTATTCACTTGATTTTCTTTGTTATTGTTGTCTACATACATACATATGCATGCAATTGTGTGCATGTATGTGGACTTATGCTCATTGCTTATTGTAAATATGCATGCAATTTGTATGTGTACGTTTGTTTGTTTGTTTGTTTATTTGTTTTTGTAAACATTTTAGTTGGGTTACCTTGAATGCAAAATTTGAATGTAAAAATTGATGAAATTCGAGAAAAATAATCAAAAAAATAAAACTGTTATAAGTATGTATGTATTATGTATGTACTGTAAAACAAATCTTTTACGATATTCTTCTATCTACTATAGCGATTATGCTAGACTTATATTTAAAAAAAGCAGTTGAAAACTAATTTTAAAATAGCAAAGTGGCGGACAAAAAAGTCATATACTTAGTAAAACTGTCATACTATAATATTGTTAAGCCTACTAAATTTTTTATACAATAGTTTTATACCTACTTTGAAAAACTGTTATACTCTTATGTCTGTTAAAACTAACCTCTATATTTACTTATACCTATACAATACTCCTGCATTAATTAAAACTCGTGCATATTACTCTCATAACTCCTATACAGTACTTTTATGCCGTTATACATTAGTTTTATACCCATATACAGTACTGTTTTACCTGTTAAAACTGTTATACGCCAGTCCTATACCTTTATTAGTGCTTAAAAAGAAAGTTCTTGTATTTTTCGAAAGTACTGTCAGATGTTATAAAAACTGTTATACGGATATAAAAAGTGTTATATAGAAACATAACTTATACAGTTTAAGAAAACTGTCATATAGTTTAACAAAAACTATTCTACAGTTAAAAAACTGTTATATCATTTAGAAAAACTATTTTAAGCTTAGAAAACCTTTTATACAGTTTAGAAAAACTGTTCTACATTTAAAGAAATCTGTTATACTGTTTAAAAACTGTTCTACATTTAAAGAAATCTGTTATACTGTTTAAAAACTGTTATACGACATAGAAAACCTATTGCAGGGTATAGAAATCTGTTACACGGTTTGAAAAACTATTTTACGGATCGAAAAAACTGTTATACAGGATTAGAAAAACTTGTATAACAGTTAAAGAACTGTTATACAATTTGAAAAAACTGTTTTACAGGTCGAAAAAAACTATTATACAGGGTTAGGAAAACTTGTATAACAGTTAAAGAACTGTTATACAGTTTCAAAAAACTGTAATACAATTTACGAAAATTGTATACAGCTCTAAAACTGTTATACATTTAAAGAAATCTGTTATACTGTTTAAAAACTGTTGTACGGTATAGAAATCTGTTATACAGTTTGAAAAACTGTTTTACGGATCGAGAAAACTGTTATACAGGATTAGGGAAACTTGTATAACAGTTAAAGAACTGTTATACAGTTTGAAAAAACTGTAAAAAGATTTACGAAAATTGTTTTAGAGCTTGGTAAAATGGCAAACGGTTAAGAAAATTGTATACAGCTCTAAAACTGTTATACATTTAAAGTAAACTGTATAGAAAACCTAAAACTGTTATACATTTAAAGTAAACTATATAGAAAACCCAAAACTGTTATACATTTAAAGAAAACTGTATAGAAAACCTAAAACTGATATACATTTAAAGAAAACTGTATAGAAACCCTAAAACTGTTATACAGTTTGGAAGAACTGGAAGAACAAATTAGGGAAACTGTTGTACCGCTTTAGAAGAAGACTTGTTGAATAGTCTAGAAAAAATATAAAAATTTAAAAATGCCATTAAAAAGTCTGCTTTTTTGGTTAAAAAATTTTCCATAAATAGATATTTGCTTATTATCGCTATAATAGTCGTATGTGGATTGTATTAAAAACTACAAAATTTCTTTTTTTTCCGTTTGGTGTTGTGTAGTATAGAAAGCTGTTTGTTGTTGTTGTTGTTGTTAATTACAAATAAACTTTTTTTTTTAGTTTTCTTGTAAAATTCAGGTTAACAATTATTTTTAGTGCTGCTGCTAATAAAATATATATTGTTGATGGTGTTGTTATTGTTGCTGCCAATGTTATTAACTTGGCTGTGATAATTTCTAGTAAAAACAAGTGAAAGTGAATTATTTTCTCGTTGTTTCGAAATAGAAACTTGATAAAGTCAATGACTTTTTAATCAATAAAATACAACAAATAAAAAATAAAAAAATAATTATTAATGGAGAGAAAAAAATAAAATCCCAACATTTTAAACAAACAAAACACGTTTCAAGACGCAACTGAAACTGAAATTGAAACTACAAAAACTTTCACTTTTACTTTCGCATCATTAAAGCCAAAGAAGAAGAAAAAAAATGTATTTTTTTTTCAATGTGTTTTTCAACAATAATTTGTTGTTGCTTTTTTTGCTTTTAAAACAGTATAAATTTGGCCTCAATATGGCTTAAAGTCAATGACCACGAACATGTGTTTCATTCATTGGCGGCCATCATATGATGCCTTTTTTAAACAGTAAATGGTTAAAAATAATTTGTTGTTTTCTTTGGATTGCTATAAAAAAAAGTGTAGCAACAATTTTATTTTGTTGTTGTTGTAGTTGTAGTTGTTTTTTTGTTGTTGTTTATTTATTTGGGTTATTATTGTTTAACGGTGAATTTTTATGCAAATTTTTTTGTAAACACAAAACATTTCATATCATTTCATTTCATGATGGATTGTGTATGACGATGACGATTGGATTTCTTTTTATTTTTATTTTTTCGTATTTTTTGTTTTTTAATTGTTAAAAAAGATAAAAAAAATTTATTTGTTGAGATAAACATGTTACTGTGTGTTGTCATTTTTAACCTCTTTTCTGTTTTAACCTCAAATACATTTACTTACTTACATATATGGGGCTCCTTTTCCCTCTTCGACTCTTCTCGCTATCTTAACTTTTTTTTATTTACTTTTATTTGATTGTTTTTCATTGTTTTTGTTTAAATTAAAAATTTACAATTTAATGCGACTTTTTTTTTTTAATGAAAAAAACAAGCAATTTAAGTCATTGAACCCCAAGGCAATTTGAAAAAAAAAACAAAATAAAACAGCAAATCCTCGTTCTACTTTGAAAAATAAATGACAAAAAAAAAAATTGCAAAAAGCATTTAGAAACACAATTTAAAATATTTCTTTTTATTTTTCGCTTTAAAGTTAATTAAACCCTATAAAAAAAGCTAAAGTTCAAGGTTGTAATATAAATAAACAATAAAAAAATTAAAAATTCTAAACAAGTACTTGGAAAAACAATACATTTTTCATATTTAAAACGTTCTTTACTACACACACACAGCTTTTCCTTTGAACGCCAAAACCGATTCAAATCATAACCGTTAAAGCTTTTATTGTTCAAAAAGAAAAGCTTTTCATAAAATGGCATGCAACTCTGTTGTCTAAAACAAGACAGAGGTGAAAAGCTGTTTAAAAAAAAGCTGTCTATTCTTGAGGTGAATAAGTTTGTAAACAAACTTTTAAAGAGCACAAAAAAATTGAGGAGAACCTATTGAAGAGAGTGCTTGTTTTCATTTTAAAAGAGAGCTTTTTACCAAATATTATTAATTAAAAGAGCAAATTCTCTTTACCCAAGGGTTTTAGCAAAGAGCTAAAATGTTGCTGTAAATTTTCGGTTATTTTTTAAAAGCAATAATATTACCGGTCTTATCACCACTTACAGTGTAACTTTATAAAACGGTGGATATTAGCAAAAAATTTAAAGTTATCATTGGAAGATTTGAAATTTAAATAGTCTTCTGTTGGAGGCCAAAAAATAAGTTAGTCGTCTATCACATGACCACACAAAGCTCAGTATCAGTATCATTTTCGAAAAAAATAAATGCGTCTTAAAGCTACTCCTTAGGGCCATAAAATACAACAAAAGGATACTTTTTCCAAATGCAATTGCATTTCCACAATTACATCTGAGTTTTTCTAGGTCCATGTGCGACAATTTTACTAGATGCTGGAGAACAGGCCACATTTGAGTCTGTAGTTTGTTTGTAGTCAATTTTACATTAATAAAAAATTATTTCCCTAACTTCTATAAAATCAAACACTGAAAATACTTTTATTCCTCACTAATAAATTGAATTTACGGAAATTACCCTTAAAAGTTTATCACATACTCTTTACAACACATTATTTACTCTTTCTTTTTTTTTTTTTTTTTTTTTTGTCTTGCGAATTGACTCTCTTAATAATTCTGCAAATTGTGTATGAATTACATGCTTACATGCTGCTCTCTTTCCAATTAGTTTTCATTTCGTTTGCATAGGCTTTGTTTACATTTTCCTATTCTCAAACAAATTGTGTTTCACACACAGAAAGCTGAGCTCCTCTCTGCTTTTTTTAGAAGCTTTGCCTCTTCAAAAAAAAAGAGTGTGAAAAAAGAACACAAAATAATAAAAACAACAAACAAGAGCTCTCTCTCTTTTGTTACTCTTGATTAAATTACCCTTAATAGTAAATTATAACGTATAAATAATAATAACAATAACAACAGTAACACTGAGTGTTTGTGTTTTGTTTAACATGCCTTTTCACACATTTAGTTACACACACACATACACATGCTCGCTCGTAGAACACAGCAGCGCCAAATTATTAAATGATTGTTTCGTTTGGTTGGTTGGTTGCTTGGGTTGGTTTGGTGTTGTGTTGTGCTATGTGGTAGTGTTAGTGTTTTGTGTTGTGGGGCCTACTCTACTCTACCTTTTTGGTATATTCATAACATGCTTAAGATTTTTACAGTTAGTCGCGTTCGAGACCTTGTCGAGTTTTGTCATGTTTTTTTGAAAAAGTAAATTGAGATAAATTACACTTAAAACCAAAAGTTAAACCATATATTTAATATTAAAAAAATTAATTATTTATTTATTACAATACAACAACAACAACAAGAAAAAGCTGGTTTTGAAAAAATATTTAAAAATCAAAATAAAAGAAAATCTCAGTTATTATTAAACCTCAGCAAAGGCAACACACAGAGAGAGATAAAATAAAAGTTAATATAAATAAGCAAGAAAAACAAGAAGAATTAAAAAAATAATAATAAATAAATAAAAGAGAAGAAAAAATATGAAAATAACACGGCCGGGAGTTTTGAATGGTATTTTAAATTATACAAGAAAATAAAACCAAAGTTTAATTTTTATTACAAAGAAAAAAAAAACAAAATTAAGAAAAATTTAAAAACAAAACAAGAAATTTAAATATACATATAAAGAAAATTTTTGGTTTGTTTTATTTTGCAAAACACGTTTACAACCCAGAGGATTACGCGCTAAATTCATAAAACAACAAATCCAAAAATTTCAATAAAATATTAAAAAGTAACTAAAAGTTCCTGTTTTTTTTATTAATATTATTATTAAACACAACAACAACAACAACAACAACAACAAAAAGAAAGAAAATAAGAAATCATTACAAGGAATATTTAACAAAAAAAATACATACCAAGTACCTGTTAATTTATGTTTAAAAGATAAAAAAAATATTAAACAAAAAAATATTGAAGAAAGAAAATTGAAAAATTGAAGCTGTGTAGTGCCAAGTTTTATTATTTTTGTTGGAAAATCATGAAATGAAATTTTGTATAAGAAGAAAAATCTTATCCATGTTATCAACAATTTATTAATTTTTATTAAACAAAACAAAAAAATAAAAATCAACCAAAAATTTTACTTTTTACACATTAATTTAAAAAAATAATGGCTGAAGAATTGCCCATATTGAAAAGTATATTAAAAGGAAATGTCAACTATCACAATGCCCGTAAGTGTCTAGAAAAGATATTGAATTTTTTTTCTGTTTTTTTTTTTTCTTTGTACATTGGGAAAATTGCAAGTTAATTGAAAAATTGAGAGAATTTAGTTATAGTTTTTAATAAAAAAAATATTGGACTCTATAATAAGATTTTTTTAAATAATAAGAATAATAATAATAATGTAATAAGTCTACAACAAATATTTTAATAGTGAAAACTGAAAAAATGTTTTTAAAATTGAGTAGGTGAAAAACATATATTTTTTATACATACAAAAAAAATTAAAAATAAAATCAAATATTTTTTTAAATATAAAAAAATATATTAAATATAAAAATATATTAAATATAAAAAATATATTAAAAAAAATATGTTATTAATAATATTAAATATAAAAAAATATATGTATTAAATATAAAAATATAAATATGTATTTTAAATATAAAAAACAAATATTTTCAAACGTATTAAAGTCGAAAACACATTGTTTTCATTATTAAAATATCAAAATGTAAGAAAGAAAATATTTTTATATAGCACAGTCGAAAACAAATAGTTTTTAATATGCAAAAACATTTAAAAATAAAAAGAAAATAATTTAAAATACTAAAAAGCAAAAAACAATAATTTTTAATATTAAAAAGTTAAAAAGTAAATAATAAAAATATATACAAAACCTTGCCCTACCTATTTTTTGATACTAAAATACAATTTTTTCACTGTTTAGTGCCGTAGTATGTATTTTTCAAATATTTTTATATTTAAAAACATATTTTATACAAAATAATAATTTTATACAAAATATTTTGTATAAACAAAACATATGTTTTTATACAAAATATATTTTTAAATATGTATAAAAATTTTTGAAAAATACATACTACGGCACTAAACACTAAAAAAATATATTTTCATATCAAAAAATAGCTAGGCACGATAGCAAAATAGCACCAAATGTTTTTAAATATTAAAAATAAAATTAAAAATTTTTTAAAAATTAGGAAAAACATAGTTAAACATTAAGTGGCTAAAAGAAAACATTTTTTAAAAATATTAAAATATATTCAAATAAGATAGGAAAAGCTTGCTGTCAATGTAAGATCTAAGAATAAACGTACTTTGGTCACATATGGCAAAATCTGATACTTCTCTCCTTATCCTAAAATCCATTAGGAACTTTTGATATAGACATTTAGATCATTAAATTCCTTACACGACATATCAGTGGCCTTTTTTTTACCTCAGACATATGCTTCCACACAACAGATGCTTTCTTTCTATGAATCTTTTCCATAAAATTTTACTAAAAACTACATAATAATATGCCATTAAACATAAAAACCTAATGAATTATTGTTTAAAAAAACTATAGTTATGATAAACAATTTGTTTTTATTTATAATTTTAAAAAAAAATCATCATATCCACCCTGTGATAATAACAGCACAAAAAAAGTCTCTTTAAATTTCCATTTTTCTTTGAAAACTCTTTAACCTTCTTTAAGTTTTACATTGTAATGCATAGACAATACCATTCCCAATACCAACCTCTAAATTACTCTCTTTTTCTAACTCGCGCTCTCTTTCTCTCTCTCTCGCTTAATTATGTTAGAAAAATCATAGCATTATTGTGTATGTATTTGTGTATTGCTATGCGATCGATGTTTTGGCATTTTAATAAGTAAAGCATATTTTTTTACTTCTCTTTGTTGTTGTTGTTATTGTTGCTATTGTTGCTAACCATTATGCGGTGTTGTAAAAGCAAAGTATGTAGAAAAAAAGCGCGGCGCTCTAGATTTTGTTGTTGTGGCGTGCGTGTTTCTTTCTTTACTTTTTAGTGTTGTGTATGTGTTTAAGTCGTTTCTTGTATGAGTTACATTTTCTAGTGTGAAATGGTTGTTGGTGATGATGATGGTTTTAAAGAAATTAACGTGTTAGTAGTAAAGTGAAGTTTTCATTTTCATTTGACCTGGTTTGTTTATTAAAGCCAAAAAGTTTTGTGTGTTTGTTTTGGTTAGTGAAGTGTGGAATGAGTGAGTAGTCGTCGTAGAGAGTGTGCTAAGCTGAAAGTATAGATTCTGTATAGCCAGCCAGCCAGCCAGCCGGCTTTTTAAATGTTAAGAAATGAAACGAAATGAAATGAAGTGAAAGAAAAGTATGTCAGTAGTACTACATGGCTTTAGTTTGTTAGTTTTTTTTTTTTTATTAATGGTTGGTTTTGATTTGAAAGCTGGTTTACTTGCTGCTGCTGACAAGAAAGAAAGACAAGAAAAAAAGAGAGATTTCCTCTCACTTCTTTGGATATTTGAAATCAATTATTAAAACCAAAAAAGACACACACACATACATATGTATGTATGAATATAAAATAAAATGGGAAAAGAATGATTGAAAATAAATAAAATTTTTTGTGAAAAGCTGCTGCTGCTGCTGTTAGTTAGTAGCATTAGGTATTTCACTTTTTTCTTTACTTTATTTAAAATAGAAGAAAAAGAAAACCTGCATATTTAATAAAGTGGTGTTGAGATAAAAAAGAATTTCTTTTTTTTTTTAATAAAGAAAAGAGAAAATTTGTTTTACTAAAAGCAAGAAGGAAAAAATTGCATTTATTTTAGAGTTGAAAAAGAAATTAAAATAATAAGACGACATTAGAATAAAAGTAAAATTAAAATAAAACAAGTTTAGAACACATACTCATGAATTCTTATTTCAATTGAAGTTTATAATTTTTCCATTAAAATAAATAAAATAATATATAAAAATAAATAAATAAAAATAAATAATATATAAAAATAAATAATATATAAAAATAAATAATATATAAAAATAAATAATATATAAAATAATATATAAAAATAAATAATAAATAAAAATAAATAATAAATAAAAATAAATAATAAATACAAATAAATAATATATAAAAATAAATAATATATAAAATAATATATAAAAATAAATAATAAATAAAAATAAATAATAAATAAAAATAAATAATAAATAAAAATAAATAATAAATAAAATAATATATAAAAATAAATAATAAATAAAAATAAATAATAAATAAAAATAAATAATAAATAAAAATAAATAATAAATAAAAATAAATAATAAATAAAAATAAATAATAAATAAAAATAAATAATATATAAAAATAAATAATAAATAAAAATAAATAATATATAAAAATAAATAATATATAAAAATAAATAATATATAAAAATAAATAATAAATAAAAATGAATAATATATAAAAATAAATAATATATAAAAAAAAATAATAAATAAAAATAAATAATAAATAAAATAATATATAAAAATAAATAATAAATAAAATAATATATAAAAATAAATAACATATAAAATGATATATAAAAATAAATAATATATAATAATATATAAAAATAAATATTAAATAAAATAATATATAAAAATAAATAATATATAAAAATAAATAATATATAAAAATAAATAATATATAAAAATAAATAATAAATAAAAATAAATAATAAATAAAATAATATATAAAATACTAAATAAAAATCTTTATTAAAAAGCATAATAAAAATAATATTTAAATCAAAAAAATTTGTTTAAACAATTAAAAATCATAAAGTATTAAAAACAACAATGAAAATTAATTTTAGAAAATTATTTCATCTTTTTTTCCACAAATAAAATTAATATTCAAATAAAAAAATTATTTAAAATATTAATTTTCAATTCTTTTATGATTTATTTTAGTGTTTGAGTGGAATTAATATGTGGTATTGTAAACTATTGAGATTAATTTTTTTTTTATTTAGTTTCTTTCTTTTATGGACTTTCTTTAACCCTATTTTTCTCAAAATTGGCCTTAAAAAAAACCTAATGCCATATACACTATATTAAATGGTTTAGATTTGAATATTTACTTTCTTTTTAACCTCATTTGAACACCACACACACATCGTGCACACACCACCAAATCAAACCAAAACAAACAAAACACTCTGCTTGTTTTGTTGGTGGTAGCTGCCTGTGTGAACACCTTAAATTTAAACTAAACTCACTGCTTACTACTAGGCAAGAGAAAAGACGTCAGACAGACAGACAGACAGGCACAACAAATGTAAATAAATTAAAGTACATTTTGGCATTGATAACAAGCTTGAGGCAGCAGCTTCTTGAATGTCTTTTTTTTTTACCAACATCTTCAAAAGCTAAAAAAGAAATTAAAGAAAAAACAACAACAACAAGAAAATGAAAAAAAAACTTTCTTTCTTGTTACCAAAAACGCTACAAAACAAAAAACCAAGTAAATAAAAACTTTGCAATGAAAGTAAGACAGCCAGCCCAGCCAGCTAGCTAGCGAAGAGTTGAAATAAAAAAAAACATTTTGCAGCAGACAACAAACAAAAGAAATTATTTCTGGGTCATGACCTCTTATTTGCCAAACTAACATTAATATTAACACAAACGTGACTGAAGCTATAAAAAAATGGCATAAAAAATGTGGGTGAATTATGAAAAAAAGCAAAAAATTTATTTTTATTTGTTTTAAGTTAAGCTAAGAAAGAAAAAAAAGAGAAAGTATAACAATGTTTTGTATTAAAACCTTAATTTTTCTAATTAAATTATAAAAAATTGTAATATTCAACATGTTAATGACCTATTTGTGTAAAAAATACGGTCAAATTCATTGTAACTAGAGTTTATAAGGGTTAAAATAGGTCTCACAATGTATACATTATGCATGGGGAGTTTATTTAAAAAACGAGAGAGAATGAAATGAATGTTTACAATTGTTGTTTTTCCCCTATGCCTATACAACTAAGTTACAGTAGAAGTGGTGTGGTGGAATGTAAGCAATTGGTACCGTTTTGATTGTTATGCTCTCCCTTATTATGATTATTATTAATAGAGAACATGTTGAATGATTGCCTTGACATGTTTTCTTATTTGCTAGAAGCAACGACACTGTGTGGGGAATTAATGGAGTAAGGAGAGTGGTAGTGGAGTGGGCAAGCAAAACACTGTATAGGGAAGTAATGTATGGAATAGTGATAGAGTGGTGGTTAAACAGTGTTATTGTGTTTACATTTCCCAATAGAGTTTAGCAGTACATTATAAAGGTTCTGTTGGGTTTGTTTACATTTTTATTACACTTTCTGTGGGAGATATAATTTAAAAAAAGGGGAGATAATAAATATGTCTTTTGTTGTTGTTGTTTCTATGCTTTTCCAAATTATAAAAAAAAGAGGTTATGTTTACATTTTAGAATGTAAGATTATCAAAATGCCAAAAAATACATTGATTTTTAGTAATATGCATACGTACTATACACTGCATGCAAATAATTTTTAAACACTTGTGTGGTATACAAAAAAATTAATCAATTTTATTTTTCATTTTTCTTTTTAGCGGTGCGATTTGGTCGTGTGCCGAAACGTGAAAAGGCACGCATATTGGCTGCCATGCAACAGTCAACACAGAATCGTGGCCAACAGCGTGCTTTATCCGGTGAATTGGATGATCAACCGCGTCTATTGTCAGCCGTTTTAAGGGCTCACTTGGAAACCTGTGAATTTACAAAAGAAAAAGTAGCCGCCATGCGACAAAGAGCGCGTGAATGTCCCTCCTATTCAATGCCAACATTATTGGTGAGTAAAAAACAAAAAAACAAAAATCTTTAAAGAATTTCATTTCAAAAAACGGACAGTTACAGTATCCTTAAATTATTTCATTTTCTGTTTTCTATATTGTTTTTGTGTTTATTTCAACTTTTTTGCTCTGTAGCCAAGGTCAGTTAGAACGTCACTAATTGTTTTTATCATTAACAATTTTTTCTTATTAAATTTAGTCATCATTTCAACAATCTTTTCTAAATATTTACTTTCATTTATTAAAGAAATATTTGTTTTTTTTTTCTAGTAAATAATCCAGCTTTTTTTTGTTGTTAAAGATTAATAAACAAAAATCCATATTTTTTTGATTTTATTCTCAAAAAAAAAAAAAAAAAAAAAAAAAAAAAAAAAAAAAATAATTAGCAGCCGGTTATTTAAAAAAATTAAACTCAAAAAGAAATTTTTTTTTTTTATTTTTTTATATAAAAACAATTAAAAAGATTGTTTTTTCCTTGTTGCTAGCTAATACAGTTTTTTTTATAAATATTTTTTTTTTCTTTGTTTTCTAATTAATTATATTTCTTGTTTAATTTATTTATTTGAGAACTCAACATAGACGCGCGACCTTGACGAGTGTTATTTTTTAACCTTGAAATTTTACTCACAAGAAATAAACGTTTTAAAAATATTTATTTTTATTAAGAACTTTGATACACGACAATAAATTAAAACAGTTTTGCTTAGAAATATAGAAATGTGTAGCAATTATTTCAATAATCTAATGATTATTCTAATATGACCTTGTATTTGTTTTTTTTTTTTCTTTAGAATGCACAATAAGGAAATAATTTCTATTACAATAATAATACATAATACAAAAGCAAAATTCTAATTCCGTGTAATTTCACCTCACCTACAATCTATTATTTTTAATACATATTTTTTTGTTGTGCACTAAATCATTGGATTTATAAAATGTATTGCTGAAGCATTTTAAATAATTTTTTTTTTCTATTTTTCATTTTTTTTTTAATATCACAAAGTGAAGGTTTCAGTTTTTTTTTTTGCTTCTTTCTTATAAAATTTTCAAGGAAAATGAAAAATCTTGATTAATTTCCTGGTTTAAAGACCTTAAGCTTTTAACATTTATTATAGTAAAGCTTGACTTTTTAACTACTATAGTTTTTATTAACACCTTTCTGGCTTTGAAAAAATCAAAATCAAAATGAAATATAAAATCTTAAGGTTTAAACATTTTTTTATTTCAAGACTAAAGCAGCAAGCACACACAAAAATATATGTTAATCAGTAACTAAATAAACTTTTAGTGGTTCACCTTGTTAAAACAGTTTTTTTTTTTTTTAAGGCAATTTGGAAAATAAAAATTATGAACTTCAAGACATAATACATGATACCCATATACCCTTCACTTGAAATAATTGCTAATTTTTGGCAAGCATATTTAGCAAAATTTTTATTAAATTTCAATGTATGTACATACATATGTATGAGAATATAAATTTATATTAGAAAAGGAAGTAAAAAAACATAGCCGTTTGGGGAAGGAAAATGTTGTAATAATCTGCAAAGAAAAAAAATATAAAATTAATGAAATATTAATAAGTCTAAAACTAGTAAAAAGAAAGCAAGTGAAATGAAAGAATTTTTTTTTTCAATATTTTTTCATTAAAATTTATGAATCAATAACTTTTTAAAATTTTCAACCTTATTTCCCACTGTTTAATTAGTATTTATAAATTAATTTCTTTGTTTGTTTATTTAAAATCATTTAAACCTTTTGCAAATCATTCCAATCCTTTAAACTTGAGGTTTTACTTTTGTTTTCAATTGTAACCTTATTATTATTATTATTATTGTTGCTTTATTTAGCCATTTCCGCCATGAATAACGGTATAGTGTTGTTTAGAATTGAATAAAATTTTGTTGTTGCTTTAATAATGCTTGCAAAACATATGTATGTAGATGCCGGCATTTAAAAATGCACTTGATCAAGGCTATTTAATGTATACACAAGCGCCTACACACACAAACACACACACACACCTACTTTTGCTTTTGCTTTTCCAAAAATTTATTGTATTGTTTCCCTCGC
Source organism: Sarcophaga rosellei (assembly GCA_930367235.1). Classification (NCBI taxonomy): domain Eukaryota; kingdom Metazoa; phylum Arthropoda; class Insecta; order Diptera; family Sarcophagidae; genus Sarcophaga; species Sarcophaga rosellei. The sequence continues at coordinate 7,994,631 of OV884020.1, read as the reverse complement.
TCTCTATCTCTATTTATAACAACACGCCTTGCTGCTTACACAGACACACTGACACACTCCCTCCTTAAAGAAATCTCACAATAAAAACCGTATGAAAAAGCAAAAAAACAAAATTCTCTAAAATAAAATCACAACAACAGCAGCAGCAATAACAATAACAAAGTAAAAGCAAAAATGTATGCACCACACTTAGTCACTCATTCACTCACTCATTCACTCACTCACTCGCTTTATTGCTGCTGCGCTATTAAGTATGCATGTGTTTTTTTAATTTTCAAGGTTAATAAGCATTTGATTTTTATCTATTTTAAAAAGCTCAACACACATTTACCCACCACCACCACAACCATCACCACCCTCCCTCTCTTCTTACTTTACAGATAATACGATTGTGTTTTTTTCATACACTTTCACAGAATTGTTGAATTCTTTACAACACACATGTGTGTTTAGATTTAATCATATGACGTCACACATATAGAACATACATATTTAAAATATTCTCCCTCTCTCTCTCTCTGTCTCTCTGCCTTTGTAAAATATACTATATACAGTGTAGCAAAAAAGTATTTTGTTTAAACGGCGGAAGTATAAAAAGAAAAAATAGTTTCTGTGATGAAATTTGTAAAAAGAAAAGAAATGAAAGAATGAAAAAAGTTTTGCCTTGAACTTTTATAAGGTTTATTAACCTTGACTTTACACTAGAAAAATGAGAAATAAAAATATTATTTTAAAATAAATTATTTAACATGGGTTTCTTGGCATATTTATTGATTTTTTCTTTTCATTTTTATAAGCAAAAACAATAATTTATTAATGTAGTGTTGTTGCTGTGTGCCTAAACATATATATAAAATTATTTTAGTTTTCCTGTTAACCTTCGCGTGAACTTATTTAATAACGTTATTATTATTATTATTATGATTATTATTGTTATTAATTTCCTTAAAACATGCAAGGCTTTTCCGTACAGACATTCGTTGACATTTATTATTATTTTCTCTTCCTCTATTTTTTATATACATACATACCTTTATATTCACCGTTATTTATATATTATAAAACGTTTTTTTTTCTCTTTTTTTAGGCCTGTCCTCTTAATCCCGCCCCCGAATTACAATCCGAACAGGAGTTCTCACAACGTTTTGCCCACGTTATACGCGGCGTTATTGATTTTGCTGGCATGATACCCGGCTTCCAGTTGCTATCGCAAGATGATAAATTCACACTACTGAAGGCTGGCCTCTTTGATGCTTTGTTTGTGCGTTTGATTTGCATGTTTGACAATTCCATTAACAGCATTATCTGTCTGAATGGCCAGGTTATGCGGCGTGATGCTATACAGAATGGTGCCAATGCTCGTTTCCTAGTCGATTCGACATTTAATTTTGCCGAACGCATGAATTCCATGAATTTAACCGATGCCGAAATCGGTCTATTCTGCGCCATTGTCTTGATTACGCCCGATCGGCCGGGTTTGCGCAATATTGAGTTGATTGAGAAGATGTACAGCCGCTTGAAGGGCTGCCTGCAGACCATTATCAATCAGAATCGTCCCGATCAGCCAGAGTTTATGAGCAAATTGCTGGAGACAATGCCTGATTTGCGTACATTAAGCACATTGCATACCGAGAAATTGGTGGTATTCCGTACCGAGCACAAGGAATTGTTGCGCCAACAAATGTGGTCCATGGAAGATGAACAGATCGCCTTATCCAAGAGTCCCAACAACTGTTGGGATGATCAGCGCATGGATGTCGACGCTAAAAGCCCATTGGGTTCAGTGTCCAGCACAGAGTCCAATGATTTGGAGTATCAAACCGCTTCTACCACCACAACCAGCAACGGCGGCTCTACAACACCAGCAAATCATCATGTAAACCATCATCTTCATCATGTCCAACAAAACACCTCCTCTTTGGCTTCGTCAGCACCTTTACTGGCCGCCACTTTGTCCGGTACATGCCCTTTGCGCAATCGTGCCAATTCCGGTTCATCGGGAGACTCTTCTGTCAATGAATTGGATTTGGTGGTGGGTTCTCATTCCCATTTAACCCAAAATGGCTTGACCATAACCCCCATTGTCAGAGCTCATTCCCACCAACAGTTACACCACCATTTGACGGCGGCCGCAGCAGCAGCAGTGGCGGGTCCTCATCGCTATCGCAAACTGGACTCACCCACCGACTCGGGCATTGAATCGGGCAATGAGAAGAATGAGTGCAATAAAAATGTCAGCTCAGGTGGTTCGTCCTCCTGCAGCAGTCCCCGTTCCAGTGTAGATGACGCCTTGGACTGCAATGACCATCATGCCAACAATAATCCCACAACTTCACAGGTTACAGTGTCAGTGTCGCCAGTGCGTTCACCACAACCTCTAGCCCAACCAGCCAGTTCTACTTCCTCTTCGATAAACTCCTCCTCCTGCTCCAATGCCGTTAGCACGGCTACGCTCAAAAGACAAATTGTGGATGATATGCCGGTATTGAAGCGCGTTTTGCAAGCACCACCCCTATACGATACCAATTCCTTAATGGATGAGGCCTATAAGCCACACAAAAAATTCCGCGCTTTACGGCATCGTGAATATGACTGCACCGAAGCGGATGCCAGTAGTTCTACCAATACTCCTGCTACTTCCTGTGTGCCACAGGCGGCCTGCAGTCCCAATACACAGCAGCAGCTGTCCCAACAACAGCCGCCAAACAGCCATGGCCAAAGCAGTCCGACAACGGTACAGAATCAGCAGGTGCTGATGGTGCCACAAGCTATGCATTCCCCGCCAGCAGCTCCCTTGGCCGCCTCACCACCCGCCATTGCTCAACACCAAAGCCAATTGCACATGCATTTGACACGGCCAACACCCACCAATTCCAATGCGGGAGCTTCGTCTTTGTCCAGCACACATTCGGTATTGGCCAAATCGCTAATGGCTGAGCCACGCATGACACCCGAACAAATGAAACGTTCGGACATCATACAGAACTACATTATGCGTGATAATCAGACAACAAATGCGGCTTCCTCCTCGTCGAATGGTGGCTTAATGGTGATGGGCGGCTCACCGCATCATAATGGCAGTCGCAGTCCGTCGGCGCACCATTTGCAATTGCACAATTTGTATAACAGTGGCAGCCATTCACCCAACTCCACCAGCAATTCACCCAACTCACCGTCTACGACCACTAGTAGCAGCAGTAATGCTGCTGCTGCTGCTGCAGCCATCGCCACAAACAACAACAGATGGCTGGGACATTCCGTTATAACCACCACAACGATAAATCAACGCCAGCAATCGGTATCGCCCAGCAGTAATGGCTCATCAGCGTCCAACTCCTCCAATTCCTCAGCATCATCGTCATCGTCATCAACAGGTTGTCAGTATTTCCAATCGCCGCATTCGACATCAGCCTCAGTATCACCGCCTAGACCCTCACCCTCTCAAATCAATACACCGCCTCGTTTATTGGAACTGCAAGTGGATATTGCAGACTCCCAGCAGCCCTTGAATTTATCGAAAAAATCACCCACACCACCACCTACAAAATTACAGACTTTGGTTGCTGCTGCCACTGCGGCTCAACGTTATCCCACTGCATTGACTGCGGATGTAACGGTAACAGCGACTACCCCCAGCACCACTACACAACAACAAGGAGGCAGCAGCAACAGCAGTAATAATACACCCACAGCAGCAGCTGTCGTTAATACAACAGCAGCAATGCAACAACAAAAAGTTATGCTAGAGGCGTAAGTGGTAACATTATCACTTTACTTGGTTTAACAGTGTGTGTGTGTTATTATTATTATTATTATGAGTAAACACACACACACACTTGTACAGTTAGAGAGTCAGAGAGAGAAAGAGAGACAGAGAGAGAGAGAGAGAGAGAGTAATTGCATGTATTAAAAGAACCATGTCTGGTTATAATGAATTTACTGTTGAAGGGGACAGTAATTTCTCTGTTTTTTTCTCTTTATAAACTACTTCTACTGCTGCTGCTGGTTTTTTCTTTTAACAAATTGAAAACAAATTCAACAATAAACGAGACTGAATACAACAAAACAAAACCAATAAATTTAAAAGTAAAAAAACAAATAATAAAGAAAGTTTAGAGGAGGATGGATGGAGGAACAACAACAAAAATCAATTTCCTTAAAAGCAAAACAAACAAAACAAAACAAAACGTTAATTTACAGGGGCGGGCAAAATATTACATGAAAAATATGGTTTTTTTTCAATATTTTTTTCGCTGTTATTAATTATAAACAAAAGAAAAACAAACTATAAATTATAAATAATTTAATATTAAAAAACAAAATAAAATATTTATTGTACAAACAAATAAACAAATAAATTTAAAATTATAAATAAGCAAAAGAAGATTGTCCTTTTTAATAAATTTAATTATTGTTGATATATTGATATATTGATATATTGATATATTGATATATTGATATATTGATATATTGATATATTGATATATTGATATATTGATATATTGATATATTGATATATTGATATATTGATATATTGATATATTGATATATTGATATATTGATATATTGATATATTGATATATTGATATATTGATATATTGATATATTGATATATTGATATATTGATATATTGATATATTGATATATTGATATATTGATATATTGATATATTGATATATTGATATATTGATATATTGATATATTGATATATTGATATATTGATATATTGATATATTGATATATTGATATATTGATATATTGATATATTGATATATTGATATATTGATATATTGATATATTGATATATTGATATATTGATATATTGATATATTGATATATTGATATATTGATATATTGATATATTGATATATTGATATATTGATATATTGATATATTGATATATTGATATATTGATATATTGATATATTGATATATTGATATATTGATATATTGATATATTGATATATTGATATATTGATATATTGATATATTGATATATTGATATATTGATATATTGATATATTGATATATTGATATATTGATATATTGATATATTAATATATCAATATGATTATATAAACAAAAAAACCTTATATTTTTAAACTTTAAGCTTGAATTATTATTAAAAGAATATAAATTAAAAATAAAATTTAATTATTAAAAAAACAAAAATACACACAAATTTGTAAAACCCCCCCCCCAAAACAATAATGTATTAAAAAACCAACAAAAAATCCCTAATATTAAAAGTTAAATACTTTAAATCCCCCTACTCCCCCCCCTCCTAACCTTTTAATTTATACTTATTGTATTTTTTTTTAATTACACAAAAGTTTAATTAAAAGAAAAATTAATTTTAAATGTTTTTATTTTTAAGCAAAATAAGAAAACAAATAAAAATTATTAATTGTTCTCTTTTCTTTAAATTTTAAGCAGTTTTAAACTGTTTAATAAATAATTTTATTAAAACAAAAACCACAAAAAACAAAGAAACAAATATTTTTTTTGAAAATATAATTTCAAATTCAAACAAACTCTGCGAGTTTAATTTAAATTTTATATATAAAAAAACAAATTCAATTCTTTTGAACCTTAATTAAAAAAACAAATTCACTTCACTTCACTTTTTCGTTTCTTTTTTTCACTTCTTCAAAAACACTTTTTTTTTTTGGTTAATTTTTCTGTTTTTTTTTTCTGTTTTTTTATGTTTTGTTTTATTATTATTATTTTATTTTGTTTTTATGTATTTAATTATACTTTAATTATGATTATTATTATTATTTAATTTTAAGCCTATTTTTTTATAGCTTTAAGTTTTACTTTTTATTACCACAAGTTTAAGTTTGTATAGAAACAATTTTATTATTAATTAAAAAACAAAAACAACAACAACAACAAAATACCACAAAAAAAAAACTTTTAAAAAATTTCCAATTTTATTTTCTTAAATAAAATAAAAACAAAAATAATTTTTTTTAAAAATCCTAAAAAAAACGATTTTTTATTTCTTATTATTATTTTTTTTAACGTTTTTTTTCAGTTCACTTTCAATCTTTATCATAAATATCCAACTCTGCTAGCTAACACGTTGGATTGGGGATTTACCGTTTGTTTTTTTTTCTCTTAGCTTGGTTTTTTTTTCTTTTGTTTCACTTTGTTCTCTATTTTTTTGCTTATTTGATCAAATTAGAAATAATATTTGATTTAAAAAGAAAGAGAAACTCTCACTCTCTTGTTCTGTAGAATACCCAACTCTGCAACAGCTTACAGTATGTTGAGTTTATTTTGAATTCGCAATGAAGCGAAATTTTTCTAGAATAGTGGCAATGGACGAAATCCTTACGAAGTAGTTCTCTCACACTATTCTATTCGATTTAATAGTGTTTACTCTCTCTTAACTGTGAAGCACTATAATACGATTTCTTGATATTTCACATGCGTTTTGAAATTACACATACATACATATGTATGTATGGTGTAGAGTAACTAGTTTATTCAACATTGCTCGTGTAAATCAATTCTAATTCGAAATCTTTACTCCCTTCTCTGTATTGGGGTGTAAAGCCCTATGTTGGTGTTAGTGAGAAAGCATCAATCACATTGAGAGAAAAGTTTTCTTCTACATTTACAATGTGATTGTTGCATTGATTTAAATTCGATCGACTAAGCTACACACATGCTTCATTGACGTTGATTAATGTGCTGTTTTTGTATGTGTTTCACATACAAACAGACAACCGTGTAAAACCATTTGTCTTACAGAAACAGGTGGTGGCTAAAGTAAAGGCCTTAAGAAAATGTGTTCCGTATGCTTAATTATGCTGATTCTGAATATGGAGATGAGAATCTGTGTTCTATGTAAGCAAATACATACATATGTAGGTACACAGTGTATGGTGAATATTTAAGAGAAGGAATGGTGTACCTGGTTTGTTTTTAAAACAAGCACTTTGCAAGCAGAGATGTATGTAATAAATGAAACATTTTCTTATGAGAATATCGTATTTACAGTTATGTTAGCCATTAACTATACATTTTCAAAAGTTTTAAAGACACAGAGAGCTGGGTGTTGTGTATTTATTTAAAAATAACGTGTGTTTGGTTAATTTTTAAAATCTTTTAATAAATATGTTATGTTTGTAGTAAAATTGAGTGGTTTTTTTTGTTTTCTCTTAAATATTATTATTATTAGAAGTTTTTTTTTTAAATGAAAGAGTTTTTGTCCTTGAAAAACTGATTTTTATTAATTTTTTTTAAGTTTTCATATTCTATACAACCGAGAGTTATTTAATGTTTAATGTTTTACACCAAAAAAATAAATTGGTTTTTAAGGTAACATTTTCTTGTTTATATTAATTTTTCGTTATTGAACGTGACTTTTGTGATATTAAAATATTTTGTTTAATGATTTTGATTTTTCTATGTGGCAAAAAAATTACATTTGCATCCCTCCCTTTCCTTTGTAAGATTTTTTAAATTAAATTTAAAAAAGTTTATGCGCTAAAATTATTTAAAAAAATATTTTTTTTTGCGAAAAAATATTTAAATATTGGAAAATTCAAATATTTGTGTTTAATTTAAGCTTTAAAAATGTATGTGTGTAAATAAATGTGTAAAAAAAAAATTCCAAAAACAAATTTTATTTGTATTACATGGTTACATATTGTAAGAAATAAAAAAAAAAAAATAAATAAAAAAAAATAATTTTTGTGTAAATTTGTTTAAAATATTAGCAATTAAAAAAAAAAAAAGTTATTATAATAAAAAAAAAAAAAGAAAAAATGTAAATTAAAGCACAAAAAATAAAAAAAAATATATTAAAAAAAGAAAACACTAAAATTATAATATATATATTATATATATGAAAAAAATAAAAATTTTAAATTTTATTATTAATAAAAAAAAAACAAAAAAAAAAATATTGAAAATTTAAAAAGAAAAGTTTTTAAAAACAAAACAAAAAAAAAATGTTATAAATATTAAAAACCAAATAAAATATTTATTAAAATATTAAAAAAAAGCCAGATATTTTCTTAAAATTATAAAACAAAAACAACAAAAAAATTCTACAAAAAGGAAAACCAAATATCAAACATAAATAATAATGAGTGTATGTATGAGTGTAATTTGTCCGTTAAATTTAAAAATTCAATTTAAAACAAAAAATTAAAATTAAAATAAAATAACAAACCCCTGTAAATTTTAATAATTAAACTGAAACAATGAAAATGATGACAATTTTTAACATTAAAAAATAAACAAAAAAAAAACTTTAAAAAGACATTAAAACACAACATATTTGATCAAAAGAAATAAAAAAAAAACATTTTTTTGAATTTAAGAAATTAAAAAAAACAAAAAAAAAATTATTTTGTTTAAAATATAAAAAGAAACCAACAACAACAACAACAAAATAAATATTAAGATTTAAAAAGTAGTAATTGTGTAACAAATTAACAAAGAAAAAAAAAAAGAAAACAATTTTAAAGAAAATCATTAAAAAAAACGAGGGAAAATTATTGTAATTAAAATACAGGATGAATGAGAGAGAGTATACCATTTACACAGGGTGTAGTGAGATGAAATGAAAATAAATAGTTGTGGTTTTGAAAATAAAAAGAAAAACAAAAAAATAGCAGGCATATGGAGAATAAGAAAAATGAAACACTTTACTGGGACGACACTCTAAATTATTGTTTATGAGTGTGGTTTTTAGAATTTAAATTCACAAAAACAACAAATTTACTGTTTATCGTTTATCGTTTAGAGAGAGAGAGAGAGAGTAAAAGACAATATTTTTTCTCTCTCTTTAAATTTAAAACATGTTATAGACAACATACATATTACATGAACCGTTATAGTAAATGTTTGTGTGCTGGGCAGTGTGTATGTAAGTGCAAAAAGTCAAAGAGAATGGTAAAGAAACCCTTTTTTTTCTCTTTTTTTGTTTTAAAACAGAAACTTAATGATATTGACAAACAAAAACAAATATGTGAATAACAAGAGACAAAACAACAAAAACAGAAAAAAAACAAAGAAAACAATAAAAAAAATTGCAAAGTATTTAAACAATATAAAAAACTAAAAAAAAAAAAACTGGTTTTATTATTTCCCCAACTCCTTGGTTTGGTTTAGGGAATTACTATCGTGACAGACAGTAAGTATGAGAAATATGGTCGATGAATACATTACTTAATGCTTTAATGCTTTAAAAGAAATTTCTATCGGCAGGCAGCAGTAAGTATGAGTAATATGGCCGATGAATACATTACAAGCAGAAAAGAGAAAATTTCCCCAACAATTTAATGCTTTGAAAGGAATTTCTATCGGCAGGGGCAACAGTAAGTATGAGTAATATGGTGTACATATGTAATGTATTAAGCATACGCCTGGCAAAAAAAAATCGAAGGAGTAAGATTGCGATTAGTTAAAAGAGAGGGAGAGAGTAGAAAAATGAAAAACTCAAGCAAAGACATTTGAAACAAACTAGACACCAACTTCAGTTACAAACAAAACTGGTTTTATTATATCCAAACACACAAGAGAAAATTTTCTTTCAATTCCTTATTGCTTTAGGAGATATTTCTATCAGCAGGCACCAGTAAGTATGAGTAATATTGTCTACTAGCTGTACCCTGCGCGCTTTGCTCCACTACAAACTAAAATAAATTTGAAGGAAAGACATTAGACAAATATCCAATTAAGTTTGAATCATTTTATTTATTTTGTTTCCCGTTGTCCAGATGATTCAGACGAACGGGCCTGAGTAGTACGCATTCGATCAAGTGATTCATTGTTCAAGTGATTCATGCGAACGGATCTGTGCGGCATGTACTCGAAGATTTTCCAGTCTCAATGCTGATTCTGAGGCTAGTAATGCTCTTTTCTTTTCTTTTCAACACAGGATCAAATGCACAGTTTACGATTTAATTAATTTCGAAGAATTTTCAGTGGCGCCACCTGTCGGAAATTGGTTATACCAACTTAGAAACCTTCGTCGGCTCATGCGCAACAACTTTGCTAAAGATTAAATGCATAGTTTACGATTCCATAAAGTACATTCATTTTTATATATATAGATAATTTAAACTTGAAAAAAAAAATAAATAAAACAAAAGTCTACGAATTTCATTTTGGTTATATTTTTTCTTATTTGGTGAATTTTTTCACAAATGTTGGTTACAAAATTTTTTTCTTTCCCTTCTATCTTTCCCCCCGCGTCGTTCTTTACACTTTATTTTCTTTGGTTTTATACATCAAGAATCACAGATAGCATACTTGTAGGGGTAACTACTATGCGTATGAGTAATATATTTCAAATGCAATTAAATATTAAGTATGTAGTATGTAGCATACGTGGGCATGGCCCCTCGCTCGTTTGGAATATCAACATAAAAAGTAGCCTATAACTCCTTCCAGACATACAGGAAGATACTGTGAAAATTTCAAGAAAATCGGTTCAGCCGTTTAGTCGTCTATAAACTTCAAACATACAAACATACAAACATACAATCAAACACACATTCATTTTTATATATAAGATGAAACGTATTACACACAATACGAGGGAAAATTTTCCCCTAACTACCGTTTTGTTAAGGAAATTACAAAGGCTATACAGTAAGTATGAATAATAGGGCCCATGTAATGTATTAAACTCTCGGCAGAGAAACCAAAAAATACGAGCCAAAGAGTAACACATGATATGAGAGCAACACACACAAACACCAGTAAATAAGTACTCCAAACAAACTAAATAGCAACGTGATGACAGTCAAAAGCACTGCTTTTACTATATTTCTGTGTGTTACTCTCTCCAGTTTTTTCACTGTAAAGAATTTCTTAAAGAAATTTTTTTAAGGAACTTGATCTGGAATGCACGAAGTATGAGTAATAAGGCCTGCATAATATATTAATCATACGCTTAGATGAAAGAAATAAATATATAAAGAGAAGAGAGTAGCAATGTACATGTAAGAATGTGAGAGAGTAATAAAGCAATACGAAAAAAAAAAATAAAGTAAGTCTGAGAAAAAAACAATACAAGTAAGTATTTAAGAAGGAACAATTTAAAGATTAAAAAAACTGGTGTACAGTAAACCCTCCTATAACGCGGTACTCTCAGAACGCGGTTTCCATATAACGCGGGGCTGAAATTGCGACAGCCGTCCTATAACGCGGTACTTTCAAAAGGCGGTTTCCATATAACGCGGAGCCCTCCTATAACGCGGTACTCTTACAGCGCGGTTCCATCCCATATGTTCCTTGCAGTCTTTTAGTTTAGTTTTTATTTAATTTTTTTTTTATTAATCCTTATATGAACTCATGAATTCAATAACAATAATTTATAATTTATCTTGCCTTTTGTATTTCTTGGTCTCCATATAACGCGGTACGAATGATGGGATTTGTACTAATTCTGAGTTTCTTATAGCGCGGTTTCCACACAACGCAGTAGACGGTTTCCATAGAACGCGCTACAAATTAGCTGGGTTTGTACGGTGAAATCAGAGTTTCTTATAGCGCGGTTTCCATATAACGGGGTACGCACTCACCGCTTTATAGGAGGGTTGACTGTATTATTAAAAACATCACTCTCTCTCTCTCTCTCACTATTTTACTCATGTTGTACGATCCTCTTTAAGGAAATTTACAACCTATGCACCAGTAAATATAAGTAATATGGAATACACACACATGTAACGTATTAAGCATACGCTTAGGAGTGGAATATTTAATGGAGTTCTCAGCAATTGGGCCCATTTTACGTCTCATTTTGACGGACATACTTTACACTTATATTTCAAACTTAATTCACATATGGACTTACTCGCAACGCAATTAAATCCGACTGGCTATTTAAAACACCGTAAATATGCGCATCGTCAGCCAAAGCAACTGAATTTCAAATCAGATTTTTCGAAAGATTATTTCTTTCGTGATTGTGACGTAAAAAAGTAAAATTTTCGAGCAAATGGTCTCCGTTGAGCATCAAAATTTATTGCGCCGAAGTCATTACATAGGGAGAAAGTGATTGGTTGAAGAGTACTTTGATTGGGACCCGATTTTTTTTCCTCTCCTAACCCCTTAGGAATCGCTAATGCTATTTCAATTCTTTGTGGTATGCAATTTGTTTGTCTTGCAATTGAAGAATTTAAAATAAGGCCGTAGGATAGGCGACTGTTTTTGGGTTTTAATTTGGATTTTATGGATTATGGATTTTAAAGGGTACGAACGTATGAAAACCGACTATTTCTCATTTTTCGTTACAGATTATGTATTTTAGACGGTACGGGTGTATGAAACCGACTATTTCTTGCTGGCAATTGAGAATTATGGATTTCAGAGGGTACGGACGTATGACAACCGACTATTTTTCATTTTTGATTACAGATTATAGATTTTAAAGGGTACGGACGTATGAAAACCGACTATTTCTCACTTGCAATTGAAGATTATAGATTTCAAAGGGTACGGACGCATGAAAACCAACTATTCCTCATTTTTAATTGAAGATTATGAATTCAAAGCGCTGTGGCCGCTTGGTGATTAGCTTTTCCTGGCCTGCTATTGAAGGTTTTAAATTGTATGGCATATGACATACATACATGCATAATTGGCCATTACAACCCTTCAGTCAGGCTTACGGCCTAGCTTCTCACACCACTCATGTTGTGTGCCTTAATTTTATACTTGACTGGCGGGATCTACAGTTTAACGTCGACTCTGAACGACAGATTTTTGAGAAATTTTTTCATGGCAGGTTTATTTACTCTCAGAGTTTTTGCTAGAAGTCTGCTGAAAGGAAGTCGCCGAAGAAATATTTTTTTTTCATATTTCTTTTGATGTCTGGCCTGGGGCTCGAACCCAGGCTTTACGTCTAATAAGGCAACACACTACCTACTAGACTACGGCGATGGCATGTAAACGGTGCTATAAAGCACACAACACTAGCAATTTTGGGTTAATTTTATGAAAAGTATCCAGGAACAGTAATTTCACGTTTTGGTAACGTCAACTGACCATCAAGATAATAAGATTTGACACCATTTAACTTGTGTTATGGGTCTACTCCAAAGACAGTGTCTACGGATTAATACGCCTAACGTTGGAACATTTAAAACCTCACAATCGTCAAGTTATCGTAGAGACATCACCCGTTATAAGAGAAAAAGTGTTGCAAAATCGCCTCAAAAGTATCTTGACTGCTGTAAACAATCCAGAGGCGCAACTTTAAATCGTGTTTTAACGAAATTAAAGCCATTACAACCCTTCAGTCAGAATTACGGCCTAGCTTCTCACATCACTCATGTTGTGTGCGTTAATTTTATACGCGAGCGGCGGGACCTACAGTTTAACGTCGACTCCGAACGACGGATTTTTGAGAAACTTGAAATGTATAACCCTGTACAATAATTACTAGAAATGAATAACCCTGTAAAATAATTACTAGAAATAATTTTGTTTTCATAGAAATTTTCCTAAATTTCTACTCAAAATTTCAATGAATTTTAGTGATTTTTTATCGTAATAAATGATCACAGTGTATGATTTTTTTTTTTAATCACATTTAATCATGTTTATAAAAGAGCAAGAGAGAGAGAGAGGAAAAAAATCCCCAACAATTTTTATTTGTGTATTTTCACTAGTGCTTAGAACAACACCGGGTGTGTGGTTGTTTTTTTTTTTTTTTTTTTTTGCTGAGTTGTGTTCTAAAAATTTTAATTTAGTGTTTTTTGTTGTTCTTTCGTTTATTGATACTCTCGTAGTTGTACTCGTTGTTGTTGACGGTAGATTTTGTTTTGTTTTTGTTTTTGCTGTTATTGTACTCGTGTCTGTTGTTGATTTAATTTTGTTTTTTCGTATTTCATTTCATTTCATTTTATTTTTGTTATTATTTTTTTTATTTTGTTATTGTTGTAGTTGTTGTTTAATTTTTTTGCGTCTGTTATCTCAAGGTCACGGTTAAAATATAAATTCGACATTGAGAAGCCTTAGGAAAAAAAAATAATAATAAAAATGAAATAAAAATATGTGTGATGATAACTCTCTCACACTACACTACATACTTTCTATAGTGTGCGTTGTTTGTGTACTCAACACATGCATTATTTTGTTATTGTTTTTTTGAGACACAGTAGAATGCCACCACATGCTAAACAATTAAGAACTAACTTATGGTAGGAGGGAGGGAGAGAGAGAGAGTGAGCGTAAGAGTAAAAGTCATGTAATAGTAAATGAAATGATGATGATTATTTTTGTTGTAATTGCGGTTGTTGTGTTAACCGTATAAACACTAGTGGAGATAATTTGTTTTCTGTCTGTCTCTGGGTGTGTGTGTGATTAAAGAGAAATTTCTTTGAATAACTAATGAGTGTAAAAGCATTAGTTTTTTTTGTTTTTGTTTTTTGCTACAGTGTAGTGCATGTAGTAGGTGTGTAGTGCATGCTTATTTTGTGGTTTTCTGGTGCATTTTAAGTGTGGCATTTGTGTACTTAATTTTTAGGGGATTATGTTGATTAATTTTGGGAATAAAAACTAAAGATAAAAACGACGTGAGTGAATGCAATGCATAGTTGTGTGATATAAAATAAAATCAAATAAAATTATCTTTTTTAATTGAAGAATTTTATTTCGATACTTTTTTTTTAGAAAATTATTATTTTTAGAATAGAAATGGAAATGTATTATTTACTTTAGGAAATGTTTAATAGAAATGAGACCGAAATTTTTCTTAAAATTTTTTTATTCATTTTTCTTATGAATTAAGATTTTTGTTATTTTTCATTTAATTTTTTATATTCTTAACAATTCAACATTTCAATATTTAGTTAAGTGTACGTAAATTTTTTTCCTCAACTGTATGCCCCTGTATTATTTGTATTACGAGTACAATAAGGTTTACTTCCTTATTTAAACTCTTTTCTCTATTTTAACTAACGGTTAAAGGTTAAGCATTCTGTATAGTTTTTTTCCTCTCTCTCTCTTTCTCAGGAGCACATGCTCGTGTTAGGCTTTCTATTTTTTTTTCTGCTGAGTAAGGAAATGAATTCAAATGACTAAGAACCGTAATTAAAATAGTTTTGTTTCATAGTGAATGGGGGGAAAAAACAAGAATGTTTGTATGCGTGTGTGTGTGCGGTTGAGAATGCGTGTGCTTTAATTAGGAAAACAAAAACAAACAAAAAATTCTACAGCATGTGTTTTTCTCTTTTCGAAAAAACAAACAAAAAAAAAACAAATTGAGCAGCAGTTCAATTACTTTTACCGTTTTTGCCTCTGTATTGTTGTTATTGTCAATTTCCATTAGTTTTATTGTTTGTTGTTGTTGTTGTTATTGTTTCTATATTGCTTATCTTCAAAGTCAATGTCAAAGTAACGTTAAATATAGAAAAACAAAAAAAAAAAACCAACAACAACAGTAATTAAAAAAGAGTATGTATTCAAATACAAACGCAAAGAAAGTTGAAAAACAATCGTAGTGCGATTATTTAACAGACACAATGAAGGCGTTAAACGTTAAAAGGTTTTTAAAATGAAAATTATTTAAAAATTGACTAGTTTTGATAGGAAAAAACTTTTGTTTTCTTGTTTTCTAAACAAAAAAAATCAACTTGTAGGAATTTTTTAAAGATCTTTAAAAGGAAAAAAGATTTTTAAATGAAAATCTAAACAAAAAATATCAGAATTTTATTAGAAAAAAATTTGTTTCTTTAATTTTTAATTAAAAAAGAAAATTAAAAAGCAAATACCTATGAAATTAATTTAAACTTTGAACTTTCCTTTTATTTTTCCTATTATATTAGCAATTTAAATAAATTAAAAAAACCGAAAAGAAAACAATTTTTATTGTTAGAAACTGACGTCAAGACCTTGAAATTTCTTTTCGTTGGAAAAAAATAAAACAAAAACAAAAAATAAAACTATAATTATTTAACCCAGCAATCACATGAAACGTGCCGGAAAATTATTTTAAACATGGAAACGTAAAATAAAAAAAATTGGCGCGTAATTTAAAAGGAAAAAATAGTAATTCTGGCGTAATTTTTTGTTTTTTTATATAAAAATAACATGATTATATAAAAATAAAATAAACGAACGCGTTTAATTAATTAAACACATGGCTATAGATTTCAGTGTCTAATATTTCTATGGAAAATTTTCAATATTTACAACAAAAGGCCAGAGTGTAGGTAGACTGTCAAAAAAAAAAAAAAAACAAATATTTTCATTTCCTTAAACATTTTGTAAAATTTTACATTTTGGTTACAAAGTAAATAATTTGAATTTTTAGTAAGAACATGTATGTTTGTTGACCCACGCTATTTTTCGTTATTGATTCATTTTTCTTTTATTTTTTTAAATGTAATTGCGTTGGTTGAAATATATATTTTGTTGTTGTTGTTTCGGCCTGTGATTCAATTTTAATGAGAAATATTCTTTCCAACAAGAGCTGCTCAATGACAAGAATAACACACGTCAGCATTTCTAAGAATTTCTACATATGTAAAGTACATGTAATTTGTAAAGGGTTATCCAATTAACAATTTCAAAAGTAAAACTTCTTCTAGAAACTTGTAATGCAATAAAGTGGGACTGCAGAATTTTGTTGAAACCCCTATACAAGGCAAGTCAAATTTTTCAATAGAAAAGTTGATAATCACGCGGTTATTACGCTCTGAAATCCGTAACCTTCAATTGCAGGCCAAAACCAGTTGGTTATCATACGGCCATATCGCCGTGCCTCAAATTCTTCAATTGCAGCTTAAAAAAAGGTTTCATACCATAAGTCTATAGGGCTTTAAAATGGCGGTAACGATACTTTCGGGATTATTTTTGAAAAAATGATAATTTCAGACTGTAATGCCATTCACTTTAACTATTCTGACGCGTTTTTTTTTGCACTTCACTTGACAAACTTGCCATACCCTAGCTTTTGTAACCTGTAAATGGATAACCCTTTACATTTTGTACAAGCCATAAAATAATAAGAGAATAATAAATTTTTTTTTTACTACTTTTTGTTTTAATTTTATTTGAAAAATCCTCGGCAACATTGTTGCAAAATGCCAGCAAAAAATAAAACGAAATTGCATAAGCGACGAATAAGTGCGTCGCGTACATTAGAAAAACACTTGGAATTTCAAATTTCAATTTTGTTATTGTTGTTGTTGTTGGAAAAAAATACAGTACAAAACCTTGAACCCAAGTAAACAACACAGCACACTACACACAGCACACAACAACAGGGAGAATAAAAAAACTCCCTTTGCTCTGTAAACCTGTGTTCTATATCAAAATAAAAACAAAAAAAAACACGTATTAAATATTACAACGAGAGAAGTAAAGGAATTTACTATTGAGTTGGTTGATAACAGTTAATAATACACATTTCCATCTTCATGCCTCTCTCACTTGTACTATATACTTTTACCGTTAAACTACAAATACTATTGTCTTAGAAAAAACAACTCTTTGAAAACACTGTTTACAAGAAGAAGAAGAAGACAAAACAAATCCAAATGCAAACGTCATTAACAAACAATGAACCTCGCTCTCTGTGCATACAAATATTCTTTCTACTCTTTTACCTCCACATGCCGGCATACACAGTACATATGCTTTGCTTTGCTTTGCTTTAAAAAAAATATTTTTAAATTACAAATAAAAATCCCATATAAAGCAAATACAATAACAAATAAAACAACAGTTACAACACAGAGAGACATAGAGGCAGAGAGAGAGAGGAAAAACAAAATCCCCATGAGAATGAATGCATTGCACTTGACATTGAACTTGAACTGCAAGTGAGTGTGTATTGTTATTTGTTGTCGTTGTCATTGTATAGAATGTTTAAATGAATGGCTGAATATTTTGTATATTATTGTTATTGTTGTTGTTGTTGTAATTTTATAGCTGTTATTACGTCTATTTTGTTGTTTATTATTTTTGTTTTCAAAGGTAAATAATACCAGCATTGATACTTAGTATTACAACCTATACTTAGTATACACTCTCAAGTACAAATTTAAATATTTTGATCATGTGTGTGCATGCTTGTACATGCGTTTTTGCTGTAGAAAAAATAGCTGTCTAGCTTGTGTGGAGAGTGTAAAGTTTATTAAAGAATTTATAACTGTAACAGGTTCACAGTATGTTAAGGAGCACATATGTAAAGTAGATTTAAAGGAATTGCGTCTAATCTCCTGATTTTTTTAAGGCCAATGATGTCAAATAATGGAAATGTTTTTTTTTTCCATACAAATTCTCTGTATTGAGTAATCCCCTGTGTGTTGCAAAAATCGGGAATTTTAAAAATTGCAAAGAAATGTAAAATACATTTTTTACATCAAGTGTAAAAAACACCAAATGAAATTAATTAATTGGCAGTTTTTGTATAAATCATTTTCTGTATAAAAAAAACTGATTGTTTTAAGGCAAATTTTACATTATTGACATCATGTAAACAATGTAAAAAAAATACGCAAATTCTCCGTATTAAGTAATCCACTGTGTGTTGCAAAACTCGGGGATTTAATTTTATTTTGTGGTTTTAAAAATGGTAAACAAATGTAAAAATACATTTTTTAAATCAAGTGTAAAAATCACCAAATGAAATAAATTAAGAGATAGTTTTTGTATAAATCATTAGAGTATAAAAAACGATTGTTTTAAGGGAAATTTTACATTATTGACATCATGTAAACAATGTAAAAAAATAGAAATAGAAATTTGTTATTTTGTCGAATTTTTACACAAAAAAAGTTTTCTTATAAAAATGGTATTATTTTTATAGCAAAAGTTACATTATCGACATCATGTAAAAAATGTAAAAAAATAGAAAAATTTTTCATTTTTGTAGAATTTTTACACAAAAAAAGTTTTCTTATAAAAAAGTTATTATTTTTATGGTGAAAGTTACATTATTGACATCATGTAAAAAATGTAAAAAAATAGAAAAATTTTTCATTTTAGTAGAATTTTTACACAAAAAAAGTTTTCTTATAAAAAAGTTATTATTTTTATGGTGAAAGTTACATTATTGACATCATGTAAACAATGAAAAATATGAAGTAAGTAATGAAAAATCTAAAAACTATTTCTATTTTTCTTTTTTGTTTTTATATTATGTACATTATTTACATGATGTAAAATATGTAAATGTATGTATGTATGTGTATTCAATATTTTCCTTGAATAAGTTTACATATAAAGAAATAATTATTTTTAAGCAAAATTTTGCATTATTGACATCATGTAAACAATGTAAACATTTAACGGACCAATACACAAGAAAGGTTTTTATTTTCCATTTTATTTTTAATATTCTTAAAAATTCAACAGTTAGTTGAGTGCACGTAAAATGTTTTCCTCAACTGTATGCCTCTGTATTATTTGTATTACGAGTACAATAAGGTTTACTTCCTTATTTAAACCCTTTCTCTACTCTAACTAACTAACTAATGTAAAATTTACAATATTTTACATTATTGACATCATGTAAAGAATGCAAACATTTAACGGACCAATGCAAAATAAAGGTTTTTTGCATAGTTTCTTTTAATTTCTGATTAGTATGCGGAAATTGTTTTAATACCTCATGTAAATAATGTAAATTAAATGTATATTTTCATATTTGCTTAACTTAATTTTTTTTACAAATTTTATTTTATGTTTTACTTCATTTATGAATATAATGCTAGTAGCACAAACTATTTCATACAATAGCAATGTAATAATAAGCAATTTTTTACATTTTTGCATGACATCATGCGTGTAAATGCCAATAATGTAAATAATTTAAAAATGTTTTTTTTCTTTAAATTGAGTTTGTCTACATTATGTAATTTATGTAAACAATTAAAAAAATACAATTTCCAAGCCTTAAAAATGGGAGAATACCTATGGAATGCATTGTAATTAGATTCACTTCTTTATTGTGTTAAAATCCAATAAATATAAAAAGATTTACATAAATTGGTAAAAAAAAAATAAATATTTTTACTTTTTTGCGTTTTTTTTTTAATAATAATTTTAATAAGAAAACGCATGAAAAGAACGCCTTAAGCCTCAATTATAAAAAGAAAATGATGGAAAAAAATTCCATTAAAGGCAATTAACAGTTTGAATATTAAAGAAACTCTGCCTAGCGACAAAAAAAAACTCTTAGAAAAACAATTCTATAGGCCAACGTAAGAGAGAACAAAAACAAAAAGAAAAAAAGAACGAACCTACGCAGTCAGCATTGAAAATTAAATTCAAGGACACACTCAAATCATAAATTTGTTGTTCTACGCAAAAAAAAAACGGTCTACCATGCATAACAGCAACAATTTTAGCACAAAAACAAGAAAAACAACGAAAAAAAAAGTAAAAGCCTAGAATTACTTAGAAAGTTAGCATGTGTTTACACACGAATACACACACAGGCATACCAAGTACATATTCAATTTTAAAAGTACTGGCATATATGTGTACGTATGTTCTAAACAGCAAGTGTAGTAGTGCTGAGAGCATAGTAATGTTCTGCCGTTTTCATTTCATTTAATATCGTATTATCTCGAGTACTTATACGCACTACTTTTGCTAGGGTTAACGACCATCAATTGATTTAATTGTTAAAAAAGCAATAGTTGTTGCTAAAATGGGGACAGAGAGAGAGAGAGAGAGAAAGTGAGATGGTAAACTAAATGAAAGCATATCGATTTTTATTTGTTTTGGGTGTGTGTGTAAGTAAATATTGATGTTTTTTACGCATAACAGCGTATGTTAAGTAAACAAAAAAAACTGTTTTTCTCTTTACTTCTCTGTAAATTTGTAATAGTGTACGTATGTGCTTAGATGTGTGTGTGTGTGTGAATATGTGTTTTATTTTTCTGGAGAAATATATTTGGCGTGTGCTAAATTTCGTTCAGGAATAAAATTGTTGTTGTTGTTTTTTTTTTTTTTTTGTTACACAGATATTGTTGTGACAGTATTTGCGTCAAATTTTTGCTTTATTGTATTGTATATGTATGGGCGAGTGAGTGTTGGCTTGTATAGAATTTGCTAATTTTATTGTTTTTGTTTTTTCTTTTGTGTTCTGTTTAATCAGTTGACCTTGAAATATTTTTTTGTTTTTCTTTTTGTGCCTACTGTTGTGGTGCCTACCCTTCCTCTTGTTTTTGTGTTTTTTTTGTTTGTGCTTCTATATATTTCATGTTTTAATACTTCAGATAATATTCTAGTCTTTATTGGTTTTGTTGTGGTTTTGAGCTCTTTTGTCATTGTTATTGTTATTTTGCGTTAATTATACGCATGATGTGTTTTTTGTGTGTTTTGTTAGCAGTTTGAGAGAGTAATTTGAACAAAAAAAAAATTTGCTTTAAATGACAATTTTGAAAACCGGTTTTTATAGAATAGCATGAAAGGAAAAGCAGTTTTTATAGAATAGCATGAAAGGAAAACCGGTTTTTATAGAATAGCATGAAAGGAAAACCGGATTTTATTGAATAGCATGAAAGGTAAACCAGACTTTATAGAATAGCATGAAAGGAAAACCGAATTTTATAGAATAGCATAAAAGAAAACTCGGTTTTTATAGAAAAGCATCTAATTAAAACCGGTCTTTATAGAGTAGCATGAAAGAATAACCAGTTTTTATAGAATAGCATGAAGAAAACCCGGATTTTATAGGATAGCATGAAATAAAACTCGGTTTTTATAGAATAGCATCTAATTAAAACCGGTTTTTATAGAATAGCATGAAAGGAAAACCGGATATTATAGAATAGCATAAAAGAAAACTCGGTTTTAATAGAATAGCATCTAATTAAAACCGGTTTTTATAGAATAGCATGAAAGGTAAACCAGATTTTAAAGATTAGCATGAAGGGAAAACCGGATTTTATAGAATAGCATGAAAGGAAACCCGGATTTTATAGAATAGCATAAAAGAAAACTCGGCTTTTATAAAATAGCATCTAATTAAAACCGGTTTTTATAGAACAGCATGAAAGGAAAACCAGTTTTTATAGAATAGTATGAAAGAAAAACCAGTTTTTATAGAATAGCATAAAAGAAAAACCGGGTTTTATAGAATAGCATGCAATGAAAAGTGGTTTTTACAAAATAGCATGAAAGGAAGACCGGGTTTTAAATAATAACATGCAATGAAAAGCAGTTTTTATAGAATACCATGAAAGGAAAACCGGTTTCTATAGAATATCATGTAATTTCTATCTGTGCTCTGTTATTCCCCTCCTCTTTTTAAATAATTGTGTAGTATTCGTTATACCTTCAACAGATTTCTTAATTGCTTTATTTTTTATTCAATTTGATTTTAATTTCGTTTATTTTTCTGATTTCTTTTATGCCTTTAATTGAAGGTCACATTGTTGAGTATACCTACTACCGACGCTGTTACGCACTTTGTAAAGAAGAAAACGTTTTTTTTTTTCTTTTTGTTTGTTACGCACTTTCTTGTATTGGGAAATGAGGGAGGCTCTGGTTTTAAGGTTCAATTTGTGCTAAAAGATATGCAAATTCAAGGTTATTTTTGTATTTTCTTTTCTTTTACAATATAATGTTACAACAACAACATGATCATCAGCAATAAAATGTTTCTAAAAAAAAAAGCGATTCATTACAAAGAATTTTTGCAAGAATTTCTTGTGATTGCCAACACACGCGCGAAAATCCTTAATCTACGCAGTTAATTTTGCGTGTGTGTGTAAGAGAAACAACACTGAGAGAAAAAAACCGAAGGCAAACTGGCGTAAACAATTATTTACACAGTAACTCAATAAATTATTAATAAACGAGTGAGATGGAGAGAGAGAAAGAGAGAGGGTGTTAGAAAATATAAGAGATTATCACTTTACTATACTCTCCCCACCAGTTATGACTACCATCAGAGATCTCTCACTCACTTAATAAATGATTTTTTTTATTTGAAGTACCGTTAAGTGTTTTCTTTTTAATACAAAAATTAAATATGCCTCAGCATTATTACACCTCTCATGCAATTTACAAGTAAATTAAAAAACTGTTACACACACACAGCAACAAAAACACACACAATCAAATAAAGAGAACAAGAAAACTCAACACACAACTGAGGCTAACACACACACGTAGAGGAGAGCCAAGAGAAAAAGAGTAAGAAAATGGAAAACAATACAGTCAGTCTTCTTCGTCAAGGTTAACAAAGACATTTTGCCGGCAAATATGCCGTAAAAGTAGGCGCAATAAAGGCACTTACATACACAATATGCCTGTGCCTTTGCCTCCGTAGATGTGTGTTTGTGTGTCCAAGTACCATAATTTAATAAACATAAAAAGAGACAGAGGGAGAGAGAGGGAGAGAGAAACAATAAAAACACAAACAATTGCAAAAAGAGTCCTTGACTGTTAAAATACTCAACGACTTAGCGTTCGGTGTGATTGCAATATAGCCAACAGGCAAATAAATAGACACTAGGCACACACACGGACACACCCAAACTCATGCTCATGCCTGCTTTCACTCTCTATCTCTCTCTCTCTCTCTGTGTCATGAACACAACAAAATCAATGGAAACTTTTGCAAAGATTTTCTACGAACTCAGGCTCTTCTTTTTGCATTTCTTTGGAAAAAGTTTCTGTTTTTTTTGTTATTTCTACTGTGTTGGGATTATTAGAGAATGCAGGAATTGTTTCCACGTGTCACCAACAAATGAAAATAATTGAGTTGGCAGTTGAATGATCATACATACACACGTAAAATAAAAATTGATGTGTAAAGCTTAATACCGGGCCAGGTTTTCCATTGAATAGCATTAAATGGAAACTCGGTTTCCATAGAATAGCATGAAATTGAAAGCTGGTTTTTTATAGAATAGCATGAAATTGAAAGCTGGTTTATTATAGAATAGCATGTAATGGGAACGCGTTTTTTATAGAATAGCATGAAATCGAAAAACCGGTTTCTATAGAATAGCAAGCACTGGAAACCCGGTTTTTTATGGAATAGCATGAAATAGAAACCCAGTTTCTATAAAATAGCATGCAATGAAAACCCAGGCTGCTATAGAGTAGCGTAAAATGGAAACCCCGGTTTCTGTAGAATAGCATAAAATGGAAACCCCGGTTTCTATAGAATAGCATGCAATGGAAACCCGGGTTCTATAGAATAGCATGAAATGGACACCCGGTTTCTATAGAATAGCATGCAGTGGAAACCCGGAATAGCATGCAATAGCGATGACGGTTTCTATCGAATAGTATGCAATAGCAATGACGGTTTCTATTGATTAGCATGCAATAGCAATGACGGTTTCTATAGAATAGCATGAAATGGAACCCCGTTTTTTTTATAGAGTAGAATGAAATGGAAACCCGGTTTCTATAGAATAGCATGAAATGGGAACTCGGGTTTCTATACAATAGCATGCAATAGAAATCCAGGTTTCTATACAATAGCATGCAATAGAAATCCAGGTTTCTATACAATAGCATGCAATAGAAATCCCAGTTTCTATAGAATAGCATGCAATGGAAACTCGAGTTTCCATAGAATAGCACGCAATGGAAACTCAGGTTTCTATAGAAAAGCATGAAACGGAAACCCGGGTTTCTATAGAATAGCATGAAATGGAAACCCGGGTTTCTATAGAATAGCATGAAATGGAAACCCGGGTTTCTATAGAATAGCATGAAATGGAAACCCGGGTTTCTATAGAATAGTGTGTTTTCTCTCTTTTATAAGAATTCGAAATCAAAGAAACAATAAATCCTTCAATTAAAATTAAATCCCTTTTTTAATTTAAATTGAAAAACCAAATTTTAAATCAATTTAATCAGGGATTTATAACACTGAAGGTTCTTTTTCTACTTCGTTTTTTCTTCTGAAACTCTCTGATTGTGTTACCATTTAATTTTTGTTTTGTTGTTGTTGAGTTTTTATCATCATTAGCAAATTTTCCAGACACTTTTTTTTTCAAATTATAAACAATTCTTTTAGAATTTTATTTCGTTTTTTCTTTTCTTTTTGTCTTTTACACGTGCAACAGAGAGTTAAAAAATGCTGAAATAAGCCAAAAAGAAAATCCAATTTAAGCCAATTCTCCCTCAAAACCATCGTACGTAGTCTGGGAATAAATGTGGGAACGAACATTCGAGCAAAAAAGTGCTTAAATTTGCAGAAAATTTAATTTATTTTCTACCGTAAGAGGAGATTTAAAAAAAAAGGCTCATGGAGTCATTTTACTTCATAATTAAAAAAAAAACATTTTTTTTAATTTGAAATCTAAAGATGCACACAGAGATTCAGCTTAAAACTGTCTGGTTAGCAAAACGACACCAGAACTGGAACGTTGACAATAGAAGACAATTTCATGAGAAGATTTTCTGCTGTAATTGCAGGAGCACAAACAACAACAACAAAACGAAACACAAATTAAATTAAAGCAATAAAAACAAACAGAATTTCATTATCTCAACTCTAGTTACACAGTCTACGGTAAATATTCTCAAGTTCAATTCAACCTTGAAAAGGTTCTCCCCATTACATGCATGTATGAATGTATGAGAGAGAAAATTCCATTCATAAACAATGCCAGCCAAGACGTACGCGTGTACAATGAACAAAGAAAGAAACTGGGAAAAATAAACACAATTCTAAAGCCATGGAACGAGATGGAATAAAAAGGAAACAACAACAGTTGGTTGCTTAAGTTTTCAATTCAAATTCAATGAAAAACTAATATTTCTTCGGAAATATTTTTTGTTTGTTTTTAAATGTAAACCCGTGTGTAGTGGGTGCATGTGTGGGTCAATGGAAAATTCTACTGTTGCAGTAGGGGTTACCGAATGTGTGTTTGCAATATTGCAATATAGAAACCTGGGTTTCTATCGCATGCTGTTCTATAGAAACCGAGTTTTCTCCCGCTTGCTATTCTATAGAAAGCGGATTTTCTCCCGCATGCTATTCTATAGAAACCGGGGATTCTCTGGCATTCTATTCTATAAAAGCTCGGGTCTCTATTGCATGGTATTCTATAGAAACCAGCGGTTCTCTGGCATGCTAGCTTTTCTATAGAAACTGGAGTTTCTATGGCATCCTATTGTATAGAAACTGGAGTTTCTATGGCATGCTATTGTATAGAAACTGGAGTTTCTATGGCATGCTATTCTATAGAAACTTGAATTTCTATTGCATGCTATTCTATAAAAACTCTATGGCATGCTATTCTATAGAAACTTGAATTTCTATGGCATGCTATTCTATAGAAACTTGAGTTTGTTTTGCATGCTATTCTATAGAAATCGGGTTTCCATTGCATGCTATTCAATAGAAAACGGGGTTTTTATTGCATGCTATTCTATAGAAAATGAAGTTTATATTGCATGCTATTCTATAGAAAATGGAGTTTCTATGGCATGCTATTCTATAGAAACTTGAGTTTCTATGGCATGCTATTCTATAGAAACTTGAGTTTCTATGGCATGCTATTCTATAGAAACCGGGGGTTCTCTGGCATGCTAGTCTATAGAAACCAAGGATTCTCTGGCATGCTATTCTATAGAAAGCGGATTTTCTCCACATGCTATTCTATATAAACCGGGTATTCTCTGGCATGCTATTCTATAACAACCCGGGTTTCCATTTCATGCTATTCTATAGTAACTGGGGTTTCTCCCGCATGCTATTCTATACAAAAGAGATTTTCTCCCGCATGCTATTCTATAGAAACTGGAATTGTTGTATAGAACCATGGTATAGAACCCAGGGTTCCTCTCGCATGCTATTCTATAGAAACCGGGTTTCTATTGCATGCTATTCTATTCTATAGCAACTGGAGTTTCTATTGCTATTGTATAGAAACCGGGGGTTCTCTGGCATGCTAGTCTATAGAATCCGCATGCTTTTCTATAGAAACTGGAGTTTCAATGGAATGCTTTTCTATAAAAACCCGGGTTTCCATTGCATGCTATTCTATATAAAACGGGGTTTCTATTGCATGCTATTCTATAGAAACTGGAGTTTCTGTGGCATCCTATTCTATGGAAATCGGGGGTACTCTAGCATGCTATTCTATAGAAACTGGAATTGTTGTATAGAACCATGGTATAGAAACCAGGGTTCCTCTCGCATGCTATTCTATAGAAACCGGGTTTCTATTGCATGCTATTCTATTCTATAGCAACTGGAGTTTCTATTGCTATTGTGTAGAAACCGGGTGTTCTCTGGCATGCTAGTCTATAGAATCCGCATGCTTTTCTATAGAAACTGGAGTTTCAATGGAATGCTTTTCTATAAAAACCCGGGTTTCCATTGCATGCTATTCTATATAAAACGGGGTTTCTATTGCATGCTATTCTATAGAAACTGGAGTTTCTATTGCATGCTATTCTATAGAAACTTGAGTTTCTGTGGCATCCTATTCTATGGAAACCGGGGGTACTCTAGCATGCTATTCTATAGAAACTGGAATTGTTGTATAGAACCATGGTATAGAAACCAGGGTTCCTCTCGCATGCTATTCTATAGAAACCGGGTTTCTATTGCATGCTTTTCTATTCTATAGCAACTGGAGTTTCTATTGCTATTGTGTAGAAACCGGGTGTTCTCTGGCATGCTAGTCTATAGAATCCGCATGCTTTTCTATAGAAACTGGAGTTTCAATGGAATGCTTTTCTATAAAAACCCGGGTTTCCATTGCATGCTATTCTATATAAGACGGGGTTTCTATTGCATGCTATTCTATAGAAACTGGAGTTTCTATTGCATGCTATTCTATAGAAACTGGAGTTTCTATTGCATGATATTCTATAGAAACTGGAGTTTCTATTGCATGATATTCTATGGAAACCGGGCGTTCTCTGTAGAAACCGTGGTTTCTATTGTATGCTATCCTGTAGAAACCGAGTTTCTATTTCATGCTATTCTATTCTATAGAAACTGTAGTTTCTATGGCATGCTATTCTATAGAAACCGGGAGTTCTCGGGCATGCTATTTATTCTATAGAAACCGGGCATTCTCTGGCATGCTATTCTATAGAAATTTACAAATTAATGCAAAATTTTCAATTCAAGAGCCATAGTGCAACTGGTATGATTGCTTCTAAAGAATTTTAAAAATTTTGTTTCACTTTCTTTTTCCGTTTTTTTTTTTTTGATAAGAAAATGAAATTTTGACAAGAATTTAAAACTAGAAATGGAAATCAATTATAATTAGCACCTACAGTAGTAGTAATTAACTTAACAGCTGCTTTTTATGTTTAAAAAAATGTTTTTAAAATTCTGCCTCTGGGCAAGTACTTCTTTGCCAGTGTTTTTTTTTTTGAAGTCATTCATTACTTTAGAAAGAGTTTTACTTTCGCTGAAAGACACAGATAAAAAAGAAATAAGAAAAGAAGACCAGGCCAACGACAGACCAGTCAGTGTGTGAAAAGAAAAGCTTTAAACAAAAATCAGGTCAACAAACTTTAAAAACGTGAAAGAAAGTGAAGTTTTTTTTTTTTGTCTTTCAGTTTCTTTTTAATTGTAAAACAATAGGAGAGAGAGAGAGGAGAGAGAAAAATGTAAATTTCATTTCGAAATTGAAAATGCATTTCAAGTCTCCAAATGTGGGTCATTTTCATAACAATGGAAAACAGAGAGAGAGAGAGGGAGAGAAAATAAATGTTTCAACACAAAAAAGCAGTAAAGAGAAGACAAGTCAATGAACTTCGCTTAAAAAAATTTCACTTTAAAAAAGACCTCGAAATCGAGGTGAAATAAAAACAACAGCAACAACTACAACTACAGCAAAAAACGAAAGGCTTAGGCTTACAATTTATAACACACGAGTGTTGAATGCAAAGCTAAGCTACATATGCTAAGAAAAACATATGAAGCACAGCACAAGAAGAAAGAAAGAAAAAGTGAAATTTCAAACAACAAAAGGTTTTTGACTCTTTTTGTGAACACAGCAACAACAACAGCACTACGCTATTTGAGAAACCATAAACACATGAAGCCAAAGCATTACTGGCAGCAGCTGTAACCGTAACAACAACAACAAGTTTTGGGCATTTAAAGCGAAAGTGATCTAAAAATGTCATGGCTATAGTGTACTGGCACAGAGAGAGAGAGAGAGAGAGAGAGAGAGATAGACCTATGCAATGTTGTAGTATGTACTCCAATTCATGCGCATGACCAACCAACTTGTACATACATACATATGTACACTCGATCGTATTTAAAATACACACACGAAGCATGCGTGTGTGTATAAATAAATAAAGAGTGGCCGGTTAATTATTTAGAGCGGAACCGTTAAAAGAGCAAAGCATAGAAACACACACACACACACACATTTAAAACCAATTTTACTTTCTTTTAATGCATTAATGAATGCGTTTAAATGGAGTCGTCATGATTTGTGTTGAAATATTATGCCAGGGAAATTTCAGTTACTTTTTTGTTTGATTGCTGATATTGTTATTGTTGTTGTTGTTGTATTTGCTGTAAATGTTGATATTGTTTTTTTTTTTTATATTTACTATTCAAATCAACAACAGTGGTGGGTGAATGAACTGTATGTAAGTTTGCATTATAAACGCGTGTTTGAGGTGGATTTTTTTTCTTTCTTTCTTTCTTTATAAAATGAAAGTGATTTATTGAAAATGTAAAAAGAGAGAAAAAAAATATTTGACCCACTTGGAGAATTTAAAAAAAATTGTTTTTTTTAACGAATAATTCAAATTGATTGGCATTCATAAATAAAAAATAAATTTTAAGTTTTTTTTTATAACACAATAAAGGAAAAAGAAATTAGAAATAAAATTTACAAAAAATATGAAAAAAAAAAATTAAAATAAAAAAAAAATTAAAATTAAAAAAAAAATTTAAAAAAAAATTAAAATTAAAATTAAAAAAATTATTAAAAAAATAGAAAAAATTAAATAAAAGTAAATTAAAGGAATAATAAAAATAAGGACATAAAGGAGAGGGAGAAGTCAAGAGAGGAACTAAGAATTTTTATTTTCCAGCTTTTTATTTTCTAGTTTACTAAGATGATTGTCCTCATAGATTTTCAATATTTAACCCATTCGCTGCCAAGCCTAAATTATATGAAGTCATTCCCATTGCCCTTTAAATTTTGAGTGTTACTGTTTACCAAAACCCTGTTATATTATCATACATAATCATTTACAAGCAGAAAACCAAAGACGAGTATACTCGTCGTTGGCAATAGAAAGGCAGAAGGACTGGACTCGATATCCTTTTTCGTATTTGCGTACGTTTTAGTCGAAAAACAAATAATAAAAAATGGAATAAAACGAGTTTTCAAGTTTTTTACATACATAATTGGCCATTACAATCCTTCAGTCAGGATTACGGTCTAGCTTCTCAACATGTTGATATTGTTGTTGTGGTCAAGTTTTTTACATATTTAGTATATTATGTTTGTGGCATTGGCAATTCAAAAGCCTGCATGTTATAATATATTTAAAGTATGACGAGTATACTCGTCTTGGCTGTGCGGGATACCCTGTCAAAGACGAGTATACTCGTCCTTGGCAGCGAATGGATTAATGAAGAATTAGGACCAGCTTTGTCTTCTTGCTAGATTTTGAAGGCAGGAATAGATTTCCTTCCTCTCTTTTTGACATGATATTACTGCCATGCAGAGAATTGCATTGATTGCATTATAAACAACAAGTACTCGTTCATTTTTGTATGGATTTATCGAAAGGGGTCGCAAGTATAACCGCTTGAGTACTGCAGCTTCAGATTAAGATTTCTGACTAGCCTTTTATGAATTTCCTTCCTCTTACCCTCGACATGAAAAATGATGCATTGGAAAGAAGGCATTTGAGTAACAAAGTCAAGAATTTCTTCTCCAATACGAAACCGGCATTATGAAGACGATCAGTGGCAATGAACATCACACAAGGCATAGGTTGTAAGCTTGACATATCATACATAATCATTTACAAGCAGAAAACCAAAGACGAGTATACTCGTCGTTGGCAATAGGAAGGCAAGGAAGGACTCGATATCCTTTTTCGTGTTTGCGTACGTTTTAGTAGAAAAACAAATAATAAATCACGCAGATGGATAAAATAAAGAAAATAGAATAAAACGAGACACATTGCGAAAATGGGCAACACTTAGAAATTCAGTATTGACGATTCAGGACGACTATACTCGCCTTGGCAGTGAGGGATACCTTGTCAAACACGATTATACTTGTGCCTGGCAGCGAATGGGTTAAGGCGTTGTTTGGGTATCACAGGCGTCATTTTTGTATATCACAGGCATATCTAACGATATTTTGCTTAATAAATTAAAAGACTCGAGGTTCTGAAGCCCCCATAAATAGGTAGGCCCGATGTATTCAAATAATCTTTTTTTTTTTTTTCAAAACCACAACCGATCAACGGTTGCAAAACAGCTTACCATAGACGTCTGGCTATGCATACGCGTGCAGTTAGTTTCTGTTTTGCTGTTGCGATTGTTGTTGTTGTAATGTAATAACATTGAGACTTCAAACGAAAGTGTTTTTATTTTCTTTTAATAATTTTTCTTTCAATTTAGTTCCCCATTTCTAAAGCAACGTTTTCACTTTTAATTGTTGAACTAGAAAAATTGAAAAAAGTGGGTAACAAAATTGAAAAAAAAAAGTTTTTTTTTTTAATTGTAAAGCAAACTCAACAGCAGCGTAATAGTTTGTCGTTAACAAATTATTATTTTTTTTTCATTTAAAAAAGAAAGAAAGTGAAATTTAAGCCGTATTTCTAACAGAAACAGATTCTAAAAACTAATCACCGTAATTTTCAAACAAAAGAAATGAAAACCGAAGACGAAAAAATAAAACAAATCTTTAAAAATGTTTAATGATTTCAAATTCCAAAAAATGATGTCAAAGAAAGTGTTCCAAAAAAAATGTTCGTTTGATTTGAAAGTGAATCACATTTGATAACAGAAAACAACCACAGAAACAAACATTTTTATTTAAAAATTTATTTAAAAAGAAATATTAAAAAACCAAAATAAAGCAAGACAAACCTCCTTCTTCCATTATCACAAAACTTTGGAAAAAAATTTTTTTTTTTAATTTATAAAAAACAGGGTCAATAGCCCTTTTTATTATAACCGTTAAACACTTCAAATATAAATACAGTGTGTTTTTTATTATTAATAAATTTACATAAAAATAAAACAAATTTAAAAACAAAAGTTTTAACAAAAAAAATTTTTTTTATTATTGGTTAAGGGAAAAAGTATTTTTCCAAAGTACGAAAAAGTTTAGAAGCGAAATACAAAAATTAATATTTTGTTAATACGATACACACAAATAAAATAAATTTAAAAAAAGTATGGGTTAAGGGTAAAAGTATTTTTCAATATTGCACAATGGTAGGGAAGAAACTCAGAATTCTTGATTGTAGGGTATATGTACATATGTAGCTGCTTCAGTGTTAATTCTCTCGTTAGATGGTGGGAGGAGCTACTTAAAGGAAGTGATACGACTTAGGCCCAATTTCATACCACCCCACAATCAATATTCATCCCGGGGGAACATACATTTCCCAGCGGACGGCAACCAGAGTGCAAAAAAAGTTAGGTTAGGTTAGGTTAGAGGACGTGTACTTGTCAACTGTGACAAGTACAGTACCCGGAGGTCGAATTGACCCATTGTACAATGTCCTAGCTTCGCACACCACTCATGTTGTGTGCCTTAATTTTATATATACTTGAGTGGCGGGACCTACAGTTTAACGTCGACTCCGAACGACAGAAAGATTTTTGAGAAACTTTTTCATGGCAGGACTTATTTACTCTCAGAGTTTTTGCCAGAAATCTGCTGAGAGGAAGTCACTGAAGAAAAAATATTTTGTTCATATTTCGTTTGTGATGTCTGGCCTGGGGCTCGAACCCAGGCTTTTCGTCTAATAAGCGTACACACTACCTACTAGACTACGGCGACTAAATTGAGTACCTTTCAATAAAGACTTTTTAAAGAGTACCTTTTGAATAATGTAAAAAATAAATACATAATGTAAAAAAGTACGTTTTAAAAAGTTTTAGTACTTTAAGTAAACGTAACTTTTAAAAAAGTACTTTATAAAGAAAGCTATTAAAAAGAAAGTAATTTTAAGAAAAGTACTTTTAAAATAAAATACCTTTAAAATGTATCGCTTTATAAAAAAAGTACCATTTAAATAAAGTACTTTTAAAAAATGTCTTTTAAAATAAGTACTTCTTAAAATGTTTTTTCTAGTTTTCTAGACTACGGCGACTACAATCTAAACTTACGTTAGGTAAGGTAAAGTGGCGGGAGGCGCTCCTTAAAGGATAGGAAGTGATACCACTTAAGCTCACAATCAGAGGAAGTCAACCGGAGTGCAAAATAAATCTTTGTTTGTAACAATCTTTATATTTAAGAGCTCGGTCCAGGAGAGAGGAGGTCAAATGCCTTTGTCTTTTCATGACAATATAAAGCTCTTCTTCGACCTTAGAACCACAACTCCTGTAGAAGTCATTTCCCGGAATGCCAAGTCTTTCCGCATGCCTACCAAAAGGCCAGTGGCCCGTGAAAATCGCTTTTGTGGGATGGATAGACACTCGACTTGCTTGTCGTCAGCGAAAGAAAAAAGTCTTTTACACCATACCTAATAACACACCCACACACACTGAAAGATGTAAGTGTGTTGAACAACATAAAATGCAGAAAAATAACTGTGCATACAACAGCTTTCTATTACAGCAACAACTCAATGTAAAAACTATGCCTGTAAAAAAATGGTTTTTTAAAGCCTTAAACAATAAACAAAATACACTAAACTAGACAACAAATACAATTAAAAAAAAAATAAAAGAAATTCAATAAATTGTGTTACAAAAACACAAAAAAGTAATCAAAAATAGTAAAAATAGTAAAAAAAAATAAAAAAAAAAAAAATTCAAAAATAAATTTCACTTTTATTTGTGGTCGTGGGGTCTGTTACAATTAAAACAACAACAATGTAACGGTAATACTCTTACAGTTTAACAAGCAAACCAAACGACGATCAGACACGAATAATAGGCCTGCCTTCTGTAAGATGAATTGGTGTTTGTGTTTTCCACACAAACAGAAACATGGCAAATAAAGTGTTAGAAAGAGAGTAAGAGAGAGTCCGAGAGAGTCAGAGAGACAGAGGGGTAGAGGAGATAGTACTTGTTATAAGATGTAACAAAAGATAATGGATACACTTACTCACTCACTCCCTTGAAATCAAAATGTAAACAAAGCAGATGTAAACCATCATGCCTACTACATCGTAATATTAGGAAACAAATAAAGTGAACAAGAAGAAGAAAACCAGTAAGTAAGTAACGTTAGTTGAAACTAATTGTCATGTTTGACAAGTTTATGTAAGTACGAGAGTATATGTGTGTGTCTTGTTATTGTTAACATTTTATTTCCAATTTCTATAAGACAAACGATTACAGACAAACGTCTATTTGTATGGAAAAAATACAAAAAAAAAAAAAAACGTTCGCCTAAAATCGTTTGCCTTACAAAAACGGGTCCATAGTTTATCAAACACTAAGCAGATCATGTGTTAAACATGATAAATGTTATGATGACCCACATTTTTTACAGCTGTTGTTGTAGTTATTGTTATTGTTGTTGCTATTATTGTTGTATATGTTGTTGTTATATTTCACTTTCTCACCACATTATCACTTAATAAAAGTCCCATACATACACGTACATATGTGGAATATGTATGTATGTACGTTGGAAGGCAACTTAGTTTTGTAAACAAATTTAAACTCAGCATGACAGTGTGGTGTTTCTTTTAAAGAGAGTAACTTAAATTAACTGATTGGCCGCCATTAAAACGATTTAAAAATAGAGTTGTTTTAGAAAAGAAGGGAAGAAAGTGTATAGTGGTGGGGAAAAAATTGTTTCAGGGACTTGCAGTTAATGACTTAGTGGTTAATGACGGCCATCTCATTAAAGCTACAGATCATCCAATAAAAATCGTTAAAACCACCGCCACAACTGCCAAATTGTTGAAAACCAAGTAAAATTATTGAAAAACTAAGAGAATTCTACAATTTTTTCAATTTCGAATTAAGTTCGAATTTTCGAACATGAGCCAAAATAGTCAAAATAGGTTAAAAAGAAGCCAAACCATGGAAAACTTATTAAAAATGTTGATATTCAAGAAAAAATTTTAATATTTTAACGGATTTTCAGTTTTAAATTAAGTTCGAATTTTCGAACATGACCCCCAAACCAACGAAACTGATCAAAGCAGACCAGTTACGAAGGGAATCTAGTTAAAAATGTGTATATTTAATGTAAAACTAGTAAATTTTTTATGTTTTACTGTTTTAATTTTCAATCAACTTACAGCGTTAATTTTACATATATATGTATATCTTCTTTTGCATTCATAAAAATGGAGGACACTTACCTGAAATGATAAAGAAAAAGAAGAAAAATAATTTATTAAATAAAGAATTATTAAAGAGAGAAAAATTATATATAGAGAAATCTAAAAGAAATAAAATTAAGTCATGATTCTCGAGAATTTAATTTCTATGTAAATAATCGCAAACACTTTCTGATAAATAGTTATTTATTTGTAACAAAATTGTTATTACATGATGGCCAGATCACCTCTTAACCTAATGCTCCATCGGAGCAGCTTTAACTTTCCTCATCGGTTTCCCCCCACTTACTTACAAAATTACCAAATTTCCGTATTCTTAAGTAAGTATTAAAACCTAACAATGACTTCCGCTTGGAAGACATCCGAGAGTTTCCCCATGGGTTCTGAATACTCTCGCTCCACTCTTTCTCTGTGCTCCATTTTTGGCATATTCATATAGCACAGAATGGTCTCTCTCTCTCTCTTAGTATCAAGTTCGAATTTTCGAACATAGGTATTTAGGTACAAAAAATCTTTGTTTATGATAGAAATTCCAATTAAAAAAAGCACAGAATGATCTCCCTACCTCTCTCTCTCTCTTAGTATGAAGTTCGAATTTTCGAACATAGGTTTTTAGGTACAAAAAATCTTTGTTTATGATAGAAATTCCAATTAAAAAAAAAAGTTTTTTTAAACGTTTCTGAAACAAAAAACAGAAATATTGAACGAATCACAATGTATGGTTGTTGTTGCGTTGAATGAATGAACATTTGTAAGCCATAGAAGCAAGCAGTAGAAAGAAAAAGAAAACAACAATGAAAAGAAAGTGAAATCGAAAACAAATGCAGTTTAAAAGCGGAGTCAATAAAACAGCCGCCACCAGTCAAGCCAACACTAGAGCTTATGCTGCGCTAATGCTTTATAAAGAGTCAAATGTTTTTCTGATTTCGTAAAAGAAAGTGACACTTTACTACCAACAATCAATTGTTGTTGTTGTTGTTGTTATTAAACTCAATACATGAGCACAGTTATTAATTACAAATAAAATGTAATATTTTGAAATAAATAGTTTTGTAAAGAAAGCAGCTTAAAAGAGAAATCGAAATCTTTGGCAAAAAGGTGTTTAGGGAAGAGGAGTTTATTGAACTTTAGCTCTGCTTTGCGCTTTATGCTCCAATTGCATTGAGTTTCTATTCCAAAAAACAACACAAAAAAACTGAGTCATGGATGCCTTGCAATAAGACAGCAAGCCAGGCAGGCAGTGTGTGTGTGTGTGTGGGGTTAAAAACATGTAAAGCTGAGGTTTCGAAAAACGTTGCCCAAGTATATACACACAAAAACATTTACTTTCGCTTTCTTTTTTACTTTTAATTAAAGGCCTATGTAACGAATTGTAAAGTTTTCAAGTAACGCAATCTATTTTATACATTTTAGAGTATTTTCGGTAATGTTCGAAAATTCGAACTTTATTTCGAAATTAAAAATATTATAAAATTCTTTTATTTTT
The DNA here is from genome assembly GCA_930367235.1 of Sarcophaga rosellei. Taxonomy (NCBI): domain Eukaryota; kingdom Metazoa; phylum Arthropoda; class Insecta; order Diptera; family Sarcophagidae; genus Sarcophaga; species Sarcophaga rosellei. Next base: position 7,957,739 of record OV884020.1, on the reverse strand, counting down.
TCATTACTTTTACTTCATTTTAATAAATTTACAGCTGTGTGGCTACATTCTACGCAATTTTGCATCTTCGAAGATTCATAGTTAATTTCGAAATTGAATAAAAATTATACACATTAATTTGTTTTCCCATCTTTAACTCGTTTACTTGTTTTGGCTCCAATTGAAGCAATTTTACTTGCTTCTAAACTCATGTTCGAAAATTCGAATTTAATTTCGAAACGAAAAAATATATAAAGAGAATTAGTTTGTCATTAATCTTACTTGTATTTAATAAATTTTCTTGATTGAAAGAAATTTCGTTTGTTTTAAAGCATGTTCGAAAATTCGAAGTTAAATTCGAATTAATTTCGAAACTGGAAAGCTCGTAAGTAAGCTTTGATTATATGATTTATAAATAAATTTTTAATAATTTGCATTTAATCACGTCACTCTAGATTAGATCTAGATTATGATTGATGATTGATGACTAAAAAAGTCGACTAAATCATTGAAAAAATGAAAACGACCAGCTCATAAGCAGCGGGAAATTTTTTTCGGGACATGGAGGCTTCTCTTATGATCGCGGAGAAGCCATTGCGTTAGGAAAAATTGTCTGGAGGTGTCATTTGGCATTGTGACCCTGTGATAATTGACTCCTTCTGTCCTTCAATTGCATATTATGCATTGGAGGAGCGTGATGTGTGCCACGAGCCACTTAACTCCTTGCATTTTGGCTTCATTGCATAAAAAATTTTCAGAAGTAGTAATTTCACGTCTTTTCGACAGCAATTAGCCACCAGGATCTCATAATTTGTTGCCATTAGATTTTTTTCGGAGGGACTTTGTCCAAGAACTCCACGATTAATCCTATAAAGTTGGACTATCTTTTATACAATTATTGTTGGGATATCCAACGAAATGTATGGAAAAAGTAGTTGAAAACTAACTCAACCGCATTTTGATTGCTGCTACCCATCCAGAGATGGTCATTTACATCACATTTAATATGTATTTTGTGCATAATGATCAAGGCAAGGTCCAAGCATTATGCAAAAAAATAAACATTTTCATTGAAATCCAAGATTTATAAGTGTTTTATTGATTTTATTACGTTACATTGTAATCACAACACTTCCTTTTCAACAACAGCTTAAATTTTTATGTTAAATTCTCTTTTTCACTGTAAAATCTAACATAAACAAGGCCTTGTTTAGCATACATACGCATTACATTTGTTTACATTTCTCTAGAAGGAAGCAGTCTTACTCTCACTCTTGCTCACTCTTTCTCTCTTTGCCTTGTGCTTGAATATGTTTTAAAATAAATTGATTTAGCGTAGTTGTTGCTTTAATGCTTACAAATGAGATCACTTAAATATTACAACAGCGTAGGAGTATGTTTATTTTTAATGTTATGTTGTTGTTATTGTTTGTTGTTATTGTTTGTTTTCCAACGAAAACTTGTTTGTGACCACCACTATTACTAAGTAACAAAGAGCCGAGGAGCACACACACAACACAGCAGCATAATTCGTTAATGACTAGAATGGAATAGTTTTTCGTATGTTTTCGTTTTATTTGCTGTTAATAAACGAAAATTCAATTGAAATTACAACGAAAAAAAAAAATGACGACGACGACAACAATGCGAAAACTACAAAATTAATAAACATGTTTAGGCATCCACACATACACTCGCGTTTACATGCTTGCTTGCTTGCTTTGTAATATGTATAAGGGGCATACAGAGTGTACGCAGCAATAGAATTTTGTTTAGAATTTCTGTGTGTTTTTTTTTCCAAGTGACATTAAATTTAATTCTATATGACGACTGCACCCTATAACCTTTTGAAATTAATAGTAATAATAACGACAAAAACACCAACAACAACAAAAACAATTACAATAATAATACTAATATTCAAATAAATAACAACAATACAAGGCATACAAAATATCTCAAGGTCTTTTACCAGGGGGAACATAGTAACAGCACATTAGAAACAAACTAAACACACACTCGCACACACACACACACGCAATAATACAAAAATAAATTACTTTTAATTCTCTTCCTACAAATCAACACATTAATGTGTGCTTCAATATAAACTTGTCTGAGTGAGCGTGTGTTTGTTTGCTTTATAGTTAGTGAGTAAGAGTGAGTACTCTAATTAGTTTTATTTTTTTTGTCTTTCTGACTACATTGTTGTTTTAATAGGCAATATCACATATATATGTATATGTGTGTACGTGTGTGTGTGTAAATAATATTTTCTATTTCCTATTTGACATTGAATTTGAAAGCATTCTTGTTTGTTTTTGCTTTTAATTTTTCTCGATTTGTTTTTGTAAATATTTTTACACGTGTTTACGCTACTGTTACTACAACTACTATTACTACTACGTGTGTAGTAAGTCATACATAATACGTAGTACGTACTACGTACGTAATATTAATTAAAATTTTACAAATAGAAACCCAGCAAGCATTACTACATTAGTGGGAGTGGAGGGTAAACAGCAAAACAACACATGAACATTGTAATGGGAATATTAAAATTCAAAATATTTTATTTAACGGATGTACATATTTTGATTTACAAGGCATAAAAAAAATTTAATTAAAAAGACAACAACAACAACAACAAAAACAACATGGAAAAAACAGATATTCAAAGAAAACAAGGCATCATTTCTCTCTGTAAAATCGTTTTTCAAACAAGGAAAACGTAATCGTTAGAAGATTAGAAACGCTATGAAATTATTAAGTTCCTTGTAATCACTCTGAGACACTAAAATTTCCTTAATTTTCCCTCTACAGAGGCCTATTTACACAGTTAAATTTGATGACAAAAAGTATGAAACCAGAAAAAATCGTTTATTTTAAGCCACTAAATACTTAACTAAAAAAATTGAATTAATTTTTTAAATTTCGAAATTAATGTCAATGTTTTCGAACTTAAGAAAAAAAAAAAAACCAAACCGATTAAAAATTGTAAAAATATAAACAATTGCACTTTATTTATGAATTTTTTAGTTTCGAAATTCATTAGTTAACATATTCTTATGATTAGTTTTTCTGTTTCGAATTTTCGAACATTCATGAAATAAAGGAAAATAATCAAAATTACATGCATTGATGTCTGAGAAGAAAAATTTAGTAATTTCTCAATTTCGAAATTGTGTTCAAACTTTCGAACATAAACAAAAACAAGCAAAGTACGTTCAAATGATCCAAAATCAAAGAAAACTTATTAACACGTTTATATTCAAAGAAATTTTGTCATATTTTGAAGCTTTTTACGGTTACACAATTAAGTTCGAATTTTCGAATATTAGCTTAAACAAGTGAAATTGTTCAATATGGAGCCGTTACCAAGATCTCGGATTGAAAATATTTATATTTAATGGTTAGCAAGTAAATTTGATAATATTTTTAGTTTTGTAATTAAGTTCGAATTTTCGAACATGAATCTAAACAAGCGTAAATTGTTTAAAATATAGTTATAATTGCAGAATTTATGACAAACGAAAGTAAAATTACTGAAAAACCAGGCGAATTTTATAATGTTCCAATTTCGAAATTAAGTTCCAATTTTTGAAAGTGAGCTAAAACAAATATTTAGAAAATTTAGAAATTTAGAAAAATTTAGAATTTCCAACTACTGTAGAACTTACTATTCAGGCTTAAAAACATGGCTATTAAGCCAGACTAGTGCGAATTCGGTCTCTCATTCTCTACGAAAGAAAGCTGGGACCTCAGCTAGAATAGGTTAGGTTAGGTTAGGTTAGAGGACGTGTACTTGTCAACTGTGACAAGTACAGTACCCGGAGGTCGAATTGACCCATTGTACAACGTCCTAGCTTCTCACACCACTCGAGTTGCTAAAATAGTAATCAAACAAATTGTGGATAATGGCCTCTTCGACTTTTTTCAACTACAATTGCTTGGTTTTTAAATTTCCTTTTAAAACTCTCTGCTTTTAAACAAATTTTTTTTATTAAAGTTCATTAAACTTGTGTTGTTGTTGTCGTTGGTTTTTTTTTAATTTTTCTCAAATCTTTTGCAAGCTAAACTGCTGTCTTAACAACTTCTTTAAGCACACACACATGCATGCACCTTAAGCACCTTGACCACACATGTTAAGTTTTTTTTTCTTCTCCCACTTTTGATCCTAAATTTCACCTTTTGAGACCCTTGTCTGGTCTCACCGCTTGTTTTTAAGCGACAGCTGCATTTTTTTTTTTGCAAACAAAAAGAAGAAGAAAAAACGGAGACACTTTTATGACCCCAATGTCCGAAAAATAAAACGAAAAGAAAAAACACAGTCGATGTTAATGACATTTTAATCATTTTATTACAGAGAGTGTATTAGTAGTAGTAGTAGTGTACGCAACAATAAAAACTTACAATGCAATGCACTGCTAAAAAACACACACAAACACACGGAAAGTAAAAATAATTAAACAGAGAAAGAGCGAGAGAGAGAGAGAGAGACAGAGGGATAGTGAGAAGGCATTCAACGAACAAGGATTGTAACTTGCAACGCGAAATGATTGTCGTTTAGCGCACTAAGCACACATACACACTCACACACACACTCTACCAAGAGAGTAAGCCAGATAGAGAGAGAGTGAAAGAGAGAGAAAGAGGTAATTAGCACAGGATGTTGTTTACCAAAGTTTATTTGGTGGTACAATCCGTTAAATAGCAGAGGTTTTAAGGAGTGATTTCATCAGCAAATTTATACCATGACAGATTAAACAGCACCGGTAACAAGCAAACAAATGACCCTGAAGTTGCCGTAGTTTAATAGGTAATGTGTTGGCGTATTAAGCAAACTCCAGCATGTTCGGCCACTAAGAGTATACTAAGCTGCTTGCATAGGCTTTCAACAATACTCATTCTCGGGGCGCTGTTGTAAAGTTCATTTCGTAACATTTGAGAGACGCATCATCACTACTGATGGGGATCATTACTGACTGGGGAGGCTCATATGGCAGAGGGAGTGAATGAAGGCTCACTTCAATGTAGAGTATCTTCCGTCCTTGCTGTAGAGGACCTGTTTCAGTTGCTGCAATGATGTGGATTTAATTTAATAAATGAAAGATTAAGTTTTTGTCCCACCAAGTAATTTTCTGCCTCCAAAGAATTTGGAATCGAGTATAATCACTAGGTACACAACACTCTGTTCTAGAATCGCTGATGGGGAAATCTCTTTGCAATGGTAAAGGAAAAGAAAGAGGAGACCCTGACAAATACAGTCAGAGGTACATTTTCGGAAAAAGCCTTTTCAGAAAGTATGCACAGGAGTAAAGCACTAGATTTTAGGAGCGGACAAGTATTGTCTTATATCCATAGTACAACTCCAGGAAAAACCTGCATCAGCTGAAGTGTTCCGGTAAGAGAACGGGCGCATTACTCCAGCGATCTCCTTATTCTCCCAATAATTGTGATATTTGCTCCAGCTTTGTGAACCTCCATAAGCTATGGAAACATTGCCCCACTGATCTCTACAGTCTTCCAATAATTTTGATGTTCCTCCCAGGCCTTGTGAGTTTTCGAAAGAGAAGAAGGCTTCTTCTTTCGTTATCATCGATGAATTCATTCCTTTAAGTGTCTGCATTAAACTGACACGTTTGACCTCATAAGCAGTTGTTGTTACACATTCTTTTTGTCTTAAAAAACATGCAGTTGTTGTTATTGCTGCTATACTGAGCTGTTCTTGTTGTTGTTGTTGTTGGTGGTGGCTGTTACAGTCGCATTGACAACATTGTGCAACTATTACTGATGCTTCCTATGCAGTGTGACTGTTGGTGTTGGTGTGGTTGTTGTTGTTTTTATTTTAAGGTTTATGGGTTACCAAGTGAAAGTTGATGGCAAATTCACACACACACACAGTATGTGTGTGATAGTAGCAAGTGTTGTTGGCAAAACAGAAAGAAAAAAACGAAAAAAATGTCGACGAAAAAAAGGTGCAACATGTGTAAAGTTTTGAACTGTGTAAGCAACACCAGTACTAACGACAACAACAACAACAATTGGTTGTGCTGTTAAGCCATGAAAGCTTTACTTGTGTTCATTAAAAGCCAAGCCAAGACGACGTTGTGACCGAATTTAAAAGGATTTCATTTCACATGCTGCTCTGGCTGATTTTACTGTTGCTGTTGCTGTTACTGTCACTGCTACTGATGATGATGATGAACCATAAAATCGTTCATAAATGATCATGAATACCCACCAACCAAAACCCATACTGTTTGGTGCATTGCGTTGTGTTGTGTTACTTTGATTTTCTTGGTTGATCTTGGCCAGGAAGTGCATTGGAATTGAGGTCAAAAACATTTTAAGACACAAAACGAAAACGATAACGAGTTAACGAGTTTAAGCGGTAATACACCCTCCTCCCCCCTTCGTAGCCACTCTTAATAAGAAGAAGTACAATTAAGTGACAAAGTTATGAGGAAATTAAACAAAAATTACAGAGTCAAAGCGGTCCAAAAATCAATCGATTTACAGGAAATTTACTCAGCTGGTACTAAAGTTCAGGATGTCTATTGCCTCTCAGAATCCAACGTTTCAGATTCTGCTTCGTTCGGGAAACTGTACACTTAGGAGCACTATTTTCGGCACGTCTATTGCTCTTCAGAATCCCAGACTTTTCAGCTTCTGCTTCGTTCAGGAAACTGTATACTAAGGAGCACTAAGTTCGGTGCGTCTATTGCTTGGCGAGTTCAGTTTGCCTCTTATAATCCCAGATGTTTCACCTTCTGCTTCATTCACATTCTGCACATTCACGATTTGTGGGATGTGACACCGCTTTCGTTTCGAGTTAGCAAGTTCAACGCATCTACTCCCCCGGTTTGCTCCTTAAAATCCCCCACCCTTTCACCTTCTGCTTCCAGGAGCGAATCTAATGTTCCTTTAAATCAGGCTTTCGTTGCCTAATAAGGTTTCGAGTTTCGAATATTAGCAACGTGTATAGTGCTTGGGAGGAATGCATGCTTGGGAGAGAGGAATGCATGCAAACAAGGTAAAGTCTCGGATTGTGGTCAACGAGGCGACCACCAGGACGATCCTTGTCTTGCTGTATTCAAGTTGGCACGCAGCCTTCTCGTGGCCCCTCCTGGATGGCATTCTAGCACCCGCTAGATGTTAACTAATGCGTGCAGCGAAGTCCAATCCCCTGGACTTTAAATTTGGGTTGTGCGTAGGGCTTGGAACCCACCACGTAAAAATCCCCCTTCAATGAAAACCAAAACAGAATTTGATGCGGGAATCTGCGGAAGTCGGCGAAGAGGACGACCTTGTATCCGTTGGAAGGACCAAATCGAGGAAGCCCTGTCAGCGATTGGTGTGACCAACTGGCGTAGGCGCGCACGAAGCAGAGGCGCCTGGAAGGATGTGTTGCGGCAGGCCGAAATCCGTTAAACGGGTTGTTATGGCCAATTAAGTAAAGTAAGTAAGTACGTCTAGTGATTGGTTTTATACGCCTCCAGTTAGCTCCTTAAAATATCGGACGTTTCACTTTCTGCTACGTACCGGAAACTGTACTTCCGGTTGTAGATCTCTCGTAGCCAGAAGCAAATCTCTTGCTCCTTTAAATCAAGCTTTCGTTTCGCCTAATAAGATTTCGAGTGTCGAATATGCGCCAAGTGTCAAGTGCTTGGTTTTACACGCCTCCAGTTAGCTTCTTAGAATAACGGACGTTTCACTTTCTGCTACATTTCGGAAACTGTACATCCGGTTGTAGATCTTTCGTAGCCTCAAAAGACTTTAATTTTCTCGCTTTTACTGTCAGACTACTTATGGTTTCTTTGTCATTTACGCTATGAGGGAGGGCCTATCCCTTAATGGTCTCTGTAAGCATCCAAAATCATTTCGAATTCCTTCCTATTTTAGCAGTTATAGCGCCTTATATTGCTCGCATTCTTGAATTTCTTGAATTACAGATTATTGGCGAGACGAAATTATTTTCCTTTTGTGAAGTTGAACCTCCTACTCCTCCCTCTGAGCAAAGAAAATCAATAATCTTAAGGAATATCCCATAATAGCTATGCTACAACTCCTGCCAACTTGACCTACTTTCGCCTGCTTTCTTTTGTAACATCTTCGTTACAACTTCTCTAGAAAAAAAAGAGAAAAACTCCCCAACTCGGAAAAACCACCACCATCATCATCACCAGCAGCAAAGATACTACAACCACCACAACGGTATTGAAGCTGTTACAAGTGAGTGAAAGAGGGGGCAAAATCCACCCCCGAAAGTGTTACAAGGAATTATAAACATAAACAAACAACGGAAAATATTTTTATAAAAGAGAAAGAGGCTTCTTAATACGTCTGAGCATCTGAAATACATTCCAATACAGATTTCAACAAATTGGCCACACGTCTGTCCGCTTCTTTGGCAATCTTTTCAACGTTGTCGTTTACCTCTTCACATTTGATGATGATAACTACGCAGTTTGAATTCTAGGAAAGAGGCTGCACAGTTGCTGCCAGTTTGGGTGGTTAAAGTGGTGAATCCAACTTCATTTTCTGGAGGGGGGAAATCACTTCCCCTCCCTGGGCTTATGGTTATTTGTGAAATAAAATTGAAAAATCATTTCATTCTGTGTTCCAACACGTGTTCCAGATTCCAAAACAACAGCAGGATTGTGTGGATCTTCTTTGTGTAGGCGTTAGAGAAGTAGCAAGAGGAGCAGAATGAAATAAAAAGGCAGCAGAGAGAAGAACAACAAGGGGAAAGGCCATATATTTTTCTGTTATTATTTACAACACTGTGCTTTTGTTTTATGCCCTATCAAAAGAAAAATTCTTAAATGATTGTGTTATTTTCATTTGTGATTCCCTTTTGTCTCAGTTTCTTCATCCCTCACGTGTAAGGGTGGTGAAGTGCTGGTGGAATGAAGTGCCCTGATAACCTCAATATCCTCTGTGTATGCGTGGTGGCCTTCTGAAATAAGTCTTTGGCGAGGTAGTATGCTTCGTTTTTGCAGTGATTTGCGACAAGCGTTCGTTAGATAACATTGTCCTGTCATGGGGAGCCTCCGAGAAACGTTAGACTCTACATTTACCTTCCTTCCTAAGTGCAAAACCTAAGGACAGAGTAGACGACTTAGTTGTTAGACTGAGAGTTCGGCAAGTTATTGAACAATTTTTTGCAAACTTTTGTGATGAAACAGTCGCATCGCGCATCTACGATCTCACCATTTAGGCGAAAGTCGTTGCTGTCCTCTTGGTGACATCTTTGCTGACATATTGCAGTCGATGCTTATCCATGAATTTCGCGAATTTTTCATAGAATTGGCGGATTATTCAAAAATTTCGTCTCTTAGCTTTGGACTCCGGGCACACAGGTTCCAATGGCCATAGCAATACCCTGGAATATCCCGAATGTGATCCCTACATTGAAGGTGTCCTCTCCTCCTCCTCCACCTGGGGGTGAAATTTCTTTCTTTGGCTAATAAATTCTAGTCTTAGAAGAGTCCAGAAAAGGATGAATCAGCTCATATTGCATTGGCCAGAGCAACACTCTGGAATATTCCGAATGTGATCAATACATAGGAGGTGTCCTCTCGTAATCTCCACCTGGGGGGGTGAAATTTCTTTCTTTGGCTAATGGATTCTAGGCTTAGAAGAGTCCAGGAAAGGATGAATCAGCTCATATTGCGTTGGCCAGAGCAACACCCTGGTAAGTCCCAAATGTGAAGCCTACATATGAGGTGTCCTCCCCTCCCCTCCACCTGGGGGGTGAAATTTCTTTATTTGGCTAATAAATTCTAGGCTTAGAAGAGTCCAGGAAAGGATGAATCAGCTCATATTGCATTGGCCAGAGCAACGCTCTGGAATATCCCGAATGTGATCCCTACATAGGAGGTGTCCTCTTCTCCCCTCCACCTGGGGGTTGAAATTTCTTTCTTTGGCTAATGAATTCTAGTCTTAGAAGAGTCCAGGAAAGGATGAATCAGCTCGTATTGCATTGGCCAGAGCAACACCCTGGAATATCCCCAATGTGATCCCTACGTAGGAGGTGTCCTCTCCTCCCCCTCCACCTGGGGGGTGAAATTTCTTTCTTTGGCTAATGAATTCCAAGCTTAGAAAAGTCCAGGAAAGGATAAATCAGCTCATATTGCATTAGCCAGAGCAACACCCTGGAATATCCCGAATGTGATCCCTACGTAGGAGGTGTCCTCTCCTCCCCTCCACCTGGGGGGTGAAATTTCTTTCTTTGGCTAATGAATTCTAGTCTTAGAAGAGTCCAAGAAAGTATGAATCAGCTCATCTTCTTCAGTCCCGGCTTGACATTTCATTGTCAAGTGGCCACTTACTCTCTGTCTCCTTACGAAACGCAACCCATTTCGGAAGAGTGCCCGCTTGGCGTCCCTTCCTACGTTTTCTGCAATAGGTGCGATTCAAAGGAAAAAGCAGAGAACATTTTCACTGTCCTACGCTCATTTAAATGCATGCGACTGCATGACTGTAGTCTCGTTAAGGCGCTAATAACCGCGGGAAGTAAATGTAACAGCGTATTGAGTGATCCAATTATGACCTATGACCTGTCTGAGCACTCTAATGTTCATGCCTCTTTCATCTCTGCCTCTTAAACCATTCATGGGTAGCGATACCTTACCATTCGGCATGGCCGGCACTTTGTTCACTTAACTTCCTTGTTTTGTTTTTGCTTTTGTTTTTTGCCTTCCCTCGTACTTTTTCGCAAGCAATTTATTACAATAAAAATAAAATCCCTCTGTACCGTATACATAGCAGAGAGTATAAGCAGAGGTCCTTAAAACTTCAAGGTTAAGCAAAAAGTTCCTTCATCAACCACCGCCAGCAGAAGCAGAAGCATTCAGTCACTCACTTGGCATAGAAAACTGCGCGTTTTTTGTGCAAACACTTCCTTATAAACGAATGTCGTACACAAAGGAAATCAGGAAAGAAATACGCAACGCAATAAAATAAGCAATAAAGAGAGGAGGAAACACAAGAGAAAACAGGAAGCTTTAGTTTTAAGGGTGAGTTCTTTTTTCAGATTGTTTGTTTTCCTGAAACGTTCATTCACTTGTGCTGTGAGAGAAGGTTTAAAAGCCAATGACATGCGTTGGCGTTGGCGTTGTTGGCAATCACAAAACAACAACGTTAACGTTGCTGTTGTCCTTAAACGTTATTGTATGCGGAAGTATATGTATGACTCTTGTCATATGCTAGAGGACAAGGCTGGATGGAGAACGAGGAGGCAGGCAGTGAAAGGGATAGGGGCAGGAATTAGGAGTTGGGGTTGCTGCTTTCTTTATATTCCATGATTTATTGTTGTAATAATTTACGCAGGACCAAATCCCATAATACACTACAAATATTTAAAACCTAATACAGCAGCAACCTCCCCTCCCTTCCTATAACCTCTATATTCCTCCGCCTTTTGAGAAGGCATTCTTCGTTCATTATCAAGGACCTGTTTGTTTATGACAAATTTCTAGCACAACGAAAAAGGAAGCAAAATTAAATTGACCACCCTTCATATCACCACAAACAAAGAATTTGTTGTTTAATTATGCCGAAGAAAAAAATTGTTTTTGTTTTCAAATTTAAAAATTTCTTCAATTTTAAGGTGGGGCCCCGAACCCCAGCTACCAGTTTATTGTGCTTTATTACCGTTGTTTGACCTTTACATACCCTTTTGCTTCGTTTCGAAAAAGAAACGCAATACCATACCCACACTACGAAGTAAAATTAACACGGAAACGACGTAGTAGTAAACGTAACGCCGTTAATGTGTTTGGCGTTTTGCCTGTGCCTTCTCTGTGTAATCCTTTTAATTATTTTATGACAGAGGCGTAACCCTCCTTTTAAACTCCTCGATATTTGCAGTTCATTGTCCGCTATTAAATTTCGAAAATATTTCCTTATTTTGAAGGAAAATATTGGCATCATTTTGTTGTTTTTGCAATACAATTTCATAGAAAAATGCCAGGAATTACCGCTTGACAGTCCTTTTAAAACAAAATATCCTTGAACTGGGAAACTTGAATTTTTTAATTTCATACGAAAGTCTTTGGGTGCAGCATAGGCCCTCTTCGTTATGTTTAAAAGGCTTTCATTAATTTTAATTGCGGAACAATGTCTACTGTCAAGCACAGTTGGGCACGTCGCTATCTTATCTGAGAACCGCCGAGTAACTTTGTCGAATATCAGGTAAATCAAGTCTCGATAGAGGTTTTCGCATTAGAATCTAAAGCAGAGAAGACTGGTCCAATCAAGTTTATACGGACAATTATCAGCTCTATAAAAAAGGTAGGCTATGTCACGCTGGTAAGTTATTACCTCTGGGAGCTCCTCAGCCTATCTGCGGATCCCGAAACTCAGAGCTAGCTTGATTGCATTTCAGGTAAATCAAGTCTCGTTAGGGGTTTCCGCATTAGAATCCAAAGCAGGGGAAGTCTCTCCTGATCCTAAATGGTTCTAAACTTGAGAATATAAGATAGGCTTTGTCTCTAAAAGCCATAAAATTTGTTAGGATATCACTCCGCTTCCCAGACTACTATAATATGGTTTAAGCTGAGATACATACATACATACATAATTGGCCACTACAACCCTTCAGTCAGGATTACGGCCTAGCTCCTCAACACCACTCATGTTGTGTGCGTTAATTTTATACATGAGTGGCGGGACCTACAGTTTGAAGTCGACTCCGAACGACAGATTTTTTGAGAAGTTTTTCATGGCAATTTTTACTCTCAGAGTAATAATGAGATAATGCCCACAAATCACGTTGCAGAACAGTGGCCACGTAAGGCTCCTTCAGCTTCTCTGACAGTGGAGTAAGCAATCAAATCTCTTTCGGTTGCAATCTTCTGTTAAACTGGCTTGACATTTGATAATCATGGGCCTACAGACACTCTACTCATGAAACGCTGCCTATTAGAGGAGCAAGGGCAAACTAAAGAATTCAAAAAATTTTAAAGTTATTTAATTCAGCTAATTCTAATCGTTATTCAGCTGCCTTTTATACATTTTATTACATTGCAAATCTCATTTAAGCTATTATTCAGCTGACATATTTCACAATTCAGCAAGGAAAATTTGTAAAATTTTTAAAAAATTTCTGTTTTGTTTCTTTACTCGCATTTCTTTATCAATTTCACTCCTATTCAGCTGCAACTATGTGCTATTCAGCTGGTAAATTTTGCTATTCAGCCACACAAAATGAGTATTTTTACGATAAATCTAAAAATTATTTCATTCAGCACATTGTTTTTCTTATTCAGCTGAACTGATTTATATTTAATTACACTGTTTCCTCATCGATTTTATAAAAGAAAATGAATTTCTTTTCAATAGTTTTGCACCGGTTGGTTGCTCATTCTGTCGGTCAGTCTGTCATACGTTCTTGACGTTGGTATTTATTTTCTTTTTTTTAATTTCCTTAACCTTTACCTTTAATGCTCATTTTAAATTACTAGTGCTGGTGGCGGCGGTGATGGTGGTGGTCTGACAAAACACGCAACAGTGTAGTGTATTGCATGGTTTTTTCTTCTTCTTCTTTTTTATTTCAATGTGGCCTTGACCACACTCAACCTTGACTGAGGTAAGTGCGCTCACCGACCACAGCTAAGCTTAGAACGTTTTATTTTTTGGCGGTAGTGATGGTGGTGGTGGTAATAAGCGTTGTTAACAACGTCACTAACCTAAGCATGCATGCATGGCACTGTAAATTTCCTCAGTTTATAATTCACAATTGAATGCATGACCAATTGCCATAAAAAATCGAAATATTCAGCAAAAGAAACAAAGAAAACTGTTGCATATTTGATAGTTATTAAGAAAGTGTGACATTTTATTAGCTGAATAGCAAAAGTTTGCAGCTGAATAGGGTTGAAATTGATAAAAAAAAAATACGACAAAAAAAGGAAAAAATGCATTTTCATAAACGTTTTTGACATTTTTTCAGCTGAATAATAAAATACACTAGCTGAATAGCAGGAATTTGTAGATGAATAGAGGTAAATGGTATAATTTTGTCAAAAATTGTATATGTTTTCCTTGCTGAATACACAAAATACAACAGCTGAATAGTAAACATTAATAGTAAATAGTAATAGTAAACAACAAATATAAATGAGGAAAAAAGTTTCGATTATTGTAAACATTTTCCACATTTTCTTATCTAATAATGAAATACAATAGCTGAATAGCAAGAATTTGTAGCTGAATAGAGGTAAAATTTAAAAACAAATACAACTAACGAAAAAAGTTTTAATTTTTGCAATATGTTTTCTTTGCTGAATAGCAAAATATACCAGGTGAATAGTAAACATTAATAGTAAATAGTAATAGTAAATAGTAATAGTAAATAGTAATAGTAAATAGTAATAGTAAATAGTAATAGTAAACAACAAATACAAATGAGGAAAAAAGTTTCGATTATTGTAAACATTTTCCACAATTTCTCATCTTAATAATGAAATACACTAGCTGAATAGCAAGAATTTGTAGGTGAATAGAGGTAAAATTGAAAAACAAATGCAAGTACAGAAAAACGTGTTAAATTTTTGTAAAAATGTTATTTTTTTCTCTGCTGAATAGCAAAATCCACCAGCTGAATAGTAAACATTAATAGTAAATAGTAATAGTAAACAACAAATACAAATGAGGAAAAAAGTTTCATTTTATTGTAAACATTTTTCACAGTTTCTTAGCTGAATAATGTAATACACTAGCTGAATAGCAAGAATTTGTAGCTGAATAGAAGTAAAATTGAAAAACAATTACGAGAAAAGAAAAAAGATTTAATTTTTGTAAACATTTTAGATATTTCCTCAGCTGAATAGCACAATAGGTTAGCTGAATTCAAAATATAGTAACTGAATCGCAAAACAGCAGCATAAAAGTGTTTTGCAACGTAATTAAATTGAAATTAATCAGCTGAATAGAGAAAAGAATGTGCTGAATTGAACAATTTTTAGACTACTTTAATATATTTCAATTCTACAACAAAAAATCTCATTTTGTGTAGCGGAATTTCGGAAATCAAACAAACAAATGAGTCTTTTAGTTAATCAGATGGCAATTTCCTTAAGATTCTAACAAAATTATTCAACTGAATACCTATAAAGGTTAGCTGAATACAAAAGAGTAGCTGAATAGCAAAATAATAACGTGAAAGGCTACAATGGACGTCATTAGGAAGAATCTTCTATAATAATCGTCATATCCACATACATATTATTGAGCGTTATCCTTGATTCAGACCCTTCCGTCAGCGATATCAATAGTGGGGTTTCAAAATAGAGAGGGGTTTGCGGCAATCTAAAATTTTGTTGGGTAATTACTATGAAAAGAGATTTGAGTCATGTTTCATCATGTAGACGTAGTTTCTGAATCTCTGTTGACTCAAAAAAAAATTTATACAGAACAGGAATTGCGTAAGCCCCCGTATGTAACTTCATTGGCTTAGGGATAGTGATAGCTGATGGTGCGTAAGCTGATGGTGCTCACAATATACGACATGTTACAGGGGCTTTGGAATTATGTTGGCCTAAATGGGACCTCTTCCTTTTTCATACTTCTTGCACGCCTTAAAGTATACTTCATATTTTCCCAATTTCAATTCTTGTACCTAGACCTGCACAATTACATTTTTAATGCTATAAACAGGGGCTCTGCAATTTAATTGCGCACAAATATCTTGGGGAACAATTTTACCACCAAAAAAAAAATGTTTTTTTCGAAATATTTTATTGCGTTGAAAATAAAGTATGGGAATTGCGTTGTTCGTAATTTAAATGGAAACTTGGCTTTTGCGTTGTTCTTCTGCTGGATGCCTATATATATACTGCAAAAACGACAACAAAAACTAAACAAATCTATTAAAAATAAAGCCTAAAAGCCTACCCTTAATTTTAGGTAAGCATTGGTGGTATTGAATATCATCTGTGAGTATGCGTATGTTTCTGTTAAGACAACAACAATTTGTATTTCAGTCAAAGTCAAATCCGAAAACAAAACAAAACAAGTCATGTAAAGTATCGTATTTATTTCATTATTTTATAGGTTATGAAGGGAGACAGAGGGAGAGAGTGGTACTCTCCCTAACTATCCTCTTTTGCTGTGCCAAAAACCTGTGTGTGTCATTTATCCACAGATGTTTATGAAAGCCAACAAATTTTCACAGTCATTTGTAAACAAAACACGTTATTTTACCACTCACTCTTTCTGTCTCTTTCTCTCTCACTCTCCCCTTAATAAAGTTGTTATGAATTAGGGAGAAAGAGAGAAACTAGTTGGAACAAAAAACAAATAATGAAGCATACTTTTAAGCGCCAAAAATAAAGTGAAATTATATATTCTGCTGTATGTATACTGTGTATGTAAAATAAAAAAGTTATTGGAGTGGGATGTGGTATTGGGGGTACAAAAACTAAAAACGTTAAACTGCTGAGGCATGTACAAAGTAGAGTTCCTTTTGCTCTTGCTATTGAGACACTGCTAGAGCAGTTGCAGCTATGACTTAAACCTGTTAGTAACCGATAAGCCAGCTGTGGTGTAGGAGGATCATCACTACTGGGGGGATCATTACTTAGTGGGGAGAGGCTCATATGACAGAGGACTTTCATCCATGCTTGCTGTGTAGGACCTTTTGGAGCAGTTTGGTATGCTGTTTCCTCTCCTACGATTTAGTAAAGACTTAAACCTCTTAGTAAAAAATACCTTAGCCGCAACATTTGCCACATTTTTAAATTATACACCCAATATTATATGTAACCCAAAACTCGCATAGGGAGGAGGTATGAAAAGTTATTGAAATTGTTTAAAACTGAAAAACATTATTAGCTTTCAAGGCCATAGGGCCTCCTCTCAGTCCCTCTCTCTCTCAACTAAACCTGTTTACTACAACTTCCTCTAAAATTAAAGTATATTTAGGGGCTTATTTTTATTTTAAATAAGCATTAACATGGCATTTACTTTTTCCTTTCAAAAGCAACAACGCAATATGAAACGTCTTTTACAAAACAAATGGAAAAATAGCAGAGGAGGAGGGGTAGGCATTTACCGTTATTATTTCACTTAATAAAATAAAACAAGAAAGTTTAGCATACCTTTAGGGTATTAACATATAAATGTATACAAATTCATTTCGAGTTCATTATTTCAGGGAAAAATAACAACAGAAGAAAAGAAGGATAAAGAGAGAAAGAAATGAAAAGAGTGAAGAGTGAGCGGAGACAACAGTTTTTGGAATTTAATACGGCAATAATATTAACAACAACAACAACTACAACAACAACAATAGCAGTCAGTTATTAGCAGCTTTACAAACAATTGACCAAAAATAGCTTTCATCGGTCGTTCGGTTATCCTTGACTTTTGCGTGCGAACGCCGTTATAATGGTTGGTTGGGTGGTTGGAGCTTAAAGATGGCGACCTCAAACAATGACAACAGTCAACGTCCTAGACAAGGAGATGAAGCTACAACAAGAAGGGTGTATAGAAAGTAAAACAAATAACAGGAAAAATAGAGAGAGAGAGAGAGAGAGAAAAGAAAACCTAAAAAGCTTTTTTTCAAAAGCTTTTTCTCCTCTCTTCACATTTAACATCCAAATAGAGAGAGAAATTAACACAAGATAAAGTATTTACATTGAAGAGGCGTTCTATAGTAGAGGTTAGATTTGCGAGGGTCGAGGGTTCCACGGCTCAATGTGAAACTCGGAAGCCCAACTCCAAGTATAGTTCCCATCAAATTAGTTTCCTCTACAGAAGAACATTCCGAACCAGGATGCTTCAGGCATTCCAAATTAATGCAGCAATAGGCAATGCGGGGTCTAAAAATCCTAGAGAGAGAGTGCTTAATATCAGAGATTACCCAGGAATACCATCGGGTTCCTTTCTAGACAATTATAAAACATTAGGCAAGAGGACATAGAAGGTAACCACAAAGTTTAATATACTCTACAGAGATTTTCTAATACAAATTTGATTAGATTGTAGAAGGAGAATGGAATGAACCCCATTTGTATAGAGTCGCAGAAAAATCTGGTCAGCTAGGGATATAGCATAACCACAGTTCGTCTGAGTAATCTCACAGCACTTTCAATAGCATAACATTAACCCCTCAGTAACCCTTCATCGTGATCAGATGAATCCGATGGCCAACAGCTCACTCCTTAATTAAGGAGAGCTTTGCAACAAAGACAGACTAATAAGAGTGAAAGAAGAGCCTATAGTATTTTAATATAGGCCTATGAACAGTTAGAGAACAGGTAGTAAGAGGGGCTTGAAGAGGAAACAAAGAGGACGGGGGATTGCAGAGGTACCCAGATCTTGTAAAAATTTAGATCAGTGCACAGATAGATGAACTCAGCAGCAAGGGAATCTCTTTCATTCTGCTGAAGCAGCGAGAATCTTGTTGCGGTAGTTTCGTATGGTATGTCAACGTGGACTTGATAAATTCAGGTTCCAACGTTAGTAGACCAACAAAAAATTGTACTAATAAGCCGTATTGATAAGAACATCTTTTTTTTTTTTTTACGCCGAGGAGGGGTGAATGTTCCTAACCGCACCATAGAGGAAGTCGTCACATCCTCCGTGTGTGGGGCTCTCACCCACTAAACTCCCCCCCTCGCCTCGTGGACTCATGCCCACTCCGGAACTACGGTGGTATTACTTCAGAGCGGAGTCCTTTTGGCCATTTGGCACCTGCGTGTTCATATCCGCGTCCGGATTGCGTGTCGTAAGTTGAGGAGACATTTACGTGTCTCCACTATTCCTTTAGACCAGGATCTCGTGTCGGTTTCCTTTGACACATGTGTCCGTATCAATTATGCCGGCGTGCCTGCCTGTTCGGCAGCCTCAAGATCTCTCTTCTTCAGCCTTAGAATGCGCTCCACGTAATTCGCCACTGAGGCCCAATTTTCTCTGCTCGAAGTTATAACACCGACAATGTTAGCGGCCGTGATCATTCCATTTTCCGACGTCAGTACAGAGCGATAGCTCTGCCAGCATGCACATTCGAAAACAGTGTGCTCTGCATCATCAATAACTTCCCCTTCTTCGTAATGACAGTAAGGGGAAGCGGTCTTGCCCATTCTGTGCAGATATTTCCTAAAATATCCGTGACCCGATAGCATCTGCGTAACATAATAATTTACCTCTCCAAATTTCCAACCAATCCATGGCCTTATGTCCGAGATAAGTCTCGGCTGGAAATCACAAAAATTGTACTAATAAGCCGTATTGATAAGAACATCTTAGAAACGCGAAATTCGTGTTGACATGTGTTTCTCTTAAAACAGCGCTTTCATTTGGTTTAAATTTCTCTTAAATTTGATTTCAAAGCGTTTTACCAACTATTTTTAGAGAAATGCCGCTGTGTAGGTGCTTTCAAGGACTTGGTGTATGTGTAAGCTCACGCTCTCTTTCTCTCTCTCCCTCTCTCTCTCTCTCAATCTCTACGAACTTTTAACCTGACAAGGTTAAATTTTTATAACAATAACGCGTGGCTTGTCCAAGTAAATTTTACTTTCATTTCAATGCATGATTGTACGTATATTAGTATTGGTGCTGAATTTACATATACATACATATAAGCGTCGTATATACATATGTATATGTGTGCGAAGTAACATTTGTTGATATGCCTTTTTGACGAGTCAGTAATAATAGCGCCTCCGGTGCTCTTCTACATTCGTTTACTGTACGAGGATGGATGGATGGATGGATGGCTTTCTTCGTATTTTTGTTATTGTTTCTCGTTTCTAGAACAAAAATTGCGCCGAGCAAGCCTGAAAAGCTTTGTGTGTGTGTGTATGAGTGTGTGTGCAAGTATTCGGGTGGTTTTTTTATTTCTACTCTTCTAGTTGAAGTTCAAGGTTACGTTCGTTATAAAATATATGTACGTGTCTGCGTGTGCATTTCTGTTTCTGACACATGTTTATTTGTTATTGTTTTTATAACGGTTTTTTCCTTCAATTTCTTATTTAACAACGAGGTGGTAGTAGTACGAGCACTGGCAGCAACCATTTTTATTCATAATAAACTTGTTACTTTTCTTTGCATTTGTGCGGGTGTGTGTGTGTGTAGGTTAAGCCACCTACTATACTGTTTGTACTTTTCCGGAGAGAGAGTGGTGTGCATGTGAGTGTGTGTTGATATTTATCTTGAATAATGTATCCATTTACACTTATTGCCTCCGTTAACTCCCGATCTCACTTACTCTCTCTCTCTCTCTCCCTTTCTGGAAGATTTCATTACAACTTAACCTTGAGCTTCAAAATGTTGTTTGCCTACCACCTAAACTCTCCCCCACTATTGTGGTTCATCTGCCTACTCTTTTCCTATATTTTTTAACTCTCTTTTGGAAATGTGCCTTTAAAGGTTATTGGGATGCTGTGTGTTGTGTTGCGTTGTTGTTGTTGGTTTTTTTGCTTAAGGAGTATAGGAGCAAGCGCGTGTTTTTGATTTGTTTTCTTTTTTTTTTCTTTTGTGTACTCGGAGGAGAGGAGTGCAAGAGCAAGAGAGAGTGAGAGTCGTAGCCGTGTTATCATTAAGGTACATGCTGCATTCGTTTAAAGCGTTATATTATTGTCATTATTTTTTGTTGTTATTGTTTCTTTCACTCCATTTTATTTAATTTTTCCTTTCACACACACACACCCCCTTCAATTTTATTTTTATATGCCATTTTCTCTCTTCATTTGTTGTTTTTCTTCTTTTTTGGTGATTATTTCTCTTGACTGCTGTTAAAGTTAAAGGTCAACAAAAGGACATTGATGCTTACGCGTCATTCGTGGGTTAAATTTTTATATTGTTTGGCTTTCCTTTTTTTTTTTTTTTGTTTTGGCCATTGATGGGCTTTACATTTATTTTTTTGTTTTTCAACTGAATTTCAGATTTACTTGAGGCACATGTGCCTTCAAAGAAAATTGCGTAGATTGTTGTTTCGTAGATTGTTATTTCGTAGAAATTGTTTTATTTTATTTCAACGTAATTAAATGAAATTATTAAGACAAATTCATTATGAAAACTATAATTGGGAACAGTTTGTTTTTAATGGAAACATAATGTAGTATCTTCCACTGTCCGAGGTAGATACATACATTTTTTAAATAATTTTATTAAATCTCAAGGTTTCGTGATGGGAAGAGTTTTTTTCCGTTCGAGAACCGTTTATTATTAACTGTTTTTGGTACAAGTAGATGAGTTTTTCAAATTTTTTTTTTGCAAAATCGAAAAGTTTTATGTTGGGAACAGTTTTTATTTCAGCAGGGAACAGTTTTATTTCAACAAAATTGAAAGATTTACTTTCTCTAGTACATAGTGGACGAATTTCTCCAAATTTTTAACAAGTTCGAATGATTTCAAGGTGGGAACATTATTTATTTCAACTAGGAACAGTTTAATTTCAACGAAATTGAAAGATTTACTTTCTCCAGTACATAGTAGACGAATTTATCC
Source organism: Sarcophaga rosellei (assembly GCA_930367235.1). NCBI lineage: Eukaryota > Metazoa > Arthropoda > Insecta > Diptera > Sarcophagidae > Sarcophaga > Sarcophaga rosellei. Next base: position 7,936,298 of record OV884020.1, on the reverse strand, counting down.
AAATTTTTAACAAATTCGAAAGATTTCAAGGTGGGTACAGTTTATATTTCAACTGGGAACAGTTTAATTTCAACGAATTTTTGAAAAATTTACTTCTCCAAATACATAGTGGATGAGTTTCTTACAAATTTTGATAAAATAAAAGCGTTTAAGGTTAGGAACAGTTTTTTTTACAACTAAGAACAGTTTCACTTTAACGAATTTTAAAAAAATGCACCTTATCCAGTACCTAGTAAATGAATTTTTCAAAAAAATACAACAAAATCGAAAGGTTATAGCATGGGAACAGTTTTTATTTCAACTGGGAACAGTTTAATTTCAACGAAATTGAAAATGTACCTTCTCCAGTACATAATAGACGAATTTCTTACAAATTTTGATCAAATAGACGCGTTTAAGGTTAGGAACAGTTTCTCTTTAACGAAATTTTCCAAAAAAAATGTACTTTATCCGGTTCGTACTAATTTTTCAAAAATTTTAACAAAATCGAAAATTTATAGTATGGGAACAGTTTATATTTCAACTGGGAACAGTTTAATTTCAACGAAATTGATAAATTTCCTTTCTGCAGTACATAGTGGACGAATTTATCAAAAATTTTAACAAATTCGAAAGATTTCAAGGTGGGAACAGTTTATATTTCAACTGGGAAGTTTATTTTTAATGAATTTTTGAAAAAATTACTTCTCCAAATACATACACGAATGAATTTCTCACAAATTTTAATAAAATAGAAGCGTTTAAGGTTAGGAACAGTTTTCTTTACAACTAAGAACAGTTTTTCTTTAAAGAATTTTTAAAAAATGCACTTTATCCAGTACCTGGTAAATGACTATTTCAAAAAATATAACAAAATCGAAAGGTTATAGAATAGGAAGAGTTTTTATTTCAACTGGAAACAGTTTATTTTTAACGAATTTTTGAAAAATTTACTCCTCTAAATACATAGTGGATGAATTTCTAACAAATTTTGATAAAATAGAAGCGTTTAAGGTTATGAACAGTTTTTTTTTTACAATTAAGAACAGTTTCTCTTTAAAGAATTTTTAAAAAATGCACTTTATCCAGTACCTAGTAAATAAATTTTTCAAAAAAATATAACAAAATCGAAAGGTTATAGTATGGGAACAGTTTTTATTTCAACTGGGAACAGTTTATTTTTAACGAATTTTTGAAATATTTACTTTCTCCAGTACATAGTAGACGAATTTATTCAAATTTTTAACAAATTCGAAAGATTTCAAGGTGGGAACAGTTTATAATTTCAACTGGGAACAGTTTATTTTTAATGAAGTTTTGAAAAATTTCTTTGTTCCAATACATAGTGGATGAATTTCTTACAAATTTTGATAAAATAGAAACGTTTAAGGTTAGGAACAGTTTTTTTTTTTTTACAACTAAGGACAGTTTCTCTTTAACGCATTTTTAAAAAATGTATTTTTTCCAGTACCTAGTAAATGACTTTTTAAAAAAATATAACAAAATCGAAAGTTTGTAGAATGGGAACAGTTTTTATTTCAACTGGGAACAGTTCAATTTCAACGAAATTGAAAGATTTACTTTCTCCAGTACATAGTAGACGAATTTATCTAAAATTTGAGCAAATTCGAAAGATTTCAAGGTGGGAACAGTTTTATTTCAACTGAGAACAGTTTATTTTTAACGAATTTTCGAAAAATTGACAGTTTAATTGCAACGAAATTGTTAAATTTACTTTCTCCAGTACATAGTGGACGAGTTTATCCAAAATTTTAACAAATTCGAAAGATTTCAAGGTGGGAACAGTTTATATTTCAACTGAGAACAGTTAATTTTTAAGCAAATTTAAAAAGTTTACTTTACTCAAAACAAAGTTGATAAATTTCTGAAACATTTGAATAAAATCTTAAGGATTCGGGGTGGAAACAGTTTTTTTTTCCTTTCAACTGGGAACAGTTTATTTACAAAGAGAAATTTGCAAAATATACATTTCCTAATACCATTATAAACAAATTCCTTAAGTATTAACACAAAATTGTAAAGATTCAGGGTGGGAAGAGAATGGATATTGAGTGGGCAGATTATTCCTGATGCTTCTATGTATTTCGGAAAATTGTTGTCTGGATTTTTGGGATGGGTGCGCATACCGTATCATGGTTGTTGTCCAGTAAAGTAAATAAAAATCTTATACGATTAACACCATGACTGACTTTCCTCCTCCCACAAATGATTAGAACCACTTGAAGTAATCATTACCACTAAAGGTTACAAATTATGGTTCTACGCATCTTAAAAGAACGGAGTTGTTAAGAAAGCCAGTGCTTTGTATTCTATTTTAACAGCCTTCGATCCTTTAAAGGCTGTTAGAAAACACAACATTTGTTACAACAACCTTAAGGTCATCTGTCCTTTAACCCTACACTCAAGGGACCACATCCACCATCAGGTTATTTTATTCAAATGTCATCTCAAAATGTTCATGTTCATCAACCCAGCTCGCCTCTTGTCTCTCTTATCAATTTCTATTGTTTCTCGAGAAAAATAGGGAGGAAAAAAACCATAGAAACCCAAAGGACCTTGAGAGCCAAAACATATAAAACTCATTGAACAGGAAAGAGGCACAAATAAAATACAAAAAAAAAGGATTCAACACAACAACAACAATAACAAGAAAATTCAAATTAAATTGAATTGAATTGGCAAGACAGAGGCCATAACAGGGATAAGCACCCACCAGGCATATAACAATGCTAAGGACGGACATCCAAACGAATAAAGTAAAGATGGAGTAGGGAAAAGGCAGGGAGAAGGATAAGGAAAGGGGCCAACGATATTTCAAATTAAAATCTAAATTCAATAGAAAAACTAACAACAACAAAAACAACAACCATAACAGAGACAGCAATTTGAAAAGTAAATGGCAAGGTCAACAGGACCGGCATTAGAAGCAGCAGCAGCAGCAGTATAAACCACCTTGAAATGCAACAACGAAACGGGGAGGTGAACGACAACCCTTGAACATGAACTTGCTGTGCAATAGTTTGTCTTCTTCTTGGTAACCATGGCCAAGAACTTGAGCTAAAGCTTTCTCTTTCAGCGAGTTTTCAGTGCTAAAATACCGGTATTAACACACACAAACATACTCATACACACACTGTAACATGCATGTATGGCGTGGCATGTGTGGTTCAATTGAAAAGGTCGCCTGTATAGTTTACATACGTCAAACTTGAATTTCTATGAACTGTAAACAGGAACACCAACAACAACAACTGCAACAACTACAAACAATGCATGCACACAGAGATAAAGAGCAAAAAGACATATTGAGACACAACTAGCGGTAGATTAAGTGAGAGCAAGAGCGAAACGAAAACACCATAAGAGATGAGGTGAGGTAGTGGTGTTGGTGGTGGTGGTTGTATGACCTTCAATATTGGAAAAAGAGAGCTTTTCTTTTATATTGTATATACAAAATTGAAGGTTAAATACAACAGAACGTACAACCGTATAAAAATAAACACAACAACTACAACAACAACAATTTTCAATACTATAATAACAATAACAATAGGCAGCACAAAAAGAAAATTTTAAAGAGAAAACAACTGATAAAGGTTTCTTTATCATTTCTTTACAGAAATTCAATTGGTGGGCTGAATAGCTACAATATTGATGCTTAATAGCGATATTCCATAGCTAAATGGTTAAATAAAAATAATTTCACAACTGAAGTTGTTTTTTGTAGCTGAATATCAATAAAACCAAGCTGAATAAGAAAATTCTTTAGCTGAATGTGATTTTTGAAACTGAATAGCAATAAAATCCAGCTGAATTTGAAAATCCTACAGCTGAATTGCACTTTTGATGCTTAACGACAATGAAACTAAGCTGAAATGCAAAGTTCTTCAGCTGAATTGGAAAATTCTTTAGCTGAATTTTATTTTTGAAACTGAATACTAATAAAACCCAGCTGAATTTGAAAACCTTTAAATCTAAATTACAAAATCCTACAGCTGAATTGGGCTTTTGATGCTTAACGACAATGAAACTAAGCTGAAATGCAAAGTTCTTCAGCTGAATTGGAAAACTCTTTCGCTGAATTTGGTATTTGATGGTTGATGGCTATAAAACCAGGCAGAATTAGACAATTATTTAGCTGAATTAAAAAATGTATGAGCTGGAATTGAGTTTTGAAGCTGAATTCAAATAAAACCCAGTTGAATCCGAGAATTCATCAGCTGAATTAAATTTTTGAAGTTGAAAACCAATAAAAATCCTGCTGAATTGGAAAGTTCCTTAGTTTAACTGGATTTTTGACGCTTTAGAGCAACAAAAGCCTGCTGAATTGGAAAATTGTCTAGCTGAATCATAAAAATTTTCAGCTGGATTGGATTTTTAAAGCTGAACACCAATAACTCCCAGCTTGATCGGACAATTTTTCAGACGAATTGAATTTTTAATGTAAGCAGGAATACAGCACTGCTGAATTAGAAAATTGTTTAGCTGAATTGGAGTTTTAAAGCTGAACACCAATAAAACTCAACGGAATTAGAAAATGCATGTGCTGAATTAGAAAACTCTTTAGCTGAATTGGATTTTTTAAGCTGAATACCAATAAAACCGATCTGAATTGAAAAATTCTTCAGCTGAATTGGATTTCTGAAGCTGAATACCAACAAAACCGAACGGAATTGAAAAATGCATCAGCTTAATTGAAGTTTTGATACCAAACAGCAATAAAACGAAGCTAAATTGTTAAAAATTCTAAGTTAGTTGTAAAAATCCAAGTCATCGAAGATGGCTTCTGCTCCAAAAGTACCCAGAGACAAATAAAACTGCCTGTCAAAACAGCTTTTCATTACCTGCAGACCAAAAAAAGATGAAACAATTTCGCCACCTATCCAAACTAGTAGTATACCACTTCCAATCTGTCACTTATTTAAAAATTAATTTCTGCAATCGGGCAAAATACATTTTGCAACCCTTAACGCCCCACTGTCTTTAATATGAATTATTTTGAAAGAGTTTCTTAATGCACCGACAGAGCTTGCATTCTTTGTATTTTCTTCGTACGAAAAGAGAATACTCGTAAAAGTTCATTCCAAATACCTTGTAATGATGAATTTCTCTTAAATTGTATGTCAAGAGACGGAGAAAAAAACAATGCTCTCTTTTTTACTGTTACAATGCCTCCTTTGGCTGCATTTCTCTTTTTCTTTTATTTTTGGTATGAAGACCCAACAGTGAACACACAAGATTTTTTTGCAAATTGCCGGCCGGTGTTCTCAACGAAAAAAAAAATAATACTAATTACGACAACAACAACAATAATAATAACAATTCTAAGAAAACAACGGCGTTAGTTTTATTTATAGTTTCCGAAGGCTGAGCACCACTTCGGGTGCACACTGTTATGTATGCGCCTCTTGTTTTTTTCAATTTGAGCGTGTGAGTGAGTGTGTGTGTGTATAGTTTTGTGGCCCTGACATTGACGTCAAACCAAAAAGGCTGCATTATAATAAGTAGAAACAACAACAATAAATATTTTTAAATAAAATGCTCTTTACAATAAGGCAAAAACAGACAACAACAACAACAAATATTTTTAAATAATATTGCTTTACGTAGAAAATTAACAACAACAAACAACAAAAAATATTTCATAGAAATAATGCATCAGAATAAGTACAGAAGAAGAAGAAGCAGCAGCATTATTGTTCTCCCGGCTCTCTTGTTCTTTTACACTCATTTAATACGGGTACTTGTTGTCCAATGCCTTGCACTTGAATTTCAATTTTTGTTTGTTGTTGTTGTTGATGGTTCTTAAACAGCTGATTTGTGTGCGAGTGTGTATGTGTGGGTGTGTACATTGCACTCAGTATTATTACTTCGTCTTTTAACAGTTATTCTCTTGTCTATTTTTTATTATGTTGCTATGTGTGGTGTGTTGTGGTGTGTTAGGGTATGGTAATGTGGTGTTGTGTTGTGTTGTGTTGTGTTGTGTTGTGTTGTGTTGTACTAATGTTCAAGGCATTTGGCGTTGGTGTTTGTTTGTTTGGTTACTTGCTGTTGCTGCTGTTGCTGCTGTTGCTGTTGGTTGGCAATGCTAGGTTAGCGTTGTCGTTGATTTTCTGCTGTCAACGACAGTTCAAGTGCGTTCACAGAGAGTGATAAAAAAAAAATTATGGATGCCAAAGCCACAACAACAACAACAACAATAACAACCGCAATAGCAATTGTAAAAAGTCAATGCATTGATTCAATGCTGATGAGAGTTTAATATACGCACTGGCTGACTGATTTTGCACTCCTGCTGCTCGCTCCTTTATTCGTTCGGTTGAAATGCTAATGACTCGGGTTGCAGCGTGCATTTCAATTTCGAGGTCTTGTGAAATACGACAATGACAAACACAACCATACGACACAGATGCAAAGTGCAATAGAAAAGAATAAAAATCGATTTTTCAATGCATAAAATCCAAACGTAAAGGATTTTCTTAGTAGATAGTTTTTTTTAAAGGGTGTTTGCTTATTAGACCAGAGTTCAAGGTTGAAACTCCAGAAATATTAAAAAACTATGTATGCAAAACTATGTATATATGGCAGCTGCCTTCTGGCAAAAATTCTGAGAATAAATAAAATTCCACTGAAAAGTTTCTTACAAAATCGTTCGGAGTAGACGTTAAACTGTAGGTTCCAGTCATGGATAAAATTAACACACAACATTAGTAGGTAGTGTGTTGGCTTATTAGAGGTAAAGCCCGGGTTCGTATCCCAGGTCAGACATCAAAACCAAATTTGAAAAACAGAAATATTTCTTCGGCGACTTCCTCTCAGCAAATTTCTGGCAAAAACTCTGAGAGTGAATAAACCTGCCATGAAGGAGTTTCTCAAAAATCTGTTGTTCATGGATAAAATTAACACACAACTTTGGTGGTGTCAGATGCTCCTAGATTGTGTGGACTTTTTTAAAAGAAGCAGAAAACCCTCTTAATTTGAATTTAAACTGATCAGAAACATGCACGCAAGAAATTTATGACATCGGACTGAAAATACTGAGCAGAGGGAGGGAATGGAGGTGGAATAGGGTCACACTAGATGAGATCGTACGCGTCTAACAGAATTTACAAATACAGCGTTAACATCACGGTGATTGCATCTCTGTACCAACAGTGTGTGTGCGATTTAATTAATGCAGCCTGTGTGTGACGACTCTCTTAAACGAAGTTCCAACAACAATAACAACAAATAAATCTGCATTCGAAACGGAAAACGAAAATCTTGAACTTTAAAGGCCAGCAACAACAGCTGCCAACCATAGTAATCAGGTTGTATTAAAACTCTGGGTCTGGTCTCTCACTTTAAATTCAAAAATTTTTTTTAAAAAATTCTCACTGCCTTTGCTATGATATTCGTCTCGCTTAGGAGAGGTGGAAAAAAACTATAGAAGCCCAAAGGATTTTGAGCCAAACGTGCCAATAGAGCAATAAGAGACCGTATTAACTCGCCACCAGAGGACATGGTAGCATGAAAATAAGAGTTTTCAAGGCTATACTAGGTAAAAGGGGACAAAGGAATAAGCGTAAACGACGTTTCTCAATTCAAAAAGAAGATTTTTTATTGATTTTGTGACAACAATTTTTAAATAAATAATTTTAAAATATTTACTCACTTTTCGTTAAAGAAAGTTTAAATTTTTTCATTTCCACACTTACCTGCAAAGAAAGAGAAAGAGAGAAAATAATATTAATAAAATAATTTTAATAAGATATTTAAATTTTTATGATTAAAGGTCTCATATACGAAACCCAAGAAATTCTAATTCAAATTACAGAGAAAGCAATTCCATCATAATTTTCAAATTTTAAAAAATTAAAAGGGCTTCCATTCGCTGCCAAGGACGAGTATACTCGTCTTGGCAGTGCGGGATACCCTGTCAAAGACGACTATACTCGTCCTTGTTATAATATATTTAAAGTAGGACGAGTATACTCCTCTTGGCAGTGCGGGATACCCTGCAACAGACGAGTATACTCGTCCTTGTTATAATATATTTAAAGTAGGACAAGTATACTCCTCTTGGCAGCGCGGCATACCCTGTCAAAGACGAGTATACTCGTTATAATATATTTAAAGTAGGACGAGTATACTCGTCTTGGCAGTGCGGGATACCCTGTCAAAGACCAGTATACTCGTCCTTGTTATAATATATTTAAAGTAGGACGAGTATACTCCTCTTGGCAGTGCGGGATACCCTGCAACAGACGAGTATACTCGTCCTTGTTATAATATATTTAAAGTAGGACGAGTATACTCCTCTTGGCAGTGCGGGATACCCTGTCAAAGACGAGTATACTCGTTATGATATATTTAAAGTAGGACGAGTATACTCGTCTTGGCAGTGCGGGATACCCAGTCAAAGACGAGTATACTCGTCCTTGTTACAATATATTTAAAGTAGGACGAGTATACTCGTCTTGGCAGTGCGGGATACCCTGTTATAATATATTATAAGTAGGACGAGTATACTCGTCTTTGACAGGGTATCGCCCGTACAGTCTGCTTAAGCAGCTCCTGCGCCGCTTCGCAATGGTTCAAGTTCAACTGCAGAACTCTCATTTACCCGCGCCTGTTAACTTCCGTCGTGCCGCCAGATAGTGTGCGCACTTATGTCCTCCGGTGATATGTTTCGCGTCCGCATCTGGATCGCCTCTACAGAGAAGGCAGTGGGGGTCACGCCCACAAGCCTTGGCAACGTTTCTATGGCAAGGAGGCGCCATATGTGTGGAAAGAAACACGTCTACTGGTGGAACGCGGATATAGCGGATCTAAGGCGTAAATGTAATCGCGCACGGCGGCTATTCCAAAGGGCCAGAGGCCGTGATGATTTTGCTGAACTACGGGAAATGTATAGAAGGTGTAGGGCCAGCCTTAATGGGGCCATTGCATACAGCAAGAGAAGATGCTACAAGGAAATGTGCGCCGATGTGGACGAGAATCCCTGGGGAACTGGATATAAGGTGGTGATGAGAAAGCTGAACTGCTTCCGACCACCAGCAACGACGTGTGCTCTTGAGCTGCAATCAATCGTCAGGAGCCTTTTTCCGCAGAAGGCCGAGATTACGTACTCCGTGCGAGACATGAGGTCTCCAGAGGAAATCACCGAAGTCAGCAGCCAGGAATTTGAGGCGGCCTGCAAGGAGATGAAACTAAATAAGGCACCGGGGATTGACGGGATCCCAAACATCGCTCTTAAAGCAGCCATTGAGAGTAATACTGAGTTGTTTAGGCAAGTTTTTAATGCTTGTATCCAGGAGAGAACGTTCCCTAGGATATGGAAAAGGCAGAGGCTGGTTCTCATTCCGAAGGGTAACAACGCACAGGATGCCTCGGGATACCGCCCGCTCTGTATGATAGACACAGCCGGGAAACTTTTGGAGAGGATAATCTGTAGGAGACTAGAAGCATTTCTAGGGGGAGAAGGCCTGTCGGATCGCCAATTTGGCTTCCGGAAAGCACGTTCCACTTTGGATGCAATAGAAACAGTAGTGACAGTGGCAAAGGACGCCATCAGCGGTGAGCGTTGGCTGGAGGGCGATAAGGAGTATTGCGCTATCATCACCTTGGACGTCAAGAATGCATTCAACTCTGCGGATTGGGATGCCACGTTAGCTGCCCTGGATGAAAAGGGCGTACCGAACTACTTAGTGGAACTAATTAAGGACTATTTTAAGGATAGAGTACTCATATACGACACGAACGACGGCAGAAAGTCATACGCGGTGACTGCGGGCGTCCCACAGGGTTCCGTCCTGGGCCCTATATTGTGGAACGTCATGTATGACGGTGTACTGAGGCTTAGACTCCCTAGAGGTGCACAGATCATTGGATTTGCGGACGATATTGCCCTGGTGATAAGAGGAAAACATCTAGACGAATTGGTGAGAACGTGTAACACTGCGGTGGGCACGGTCAGAAGCTGGATAACAGAAAAAGGTCTCAAACTTGCTGACCACAAAACAGATGTCCTACTTGTAAGCAGTAGAAAGAGGATTGAATTTATTACCATAACGGTGGGTGACCAGCGCATAACATCAAAGCAGGCGATTAAATACTTGGGAGTGATGATTGATAACAGGCTCACGTTTAAGGAACACTTGACGTACATCGGTGAGAAATGTGCGGCGACGACATGTGCACTTGCCCGATTAATGCCTAACCTAGGAGGCCCGAAACAGGAGAGAAGACGGCTACTGATGAAGGTAGTGACATCGGTCGCCATATATGCAGCCCCTATATGGGCCGAGGCTATGGATAGGAGGACCTATAGAGCAGGAATTGAAACGGCCCACAGGAGGTCAGCTCTCAGGGTAATCTCCGCCTTCCGGACGGTGTCTACTGATGCAGCACTAGTGATAGCGGGAATGATGCCCCTGAAACTAGTAGTAGACGTAGAGAAGAGGAAACAGGATGCAAGGAGGGGGACGAATCTTTTAAACCCCGTGCAAATAGTTGACGATGCCATGGATAGATGGCAACAAGACTGGTCCAATTCCAGCAAAGGAAGATGGACCTACAGACTCATCCCAAGTATAGGCGAATGGACCAAAAGGAAACACGGCCAGGTGAACTTCCACCTGACACAGTTGCTAACGGGCCACGGATGTTATAGAGCATATCTCTATAAGTATGGACACGACGTAGATGAAGCATGCCCAGAATGCCGTAATGAGAAGGAGACGGCGGAGCATGTTTTCTTTACCTGCCCGCGGTACGACGATCAACGAATTTGCCTGGTGAGGACATTAGGATCCCAGGTAACACCCGATAATGTGGTTAGGCTAATGCTAACCTCAAGTGATAACTGGAACGCAGTATGTGTTTTCGCGAGGAGGGTTTTGAAGCGGCAAAGATTGGCTGAGAGAGCAAGATCAGCAGAATCAGAAGGCAGCACTCGCTGAATCTCCACCCCCCCGAAGTAATACTTGATTGTGGTCCCGGGGGGGGCAAATGGTTGAAAGTGTGACGAACGAGGTTGGGTTTAGTACGCAGGCGCTTAGCAAGCCGAGAGTAAGTCTTGCGGCGAATCGTGCACATTGGTAGGCCGGGCTACCAATGTCTTTTGAAGATTCCCAACCTTTAGCTCGTAAAGCTATAAAAAAAAAAAAAAAAAAAAACATCAAAGATATGATGCACATCATAGATGTGATGCACATCATAGATATGATGCACATCATAGATTTGATGCACATCATAGATATGATGCACAACATAGATATGATGCACATCATAGATATGATGCACATCATAGATATGATGCACATCATAGATGTGATGCACAACATAGATATGATGCACATCATAGATATGATGCACAACATAGATATGATGCACATCATAGATATGATGCACAACATAGATATGATGCACATCATAGATATGATGCACAACATAGATATGATGCACATCATAGATACGATGCACATCAAAGATATGATGCACATCATAGATACGATGCACATCATAGATATGATGCACATCATAGATATGATGCACAACATAGATATGATGCACATCATAGATATGATGCACATCATAGATATGATGCACATCAAAGATATGATGCACAACATAGATATGATGCACAACATAGATATGATGCACAACATAGATATGATGCACATCATAGATGTGATGCACATCATAGATGTGATGCACATCATAGATATGATGCACATCATAGATAAGATGCACATCATAGATGTGATGCACAACATAGATATGATGCACATCAAAGATATGATGCACATCATAGATGTGATGCACATCATAGATATGATGCACATCATAGATATGATGCACATCATAGATACGATGCACATCAAAGATATGATGCACATCATAGATGTGATGCACATCATAGATATGATGCACATCAAAGATATGATGCACATCATAGATGTGATGCACATCATAGATATGATGCACATCAAAGATATGATGCACATCAAAGATATGATGCACATCATAGATACGATGCACATCAAAGATATGATGCACATCATAGATGTGATGCACATCATAGATATGATGCACATCAAAGATATGATGCACATCATAGATATGATGCACATCATAGATGTGATGCACATCATAGATGTGATGCACAACACAGATATGATGCACATCATAGATATGATGCACATCATAGATGTGATGCACATCATAGATGTGATGCACATCATAGATATGATGCACAACAAAGATATGATGCACTTCATAGATAAGATGCACATCATAGATGTGATGCACATCATAGATTTGATGCACAACATAGATATGATGCACAACATAGATATGATGCACAACATAGATATGATGCACAACATAGATGTGATGCACAACATTTATATTTTTTTTTTTTTTTTTTTTTTTTTTTTTTTATCACGAGGTGAAAAAATCATCGAAAGACACTGTTGCCACTGCAACAGTAGTGTGGGACTTTAACCCACTAAAAAACCACCTCAACTTTTCGAACCTATTCGTCCTATGGTACTACCATGAAGTATTTCATCACAGGATGAGTTCTAGCCTATCGACTACTACTATTGATCCTACGAATTCTCTCTTTCCTTCTCAATTCCTGCATCACATTTGCAGACAGCATTTTGACATATTGCCAAACCTCAAAAGACCGCAGCATATGCGAGACTATATTGTCTGGTGTCACTACTTCGCCTATCATCGTCTCTAACAACTCGCGTTCCAATCTAAACCTATGGCAATAAAAGAAAATATGCTCAGCATTCTCACTTCCATTATTGCAGAAGGAGCAAGATACCTCATTGTCGTGGCCATATTTACAGAGATATTCCCTGAAACAGCCATGCCCCGTTAAAAACTGTGTCATGTAAAAGTCAACATGACCGTGTCTCCTTTCAACCCAACTTTGGACATTTCCGATTAGTCTATGGGTCCATCGCCCTTTCGTCGCAGAATCCCATCTAATCTGCCATTCGTCTAAACTCTTTTGCCTTTCCTCCCTTCGTTCCTCAGTTGTCAATTTCCTACCAACAATACTAACTCTATTATATATCCTTTTCAGTTCCATAGCCATAATATCAGGCGGAGCTATACCAGATATGACACCAATAGCCTCATATGAGACTGTGCGGAAACCACTAGCAACCCTAAGGGCGCTTAGACGAAATAAGGATCTTGCAGCCTTAGCGTAGGTTTTAATACCCAACGCCGATCCCCACACAGGCGCTGCATACATCACTATCGACTGCGTAACCTTCGCCAACAATAGCCTTCTGCTCTGATTTGGCCCTCCTATATTAGCCATAATGCGGGATAATGCTGCATTCACTCGAGCAGCCTTCGCACAAGCTCTCTCAATATTGGTTTTAAACTTTAATCTTACATCAATCATTACTCCCAAATATCTAAGCGCCAGCTGAGAAGTTATGTTATGTCCGTCTATATTAAGCGTAATACGTTCGATTTTCTTCCTGCTCGTTATCAAAATAGCCTCAGTTTTCTGTCCAGCCAGTTGAAGGTTCGCCGACATAAGCCAACTCTTTATTCGAGCCAACGTCGTCATACACGTAGCCTCAATTTGGTGCAATTCCTTCGCCACAATTGTTACTGCTATATCGTCAGCATAACCAATTATCTGCACACCCCTTGGTACTGGAAGGCGCAACACTCCATCGTATAGTATATTCCATAGCAGTGGACCTAGCACAGAGCCCTGTGGAACTCCACCAGTTATTCGATACTTCTTAACTCCTTCATCCGTGTCATAGAGTAGTATTCTCTCAGAAAGATAGCTGCTAATGATACGCACAAGGTGCGCCGGCGTCTGTATAGTCCGCAAAGCCTGTATAATGTGTGACCAGCATGCGGAATTAAAAGCATTTTTAACGTCAAGTGTTATGACGGCACAATATTCCTTAGAACCATGCATCCATCTGGTTCCTTCAATTGCATTGCCCGCTATCGTTGTCAATTTCTTAATTGCGTCTACAGTTGAGCGTCCTCTACGAAATCCATACTGATTGTCAGAGAGACCTTCGGCTCCTCTTTCAAGGTGTTGTTCCAAACGGTTACAGATCAGTCTTTCCAAAATCTTACCCATTGTATCGATCATACAAAGGGGTCGATATGAACCTGGATCTCCCGGCGGTTTTCCTGGTTTAGGTAGCAATACCAGTCTTTGAACTTTCCATATTCTCGGAAAAACTCCGTCGTCGAAACACTTCATGTACATCTTCGTAAAGGGTCGAACACTGTGTTTAATAGCTATTTTAAGAGCCCGGTTCGGAATTCCGTCAAGACCTGGAGCCTTAGCGTTTCCAAAACGTTCGGATGCTAGCATCACCTCTTGGTCCGTCACTGGATCCATGGCATCCATAGAATTCACATTCTCGTCTACTGTTATATTTTCCCTCTCAATGCTCTGTATTGGAAAAAGAGTTTCAACCACACTCCTCAGAAGTGCAGGGCAAGTTGGCGCTAGTTCTCTACAGCTCCTTATTTTGGACATAACCACCTTATAAGCCCCTCCCCATGGATTTTCATCGACTCTGTCGCATAGCTCCTTAAAGCAGAACGATTTGCTTCTCTTAATAGCCATCTTGAGTTCCCTACGTTTGGCTCTAAAAACGGTCCTTAATCTTTCATTATCAGCTTCACCTCTACTTCTTTGGTAATGTCGTCTCGCACTATGACACTCGCGTCTTAGTACCGCAATTTCGCTGTTCCACCAATACACTGGTCTTCGGGTAGATGTGCTTTTCCTTCTCACCATAGCAGCGTCACAAGCCCTGCTAATATGTTCCGCTAATAGCCTTGCTCGTTCATTTGCGTCACTCGAATCAGCCATATTTTCGTCCAGCATTTGCCTAAATATCTCCTCATCCATGGTTTCATCTTTCCACCCCTTCGTCTGAGCTTTCATTATACGACCGCTTCTCTCCCGTATTGGTCCTACACTGCTGATGTCCATTATAATCGCCAAATGATCACTGTGAGTATATGTATCGCTTACTCGCCAATTTGTTCTTGCTGCTAAAGCTGAGCTCACAAAAGCTACGTCAATAATGGAGCCGCGTCCATTCTTCTCAAAGGTATTCCTTACTCCTGTGTTTAATAAAATTACGTCAAGAATAGAGAAGGCTCTAAGCAGCGCATGGCCACGTTGGTTTGTGCTCCTGCTTCCCCATTCCAATGCCCACGCGTTAAAATCTCCCGCTACTATATTCGGAGTCGTTGTGAGAGCATCTCTAACTAAGTTGTCAAGTATTTGTTCATACTCCACCTGAGGGATACTTGGCGGTACATAACAGCTATAGATGTGTACCCCACCAATCTTCGTCATAGTGTAGTATTTTCTATTCACTAGTGGTCTATCCTGGTGAGTTTTATTTCCACACGCCCACACTGCTACCTTCCCTGTCAGGTCTTCGACCCACGTTTCAAGACATGGATTTTTGTACTGCTCACATACTATGGCAACATCCACTTTCTTCTCATATACAGTTTGCTTTAGGAGCTCCTGCGCAGCTTTACAATGATTCAAATTTATTTGTAATAACCTCATTCTCATTTCCTAGCCGATCTGCTCGCTGCCTGGAATAACGGACATCTCCTACTACCCATTTGATGTTTTATATCTTTTGCACCATCTTTTTTACATGCAATACAGCATGGTTCCTTTTTACATTCCTTCATATAGTGTCCTTTTTCACCACATTTTAGGCAACACTCACTCCTGTCCTCAGTGTTTTTACATGCCCTTGCCATATGACCATACTCAAAGCACCTAAAACACTTTCGAAGACTTGTCTTCTCTCGTATTCTGCATACCACCCAACCTATTTTAATCTTTCTCGCTTCTAATAATTTTCTTGCTTCCAGCGCTGGCAGACTGATAACTGCAACCTGTGTGCCTGCGTACGACGGTCTTAAGTTCCTAATGGAGCCTTCTCTGAAATTTTCCATACCTGGGATTCGCGAACAGATAGCCTCAACTATATCATCTTTCGTAGTAATCTCGTCAAGGTCTCGGATTTCAAGGGCCACCTCATGGGTTAGTGCTTTAATTTCCGCCTGCTCTCCCAGTATTCTACCAATTCCTTCCTTGTATTTTACAACGCTTCCTGTAGAAGCCCGCTTTAATTCGAGCAGAATTTCTCCTTTTGTTGTCTTCTTTATTCTGGAGACATTTTCACCTAGCTCTTGGAGGCTTTCGTCTTTCTTAACCGCTCTCAATATATCACTATAAGACATATCTCCGCTCCTCGCAATGACTATAGCATCCGGTCTTGGAGGAGGCAGTACACTCTTTTTCTTATTGGATTTATTGGTCCCCTTGTTCTTCGAATTCTCTCTGGACTTAGTACTTCCCCTTCTTTTGCGTTTCACCTTAACCCAGTTTCCTTCCCTGGGGGTTTCATCGCCTACAGAGTCCTTTTTTGTCTCCTCCTGGATCAAAATCACTTCCTCTTTTTCAATTTCTCCGTAGAGTGTTTTACTTCAACATAGATATGCAACATAGATATGATGCACATCATAGATGTGATGCACATCATAGATGTGATGCACATCATAGATATGATGCACAACAAAGATATGATGCACTTCATAGATATGATGCACATCATAGATATGATGCACATCAAAGATATGATGCACATCATAGATGTGATGCACATCATAGATGTGATGCACATCATAGATGTGATGCACATCATAGATTTGATGCACAACATAGATATGATGCACAACATAGATATGATGCACAACATAGATATGATGCACATCATAGATGTGATGCACATCATAGATTTGATGCACAACATAGATATGATGCACAACATAGATATGATGCACAACACAGATATGATGCACATCATAGATATGATGCACAACATAGATATGATGCACAACATAGATATGATGCACATCATAGATATGATGCACTTCATAGATATGATGCACATCATAGATATGATGCACATCATAGATATGATGCACTTCATAGATATGATGCACATCATAGATATGATGCACAACATAGATATGATGCACAACATAGATATGATGCACATCATAGATGTGATGCATCATATCTTATGCATCATGCATCATGCATCACATCTTAGGCATCACGCATACTATCTTATGCATCATGCATCATATCTTCTGCATCATGTATCATGCATCACATCTTCTGCATCGTGCATCATGCATTATATCTTCTACATCATGATAAAAGGAATTAAATTAATTTTTCCTGTTTTTATTTTTCCCAACCTTAAATTAACTGTTTAACAGAGTTCTGTGAGTAACATAACAGAGCTCTGTTAGTTCTGTTAATAACATAACAGAGCTGTGTTAGCTAACATGAGAGATAGATTTTAAAATCTATCTTCACACACATGAGTAGATTGAACGATTGAACTCCACTTTAAAGTAGTGCGTAAGCGTTTGCGGGAGGACCACTATTAATGTTGCACTGTCATTGCCTTAACCCTTTCCCGATATCACAAGAGACCCCACATTTTGCAACTTTACAACGCAAGTGAACCATGAACAAATAAATGACTGCCGCGTATGTACAGTGAGCGCCAAAAGTGAGTAAACACCACTGAAATAGTTCATTTTCTTAGAATAGCGAGATGTCGAATAAATTTCCAAAAATAAAAACGTTTATTTATTGCTTATAAAATGTTAAAACAAAAACAACAATACATGATAAAGGAACTTTTTTTTTATAATATAGTCGGTGTTGACTCACTTATGGCGCTCACTGTATGCCATCAGCCTCTGTGGAGCAATAACAAACTGCCGTATTCACACTACGCTGTTATAAACCAAGTGACTATCGTATATACGTATACGCCGGCCGCCACGAAAGGGTTAAGATGACCACATTCTTTAAACACAAAAACTAGCACAAAACATTGTTAGACAGTCGATTGGAAGCATTTTTTGAAGCTTCAAAAATCACAAACAAAAAAAAAAAATTCAAATTCTTTTGGTACTTTATTGTAATTGTTGTTGTTGTTGGGATGTGATTGTAATCAACTGCCCTTAAAAAAAACATGACGCCTGGCCGTCTTGTTCCCAAATAGAATTGTGGAGCATACAACGACAACAACAACAATAGCGACTACACAAAAGTATTACTCCCGTCTCGTATTTGCACTCGTACTCATACTCATACGGAGGAGAGCACATTGTGTGTCAGATGTTTTGGATAATTTTTAAGCAGTTTTTTTGTTATTCTTTTTTAGTTGTTGTTGTTGTTGTTGTTGTTGTTATTGTTGTTTTGTATACTTGACCCAGTTTTCTTTGTACTGTGACTGTGACTCTGTATTGAGTTTATTTTTTTTTTAACAACAAAAAAAAACAGGCCAGAAGAGGAAGAGGAAAACAAGCAACAAATCTTTGTGTGTATGTGTGTGTGGACGCTGTGTCTTGTGTATTTCAAGAGTCGCGTCTGTGTTATTTGAAAGCTAGCCTCTGTAATAATGGCTTATTTTTTTCTTGTTGTTGTTGTTGTTGTGACCTTTTTTTCGGTTATTTTTGATATGCATTGAGACTGCTGGATATTTGATTTTGTCGTTCCTCCTTTTCTAAAAAGCTTTGTTAGTGTAACTGTTAAATGTCTCAGGGTTTTTGTGTTTTTCGGTGGTCGTCATATGCTCTCCTCCTCGCATATCTTTGTGATCTGGAAACAATTTTTTTTTTCATTGAAATTGAGATCATAAACTGAATGTGTTTTTTTTTTTTTTTTTTTTTTTTTAAGAACAACAACAACAAAATTTAAAAAATCTAAAACTGTGGTTATACATGCTGGTGACCTTAAGAAGTATTTGCAATATTGTCTCACAGCTTTTAACAAAGATTTCCGTTATAAAAGCCCCATGAATTTTGTATTTTCGAATCATTGCATACGGCCCGAGAAGAACTGAGAGGAGGAGACCCATTAATGATGTGTGTGAAGATAAATTTAAATTTAACTAGCAAAGACGAGAACCCAAAATTTTAACAGAGCTAATGTTAGAGTTAACAGAGCAATGTTAAGTGGTTAACAGAAAATACGAAAAATAGTCAAGGAAGAAATCACCCAAATATAGGATATCAGGGACTTGCTGCACATATCCCACTATATACAAATTGTAGCCTAAGGTGTCCCTAATAAAACGCAATAAGTGGTATACCCCAAATAATTTTGGAACTAGAGATATTGGGCTCCAAATATACCCAATGTTATTAGGGACACCTTAGGCTACAATTTGTATATAGTGGGATATGTGCAGCAAGTCCCATTTTTACACAATATCCATCATCCGTCATCCTACCCAGGCATTGTTAACACTGTTAACATAGGGTATATTTGAAGCTAAACATCTCAAGTACCAAAATTATTTGGGATATACCACTTATTGCGTTTTATTAGGGACACTTTAGGCTACAATTTGTATATAATGGGATATGTGCAGCAAGTCCCTGATATCCTATATTTGGATGATTTCTTCCTTGACTATTTTTCGTATTTTCTGTTAACCACTTAACATTGCTCTGTTAACTCTAACATTAGCTCTGTTAAAATTTTGGGTTCTTGTCTTTGCTAGTTAAATTTAAATTTATCTTCACACACATCCCATTAATGTTATCACTTCTGTAGAAAATTTGTAAAGAAAAGTTTCAAAAACTCGTAGTAAAAATGGAACATCGCTTCATACTGCTAGTACAGTAGTAGTAAAACATCGACTACGAAAAACATATTTTTTAGAAACTTTTCGTGGCAATTTTAATAAGTCCCCAAGAGTTTTTTTTGCAAAAGATTTCTGAGAGGGTAAGTCGCCGTATTTTTTCCGTATTCCGATTCGTTCGAGATGTCTGACAGAGTCAAGGTTTGAACCTCGGCCTATCGTCTAATAAGCCAACACGCTGCCTAGTAAACTACGGCGATTATTTGTATTGATTTGCACTGTTGGTCCTTCGAGTGCCCATTACCTTCGCCGTCGTTTGGTGTCGGAGTGCAGGAACGAATGAGGGATACTCCCGGCCTTTTTTTCCCTTACAAATCACTATTAATCCTACAGACTATTTAGTCACTTACATACATAGTTATCGTATTTATGTCAGGGTTTCCGTATTCTTTTTCCATTGTTTCCATCTTCATTGTCGTCATGCTCAAATGCAAAGACCTTCACAGTGAGTATGTGAGTGTTGTGTGGATCAAATAAGGAACATAATAAGCAGACGAAGAAGAAGAAGACGTTATGGAAGCAAAGGAAGAAATCGTAAAGCATTCCAAAAGAAATACAACCGTAAACCGAAAATAATTTCATTATTTATGACCATCACCATGGCACACACACATACACTCACGTTAATTTTTTTGCAAGCAGACAAACCAACCAACCATCCATTCGTTCGTCGTATGCAGATTTGTTTGTCGCCAATATTTCTGTGGCTCTCTTTGAGACTTTAAGACAGACAGACAAAACGATCAATGTCTGTCTTTTGCATTAATATGTGACTTAATGGCTGCGTCCATTGTTTAATCCTGTGACTGGTGTGTTTGTCTTCTTCGTCTTCGTCTTCCTCTGCTAAAGACACTGAAGGTTAAAATTTTATTCTCCGTTTTGTTGCGCTTGCTCATGGGAATCAGTTTTGATGAGTTTTTGCGGTTTCTAAAGAGAATTAAGCGAGCGATTGACTGAGAAGAAGGCTTCATAGGAAGTGCAATGAATGAGTGCGTGAGTGTATGGATGATGATGATTCATTTGCTTATACTCGTACATTATGATGGGAAGTTTTGTCTTTTTAATTCGCATAAAACTGTCTTAATAAAGAAATTATTATCCTTGAAAGTCTGTCATCACATTGTTACCACTTTGCTTGTAATGGTTGAATGAACTGCGGTCACAATCTTGCTCTCGTCACCCTACAAACTTTCAAGATTTCTTAGCCTAACAATCTGACAATCGAAATCAAAGCAACGTAATGAAAATTATTACGAGGGTAGAGGCTAAGATTAGAGTACAAGGTGTCACCTCAAGTAAAAATTTAAAGTTTTCACTTCCACCGCGATTAACGATTGGATTAGAAAGACTCCAATATGCCGTACAATGTTCTTCGAATTAATTTCAACCAATTGCGTCTGACGCATTAAGAATCCGCTCAACACATAGATTTGATAAACCAATCAGACAGCCTATTTTCGCCATGTACTCACTTTTGCTCCCAACTGTATTCTCAATAGGCTTATCTCGCAATGTCTTCGTTTGACAAATTAGCTACAAAATTTTGCTGTCATCAAAGACATACTCACATTTGCTCCCCCAACGTATTCTCTTACAACATCTTCGATTGACAAATCAGTCAGAGACGCATTAAATATCCGCTCAACAGATCAGACAGCCTGTTTTCGCCATGCATTCACTCTTGCTCCCAACTATAGCCTCAAAAGGCTTACCTCACAATGTCTTCGTTTGACAAATTAGCTACAAAAGTTTCCTCTCATCAAAGACATACTCACTTTTGCTCCCCCACCGTATTCTCTTACAACATCTTCAATTGACAAACCAGTCAGCCACACAAATGTCTTCGTTTCAGAAATTAGCTACAAAAGTTTGCTGTCATCAAAGACGTACTCACTTTTGCTCCCTCACCGTATTCTCGTACAACATCTTCAATTGACAAACCAGTCAGCCAAACAGTCTGCTATCGGCATTTTTGTCGTTGCTAGTGTCCTACTACGCCCTGCATCAGAGCAGAGTGAGTACGATTTAATTAATGCAGCAGCCTGTGTGTGATGAGTCTCTTAAAGAAGACAATAAACGATATCCCAACCAACAACAACAACAACACCGACAGCAAATAAATCTGCATACAAAACGGAAATCTTGAACTTTAAAGGCCAATACTCCATCAACAGCAGCCAACAACTACACTCATCAGGTTCAATTAAAGCTCAGGGTCTCTCACTTAAAAAATTTTAAATTTTTAATCAAAAATTCAGACTCCCTTTGCTGCTGCCATTCATCTCGCTGAGGATAAGACACAAAAAAAAAACGAAAGCGAAAAAGAAAGGGCAGCGCGCATATGACATATGCATTTAGGAAAAGAAGAAGATGTAGAAGACGAAGAAGTGGAAGAAGAAGAAAGGCAAAAGGCCAGTCACTTTCATTGCACAGCCGCCCAGTATTGCAAGTGTGAGAGACGACAGACAGTCACAGGAAATGCTTAAAGAATCTCGTTCAGCAACAAAAAAGAAAAAAGAAGAACGACAGCAACTGCAGCAACAACGACAATGAAGAATAATTTTTATCCAGACATTAAATGACCTTGAGAATATTACTTTATGCTTCTTCTTCTTCTTCTTCATCGAATATCTTCTGTTGCTGCTGCTGTTGCTTCGGCGATTTGCTAATTTTCTTGGCTGCTGCACACAAGCAACTCTGATGGGTGATGAGGATTCTTAAATATGCAGCTGAAGGGACAGACAACAACATTGTATCACAATTGTATTCTTTATTTTGTTGTTGTCGTTGTACTTTGAAATTCTACAACTCATACAAGGGGGTTGAGGTCAAAGTTTATCTCATCATGAAGGCCAAAGTAATGCATCCATCCGTCCATCGGTTCATCAATTGTCTTGAGAATTAATAAAGAAGTAGTAGAGTCTGCATCTTCTTTTTTTTGGTTTTTTGTTTTCGATTTTGGTAATGGAATGTGCAGAGTTCAAGGGTGGAGAAATTAAAGCAGTGCCCCGTGAAAGGGGGGCATGAGAATCGGAATTTATTATTGCAGTCACCATGTTTTTTTTTTTTAAACCAGCACTCAGTGGATGGCCCCCACTCATGCAGTGCATTGTGCAGGTTTAGGAAGGTGGAAAGAAGGAGTAGTGTTTGAGGACATTTGACTCAAGATGCAATGGGGTAGAAACTAATTTTATTTAATGGGGACAGAATAACTCATTCCTGCGCGAAGGTGTTGATTAACACTTTAGGGACTGGAGCTTCGCAGACATGTGGCTCATCACAGCGGCTGATGTCGAGTAATTACGGCAGTTAGTTATTGGTTCACAGAAGCTGATGACGCATATGTACGTCGGTCGTTTATTTGTTTTGTTTCGCAAAACCATGACGACGGTGCATGGTTAGTCACGTCGTTATGAAAACTTGCCATGTGCGCCATTGCGAAAGAGTTAAAGCCTGGCACTCTATGTATGTGTTGTCTAGTCCTGGAAGTCATGACTGTCTTAATATAAATATGGCTGATCGGCAATAAAGTATTCCTTGAGAACATATGCGTTCCTTTCGAAAATCGAAACGGAGTCCAAGCTTGTCCGTTAATGTTGCCTATTTCTCGGAAGAAAGGCGAATTATTATGCCACGATGGAAGTTAAGGCAAAATTCCACTCATTGGTTAAAGCTCTCCGCTTAATAGAGAGGACCTGATCGATAGCTAGGTTAGGCGAATCTCTGTCCTTCACGACACACTGGGTGCCACGCCCATCTTGCTTAATTTCTGTAGAAAGGAACTCTCGGGGGAAGAATGGCCTGCTGTCGGTTGTCCAGCATTAATGCGAATTCAAGCGTTAGACACGAACTCGTGGTTCAAACCACAGCTCAGACATCTCGGAACACAAAACGAAATAAGAACAAAATATTTACTCTCAGAGTTTTTGCCCGAATTTTTGGTTATCAAAACGTCTGTTTAAACTGTAGGCCCGCCCGCCATTTTTGCATAAACTTAACACACACAGCAGGGGTGGTGGAGGAAACTAGGTTGTAATCCTGAATAAAATGGTTGTAATATTGCAATAAAGTAGGCAAGTATTTTGATCTCAGAAGAGAGTAAGAGAGCAGCACACAACACTTGATAGCTTTCTCAGCAATTAGGTAGGTCCTCAACCTTTAAAATGAATATTTAATTAATTAATGAATAGTAAATAGGCCCCTAATGGTAAAAACAACAAAAAAAATAATTGAATTTTTAATTGATAAATTCCAACCGTCGACCTCGTCGTCAATAGCAAGCGATCGATTTATGTCAAGTACCTCTGACACACACTAATTTTTTTGGTAAATGGTGTGGCGTATTGCGAAGAGGGGGGAGCGGGGCTATTGTTCTCATTGTTATTGAAACAAATTATTACCACCAGTAATGTATGAATGAATGCATGACTGTTAGCCATACCAGTAACACCAAAAAGTAATCGATAACAAATAATAGAAATTCAATTAAAAATAATAATTTGTTAATCCTTAACCTTTTTTGAAAAAAAACATTATTTAGCTTGGCGTGGCTTATTTATAACAACAACGTTTACAATTGGGGCCACCATACAAAACAGCAGTGATTTGAATATCTTTTGTATTGGCCATGTGTATGCCGCCCCCAGCTGCTGACGTTTAGCTATTACAAGAGAGCGACAAAAGATACAAAAACAATAAAAAATTTAAAACGATCTAAAAAATAAAAAAAATACAGAAAAAATCTGTAAACAAAGGTCACAAGAGTTTAAAAATACAACCGAAAATCACCATTTAAAACGATATTCCGCCGTTCAATTGAAAACATACACACGCACACACAAACATACATCATAACAAAACATAAATCACAAACACTCAGTGTTTGTGAGTGAGTAACCGATAACAACACGCACGTCCATCTCATATTTTTATATGTATGTTTGTACGTTTGTCCGTCTATCCGTCTATCCATCTGTCCACCATCCATCTATCGATGCTTTATAGTTTCGATTTTCAATGAAAACGAAACGAAAATATTCAACCACATACACACGCACACACACAACAGTACCGACAAACTTTCAAAGACAGAAAAAAACGATTTTTTTTAAGTTGGTGGGCGAAACCTTCAACAAAAAAAAGTGTAAAAAATATTTTATTTATAACTCTTGTTGTTGTATATGGTCATGATATTTGATTTAGTTGGTGTTGTTATTGTTCTTGCTTTTCTAAAGTAAAAAAAAACAATCTTAGTACCTTGAATTCTGAATTTTTTTTTAGATCATAGCAAATATCAGGGATAAACGGAAGATTTACACAAAAAAAAACTTAAAAAAAATCAAAAAATACAAAAAAAAAACAAAAATAACAAAAAATAAATATCGATATTTTTGTTATTCAAAATTTCAAAATTAAATTATAGCTAAAACAGGAAAAACATAAAAAGTTATCGATAAATTTTGCTATCGACAAATTTAATTATCGATAAATGTTGTTGTCAGTAAATTTTGTTATCAATATATTTTGTTATCGATAACATAATTTATCGATAACTTTTGTTATCCATAAAAATAATTAAAAATAAATATTGATATTTTTGTTATTAAGAATTTCAAAATTAAATTATTGGTAAAACAGGAAAAACATAAAAAGTTATCGATAAATTTTGCTATCGACAAATGTTGTTATTAGTAAACTGTTCTGTCCTGATACATTTATTTTGTATTAAATTTAAATTGATTTCAGGGATTTAAATAACTTTTGTTATCGATAACTTTTGTTATCGATAACTTTTGTTATCCATAAATTCTGTTCTGATACTTTTAGTTTGTATTAAATTTACATTGATTTCAGGGATTTCGATAACTTTTGTTATCCATAAATTCTGTTCTGATACTTTTATTTTGTGTTAAATTTAAATTGATTTCAGGGATTTCGATAACTTTTGTTTTCGATAACTTTTGTTATCCATAAATTCTGTTGTGATACTTTTATTTTGTATTAAATCTAAATTGATTTCAGGGATTTCCATATCTTTTGTTATCGATAACTTTTGTTATTCATAAATTGTGTTCCGATACTTTTATTTTGTTTTAAATTAAAATCGATAACTTTTGTTATCCATAATTTCTGTTCTGATACTTTTATTTTGTATTAAATTAAAATTGATTTCAGGAATAACTTAACAATTGCAGTAGTTATGTAATCGATAACAAGTACTATCCAGTGTTAAGTACTATCGATAACAATAGCCTAATATTTTTATTTTATTTCATATTTGACATTAGCGATAAACATTAAAATGTAGAACATACATATGCTATCGAAACAGACTTTTCTTTCAAACTTTTTCTTTACAAAATGTTATCGATTACTTTTTTCCTATAAAACTTAATGCTCAAAAACATTTATTTCTTAGGAATCTAAAATGTTATGAAATGAATATTTGAATAATGAATTTTTCGAGAAATTTAATATTCAGTTTGACCATTGATTCCATGGAATGACTAGAGTACCTATCCATCGTTTTATGCGGAAATTAAAAAAGATATGAGAGAAGAAAACTAAACAACAAATCAAGTTGATACAGAGGACCTCCAAATAAAAATTAACACAATTTTTTTTGAAGGAAATTAACTTGATTTAAAGATCAATAAAAGATGTGAGTTGATGAAATACCCCCACACATATATACATGAAGTGAACGACAAAGTGAGTGAATGTGTGGCATTTCCGTTAAATAATTTTTTTTAAGAAAAAATTGATTGAATTTGACCTTTTTTCTTGAAATTATGGAGTGAACTTGAAATTTTCAAAAATGCTGGTACAAAAATTGTTAAGAATTAAAACGATAACATTCGTCAATTGATGTATCCTTCACACATATTTGATTGCAATTTATTCATTCATCGATTCGAATTCAATTCAATTCGATTACGAACGATAACGTTTATGGATTCTGTGTGTTCAATTAAATTCAGTTCGTTTAAGGTTTGTGTGAACTGAAAACAATCCGATCGATTTGCATAAAGTTTGATTGAATGTCAGACCCAGAGCAAGCAACAGTTGGTATACTATAGTCATCGAAGTTGAAATTTAAAATTTAAATTTGCAAACGACACAACCGTTAATCGAGGGTAGCGCTGAAGAATGACAAAAAAAAATTGTGAACTTCCTCAACCACTAAACCAGATTGAAATATAAACAACAACGGAAAACGGAATTACTAATCAAACAAATCAAAGAAACAAGCACACACAAAAAAACGAAATTAAAACGATAAATTATCGAAAATAATAACAAACAACACCAAACGACATTTTCATCTTCAACTTCCTTAAGCTGAAATTCATTTCATTATTCATTAATCTTCCACCAACAACTCGCTGTTGATTATTCATTTGAAAACTGGTTAAAGATCACGTTAAATTTCAAAATAATTTCGATAACAAATAGATTAAATAACAAAAACACAAAAAGAAAAACAGTTGAAGAGAATAACTATTTAAAATTGGCATGTGATTAATTAATCAAAATTTGTTTAAATTTCATAAATATTCGAGAATGTTTGTTTATATTTGGAAAACAAATTAATTTTTAAACGTTTCGATTGTTACATTATAAAAGGAACCATTTCATTAAGAAATAGTAAAAAACCGCTTTAATTTACTAAGATTATGATTTCGATAACAAGGTTATCGATAAAAAAATTACCTAAATCAAAGTTATTGATAACAACATTATCGATAAAAATAATTATTAATATTTTAACATTGATAAATTAATAACCATAATAAAAAATAAATGCAAATTTCAAACGTTTACGATTTCGATAACAAAATTATTACTATTCTAACATCGATAAATCAATGACAACAATGTTTTAATTGAATGTAAACTGCAATAACAAGAAATTACAAAATTTCGCTTTTCATAATAAAAAAAAATGGAAAAAATTAATCGATATGTATTGATAAAAAAAATACAGTCGAACTTCCCTATAATGAATCTTGACGGGACCAGAAAATCACTTCATTATATAGAAACTTCATTATACAGAAATTATATTCTTCCCCCACTTTTTATTTAAAATAAATCAATATCCTCAAAAAGGCAGGTTCGAAGCCTTTTGCGTTTAGTGCTCAATTGCTCGTCTTCTAGAATTCCAAACTGCCTAGCCACATCTTTTTTTTTAATTCTTCTACAACTTTATTAATAATTAATAATTTTTTTTCAAGAGATATGCTACTTCGCTGCGTCATTTCCGATCACTGAACACCGGCAACTGATGTCAAAATTGTTATTGATGTGGCTTTCTTCTTTTTTTTTTGTTCTTATTTTCCTCTTTTGGGAATCCCCTCATTATATGTGGCATCTTTCTCGGTACACAGAGTTGTTAGTATGCGTAGCAGAAGATTGTTTGAAAAATTCATTATATGGAGACAAAAACGCATGTGAGTCAAATATTACACCTGCAAAATTGCTTCATTGTATAGAAAACTTCATTGTACGGAAATTCATTATAAGGAGATCAAAAACAATGAAATTGGGACGGAAAAAGTTGTGTGTTTGAAATCAATTCATAATAGGGAGAGCTTCATTGTATAGAAGTTCACTATAGAGAAGTTCGACTGTACTTCGATTACAAAATTATCGATAACACTAAGCATGATATTCTGTTATCGATAATAGGAAATTTGATGTATTTCCGTTACCTTACCTTACCCATTGTTATTGTTTTACGTTTCATATTTCAAGTTATCGATTTATAGCCGCTATCACATTTTTATTTTCTTTTTTAAACGAAAACATTTCATTAAGAAATAGTAAAAAACCGCTTTAATTTACTAAGATTATGATTTCGATAACAAGGTTATCGATAACAAAATTACATATATCAAAAGTTATCGATAACAATATTTATTAATATTTTAACATTGATAAATCAATAACCATAATAAAAAATAAATGCAACTTTCAAATGTTTACGATTTCGATAACAAAATTGTTATTATGTCGATATCGATAAATCAATGACAATAATGTTATAATTGAATGTAAACTGCAATAACAAGAAATTACAAAACTTGGCTTTTCATAATAAAAAAAAATTGAAAAATTAATCGATATGTACTGATAAAACAAATACTTCCATTACAAAATTATCGATAACACTAAGCATGACATTCTGTTTTCAATAATCGGAAATTTTAGGTATTTCCGTTACCTTACCTTACCCATTGTTATTGTTTTACGTTTCATATTTCAAGTTATCCATTTATAGCCGCTATCACATTTTTATTTTCTTTTTTAAACGAAAACATTTCATTAAGAAATAGTAAAAAACCGCTTTAATTTACTAAAATTATGATTTCGAAACAAAGTTATCGATAACTAGATTACCTATATCAAAAGTTATCGATAACAATATTTATTAATATTTTAACAGTGATAAATCAATAACTATGATTAAAAAATAAATGCAAATTTCAAACATTTACGATTTCGATAACCAAATTGTTATTATGTTGATATCGATAAATCAATGACAACAATGTGTTAATTGAATGTAAACTGCAATAACAAGAAATTACAAATAATGATAAAAAAAACATATTAATCGATAAAATTCGCTTTTCATAATAAAAAAAATGGAAAAAATTAATCGTCATGTATTGATAAAAAAATACTTCGATTACAAAATTATCGATAACACTAGGCATGATATTCTGTTATTGATAATCGGAAATTTGATGTATTTCCGTTACCTTACCTTGCCCACTTACATACATTTCATTAAGAAATAGTAAAAAACCGCTTTAATTTACTAAAATTATGTTTTCGATAACAAAGTTATCGATACTAGATTACCTATGTATATCAAAAGTTATCGATAACAATATTTATTTATATTTTAACATTGATAAATCAATAACAATTAAGAAAAATAAATGCAAATTTCAAACGTTTACGATTTCGATAACAAAATTGTTATTATGCTGATATTGATAAATCAATGACAACAATGTTTTAATTGAATGTAAACTGCAATAAAAAGAAATTACAAATAAAGATAAAAAAATATTAATCGACAAAATTCGCTTTTAATAATAAAAAAATTGAAAAATTAATCGATATGTATTGATAAAAAAAATACTTCGATTACAAAATTATCGATAACACTAGGCATGATATTCTGTTACCTATAATCGGAAATTTGATGTATTTCCGTTACGTTTCATATTTCAAGTTATCGATTTATAGCCGATATCACATTTTTATTTACTTTTTTTAAACAAATCTTTGAAACAACAAAAATTTCGTCGTTAATGAAAAATTTCAATGCCAATCCTAAAACCTAAGCAATAATGCCAATGAACGACGACAAGACAAGTCGTCTTCAACTCGACCAAAGATGTATGGAAGTATGTATGTATGTGTGTGTATAGTTGTCAATAACGTTCTTAACATATATAGCTTTAAGCCATGTTCTAAACAACAAGTTACTACGTCTATGGGGGTCAAAATGACAATTTTTCCATCGAATTTATTTGGTTTGGTAAACCTTGTTTGCGTTTCCTTATTTAAGTTTAAAGAATTAAAAACAATAAACCTTCTATTCATGGTGGTTGTTCTTGTCTGGTGGTTGTTGTAGTTGTTGCTAGTGTTTAGGAAGTGTTAATTAAATAATTAATAACTAAAAGAAGAAGAAGAAGAAGCAGAAGATTACGATTTTAATTTCAACTAAAAAGCTGTCCATATTTGAATTTATTTTATGGCCACAAAAATGAATCGACTACATTCTCGCATTCACGCTCGCAAGCACGCACGCACTTAAGCATTCACGCTTGCCTACTATAATTAAGCATGTAAGTGACAAGTATTTGAAATAGAGGTTAACACGACAGTATATGAGCAGGGAACAGAGAGAGAGAGAGAGAGAGAGAGAGCGAGTTAGAGAAACATATACGAATGTATGTATGTGGTGGGCTTGACTTTTAAACATCACAATATGTGTGTGCGCACGAGTGGAAACCATTCGTCTTGCAGAAACAGTCACATTAAACGTTTTAACGTTTAAATAAACTTCAAACAGAGCCACCAGCCAGGTTACTTAGAGAGACAATGGGAAAGGTTAACGATATTTTTCAATAGCGAGTTGGATGATAATGATAAAGGCCTACTACCACCAGAACTAGTAGTTAAAAATAAAAGCAATTAATTCTGTTGTTTTTGTTGTTGTTGTTTTCTCCGATCGGAATAGATTTTTTTATTTTAGAAGCTCTGGTTGATGGTTTCATTTATTTGTTGTTATAAATAACATTCAATGTTAATGAGTCAGTAATACAGCCTTGACCATAAACTCTTTAGAAATCAAATTCAAGTCCAAACAAAAAAAAAAAAAATTTTTTTTTCAATTTTTTTGGCGCTTAAAATTATTTCACAAGGACGTTTCATACGTTATTCCAAGACTTGTTTGTTGTTTATCTGTCTGTCTGTCTGTCTGTGTCACTTTAATTGTACTTAAACATTCAATTGCTGCCGTTTTTTCAGATTCTTTTTTTTTCAAGAATTTTAAATTAATTTTCCAGACACCTTTATTTTCAAACAACTTTTTTTTCGATTTTTTTTTGCATAAAAAAATTGTGTTTAAAATATTCTTTAGAATTTAGATTTTTGTTCTTGTCGTTGTTGTTATTGTTGTTGTTGTCGGAAAACAATTTCCGAAAATATGATCAAAAAGTATTTTAAAATTCAAACAGTACGTACATACATACATACATACATTGTATGTACTTAGACTATATTATTAGGTAAGGGCAAAAGTAAATTTCTAAAAGGAAAAATTTACAATTTCTGTGAGATTCGCAAGCTAAACGAATAAATTCTATTGTCAAGCTAAACGAATTCATTCTTTAACTGCACTTAGACTTTTCGACACATCAACTGTCTAAGGGCCATTATTACAACTTGCCGTTAAACTTGGGTTTAGTTAAAGCAAAGAAAATAAAGTATAAAGAATGTGCATTTAGACATATTTTGGAATATTTCTCAAAAATATTTCATGACGCGGGGGGAAAGATAGAAGGGAAGGGTAAAGAAACCAAGAGCGTAACAATGCGTTGTTCTCATCGTACGTTTTTGTTGTTTGACTAATTTGTTATTTATTTTTCTGAAACAGTGTTGCCACGGAAAAAAAATGTTGTAACCAACATTTGTGAAAAAAATCACCAAATAAGAAAAAATATAAACAAAATTAAATTCGTAGACTTTTGTTTTATTTTTTTTAAGTTTAAATTATAATTAATAATAAAAAGAAACAAAAAATAGCTTTTTTTATAAGAAAAAAAATAACCAAAACCAAAAAAATCTACACATTGATCAAAAAAATAACCGATTTTGGTTAGAAATAACCAAAAACGGCAACACTGTTCTCGGCACAAAGAGAACATGATAACAATTATGAGAGGCATGTGGTAACCCAGAGGAAAATTGTTAGTAATATTTTCAAGTCTACTTATTAACCCAATAATATGTGTATGTGAGCGAAAAATATAGAAAAATTGTACTGGGTTAAAAACCTAAAAACACCGTATTTAACTTGGCAAGTATTCTTCCAAAAATCGAAATCATTTCTCATTGATATTAGTGAATCATACTGTAATACATATTTCTTTGGGTGTAAATTTGAAGTCTGAAAAAAGCGAGATGAACATTCTTCTTTAGAAGCTGAGAAGCAAAGCAACTGAATGCATTTTTACGCTCTCATGATGAGAGCAACACATTGTTACGCTCTTTGTTTGTGTTTATTTTCCTTCTGTCTTCCACCCTCCTCATCCAGAAATGATGTTAATGAGAGCGGGTTGTAATGTTTGGTGAGAGCGGGTCGGGATGTTATAACCCGCCATAAAAAATTTTACTTCTACATAATGCGCATTCTTTATATCCACATTCTTTGGTTAAAGGTACCTTTAGCTAAAGGGAACTGTAAAGTTACCTCTAACTTATTTTCGTTATTACAACTTACAGATAACATTTTTCAAAAATATGGCAGTGCCGGAGCAATGTCGATAAAATTGCTCAATTAAACAAGTTTTTTTTTAACGCAGTGGCAACCGCGGGCTTCATTTTGTTGTTGTATATGCTCATTTTGTTTAAATTTGCCATATTAAAAATAATATATAACATGGCAAGTTCAAACATAAAGTGACCTTTAAATGTTAAAGGTAGGATGATCCTCCCTTTAGCTTAACGATCACTACTATCTTATTGGGTATCCATTATAACGAAAAACAATTTATCTGCCCGTTAAAATCCTCCCTTTAGTTAACGTCAAGTTGTAATAATGCCCCTGAGACTGTCAAAACCATCCGTATCGGCACTGAATTGTGCAACTGTGGGAGGATGAATTTGCTACTTTACTGGCATATTCATGCCGACCAACAACAGATTAAACGGTTCCCAAAAAGGAGATTTTGTTTTATAAAATTTTTAATCCACATTAGAATACAATTACAAATACAATACATACATACATAAATAATTGGCCATTACAACCCTTCAGTCAGGATTACGGCCTAGCCTTTCACACCACTCATGTTGTGTGCCTTAATTTTATACGTGAGTGGCGGGACCTACAGTTTAACGTCGACTCCGAACGACAGAATGATTTTTGAGAAACTTTTTCATGGCAGGTTTATTTATTTTCAGAGTTTTTGCCCTAAATCTGCTGAGAGGAAGTCGCCGAAGAAATATTTTTTTTTTGTCTGGCCTGTGGCTCGAACTCGGCTTTTACGTCTAATAAGCGAACACACTACCTACTACACTACGACGACTACATTTACATTAGAATACAATTTTAATTACAATTATACTCCAACGAAATGTCTTTCAGCCCCTAACCAACATTATTTTTGACGACCGCAGACAAAACAGTCGAATCATCAAAATCAAGCAAGCAAGCAAATATACACAACCAATCACAGCAACAACAACAACAACATACTGTATGCAGTATGCCAAAATACTTAATAAAAGCATACATACACACACCCCATCATACACATAAGAAAAATATATAAAAAATTTACTTATAAATAGCAACAGCAACAACAATCTCCAGAGAGACAGAGGAAAAAATAAATATTTTTCAAGGTTAGGGTTATCATGTTGCCAAGATCAAGGCAAACAGCGCCGGTAACAGCAATAAAAACAGCGCAGCAGAGACAACAATAACAAATACTTGATATTATTTGTTGTTTTTGCTTTTTTCACATTTCATTTTATTTTATTTTATTTGATATTTTAACAATGAAATGTTTGTCAAATTATATTTTGAATACAAGCAACAACAACAACTACAGCAATATTTTTATCATTTTTTCTAAAGCAAAAAAAAAGAGAAAAAACCCGAAAATGACGATTAAAATACAGTGCGGGTGTGAGTATAGGATATATTGAGAGAGAGAACAGTATTGCTCTTTTTGCTTGCTCCATCTCTATATCTTTTTCTCTGTTTAACTGTGTTTGAGAGTAAAGCCCGATTGCCTTAATAGTATCTACGATGTTGTTTTTGTTTCATTTACAGGTTATTCGATGGTTGATTTTGTGTTTAAAATCTGTTTCAGTATTTGGGGGCAAGTGTGTGTGTGTGCTTTTTGGAGGTGATAATAAATGTTGACACTGACAATTCGTAATTGTTTGTTATTGTTATTGTTGTGTTGTATTGTATTGTATTTGTTTCAGTCTCATTTTTGCATTGACTGGCTGACGTATGCGTGTGTATGTGCAAGGGCCAGAGCAGTCATTTGTCTCATTTGCATGAAGAGTGAGTGACAAATTATTAAAAACAATATTTGTCTTTAAATGATTGTGAATGAATAATTGAATTTTTATATACATATTTACCAAAATATTTAAATTTATTGAAAAATTATTTTATTTTTGTCTTGTTTTGTTTGTTTTACTGTATACTGGAATAATTATTTAATTTAAAATTTTTAAATAAAATTCATTCGTCATTTAGACTGACAGATTAAAATGTTAGCTTAAGATTTTTAGAGAATTTTTCGATATGTGTATTCGGAAAACGAAAATAGGTCTTGTGGCCTTCACTATTGCAAGATACACTTAGAGAAACATTGAGTTCAGGATCTCAAATGTGATCTGTAACAGGTCTGCTCCTCTATTTATACATAATAAATATCTGTGTTGGCTTATTAGACTTATGGCCACGGTTCAAACCCCAGGTCAAACATCTCCAACAAAACGAAATAATATTTCTTCGGCGACTTCCTCTCAGTGTGGCACAATGTGTCCTGTCAAGCGCAGTTGTGCACATCTCTATCTTATCTGGGAACCCCCGAGTAACTTTGTCGAGTATCAGGTAAATCTAGGTTTTCGCATTAGAATTTAAAGCAGAAAAGACTGGAATAGCTTATACGGACCATCCTTAACTCTATAATAAGGTAGGCTATGTCACGCTGGTAAGTTATTACCTCTGGGCGCTCCTCAGTCTATCTGCGGATCTCGAGAGTCAGAGTTAGCTTGATCGCATTTCGGGGAAATCAAGTCTCGATAGGGGTTTCCGCATTAGAATCTAAAGCAGGGGAAGTCTCCCCTGATCCTAAGTCGCCGTGGTCTAATACGTAGTGTGTTGGCTTATTAGACGTACATACGTATGGCCACGGTTCAAACCCCAGGTCCAAGATCTCCAATAAAACGAAATATGAAATAATATCTCTTCGGCGACTTCCTCTCAGTAGATTTCTAGCAAAAACTCTGAGAAAAAATAAAATTGACGTGAAAAAGTTTTTCAATAAATCTGTCGTTCGGAGTAGGACTTTAACACTGAGACTGTTCTTTTCCCAGAAACCATTTATCGATACTAGCTATACAAAAATGGCAGGTTTAGTGAGTACGAGATAACTCGTAGTTGCCACCCTAGAAGGGAATGCAATCCGCGAGCTATCTCGTAGTCGGCATACAATTTCTTAAACTGCAGGTCCCGCCACTTAAGTATAAAATTAACATACACAACTTAAGTGGTGTGAGAAGCAAGGTCGTAATCCTGACTGAATGGTGGTAATGATCAATTATGAATGTGCGTATGTCTGTTTGACCTTATCGATAAATTGCGATAAACTATGCTTATATCGACGCCTCCGTTCTATAACATTCTAAGTCGAAAAAGTGTGTTTTGAGTTATGAGCTCTCAAACTCTTCACACGACATACGACTATATGTATATTCTAAGTAGATTTTTCCCTATAATATCGGAACGGATCGGCTCATCTTAACCAAATTTTGACAGTATTTAAGTTAGAGAACGTAGAATTTAAAAATTCAAGAACATTAAAACATTCTGAGTACACTTAGAACGTTATAGAATGTAGGCGTCGATATACCGCTAATATACTAAATTGATCATTTTATCGATTAATTCATTAAGTTATTTATTATTTATTAAGTTTTTAGAAATTTTTCCCAATTATCGATAATACGATATCGAAATTATTATTTATTTATTTCTATTTATCGATATTCCTTAAGTTAGGTTAGAGGACGTGTACTTATCAACTGTGACAAGTACAGTGTACCCGGAGGTCGAATTGACCCATTGCACAACGTCCTAGCTTCTCACACTACTCGTGTTGTGTGCGTTAATTTTATACATGAGTAGTGGGACCTACAGTTTAAAGTCGACTCCGAATGACAGATTTTTGAGAAGCTTTTCATGGCAATTTTTACTCTCAGAGTTTTTGGCAGAAATCTGCTGAGAGAAAGTCGCCGAAGAAATATTTTTTTTTTCATATTTTCGTTTTGATGTCTGAGCTGGGATTTGAACTCGGGCCTTTCGTCTAATAAGCTAACACACTACCTACTAGACCACGGCGACTTCTATCGATACTTCCTGGCTGAAAGCTGGTAGGGCAAGTGACAGAAAAATTTTCTACAGGAAAAAAGTGCTCCGCACACGGATAAACTTCTCTGCAAAGCATTGAGTGTCCCACTATTTAAAAAGTGTGATTTTCAGAAACAATTGCCTTTATTTTAGTAGAGGACAATCCGTTAGAGTAGCAATAGTGAGTGGTGAAACACCACTTAGCCTGTCATATACATATAAATTTCTCTAGACTCTGTTAATCGATTAATTATAATCGATAAATTTCTAAAGACAATAGGCATCGAACCAAGGGCTATAATATAAAATATCAGCCAATTACCCTGGTGGGAAAAAAAAATAATTTTCTTGTTTACTTTCACAAAGCTAATGCAGCTTGATAAATAGGCCTTTGAACCCCCCACATAGAAATATTTTTGCAATTTGTTTTAATTTTCCATATTTATCAAGTTACTCTGCCTCTGTTCCTTTAATACAAAAGTTTACGAAAAATATCAGCACCAGGTTAACAATTTTTGGAAATTTCCGTCTATTGCAGTCATAACAAAAATTTGTTAAAATATACAAAAAAAAAAAAAAAAATATTCCAAAAATTGTTTACAGTGGAATATTATTAAATTTCTTACACAAAAAAATAAAAAAAAATTGTTTTCAAACGAATTTTATAAACAACCAGTGACTGAGTACGTTCGGGGAACCTTTCTTTTGTTATTTTTATTATCTATTGTGGTGAGTATTATAAATAAAACAACAATAAACTGCATACTATTACAGAAAAAAATTTCATAGAATAATTAAAAATAAATAAATAAAAAAAACAATAAACTGCAGCGAAAGGGGTTGAAGAAAAGGGTGGTAGTGGGTATACATACAATTATGATAACATTACGGCTCACAG
The DNA here is from genome assembly GCA_930367235.1 of Sarcophaga rosellei. Classification (NCBI taxonomy): domain Eukaryota; kingdom Metazoa; phylum Arthropoda; class Insecta; order Diptera; family Sarcophagidae; genus Sarcophaga; species Sarcophaga rosellei. The sequence goes on along the minus strand of OV884020.1, from coordinate 7,898,725 downwards.
TGTTGCGAATTCTTACAAAAGATGGCTAAAAATAGAAGAGGAAGTGAATGACCGAATAAATTGTAAAAAGAAAAAGAAAGAAAAATATGAGGTCAACCCAAACCCACGTAGGCCACCCTCGCAGTCTCTCAAAGTTTCCAGTGATACCACATTTTGCTAGAGAAGACGTTGATGCGTACCCTTCAAACTCTCTTATGTACCGAAAAATTTTATTTTCGATAGTTCCGTTAGGCTTATCAGTATTCTCATATACTTTAGCATGAGGACTGGGCAGTGGCTCATTTAGTGAAATACGATTAGTTTCCCATTTTCCTTATTTATTCCTCATCTTTCCTTACTTCTCCAGAAATTGTGTTCGTGGGCGGTACTGGCTGGCGGGAATGCCTCTCATCCTCTTCCTACAAGCCATCAAGTGACAAGGTTTTGAGTTCCCATCTTTTGCCAAAGGAAAGGTTTCGGGTAAAGAAAGCCATCTAAGCTCTTTTATGGATATTTTGCCTTTAAAATTGTTTGGGAGTGATAAACTCCTCAGATATCTGACATCTTGGAACTGACTGTCACTGCCTAATCTGTTAGAATTTTCTCAAGAGGACCCCATGGAATGTACATGGCACGAGTGTTCGGAATGGTCAAAGTGAATGTGTGTGAAGATAAATTCGAATTCGAAAATCCAAGACGCAAACCATAAATTTTAGCAGCGCAGCATTTAGCGGCGTGACACGTGACTAAATTTTTGATCTGTATTCGTAATACTGTGTCCACTTTTAGAGTACATTTAAAATGCAGACAAATAGCGCTGCACTGCATTTGTCAGGCATTTGTCGATCAGTCAGTCACCCAATGGTGAGACAGACGACAGAAAGATGGTGGTTTGGTTAAATATTATTATTATTGTTCCTGATTTGTCATTGCTGTTGTTATTATTATTATTATTTATTTGTAATAATTTATATACGGCATTTAAATCATTAGTCATGCTGACGATGATAATGATGAGAATTTCTTTATAAGAAAAGATGAGGTTTAAAAATATCCGCTCCTCCTCCTCCTCCCTCTGCCTTTCACTCAAGAGTTTACTAACCTGATATGTGTTTTATTTTTATTTTATTTTCTTATTATTAAAAATAAAAATAATAATGGAAAAAAAATCAGTTTGATTGACTCGCCTCAAGGACATCATTTTTACAGTGAGATGCGGTGAGCGGGCCAGCTAGCCAGCAAGTGTAATTGGCTGATAAGTATTGTGTTTTGTTTTGCTGTTGTTGTTGTTGTCATCTTGTTTGTTGTTGTTTTAAAATATCAATTTGTTAATACAAATAATAAAAACAATAATAATAATAATTAGACGCAATTAATTTATTTGTTTATTAACAACACACACAACAACAGCAGTACTGCTTTCAGTTTAATTTAGATTTAAATGGACGCATTAAAAACAAAACAAATTTTGTGGGGGCACATCTCCCATTAACCCGTTAAATGAAAATGACGATAATTATTTATACGCCGTTGCGCATAATATCTCTCCCCGGGGACAACGAACCAGCTAGATTTGTGTTTTCGTAGACGTCGTGATAGAGTTCTGTACAATAGCAGGCGTTGATGTGATCATGACTTTGTCATGTAGAGGTGTTAGGTTATGTTCGCAGTATGATCTATGATTGCACTGTTACTTCAATGTAAACAGAGCTTCCCTATAATGTCTCATCCAATCCTAACTTATAGATGTTAGTTGATCTTCCTATCCAATACTTAATTAGCTCAGTATTCTCACCATTATTCTCACAGAATCTTCTTATTGGGTTTAAAGCGATCTATATACCTGTATATATGTATACAGGGTATTTTTATAGAGGTATAGAACTTTAAGTTGCAATAAAACAACGATGGATTATTCGATTGACATGAATTTTATTTATCCGAAAGATAATCTTGTGGCATTACATTTTAAATATGATTTCTGGCATATGACCGCCACGGCTGGCGCGGATGTAGTCCAATCTGGACGTCCAATTTTCGATGACTTTTTCCAACATTTGTGGCATTGTGTGTTCAGGCGTGAGTCTATTCATGATGAATTGCCAAACCAAACTGAGAATAAATCACTTGACAGCTGTTAAATCGGTCGCCATCTTGAAAAGTAATGTCAACTTAAAGTTCTATACCTCTATAAAAAACACCCTTACATACATATATACACCAATCAGCCAACGTGCAGTCTTGAGCACTAATCTCGGTGCGTCCCTTTTACTGGAACATGTGCGTCCTCATACATTCCTTATATTATTCCACCGGTGTTGATTTCCCTTTCGGGCAATTCGGGCTTACTCAACTGTCTTCTTCTCTTTTGTATTACCGCTGCAATGACAATGAAAATTATGCTGTATTCCCCTAACGGCGGACATGACCACTCACCAATCAGGCACAGTGCCCCGTTAAAACAGCTACTAATCCGGATGCATCTCTTCTACTGTGGTTTATTAGCCATCTACTGCATCTTTTATCATATTTGAACCACGACTGCTTTGAAATCCTATGAACCATGACTACCTGCCTATCTGTAATCGTTTCCTGCATTTCTCTCGTGATTAGACGAGAGCCAAGCCTGTAAATCATTATATTCCCTAACACTTTATTGAACTTTAGTTTGATTTAAGAAAATATTAATCAAAATTTTCTAAAATTTCTTAAATTCAATCGCAAAACAGAATTCTAAACATCACGCGTGAATTATTCACTTCACTTCACTTCACTTCAATATTCAAAAATTTTCACCCCACATTTGAATTGCGGCGTTTGTTGCCGCCGCCTTAAATGCGGAAGTAAAAAAATAAATTGTTGTCTCAATGACCTTGAAAAAATCATAATTTTGTTTTTCAAAACCAGCCCCCCTTTAATTTTATATATATTAGCCACATAATACCATCAAACACATGTCAAATCTATACACAAGTACACTCATACGCACACGCACACATTCACGCTCACTACGAAATGAAACTTTTGTCAGAATTTATTGACGCTTAAAAAAAAATCTGACATTAAAACTACAAAAACAATAAAAACAGAATGATTATTAGTATGGGGTGGAGTGGTGGTGGCAGCCTTATTAAGCAATAAAAACAAAAACAATTAACACAACAACAACAAGTACAGTAATAATAATATTCTAATGATATCATTTGATCATAAACAATAACAGAAAACTACTCGATCACGTAAATAATTTACGCGCCAAAATTAGGAGGGTAAAAACCTATTGAGCATAGCCTAGAAGTGTTCACACTAGACACGCAAGTGATTTGTCAAAAGAGAATTATGTTTACCGTGAGAGAAAGAGCATCAGATGGCAAGCCAAGCCTCATAATATAACGGAACCAAGTGAACTCATTTGAACGCAACCAAAGCTCTTGAAAAGTGAAAGTAATATCCAATTGGACAGAAAATTGCGCACAAAAATGCAAAAGAAGCCAAGCAATGCAACTTGTGAACACAATTTTAACGTGAGCGAGACTGCTATCCCCTGCTAGCAGTGCCAAGAGTTGTCCTCTCTCTCTCTCTCCCTCTCTCTAACTATCACCTCCCTTCTTCAGTGTTCTATACTCTCTGAAAAAGGTGCGTGTTTCTATCTCCCAAAACTTGTAAATCATACTTCCATATTCCACTTTCAGTGTGAACGCTGTTGTTAAAACAAATTAAAACTTTCATCATTAGGCACAACATCGTTACATTACAAATTAATTTCCATCGTAAGGGAACTACAAAAAGAAAAGAACATGCTGAAACATGAAATTGAACTAACACTGTCAGCGATAGTCGCTCTCAGTCACGGTGAATGACACCGCCACCCTAGACTCAGTAGCATTCGTGTCTGGCAACATAAACTTAAGTAGCACCTACTCACTTATTTCATTTCCATTTAATTATTAAATTTGCGATAATTGTCCTGGTATTTCAAATAAAACAAATGAAAATAGTTAGACGCAGTTCAACACCGACAAGAGGATACTCTACATTCTACAGAAGCGCTGTTAAACTAGAGCGCATAGAATATGGTAGTAAGGACTAGAGTTATGAAGTCAATGCGTTAATGGAGTTTAACACGATACTGGCTGGGAGTTTCCTCCTGAGCTATGGCCTGAGAGTACCAGTAAACTTCCATAAATCTGTTAAAATTGGATAAAATTTAAAAAGGCCTAGTGTGCTGAATAGCTATTGGATCAAGGATTTCAAACAAGTTTTCGCTAGGATCGGGTAACATATTGAACCGGAGATATAGCCAACGAAGCTAACTATTTTATAGGAGCAAAAAAGTGCTTCATATAAATCAGATACAAGTCGATAAAATTAATAAAGGTGCGATTTTCGGACCTAGTGGACTGGATAGCTATTGGGCCCAGGAAATGGATAACCTAGTGGACTGGATAGCCATGGTCTCAAGGATTCCAAAACAGGTTTCCTTTCGGCCGGGCGTTACTTGGAACCGGAAATATAGTCTTTTTTATATAAATAAAAAATGAATGAACTTCAAAATTTTAATAATTCTCATTGAGTTAATATGCATTTATGTGTATATATAGAACAAAATGTTGTATTTTTCGCAAGTTGATTTTCTTAGGTAGATTACTTGCATTTTTTTGGTTGATGACTTGCATTTTTTTGTTTGCATGACTTGCATTTTTTTTGTTTGCATGACTTGCATTTTTTTGGTTGCATGACTTGCATTTTTTTTCTTGCATGACTTGCATTTTTTGGGTCGATGACTTGCATTTTTTTGTTTGATGACTTGCATTTTTTTGGGTCGATGACTTGCATTTTTTGGTCCATGACTTGCATGTTTTTGGCTGCATGACTTGCATTTTTTGGTCCATGACATGCATTTTTTTGGTTAGTGACTTGCATTTCTTAGGTTGCATGACTTGCATTTTTTGGTCCATGACTTGCACTTTTTTGGTAGGTGACTTGCATTTTTTAGGTAGCATGACTTGCATTTTTTGGTCGATGACTTGCATTTTCTGGTCCATGACTTGCATGTTTTGGGCTGCATGACTTGCATTTTTGGTCCATGACTTGCATTTTTTGGGTAGATGACTGGCATTTCTTAGGTTGCATGACTTGCATTTTTTTGACCGATGACTTGCATTTTTTGGTCGATGACTTGCATTTTCTGGTCCATGACTTGCATGTTTTTGGCTGTATGACTTGCTTTTTTGGTCCATGACTTGCATTTTCTTTTTGCATGACTTGCATTTTTTGGTCCATGACATGCATTTTTTTGGTTAGTGACTTGCTTTTCTTAGGTTGCATGACTTGAATTTTTTGGTCCATGACTTGCATTTTTGGTCCATGACTTGCATTTTCTTCTTGCATGACTTGCATGTTTTTGGCTGCATGACTTGAATTTTTTGGTAGATGCCTTGCATTTCTTAGGTTGCATGACTTGCATTTTTGGACCGATGACTTGCAATTTTTGGACCGATGACTTGCATTTTTTTGTTGCATGACTTGCATTTTTTGGGTCGCTGACTTGCATTTTTTGGTCGATGACTTGTAGTGTTTTGGCCGATGACTTGTAGTTTTTTGGCTGCATGACTTACATTTTTGGTCCATGACTTGCATTTTTTGGCCGATGACATGCATTTTTATATAGAGCAAAAGTAGCCTGGGGATAATAACCAGCTTTTAATACAGCCTCTTCCCCATATGAAGATACTAAGAAGAATTACTAGAATACATACTTGGAAATTGGGCGGCGTTATTACATCTCGTAAGATAACAACTGAATGCTTATAAAGTACTAGGCAAGACTGTGAACCTTACTCTGTTATGGAATATTAGGATTAGGGGACACTTGGAATTGAGAAATATCCTATACAGATCAGGGGGGTACAATAGATCCTATGGTCGCTGTATTCTAGCCATTCTACACGACTACAGTAATAATATGCAGGGTGCTCTGGAGGAAGTTCAACTTGACATTTGTAGAGGCTAACGTTTCGGGCAAGGGCCCGCCATCCGTAATTAGAAATAATTCTTGAAATTTCAAAGGAATTGCATTTGATTTTGAAATTGAATTTTTTTAAGTGTTACAACCATAATCCCTAACTACCTACAATGTATGTAGGGTGTGGGGGTATAGCAAATGACCTTGCCAAAGTATTGTTTATTTATGTTTTAAACGTCCAACTATAACGAATGTCGTACGGAACTGCTTGATTATGATTCTGTTTACATTTGTGATGCCGATACAGAATTTTTTGTTTGTTTTTAATTTTAATTTTCCATTTAAATTTAAATTTTTTAAAAAATAAACCCACCCTCCCTTTTACCCCTCATTAGAAGAAAAAACATTTATGATTCGTTGAATTTTTTAATCCCCCCCCCTGTGATAACAAACATTTGGGATTTTTTTCTTATTTCATCACGAAACTACACGTGCCTAGGAAACGAACGGCGGCGGGCAGCTTGAATTGTGATTCGATTAAATAGGAATTGAAATGAAAATGGGAATCTAATGGGAAATATTGCACGTTAAAAGCATAGAAATAATAAATAAATAAATAAACAAATAAATTAATTAAAAAATTAATGATAAAAAAAAAAACAAAAACAATTCAAGAATCAATTTGTCTGCTTAACGAGCGTAATTTTCTAACGTTAACGTTTTCATATGATGAACTACTCGTTGTGTTCAGAATAATTTATTTTCGATTAAAAACTAAACGGAAAGGAAGTTAAAATAGTTTTTATATTACAAATCAAGTTATAACACCTCTTGTAGGGAAATAATTTTTTTTTTGCAAGATTTTGAGCACAAGCCCCGCATTTATTTTGAGAGAAAAGTGCTGAGATTTGAAATTATTTGGAGAACGAAACTCCTTAAAATATTAAATTTTGTGTTCCCATTATGTAAACGCTTCTTATAGACCTGAACTAAGCAACAATTATTGCTTCATTGCGCAATTGACCACCAAGTCCATCACCCAAATACTATCGAATTACCTGGATACGCAGCAGTTTAATTAAACACAAAAAAATCGGTTTTTTTGTAGAACTTCTGCAACGCTTTACTTTTTTTACAGTGACATTAGCAAAAATGCAAACAAAACTGAAAAAGTGTGGAAAAATGAAGAACAAAAAATGGTTTAAATAATCAAGTTCACGTTATTTTGAAGTGCAAGCAAGGGTCCGTCGTCCATAGACGAAAAAAAAGAAAGAAACGAAAAAGAAATTCTACATTTCATTACGAAGCAATATGAATATGAGTACAAAAAAGTCGACTTTTGTGAGCACCCTACAGCGTGAACTTATTTTGAGTAAAGATTTCTTTCAAACTCTCTCTGAAAAGACCGCTGGTTTATGTTCAATTGTAGAGCGCGCTGTGTAGTAAATAATTCGGGGCCCTTGCGATACCTTCAGTCACAACCGTGACGTTATCACAGGAATAGCAATATCCAGTAATCTATTCAGAGGATGTCGCCTAAAGATTTTTTTATATTTCTTTGTGGTCAAAATATTTGAACCACAAGCTCTCGTCTAATAGGGCAACACACTACCTACTAAACTACGGAGAATTTAAACTTCTTGTTTTGATTTTTATGAGAACCAGGGGTCATGCAGGAGTTTTGCCTCGAATAGACTAGAATGGCGTCCCGGATGCGGTCTAATAAGCGGCATCCTGGACAGTTGAGCAGCAATCGATTACAGTGAAAACTCTAGGTAAACACATGGGGGAATTGGTTAGTACAGGGACTGCGTTCACCCGTGGCATCACAACGGGCAGCTATGCGTGCTCAAGTGAGCTTTGTGATATCAGAGCTACCACTCCGACCTAACCTAACATGGGGGAATTTAAAAACAAATTGTACTGGTTCGCGCTCACAAGCCAAAGTGAAAGAAGTGTATTCAGATTAGCGAGACTTACGAATTCAGATTAAATTAAGAGAGCAGAAAGTGTTTTGACGAAACTGGCAGGAGGATTGGTGACAATGGAATAGGAATACAACCCTGTGTGCTATTATCATACACGTGATGATACGGATGATGAGAAAGAAATTGAGCACAACGTGTGTGGATTGTACATTCCTCCTTAGCCGCAGGCAATGGCTTCTGTAGTTTCGCTCATAAGCCACATAGTGGAAGGAACGTATCCAAATTAGCTTCTGTTCTAACGATACTGATCGATTGGTGATCATATACGCAGTATAGTTTTGCAATGTGTTGAGTCTTGAAACCGTCTACCGCGTTGTATGGAAACCACGCTATAAGAAACTCAGAAACTCAAATCCCATCATTCGTACCGCGTTATATGGAGACCAAGAAATACAAAAGGCAAGATATTTTATAAATTATTTTTATTGAATTCAAGAGTTCAAATAAGGATTGATAAAAAATGAAATAAAAACTAAACTAAAAGACTGCAAGGAACTTATGGGATGTTATTGAACGGAAGCCGCGCAGTAAGAGTGCCGCGTTATAGGAGGGCTCCGCGTTATATGGAAACCGCGCTTTGAAAGTACCGCGTTATAGGAGGGCTGTCGCAATTTCAGCCCCGCGTTATATGGAAACCGCGTTCTGAGAGTACTGCGTTATAGGAGGGTTTACTGTACATCCTTATGAGTGTTATTGTAGATGTGATGTTACTGAAGAAGAGAAGGCAGTTGGTAATTGCTTTATGCAGAACATTGTGGATATCCTCGAACAGGCCTGTACTCATGACCTATGACCGAGGCGTCATGCGCTGTAGGAGTTGCCCTCTTAATTGTGTACGGATGGGTCATGTGGTTCATCATTATTGACTAAAGATGAGTCATTCCGGGTTAGCCGACAATAAAATTCCTAACGAACTGGCGAGGAAATGATCTGCATCAAAATTTATTGATTAGACGCCCATTGCGGAATTGAATTCGCCCGATATGTAGATTAATTTGTATTAGTTTCCTAAGCTTAAAAGAGTTACCATTGCCAAGTCAAACTTAATAGACTATCCTTGCCTTATTGAGCTGGAGTAGCGCATGAAAATTGTAGACACAATAATAATAAAGCTTTCGCTGAAAATGCATTTTGGTCACAGCAATAAATTGTATTTTTTTGTTGAATTTTTTTTCTTTAATTTTTCCATTTTATTTAGACGTTGCTTATGAAAGTGGAGCACATTTTTTTTTTCTTTTTTTTCACTTGCGTTTTTTTTTTTTTAATACCAACAATGTTTATGTTTAGAGGACAATAATAAAACAAAAACGGACAGACAGACAGAAAAAATGCAAGAAATAAATAAATAATGATATTGAAATTCAATACCATAGAAAATTTCAGAAAAAAATCATTTACGCTTTAAATTAATTTTAAAAAATAAAACACACATACACAGTAAAACCTGTTGAAAAAAAAATTATTTTTATCAACAAAAAAATTAAAAGATTTAAAAAAAATATATTTTAAATTATTTGCAATAGTTATGGATCACTGTTACCATGTCTGGGTTTTCATGAGCCATTTACATGCCTTGTGCCATAGTTACTAGAGGTGACTACACTGTTGATGGTGGTATCGGTTGTAACGATTATAGGTCTTTGAACCTTTTTTTTTAAAGTTGATAAACCCAATTTCGTTTGTATTGCAATTTTGTTAATTCAACAGTTTATTTTTCTTTCATTATTTTTTTTTTTTTTTTTTTGTTTTTTAGCCCTGACATTAAAATAAAAATGAATAGCGTCGCATTGTTTAAACAAAAAGTAATGTAAAGTACTTTGACTTTTGCGGTTCGTATGAAATTATAATAAAGAAGAAATTTAATAAAACAGCAACAAAAAGAAATAAAAATAAAATGTAAGAAAAAAATTAAATAAATAATCATTATAAAGCAAATATTGCATTTAAAATAGCATACGATTTCTACAAAGAAAAATATATTTTCTAAACTCTCTTAAAATCCTCCACACTAAACAATACACTGTTCACCACTCTCTTTACAATTTGAAAAATATCCTCAACAGACAGCAACATCAAAATAATCGAATTCATTTCCAACACAGAAAAACTCTCTTAACATAGTATGCATCGCTCTGTAAACAATTAAAAATATTTTTAAGCTGTTTCTTTTTCTCTTAAAATCAATCTCTGTAAAGTTTACAGATTACATTACATTACATAGATTGTTTACAGTGTAAACAATATCTACGTAAGAGAAGGCAAATAAACAATAGCCACGCGAAAACAGAAACAAGGAAAGATTTTTTGTAGTTTAAGGAGCTCATCATTCGAGAGAGAGCTGTACTTAGGCAAGTGGTGAATTTATGTGCTTTTTTGCATTAAAAACATTTTAGCGGTTAATGTTTAAACCGTTAGGATTTTAAATTAAATCAGAATTTAAAAGAATATCAAACAATGGACACAGCGGTACGGTAAGAAACAAAACAAAAGGTTTGTTGTACAGCTAAATAACATCAACGGGTTATGTCTGAACTAAGTTGAGATACAAAATTTCACTGGTGACAACAAGCCTTGTGTTTGTTTTTATTAGGAAATAAACATTTTTATTTACAATAAAGGCAAATATAAAGCAATTAATTGAGTATATCATAACAATTAATTAATTATATTTATTATTTTTTAAGAAGGTTTAAGGTGGGTAAAACACAAAATGGAAGAACAGTATTTATTACAAAAATAGGGTTATTCAGATGTATTCTATCTTAAAACCTATTTCGTTTAGGGTTTTATACCAAGCTAAAAGGGGTATAAACTTGACGCCATTTATACAATATTGAATAGACCAAAGACCATGTGGGCAACAAATATTCTTTCTATGTATTTATACAAAATATATAGATTTTTATATTAAATTATTAAATTTTTATTTTAATACTGACCTTTTTATAAAATTGAAATGTTTTTTCTTCAATTTGAAATGAAAAACGGTGTATTCCACTGTAGCCCTCTTGCTATAAAATTTTCTTCAAAAGAATTTCATTTAAAATTTTCTTCAAAAGAATTTCATTTAAAAAAAAACAGAAACACAAAATGTTGACGTTAAAAACACATTACAGTTGCTTTTTCTAAACAAACAACACATTAAGCAAAGTCACAAACCGAGTAATAACAGCAACAGCCAATCAGCCACCTTTTATTGATATGGTCTTGTTATTGCAGTTTTTGTTTTATAGAAAATTGTAAAAGAATTGTTAAGTTAAAACTCATTAAATTACGATAATTTTTAATTTAACAAATATGCAATTAAGCAAAGCCACAAACACAGCAAGAACTATACAACAACCACCCATCTTTTACTGAAATTGAGGCATTATTGCATTCTATGTTTAATGGAAAATTATTAAAGAATTGTTAGGTTAAATTACGGTAATTTTTAATTTAGCAAAAATACAATTAAGCAAAGCCACAAACACAGCAATAACTAAACAACAACAGTCAACTGGCCATCTTTTATTGAAATGGAGGTGATCTTACGTTCTATGTTTTATAGAAAATTATAAAAGAATTGGTAAGTTAAAACACTTTAAATTGTGGTAATTTTTAACAACAAAAAAATATAATTAATAATTTGTATTTAGATTTACATTGATTAGCTGTTATTTGTTCTTTTACTTTAAAAACGCTCATGTATTTAATGTCTTAACAATTTTCCGTACAAATAACACAACACACTCAGAAGATATAAGGTGCTGAGTTAAAAACACTAAGTTACATTGCTTCTTAGTAAAATCAGCCGTTTAGTAAGAGCACACACCCAGTAAAAGTAACTGAACAGCCATTTTTTAAATGGCGTTACTTTAGCTTGCAAGAAAGAATGCGAACAAATTGGTTTCTTTAAAGCACTTTAAACGATAGGAAACCATAATTTTAATAAAATTAATTGTTTTCACTTGAATTATTAAATATTTTCTACCGATTTTATTATAATTTTCGTATAAAATTGGTCACTTTTATTTTATTTTTCAATTTTTCTTAACACCACACTTTTTCAACCCGTAAAATGCACTCGCGAGAAAAACACCAACTGAATGACAAAACATAGAAGAAAGCCTGTTGATTATCAACACAGGGTGTTTTGAATGATAGAATTTTCAAGAGTAAACAGCTGTTCTCTCTCTTTTTTTCTTAGATCAAGCTGTTGAAACAACAACAATTGTAGCAGCACAGAATCAAAACAAAACAAAACAAGACAAGACATTTCGTGTGTGTTTATTTACTTATAAACATTTTGTAACTTGTAAATTTCTCGAATTTTTATATAAAAAATGCATTTAACTTTACAATTTCTGTGTAATTTCAATGATCAAATTGATGTAGAAGGTAAATATTCTGTTTTTATTTAAAAAAAAAACCTGTAAATAATGCGTAAATCTTTCTAGTTATTGAACCTGAAGCCCTTAAACGTATTTGGCAATCTGAGTGGCAGGTACAACACTTGCCGGAATTGTTAAAAAAGTGGTCCGCAAAAACTGTAGACACCACTGATACATTTACAGAACAAGAATTACAAGATTTCCTTGCTTTGGCCGTGGAATAACTATTTCTTTTTGGTCAATACAACTTTACCGGCCCCTTTGACAATTTGCCTGAGTACCAGCAGTTTATTAAGGAAGACTGTCCCGTAAAAGTGCCGGACCCTTTTGAAGCTTTAAAGGAAAATGGTGAAGACATCAATCCCAATGTGGTATTAGAATAATTTTTAATTATTGCTTCGGAAATCATAAAGAAATTCTTAAGATTGCATTCAGATTCTCTAGTAAGTCATGAAATTTAATGCCCAATGCTCCTACTCAAAGCAAATATTAAAAATTCTTTCCTTACTAGATACTCCATTGGTGGCATCTGCGTGCTCTATGCCTGCATCAACATTGTATTGATGAGCTGAGAGCCAATTTGTGGCATTCTGTGAAACAAGAATGTGAATTACATTTGCAGCATTATCAACAGATTGAGAATAAAGAATATGAGGCTTTACTTTATCTAGAGGTTGCCAATGCCTATTTACAATACCATCGCGGCGAGAAATGTAAAGAAGCTTTATCTTAAGGGTGAACAACAGCAGGACAATCAATTACCTGCCGCCAAAGTAACCAATGGTTCCATAGAAATACCCAAATTACTGCTACTGGATGATGATACCCGTTCATAGAACCCTCGGACAATGAGGTTATGACCTTGCCCAGTGTGTTGCAGGCGTTGGTATTGAGCAAAGTGTAGGTTGCTGTACCCTCTCCTCTCTTAGTGGTTTTAGTTTTTTATAATTTTTCTTTTACGCTCAGGCGCCAATTAAAACGTTCCCAACCCAAAGACCGTTTAGCCGATGAGGAATTGGAGCCTTATACTCAAACCTTGTTATACCAAGAGCATGGCCCTTTGCAGGTCAGGCAGTCGGCTTTGCTGTTAAACTGTGTACAAGAGTCGCAGCATTGACGTACGGTGGAACGCAGCTGGAAACAGTGTGAGGAAGCAGTTAAATTACTCTCCGAACATGATTATTCTGTAAAACAAAGGTTTTCCTATGCTTTTGCTGGCTTCTTGCAACCAAAATGGCAAATTCAAACACAATTATGTGAGCTTTTACTATCCGTGGGTATGATTAAAACAACTTTGGATATCTATTTGAATATACAACACTGGGAACAGGTCATCTATTGCTATACAGCCTTAAAACTCAGGCACAAGGCTGCTGAAATTATACAACAGGAGTTAAACAAGAAACCTATTGGAATTGGCTGTGCAGGCTTACATCACCTATACGCACTTGGAGCCTTTGGGTTTTGAATCTTGGAATAATTTGGCAAAGATTTTAATCAAATTAGGTGACAAGCAAAGAGCCCATAAGTTTTTGGCGGAGTCATTGAAACGTAATTACACCAACTGGAAGGTATAGGACAACTTTATGGTAGTTTCTGTAGACACAGGCCACTTTGAAGATGCCATGAATGCCTATAACAGGCTATCGGAATTGAAAATCCATTATTTGGACTTAGAAGTATTGTGTGTAACCATTACAGCCATTGCGGAAGGTAAACCAGATGCTAAGGGTCAGACACCCGAAAGACTTTTGAAGTAAACAACCACTTTAATGGGCCATCACTGAAAAACTGGTGAAGGCTTTTAGATCCTATACAGCTAAGGAACTGGTCTGGGCAACTAAACAGCCATTTGCCCAAGAAGCTTTGGAATTGTGTAAGGAACTAAGTGAACGGTCTTTGGAGGCGGTACATAACCGTGCAGAAGATGAAAGTGAGGTTATGATTACCTCTCAGTTGACTTCAGCCAGATTGGCGGATCAGGCGTGTATCAAAGCTATTGAAAAGGTAGCCGTACAGTCGAAGATAGTACTTGGCTGTGATTAACAGGGACTTGTTGTACAGCAAGCAAGCATTAACATCCACCGGCTGAGATGGATTGGCCATGTATAATAGTTCGGATGGAGTAGAATGCTCCGACGACACGAACACAAAGTGTTAGGACAGTATTATTAATTGCTAAAACAGTGTTATCCAGATTTATTCTATCTTACAACCTATTTCGTTTAGGGTTTTATACTAAGCTAAAAGGGGAATAAACTTTACACAATATTGAATATATCATAGACCAAGACCTTGTAGGCAACAAGTTCTCTTGTTTTGCATTCACACAAAATATAAAGATTTAAGCTTAAATTATTAAATTTTTATTTTAATACTGACCTTTTTATTCAATTTCAGCTCTCTAGCTTTAAAATCTGCTTCGAAAGAATTTCATTAAAAAAAAACTCGAACACACACAAAATTTTGAGGTTAAAAAAACACTGTTACTACAGTTGCTTTTTAGAACAAACAACATATCAAGCAAAGCCACAAACCCAGTAATAATTGAATAGCAATTTTATTGAAATGGTCGTGTTATTGCAGTTTTTGTTTTATGGAAAATTGTAAAAGAATTGTTAAGTAAAAAAAACACATCAAATTACGGTAATTTTTAAGTTAACAAAAATACAATTAAGCAAAGTCAGAAACACAGTAATAACTATACAACAACCAGTCATCTTTTACTGAAATGGAGGCGTTATTGCATTCTATGTTTAATGGAAAATTATTAAAGAATTGTTAAGTTAAAATGCTTTCTTTAAATTACGGTAATTTTTAATAAAAAAAAATATAAAATTAATAATTTTTAATTAGATTTACTTTGATTAGTTGTTGTTTGTTCTACAAAGCTTTATACATTTACTTTAAAACTCTCAAGGATTTAATACTTAACGATTTTCCTCAAACGCACAAATAACAAAAGAACACTCAGAAGATACAAGGTGCTGAGTTAAAAACACTGTAAGTTACATTGCTTTTTAATGCAACCAGCCCTTTAGTAAAGCACACACACCCAGTAAAAATAATTGAACAGCCATTTATTAAAATAGCGGTACTTTAGCTTGTAAGAAAGCGAAAAATGTTTTCTTTAAAACACTTTAAATTATAGCAAACCATAATTTTAATAAAATTAATTATTTTCACGTGAATTATTAAACATTTTCTACCGATTTTATTATAATTTTCGTATAAAATTAGCCGCTTTTATTTTATTTCTTAATTTTTCTTGAGACCACGCTTTTACAACCCGTAATATGCACTCGAGAGTAAAATACCAACTAAATGATAAAACATAGAGGATTTTTTAAACTAGCGGTACTTTAGCTTGTAAGAAAAAAAGCGAACAAAATTTTTTCTTTAAAACGCTTTAAATTATAGCAAACCATAATTATAATAAAATTAATTATTTTCAATTGAATTATTAAACATTTTCTACCGATTTTATTATAATTTTCGTATAAAACTGGCCGCTTTTATTTTTCTTAACACCACACTTTTTCAACCCGTAATATGCACTCGCGAGAAAAACACCGACTGAATGACAAAACATAGAAGAAATCCTGTTGATTATCAACACAGGGTGTTTTGAATGATAGGATTTTCAAGAGTAAACAGCTGTTCTCTCTCTTTTTTCTTATATCAAGCTGTTGAAACAACAACAATTGCAGCAGCACAGAATCAAAACAAAACAAGACGTTTCGTATCTGTTTATTTACTTATAAACGTTTTTAAACGTGTTTGCTCGTATAACTTGTAAATTTCTCGAATTTTTATATAAAAAATGCATTTAACTTTACAATTTCTGTGTAATTTCAATGATCAAATTGATGTAGAAGGTAAATATTCTGTTTTTATTTAAAAAAAAACCTGTAAATAATGCGTAAATCTTTCAAGTTATTGAACCTGAAGCCTTAAAACGTGTTTGGCAATCTGAGTGGCAAGTCCAACACTTGCCGGAATTGTTAAAAAAGTGGTCCGCAAAAGCTGTAGACCCTACAGATACATTTACGGAACAAGAATTGCAAGATTTTCTTGCTTTGGCTGTGGAATTACTATTCATTTTTGGTCAATACAACTTTACCGGCCCCTTTGATGATTTGCCTGAGTACCAGCAGTTTATTAAGGAAGACTGTCCCGTAAAAGTGCCGGACCCTTTTGATGCTTTAAAGGAAAATGGTGAAGAAATCAATCCCAATGTAGTCTTAGGAGAATTTCTAATTATTGCTTCAGAAATCATAAAGAAATTCTTAAGTTTGCATCCAGATTCTCTAGTAAGTCATTAAATTTAATTCCGGAAGCCTCTATTCAAAACAAATATTTAAAATTCTTTCCTTTCTAGATACTCCATTGGTGGCATTTGCGTTCTCTATGCCTGCATCAACATTGTATTGATGAGCTGACAGCCAATTTGTGGCATGCGGTGAAACAAGAAAGTGAATGGCTTTTGCAGCATTATCAGCAGCTTGAGAATAAAGAATATGAAGCTTTACTTTATCTAGAGATTGCCAATGCCTATTTACAATACCATCGCGGCGAGAAATGTAAAGAAGTTTTGGATGAATTGTGTTCGTATTTGAAAGTTCATTTAAATGTCCAAGGTTTATTGGGTGTGCGCACAAAATTCCAGCAGAAAGCATTGCCTCAGCTGTGTCTTAAGGTTGAACAACAGCAGAACAATCAATTGCCTGCCGCCAAAGTAACCAATGGTTCCATAGAAATACCCAAATTACTGCTACTGGATGATGATACCCGTTTAGAGCGTATAAGATTCATAGAACCTTCGGACAATGAGGTTATGACCTTGCCCAGCGTGTTGCAGGCGTTGGTATTAACCAAAGTGTAGGTTTCTTTACCCACTCCTCTCTTAATGGTTTTAGTTTTTTATAATTTTTCGTTTACCTTTAGGCGCCAATTAAAACGTTCCCAACCCAAAGACCGTTTAGCCGATGAGGAATTGGAACCTTATACTCAAACCTTGTTATACCAAGAACATGGTCCTTTACAGGTCAGACAGTCGGCTTTGCTGTTAAACTGTGTACAAGAGTCGCAGCATCGACGTACGGTGGAACGCAGCTGGAAACAGTGTGACGGAGCAGTTAAATTACTCTCCGAACATGATTATTCGGTAAAACAAAGGTTTTCCTATGCCTTTGCTGGCTTCTTGCAGCCAAAATGGCAAATTCAAATACAATTATGTGAGCTTTTACTATCCCTGGGTATGATTAAAACAGCTTTGGATATCTATTTGAAGATACAACACTGGGAACAGGTCATATATTGCTATACAGCCTTAGAACTCAGGCACAAGGCTGCTGAAATTATACAACAGGAGCTAAACAAGAAACCTTCGGTATTGTTGTACTGTTTGCTGGGTAATGCTACCGATAATCCTGAGTGTTATGAGACCGCTTGGGAATTTTCGAAGCATACGAGTGGTAAAGCCAAGGCTTATTGGGGTAATTATCATTTTGCCCATAAAAGATATGAGGAAGCTATACCGCACTATGAAAAGTCGGTGGAGATTAATTCGTTGCAAGAAAAAATCTGGTTGCGTTTGGGTTATGCTGCGATTATGTTGGAGAAATGGGAATTGGCTGTGCATGCTTATATCACCTATACGCACTTGGAGCCTTTGGGTTTTGAATCTTGGAATAATTTGGCAAAGGCTTTAATTAAATTAGGTGACAAGCAAAGAGCCCATAAGGTTTTGGCGGAGTCGTTGAAGTGTAATTACACCAACTGGAAGGTATGGGAAAACTTTATGGTGGTTTCTGTAGATACAGGGCACTTTGAAGATGCCATGAATGCCTATAACAGGCTATCGGAATTGAAAACCCATTATTTGGACTTGGAAGTATTATGTGTAACCATTACGGCCATTGCAAACGGTAAACCGGATGCTAAAGGTCAGACACCCGAAAGGCTTTTGAAGAAAGCCACCACATTAATGGGCCATCAGTGTGTAAAACATGGTTCTGAGCCTAAGGTATGGGAATTGGCAGCTCTATTGGCTCCTACGCCTTTAAAAAAAGCAGAAAAACTGGTGAAGGCTTTTAGATCCTATACAGCGAAGGAACTGGTGTGGGCAACTAAACAGCCATTTGCCCAAAAAGCTTTGGAATTGTGTAAGGAACTAAGTGAACGGTCTTTGGAGTCGGTACATAACCATGCAGAGGATGAAAGTGAGGTTATGATTACCTCTCAGTTGAATTCAGCCAGACTGGCGGATCAGGCGTGTATCAAAGCTATTGAAAAGGAAGCCTTACAGTTCGAAGAAAATCAAGCATTGCTAGGTGAGGTAAAAGCATTATTAGAGACCATGACCCAAGAGGTTAAAAAAAGAATGGGAGCTTGAAAAGAATAAATAAAGTATGGAAGAGATTTTATAATAAAAAAAAACATTTTTTTAATTTTATTTACAGAAAAATTAATTTTTATTCTCAATAATTTCAATATAAATTAAGTTTGGTGGTTACCACTACCCTAACCGTTTGATCAAATGCCCCACATACGGCCAAACCCATTTTGTCTGGATGCCAATCGAAACAGTGCACAGTCTGGGTTGATAATGTACAGGCATTTAGCATATGCAGTGTACCCACACAGCCTTCATTGAAACCCGTATCTTTATCCTCTTTTAAACGTTTCTCAGGGTATTCATAATTCCATAATCTTACTGAACCCGTGCCACCGCCAGTTACAAATATATCACGATTTTGTGGTAAATGGCGTACACACCATACGGTGGCCTTAGGGCCGGTAATAACACCATTTGAGCCTACAGAACGACCAGCATTGCGTTCTTCTAGGCAAGTAAATCCTTTAGAGGGATGTTGTGTCCGCATGTCATAGACCAGAAGACCTCCCTCCAATGTAGTAACCACTAGTTTGTTCATGGGTATGTCTTTGCGATCAAATTCCAAGCCACAAATGCCATTTTTTAATGTAGTTTCCCAGCGCACATTAAGTTTACGTAAATCGAAGAGCTTCAAATCACCATTATCATAGCCCGCGGCTATACAGCGCTCTTCATTGTTAAAACTATCGCCAATGGCCACTGCCCAGCAGTCTCTTTTAATATTAAGGGAGTTAGAGCGTCCCGTAGGCAGATCAGGTGTCATATCAACTACTGGGGCATTACCCTGTCTAATGTCCCACACTTTTACAGAACCATCCCGACTGCCCGTTACTATTTCGGGAGCACCGCAGTCTATTTGTTTGCCCCCTAAAGCATCCAGACAATTTATAATGGAAGAATGGGCCTCTACATTGTAAACTGGTATCTCAGGACGTTCTAAATCTCTGTAAGGCAAGCGAAAAAAAATCAATAGCTTTTCCTTGTACCCATTTTACATGGTACTTACAAAACCTGCAGCCGTCCCTGGAAATCGCCTATGGCCATATGTCTATTCCTTAACGAGGAGGCACCAAAAGATCCACATTTAAATGCAGATTTCTTTTCTATGGTCTTCAGTTTGTCCATTTTATTCTCATTCAATTCGTAGATTTCCAATATGCCCTGGCTATTGGGTTTCGAACCCAACACCACCAGTTTAGCTGAGCAAGGTATCCATTTGGTGTCGTACACTGTGTAATTGACGGACTGATTCAAATGTTCAATCATTTGCGGTTTGTCCACCATGTTTTCTCTTTATTGATCACGTATTTCGTTAAAACTATTTCTTTTTTGTTAAAATTTATTGAAAAAACAATTTCATTTACCGGTTGCTACGATAAGTCACCATAGAAATTATTTCCTATCAGGTACTCCTCCTACCCCTCCGTCAAAATGTTTACAAATAAACAATGACAGCGAAGAAGTGTGCGAGTGTTTTATAGGGCCCAGCTGCTTGCGATGTTTTCAAAAAAAAAGTTGCCAGATTGAGCATTTTATAAATGTAAAGGAATTGGGAAAAACATCTTCAATTGTAGACATAGACTTTAAATGTAAAGGAATTGGGAAAAACATTTTCGATTGTAGCCATAGGTTGCCTTTTTTAATCCTTGCTTAGATATAGTTACAAAAAAACATTACTTTTTCTTATTTTATTTACGAATTAAACAATTTCAGTTAAATTTTTTTTTTTGGTTAGCATCAATCAAGGCGAATTCATACATGGTGGGATCGATAGTACAATAAGTACAACAATCCAAAAACAACAGGCATTTTGTTTTTGTTAAACAGGAATCATATTGTCAAAAACAGCTGACAAACGAATGACGATGGGAAGAAAAATGTTAAAAAAGTTTTAAGTAAAAATAAATACACCTACCCCCCGTTTTACGTTCAAGGTTTTTGAAAATAAAATTTTTTTAACGAAATTATAAACACTAAACTATAATTTGCTTATATCTACAATAACATTTTCATTGTTTTACTGTCGAAATACAATACTACATAATGTATTTTACAGTTACAAATTCTTAGTACATATTGTACAAATTTCTAAAAAAAAGGCGTTTTATTGAAAGCGAAAGTGACAGCAATTAAATTTGAATGAAAATAGAATGTTAAGTCTTATTTATCGCAATCAACTTAAATGAATTTCTAATTTTAATTTTTATCTAAAAAGAAAATGAATTATTTAAAATAGGTCTTTTTATATTTGTTTTATTATTGAAATAAATTAATATTCTTATAATTTATTAAGTGTGTTTGATATTAAATATATTAATATTTATTTTTCGTTCAATGTGTTTGTTATTCATCATATTAAAAACTGACAAAAAGGGCTTTTTATAGCGATTTTCGTTTAGCACGGTTTTTCCATATAAAAGTGAATTTTTCGAGTTACACCTATCTTCCGTGTAAAACGGGGGATAGTGTATATTTCATTGCATTCCATAACAAATAAGAAAAAACGAAACTGATAATCAAAACAAAAAACCAAAATTGTTTGACATTGTTATTTGCGTTCTGACACAATAAGAAAAAACGAAACTGATAATCAAAACAAAATACACAAAAAAATAAAAATTTTTGACATTGTTATCTGCATCAGCTGGTCTATCGTTCCCACCATGTATGAATTCGCCTTGGCATCAATTAAGAATTTTTTATTTTAATTTTTATACGAGTCAGCCGTTGATTATTTAAATAGCAAATTTACATTGGTACGGCAACTATATGTTTGAGGTTAAATGCTCTCTGGCCAAACAGCTGGTTGTCAGTATTTTTTGAGTGTTTGCAAAGTAAGAAGCGGGAATGGAAGTAACGCGAAAAAATTAGTGAAAAAATTAAATAGGATATGGAATTAATTAATTAAATAACGTTCAAACCAAACAAATAAGATTTTAAGTAAAAAAATCTAAAGTTATTACAATAACAAAAGCAAGAGAAAAAAGCTTAAAACAGTGAAAGGTTAGAAAGAAGAAGAAAAGAAATTTTGTGGTTTTTTTTCTTCAAAGCGAGTGAAAATATTAATTACCCTAATAGTAGTGTTGTTGTTGGTATTGTAGTGTCATAATTTCTATATCAGTGGTGGTGTTGTTGTTGTTGTTATTCTGTTTGTTTTATGTGAGGGGATGTACAATGTACATACAACGTATGAATTGTTGTTGTTGTTGCTGCTAGATTTTATTTGTTTCTGGTATTGGGGTCTTTTAATGCTAGCCGTTCGTACGTTCGTTCAGAAACAACAATAGTAATCGTGTTTTAGTGTTTTTTTAATACAAACAACGGCATTGCCATAGAGTGAGTAGTGCTCATCGGGTTATAATAAATCGCGCGTGTTTGTATGGGAGTGTGTTGTGTTTAGTTTTTGTTTTCCATACGAAATAAAACCGTTGTTTTAAGAGTCCACTAGAGAAAGAAAGACTACGACAGATTATATGAGAAATTTGCGTGTTATTACCTACAAATTCGTCATTTAGTTTTAATTATAGAAAGAAAATAACAAAAAATATTCATGCGGTAGACATAATAACAAATTAAAGGAAATTTTCCTTATTTCGGTTTTATTAAAAATAATTTTATCAAGAAGCAATAAAAAATCGTTATTCGACATATTAAAACAACAAGAGAGATAAAATCTACGATTATGTTCTCTGCTGCTGCTCTGCTTTAGCACTAATCAAATTGGCAACAGGCAGATAATAATTGCAACAAAAAAAAAAAAAAACAGCAACAACAACAACAACCATAACAGCTATTATAAAACAGAAAACATTGACGATGGCTACTCAAAGAGAAAAAAAATTAAAACAAACAAACCAGCAACAACAAAACTAAAAACGAAAATAAAAGCCGTAAAACAATAATAAGAAAAATAGCAAAAATCATCATTATCATCAAAGCCAGCCAACCAAGCAATAAGAAATAAAAAAAATAATCATAAAAAAAAAAGAGAAAAAATTATAAATTAAACACGAGTATAGAAATTTTATATTTTTTTTTCTGGTGAACCAATTTATTTGTCTGTGATAACAACAACAATAAAAAAATCTTTATAAATTAAAACATTTTTTTCAAGTTTAACGACAACGGAAAACTCCAAAACAACGATACAAGCAACAACAACTATTCATAAAATAAAAAGGTATGTTAAGAATAACAATTAAAATTATTATTGAAACAAATTTTAATTAATTTTTCACTTCAATTTTTGAAACCTACAAAGGACTACAACCTTTAAGTATAATTTTTTCTACTATAAACCTATAAAACCTTAATTCAGCTAAGGGAACGACTTTTATTTTAAGCTTAAAACTGCTTTAAGTCCCTAATTATAAGAAAAACTCCCTATTCAGCTAAAAAGATTAAAATTTTTTTT
Organism: Sarcophaga rosellei; assembly: GCA_930367235.1. NCBI lineage: Eukaryota > Metazoa > Arthropoda > Insecta > Diptera > Sarcophagidae > Sarcophaga > Sarcophaga rosellei. The sequence goes on along the minus strand of OV884020.1, from coordinate 7,875,606 downwards.
TTCAAAAATTATAAATTTCTGCTTAAACCGTAATTCAGCTAAAAGATTTTCTATAAATTGTGCTTTATTTATAAGAAATATTGAATTCAGCTGAAGAAAACTGTAATCCAGCTTAAGGAAATCCAATAATTTTAACTTTAAACTGCTTTAAATCCCTAATTATGAAGAGGAATTGCTATTCAGCTAATGAAAGAAATAATTCAGCTAAGGAAATTTGTTATTAAGCTGACTATATGTATGTACATATTTGGAATAAATTTTGCTTTATTTAAAATTTTAACTTTTAATTTAGTTAATTTGTGAAATTAAATTTTTTCACACAAAAATTCCAAAATCTCTTAGAAAAACCAGTATTTTGGGTTAATTGTTTATCATTTTTAATTTTTATTGCAAAAGTGTTAATTCAGCTTATGAAAGATAATTTCATCACTTAATTAAGAAGTTTTCATTAATTAAAAGCAGAACCACAATTCCTTTTAAGCCATATATGCAAAAATATCTTAAATTATCATAAAATCGTGCTGTTAATATTTTTCTTGCATTGTTTTTGTTAATCTAGTGTCATTAATTTGAATTTAGCTAAGGTTTTATGCTATTCAGCTGCTTAGATTTCTTTAAAAAGCAAATTTTTACAATTTATAAATCCAACATGATTTACTTTGGCTCATACTTTCTATTCAGCTAAGAAATTTTTTGAACTACTCGGGTTTTTGTATAAATTCTGTAATTTTTGTATGATTTGTTGATAAAATTTTCAATTCAGCTAAGGTTTTATGCTATTCAGCTCCATTATCTTCATTAAATATTTATTTCTTTATTTATAACCCGAGATTTTTTGTTTAAACTTTGCTATTCAGCTAAAAAAAAATTGCCATAAATATAAAAAAATATATATATATGTATTGTTGAAAAAGCCCTATTCAGCAATAATGTATTCTATAAAATGCCGAAAATTGGTTTTTCTTTAAAATTTATTTTATTCAGCCATTATATTTGTATTTCATATAGTATTTCTGTTATACAATAACAATTATTTCAATTCTTTTTAATTTAAAAAAGAACCTATTCAGCCAAAAATAATTCCCCCTTTTAAGGTTATTTTGAAATAAACCCACCTACGCTGCACTTAATTCTAGTACAAACTACTCACTTTTACTGGCACATTTAGTATGGTGATGTCTGTGGTTTATTTAATCTCTTAAATACTTCCTTATACCCCCTGTAAAGGTCAATGTAACGATAGCCTACAACAACAACAATTGTAATAATGTCTCAATATGACGTATGTTTTGGTGCTTTACAAATGAATAGAAAGAGAAAAGACAACAAAACACCTGTTTTTTATTTTTATATTTATGTAAACACTTTTGTTGTTGTTGTTATTGTTTTCTTTTAGACCACAAAAGCATGTTTAATTTAATAAAAAAAGAAAATTTATTTATAAACACTTTAAATCTACAAACAACTCAAAACAATGTTGCCCTTCGTATTTACTCAAATACGGTATTGTCTATTTTCTTTTGCTCTCTATCTCTCTCGTTGTTGTGTGGAGAGTTTAAAACTAATTAACATATTATATTACGGTATTACTCATAATTGCTATTGATGTAGTTGTTGTGTTTGAACATGAATCGTTTTGTCACATAGGCGAGTACAAGTGCACTTAATTTCTGAAGGGCTTACTTGTTTATTTTTTTATTAATGCTTGCGTGTCAACAGGAGTTTTTTTTCGTGGTTGTTAGGGGTAAAGTAGTGAGGGAGACGTAGGAGTTCAGTGTGTTTAATGTATGAAAGGGGGAATTCTAAAAACACATTCCAAGCACTTGGCGCATGCCAACAATAAAATAGAAGAATACTTGGGTGTAAAATGAAATAATTATGTTAAAGGGAGCGCATAAATAAGGGTCGAAGCGATTTTTATTCGCTTAGGCATAGATTTTACAAAATATTTAATAATTTAAATTTTTAAATAAAAACTTTTCATATTTTTAAATTTTTAAACGTTCATTTTAAATGTTTTATTTTAAATTAAAACTTTAAATATTAACATAAATGTTGGAAATAAGAAAAAAAACACAATTAAGAAGCTTACCTTCACTTGTTGCATTTTTCTACACCTCGCTTATAAATTCTGTTTTCAGTAGGTATAAATGCTGCTGCAGAAACGCAAAAATTTTAATTAACACGCACAAATTTAATTTTACAGTACACAAACACTTTTTTATCTTTTTAAATAAAGAGAATATATTTTTAATTTATTTTTTTAACATTACAACATAATTTTGATTAAAACACAAATATTTTTCTTTTTGCGCACTTTTAAACACTTTATTTTAATTAATTTATTTGAACTATGATCTTGATCACACGACTTACATACATCACTTGAATGACAACTTCAATTGAATTGATAAACCTCTGACCTCAAACAATTCAAGAATTCTTTGATTTAACCGTTAGTTCACCACTAAATGTTATTTACTAACAGTCATCACACTCTCTCTCTTTACTTACAAACTTAACCCTTTCGTGCGCAAATTTTTGTCTGGGTTAAAAAATTATTTCTGTGTTTGATTTGTTTTAAAAGTAAAGGATATTTAAAAAAATAGTTTTTTTTTGTCAATTCGGGTTTTATATGTTGCAAATATAATAAAAAAAAATAATTTTTGGACTTCACTGAATTAATCAAAATGCAAAAAGGCATTAGAGGGTTAAATTGCTTTAGCCTTTAACAAGCTCTCATTTACCACAGAAATTTTAGATAAAAGCAAATACAATTAGGAAAATATAGATGCACAAGAACAATTGCTGACCCAGTCAGTAAGTACTTTCAGTACTTTTTAATTTCACAAATGCAGCAGTACCCCCGCGACTCTTTCAGTACTTTTTTTATTATTACATGCACAAGAACAAGTGCTAACCTAGTCAGTAAGTACTTTCAGTACTTTTTCATTTCAAAAATACCGCAGTACCCCCGCGACTCTTTCAGTACTTTTTTATTATTACATGCACAAGAACAATTGCTAACCCAGTCAGTAAGTACTTTCAGTAAGCACGACGTTTGATTAAACGCAGCTTTTGCGTTTTGTTACGTTCCGAATCAGATGTTTTTGTCCTGTATGTGTATTAAATATAAATAAATAAATAGTCTAGTAGGTAGTGTGCTGGCTTACTAAAACAAACATTACCCTGACTTCTGTGCTCACTTATAAATGCTGGACATTTTTCAAGGAAAGCTGGGATCATTTGATCTGTTCCGATGACATGGCCAGAGCTGGTAAGGAGCTTATATTCCATTTATTCAATTTTGCTAGCCTCCACCGAACTAATATGATTAAGAAGACGAGTAATTCAAACATTAACCTACTGATTTTAGCCAGCATAGTAGCATAGGCTAGATTAGGTGATGAAAAATGCTTGAAGGGAAATGTTTAGCTTTAATTAACATGGTCGCCGTCTTCGAGTAGGTAAAGTGTTGGATTACTAGACGTGAGCTCGCGATTCAAACGCCATGGTAGACATCTCCATTAAAACGAAATAATGAATAAAAAAATATTTCTCATCCGACTTCCTTCTGGCAATAACTCTGAGAGTAAATAAAATTGCCAAACGTTAAAGTTTCTCAAAAATCTATCGTTTAGAGTCGACTTTAAACAGTAGGTCCCACTTTACAAAACTACCATTTGAGGCAAAAATTTACTTTTTCAGTTATAGTTCAGTACCATTTCAATATTTCAGTTTTGCAACACTGTTATGTAATCAATCTCTCTATTACTCTCCCTTTCTTTAAGACGCTAACTACCCATCTTAAACTGCGTTAATTCCCCACCATCATAACAAGGAGCAAATGAACTTTCTCTTTCTCCACAGAAAATTAAAGCAAAAACAATAACAATATTGGTAAACAATGATCTTTAGCCAGTAAACCACCACTAGAGTTATATGGTGGTTTGTAAAAGAATGTACTCTACTACTCTTGCTCTCCTTTTAGAATTAAAAAATTTTCCGTGAATTGCTTTAATCCTCAACATAACACAATATTGAAGAAGGTTTCTTTGAAATCAAAACAAAATTGAATACAAACTCTAAGCAAAATCACAAATCATAGTAAAGAGAAAGAGGGGATGATAGGAGAGCAGTGCATGGTGAGGTGAAAGTACTTGTTTATGTTTACTAATGTTTTTTCTGCATACGCAATTGCAATTGCTGTCATTATATTCCTTTAATTGTTTATTTACGTTTTGATTTAGGTTTTTAATATTATAATGAATGAAAGAGAGAAAGAGTGAGAGAGAGGGAAGCAGTAGTATGATCTGAATAACTTGTTTACACACTGTTTTATTTGCTGTTGTTACATTACAATAATGAATTTTAAATGGTGATTGCTAAGTGTTGTTGTAAGGGCAAGAGTTGTATTTGCTCTCATTAAATTGTTTGTTTATATTTTTATTTCATCAATTAATAGCAATTGGAAAAGAGTATAAGAGTACTGCTCATTAGCTTGTTTATTTGTTTTTGTCGAATTGTGTTGAATATTAAATAGTGAACTTGAATGGTGTATTTTGTTGTATCGAATTTGTTTTTCCTCAACAGAAGTTGTAATTGCCCTTATTAAATTGTTGTAATTGCTACTAAGACATGCTTGTATTTTAAATTAGTGTTGCCATAGAGATTTATTTGTTGAATGAGAATGGGATGAATGGAAAAAGGCCATAGGACAATTGATGACAAGAGTTCTTTATGTGTGTGAAGATAGATTTTAAAATCTACCTCTCCATGTTAGCAAACAGAGCTCTGTTATGTTATTAACGCAACTCTGTTAAATAATTAATTTAAGACTGGGAAAGAAAAACAGGAAAAATTAATTAAATTCCCGGGTAAAATAAGAAAAAAAGGATAATTTGATAAAAAAAAAGTCCTATAGTTAATCACTGTTACAAAATATTGCGTAATAAGAACTACAATTAACAGATAATCACACATTTCGCAAAACTATTGTACTCCGATAAATAAATCAATATTGTGGGAAAACAGGACTGAGTGGGCGGACAAAGTAAATTGTTTTTAAAGCATTGTACGTCCCTTTAACTAATCCAATCGCCAGAATCTATAACAGAGCATGTTTTCATAGTAGATTTTGAAATTTTCCCAGATTTCAGATTTTAAAATCCACTGTAAGTCCTCTTGTGAGATTCACACCTCACACTGGACGGTGTGAGGGACAGTGTGAGGGACGGTGTGAGGGACGATGTGAGGGACAGTGTGAGGGACGGTGTGAGGGACAGTGTGAGGGACGGTGTGAGGGACAGTGTGAGGGACGGTGTTAGGGACGGTGTGAGGGACAGTGTGAGGGACTGTGTGAGGGACGGTGTGAGGGACGGTGTGAGGGACAGTGTGAGGGACAGTGTGAGGGACAGTGTGAGGGACAGTGTGAGGGATAGTGTGAGGGACAGTGTGAAAGACGGTGTGAGGGACGGTGTGAGGGACGGTGTGAGGGATGGTGTGAGGGACAGTGTGAAGGATGGTGTGAGGGACAGTGTGAGGGACGGTGCGAGGGACGGTGTGAGGGACGGTGTGAGGGACAGTGTGAGGGACGGTGTGAGGGACGGTGTGAGGGACGGTGTGAGGGACAGTGTGAGGGACGGTGTGAGGGACGGTGTGAGGGACAGTGTGAGGGACGGTGTGAGGGACAGTGTGAGGGACGGTGTGAGGGACAGTGTGAGGGACGGTGTGAGGGACGGTGTGAGGGACAGTGTGAGGGACGGTGCGAGGGACGGTGTGCGGGACGGTGTGAGGGACAGTGTGAGGGACCGTGTGAGGGCAGTGTGAGGGACGATGTGAGGAACGGTGTGAATCCCACAAAAGGACTTACAGTGGATTTTAATATCTGAAATCTGGGAAAATTTCAAAATCTACTATGAAAACCTACTGTTAAAGGTTCTGGCGATTGGATTAGTTAAATGGACGTACAATGCTTTAAAAACAATTTACTTTCTCCGCCCACTCAGTCCTGTTTTCCCACAATATTGATTTATTTATCGGAGTACAATAGCTTTCCGAAACGTGTGATTATCTGTTAATTGTAGTTCTTATTACGCAATATTTTGTAACAGTGATTAACTATATGACTTTTTTTTATCAACTTATGCTTTTTTTCTTATTTTACCCGGGAATTTAATTAATTTTTCCTGTTTTTCTTTCCCAGTCTTAAATTAATTATTTAACAGAGTTCTGTTAATAACATAACATCTGTTAGCTAACATGGAGAGATAGATTTTAAAATCTATCTTCACACGCATGAGTTCTTTCACATTATTTTCTAATGATACCTAAAATTATTTTTTTTCTTATGTAATGGCATGAGCTCTTGTCGGCTATTCCAGCCTCATATGCAGCAATATTGCTTATTAGTGTAATAACCGAGTTAAAAGAAAAGCTTCTGAGCGATAAAGAAAATTTTCTTAGAAAATTCAGCATTGAAAGATTGTTGTTTTAGCAGCCAGTCAACACATTCACGGCCTTGCAAACAGACCGGTGGCTTTTATTGTTGCGTGAGGTACAAATTTAAATGAAAAATAAGACCCAATAGCTGATAACTCTATGGAATTGATAAATTTGGATTATTCGCCACATTTTCTCTAACAAAAGGGATATTTTCAGTAGTGAGTACAATTTCTTTACAGTCATGATAATTTCTTGCTTAGTGCTATGATTGTAGGCGACATAACAACTCACTAAAGCTTGAGTAATTGTCGCATTTCAATCAAATTTTTTTGCAGTAATTTTTATGCACTCTCCGATTGTGAAACGATTTATATACGTATTCGTAAGTGGAAAACAGTTAACTGCCTTGTTAGGTTTGATGTTTTGAAACCACTAAATGGATAACCTGATATAAGCTTTATTTTCTTTTTTACAATTTAACAATTTTCTTAAGTTTTTTGTACTTTTTTTTTGGTTTTTATAACTTTAATGAGGTTTATTAGCCGATTACGGCCATAATCATATAACCAATAGGTGTTGCTAGGTAATAAATTGATTAAAAATAGTTTCGATAGGGATAATCGTTATGACTTTGTAATAAATTATAGAGAAAAAATAATTTTCATAGAATTACCGCTATTAAAAGGCTTTTAAATCATATTTAATAACTTATTTACCATTTAATAACAGTAATTAAAGTTAAACAATATTTTGTCGTCTTGTACGAGTATATTCCCTGGATAATAAAGTGCATATGGTCGTTTAGAGAAAATAAATTCATTTTTATTTTATAATTTGCAAATTTGTTTAACTTTATGAATGAATTAAATTAAAAAAAAATTCGCAAAATAATCATAAAAAAAATAAATAAATAAATAAATGGAACTGATAACAGATATATGTTTATGGGCTTGAAAAGAGAGGGGAAATGTTATAATACTTCGTAATTTTATTATATTTTTTCATTTCTTTTATGGATGATTTTTTTTTATAGAAGAAAAATTTCCATTGATGAAATATTTCATTCTTTTATTTTGTTTATCATTTATTTATTAAAGACAATTAAGCTTATTGGAATATTCAATTGAATAACAAAATTTGTTGAGTAATTTATGGTGGCTGTCAGAGGCATAATAAAAATTATGAAAAAAGAAAAGAAAAAAATCTTTAAAAATAAACAAAAATTATGGCTTTAAAATTGCTTTAAATATTCTTAAAATTCTTTAAAAAATATACATTTTTTAACATTGCATATTAAAATTTAATTTTAATTGTCTAATTATCACTGGCTTTATTGTTTATGATTAATTTTATTAAAATTGTCTCATTTAAACTCATTAGCTTGTTAATGGTTAGTCACTCTCTTATCTCTAAAAGAAATTATTTATTTATAATTTTTTATATGTTTTATAATGAGTTTAAACACATTTAAATAGAAACTAAGTCTTAAATAAATATTTAATAAAAAATTCTATGAAATAATAATTTTTGGCAAAAACATCAGGTTTATTGCTAGAAGAGTTGATAATTTTCAAAAATTTCCGTTTTATATGTCAAAAATTTAAAAACAATAAACTTAAAAATAAAAGTCATTCTTTTTGAGGAAGTTTTTCATTACTTTTCCACACATTTTCTAAGGTATCTTGCAAAGCGAATTCATGTAACCGGTGAGATTATCTAAACAGCTGAGCTATTTCTTAATGTCAAAATTTTGTTGTTTTTGTGTGTGTTTGTTGTGCGTGTGCGTGTTGTTGTTCATTTTTTTTCCTTTTCCATTTTTTTCTTCCTATTTTGACAACATTAAAGGTCTTTAACAAAAACAAAATGCCTGTTGTTTTTGCATTGTTGTATTTGTTGTAGACCTGCGGCTACCATATATGAATTTGCCTTGGTATCTTGGCATTAACTTGATGAATGTGGGATTTAAAGTGATCCAAGTTAGGGGTTTAAGCATTTTGACATGGTTTTTTCACTTAGCCTCTTAAAAAAATGTGTGACCTCCTCAAATAATATAATCTTGGTAAGCAAATAACGTCGCCAAAACTTGAAACTATTCTTTGCGAAAACTTCTCTTGCAGTAAAGCCAAAATCGGTTGAGAGATGGCACTGTTTTACCAATTATGGGTCAAAAAAGTTGTTTTTCGTATGGTTTACGGTTCTTTTAGGGTCATTTTCGAAAATATAGGCTCCATTAACCTCTACAGACTATATAATAAGCATCATGTAGTCACTTTTTCCGGATGCAATGGCCGTCGCAACATCACGACTGGGTTCTCCAAACCCCATATGCAACAAGCTCCGCGTTTAAAGCCCCACTTTTGTTGGACGTTTTAAAAATTTTTACGCATTCTTCGGCTGCTTAACGATCCATATTCGTGAGTGACATTTCAAACTAAAGATCATTAACAGCTGAGAGCCTTGTCATACCTAGACAGTCTTTTAAGCCTTGCAATAAAAACTTTACCTAATTTTACTTTGTTTTTCTGTTTAAAAAAGGCTACTTTTCATAATTTACGGTAAAAGTATTAAAATAAATTAGAAAATCTCATCTAGAATTAGAATACCATTTTTTATAGAAAATTAAAGAAACGGCATCCCTGATAATATTAGTTTTCTCAAACGAAAGTATACGGTAAACATTAATTAAAAACTCCCACAGGAATAATAGTGGTGAAAATGAATCAATTGGTTGATCCAATTGAACACACAATCACTTACAATGAATTCAACATGTGTTTTGCTTTCCTAATTTGACCAGCCACCCATAGAGAGTGAAGAGAGCAGTAATACATACATATGTGTTTTAATTTACATTTTAAAACTTGAAAGGCAAACAGTAGGTGGAAAAACAAGTTTTACTGTTATTCCTGTGGTGTAGGTGAGGTGAATGTATAGAAAAACAATATGAAATGTGAGTAGAGAGGGTGTAATTGAAATTAAGGGAAATAAATGGGAATAAATGATTGGAATTTGAATAAGAATTTGTCTTACAGTGGGTAAGAAGCAGAAAAACTTATGTGGTATTAATTTTAGCAGTAAAAAATATAGAAAAAATATTTTTTTTAAATTTTAATTACAAATTGCTTAAGGTTAAAAAATCTTATTTATGAATAGTTTTTTTTACTATTTAAAGTCTATTGGATTTATTCATTAAACGATAAATTGTTATTATTATTAAATGTTACTTTATTGACTCATTTAAATTCAAGTGAAATAACGTATAAACACAGTGTTAATTGCAAAATAAATATCCAATAAATACACAGTAAAGCAAATCAAGCAGTCGTGATTAAGTGTTAATATTAAATACAGATTAATAATATGTGTACATGCGTTTTGAATTTTAAATTTTATATGTAGAATAAAAATCATTTAAAATATTCAAAATTAATCTCAATAATATCATTTTTCTAGTAAACAAAGTCCAAAAGATTTTTGAAACTGGACTTTAGCCTATGAAATACTATTTTTAATTTAAAGAAAATCAAAACAGCTGTCTGCTATTGTGTTTATTTATCAGAAATCATTTTAAATAAATACATATTTCGTTTTAAGAAAACTATACAATATCAACAATTTCTTTATAAAAACTGAAATTATTTAAACATTTGCTGTAAATAAACCCTTTAATCAATTACAAATTGTTATAAAATACTATAACAGCGTATTATTAAGTAGTACAAGTGTGAAAATGAATTTAATCATCTGTTTAGACATATAGAGATATGTTAATAATAGAAATACATTTATTTACTTATTCAACTTTGTATAATGCATACATACGAATGTGTTCGTGTAGATTTCCTAAGTACTTACGGCAAAAATATTTATCAATATGGCCCTGAATAAATATTTTATCAATACAAATTGTTGTTAAACGTAAAAGTAACAGATACCGAAACATCAAATAAAATTTTATCAATTAAATAATTAGCAAATATACTGAAATACACTGATAAAAATAATATTTAAAGCACATGCGCACATAATAGAAAGGCTATTTGAACAAGATACCTACAACTAATTAATTCCAGTTTTTCATTAAGTGCTTAACAGCTGACGTTAGACTTGTGCTAATCATCATGTATTGAAAACAGTGTAAAGATATGGAAGAATTCTGTCCAAAAACTATGTAAACACATTCTAATATCTACGGTGGTAGATCAATTAGCTACTTAGTTCACCGAAAGACTTGATTAATGAACCCCAAAACAAAACAAAGATAAGAATGGAAGTAATACGAAGATGGTTGAGATGCCCTGCCAAAGGAATGAGAACGTTTTAACTCAGTATCCTTCATCAATCACCTTCCGATTTAAAAATGAAGCGATTTCTTGATAGAAATTTGTTCTACAAGGTTTTTTCAAATCTGTTTTTGTATAATTTGTTTGCTTGATGACAATTGAAACTGTACTTAAATGATAATTGGACTCGAAGATGTCCTTCATTTTTATCAAAATTGATAGTTACTCTTTAAAAATTACCGAAACACATTCATGGAAACCAAATTTTGATTGATTGTCTGTTAATCATTTTGATATTCTGTCTTGTGTTTTCGCCTTTATCAAAGGAAATCTATAAAATGGAAGCGATATATCGTGTTTAAAAAGTTAACGTGCTAAGCTATACCAAAAATATTAAACAAGTTTACCAAAAAAAAACAAAATCTTAGCTTTCTAATTCAATCTAATGGAAATCAGTTGTACCTAGGCAACTCAAAATACAGATTATGAGGCCTTTTATTGTAAAAGCAATAGATTTCTATTTACATACATACATAATTGGGCATTACAACCCTTCAATCAGGAATACGGCCTAGGTACTCACACCACTCATGTTGTGTGCCTTAATTTTATACTTGAGTGACGGGACCTACAGTTTAAAGTCGACTCCGAACGAAACTTTTTCATGGCAATTTTATTTACTCTCAGAGTTTTTGCCAGAAATCTGCTGAGAGGAAGTCGCCGAAGAAATTTTTTTGTTTCATATTTCGTTTTGATGTCTGGCCTGGGACTCGAACCCGGGCTTTACGTCTAATAAGCGAACACACTACCTACTAGACTACGGCGACTAATTTTTTTATATTTCCTTTCACAATTCCTAATATTTTTTTTTTTGTAAATATTCCATAGAAATCAATAAATTGTTTAAGATTTTATTAAAAAAAAAAGTATTTTTTTCTAAATTTTATTCAAACATTTCGTTTTCATGCTTAACTCTACATTTTTGTTGAAAAATAAATTTTATTTTACCACTGTGCGTACGTATTTATGCTCTTTTACTGACCTTACTTACTCTCCCGGATAACCTTGAACTCATTAAACTGTTGTGGTTTATGAATGAACGTACAAGCGCCAGCAACAAATATTATGTTGTTTTCAATACCAAAACAAACAAAAAAATCATACGAAAATAACGAAATAGCATGCATACAGCATTACACACACATATGTGCATATGAGGGTATGTTAAGATGCCTTAACTACTGAAAGGCAGAGAAAGAAAAACCCAAAAATAGTGAGGACGATATGGTGGGTTCTTGTTGAATAACAGTGTGTTGTTTATTACCATCACCTAATACATAGCAAAAAAATGTATGGAAAAAGTATACCAGGCACATACAACATTCTGCTGCCATAACTGCTGCTAATGAAAGAGAAGAAAACCCCAAAGATGGTGAGGACGATATTCTCTTGCAAAACAACATTGTTGTTTATTACCATCACCCAACTACAAACAACGTATGGGGAATATAAATCAAGTCATGAGCACATATTTTCCATGAGAGCAAATTGAGGTGAAATTATATGATATACATACTGAATTGCATAGAAACTGTAGTAAGGACGATATAGGCAATGTTTACTATTGTATACTATTGTTAGTATGCATTCTACGGAAGCACATCAACTTGTGGTGAATTGTGTTGTATTGCTTATACAGTTGAATACGATCGACTGGGATTTTCCCATTTTTTGTTTTTATTTTTTATGTTTTTCTATTTGTTGACCTTTATTATCCTTGGGGAAATTTATTTTACTACGTATACTTGTGCGTGTGAGATTCATAAACTCTATAAAGCAAGTGAGAGTTATAAACCCTATAGAGCAAGGTTATGACACTCACACGCATTTTTTTACACTGTTATTGATGTTTAATGTTTTTCTTTCCTGTTGCTGCTCGTGGTGTATACCAGTATTTTTGCTCTTTAGCCTACAGAAACAGTAAAAGTTTATGACTTTCACTCTCATTTCTCTATGTTAGAACTACTTTCTCTTGTTTTTAATATTATTATAATATACACTGCGAAAAAAAGTATGCCATTAATGTATGGTATTTATTTATTATTATTTTTTTTTTTTTGCAATATTAATTTGTTTATTTTAATTTTAATTGTTGTTTTATTTCATCAAAACTTTTACTTTTTAAGTGTATGCTTTTAATTATTTTTTGCTCTGTTTTTGTAATACTTTTCAACACCTGTTTTATAGGTTTTTATCTGAAATTTATTACGAGTTAAATATTTGTTTTGTTTATACATACATACATATGTATACACAAAAGAAATTATAATATATTATTTTTGTTTTGTTAATTCTACTATTGTTTTTAAAATGACGTATCCATTTATTTGTTTTTATGTGTTCTTTCATATTATTTAAACATTTTCATTTAAAAATTTTTGTTTTTTCATCAAAAGTTCATTGTTTTTTAATTGACCATGAGTGTGTAGTGACTCACAATGAGCGTGATTAAAAAGTTTATTTATTTTTTTTTGCTAAAAAGCTATTTTTTTAAATTAGAAAAATTAAAATTAGTACAGATATAATTATTAGTATATTCTATTAGTAGAAATTAATATATCAAAGTTTAAAAACATTTAATTGTTTAAATGTTTCAAATTTATAGAAAATAGTAATAATAACTTAATTTTTCTTAAAGATTGCATGTGGAACTTATTTATTCTTCGCAATTATAGTAAAAAAATTTTAAATTTATAATTTAAATATCAAAATATAAACAAAATTTTAATTTTGCATGTGGATAGTATGTGGAACTTATTTAATTTATTCGGTTATAGTAAAAATTTAATGAAATTTATAGGTTAAGTAGCATATTATTTGTAAAGATTGAATTTTGCTTGTGGAATGCATGTGGATCGTAATCATTTTTTTGTATTTAAGCCGTAAAATTAATAACACGAAATATATAGCTGAAAACGTTATACAACTTTAATTATTTCAGTTTAAAAAAGTTTGTTTTTTCTAATTTTGAACGTTTCGGTATGTTATTTAAAAAAAAAATTAAATTTATTTCTTTTCTTATCTATTTAATTTACATCGTTATATTTTAATATATTTTATTTATGTATGTATATATACATACATGTGTGATTATTATTGATGTTTTATAACCTTAAAAAACGAACGAAACCTGCCAACTTGTAGCTTTTTACATTGAACTTGACATAGAGACCAAAACATGTGGTTAGAATAGTGGACACATACATAGATAGACAAAAAGTGTGTGAGCGTAGCAGAGATAATGCACTTGAAATACACAGAAAAAAATAACAACGAACAAGTTTTTAAAGAAAAATCAATGTTTTCAGAATTCTTTTTATTGTTAAAAGCCTATTTAAATAAAATTTCTTACGCTTTCCTTTAGTTTTTAAATACGGCTTTCATTTGCGTGCACTTTTTTGCTCTATGTATAAATATTGAACATGTTCCACTTACAATCCACTTGTAAAATGAAGTTATTTTAAAGAATTTGTTAAAGAAAACCGATGTTATAGCTGAGTAACTTAATGGTTGTATAGAACTCGATGGGATTTTATTTAAATTTACAGCAATAAAGGAATTATTTAAAAAAATATGAAAAATCCCCGTGAATTGTGTGTTTATGGTCTTTTTTATGATTATCAGATGTCTGCTAGGATAACCTAGTGGAATGCATGTGGAATATGTTTTTTATTTTGTTTCATTATTGATTCATTATTTATTTTGATTCATTATTTATTTTGCTTGATGGAACCCATGTGGATTATGTATGTTTATGGTCTTTCTTACAATTATCAGTTGTATGCAAGTATAACCTAGTGGAATGCATGTGAAATATGTTTTTTTTTTCATTATTGCTTATTTTGCTTGATGGAACTCATGTGGATTATGTTTTTTATGGTGTCTTAATTTATTACAATCTTTAGTAATAGCTTGTGGTGTAAAATTGTCAGTTTTCTGCTTGTTTTACTGAGTGGAACCCATGTGGATTGTATGCTAGTTTACGAGCTACATGAACAAAATTGATATCATATGAAAGAGAATTAAATTTTTTGCTAGAATTACAAAAGCTTAGAAGATTTCTGGCTTAATTTACTAGAAAAAAATCCAATGTAAAGCATTTAGGAGAATAATAGCTCATTATTTATGTATAAGGCTTTAAAATCGTATTTATTTATTTTATTACTTTTTTCCTCATTTGTTAGCCAGCTTATTAGCAACTCTATTGAGTTGAGTTATTTATTTACTTTTATTAACACGAAAAAAATAGATTTTTTCAATAATAAATTCCGTTTAAATTGCTGACTTTTTGCTGACCGTTTTATTTTCTCTTTATTATTATTATATATTTTATTTATTTATTTAATCTCATTATTTGTTTATATGATTTTGATTTATTGAGATTTTTATTTCATTCGATAATAAATAATAATAACCCGTTTATAGTTGCTAATTTAAATTTTAAAAAGTTTATTTTGTTTAAAACTTTTGAAAATTTTTAAAAGTTTTTCTACTTTCAATCAGATCAATAACATTACAGGGTGCCTAATAAAAAGAGAAAATAAAAATTCTTTATTTACTTTCTTTTAATGAGAGAAATATGTATGTAAAGAGAAGAGCAACAAAAATAATGTTTTTTAAATAAGCAATCAATAATCATGGATAAAGCACGTAATACCAGAAGGGTGGGTTGATTTATGGGTTTTTTTCTTTTTTTCAATTATTTTCTATTAATGTTGACAAACACGTTATACACGCTATTTTATGTAATAAAAATAATTGTAATTGTTGTTGTTCTAAAATGTAGTAATTAGAGAGACAGCGAGAGAAAGACAGTTTTAGAGTTTTTATCTGCTTACTATCTCGGTAATCCATAATCTTTGTTGTTGTTAGAAAGCTAAAAATACTTTCCTTTTATTTAAATACCAAGAGAGCCATGTTTGCTCTCTTAAAAGAGTAATATCCTGTTAATTCTTAGCTGTTATTAGCTGTAAAGCAAACAAATGTTGATAAAATGCATAAACAGTGTGAAATTTTGATTTTTATTCCAATTTTTGTTACAAAAAGGAAGAGAATTAATCGAAACTAATATGGTTATCGAATAACCATCTGTAACCGGTTTACACTAATGCTATTTCGTTGATATTTTAACAGTTTTTTGTTTTTATCGTGATCATCAATAATAAAATTAGTTGTTAAAGCGATATTTAACATGTGAACAACGACGGCGCACATTGGGGTTTTTGATGCCTAAAATGGATATTAATTGGAAAATGAAATTCTTGAGTACCAAATATTTTCTTACATGAGCTGGAAGTGCACAAAATTCTGCATCCTTTTCTTAAAAAAACGTGTCTCTAGCAAGTACCGTTACATTACTATGCCTTTCTGAAGTGCGAGTTTTTTGATATTTTTTCATCTTTCGTGAAAAAAATAAATTTTCAGTGTTTTCAAAATTAGTTCTCGGCAAGTTTTTAAGTAAAAGTATTAAAAGAAAATATGGAGGCTTCAACAACAGACGATTGAGATTATATTTGCTTCGTTGTTTTTTAAGATTATGTAGTTTTGTTATTTTTAAAAAAAATTTTTGTGAAGGTCTATAAATTTGCTAATTTTGTAGCATATATGGAAAAATAGTTGTGAGTTAAGCAAAGTTAAGCAAAAAAAATTTTCTTTTCTTAAACTTAAGATACCCTGTGAAATAATAGAAACAAATTTTTTTTGCACTTTCTTGCACCTGATTAAAAAAAAGGAAGATATATTTTTGTACCTATATAATTTTTATCTATTCAATTTTTTGTATAAAATTATAAGACCATATTTATTCAATCATAGGTACAAACGTGAATACAATTTTTATTTCTCGAAGAGAACTTTATGAACTAGTTGCAAGATCTGGATTTGAAACCTTGACTGAAATATCGCATTTCTGAAAGAAAAAACGCTTACACGTTTATTCCCAAGCAATACAAAAATATTAAAGTTTTTAACGATACATTGAAAAATTTAATTTTCCAATTGAAGAATCGCTGGAATGCATCTTATAGAGTTTCTGAGCGTTTTCTTCAGAGCAACAAGTACTGGTTAGATTCGTCAATAGGTTTCCCGCGCCAATCTGGTGTTAAGCGTGGTAGATCGAAAGTTAATTTCGAAGATTGCAGTGAAAGAACCAAAAGTCAAAGGAGTAAAGGAAAGAAAATTCTTCATCTTTGCTGGTGCGGACCAGAAGTAATAAACTACTCTTTAATACCAATAGGGCAGTTAACTGAGGAAGCGCAAGAAGCCCGAAACAAAGACTTCAAAATGGAGTAAAAATTTGTTTGGATACTCAAAATGATTTATTCTAATTTGTATTAACATTTCTATGTTCAATTCTAATTATATCTGGTTGGTAGATAATCTTTAACAGTAGGATTATAAAATTTTGTCAGAACATATATTTTGATGCAATACGTCAGAATCAATAAAAAAAAATCAATTTTGAATTTTTTGGTTGTTAGGCCCTTATGCATTTCAGGTCACGATTTTTTTTTTTATTATGGATTTATCTTCTTTAAGCGAAACAAACCAAGAAAAGTTAAAAAAAGCAACCAGGAAAGCTCCCACGATTTAATATCCATTTTAGACATCAAAAACCCCATTGTGCGGCGTCTCGAAAATCGTTTGGCTTATCAGTGACAATTCGATTTTTGCCCGGTTAAGTATAAATAATCACAATAATTGTTTAAGTATTCGCACAAGAGTTTTTTTTTTTTTGGTTAATTGAATTTGTTGCTATAAATAATAAATAATAAATAATATCAGTTAATTATTGTTTTTGTCATGTTCGTCTTTCATATTCAATTTGCTTTTTAACTGACTGATAGGCCATCGTCATCGTATATAACTTGTTGTTGCGTGGTGGAGTCGCCGCCGCCGTCTCCAAACTGTGGTGTTGTCTCGTACTTTTCTATGCGTTCAAATGTAAAGTACTTTTCTTGTGTGTTTGACGATATTAACTGTTATGAAATTGAAAAAAAAAAATTCTATGGGAATCTAATGGAAGTTTCCATTCTTCCATGTTTGGAATAATTCAGTATAAAAGTTGTGCACGGAATTTTGATTTTCAACAGTAATACGTTCAAAATTCTTTAGCAATTTTAGTGTTTTTTTTTTTTGAAAAATTAACTGAAATTAACTAAATTTTAAAGCAAGGTAATGTATTCGTGAAATAATTACTTCAATTTTGATTAATGGCTATCGAGTACCCGTTCACAAAAGCGCTTAGAAGTATTGAAAATCCATAAAATCTAGTTTCTAAGTGTTTAAAATAAAGTATTTTTGGATTTAATAAAAAAAAAGTGGAATGAGTACTCGGTAACCGGTTTCTGTTTTTTTGAAAAATTAATTGTTGCCTAAATTTTAATGTATTTGTAAAATAATTATGTACTTCAATACCGATTAATGGTTACCGAGTACCCGTATAACAAAAGCGTTTAAAAGTATTGAAAATCCATAAAATCTATTTTCTAAATGTTTAAAATGAAGTATTTAATCAAAAGGAATGGAATGAGTACTCGGTAACCGGTTACAATTTAATCGGTAATCGTTTTTTTTTACCTATAACTATTGCGTAAATTTTAAAGCAAGGTAATGTATTCGTAAAATAATTACTTCAATACCGATTAATGGCTATCGAGTACCCGTTCACAAAAGCGCTTAAAAGTATTGAAAATCCATAAAATCTATTTTCTAAATGTTTAAAATAAAGTATTTTTGGATTTAATAAAAGAAAAAGTGGAATGAGTACTCGGTAACCGGTTTCTCTTTTTTTGAAAAATTAAATGTCGCGTAATTTTTAATGCAAGGTACTGTATTCGTAAAATAATTACTGCAATACCGATTAATGGCTACCTAGTACCGATTCACAAAGGTGCTTGCAAGTATTGAAAAAAGAAATATAGAATGGTATGAGTACTCGGTAACCGGTTTCAATTTAATCGTTATTCGTTAGTTTAATCTAAAACCGGTTCTTTTAACACTTAGAGTTAATTTTTTTCCTGCAATTTATGCGAAAAAACACAGGGTTTTCTTTTGATTTCCTTTTCATTGATTTACGCAATGAAATGAGCCTTAAGCCTAACGAGTAATTGGTAACCGGTTTTAGTTTAATCCAAAAGCGATTCTTTTAAAGCCTTAAATTAATATTTTTTCTTGCGATTTATGCGATAAAAAAACCGGGGTTTCCTTTGATTTCCTTTTCATTGATTTACGCAAGGAAATGAGCCTTAAGTCTAACGAGTACTTGGTAATCGGTTCTAGTTTAATCCAAAACCGATTCTTTTAAAGCCTTAAATTAATTTTTTTTTCTTGCGATTTATGCGATAAAAACCGGGTTTTCCTTTGATTTCCTTTTCATTGATTTACGCAAGGAAATGAGAATTAAATCTAACGAGTACTTGGTAACCGCTTTTAGTTTAATCCAAAACCAATTCTTTTAATACCTTAAATTAATTTTTTTTCTTGCGAGTTATGCGAAAAAACCGTGGTTTCCTTTGATTCAGGAAGAGAAGTCAAATGAGTACCCAGTAACCGGTTTTAGTTTAATCGGCAACCAAGTTTTTTAAAAAAAAAACTAAATTTCACATAATTTTATTTGATTTAAGGGAAAGTGTGGACTTTAAAACTAACAAGTACTCGATAATCGGTTTTAGTTAAATCGATAACCGCTTAAACAAATTTTAAATATCAAAATTGTTTTAAGAAATTAGTTTTTAAAGATTTTTAAGAATATCGAGGGCTGTAAAAAGTGTTCGTAAAGCCCGTAAAGGCTTAGTAACTAAATCTGTATTTCCAGCTTAAGAAGTATGTAATTTAGTAGGTGTAGTGGCATAATTTCTTTAAAGTAGAATTTTTAGAAATGATTTTTTGTTTCCTTTAATAAATATTTTATTTTAAAATTCTTTTGTTTTTCCTCTCTTTCAGAATCCTTTTAACTTAAATGCGGTGCGAAGAATAGCCTTTAAATATTACCAACATAACCTAGAAAGACAATTGCAAAATACTTTAAACGAAGCTGGTACTTCGTTTAATTTAACCACCTTTAAACGTCCCACAACTACTGCAACTGGTGCTGTAACTGCTGCTGCCCAAGCTGGTGGCCATGACAAGCCTGAAACTTCTAAAGCAACTTTAAAACCACCCACAGAGAACGGCTTAAAAGCCTTCAAAACCAGTATCTATACCTTTCAGTATACCGATGAGGATTTGAAACGTTATAAAATCCACAAAATGTCCAACAACAAAGAAAATTTAGAGTAAGTCAAATGGGAATTTCGATTTTCGAATTTTCGAAGTTAATTTAAATTTCTAATTACAGAGCTAAACAACCTTTAACCTCTACAACAACGAGTGCAAAGCCAAAAATCTGGCCACAATATGATGTCCATCGTGATGTCTTGACCCATGAGGTGGTCATCAAACAGACTGGCTATACGGCCGCTGATAAAAGTATACCGTATGGCCTTAAACAGTGCTGGCATAATTGGTCGTTTTGGTCTATGTTTGCTGGCATTTTACCCATCATAGAATGGTTGCCCAAGTATTCACCCAAAAGGGATTTAATCGGTGATATTATGGCTGGTTTTACGGTAGCCATTATGCATATACCACATGGTATGGCTTATGGCATATTGGCCGGTGTATCAGCGGGTAATGGCCTCTATATGGCCATATTTCCTGCATTAGTTTACATGATATTGGGCACATCGAAACATATCTCAATAGGTACATTTGCTGTGGCCAGTATGATGACCTTAAAGGTGGTACAGAGTTATGATACAACAGCAATTACAAACGGAGCCATACCTCCCACGCCACTGGAAATTGTCACTACTTTGGCATTTACTGTAGGCTTATTGCATGTAAGTATTAAAGTTTTGTTTGATATTTCGAATTTCCAAAAATTTAATTTCTTTCTCTTCGTCTTTTTCCAGCTTGCCATGGGCTTTTTTCGCCTGGGCACTCTTTCATCGCTACTCAGTGAGCCTTTGGTAAATGGCTTTACCACCGGTGCTGCCTGTCATGTCGTTACTAGTCAACTTAAGGATATTTTTGGTGTATCGGTTGATCGCCACAAGAGTGCCTTTAAAATCATTTACACTCTCATCGATTTGTGTAAAGCCTTACCCGAGACCAATTTTGCCGCTCTAATATTCTGCTCCGGCATTATTGTCTTCATGGTCCTATGCAATGAAGTAATAAAGCCTTGGTTGCGTAAATATTGTCGTTTTCCTTTGCCCGCCGAACTGATAGCCGTCATTGGTGGCACTCTGATATCCATGCTGGTCGAAGTAAATGCCAAGTATAGAATTGAATTAGTGGGTATTATTCCTACCACTTTACCCGCACCCAAGCTGCCACGTTTTGATCTAGTGCCCTCCCTAGTAGTAGATTCAATAGCCATAACCATTGTCACCTATTCGATTGTGATGTCCTTGGGTTTAACTTTCGCCAAAAAACATTCGTATGAGGTGAGGCCAAATCAAGAGCTTTTTGCCATGGGTATAGGCAATATAGTGGGTGGATTTTTCCATTGTATACCTTTGGCTGCCTCACTATCGAGATCTTTGATTCAAGATCAAACCGGTGGTGCTACTCAGTTGGCTACTTTGGTCTCGGCTTTACTGATATTGATGACATTGTTGTGGACGGGACCATTTTTTCAACATTTACCAAGGGTAAGCCCATCAAAGCAAACAAAAAAAATGTATAAGAAAAGTTCTACAAAAGTTAACTTTAATTGCAGTGCGTTCTAGCTGGTGTTATTGTGGTGGCCTTGAAGCCCATGTTTATGCAGGCCAAAGAATTGAAGAAATTCGCCAAACAAGGCAAATTGGAAGTATTAACATGGATCAGCACATTTGTTTGTGTCATCTTAATCGATATTGATATAGGGTAAGTAAATATTTTTTTAGTTTTGTATTTAGATGCCTATTTCAAGGGTTATAAGCTATTAAAGTATTGTTATGTATCGCTTCGAATTCGCCGTAGTGTAGTAGGTAGTGTGTTGGCTTATTAGACGAAAGGCCTTGGTTTGTATCCCAGGCCAAACATCAAAACGAAATATGAAACAATATTTCTTTGGCGATTTCCTCTCAGCAGATTTCTAGCAAAAACTCTGAGAGTAACTAAAATTGCCATGAAAAGTGTCTCAAAAATCCGTCGTTCGGAGTCGACTTTAAGCTGTAGGTCCCACCACTCATGTATAAAATCAACACACACAACATGAATGGTGTTGAGAAGCTAGGCCGTAATCCTGACTGAAGGGTTGATGTTTTAACAGTTCTGCTGTATGGAATGGATTAGAGATGAAATTATTTGTTCCTAGTTGTGCATGTGTGTTGTTAACGTCATGTGGTTGGTAGTTCTAAGCAGTCCGCTGCTGTCGTTGGTTTCAGTCACAAGTCTAGGGGCCGCAGGGCTGTCGGTTTCGCTGGACAGCTCAAGAGGTGCACACGACACGGTGCCTGATTGCATGAGGGGCAGCAATCCAAGGTCCCCGGGATGATCCTTGCCCTATAGCTGTTTAGGATATTCGACCATCCTGATCTTAGCTGCGCTAGGATGGTTCTTGTAACCCTTGGTAGCTGTCTTTCATTATCGGAGATTGGTGGTGGATGCCGATTTATGACCCTGTTGTGGCTGAGTTCGTCCATGGTTGTCGTGACTGTAGTTTGATGTACGGAATTTTGTGCTTCCCCTACTGACTGTGGCTCTAATATTGACGGTATGAGGTGGGTGATGTCCATGTTGTAAGTTGTAAAGTCATGTCTAATACGGCGAGAAGAAGGATTGTCCATGACTATGTGATGGTTGGGATGGTATGGCAAGTAGCAGGCTATGAGGAATTGTTTCGTCAGTAGCTCATTGTGTTTCCTCACTGACAGCATTTGGGACTCTTCATGAAGGTGGTCAATACTAGTCATCTTTACGCATCCTGTGGCTATGCGTAGGGCCTTATTCTGTGTCGTTTGTAATATCCGCCATTGTGTATCACTCAAGAATGTTGTCCAAATTGAAGCAGCATAATTGAGGAGTGAACGTCCTGGTTTCTTTGTCCATTCCCCATGTAGTGCCTGCTAGTGCCTTTAGGACCTTGTTCCTCTTCCTCACTTTGGCGTTGATGTTGGTCGCATGTACGGCGAAGTGAAGTAAGTTGTCGAAAGTGACCTTGAGGATCCTTGGGTTTCGAACCGTGGGAATGCTGTTGACTTCCACTTCAACGTTTAGTGTTCTTCTTACTTCCTTTGTCCATGTTGTGAAGAGAGAAACAGATGATTTGGGAGCAGATAGAGGTAATTTCCTATTCCGGAAAAATTCCACCAAGGACGTAAGATAGTTTGTTATGTTATGGTACTGATGTCGTCTATATTTACATCCGAAGCAAAGACGGTACAGACGTCTGCTTATGATACCAAGGAGACATTTGATGGTAGTTCCGGGAGTAAAGTGAGGCATATGTTAAATAGGATGGGCGACAGAACTCCACTCTGTGGTACCCCCATTTTTATCCTCCTGTGAGAAGATGTTTGTCCCCTAAACTCAACGAATGCCTGCCTACCTCCAAGGTAGTTGAAGGTCCAGCGTTTCAGGTCGTTGGGCAAGGTTGAATTTAGAATGTCTCTCAGAAGTATGGAGTGGTCCACCGTGTCAAAGGCCTTAGAGAGGTCCAGGGCCGCAACAACAGTTCGTTGACATGATCGTTGTTGGTTGAGTCCGTTCGCGATACTTGATGTTATTTCAGTGAGGGCTGTGGTGATGCTACGACCTTCCTTCCCTGAAGCCATGTTGGTGCTCTGACAGTAGAAAGTGTCGTTTGAAGGCAGGGAGCAGAAGGCCTTTCAGGATCTTTACCACTGATGATAATAAGGAGATTGGACGATAAGATTCTCCTTTGGTCGCTGGTTTATTGGGTTTTAGGATCGGGATGATCCTTGCGACCTTCCAGATGTCTGAAGTCACCAGGCTGTGTGTGCATCGACAGGTTTATCAATCTGGAAAACAACCTCAATGCTTCTTCACCTAGTTTGTTCAGCATAAGCATAGACAGGCCGTCGTGTGCCAAGGCCTTTGATGGTTTGGCGTTGATGATGGCGTTTGCTATCGCGGTCTGTTCGAAGAATTGTTCCTGTTGGTCTCTGCGTAGGTTCCTTAGTGTCCTTAATGTCGCTCTCTTGTCTCAGTAGGCTGTTGGACAAATTGTTTGCAGAATTCTTTGGCACACTTTTTACCCTCTATCTGTTGACTGAAGGGCCAATTATGTATGTATGTATGTATCGCTTTTACTCTTAATGTTTCAAAAGTACAACAGTTTTTGTCATTGGAGGCCTACTTAACGTGTTAAAAAAGCGTTTTTAAAAATATCTTTCCAAGTAAATGGTCTTTAGGGGTTTCCAATGCCAAATGCCGTGTTAGTGAGAGAAAGAATTCTATTTTGTCTGAAATTTCTGATTGTGCCGATCTTTAACCTTTTCGCTCCACGGCTTTGCTTCTGCAAATCGTTGTACCTCTGTCATCTGCTTGGATATCATAGAGTCCTACACCTTCTATTTATTGCTCTATCTATGACCTCCTATATCAAGCACAATTAACTACAGATGAATGTGTAGAGCCTAGCTTATCCCACTACAAATTTTTATTTCTCTTGATGGTTATTCTTAAGAGTTTATACATATTTTGTTGTTGTTGTTTTTAATTGAATTCCTATGTATATTTTTCTTTCATCTAGACTCCTCATAGGTATTTGCGTTTCGTTATTAAGTTTGTACATCAAAGGTTTAAAACCCTATTCCTGTTTGCTGGGCTATATACCCGAAGCCTCTGCCGTGTATGTGGATATCAGTCATCATCGTAATGCGTTGGAAGTGCCCGAAACAAAAATATTCCGTTATATTGGTTCCTGTAACTTTGCCACCGCCATGCATTTTCGTAAAAATCTCTACAATGCCTTGGGTTTGGATGGCAATAAAATGCGTCGTGCTTCCTATATGCCGGTAAACCAAAATGGTTCCTTGCCTGTTACCACAGTGAATGGTGGCAGTGCCTTTAGCAATTTAAATACCTCATTTCGTTTTCTTGTGTTGGATTTCTCAATGTTGGGCCACATAGACATTGCCGGTTGTCGTTTGTTGTCGGATGTTAAAAAGGATTTAGAGAAACGTACGATACGCTTGTTTATAGCCAGTCCATCGGATAAAGTTTACGATGCATTGGTGCATAGTATGGCATTGGGTGATGGTCCATTTGAGATCTTTCCAACGTTACATGATGCTGTAGAATATTCGAATGCTTGTCGGACAGCGTGATATATGGACATTGTTAAGATGTTGTTAAATAAGTTGGCAGCGTCATGACAAGAAGCTGGAGCGGGAGATGAGGAGCTGCAGTAGCATGTTTACGTTTGTAAAACCTCATTTTGTTAAATCATTAAGCGTAAGTAAGGAATAGTAGTTAGTGTTTTAAAATACAAAACTTAGTTTATTTTTTATTTTAAAAAGAAAATTGTAGAATTGTAAAGTTACTTAAAAGAAAAACAAAGAAAAAAGAAAGAGGGAATTTCAAATGTGATTTAATTAAGGTTTAAAAACAAAATGCTTTTTTTAAGTCTGCTTTTAGGCTTAAAATGATATTTATAAACGAGAAAAGAAAAGAAGCAGTAGACTTGGAATGTATTTCTTTTTTTTTGAAAAACCTAACCTTAAATAATTAAAACAAATTCCTAAACAAGAATTATTTTTTATTTCGTATTCTATTTAAAAGCCATAACTTGTAAATTATTATTAACTAAAAACAAAGAGAGAATTATGTATTTTCCCGAGTCTCTTAAAACAATAACAGCAACACAAACAATAATATCTTAAAGTGCCTAAGTTATTAACAAAATATTTAAAAAAAAAGAAATACATTTTCGAACCAGAAAACCATAGCAAGGACTAGATAGATTTTTTTTTTTAATTTTTCCTAGTAAATGTACTTAATTTTTTACCAAAAAAATATTTTTTTTAAATTCAAAAACAGTTTTTTTTTTATTTGCAATATTGTTTGTAAATATTTACATTTGAAAATATTTATTTTTAGATTTTTTTTAATTTACATATAATATAAGAATTAAGAACAATACAACAACAACAAAAATAATAAATAAAAAAAATAAATGACACGGTTTTTTTAAAATCATAAATAAATCACAAACGTTTTTATTTTAAAATTAAAAAAATCGTATACCAAGTGTTCAGAAAAAGTGTTCGTTTTTCAAATTAAAAAAAGAAATTAAAGCGAGTTTCGGTGCCAATCGCGGGTTAATTAAAAAAATCCGGCTTCTACTTACATAACGGGACAATGGAAGAGGTTAAAATTAGGCCAGTAATTACTGTATTGTGATGTAGTCTAGTAGGTAGTGTGTTGGCTTATTCGACCGTAAGGCCGAGGTTCAAACCCCATATCAGACATCAAACCGAAATATGAAAAAAAAATACTTCTGCGGCGACTTCCTCTCAGCAGATTTCTGGCAAAAACTCGGAGAGAAAATAAAGCAGCCTTGAAAAAAGTTTCTCAAAACTTTGTCGTTCGGAGTCGACGTTAAACTGTAGGTCCCGCCACATAAGTATAAAATGAAGGCAACCAACATAAGTGGTGTGAGAAGCTAGGCCGTAATCCTAACTGAAGGGTTGTAATAGCCAATTATGTATCGACGCCTCCATTCTATAACGTTCTAAGTGTACTTAGAACATTTTTAATGTTCTTGCATTTTTAAATTCTACGTTCTCTAACTTAAATACTGTCAAAATTTGGTTAAGATGCGCCGATCCGTTCCGAAGTTATAGGGAAAAATCTACTTAGAATACACATATAGTCATATGACGCGCGAAAACTTTGAGAGGTCATAACTCAAAACACTTAAAATGTTATAGAACGGAGGCGTCGGTTTGTAATGTATGTCGGTGCTAATCTCGGGATAATTAATAAGATCCGACTCATACTTACATAACGGTTAGGTTAAGTTAGGCAAGTTGGCGGACCTCCCTCAAAGGAAGAGGTCCCAATTAGGCCAGTAAATGATTGTTTTGTGACACTACGATTAAACATTCCCTACCGCAAACCATCCTGAGTCAAAAATAATTATTGCCATTGCAGCAATCCTTATATTAGAGGTCTTGGTCGAGTAACTCTGAAAATAAGAGGTCGGATACCTCCCCTTCTCTTTATGAAAAAGAACAGGCCACTAACACATAAAGTGAAAAACAGTCGCATACTCTTCCTCAAACCCACAGCTCCTGCAGAATTTATTTCTCGGAATGTTAAGTCTCGAAGCCCCTGCCAAAAGGATAGGGGCGCGTAAGAATTACCTTAGCGCGATGGATGGCCATTCGACTTAAGGATAGAAGTGAGAGAGTTCTCTTTTTGCAACAGAGTCAAGTTATGTGAATTTCTTTCTCAATTTTGTTTTCCATGATGACAAGAACTTTTTCTAAGTTCGACTAGCCCACTAGAACTTGATGAATTACACCATTTTTTAAGCAACAATTTTCCATAGAAATCAATTTAGTATTCAAAACTGACAGAACTTAGAGAAAAAAAAGCTGAACTAAAAAGCCTTGACTATGTACACCGACCTTGTTGGTTAGAGAAGTTCATTCATAAAATTTGTTAAATTTTTTTGTGTATTAAAAAATCTTCTCAATATAATTAAAGAAAAAAAGTTCACACGTTTTTATAAACTTCTGGGCTGGCTTACTTAATACCTCCCATCCCTCCTCCCCCCCACACAGCAATGTAAAGGTCAAGTTTATGTGGTAATAAATTGTACACAAGCCTTAGATTTTTTTTTTAGATTTCTCCGAATGGTTTTTATTTATTGTTAATAATAAAACTTTGACACGCCATTTGTTTAACAAAAAAAAAAAATTAACAAATTTGGGAATTTTCGGTTCGGTTCGGTTTTTTTTGTAAATTATCTGCATGTAATACGAGTGGAAAAGTAGAGTTCATTGTTTTGTCTACAAAGCAAAATAATTTGTTTTTATATTTTTGTTTATTATTTATTTAAAACTTTAGCACTTAATACAAAAAAAATAAATAAATATTTCGTCATACGAAAATTTTATTTCAAAATGGGGAAGGGGGGAGTATGCTTACAAAAAAAATTTTTTTTTAATTTTCTACAACTAAATTAAAATTGTTTTTTAAACAAAAAAAAAATAAATAAATAAATTTAAAATAATTTAAATAAAAATTAATTGTTGAATGACAGACATTTTGTATATGCCATCTGATTTTTCACAAATTCTCATTATATGTACATATATCGCATACTAAATGACTCATTAAATGTGATCTCTCTCGTCTGATCTTCTGTCATAAATAAGCATTTTGTTAGTAATTTAAATTGAAATTAATTCTCAATTAAATTTAAAGAAAAGTGAAACGCACACTCACAAAATTTTATTACGTGACCTTAGAATTTTCAAATTAATTTAATTTTTATTTTTTTTTTAAATTCATTAAATTATAGCGTAAGGAAACAACGACGATTTTCAGCGTTAAAAAGCATGACTTCCATAATAAAAAAAAAAAAAAATAATAAAAATAAAAACAACAATTTAACCGATAACATAAGAAATTAAAGCGATTCATTTTGTTGTTTTTCGCAAATTTAAAATAAAAATTTGTAGCCATTTGAATGTAATGTCAGGTTTTAATTCTAATTGAAAAAAGTTGTTAAGATCACACACAATGATAGTTTTAAAATAAAAAAATAAATAAAAAAAAATTAAAAATAAAAAAAAAACAGAAAATTAAAAAAAAAAACAGAAAATTAAAAATAAAAAAAAATTAAAAATTAAAAATAAAAAAACAATTAAAAATAAAAATTAAAAAAATTGAGATAATTTACCTCATCCTTCTTTTTTCCAAAATTCCGTTCAAAAAATTTATCTTCATGGAACGTTTATGAATGGCAACCGAATTTGTCATTTGGCAATTAAGGTATTTAACCCTACCTGGCATCTGTATTACCTTTTTGCCTTGCTTGGTTGCTATACATAATCGCTTAATTTCCTTTAAACTTTTGTAGTTAGTTGGCTTCAACAATCCCTTTGTTGGACTTAAACTTGCCTAAGCACTTCCTTCCAGATTTGTCTGCTTTGTGCATGCTTTCGTTAGTTGATAACATCAATAGAAGAACAAGGTTATCCAGCCTTTACAACAGCGGAAGCTGATTTGGCGAAACAGACTGATTAAATGGCAATTAATTTGACAGTTTGTAGCTTCAACAACAAGATGGCCGTTATCACGTGTCAAAGTAAGTAAGTGTGTGCTTAAATACAAATTCTTCAATTGTGTTTAATAATAATTCGTTTCTTTTTTTGTCTTTTCAACGTAAACACGGTTATCTAGCCTCTACGACAGCGGTGTGCGGATTGGCAAGTAATTTGACAGCTTGTACCATCAACAAGATGGCCGTTATCATATGTCAAAGTGGGTAAGTGTCTGTTTAAATACTCAATACAAAAAACATTTTTCTAAATTCTTCAATTGTATTTAATAATAATTTTTTTCTTTGTCTTTTCAACGTAAACACGGTTATCCATCCTTTACAACAGCGGTGTGCCGATTGGCAATTAGTTTGACAACTTGTAGCTTCAACAAGATGGCTGTTATCATATGACAAAATTGGTAAGTGTATGTTTAAACAAAATTTTTCTAAATTTTAAATATTTTGTATTTTAAAACATAATTTTATTGTTTTTATATTTAAATTACATTTTATTTTAATAATTCTTCAATTTAAATTCAAATAATTACAAAATGAATGCATATTTATTGACATTTACATACGTTAACGAAGCGAATTTGATTACTTTAATGAAAACAATTACAACTCTGTGTATAGTTTATTGTATGGATGTGTGTGTATGTGTGTATGATAATGATCATTATTGTTATTAATTCTTAAATATGGGTTATTAAGAAAAGCTCTCTTTAAGTATCAGCAATAACCGTACACCGTTTGTTTTTTCTGTTTTTGTTTAGAGAGTTTATTAAAATAGAGATTTTTTCTTTATAAGCTTGTTATTGTTTTTGTTTTACAATACACATTGTATGTGTTAACATGAAAAAAAAAACAACAACAACAACCGAACAAAGCTAGTCTTTGTTGGTAAAATTATAAAAAACTCAACAACCAAAGTGTTCCCACTGTTAATTGCTAATCTAAGCTGAGAGTGAACGAACGAACGGTTTAGTTTGTGCTGAACGCTGTTGTTGAATTAAACGATATTTTACTTTGAAACGAAACGGATAAGGCAACGGATAAATATTGTTTAAATTAAAAAAAATTGTATAAGAAGAAATAAAAAAAGAAAAGCAAAAAATAAAGCAATAAACGTCAGAAAAATATATTGTGTGGTAAAATAATACAAAAAAGTTATTTGTTTTTAATTTTAAAATGCAAAAAATAATAAAAAATTAACAGGATTTCACTTTTTTCAAAAAAAAAATATTTTATTTTTTAATTTTCATCACAAAAAAGTGTAAAACATAAACCATAAAATTATGCAACAATTTATTTTTTCTTCTCCTCTTGTTGTAATAATATTGCTTAAAAAAAAAACAAGTTTTGTAAAATAACAACAAAAAATTTATGAAAAAAACGAAAGAAAAATAATATAAAAGTGAAAAATCCATTTAAAAATGAATTTAATGTGAAAATCATCATATTTATTTATCAAGAATCTATGGAATTGTATGAATAATTAAAAAAGAATGTGAAAAACTCTGTCATAATTCTACTAAAATTTTTGTTTTGTTATAATATTAACAGGTTTCTTAATAAAAAATTGTTTTTGCTTGGTTGTTGGTGTTTAATGCTACTGTTAATAGCTGTTATTGGTGCTGTTGTTATTGTTGCCTTTTTCAATATTCATTTCATTTTCAAAATCAAAACAAAACAGAAACAGAAACCAAATCGAACCTGTTTCAAATACACAAGGCATGCTTGAAACTTCGCAAAACAGCAGAAGCAGAAAAACAAAAACAATTGCAATTACAATTACAATTCTTAAGTATTTTAAAAACAATAACAAAAACTATGTACATAATAATAACTGCTATTCTCTCAAAAAAAAAAAAATAAAATAAAATCATAACAACAACAACAACGATCATAATATAAAACGAAAACAAAATCAAGAATCGTTTTTTCTTTTGTTTGTTTCAAAACATACGAGCCTCCTTCACTTGTTGCTCGTTTATTATGTTGAAAAAAAACAACAACCAACACCTGCAAAAGCTACTACGAAACCATTAAATCAAGCCAACATATAACTCTATTTGATTATACAATTAAATAACAACAACCACAACAACAAATGTTAATTTCGTATTTTTTCTCTCTTCATATAGTGTTTTTTGTTTTAAATGTAAATGTTTGTAAATGTTTTACTGTTCCTAATACATCTCCCCTCTCTATTATTACTTGCTTCAGTACGGTCTCTTCTCATCATTACATTACTACGGTTGGCGTCACCATCAACACCACCACCTAAACTCTCGGGAGTTTTTCGCATTCTTGTTTTAACTGTTACAAAAACAAACAAAACTATTTTTTTTAGTGTTTGTGTGCGTGTGTGTGTTAAATAAAAAGCCGCCAAAATTGGTCGTCTTACGAAAACATCATTTGTTTTGAGTGACCTCAGGGTAAGTGTTTGAAAAACTTTAAATGTTTTTTTCTCATTATATCACATATATTATTAGATTTTTTTTAATAGAATTTGAAAGTATTCAAGGATTTCAAATAATGATTTAATTAATAGAGCACAAAACCTCTAAATTATAATGAAGGTTTCGTTAAAAAAAACAAAAAGTCTCCTATAAATTCAACTTTTAAATGAAATTGTAAATCCAAACACTTGTTTAATAAATAATAGGAAATAAAATATTTTTTAAAATTAAAAATTTCACTTTTGTAGAACTTAAATCGTTATCGATAAAATATAATAAATAAATATGTTTGGGGTTAGAACATAATTATTAACAATTTTAGAAAAAAAAACTTATCGATAACCTTACATTTTTGTACAATAATATATCGATAAATTAAAAAAAATTATGTATGTACATAAAAAAGCATATTTATTGTCAGAAGGTAATTATTAAAATTTTAGAAAAAAGTTATCGATAACAATACAATTTTGTAAAAAAAAAAAAGATATTGATAATTTTGAAAAATATAATAAAAAAATATGTTTGTGGTTAGAGCATAATTATTAAAAATTTTAGAAAAAA
The DNA here is from genome assembly GCA_930367235.1 of Sarcophaga rosellei. NCBI lineage: Eukaryota > Metazoa > Arthropoda > Insecta > Diptera > Sarcophagidae > Sarcophaga > Sarcophaga rosellei. The sequence continues at coordinate 7,843,516 of OV884020.1, read as the reverse complement.
AACTTATCCATAACCTTGCATTTTTGTACAAAAATATATCGATAAATTAAAAAAAAAAATAAATGAAAACGCATATACATTGTCGGAAGGTAATTATTAAAATTTTAGAAAAAAGGTATCGATAACATTTCAAAAAATACAAACAAATTATCGATAAATTTTGAAAAATATAATAAAAGATATGTTTGTATTTAAAACATAATTTTTATAAATTTTAGAAAAAAAAAACTTACCGATAACCACACATTTTTGTACAAAAATATATCGATAGATTAAAAAAAATTAAATAAAAAAGAATATTGTCAAAAGGTAATCACTAAAATTTTAGAAAAAAGTTATCGATAACATTTCAAAAAATACAATAAATACGATAAAAAATACGATCAATTTTGAAAAATATAATAAAAGATATTTTTGTGGTTAGAACTTTATTATTAAAAATTTTAGAAAAAAACTTATCGATAACCTTACATTTTTGTACAAAAATATATCGATAAATTAAAAAAAATCCTAAAAAATGTATGTTCGGTGTTAGAACATAATTATTACAATTTCAGATAAAAACTTATCGATAACCTTACATTTTAGTACAAAAATATATCGATAAATTAAAAAAAATCCTAAAAAATGTATGTTGTATTATGTTGAACATAATTATTACAATTTCAGATAAAACTTATCGATAACCTTACATTTTAGAACAAAAATATATCGATAAATTAAAAAAAATTAATTGAAAAAGCATATTCGTTGTCAGAAAGTAGTTATTAAAATTTTAGAAAAAAATTATCGATAACAATAGAATTTTGTACAAAAAAAAAATACCGATAAATTTTTAAAAATATAACAAAAAAATATGTTTGTGATTAGAACATAATTATTAAAAATAAAAAAAAAACTTATCGATAACCTTACATTTTTGTACAAAAATATATCGATAAATTAAAAAAAATTACATAAAAAAGAATATTGTCAGAAAGTAATCACTTCAAAAAATACAAAAAAAAAAATATCGATAAGTTTTGAAAAATACAATAAAAAATAGGTTTTTTTAGAAAAAAATTATCTATAACCACTGGTCTTTGTACAAAAATATATCGATAAATTAAAAAAAAACTAAATAAAAAAGCATATTCATTGTCAGAAGGTAATTATTAAAATTGTAGAAAAAAGTTATCGATAACAATACAATTTTTTACAAAAAATTATCGATAAGTTTGGTCGGTGTTAGAACATAATTTTTAAAATTTTAGAAAAAAGTTATCGAAAATTATGCCTTTTTTTGGGATATTATTTTCCATTTGTTTATTTCTTTATATCGCTTGCTTTGTAATCGAAAACGGGATTTCATTTGTGGTTGCTAAATGCCGTCAGACATATAAGCTTGCATTTAATTTGCCTACTTGAAGTATTATTTTTTTTATTGCTGTGGTTGCAATTACAATAATTTTGTTAATTAAATACAAAATTATGGTTGTAGTAATAAAAAAAAAATGAAAAATTTTAATTTTTTATGTCCAACAAGCAAAAGCGAAACATAATGTCTTGAGTCTTAACCTCAAATCAAAATGTTTTTTTTCCTCTTCAGCATTTTTCGATTATTGAGCGTAATTAAAAGCTTAAGTTTTACTAGAGCCAATATTAAGAACAGTGTGGTCAATTGAAGATGTAGAATAAAAACGCTGCAATTTATTGCCTTATTAGACGACAGTCCATGTTTCAAAACCCAGCTCATACATCTCGACCAAAATAAAAAATTAAAGCAAATATTTCTGGCAAAAACTCTGGAAGTAAATAATATTGTCATCAAAATCCCAAAGAAATTTGTCATTCGAAATCGGCTTCAAACTGTAGGTCTTGCTATTCATGGGTAAAATTAACCCACAAACAATATGGGTGATGTGAGAAGCTATGTTGTAATCCTGATTAAAGGGTTGTCCATAACACTACCGCAATCAAATGCTTACTCCCTAACCTCCATTAGAGCAAGTTGCATCCTATTTGTAATACATACAGATACATACATACAGATTTTGAGAAACTTTTTCATGGCAGGTTTTATTTACTCTCAGAGTTTTTGACAGAAATCTGCTGAGAAGAAGTCGCCTAAGAAATATTTTTTTTTTCATAATTTCGTTTTGATGCCTGGCCTGGGGCTCGAACCCGGGCTTTACGTCTAATAAGCGAACACACTACCTACTAGACTAGGGCGACTTCTTCTTCTAGCCACATTTTGTAAAGAAGCTAATGCAAGCATCCTTTCAGCTCGTTACCTCCTACTAGACTACGGCGACAGTCCACAAATCTAATCGAAATTGTCATTCGCATAGGCAAAACCTCCACATCGACTCTGTACTAATGTCACTAGCAACTCATTCATTACAAGATTCTAAAAAAGAGGGGAATACCGCTGATAATTTAGGAATGTCTTAGTATAGTTCCGATTTCCAGTTCTCCATAGTGCCCCGTAAACCTAATCTTTTTAATCTGCAGATGTAGTGCCTAGGTGGTTTAACTCTGTGATTTTTTTGCTTAATGGATAGACGTTCTAATGCCTTACATACATACATAATTGGTCATTACAGCCCTTCAGTCAGGATTACGACCTAGTTTCTCACACCACCCAGGTTGTGTGTGATAATTTCATACATGAGTGGCAGGACCTATAGTTTAAAGTCGACTCCGAACGACAAATTTTTTTTGAGAAACTGTTCATTTTCTCCCAGAGTTTTTGCCAGAAACCTGCTGAGAGGAAGTCGCCGAAGAAATGTTTCTTCATATTTCATTTTGTTCGAATTGTTTGACCTGGGGTTTGAACCGCGGCCTAGAGGTCTAACTACCTACTAGACTACGGCGACTTCCAATGCCTTAGTATTGTGAAAACCTCATCATCCGCATATGTAGGTATTGGGGCGAAATCGAATCTGTTCTAATATCACTAGCAACTCATTCATTACAAGATTCTAAAGGAGAGGGGAATACCTCTGATAATGTAGAAGCGTCTTAGTATATGTCCGATATCCAGTTCTTCGCAGTGTCCCGTACACCTAATCTTTTCAATCTGCCAGATGTAGTGCCTAGTTGGTTCAATTCTATGAATTTTTTGCTTAATGGATAGACGTTTTAATGCCTTAGTATCGTGAAAACCTCGTCATCCGCCGCATAGGTATTGGGACGAAATCGAATCTGTTCTTAGATCACTAAGAACTCGTTCATTACAAGATTTCTCTGGTAATTGAGAACTCTATACTGCCGTGTAGCTTGTTCTTCCACGATGTAGTTTCAATATGCAGTTCGCCATAGTGTCCTGTACACCCAGTATCGTTAGAGGGACCCCTTTAGCGGTTAGTTGGCTCAATCAACCCCATGAGATTTTTGTTTTATGGGCAGACATTTTACAAAGTATGGGAAAAACGCTCGATTCTCAATATCTTTTGAAAATTAATCGCTGAGACTATTTTACTTGACTTCTGAAAAAGCTTTTTGAGCATGCGCAGCGCAGCGCAGCTTAGCAAATGAAATTAAAAGTTTTCATAGAGAAAAAGAAAAAATAATAATAAACAGAGTGGCAAGAAATTAGACACAGTGGAGGAGGACGGTTGGCAATACAATTGCGCTTTGGTCGTTGGACTAACTGACAAATGTGTGACTGTGTATGGCCGTAGTAAGACCGTGTATAATTTAACGTTCATTATACAATACAAGCCAAGTCAAGACAAGCCAAGTAAAATTGTACCGAAAGTGGGTCATGGTTAAACGTACTTAATGTTTCTCTATTTTATTTTTTTTTTACATTTTTTATTATTTTTTAAATGATAAAAGCCATGTTAAAAGAAAAATAACAACCAAACAAATCTGCGTCTTGCAAGAAATCAAAAAAATATTTGTTAGACCAGCCGTAAGGTTTTTAAAGCTTTTTTTTGGGAAATTTTTTAAAAATTGTTTGAAAAAAATTTTTTTTTTAACAATTTTTTAAACAATAAAAATTTCTGTGGTTTTTAAAGCAATTGTTTTGAGAGTACACCGGGGTAGGAGGAGCATTATTTGTTAATGTATTTTTCAGCTTCAAAAAAAGGTGTTGAAAACAATTTTTTTGGAGTTTTTTTTTTTGTTGATTTTATTTGTTTTGATTTTTGAAAAATTACTTCAAATGAATTTTAAATTTTTGTTTTCTTTGAACAAAATTAACACCTGCTTTAAATAATAAAATAAATCGTTAGTCAAATCTTTATTTCAAAAAAAAATAAACAAATTTCGTTTGTTGTCATCAATTTTACAACGAAGAATAATTTTTTTAAACAATCACCTTCCATTGACAAAAGAAATTAAAAAAAAAAAGCACATTTTGAAAACAAAATTCGTTGTATAATCCATGATTTCATCTGAGAAATATTTGTGTTTTAAACTAAGTTCACTGTATGTATGTATAGCATACTCCCCTCTAATCCGGGGGCTCTACATTTCTCTGCCACAAAAACTAAAAATTAGTTACGGGACATTAAAACAATTCATCAATACATATTTTTGAAATTCTCTCTCTCTCTCTCTCTCTCTCTCTCTCTCTCGACTTAAATATTTACACTAAGCAACACAGTTAAACACTCCCCTTCTTTCCTCCTGCCATGACTTACTTTCCTGCAGGGATAAAAACGGAAACTTGATTACAAATTCCTTCCAATTTCGCCGTTAGAGATAATGCTGTAAGTTAGGTTAGGTTAGACGACGTGTACTTGTCAATTAAGACAAGTACAGTACCTGGAAGCGCGACTACACTGATGAAGCCCTAGCACTTCTCAACCAGCAACCATGCTATACCGAACCAAATCAATGATGTTAGCGTGGAGATTTCACCGCCGAGCCCCAGTTCGTTATTTTAAAACTTAAACACAATAAATCTGCCTTTATAGCTGAATTGTTTAAGTCCGGAGATAACGAACTGGTAGGATGCATGCATACATACACATAGATACATAATTGGCCATTACAACCCTTCAGTCAAGATTACGGCCTAGCTTCTCACACCACTCATGTTGTGTGCCTTGATTTTATATAGTTGAGTAGCCAGACCTACAGTTTAACGACAGATTTTGAGGAACTTTTTCATGGCAATTTTATTTACTCTCAGAGTTTTTATCAGAGGTCTGTTGAGAGGAAGTCGCCGAAGAAATATTTTTTTTTTCATATTTCGTTTTGATGTCTGGCCTGGGCTTCGAACCCTGGCTTTACGTCTAATAACCGAACGCACTACCTACTAGACTACGGCGACGGATGCATGCAGTAGCTTTTTTACAAAATGTGTCTAGGGGAAGTGTGTCCTCTGTGTTTTTAGCCTGGTCCTGAAAGGGAGGAGAATCCATTATATACGCCAACTACAGGAGTATAAGCCTTCTCCCTATCGCATATAAAGTTCATACGAGCACATTGTGCGAACAACTGAAGTCACGCGTCAAATCACTGATTGGACCTTATCAAATTGCCTTAAGTCTTGGTAAGCCCACCATCCACCAGATCTTTACATTTCGTCAAATCCCAGAAAAAAGCTATGAAAACCAGGATTTTGTCGACTACAGGGCAGCCTCGATTGCCCTACAAGGAATCGCATTTTTACCGCAAGGCCTAAGCTCGGCATTCCTGCGAAGCTGCTGATAAAGCTGTATATAATGACGTTGAGTCACTCCTGAAACCCTACCACAGAGAGGAATGTACCTCTTCGAACCTTTTGATAACGTGCAAGGTTTCAAACAAGGCGACATCAATTTCCTCATGGAAAATGTTCTGCGGAAGAGCATTGGAATGAGAGAGAAGTGTCCGCGAGACGTTGCTGCTGCCTGTAGTGCTATTAAATGGGAATCTCTCAAGATGAGTCTGGCAATCAATAAGGGCAAAACGAAGAGGGTGCTGTGGACAAATAGGATCATGTGGCGTATCGGATTCCATAATAAGGCCGTTAACTATACTATTTGCTGCCAAAAATTTTTTTATCTTGTCTCTGCCGCTAGTGCAACCCCTGCGCTGACCAACTTCCTTCTCTTCCTTGATTTTGGTGGAACTTGGTCAGTACAGAGACTGCCTTCACTCGTGGCATCACAACGGGCCGCTATGCGTGCTCAAGAGAGCTCTTTGATATCAGAGCTACCACTTCGACCGAACCTAACCTAACCTCTGCCGCTACCAGCAATTATGACGTGTCAGTCTGGAGACCAAGCGTAAGTTCAGTCTTGCCAAGAGGTGTTACTGTGGTCTCAATAGGCAATTGAGTAGCATACACCTCTCTCGAACGACAAACCTTATACTTTACAAGCCTCTTATCCTTCCTATGCTTCTTCGTGGCTCAGAAGCATGGATGCAGCGATTAGTATTCAAGCTTAAAAGTATTCGAGAGAAAAATTCTACGTAAGATGGTCCAAACCATGCGATTCAACAATGATCCGTATGAGCTCCCATAAACATACAGCATCTGCGCGGGCTTAGCCATATCGTTCGGACGGGGGAGGATGTGTTATGTATCACAGTGTAAGATTAGAAAATCTCTGCATATTTTAAACCGTAGGCGACTTTTGTAATGCACTGTATATCAGTTTTCTTAATTAAATCGCAAATAATTGTTAATGGAAGCCCAATAAATGTTTGACGAACCGAAATTGACTGGTAAAATGCTGTTGCACACAACACTCACACACTCATAGAATTCATGAGTTCACATTTGATTCGCTTGCCTCACTGATCAGTGATTGATCTCAATCACGTCGCTTCGCAAGTGTTGATCATTCACTCCTGTAATTGTTTTCTTTTTTAATTAATTGTTGTTGTTGTTTTTTTATTATTAATTTACCTGGCAATTACACGTGCAATGTGAACAGAATTTTAAATTTTCAATTTAAGGGGGCGGGGTGAATAGTTTTAAGAAGAAAAACAAAAACAAAGTGTGGGAATCTTAAATACTTTGTATTCATTTGCATTGTATTTAATGGATCGTAATTTTAGACGTCAATTTGACATGTGATAGAAAAATATTATAATGTTACACACACACACACACTCAGATAAATCATAAGAAAATAAAAATTAATTGTGGGAACCACCACAATTTATTCTACGCGATATCAATAAAGTCCAAGTCATTCAAGTCATCGATTAGAAAAATAAAAAAAAAACTTGAAAAAGTGTGACTCAAATTATTGGTCAGAGTGGGCTAATCGAATGCAAAAATACATACCCTCGCCAGAGGGGCAATTAACTTACTGACATAATGAGTTAGATTAGATCGAACCCTCCTTTGAGGATCAAACTTCGGCCAGGATTTAGGCATATTATGATAGCATAACCAATATTCCTCCCGAGAATTAAACAGAAAGAACCCCTAGTTCGAAATTAATCCTGCCATTGCATACATACATAATTGGCCATTACAACCCTTCAGTCAGGATTACGGCCACTCATGTTGTGTGCCTTAATTTTATACTTGAGTGACGGGACCTACAGTTTAACGTGGACTCCGAACGACAGATTTTTTTGAGAAACTTTTTCATGACAGGTTTATTTACTCTCAGAGTTTTTGCCAGAAATCTGCTGAGAGGAAGTCGCCTAAGAAATACTTTTTTTCATATTTCGTTTTGATGTCTGGCCTGGGGCTCGTACCCGGGCTTTTACGTCTAATAAGCCCACACATTGCCTATCGACGTAGTCTAGTAGCAACAATCTTTATATTCAAGAACTGGGTCCAGGATGTCAGAAAGTAAGAGGACAAAAACCTCCGTACTATTATGACAAGAGCATGCTACTGATGCATGAGGTGAAAGACAATCTCTTCCTCCTCCTCGGACCCACAGCCCCTGCAGAAATTATTTTTCGAAATGTCAAGTCTTTCGGCACGCCCACCAATAGGACAGTGGCCCTTGAGAAACGCCATTGTACTGTGGATGACCATGGGATTTAAGGATAAAAGTGAGCCTCGGTCCTTTTCTTATCCATACGTTTACAGTAGACTCTAGAAAATAATGCCTTGGTTGGATTGGAACAGAGTGCACTGGCAATCAGGACAGAAGGCTGCCAGAGGCAAAAAATGTTATAACTTATCGGCCTATCAAATACAGGGATTTCTTCAAGATTGGGCGTAGTGTGAATATATATTCTGTGATGGACTTACATACATACATAGATACATACTTGGCCATTACAACCCTTGTATTTGTATTTTGTATTTGTATTTATTTATTAAATTTGAATTTCTGATACAACAAGACATAATATCTTATAATTTAAAGTATCAGAACTTTAATTTAATATCTGTCAGGATTACAGCCTAGCTTGTGTGCCTTAATTTTATACGTGAGTGGCGGGACCTACAGTTTAACGTCGACTCTGAACGACAGATTTTGAGAAACTTTTTCATGGCAGGTTTTATTTACTCTCAGAGTTTGTGACAGAAATCTGCTGAGAGGAAGTCGCCGTAGAAATATTTTTTTTTTTGATATTTCGTTTTGATGTCTGGCCTAGGGCTCGAACCCGGGCTTTACGTCTAATAAGCGAACACACTATCTACTAGACTACGGTGACTGTGCTAGAGATTATCAGGTCTAATATTTAATCAATTCATTGGCGAGTGTCCTTTTAGGGTTTACCTCGAGCCGCCCACATTGGATACGATAGCGACGCTAGAGGGTAAAATCCATGGCCGCAGAGATTTGATAGAGAAAGAAAGAAGAAATCTCTCGTTGTAATGGGGCTTTTCTTAAAACTGAAACTTAAGACCTAACCTAACTTATTATGAAACTTTTTAAAGCTAACCTAACTTATTATGAATCTTTTTTAAACCTAACCCAACTTATTATGAATATTTTTAAACCTAACCTAACATATTATGAAACTTTTCAAACCTAACCTAACATATTATGAATCTTTTTAAACCTCAAACCTAACTTATTATGAAACTTTTCAAACTTAACCTAACATATGAAACTTTTCAAACCTAATTTAACTTATTATGAAACTTTTGAAACCTAACATAACTTATTATGAATCTTTTTAAACCTCCAACCTAACTTATTATGAAACTTTTTAAACCTAACCTAACTTATTATGAAACTTTTTACCCACCAGTCTCCTCTAATTTTAATTAAAAAATTTTAAATTTTTCTTTCAGGACGACGACATGGGTTTCGGTTCGCGCATGGACTGCTGCGGGCAGTTTGTCAAATACAGTCTGTTTGTCTCCAATTTCATAATCTTTGTAAGTCGAATATCTCTTGATGGAGTTTTCTTGTACAAGTTTTGAAATCTCTTCCAATTTTTCTTTGCAGGTTGGCGGTGCTACTGTATTCTGTTTAAGCTTATGGACTCTCGTTGATCGTAGTTTTATGAATGAATTGCTCGGAACAAATCTATTCTCAGGAGCTGTTTATGTTCTACTCGTAACCTCAGTGGCCATATGTTTGTTATCGTTTTTGGGTTGTGTTGGTGCCGGTAAAGAAGTGAAATGTTTATTGTTAACGGTGAGTAGTACTAAAGGGGGGGGGATTAGTTTTTCATTATTTTTTTAAATTTTATTTCCTTTTTTAGTACTTTATTATTGTGGCTCTAGTGTTTGTTACAATGTTAATTGGCGGCATATTGGGTTATGTATTCCGGGAGAGAGTACAGCAGACTATGAGACAGGTAAACGTGTAAGAGATAATACGTTTAAGAAAGATTCCAACATTTTTCTTCTTCTTTTGTTTTAAGGAAATGCGTTCAACTATGGCTTTATATGGCAGTCGTCGTGACATAACCCAAGCCTGGGATCAAACCCAAGAACGCTTACAATGTTGTGGCGTTGATACCTGGCACGATTGGAATCGTTTTGGCCCAATACCTGAATCTTGTTGTCAGGAAATTTTCGGTGGCCAACGTAAAGAATGTACCATTTTCCCTACGATTACGAATTTGTACAGTCAGGGTTGTTTGTATGTAACATCGAATTTTATACGAGATCATGCGGCTATTATTGGTGGTACATCTATAGCGGTGGCAATAATAATGGTGAGTGTAAACGATTGCTTTATGGAAGCCGAAGATAGTTTTAAAGTTTTCTTTTTATTCTTTTAGATTTTTGGCATGGTTTTCTCTTGTCTTCTATTTAATATGATTGAATAAATAGTTAAGAATTAAGGGTAATTATTCTCTCTCTCTCTATTTCGTTTTTTGTACTAAAAAAATTTATTTTTAATAATAAAAAATTAAAAATAATTTTTTTTAAATTATTTTTAATAATAAAAAATTAAAAATTAAAAATAATTTTCGTTATTAAAAAAATTTTTTTTATTTAATTTTTTATTAAAAAATGATAAAAAAAAATTTAAAAAAAAAGTAAAATAATTATTTATTAACACGTTCACGCCGGCGCTTAAATTCATGGTTCGCTCTATCGGACGGCAGCTGTTTAGTAACAATACAATGGTATCGTTTAAAGTTTTGTGTATTTTTTCGGGAATTTGTCCCATCCTCATTAAATCTTTTGAATTTTTACGGTGAAATAGAACAGCGTGACTGTCAGGTATTTTTTTTCGACAGTCGAACTGTTAAAGATCTAAATATTTGGTATTACGTGTGTTCTAATAGCATGATTAAGTGCGGGCCACCGGTGGTACGCGCCGGCGTGAACGTGTTAATTAAAAAATCATTTAATTTTTTTTTCACTTTGTTAAAACAATTTTATTTAATTTTTTATTATTTAAAAAAAAAATTAAAATCTTTTTAAAAAAAATGTTAATAATTTAAAAAAAAAAATTTTTTAAATTAAATTTAAATTTTAAAAATTTAAATAATAAAAAATTAAATAAAATTGTCTTAATAAAGTGAAAAAAATAAATAATTTTTTAATTAATACATAATTATTTTACTTTTTTTTAATATTTTATTATTGTTTTAATAAAAAATTAAATAAAAAAAATATAAAAAAAAATTTTTTTATTAAAAAATAATAAAAAATTAAATAAAATTGTCTTAATAAAGTAAAAAAAAAATTAAATAAATAATTTTTTAATTAATAAATAATTATTTTACTTTTTTTAATAAAAAAAAGTAAAAAAAAGAATTGTTTTTAATAAAAAAAATTTTATTTAATTTTTTTTTCATTTTATTTAGAAATTTTTTATTATAAAAATAAGTTTAAAAATTTAAAAGTTAACTTATAAGCCAAGACATTTTCACATTCTAATGGTTTAATAATGTTGAAGTCAATTGGTTGTAAGTTTTGCCTAAAAATTCAAAAACAAAATTCTTAAAAGTATTATAACACTGTATGTAGTCTTTTTTAAAAAAATTAAGCACAGGTTTCTAGACAAAAAAATCTGTGCTAAATGCAATTGTAAAGTATTTTTCTTTTTAAATTTGTATGTAAAAACCTGTCAATATTTGTCGTTGTTTTTTTTTTTTTTTTTTTTGTAGTACAGTGTAATTAATTAAGCAATCATTTATAATGTTCGTGTATAATGCATTTTGTTCATAATTATTGTATTTTTCCATTGAAAACATTTTTTTCTTTAATTTTTCCAATACATTTTTTGTTTGTTTATGAATTTAAGTTTGTATAAAATTAAGTAAAAAAACAAGCATATTAATTATAGTACTTAAAGTTTAAATATCATAAAAATTTTATTAAAAATATTAAAAAAAAATTTTAAAAAATTAAAAAAAAAATTTTAAAATAAAAAAAAAATATCACATACACTCTCTCTCAAACCTTTTAACCTAAATAATCCTTAAGCACATTTAAATATTTGTATGAATATATAAAAAAATTATAGAATACCTTAAACTTAATGAAGATTTTAATACCGCCGCCGCCGTGTTGCTTTTACCCGCCTCATACCACCATTGCCACAAGCCGTTATGCCTTGAGGGATTGGCCAAGGGATCACCATGCGGTATTCTAGCTGAGGGTATAACACCCCAACGATATTCTTCTACTTCTTGTGCCAAGAACTGCAGCTCTAAAGGATACAGATTTGCCAAATTGTAACGCTCACAAGGATCTTTATCCAAATTGAAATAACAAGGCGCCTTCAAAGGTTCACATTTGTAAATCGCTTGCTTGAAATCTTCTTTATTATCCGGACATTTAAAAGTTGCCTGCAGTCTCAAGCTTCTTATCACATCCTCCGTTAACTCCAAATCGCCCAAATGTTTATGAACTTCCGAATTCAACACCTGCTGTTCATAATGTTTTGCCTCCTCCTGCTGTTCCTCGAAGTTTATATCACCCAACCATGTATCATATTTGCCGTTAAAGGATGAACCATTTACATACTTCAAGTGGCCTCTCATATAGGCTGAATAGCCGAAAACATCATCGTAAACATGCAGTAGACGTCGTGGCTGTGGTTCTAGATTCTCATTTAAGGCAGGCCATAGATTAAGACCATCCACATTCAAGTCAGCAGGCAAGGTTATACCCGCTGCTGCTGCCAATGTAGGCAACCAATCGATGGCATGTATTACTTGATTGCTGGCATAGCGTTTCTGCTGCAACAACGGACTCCAGATTAAGCCGGCTGAGCGTATGCCTCCCTCCCAGGGGGACTCTTTTTGCTGAAAGTAAAGATTCAATTGAAAAATATTAAAAATGTATAAAAATGTAATGGAACTTACGCCTCTAAATGGATAATTCGAACCACTATTAGAATGTATGCCTACAGTTGGGGCACCATTATCGGAGTACAATAAAATGATGGTGTTATCCAAAATGCCCTTTTCCTTCAAGGCCTTAACGGTATGGCCCACACTCTTATCCAAAAGGGAGACCATTGCTAAAAAAAAAAGGAGAACAAAAGACGAGAAAGGAAGAGAAAAATATTGAAAACTTTAACTACAAAAGTGGCGATGCAAACATGGGCACTTTTCGAGGCGTTAAGGATGTATGTTCTAACACTTACCAGCATATTTCCTTCTTTTGGGATCCGTGATGTACATAAACTTCTTGACTTCCTCTTCGGGAGCCTCCATTGGATTATCCTCATTGCCTGTGTGAACAGCCAAATGGCTTAAAAGTAAAAATAAAGGCTTCTCCGTGTTATGGTTGCGAATAACATGCTCAGCCTCTTCCGTAAACAAGTCGGTGGCATAAATGCCATCAAATTCAGGACAAGGTTTCAGGTCACATCTCATATCCAGTCCAGTATAATTACGTTCCTAGAAGAATTTGCATTTCAAACAATTCAATTCAGTTAAAATAAAACCCTAATATACTCACCAACATTCTCATTTGATGATCATAATAGCCTATATAGCCCGAATAATAGCCTACATGATGATCGAAACCCCGATACAAGGGAGTCATTTCTTTGCGATAGAAGCCCAAATGCCATTTACCCACTAAATTGGTGCTATAACCGGCATCACGAAAGATTTCCGGCATTAAACGTTCATTTAACGGCAAGCCCCAGGGTTCATCGTTGACTATAACAAAGTGATGCATACCTTAAGGCAAAAACAAGGCTTTAAACAGGGTTTTAATGGGGGGAAAGTAAACAAATTATGAATACCCGTATGTATGGGATATTTCCCCGTCAAAAGAGTGGATCTCGAGGGTGTACACAGGTTGGGTACATAATTTTTATTCAAAATAATACCATTATAGGCCAAGGCATCAATGTTGGGGGTTAAAATTTGATTGGAACCATGAAAGCTGATATCATTGAAGCCCTAAAGTTGGAAACGGAAGGAATTTAGGCATCTCTCACTCTTTCCTTAATGTATTGTGAGCAGATTGAGGTCTAGATCTCTTTTAAAAGCTCTTTTTTAGGTACTGTGGAGGTGTTTTGCTTTGTTTATGTGTGTTTAGTGAGGTTACTTACCATATCGTCTATTAAAATGATAACAATGTTGGGTTTCTCACTCGGCTGTGGCTGCTGTTTTGGTTTGTGTACATTGTTTTGTTGCTGTGCTTGGGTTAAAAGTGGTAAGTATACGAATACGACAAATATAGCAACAAAAGAGAGCCAGGGGAGGTATGGGCAGAGGTGTAACAGCATCTCGGGGGGTTATATCGGTGTTTCCAGGTAAAATAAGCAAGTTCTGACTGAAAATAACCAAAATAAAAGCCGAATAATTTAAATTTTTAGTGGTACAGTGGTGGGAAGGGCGGACTACGGTTGTTATCTAAGTTTAGTTTGTTGTCTCGGCTATAATTTGGCTCCGCTAATTGGTGGTGAGAGAAAATTGCTATATTCTAGACACACACCGGCTTTTGCACCATCCTGGGGGGGGGGGGATTTGGATGGGTCAAAGTCGCGTCTTTCTTTAGTCTTTAGTCTTTAGTCTTTAGTCTTTAGTCTTTAGTCTTTAGTCTTTAGTCTTTAGTCTTTAGTCTTTAGTCTTTAGTCTTTAGTCTTTAGTCTTTAGTCTTTAGTCTTTAGTCTTTAGTCTTTAGTCTTTAGTCTTTAGTCTTTAGTCTTTAGTCTTTAGTCTTTAGTCTTTAGTCTTTAGTCTTTAGTCTTTAGTCTTTAGTCTTTAGTCTTTAGTCTTTAGTCTTTAGTCTTTAGTCTTTAGTCTTTAGTCTTTAGTCTTTAGTCTTTAGTCTTTAGTCTTTAGTCTTTAGTCTTTAGTCTTTAGTCTTTAGTCTTTAGTCTTTAGTCTTTAGTCTTTAGTCTTTAGTCTTTAGTCTTTAGTCTTTAGTCTTTAGTCTTTAGTCTTTAGTCTTTAGTCTTTAGTCTTTAGTCTTTAGTCTTTAAATAAAGTGGAATTGCGAAAATCAAATTTCAACTTGGGGGCTCACGCGACTCGAACTCATGCTGCAAAATTCTTCTCCAACGACGAGGCGGCTACACAACACATGCACCATAAACCATCTTCGAGGATGTTGGTATGTCAATTATACTTATGCAAACCAAAAGCGTAAAAAGAAAGTGCGAATTAATTTACAAACGTTGATGAGCGAACAAATGAACCAAAGATCAGTGTTGTAATTAAGTCCTGTACTAAAATAGTGTTGCCATTGAGGAAAATTTTTTTTAAACAAGTCCTGAAAAATAAATAGTACTAAAATAGGAAAATATTAAATGATGTTTATTTCTTAGTTTACAATAATTAATTAAATTACATTTTTAGACAAAAAAAAAAAATTAAAATAAAGAGAGATGCACACACATTGAACAAAAATATAAACAGTTTTGTTTGGTTAGAAATAACAGAAGTAGCAACACTTATTATGATTGTGTTTATTCTCTGCTAAAGTAAGTTCAAGTTCATTAACTGCGCTTTTTTATTGTTTTTTTTTTGTCGTTGTTGTTTTTCAGAGAGTTTGCAAAGAAAACATTACGAAAAAGTGAAACCAATGCAACTTCTTAACACGTTGACTGCCACGAGCGTTTATAGTAAAATCTCCTTTAGGCCACGCTGTAAGAAGCTTATTCTGCTGGGTATTCTCACTGATATTTTAAAAATATAAATAAATAAAAAATATATAAAATGCTTTAAAGTCTTACATTCCATATAGTTTTCTTAATAAACCATTTTCGTATTACTTTTATAACAATAGTTTATATTAATTCTATTCTATTATACATTTAAGTTTATATTAATAAATATAGTTTATTTTAATTAATATAGTTTATATTAATTAATTTATTTATAATAATTAATTAATATAGTTTATATTAATTAATTTATTTATATTAATTCATATAGTTTATATTAATTTTAATTAATATAAATTTATATAAATAAATTTATTTATATATAAATTTATATTAAATTAAATTTATATAAATACATTTATTTATATATATATTTATATTAATTATATTAAATTAAATTTATTAATTAAATTTATATAAATACATTTATTTATATATATATTTATATTAATTAATTAATTACATTTATATTAATATAGTTTATATTAATTAATTTATTTATATTAATTAATATAGTTTATATTAATTTTAATTAAATTATAAATAAATACATTTATTTATATATAAATTTATATTAATTATATTAAATTAAATTTATATATTAAATTTATATAAATACATTTATTTATATATATATTTATATTAATTTATATTAATTAATTAATTAATTTAAATTAATATAGTTTATATTAATTAATTTATTTATATTAATTATAAATTTATTTATATAAATTATTAATTTATTTATATAAATTATTAATTTATTTATATAAATTATTAACTTATTTATTTATAATAATTAATTAATATAGTTTATATTAATTTTAATTACATACATACATAATTGGCCATTACAACTCCTCGTCAGGATTACGGCCTAGCTTCTCAACACCACTCATGTTGTGTGCGTTAATTTTATACATGAGTGGCGGGACCTACAGTTTAAAGTCGACTCCGAACGACAGATTTTTTTTTTTTGAGAAGCTTTTCATGGCATTTTTTTAATTAATTAATATGTATAGTTTATATTAATTTATTTATATTAATATAAATTTATATCCTTATATTAATTTATGTATATTAATATACATAGTTTATATTAATTTAATATATTATATTAATTTAATATAAAATTAATATAAATAAATTAATATAAACTATATAAATAAATTAATATAAACTATATAAATTAATTAATATAAACTATATTAATTAATATTCAATAGTTTTCTTACTTCCTCAGCGAAATATATTTTTAAATACATACGAATATCCTTCGCAAGTAGTCAAATAAGCGTCACTCCAATACGTGTTAAAGGAAAAAAAGAGAATTATTTTATAATTTTAACGTTTTTTTACATATTTTTTTTATGGATATTTATGTTTTAGAACTGAATTACAAAAGGTCTCCTTCACGGCAACACTGATATTGGGATATTTATGTTTCAGGACTTTATGACAAAATTTCTCCTTCACGGCAACACTGATGGTTGATTTATTTGTTTATTCGTTCATAAAAGTAAAAGTTTGTAAATTACTTCACACATTCCTTTTTGTGTTTGGTTTGAATAAGTACAAATTTAAGCCCCTTTACTGATGAAAAGGAATCTATAGTGCGTGTGTGTGTGTGTGTGTTGTTTGTATAGCCCCCTTTTTGTTGGAGTAGAGTTTGTAGAGTGCGTTTGTTTTGTTTATTTATTCTCTGTTAAAGTAAGTTCAAGTTCACTAACGGGGCTTTTTTTATTGCTTTTTTGTTTTTATTTTTTTCAGAGAGACTGAATGCAAAGAAAACGTTACCAAAAAAAAAAAATGAAACCAAACCGGTACAACTTTTTAAAGGAAAATATGAGGATTATTGTTAATTTAAATGTTTTTTGTAGAACAAAAACCCCATAATAACAGGAAAAACTACTTTTTTTATAGAACATGGTTGGTCTAGGTTTTATTCATATAGTTTTGCTTTTGTTTCATAGGAAATGTTGTTAAAAAAAAACAATCCCTAAAAGTGTTGTCAATCATGGTTAATTTTTTTTAATGTTTTTTAGTTTTTTTTGTTTTTTTTATATCTTAAGTTTAATTTATTGTTATTGTATTACAGACAGTCGCAGGTTTATTTTTATAATATTTTCTTTTGTTTAACAGCTTAATTGCCCTCATTCTGAATACACATATGTACATATGTATGATGAAATTTTAATTATTCTGTTAATAATGTAGTGGGGTAGGCAAGGTACGGCATACAGACTTAATAAAAAAAATCATACCGTCTTGATTAACTTGAAATAAGAATAAAAACAACAACATGTTTAAGATATTTAAAACAAAATTAGGTTAATAACCAACCGTTTGAAGTTCAAGGCACAAATAATCCCAAAAATATTCTTAAAAAAAACCTTAATACAGCATCCTAAAACACAATCATAACAGCAAGCGTTTCTTTACAAGTGTTGTTTTTTTTTCTTACACCCCCAAGTATGTAATTTCTAATTCAATACAACTGTTGTGACCTTCAGCTTTAAAGGCCATTAAGGTGTAACCAACCGACCGCCTGCTTTGTTTCTCTAAACAATTGGTTACTTAAAAACGTTCTATTATTATTTGTTCTGTGAGGAGGTTAAGGCTGTTATTAGTTAACACAACATTACAAGTTTAAATTGTTCTTCTTAATTTCAAGATTTTGATTGATAACAATTCCGTAATCGTGACTGTTTAATGGAAAATAAATTTTTGTTTAACTTCAATTGTATAATATTTAATTATGTTTAAATACATTAATCTTATGGCTAATAAAATTTATTTAAATTACAACAACAACAACAACAAAATTTAAACGTGGCTTGATTTGCATGTTTCGGAAACCACTTATGCCAACGATATGTTTTAAAAACAATGTTAAAAAAACATACTTCAAATCGATTATGGGAAAATATTTGAAAATTTGTTTACAAAATACAATTATTCGTACAAATTTTAAGAAAAATGAATCGATTATTTTCTTAAATTAACCATAAAATTATACTACATACATAAAGGGGTTTCCTATAAGAAATATAAAAAAAATCATAAAAAATTTACATTTTTTAAAAAGTAACCGATTATTTTCACAAAGTAATCGTTTATTTCCATAAATAACCGTAAACTTTTATGAAATAAATGCTTTTTTAAGCAAACTAATAAACATATTTATACTAAAGTTTTGAAAACTAATAATAATACAATAACGAATAATCGGTTACGTTATACTACATAAAGGGGTTTCCTATAAGAAATATAAAAAAATCATAAAAAGTTTAAAATTTTTAAAAAGTAACCGATTATTTTTCAAAGTAACCGTTATTTCCATAAGTAACCGTAAACTTTTATGAAACAAATGCTTTTTTAAGCAAACTAATAAACATATTTATATTAAAGTTTTGAAAACAAATAAAAATACAATAACGAATAATCGGTTAAGTTATACTACATAAAGGGGTTTCCTATAAGAAATACAAAAGAAAATCATAAAAAATTAAAAAATTTTAAAAAGTACCCGATTATTTTTTAAAGTAACCGTTATTTCCATAAGTAACCGTAAACTTTTATGAAATACATGCATTTTTAAGCAACTTATAAACATATTTATACTAAAGTTTTGTAAACTAATAAAAATACAATAACGAATAATCGATTGCTTTATACTACATAAAGGGGTTTCCGATAAGAAATACAAAAAAAATTAAAATTTTTTAAAAATTAACCGATTATTTTTCAAAGTTATCGTTTATTTCCAGAAGTAACCGTAAACTTTTATGTAATAAATGCCTTTTTAAGCAAACTAATAAACATATTTATACTAAAGTTTTGAAAACAAATAAAAATACAATAACGAATAATCGATTACTTTGCCACAGTCGTCACTATATTTTGTTAAATAAATGTTTTTCTACAAAAAATTAATAACAAAATTAAAGTAAAGTATTAAAACTAAACATAAACAAATCTCTTAATACAAATTTTTGAAAAAGTAATCGGTTTTTTTTACTAAAGTAACCATAAAATTTTGTTAAATAAACCGTTTCTTATAGGAAATAACATTATACTCGTATTATTTAAAAAAATGAATAAATAAAAATTTTAATTGCTTTCAAAGAGTTCAAAAGCTTCAAAGCAATAAAAGTAATCGGTTACCGAAGATAATGTAAATAACATTTTCATAAAATAAATAAAATTTACGGTCTTTAATATCTCTAAGACAGCAAAATTTTGTGTTATGAAACAAAAATCGATGACTACTTTTTAAAAGTAATCAGTTTTATGGCTTATAATACTGATTTATTAATATTATATTGTTTTAATTGAGCAATAAAAATATGATTTAAATAAAAAAATTCTATTATCGCAAACGGTTATCTAATAATCGGCAATTTAGTAATCATTTTTGATGCGCCACAATTAAATTATTTATTGTTTGTTAAGAAATAAACTAATGGTTAAAATATTAGGCGCACACGTACAAGTAATATAATATAAATTTTACAATTTTCCTTAAAAGTAACCGATTACTTTTAGAAAGTAATCACTTTAGGAATAACATATCATATTCAACAAAATAATGTACATATATTCTTACTTATAAGCCAATTTTTTAGGTATTGTTAATAAGTAACCGATTACTTTTTAAAGTAAGCGATAACTTATTCATCGATTAGTGTTTAAGGTAGAATATAATATAATTTTTTTTATTTTAATAACACCAAATAAATAAATCAACAAAATAATGTACATTCTTCCTTATAAGCCAATTTTGTATGTATTGTTAATAAGTAACCGATTACTTTTTAAAGTAAGCGATAACTTATTCATCGATTAGTGCCTTAAGGCAGAATAAAATATAATTTTTTCATTTTAATAAAACCAAATAAACCAAATGGAAAATTATTTTAAAGTTATTTATTATAAGTAACTATTATTAAACTTTTAATTCTATTAAACCATTATTTTTATTACTGTTTTATTTTATATTTACGTTTAGTAAGTACTCGATATTTATTTTTCCTTCAATTCTTAATTAATTTTTTTTTCTCAGCCAGTATATAATAAAATATTTTATTCTTTTAATTTTAATCCTTTTTTGATTTTTTTTTTCTTTCTTAAAACTCACTTTTAAACTCTTTTTAATTACACAATAGCACACAAAATTCCAATTTTTACGATCCTTTCCGTTCGGTTTACTAACCCCAACTAAATTTTATTCTAAACAAACAGTAATATTTCAATGGTTACACCACCTGCATGCAATAATAACAGCCTCCCTTTATAACAGCGATTGTTTAACAGCAAAGATCAGCAAGTGTTATGTTAAGAACATAAACAATGTTATTGTACAAGTAAACATGCATGCACACATATAAATAAAAAACACACGAAAATATAAATAAAAAAACAAAACTATACAGACAACAACTTCATTCAAGATTCTAATTAAAAGCCACATATACACTACCCCTTTAACATATGTATGTATGTATGTCTATTAAGAAACAAACACATCAATACAGGGCATAGTGTTTGGAGAGGATGAAAAAAAACTTGTTACGATTAACATTCATCACAATAACAACATATGTATATAGAAGGTTTCTCATTCTACTCTGTTTGATTTAGACAGGCCTCTCTTTGGAGTAATTGACGTAAGCATAGTATAACTTTGCATGTGTGTTATGTTGTATTTAATGCTCATATGATATTTGTTTAATCTTCTAAATAAGTGTGTGTTGGTTGACTGTTGCACAAACAGAATTTTTTTTCTCATTTGATACTCCTTTCGTATGATCTATAAACGTTTGTGTTTGTTGTCGTTAACATCTGTATTGTTTTTACTTACCCCCTCTTACTGTTTTTTTTTTCAGAGTAAGTAGCACGTTGTTTTTGCTTATCTTTCTTTGCAAACGAAGTTGAGTTTTTTTTGGCGTAACTTTGTTATTGTGTTCGGCTTGTGTTTATTGTTGTAGTGCTTTTAATTACTTCATTATTGCCTTTATGTGTGAATGATGTGTTTTTTATTTACTGTATTTCATGTAAGTAAGTAAGTAAGTATAAGTGTGTATTTGCTTATTGTTCGGCTTGTAAGTGTGGCATGGTTTTTATTTCTTATTGTGTAATGTTTGTATGTATGCGGGTGTTTTTGAAACGTTCGTGTACTTGGTTAGTACAAATGTATTGCATAGTAGTGGACTAGTTGTTGTTGTCTTTTTAATAACTTCATTATTGCCGTAACAGGTTCTTTATTTGTTTCTTTTTCTTGTAAAAACTTACATGTTTTTTTTTGATTGTTGTTTAAGTAATTGTTTTTATAGTTGCTTGTTCAGAGATTTGTTCCGCGTGTATGTGTCAATACTTGTCTTTTGTTCTTATATTATTTTGTTGGTGTTTGTATGATGATTACATAATCATGATCTTGATAACATTACAACATTGATAACATTACAACATTGTAATGTTATCAAGATGCTTACAATTTTCATGGTACATATTTCAAGGTTATCAATTAACTGTTAAAAAGCAATTACATACTTTTATTATTGTTGTTGTGTGTATGCGTTTTTTTATGTTACGGTGTGGGTGGAGCTATGGATGCTTTTACTAGTTGCTTTAGAGGTAATTAGAGGTCATTTGCAATTGCTTCTATATTTTTAAAGTTCAATTAAAACCCGATTATATCTATGTAAGCTGTGTAAGAATTATAAAAATAGTTTAATTAGGCAAAATTAAAAAAAAAAATTAAGATTTATCACTTGATTTATAAATAATTTCAAACACATTTTTTATTGCCACACCACAGTGCGAGTGTCTAGGAATGATTTCTGTAAGACAAAAAGTTATCAGACGAACGTACATATGTTTGTATGGAAAAACACTCAATTTAGTTTGTCGTCTTACAGAAACAGGACGCTAAGTCGAATTTCTTCTGAATGGGCAATCACACACGAGAACAATTATGCTGGCAGCTTGTAGGCAAGAGAGGTGAGGAGAGTGGGTTTTTGCTGGCATAATTTTTCAACCATCTTCTACCCCACACAAACCAATACATAAACAACAGAAAACCAATACACATACATTTATAAAACAGCACGTGCAGAAAAATTTGTTGTCGTTGTGCGTTGAGTAAACTAATACACACAAAGCAGAGTACATGTATACAATTTTATGCCAGATGGAATAGTCTCGTCGTGTGTGACTGAAAGAATAAAAATTATGCGGCTTACAAAATAGTCTCGTGTGTGATAGCACAATGTGAAGAAAACACTCTGTTTTAAATCGTCTTACCGTACGTAAAAAGGAGTAAGGGCCTGTTTTTGAAGCAAGAACGTTTTAAAACAAACGTTTGTTTGTTTGGAAATCATTGAATTTTAGTCGTCTTACAAATACTGGGGATAAAAACGTCTTACCGTCCTTGATGTTCTCTTTAAAAAACTTCTCTCAATGCAATAATTACTACCATTGTCATTTAAGTAGTAGTTGTTGTTTACTCTCTCACCACAACACCACTTGTGTGTGTGTGTGTGTAAAACTGAGCTTATTTTCATAAATAAATGGCATTAAGTAACGGCCTTCTGAAGAGAGATGCTCTGCTAACGCAGTACTAAGTACTAGGTGTTGTTCTTGCTGTAGTCTTAATTGTTCAGAAAGTATAGTGACCGTTACACTGACACATGATCGGTTGCACTTGAAAAACAATGGGGATTTGCACGATTTGTTTACTTTCAATTTGGTTTTTTTTTGTTAGCTTTTGTAAATAATTTAAGAAATTAATGTGAATATAAACAAATCAAATACGTGTGTTACAATTAACTTGAAAGCAAAAATATTTAAATCTTAATAAAGCAGAAAAAATAAATAAAAACCTGTTACTGTTTACGATTGAATACTTTTTTGTCTGTTAAAATAAGAGCAATTGAAAATGAATTTTTGCTTTAATAATATATTGTTAGATTTAAAACCCAGTAACAAGTTTAATAAGTTTGCAATTTTCACTAATTAATAATGTTTTTCCAAAAGGAGCAATGGAAAGTAGTTATGCACATTACTTAGTAGTAAACATTCGATGGCAACACCGTTTTTTATTGTTGGTTTTACTTGATTATGCATTGTATTACCTCGTATGGGTATTATCAATAGAAAGCTTTTCCTTGCAAAAAACCTTTTCACGGCTTTATGTATGTGAGAGAGAGAGAGAGAGGGGTAAATTCATGCGTTTAATTGTGTTCACTTGCAATTTACTTGGTTGGGTTGAAGTTGTTCTCTCACATTTATATTATCAAAGAAATCAACAGCTACTAACTATTGCTATTTGTGAGAAGTAAGAGAAATAGATTGAGAGAAATAATTAATGCAACTCTTTATTTACATACGTTTAGTTTCAAAAGCCATAAAAAGATTATCAACCTCTGGGCAAACGAATATTCATTAACAAGCGCTAAAGCATAGTACAACACAGGCTGTCTGTCGAGCGGTAAAAACGTAACAAACAAAAACAAAACAGCAGCGCTAAATATAAACAACAAACCTTAATTGCATGTGGTTCATGAGGGGCATTAGTGGATGATAGACGAACACATACATACATACAAAGAGCGTATAAGTGAGTGATAATAGAGTGTTTAGTTTAACGTTTGAATTTTAAATGAGTGTGTGATTTTAATGGAAAAAAAGATAGAGAGAGAGAGTGTGTAGGACACAAACAAAACTGTTATAAAATCAAAACCATTTTAGAGAGAGAGAGAGAGAGAGAGCAAACAAGCACAGCCATTATTTGTTGACAATTTATCACCACAAAACGATCAATAATTGAACACAATAGAAGATGATTGGATTAGGGTGGCTAATGATTATTATTGAATTTGAATTGAAATTCAAACTGAGATTAATTTAAAACGATTAATTAAATAAAACACAAGTGTAAAATAAATTAAATATTTTATAATAAATATAAATAAATTTAAATTTGCATACAATTTAAAAATAAAGAACGCAGACAATCTGTGGGAAATGAACTGTTAATTTGATAATTTCTCTCTCTCTTTGAATCGGTCTCTTTAAATGGTGAAATTGGTGAAAATATATTTTTGAAAAAATGCTTTTTCAATAAGAATTTATCTTTAGCAATTATCATTAACTAATTGCATTAACAACAAAGCAATAACAATAAAAACAATATAATAATAAAAAAACCGTCGATTATAATTATCATAACGTGAGATTTTCGTGTTTTATAATGCAACTGATAAAAATAAAAATTAAAATCATGAAACAAAATACATATTCAATAAAATTTAACCTTTAAAAACGTTTTCAATGGAAAATATTTTACAAAACTTTTTAAATTAAATATTTTAACTTTTTTTTTTGCTTCTTAATTAAAACGTTATTAAGCAAAACTGAAATAAACAAGAACGCTTTAACATGCATAAAAAATTTAAAAATTGTTAGCGTTAAAAAAAGAATAAATAAAAATAAAGAATAATATTAAGCCATAGGCCCGATACTACAAAATATAAGTAATTAAATATTAACCATTTGGGGGTTGAAAATTAAAACAAAACCATCCACACACAATGAAATGAAAGCTTTAATTGGAGTGATAAATGTATGCCTGCCATTTACTTTTTTAAATATTGTAAAGAAGACATTCCTCTGCATCCCAAATGACTTGGAGCCCATATCTCTCTGTTCGATATGATGTCGTTCTAGCTAATTTACTGACCGAAAGCAGCTGAGAATGCATTTCGATATTGTTTCGCTGCAGTTGAGATCGATGCATTATTGTTCATGTAGATATCGATAACTTAAGTTTTGAAATTTAATTCTCAAACATCGATCGCGGTTCTATTAATAGATTTGCACTTGGAAAATAGTGCCCTTGCCTTTTTTGGCCAAGATTTTTGCAATTCAAATCACTGCTTTTAATGTACCTGTGCCTCAAGCATACAAACATAATTGGCCATTACAATCCTTCAGCCAGGATTCCGGCCTAGCTTCTCACACCACTTATGTGGTGTGCGTTAATTTTATACGTGAGTGGCGGGACCTACAGTTTAACGTCGACTCCGAACGACAGAGGAAGTCGCCGAAGAAATATTTTTTTTCATCTTTCGTTTTGATGTCTGGTCTGGGGCTCGAACCCGGGCTTTATGTCTCTATGTCGAACACACTACCTACTAGACTATGGCGTCCTGCCTCAAGCAGCACTCAAAAATTAACTTTTGGACTAAGCTCGTCATCATTCTGAACAAAACATTTTCCTTTTTACAAGTATGCTCTGTATGACAGCTGCAGTAATGCATTGACAATTATTTTCTGCTTGTAAGGAACATTTAAGAAGCTTGCCCTACCTGTTCCAGACTCCATTCAACGATTACTCACCCTTAGGGTATTGTTTGCATAGAGTTGCATGTCGCCATAACCTAACATCACCAACTTTTCACAATTATCGAACCTTTAATCTCCATTTGGGAATTTCCCCTGCAATTATCTCATGGAAATATTTGAGGAGCGTCATCACTTTGACGATCGATCGTAAATAAAGAAACCATTATTCCCCGGTAATACATTATGTAGCTAATCAGCCGAAACAAAATTTAAATATTTCCACAACTGTAGTCGTAAGAACAATAGAAAAAACAACAATAATGATAATAAAAACAAATGAACATTGATAATTTTCTATGTGTCATTAAAACAAGTGACGGCTGGCTGCTTGGTTGATTGGCTGGATCATCGTTAATTGCTACTACAACGAAATCATTTGAAAGTAATTTTTCAATGCTCAACGAATACGCGAGTCATAAAACAATTAAGTGAGGAGTTACTATTTAGAC
Source organism: Sarcophaga rosellei (assembly GCA_930367235.1). Classification (NCBI taxonomy): domain Eukaryota; kingdom Metazoa; phylum Arthropoda; class Insecta; order Diptera; family Sarcophagidae; genus Sarcophaga; species Sarcophaga rosellei. Next base: position 7,817,268 of record OV884020.1, on the reverse strand, counting down.
AACCACGACTGTAGGTTACCCTACATTAACAATAATACAATACTTAGTTGAAGTAGAACAACATAGTCGTAGGACGCAAGTTCCACCACTCGACAATAACAACAGTAAACAATTTTAACCCGTATTAAAAAAGGTGCTCGATTTTCTATTTTTTAGGCGCCAATAGACTGCAATTACACCATTTCCAATTGAAGTCAACACTTGGAATGTTTTGAAATATAAAAATCATGAGGCTTAACTATTTAATTGTGCTATGTGCTACGGCCCTCATAGCACTTGTTCAGGGAGCTTGGGATGGCGATGTGAAACCAAATATTGTGATCATCTTAGCGGATGATATGGTAAGTAGCAGTGTTCTCAAATGAAAATGAAACAAATCATGCCCATTTTCTTGGGTAAATTTATCGATAACTTGCATTTTCTGCAGTAAGTTTATCGATAACTTGCATTTTCTGTAGTAAATTTATCGATAACTTGCATTTTCTGTAGTAAATTTATCTTTATCATTTTCTTGAGTAAATTTATCGATAATTTTCATTTGCTGTCGTAAATTTATTGATAACTTGCATTTTCTATAATAAATTTATCGATAACTTGCGTTTCTTGTAGTAACATTTTTTTTTCTCCTCTCCAGGGTTTTGATGATGTCAGCTTTCGTGGTTCGAATGAGTTCCTAACGCCCAACATAGATGCCTTAGCCTATAGCGGCGTAATACTTAATAATCTCTATGCACCTTCCCTATGTACACCCTCGCGAGCAGCTTTATTAACGGGTAAATATCCCATAAATACCGGTATGCAGCACTATGTTATTGTGAATGATCAACCCTGGGGTTTGCCGCTAAATGAGACAACAATGGCGGAAATATTTCGTAAAAATGGCTATTTTACTGCACTTATTGGTAAATGGCATTTGGGCATGTCACGAAAAGCCTATACACCCACTTTAAGGGGTTTCGATCAACACTATGGCTATTTGGGTTCATATGTGGACTATTATGATCATATATTGGAACAGTTTGTAAGTAATGGTCCGCAGTTTAAAAGAATTTTAATCTTTAATCTGCAAGAACAACTTTCCAGGGTAAAAATTATTCACGAGGCCATGATTTTCGGGATAATTTGAAACCGAATAGGGCATGTAATGGCACTTATGTCACCGATTTATTAACTGAGGCTGCTGTGAAACGAATCCAAAGCCATGATTATCATGAGAAACCCTTATTTATGATTCTGAGTCACTTGGCACCTCATAGTGCCAATGATGATAGGCCCTTACAGGCCCCCGAAGAGGAAATTGAAAAGTTTGCTTATATAGAAAATTCTGAGAGAAGAATTTATGCAGCCATGATGTCCAAACTAGATGAAAGTGTGGGTCAGGTGGTTAAAAGTTTAGCGGACAAGGGGGTATTAAATAATACCGTTATATTGTTTTTATCGGATAATGGTGGTCCTACCCAAGGCATGCATTCTACCACGGCCTCTAATTATCCTTTAAGAGGTGTAAGTATGTAAAAATTCTTTAGAAAAACTCTATTCAAGCCGTTTTCATATATTTACAGCAAAAAAATTCTCCTTGGGAGGGAGGGGTAAGGGCCTCTGCGGCCATATGGTCTAGGAAATTGGAAAAACTGGGCACCATATGGAAACAACCCATTTATATAGCTGACTTACTACCTACCTTAGCCTCGGCGGCCAACATAGCTTTGGATGTCAATGCTTTAAAACTGGACGGCCTGAATCTATGGTCGGCCCTTAAGTATGGCTATGAGGCAGTGGAACGGGAAATTCTACACAATATAGACGACATTTTCGGCTATGAAGTCTATAGCAAGGGAAAATGGAAATTTATTAATGGCACCACTTCGGAAGGCAAGTACGATGGGTGGTTATCTCAACGTCCTGAAAATGACAGCACTAAAGTAGATCCCCGTTATAAAATCTATGAGGAATTGGTGAAAAGTTCAGTGGTGTGGCAGGAACTGCAGAAATTTTCCTCCTCCCCTAACACCATTAACATAACCGAACTACGTTCGTCAGCATCGGTACAATGCCTATATGAATTGAATTCTACTGAGGCCTCTGCAGAGCAGTGTCATCCCTTAGAGTCTCCCTGTCTATTCGATTTGGATACGGACCCTTGTGAACAACAGAATCTCTATGAAAAATATAAAAATTCTATCATTTTAACCGACATGCTGGAGCGTATTGAATATTTCCGCCAGCAGGCCCATGAAATTAATAACAAACCCACCGATTATCGTTGTGATCCGGCGAATTTTGATGGTGAATGGACCTGGTGGGAGGATATAATTGAGGGGAATTCAGCTTCTCTAACCCAGAGATCAAGTTTTAATATCGTTTCAGTGTTAAGCAGTATTGTTTTAGTCTTAAGCTATTTATTTATCACTTAAGTTTGGAATAAAGTTCTCCCGGGGGAAGAAAATATTCCCACAGATTTGCCCGTCCCTTTAAACAATTGTAGTGGTAATTTCGCTGAAATAATTTTTTATTCACCAACAACTTAAATTAGTTTAAATTTTCTGGATTAAACTTTCACGACCTTCCTGACAGGGTGGTGAGTTATAATCACAGTCCAAAATTACTGGAAAAAAATAAGAAAGGAAAACGGGAAATTGAGCGTTTTTAAGGAAATTAGGAAACAAAAGTTAACGAACATAAACAAACACAAGGATTCTTATATAGTAAAACTCTCCTAACTCTTCCCAAATTTTCCTTCTTCCTTTCCTTTTCTAAGTTCTTTGGAATACCAATATTCGTAGTGAACGTAAGTACTTTTTTCGTATTTTCCTTATTCAAGAATCTTCCCCTGAATACATTTCTAAACTCTAAGAAAATCGATACCTAATATACTTAAAAATAGCTTTTCTTAACACTAACTTAATGTTATAAAAGAATGTGTGTTTCCACTTACCATTTGCTACAGGCTCCTCCAAAAAATTGGTCCACATGCAATTATGTCGGGAAGGATCATTGTCTATAACACTTCCGCCAGTTTTGGGTGTTAATGCAGATTCTTGTAATTCTTCCAGTCTTTGACGCATATTGGCTAAGGTACTGGCATATAAAGGATGGCCCGCTAAATTATTTTCTTCACAAGGATCCTGCCAAATATTAAAAAGACACTCCTCCTGTAAGGGATTACAAGGCGACTGCAATACCCCACATTTTACTTCTGCCTGGAAGCGTAAATTTTGTATTTTTGATGAAGTCAAAGGTGAAACATCATATTTCCTGAAGGCTTGGGAAACCAAAGAATTCTTTATTAACTCCGTGTAATTTATTTTCCTGGGGTCGGTTATATTGGGATTCCTTTCCAGTAAAACATAATCGAATTCGCCATTTATAGTAGAGCCGTTAATGTACTTCAATTGTCCCCTCATATAGGATTTAACCTCATAAATATCATCCAGCATGTGTACTATTTCTCGTTCACTGTTCTTGGTTACTAAAGTTTCCGTTTTGGACGTGACTAATTCCGGCCAGACATTTATGCCATCCAGTTGTAAATTGAAGGGTTCTAAAGAAATATTGGCTGCAGCAGCTAAAGTAGGTAACCAGTCACCTACATACATAGGCGGTTGGAATATGGAGTTTCGATTCTTTAGTAAAGGGGACCATATAGCGCCCGTTACTCTTATGCCACCCTCCCAAGGGGAATTCTTTTGCTAGAGTGGTGAAGAAATGTTATTGAAATTCTTATAAACTTGCCTTCATGCTTTAAAACTTACCCCTCTTAAAGGCCAATTGGAACCAGTATTGTTAAACAAGCCCGCCGAAGGAGCACCATTATCGGAGTAGAATATTACTATGGAGTTATCTAGCTTTTCGGCTTTAGCCAAAGCCTTGACAATTCTGCCCACACTTTCATCCAATTTAGAGGCCATAGCTTAAAAAACATCATAAGATTGAAGAATGTAAATAAACAGTTATAATACATTGGGACTAACCTGCATAGGTCCTTCTGTTTATATCGGGTATATAGGAAAACTTCTCAATTTCTTCTTGGGGCGCTTGCAATGGATCTTCATCATTGGCGGTATGGGTAGCCAAATGATTAACCATTAAGAATAGGGGCTGATCAGTTTTGCTATTCAAAATTATATTTTCGGCTTCTTGGCTAAAGAGGTCTGTTACATAACTACCAGGAGCTACACATTCCAAGTCCATATTACGACGTAAATCATAACCCAGGCTATAGTTGCTCTTAAGAAATTAAATTTTATTTTTTTCAATATTTTATTGGATTACCATTCAAAATCCATTAAGAACTTACCGGCATTTTTGATCTCATGGCGAAATAGTCTATATAGGCTCCCCAATAGCCATAGTGGGTATCGAAACCATTAAAGGTAGGCGTAAATTCTCTGCGACCCATGCCCAAATGCCATTTGCCTATTAAATGTGTGGCATAACCATTGGCTTGAAATACCTCAGCCATAGTGGTGAAATTCTCCAAAATTCCCCAAGGGTCCTCATTTAAAATGACATAATGTTGAGTGCCTATAGGAACAATAAAAATCCTCCTTACTTATCACTTCTAAACTTAGCACGTACCCAACAAAGAAAATTACCTGTATGTATAGGATATAAGCCTGTTAGTAGAGTGGCCCTAGATGGTGTACACATGGGAGGTGTATACAAACGATTCAATATCTTGCCATGATAGGCCAAAGCATCAATATTGGGCGTCAGAAATTCATTTGATCCCCGAAAACTGACATCATCGAGACCCTATATGTTAAAAAAAAGTAAAAAAAAATAGAAAAAAATAAATTTTAATTTGTTTCACATGTTTATGGTCTATTTTATGGACCGTTGATTACCAGTCTGTCCTACCATTTATGCCCTATTTACATGAGAGCTTTATTTGTTTATTTTGGCTTAAAGATGAGATAACATTTGTTAGCAAAAGTTATTCTGTCGTTTACTTTTTTGGTATTACACGAAATAGCATTGTTATTGACCCTGTTGGCAAGGTAAATGCGACGGGTGTTTAACAAATTCAAATCGCTAAATTTTTATTAACCCTTGTTTAACAGAAATTATCTTTACTTTCATATTGACGTCACAAAAAAAAAAAAAAAATTCATATGCTTATGTTCGTTGATCTTAAATCAATATACGAGGGGTGGTTATGGAATTTATAATTAAAAATTTATTAAATTTTAGTTTTCTAAAAATCTTCAGGAAATATTCCACAGGACTTAAAACTTAGATTTTGAGCAATGACAGCCACGAATACTTTTAAGCCACTTTGTATTAAAAACAAATTCTATATATTTACCATATCATCTGCCATTATTATCACAATATTGGGTGGACTCGTAGTAATGGCGGAAGTCCTTGTCAGGATCAAGGAGGGCTTAAGAAAAATTACTAGAAATATTACAAATGTCTTCATGGTGATCGTGACGTTTGTAAGCGCGTTCCGTCTGACTGAATACAAGCCTTTGCGTGGAATAATCGTTACGAATTAATTTTTATTTTGAATTCATTATACGATTGCAATTCATCTGTTAATTGTTCATTAAATAATCGACACTCTAAAAAGCTTAATAAAGATAAAAGTTCTTAATTTTTTATAGGCTGCCACAAAACTGAAGTATTTTATGCCGCTCTAAAATCGGAAACGAGCGATCATTTACTACAGGTGCACACACTCCCTTTATCTCCTTTAGTCTGCCTAATCCCATCTGTAGAGTGTGATAATATCGTCGGTGGTGGATTATTATGGGGCATTATGTTTAATGTACTATGAGCTGAATTCTGTTACATTTACCGTTAAATATGAATAATCAAAATTTAATTAAAGCCTTTATTAGAGTTGCCATATGTTTAAATATTAAAACAAAATAGTTACATACATACATACATAATTGGCCATTACAACCCTTCAATCAGGATTACGGCCTAGCTTCTCACACCACTCATGTTGTGTGCCTTAATTTTATACTTGAGTGGCGGAACTTACAGTTTAACGTCGACTCCGCTTTACTTATAGGCAGATTTGCCTATAGTTTGGGTTTCTTTCAGCTAAGAAGTCTGTAGACCTTAAGCTTTAATTGCACACAGGAAAAATGTCTTCATCACCCCAATTTGGATATTGTGATGCCTGAGTTAGCAACGTGTTGATGTTATTAGCCCGAATACGAATACCTCCCGAATAAAATAAATTAAAACAACTGTTATCGTATACTGACCTTTGGAACATTTTAATTCTTTTTTTTCTTATTGCAGAATAAATACAAGAGCCTTCAAGACTAAATTAATTTAAATCCTCTGATTTCATGATTTCAAGACCTCCCTGACAAGGTGGTGAGTTATAGTCACAGTCCAAAATTTCTACAAAAAACAAAAAGAAGAATGCAAAACATAAAATTAAATGTTTTTAAGTACAGAAGGAAACAGAAGTTAATGAAGAAAAACATGTCAAAAAGTTCTCATTTACACACACGTACATAATTGGCCATTACAACCCTTCAGTCAGGATTACGGCCTAGCTTCTCAACACCACTCATGTTGTGTGCGTTAATTTTATACATGAGTGGCGGGACCTACAGTTGAAAGTCGACTCCGAACGACAGATTTTTTGAGAAGCTTTTTCATGGCAATTTTTACTCAGTTTTTCAGGGGGTTTTAAAATTCTTTGCAATTCTGATCCTCACAGTGATCGTTAGTATTTTGCGCAATATACTCCCCCTCTATGGTCTCCTCCGGAACTCAAAACTCTGGAAAAACCGATTCGTAATGTCCTCAAAACTAGTGCTCCTTTATATGAACCCCTGTTTAACTTATTGTGTGTAATTCTACTTACCATTTGCTACAGGTTCGTCCAAAAAATTGGTCCATATGCAATTATGTTGGGAAGGATCACCGTCTATAACACTTCCTCCAGTTTTAGGTGTTAATGCAGATTCTTGTAATTCTTCCAGTCTTTGACGCATGTTCGTTAAGGTACTGGCATATAAGGGATGACCGGCTAAATTATTTTCTTCACAAGGATCCTGCCAAATATTAAAAAGACACTCCTCCTGTAAGGGATTACAGGCTGATTTTAGAACGCCACATTGTATTTGAGCCTGGGAACGTAAACTTTGTATTTTCGATGAAGTCAAAGGTGAAACATCATATTTTTGTAAAGCCTTTGAAACTAAAGAGTTCCTTATTAACTGCGGGTAATTTATTTCCCTCGGGTCCGTTACATTGGGATTTCTTTCCATTAAAACATAATCGAATTCGCCATTTATAGTAGAGCCGTTAATGTACTTCAATTGGCCCTTCATGTAGGATTTAACCTCATATATATTATCTAGCATGTGTACTATTTCACGTTCACTGTTTTCGGTAATTACAGTTTCCGTTTTCGAGGACACCAATTCCGGCCAGACATTTATGCCATCCAGTTGTAAATTAAAGGGTTCTAAAGAAATATTGGCTGCAGCAGCTAAAGTAGGTAACCAATCAGCCACATACATAGGCGGTTGGAATATAGAGTTTCGATTTTTTAGCAAAGGAGACCATATAGCCCCCGTTACTCTTATACCACCCTCCCAAGGGGAATTCTTTTGCTAGAGTGTTGAAGAAAAATGATTAAAATTCTTATAAACTTGTTTTCAGGCCTTAAAACATACCCCTCTTAAAGGCCAGTTAGAGCCAGTATTGTTAAATATGCCCGCCGAAGGAGCACCATTATCGGAATAGAATATTACGATGGAGTTATCTAGCTTATTAGCCTTAGCCAAAGCCTTGACAATTCTACCCACACTTTCATCCAATTTAGAGACCATAGCTTGAAAAACATCATAAGATTGAAGAATGTAAACAAACAGTTATAATATGTCAGGACTAACCTGCATAGGTCCTTCTGTTTATATCGGGTATATAGGAAAACTTGTCAATTTCTTCTTGGGGTGCTTGCAAAGGTTCATCATCATTGGCGGTATGGACAGCCAAATGATTGACCATTAAAAATAAAGGCTGGTCGGCCTTGCTATTCAAAATTATATTTTCGGCTTCTTGGCTAAACAGGTCTGTCACATAGCTACCCGGCACTGCACATTCCAAGTCCATATTACGGCGAAAATCATAACCCATGCTGTAGTTGGGCTGCAGAAAAATTTGAAAGAATTTTTATTTCAATATTTTATTGGATTACCGTTCAAACCCTATTACGAACTTACCGGCAATTTCGATTTCATGGCGTAATAGTCAATAGAACCACCCCAGTAGCCATAATGGCTATTGAAACCATTAAAGGTGGGGGTAAATTCCTTACGTGCGAAACCCAAATGCCATTTGCCTACTAAATGTGTTGCATAACCACTGGCTTGGAATACCTCAGCCATGTTGGTGATATTCTCCAACATTCCCCAGGGTTCATCATTCGAAATGACAATATGTTGGCTGCCTATCAAAAGAAAAGACAAAAACTCATCATAACTATCATTTCTACTTTCACTTGGTATTACAAAATAAATTACCCGTGTGTATAGGATATAAGCCTGTTAGTAGAGTGGCCCTAGATGGTGTACAAACGGGTGGTGTATACAAACGATTCAATATCTTGCCATGATAGGCCAAAGCATCAATATTGGGCGTCAGAAATTCATTTGCTCCCCGAAAACTGACATCATCGAGGCCCTATTTGTTAAAAAAAGTAAAAAAAATAGAAAAAATTAGAAAAATAAATTAAATTTAATTTGTTTCACATGCTTATGGTCCATTTTATGGACCCTTTTATTATACCGTTGATTATCAGCATGTGTAAGGGTTTATGGCATATTTGCTCTTAAGATTTATTCGTTTATTTTGGCTTAAAAACAACATGAGATAATATTTGTTAAACGAAAGATATCTGACGTTTATTGCGTGATGACGATACACAATGTTGCTGAGATATTGACACTTGTGGCGAGGCAAATAATCGCCACCATTCTCATAATACGCTCAAACCGGAGTTGATAATTCCTGTCCTATGGAGTCTCCTGGATTCACTTGGTGCCCATATATTGCGAACGTAGATTTCGAATATCCAGGACATTTTTGCAGAAACTAGGGACACATACATTGCTTATACCGTATGTATTTTTAAAGGAGCACTACATTTCACTTCACTTCTCAGCATTAGTCTTCCAAACGAAAATTCTTGAAACATACATACATACATACATAATTGGCCATTACAACCCTTCAGTCAGGATTACGACCTAGCTTCTCACGCCACTCATGTTGTGTGCCTTAATTTTATACTTGAGTGGCGGGACCTACAGTTTAACCTCGACTCCGAACGACAGATTTTGAGAAACTTTTTCATGGCAGTTTTTATTTACTCTCAGAGTTTTTGCCAGAAATCTGCTGAGAGGAAGTCGTCGAAGAAATATTTTTTTTTTCATATTTCGTTTTGATGTCTGACCTGGGATACGAATCCGGGCTTCACGTCTAATAAGCGAACACACTACCTACTAGACTACGGCGACAGAACTTTCAAAACATTAAAAAAAAGCTTCAGGATCTATTCCACAGAACCTTGCAAACTATAATGTACAGCTGGCGCAATTACTTACCATATCATCTGCCATTATTATCACAATATTTGGTGGATCTTTAGTGGGCATGGTCCCAGCCCTAGCCAGGATCATTGAGGCCTTAAGCCAAATCACCAAAAATGTTGCCAACGTTTTCATTTTAATCCTGTTGTTTAAATGCGTGTGCTTTGATGCTATTTATGCAACTGAATACCAAATTTTGCGTGAAATAATCGTTGCAAATTAAGTTTTTATTTTTAATCCAGCACAGCATTGGACGGATGCAACTGTTAATTGCTGAGCAAATAACGCCACTATTAAGCCGTTAAATAAAGATAAAAAATTCTCTCTTTTTATGGCTGCCAAAAACCTCAAGTATTTTTAACATGATATGTGAAGTTTTATTGTATGGTTACTGACTCTCTTTTTTTCGTTTTTGCTTTTTTTATTATTTCATCACGTCTTATCTCATCAGATTATATAATCTCAGAAATGTGATGAGGATTATGTGGATACTGGAATTTTTTGTACAATGAGCTAAATGCTGGGATTCATTCAATCAACAGTAAAATGAGTACTTTGTTGCAAAACCATTGTTATCGATAACAGCTTGTCGTCTATGAAGCATCAAGCTCAACAAATTTTTACAAACACTATTCGGAATGGCTTCCTAGGTTAGGTTAGAGGACGTGTACTTGTCAATTAAGACAAGTACAGTACCCGGGGGTCGAATTGATCCATAGTACAACGTCCTTAAAGAGGGAAGGATAATAGAGGGAATAGGATAAAAGGAGATGATGTAGAAAAGGGAGAATGGGAAGCGGAGGATCACACACACACAGACCAAACAAAACAAAAAAGGAGAGCGCGAGTACACTGATGAAGCCCTAGCACCTCTCAACCAGCCTAAGCCAGTAATGAATCTGTGGAGAGCCTTGATATCGGCCCTCGACACAGAATTCAAACTATCAAAGAAGGCCCTGCCAAGTGTCCTCAACCTGAACCCACCAAGGGCTGGGCAGTTACAGAGGAGGTGTTCGATAGTGTCCAACTCCTCCTTATCGCAACATGAACTGTAATAGTCCCGCTGGGATCTGTTCCAGATACCCGTCAGCGACCTAATCTCGCAGTGCCCCGTGATAAAACCGACAACCAATCTTATCCAAGCCCAGCAGCCAACCTGTTCTCTTTCTGTCCACAGCAGGCCATAGACATCTAGAAACAAAACAACGCGATACGTTCCCCCAACGTCTCTGCTCTTCCTCCTCGACCCATCCATTGATGAGGCCGTAGAGGTGGCAGACTGGGGGGTCAGGACCAACTATTAAATCGTCCCGCTTGGCTTCCTAAGCTTTCTGGCTTTTGTTTACCAAGCTTAACTAGATTTTCTGAACTGATCAGTTCATCAGCAATATAATTTCCTACGATATATCTGTGTCCTTGAATCCATACATTTTAATGATTCGTTATTTTACTAAAAACAAGGCAGGCCTTTGAGGTGAAGGAACGTTAGCAACTTAAACATGAGATGTAAAAAACTGTGGTCGCTCTTTTCATCCCCTCACTTATGCTGTCCCTATATGAGAGTTTCTAAACTAATATAACTACGAGATATTGCACCACCTCTGACCGGGATAGTTGAGCATCAGCTCATAAGCTTTAAAGCCTGGCTGCGACTTCATTGAAACAGTAAAATTTATTAAATAACATCGTGGAAATTAAAACAAAGTTTTTATGGGACAATATCCTCGAGACCATTTTTTTTATTTTTTTCTTTATCACTTAAGGACTATAACGTCTCCAGTTATTAGAAGTGGACTGCTTTCTTTGAGTTTTTAATAGAATTTTTCCAGACGAAATTTGTTTAAATCTTCTGGGAAATGGTTTCAAGACCTCCCTGACAGGGTGGTGAGTTATAGTCACAGTCCAAAATTACTGGAAAAAGATAAGAAAGGAAAACGGGAAATTGAGCGTTTTTAAGGAAACCATTAAACAAAAGTTAACGAACAAAAACAAACACAAGGATTCTTATATAGTAAAACTCTCCTAACTCTTCCCAAATTTTCCTTCTTCCTTTCCTTTTCTAAGTTCTTTGGAATACAAATATTCGTAGTGAACGTAAGTACATTTTCCGTTTCTAGGGTCTTCCCCTGAATACATTTCTAAACTCTACGAAAATCAATACCTGATGTGGTACTTAAAAATAGTGTTTCTTAACACTAACTTAATGTTATAAAAGAATGTGTGTTTCCACTTACCATTTGCTACAGGTTCCTCCAAAAAATTGGTCCATATGCAATTATGTCGGGAAGGATCATTGTCTATAACACTTCCGCCAGTTTTAGGTGTTAATGCAGATTCTTGTAATTCTTCCAGTCTTTGACGCATATTGGCTAAGGTACTGGCATATAAAGGATGGCCCGCTAAATTATTTTCTTCACAAGGATCCTGCCAAATATTAAAAAGACACTCCTCCTGTAAGGGATTACAGGGTGACTGCAATACCCCACATTTTACTTCAGCCTGGGAACGTAAACTTTGTATTTTCGATGAAGTCAAAGGTGAAACATCATATTTTTGTAAAGCCTTTGAAACTAAAGAGTTCCTTATTAACTGCGGGTAATTTATTTCCCTCGGGTCCGTTACATTGGGATTTCTTTCCATTAACACATAATCGTATTCGCCATTTCTAGTAGAGCCGTTAATGTACTTCAATTGGCCCTTCATATAGGATTTAACCTCATAAATATTATCCAGCATGTGTACTATTTCACGTTCACTGTTTTCGGTAATTACAGTTTCCGTTTTCGAGGACACCAATTCCGGCCAGACATTTATGCCATCCAGTTGTAAATTAAAGGGTTCTAAAGAAATATTGGCTGCAGCAGCTAAAGTGGGTAACCAATCAGCCACATACATAGGCGGTTGGAATATAGAGTTTCGATTTTTTAGCAAAGGGGACCATATAGCGCCCGTTACTCTTATGCCACCCTCCCAAGGGGAATTCTTTTGCTAGAGTGGTGAAGAAATGTTATTAAAATTCTTATAAACTTGCCTTCATGCTTTAAAACTTACCCCCCTTAAAGGCCAATTAGAGCCAGTATTGCTAAACACACCAGCCGAAGGCGCACCATTATCGGAATAGAATATTACTATGGAGTTATCTAGCTTTTCGGCTTTAGCCAAAGCCTTGACAATTCTGCCCACACTTTCATCCAATTTTGAGGCCATAGCTTAAAAAACATCATAAGATTGAAGAATGTAAACAAACAGTTATAATACATTGGGACTAACCTGCATAGGTCCTTCTTTTTATGTCGGGTATATAGGCAAACTTCTCAATTTCTTCTTGGGGTGCTTGCAAAGGATCTTCATCATTGGCGATATGGGTAGCCAAATGATTAACCATTAAGAATAGGGGCTGATCAGTTTTGCTATTCAAAATTATATTTTCGGCTTCTTGGCTAAAGAGGTCTGTCACATAACTACCGGGAGCCACACATTCCAAGTCCATATTACGGCGAAAATCATAACCCAGGCTATAGTTGGTCTTAAGAAATTAATTTTATTTTTTTGTTCAATATTTTATTGGATTACCGTTCAAAATCCATTAAGAACTTACCGGCATTTTTGATCTCATGGCGAAATAGTCGACAAAACCACCCCAGTAGCCATAATGGCTATCGAAACCATTAAAGGTGGGCGTAAATTCTCTGCGACCCATGCCCAAATGCCATTTGCCTATTAAATGTGTGGCATAACCATTGGCTTGAAATACCTCAGTCATGCTGGTGAAATTCTCCAGAATTCCCCAAGGATCCTCGTTCAAAATGACATAATGTTGGGTGCCTATCGAACAATAAAAATCCTCCTTGCTTATCATTTCTAAACTTAGCACGTACCAAACAAAGAAAAATTAAAATACCTGTGTATATAGGATATAAGGCTGTCATTAAAGTTGCCCGGGATGGTGTACAAACGGGTGGTGTATACAAACGATTCAATATCTTGCCATGATAGGCCAAAGCATCAATATTGGGCGTCAGAAATTCATTTGCTCCCCGAAAACTGACATCATCGAGGCCCTATTTGTTAAAAAGTTAAAAAAAATAGAAAAAAATAAATTTTAATTTGTTTCACATGTTTATGGTCCATTTTATGGATCCTTTTATTATACCGTTAATTATCAGCATGTGTAAGGGTTTATGACATATTTGCTCTTAAGATTTATTCGTTTATTTTGGCTTAAAAACAAGATGAGATAATATTTGTTAAACGAAAGCTATTTAAGGTTTATTGCTTGATGACGATACACAATGTTGCTGAGATATTGGCACTTGTTGCGAGGCAAATAATCGCCACCATTCTCATAATACGCTCAAATCGGAGTTGATAATTCCCTTCCTGTGGAGATATCTTGGATTCATTTGGTGCCCATACATTGCCAACGTAGATTTCGAATATCCAGGACATTTTTGCAGAAACTAGGGACATATAGCTTATCAACATAGACTTTGAATTTTTAAAGGACCACTACATTTCACTTCACTTTTCACCATTAGACGTCCAAATGAAAATTCTTGAAATTAGTACAAGAACTTTGGAAAATTTGTTGGAAAATTGTTACATACAGCATTGGAAAGTCTTGAAAACTGTTTCACAGAACTTTTAAAACATTAAAAAAAACTTCAGGAACTATTCCACAGAACCTTGCAAACTATGTATAATGTACAGCTGGCGCAATTATTCCATTGATGTTGAGCAATAACTGTTGCGAATACTTTTAGGCTAGGCACTGTGGTTAGAAAGAAATTCTATTTGCTTACCATATCATCGGCCATTATTATCACAATATTGGGTGGATCTTTAGTGGGCATGGTTCCAGCCCTAGCCAGGATCATTGAGGCCTTAAGCCAAATCACCAAAAATGTTGCAAACGTTTTCATTTTAATCGTGTTGTTTAAATGCGCGTGCCTTGATGCTATTTGTGCAACTGAATACCAAATTTTGCGTGAAATAATCGTTGCAAATTAAGTTTTTATTTTTAATCCAGCACAGCATTGGACGGATGCAACTGTTAATTGCTGAGCAAATAACGCCACTATTAAGCCGTTAAATAAAGATAAAAAATTCTCTCTTTTTATGGCTGCCAAAAACCTCAAGTATTTTTAACATGATATGTGAAGTTTTATTGTATGGTTACTGACTCTCTTTCTTTCGTTTTTTGCTTTTTTTTTATTATTTTATCACGTCTTATCTCATCAGATTATATAATCTCAGAAATGTGATGAGGATTATGTGGATACTGGAATTTTTTGTACAATGAGCTAAATGCTGGGATTCATTCAATCAACAGTAAAATGAGTACTTTGTTGCAAAACCATTGTTATTGAGAACAGCTTGACATCTATGAAGCATCAAACACTATTCGGAATAGCTTCCTAAGCGTTCTGGCTTTTGTTTACCAAGCTTAATTGATCAGTTCATCAGCAATATAATTTCCTACGATATATCTGTGTCCTGGAATCCATACATTTTAATGATTCGTTATTTTACTAAAAACAAGGCAGGCCTTTGAGGTGAAGGAACGTTAGCAACTTAAACATGAGATGTAAAAAACTGTGGTCGCTCTTTTCATCCCCTCACTTATGCTGTCCCTATATGAGAGTTTCTAAACTAATATAACTACGAGATATTGCACCACCTCTGACCGGGATAGTTGAGCATCAGCTCATAAGCTTTAAAGCCTGGCTGCAACTTTATGGGAGCTGTAAAATTTATTAAATAACATCGTGGAAATTAAAACAAAGTTTTTATGGGACAATATCCTCGAGACCATTTTTTTTATTTTTTTCTTTATCACTTAAGGACTATAACGTCTCCAGTTATTAGAAGTGGACTGCTTTCTTTGAGTTTTTAATAGAATTTTTCCAGACGAAATTTGTTTAAATCTTCTGGGAAATGGTTTCAAGACCTCCCTGACAGGGTGGTGCGTTATAGTCACAGTCCAAAATTACTGCAAAAAAAAAAAACGAACAAAGGGAAAATTCGAAATGAAGTGCTTTTAAGTACAGTAGGAGACAAAAGTTAATGAACAAAAACATATACAAGGGTTATCATATAGTAGAACTATTTTTTAAGGGTCTATAGAGTAGGGAATTTTTCTTTTAGTAATGAAACACAGTGTTGTCTTACTATCATCATTTCGAAAAGTGATCCTCGAATTGATCGTGAATATCTTCCTTGAGTTCACCGTGTTAAACTCTGACTTCCTTGTATAATAGTTCCCCCTCATAAGAACCCCTGTTACATTGGTTTTTGTGAGTTCGTATTTACCATTTGCTGCAGGCTCCTCCAAATAATTGGTCCACATGCAATTATACCTGGAAGGATCACAGTCTGTAAGAGCTCCTCCAGTTTTAGGTGTTAATGCAGATTCTTGTAATTCATCCAGTCTTTGGCGTATGTTGACTAAGGTACTGGCATATAAAGGATGATTGGCTAAATTATTTTCTTCACAAGGATCCTGCCAAATATTAAAAAGACACTCCTCCTGTAAAGGATTACAGGGTGATTGCAGGACCCCACATTTTACTTCAGCTTGGGAACGTAAATTTTGTATTTTTGATGAAGTCAAAGGTGAAACATCATATTTCCGTAAGGCCTGGGAAACCAAAGAATTCTTTATTAACTGCGGGTAATTTATTCCCTCGGGTCCGTTACATTGGGACTTCTTTCCAGTAAAACATAATCGAATTCGCCATTTATAGTAGAGCCGTTAATGTACTTCAATTGGCCCTTCATATAGGATTTAACCTCATAAATATTATCCAGCATGTGTACTATTTCTCGTTCACTGTTTTTGGTTATTAAAGTTTCCGTTTTGGACGTGACTAACTCCGGCCAGACATTTATCCCATCCAGTTGTAAATTAAAGGGTTCTAAGGAAATATTGGCTGCAGCAACTAAAGTGGGTAACCAATCAGCCACATACATAGGCGGTTGGAATATTGAGTTTCGATTCTTTAGTAAAGAAGACCATATAGCCCCCGTTACTCTTATGCCACCCTCCCAAGGGGAATTCTTTTGCTAGAGTGTTGAAGAAAAATTATTAAAATTCTTATAAACTTGTTTTCATGCCTTAAAACATACCCCTCTTAAAGGCCAATTAGAGCCAGTATTGTTAAACAAGCCAGCCGAAGGAGCACCATTATCGGAGTAGAATATTACTATGGAGTTATCCAGCTTATTAGCCTTAGCCAAAGCCTTTACAATTCTGCCCACACTTTCGTCCAATTTAGAGGCCATAGCTTAAAAAACATCATAAGATTGAAGAATGTAAATAAACAGTTATAATACATTGGGACTAACCTGCATAGGTCCTTCTGTTTATATCGGGTATATAGGAAAACTTTTCAATTTCTTCTTGGGGAGCTTGCAAAGGATCATCATCATTGGCGGTATGGGTAGCCAAATGATTGACCATTAAAAATAAAGGCTGGTCGGCCTTGCTATTCGAAATTATATTTTCGGCTTCTTGGCTAAAGAGGTCTGTTACGTAACTACCAGGAGCCACACATTCCAAGTCCATATTACGGCGAAAATCATAACCCAGGCTATAGTTGCCCTTCAGAAAAATTGGTTTTTTTTATGGGTTACCGTTCAAAATCCATTATGGACTTACCTCCATCTTCGATCTCATGGCGAAATAGTCTATATAGGCCCCCCAATAGCCATAATGGGTATCGAAACCTTTAAAGGTAGGCGTAAATTCTTTGCGTGCCAAACCCAAATGCCATTTGCCTATTAAATGTGTGGCATAACCATTGGCCTGGAATACCTCTGCCATAGTGGTGAAATTTTCCAACATACCCCAAGGTTCCTCATTGCCAATGACAAAATGTTGCGAGCCTATCCAACAGAGCTTTCGTAATTAGATTTGGCCTTGTTTTAACAATTCAAATAATTAAATTACCTGTCCGTATGGGATATAACCCGGTCATTACAGCCGTTCTGGATGGTGTACACATGGGTGGTGTATACAAACGATTCAATATCTTGCCATGATAGGCTAAAGCATCAATATTGGGCGTCAAGTACTCCTTGAGTCCGCGATAACTTACATCATCAAAGCCCTATTTCATCAAAAACACGTTAAAGAAATTTGGAGAGGATAACAAGAAAAAAACCTAAAATTGAAAAACCTAACCATTGTCTATTTACCCCAGACATTTATTTGTTTATTATGACTTTGCAAAGAAGGTGAGATAATATGTATTTGTAAAACCAAAATTATCTGTTTTTCTTTTTTTTTTTATGAAGACACACTTAATTGTGGTTTTATTGCCACTAATTATGTTGGAAACACGAGGGTTGTTTGAGAAATTCTTGGCTTTGAAATTTCCCTTTTTTTATTTATTCTGAAATTCTCTTTTTTTTATCGTGCACATTATTTTTATTTCATCGTCATATACAATAATGAAAATACGAGGGGTGTCACAATAAGTTTTAAAATTCAAATATACATATGTATAATTCTTTTCATAACTAAAAATTAAATAAGTTTTTCATTGTTATTAGGAAACAAAAAGTATTGCTTGACTCCAGCTAAGTATCAGTATGCGAGGGATGGTTGGGAAATATAAGGCTACAATTTTTTTTAAATTATATTTAATATTATCAATTATTATTCTCGGTTTTACTGAAATGCAAATTTTGTTGTTCGGTTTACCTTGTCTTAATATTATTGTACGAGGGTGGTTTAGGAAATTCTAGGTTTCAAATTTATAAAACCTTTAATTAATACAAATTAAATTATTTTTTTTCATTGTCTATAAGAAATAAATACATTACTTGACTTCAGCTGTGTATTTGATATACGAGGGGTGGTTAGAAAATATAAGTCCACAAATTTGAAGTATTTTGGTCGTTTTATTGATGTAAAGATGAAATAAAAATGTTGTCGTACTGTTTAATTTGATTTAATATTATTGTACGAGGGTGGTTTAGGAAATTCTATGTTTTAAATTTATAAAAGCTTTAATTAATACAAATTAAATTATTTTTTTTCATTGTCTATAAGAAATAAATACATTACTTGACTTCAGCTGTGTATTTGTTATACGAGGGGTGGTTAGAAAATATAAGTCCATACATTTGAAAGTACCTTGGTCGTTTTATTGAAGTAAAGATTTTATTGTTATGAACACTTTGTTTAAAGTCAATATACGAGGGGTGTTTGAGAAGGCGCCAAGCTGACGGGCATAATATTAAGCGTCAATGCGTCAGAGAAAAATAAACTGTTACATCCTCTCTGGCTTAGTTTTCTTGTACTTAGTACACATTGTCTAAGGAGTGGAAATTTTTTTAAAAGATTCAGCCTAATCACGGCCAAGTGTGTTGTCCGCCTTTAATTGACGATATTCATGGACGGACTTAGATGTCGATATGATGTTCAGAAGGAATTTTAAGATAGCCTGACTATCCGAGTACATATAAATAATTGGCCATTACAACCCTTCAGTCAGGATTACGGCCTAGCTTCTCAACGCCACTCATGTTGTGTGCCTTAATTTTATACTTGAGTGGCGGGACCTACAGTTTAACGTCGACTCCGAACGACAGATTTTGAGAAACTTTTTCATGACAGGTTTTATTACTCAGAGTTTTTGCCAGAAATCTCGAAGAAATATTTTTTTCATATTTTCGTTTTGATGTCTGACCAGGGATTTGAACTCGGGCCTTTCGTCTAATAAGCCGACACACAACCTACTAGACCACGACGACTTCGAAAAACATTTGCTTAGGAGTGGAAATTTTCTAATAGCGACCGATTGTGTTGTCCGCCTTTTTATCAAAAATTTGACGATATTTATGGACGGACTTAGATGTCGATATGATGTTCAGAAGGAATTTTAAGACAGCCTGACTATCCGAATATTTTAGTATATTCAGTCTGTTACAGAGATGCCATTTAATTGCTGGACTGATAATCATGACTACCGCATCGAATTTTCGGGTTTTATGAGCTTACAATACACATCACATGGCACAGAAAATACAACACTGGTCCCTAATACATCGGAACGGTCCATAAAAACCTTCAGCAAATGTTTCCACAGTACATATTTTGGAAAATTAAACATACAACTGTCGCGAAACTATTCCACACTATTTTAAACCATAACTGTTGCGAATACTTTTAAGCACTTTATGTTAAAATCAAATTCTATATATTTACCATATCATCTGCCATTACAATCACGATATTGGGTGGATTCAAAGGGGCAGTGGTAGCTCTTGCCAGGATCAAGCCGACCCTAAGCCAAATCACGAAAAATATTGCCAACGTTTTCATATTGATCGAGAGTTCTAAGATGCGCGTTCCCTGATGTTAATTGTACAACTGAACGAAAACCTTTGCTTTTTTTTTTTATTTGAAAATTCAACATAACATTACAGAATTCGTGAATTTCTAAATAAATAAGCGACACTCTTCATAAAGCTTCATAAAGATAAAAATACTTTTAGGTTTTATTGACCCTACCAAGCAACAGGTATGTATTTGTGATGTTGCAAAACGAGACCTTCTTTCTTTATTTATTTATTTATTTATTTATTTATTTATTTAAATATACCTTATAAATAAATTTATAAAATACATGTAAGTTTTAGGCGCGGGTAACCAGACCATAAGCGCTCGTCTAATATTAACTTCTTATATATAACAAGAGTTGGCTACAATTATATATAAACATATTTACATAGATCTATTTAGAAAAGCTTTTACTGGGATATTCTGTAGTGTTATCTACAGAAATGAATTTAATGTTATCAGATTAAAATAAAAATGTAATGGTTAGAAACTAAAATGAATTTGAAATTTATTGTTAATGAAACCCTGTAAATTCCACTGGAGAATAGATATGTTAAGATTTAGTGCCATTTTATCTTATTAGTTATTGCCCATAGGGACCTTTTTCATGGTCTTTTTGAATGTTTTCGGAGTTATGAGTACATTTAATTCAGGGAAATTTTCATACATTTGAGAACAAGGTGATTTATTTTGAGCTTCGTGGAGGGAGTCGTTTTCAATTGAAGAATTTAGCGTTAAATCAGTGTTCATGTCTTGAGTGATCATTTTCTCAGTGACTTGTTGTTCGGGAATCGGTAGATAACTACTAAAACTCTCATCTTCACTAAAAAAAATATCATCTTGAAAATAGTCGTTTTTTGCCGAATTGTTTTGTTTATTAATAAAGTCTGATGTTTTTGTGGTCTTGTTAGAAGTTACTTTGGAGTGGGAATTTGAAATTTCTGAATGAATTGGGATTTCTGCATTTGGATAATTGTTGTTGATTGTTTTTGTTGTTTTTGAGTAATCATTTTGAGTTGGTTTCATTGTTGTATCTGTTGTTTCATTTTGAATTTCCGCTCTGGAGTCGGAATTATTTATTTGATTTAACTGTTTTGCTTTGTTGACGTCTGTTTTTTTAGGAAGAGAGGAGTGCATGGTAATAGCTTGGTTTGAATTTTGTGTTTTATATTTCGTAGGAACGATTATGTTCTGCACATTCGTTGTAGGTGCGGTACTATTCTTGAGTGTAGTGGAGTCGGCGTTTAAAATATTTGCATAAGTAGGTTTTTGTTTACTATTTTTTGTATTTGGTGTAAGCGTGTTAAGAGTAGGATTCTCGTTAAAAATTTTCCAAGCCTCTCGTGCTGAACATCTTCTGGATAGCTTCAAATAATTAACCGACTTATGTTTCCAGAATGTTGGACATTCTGAATCGTAAGAAGGATGGCTTTCGTTTTGACAATTTACACAATATTTGCCATTGCATACTTCGTGTATTTCACTTTGACCACAATTACGACAAAGTTGGACGTTTCTACACCACTTCTTAGTATGACCCAGTCTTTGGCAGTTAATGCACCTCATGGGGTTGGGAACGTATTCCGAGACAGGAACTCTTTCCCAGCCAAGTTTCAAAAATTCAGGTCGGTAAATGAGGTCGAAGGTAATTATTGCTGCACCTGTTGGAACTATCCGATTATTATCATTTTTCATTATTTTCCTGACTTCAATGACTTTTTGATCTTGTAGTTGTAGTTGTAGTTCTTCTTGGGGGATTTCCTTGATATTTCTCGAAAAAATTCTGCCTTGTACTGTGTTAAGAGTCTTATGTAGAGAGATTTTTACGGGGATACAGTCAATGTAGTTAGCCTTTAGGAATTTTTCTGCAGTTTTGTTATCCGGAACCTTAATTAATAAGTCACCACTACGCATTTCCTTAACTTCGATCCGGTCTCGTGAAATGTGGTCCAATCCTCTTTCCACTTGAAAGACGTTATGAGACGCCAATGGAAGTACTTCTATATTTTTATCGATTTGAATAGTACTAGCAACCAAAAAACGTGGAAGATTTAGTTGATTTTGTCTTGTTTCTGGAAGGGCTATAAACTCTTCTGCACGAGGTCGTTTACTTTTGTTTTGTTTGATTTTGCCCGACGGACAGGAAAGTTCCCGAAACCGGTTATAGTCCGGGGGATAAACCCCATTCATTTTGAACACACTCGATTTTAATTAATTCAAAAAATTAATTTATTGAAAAAGAAAATTAAAGAAATTAAATTAAAAAAAAAAAAGGTAATAAAGTCAAAGAAAACTTAGTTTTTTTTTTTTAACAAAAAAAACTATAGAAATCACACACGAACTCTTGACAAATAAAGAAAATTAAATACGTCCTTACTTGGCGATTGCCCGACGAAGAATGATTTATTTATTTATTAAATTATTTCGAATGTTTGAAGTGTACTAAATTTTTAGAATGTAGAGAGGGAGATTAGTGGAGTAACAGTGGAACTGATATTTTTCCGTACAATCTTAAAAAGGGGATTGTTGAGAGGCCTACGAGCAGAATTCTGAAAATTTGTTCGTAAAAATTCCGTAATTTGCAATTGAATAATTACAATAATTCTATATTAACAGAGTTGCCATGTAATAAAATGTTAAAAGAAAAGTGTCATGTGAAAGCCCTTGTAGTGCAATAAACGAAACACGTCCATTTTTTTCGAAATTTTCCATGGAATTTATTCAATTACAACTTATGAACTAAGTAAGTGGCTTAAGGACCTCAATTCCAACACTACCACCAACTAAACTGTGCGACTACCATTCCACAAGCCTCTCATAACCAGGCAAATCACAGATGGCATTATGCACGGGCATAGACATAAGAGCAGCAGTTGTAATGCCCAGAGAATCGGATTGTATAACAATGGCCAGGGCAAATTTCCTTCTAAGGACAGGAACCTCTTGAGACATTCTATAGAAGGTATTGACATAGGCGCCACCACCCAAAAGGCCCTCCCAAAAGACAATAATCAAGGTAAACCATATGCTGGGTGTTATACAAAATATCGCTTCGAACAGAAAGTAAAGAACATTTATGAACTGCAACAATGCCATTATCCAGGTTCGTCTAAAGTGTACGATATTCACCGAAGAGCGTGATATGAAAACGCCCAATTGATAGTCGACAACAAACCATCTATACTGGGAGCCGCGATCTAGAAAGGCTTTTTCAAAATAAACCAATTCAAACTGTAAATAAAAAGGGAAACGGAATGAGGGTGAGGGAGAGAGAGATTAGAAGAAGGTTGTAATGTGGCTGGCTTACCAAACCCTGATTAATGAAATATTCACAAAAATAAACTGTTACGAGAGGCACCATATATCGTAGTAACTCTTTGATGTACAAAACCTTGAGTTTGAAAGTCCCTAAATTATCCTGTAACTCCTCGGGTTCATATGTATCGGTCAGGCGGCGTTGAGGTGAACGCAGCAGCACCCAAAATGAAAAGGCTTCCAAGACCGGACTAAATAACATAAGCAGCAAAGTGTCCCGATCACTGATATTGAGAGATCTTAAACAGGCATACGATATAGAGCCTACAACGCCTGCGGCTCCCGTGCCCGAAGACCAAGTGGATACCACATTCCTGCAAGAAAATAGAACAAAGCCCACAGCAACAATTTCGTTTTTTCCCTTTAAATCAGGCAGGTACGTGACTTACTTATTAAAATAGGAGGAGTAGGACATGAATTTCGCCTCACCTATGCCACCACTAGCCGAGGTAAAGACAATGCCCAATATAGCCATCCATTCCGCCCGGGCAAACGCCACCAATAGAAAACCACATGCTGAGGAAGCCACCGCCACTATAATATAGAAACTGAGAGGAACTTATAAATAACCATCACCATCCCCCCCCCCCTTTTTGCTACGCCGTTTACACTTACTTCATCCAATAGGGCAGGAAGGGTAAAATAATTTTGAAAAATAATGTCGGCAATATATCAGCCAACAATATGGCCCCCGTCGATAAATACGAGCATTCGCGAATTTTGATTTTACCATCAGCCGAATAGCTGGAGATTCTCTAAAGAAATTAAAAAGGAAATATTGCCTTGCGTGACGTTTGCGCTTAAAATATTTACCGTTTCATGGAATTTTCCTATGATATCGTGAGCTGCACTAAGCATTACATTGTAACCGTAATTGTTGCATAGGCCCAGTATAAAGTAAGCCACCAAGTCACGCCATAAGCCTCTATCCGCGATAACAATTTCGTTGTCCTCATTTTTCGTTGCCATAAAAATTATTTCAAAAGTTTTGCGTTCCGAAAATATTTCCAAATAAATTTCGTTTTGAATGAATTTGACTTCTTTTTTTTTTGAAAAATTGTAAAAGATTTCCCCTGACAATAGTACGCTACAAACGGTGATAGGCGACTACCGTAGCAGGGCCTCACTATCTACTAGATTATTGCGACCCTAACAGCATCATTTAACCTCCCTTGCTCATCAGCCTGCTCATTGTCGAGAATTCCATATGTTTTGGTGTCCAGCTGATAGCGACCCTAATTCCCCTACTCAACTGACTTCCCCTACCCTTACTCAAACATTCGCATATCATTTTTGAGGCTTGCTCGAATCTAATTCTCAGATAGTATTGTCTCCCCCTTTGTACTTCCTGTCCAACTTGAATTGAACACATCTTTCTATGGGGAAGACTAGACTAGGTTAGGTTAGAGGACGTGTACTTGTCAATTAAGACAAGTACATTACCCGGACGTCGAAATTCACCCATTGTACAACGTCCTTAAAGAGGGCTGGATAATAGAGGGAATAGAATAAACAGGAAAAAGTGAGAATGGGAAGCGGAGGAATTACACAGACCAGACGCAACAAAAAGGGAGGGAGCGACTACACTGATGAAGCCCTTAAAACCTCTGAACCAGCCCAAGCCACTAATGAATCTGTGGAGAGCCTTGATATCGGCTCTCGACACAGAATGCAAACCCTCAAAGAAGGCCCTGCCAAGGGTCCTCAACCTCAACCTACCAAGGCCTGGGCAATTACAGGGGAGGTGTTCGATAGTCTCCAACTCCTCCTCATTGCAACATGCCCTACAATAGTCCGACTGGGATCTGTTCTAGATCCCCGTCAGCGACCTAATCTCGCAGTGCCCCGTAATAAAACCGACAACCAACCTTAAGCTGGCCTTATCCAAGCCTTATCCAAGCTGGCAGTCAGCCTGTTCTCTTACTGTCCACAGCAGGCCATAGACATCTAGAAACAGAACAACCCGATATGTTCCCCCAACGCCTCTGCTCTTCCTCCCTGACCTATCCATTGATGAGGTCGTAGAGGTGGCAGACTGGGGAGTCAGGACCAACTATTAAACCCCCCTTTAGAAAGCGAATCTAACCTAGCGAGAGAATCCGCCGTCTCATTGCCCAGTATTCCGCTATGACCCGAAATCCAGCATAGACGAGTACGGTCTAGTCC
Organism: Sarcophaga rosellei; assembly: GCA_930367235.1. Classification (NCBI taxonomy): domain Eukaryota; kingdom Metazoa; phylum Arthropoda; class Insecta; order Diptera; family Sarcophagidae; genus Sarcophaga; species Sarcophaga rosellei. The sequence continues at coordinate 7,791,864 of OV884020.1, read as the reverse complement.
AACAGTCCTCAACGACTCCTTGCACTTGCGAACGAGCCGTGATTTGCACCATACCGACGCAATGGCCCTTAGGGCAGCCTGACTGCCAACGAAGATCATGTAAGATTCCGAATCCAAAGATCGGGGCCACCAGCTATGGCCTCAATAACCTTCAAGATTGCGAAAATCTCCGCCTGAAAAACGCTGCAGTCATCATTCAACCTGAAGTGGAGTTCAAGACCGAGGGGAAGACTAAGATTTGCCTCTGACTAGTCTGACCAATGTCGATAGCACTGGTCGTCACTATCACCATATGCAAACGGGCTTAAATTCGACAGAGTCGAAGTCTAGAGAGGCTAGGCTTTGTTGGAAAGATTCCCATTGCTTGGGTAATACCAGTGCATGTTAGCCACTGTATCTCATCCAGTTCTATTTGAAATGTGTTTGAATGAGTCCTCAGCCCTGAAAACGTTAAATTATTCGCCTCCTCATTGCCTTAGAAACCCTAGTTATGTGACCCACATAAACGCCATATAGTAACACAGGCTTAGAGCATTGAATTCATTTTTGCCCTCAGTTACTAAACGTAAGATGCGATCAAAGGAGAAAAATAGCTGCCAGGCAAATGGCCCTGAGGGCATTTGCTTCACTTCGATCTGTGCTAGATCAGGGTTTGAAAAACACCAAAAATTTTAGGAAGAGATTTTTTTTTTTTTTTTTTTTTGCGGGAAGGAGGGGAAATGCTTTATGCATTCATGTAGGCCGTCACCATACATGGTATGTCGGACTCTCCCATTAGGTATACCGACTAAAACCCCACCTTGTCTCCTCACCAGGGTATATTCCACCTCGGAACCACGGTTGTATTACTTCGAGGTGGACCCCTTTTCTGGCGGGTGTGCCAGTTCTATCATCATCAGCCTGCGTCCAGGCTCCGCTCTTCTCTTATTCCACTGCGTCTAGGTCGTATTTTTTCGTACGCAGGACATGATGCACAAATTCTCTTACTGCGTTCCAGCTTTCTCTATTGCTTATCATTTTCAGCACGACGTTTGTTGCACTAATGTTTCCGATTTCAGCTTCGAGTCGCTGACGGCTTTCGACCCATCGACGACAGCTGAAGAAAGTGTGTTCGGAGTCATCTAACGTTTCCTTCTCTTCATAGATACAAAATGGCGAGCTGCATTTCCCCATGCGATGCAGGTACTCTCTGAAGTATCCGTGACCAGGAAGAGATAGCAGTAGTCTAACAGGTAGTGCCTTGGCTTATTAGACGGCAGCCTCTGGTGCAAACAACTACTCATTATCAACATCTAGAAAATGAAGAAAAAATGAAAAAATTTTTTGTTCGGCAACTTCCTCTCAACAGTTTTATGGCCATGAAAAGTTTCTCAAAAAAACAAAATCTGGCACACACAACATGGGTGGTGTAAGAAAATAAGTTGAAGTTCTGACTAAGTAGTCCAACGTTCATTACCTCATTACCCTCGTGGTGGGTTTGCGAGAATCTAAACTAGTGTAGAGAAATTACAACAAGAAGAGATGGTCACCTTGAAACCATCTCATCATACTCTAAACTAGTGTAGAGAAATTACAACAAGAAGAGATGGTCACCTTTGAAAACGGTTCTTTTTATTAATGTTTTTTTTTTGGTTTGTGTCCCTGCTTAAAATCTATTTAATTCACACTAAGTTACACTAGACAATTTTAATACGGGGGGAAGTATGTAACATTTCATTTGCAATAGATTTTTTTTACATTTTCTACACAGCTGGGGCAGTCTTAAAATTATTTCATACACACTCACATACATAGACAATATTGTAGCTTTCATTCAATTCAATGAATAATAAAATTAATTAAAAAACAAATAAAATACAAACTATTTCTACTGACAATTAAAAATTAAATTTCTAAACTACAAAACTAATTACGACAAGAAGAAAAAAAAGTACCTTCTTTTCACCACGTAACCGAACGAACAGCTGCAGGTAATGCACAGATGGCATTGTGTACGGGTATGGCTAGGAAACCGGCCAAAGCAATGCCATACGAATCCGATTGTACTACCATGGCCATGGCAAACTGCCGTTTGCCGGGCGGTATTTCTTTGGACATGCGATAGAAGGTATTGACATATGCACCGCCACCCAGCAGACCCTCCCACAGCACAATAACAAACGTAATCCATATACTGGGCGTATAGAAGAAAATCACTTCGGTTAGGAAATACGCGACATTGATGAATTGGAAGACGGACATTAGCCAGATTCTATTCAATTGGAAGACATTCACTGAAGAACGTGATATAAACACACCAATTTGATAGTCCACATTAAGCCATCTATATTGGGAGGCCTTATCCAGGAAGGTGTTCTCGAAGTAAACTAATTCGAACTGTGGGGAAAAGAAAATTTTTAATTCAAAATTCAGTTTCTCTTTAAAGCCAGTTTAGCTTACCAATCCCTGATTAATGAAATACTCAAAGAAGTATACCAAAGCCAAGGGCACCATATATTTCACCAAATGCTTGATATACGCAAACTTCTCTTTGAAGCCCTGCAATGGTTTGTCGTCCACAATCAATTCCTCTGTAGACTCTACGGCTGTTACGGGTAAGACTGAAGGTTTTCTTAATAGAATCCAAAATGCTAAAGCCTCTATAAATGGGAATATAAGCATAATCAACATGGTATCTCTAGGGCTAACATTAAGGGATCTTAAGGTTGCATACGATAGAGAACCAATAACACCAGCACCACCCGTACCCGAAGACCAAGTGGACACCACATTCCTTTTGATAAAAAAAAAACAAAAATTGTTTTTTGTTTCCCATAATTATTCCTCTGGTTATTAATAAAACTTACTTATTAAAGTGCGAAGAATAGGCCAAGAATGTAGTCTCTCCTATGCCCGAACTAGCCGAAGTTATTATCACACCCAATAAAGCCATCCATTCGGCATTGGCAAAACCTACCAACAAGAAACCGGCTGCCGAAAAGAGCACTGCCAAGGCAATGCGTAAACTGTGAAGAGAGAAGAAAAAATTAAAAATTCTCCGCAAATTGTAGTTTCAAAAATAAACCGTGTATACGGTTGGATCAAGAATAGAAGCTAGAACAGGACAGAACTTAAAAGAGAGATGATCGGCAATTTCTCTGTCCTCCCTAGATTTAACCAGTAAACTCTGTGACTTCGAAGAATGGGACAGAATAGTAAAGAGCAGATGCAGCAATTTAGAATCGAATTGTGTTTGACCCTTGTGGGGACCCAGACAAGTGTGACACTGAAGCGCCCAGAAAGAAGGTCGAGGCAGCGGCGACATTCCCTGAAGATCCTGGAATTATTCGCAACGTTCGACAGACTTTATGGCAGCTTCGCTATCAGAAAAGATCGAAATGCGGGTGAAAGGAACACCGTATGCGGGGATCCATTGTGCGGCTCTGTAAATGGCCATTACATCCGCCTGGAACACGCTGCAATAGTCTGGCAGCAGGAGTGAAATGTTCAAATCCAATTTCCCAGAGTATACTCCGCTACCCACACCGCCATCGAATTAGGAGCCGTCGATATATACATCCAGGAGTTCCGGGGGGACGGTCCTGTCTGGGGTCCAATCGTTCCTGCTCGAGATCATGAAGTTGAAACCCCTGTCAAATAGTACTCCAGAGAGAGATAATCGATATTCAGTGGGGCCCAGGATCGATATCCAAAATAGAAGAGTGACCAGAGGGGACGACTCGCCAACGAGACATGGCATTGAGTCTTGTCGCAGTGAAATTAGCCACCTGCTTAGCGAGGAGCTCAGTAGGAAGCCAGTTAAGCATTGCGAACAAGGCCTTTATGGAGGTGGTACGTAGAGCACCAGTGATACTAATAGCTGCGGACCTTCTGACTTTGTCCAGGAGTCTGACATTGTGCAGCTTGTCCAGAGGAGTCCACCAGAAGGTGGTTGGGGTCGATGACTGCAGAACAGAACCAGCGCATGACCCTTGGGCTGAGACTTCATAGGGATCCAACTGCCCTGTTGCAGCAGTAAGCAGCACAGGACGCCTTTCGCGCCCTAGCAGCAAGATTAGCCATCCAGTTCAGTTTGGGATCGAGGATCCCATTATATACGTTAAGAAAATATATTGTATTATATTATACGTTAAGAAAATGTCTCTAAAAACTTTGCTACAATTCGAACTTCTTTGAAATCCTTTATCTGATCCCAATTATCTAGTCCAATATTTCAATTGAAATATTTTTTTAAATCAAATTTCAAAATGTTCGTTTTACTTACTGCACCCAAAATGGAAAGAACGGCATAATAATCTTCACAAACAAAGACGGTAAAATATCGGCCAATAATATGGCCCCTGTTGAAACAATATGACATTCTCGACCATTACCACCTTCATTACCACCGGACGGAGAGTCCTGCAAAAAAAAGTAGAAGAAAAAACAGTTAAATATTCTAAATTCTATAATTTAATTGGTATTTAGAGAGAGAGAGAGAGAGAGATGTACACTTACATCATGATGAAATTGCCCGATAATATCGTGAGCAGCACTTAACATTACAACATAACCATAGTTATTGCACAGACCCAATATCCAATAGGAGGTTAGATCACGCCACAAGCTTTTATCTCTGCGTAGATTGTGTGCATCGACAGGTGGCGCCACCACTACTTCTTGATTGGAGGAAGTCATGTTGAAAGGAAATGAACTGTAAGAAAAAAGGATTATTAGTAAAAAGATTAATACATGGATTTTGTGAAAAAAAAAAAATTAAACAAAGGTAGCCAGACCTTAAGAAAAAAAGTTGCAAAATTTGTTATTTAATAACATAGTATTTTCGTAATAGCCTAATGGATTAAAGCATTACTCTTCTTTAAGGTTGGCAGGCTTAAATTTAAGTCTATTAAGTTGGGCTTTTTGCAAGTTTTCGTTGCAGTACCGAGTATATCTGGACAGACAACACAACGTCAGACTTCTTGACAAGGTCAGAAGATCTGCGGCCATTTATATAACTGGCGCTCTGCGCACCACCCCCACGAAAGCCTTGTTCGCAATACGCAACTGGCTTCCTACTGTGCTTCTTGCTAAGCAGGCGGCTAAATTTGCTGCGACTAGACTTAATGCCCTGTCTCGTTGGCGCATTGTACCTTCTGGCCACTCCACTATTCTGGAGGTTGATCCAGTGGCCCCGTGAACGTGTCGACTATCTCCCCGCTGAATATTGTCTCGACAGGGGTTTCCACTTTCTGATCCCTAATAGGGATGGCTGGAATCCTAATACGGTTGTCCCCCCGGAAGTCCTGGATATATATACCGACGGCTCTAAACTCGATAATGGGGTTGGAAGCGGTGTCTACTCTGGGAAACTGGACCTGAACATTTCTCTCCGCCTGCCGGACTACTGCAGCGTGTTTTAGGCGGAGGTGATGGCAATTTATCGGGCCGCTCAATGGATCCTCGTCAACGGTGCTCCTTTCACTCGGGTCTCGGTCTTTTCCGATAGTCAGGCCGCACTAAGATTTCTATCGGGTTTCGTGAATAACTCTAGGATAGTTAGGGAATGTCGCCACTATCTCGACCTTCTTTCTGGGCGCTTCACCAGTGTCTCACTGGCGTGGGTCCCCGGGCATAGTAACATTCCGGGACTCTGTATGGCCGACGAGCTCACCAGAGCTGGTGCGCTCCTTCCGGAATCTTCTTGATTGGGTTGGATTGATTGGGTGTGCCACTTGCCTCGGTCAAGTTGGACATTGCGCGGAAATTCTTTAGGGACGCCAATCTATCCTGGGTCAATGAGGAGTCCTGCTCCACCGCCAGACTCACCTGGTCCTCAATGAATAGAAGGCGTACCAACCAATTACTTGGTCTTGGTCGTGACGTCATCTCAACCACTGTGGCCGTGCTTACAGGTCATTGCGTTATGGGTAGACACGCGGAAAGAATGGGGCTCCCATTTAACGACTTCTGTCGTGGATGTAGATCTGCTGAGGAGGAGGAGACTGTTATCCACTTTCACATGTAATTCGTAAATAATGGCCAAGACAAGGTTCAAGCGTAATGATTAATTGTGTGTGTTTTTGAACCCTTAATCTTTGTAAGGTAGGGGGGGCACTTCATTATTCTTCTTTTTTTGAGTGTAGTTCCATTGTAATTTTATTAATTATAATTGAAGGTTTTCCTAAACCAAATTTGTTAAGAAAACAATTAATTTGTTCAGTAGAACACGGCCTATTTAATAACAAATTTAAAACGTAATTAAAAATTCTAAACACACACAGTAAAAACTGACAAAATATTGAATATAGAATCGACAAAAAGAAAAAAATAAAAAACAACGACCTTTGATTACCTACTATTTGTTGTGAGTAGATTGTCGATAAAAATTACTTCCGTTTAATCAAAAGAAAAAACAAAAAAACAAAAAAAAAATGTGCGACTATTTTGGCACGATAATGTCATGTAAATTTTTTAAAAAGTAATTCTACCAGAAAATTACAAATTAATTTACTGTATAGAAAATAATTTCAAAAACAATTTTTTTTATTGATATTATTATGTATCGATATTTTAGTTCCATTTAAAACGTGTGATTATTTAAAATTTATTTAAATTTTTAAACTTTGTTTTGTAATTTTTTAAATATTTTTGCAAATACTGAAGGTCATCATTCTCTAAAGCCCAAAAACAAAAAAATATTGTGTGATTTGTATTTATAGGCCATCTAAATAAATAAGGGTTATTATTATTATTCTTAATACAGTCGGGCCTCGATTATCCGTCATCTGGTTAACCAGTAACCCCGATTAACCGTGATGGCCAAAGATCAGTATATTGCTTTTGCAAAATTGTTATTCGATTAACCGTGAAAATCGATTATCCGTAATGCTTCTGGTCCCGACCATCACGGATAATCGAGGCCCGACTGTATATGATCTTTTTGTTTTTTAATAAATTCAATTTTCTACGAAATATATTTAAACAAGTGCGGATTAACAAAATATGGAATATTTTAAAAATTCCATTTTTTTTCGATGTTTATTTTTGTTCACAGGGGATTTTTTTTCTTATTAAAAAGATCATTTTTGTTGTCACGTTTATTTTTTATAATTTAAAATAAATTCTTTTTTATTGCTCGTAATTCATTTGGTTTTAAAAAAAAATTGTTTTTTTTTTTGTTGGCTTTGTATTTCGTTTAAAATATTTCTCTCTCGCTAGAATTTAACAGGCCAAACGTGACTTTTAATTAAAAAAAAAAAAATAAAATAAAAAAAAAAAAAAAAAAATTAAATTAAAATAAAAAATAATTATTTTAAGAACCATTTAGAGATTAGCAACAATATTAATGATATAAATGAAATCAATTTAAATTACAAATTTCTTCAAATATAATTCGAAAAAAAAAACAGAAAATTCTTGTGATATTAATATTCGAATAAAATAAATTTAGTTTTAAAATTTAATAGACATTATAGCGCCTACGTATAGTTAATTAAGTCATTTTTAAATTTCTCCGTTTTTCTTATTTTTTTTATGCTACAGGGTTATCCATTTATCGGGTTTCAAAAGTAAAGTTAAGTAGAACTCACGTGAAGTTATCGATTCTAATGACTTTTTTACTTCGTCCTAACTTGCCTTGGCCATTATGTACGAAGAACTTACGAAAAGTCAGTTATATGAAGGCTTTTGAATTTTTTAAAGCAGTCGAGATCATTTTCCTAGTCTTCAATCAGAGTCAAATCTTATGACCAATTGACCACCAAACAGTCACTTTTTCGAGAGAAAAGTCCTACGTAAGATCTTCGGTCCAATGCAACAGTGACCTGTATGAGCTCCTCAACGACATAGACGTTGTACAGCGTATTAATATCCAACGGCTGCACTGGCTCAGCCATGTCGTTCGAATGCAGGAGTATGCTCCCGCGAGACGGGTATTTGATGCGGGAATCTGCGAAAGCGGACGACCTTGTATCCGTTGGAAGGTCACCAAATCGAGGAAGCCCTGTCATCGATTGGTGTGACCAACTGGCGTAGGCGCGCAATAAGCAGAGGCGCCTGGCAGGATGTGTTGCGGCAGGCCGAAATCCGTTAAACGGCTTATTATGGCCAATTAAGTAAGTAAGTAGGTAAGTAAGTAAACAGTCACTTTTACTACATACAATAGTTCGCCACAGTCTAGCCGGTAGTGCATTGGCTTACGAGGGCCCGTGATTCAACCGCTGGCTCAAACATCTCTAACAAAACGAAATATGACTTCCTATCAGCAGTCTTCTGACAAAAACTCTAAGAGTAAATAAAATTTCCATGAAAACCTTTTCAAAACTCTGCCCTTGGCAGTCGATGTTAAACTGTAGAGTATCGTCACTTATACATACAGTGGTGGACATTAGGTTAGCACACTTCATATGCGTTGAATTCAAAAGCGTATATTTCTGCTAGTTATGAAAATTAAATTAAGTATTTACCTATAAATGTTGTACATGGTGTAATCATTATGTACCGTTATTTTTTGCTTGTTTCTCTTTTGCTATTCTTATTTTATTTTGTATAATTTGCAAATAATAAGTAATTTGAACTGGACACTAATTTAGCACATTTCAGAAATTCAGATACACAAATATTTATTTTATTATTTTTGTGCTTAAAATCTCTAATTGGTAAGTTTTATAAATGCTTTATTAAAAAAATTTAAATAAAAATGCAAATTAATAATTAGAAATGGCTAAAAGTAAATGGTGTACAGAAGCGCAGCGCCATATAATTCAGCGAATGAGCTCGAAAGGAAACACTGTAGGTGAGATCGCATCCATATTAAACTGCTCCAGAAAGATGGTGTACAATGGATTAAGACACATTCAAACCTATGGGACGAACAAAAATGTCACACAAACCCCAAGACCAAGAAAAACCAACCGTAGACAAGATTCCTTCATTTATAGAGCAGCTGTTGTGGACCCATTTGTAACTTCCAATGAAATTAATAGAGAGTTTTCATCAAAATTTGGAATCAGCATCTCCTCACGAACAATTAGAAGAAGATTAAATGAGAGAAATTTGCGTGGCTGCATTGTGCAACATAAGCCACTTGTATCAAAGAAAAATTTGAAGCTTCGAATTTCATTTGCCCGTGAGCATTTAGAGAAGCCAATAAATTTTTGGAAAAATGTTGTCTGGAGTGACGAATCAAAGTTCTGTCGTTTCAGATCTGACGGAAAACGTTATGTATGGCGTCCTCCAAACACGCAGCACAACCCGAAATACACATCGAAAACAGTAAAGCACGGTGGCGGAAATGTGTATATAGCTAATGTGCTAACCTAATGTCCACCACTGTAGATAAAATTAACACACATAACAGGAGTGGTGTGAGACGTTAGGTTGCAATCCTTACTACATATGTACATAATTGGCCATTACAACCCTTCAGTCAGGATTACGGCTTAGCTTCTCACGCCACTCATGTTGTTATGTGCGTTAATTTTATACTTGAGTGGCGAGACCTACAGTTTAACGTCGACTCCGAACGACAGCTTTTTGAGAAACTATTTCATGGCAATTAGAATAAGAGGAAGTCTTCGAAGAAATATTTTTTTTTTTCATATTTCGTTTTGATGTCTGGGCTGGGGCTCGAACCCGGGCTTTACGTCTAATAAGCGAACACACTACCGACTAGAATACGGCGACTACAATCCTGACTAATGGTTTTAATGACGAATAAGTTTTTATGCGCCCTTCCTATTCAATCTTGGCCATTACTACTTTGTGAATTAAAAAAATCCCAGGAAGTCGTAAAGGATTCCTAAGAGATCTCACCGAACAATTGGATGGTTATACTTCATGTGACCAGTTCTGTCGCTTCTCAATGCCCTGCAGTGCCACTACTCCCCGGGATCCATATGATATGGTACCCATATGAATGTTATATTGATTTCCCTTCTCATCTATAGTTTTACGACAGCAATAAACTATTTTCACATTAGAATCCGATGCTGTGATAGTTGCCTGGCTACCAAAATAAATATGATTCCTAGAGATAACTCAACCGTAGCCCATATGGCCGTGGTTTGTTAATATTATTGAGGGACTTATGTCTACCTACTCCAAAAAGATTCTTCCTGTCACAGTTCCATTCACTGTTTCACATGGGGTAGATAGACTTGATTTGAATAAAATCTTGTATAAAATTGATTGAATGACTGTGAATTGCTATGACCAACAGGCGTAGGTGAGCAAGAAGCAGAGACGCCTGGAAGGATGTGTTGCGGCAGGCCGAAATCCGTTAATCGGGTTGTTATAACTAATTAAGTAAGTAAGAATGACTGTGAGTGTCATCCTGGAATTAGAGCCACTCGGTACAATGGTTTTCTTATGATGAATTATTACAAACATTTTTTTTTAATTTTTCTTTGTCCCTTAAATTCATGTTTTTTTGGGAAACAAGTGTTTTCACCGGATTCCAAATTTCATAATTTTTGTAACTCTTTTTTTAATTGCATTATTTGGAATTTTTATTCTAAAAACATATATTTTTTAACATTTATTGTTCTTTAACAAAAGTGTTTCATTGTTTTATTAGTTTTTTTTATTATTAATAATTGTTTTTATTTTTATTTATCACTCACTTTTAATTGCACTTGATGTTATTTGTTTAAATTCTTTGTTTTTAAAATTATCTTAAGATTTAAAAGAATTTTTATTTAAGTGGCTTTTATTTACGGTGTTTACACGAAATAGGCCACCACTTGTTGAAGTAAATTTAGAAAAAAAAATCAAAAAAAAAAATATTTTAAAAAAACCCCAACACTTATAACCGTCAGAAACGAGTCACTAACAGTAACTGAAATTGAATTTTTGATGTCACTAAATGTGTGTGATACCATACGAGCAATACTATACTCGTACTATCATTGTATGTGTCAGTGATCTTTAAAAATAAATAACAACAGAGAGCAAAGTAACAATAATACATTGTTTTCTTTTCGCGCTCACTCTCTCTCTCTCTCTCTTTGGATAAACCCCCAACACTGTATTAATAAAGTGTTGCTTAAAAAGATTAATTTGTTGTACATATTAATCATATTGTTTTATGGTTAATAAGTTTAATTTCTATTTTTGATCTCCCACTTATACTCTCTCACTCTCTCTCTCTCGCTTTCTTTTGCTTTGTTCATATTTGTGTATTAGATTTGTAGGTTATCACAATTGGTTCTTTTTAAACATTACTTGGGTGGTCAGTCAATCTTTGTTTGGTTAGGTTTGAGTTCTAATAAGAAGTCATTGTTGTTGCTCTTACTGTCGCTCTGCTTAATGTGTTTTGTTTTCTTTTTTCACCACCACAGCTTTCTTTGCTCTTTTTATGGAGAGCTATAGAGAAGGAAAGTTTTTATTGTGGGAGCTAAATACATTTTTGTTTACATTTTTAAACAGAGATTTCAGTTACATGCTCTCCCTCTCTCTCTTGGTTTTGATTCAAACTGTTTACTATACTCAACTGTGTGGTACTTTTTTCTATTGTAATTAAAAAGTGAATGTATGTGTGAGTGTGTGTGTTATTGCCTATGATTTATAATGAGCACTCTGCTTGCTTTTGTTTTTAATGTATTTTCATACACTTAAAGAAATAAGGCGTTATTTTAAATTTAAATTCAAATCTTATCTGTTTTAAAACACTTGAATTGTTTTTAAATTTTATTGTTTTGCTAAACTATTATGTTTTATTATTTATAAACGTTATTATTTATAACATTGAAAGATTATTATTTTTAAAAGATTCTATAAACAAAATGATAAGTATGGTAGTAAAAAAAAATTATGGTAAAAAAAAATTTATTTTTTATTACAATAACACGCACAATTATGATTGAATTTAATTGCACGCTTTAACTATTGTCAAGATTAAAGCGTCAATGGCCTGTAATAAAATTATAAAATAGACATTTTGTCTAAAATTTAATCTAATCAACTACGTTTGTTAAACAAAATTGAAGAAATTGTTTTAAATTGTTGAAAATATGATGAAAATTTAAAATTATGACTACCAGCTTCAATTCATTACCTATTTATGGTAAAAACTCTGTGTCTGCCTGTCTAGCTCCTTACCATAACCATTAACCGCAGTTTCTTACCCTCCATTGTGGGCAAATCTGATACCAATAGGCATTTTGTCAACTTCTAGAATAGGAAATAACCCTATAGAAATCTAAATTTCATAACTAAAATGATTGACGAAGCTATTCAAACGTTATTTGATTGATTTTTGGAACTGGTACTGGCCTTAATGAAGGTTGTCAACTTCTAGAATAGAAAATAATCCTAAAGAACCTAAATCTCATAAATATGGTGATTGATGAAGCTATTCAGACGTTATTTGATTGATTTTTGGAACTGGTACTGGCCTTAATGAAGGTTGTCAACTTCTAGAATAGGAAATAACCCTATAGAAATCTAAATTTCATAACTAAAATGATTGATGAAGCTATTCAAACATTATTTGATTGATTTTTGGAAAGGTTGTCAACTTCTAGAATATAAAATAATTCTAAAGAACCTAAATCTCATAAATATGGTGATTGATGAAGCATTTTTTCACATTGTGTGACATTATTTGATTAATTTTTGGAACTGGCGCTTATCTTGATGGAGGTTGGTTACTCACTTGGTGATGGAGTAACGTAAGATTCCCACAAAAGCCATTTCATGAGTCACATTGTACTATTATGCTTCCTGAGCGAAAAGTGCTAATGCACGTCATTACTAAGGATGATAGCCTTGCCCAAGTCATTTGGACTGCCCTATATAGAGGGAGACGTTGTCTAATTTGATATCCCACTATTCTATGTTAATATGGAGGCCCTCCTTAGCACCATTTGGTCATTTAACGCGAGTGCTAGGCAATGGCACATTAGCTGAGGAGCGGTATTTTCCTCCTCCTCCTCCTCCGACTGACAACTTCAACAGAAATGTAAAGAGGCCCCTAGTACCACGTTTCATGACAGAAAGACGATAATGCACGCCAACAAAAAAAGGAAAGCCTAGTACTACATGACTACAGTCAAACACCGCGCTGACGATCAAGCTCATTGGAACCAACTTGTTGCGGCCCTATGCTCCCTAGAGGAGTAAGAGGAACATATGTATACATGACAATTTGAAGCGAATGCTAGACGCCTAATGATTGGACGCCTAGCAGACAGACATACCTTTCTAATAGGCAGTGCCCCCTAAAGTAGAGATTACATAGTAGATATAAGACGACTAAGAAAAAAACTTTATTAGATTAAGAGCCGGCCAACTTAGCCTAACACAGTCGAGATGTTCCCCATTTGTTTCAAATTTCCAGCCATATTGTGGCTAATACTATGTTCAGACATACACTTTTATTGAGCCAATATTCGGTTTATTGAGTACAATATTTTAAGTGTTCAGATATAATATACGCAATATTCATTTGACAGCTGGTAAACAAAATAGCTGGTTGTTCCAACAACATTGTTTTTGTTTTGTTGTTTTTTTTTTGTTTGTCGTTGTTGACATTTGAGTTGTCAAATATCAGTAGAAAGTGTTCGGAAAACTGTAATATGCTCGCTGAATGTACTTATGACAGTGCTGTATTTTACTCAATATTATAACAATTTGCGTATATATTGCGCAATAATGAATTGAAATTTTATATGAAATATTGAGCTCAATAATGGCATTTATTGCGATTTACGCAATAAAAGTGCTTGTGTGAACATTGTATAAGGGAATCTAATTGTACGAATTGCGTATGGGGTTGTTAAGTTTTATGGTCGTTTCGGCTAATTCAGCCGCAACACAATTTCCACGTACTTATGTATGTATCTATGCCCAGTGACCCAGTTGATTGCGGACCTCGGATTTGGAGATAAAAGCAGCATATTGGTGGTAAACATATAGAAAACATATCGAAGGCGCAGGGTGTCGACTGAAGCCTATAAGACTTGGACCTTTTAGGCACATTTCCTGGTTATAATTTGAAACAAGTGTGTCAATCTCTGTGTGGAAACGTATATGTAAGTGAGTAATTACGCTTCCATTCAAATCAATAAAAATAAATGTAAAATCATTTAGCCTTCGATCTCTTCGATGTGACAAATTTTTTTTAAGAATTTTTTTTATTTAAACAACACAATCGCCAGCCATGAAGAATAAATAAACGTGCTGCGTCAAGATTCACGCGATTTGTTAAAATTGATTTAAAAAAATGTGAAGCAAAAGCATTTAAAATTAAAATCAATTGAGAACAAAGTCGATCAAAACAGATAATGAACACACCCCTCAAAGAAATCGACAAAAAAAAAACAACAAAAATACCAATGAATTGAAATTGATTTGAAACTGATTATTTCTATAGACGACACTCAATGATCAGACAGACGGCAACAATAAACGCATGCAATGCAGCATCATTCTCATACCCATTCTAAGCATCATCACCATCGCCATCATCATTATCGATGATGACGATCATCGTTATCATGTTCACAGTAGTTTAATAAGGCGACTGGAAATAAATTTTATTTGGGTGACTGTACCAAAAAAAAATGTTATTTAAAGAAGGTTGCCCATTGTTATAATGAAAAATGGTTTGAAAAATTAATGTATATTTTTTTAAATTTCTTTTTGTAATTCGTGGCAGTTAGTAAAGTCAACAATATACTTCACATGTTACGGCAGAGCGCACAATTTAATGAAAAAGTTACTACACCTCCACACCCAGCTTAGTAATCAGACTGCTTTGCTTCTAGGCAATGGCAGTTGGCAACCCTACCATACTAGAATCAACATATGTATTTCACAAGTTGAGACAGAGCATAGTACTTAAAGAAAAGGAAGTTACTACACCTCTTCACCCTGCTCAGTAACCAGCCTGCTTTGCTTCTAGGCAATGACAGATGGCAACCCTACCATACTAGAATCTGCTGCAGTAGAACAATTAATTTAACTGGAAAATATTGCTTTAAATGAAACTGAAATAATGCCAAGAAAGAAAACCGGGAACTGAATATGAAGAACTTCTTATTTGGTCAAGTATGGATCGGGCCTGCAAAATTGTTTTTCAACGCATGTTTAATTCAATTTTTTTCCTTTTGCAATAAATGAGTGGCTGTCTATGATTTTAGAAAATTTTTCTTGAGTTGAAGGTATTCGCTTAACTCTTCTTCTAAACTACATACATTCGCCCTCAGTCCCAGCTAGGCAATGATAGATGGTAACCCTACCATACTATAATCTGCTGCAATAGTACTAGAATCTGCTCAGTCTCAGCTAGGCAATGACAGATGGCAACCCTACCACACTAGAATCTGCTGCAGTAGTACTAGAATCTGCTCAGTCCCAGCTAGGCAATGACAGATGGTAACCCTACCATACTAGAGAGCAATTAATTTAGCTGGAAAATATTGCTTTAAATGAAACTGAAATAATGCCAAGAATATGAAGAACTTATTTGGCCAAGTACGGATCGGATCTGCAAAATTGTTTTTCAACGCCTGCCAGTTTCAACGCCTGCCAGTTTCAACGCCTGCCAGTTTCAACGCATGTTTAATCCAATTTCTTTTATTTTGAATTAAGTGAGTGGCTCTCCATGATTTTAGAAATTTTTTGTTGAGTTGAGGGTATTCGCAACTGGGCCAAGATCTTATCGAACTGATAAGGGTCCTGGAACGTGTGCTACTGCTTCTACTTAAGCACCCTTACACAGGGGATAATAAATCGGCCTATGGTGACATGACCTAACTTTATAGATGGAAATAGGGTTGAGGAAAGTGGAACTCAGATGCACTGAACTGAACGAGAATCCATTAGTCTTTTCTTTTAATAGAAAGAACAGTAGTTTTCTTGGCCTTGGGAAAGCACTTGATTAGGCTTTTTCATACATGCATACATAATTGGCCATTACAACCCTTCAGTTAGGATTACGACCTAGCTTCTCACACCACTCATGTTAGGTTAGGTTAGGTTAGAGGACGTATACTTGTCAACTGTGACAAGTACAGTACCCGGAGGTCGAATTGACCCATTGTACAACGTCCTAGCTTCTCACACCAATCGTGTTGTGTGCGTTAATTTTATACATGTGTGGCGGGACCTACAGTTTAAAGTCGACTCCGAACGACAGATTTTTGAGCAGATTTTCATGGCAATTTTTACTCTCAGAGTTTTTGCCAGAAATCTGCTGAGAGGAAATCGCCGAAGAAATATTTTCATATTTTCGTTTCGATGTCTGACCTGGGATTCGAACTCGGGCCTTTCGTCTAAAAAGCCGACACACTACCTACTAGACCACGGCGACTTCATGTTGTGTGCCTTAATTTTAGACGTGAGTGGCGGGACCGAGAGTTTAACGTCGACTCCGAACGACAGAAAGATTTTTGAGAAACTATTTCATGACAATTTTATTTACGCTCAGAGTTTTTGCCAGAAATCAGCTGAGAGGAAGTCGCCTAAAAAATATTTTTTTTCATATTTCGTTTTGATGTCTGACTTGAGGTTTTAACCGAGGCCTTTCGTCTAATAAGCCAACACACTGCCAACTAGACTACGGCGATTACGCTTTTAACGGGCATGATAGCTGGGAACTATACGGTTGGGGAACTGTTTGTAGAAGTTGCCAGAAAGATAAAGAGGAGGAATTGGGACCTAAAAGACAGCTTGGTACACGGGCACTGATTCTCACAGGGAATGCGTAAATTATGCACACTGCACTCACTTACGAAATATTCAATATACCCTAGCCAGCTATGGCTTACGAAGGAAACCCCCCAGAGCTCCTTTGTCTTTTGGAAGGCTTATTAAGGATATAATTATAAGACACTGTACTGACCGTAGGTCTTAACGCATGGGCTTTCAAATTCAATGGCTATTGAAGCAATTGTTAGATGAGAAGAAAGAGAAATCACTACTGCACTTTCTGTGAATATGGGAAACTATTGTATGGCAGGGTAGTTTGGTATGGTGCAGATAAAGGGTCCGCCATCTAACGTTTTTTTTTCAACTAGTGCTTATTTCGTGAATGGTAACACTTAGCTCATGTCTGATTTGACAGATAACAGTTTTATCCTTCCGCTGAACGAATATTGACCATCCAATGCGTTTTCGCTTCACTAAGTGGGCCTGCGATCGACTTACAGAAGATGCCAATTTTGGCAAAAAAATCATCTTTTCAGATGAAGCTCATTTTGATCTTGGCGGGTATGTAAACAAGCAAAATTGTCGCATTTGGGGTACAGAAAAGCCGCACGCATACATTTAAAAGCCGACGCACCCAAAACGAGTCACTCTTTGGTGCGGATTTTTGTCCAGAGGCATAATTGGGCCATTGGCCGTTACAATGTCAATGGCGATCGTTATCGGGCCAAGTTGAACGAATTTTTGTTCACAAAAATTGAAGAGGAGAATATTGGCAACATTTAGTTTCAACAGGACGGCGCTACGTGCCACACAGCCGAAGCTACACTCGATGTTTTGCATCCTGTTTTTGAAGATCGCATTATCAGCCGCAGAGCTGATGCCGTTTGGCCACCTCGGAGCTGCGATTTGTCACCGTTGGACTATTATTTGTGGGGTGCCGTCAAAGATAAGTGTTACGCCGACAAGCCAGAGACAATTGACGCTTTAAAGGACAATATTCGTGAAGCCATTGGTGAAATACAGCTGCACACAATCGATAATGTGCTTAAAAATTGGACCGATCATGTAGGCTACTGCATGGCCAGCCGAGGCAGCCATTTGAATGAAATTATTTTCCATTATTAACCGGAAGAATTGTACTTTCAAATAAAAAAAGAAATTTGAGAAAATATTCAGTAGTTTTTGTTTTTTAAAGCATTTTCAAAAAAAAAAAGTTATTTGGCGGACCCTTTAGTTTTCCGAAAAGGACTTTATCGAATGTCTATCACTGTTAGTTTTTTTAATTTTTTAAGATTTTTTTTCTATAAAAAATATTTTTAATTTATTTTTAGAATGTTTTTTTTTTTGCCTTTTATTGTTTATTAATTAATATAAACGCCATCAATGATTTTCAATATACGTGCCAACAACCAACACTCTTTATCACTTTATGGAAAATTTTCCAATTAATAGAATTCTTCAATTAAGAGGAAAAAGGGGGCCTGTAAGGCTTGGCACTCACTCACACTCTCTCACTACCGACACTATTTGCGTAAATTCTTCAAAACTACGATGTCTTGATTTTCAAGTGACGCGTTCAATTGACTTGTTGTCGTAATAAATAAAAGAAATTCTTTTAAAATAAATTAAAAACAAAAACAAATGTTTTGTAAATCACAAATTATTTTCAATTATTTGTTATTGAGAATGTTTTTTTTTTTATTGTTGTTTTTATAAAAAAAAAGTGAAAAAAGTAGAAAAATCGTGTGACAACAAAACTTATGTTTATTTTGGGGGGCTAATGTCTTTAAGGAAATCATTTGAAAGCAGAGAAGAAGAAAAAAAATACCCGAAAATAGGTCAGAGTTCAATAAAAAAAAACCAGAAAAAAACACCCGCACCAAAGCAGTCTGATAAGAAAAGTGCGATTTTTGCTTTTAAATATCGAAATAGGCCTCTATTTAAAAAGAAAGCTATTTTGAATCACATTTTTGCTTTTAAATAGCTAAATAGGCCTCTATTTAAAGGGAAAGCTATTTTGAAATTTTAAATTTAGCAGGGATTACTACAAAGACAGAGGTTTACGAAAGAAAAAGGTGTGAATAAACGATATTGAGGCTTCTCTCAGGGAAGAGCTTAAATTTTGCGTGGGTGCAACCCACGGCCCCTTTGAATTACTAAACCTGTATTTTATAAGTCCTCAGGTCTGAACCCTAAAGCAATTACTGGCTATACAAACTAATATTCACGCTTGCAATATTATTGTATATATAAGGCGCTATAGTATGGTGGAGAAAGGCCAAACACAGAAAAGAGGCTTCTTTGCCTATGGCTCACAATGACATAACGTGACAATACAAGACGAGGCTGCTATGCAGGCAGTCTCCATTTAAGGAAAGGAAAAACTTAATGGTTCATCTCTTTTTTTTAGATGGCATAGTGCGACAGAAGTGACCGTAGTCTAGTAGATAGTGTTTTGGCTTATTAGACGAGAACTAGGGGTTCATTCCCTGGCACGGATGAATAAATAAAAAATATTTTTTTCCTCTCAGCAGTTATACGTACATATGTACATAATTGGCCATTACAACCCTCGAGTCAGGATTACGGCCTAGCTTCTTACACCATCCATGTGGTGTCCCTTAATTTTATACGTGAGTGGCGGGACCTACAGTTTAACGTCGACTCCGAACGACAGATTTTTGAGACACTTTTTCATGGCAGGTTTATTTACTCTCAGAGTTTTTGCCAGAGATCTGCTGAGAGGAAGTCGCCGAAGAAATATTTTTTTTTTTTCATATTTCGTTTTGATGTCTGGCCTGGGGCTCGAACCCGGGCTTTTACGTCTAATAAGCGAACACACTACCTACCAGACTACGGCGACTTCGAGTAGATAGTGTTTTGGCGTATTAGACGAGTACTTGTGGTTCCCAAGCCCGGATGTATAAATAAAATACATTTCCTTCCTCTCAGCAGATTCAGACTTCTGGCGAAAAAAAACCTTGAGTAAAATAACATTGCCATGAAAATTTTCTCAAGTCCATCGTTCAGAGTTGACCGTAAGCTACAGGTCGGGAGACACTCGTGTAAAAAAATCAACATATACACAACATGAGTGGTGTTAGAAACTAGATTGTAACCCTTACTAAAGGATTGAAACGACCAATTAAGTAAAGAAAGTAAGTAGAGCCACAGGAGTGGGGTTATTTCGATTGGGCAATCACACACGAGAACAATTATGCTGGCACAAAATGGCAGCTTGTAGGCAAGAGAGGTAAGGAGAGTGGTTTTTTGCTGGCATAATTTTTCAACCAGCTTCTAACCCCGCACAAACCAATACATAAACAACACAAAACCAATACATATACATTTATAAAACAGCTGGTTCAGAAAATTTTTTTGTATAGAGCATATTTAGTCTTTCGCTGTGCGTTTAGTAAACTAATACACACAAAGCAGAGTACATGTATACAATTTTATGCCAGATGAAATAGTCTCGTCGTGTCTGACTGACAGAACAAAAATTGTGCTGCTTAAAAAATAGTCTCGTGTGTGATAGCACATTGAGAATGTTAAATGTTTAGGTACTTTCAAATGGAAGTAATTGTCACCGAAAGATTTTCTGTTAGAAAGAATTTTCATTTAGAAAGGAATCACAAAGAACGAGGCAGTCAGATCCTACAAGGAAATATATTCACCTTTTGTTCGAGCTTCAATCAACTCTACAGCAGATCATGCCACTATGGGCGGTAAGTGTTCTTACGAATTAGATTCCAATCGGTTCATATTGTCCTCCTTTTTATTTCTACAAAACCCAAATGGCTTGGGGCCCATATAATCGTTGTCTGAGAAAAGACACTCCCTTACCAACCAATCATATATAGGTTGAGAGCAGCACAATAAATGGTTTGATTGCTGTACTTTAGTACCTCTACACGAGAAGAATAATAACTATGTTCACACATGCGCTCACTCTTATTGCGTAAATCGCAATAAACGCCATTATTAAGGTCAATATTTCATCTAAAATTTCAATTAATTATTGCGCAATAAATACGCAAATTGTTATAATATTGATTAAAACTTAAAATACAGCACTGTCATACATAAGTACGTTCAGTGAGCATATTACAGTTTTCCGAACACTTTCTGTTGATATTTGACAACTCAAATGTCAACAACGACAAAAAAAACCAATGTATTTAAAACAACCAGCTGTTTTGCTTACCAGCTGTCAAATGAATATTGCTTATATTATATCTGAACACTTAAAATATTGTACTCAAATAACCGAATTTTTTTTGAGAGAAGCTAGGGCGTAATCCTGCCTGAAGGGTTGTAATGGCCAATTATGTATGTATGTATGTACTCAAATAATCGAATATTGGCTCAATAAAAGTGCATGTTTGAACATAGTATAAAGGCTTGAGCTCAATATTGCTTAAAAATGTTTTGGGTTTAAAGGTCAGCTTATTTAGTAGATGAAATTCTTTTTAAACTTGATGCAATGCTGGGCTTTCGTAATCGTTTTATTTTATTCGTGTGTGCGGGTGTTTAAATCACTTTAATTACTTGTATTATCACATACTAAATTAAATTATCACTTTGCCTAGTAGAAAAAAAAAGAGTTCAAAAATACGACAGTCGTAAAGAGTATGTGTATCTAAGTTATTGCATTAGACAGATAAGCCCCCACAACAGAATATTTGGGGAAATGAAGACTAAATTAAAAAAAAAACAATTCTAAAGAGCGATAATTTTTATTTTTTCTTATTGAAATACACTTGAAGAAATTTTATTTGAAAATCTATTCTTAGAGATTTAATTTTATTTAGTTTTTTTTTAATTTGATTTTTAATTTTTATTTTTGGTCACTAAGGAATAAATTATTTTTTCCATATTTTCAATTTGTTTTTGGTTTTTTTTTGCCATTTCCTTGCTACCTCTTTAATTTCGTTTTCCATCCTTCTTAATACTCAAATCTCTGCATTAATTTCAACACCTTTTTATCATAATCTTTGCATCTCCATTTACATTCAAACACCTTTCGAAAGTCATTTGCATTTCAACGCTTAAAATGTTGCCGAAAAAAAAAATTCAAATTATGAGAGAGACCCCAAAGAAGACGAAGGGGGAGGTGAGGTGAGTTTAAAATGCCGCATGAAAAATGTGAAAATAAAACCTTTTTTACCATTGCAATCACCCGTAAGCCAGGAAATCTCGATAATGGGAATCACACTCTAAAACATGCTGTTTGTTGTTGTTCAAGTACAATAAAATATGAAAGTAACGGCGGTTTTTTAACGGTAATAATGAATTTAAGAGAGCACTACATACATACATAATTGACCAAGATTACGGCCTAGCTTCTCACACCACTCATGTTGTGTGCGTTAATTTTATACTTGAGTGGCGTGACCTACAGTTTAACGTCGACTCCGAACGCCAGATTTTTGAGAAACTTTTTCATGGCAGTTTTATTTATTCTCAGAGTTTTTGCCAGAAATCTGCTGAGAGGAAGTCGCCGAAAAAAATTTTTTTTTCAAATTTGGTTTTGTTATCTGGCCTGGGGCTCGAACCCGAGCTTTACGTCTAATAAGCGAATACACTACCTACTAGACTGCGGCGACTACTAAGAGAGCACTAACAGAAAGGAAACCATCAACCAACCCACAAATGGCATTTTGAATCTCTAGAGCCTAATGGTTTAACCATAAGAGGTGCGGTGAGAGCTTAAAAGAGCTCTGGGGCCTTCATTTATGGTGCCACTGGAATCTTAACGTCATTCCAATGCTGATCTTAACGTCATTCAACACGTTAATCTCCACAGATGCATCTGATTTCTGGAGTTAATCGCTTAGTAGTCAGCCATTTCTGGTGGTATGGCTGCCTAAAAACTTGATTCTACCCGATACTCTAAAAAAGAGGAAAATGAAAGATTTTTATTTGCATTCTTGTCACGCATACATCGTCAATTGTTAGGCAAACCTAGAATACCCTTTGAAATTTGTAGCGCAGTTTTACACCAACTTGTATAATAAAAAGCCATTAAAATGTAAAAAACAAAGTATTCGCGGCGGATTTAAAGGTTATGGACAATGGCCAAAAGGTACGATGGCATGC
The DNA here is from genome assembly GCA_930367235.1 of Sarcophaga rosellei. NCBI lineage: Eukaryota > Metazoa > Arthropoda > Insecta > Diptera > Sarcophagidae > Sarcophaga > Sarcophaga rosellei. Next base: position 7,769,127 of record OV884020.1, on the reverse strand, counting down.
AATACAAGTTGAACAATTAATATGGAATCCCTTCATCCCATTTTTCCCTTCCTTTTTTTGGTACACGATAATGCGGTTTTGATTTACCGCAAGGAAGTGAACAGAATTCTTTTTTTGGAATTCATTCGGAGACAAAATAAATTTGAATTTAAATATTGAGCAACACTTAACACTCCCGTAACAGTTGGAGAGAAAACGAATCTCATAATTTTAAATATTTTTGTTGTTTTTATTCTATTCTTTTAGTCATCGATAAATTGACTATAGTGAATGCAAGTTATCGATAGATTGACTATAGTGAATGCAAGTTATCGATAAATTTACTATAGTAAATCCAAATCATCGATAAATTTATAAATCTAAGTCATCGATAAATTTACTATAAGAAATGCAAGTCATCGATAGATTTGTTATAGGAAATGCAAATCGCCGCTACATTTACAATAAAAATGTAAGTCATCGATAAATTTGCTATAGTAAATGCAAATAATCGATAAATTTATAAATCTAAGTCATCGATAAATTTACTATAAGAAATGCAAGTCATCGATAGATTCGCTTTAGCAAATGCAAATAATCGATAAATTTATAAATCTAAGTCATCGATAAATTTACTATAGGAAATGCAAGTCATCGATAGATTTGCTATAGTAAATGCAAATAATCGATAAATTTATAAATCTAAGTCATCGATAAATTTACTGTAGGAAAATCAAGTTATCGATGCATTTACTATAATAAATCCAAATCACCTATAAATTTGCTATAGGAAATGCAAATCGTCGCTACATTTACTATAGGAAATGCAAGTCATAGATAGATTTGCTATAGTAAATGCAAATAATCGATAAATTTATAAATCTAAGTCATCAAAAATTTACTATAGGAAATGCAAGTCATCGATGCATTTACTATAATAAATGCAAGTCATAAATTATATTTCCGATTATTACTTAGAAAGGGGAAAATTACAAGTGGAGGAGGTCATTGGTTTCTTTAGGATCTCGGGACTCGGACTTGTCCCAAATAAAATATTAGGCGATATAGTTAACCGAAAGTAGGCGGAGTAACCGAACTTGTGACGGTAATTACGAAGCACTGATCTATTGAGGACTATTCCCAACAAGTTACACTGCAATTTAACGATCGCCAAATTAGCTGTGATAATGTAGATTAGAACCCATTAAAGCCACCATCCGTAGAGGAAATAAAATTAATTTTTTTAGTTTTAAGTGCTTTATTGTGCTTGAAAATGTTGCAATTTTCTATTCAATAAACGACTGTGTTTTCAACCAAAGTGCTGTAAATAGTGCTGTTAAAATGTTGGCTCAATAACCATTTAATCCTCCCGTTTAGCACTCCAAAACCAAATTTGAAATTTCTTCTCAAATTTCCACCACAAGATCTCCAACAGCATTATGACTAATACGAAAATATAAGACGCCGCCAACATTATGAACAAAGGAGCGGTGTATTCCAAGCCCACTTGCACTAGAAAGCTGCTGGATAAATAACAATTCAAGCGGGTCTTGACCCAGCGTCGATAATAGCGGCGATAGACACCCGATTCCCAAATTCGTATTTGCCTGCAGGAAGAACGTTTTTCAATTTTTTATTAAAATTATTTGATCTATTGAAAAAGAGCACCCACTTCAGTTTAATAATTTTGGTGTATGAGGAGTATCTTGGCAAATGGGTATATAAGGCCTGTTCAGGTCTGAACAATATCTCATTAAGATCACAAATTTCCTTAGCCGTATAGGATTTCTCTACCAAACCATAACCTGAAAAGGCTTCAAACACATAAACAAAACCGGGGTTTTCTCTTACACGACGTAGGCCCTCATCCACTGGTAGCCAAACACTTTTGGGATCACGTTTGGATTCGATTTTATTACGCTTGAAACGTTTAATTTCCGGCAAATTGGTAACCTTTAAAAAGAAACGAATTGGTTTTCAATTTCGACCTTCAAAATGAGAAAAAAAGAAGAACTCACATTTAAATAGGTTGTCGTATAGGGTAAAGCTTCCAGTCCTACATCTAAATTGCTGTCAGCTAATTGGCCCACAGTTTTAATATTCGATTTAACCGGGGAGCCAAGTAATATGGCCACCACTATTGAGGTATAATAATTGTAAATAATAAATGTCATCAAGGACAAGGTAATAAACACAATACGTCCTCCCATCGAGGAGGGTATAATAAAACTGCCCTGATAACAGGCAGAGCCAAAGGAAATCAGGCATGTGGTTAAGAGCGAGGGCACAAAATCCATACACTTTTTCAATTTGTAAAACTCCACCACAAAGGTAAACCACAGTAAAACGGCAGCCAAGATCAATAGAACCCCGAAAAATATCCACACTTTTGGTGAGAACGGTTCCAAGAAGACGGCTCCCTGTATGCCCGAATTTTGTGGTGTACGAAACATGCAAACCTGGCGAAAATTGCCCAATTCCATCATGGCGCGCACATATTTCATACGTGGTAGGTTGGATAGAAAGGGTGAAGAAGATAGATCCGCCGTTTGTTCCAAACCTATGGCACCAATACAACCGCCCCTAATCTGTGTTCGACTCCAGACATCGGTGAAATTATAGCGGAAACTGACAATGACAAAGGGAAGGTGAAAGAGAGAAAATACAAATAAGGGGCTCAGTAGGGCTTACTCGCATTCCAAGTTTTCCCGCAAAATCATAAGATACTGGTAACCAAACTTGCAAATGGAGTCTATGTGGATGTCAACGGTGTCACGCAAATGATTCAATAATTTCTCCTCTGAATTGTTTAAGGACATTTTCGTTACCTTAAGCAAAAACAAAAAATATTTAGAAGGCTAGGTACCGAATCTACACGATCGAAAATGGTTGTTGGCTCGACTAACTGCTTTATAAAGCACTTACCACCGTTGAAACCCTCATCGTTAAGTCCCTCAAATACCAACGATGTTCATATTTTTCCTTCTCATGCAAAGAGGACAAATATTGCTTCAGAATACACTTTTTCCGTGAACATAAGACCTCCCGATCTATGGTGATATTCAATTTGCCGCCCAAATTAAATCCATTATTGTAGGCATCATACAATAGGAAAGTGGAATTATGAAAGGAATTTATAACACCAGGACTAGGCATAACCAATGTAACATCGGCATCTACAGCCATATTGAAATTCCCAAAGATTTCCTTAAAATTTCCCAAATCTCCTGAAGCATCATAGACAAGCCAATGGTAATGATATTTGAAAAGCTTGTCCTTACTGGCCTGTAGAATAAAAAATTGCATTTTATTTTGCTATTGAAAAGAAGGCGGCGCCCCAGAAAGGGGAACTTACCCTTTGTAAAAGTTCCAAAGAATTATTGCAATTCATATCAATATACACGCCTGTATGTGGTCTAGGATGTTGTAATATACTCGACTCTAAATTTTCACTGAAATTTACTTGATTTATTGGCCATAATTGCGCATACAAATTCTGATGCATAGCCTTTTCCGTGAACATTAATTGTGCTTTGAAAGAAAATTTATATTTTTTGGTACTTTTTTATGGGATTTTTTTTTGTCTGCGTACAAAACTTACATTTTGCGCTCCAACAGTGCAAAATGGTTAACCATTTAATATGATTTTCCATAAAATTGTAAAAAATTAATTGAATTAAAGCCAAGTTAGCCATTTTCGTTAGTAATTCGAAAGTTTAAAAAAGTACTAAAAAGTACTTTTTGAAAAAATTTTAAATTTTCAAGATTTTTTTCACTTTTCCACGCTTTTTTAATTTCCCTTCAGAATTAAAATATTAACTGCTTAGCATTGTAAGCAAATAAAGCCTTTTTATACTTGTTTGTTTAATAATAAATTATTAAAATTTAATTTGTTTAAATTGGCCTGCCAGAATCAATATTTGTTTAATTTTGGTTCACATAGTTGACAAGTTAAATGGCTGAAAACAGCTTAATTATGCCTCTAACAGCAGACCAGCGTTTAAGGTCAGATTTTTAAGACACTTTTATGTTACAAACAAATCATTTTAAGAAAAAGTACTTTTTTTAATTAAAGAAAAAATATTTCTAAAAGGTATCATTTTATAAAAAAGGTACCAAATAAGGTACCTATTTCTAAAAGTATTTTTTTTTTTATCCAAGAAAATATTTGTTATTATTATTAGCTCCCTACGCTTCCTTAAGAATGGTTTTAAAAATGAATTTTTTTCCTAAGATGGTACTTTTTTCCATAAGGGCACATTTTTGGCGAGCAGTTACTTATTTTCCAAAAAAACAAAAAATGTATTCCATCTTTTAAAAGGTACATTATTTTATAAACGAACTAGTTTCCCAGTAAGGTACTTTTTTACCTTTATTTCTAAAAAGTATCATCTTATAACAAAAGGTACCAAATAAAGTACCTATTCCTAAAAGGGTTTTTTTCCAAGAAAATATTTGTTTTAGGGAGCTACGTTTCCTTAAGATTGGTTTTAAAAATGATTTTTTTTCTAAGATGGTACTTTTTTCCCAAAAGGGTAAATTTTTTGCGAGCAATTGCTTATTTTCCAAAAAAAAAAAAAATTTATTTCATCTTTTAAAAGGTACATTATTTTATAAACGATCTTTTTCCTAGAAAGGTACTTTTTTACCTTTATTTCTAAAAAGTATCATTTTATTTAAAAAAAAAGGTACCAAATAAGGTACCTATTTCTAAAAGTGTTTTTTTTATCCAAGAAAATATTGTTTTAGGGAGCTGCGCTTCCTTTAGATTGGCTTTAAAAATGATTTTTTTCCTAAGATGGTACTTTTTTCCCAAAAGGGCACATATTTTGCAAGCAGTTACTTATTTTCCAAAAAAAAAACAATGTATTTCATCTGTAAAAAGGTACATTATTTTATAAACGAACTTTTTCCTAGAAAGGTACTTTTTTCCCGGAAGGGTACTTTTTTTTCCCGGAATGGTACTTTTTTCTAAAAAGGCAGCTATTTCAAGAAGGTAGAAAGCACTTAAGTTAGAGGTGGCCTATTGGGATACCACAGTCTTTCATTGCTCCTGACTTTGGAACATTGCGGAGCTTCTGATGAAGTCATTTGGACGCAGACATATTAGTGAGCTCATCTGCATAGAAGATGTCCAGTTACCTGCATCTGCTGCGACATAATACTAGTAGATGGAAGACAGTTCCTCTCTCTTTCTTGTCTCTGCAGTTCCTGAAGAATATATTGAGCAGAAAACCAATACCTATGCGATCCTCATTAGTACCCAGAATGCAGCGTGCTGTTTAGTACTTCCACGAGTCTGAACTTTCTCCAATTCTGACAGTGTTCTTAAGAGATCGATAATTGACTGGACACTATGTAGTCGTACATAAATGCTAACTAGCACTACTTGTTGAGTTTTTTCAGAGGTCCAGCTTTTTTTCTTTCTCAAAAGTACCCAATAGTTCTACCATGTTGTTGTTGTTCTTGGTGTCATTATTATAGGGTTTAACAAGCTGGTATAAATCAACGTGAGGCAACATGTTTGATGCAACAAATCAGGCATGAGTAGAAAAGCAACAGGTCTTTAAAGCACGTGGCCAATATGTTTACCTTTAAAATGGACCGGCGCACTGAGTACTATTTGTCTCTCACAAAGAAAAAATATTAAAATGTAGCGCTTTTATTAGCAAAGTCCCAGTGATGTGATTCAAATTGAATCCTTAATTTTTTTTTTTTTTTTTTTTTTTAATTATTCTTTATTTCTAAATATGTACAAAAACAATATAATTTTTTGCCTCAGCGTCCAGTGGACATTATTGAGGCCAGTTGGCAAAGTAAATATATCAAATAATTCATATTAGAACATATATATGTGCAAGAAGAAAAAAATAAATTTAATTTAACAATATATATGTATATATAAAAAAAAAAAAAAATTATGTTTAATAAAACTTTAAAACGTTATTTTAATAACAATAAATATTGCAATAAATTAAATTAACATAATCTGTTCAGTTTTACTACATAAGAAGCATTTCAATGTTATTAATTAAATGTTCTTTAAGAGCGTTTTTAAAGATTGAGAATATAGGAATGTTTTTCAAATTTTCCGGTAAGTTATTATATTCTAAACTACCAACGTGCTGCACTCTTTGCTTCGTTCTCTCTAGTCTACACAATGCTATTCTCAAGTTACTTGCATTCCTAGTATTGAAAACATTTTGATTTCTGGCAAATAAAACAGTACGGTGTCCGATATTATGCAAAGACTTGTATACATAAAGCAAAAGCTGAAGTTTATATAAGCCTCTTATAGGCAATATTGTTTTTGTTATATCTCTGTATAAAACCAAAGTAGAAGTAGACAATGGGAGATTAAAAACAGCTTTCAGTGCCTTATTTTGGGAGCGTTGGAGAGATCTGAGTTCATTGCCTTTGTTCCATGCATATATAATAGCTAAATAATTAAAATGACTTTGAATCAAGGATTTGTATATTAATAGTTTAGTTTGAGTGTTAAATTTATTTCTAAATTTGTAAATCAGTCCTGTTGCAGAAGAAACCTTTTGCTTAATGTATCTTATGTGATTATCCCACGAGAGATTACTTTGTAGATTAACACCTAGGTATTTTGTATCAAAACTCTCCTCTACAACTTTCCCATCCACATATGCACTAAAATTTTTGTTAATGACAGTGTTAGGTCTAAACCTTAATATTTTTGTTTTTCCCGCATTCAAGCTTAGCCTGTTAATTCTCGCATATTCCGTAATCATTGCAGCGTCGTATTCCATATGAGCTTTTAATACAGTTTCACATTTATATGGGTAAAATACACTTATATCATCTGCAAACATTACCAATTTTCCAAAAAGCTGTAGGTTTTTAATATCGTTGATATAAACGCTAAAAAGTAGAGGGCCCAATACACACGGAACTCCATACTCAACAGTTCCAACGGAACTCTTCTGATTGTTGATCTCAACATATTGCTTTCTATTTGTCAAATAACTATCTAATAGTTTTATCGCCTCTCTCTCGACTCCATAGTAAGCAAGTTTCTCTATGAGGATTTTGTGTTCTACAAGATCAAAAGCTTTAGAAAAATCGTAAAAAATGCCGGCAACTCCATTATAACCATCATCAAGTCCTTTGCATATATTATTTATCACGTTCACAACAGCTTCCTCAGGGCCACATCCTTTTCTGAACCCAAATTGGTATTCATATAGCAAGTTATTATGGTTAAAATATGAGGAAAGTTGTTCATAAAGACATTTTTCAAATATTTTGTCAACTATAGAAAGTAATGCAATTGGCCTAAAATTTTCTATCCGTGAAGCATTATTCGTTTTAGGTATGGGAATAATCTTGGTAATTTTTAAACTTTCAGGAAAAGTCGCAGTAATAATCATGTTATTAAATATTCTCGTTAAATGTGGAGTAATTAAGTCACTACAACATAGTAAAGCTTTTGGAAAAATTTCATCATGTCCACAGCCTTTGCTTGTTTCAAGTTTATTAATAACTTCCCTTATTACATTTTCTGTTGTGGTGTAAAAGTTGAAGACACATTGAGTGCGTTCCAAAGTTCTTAGATTGTTGCATGAATCTCGAGGCAAGTAACTAATTTGAAGATTTAAAGAAATACTTTAAGGTACTTTTCCCTCCTAAAGTACTTTTTTCTACCCCTTTTGTATACCAATAATCAACACCGTTTAATGCTTTTTTAAAGTGTTTTACTACTTCTATTTCTATTCTCTAACAAAAGTGCTTAAAAGTGCTTTTAAGTTTTCATTTAAAATTCCATTCTTGAACTCAGTTCTCGTGCTCCAAATCCTCAGCCAATTTGAGAGCCCTATTATCCTTACAACGATGCCATAAAATCTCCACAGCAAATATTGCCAAAACCATAAAATAACCACAGACCAGCATCATAAACAGAGGGGCCGCATATTCCATGCCCACATTGATGAGAAAATTATTCGACAAACAATTCAAATGAGTGCGTACCCATTGGCGTCTATGTTTCGAATGGACACCAGTCTCCAAAATGCGCATGAGCCTGAGAAAAAAAAGTAGGGAGAAGAAAAAAGTACTTTACACTGCTTTCATATCTGTTTGTGGTACCTACTTTAGTCTGACGATTTCTTTGTAACTGGAATTCCTATGCAAATGGGTGGCCAATTGTGAGTCCGATCTGAAGAGTATCTCATTTAAGTCGCATATTTCATGGGCTGAATATTGATTTTCGATGAGAAAATAACCGGTTGACGTTTCAAAGATGAATACAAAACCGGGTTTATCGCGCATTTTGGTAATGCCATCCTGGGCCGAATACCAAAAATTCTTTTTCTTCTCGATTTTACGGTTTACAAAACGACGTACATCGGGCAAAGTTGAGAACTACAAATAATGGTATGTTTAAAAGTACTTTATTAAGTACTTTTCAAGGTATTTTAAAAGTACTTTTTGAAGTAAACTTTTAAAGTACTTTTTAGGTACTTCTTAAACTATTTTTTAAAAGCATTTCTAATTTTTAGGTACTTTCTTACGTATGTTTTAAAGTACTTTTCAATGTTTGAAGAACATTTTGAAGTACCTTTATGGTTTTTGAGGTACTTTCTTCAAGCATTTTCTTAAGGACTTTTTTGATTTAATCTTTTTTAGGAGATTCCGAAGCACTTTTTCACATTTTTAAGCAATTTTTCAAGTACTTTTTGCAGTACACTTTTAAAGTACTTTTTAATCTATTTTTTAAAAGTATTTTCCCCTTGAAGGACGTTCTGAAGCAAATTTTTAATTTTTAGGTACTTTCTTATGTAAACTTTTAAAGTACTTTTTAGGTACTTCTTAAACTATTTTTCAAAAGCATTTCTAATTTGTAGGTACTTTCTTACGTATGTTTTAAAGTACTTTTTAAGGATTCTTTAAGTAATCTTTTGAAGAACATTTTAAAGTACCTTTATGTTTTTTGAGGTACATTCTTCATGTACTTTTAAAAGTACTTTCTTAAGGACTTTTTTAATTTAATCTTTTTTAGGAGATTACGAAGCACTTTTTCACATTTTTAAGCAATTTTTCAAGTACTTTTTGCAGTACACTTTTAAAGTACTTTTTAGGTACTTCTTAAACTATTTTTTAAAGGATTTTTCCCTTGAAGAACGTTCTAAAGCAAATTTTTAATTTGTAGGTACTTTCTTACGTATGCTTTAAAGGAATTTTCAATGATTTTTTAAGTAATATTTTGAAGAACATTTTAAAGTACCTTTAGGGGTTTTGAGGTACTTTCTTCAAGTATTTTCTTAAGGACTTTTTTTATTTAATCTTTTTTAGAAGATTCCCAAGCACTTTTTCACATTTTAAAGTAATTTGTCAAGTACTTTTATAGGCCCTTTTAAAGTAATTATCACAAGTACATTTGAAAGTACTTTTTTTACTTTTTAAGTACTTTTTCAGGTATTTTTAATAAATCCTGAAAATGCATTCATTAAAGTACTTTTAACTTTTTCTGGTATTTTTGTTTAAAAAAGTGCTTTGAGCTCAAAAAATTACCTTTTTCGAAAATAAAGAGTACTCTGTATTTAAAAAAGTACGCCTTATAAAATATTTGAAGAAGTACTCTTTTTTGCTACTACTCACATTCAAATACGTGAACGTATAGGGCATTGGCTCTATACCCACTTCCAAATTCGAATCAGCCAAGCCTCCCAATGTCTTTATTTTCGATTTAACGGGTGAACCCAGCAAAGAGGAGACCACAACCGAGGTATAGTAATTATACATAATGAAACTAATCAAAGACAGTGAAATAAAAGCCAAACGTCCACCCATCGAAGAGGGTATCAGAAAACTACTCTGGGCACAGGCAGAGCCAAACGAAATCAAACAGGTGGTGAGCAGAGATGGTACAAAATTTATAAAACGTTCGCCCATTTGATGATATTCCACTGTAAAAGTTAGCCATAGAAAAAAGGCAGCCAAAGCCAATATAATGCCGAAAATAATCCAAACTTTAGTACTAAATGGTTCCACAAAAACACGACCCTGTATGCCCGAATTGCGAGGCGTTCTAAACATGCACACCGAACGAAAATCACCCGTTATGGCTATAGAAGTAAGGAAACGAAAGCGTCCAGGGCTCATAAAGCAAGGAGCGGAAGCCAAATCCGCAGAATCGGTAACTAAGGCGCCCACAATGCCGCCCGTGTAATCCACATCGGTCCAGCGGTCGTGATAGGTACAGTTGATGCTTGAATAGTAGTAAAGTAAAGAACGAAAAAATTGTTTTAAACTCCATTTTCTCTAGAGTAACAAACACTCACTTGGTATATAAAGACTCCTTTAACAGGGTAAAAACTTGAATACCCAAGCGAGATAAGGGATCGATATGAAAGTCCTTAGGGGTCATTAAAAAATTATGAATATCCTCCTCCGGGGCATTTAAATCATAACGTGTGGCCTTTTAAACAACAAAAAAAAAACAAAAATTTTTACCATTTTATCGCTTAAAAGCTTTCAAAATTCTTACTATTACTGCCACTCTCATTGTTACATCCCTTAAACTCTCCCGATTACCATATAACGTACGTTTATACAAATCCGATAAATACTTGGAGAGATGGCAACCCGTAACATTACATTGCATTTCATAATTCATGGTGATATTTAAAGATCCTCCTATGAACCAGCCATTATTATACACATCGAAGGCTTTATAGACGGTGGTACCATTGCCTACATCGGATTGTATTTGTAAAAGTGTGGGTACCATGGGTACCATGAAGGTCATCTCCGTATCCACAGAGAGGTTAACCTGTTTGAATTTGTCAAAAAAACGTGAGAAGTTGGCCTTGTCATCGTATACAAACCAATTAAAACGGTAGTTGAAGAGACGTAAGTGGCTGTTCTGGAATATAAAAATAAAAAGTACCAAATAAAAGTACCAGAAATGAAAATAAAACAAAGAAGTACGCAATTAAGGCGCATATTCTTACAAAATTAGTACCAGCAAAGAAGTACGCAATTAAGGTGCAAATTCTTACAACATTAGTACCAGCAAAGAAGTACGCAATTAAGGTGCAAATTCTTACAAAATTAGTACCAGCAAAAATGAGTACTAATCATCAATTTAGGAACAGACAGGTGTCCCTTCTCCCAGTGGTATTGCCATTGAAAGGCCCATTTTATGAAGAGAGTAATACACACTAGGCAGAACTTAATGCCTAAGAAAATAGCGAGTAATGGCAGATACCTGCGGCCATTGCTAAGCTAAAGAGACAATAATCCTTGCAGTTGTCTTGTCTAATTGGCTTTATGATACTCTGAGTTCAAGTCAGAGGTCATAAGGAAACGGGACGAAAGGAGGGCGGTAATTTTTATGGAAATCGTGCAAACGCACCAAGGCTGTTCAAAAATTTCTCAACGGACCTTGGACTAAGGAAACCAGGGACACTATAGAACAGTGCAGAATTTACCACGCAAAAGTCCCTACGATCAAGAAGGCTATAGAATAATACGAGCGAATATCCATGCAAATATCTGCTTTTAAAGGCCTAAAATCCTCATTACTTAAGGGCCTCCATTCTCGTTCATGTCATTGTCATTAGATGGCTGAACAGTTTGGATAAAAAGGCCCATGAACGTTCAGGAAATTGTATGGGCAGTGGATTTCCCACGTCTGGTACTCCTCTGGAAGCGCAACACTCAAACTATACCTAAGAACTATGGAGCCATTTTTTTTTGTCAATGTTAGTTCTTTTTCTAAAGGGCGACAGAAAATAAGATCTTTTGAGGCCACCCCGCATACCGTGAAATATACTGTATGGAGTAATTAGAACAGGAAAAGTATAACTTGGGGAAATAAAGTAAAATTTGATATACAAGACGTTATGGTGGATTGGAGTAAATAAAAATGTCATGAAATGTTTATTAAATTTGTAAAGGGTCTGCCATCTAACGTTTTTTTTTTCAACTAGTGCTTATGGAATGCTCTGATTTGACAGATAATTAGTTTTATCCTTCCGCTGAACGAATATGATTGTGTATACGCTTGAACAACGCTGGGAAAGTGGGCCTGCGATCGACTTACAGAAGATGCCGATTTTGGCAAAAAAAAAATCATCTTTTCAGATGAAGCTCATTTCGATCTTGGCGGGTATGTAAACAAGCAAAATTGTCGCGTTTGGGGCACAGAAAACCCGCACGCATACATTGAAAAGCCGACGCACCCAAAACGAGTCACTGTTTGGTGCGGATTTTGGTCCATAGGCATAATTGGGCCATTTTTCTTCGAAAATGAGCAAGGAGTGGCCGTTACAATCAATGGCGGTCGTTATCGGGCCATGTTGAATGAATTTTTGTTCACAAAAATTGAAGAGGAGGATATTGGCAACATTTGGTTTCAACAGGACGGCGCTACGTGCCACACAACCGAAGCTACACTCGATGTTTTGCGTCCTGTTTTTGAAGATCGCATTAACAGCCGCAGAGCTGATGTCGTTTGGCCACCACGGAGCTGCGATTTAACAACACTCTTGGACTATTATTTGTGGGGTGCCGTCAAAGATAAGTGTTACGCCACAATATTCGTGAAGCCATTGGTGAAATACAGCTGCACACAATCGATAATGTGCTTAAAAATTGGACCGATCGTGTAGGCTACTGCATGGCCAGCCGAGGCAGCCATTTGAATGAAATTATTTTCCATTATTAAGCGGAAGGATTGTACTTTCAAATAAAAAAAGAAATTTGAGAAAATATTCAGTAGTTTTTTTTTAAAAGTTTTTCGCAGACCCTTTAGTTCAGGCAAGGTCGGTCCCCCACACGACTCATGAATTAACAGACACAACATGGGCGTAAAGTATGAGCAGCTAAGTAGCAATCCTTACTAAAGGGTTACCATGGCCAATGAAGTAAGTAAGTAGTCAGACCTATGAATGATTGACATGGTAAGCATCCTAAGACGTAACAACTAACCTTAACCAGCTGCATTAGTATTGCAAATATAAGCACCACAATTACAGATGTACTGGTAATAATTTTGATAAGTATATTTTGTTGTAATGTTACCTCATCGATAAAATTATCCGTTTGATTACAATTCATATCCATAAAGATACCCAACTGCGGACGATTGTATCGCAAATAGCGATCATTGTAATTATGCAATGCCACTGCATCATTTAAATTAACATACTGCACGTAGAGTGAGTGATGCGTAGAAGCAAGTAAAGAAAAGCGATAAACAGCTAAACAATGAATGAAAAATTTTAAAAATTTATAAACAAAAAATTTGAATTAAATTTTCTTACTTTCCTTGGACCAACAATGAAATAAAATGATGCAGGCCAATTTATTTTTATGAAAATAATGCAAAATTAAATGAAATAAATTCAAAGGCAAAGACATTTTATGTCCAAAAACTTAAGCTGCAGACGACTGTGCTGAATAAACTGCAAAAATTTCTACAGAAATTTAAGGCTTTTTATACTCCTTTAAATAGATATTTTGTCATAAAGGATATGATTCTTTTCTTATAATTTTTGAAATATTTTTGACAAAATAATGGCGATTTTTCTTAACAATTTTGGTTGTAATAAACCTTTCAGAGCCTCTTTTTGTTTTAAATAAATTATCAAGCGAGTGAAAGAAAAATTGCTCAATTAGCGAACACACTTAATCAAAATTAAATGGAGGTTTTACAGCAACAACAACAACAACAACAACAATTGCAACAAAGCCTGCCATGAATCAACAAGTTTTCAATATGTATGCAATGAATTTTTTTATGAATGAATTTTTTTGTTCTCTTTCACACAATACAACTGTGGCGTTGAGCCTGAATATGTGTCTGCCTGAATATGTGTGTGCTAGACCACCAAGCATGCTGTTATTTTTTTTTTCTTTCTTGTTATTCTTTTGTTATGCGTGTATGTGTGTTTTTTATTTCAAAATTTTTTTAAACAAAATTGTCTTGTCTACTTTTAGGGATTTAAACGTATTAATACGACTTTAGTCTTCTTAGCGCTTTTGGCGCGTTCGTATGGTTTTTAAAGCGTTTGAATTTGAAAGCTAAGAATTAAATACAGTAAACAAAATTATATACCGACGGAAAAAGTGTTTTGGTATTTAAAAAACAGAAAATATAATAAATTAAATACAAAATATAGAGAAAATAAATGAAATTGAATTAAATAAAGTGATGAAAAATTATGAAAATAAAGTGAAAAAATGCCGATATTAGGCAATTTTTCTTAATCATAAAAATAAATTTTTGTTGCAAAATTAATTTCTTTCTTAGAAAATTATTGAAAGCGTATTCAATGTAGTGAATTTAAGGCGTAATTTATTTATTTATTGAGTTACAATGTTAAAAAGTGCTGCATACTTTTAGGATAAGATAATTTAAGAAATGTTAAAGCATACTTTTTGGTGTTTATATTGCTATAATAAATTGCTGTTATAAATCATTTATCGGTTTCAATAATTAAGTTAACGTGATTTGCGTGAAACATTTATTGCATTCTAATGCTTGGATTGAGGTAGTTTTCGACAACATTTTCGTATATTATAGTATTATACGCTTAGACGCAGTCTTTGAAGTCGTAACCCCGTGATAAATAAAAATTTTGAGTCTAACATTATGTTCCCATAAAAATTGCCACAAAAAGTGTTATAAAAAATTGTCTGTAGTCCTTTCTGCTAAAAAAAAAATGTGTCACTTAAACAGACTTTTATTTATTGAATTAATAAATTATTTTTTCAATATTTTTTGTCTGTGAATTTTCTACTTATTAAATATTGACACAATATTGAAAAAAAACTACAATAAAAGTCACATCAAAATAAACAACAAAAAATTGGCAAATTTACTTAAAACGAGCGAAAAATGTATATACAAACACCTAAAAGTAGGCAACAAATAAAATTTGGCAAATGAATAAAAAACAAAATGGTGATGCAAGTATATTGTGTTTAATTAATAATAACTGACAAAATTATTGCCGTTTACTAGTGCCAATAATAGTTTTAAAAATAAATTAATTTTTTTTAATAGCAATATTTGCTATACAAAATTGTCGATAACAAAAATTTTCTGTAATAAATTTCTTGATAGCAAATTTTAATACAAAATTTTCCGATATCAATAGTTTTCTAGGAGAAATCTTACTATAACAACAATTTTTTACAGAAAGTTTTTCGATAGCAATTTTTTTCATAGAAAATTCTTCAATCAAAATAATTTTCTATAGAAAATTTCCTATAACAACAATTCTTTACAGAAAATTTTCCCTAACAAGCATGGTCCATAAAAAAATATTTCGATAACTATATTTTTCCATCGAAAATGGAATTTTCTACAGAAAATGTTTCGATAACAATAATTTTCGATAGAAAATTTTTCGATAACAATAATTTTCTATGGAAAATGTTTCGATAACAATAATTTTCTATGGAAAATGTTTCGATAACAATAATTTTCTATGGAAAATGTTTCGATAACAATATTTTGTAAGGAAAATTTTTCGATTACAATAATTTTTTAAAGAAAATTTCTCGATAACAATAATTTTCTAAAGAAAATGTCTCGATAACAATAATTTTCTGTGGAAAATGTTTCGATAACAACACTTTTCCATAGAAAATGTTACGGTAGCAATAACTTTCTACAGAAAATGTTTCGATAACAACAATTTTCTACAGAAAATGTTACGATAACAATCACTTTCTACAGAAAATATTTCGATAATAATAATTTTCTATAGAAAATGTTTCGATAATAAATTTCTATAGAAAATGTTTCGATAACAAAAAATTTCTTTAGAAAATGTTTCGATAACAACAAATTTCTATAGAAAATGTTTCGATAACAACAAATTTCTTTAGAAAATGTTTCGATAACAACAAATTTCTTTAGAAAATGTTTTGATAACAACAAATTTCTTTAAAAAATGTTTCGATAACAACAAATTTCTAGAGAAAATGTTTCGATAACAACAAATTTCTTTAGAAAATGTTTCGATAACAACAAATTTTTAGAGAAAATGCTTCGATAACATCAATTCTCTATGAAAATTTTGGTTTTTATGATTTTAAATTATCTTTTATTATTTTTATATTATTCGTATATAAAGAGTTTATTTAAAGACTACAAAGGCTTTAGTCCTTCTCAAGTGTTCTCCTTACATTTTTTTTAATAACTATTGCCTATTTTAAGGCTGCAAGTATTTTTGTTTATTTATTTTTATTCATTTCTATTTATTTATATAATTTTTCTTTGTTTGTTTGTGAGTGACAAATGTCAACTCACTAACGAGTGTCAATATTCGTAATTAGTCTTTCCGTCTGTCCTAGTGTCACAATTAAAATCATTGCGTTTAAAATAGTTTTCTTAGCATTTTATGCAAAAAACTTGAGTTTTCTATTAAAATACATGGATTCATCATCATTATGCTTTCGTTTTAACACTTTTTCTACTAATTAAAGGTGTCTTTACACTTGAGAAATAATTTCTGGCATTATTTTTATTATGCGCCTACAAGTAGGCAGTTACAAAAATAAATATTTTTATTTTTGTTGTAATTTTTGTTCTTACTTTAAAAGAAAGGTTTTATGGCATTTCTTTTCATTTTAAACTTTCTATTATAGAACCAACAATAGTCAGCAGTTAGCAATTGTACTAAAAGGCCTAAAAGTATGCTAAACAATTATTACTGCCTGTAATTTAACCTTAAAGTAGTTTCTGTGGGAAGGTTTTTGGGTGCTTTTTTTCATTGTTTTACTACTGGAAAGTTGAATAGTCTTTAGTTTTTTAATAAAGAAATGAATACAGCAAAAGTTTTCTTGTTAACGTAAAAAAGTGCAGTTTCAACTTGTTTAGCGGTTAGATGTTATTAAAATAAGTTCAGAAATTTTTACACAATATTTCTAAATAATTTTAAGTATTTTTTTATATTCAAAATTAGTTTTAAAGAAGATTTATTTGAAGCTTTTAGGGTATAAATTAAATAACTTGTTACCAATTTAAAGGGTTTATCCTCAAAGTATACTTTAAATACTTTAAATTGATTTACTAACACCTTAATGTAGGCAATTTAATTTGTTGAACATATGACTATACTATGACTTTAGTTTTTTGAAATACGAATTCTTTAAATTGAGTTGAAAAATGTTTTTAAATTTATTTTATGCATGCTATTCGACCACATATCGACCGCAAATATTAATATCAACCTATTAAAGCAATTAAAAAGGAAAAATAAATTTCAAATGTTAATTGCTTAAAATTGCTTCTTCTATTTTTTTTGCTTTAATTATTTAATAATAATTTTAAAAAGCTTATACAAAACCCCACTCATTTAAGTGCTTAAATATTAATAGAGAGCAGCAGTAATTTATTGCATTAAACTGAAACCAAATAAATTTATAACAACTGCTCCCTGAAGTGTATTTTCAAAAACAATCTGAACAAAAATTCAATGAAATTATAGAGAAAATAAATGAAATTGTAAAACCATATTTAGTAAGTAATTGGCATTTACACACAGAATATGACACACAGTTAATGAAAATAAAACTACGGCAACAATAAAATCATATGAAACCAGAAAAAATTTGAAATTACAATTGTTTTTATAAATTTTTAATGATAAAAAATATTGTGTGAAATTGATCTAAGTCAGAACTTTAAGCCAAAACAGTCGTTAAGACGTTATTTTCTCTTATGCATCCTTGATATTAATTGATTTTTACCTAAAAGTATGCTGTAGTATTTTTAACATTACATTTTACTCCTAAAATCTTACTTGCTTCATTGGCCATTAAAACCCTTCAGTCAGGATTACAATCTAGCTTCTCACACCGACCATGTTGTGGTCACACCGGCCATGAGTGGCGGTCATATAGTTTAAAGTCCCATGAAGTAGGTTTCCCAAAAATGAACCACATGAGCTCATTAATTGCCATTTAACTGTTATTAAAATATCAGCTCACCTAAAAGTATGCTTTAGTTTTTGTCAGATTTTTTTCAGTAAAATTTTTTAATATAAAATTACTCATCCTTGAAAGTTTTGAAAAAGTTTCTAATTTCGGCTAAAATATCAACACCAAAAAGTATGCTTTACTTTTTCAGTTAATTGTTTCAACTCTTAAAAGTATGTTATACTTTTTCTAACCTCTTAACTCTATAAATTGCTCCTAACAAACTTTCTCTCCTTTAAAAAGCTATTCTAATCAAGCCTTTAATTATTATTAAAAAATATTGTCTCCCCAAAGTATGCCTTAATTTTCTGCACCCAACAAAGTATACAATATTGGAAAGCACCTTCTCTGGTTTTCCTGTTTTTAATTTTTTCTCCAGTCATTTCATGCAATTTCAAAATGTATTTCGCAAAACATTTTCTAGCATTACGTTTATAAATATGAATGAAACTGGAGGTAGCCACCTCCTCTCTGGGGAGGTAACTGGGCAGCAGCTTTGCGACATAAAAATGTAAATTTTTTCAAATTTTTTCCATCCAAAAGCAAACAAAATCGAATAGGGGAGGGGGGTAAGGTGGAAAATCTGTTATTTGGTCAAGTAACAGGCTGAAGCAAGACAAGATTTGTGGCGGCTGAAATGCATTTAATTAAATTGCATTTCAATGATGAAACAGTGGAGCACAAAAGTAGTTTATTATTGCAATAGAAAGCCCAGAGATTAAAATATAAGCTGAAAATATGTTGTCAGAGAAATCTTTTAATGATTTTTCTATTTAGAGGCTTATTTACTGATTTACATCAGCATTATAGGAAAGCCAAAACGAAACTGAAATTGATGCACTGTAACTGCTCTCTTAACAAAATCATGTTAGTTAGGTTGGGTCGGAGTGGTAGCTCTGATATCACAAAGCTCACTTGAGCACGCATAGCGGCCCGTTGTGATGCCACGGGTGAACGCAGTCCCTGTACTAACCAAGTTCCACCAAAATCAGGGAAAAGGAAGAAGTTGGTCAGCGCAAGGGCTGCACAAAACAACGAAATCATGTGGAACTAAAGAAAAAACTGAAACTCCACTGCCTTTCATTGATTAAGGATTATTTAAGCAGTTCAAGTTTCAAAGTGAATGAAACTTCCGTACAGGACTAATATAGCCCTCAATCCTGCATATCGGACTTACAATCTCAAGACCTCTTTGAATGATTTCACAATGAGTCTCTTCAAATTTCCCTCTTGCCATGACAACTATGTAGTCTGCACAGCCTCTGCAGTAAATGCTTACTTCACGAAAATTTTATCAAAAATTCATTTACTACGAAGCTTCACATTAGAAATAGTTTTAGTGCAAGTTTTTTTTGCAAAATATTTCCAAAGAAATGTTATTACTTCTGTTTCTCAAAAAGAAAAAAATACAAAAAAAAAAACATTCCCAATAGCATTCATGTATTCGAAGCAATCTCTCAAAGCTTAAATAATTAATGGAAGTTTTTAAAATCTATTCCTCATTTTCAATAGGTGGCAAATTGTTAAAACTATGCGTAATAAATTGAAAAACATTTTAAATCCTCTCAGCAGTCTCCAGGAAAGACTTCTCTAAGATTAAATAAAATTGAAAAACCAAACTTTTGCTTTCGAAATAGTAAAATAAAAATATATATAAAAAATATGTATAAAATAAAAATATATAATAATACAATGATATAAACTAATTAAAAAAATTAAAAATTTAAATTTAATGTATATATTAATTAATATACATATATTAATTTTACAAATAAAATAAAAGAAATAATAACTCACCATTGAACACCGCTTTAACGCTTTTACTTGGTTTCGCTGGGCTCTTTAAAATTTCTCCAATAAGCGGCAACATTGTTTGTTTTGTTTGTGAGAGAGAAATGAGGTGAAAACATTTTATTCACCCCTCCTTACTACCGAGATTACATTGTTTACAATTTGTTTGTCTAAGCAAGAACAACAACAACGACAATTTTAATAGCAACGCACAACAATAAAAACACATACCGGAACCTTTTAAGTTTACACATTGGTTCTGTAGAATGAACGATCTCAGATGAACATGCATGGAAAACACTCGATTACTTAGAATATTTTTAATTTGTTTTCATAAAAAAGGACGTTCGTCCCGAACCATGAGGTTAATTTGCATAATTTGTTTATTTATGTTACAAAATAATTTAACGAAAGCCTTTGCAATAACAAATCAAACGCACATCACTTTCACTCGCGTTCTTTAAAAAAAATCAACTGAAGCACAAAAACAAAAATTCTATTCCACTTTACTTAAAGCAAAAACACACACACACGATTTCTTATATTTATTGAAAGGGCTTGCTGTTGTTCTTATTGGTTTTGTTGTTGTTTACTGTATTGAATTCGTTGTTCGTTTTTTTTCTTTCTTTTTGGTGGTTTTGCATGCAATTTCTTCATTTTTTCATTCGGTTTTATTAAGAAAATTAATGCAAAATGTTTTCTAATTAACGAAATTCATTATTATTCATTAAAAAACACACTCAACACTCATTGTACATTAAATATTTATTAATTTTAATAATTTTAAGTAATTAATCACACTAAAAACACTTTAACAAACACTTTCACTACCGATCCGTGCAAATTCTTAAGAAAAACTGCCATCTTGACTGTGTGGTCAACATAAATTAAAAAAAGTAGTAGAAAACCGTGGTGAGATTTTAAAAAACGCTAAAAACTCTGTTAAGGGTCATATTTTTATTAAGAAAAAATAGAAAAAGGTAGGAAATACTATGTAGAGATGAATTTTGTCCAATTTTAATGCTTTAATTTAATTTTAAGGAGAAAGAAAAAAAAATTAAGGTCTAGAATGGAAATTTTTTTATAAAATTAAAACATTTTACAATAGTCAACCTGAGGAATTGATTAAACTGGTGTAGTTAGTAGCGTTAGGAAGAAAGTTATATCTCTAGCTTCCCCTATTTATTTACAAAAAATTGGCCCCGCTTGTAATGTCCTTGAAAGATAAAACTTTTCGCCCATAATGGGAATTAAAAGGCTGAGTAACAATAAAGCTTGATTACTTTCAAATCAAGTACAAGATCTCTGGAGCCAATATAAACTGGAACCAATCTCGTAAGCTCGACATAACTCTAGTAATATAGTAGGTAGTGTGTTGGCTTATTAGACGTAAAGCCCGGGTTCGTATTCCAGGCCAGACATCAAAACAAAATATGAAAAAAAAATCATTTCTTCGGCGACTTCCTCTCAGCAGATTTCTGGCAAAAACTCTGAGAGTAAATAAACCTGCCATGAAAAAAAGTTTCTCAAAATCTGTCGTTCGGAGTGGACATTAAACTGTAGGTCCCGCCACTCAAGTATAAAATTTAGGCACAAAACATGAGTGGTGTGAGAAGCTAGGCCGTAATCCTGACTGAAGGCTTGTAATGTATGTTTGTATGTATGACGGAATTTTAGAATATTTTCAGTTCTCCAAAAAAAATCTGTAGTTCGGAGTCGACGTTAAACTGTAGATCCTGCAACTCAAGTATAAAAATAAGGCACACAACATGAGTGGTGTGAGAAGCTAAGCTGAAGGGTTGTGATGGCCAATTACGCATGTATGTAGGTATGTACATATGTATTTCCAAACCAAGCACAAGATCTGTGGAATCAATCTCGTAAGCTCTAGATTCCAATATTTTGGTGATAATACTTTACCACACATATATAACTCGTCTCAGAGGAGTGGATTGGAAGAAGTAAAGGACTTTTATGTAAAATACAGACTTTCTATACAAAGTATGATTGTTACCCCTAAATGATGAGCGCTCAAAGAGACTACTTGATGGCTCCTCTCCTCCAACCTACCATAGGCAGTAGCACAAATCCCACAGTAAACTGACATTGTTTGCGAAATATATTATCCCATAGGATCCATAAAGTTTTCAGTCTTGTTCTGCGGACCAGTTTAAAAAAAAGGGACCAATAGGTTACATTTTTTCGAAAATAACCTTAGAAGAGCTATTACCGTCAATGCTATAGCCGTATAATAACAGAGTTCTTCTGAAATTTTTTGAAGCTTATAGACCGGACAATATGTAAGTACGTACCATGAGATACACAACACAACCGATTTTGACTTTACAGTATGAGAAGGTTCCAGAAAGAACCGTTTTAAGTTTTTGGGTGATGTCAGTTGACCATAAAGATCTTGGGATTTGTAGCCGTTAGACTTTTTAGGACACCGCCTAAAAATCTGTCCAAAATTAATCAGTTATGGACAACCTATAATTGTAACGATCCTAATGATTTCGTTCCCTGCTCATATTTCCCCAGATTGTTAGTGTAGGATTGTACATCTTAACTAAATCACTTGGGAAATTTTCAATGGAATTATAAAATTTATTTTAATTTTAAATAAAAAAAATAATTTCCCTTGCATTACATCTTTATTTGCAACGAAAAAGGCACAATTTTTTTTAATAAAATCATGAGTAAGAAAAAAAGCAAAAAAGAAATCCTTTAGAAAACGAGTACAATTGCTATGACATT
Source organism: Sarcophaga rosellei (assembly GCA_930367235.1). Lineage (NCBI taxonomy): Eukaryota > Metazoa > Arthropoda > Insecta > Diptera > Sarcophagidae > Sarcophaga > Sarcophaga rosellei. The sequence continues at coordinate 7,746,639 of OV884020.1, read as the reverse complement.
CGCCTTCAAAAATAAAAAAAAACGAAAATATTTTTTAGGGTTTCCGGTAAAACAACAGCAAGAAAAAGTTTTTTAAAGAAAACTGTTTCTCCTTTGTGTACTACTGATTGTAGCTTAGAGAATGAGGGAAATCCCCACCACTCATGTATAAAATTAATGCACACAACACGGGTGGTGTGAGAAGCTAGGTTATAATCCTGACTTTGTTTTTTGTTTTTGTATTCAAAGATTCTTTCACTTGCTTTTTTCCGTTTTCTACCAGAATTTGCACAGAATTGGTTCCATGATCTCCAGATATTTTTATATTTGTCACTATGGGTATAAACATACTCAAACCTATGTTAAGTTTTTATTTTTTAATAAAAATTTTTCTTAAAACCCTTTGAACCCTAGGCTATTTAAATTGTGTTCCCCTTCTCTTTTTTTTTGTGTATTCAGAAACCCTATCACGCACTTGTCGTTGCACCTGAACAATAAATTTCCACTCAACAGCATTTCTATACGAAAATGAAGAAGAAGAATAACTAACCACTTAAACCATTATCACTTTTATCACTTGGCACTGTGTTTGTACGAGTATGTGTGTGTGTAGACCACAACAATTTACCTCTTAAACATGTATTACCAATGAGAAGCAACAGAAGAAAAAAATCAAACACTTTCTCTCTCTCTCTCTTTTTTTTTTTGTTATTTGTCCTGTACCTTTATTGTTATTTATTATTAGTTTTTCCTATTAATTTTCTCTTTTTCATCATAAAAAAAAAGAAGAAGAAAAACTACCACAATTTGTAAAATTTTTCCGGCGGTTATTTTTTCAAAACTTTTTCTTTTCAAAATAAAAATAGCTGTGGGGAGTATTTATCAACCAAAAAAAAACACAAAGAGAGGGACCAACCAAAAGAGAAAAAAGACCATTCGATGTTATTGAAATATATAGACGCACACACTCACATAGGCAAACACAGAAAAAAAAACTATAAAAAACGTGCTTAAGAAGGAATTTGAAACTTTGTATACAATTTACTAACAACAACCACATCATTATTGTTATTTTTATTATTATTACTGTTGTTATTGTCCTATTATCTTTATTTCTCATCAATGTCATCAACACCATCATTATAATTTTGTTTCTTTTTTCTCTTCTGTGTGTGTGTGTGTTTACCTTTTCTGTTGATTTTGAAATATCTATTCAAACTCTGAGAGAATTTCACATTCTAACGGTAATATACTGCTGCAAGAGAGTGTATATTAAACACGTTTTCAATAATAAATTTATTATTATTCGCATGTGACTTTAGAAAGGGAAGAAAAGGCGTTTGAGTGAGAGTGTGTGAGTATTTTTGTATGCTTTGCCGGCATAACAGTTCTTTCAATAATTCAATGTTAGAACATATTCTGCCATTTAAATCGAAATACAAATATTCTGTATGTTTTTATGACAGATTTTTCTTAATGTTTTGTTTTTATTTTTGTTATAAAAACTTAATTATTGCATTACAAGGAAATAATTTTTATAAAAAGAGTTCAACTAAAAACTTTCTTCCTAAAGGCTAAACTTTGCTAGAAAATAAAAAGAAAAGCGTTTTGGAAAAGTCTATGGTCAGTTAAAATTAAATCCCTTGAAATTGAAAAAACAATTTAAGGCAGGGATTCCCAAATTGAAAAAAGGAATAAATACTATATAAAGTATTCAATATTAAAAAATATGTGTAAAAAATGTTTTTTCAAAGAGTGAAAGATTAAAAATATTTTTACGCAGACAAAAACAAATTAAGTAAAAAAGAAATAATAATAAAAAATTTAAAAAAAATATATTAAAAAAATGATTGCAATAATTATAAATATAAATAAAATAAATTATAAATAAATAAATATAAATAAATATAAATAATAATAATATAAAACAAATATTGCAATAATTATAAATATAAATAAAAATAGCAATATTTAATATTTAAAATCATTATTCAATAATTCTAAATTTTTTTTAATTACATACTAAAGCCATCGTAATTAATAAAAAAATAATAAAAATGATAAATTCTATAATTTAAACATTAAATAAAAGAATTCTATTTTAATGTAAAAAAAGTTTGCAAGCCACTGCTCAAATAGATCACAAAACACACAGCAAAACAAAATAACACTGTGCTCAACAGCTTAGCCCAGTGGTTAAACATTAAGCATAAGGCGATATAACACACACATAAGCAATAACAGAGAAAAAAAAAAAAACGAGTAAAACAAAAAAAAAGTACCCATAATGTCAACAACAGAGAGTCTAGTTTAATAAACAAATCCTTTCTCTCGTAAGTTTATAAGCATAACAACAAAACAACAACAACCAATTAAGCTGATGACCACTGCCATTGCATCATAAACAAACAATTATAGACTACTGCTCAGCTGCTATTAAACAGAAAAGAACTGCTACTGCAAGTGAATTTTTCTCTTCCCAAAACAAAATAACAACACCAACAACAATCAAAAGAGTTGTAACGGCATGTCAGTGATAATGTTTACAACAACAATTTGTAAACAATTATCAATTTTTGTAAAACAACATGTATGTTATTGCTGGTGTACCGTTGTTTATTTAATAATACAAAGAAAACTTGTTTTCAATTTCAAATTAACAACATTGTGTGTGTATTGCATGATGTGGTTGAGTCTTTGCTCTCTTAAAGTCAATACAGCACCACATATGCGTCTCACACAACGTAATAATCATGCGAATATCTCGGAGTTATTGGATAATCTCTTGCGTGGTTATTATAACAGTATACGGCCAGGATTTGGAGGTGAGTACATATCTCAGAAAGAGACAGAGAGTAAATGTAAATAAATATGATGAAGAGCTAAAAAGCATGTATGTAATTTTAAATGTTAAGCGGTTTACAATTAGGATATAAGAAACAGGGAGAATATAATCAAATATATGGTAAGTATAAAGCAATTTAGAGACGAGACTCACAAAGAGACAGAGAGAGAGAGAGAGGGAGTTTGGAAAGAAAAGTAAATAAATATTATAAAGAGATTAAGGAAACATACCAAGGAATTAACAGCTCAAAAGCAACTAATTTTGAAAGTGTATGGAGTTACAGTTAAAAATAACAGACAGTTAGGTTAGTTAATGGGTAGAGGGAAGCAAGCGTTGTTGTTTTTAATCAAATTTTTTGTGTGTTGAAATTAATTTAAATCAATATTTATTTTAATTATTTTGTCACTAAATTAAATAGTGAAAACGATTGAATTGGAAATGGTTGCTATTAATGTAAAGGGTTCACACAACTGTCGGTCTGGCAAGGCTGTTACCTACTAAATACATATCTCTCATCTCATTTAATAAATAACCATTTGGTAAGCACTATTATGTGGTCGAGTGCATTTGCTTCACTGCCCTCAAGCTATATAAAGTTCTCAAAGCTGCCGGTCTGGCAAGGCTGTTACCTATTAAATATTCCAATAATGTCTCCAAAGCTGTTGGCTCGTTCGGTTCGGTGTCGGTAAGGATAACTCTCTGCCTAGACCTTTCTTTATTACCGCTCGGGTTTCTAGTATGTGTATTAGCTTTCAAACGACCCCCATCCTGAACAAATGTTCTCTGAGTCTGCAGCATCCGGCCAGAAGAATGTTTACTCTCCTCAGTTTATCACTAGATAAAGATTCGAATCTCCTTCCTGTTTAATTAATGCCAACAGTTTCTGATCGTCTCAAACCCATTTAATTTGAGAAAGATCTTCGGCTCTTTCCATATTTCCTGTCTTCATACACTCTAACTGCTCTTCCAACCCCCACGCAAAAGTTATACCTCGATCACAGGGTAAGTTCCCCTCTACGCTAGCATATATACCTGCCCGTTGCTGCGAATTTCCAAAGGGCCTAGAATATAGCAGAGGAAGCCACATTTTGCAGTATTTTTTTCGAAAGTCATTCTAAAGAAAAATGATCAATTTCAATTCGGAGTTCGATGGGCGGATGATCAAAACCTTTGTGCTTGCAATTGAAGATTATAAACTGGATGGCATGTAATTACAACAAGACAATGCCTTGGCCCAAACATTACGACCGAGTTTGGATTTTTTTTCATGAGAAATTTCGAGAGAGAGAGAGAGAGAGAGAGAAATTTTACATTTTGCAGACATGAATTGTTCACCAAGGTCATGCAGTTTGACTCTATTAGAATTTTCTTTACATACATATGTATGTATGACCATGTCTTGTAGATGAGTAATCTCCTAACATTGGAGCATTTAGAAACCAAAATATCTCAACTCAGTGCAGATATACCACCCGAAATGTAAGAAAAAGTCATAGAAAACAACTTCAGCAGGAACTCGACTGCTGCACGCAATCCAGAATCGTTCATTTAATTGACATTTCGTATATATTGTGTACATAACGGCATGATCCAATTTGTCTTAGCTTCATGTGTTTCTTATAGACCTAACATAGGTGGCGTATGAGTGATATTTGAAAGGCAAAACCATTAAGTATAACACACAGGGTACAAGAAAATTGTATTTTAAAGAAATTATTAGAAAAATTGGTTTTCTTGAATTGCAAGCTTAATTTTACTTAAAAAACGCTCTCAAATATGATTACTAAGTTACGGCTTACAGTGTATTCAATATCTTAATTAATATAGTTTTATGGTTTTACAGATCTTTTTAGCTTTCTCCCTCTCTCTCTTAAAAGGCTTGAGTTTTGAAATTTGCCGTTTTAAAAGTCTTTTTTCTTGTTTTTTTTGCTGAATTAAGCATTTTTTTAATGACTTTGTAACTTTAAAGTGTATGGCAAGAGATGCAAAAACAAGTTGTTTACCTTCTCCTCATTCTCCCCCTCTTTCTTTTACGCTCTTTAGCATGCAACTAACACATGCACAGATTTATGCAAATCTGATTATTGAGTAGTGAATGCAAGAAATTTTTTGTTTACATGAATTGCTTGCCTGCCTACATGCATGTATGTATGTAAATCTGTTGTTCGGTATGTGTGAGAGAGAGAGAGAATGAGATTTTTGAATATATTAAAAGATAGTTTTTTTTTATCAATAAACGGTGGCTTTAACGGTAATTGCGAAAACTGCCAGCATTTTTTATATTTTTGGGGAGAGTGAATGATAAACTACAAAAAAAAAAAATTAAGAGCAAAGGCACACATACATGTGTTTGTAAATGTATAAGTAATTCCATTGAGTAAATGTAGGTCTATGTTAGTGTGTAATCAAGTGTTTAACAACATTGAATACAGGGTTCTCTATACTCATTCATTTTATTTGCTGCCATCCTCTCTCTCTCACTCCCTCTTTTTGCTTGGTTTATTCATTTTGGTTTGATACAGAGTAGGCAACATTAAATCAGCGTTAAAAATGCATAAATTACTGCTTTACAGTGTGGGGAGTAAATGTCTGCTTAAATGGTGAATGTTGGTTGAATGGCATGAATGAATGAAAAATAAAATATTGAAATGGGTAGATGAGGGGGCAATGAAATGATATTGACGTTGTTGTCGTTTCTATTCAATTTATGAAATTGGTCTATTTTAATATGGCTCATCACTATCATCCAATACAATTACCATAAGTACTCTACAACTGATTAAATGTTAAGAAAAAATTTTAAATAAAGAGATTATATGCCAAGACTATGACAGAAAAGATAGTATTAAATGGGACTTAAAAAATTATTTTCAAAAATTAATAAAAAGAAACTCTAAAATGTATAAAAAATTATAACATTTAAACAGATTTAAAGGCAAATTTGGTACAGACTTTCAACAATTTTTTAGTTTACAGAAAACGTCTCTCAAATTATGGCCAATTGCAAAGAAGTGTAAAAACCCAAAATCAAATATTTAAAATAAATAGAATTTAGCTTTTTTTTTAATAATATTAAGCAGCTGAATTAAGCTCAAAGCCAGCTGAATTAAATTTTTTTTGCCTTAGTAAGCCTTCAAGTATAAATTTGTACAATGATAATTTTAGCTGAATAGCATAAAACGTCAGCTGAATTAAATTTTTTGTATATATTACAGCATTTTATAATTTTGTATTTGAAATCACAAGATTTCCACAATATTTTTTATTTAATCTTTTGAAATTTTTAAAGAAAATCTTAGCTGAATAGCATAAAACGCCAGCTGAATTAAATTTTTTGTTTATATTACAGCATTTTATAATTTTGTATTTGAAAGTACAAGATTTCCAGAATATTTTTTATTTAATCTTTAGAAATTTTTAAAGAAAATCTTAGCTGAATAGCATTAAACGCTAGCTGAATTAAATTTTTTGTTTATATTACAGCATTTTATAATTTTGTATTTGAAAGTACAAGATTTCCACAATATTTTTTATTTAATCTTTTGAAATTTTCAAAGAAAATCTTAGCTGAATAGCATAAAACGCCAGCTGAATTAAATTTTTTGTATATATTACAGCATTTTATAATTTTGTATTTGAAAGTACAAGATTTCCACAATATTTTTTATTTAATCTTTTGAAATTTTCAAAGAAAATCTTAGCTGAATAGCATAAAACGTCAGCTGAATTCAATTTTTTTGTTAATATTACAGCATTTTATAATTTTGTATTTGAAAGTACAAGATTTCCACAATATTTTTTATTTCATTTTTTGAAATTTTTAAAGAAAATCTTAGCTGAATAGCATTAAACGCCAGCTGAATTAAATTTTTTGTTTATATTACAGCATTTTATAATTTTGTATTTGAAAGTACAAGATTTCTTTTAAAAATTTCAAAGAAAATCTTAGCTGAATAGCATAAAATGCCAGCTGAATTCAATTTTTTGTTTATATTACTACATTTTGTAATTTTATATTTAAAATGCAATGGAAAAAACTCAGCTGAATTAATTAAACGGTTAAAAGAGTCAGCTGAATTGCATATTTTGTACGTATTTAATATGTTTAGTTGAAATGACAGGAAATATATCTAGCTGAATTGCTTCTAAGTTTAGCTGAATACAGTTTTTCTTATTTAAATCCTAGTATTTTCATGTTTTCTTCAAGAAAAGTTTACAGAGTTTTTCTTTACCTTTTTAGGCCTTTTTTAGAAATGTTTTAACTGAAAATTAAGTAAATGATTTAAAAAATTATACTTTTCCTATTATTTTAGGTCCTCCAGCAACCGTGGAAGTGGATATAATGGTGCGCAGCATGGGTCCCATATCTGAGGTGGATATGGTAATGGTTTTCCTTATTATTAACCCTCCTGTTTGAATTAAAAGATTTGTTTTTAGACCTATTCCATGGATTGTTACTTTCGCCAATCCTGGGTTGATAAGCGTTTAGCTTTTAAAGGAGCCCAGGATACCTTGGCATTAAGTGTTTCTATGTTGGCACGCATATGGAAACCCGATACTTACTTTTACAATGGCAAACAAAGTTATTTGCATACGATAACAACACCAAATAAATTCGTTAGAATCTATCAGAATGGCAGGGTGCTGTATTCGAGTAGGTGAGTTGTATAAATTTAAAGGAAAAGGGGGGTGCATAAATGTTTATTTTATAAGAATAATGGTTTTAAACTATTAAAAAATCGTTTTTGCCTTTTTCTTTTGCCAGACTAACAATTAAAGCTGGCTGTCCCATGAATCTCGAGGATTTTCCAATGGATATACAGAAATGTCCTTTAAAATTTGGTTCTTGTAAGTTTTTATTATTTATTCTTTTACGTTTAATTGAATTTAAATTGCAAAAAAAGCTATAAAAACCTTGCTTTATACCACTCATACACCTACATTTCATACTCATATACTGTATCTTTTGAAACTCAGTGTTAATATTACCAAATGTAAACACATTTCCTGTGTGCTATTAATGTGTGTATTTACGCGTGAGTATATGTGTATTGCATTTGATGTTTAATAATCAAGACATCAAGTAAAAAAAAATAAAATGCCACACTTTTCTCTAGTACACACACCACACTCACTCTCTCTCTCTTTCACAAATCATTGTTAACGGAAATTGCCAATAATACACGCAATAAAACAACAATAAATGATTTTATAAACAACATACATACATCCCCACCAATGCATCCATACATTAAAATACCCGTTTTATACACACGATAAACTTGGCATAACTTTTTTCTTCTTTCACAATGTTGTTGTTTATCATGGTTTTTTATACGGTGTTTAAGAGCAAGCAAGAGGAAGAAGAGAGCAAATAAAATGACTATAAATATGGAAACACACAAATATTTGTATGTGTGTGTGTGTAAAATATGATTTCTTTATTGCAAAATAAAGAAAAAATAAATGAATGTGAAATAAAATAAAAAAAGAGAGCGAGAAAGAAAGCAAATCATTCATGTCAATGTGAGTCAATAACATTTATGATGTACAAATCGGTTGTGTTTTTCCTCCCCGACATATGTACGCTTAAATGACAATTCATAAGGGTATCAAAAAAACGAAAAAGTACAGATTGTGGCCAACAAAAAAGGACAATTTATGAAATTAAAAAAAATCTTTTTTAAACTGAAATGAAAAATTCGTTTAATAACCTTAAATTACAGAGTGTGTCCATAAAACCAAAGACAAGTTAAAAACAAGCTTTCAAAAAATATTTTTTAAAACAGAAAACTAAAACAAAAATACCAATTGATTCCAAAAACTAAATTGAAAGGCAAAAAGTATGAATTTAAACACACAGGATGTGCCCACTAAATATAGGACCAGTTGAGGAGGAGGCTGTCAAACGAAGTTTTTTTTTTAAAGAGAATCTATTAAACACTCTCCTACATTACTAGACAGCAAATTTATAACTTCAGACATATACAGTGTGCAGTCACAAAATCCTGGACAACACTTTTTTGAAGTTCTTAAGTAAAGCGTATTCAATAAAAGTGTTTTGCATTAATCAAAACAAGTGGTAGACAAACGGAGCATGATCTGAACTAAAGTAGGTCAGTTCAAGGTGTCCGAAATGTTTCGTAGTTAACGGAAAAGCGTCACAATGTTTAGCAAGCGGAAAGGAGACAGATTGGTGAAGCCTAAGGGATCTTTGAATAGAAAAAATTTACTGCTAGTACAATCCTCAAGAATTCTGCCTATGAAATCGGAAAGAGAGTCAAAGCTAAAAATAAAAGCTCATCTTTTGTGCTGTTCTCTTTAAATTGGCTTCAGCCTGTATACCATTCCTTCAATAAATGAAACTCATTAAGGTAAACGATTGCTTTCAAAAAAAGAAAATAAAATTGACTTTGACAGGAAAATTTTAAGAAGAAAACATATTTTTATTGGAAAAAATTCAAAGTTTTTTTACGTTTCGTATCTACAACAACATTTAAAACAATAGTTTAATGAATGCTATTAAATTATGAGCTCTATTAATGTAAAAAGGTTCGTAATTTTTCTTTAAATTTATTTAAAAATGTTTCGATTTAATTTTATAAATGAATAAATACGTCGTTGTCTAAGTTAGCGATTTGATTTCATCTTTTTTCTTCTTTGTTTCTAAAGAATATTTTTTTCAATCATCATTTAATAACGTTTTGTTAATAATCCGCTTATATAACGTTTACATGGTTTTATTAAAATCATTCATTATTCCACGGTTTATGAAATCAGCTATTTAGACTGTTAGAATTATCTATTGAAATGAGAGACTGCACTATGGGCTAGATAGCTACATAGATAGGGAGGTTAGCAGATTACAAGAAGGGTATTATCATCCGAAACGGATTGTCTCATATATTATCGGCGTACGTCGAAGTTATCGCGTCGACCAAAAGAGAGATACCAACAACGTGGGCTTAGGTTAGTTAGAAGAAACTGTTTTGAATGGTAAGGTTCCATTGTGCAACCACAAAGGATCAAATGAAATCAATATTCAATAATTCATTCTCATTACTGTTTCAAAAAGCTGTATACACATTAAGGCGTATTTATTTTTCTAAAATTCATTGCCTAGTTTAAGGCTTAATTATTTATATTTCGAGATTGAGATAAAGTAATAAAATAAGAATAGTTTTATTATGATTGAAGTGGCTGTAGAAGTCGTTTTATGTGTTTTGATGACTTGAGGATATTTTTATTGCCTATTTTTAGGCTTCCGTAATATGTATTTATATAGTTTAGAAAATCGAATTGAAATCAGAATCTTGCTATATTTATGTTTTTTAAAGTTGTTGCCTATTTTCTTGTCAACTGTATTAAGACTTATTTAATTGCTCATAATTAATGCCTAGTTTAAGGCTGATACAGTTAAATCATGACTAGGAACAGTTATGTTTAAGATTAGGCTTTTTAATATTATATAGACTTAAAAAAATCGTAACTAACATAAATTGGTTTAGAAATCAGTGCCTATGTTTAGGCTTTTTATTTCCCTAAAATGTATTGCCTAATTTTAGGCTTATCTAGTATTTATTTATCATTTAAATAAATGATATAAAACCGAAATAATTTTCGTCTCATTATCGTTTTTTTTAAATTTTATTTTCATTTTAACATTCATAAACTCATTATCTATTGTGTGTTCTTTTCATTGGATGGCAAGGAGAAATGAATCTACACAAGCACAATGGAAGGTCCTTTTAACATTGAGGACTATTTTTTTTTCGTTTTGTTGTAATGGTAACTCTGGTTATGTATGTCTGTGTGACAAACTAAGTATATAAACTATGAAATCAAATAGCAGCCATGCATGCTAGAAAAAAAATTTTATTCTTAAGCATATAAAACTACTACAGCAACACAGTAATAAAAAAAATGATAAAGACCCCCATACCAGCAGCCCTGAATACACAAGCTTGAGAAAGTAAAAACTACTCATATATCCTAGAAGGATAACAATGATGATTTAGTTTAAGGTTCATAGGCCAAGCATATAACCCAACCCAACAGTACACACAGAGCAAAACTACTTCTTAAGATTATGGCAGCAAAAGAATGCAAGCCTCCTTTGCTATTTAATAATCACTGTATTAGTAATGCTTTGCCTTCCTGCGATGCCTTGTTTGGAATGGCCTTTGATTATTGTGGCCACGAATCTATTTCTTTAAGCTGCATTTATATAAAACTGTTGAATAACAAATAATTGTTTGGTTTTGTAAATCGGTTTTTATCTATTTTGAAACTGTTTGCCTGCTTGTGTTCTTTTTTTGTTGCCTATTTTTAGGTACTTTGGCTTTTATTATGCTTAAGGCTTAAAGTCTCAACTATTAAGAGTGTTAAATAAAGTGTTTTGGTTTAATTTTTTTTATTTCTTTTTAAATTATTATTGAAATGCAGCACGAAAATATGCCATAAAATATGGAATATAGTTCGAATTTATATAAAAACGAGAATCTACTTTAGGGAGGCTTATTTAAATGAATTTATATAAGAGGTCTTTACATGAAAAAAACCAATCAATTAAAATTTATTTGAATTGTTCTTTAGCAATTTCGAATCAAATCGAAATTATTTGACTTTTGGTATCACAATGGGCCTAACCTCCTAACCAGAGTGAAACCTTACAATTCAAAAAGGATCTGTCGTACAACCTAACCTAACCTTTAGTGATATACAGTACCGTGCAAAATAATAGCAGTGAAGAGTTTTAAGTCAGACATTGCCTATTATTATAAAAATTATTAAAGAATTGTTTTAAACTATTTTGTAAATTCATTATTTAGTATGTTGTGTATTCATTGAGGTTACTATTTTTTTTGTACAACATTTTTACAAAATGTGAAAATAGAAAATTTAAAACATAGAAAAATATGATTGCAAAAAAAATAGCAGTGTTTTTAAAATTTCAAACATTTAGCAAAAAAAAATAAAAACTATTGTTTAAAATTAATATTTTTTGGAATATTCTCTATTCTTAATTACTGTATTACATCGACGACCCATGGAGTTAACCAGTTTTTGGCATCTTTCTACCGGAATAGCTCGCCACGATGATTCCACCACATTCCATAACTCCTGCTCGTTTTTCGGTTTCGGAAAACTTAAAAATTTATTCAACATCTTGTTGGTTGCTCAGCTAAAATGATATCCAATGCCAAAAAATGGTCATACAAAGCAGAAACACGGGGAAGAAAGAGCAAAATTAGCCAATTTGAGGTTAAAAGAATCCTGCGAACTGTAAGAGATGAGACTAAAACTTCAGCCACAGAGTTGAAACAAAATCTAAATCTTGATGTTCATTCTTGTACGATAAGGTAGGTTTTACTTAACAATAATCTACCAGCAAGAACTCCCCGTAATGTCCCGCTTTTGAAAAAACGACATGTTGTAAAAAGATTAAAATTTGCCCGAGAGCATCGTAATTGGCCTCTATCTAAATGTCGTAATATTTTATGGTCTGATGAGACTAAAGTTGTTCTGTTTGGCTCAAAAGGTCGCCTTGAGTACGTTAGACGTAAGCCTAATACAGCATTTGAACCATGCAATGTTTTAACTACTGTAAAACATGGAGGTGCGAAAATAAATGTATGGGGTTATTTTTCCTATTACGACACTGGCCCTTTATTTTGGATAAAGGGAAACATGAATGCCCATCTGTACGTCCATATTTTGGAAAATGTTATGAAACCATAAGCCGATGGGAATACGCCATTAAAATGGATTTTCCAAATAGATAATGACACGAAGCACACAAGCAGAGCAGCTAAATCGTGGTTTACTAACAACAAAATTAATGTTATGGATTGGCCTGCTCAGTCTCCGGATCTTAATCCCATTGAAAATTTGTGGACCGACATCAAGGAAGCAGTTTTTACAGCAAAACCGAAAAACGAGCTGGAATTATGGAATGTGGTGGAATCATCTTGGCGAGCTATTCCGGTAGAAAGATGCCAAAAGTTGGTTAACTCCATAGGTCACCGATGCAATGAAGTAATTAAGAATAGAGGATATTCCACAAAATATTAATTTTAAACAATAGTTTTTATTTTTTTCTCTAAATATTTGAAATTCTAAAAAAACTGCTATTTTTTTGCAATCATATTTTCCTATAAGTTTTAAATTTTCCATTTTCACATTTTGTAAAAATGTTGTACAAAAAAAAATAGTAACCTCAATGAATACACAACATACTAAATAATGAATTTACAAAATAGTTTAAAACAATTCTTTAATAATTTTTATAATAATAGGCAATGTCTGACTTAAAACTCTTCACTGCTATTACTTTGCACGGTACTGTACCATAACAAAACTTTATTTCAAACAGCTTTTCTGTTATCAGAGTATTAAAGCGTAGCCTTAAAAACGATAAAATATTCGGATTTAAGGTTATAAATTAAAAAGTAAAAATTATTTTCAAAATTGATTGCCTATTTTAAGGCGCTTAAGCACTTTTTCTCACATTCTACTGCAAATTGTTTCAGTTACAAAGGGAATGTTGCTGGTCCATCCATTTTGTGTTGTTGTTTTTTAAATTAATTTACTCGATTTACTGTCTATTTTAGGGAGTCATTTAACAGTTTAAATATTTGCTTAACTGTTTAAACCACACAAATGCGCCCTACAAATCTTATGAAAACAATTTTTTCCCCTTTCAATAAATTTCTCATCAGCTGCCTCTCCTTCTCTTGCAGCCAATTTCAGCGTGGCCACTATTTGATGGTCTCTAGTCTTTGAATTTTTAATTCCAGATTTTCTATTCTTATTTTAACAATATTTTTCCAATTTTTGTTATTTTTCTTCTTCATTCTTCTATTGTTAATGGCTGGCGATGCTACCCAACATCTACTGATGGTTGGTGATGGTGATGATGGTCATGGTAATGCTACTGTCCATGTAGTTGGTTATACCACAACCGATGTTATCTATCGTTGGAATAAAGAACGTCCAGCTGTGGCCATTGCTGAGGATATGAAATTGTCACAATTTGATTTGGTCGATTGTCCGGCTGGCAATATAACGGATGTTGTTTACAAAGCGGCAGCGCCCAATAATCAAATTGCCATCGATGAATACAACTATAAAAACGCACAACAGCGACAACAACTTTTACTACAACAACAACAGCAACAACAATATTTTTTACAACAGCAACCACGCCATCAAGATCCCTCTAAAAATACAAAAATTGTAACAACATATACGGGGCCAGCAGCAAAAAATCAACATGTACGCGGTGCCGGCATCCAACTGGATAAGGGGGCCTTTAGTGGCGGCAAACAGGGACAGAGTGTTGACTTGGAAGTGGCACAAACATGTAAGTTTGTTTGGTTTGTTAAAGGCAACAAAAAAAAATTGAAAAATCTTTCATTTTCTATGAGAATAATTATCCAAAAAATTGTTTTTAAATTCCCAAATATTATTTAAAAATCGCCAAAAATTCCTATTTAATATATTTTACTAAAAACAAAGGAAAATTTTTAAATTTCTTTAAGATTTCAAAGGAACATGGTTCAAAAAATCTTCTTTTTTAAGGAAACAATGCAATATTTGGAATTCCCAATTAAGTATGTATGTACTATAATTCAAGGAGAAAAAGCAAAATCTGAAAATTTGTTTATCATTCCATATAAGAGAATAAAGATAAAAAATTTTTGTTTTTTTTTAGCAAAAAAATAAAAATTTTAAATTCCCAATTATTTTTTGAAAATCCCCCATTTTCAAAATATTATATTTCGCTAAAAGTATCAAGAAAATTTTGAATTTCCTTAATATTTTAGTAGAATAAAGTTTTACAAATAACGTTTTAACGAAATAGTGGCACATTTTGAATTCCCAAAAAAAATTTCAAAAATACCCTAAATGTCCAAATTAATAAATTTGCTTAAATTTAATTAAAAAAAAATAGATTTTTTGAAATAAAAAATAACATTTCTTTAGTTTTTCAAACTATTCGAGGAAAAGATAATCACTTTATGAGTTTAAAAGGAAAATTTCTCACATTTTTTGCTACTTTTGTAAATCCTATCCCCAATTTTTTCACCAATTTAAAATAATTTAAAAAAGTCTACTCACGACATTGTTAACAACAAATTGGCTGTCATGTAACTGTTGTTGTTTTGGCCACTTTTCATTACATTAATTATGATTTTCAGCACAATTAAGGTCATTTAAATTTCTACGCCTTGCAAGTCATATTTGTATGACATCAGTAGGAGTAGGGGGGGAAGCAGGGTGACAATTCATTATGGACACGCCATTAATAAGTAGGATGATAAATTGGATTTATACATTTAGTTTGCTGCCTGCCTGCCTGGCGATGCAGCTCAAAAGTCAATTTTCTTAATGAGACAAATTAAACGATGAGTGCAAGACATCATGCAGGCACAGATAAAAGGGTTTGGTAAAGCAAGGCCTTAATTCTCAAAAGGCCTTAATTTTTAGTTAAGCTACAGGGAAACATTCTTAAAGAAAAACAAAATTAAAGAAGAAATTCCTTTTCTTTTATCCTTTTTACAGCCGAGTACTCTATGCTTATGGTGAACTTCCATTTACAACGCCACATGGGCAATTTCCTAATACAAGTCTATGGCCCTTGTTGCCTGCTGGTCGTCTTATCCTGGGTCTCTTTCTGGCTAAATCGTGAAGCCACTGCCGATCGTGTTTCCTTGGGCATAACCACCGTACTCACCATGACTTTTTTGGGTTTGGAGGCCCGTACCGATTTGCCAAAGGTACCCTATCCCACTGCCTTGGATTTTTTTGTTTTTCTCTCATTTGCCTTTATATTCGCTACGATTTTACAATTCGCTGTCGTCCACTATTTCACTAAATATGGCTCGGGAGAGTGTTATTTCATTATAGAAGAAATGGAATCGGATACTGAGTCGGAAATGATCGATAATAGCCAGATGGGCGGTAATCGTAGTGATATGGAATCGGAATTTGCCACCAGTACTGAATCGAAAATCTATGAAGTTATCCCCTTGGCAATGTGTTCCATAAATATACCCACGAAGAGGGAAGAAACAAAAAGAAGGAATCGACGACGTTCTACGTCTACGGAACACAAATATCGTAGGCGTTTGGGTGTGTGGCATACGTTGACGGAGTGTTTGAGGGGTAATGATAGCGATAATAGGAAGCAGAGAAATCAATTTCAAAACTCTGAAGATGATGAGGATGATGAGGAACAACATTTGAGATCCCATGAAGGTAAAAATGAAACGAAATATTTTGAAAAAATGAATCAGAAGCTTAAAACACTAGAAAAGCTTATAGAAAATTTGTAAATATAAAAGCTTGTAAAAGCTCGCAAAATTGTAAAAGCTTGAAAGCACCTTAAGTTCATGTAAAAGCTTTTAAAATTGTAAAAGCTTGAAAGCACCTTAAGTTCATGTAAAAGCTTTAAAGCACCTTAAGTTCATTAAAAAGCTTTTAAAAGGTTTATGAACCCTTGCAGAAAGCTTAAAACAACTTGAAAAGCTTATGGACTTGTTTTAAATATTTAAAAAATAAAAAGTACTTTACTTAAGTACTTTAATAAAATTTAAAAGCTTTTTGAAGCTTTCAATGAAATATTGGCCAAATTGAATTAAGTAATTATTTCTTTTACAGATTCCACGCCACGCAAACAAGCCTCGAACCGACGACGCATGTCCTATTATCGCCGTGAGGAATTAGAGGCCCGACGCAAAGGCAAACGTACACCACAATATAACTCTGTATCAAAAATTGACAGGGCTTCACGCATTGTCTTTCCCATATTGTTTCTGCTAATCAATGTCTTCTACTGGTATGGCTATTTATCACGCAGCTCTCGCATACTGGCCCATAGTAATACGACCACTTGATGTTACCTTTTAGCAATTTAGATGACTTTAAAGAAATCTTGCAAAAGCTTAAAGCGAAGTAAGGGGCCTCACATGAAACAACAGGGAACAATAAGGACAAGAAGGGAGAGTTAAGAAACTATTGCTACTGCTGCTGCTATTGCTATTGCTTAAATTATGATTTCTTTAAACTAAATTGCTAAAGCTTACAGAAAATTACAAAAAAAAAGCTATGAAAACATTAAAATGTATATAAAAAGAAAGCTTTTTAAAAAGCTTTCAAAACAGAAAATTTCAATTATTTACAGGAAATTAGTTAAAGTTTAAAATAAAATATTATAAAAGCTATTTATATTAAGTTGAAATAAATATTATTAAAATATTTAAGCTTTTCGGAAAGCTTTTAAAGCTTTATAGAAAGAAAAAGCTTCACATAAAGCTGTTAGGCTTTCTATTTGGTTAGCAAACTTAATTGTTTCTTATTATAAGCAGTTTATAAACAAAGCTTCATCGAAACTTTTAGTTTTATTAACCTTAATAATTAAGTTTATATTTACAATTAGCTTAAAGCTCTTCTTATAAAAACTCTTTGACATTGAATTGTATATAAATAAAGCTTTTGAAGCAAGTAGTGTACCAAATAAGATTTGTTCAAAGTCAAATAAATAAAAAGCTCTTAGTAGAGGCATCTATAAAGCTTTTTTAAATATTATTTTCAGGGTTGGGTCCTATTTACAAAGCAATTAACATTTGAAAATAATGCTGCTAATAAGGACGACTCCCCTATGCTAGAAACAAAGAAAATTAAAAAGCAGCGGAAGTAAAGAAAGTCTTTCGTAGTCGGCGTAGAAGTTAACACACACATTACGAGGGACGTGTGAAGAAATTGTGATATCACCATGGACCATATGACCTCTAAAAGAACTTGCTAAAAACCGAATAACATATACAATCCAACCTAACCTAATGAAAGGAGGTAGAGAGAAAGAGAGACGGGGGGAGGGAAAATAAAAAATCCTTCCAGGCGGCTCTGCTTCTTGCACGCCTTCACCAGTTGGTCACACTAATCGATGACCGGACTTCCACAGGTAAGGTCGTCCTCTACGGCGACTTCCGCTAATCCCTGTCTCACCGGGAAATCCTCTTCCATCTGAAGGACATGGTCATCACCTTTCTTATTTCCAACAAAATTACTGAACCCCGAAACTCGACAAAAAACGAACTCGAACTCTTTACCGTCACAAACAACTCGCAACTTATGTTGCCCTCAGAGCCACTTGATGGTCAATATAAACTCGCATAAGTTTCTGAGCTAAAAAGGACGAGCTTAGCTCAAGTTTAGTGGATTTTATATACAGCAAACGTCTACCGCTGAAAAACGTTGCAGTCTTTAATGAAACTTCCGCACGAGAATCGCTCAAAAGAATCCAGCATCCAAAATAGATATACCAGATCGGGTTGAAAGGATTAAAAAAGTTTAGTAGATTCTTCCCCCGTGAAGAAGGGCTTTATAAATTACAGGAGGTGAACATTGGCAGAATGGTAGCTTTCTATAGGGCCCTTACTGCCTGAGATATCATCTCAATAGGAAACGTCATTCTGGAGAAAGGTTAGGACACCCCCCACCAAGAGCTTATTTTGTATTGCACTGATTGCAAGGATTAATTGCTTCCTGACGGAGATTTATTTGACTTCACTCAGGGAGCGGAAAAATTAAGTTTAAAATGCCACATTCCTTGGAGAGAGCATTTGTGTAGAAGGATACTGATGAACGATTGCGATTTATTCGATTTATCGTCTTCTGCAGGGATTGCATTGAGCAGTGGTCATGCAACTCATTGTTCGTAAGCAAAATAGGGCACAAGGGTCTGCCTACTGTGTGTGTTAATCATAATAGTCGCCAGTAAGAATGCTTAAACCAGTGATAAACATGATCTCGGAAACCATTTAGGTTCTTCCCCGAAAGGAGGAAGCCGTGCATTGAGCAGTGGTCATGCAACTCATTGTTCGTAAGCAAAATAAGGCACAAGTGTCTGCTTACTGTGTGTGATAATAATAATAGTCACCAGTAAGAATGCTTAAACCAGTGATAAGCCTGATTTGGGAAACCATTAAGTTCTTCAAGCAAAATAGGGCACGTGTCTGCCTACTGTGTGTGATAATAATAACAGTCGCCAGTAAGAATGCTTAAGGCAGTGATAAACCTGATCTCGGAAACCATTTAGGTTCTTCCTCCAAAGGAGAAACCTTGTTTAAATCACTGAAATGACTATCCGAGCTTAGCTTTAATTATCGCACAAATCTTTACAATTCTTTTCAAGAGGAGTTAAGCTAAGAATAGTGTCAGACCCTATTTATATATAAAAAAAATCTATGAACACTACAATGGCTTTACTTTTTTCAATTACCTGTTTTCCCAAAGCTTCTCCTGACTTGCTGTTGTTATTTTCTTGATTCTGTATGTATGTAAGTACGGTTCTTTAGGCACTATCGTGTAATATTCTGATATGATAGGTTCAATTTGCTTTAGAAGAGGATACTGTTTAGGCATCTGTTCTGGCTTTCAGATTTTATACAGCTTGATGCTTATATTGTATTCGATTCAAAGAAGAATTTGAAGTCAATTTGTCATGCTAACATTGAAGAGCATTGCCTAGGCTCATTGCACGTTGCAACATTGATTACAAATTTCTAGGCTTCTAATGTATTTAACGCGGACGATAAAAAATACTCGAAATCAAATCGAAATCCATTAGTTTTTTACGTATTTTGTCATCATTTGAGAAAATATTTTTAATTCAAGCATAATTTCACTTTGAATTTGGATGAGTAAGAAATTTGGTTGCTGCTTTGTAGAGCTCCCATTTATTGTAGTAGGAACATTTATTTAAATCACTCAAAAATTTTATACAAATCACCCAAAGATTCTGCATAATAATTGGGTATAAAATCGGTAGCATTACTCTCGACCAACTTCTCTAGGTGAGGCCATTGATAACAGCCTGTGCCTACTAATAAAGTAGGGAAACCACAATTTTTGCCAAACAACACGTCAACTTGAGGGCTAGAAAAGAAAGAAAGAAAGAGATTTTATATATATTTCCACTAAGTATTTTCACGTTGCCCTTACCTATCCCCTATCATTAGCGTCCTAGCAGGCTTAATAATACCACTCTTGAAATGTTTACATATCATAGGGTTAGGCTTGCCAATTACAAGGGCCTTACGTTCTACACAAGTTTCCAAAGCTTTTAAAATTGCTCCAGTGCCAGGTATACTATACTTGGGATAATGAAATACTGCATCCGTGTTTGTACATAAAAAGTGACATGAACGTGACTTTAAAAATCGAGAGGCTTTCAGCATTTTAACGAAACTGAAATGATCATCGAAGCCTACTACCACAGCACCCACTGTTAAGCGGCGACATTCGCTTTCGATATCTTGCAACATATTAATCCATTTACCCTCAATCAAATCTTCGCCTACGCCGAAACTCTTTATTTTGAAATTGTCCAGCTCTTGAGCTATGGCTTCACTGCCTATAACATACACTTGCTCGTCTGGCTTTAAGTGCTGCTTGAGATAGGCGGCTACGGAAAAGGTAGGCGCTATAATTTGTTGTTCCGTAATGTGAAAATGCATTTGTGTAGCCTTTCGCCATAATTCGTGACGTGTTTTGATGCTGTTATTGGTAACGAAATAGATTTTCTTACCCAAAGACTGGAGAGCGTTAATGGTTTCTGCTACTTGAGGTATGGGCTCATTGTCATGCCATAGAACGGCTAAAAAAAAAAGAAGAAAAAGAGAAAAAATTTTAGAAGTCTTGCCATGAAATATTTCGTAACCTAACCTCAAACTAAAATTAAGGTGTGTACCAAAAAATAACAAAATGGAGTATGAAGAGGCTCGATGAATTTTTTTTTTTTTTTTTTCAACCAAAACTATTTGGTGGCTGTCGAGAATTAGCAAGGAACATAGAAAGATCCAAATAAACTATAGCCAAGATTTTCTTATAACCATAGTTTCTAGGATTCCATCCTCTTGTTAACTTACCATCACAATCTGTTAAAATAACATCAAACGAATCGAGCCATTGCCGCAACGCCATTTTGTCTAATTTATTAAGATTAATTGGTGACATTATTATTTTCGCACAGAGAATCTTTATATTGGAAATCAGAATTATTAGTTTTTCTGCAATAAATAATATTTAATAAATAGTATTAAAAGAAATAATCTTATTATTATTCATAATATTAAATTAATTCGCTTTGCTTACCGTTGAATGGAAAGTTTTTTTTTTTCTTCTAATAATTTCACAATTTCTTACTGACCTTTGCTAATAACGAAAAGAAACCTTTTCAAAGAACTTTTACAACGCAAAACCGAACACATACTAAATATTACGGTTTTATGAATTAAAGAGATTGGTAGATTTGTTTGTTTTACTCCTCTCTTTTAAGTTCAAATAAAGAACTTGATATGATCTCTTTTCTATAGAATCTCGCTCTGTTTACCAAGGCACTTTTATACACAATCAATCAGCTGTTATAAGTATGCCTGTTGTTGTTTTTATAAAGAACTTCTTGTATTTGTTTATTGTGATGGTTTTTGGTGGAGCTTTTCAATCTCTTTAACCCAGATATGCCGACCGTACTACATGTAGTACACCTGTTAAGTTCAGGTTTCTGACTTTACCGTGTTTTACATTTTCAAAACTACTTGTTGTTGTGCTACAGAATATAACAGTCAACAAATCATGCCTAGATAAATTTTGTCTAGGGTAATTGCTTATGAGTATTTTTTTGAACCAGAGATTTCAGTTTTATGAAATTGGCAAAAGTCCGAAGATGTCACGTAATTTGTAAGAAAAAGTTGCATATGTATATTTTATTGTTGTCGCGTTTCTATGTTTTTTTAATTAGAATAGATGTAAAAACAAATACGTAACAAAATTATATCTAAAAAATATATATATATGTGATTTTAGCTGATGTATTTGATGACGTACTACATGTAGTACGTTCGGCATTAGTGTGTAAAAATAGTGGAAGCGAAAATTTTTTTTTAATCAGATTTTTAACATAAAATGAGGTAATAAAGGCCTTAGAGGAAAGTAATGAAGAGTTTTCGCAAAATTATTGCGACATTTTTATTGGAATTATGCTACTGAGTGTCTACAATACTCTTTCGAGACGCCGAACGTATTGCCAAATGATAGGGTTATTCATCACTCTTTTGTGTCGAACGCAATGAGAAGGGATGCACTTTGTGAATAACAACAGTTTTGATAAAACAGAAAAGTTCGAAATAGTTAGGGGTACAGTAAACGTTGCCTCAAACGTCCATCCAGTTGAACCAGGCAAAAATATTTCACGTTGGTCTCGAAAAGATAAAACGCTTTTATATATAGTATATGTATATTCAACAAGCACGGCTTGTTCATGAATATAATCGCTACATGGGTGGCGTTGATCGATCAGATCAAAATATCAGCTTGTACCGCGTATCTATAGGTTTAGGTTAGAGGACGTGTACTTGACATGTACAGTACCCGGAGGTCAAGTTGACCCATTGTACAAAAACGTCCTTTGAGTGAGAGGATAATAAGGGAATGAGGAAAAAGGAGAGGAAGTATGAAAGGGGAAGCTTGTATCTATACGGGGTGAAAAATGGTATTTCCCAATATTCACACACCTCATTGTTCTTATAGAGCACAGTGCGTGGCAACTGCATAGACATATGGGAGGTAAAATCGACCATTTACCTTTTCGTCGGCGCATTGCCTCATTGCTAACATCTATTTATGGGAAACGCTCAGCTACGCTTCCATAAGGATTATCATGCGACATCAGATTTGACCGAAAATATCATTTATTTACTGAGAACACACGTCAATGCGATGGAAAATGTAAACAGCTACGTTGTAATCATTGCCATAAAATTTAATTAAATCGGAAGAAAATACTGTATTTTGCTACCATATGTGCCGAGCGTACTACATGTAGTACGGGCTCAAAATCCAATTTACAAAATATTTTTTTTTAATTTCTCTTCAGTTTTGTAATATAATCTGTCCGAATAAATCTATTTTGGAAAACTACGAAGATTGGTCCACTAGTTTGCCCGTCGGCATATCTGGGTTAAGTAATTGATAAACAGTTTTTTTACTCTTTCCTTTTGCTTATATTAATAGTGCTTGATATGGTGTTTTTAATTAAGATCACAAAGTAGAAGGGAGATTGTACTCACAAAGAGTTGCTTCTAAACTGTTTACAAAGCTTTCCTTACCTCTTATCAGTTTAGTAATTCAGTAAAATAGTGTTGCACAGTAGGAAATTTTTAAATGATACTGAATTATAACTGAAAAAGTACCTTTCTGCATTAAATGGTACTTTTATAATAAAATATTTATACTTAAAACACACGGAATGGAAAAACTAACGGGTTATACATGGTTCTCATATACATACATAATTAGCCATTACAACCCTTCAGTCAGGATTACGGCCTAGCTTCCCAAAAACAGTTGATAAAAGCCCCGTTTAGTCAAATGTCGATGGAACGTAACGGAATGTAAGTTCATTTTAGCATACGTAAAGTAAATTAAGTACTTACCGAAATTGGATTAAGGTTCGGCAGCGTTCTCCTTGCTTTTCGTATTCTAAAATGGATGGACTTTGAGCTAACCGGGGCTTAACTCTAATTCTAGCTTTAGCATTATGTTGAGCATGTTGCTAACCCATTAATAGTTGAAAAGCTCAAGCCATAAAATATGTAATAATGAAAAAGTACTGAAAGTGTAAGGGGTACTGTGGTATTTTTGAAAAGGAAAAGTACTGAAAAAAGTACTAAAGTACTTTCATTCACATAGTATCAGTGGCATGGTACTCGCTCTGTCTGTTAAAGAGATTGGTTAACTGTTTTATTTTTACTCCCTCTCTTTTATTTTCATACAAAAAAACTTCATATGATCTCTTCTAATAAGAATTTTACTCATAAAGAATTTCTCTTAATTTATCTAAATCGTCTATAAAGAAATCGGGCATTTGTTTCCGTAGCTCTTTGTCGTTAGTTTGTTGCAATTCAAGCATCTCTTCTAACGTAGTGCTGCCCGTTAAAACAAAGAGTGTAAAAAAGCCGCAATTATAACCCATAAGCATATCCGTGGAAAATCTTAAAATATAAGTGAAAAGAAAATGTATTTTTTTTTTGAATTATAATTCTAAATTTCTCTTTTTGCCTTACCTGTCGCCTATTATTATCGTATTCTCAGCTTTAATTGAGAACCTTTCAAGTACTGGTTTAACAAATTCCGGATTGGGTTTACCAATCACATAGGGTTTGCGTTTGTCGATACAACAAGTCTGTATGGCATTAACCATACAGCCATTGCCTGGTACTATTAGGCTAGGCGTGGGACCCAATTCATCTAAGCTTGCCGCTATAAACAAACATTGCGGTTGTCGTAAATAAATACAAGCCTTGGTTAGCTTTGGATAACTGAAATGTTCATCGAAACCCACTGCCACAGCGCCAACATCTTTATCTAATTCTATATTTGCTACGAAATCCCCAAAAGAAAGTACCATTGGATCCTCAGACTTAAAAATGCATTCAATGCCTCTTTCTTTTAAAGACAACTGCATTCCTTCTTTACCTATAATATAGACACGTTTTTTAAATTCAATTTTCTCCAAATAGTCAGCCAAGCTATAGCTGGTATTTAAAATTTGTTGCTCCTCCACCTCCAAGCCTAAAGTACAAGCCTTGTTATGTAAATTTTGTCGTGTTCTTGTAGAATTATTGGTAATTATAAAACATTTTTTGCCTTTTGTTTGCCAACAATTAAAGGTATTGACAGCTCCCGTTATTGGTACATCGTTAAGCCATAGAACTCCTACAAACATAACCTCAAATTATCTTTTGAAAAACCAAGAAATCCAACCTACCATCTGCATCACTAAACACACATTCTATGTTGTGAAAAAAGTTTTTCAATTCCTCCCGCTCCATACATCCTAGATCCGTACAACTGTGTTTATATTTACGGTAAGCGCTTAATTTGCCATCTGAATAGGTACGCTTTGCTGTTAGCCTGGAGATTTTAAACAATTGCGAAAGGAAGAGCATTTCCGTACTAACTTTTTAAGAAAATCTTATTTTTTCTTTAGGCTGTTTGATATTTCTTTTGAATAATTTTCAAATTACAGCAAAGCTTCTCAAACCTTATTTTTCACAAAAATGTAGGGTTACCCGTTCTTTGGAAAATGGAAAGCTTTAGAGAAGCAGATGGAAAGACCATGAAGTTTTTACTATTCGAGAGAGATATGAAACCGTTGGTTAAAAACACTAAGGTCCGTCCCATTTAGTCCAGAGTCTTATTCAGGTGGTTCCAAAGAGACGGAATTAGCACTTAAAAATCGAGTTTTAGTAGCTTCGGCCTAATTTCTAGAACGGGGAGATTTGTAACACATATACGCTTTATGGTAGAAGAGCTCCTATAAACATTTCTGCTTGGCTTGGCAACCCTTGAAGACATAAGCGTTCTCTTTCCTCTCTTATCTAAACAGTGCTCTTTATATTTTTGACATTCCCCATTGAAAACTTGAGAAAGCTTTCTAACAACAGCTGATTCATAGAGTTACTGTTAATAATGTCACTCTACTGTCGTGCCTTACCCAGCAAATGAATAATTTGTCAAGAGTATCTATGTTTGCGAAACTTATTTATTATTTTTGTAATATTTTTTTACTTTAATTATGGCTTTTAACATTAAAAATTAAGGAATTCATTATTAAAACAACAGATAAAAAGCATCTTTCTTGGCTAAATAAATTCTACGGGGTGTGAGTGTGTGTGTGAGTTTACAACTTCCGTTGTTGTATACAAAATGGCAATGAAGCTCATGGCAAAATGTCATTATAAATCTCAGCTTACAACACTAATAAAAAGAAGGAAAATCTAAACACAAACATAGAAAATCTTTCACATGAAAGGTAGTATATCCCCGAGCTTAGGTAAATACACGTCTGGTATAAGTTTATGCAATTCGGCATCTTCCGACTTCCGCCACAACTCTACATCACTCAGCTGATGGATGCCAGAGCCAACCAAGAGGGTCTGAAAGCCACAATTATAACCCAATAAAATGTCGGTGTTACATCTAAACAATAAAAAGGAAATTTGTTAAGGTCTTTCGTATACTATTACAGCAACACACTATGTATGCACTTACCTATCGCCTATCATAAGCGTGCGGGCAGGATTGATGGTGCCATCATTGATTAGATGTTGGCATATTTCTTTATTGGGTTTACCAATCACTAAAGCTTTACGCTCTGCACACGTTTCCACAGCCTTTACAAAACTACCCGTGCCTGGTATAACCATATTCGGCATGGGAAAACGTTCATCGGTGTTTGTCGCTATAAACAAACAATCAGGATTGCTTAGATACGAGGCAGCCTGTGTCATTTTAGGAAAACTAAAATGTTCATCAAATCCCACCATTACAGCTCCCACATTATCATCCAAATGCATATGCTTTGTAATATAATCCGCTAAAGAACCGGGCATAGTATCTGGGCCCACTTTATTGTGTTTTATGCCCACCGCATCCAATTCTTTGGTTATGCCTTCCGAACCAATCACATACACTGTCTTATTGAAATTTATACTCTTCAGATAGGCAGCACCCGAGTTGGACGTTGAGATTATTTCATCTTCTTTAATATTAAAGCCCATGTCTACGGCTTTCACCAGTAATTCTTTGCGGGTTTTTGTAGAATTATTCGTGCAGAAGAAAATCTTTTTGCCCAGCTCCCTAAAACGATTCATAGCTTCGACAGAGCCCTCGATGACACTGCCATAGACCCAGAGGACACCTGAAAAATATTAAAAAAGGAAAAATTTAAAATTCGCTTGTTTTTGACTCTAAGCTAAGTTTAATACGAAGATATGCATGAGTAGGAGTACAGTAGAGCAGTTTTTCCCACTTGGATAGATTAAATTAGGCACAGTGCACAAAAATAGGGTAATAACTTCGTGATCTTTAGCAGAAATGAGGAAAGTGAAAATTTAACCTTTAAAGTATTAAAACTGACAGATAACACTCTATTTGATTATAAATACGAAGGTGTATCTATTATTTTCACCACTAGTGTACACATAACATTTCTTTGTCTACTCTACCAATTATAGGGCTCTATTTAAAAACATTGTCATCGTTAATGACGTTCATTAAAGGTCATTAACAAAGAGAGCAACGGAAAAAACACTTAAAAAAAACAACCACAACAAATACTCGTTCTCACTCTTTCTCTCTCACTCTCTCTTCAAACAGGAAAAGAATTCACATTAAAATTTATAAATGAAATTATGCAATTTAAACACTATTTCACAATTATTATTAATATTTACAAGCATATTAGAAATAATTATTACACGCTTATTAATTACCATCACAATCGGTGAGAACAGCATCGAAAGAATCCAACCATTGGGTCACCTTGTCGGCTTTCTGTTCTAATAAATTTGCTGCCGTCTGCTTGAACATGTTGTTGCAAACTTTTCTGAGCATTCGTTTTCTATTTTTGTATACTATTTCGCCACCGTCAATACCAAAACCACACACAACAATGTAAGCAACTAATTTGTTGGTTAATGATTGTATTTAAATATTGAAAATGTAATTATTTATTAAAAAACAATTTTATCGGTTTAAACAACAACTTTTTGGTTTTTGTATGTGGGGCTGTTAATGAATTTCTCTAATTTTTTTTTCTTTTGTTCCTATTACAACAACTAACGGCTGGTTAGCCACCGACACACGCACACTATACAGCCACCACAAATACAACACCAGCAGAACTAGTCAAAATCACTTGAGAAAATTTACTGAATGAACACCAAAAAAAAATTGTCAAAGAAGTAAAAAGTATACAGAATAAAAGAAACACAGAGAGTGAATAAGCAAATGAGCTAAACACATTTTTTGCCAATGTTTGAAAAAAATTAGAGAGAAGTAACTCGTAAGAGAGTATAAAATGAAAGTGTAAACAATAAATAAAAGCTTTAACGGGTTTTCTAAGTAAGCAGTGGCTTACAAACTGTTAGTAAAAATTTTAAAAATGTGTGAAATACAATGTGAAATATTTGGCAAAATAGTGAAACAAGAACTTTTTTTTTATCTTTTTAAACTATTTAAAGAAAATCCACTTTGGTTAGTTATTTTTACATAATTATTGTGCATTTTTCTAAAAACGAAAGCCGGCACAATTACTCTGCAAAGTATTAGTGCTCGAGAACAGGATTTCAACTATAGGCAATCTAGAATCGCAACTGATAGATCTCCCGTGTCGCAAAATGTAAATTAAATGGGTAGCAGAGATGGAGGCATAAGCAGATCCAAGATTGAAGTGGAGATGAATAATCAGATCCAAAATTGTTAATTTCCCGCCCCGATATTCACATTCTTATTGCTCAACATAACCTTACTTTGAGAAGAAGTGGACACTGTCCCTAAATACATGCAGACATGTGTTTAGGATGGAGCTGTCTAAGGTAAGAGTAAATCTTGTATACCTATTATTTAAAAGCTTGTTAAATACCTTTGTTCTGCTTTTCTTAATGAAAATATCAAAAAAACGCGATATGGGAATCAAATGTAGGACATTGCATTTATTTTTGAAGTGTATATGGTATAATGTGCCAAAGATTGTACTAGAAGGTTAAGTAGTTGTTCATGTGGTTTTTAAGCAGGCTTCTTTTCATATTAAATTAGTGTGTACGGTGTGTGTACTAATGTGTATATACTACACCGTCTGGTCAATACCATTATAAACCTCCGGTTTGTCTGAATGTCGATTGCAAATAGAAAGAAGCCCCATTGGGCTCACCCGTCTGCTACCAAGTGTTGGATAAGTACAGAATGGGGTGCTCTAGGAAGTCTCCTCTTCTTCCTCATATCTATATACCCTGCAATATTTCGGCTGGTATCTAATCCAGTTCCTTTTCAGCGATTTAATATCACAGTGCCTTGTATGGAAATCTATGACTAGTCTCACACTGAATTCATGCCAATAGAAAATGCAAACCTAACAGAGTATTCCCTACCCAGGGTGCTCATCCATCTGCTATCAAGTGTTGCATAAGTACAGATTGGGGTGCTCTACAAGGTCTCCAGTTCTTCCTCGTCTCTAGATACCCTGCAATATTTCGGCTGGAATCGAATCCAGTTTCTTTTCAGCGATTTAATATCACAGTGCCTTGTATAGAACCCTATGACTAGTCTCACACTGAAGTCATTAAGCCTCAACTGCAATCATTTGCTTTGTTTACTGAGTTCAGATATTATATAGCTCTCACCAACCGAGTCTTCTTATGAGTATATTAGCTTTTGTCCACATGTTCCCCTTACTGTTCAGGTATATGATGGACTCTCGAGGAGTTTATATCACTTCCACCAGCCTGAATCTTTAAGCCTTTTTCTCTCCAGTTTGTAGCTTATGAGAACAGATCTTCTTTATATCTTCTTTATACTGTAGTGATGTTTTAATAAGATTCAATAGTCGTGCAAAATAATGCCCTCTGGATCGTGAATCCTTGATGAACTCTGTTCCCTATTCTGTCTACGACTCTTGGGAACAAATTCTTTAATAATCTAATTATGTAAACAAGAGCTTTTGTCTACTTGTTCCAGATACTAGACAGTTTCTCCCAACAAATCGAATCTTCAACGTTTACTGCTTCTACTTGCGAGTTGTAACAGAGGCTTTGTTTATCTCTTCTACTTCCGACTTATAAAAGAAGTTTCTGTTACTAAGCTGTAAAGAATCTAAGCAGATATTCAATGGACTATTCGGTTGCGTTTGTATTGCCGAGTCTTTAGAGTTTCCTTCTTTTGTTTTTCAACTGAATAAAACAGATATTGTCTGTAGGTTCCATGAAGTGAAGGAATTCTTGATAATCTCTGAGATATTGTTATTGCTAACATCAATATGAACCTTTAACATGCCCCCTGCTGCTTCTGCTTCTGTATTCCCTATTATACTGTGGTGATGTTTTAATATGATTTACTAGAGTTTACAAAGTGGCCTCCACTAAAATGCTTTCTAATGGAAATTATTACTTTTACGATAAGTTCTGTTTATAAATTTATTTTATTTAGTTTTTATTGTTTGTTTGTTTTGTTTTGTTTTTGTTTTTTCTTTTGTTAAATTTCTTATATTACGTTGTTGATGTTTGTTTTGTTTATTTTGTTTTGTTTGTTTTGCGTACAACTTCTTAAATAACTAAATAATATTTCTTTAATTTTATATTTATAATAATATATAGAATTTGTTTTTTTCTTTTGTTTTTATATATAAAAAAGAAGTTATGATTTGAATAATTCCTATAAAAAAGAAAATTATCGCTAAACATTGAAAATTATTACAAGAAAAGGAGAATTTTTTATAAATTTATATAAAATCTAGGCAGGAAGTGGTTAAAGAAATCACTAAACAAATTGGAAAATAGAGGTAGTTTTTTAAAAGATGTGAAAGAAGGGGGAAAGGATTTGAAAGAGGATTTAAAACTTATAAAATGGAAGCTCATTTCATATATCAAACAGCTAGATAAGGTTAAGATTCTTAAATAAGGTAGGATTATGGAAGGAAAAGGAAAATAGAAAATAAAAAGCCAGTTAAAAAAAATTAAAAAAAAAAATTTTTCTAGGGGGTAAGTATGTATTTCGAAAAATTTTCGAAACACAATGCTTTACTTAGCATAATATTCGTATGAATACGCTTTCGAATCGAAATACCTAAAACCCCACTAGAAATAATTGTTTGTGTTACTGTTAGACATACATACATAATTGGCCATTATAACCCTTCATTGAGGATTACTGCCTAGCTTCTCACTGTAAGACAAATATTTCTAATTTATTTTCACACAATTTTTCATGTGTCTGGCTGGTATCGTTTGCCATACAGCAATAAACTAATAAATTTATTTTGATTAGGAATGGAAAGTTTAAATGTATTAAACGTTTACAATATTGTCTTACAGAAAAAGGAAATTTTGTTTCTAAACAATGCTTAAACCCTGTTTCATTCCAACCATCTACTCAATTTCCCACAAGGTTTTCGGGTTCCTTTAGTAAAAAAAATTGCGAACGCCTGAATACAAACAGTATGTCCTTATCAACTATTGCCGCCTGTTTTTGTAAGACAATCTATATTTAATCATTTAAAGTTTGTATGATAAAAAAAACTAATTTCCAAATTACAGAAACAATGAGTTTACTAAAACAATTCCTAACCCTGATCGCTGTAAGACAATCTATTTCAGAACATCGAAAATACTTAACACGTTGACTGCCGACTACGAGATAACTCGTAGATTGTGTTCTCTTCTAGGCTGCCAACTATGAGTTATCTTGTACTCACTAAACCTGCCATTTTTGTGTAGCTACGAATAAAATCGTATTATGTCAGTCCTAGTATCGATAAATGGCTTCTGGGGAAAAAAACAAAAAGTCAATGTTGGCTTGCGCGGCCTGATTTCTGAAAATTACAGGGGCAGTCAAATTATAGTCTAGAATCACTTGTCTTGTAGAAACAGTGTGCTTCGAATTCTTATTTTTTTTTAGTATAAAAAATTAATTTTTTCCGTCAATTTAAAAAATATAAGGTTTTTCGAGTGTGAGAAGCTAGGCCGTAATCCTAACTCAAGAGTTGTAATGGTCAATTATGTTATGTATGTATGTAAGGCTTTTTCGAGTCTATTTACAGTATTCCCTAAATAGTTTTAACTGGCATTTACTACATGCTTTCAACAATAGAATAGAGATTAGAATGTTGAGAGAAACTTTGTATATAAACAATATTAAAAAAAAGAAAGAAAGAAGGAAAGAAGGAAAACAGGGACGAAAAATGTACGTACGAGAGAATGACTTAATTTTTGTTTAGTAAGTGTTGTATGTGTTGTATTGGCGTAGGTGTTTGTGTTAAATTTTAACTAAAATAAAGAAGCTTGTTGTGGCATCATCATGCCGCCAGGGCCTGACATTGTTGTAACACCCGGACCAGACCCCAGTGGATTATTGGCACCCCCCACAGACAAGCCTTGCAGGCTGCCTGTACCACCAACACTACCAACGCCTATGCCGCCGCCTCCACCACCACCACCTCCGCCAACGTTAGCAATGCCGGCCATTTGTTGTACCCCCGACATGCCGCCCGGGCCTACTAACATCGTATTAGGACCCGCTGAACCCAACATGGGTGACACACCACCCGATGAGGGCGGTTCAGGACTGTGAGATTTCTTTTTGCGTTTCTTTTCCTTTTTACGCTTTTTTCGCTCTTTTTCATCTTCATGACGTTTTTGTTTTTTATGTTTCTTTTCGTAGGTCTCCAAGCCGGAAGAATCTACAAGAGATTGTGATTTTAAAATCGTTTTTCCTTCTTTTCTTTTATTTTTTAAATATCATACATACCCATTAGATTTGTTTCTGGTGGCTGTTGTCCATCTTTGTGTTTATGTTTTTTATGTTTGTTTTTATGTTTGCGTGCGGGTGTTGTATTTAAGGCTCTGTATTGATCCGGCAACTAGAAGAAATCAGAAGAAAAACATTAAAACATTATGCCACTTATACTGGTAAACAACAATTTGAAAACCTACCGGTCCGGGATGTAATCTGAAACCAGCTAATTGTACTGCAGATAAAGGCAACAATTCTTTGCCAACTATGGGTGGTTTGTCAATAACACTACGTAATGTACTGTTCTCCTAAAGAAAACAAAAAAAAAAAAAAAGAAGAGACGAAATATTTTAAATAAATAAACAAGAATTTAAAAATTGTTTACAAAAAAACAAGTGTTTTAAAGAGAGAAAACAAAATACATTGACTGTGTGTGGTCTTCCAAAATAATTTTGAAGAAAACAGCTGCTGCAAAACATTGCTTCTGTTCGTGCTATTGCGTAGGAAAACCAGAAGCATATCAGCACCGTCAGTTAGTTATTCGAATTGCACAATAGCATAGATACCCAAGACGCACATTTTCCGCTCAAGGATTGTCAACTCGGGGACAGTTGTACGAATCGAAAGTTGTTTCTCCAGAAAAAAAATTTTCACGAACAGCTACGCTGGTACAAGAACAATTGCAGACTTTGAATAATTTTATTAAACTAGGTCGCCATAAGGGAAGTTATTATAGACCATTAAGAGTCCTTTGGTCCTTTCAACGCAGACTTTTATGTCTTCTATGGCCACATCAGTTAATCCCTGCATTAAATATGTGTCTAGTCTGGGCTTATTCTTTATTCCGAAAGACATAGTGAAGCCAGAGTAGCAGCTGGATGTTAATAAGCTGAACAACGTTCATACTGTTGAGGAGCTCATTGTTGATTCGGAAGTGGATATCATATCCTCTATGCCTACATCAGTTAATTCCAGCATTAAATAACTATCTAGTCTGGGCATATTCTTCCATCCGAAAGACATAGTGAAGCAAGACTAGCTCATACAGCTCATTGTTGATTCGGAAGTGGATATCATATCCTCCATGCCTACATCAGTTAATTCCAGCATTAAATACTTGTCTAGTCTGGGCATACTCTTCCATCCGAAAGACAGTGAAGCCAGACTAGCAGCTGGATCTTTATAAGCTGAACAACGTCCATACTGTTAAGAAGCTCATACAGCTCATTGCTGATGAGGAACTGGATATCATATCCTCTATGCCCACATCAGTTAATCCCTGCATTAAATGCCTGCCTAGTCTGGGCTTATTCTTCCATCCGAAAGACATAGTGAAGCCAGAGTAGCAGCTGGACAACGTCTATACTGTTGAGGAGCTCATACTGCTCATTGTTGATTCGGAAGTGGATATCATATCGAACATGCACTAATCCGAAGATATATATTGGTGCATAACATAGCCGTCCATGCTTCCACGCCATAGAGAAACTCGGGGAGGAGGAGCGCCTTGTATATATCAGTTTCGTTATAAGACGAAGGTCTCTGGTCTGCTATTCAATTGCTCATTGTAACCATTATAACACCTGTTGGCTTGATCTTCTTCAGACTGTCATCAGTTTTGCTGTTTAAGGCCGTAGTTGACGAGCTGCTAAGGTGCATGCAGCAGCTTATTTCTGCCTTTAGTCCTGTCCTGAAAAAGGGAGACCCCCATGACTATTCCATATAAAGTTCTTATGAGTGCATTGAGTGAACGAGTCAAGCCACTTGCCAAGGTAATCATGTGATTTTAGGTGCAATAACTGAGATTCCCTATTCCTGCAATTTCTAATAATGTTGTGCATGACGACCATGAGCAATTCCTGCAACTCTGTTAGGTTAGGAAAAGACGTCTCATCGAACCTCCAGTGGCTGATGTCTAGATGAAGAGATTATAGATTTGTGTAGATAGATTGCTGGTCGCCATAGTCTGATAGGTAGTGTGTTGGCTTCAAATGCCCGGTCAGACATCAAAACGAAATATGAAAAAATATTTCTTCGGCGACTTCCTCTCAGCAGATTTCTGGCAACACCTCTGAGAGTAAATAAAATTGCCATGAAAAGTTTCTCAAAAATCTTTCGTTCGGAGTCAACTTTAAACTGTAGGTCGCGCCACTCATGTGTAAAATTAACGCACACACCATGAATGGTGTTGAGAAGCTAGGCCGTAATCCTGACTGAAGGGTTGTAATGGCCAATTATGTTATGTATATAGGCTACAATAGCCTTATTTAGATCCTTCTATGTCGTTCTGAGTTCTAAGTTTAAGTAGAAAGCTGTTAGACTGCTCTGACTGGGCATTGTGCTCTGAGAACGAGTACATTTTATAGAACATAGCCATCACTGTTAATCTAGGCTTGGGTTTTTTAATGGTGCACGTCTATCAAGTTTTCTGGCTGGCTGAAGACTAAAATTTATATTTCACTATTTCCTCTCTATCCTTTGTTCCACTCTTAATTTCAGCTTTCTTCTTCTGCCTTTTCTTTTATTTTTGATTAACTGGATAACGGAAGGTATCGTGGTGGTGTATATACGTTTGTAGGCAAGACGGATACGATAAGAGAAAAAATTCCATTGTGATTGGGTAATGCGATTAGGAGGATAACAAGCATATATTGAATAGCCTTTCTTACTGAGAAACTTTTTATAAATTAAACATTGTGGATCAAGTAATTTATTTAGAAGATTATCTGTGATTATTTCATATGTTTTGAATACAAAACATTATTAGAAGGCAAGTAAATACGAATACTTTACTCACCATATTGTGTGGAAATTTTAAAATTTCAAAATATTACTGTCGTAATGCATGCATGCAAAAGGTACATACGTTTGCCAATATTTATTCACTTGCTTTGTTTTTGATAACACAGTAAAGGTTTGTCTGTTAACCACACGATTTTGATAAAGATAAATTATGAGCCTTAACTGCCATTATCATTATTTCGATGACAACACAAATGTTTTTGAAAACCGCAGTAGAAAAACTATTTGTTTCTTTATTATAGTTTTAGTTAAAAGAAACTTTAAAGGAAAATTATAGAAATTCCTTCAAATTCTTTTTTCTATAACAAGATTCTCTGTTATATGAGTAGTGCACTTTCGTTCATGTAAACAATATACAAGCCAATATAGATAGTCAGTAGAGAACTGGGGTATATTTAATGAAATTGTAAAGTGAGTCTATCACTCTGTGTTCCGTTAGGCTCACACGTATGGCTGCAATGTATGATGGTGGAAGGCCTTAAACACGCCAAGTCGGAGGAAGTTACTTAATAAGGTGCAAAGAATTGTCTCTTTGAGTAAATTGGGTGGGCCGCTGGAAATGATTATGGAGCTACTACCATTGTAAGTGATAGGAAGGACCAGTAGGCAAGAAACATTTTGGAGGAAATGGCAAAAGACAGCCTGATGGGAGTAGAATTCAAGCCCAGAACCGGATAAAGCCGGCAGATATGGCGTCTATCTTTGTAGCCAGTCAAAGTGTTTTGAAGGCACAGACATTGTGGACATTATGTAAGCTCAAGAATGATTTCAGTCTACAGGAAGGCTCCTGGGCTAAGTGGTTATTGGGCGGTGTTGGATTTCAGGGCATTGTGATGAGCCGGCAAGAAAAGACGCAGTGTGAAGGGAGCGACGAGTTGTAGTAGCAGTCGGTTTAACCTATTCTGGGACATTTGTTCGAGTTAATTGATTAGGTGATCAGGCGTAGAAGTAGACTTTTCATGGCGAACTGGGAAGATTACAGGATCTTCAGGCACCAGGTTTAACCATAATAAACCAGAATAGATCCTGAAATTGTGGACGGATTCTATTAGAATGTTAATAGTTTTGTGCCTTAGGCGCCAAAGACTAACTTAAGGAATAGGGTAGAATTTTCTTGCAGGCATTGTGGTTTTTATGGCCAAGGCTAGTTAGTTGGAAATACACCCCCTCCCATAGACCCGAAAAAGATATTTCCTGTGTGACTTCCGTAGCACAGAAGCCATACAATTAGCACCAGTTCTTGTCCTTGACGGAACATTGGCTCAAAAAACGTTTCGAAATTTATTCCGGGATTTATACACCAATAGTGACACACGTGAAGCTCTGGTGACTTGAATGATAGGTTCTCAAGCACTACATGCGTTGATAGTAATGCACCAAAAGTTCCGCAATGCTGTATGTAATGTGTCTTAAGCAACCACCATACACTATGGAGAAGTGAAGCAGCACCCTAATAGGACAAAAACGTAAGCACACATTAATATGTCAAGAATTGGATACCCGGTCAATATGCAGATTCGAAAAGATTCTCTTGAGTTCTATTGAAAGCTTCTATTACACTCAAATACCCTGGTCCACCTAAATCATCAAAACAAATACAGTGGTCATGTGGTCTTGGCGAAGCTGTGCCTTATTTCCGTGTACTTTCTGTATCTTTTTCAATCTCCCTTCTTTACCTTTTTGCTTTTTAATTTTGGTTCATGGCGTTCGTGGGAATCTATACTTAGATTACTCATAGCATTCAAAATCGTTCCTTTCTATCGCGAATATCGTTCTAATAGAATTCGAATTTTGCAGCTTAAAACTAAGCTTATGGAATGGAATACCGAAGCTAATAAACAAACGCTTTCAATTTCAAATACATAGAAGAAGTTTCATTCTTTTATAGGAAAATTTGTATTTTATTCTTGGACTTACCAAATTATTCATGCCATCATAGATTCCTGGTAAATTTGGCAGAAACGAAGCTAATGATTCTTTGACTTTTTTATCCTTAAACTTGGTCAGCGTATGATGTAAACCATATTCAGTCATGAGATCCTTATCACCCGTCAATTCACCTTTCCCTGGTGGTTCTTTCATTGAATAGAATGGTCCCGTCTGTATTATGGTGGGTGTTTTACCCAATGATATTGTAGCCTTTAATGTGCCCGATGAGTCTTGCCGCGACACAACCGGTGAACGGCCACCATGAGGTGAAGATTTTGGTGAATAATTTGATTCCATTTTGCGAAATTGTTCGCCCATCATCATATTGCCATAATTATTCATCATGGCTGTATTGGTTAAGCTTCTTTTTTAAACAAAAAAAAAGAGTGTTTCAAGGAGGGAGGGAAGGCGAAGATTGTTTTTTCTTTTTGTTGTTGGAATTTATATTTTTCTTTTTATTAATTTTGTTATTCCTTTTTCTTTCTATTAAAAAAAAAAGATTTGTTGTTGTTTTCTGAGAGTTTTGTTGTTTCTTTTTTTTAATGACAAGAACAACAACAATAACACTTAGAGCAACAGCACCAACATTTAGCAGCTTGAGCACTCACACCGTGTGTGTGGCTAGCTGGTGCTGTTGATGATGATAATAATAATGATGGTGTGGTGGTGGTGCTTCTCTACTGATGTTTATAATGATTTGCTACCTCTACTACTCCTCTAACCACTGCCCTGTAGCTGGTGTTTAGCCTTCACTTGTAACGTTTCAATATTATTTTGTTTTTTTTTACAATTTTTTTTTTATTTGGTTCTCTGGTGTTTTTTTTAATTTTTTTACGTCTCTGCTAGACAGAGGCTATGAAATCTCTTTATTTTAAGCATTTAGTTTAACAAGACACTGTTTTTTTCATATAAAATTTAAATAAAATAATTATTGTTACTTTTAGAATATAATTCAAATAATTTCGATTTATTTTGTTTTAATATTATTGTTTAAAGTTTGCTTTTTGCTTTAGAATAAAAATTTGCCGTGAAATCTCTGTGCTCTTTTTCACTTTTTGGCATTATCTGAAATTCAGCAATATTTTCTTTTGTTTATATATTGGCAGCACTGCATAAAACTGTCAATTTCTACCGCACACAAGTAAATTTAAGTATTTTTGCTTTAATTTACTACAATTTAAGCAACCTTGTTATCTTTTTTGTGCTCTCTTTCGTTGTCATATATGACAGCTTACTTTCTAATTGCCAGTGCATTTCATCACACAACGGGTTTTTCTATACGAAAATCAAGAATTTCTCGATCTCGACCGGGCGGTGTGTGTGTGTAAATTTATTATTACAAAAAAAAAGCAAAATTAATTAATTAAGCTTTAACTAGCATTATAAATTAAATCAAAAAAATGCAGTGCACACTACGTAATGCCATTGGCAATGCCATCAAGGTGAGATTTAACTGGAAAAAAACTCTATAACAACAACAAAAAGAATTCTTTCCTTTCTGATTATGCAATGAGTGATTATGAAGTTGTGCAAATAAATCGTATTTAATATATAGAAAAACAGTGAAACTCTAACCCTTTTGTTTTATTAAAGAGGATTTTTTTAATTTGGCATGTAAAAATTTCCAACAATTTTATATTCTTAACTAAATAAGTAATTTTAGTGCCTGGTGTCGTGGAAAGGAAAAAATATTACAGTTTTATCTAGAGATAAATATGTAAAACGAGAGAGAGAGCACCATTTTACAGTACAAGTGTAGAGAGAGTAGCCAGATTTTCTTTTTCTAAAACACAACCCAAAGGAAAACATGTTGTATTTCTCCAAAGGGTAAACTTTTCAAACAAATCACTTTCAAATGAAGTTTGTTTTATTATTTCTTATCAGTTTCAATGCGTATTTTTGTTTCTTTTTTCAAATGCCTTCTTATCACGCGTTTTGTATGTGCCGTATGCCGATAAGAAGCTTAGTTAAATCATAAAGAAAACCTTATGGTCTTTTCTCAGAGGGGGGTCAACTAAAATTTGATTAGCCGCTGCCGGGTTTGATGTGCTTACAAAACTGTTTTTATAATAAATCATGAAATTATATTACAAAAGTGTCGTCCTATAAGGTTAAGGCAACATGCCACGCATGCATAATGCTTAGCATTCAGCCGTGCAAGATAGGATGGTCAAGACTATCGTGATGGTGGATTTAGTAGCAGCTGACCTTGTGAATTTTGCATAGCTAGGGCTGTGTAAACGCAAGATTTGACAGGATGTTATGTTCCCTAAATCTGACACTGCCCATAATCACTGTTGGCTGTCAGTTTCACCGAGGGTCGAGATAGATCCTGATCACGTGGGTGTGCCAAGAGATTTTGCAGGTATTTAATGATTGCAAACTGCAGTAGCAGATCACAAAACTGGTCACAATCTTCCTCAGCGACATCAACTGATATACTCTGAGCTCTTGACTGAAGTCACGTTGTGGGTAATCATTTTATAACAAGCTAAACAAAACTAGCATTAGAACGACTCGCATGCCACGTAAAATCTAGCATATCCTCTTATGCTATTGTAAGAGGACGGCCATCGGAATTCGAAGTTATTTTGTGATAAGATTTTATGTGAGAAATTTCTGGAGCAATTGTAATAAAGGGGAGGAACAAAGACTAGGGACAGATTTCTATCATCATTTTTATTTGCCTCTGCGTTATAAAAACTGAATTTTTATTTCTTGTGTTTCTTTTCAGACCCCTTTGCGTTCGAACAGTGCCATTTTGGGCGCCTTGAATGTTCGTTTCTATTCTAGCACACACGAAGCCGATTTGGTTGTTATCGGCTCTGGCCCTGGTGGTTATGTGGCTGCCATTAAAGCTGCCCAAATGGGCATGAAGGTAGTATTTTTTTATTTGTTTTTATTATTTAATTTCTATTTTCGAAATCCTTATGCTTTCACTCCTTTCAGACTGTCAGCGTTGAAAAGAATCCCACTTTGGGTGGCACCTGCTTAAATGTTGGCTGCATTCCATCTAAAGCTTTACTCAACAACTCCCACTACTATCATATGGCCCATTCAGGTGATTTAGAAAAACGCGGTGTTGTAGTAGGCAATGTTTCCTTAAATTTGCCACAACTTATGCTGCAAAAAGACACGGCTGTCAAGGCTTTAACCGGAGGCATTGCCCAGTTATTTAAAAAGAACAAGGTTACACAATTGACTGGTTTGGGTACCATTGTGAGTGCCAATCAAGTTAAAGTAACCAAAGATGATGGCAGTGAAGAGACAATCAATGCCAAGAACATTATGATTGCTACAGGTTCTGAGGTAACACCTTTCCCCGGTATTACTATCGATGAGGAAGTAATTGTTTCCAGCACGGGTGCTTTGAAATTGGCTCAAGTGCCACAGAAAATGATTGTTATTGGTGCTGGTGTTATTGGTTTGGAATTGGGTTCAGTTTGGGGTCGTTTGGGTGCTGAGGTAACAGCTGTTGAATTCATGAACACCATTGGTGGTGTGGGCATTGATGGCGAAGTATCGAAGTCCTTCCAAAAGATCTTAACTAAACAGGGCTTCAACTTTAAATTGGGCACTAAAGTGTTGGCAGCCCAACGTAGTGGCAATACCGTAACCGTACAAGTTGAAAATGCCAAGTCAGGCGAAAAGGAAGAACTTACTTGTGATACTTTATTGGTGTCGGTAGGACGTCGTCCCTATACCGAAGGTTTGGGTTTGGACAATGTAGGCATTGTTAAGGATGATAGAGGCCGTGTACCTGTCAACGATAAATTCCAAACAGTGGTACCCAACATTTATGCCATCGGCGATTGTATACATGGTCCCATGTTGGCCCACAAGGCTGAAGATGAGGGCATTATTTGTGTTGAAGGCATTAATGGCGGCCATGTTCACATTGACTACAATTGTGTGCCCTCTGTGGTATACACTCACCCCGAAGTAGCGTGGGTAGGCAAATCTGAAGAGACTTTGAAGAGCGAAGGTGTAGAATACAAAGTTGGCAAATTCCCCTTCTTGGCCAACTCACGTGCCAAGACCAATAACGAAACTGACGGTTTCGTTAAAGTGTTGGCCGATAAGGCTACAGATCGTGTGCTGGGCACACACATTATTGGTCCCGTAAGTTGAAAATTTTAATAAATTAAAGCAAGTTTTGATTTCTATTTTTTCTTTCTTTAGTCTGCCGGTGAACTTATCAATGAAGCTGTCTTGGCCATGGAATATGGTGCAGCTGCTGAAGATGTTGCTCGTGTCTGCCATGCCCATCCTGTAAGATTCCTTGTGCAATAATTTTCCAACAATTTGTAAGAATTTCTTTTTTTCTACTTCTTTTGCAGACCTGTGCTGAAGCCTTGCGTGAAGCTAATGTAGCAGCTGCCTTTGGCAAACCCATTAACTTTTAATCTGCCTTTTTCTTTATCTCTACAATCCTTTAGTGCATACTTTACTACTTTTACATCATTTCTATTAATTATCCTTAAAAAGAAAAACATCAACAACAACAACAAAAAATGCCTTAAGTTATTAAAAACGAGTCTTTAAACGATACTTATTTCTCCTGACCTGTAAAATCATTCTTCACATTTGTGTAATTTATTTCAATTTTAACTTTAAAACTGAAACTGAAACTCATTACAAATAAGGATCACTACTACTGCTATGATCATAATAAAACATAGAATGTATCACCAAAAAATAAGAAAAGAACGCATGGCGTTGTAAAAAATTTTATGAAGATTTGGCTGAAATTTTGGCAATGCCTTTTGGAGTCTTCTTAAGTAACAGCTAATCTTTACGTTGTAAATTAAAAAAACAAAAAACACGAAACAAAAGTTAAAAACTTAAGTAAATAAATCGACTTTAAAATTGTAAAACAATTGGAAATATTTTTAAAATTTAAGTTTAAACCATCGGTAAAGATAAGCTCAAGTAAGAGAAGTCGTTATACAGATTGTATTTGTGGACTATAAACCTGCTTTTATAAGGACATACAAATCTGTCAGGAATAAAATCTTAATTTCGTTAGGTTATGTTAGGAAGATACTCGATATAGGAAGCTTTCATGCCATCATCGAAATATGTGAATACCCCAGTGTAATCTCCAAGCTATCTGTAGCTACCTTCCCCATGTCACAGCTCCCTGCCTGGAATAATCACCGAGGGCCTCCATATGCCCAAATCAACAATCTTCAGAATCCCGGAAATTTTCAAGTGACCATAACCTAGCAATAACCACTTCATATAATAAAAATATTTTCTTTTCAGTCTTTTAATCACTATCTGCGCCATCGGAATCATCCCCATCCATCTCGGAATCATCCCCAACAAGGGCCTAAGGGTTACTAATTAATAAAAAAATTTGTCTCTTCAAACCCTTCTCTAGAACCGGTAGGACTACAAATACATAGACGCACCT
This sequence comes from Sarcophaga rosellei, assembly GCA_930367235.1. NCBI lineage: Eukaryota > Metazoa > Arthropoda > Insecta > Diptera > Sarcophagidae > Sarcophaga > Sarcophaga rosellei. The sequence goes on along the minus strand of OV884020.1, from coordinate 7,704,310 downwards.
TACCACCACTTGGCCCTTTCTTACTTATGACACCCCTGAGTGCATATTCTCCTAAGTGTTCCTTTCCCGGCCTGTGTCCTAACCACAAAATCCCCAATATACTTTGCTACGCTATAAAAGAGTTTGGGCGGTATTTCGAGGAATCATAACTGATTGTCGAAAATGGTATTTATAGGGCAGTAGTTTAATGGAGCGGTCCATTTTTCACAAATGTTTTCTCGAAAACGTTGACTTTCAAGTTCACCACCTTTTACCAATTCCACCTTTACCAATTCATTTATAAAATATAAGTCTGGCATCTCTTTACTTTCTTATACACACCACAGAACATATGTTTTTTGTTTTGATTTGTTGTTATAATACCTCACTCAATAGTTGTCGTTGTTGTTGGCTTGTTTTCTTATTATTTTTTTTTGTAAATTCCCTTCAAATAATCAAGTGACGCAAGATTTTTTATTGAAACAGACAGTTTATTGAAAAAAATAATTTTGTTTGAAGTTATTTCTTGAAAAGAAAATATATTTTTTAATAAAAAATTTAAATATAAAACACCGTTATAACAGATTAACGTAGTAATGCAGGCTGTGAAACTCCTACAACGTGCAGCAATTTTACAAAGATGTTCGGCTGCAGTAAGCAAACAATTTTTGCAAAAAACGGCCTCCATAACGACGAATAAGGTGGAAGCTCCTAAAAAGAAAGATGAGGAGGTAGAATTGTGGAGTTTTTGTGCAAATTGGAAAAGAAATTTAAAATTTTTTAAACTTTTGTCTTTTTTTTTTAGAATCAAAAGTTTCCACGTAAAGTATTCTCTGGCATACAGCCAACGGGTCAATTGCATTTGGGCAACTATTTGGGTGCCATACAAAAATGGGTTGAATTGCAAAATAGTCAGGATGATGTCACATACTGTATAGTGGATATGCATTCGATAACTCTAGATCAAGTAAGTAATGATTTATCACTTACAGTGAGTTAGGGATGATAGCCCATGAAGGTTGTGGATAAATTTGATGAGAGCTGGCAAGCTCCGTTTTTTTTTGTTCTCGTTTAGAATCCCGCAATTTTACGTGAAAACATATTCGAAATGGCTGCCACTATGTATGCTTGTGGCATAAATCCTGAAGATGCAAATCTCTTTGTACAATCAGCGGTTAAGGAGCACAGTGAACTGTGTTGGATTCTAAATTGTCTATGCACCATGGCTCGTTTGGGTCACTTGCCACAGTTCAAAGAGAAATCGCGTACCATTAAAGATATACCCTTAGGCCTATATGTGTATCCAGTGCTGCAGGCAGCCGATATAATGTTATACAAGTAGGGAGAATTATGAAAACATTTTAAGAATAGTTTCTTTTTTAATTATGCTTTACTTTCCTTTTAGAGCCACTCATGTACCTGTGGGCGAAGATCAAGTCCAGCATATACAGTTGGCTCAACATTTAGCGCGTGTTTTTAATTTCCGCTATGGCACTACATTTCCCATATGTCATGCCGTTATAGATAACCAAGACGCAGCACGTATTCGTTCTTTGCGTAATCCCTCTAAGAAAATGTCCAAATCGGATGTCGATACCAAAGCCACCATTAGTATACGCGATGAACCAGATGTTATAGTGGAGAAAATTAAAAAAGCAGTTACCGATTTTACATCAGATGTTACTTATGAACCGGAAAAACGTCCCGGTGTCTCTAATCTGGTGGCGATACATTCCTTGGTAACCGGTACAACCGTTGAAAAAATAGTTGAGGAAGCCAAAAGCCTTGATACCGGACTGTACAAAATGCGTGTGGCCGAGGCTGTTGTTGAGCATTTAAAGCCGATTAAAGCGAAAATTGAAAATCGTTTGGCTAGGAAAAGTGAATTGATTTATATGCTGGAACAGGGTGCCGAGAAGGCTCGCATACAGGCCGAACAAACATTGGAAGATGTTAAGCAAAAAATGGGCCTGGGCACCTATTCGAATACACCACAATTTATCGATATGGCTGCCTTGTATGAAAAGAAACCCGAAGAGAAAGTGAAACAAGTTGCCAAGCCCGAACCCACAGTGGATGCCAGTGGTAAACCCATAGTACCGAAACAAAAACTACGCGTTGAAAGCAGGCGTGGTAGTCATACGCAGACTACAAAACCTGCATTTCAATTGGATATGACAAGTAGTGTAACGAAAATACCGAAACCCCAGGATAATACCCATTTGTACGATACACAAGAGGCTCAAACAAGTGCTGCAACGGAAGAGATTTGGAAGAAATCTCACAATTAGTTTTTAAACAAATTTTTAGTCAATTATTTAGTTACTATTCTTAAATGTTATTGCTGTTGTGAACGGACAGGGAAATTCGAGAAATTTTCGTTTAACCGTCACTAGTTTTTATATCTTAATAAACGCTGAAATTATTTTGTGCACGTACTGTCCTGGAATTCGTAAAGGTTGTTTTGATTTTCCATCCCGAAAACACATCAACTTCAGCTATTGTAAACCACCACACATCTTTATCATACTGCTAACATGTACCTTACAAAATCCCATTCAACCTACTTAGCTCTGCAGATCAATTGTGATACCTGCTAGTGACAAAAGAATTTTCGACAGGCGTCTATCAGCGAGGTCAGGTGAGTGATATAGAAGATGTTGTAACAATTTTCTCTTTATTTTCATTTCTCATTAACTCTAAACGTTCGATGTATCCAATGACCTGCTAGTGGCCCGAACTTTTCGTTCCTTTGAAAGAATTATTCCTTTAGGGAAATTAAATGAAGAAATTTGTATCATTCAATAAGAGTTCCACAGCAATTTAAAGTAATTTTTATTAAAATTTTTACACAGTATAGCTACGATATCTCAAATTCAAATCCTTAACACAACGGGCCTTAATACGCCACTTGCAGCGGCCACTGTCCACGTCGAAATGCTGATAAAATGGACAACTTTGCAAAACAGCTTGGCCGTTAACACAATAAATGAAGGAATCACAGCGTTCGGTATTGGGAAATATGTGCTCCTTATATAAAGGACACTTAACGCCAGACTCTACGGTAGAGGAATCAACTTGATAGACATCAGCCGTAGCAGCAGCAGCAGCAACAGTGTCAATATCACCAGCATGCGATTCTTTATTGCATTCACTTTGAGAGCCTACAACACATTTACCCAATTTCGAATTCCAATAAAGATCTAAACTACAGGACTGCAATAAAGCTTGGCCATGATAACACATAAAATACAAATGACAGTTGCTGGGATGTGGCAGGAACACCAAGGCATAGGAGTTACGTTGTACGGCATACAGTTTATGACAATATTGATCAGCTTTGGAGGATGTATCAGGAATGATTAAAGCTTCGGAGGAAATTGACGGCGAGTTACAGTTCACATTTTCCGCTTTATCACAGAGTTTGGTTACAGGATTAAATAGCATCTGGGGAGGACACGAAGCTAAGGCTGCTTCTCCCTGATTGCCACACAAATAGAACAATTTACAGTTCTGGGGATGCTCTGCAAACTCACCTCTCTTATGACCCAAACACACAGTTGTTTGACGCGGCTTAGCCAAGTGTTTAAAGGCATTTAAAGTAGAGCAACAGCAGAGTATGATTAAAAGTACTGCAACTGAAAGGAAGGGCTCAAAAGGCGTTAAGCTTTCTTGAGCTTCTGAACTTACTTTTTAACATTTTAAATCAGGTTTTGATTTCTTTTTTCTTTCTTTCCTTCCAACTTTTCTTTTCAGTTTCTTGTAAATGTTGTCTTCACTTCGTTGCTTGTTAACTGAGTGTGGGGAATCTCTCAATTTGCATAGACAAGCGTCTACAGGTAGTCAGTCTCATCACACGTTATCTGTAAACTAAATGAGCATTTCCTAAACTTCTCTTTTTTATGGCATTTATTTTTAATGGGTTTTGTTTGCTTTTTTTCTTGCTTTTCGCATTTTTTCTTTTTCTGTTACAGTTTTATCAATATTTATGGATCCATTAACTAGACATTAACTACACAAACATTGGTTAGAAAGTTTGTCAACAGAAATCAATTCAATTGGGTCAGTTTGACTACATAATTTACGATTTAGAATTTCAATTACAGGCCTATTCACAATTGTTATCAACAACGACATTTGTGGTCCACAAGGGTATGTATAATAGACCATTGGTGCTTGCGGAGGAAAAGGACGTCTTAGGTCTGTCTCTGTCTTCGATGCAATTACCTTTGTTTTGGGTGTATTCCTTTAATGCCCCGGTAAATCCCGATTCCCTCACAAATATTAGTCCGTTGCTCGGTGTAAGGGCACAGAACTATGTCATCTTTCTCCTCTTCATCACATCTATATTCCTGAAGGTTCTTAATAGCTGGCAGAGCTATTGCTCTGTACTGACGTCAATAATTGGAACGATCACGGGCGCTAACATTGTCGGGGCTATGATTGCGAGTAGAGAAAATTGCGCCTCAGTGGCGAATTACGTGGAGCGCATTCTAAGACCTGAAGAAGAGAGATCTTGAGGCTGCAGAATATGTAGACACGTCGGCATAGATGATACTAGCACACGTGCCAAACGAAATTCGAAACAGGGACCTGGACGAAAAGAATAGTGGAGAGACTTAGATGTCTTCTCAACTTTCGACACGAATCTGGAAGCGGATATGAGTACTCAGGGGCCAAAGGGACAAAAGGACTCCACTCTGAAGTAATACCACCGTAGGTCTGGAGTGGGCACAATGAGTTCACGAGACTTTGGGGGAGGGGGGGGGGATTTAGTGGGTGTGGGCCCCACACACGAAGAATGTAACGACTTCCTCTATGGTGCGGTTAGATACATTTACGCCTCCTCGGCGAAAAAAAGGTTCTTAATTCAATCAGAACTACCGAGTAATAAATATTCGATCCGTTGCTTCCGTTAGCTATTATTAGCCGCAGAGCCCAGTAGATATTCAGCAGGGAGAGGCGTCGAGGGTGTGGTGTACAGGTGGAAAGAGAGTGTGGTGCACAGTGTACTAGCAGCGAGGTCTTTGTATTTGTCGTATTAAATTAAGAATACTTCATACTATCTTCGTATCACCTGCTTACAAGCATAGCGACCAACGCCGTCCGTTTTCATCCTGGTCATAATATTTGATTTCCATGACAGTTTCTTATTCAGAATAAGTCGTAGACAGGGCGTTTCGTACTTGAATGCAAGATTTGGCCCATAAAGCTTAAAGAGGCCAAAAATACCAATACCATCTTCCCAAGATTCACTCTTCAGCGGCGACCAGATGCCCATTCGTTAACCCTCCTTGAAGCAAATGCCATACTCTGTCCCTTTTATACGTCCTACAAATCTAACTAAAATTTTAAATTTACATTTATTTGCTTTTCATATTTTTTAATTGTATTCAAACATTTTCTTCAATTTAAATTCTTTTAACCGTTACAGTTGCTGTATTATAGCTATGCAAACAGTCTGGCATCATACTTTTTAAACAGACAGCAATCATAACAACAACCTGCTTACGCACTCACTACATTTTGTTTGGAAAGAGCACAAGTAAAAAGTCTCTTAACTGTTTGCTAAACACTCACTAACTAGAAATACAGGCAAGAAAAACAAAAACAATATGGTCCACTACTATACAAGATTACATATGCTCTTACATGTATGTATGAATGTTGTTGCTGTTATAAGAAATTTATCCAATTGAAAGAGAGTTGACGTTTAAATCGGTTTTTGTTGAGTGTCGGCATTTAGTTTGCATTGTTAGTTGTTCGTGTTCGCATCATTGGGTTTAAAACAGCGGTCGTCGGTCGGTTTGTTAAAACGCGCGTTATAACAATTACAGAAAACTTAACAATTTTGATTTGCGTTTTCTGGCTTTTTGATTTGCTTACGAGTGTGTACCGTGTGTGCGAAATACATTTTAAAGAACTTTTGTTCACGTTTTTGTGTGTGTTTTTAAAGAAAACGGGTTAAAAAAAAATATTTTAATAAAACGAAGAAAAAATCAAAGAAAAAGCAAACAAAAGTAAAAGATAAGCCAATAACTATAAGTGTGTTACCAACGTTACCCGGAATTATATGAAAAAGAGACAATTTTCAATAGAAAATAAGCTTTTAAAAGCAAAGCGTTGTTTGTCTTTTTAGTTTTCTTCGAAAACCTTATTCTATTAACGTGTCGCCATTTTACATTTATTCGTTCCCACAAATTCCTCAAGAAAATTGAAGAAAAAAGTGTTATAATCCGCCATTAAAAATTCCGTTAAAAAAAAATCTCTCATTAAAAGCCGTAACAAAAATCTCTTAAAAAAAAACAAACCAACATTCTCTCTCCACAACAAACAAAAAAAAAACCAAAACCACGGTATTTATGTATGACTATTTGTGCAGTGTGTTCGTAATAAATATGCATGTTCATGTTTGACTACTACCTGTTCCCTATATTTGATATAACAACATAAAATATATACATACATACCTACATACATACACTAGTTTTATTATATCTCTTCATATTATATTATTTATATCTGTCATACATTGTGCAAGCCAAATAACAACAATACCAACAACCACAACAACCGAAATCAAATAAAAACAACAACTACAAACACTGCCATAAAAATCATCGTCATAAAAAGCAAAATTCAAACAGAAAAACGACAAACAACCAACAAGTTCTCCCAATTTTTTTTAAACCAACAACAACAATAACAAAAAGAAAAAAACAGAGTAGAAGAAGAGAGTTAGAGTATCAGCAGTGAATCTCATTTGTTTTGTGAGTGCGTGTGTGTTTTTTTTGTTATTTATCCAGTTAGTGAGTGTAAATGATGTTCCGTATGATTTCATTATTATGTTTATTATGAGATTTTCTCGTTGTTAGTGTTTTGAGATTGATTTCTTATAAACACAAGAAAGATAAATTTAAACGAAAATCAAGAAAAAAAAATATAAATAAAGTGCATTTGCACCTGTTGTTAAAAAAAAAAAAATTAAATAAAAATAAAGTATAGAATAACAACAAAATAAATAAATACGAAAAGGAAAAATCAAATAAGAAGTGGTAATAGAAGCAGACATCATTTAATTCTCTTCTCTCTCATCATCACAAACATCGGCAGTTCTATTTTTTTTTTGTTTACAAAGCAAGTAACTCATCATATTGTTTGATTGATAATTGTTTGGTGTTGCCAACTTTAAAGAAATTAATAAAACAACTGCTGCCTATTGGATAAATTACAAAAGGTAAGTGTGGGAATTTTTGTTAAATTTTCTATAAAATCTCTTGGTTTTTTTATTTTCGATTTCAAATATTATTTCAATATTTTTATTTGTAAAGTAAATAAATATATAATGCAGGTGATTTTAAAATAGCAAGAACACCTGCAAATAGGCCTCTAAATGAAAACAGAAAAAATGTTCATATCTGAATCCGTTTCCTACATCCTCTCCTTTTTATCCTATTCCCTCCTGTATCCTTCCCTCTTTAAGGACGTTATGCACAATGGGTCAATTCGACCTCCGAGTACTGTACTTGTCTTAATTGACAAGTACACGTCCTCTAACCTAACCTAACCTAACCTAAGCTAACCTTCATATCTGAAAGTTAAACAATTTCTTAATTTTATAATACATATTCTTAAAGCATCGCTGAAGTAAAACCCATAGAAGAGGCGGAAGTTACCATATCATTACAATATTGTTTTTGTAATATCAGAAATTATTTTTGTTAGGTTATGTTAGGTTATCTTACCAATGACATGTAGTATGTGAGATTTCCACTTAGGCCAGTTATGCTAGCATGTTTTAAGAGAAAATGCTTTAAAGGAGGAGTCGTTTGGTCCCAGCCTTTCTGACTTCTGTGTGTAGCGGGCAAAGTACTTCAATTTAATTTTTGACAGTTCCGCTAGGGATGTCTACAATAGAGTTGCCAGTATTCTTAGTATTCTTTCGGGCACGACACGTAACTTTTGCAAAAATAATATGTGAGGGCGTCTTACTTAAATCTGATCTTAGGTTTCAAGTTCGGATCATCTTTCTGCAATGATAAACTCTACAACTCTTGTAATTGTACTTCATTGCAGTGACCCTATTTTTTACAATAGCTAGCAGTTGCGTATGCCAACCACATCGACATTATTAGGCGTACCGTTGCCTTTAGTGCTATAGGACAGCAGTCTGATTTTCATTAATGACAAATATGTAGCCATCAAATAGACCCCTTCGGCGTATCTGGTCTACGTTGTTAAGGAATTTATTTACTTTGGCTTTTCCGGCTCAATGGGCAAAGAAACCAATGCTTATCAAGTCGCTTATCCTGTTCTTGGTCCTCTGTGGACAGCTTTCTTGGGAGTAGAAGGGCACCTCAATGATATGAACTTTGTTCAGTGCATTAACATCCAGCGGCTATGCTGACTCGGCCATGTCGTTCGGACAGAAAAGGATGTTCCGGTGAGACGATGAGAAGATCTTCGTTGGAAGAACTCAATTGGAGAATCACTGTCATCGATTGGTGGGATCAACTGAAGAAGGCGTGCGGGAACTGGTGACACTTGGAAGGAAATGCTAAGTCAGGCTGAAATCCGACAAACAGATGGTTAATGCCAATTTACTAAGAAGAGAGGTTATGTTGTGACTCAATGAAGAAAGATGACAACACCCAGAGCCGTTTGGATGGATCTTTAAATTGATTGAAAAGCAACGAAGGACCTATCTACCAAAGCTACGAGTAACTTAACTTCAATAACCGAAAATGCTGCTTAATTTTGAGTGTAATGGATATATGTATACCTATATCATGTTAAAGTGTCTGTACTAAGCTGATAATTGGGTCAGATTCGCGCACCACTCATCGTCTAATCTCTGCTGATTAGAACTTAAAAAAAACGCGAAACATGCACTGTTAATTGTATCAATTTAATTAAAAAAAATTATTAACAATGAAACAAATAAAATATATGGAGGAGTTGTAGACAGATAACTTTAGTTCTTAACTAACTTTTGGTCTGAACACATTAACGGAATCATGCTACGTCCTATACTACTTGCCTCTGTGTTAATTATTGGCTTATTTAGTATCACCATTAAATGCGAAGAGTTTCGTGAATGTTTGAATGAAGAAATTGGAGCTTTTATACCCGTGGCCGATAACTGTTCAAAGGCGATTTATTGTGATGGCATCGAATCGGCTATTGTGGATTGTGGTGCACAAAATCCTTATTTTTCGGCTAAAGGCAAAATGTGCTCTGATGATATAACGGTATGTAATGAAAGATTCTCCACTGGAGTATCGACAACAATTGTAGAGGAGGTGACCACTACTACTACTACCGGCAGACCTGCAACAACTACTACCACCAGCCGACCTACGCCACCTATATTTCCAAGCACTACCGTGATTACTTCAACTGTTACTTCTACACCCAAAGTGGAATCAGTTACTGGCTTTACAGTTACCACTTCAGCATACTCTAGCAGTTCGAGACCTACTCCAGCTGTATTACCTACTATTGCAGTAGCCAACACCGCCACCACTAGAAATCCCTCCACAATGTTGGTAGCCTCTACCGCTCAAGTGATTGCAACTGATGTACCCAGTCCAAATGGTCTTTCCTGTCCTCTGCAAGATGATCCCCGGCGACCTTTGTATTTACCTCATCCTCAATCGTGTGCCCAATATTATTTATGTTATCATGGCACGCCCATAGTAATGCATTGTCCCAATATGTTGTTATTCGATGTCATACAGCAGAGTTGTAATGCTGCCGAATTTGTTAATTGCCAGGTAATTTAGGAAATATTTTTACATCCTCCATTTTGTAACTTTTCTCGACTTATTTCTAAAGGTTAACTCTATAAGTACACCTCCGCGACAGTGTTTGCCTCATATGGTAACGGTGTATCCCCATCCGAAGAACTGTAACTATTATTATCGCTGTGAACATGGCTATTTGAAGGTAATGCAATGCCCCTTTGGCATGGGCTGGGATTATGAAATGGCCATTTGCACTCAGTTATCTCAGACTAAATGTTATAAGCCCTCTCAACGCTATTTTATGTAAAGGTTTTCCACACGATTTCTCATAAAAAAGTTTCTGAAATTGTTATTTCGTTTCTTATGTTTTAAATAGAATTTGATTAATACATTTATGTATAACTCTTAACCTTGGTTGTTGTCATTGATATGCTTAAAGTGGTCCTTCGAACATTGTAATGGTTGGAAAGAGTTGCCAACCATTTCGTTAGCTCCCATGTTGTTTGCTACTGCCTTCCTATTTCCTCTCTCACCATCCATCCGCTACGAATCGTCGTGACTAGACCCTAGAAATTAAAGGAAGATATTCTTTAGACTGAGGTGTGATGAGTTGCCAACCATTTCGTTCGCTTCCATGTTGTTGACTACCGTCTTTCTACTTTCTCTCTCACCATCCATCTGCTACGAATGGTCTAGACCCTAGAAATTAAAGGAAGATATGCTTTAGACTAAGAGGTGATGGATGAATGGAGGTATTGCCCGTATCTGCAATTTATAGGTCTGGAATATAAGTCGAAGCGAAGGTGTTTTTACGCTAGGTTATGTTTAGTAGAATACAGATAGTAGAAGGGATTCTGTCTTCAGCCGGAAATAACCTTTGGATATTGCAACGAAAAACTCAATACCTTGCTTTGTCTCTTTTGATCTTCAAAATGTAGAACAATAGTGATTTCCACGTACTATTTCAAGGCCAAAATCATGAGTCACTGCACTAAGAGGTCGTTATTGAAACGTTATTATTGATCGCGTTACCCACAATTAATCAATAACATGGAGTGGTAATTATTACTTGCCAAAACGAAAAATGTCGTCTTCAGACAATGTTTCAGATAAGAAGCTGGTAATTTACCCCAAACGATAAATTAATTCTTGTCTTTCCTGGCTACAGATAACAGACAAAACATGTTCATCTGCATTTAATAAGCGCTTGTTATCAGTTTTCCAAGTTTAGTTGACTGAAAACCTTTCAAGTTATCACATCATCCGCGACTGCATAATGTTAAACGCTGTATACGTGTTCCTAGTTTTAATAGCCTGCTATGGAGCCTTAACTTATGCAGATTATTTTGAGGAGTGCGAAGGAAATGATGGCACTTTTATTGCTGTGCAAGAGGACTGTTCATTTTTCATTTACTGTGACGTTGAGGACTCTTATCGAGATTCATGCCCCGAGGATAATCCCTATTTCTCAGCCGTAGAAATGACTTGTGATACGGATAGAAAAGTATGTGGTGATCGTCCGTTTCTTAATGAGGATTTTGTTGAAAATGAAGAAACGACAACTGTTAGTGGCCTTATCACGGATTTGGTAAATGTAAACTCAACCGTTATTAAGCAGAGCACTATAATGCCAACTGAAAGCTCTACCAGTACATATAGTAGCACCAGTCTTAAAGCTTCTTCCACCACCAGCCCAAATACTATGGCCACTGAATCACCTTCCGTTTTATTGTCATGTCCTCAAGTGGATGATCCCAATAGAGCTGTTTTCGTAGCACATCCCAAATCCTGTTCGGAATATTTTCTATGCTATCACGGCCAACGTTTACCGATGCGTTGTTCCCACATGCTGCATTTCGATTTTCGTCAACAGAAATGCGATTATGCCGAGAATGTCAAGTGTCATGTAAGTCATGCACTTCCCTTCACATCACTTCACTTCACTTAAATTTCCCTTTTTCTAGGTCAAGAATGCCATATCACCTCGTGATCAATGTTTACCCAATACCCAAGACGTCTATCCCCATCCTAGTAATTGCAATTATTATTACAAGTGTTCCTCCGGTTTCCTGCAGGTAATGCAGTGCCCCTTATATAAATTATTTAATTATATGTTGGTTTTTATTAAAAAAAAAATATTTTTTATTTATTTATTTCCACATGTTGATTACTTGAATACTTGTTTACAACTGAAACTTAAAATTAATTCTTAATTCTAATTACGGTTGAAAATGCAAGATCTGCATAATAACAATTCACGATAAAAGAATGCTTAGTAAACAGAAAATTTAATAAAAGAGGTTGGTAGCTGTCTGGAAATGTGTCAGCAAAAAATGAAAATAATGTTTTTTACGTTAACACCTCCCCACTTAAATCCGAGCGTCCTCGTTCGGTCAAAAATATGGGATGTCCGATATTTTTGTAATGCTCTTTTGTTCTGGTTTCTTCCTTTCCGATAACTCAGGCATGGATGAGTGTGTTGATGGAGCCGCATTTATGGCTGTAGGAATAATAACCGTCTTATTGCTTCTTTTGAGTATCTTTGATTTTAGGAAAAGGACGATCATGGATGATATGGCCATTAAAGAGAGACCGAGGTTAACTGCTAGGCCTTTTTTATGTTTATCCTCTAGCAGATCAATGGCTTCAGTGTTGTTTGTCCGTATCTCTTTTACCATTTCTAACGATAGGGTTTCCTCTATATTTTGGCCTAAATGTCTGGGTTGGAGGATTGCCGGTTGCGGTTGTAGTTGTATTCCTTCAAAAAAGCTATAGATTTTATCGGCTACTGACACAGATATATTAGAGAATTGTATCACGTAGGTCCCAGTAAGGTTTTGTGGTTCCTTGTCGACAAAAATTGTTCCGTTAAATTGATTCAGCAATATTGTTCCTGGCGAAATCTCCTCGATAGTGGGGGTACTTCGATTGTCTATCAGGCTACAGTTTGCTGGTTTGCTTTTTATTAAGTCTGCCAGACACATATCGGTTTCCAGATTATCTAAATTATTTCTATTACATATTGTGATATTATTATAGTTTTTACATTCCTTCTTTATACCGTAATTTACATTGTCACATATCAGGATGTTTTTAAACATTATTTTATTTACATATTTTCCAAATTTAATAGGTCTTACTAACATTTTATTACATGAATTTACATTCGTTATTGGAATACTTAATATATAGACAATTGAGCTTTGATCCGATGCTATTTTTATCTCGGCAAACTCAAAGGCTTGTTCTAAATTTATAAATGGTATGGAATCTTTACTTATTATTTCTTTAACAAGGTTGATTTCTTCTGATTTTAATAAAAATGAATTGACTACACCTACTTTTGCCCAATGTATGGCATGTTGAATATTAATCAATTCTTCCTTGACAGTATCTAATTTATATTTTAATATTGTTACCAATTGTTCCTTTACAGAATTACTTTTATTGTAGCTATTATTAAATGTTTCCAAAATGCTATTTGTTGCACGGGTGAGTTCATTAATTTTTTCTACCGTAAGTTTGTTAATAATTACTTGTCTGTTGTTATTTCTAAGGACCCTATTAGTCTTTTTGGTTAGTATATCAAAGTCATCATGGTCGGGGTTTCCCGCGATCCATTTCCAAGCGGATCCGATAAAATTCAAGGATCTTTTCGATCTTGGTTTTAGTCGATCTAAGTAGGCTTGAAGTTCTGTCAGTTCGTGATTCAGCAAAGGATGAAGGAAATGGGATGGTCCAACGTCTTTGAGTAAAGTTTCTTGGAGATTGTCTATGAGGTCCTTGTAACCATTCAGTTCGATGATATGTATTAGTTTAAAGGTCCCTGTTTGTAATTTTGCCAGTCCGGAATTTATGGTCACTATTTGTGAGTTAGAGTAATCCAAAATTTTAATGTCGGCCGAAACCAGTGTGAAGAATAATCTGAAAAATAATTTATGACTTTAGTTCCTGATATTATTTTTGTGTACCGTTCTTCCTGATTCTGTTAAGACTGTTGTATTTCTATTCTCCTTAACTATTTCCTTTTTGTATGTTTTACTAAGTTTCGTCCCTAATCTCCTGTTTTCCTTTACATAGATGATTTGTCCAGGTTCATAAGTCTTAGGTTCGATCTTTCTTTTATTGTGGTAGTTCAAGTCTTCTAACTGTTTTTCCTGAATTCTTCTGATAGTGTCTAATTTAACTTTTTCTATTTCCTGAGGGTTGGTACTTACTCTTCCTAAAAAAAATGCTTCTATTGGTTTCTTTTTTGTAGTAGAATGTATGGAATTATTGTACTCGTAGATTGCTTTATACAATAGCTCTGGGAATGTTGTGTGTGAGTTCTCAGCTTTCAAGCAACGCATAACTTCTGAAAGCGTGGAATGAAACCTCTCAACTTGTCCATTAACGCTGCTGCTATATGGTGGAATCTTAAATACTTTTATACCATACTGATTTTCTAACATAAAAATGATGGATGTAGAATTAAAAGATTTTTCGTTGTCCATAACAATCGTTTCTGGCATTCCGAAAGAAAGTAAGAGTTCCCTAAGAGGTTCTTTGACATCTTCAACGGCTCGTGACCTTAATATTCTTGCTTGCGCAAATTTGGAGAATTTATCTATAGCAGTTAAAATAGCCTTTCTCTCAGTCATGAAAATATCTATGTGGACGATTTGTCCGGGGAATTGCGGTATTGGCGTTTCTTGGATTGCGATTTTGTTGGGGTGTCTCTCATATTTATTTTCTTTGCACACCTTACAAGAGCTAATGAGTTTTTTTATTTTCGAATGCATTTGTGGAAAGTAATAATTTGTTAAAAGCTGTGCCTTATTCTCAATACTGTTCCTGTGAGCTCGATGGTGTTCTTTAAGTATTTCGGTTTCCTGCTCTTCGGCGCTTTTCAAATCCGTGACTATTTTCCTACAATATTTTACCCTGTATTGGGCGAAATTATTTCTGTAAATTTCTTGTAACATTCCTAATATTTCATCCGATGTATATATGCAATTAGTTACTGAGGGATTCAAATATTTTTTTAATATCTGAGTCAGGGACTCTGGTGTAATGTCAGGTTCGTTAATTCTATGTCTGTGAAAGGTAGGGAAAACAATTTCAAAGTTATAAGACGGTTGGCTTCCTTCATTTGAAATGAATATTTGATTCTTGAAGGCGTTAATGGGAGCATCAGTATATTGTATTAAATTTTGTGATGAACTCTCATCGCTATGTTGAGTTACAGTTAAGGTATTTACAAGAGTGTTCTCAGGCGAAGGTCTGGATAAAGCGTCGGCAACTACATTAGTGCTGCCTGGTTTGTATTGTAGTTCGTAATTGAAGTCCTCGAGAAATGCTTTCCATCTTTTAAGTTTAAAGTTTGAATTTTTGTTATTCAAAGCATAAGTCAGAGGAAGATGGTCTGTAAGTATTTTTAACTTCGCGGAGCCATAAAGGTAGTTCCTTAGCGACTTTAACGCCCATACGATTGCGAGCAATTCTCTTTCATTGGTGGCGTAGTGCTCTTCTGCTTTGCTAAGGGTTCTTGATAAAAATACAATAGGTCTATTTTCCTGGGATAGCACTGCTCCCAGTGCGTAGTTAGAGGCGTCTGTCGTGAGGGTAAATTCCTTATTAAAGTCCGGATACGCTAACATAACATCGTCAGAAGTCAATATGGTCTTAAGTTTTATAAATGCATCCATTGCTTCCTGATCTAAATCAATTGTTATCTTTTTTGACATATATTTGGACGAACGTCCTGCCTCCCCTCTCAAAAGCATTGTCAGGGGCTTTGCAATTTTGGCATAATCCCTGATAAAGCGTCTATAATAGTTGGACAATCCCAAAAATGATCTTAGATCTTTCAGTGTTTTCGGTGTTGGGAAATTTAGGATTGCTTCTACTTTTTTGGGGTTGGTTTTTATTCCCTCATCTGAAATGATGAATCCTAAAAATTCAACCTCTTTTTTCAAGAACTCGCACTTGTCCAACTGAACTTTCATATTTGAAAGTCTAAGAGTTTTAAAAATGGTATCTATGTTTTTGAAGTGTTCTTCTTCATCTTTGGAAAATATAATAATGTCGTCCATATAGACGAAACAAATTTTTCCTATCCATTTTCTGAGTATGTCGTCTAACGTCCGCTGAAATATGGAAGGCGCATTCCTCAATCCGAACGGTAATCTGGTAAACTCATATTTACCATTATTGACCGAGAATGCCGTCTTTTGTCTGTCAGCCTCTCTAAGCGGTATTTGATGGAACCCGCTTTTTAAATCCAGTACTGAGAAAAATTTGTTTTGTCCCAGTTGTGGGAGAACATCATTGATCTCTGGGATTGGATATCTGTCCGGTAAAGTTTGTTCATTTAACTTCCTATAATCAATTACTATTCTGTACTTTTTCTTGCCGGATGCATCGGCTTTTTTAGGAACAACCCAAATGGGTGAGTTGTATGGCGACCGTGAAGGTCGAATGATACCTTGCTTCAAGAGGTCTTGTATTTGGTTTTCGACTTCATCTTTTAATTGTACAGGATAGGGATAATATCTGGAATAAATGGGATCGTCAGTTTTAGTCTGGATGTCTGCAACTACAGCTGTGGTGTAAGTAAGGTTCTCGTCTGGTTCACTAAATAAGGTTTTGTGTCGTTCGATAGTTTCTTTTAACCTGTTTTTTTGTTCTACTGTCATGTGGTCAGTCCTGATACTAATATTATTAACCGATTGTGAGATTTTCTGCTTTATTTTGACTTTGAGTTTTTTATTGATAAGCATATAGTTATCTGCCAGATAAATAATTGCTGATAGTTCTTTTAAACTATCGTTTCCTAAGATGCCATGGAAGGATCTTAGAGATGGTAGTAGAAAAAATTTGATTTTATCGGCATGTTTGCCGAAAAGATTTACGAAAGTATGGTGGGTAATTTCATTTTGTCCACCTACTGAGCTTGCATAGAAATTATTCTGGTTAGGTAAGGGATTTCTCACAAGGCTAGGCTGGATGTAATTCTTGTTTGATCCTGTGTCAATGAGAAAGTTTAGTATCTGTCCGGTATTCGTCCTGCACTCAAAATAGGGTAAGGACGAATTCGTTAGCCTAAAAAATGTATGTCTACGAATTCTTGTGTTTCAAATTGATTATCGTTTTCTTGTCCGTCCGTTTGGTTTTCGAGGTACTCATCAAGTGATGGTAATTTTTCCTCGCCCTCGTAGTTTGACATTTGTTCCTCATAATTACTTTGTTCTGTTTGCAAATGGAAATTCCTTTGCATTTTTGGTGGTCCTCGGAATTGTTCCGATTGGACGGGTGGTCTTTTACCAAAAAATTGATTATTTTGGCTTGGCCTATTCATGTAGTTCACGGCCTTTGTTTTTGCTGAAGAGTCTACGTCCATGGGTTCAGGACGTGGCTGTGGTTTTGGTGCGCTTGGCCTAGGTGGCATGAAGTTTGGGTTTGAATATGCTTGTGCCATTGACATTTGATTAGGGTTATAATATCTTCTTGGAGGTATTGGTTTAAATTGATAAAAATCATGAGAAGTTTGTGGCATGTGAGCCAATTGTGTATAAAAATTATCTCGATGTTTGTTCTGGTATTGCATTCTATTTGGTGGTAGAGATATAGTTTTGTTGGTATTAGTCTTTTGAGAATTCACAAATTGTGACCTCACGAATTGATTTTCCATTTTAAGGCACAAATGGAGTGCCTGAGGGAGATCTTTTGGTTCTTTCATACCAAGATGCATTGACATATTGCCTCTTAGACCTCTAATGAAGACATCTAAAGCCTTATCTCTATAGGTCTGTGCCAGAAGATCGAGCGCTTCTTTACCAATATCCATGCAAGATAATTTATTAATAATTAGAGAGAGATAGGAGTAAACCTCCTGATAGAAGTCTTGAATTTTGCTGTTACCCTGTGTTAATGTACTCATCTGGTATTCTAAAGTAGTCAAATCCCTTTTGTCTGCATAGTGTAATGCCAGACATTTCACAATGCAGTTCCAGTTTAAAGGAGTATTATATGACTCCAAGGCTGCATCTGCGCGGCCAATAATTTTGTTTCGAATTGTATTAATTATTGCAAAGTATTTAGGAGTCCCTTTCATAGAGTCGTACAGTCCGAGTATTCTGTCTACGCTCTTTTTCCAAGAGCTAAATTCTGATGGATTACCGGAGAATTCCCTCAAGTTCCTTACAACGTCGGGAACCTTATCTAAATCTGCTAAATCGTTCCTATATCTTTCCTCTATTACCTGATCTATACCTCCTATATTTGCGTTGGGATTTAGTATCTGATTAATTGCTATTTGGCATTGCTGCGCGCAAATTCTAGCTATCATTTCTTCCATGTTTCTATTATTCTCATTATTAGGAGCTGGATTTGGAACATTTATATTCAGGACTGGGGGCCTGACCAAGTTGTTAGGATTAGACATAATTTATTATATTAATAAAAAGTATATTTTTGTTCTAATTTTTCTTATTTCTATTGGAGGGTCCCGTAGGAATCGCAATAGTGTTTTTGTGTTAAAAAAAAAATTTCTTATTTCTATTGGAGGGTCCCGTAGGAATCGCAATAGTGGTTCTAAAAGATATTTTTTGAAGAGATATTATTATTTTACAATTGATTCACATTCAAAGCAAAAATTTCTTTAATTGGAATTTGTTTATTAACTTTAATAATTTTCACTTTAAAATTTTAAATCGATTCTTATTCTTTAAATTTTAACTTCTATGTTTTAGTTTTAGTCGTTTTCTCTTTCCAAAAAGATTCACTTTTCCTTGCAATATTTTTCAAAATTTAATTCTCCAAAATTTACTTGTTAAATTTACTGTTGATTTACTTCACTTTTTCAATTTTTCATACGATTTGTAACTTAATTGGATTCTATTATTTTTCCTTTTTTAGAATTTTCATTACGTTTAAAATATTTTTATATTTTATAAATTCATAATTGAAATTTGTATTAAACTTTTTAATTGACTTTTAAACTTATATTTATCCTTATTTGTATTCTTTTAAGTTTTGCACTTTTCTCTTTTTTTTTAAAACTTTTGATTTTTAGCACTTTTAGTAAAAATATATTTTTTTTTAATTAATAAATATTCTTCTTAAAAATTTAGTCTTAAACCTATGCTTACATAAAGATCATCCTCATGGAGCTGATAGGGGGGTATTGTTCCTTTTCTACCTTGTTACTAGGGTACCCGCGTCTACACCGAGTTCTCCACTCAAAATGTCCTTGTTTTGCAGATGATCGCTTATTGCAGCTTATGAGGTGCCTTTTACTTAAGTCCGCAGCCTATGGGGTGCTTGTCTTATGGGTGTCCTTGTATCTGCAGCCTATGGGGTGCTTGTCTTATGGGTGTCCTTGTATCTGCAGCCTATGGGGTGCTTTTGATAGGAACCTTTTAACGTTGGGCGCCAATTATTTAATTATATGTTGGTTTTTATTAAAAAAAAAATATTTTTTATTTATTTATTTCCACATGTTGATTACTTGAATACTTGTTTACAACTGAAACTTAAAATTAATTCTTAATTCTAATTACGGTTGAAAATGCAAGATCTGCATAATAACAATTCACGATAAAAGAATGCTTAGTAAACAGAAAATTTAATAAAAGAGGTTGGTAGCTGTCTGGAAATGTGTCAGCAAAAAATGAAAATAATGTTTTTTACGTTAACATATATGGGTTGGCATTATGAGAAAAGGGCCTGCATGTTGCGCTCTCAAGCCAAATGTTATTCTCGTAATTCACGTCAAGTGTTGTCTAAATAAAGATTCCTTATGTTTTAAGATCAGGTCCCAAGGTTTAATTTTTCTTTGGGAAGAGGTTTGTATGCGTTTAAGGCTGAAGCTATCTTGGGAAGCAATTTCAGTAGATTGTAATGTCATAAGGCATTAGTCTTGTCGCCCCCCAATGAGGGGAGACATTCACGTCGAATAGGGGTCTTCTCGTGTAGAATTTGCAACTTAGATAGGGAGGTAGAGAGAGGCTACCAGTTTCTTAATGTGCCACTGCTTACTGAATACTGGGCATCATCTAATAAGCTAGCGAGCTATTGGAATTTGGTTCCTATATGGGTAATAAATGGACATGCTACTTTAAATATCAGGCATTACCAAATGAATCGGTCATTGCGGTTACATGAATTTGATGCCGAAGTTAGTATAGAATGCAAGGGTTGCCAGCCATCTTTTAACTTCGTTTTTTTAACCTCCATTTAAAAATAGATTTTAGAAATTATAATTCGTTCTACAACTAGAGTTTTTACTTTAACTCTCCCTAGTTTTAGCTTAACAAGGGCGTCTGATCTCGCAAGTGTTTGTTAAAGAGAATTGCCAACCATTTCTTGTCTCCATTTCAAAAACTCGGTTGTAATTACTTTCAAAGTATATTTGTCGTACTTAATATTCCCTGTTAAAGACTGAAAAACGATACTTCCCTGCTCATGTTTAGTAAAAAAAAGAGTTGCCAACTATTTCTCATTTTTATTCTACGGGTTTGGTTTTATAACTCCTTTTAAAAGTCCATATTTTATTTTAACACTACCTGGTTTTAGCTTAGCAAAGGTGCCTTGTTTAAAAAAAGTGATACCTCCCTGCTCATGCTCCCTGCTACTAAAAAAGAGTTGCCAACTATTTCTCATTTTTATGCTACGGGTTTGGTTTTATAATTCCGTTCACATTTTATTTGAACACTCCCTGGTTTTAGCCTAACAAATGTGCCTTGTTTGGTAAAGAAGAGTTGCCAACCATTTCCAATTAAAAATGGAGTTGCCAATTATTTCTTACACTTGTTTTCATCTAAGAAATCAGGTTTTTACCTTAATATACACTGTGTTTCTGGCTTAAAGCTGATCTTTATCAGCTGGTATTTATTTAAAAAAGAGTTACCAACTATTTTATAAATTCATACAGTTTTCCAATGCTTAAATTGTTTTCAAAATGTATTTTTACGAAATTCCAATTTCAAATCCTTAATACAAAGGGCTCTTTTCAAGTATTTACAACGACTGCTCTCCACATCAAAATACTGATAAAATGGACAACGTTGCAATATAACATAGCCTTTGACGCAGTAAATAAAGAAATCACAGCGTAGCATATGGGGAAAGATATGCTGGCCATAGGCGGGACAAACAATACCATCATCACCTATATTGGTCGCGGAGCCCATAGCTGTTGGCACTATTGGCAAGGCTAAAGAACCATCGTCTGGCTTACATTTGGCATTTAAAGGTAAATCACATTTGCCTATACGGGAATTCCAGTGCAAATAGGAACTGCACTGTTGTAATAAAGCCTTGCCGTAATAGCACATGTAATACTGTTGGCAGTTACGAGGATGAGCCAAGAAAATCAAAGAATCCGAATTGGGCTGCTGGTTATAAGCATTGGCACAGTAGTCACTGACAGTGACTTCGGATGAGGTAACCGAAGTTGATGGGGGTTGATTAGAAGCGATGGCTGGCTTAGGGGTTGTTTGTTTGCATTGAACACTGGCGGCCATATCGCACAAGCGGCTGATAGGATTGAAAAGCATATTTGGCGGGCAGGAAGCTGAGATGGCCTCATTGTTTTCACCGCACCAATAGAAAAGTTTACAATCTAACGGGTTTGCCACAAAGTCTCCCATATTATAACCCATACAAGGGCTATTTTGACGCAGTGCCCTCAATGAGTCCGCACTGTTATAAGTGAGCAGGCAAAGTGAAGTGAGAAGTAAAGCTGAAATGGTAAAAAGGAAATTAATTTTCCTGTATTAAATTTCCTTAAAGGAGATGCTTGCCTTTTGTGCACATTTTGTACTACGTCTACTGAATAGAATTCTTTAAATCAACGTCAAGAAGCAACGTCTAATCGTTACGACTTGTTTTTGAATATTAATTGCCATGTCTTTTAAGCATTTTATCTTTAGTAAACTTTGCAAATATTTCCATTGCGTATTTCCAATTACATACTTATACACAATCAGTCTCTAATTAAAATTCTTTAACTGCGATAAGCTGCCGCCACAGATACAGATATTGAAGAGCGTTATTTAAATAGATTTTCAGATTTCCCATTTTTAATTAGATTTTTAGGGTTTGAGGAAGGAGGTGACAGTGCAATAACTTGCTGGAATAACTTTTTTTTTGGCAATTAACATGACCTAATTTTTAAATGTCTAAGATTAGAAGTTTAGCTGGCAATTTCTTTTAAGGCTTGGAAGTAAAATTTTTTTAATTTAAATGTGCTATCACACACGAGACTATTTTTTAAGCCGCACAATTTTTTGGTCCTTTCAATCACACACGAGACTATTTTTTAAGCCGCACAATTTTTGTTCTTTCAGTCACATACGAGACTATTTCATCTGGCATAAAATTGTATACATGTACTCTTTATAAATATATGTATATTGGTTTTGTGTTGTTTATGTATTGGTTTGTGCGAGGTAGAAGCTGGTTGAAAAATTATGCCAGCA
Source organism: Sarcophaga rosellei (assembly GCA_930367235.1). Lineage (NCBI taxonomy): Eukaryota > Metazoa > Arthropoda > Insecta > Diptera > Sarcophagidae > Sarcophaga > Sarcophaga rosellei. The sequence goes on along the minus strand of OV884020.1, from coordinate 7,682,121 downwards.
AAAAACCACTCTCCTCACCTCTCTTGCTTACAAGCTGCCATTTTGTGCCAGCATAATTTGTTCTCGTGTGTGATTGTCCAATGGGATGATGCGAGTTTTTTTCCCCCGATGTGAAGAAATCTTCGAAAGACACTGTTGCCACTGCAACAGTAGTGTGGGACTTTAACCCACTAAAAAACCACCTCTGCGATTCGAACCTATTTGTCCTATGGTACCACGATAAAGTATTTCATCACGGGATGAGTTCTAGCCTATTGACTACTACTATTGATTTCCATCCCTTTCAATCCTACGAATTCTCTCTATCCTTCTCAATTCCTGCATCACATTTGCAGACAGCATTTTGACATATGTATTGCCAAACTTCAACAGACCGCAGCATATGCGAAAATATGTATATTGTGTGGTGTCACTATTTCATCTATCATTGTCTCTAACAACTCGCGTTCCAATCTAAATCTGTGGCAGTAAAAGAAAATATGCTCAGCATTTTCACTTCCATTATTGCAGAAGGAGCAAGATACCTCATTGTCGTGGCCATATTTAAAGAGATATTTCCTGAAACAGCCATGCCCCGTTAAAAACTGTGTCATGGGGATGATGAGAGTTGCCAATCAACGTGTGTGTAATACATTTTCATTGTAAATGATTTTTTTTTTTTAATTTAATTTTCTCAATCACAACGCCCTTTTTTTTTAAATATTTTAAATCTTTAGGGAATTGTTTTTCATTTATGGCGTTTTAATAAAACAAAAAAAAAAAAATAAACAAATAATAAACACCCCCTTAAAAAATCTCATCAAAGTTGTCAACACTTCTTTAACAAGAGAACATTAATCCCGGGAGAATGGTTTTTTTTTTTTTTTTTTTTTTTTTTTTTTTTTTTTTTTTACAATAACAGACAATAATAATTAAAATAAACAACAACAGTAACAATAAAAATAATAATAATAAATGTTCAAACATGTGTAATTAACAATTTTAATGCGCGCTTGGGGAATTTCCCCCCTTTTTTACAGAAAACAAAAACAAATTATTGTTGACGGATAGGGATGTATGGAGTTAAGGTACAGAGAATTTAAAAGAATAGGGAGAGTTTTAAGCGTGTCGATGTTAAGGAAGTGAAGCTTAAAAGGGGGAGGAGGTACAATGTAATAATTTTTTTTAATAAAAGATTTCTTTGGTAATTGTAAAGGAAATTAATAACTTTAATTTCCTCATTATAAACTCAACAAGTTTTTAAGATTATGTACATGTGTGTCTGTGTTTCTATTTTAATCTCTTAATAAAATATCGTGTTACAACATCATACGTAAGTGAGTTTTTAATAAAACCCCGTATACATTTTCCCTGTCTTTAGACAGACAATATTATGCAATTATTTACTTCAATTTCTTGTTAATACAACAACCACCACCACCATCACCATTGTTTGTTGTGAAGGAATCATATTTCAAAATTCAATTAAAAAAAAGAAGAAAAACACTACTTAGGTTTTTAATATTCATTCATAAAAATATAAGCACTCTAGAGTCTGAAATTGCGGAAGACACAGCATAAGAGGCCTTCTTTAAAAAAAAGACAGAACCTGTGTAAACATGTTTAAGGCACATGGAAACACTTGAGTCTTGCCCAAGTGCAAGCAGTTCTTTTTCATGTTCTTAAAGAGCATCTGCATTATGAAATTTTTCCTTTTTTAATATTTCCGTTTACAATCATGCAGGTAGTTGCAAAATATTTGAGTTTTTAAGTGATCTGCTTCATTACAACAATCAATATCCGACATAAAAATGTTATGAAAGGGAATAGTTTTCCATTAAATATTAATATGTTATCGTTAAATTATCTACAGAGAATTTTTGTTATCGATAAATTTCTTTTTTAGAGAAAATTAATAATTTCTAATTTCAAATAAGTTTTCTGTTATCGATAATTTTTATGTAGACAAGTTTTGTTATCGATAAATTTTCCTTAGAAATTTTCGATAAATTTTCTATAAAAAGAAAGTAGAATGTACGAATACAACTCTTTAGTCAAGATTACAACCAACTTGCACCACCTATGTTTTTCTGTTATCGACAATTTTTGTTATCGATAAATATTCCATACAAATTATCGATAAATTTTCTATAAAAAAAAAAAATTAGAATGTACGAATACAACCACCCATGTTGTGTGTATTAATTTTTTCAATGAATGGTGGCTACGTACAACAGATTTGAGAAAGTTTTCATGGCATTTTTATTTTCGATCAGAATTTGTGCCACAAGACTGTTGAGATTTAATCGCCGTTTTGTTCGAGATAATGAGCTAGGGTTTGCACCACGGCCTCACGTCTGATAAGCCAACATACTACCTACTCGACTACGGCGTCTTCAGAAGACAATCCACTGTGTTTTATTTAAGATTTCACGCTGACAGGCCATACTTAAGCCATTTCATAGAATAGGTATTAACCAATACGACAATTATCGTAAAGATCTATTGAAAGGTGGTCTTGGCGCACCTACCCTGCTCTTACTTGTGGAGTTACAGCGCTGGTGTATATCATTTATATACTATTTCGTATTCGGCGGAAGGTAATTGCTCATCTCGTCGGAGTTAGGTTAAAGCACAGGCCGCATTCGGCAACCCATGTAGAGAAACGCATTGATAGCAGTTTTCCTTCAACCTTACTGACCACATCATCGACGTAAGCCGCCTCCTTAAAATCCTTATTTTCCAGGCGTTTCAAACCAATAAGCATCGGTAGAAGGCAATAAAGCACACTATAAATAATGTTAACTTTTGGCACAGCATTGAGTTTTAAACCGAGGATTCTTATTTATTTATTTCCTATAGTTTTGCTTTATAATTCATAATCATTTTTTTCTTTCTATTTTTGATTTGTTTTCATTTTAATATAAAATCCAATTTAAAAATAAATTAACCTTGACATAATAAAACCCGATTACCTACATACACTCTGTGCCATATACAGTTATTTCGACATTAGCTAACATGGCATAGAACATGATAAACAATAAACAGAGAGTGTAGCCAACTTCACGAAAACACTAAACATTGTGTGTGTGTGTGCTTGAGCATTTGAACTTAACATGCTTACAAGCAGAATAGAGCAAAGAGTTTTAACTAATGAAGCGTAAAATTGGAAACAATCAACACTAAACACCTCAAAAGATATGTTTGCTGTTAAGCCAAGGAATTGAAATTTAAGACATTTATGGTGGCATTAAAGGAAAAGCAGGCAAACAGGAAATATTATTAAAAAGGACAAAAAAAATATTCTTACTAATCCTTACCCTCATCTTCCCCGGCACGTAAAGGTTGACAATTTCTAAAACAATACGTTGCTTTTGCTTTTTGAAAAAAGAGAAAGGAAAAAGAATATGACAAATGCCTTCCAAAGATAGCAGTAGGCGTACGTGATTCTTCTATAAACAGAAAACCAACCACAATTCAATATCGATAACTCATTATAGCGTGTGGTAAATTGTTTACAAAGCTAATTTTAATAGATAAAACAAGTCAATAATTTTTGTAGAATTATGAAATAGGTTATTTATCGATAACTTTATTCTCTATTTAATCGATAAGATTAATTTAAATAGAAAATCTTATTGATAATATTGTTTTATATTAAAAATCTAATTGATAACATTATTTTGAAAAGAAAAATATTTATCGATAACATTACTTAAAAAAATACCTATCGATAACAAAATTTATTTAAATGCGAGGTTATATCCTATCTGGGTTAGTTTAATAGAAAAAACAAGTCAATAATTTATGTAGAATTATGAAATGGATTATTTATCGATAACTTTATTGTCTATTTAATCGATAACATTAATTTAAATAGAAAATCTTATCGATAACATTATTTTATACTAAAAATCTAATCGATAACATTATTTAGAAAAGAAATATTTATCGATAAAATTATTTTATATTAAAAATCTAATCGATTACATTATTTAGAAAAGAAATATTTATCGATAACATTATTTAGAAAAAAAAAATATATTTATCGATAAGAAAATTATTTAAATGCGAGGTTATATCCTCTCTGGGTTAAGCTTCGGCTAGTTTAAATTAGATGTCGCAGAGGTCCAGTCTTTTGCCAGGATGAGTTATCCAAGGAGTGAGTTTTTCTTCCCAAAGAGACTCCTATTAGCAGATGCGGAATGCGTGCTGGCCAGTTTGTTCGAAACACAGTTTCCATATGTATGCATTTCCCTATGGCCAGGGACCCAAATAAGTAGGAACCAAGAACACTTGCAATAATCTGCCATTTCCTAAAGAATTTCCTCCATTCATCGATAAAGTTGGATGCTGATAACACTTTTGGATATCCAAGCATATTAGTATATTCTCAAGGCATGCTTCGCTACTAAGCAGCCATTTAAATGCCATCAATGTAGGTAACCGCCATGACTTTTGCCAGGAAGTAAATGTAGGAATTTTTTTCCAATTTTTTGTTAAATTTGTAACCAAACTTTTATGAACACCCAATATAAAAAACTATTAAAATTCAATTATTTTTGAGTGCCTTTGATAACCTTTACTTGTTATTAAAATAATTGCAAATTTGATGGTAGTAAATAAATAAACTTATTGAACTTCACTGGTAAATAAATCTGATTGACTGACTTCCTCAATTGAAAGTTTCATATTCGTTTGCGACTTCTTCTTCTTTTTCTTCAATAACAACTTCATCTGTTTTTATTTTCAAATCTTTTGCTTTTCAATTGAAACCAAAACAAAGAAAAAATAATAACAATAATAATAATAATAACAACAACAACAGCAAAAAGGCAGTCAGCCATTATCATCATCATCATCATCTGCACATAAACATTAATTTGTATTACCAACTTAAATATATTTTATTTCTCTCTGTCTTCATTGCTCCTCATTTGATTTTACGAACGTATTGCCAACAATTGCAATTTCTAACTGTGGAGATATCGCCAAATGGTACCACCAAAAAGCCATCATAACACGATTAAAACCGACTAACCGACCAACTGACAAACTTACAGTCAGTCAACTAAACAGCCAAACAGTTAAAACGCTAGTCAGTCAGTTAGTCTGTTTGTCTGTCTCGTATTGTCTGTAAAGTAGTAATAAATAAAAGAAAATTATTTCATTATTATTGCCAACTTAAATCAGTAGATATGGCATATGTATAGCGAGAGACCCACAAATGTAAAATTTGTAAGTAAGCACAACAGTATTTTGTTGCTTTTAATAGCTTTTTTTCTTTTACTTTTATGTATTATTTTTATCTTGTAATTATTATTAGATGTGGTTTAATTAAAGAAAACAGAAAAAAAAGTAAAACTCGTTGAATGTGAATCATAAAAATGAAATTAAATTCAAGAGTCTCATATATCAGCTTGTATTTCAATTTTAAAGCAAAAGAAATTTTAAAAGAAACTCTTTAAGCCAAGTTTTAACACCATTAAAGGCAAAATGTAAAAAAACAAGTCACTTATCAGTTGGCAACACTAATTTCTAGCTCGTCTGCAATGATGTTGCTAATTTGTAAACGAAATTACTATTTTATTTACGATATTTTATTAGAATTTATGCTTCCATTATGAACAACAAACGAAGTTCAATTGCGTTGCCAACTGGCAACTAAAAATGTGTAATTTTTGGAAAAACAATTTTTTAAAAGAAATATTTTAAAAATCGGTTTTTCACTTGCCTTCTGTAATATAATTCTTAGCAATTATAAATTCAGTTGTAATACTTACTTACTTAATTGGTCATTACCATTCTTTAGGCAAGATTACGACTTAGCTTTTTACACCAGCCATGTAGTGTGTGTTAACTTTATTCATGAAAATGCAAGTCATAGTCCAAAAAGAAAATTCTAACCATCATCAAAAAAAAAGCAAGTCATCGACCAAGAAATGCAAGTCGTCATTCAAGAAATGCAAGTCATCGTCTAAAAAAGTGGAAGTCATCAACCAAAAAATGCAAATAATCGACTAAAAAAGTATAAGTCATCGTCGAAATATATGCAAGTCATCGTCTAAAAAATGCAAGTCATCGTAAAAAACTGCAAATCATCGACCAAAAAAAAAAATACAAGTCAGCGACCAAAAATGCAAGTCATCATCAAAAAACTGCAAGTCATCGTCCAAAAAACTGCCAGTCATCGTCCAAAAAACTGCAAATCATTGACCAAAACCTGCAAATCATCGACTAAAAAAATACAAGTCAGCGACCAAAAATGCAAGTCATCGTTCAAAAAACTGCAAATCATTGACCAAAACCTGCAAGTCATCATCACAAAACTGCAAATCATCGTCAAACAAAATGCAAGTCATCGTCCAAAAAACTGCAAATCATCGACCAAAACCTGCAATTCATCGACCAAAAAAATGCAAGTCATCATCAAAAAAATGCAAGTCATTGATCAAAACCTGCAAGTCATCGTCAAAAAAATACAAGTCATCGTCCAAAAAACTGCAAATCATCGACCAAAACCTGCAAGTCATAGACCAAAAAAATGCAAGTCATCATCAAAAAAATGCAAGTCATCGTCCAAAAAACTGCAAATCATTGACCAAAAATGCAAGTCATCGACCAAAAAAATGCAAGTCATCAACCAAAAAAAGCAAGTCATCATCTACCAAAGAATTGCAACTTGCGAAAAATGTGACATTTTGTTCTATATATACATATGAATGCATATTAACTCAATGAGAATTATTAAAATTCTTAAGTTTATTTATAAAGCAGAGTTAGCTTCGTCGCTTATATCTCCGGTCCTAATTAACGGATGACCGTAAGGAAACCTGTTTTGGAATCCTTGTTACCATGCCTATCGAGTTCACTAGGTCCGAGACTAGGTCCAGTCCTCCCACTAGGCCCATTTTTAACCGATTTAGCCCCATTTATACAGAGAACTTTTATTTGCGCATTTAAAGAAAACAATTAGCTTCGTTGCCTATATCTCCGGTCCTAATTAACGCCCAGACCGTAAGAAAATCTGTCGGGCACGGTTATCCGGAACACTAGGTCCATTTTTTGACCGATTTAGCCCCATTTATTCAGGACACTTTCTTTGTTCATTTGAAGAAAACAAGTAGATTCATCGTCTATATCTCTGGTTCCAAGTAAGGACATCTTCTTTGGAATGCTTGATACTATGGATATATAGTGTGATACCTGCGCCAAGTCCCATTTTTCCACCATCCTTGCCAGACCTTGTTAACATAACAGCTGTTTCAGTTTTGGCCACCAGTGTATTTGTAATTGCTTGACATTTTCGCAAAACTGAAAGAAGTCAAAATAGTTATTTTTTTAAATGACATTTGACCCAATTGTTTTTGTAATTATGTGTGTTGCCACACTATGTTTTTTTTTTTTAGCAAACACACATGCATAACTGTACTGCTTTGAAATAGGGTGAGTCCGTCTGTCTAATTATAGCACAAGTCAATCAAAATCAATAAAAAAAACAAATTTTCAAGTTTTCTTAGAGACGTAGAGTGTGTGAGTGACTGACGGACATTTGAAAAGAAAAACTTTAAAAATTTACACCCAAAAATTGTTTACACTGTGGTACGAAGAAAAGTATTTACAAGAATTGTGTATACAGTTATGGAAAAATGAATAGGGACAGCAATAATAAAAATGTTGTGCGGGTGCCGAGGTGGATATATGGTTTAGTTAATAACTAACGTAAGTAATGAATTTAACTCTCAGGAGTCAAAACTAAAATAAAGTACATGAATTCAGTTTTGCACCTTTGGGTTATCATTATTCAAAGTTTGGTTTACCGTAACCCTCAATGTTTCTGGGTCTTGACTTTAAGAGACGAATGTCTCGCTGTCTACTTCAAAGGCACTAGGCATTCTTGGACAATATTAGGTGTATGTACATCCTCGCTAGGGATCTAATGAGCTGAAACCATACATTACATACATCTACTCACTTTTGCTCCCCACCGTATACATTAAATAAATTTTGCCTATAAAGCCTAGCAATGGTGATCACTTTTGTCAATGACTTGGTTTCAAACACTCTCTCTAGGGATCTAATGAGCTGAAACCATACATTACATACTTATGTACATGTACTCACTTTTGCTCCCCACTATATACATGAAAGAAATTCTGCCCAAAAAGTCTAGCAATGATGATCGCTTTTGTCAATGACTTGGTTTAAATTTTTCTCCTTGTTTTTGGCAAATATGGTAGAAATTTTTTCTTTTTTTTGTTTTGTTTTATTTTTGTAGCACAGTGTGTTTTTAAAGAAAATTTATTTTTATGGTGGAAAAAAATTGTATTAAAAACTCCTCCTTGGTTATAAATTTTGAGAAGTTGTTGTCGTTGTTGTTATTATTGCTGTGGTTAATGGCATGTGCCTGTGACTGTGCCAAAAGAGCCTTTTAAAGCATTTTTTTTACTTTGTGTTGCCGAGTCTTTAAAATTATGTTGGCCGCCCCACACACAAAAACTATTTTTATGGGATTTAAACAAGCAATACTTTTTTCTCCATTTTTTTTTTTTTTTTTTTTTTTTGCATTTTAAAAATAAAAATTTAATTTTGTGTGCCACATATGGTTGCTGAATTTTTTTCTCTCCTCACAGCTCCTCTCTTTTTTTTGTGGAATTTTCTTTGGTTTTCCTCTTAAATTTTCCATCCCAAAGACGTCAACATACATATGAAAAATAAAATGATTGTGATAATTTCTTTAAAGCTCTTTACATTACTGGCTGCTGGTGCCGATGGCGATGCTGCTGCCTGCACTCCAATTGTCTGACAGTTTCAGTCGGTTTTCATTTCATTTAAATTGACAAAAAAAAATTGAAAGGAAAAAAAAATGATTTCTTTGATAACACTCACTAGTGAGTCGCTTACAAATTTCGTTTAAAAAACATGACAAAATAATTTATGGACCCATAAACAAAAAAAAAAAAAAAATACAACAAAAAAATGGAGGAAAATTAAAGGCTAATTTGTGTAATTTATTGGCATTTTTTTATTGAAAGTGTTGGGGAATAATTAAAACAAAAAACAATTTAAAGTTTTTGAAAAACATGCATGTGAAGCTAAATTCAAATTTAACTAGCAAAGACAAGAACCAGAAATTTTAACAGAGTTAATGTTAGAGTTAACAGAGCAAGGAAGGAATCACCCAAATATAGGATATCAGAGACTTGCTGCAGATATCCCACTATATACAAATTGTAGCCTAAGGTGTCCCTAATAAAACCCAATAAGTGGTATATCCCAAATAATTTTAGAACTGGAGATATTGGGCTTCAAATATACCCTATGTTAACAGTGTCTGGGTAGGATATCGTATATTTGGATGATTTCTTCCTTGACTATTTTTAGTATTTTCTGTTAACGACTTAAAATTGCTCTGTTAACTCTAACATTGGCTCTGTTAAACATTTTGGTTCTTGTCTTTGCTAGTTAAATTTGAAAATATTTCTTCGGCGACTTCATCTCAGCAAATTTTTGGGAAAAAGTCTGAGAAGTAAATAAAATTGCCATGAAAAAGTTTCTCAAAAATCTGTCGTTCGGAGTAGACGTTAAACTGTAGGTCCCGCCACTCAAGTATAAAATTAACACACACAACATGAGTGGTGTGAGAAGCTAGGCTGTAATCCTGACTGAAGGGTTGTAATGGCCAATTATATACATATGTATGTATGTTTTCCTTTGGCAGATCAAGAACAGTTTCCATTTTTTCTTTAATCCTGCAGTTGCAAAAGACATTGGCCACATTGTCACAACCAATGCCTTTGGCATGAGTCACCAGAATATTCTGGAGGCTATATTAAAGGTGTTCATCTTTGCTTGCAGCTTTTCTCTAACTGCTGTTAGAATTGCTAAGCTATATCGCTCTTATTCAAAGGCACGCAGGTGGCGTAAATCTAACCTATTACTGCATTATGGATTTTGAGTTTGGGAGGTCCCAAAAGTTCGATGATTGACTATATATGGCCAATTGAAATCTGGTTTATTCTCTGTACACGCTGTTATCCATGAGAACTGAAAATTGTAACGGTCTGGCATCTCGTTGAGGACCTCGCAGCAGCCTAAGGAATTTCGAAACATTTGTCAAGTTCTGCATGAAGTCGTTCTCGAGAAAAGTCACATTATTTTCAAATTCCTATCTTTTTGAATAGAAAAACAATTTCATTTTAATTTAAATTGTGTGTGTGTGTGAGTAAAGCTGACTTAAAATTTGTACGTTTATTTATTTTTTAATTTCTAAAACATTTTACGCTTTCTAAATATTTTTCTTTTCAACAATTTTTTTTTTCTTTCTAAGTTGTTAACAAGTTTTCAATGAAATACTTTCAGTTTTTTCTCGCATTTTTTTACAACAAAAGAAAACTGTTACAATAAAGAAAATGGAAAAAAAACATAAAAATAAAGCGTTACAAAATTTAAAGTAAACCTATCAAGCATAAAACATTTTTATTTAAAATTTTTCTCCTCTATTTTTTTTTTTTTTGAAAATATTGTCCAGGTGAAATTAAAATACAACAATACATATAATTTCTTATTAAAAATTATTTTAACGGGAGAAGGTTAATGAACCTGTTAACAAATAATATTTCAAATGAAATTAATTGTTGCTTCTGTTTTGTCATTTGTTACAAGAAAGCATTGACAACTTTACACTGCATTAAATTTTCTTAATGTGCTATCACACACGAGACTATTTTTTAAGCCGCATAATTTTTTGGTCTTTCAGTCACACACGACGAGACTATTTCATCTGGCATAAAATTGTATACATGTAGGTACTCTGCTTTGTGTGTATTAGTTTTTTTAAAGGGTCCGCCAAATAACTTTTTTTCTTTTGAAAATGCTTTAAAAAAAAACTTCTGAATATTTTCTCAAATTTTTTTTTTATTTGAAAGTACAATCCTTGCGGTTAATAATGGAAAATAATTTCATTCAAATGGCTGGCTCGGCTGGCCATGCAGTAGCCTACACGATCGGTCCAATTTTTAAGCACATTATCGATTGTGTGCAGCTGTATTTCACCAATGGCTTCACGAATATTGTCCTTTAAAGCGTCAATTGCCTCTGGCTTGTCGGCGTAACACTTATCTTTGACGGCACCCCAAATAATAGTCCAACGGTGTCAAATCGCAGCTCCGAGGTGGCCAAACGACATCAGCTCTGTGGCTGTTAATGCGATCTTCAAAAACAGGACGCAAAACATTGAGTGTAGCTTCGGCTGTGTGGCACGTAGCGCCGTCCTGTTGAAACCAAATGTTGCCAATATCCTCCTCTTCAATTTTTTTGAACAAAAATTCGTTCGACAACGATCGCCATTAACTGTAACGGCCACTCCTTGCTCATTTTCGAAAAAAATGGCCCAATTATGCCTCTGGACCAAAATCCGCACCAAACAGTGAGTCGTTTTGGGTGCGTCGGCTTTTCAATGTATGCGCGCGGGTTTTCTGTGCCGCAAATACGACAATTTTGCTTGTTTACATACCCGCCAAGATCAAAATGAGCTTCATCTGGAAAGATGATTCTGCAGCATTACCATTCTGCAACATTACCATGATTTTCAAAGTAATGTCGCAATGTTTCCCAGCGTTGTTCAAGCGTATACACAACCATATTCGTTCAGCGGAAGGATAAAACTAATTATCTGTCAAATCAGACATGAGCTAAGTGTTACCATTCCCGAAATAAGCACTAGTTGAAAAAAAAAACGTTAGATGGCAGACCCTTTACTTATTTCTCTGAACCTGCTGTTTTATAAATGTATGTGTATTGGTTTTGTGTTGTTTATGTATTGGTTTGTGCGGGGTTAGAAGCTGGTTGAAAAATTATGCCAGCAAAAAACCACTCTCCTCACCTCTCTTGCCTACAAGCTGCCATTTTGTGCCAGCATAATTGTTCTCGTGTGTGATTGCCCAAATCAAAACAATTAAAGACAGTGATGCCATATGTACATATGTATGCACATTGAAGTAAAAGAAAGCAGGAGCTTAAATACAACTTTACTCGTATGTATGTACGTATGTGTAAATGGAAAACGGTTAATTAAATACGAAACTCGTTAACAATGTTAAATAATAATAAAAAAATGTAATAATAAAAATAAATTAATAATTTAATAAATTAATGTTTTTATTTTTTTTAATTAAATTATGCAATTACAAGCTTAAAACTATAACACTTAAACAATAATGCTAAACAACAACAACACTACACTACAACAGTGGAACTACAGTTCCACTAATAAATAAAGTTTAAAACAATTGTTATTTAAAAATGCATTTTGAACGTGAGAATTTATAAAAATTATTGCAATTATTATCACATTATATATGCACTACACAAGCATATTATTACTCTATTGTTTGTTGTTTTCATATTTACTTATGTGTTGTTGTTGTTTTTATTGTTATACTTGGAAAAAGTCGTCTTTGTCATCAGTTTTCTTCTTGTATGTACTTGTTATTATTGTATGACAGCACCAACGCCATTAGATTTCAGTTTCTCAGTTATTGTGCATAAGTATTCATAAGCAAAAGGTATTCAATTTACTTTTAGTCACTCACTCATCATCTCTTGTTTAGTATGTGTAACAGTTAAACATATGCATGCATGCACATGCATGTATGCTCATTCTCAAATGAGCTCATTTACTTGCAGTGAGTGAATACATTACAGTAAACAAAACAAAACACACACATACACATACACAAACATTGTGTATTTGATGTGTGACTATGCAATTGTTTTTATCTTCTTGTATTCAAAAAAAAAAAAACAAATAATTGCTCTATAACAGCAATAACAATAACAATATGATCTGTTAACTTAAGTTTCTTCTTCGTTTTTGAATTACACAAATGACTTGCAATGCTTATGAAGTTGTTTCTGTTAAGTATTGTTTATAACTGCGTGTGAAAAAGAAGGAGAGAAATTAAACGAGTTTGAGACATCAGGGATATGCATCAGGCTGCTGAAATGTTGCCTAAGGATTTTACCTTGGTCTTGGCTCATTTGTTTTAAAATAAGAAAAATACATAGAAAATGCATGTTAACTCAATGAGAATTATTAAAATTTTTAAGTTCATTCATAAAGTCGCCTATATCTTCGGTTCCAAGTAAAGCTCGATCCTAAAGGAAGCTGTTTTGGAATTCTTGACACCATGTCCATCCAGCCCACTAGGGGCCATTGTTTATCCGATTTTGACGAATTTATATAGAGCATTTTTTTATTGCTAATTATTTAGCTTCGTCCCCTATGTATATCTCCGGTCCTAATTAACCCCCGACCGGGGAATTGATTCAATAAGTAGATTCGATGGTTAGGAGCAAATACGTTGAATTTTTGTGGCCTTAAGACAGCTCTGAGGGAAATCCTTTAGGATTTATTCAAGTAGTAAGCAGGAAATTATACTATGTTCAGATATGTACTATTCTGTTTATTGAGTACAATATTTTAAATGTTCAGACATAATAATATACGTAGTTCAGCTACTTATTCAATATTCATTTGACGGCTGGTAAACAAAACAGCTGGTTGTTTCAACAATATTATTTTTATTTTGTTTTGTTTTTTGATTGTCGTTGTTGATGTATGAGTTGTCAAATATTGAGTTGTCAAATATCAACAGGAAGTGTTTGGTAAATTGTAATATGCTCACTGAACGTACTTATGGCAGTGCTGCCATAAGTTTTACTCAATATTATAACAATTTGTGTATTTATTGCACAATAATTATTTGAAATTTTATATGAAATATTGAGCTCAATAATTTACGCAATAAAGGTGCATATCTGAACACCGTATTATCCTTACTGATAACGAACAGTATCCTGTAGTTTGCCTGGGCAACAGGATTACGGGAAACATTACAGGGATACCGCGTATAGGTTGAGGGTGGTAAAATAAATCATTTGGTGGCCCTTACTACGCTATCTATATCCAACGATAACAACATTCTGACAAGGAAATTCTTCTAGACTTTGTTTCTAATAAGTACCGGGGGCATGCTAATTGGATTGATTTCTCTTTTCCTTTATTCAGGAGATTATTACTCATAATCTGACGTTTTACTTTGATTAGAGGAAATGAGTGACAATCGGTAAATGTTTTAAGAAGTAATAATGCAGTCTGTTTCATTGTTATTGCATTAGTATACAAACGGTAACTCTAATTTCTCTCTCTCTTTCTCTTTACATGACAATCCTTTATATAAGCACAACTACTGTTCATATGATACAATTTTGACTATGAAGAGAAGTACTGTTTGAGATAACTTATTCTCTTCTCTAATAATAACAATTACACTGCACAAGACAAGAGCACATACATACATACATACATACACTTTTAAATGCTAAAGTAGAACTGTTAGTCAGTTAATAACAAAGGCACTCTGCAGTACTGTTAAGAAATTTAAAACATTATGAGAGAGAGAATTTATGTTCATCTCCTGCTAGTACTAATAACACATACACACACATAAACGTACACAAATTTCAATGCAATATTTATGGGATGGTATTTCATTACAGAAGGGATGCTTAAATCTAAAACTGTGGGTGTGTTTGTGAGAAAAGTTTACAGAATTTAAAGCATTTTACGGAAAGCTTATTTCAATGTGGGGCGTTTGTATTTCTCGCTGTCTCAACGAGGTCTAAATGAAAGAACGTAAGAATGTATGTGTGTGTGTGTGGATTCTCTATGCAATAGGATAGCTTTTTAATAGACGTCCGCTTAAAATCTCTTGTTTTACGAAAACAGAGGATTAATCTCTTATACTCACTTGTTTCCTTAAGGAATATTGCACTTGATATTATTGAAAAATGTAAACAAAAAACTGGTTTAGGATTTAATAGAAGAAGAAAGACGATTGATTCCCAGATTTTGGGTGAACTTGGTCAGTACAGGGACTGCGTTCACCCGTGACATCACAACGGGCCGCTATGCGTGCTCAAGTGAGCTTTGTGAAATCAGAGGTACCACTCCAACCTAACCTAATCTAACCCTGTGTTGGTAAGACAAACGATTTCAGACGTTCGTCTATTTGTATGGAAAACACAAATCACATTAATTATGGGCCTGTTTCTGTAAGACAATTGTAGGTAGGTTGGAGCTCACTTGAGCCCGTTGTTATGCCACGGGCAAGCGCAGTCCCCGTACTAACCAAATTCCACCGAACTCGTAGAAGAAATTGGTTAGCGCATGGGCTAAACCACCTGTTCCTGTAAGACAAACGTTTATTTGTGTGTAAAACATAAACAGCTGGGCAAAACAAATGGAGGGGATAAGGCTAGACACAAAAGAGAGAGAGAGAGAGAGAGAGAAATCTCACTTAAATGTTATTAAAGGAAGATATTTGAATTAGTTTTCTGAACAGAGTGATGAGAGTGATAGATGCAAGACATCTAGGGTGGTTCACGATTCGAATAAAAATAAACTTTTCAAGGAAAATGTTAAAAATCTAAAAGATTTTTAAATTTTCTTTTGAATTTTACAAATTAAATACAAACAAAAAAAAAAAAACATTTCAAACAGCCATTGCTTTTCTTCAAGCACATGTTGCTGAAAACCATATGCGTACATAATATACTCGCACAGACACCATCGGTTTAAAGAAATTTTTATGGAGGAAAACATCAAGCATTACTTGCATAATTATTTTATGTTTATAGACAACAACAACAACAAACAAAAAAATTATTATTATTTCTTCTTAATGTCTGCTTCTTACATGTTGAGCATAATAATCAATTGTTTTTCCATTTCCATTTTAAAATATTTGTTAACCCTGACTAACTATAGTATACCTTGTCTGTTCCCCGTGCGTTGCCTGTCTGTTGTTTTTGGTCTTTAATTGTTTTCTTATGAAACTCACGTTTTTTTTTTCGTTTCATTCTTCTTTTCCTTCTTTTTCTTCTACTTTTATGCTGATTTATGGTAAAACCATTCATATTTATTTCTTTATTTTTTTTATTATTACAATTTTAATTTTTTTTATTTTATTTTTTATTTATTTCCAATAATCTTTTTTTTTTTAATATTTTGTTCCCCCTCATTTGCCATAAATAAAATTATGATTTTTTTCTTTTTATGGATTTTTATTTTATTTTGTTTTAAAATTATTTTTTTCTTTCAATTTTGTTTTAAATTTTTATTTTTAAGAAAGAGGTCATTGGTATTTACATTAAAAAGAAGAGAAGAAGAGAAAAATATGTACAATTGCACTGAAAGAAATTGTGGTCTAGTTAAGCAAATACTATGTTCAGACATGCACTTTTATTGAGCCAATATTCGATTATTTGAGTACAATATTTTAAGTGTTCCGATATAATATAAGCAATATTCAATTGACAGCTGGTAAACAAAACAGCTAGTTGTTTCAATAACATTGTTTTTTGTATTGTTTGACTTATGACAGTGCTGTATTTTAAGTTTTAATCAATATTATAACAATTTGCGTATTTATTGCGCAATAATTAATTGAAATTTTATATGAAATATTGACCTCAATAATGGCGTTTATTGCGATTTACTCAATAAGAGTGCATGTGTGAACATAGTATAAGAAAATGCTCGAAAAATACAAAATCGGCCATTAGATTTTCTTAGAATGTACAAATGACTATTATTTCCGGTTAAAGTAATGAAGAATTTAAAGACAGGCACACGACAACCGTTCAGTATCAATATTTCCACATAGCAACCAATTTCAGGTTTATATGCTATCATATCCATCCTATCCTATCTTATCTCATACTCATGCAGGTTTTATAGCCTATTTTATCCTTATCTTCTTTCATATTCATGTTAAGAGCATTAAATGGAAAACAATAAAAGTGCATTAAAAGAGCGAAAATGTAAGCACATTTCATGTCCCTTGATTTTCATATAACACATAGAGAGCTTACTTATATACATACATACATAATTGGCCATTAGAACTCTTCAGTGGGGATTACGGCGTATCTTCTCAACACCACTCATGTTGTGTGTGTTGATTTTATTCATGAGTGATGGGTGGGGGGGGTTACCTACAGTTTAATGTCGACTTCGAAGGACAGATTTTTGAGAAACTTTTCATGGCAATTTTGTTTTACTCTCAGAAATTTTGCCAGAAGACCGCTGGAAGGATGACACCTAAGAAATATTTTTTTTTATCACATTTTTCGTTTTGTTTGAGATATCTAAGCCAGGGGATTGAACTACGGTTTCTCGTCCAATAAGCCAACATAGTATGTACTTGACTACACTGATTTCTTTATTAATTAATCATTACAATTCCTTTCCCTACTTCTCTCCCCCTCTTACTCATGTTTTGAAGGAATGTGCAATCAAAACCGTTGCTGGTATTGGAAGCATTCAAGCTGGGTATTAAAAGCGGCTATTATACTAGTAAACAGGGCCTGATGAGTGAGAGAGAGTGTTTTGCTATTAAACTATCCATCTAAACAACAACAACTATTGATAGTTATTAGGTCAAGTTTTGCACATACTCACCAATTATCTCGTATTACAAGAGATGCATGGTTTGTCGTCAGGGGCTGTATTAGCAGACGAAGCCAGTGTTATAGGAAGCTTAATAGTAAAAAACTCTCTCAACAGTGTTTGCAGGCAAAGTTCGATGGTGTAACAGGCGCTGTAACAACAGTGATAACCATAGGTCGGCACCATCTTCGGGTTTTTACACACATAGGACATGAAGATCAACCATGTTCGTTAAAAAGAGCGTAAAAATGTATTCAGTTGCTTGTCAGCTTCTAAAGAAGAGGGTCCATGTCGCTTTTTTTCGGACTTCAATTTTAAACCCAAAGAAATATTACAGTATGATTCACTAATATCAATGAGAAATGATTTCGATTTCTGGAAGAGTACTTGCCAAGTTAAATACGGTGTTTTTAGGGATTTAGCGCAGTACAATTTTTCGCTCACGTATACATACATATTATTGGGTTAATAAATAGACTTGACAATATTACTAACAATTTTCCTCTGGGTTAACACATGCCTCTCACACATACAGTCACGTTTTTATCATGTTCTCTTTGTGCCGACGTCTGGTGATAATCATCAGTCATATTTCTCCCAATCTCACTCTCTCTCTTTCTTTACCGAGCGCTGTGTTGTAATACGAAATGAAATGCGATTATTATTGGGATTTAGGACCTGTTTCTGTAAGGCATACAATTTCAGACGAGCGTTTGTTTATGTGGAATTACAAAAGCACTCAATATTGTTTATGTTTTCCATACAAATAGACGTTCGTCTGCAATTGTTTGTTTTACAGGAACAGGGCATTAATCATTCAAATGGGGTGTTTAATGGTGCAGCATATATTATCCCCAGTCTCTCTCTCTCTCTCTCTCTCTGTCTTTGACCCTATGTGTAGAGGAATATGATATCAGAACTGGTTGTGGTTGTTATTGTTGTTATGCATTAAAATGAGGTGTTAAATGCTGGCAATTTTTTTTTGGAAATAATTTTGTTGTTGTTGTTGTTTTTTTAAAGAACTTTCATTTTTTCTTTTGAAAAAAAAAAAAAAGATTAAATAAAATTTGTTTGTTATTGTTGTTGGTTTTTTTATTTCTATTTAGAAAAATCATTTCATGTCTAGCTAATGAAATTCATTTCCATGTTCCGTTTCTTTATTTTCTGGTGTACTAAACACGCTATTTATTTTTTATTTTTCTGGCCGTCTGTCTGTCTGTCTATGGAGAGTAATTTGTTTCACTTAAAATTTGCAACAGGTTGGCGGTGTATTTTGTTTGTTTACGAGTATTTATTTTTATTTACTTTAATGTTTTGTTTGTGTTTCTATTTAAATACGGAAACTCTTCTACTCAAAAAAAAAAAAAAAAAAATTTAAAACCTTAACATGCCGGTCCGGTAGTCGGTGGCAAAGCATTTATTTTGTATTGGATTTCCATTCAAACCAGAATTGTTGTTTGCCTGCTGGCCATATGGTGTGTGTTTCTCTGTTTAGTGTGTGTGTGACAATTAAATGTGAACCACTAGTGTGGCAAACTAAAAATAGCCAATAATTACTAGGCTTTCGTTACATTTTCTCTGTAATTTTAGTTTTTTTTTTTTTGTTCTGTATAGAATTACATTTTTTAGATTTTTTTTGGTGTCAAGGAATTATCGATAAATAAAGTTTTTTTTGTTTTTCTTCTTCTTCATCTTTTTTTTTTTTTTGTTGTCATTAAATATTTAATTTCAAATAAATAACGTCACTGCTTTCGTTGTCAATTATTAACACACGTTCTTCTTATTGACCAGAAATGACCTGAATTTTAACCGATAAACCGATAACATTTAACTATGTATGACCCATAAATAACTAAATAAACGTAAATAGTACATACAATTTTAAGGGTGTTGTTAATTACACTGCCTTACAAAAGTTAATGAATTGTTAAATTATGATGGAATTATTCATACAACAACAACTATTTGGAAAAATACAATACATTGTAGGGAGCATTTCAGACATTTTCAGTAGGAGTTTGCAGGAAAATCTTGGTGTTGAAAACCAAAACTGATGTACAGTCGGGTCTCGATTATCCGTGATGCGGTTAACCGGTAACCCGGATGGGTAACCGTGATGGGTACAGGACAGATCGTGAAAATTGATTATCCGTAATGTTTTTGGTCCCGACCATCACGGATAATCTAGGCCCGACTGTATTAGAAGTATGTATGTAGATCATGATGGTCAGATAGGGACATTGTATGAACAGGTACAATTAGTTTGAAAACAGCCAAAGTAGAACTGGAAAAGATACTGAGATCGGTATGCTATAGCATAATCAGGACGATGAGACACTGATCTAAGGCGGCGTTAGAATCTTTGTTTCATACAATACTGAAGACCAGAACGTCAGATTTTTTTGAAACGCAGTTAAAAGCCTCAGTTAATGTGGGACCCTGCCAGAATCATCAGTCCAAACCTTGTGTTCATTACAGTTCAATTGTCTCTGTACGAATGCCATCTTCCTATAAGCCAGTGATCCTGGCCGTAATCCTGACTGAAGGGTTGTAATGTCCAATTATGTATGTATGTGTATAAACCAGTGTCGCTGTAGCTCCATTTGTTGGAGCACTCTTTATTCTTTGCCAAGTCCGCCAAAACTCGTCTGTCCAACGGTTATAGTTCAGTTAATTCTCGACAACTATCGTCTTCTAAAAATTCCCCCGGTAGACTATCAGTGTCGTTATAGTTTCTGTGCCCTGTATTCTCTGCCACGTATGATGCGTCTGCATAAAACTCGTCTGGTCAACAAATCGTCTCTAATGTATCATGTTCTTTGGTGAAATCTGTCGCACTCAAAGATATTCCGCTGTTCCGAATTCTTCCATTCAGTCTGAACATTTAAGACTATCTTTCAGCTTAGATCGGTTCAGTTGTTGCTTGAGACGCCTTTTTTAATCCAAATATTGACTCAAAATATGATAGCATGTGTTCATCTAACGTTGTAAAGCAGGTATCCTGGGTTTCCGGGATGATCCTAGTCCTGTAGCTATTCAGTATGTTCGACCATCCTGATCTAAGCTGGGCCAGAATGGTTCTCGTAGCTCTTGATAGAATCCCTGCCTTTCAGAATCGGATATATGTAGGTGGTGGATGTCGATTTATGACCCTGTTATGGCTGAGCTCGTCTCTGGCCGTCGTGACAG
Source organism: Sarcophaga rosellei (assembly GCA_930367235.1). Taxonomy (NCBI): domain Eukaryota; kingdom Metazoa; phylum Arthropoda; class Insecta; order Diptera; family Sarcophagidae; genus Sarcophaga; species Sarcophaga rosellei. The sequence continues at coordinate 7,661,435 of OV884020.1, read as the reverse complement.
TCGTTTGGTGTAGGGCGTTTTGTACCTCTATCACAGACTGTGGGTCTACTATTGAGGGTATGAGGTGAGTTATGTCCGAGTTGTAAATTTTGAGGTCTTGTCTTATGCGGCGAGGGGGATCTTTCATGACTATGTGTATAACTGTCAGCATTTTGGACTCATCGTGGAGGTGGTCTATACTGGACATCCATTGTCCATGCCCCAAGTGGTGCCTGCTAGTGCCTTTAGGACCTCGTTTGCCTTCTTCACTTTGGCGTTGGCAAAAATCATCTTTTGGAAATTAAAATCGGTGGCTCTATATTCAGAATAAGATTTGTTGGCTTTTAATTCGGTATTTTCGAGGCAATAAAGGCGCACTATCCATTCAGTGACTTATGTTATGTTCCAAAATGTTATTTGTATTCTTAGAAAAAAAAGAACACAAATCATGTGTAAGGTACAGTGAGCGCCATAAGTTAGTCAACGCCCACTATAATTTTAAATTTTCTATTATGTTCTTGAGTATAAAAAAAGTATCCTTTATCATGAATTGTTGTTTTTGTTTTAACATTTTATAAGTAATAAATAATCGTTTTTATTTTTGGAAATTTATTCGACTATTCTCGTTTACTTTTCTCGCTATCCTAAGAAAATGAATTATTTCAGTGGTGTTTACTTACTTTTGGCGCTCACTGTATACGTCAACTATTGGAAACTCCATATTTTTTTTATTATTTATAAACAAAAATCATGTTTTTTGAGACTTTCAATTAATATTGTTTACCTTTTCTGTGTATCTTTTCAGCATTCCGATTTATTTTTTTTTCTTATTTACCGTTATTGCCAAATATTTTTAAACGTTAAAGAAATGGCGCCCATGCCCAGCATGAAATCATCGACCAATAAACCCAATACAAATTATTTATTTGCCACAAACGATACAGGCGATAGCAGTTCAACGCCATCAAGTCCACCATCAAGTACAGGTAAGAAAGAAAGAAACTTTAAAAAGAAAGATTTTCTAAAAGAAAAAAAACAATTTTCAGATCCTGGCAAATCACAATGTTCTTCCTTGTCCGATGGTGAGTCATTTGAAGGCTATGGCGAGAACGAATTAATCAGTATACATTCCACACACGATCACGTCGATCATTCTTTAAGCATTAACGATGGCAATAATAATTTAAATAGCAACTCAGGTATTGAATTGGATTTGGCACCACATGGTGGCGACGGCGGCGGCGGTAGTAATGGCAATGGCAGTGGCGGCGGCGGCACTTCTTCAACACCACAGCAGTAAGTTTTTTAATTTGTTTTATATTTTTCATTCATTTTATTTATTTTTGTTTTCTTTCCTTCTTCCTTTCTTTGTATTTCCTTGCGTAGTGATGATGATGATTTAAATTTCATACCACGCGACAATTGGACCCGCATGAGTCTTCGACGTACACCCACCAAGTAAGTACTGTTTACTGGTTTTTTATTTCTTTTTATTGCTTTATTTTCGTTCATTTTTTATACTTTATAAGTTTTTTCCCATAAAATTGTTTCATTATTTAATAGAAATCCATGAAATAACAATTAAATTATTATTTAACGTTTAAATAATTAATTTTCTTTTAAATTTCACATATTTATTGTTTATTTTCGAATTTCGCTTTAAAATTGACGTCATTTGTCTCGTTTTTTTAACTTGTTTTTTAAAATTTACATATTTACCGCTTGTCATTTGTCCTCATAATAATCACTCAACTCTTTACCTCAACTCTCTCTCTCGCTCTATCTCACTCTTTCAGTAACTGTTTAACCATACATGTTCTTACTTTGTTTTGTTTCATTTCAATAATCCTTTTCATATGTGTGTGTATGTATGTATGTACACAAGTGCCAAAAAAAAAAAAAAATTGCATTTCCATTTCGTTTTTTATTTTTTTTATTTCTCTGCTGTTTGTGGTTTTTTTTATTTGTTTTGTTTTTTCTTTTTCTGTTTACAAACCGGTTTTGTTGTTTAACATTTCAATTTAATAAATTTCATTTTGGTATTGCTTTGCTCTGCTGTGCTGTTTTCTAAAAGCCAAAATACACGTACATCGACAATATAACACACAACGTCAGCACAACAACACAACAAAGGAGAAAAAATAAATAAAAATGGTAGCTTGACCCGACTACCCTGACTTTTTAATGGTTTTACCTTTTCGTTTTACATTTCGTTGATTGTCGTTCCCCTCGCATACATACATATGTATATGTGTAAGTGGATGCGTGCTGCCTAAGGGGATATTTTTTTTGTATTTTGGCTGTGATTTTATTTTCTTGTAAGACAACTTATCACTCTCTTAATTACAAAGTAAATATACTCAATACTCTCTTAAATTATTTTTATTCTGCTCTTATAACAATGTGTATGCTTGGGGGTATTGCATTGTATTTGGCTGTGATTTATTTGAACACACTCTTAATGATGAATGGTGGATGGTAGGAAAACAAACCCAATACGCAACATAAAATGTAAACAAAAGTACTGTTCTCCACCATACTTTCTGTTCTGTTCCCCTGCAGGCATTGTTTTCGATTCAATGTTTTTTGTTTTGCTTTTAACGCTCTCACATATACTATTTTCTCTTGCTCTTAAAACTTTAACTCTTTATATAACTGGGTATTGTATTGGAGTATTTTGGGGTATACACCAAACCGAATTCATGTAACCGGTGGGACTATCTAAACAGCTGAGCTCTTTCTTAATGTCAAAATTTTGTTGTTTTTGTGTGTGTTTGTTGTGCGTGTGCGTGTTGTTGTTCATTTTTTTTTCCTTTTCCATTTTTTTTCTTCCTATTTTGACAACATTAAAGGTCTTTAACAAAAACAAAATGCCTGTTGTTTTTGCATTGTTGTATTTGTTGTAGACCTGCGGCTACCATCTATGAATTTGCCTTGGTATACACTCTTATTTAAAATGTTACAATAATAAAAACAAAGAAGTGTAAACAAATATTAATGGCTGTGATATTATGTTCTCACAAAACGATGTACTCTTGATTTACTCTCGCTCTTAAATGGTACGTACTGTCTATTACGCTCTTATTTGTAGCACTAGAAGAGTGTTTTAGTGTGAGAAAAAAAATAAGCAAAGTGACAGTGTTGAAAAATTCAGTACTTTAGTACCTTTTTCAGTACTTTTCTATTTCAAAAATACCACAGTACCCCCTCGACACTTTCAGTACTTTTTTATTATTAATATTTTATGGTTTGCGCTTTTCTACTACTAATGCATAAGCAACATTTTCAACGTAATGCCCCGTAAGTAGCCCCGATTAGCCAAACGTGCATTAAACCGACGTTCGTTTTTATAATACGAAAAAGCAATGAGAACGCTTTTTTAGGACGTTGTACAATGGGTCAATTCGACCTCCGGGTACTGTACTTGTCTTAATTGACAAATACACGTCCTCTAACCTAACCTAACCTAACCTAATGAGAACGCTTGCCGAACCGTAATGTAATTTCGATAAGAATTTACATTGCACTTCACAATGCTAAAAACGATGTCGATGTTCCGTCGACATTTTACTAAACGGGGCTTTTACGTTCTATTATGCTCCGAATCAGATATTTTTTGTTTATAAGAAACATGGTATAAGTCGTTAGTGTCTCTATTCCATTTCGTACGTGTATATTTAAATATTTTTTACAAAAGTACCATTTAAAGCAAAAAAGTACTCTTTCTGATATAGTTTAGTACCATTTCAAAATATCAGTTTTGCAACACTGCAAAGTGATGCCACTGTTGTATTTCGCTTACTCTCCACTTAGGTTTGCCGTGTGTAGGAATTCGTTGGCATTTAATTCGTGCACATGTTCAGACAACGAGGGATATTCTAACGCCAAGCTAGGTAAACGCATGTGGAAACGAAACGATTTGATGTGCACCAGTTGAATTTAATATCAAGCAATGCTGTAAAAGGTAAATTATCTCAAGGGTTTAATGTCTGTCGGGCAATAAAGAGGGGAACAGACTCATATTGCCAGTGTTACTTAGATTGCTCCCAGAAAATGTGTGGTGTCAACGTACGCCTTATTCAAGGTCGCTTTCGGTTTAAAATGTTGTATCCGTCTACAAACTTCTTTCGTGCAGGCCCTGCGCTGAGCGACTTCCTTCTCTTCCCTGATTTTGGTGGAACTTGATTAGTACAGAGACTGCGGTCACTCGTGGAATCACAACGGGCCGCTATGCGTGCTCAAGTGAGCTCTTTGATATCATAGCTACCACTTTGACGTGACCTGACATATCTCTTTCGCGACACCTTTTTGAGTCCACGCTTCACTTGGTCGTAAATACCATTCCTATACAGTCGGTCGTTTATGTGCACATTTGAATGACCACTTATCGCCAGTTTTAACTGTTTTTTAGCGTTCTTCAATTGTCTTGATTCAAATCATTCTCGAAATAAATGACACTTCAGGGGAAAGATATTTAAAAGCCGCAGACTTCTCAAATCCAAATTTTAATCACGTAGTAATTTTTACTTATTTTTATCGCTTTAATTGTATATATTATTTCATTTTGAAGCTTATTTTCATGAATTCTTTTAATTTTTTACTGATTTGTATATATTTTTGATTTAAAACGCATATTTTTCCGTGCTCTTCACATTTCACCCGTTAGTGTTTCGAAATTTCACTATATTTTTACGGTATAATTTCAAAGATAAGAGTTTAACATGATTCAAGCATATCTTTACGGTATAAGAGTTTTTACTTTCATTTCATGGTGTCTTTACGGTATAATTTCTAAGACAGAAATCCACCATACTTTTACAGTATAATTTCATTAATTCATTGTTATACTATCGCTTCCAGAGAGCCATTAAAGAATATGTTTTGATTTATTTTTTTTTTTTTTTTTGGTTGTTGCAGTATTTTTATTTTAAGAGGGTAAGAGAGCTCTTGCTGATCTCTTTTAATATTTACATACACTTTCTTAATATAATTTAAAGCTTGCCTGGTAATGCATACATTTGATCACTTATCACTGATAAGATTTATGTCTTGTTTTATCGTGATATTGATGCTTAAAATATTCTCTCTTTTTTTTCTTTCTTTCTCTTACAGAAATCCAGACAGCTTAGCAAATCGTCGTTGGGGTTCAATGAGACAGTAAGAAGAAAGAAATTTTTTTATTTAATTTTTTTTTTGTAAATTTAAAAGGGGTTTTAAAGGTTTACTACTGTGTGGGTTTATTTTTCTTTTGTAAATAATTTTTTAAAATACATATTTAATTTAAGGGTTTAAAGGTTTCCCTTTTTTTCGTAACTAACTTGGCGCCAAATTAATGTTTTTTTTTTGTTTTTTAATTTCCCATTTCTAACCATTTTTATTAACCCATAAATCCCTTTTTAATGTTTCCTTTTTGTAGCCACTAGGACTGGGCTGTTGTGGTGCTTTAGTCACAGATTAATTGCTGTTGATACATACAGTCTCTCTCTCTCTTTTGCTGTTGCTGGACTAAGCTGTGGTGGTGCTTTAGTCACAGATTAATTGTTGTTGATATATACAGTCTCTCTCTCTCTCTCTCTTTCGCTGCTGCTCCTCCATTTTGTTCTATTTAATTTTCATTTTTATTGTTGTTTTACTTTTTTTTTTTCTACGTTCTTTTGAAATAAGAATTACATGATAATTCTTGTCTTAATTTTCTTATTTTTTTCTTTCTTTCTTTTCTTTTTTGGCTGTTTATATGCCAACATGTCTTTTGCCAACAACAGAATTTAGCACACAGTCATTAAATCGAGAGCAAAAAAATATCATTTTTACATGCTCAAGATAATTATGTATTGTGTGTATGTTTTGGTTACAATTTTCCCCCTAGTCTTCTGGTTAATCATCATTTGTTAAGCTACAGATATGCTTGAAAATATAGCGAAGATTTATGGAAAATATATTTTTGCCCAGTCAGGATTACAAGCAAGATTCTCATACCACCCAGGTTGTGTTGGTTTATCCACAAGGACCTAAAAGTTTTTGCCAAAAGGCTTTAGAGAGGAAGTTGCCCAAAGAAATACATTTTTTCCAACCCAGGATTACAAGCAAGCTTCTTTTAGCGCCCATATTGTGTTCGTTTATCCACAAAAACCTCAGGCTTTAGAGAGGAAGTTGCCCAAAAAAAAATGTTATTTTCGTATTTCGTTTTGTACGAGCTATTTGAGCCAGGTTTTGAATCACAGGCTCTCGTTAGCCCTCTGTGATATACAGGAAGATATGGTTTTTGATTAAAATTTTTTGTGTAGACTTTAAAAATTGTGCCTATTTTTTTGCTTTCCACTGTGTGGTTTATATTTTTCTTATGGTTCTTCGTTTGAACCAGTATTTGTGCTCTTCTTGTTATTCTTTTACAAGCCTTTCTTTGCATGAATTTTTTTAAGTTTTAACATCAATTTTTTAATACAATTTTTATTTTCATTTATAAACTGGTTTTGGTTTGTCTTTTAGCCAAGAAGAATAAAAACCTTTTGTTATACAAAAAAAAAAACCAACCAACTTCATGATCATCAAGATGGCTTTTATGTTTCAGTTCTTTTTATTTTTTATTTTGCTTTTATTATGCAGCATATGATCGTTAACCAATATTTATAAAAAAAAAAAGAAACATGGCTCGGCTTAGCAGCATTCCATAGGTTTCAATTGCTGCTGCTATTGTTGTATGTCTGTGGTAAGGCACATATAGAACGGCTGTTGCGCATGCGTCGCTACAGACGTGTCATGCTTATGGAATGTGAACACAATTGTTCATTTCATTTCAATTTATTTTCTTTGTTGTTGTGCCTATTTTTATTGTGGTTTCTTTTAAATCTTTCTTTGATTGTTCAGAAGAATTCTCATAGAAATCTTTCTTCAAACTAGTGGTGATAATTAAACCAGGTTTTGTTTTTTCTTTTATTTAACGCTCATCATACTTATAGTGTAGTTTGTCTACAAAACAAAAGACACAGTGATATTTGCTAAAACATAACCTCAAATAAGAAAAAAAGTACATATACACTAGGGATGTATGCGAACAAGATCAAACAAGGGCTTTAACAGCACTACAGATAATACAATACACCACCAACACATACATATGTATGTATAAATGCCTAGGGAACTAAAATTGCCTTTGGCTTCGATAAGCAAGTAATCACAATAGAGAGAGTGAGAGAGAAAGGAAAATAGTTTTTTGAAATTTGTATAACAGTTTAAGGTTTTGTTATAAATTTTAATTTTTTACCTTCCTTTGTTGTTATTACTGTGCTATCACACACGAGACTATTTTTTAAGCCGCACAATTTTTTGGTCTTTCAGTCACACACGAGACTATTTCATCTGGCATAAAATTGTATACATGTACTCTGTTTTGTGTGTATTAGTAAATTTTTCTGAACCTGCTGTTTTATAAATCTATGTATGTGTATTGGTTTTGTGTTGTTTATGTATTGGTTTGTGCGGTTATAGAAGCTGGTTGAAAAATTATGCCAGCAAAAAACCACTCTCCTCACCTCTCTTGCCAACAAGCTGCCATTTTGTGTCAGCATAATTGTTCTCGTGTGTGATTGCCCATTGTCTATGGTGGGTATACACTAAGCAATGTGTTTCTGCCACATATACATATGTATGTATATAAGCTGCAAACAACAATAAAACTAGAATAGATCAATTAGAACACGAAATGTAATACTAAAAACATGACTACACACGATGCAATGTGTTTACGCAACATGTTTGTTATGCAAGTTTCATACTTTGTCACACACACACAACATATTAGCTGCAAACAGTTAGAAAACTAGAATAGATCAACTAGAACACGAAATGAAATCCTAAAAACATGACGACTACACACGATGTGTTTACGCAACATGTTTATCATACAAGTTTCATATTTTGTCACACACACACATATGTATATATAAGCTGCAAATAACAATAAAACTAGAATAGATCAATTAGAACTCGAAATTAAACCTTATAAACATGACTACACACGATGCAATCAATAAGGAAATATAGCCGTCTTTATCAACATACATAGTGTGTATGCAACTTAACATTATAACAGAGAAATGTTTGTAAACAAAAATCCCAAATGGGAGCAAAAAAACAAATTTATTGAAAACAAAATCATTCAAAGGCATATCAATGCGAATGTATAGAAATATGCACAGGCTTGTAGTGCAACTGTATACACAGGGTATGTTAATCGTCCAAAGAGTACAAAGGAATACAATGGTAGCTTAATAGAGAGAGAGGGAGATTGTTTATGTTTTAGGTTTTCGCTTGAGTTTTAACTGTGGGTACCTTATGTTAACTTTGCTGTTATTGGCAACAAAAACAAAACACAGGAACATGTGCACGAGAACAAAATTTCTTTGGTTTCATTCCAAATAAATACACACAAAAAAAACAAATTGGCACACGTTTCAGTATACTTGCATATGCACATGCACAAGCAGACAAGTAATTTAATGAAAGGCAGTATATGAGAGTATAGGAGAGTTTAAAATGCAAGTACTATACCCCACACTTTAAACGAAAGTCTAGTTTGTAATCTTTTGTCTTTGCAGTTCACAAGGCATAACTGTTACTTTGTTTGTGTTTTATGTAGGTGTTGATACTTGTTAGTGTCTCCTTATGTTTTTGTTGTTATTGTGTTTACAAAAATACAAAACTTAAATGAGAGCACAAAATACCATTTCAAGTAAAATCATGCAAATGCACAAGTAAAGAAGGAAAATTGGCACAGGTACTTGGCAATACAACAACATGTATGTACTCTGGAAATAAAAAGAGAGTGGAAGTGTTGGAAAATGTTACTTTTATAAAGAGAGCAAATGTAAATTGGAAATTATAACAGCTTCTTTGTTCGAAATTGTAGGTGTTGGTTGTTGGTACATTTTAATGGTTTCTTTTTCTTTTGTTGTTGTTGTTGTTATTGTTAACTTTTATTTGTGTAAAAGCAAAAAACACTATGCAAAGGTATTGTAATTACAATACAAATGTACATGCAAGGAAATAAATTGTTGCAAGCTTTTGCTATGTAAGAACGGTAAAAAGGGAAACTTTAATAAAGAGAGAGTGAGAGAGAGCGAATTGGAAATTATAACAGCTTCTTTGTTAAAATTTTAGGTGTTGATAAATTGTTGGTCTTTGTTGTTGTTTACTTTTGCAATTGCAAAAGCAAAAAACATAAACAAAAACTTAAATGAGAGCAAAAACATACATTGCAAAGGCAGGCATTACAATTACAATACAAATGCACAATTGGCACAGGCAGACATGTTATAAATATACATATACATACGTATGTATGGATTTGTGTGTATGCTTGTATGTAAGTTTGTAGTTAAAAAGAGGGAGTAGTTGATTCAAAAAGGCCACCTTAAATAAGAGAGTGTGTTGGATTGCCAAATTATAACAGCTTTTTTGTTAGTATTTTTTAGGTGTATAATGTTTTCCTTATTCTTTTGTTGTTATTTTTGTTCAAATCATTGTTTGCGGTTATTTTGTTTGTAATTGTATTTATCAAAGAACTGCATGCTACAATAACATTACTATACAAAGAGTAATTTAATCCCTGAAACTGAGATCTCTTCATTTAATAGATGGTCTAGTAGAGTTTGTAGGCCTTTGTTTAAAGGAAATTTAAGTATGATATTTATAATAAAAAAGATTTTGTAAGATAAGATGTATAAGCATTTTAAAATGATATGTATTTTGAAATTTTTTAAAAAAATTTTATTTTTTTATAAAAAAATTAAAAATTTTTCTTTATACAAGAAAAATACAAAACTGCTTAAAAACTTCCCAAATTTAAAAACCTCATTACAAAACACGCCCAAATGTTTATTTTACTTGTAATAAATCTCCACTTTTTAATTAAAATATCGCCTTAAAGTCTCCTTAACTGCCTCTTTTCCTTTTAAAACAACAAAAAACTGCATTTTCATACTTTTCACTCTCTTTCCATCCCCTTTTCTCCAACTATTAACACTAAATGAGCAAACGAAACAAAAAAAATTTTGCATATTTTCCCATAATTATGTTTGACACTTTCGGAGATGGCTGACATTAACACAAATAACTGTAGGGAAACTTTAAAAAGAGACAGAGAAACTCACACTTCATGTGCACACTTGTATTTGTATGTGTGTTCATCTATGTAAGCACTTAATTATACAGGAAAAACTTAAGAATTCTTGTGTTATTCTTTAAGTTTTACTTTTTTTCTCACATAGAATTTTATGGTATTGTTTGCTTTTAACTCTTCTTTTTTTTACTGCTTTTTTTACTTATTTTTTCTTTTTTATTAAATGATGTGAAAATGCATTCAAGTGTATTGAAGAAGAAACATATTTTTAATCCCACGTAAGACTACAATTTTTTTCTTTTTCATTCAAAGTAATTTGAAGTAATGAAGGTGAATAAAATTAGAAAAAGTTAAATTTAAGCTTTTCGAACCTTGATAATTGTCTGAAATACTTAAATTTTTATGAAATTTTAATTGAGTTGCATTAACCTGAATTTGTAAAGAATTTTGGCATGTTTAAAATATTTTCGAACTTGTGTTCGAATTTTCGAACATAGGTCAAAAACACTATAAATATGTTTTATTAGCAAAATTATTGAATAAGAACTACTTTTTATGATTTTTCTTTAAGAAATTCTATTTTCGAACACTGTTACCAAACGTAATAATAGATATTTTATAAAATCTTTTATTGATTTTTTATACAAGAGAATTTGTAAGAAATTTTAGTATGTTTAACATGTTTTCGAACTTAAGTTCGAATTTTCGAACATGGGTCAAGAACACTGGAAATGGGTTTTAATAGCCAAATAATTGAGTTAAAACTAGTTTTTATGATTTTTCCTCATGAAATTCTGTTTTCGAACATTGTTTTTTTACTTAAAAAACAAGAATTTTATAAAATTTTTAATGGTTTTCGTATTAAAAAATGTTCCAACTTTAGACTGAATTTTCGAAAAAGAACTTACAGGTGCTAAAAATGTTTTTTTTTGATTTTTCTTCAAAAATTCCATTTTCATACACTTTTAATGTTTTCTTATAAGCCTTTAATAATTTGCTAAAGCTTTTTTCCTATATTTGTCTTGTTATTTTTATCACGTTGCGGTTTTTTTTCATATTTTTTGCAGCATCTTGAAAACGTGATGTCCTTTAGATTGGGTGTGTTCCTTTCTGCATTCAATTTCCAATTATTTTCAGTGTTTCTAGTCTAAGCATATAAACAAGCATCAAACCAGATCAAACATGTTGTAAACACACATACACATATGCATTCAACTGCTTTTTTCTACTAACATTGCCGCTCTCTTTTTCCTTTTGTCTCTTTTGATTTGTATGGGGCAACAACAGTGTTGCCTGAGAAAATTCTAAGTAAACTTTGTATAAAAACATGGTTTTTCTTCTCTTCAGTTTATTTCCTTGTTAAATAAATTCTTTAAAAAAGGTAGTAAATTATTTTGTTATAACACAATGGCAAGCCTTTTAGTGTGTTTTCTTTAGTTTTACTTGTAAAAGTTCCTCTTGCTGTTTTGCTCTCTGAGTAAAAGTTTTATTTCTTGTTGTGGTGTGCTCTTTAAGAGAACTGTTTATGTTTTTAACTGTTTTTCTTTCAATGTGTGTGAGAGTACGTTCCGTATACTGTACCAAACAACCGGCGTTTAGTAGTGGTTTTGTTGAGAACTAATTTTAGTTGCTTCAAACTATTTGTTGTTAATAGTTCGTGTTGGTATTTTAACGGTTTCTTTTACGTTAAAGTTTTAAAATACTTTGGCGCGTTAAAAAGTGTTTTCGATTTGTATTGTTTTTTTTCTTTTGGAACACCTTCAATTTATTACGTGTTTTTTGGGTGTGCTGGTGTCAAATTTTTGTGGCATTTTTCTGTAGTGAACTCAGGCATTGTTTTGTTGAGATTTTTTTGAAGAAAATCTGACAAAATTTCACACAAAAGGTTAAAGTACGTGTTATTAATGAATTAAATTAAAAGAAATCGTATTCTTTATAACAAATTCAATTAAAATTATGGCTTAAAATAATTATATTTTTCTTAATAATCTTTATTAAACAAATCATTGAATTATAAGGCTTCTTTATGCATAAATAACCGGTTTTTATCGATGAGTTGTTTTTATTTGATTCATTTTTTTGTAAATAAGATTTAAAAAGTGTTGTACAGTGCGTTAACAAACCAAAAAAAAAAAAATAAAAATTAAGAAAAAAATATCAAAAACAATAAAATGTAACAAAAAAAAAAAAAAAAAAAAATAATAAATAAATAAATAAAATTAAGAAAAAAGAAACAAGCAAGTTTAGGTGGTGTCTGTTTAAACAAAATTAAAAAAAGAACAAAAACTATTTAAAAAAATATTAAAAAATGTTTTTAAAAAAAGCGTAAAAAGTGTAGAGCTTAGGCGTTTATTAATAAAAAAAGTAAAGAAGTTAATGTTAAAAGAATACAAAAAAATATTTCAAAATCTCTAGTCTGACAAGGCTGTCAACTGTCAGATTCCTATAAGTTTCATTGTGTTAAATGAACTTTATATTTGAAACTCGAAAATTTGATAATACTTTACAGCTATAATTCAAATTACAAGAATTGCCATTTAAAAGAGTGACATTTTAATAATGTTGCTCTCATTAAATTTCGTCCCTTAACTGTAATTGCAACGGATGTTTTGTTAGAAAAAAAAAAAGTCGCTCAGAGATAACAACAATTTATAACAAATATGAGAGCGTGGTTTCAGTTCATTGTTTTCAAATCGTAATTTTTAAAGCCTAAGAAGTGCTACACTTAATGAGGGCAACATTTAAAACAAAAAGAACACGTAAAATATTTTTAAGGAGAAAAGGCATTAAAATGATTTTACATTTTGTATCAGAAAAGAAAGGCGAAATACAAATAAATCAAATAAATAATAAAACAAATAAGTAATAAAACAAATAAATAATAAAACAAATAAATATTAAAAAAAAAACAGTTAAAAAAAAGTAAAAAATTATTAAATACTTAAATAACAAAATTTTAAAAAAATTATGTAATAAAGAATACTAAAAAAAAACAAATTAGAAAAAGCAAAAAAAAAAAAAATTAAAAAATAAATAAAAAAGTAATAAAATTTAACAAAATTAAAAAATAATATAAAAAAAATTAAATTAAAAAAAAATTAACCTTAAAAAATGTACAAAAACATACTAAAATTAAAAAACAAAAAATTAACTAGATATATAAAAAATAAAACTTAAATAAAATATAAAAAAAAAAAAAATCAACAATAAAAAATAAAATTAAAAAATGTACAAAAACATATTAAAAATTAAAAAACAAAAAATTAACTAGATAAGTATACATACATAAAAAAAAAAAAATAAAACTAAAATAAAATATAAAAAATAAAAACTAAACAATAAAAAATAAAATTAAAAATAATTTTAACCTCAAATAATGTACAAAAACATATTACAAGTTAAAAAACAAAAAATTAACTAGATATATAAATAAATAAAACTAAAATAAAATTAAAAAAAAAAATGTAAATTAAAAATAGTTTTAACCTTAAAAAATTTACAAAAACATATTAAAATTTAAAAAAAAAAAATTAACTATACTACTAAATAAAACTAAAATAAAATATAAAAAATAAACAATAAAAAATTAAATTAAAAATAGTTTGAACCTTAAAAACTGTACAAAATTATATTAAAAATTAAAAAAAAAAAATAAAAAATTAGAAAATTAATTAGAAATATAAAATAATTATTTTTTTATAATTTTAAAAATATAAATATAATTAAAAAAACATTTAAAAAAGTGTAAACAAATATAAAATATAATATTAAAATTGAAAAGTGTTTTAAACAAATTAAAAAAAAAGTTCGGCTTTTGTTTTTATTCAATTTCCATTTTATTTTTAGTCTGTCATGCTAAAATTAACTAGAAATATAAAATAATAATTATTTTTTTTTATAATTTTAAAAATATAAATATGTATACATAATTAAAAAAACATTTAAAAAAAGGTAAACAAATATAAAATATAATATTAAAAAATATTGAAAGCGAAAAGTGTTTTAAACAAATTAAAAAAAAGTTTGGCGTTTGTTTGTTGTTAAGTTTCCATTTTTTTTTTTTTTTTTTTTTTTAGTTTGTCATGCTTTAATAACTTTGAAAGTGTAAATTTCAATTGGTTTTCATTTTTATTTATTAAGAAAAAAAAATATATTCTCTAAACTATAAAAAATCAAAACATAAATCGAGAATTTCCAAAAATTTTAATTTTTTGTTGTTGTTAATATTTATTGCGGTTGATTCAACATGGATTCAGTGATTTAAACAATGCTGGCTGGCTGACTGATGGACTGCCTGACTAGGTCTAGTGTTTTTTTTTCACGTGATCATTAAGTGAATGAAAATAAAAAAATACGAAAAAAATGCTTTTGTTTTCAGTTAAAAAAAAAAAAGAGAAATATTTGCTAACAATTGTTAGATTTTTTTTTTTTGATATTTTTAATAACCAAGTTGGTAACTTTCATTGTGAAAATTTTTGTTAAAATAAACAATAGGCGTTGAAACAAGAAAAAAAAAACAATTTTTGTTTTCAAAACTAAATTACAAAAAATTGTAATAAAAATTAAAAATAAAAATAAAATTTGAAATTATTTAAAGCCATAATAATAAAAAAAGACAATATGGGAGCTATAATAAAATAATTATAATTACTAAAATAAAAAATAGAAACCATAAATAGATTCATAAAAAAATCGTAATTTTTGCTTTAAAAACTTGAAAATTTTGTGGTATTGTGTCCGTCTAGCTTTAAATATACTGTGGCATTCGTTTAAGTTCGTTTATAAATACTTGGTGGATGATAGTAATAAATAGATAATATCTCTGGTAATGTTAATTGCATCAGGCAAAGGTAGCACTTTAAACATTTCGCTTTAGGTGCCGTGTATACACGGCAGTCACTTGGTGCATCCCAGCGGCTGATGTCGTGTAAATGCGGCAGTCACATATTGGTTCACAGAGACTGATGCTGGATATATACGCCAGTCATTTATTTCTTCACTTGTGCTTTCGCGACTGATGACGACGTGTAGGTCAGCCGCACTATCCAAAGTTAAGGATAGAAATGCATCTGGGGGGTTACTCTCTTTTCTTTTTCTTTACTTTTTCCCTTGCTCAAATCTGACATCATTTTTAACTAATTTCGCGAAAACTTTTGCGTACACGATACAAAGTACCAAAATGTACCCTTAACGCTTTTAACTTACGCATCAAACTAGCTTCCGCATCGCAATAGAGAGTAAAGCCCCTGTCCTCTTCTGGCAATATTACATGTAGTCTCCTGCTGCTAACGAGATTGAGCCATACCTTCGTGTATAAGTAGTGGATAATGTCCAAATTAACTGAGGCAATCGGAATACCTATGCGTTACGATCTGTCCAAGAAAATCAAGGGTTTTCATGAAAATCTGTCTAGAAAACAAGCTTTGTGTCGCTTCCGAAATTTCGCAATTTAATATCAGAACCCTTAACCCTTGTTACGCATCTTTAAGTCAACAGCACAAACCTCAAAGGGCCCATTTGGAACCTTCTGATCTTTAGAGCAGAAGTCTTCCTGTATAAGTAGTGGATAATGTCCAAATTAACTGAAGCAATCGGAATACCTATGCGTTATAGCCTATCCGAGAAAATCAATGGATTTTCAGGAAATTCCGGCTAGAAAACAAGCATTGCGTTGCTTTCGAAATAGACATGACCTCTGCCTGGAATACACTATTGTGATAAGGCAATTTAATATCAGAACCCTTAACTCTTGTTACGCATCTTTAAGTCATCAGCATAACCCTCAAAGGGCCCATTAAGAACCTTCTGGTCCTTAGACCAGAAGTCTCTTGTTTGAATTCGTAAATCGAATTTCCTATCCTGAAAGTTATATGGAACCATATAATCGACCTGTATGTGTTTATCTTCCCAGAATAGCAGCATGTCTATCTATAGTTGATGTCAGAGACAGTATTCTACTGCATTGAGTCT
This sequence comes from Sarcophaga rosellei, assembly GCA_930367235.1. Taxonomy (NCBI): domain Eukaryota; kingdom Metazoa; phylum Arthropoda; class Insecta; order Diptera; family Sarcophagidae; genus Sarcophaga; species Sarcophaga rosellei. The sequence goes on along the minus strand of OV884020.1, from coordinate 7,645,369 downwards.
TATACCCACCAGCTCAGCCCTCTGTCTTAATGGAATGTCAGAGGGTAGCCAATTGAGTATAGCAAATAATGCCTTGGTTGGAGCGGAATTCGCCGTAGTCTAGAGTGTTGATTTATTAGGCGAGAGCCCGTAGTTCAAAACCTCAACTTTCAGATATCTCGAATAAATCCGAAATATGAAATAAAAATATTTCTATCGGCGACTTCCCCTCTGCATGACTTTTGGCAAAAACTCAGAAAGTAAATGAAAACTGCCAATGACTCTGCTATTCAGAGTCGATATTATGCATAAAATTAAAACACACACATAACATACAGTGAGCGCCATAAGTGAGTTAACACTCACTATAATTTTAAATTTTCTATTATGTTCTTGAGTATAAAAAAACGTTCCTTTATCATGAATTGTTGTTTTTGTTTTAACATTTTATAAGTTTTTATTTTTGGAAATTTATACGACTATTCTCATTTACTTTTCTCGCTGTCCTAAGAAAATGAATTATTTCAGTGGTGTTTACACTCACTTTTGGCGCTCACTGTACTGGTGTTATGAGAAGCTAGGTTGTTGTCCTGACTAAAGGATTGCAGTGATTAATTGAGTAGGTTGTAGTGGAAGAAAGTGCACTGGTGATCACGACATCTTATTGTATATCAGTGTGCAGTCTAGTATTTGCACATACATACATACATAACATAATTGGCCATTACAACCCTTCAGTCAGAATTACGGCCTAGCTTCTCACACCACTCATGTTGTGTGCGTTAATTTTTATACTTAAGTGGCGGGACTTACAGTTTAAAGTCGACTCCGAACGATAGATTTTTTTTGAGAAACTTTTTCATGGCCGGATTTATTTACTCTCTGAGTTTTTGCCAAAAATCTGCTGAGAGGAAGTCGCCGAATAAATATTTTTTTTTCATATTTCGTTATGATGTCTGGCCTGTGGTTCGATCCCGGGCTTTTACGTCTAATAAGCCAACACACTACCTACTAAACTACGGCGACTACTATTCGAATACTGTCTATTAAAAGTAAGCTTTACCAGCAGCATGGGTTTCACAGCGTCCCGATAGGGCTCCTATTGTTGTACAAATCTAAGCCCTCTTTTTCAGAAAGGTATAGTGCATTGGCAGCTATTTATTTTTTACCCTCTTCATTATATTATGCAGCCCTGAGAGTTGTGATTAAAGCATTTCATTCGTAATTAACGTGGCCAAGACAAATCGTTTCTTATGCAATTGTAAACACATTTAATGACAGCGTTTTTTGTGCATTTTCTCTTTTTCTCATTTTTCCCCAGGCAAGTCATTGTCTTTGATAATGTTTTTTTCTGCGTTTTTTTTTTCTTGACCAATTTTTATGTAATCGTTGGGTCCACCGTAATTACCTGAGACCATAAAAAAAAATATAAACAAATTGTCAACTCAACAGAAATCAACATCAAAAAAAAAAAAAGCCATTAAAAGTGTGGTAAAAGGAAAAAAAAACTCGGCATTTAAATTAAAATTACATTATGAAGAGCAGGGCATGACAGACAGGCTATTATGAGGAGAAAGAGAGCGGGGGGGGGGGGGGGGGGGAGAAGGTTTAGATTGCTATCGCTTTCATGCAAAGCTATTTTATCGCTTGATAAGTCAACGATAAGATTTTCTTCTTCTTCTTCTTTATCGTCATAATAAAAAAAAAAATTTTTTTTAGTTAACTTGGCTGAAACGCAAATTTTTCATGTTAATTTTTATCGTTTTTTTTCTTTTCTTATTTTTCTTAAATTAAATTAAAAAGAAATGAAAATTAAATAAATTAAAAAAAAAGTGAATCATTAAAACAACAATAACAAACAAAAATTTGTTACACTTTCTTTTTTACAACAACAATTTACTGACAAGACCATCATTTTTTAAAAAAAAACTTTTTTTTTCTTCTTTCACATTTTTTTTTTTTTACATTAAACTGCGATGATGTCTTCGCCATATTCATCATCATCATCATCATCTCCATTCAACATCTTCTCTCAATCAGCACTTGTTAATTTTAAGTCACGCTACGCTAATTAGTCGGGGGTATTAGACACATAAGAAAACCTCTCTTTAAACGCAAAAAAAAATTGTTTTTTTGTCAGACAAATAACAGGTTAGATAAGGTTAGGAAAGAGGTGCCACTTAGGCTAGCATTTAGGCCCATTGTGATGCCACAATTAATTGTACTCGTATGTATATCCACCATTCCCTAAAGGAAGTCATCCTGAGACCAAAATAAATTTATTAGAGAGCTCGGTCAAAGATGTCAGAAAAAGACAAGTCCGAAAACCTTCGTCTCTTTATGACAAGAGCAGGACATTGAAACATGGGATGGAATACAATGACTTCCCCCTCCTTAGATTCACAGCTTCTGAGGAAGTCATTAGTCGGAATGCCGAGTCTTTCAGCATGCCTACCTAAAAGATAGTGGCCTGTAAGAATCGCTATAGAAGTCCCCGTGGTCTAGTAGATAGTGTGCCGGCTTATTAGACGAAAGGCCCGAGTTCAAATCCCAGGTCAGATATCAAAACGAAAATATGAAAACATATTTCTTCGGCGACTTCCTCTCAGCAGATTTCTGGCAAAAACTCTGAGAGTAAAAATTGCCATGAAAAGCTTCTCAAAAATCTGTCGTTCGGAGTCAACTTTAAACTGTAGGTCCCGCTACTCATGTATAAAATTAACGCACACAAAACGAGTGGTGTGAGAAGCTAGGACGTTGTACAATGGGTCAATTCAACCTCCGGGTACTGTACTTGTCACAGTTGACAAGTACACGTCCTCTAACCTAACCTAACCTAACCTAAGAATCGCTATTGTGCTATAGATGACCATGCGACTTAACTCCTGACGTGAATATACTTCAGTCACTTGGTGTATCCCGGCGGCTGACGCCTTATAAATGCAGTAGTTTCTTATTTGCTCCACCGAGGCTGACACGGAGTATACACGACAATCGTTTATTTGTTAGGTAGGTAGGTGGGTAGAAGTGACTGGACACATTTAGGCCGCACACAGGGCTCATTGTAATACTACGGTTTCCCATTTCCTAGTCATGGAACCACCCAGAGCTTACAATGAAGCGACTCAGACTGCCAATATCCATACATGACAGTTCATCTATATCCTCCATATAGTAGGCATCCAGGTACCTCTTTCTCCTCTGATCAAGTGCCGGACATGTGCACAGTAGGTCAAGAATAGTCTTATCCTCCTCTTCACCTTCACAGCTTCTGCAGAAATCATTTGCAAGGTATCGAAGACCAATACGCCTCGCATGCGTTCCTATAATGCAATGCCCCGTAATAACCCCGATAACAGTGCTGAAGCCTACTTCTTTGGAGTTTAAGCAGAGTCGTCGTGCGCCTCCTATCCAGCCTTGGCCAGATCTTTTTCGCCGCTCTGCCCTTGTCCGAAGCCGCCCACATTCTGTTGACAAGATCTACGATTGCATTGTCAATTATAAGTTTGCAGGTATCCAAAGGGATTCCCAATGTTGAGAACTCATCAGAGAGTTTGATGAACTGGCCCGGAGGGTCACAACCGCTCTGCAGTTTCCAGCAGTTTATTTGGTCACAACATTACAGATCTTTCAAGAAACTTTTCATGCCGATTTCCTTAGTCAAAAGACTGCAGAGTGAAAGTCCCGGAAAGAAATATTTTTACCATTTTTCGTTTTGTTCGAAATGCCTAAACTAGGGTTTTAACCACACCACGCCCACATCTAATAAGCCAACAAATTATCTACTATACTATGACGACCACTTCAGTCATCATATCTACAGCATTGTACCTATATGGTCAGATGAGTTTAATTGTTGCGTGATATAGACTTTGGACCATGGACAGAGTTGGAAATCCAAGCCGTAAGATAGACTCAATTGGAATCGATATATTCTTATTATTTCCAATATTTTCTTTAACAGAAACGATATTTTCGACAGCACGTGCATTGAATTGATGCCTAAGCATGATCACATCTATAGCACCTTTGAAAATTTCTTTACTTCTTGCTTAGAACTTCGATTATGATCACCCTGTAATTGTAGGAAAGTAGAAGTCACTTCTGAATCACCTCTTCCGTCGTAAGTTTTAAATGTTCGTATGCATTCTTCCGATTGTTAAACCATCCATCTTCGTATTCGTGAATGAGAAACATTTCACTACATAAATGGTCCTTCAGATGACAATGCTGCCAGACCTAAGATTTTAAAACCTCTAAATGAATAGATAGCCCGTTACATATGTTTTCCTTGAGTTTCTATTAAATATCGTAAACCTTGTCTGTTCATGTTTGTTTGTCATTTGTTTTGAATGTTTAGTTTTAGCGTTTTTTTCTGCCTTCTTCTTCTTCTTCTTTCTTATGCTTCAACCAACATGCAGTTTCGGATCAGATCCGCTACTTTATAAGCCATGTTTTCTAGCATTTTGTTTTGTCTCCTCCATTAGCAAAACTGTTTGTCATTATTCACGCCATTTTTCACACTCTTTTTTTTAAGTTTTTTTCTTTTCTCATTCAACCCAGTCAAGATATCTTTATCTTTTGGCTCTGATAACGTTTTTAACTGCAGTCTGCAGTTTTCATCTTCATTTTCTGTTGCTTTTTGTTTAAGCATTTGTTGTTTTTCTTTCCATTCCCACCGTTAATGAACATTACAACACTGGCAACATCATCTCTCTTTTGTTATTTATTTCCAAATACCGTTGGTTCACTCACTCTCTCTCTCTTTCGCGCATTACTTTGTTCTTTTCCGGATGTGTTTTAACGGATGCGTTTCTGTGTGAGCACAGGGCGATTTGAAAGTGTCTTCTTTCTTAAAGATATCCGATGTGCATAAGAAATTTTCGTTTACGGACTCATCAAAATGCAATTATTTGCAGCTTAACCCTTTGACGAACACTGACGTCTATAGACGTCATAACAAGCGTTTCTGGGGGGACATGACGTGTATACACGTCATAAATTGTTTCCTTCATAAAATCATTATAAAAATTGATTTATATCAATAATATATCTGTTTTCTATGTAACGATATGTATATAAACATTGTTGCGGACAAAATACGGATACAAAGCTTACAAATATTGCAACATGCCAAATTTTTAATTTGGCAAGTGCCCCACGGCAAGGCCTCCTAAAATTTTGGTGTCCATCAAGGGGTTAAATAATAATGGGTTATCAATTTAGCGGCTTTGATATGGTAAGGGTAGAAGAAAACATTCTAAATAGAGGAGTGGTCGGCTTTTGGTTGAGAAAATGGACTTCAAGTATCTTGAAAAATCACGGAATCGTAAACATAACATGGTGAGAGCATCTCAGAAAAGGCCAGAGATGTCAAAATGTTATGCAGATGGCTTGACAGGAAATGCTGAGGAAACAACCCAAGAATTATATACTTTAGGTATACCAGGATATTCAAAACAATAGCGACCTAATACTATGTTCACACATGCATTTTTATTGCGTAAATCGCAATAAACGCCATTATTGAGCTCAATATTTCATATAAAATTTCAATTAATTATTGCGCAATAAATGCGCAAATTGTAATAATATTGATTAAAACTTAAAATACAACACTGTCATAAGTACGTTCAGTGAGCATGTTACAATTTTCCGAACACTTTCTGTGGATATTTGACAACTCAAATGTCAACAACGACAAACAAAAACCAACCAGCTGCTTTGTTTACCAACTGTCAAATTAATATTGCTTATATTATATCTGAACACTTAAAATATTGTACATACTCAAATAATCGAATATTGGCTCAATAAAAGTGCATGTCTGAACATAGTATAAAGGATAATTATGTGATATGAAGTGAGTGTCAAGAACATATTCTGTAAGGGGACCTGAGTTTTTTTAATCCCAGAATAAAGTATTCCGAACCCATAGTTAAACTTGCAGGTATCTTTCAAGCGGAAGTGTATGCTATTGACAGATAGGCTCAATTAAACTTGGATAGGAAGGAAGTACAAAAGACAGGACATTGCAATACTATCTGAGAGCAGGTCGCCATTCAAACACTCGGCTTTTATGAGTGTAAATTAAAGGTAGTCTGGAGCAGCTAAATCGATTAAGTAACCTTTAAAACCGATAAATCGAAGAATTTATTAAAAAAAAACGCTTAATTGGCTCCCTAAATGAGGCACATAAAATTAATTTTTATTTGGGTCTTCCTGTAGTTTCTGTTACTTTTTTTTTAATTTACTTGCACTGTCACTTTCTTTCTCTCTCGTCTTAAAATGGTTAACATCCTTAATGGTATTGTTTGGTTTCTGATTCTCTATTTGGTTAGCCTATGGGTGGCATGTATTTGTTTCGTTGTCTTCATCATTATATCCATATTTCGTGTGTGTGTACCGCCATTGAAAGTAAGTAACGCATTTTGCTCTCCCTCTCGGCCTCTATGAAAATTAAAGAATTTATTCTCTATTTAACAGAACATTTCAGATCCCTTTTATCAGGGCATTTCATTTCCCCACATTTGTGCAGAAAGTGTGCATGAATGCAAGTCGTTCTGCTAAATTGAGCGGTTGAAATCATACTTATGTGAAATTTAACCCAGATATGCCGACGGGCAAACTAGTGGACCAATCTTCGTAGTTTTCCAAAATAGATTTATTTGGACAGATTATATTACAAAACTGAAGAGAAATTAAAAAAAAATATTTTGTAAATTGGATTTTGAGCCCGTACTACATGTAGTACGCTCGGCACATATGGTAGCAAAATACAGTATTTTCTTCCGATTTAATTAAATTTTATGGCAATGTTTACAACGTAGCTGTTTACATTTTCCATCGCCTTGACGTGTGTTCTCAGTAAATAAATGATATTTTCGATCAAATCTGATGTCGCATGATAATCCTTATGGAAGCGTAGCTGAGCGTTTCCCATAAATAGATATTAACAATGAGGCAATGCGCCGACGAAAAGGTAAATGTGTCGATTTTACATCCCATATGTCTATGCAGTTGCCACGCATTGTGCTCTGTAAGATCAATGAGGTGTGTGAATATTGGGAAATACCATTTTTCACCCCGTATAGATGCAAGCTTCCCCTTTCCTACTTCCTCTCCTTTTTCCTCATTGCCTTATTATCCTCTCACTCAAAGGACGTTTTTGTACAATGGGTCAACTTGACCTCCGGGTACTGTACATGTCAAGTACACGTCCCCTAACCTAAACCTAAACCTATAGATACGCGGTACAAGCTGATATTTTTATCTGATCGATCAACGCGATTATATTCATGAACAAGCCGTGCTTGTTGAATATACATATATATATATAAAAGCTTTTTATCTTTTCGAGACCAACGTGAAATATTTCTGCCTGGTTCAACTGGATGGACGTTTGAGGCAACGTTTACTGTACCCCTAACTTTTTCTGTTTTATCAAGACTGCTGTTATTCACAAAGTGCATCCCTTTTCATTGCGTTCGACACAAAAGAATGATGAATAACCCTATCTTTTGGCAATACGTTCGGCGTCTCGAAAGAGTATTGTAGACACTCAGTAGCATAATTCCAATAAAGATGTCGCAATAATTTTGCGAAAACTCTTCATCACTTTCCTCTAAGGCATTTATTACCTCATTGAATGTTAAAAATCTGAGTAAAAAAAATTTTCGCTTTCACCATTTTTACACACTAATGCCGAACGTACTACATGTAGTACGTCATCAAATACATCAGCTAAAATCACATATATATATATTTTTTACATATAATTTTGTTACGTATTTGTTTTTACATCTATTCTAATTAAAAAAACATAGAATCGCGACAACAATAAAATATGCATATGCAACTTTTTCTTACAAATTACGTGACATCTTCGGACTTTTGCTAATTTCATAAAACTGAAATCTCTGGTTCAAAAAAATACTCATAAGCAATTACCCTAGACAAAATTTATCTAGGCATGATTTGTTGACTGTTATATTCTGTAGCACAACAACAAGTAGTTTTGAAAATTTAAAACACAGTAAACTCAGAAACCTGAACTTAACAGGTGTACTACATGTAGTACGGTCGGCATATCTGGGTTAAGTAAAAAACGAAATTTTTGTTAGAAAAAGGTGTAAAAAATTGCAACAATTTAAGAAAAATATTTTTGTTTTATTAAATAAAATTCTTGAAATACATATCTTTTATGAAGGAAATGTTAACAAATAAACGAGAGTTTTTGAAATTTAAAATTACCTATAACTAAGCCTGGCATGTCTAAATTTCATTGCCTATCATGGAAATTTCCAATAATATTGCTCGTCTTCCTTTTTATTTGTACAAAACAATTTTAAATAACTCGTCCAGTACCTATTTTAGTTGAAACTAAATATGACGAGTTAATACGTCTAGCAATAAGTTTGATTATTTTAACAAAGTTTATCGAAATACTTGTTAAAATAACTATATTTATATATTAAAGCAAGAAATTAATTCAAAAAAGTATGACGTCTTAACACGTCATGCTGAAATTTAGTTCAAGATATAAGATTAACGAAAATAAATTCATAACTTTGTTGTGCTATAGAAAATTAATTGTATATGTATAAAGCAGAAACAAATTTACATGACGATTTAAAACGTCATGCTTTAATTTTCATAAATCTGGAGTTTTTTTACACACAAATATGTTCCTCATGCTGTTAAAAGCTTGTACATTTGTTACGATGGAGGATTAAAGCGAAAATAACCATGACGAGTTGAGACGTCATGCTTTAATTTTTGTAAATTTGGAGTTTTGCAAGAAAAATATGTTCCTCATGCTGCTAAAAGATTGGACATTTGTTATGGTGGAGGATTAAAGCGAAAACAACCATGACGAGATGAGACGTCATGCTTTACTTTGCGTAAATTTGGAATTTTGCAATGAAAAATATGTTCCTCATGCTGTTAAAAGCTTAAACATTTGTTATGGTGAAGGATTAAAGCGAAAACAACAATGACGAGTTGAGACGTCATGTCACAAATTCTGTAAATTTCATGAATTTTAAGAATTTTTTGTAAATAAATATTTATTTTAAGTGATAACAGCGCAAAAATTTACAAGACAACAGATTTTCTAAGAAAAAGTCTTTCCATTGAAAAACGTGACAATTTTTCTTGAGCGTTTGAGATTTTAATAAAAAAAAACAATTTTTCTAACGGACCATATTGTTTCGTAAGACCACATTTTATTAACAAAGTGGACTACAGTCGTACACACCCTGTGCACATGTCCCTGGAAACATAATGCCTTTCATGAAGAAATCTGCTACACTCTGTCAACAAATTAAGAAATTTTTTGAAAATGTTTCTGAAAAATTCTTAAAAAATTTTACTTACTTCCAAAGGCGGTATACAGACCATAAATATAGACACAATTATGTAGAAACTGAAACAAATACTTGCCACCCATAGGCTAATAAAATATAATATTAAAAACCATAAAATGCCGTTGCAAATATTCGCCATTATGATGAGAAAAGAAAAAATTAAAAAAAAAATATTTATTTATAAATGAAAGGAGCAAGGCAAATTCAATAAGGTAACCGTAACTCTACAACAAGTACAACAATGCAAAAACAACACGCATTTTGTTTTTGTTAAACTTCCATTCGGATGTCAAAATAGGAAGAAAAAAAATGGAAAAGAAAAAAAAAATTAACAACAACACACAAACGCACAACAAACACACACAAATTTTGACAGCCCAAGACCAGTCAGCTGTTTCCTCGGGGTCACTTGTTATAAATTCACTTTGGAAAGGAGCATTCAAAAATTGAAATGAAAAACAGAAGAAATTTAGGAGAATTTTTTTTAATATATTTTCATATTTTTTTATATACAAATACACCACAATTTTTTGACACAAATTTTGTACGGAAACAGCGCTTTTCATGAGCAAAGTGGAGTACAGTCATGCACACCCTGTGCACATGTCCCTGGAAACATGATTCCTTTCATAAAGAAATCTGATACATTCTATTGAACAAATTAAGAAAATTATTGAAAATATTACGTGGAAAATTTTTCTACAAATTTTTGTACTTACTTTCAAAGGCGGTATACACACCATAAATATGGACACAATTATATAGAAAAAGAAACAAATACTTGCCACCCATAGGCTAATAAAATATAAAATTAAAAACCATAAAATGCCGTTTAAAACATTAGCCATTTTGATGGTATTTAATGCGTATAAAAAAATAAAATGAAGAATATTTTTTTAAAACAATATTAAATAAGTTACAGGGTGACTTAAAATTAATAAAAAATACGAAGGCATTTTTGGCGATTTTTTTATACATACATACATACATATTTGTTTATTATTTTTTTTTTTAATTTAAAATAAATATTTTTTACAGGGTGATTTAAAATTAATAAAACCCGTGGCATCACAACGGGCCGCTATGCGTGCTCAAGTGAGCTTTGTGATATCAGAGCTACCACTCCGACCTAATCTAACCTAACCTATTTAAAATTAATAAAAAAAAAATAAGAAAGAATTTTTGGCGATTTTTTTATACATATTTTGTTTATTTTTTTTTAATTTAAAATAAATATTTTTTTGTTTAATTTAAAGGAAAAAAAATGTTCTTATTTTATTTTATTAAAGGAAAGTTTTCGTTTTTATTTAAATGGAAAAAATATTTTTTTGTTATAATAAAATATAATATAATATTTTTTTGTTTAATTTAAGGAGAAAATATATTTTTTTTGTCTAATTTAAAAAGAACAAAAATATTTTCTTCGATAAAATAATATTTTTATTATTTTATTTTTATATTATATTTTTTTTCAATAAAATAAAATAAAAAATTATATATATTTTTTTTTTTCAATAAAATAAAATAAAAAAAAATATATTTCTTTTCAGTAAAATAAAATAAAAAAGAAATATTTTTTTTTTTTCGATAAAATAAAATGAAAAAAAAATATTTTTCATTAAAATGAAATAAAAAAAATATTTTTTTCGCTTTAATTAACCAAAACAATTTTTTTTTCTTTAAAAGCTATTTAAAAAATCATTCAAAATTGTTTTTTTAATAAAATAAAATATAAAGATATTTTTTTTTCAATAAAATAAAATAAAAAAATATATTTTTCTCGCTTTAAATTAACCAAAAAAAATTTTTTCCTTAAAAACCATTTAAAAAATCATTGAATTGTAACTTAACATTGCCAAGAGTTTTAAGCGTAATTAATTGAACAAAATTATTTATCATTAACAGAAATAAAAATTATTGACCCAGTTTTAATTCTTTTTTATTTTTTAAAATTAATTTACATTCAAATTAAAGTTTAAATCTAAGAATTCTTTGAATAAAACGCCCCTTAACAACACTATTTCACCAATAACCACCGTTACACTTCAATGCTTAATTGCAAGAGCAAAAAAGGAACAAAAAAAATGCTCAAATTAAAGGTGAATTCAATAAACAAGACTTTGTATGTGCTTAGCGTAAAGAAGAGACTTTTTGTAGCACTTCTTGTTTGTTTACAAAGTTCTTATTAATGTTGTTGTTGTTGCTAATGTCCACTACACACACACACACACACACACATCAACAAGTTAATCAATTTTTTTTCTACTCATTTTTATATAAAAACACTCAGGCGTGACAAAAAATTAAAACAACAACATGCATGTGAAATTATAGTGTAATTTAGTTGTTGTTGTTGTTGTTTTCATGTGTTTGTCTATGTTTTTATTCAATAATTTAGCCAATAATTACTAAGAAAATAAGGAAATATTTACAAAGTAATCATAAATATTTTAAAATGCTATTATTTTCACAATTTTTTTTTTTAATTTTAAATAATTTTTTTTCTTCCATTTTGTTTGCATATTTAATTTCAAAAATAACAAATATTGTATGTACATTTGTACGTACATACATATGTATGTATGTATGTGTTCAATCGTTACGGTTATTTAAAAAAAAAACACTTTTCCAATGCATAATGCAGAGAAAAAAAACTCCATAGGCCATTCATTGCTTATAAAATACTCTACTCATGTAATATATTGAATTCACCTTACCTCTCTGTAAACCTTTACTCACCATGTAAACACTCAACTCGTATAACATGAGTTGTATACAACAATCAGCTGTGATAATAGAATCCTGTTGTACATCAATGAAGCTTGCTTAGACAGAGAGACATGCTGCCTTTACTCAAGAGATAATATAACGCATGGCCTTGCAAACACACTCTCCCTGTAATAGAATGATGAGCGACAACATTCAGTTGTGATGGTAGTAGCATCACTTTGTATAACAACTCGTCTTGCTTAGTTCTTGTAGTAGTGGTTGTGTAATGGTGTCACACAAAAACACTAAAGTACAAACAGCCGAACATGTCGTCCACTGCATTCGTCTTACTGAAAAAGCACACAAATTATTGTTTTCTTTGCTCAGTGCTGTTTCTAAAGCATTTCCCATATGATTCCCTAAACAATTATTACAACTTGTAGCAAACACACACAAAAAATTTCCTTTATGGCTTGTTTTTTACATTCTGTTACTGCCATAATTCCAAGCTGGGAGGAACCGTTGTTGGCGGAATTTTCTCGGCATCAATAGGTATAGCCGAATCTATAAGGCTACCGGATTACTGCAGCGTTTTCCAGGCGGAGGTGCTGGCAATACAGGCTGCGGCTAAGATTATTTGGGATTCGAATATCCACAATGGAAACATCACCATACTCTCCGATAGCCAGGCGGCTATCAGGGCTCTGGGCTCCAATGTGATGAACTCTAGGACGGTCTACGGCTGTCGCAAACATCTGAACAGGGTGGCGAAGAAGTATAATGTGCATATCGTTTGGGTTCCGGGACACAGTGATGTCCCAGGAAACTACAGAGCGGATGAATTGGCCAGACGCGGCACGACCATCGGGCTCTCTGACGAATTCTTAAGTATTGGGGTCTCTTTGAGGACGTCTAAGCTCATTATTGATGACGAGATCACGGGCTCTGTGAACCGCAGGTGGACGGCTTCGGATAAAGGCTGCATAGAAGACGCACTGTAAGGCTTCTGAAACTCCAAAGAGGCGTGCTAAGTGCGGTTGTTGGAGTCGTGACATTATGGGTGTCCATGCGAGGCGCATTGGTCTAGGACACCTTGCGAATGATTTCTCTAGATGCTGTAGGGACGAGGAGGAGAAAGAGACAGTTCTTCATCTACTGGGAACATAAAAACTCTAGAAATCATGAAGAATTGTTTACAGATGTGCAGAATTTTCAAACAGTTCAGTGACCGACACAAAATTCTCACTACAATCCGTTTCGGATTTTAATGTCTATTATGAAGTGAAGTTTAGGATAATTTTAAAGCGGTTCTGGGCAGTAGTCCTCGGTAATGTGGGGACCCCCTTTGAAGAAAGAAGTTCTATTTAGGCCCATTGCCATTCAATAATCAATATTTAACCCAGGGATTAGAAATTCCCTAGACGAAACCAATCTGAGTTGAAAATAATTTTCGGTAATGCAGCAATCTTTATATTAAAGCGCTTGGTTGAGGATATGAGACATTAAAACTTTCCGTCTTTTTATGACAAAAGCAAGACGCTGACACATGAGGTGATCGGCAATTGCTTCCTTTTCCTCAGATCGACAGTTAACGCAAATATCATTTGTGTCGGCCGTGGGACTTTAGGACAGCAGGGCGTCGATCCACTTGTTTTACAAGGCGGCTCAATTTCATTGGCAGCAGGAGGTTACCTACAATAAAGCTAGACTCTGCTGGGAAATACATGGATAAGGAGAGTTTTGGGGCAAGGATAATGGATTTTTCGGGATTTGGGTACAGATTGCCGATAAACTACAGAACTGAGGGAAATGCAAAATGGCAAAAAGTGGAAACAGAATTTTTTCAAAATAAAGATTTTTGGTGTAAATATTAAGTTTGACGAAGGTGCAAAACTGAGTACATATAAGTTTCATTAATTTACAGTTATTTTTGTAGTGAATTTATTAATTTCTGTTTCATTTCTGTTGATTTATATTAAAAATGAAATAAACCAGCCTTTAATACTATGCTATAAGATATATATACTACATGTACTCAGTTATGCTCGTTACTGTAAATGTGTTTTTTTTTTAATTTTCCACATTGTTAAACTACAGAACTGAGGGAAATGCCTGCCAAAAAGCGTAAACAGGGTTTTTTTTAATATAAAGATTTTTGGTCTAAATATTAAGTTTGATGAAGGTGCAAAACTGAGTACATATAAGTTTAATTAATTTACAGTTATTTTTGCAGTGCATTTATTAATTTTTGTTTCGTTTTAGTTGATTTATATTAAAAATAAAATAAACCAGCCTTTAATAATATGTTGTATGATAAATATACTACATGTACTCAGTTATGCTCACTACTGTAAATGTGTTTTTTTAAGGTTTTCTATTTTTTATCAACAAATTTTGTTTTTTATTTTCATTTCACCTTGTAAACAATGGGACCCTTTTTGCTAAATTTTAATTCTTCTTATACGACGAATTCAAGTTTATCATTGAAGTTGAGGAAAACAAAATTGTTTTTTCGCTAATATTTAAATTTTACGTTTAATTTTCATTTTAATTTGTTATCACTTTTGTTTTTTTTAATTTTTTTTGGCAAACTTACAAATTATTTTAATTGCAAAGAAAGTAGGGGGGAAAAATACAACGCAAGCAAATTCTATAAGAGAATACAATTTAATTGTATTGTGAATTGAAAAAATTGAAAAAAACATTATTTTTTACGAAAATAATACACTCGACAATCTGACGTCATTTTCATTTATCACCTACTGTGTAGACACATTAAATGTGTAATTTTTTTCCATTTTTTTATTTTTTTTTTTTCATTAAGTGTTCGCATATGAAATGCATAAGTTTAGTTCTGGTTCGAATACTTTTGTTTATAAATCATTAAACAAAAATATTTAAATTTTTTTTCCTAAATTCATCAAAATGTAGATTTGGTTTCGGTCTTTAAGGGGACATAACTTGTCTTTAATTTTGTACATTTTTGTCTCTAAAAATGCTTTTTTTTTAGACTTATTTTGTGACGTCTAAAAATATCTTGTTTCTTTAGCTTCATATAGAAATAATTAATAATAATTTAAATTAATTATAGATTACTATTTACAATGTCAACAAGTCAAGTCATTGTTTATGTCAATGATAGATAGAAAAATATGACACAAAAAATAAGTTTAATTGCTGCCAGAAATATGTATTAGAAACTGGGAGTAAGTGCACAAAGAGCTAAGCTTTGTAAGCTCTGAAAAAATATTTCTTTCGGCAAACCTTCTCTGGTCGTTTACACCGCTTTCAGTCAGAATTATAACCAAGATGTTTTTAACGATTTTTGCATATTTTAATAACAAAGTTTTGCTTTACAATATAACACTACGTTTACACATGCACTTTTATTGCGTAAATCGCAATAAACGCCGTTATTGAGCTCAATATTTCATATTAAATTTCAATTAATTATTGCGCAATATATACTCAAATTGTTATAATATTGAATAAAACTTAAAATGCAGCACTGTCTTAATTATGTTCAGTGAGCATATTACAGTTTTCCGAACACTTTCGGTTGATATTTGACAATGCAAATGTCAACAACGACAAAAAAAATGGCAACTTGCAAACAAACACAAACAAAAAACACAAAAACACGCAACCAAAATAAAAACAATGTTGTTGTTTATCAGCTGTTAAGTGAATATTGCGTATATTTATTATACCTGAACGGTTAAAATATTGTTATCAATTAACCGAATATTGTTCCCAATTAAATTGCATACGAGAACATAGTATAAAATTACAATTAATTATTGTGCAATAAATACACAAATTGTTATAATATTTAGTAAAACTTAAAGTGAAGCACTGTCTTAAGTATGTTCAGTGAGCATATTACAGTTTTCCGAACACCTCCTGGTGATATTCGACAACGCAAATGTCATCAACGACAAAAAAAAAGAAAAAAAAAAACAATGTTGTTGAAACAACCAGCTGTTTTGTTTACCAGCTGTCAAATGAATATTGCTTATATTATATCTGAACACTTAAAATATTGTACTCAAATAACCGAATATTGGCTCAATAAAATTGCATGCTTGAACATAGTATAAACTATTAACAATTTTAAAAGGTCAATGAGCTTTTTAAGCTTTTTTAACCTATATTTGCCGTTTATTTTGAACATTTTCTTAGAAAATATTATTTTTCTTAAACAAAAAATCATAAATAAAGCAGCATCATTGTATTAGTTTTTATGTTAATTATTTAAAATTTTAAAATCATTGTATTTTTTTGTCTTTTATTATCATGGCTTTGTCTACTACGTCTCGTCTCGCATAAGAAAGGAGGGGCTTTAGATGAATCACAGATTTTAACCCTCAAGCTTTAAATGTTAATTTTTTCTTGTTTTCGTCTAAAATATGACAAAACAAAAATTTAATTGAGTAGGAGCTTAAAGTCAAAAAAAAAAAAAATTAAATTGTTTAAAATTTATAGAAAAAAATATACTAATTTGTCATTATGCTAAATGATGTATTTTTTTAACGTTTATTTTTCTTATGTTTCTTCTTAGTAAATTAATGTTAATTTTAACATCTAAGTGGCATAATGACCTTGTTAAAATTAAATTGTTAAAAAAAAAAAAGGAAAAAAAAGAATGCATTTTTAGTTGTTTAATTTGTTCATTGAGAAACATTTTTTTCATTTTTCATTTTTAGATGAGAAAAAACCCGAAATTCTTTTCTTCTCATGCAGAAAAAAATTATTTATTGCTTTAGAAAAGTCAGATCCTGGCCCAACCTAGTCCATGGCCATGGTGCTATTCTTGGAAGACATGCGGTTCGATTATATGGTTCCTTATACCATCCTCAAAACAGGAATTTCTGGTCTAAAGATCAGGAGGTTCCAAATGTGGTACCCTTGAGGCTTATACTGTGGGTTAAGGCACCTGATATTTAATTTTCTTATAGGCTGCCTGACAACGGCAAAGTTTTCTAAACAGAGGTTAGGGCGGTGCAATGCTTGTGGGTGGTGGGATTTTCCCTGAAAATCTCTTAACACGTTGACTGCCGCGGCAATTTCGGAAATACATTACCGTTGTATAGTTAACCGTTTTTCTCATCACCGAAGCCATATATTGGATTTAAGGTGTTCTTTGAGTCTATCTGCCGGTCAATAGGCCTGTTAATATGCTTTGGCAACTTCTAGAAAGTAGTGCGCATGGCTCAAATATCTTACTATCGTAAACTGGCCACGCACGCCAACATTGACTTTTTGTTCTTTTCCCAGAAGCCATTTATCTATACTAGCACTGATATAATACGATTTTATTCGTAGTTACACAAAAATGACAGGTTTAGTGAGTACGAAATAACTCGTAGTTGGCACCCAAATAGCGAACGCAATCTACGAGTTATCTCGTAGTCAGCAGTCAACGTGTTAATTTACTCAGACAGCCAGAGTGCGATTAAGTCCCAACGAACATAGTTTCAATATCCATCTTTATTCATGAATGTCTAGGATTTCTCAGGGAAACTTCATTCAAACGTAACTCTTTCATGGGTTCTAAGACATAGCGTTATATGTAATTAAAAATTGCATTGCTGCTAAGCTGGCCAGAGCCGGTAAGGAGCTCACAATCTCCGATGTATTACAGGGCATAGGTTTTTGCCTCAGTTAATTTGGATTTTAACCACATGTTATACAAGGAGGCACAATCTCGTTGGCAGCTGGAGGGTGTATGTAATATTATTAAATCCTGCTCGGTGCGTTCACCCGTGGCATCACAACGGGCCGCTATGCGTGCTCAAGTGAGCTTTGTGATATCAGAGCTACCACTCCGACCTAAACCTAAACCTACTAAATCCTGCTTGGCATGTATGGATAGGCAGAGGACCGACGATCTTCGCTCACTTAAGTCGCATGGCCATACATCGCATAAAAGCGATTCTTACACGAAATTGGACTTTTGGTAAGCATACCGAAAGACTTGGCATTCCAGCAAATGTCTCCTGCATTAGCGGCGGATCCTGCGAGAAGGAGAAGGAGACTGTCTTTCACCTTAAGTGTCAGTGACCTGCTCATGTCATAAGTAGACGGAGGTTTTTTTCCCCAGTTTCTCTATAATAAAGTTCTAAGGTGAAGTCTTATTTCTAGACAGCAATTAATTCTATTTAACCTTAAAAAGATTTAAAGCGTCATCGAAATTTCTGTAAATATTTCATTCAATTTTTTATTAAACACGGAAAACAACTACAATTTCGTTAAAAAATGATTTAAAACAATAATAATACATGCATACGTTATAATATTTATCACTTTTTCTATATATTAAAATATTTTAATTCACTTCATTTCAATTTATTTATTTTAATTCAATTTATTAAATTTTTCCTTTTTTTCTTACTCTATTTCCAGCTCTGGTCGACGGCATATGGTGGGTTCCAATGCCTTAGCCAAGTAAGTATTAAAAATTCTATTCAATTTAACTGCACTTACTGTATAATACTATGTTCAGATATACACTTTTATTGAGTCAATATTCCGTTCATTGAGTACAATATTTTAAGTATTCAGACATAATAATAATATACGCAGTTCAGCTGCTTATTCAATATTCATTTGACAGCTGGTTGTTTCAACAACATTGTTTGTCGTTATTGACATTTGATGCTCACTGAACATACTTATGACAGTGCTGTATTTTAAGTTTTACTCAATATTATAACAATTTGCTTATTTATTGCGCAATAATTAATTGAAACTTTATATGAAATATTGAGCTCAATAATGGCGTTTATTGCGATTTACGCAATAAAGGTGCATATCTGAACAGCGTATAAACTAATTTGTAACAAAGTTTTCATTACATTTCCCGGTATTTACTTTATAAACCGTCTGGTAACACAGTTTTCTTTAAAGAAATTCATTCAATATCGGTTTGAAAAGCATTGCTTCAGAGTAATGTAAACAAAACTAGGTAATACTATAAATGAATTATACTTTGCATAGATGGCAGCTTATGCCAACAGTGAATTTTAAACTGTATCTTGCTTTTAGCAAAGTCGCACACCAACATATTTTCCGCTATTGTTTTGTTAATGATTGCTTAGTTAAGAAAATAACCTCCAAAGTTTGTACAAGCAATGCAGTGTTTATTGTGAATGATTAAATTGCTTACCCAATAAACCAATTAATGAAGGCAAAACTGATGAGCATATAAAGGAGATAAATAAAAAAAGATTTTCTTTGAGAAAGAAAAACTATAAAGAATTATTTTGATAAATTTCAAATGACGTTTTTACACATCTCTTTCTTCTCTACAGAATGATATAAAGCGTTCTGTGGCGGGGTAAGCTCCCCTCCCTCCTGATCTTATGCCTGCTTAGCGCTTTGAATTCTTACATGGATTGTTATCCAGCAGAGAGAGACTCCACGCTAAAGAACTTACATTTCTTGATTTCTTTAAGAAACCTCTGCAAAATGGTTGTAATTTCATATGACGACTTATCTCGTCATAGCTATTTTAAACTTAATTTAAAATGTTACTTAATAAAAACGTTGTATTTCAATAAGCTAAATATATTTTTGTTTTGCTTGTTCTTTACAGTCAATTATATCGTTCTTCCAGTTTTAATTCATCCGGCCGTAGTTCTAACTGTGATAATTCTGAATCTGATATGTATCCCGATATGGAGGATGTACAAAATATTAATTATAAGGTAAGTTTATAAGAAAATTTAAGTTTTTTTGTGTTATAAACATCCTTTTTACATCTATTAACTGTGTGGGCAATTAAACTCTTAGTATTATTTGTGACGTTTATATACGTCATGCTTTGTTTTTAGTAGAAAAGAAAGAAATACAACATTATTCTCAAAGAACTTGAATATATTATTCAAAAACTAACTGTAAGCTAACGAAATCCGTATAAATTGCTTATGACGTTTATATACGTCATGCTTTTCCTTCGAAAGAATAAGCAAAAGTAATAATCTTTCTTAGTTTTTGGATTATTTAAGAGAAATCATCATCCAATTATTAGAATTTGTTAAAAACATGTGAAAATTATTGATTTTATTTAAGACGTTTATATACGTCATTGTATATTTTCGTTGAAATAAGCAAGAATACTTGTGGATTTTACATTTACTGAATATTTGAAGGAAATTATGTTTAAAATTAGTTGGAATTGTTGATTTTATGTAAGACGTTTATATACGTCATGTTTTATTTTCATTGTAAGAGGCATAATAAGTCATTACTTTTCACATTTCTTAAATATTTTTGATATTTCGAAGAAATTTAAAGTTTTTCTAAGACGTTTTGCATAAAATTATAACATTTTTTAATGTTTTTTGGCAAAAACTAATAAAAAGTTATGTGTTTCAAAGTAGTCTTGAATTAAGAATATAAAATAGAAACTTCTTTTATTTTCTTTTTCCGTTTCCCGTTTCGGTTTTGTATAGAAATATGTATACGAAAGTGATATTACGTGATACTTTTTTGTGATTTCCTTTTTATTAGTACCTGCACATCTCTAACATTTCCTTAATATTGTCTTTTGAATTTCTTTTTCAATAAAAGATACACAAAATAAATTAAAATTTATTACAATTGCATGCGGTAAAGAAAGAAAAAAATTTAAATTTGCATTCAATTTAGTTTGTTTGCTTCTTGTCTGCTGCTTAACCGTCCTTCCGTTCCATTCCATGCAACGTCAGTCAATCTCTGGCAATACAAATACAAACATTAAAAATAACTAAAAACAACAATTTTTTTTAATTTTTCTTTCTTTAATATTATGCAATTGTGTTATATCTTGCCACAAAGTCTGTTTAAATTCTAAAACATTTCTTGTATGGGAGTCAACTCAACTCCACAATAACGTATGAAGGCTGAGTTCCAGTGTGTGTGTATTTACAAGGTGTGTGTATGTCTGCTTTAAAATTTTGAACACGTGTTACCAGCTTAAAATGTAAATATCCGTTGCAAAATCGTAGAACTAAAGACATACCAACTCCCGCACTCTCTTAATTGACAGGCAATTGGTGTCTGAAACTAAAAAAAAACAAAACTTTAAAATGCAAATAAATTGACAGGTTTTTCTTACAAAAAGTATGCTACACTCGGTAATAGTATCACCATTAAGCATTTATATTTTTCATTTTTCTAAAATTCTTTGAAAAATAATATTTTACTTCATGACGTATATAAGCGTCATAGTTTTTTAATACTTCCATCATATTAAATTATCAATAATTTACCAAATTAAACGCAAAACCATATAAAATCACAATTTTAAACATGACGTCTTAACTCGTCAAGAGAAATTTGTAGCTAGTTATGCTATGTATCATCATTAGACATATATATTTTTCATTTTTCTAAGAAAAATTCTTTGAAAATTAATATTTTACTTCATGACGTATATAAGCGTCATAGTTTTTTAATAAGTCCATCATATTAAATTATCAATAACTTTCCAAATTAATCGCAAAACCATATAAAATCACAATTTTAAACATGACGTCTTAACTCGTCAAGAGGAATTTGTAGGCAGTTATGATGTTTTTAAAGTTTTTGCTAAAGGATATCGCAATATTGAGAAATGTATTCATTAATATACTTAAAAACATGCTTAAATTTTGAATGACGTTTAAACACGTCATACTATTAAAATGGATTTTTTCATGTTTTTAAGGCTTAAATCAAAATCTTGTATCATAATACAAGAGGTTTATAGGTTGATTTGTATTAATTTGTCTCTCTTTAAGTGAGTTTTTGTTTTAAACCAAACATTTCAAATTAATTTCTAGCAAATAATTACTGTAGGAGGTGTAGCTTTAAGCTGTTTGTTGATGGCCACCCACACACATATGCTGCTGTAAGACAAAGTCAATAAATTATTGAATAATAAATTTTGGCAAAAAAAGAAAAAGAAATAAAATGTAAATTATTGCTGACTTTGTGGGAATTTAACAGACAGCGTTTCTGGAGTGGTTTATACAGATTTTTTTTAATGATTATTTATTGTTTATAAAAGAAAAAAACAAGTTCATTTACCTAAATGTAGGCTATAGTTTGCATACACGTTGTATTTATTTTATTTTGTGCTAAACACACAGCCCCTTAAATGCATACTTTGTTTATATATTGATTTTTCTTATAAGCCAGCCTAAAAATATACTTTAATATTCTAAATTTGTTGTTATATCAGCACACAAGCACACACAGGCACACACACAGTCATACAGAGAGCGAGAGAGAGAGAGAACGTTGTTTAAAGGCAATAACAAAAGAAGAGACATTTTTTGCTTTCTTTTTAAGCTGCTTAAACAACAATTTTACCTGTGAACTGAATTTACTTTTTTCCATTACGGGGGCTTAAGGTTTTAAAAACGCTTCTAATTGTTTAGAAACCCAATAACAACAACAGCGATTATTATTACTAAATGAGAACACGTTGTTGTAGCCAATGCATGCACATGTAAGTCGATTATGATGCCCGCAATTAAATGCACTTAAATTACTAGTAAAGAAAACGTAAAATAAAGAAAACGTGCTAGAAAGAGAAGAAACCATTAAAGAAAGTGTTTGATTATCATGTACAACAACACATACACTCTCTCTACGAAATTAAGAAATTCTTATGTGCTGTTTCTAGAAGACGAATGGCTTCAGACGTTCGTCTATTTTTTTTTTCTTTTTTTTTAGTCTTAGTGTTTTTGCCAGAATACTTTTGGTTTTGTTTTCAATTTTGCAAAAGAATTTTTTTTTGAATTTTTAATGGTTTTCCTACTTTTATTTTAATTACAAATAATAATACCACCTGGTACATATTGTTTTTTGTACTCTTTGTGCTCTATTTCTCATAACCGATAAGATGGCAACAAATCGGTTTTACATTCTTTGCCTTGTTGTTATTGTTTTACCCCGTTTTTTCTCAAACACTTGCTGAGAGCAACCCAGCAGCAAACAGTAACAAATTACAATTATGTAAACAAAATTGCAAAAGCCATGGAAAAAAAAACAACCAAACAATAACGAAAGCCGTTAGCTATAGACGAGAGAGGGAAAGTAAAGGAACCTCAACATATGTTTGTTGTCTGGCATAAAACCCATGTGTTTTGGTATACAAATGCACCCACATTCTTCTTCTTCACCGTCGTCTCTGGCTCTAGTTCTCTCAGCCTCTCTTAACCCAACCACTGTGCATGTCATGTGTGAATGTGTTTAGGTTATGCCATATTCATACTGTGCTGGTGTCGCCTTGGTGTTATTGCTTTATTTGTTGTTAATTTGAATATCAAACCTTTTGCTTCGTTTCATTTCGTTTTTTTCACTATATTTGCATTGTTTTTATTTTTTTATGGTGGTGGGTAGTGGGATTAAGTTCGTTTGTTTTTTTTGTTTTGTTTTTGGTGGACCGTTAGATTTTCTTCATTAATGTTGAGTAAGTTTTTTTTTTGTTTGACTTTTTCTTTCTTTTTAAGACAGGGAGCCATGTTTCTTATTGTTTTTATAAGTTTTGTTTTGTATGGGTGTGTGTATGTGTGAGTTTCAATTGCTTTCAAACTTGTAGGTAGCTTTTGTAACAGTTTTTTTGAATTTAAAAACCAAATTTAATTGTTCTCGTTTGAGTTTTTGTTTTTTAATGAATTAATGTTGCAGAAAATGTACTTTTTGATAGCTTGGGAATCTTAATCTAAGTCAGATAGTCTATTTTACTTGTTTTTTTTTATTATTTTTTTACTATCTACAGTAATTATGTTATGAGCATAATTTTAATGTTTTTTTTTTTCTTCTTCTATAATTATAAACACACCTTAAATTTGTTTAAACAGAATTTTCTTTCCTCACATGAGTGATTTTTAAGTAAAATTTTTTAGAAATTTTAATATTTTTTAATGAATTCAAGTTATTTTAGAAAATTTCTTGATTTTTCTCTTCAGTTTTAATGAAAACTTAAGGAAAATAAAGATTTTAATATTTTCCTCTAAGTTTTTAATTCAAACTAAAAGTTAAACACAAATTTTAAATGAGATAAAAAAAAAATTAAAGCCTACTTTTAAGACAATTAATTTTAAAAAACATTTGCCTACTTTAAGGATTTCTTTTAATTAATTTTTTACTCTTTTTATCTCTCTTTTTAGGTAAGTCTCCTGTTTAAATCCCTATTTTTGTTGCAAAATAATCGTAAGTAATTAAATTAACCCGCTAGTAACTCTTTAACTCAATGTTTTATTAAATATTTTAACAGTTGTCATGACAATTTTCTTTCTGTCTATGTGTTGTGAATAATTTTGCCAAGTGCTAATTTTAACGATTTTTTTCTTTATTTTTTTAAACCTACCTTTACTTGCATTAATTTTTTCTTTTGGTCTGCAAACTAGTACCAGCTGTTTATTCTTTCAATAAACGCCTTCGAAAAAAAGAGACAATTTTTTATTGTTGTTGTATTTGTTAAATTTATTGTTAAATGAAACGTTAGTTGTTGTTTTCTGAAATCATTCAAGCCATACTGGCCATAACAAAGATAATGCTAGTAAAATTCAATGAAATAAGGGAAGTATTGCCTGAAAACAAATTGTTAAATTATTTTAATTGTTGTTTTTCCGTTTCTTATACATGAATTTATGGTTTCCTTAAAGAAAACCACTTTTAAAATGGTTATTTTCTTATGACGTTTTAACTCGTCATACTTATTTACCACTAAATTTGTACTGCAAAACTCATATGACTTGATTTCTTTTAAAAACCACTACAAAATGGTTGAAATTCGATGTCACGTCTTAACTCGTCATTAGTATTTTAGACTAAATTTACACTAAAAACCTAAAATTTCTTGATTTCTTTAAGAATACAGTATAAAATGATTGACGTCTTAACCATTTTAGTATAAATTTAACATTTTTCTTAACCCATTTGCTGCCAAGCCCAAAATTATATGAAATCATTCCCATTGCCATTTATATTTTGAGTATTATTGTTTATCAAAACCCTGTTATTTCTTGGTAAGAGCACATATATTATCATACATAATCATTTACAAGCAGAAAACCAAAGACGAGTATACTCGTCGTTGGCAATAGGACGGCAGAAGGCAGTTGTATCATGCCCAACTTTATCTGAGTTGGTTTTAGGGTTGTTTTTTCCACCCAGACATTAGCTGCATAGCTATCTGTCACCCAAGATTTCCTTACAAGCTTTCTGCATATTATTTTGGCATGTATGGCCTGCACTTCTCAAGGTTTCCCTGCAATCCTTCTGCATATCATTACAAAATGCCTGGCCTTGCTTGAAATGCTCTCTACCCTATGTATACGTGCCTTGCCTGTCAGTTTACTTACAATCCAGTGTCATTCTGAGATAATCTATCTCCATTTATTTATAAATTTCCTTTGGATTGCGATTCAAACATTTTCTATCTTTAGATTTCCTCTTTTCCAGTTTTTCTTTTGCTTGCGAAAAGTTGTTTTACTTGTTTTTCTATAAGCTTACCTTCCCCTTCCTTAAATGTTTACAATTGGTCTAACATTTGCACTAACAACAATAACAATGACAACACTAACTAACAAATTTTGCAAGGCAAACGACATTTTTTCAACAGCCGATATCATTTCAGTAACTATTTATGGAGGCTTTGTATTTGTAGTGTTTTTTTTGTATATTTTTTTGTTTATTTTATGGTTTTTAGAGATAATGAATAATAAATTTTATTATTTACCAATAAAAATTAATAAAACAAAGTAGTGTTTGGAAATAAACACCCTCTTTTCAAGAAAATACAAGAATATTGCAAATTTAACACTCTCCAACACTGTTTGTTGAATTGGTTAGCAACGCTCTTTCCATTTAAAAAAGTAACAACAAATATGCCGGTTTATTTTGATTTCATTCATTAAAGGAGACTAGTACCTCGTATATACTTCATATACTTTTCTCATAATAATGCATAATAACTCTTGCTCTCTCTCACGGCTCTTGTTTATGGTTTTTTCATATTGTTTTACACCAACAATAATATATGCATTTAATATTTGTTGTTGTTGCTGTTGTTCTTTATAATATATTGCATTTTATGCATGCTTTTTTAATAGTATGTAGTTGCAGTAGTGGTAGTAGTAGTTTAGCTTAAAAGTATGTTTGTTTGTTTGTTGGTTTTTCTTGTTATTGCCTTTACTGGTATTATAGATTTTCTTGTTTATTTTTTTTTGTGTGTTGTATAGCGCTGTGTGTGTGTTTGTGTGTGTGCAGTTTCTTGTTTTCTTTCGTTTGGTTGTTATTATTTTTATGGTTTTAATTTTGTTTAGCTGTTGTATATTGGGTTTAGATCGTTTTCAACGTTTGACTCGTTAACACGACTAGTTTTTCTAATAGAAAGAAAAGTCGCTCGCTCGCTCGCTCGCCCGCCGCCGCTTACGGTCGTATTTGTTTAGTTTATTTGTTTCCGTTTGTTACGTTTTATTTCGTTTCGCTGTACTATTTGCTTTTGATATCGTTTCACTACCGAGTGTTCCTAATGCGGTTTAATTAGTGTTTTTATTTCGTTACCATTACATTTCGGTTTTTATAATTAAAATGCCGTTGTTGTTGTCGCTATTATTACGGGGCAGTGTAAAGCAGCATTGGATAGATTTTAAAGGGTGTTCATTGTTTATATATTTTTTAACACTTAACAACACCAACACCAATACTCTAGCGTGTGCATAATGCGTGTGCCCTTAGGCAGTGTTAACAGTGCTAAACTGCACAACAGTGGTAAATGAAATGAAAGAGAAAGTTTTGTTTGGTAAAAGAAAAAGAGCATTTTAATTTAATTTAAAAGCTCTGTAAAGAAATTAAATAAATGGTGTGTTTAAGAAATATTATAAAATAATTATTAAATTGCTTAAATTGTTTGAATAATTAAAACGCGACCATATTGATTATTTTCGCCTTGTCTGTTTATATTACATGGCCTGCACGCTGTCTCTGCTGTTATGCTTTCGTTTAAAGAGAAAAACATCGCGCAACAAAACAAAAGCACCTGCAGTATTAGTGACATTCACTTTTATCTGTAAAGTCCAAGCAATTAATCTTAAAAAAAAAAAAAACAGAAAAAAATAAAAGAGAAGAGAAGAAAATAATAAAATAACGATAATTTTTATAATTGCCAATTATTGATTAGCAAAACATGTAATTAAAGTGAACTGAAACGTTTTAATGAACAAAACATTGTATGAAAATGCAAAAAATAATAGAAAAAAAATTAATTTAAAATAAAAGATAATTTCCTTAAAAAAGAAAACTTATTCTTTACACAATATGTATTCGTATTTTTTTTTTGTGTATTTTGAAAAGAAAGAAAGATTCTGGTTGTTTTAATTGAAGTGCTTCAAATCTCATTAATTAATGATACACTAGAGATCAGAATCAAAAGTTTGATCAGATTCTAGAAGCTAATAATGAACAAATCCTATGTTAATGCTGTTAGACAAACAACATAACCTCTCTTGGTGTAAATCATGGCTTTAAAACCGTATGCCAAGCTTCACCTTATTATGTTCAAGATGTTTTTCGCTTAGTGTTGTGGCATATTACCTGAAATGGCCGTAGTCCAGTAGGTGATGTTTTTTCTTATTAGATTAGATAGTCCAAAAAACGAATTATTAAAAAAACATTTATTTCGGGGACTTTCTCTCTCTCCCTCTCTCTCTTTTTACCCTTTGAGGATAAAAAAAAATGTTTCACAAAAATCTATCATTCGGAGACGACGTTTAAACTGTAGAGCATAGCTACTCATGGATAAAATTAACATACACAACAAGGTTGGCGGTGTGAGAAGCTAGGTTATAATCCAAACTAAACGGTTGTAATGACCATTTAGGAAATTAAATAAATATTACTACAAACATGAAAAATTTGTAGTTTTTAAACGTTTAATTGCTTCAGTTTTGTCCCTTACTGTATTTATTAGCACTCCCCGGTATATGTTAAAACAAAATGTGTTAAGCCTTTTTGCCAAAAAATTTTTTTTGTTATCTTAAAATAATTAATTTTTAATCTCCGGTTTTTTTTTTCTTTATCATTTAACGTCACAATACACACATGTATTGTCATTTGATAATTCCAAAGAATTTTTTGTGTTGTTCGGTATACTAATAAAAAGATAAATAATTACTCAGCAATTGTTTCAACTCATTAAGAATATTTAATTTTTATGTTTTTTTATAGTATTTTTATTTCTTATGTATTTCTTTTATTTTGATATTTTCATTTGATTTAATTTTTTATTTTATTTTATTTTTTATGTTATTTTTAATTGCTTTTTTACTTTATCTCTTCAGCTTTTAATTATTATTTTTCTCTTTTATTTTATTTATTTTTTATATTTTATATTTATTTTGTATTATTTTTATTTCATATTTATTTCCTTTTATTTTGATTTTTTTTGTTTAATTTTTTATTTTATTTTTTAAGTTATTTTTTATTGCTATTTGAAGAGATAAAATTCAAATTTTAATTATCATATTGTTTTTATTTTACCTCTACTATTTTGTATTTATTTTTTATATTTTATATTTATGTTATTTTGTATTATTTTTATTTATTTTTGTTTTTGTTTTTATTTTGATTTATTTTATTTTATTTTTTATATTATTTTTTCCTATTTGAAGAAATAAAATTCACCTTTTCATTACTATTTTATTTTTATTTTACCTCTCCTATGTTGCATTTATTTTTATTTTTTTGTTTAATTTTTTTCTTATTGATTTTTTTTTATTATTTTATCTCCTTTAGTTTGCATTTATTTTTGTTTTTAATTTTTTTCTTATTGTTCTTTTTATTTTGTATTTATTAATTTTTTTCGTTTATTTTTTCTACTTATTTTTTCATTTTACCTCTTTTATTTTGTATTTATTTTTTATTAATTTTTTTTTATTTATTTATTTTTTATTAGTTTATTTATTTTTTATTGATGTTTTATTTATTAATTTATTTGTTATTTATTTATTTATTTTTTATTTATTTATTTATTTTTTATTTAATTATTTATTTTTTATTTATTTATTTATTTATTTTTTATTTATTTATTGATTTTTTTATTATTTTATCTCCTTTAGTTTGCATTTATTTTTTGTCTTTAATCTTTTTCTTATTGTTGTTTTTATTTTGTATTTATTAATTTTTTTCGTTTATTTTTTCCTATTTATTTTTTTATTTTACCTCTTTTATTTTGTATTTATTTTTTATTTATTTATTTTTTATTATTTTTTTTTATTTATTTATTTTTTATTTATTTATTTCTTTTTTATTTTTAATTTATTTATTTATTTTTTATTAATTTATTTTTTTATTTATTTATTTTTTATTTATTTATTATTTATTTATTTTTTTTTATTTATTTATTAATTTCTTATATATTTATTTATTTATTTTTTATTTATTTTTTATTTATTTATTTATTTTTTATTATTTTATCTCTTTTATTTTGTATATATTTATTTATTTTCTATTATTTGTTAGAAAATATACCATTTAACGTACAAAAATTATAATTTATTGATTAAAAAATTGTTTAAAAATTGTTTTTTTTAATGAACCCTCTTATCTGTATTAAATTCATAATTCTTGCCTTAACTGAATGCCCTTAGTCTTTTTAATGCTCTTAGAATAAAGCAAATACTCTCTCTTTATTACTGTATGAGTGTTTTCCATTAAACGAAATGGCATTCATATGTTCTGTTATTGTTTTACAAAAACAATGCCATGCAATAAATTGGGAAAACATTAAATAAAGAACGGCGGCGGCGGCACACCATAAAAAAATGTAAACAATTCATGTTTTTAATGAAGTAAACACATATGGTAGGATTTTCTTTGCGTTGTTGACATAAGGGGTGTATTATTATTTGTGTGTTTGTGTTGGGTGTAAGAGGGCTGGGGAGAGACTTCATCGCAGTACTCAATGCAATATGCAGTTAATTTTTTCCCAAAAGGGCTTATTGTTTATATTTATGAAGTTCTTAAGAAAACACAGGAAATTTATATAAACAGCGACAGAGAGAGAGAGAGATAAAGAGAGCATAAGAGAATTTTCATTAATTCTAAGCACTTTGAGTTGTTTTGTTCTCTGTTTCAGTGTCTTTGGCTTTTTGTGTTTGTAATTAGATTTTGATTTTAAGTGTAATTGTTGTTTTTGCTTCAATATAAATTTTGTTGTTGTTATTGCATTAAAAGAAATCACTTGATATTGTATGCTTAAGTACAATAAAACATCTCTTTTTCAAGAGCTTTTTAAAAGAGCCTTAAAAATGGGGAGAGTATACATACATGCATGTGTACATATGTATGTAAGTATATGTGCAAAGAGGCTTATGGTGTTTTCTTATTTCCTTTGCTTCAAAGAATGTATTCTTAAAACTCCTAAGTGTGTGTTCTTAATTGTCTGTTAAGTTTTCATACTTTTAAGCTGCTGGCTTTATGTTAATTTCATTTGTTATGGCGTTTCTGTCTGCACTTTTTCCTTTTTATTATTCTTATTGTCGTTGTGCCTTTTTATTTCTTTATTGTTGTTGTTATTGTTGTTGTTATTATTACTGAGTATGATGATTTTTGTACTGCCATTAAATCAAATTCATACTCATTTGTGTTTATTTGTATGCACATACATACATACATATGTATGGATGCGATCATTTTCGTTTGATGTTTTGTTTATTTCTTTGGGGAGAATAATTTTTCCTTTCTTCTTTAGTGTTGTTGTTGTTGTAAATAAATTGTATGTGTGTGTGTGTTTATTTTTTTTTTTGCTGTTTCGTTCGTTTTGTTTTTCCTGCTGTGTTTCTTACTCGCAGGGGGTTCGTGAGTAGTTGAGCTGTTGTCCGTGAATTTAGTTTGCGAGATCGCATTTTCATTGATTAAACGTGACCACTGTGTTGAAATATATTTCAAATAAAAAAAATAAAAGAAAAATTATAATAAATTAATAAAAAAAAAATCTACAAAATAAATATATAAAAAAAAGCACTAAAGATTAACAAAAAAAATTTTAAAAAGTAAATAAACATAGAAAACTAAATTACTGTTATAAATTAAACCATGAAAATTATTTTAAAAAATTTCATTTCAATTCATATTAATTAAGAAAATAAAATAAACAAAATTAATGAAACAATAAATAAAAATTAAAAAAAGGAAATATGGGTGAAGCGATTTTCTTAATAAAAAAAATTTTAATTTACTAAATAGAAATTTAAATTTAAATAAAAAAAAAGTTTTCTAAACAATTATTTAAACAAAGAAAATAGAAATTTCTTTATTCTTATCAGCATTTGTCACAGTAACACACATAAACTTCCAATAAAAATTTAAACAAATACAGAATTATAAATAAATTAATTAAAAAAGAAAAAACCAAAACAAAAAGCAAAGCTTATAAATAAATATTTAAAGCTATTTACAAAAGCAATAAACCAAAAACAAACAAACAAAAAAAATATAAATGAATAAAAAATATAATAAAGCTTGCTATATAACATACTCGTATTAAAAAAATTTTATAAGGCAATTTCCAATATCGTCAATTTCTTAAAGCAAGAATTTTCCAATACTTTTATTATTCTTCGTGTTTTTTTTTATTTAATTCCAATATATTACACAAGTTAGAATTTTTTTGCTTTTAATTGAAGAATTTTCGAATATCGTAAATTGTATTATTGTTTAATTGCATGGAAATAATGTTTAATGAATAGTTTAAATTAGAAAAGTTGTCAATATTTAGTTGATGTATGTTTAAAATATTAGGTTTGTTTGGTTTTTGCGCGGGATTTTCTTATATCGTAAATTTTAGGAAGTAATAATTTTGTAATGCCTTTAATTTTTTGTTGTTTTTGGTAATTTAATATGATATTTTATTAGATTTGTAAGTTTTTTAGTGAATAGATAAAAATTTTCGAATATCGTAAATTGTTTTATTTTGATTTTAAGTATAAAAATTGCTTGGGATAAGGTTAAAATTGAAAGATATCGAATATGTTGGTAAAATAGGATTAAAATACGTAGGTTTTTCAAAAGTTTTAAAGATTTTTCGAATATCGTAAATTGGTTTTTGTGTTTTTATGCATACCAGTTGCTTTAGAGACTATTGAAATGGAAAGATATCAAATATGTAATTGTAATAACGTTAAAATTTTAAGAATTTTCAAAAATGTTAAAGATTTTTTGAATATCGTAAATTATTTTCTGTGTTTTTATACATAAAAATGTCTTTGGTAGAGGTAGAGGATTAATTTTTAGGCTTTTTCAAGGATTTGTGGACAATTTATGAATATCGTAAATTATTGTCCTGGGTTTTTATATATAAAAATTTCTTTGGAAGTTGTCGAAATTTGGTATGCTGTTGTTGAAGGACAAATTTTTAGGTTTTTTAAAGGACTTGTGGACAATTTATGAATATCGTAAATATTTATCCTAGGTTTTTATATATAAAAATTTCTTTGCAAGTTGTTAAAATGGAAAGATATTTATAATATATTGTTTTTGTACAGTTAAAATATACATTGTTTCTTAAATTTATAAAGTTTTTTTTGAATATCGTAAATATTTTTCATATGAAGTTATTTACTTTCCTGCATTTTTTTTAAGATTTTTAATTGATTAATTAATTATTTGTAACTTTATATGTTTTAGTATGTGAATGAAGATGCATATTTCCAATATCGTAAATTTTTTCCGAGTGCATTTTCATAGAAAAATTACTTTTTGTGTAATGTTTTTAATAATTCTTGGTTTTTTCAGTTTTCTAAAATTATTAAAGAAATTATTTTCTTTATTACAAATCCACGTGACTAGGCAAGAAGAACAATTTAAATTTTATTACCATGTTCTGCATTGTTCGTTCGTTTGTTCGTTTATTTTTTAATGTTTGGCTCATGACTTCCGCCTTTTCATTAGAAAGTTCTTCTTCTTCTGACCAGCACCAGCACCAGCAGCAGGGAGAAAAGAACGTATTAAAATACAATTTCGCCTCTTGTTACACCTTTTCTTCTGCTGTTTCTTCTTCTTCTGCTTTTCTTTTCCCTCTGTTAGTACCATTAGATGGCTAGAGCAGGAAAAAAGGGGAGGAAAGGAAGGAAACAAAATTAAATTTTTTGAAATAATTTTTTTTTAGCAACAACAACAAAAACATGTTTTTCTGGGTTTTCCTTCTTCTTGTCTAAAGCCATCAAAGCGTTAAATTATATTTTTCTACTTATTTTTCGTCTTTTTTTTTATGAAAAAAAAAACACCAAAACCTTCTGCTTTTGTTTAAAAAAAGAATTTTAGTTGGCTTTGGCTGGCTAGTTAGTAGCTATGCTATGTTGCTAGTTTGTTTGTTATTATTGTTGTTGTTTCTTTAAGTTTATTTTTATTACAATTTACATGAACATGATTTTATTCTAGTTTTTCTTTTCTTTCTTAAGCCAACCCAACACAACACAACACAACTAACGAGCCAACCCAACAAGTTCCACTAGTTAAAGCCTGCTTTCAAACTAAAAATGAAAAAAAACATCACCCAACTATGTACGCTACGCTCACAGCCAGCCATGAGGCTTAAAACAATTGCCATTTTTTTTTTTTTACAATCTTGTCTTCTATTATTATTTTTTTTTTTTTAATGCAACAATAGAAACAAATCTTGTATCGACGAGCATCTAATTGTGTTTTGTTGTTGTCGCTGTTGTTGTTTAAAGTTGCATGCTTCGCTGGTTTAAATGAAGAACTGAAAAATTCTTAAATTCAACAACGAAAAAAAAATTCTGTTCTCTTACAAAAAATCATCCATTATTCTATTAAGCTAAGCTTTATAATTCGTTTGTACATTAAAGGCAAAAAAATTAGCATTTTTTCAATTTTGTTTAATATCGTAACATTTTTTCCAATATCGTAAGTTTGAAATACAAACAGAATGCAGTAAATTTAGTAATTTTCCACTTCAAACACATCACGATTAACGAAATACATAGCATAATTTTATAAAGATTAAGTATTGTACATTTACGATATTCAAATATATCTGTAAATGTAATTCTTTTCCTAAGAAATCACTTTAGAATTGATTCAATATTAAGATTTTGTATAAATGTGATGAATATTTCCAATATCGTAAATTTACGATATTCAAAAATACAACCAGATTTAGCAAATTTTCATAATTACTACTGTAATATGGCTTCGACGAATATTTCCAATAACGTAAATTAATAATTTCAGAGCTTAACATATGTACATACATATTTCCAATAACGTAAGTTAGTAATTTCAAAGTTTAACGTATATCGTAACTATTTTGAATGAAATTTTTTCAATATTTTTGGATTATATTTGTGGTAATTATAATACATTTTTTACTGTTCTTATAATCCCAGAACTTTATTGCAATTTTTTAAAGATTTTTCCAATATCGGAAGATGTTTCCATATTGTAAATATTTCCATTCAAAACAATCTGTTTTAATTAACCTTGGTTTTTATGTTTTGCAAAGTTTTTAATAATTTCTTTAAAGTTTTTTTTTTTTTTTACTTTTTTCATGTAATTTGTTAATATCGTAAATTTCTTATGTAGTAATAAGCCCTAGAATTCAAGATTAATATTGAAATTTGGAAAATTTTTGGTTGCTATTATTGGTTTAATGGAATTTTAAAATAAATTTCATATAATTTTTCGAATATCGTAAATTTTGTTGAATATCGTAAAAAAATTTCTGGTTAGTTTGGGTTAAATTTATAAATCTTTATCGTTTTGGGCAGTTATTAAGTGTTTTTAGTTGATTTTTAAAGACAAATGAATGTGTTGCATTGTGTAACAAAATTTTACAATCTTTTTTATGCCCCAAATAAAAACTTTTTCCATTTTTATTTAAATGTTAAATATATGTTTTTATATGTTGCGCCATTATTATTTATGATATGAATCAATTTTTACTATATATTGAAAAATAAATTTCAATTAAAGCGGGCAAAAGAATTTTTATTAATTAAAATAAATGGCTACACAACTAGCATTACGATGTTGAATCTGACGATAGCAAGCAGATGACAACTATGCCATGATGATGATGATGGTGATGTGATGATTTGTCCCTTTCTCTCTTTTGCACTCTTTTAAAAACAATTTTTTTTTTACAATTTTAATAAATAAATAAAATTTTTTATATTCTTTTGTCCATTCCTCTCTCTCTCTCTCTCTCTTGAATATTTTATTAAAGTATTCTTGCGAAAAGATGCGTCAAATTTTTGTTTTTCCTTTTTAAAAATGATTCATTCCACTTGACATGAGAATATCTACATATCTATTGGGGCATACAACATATCAAAAAAACACTTAATTTTTCCTTGAATTTGACTGTGTAGTATTTTGCGCAATTATCGCTTATAACGGCCAACATCTGTTATTCATAGCTTTTTTGAATCATTCGAAAAGAAAAAAAAAGAAAACATTTATTGTTTAATTTTTATGAGTGTATAAACAAATAGAAAAATTAGATCATTTTCTTCTTTTCAAATAAATTTTGGGCCAAGATCGGCACTGTTTTGCACTCATAACAACTATGACTGTTTAAAAAAATTAATAAATTGTTTTAAATATTTTATTTGACATAAAATAATAGACAACAAAATGTTTAATTTTTATTAAATAATAGGTTTTTAAAGGCTTTACATTTTTGACAAATTTTCCTTTTCCAAAAAATTTAAACAAATTAACCAATATCGTAAATTTACGATATAAGAAAACTTAATGAAAACTGCCTAAAAATACTGGAAACGTGTTAGAAATTATAGAAATTTATAAATTTTACTCCAAAAAATTTACGATATTCAAAAAAATTAATTGAAATTTTCTTTTCCTCAAGCAAAATTCAAAATTTTTAAGCCAAAAACCGTGTTGCAAAGATGGGGACTTAAAAAATGTTCCCCTTTCAAATTTACGTGACACAGTATGATCAGTTAGTCAGTCGTGCAATGATGAAAAGGTTCAAAGTGTGGCAGAGCAGGTGCGTCGTTTCGGAGGGGTTAGAAAGAAGCTTGTCATATGTAAGGGGGTTTTGAAATATTTCTTGTTAATGACTTTAAGATTTCAAATAGAAATTTAAATTGAGCCATGCTGCTGCCTGTACGCAATATATAGAATGAATCAGTGAAATTGAATTTTGATTAGAATTTGAGGGTCAGGGGGTCTAGGTAACGATTCTAATACTACTTATCTCAAGTTTGAAAAAAAATCGAATTTATTTTTAAACTTAAACACGAATTAAGTAATAATTGATAAGAATTGCTGCTTTTATTAAATTCAATGAAATTTATTTTTTAAAAATTAATTTTTTTTAAATTCAAAATTTCCATATAAAGTTGAATTATGATTTGAATTTTTCTAAAGTTTCCCTTTTTAAAAAAAAATTTTTTTTTTTTCATAAATTTCACTTTTTTTTTCTTTCTTTCTTAATTCGCTTTCAATAAATTTAATTTAATTTCATTTAATTTTATGCATTTTACACCACAATTATAAAGAAAGATAAAATATGTTTTATTTTTTTTATTATAATTTTTCTTCATCCGATTTAATTATAGAAATTATTATTAATTGTAATGGGAGGGGGAGGGGGGTGTAGGCAATGAGACAGACAGACACCTAATGATTATGAATGGAGTGTAATGCAATGAATGGCATGGCATGGCATGGAACTGGAAATTGTTCGTTCAAGTGCCAAAGAAATTCATGTTTTTACACACAAAATAAAAAACAAAATTTAAATACAATACGCCACCACCGCAATACAACAATTCAAATAAATTAAATTAAATGAATACGAGTGGAAAAAATGCATTCGTAGCCAACTAAAAATAGAAAAAAATTTCATAAGAAAAAAAATGCATTAAAAATCGGAAACCAAACGATCATATGAAGTACCTGCATCTTAAGTGACTTGCTTTTCTTTTTCATTTTAATTATAATTTTCCAAACAATAAAATTTCCACATTGCCAGTGATTATCAACCCCACCCTATCATTAGTAACGAGGAAATTTCAAAAATTTTTATTTTAAAAGCTTTGTACAGAGAGCTGGATTCCCAAGTCTCTCTGTCTGAAGGGTAAACATAATGGTATTTATGATTATAAACATCTATGTTTGCCTCAAAGCTGAATTAGTTCTAGACATTGTGGAATGAAGAGCTTAATAACTCCTGCAGCTTCAGTTTCATACTCAGTGATAAATGAAAATTATGTTAGCATTAGCCAAACGTAACGTAACGTTCGTTCGTTTTTAGAATATGAAAAGCAATGATAATGCTTAGCGAAACGTAATGTAATTTCGGTAAGCATTTGCATTGATTTTCATCCTGTACTAAAAACGAACATACGTTTCGTTACGTTACGTGAACGTTTGGCTAATTCTAGCTTTACGCTGATTGCTCATCACATCGTCCTAATCATACATACATAATTGGCCGTTACAACCCTTCAGTCAGAATTACGGCCTAGCTTCTCACACCACTCATGTTGTGTGTGTTAATTTTATACTTGAGTGGCGGGACCTACAGTTTAACGTCGACTCCGAACGACAGATTTTTGAGAAATTTTTTCATGGCAATTTTTATTTATTCTCTGAGTTTTTGCCAGAAATCTGCTGAGAGGAAGTCGCTGACGAAATATTTTTTTTTTCATATTTCGTTTTGGGGCGCTAACCCAGGCTTTATGTCTAATAAGCGAACACACTACCTGCTAGACTACGGCGACATCGTCCTAATCAGAGGAATAAAAATATAAAAGGCCAAGAAAATTGCTGATCTTTACAATCCTGTGGATGTGAGAGCTTATTTATTTAATAAGGAGCTTTGCATATCGGAATAGCGAATGTTGATGTTAGGGGATTATCCCCGTACACTCAGTACTTGATGTAGTCGCTGAAACTACAACAGCCTAGCAACGTTTTCATTTGATCTACTTGGGTATGTAGATAGAGGGGACTGTCTACTCAAAAGGGTGCTGGTTACCCACACTTAGACCACCTGAGTCCCATGATGCCACAATTTTTCATTTTTCCCTAATCTCGGAATCATTCGGACCTTCTGATAAAGCCTCGCAGAATACCGATGTCCATACTTTGATAGTTCGTTCTGATCATCCATGTGGTAGACAGCAAGATGCCTTTTTCTACTCCGGCCTAGAGCCGGGCATGTACTCAATAGATGAAGAACAGCTTTCTCCTCTTCCTCATTTGTATAGCTTCTGCAGAAATCGTTTAGAGTAGATAGAGGGGGCTGTCTACCCAAAAAGAAATTAAATATCCACACTTAGACCACCTCAGTCCAATGATACAACAAATTTTCTTTTTTCCCTAGTCTCGGGACCATTCGGACCTTCTGATAAAGCCTCGCAGACCCATGCTTGATAGTTCGTTCAGGTCATCCATGTAGTAGACAGCAAGATGCCTTTTTCTACTCCATCATAGTGCCGGGCATGTATTCAATAGTTGAAAAACAGCTTTCTCCTCCTCCTCATTTCTAAAGCTTCTGCAGAAATCGTCTAAGACACTGTCTAAGAGCAATGTGGCCTGATATGAGTACTCAGTATGATTATCCATGTAGTAGATATCAAGATGCCTTTTCCTACTCCGGCCTAGTGCCGGGCATGTATTTAATAGGTGGAGAAGAATTTTCTTCTCCTCTCCCTTATTTCTACAGCTTCTGCAGAAATCATTTGCCAAGTGTCTAAGACCAGTGTGGCATGGCATGAGTACTCATTATGACTACAACATACAGCCTCTGCAGAAATCGTTTGCCAAGTGTCTAAGACCAATGTAGCCTGGCATGAGTACTCAGTGTGACTACAACATACAGCCTCTGCAGAAATCGTTTGCCAAGTAGTCTAAGACCAATGTGGCCTGGCATGACTACTCAGTATGACTACAACAACTATACTGAGCACGCTCAGATGGTGGCATCACAATGAGTCTAAATGTTTGACTAAGGGGTTACGTCCCTTTACTTAACCCCAGCTTTCTCGTACTTAGCTGAGTTGATTCCAATGATTTTCTGGGGTACTGCTTTGCTTCCCAATAATATCCCTTTAGCAGATTGTCGGATAGTATTAAAGGATTTTTTGAAATCTATGAAATAGTCGATGTTTAGATTACTCTGTTATTATCTAGAGAGTATTGATTTGGGGTATGAAACTTTTATTTCTTTAGTAATCTGCCTATTCATCTCACAGATTATTTATCCCTGTTTTATCTTGAAGTCGTCTTGTCCTGTATTATGACTGCTATCTGTATATGCACGTCGTCATAGTCTAGTCGTCTTGTGTGCTGGCTATTTAGACACGAACCTGTTTTATCTTGAAGTCGTCCTGTCTTGCATTTTAGACACGAACCTATGGTTCAAATCCCAGATCAGACATCGCTAACAAAATGAAAAATCGAACTACCTTTCAGCAGCCTTCTGGCAAAAACTCTGACTGTAAACTAAAATTGTCATGAAAAGTTTATCAAAAATCTATCTTTTAGAGGCAATGTTCAACTGTAGACTACTGCCACTCAAGGGTGAAATTAACACATACATGGGTGGGTATGGGTGGTATGAGAAGTTTGGTTGTAGTCTTGGCTAAAGTGTCGTCATGATCACCTTTCAATTCAAATTGCCATAACTTTCGATAACTTTATATTAACCGGGTTCTTTAAAGATGAAGGAGCATTAGTTTTTCTTTCCACATAGGTGAAATTAACACACACGTGGGTGGGTATGGGTGGTATGAGAAGCTTGGTTGTAGCCTTGGCTAAAAGATCGTTGTGAAGTTGAAGGAGCATTAGTTTTTCTTTCCTTCCATTATAGTGTGATGTTTGATGATCGGTGGAAGAGTTCAAATGTATGCATTAGTTATTAAACTGAACACTTTCATTTTGTTTAATTAATTTTAATTTGCAATGAAATGTTTTCTTTTTAATTACTTTGACATTTTCTTTGAATATATTTTTCTTTTTTTTTTTAAATTTTTTTTTTTTTTTTTTTATTTTTTTCTGGTTTTTTTTTAATGTTTAATAAGTGTAACAAATTAACACTATTTATTACATGATTTGACGTTAATAAACCACAAAAATATTTCAAATTACATTTTATTTCGAATTTTTTTTCATTTAATTTTTTTTTATTTTTTTTTTTCATTTTTTTCATTTTCTTTGTAACCATTTTCGCCTGTGCCATTTGATGGGAAGTTTACTCTTTTTTATGAAAGTCTGTTTTCTTTCTTTTTTTGCACTACGTTTTCGTTTTATTTTTCCATTTTATTTTTCCATTTTTTCTTTTCTGTTTTGAAATTCAAACGGCCTTCGCTAATTAAAATGACTGACGACGAGTACATGATGATGATAATGATGATCATGACTTCACAATTAACTCTCACATATGAAATGAATTTTCTTTCCTTTGGGAAAAATTGTTTTGGAAAATTGAAAATGATTATGAGTTTTTCTTTTCTTTTTTACCGCAGTTAAATAAAACTGTCATTGTCTTTCTTTCTTTCTTTTTTTCTTTCTTGGATTTTTTCTTTAAACTCAGCCTACAACTTTCACTAACAGCCTAGCTAGCTAGTCTCTATTCCTCTCCTTCTCTCTCTCTCGTGCATGCATGTACACATACACACTTGAATGAGTATGGTGTTATGTTTTTGGCAATATTGCCAAATAAAGATTGTCAACTTGGCGTGTGTAAAGCTGCTGCTTAAGCTGCACATCATGCAGCCAGTCATGCACACAGTCACAACAAGTGCATGTGAAGTTAACATAGCAGGCAAGGCCAGACTAACAAAAATGCATTTCGGATACGGAATTTATGTTTTCTATTGAAAATTTAAATAAAAAAAAATATGGAAGAGAAAACAAAAAACGGAAAGTGGAAATAGACTGTGTAAGATTGTCATGTGACAGTAGATGCTTGAAAAATGTAATATTTCTGGTAATATTAATAAAATCTGGCAACACGAAAGTTTCTTTAAAAGGTTTATTTTGGTAGAAGACCATCTGTTTCAAACTTCCAATATTCTATAAGAAGCTATCCAAGTTTAAAAACTAATGAAGCTCAGATTTTACTTTTCTATGCTTCCCTCCATTGCTCTTGTTAGGCCATCCTGCACACTAGCCGCTGTATTTGATCATACAATTACCTCATAGGTCACATTCCGTCTGAGCATTATGGTGTACATACTTACTTAATTAGTAATTACAACCCTTTTAGTTAGGACTATAACCTATCTTTTTTACGCCCCTAGTATAGGGTGAGTTAACTTTATCCATGAGTAGCGGTAAATACGTACATACATGTATAATTGGCGATTACAACCCTTCAGTCAGGCTTACGACCTAGCTTCTCAACACCACTCATGTTGTGTGCCTTAATTTTATGCTTGAGTGGCGGGACCTACAGTTTAACGTCGACTCCGAACGACAGATCGTTTGAGAAACTTTTTCAAGGCAGGTTTAATTTACTCTCAGAGGTTTTGCCAGAAATCTGCTGAGAAGAAGTCGCCGAAGAAATATTTTTTCCGTATCTCGTTTTGATGTCTGACCTAGGGTTTGAACAGTGGCCTTACGTCTAATAAGCGAACACACTTCCTACTAGACTACGGCGACGACAAAGGCCCTAGCCACTCATGGATAAAACACACGCGACGTGGGTGATGTGAAGAGCTAGGTTCAGAACCTGATTAAGGGGATGTAATAACCAATTAAGTTCGTATCCGATCGTTATCATCGCATGGATTTTAGGCACGGAGAGATTGAAGTTAGAGACTAACCCGCATACCTAATAAAAATTCCTTTAAACCTAACCAAAATTCATCTCCATACATTCATAAGAGTTATTAAGGGACCTTAGCCACTAAGTACTAACATCCGGATGCTAGGAATATCATACAACGGCTTTTGCCGTGTCTATAATGACGAGAAAAAGAAGAGATGACTACCGAACACAGAGATATTCTCTTTATTTGACTCGTTACTAGAATATCGGCTGACTTGCAGTCTGATTGTAAACCATGTATGTGAAGATAAATTCAAATTTGATTAGCAAAGATAAGAACCACAAATTTAACAGAGCTAATGTTAGTGTTAACAGAGCAATGTTAGGTGGTTAACAGAAAACACGAAAAATAGTCAAGAAAGAAATCACCCAAATATACGATATCAGGGACTTGCTGCAGACATCTGACTATATACAAATTGTAGCCTAAAGTGTCCCTAATAAAACCCAATATGTGGTATATCACAAATAATTTTGGAACTGGAGATATTGGGCTTCAAATATACCCTATGTTAACAGTGCCTGGGTAGGATGACAAATGATATCACAAGTTCCAAAATTATTTGGAATATACCATTTATTGGGTTTTATTAGGGACAACTAAGGCTACAATTTGTATATAGTCAGATATTTGCAGCATGTCCCATTTTGCCACAATATCCATTATCCGTTATCCTACCCAGACCCTGTGAACAAAGTGAATATTTGTATATAGTGGAATATCTGCTGCAAGTCCCTGATATCCTATATTTGAGTGATTTCTTCCTTGACTATTTTTCGTATTTTCTGTTAACCACTTAACATTGCTCTGTTAACTCTAACATTAGCTCTGTTAAAATTTTCTTGGTTTTTGTCTTTGCTAGTTAAATTTGAATTTATCTTCACACACATTTGTAAGCCAACTCCTGATGTTGATAGTCCAGATCAGATAACTAGGTCTTGTCGGTTGGTTCTGGGAAATCGCAAAAAGCGTTCCATTCTTTTAAACCTTCTGCGATGGTGCATCTGTACCACAGTTTGCAACTTATTACGAAGGCGCCTCATTCCATACAGCGTCGTCTTAGTAAGCCCGTATATATGCAGCATTAGCCTTCTGTGGACCAATAAATACCTCCCGTATTCACACGACGCCTGTGGAGCAATAAATAACTCCCGTATTCACACAACTACAGCCGCTGTCTGCTGTGACGCTGTGACTGCGTTTAATTATATAACGATTTAATTCAATTTCTTAATTTAATTTATTTTATGGTTTTCAATTTAATTTCTTCTCTAATTGAAACGTGACATTATTATGTTTGTTTTACAAAAAAAAAAAAAGAAAACAAATCATAATTTTCTAACAATAATAATCACAATAAATTTATTGCATAAACCCATGGCTTTTTTACAACTCTCGCAAGCCAATACAAAATTATTAAATTTCTATGATAATACGATTACAAAATCAACAACGAATTGTTATCTCGTTTTCATTTCATTTAAGAAATATTAAAAAAAAAAAAAAAAGGAAAAACAAATAAAAAAAATGAGACTAGCTTGACCAATGTAGGCGGTTTGATTTGCTATACAATGGTTGACCCCCCTCCCCCCCACACAACAAACAACGCCACCAGATGCAGTCGGTAGTTCAAGATATTTTTGTGTTGGACATGCTGGGCCAATACAAAACCCCAAAAGAGACAGAGAGAAAAGAAAAAAATAATTAAAATTTCTGCTTGAATAACTGCTGAAAACAAAACAACAACAAAATGGGGGGAAAATTAAAAACAACAAAAAAAATGAGAAAGAAAAAATTTTGCCAAGAAAAATATTTCAAAACCTTCAGTTGAGAGAGAAGAAAAAAGCAACACGTGACGTTAAGAAAAGGACAGAAAAAGGCAGTAGCAACCAGGAAGTTGCTGCTTAAGTGTTGCCAACTATTTATTGGGTGTTTGAAAAAGTTCGGTTATAGGTTTGACCGAAAAGTTTTTTCCATTGAAAGAAGCTTTATTGAACTCATCAGGAACCGTTTTTGAAATTTTGCTAGTAAAACAGCTGTTATGCCATCAGCATAGTATTGAACTTCTGTACCTGGCAAGCCTGTTCTGAACTCTATTATACGGGAAC
This sequence comes from Sarcophaga rosellei, assembly GCA_930367235.1. Classification (NCBI taxonomy): domain Eukaryota; kingdom Metazoa; phylum Arthropoda; class Insecta; order Diptera; family Sarcophagidae; genus Sarcophaga; species Sarcophaga rosellei. The sequence continues at coordinate 7,601,398 of OV884020.1, read as the reverse complement.
GAGATTTGACAGTTTACTTTAGGGATACTTCACAAAACTCGATGAGAGGTTATCACGAGAATGGTGGTAAACACGATAACAGGCGCCTCGAGAAATGCATCGCGTAAGGCATTGTTTACTATCCTTAAATGTCTACCACCAAGCATGTTTGCAGAAGTAACTGCGAATAACACAGTGGGATTGCGCGGCTCCAGAGCCGCTTGTGTATACTTAATCTGGAACTCCCTTTTATCTGCACGATACCGGAACCCGCTTTCTATATGGATTTTACTATGAATATACCAGATAGACTGTATTACGATAATGGTTGACACCTCTCAGAGAATCTCACTCAAGTATTTACGGACGGAACCATTATTACACGAATGTTTGATTGTCTCTTGCTCTACTCGATTACGGTAGTAATATTGCTACTGAAATAATGACTAAAAAGGCTGACTCTACTGCGTATTCAGTATTAGGGTAGATCTAGTAGAGATAAGCACATACGTGTGAAACTAGGGGTACAGTGATGCGTCACTCTCTATGTACGGATATTTACCGATAGTAGTCGCCATAGTCTAGTAGGTAGTGTGTTCGCTTATTAGACGTAGAGCCCGGGTTGGAGCCCCAGGGCCAGTCATCAAAAACGAAGTATAAAAAAAAAAATATTTCTTCGGCAACTTCCTCTCAGCAGATTTCTGGCAAAAACTCTGAGAGTAAATAAACCTGCCATGAACAAGTTTCTCAAAAAAATCTGTCGTTCGGAGTCGACGTTAAACTGTAGGTCCCGCTACTCAGGTATAAAATTAAGACACACAACATGAGTGGTATGAGATAATCTTGACTGAAGGGTTGTCATTACATTACAATTATGTATGTATATGTATGTATGGCTAGGGCCTACAGTTTATAGTCGACTTCGAAGCACAGATTTTCTCTTAAAATTTTCATGAAGAATTTATTCATTCTCAGGATTTTTTGCTAGAAGAAAATATTTTTTTATCAGATTCTCGTTTCATTCGAGATACCTAAGCTGGGATTTGAATCACGGGCTCTAGTTCTAATAAATCAAAGAACCATTTTCTAGACTATTATCGAATGCTTTGTTATTTTTTTTCCTTGAAACACAGTCGTGATTAAAAATTTGATCAAATGAATTGAAAACCGAAAGTAGAAAATATTTTTTTTATATCGTTTTATCGTTTCATTCGAGATACCTGATCTGGGGTTTGAACCACGGGCTCTAGTCTAACAAATCAAAGAACCATTTACTAGACTACTATTGAATGCTTTCATATTTTTTCTCGAAACAATAGTCGAAATTAAAAATTTAATCAAATGAATTTAAAACTTAATCAAATTAATAAAATATTTAATTAAATTAATTAATTTTTTTAATTTAATTTAATTTTTTTAATTAATTAATTAAAAAGTAATCAATTAAATAAAAGCTTATAAATCAATTTAAAGTTCAGTTAAATAAAAAATCAATTAAAAAAATCATTAAATGCAATTGAAAATCTTAACAAACAATTTAAAGCAATTAAAAATATAATCAGATCGATTAAAAATTTAATCAAGTGTATGAAAAAAAATTTAATCAATTCAATTAAAAATTTAATTAAAACAATTACAATACTTAATTAGAGTGTAATCGATTTTACAACTTATTTGTTTTTTTAAATTGTAGCAGAATTACTAATTCTTATCACATTTCATTGAATAAAAATGTAAAAATCCTTTAAATATTAAGAAAAAAAGAAATCTGAAAAGTCTTCCTTAATTAAAAACAACAACAAATTTAAGTGCCTTAAGAAACCATTAAATATTCAAAAAAAAAAAAAAAAGAAAAAAAGAAGAGAAAAATACTCAACATTTAATTAAAATATAAAATAAAAGGATCCACATTTAAAGCATTTTCTCTGCTGTTGTCGCGTGTGCCTAACAAATCATGAGTAGTCAACCTGCCAGCCAACCAGACAGTATCGATTTGGCCTATGATATGTGGGCTGGACAATTTGAATTTGTGGGTCCAACAGCAGCAGTAACAACAGCATCTTCATCTTCAACACCCGCCACCGCCAACGCCAACAACAACAATTGTAAACAAAAACAATACGCTCTCAATAATACGCTACAGTTTGGTGATCGCAACGCTAGTCATAGACAATCGAATGAAAGTTTAGAAGATTTAAATTTGAATTTCGGTCAGGCGACACCCTATTCGCTGGGTTGTGGCTATTACGATACGACAACAACAACAACAAACGGTGATTACTATAGCAAACAACCGGTTCTGATCGATCAGGAAACATTTCTTAGTTTAAATCCAACAGATTTTGATGATATTGTGCCATCGGGACCAAATTCTTTAATATTTATCGATAATAAATTGGCCGATACCACAACAACAACACTATCGACAACATCAACCACAACAACACCAATAACATCAGAGTGCAATAATAACAATAAAATCTTAAATTACGAGAGTCTGTCGCATAAGTGCAATAATAAAACGAACAACACGAATACGAACGGTTTTAAATTGGAAAATTTAAAAAATTTTAAAAATAAATTAATCTGTGATTACGAAGACAAAACGTCAGTGGTGTTGGGTGAGAATAACAACAACAACAACAATCTAAACAATAACAAAATGAATGGCATCAGCTTGGAAATGTGCGAGAATTTAAATGAGCAAGTAAGCACAGATTTTTTAATGATTTTTTTTATCTGTAATGTAATAGCAAGCAATTCAGCTAAGAATATTTGAATTCAGCTAAGGAATTAACATTTGAAATGTTAGAATTCTTATAAAATTCCAATAGAAATGTAATACACATAAAGAAATTTGTATTCAGCAAAACAATTATTGTATAAAACTTTAGGGTTTTTGGTTTAGTTTTAATTTAAAGAGATGGTATTCCGCTAAGTAATTTCAATTCAGCTGGACTAACTACCATTTAAAGCGTAAGCGTTCTTTTAAAATTCCAATTAATATGTTATTAAGCTGAAGAAATTTGTATTCAGCAAAGGAAATACTATGTACAACATTTATATTTTTGTTTAAATTTACTTTAAAGCTTTGGAAATGGTATTCAGCTAAGAATGTTTCAATTCAGCTAGACTAACTAACATTTAAAGTGTAAGAGTTCTTATAAAATTCCAATAGAAATGTTAATCATCTGCAAAATATTGAATTCAGCGAAGGAATTTGTATGTAAAACTGTTGTTTTTTGGGTTTATTTTTAATATTCTAAAGTAATAATCTTATTCAGCAATAAATTTTTCAATTCAGCTGGAGTATTATGATTTAAAATTGAATAGTTCTGTGGAAACTATATTAAAAACGTAATTTAGCTGCAAAAATTTTAATTCAGTTAAGTAAAATTATTGATTTCTGGGTTTAATTTTAATATTTTGTAGAAAAAAGATTATTCAGCTAAGAATTTTTCAATTCAGCTGAAGAATTTCTGTTTAATATTTCATAATTTTTCCAAAAGTTTCACTATATCATGATATAGAGGCCATTCAGCTATGTATTTTACAATTCAGCTAAAAAATTAGCATTTTATATTAAATAATTCTGTAGAAACTATTATAAAAATGTTATCCAGCTGATGGAATTGTACTCAACTAAGGTATTAGTATGCAAAGCCAATGGTTTATGCGTTTAACTGTAACATTTCGTAGAAAAAGGTTATTGAGCTAAGGATTTTGCAATTCAGCTGAAGAATTTCTGTTTAATATTTCATAATTTTTACAAAAGTTTCATTATATCATGATATAGAGGCTATTCAGCTATGAATTTTACAATTCAGCTAAGGAATTAGCATTTTAAAGTGAACAGTTCCAGATGAATATTATCCATCTTAAAAAAAATTGTATTCAGCTAAGGAATTAGTATGTAAACTTAATAGTTTTTGAGCGTAATGTTAATAGTTTATAGAAAAACTGTTATTCAGCTAAGAATTTCATAATTCAGCTGGGATATTTACATTTGAAATGGGATAATTTTTATTAAATTTTCAATATAATGTAATAAAAATTCAATTCAGCTAAGAGTTTTACAATTCAGCTGAGGAGGAAGCATTTTAAATTGAATAGTTCTGTAGAAACTATCATAAAAATGTTATACAGCCGAAAAAGACTCAGCATAGAATTACTCAGCTAAGGAATTAGTATGTAAACTTAATAGTTTTTGAGCATAATCTTAATATTTTATAGTAAAACTGTTATTCAGCTAAGAATTTTGTAATTCAGCTGGGGTATTCCCATTTGAAATGGAATACTTTTTTATTAAATTTTCAATATAATATAATAAAAATTCAATTCAGCTAAGAATTTTGTAATTCAGCTGGGATATTTCCATTTGAAATGGGATACTTTTTATTAAATTTTTAATGTAACGCAGTAAAAATTCAATTCAGCTAAGAATTTTGTAATTCAGCTGGGTAATATTAAATTTTGTAATATTCTCGACTATAAATGGTATTCAGCCGGGTTTGCTTTTAACAAACTTCCTGTGAATTTTTTTTTAGCAGAAAAATTCAAAATTTAAATTATTAAACCAATACGATGGAATGGTTGTAAATGAACGTCGTTGTGTCATACATACATATATGGTAGACAATAATTTCATTAAAAAAATAATTTTTTTGTTTTAAAAAATAGGGAGAAAAATTATGGATTTTTTTGTTTGCCGGTTTATTTGTGAAGACAAGACAACATTTTATAACTCACAATACGTATGTAAAAATAGTGAATGAATGACTGAGGGAATGAATGAATGACTGAGGGAATGAATGAATAAACCCTCTAATTGTGTGTTGTGCATGTATGTGTGTTTGTCTGTGTTTGTCTATAAATTAATGATGGTTTAAACGTTATTTCTTATCGACAGTCAGTCATAAAACTGTTCTGGTCAATTTTGTTCAACGCTTAGTTTGAATTTTGTATTCGACGACGACTACAACGTTGTTTCGTGTAAATGAATTGAAAATTGAATTGAAAAAAAACACAGTTTTATTAACAATATTTAATATTTAATAATTTACAATATAAACAATAGAAAAACAAAAAAGAAATGTTAAATACTTCTGGTACCACCAACGCTGCTACTACGGCTACCTGTGGCATGGTGGAGGAGGAGGTTGTTGAAGAGCCAGCCGAAGTGAGTATTGTTGTGGCATTGACAGCAATTTTATTGGTTTTCTTTGTTAATTCTTTATCGATTTTTTTTTTCATTTCGTTTCTGTTGTGGCTTGGAAAATGTGAAAAGAAATTACGTTCTTTTGTTCTTTAAAAAAAATTCTCAAAAATTCTGAAAATCTTTTAAAAAAAATTCTGAAATTTTTTTTAAAAATTCTGAAAAATTTAAAAAAAATTTCTGAAAAATTTTTTAAAAAATTATTTCGCGTTTCAAAAGTAAAGTTTAATAAAACAACCATAAAGCCATGATATCGAGGAATTTTTTACTTCATTATGAGGCTTTAATATGGCGTTTCTGTACAAAATACATTCGAAATATCATTTCGAATGACCGCCTGTGAATTTATTACACCAGACGACCAATTTGTTTTTTTTTGTTTGCAATACTTCGGCTATAACTGGACAAAGTCGATGATAACTGACAAATGCTCGTTCTGAATCCAAGTAAAAATTTTTCCATCTTGTCCTTGCCATTATGGACTAAATACGTACGAAATGTCATTTCAAATGAGTGCCTCTGGATTCATTGCAACAATCGATTACATTTCCTGCACATTTCGGCGGTCAGAGGTCTTCTTTAGGGAATAAAAACTTTTCTTCGTCTCCCGGATTCAAACCTGGACTGCTTGCTTGTGTTTGTGGCCAAGTACTTTAAGCACTACATCACACTACCAGCTCCAATCTGACCTAAACCATCATGTAGGCTTGTTATGCGCTCACCATTGCGCTCATCAGTCGTACTTTCTATAGGAAGTCTATATTTTATAGAAACCGCCTTAACCTCTTCCAGTCCAATTCAGTGAGACGAATTATGCTGGGTTTAGTATCACTCCCAAAAAAAAAAACTGCGCGAAGTGACTTAAACCATCATATAGGCTTGTTATGTGCTCATCATTGCGCTCATCAATCGTACTTTCTACAGGAAGTCTATATTTTATAGAAACTGCCTTCCAGTTCAATTCTGTGAGACGAGTTATGCCGGGTTCAGTATCACTCCCAAAAAAACTAGGCGAAGTGACATAAAACGTGTTCCATCGTTCCAATGCCTTCACCATTTGACCTGCATTCATCGTTTCCCACCACAGACAATACGGTTAAGCTGCAATAGTGAAGTGTATAGTGAGTGTTCCGTGAGTATGCTCATTAGCGTGCTGATTTGCTTTGGTCGTCTATTACACAATTGCAATTGTCCCGAATATCTGTCTTATGGTCTTAGCATTCCACTTCATGTGAAATGGTGTTGCCATGATGAGGTGAAGTTACTTGACAAAATATTTTCTGTCTGTGCTTGACTGAACACTTCCAATCTAAAGATTGCGGCAATAGAAAGATTTATTATGAAGTCTGGTTAGTTTCCTCTAGGGAATGTTTGATCGACGGTTTGAATATAAATTTGGTGTGTCATAATGTGCTAAAATGCAAGTCTAAGTGGAAACTTCTCCTTCAAGTAGGATTTTGTCATCTTATACTATGTTCAGACATGCACTTTTATTGAGTCAATATTCGGTTATTTGAGTACAATATTTTAAGTGTTCAGACATAATATAAGCAATATTCATTTGACAACTGGTAAACAAAACAGCTTACTTATGACAGTGTTGTATTTTAAGTTTTAATCAATATTATAACAATTTGGGTATTTATTGCGCAATAATTATTTGAAACTTTATATGAAATATTGAGCACAATAATGGCGTTTATTGCCGTTTACGCAATAAAAGTTCATGTCTGAACATAGTATTACCTAACAATACATAATTGGGGTCAGTGTTATACAATAAAAAGATCCCTATATTGTAAATACAGGAGGCTGCTACAAGTATTGCAATAGGAAATGTAGCCTATTAAGTGCTTATCACATAGCCTTTGCCACTTCCATATGGTTAGTCTGTTTTATTTTATTTAATTTTTTGTTTTTAATCTTCATTTACAATAATGAATTGCTCAATTAAATATACTTGAGTTTTATGTTTTTTTTATTTTTAATTCTGATATCGCAACCCATATATCGTACATGATGCACGCATTGTGTAACCCCCTTTTCTGAAGAAAACAATTTTTTTTGTTTTCTTTTCTTAATCGCTTTTTAATAGAAAAACCTTTACATTTTCTCATCTTAATTTCCAATGTTTTGCTTTCCACTATAATTTGATTATGATTTGACCCCAATATGCCTTCACCGAATTAATTGATTATATTTCTCCACTGCAAGCGATAATTGATTCATTTTAACAGAACTTCTGTCTTTCCATTAATATTGGGCGTTTTTTTTTTCTTCAACCTTTCTCACCTCATTTTCCCAGTGAATAAATGTCTAATGCCTGTAGCTTTAATCTGTTGATTTTTTTATTTCAATTCTTTTGTAAATAATTTTGAAATGTTTTTTCTTTTCTTAATTTTTTTTATTAATATTTATGAAGTTTTCTTTTGTTACAAAGATTAGAAAGCAACACACGAAGAAAAGCACACGAAGTTATCGAAAATTTTATTCTTATAATTTAATATTATAAAGAAATCATTTTCTTGTTAATGCTTAATGCAATGGAATTTTTTTTTATATTTTTTTAAAGTTATCGAAAATTTTATGTTATCGATATTTAAAAGTTATCGGAAAATTATTTTAAAAATTAAAATTATTTTCTGAAAAACTCAATGTAATGTTCTAACGAAAGAAACCAGATTTTTGAATAGAAAATTTAAAGTAACCGATAATTTTCAGTTATCGATATTTAATAGTTATTGCAAATTTAAAATTATTTACTTAAAAATCAAAATAATCTATTGAAATTGTCACGTGAAATTGTATAGAAAAAAATACGGTTATCGAAATTTTTCTTGTTATCGATATTAAAAAGTTATCGGAAAATTATTTTAAAAATTAAAGTTATTTTTTTATAAACCAAAGAAACCAAATTTTTGAATATAAAATTTAAAGTTATCGATCATTTTCAGTTATCGATATTTAAAATTTGCAATAAATTTAAAATTTTTTTCTTAAAAATCAAAATAATCTATTGAAATTGTCAATATTATTGTATAGAAAAATGTAAAAGTTATCGAAAATTTTTTTGTTATCGATATTTAAAAGTTATCGAAAATTTTCGTAGAAAAATTAAAATTATTTTATTAAAGATTCGATGTAATCTTCTATCGAAACTAACAAAAATGTTATGTAGAAAATTTAAAGTTGGCGATAATTTTAAGTTATCGATATAAAAAAGTAAGTGCACGTTTTTATTTATTCTAGTTAAAATTCAATGTAATCTAAATCTGATCTAAACTATTCAAATTTTTCTATGGGGTATCTAGAATTATCGATTATTTTATCTTATCGATATTTAAAATTTATCGTAAATTTTAATTTATTTCCATAAAAATTCAAAGTAATCTATCAAAATTGTCAATATTTGTGTATAGAAAAACTAAAGTTATCGAAATTTTTTGTTATCGATATTTAAAAGTTATCGAAAGTTTAAAAAAATGAAATAAAGAAACCTTTAACCCCGCCTTAGTCTTTAACCTTTTAAATTTTTAATTATATTTTCAAAGCCTTTGTGTTCTAGTCCGTTCTGTTCTTTTCTCTTGACTTGACTTTTGCTGTCGTTGTTGTTGCTGTTGTTGTTGTAAATTGTGCAAAATTTTGCAAACAATTTTTTTTCTTTCATTCCTTTTCTTATTTAATTATACAACAAGTATGGCCCCTTAATTTAAATTTGTTTTTTCTTCTTCATTTCGTTTAGAATTACGTTTCGGTTGGCTCTGGTTATTATTAGTTTCACTGCTTGCTGATCTCATTCATTTATTCAGCCACAGATTCATTCATTCAGTCACTCACTCACTCATTTTGTTGCTTTTTATTTTCCATTTTTGCTTGTTAGAATAATTGTTTAGAATTTTTATTTTTCCATTTTTCTAAAGCTAAACAAAATTTAATTAAAAATTCTTTTTTTTTATTAGGAATACAATTTTTTTTTAATTGAAGGAGAAAATCATAGAATTTATGGAGAAATTTAAAAGCCAGAGCAGAACAGTCAAAGATGACTGAGACTGACTGACTACAAGAACATGAAATACAGTTGGAAGTCTTTAAAGTGAACATTTTCTAAAGAAATATTGTAATTCAGAGATTATTTCGTTGAAATACTGTTTAACGTCCGTAGATATTTTCCGACTTTTCCCATATAGTTTTCAGTTAATTAGAGAAAATTTGTAAACATTTTTACTCCGAAACTACGAAACACTTGCTTTACAATTTCTATAAGTTTCTGTAAAGAAAAGAGTACGTTGTCTGTGTCCCTAAAAAAATTTTATGGGGTCACATGTGTGTCACCAAATGTTATATTTTTAACAAAAAAAAAGCCGCGTACCAAACACTTTAAAGCACTGAAGAACTGAGGTAAAAGTAATGTCTGTCTGTGGAGTTGGCCACTTAAAAAGAAAACTTTTTTCGAAACCATAAAACGCTGGGAATAAAATTCAAGAAATAAAATTACGGAACATAAAATTTCAATTTGTTTTAATGTCATAAAGAAATTAGTCTCATAAATTTAAAGAAAATAAAGTAGAAAACAAAATAACATCACAGGCGAACAAAGTGTTAAAAGGAAAATTAAAAAATGTTTACAAAGCGTTTATTTTTCTTTCAAATTGATGTACAATGGATTGTGATCCAAAACGTGTATAAAAAGACTAGTTATCGAAAATTTTCTATTGAAAATAAAATGTTATCCAACAATATTCTACGAGAAATAAAAGTTATCGAAAATTTTTTGTAAAAAATAAGAGGTATTGAAAATTTTCTATAGAAAATAAAAGTTATCGAAAATTTTCTGTAGAAAATGAAATGTTATCGAACAATATTCTATAGAAATTTAAAAGTTATCGAATAATATTCTATAGAAAATTAAGTTACTGACCAATTTTCTATAGAAAATTAAGGTTATCGAAAATTTTCTATTGAAAATAAAATGTTATCCAACAATATTCTACGAGAAATAAAAGTTATCGAAAATTTTTTGTAATAAATAAAAGGTATTGAAAATTTTCTATAGAAAATAAAAGTTATCGAAAATTTTCTGTAGAAAATGAAATGTTATCGAACAATATTCTATAGACATTTAAAAGTTATCGAAGAACTTTGTATAGAAAATTCAAAGTTATCGAAATTTTCTGTAGAAAATTCAAAGTTATCGAACAATATTCTATAGAAAATTAAGTTAATGACCAATTTTCTATAGAAAATAAAAGTTATCGAAAATTTTCTGTTGAAGATTAAAAGTTATTGAACATTTTCTATAGAAAAATAAAAGATATCGAAAATTTTATATAGAAAATAGAAGTTATCTAAAATTTTCCCCAAAAAATTTAAGGTTATCAAAATAAAAAATAAAAGTTGTCGAAAATTTTCTATGGAAAATAAAAGTTATCGAAAATTTTTGACAAAAAATAAAAGTTATCGAACAATTTTCTATAGAAAATGCAATGTTATCGAACAATATTCTATAGAAAATTCAAAGTTATCGAAAATTTCCTGTAGAAAATTCAAAGTTATCGAACATTTTCTGTAGAAGATTAAAAGTTATCGAACGTTTACTTTAGAAAATGAAAAGATATCAAAAATTTTATATAGAACATAAAAGTTATCGAACATTTTCCACACAAAATTAAAGGTTATCGAAATTTTTTTATAAAAAAAAAGTTATCGAAAATTCTCTGTAAAAAATAAAAGTAATCGAAAATTTTCTATAGAAAAACAAATGTTATCGAACAATATTCTATAGAAAATTCAAAATTATCGAAAATTTTCTGTAGAAAATTAAAAGTTATCGAACGTTTTCTGTAGAAAATTAAAAGATATCGAAAATTTTATATAGAAAATTAAAAGTTATTGAAAACTTTCTATAGAAAATTTTATTATTTCTATATTAACTTGAAAATTATCGATAATTATCTGTAGAATAATATTTATGTTTACAAAAATTATTTGTCAAACCAGAAATCTGGAGATTTTTGTTTACAAAAGTCAATTAATGGTAAAATAATGTGAATTTAAACAAATTGGAAGTGTTGTTGTCATTTCTTAAAATAATTTGAATTTTTTTTATGTCAGCTTTTCTAAACAACAAGAAATGAAAATGAAAAATCTGTTGTACACATTCTGGGTTTTGTTTGTTTTAAAAATAATCGAAATGTTGTTTCGGTATTTAAAATTTTATTTATTTGTGCTGTCTTGCCTGACTTTTAGGTTTATTTTGCCATTTTTAGGCCAAATTGTAAAGAAATTTTATTTCAAGAAAAAACATAAAAAACGAAACACATGCACAAACTATGCAAGAACTATGAACAGAATAACCCAGTGAGTGTTAAAGTTATCGATTGAGTTTGTAATTCAATAGTACTGGGAGTTTTATCTTCATCCTCTCCATTTAATTGAAAACCTACAATTTAATAACAGTTATTTATTTTTCTTTCACTCTCATGTTAATTTACGTCTTTACTCTTATGTATTTCTATATTTACTCTCTTTAATTAGTTATTGGTGCCAATGGCTTTTTGTTTCTCTTAAAATGTTTGTTGGTTTACATTCATATGGATGTACATATGTATGTAATGGCTGAGGGTATTCAACATGCTAAATTTAATTCTTTCTAAATGTAAAAATGTTTTGATTTTTTGTATGTTTGTTTGTTAATGTATTTGTTTAAATTTGTTTTCTTTGCTTGCATGATGGGCATATTGTTGTTGTTGTTTCTTGTTTTGCCACCCATTCACTGCCCATTATAATAATATAAGGCAACAACAGCAGCAGCAGCAAACATATTCATATAACATGTGAGAAAACAAAAACAAAACACAAAATATTTTGTTTTTTAGTGTGTAAAATAATTTCGCTTTAAATATTTTAGTTGTTGCCCGTACGACGAGTCTTACTGATGACGACAACGCGACATCGCGATCGTTGTTTTATTTTTTTTGTTACTGCACTTTGCCGTTTTAACATTATTTACAAAACATTCGTAATCGTAACCGTGTAATAGCAGTTGTTATTGGTGGTGCCATCTTCATACATATTGTTTTTGTTTTTTGTTTCTGTAATATTTTTGCTTTTAATAAATAACGTGGCTGTGCTTGTTATGTGTGTGTTTATTCGTTTTGCACGAAGACAAAATTAGCAAAACGTGTTTAAAAGGTTTTACTTTACGAATATTTGTTTTTGTTTCTGTTTCTGTTATTGCTGCCGTTGCTGGATGTTTTTGCAGAAATTTGAGAATCACACAAATTGTTATGTTGATTTGTATATTTTAATTAAACTGATCGAATTTGTTGTTGTTCTCCCATCAGTCTCCTGCCAATTTTAAGGGATTTTATTTCAAGAGTCAAATTAATAATAACAATAATAAAGACCGTTCGATCGGAGTTATTGAGAAAAATACTTGAATATGATTACATACATTTCTTCACATATAGACGATGGCGTCGTGGCGTATGTGTAATATTGTTTTTGTTTTTCTATCAATGCAATGGGAATTTAAAGTGCAAACCAAGCGAAATAAAACCAACTAAAAGAGAGAGAGAAAAAACAACAATAAAAGTGTCAATGATCTTTTTGATTTTGTGTGTTTTAAGGAAAATATTTTACAAAGTAAAAAGAAAAAAAAAAGCGGAATTTCTTTTACTTCTTTGTATGTATGTACATACGTGTGTGTATTATTAGCCACGGGTATTACATAGTTTCTGCAAATTATACACAGGTTATGAAAATATTTCTACGGTGGTCATAAATACTGTTAAAGAGATATTTTTGTAGGTTATTGAAGTTTGAAAAGTTATCGAAAATTTTCTATTACACATAATGTTATCGAAAATTTTCCTGCAGAATTCGATGGTGTAGGAAATGGTCTATAGAAATTACAAAGTTATCGAAAACATTCTACAGAAAACTTAAATGTTATATAGAGATTACAAAGTTATCGAAAACATTCTACAGAAAACTTAAATGTTATATAGAGATTACAAAGTCACTGAAAATTTCCAATAGAATTTGCATAGAATGTGTTATCGAGAATTATTAACATTTTCTATAGAAAATGTTCGATAACTTTGTAATTTTATGTATATCCTATGGAACAATTTTCTATTTTCGATAACTTATGATTTTCTATAGAAAATTTTCGATAACTTATGATTTCCTATAGAAAATTTTTGATAACTTACGATTTTCTATAGAAAATTACAAATTATAGAAATGATCAAATTTGTGTAGAATGTGTTATCGAGAATATTTTACAGAATTATTAAAATTTTCTATAGAAAATTTTCGATAACTTTGTAATTTTTATATAGCATTTAAAATTTTGAAAATAATATTCTAATATTGACATTAGAATTTCTATAGAACAATTTTCTATATTCGATAACTTATGATTTTCTATAGAAAATTTTCGATAACTTATGATTTTCTATAGAAAATTGTCGATAACTTATGATTTTCTATAGAAAATTGTAAATTATCGAAATTATCGAATTTGTATAGAATGTGTTATCGAGAATATTTTACAGAATTTTTAAAATTTTCTAGAGAAAATGTTTGATAACTTTTTAATTTTTATATAGCATTTAAAATTTTGTAAAGAATATTTTCAATAACATTAGAATTTCTATAGAACAATTTTCTATTTTCGATAACTTACGATATTCTATAAAAAATTTTCGATAACTTATGATTTTCCATAGAAAATTTTCGATAACTTACGATTTTCTATAGAAAATTTTCGATAACTTATGATTTTCCATAGAACATTTTCTATAACTTACGATTTTCTATATAAAATTGCAAATTATCGAAATTATCGAATTTGTATAGAATATGTTATCGAGAATATTCTACAGAATTTTTAAAATTTTCTAGAGAAAATTTTCGATAATTTTGTAATTTTTACATAGCATTTAAAATTTTGAAAAGAATATTCTCGATAACATTAGAATTTCTATAGAACAATTTTCTATATTCGATAACTTATGATTTTCTATAGAAATTTTTCGATAACTTATGATTTTCGATAACTCATGGTTTTTTATAGAAAATTATTAAAGTAATTATTGTGAAAAACCATAAGTTATCGAAAATTTTCTATAGAAAATCATAAAAATCATGCTGTTGAAAAAAATTGCAAATTATCGAAAGCCTTATCAATGGCTAGTCGGCTTTAAATGTTGCGAAAGTTAGATTTTATATAAATGAAGATGTAAATTCAAATGCAAATTCCGCTATAATAAGCCGTAATATAAACCTAATTGCTAAGAGCACTGTGGAGTCAATCAATTCGTCATAATTTCATTAACACAATGTACATTGGGTTGATACACAGGCCTTACCCCTCTTTTGTATAACTTTTCGAGTGTCTTTTAATTACTTTATAACTTCGACAATTGCTTTGTATATCGATTACGACATCCATAATCCATCTCTGTAATCCTTGAAAAGTGTCCACGTTTGAATCATCACATTTGTAGTCAGTTTTAATTATTTTTAAGTGTTTTTCGATTGTTAAAGTCGTATTAGTAAGTGGAAAACCTTTCACTAAGATTTTTAATAGCTGACAAAATTGAATCAGAAATTAGTTTTATAAATTTATTGTGTATTGGTTTTTACAACTGTTTGCCACTTACAGCCCATATTAACTTTGATTTGCATACATTACGGTAAAGTTTACTGTTTTTTCCATCTCATGCAATAATTTTTATTGCTTTAGCTGTAATATTTATGGGGTTTTTTAATGCATTTAATGATCATTACCTTGTGGTAATATAAAGAAATCCGTTTTTTTTGATCAATAGACCTCAAACAGGTGCAAGAGTACTTGTGAGGGTTAATTGCTGCAGTTTATTGGTAATTTATTTACAATTTGTATTGCCTCTTGAGTTGTTAAAATTTATTCCTTTACGAATTTCAGTAGTTGATGTCTTTGCATGGTCATCATCTACATATGTAAACTTTTTGGTTCAATTCTTTTTTGCTTACAATTACTTATTACTTCTCTCTCACTCTCTCTCTCTCTCTCTCTCGTTTTGTCTTGCACCTTACAGGAGATTGAATTGTTCTGATTGTATGTATTTACTACATACGTAAACTTGAGTTCAATTTTAAAGAGCTTGAGTAGTGCATATATGTATAAACATGGGTTGGTGGCTCTCTTTACATTTTGCACAGTTAACTCTTTAAGTACACACAATACATTGTATTTGTACGTGTACATTTGCAGTGTTAATACAAAACATTGTTTACGATGTCCTTATTAGTTGTGTGTGTTTTATTTTTGTGTTGTTGTTTTATTGTATTTATTTCCTCTATTGATTGTGTTGTGTTGTTTTTTCCTCATTTAATTTGTTTCTCTTAATTTAATTGTGATGTATTTCACACATTTGTTTTTTATTGTTATTGTTTTCGGTGTTTTCTTTTTGTTTTCATTTGTTTTTCATTTGCTTGATTTTATCAGCTGTTCGTAATGCAGTTGCAATCATTTGTTTCGTTTCAACACCCTCTCATATCAGCCCACATCAAGTTCTATAAAATAGAGAGGGTTTTCTGCGTTGTTATAAGTGTTTAGATAAAATAATAATGAAACAGGGTACTTAAGATTTTTTTATAATTTTTTTTTATTTATTAAATTGCTGAGGAGTAAAAAACTTTTTTTTTAAGCTATTTTAGGAAATTTTCCATTATTGAAAACTTATGACCTTAACACCCTGTATAGTAAAGTTACATTCCTTATCTCTTGCTTTTTTTTCCTACAAAGACGACTCATTTTCAGAGTACTTTTTCTGTTCGTTTTTTTTTTTCTTGCGACTGATAAGACCGCAAGTAAGAGATCCATGACTTCCAATTAATGAAGGAAAGATGAAGAGCATTTAACAGAAACAAAAACAAAAAACCGAAGCCCCTTCCGTTTGTTTATGATTAATTGAGTTAATGAAACATCCACACAGGCAAAGTAACAGAAAAACCGACAAATGTTTCAGTGCAAAACCACCAACAGCAACTATAAAATGCATTTTTTAAGATGAGCAACAGTAGTAGGAAGAGATGCAAATAATTAACGCCTCCGTTTATAACAAATAATTAAAAAAAACAATAATTTTTTAAAAGTTTATCTAAAACAGTGCTTTTTTCACACTTGCCTGACAATGAGTTTAACAACAAGAAACGAAACGAAACAATGAAAGAAAAACAAAAAAAAAGAATGAGTAACGCGTGTCTAATTTGAATATGATCGTTACGAAATGTGGCAAGTGTTTGTTGGCAGTGTAGTGTAGTGTAGTTGGCAGTTAAAAAATGTAGCACGATATGCTAAATGAAGCAAGTCAACGACAAGAAAACTAAATTTTTGTATTAAAAATCATATTTTTTTCATTCGTGTTTTTTCAAAGTGCATATAACGGTTTATTAAACGAAAACATATTTTAACTCGTTTGATTTTTTTGTTTTGTTTTGTTTCATTGAAAAAAATCATTGAAAACAACGAACAAATGTTTGTGAAAAGCTCCATGGCTGCTGCTGACAGTCTAGTGGATGATGTCTTAAAAGATATTTTGCATATAAAAAATAATTGTGTTAGTGTTTGGGTTGAAATTTAATAATTAAATTTAATATTTATTAAAAACACTTCTTTTATTAATTTTTATTAATTATTAGTAATAATACGTATCAATATATTTTTTTTTAATAAAAAATAAATATAAAAACATATTTTTTATATGAAACAACAAACAAAAACAAACAAAAATAAGTCTTTTTTAATATAAATTATTAATATTATTATTAATTATTAAAAAAACAATAAAAATATTAATTCGTTATTTAATAAAAAAAAAAAGATTTTATTAACTTTTAAAATAAATAATTAAGAAAGAATTAATAATACGTATCAATATTTTTTTTTTAATAATTAATAAATATAAGAACATATAATTTTTATATGAAAAAATAAATAAATAAACAAAAATAAGTCTTTTTTAATATAAATTATTAATATTATTATAATTTATTAAAAAAAAACAATAAAAATATTAATTCGTTATTTAATAAAAAAAAAAGATTTAATTAACTTTTAAAATAAATAATTAAGAAAGAATTAATAATACGTATCAATATTTTTTTTTAATAATTAATGATTTTAAATAATAAAATAAATAATAATTTTAATTTATTAAAAAAAGATAGTTTTTTTATTAAAATAATTAATAATACATATCAATATTATTATTTTTTTTAATGAAAAATATATATAAAAACATATTTTTTTGTATGAAAAAATAAATAAATAAACAAAAATAGTTCTTTTCTAATATAAATTATTAAAATTATTATAATATTGTTTTTATAAAAAAAAAACAAAAATAAAAATATTAATGCGTTATTTAATAAAAAAAAAATATTTTTATTATTTATTATTTTAAATAAATAATTAAAAAATAAATAAGAAATAATTTAATTTATTATTTTTTCTAAAACGATAATAAAAATAAATATTTATTTTTATAATAAAAATAATAATAATATTAACTCGTTATTTAATAAAAAAAATATTCGTTATTATTTTAAATAAATAATTAAAAAATAAATAAATAAGAAATAATTTAATTTTTAATTTTTTCTAAAACGATAATAAAATAAATATTTATTTTTATAATAAAAATAATAATAATATTTATTTTTATAATAAAAATAATAATAATATTTATTTTTATAATAAAAATAATAATAATATTTATTTTTATAATAAAAATAATTATAATATTTATTATTATAATAAAAATAATTATAATATTTATTTTTATAATAAAAAATAATTATAATATTTATTTTTATAATAAAAATCATAATATGTAATATTTATTTTTATAATTAATATAGTAATAATATTTATTTTTATAATAAAAATAATAATATGTATTATTATAATATTTATTATAATATTTATCTATTATAATATTTATTATTATGATATTTGTTTTTATTTATTTTTATAATAAAAATAATAATATTTATTTTTATAATAAAAATAATAATATTTATTTTTATTTTTATAATAAAAATAATAATATTTTTTTTATTATATATTTTTTGATTAAAAAAAATTAAATATTTTTTTAATGAAAATATAATAAGATTTCTTTTACATTTTCGCATTTCTTAATACTTTCCAAATTTTTCCTAATGTTCTCAGTTAATTATCAATTTTTCAAACATTTTTTTTTGAAAAAGAAGAAAAAAGAAATGTTTTTTCAAAAAAAAAAAAAAAAATAAGTTTTCAGCATTTGTTTTACAATTTCCGTAAATTCTATAAACAAAATGTTTGTATGTCTCTTCACAAACTTTATGGGGTCACATACATATGTGTCACCAGTGGATTGTTTCTAACAAAAATAGTCACACAAAACACTTTAAGGAGCACTAAAGAACTCTGTGCTAAAGTAGTTTCTCGTTGGCGATGGCCAATTAAAAAGAAAATTTTTTCCAAAGCCATAAAACGCTGAAAATAAAATTTAAAAAAAAGTATCAAGAAAAGAAATTATGGGAACATTAAATTTTAATTTGTTTTAATGTCATAAAGAAATTAGTCTCATAAATTTAAAGAAAATAAAAATAAAAGAACACAAAAACACATTAAAGGCGGACAAACTAAACTGTTAACATAGAATTGCGAAGTGTTTACAAAATTTTCTATTTCAAGTTAATTTTTCGGTAGACTAGAAAATGGAAAAATAAATATTTTTTTTATATATAAAACTATTAATTTTTAATTGATATTTTGTACAAATATTATTAATTTCTTTTATTTTCATTTATTTACAGCTGGAATTGCTACAACGTCAGGTTACCGATTTGACCGATACCAAAACGACAGTTGAGGATTTGACGTCACGCACAAAAACCGAATATGCGGTGCTACAGGCCCGCTATCATATGCTGGAAGAACAATTCAGAGAAGTAAGTATCGCTTGTTTTTGTAATTAAATAAATTTTCTATATACGATAACTATTAAAGTTATTAAAAATTATCCAATTATTGGAAAATTTTTTAAAAGAAATTTCTTTTTGATAGAAATAATTTTCTAATTCCAAGTTATCGAAAAATTTTCTGTAGAAAACTCCAAGTTATCGAGAAATTTTCTATAGAAAATTCCAAGTTATCGAAAAATTTTGTATAGTAAATTAAAAGTTATCGATAACATTTTTTCCCCAATTATTGAAAATTTTGTATAGAAAATTCTTTTTTATAAACATATTTTCTAATTCCAAGTTATCGAGAAATTTTCTCGTATTGTGTAAATTAAAATTAAAAGTTATCGATCAAATTTTTTCCACAATTATTGAAAATTTTTTATAAAAAATTCTTTTTTATGAACATATTTTCTAATTCCAAGTTATCGAAAAAAGTTCTAGCTGTTGAGCAAATTAAAATTAAAAGTTATCGATAAATTTTCTGATTAATTTGCCGAAAATCTCTTTAACAAATTTAAAGTTATCGAAAATCAGAAATTTCCAGTTATCGACAAAATTTTCTATATATAATACTAAGTTATCGGAACATTTGCTTTAGGAAACTCAAAGCTTTCGAAAAAGTGATAGTTAGCAACAAATTTTGTATAAAAATATTGAAGTTATCGAATGATATTCTTAGAAAAAACTAAATTATCGATAAATTTTCTATAAAAAGTTTTCCAGTTTTTATCCAAAATTTTTCGATAAAAAATTTCTAGTTACCTAACTGTCTTCTGCAGGAAATTTTAACTCCTCGCAACCGTTTATAGAAAATTTAAACTTATAGAAAATCTTCTGCAAAAGTTTCCAGTTATTGATAGTTTTCAAAGTTATCGGAAAATTTTCTACAGAAAATTGAAAGTTATCGAAAATCTGTTGAAATTTTTAGTTTTCTAAGTAGTTTATATGTGATTCAAGGTTATCGTAACATTTTAATATATCTGCATACTTTGTACAGAAATTGTAAAGTTATCGAAAAAGTTTCCAAGTTATCGATATATTCCATAGTAAACGAATATTAAAGTCCAGTTTATTGAACAAATTTCTTTAGAAGACCTAGTTATCTAAAAGGTTTCTTCTCCCCTTTACAGGCTGAATTCCGCGCCGAGGATCGTTTAGCCGAAGAACAAAAACGTCATCGTGAACTATTGGCTCGCGTAGAGCGTGAAGCTGCTTTACAAAATGAAAATTGTCAAATCAAAATTAAAACCATTGAAATCGAAGCGAATGCATTACGTGAAGAGAATCAACGTTTGCGAGTGCTGTGCGATAAACAAGCCAATGATTTGCATCGTACCGAGGAAAAATATGAATTGGCACGTGATCAATTAGCGGGCCTACAACAGGATCTAGATGAAGCTCTGCAGCGTGAACGTAAATATGAGAAGGAAAAGAAAACGGCAGAGGAATTAATGTTGGAGTTAAGCAAAGAATTGGAGCGTTTAAGAGCAGAGACAGGCCCAGCAATGCCAACTACCTCACCTGAGTCCATAAGACTAGAGGAATTGCATCAAGAACTCGAGGAAATGCGGCAAAAGAATCGGGGTATTTAGAAGCTCTTTTAATTTGTTTGTTTTGTTCTGAAAGAAACTCAAATTTTTCTTTGTTTTTGTTTTGTATAGCTTTGGAAGAACAAAATGAAGAATTGCAAGCTGCTGTGCTGACACGTGGCGTTGAGGAAGGCCGCCACTTATTAAATGGCACTCTAAATAGTTTGGCTCAAGAGCTAGAGGAAATGTCACAAGCACAGGTAAGTTTCTAAGCCCGTACAATTATCGATTATTTTGTAATTCCTTAAAAGCCTGGCACACTTTTATTATCACCTTATGCACCAACTTTATGGCTATGCAGCCAGCACCAAATAACATTCGCTGTGTTTGTTTTTTTTTTTTTTTGAAGTACAGTTTTGAAACATGTTTTGTGAGGATTTTTAAGCGATAGCTCGTTAGGGGGTGTTCCAATGGAAAAATGCAAGCCCTTTTTCAAGTTTATATGGACAGAAACGATATTTTCGATGGTATCTACAGTGTACGATGATGTACAGGCATAACCACGTCTGTAACGCCTTTACTCTCTTAAAGTTTCAGTTGAACATTTCTAGCTTTGTATCTTGATTATGGTGACCTTAGTGACCTCATACAGTTCGCAAGAGATGAAAGATATTTAAAAGCTGCCAGTCTTAATATACCAACGATTTTCAAAGACCACTAAATGGATAGCCTAGATATATGCCTATGGAGGGAACTCAGGGTACACATATTTAGAGTGGGAGTCGTTTCGAGTCCAACATTTAAATTCTTTGACGATGAGAATGAATCATCGGAACCTGTAGGACGTATTAAGTGCTAGGCAGGGAATTGTTATTGTTGACATATCGACTACACTTACTTACTTACTTAATTGGCCACTAACAATCCGATTGGCCTGCCGCAACACATCCTTCCAGGCGCCTTTGCTCCTTGCGCGCCTACACCAGTTGCTCACAACAATCGATGACAGAGCTTCCTCGATTTGGTCCTTCCAACGGATACAATATTGTTCTCTTCGCAGACTTCCACAGATCCCCGCATCAAATACCAGTCTTGCCAGAGCATTCTCCTCCATTCGAACGACCTGGCCGAGCCGCTGGATATTAATATGCTGCACAACGTCTATGTCGTTGAGGAGCTCATACAGCTTACATTTGGATCGGATGTGGAAATCATCGCCAAATCGCACTGGATCGAAGATCTTACATAGGACTTTCTTCTCTCGATTACTCCCTGAAGGCTGCTGCATCAGTGCTTAATAGGGTCCATGCCTCTTCTCCATAAAGAAGCACGGGTAGGATGAGCGTCTTGTAGAGTATTAGTTTTGTCGTAAGAGACAGGTCTCTGCTATTCAATTGCCTATTGAGACCATGATAGCACCTAATGGCAAGAGTGATCCTGCGCTTGATCTCCAGACTGACATCATTTTTGGTGGTTACAGCGGAGCCAAGATAAATATCGATTAGCTCTCTGAAATTTGTGAGTGCAATAGGCTTGGAGGAGACATTATAGGAATAGCCTATAGTAAAGTATAAGGTATAACTGCAATACTTAGGCACCTCTTTTCCACAATAACAATAATAATATCCCTCCCTCCATAGCAGTTTTATCGATTCTCAGTTGTGAAGCATTTTATCTTCTAACTCAGTATGTTTGATGGGGAAGTAATCCATCATTTGCAGTAGCAGTCGGAGGCCAATTTGGCTTGTACCTTTCACTATCTCAGTACTTGTCCAATAACTGGCCTAGTGTCGTATAATACATTCAAGCTTATAAAGGAATTTTATTCCCTCAGAACGTGGCTGGATTAAATTGTTTGTGGCATAGATTTCCGCATAAAAAAGGGAACAAGTAGTTGGTAGCCTAAGTAATTTTGAAGAGCAAATTGTTAGAGACCCACCAACAGCACCACTTGACATACTTACTTCTTGAGATACTCCTAAATACTTAGCCATCACTATTTCCGATAGTCGATATGTGTATGTACATAGTACGTTTTGTCAATAAATAAATCGATAAAATTACTTCCGTTCCTATTAATTCATTCCCTGTGAGCGTATATCTTGATATAGTCCTTCAATCTCAAAAATATTGGAATTTCTGTTGTGTACTACAATTGAAGGACAAGAGGTACTTTCCGAATCCTTATGTCTCTTTTTCGCTGTCAATTATTATTTTTTTTTTTAATTTATTTTTAAAATTAGCTACACTTGCATGTAAAAAGAACTGCTTTAACAACTGCTTTAAATTATTTAAGAAATTAAATCTGAAACAACAAAATTTTTAATTTTCGAATACATATTCGCATGCCAGTAAAATTTTTTTTAAATTGTTTTTATTAACACATAATTTTTTATAAGAATTAAAATCATTTCAAGAGTTTTAAAACAATTTTTTTTTTAAATTATTGAATTTGAATTACTTCCTAATTCAAATTCGAAGAAGGGTTAGGTTCCATCTTGAAGAAACAGGTTCCATTTAGGTGTCACCATTTTGGGCCAATGAATGTCGTATCACAATCAATGTGTAAGTCGGGAATCAAATACATATTCCCCAAAGGAGACCATCCCCCCAAAGTCCAAAGGAAATCTTGTTTTTGCAGCAATCTTTATATTAGAGAGCCAGCCCGTTCAAAGATGTCAGAAGATGAGAGGCTGAAAGCCGCCTCCATATTTTCATGATAAGAGCAAGGCTGTGATACATGGTCTGATAGGCAGTTTCTTCCTTCTTCTTAGATCCACAGCTCTTGCAGAAGTTATTTGTCGGAATGCTAAGTCCTTCGGAACGTTGTTCAAATTTCCGTTACGGCTTCTATGGGACGAACACTTGTGCCGAACATACATACATACATATATGCATGCATACATAAAGGTTGTTTTTTATAGAGGTATAGAACATTGAGTTGGCATTACTTTTCAAGATGGCGACCGATTTAACAGCTGTCAAGTGATTTATTCTCAGTTTGGTTTGGCAATTCATCATGAATAGACTCACGCCTGAACAACGCTTGCAAATAGTGCAATTTTATTTCGATTTATTGAAAGACACGTTTGATGACCGCCTAATTTCACGTTTTGGACCTGTGAATTGGCCTCCAAGATCTTGTGATTTAACACCGCTAGACTACTTTCTGTGTGGGGCTATGTAAAGTCATTGATCTATGCGGTAAAGCCACAAACGCTTGACCATTTGGAAGACAACATTCGCCGTGTTAATGCCGATATACGGCCACAAATGTTGGAAAAAGTCATCGAAAATTGGACGTCCAGATTGGACTACATCCGCGCCAGCCGTGGCGGTCATATGCCAGAAATCATATTTAAAATGTAATGCCACACGATTATCTTTCGGATAAATAAAATTCATGTCAATCGAATAATCCATCGTTGTTTTATTGCAACTTAAAGTTCTATACCTCTATAAAAACACCCTATACATAGTTAGTCATTACAGCCCTTCAGTTTCTCACACCACTTGTATCTTGTGTGTTAATTTTCGACACTAGTAGCGGCACCTAGGAACGACAGATTTTTGAAAAACTTTTCATGGCAATTTTATTTTACTCTGCCAGAAATCTGCTGACAGGAAGTCTCCGTAGAAATATTTTTTTATGTTTCGTGTTGTTGGAGTAGTCCGACTTGGGGTTTTGAACCACGGCCTCATGTCTAATAAGTCAATAGACCTACCTACTCGATTACGGCGATTGCAGAAATCGTATTAAATTTGACCAACATAGCAGGGATTATGAGGACCGCTATGGTTTATGGCTTATTCGCATAGACCGGTGACTAAAGAAAACCCCACAAGAAAAAGTCTACCGGGATCATAACACTCGAACTCGCTCTGAGGCTCTAAGACTACAGACTCTGAAAAAAGGTTATTAAATCTGTTCGGCATTGACGTTAGTCTATCGGGATCATATCCCTTGAATTCGGTCTGAGGCTCTAAGACTAAAACCTCTAAATCTAAAAAAATTGCTAAGAAAAGTTTATTAAATCTGTTGGGCATCGGCGAAGTTAGACATAGATTCTGTAATGGCCGTCTTGAATTTAATTTAATCTGAATAGAACTTATCTTGCAGTGCGGTCGACAATACAATGTTTTAAAGTTATTTTTATTTTTTTAATGTTTTTATTCCCTTTTTATTTAAAAATTTTTTTTTTTTATTTTTTCTTAATTTTTTAAACATTTTAATGCCTTTATTTTGTAAAGGAGATTGATTTGTTTTAAGTGGAAATTTAAAATGAAAATAAAAAACATTTTTTATGTTAATTTTTCTTTAAATTGTTTAAGAGAAGAAGATTTGGGATTTGTTTAATTCTTATTTTGCTTTAATGCTTGAGCTTGTAATACTAAATTTAGAAAACCAATTTTTTTTTCTTAATTTTAAAAATAAATTCCAATTATTTTATGTGTTTCTCTCTGTCATGTCAATAACCCCTTCACATTGTATATGTTTTTATATGTGTGTGTGTGTTCTTTTTTTTTTGCATTAAATTCTCATCTCAATTGTATTTTATTATTATTTATTTTTTCTCTCTCTTTTTTTCATACGAAAACAAACATTTCTTACAGGATTCTGTGGATTCAACCACATTAGCATCCTTAAGTCAGGTAATGATGATAAAAAAAAAATAAAAATATTGGAAAATAAGGTTTCAAGGATTATTATTTAAGGACATCATGCATTCATTTTTAACATTCATTCATACATAAAAATAAATGTTTTCATTAATTAAAAAAAAAAGAAAAATCATTAAAAAAAAATATTTTTTTGGGGCAAAGGTTTTTAATTTATTTTTTTTTTATATATAAAAAAATAAGGAAAAGGTTTAAGGTTTTTTATGTTAAATATTTTTCATTTTCTTAATTTTATAAATGAAGTTTTTTTTTTTTAATTTTATTTATTTTTTTCTTTTAGCTGCAACAAGCCTTCCAGGAGAAGGAAGAAGAAAACACCCGCCTTAAGCACTATATTGATACGATTTTATTAAATATCGTTGAAAAGTGTCCACAACTGCTGGAGGTAAAAGCCATAAATAACAACAACAACAACAATAGTAATAAGAAATAATAATAAATTTAAAATAAAATCTCAAAAGAACAAAAACAAAAAACAACAACAATTTCTTAAGGCCAATTTATTATAATAAAATTAACAAAAAAAAATAATATAAATAAAATATAATTAAAAATAAAAATAAATTTAGTAACAATATAAAACAAGCAAAACAATTAAATTTATTAAAATAAACTAAAAAAAAATGAATTAATTTTTTAGCTTAAAAACAATTTTGATTTAAACTGTTAATTTTAAATATAAAAACTAAAGACTTAAAGCAATAAATTAAAAATCAAAATATATTAAAAAAGAAGCCGTTTTTTATAAATTAAAATTATAAAAACGGTTTAAAGAATTTTATTTTTAAAAACTTAAACAAACAAACAAAAAAATAAAACAAAAATTTAATTTAGTTTTAAAACTTAGTTTCCTAAAGAATTTATTATTATAAATATTAGATATTAAATAAATTAAATTTAAATATAAAACAAATCATTTAAAATAATTAGAACTTATTATCATTGTAACATTAACATTTAAATTAATATTAAAAGAAAAATTATAAGAATCTATTACGACTAAAAAAACAAAATTTAATTTAACACAAAATCTATTTTTAAACTTATTAAATTATTATTTAAAATTAAAACAAAATGCAATTGTTAACAAAACAAACACAATTTCTTAGATTAAAATTTCTTTTTCACAATTCTTATATAAAAGATTAAATTAAATTACAAAAAAAGCTAAATTAATTAAAAAATAAAACCATCTTTCTGTCACAATTCTTATAAAGAAAACAAACTTTCTGTAACAATTCCTATATGTATATAAAAAAATAAAATTTTCATTTAATTCCTCAAGAAGAAAACAAAAACAACTTTCGAATCTTCTATTAAAATAAAAAAAAAAAAAAATTAAACAACAATAAAACATCAAAAATAAACATAAATATTTATTAGAAATTATTTTTTAAAAATTCTGATTAAAAATAAATGTTAAAAATTATTATTAATTATAAAAAATTATTATTTAAAAAAAAAACAAAATGTTGTTATACATTATATATTTTTTATTTAAAAAAGATATTAGTTTTGTATAAAAAAATTTAAATTTAAATAATTTCCTTTTCAAAAATCTAAAAATTTTATTTAAAATATTTTCTTTTCAATTTTTTTCTTCTTATTTTGATTT
Organism: Sarcophaga rosellei; assembly: GCA_930367235.1. Classification (NCBI taxonomy): domain Eukaryota; kingdom Metazoa; phylum Arthropoda; class Insecta; order Diptera; family Sarcophagidae; genus Sarcophaga; species Sarcophaga rosellei. The sequence continues at coordinate 7,574,373 of OV884020.1, read as the reverse complement.
CATATTTCCTTATAACATAAATTGTGTAATATATATATAAAACAAAAAGAACAAAAAACAAAATAATTAATATTTAAAACTAATATTTAGTCATTAACTTAACAAACGTAATTATTAGTTGCATAGAGCGAGAAAAGGAATGAATACCAACCTATATAAAGTTATACAATATTATTATTATTAATAAATAAATTTAAATAATTTTTTTAAATAACAATATCATTATAATTTTTTTTTTTTTTTATTTAAAATTTTTTTAAAATAAGACATAAAATGAAATTGTATTATATTTTTATTTAATTTATTTTGTAATTATTTGTAATTTATATTTATATTATTATTTGTAATTTATTTGTATATTATAGTTATTATTAATTTTTTTATTTATTTAAAAATGTTATATAACTTTTTTTCTGTTCAATTTTGTTTATTATTTATTTTTAAATTTTATTATATTAATTCTATTTAATTGATTTTAAATATTTATACACTTTTTATCATTATTTTTTTCATTTTATTTATTTATTTATTTTTTATGTAAATATTTTTTTTTGTATTTTTTTATATTATTTTTAATTTTATTAGACCATTTTTAGTATTTATTTATTTATTTATAATCTAATTTTTTTTAATTTATTTTATATATTTTTAAATTTTTTTAATTTTAATATTATTTCATTATTTTTTTTTTTGTATTTTTGTTATTTATTTTTAGTTTTATTACACATTTTTATTATTTATTTATTTATTATATTATACATTTTTAATTTTTTTTGTGCTTTTTAATATTATTTTTAATTTTTATACAGCTGTTTATTATTTATTTATTTTTTAATATTGTTTTATATATTTTTATAATTTTTTTTCTGTACTTTTTAATTTTTATTGTATTTTAATATTAAAAATTTTTTTGTACTTAATATTATTTTTAATTTTTATACACCTGTTTATTATTAATTTATTTATTTTTGTTTTTTTGTAATTTTATTATTATTTACTTATTTCTTTTTTTTTGTAATTTTATTATTATTTCACTTTTTAAACATTATTTAATATTTTTAATTTTGTTTTATATTTTATTACGTTGGTTTTAATTTTTAGAACATTGTTTATATTTTGTTTTATTATTATTTTTAGTATTAATTTTTAACTTTATTTACCATTATTTATTATTTTTTAAATATTAATTTCTTAATTTCAGTTGTTAGCCATTTTATATTCGAATTATTTTATTATTATATCTATTGCTATTTTTGTATTATGTTTATATTTGTAATATTATAATTTTATTAATTTTTTAACTATTTTTTATTTAATTTTTTAAATTTAAATTTTTTTCTTAATATTTTCTATAATATTTTTTTTATCTGTTTATATATCTCATATTTTTTGTATAATTTTTAGTTTTAAATTTAAGTTTTTATACTTAAGTTTTCTCTATTTTTGTAATTAATTTTTATTTTATTTTTCTTAGTATTTAAGTATTTTATTTATTTATATTTACTCCATATTTTTATCTTTATTTTGTATTCATTTGTTTCCTTTTTTTTTAATTGTAGAAAAATATTTAAAATTTAACAAAAATTTGCGTTAACAGAAGGACAATCGTTGGAAGTATTTTGAAAAAGGATAACGAAATGAATGTTAATTATTTAAGTATTCCATTGTAAATATTTATTTTAAAACTATGTATTTATGTATATATATGTATAATTATTTATGCTTTCAATATTATATATTACATTATAAAAATAACATTGTGCTACGAAAAACAAATGAGATAAAAAAAATCCAATTCCGCAAGGGTGAGCAATGGTGAGCATATGCAGAGAAATGGTCGTCAGCTTCTTATCGGGATCAATCACCTAGGAAACACATTCAGATACATATGCAGAAACCCCCACCATCAAATTCCAGTCATCCATAAAAGTCTTATTCCGATCGCTATCGTTATATATTGAACTCAGAAGAGTAACCACTATAGATCAGCAAGAACGAGTCGTTATCAAGAGAGGAGATCGCAAGATAGAAGTTTATATATTACTGAGAATAAAAACTTAACTTTAGCTTACCTTTTAGGCCTTCATGTTAAGAAAATGTAACCTTTTCGGTTCGCTTTAGTAATTAGTAGAACAGATATTTTATTCAATTGCATAATCTTCTCAAGAAACGACTAAAGAACCAAGGCTTAATGAAAAAATAAAAGCCGGACTACCAGGGTATACAGTCTTAGAGAGTGTTCACATATGGCATTTTGCTGTTCAGTTTGTTTTTTAATCGAAATTTAAGAAAAAATGTCATTTTTGTTCATTCGAGTAATAAAAGTATAAAACCTATCCTAGACACCAACCCAATTTTTTTTCTTTTTCATTCTCAAAAAATGCAAATTCCAAAATCTGTAAAAATACCAGGCGAACAGAAATGCTAGATGGTGGAAAAAAAATTAAAAATTAAAAAAAATCAAAAATATTCACGCATACTTTTAGGGGCAAAATATCTTCGACACCCTGTTGCTGAAAATGACCGGGTGCGGCTAAAATGTAAATCCCTAAGGTATGCTTTAAAAAACCGGAAAACTTTGGAAATAACCGGGTGACTCAGTCAATAATTAAAAAAAATATTTTTTAGCGACCTGCTGGGATTTCTGTTCGCCTGGTATTTTTACAGATTTTGGAATTTGCATTTTTTGAGAATGAAAAAAGAAAAAAATTGGGTTGGTGTCTAGGATGAAATTTTTTTTTTTTTGCATTTATTAGGGTGGAATCAAATGAAATGAAATAAAATCGGTTTTTAATGATATTTTTATAGGAAAATCAAGCAAAAATGCTACTTTAAAATTAGGGAATATATTTTTGGAATTTCTGCAATATAGGGTTACCCGTTTAGTGGTCTCATAATAAAGATTAAATAAAAAACGCATAAAAGAGTTAGAATTTCTATAAAATTTTTATTTTATTATAATGTTTGAAGCTGATATCTAATCAAAATATAATAAATTAATTATTTAAATGATAAAATGTTGATTGTTAGCAGCAATTGATGTTTTTAAGATGATCTCCGTTCCTTTTCTCGCTTGTATCTGGCAGTATTTTGGCAATAACTTGATGCTGCTTTTCAAATATTCCAATGTATGATCCTGATGGCCAATAGAGCTCGGGAAAAATGGGAAATTCGTCTTTTGAAAACTTCTCAAGCGTTTAAGCCAAACTTGGTCTTGATTTTGCTCGCTGTAATGCACGTCTTGCTGACTTTTAACCACTCGATAACCCCAAATATGCCAAGAATTTTGTAGTTTTTAAGACAGATTCTGTTCCTTTTTTCGCTTGTATCGGGCAGTATTTCGGCAATAACTTGACGCTGTTTTTCAAATATGCCAATGTAATGAGCTTATGTATGATCCTGATGGCCAATAGATCTCGGTAAAAATGGGAAATTCGTCTTTTGAAAACTTCTCAAGCGATTAAGCCAATATTGGTCTTGATTTTGCTCGTTGCTACTACGTCTTGCTGATTTTGAACCACTCAATAGCCCCAAATATGCCAAGAATTTTGTAGTTTTTCAGATAGTTTCCGTTCCTTTTCTCGCTTGTATCGGGCAGTAATTCGGCAATAACTTGACGCTGCTTTTCAAATATTCCAATGTAACGAGCTTATGTGTGATGACGCGCACATCAAATTATATGATCCTGATGGCCAATAGAGCTCGGAAAAAATGGGAAATTCGTCTTTTGTAGACTTCTCAAGTGATTAAGCCAATTTTGGTCCTGATTTTGCTCGCTGTAATGTACGTCTTGCTGATTTTGAACCACTCGATAACCCCAAATATGCCAAGAATTTTGTAGTTTTTAAGACAGTTTCCGTTCCTTTTCTCGCTTATATCGGGCAGTATTTCGGCAATAACTTGATGCTGCTTTTCAAATATTCCAATGTAACGAGCTTATATGTGATCCTGATGGCCAATAGAGCTCGGGAAAAATGGGAAATTCGTCTTTTGAAAACTTCTCAAGCGTTTAAGCTAAACTTGGTCGTGATTTTGCTCGCTGTAATGTACGTCTTGCTGATTTTGAACCACTCGATAACCCCAAATACGCCAAGAATTTTGTAGTTTTTAAGACAGTTTCCGTTCCTTTTTTCGCTTGTATCGGGCAGTATTTCGGCAATAACTTGACGCTGTTTTTCAAATATTCCAATGTAAGGAGCTTATATGTGATCCTGATGGCCAATAGAGCTCGGGAAAAATGGGAAATTCGTCTTTTGAAAACTTCTCAAGCGTTTAAGCCAATGTTTGCTGATTTTGAACCACTCGATAACCCCAAATACGCCAAGAATTTTGTAGTTTTTGACAGGTCCAGTCCAGTGCCTTATTTTTAAGATCTGTAATGAAATGAAAAACAAATTTTGAATAAATTAGAGGCTTCAACTTCAATTTTTGTCTACATATTACAACATAAAATCTAATTTTAAGTGAACAATTATGGAAAGCAACTGTGCTTCAGCTGCGTTCCTGCCTGGCATAATTGTATTGGCCAGAGACAGGCCTAAACATTCCTTAATTCCTTGAGCAAAGCAGACATAAACTTTAAATGGCTTACTTTACGGGCCCTTACTGCCTGTGTAGTACAATTTGAAGGAAGTTAGTCTCCCAGAAATTAGGTTCTGTGGAAGCAACTGTGCTCCAGCTGCGTTCCTGCCTGGCATAATTGTATTGGCTAGAGACAGACGCAAATATTTCTTAATTCTTAAAGGAGAGGAGGAAGCAGGAATCTAGAATAAAATAATTTCCTTGAGCAAAGCAGACATAAACCTTTAAATGGCTTACTTTACGGGCCCTTACTGCCTGTGTAGTACAATTTGAGGGAAATTAGTCTCCCAGAAATTAGGGTCTATCGTTTCTGTGGAAGTGATACAGAAAGGTTAGGTACTTGATTGCCTTTCTGACAGACATAACATCATATTGGTGACATTTAACTTGTGAAATAGAAGTCCCCCCAATAGTGCTCGAATTACTGAAGGACTTTATAATGGGGAGGATTAAAAAATAGGCTTCTTTGGTGGTGGCCAAGCTTTCTGTTTGGGAGAAAAATTAAATGATCTAGTTAGGCCAGTCGGTAATCTCTGTAGAAGTTTTCTGCAATATTTTTAGGCCCAGAGTCCATAGCAAGCAGGCAGAGGTGCCATCTGAAGAAGATGGGGTCTTCGTGCAATGCTGGTCAAGTGGTTGGTTTATGGCTCTGCTGTACAACCGGTTTACACGTCAAGTGTGAAACTGTAGGACGACGAGTCGGAACAAGTTTGTAGATAAGCTGCAAAGATATGTCTTTGTGAGAATATCGGATGGCGTCAGGAGCATTTCTCAGACTTTGATTAAAATGGTTCTGGGGATATTTCCGGTGTAAGTGGTGATTAAAAGGGCTGGCGACAAGGCACTTCTTAAATTTATTGGAATGGGTCTGGCTAGGGTAGGGAAGTTTGGTTATGTCAAGATTCTCAGGGTTCTCTAAGAGTTCTCATGGAGTTTTAAAGGTTTTTTGATCAGAATATGCCACTTCAACAAGCTGCTCTAAATACCAGACGACCAAACAGGGACAGCCAAGCAATTTTATGCAATATTTTTAGGCCCAGAATCCATAGTAAGCAGGCAGAGGTGCGATCTGAAGCAGATGGGGGTCTTCGGTTGTTGATGTGTTTTCGAGCGTTGTCAGAAGCACTTCTCGGACTTTATTTAAGATGGTTCTAAGAATACTACCGGTGTAAGTGGGGGTTGAAAGGACTGGCGACAAGGCACTTATTAAGTTTATTGAAACGGGTCTGGCTAGGATAGGGAAGTTTGGTTATGTCAAGATTCTAAGGGTTCTCAATAGGATACGAGCCATGGAGTTTTAAAGGTATTTTGATCAGAATATGCCACTTCAACAAGCTGCTCTAAATACCAGTGACCAAATAGGGACAGCTAAGCAAGCTTAGCAAATGGATCGAACATAGAGGATTTACTTCCGGGATGGCATTAGGCTATGCTGTAGGCACTCTTCCCTGATTCCGGGTTAAAGTGCATGCTATTATTAAGGCAGAGGGAATAGTTCCGAATTAGATTGCGTAAGGGGTTAAGGCGTTTATCTATGTATGTGATTAGTCGAACTGACTTGAAGATATTGCCTGGGCACTTTGGTTAGCTCAACATTAACCTCAGTGTGTAAAAGGGAATTCACAAGGTTCTAAATTGATAAAGATTTGTTAGGTTCCGTCGTTTTGTGATGTGTTGGGCAATGAGACTCATTTCAGCTGCCACGGAAAGACACAGTGACGGGCATAAACTGTTAAAACGATGGGGTTATTATGTATTTTGATTTGAACGTAAGATTCGAACGAGTTCTTTGTGGTGTACCAGGGATTATTATCCCTGTAATACACTTTTTTGGGATGATAGAGATCGAGAACTCTTTTTTGCAGATTGCAGAATCTTTAGGTCCAGATTGAATTGGCCTTAAACGGAATGTGTTCTAAAACTTGGGAGGGAGTCTACTAGGCAAGGATGCGAACAGCCCTTTTTCTGTAGAGTTTGTGGAGACTGTTCAGCACGTTCTATGTCTCTGGCCTAGCGTGCTAAGGCGCAGACTCAAGAATTTTAAAATTGCAATAAAAGACCTCTGGTCTGAAGATCCGGAGGCGTTCGGTAGGACCCTTGAAATTTATATCGAAGGGTTCAAAAGTGTTCTGATTTTAAACTGTCATATACTCTGTCTGACCAGTACAGTGTTTTTCAGCTGGCGATCACGGACATTTTGATAGCAGCGCAATGATTGTTGGGTGCTGGAATTGTTCCTGAAAACCTCTTGATTTATGTAGACAGCCATAATGCAATTACGCCCCTAACGAATGCTTTTTCGAAATCCGCGCTCGTTAACGAATACTGAGGATTTCTGAAGGAAATTTCGGATCTTTCAAAGGCAAGACTTATATGGAAACCGAGTAATAGGGGGATATCTTTGGAAATTCGATTACTGATAACTGAAGTTTACAATCCCCGACATTTTACATACATACATAATAATAATACATAATTGGCCATTACAACCCTTCAGTCAGGATTACGGCCTATCTTCTCACACCACTCATGTTGTGTGCCTTAATTTTTTTATACTTGAGTGGCGGGACCTACAGTTTAACGTCGACTCCGAACGACAGATTTTTTGAGAAACTTTTTCATGGCCGGATTTATTTACTCTCAGAGAGTTTTTGCCGGAAATCTGCTGAGAGGAAGTCGCCGATGAAATATTTTTTTTCATATTTCGTTTTGATGTCTGACCTGGGTCTCGAAACCGGGCTTTACGTCTAATAAGCGAAGACACTTGCTACTAGACTATGGCGACGACATTTTACAGGGCGCAAGATTACGATTGCTTCAGTAAAAATTCGTTTATGTTACCTCATTTTCGCTGGCAGCAAAAAGTTGCTTGCGATATTGCTAGACTCTATTGCAGCTGTTTGGATAATAATAGCTCCGATTTACTTCTGTCTACAGTACAACAGCGATTCTTATAGGCCTGTGCTCTATGCATTAATCATGTCGATAGACTTGGCATTCTGTCGAATAACTTCTGCCGGAGCTGTGGGTTTGAGGAGGAGGAAAGCATGCCGATAAACTAGGCATTCGGTCGAATGTCTGTCTGAGGAGAAGTCAGGGCTTTCACTTTATGTGTCAGTGCCCTGCCCTTAAACTAGGTTAGGTTAAGTTTGATGACGTGTATTTGTACAATACTCAGAGAGGTCAAAAGGACCCATTGAAATACGTCCTAAAGGAGAGACAGAGTGAGAGAAAGAGAGAAAGGATAGTAAAGGAGATAAGGACCTAATGAGGCGGTTTTTTCAACTCTCCTACATAAAGATTGCTGCGAAAGCAAGAATGAAGTCGCCGTAGTCTAGTAGGTAGTGTGTTCGCTTATTAGACGTAAAGCTCGGGTTCGAGCCCCATATATTTCTTTGGCGACTTCCTCTCAGCAGATTTCTGGCAAAAACTCTGAGAGTAAAAACTGACATGAAAAGCATCTCAAAAAAATCTGTCGTTCGGAGTCGACTTTAAACTGTAGGTCCCGCCACTCATGTATGAAATTAACGCACACGACATGAGTGGTGTTGAGAAGCTAGGCCGTAATCCTGACTGAAGGGTTGTAATGGCCAGTTATGTTATATCGACGACTCCGTTCTATAACATTCTAAGACGAACAAGTGTGTTTTGAGTTGTGAGCTCTCAAAGTTTTCACGCGACATACGACTATATATGTATTCTAAGTAGATTTTTCGATATAACTTCGGAACGGATCGGCGCATCTTAACCAAATTTTAACAGTATTTAAGTTAGAGAACGTAGAATTTAAAAATGCAAGAACATTAAAAACGTTCTAAGTACACTTAGAACGTTATAGAATGGAGGCGTCGATATGTTAAAAGCAAGATATATTGTGGACTCCAGTTGGTTTCATTTAGAGTATGTTTGATTCCCCGTTTTGGGTAATAATTAGGGGTATTAAGGTCTCACCCATCAAGAAAGTTTTGTTACTACTGCATAAAAAGACAAATTGTTTGTGAACCCCCGCTTAAAAATTGTTTCGTAGCACAGTGTAATTAAGTTATATGATAACATATGTATGCATGTGTATGTATGTATGCCTTAAAGCAAACGCCTTTATTTTAATGCTTAGAATAGAAATTAATTTTTAAAGAATTAAAGGAGCATTTAAAATAAATAATAAAGAATAAAGAGACTTACAAAATAAAATGTATTTTATAATGGACACACACACACACAATATATATATATACTCAATATATACTCAAACACTAATTAACAAAAAAAGGCAATAAATAAATAACGATAACGACAACAATAACAACAACAACAACTATGTATGTAAAAACAAATAAAATGAAAATAAATTTAAATTTAAATAAAAAAAAAATACAAAAACAAAAACAATTTCCATAAATTTATTTGAAGCGCAAGTAAGCCTGGTTAGGGTTGGTTGGTTTATAAATAAAATTTCCTTTAAAAAAAATTGACAGAATTTTTGTTGTTTTTTTTAAGAATATTTTTAATAAAAAAAACACGATTTTTTTTATAAAAATAAATTCCCAGAAACGAAAGCAAGGAAACAGTTGTGCTCGGAAGCATTATAAAAACGTAAAAATTTGCTTCAAACAGTCTACAGTCGTAAGTAAATACTGGCAGTTGAAGGAAGCATCATGAAATTATTCATTATATACGCGGCAGGTGAGTTTTCTTTACTTAACAGGAGAGAAAAAAAAAAGATTTTTTAAATCAAAAATTTTCCTTACAGTTCTAGCTTTAGTTAAAGCCGGTCAAATTCCTCCAGAGGCCACGGTGCATCAGATATCATCAGTACCAGTGCCTTTAACTGTTTTGGCACCACCTCTAGCAACCGAAGAACAACAACAACAACACCAACCGGAGATTGGCAATGTTAAGCCAGCAACTGTACATGAAGTAGTAGCCAATCTAGATCACAAACATGTTGCACAGCATGAAGGAACAACCACAGTCAAGCAGGAGATACAAACCACCACTGTTAAGCCAAACATCAATCCATCATCCTCCCAGCGTCCTATGAGATCTGTTGAGACCAGTCAAACTGTAAACCAACAACCTTCTCCAGTCCCTGTAACCATCAAGCCAACGGATAGTGGAAGCAGCAGCAGCAGCTCATCAACAGCTGCCACTATGGATCCATGCGATTTGTTGTGCACAAAATTCGAATTCGAACCCATATGTGCTACGAATGGCTTATGCATGCATGAGTTCCCCAATCAATGTATTCTGGAGACTTACAATTGCAAGCATTCTGCGCAGAAATTTACCGCCACCAAGAACGACAGATGTCAAATGCCTGGCTTGGCCAAATGTAATGAAAATGATATGATTTGATGAATTTTTTGATATTTTTTTGAAATAAAAATAAGAATTTTTTTTTTATAAAAAAAAAGAGATTTTGGGGATTTTCTAACTCTAATTTAGGAAATTAAGAAATTTGTATTTTGCTGTAGCTAAACTAAGGATTGTAGATTGCATTCAGTACGTTAGACTGTCATTTAGCTCTACAAATATCGTAAAAATTCATTTCTTCCTGAACACGGATATCCTGCAACACAAACAGATTTTTTCTAGAACTTGACATCCACAAGAAAACAAACATTTGCATGAACAATACTAACAAAGCTTAGGAAGATTCCTTTGCCATATTCATTGTCCCCTATCCTTTCCTAAACATTAGCATTTTCGTCAGCCCAATCTTAATAGAGAACACAAAGAAATTGTTATTCTAGAACTTGACATCCACAAGACAACAAACATTTGCATGAACAAACTAACAAAGCTCAGGAAGATTCCTTTGCCATATTCATTGTCTGCGGTCCTTCCCTAAACATTAGCATTTTCGACAGCCTAAACTTAATAGAGAACAGAAAGAAATTGTTGTTCTAGAACTTGACAACCACAAGTCAAGACAACATTTACATCAACAATACTAACAAAGCTTAGGAAGATTCCTTTACCATATTCATTGCCCGCTATCCTTCTCTAAACATTTGCATTTTCGACAGCCTAAACTTAATAGAGAACAGGAAGAAATTGTTGTTCTAGAGCTTGACAACCACATGACAACATTTGCATCAGCAACGCGACCAGGGTACAGTGAGAGCAAGATAAACGTTCTTCCTCAAGGTGGAGTTAAAATCCACATTTCCTTTCTTTTACATGGAATTTCAATATTCTCCTATGCAAATGAGAGCACCGTATGCCCTCTAGTCAAAGGCTTGCCAATATGTATACTCACGATACTTCACGGTGGATTCGGATAGCGGGAGTTTAAGGTTGCAATCCACCCGAAAGTTTGCCAGCGTCTTTTTTATTCACCTACTGGAAAAAGAAAGTTTAGAATGATCCTGATTGGAGCACCATTAATACCGCGTACTAGGCGAAGAATTTGTTGGCAAGTCTTAGGCTGGGTAAGAATCTTGCTTCGTGGCTAGATGCTCCCGAATAAAATTCGATGGAATTGGTGTACATCCAGTAACTGCTTTGTTACTCTGTAAGACTTGTCTTGGCGCTGGGTTATAAAGCCTCTGACGATGTAGAAATTAAGTTACAAAACCCTTTATAGGAGTACCGTCATTAAGAGATCGCAACGATGGCGCCGAAAAGGTGACAAAGATCCCTAGTAGGATGTAATATCACTAACCCTGGACCCATTTTACAAGAAGTAGAGGTTTAAGTTGTTCTGTGTTAGATTCGAGGACTCTGTAATACTAATGGAGTTGAGAAAGATTAAAAAATTGCTTGAAGGGCAAGTACCCTGCCGCACCAGAGGCCGATTTTAAGGTTTTACATTTTCTAGAAAAAATAATCAACAGTAAATAGAAGGAAGAGCTTAACAATTTGCTCTGTCACTAGTGACGAACTTAGGCTCCGCTGAGCAAATCCACAACTTCAGAAGACTAGCGGGATACATACATAAGCTTTGTGTGTGTGTCAAAGATAGTGGATTAGGACCGATGGTGCACGGTTTCCGAAATATATAACTCAGACCCTAGATAGCAATACTATTAGTCTACCATCCAAGCAATAGGCTCGTGTGAGTTTAACTTTTGGCTGATGGCATGGGCCTGTCAGCCCAAGCTGACTCAACTCGTTAGTGGAAATAGGGTCATTCTCCGCTAGATCCTAGGTCATATGAGAGTTCACGACAAAGAACGGGTAGAAGATGACCTTCCGTGGAGGGACCAGCAGCATTCTGTAAAGTGGCAAGAGATGTTTGAAAGGGCAAACTCAGCAAAAGGGAAGGTGGAGAGAAGTAGAAACTCTTCTCAAGCGAAATATATTTGAGTCATACATAAGACTATACAGGAGTGATATTTTGACCAAGTAACTGGCCTTTTGACCGGGCACTGCATACGCCAAGAGCACTTGTTCAGAATGGGGATCACGTTAAGCCCAAAATCTCGATTGTGTCAGAAGAAAAGAGCACATACTTTGTACCTGTGCGGCGTTAATGAATCTCAAAAGAAATCTTTTAGGAACTTGTCAAGTACTAGACAGGGAGTTGTGGAAACGCGTAATATGACAAGTACAATAGATCGTATGGCCCGATTATGCCTATAGTATTCTAACTTCTTTACACGACCTGCGAAGGTTTTTTTTTAAAGGTGGGTTTCTAATATTTTAGGAGTGAACGCGAGGCATTGTTACTTATGTATACCACCAGGTGACACCCTGAGTGAGCTGAAGTCCGCTTTCCAATTGAGATAAAGGAGAAATCACGGTTAAAGAAATCAGGCCCCATTGCTTGTTATACAAATCACACTTTACAAGATCCTGATGCCAGTGTTGTTCTATGGCGCATAGCCATGGAACTTGTTTAGAAGAAAATGAAACTTTGCTTAAAGCCTTACTTAATTTAGCCGCGACAACTCTTTAGTTAGGATTACAACCTAGCTTTCTCGCACCAACCATGTTTAAATCGTCAGTTTAAATGTCGACTTCGAACGACAGATATCTTAGAGAATTTTGTTAGAATTCGTAATGGGAGAAAGACGCCGAAGAAATATTTTTTTCTTCGTATTCCATTTTTGTTCGAGATGTCTGAGCTAGGGTTTGAATCATGAGCTCGCGTCTAATGAGCCAACTCACTACCTACTAGACTACGGAATATTGTTTGAAGTCTTCGAGAGGAAAAGTTCCACCAAAATCAGGGCAGAGGAAAAAGTTGGCCAGCTCAACGGCTGCACATTAAAAGCACGACTACCCTACACTGGAAAACCAGCCAGAAAGTTCGATAAACGAAGCTATATCCTTGATATCAATAGATGATAGCTCCGTCAAGCTGACAAGAAATGGGGAGCCAAATGACCTATATCTACACCTAGCAAGAGACGGGCATTGACAAAGAAAGTGGATAACAGTCTCCTCCTTCTCCTCAGCGGATCTGCATCCACGACAGAAGTCGTTAAATGGGAGCCCCAGTCTTTCCGCGTGGCTACCCATAACGCAATGACCTGTAAGCTCGGCCATTGTGGTTGAGATGACGTCACGACCAAGACCAAGTAATTGGTTGGTACGCCGTCTATCCATCGAGGGCCAGGTGAGTCTGGCGGTGGAGCAAGACTCCTCATTGACCCAGGATAGGTGGGCGTCCCGAAAGAATTTCCGCGCAATGTCCAACTTGACCGAGGCAAGTGGCATACCCAATTCAATCGAAGAGAATTCCGGAAGGAGCGCAGCAGCTCTGGCGAGCTCGTCGGCCCTACAGTTAACCGGAATGTTGCTATGCCCGGGGACCTACACCCCAGTGAGACACTGGTGAAGCGCCCAGAATGAAGGTCGAGACATCGGCGACATTCCCTAACTATCCTAGAGTTATTCACGAAACCGAAATCGAAGAGGATTCCGGAAGGAGCGCAGCAGCTCTGGCGAGCTCGTCGGCCCTACAGTTTCCCGGAATGTTACTATGCCCGGGGACACACACCAGTGAGACACTGGTGAAGCGCCCAAAAGGAAGGTCGAGACAGCGGCGACATTCCCTAACTATCCTAGAGTTATTCACGAAACCCGATACGGATCTTATCGCGGCCTGACTATCGGAAAAGATCGAGACGCGAGTGAAAGGAGCACCGTTGACGAGGATCAATTGAGCGGCCCGGTAAATTGCCGTCACCTTCGCCTGAAACACACTGCAGTAGTCCGGCAGACGGAGAGAAATGTTCAGGTCCAGTTTCACAGAGTAGACACCGCTTCCAACCCTATTATCGACTTTAGAGCCGGCGGTATATATAGCCAGGACAACCGTATTAGGATTCTAGTCGTCCCTATTAGGAATCAGAAAGTGGAAACCCCTGTCGAAACAATATTCAGCGGGGATATAGTCGACGTTCACGGGGGCCACTGGATCAACCTCCAGAATAGTGGAGTGACCAGAAGATACAATGTGCCAACGAATCAAATACAAAATCTTAGAACGTCGAGGAAGAACACGCTTGGAATTCTAGGCAAAATTAGATCCAAGACCATAGGGTTGTATGTCATCATCATAATCTTCCACCTTCTTCATCATCATCATCATTATCATCATCATGATCACATTGGAATTTAAATATTCTGCTTCAGATTTTTATTGAGATTTTCGTTGACTTTATTTTTAAATCAGACGCATAAAGTCACGTTAACGATTATCGTTATGATCACTAATTTGCATAGGAATTGTTTAAACAAACCGGCTTAAATGTTAAAACACATTTGCTTTGATGATGACAAAGTCTTACGCAATTGCATATTATGGCCGTAAAAATGGAGGGTGGGGGGTGCGCGAAGAAAAGAAAGTTTACATAATAAAATGTGTCATTGAAAATGGCCACTTTAGTCGGCTGGAAAGCTGCAGAACATTTCTTGAAGGGAGTATAAAAGCCTGTGGATTCTTAAGCTAAGACAACAGTAGCAATACAGTCTACCACGCACTACTAAGCACTATTGTAAGCAATCACGAACCATGAAAGTTTTCATTATTTTGGGTAAGACAATCTCTTGAAGCCTGATAACAAGGAAATCTTCTTTCAATTTCTTTTCTCGTCTCATTTCATAAGTCTCCTTAAGCTTAGTGCTTTTCTGCAATGGCCAGCAGATTAAAATGGATCAAGGGCATGGTCCCGATTCCGTGCCTGTACAACATGTTGGTCACAAGGATACTGTGCCACAAGTTGTAACGGAACACGTAGTGGTGGGACAAATGGTCGTCCCCGAACATTCCAAAGTATCCGTTCAGGTGCCTGCTCACGTCCAACAAGTGGTCACACAAGTTGCACAACATGTTCCCGTTGTTACCGTACAGCAACATGTTGCCAAACAGCGTTCGATGCGTTCCATTATGCAGAAGGCTGGCAAATGTGATTTTAAATGTGCCGACACTGATAGCGACATATGCGCCTTTAATGGTCGCTGTCATCGCCAATTTGAAAATCAATGCGAATTGAGTGTTCATAATTGCTTGAATGCCCACAAAAGTAAGTATTTTGGGTGGCGCACTGGCTTTCTGTGTGTCTTTCTTTAAATTTTTTCTTGATTTTCTTTGCCTTGTTTTTTCTTTACAAAGTATTCCATCAAGTGGAAGATCACATGTGTCAAAATCCTGATACAATTAAATGTTATCCTGGCGATGAGTAGGAAGGAAGCATGTGCTGAAAGTGATGGTAATAATGCAGGCGGGCGGACTCTTTTCAAAGGAATTTTGACACGAATAGTATTTGAAATAAACGGAATTATTTTGTATTCTCCATAGAAAATAGAAATAAAATTAATTAATAAAAAACAAAAATTCCGTCTTCTTATACTTCTTTCTCCCCACAGACTGTACCATACAAACAAAGTACCATAGTACCATACAAAAACGCCTTACATAAATTATCGCAAAAAAATCTGAATCAATCTGCTGCATTTGTAAATGTATTGGTAAAAAATAAATAACTAAACGGGACAATTATCATTTTGAAATCATGAATACATACAGATTCAGATACGGAATACATGCAGTTAGTTTGTGAATTAGGGGAATTCCCTGTATAACGGAACGTTTGGCATAAACAAGTCAAAGCTAAGATTAATGCCTAACGCCGTCAACAATTGGTAGCTGTGTGACATTGATTTCTTTATTTTTAACACTTAAACTGTACAAGATCATCATCAATGCATCTGTAATTCATTTAAATATAATATTGGGTTCTCGAAAAAGTTGTGCTAATGTGGGATTTTCTTCGATTTGAAATGAACATTATCAAATCATTACCCGATCAATGCAAAAGAACTTCAGCATTCTTAATTGAATATGAATTTACACCGTGGAGCGAGGTCTGCAGTGATCGATACAAATGATAAACTGAAAATGCATGCTGCGCGTGAGATGGCTGGTAAGGGGTGATTTTTTAAGAGCTATAGGAAATTAAAAAAAAAAAAAACAAAACTCAGAAAAATGCATGAAATCTTTATTTGAATCGATAGTACGGTCCCTATAATTTAATGTTTGAAGATTATTTCACGCAAATGTTGACTGCGACTGCGCCTCAAATAGTCCAACCGCTTAGTCCAATTTTGGCATACTCTTTCCAACATTTCGGCTGGTATCTCACGAATAAATGCTTCAGTGTTGTCTTCCTATGCGTCAATTGAAGTGGGCTTAACATAGCCCCACAAAAAATAGTCTAAAGGCGTTAAATCGCACGATCTAGGCGGCAAACGTGAAATAAAATGTTCACCGAACTCGCCTCTCAACAAGTCCATTTTATTGGTAGCTTTTGCAATGCTTCTGGCTGATCTTCACTCCAAAATCGACAATTCTGCTTATTTACATATCCCGAATAGCCGCTTCAGTGGGTCGATTAAACTGACCATGAAATGGAAGAAGCGCGCAATGAACTTTCTTAACAGAGCACGCATTTTGATAATAAAATTCAATGATTTGCAAGCGTTGTTCGTTTGTAAGACGATTCATGATTAAATTATAGACCAAACTGAAGATGTTTGACAGTGAAACAAAACACGAAACGTGCGTGAGCTGTTTAAACCAGTCTTGCCAAAAAGATATTAGCTAAAAAAATCACCCTTTATATGCAATAAACTTTCCAGCCAAGGTATTTAAATGTCTGCCAGATTAACAGAAGTGTGTGTGGCCCATGTAGTCAGAAAGGAATACAATAACTCTGCTGGATTGTTTTTGAATTGAAATATTTCCTTCAATCTTGAATCAACCGCTTGAGCAGGAGGATTGCCTGAGGTTAAGTGTCGCACGCCACTATAGTTATACCTCAAAAGCAATATTGACCCCAAGGATGAAACATTAAATACATACATAATTGGCCATTACGACCCTTCCAGTCAGGATTACGGCCTAGCTTCTCCCACCACTCATGTTGTGTGCGTTAATTTTATACATGAGCGGCGGGGCGGGCTCTACAGTTTAACGTCGACTCCGAACGACAGATTTTTGAGAAACTTTTTCATGGCAGGTTTTTATTTACTCTGAGAGAGTTTTTGCCAGAAATCTGCTGAGAGGAAGTGGCCTAGGAAATATTTTTCTTTTTGTTATATTTCGTTTTGATGTCTGACCTGGGGCTGGAAACCGGGTTTTACGTCTAATAAGCCAACACACTACCTACTAGATAGACTACGGCGACTTCAATCATCAAACATTTTGTATAGGCAACCATTTCGATGTTCATTTAGGATGTTAATAATATTCACCACTGAAGTGAGGCTTAAAGTGTCACCTCTGAAATTTATTGAAGGGTTGCCGAATGTCGAAAGTCGCCGTGGTCTAGTAGGTAGTGTGTTGGCTTATTAGACAAAAAGCCCGAGTTCAAATCCCAGGTCTGACATCAAAACGGAAATATGAAAATATTTCTTCGGCGACTTCCTCTCAGCAGATTTCTGGCAAAAACTCGGAGAG
Organism: Sarcophaga rosellei; assembly: GCA_930367235.1. Taxonomy (NCBI): domain Eukaryota; kingdom Metazoa; phylum Arthropoda; class Insecta; order Diptera; family Sarcophagidae; genus Sarcophaga; species Sarcophaga rosellei. Next base: position 7,556,879 of record OV884020.1, on the reverse strand, counting down.
TAAATAAAATTGCCATGAAATAGTTTCTCAAAAATCTGTCGTTCGGAGTCGACGTTAAACTGTAGGTCCCGCCACTCATGTATGAAATTAACGCGCACAACACGAGTGGTGTGAGAAGCTAGAACGTTGTACAATGGGTCAATTCGATCTCCGGGTACTGTATACTTGTCACAATTGACAAGAACACGTCCTGTATATTGTAGGTGAAGAAGAGTCACCTTATCTCTGTAGTTTCTGCAGAAATCATTAGCAAAGTGTCTAAGGCAAATGTGTCTCGCATAATGCAATGCCCCGTAATCACCCCGACAACCATACTGAGTGAGCCTCTCTGGACTTCAAGCAGAACTTTCGTGTGATTTTCATCCAGCGAAGGCCAGATTTTTGGCGGCGTTCTACCCATGTCAGAGACCACCCATCTATGGTTGACGTAGTTGACGACCGCATTGGCAATTATAAGTTTGCAGGTTTCAAAGTCGAAAATTCATCGGAAGCTCCATGCCTGGCTAGTTTATCCGCTCTTTAATATGGACATCATATCGTTCTGTTACCTCCGTTGGAATTCAGTGCTAGACGATCGGAAAGTATGATAATGGCCGTTTGGGAATGTTTCCAGCTCCTACAATTCTCCCTGCAGCCTGTATAGCCAACACATCTGCTAAATTAGAGCAACTCCATAAACTGGACTGTATGATTACTTCTGTCACGGTACCTATCCTCACGAGCATTTAAGTAAAGTCGTCGTAGACTAGTAGATACTGTAGTAGCTCATTAGACTTGAGCCCGTGGTTCCAAGCCTAGCTTATTTGTGTATGTGCAGCTAAACGATTTTTTAAAAAAAATATTTTTTAGGCGACTTCCCCCTAACAGAAATGCAGTGAAACGTGTTTCAAAAATCTGTCGTTTAGAGTCGATATTAAACTATGGCATGCCTTGTTAGTTAGTTCTAGGGCATTGCCAGTTATAGTATCATAACGGACCGTTATGTAAGCTCAAATAAGCTTTTATTTATTGAAGCTGTCACTCTCCTCTGTCCTATCTTCTGCCATCTCCATGATCTTTGAATATTTCTATTCACTTGTCTCACTTGTCCTCTCGTAAATTGATGCTCTTATGCCGTACGTTTACCTCTTTTCAATCATGACGAATGAAGAGCATTTTATTTGAAACTTTTTAATTATTTTTCAAATTTAATTGCGAATTAATTTAACACGGCATGACAAAACTGACAGCAGACATCATTAAAATTAATGGAACTTCAGTTCAGTGGCAATTAGTTGGAGGATAAATTTTGTGTGCGCCTATTCAGCCACAATACTTGGCAAGTGAGGATTTGAATTTCAATGGAAATTTTCCAATAAAATGCCAGAGCCTGATGAAACAAAAGGCAATAAAAGTATCACAGCGGAGTTAAGTGGGAACAGCGTTTCAAAGCCATTGCGATGGTGAGGTGAGTTCAAATAAAATCACTTTAAAGGCTTTTAACGTGCATATGCAACGGTTAGACCTTTGAACACGGCGGTCTACAATTGCTAATGAGAATAATTTAGTGGTAGAAGGATAGTATAGACCGCAAAACCTAATGGCCAACACAATTAGAACACTAAACAGCTCGTCTCACTGTGAACATTCGGGGGTCAGTGCAAACCTGACGTGACTGAAGTGCACTTCCCGTATCATTAAGAGCGTGAATATGGTGTCTAGCAGTAGCATTTTAATCAGGATATACAAGCGTTCATATAGTTTCGCATACTTAAAGGACAAAAACATTTCAATATATCACGATCAAACTTGAAATTGTGGTACGTGAACCTCTAATTTCGATTATTGACCCGAAGGAGGAAATTTTTTCCCCAATTGACTCTGAGCTATTTCGCTATTCTAGTATAAAAAGTGTTTCGGAACTAAGGGGAGAGTAAATATGCTGCTTATTTGCATAATTGTGCCGTTCAGCGTGAGGTCAAATCCTTAATCCTTAGAGCCTTTGTCAGAAGACTCCTGAAAAAGAATGAAAAGAAGTTTTTTTTTATTTTTCTCGACCTCTGAGCTGAGATTTGAACTCTACTCTCTGGAGTACTACAAGCTAGACAACAACGACTTTCAGTTAGGTTAGGTTAGAGGAAGTGTACTTGTCAACTGTGACAAGTACAGTACCCGGAGGTCGAATTGACCCATTGTACAACGTCCCAGCTTCTCACACCACTCGTGTTGTGTGCGTTAATTTCATACATGAGTGGCGGGACCTACAGTTTAAAGTCGACTCCGAACGACAGATTTTTTTGAGAAGCTTTTCATGGCAATTTTTACTCTCAGAGTTTTTGCCAGAAATCTGCTGAGAGGAAGTCGCCGAAGAAATATTTTCATATTTTCGTTTTTTGATGTCTGACCTGGGATTCAAACTCGGGCCTTTCGTCTAATAAGCCAACACACTACCTACTACACCAAGGCGACTTCACGACCTTTAGTTTCATTGTGAAATATCCACAAATTAGCCTACGAATTGTATTCTCACTCACGCTATTGTTCTTGTTTCGCGGTGAGTGGTATGACGGGCTCCGAGGAAAGAAATTTAACTCCAGTGATGAAATCGCCTCACAAACGACTTCCTCTTAGAGGCGTTGTGGCAAAAACTCTGAGAGTAAATACAAATGCCATGAAAAGTTTCACAAATCTGTCGTTCGCAGTCGACTACAAACATCGATAAAAATTAATCGTGACTAAAGGGTTGTAGTTATCAGTTGAAGAGAATTGGACAGTCATTGGACTAAGTGTTTTTGAATTAGTGATCCGCCTTTCATATCTAAAGTATTCTAATGACTAAGAGGCCATCTTTGTTGCAAATGTTTAAGACGGAATTTGTTAAAGAAATTCTCTCGAACCGTAGTCTAATAGGTAGTGGGTTCACTTATTAGACTAAAAGCCCGGGTTCGAGCCCCAGGCCAGACGTCAAAACGAAATATGAAAAAAAAAAATATTTTTTAGGCGACTTCCTCTGAGCAGATTTCTGGCAAAAAGTCTGAGAAGTAAATAAAATTGGCATGAAAAAGTTTGTCAAAAATCTGTCGTTCGGAGTCGACGTTAAATTGGTGTGAGAAGCTAGGCCGTAATCCTGACTGAAGGGTTGTAATGGCCAATTATGTATGTCTATATTCTCTCGAACCTATTAACTGTCACCTACAAAATTGACTTAAACATCTTGTCGCGACACGTGCTACAGCGAGTGACAATATCGTCGTAATGTTTAACAAATTTCAGTCTTAATTACTTCACAGGCTTGCACTCTACCACACTTCGACGACACGATATTTGCGTTTTGTCCTGTGATTGTGTTTGAGGCTTTAACACTCAAATCTATTTGGCTGTTTAATACCCTTTCGGCCAATAATGACCAAGAGGAGATGATGGCAGACATTTGGTAGGAAAATAATTAATTTGTTGTTGTGCGTCTAAACGTGTTGCTTTCTCTCCATCTGTCTGTCTATCTGTGTGTTTTGTGCAACACAATCTGTATTAAAGGAACGTTTTAGCCAGTGTACCTAACTGCCAGTGTGCTGTGCTGTGCTGTGCTATGTTATCTTTAAAGGAAATGTAATTAACTTGGGATTCTTTTTTGATAAGAAATCGTCACTCGTTATGGAAAAGTTAGAGAAGAAGATTTCATCAGTTGCTAGAATGGAAATTAGAGACGAAATGCAAATGTGTTGCTCAGTGTTGCTGTGCTGTGTTTGTGTGTGTAGTGATTTACAGCATGTAACTCTTTAGAATAACGTGTTAATGAGGAAATCTTTTGGATAACATTTCGATATTCTGTCAGCAGTTAATTATTTCAATTTGTTCTTAAGCAGATAATTTTCAAATAAAATTATTTACAACCTGGTTAATGGAGCTGGAGTAGTAATAAGACTTTAAATGATGACAATTGTAAATAAAATTCTTGGAATTTAAAAAAAAAACACTTTTCATACCGCGCACCTAAAATGGTGTAATGTGGTGAGGAGCCCCTCTAAAGTGCCATTCATAAGGGGGGTGACTGCCTAGTCGTACAAGAAAGGCTAGAAGTCATAGGTCCCACAGTATAGCGTGGGTGGAACGAATTCGATTCATGATATTTTGATTATCAATCTCCAAAATTGTTGAACCCAAAGAGGGTCCACATACATACATGCATAATTGGCCATTACAACCCTTCAGCCAGGATTACCGCCTAGCCTCTCACGCCACTCATGTTGTGTCCGTTAATTTTATACTTGAGTGGCGGGACATACAGTTTAACGTCGATTCCGAATGACAGATTTTGAGAAACTTTTTCATGGCCGGATTTAGTTACTCTCAGAGAGTATTTGCCAGAAATCTGCTGAGAGGAAGTCGCCTAAAAAATATTTTTTTTTTCATATTTCGTTTTTGATAACTGGCCTGGGGCTAGAACCCGGGCTTTACGAACACACTACCTACTAGAATATGGCGACTTAGGTTAGAGGACGTGTACTTGTCAATCAAGACAAGTACAGTACCCAGAGGTCGAATTGACCCATTGTACAGACTACGGCGACTACTATTGAATCAAAGGAATATTAATGCATCTCAGAAGAGAATACTTGAGTACTTATCAAGCTGTCTTTCAACATCTTAAATTAAAATCTAATCGAGAGAGAGAGAAGGAGGGGAAAAAAATGATCAAAAAATGTTTAATCAACGCTTTTCAATTTTAAATGAATTCATTTTCATTTAAACCGTTCTAGGGGCATCATAAACGAACGACAGACAGACAGAAAGACGGACAATAGACTTGAGTTTCTTTTAAAATTCAAAGCCATACTACTGTAACTACGGCTACGACTGCTTTTGACGTTCAACAACAGAGAACGCTTAATAACACTTTAAACATGTTAATTAGCAACTATGCCTGAGAAATGGAGACTCAAACGAGAACAAAACCAACAACAACAACAAGAAGAAGAGGAAGAGTACACTTAAGGCAGAATGAAAAAAAAATAACAACAAGAGAAACGAATATAATCAATGGATACCACAATGGAAGGAAGGATACTGCAAAGCACCAGAGTCACTAAAGTTTTAATCAACAGCATGTCATCAGTGAAATTGTCTTTTTAATGATTGATTTTGCAACAACAACAACAACAAAACAAATTTGAGATCAGTTTAGGTACACCTATGCGGTGCCCTATGCTAAGGTTAGGTTAGATTAGGTTAGAGGACGTGTACTTGTCAACTGTGACAAGTACAGTACCCGGAGGTCGAATTGACCCATTGTACAACGTCCTAGCTTCTCACACCAATCGTGTTGTGTGCGTTAATTTTATACATGAGTAGCGGGACCTACAGTTTAAAGTCGACTCCGAACGACAGATTTTTTGAGAAGCTTTTCATGGCAATTTTTACTCTCAGAGACTTTTTGCCAGAAATCTGCTGAGAGGAAGTCGCCGAAGAAATATGTTTTCATATTTTCGTTTTGATGCCTGACCTGGGATTCGAACTCAGGCCTTTCGTCTAATAAGCCGACACACTACCTACTAGACGACGGCGACCTATGCTAATATAAGCCGGGAATTTATGGGCTCCTTGAAAGTTTATTCTGAAACAAATGATTTTTAGAATTGTAATATGACATGCAATGCAATTGGATTCAGTCACGGAAGTGACTAGCCAGCATATTATATAAAGGGTCTTGCGGGCACCTTTATATATCCCTCGTTACCATAAGAGGTTTTCTTATTGTCGTATATAGTTGCTAGAATACTGAGACCACACCATCTTTAATCTTGAACAGCTTGAACGGCTTCAGGCTGTCGTTCGTGGTTAGTACACACAGCTCCTTGCATTAGAGCTTGATAAGCAACCAAATATTGGCTTTTGGGATGAATTAACTCATGATTCTTTTTCGCATTACAAATCCGAAATAATAGTCTTGAAGTTATGTATATCCACTTTTAGCAAGTGACCTTTGAGCCTGCAGTGCTCGGTAATAAGGCCGGGGAAAGTGTGAAGCATAACTCAAATCTCTTCCAATTGCAAGTACTCAACTGAAGTTTGGATTGTCTTAAAGACACTTTGCCGCTGTCCATGTTCCCTTTCGAAGAATATTTATTCACATTTCACAGTCCCATCGCGTTTCGCCTTCCAACCGATTATCGAGATTACTCCATAGTATGCCTCATGACTATGGCTAGCCAATATTTAAGGACAGTAGGGACCCAATTCTATTTTATAAATTGCTCTACAATCACTCTTAGACTGTTTACGGGGTTTGTGCCCGATTTGCGTGATCGGCAACTTGTCTGCTCCGCTTGCAACTCTCATTAAAGTTTGTTTGAGGTTATGTAGGCGATAATTTTTGAAACCGCCGCTCCACAGTTTGCTCTACAATCACTCTTAGACCGTTTATGTGGTTTGTGACCGATTTACGTGATCGACAATTTGTCTGCTCCGCTTGCAATTCTCGTGAAAGTTTGTCAATTACTTCGTTTGAGGTTATGTAGGCGATAACTTTTGAAATCGTCATTCATTCAGTTTGCTCCAGAATCACTCATAAATTGTTTATGTTGCTTGTGTCCGATTTACATGATTGAAAACTTGTTTGCTCCGCTCGAAACTCATGTGGAAGTGTGTCCGTTAATCGGTTTGAAATAATGTGAGCAAACTTTTTTGCAGTCGTCGTTCTGATCCGTGGTAAGGGTGTGGTTTTGAACTAGGCTATGGTTAGGTGTAGTTTTCTATTGACTCCAAGGGTTTTCTGCCTTATGGCCCGGCAGTACAACAAACTCAGTGAGAGTAACTCTTACGGGGATTATATTGACAGGTCACTTTTGGTAGATCCCAGTCAGACAATTGCAGAGAATGGTATGTGGAGACAATGGAGAACAGCTACTCTTGCCTTTGGTGGGAGAAGTCTGAATACTTTGGGTAGAATCTTCTTCAAGGATTTGTTTGCTGGGACGGAAGATTAAGGCTTTCGAGGGATTTATAATTGGATTAAGTTGGCTAAGGGGTCTACGTTTATCCATTGTGTCTCTCTATCTCCATCTCTGCCTCCCTTTTATTTTTCCTCTAGGGCAGGAACAGTGGCTCTAATGACCTTCGAGTATATTGTGTTAGATGTTTGATTAGATCGTTAGATTATGTTAGAGGACGTGTACTTGTCAACTGTGGCAAGTACAGTACCCGGAGGTCGAATTGACCCATTGTACAACGTCCTAGCTTCTCACACCACTCGTGTTGTGTGCGTTAATTTCATACATGAGTGGCGGGATCTACAGTTTAAAGTCGACTCCGAACGACAGATTTTTTGAGAAGCTTTTCATGGCAATTTTCACTCTCACAATTTTTGCCAGAAATCTGCTGAGAGGAAGTCGCCGAAGAAATATTTTCATATTTTCGTTTTGATGTCTGACCTGGGATTCGAACTCGGGCCTTTCGTCTAATAAGCCAACACACTACCTACTAGACCACGGCGACTGCCTGCTATATCGGCTGTACTTATCCTCAAACGCGCTAACCAAACTAATCTAGCTACTGACCTTGTTGCAATCTTCGGTTCTCAACGATAAACTAAAGGCTGTTCCATGGCTTAAGGGGGAGCAGTAGCATTGATTTGCTGCTGGCGCTTAATAAGTTCAATCTGAAATTGGCATCAAGATTCCTTACGGGGCAATGGGATTCCAGGTCGCTGACAGAGACAGCTTCCAGCCAGACTGTGTGACATAGGGCATATGAAGATGAGTAGAAGATGATCGAATACCGTGCAATTTCTCGAGGGATTGCCCTTTCTGTGTTGAGCTAAGATTTAAATTCCCGCGAGGATTTGAATACAATTCAACTGGTTGACGGCCATATGTTCATCTTCGGGGGGCAGTACCATTGGTATGCTGCTGGCGCTTAATAAGTTCAATGTGAAATTGGCATCAAGATTTCTTACGGGGTATTGCGATGCTAGGTTGCTGATAGGGACAGCTTCCAGCCAGACTATGTAACGTAGGGCATGTGAAGTTGAGTAGAAGACGGTCGAATACCCTGGAATTTTTCGAGGGATTGCCCTTTCTGTGTTGAGCTAAGATTCAAGTTCCCGCGAGACTTAGAATACAATTCAACTGGTTGACGGCCCTAGGTTCATCTTCGTGGAGCTGATTGATCTTTTCTTGCACTCTCAATCTCTGCCGGTCTTCCTTTTTCTCTCTCTCAGCTTTCCTTCCTCATCTTCTGCCTTTAGGACGAGAAATCTAAAGGCTTTCGATTGTATTGCCTTTGCCAGTATGCCTGTTCAGGTCTTTAAACCAAGCAACCCCGGGTACTGTCCTCAATGCGGCTAATTCAAGGTTTTACAAAAGCCGCATTGAGTTCAAAACATACCCACTAACGGTATAGTTTATAAAGCTTTGTTTGTTTCATAATAAATTTGAATAATTATCAGAGACTTTCTCTCTCTCTCACTGTCAGTCCAACAACACTAAGGCCTTGTCTTGAAAGTTAAGAAAAAAAACGGAAATATGCTTAACCAGGGACATGTTTAACTACGGCATGTGCGCTCCGGGCCACATGCAGAGAGAGTATTGCAAGGTAATGGTGTTAGAAAACAACATGTTCTTCTGTCGGTGTTGCTGCGGTTGTTATTGGCTACTGCTACCAACACTTCCTTGGTCTGCCAAGAAAACTTTCATTTTAACTTCAACGGAACACAATTGCAATTGCTTTTCCAGTTTCCCCAGTCACTTTTCTTAAACGGTAGCCTATGGTTGAGAATTTCTTCATGGCTTCATGGCTGTATTTTTTCGCTTTCATTATAATTTTTTGCTTTTGTTATGTTCTTTCCGAGTGCTGGACATGTTAAAGGTATTCATGCCTTGTGCCGCATCCGTACCCTCCCTATGCATGTTTTGCTGTTGTTTGGTTGACTGCTTGATAGACCGCGTGTGTGTAATTTAGCAACAACAACAGCAGCAGCAACAGCAGCAGCAATTGCAGGCAGCAACAATAATTTCTCAAAGAGCATAATTGCATAATTTTAAACTTGTTGGCAACTTAATTGCGTAAAATGTTGTTTTAAAATGTAATCGGAGCTTTAACTGCCAATCAACAACAATAGCTGTGGCTGGCTGTTGCCCTCGCTGCAGTAACATTTTGGCATTTTGACTGCCTTGAAATCAAGCAAATGCCAGAGAAGAAAACGTAAGAGGAGATCTCTTCAAAAAGAGAATGAATTACTACCTTTGCTCACAGGGTTTAATCTTTTGTTGGTGATTTTTATTTGGTGTTTTAACAACACAAGTGCAGTCTTTTGCAATGGGACCCCCGCTTAAGGCCTGCAGCCATTTGAAAGGCGTTGTCTGTATCAAATTGGTAACAATAAGACTTTTAAGGGTGCAGTTTCCCTCACACGAAAGTTAAAATTCTAAAATAGTTTCCTATGGACAATCGCTGCTATCAGTTATCGAGACTTCTAAAATGATTATTTTCCCCCAGAGGCCCTATTCCGCTTGCCACCAAGCCCGCTACGCACGCTCTCTGTCAGATTTACACTCATGGAAGTTAAAAAATCTAAAACAGTTTTAAGAGATAGATTTTTACCAAGTAGCATTCGTATTTCGGAGAGGCCTCCACGGGGTAACTTGCCCGCTATACATGTTTTGTCACTTTTCTCAAGTGGAAGTTGTTATTTTCCCACGAGGCCCTTTTCCACTTGCCACCAAGCCCGCTACGCACGCTCTCTGTCACAATTACTCACATGGAAGTTAAAAATCTAAAACAGTTTTAAGAGATAGATTTTTACGGAGAGGCCTCCACGGGGGAGCTTGCCCGCTATGCATGTTTTGTCACTTTTCGCAAGTGGAAGTTGTTATTTTCCCCCGGGACCTTTTCCGCTTGCCATCAAGCTCTTTCACACTCTCTGTTACATTTACTCAAATGGAAGTTACAAATCTAAAACAGTTTTAAGAGAGCATTCGTATTTCGAAGAGGCCTCCACGGGGGAGCTTGCCCGCTACACATGTTTTGTCACTTTTCTCAAGTGGAAGTTAAAGATTTAAAACAGTTTCGGAATTGAGCTTTCATGCAAAGGGAATTTTTAGTTCAATTGGAATAAGAACGGAACCAGCAGCCCTTCTGGACCGCTTTTATGCAACTTCGGGGTGACTCTTTTGCCCCATAATATTTTCCACTTGCCGCTAAGCCCGTTGTATCCTTTCTTCAAAGTCGAGTTTCTTCATTCGAGTTCTCTTCTTCTGCTGACATGTTCTCCATGATGTTTTCCAGTGCTAGAGAGTAAACTTTTAGTTTCATGGTCTCAGATTCGTTTTGACTATTGCAAGAAGGTATACGTCCCCTTACGAAACTATCGATTCTATCCCTTAGCTATATAATTGGGCCCAGACTGTCGTACTAGTCATAGTGGCCTTTACTGCAGAGGTTTAGTAACTAATATGAGTTAGTCCCTGAGCTGAGGCTTAGTAACTAATATGAGTCAGCCCAGAGGTGCGACTATACGGCAGAGCAGAATATGGATCACAAAAAAAAAAAGCTGATGAAGTTAGAAACTTTGGAGATGGCGACCTATAACTCCGAGGCGGAAATTGGGAAAACAGTGAACTCTGAACAAATCTTTACGGAATGGAAATCGAAAATAAGGGAGCTGAGGGTCACGATATTTTTTTCGGGGTCTACAGATATTTGCTGCTCAATAAGGCTACCTGATCATTGCATAGTGTTCCAGAATTATCGATCATACGTAGCAATAAACAAAGATAGCTTTGAGATTATCATTGAGATATAAAGCTTTAAAATGTTAGACAGAATAGACTGTGGGATATATATTAAGGGTTGACTGATCACTATACTGTTTCCCAGACGGATGTCAAGTCCACCGTGGAACAATACATACATACATAATTGGCCATTACAACCCTTCGTCAGAATTACGGCCTAGCTTCTCAACACCACTCATGTTGTGTGCGTTAATTTTATACATGAGTGGCGGGACTTACAGTTTAAAGTCGACTCCGAACGACAGATTTTTTGAGAAGCTTTTCATGGCAATTTTTACTCTCAGAGTTTTTGCCAGAAATCTGCTGAGAGGAAGTCGCCGAAGAAATATGTTTACATATTTTCGTTTTGATATCTGACCTGGGATTCGAACTCGGGCCTTTCGTCTAATAAGCCAACACACTACCTATTAGACCACGGCGACTTCAATCTCTGATGTAAGTGGCTACAAGTGTTCACTATCTAAACTAATTAAAGCCAGCGTAGTGTAGTTGCTAGTGTGTTGGCTTATTAGAAGATAGCACGTGGTTTAAACCTCAGCTTAGACATCTCAAACAAAACGCTACCTAATGTTTGGAGTTGACTTTAAACTGTAGATCCCGTCACTCATGTATAAAATTACTAGGCTCTAGGTTGGCATCCTCACTAACAGGTTGTAATCCTGGCTAAAGTGTTTTTAAGTTAAACTGCTTGTGTGAAACCGTTACCTTTAACCATCGCTTGCCTGCAAATACGACAACAATAGTGATTTGCTTGAAGACTTTTAAAACCCTGTCCTTAAATGCTTGTCAAGTTGGGCTACCATGTGTTTAAATCTTCTAACGCTTAAATAAGATGACCATGGAAAGAATGTTTTTTTTTGCTTTTGTTGTTGTTGTTGTTTTTTTTTCCTTGTGGTGGCCGTACAAAGTTATTATTATGGGCTGTAGTTGAGTGCAGGGGCTAAGGCAGTGTGGCGAATGTGTATGTGCAGACGAAAAAACTACCTCAGGTTTAACAGCATGTCTAACATATGTTAACTTAACAACAACAACCACTGTGTGTAGAAAAAAATATACCAGTTTAAGGATTATTTTTTAAAACAATTTTTTTCTTGTTTTTGTTATTGTTGTTATTGCTAAGTTGCTGTAATAGTTTCCATTGTCATGTTCTCTTAGGCAAATAATTTAATATACACCTTGCCTTGCCTTGGCATGGCTATGCTAGGCTAGGCTATCGTTATTATGGTTGGTGTTGTTGTTGCTGTTGCTGCTGTGGCAACTTCTGAATATCATTGTCGTATTCATTTTGAAATATTTTTAGAAGAAAAAAGGCAAAAAAACAAACGAAATTTTAAACTCTTTTGGTGCTGCTGCCAATATGGGTTTTAATGTTAAATTAACGCCTTTGGGGCGCTTTTCTTTTTTTCTGTTAAGCCATAAAGACAATGATGGCAATCCTCCCCGCACTTCCATTCTAGCATTGCTTGCCATATTTTCCAATTTTATTGCTCCAGTTTTTTTTTTTGTTGTTCTCGTTGTTTTAGAATCAATAGCTTTAAGGTTTTGCAAACGAAACTTTATTATCATTGGCCAAGGGAGGGAGGGAGGTAGGGGGAAGGAGGTGCTCAAGAGTACAACGCCGACAACGTTATGAAGAAAGGCAGACAATGATAATAACAGTATTAAATGTCATTAACAATTTATGGCAATTAAATTATAATAATGCTCCATTGGAAGAACGTGAAATATTTGTATCGGAAATTACAAGCTTAAGTATGTCCATACATATGTATGTATGTATATTGAAATGAGAACACTTCCAAACATTGCTACAACACTTTATACTTTATACAACAAATTTTGATTAAAGGCCTATTTATCATAATTTAAACAATTAAAAAATTATTATTAATTGATCATAATGAAGATGGACACATATGTACATATGGAGGTACATAGATAGGAATCCATTTTCTATAATGTCTTAATTTAGTAGAAAATATCAATCAAAAAAGAAACATAAAAAAAATATTAAAATTTTCCGCAAATTGTAGAAATGCACTTAAAAGTTGTAAAAATTATTCATTCGCTGCCAATGACGAGTATACTCTTCAGGTCACTGTTTGGTGTGGATTTTGGGGCTGGCAACGTGATCAGTCCATATTTCTTTGAGAACGAAGATGGCCAAGCACTATCGGTCGTTGATTTCCAACTTTTTTTGGCCTGAATTGGATGATCTGCACATCAACGACATATGGTTTCAACAGAACGGCCACACAGCTTATGCCATATTGGAGATTGTAAACGAACGATTTCAGGGTAACACGACATTTCACGTGAAGGTGATGTGTATACGAAAAGCCACAAGCCCTAGCAGTCCTAAGAACCAATACAATGCATGCCATCTGCCAAATTTGGAGTTATTTATGGGCCAGAGCCAGGGACAATCGGACCTTTCGTATGCTTTCCATCAGATGCAAACCAGCAACCAATAGAGATGGAAATAAGAAGACGCAAGTGGGGTTGGCTTGGGCACACTCTTCGCAAGCCATTAGATGACATCACAAGGAAAGCCATAGATTGGAGCCCCCAGAGAAGCAGGCGCATCACACACACAATCGAATTATCCAAACTACGTCTACAGTCGAACGAAGTCAAACACCGCGCTGACGATCGAGCTCATTGAAACCAACTTGTTGCGGCCCTATGCTCCTTAGAGGAGTAAGAGGAATATGTGCTTTCCATCCAGAGAAGCTATGACACATGTTAGACATTGTTTTATTCCCTACATGATGGTATTAAAAGGCATTCATTAAGGTCGCAAGTGATCCATCTCTGTCAAAAGTCTTCAGTACACTATCCAGCATGGAGATGAACTGCAAAGGGTGAAAAATATATCACACAAGATCTTCTACTGGAGGTGTAGTCGAATGATTTTGCTAACCTTGCCGTTGTGTAGATAATCTTTTTCTCCTTCCGTGGAACTCATATTCACCAAACTCTTCTATGATTTGTTTTAAAGGCGTTTTCATAATCGATTAAAACAGTGTGGTTATACTCTATACAGTGCTTAAAAATTATTCACATAGTTTGACCAAGAGGGTTTCGCCTGAAGCTCAAGGATTTGTTAACGAGTCGGTAATACAGCTTAAGGTGACATTGTATAACTGCTTACCTCCACTTAATAGGAATGCTATTTTAATAGTATGCTATTTTAATAGTATGCTATTTTAATAGTAGTAGTAGTTTCCAGTGAATATTAAAATTTCCACGTCCTCAGAAAAACAAATTCAATGTCATGCTCAATCAACTCGTTTAAGGAAAAGTGTCTATCAACACTGTAGTCTTGATGCCTAAATGCCACCTCTATTCCCCAAATCTAATCATAATTATGCATCTTTTTCATTTCCGTTGTTTGCTAATCTTCCTTCTGCAATATTATTCCGACGACAATTTATAATTCCATTTCCGTATGCAACGCCTGCCTGCCTGCCTGCCTCTAGCCACTTAAGTTGTTTGAGGCATAAGCATTTTAAAGACACTTTATATGGAAATAAATCATCGAAAGCCAACAAGATTTTTGTATTGTCTTGTGCTACCACACCACTTACATACATTGTGGGTATACACCGAGTATGGTGGTGTCAATTATTGCATGCAACATGCCACAGAAAACCAAAACAATAATGTCATCATAATCAAACAAACAAACCAAATGACAACAATAGCAGCGACACAACATTTATACGAGGAGAAGACAACAAATACTATTAAATGAAATGAAAATATGTTAGCAATGAAACTACTATAACAATAGCAACAATATGTTGTATGCCACATTAATAATGCTAAACTATTATGGCCTTTGAAAACCAAATACTACTGCCTGCTTGCCTGTGCCGAAGCATAGAAAATATTTCCATTGGGTTTTCGTAGTAAATATTTCATAGCCTTGTGTCCGTCTATCTGATTGAGTATTTTCGTCTGTCTGATTCATTCCTATGAAATCATGTTGCTCGTGCCGAATTCCTCTACTCGAAGTGCTACAACATTGACGGCATTTGTTAGATTTTTTTATGCTTTTGACATGCAAAATAAATTGATTTTAAATTGAAAAAACTGTTGAATCATCATCATCATCACTACTACACTCGTATAGACTATCCGGTTACTCTCTCTCTCTCTCCCTCTCTCTTGCCTCTCTTTCTCTCTCACCATCCTGTGTATCTAATTTTTAAATAATACTTCACTACTTGCATAGACATCGTCATCTAACTGATCGCTCAAGCATGTGTTGCAAGTTGGTTGCAACTTGCAGGAATAAATGCTGTTTAGCACTCAATACCCTTTCCAGTCAGCTTAAGCTAAAAACCATAAAGAAGAAGCCAGCGACCAGAGATGATTTTCGCCTATACAGTGTGCAGTGTGCTTTAGTAACAAGTGTCAACTTTGATCAAAATCATCTTCATTTTGCCTGTGGGCTATAAATGTTGCAACAATATTGCCACAATATGGACAACCAGAGATACCAAACACTTTCTGAATGGGTACAACAGCGGATGTGATACTTGTCTCAAACTGGGAATGAAAATTTGCGAAAAATTTCAACTCTAGACTAAAGTTTCTGTTTGACAGTAGGGCTTAACCTCTTCTTAATTTGATATTCATTATGTAATCTCCGCTATCAAGTGATACACATGAAGTGACAGGCGATCCTTTCCTTTTCGTCAGAGCCACAATAGAAACGACGCAAGGGGGACATCTTGCCGTCGGGCATGCCTATTATACAGTGAAGGGGTACTGGTCGGTTTGAACGGGTACAACAGCCGATATCATACTTGTCTCAAACTGGGAACGAAAATTTGCGAAAAGTTTCAATTCTAGACTAAAGCTTCTGTTCGAAGCCCTACGGGCTTAGCCCCTTCCCATCATGATATTCATTATGTGATCTCTGCTATCAAGTGATACACATGAAGTGACAGGCGATCCTATTCTTTTCGTCAGAGTCACAACAGAAATAACGCGAGCGGGGCATCTTGCCGTCGGGCATGCCTATTATACAGGGAAGGGGTCCGAACCATAAATTTTCTTGAGAAACTTTTCATGACAATTTTATTTACTCTCGGAGTTTTTTCCAGAAATCTAATGAGGGGAAGTCGCCGTAGAAATATGTTTCCATATTTTTGTTTTGATGTCTGCTCTGGGGTTTGAAACGGGGCCTTACGTCTAATAAGCCAACACACTACCTGCTAGACTACGGAGACTTGCCCATAATAAGCATGGGTAATAGTTCTGAACAGCAACGCATGAAATGACAGGTGGAGTCTTTCTTCTCCTCCGAGTCCTCGCCTGTCGGGCATGCCTCCCTGTTATTCAGGGTACTGTACAGAGTAATAGGAAGTCATGTTTTTAGAAGTTGTGGAGAGCGAGAAGCCGCTACATGTCTGATATGTTTTGCATTGAAAATTATTGGTCTTCTAGCCTACGAGATGAAAACTTACATCGTCTCTCTTGACCTAACAGGGATGAATGAGTGTAATCCTGACTACTACAACCCTTCAGTCAGGATTACCACCTAACTTCTCATACCACTCATGTTGTGTGTCTTAATTTTATACATGAGTGGCGGGACCTACAGTTTAACGTCGACTCCGAACGACAGATTTTGAGAAACTTTTTCATGGCCCGATTTATTTACTCTCAGAGTTATTGCCAGAAATCTGCTGACAGGAAGTCGCCGAAGAAATATTTTTTCCTGGCCTGGTGCTCGAACCCAGGCTTTACGTCTAATAAACGAACACACTACCTACTAGACTACGACGACTAAGAGGTTGCATTGACCAATTAATTAAGGCTGAGCCCGGTATTTTCTAAATATTTGATAGAATTCTGGAAAACTTGAAGTGTTTTAACAATTTCTCTACCCTTGCGAATAGTGCTTAACACGCCCACATTAGGGGCGGCTACTTGATGGGGAATACTGAGAGGGCTGTGAAGTATAAGCATTACTCATTAGCAATGGAAAACACTTTTAGCAATGGTCCTTCGGAGGTTTTTGTCTGGGCTTTCGGTATATGTGATGTAAGTAACTGCAAAGAGAAGTAAAGCAGGCCCCGTTTAGGCCCCCACTCTCATTAAAGATTGCCCACCACTGTTAGACAATTTGTTTACATTATAATTTAATGCTGATGTCATTCATTTAAATCAGTTCTCTAACTCTGTAGAATACAAAGAGAGAGAGAGAGCCTATTTAGGTTACAAAATAGAAAATCAAAATGAATAGAAAAAGCAAAATTATATTGAAGATGGAAGGAAAATATCCATTGAAATTGAAAGATTATTATTGAGAAGTAATTGCTTATGAAAATATGTACATATATTAGAGAAGGCAGAAGAAAAAAAAGAAAATGTCAGCAGAAAAAGAAAGAAAATATTATGGGAAGTCATCATAATAAATAAATCATAAATATGTAGAAGAGAAATATTAGACGCAAACAATCTGTCTATTAAGCGTTCGCAACGTTACTAAACTCTATAGAATACTGGGGTAAATATAAGAATTTTAATGAAACTTCATGATCAATTAGCAAAAACAAGAATTGAAATAAGAGCTGAAAATAGGAATGCAAAGCAAAATTTTATAAACAAAATGAATATGATAGCCAAAGCCGTTATTATGGAAAAAATTTGTTTTTCAAAGTTTATTAAACGATACTTGAGTACTTAAAACAAATAGCAGATGACTAGTAATACAATGAATTTGATTGAAAATACAAATTAAATTAAATTATTTGCAAATGGAGGCACCTTCCCCCTACTAAAAATCTCGCCTCGTTCATAAAAGTTGAAAAATCATTCGAGAAAAGCTTTAAAGTTTCGTAAAAAGCAGAAATGTGGAATGCCCCAGCATTAGGCTACAAACTACCCGCGATATGAGGGGCACTGTTATCCACTATGTGATCCAGAATGCGTTGAAGTGTATGCATTCTTTAACAGAAACAATGGGAGGGGGGCATCTTGGCGTCGGTCATGCCTATTATACAGTGACGAGGTCTACAGTTTAAAGTCGTTTTTCAGAAATCTACTGAGGGGAAGTCGCCGAAGAAATATGTTTCCATATTTTCGTTTTGATGTCTGACCTGGGGTTTGAACTGTGACCTTATGTCTAATAGCCAACACACTACCTACTAGACTACGGTATAAATAAAACCTCTACTGCATTGGAAATTTAAATTATCTGCAAATTGGAGGCACCTTCCCCCTACTAAAAATCTTGCCTTACAGTTCATAAAAGTTGAGAAATCATTCGAGAAAAGCTTTAAATTTTCGTAAAAAGTAGAAATGTGGAATGCCCCATCTAGGCAGCAAACTACCCTCGATATGGTACTGTTATCCACTATGTGATCCCGAATATGTTGGAGCGCATGCATTCTTTAACAGAAACAATGGGAGGGGGCATCTTGGCGTCGATCATGCCTATTATACAGTGAGCAGGTCTACAGTTTAAAGTCGTCTCCGAACGATAAATTTTCTGGAGTTTTGTTTTCAGAAATCTACTGAGGGGAAGTCGCCGAAGAAATATGTTTCCATATTTTGGATTTAATGTCTGACCTGGGGTTTGAACCGTGACCTTATGTCTAATAGCCAACACACTACCTACTAGACTACGGTATAAATAAAACCCCTACTGCATTGGAAATTTAAATTATTTGCAAATGGAGGCACCTTCCCCCTTCTAAATATCTCGCCTTACAGTTCATAAAAGTTGAAAAATCATTCGAGAAAAGCTTTAAAGTTTCATAAAAAGTAGAAATGTGGACTACTGTATTGGAAATACGAAATATTTGCAATTGGAGGCACCTTCCCCTACTAAAAATGTCGCCTTACAGTTCCTAAGAGTTGAAAAATCACTCGAGAAAAGCATTAAATGTTCGTTAAAAGTAGAAATGTGGAATGCCCTATCTAGGCAACAGGCTACCCGCGATATGAGGGGCAATGTTATCCACTATGCGACCCAGAATGCGTTGAAGTGCATGAACATAGATTATCTCCATGTCGTGAGGAGACTCTGACTCGGATTGTTAACTTTCTCAATTATTTCAAAAGGTTGCATTACGTAGATTTTTCATTCCGCTAATTTGTCGTGTTAGGCAATACGTGCTCATCAGCAGGGACCTCACTGATATCTTGACAGTTTCGTAAGTCAGAGTTTTATAAAAAACCTAAGGCATGCCAAAAGGAGCTTGAGTCGTGACAATGAAAATGAACGCAAATAATAATCGACAGCTGTACTAACGGATGACTACTCCCTGATTAGACGACAGAATCCTTTAGTGATGTAACTGAACAAGTGTTTCCCTGTCACCAGATAATAAATTAAAAGAGATTCTGTCTCCCCGCTACCTAAAAAAGGCGGTTAAAGCACGTACCATCGAATAGCCCACCTTCTGTGATCTCCAATTCGCCTGTAGGAGCAATGAGGAGGGATATTTCCCATTTCCGATCCCTCTTGTTAGGTAGAATACTTTCAACCCTACAGTTCAGGCAAGCACTGTAATTACTTTGGATTGTCTGGGTTAGGACATTTCCTCACACCAATATAGAGAGTGATATTCCAATCCCACAAGATGTACGATTTTGCGTTGTAAATTCGCGTTTCTTTGCTGAATGCCCGCCCGGCATTGTGGAGATAATTGTGGGATGTGAAACCTGTGCCGCCTCTAACTAGGGATAAGTATAGACTCCTCGTCAAAATTCATTGGCAGAGGACCCGCTGCTGATTTAAGATCTTTAAATTTAATTGTGAGGATCTCTAACTGATGCTTGATTATAATCGGGACAATTAACTGCAGGGTTGTCCAGACGAAAATATTTACTGTTTAGGGGCCTTAGATATTCTATCTTCCTTTAATGGTAATTTTGTTATCACTTACGTTGCACTAAGGACGCCAGAATCGGTCTGTTGAAAGTCGCGAGTTTTTTGTGACTATAGCGACTACTTAGAAGCCTATGGATGGGATCGGATAAGTCTCTGTTATGTTCCAAATTGTAGTGGTATTCGTGGGAACGAGAGGACTGATGCCCATGCAAGATTACCATCTCGCTGTATTGATGATGCGGTTGTTGATCCTAAGAATCCCATCTGCTGCTGGGAATCTGTACGACCAACGTTAGACTGAGTATTTAATGCTAGGGCGCTAACGGGCTTCTAGAACAGAGATTAACTGGATATAGGCAGGCTATGTGGAGGAGTTGGAGGATGATGATCACTAAAGTGTTTGTTAAATAGTCCAAAAGGAAGAGCGGAAGCGGTTTCACTACATACATAATCACAGAAAGAGGAGGTGTTGTCATATGAAAAATGAAGACAATGACAAGTGAAGTCTATTTAGCGCATGACAAGCCCCTAGGATAAATCTCTCAAGGCAATTATAGCGTTTTTTTTAGTATTTTGGCGATTGGCCTCTTACTACTTACTAGCTTCCTACTACAATTCAGAACAGAATCTTTCAATTTGCCTTTTGCAAATTGTTTCACTTCCTTTCGTATTCTGACTTTCTATTCCTTTGAAATTCAATTGAATGATGAATGTCTTCATAATCATAACCAACGGCATTATGCGATGCATAATGTAAAAACTTTTCGTTTTATTTTCTTCTATTTTCTACTCACTACTCCAGTCCAGTCTATTTGTCAATATTTAGTTATGCGAACTAATCATCGAAAGACAACAATGACCGGAGGCCATTATCTGGAATCAACAAGTACTGTTACACGATATGACTGATGAGCATTGAAAGCGAATCATTTCAGTTTTTTTGTTTTCGTATTTTTCTCTCTCTCTCTCTTTTTCTCATTGAGTAGACGACACAACAATAAAAACAACAACAACAGGGAAAGAATGTAGAGGTAAACATGTCAACCATATTGGGAAAGAACAAGCAATGGAAGAATCACTTGTTCATTCAATCGCAGAGAATACAATGCGGGCGATGCGTTGTGCTGTGTGGTAGCTTTGCAAGCAGCACATGGGGTCCTCGGGATTTAATTCTTCTATTGTAGCTTGAACAGCCGGTTGATCTAGGAAGATAGACTTAGAGAATGGTGGGCCCATTGTGACCTCACAGACTTGGAAACCTTCGAAGTCAGCCTACCTTCTGTTGATGGTAAAAAATCCGTAACATATGGGGGCACAAATCCTTCGTCACATCTTGACTATCAGGGGAATAGTGACCGTCTGATGGATAGCACCTGCAACTGCATGATTCTAGACAATGTTAGAAGGTAAACTAACCAGGGCGCTCCATACAATAATAATTGGCTTCATAACGATTTTCCCCTGGAGAGCAACAGGATTGTGAGAATGGATGGGCCGAGGAAATACATACAATGAGGGATGTCCCTACGGTTGTAGACTTTCCCGGAGCTGACCATGGCAGAGCACCAGTCTTACGTATTTGGAAAGAGTTTTTGCTATTACCCATAGCCTTACTCCATAGCCTACCTTTTTATCAAGTCTAGAACTCTATGCTTAGACTTTCCAGTAGCTGTCCATGTCCATGAGGACCAGGTTTCCCTACTTGGAAATCTGCTGTAAAATTTTCTCTCAAAATCAGATTCACTCTGGGAGAGAGCAGTGAGAGAGAGCGTTAAAATGCATTGTGACAAGTGACGTCATAACTTGCAGTTGTTTAGCTTGATTTTAACGCTTACAAAGTCAGTCGCTTACAATGTGTTTTCGACCTGTGGCATTTTCAAGTTAATTTATCATTTATTGAAGGCCGGTAGTAGTATTCTCTACTGCTGTTACTTGTTACCGTATGAATTATGCGTATGATTAAAACGTCACAGTAGCTTGTCACGTAGACAAACAGCAAAAACCAATGAAAAATGAACATTCCCTGTGATGCCATGATGGTGTACACACGGTGATGCATACGAATATGTGGCTGAAAGTGAGGTTGAGTTTGGTTTGCAGCAGCACCAACCAACCTGAAAATGTAAACACCTGACAACAGTACAGCTTGTAAGCTACTGGGTTCTAAAGTTAAACACAGATAACAGACAGTTAGTAAAGCAGCCAGCCTACCTAAGAACAACAACAACAACAATAGGATGTACCTGTAAGTATAGGTTTAAAAATTAAAGTCTCAAGACAATGTTCATCTCAATTGTGCAAAGACCAGCAATTAGTGTGTGGAGAGTTATATGTACAGTGTGGCTTTGACTTCTTCTTCTTCTTCTGAAACATTGTTGCGCTAATGTCGTTGCAACGTTTAGTATGGAATCGTTATTGTATTAAGAAGTAGTAGAAGAAGAAGAAGAAGAAGACCAGAAATAAAATTGTGATCATCACGTTCGTTTAAAAAGGAGGCGCTGAAGTACATGTTGATGGTTTTTAATCAATTTTCAATATGAAATTTTATTGAGACAAGTTTCTCTTTTAAGCAGCTGAACTGAACTACTCAACTAAGCTCAGCTTAGCTCAGTTACAGTTTTGAATTGTGAAATTGATATTTAACATATTTTATGAGTCCATTTATATTAATTTGCCAAAACCGCATCATCTTAACAAGGCAGGCAATTTAAGCTTGTTATTCTATTCAAGTCACTGCTGCCACTGCTGCTGTCTGTCTGCCTCTTCTGCTACTTCTGATCCAATCAGTATGAGTTGAAAGCTAGTCAATTTCTAGAATGTTTATTGCCCTGCTGTACAACATTTTAAATAATGGTTCTACTACTTCATCTTCCTTCTCTTCCTATAGGGGAGCCATTTATGTTTAAAAGTGTTGCCGGAAAACGATTTGGTAAACAATGTAAAGAACTTGTAAAACATCTTTAATGATGACAATTTAAGAGAAGCATGTGTGATTAGATGAAGGACAGTGTAAAGGGCTGCTCCTCTCCGCGATACGAACTCTAAGTTAGTTTAGCTTGAGTGGCTATATGTCATAAGGAAGGTTTGACTTACCCTTATGCACAGGGCAAACAGTTTTACCAGAGGCATGCCATAGCGCAAGTGACACACTACAGAGAAAGTGACAGAGAAAGACGGTCTGTTTCTCTTTCTCTGACTTGCAATGTTTGCAGAAAGCGGGGTGCACAGCAGAAGGGCATGTCTCCTTCAAACAGTTCCGTCAGAGTTCCGCGATTCCCAATACTCTCATACTCCTTGGAACGAGTGCTGAACAGTGACACATTTAGAGAAATGCGGTCTTTTCCCCTTTCTTTGACTCATAGCTTCTGCAGACGTCGTGTAAGAACCGCCTAGCAGATCTTACTACAATCATTTCGGTCAGGAATGTTAGGAATATGCCTTAGTGCGAATGTTGAAAAGTGACACACTAAGAGAATAGAGAAAAAAGGCTAAGGACCTCTTTCTCTGCAAAAGGCCTAGCAGATGGGTATGCCTTCTTCAATCTTACTACAAGCATTTCGGTCCGAAATGTTAGGAGCATGGTTACCAATACACTCACCAGCCTTAGTGCGAATATTGGACAGTAGCACACTAAGAGGATAGAGCAGAAAGACGGTCTGTTCCTCTTTCTCTGCCCTCATGCCTCTTTAACTCTCACTTCAAACAGTTCCGTCAGAGTTCCGCGATTCCCAATACTCTCATACTCCTTGGAACGAATGCTGAACAGTGACACATTTAGAGAAATGCGGTCTTTTCCTCTTTCTCTCATTCATAGCTTCTGCAGACATCGTGTAAGAAGCGCCTAGCAGATGGGTATGACTTCTTCAATCTGACTACAAGCATTTCCTAACGTTCCTGACGTTAGGAGCATGGTTACCAATACACTCACAAGCCTTAATGCGAATGTTGGACAGTAGCACACTAAGAGGATAGAGGAGAAAGACGGTCTGAGGACATCTTTCTCTGCAGAAGGCCGATCATGCCTCTTTAAATCTCATTTTAATCAATTTCGTAAGAGTTCCTTAATACTTTCACACGTTTTGGCACGTGTACGGAACGGTGACAATCTTAGGGAAAGGCGGTCTTTTCACTCACTTCTATTTAGCTTACTCCGATTCGAAACTTTTGTAGAATTCGTTTAGCAGATAGCCATATCTCTCTAGTAGGCAGTATTCCGTACAGGAAGAGACCAAGAGAGAGTGTGGTGAATGTTCAGGATGTTGTTATCACTGCATAAAGATTCGATCAATTTAACATAGCGATCGAGTAAGTTCTCTCTACTATCCAGATAGTGTTAGCCAGGAAGGGGAATTTAATTTTAATACAACATAACCGTTTGTGGTCACTGCAGTGGAACGCACAACGGATTGCCACTAACTGTTTCCTCTCTCACTGCTTGCTCACCCACAACCAATTTTACTTGATCAAGCACATCGTATTTCATAAATGGGGGGTGATCCCCCATTGCTAAAAGGATCCGTGTGAAGGGCTTGCAGAATTTATTGACCATTCTAACCAATTAATCACTAACATCAGATATCAGAGCCTTTCCGGAAATGCTGTACAACTAGGCAGTCGCCTATAGAATAACTCCGGCTTCCTCCTGGAAGATACTGAGTCTTTCAGATACCCAAGTCCTCAATGTACTCATCGGGGCAATACGTTTTAGAGGGGCTTAAGCGAATTGGGAGTGTACGAGTATGTAAACTCTGGGCTACATTTTTTCAATGATTGGAAAACGGTTATTTTCGGCTGCCTAGGAGGAAGAGTGGAAGAACCTTTGAGGTCAATGTAAGCAGAACAACTTTCTTAAGGAAACAGAACTGAGGAAACCTGGATATAAAGACCTTACACAACCTTCCGTAAGCCTCTTTTTTGAGTATTTATAGCACATGGACTGTAAAATCTGTGTGCAAATCCAGTGTGCAGTTTGGACTGAGGAAACCCGGATATAAAGATTTTACATAACCTTCCTTAAGCCTCTTTTATGAGCATTTATATCACATGGACTGTAAGATCTGTGTGCAATTTATGCTTTCCATGAAATAGTCAGCGAAACATCCTTTGCTCGACATCATAGGGGAAGAAGCCGTCTATGGAAAGCTTTCATCGTCATCATCGTGTCGATGAAGAGGACAGAGGAAGGTGGACGGCGAGACTTATCCCGGATATTGAGCTATGGATTGGACGAAAAATCGAAGAGGTGAACTACTACACTACACAGATGCTATAGAGGCATGGGTATTTTAGGAAGTACCTGCATAGAATGGGCAAGAGCGCCTCCCTTTATTGCCTTTACGAAGAAGAGGAAGTAATTGATGATGAAGAGCACAACTACCGCTCTGAGCTGACATCAATAGTTGGAACAATCACAGCCGCTAACATTGTCGGGGTTATGATTGTGAGTGGAGAGAATTGAACTTCAGTGGCGAATTACGTGGAGCGTATCCTAAGACTGAAGGAGAGAGATCTTGAGGCTGCAGAACATGCAGGCATGCCGGCATAGATGTTACTTGCACACGTGTCAAGCGGAATCCGACACAGGGACCTGGACGAAAGGAGTAGTGGAGGCACGTAAATGTCTCCTCAACTTTCGACACGCAATCCGGACGCGGGAATGAACACGCAGGGGTCAAATGGCCAAAAGGACTCCACTCCGAAGTAATACAACCGTAGTAATACCACCGTAGTGGGCACAACGAGTCCACGAGACGAGGGGGGGGGGGGAATTTAGTGGGTGAGGGCCCCACACACGGAGGATGTGACGACTTCCTCTATGGTGCGGTCAGGTACATTTACCCCTCTTCGGGGTCCACGGGACAATCCGTGGACCGTTTAATTTGATTGCAACCTCGACGTTCTTGTGCCCAAGAAGATTGTGGATCGTCGACGTTAAACTGCAGATCTTGCCACATCGTGGATGGTGGGAGAAACTAGGTTGTAAACCTGACTAAAGGTTTGTAATCAACCATTAAATACGTAAGCAAGTAATCGGTTATATAGACTCCAGTTACTTATAGAATCAAGCCTTCATATTCCAAAAAATAAAGTCAGAAAATTTTAAGCCTGTTCACACCAGGCAATAGAAAACCTAAGTAATTGTGATATGATATTCTAATGATTTATTAACACCTCTATGACTTTCCTTTAAACAATACTTCCTTAAAAAATTAAGCTCATGCTTATGGCATAAAACAAAAAAACAAATTATTCGCACAGGCCAAAAATGCCTAAAAGTTCTCATTACGAGACACAAAAAAAAGAGGAAGAAAATGTTAGAAATTGTTGCTAAAAAAAAAAAAGAAAGAAAATGAAAAACTTTCTTAAATGTTTGCTCACTGGGTCCCTATCAAGACTTATGGCTGATCTTTAACATCGTCTTGATGGTGTGTTAAAATCATTAACCGACACCCAGGGAACAACAGAGAAAAAATTATTCACAACCAAAACTGAAAAAAAAAAAAAAAAAAAAAAAAAAAAAACTATCTTGTTAACAACGTTTTGTTTTATTTTTTCTCTTCTCACTCTTGCTTTGGTCTTTGTGTTCAGTAAAATCTTCCGTATTGTGTATCTAATTATTACAACATAATTTTCGCAAAGTAACATCATAACATAAGAGAGAAACAACAACAACATCTTCTTCATCGTATTAGAGTTTCTTGTTCTTTAATTTCACTTGTAACGACCAAATATGCTGGTTCACCAGCAACAACAATGCCAATGTTCAAGTGACTTGATTTACGATAAACTAACCCAGCAAAATAACGCAAGTGTTGGGAGAAATCTTGATAATCTTGCTGTAGCTGGTCATTACAATCCTTTAGTCTGGATTACAACCTAGCTTCTCACAACATCCAATTCGAGTGTGTTAATTTCCATAAGTAGCGGAACTCTACTGTTTCTCGATACTGATTGATTATATGGTTTCCTATCTAAACAGGTGCTCAGGCAACGGGCTATGGTTGAGAATCAATGTAGGCGGAAGACACAGCTATTCTAATAATTGCTTACTGTAACTGGCTATTACAACACTTTAGTCAGGATTACAACCTAGCTTCTCATACCTCCTATATTGCGTGTGTGTGTGCTAATTATATCTCTGAGTATCAGAGCCTACAGTTTAGCATCGACTCCCAGTAGTCGTGCTGAAAGAAAGTCGCCGGAAGAAATATGCTTTCATATTTCGTTTTGGTTCGAGATATCTGAGCAGGGGTTTGAACCCCAAAAGTCGCCGTGGTCTAGTAGGTAGTGTGTTGGCTTATTAGACGAAAGGCCCGAGTTCGAATCCTAGGTCAGACATCAAAACGAAATATGAAAAAAAAAATATTTCTTCAGCGACTTCCTCTCAGCAGATTTCTGGCAAAAACTCTGAGAGTAAATAAACCTGCCATGAAAAAGTTTCTCAAAAATCTGTCGTTCGGAGTCGACTTTAAACTGTAGGTCCCGCCACTCATGTATAAAATTAACGCACACAACATGAGTGGTGTTGAGAAGCTAGGCCGTAATCCTGACTGAAGGGTTGTAATGGCCAATTGTGTATGTATAAAAATCCGGTATTAAAGTAAACTGAATGAAGAGCAGGGCAAATTTCTTAATACTCAAAAACCGTCATTAGATCCGTAGAAAGTGTGCATTCCATCTGAAATTTTTCAAGAATACCGAGTATCTGTGGAAGCGTATAGCTAGTCCTTCGACGCCTAATCTGAAAAAAGCAAAGCTTACGCACTTACAAATGCCGTGAAATATAAAAATTCAAATGATTTAATGCGTGAGAGTAGAGTTCCTCTTCAGAGAGCAAACAAATAATCTCAAATGAATTAAAGGCATTTTACTCTATTACCACAGTTTGGAAGATCCTATTGGAAGACCCTACTGATAAGCCAATATAGAATTAAATTTCAGTCGAATATTTAAAAATTATCTTCCAGTTATAGGAAGGCAAGTCAAAAATTTTAAAATTATCCGCAAATAGTAGAAACGCAAGTCAAAATTATAAAAATTCTCCTCAAATTCTAGAAATGTCAACGAAAAAAGTAAAAATTATCCGCAAATTGTAGAAATGCAAGTAAATAGATGTAAAAATTATCTGCAAATTCTAGAAATGCAAATCAAAATTATAAAAATTCTCCTCAAATTGTAGAAATGTAAACGAAAAAAGTAAAAATTATCCACAAATAATGAAAATGCAAGTCAAAAAATTAACCCATTCGCTGCCAAGCCTAAATTATTTGAAATCATTCCCATTGCCATTTATGTTCTGAGTGTTATTGTTTACCAAAACCCTGTTATTTCTTGGTAAGAGAACATATATTATCATACATAATCATTTAAAAGCAAAAAACCAAAGACGAGTAAACTCGTCGTTGGCAATAGGAAGGCAGAAGGACTCGATATCCTTTTTCATATTTGCGTACGTTTTACTAGAAAAACTAATAATAAGTCACGCAGATGGATAAAATAAAGAAAATGGAATAAAACGAGACACATTGAGAAAATTGGCAACACTGAGAAATTCACTATTGTCGATTACAGTGCCTCAGCAGATAACGGGATAAAGTAATACCGCGTATTTTGTTTCCATTTCGAGCTTGTTATAATATATTGAAAGTAGGACGAGTATACTCGTCTTTGACAGGGTATCTCGCACTGCCACGACGAGTATATTTAAAGTAGGAAGAGTATACTCGTCTTGGCAGTGCGGGATACCCTGTCAAAGACGAGTATACTCGTCCTTAGCAGAGAATGGGTTAAAAAATTCTTTGCCAATTAAAGTTACTAACGTCCTTGCATGAAGTTATTATCCCAGAGCTGGTGGATATTTCAACTTACATAACAATATTTGCTGGGTTATTACGGATGTTTTACCGTTTTAGTTAAAGTTAAAATTACTAACATTGGCTCATATACATACATATGTATATTATATGAGCCCATAAAGTATCATCATATACTAGTGCTCATGGTGATGCTGATGCTATTCATGTATTTAAATCTTCTTTTACAGGCATATTATTATTATTACATTTAAATTAAATAACAACAACAACAACAAAAAGGAAACAATAAAAAGAAAAATTAGAAATAAAAAGGAAAAACATTTTCAAACCATGTTTTATAGAATCACCAGTGCCAGCGAGCCAGCATTTGGTTAATGTCATGGAGTTGGACTTTAATGTCTCTATTAAGAGGATGATTTCAAAGAGAGAGACAGAGAGAGAGAAAGTGTATAAAGCAAGTGAACATTAGAAAACGATATTCTTCCAGCTTAGATGGGTAAACCAGCATTTAAAACTCGCCACTTTTAATGTTCTCAGCAAGCAGCAAGCAAGGTTAGTTGATTGTGTTTAATAAATGAAGAGAAATGCCATTAGAAATAAATTTTTTTTTACGTTCCTCTAACATTTGCAGTGATTTAGGAATTAAATTCTTTTGCCACTTTAATAATAGTTGCCAATACATTAAAAAAGAAAAAAATTCACCTTCTGCCTCTACTTCCACCCAGCCAGTCGTTGGCTTTAAATGGTAATGTCTTAAGCATGTTGGTATGATGCTACTGCTGCCCGTGTACAGAAGAAGAAGGAAGAGGCCTTTGAATAGAGTTTTCTTGATACTTCGTTTTCCTGCTAATTGTTACTGTTTCTTAAAGAGGCAGTTTAAATTTGTTTTCTTTTCGCATTGAAATGCCAGTGAATAATTTACTTCGCGAAATGACAAGAATTTCAATGTGATCACATGTTTTGACTAGCGGCTCATAATATGAGATTTGATAAGAAAACAGGCTGCATGAATGGCTGGTTGACTGTGTTGGATTAAGTGGTTCGTTAAAGATTTGCTTTAGATTTGATTCGCATTCTTTTTTTGATTTAAATTTGGAATTCAATAAAACTGCACTCAGTTATTTCACATAGGGGAAGGCTCCTACATATTCACTACACTGTTTTGGTACTGGGAAAATATGTAGTGGGAGAGAAGAAATGGTGAGTGAAGCTTAGGAACAGATTTTTATACATACTACATACATACATACATAATTTCACTTAGGGGATGGCTCCTACATGGAAGAAATGATGAGGGAAGCTTAGGAACAGATTTTTATACATACATACATAATTGGCCATTACAACCCTTCAGTCAGGATTACGGCCTAGCTTCTCCATCACTCGTGTTCTATGCGTTAATTTTATACGTGAGTGGCGGGACCTACAGTTTAACGTCGACGCCGAACGACAGATTTTTTGAGAAACTTTTTCATGGCAGGCTTATTTACTCTCAGAGTTTTTGCCAGAAATCTGCTGAGAGGAAGTCATCGAAGAAATATTTTTTTTTCATATTTCGTTTTGATGTCTGGCCTGAGGCTCGAACCCGGGCTTTACGTGTAATAAGCGAATACACTACCTACTAGACTACGATGACTTGTCCATAATAAGCATGTGTAATGGTGCTCGGCAGTAAGACATGAAATGACAGGTGATGTCTTTCTTCTCCTTCGAGTCCTTGCCTGTCGGGCAGGCCTCCCTATTATTCAGGGTACTGTACAGGGTAATAGGAAGTCATGTTTTTAGAAGTTATGAATCCGAGGAGAGAGGGGGAGAAGCCGCTTACCTTACATGTCTGATATAAGTATTTTGCATTAAAAGCAGGGACCTTGACCTAAGAATAAGGTTATATTTTGTGGAAATTCTCGGTAATGAAAAAGCAGACAAAAGCTGCAATAAGGGAAGCTTCCACGCTCCTGAGGCTCTTTTCAAGCAATCAAAATTTTTTTTAGGAAATTACATTAAAGTAAGGTCTGAGTTATGTATCTTACTATCCAGGAATAGCCTGAGATTGGTTATCGGTCTTTTGACAGAGCACTGCGTAACGTATAGATGATGATGGGAATTTTATATGGGAAAATTATATTTTGAGTGTTATTGTTTACCAAAACCCTGTTATTTCTTGGTAAGAGCACATATATTATCATACATAATCATTTACATGCAGAAAACCAAAGACGAGTATACTCGTCGTTCGCAATAGGAAGGCAGAAGGACTCGATATCCTTTTTCATATTTGCATACGTTTTAGTAGAAAAACAAATAATAAATCACGCAGATGAATAAAATAAAGAAAATGGAATGAAATGAGACACACTGTGAAAATTGGCAACTTAGAAATTCACTATTGTCGATTACAGTGCCTCAGCAGATAACGGGATAAAGTAATACCGCGTGTATTTTGTTTTTATTTCGAGCTTGTTATAATATATTTAAAGTAGGACGAGTATACTCGTCTTGGTAGTGCGGGATATCCTGTCAAAGACGAGTATACTCGTCTTGGCAGTGCGGGATACCCAGTCAAAGACGAGTATACACGTTCTTGGCAGCGAATGGGTTATCCTCAAATTGTAGAAATTCAAATGAAAAAAACTTTAAGTTTTCCGCAAATTATAGAAATGTCAATATGGACATTAAATACATGCAAACATATTGTAAACATTTAAATAAAATTATAAAAATATGATTTTTTTGTACCTTCTCTATAAAGCTTTTTGCCAAAACGAACTTAATTTAATCCTGACTTTTAAAACATGCCAGGCATAGCGAATATATAGAAGGCTTGCTACGCTGTATGAATGGATGGTTGGTTGGTTGAATTTTTATTTGCATAATTTGAATACTTCACCAGCTACTTGTCACTGTCAGTTTCAACTAATTTTTACTATTTTTTTAATATGCCATGTAAAGGCAAAAACAAACTGAACACACTGTGAATGTCTGATAAGATTAAAAAGGAATCGTCAAACATTTTTTGGAGAGTGAAAAATTATACCAGGGCTACTGCCAACAAACCAAACTACCAACCGGGCTATTTAAAAGCCAATGGTGTGAATACTGCATACCACGACTACAACACAACACAACCATGGCTAATAATTAAGCAATTTTGCAACGGTTTTCAAGCTTAACAAATGTACACAAAGCGCAACGAGTGAAATAAAACCTTAAGACCCATCTCTTAGAGGGAAGAGCACAAAAAGTAAACAACAACAAAAACATGTTGTAAGCTTAAGTTTAAAAGACAAGAATCAAGAAAATGTAGAGAAAGAATGAAAAAAACAAAACAAAACCGGTATGGCAACTTTAATAGGCGAAAAAAAAGAGTTTTTTAATTCAATTTTACGTAAGAACAACTGCAATACAAAGCAAAAGAATGAAAAGTATCCTCAAACGCGCCAAATATTATCTTTAGCTTGTTCATCTTTATTTTAGGCGCTTACGTTCCAAGAACATGCTGCAGATATTTTATGCTGCCAGCACAGATAGGCTGTATGGCCACTACTCTCAGAGAGCTTACTTGGCTTAGACGATTTTAATGCTTATTTGCAATGGCAAAGCAAGTCTTTCACAATCAACTAATACAAGACGATTTGTTTAGTGAGGTTAGTTTGCATTTTAAGAACAAATCATAACCTGTTAAATGGCACCAACTTCCAATTTGTGATACCAAATTAAGGAGCTTGGTTACAATCCTGACTATAGCATTGTAAAGACCAAGTCAGTAAATAAGAGTCCATCTTAGGAATTCATAGCCTCTGAATGCACACGCTCAGAGAATGGAAATATCTTCTCTGTCATTGCCCGACACTGCAGACTATGCGATAAAGGATCCATTGGGCACTCATATTGACAGATCGTGCCTAGACAAAGGCGATTATAATAGAATTCAGACCTTCATAAAACTCTCAAGATGGTACTAGAGGCATTACAACGAGATCTTATATACCCTAGGAGTAAAACAAAGTATATGTCGACAAGTAGGGGCATGGAGCGCACCGGGTCGCAGGATACAGTACATGTATACATAATAGGCCATTACAACCCTTCAGTCAGGATTTTGGCCTAACTTCTCACACCACTCATGTTGTGTCCCTTAATTTTTAAAAATATTCAACGGCTATGCTAATTCATTGTACGAGTAGGGGCCATCCCCTGAGAGTTAAATAGTAAAAAAAACGGCTATCCTGGCTAATGCCTTGCATTAGTAGGGGCTATCCCCTGGGTGTTAGTTGTTCAAAATATAAAGAAATATTCAACAGCTATGCTGACTAATTCATTGCACGAGTAGGAGCTATCCCCTGACAATTAATTGCTCAAAATAGGAAAAAGAATCATACAACGGCTATGCTGCCTAATTCATTGCACGGGTAGGGGCTATCCCCTGAGAGTTAATATAGATGAAATACAAAAAACGGCTATGCTGGCTAATGCCTTGCAAGAGTAGGGGCTATCCCCTGGGTGTTAGTTGCTCAAAATATAAAAAAATACTCAGCAGCTATGTTGACTAATTCACTGCACGAGTAGGGTTAATATAGATAAAATACAAAAAACGGCTATGCTGGCTAATGCCTTGCAAGAGTAGGGGCTATCCCCTGAGAGTTAATATAGATAAAATACAAAAAACTGCTATGCTGGCTAATGCCTTGCATGAGTAGGGGCTATCCCCAGGATGTTAGTGGCTCGAAATATAAAAAAAAATTCAACAGCTATGCTGACTAATTGATTGCACGGGTAGGGGCTATTCCCAGGATGTTAGTGGCTCAAAATATAAAAAAATTCGACGGCTATGCTGACTAATTCATTGCACGAGTAGGGGCTATCCCCTGAGAGTTAATTGCTTAAAATAGAAAAAATAACTATCCAACGGCTATGCTGGCTAATGCCTTGCACGAGTAGGGCCTATCCCCTGAGAGTTAATTGCTCAAAATAGAAAAAATAACCATCCAACGACTATGATGACTAATTCATTGCACGAGTAGGGGCTATTCCCTGAGAGTGGATATAGTTAAAATAAAAAAACGGCTATACTGGCTAATGCCTTGCAAGAGTAGGGGCTATCCCCTGAGAGTTAATTGCTCAAAATATAAAAAACCGGCTATGCTATGCTAATTCATTGTACGAGTAGGGGCTATCCCCTGAGAGTTAATATAGATAAACAACGGCTATGCTGGCTAATGCCTTGCATGAGAAGGGGGGGGCTGCGTTTGCCTCCAGGAATTTTTCGTTTAAATTCCCTTAAACGTTACATCGTTTTATAGCTGGTCAACTTGTGGAGTTGAAGCGTTAAACATCTAACTCGCAAGAATTAGTGATTTTTCGAATGTTTGGAAAAAAATTCGCAATTTCCATAAGTACACAAGCGGGCTTGTATTCTGCTTTACGGTTTACAGTTTATGTTTTTTCACTTCTGGTGTTATTTGTTGTCCCACATGTCCCCCTCTACTTCATGGATTAAATTAAATACAGTTTTATTCATGCGGTGGTTTGTCTTCTTTTAACGCAATCGCATTGGAAGCTGTTGTGTGTGTGTTAAGCGGTGCATTTGACATTGACAGACGAGGAGCATATAGTAATGTGTATTGGGTATTCACACTGCTATGCCTGATGAAGTGTTTTCATTTCAAAGTGTGTGAAAGAACGGCAAAAGGAGGTGAAGCATTTGTAGCTTGTTTTTCTCGCAGTAGGAGTTTCATTGTGTGCATACTTTTTTTCGGGTGTTAATTTGTTTAAATGTGAAATTCATTTAAACTTTTGACTTTTTTCAATGGACGAATGGATGGTGGTGGCAAATATAGAAAATTTAATTAAATTGAAATTGTTTTGCTATTAAATTTAAATCGTAAACAATTTATTACACAAAAAATGAAATGGCAGCGGAACACTGTTTGGGAAACAGATTTGACAAGAGTTTCCTACATTTTTTGGTAGGCATTTAAATGTTATCGTAAATATTGTATAACAAATAAAGTTTAATAAAGATTTATAAGGATAATTAAAATACATATGCAAACGTAAACATAAATTCGTAAAAAATATTTTAAAAATTTCTTGAAATTTTAATACTCAGGTTTGTTGAGGTATAAAAAAAAATTTAAATACAGTGAGCGCCATAAGTGAGTCAACACCCACTATAATTTTAAATTTTCTATTATGTTCAGAAGTATAAAAACAAAAGTTCCTTTATCATGAATTGTTGTTTTTGTTTTAACATTTTATAAGTAATAAATAAACGTTTTTATTTTTGGAAATTTATTCGACTATTCTCATTTACTTTTCTCACTATCCTAAGAAAATTAATTATTTCAGTGGTGTTTACTAACTTTTGTCGCTCACTGTATAATAAATCTTCCAAATAACAGTTTATTTTTTAAAATTTCACACAAATATTTGCAAATATTATAACACTAATGGAGTACCGTGTCTAAAAATAACGCCATTAAACCATGAAATATTGGAGGCGCCATGCTTGCTAATCGTAAAATATTAAGTACAAATATTTTCTCTAAGAATTTTAAAAAAACACATAAAAACGTTTCTTTTAACAGCCACTGTAACAATGAAAATGTAAACAAAAAACCGTTAAAATTAACCGCCAATTGTAAAAATGCCTACAACAGAGATTTCCAAACTTTGTCAGTTGAGAACAATTGTCATTTATTCGGATTTGTTTTGCCAAATCACCATGGATGGGTAAAGAATTCAACAACAAGTGGAAATAATTAAATTGTTTAATCAAAATGGGTATTCTCTTCGGGCAACGAACGGCTTGTTTCGCCAATTTTTAAAATCACCGGAATCGTCCTACCGAGAAGTCTATTGGGTTAGTGTGAGGCCGGGGACGTTCGAACGTATAAAAAAAAAAAAAAAAAAAAAAAAAAAACTGTGAATAAATACTACTAACCCACTGGTTTAGTAAACGATTTATGTCGCCCGTATGTCAACGAAAAGCAAGAACTGCCGATACTTTGGCCGCAGTCCGTGAGAGTAAGCTGGAGAATCCGAGGCAATCGATTTCGCTTGGCTCATAAAAACTCATCCTTTCACAGATCACAACTTGGCCAATAATTTCTTTTTTTGCTGCAAATTGAACCTACTCCCATACAAAATTTACTTGACCTACATACGTACTGAAGGTAAACGACCATAGACAACGTCGTGTTTTCACTCAAAGAGCTCTAGAGCAGATGGCAAGAAGACTCTAATTTCCATTGAAAAAATATTTCTTGCAAGAGGTCCATTTCTGCATGAATGGACATGTGAACAAACCGAATTGTCGAATTTAGGACAATGCCAATCCCCGAGAAAAACAAGAGTGTTTGGATATTGGGCTGGCGGTGCTAAATATCCACATTTCTTTGAAAACGACCATGGCCAAGTCATCACTATCAACGATGAGCACTATAGGTCTACGATTGTCAACCGTATTTAACCTGCATTGGATGTTCTGGTCACCAATGACATGACATTCAACAGAATGCCGCTATGTGTCACATAGCTTACGTCGCATTTGATATTCTGCAAGACCGATTTGAGGTTATGCTGTATATACGGGTGTAAAGGGTCCGCCATCTAACGTTTTTTTTCAACTAGTGCTTATTTCGTGAAAGGTAACACTTAGCTCATGTCTGATTTGACAGATAATTAGTTTTATCCTTCCGCTGAACGAATATGGTTAAGTATACGCTTGAACAACGCTGGGAAATATTGCGACAATACTTTGAAAATCATGGTAATGTTGCAGAATCATCTTTTCAGATGAAGCTCATTTTGATCTTGGCGGGTATGTAAACAAGCAAAATTGTCGCATTTGGGGCACAGAAAACCCGCCGCACGCATACATTGAAAAGCCGACGCACCCAAAACGAGTCACTGTTTGGTGCGGATTTTGGTCCAGAGGCATATGTGGGCCATTTTTCTTCGAAAATGAGTAAGGAGTGGCCGTTACAGTTAATGGCGATCGTTATCGGGCCATGTTGAACGAATTTTTGTTCACAAAAATTGAAGAGGAGGATATTGGCAACATTTGGTTTCAACAGGACGGCGCTACGTGCCACACAGCCGAAGGTACACTTGATGTTTTGCGCCCTGTTTTTGAAGATCGCATTATCAGCCGCAGAGCTGATGTCGTTTGGCCACCTCGGAGCTGCGATTTGATACAGTTGGGCTATTATTTGTGGAGTGCCGTCAAAGAAAATACAGCTGCACACAATCGATAATGTGCTTAAAAATTGGACTGATCGTGTAGGCTACTGCATGGCCAGCCGAGGCAGCCATTTGAATGAAATTATTTTCCATTATTAACCGGAAGGATTGTACTTTCAAATAAAAAAAGAAATTTGAGAAAACATTCAGTGGTTTTTTTTTACAGGATTTTCAAAAAAAAAAAAAAGTTATTTGGCGGACCCTTTATGTAAATACGGCAGTTACTTATTGGTCCGCAGAGGCATGTTTATGATAATGACGATATACTATGGTCAGCCGAGCCTTAAATTTTAGTGAAGGGGTTTTGTAATTTCAAAAAATAAATGATACAGTAGTTTTGATTTAGCTGCATTTTATTTACGTGCGCATTGGCTTTACCTGCACAAAAATTTTGTTCGTGCTTTGAGAGAGTAATCTATAATTAAAGCAAAAAATTTAATTTAGCTGCATTTTTGGCTTATCTGCACAAAAATTCTTGCAAAAGTTAGTTGTGCAGGTAAGTCAAAACTACTGTATTATTGACGATGCAAAGGTTTTTGATTCTATATTTATACTAAATTTCTTTCAGTGCATTTAAAAAAATACACCCGCTACGCATGTGCATTCGTTGTTGGCAAATTGCCAACTAAAATGCAAGAGCATAAGAATGCGTGTGAATTATTTTTCATAATTCTACGTCATACATCGCCATTTTAAATGGCTACTGTTCACACACAAGAATTATCAAGTTACGACAAAAAAAGTTTGTATAAAAAATTTTTGAGATTTTAAAGAAGGAGGATTTTTTTGTATTGTTTTATGGAAAATTATATTTTAAAAATAAATAGATTTTAATAATAATTTGCTGACACTCACCTTTATTTGTTGGCTTAATTTCCAGGAATTCACCTCGCTCATATATGTATGGACTTGTCTATTATAGCGGCTACACAACAGCTTGCATTCATATTTTTTTATATACACTTTTATCAATTTTAATAATTTATTATAATTTTAATTTATATTGTTTCACGTTTTTTACGGTTTATTATTCTTCTTTATTTTTAATTTGCCTTGAAGATAAAATAAATAAAAATTCATTGCCTCCGCTATAGCCGGCTATATATTTTATTCTCTCTGGTGAATATTCATAATTTATGCATTATTTACATACACTGGCAATTAATTTTTTCCCATTCATTTTGTTTTTGTTTTTTTGCTTTTTGTACTCTCTTTATGGCAATAAAATAATGCACTCACTCGCTCGCTCGCATCAAATGAACGGCCACCAGCAACAGCATAAAGAATATTCACCTATTTAAAGGAGAAGAAGAGAAAAAGAGCGTAACTATAAAATTATAATGAAAGAATATTGTTCTCTATTATACACATCTCTATTTTATATTGTAAAGCACTTTATTAGTTCCTGTATTATTTACTACGTTCCCTATGAGAACGAACAAAAAAAAAAGAACAACTCCCCACTCTTTGTGTATAAATACATACCTACCATAACACACCATATTACACCATCAATCAATTCTAACAAGCAAGTTCTACAAGAAAACAAAACAATACACAGTAATCTGCAACAACAATAACAAACAATAACAACATATTACATGACTTAACAAAAAACAAAAAAAAAAAAACAAAAGAGGTGGGCAAAAGAAATTGCAAATGCAGTCATCTCTAGGCAAACAGGCAAACAATTGTTGTGTAGAAACAATAGCATGAATACACATACATATGTATGTGAGTGTATGTGTGTTTGCTTCTATCAAACAGAGATTCCAATGCATATGCCAACTCATCTCATCTAAAACAACCCCAAAGCGTAAATAAAGTATTGCAACAAGAACAACAACAACAACAAGTGCATATCATCTCAAGCATTAGATGAAGAGGAATTTTTTTCGTAAATACGAGAACCATATAACCGAGCACAACAACAACAAAACAAAAACACAAAATTTTTCACCATAATTTATGGCAAAATGACTCGCAAACAAGTGCTGTGTGTGCCAAAGCAATAAAACAACACAGGAAATAGCGGTTTAAGCATAAGTGAGCGCGACATACATACATGTATGTATGTACTTGTATAATATGAGTATTGTTTTGTTTTTGGAGAAAAATATCCCAAATTGCCATTATAGGCCAGGCCAGTCTAGAGTAGAGTATATTTAGCAGGTGTTTGCAAAGCAATTTTAAAGCCTTTTTTGCATTATTGTATGCCCTGTGGGTTATAGGAGAGAGATATGAAAAGAATGTGATTTTCGTATGGCTAGTGGACAATTTCAAAGCAACAAACAAACAAACAAACATATGGACGCATACATAAATTCTCTCACAAAAAAAAGAGATCCCCAAATGGTAATATGTATTGGTTTTTGCTTCAGGTTACTTATACTCTCTCTCTCTCTCTCTCTCTCTCTGTGTTATAAATAAATGCACAAAACAATATGAAAAAGAGCAACTATAGGTGTGTATGTATGTGTGTGAATGTTTTTTTATAGGGATTTATTCTTTAAAAAAATCCTCCTCAACAACAACAACAACACAAAGGCTATACATGAAGTCTACATTTTTCCTTTTCACTGATTACAACGCATGATTGAAACAATGTTTTCGTTCGTTTATAAATCATATGGAGCCCCTCAAAAAAAGAAAAACTGGGTGAAATTGTACACTCACACATACATACATACATATGTATGGAGGTACACATGGACGACAAAGAAAAAAAAAAATACACGGAGAAAATTGTGGAAACAAGTGTAAATAACAGCAGCAAAAACATGATTCAACACCAGCAATGCCACCAACCATATGCTCAAATATTGACAATGTGAATATTTTTGTTATTGTTTTTGTTTTTTTCTTCTCAATCATGCCTAAAGGGTAAACGTAGGCAGAGAGGTACGTACAATCGGCAGATGAGGTGACACAAGGTAAAGGTTAGGTTAGGTTAGAGGACGTGTACTTGTCAACTGTGACAAGTACAGTACCCGGAGGTCGAATTGACCCATTGTACAACGTTCTAGCTTCTCACACCACTCGTGTTGTGTGCGTTAATTTTATACATGAGTAGCGGGACCTACAGGGGGACTCCGAACGACAGATTTTTGAGAAGCTTTTCATGACAATTTTTACTCTCAGAGTTTTTGCCAGAAATCTGCTGAGAGGAAGTTGCCAAAGAAATATTTTCATATTTTCCTTTTTCCACTACCTACTAGACCACGGCGAGTTCATAGTAAAGGTTAAACTAGAAATTTTTCTTTAAAAATATTTGTACGAAAAAATAAGAATAAAAAGCGGTGAAGACTGCTGTGCACGAAATCTCGCACTACAAGGCAAGGTCCGTGTCCAGAGGTGACCAAATGTGGAACATCGATTACAACTATAGCCCTGTATGGGAAGAACTGCATTGCACTTAGCATTGTCCTGTTGAAACCACTTGTGGTTCGTGTCCCGATTGCTCAACTCAGGCTAAAAGGAGTTGGCTCGAGTCGTCGACCTATTGTGCTCGCTAAGGACAGTAATCGCGTGCCCATGTTTTAGGTTTAGGTCGGAGTGGTAGCTCTGATATCACAAAGCTCACTTGAGCACGCATAGCGGCCCGTTGTGAAGTCACGGATAAACGCAGTCCCTGTACTGACCAAGTTCCACCAAAATCAGGTAAGAGAAAAAAGTTGGTCAGCGCAAGGGCTGCACATCAAAGGCACGACTATTCTACACTGGAAAGCCAGCAAGAAAGTTCGATAAACGAAGCTATATCCTTGATATCAATAGATGATAGCTCCGTCAAGCTGACAAGAAATGGGGAGCCAAATGACCTATATCTACACCTAGCAAGAGACGTACATTGACAAAAAAAAGTGGATAACAGTCTCCTCCTCCTCCTCAGCGGATCTGCATCCACGACAGAAGTCGTTAAATGGGAGCCTCAATCTTTCCGCGTGTCTACCCATAACGCAATGACCTGTAAGCACGGCCACTGTGATTGAGATGACGTCACGACCAAGACCAAGTAATTGCTTGGTACGCCTTCTATCCATCCAGGGCCAGGTGAGTCTAACGGGTGAGCAGGATAGTCCTCAAAGAAATATGAAGGAAAGAAAGATGATACCGCCATCCTACACCAAACAGTGACCTTTTCAGGATGCATTGGTTGCTTTTGGATCTCAAATGGATTGCTATTGTCCCTCACTCGATAATTTTGTTTGTTCACGTATCCCCATTCATCCAGAATTGGGGCCACATAGCTGAAGAAAATTTTTTAATGAAAATTTTAATCACTTGTCAACTGCTGTAGAGACCATTAAGGGAACACACATCGGTTACCTATGGTCGTTTACCTTCAGTTCCTAATTCAGTTGAATTTTCTACGGCTGCATGCCTCAGTCACGATATAAAACTCACCAAATTGTGGTTTGCAAAAGCCTAAGCTCTTGTGAGCGATGCAAAATCAATTGCCTCGGATATTTCTGCTTACTCTCACAGACTACGACAAAGTTTTCGGCAGATCTAGCGTTGCGTCGCCGTACTGGTGTCGATCAAACGTTTACTGAATTGGTGGACCAATGGAATTTATCCGACACATTGCGAACAGTGTTTTTGGCAAGACGGTTATGGCAATCGTGAAGAGAGTGTTATGCTCTATAGGAATTTGAAATGGAGACAATATAGGGCAGCAGTGTTTAAAGTTGTTCCACCATACAGTCTATCACAGCCTGCATCTTCTTCACTATAAAACACGCTTTAAAATTGATTACCACGCGTTCTGTTGAATTTATCAATTTCCCTTTCTCTCTCTTTCTCTCTCTTATTTTTTCACTGCTGACTAATAACTCATGTGGACCAATTTTTTTGTTTGTTTTCCGTGTTCGTACGCCAACTCAATTCAAATAAATTAAACAAAAAAAAAAAATCCCATTTTAGCAGTTTATGATGGCACCTGAAAAAAAAATGTAACAATGCACGCCGCCACCATACAACTCCCTCTGGTAGTCACCCACAATAATGGAATATTTAAAATACCCGAGTGATGCGACACTGCGGCTTAAACATGCATTCAACGGCTGTGTGTCACCACTCACGAGAGGTGGTGGTGGCATGGAACAGATTTTTATTGTCATTCAAGGGATTCTTGTTTCGTTGCTCATCTGTGTGTACATTTTTCATGTTCATGTTCACACAGGTACATATACCGACCGACTGGCGGCTGACAAACGATGAACAATTTTTAATCAAAAAAAGAAGAAAAAGAGAGAAAAGCAAGGAATGGATTTCAATTTAATGCTCAAGTATATCATTTCGCTTAATTTCAGTGCGCATACCCCCTCCTATCTCCCCCTTATGTTATAAACGATACACTATCGTCATCACAACCATGCTCATCCTGAGTGTCATCATCACCATCGTTGTTATTATTTTTTATTGTTTTTGTTGTAGTGGCCTCTTCCACTCTTTTATTGCCTTTTTTATAATGCTGCTGGAGGTGCTGCTGATGCCATCCAATAATCATCGTTTTAATCTTTATTAACTGACTCACTCGCATACTCACTCAACACACAGTCGCTCGTACACTTACTCTGGTCTCACCTTAAATGTCGGCTCGATTTAAGGAGTGCAGCAACGAAATCGGTTTCTTTTGTCTGCCTTGCTTGCCTTTCTTTTGTTCGCATGTGAGGCAGAGTTACGTTGACGCCGTTCGTTGTTGCATGATTATGAAGCTGTTGATGGGCTGCTCTATCGGCACTCATCAGTGTTATTAAGTATGTGACCATTAACGGTTTTTAATAACCTCATCGTGGTCATGTGCATGGAATACTCTCCACTCCACACCACATCTCATTCCATAACATCTCACCATGGTTTAGTAGATGAAGTCGTTAAAAAATTACAACGATTATCGTTCTTAGAGGATTTCGTCTTCATTTTGCCCGTTTTTTTTTTTTTTTTGATATTACGACTGTCATTTGCGGTTGTTGCTGTTATGGCACACATGTTGTAATGCCGCACTTTATGATGCTGTAGCAACATAGCAGCAACAACACCAGTAAAATATCATTAGTTTTGAGTGAAAGGGATTCTCCATTGAAATTGCAAGTTGTGTACAGTAAACATAAGAGTTACGACATCTATTAACAATAAGTTATCGATAAATGCCAAACAAAAATGAAAAGATATTGAAAAATAATTTAAAAAATGTTCGAAAATTTTTGAATTTTTCTCAAAATATTGGTGTCATCGAAACTACAATTAAAAACTATTACAGTTATCGATATTCCCTTCAAACTTTTTAATTGGTTTGAATAAAGATTAGAGTTTGAAATAATTTTTTTTAAGAAAACATAACAAAATTTGACAATTTTCCATAAAAATGTTCAGTATTTTGCAGTTATCGAAATATTTTCGATAACAAATTTTAATTTATAGAAAATTGCTGTTATCGTTACACTTTTTTTATAAATAAATTCGGTCACAGATAAATTCTTTAAACAAAATATTTATTGGTTGCCTTGGTAGCCCAGTCGATAGAGTCGTAATCAATTAGCGTAAGGGTTACGAGTTCAATTACCACCAAAGGCTCTAATCTGTAAACTATTCCAAGCATATACCTTCTTTAAAACTCTGCTCGTAGGCATTAGTTTTAATTTATGATTGTATTGTAAGGATTAAAGAAATAAAATGTTTGTTATCGATATATTTTTTATTAAAAATTTTTCTTATCGTTCGATGCATTCTTGCAATAGAAATTTCTATTATCAATACCAAAACAGATTTCGTTTATATGTAAATTGTCTATAAAAAATGCTATTATCGATAACATTTCGATAAGCAGAAATATATCTCTTTCACATAACTTTTCTTTTATCGATAAATTAGGTAGAATTATATGATAAGCTGCAGAAAATG
This sequence comes from Sarcophaga rosellei, assembly GCA_930367235.1. Classification (NCBI taxonomy): domain Eukaryota; kingdom Metazoa; phylum Arthropoda; class Insecta; order Diptera; family Sarcophagidae; genus Sarcophaga; species Sarcophaga rosellei. Next base: position 7,513,290 of record OV884020.1, on the reverse strand, counting down.
AGATTTATCGATAAATTCTTACAGAAAATTAAAATTAAAATTTTTATATCAATTGATATTTATCGCAAAATAGGAATAAAGTAAAATTATCGAAAAATTTTCTATAGAAAATGAAAATTCCGATATTTAATAAAAAAATTATCGATAAATTTCATTTGCTATAGGAAATTTATTGTTAAAAGAAAAGTAACTGACAAATTTATTATCGAAAATGCAAGTTATCGATAAATTTACTATAGAAAATGCAAGTTATCGATAAATTTACTACAGAAAATGCAAGTTATCGATTAATTGACTATAGAATATGTAAATTATCGATGAATTTACTGTAGAAAATGCAAGTCATTGACTGATTTTCTATAAAAAATTGAATTTATCGATAAATTTTCTTGTAGAAAATGAAATTATCGATACATTTTTGAGAACTATTTTATATTTAATACAAATTCCAGTCCCATACTTTTGTAAACACGAAATGGATAGCCCTATATGTACATTACATTTGTAGAAATATTTTATATGATTTACATAAGTAGAGTTTAATAATAATATCGATAAAAATTATCGATATTATATTTAGGTGTTTTTTCTAAATTTTCTTGAGTCCATTATTTAAAGGAAATTAATGGTTTATGGGCTGTAAAACATTTAAAACTTTTTCACATTTAAGGCTATAAAACGTGAAAGTTATCGAAATGTAAGCATTCTATCACTTCTGTTTCTAAAGGCGAAAAGTGTTTGTGTGTGCGCTTAGCTTTATCCTGTTTAACTAATTATGAAAGCGTGTGAAACGTGTAATCCTTATAAATTATTTTGAACCCTTTTTCTTCCATTTCTTTTCTTTTGTGTGTGTGTGCGTATTCCATTTAAAGAAAATAATCGAATGTGAGTTAAATATTGTTGAAAATCCTAACGATATCAGCAATTCTTTGTTTGACATTTCATTTGTCATTTTCCTCTTTTTCATTCACATTTTGCTGTTTGAGTGTTAGTTTGCATTGCTTATTTATTGTCTGACAAATGTAAACAATTTCATTATTTATCCCCTTTCTTCGTGACATGATGATGACTTGTCCTATCTAACCACCAACCCTTGGAGTAAGCAAATGGTGGAGATACAATTGGATTTCACTTCGAACACAATCAATTTGATTTGTAACGCACGCCTTTTGTGTAACGATTTGCTTTGAAGTTATCGAAGACAGACAGATTTTGTTCAACAATTTAAAGAATTTGTTGTCTGTCGTTTCTTGTTGCTTTGGCTTCAATGTGTCACGGGATGGCTGTGAAAAATGAATAAAATTGCCGGGATTTGAATTTGAAGATAAGGAAAGTGATACAGAAAATACACGGAATTGCGACATGAAATGATACTTTCAATTGTGACAAAAAGAAAGAAGAAAGAATGTGGCAAAAGTGTGGCCCATAAATTTTGAATTGGGATCTGCCGACAACTTTTCATACTGACAACATAATTTTCTAATTTTATGCATGAACAACTTTTCTATATCCCACCACTACCATCACCACTTTAAACTGTTATCGCCTTTTATCGAAGAAATTAATTTAATGGAGTCAACATTTTCCTTGTTTTTCACTTTTCTCTGGCATTTTCTCTGGTATTTTCAAATTTAAAATTCATTCGCTTTCCTCATACATGCCATTGAAAAATTTTTGTGAAAAAAAATTATTTTTTCACGCCGATAAGACCCCCCAAAAAAAAACGGAAGTTAAAATTGTTCTGTTCACATACGCCACCTAGTTCAACGAGGTTCCCCACACAACAAAAACTTTTCATGTGTTAAATTTTATTTTCTGAACCCCAAAAACAAAATGCCTGGAAGGAAAAAACTGAAAAAATCCACCCAAAAAAGTTTGAATTTTTTTTTGCCTCCCCAAAATCATAAGGAAAACGTGCAAAGACTATGAAAATCCTCAATCCCCCTCCGCTTTTCTGACTCTCTCTCTTTAACTAACCTGGCTTCCTTTTTTTCCTTGACTTTAATATTAAAACGTAAAAATATTTATCAGGGTTGCGTCTCTAGAGTATTAAAGCATAGATTTTTATTGCCAACTACACTAAACAGTCAGCAACAACAATAGCCTTCTCCTAAGGGTGGATTTTTGTAGCAGAACTAGAAGAAGAAGAAGAATAAAAAGGAAGGAGAACAAAGAAATTATAACAACAAAAATAATTTTAACAATCAGAAGAACCCCATCTCCAAGAAAAAAAAACCCACTAAACTCTCCTCCCATGAATCTTAATAAAGTTGTACATACGTACACCTTCATTCAACTTTAACGAAAATTGTACGCTACAATCCAATCATAATTTTCTAAGGGATAAGATAGAAAAGGAATGCCTAACCTTACATAGCAGCTCGATATCAAACACAGCAGCTCGATAACACACACAATGCCTGATATTGACTACACTGATCTTCAGTACCAGCACCACTGTTTACCATTCAAAGCATAACGAGCCTTAAAGTCTAGTCACGATAGCTCCATTAAACTATCAAGTAAGGGGATGAGTTAATTGAGAGGAATCTGGTTTAAGTGAGGGTATGTTATTGGAAAATAAAGTGGAAAATACTGTGTTCCTTCCGGTCTTTCAAGAAGTCAATAGCAGGTAAGTGGAGTCCCTACCTTGTGTAATGTGTGTGAAGAGAGATTTTAAAACCCGTTAGCTTAGACGCAAATCCTTTCTTAACAGAGCTCCTCTCCAGCCTAGCTATCCTTACTCAGGATCAGTTTCGCAGCATGATTTATGATCATTACCTCGCGCCGAAACATACTACAGCATTCAGGCAGACAGAGAAATAAACTCCTTCGCAGCAAATTCCACAGTCCCCCTTCTTCTCAAGTCAAAAAAGGTGTATAGGATATAGGACATGTTTCGATAACAATAATTTTCTATAAAATATGTTTCGATAACAATAATTTTCTATAGAATATGTTTTGATAACAATAATTTTCTATGGGATTTGTATCGATAACAATAATTTTCCATAAAATATGTTTCGATAACACTAATTTTCTATAGAATATGTGTCGATAACAATAACTTTCTATAGAATATGTTTTGATAAGAATAATTTTCTATGAGATTTGTATCGAAAACAATAATTTTCCATAAAATATGTTTCGATAACAATAATTTTCTATAAAACATGTTTGGATAACAATACTTTTCTATAGAATATTTGTCGAGAACACTAATTTTCTATGGGATTTGTATCGATAACAATAATTTTCCATAAAATATGTTTCGATAACAATAATTTTCTATAAAATATGTTTCGATAACAATACTTTTCTATAGAATATGTGTGGAGAACACTAATTTTCTATGGGATTTGTATCGATAACAATAATATCCTATAAAATATGTTTCGATAACAATAACTTTCTATAGAATATGTTTTGATAATAATAATTTTCTATGCGATTTGTGTCGATAACAATAATTTTCCATAAAATATGTTTCGATAACAATAATTTTCTATAAAATATGTTTCGATAACTATAATTTTCTATAGAATATGTTTTGATAACAATAATTTTCTATGCGATTTGTATCGATAACAATAATTTTCCATAAAATATGTTTCGATAACAATAATTTTCTATAAAATATGTTTCGATAACAATAATTTTCTATAAAATATGTTTCGATAACACTAATTTTCTATGGGATTTGTATCGATAACAATAATTTGCTGTGGAATATGTTTCGATGACAATAATTTTCTATAAAACATGTTTCGATAACAATAATTTTTTATAGAATATGTTTCGATAACAATCATTTTCTATTGAATACGTTTCGATAACAATAATTTTTTATAGAATATGTTTCGATAATAATAATTTTCTATAGAATATTTTTGGGACAACAATAATTTTCTATAGAATTTGCGTCGAGAACAATAATTTACTATGGGATTTGCATCGATAACAATAATTTTCCGTAAAATATGTTTCGATAACAATAATTTTCTGTGGAATATGTTTCGATAACAATAACTTTCAATAGAATATGTTTTGATAACAATAATTTTCTATAAAATATGTTTCGATAACAATAATTTTCTATTGAATACGTTTCGATAACAATAATTTTTTATAGAATATGTGTCGAGAACAATAATTTTCTATGGGATTTGTATCGATAACAATAATTTTCCATAAAATATGTCTCGATAATAATAATTTCCTAGAAAATATGTTTCGATAACAATAATTTCCTATAAAATACGTTTCGATAACTAAAATTTTCTATAGAAGATTGATCGATTACATGAATTTTCTGCAAAAAATTTTTCGATTACAACAATCTGAAAGGTTTTCATGTAGTGTTCCTTGCCAGTCTTACTGAAATCTTGACTGGTTTTATTTATAAGTTTTTTTTTGTAACATGTGTGTGTGCGTGTGGAGCGTGTATGCGTTCCTTTGGAATGAAAATAACGAAATCGTTTGCCATTTGCCTTCTAAAGTCCTCTGTTTTATTAAAGATTTTCCCCTTTTGCTAAAGCACTGAATTAAAGATATTTGAAGCTGCATAGAGTGAGAATGTTTCAAATAAATTAAGCTTTCTTTCCTCTCTCTCTCTTTCCCTTTTTTTCAATCTTATTTTATACATTTTATGGTGTTGCTGTTGTTACTATTGTTTGCGTGCATTTCCTGGCATCCTTTTAGATGTAACAGACGCTGGTAAAAATAACTCTACGACCGTGTCAAACAAAATAGGCGAATGTTGCTGCTATTGATGTGTATGTACATACATATGTATGTGTTTCGATAACTTTGCTGAAAGGCAGGAGGCATACCAAGTCCTTTGAAATTATGATTATCGTTTTTTTTTATTTTTTTATTATTTTTTTTTGCTTCTTTTTAGGTGGAGAAGTTGTTGAAAGCAAAAGTTTGCTGTCCTCCTTCCTTATTGTTGCTTAAGCCGAATTCCCTGACATGAAAATCCTTTACGGCCAAATACAGTTTCCCAGTATAATTTTGTTATCGTTGTTGTTCGTGTTCTTTTTCTGCCCTTTAAATGTAAATTTTTTTATGGTTTTTTCGTTTTGTTTTTTTCGCTGTAAAACATGGTTTGACCATTTCGTTTCTAGAGCAGAAACAAAAGAAAAAAAAGAAAAAGGATAATAAGGACATGTTTATCATTCATTAGGAAAAGGATAAATACACCGACACGTACACACGTTTTAACATACCAAAATAACCCAAAATAAAATATTTGTGAACATGGCAGAAAAAGTTATCGATTATATACGAACAAATTCTGTGTTTAAAAATTTACATTTCATAAACAAAACAAACATTTCGGCCAATTAGGAGGGACAATTAGGGACAAGAATATTAAAATATAAAATGTAGAACACGATTCAAGACAAGGATAAATTAATTAGAAACTCTGATTAAAGACAACAAAATATTTTATGACTTCATTAAGTTCATATTTCGATGCTATATTTCGTTTGAGCTAAGATTTGAACCACTGACTCTCGTCTAATAAGTTAACACACTGCCTACTACACTACGGTGGCTCCATATTACAGAAAATGTCTATTCTACACACTTTCAAAAAAAAAAACTCTTCGATAACCACAATTTTCTGTAAAAAAATTATCGAAAATTATAATTTTTCATAGTAAATTAATCAGTAATTGTAAATTAGCGAATAAATTGTATCCAACATTTATGGTTTAAAGGATTTATCGATAATTGTAAGGTCTTAAAGAAAAATTATCGATAACTATAATTGCTATATTTTAATTTATTGCTAACTATAATGAATTTATCAATAATTAGAAGTTATACTGTTTGATGACTGTAATTTTTCATACAAAAGTTTTGAACAAATACAATTTTCTTCAAAATATTTATCGATAACTATAATTATCTATATACATATATACATGTTTCATAGTTATAATTTTCTGTAGAAAATTTATCGATAACTGTACTTTTCTGTTTAAAATTTATCGATATCTATAATTTTCTATAGAAAATTCATCGATAACTGTACTTTTCTATTCAAAAATTTATTTATCGATAACTACAATTTTCTAAATAAAATGTTTCATAATTATAATTTTCTCTAGAAAATGTATCGATACAAAATATATCGATAATTATAATTTTCTATAGTAAATCTATCGATAGCTATACGTTTCCACTTAAAATTTATCAATAACTATAATTATCTAAAGTAAATGTATTGGCAACTATACTTTGCTATTCAAAAATTTATCGATTACTATAATTTTCTATAATCGATTTTTCATAGAAAATTTATCGCTTAAACTAAAGTAAAATTTTTTATAGAAAATATAATTATCGATAAATTTTATAAAAAATTTTATTTTGTTCATTAAATATTAAAGTTCTTGCAAAATTTTCTATATAAAATATAATTATCGATATATTTTATAAAAAAAGTTAATTATCGATAAAATTTTTCATTAAAAATTATAAATATTAAAGTTGTCTTTAAATTTCCAATATTTATAGATAACTGTGATTTTCCATTGTATTAAAGTTCTTGCAAAATTTTCTATAGCAAATATAATTATCGATAAATTTTATAAAAAAGTTAATTACCGATAAAATTTTTCATTAAAAATTATAAATATTAAAGTTAAATTTCCAGTATTTATCGATAACTGTGATTTTCCATTGTATTAAAGTTCTTGCAAAATTTTTTATAGAAAATATAATTATCGATACATTTTATAAAAAATGTAATTATCGATAAATTTTTTCATTAAAAATTATAAATATTAAAGTTGTCTTTAGATTTCCAGTATTTATCGATAACTGTGATTTTCCATTTTAGGTTTATCGATAAGTTTTAATTTTTTATAGAAAATTTATCGATATTTATATTTCTCTATAGAAAGTTGAATGGTTTCAAAGTTTCTGACGAAATATTTTTTAATAATTTCATGCCCTTTAAAAATCGATTTGGAAAAAGTTATCGATTAAAATTACTTTTCAGGATATTTGAGTTTAATTATTTTATTGGTTTATTTATTGTTATTTCTTCTAATGTTCTATGAAAAATTAAAATTCAGTGCTTATTTTGTGCTCCTCCTCCTCATGGCTGTGTTGCCATTGGCAATTACATGCTTTTCTGTGAAGAAAACGGAGTTAACATGCCGTACCAATTGCCTGTTTTTAAGTGTCTGGATTTTCTTAAACGGGAAATGGACAAAATAAATAAATATTTTTTAAACGTTCTTAAGCTTTCCGTATCGCTGTTTTTTTTCTTCCAAATTTTATTGCCTTCCAATACAAATTGGCAACGGCATCATCAACAAATTGTTTAAATTTTATTATTTTTTTTCCCTGTTGTTGTTTTTATAAACACGTTAAGATTTAATTTTATTAAAGGCTCTTAGGTTGGCCGCTTTAGAAATTGTATAGCAAGAGGAGAGTGTGGAACGATAAACACCGCCTAAATCCTTTACAGGTAAAGCTCATACATAAAAATACGTGGAGTTTTATTTATTGCTACTGTTTCTGTTTGTGGAATAAGTAGCAGATTTACTGTAGTTGTTGTTGTTGGTTTAATAGAATCCATAAATCAGAATTAGTTGCTCTATGCCAAGGCATAGTAAAAGAAAAATTAAAGCGAATATAGAGAATACATGAGTAGTTGCTAAGAATCTACACGAAAAGAAATTGCAAAGTAAACGTGAGAGAATTAGGAAAGGAACTTCTAGAATTTACTGTTGACTTGTTGTTGTCATTTTTCTTTCCTATTTTTTACGATCGGGTTGTTCAAGACTAACAGTCTGACGATACTGGAAAGTGTAAAAATCCTTTTATTCAGAAAGTCGCTCGCTGTTTCCTTGGCAACTTCTAGAACTTACTGTTATTACCTTGTCACTGTTTTATTTTCTCTATTCTGACTTTCACCAGCCTTTCGGTAGATTCATATACCCAATATGGCCTTAGTACATCGATTCTGACAGCCAGAATCACGATCCATATTCCTATTCTATTAAAGAACTAAAAAGAGTTACAATAACAATTCAACAGTAAATTCTCGAAGTTGCCGAACTGCATGTAAATGAAGCATAAATCGATTGCAGGAGTACATTACCCGGCAGTTATAGTTCCAAGCAATACAAAGAAATAAAACTAACATCGGAATCATAGCTTTAAGAAGAATATTAACTTTGAGGTTCCTTAGTGTAAATTTCTTTCTCTGTATTCCCTAGTATTGGTTTAAGTTAAACTTGCTCTTATTTTAATAGATTTCCTCATCGTTTTTTTTCTTATTTTGCTCTCCAAAACTTTTTTTATTGCATTTAAGCTCTCTTTAATGTTTTTAAGTCTTTTAAAAATTGTCATAAATTACGGTATTAAAGCATTTCACAACGTGCAACCAACCAACCTTCTTCCACTGGCAACACCAACCAACCAACTAACCAACAAACAAACGTTCAAAAATAAATATTAATTCCTAAAAGTAAAGTAAAGTTCTTCAAACTAATTCCATTGCCATGCAAAAACTATGAGAGAACACTTTGCAAAAGAATACATATTTAAATGAATCCAAAGCCAATAAAAGAATTGAGACGAGAGGCTTCATTTGGTAAAAACTTTTCATTTTCATGATTTATTTACTGGGAGATTCAAATATAATTTTTTTTTGTTTGTTTGTTTTGTTGTTATTGGAAATATGTTTTCCTACTTTATCTCTAAAATGAAAAAGAAAATTTATGGTCCGAATAAATTTATTGTATGCTGCTGCCATTGAATGCATTTTCTCATCCATTTGTGGTAGAAAAAATATTCAATATTTGAAGTTTGAAGTGCAAATAAATCTCAATGGAGTAGAATATCAATATCAATGACACTTCATGTCATACAATGTTTTCTCTTTTTTTCTCTCATTTTTATTTTGTTTCCTCTTGTTTTTATTTGGCTTATGGAGAGGAGAATATAAATCAAAAATGTACTTAAATAACAGAAATTGGTCGAACAAAATTGAAATTGAACACAAAGATATCGAAAATAAATCATAAAATATGCAAGGAAAACAAAAAACATATTTATCGGAAGGAAAATATTTTATAATAAAAACAATAATGGACTGAAATACAGATGTATATTCATTAATTAAGAAGACAAAAGAAAATATTATCGATACATTTAGGCAATATTTTTCTTTACAATTCATTTTCTAATTTATTTGATAGAAAATTATTCGATAACAATAATTTTTCGGTAAAAATATTTATCGATACCAATAAATTTCTATACAAAATTTTCGATAACAATACTTTTCTATAGAAACTTATATAGAACTTAAAGTTTCTATAGAAAGTTTTCGGAAAATTCATCGATAACATAAAGTTTCTACAGAAAAATTATCGATAAAATAAACTTTATATAGAGAATTTATCGATAACAAAAAGTTTTTACAGCATATTTATGGATAATGGAAAGTTTTCATATAAAATTTATCGATAACATAAATTTTCTACACTTTTTATATTGAAATGTATCGAAAATAATAAGAATCTTGTGAGAATTGATTGATAATATTAACTTATTTGCAGAAATGTTTATCGATAATATAATGTATTTATTAAAGATTTAACAACAGCATTGTTTTTATTAAAAAAATTCTATGTAGATGATTTTCTTTAGAATTTTGTTGTTATCGAAAAGTTTTCTGTTTCGATAACTACAATTTTCTACAGAAACTGTTTGAATCAATTAAATTTTCTATACAAACGTTTAGATAACTCAATTTTTTTACAAAAAATCGTTCGATAACTACAATTTTCAATAAAAAGTCTTTTGATAACTTCAATTTTCTATAAAAAAAATTTTGATAACTACAATTTTCTATAAAAAAAATCTTTCGATAATTTCGATACAATTTCCTAAAGGAATGTTTCGATCACCACAATTTTCTATAGGAATGTTTCGATAACTACAATTTTCTGTAGGAATATTTTTAAAACTACAATTTTCTCTAAGAAATGTTTCGATAACAACAATTTTCTATAGAACAATATTCGATAACAACAATTTTCGTAGCAGCAACTTCTACGACGATTTCTATGCCGATTGCAACGTCACCAGCGAAGCCGACAGACACTGAGTGAAACGAAGACGCCGACTTCGATGATTGGAGGAATCCGGATATGTACATAATTTTCGATAACTACATTTTTCTACAGAAAATATTTCGATAACTACAGTCTTCTACAGAAAATATTTCGATAACTAAATACAATTTTCTATAATATTTCGATAACAACAATTTTCTATAGAAAATGTTTCGATAACAACAATTTTCTATAGAAAATGTTTCTATAACAACAATTTTCTCGATAACAACAATTTTCTATAGAAAATGTTTCGATTACAAAAATTTTCTACAGAAAATATTTCGATAACTACAATTTTCTATAGAAAATGTTTCGGTAACATCAATTTTCTACAGAAAATGTTTCGATAACTACATTTTTCTACAGAAAATATTTCGATAACTACATTTTTCTATAGAAAATGTTTCGATAACAACAATTTTCTATGGAAAATGTTTCGATAACTACAAATTCGTATTCGAAATTATGTCGCTCGTTTGGAAATTTGACTAATAACTTAATATTTCCGTAGAAGATCCATCGATAGCATTAAGTTTTAAATTAAGGTTTTGGGATTTTATGAAGTTTTAATAGTTTTAAAAAGTTTTGTATATCTTAAACAATTGATAACAACAAGATTATAAGTAGATGAATAAAAAAATTTAATAAATAAAATAAATTTTATGTCATTACAAAATGATTTTAACAACATAATAAAATTGCAATGGAAAGTTCATTTTTTCTATGATAATTTTTGCCTTTTGCACTGAAATTAAATCAGATCTAACAATAGTATACATTGATAACTCTTGTAATGTCTCCTGTTTTATTATTATTTTATGCTGCTAGTAATCGTTTTATTTCACTTCAAAGTCCCATTAATTGAAATCTATTTTTGTTTTTATTACTCCTGTCATTCTAAGCGAATAAATATGCTCTTACATGGCTCTCTGCTATACTCTTTCGTATACAAAACATTTTAATTATTAACTTGTGTTTGTATGAGTTCTATGTATGTGAGTGTATGTGTGTGTGTTGTGTCGATTTTATGCCTTCCACATTACAAACGCCAAATTATTCTGCTGCATTAATTTCGTATTTATATTCATGATACGACAACAACTAAAACAAACATACACTCGTTTTACTTCTTTTCTTTACTCTCTTTATACAATTCTTTGCTCTTCTTTGCCCACAAGCCCATAAGCATGCATGCTTGACTGTTAAATATTTTTGAGTCATTAAGACTCTCTGTGCTAAACATTTCCTTTTAAATATTTACTCTCTGTGTATTCTCTGTGTGTGTGTGTGCTTTACTTCTGTTTTCATTGTTGTTTGACGTTGATTAGGACGTAGTGGGCAGAGCGAGGAAGTTGGGTATTTTTGTTAATTTAATACTCATGTTGTTTCTTTTTATGAGTGTATGTACGTAAGTGTATATGTGTGTGTTAGAGAAGAGGAAGTTTTTATCCTTATTTAGTTTTTGTTTCTCTTACAAGCCCAACAACAACAACAGCAACATATATTTTGATTTCATACTGGCATGCCATGCCATCAAATCAAAAATTCTTGCATTGACGTCCGTATTTTTACTTTGTAAAGGGCTTTAATATTAAATGTTTTACTCACTGTATTTAAAGAGCTTATACTCCTACTACGACAGAGATAGGGAGAGAGAGAGAGAGTGAAATGAAAGCGTTAAATTATTTTTGTTTTCACATACGATAGGCATGTTGTGTATGCATGTGTATGTATATGAGTTCATTTGAGACGGATGTATATGTGTATGTGTCTCTTCTGTACGAGTGTTGGCATGTTGTCACTGTTTATTCATCTGTAATCGGGCGTTAATTACTCCACATTATCGCTGTGAATAAATGCTCAACAAGGATAATGTCAATAAACGAAGAAATATTGCTACAAAGACACATCCGTTACACTCTCGAACATCCGTTACATTTGAATATTTAATTTTCGCATAATTAAACGAACGAAACGAAACGAAACCTTCTTCCTTATTCTGCCTCCTCTTCTTTTCTTTTTTTTTTAATGAAATTGTAATTTGACATGAATTTAAATGAATTTCCCTAAAAAGTTATTGTGCATTCAAAAGGTTAAACGAGTATTAAGCAGTTATTAAGCACAACTATGATTCGTTTATGGAAGTGTGGAACACATTAAAACAGTTTTGAGTTTTTTGACTTTAAAGAGATTTACAGACAAAACAAAGTTTGTAGAAAAATTTTTAAAAAATTATTGAAATACATATTTTCAATCTCGAAAGTTATCGAAAACTATTTTGCAAGAGTGTTAGGAAAGTTATTGAAACATTAACTTTAATTTTTTTAAAGAATTTCAAAGTCGATAACTTTTTTGTGTTATGTTATAAATCGATAACGAACGTATTTTATAAAAGATTCATCAATAACAAAGTTCCCATAGAAGATTTATCGATAACACAAAATTTATCCATAAAATTTATACATGAGATTTCTATAGAAAATTTATCGATAAAATGAAATTTCTATAGCAAAATTTATCGATAACACAAAATTTCTCTAGAAAATGTATACATGAAATTTCTATAGAAAATCGATAACATAGAACTTCTACAAAGAATTTATTGATAACATGAAATTTCTATAGAAAATTTATCGATAACATGAAATTTATATAAAAAATTTATCGATAACAGGAAATTTCTATAGAACTTTATCGATAACAGGAAAATTCTTATCTATAACACACAACTTCTGCAAAGAATTTATTGATAACATACAATTTCTATGGAAAATTTATCGATAACATTAAATTTCCATAGAAATTTTATCAATAACATTAAGTTTCTATAGAATATTTATCGATAACACAAAATTTCTATAGAAAATTTATCGATAATAAAAAATTTCCACAAAGAATTTATTGATAACATACAATTTCTATAGAAAGTTTACTGATAATATTAAATTTCTATAGAAAATTTACCGATAACATTAAATTTCTATAGAAAATTTATCGATAACATTAAATTTCCATAGAAATTTTATCAATAACATTCAGTTTCTGTAGAATATTTATCGATAACACAAAATTTCTCTAGAAAATTTATTGATAACATGACAATAGAAAATTTATCGACAACATGAAAGTTCTATAGAAAATTTATCGACAACAGGATATTTCTACAACAGGAAATTTCTACAGAAAATTTATCGATAACATTAAATTGCTATAGAAAATTTATCGATAACATTAAATTTCTACAGAATATTTATCGATAGCACAAAATTTCTCTAGAAAATTTATGGATAAAAGGAAATTTCTATACAAAATTTATCGACAACAGGATATTTCTATAAAAAATTTATCGATAACAGGAAATTTCTACAGAAAATTTATAAATAACATATAATTTCTACAAAGAATTTATTAATAACATACAATTTCTATAGAAAATTTATCAATAACATTAAATTTCCATAGAATATTTTTCGTTAACATTAAATTTCTATAGAATATTTATCGATAACACAAAATTTCTATAGAAAATTTATTGATAACAGGAAATTTCTACAAAAAATTTATTGATAACAGGAAATTTCTATAGAAAATGTATCGATAACATAAAACTTATATAAAGAATTTGTTGATAACATAAAATTCTATAGAAAATTTTTCGATAACATTAAATTTTTGTAGAAAATTTATATATAACATTAAATTTCTAGAAGTATTTATCGATAACAGGATATTTCTATAAAAAATTTATCGATAACAGGAAATTTCTAAAGAAAATTTATCGATAATATACAACTTCTTCAAAGAATTTATTGATAATATACAATTTCTATAGAAAATTTATCGATAATATTAAATTTCTATAGAATATTTTTCGTTAACATTAAATTTCTATAGGATATTTATCGATAACACAAAATTTCTATAGAAAATTTATCGGTAACAGAAAATTTCTATAAAAAATTTATCGATAACAGCAGGTTTCTATAGAAAATTTATCGATAACATAAAACTTCCACAAAGAATTTATAGATAACATTAAATTTCCATAGACAATTTATCAATAACATTAAATTTCTATAGAATATTTATCGATAACACAAAATTTCTATAGAAAATGTATCGATACATTAAATATAAAAAAAATAAATATGTATAAAATTGATAGGGTTCTGTAAAAATTTATCGATAACACAAAGTTTCAATAGAAAATGTGTAAATGTCAGAGGATTTCTCCAGAAAATTTTGTATGGAAATATGCTTCCGCGGCCTCTCTGGTTGGAGCGCATTCGTAATGCCAAATTTTCAATGACAGCTACGAATAAATCAGATTGAAGTTGATTAATTACATGGATTACTGTGGCATTGACTAGGGCTGTAGCTTGTGCTACTCGCATACTCCTGAGACTTAGAAAATCCCACAAGAAAAAGTCTAAGGGGGTCAAATCGTGTGATTTTGGTGGCCAGTTCGCATCAAATACACATGAGATGAATATACACTGTGGCATGAGCTATGCTTAGCAATGCACCCTCTTTTTGAAATCACATGTTATTGGTGATCAAATCGTATTCAGACAAAAAGAAGTTGATAATCATCGATCCAGAGTGCAGTTTGTTTTTAAAGAAATATAGACAGATTACTCCGTCAGACATCTGTAATCGATTGCAAATAATTTTATTTCAATAACACTTCGCACTTTTGGAATAATGGCACATTGCTATCCACAAATTGATACTGAAATTATTCAGAACCGAATTCAATTTTTTTTATCGAAAATATTTTAAAATTTAATATTTTTTTATTCTGTTAGCATCAATATTTAACACAACTGTTAATAAACAACATTTAATGTTGCTAACAGAAGAAGTAACATAAGTATGTTAGAACCAAAAATAAAAAAAAACTGTAGACAACAGCATTAACAGCATTGACCTTGAGAGGCTTACGTTTCTCTTTTTTTTGCAAAAGCAAAAACAGTGGTTAGAACGAATTGTATGAATAAAATTTATAATTTTTCCTCTTCCTCTCTTTTTGTTTATTTGAAAACAATAAAAATTAAAAAAAAAAACAATCAACAAAACAAAACACAACAATCCCCATAAAAGTTCGTTAACTTCTGCTGCAAACAATAGAGGCATTCAGGTTTCAATGAAAGAAGCTCTTCTTTTGGAGCACAGATGATAAGCAAAAAAACAACAACTACGGCAAGAATCCAAAAACACCAACAATTCGTTACACCAACACAAACTCTTTGAGCTTCGGCGAAAAGATTTTATGAAAAACAACTAAACTGAGTTGAGATGAGTGAGTGTATTCAATAATAACAAAAATCATGTCTCGTGTCTCCCTCCTATTGTTATTGTGCTTTTTTTTGTATTTGATTTGCAGCACCCATATCTATTCATTCTCTCACTAACGTCATTATTAAATTAAAATGAAACTCATTATTATCATGTACATCATTATCGCGTTTGTTAATGCAAAAAAAAAGAAGAAAAACGTAAACAAGAGAAAAAGAAAGAAGAAAAAAAACAACACAACAGAAATAGTAAACAATACAGTACTATTGTAACATATGTCTGTGGTTGTGTTTGTTGTTATTGTAATGCAAATGAAAACAATAAAAATAATCAAGTAGTAGAAGAGGACGAAAAGAAGCAACAAAACATCATTGAAACTAAAAACAAAAAAGAAACAAAAGCCGGCAAACAAGATGGTCAACTTGTCTCTCTTGTATTTCTATTCAGCTGAATATGTTATGCTCTCTTAAGAGAGGAATACTACTTTACAGTTATGTAAACTGATAAGTATAAGAGCATAAAGAAGTAACAAGAATTAAATGTAATGTTATAAACAGAAATTAAACTAAAATTTTCAAAATTGTAAACGATATGCGATAAATTTTCTATAGAAGATAAATTTTCTATAGAAATTTTATATTATCGATAAATTTCCTGTAGAAATTTTATATTCTCGATAAATTTCTTGTAGAAGCTTTATATTATCGATAAATTTTCTATAGAAACTTTATATTATCGATAGAAACTTTATATTATCGACAAATTTTCTATAGAAACTTTATATTATCGATAAATTTTCTATAGAAACTTTATATTTTCGATACATTTCCTTTAGAAACTTTGTATTATCGATACATTTCCTATAGAAACTTTATATTATCGATAAATTTTCTTTAGAAATTTTATATTATCGATAAATTCTCTATAGAAACTTTGTATTATCGATAAATTTCCTATAGAAACTCTATGGTATCGATATATTCTCTATAGAAACTTTATGTTATGGATAAAGTTCCCATAGAACTTTATATTATTGATAAATTTCCTACAGAAATTTTATATTATCGATAAAGTTCCTATAGAAACTTTATGTTATCGATAAATTTTTTATATAAACTTTATGGTATCGAGAAATTCTCTATAGAAACTTTAAATTATCGATAAACCTTATATTATCGATAAATTTTCTATTGAAACGCTATGGTATCGATATATTCTCTATAGAAACTTTATATTATCGATTTTTTTCTATAGAAAATTTGTTATCTAAAAGCTTTAATAGAAAATTGTTGTTTAATAGAATAATTGTTGATATCGATCACTTTTAAACGGAAAATTGTTGTTGTTGAACATTTTTCTACCGAAAATTACCGTTATCGAACATTATTCTATAGGCAATTATTGCTATCAAACATTTTCCAATAAAAAATTAGTTTGATCCAACATTTTTCTATAGAAAATTATTGTTATCGAAAATTTTTCCATAGAAAATTCTTATTATCGATCAAAAAGTTGTTATTATCGATCATATTTGAATAGAAAATTGTTATTATCGATTTTTATCCTACAGAAAATAATTGTTATCGAAAAACCTTCCATATAAAAATATTGTTATCGATAATTTCTTTATGAAAAATATTTGTTATCGAACATTTCTTAATGTAAAATTGTTCGTATTGGATTCTACCGAATCTATAGACAGCTTACTGGATATGTTTAACCGTTTGAGTGCTGTGGGTCTGGGGTAAATTAATTGAAAATTGCTATGAGAAAATGATAAAAAATATTTTTTTATTCATAGAACTCGTAGTAGTCTCTACTAAATGAACGCGAACGACGAACCACGATTTTAACGCATTACTTATTCGGCGCTATAGCGACGATTCGCACTCAAACGGTTAATATCATATTTTTTAAATGTGGGTACCGTTAATGACATCATTTTAGGTATGCATTAGTCTCAGTAATCTAAACCAATTTACGCGGCTGGTGACAATATAGACAGTTCCAAAATGGTATACAAGGCCATGATAAGAATTTTAAGAATAGTTGTAAGTCCCTAGGACAGCCTATTTTTAACAAGGGAGATAAATTGATAAACGTGTGAAACTGTCTTTTCTTGTTTGGTGTGGCCAACCTATTAAATTGTTTAGTATAGGCAACATTTTGGATACAGTTTTTGTAAATAGTTAATAGCAATGCATTTGCAAAGATTGTGACGCATTAAATTATTACAGAACAGTTATAGATATTCCCATTATTAAAAGTCATTTGATCGTAATAATTAAGTGACGCTCTTAAATGATTGTGTGGATATAGAAACAATGACGATTAAAATTATTACAGAACAGTTATAGATATTCCCGTTATTAAAAGTCTTTTGATCGTAATAATAAGTATAATAAATGATGAAATTATTATGTGTATATAGAAACAATGAATTTTACTGTATACAAATTTATTTAAAATTTTTCACTTACCTTTTTTATTTATAAAAATCCTTTATTGAATTTTAATACAAATTTTTTTTAAATTTTATTTTTCTTCTTTTTTTAAGGAATTTTTTTTTCTAATTTCCATTACAAACTTTGTTCATGTTAATTAAATCCTCTGTAATGTTAAAATGTTAAACGCTTAACATTTTTCTTTTTTACAACTGTTCAAATTTTTTCTTTCCTCCATTTTGTTTTACACTTTTTTCTTTGGGAAAATTTTTCAATTTTTTAACACGCAATTATTCATTCAAATTCATATTAAATTTATTGGTTTTTTACTTTAAACACTTTTAATTATATTTATTTCAATTTTACAACACTTTTTATTATAGTTTTCAACAAAATTCCTGATATTTTTTCACTTAAAACGCAGCAGTAATCAAACACTTCAATTTTTACTTCTTATTCCACGAAATTTAATAGCAGGACTGTTAGTACAATTGTACTAGAATTGTTTGAAACTCTTGTGTTTTGTGTTGCTCTCATGATTTTTCTGTTCGCTCTTTATTCAGCCGTAAGAATTTTAGTAAACAATGTGTGACGACACACAAACCCGTGTATTGTTATGCGAGCGAGAGTTTAATAAACATACAACAGCCATGCTGGTTCTTTTATGTTGCTTGCATGTATTTGTTGTTGTTTCTGATGTTTTGTTTGTGTTTTTTCTTTTGGTTCTTTTTCAACTTCACTTAGTACGGGAGAGAGTAGATGAGTGAAGTGTTGAAACTTGTTTCATTGTTCGTTATTTCGTTTGTCTAGTTTAGTTTGTCAGCGGGTTTCAATGCGTAAGGTTGTTGTTAAAGTAAAGCGGTGGTTTTAGTAGTGTATTATTTAGTGAGTGAATTATTTAAAATACGTTTACAGTTGTAAAAAAAAAACAATAAAAACAGCAACCTTCTGTAGTTAAAAGAAAACAAACGCAATTTGTTTTACGGACGCCGTGTACTTATTAAACTCCTTTTAATGGATTACGGTGCTTCTTTTGATTGGAAAAGAAAGGCAATGTAATGGAAAAATGAATAAAAAAGAAAGCCAAACACAAAAAATTCAAAATGCCGACGGCTTAACATGAAGTGATTTTTGTGTTTTATTTTTTGCTTTTAAAGCCAGCAAAAGAAAAGTTAAAATTAAATAGAAAATCTTAAAAAGAAAAGCAAGAAATATCGGAAGAAAAAAGAAAATTTCAAAAGAAATAAAAATTTAATTCTTCCAAACGATAACAACAAGTGGCATTGGAAAGTGAAAAAAAAATCCCGTACAAAGAAAAATATCAGAAAAGCAAATCAAGAGAAATAAAAAAAAAGAGAAAAAAGAGAGCAAAAGAGCGAGTTACAGTAAAAAGAAGAAGAAGAAGAAAATTTCTTTCATTTTCAACACAATTCCAATGTGAAGTCCAAGGAATAAATTTTAAAGTGTTAAATATTGGTGAAATTTCTTAAGAAAATTAAAAATTTTTCATAAAAAAAGGGAAATAATAATTCCCCAAAAGAAATCCTTAAAAATAATTCAAGTGCGGGCGCGTGCGTGTATTTAATTAATCAAAATGTCGGTGGTCAACAGTCATCACATTCTTCGGCTGACCATGCAGTGTTTCGTTATCGTGTTATTTTTTTCACATTTAACCTCGGCCGTGCATCGTTACGATCAGACACCATTGGATAGCGGGAATCCCTATTATCGTACTTCCAGTTCGGGTGAAGTATTCGGTTCATCCTCCTCTTTGTCGAGTGATGCATTTCCCCATCATAATCGCTGTGAACCTATTACAATTTCGATTTGCAAAAACATACCCTACAATATGACCATCATGCCGAATCTAATCGGTCACACAAAACAAGAGGAGGCCGGCTTAGAAGTGCATCAATTTGCTCCGCTTGTTAAAATCGGTTGTTCTCCCGATTTGCAATTATTTTTGTGTTCGTTGTACGTGCCCGTGTGTACCATTTTAGAGCAACCCATACCGCCTTGTCGTTCCCTATGTGAATCGGCTCGTATTTGTGAAACTCTTATGAAAACTTATAATTTTAATTGGCCCGAAAATCTTGAATGTTCGAAATTTCCCATACACGGCGGTGAGGCATTGTGTGTGGCTGAGAATACAACGTCGTCTACGCCATCGCCGACGCGTGTTGTGCCTAAAGTAACGACGCGTAAAAATTATGCCGGACTCGATAGTCCGCATCGTGATATCGGTTTCGTGTGTCCCGTTCAATTGAAGACACCGCAGGGCATGGGCTATGAACTAAAAGTGGGTGGAAAGGTAAGTTCCAATAATAAAATGTTTTAAAAGTAGTTTGAATTTTCCTAAAAAGTTATCGATAAATTGAATTTTTCTATAAAAGTTATCAATTATTTGATTTTTTTATATACATTTTTATCAATAACTTCCTATAGAGAATTTATCGTTAAGTTAAAGTTTCTATAAAAAATTAAACGATATCGATAATTTTCGATAAATTAAATTATAGAAAAATATAAATCGATATTTATCGTTGGATTAACTATAGAAAGTTTGTCGATAACTTATCGGAAATTGATTATAAATTTAATTCTTTTTTATTTTAAATTTTTTTTATAAGAATTATCGATAATTTAAAATTTTCTAAACATAATTTATCGATAAATTAAACTTTCTAAAAACAATTTATTTATTTATTATTATTGCAAATTAGCACTAAATTATATATTATAGAGATTTTATCGAAAACTTTAAGTTTCTATAGAAAATTTAACGATATTGATAATTTATCGAAAATTAACTATAAACTGAATTCCTATAAAACTGTTAACATTAAATATTTATCGTTTATCGATTATTTGAATAACTTATGAAACTTTTAGAGATAACTTATTGGAAATTAGTTATTAATTTGATTCTTTTTCATTTGAATTTTTTTTCTAAAATTTCTTTTATCGATAGCTTAAACTTGCTAAAAGCAATTTCTCTACAACTTATTGCAAATTAACAATAAATTGTATATTACAGAGATTTTATTGATAAATTTATTATAAATGGAATTCTTTTTTATTTGAAATTTTGAATTGTTTTTTTCGATAACTTAAACTTTCTAAAAATAATTTATCCACAATTTATTGCAAATTAGCAATAAATTTCAAATTATAGAGATTTTATCGATAACTTAAAAATTTAACGATATTGATAATTTATCGAAAGTAACATTAAATAAAATTGTTATAGAATTTTAACACAAATTATTTATCGTTTATGGATTATTTGAATTCCCTATAGAAAATTCATGGATAACTTATCAGGAATTAAATATAAATTGAATTTTTTTTTTAAGATTTATCGACAACTTCAATTTTTCTAGACAAAATTTATCGATAACTTTATAATTTATTGCAATTTTAATAAATTTTATTTTTATATAACATTTAATAGTTTTGAGAAATATTCTTAGCGATTATTTTTATCGTTTATCGATATTTTGCAGATTTTTTATAAAATTCTTTCAATAACTTTGGCTTTCTATAGAAAATTTATCGATTATTAGCTTTTATCGTATAAAACTTATTGATTATTAGAATTTTTCAAAACGGAATTTGTCGATAACTTATCGAAAATTTATTATAGAGGTTTTATCGATAAGTTAAAGTTTCTGTAGAAAATTTAACGATATTGATAATTTATCGACAGTAACTTTAAATTGAATTTCTATAGTATTTTAATACTAAATATTTATCGTTTATGGATTATTTGAATTCCGTATAGAAAATTTATGGATAACTTATCAGGAATTAATTATAAATTGAATTTTTTTTATAAGATTTATCGATAACTCCAATTTTTCTAAAAAAAATGTTTCGACAACTTTATAATTTATCGCAATTTCTTAATAAATTTTATTTTTATATAACATTTAATAGTTTTTAGAATATTCTTAGCGATTTTTTTTTATCGTTTATCGATATTTTGCAGATTTTCTATAAAATTTTTTCAATAACTTTGGCTGTCTGTAAAAAATTTATCGCTCATTGGTTTTTATCGTATAAAACTTATTGATTATTAGAAGTTTTCAAAACACAATTTGTCGATAACTTATCGAAAATTTATTATAGAGGTTTTATCGATATGTTAAAGTTTCTGTAGAAAATTTAACGATATTGATAATTTATCGAAAGTAACTTTAACTTGAATTTCCATAGAATTTTAACACTAAATATTTATCGTTTATAGATAATTTGAATTCCCTATAGAATATTTAATATTTAGGGATAACTTATCAGAAATTAATTATAAATTGAATTTTTTTTTATAAGATTTTTCGATAACTCCAATTTTTCTAAACAAAATTTATCGATAACTTTATAATTTATCGGAATTTCTTAATAAATTTTATTTTTATATAACATTTAATAGTTTTTAGAATATTCTTGGCGATTATTTTTATAGTAAATTTCTCATTTATCGATATTTTGCAAATTTTCTATAAAACTGTTTTAATAACTTTGGCTTTCTATAGAAAATTTATCGATTATTTGCTTTTATTGTATACAACTTCTTGATTATTAAAATTTTTCAAAACGCAATTTGTCGATAACTTATCGAAAATTTATTATAGAGGTTTTATCGATAACTTAAAGTTTCTGTAAAAAATTTAACGATATTGATAATTTATCGAAAGTAAATTTAAATTGAATTTCTATAGAATTTTAACACTAAATATTTATCGTTTATAGATAATTTGAATTCCCTATAGAATATTTAATATTTAGGGATAACTTATCAGGAATTAAATATAAATTTAAATTTTTTTTATAAGATTTATCGATAACTCCAATTTTTCTAAACAAAATTTATCGATAACTTTATAATTTATAGCAATTTCTTAACAAATTTTATTTTTATATAACATTTAGTAGTTTTTAGAATATTCTTAGCGATTATTTTTTATCGTAAATTTCTCATTTATCGATATTTTGCAGATTTTTTATAAAATTCTTTCAATAACTTTGGCATTCTATAGAAAATTTATCGATTATTTGCTTTTATTGTATACAACTTTTGATTATTCGAATTTTTCAAAACGCAATTTGTCGATAACTTATCGAAAATTAACTATAAATTGAATTAGGACATATTTATTTGACTTATTGATTATTTGGATATTAAACAAATATTTAAACACCATTCATTGTGAACTTTAACATCGATAAGTCTGGAATTTGTATGGCTTGTGTCTTCAGCTAGAGCTATTGTAGCTGGTCTCTTCTTATCTATTTAGTTACAATCGTTTTTATTTCAATAATAAAGTTGATACTGAGTCATGTACTCATCTTAGAAATTTAGTCATTTAAGAAAAAGGAATTAAATTATCGTTATTTATCGATTACCTGCTGTCCCTACAAAATTGCCATGTCCATTGAAAATTCGAGTTTCAAAAGGAAATTTTCCAAAATATTCCATTTTCTCCGAAAAATGTTTCTATTTTTCCATGTTTGTGTCATTAATGAAATTGAAAAGAAAAAAGAATTCCTACAAATATTTTATCTTCACAAATCATATAATATTTCTAATGGACTTCGTTTCGAATGGCAACACGGAATACATATACTTCTGCTGTGTATGAGCAAGACTTTTGACATGATTTACCCATTTGCCTCATGTACTCATCTTGTTTCTTAAATTTTTCATTATGAATGGTTTATTAAAGTGAAGAAAAAAAATTCTACCTGATCCTGGACCCCTCGTACCCCTACACATAGGAAAAGTATTGTGCAACTTTATCTGTCACCCTCTCTCTCTCTCTCGCTCTCTTCTTTTCATTCTTTTCGTTTTTTTCTTTGAATTCATACCTGACCTGTTTCCTTTAACAACAAGAGTCGAGTCCTTCATACAGATTACTGAGTAGAATGTTTGTGTGTGTGTGTAAAAGTGGGAAAAATAATATTTTTTTTCCTGCACAAGATTATCCTTAAAATCCTGAACAAACACAAGGACAACGAAAAAAGAAAACGAAAAATTTTTGACAACATTTCCGACAAATGCAAGGAAATATTAAGGTTTTGTTGTTGATAAAAATATTTAAAAAGGCTTTGAATAGATAGATGGTGGTGAAAGCAAGGAGAAGGTCCTTCTCTACCTGCCTGTTGATAATTATTTGTAAACAATTATTAAGGAATTGTCGTCAGAGCTCTATCTTATCGCATGTGCATTACATTAGTAAACTTAGCTGATAAGAGACAGCAAAGGAAACCGATGTCCTTCATATAGAGTGTGGAGAAAATGAAGCAGACCTGATCTCTACGCTTGTGATATACGATCTGCTTAAGGTTTATCAGAAGAGCACGCAGCAGATGTGATATGATCACAGTCTTTGTGCGTGATATTGCAACGAATATCCGCTCTACAGTTGAGTTTTGTTCATTAATATCGAAAGCGTATTAAAATTCTGCGGTCCTTAGCATAAATGAAGGATAAGAAAGGTTTCAGATCACAGCTTTTCAGACAACAGGTAAAAAACATTCCAATTTATACAGTACCTTGCTTTATTTGCGATCGATAACATTATAAAGATGACGATAACAGCTTGAATTTTCTACACAAAATTGATCTTCCTTCTGCGATGCATTAATGCCTCACAGTTTCGAAGAATATGTTCCCCTCTGATTTATTCTCATCGTCAAAGAATATACTTGTTTGGCTTGAGATACGCCCCATTCCGAATAAGTGCTCTGGGCTTACAATGCCCTGTCAACACCAACCACCACCAACCCACAGGTTATTCCTGGTTAGTCTGGTGCGTGGCTCAGATCTCCTGTTATTGTAATCTTAGCCTCTCTTTATGAAGTTGCCGTAGTCTAGTAGGTACGGTGTTCGGTTCGAGCCTCATGCCAGACATCAAAACAAAATTTAAAAAAATAAAATATTTCTTCGGGGACTTCCTCTCAGCAGATTTCTGGCAAAAACTCTGAGAGTAAATAAACCTGCCATTAAAAATTTCTCAAAATCTGTCGTTCCGAGTCGACGTTAAAGTCGACGTAGGTCCCGCCACTCACGTATAAAATTAAGGCACACAACATAAGTGGTGTGAGAAGCTAGGCCGTAATCCTGACTGAAGGGTTACAATGGCCAATTATGTATATATTTACATATGTATGTATCCGCTCTTTATCCTTCCTTTCGTTGAGCATACCTTTTCGAACGCCCCCACGCAAGTTCTTTGGCTTGGGCTTATTGCCGAGTATGCCTGGGTCTCAGCAGAAGATAACCTTATTTTCCCTGCCTAACCGATTCATCTTTTCCAAACAGTTCCATACTATCTTGGAATCAATCTCATAAGAGCTGAGTCCTAGAATGGCGGCCTAACTGCCAAATAGTACTGCTACGTGCTGTCGTTTGCTCCCCTCACTATCCAAGTAGAATTGAGCTTATCTTTCGATAGCATAGACTTCCGCTTGGAAGCTACCTATCCAAGACTCGACATAGATTCTGGATGAAAAACTTCTGCCCTTGTCTTTAGGTTACGTTCTTGGCCCATTTGTAGACCATAAAATTCTCCCTCTTTTAAGAAAGTATGCAGGCTTCCAGATTGCTTCATTCAATTTTGTTACTAAGCCTCGTTGCAAATAATTTCCCAAAATCATAGACCTTAGTGGTTCTATCCAGGAGACAGTTACGGAGGGAGCTATCAGGCAATCGATTCCTTTTTTAAATAATAATTGACCATTACAACCCTTCAGTCAGAATTACGGCCTAGCTTCTTACACCACTCATGTTGTGTGCGTTAATTTTACACGTGAGTGGCGGGACCTGCAGTATAACGTCGACTCCGAACGACAGATTTTTCAGAAACTATTCATGGTAGTTTTATTTACTCAGAGTTTTTTCCAGAAATCTCCTAAGAGAATTCCTTAGGTCCCGAAATTGAGTTTCATATTGACCTAATGGGTTTCATATTAAACTTGTCTCCAAGTAATCTAACCATAGGCTTCGCAGCTTTGGTTCTCACTATCATCAGCATCGGGTTTGAATCTAACTGAGCTTCCAGGATAGGTTCACATTGCCTTTATTATATCAACACACTGTTCTCTGTATCTTGTTAAAATGCATTTGAGGTGTTTTCAGGTTTATTCTGCCACCACCCTGTGGGCATCCCCTTTCTAATTTTTGTGATCTTCTTCCACTGTAAAGACCACGTAATACTTTGGTAATTTCATCATATCAATTGGAATTTCTACCACAACAATAAGCGTTTAATTAGGAGGGACAAACAAATGCAGACATTCTACACAGACAGACAGACAATCACTTCGTCCCTTAAAAGCATTTAAACAGGGATTACAAGGATTTTGTTACTATTTATGAAAGGATGGCAACAATTTATTGGCCTCCGCTTAATAGGAATGTAATGAAATTCATTTCATTGTGTCTGTCCTGAGTATGTATTAACAGAACCTCATAATATTCTCACTATTTACCCAGAGGGTGAGAAATAATAGAATGAATCTTCAATGCTAAAATCATTTTCAATATTTGTTTTCATTTTTGTGTTTGTTTGTATTTTTGTTGATTTCCCTTTCAGAAATCCTTGTAAATTCCATAGAAAATTGCTTTCATAAGCTGTGTGTGAAATAGACACATGACTGGCTGGTGGTCGTCCCTTTCATTCAAGGCGAGCGAGCGCTCATAATCAGTTTTATCTTGTGACTCGTCATGAACATTAAATATTGGCATTAAAACATGATGAGCTAGCCAGTCAGACAGCTAGTCAGCGTTTAAAATGGAAATGAAAAATGAAAATGCCGAATCGTCGTTATGCATAATCTGGTTAATGGTTTTTCCGTTTCCCTTAAAACAATTAAATTTTCCTTTTTAGTTTTGCTGGATGACAGCCAAACAACACTCCATCCACTTCACAAGAAATACCAAAAATTATTGCCAGAATTATTGGAATTATTTTGACTGTTGCAAGAGAATTGATTGATAAGAGATTTTGCAAAGATTAAAATCAATTTTATTTATGGAGAGTAATTGAAAAGAAATTTTATAAAAACTCAATTAAATGTTGACTCTTGTTGTCAACCGTTAAATTTGTTTCATCTGAAGTGTCTTTTATTCCGGGAAAATTTTGATTTCTCTTTTACTGGCAACTTCTAGAAATTTACTGTTGATTTGTTATTGTAATTTTATAACTGTTGTAGTTTTTCAATGCATCGAATTGCTCGTTTAGAACTTTTAAAGTCTAAGAGCTGTTAAATACCTTTCTTGTGAAGCTTCATTACAAGGTGTAAGTTTTACCATTTACGGCCTTGCATTACTGTTTTATTGGTAACTTCTAGAACTAACTTTTGGATTTGTTATTGTTACGATTCTTAGTATTTTAATGTATCGAATTGTCTATTTAGTGCTTTCAAAATCAATCATTAAATATTTTCATTTGAGGCGTCTTTTAATGATTGAATAGTTTGTCATTTACAAATATGAATCGCATGTTCGCTAGCACCTTCTAGAACTTACGGTTGACTTGTTATTGTAATTTTTTCTTCTTGCATAACTTTTGTGGTCTTTCGATGTATCAATTCAAGAAATTCATCAACAAAAAATGCAAGTCATCAACCAAAACAAAAGTGCAAGTCATCAACAAAAAAAAAAATGCAAGTCATCTACCAAAAAAATTCAAGTCATCAACCAAAAGAAATGCAAGTCATCGACTCAAAAAGTGAAAGTCATCTACAAAAAAATGCAAGTCATCTACCAGAAAAATGCAAGTCATCGACTCAAAAAGTGCAAGTCATCTACAAAAAAATGCAAGTCATCTACCAGAAAAATGCAAGTCATCTACCACAAAAAAATGCTAGTCATCTACCACAAAAAAATGCAAGTCATCAACCAAAAAAATGCAAGTCATCAACTCAAAAAGTGCAAGTCATCTACCAAAAAATGCAAGTCATCAATCAAAAAAATGCAAGTCATCTACCAGAAAAATGCAAGTCATCAATAAAAAATGCAAGTCATATACCAAAAAAAAATGCAAGTCATTTACAAAAAAAAAAAAATACAAGTCATCCACAAAAAAATGCAACTTGCGAAAAATACAACATTTTCTTGGATATATATATAATAAGAAAATTATTATTTTAATTATTAAATTAAATAAAGACGTAATTGCGTTTCAAAAATGTTGAGAAACAACATTTAAAGCCTTTATTTCACTCTTTTTTTAATATCAAAAATTATAAATTCAATTGTCTTTTATATTATTGCTTATACACAAATTTTTATGTCAAAATCGTATGAGTTCCAGGCTTGCTATGAAAGAACAAGACTGTTGAGTACAAAAATAAGTAAATTAAGAAAATGAGATATATATTTGTATTGATATTTTCTTTACATCTCCCTCCCTAGGAGAAGAACAATTTGGTTGTTAAACTCAATTGTTCATTGGTTATTATACAGCACTGGAGTAAGCTTTGTGATATGAAAGAGATTTGATTCCATTTTTTTGTGACCTGTGTTTACTTCGTATATGGAATTAGAAATCCTTTTGAGTATTTTATATGGTCCAATTCTTATTTCATCTAGTTTTTTTCTGTTTAAGCGGTTACCGTTTTCTACATAAACCAAATCTCCTACATCGAATGTAATTTCTTTTCTATGTTTATCAAATAATATTTTATTGTAATTATGAGATTTCTTTGTGTTCTCTAGAGCAACGCCCGACCGTAAGGGAACCTGTTTTGGAATCCTTGATACCATGGCTATATAGTAACATTTTTCTACAATATCGATCATCCTACCCAGACACTGTTGTTAACAGAGTAAACTTTTTAAGACCGACTTATCAAGTTCCAAAATTATGTGGGATATACCAATGTGTGTGAAGATAAATTCAAATTTAACTAGCAAAGACAAAAACCAAAAAAATTTAACAGAGCTAATGTTAACAGAGTTAACAGAGCAATGTTAAGTGGTTAACAGAAGATACGAAAAATAGTCAAGGAAGAAAACACTCAAATATAAAATATCAGGGACTTGCTGCAGATATCTGACTATATACAAATTGTACCTAATTAGTGGTATATCCCAAATAATTTTGGACCTGGAGATATTGGGCTTCAAATATTTTCTATGTTAACAGTGTTCTGGGTAGAATGATGGCTGATGGATATTGGGGACTTGATGCACATATCCCACTGTATACAAATTGTAGCCTTAGGTGTCCCTAAGCATGCCTCGAACAATGTATCCAGCGTGTCTTTGATATTGGTAGACCTCAGGATCCAAAAAATTTTTTGGATTTTTGTACTCAATTGGAAGATTGCGGTAAAAAAATTTTTTACTTTTTCGTGTTTGAATACTTTTATTGGCCGTTTACTGTCGTTTTGTAGGTCTCGCCACTAATAGATGAAATTAGCATACACAACATGCATACATACATAGGTAGTGTTATAAGTTGGGTTGTAATCCTGACTAAAGGGTTGTAAGGAAAGGAAAAGTAAAGGATCTTATCTTAACTACATAGTTTAAAGACTTGACAGTTTCTCACTTGAGTTGGCAAAAAAAAAATATTTCAGAAAATAAAATTATTTTCCTGTCATTTTAAGAAAAAGTAAGTTGACAGGCTTTAAGAGCTTTTAAATAAAAGCTGCTGTAGACAGATTATAAGGTGATTAGTTGCTCCGAATTTTTTTTCTTTCTTATCTGTTTCAACTTTGTGACAAGGAACACTGGACCACTGGTACAGTGTGTAGGTTTGTTGTTTGCTGTTATAAATTTTGTATTTGAAAAGAAAAAAATTATTATTTTCCAACAGTAGCCATAATAACTGACAATATTTCTTGCCATTTTTGCAAATTTAATATTTAATTATCGAGTATTTAATGTCATTTAAATTATAAAAACATATTTTTCTTAATAAATAAACATTTTTGCAACAAATGCAACAACAAAAAATATTTTTTGTTTTTCAATTTTATGGTCTTTTGGAAACCCAAACAGAAATCAAAGTTGCTGCACCCTAAACTGGCCAGCGGAATATTTTTTTGTTTCTGTATGAACAGCCTCTATGTATGAACAACCTCTGTACTGTGGCTGTAGCTGTAGCTGTAGCAACACTGCATAAGGTGTTGCTTTAAATTGTCACTGAAATCGATAGTGGAAATAAATTTTATTTTCAAGCATTTGTTAAAATGTTTCCAAAGGGGAATTTCTACCCCCTAAATACCGCGCTAAACAAGACATATGCACAGTATTGTACAGAACAGAACAAAACAAGCTTGTAGACATTTATCAACGAAAGCTACTTAAACATTAAAAACATGATTGTTTTTGCGCCCGAAAAACAAAACCCCTTTAAGGCCGACCATATAAAGGAAAATAAGAAACAAATGTTTCAATTGCGAAATAAAGTTGTCAACCACTGCAGTAGCCAACAATTTTTGCCATTCCATGGCCTGTTATCGAAGAACAAAATAAATTGTGTAAAGGATTGTATTACCAATTAAATAAATTGAGAGGAATTAACTTTAACACAAAATACACAGAGAGGAGGAAAGCCCCCTCTTTAAACCTCTTATAAATGTTAAGTCACAATACATGAACAACTTAACATTTAATTTTGGTAATTGAATATTTAAGTCAAGGCCACTCACAAACAATTTAATTTAAAAGGAAATAACTGGCAAAAGAAACATAGAAATAGAAAATAAATCAAGCAATGGATTGTTTGTTTAAAAAGGCTTAATAAATTGAAATGTATTTCTATATCCTTTCTTTGAAAAAAAAGAAAGAAATTTTGAAGGATTACATATTTTTTTCTTCGAAATCTAAATTTTTAGACAATTTTTTGTATTAAAAAAATAATTTTTAAAAATAATTTGTTTAACAGTAGGAAAGCTTAAAGTCTTAAGATTCCAAATGAATTAAAATTTTTGAAATCCCTTTATCAGGTAAAAAGTTATGGCCATTTCTGTAACCCAACCTCCTAATTAATATTAATCATACGCCTGCGTATGAAAAAATTGTTTATTTTTAGTTTTCGTGACTTTAAGCCATATAATGCTGTGATTTTGACCAATTTTAATTAATAGTTTCTATAGCTTTGAAAGCAATTTAAGCTTGTAAAGCAATTTAAATTTTTAAAATCCCTTCAAAGTTGGAAAAGTTATGGACATTTATTGGCCTCGTAATCTCTCACATGCTACAGAGCACTGCCTCAGTTAATTTGATTAACTTAATCACGTTGGCAGCAGGAGGATGCGTCCAACTTTGCTAAACTCTGCTTGGAATTAGAAGAGAACTGACTCTCTTCCATCCTTAAGTTGGAAGGCCATCCATCGATCGATTCTTATTAGCAGTCCGAAGAATGACTTCTGCAGGAGCTGTGAGTCTGAGGAGAAGGAAGATACTGTCTACCACCACATGTACCCTGTTTTTGTCGCAAAAAGACTCGGATTGCTGATTTGCTGACATCTTTGATTGAGCAATAGCAAGATTTATTTTGCACTCGGGTTTTTGTACTCCGGTTGATTCTAGGCAATGTTTGATCCCCGGATAGAGTATTGATTGTGGTATCACAATGGTCCTAAATGCTGGCCTATGAAGGACTTCTTTCTTCAAGTCAGTCCATTACATTACCTAAGCTAACAATCTTTTGAAAAAGTACTATTAGAAACAAGAACTTGAGGAAAATTTCTTTCAAACTAAAATACCTTATAAAAGTACTTTCTGGAAAAATTTTGAAAAATATCTTTTATTAAAGGTTCTGATATTAAACTCTGTTATAGGCTGCGTGACCCCTGTAGTGTTTTTCAAATAAAGATGCATGGCAATTTTGAAAGCGTTCATAATGTTTGTTAAGATTTTCCCTGAAAAGCTCTTGAGTTTTTTTACACAGCCAGGCTGTAATTAAGTCCGTAATGAATTTTGTTTCAACGGCCAACCTTGCCGAGGATTTCTCAGAGAAATTTCATATGCAGAAAAGGTAGCTCTTATATGGATTTCGGGACATATATTGTCTACTTTTTGATAAAGGTACAAAGTACACTTTGAAAAAAGTACTTTTTGAAAAAGGTACTTTTCGTAAGAGAAACTTTTTGTAACTGAAATTTTTCGTAACTGAAACTTTTCCAAAAAAGTCTTCACGACATAAGTACTTTTCGAAAAAGTTGCGGCATGTTTTTGTCGCATAACTTGTAGTCAGTAAAAACATTGTCAGTCTTGTGTGAAGATGCGCGTTGTTTAAAGAGAATAATCGTGGTTTGAAGATCTCCGTTATAAAGATCTGTTGAATAATTGTTATTGTTTGCGTAAAAGAGTGTAAAGAAGAATAGTAAACAAAGTAATTGTTGTTGTTTACATCAAGTTGTGAACAGTGGCACACAGAATTGAACGAACATGAAAGAAATTCATTTATTTTTATTTTATTTACAAACTACGAGCTCATATTTTTAACGTTTTATAAAAGGTAAAAACGTAACAATTGCACTTTTTGAAGAAGGTACTTTTTGGAAAGAGTACTTTTCGAAAAACCCATTTCCTGAAGTTTCCAACTATGTACAGCCATGGACATAAAATTAGCACAAAATCCATATATACTTTGATTGTGATTTTTTCTCATTTGTATCGTAATTAGGCCAATTGTTTTGGTCTGCAATGTTGCACGATGACATCTAGCTGTTGTTAACCAAAAAATATTACCATTATCTTATATATTTTTTGTTTTGACTGCTAATTTGTATCGGTACCTAAATTCGAGCTGGACAGTAAATTAGCACAACGTGCCTAAAAGTGTTTTAGGTACAAGTTTTGTTCGAGTATTTTTATTTTTACGGCATATTCTTTCAATTTTGTGGCATTTAAAGTAATTTTTGAAAAAATGGCACGTGGAAAAGATTACTCACCAGAGGAGAAGCGTATTATCGTTAACTTGTGGCATGATCTGAAAAAGCTGGCTGAAATTCCCGAAATTTCGAATTGCTAGCGAAAAATGATTTATAACGTCATCATTTCCTTTAAACCAAACAGAATAATGTCGCAGAAAACAAAAATTGAAGGCCACGTGTCAAGAAAACAAACCGAAATCGTTGGTCGTGCTATTGTCCGGAAGTCAAAGAAGGAGCTTCTCATGTCGTCACGCGATATTTTGAACGAAATTAACTCCCAATTCAGATCAAATTTATAGGACAGGCTTCTATAAAGACGTCTTAATCACAAAAAGCTCTTTGGACGCTCTTGCCGAAAGAAGCCACTTCTACGAAAAGAAAAATATACTCAAGCGTTTAACGTTTGCTCACACCCACAATGCTAAAGACCTCCCATTCTGGAAAAAAATATTTTGGAGTGATGAAACAAAGGTAAATCGTATGGGACCGGATGGTAGAGTGGTTGTTCATTGGCCAAAATGTCGGACATTCAATCCACGCTATGCTCAAAGGACCATAACGAATGTTCGAGGAAACACAATGGTGCGGGAGCGTTTTCAAGGCACGGTGTAAGTCCCATTGTAAAAATTAATGAAAAAATGGACTGTTATCAGTATTTGGACAATATAAAGAACAAAATGGAACCATAAGCTTTTAAATACATGCCAGTTTTATTCATATTTATGCAAGATAGTGGCCCCAAACACACATCTAAGCAGGCAAAGAATTGATTTTATGAAGAGTACATTCCCGTTTTAGACTGGCCATCGCAAAGTTTTGACTTAAACTCGATTGAAAACCCCCTAGAACGATGTGAAATGTACAATTGCTCAACAAAAGTACAAAAATTTGGACGATTTGAGCATTGGAATACGGAACGCTTGGTACTCGATTCCCAAAGAACTTTCCCGAAGAACATTGTCCCGTAGATGCCACGCGGCGATTGAAAATAGGGGCTACTCTACTAAATATTAATCAAATAAGCTGAAAACATTAATATTTTTACTATATTTATTAAAGCACCTCATTTTTATTCCAGAAATTTTAATTTGTGCTATTTTACTGTCCAGCTAAAATCTGGCGTTTGGTACGTTTCAGGTCTTAATGAGCAGACGGCTAGGAATATCGTCAACATTTTTGTTTCTTTTTAAAGAAGAATGTGTATTTTAAGTTCCTATGTTTACATTTTTTTATGAGTAGACCTAAAATACTATAAAAAATGTGATTATTTTTATGACGAAGTTTTGTGCTAATTTAATGTCCATAGCTGTATTTTGTTTTCTTACTCCAATAACACTGTAATGTTGTTGTTTTTAAGTTCATTTTCTTATCGCCCATTAACAGCTACATTGTATTGAAAATACTTGATATCTTGTTGGACCAGAACCGCAATTTTTGGTGTCATAAATTTTCTTAAATTTCGCTGTTTTTGTTGTTGTTGTTGGCCGATATAAAATTAATTAAAATAAACAATTCCTTTAACAGATAACATGATTAAAAGTCTTGTTAAACTGCAAGACATGTACGTTCCTTTCACGAAGACGACGACATTTTTACAAAAAAATTTGAACGAAAAAAAATTTTTTTTTTTAACTTTTGTATGCAAAAACCAGGCAGATGAAGAGGGCAACTTGAGAAAAAATGAAACTCAGTTGGAGTTTTAACACATTTTTTGTGGTTGTTGTTGTTGCTTTGGCGCATGCGTGCTGTAGTGATGTGTTTTGTAAGGCTTTTGTGTGTGCAGGCTCACCACACTGGCTGTAAAAGCCGAGTTTCTGGCAAGTTTAAGCCACGCCTGTTAGAATTTCTTTAATTAAACAAAATTTTATGGCCCAGTGTAAATGCTTTTTTATTTTCTTTCCGTTTTAAGTTCTTTTAGTTTTTTTTTTTTTAATTGCAAGCGGGATTTAAGGTCTTCTGCTAAAGGGGCAGAACCTTGGCTGGCATTCTGGCCATTTTAACTACTAAAACTGGGAACACGTTTTAGTAATTTTCTTTCTCATTTTTTTATTTTTATTGCAAGGGGAACCTTGCACGCAGTCAGTCAGTCAGACAGTAATTTCCTTATGTTTAGCATATGCTGGCTGCCCTCTCGGTTGTAACAACGGCATGTAAAACATTTAGTTGTTGTGCCCTGGCTTTACTGGAGGTTTCATTTCATTGCGAAAGAAGGAAAACGTTTCTTTTGGTAATTTTTTTTTTTTCTTCCCTTTTTTCTGTTTTTTTTGTGTGTGTTATAATGAGCAGCACAGTAATTACTACTGCCTGCCTGCATGATGCCACAAATGCCAACTTGAAGCCATAAATTATTCCTAGTGTGTCATGTTTGTTAGCCTTTGTCTTCGTCTTCGTTTACGTTTTCCTTTTTTCCTCCCATTTCTTATTTCTACTGTTCGTAAAAAGATCTTTTACTTGGCCTGGCCTTTGCACAAGCGTCCAAAGAGCCGAGTGAGCAGTGTGTCACATGATCAGCACAGTTTTTAATTGCTGTCTGGAGTTTCCCTTATTGCTTAGAATGAAAAACAATCATGAAAAATTTTTAATTAAAACGAAAGCAATAAACAAACGAAGTATTTTAAAGACATTGTATCGGTGAGATAGCAATTTGTCTGAAAGGATACTTTAATTGCTTGAAAGCGCTATAGATGAGCAGCGCACTGACAGGGCACTATGGTCAATTGGAAGAACACTCTATGCGACACTGGATAGTTCGCACATTATCAAAGGGATAGCAAAAGGAAGTCAACAAGGCATGGCGCTTTCCTCTCTCCTATAGAATGTTGTGATAAGTGGTAGTGAGGTTGAAACAGATCGGATGGTTAGGCTATTGAGGTAGCTACTCACTTGAGATAGTTCTTCCAAATTCATATAGTATTTGTGTACTCAATTAGAGATACAATGCAACTTGCCTTGAAGAAGGTCAGCGAGTGGTCCTCTGGTCGTGACAAAGGTACTTTTTACTCGATAGTACAAGTTTTTTCCATTGAGAATATGTACTTATCCTTAAAACCAAATATCATTAACTGTGTAAAGAAGCATCCATACCCCCCGTACGCTTGTTATAAAGAGTTTAGAATCTCGGATGACTTACGGGGTCTATACGGCGGATACGAAGACCTGCCTCTGCGTCATTATTAGTGGAATCTTGACACTGTACTTACGTTAGTTGTGGAAGTAATTATAATAATAATCACTCTGTAGTGGGCCAAGGTGTGCCTATGTGTGTATCACGGCTTTCGTAGTCAGTCTTACGCGTTCTTCGGTTATTAAATGATTCTTATGCGTAAATGGTACTCCGTATGAAAGATATTTAGCAGCTTATAATCTTGCCAGACCTCTGAGTGGTGAAGCCTATCCATCGAAAGGTAGACGTTCTTCGTTTGCTAAGCGAGCCATATTCAGTAAATGGCTCTTCAGCTTGCTAGACCTTTGGTTTCGCAATCTTCTATATAGTTAAGCCAATACATAGGAAAATCACAGAAGATAGAAGAGAAAAAATCACAATAACAAATCAACAGTACGTTCTAGAAGTTACCAGCAAAAGAACGCTCAATACTCGTAATTGGCAAACCTTTTACTCAATAAATGAGCCTTCAAATGGATGATATTTAACAGCTAAAAGAATTGGTGATCGAGGGCTTTGAATCTAAGATATGAACCTCGATATATGTCTTCTTGGATCCACCTTTTTGGACCCACAAACAAAGCAAATAATGAGTCATTTCCACAGCTTTCAGATAAATTTGTAGCTTTTAAAAACTTTTATATCTTCCAGATACTTTTGTGTCCTTTAGATATTTTTGTCTCTTTCAAATATTTTTGTACCTTTCAGATATTTTTGTATTTTTCAGTTTTTTTTTGCCCTTCAGATACTTTTGTGTCTTTCAGATTTTTTTGTATCTCTCAGATATTTTTGTATCTTTCAGATATTTTTGTATCTTTCAGATACTTTTGTATCTCTCAGATATTTTTGTATCTTTCAGATAATTTTGTATCTTTCAGATATTTTTGTATCTTTCAGATACTTTAAAACCTATGCATCCTTCAGATACTTTTGCATCCTTTAGGTACTTTCTGTATCTTTCAGATACTTTAATACCTATGCATCCTTCAGATACTTTTGCTTCCTTTAGGTACTTTCTGTATCTTTCAGATACTGTTGTATCTTTCAGATATTTTTGTATCTTTTAGATACTTTAATACCTATGCATCCTTCAGATACTTTTGCATCCTTTAGGTACTTTTTGTATCCTTCAGATACATTTGTATCTTTCAGATATTTTTGTATCTTTCAGATATTTTTTGCATATTTCAGATACTTTAGTATTTCTGCATCCTTCAGATACTTTTGTGTCTTTCAGGTTTTTTTTTTATCTCTCAGATATTATTGTGTCTTTCAGATACTTTTTTATCTTTCAGATATTTTTGTATCTTTCAGATACTTTAGTATCTCTGCATCCTTCAGATACTTTTGCATCCTTTAGATACTTTTTGTTTCTTTCAGATATTTTTTGTATCTTTCAGATATTTTTGTATCTTTCAGATATTTTTGTATTTTTGCATCCTTTAGATACTTTTTGTATCTCTCAGATATTTTTGTATCTTTTACATATTTTTGTGTTTTACAGATATTTTTGTATCTTTAAAATACTTTTGTATCCCTCAGATGCCTTTTGGCTCTTTCAGTAGATACTTTTGTATCTTTCATATACTTTTGCATCTTTCTGATACTTTTGTATCTTTTAGATGTTATTGTTGCTTTTTCTCCTTCAGTTAAAATAACAATTCAACACAACAACTGTCATAAACACATAAAGCCGTACGGCGTGAGTTTTTAAACTCTATTAACACCTTCTCTAGTTAATAAAACACGAAATGCAATTACAGTTTCATCTTTGATGACTACAGTCTAGCTGTAATTGTAACAACAACAACAGGTTAATATATCTTGTTATTCGGTCGGTTATTTTTCAACATTTTCAAGCCATAAATATGGCAGGCAGTGACTTTAAAAAAAAGTTTCTTTTCAAAATCATAAAAAAAAAAAATTAAAAAAAGTGTGAAATCGTCAGAGAGAGAGAGAGAGAGCGGTATTTATATGCTAAGATGTATGTGTTGTGTTTACCGTATTCAATTCATGTACTTGTTGTGAAATTTTCTAATGATATTTGTTGTGTCATTTCGCATTTCTTTGTTGCGTTAACGATCAAAGAAAAAAAATGAATAAAACCGCACCGAAAACGAGGTGTGAAAATCAAACAAGACTAAAAAAAGAGACGTGCTTTACTTACATGTAAACGTAAAACGTAGTATAATTGAGATGAAAATAAGGTGTTAAATGACAGCAAATAAGTCGTCAAAATAAAGGCTTTATTTGTGTGAAAATGTTGAAAAGACAATGGCATGTCTGTAAGTATTAAAAAGATACTTTCATAAATTCATAAAATCTTCAGTATTTTTACATTTAGACATGTACTATAACATCATTCAGATATTTTTGTATCTTTCAGAAACTTTTGTATCTCATAGATGTTTTCATATCTTCTGAATACTTTGGTATTTTTTAGATATTTTTGTATCTTTCAGATAAATTTTTATCTCATAGATACTTTTGTATTTCATAGATACGAGTACTTCTATATCGACCAGATGCTCTTGTTTCTCTCAGATACTTTTGTCTGTTTCAGATATTTTTGTGTCTTTCAGAAACTTTTGTATCTCATAAATGTTTTCATATCTTCTGAATACTTTGGTGTCTTTTAGATGCTTCTGTATCTTTCAGATACATTTTTATCTCATAGATACTTTTGTATTTCATAGATACGAGTACTTCTCTATCGACCAGTGCTCTTGTATCTCTCAGATACTTTTGTCTGTTTCAGATCTTTAGAAACTTTTGTATCTTTCAGATAGATTTTTATCTCATACATAATTTTGATTTCATAGATACTTCTATATCGACCAGATGCTCTTGTATCCCTCAGATACTTTTGTCTGTTTCAGATATTTTTGTGTCTTTCAAATTCTTTTGTATCTTTCAGATACTTTTACATCTGTTAGAAAGTTTTGTATCTGTTAGCTACTTTTGTATCTCATAGACATTTTACTAGCCTCCAGATACTGTTTGTCATTCAGATACTTTTGTATCTTTGAGATACATCTGTGTCTTTCAGGTGTTTTTGTATCTTTTAGATACTTTTCCATGGTTTAGATACTTTTGTATCCTTCAGATACTTTTGTGTCATTCAGATATTTTTGTATCTTTTAGATACATCTGTGCCTTTCAAACTGTTTTGTATCTTTCAGGTGTTTTTGTATCTTTTAGATACTTTTCCATGGTTTAGATACTTTTGTATCCTTCAGATACTTTTTGTATCTTTGAGATACTTTTGTATCTTTTAGATACATCTGTATCTTTCAAATAGTTTTGTATCTTTCAGGTATTTTCGTATTTTTTAGATACTTTTCCATTGTTTATATACTTTTGCATTCTTCAGATACTTTTTGTATCTTTGAGATACTTTATATCTTTGAGATACTTTGGTATCTTTGAGATACATCGGTGTCTTTCAAATAGTTTTGTATCTTTCAGGTATTTTCGAATCTTTTAGATACTTTTGTATTCTTCAAATACTTTTTGTATCTTTCAGATACTTTTTGTATCTTTCAGATACTTTTAGTATCTTTCAGATACTTTTTGTATCTTTTATATGCTTTTTGTATCTTTCAGGTACTTTTATATTTTTCAGACTTTTCTATAACGTGAAAGGGGCACACTTCAATGGCATAAATTTTGATACCAGAGTTATTAATACTGTAGTCTTCTAATCATACGTAGCTTCTGATGAAGCGTCTCAGGTTGCATTGTCCTCTACTGTCAGTTCCTTTAGGTCATCTATCAAGATGGATAATGTACTATTTCCTATTTTCCTGGATACTGAACTTAATAGTTGAAGATCTTAATGAACCAATAAAGACCTCAATGAAAATTGCTATGAAGGTTTCCATTGAATTCGGAACCAGTGACTGTGTATTATGGTTTGGTATCGTCACTTGCACGCAAAGAACCATTCAAATCTTCACTCAAATCCTGTGAAATTTCCAGAGAATAACCTCATTTCTTTGTAATTGTAAATGTCTCCAAACAATGTTGCCTTAAATTCGATCAGATTTCCTCATTTCGAAGTGTCAGCAAAAAAAAAAAAGAACAGAAATTGTCCAACTTGTTCTTTAGGCCACTATTAAAAATGGCCTAAAATGGCTATTAAGCCGCAGTTAATAATCAAATGTTTGCGTGTTAAAACTTTATTTAACTTTTTTTTGTACAGACTTTCTCTTAATTGACAGCAGCATTAATAAAGGCAGACAGACAGACAGACAGACAGACACTATATTAGAGAACATAAAACGATTAATACTCATATTACGACGATAAGACCCAAAACGCTTATCATAGGAAGAAAATACCGTAAAGAAATCCATGCACACCATCATCATCATCATCATCATCATTCCACCGCTTAGTAGATGACTCAACTAAAGCGATGATAAACTGGAGCTCTTCTCACTGGCTTACTGGCTGGCTGGCGGCACCGACAGCAGCAGCTTACCCCAACCAGTTTCCTCTACAACACCGAAAGCAGAACAATTTAAACTTTTTCGTTCTTTCTTTGCTCACGAGTAATTAAACAAGAATGAAAACAAAACTAAACAAAAACAACATTAACAAAAACAACATTAACAAAAACAACAACAACCAAAATATGATAAAGATTAATAACAATTTAAATTAGATTATCATAAACTGTAAAATATAACATTAAAGGCATCCCATCACTATATGTACTACTATACTGGCTGAGATGGCCAGAAGAAGAAAAGATGCCAACAGCAGTAGCCAGCATTAGTACCATTTGAAAAATGAAGTTCGCTGTACAGAGGCCATTATTAGTTGTCTTTGAGATGAGAAGAAAAAAACCAAAAACAAATCAAAAAAATATCACCATATAATCAAATAATGAACAAAACTTAAGTAAAAAATAAAATATAAGAAAAACCAAACAAAACGACCATTACTGTAGTCCTGTTAGAAGAAAAACTAATGGCACAGAGAAGAAAAAGGGAAGCATAGCCAATAGACATATATTTTCAACTGCATAGCATATTTTTTTCCAGAAAACTTATTTATTTTACATGTATTAACTTCAAAATTTATCGATAACTTTGGTTTTATATGAAGATTTTTATCGATATCTACTCTTATTAAATAGATAGATAGATAGATAAATTTAATTTTCGATATCATAGCCTTTCTACTCAAAACGTATCGATAATACAGATTTTCTACCAAAAGTTTATCGATAACATACATATTTTATAGGAAATATATCGATAACTTTGATTTCATATGAAGATTTTTATGGATAATCTACTCTTATTAAATAAAAATGGTAGATAAATTCAGTTTTCTGTAGAAAATGTATCGATAACAGAGTCTTTCTATTGAAAATTTATCGATAATATAGATTTTCTACAGAAAGTTTATCGATAACATATATATTCTATAGAAAATGTATCGATAAAGAATTTCCTAGGAAATATATCGATAAGATTGATTTTATATGAATATTTATATCGATAACCTACACCATAAATGCAATTTTCTATAGACAATTTATCGATATCAACGTATCGATAACAAATTTTCTACAGAAAACTTATCGATAACATAGATTTTCTACAGAACGTTTATCGATAACATACATTTTCTATGGAAATTTAACGATAACATAAATTTCGTAATAAATTCCTGAATAAAATTGTTCGATGACACATTTAAATTATGGAAAATATATCGGTATCTTGAGTTTTTTATTTTTTTAAAATAAAGTTTATCGATAACATGTATTATTTGCTGAAAACTTATGAAAATTTATAGGAAATGTATGGATATCAAAGATTTTCTAAAAAAAAATTACCGATAATGAATTTTCTGAAGACGATTTTGTATAGAAATTAGAAGAAGATTAAAGGAAGAAATTTTCTATTGAAAATTTATGTTATCGAAAAATTTTCTATAGAAAATTATTGTTATCGAAACAGTTTTTATAGAAAATTATTGTTATCGATAAGTTTTCTATAGGAAATTTTGTTATCGATAAGTTTCCTATAGGAAAGTTTGTTATTGATATAGTTTTCTGTAAGAAATTTTGTTATCGAAACAGTTTTTATAGAAAATTATTGTTATCGAATAATTTTTTATGGAAAATTGTTGTTATCGAAAAATTGTCTATAGGAAATTATTGTTATCGAAACAGTTTTTATAGAAAATTATTGTTATCGAAAAATTGTCTATAGGAAATTATTGTTACCGATAAGTTTTCTATAGGAAATTTTGTTATCGATAAGATTCCTATAGGAAAGTTTGTTATTGATAAGTTTTCTGTAAGAAATTTTTTTATCGAAACAGTTTTTATAGAAAATTGTTGTTATCGATTAATTTTTTATGGAAAATTATTGTTATCGATTAATTTTTGTATGGAAAATTATTGTTATCGAAAAATTGTCTATAGGAAATTATTGTTACCGATAAGTTTTCTGTAAGAAATTTTGTTATCGATACAGTTTTTTTGAAAAATTATTGTAATCGATGAATTTTCTGCAGCAAATGTTATTCTCGTTATAAAAATAATCGAAAAATTCTTTTCGGTCTTTATTCTCATTCATCCTTCCCCTATTTGCGTTGTGCGTTTAATATTTTCGTAATTA
This sequence comes from Sarcophaga rosellei, assembly GCA_930367235.1. NCBI lineage: Eukaryota > Metazoa > Arthropoda > Insecta > Diptera > Sarcophagidae > Sarcophaga > Sarcophaga rosellei. The sequence continues at coordinate 7,470,692 of OV884020.1, read as the reverse complement.
CCTGTGATAAAAATAAAGAATAAAAGAAAGAAAGAAAATTGATGGCAAATGCGTGTCTAATGTGGGTCTCTGTCTGTCTTTTAAGGCCACTACAAAGCACGCCATCATATTAAAATTTATTGAAAATGTTTTTCAAACTGAAATAAATAACTACGCATGCTAATCTCTTTTACTTTCCCTCTAATTTCTTCCTCTCTCTCTCACCATCTCTATTAACTTGTCTTAAAATAAGAACATCTTTAAAGACTTTTAAGAACTTCTGCCTGCTTCGTCTTCTTTAATGTTCTTCTTCTAACACCGTTTGTTTACCGCCGTAAATCATTTTTATGTGAAAAACCCAAACATAAAGCCGCTAAGAAAACCAGGTATTTAGAAAGACGAAGATGGAGAGGAAGAAGAGGCTGAAAAAAAGAGGAAAAAGTCAAACAGAAAATGTCATGCAATCAAATTTTAATATGAAAAATTATGACTATTTGGGTTAAAGCAAGAGCAGAAGAAGACTTTTCACGTTTAATAATGATGTTGTTGCTACACTGTTTGGTAATGGAGATGGTGATGATGCTGGTGATGGTAAAATGAAAGTCTAACAAACAAACAAACAAAGCCTGTCTATGCGGTTAATGGTGGCCTATTTTCTAAATCAACAAAACTTAGGGAAATTTTAAATAAAATGTTTAACTTTTAATGCTCCACGCCACTTCACTCCACTCCACTCCATAAGGAAATATAAAAAATATTGTCTTGTGTTGCCATTGTTTTCATTATAGTTTGAGTATGTCTTAGTACAGTCATTAAACGGGGGCATATTTTACTAGCGACCCCATAAACATTATTATAGATGGACTTGAACTCCAGTAAATGTATATAGTTAGAGCTTTAAATTTTAATTTTTTAAAGTCTCATAAAAAATTTAAGGAGAACTCACTTTTATGACTTTTTTTTTTTATTTTTAAAATTTATCCTGGATTTGAATTTTAATGTGTTTTTGGGAAAGGAAACATAAAAAACGTTAAAAGTACAAAATCACAATGATGACGATAGAGTAGAAGAAATCGTAGAATCCGCTCACAGAAACAGAACACTTCATAAGGAACTTTCAAATTCCTTTTTATCATTCATTCATTTAATTTTTATAAAAGAAAATTCGATAACTTTAATTGTTTATAGATAAATTTTAGATAACTTTAATTTTCTCTTTAAAACTTATCGATAACAACAATTTTCTATAGAAATCTCATGAATAACAATCATTTTTTATAGAAAACTTATCGATAACAAAAATTTTATATAGTAAACTTATCTATAATATAGAGCTTCTATAGAAACTTTATTCATAATAATAATTTTCTATAAAAGACGAACCGATAATATTTTTCTATACAAAACATATCGATAACAATAATTTTCGATAAAAAAACGTGTTGCTAAGAATAATTTTCTATAGAAACTTCATCGATAACAACAATTTTCTGTAGAAAACTTATCGATAACAATAATTTTCGATAAAAACTTATCGATAACAACAATTTCCTATAGAAAACTTATCGATAACAACAATTTTTTGTTATTTGTTATTTCATAATAATAGAAACAAATTACAAAAATATTTGGCATTTTACAAAATAACAATAAAAATAACTTTGCGCAATAAAAACGAGATTTTGTAATTTTAAAAAAGCATTGAAGTTAATTAAATATGTATGAACTATTGTAAAACATCGGCACACCTACAATAATATACAGTACATTTATATAATATATAAATATAAATAAATTTATTTTAAAAATTTGTTTTTCTTTTTGTTTTTATTAATTAATTATGAAATTCTTTAAAAATCACTTTCAAGTCAATACGATTCGATATTTATTATTTAATAATATTTGTGTTGTGTGTATGTATGTATGTATATAAGATGCTGAGAGAGGTGGTTTAAGTTTCATTTTATTAATAATTTCAATTAAATTTTGTTTTTGTTTTCATATTAACAAAAAATTATTGATTTTAAAACATTCTTTTTTTAATTTCTCCATCTTTTTTTATATCAGAAATAGCATATCCAGCATAAATTTACTGAACATTTGTACACTTTTAAATTTGATTTTCTTTTTTGTTTTCTTTTTAGATAAATATTGATTGGCAGCTGTAGTTTAGTTTAATAATTTGGTGTTTATTTTAAATCTTTTAAAAAGATATGTTTTCTTTAAATTTCTATTTCATTTTAAATCATATTTAGTTAGCTCACTCTTTTTGTTTTGTTTGATAATTTACAATACACAACATTTTCGTTTGCTTTTATTCCAAAAACCTTCCTCAATAATGGGTCTTTCGGCTATTTGAAACTTTCTTACAAGCCTCACTAACTCATGAAACGCCTGATCAATGTTAATTCTTGATTTGGCACTACATTCAATATACGGTATCATCATATTACGGCTGGCATTTTGAGCCTCTTCCAATGACACTTGACGTTGTGGTTCCAAATCGCATTTATTGCCAACCATCAACATGGGAAACTCATCACGATCCTTCACACGTAGAATTTGTTTTTGAAATTTGGCAATTTCATCAAAACTGGAATGATCATTTAGTGCAAAGACTAATAAGAATCCTTCACCCGAGCGCATATACTGTTCTCGCATGGCACTGAACTCCTCTTGGCCGGCAGTATCGAGAATGTCTAATTTTGCTGGTATATCATCGATAACGCATTGTTTGGTATACGAATCTTCAATTGTTGGATCATAATCGATAACAAAATAGCTCTGTATAAATTGTATAGTAATTGCAGATTTTCCAACACCGCCGCCTCCCACTACAACCAATTTATAGGTTTTTTTATAGAAAACTCATCGATAACAATAATTTTATATAGCAAACTTATCGATAACATAGTACTTCTATAGAAACATTATCCATAACATCAATTTTCTATAAAAGACGTACCGATAATATTTTTCTATACAAACATTATCGATAACAATAATTTTCGATAAAGAAAACTTATCGATAAGAATAATTTTCGATAAAGAAAACTTATCGATAAAAATAATTTTCTATGGAAAACCTATCGATAACAACAATTTTCTGTAGAAAACTTATCGATAACAACAATTTCCTATAGAAAACTTATCGATAACAACAATTTCCTATAGAAAACTTATCGATAACAAAATTTTTTTATAGAAAACTCATCGATAACAATAATTTTATATAGCAAACTTATCGATAACATAGTACTTCTATAGAAACATTATCCATAATAACAATTTTCTATAAAAGACGTACCAATAATATTTTTCTATACAAAACTTATCGATAACAATAATTTTCGATAAAAAAAACGTATCGATAAGAATAATTTCCTATAGAAAACTTATCGATAACAAACATTTTTTTTATAGAAAACTCATCGATAACAATAATTTTCTATAGAAAACTTATAGATAACAACAATTTTTTTGTAGAAAACTCATCGATAACAATAATTTTATATAGCAAAGTTATCGATAGCAATAATTTTATGTATTAAACTTATTTGTAATATAGGGATTCTATAGAAATTTTATCCATAACAATAATTTGCTATAAAAGACATACCGATAATATTTTTCATACAAAACTTATCGATAACAATAATTTTCGATAAAAAAAAACGTATCGATAAGAATAATTTTCTATAGAAACTTAATCGATAACAACAATTTTCTGTAGAAAACTCATCGATAGCAATAATTTTCGATAAAAACCTTATCGATAGCAATAATTTTTTATAGTAAACTCATCAAAAATAATAATTTTCTATAGCAAACTTATCGATAACAACAATTTTCGATAAAAAAAAAAACATATCGATAACAACAATTTTTTATAGAAAACTCATCGATAACAATAATTTTCTATAGAAAACTTATAAAAAATGTTTTCCATAAATGTTTTTGCGATAAATTTTTTTTAGTTTTGGGTGAAAGTTTAAAAGAATTGTTCTAATTTCTAAGCTCTGATATTGCATTCATTATTAATTTTCTTAAATTTTCCACTAAGCTAGAATTTCTCATGGCAACATAAAAAATGAAAAACTTCTTTAACTGGGTACAAAGAACTGTTCAAAGAAAGTATTCTAAAAAAAATGTTCAAAAAATTTCTTTCTCTCACCATTAATTATGGAACAATAAGCCAAGCCGGTGATTTTTTAAACTCATTTACTAAATTGGTTCATGATTCGTTCCTTCAAGTTAGTCAAAGCAACCATAAGAAAAGCGGAACAGTGTTAAAGAGAAAATACGAAAACGATACGCGACCTTAGAGAGCAAAACAAATTCTAACAAAAGTGACCCACTGTTACTCTTACTAACACTAACGTAAATAATGTCCACTAAACATAGATGGAGTAAATGAAAGTCATTTCGAGTTACAGTTATATTAAACAACAACAAAGAAACTCATCATGTTTACAATAACAAAAAGAAATCAACAAAAAAAACAAGAAAAACTTTAAAATTCAGTTTTTTATCTCCAAAACCCGATAATGAACAATGATTTGACGAAAACGGATGAGACGTTACAACGATACGATGACTCCCCAACGTCGATGCCGCTGCTGATGTTGATGCTCTTGCTATAGTACGACGACAGTAAAGTCATGTATACCGTTTGTCAGTGTTTACACCCTAATTTTGTTTACTCCCAAGAGTGACTCAACATAATTATGTTGTTGCTGTTGTTATTGTTTATGGTTACCTTCTATCGCTGTTGTTTGTTTGTTTTTCTTCTGAGCTTTTAAAAATAAAATTATGCTGCTCAAACATCTTAACGGCATTGGTAGTCATAAAATAGAGTTTTACAGCTACTGGTATTGGTTTGGTTTCAAAAAAGTGTTTTATTTTGTCTTTTTTAATTTTCATTTTTATGCTTTTGAGCAAATAAGCCCGACTTATTTTATATCATATGATAGCCAGTTGAATAATAAATAAATTAATTAAGAAAGATTGTTGATGTAATTATTGGATTCTATAAAAAAAAATTTCGATAACAACAATTTTCTGTAGAAAATTTATCGATAACAACATTTCTCTATAGAAAATTTATCACTAACAATAATTTTCTATGGAAAACTTATCGATAACAACAGTTTTCTGTAGAAAGTATTTCGATAACTATAGTTTTCTATAGAAATTATTTCGATAACAATAGTTTTCTATAGAAAATATTTCGATAACAATAATTTTCTATAAAAAATATTTCGATGACAATAATTTTCTATAGCAAATATTTCGGTAACAATGGTTTTCTATAGAAAATATTTCGATAACAATAGTTTTCTATAGAAAGTATTTCGATAACAATAATATTTTATAGAAAATCATTCGATAACAACAATTTTCTATAGAAAATCATTCGATAACAACAATTTTCTATAGAAAATCATTCGATAACAACAATTTTCTATAGAAAATCATTCGATAACAATAATTTCGTATAAAAAATATTTCAATAGTAATGATTTTCTATAGGAAATCTTTCGGCAACAATAATGCTCTATAGATAACTTATCGATAACAGTAATTTTCTATAAAAAATCTTTCGATAACAATAATGTTCTATGGATAACTTGTCGATAACAATAATTTTCTATAGCAAATATTTCGATAGCAATAATTTTCCATAGAAAATCTTTCGATAACAATAATGTTCTATAGATAACTTATCGATACCAATAATTTTCTATCAAAAATCTTTCGATAGCAATAATTTTCTAGAAAAAGTATTTCGATAACAATAATTTAATATAGATAACTTGTCCATAACAATAATTTTCTATAAAATATCTTTCGATAGCAATATTTTTTTTATAACAAATATATCGACAGCGATAATTTTCTATAGAAAATCATTCAATAACAATAATTTTCTATAGATTGAAATGAAATTTTTTTCGATAACTGAAATTTTCTGTAAATTTTTTTTTCGATAACTGAATATTGAAATATGTTGCACGAATTTAATGACATTCTTTAACTTTTCCAGTGTATATTTCACTAAATTGTTTAAAATTCCTTGAAATTGTTCGTAAATTTCTTAAGAAACTATGTTTTCTTTTCATAAAATAAAGAGTGTGGTCTTAGGCATTTGAACATGAGTATGACTGAAGTAAATTTGGTACAAAATTTTCTCCTCAATATGCTAAAAAGCTTATGTCGTCCTTTTATTGTAGGCCTTACACTGTGTATATACATTCATCATTATTAGTCTGTTTAGTTTAGTTCAGCTGATAATGTTGTGTGTGTCTTTATTAGTCTCTTTGTTTTACAGGCTGACTAGATGGCTGGTAAACTGGCTAGCTGGCTGGCTGGCTGGCTGGCTGATAAGTTAATTTCACGAATATTAAATTGATTTTCACATTAAAAACCCCGGCCACGAAGAAATTAATTAAAACATCACGTTACTCTAGGAAACTCTACACAACAGTATCTATCATCTTTGGTGAATGGTGGATGGCTTGCAACAGTAACCAGCTGCTGATGCTGCTGTTGCTGCATGTGCAACAAACAAAAACCTTTTGAATACCTCAACATAGCACAATCGAGCCATACATTCTAGTGCTCAACCACATATTGAATCGAAACGAATCGAAGTGCTGCAATGGCAGTTTAAACGTAATGTGATCTCTTTTTGGTTGGGCTCCAATTCATTCATTCGTCTTCATATTGGCAACCCCATGATTGTGCAACGACATCCACAACCACAGGCACTCTCTCTCTGTGTGTATGGATGGGTTGTCATGCACATATCGATACTGGCAACGATATGCTCTGTGGTGTAGTGGCATCAGTTTTTTTCGTTTTCATTTTATTTTTTATTGTGTGAGATACACATGTAACGTGTGTAATCGAAGACACAAAACAAATACTCACACACACACACACGCTCTGTCATCTCTAATAGTGGCAATATAGTACAAAGTACTATTTGTACTTGGGCTTTATTATTAAGGCCATAACCCAGCAAACATTTTGTTATGAAGTAAAAACTTGAAAATTAAATTTTCAAAATAATTTTTCCTTGAGAATTCCTTTGTGAAATGGTTTGCTGGGTTATTTCCCATTGTATTTTTATATCAGATACATATGTTTACTAATAATGCAACAATAATAATAAAATGTAATAAAAAATGAACAAGAAATGTAAAACCCGATATCAATTACAAATAAGGCGTTACCAATACTCTCTACATTATGGTCAGAAAGGAAACACGTTGATCTGATGTTTGTTGTTTTTCCCCTTCTGCCCTTTCAATTCTTTTTTTCTTTTTTGTTACTTTATTTAGAGCTGTGTTACTAGAGAGCAATTGAAATTGAAATAAAAAGTACATATTTTAGCACAAAAGGGGCAACAATTGTAATAAACTTTTTAAATGTGTGTCTCCTATTCGCTTCTCTACTTTTGTGGCCACCACACAGTTAAATGCTGCAAATGTACAACAAAAGAAAATAAAACCAAAAATTCAATATTAAACAAGGAAACTTGATGTTTAAAAACCCAGCTTGAGGTCTGGTTTTTCACCTTCTTTTATTTGGTTTCTTTACTTTGTTTTGCTTGGCTTGTGGAAGCCCTTTTGCAACCGGTTGTTATTTATTTCATTTCCTTTACTGTTGGCATTGTAAAGCCTTAAAAAACACTTGGTTGCCTTCTAGTATTTTTAGTTATTTTTATTTTTTTAATAACAAAAATTTATCGATAACAATAATTTTCTATAGAAAACTTATCGAGAACAATATTTTTCTATAGAAATCAAATCGATAACAATAATTTTCTATAGAAAGTAAATCGATAACAACAATTTTCTCGATAACTAAAATTTTCTGTAGAAAAAATTTCGATAACAATTTTCTATAGAAAAATTTTCGATAACAATAATTTTCTATAGAAATGTTATCGATGAAAGAAATTTTCTATAGAAACCTTATCGATAACAAATTTTTTCTATAGAAAACTTATCGATAACAATATTTTTCTATAGGAAGCAAATCGATAACAATAATTTTCTCAATAACTACAATTTTCTATAGAAAAATTTTCGATAACAACAATTTTCTATAGAAATGTTATCGATGAAAGAAATTTTCTATAGAAAACTTATCGATAACAATATTTTTCTATAGGAAGAAAATCGATAATAATAATTTTCTATAGAAAACTTATCGATAACAATATTTTTCTATAGGAATCAAATCAATAACAATAATTTTCTATAGAAAGCAAATCGATAACAACAATTTTCTCGATAACTACAATTTTCTATAGAAAAACTTTCGATAACAACACTTTTCTATAGAAATGTTATCGATAAAAGTGTAATTTTCTGTAGAAAACTTATCGATAACAATATTTTTCTATAGGAAGCAAATCGATAACAATAATTTTCTATAAGAATCAAATCAATAACAACAATTTTCTTGATAACTACAATTTTCTATAGAAAATTTTTCGATAACAACAATTTTCTATGGAAATGTTATCGATAAAAGTAATTTTCTATAGTAAACTTATCGATAACAATATTTTTCTATAGGAAGCAAATCGATAACAATACTTTTCTATAGAAGGCAAATCAATAACAATAAATTTCTATAGAAAGCAAATCGATAACAACAATTTTTTCGATAAGTACAATTTTCTATAGAAAATTGTTATTATGGAAAAAAGTGTCCGATAACTAGAATTTCCTATACACAATTTTACGATAACTAGAATTTCCTATACACAAATTTTCGATAACCACAACTTTCTATATACGATTTTTCGATAACTAGAATTTTCTATACACAATTTTTCGATAACTACAATTTTCTATACATAATTTGTCGATAACTACAACTTTCTAGAGAAAATTGGTCGATGACTTGCCTATTCCATCTTGTAAAGTCTTGATTGGACAAAATTTAGCTGCTTTACAGTTTTTATTTTAAATGAAAAGCGTGGTTAGCTGTAGTAGCGATCAAATGAGATGGAATTTGTCTCCCCGATAACCGTTAAGAGAATCCTTTAAGTACACAGAAGAATTTGTGTTGTTACTCCAAACCATTTAAGGACGACATCAGTCACTTGTTTAATTTGTATAACATGAGAGAGAGAGAAAGAATATTGTGTTTGGAATTTTTGTTATATTCAAAACAGTTTACTTAGCTCTCTTTAAAGAGAGCTTCCGTTTACTTTTCTCTCGTTACAGTATCCCTTGAATGTTTTGCTTGTTTAGACAACAAAATCTTCTTCAAAGAATACAAACGAACACAAACACAGAAATTATTTTTAATGAGTGATAAACAAATAGTATTGACTAGAGAGCATAGGGAGCTAGAGAGTGAGAAAGAGGGAGAGAAGAGTGAGAGGAGAGTAGGAAATCTATACGTAAACATAATAAGCAAGTAGTTGAAGATGTGCAGGTTCAAGAAGAAGATATGCGTGTACGTGTTGCCAAAGTGATTATTGTTTTGTTTTGTTGATCTCTCTGTCTGTCTGTCTGTCTGTCTGGCTCTGTGTCTGTGCAATGCTTTAATAGTTATTTCTTTGTAATATTGATTTTGTTGTAATTGTTGTTTTCATTGTTGGCATTATAATGTTGCTGATGTTGCTATTTATAGAAGAATCATGATTTTGTTTTTCTATTCTCTCTCTCTCTCTCTCTCTCGTTGTGTGTATGAACGTTTGTTTGTGTGTGTGTGTGTGAGTGTGTGTGTGAGTGTGTGAAGTTGTACATGTGCCATCTTTGATTCTTATCGTTTACAATTGGTAAAAAGAATTTTAATTGAATTAAAGATGCTTTTTTTTTCCTTCGTTTCTCTTTCTTCTTCCTTTTACGTTCATTTTTTACTCATTAAATATCAGTTGTTGTTGTTGTTGTTTATGTAGGTATTTTTAGTTGTTGTTGTTTTTTATTATTATTTTCATTCAATTGCAATTTCGAAACAGAAAAAAATGTGCGTTTAATGAGAGAGCTTGTACAAGTGTTGATATCAGTTATTCGTGTTGATGATGATAAGAAGATCGATGGCTGGATGGATGGATGTGTTGCCAATCCATGTCATTTAATTGATGTTTAATAATACAGCAGCAAACCAAGTAAAGATTTAATTGGTAGGAAATTTCAAGTGCGAATTAAAAAAAAAGGATTTTTTAAGCAGATTAAATAGATTTTGCAAAAGGCCAACGGTCAGTAATTAAAGTAAATTATCTGCAAGCAATAGGTGTTACTGATAAATTTTATCAATAATTCTTAATGGAACATTTTATTGCTATCGATTATAATGTTCGGAAAAATGTCTATACAGATTCAATGTAATCGAAATATTTTATATAGATACATACTTATGTACATAGTTATTGTTAAAAGGTTATTGAAATTTTTTTTTATGGAGAATACATGTTATCGATAGGGTTATTGTAAAAAATTATTGTTATCGATAAGTCTTCTATAGAAAATTATTGTTATCGATAAGTGTTCTATAGAAAATTATTCTTATCGATAAGTGTTCTATAGAAAACAAATGTTATCGATAAGTGTTCTATCGAATTTCATGTTATCGATAAGTGTATTTGTTATAGATAAGCTTTCTGTGAAAAATTATTGTTATCGACAAATTTTCCATTGAAAATTATTCTTATCGACAAGTGTTCTATAGAAAATTCAAGTTATCGATAAATCTATAGATAGAAAATTCAAGTTATCCATAAATCTATAGATACAAAATTCAAGTTATCGATAAATCTATAGATTGGAAATTCAAGTTATCGATACATTTTATATTGAAAATTCAAGTTATCGAATAATTTTCTATTGAAAATTCAAGTTATCGATAAATTTTCCATAGTATATTCAAGTTATCAATATATTTTCCATGGATTATTTAAGTTATCGATACATTTTCTATAGAAAATCGATTAATTATAGTTATCGAAAAGAAACGTTTCGATAAATTTTCTATTAAAAATTCAAGTTATCGATAAATTTTCCATAGTATATTCAAGTTATCAATATATTTTCCATGGATTATTTAAGTTATCGATACGTTTTCTTTAGAAAATCGATTAATTATAGTTATCGAGAAGAAAAGAAACATTTTCCAGTTTTAAAGTTTTATGTGGATTGAAAACTTACTCACTTAAGAACTCTTTAGATCCTTTCATTTAAAGTTATTTAAATTCTATTCACGATTTTTCTGTTCTGTTCTTCTAGTGAATCATTTTTCTGTTTCAGTGAGTGCCTTCCTTTCCATAACCGCCCTGTGCAGGATAACTGATGTTTGGCACCTACAAAAAAATTCCGAATGTTTTGAATATTTTTTCACGATTTTTGCCCTTTTTTTTCGTACTTCCTTTTTGGCAATAGATTTTTTCCTCTAACACTTGCGGCAACTTGTCCAATGGTTTGTCTGTCTGATGGTATAACTTCTATTCTTTGTTTTTTGGTTGCCAAATGTTTATTCTATTGCTTTGCAGTTTAAAAGGGAAGTGGATGTTTGTTTCCAGCTGCACTATGACTACAGATTGTAAATGTTTTTGCTTTGCAGTGTATGTATGGGCCGTAGTAAGTTACTGTCTAACGGTATAATTTTTTTTTTTTGCTGATGCAACTCAGCTGTATTTTCGAATCATTGAACGGACAGAGACTGTCGTTTTTGTTTTATTTTCGAAAGATAAACAGAAACAAGTATTCAGAGGAGTTTTGGATGAATTTAAGCTTTAACTTTCATTTTTAAATACAAAAATTTATAATTTAAAGAAAAAACTCCTGCAATATTTTAAATGCTAATATTTCTCTACCGTTTAACGCCTGCTGTCAGCATTGTGTTCAAGTACCTTAAAAAAAATCTTAATTATTCTCTCCCTTTTTACTTGTTGCTGTAATAATTACACCCAATTGTTTACATTTTTCTTTAGATAAGCTATTCCTCTCTCTTTCTCTTCCTCTCTCTCTCTTCCAACACCAACATAACTAAAACTCTAATTAATCTCTTCATTTTTTTCCTTGTTCCACAAATAATTACTCGAGATTGTTTACATTTTTCTTTTTAAAATGCTGTTGCTTGCCTTTGCACAGCCACCATATTTAAAATGTGTATGTTACTCAATAAGAGAGCTCGAATCTATCTACTCGACTACATCAGTGTGCATACGTAAGCGTATGCGTGTGTTTGTGTAATTTATTTGCCCTTTTTACAATGAGTGTTAATAGTTTTGCGTAATTTACGCTAGATTTGATTCCACTCACTCTCTCTGTCCTTTTACAATGAATAAAGGATTTGAATATTTTTTGTTGTTTTTATTTTTTGCATTTTGTAATGCACTCTGCAACAACCATAACAATAACAACTACTTTGTTTTAAATGTTTATATTTTGAAATATTGCCACACATTTATCGTTTGCTTTCGAGGGTTTCGGTTATGCCCGTAGTATTACTGTCTGTTTGCGCATACATATGTACATATGTGAGTGCGAAAGTGAGAACCCAGAGACTAAATTTTTTGGTTTGTGCAAAAACATTCCAATACACTCACTGCGTATGTGTATTTTGTATTGTTGTTGTTTTCTTCTTTTTTGCATGCATTTTAACAAGAGCACTGAGCGGATATATGGATGGAGCCTTTGACTAACAGAAGAGCTTAGTAATGCTAATAGCGATGAAAACAAAAAAACACAATGAAAAGAAAAACGCAAATTTGAATCTCGGTCAAAATTTTAAACTAAAAATTTTGAATGTTATTGTTATCGACAAATTTTCTATAGAAAATTATTGTTATCGAAAAGTTTTCTATGGAAAATTGTTATTGAAAAGTTTTCTATAGAAAATTGTTATCGAATAGTTTTCTATAGAAAATTGTTATCGAAAAGTTTTCTATAGAAAATTGTTATCGAAAAGTTGTCTATAAAAAATTGTTATCGAAAAGTTTTTCTATAGAAAATTGTTATCGAATAGTTTTCTAGAGAAAATGGTTGTCGAAAAGTTTTCTATAGAAAATTGTTGTCGAAAAGTTTTCTATTGAAATTTGTTATCGAAATATATTTCACAGAAAATTTGTTGTTATCGAAGTATAATCCATAGAAAATTGGTTGTTATCGACAAGTTTACTATAGAAATTGGTTGTTATCGACAAATTTTCTGTAGGAAATTCTTGTTATTGACAAATTTGCTATAGAAAATTATTGTTATCGAAAAGTTTTTTTTAGAAAATTATTGGTATCAACAAAGTTTCTATAGAAAATTATTGTTGATTGTTATCGATAAGTTTTCTATAAAAAATTGTCGAAAAGTTTTCTATAGAAAATTGTTATCGATAAGTTTTCTATAGAAAATTGTCGAAAAGTTTTCTATAAAAAATTGTTATCGAAAAGTTTTCTATAGAAAATTGTTATTGAAAAGTTTTCTATAACAAATTGTTATCGAAAAGTTTTCTTTGTTATCGAAAAGTTTTATATAGAAAATTGTTATCGAAAAGTTTTTTGTAGAAAATTTTTATCGATAAGTTTTTTATAGAAAATTGTCGAAAAGTTTTCTATAAAAAATTGTTATCGAAAAGTTTTCTATAGAAAGTTGTTATCGAAATATATTTCACAGAAAATTTGTTATCGAAGTATAGTCGATACAAAATTGGTTATTATCGACAAGTTTACTATAGAAATTGGTTGTTATCGACAAATTTTCTGTAGAATATTATTGTTATCGACAAATTTTCTGTAGAAAATTATTGTTATCGACAAATTTTCTGTAGAAAATTATTGTTATCGACAAATTTTCTATAGCAAATTATTGTTATCGAAAAATTTTCTGTAGAAAACTATTGTTATCGACAAATTTTCTGTAGAAAATTATTGTTATCGACAAATTTTCTATAGCAAATTATTGTTATCGACAAATTTTCTGTAGAAAATTATTGTTATCGACAATTTTTCTGTAGGAAATTATTGTTATTGACAAATTTGCTGTAGAAAATTATTGTAATCGAAAAGTTTCGTTTAGAAAATTATTGTTATCGACAAATTTCCTACAGAAATTTGTTGTTATCCAAGAGTTTCCTATAGAAAATAATTGTTATCGAAAAGTTGCCTAAAGATAATTGTTTGTTATCGAAAATTTGTTTATAGAAAATTATTGTTATCCAATACTGCTCACATTTTTTACAATGTATGCCTTACTGGCCTCATGGCTTTTAATAAAAAGTCCCTGGTTCTTATGCATAGAACTGATAGCTTTTCATGTAATTCCAGATGTTGTTGTTGTTGTTGTTGGCGCATACATACATACATACATTGCCCCATACATACAGCGATAAATGTTGCATTTATTGCAACAAATGCATACACTATCGAAGAGTAGAAAAATCCCTCCTGAAACAAATGCGAGAATCTCGGTTTGTGCAAAACATGATGGGATGCATTGAAGCGTATTTAGTAAAAGAGCTTTTGTATTGAAATTTACAAATGATTTTACATTTATTACAACAACAATAACAACACCATATATAAACATACAGAGACAGAGAAGAAGATATGAGGAAAGGAAAATATCTTTTTTTGAATAAAAATAAAAAAGAAGTAGAGTCCCAGAGCATAGCATGGTACGGATGATAAAAACAAAGCAAATGTAACGATTTAAAATGAATTTAAGTTTTTTTTTTAAATAAAAAAGGAAATAAAAACTAAAAGATAAAAGAAATTCTTCTTTTCTTGTTTTAAAAAGGAAAGGAAAAACAATTTTTTTTGTAAACATTTTTTCCATGGTTTTACAAAATTTTGTTGCCTTTTTTACGTGATAAATTGCTTTTTATTTCTTCTTTCTTTCTTTCTTTTGGCGTTAATGATGTGATGTTGTTGGCTGCCTTAATTATTCTAGTATTTGTAGTAATTTGTCATTTCTTGACCCCCTTTTCTTATGGGCTTTGATCATCACCATCATCACGTTCATTAACCTTTTCAAATTGAGTGTTTATTTCCGTAAATTATAGTTTCAAACTCTTAACGTTTACCCTCATATTTTAGTTTCAAATCATAACAGAAAATCATCGTTTATTATTAGAAATCATTAGAGTATCGATTACAAATGTATGTGAAAAGAGGTTCAAAACAGGTTGGGGGTTTGGTTTGAAGTCTTACAATAGATTGTGAAACGCAATGGAAATAACCTCAAAGTAATTGATATTCTGCTATTGTGTGTAAGGGGTTTTTTTTTCTCAATTTCCCTTGAAATTGTTGAGGTTTGTAATGTTTTCTTAAAAATAATGAAATTTTATAGGGGCTTTAATGGTATTTAAAAGTATAAAGAAATACAGTGCTTCCCAATCTGTGGCTTGCTTTAATCCTCACTTCGATAAGTGTTATCCAGTTTTTAGTTTAAAAAAATAAAATCGAAAAAAACCTGCTTAGTGAGTGCATCGATTATGACAATCAGAATCACGCTGTAATGCTCGAGAAGTCGCCACGTTTTGATCTACACTTTTAGGTCCAGTTTTAACTATTTTTTTTATACTCTTCGCTTGTTAAATGATTCATTTTCGTAAATTTCTGTAACTAAATGATATATTCAATGAGAAAAATTTGCGAAAATTACAAAAAAATTACGATTAAAGCTCAATGGTAAGTTCTAGAAGTTGCCAGCGAAACAGTGATACATATTCTCTTTAAATAAATGGTATTTAACAGCTGTCAGTGTTGCCAGATCCCTGATTTTAAACCCACTGAATGGGCAAATCGATACATGGAATGTTTTCGAAAGATAGAAAGGCAAACAATTACTACAACAAGTCAACAAGTAAGTTCCAGAAGTTGCCATTTATTCTTACTTTGTAATTTCAATTAAAAAAATAACGATTTATTGTATGAAATAATTAAAATCGCAAACAATTGAAAACGATTTGAAAAACTGAACTTAAAAATGTTCCATTTCAATCCCCTATTGTTACGAAATTAGAACTGAAAATACCCACAGTTTATTTTAAAATTTTGTTGTACTTTCTATAAGTTATTGTTCCATAACTTATAATCGCAACGCCTTCTTCCTTTTTAGAAGCCATACCATTATGCGATTAGATAAACTGTCAACACTTTATAAATGCTCTGCCATAAAACTGGCAATAAAAGAAATTCTAAACCACAATTAAAACTGAGAATAACAATTTTGAAAACAGCACAAAAGAAAAATCTAAAAATATGAAGAAATTATAGGAGCTACCTGCCTGCCAGCAGCTAAACACAACCCATCACTGCCATCACATATTTAACAATAAAAATTCTAAACAAACGGTTGCCACCAAAATGTTTCAAGATAAAGCGGAGAACCACCAATTGGACCATGATTAAATAGGAGGCAACACAACGACAGAAATTGCCGTAAAAGAAATGCAGGAAGTTTTCCAAACTTGAGAAGGAAAAAAATGGTAAAAAAAAAACGTTCACGTACGTTAACATTTTAGCCTCATTTCCAAGTATGTGTGTGTGTACATTTAGAAATGCATCTCGATAAACTATCAATTGATTTGTAACAATTATTGTATCGTTAAATTATCCACAAAAGCTTTTAAAACCAATAGATATGCAAATACAGCTTGGTTTTACGACAACAACAACTACAACAATAACAAAATAATAGAAAAAGGTAGTAAAAATAACCGGTAAATGGTTTATACATTCAAAAACATGTAGAACTTGTAAAGATAACGTTATTTTGGCACCTGCCTGTAAATGTACATACGCACACACACATTAAAATGCATGTATTACTTATCATACACTCTAAGAAATTTCAAAGCAGGGGTTTTAGCTGATTTTTTGAATTTTTCGATAATTCGAATATGAGTTCGAATATAAATTTTTCACTGAAATACGTTTTATTTCCTAAGGAAAATGTTAGGGATTGTGTTTTTCTTGCTTGGCTTATGCTTAAAAATGGGTTTTCGTCTAATTTTCTTATGTTCGAAAATTCGAACATGATTTCGAATGTAAATTCTTCACTGAAATATGTTCTATTCCTTAAAGAAAATGTTAGGGATTATGTTTTTCTTGCTTGGCTTATGCTTAGAAATTGTTTCTTGCCTAATTTTCCTATGTTCGAAAATTCGAAATTAATTTCGAATTTAAATTTTTTATGCAAAATTGCTATTTTTATGTAAATATAATAACTCTTAAGGTCTTCTTACAATCTTGATGCTTTATATTAGATTTTTGTAATGTTCGAAATTTTGAACACAAGCTCGAATTTTGAATTTTCCATCTTAAGATGTTTTTAACATCTCTTACTTTAAATTTTGGATATTTTTGCAACTTTTGTAAAAATTGTCTTATGTTCGAAAATTCGAACTTAATTTCGAATCAAATTCCTTACTTAAAGAAGTAATTTTTAATCTCCATACTTTAGAAATTGTGGTTTCCTGACATTATTTCACTTTTATATTGGATTTTCGCTTAATTTTGTGTATGTTTGAAAATTCGAACTTAAGTTCGAAATTCAGTTTTTTGTCTTAAAATCATATTTAACAATGGCTGATTAGATTTTAGTAACAATTAAATTATTTGGGTTTCAATTTAAGCTATTTTTCGATGTTCGAAAATTAAATTTTTAATAAAAATGCAAAATTTTTGTAAGATTTTGTTTTAATTTGAGCTCTAAAATGCATTTTAGTCAATAGGAACACAATTCTTGAAAGTTACGACATTTTCGAAGTTAAGTTCGAAAAATTTGTTTTCGATGGATAACAACATTTTTTCGAATTTTTTAAGCCTTTTAAGATATTTTTAACCAAATTTGTTAGTTTGTTTATAAATATTCTTGCAGTGTCTTGAATTTGTTGAATTTCCACATATTTTTCCTTCGTAAATAATTATTTTGATCATGTTGGCGCTGTCAGAATATGTTTTCCTCTTGTACCCCATAACATACATTATTTCAGCGAACACACTGGG
Organism: Sarcophaga rosellei; assembly: GCA_930367235.1. Taxonomy (NCBI): domain Eukaryota; kingdom Metazoa; phylum Arthropoda; class Insecta; order Diptera; family Sarcophagidae; genus Sarcophaga; species Sarcophaga rosellei. The sequence goes on along the minus strand of OV884020.1, from coordinate 7,452,744 downwards.
CATCTACAACATTTCTAATATGCGAGTAGACTTTTCTTTCTCTCTCTAAAGATACAACTTGTCTCTATAAATAAACTGATTGGAGTGCATATATAAAAAAATGCCTCATGCTGTGTAAATAGACATTAAAAGTTTAGAAAATAAATTAAAAGGAAAACGACAAATCTCACAAGCGATGCCTTTTGATAATGACTATAAAACACACAAACACTCACACACACAGGAAAATATGTGCAGGAATACGCTATAAAGTTAATTTATTTTTATATTCCTTTATTAGAGAACTTGTTCGTTCATCTCTCGACTAGGCCATAAAACCAGTCGCAGTTAGTTAGTTGTTGGTACAAATGAGCAGAGCAAATTTCTTTTTTTGAATATGTTTTTACAAATGAACGAAATTTGTCCAGTTTACAATATTTATAGTCATTTTATATGAGAAAAAGTGCTTTAAATAGTGTAATTTTAATTAATTTCTAGTTTTGGTAATTTACTGAATCGTAAAAATTAATTTAAAGCAATAAAGTACATTAGAAATGGAATTTAAACATTGTAAAAATTGCATTTTTTAGCTTTTCCCGCAACATTGTGATTTTCGAACATCGTAAAATGGCTTATGTGAGAAAGTTTTTCAAGAAATTTGAATGTCATATTAATTTAAATAGATTGTAGATGTCTGTAGCATGCTTAGTAGTTTTTCGAACTTAAGTTCGAATTTTCGAACATAAATCAAAATTGACAGAAATGGTATTCCCTGTTTAAAATTTAATAGAAAAAATACTTTTTATAATCTTAGGAGTTTTATTTTCATTTTCGAAATCCGACAATAGTGTTCAAAAGAAGAAATTTTTCAAAAATTTTTATGGATTCGGAATAAAGATGATTTATAGTTAATGTTAGAAGGTTTTACAATTTTTCGAACTTAAGTTCGAATTTTCGAACATTAGTCAAAAATTCCAGAAATGGTATTCTCCGTGTAAATTACTATACGAGAAATACTTTTCATAATTTTCCCGGCATAAATTCGATTTTCGAACATGGATTTTAGGCTAAGAAAGCTAAGTTTTAAAGAAATTTACAATTTGTAGACCATTTTTCAAATAAAAAATTGAGTAAATTAATATTTTAAAGCTATTTTTCCAAAACTTGTCTTCCATCATTTTTCTTATTTCCTGCTAGACGAAAAAAAATAGAATTTGAAACAACATTTTTTGTATTTATTTTGATCTTTTTAGGGTATGTTTTCAAAAAATTTTTATGCTGGTATCCGTATCGGTTTATTTGAAGCAGAAGAATTTGGTTTTGTGTTTCTCTTCTTATTTCTGTATGTGTGTTTTCATTATTTTTACCATCTGAATACAATTGACTGGCCATACAAAACAAAGCCAAAAAGACTACTTTTAACCACATCAATGGATGATGGCTGCACAGATAAAAAACCATTGTTTCACTTGGTTTTCCTTCAACAATATGTATATATTCTCTTACGCTTTTACGTCTCCTTGTCTTTATGCTTTGGCTTTGTAGAAACAATAATAAAAAAGCAAAAGAAAAACGATAAATAATTGTGCCCAAAGGCCGACAACATAAAAAGATATTGTTTTTGTTATTGTTGGTGTAGTTGTTGTTGTGATTTTGTCTACAAATGAAATGAAATGAAATGAATAAATGATGGACTGAGACTGTGTATATCAACACATACATACATACGAACATACGCTGCTCCTTTGGTCAGCAGCAGCAGCCTTAAAAAGTCATTGAAACATGAGTGTGTGTATGTAGGTTTCAAATGAAATTTCAACGTCATGAAATTGTAGTTGAAAAGGTTGTTTGATGGTGGCCATGTCTATCAGAGCCCCCCAATACATAGCCTTAGCCAGCCATCAAGTTAGTTAGTTGGCTGCTGGTGGTGGTTGGTTGGTTGATTGTGTGGCATTATGAAATGAAAAATTTTGTAGAAACATTTTTGTTGCCTCATTTCAAAAAGAACAATAACAATAATTTTAAAGTCATTTCGCCAAGTTACTCCTTTTGGCCTCAGTCAGTCAAACAGTCAGATAGACAGACAGCCAGCCAGCCACACAGCCATTTAAACAGCCGACCACTACTACTGCACCACCACTGGCACTGGCATTATATTTTTATGTTTTTTAAACGGATTTAATTTATTGCAGATAAATTCTTAACAAAAGAGTCTCTCTAATCCATTCCAACCAACCATGCATTGTACTCCACTTTGTGTTGAGATTTAAAAACAACATTTTTTTTTTCTTTCCAATTCATTTGTAACTCTCTTGGGGGAGTCGCTTGCAGAATGTTAACCATCATTATCATTATCAGCCGCACAGCCTTAGCGATAGATAAACCAAAGTAAAGATATCCGTCGTCGTTAAAGGCCATGAAATTTTAAGTTTTTATTTTTATAACCGCCTTAAGGGTCTCTTAGCCAACTCTTTCTTGTCTTCCATAAAAATCCAAAAAGATGTTGCTGTTGTAGTAAGTAGGTTGGCCAATGTACTGTAGGGCGTTCTTTTCTTACCTTGGCATTGTGTTACAAAAATTAATGGTTGTACTCAAAATTATAAAATGATAAAATAATGAAAGAATCTTCATTCTTATGAAAGGTGCTCTTAAAACCCAAGCAAATAAATTCGAAAAATAAGACAAGGAGGTTCAACCATTAAGCTAAAAAGGCATAAAATGATGACAGGACATGATTAATTTGCGCAAGAAAATAAATGTACGCTAAAAAAAAGCAAACATTCGAATGGTTTTACACTCTAAAACCAATTTTAAGGATGTTTTTTTATATTTTTTTGCTTCTTTCGAACATTAAAATTTGCAAAAAGATGCAAAAAACAAAGAAATATTGATTTCCAATTAATTATTCATGGTTTTTAAATATTTTCAAGAATTTTTCACCTATGTTCGAAAATTCGAACTTAAGTTCGAAAATTTTTTAAACCTACTGAGATTAACTACAAATCATTCTCATTTCGAATCCATTAACACTTTCGAAAAATTCTATTGTTTTGACCCTAATTTCGATGTCTAAAATCTAAATAATGCTGCAAAAATTATAAAAAGTATTTTTTATGTCACAATTTAAATAGAGAATACAATTTCTAACATTTTTGGCCAATGTTCGAAAATTCGAAATTAAGTTCGAAAATTTTTTAAACATGCCAAAACTATCTTCAATAGACATTTATTACCATGTCATAAAAATCTTTTCAACAATTGTAAGTTACAGCCTGTTTTTATTATTCGAAATTAAAAAATTTGCTTTAAAGGGTCTCTTTTTCTTTTTAGCCAAGCTTAAGTTTATTACAATTGTTGCGATTCAATTTACAATTTTCTCATGTTGTAATTATAAAAACATTTTTAGGCTTACAATTTCCGTAATTTCTTTAACAATTTTTCATTGAAAAGTCAGGGAATTTTCAAACAAAATTATATAAAATTATTGTGTCAAATTGTTTTCTAAACTCTACGAATGATAAATTATTCACATTGCCAAACACGCAATAGTTCACATACATATGATTACATGCTAATCAGGAGTTCGATCGCGACCGTGATGAGTGACAGACGCATTACGCATATCGTTATCATTGTTCCTAAAAAATTTCCTTACAAAAAACATTTAATTTTGGCTATTTGTATCAAGACTTATATTTATCGATTATTTAATTGTCAAAATTATAAAATATTCAGACAATTCGATAAAGAAAAGAAAAAATACCAATAATTGTTATTTGATTGAAAGCTTCATAATGAGAGAGCCAACGGCTCATTCATTAGAAAGCAAAAACAATGTAGGACTGCAAAATGTAGAATTACAAAAGAAAACAAAATATGATACGGAAAAAATGCTCACAACTGATCAACGTAAACGAAAATTCAACAACAACATGAATCTTAATAATACAGCTTCAAAACAACTGAGAAATAATTATTACTCAGTTCTCGATTTAGAAAATGATTGTGACGAAAATCATCTGAAAGAATTTCAACGACACGTGCAAGAGCAAGGGGCTAAACGTCAAAGGCCAAACTCGCCGAATATATCGAATCAAAACAGAAACGTGATAAAAACAAATCATATTTCAAATGATAACACAGTAGCTAATGCTGCTGTAAATATTGATACTGGCAATGCCAAGACCACTGACAACATAAACAATGATTTAATGAATAAAAAACAAAAAATTCCACCAATTAATTTGTTTGATATTGAAACAAACAAACTTATTGAATTCATAAAAAATGGTCTGAAGATTATAGATTTTAAAATTAAAGTGTTTAAAAATAAAAAATCCCTTTTCCTAAATTCCTTAAATGACTTTATCAAAGTAAGGGCATACTTGGAAAAAGTACAAGCTAAATTTTTTACTTATACCCCTAAGGGCGTAAAAAACAAAACCTTTTTATTAAAAGGCCTAGATGCCGATATGAAAGTTGAAGATGTATTGAGTGATTTAACTAAATTTGAATCTGACGACCTACAATTTTTAAAAGTCTCTCAGTTTACAACGAGAAGGTCAATTGAAAGTGGGAACAAACTTCCAATTTACATGGTACAATTGAGCCCAAATAGCGATGTAAATAAATTAAAGGCCATAACGGGCATACAGCACAGATGCATCAAATGGGACCTCTTGAAACGTCCTGATATTACACAGTGCAGAAATTGCCAGGGATTTTTCCATAGCGCTGCTAACTGCTTTCTGCCGTCTAAATGTGTAAAGTGTGATAAAAATCACGAAAAAGGTAACTGTGGTATAAAAGAAGGAGACCAAATCTATTGTGTTCTTTGCAAGGAGTATGGACACCCGGCTTCGTACAAAGGATGCAAGGTATTTAAGGAACTGCATCAAAAACTTCAGCAGAAAAAACAAGCAACTTTAAAAAATATTCCATACCTTACCAAAAATACTTCGCATGTAAATAATGGAAACACATACGCTCAAATTTTAGGAGGAAATAACTCACTCTACAATCCAAATGGTAGTCAAATTAGTACCTTCATGCAAGAGATTAAGACTATGATGATAGACCTGACAAATCAATTTGCCAACTTGCAAAAGCAACTGCAAATCCAAACTTCACGTATTGATACGATTTTCTCTTTAATTGAAATATAATGACAAGTATTGTAAGCAAAAACTTAAAAATAATTGAGATTAACGTAAACTCTCTGATACAAATAAGTAGGAGAATATTCCTCCAAAAATTCTTAGACATTCATAATCCAGACATAGTTTTATTGAATGAGACAAAGTTAAATAGCAGACACAAGGTTAATTTTAGAGGATATAATATTGTACGAAAAGACAGGCCAAACTCTCAGAGAGCTGGAGGTATCGCAATCCTTATCAAGGATCCCATAAAGTTCGAAAAATATACTACCTGCACAATTAATAATTTAAAAGTATTGGAATCAGCTATTGTAAAAATACCCGTAAATAACAACGAGTCTCTTTTTATTATATCAACGTATTATCCCTCGGGAAACAACGATACATACTTTAAGGCTGACTTACAAGATCTTTTTATATCAATCAATGCTGAAAACACTAACAATTACTACATTCTTGCAGGAGACCTAAATAGTAAACATAAAGAATGGGGTAACAGAGAAAACAACACAAAAGGAAACATGCTTAAAGACTGGTTAGAAGAGAATGCTATAAATTTTAGATGCCAATTATATGCATCGGCTATGCCATCATACCCCAGATGTAACTCATACCTTGATGTATGCATTGCAGACAATAGAATACATATAATAAAAGAGAACAACACATTAAATTGTATTAGAACTATTGACTATGACAGCGACCATAACGCACTTGAAATTGGAACCGACATGCGTGAAAATGAAAATGCATTCACATTTTTTCTAGAAGATCCTATTCTAAAATATGATTATAAATCAACAAATTGGAAAAAATTTACTAAACATATTACATCTAGTCTCAAAGATATACCTTCTATACCAAATAACCGCAACCTTTCAAATTCTGAATTGGAGTATCATGTTGAGAAAATCGAACACGTCATCAACAAGACAATTGAGGAGGTAGTGCCTACGTTTAAGAAAAGATCACACGCAAATATAACTAGTCCACTCTTAGAAAAACTTTATTCTGAAAAGAGTCGAGTTTTAACAATTATTAAAAAACATAATAGAATGGAAATTGTTGTTTCCGAAGAAACACTACGAATATTAAAAGCCACTTTAAAAGGAATACGAAAGCTTATCAATGAAAATATAACTTTGATAATGAACAACATTTTATGCAAAAGACTGGAAAGAATAAACACTAAAAACTCTGCAGACATGTTTAACAAAATAAGGCATCTGAGAATTAACAAAAGCATAGAAATAGAATCCTTAAATTTACCTCAAAACTCTGAATACTTAATTCATAGTGCAGGTCTAGAAGTAAGAGAATTAGAGAAAGATGAAAATCAAAATTACATAATTCGGGGTGATAGTAACATTGTTAATACCATAGGAGCCTACTTTGAATCAATTCACTCTCAAAAAGAGATTGATTATGATAACAGTAACCAGGTTTATGTCCATCGCATGTTCAATATGTTTTTAGATTCAAAAACATCATTTGAAAATAGCCATACAACTATCACACATTTCTCTAACAATCGAAAAGCGAATGAATTAAATGAGGAGGTCGATGATTTCTTTGTTTCTATATCATTAATTAAATACATATTAAAAAATTTAAAAAATAAAATATCAACAGGCTATGATAATATTCCAAATATAATTTTGAAAAAACTTCCAGATAGAATTATTTCAGACTACTGCACAATTTTTAATAATATGATTAATAACTCTTATTTCCCAAAACGTTGGAAAATAGCACGTGTTGTTGTTATTCCGAAAGGTGATAAAATCCCTAATCACCCAAAGAACATGCGCCCAATTAGCCTACTACCGAACATAAGCAAGGTTTTTGAAATATGTGTTAATAATTCATTCCTTAAACTATGTACTGAAAAAAATTTAATAAACGACAAACAATTTGGTTTTAAATACAAACATTCAACAATTAATGCAATAAATATACTAATGTCCCACGTCAATTGGAACTGGAATAAGAAATATTGTACTGGTACTTGCCTCATCGACATGGAAAAAGCATTTGATAATATATGGATACCGGGCCTAATATGCAAATTAATCGACTACAATTTCCCTCAAAATTTGATCGTTCTTTTATACAACATGCTCGACAACAGAAAATTCACAATTTGCAGAAATTAGGCTATAAGCAGAGAATTTACATTACTCAATGGTCTGCAACAGGGTACAGTAATGGCACCAACATTATTCAATATATATACTCTAGAATTGCTCAACCAAATCGAAAATATTATAGCTTTCGCTGATGATATTTTAGTTTACAACTCCGGCGATACAATTTCTAATATTAATTCCAATTTGCAAGTATCATTCGATCTTGTTGAAACATACGCAAAAAATTGGCATTTAAAAATCAACACAGAGAAATGTGAGACAATATTATTCAGACCTCCTGTAAATAAATGCAGCTATAAAATCAGAAAAGAATGGAAATCCTTTGGTGTTAAATCTAGAACGACAAATACAACGTTAAAAGTATCTGATACTGTGAAATATCTTGGTATATATTTGGACAAATTTTTATATTTTAATGATCACGTCAATCGAATGTTAGAAAAGACCAGGAAAGCATTTTTTGCTAATAAATCTTTGTTCTATTCGAAATACTTGGAACCGAAAACAAAAGTAAAATTATATCAAACAATTATAAGACCAGTAACTACATACGGTTGCCCAATCTGGTTCAATATAGCGCCATCTTATATGGAAAAAATACGAGTCATGGAAAGAAAAATATTAAGAGTATGCACATCACTATACAGATCTAGCCAAAGTAACTTTATTAAATATATATCAAATGCAATATTATACAATACTGCCGATATAAACAGGATTGATAATTTTATTATACACTTGATTCGAAATCATATTGTTCGTTGCACTACATGTAAAGAATTTAACCTAATAATGGCCCCCTACTACTCAAATCCTACCTATTTGAAAACTACTATTGAAACAGGTTTCGTACCTCCTGAAGCTTTTCTCTACCTAGACAATCAAAGGGCAATTCAAAATGAAGAAGGTGTTCCAATTTTCTATCACCAATATCGAAGAGCAACGTCAAAAGCAATTATATTAAATGGGTCTTACGACGATAATCTAAGATATAGCACTAATATTCCAAACAGGGATACGAATGCAATAGCTAAACTAGACGTCAATAAATACTGGTGGCTGAGCTAATGAATGCTACACCGTGAACTCTTCTTTTACAATCTGTCTTCCATATATTTAATTTAGTAACTATCAATATAAAGTTTTTTCATATTTTTCTTTATGCTCCAATATATAGTTGATTTTAAAAAATTGTTTTAAACACATTTAAATATTTACTCAAATTATCTTAATGATGCTCGAGTTCCCTCCTGAGGGCATTGTATCAATATTAATATATGTATATTTAATCTATTGTTTATTTTAGTATGTAATTAAACCTAAGAAAATTAAATAAACGCACAATAAAAAAAAAAAAAAAAAAAACATGCTAATCATGATTATCATCATTTTATAACATCATTATCATTGCACAGTTTTCTTAAGTAAATGCCATCTTAGAACAGGCTCTATGCAGCTCTCTACGCGTTCTTGCTCATGTTTTAAATGAATGTCCATGCAAAATGCTTGTTTGCTATGGTATAAACCGTTATACCTACAACATGCTGTAGTTGTATACTAAGCCTGGCTTACATACAGATGTTAACAGTGTTCGTTGGAAAGAAGCACGAGAAGCAAATGCTAAATTTGGTAGACAGTGATTTTTTTTGTTTCGACAATTTATTTCGTAAGATTTTTTGAAAATTAAAATGTTGCTTAAGAAATTCAAATGGACAGCACATGAATTGCCTAGCCTAGCCTAGGCCAGCCTGTCTTTATCTGCCATGTGGTATGGCAAAGTCCTACCAGTTTTTATTCAAAAGAATTAAAGTTTCAGCGCAGAAAAAGAAAATAATCAACATTACCATCATCATCATCATCATTATCATCAACATTATGGTTAAGTTTGATAATTTTCCTGTCTTAAAGATTTCCTATTGCTGGTTTAAATTCATTGGAAATTAAATTATATTTTCATTGTTGTTGTTGTTGTTGTAGCTCGGTAGCTGCTGTATTTTTCTCTCGTTTTCACATTAAATGACTTTTTGACAGGCCGAGTATTTTGAATTTTCGTTTAAAAATTAATTTCATTTCATTTCGTTTGCTTTTTATCTTGCCTCCCATAATCATTATTTTCCTCATTATTTTTAATCAGACTTTCCCTTATTATTTTATATCCTGGTTTAAGGCCTTTTTTTTTAACACATCAACAGATCATTCTGAAATGTTAAAATAAAATGTGGGTCAATGAAAGTGTTTATATTTTTGTAACGCAGGCATTTAATTAAAAATATTACATAAAAATCAAATTTTTTAAGCATTTTTCATGATGTTCGAAATTAAGTTCGAAATGTTATTAAATATGTTTAAATAAAGTTTAGTTATTTGGCTTCTCGAAACCATTTAATAATTTCAAGAATTCCTTCATTTAAAGTTACTTTCGAATTTTCGAACATGGAAAATCTTTATAGAAAAATAAAATGTTTGCTTTTTATGCTTATGTTGGTGTTTAAAATGACATTTCTTGCATTTTCAGGTTATGTTCGAAAATTCGAACTTAAGTTCGAAAATTTTTTAATCACCCCACAATGAAGTTTAGCTCTCAGGCTATTCGAAAAGATTTAAAATTTTCGAGAATTCCTTCATTTAAAGCCCTTTTGGGAATTTCGAACATAGTAAATCTTTAGAAAAATCCCGAATTCTTATTTTTTATGCTTATTTTGGTATTGAAAATACATTTTCTTTACTGTTTGGCCTATGTTCGAAAATTCGAAATTATGTTCGAAAATTTTCTGAACCTAGCAAAATAAAGTTTAACTCTCAGACTAAATGTTATCATTAAAATTTTTGATAATCTCCTTCATTTAAAAGCATTTTCGAATTTCGAACATAGGAAATCCCTGGAGAAATATCAAATTTATAAATTTTATACCTTTTTTTGTGTTCTAAATACTATTTCTGCAAGTTGAGTTTGAGTTGGTATATTCTTGAGGAAGTTCGAAAATTTATTTTCAACTTAAAACTTTATTTTAGTGCAGAACGTTTACAAATCTAGTGAAATCTTTTGTATGTCTTACTCCATTAGTAAAATAAATCTTAAATTCTTGGGCAAATTAGGAACTTTGCCACTTTTAGTTTATTTGTGTGGTCCAAGTAATGTTTCAAGTTCGACCATTTCGTTTTCCTTCTTAAATTTAATTTTACAGTTTCGGCTTTACAAATTTATGAATGAATTCTTCAAATGTTTCTCACTTTATTGCTTCATTTTTGGTTTTAAACGTTGAAATTCAATTTTAAATCCCTTTACAAATATTTTATTCCTGGCTGCCCGTATCATGTTTACCGTTTCATTTATAAAATTTCATTAAAACAACACCATTTTTTATATTGTTTTTGTTTTTTTTTTCTTATTTATTTACACTTGTTTTATAAATTGCGCCAAAAAACACGCGCTCTACTGCTATTATCAATGGTCTGTCTGTCTGTGTTATAAATTTCGCCATAAGCATAAGCAAGAAATTTCTTCTGTTTTTTTTTTTTTTTTTTTTTTTTGTGACATACACTGACTTAAAATTGAAATTTGGCAACATGGCTAAACATTTTTGAGATAAAATTTGTGCTTAACACACAGAGGGTTTCTAAAATTTCATTGACTGTTGAGCACAGGTTTTGTTTTGTGTTTCTTTCTTCCTGTTTGTCTGCTGTAAGTGGTTTATGGCCATGTTGAAGGGTGTGTGTAAGTGTATTAGTGAGTGCGTTCAAGACAAAACAATACGAAAAATCAACCCTGCTTGCTAGCCATCTCGCACGTCGTTTCAAAAACGAAACACCGTACACGCTTTGCCATCACAATTCGACATTCAAGAAACTAAAAGTAAAACAACAACAGCAGCAATAACAAGAACAATAAAACAAAAAAAACAAATTCCCTTTGGGGACTTTTGAGTTCCTCTGTTTTTAGTTATAAAAAGTTAAAACAACAACAAACAACGACAACAATCGTAATACAAAAAGCAAAGAAGAAATACAGCGACAAGAACCCGAACGAACACAGAAATTGCTTAGACACTACCACCATATACACACTCTCACTTGTTGTTACATGTTTTTATAAACAATAACAACAACAACAACAACAAAAAAAACACACAATAAAAAAATTGTTTACTTGCTTTAAAAGCAACAACAATAATGATGAGACAATTTTAAAGTGATTGTTTTTAGTCGCAAACAAATGACAACAGCAGCAACAATAACAACAGCAAGAAAACACACACAATAAATATTGCAATAACATTACACAACAACAATAACAGCAAGCACGTTCTCTCTCAGTCATACCCTTTCTCTGTCTCTATCACTCTGATGTTTTATTTAACTTTTACTAGCATAAATATTAGCTCAACTGCATTCAAATGGCTCTCGGTTTTAGGGTCATTACAACAAATGTCCTGTTAAGAGAGAAAGTGAGAGAAAATTAAACGATAAAAACAAATGTTTCTGTGTAAAAACACTTAAGACAATATTTAGAATTTAAATGGATTTTGTGTCTTTCCAACACCTTTTTGAATTACACTGCGCGACAAAAGTTAATTGAAATAAAAAATAATGTAAAGGATTTCAAGCTCCAGGGTACACTTTAATGAACAATTTAATGAAAAAAAAAATAAATGTTTACTGAGGCTCTTGAACACAAAATTTATTTTAAGGGGAACTTTAGAGTGAGGACACTCACACTGTTTTATTTGCTTACGTTGTTTAGTATTGTTTAACAGGCTTTATAAGGCTCGGAAAAGCATTTTTCTAGGCAGAAATATTTAAAAAAAAAATGTCTGAAGTGGAAATGACAGTTACAGGCTCCCACCAGCCACCAGAGAGCGAAAAAAGGTGGCTCTCTCCACGGCATTTTAAAATTTTAGATATTGTTAAATTGCATCTCCCTATTGACTATGCATTACCTGAAGCCGCTTTCAATTTCGGCTTTATAAAGAAAACATCATTTATATGCTGTTGTCATAATGGTTTATATCTGCTAGAAAACATTATCCAAGTATTCACTGACGGAACAAAGTCATGCGATGGTGGAATCTTTTCGAAACACTTGAGTATTAGATTTTCCTTTGCAGTAATCGATCTAGTACAATTAAGAGTGGATCAATGGCTATAAAGGCTAACGCTGTGGAGTGTTCTTAAGTATAAAATAAAGTTCCTTTATCATGAATTGTTGTTTTTGTTTTAACATTTTATAAGTAATAAATAAACGTTTTTATTTTTGGAAATTTATTCGACTATTCTCATTTACTTTTCTCGCTATCCTAAGAAAATGAATTATTTCAGTGGTGTTTACTCACTTTTGGCGCTCACTGTATGTAATCCTTTTCACTTGTAGATAACAAAATGGTCAGTTGATCGCTAGGGAGTATATACTCACATGTCTAGAATTGTTAAAGAATGCCATGCGTGTTTAGAGAAGGTAATGGGACATTTGTCGGTTGCCTCCTTAGAGGTACCAGGACCATGGATAACAAAAAAATCTGTTGCACTTAGAAATTTGGAAACAACTGGTCTGGCAAGGTTTTTAAATATCTTTCTGTCTGTCTGTTAAATATCTTTCATCTGAAGTGTATTTTGTTTAGTGAAATATCTGCCATTTAAGAATATGAACTGTTCATTCACTGGCAAGTTCTAGAACTTACAGTTGACTTGTGTTATTGTTATTGTTTTATCTTTTCTACCATTCGTGGTAGTTCTATGTATCGAGTTAATCACTTTGTGCTTTCAAAATCGGCGAACAGGCACAACTACGAACTGCAATGTCTTTCATCCGAGGAGGTGCGCTTTAAGAATATGTAACGCTGGACAAGAGAAAAATTTGTAAAAATAGTGAAAACTGTATACAACTGATTCACTGATCCACCATTTTCTGAGAATTACAAGGTAATTATTATCATCATAACCGATGTACTAAGAGAAATAAGTTGGAAAGATTATAAATAAACTTAATTGGCCCGCAAGAAGTAGATAGTGTATTGGCTTGCTAGACGCAAAGCCACGGTTCATATCCCCGGTCAGGCATCCAAAAGAAATACAAAAAAAAAATATATTTCATCGGCGTCTTCCTCTCAGCGGATTTCTGGCAAAAACTCTGAGAGTAAATAAATCCGGCCATGAAAAAGTTTCTCAAAAAATCTGTCGTTCGTAGTCGACGTTAAACTGTAGGTCCCGCCACTCAGGTATAAAAAATCAAGGCACACAGCATGAGTGGTGTTGAGAAGCTAGGCCGTAATCCTGACTGAAGGGTTGTAATGGCCAATTATGTATGTATATATGTAAATAGCCTGCAAGCGCAGATACATAGATGTAGAAGTCTGTTCATCTTCGCAATGTATACACTGCCGAAAATATCGATTCCATTACGGAAAGTGTGACGAACAATAGCAATTGTAACGCTTCCATGGCATTCTCAGCAATGAGGCCTATCTTACGACTCATTGCAGCGTATTTTGTATTGGGATTTGTACCTCCATTTATATAAAGTCCACCTCAGGCATTGACTATTCACGACGCTGTAGATATGCTGATTGGGTACTAGAGCGAATTTTTCAAACTTCGGAGACCCTAGAAGTGATTGCAGAAAAACCATTGAATCCGCAAAAAGTGACAATTTATTGGATATTTTTGCCTGAAGCTGCCATGGGGGCTGATATATATTTATTAATGGTAGTGGTGGTAGTCGTATTATAATCGATTTTTCTTGGCCTGCAATTGAAGATTATGGACTAAAGGGAATGTGGTTTTAACAAGACACTGCCACTGGCTGCTTAGTACTACCGATTTAGACTTTATTTCCACAATTAGAAATTTGAAACCAAAAACAAATTTAAAATGGGGATTTTTGTGGGTCTGCGGCAAAGAGTGTGATACCACTTGGTATATCAATATTGCCTTTCGTGCAAAATTGCATCGAATTCAAAACTTTATTTCATATTTCGCTTAAAGATACGTTGTTTTATGCTCACAAATCCATTAAAAATCAAATTTCCTCTGTTGAAATACGCATCAAAAAATACGCGGACTTTTTATAAAAAGAAATTGACTTTTGAACGTGAGTGTGCGTGAGTGTGGAGTTTGAACGTGTGTAAGTGCTTTAGTCTCCTTTAAATTCATACGCAATTTCAAAGTAAATAAAAATTGCTTTTGATACTCACCACCCACCCATACACTAACTCACTTCATACTCCTTTATACTCTCCTATGCTTTCTACTACTTGCCAAGCTAATGTTTTCTTTTCTTATGTGCTCTCTCTCTCTCTCTCTCCCTTACGGTATTTTTTGTTAAGCTTGCTTTAGATTTTTTTTTTTTTTTTTTCTCTTCCTATTGCGTGGGTAAGTGCGTTCATTTGTTTGAATGTGTATGAGTGTGTGTGTGCTTAAGTACACAAACATATTTCGTTTCAAGTCATTTGAAATTCGTATGTTATGTTTGATTTTGAAAATGAGAAATTTAAAATTTTAATGAGCTGGCACTCACACTCACTCACTCCCTCACTCTTTCTCTCTCTCTCTCTCTCTTTCTCTACTTGTTAAGGAACCTGTTTTTTTGAACGTATAGTATAGTGAGAGTGGGAGAAAGATAGCAAACACAAACAAAACATAGGAGAGTATAGAAGTATGCATATACTACATACATAAGTAAACAGTACTGCTTTGCTTATTTATTTCTTAAGTACACTCTACTCAGTTTGTAAGTGTTTGTTTGTGCCTATGTGTGTTCTAGCATATGCTTGGAGAATTCCATAACAGGATATGTTTTTTATTTACAGTTTTTATTGTTTTCTTTTTTATTTTGTTTTTGTAAACAAACATCATACAACAACAAAGGTTGCTTAGGATGGTATTGAGTAGTAAAGAAATTTGCTCTTTATATATAGGAATTCGGTTTTTGTATACATACTCGTATAGAAATTGTAAATTCAACTTTATTTCTTTGTGTTGAAAGGTTTTATTGGTTTTTGTATGTATTAAAAATAGAAATGTATGTAAACTATAAAAAAAACTCATTAAATTTTTGAGTAATTAAATTTTAAACATTTCTTTAATGTTTTCATTTTTCTTTTGATTTTTTAGGATAAACGCGACTGTGGTGCTCCCTGTCATGCCATGTTTTTTCCCGAGAAAGAACGTACTGTTTTACGCTATTGGGTGGGCTCATGGGCAGCCATCTGTGTGGCCAGTTGTTTGTTTACGGTAAGTACATATTTCAAACGGGAAAAATATAAAATTCAAAGGTTATATTGAATTCTTTAAATTAAAAGCAGAAAAGAATAAAATTTCAGTGTGTGGTAGGCATTCAAAAACCGTAAAAGCTTTTTATTTTCATGATTTGTGGGCATTAAATTATAGAAATTTTTTTTTTTTCACTTTTTCGAACTCTTTAAGAAAATTTATGTAACTTAACCTTACTTTTTGAAGGCTTAAAAAAATTCGATGAATTTTTTTTCATCAAATTTTTATTATTTCCTTTCACTTTAATCAAGTAAATCTGCATTAGACTAAAACTAAAAAGTTTTATTTTTATTTTATTTTATTATTTACTTGTCATCATGTCAAAAAAAAATTTTTTTTTTGATGTAAAACATGGAAATTAAAACAATTTTTTTTTTATCTGCCATTTTTTGCATAATTTTTGTCAGTATCAATGAAAAAAAATATCTCTTACAGCTTCGCTAAATTTGTGGTACATGCCAAGTGAACCGCTAATAAACTTTTCATTTTTTTAGTGGTTTTATCTACTTTTTGATTTTTGTTCACATATTTTTTTGGTTTTTACAAATAAAGTAACAGGTGATCCATTTTTAGGTTTTGGAAATAAAATAAAAAAATTTTCATTAAGCTATGCTTTAACCTGATTATTAAGTATGAAATCCAATACAATGATTTTCTTTTCTCTCATTTTTTTCCATTTGGCAACTTCTAGAACTTGCTTTTTGATTTGTTTTTGTAAAGTTTTTCATTTCTATGAATAGTTTTCATACGAAGCGTTATTGGTTTAAAATATGATTAATGGATCGTTTAATCAAAGGCTTGTAGAAGTTGTTAAAATTTATCAAAAAAGTCCAGATTAAAACATGGCCATGGCCTTACGCAGTAACTCTGAAAGTCATATTTATTCAACTAGTTAAGTAATTGTCAAATTATTAGAGATTTTTCCGCGTGGATACGGTCATACATACATACATAATTGGTCATTACAACCCTTCAGACAGGATTACGACCTAGTTTCTCACACCACTTATGTTGTGTGTGTTAATTTTATACATGAGTATAGACTAGACTACGGCGGCTTCGATGTCATACCACCAAAAAAACAGTTTAACAGTGTCAAATGACATGATCTTGGTGTAAAATTGCTCTCTACCTCTCTCTGTCTATCTCTCTTTTTTCATACAATAAAAATTAAATCGAAAGTGTTATGAGGCACATGGCGCCATTTTGTTTAAACTACATATCGTCCAATCAATAATCTGAAATTGCAGGCCAAAAAAAAAATCGGTTATCATGTGGCCATATGGGTCTAAATTAACAGAAATGGTTCTTCTACGCCTAATGCCACTTTTACATTATAATATGCTTAACTAACATTTTTCCGAATACAATGACTTTTCAGCGATCTCTTCTGGGTTATTCAAGCTCCATAGGCTATAAGTTTGCTTGTTGGCACAACCAAGTGAGAAGTGACGTCATTTCATTTTTTTTTTGTAAAGTCAGCATTGAGAGCCTGTTTCTCCAGGCCCAATCAGTATAACTATGGCGTTATAAATGGTTTACCGGCTTTAAGTGCTGCGTGAGATGGACTTCATATGGATGGAGTGTGCAAATCCAGAAGCGGAATATGCTATAATGAGGCGTAGATAGGCTCAATTACTCAGAACAGTGGAATATTCGTTAGTGTGCCCTGCTCTGATTACATTTGTAATCTTTTCAGTTTTTCTTTTTAATTTCTTAATAATCTTGCCAATTTTTTCTTAGCAGTGCTGCGATTACAACGATCATAGTCACCTCAAAATGTTCGCAAGGTGGCCACATTTGAATCACTAGTTTGAAAGGCCTATTTCTAGGCCTTTTTTTGGTAGTAAAACGATCCTTAGGCGTAAATTGGCCCTCAAATCAATGATATTTAATAGTTGTCAAGTGGTTTTGAAGTCACCAAAGAGACAACGAAAGATAGAAGAGAATCACATATGGCAATAACAAATAAGCAGTATGTTCTAGAAGTTGCCAACAATAAAATTTATTCATATTTCTAAATGGCAAACGTTTCACTAAATAAGAGACACTTCATATGAGAGATATTTAAAAGGTTTAGAAACCATTAAATGGATAACCTGTTCATTTTCTCAAATATTTTTTGAGTAAAACTATGACATAAAATATGACCAAAATGAAGTTATTGAAATAATAAAATGTCCGTATACCGTTGTTTCACAGTCCTTTTTGTTGGTAATAAAACATGATAATTTAAATCATAATTTTGCTTCAAGGTAAGCCTTAAAACATTACCAACCCGAATGCTAAAAATTGGCTTCCTTTTTATCATTTTCGTTTTTGACTTTCTCGCGCTTATTTAATGATAAATTATGGCCCGATGACTTTTCTTTCTCCTTTCATTTTTGTTTGTTTAAAAAATTCGCCACCAAAAGTTCATCAAGCATTCATTCATTCAGTCATAAATATATTACTTATGCTCCTAACTTTAGCAATTGCGCGCTGAAAAGTACGAAAAAAAGGGACGAAAAAAACCCTTTCAGGCCAACAAATATTTGCCAAAGAAAAACAACAACTGTTTTTGCAAACATTGTAACGGAAATTTTATTGTTTTTTTATCAGCTTCATAAAAAGGCCAAAAAAAAAAAGGTTACAACACAGCATTCAACCTCAATATCAAGTTTCAGGCTTCACTTCACTAACCACTCACTGTGTACACGGCATTAATATTTGATTTTATTTTCCATTAAAAAAGACGCGAAAAATTGTTTTTACAGGCTGCAAAAGGAGTCAATAATTCATTAAATCATAATAAAAATAAATTATTTACATATAATGGGAAGTATACTTTTAGATGCAATAAAGTTGTAAAAAAATATAGCATACTTTTAGGGCTTTTAATAAAATTGAATGGAATAATTTAAGCATTGACTTTAATTGGATCATGTTTAAAGACCAATCAGTAGTTAAAATGGCTTTAAAATTTTGCCTTAAGATAATTAAAAAATTAAGTATACTTTTAGGTTTGTATGTGGGGGATTATTATTATTTTTGTCGTGAGGAAGTGGCCTAGTTCTGTGGCCATACGGTGTCTCCTCTAACCTGACAAATTTCAGAATGCCTGGTAAGCACTTAAGTGTTACTTTCTGGGATGCATTAATGCCCTACAGGTTCCAAGAATGTGCTTTCATGATTCATTCTTACCATCATAGAATTTACATGTTGAGCGCGAGAAAACCTTCATTCTGAATAAGCGTATAATGAGTCCACAGAGACCTGTCAAAAGAATGGTTAGGTTAGGTTAGGTTAGAGGTCGTGTACTTGTCAACTGTGACAAGTACAGTACCCGGAGGTCGAATTGACCCATTGTACAACGTCCTAGCTTCTCACATCACTCGCGTTTTTTGCGTTAATTTTATACATGAGTAGCGGGACCTACAGTTTAAAGTCGACTCCGAACGACAGATTTTTGAGAAGCTTTTCATGGCAATTTTTACTCTCAGAGTTTTTGCCAGAAATCTGCTGAGAGAAAGTCGACGAAGAAATATTTTTGTATTTCGTTTTGATGTCTGACCTGGGATTTGAACTCGGGCCTTTCGTCTAATAAGCCAACACACTACCTACTAGATCACGGCGACTTCAAAAGAATGGTTATCAACCTCAGAATATTATTGGGTAGTCAGATGCATGACTTAAATGTCTTCTTATTGCAATTTCCAAACAAATTTATTGATTGCCTTAAACCGACTATGAGAAGAGTATTTGCCTCTTTTTATATTCCTTTTGATTGAACATGTCTTTCCCAACATTCGTTCCTACTACACAGAATGGTTCTGATGCCGTCAAAGGCCTGGAAGCTTCCCCTTTTTCATTGCCGAGAATTACTACAACACCTGAAATTCGGCAAGAGGTAAATTAATTAGGTCTACCAAGCTGTTTCAGCTTCTGCGGGCAGACTTATATTATTTTCGATTTAATCTCATTAGAGCTGAGTGCTTGAATAGGTGCCTGACTGTCTTTTAAACTTTCTTATCCAAATTGAATTGAACATATCTTTCCATGGTACAGGCTGCTGCTTGATAGACACCCGAGAAGGGCTCGGAATATTTCATTCTGGAAACAAAGATTTCTAATGATGAATTAAGTAATCCGAGTAAGATGAGCTACAACCTAAGATACAACAATTTCGAAAAGATCTCTTATTCGACTTTGACTCTTGATGTGGATTTGTCAGTGAGTGACGTTGTCGAGAATGTGGAAACCATTATTTTTCTGTTTCTGAAAGTGCAAGTTATGAAAGGAATAATTTTCTTTCCATTTGCATTTCTATAATGCGGGCTAAAACGTTAATTTTCAATAATTTTTTTTTTCTCTTGAAACTACAATTTGCGGAGAATTTATGTGGGAAGTTTGCATACAATTGTCCTTAGTTTTCAGAAATGCTCAGGAAAATAAATGAAATATTTTGAAAAACGCTTGTGAATTGATTATCAATAATTTATTATGTGTGTGAAGATAAATTCGAATTTGAAAACCCAAGACGCAATCCATAAATTTTAGCAGCGCCACATTTAGCGTTAACAGTGCCAAATTTGCTGTTAACAGAGCAAAATTTGCTCTTAACAGAGCACTGTTAACTGTTTAACAGTATCCATTTGAACAAGATCACTTGTTTAGAAGCTAATTTTAGGGCATATACCAGGTCTTTGAGTACCACATCATACTCAAAGGAGTGTTCCAATGCGTCTTAATATAATCAGCAACATAGACACATAGAAAGTGATACGGTATTGTTGAAATTGGCTTTGCAAAAATATAGTTCTTGATTGAAAATTCTCTACAAGATCAGTGGCCATTTGGGAACATATAAGAAATAGTACACCATACAGACTATATGCAAATGGTAGTCCAGAGGGTCCTCTTTCCAACCGTGGTAGTGGGATAACTGAAATAATTTTGTGAGTCGAGATTTTGAATTTTTAAAAAATCGATTTTTGGCCGAAAATATATGAGAATTCTCTAGAAGATCAGTGGCCATTTGGGAACATATAAGAAATAGTACACCATACAGACTATATGCAAATGGTAGTTCAGAGAGTCCTCTTTCCAACCGTGGTAGTGGGATAGCTGAAATAATTTTGTGAGTCGAGATTTTGAATTTTAAAAAAATCGATTTTTGGTCGAAAATATATGACATTATATGCAAATGGAATCATTAAAGAAATCACTTTTTAGGGGAAGCCCCTTATTTTGTTTTATCTTCTAGAGATTTTTCATATATTTTTGGCCAAAAATCGATTTTTTTAAAATTCAAAATCTCGACTCACAAAATTATTTCAGCTATCCCACTACCACGGTTGGAAAGAGGACCCTCTGGACTACCATTTGCATATAGTCTTTATGGTGTACTATTTCTTATATGTTCCCAAATGGCCACTGATCTTCTAGAGATTTTTCATATATTTTTGGCCAAAAATCGATTTTTTTAAAATTCAAAATCTCGACTCACAAAATTATTTCAGCTATCCCACTACCACGGTTGGAAAGAGGACCCTCTGGACTACCATTTGCATATAGTCTTTATGGTGTACTATTTCTTATATGTTCCCAAATGGCCACTGATCTTGTAGAGAATTTTCAATCAAGAACTATATTTTTGCAAAGCCAATTTCAACAATACCGTATCACTTTCTATGTGTCGATGTTGCTGATTATATTAAGACGCATTGGAACACTCCTTTGAGTATGATGTGGTACTCAAAGACCTGGTATATGCCCTAAAATTAGCTTCTAAACAAGTGATCTTGTTCAAATGGATACTGTTAAACAGTTAACAGTGCTCTGTTAAGAGCAAATTTTGCTCTGTTAACAGCAAATTTGGCACTGTTAACGCTAAATGTGGCGCTGCTAAAATTTATGGATTGCGTCTTGGGTTTTCAAATTCGAATTTATCTTCACACACATTAATTTATTTATAAAATGTGGTTGGATTTTATTGTTTTTGTGAGACAATTTTTTTTGTCATGCGGGCCTATTCATATTTTTATAAGAAATCTTCTTAAATTTTAAGAAAATCTAAGAAAATACTGAAAAAAAAGAGATTTAATGTGGGTGGTGTTGTATTATATTTCTTCTATGTGCTTCGTGTGTGCTTGTATAAGTAATTTATGGTCGAATTCTAATTAAAAATCTGTCTCTGTGACAGCTGTCATAACATGACTTGAAAGCTCATTAATTTACGCTTAACTTAGTCCATAGAAAAGTACTATTTTTTTTTAATGTACATAACTTTTTATGTGTTTTTTTCTTTGGAAAAAAATGAAAAAAACAAAGCAAAGAAGAAACAACTTTACGTTGTGCATAATTTACTTGAAACTACGCATTTATGCAAATTTCTTGAAAGAATTTTTTTCTCCGTTTTTTTCTTCTTTCCTAACAGTTCCATAGAAAAGTAAGCTACACCCACCTTTGTATGTTAAATACTGAATGGAATGGCATGGCATAGCATGGCATGGAAATAAATGTTTTTTTACAAAATATTTTTCACATTAAGTCTTGGGGAGAAAAAAAAAAAAGTTTCAAATTGTTTTTAATGCGTTAAAATTATAAACAACCTAGACAGCCAGCCTATATATAGGCTTTAGCAGTTAAATTGTTTGTGTTTCTTTAAATGCTTTTAACACAGTAAACAAAAATCACAAAATCAACCAAAGCTACATACTAAAATCTATGCAAACAATAGGCCTAAGTCTAGCAACAGACTTCAAAAAAAAAAAAAAAATTATCGAAAGATACTGAGATACATACGCACTTTAGATAGACGCTCCCATATGGTACAAAAAAAATTTTTGGAATACAAAAAAATCGCAATCGAGTTTGAAATAATTTAACCTTACAAGCTCCTACCGTTGTTTATTTATTGGTATTCATTTATTGGTTTTAAAATTGCAGTTAAATTAAATACTTTTAAAGCTATGATTTTAATGGTTCTCGACCTTGCTATTGTGAACGAGATAAGTTCACAATTCCAGGCTAATGAACGCCTCTGGATTGCATGTTGCACAGTCGTAGCGTTGTCTTTAAGATGTAGAATTTTTCTATAGCTTCGGGTTTGTCAGCAGCCAATGGATACCTTCTTCCACTGGACAGACAGAATAACAGGATTAGGAAGCTGGTAGTATGATATCTCAGTATCAATTCCACAACGTGGTTAATGGTCATTACTTCGCGGCCAGAAAGACACTGCAGCAATCAGGAAGATGGAGGGAAATCTTCAATCAAGATTAGATCAAACGCAGTATAATGAACGGCACTCAGTGCCTAAGTATCCTTAGATAGGCTGGAGGAGTGCCTGAAGGGAATAATTTGCCAGCCTGACGGGAAACTAATTTGCAATGTGGCATGTTGCTTGCATGACTTTATGGAAACCATATAGGTACCAGAAAGGAAGCCATGCACTACCAGTCTGTCTCTCAAAAGACCACGGCCCGTTATTAAGGAGTTTTAAAGTTAATTTTTTATTATGGACAACAGCGCACCAGTATTTTATGAGTATTTTTATTCAAAACATCGATTTTTTCACAAAAAATACGTTTTCCCCCCAATAAAGTACTTTTAAGCTCAAAAGACACTCTTTTTCCCCCTCAAAACAAAGCGCTTTTTCCAAAACTTTTTTTTTTGTTTTTTATTTTACGTTAGAAGTATTTTTTCTCCCAAAACGTACTTTTTCTTCCTAAACGTACTTTTCTCCTGAAGCTTTATTATGCCAAAAATCGCTTGCTTTCCCCGGAAGTATCAAAATTAACCTTTAATTCTCAAGAAGTACTTTCTTATTATTCCAATTGGCCTCAGAAGAACTTGTTTTTCACAAAATTTCCCCGAAATTCCCCTTTTGCCCAAAAAGTACTTTTTTTCAAAAATGCCCCTTTTGCTTAAAAAGTACTTTGTTGTCAAAAATTCCCTTTTTTTTCTAAGAAGTACTTTTCTGTACATTTCTATAAGTTTTTGACAAAAAAATCATGATTTTAAAACGATTATCAAATTTAAGTCTCACCATTGAGGGTTAAATTTTGTACCCAAAATTGTTTTTTCCTTTTGTTTAATTTTCTCAAATTTATTCTATGTATTGTTTTATTTTTTATTGTTTTTGTCTTAATTTGTTAAACAAATTTGATTGTTTTTTTATTATGAAATTTGTCTACTGACCGACCACCTCTTTTCTGATGTATTTCTGTTTAACGTCGTTGTCGTCCATTTAAGGCCCCTTAAAAACGCCTCTACAACGATTTACTCTCATTAAATTCAGTATGTTTTTTTTTTCATTTTGGGCACCGATCTAACCTCCTTTAAATAAATGTTTTTCCACAACAACAACAAACAACAAACAATATTTTCCTACACACTAACCTCTGTTGGTTTGTTGCTCATATTTTTCCCCCATTTTTTATAAAATTTTTTGTTTGGTGGGAGTTTTTTTTTTTATTGTTTCTATGCCTGTGCTTTTTCTTGTTGTAGCTGTTGTTGTTGGATATGAAAAATCTACAATAATTTGTCAAAATTAAACTGATGGATTTTTTATTTGATGGAGCTTAACAATGGCAACAAAAATACAAAAAAAATTACAACAAAAATAGCAAAAAAAAAATACAAAAACATGAGAATAATAGAGACAAATAAAGAAAAAGTACCCCAAAAGTACTTTATTAAACATCATTTGTCATTTGCTTTAAGATTAATGGCCGAATACCATTTGTGAGCGGAGGAAAACAAGAGAAAATAATGAAAAATTAGAGCAGGAAAAGAAAACATGACTTCTTATGTGAATATAAAAAAAATACTACGATTTATGGACAATAAGTACGAAATGTAATCATATAGTACCAAATATTGTGAACGAAATTTTAAAAGATTACAATTGCTTCAAAGAATTTAGAGAAGGCATGAATTGAAGCACCCATATCTGGATTTCTAGGGCAACACTAGGAGCTTCCATTTCAATACGGGTTATATCCGTATTCATCCAATCGTGGGACGGTTTTTTCTTAAAAAAGTTTGTAACAATCCGCTTCTTGCCAAACTTCTTCAATCTACATTTATAGAAAACATGATAGTTCTAGACCTACTATATGGGCTTCTTCTTTCTGAACTCATATTCACTAAAAACGCAAGTGGAACTTCTGAAAAAGTACCAAAAGCATATTTTTAAAACATTCTAATAAACGTTACTTTTTGTAAAAAGTACCCAACAAGTTTTTGAATAAGATCCTAAAGTACTTTTTTGGAAAAGTATCTAAAAAGTAATTTTTTAGAAAGGACCTGAAAAGTACTTTTTTGAAAAGTACCCAATAAGTCTTTGAATGACATTGTAAAGTAATTTTTGGAAAAGGACCTATAAAGTAGTTTTTTTAAATTGTAGCTAAAATGTACTTTTTTTTAAATGAACCCAAAAAGTATCCAAAGCGTACTTTTTTAAAAAAGTACCCATGCAGAAGTTTTTGAATAAGATCCTAAAGAACTTTTTTGCTAAATTACCTAAAAAGTACTTTTTTGAAAAGTACCCAACAAGTGTTTGAATAATATTCTAAAGTACTTTTTTGGAAAGTAACCTTTTTTGGAAATGTAGCTAAAAGGTACTTTTTTAAAATGAACCCCAAAAGTATTCAAAACGTTCTTTTTTAAAAAAGTACCCAAGAAGTCCTTTTTAAAAAGTAATTAAAAAACACTTTCCTGAAAAAGTAGCTTTAAATTTATTTTTTTTAAGTTCCATAAGAGTCCTCCTTTGAAGACAGTATCCAAAAAGTACTTTTTTGCAAACTACCAAAGAATTCTTTTCTAAGCAGAAACAAAAAAATACCTTTCTGAAGACATACCAGAATATCCATAAAGTACTTTTTTGAAACTATGAATTGGTTGCAGTAGTCTATCGTGTTTAGGTACTTTTAGAACGCTTTTTGCCATATTTTTGAAAGTGTTTGGCCGATATACTGAAGATAATTCCCTAACGTTGCTGCATTTAATCTTATTTTTTCAACTTTTTCTTTTTTTTCTTATTTTACTCAGGAATTTAATTAATTTTTCCTGTTTTTCTTTTCCAGCCTTAAATTAAGTGTTTAACAGGGTTCTGTTAGTAACATCACAGAGCTCTGTTAACTGACTTGGTTTGCGTCTGGGGAGATAGATTTTAAAATCTATTTTCACACACATCCTGTTTTGATATTCAATTAACGTCGACATAACGTGAAAGTACCTTTTTTCAGAAAGTACCTGTTTGTCAGAAAGTGCTTTTGTACAAAAAAGTGATATTTTACAAAAAAGTACCTTGCTTCCAAAAAGGTCCTCTTCAGAAAGGTACATTTACTAAAAAGGTTCCAAAAAACATTTCAAACAAAGGACACTTACGAAATTTTTTATTTTTTTTTATTTTTTTTTATTTTTAAAAAAGTACTTTTTTTTTTGCTTTATTTTTAATATTTTCGGTTTTTATTGCAGGTCCTTACCTTTCTCATTGATTCGTCACGGTTTCGTTATCCCGAACGGGCGATTGTATTCTTGGCCGTCTGTTATCTAGTCGTAGGCTGTGCATATGTAGCCGGTTTGGGTGCAGGCGATTCGGTATCCTGTCGCGAACCATTTCCACCACCAGTACGTCTGGGACGTTTACAAATGATGTCGACAATAACGCAGGTAAGCATGAAAATAAGTTTTCTTTTAAAGATTTAAAGGAAATTAAAAAAAAATATTTTCTTTTATTTTCTAGGGTCATCGTCAAACCACTGCCTGTACGGTGCTGTTCATGGCTTTGTATTTCTGTTGCATGGCTGCATTTGCCTGGTGGTCATGTTTGGCATTTGCTTGGTTTTTGGCTGCCGGCTTAAAATGGGGTCATGAAGCCATTGAAAATAAATCACATCTTTTCCATTTAGTTGCATGGGCTATACCTGCACTGCAGACCATATCGGTGCTGGCATTAGCTAAAGTTGAAGGTGAGTTTAAAAACAAAAATTTTTCGATAATTAAACATTGTTTGCCTAGAGAGGAGGGGGGGGGGTAACTATCATTAATTTTAAAGCTTGACATTTAAGCCACCCCGTAGGTATTTTTTTGTGTGTTTTGTTTTGTTTTTCAAAAGCAATAAAATATTATTTAACACTCTAGACAATGGTCAATAAGGCAAGTTTATTGGCTTACATGCCGAGTGAGCGAGTGTTAACGTGCTTGCCAAGTTAACAAAAAAAAATGTTTTTTTTTTTTTTTTTTGTGTACAAGAAACGTGACAAAAATTTTAAATTTTCTCACGTTTTTAACGAAGAAAAACGTTTGTTTTTGTTTTTAGCTTCTCATAAAGGAAATCCATTAAAAAAAAAGAGCCGCTAAAATACAAAGACCGGTCCGGTAAAGAGGCAGTTAGGTGGGAGGAAATATTGTTTTTTCGATAAATTATTAAATGAATCACAATAAAAAAATTATTGTTTATCAATAAATTGAATTTTTTTTTTAAGAATTTTTTCTATCCGGTCCGGCTTTGCCTGCTGCCCAGCCATCCCAAAAAAATTTAGAGCCACGCATTTTATAATTCCTCTCTTAATGGGGCTCCCAAAAGCGTGACATTTTTCTACATTTTTTCCTCTATTTTTCGTTGTCTACTTTGCATATTTTCTTACCTTTATTTTCATTTCACAGCCAAAGTTTAACAACTCCCACCTCTGCTTCGTATTTCCTCGTATAACGTGTGGGTGTCTGGTTCTCTGTTTTTCAAAGCATATTTTGTGACAATTTTTTTCATTTTGCCAATTTCTTTCTTTCCTTCTGTACTGCCTGCCTTCAGTCGTCGTAGCATAAGACTTCATTATTTACTTTATTAACGAGAAGTTCTGCCGTTTTTTCTCTGTGCTTTTTTTTAACAGGAATTTTGACGTTGTCAGAAAATGTGATTTGAATAAAATATTCATAAAAAAAAAAAACAACAACAACTACAATGAAAACAAGAAACGAAAACAACGTTATGAAGTTTTTAACTACCTTAGAAAAGCAACTGTGTGACTGAGCTTTTTTTTTGTCAGTCATTTTAAACAGAAAATGAAATTCTTAAACAGAACTTGTCATCATTTTCTTTTAAAAAAATGTTCTGCATATTTTTAATATTAAGACGTACACCTTTTTTTTGTAAAGAATTGAAGAAAATATGCATTTTTATCAAGAAAAATATTGAAATTTAAAAAGTTTTGAAGGTCGTGATTGATGAGCATGATTGATGACTATGAATGATAGCTTCTATTTTTATATTTCTTTCAAAAGCAAATAAAAATGTAGATTAAATAATAATTTTTTTAAAGATTGAAGTTCATGATTGACGGTCATGACTTTTAATCATGATTGAAAATCATGCTGGATGATTATGATTGACATATTCCATAATTTTTGTTCCATAAACAAATAAAAGAAAATAATAATTGCAAAAAATTGTATTTAACAACATTAAATTAAGTTCAAGATTGATGAACACACTTGATGGATTATTATTCTATCAAGAAACAAAAAGTTGTTCTTTTTTGGAAAGTTAAAACTCTTGTCCAGAAATACATATATAAAAGAGTATTTTTTGAATTTCGTGATTGCATGATTGATGCAATTTTTGTCACTAAACAAAAAGGAAATTTTAATTCTTTTCTTTATATTCTTGAAGATCATGATTGATAACCATGCTTGATGATCATGATTGATAGATTAGATTTTTGTGTTAAACACAAATGAATAAACAAAACGAAATTAAAATGTTTTAAATAAGATTGAAGCATGATTGTTGCAATTTTTGTCACTAAACAAAAAGAAAATATTAATTATTATTTTTTTTATATTCTTGAAGATCATGATTGATAACCATGCTTGATCATCGTATTGATAGATTATATTTTTGTGTTAAAAACAAATGAATAAGCAAAACGAAATTAAAATTTTTTAAAGAAAATTGAGGCATAATTGATGCAATTTTTGTCACTAAACTAAAATAAAATATAAATTTTTTAAATTTGATATTCTTGAATGTCATGAATGTCATGTTTATCAATGCTTGATGATCACGATTGATAGATTTTATTTTTTATTTAAAAAGAAATGAATAAACAAAACGAAATTAAATTTTTTTAAAGAAAATTGAGGCATGATTGTTGAAATTTTTGTCACTAAACAAAAATAAAATATAAATTTTGTCATGATTGATAATCATGCTTGATGATCACGATTAATAGATTCAATTTTTTGTTTTAAAAAGAAATGAATAAACAAACACGAATAATAATTTTTGAAAGAAGATTGAGGTTAATGATTGATGAGCGTGATTGTAACACTTTTTAAATGTTTACTCATGCTTGACGACTTTTTTTGACAAGGAAAAACTGTTTGTTTTGAAGGCTAAAGTTGACGATCATGATTGATAAAAAGCTATTCTTGTCCCGTATCACAAAATCAGAATCAATTATTTAACCAGATTATGTACTTGCATAAGCTCATGGTGAAATGTTTTTTCCTTCAACCTGACTAATGACACAGTATTGCCTTTCACGATATCAACGTCTCCAAATCACGCAAACTGTACCACAAAATTTTTTTTCAAATTAAATCCCCGAAATAATAATTTTTTAAAGATGATTGAAGAGCGTGATTGAAACAATTTTTTTTAATTGTTTACTCATGCTTGACGACTTTTTTGCCAAGAAAAAAACTGTTTGTTTTGAAGGCTAAGATTGATGATCATGATTGATAAAAAGCTATTCTTGTCCCGAGTCACAAAATCAATTATTTAACCAGCTTATGTACTTGCATAAGCTCATGGTGTATTATTTTTCCCTTCAATCTTAATAATGACACAGTATTGCTTTTCACAATATTAATGTCTCTAAATGTCGCCTTTCAAACAAAATTTTGTCACACAGGCAAAAAATTTTTTTCAAATTAAATCCCCTTCTACTACACCATAGTACTCCTGACTTAAAGAAATTCTTTTCTTTCTTTTTTTTTTTATTGTTGCTTGTGATTATTAAATTAATTTCCTTTTACATTAAAAAAAGAAAAATTTTTTAAATCATTAACCACATGTTGCAATAACTGTCTACTCCCCCCATCAAGAGACTCTTCTTCCCTCAAAATTGGCACTAAAAACGCTAATAATTTTCCAAAAAATACCATCTTTAGATACAAGCACACACATGATAACATTGTTTTCCTTTTCTATTAGAAATTATTAAATTTTCTCCATATTTTTTGTTTTCTTTCCTTCTTTCCTTCTAAGCCATTTCATTTCCACTTTGAAATGGAAAAAACGAACATTTTTCATCTTTGTTTTTTTTTCTTCTTTGGTGAAAATTGTATGTTTTGGGTGGGTACGTCGTCTGTTGCCCATATGCGTAAAGAAAATTAACAGCTTTTCTTTACGTTTTTTTTTATTATTTATTTTTCGTTTCTTGTGAGGAAAAGTAATCATATTTTATGCTACTCCTCGTATGTACATTTATCCACAAACTTATTTTCGCTTTTTTCCGTAAACGCCTACATGTGACGACAAAAAAAACTCCTTAAAATCTTCAAGTTTATGAAGCGTTAAAGAGCGATGAAAGTAAATGAAGCAACGCAACAAATGGCAAAATACAGTGCGTTGTAAAAGTAATTGGGGTTCTGCAAAAAAGCATCTTAAATATTTTGAAAATAATCGAGTCCTGCTTAACAGCCTTCACCTCTGTATGAAAAGTTTCTCCAAGATTTGTACTTCATTGTCCTAAGACCCGCCACTCACACTCCAAACATGGGTGCTGTGGAAAGCTAGGTTGTAATTGGCTGTAATATATGTAAGTAAGCATGGCTCGAACAATAATTCTAGCGCGTCTTTCCAAATGATACTCCTCAGGATGCAACAGATTTCTGTACTCAAATGGAAGTTAAAAAATGTCTTCCTTTTTCGTGTTTGCATACTTTTATTGCTGAGTGTTCATACAAATCTGTCTGTCTTTTTCGATTAAGGAGAAAAGCTTTTAAATACGCCTTCAGTCATATTCCATATGATTTCCTATTACTTTAATTTCTTTTTCTCTCACAGATTTTCTCCAGTAGCCGCGAGGCATGGAAATTTTCTGTTTTCTTTCGGTTTTCCTTTAAATCTTTAAAGGAAATTGAAACATTGTTTCTGAAGACGAAAGAAATTTAATCTTGCTATCCCCCATTTGGTAAAAATGAAAATTAAAATTAGAGACACAGGGGATCATGGGGTTAATGAACTTTAAGCTGCTGATGTCTTTGTCTTCATTTAAAGGCTAAAAACCTATTTCTTGAAAATCATTCTCATTCGCCCCCTCATTTCCCATTATGAAGGGGACTCATAATATTTCTAGCTTTCGAATAATAACTGTTGTTGAGTAAAAGAACACTTCATTACTCTCGTGAAACCTTAAAACGAAGGGTGATTCCACCCTCCCCAGACACAAACCAATTTTAACTGGAGCACAAGAGATTAAAAAAATTGAATTTTTTTTTCAAATATTTTGGCAGGCAAAGGCAAAGTCTTTCAAAGAAAATCTTTAAAATCTTTTGTTGGGTTTCCGTTACCAGTTTTCCATTTTCCTTCTTTACGAAAGTAAAGCAAAGGAAATAATATTTCCATTGAAGGACTTCGATAATTTCCTCCCCCTTGTTTTTATGGCTTTTCGTTCTCATTAAACAGAAAATAGTTTTCTGGGGAAAATTAGGGCTGCTATTACACTCTAATACGATGGTGGTGGTGTGGTGGTGGCAATAGCGCATATTGGCATGAAATCTTTGAAAAGAAAATCTTCAATTATTTTGCAATTTTAAAAGAAAATGCTTTTAAAACTAATGATGATAATAGTCTCTTGAACAAAGGAAAAGTCTTTTAAACAAAGACACACAATTTTCTTGAAATACAATTACTTCTTGCGGTGCTAAAGAATGAGAGATGGGGAACAATTACGAAAGATAGCGATTTAATAGCTTTATTTACTTAATTATTCATTACAACCCTGTAGTAAGGACTACAACCTAGCTGATCACACTACCCAAACACTGTTGTATGTGTTAGTTTTATCCAATGAGTAGCATCGGGACCTACTTTTCATGTCAATTTTTTCAATTTACGCCAAGAGTTTTTGCCAGAAGACTGCTGAAGAGAAGATGCCGAAAGAAATATTTCGTATTGTGCGAGATGTCTGAGCTGGGCAACTTCGAGAGGCAATTCACTGCTTATGTCGAAAACTTATATCCTTTTGTTGTCCCCAGTTGTTAAACTATTCATAATCGCGAATGGCAAACCTTTCACTCGATAAAAAAAAACACTTCAGATGAAAATCATTTAATCGTCTTATCACATCCAAGGCTATGAAACCACTAACCACTGAAGCTTGAACCAAGGTTTATGAGAAAATAAATTTCTTTACATTAAACCTCTCCCCTCCCCCCCACTTCATACTTTATTCCCACGTTAAAGAGTTAGAACACGCTTCCTTCATTAATTAAAATCCATTTAAACTTTGATTGTAAATTTTATTGCCAATCTCTCGTTGGAGATCATCATTAAAATCGTTGATTAAAAATTTCTTTTCTTAAGAGTTTTATAATCTCCTACTCAACCAGATTAAAAAGAAGATGATGATGATGAGGAAGAAGACGAAAATATAACACTT
Organism: Sarcophaga rosellei; assembly: GCA_930367235.1. NCBI lineage: Eukaryota > Metazoa > Arthropoda > Insecta > Diptera > Sarcophagidae > Sarcophaga > Sarcophaga rosellei. Next base: position 7,420,530 of record OV884020.1, on the reverse strand, counting down.
GAAAGTAAAGTAAACACTCCTTTAAAGTTTGCTATCAAAAAACACCTTTTTTTTTGGTGGTGTGCCCTCAAGTCTCAAGTCATTATTTGCCAGCATCATTATCAAGCTCATTACGACAAACACTTTTAAACGAACAACAACTTGGTCTTCTCTATTCTTCTTCTATTCCCTCTTGGAGTAAAAAAAAAATAGATTTTTTTTCTAACATCGTCGCAAAGTCTATTAAATTCTACTCATTTACACCCGGATACCTACAAGTGAGTGTAACGTGGTACTCATATGTATGAGAACTTTTTATTTTTTGGTGGCTTTTTTCTTCATGGACAGGTTCTTTAGAAAAGTTTTTTTGTTTGTTTGTATGTCTTTGTACTAATGAAGTTGGTGGTGGGTGATATGGCAAAAACTTCAAAGTTTTTTAGAGAATTTTAATTCAAAAAAGTTTTTCTTTCTCATTATCAATTGGATTTCTATGAGTTCTAATAAAGTTCTGGAGAGGAAACACAGTAGGAGGAGAATAGTCTTCAGCTAGTACTTACATGCCCAGAGCCATGTTGCAGAATAAATTGGTATAAATTGGCTGCTGCTTTGCTTCCACCATGTCCTTAAAGTCACTGGCCTGTCGGTGGCTACAGATATTAGAAAACTCAGGGGCTTTTTAAGAAACCTCGGGATGATTCAAGGATTAGTGGGGAAAGATTCTTTGTGTGATCACAGACTTCCTTGCCGTACTCTTACTGGTCTAATCTTTCGGGCAATACTCACTTCTATCTATCCAGTGAATTTATAAATCCTAACTGGCATTTCTTAATTTGTGTGAAGATAAATTCAAATTTAATTAGCAAAGACAAATATTCCCTATGTTAACGGTGCTTGTTGCAAGTCATTGACTCAAAAAATGCAATTCATCTACCAAAAAAAAAAATGCAAGTCATCAACCAAAAAAAAAATGCAAGTCATCGACTCAAAAAGTGCAAGTCATATTCCTAAAAAAGCAAGTCACCAACCAAAAAAAATGCAAGTCATCGAATCAAAAAGTGCAATTCATCTACCAAAAGAATGCAAGTCATTAACAAAAAAAAAAATTCAAGTCATTGACTCAAAAAGTGCAAGTCATATTTCGAAAAAAATGCAAGTCACCAACGAAAAAAAAAAATGCAAATCATCAACCGAAAAAAATGCAAGTCATCTACCAGAAAAATGCAAGTCATCAACCAAAAAATGCAAGTCATCTACCAGCAAAATGCAAGTCATATACCAAAAAAAATTCAAGTCATCAACTAAAAAAAAATGCAAGTCATCTACCAAAGAAATGCAACTTGCGAAAAATACAACATTTTCTTGGATATATATATATATATAAGTGCATATTAACTCAATGAGAGTTATTAAAATTTTGAAGTTAATTTCTACACAATTTCATTTTTCATCCTATTTAAACCAATTTATATATAGTTTCGTCGTCTATATCTTCGGTCCCAAGCAAAGCTCGACCCTAAGGAAAATCCTTGATACTATGTCTATCCAGACCACTAGGTCCACTTGCTGTACAAGTCCGTTTTTTATCCGATTTATACAGAGCACTTTTTTTTTGCTAATTTGGCAAAAAGTCGCCTATATCTCCGGTCTAAATTAACGCCCGACCATAAGGAAACCGCTTTTGGAATCCTTGATACCATGGCTATCTAGCCCACTAGTTTCGAGACTAGATCTATTAGCTATTAGCTAATGTTAGAGTTAACAGAGCAATGTTAAGTGGTTAACAGAAAATACGAAAAATAGTCAAGGAAGAAATCATCCAAATATACGACATCAGGGACTTGCTGCAGATATCTGACTATATACAAATTGTAGCCTAAGGTGTTTCTAATTAAACCTAATATTTGGTATATCCCAAATAATTTTGGAACTTGAGATATCGAGCTTCACATATTCACTCTGTTAACAGAGTCTGGGTAGCACGGCGGATGATGGATAGAAGACAGAAGCAATAATTGCTTATTCATGTATCCACAGAAATAGAAACGTGTCTTGCATTGATTTTCGATGAAATGTTGGCTTCCCTTAGACTACTTTAACCTTCTTTATTTAGAATCGCTTGAACACATGTATTGTCTGTTACCTGTCTTCAGAAACATTACTTCTGCATTTGTTGCAGAGATTTGTGGCATGGTAATTCGTTTCTTTGCCTATATCTTCGGTTCCAAGCAAAGCTCGATCTTAAGGAAAACTATTTTGGAATATTTTATACCAAAGCTTTCCAGCTCACTAGGTCCATTTCCCCCTTAAGTCCATTTTTTATCCGAGTTAGATCGATTTTTTTGCTCGTAAAAAAGTTTTTGCTTCCTCGACTTCTATTTTGGTTCTATCCCAAGGGCTACTCGACCGTAATGAAAAATGTTTTGGAATCCTTGATCCAATAGCTGTCTAGCCCACTAGGTTCGAAATCCGCAACTGTTTGAATTTTGACCGATTTATTGAGCGTGTATATAGTAACTATGTTAACAATCGCTGTTAACATTAACATTCACTGTAAAAGAACAGAATACAACTTTCGCAGCTAACTTCACGCATATGTTTATATTCATTGTTTTGGCTTTTTTCTTCTTTCTAAGTCGCTTGAAAATGCATCAAATGTAACGCAAATCGCATAAAATCGACTGATTTGACCCCTAAGTTATCTTCTCATTGAACAGCACATTGCTCTCTAACAAAGCATACCACCAATCAACTGTTATTGTTGGATGTATTTTTCGTAACATAATAGGTGGTAAATTATAAATAATTATAGGATTTATATATTTATAAGCCACCCCAACCATATCAATATATCAATAGCTTAAGTAATGAAAAAAACCCAACCCTGTTGGTGGCGTTAACGATAATTATAGTATAGGCAACACTGTATGCATAAGCATATCATGTGCGACGACTAGTCACTAGTAAGTAGCAATTATTTGCCGAAAGTATACACAATAAAATCAAAATTAATTTGGAAATTTAAAAAAAAAACAAAAAAAAATATTTATGTATGTATGTATTGTTCTGGGCACTTGTCTAAATATTTGCCCCTTAAAAATGTCAAGATTTCTGGGTTGTCATTACTTTTTTTATGGCCTTAATTAACGAATTGCTTGACATTATAAGGGTGGCAAGGCCAAAAAATTATGATTCCACCCCAAATATACTTTTGCAAGTAACCGGATTAGCTGGAAAATGTTTATGACGAATTTCAAACGAATTTTTTAACTTCCTGCTCGTGTGACAAAGAAAAACAATTTTTTTTTGCCTTCAAGTAAAATGCCTTTAAAAATGCATTGTTTAAGGCTAAAAGGATTTCTCTGTTTTCTTCTCTCTTCTCTGCTACACGTATCATCAGCTTATTTTCTTTTCTTCGCTTATTTAAGTTTAATTCAAAAGGAAAAACAAATTTTTTTTTTGGCGTCAGACGTCTGCCAGACATAAAATTTAACAGAGCAGCAGCCCATCAAAACAGTACCACAGAGACAGACGGGATAGGATGTTCGTTGTCTTTTTCAAAAAACAAATTTTTTTATCATTCATTTCCAGCATCTTGTGCATTCATGTAAGTGAGTGATTCACCACAGAGAGAAAAGAAAATGAGTGAGTGAAAAAACCCCCTAGAACGAAAACAATTTTCTAAAAAGGGAGTGATGAAAAGCCTTTAAGGTATAAGCTGTAAGACATGTTAGTCATGTGGTCATGTCACCAGATGACTTGACTATTTTTTTGGCTGACAAAATAGTTTTCAAAACATGTTTTTCGGAGAAAAATTTCTAGAAAAGAAAAATAAAGAAATTGTCAACGGCAATAAAATTAAGGATTTATGGTTGGAAAATTTTTTTTTTTATTACAAATGCTTGTGTAAATATGGTCACAAATTTAAAACTTATTGTCACGTTTAAAACAAAAACAACAAAAAAAAATTACTAAAAAAAGTATTGAAATCGTTGCAGTCTAGTAGGTATTATGTTGGCTTAGATTAGACAAGAACCTGGGGGTGTCAACTCCAGGTCAGATAAACGAAATATGAGAATATTTTTTTTCGGCAGCTTCCTCTCAGCAGTCGCCTGGAATAAATCTGGAAAAACGTCTCGAAAATATGTCTCTTAGGCTGGGTTCTTGTCTTTACTAAGGGGCTTTAAATATTTTCTAAAGAATGACGTCCTATCAGATTCAAGAAATTCTTTGAAAGTTAAAACAAGTTTTGGTTTTGAATATTGTCGATTGAGGCATTTGAACCTAGAAACCGTGATATACAGTAAGCGCCAAAAGTGATTAAACACCACTGAAATAATTCATTTTCTTAGTATAGCGAGAAAAGTAAATGAGAATAGTCGAATAAATTTACAAAAATAAAAACGTTTATTTATTACTTATAAAATGTTAAAACAAAAGCAAGAAATCATGATAAAGGTACTTTATTATACTTAAGAACATAAGAGAAAATTTAAAATTATAGTGGGTGTTGACTCACTTATGGCGCTCACTGTATGACTGCGACATGGCGACTGCATGCCATGGTTTTTTCACATCGAATGCAGTGGAGTTTTTGCTTAGCTTACTTAATGTTCCTGCAACAATTACAGAAAACTCTAAGATGTTGACTGCCGTACAGAGCCATCATCCTTCGAGTTGCGGTAAGATTTGCAGAAACGTCATATTGACCACATACACCACGCAATTGCTTCCAGTCTGGCAAAACCACTACGGGCAGGCACTGACAACATCACTGTATTTAAGGCGATCAACCAAGACAACATAGCTGATCCGGCAATGGATAGCACTGGGAGATACGGGGATTACATAAATTTATAGTTCAGCTGCCTTGAAGCGACTAACAATGTTAACTAGGCCTTGGTCTTAGTTCGTTGAAAGGCCCTTATTGTGCAGGAACAGGCTGGCATTGAGAAGGGCTTCGTGGCATTGTGACGTTTTTGGCTGGCAAGGGGAGGCGGAATAAAGGGCAAGAATCTGTCGATGCGTTTAAATATACTCCCTCTGGGTCACTTCATTTTTGAGGAACAGCTGAGTTTGTAGAATTACCAAGGTTTTATGGCCCAAGTTGAACAATTCTAAAACGGAATAAGTGCTGTAACTGGGAAGGCAATCTATAAGGGTGCCTGCACCCTGATCTTTAGAGGCAAAGACTTATAGTTTTTCACAAGAATATCTTTAAAGTCTTTTGCTCTTTCATTTCCAGTAAACCTCTCCAGGGGATACTTCTTCGAAGTAATCGATCATATAATGAGACAGAGATTGGCCTTTTCATGTTGGAATAGGAGAGATTGAAAAATTTCCACTCTAAGGCTAGACCTAGCTTTTGTAGAATAGATAGGGTCCCGATAGAGGGGACAACAACATTGGATTTTTCCGACCAAGAGTAGATCCTGAAACCGGGAAGGCAATCTGTTAGAATCTTGATAGATTTTTTGATGCGGTATGCCGGCTCTAGAGAAGCTAGGCCGTAATCCTGACTGAAGGGTTGTAATGGCCAATTATGTATGTATGTATGGCGTCTCTAGGGCCTTAGCAGATTTCTGGAAAAGTTTCTCAAAAATCTGTCATTCGGAGTCGACGTTAAACTGTAGGTCCCGGCACTCAAGTATAAAATTAAGGCACACGACATGAGTGGTGTGAGAATCTAGGCCGTAATCCCGACTGAAGAGTTGTAATGGCCAATTATGTATGGCGTCTCTAGGGTAAGGACCAGTTTGTGGGACTAAGAGCTCTCCCTACATTCTACCGAGTTTGTAACGATGTGAAGTCTGCAAAGTAAACTTTGTGTCATTATTATGGCTTGTAAAACTCAAGACTTTTGTTTGGAGTTTTCTTTAATTGTCGCTGTTGAGTTAGCCTCGGCCAGGAATATTGATTATTGTATTTAGAGTTTCATTACATTTTCTCTGTCGAACTTTCTTTCAATTTCTTTACTTTTAGACAACTTTTCTTTAGTCTCTCTCCTCTTTTTCGGATCTATTTGAGTTTTAAATTTTGATTTAGCAACTATGTTTGGTTTGTCCTCATTTGTATGAAAGTAGCCACATTGAAACGTTTTTGGTGCTCGAGTGGAAATATAAACTGAGTTTCGGATTACTTTAAACTTTCTTTCTTAAAAAAAATATGTTTAAATATTGTACAGTAGGGTATAGATTATCACTGGTGCAATTAACTGTGAATAACAATTATTCGAAATCGATAACGAAAGCAACATATTTTATTTCAATTGATCGTGGGATTTCAAAGCATGTATTATGCATCCATTTTGGATGCTTCCCATACCATTCATCCTAGATAATTGATACCCTACTGTATTCGATTTGGAATTTAAATGTTTTTTATATTATTTTTATTTTTTTATTTCATTTTAATTACCCTGCGGACTTGCTTCGTGGCGTTTCTGGTATCATTAAGTCAATAAACAGTGATTTTCATTAAACTTTTCATATCAAATTTTTTATTTATTTTTTTTTTTTTTATTTTTAATTTTATATTAAAAACTCCATTTAATGTCTTTTAATAAAAAAAACGCCATTTAATTTTTGTTTTTGTTTTCGTTTTTTAATTCAACAAAAAAATTTCTGAAGAAATCAACACAGAAAGAAACATTTTATTGAGTTGCCTATTAAGACTGAACAACGAGAGACAATTAATGTCTTAATAAAGGCCTTTATATGGGTGTTGATTTAATGACGTTTCTTGTTGTTTCTTTTTTGATAACTTGGCTTAAATGTGGCAGTTTAAAGTTGATTTTTAAATATTTTTCTGTTTCACTTGAATAAATATTTCTTAGATTTTTATGGCTTTAAGTCATAATTTTGTCACAATGTTGTAAAACTAACTTTTTTTCTTCTCTATAAAACTCAACAACAACGTCTCTGTGAATTTAATTGAGCATGAAAATTGTAGATTTTCAAGACATTTTAACCAGCGTTAGGGAGTTGAAAAAAAATTTATTTTTTAATTATTAGTTTTACAAAAACTTGATAAGAAATAGTTTTCGAAAACCGTTTCACTTGAAAGCTTTTTCTAAAAAAAATATATTTTTTCTTTACTGTACCATGCGATTGTTATTAACATTTAATGGCAGTTTAAAAAAAATTTTGTTTTAATTATTTAAAACGTCAAGGAGAGGAAAAAGAAGTAAAAAAGCTGTCTGAGTATGTTTGTAAAGTAAAGAGATAAAAATCATTACACGTACATTAGATTATAGAAACGGCTTAAATGCGAATCAATTATTAAAACTTAAGTGAGAAATGAACATGATAATTAAACGTAAAATAAGAAATAAAATGCTTGTAAGATTCCATAAACATTTAAAAAACGTGTTTAAAATTGACTTCAACTCATGAAAAAAATGTTTTAAAATTTCGAAAAATTGTCCCAAACATTTTGGGACACTTATTTTGACTTAAATGAAACTAAATCTACTTTTTAAAACACCTAAATCTTATTGTGGAACAAAAAAATCATTTTATCTCAATTTAGGAAAAAATTGAATTTGTCCCAAAATTTTTAGGACACTTATTTTGACTTAAGTGAAGCTAAATCCACATTACAAAACATCTAAATTACTCTAAAACCTTGTAGGTACGAAAAATTCATTTTATCTCAATTTAGGAAAAAACTGAATTTGTCCCAAAATATTTGGGACACCTATATTTAAGGCAAATTAAACTAAATCAACATTCTGAAACACCTAAATTACTTTATAATCTTATTGTAGGAACAAAAAATTAATTTTACTTCAATTTAGAAAAAAATTTAATTTTTCACAAACATTTTGGGACACTAATTTTGACTTAAGTGAAACTAAATCTACTTTCTAAAACACATAAATTGCTTTAAAATCTTATTGTGGAACAAAAAAAATCATTTTATCTCAATAGAGGAAGAAATTTAAATTGTCCCAAAATATTTGGGACACCTATATTTAAGGCAAATTAAACTAAATCAACATTCTGAAACAGCTAAATAAACTAAAACACATAAATTACATTAAAATCAATTTTCTTGACTTTAGGAAATATTTAATTTGTCCCAACATATTTAGGACACTTATTTTGACTTAAGTGAAGCTAAATCTACTTTCTAAAACACATAAATTACTTTAAAATCTTGTTGGAGGAACAAAAAAATTCATTTTATCTCAATTTAGGAAAAATATGTATTTGTCCCAAAGAAATTTGGGACACTTATATTTAAGCCAAGTGAAACTTAATCAACATTCTGAACAATTAAATTATGTAAAATCGATTTTCCTGCCTCTAGGAAATACATATTTAAATTGTCTCAAAAATTTTGGGCCACTTGTTTTTGATAAACGATATTAGTTTGAGACAATGCAATTAAGGCTAAATCTACTTTATACTTTCATGAAAGCTATATAATCTAAAATTTTGTATATTTTGATAGAAATATAAATTGTGACAAAATTTTTGGGACACTTATTTTGAACCAAGTTTAATGTAAAACAATAGGGTAAAGCCTAAAATTGCTTTGAGCCCTCAGCGGAACTAGAAAATTCAAATTTATTCCGAATTTTTGACAAAATTTAAGTTGTTCCACATTTTTTGGGACATTCATTTATAAGAATTTGATTTTATACACATTTTTCAGCGAGCCAAGAATTATTAGAACAAATATTTTTGAATATCCTTTGAGATATATTAAGTCGTAAACAACTTTTAAGGTGATGTAGGTTTAAATTATGGTTAAAAATTGATTTCAGAAATTTTCAGAAAAGTATGAAATTTGTCACACATTTTTGGGACACTTAATTTGAAATCAAAGTTTAATTAATTGATCTTTTGGCAATCACAAATTGTTTTAATTAGTTATTGGGGTTGTAAATACTTGATGTATTAAAAATTTTAAGGAAGTTTAGTTGTCCCAAAACTTTTGGGACACATTATTCTAGGCCAATTACATTTAAAATCCGTGGAAAAAATGTAATTAGCCGGTCAGATGTTAAAGGAAATGAAGGTTTTTACATAATGTCTTACTTTAAGAGTGTCACAAAAATTTTGGGACAGTTTTTTGTGGCATTTTTCATACGAAATCAGCCAAAGAATGCTAATATGTAGGAAGATAAATGGAATTATATTTGAAATTATATTTAGAACAGTTTCTGACACTAATATACTTTCAACACTTATCACACAACCCTCGCAAAATGAGTTACAAATTAAAATATTTTATTTTAAAATATTTTTCCTAATTAGCTACTGTTATAATACTGTTTTAAAACATTATTTTCATATAACAAGGCCGGTTTAGATTTCTGTTTTTTCTGAAGGAGCAGCAGACATAGAGACGAAAACGGTGAAAGGCCAGCAGGCAGTCCACTTGTCACTGTTTTTCTGTTGGTTTCTTTTCGAAGTCATATTTTTTTTTAATTAGTCTGCCTTGCTATCCGGCTGCCATAAAGCCATACAAATCATGTTAAACAACGTAATTAGTTGACACCTAATGAAGTGCATTAAGAAGAAAAAAAGTTTGTTTTCTGTTCATTTTTAAATTTTTAATTTCAAATAAATCAATCCGTGTGTAGTACAGTGTAGTGTTTATTACGGGGTAATCAACCCAAACTAAATTGTGTCTAATAAATCATTATTTTCAGATTTTTATTTCAAGTTTTCAATCGATTTGTGAATATTTTAAGCCAATATTTTGACAGTTTGTTTGGAAAGTGTTGACGTGTTGTAATGACCTACAAAAGTTATGAAAATTTTTAATTACTTGTTTTTAAATTCGAAAGGATATTAAGAGAGTAACAAATGACAAACCTTTTACTGAATGAGTTACACTTGACATGAAAGATTTTTATAGAACTTGGAACTTTCGAGAAGTTGCCAGAGCCATATTAAATGCAGTATACATGAACCAAAAGCGAACATTTCCAGCCAGTTGTGGTAAAATTGTATAGTATTTCGAGTGTAATGGGCAAGAATGACAAAAACAAATCAGCAGCAATTTCTAGAAGTTGCCAGAGCGTTATTAACTGCAGTATATATGGACCGAAAGGAAACATTTCCAGGCAGTTGCAGTAAAATTGTATAGTATTTCGTACATAATGCCCAGATTTAAGTATTATAAAGAAGAAAGACAAGAACAAATCTGCATTGATTTCTAGAAGTTGCCAGAGTGTTATTAAATTCAGTATATATGGACCGAAATGGAATATTTCCAGACAGTTATAGTAAAATTTAATAGTATTTCGTGCATAATAACCAGATTTAAGCATTGTAAAGAAGAATGACAAGAACAAATCATCAGTAATTTCCAGAAGTTGCCAAAGCGTTATTAAATTCAGTATATATGGACCAAAAGAGAACATTTCCACGCAGTTTGTATTAAAATTGTATAGTATTTCGTGCATAATGGCCAGTTTTAAGCATTATAAAGAACAATGACAAAAACAAATTACCAGTAATTTCTGGAAGTTACCAGAGCATTATTAAATACGGTGTATATGGACCGAAATGGAACATTTCCAGGCAGTTTGTAGTAAAATTTTATAGTATTTCGTATATAATGACCAAGTTTAAGTATTATAAAGAACAATGACAAAAACAAATCACCAGTAATCTCTAGAAGTTGCCAGAGTGCTATTAAATGCAATATATATGGACCGAGGGGAAACATTTCCATGCAGTTGTAGCAAAATTGTATAGTATTTTGTGCATAATAACCAGGTTTAAGCATTATAAAGAAGAATGACAAAAACAAATCACCAGTAATTTCTAGAAGTTGCCAGAGCGTTTTTAAATGCAGTATATATGGACCAAAAAGCGAAAATTTCCAGCCAGTTTGTAGTAAAATTGTATAGTATATAGCCATTATAATTGTATAGTATTTCGTGTGTAATGGCCAAGTTTAAGTATTATAAAGACACAAAATAATTTGATAGAAGGACAATAGCAAATCAGCACTAACTTCTAGAAGTTGCCAAAGCGATATTTAATGAAATATGTATGAATCGAAAGGGAACGTTTTCAGGCAGTTTACTAATATCCAGATTTAAGCATTTTAAACAAATAAAAATGTCATTTAAATCATGGTTTTATTCATATTTTATTTCAGTTTTCACCGAACAATGGAAATTAAAAAATTTGATTTTTAATTCTTATTAAAATAAAATGATTTCTATTTAAAATTTTAATCACAAATTTTATGGTTATTGCCTCCCCTTCTGCTCCCCTTCATTTCATTAAATTTATTCATAAATTTGTTGTGATTGAATTTTTATTACAAAAATTAAATTCTGAATGGAGGATTATCGTTTGAATTTCGTTACAAAAAAAAAAATTCTTTTTTAATCTTTTATTAACAAATAATAGCCATTAAAAATATGAAGAAAACAAAAAAAAAACGTTTTATTTTCAAACTTTATTTTGAATTCTAAGCAGCATTTGAAATTGAATTGCTTTTTAATAAAGTGATGGTGAATGCCTATGCCAGCATATACACAGAGGCAAAGCCAAAGCCAAAGCATTTTATGTTTATAAAAGCATTTCATTGTTAAATAACAAAAAAACAAAATTAAATTCGATTTTATTGGACTTAAACAGGCTTAAAAAATAAACGTTTTATGGCGGCCTTAAACCACAACCTCACTTACAACAATGGACTCGCACAGCAAGGCAAGCATTTGTTGAGTGGTTTACCATGTTTTTGGAAAATTTTACATGAAAATCAAAGAGAAAGAAAATTTAAAAGAAGACGAAGAGAATGTAAAGAGTAATTAAGTAAAGTATTTAGAGAAAGGAAGCAACATAAAGGACCACTAACCAAATCACTGTAATGACAATGGCAAATAATCCCCATGAAAAGAGTCTAAAAATTGTTTAAAAAATTTTTTTAAATTTTTTTCTTTCTTTTCTTTAATTAAACCTACTTTGTGTCTTTTTTTTATTTTTTTTTTATCAAAAACGTTTTCTAATACCCACCGTTTAAATTTCTTGATTAAAATTCAAATATTTCAGATAAACATTGCAAAAACTAGCTGTCAGTGTTATTGTCAGCGTCATTAAATTAAGAAAAAATCTTTTTTTTTTTTGCAATTATTAATCATTTACATATTAATTGTAAACAAATTATTATTCTAATAAATATTTCTAAAGCTGTTTTACAAGCAACTACGTAGGTTAAGTGGGAAGTTTAGAGGCAAGCCAACTATAGAGGAATATTAAAATAAAAATAGCGTATATAACAGCTTAAAAACGATTTCAAAATGGCAAATTTTTTATTACGTGTTACGCTTTTTTATATACAATCAACACTAAGGGGATGGCCCCTACTTATGTAGTCTATTGCGGTGTTGGAACTAGGAAGAGCGAGGTAACATTTATAGACGTTAGATTACAATCTAGCCGTGCTTTTGATATTTAAAAAACTGAGAGAATAACAATAACAAACCAACAATAATTTCTAGAAGTTGCCAGACCGATAACACAGTCCTGCAAATTTAAACTTTTTTTTCAATATGGTTTTTATAAACTTCGACCGCCATATTAGATCCGCGATTTTGAATTTTTTAAATCTGAATGAAGATATGTAATCAGCGACCCCAAAAACCCCTGAGTAACAATTTTCAAGTTAATCTGATTAGTTTTTAAGGACCTCCGTAATGTGTTCCTTTCTCTCTTGCACCATTTGACATAAACCCACCCCCTACTTTAAGGGTGCATGCAATCAATTTGGCTTTAGGCTCATTTTAATGAGTAAAGATCAATTGTCAATTTCTGACAATAGCGATGGTTTTAGCACGTCAGTGTTTAGCTCTACAATTTTTCAAAAAATGGCCAAAAACGCTATATTTAGGGGTTTCAACCCCCCTTTTTCTTGAAAACCCATGCAGGGCTGTGTAATAGATGAAGTAAGAATGACACAGAAAACTTGCTGGAAAGCTTTCCAGCAGAACAACGATTTTCTTGTAATGCATTTTATGCTATTCACTAACCAATCGCTCACCAAAGGAAGGGATCTACTTAAAGGCGGGAAGTATTTAGAAAAAATTAATTTTCGAAAACTAGTCCCCCCCTCTTTTCCTCATGTACAATTCGTTTTAGTAGCGATAGAACAGTGACGCATAAACCACATTGCAACAATGTTCCAAAGAATCAAAAGATTTGAATACTCATACATACATACATTACAATCCTTCAGTCAGGATTCCTACTCCGTCGACTCCGAACGACATATATTTTTTGAGAAACTTTTTCATGGAAGGTTATTGTTTACCCTCAGAGTTTTTGTCTGCTGAGAGGAAGTCGCCGATAAAATATTTTTTTTGTTTTCATATTTCATTTTGATGTCTGGCCTGGGGCTCGAACCCGGGCTTTTACGTCTAATAAGCGATCGAACACACTACCTACTAGACTACGGCGACTACAGTTGAATACTCTGTCTTAAGTAATAAGCGTCTTCGTGTTTTGTATGCACGAGTAGCCCCAAATCGTACTTAGAGGCTCCAGCCCCTGCACGAGAGTTGTATTCCATAAATTGTAAGAAGAAATGTCGACATGGTCTTGTAGCTAGTGTATTGATTGGCTTATTAGACTAGAGTCCGTGTTGCAAATTCCAGCTCAGATATTTCGAAGAAAACGAAAAATGGATAAAAATATTATTTTAGGCGACTTCCCCTGAGCAGTTTTCTTGCAAAACACTCTGAAAAGTAAATAAAATTGCCATGAAAAGTTTCTCAAAGAACTGTAGTTCTAAGGCGACATTAAAGTGTAGGCTCCGGCACTCAGAGACAAAATAATTGCAAACGACACTGGCGTGGCGTGAAAAACTAGGTTGTAATCCTCACTAAAGCATTCCTTTGGTCAGTTAAGGAACTAAGTTATCAGAAATTTCGGCGAAAAATTTGAATTTTTCGATACCATGACGTTTTCAAGTAATTGGCCTATATTAGGGCCCATTAGGGTGAATTTTTGCATCCCTCCATCTATATAAAGTTCAAGTCACGTAACAATTACAGACGGCTATGCCGTTGACAAGGTAGCTGACTGTTTTGGTGCTAGGGTAGTAGGTTAGGTTAGGTCGCAGTGGTAGCTCTGATATCACAAAGCTCACTTAGCACGCATAGCGGCCCGTTGTAATGCCACGAGTGAACGCAGTCCATGTACTGATCAGATTCCACCAAAATCAGGGAAGAGGAAGAAGTTGGTCAGCGCAAGGGCTGCACTAGGGGAGTAGGATTTTTTCAAAAAAAAATTTCTTCAACTTCTGAGACATCAATGCTGATTGATTATAGAAAAGCTCTTTCATTGCGAAAAAGCGACGATTTGATAATTATTGCGATCTGGAGGTACTACTATGATGTAGATATGCTAAACTAGGGCTAAAGCAGCAGGTTTACAATGCTAATTTTTCGAATAAAATTTTCTTCAGCTACATCAACTGCCATGCTCAGTCTGGAGTTATGGTTAAAACACAAAATAGTCGTATAGAGGGCTTAGAAAGTTCAAAAATAATTGTGGAAAAGCCATTGCCATTTGGAAAGAAATTGAGTGTTTGGAAAGAATTATGATCTGCAATTGTTATTGGAATGTATTTATGACTCGGTAAGACTTTGTCTTTTTTAAGGACGCTGTACAATGGGTCAATTCGACCTCCGGGTACTGTACTTGCCTTAATTGACAAGTACACTTCCTCTAACCTAACCTAAGACTTTGTCCGACTTTGTTTTTGACTTTTAATTGACAATTATGAACAGTACCGAGTGAGGTTTTAACAAAAGCCACTTAACAAGGCCGGTTATGGCTTTATTGCACGAGAAGTGATGTCAGTTTGTAGCCACAAAGTTTTGTGTATTTTAAAGCCACTCATTTTATAGATTTAAATAAGACCAGAAACCAGTTTTTTTTTTCTATTTATATTTGCCTATTAATATAATTAATTTTAATTTTATATTATTTATATTGTTTTGTTATTATTTTCATTCATCAAAAAAAAAATTCCAAACAAAAAAAAAATATTTTTAATCCGATTATACAGTCATTTTTCATTGATTGCTTTTTGGTTGATTAATAATAACACTTAACCAGCTCTGCCAGGCAAACTCTGCCACTGAGCTTTACTCTGCTGAGCAGAGTTCTTAAATAGCAACCATTAACCTCTGAATATACAGTAAAACAGGAAATAAATTACAAACAAAACACAAAAACAAAATCCTATACGAGCACAATAACAGTACACAGGGAGCAGAGATAAAAGAGAGCGTTATACTTAAAGAGATAATTGAGTAATCAAAACAGCACCCGCATATGCATGCAATACATATTATAAAGGAAAACAACAACAACAATTAAAAACATAACTGGATTAAATAACCACACACCAATAAAGCATAAACAGCACTGTGCGCTGTGATATCAGCCCTCAAGTGAATGAACAGAGCAGAGCTGGATAAGGCAAATTAACACAACAAAGAGGGGGGCAAAGAATTATTATCAATTAAATTCAAATGGTGGTCAGGCAGAATTGAAAAGAATACATTTTAAACTGTTATGTTTTGCTTTAATTAACCCCAGGTTCCAGTGATAAAAGCAAAACATACAGATTTAACGTTCATCATCGGGATTTAAGAATTCTTTTTTCTTAAATTTATTTCTTTGTTTCCTTTGAACAAATACGTCATAAAATTAAAAATTTAAATGTTTTTCTTTTTTATTATTATTTTTTTCTCTTTCCGGACAGCACCCCCAAACTAAATATTTGTTTTTATTTTTATTTTTTCTTTCCAAAACATTATTTTTCAATTTGCCTTTGGTTCGGAAAATAGCCCCCCCAAGGGCAATTTTTTATTGTAATTTTTTTTATGGTTTTTAATCATCATAAAATCAGACTCTTTCGAAAGGGTTTCTTTCCTTTACATATTGTTATACAGATCATTTGTCTCAGAGCTAATTTACACCCATCAACGTAGACTCCTCAAGTCTTTATAGTTCTCCAAAGAAAAAAAAAAGAAAACATAAATGGCTGTAAAATCTCTTGATGATGGAAGCACAACAGCATTCAAATCATAAAAACTTAATTCTTTTACAACAACAAACCATTATGCCAATATCCAATTGGAGATATAAATTGGAAAAACAAACTTATAGCCTCTGCATGATTGTTGTATTGAAAATTTGATGAGCGCAATGCATGTTTCTCATTAAAAAAAAAATTTGAAAAAATTTAATTTCTAAGCAAGAAAAGTATCAAAATTGTTGGATTGTGTACGTTTAAATGTTTGGAAAAATATATTTTCTTCAGTCAAAAAAAAGTACCAAAAAAAGTACTTTTGCATAAAAGTACCAATAGAAGTTATTTTGCCAAAAAAAAAGAGCCAATAGAAGAAAAAGTACAAATAAATGTGCTTTTGCGAAAAAGTACCAATTAGAGTACTTTTTCGAAAAAGTGCCAATAAAAGTACTTTTGCCAAATCTATTTGGATTGAGTGGTCTAGTAGGTAGTATGTTGGCTCATTGGACGAAAACCCCGAGTTCGAATCCCAGGTCAGACATCAAAAATATGAAAATATTTCTTCGGCGACTTCCTTTCAGCAGATTTCTGGCAAAAACTCTGAGAGTAAAAATTGCCATGAAAATCTTCTCAAAAATGTGTCGTTCGGAGTCGTCTTTAAACGGTGGGCCCCGCTACTCATGTATAAAATTAACGCACACAACACGAGTGGTGTGAGAAGCTAGGACGTCGTACCATGGGTCAGTTCGACCTCCGAGTACTGTACTTGTCTGAGTTGACAAGTACACGTCCTCTAACCTAACCTAGCCAGTAACAGTAGTTTTGCCAAAAAGTACCAACTGAATTATTTTTTCGAAAAAGTACCAATAAAAGTAGTTTTGCCAAATCTATTTGGATTGAGAAGAATCTTTGCCTTTTTTTTTTTGCAAAAAAGTACCAATAAAATTACTTTTGCCAAAAAGTACCAACTTTTTCGAGAAAGTACTAATAAAAGTACTTTTGCAAAAAAAGTATCAACTAAATTATTTTTTCGAAAAACTGCCAATAATAGTACTATCTATTTGTATCTATTTGGATTGAGAAGAATCTTCGCCTTTTTTTGCAAAAAAAGTACCAATAAAAGTACTTTTGCCAAAAAGTAGCAACTTTTTCGAAAAAACTACCAAAGAAAGTATTTTTGCTAAATCTATTTGAATTGAGAAGAGTCTACGCCTTTCTCCATCATCATTTTTGCTTGGTATGCCTTGCCAGAGAGCTCTTCTCAATCCATTGAAAGTTTCTAAACCTATAATCGCCGCAGAAGCTCGCCCTTTTCGCAAGCCAAACAGTAATCCCCCTTGTCCTAGTCTTAGATGTTAATCGCGCTATCGTAAGCAGCGGGCTTAAATTGGGAAGCCGATTCTTAAACAATAGTCCTGCGGGTCATATTTGACTACATCTTTGAATTGGACACTTAAGGCTTTCCTGCAAGCCCTCTGGCTTTCCTCCGAAACGCTCTCTATATGTATACGACTTTCATATCAGATTACTACCTGGTAACATTTCAAAATATTCTGCCTCCATTTCTCGTGTTGTTTAACCCCAATTAGAAGATGATTCTTCATTCTTCTTTTCCCTGGCTCAGATTCAATTAAATTCACACTAACGTGCACCACGAGCTTACAAGCTCAAGAACTCTTTGAACGATATTACAGAGATTCTATACAAATTTGCCTCTTTCTACCGTTAACGCCGAAAATGAAAGGGTTCTCTGTTTTATTTCCTCTTTATCTCCTTCATTTGAATCGTGTCACCGAAAGAAAAATATGGTTCAAGGGAAATTATGACCATAATATCGATCCAGCACGAAACAGCAGAATAACAGCGGCATATCTCTTAAAGCATATGTGTGTGAAGACAAATTCAAATTTAACTGGCAAAGACAAGAACCAAAAATTTTAACAGATCTAATGTTAGAGTTAACAGAGCAATGTTAAGTGGTTAACAGAAAATACTAAAAATAGTCAAGGAAGAAATCACCCAAATATCCGATATCAGGGACTTGCTGCAGATATTCCACTATATACAAATTGTAGCCTAAGGTGTCCCTAATAAAATCCAATTTGTATATAGTGGGATATGTGCAGCAAGTCCCATTTTTCCACAATATCCATCATCCGTCATCCTACCCAGGCACTGTTAACATAGGGTATATTTGAATCCCAATATCTCCAGTTCCAAAATTATTTGGGATATACTACTTATTGGGTTTTATTAGGGACACCTTAGGCTACGATTTGTATATAGTCAGATGTCTGCAGCAAGTCTCTGATATCGTGTATCTGGGAGATTTCTTCCTTGACTAGTTTTCGTATTTTCCGTTAACGATTTAACATTGCTCTGTTAACTCTAACATTAACTCTGTTAAAATTTTTGGTTCTTGTCTCTGCTAGTTGAATTTGAATTTATCTTTACACACATTTAAAGCATCCCTGTCAGCAACTTTTTCGATGTCCTTAAAGGCGGTAATTGTGGAAAATTTTTTTTCTACATCAACTGAATCGCTTAGTCCCTCTTCAAATTATGTTTATTGGTGGTATATGCCGCATATGCCGAGCAATTTTCATGTGTAGGAGACAATATTCCATGTTTAGCTGAAGGGGGGCATTACAAGGAGAAAGTTTAGCAGAAGTGATCCTTTCATAGTAATGTGTTGCGTGAAACAGTACAGTGTTCGAACATCTTTTGGCTTTGGCGGACATGAAGCATTGGTCAAATTGATCCAATCATCATAGAAGAGCGATGCCAAAAATTGAAATAATTTGGTTACACCTTACAGCGACAAAGGCCAAGAAGAAAGAGGCTAAACCTACCGTACGAGTAGAGAGTACGAGAGTAAATTTGATTTGAAGAGAAAAATCAACTCAAGCAGATATGAACGTAAAAGGTGTGATGTTGTCGACTACAAATCATTCAAATTCAAAAAACTTGAAACCTGGTTTCACTTCTCAACCCAATGGAATAACATTTCTTGATGTTTAAACTAAATTAACCAAAAAGAAAACAAGAAATTTAAATCATATTTTTAAAATTGATTCCATTTTAAAACTATCATTTAAGACACCCACTTGCAGTTGTTTAATCTCCCTCGTATGTATGTTTTTCTTCTTGTCTCAAGCTGTTTGGTTATAAACTTTGCTAGAGCTTCAGCTGGTGCTGATGCTGATGCTGTGTAGCTGTGGCTGTGGCTGTCTCTGTTTTTAAACAATTTTCAATAAATTATTCATGAATATTTTTTTCTATTTCTTAGTTATTGTTGTTGTTGTTGTTATTTTTTAATAATTGTTGTTGTTGTTTTTATGGAAATATTTTTTTTATGATTTTTTTTTTTATTACTTTCCCCCCCGCAGTAAATGTTTGCTTTTCTAAATCAAATCAAGAAAAAAATAAAAAAAAATAATGGAGAAGAGAAAAAGAGAATCAAAAACTATTATTTATTACAATAGTTTGGTTGTTTTTGTTATTATTGTTGTTGTTGTTGAGTTCAAAACTTTTAATAAAAAAATATAACAAAACAAAACAACAACAACAGCAATAAATAAAAAAGAAGCCATAAATAATTTATTTGTTTTGATTTTCTTTCTTTTTTTTATTTATTTGCTCTTCATTCAGTCTATTTTGATAGAAAAAGGTACCCAAAAAAAATCTAAAAGTACCTCTCGCACCCATAAATTTTTTCAAGACAATAATTTTGAAGAGGAAGATTTAAAACGGAAACTTAAAGAAAGAAAAACATAAAAATAAAATTTAATTTGATTACAAATAAGCTGCTTAAAATGATTTACAAGGCAAAATTTAATTGGCTTGAGATCACACAAAAAAAAAGCCTTGAACCCATAGAAATCGATTTATGCATTTAGTGATTACAAAACCTTGGCTTTGCAAAGGCTGCCAGCTCTGTAAAATATCTTTCATTTGAAATGTCATTTAATGAGTATAAGGTTTTTCGTAAGAAAAAATAAAAAGAAAATGAATTACTCTTTCGCTAGCAACTTCTAGAACTTATCTGTTGATTTGTTATTGTCATATTATTCGTGGTTATTCGATATATCCGATAAGACTACCAGTGCGATGAATACTAGGAACTCTTAAATTTTTTCCTGAGTAAAAGGATTAGATCGTATGACAACAGAAGAATGCGTAAAAGTGGTTCAAAACTAACAGGACAAAAGTTATAATTCACAAGTCGTTACTTTTCTCAAAATTATGGAGTGATTATGGCGGCCGTAATCGATCAAGATGGCACAGTCTAGTATGTTGGCTTATTAGACGATAAACCGTGGTTCAAACACGAGTTCATGTATCTCGATAAAAAAACATTCATACATACATAATTGGCCATTACAACCCTTCAGTCAAGATTACTTCTCACACCACTCTTGATGTGTATCTTAATTTTATACTTGAGTGGCGGGACCTACAGTTTAACGTCGACTCCGAACGACAGATTTTGAGAAACTTTTTCATGGCCGGATATATTTACTCTCAGAGAGTTTTTGCCAGAAATCTGCTGAGAGAAAGTCGCAGAAGAATAATTTTTTTTTTTTTCATATTTTATTTTGATGTCTGGTCTGGGGTTCGAATCCGGGCTTTACGTCTAATAAGCGAACACACTACCTACTAGACTACGACGACAAAAAAAAAACTGATTAAATAAAATTCCTATAAAGATCGAAGTTCTAGAAATGTAGCTCCTGCCCACTCATGGATAAAATTAACACACGCCAACATGTTTGGCATGAAAGGCTAGGTTTTAATCCCGACTAAGGGTTTGGAATGACCAATTAAGTAAATAATCAGGGGAATGTAGAAAATTATTAAGAAATTTAAAGGGGCCAGGCCTTTGAATCATCGTAATACGCTCTGTGCTGAAACTCTCGCTTCTGTTTGGTGCCCGCTGTGTCCTTCTTAAAATTTAAATTTTATTGATAATTTTCGTTTTATAGGTACTTTTTTGGTACCTCTTGGTACTTTTAAAAATTCTTTAATTTTATAGATAATTTAACAATTTAATTACATACATAGTTTATTATCGGGTTTTTATTTACTATTTTTATTAAAAAGGGGTAATTTGAAAAAAAGTATTTTTTTTTGGTACTTTCTGATATCTTTGTAAAAATGGGAATTCATTCGAAAATTTTTAAGCTTAAGGCGTGTTTCTGCATATTTTCTACACAATGTTTTTAGTTTACAAGGCAAGTATCTTTATGAAATAGTACTTTTTTAGAACCTTTTTAAAATCGCAAATTTCGTAGAAAATTTTAAACTTAAAGCGTATTTCTGCATATTTTCTATACTAAGTTTTTATTTTACAAGGCAAGTATCTTTATGGTACTTTTATGAAATAGTACTTTTTTGACTTGTTAAAAACGTAAATTTCATAGAAAATTTTAAACTTAAAATTTGTTTCTTCATATACTCTACACAAGGCAGCATATTTTAATACAAAAAAAAACTTTTATGGTACTTTTATGAAATAATACTTTTTTGGTACTTTTTAAAAAACCTAATATTTTGTCTATATTTATACTTTACTCGTGCAATACCATTAAAATATAAGAAAGAAACATTTTAAAAAGTATTAAAAGGGGATTCAAAAAGTACTATTTTCCACAAGTACTTTTTGAAAATAATATTTTTTATGTTTATACTTTACTCGTGCAATGCAATTAAAATATCAGAAAGAAACATTTTAAAAAGTATTAAAAAGGGATTCAAAAAGTACTATTTTCTACAAGTACTTTTTGAAAATAATATTTTTTATATTTATAGTTTACTCGTGCCATACCATTAAAATATAAGAAAGAAACATTTTAAAAAGTATTAAAAAGGGAATCCAAAAAGTACTCTTTTTCACAAGTACTTTTTGAAAATAATATATATTTTTCTTTTAAATTTTGGCCTTAATAATGGGCTTTTTGTTTAATTTTAGGTTTTCTTGTTTTCTTTTATATTTTTCCCTCTTTTTTTTTTTGTTCTATTTCCTCACTTTTATTGTCTCATTTACCGTTCGTTTGTAATTTATATTCTAAAAACAAAACGTTTTATGGGATTTCAAATTATTTTTTGTTTGTTTGTTTAGAAAACTTACTGTAGAGTGAGACAAAAGAAAAAATACACAAAACAAACTTTTTTGTGTGTGTATGCTTTGGCGTCCGCGGTACTTTTCATGTGGCGGCCTGAAAGTAATTATTGTCTGCATAGAAGAAAAATTTGTATAAATTTGTTGCTGTTGTTGTTGTTGTTGTTATTGTATGTGGCTTTACTGATAGCCTATTTATAAAAATTTATTTGTGTTTGTTGTTCTTGATCTTGTTTGATCTTTTGTTTATCATTTCGAATAATTTTTTTCCAATTTTTTTGTTGTTGTTGTAAAAATATTGCGTGTTTATCGATCATTTTCTTGTTTCGTTTTCATACAATTCGTTTCACCTTTTTCGACAAATTTATGGCCTGCAATGATTTGTTTTTCTCCCTGTTACGTGTTTACAAGATCAATTGGGGAAAATGGACTTCTGGTTTTCGTTTCTTAAATAATGCATTAAAAACTCATAAATTTTATTGGAAAAACACAATTTGTTTCTTAAATTGCTGTGATGTATTGTGGCGTGTGTGTGTGTGGTGGGGTTTGCTTAATTAAGATTTATTGGGTTTTAATTTATTTTCTACTTTTTTTCATCTCTTTTTTCATTTTTATTTTAAATTGAAAACATAAAATTTTTATTATCAAGAAGATGAAAGAAAACTCATATGTATGTATTCTCTTTTTAATTGCAGGTATGTACACTCTGTTCTATTAACTATAAATACACAGAAGTTTGAAAGATTTACCACCACCACAGTAAGTTTTATTTTTCTTTGAAAATAACCTACAAATTTATAAAATTACCCGAAATCTTGTGAAAAATTCGGTTTTATTAAAGAAAAAAAAGTGAAAAAAGTACTTTTTATTGAAAGGTCCAAAATAAAATTGTTTTTACTGAAAATTATGTTCATTGGTTAGTTTTTTGTTAACAAAAATTAGAACTTTCAATACAATTTATTAAAACGTACCTTTTCTGTACATTCTGTAAAAAGGTACCAACTAACAGCTTTCTTAAACAATAGTGTTGTATTTTCAATTTGCTAGTATAAAACATTGAGTAGATTTGATTTTTTAAAAGTTACTTTTTAAAAAGGTACTTTTTTAAAAAAGTATGTATCTAAATAGTACTTTTTTAAAAAAGTATGTATCTAAATAGTACTTTTTTAAAAAAGTTACCAAATACAATTTTTTATAAAAAAAAATATTGTAAGTAGCTTACTTTTTGCCAAGAACAATTCTAAATCAAAAGAGTTAGGTTATACTTCAAGGAAACTTTTTTCGTACTTTTTTTTTGTTAAAAAAAGGTACCCAACAAAAAATTTTTTTCGAAAACCGTTCTTATTCGGTGTTTTCAATAGAACATCAACTGAATTTGATATTTTGTAACAACTTTTTTTGGTACTTTTTTTCTTAAAAGGTACCCAACAACAATTTTTTTTTCGAAAACAGTTCTTATTCGGTGTTTTCAATAGAACATCAACAAATTTGATATTTTTTACCAACTTTTTTGGTACTTTTTTTCTTACCCAACGACAAATTTATTTTGTAAATAAGTAGTTCTTATTCGGTATTTTCAATAGAACATCAACTGAATTTGATTTTTTTTTAACAGTTTTTGAAATCGTACTTTTATGGTACTTTTTTTTTTAAAGACACCAAATACATATTAATTTTCTCGAATTCATTCGTAACTAACTAAATAGTCTTCTACGTGAAGTCGCCGTAATCTAGTGGGTAGTATGTTGGCTTATTAGAAGAGAAGCCACGATTCAAATCCCCAGTCAGACCTCAAAACGAAATATGAAAAAATATAAAATAAAATATAAATAAAGTTTCTCAAAAAATCTGTCGTTCGGAGTCGACTTTAAACAGTAGGTCCCGCCACTCATGTATAAAATTAACACACAAAGCATGAGTGGTGTTGGGAAGCTAGGCCGTAATCCTGACTGAAGGGTTGTAATGGCCAATTATGTATGTAGGTGAGAGACACGAATACATATGTAAGGAATTTCGTCGTTGGACTATTACACAAAAAGGTCCGCCGGGACCTTCACTATCCGTAAGAATGTTGCTCCCGAGTTGTCTTATCGAATCTGTTCTCGGCTTTTTTTTTCTTTTTGCTGCAATAAATTGTGCTTACTTCGCTATCCAATCGATTATATCTTGTTGGTATCCAACTAAATGGAACCTCTGCTCCAGTTTTCCCAAAGTCTTTGCTACTCCAAAGTGATCTGCAGTAGGATCGTTACAAAACTCATTCAAAACTTCTTCGGTCTTGATACGACTTCTCTATTAGGTTGGATGATATTTTACCAACTACACCTTGCCAGTAATCAGTATTATATCGTTAAATTGAGCTTAGTTAGCTTTCACAAGAGGAGTAGTAGTGGATATCTTATTCCAGGCATCGTTTCTTAAACTACTATTACCTACTTTACATTTTGAATTTAAAATGGGTTCAAGAACCTTCTCCTTGTAGTCCCAACCGACCACTCTGCTGACCACTGTGTCAAACTGGCATTATAACACTGATAGAGGTGAGCTGCCATCACAGCAAGACGCTCTAATACTTCTGCATGCATCCATCAAAACGAGCCATGGTTTAATTTGCTGTCAAAATCTATTTCTAGGACATAAAACTTTCCAAATACGTAGATCTCGAGTTGTATTAAACACTCCACAACGAATACTTTTAAGGATAATACTTCACTATAAATTTTGTTACTCGATTATTTTACTATCCCACTACCACGTTTGGAAAGGGGACCCTCTGGACTACCATTTGCATATAGTCTGTATATGCTCTAAAATGGCCACTGATCTTCTAGAGAATTTTTATCTATCTTTTTGGGCCAAAAATCGATTTTTTCAAAACTTTTAAATCTCGAATCACAAAATTAGTTCAGCTATCCCACTACCACGGTTGGAAAGAGCACCCTCTGGACTACCACCTGCATATAGTTTGTATGGTGTACTATTTCTTAAATGTTCGAAAATGGCCACTGATCTTCGAGAGAATTTTTATATATTTTTTGGGTCAAAAATCGATTTTTTTCAAAACTGAAAATCTCGAGTCACTAAATTCCTACGTCCAATACATCGATGTCTAACTTCGAGTTTTTATTACAACCTTCTGACTACCATTGACCCGAAACTGTGGCTTTCACACTATTTTACTGCATTTATTTTATGTCTGGCAACTTCGAGATTTTTCTTTGTTGTATTGTGTTTGTAATACCTTGTACCGAAGACTGTTGTTTGTTCCCACTTAAAATAACAATGTTTTGTTGGAAAATTTTTAATTATTCGTACTCTTTTGACTTCTCTTTGTATTATAATTTTTTCGGTGTTGCCATTTATTTATGTTTTTTTTTTCTTTTTCCGAATTTAATTGGATTTTATTTGATAAATACGCTGTCATTTATTGCAATTATGATGGTGGCATTGAAAAAAATTAATTTTTTTTAATTGATAGAGTCAAGAGAGAGTACAAAAAAGCGAATATATTAAGCAGGTGAAATGCATTTGAAAAACATAAACACACAACAACCAAAGGAAAATCTTTTTCTTTTTTTATTCCTCTCCATAATTTCCAACTGACCAGGCCAAATGTTACCATGAAAAAAATATGAAAAATTAAATGGAAAAACAACAGAAAATAATTTTTCATGTTTTTTTTTGTTTTGTTTTTCATTTCCATTCGATTGTGATTGTATTTTATGCGCATAATTGATGACGAGAGGCTTCTCTCTCTCTCTCTTTACGGTTGAACTTTGTTTGTGTCGCTGAACTGACTGAACCTGGCTGACATACAACGTTTGTGCCTGGCTGGTGTGTGCCTGTCTCTCCGTCCATAAGCCAAGTGATACGTTGCAAGTCACTTAAATATGGTGGCGGTTGGTATTGTTGTACCACAGTAGAAACAATAATTTTATAAAAATAAAGAAATAAAAAAAAGAAATATTTATTGTGAATGAAAAACAATTGGAAAAAATGAAATTGAAATACAGTTGGAGATGGAGATGGAGGAATTAAAATGCGTGGAATTTTCTTCAATGAAATGAAGCAGAAAAAAATTGTTTCTTCAGAAAAGAAATGAAAATGTAACGGAAAAATGAGGGAAATCAGCAACAAACAAATACAAAAACCAAACGGGAAATGGTACAAAGTGTTAAAAGGAAAATGAAAGTTTTCCACTTTCCATTGAAGTTGAAAAAAGAATGAAAAAAGAGATTTTTAAAGAAATATTGTCGGGCAGAGGTACCTTCCATCATAATTTAAGGATTCTCATCCAAGCCTCAGGTTGCTGCTCGATGTCAACAATGAGAATTTCCTGTCTAGCGCTTCATATGCACTCTGGTGTTTCCTTTTGGGATGCATTAATGCCTCTCTGGTTTCAAGAACGTGTTCTGATGATTTAGTCCCTCAATCATAGAATCTACATGTTGAGCTTTAGGCAACCATCATTGTCAATAAGAGTACCCTTTTCTCAAAAAAGATACCTTTCTCAAAAAAGTACCTTTGGAAATATATATAGGAACCTTTTGAAAAAAGTACCAAATGATTTTTTATGTTAAAATTGTGTCTAATATTGTGTTTAAACAAAGTAAAGTTTAACAATTTGTAG
The DNA here is from genome assembly GCA_930367235.1 of Sarcophaga rosellei. Taxonomy (NCBI): domain Eukaryota; kingdom Metazoa; phylum Arthropoda; class Insecta; order Diptera; family Sarcophagidae; genus Sarcophaga; species Sarcophaga rosellei. The sequence goes on along the minus strand of OV884020.1, from coordinate 7,393,783 downwards.
GTCTTTTTAATGTTTGAAAAGTACTTTTTTGGGCCGTTTCTCCAAAAAGTACCATGGAAATTTAGCACATAATTTTATGTCCAGAATTAAATTCTAGTTTGAAAAATTATCGATTTAAAATTGTTTGTTTTAATTTTAGAGAAATACTTTTTGGAAAGTACCTTTTGAAAAGTACTTTTCTGCAACGTTTTTACCAAAATGTACCAAGGATTTTTTAAACTTAAAATTGTAATCAAAAAATCATATTTTTGTTTGAAAAATTATTGTCTTAAATTGTTTTGTTTAAATTTTAGAAAAGTACTTGTCGAAAAGTACTTTTTTGTTCAGTTTTCCAAAATGTACCAGGGAATTTTTAACTTAAAATTGTACCCAGATATATATATTTTAGAAAAGTATGTACTTGTTGAAAAGTACCTTTGAAAAATACTTTTTTATGTTAAAATTGTGCTTCGTATTATGTTTTTGTACAAAAGTTCAATAATTTTTATATTTTTTAAATATTTGAAAAGTACATTTTTGGACCAAAAAGTACCACGAAATCTTAAAACTTAAAATTGTGCCCAAAAATAATAATTAGTTTAAAAAATTATTGATTTAAAATTGTTTGTTTTTATTTTAGAGAGGTACTTTTCAAAAGTACTTTTCTGCAACGTCTCTACCGAAATGCACCAAAGATTTTTCAAGCTTAAAATTGTACCTAAAATAATATTTTTTTGAAAAATTATTGTCTTAAAATGTTTTATTTTAATTTTAGAAAAGTATGTACTTGTTGAAAAGTACCTTTTGAAAAATACTTTTTTTGGACCGTTTTTACCAAATGTACCAGAGAATTTTTGTACCCAAAATTACAGTTTTGTTTGAAAAATTAACAATTTAAAATTTTTGAAAAGTTCTTTTTTTTGGTACTTTTTGTAAACAATTTTTTTTTTTTTTTTGATAAATGATATTTTTATTACAAATTTATGTTTCTTGTTGTACCTTTGTAAAAAGAATTATTAAAGTTTTCCATGTGCAATTAAATTTTAAACCAAAAGCAATTTCTTTTTACCCAAAAACCAGCCTAAAAGTTATAGCCTTCGTTAATATTAACACTTTAGCTTTGTTTTATTGTTGTCGTTGTTTTTTTCTTTTTATAAGAGAAAAAAGTACTTTTGGCTTCTAATGATGACCATATTGTGCGAGTGTTGAATGCAACACAATAAAGTCATAAATCTTCTCAAATCCTCTTCTCGACTTGGTTTTTGTTTATTTTTTGCATTTGTTTCGGTGGGCAATAGTCATCAACGGTGTGTAAATGCTTTTAGAAGCCAAGTCTTACAGAAAAAAAACGATTTATACGGCTACTACTTCACGACAAGCATATGAATATAAAAAAGTACCATTTTGACAAAAAAAAAAAAAAAAAAAAAAAAAAGGAAGTAAAAAACCAAAAAAGAACACAATGAACGCGTTTTCGTGAAGTGGCAGTAATAATGTGTACCAGGCAGCAAGCTTAACATCGTTAAAATGCTTGTGTGTTTGGTTAGAGCAAAAAAAGGCCTGTTTTTAACAGAAACTAAAATTACTATGGAAAAAATAGTCTTAGAAAATAAGTACTAAAACAAAAACGTTCTTTTTTTTTTGCCTACAACAATGGCATTATTTTCTTCTCTGTCTCTAAAAAAAACAATCAGGCCTCATTTTCTGTTGAAGATTTAAGCTCCTTAGCTGGCGCGCATTGTTTCTGGATTTCTTTACTTTCCTTTACGCTTCTTAAAAATTACTTTCAACGTTTAGCTTGAGTTGTTGAAACCAAAAAAAAAAAAACAAAAAATAATGGAATCCGTAGGAAAACATTATGAAAATATGCAAAACTGTTGTTAACAACGACAACAAAAAAAACCATTAAAAAGAAACAAAAAAAACTTTCATTCTTTCGTTCTTTGCATACTCGAAAAAGTACTACAAAATCTTACCATATAAAGCAGAGTTTAATGTACGATTTATTCAATGCTTTTCTCAAGCGTATACCCTACACGAAATTGTATTCAAACTAAATAATTGAATTGGTTTAACAATTTAGCAAAAAAAAAATTATTGGTACTTTTTCCAAGGTACCTTTAACAGGGGAAAAATAGTACCCGTTTTTTGTTTGCCTAACTATATCTCGTTTGATTGTCACAAAAAACAAAATATAACTATTTAGAGACACTTATTTATCCCCTTTTTACCCGTTTTTTATTCCTTTCTTTATCCGTTTTATTTCTCAAAAAGTACTTTTTGTTTGCTATTTGAAAAAGGGGTAGAATTTTACCCTTTTAATGGTTTTACTAACATTTTTACACTTCTTAAGTTACGGAATGTAATTTAAAGAGTCTCTCTCGTATAAAGCGTGCTATATTTGAAAAAAGGGTAAAATTTTACCCTGTTAGTGGTTTTACTAACAATTTTTACACTTCTTGAGTTATAGAGTGTAATTTAAAGAGTGTCTCTTGTATAAAGCGAGCTATATTTGAAAAAAGGGGTAAAATTTTACCCTGTTAGTGGTTTTACTAACAATTTTTACACTATAACTAGAGTTACGAAATGTAATTTAAAGACTTTCTCTTGAATGAAACGAACTATTTCACAAAGGGGCATAAATTTTCTCTTTTTTAAAGTACTTTTTTTGACAAATTTTTAATTTTTTTGTTCTAAAAGTACTTTTTACAGAGCATCTTTACAGAACAGAAAAATAACTACATTAGTGTCCTATCGTTGTAATAAAGTTTTGTGGGTAAATAGATCCTTAAATCAAGGATAACACCCTGGAGCTATTAGTAGCAATTGTCGGAACTATTTTGACCTAAGGATGCATGGTATGAAGGGAATTTCTTGGCAGTAAAAGTACGCTTTCAATTCGTCTTCGCTTAACCAATAATAACAGTATCCCTCACGATTATTTTCTTGTCTCTTGTCTTAGGGGGTCATTATTTATAATTTTTTTCTTTCCTTCTTCCTTAACAACTGCTCATCGATAGTTAGAGAAGAAAAAGGCCTCTTCAGACCAAAAAAAAAAACAAAAAAAAAATTTAAAAAAATCCTCAGCCTTAGAGACAATACAACTGCTTTAAGACAATGGACGACATTTTATTGTACCATTAAGTACGGCAACGTACCCCAGTAGTGCATATCGTTTGCAGTGATTGTACTGTTGGTGGTGGTTTTATAGTGTAAATGCTTGTATGCCTGAGACTCATGCAAATTTTGCAGCTCAACAGACTCAACTTTTTGCCACATTAGTGAACCTTTACAAAGAGAAAAAGAACACAAAAAGAAGAAGAAAAAGCATTAAAAAGTGGAGGTTGGCAAGCAAATTTCGAAACGTACAAGAAAAAAGTACTTTTTTTTTGTGAATTTTTTTTATTTTTAATTTTTTCGTACTTTTTTTTGTGTCTCCATTATTTGGCCATAGGAACGCAATGCGACATGAATTTTTTTTTCTTGAGTTTTTTTTTGTTTTTGTGTGAGACAATGCAGGAGTACAACAATATTTAAATTTAATTGCATTAAAAGTGTTGAAAAAATAATCAAAAGTCTGGTAAAATTACTGTTTAAAGGAAAGTGTAAAAAGGATTACTACACTGCTCCACAAATGGATTTTTCTATTATAGAAAAAGAATTTAAAATTTAAAAGTAACAAATATTTTTTATATATAAATTTTCTAGTTATCGAAATGTCTAAAAATTGCCTACAGTTCTAAGCATTCTCTCTAAGTTGTCGAAAAATGTGATTTAGAAAATCACCGCTAATTTTCACAACTATTAGAAAATGGAAAATTATAGTTATCGATTAATTATTGCTATAGATAAATAAAGTTATCGATACATAATTTTTTTATTTTATTTTCTTTTTTTTGTAAACTTTAATTAGTAGAGAATTTCTGTTATCGATTATTGATAAATAATTAAATTATTTCCATACAGTTGTCTAGCTATTGATTAATTGTCGATAAATATAGTTATCGAATAATTTTTCTAAACTTTGTGATAGTTTTTTTTATAAAAATTGAAATTTCGATTATTTTCCTTAAACTATTTTCTTTAAACTACATTTGAATAACAACTTTCTATAAATGTTTTGACTGAATTTTTAGTCATCGTTTAATTTTCTATTGGATATTACCCCTCATAGATAAATAATTAAAGTTATCGATTAATTTTTTCTCTTAGCCGAAAATTATTTTCGATAAAATTATCGATAAATAATTAAAGTTATCGATAAAATATTTTCTCGTAGCCGAAAATTATTTTCAATTAACGTATTCCGGGAAATTACAGCTGCGGGAAAATTTTTCACAAAATTATGCAGTTATCGATTAACTATTGATAAATATAATTCTCGATTAATTTTCTACACTTGTTAGTAATTATTGATAAGTTTTGTGTGGAATTTATAATTACGGGTTAGCTTCCTAAAGTCAAACTGTAGTTATCGGTCAACTAACGAAAATTACGTTACAGTTATGGATCAGTTATCGATAAATAAATAGATCTATCGATTCATCTTTTTAATGCATAATAATATTCCATAAATGTTTTGAGTAATATTAAAGTTATCGATTAATTTTCTATCGGTAATTTTTGTTATCTATTAATTATCGATAAATAATTTTTGTTAATGATTATTTTTCGTATAAATATCATTTGTAAGAGTTTATGTTCTAATAATTCTCCAAAAAATATTAGAGTTATCGATTTATTATCGATAAATAATTCAAGTTATCGATAATAAAAAAATTTCATTTAGTTTTTATGTAGAATACAAAGATTTTTATCTAGAAAATTTGCCTCTTAGGAGTTCTATAGGCGTGGAAAAATTTATTTTCTAATAATTCTTCAAAAAAATATTAGAGTTATCGATTAATTATCGACAAATAATTAAAGTTATCGATTAATTATCGATAAATAATTAAAGTCATCGATTAATTATTGATAAATAATTAAAGTTGTCGATTAATTATCGATAAATAATTAAAGTTATCGATTAATTATCGATAAATAATTAAAGTTATCGATTAATTATCGATAAATAATTAAAGTTGTCGATTAATTATCGATAAATACTTAAAGTTATCGATTAATTATCGATAAATAATTAAAGTTATCGATTAATTATCGATAAATAATTAAAGTTATCGATTAATTATCGATAAATAATTAAAGTTATCGATTAGTTATCGACAAATAATGAAAGTTATCGATTAATTATCGATAAATAATTAAAGTTATCGATAAATAATGAAAGTTATCGATAATAAAAAATTTGTATTTAGTTTTTATGTAGAATGATTATTATCTAGAAACTTTGAGTTCTAAAGGTCTGGAAAAATACCTAGAGTTTCAAGGTCTCTTCGTTTACTGAAATTCTACGTAAAAGATAAAGAGATTTCGATTTCGTTGTACTCCAAAGCGTTTGGAAATGGTGTTTTCATATTTTTGTTCGGATTTTAATTAGATTTTACAATTTAATTTGTTTTTTCTTTTTATTTCAATATTGATTACAACAATTTATTTTTAATTTTAAATTTGGCATCAAACAGGAAATTTTTTTAGTGTTTCTGAAGATAGCTTTTCTTAAAATTAAAATTTCAAATAAAAACATCAAAAGAATTTCTTTTACGAGTCATTAAAAAAAGAATCCCATGAAAAATTAGTCCAGCCCGAGCTAGCCTAGCTAGCTGGCATTGCTTAGAAATTGCTTTTCTATTGAGTGTGGAAAATTATTTTCACAAACACACAACAAGCCCTGCGGTTTTCTAATGTATTTGCCATGATTTTTTTCATTCTAGAGAAATCAATTTTTAATGAATATTTTCCGTTTTTTTTCTTTGAATATTTCTTTGTAATTAAATTTATTTTTATTGTGGTATTTTTGGGAGCGAACATTATTATTCACTTTGAAAGAAAGCTGAAATACCTAAATGCAGTACTGCAACCCAACAACATGCTTAATTAGCCGAACTAAAGGCTTTGAGTGAAATAATGAAAGCAACATACAACACAAGCAACAAAGAATCAAACATCAAAGAAACTTGACGTTGTTTTTTTTTACTCCAAATGGTAATGGGTTTCTAAGGCAGCGTTTTTATGATCTCATATGAGATTATGTTCCAGGTTAACAGCCGATTCATGAAGCACAATATAGTTCTCAGCCTATTAAAACTTGTAAAAAAAACTCAGCATATTTGCTGCGAAACTAATGTAAACACATAAGGAAGAAATCGTACCTCATCAGGTTAAGGCAGTTGTAAACATACCCTCGTAAAATATGAACTTATAATAACACTAGAAATAATGTTGACCCACAACATTCTATTGAAAAGATATCGCAAAAATTCCCAATAAGTTTCATTCAACTAATGTAAGGTATACATTAGTCTTTTAGCAGACCCTCGTATATGTACCATCCCTTTAAATCCCTTTAAAAGAACTTATAATTTCAGAAAATCAGTGGGCAGTGAACATACTTTCAAGGGTAGGTAGTTTATACGGCTTTATGTTGTTTTGTTTTACCGGCCCTCGTATATTAATTATTTTTAGCGTAATAGAAATATGTTATTTGATTCACCAATTGTTCGATTAAATAATTACTTACTGCAATAGATTATTCAAGTAAGTTGTAATTTAGCATAATCGATTAATCGTTCACAAGACTTATTCAACTAATCGATTATTCATCTTAATAGTGGCAGACACTCCTACACCCATTAATATTTTGTCAAACAATAACCGGCTCTTCAATTAAATTCGTTTAGTTTGTTATGCGATCTGTTGTTCGATTAACTGCTTATTCGATTAATCGTTTATTTTCATTAATCGGTTATTTAATAAGTCGATTTTTGTATTAAATTGTTATTAGTCGCTTATTCGATTAAAAAGTTATTCGTTTAGTCGGTTATTCGATTAAAAGGTTATTCGTTTAATTGGTTATTTGTTTAGTTGGTTATGCCATAAATCTGCTCATCAATTAGTCTGTTCTTCGACTAACTGGTTCTTCGATTAATCGGTTATTAAATGAAAGTTTTCTTCAATTAAACGGTTATTAATCGTTTATCAGATTAAAACTGTTATTAATCGTTTATTAGATTGAACGGTTATTTGTTTATTTGGTTATTAAATTGTATGGTTGTGCAAAAATCTGACATCGAGTTACTTGAATGATACATAATTCAGTTTTTCGATTATTCGGATAATCGTATATTCGGTTCATCGATTAATCGCTTACTCCATCAATGATTATTCGTTTAGTTGGCTATACGATAAATTTGTTCATTAATTAGTCTGTTTGTCGACTAACTAGTTCTTCGATTAACCGGTTATTAAATGAAAGTTTTCTTCAATTAAACGGTTATCATTCGATTAAACTGTCATTAATCGTTTATTAGATTAAACGGTTATTCGTTTATTTGGTTATTTGGTTCGTTTATTTGGTTGTGCAAAAAATCTGATATCGGTTTATTTGAATGATACATAATTCGGTTTTTCGATTATTCGGATAATCGTATATTCGGCTCATCGTTTAATCGCTTATTCCATCAATGATTATTCGGTAAAATTCGTAAAATTTGTTAATTAATTAGTCTGTTTGTCGACACTAACTAGTTCTTCGATTAATCGATTATTAAATGAAAGTTTTCTTCAATTAAACGGTTACTCGATTAAACTGTTATTAATCATTTATTAGGTTAAACTGTTATTCGTTTATTTGGTTATTAAATTGTATGGTTATGCAACAAATCTGATATCAAGTTATTTGAATGATACATAATTCGGTTTTTCGATTATTTGGATAATCGTATATTCGGCTCATAGTTTAATCGCTTATTCCGTCAATGATTATTCGTTTAGTTGGCTATGCGATAAATCTGTTCATCAATTAGTCTATTCTTGGACTAACTGGTTCTTCGATTAACCGGTTATTAAATGAAAGTTTTTTCAATTAAACGTTTATTCGATTAAATGGTTATTAATCGTTTATTAGGTTAAACTGTTATTCGTTTATTTGGTTATTAAATTGTATGGTTGTGCAAAAAATCTGATATCGTGTTACATATTTGAATGATACATAATATGGTTTTTCGATTATTCGGAAAATTGTATATTCGGTTCATCGTTTAATCGCTTACTCCATCAATGGTTATTCGTTTAGTTGGCTATGCGATAATTCTGTTCATTAACTAGTCTGTTTGTCGACAAACTGGTTCTTCGATTAATCGGTTATTAAATGAAAGTTTTCTTCAATTAAACCGTTATTAATCGTTTATTCGATTAAATGGTTATTCGTTTATTTGGTTATTAAATTGTATGTTTGTGCGAAAAATCGAGTATTGGATTAATTGAATGATAATTCGGTTTTCCGATTATTCGGATAATAGTGTATTCGATTCATCGTTTAATCGCTTACTCCATCAATGGTTATTCGTTTAGTTGGCTATGCGATAATTCTGTTCATTAACTAGTCTGTTTGTCGACAAACTGGTTCTTCGATTAATCGGTTATTAAATGAAAGTTTTCTTCAATTAAACCGTTATTAATCGTTTATTCGATTAAATGGTTATTCGTTTATTTGGTTATTAAATTGTATGTTTGTGCGAAAAATCGAGTATTGGATTATTTGAATGATAATTCGGTTTTCCGATTATTCGGATAATAGTGTATTCGATTCATCGATTAATCGCTTACTCCATCAATGATTATTCTTTTAGTTTAGTTTTAGTTTAGTTTAGAAAAATCGAGTATTGGGTTATTTGAATGATAATTTGGTTTTTCGATTATTCGGATAATCGTATATTCGGTTCATCGTTTAATCGCTTACTCCATCAATGGTTATTCGTTTAGTTGGCTATGCGATTAATCTGTTCATTAATTAGTCTGTTTGTCGACTAACTGGTTCTTCGATTAATCGGTTATTAAATGAAAGTTTTCTTCAATTAAACGGTTATTAATCGTTTATTCGATTAAATGGTTATTCGTTTATTTGGTTATTAAATTGTATGGTTGTGCGAAAAATCGAGAATTGGATTATTTGAATGATAATTCGGTTTTTCGATTATTCGGATAATCGTATATTCGGTTCAACGATTATTCGATTAATCGCCTACTCCATCAATGGATTCAGACTAAATGATTACTGCGATTAATCGCTTATTCCATCAATGGATTCAGACTAAATGGTTACTGCGATTAATCGATTATTCGATTAATCACTTACTTCATCATCTTGATTGATCAGTGCCATTTACTTTTCTATATCCCAATTTAGTTTCTATTTACACGGATATTCGAGTTTATTGTTTACCAAATTTTTTTTGGAAGCTGCAAAGCTTAGCCAATTAACAGCGTTACAGTTTCATTTTCACTTCAACGAATTTGTTATGCTACAAAATATCTCATCTTCATATTGACAAACCCCGGGGTTTTTTTTTCATACAAATTGTATTGTTTTCTCTTTGAGAGTGTGTAAAAAACAAGAAGAAAGAAAAAATCTGCTGACGATTTGCAATTGCAGATTTTGCAATTCGCGAATTACCATTTACAACGACAATCTGCAATTCATCATAAAATATGCGAACAAATAAAAAAAAAATAAAAAAATAATGGAAACGGAAAAAAATCGCTTTCAATCGCTTTAATTGCAAAGTTTATATGCCGCTCAAAAGTGATATCTTTGTCTGATGAAACGATGGCAAACAGAGACAGCCAAACCAATCATCATCATCCTCATCATACGTACATAGCCCGTAACGAATCGAATCGAATTGAAAATGAAAAATAATATTCTCTTGGCATAAATAATCACTTTTTTTGTTGTTGTTTTTTTTTTTAATTTTTTTCTCGTGTTTTATTGTTATTTTTATACGAATTGCAGCAATTGTTGTTCGTTTTTGTATAAATACTCGTAATAAAAATAATTTTTTTTTTTTTTCATATAAAAAAAGAAGCTTTGAATCTGTATATGACTGTGCCTGTTAGGATTTTAACATTCATTGTGTATTTATTTTTTATTTTTATATTTATTGTTTCTCTTCTTTAAATAAAAATAAAAATGCAAAAAAAAATAGTTTTTTGTTTTTGTTGCCATTTTCAATTCGTAAACTATTAAATAATAAATCATCATCATCACATAAATTTTTATGTGTGAATGGCAGTTGCCTGTTGTTTAAATAATAGAAGAAGCAGAAGAAGAAAAATAGAAAAAAAAACAATTCATATTGTTTTATTCAGTATAGGCCAGCACTCAGCATCAGCTTCAGATCCAGTTCATTGCAGCTCAGCTCAACTCGTTCTTTTTTTCTGTTTTTCTTGTTTTAAAATCTGAAGAATTGTATTCGGAATTGCATTTCATTTCATTCATTTTGATTTCGATTTTTTTTAGATTGTTTTTCTCATTTATTTTTCTATTTCAATATTTCTGTCTACCTTTTGTAATTTTTAGAATATTATTCACACATACATATATGTACATGCACTCTCAGTTATTATATAAGAAATATACAAGCGATTATGCAAAGAATGAGATGAGAAAAAATTACGGATTTTCAATTTCATTTCACAATCTAGAAAACTTAATTCTTTACGGCTGTCTAAATGTGAATGTTTGAAATTATTGTGTGAGGAAATTTAAAAAATCAAATAACTGATTAATCGAAAAATCGGTTAATCGAATAACCCATTAATCGAATAAGTGATTACTGGAATAAGCGATTAATCGATGTTCTAATAAACGATCATTCAAATTTACGATTAATCGAATAATCTAATAAACTAGTAACCGATTAATCGAATAACTAAGAATCTATCGATAACTGATTTAAGGAATAACTAATTAATCGATTTACTGATTAATCGAATAACCCATTAATCGAATAAGTGATTAATGGAATAAGCGATTAATCGATGTTCTAATAAACGATTACTCAAATTTACGATTAATCGAATAAAAAGAATTGCCGATTCAGCGAATAACCTAATAAACTAGTAACCGATTAATCTAATAAATTATTAATCGAATAACTGATTAAATGAATAACCAATTAATCGTACAACTGATTTAAAGGAAAACTAATTAATCGATTTAATGATTAATCGATTTACTGATTAATCGAATAACTGATTAATCGAATAACTGATTAATCGAATAACCCACTAATTAGAATTAGTGATTAATGGAATAAGCGATTAAACGATGTTCTAATAAACGATTATTAAAATTTACGATTAATCGAATAAACGAATAAAAAGAATTACCGATTCATCGAATAACATAATAAACTAGTAACCGATTAATCGTAAACCCAATTAATCACATAACGGATTAAACGAATAAATGAAATATAGAATAATGAATTTTCCAATAACCGATTAATTGATTTATCGATTTATGCAGCTATTATTCAAATTTTCAACCATTGCACTAACCCATTATTAAAACAGCTAATTACTCAAATGAGCTATAATTCGAATAACCGATTATAGCTATTAAGTACTGAAATTAAAGATTATTCGAATAATCAATTAATCGGTCTACTGAAAGTTTTTGATCACCCTTCTTGATCATATACGATATATATACTGTAATTATGCCTGTTTAAATCAAACGAATGGCTGTTAAAGCTCAAAAAGTGCTTCACATATACGAATAACTGCTTAATCCAAAGAAGAGTTATGCGCATGACCAGTTATTTAGAAACTATATTAAATTATAAGCGAACATCTGATCAATAGGATAACCAGTTGATCTTTCAATATTTAATCGAATAATCGAAACACTGATTAAACAAAACACGTATCCGATAACCGAAAAGAAATTAATGGGGCAATTGATTAAATGGATAATTGTTTAACAAAATAAGAGATGTATGAATAATCAACTAAACGATAAGGTTATGTTCGAATAATCGATTAATCGAGCAAACGGATCTTTATTTTTAAAACTTTTTATTTCATTGACGTTTTTCTTCGTTTCCTTAATACTTTTTAATACGGTTTTTTTAAGGTTGGGAAACCGGTTAATCGATTGATTAATTGGAGAACCGATTTTTTAATGTTACAAACCCGGCTTTCGGAAAAATGGCTTATTTAATTTATTATTTTTTAAATACATATTTTATTCGTATAATCGATTAATCGAAGAACCGGTTTTTTAATATGAAACCGGTTATGTGAAAATTTATTTTGATATCTTTACCTCATACATGTTTTCTTTTGTTCATTTGTATGTTTTATTCGAATAAACGATTAATCGATAAACCGGAATTTTGGAAAATATTGATTCGAATATTTTTTTTTTTGGTTTAAAACAATAGTCGGCATTTTTATTTAATCTTTTAATATTGTATTCTTCTTATTTATTAATAATAAAAAAGAGAAGAATTAAAGGTAATCATTTAAATCTGTTTCTAAAGATGAATGGAAACGATGATGATGCTGATGATGATTTACGATTGTCATGCAATCTAAACATTTAAAATAAATTTTCTTGCTGGTAAAGTGTGTTTTTTTCTTTTGCTCTTTTTTTTATTGTTTTTCGAGGGATTTTATGAATTTCAAAAGAGATTTCCTTTCCATCCTTCTGTTAAGAGAAGAAATCCACCGACCAATTAATTTTGCCCAAAATCTGTATTAAATTTGTGTGCTTATTTCCCAGCTCCCCTACCTTTAAAGGTTTGTCTTTTTCCTTCTCCTTCATATTTTTTTGCACGCTTTTTTAAAAACCTTTTTGGGAATATTTAATGGTTGAAATCGAAGCACTGAAAGGCATGAAATGAGGAAAACTGAACGAGCTTTTTTAAGTCATAAATAATGCACAAAATTTAAATATTTTTACGGTTTTACTGGCGTTGTTGTTGTTGTTGTCGTTGTGCTTTTTAGCCAATATGATTACAACAATATTGAAAAGCGAAATAAATGGCAAGAAAAGGATGCCAAGGTTTCAATATGGCTGGCTGGATGATTACCATACAATTGCTTTTCTTAACCACCACCACCACTACCACCACTACTACCACCAGTGTGCAGCATAGTAATGCACAGGCAACACTCGTTACTTATACTCAAGTCATTGATTCATTCATTCATTTATTCGTTCTTCTTCAGCGTTTGCCAATAAACCATAAAAAATTTGTATTCAATTCTTCGATCTTCTTCAGTTTTTTTTTGTTTTCTTTTTTTGCCTTTGCTTCTATGGCTTCCTTCGTGAGACGACGACAGTCAGTCACACAAAGTGAGTGACTGAATTTTCCCCATCTATTGGGCTCTCTTGCCTGGTGTTTGGTTTGGACTGCAGTTTCATAATATGAAAACAAAATAAATCCACAAACGAAGTGATTGTATCTTTTGCAATGAATGGTGGAGAAAAGAAATCCAACAACAACAACAACAAAAATAATAAAAATCCATAACATCTGCAATAAAATCATAAATCTGTAAGAAAATATACAAAAAAGAGACAGAAAAACTAAAACAACAAAAAAAAGTGAAGACATAACCATACATCATTATTTTATGAGATACAATATCAATGAACAACAAATTGTTAACGAAGAAAAATATTGTATTCACAACCCTAACCCAGTAAGCATTTTCATAACAGCATGAAAAATTTTTTTTTTTTAATTTTATTCCATTATTCATCTCAAAACGAAATGTTTAAGCCATTAAATAAGAAAAACAAATGTATTCGATTAATCGATTATTCGGTTTAAACCCGGTTTTTTAATCGAATTTTTTTTAATCGTTTTTTAAATTCCAAATATTCGTTGTTGTACCTGGAAAAGGAAAACGTACCTACGGTGCTGTTCAAAAAAATAGATTCACCTGCTCTCCGAAAGGTTTACTAGACATCTCTTATGCAAAGGAGTATATCGTTGGTCTCATGTAGAAAGGCCCTAACTCACATTTTTTTTGAAATCGATTTTTTTGTGATTCCAATGTGTATTTGTGTTAAATGCATTGGAATCACAAAAAGAAATCAATTTCGAAAAAAGTATGAGACCAACGATATACTCCTTTGTGTAAGTAAAAAAGTGTGAGTATGTAAAAAAGTAACTTCGCTTTGTTTACTGGCCTCTTATGAATATAATTCCAATACATTTCAAAAATTTGAAGCGTGACTCTAATTAATTGCAAGATGTTGATCATGCAGTGTATATATGTATTTACAACAAATTATTCGATTAATCGGTTATGCGTTTTAAAATAATTTATGTTTCTAACGGTTACTTCAAGATTCTAGACTTCTTCGTTGTATTTTCAAATATAATGGAATTCATTATGTCTTTATACACATACTTACTTACTTACTTAATTTGCCATTAACAATCCGTTTATCGGATTTCGGCCTGCCCTAACACATCCTGCCAGCGCTTCTGCTTCTTATGTGACTTCGTCAATTGGTCGCACAAATCATTGACAGGTCTACCTCAAATTTGTCTTTTCAAAGCAGACGAGTCCGTTCTCTACGTCCAATTCCGCTACTACCCTCCTAAAATACCAGTCTCGTTGAAGAAACCCCTTCCATACGAACTATATGGCCTAGCCAGCGCAGCTGCTGGACGTTAATTCACAATGTCCATGTCGTTGAGGAGTTTACACAGATTTTTAATGAATCGGACAACTCGCACTGTACTAAAGATCCTAAACCTTTCTCTCAAATACTCTGAAGGTTGCTCCATCGATGCTTAAAAGTGCCCATGTTTCAGGGGCATAAAAAGAGACACGAGGGGGATAAGTGTCTTGTAGAATAATAGTTCCGTCGAGTGGAAGAGGTCTCTGCTACTCAATACATGGGCACCTGTTGTTAAGAGTGAGATACAAAGCTTGATCTACAGATTGACATTATTTTTACTGGCAACAGTGGAGTCAAGACAAGGAAATTGACTGCCAGTAATGAAAATATAGTAATCGGCCGTAATCTGAGATCCGATACCCCACAAATCCCAACCTGTAGGCAACTTGTACTTCGTTTTGTCCTCATTTATTGCCAGAGACATCTTCATTAGAATCCCGTTCAATAGCATTAAAGGCCGCTGTAAAATCTTGCATGGTACGCCCTAAGATGTCAATGTCGTCAGCATAAGCAAGCAGTTAGTTGGACGCCTTTGTGGAGAATAGTGTGTCATTCTGAAGCACTCCCGCATTTCACAAAGCACTCTTAATGACGAAGTTGAAAAGGTCATCGATTAATAAGAGATCGCCCTGATTGAAACATTGCACGATGTCAAAAGGCTCGGTAGGGCTGATTCCTATCTTGCCGGATCAAAGGATTTGTTCTACATCATTTTGTACAGCCAACCTTATCAACTTCACTGAAATACTGGACCCAACAAAAAGATGAAGTGTGTCGATTTGATTTTCGCTGGTCTTCTCCAGGATTTGAAGAAATGTGAGGATCTGATCGATAGTGGACTTGCAAGGACTGAAGTCGCACTAATAACTACCAATTGGTGAGTGGCTTCAGTCCTTCATGCAATACGCTAGTAGGATGAAAGCTTATATACCCCTGTAGGTGGTCTCCCTTTTCTAGGGCATTTATTGGTTATTATTTTTATTATTATTTATAGATTATTCTTTCCAAACCGGTTTTTTAAGAACCGGTTATCCAACCGGTTTTTCCGAACGCTTTTTAACACGTGTTGTCTTCTTTTTTAAATCAAAAGAAGTTAAATTCAGAAAATCTTTCGCAGGTGTTTTTAATTCCTCTTCAAAATTGTTCGCTGGGTGGTCGTCATGTTTTTCTCAAATAAATTTCCAATCAATTTTGTTGTTTCTTTTACACCCTTTCTTTTTCTCTCTCTCTCTTCAGTATCAAAATAAATTTGCATAGCCAGCGTAACCAATTGCTGCGGCCCTTATTTGTTGAAAACCTATTTAATATCGAAAGGAAATCCTTTAAATAGAAAAACCAAACGAACGAATGAGCGAACGTGTGAGTAAGCGAATGCTGCTGCTTACCAAGACGTATGAAATATAACACCTGCTAAGTATTGAGAATTTTTAAATGAATCATGAGCGTAGAAAAATTGATTAAAAACACATTCGTTTTGTTTGAGAAATTTGCGATTACCTGTAATTGATTTGAATAATTGAAAAGAGAATTGGGAAATGGGGGGGAAAACGTATGTAAGACATGGAAGAAAGGAGGAGAAAAATAAAATAAAAAAAAATTGAAAAAATTTAATTTTTTTTAATTTAAAAAAATTATAATTTATTCGTTTCAAATTGCTGTGATATTTTTAGTTGAATTCCATTGAAAAAATTTTAAATTCCTAATTTTGTATCAAAAAATCCCAAAAAAAAAATTTTTTTTCTTAAATTTTTGAAATTCTTTTCAAATTTTATTTCGCGGGAGTGCCGCTTTAAACATAAAATTCACAGGCAAACAATAATTTTCTCTTGGAATTTATGCATTCAATTGACCCATTTCTCTTGACCATTGACATCCATTTCCATTAGTGTAGACAGCAGCAGTAGCAGTGGATTTACTGAAATCGATTAAGTTTCGAGTATTTTGTCAACACAACATACGTACAGACATACATACATATGTATGTATACATGCGTGTATAACGTGGTTTTATTGTCAAATAAATTACCGTTAATTGCTTTAATAACGACTTGGTTGAACCGCCCCTTTAGATATGCAAATTAACATCAGAATTGTAAATTTTTTAATTCCGCGTGTTGTTGGTTTTTTTGTTATTATTTTTGGTCTCCAGGTTTTCCTTTTATTTTCTTTTATTGTGGCGAGTATATCAAGCGGTAAGCGTGTGTGGGTTTTATGCTCTGTGTTATCCTCTGGCATGTTGTTTTGCTTTGGTATTTGCTTTCAGTTTTAATTAAAAATTAATCATGTTCTATTGATGAAGTTTTTTAATCAATTGACAATCAATCATTTTTAATTAAAATAAACATGATCAGTCGTCAATGGCAGGCAGGTTGGCCTGGCAAGCAGGCAGGCAATCAGGCAGATTCAGTAGACTTGAAGAAACCAAAACCACAGAGAACAAAAATAATCACATCTTAAGCATACATTCAAGATAACAAAAGAAAATTAAGCAGAAAATTCTCATATAAATTGGTCTTGAAGAGTTTTCAATATTTCTAACACATGAATTCAAAAAAAGTATTTTTTTTAAAAGAAGTTTTTGGAAAATAATGTGTTTGTTTTTCTGAAAACCGTAATTAATTTTAAAGTGTTTTCAAATGAATTTTTAATTTACAGTTTGAAAAAAGTACTTTTTTCCACAAACATGTTTTCGTTAAGTTTCTATAAAAAAGTACTTTTTCTGGTATATTGTTATATCCGGGTAATTTTTATTATATCCGTTGATTCAGATGCTTTAAGTCATCTTTTAATTAAATTTCACAAAAGAGTACAATTTCTGGTACATTTTGAAAAAGTACTTTTTTTCTACAAACTCTAATTTTAGCTTGTGAAGGTATTTTGAAGTGTTTTCGATTCAGTTCCTATAAAAAAACTACTATTTCTGGCATATTTTTAAAGAAAGTACATAATTGGCCATTACAACACTTCAGTCAGGATTACGGCCTAGCTTCTCACACCACTCATGTTGTGTGCCTTAATTTTATACATGAGTCGCAGGACCTATAGTTTAAAGTCGACTCCGAACGACAGATTTTTGAGAAACTTTTTATAGCAATTATATTTACTCTCAGAGTTTTTTTAAAGAAAGTACTTTTGGCTAAAAATTGTAATTTTTTTGTTATAACCGCTGGATTCAATCTGTTTAGGGCATCTTTTAATTAAATTTTACAAAAAAGTACTATTTTAAGGTAATTTTGGGAGAAAGTACTTTCTTCTAAGAGACTTAATTTGCATTAATTTTTATCCATTATTAACTGTTTGTAAATCTAGTTTTACAAAAAAGTACTATTTCTGGTACATTTTGAAAAAAGTATTTTTTTTACTAAAGACCGTATATTCTTTTTATATTTTTCCAATTTTATATAAGCCAAAAATTTGTAGTAGAAAAAGTACTTCTTTTTGAAAACAGCGTTTTTCTATTCTATGACCACTTAAGCACTTTAATGAATTTTTAAAGAAGTATTGATGGAATAATTAAATTTTTTTTTTCATTTGAAAAAATAGTAGTAGAAAAAGTCCTTTTTTTTTGAAAAAGGGTAATTATTTAAGTTTTTTTTCTCGTATTATGAATATTGTGCGAACTTTATAGCAATTTTTGATAAAAAAAAAGTTATTTTAACAATATACAAAATAGTAGTAAAAAAAAGTACTACATATTTGGAAAAGTACTAATTTTCAAAACTTATTTCTTGTTTAAATAATTCGATGCATTACAACACGATTTTAACAAAAAGAAATTTATTTTTAACTCCATTGAAAAAAAAAAGTAGTAAAAAAGTAGAAAAGTAGAAGCAAAAAGTAGTAAAAATGTAGAAAAGTTGAAAAAAATAGTAAAAAAGTCCTTTTTTTGACAAGTATTACTTTACCAAAATTTATTACTAATTCAAATAGTTCAATACATTACAGCACGATTTTAAAAAAATGGGATTTCATTTTTAGCTCGATTAAAAAATAGTAATGAAAAAGTACCTTTTTTAAATGATATTGTACATACTTATTCAATTAATATTTCCTGCTTGCATTTTATGCCAAATCATTTATGGCAAATAATTTTAAAACAATTTTTGACAGCAAAAAAGTTGTTCTAATCAAATGAAAAATAGTAGTATAAAAAGTACTTTTTTGAAAAACCGAATTTACTTTAATATTTTTATGTTTTATGCTTTTTAGAACATTTTTCAACATGAAATGTTATTTTTAACAAATAAAAATTAGTAGTAGAAAAAGTACTCTTTTCCAAAAATAGTACTTTTTCAAAATGTTCGCCATTTTATGCATTCCAAAGCATTTTCAAAGAATTATTCTAACAAAGTAAACCTCTTTTAGTGGCCTTTTTTAATTCTACTTAGTTAATGCAAAGCATTAAAATACCGGTATTTGTTGTTTGGCTTCAAACAATACACAATTTGAACAATAACAGCAACAACAACAACAAAAGTGGGGAAAAATAGTCTTCCCTGCATTGGTGAAACAAGTTGCTGCAATGAAAAAAAAAAAAAAAAAAGTACTTAAAGCAACATAAACAAGTTTTTCAGATTCAATTGTTTCTGTCTTGCAATGTTTTATTCTGTTTTTTTTTTCTGTGTTTCTATCTGGCCATCAGCCGCCAACAAGCCAATTCAGTTTAAAACAGCAGCATCAATATTTGCTGTACGTACCACCACCATCAACCAAACCCATAACAAATCGTAACAAACAACTGCAACAGCCATAGCCACTACTGGCTACGATTCTTAAAGCCATCCTCACTGGCATCATTATCCTGTTATTTTGACATCATCATGTACAAACGTTAGAATTGGTGGAGAAATATTTCTCCATTATCATCGTCATCATCATCATCATCATCATGAACAATGGTCATCCTGGTCGCAGTTGGTTGGTTGGTTGGTTGTCATGGTCATTAGAGGAGATCATGTTGTTGAATATGTCGTCAATCAATTTGTTAGCAATTCTGATGGAAAACATGGGCAAAAAGAGCAAAAAAAAAACAGATAGCAAGACAGCTACATACACAATAAACATTGACAAATATTTTCTAGCCAACGAATTCCAGTGTCTCTTTGCTAAAAAAAAAAAGGAGAAATAAAGTTTTTTTATTTCTTAGAAATTTTTTCGATTGAAAACCTTAAAAACTTGTTGACTTAAAAAAAACGGGATATTTTTTGGGAATTTAATTTCTCAGTTTTATTTAAAATTTCATTAGAATTTCCCACTAAAATGTTGTATTTTTAACTTTTTTAATTTTATAAAAAGACAGTTTTGCTTGAAGTAAAACTTGGAAAATTATTGGGGATTTTTTAATTTGATTTTGGGAATTTAGTTTTATTGCTTAACAAGCCATCCAAACTTATTTTAAAGCTTCAATTATGTAATTTTGCAAAATTTGTTTAATTATTAAACAAAGGAAATTTTCTGGGATTTTCCATATTAATTTTAGGAATTTAAATTTTTTGTTTAAGCTTCAACTAAAATCCGATATTTTTATTTCTAAGTAAAAGCATAACGCTTTTACTCTATTTTTCTTTTTTTTTAGGTTGAGAACCCCTAAATAATTTTTTTGTTTTCATTGGGGTTTTCAATTTTAATTTTGGGAATTTAGTTTTAAGCCTTAAATATGTAATTTTACTCCAGTAAAAGCTGTAAAGACTTCTTTAGAAGCAATAATTAGTTGAATTTGTTTAAATTTTTGTTAATGATAAACTAGGAGATTTTTTGGGATTTTTGGTAAAGGTTTTAGGAATTAAAATTTTTTGTTTAAAAATTGATTTTACAAAAATTTAGTCTTTTATGGAGGTTATATATATGTTTTAGTTTCTTTGAAATTGCTTTATAAGCCAACGGGGAAATTCTGGGATTTTTCAAATTAATTTTGGGAATTTAAATTTTTTGCTTAAAATAATAGTAAATCATAGAATTTCGTTATTGGTAGTGGGAATATTATTTTTTACCTCTTTTTTAGGTTGTGATACCCCTTTTATATGAGATTTTAAGGAATTTTTTAAAAAATTAAAAAAAAAATTCTGAAAAAACTTTTTTAAACCCCGGACATCATCACAGCCATTTGGAGTACAAAATGACTGCAATTACATTTTTTTTTACTTTGTCTTCTTCTTTGCTTTATCTGTTGGCTTAATTCGCTGCACGTTAAGCTCCTCTGGGTACAAAGACTAATGAAATGAACTCCTAAAAACAACGTGAACGTGAACTAATTTATTTCAATCATGTGAAGAAAAATCGTTTAAACTACGCTTTTTGCTCTCAAAAAATAATCGGGAAAAAGAATGAAAAAACGTTTTTTTTTTTATTTGTTTTTTTTGCATAAAACCGTAGGGGAAATACCAAACAGCAGAGATAAACGAAGCCAAGCATTAGATATGATGAGCTTGAATGCCTGATAACACAAGCATGGCAAAAACAAAAAGTGGAAAAAATTGGAAATATTGTCTTCCATTTGTTTTTGAAGGCAACGCGCTTCTAATGAAAGTTGGCGTGCGAAAAATGTTCTACAAATGAACTAGAACGCGCACCATCACAGCCAGCCAGCCAGCTAAATTCCTCTGTTATCCAGAGCTTCATGCCAAAATGGTTCTTTAGCGTTCGCTTTAATGCTTAAACATGACGTTTTTCTTTCTCATTTTTTCTACTTTTTCTTTGGTTTCATAATAAAATGATTCATTAATGAAATGTTCAAATAACATGCGGATCATCCATTTACTCTCAAGACGACTCTCGTTCTCATACTCAAATCCATCCATTTACTCTGACTGACTGACTACCTGCCTGCCTACATCGCTGGCTGTGTAGCTTAGTCTTCCTACAGGTTTAATGAAAAATGATTTTCAGTTTTTACTTCATCAAATGAAAAATTATCAAATGGTGTTCAAATGATGTTCAAACACTCCTCTTACACTTACACTAGCTTCAGTTTTGAAAGCAAAAATGATGTGGTAACCATCGTTCCAAAGGGGGAAAGAAGCTTTAAAAATAGAAAGAAAAATATTAAAAGATTAAAAATTAATATCAAATAAAGTTATTACAGCTTAACGAATTCTTTTTTCTGTTTTAAATTTATAAAATATTAATGTTGAAGCAAAATTTTTTAATTCCCAAAATCATTTTTAAAAATCCCAAAAATATTCTGCTTTGATTTTTTAATAAAAATTCAAATAATATCCAAATAATATGAAAAATAACATCTTAATTTATTTCAACTTATAAAATATTGAAGTCAAATCAAAATTTTTAAATTCCCAAAACCAGTATAAAAAATCCCAAAAAATTCCCTCTTTGTTTTTTTCATAATAACTCAAATAACATCCAAAAATAACAGCTGCTAATTAGAAATAAGAACTGAATTTAATTTAAAACCCATCTAAATTATTAAATATTGTTACCAAACAAAAATTTATAAATTCCCAAAATCATTATAAAAATCCCACAAAATTCCGCTTTGCTTTTTTAAATAAAAATTCAAATAAAATCAATAAATAGTTGCTAGTTATCAAAAGTAACATCTTAATTTAATTCAAAACACGTCTAAATTATAAAATATTGACTTCAAAACAAAATTTTTAAATTCCCAAAACCAGTATAAAAAATCCCAAATTATTCTCTGTTTGTTTTTTTTCATAATAATAATTCAAATAAAATCTATAAATAACAGCTGCTAATTAAAAATAACTACTTAATTTAATTCAAAACACATTTAAATTATAAAATATTGTTACCAAACTAAAATTTATGAATTCCCAAAATCTTTAAAAAAGATCCCAAAATATTCCGCATTGCTTTTTTTAATAAAAATTCAAATAAAATCAATAAATAGTTGCTAGTTAGTAGTAAGTAACATCTTAATTTAATTCAAAACACATTTAAATTATAAAATATTGAAGTCAAATCAAAATTTTTAAATTCCCAAAACTTGTATAAAAAATCCCAAAAAATTCCCTCTTTGTTTTTTTCATAATAATTTAAATAAAATCTATAAACCGCAGCTGCTTAGTTAAAATTGCAACTTTATTTAATTTAAAACACATCTAAATTATAAAATATTGTTAACAAACTAAAATTTATGAATTCCCAAAATCTTTAAAAAAAATCCCAAAAAATTCCGCTTTGTTTTTTTAAGTAAAAATTCAAATAAAATCCATAAATACAAGCTGCTTAGTTAAAATTACAACTTTATTTAATTCATAAAACACATCTAAATTATAAAATATTGTTACCAAACTAAAATTTATGAATTCCCAAAATCTTTAAAAAAAATCCCAAAAAATCCTGCTTTGCTTTTTTAATAAAAATTCAAATAAAATTCATAAATAACAGCTGCTAATTAAAATTAACAACTTAATTTAATTCAAAACACATCTAAATTATAAAATATTGTTACCAAACTAAATTTTTTGAATTCCCAAAACCAATATAAAAAATCCCACAAAATTTCGCTTTGCTTTTTTAAGTAAAAATTCAAATAAAATCCATAAATATCTGCTGCTTACTAAAACTACAACTTTATTTAATTTAAAAGCCGTCTAATTTATAAAATATTGTTAACAAACTAAAATTTATGAATTCCCAAAATCATTATAAAAAATCCCATAAAATTAGTGTATAACTTTTACAATAAAAACTGCTTCAGATTAAAATCAAATATTTTATTTAATTCAAAACACATTTAAATTTCAAAAATAAAATTCCCAAAATTAAATCAAAAAATCCCCAATTCCATTAATTTTCCTCTTGATGATTAATTTTTGATTTTTCTTTTATTTCTTTACAGGTAAGTCTCCCATTTTTATTCCATAAATTGTCTACAAATAAAAAAAATCGGTGAGTTTTTAACAAAATTTTCTGGCAGTTGTTGAAGCATAAAGAATTTAAGCTTTAGCTTTGGCAACTCTATATTGAAATTGCTAATAACCTAATCTAGATTAAATTTTGTGGGGGACCCTTTCGCAAACTTTGTTGATCCCGTTCAATATTTTTCTTTCTTTCTTCCTTTCTTTCTTTGCAACCGCTTGGTAAAGCAATTTTCAATGAAAAGGTGGATCCCGGTTTTAAAATAGTTTTGAGACAAGCTTCATAACTTTCTTTTTACTTATGAACTGTAACGCGATTTCTTGAGTTGTAGGGTTTTGATACTAGTCTCCCAAGTACTTGTGGTTTTCCGTGATCACTGTCCCAGTTATTTTATTCAACTTGAGGCATTTATATAAAGGAATAAGCCTAGACTTACAGTCGTAAACCGTGCTAAGCTCTCCGCTTGGTGCTAACAATACCGTATGGCTTAGGCTACTTCACAAGCGAACTTGTAGGACTTCATCTGGCCGACTATTAGAAATTGGCCCAGTTATCCAGTTGTTTACTGCAACAGACACTTCTCTGCCTAAAACTAGTATGAGATCCATACATGATCAATTCATCATGAAGATCAACATTTCATCAATGGCTGTAATTAAATAAAATAGAAATCAAGCTGGATAGAGCACACTTCAATAGGACACTCAGCAACAGATGTCCAACACGTCCCAGGCGAATGAGCGCTGAAATGGTTAGATCATCAAATGTGGTTCTATCCAGTTACCTTTCCCCAGCCTTGCCCTACACTTCAATTTCGATAGTAGAGCATGTAAGCGATGGGCAGCTCCTACTTTACTTATTTACCTCTGAGGTGTAGCAGTCATGCAAAAAAGCGATCGCTCTCAAATGAGTTCTCATAACACAATGTGCACTAAGCACATCAACTGGCATAGTAAGAGACCTTTTTCAACTAAGAAGATATTCAAGGATTGTCAGAAGCCCGATGTGACATATCGTTGGCCAAACAGCAAAACGATCGTCTATAGTTTATGTCTGAGTCTGGTATTCTTATGCCCGTTACACTCATAGCCACTCACTTTCAGTTAAGCGAGCCAAATAGGGCTAGTGGGTAATGTGTTGACTACAGTGCCCTTATTGCGTATTAATCGTCACTATGTCTAGAATCTCGCTGAAATCCATTCGTCCATCTTTCCAAACTAAATCCATTCGAATTCAATTTCATTGTTGGTGTAGTTCCAGTCACGAAGAATTCTAATTGATACGTCCACAAATCTATTTGAAATTTATTGTTGAAAGCGGAAGTCGTAAGGCAGTAATCAGAATATCCGGGAATTTCTTAGCCATCAGCCAATAACAGGTGATAGAGAAAAACACCTGTGGGTTTATTTCTGTGATTGGTTTGTTGGCCTTTTTTTGCTTTCTTTTTTCTTTTCACATAGAAAAGTGGCAAGAATTCTGTAATGGGCGTTGTTGGCTGAAGGCTACAACTGTAGTACGTACACATGAAGGCTTTTTCATGTCGGTATTGGTTGCAGCATCTCATTTTCTAGCTTTCAGTCAACGACGTAAAGCTTAAGCAAAAAATAATGATGATTTTATTTCAATAAATTGCTTCTCAGGTGTTGGTGTCGGTTGCATATTTTTTATTTTCTTTCCACCAGCGCATTATAAAAGAAAGAAGTCGCTGACTAAAGACAAAAAAAGTGTAGCCGTTAACGATATGTAAAGTTTGGGCAACGACATATCAGTTCTATAATTTTTATTTGCGTGTCAGTGTTGGTTGCATTTTTTTCTTTATGCAGTCATTAGGTGCAGGTTTTTTCTTATTTCTGCCCTCGACGTTTTAAAAATGCTGTAACCATTGAAAAACTTTAGTCAAGACCCAATGATGCCCTTGTTTCAATACTCTTGTTTTTGGCGTTGGTGTCGGTTGCATTTTTTTATTTTTCTTGCTTCCAATTGGTTAGAAAAACGGGCGCGGTCATTGTAAACAAGCACCTGAAAATGATGTATATGACTCAGTTTGTTCATGTGCCTTTATTGCTGTACATTTATTTGGGTGTTGGTGTTGGTTGCAGTTTCTTTATTTTCCAGCCATCAGCCATAATTGTTATTCCCATAGTAATTGCTCTTGCTGTTGCTCATGGAAAAAGTGCTAGTAGTAATGGCCTCTAAGTCGCCGTGATCTAGTAGGTAGTGTGTTGGCTTATTAGACGAAAGGCCCGAGTTCGAATCCCAGGTCAGACATCAAAACGAAATATGAAAAAAATATTTCTTCGGCGGCTTCCTCTCAGCAGATTTCTGGCAAAAACTCTGAGTAAATAAACCCTGCCATGAAAAAGTTTCTCAAAAATCTGTCTTTCGGAGTCGACGTTAAACTGTAGGTCTCGCCACTCATGTATAAAATTAACGCACACAACATGAGTGGTGTTGAGAAGCTAGGCCGTAATCCTGACTGAAGGGTTGTAATGGCCAATTATGTATGTAAGTTTAGTCAAGATACAATAGAGCCCTTGTTTCAATACTCTTGTTTTTGGTGTTGGTGTCGGTTGCATTTTTTACTTTTATTGCTTCCAGTTGGTTGGAAAAATGGTGCGGTGACGTATAGGGATCAGTTTGATCGTGTGTCTTTATTGCTGTACATTTATTTGGGTGTTGGTGTCGGTTGCAGTTTCTTTATTTTCCAGCCATCAGCCATAATTACTATGACCATGGTAATTGCTCTTGCTGTTGCTCATTGAAAAAGTGCTAGTAGTAACGACATCTAAAGCTTAGCAGAGCTACAGTTGATTTATATTTCTCTAACATTACTTTGCGAGTCAGTGTCGGTTGCAATCTTCTTATATTCTAGCCATATCAGCCATAATTACTTTGACCATAGTAATTGCTTTTGCTGTTCCAATTGAGAAAGTGCAGGTGATAACGCTTTATAAAGCTTAACAGAAGTACAGTTGGTGTCTAGTTTCGTGACATTAGTTTGATAGTCGGTGTCGGTTGCAATTTTTTATTTTCCAGCCATCAGCCATAATTGCTATTCCCATAGTAATTGCTCTTGCTATTGCTCAGTGAAAAAGTGCTGTTGGTAACGGTTTATAAGGCTTAGCAGAGGTACAGTTGGTGTCTCGTTTATTAACATTAGTTTGATAGTCGGTGTCGGTTGCAATCTTTTATTTTCTAGCCATCAGCCATAAATACTATTCTCATAGTAATTGCTTTTGCTGTTCGAATTGAAAAAGTGGAGGCAACAATGGTTTATAAGGCTTAGCAGAGGTACTAGGTACTTAGCAGAGGGTGCCTACTTTTCTAACATTAGTTTAAGAGTCGGTGTCGGTTGCAGTTTCTTTATTTTCTAGCCTCTAAACAAAATTCCATCGGCGTTTTTCTTGCATATATTTTTATTTTCTTTGCAATAAAACTGATTCCAAAGCTTTAGAGGCAATCGATTGTTGTTTTCTAATTTCTGGTTATCAGTCAACAACGCATCATATGTTGCTTAGATGAAGTAAAAAAAAAAAAAGTGAAGCATTAGACTAAAAACCCACATGTATTTCATGTTTTAATACGGCAAAGAAAGAAAAAAACATTCTTTAACGTGAACATGAACGCATTAATTATGGCCCCCAGGTATACGTATATAGAGAGCAACTAATGAAGAGCAACACCAACCACATGGTGAACCACAAACATGAACATGGAAAAGCCAAAACATCATCTCATCATAACCAAAGTATTCCGTTACCTGTTCGAACATGTAAAATACTGGCGATGAGCAACAAACTTGTTGCTTCTAATGAATATGACGATGACGATGACAAACGATGAAAGTTTCCCATTTTAGAGCCACACAGACTTTGTATGACTGAACTGAACTGAACTCAATTGAATTGAATTGAACTGAACTCCATGGTGAGGTTGTATGCATGCATTTTCGTTTTAATGTTCGCGTTCATTAATAATGTGAATACAAAAGAGTGTCTAATTCCATATGTGTTGTGTCTGTCTATCTGTCTGTCTGTCTGTCTCTTTACCCAGATAAATAAAGACAAATTAACATGACATACATACATGTGTTGAGCCTAATAAGTCTTCAGTGCGAGTTGTGTGAGTTGTATATGAGGAAATATTTCCATAAGAATTATTGAAAAGAAATTCAATTTTTTTCTTCTCTTTCGAAATTCATATTCCAAATGAGTGTTGCCAACACTCAACACAACAATTGCGCTAACACCTCTCCCATGTACATATATGTATACGCCCCTTCTGCCCCCCCCCCCCCCCCTTGGTCTCCCTCCCCCATGGCCTCCTTGTATTATTTATGATTCAATCATTTCGTATTAGCCAAGTAAATGGCATGTGGGCATGTCAACTTCACTTCACTTCACTGCTAAGTGTCTGTCTGTGACTGTAACTGTGTCCGTTTTCCGTCTGTCCATTCATCGTTTGATTTGAAAAAGAGTGTCAACGTGTGTCCATGTGTCTCCATTTGTCTAACACTCTGTCAGTTTTTGCTTTTGTTGTTGTTGGATTTTTATTTTAAGCTTCTTAAACAATTTTTTGAACACACAAATGTGACCTGATTTTATGCCTGCCATCTAGTACGTAGTACGCTCGTACAACTGATGACGAATGGCTAGCTGGCTGACTAACTGCCTTTGGCTTTTGTCAACAGAAAATTTAATTAAAAAAATAAAAAAAAAATCTGCTACCACCTCCACCACCGCTATATCACACAGTCCGTTACTGTGTCATTTGCAACCCTCCTTGTCCGTGAGCTGTAAATTATTATCGACTTACTGAGATGAGTTTTGGCATGAGCATGGGCTTGGCCTGCTGCAACACTGTTTCTGTTTCGGCCATTTTTGTTTTCGTTTTTGTTTGTATTTGAAAATGTGTTTAAATCACTAAAAAATCTTTGTTAAACCGTCAACGCTAAGATCTGCCTAAATAAGCAACGGCTCGCTTAAATGTATAAATTTTTTGCTTGTAAACCTTATGGAATTCATTTTCTTATCAAACCTGGGCTTTTTTAATTGAAAATGAAAATATTTTTCAATATCTTTATATAAAGGTCAAAGGTCATATCAGGAAAATGGTACATTTACCATCTTGCATTAAATCTCTTAAAATGTCGCATTTTACTCAATAAACTTGAATTTTTGAAAAGGTTTTTTGCCGTAAATTTATAAACGGCATCAAAGGCCATATAAAGGTCACTGTGGAAAATTTCTTTCATTGCCAAACCCTCACAAATTTTTGTAATTTCACAATAAATATAGTTTTTTCGGGCTTAGAAGCTAGTATTAGGGATCTGAGAACAACAGAAGGCATCTGCAGGGAGTAAGTAAGGATTGAGAGATCGTAGCAGAGATCTTCAGGTAGTAGCAGACAGTTGTTTACAGATCAGCAGGGAGTAGTAAGGATAAGGAGATGGTATTAAGGATCTTCAGGCAGTAGTAGGGATCAGTAGAAAGTAGCATGGGTCTGTAAGTAGTAGTAGGAATTTGTAGACATTAGTAGGGTCTTGTAGGTGATCAGTAGAAAGTAGCATGGGTCTGTAAGTAGTAGTAGTAGGAATCTGTAGACATTAGTAGGGGCCAGTGGGCAATAGTAGTAGGGATCTGAGGCAGTAGTAAGGATCAGCAGATAGTAGTAGAGATTTGTAGTCACTAGTCCGTACTAGTCAGTGCAGGTCCTTACCTGCAGAGAGCAAAAGAGATCAGCAGGGAGTAGTGAGGATTTCGAGACGGTAGTAAATATCTTCAGGCAGTAGTAGAGATCTTCAGGCAGTGGGAAGGATCTACAGGCTGTAGTAGGGATCTGTAGGCCGTAGTAAGGGATCAAGCAGGGAGTAGTAAGAATTGCGTGACGGTAGTAGACATCGTCAGGCAGTAGCAGGGGCCTGTAGGCAGTGGTATAAATATGCAGGCAGTAGTAGAAATCTGTAGGCAGTAGTAGTAGCGCCCTGTGGGTAGTAGAAATCAACAGGGATTAGGGAGGATAGGGAGATGGTAGTAGAAATCTCCTAGCAGTAGTATATATAAGTAGAAAGTAGCAGGTCTGTAAGCAGTAGTAGGAATCTGTAGATATTAGTAGGGTCCCGTGGGTAATAGCAGGGATCTGAGGCAGTAGTAAGGATCAGCAGATAGTAGTAGGGATTTTTAGTCAGTAGTAGGGACCTGCAGAGAGCAGAAGAGATAAGCAAGTAGTAATAAGGATTGCGAGACGGTAGTAAATATTTTCAGGCAGTAGTAGGGATCTTCCGGCAGTAGCAGGGATCAACAGGTTGTAGTAGGGATCTGTAGGCAGTAGTAAGGATCACCAGATAGTAGTCGATATTTGAATAGTAGGAACCAGCAGACAGCAGTAGGGATCAGCAGGGAGTAGTAGGAATTGTGAGGCGCT
The DNA here is from genome assembly GCA_930367235.1 of Sarcophaga rosellei. NCBI lineage: Eukaryota > Metazoa > Arthropoda > Insecta > Diptera > Sarcophagidae > Sarcophaga > Sarcophaga rosellei. The sequence goes on along the minus strand of OV884020.1, from coordinate 7,363,932 downwards.
AGTAGACACCGTCAGACGGTAGCAGGGGCCTGTGTAGGCAGTAGTATAAATCTGTTGGCAGAAGTAAAGATCGTCATGTGGTCGTAAAGATCGTCAGACAATAGGTGATAGCAGTAGAGATCAGCAGGGAGTAGTAGGGCAGCAGTAGCATGATCCGAAGGCAATAGTTCCCTTAATTTTTCACATAAAAATTTCTATGCAAGCCGTGGCTAGTCGCAAACCATTTTTCCCAAATATTTACAAAAATTTCCATTTAAACAAATGGCCATTGATCAGAAATTTGATTCCCTTTAATGCTCTCAACTGGAGTCAATTTGTTTTCCGCTGCATTTAAGTGTTTTTGTGTGGAAATTAATCTCTCTTTAGGCATCTAATTTATGATGTTGTTTGCAGACACTTTACGCCTTTTTCACAATTCTGGCGGGCAGGCAGGCAATTATGAAATATTTTACTACAGTGATGATCGATATTGAGAGCACAGCTTGACTATTTTAATTGGCCTGAAAATATTGAATTTCCTTTTTAAAAGGCTAAACGGCTAAGCAGCACCACTTGTGGCTTATTAATGGGGGCCATATGTGCATATCAGCCATGTGATCAGCGGATTCCAAAGGCTTTCACTGAATAGAAGAAAACATGGAAACATTTACGGGTTGAATTCTTTTCTTTTTTTTGAGACAAAATTCTAAGGAATGAGTATGAATAGTAGTGGTGCCATCTATTAAATATTGCAACTGATAATCGCATGTGTATTCTAGCTCCCCTCCCCCCTTTTCCCTTCCAAACAATATAAGAATTTTTAACGGTTTTTTTTTGGTCATAATTTTGCTTTGGCCATCCAACCAACCAATTGGTTGAAATTGGTTACAGTCTCTTTCCAGCTAACGTTACATGAAGAAATCGAAGGAAAAAAAACATTCGTTGGCTGCTAAACATTTTTCCACCACCTCTTAATGCCGCTAAACATGCACGCACTCTTGCACTCACTCACGCATGCCTCACTCATTCACTGCACTGCACTGCATTGCAATTCACTTCAGTTCACTCACTTTACGTTCGGAGTTCTGTTTTTTTTTATTTGTCGTCTTGGTGCGATAGAAATCAACAGTTGCTCATGGAATTGTATTGGTTTGGTATGGTTTGGAGGAGATGCAAATTAAACTGGAGGATATGCAATACCAACGCATACAATCATTAGTTAGTTGTTGTCATTGTTGTTGTTGTTGTTGTGGCTGTTGTAAACATATGGAATTGGAGAGGAAAAAAAAATTTAAAAACAAAAATTCTGTTTAACAAGCATTGCCATGAAATGTTATGGAAAATAGATTTATTAAGACCGTATCACAGTATCAGATTCAGTAGAAAAAAATGTCTTTATGATTGTGTTTTATATACAGTCGTGGTCAAAAATATAACAACGGCGTGAAATTGTTTTTCCTCATTTACTGTGACACATTATGGTTAAAAACTGTGCTACGAGGTATGCTGATATCTTTAACGAGGATTTCGGTTTGAAGTCTTACTACAAACTAAACGGCCACTGCAAAACCGTTAGCCTTTATGAATAGCACTTGAGACCGTAGCTAAACTCTAGTGTAGGTTCTTACTTGATTTCCATTGACACTCGATTGTCTGTAAGGACGATTGGCTCGATCGAAAGAAAAATGCCAACTGCAAGGCTCTTTGCAACAGATTACAGACCTTAGCTATAATGTTGAGAACGAGTAGGTTGATGGTTTTGCTCGATTAGATTCTTATTATGTAGGAGAGGTGTCCCATTATGGGGACTGTTATTTCCTGCGTGTCGACCAATTTTAAATCTTTTTATAAATTGCCAAAGACCTTTAGCATTGCTTCGGAACATATTTTTTCCATTGTTCAAGCGTGTAAAATATTAAGGAATCGAATCTCTCTATTAATTAAATTGCTACTTGAGTCCTGATGTCGTCCAATAGCTACTTGGCCTTAATTTTCCGACTACAGCCATTCCTTAGCACTGCAGGTATCATTTTCTTAGTCTAGATCCCTGTACGCGGACATATTATTGATTTGAACTTGGTAAGAGGGCCTCAATGAATATGGCATCTTTCAACCGTATACTATTCCAGTGAATCTTGGAGGTATATTGGCATATTTCCAGCATCTATTGATCTCTCTGTGTTATAAGGGCAAGTCACCGATACAGCACTGTATCCCTAAACACATAGCGGTGTATGAGACAATTAGCCTATTTGGCTATCGGTGCGGAAAATGTGAATTCATCCCTTAATTTTCGTTATAAAAATTGTAGGAACACTTCTGAGAGTAAGAGATTCTCTAATTTTATCTGAAAATATATAGTTCGAGTGGTCAAGCGATAAAGATTCCTTCGAAAATCTTTTATAAATAACTTCGTACAGTATACAAAACTTGATCCGCTCGATAAGAATACATTTATAGTTCACTTATACAGATAGGAATTATCTTCTGTAGTAAGCACTCTTTGCGAATCTGACACAGTAACTCAGTAGATGTGCTACGTGGTTCCTTCTTTTGCATCGTCAAGACAAATCTTTCTTATGTTGTTTCCGAAAAGTTCAGTGCTTTCAAACACGTAGTAATCTGTAGTTACTCTTTTGTATTTAGACTTAAAACTCCTGTAATAGCACTAAAAATTTCCATTAGGAGTTATAACTATAACTTAAGAATTTTTTGGTTTTTGGCAACTTCTAGAATTTCTATGTTGTTTTGTTATTGTAATTTGTTTAAAATTTTCAAAGTCTTCTGTAGACTCTCAGTTCTTTTGCTGCCGTAGACATTAATAAACAATGATTATTGGTTAGGTAACTACAGCTTCAGAATTTTTGGTTTTTGGCAACTTCTAGAACTTCTGTGTTGTTTTGTTATTGTAATTTGTTTAAAATTTTCAAAGTCTTCTGTAGACTTTTAGTTCTTTTGGTGCGGTAGACATTAATAAACAATGATCATTGGTTAGGTAACGATGATGAATACTTTCAGTTCCAAAGAAAATTCATTAGAATCTTACGATGTAAACCATTGTGTTCCTATCGAATCGAAATACATAATAATTCCTTTATAATAACTCCAACTGTTAGTGTAATAATCATTAAGACTTAGAGATACTGCAATTACATTTAAAATTTTCCGTAAGGCTTGTAACTCTAATCGAATCTTTGTGGGAGTTTGTCAACTTCCAGAACTTTACTGTTGATTTGTTGTTGTAATTCTTTTGTTTTTGAATGTCTTGTGTAATGTTTTTGCATAGAATTTCAATTCTTAAGGGTATGGAATCCTTCTTCAAATAGTAGTCATGGGTGAGGTACGTTAGGATATGTTAGAGGACGTGTACTTGTCAACAAGTACAGTACCCGGAGGTCGAATTGACCCATTGTACAACGTCCTAGCTTCTCACACCACTCAGTTCAAAGTCCACTCCGAACGATAGATTTTTGAGAAGCTTTTCGTGGCAATTTTTACTCTCCGAGTTTTTGTCAGAAATCTGCTGAGAGGAAGTCGCCAAAGAAATATTTTCATATTTTCGTTTTGATGTCTGACCTGGGATTTGAACTCGGTCCTTTCGTCTAATAAGCCAACACACTACCTCCTAGACCACTGCGACTTCCAACTCCAATAGTTAGTGTAATAATCATTAAGACTTAGAGATACTGCAATTACATTGAAAATTTTCCGTAGAGCTTATAACTCTAATCGAATCTTTTTGGAAGTTTGTCAACTTCCAGAACTTTACTGTTGGTTTGTTATTGTAATTCTGTATTGTAATAATACTGAATATCTTTTGTACTGTTTTTGCATAGAAATTCAATTCGTTAGGGTTTGGAATCCTTCTTTATGTAGTGTAGTCATGGGTGAGGATGGATGATGCCTAATCATTTGCATTAATTTAACCAAAAAATCCCACAATTCTGAGGTGTAATCCGAAATTTTTCTATTGTTTTGACCTCTACTGTTTCAGTAAATTATTTTTGTTTGTTTTTTTGTTTTCTAATCTACTTACAAATATATTTATAAACGTCTGTCTGATTGTCTCCCGCCATCCGCCCGTTCATCTAATACAAAATGTCCTTCTGTCTATCTGTAAGTCCGTCTATCTCGATACTTGAGCTGGTGCAACAGTATGTTTTTCTTAATAATTTATTTGCAGTTGTTGTTGTTGTTGTTGTTAGTTTTTCTATGTTGTTTTATTACCATTTAAAACATTTTCTTACAAGTTTATTTAATTCTTTTAAATCTTTGAAAAATGTTATAAATTGTGTCTGTTGTTTAGTTGTGCGTCTGTGTGTCTGTCCTGTTGGCTCTTAAATATAAAGTAACTACACAAACACACACACTCACAATATTTGGTGTGTCTGTGTGTGTAATAGTTTTAATGTAACAAATCAAACGTGCAGCAATAATTTTAAAGACTCACAATCTGTACAGAGAATGAATGAAAAATACACAAGATTTATGGGCTGCAAATAAAAGTAGTCTGTCTGTCTCTTAACAATTACAAATTTTGTTTATTGCAACTAGAAGTAGAAAAAAATTCACTTTTTTTTCCTTCAATAATTTATTTAATATTTCATTTTTAAAACATTAATTGCAGTTGTTTTTTTTCCTTCCTTCTCATAGTTTTTTTTCTTATAAAATAAATCATTAAAAATGATTTATTAAGAAAATGTCATGTTTTCTGTTCAAATGTTCAAAAAAACGAAAAAACTGAAAGAGAAACTGTAATCCATACCCGCCGTTTCATTTGTATATTTTTTTTCAAAACCTGTTTATAATTTGATTTTTTCAAAATATTTTCGTATTCAAATCTCTGTACGCCATCTCTTAATAAGCCGCCACAGTAATTGAAAACCTTTGCCGAAGGTAATGTTAGTAGGCTTGCTGTGTTCAGTCTCTTTTTTTTCCCCAAACAATTTTCTAACGTTAATTAGTTGATTTATTAGAAAATTACATTCTAAGCAGGTTAAACACAAAAAAAAAACTCACTGTATTGACAGTATGACATGATATGCTGGTTGTTTCGTTGTTGGTTGCCTGGTTACTCTGATTGCTCAATACCCAAATTCGTAATGTAATACACGAAACTTGCGTGAGAAATAAACATTTTCAAATTAATAAAAATCATATAATTGGCTACAAAGTCTTCCAAACAATTTTTGGAAAAAAAATTTGAAGATTCCTAAAGTTTTTAAAAAAGTAGTAAAATACTACCTTTTGTAAAAATAGTAATTTATTTGAAATAATTATATTACTTAACTCTTAAACATGTTTTAGAAAAAAAATTAATATTCAAAACTTTTTAAAAAAAGTAGTAAAATACTACCTTTTTTACAAATAGTAATTTAAATGATTTTCTCATAAAACTCAGTTCAATTTACTATTATTACAACTTTCTTAAACATTTTGCAGAAAAATATCTCAATACTTTTAAGGTTTTTTAAAAAGTTGTAAAATACTACCTTTTTTACAAATAGTAATTTAAATGAATTTTTCATAAAACGCAGTTAACTATTATTACATCTTTCTTAAACATTTTGCAGAAAAAAATCTAAATACTTTTAAGGTTTTTTAAAAAGTAGTAAAATACTACCTTTTTTAGAAATAATAATTTAAATAAACATCATTAACTACAAAGCATTATTATTTCTAATTTAAACATTTTCAAGGAAGAAATTTCAAAAATCCCAAACATTTTAAAAAAGTAGTAAAATAGTATGTTTTTTAAGAATATTAATTTAAATGAATTTTTAATAAAACTCAGTTATATTTACTTTTATTACATCTTTCTTAAACATTTTGCAAAAAAAAATTTCAACTTTCAAGGTTTTTTTTTTTTTTAGTAAAATACTACCTTTTTTAGAAATAATAATGTAAATAAAATAATTAACTACAAAGCATTATTACTTGACTCCTCAGTTCTATTTACTACTACTACATTTTTCTTAAACATTTTGCAGAAAAAAACGTCAAAACTTTCCAAGTTTTTAAAAAAGTAGTAAAATACTACCTTTTTTAGAAATAGTAACTTAAATAAAATAATTAACTACAAAGCATTATTACTTGACTCTTAAACGTTTTCAAGGAAAAAATTTATGAAGTTTCAAATTTCTTAATAAAAGTAGTAATATACTACCTTTTTAAAAACAGTCATTGAAATAAATATTTCATGTAATTCTCCTCCATTTACATTTACGCTCTACTTTAAAATTTTTCAGAGTAAAAATTTCAAGGTCTTTAAAAAAGTAGTAAAATACTACCTTTTTCAAGATTGTAATTTAAATGACATTTTCTTTCTTTTACTAATATTACAATCTCCCTAAACATTTTCCAAAGAAGAAGTCATTAAATATTAACAACTTTTTAAAACAGTATTAAAATACTACTTTTTACAAAACAGTCATTTAAATGTATTTTTTATAAAATTGTCCTCCGTTTACCTTATTGGGCACATTCTTATAAAAAATTACGAAAAAAATTCGAATTTTCAAAAAGGTACTAAAAGATGTATGTACTCCCTTTTTCAAATGTTGAATTTTGGGCATTGTTTTGTTGTAATTAAATATTCGTAGTAAATTTTGATGCATTTTATTTTTTTACTTTAAATTTCTTTTTTTTTTACCTTCTTGAGCATAATTTAAAATATGTTTTCTAAAGGATATATACATATATTTAAAATTTAGTAGTAAAATACTACTTTTTTTAATTTTATGATTTTCATATTTTTCTTTAGAACTCATAGGCAAACTTTAATATTATCAATAAATGATAGTAAATTTTATGAAAAACTTTGATTTTATAAAAGGTAGTAGAATACTACTTTTTTTCATTTTTAATGATTTGCATAAAATTTTATTATTATTTGTTAATATTTGAGTAAAGTTATTATAAAACTTCTTCAAAATTCTTTAAAAATTAGCTTTTATAAAAGGTAGTAAAATACTACTTTTTTAATTTTTTATGATTTTCATAATATTTTATTATAAGCTGTTAATATCTGAGTATTGTTATTATAAAACTTCTTAAAAATTCTTTAAAAATTAACTTTTAAAAAAGGTAGTAAAATACTACTTTTTTATTTTTATGATTTTTATTGTATTTTATTGTATAGATAAGACCTGTATTATCGAATTGGTTCAAGTTTCTTTAAAAATTTATATTTTAAAAAAGGTAGTAAAAAGTACTTTTTGAAATATAGTTTTATTACAAAGTTTTTAAACTTTTATTATGATTCTTAAAAGGTTTAGTCTATATTCCATACCAATTTAATAGGATATGCCTTTAAAAAAGTAGTAAAAGCTCCTACTAGTAGTAAAATTACTTTTTTTTAATACAAATTTTTTTTATGTTTTAAACTCTATTGAATTTCCTTTCCATTTACTACTTTTTTCTGCTGAGGCCTTATCTTTTGAAGATCTTGAGCTCTTGATTTTAATTGCCTTTAAAATCAATATCATAAGGAATCTTCTCTTTCAACACAATTTCAATATCGATTTCCCCTTTAAAAAGCCTTGTGTTTTACTACACTTTTTACGCTGTAATTAAAAGTAAGCCAAAACTATTAAATTACAGAAGAATTTTTTTCCCCCCAAATGGGGACAAACAAGAGGAGTAGAATAATTACTTTGTTGTATGTACGTACGTACATACCTACGTTTTATGAGGGTTTTCTTATATGTTTTAAGAAAGGAAAGGAAATTATTTTCCAGCTTGAGATCAATAACCTGTAAACGATCAATACAGAAGCACAGAAATAAAGGGCTTTATTTAGAGAGTGCCAATGATTGTAGAAAACTCATTTAGAACCAGAACATCAGGTTTTTTTCTTTTTAAGAAGGAAAAAACTTCGTTTCACAATGAAATCAAATGAAATGAAACGAACGAAACGAAAACAACCTCAAAAGGACGTTTTTTTTCTTTCTGTTGTTGGTTGACGGCTTGTCTCCTCCTGTCCATTTCTATAGGTTTGGTTCTGGCAGTGGCAATGGCAGTTGCATAGTTTGGTGGCAAACACAATTCAGTTCAATTGTATAGCCTGCCTGTCATTTGGGGGCCCAAACCAAAACCATGCTAAAGCCATTGCAAGCTAAGACAATGTTGTCAGTGTTGATATAAATCTTTACGGGAACCTGATAAAATTTAATTTCTTTTTCCTTTTTTTAACAATAACAAATAGTAGTAGAACTAGTAGTAGCATCTTGCCTGACAATATTTGTTTTTTATTTTTTCTCTTCATTTTTTCGTTTCCATTGTCAGGCTCTGCTGATGTTGGCGATAAAATTGTTTTTCAAAGATTTATTTTAAATATCTCCGAGTAAAGCCAAATAAATGCAATAAATTCTCATTAAAACGGAAATAAAATATGGATTTTTTCTTAAGTATAACACTATAGTTGTTGTTGTTTTTATTTTAAATAAAATCCAAAACAAAAATTTTCGTCAAAACCTCAGCTTAAAACCCACACTAATAAGGCCAATAACCCTTTAAGGCATTAAAACACATTTCAAGCCCACATACCTTTTTGCAAAAGGTAGTTTTTTTTATAAAAATAAAACAAAAAATTTTTCCTGCCTAAAATAAGGTTTTCGAAAAAGGTAGTAAAAAAAGTACAAAATACTACTATTTTAATTTTCGTTATTTACAAAATTTTATATTTAATTTAAATAATTTTACTTACCAATAGACCTTGAAGTTTATAAAAATGGCAGTTTTTACAAAGGTAGTAAAAACGTAGTAAAATACTACTATTTTATTATTCGTTATTTACCAAATTTTATATTTAATTTCAATAATTTTACATACAGATTGACTTTAAAGTTCATAAAAATGGAAGATTTAAAAAGGTACTAAAAAGTAGTAAAATACTACTATTTTCTATTTCGTTATTTACCACATTTATCTTTAGTTTCAATAATTTTACATACAAATTGAGCTTAAAGTTCATAAAATGAAAGATTTAAAAAGGTACTAAAAAAGTAGTAAAATACTACTAGGAAAGTAGTAAAATACTACTTTTTTGTTTTTCGTTATTGATCGCATGTCTTCTTTTTAATTTAAAAAATAATTCAAAAATTTTTGTAAATACACTTTGAAATTTACAAAACACGAGTTTTTAAAAAAAAGGTAGTAAAATGCTACCTTTTTAATTTTGTGACTTACAATTAGATTTTTGTAAAATTGCCATTGAAATTATGAACTTAAACAGGTTTCGAAAAGCAATATGTTTTCGGTATAAAATTTCGTTTTTAAAAAAGTAGTAAAAGAAGTAGTATAACACTACTATATTATTTGTCATCATTTAGCATATTTGTTTCTTTTTAAATTCAAAAAGTACTATAAGATTTTTTAAATACATTTTAAAATCCCCAAAACAGACACTTTTTAAAAAGGTAGTAAAATATTTAATAAATAATACTCCTATTTTCATTTTGTAAATTAAATCATATTTTTCATAAATTTATGTTACAATTCATGAATTTGTAACGGCTTGTTGAAAATTTTATAGCGAATTCAGTTTTGTAAAAAAGGTAGTAAAATACTACTATTTTATATTTTTATTATTTAGTATATATTTTTTAAATTTAATGCAATAATGTCGTATTATTGATAAATTTAGTTTTAAAACTTTTAAAAAAGTTTAGTTCTTCTTTAAAAAGGTAGTAGAAATATTACTTTTTTAATACTCGTCAAACAAATTATGTAAATAGATGAAATTTTTATTCATTTCGATGATTTAAAACAGTTACACAATTAATTTTCACATTTATAAAAAGGTAGCTAAAATACTCCTTCTTTTTGAAATTAGTAGTAAAAGTACTACTCTTTGAAAATTCGGAAAAAATTAACTTTCTTAAATTTTTCATTCATTTCGAAGATTTAAAACAGTCACACAATTAATTTTCAAATTTTTAAAAAGGTAGTAAATTGCTACTTTTTTAAAACTTTAATATTTCTTAAATTGTTTTATTTTCTATGAAATTTTCTACATAAATTCGACTAAAAATGCGAAAAATATATGTGTTGCAACACTTTTAAAAAGGCAGTAGAAATACTACTTTTTTGTTTTTTTTAGTAAAAATACTACTTTTTTAAAACTTTAAAATTTCCTAAAGTGTTTTATTTTCTATGAAATTTTATACATAAATTCGACTAAGAATCTGAAAAATGTGTGATTTTCAACACTTTTAAAAAGGTAGTAGAAGTAATACTTTTTTTTTTAGTAAAAATACTACTTTTTAAAACTTTAAAATTTCTTACATTGCTTTATTTTGTATGAAATTTTATACCTAAATTCGACTAAGAATCTGAAAAATGTGTGATTTTCAACACTTTTAAAAAGGTAGTGGAAATACTACTTTTTTAAACTTTAAAATTTCTTAAATTGCTTTATTTTCTGCAAAATTTTATACATAAATTCGACTAAATATCTGAAAAATGTGTAATTTTCAACGCTTTTAAAAAGGGAGTAGAAATACTACTTTTTTCAAAATTGCCAGCAACGCGTAAATTTGTTCACTTTCAAACCATTTTTAATTAAAACACAATTAAATTACTTTCTGTGCCATTTTTAAGGGGTTTAATTACTTCACTTTAGATTTTTTTTGCTTTATAGGCCACATTCATGCTTTAAATGAAAAGAAACGAGGTTTTTTTCTAGAATAGTGTTTGGAGTTCTTTTACAATTACGAACATTTGTTGTTGTTTGTCTATTTGGGAAAAATAACTCCACATTTCGTGGTTTACTTGTCTGTTTGATGTGTTTTCTTAATAAAAACCAGAATTCCAGAGTTACAAAAGAAAAAAAAATTATTCAAAACGCTTTGCTTTGTGCTCCAAATAAATGATGTTCGTTTATTTCGGTCTCAGTTCCAATTTTTCTTTTTCTTTTTTTCGTTTGTTCAACAATTGGTTTCTTTTCTTACAAAACCTTGAACACTTTTTGTTATCGTTTGGTACACACTTAAAACTGCAAATTCATGGTTGTTGTTGTTGGTTGTTGTTGTTGTGTATTGTTAAGTATGATTGCGATACCTCTCTTCTGTACATTTGTCGTTATTTATCTTTATTTTTCTGAACTTCTTTTTTTTTTCTTCTTCTCATACTGGTTTCTTTGGCTTGAAAAAAATACCAAAAAAACATCTAAAAGATGCTTGTCTTGGCTTTTTCTTTTCTATGCCTGTTTCGGCTGCTATTGCTTCCTACAAGACTCTGCAAGACGAAGAATATCCAGCCAACCAACCAACAGAATCAACGAACAAATAAACACTTGAGACTGGTTTTCATGACAATCGTTATGTGCTTCATACAGTCTCTCTACGTGTGCATGTGTGTGTGTGTCTGTTTGTTATTGTTTGTATTCCAGTCATCGTAGTAGTTGTGTATTGTCGGTCCGAATATTTATTTTTTTATTCATACGTTTGTCTCCTCTCTATAAGTGCTGGAGACAATAAAAGTCCCCCAGAATTTCAAGTGTTTAACTATGACACTGTCATCGTCAATAACTTAATATTTTTCTTTCTTTCCCTCTTTCTCTCTCTCTCTCTCTCTCTCTCTCTCTCTCTCTTTGTGCCTTTTGTATGCATGTAAAGCCTGGCTTTTATTAGAGTTTCCTATACTTGCGTACATTTTTTCCATAGAGCTGCCGCTGCTATAGATTACAAAGCCCATTAAAAATAACAATCAAACTAAGAATTCTTTTATAACAACAAAAAGAAATCCAAAAAGACAACATGATTAGGTAGAATTATTTTATAGAAAATCAACGTACCTTACGTCTATGTACTATAGCGGGCTCTTGACAATAGAAAATGAAATGATTACTTGTGGTACGCATACGTTGGCTTAATTTCTTTTCCAAAACCAATTAAGTCGTTGAAAATCTCAATTATTTGCTTAAATAACATGAAATTAAATACTTACCTTAACCTCAAAAACATAAAAAAAAAAACGAAAATGTTTTGAAAAATTCTAAAAAGTAAAAATACTACCTTTTTAAAAACTCTCTATTAATGTCCTTTTCATAGTTTTAGTTTTTCATAGTATAGCTTGCTAGCTGGCTAGTACAGCGGGCTGGCTGGCTAGTACAGCGGGCTAACTGGCTAGTATAGCGGGCTGGCTGGCTAGCTAGCTAGTATAGCGGCTAGCTGGCTAGTATAGCGGGCTAGCTGGCTAGTATAGCGGGCTAGCTGGTATAGCGGGCTTACTGGCTAGTATAGCGGGCTAGCTGGCTAGTACAGCGGGCTAGCTGGCTAGCTAGCTGGTATAGCGGGCTTACTGGCTAGTATAGCGGGCTAGCTGGCTAGTATAGCGGGCTTACTGGCTAGTATAGCGGGCTTACTGGCTAGTATAGCGGGCTAGCTGGCTAGTATAGCGGGCTGGCTGGCTAGCTAGCTAGTATAGCGGCTAGTATAGCAGGCTAGCTGGCTAATATAGCGGGCTAGCTAGCTGGTATAGCGGGCTTACTGGCTAGTATAGCGGGCTAGCTGGCTAGCGGGCTAGCAGGCTAGTATAGCGGCTAGCAGGCTAGTATAGCGGGCTAGCAGGCTAGTATAGCAGGCTAGCTAGCTAGTATAGCGGGCTAGCAGGCTAGTATAGCGACTAGCAGGCTAATATAGCGGCCAGCAGGCTAGTATAGCGGGCTAGCTGGCTAGCTAGCTGGTATAGCGGGCTTACTGGCTAGTATAGCGGGCTAGCTGGCTAGTACAGCGGGCTAGCTGGCTAGCTAGCTGGTATAGCGGGCTTACTGGCTAGTATAGCGGGCTAGCTGGCTAGTACAGCGGGCTAGCTGGCTAGCTAGCTGGTATAGCGGGCTTACTGGCTAGTATAGCGGGCTAGCTGGCTAGTACAGCGGCCTAGCTGGCTAGCTAGCTGGTATAGCGGGCTTGCTGGCTAGTATAGCGGCCAGCAGGCTAGTATAGCGGGCTAGCAGGCTAGCTAGCTAGTATAGCGGCTGGCAGGCTAGTATAGCGGGCTAGCAGGCTAGTACAGCGGGCTAGCTGGGTGGTATAGCGGGCTAGCTGGGTGGTATAGCGGGCTAGCAGGCTAGTATAGCGGGCTAGCAGGCTAGTATAGCGGCTAGCTGGCTAGTATAGCGGCTAGCTGGCTAGTATAGCGGGCTAGCTAGCTGGTATAGCGGGTTTACTGGCTAGTATAGCGGGCTAGCAGGCTAGTATAGCGGGCTAGCTGGCTAGTATAGCGGGCTAGTACAGCGGGCTAGCTAGCTAGTATAGCGGGCTAGCTGGCTAGTATAGCGGGCTAGCAGGCTAGTACAGCGGGCTAGCTGGCTAGTATAGCGGGCTAGCACGCTAGTATAGCGGGCTAGCTGGCTAGTATAGCGGGCTAGCAGGCTAGTACAGCGGGCTAGCTGGCTAGTATAGCGGGCTAGCAGGCTAGTACAGCGGGCTAGCAGGCTAGTATAGCGGGCTAGCAGGCTAGTATAGCGGGCTAGCAGGCTAGTATAGCAGGCTAGTATAGCGGGCTAGCAGGCTAGTATAGTGGGTGGTATAGCGGGCTAGCTGGGTGGTATAGCGGGCTAGCAGGCTAGCTAGCCAGTATAGCGCGCTAGCAGGCTAGCTGGCTAGTATAGCGGGCTAGCACGCTAGTATAGCGGGCTAGCTGGCTAGTATAGCGGGCTAGCAGGCTAGTACAGCGGGCTAGCTGGCTAGTATAGCGGGCTAGCAGGCTAGTACAGCGGGCTAGCAGGCTAGTATAGCGGGCTAGCAGGCTAGTACAGCGGGCTAGCTGGGTGGTATAGCGGGCTAGCTGGGTGGTATAGCGGGCTAGCAGGCTAGTATAGCGGGCTAGCAGGCTAGTATAGCGGCTAGCTGGCTAGTATAGCGGCTAGCTGGCTAGTATAGCGGGCTAGCAGGCTAGCATAGCGGCTAGCAGGCTAGTATAGCGGCTAGCAGGCTAGTATAGCGGGCTAGCAGGCTAGTATAGCGGCTAGCAGGCTAGTATAGCAGGTTAGCTAGCCAGTATAGCGGGCTAGCAGGCTAGTATAGCGGGCTAGCAGGCTAGCTAGCTAGTATAGCGGCTAGCAGGCTAGTATAGTAGGCTAGTATAGCGGGCTAGCAGGCTAGTATAGCGGGCTAGCAGGCTAGTATAGCAGGCTAGTATAGCGGGCTAGCAGGCTAGTATAGCGGGCTAGCAGGCTAGTATAGTGGGTGGTATAGCGGGCTAGCTGGGTGGTATAGCGGGCTAGCAGGCTAGCTAGCCAGTATAGCGCGCTAGCAGGCTAGCTAGCTAGTATAGCGGGCTAGCAGGCTAGTATAGCGGCTAGCTGGCTAGTATAGCGGCTAGCTGGCTAGTATAGCGGGCTTACTGGCTAGTATAGCGGGCTAGCTGGCTAGTATAGCGGGCTGGCTGGCTAGCTAGCTAGTATAGCGGCTAGCTGGCTAGTATTGCGGGCTAGCTGGCTAGTATAGCGGGCTAGCTAGCTGGTATAGCGGGTTTACTGGCTAGTATAGCGGGCTAGCAGGCTAGTATAGCGGGCTAGCAGGCTAGTATAGCGGGCTAGCTGGCTAGTATAGCGGGCTAGTACAGCGGGCTAGCTAGCTAGTATAGCGGGCTAGTACAGCGGGCTAGCTGGCTAGTATAGCGGGCTAGCACGCTAGTATAGCGGGCTAGCTGGCTAGTATAGCGGGCTAGCAGGCTAGTACAGCGGGCTAGCTGGCTAGTATAGCGGGCTAGCAGGCTAGTACAGCGGGCTAGCAGGCTAGTATAGCGGGCTAGCAGGCTAGTACAGCGGGCTAGCTGGGTGGTATAGCGGGCTAGCTGGGTGGTATAGCGGGCTAGCAGGCTAGTATAGCGGGCTAGCAGGCTAGTATAGCGGCTAGCAGGCTAGTATAGCGGCTAGCTGGCTAGTATAGCGGCTAGCTGGCTAGTATAGCGGGCTAGCTAGCTGGTATAGCGGGTTTACTGGCTAGTATAGCGGGCTAGCAGGCTAGTATAGCGGGCTAGCTGGCTAGTATAGCGGGCTAGTACAGCGGGCTAGCTAGCTAGTATAGCGGGCTAGCTGGCTAGTATAGCGGGCTAGCAGGCTAGTACAGCGGGCTAGTACAGCGGGCTAGCTAGCTAGTATAGCGGGCTAGCTGGCTAGTATAGCGGGCTAGCAGGCTAGTACAGCGGGCTAGCTGGCTAGTATAGCGGGCTAGCAGGCTAGTACAGCGGGCTAGCAGGCTAGTATAGCGGGCTAGCAGGCTAGTATAGCGGCTAGCAGGCTAGTATAGTGGGCTAGCAGGCTAGTATAGCGGGCTAGCAGGCTAGTATAGCGGGCTAGCAGGCTAGTATAGCAGGCTAGTATAGCGGGCTAGCAGGCTAGTATAGCGGGCTAGCAGGCTAGTATAGTGGGGGGTATAGCGGGCTAGCTGGGTGGTATAGCGGGCTAGCAGGCTAGCTAGCCAGTATAGCGCGCTAGCAGGCTAGCTAGCTAGTATAGCGGGCTAGCAGGCTAGTATAGCGGCTAGCTGGCTAGTATAGCGGCTAGCTGGCTAGTATAGCGGGCTAGCAGGCTAGCTAGCTAGTATAGCGGCTAGCAGGCTAGTATAGCGGGCTAGCAGGCTAGCTAGCCAGTATAGCGGGCTAGCAGGCTAGCTAGCCAGTATAGCGGGCTAGCAGGCAAGTATAGCGGGCTAGCAGGCTAGTATAGCGGGCTGGCTGGCTAGTATAGCGGGCTAGCTGGCTAGTATAGCGGGCTGGCTGGCTAGTATAGCGGGCTAGCGGGCTAGTACAGCGGGCTAGCAGGCAAGTATAGCGGGCTAGCAGGCTAGTATAGCGGGCTAGCATGCTAGTACAGCGGGCTAGCTGGCTAGTACAGCGGGCTAGCTGGCTAGTATAGCGGGCTGGCTGGCTAGTATAGCGGGCTAGCATGCTAGTACAGCGGGCTAGCAGGCAAGTATAGCGGGCTAGCAGGCTAGTATAGCGGGCTAGCAGGCTAGCTAGCCAGTATAGCGGGCTAGTAGGCAAGTATAGCGGGCTAGCAGGCTAGTATAGCGGGCTGGCTGGCTAGTATAGCGGGCTAGCTGGCTAGTATAGCGGGCTAGCACGCTAGTACAGCGGGCTAGCTGGCTAGTATAGCGGGCTAGCTGGCTAGTACAGCGGGCTAGCTGGCTAGTACAGCGGGCTAGCTGGCTAGTATAGCGGGCTAGCAGGCTAGCTAGCTAGT
Source organism: Sarcophaga rosellei (assembly GCA_930367235.1). Lineage (NCBI taxonomy): Eukaryota > Metazoa > Arthropoda > Insecta > Diptera > Sarcophagidae > Sarcophaga > Sarcophaga rosellei. Next base: position 7,347,761 of record OV884020.1, on the reverse strand, counting down.
ATAGCGGGCTAGCAGGCTAGTATAGTGGGTGGTATAGCGGGCTAGCTGGGTGGTATAGCGGGCTAGCAGGCTAGCTAGCTTGTATAGCGGGCTAGCAGGCTAGTATAGCGGCTAGCTGGCTAGTATAGCGGCTAGCTGGCTAGTATAGCGGGCTAGCAGGCTAGCTAGCTAGTATAGCGGCTAGCAGGCTAGTATAGCGGGCTAGCAGGCTAGTATAGCGGGCTAGCAGGCTAGTATAGCAGGCTAGTATAGCGGGCTAGCAGGCTAGTATAGCGGGCTAGCAGGCTAGTATAGTGGGTGGTATAGCGGGCTAGCTGGGTGGTATAGCGGGCTAGCAGGCTAGCTAGCCAGTATAGCGCGCTAGCAGGCTAGCTAGCTAGTATAGCGGGCTAGCAGGCTAGCTAGCTAGTATAGCGGCTAGCAGGCTAGTATAGTAGGCTAGTATAGCGGGCTAGCAGGCTAGTATAGCGGGCTAGCAGGCTAGTATAGCAGGCTAGTATAGCGGGCTAGCAGGCTAGTATAGTGGGTGGTATAGCGGGCTAGCTGGGTGGTATAGCGGGCTAGCAGGCTAGCTAGCCAGTATAGCGCGCTAGCAGGCTAGCTAGCTAGTATAGCGGGCTAGCAGGCTAGTATAGCGGCTAGCTGGCTAGTATAGCGGCTAGCTGGCTAGTATAGCGGGCTTACTGGCTAGTATAGCGGGCTAGCTGGCTAGTATAGCGGGCTGGCTGGCTAGCTAGCTAGTATAGCGGCTAGCTGGCTAGTATTGCGGGCTAGCTGGCTAGTATAGCCGGCTAGCTAGCTGGTATAGCGGGTTTACTGGCTAGTATAGCGGGCTAGCAGGCTAGTATAGCGGGCTAGCAGGCTAGTATAGCGGGCTAGCTGGCTAGTATAGCGGGCTAGTACAGCGGGCTAGCTAGCTAGTATAGCGGGCTAGTACAGCGGGCTAGCTGGCTAGTATAGCGGGCTAGCACGCTAGTATAGCGGGCTAGCTGGCTAGTATAGCGGGCTAGCAGGCTAGTACAGCGGGCTAGCTGGCTAGTATAGCGGGCTAGCAGGCTAGTACAGCGGGCTAGCAGGCTAGTATAGCGGGCTAGCAGGCTAGTACAGCGGGCTAGCTGGGTGGTATAGCGGGCTAGCTGGGTGGTATAGCGGGCTAGCAGGCTAGTATAGCGGGCTAGCAGGCTAGTATAGCGGCTAGCTGGCTAGTATAGCGGCTAGCTGGCTAGTATAGCGGGCTAGCTAGCTGGTATAGCGGGTTTACTGGCTAGTATAGCGGGCTAGCAGGCTAGTATAGCGGGCTAGCTGGCTAGTATAGCGGGCTAGTACAGCGGGCTAGCTAGCTAGTATAGCGGGCTAGCTGGCTAGTATAGCGGGCTAGCAGGCTAGTACAGCGGGCTAGTACAGCGGGCTAGCTAGCTAGTATAGCGGGCTAGCTGGCTAGTATAGCGGGCTAGCAGGCTAGTACAGCGGGCTAGCTGGCTAGTATAGCGGGCTAGCAGGCTAGTACAGCGGGCTAGCAGGCTAGTATAGCGGGCTAGCAGGCTAGTATAGCGGCTAGCAGGCTAGTATAGTGGGCTAGCAGGCTAGTATAGCGGGCTAGCAGGCTAGTATAGCGGGCTAGCAGGCTAGTATAGCAGGCTAGTATAGCGGGCTAGCAGGCTAGTATAGTGGGTGGTATAGCGGGCTAGCTGGGTGGTATAGCGGGCTAGCAGGCTAGCTAGCCAGTATAGCGCGCTAGCAGGCTAGCTAGCTAGTATAGCGGGCTAGCAGGCTAGTATAGCGGCTAGCTGGCTAGTATAGCGGCTAGCTGGCTAGTATAGCGGGCTAGCAGGCTAGCTAGCTAGTATAGCGGCTAGCAGGCTAGTATAGCGGGCTAGCAGGCTAGCTAGCCAGTATAGCGGGCTAGCAGGCTAGCTAGCCAGTATAGCGGGCTAGCAGGCAAGTATAGCGGGCTAGCAGGCTAGTATAGCGGGCTGGCTGGCTAGTATAGCGGGCTAGCTGGCTAGTATAGCGGGCTGGCTGGCTAGTATAGCGGGCTAGCGGGCTAGTACAGCGGGCTAGCAGGCAAGTATAGCGGGCTAGCAGGCTAGTATAGCGGGCTAGCATGCTAGTACAGCGGGCTAGCTGGCTAGTACAGCGGGCTAGCTGGCTAGTATAGCGGGCTGGCTGGCTAGTATAGCGGGCTAGCATGCTAGTACAGCGGGCTAGCAGGCAAGTATAGCGGGCTAGCAGGCTAGTATAGCGGGCTAGCAGGCTAGCTAGCCAGTATAGCGGGCTAGTAGGCAAGTATAGCGGGCTAGCAGGCTAGTATAGCGGGCTGGCTGGCTAGTATAGCGGGCTAGCTGGCTAGTATAGCGGGCTAGCACGCTAGTACAGCGGGCTAGCTGGCTAGTATAGCGGGCTAGCTGGCTAGTACAGCGGGCTAGCTGGCTAGTATAGCGGGCTAGCAGGCTAGCTAGCTAGTATAGCGGGCTAGCAGGCTAGCTAGCTAGTATAGCGGGCTAGCAGGCTAGTATAGTGGGTGGTATAGCGGGCTAGCTGGGTGGTATAGCGGGCTAGCAGGCTAGCTAGCTTGTATAGCGGGCTAGCAGGCTAGTATAGCGGCTAGCTGGCTAGTATAGCGGCTAGCTGGCTAGTATAGCGGGCTAGCAGGCTAGCTAGCTAGTATAGCGGCTAGCAGGCTAGTATAGCGGGCTAGCAGGCTAGTATAGCGGGCTAGCAGGCTAGTATAGCAGGCTAGTATAGCGGGCTAGCAGGCTAGTATAGCGGGCTAGCAGGCTAGTATAGTGGGTGGTATAGCGGGCTAGCTGGGTGGTATAGCGGGCTAGCAGGCTAGCTAGCCAGTATAGCGCGCTAGCAGGCTAGCTAGCTAGTATAGCGGGCTAGCAGGCTAGCTAGCTAGTATAGCGGCTAGCAGGCTAGTATAGTAGGCTAGTATAGCGGGCTAGCAGGCTAGTATAGCGGGCTAGCAGGCTAGTATAGCAGGCTAGTATAGCGGGCTAGCAGGCTAGTATAGCGGGCTAGCAGGCTAGTATAGTGGGTGGTATAGCGGGCTAGCTGGGTGGTATAGCGGGCTAGCAGGCTAGCTAGCCAGTATAGCGCGCTAGCAGGCTAGCTAGCTAGTATAGCGGGCTAGCAGGCTAGTATAGCGGCTAGCTGGCTAGTATAGCGGCTAGCTGGCTAGTATAGCGGGCTTACTGGCTAGTATAGCGGGCTAGCTGGCTAGTATAGCGGGCTGGCTGGCTAGCTAGCTAGTATAGCGGCTAGCTGGCTAGTATTGCGGGCTAGCTGGCTAGTATAGCGGCTAGCTGGCTAGTATTGCGGGCTAGCTGGCTAGTATAGCGGGCTAGCTAGCTGGTATAGCGGGTTTACTGGCTAGTATAGCGGGCTAGCAGGCTAGTATAGCGGGCTAGCTGGCTAGTATAGCGGGCTAGTACAGCGGGCTAGCTAGCTAGTATAGCGGGCTAGTACAGCGGGCTAGCTGGCTAGTATAGCGGGCTAGCACGCTAGTATAGCGGGCTAGCTGGCTAGTATAGCGGGCTAGCAGGCTAGTACAGCGGGCTAGCGGGCTAGTACAGCGGGCTAGCTAGCTAGTATAGCGGGCTAGCTGGCTAGTATAGCGGGCTAGCAGGCTAGTACAGCGGGCTAGCTGGCTAGTATAGCGGGCTAGCAGGCTAGTACAGCGGGCTAGCAGGCTAGTATAGCGGGCTAGCAGGCTAGTATAGCGGCTAGCAGGCTAGTATAGTGGGCTAGCAGGCTAGTATAGCGGGCTAGCAGGCTAGTATAGCGGGCTAGCAGGCTAGTATAGCAGGCTAGTATAGCGGGCTAGCAGGCTAGTATAGCGGGCTAGCAGGCTAGTATAGTGGGTGGTATAGCGGGCTAGCTGGGCGGTATAGCGGGCTAGCAGGCTAGCTAGCCAGTATAGCGCGCTAGCAGGCTAGCTAGCTAGTATAGCGGGCTAGCAGGCTAGTATAGCGGCTAGCTGGCTAGTATAGCGGCTAGCTGGCTAGTATAGCGGGCTAGCAGGCTAGCTAGCTAGTATAGCGGCTAGCAGGCTAGTATAGCGGGCTAGCAGGCTAGCTAGCCAGTATAGCGGGCTAGCAGGCTAGCTAGCCAGTATAGCGGGCTAGCAGGCAAGTATAGCGGGCTAGCAGGCTAGTATAGCGGGCTGGCTGGCTAGTATAGCGGGCTAGCTGGCTAGTATAGCGGGCTGGCTGGCTAGTATAGCGGGCTAGCGGGCTAGTACAGCGGGCTAGCAGGCAAGTATAGCGGGCTAGCAGGCTAGTATAGCGGGCTAGCATGCTAGTACAGCGGGCTAGCTGGCTAGTACAGCGGGCTAGCTGGCTAGTATAGCGGGCTGGCTGGCTAGTATAGCGGGCTAGCATGCTAGTACAGCGGGCTAGCAGGCAAGTATAGCGGGCTAGCAGGCTAGTATAGCGGGCTAGCAGGCTAGCTAGCCAGTATAGCGGGCTAGTAGGCAAGTATAGCGGGCTAGCAGGCTAGTATAGCGGGCTGGCTGGCTAGTATAGCGGGCTAGCTGGCTAGTATAGCGGGCTAGCACGCTAGTACAGCGGGCTAGCTGGCTAGTATAGCGGGCTAGCTGGCTAGTACAGCGGGCTAGCTGGCTAGTATAGCGGGCTAGCAGGCTAGTACAGCGGGCTAGCTGGCTAGTATAGCGGGCTAGCAGGCTAGCTAGCTAGTATAGCGGGCTAGCAGGCTAGTATAGTGGGTGGTATAGCGGGCTAGCTGGGTGGTATAGCGGGCTAGCAGGCTAGCTAGCTTGTATAGCGGGCTAGCAGGCTAGTATAGCGGCTAGCTGGCTAGTATAGCGGCTAGCTGGCTAGTATAGCGGGCTAGCAGGCTAGCTAGCCAGTATAGCGGGCTAGTAGGCAAGTATAGCGGGCTAGCAGGCTAGTATAGCGGGCTGGCTGGCTAGTATAGCGGGCTAGCTGGCTAGTATAGCGGGCTAGCACGCTAGTACAGCGGGCTAGCTGGCTAGTATAGCGGGCTAGCTGGCTAGTACAGCGGGCTAGCTGGCTAGTATAGCGGGCTAGCTGGCTAGTATAGCGGCTATCTGGCTAGTATAGCGGGCTAGCTGGCTAGCTAGCTAGTATAGCGGCTAGCAGGCTAGTATAGCGGGCTGGCTGGCTAGTATAGCGGGCTAGCAGGCTAGTACAGCGGGCTAGCTGGCTAGTATAGCGGGCTAGATGGCTAGTATAGCGGGCTAGCTGGCTAGTATAGCGGGCTAGCAGGCTAGTACAGCGGGCTAGCACGCTAGTACAGCGGGCTAGCTGGCTAGTATAGCGGGCTAGCAGGCTAGTACAGCGGGCTAGCTGGCTAGTATAGCGGGCTGGCTGGCTAGTATAGCGGGCTAGCAGGCTAGTACAGCGGGCTAGCTGGCTAGTATAGCGGGCTAGTACAGCGGGCTAGCTGGCTAGTATAGCGGGCTAGCAGGCTAGTACAGCGGGCTAGCACGCAGTATAGCGGGCTAGCTGGCTAGTATAGCGGGCTAGCTGGCTAGTATAGCGGCTAGCTGGCTAGTATAGCGGCTAGCTGGCTAGTATAGCGGGCTAGCTAGCTAGTATAGCGGCTAGCAGGCTAGTTTAGGGGGCTAGCAGGCTAGTACAGTGGGTGGTATAGCGGGCTAGCTGGGTGGTATAGCGGGCTAGCAGGCTAGCTAGCCAGTATAGCGGGCTAGCAGGCAAGTATAGCGGGCTGGCTGGCTAGTATAGCGGGCTAGTACAGCGGGCTAGCTGGCTAGTATAGCGGGCTAGCAGGCTAGTACAGCGGGCTAGCACGCTAGTACAGCGGGCTAGCAGGCTAGTATAGCGGCTAGCTGGCTAGTACAGCGGGCTAGCACGCTAGTACAGCGGGCTAGCACGCTAGTACAGCGGGCTAGCTGGCTAGTATAGCGGGCTAGCAGACTAGTGCAGCGGGCTAGCACGCTAGTACAGCGGGCTAGCTGGCTAGTATAGCGGCTAGCTGGCTAGTACAGCGGGCTAGCACGCTAGTACAGCGGGCTAGCTGGCTAGTATAGCGGGCTAGCAGACTAGTGCAGCGGGCTAGCACGCTAGTACAGCGGGCTAGCTGGCTAGTATAGCGGGCTAGCAGGCTAGTACAGCGGGCTAGCTGGCTAGTATAGCGGGCTAGCACGCTAGAACAGCGAGCTAGCTGGCTAGTATAGCGGGCTAGCAGGCTAGTACAGCGGGCTAGCACGCTAGTACAGCGGGCTAGCTGGCTAGTATAGCGGGCTAGCAGGCTAGTACAGCGGGCTAGCTGGCTAGTATAGCTGGCTAGTCTGCTAGCCCGCGGGCTAGCGGGCTAGCGGGCTAGCTAGTACAGCGGGCTAGCTGGCTAGTATAGCGGGCTAGCAGGCTAGTACAGCGGGCTAGCAGGCTAGTACAGCGGGCTAGCAGGCTAGTACACCGGGCTAGCTGGCTAGTATAGCGGGCTAGCAGACTAGTACAGCGGGCTAGCTGGCTAGTATAGCGGGCTAGCACGCTAGAACAGCGAGCTAGCTGGCTAGTATAGCGGGCTAGCAGGCTAGTACAGCGGGCTAGCACGCTAGTACAGCGGGCTAGCTGGCTAGTATAGCGGGCTAGCAGGCTAGTACAGCGGGCTAGCAGGCTAGTACAGCGGGCTAGCAGGCTAGTACACCGGGCTAGCTGGCTAGTATAGCGGGCTAGCAGGCTAGTACAGCGGGCTAGCAGGCTAGTACACCGGGCTAGCTGGCTAGTATAGCGGGCTAGCAGGCTAGTACAGCGGGCTAGCTGGCTAGTATAGCGGGCTAGCACGCTAGAACAGCGAGCTAGCTGGCTAGTATAGCGGGCTAGCAGGCTAGTACAGCGGGCTAGCACGCTAGTACAGCGGGCTAGCTGGCTAGTATAGCGGGCTAGCAGGCTAGTACAGCGGGCTAGCAGGCTAGTACAGCGGGCTAGCAGGCTAGTACACCGGGCTAGCTGGCTAGTATAGCGGGCTAGCAGACTAGTACAGCGGGCTGGCTAGTATAGCGGGCTAGCAGGCTAGTACAGCGGGCTAGCTGGCTAGTATAGCGGGCTGGCTGGCTAGTATAGCGGGCTAGCAGGCTAGTACAGCGGGCTAGCTGGCGAGTATAGCGGGCTGGCTGGCTAGTATAGCGGGCTAGCAGGCTAGTACAGCGGGCTAGCTGGCGAGTATAGCGGGCTGGCTGGCTAGTATAGCGGGCTGGCTGGCTAGTATAGCGGGCTAGCACGCTAGTACAGCGGGCTAGCTGGCTAGTATAGCGGGCTTACTGGCTAGTATAGCGGGCAAGCTGGCTGGTATAGCGGGCTAGCTGGCTAGTATAGCGGGCTAGTACAGCGGGCTAGCTAGCTAGTATAGCGGGCTAGCTGGCTAGTATAGCGGTACAGCGGGCTACCTGGCTAGTATAGCGGGCTAGCAGGCTAGTACAGCGGGCTAGCTGGCTAGTATAGCGGGCTAGCAGGCTAGTATAGCGGCTAGCAGGCTAGTATAGCGGGCTAGCAGGCTAGTATAGCGGCTAGAAGGCTAGTATAGCAGGCTAGCTAGCCAGTATAGCGGGCTAGCAGGCTAGTATAGCGGGCTAGCAGGCTAGTATAGCGCGCTAGCAGGCTAGTATAGCGGGCTAGCTGGCTAGCTAGCTAGTATAGCGGCTAGCAGGCTAGTATAGCGGGCTAGCTGGGTGGTATAGCGGGCTAGCAGGCTAGTATAGCGGGCTAGCAGGCTAGTATAGCGGCTAGCAGGCTAGTATAGCGGGCTAGCTGGGTGGTATAGCGGGCTAGCAGGCTAGTATAGCGGGCTAGCAGGCTAGTATAGCGGCTAGCAGGCTAGTATAGCGGGCTAGCAGGCTAGTATAGCGGCTAGCAGGCTAGCTAGCCAGTATAGCGGGCTAGCAGGCTAGTATAGCGGGCTAGCAGGCTAGTATAGCGCGCTAGCAGGCTAGTATAGCGGGCTAGCAGGCTAGCTAGCTAGTATAGCGGCTGGCAGGCTAGTATAGTGGGCTAGCAGGCTAGTATAGCGGGCTAGCAGGCTAGTATAGCAGGCTAGTATAGCGGGCTAGCAGGCTAGTATAGCGGGCTAGCAGGCTAGTATAGCGGGCTAGCAGGCTAGTATAGCGGGCCAGCTGGGTGGTATAGCGGGATAGCTGGCTAGTATAGCGGGCTAGCTGGCTAGTACAGCGGGCTAGCTGGCTAGTATAGCGGGCTAGCAGGCTAGTATAGCGGCTAGCTGGCTAGTACAGCGGGCTGGCTGGCTAGTATAGCGGGCTAGCAGGCTAGTACAGGGGGCTAGCTGGCTAGTATAGCGGGCTAGCTGGCTAGTATAGCGGGCTAGCAGGCTAGTACAGGGGGCTAGCTGGCTAGTATAGCGGGCTAGCACGCTAGAACAGCGAGCTAGCTGGCTAGCATAGCGGGCTAGCAGGCTAGTACAGCGGGCTAGCGGGCTAGCGGGCTAGCACGCTAGTACAGCGGGCTAGCTGGCTAGTATAGCGGGCTAGCAGGCTAGTACAGCGGGCTAGCAGGCTAGTACACCGGGCTAGCTGGCTAGTATAGCGGGCTAGCAGACTAGTACAGCGGGCTGGCTAGTATAGCAGGCTAGTACAGCGGGCTAGCTGGCTAGTATAGCGGGCTGGCTGGCTAGTATAGCGGGCTAGCAGGCTAGTACAGCGGGCTAGCTGGCGAGTATAGCGGGCTGGCTGGCTAGTATAGCGGGCTAGCAGGCTAGTACAGCGGGCTAGCTGGCTAGTACAGCGGGCTAGCTGGCTAGTACAGCGGGCTAGCACGCTAGTACAGCGGGCTACCAGGCTAGTATAGCGGGCTAGCAGGCTAGTATAGCGGGCTAGCAGGCTAGTATAGTGGGTGGTATAGCGGGCTAGCTGGGTGGTATAGCGGGCTAGCAGGCTAGCTAGCCAGTATAGCGCGCTAGCAGGCTAGCTAGCTAGTATAGCGGGCTAGCAGGCTAGTATAGCGGCTAGCTGGCTAGTATAGTAGGCTAGTATAGCGGGCTAGCAGGCTAGCTAGCTAGTATAGCGGCTAGCAGGCTAGTATAGTGGGCTAGCAGGCTAGTATAGCGGGCTAGCAGGCTAGTATAGCAGGCTAGTATAGCGGGCTAGCAGGCTAGTACAGCGGGCTTACTGGCTAGTATAGCGGGCTTACTGGCTAGTATAGCGGGCAAGCTGGCTGGTATAGCGGGCTAGCTGGCTAGTATAGCGGGCTAGTACAGCGGGCTAGCTAGCTAGTATAGCGGGCTAGCTGGCTAGTATAGCGGTACAGCGGGCTACCTGGCTAGTATAGCGGGCTAGCAGGCTAGTACAGCGGGCTAGCTGGCTAGTGTAGCGGGCTAGCAGGCTAGTATAGCGGCTAGCAGGCTAGTATAGCGGGCTAGCAGGCTAGTATAGCGGCTAGAAGGCTAGTATAGCAGGCTAGCTAGCCAGTATAGCGGGCTAGCAGGCTAGTATAGCGGGCTAGCAGGCTAGTATAGCGCGCTAGCAGGCTAGTATAGCGGGCTAGCTGGCTAGCTAGCTAGTATAGCGGCTAGCAGGCTAGTATAGCGGGCTAGCTGGGTGGTATAGCGGGCTAGCAGGCTAGTATAGCGGGCTAGCAGGCTAGTATAGCGGCTAGCAGGCTAGTATAGCGGGCTAGCTGGGTGGTATAGCGGGCTAGCAGGCTAGTATAGCGGGCTAGCAGGCTAGTATAGCGGCTAGCAGGCTAGTATAGCGGGCTAGCAGGCTAGTATAGCGGCTAGCAGGCTAGCTAGCCAGTATAGCGGGCTAGCAGGCTAGTATAGCGGGCTAGCAGGCTAGTACAGCGGGCTAGCACGCTAGTACAGCGGGCTAGCTGGCTAGTATAGCGGCTAGCTGGCTAGTACAGCGGGCTAGCAGGCTAGTATAGCGGCTAGCTGGCTAGTACAGCAGGCTAGCTGGCTAGTACAGCGGGCTGGCTGGCTAGTATAGCGGGCTAGCAGGCTAGTACAGCGGGCTAGCTGGCTAGTATAGCGGGCTGGCTGGCTAGTATAGCGGGCTAGCAGGCTAGTATAGCGGGCTAGCTGGCTAGTATAGCGGGCTAGCACGCTAGAACAGCGAGGTAGCTGGCTAGTATAGCGGGCTAGCAGGCTAGTACAGCGGGCTAGCACGCTAGTACAGCGGGCTAGCTGGCTAGTATAGCGGGCTAGCAGGCTAGTACAGCGGGCTAGCTGGCTAGTATAGCGGGCTAGCAGGCTAGTACAGCGGGCTAGCTGGCTAGTATAGCGGGCTAGCAGACTAGTACAGCGGGCTAGCAGACTAGTACAGCGGGCTAGCACGCTAGTACAGCGGGCTAGCTGGCTAGTATAGCGGGCTGGCTGGCTAGTATAGCGGGCTAGCAGGCTAGTACAGCGGGCTAGCTGGCGAGTATAGCGGGCTGGCTGGCTAGTATAGCGGGCTAGCACGCTAGTACAGCGGGCTAGCTGGCTAGTATAGCGGGCTAGTACAGCGGGCTAGCTGGCTAGTATAGCCGGCTAGTACAGCGGGCTAGCTAGCTAGTATAGCCGGCTAGTACAGCGGGCTAGCTGGCCAGTATAGCGGGCTAGCTGGGTGGTATAGCGGGCTAGCAGGCTAGTATAGCGGGCTAGCAGGCTAGTATAGCGGCTAGCAGGCTAGTATAGCAGGCTAGCAGGCTAGTATAGCAGGCTAGTATAGCGGGCTAGCTGGCTAGTATAGCGGGCTAGCTGGCTAGTATAGCGGGCTAGTACAGCGGGCTAGTTAGCTAGTATAGCCGGCTAGTACAGCGGGCTAGCTGGCCAGTATAGCGGGCTAGTACAGCGGGCTAGCTAGGTAGTATAGCGGGCTAGCTGGCTAGTATAGCGGTACAGCGGGCTAGCTGGCTAGTATAGCGGGCTAGCTGGCTAGTATAGCGGGCTAGCAGGCTAGTACAGCGGGCTAGCTGGCTAGTATAGCGGGCTAGCAGGCTAGTATAGCGGCTAGCAGGCTAGTATAGCGGGCTAGCAGGCTAGTATAGCGGCTAGAAGGCTAGTATAGCAGGCTAGCTAGCCAGTATAGCGGGCTAGCAGGCTAGTATAGCGGGCTAGCAGGCTAGTATAGCGGCTAGCAGGCTGGTATAGCGGGCTAGCAGGCTAGTATAGCGGCTAGCAGGCTAGCTAGCCAGTATAGCGGGCTAGCAGGCTAGTATAGCGGGCTAGCAGGCGAGTATAGCGCGCTAGCAGGCTAGTATAGCGGGCTAGCAGGCTAGCTAGCTAGTATAGCGGCTAGCAGGCTAGTATAGTGGGCTAGCAGGCTAGTATAGCGGGCTAGCAGGCTAGTATAGCAGGCTAGTATAGCGGGCTAGCAGGCTAGTATAGCGGGCTAGCAGGCTAGTATAGCGGGCTAGCTGGGTGGTATAGCGGGCTAGCTGGCTAGTATAGCGGGCTAGCTGGCTAGTACAGCGGGCTAGCACGCTAGTACAGCGGGCTAGCACGCTAGTACAGCGGGCTAGCTGGCTAGTATAGCGGGCCAGCAGGCTAGTACAGCGGGCTAGCACGCTAGTACAGCGGGCTAGCAGGCTAGTATAGCGGCTAGCTGGCTAGTACAGCGGGCTAGCAGGCTAGTATAGCGGCTAGCTGGCTAGTACAGCGGGCTAGCAGGCTAGTATAGCGGCTAGCTGGCTAGTACAGCGGGCTAGCACGCTAGTACAGCGGGCTAGCTGGCTAGTATAGCGGGCTAGCAGGCTATTATAGCGGCTAGCTGGCTAGTACAGCGGGCTAGGGGGCTAGCACGCTAGTACAGCGGGCTAGCTGGCTAGTACAGCGGGCTAGCAGGCTAGTATAGCGGGCTAGCTGGGTGGTATAGCGGGCTAGCTGGCTAGTATAGCGGGCTAGCTGGCTAGTATAGCGGGCTAGCACGCTAGTACAGCGGGCTAGCACGCTAGTACAGCGGGCTAGCACGCTAGTACAGCGGGCTAGCTGGCTAGTATAGCGGGCCAGCAGGCTAGTACAGCGGGCTAGCACGCTAGTACAGCGGGCTAGCAGGCTAGTATAGCGGCTAGCTGGCTAGTACAGCGGGCTAGCAGGCTAGTATAGCGGCTAGCTGGCTAGTACAGCGGGCTAGCAGGCTAGTATAGCGGCTAGCTGGCTAGTACAGCGGGCTAGCACGCTAGTACAGCGGGCTAGCTGGCTAGTATAGCGGGCTAGCAGGCTATTATAGCGGCTAGCTGGCTAGTACAGCGGGCTAGGGGGCTAGCACGCTAGTACAGCGGGCTAGCTGGCTAGTACAGCGGGCTGGCTGGCTAGTATAGCGGGCTAGCAGGCTAGTACAGCGGGCTAGCAGGCTAGTACAGCGGGCTAGCAGGCTAGTACAGCGGGCTAGCTGGCTAGTATAGCGGGCTAGCAGACTAGTACAGCGGGCTAGCAGGCTAGTACAGCGGGCTAGCACGCTAGTACAGCGGGCTAGCTGGCTAGTATAGCGGGCTAGCAGGCTAGTATAGCTTCTAGCTGGCTAGTACAGCGGGCTGGCTGGCTAGTGTAGCGGGCTAGCAGGCTAGTATAGCGGCTAGCTGGCTAGTACAGCGGGCTGGCTGGCTAGTATAGCGGGCTAGCAGGCTAGTACAGCGGGCTAGCAGGCTAGTACAGCGGGCTAGCTGGCTAGTATAGCGGGCTGGCTGGCTAGTATAGCGGGCTAGCAGGCTAGTACAGCGGGCTAGCACGCTAGAACAGCGAGCTAGCTGGCTAGTATAGCGGGCTAGCAGGCTAGTACAGCGGGCTAGCACGCTAGTACAGCGGGCTAGCTGGCTAGTATAGCGGGCTAGCAGGCTAGTACAGCGGGCTAGCTGGCTAGTATAGCGGGCTAGCAGGCTAGTACAGCGGGCTAGCAGGCTAGTACAGCGGGCTAGCACGCTAGTACAGCGGGCAAGCACGCTAGAACAGCGAGCTAGCTGGCTAGTATAGCGGGCTAGCAGGCTAGTACAGCGGGCTAGCGGGCTAGCGGGCTAGCACGCTAGTACAGCGGGCTAGCTGGCTAGTATAGCGGGCTAGCAGGCTAGTACAGCGGGCTAGCAGGCTAGTACACCGGGCTAGCTGGCTAGTATAGCGGGCTAGCAGACTAGTACAGCGGGCTGGCTAGTATAGCAGGCTAGTACAGCGGGCTAGCTGGCTAGTATAGCGGGCTGGCTGGCTAGTATAGCGGGCTAGCAGGCTAGTACAGCGGGCTAGCTGGCGAGTATAGCGGGCTGGCTGGCTAGTATAGCGGGCTAGCAGGCTAGTACAGCGGGCTAGCTGGCTAGTACAGCGGGCTAGCTGGCTAGTACAGCGGGCTAGCACGCTAGTACAGCGGGCTACCAGGCTAGTATAGCGGGCTAGCAGGCTAGTATAGCGGGCTAGCAGGCTAGTATAGTGGGTGGTATAGCGGGCTAGCTGGGTGGTATAGCGGGCTAGCAGGCTAGCTAGCCAGTATAGCGCGCTAGCAGGCTAGCTAGCTAGTATAGCGGGCTAGCAGGCTAGTATAGCGGCTAGCTGGCTAGTATAGTAGGCTAGTATAGCGGGCTAGCAGGCTAGCTAGCTAGTATAGCGGCTAGCAGGCTAGTATAGTGGGCTAGCAGGCTAGTATAGCGGGCTAGCAGGCTAGTATAGCAGGCTAGTATAGCGGGCTAGCAGGCTAGTACAGCGGGCTTACTGGCTAGTATAGCGGGCTTACTGGCTAGTATAGCGGGCAAGCTGGCTGGTATAGCGGGCTAGCTGGCTAGTATAGCGGGCTAGTACAGCGGGCTAGCTAGCTAGTATAGCGGGCTAGCTGGCTAGTATAGCGGTACAGCGGGCTACCTGGCTAGTATAGCGGGCTAGCAGGCTAGTACAGCGGGCTAGCTGGCTAGTGTAGCGGGCTAGCAGGCTAGTATAGCGGCTAGCAGGCTAGTATAGCGGGCTAGCAGGCTAGTATAGCGGCTAGAAGGCTAGTATAGCAGGCTAGCTAGCCAGTATAGCGGGCTAGCAGGCTAGTATAGCGGGCTAGCAGGCTAGTATAGCGCGCTAGCAGGCTAGTATAGCGGGCTAGCTGGCTAGCTAGCTAGTATAGCGGCTAGCAGGCTAGTATAGCGGGCTAGCTGGGTGGTATAGCGGGCTAGCAGGCTAGTATAGCGGGCTAGCAGGCTAGTATAGCGGCTAGCAGGCTAGTATAGCGGGCTAGCTGGGTGGTATAGCGGGCTAGCAGGCTAGTATAGCGGGCTAGCAGGCTAGTATAGCGGCTAGCAGGCTAGTATAGCGGGCTAGCAGGCTAGTATAGCGGCTAGCAGGCTAGCTAGCCAGTATAGCGGGCTAGCAGGCTAGTATAGCGGGCTAGCAGGCTAGTACAGCGGGCTAGCACGCTAGTACAGCGGGCTAGCTGGCTAGTATAGCGGCTAGCTGGCTAGTACAGCGGGCTAGCAGGCTAGTATAGCGGCTAGCTGGCTAGTACAGCAGGCTAGCTGGCTAGTACAGCGGGCTGGCTGGCTAGTATAGCGGGCTAGCAGGCTAGTACAGCGGGCTAGCTGGCTAGTATAGCGGGCTGGCTGGCTAGTATAGCGGGCTAGCAGGCTAGTATAGCGGGCTAGCTGGCTAGTATAGCGGGCTAGCACGCTAGAACAGCGAGGTAGCTGGCTAGTATAGCGGGCTAGCAGGCTAGTACAGCGGGCTAGCACGCTAGTACAGCGGGCTAGCTGGCTAGTATAGCGGGCTAGCAGGCTAGTACAGCGGGCTAGCTGGCTAGTATAGCGGGCTAGCAGGCTAGTACAGCGGGCTAGCTGGCTAGTATAGCGGGCTAGCAGACTAGTACAGCGGGCTAGCAGACTAGTACAGCGGGCTAGCACGCTAGTACAGCGGGCTAGCTGGCTAGTATAGCGGGCTGGCTGGCTAGTATAGCGGGCTAGCAGGCTAGTACAGCGGGCTAGCTGGCGAGTATAGCGGGCTGGCTGGCTAGTATAGCGGGCTAGCACGCTAGTACAGCGGGCTAGCTGGCTAGTATAGCGGGCTAGTACAGCGGGCTAGCTGGCTAGTATAGCCGGCTAGTACAGCGGGCTAGCTAGCTAGTATAGCCGGCTAGTACAGCGGGCTAGCTGGCCAGTATAGCGGGCTAGCTGGGTGGTATAGCGGGCTAGCAGGCTAGTATAGCGGGCTAGCAGGCTAGTATAGCGGCTAGCAGGCTAGTATAGCAGGCTAGCAGGCTAGTATAGCAGGCTAGTATAGCGGGCTAGCTGGCTAGTATAGCGGGCTAGCTGGCTAGTATAGCGGGCTAGTACAGCGGGCTAGTTAGCTAGTATAGCCGGCTAGTACAGCGGGCTAGCTGGCCAGTATAGCGGGCTAGTACAGCGGGCTAGCTAGGTAGTATAGCGGGCTAGCTGGCTAGTATAGCGGTACAGCGGGCTAGCTGGCTAGTATAGCGGGCTAGCTGGCTAGTATAGCGGGCTAGCAGGCTAGTACAGCGGGCTAGCTGGCTAGTATAGCGGGCTAGCAGGCTAGTATAGCGGCTAGCAGGCTAGTATAGCGGGCTAGCAGGCTAGTATAGCGGCTAGAAGGCTAGTATAGCAGGCTAGCTAGCCAGTATAGCGGGCTAGCAGGCTAGTATAGCGGGCTAGCAGGCTAGTATAGCGGCTAGCAGGCTGGTATAGCGGGCTAGCAGGCTAGTATAGCGGCTAGCAGGCTAGCTAGCCAGTATAGCGGGCTAGCAGGCTAGTATAGCGGGCTAGCAGGCGAGTATAGCGCGCTAGCAGGCTAGTATAGCGGGCTAGCAGGCTAGCTAGCTAGTATAGCGGCTAGCAGGCTAGTATAGTGGGCTAGCAGGCTAGTATAGCGGGCTAGCAGGCTAGTATAGCAGGCTAGTATAGCGGGCTAGCAGGCTAGTATAGCGGGCTAGCAGGCTAGTATAGCGGGCTAGCTGGGTGGTATAGCGGGCTAGCTGGCTAGTATAGCGGGCTAGCTGGCTAGTACAGCGGGCTAGCACGCTAGTACAGCGGGCTAGCACGCTAGTACAGCGGGCTAGCACGCTAGTACAGCGGGCTAGCTGGCTAGTATAGCGGGCCAGCAGGCTAGTACAGCGGGCTAGCAGGCTAGTATAGCGGCTAGCTGGCTAGTACAGCGGGCTAGCAGGCTAGTATAGCGGCTAGCTGGCTAGTACAGCGGGCTAGCAGGCTAGTATAGCGGCTAGCTGGCTAGTACAGCGGGCTAGCACGCTAGTACAGCGGGCTAGCTGGCTAGTATAGCGGGCTAGCAGGCTATTATAGCGGCTAGCTGGCTAGTACAGCGGGCTAGGGGGCTAGCACGCTAGTACAGCGGGCTAGCTGGCTAGTACAGCGGGCTAGCAGGCTAGTATAGCGGGCTAGCTGGGTGGTATAGCGGGCTAGCTGGCTAGTATAGCGGGCTAGCTGGCTAGTATAGCGGGCTAGCACGCTAGTACAGCGGGCTAGCACGCTAGTACAGCGGGCTAGCACGCTAGTACAGCGGGCTAGCTGGCTAGTATAGCGGGCCAGCAGGCTAGTACAGCGGGCTAGCACGCTAGTACAGCGGGCTAGCAGGCTAGTATAGCGGCTAGCTGGCTAGTACAGCGGGCTAGCAGGCTAGTATAGCGGCTAGCTGGCTAGTACAGCGGGCTAGCAGGCTAGTATAGCGGCTAGCTGGCTAGTACAGCGGGCTAGCACGCTAGTACAGCGGGCTAGCTGGCTAGTATAGCGGGCTAGCAGGCTATTATAGCGGCTAGCTGGCTAGTACAGCGGGCTAGGGGGCTAGCACGCTAGTACAGCGGGCTAGCTGGCTAGTACAGCGGGCTGGCTGGCTAGTATAGCGGGCTAGCAGGCTAGTACAGCGGGCTAGCAGGCTAGTACAGCGGGCTAGCTGGCTAGTATAGCGGGCTAGCAGACTAGTACAGCGGGCTAGCAGGCTAGTACAGCGGGCTAGCACGCTAGTACAGCGGGCTAGCTGGCTAGTATAGCGGGCTAGCAGGCTAGTATAGCTTCTAGCTGGCTAGTACAGCGGGCTGGCTGGCTAGTGTAGCGGGCTAGCAGGCTAGTATAGCGGCTAGCTGGCTAGTACAGCGGGCTGGCTGGCTAGTATAGCGGGCTAGCAGGCTAGTACAGCGGGCTAGCAGGCTAGTACAGCGGGCTAGCTGGCTAGTATAGCGGGCTGGCTGGCTAGTATAGCGGGCTAGCAGGCTAGTACAGCGGGCTAGCACGCTAGAACAGCGAGCTAGCTGGCTAGTATAGCGGGCTAGCAGGCTAGTACAGCGGGCTAGCACGCTAGTACAGCGGGCTAGCTGGCTAGTATAGCGGGCTAGCAGGCTAGTACAGCGGGCTAGCTGGCTAGTATAGCGGGCTAGCAGGCTAGTACAGCGGGCTAGCAGGCTAGTACAGCGGGCTAGCACGCTAGTACAGCGGGCAAGCACGCTAGTACAGCGGGATAGCTGGCTAGTATAGCGGGCTGGCTGGCTAGTACAGCGGGCTAGCACGCTAGTACAGCGGGCAAGC
The DNA here is from genome assembly GCA_930367235.1 of Sarcophaga rosellei. Lineage (NCBI taxonomy): Eukaryota > Metazoa > Arthropoda > Insecta > Diptera > Sarcophagidae > Sarcophaga > Sarcophaga rosellei. Next base: position 7,330,317 of record OV884020.1, on the reverse strand, counting down.
ACGCTAGTACAGCGGGATAGCTGGCTAGTATAGCGGGCTGGCTGGCTAGTATAGCGGGCTAGCAGGCTAGTACAGCGGGCTAGCTGGCGAGTATAGCGGGCTGGCTGGCTAGTATAGCGGGCTGGCTGGCTAGTATAGCGGGCTAGCACGCTAGTACAGCGGGCTAGCTGGCTAGTATAGCGGGCTAGCACGCTAGTACAGCGGGCTAGCTGGCTAGTACAGCGGGCTAGCACGCTAGTACAGCGGGCAAGCACGCTAGTACAGCGGGATAGCAGACTAGTACAGCGGGCTAGCAGGCTAGTACAGCGGGCTAGCAGGCTAGTACAGCGGGCTAGCAGGCTAGTACAGCGGGCTAGCACGCTAGTACAGCGGGCAAGCACGCTAGTACAGCGGGATAGCTGGCTAGTATAGCGGGCTGGCTGGCTAGTACAGCGGGCTAGCACGCTAGTACAGCGGGCAAGCACGCTAGTACAGCGGGATAGCTGGCTAGTATAGCGGGCTGGCTGGCTAGTATAGCGGGCTAGCAGGCTAGTACAGCGGGCTAGCTGGCGAGTATAGCGGGCTGGCTGGCTAGTATAGCGGGCTAGCACGCTAGTACAGCGGGCTAGCTGGCTAGTATAGCGGGCTAGCACGCTAGTACAGCGGGCTAGCTGGCTAGTACAGCGGGCTAGCACGCTAGTACAGCGGGTGGTATAGCGGGCTAGCTGGGTGGTATAGCGGGCTAGCAGGCTAGCTAGCCAGTATAGCGCGCTAGCAGGCTAGCTAGCTAGTATAGCGGGCTAGCAGGCTAGTATAGCGGCTAGCTGCCTAGTATAGCGGCTAGCTGGCTAGTATAGCGGCTAGCTGGCTAGTATAGCGGGCTAGCAGGCTAGCTAGCTAGTATAGCGGCTAGCTGGCTAGTACAGCGGGCTAGCACGCTAGTACAGCGGGCTAGCTGGCTAGTATAGCGGGCTAGCAGGCTATTATAGCGGCTAGCTGGCTAGTACAGCGGGCTAGGGGGCTAGCACGCTAGTACAGCGGGCTAGCAGGCTAGTATAGCGGGCTAGCAGGCTAGTATAGCGGGCTAGCTGGGTGGTATAGCGGGCTAGCTGGCTAGTATAGCGGGCTAGCTGGCTAGTATAGCGGGCTAGCACGCTAGTACAGCGGGCTAGCTGGCTAGTATAGCGGGCCAGCAGGCTAGTACAGCGGGCTAGCACGCTAGTACAGCGGGCTAGCAGGCTAGTATAGCGGCTAGCTGGCTAGTACAGCGGGCTAGCAGGCTAGTATAGCGGCTAGCTGGCTAGTACAGCGGGCTAGCAGGCTGGGCTAGCAGGCTAGTATAGCGGCTAGCTGGCTAGTACAGCGGGCTAGCACGCTAGTACAGCGGGCTAGCTGGCTAGTATAGCGGGCTAGCAGGCTATTATAGCGGCTAGCTGGCTAGTACAGCGGGCTAGGGGGCTAGCACGCTAGTACAGCGGGCTAGCTGGCTAGTACAGCGGGCTGGCTGGCTAGTATAGCGGGCTAGCAGGCTAGTACAGCGGGCTAGCAGGCTAGTACAGCGGGCTAGCTGGCTAGTATAGCGGGCTAGCAGACTAGTACAGCGGGCTAGCAGGCTAGTACAGCGGGCTAGCACGCTAGTACAGCGGGCTAGCTGGCTAGTATAGCGGGCTAGCAGGCTAGTATAGCTTCTAGCTGGCTAGTACAGCGGGCTGGCTGGCTAGTGTAGCGGGCTAGCAGGCTAGTATAGCGGCTAGCTGGCTAGTACAGCGGGCTGGCTGGCTAGTATAGCGGGCTAGCAGGCTAGTACAGCGGGCTAGCAGGCTAGTACAGCGGGCTAGCTGGCTAGTATAGCGGGCTGGCTGGCTAGTATAGCGGGCTAGCAGGCTAGTACAGCGGGCTAGCAGGCTAGTACAGCGGGCTAGCTGGCTAGTATAGCGGGCTAGCAGACTAGTACAGCGGGCTAGCAGGCTAGTACAGCGGGCTAGCACGCTAGTACAGCGGGCTAGCTGGCTAGTATAGCGGGCTAGCAGGCTAGTATAGCTTCTAGCTGGCTAGTACAGCGGGCTGGCTGGCTAGTGTAGCGGGCTAGCAGGCTAGTATAGCGGCTAGCTGGCTAGTACAGCGGGCTGGCTGGCTAGTATAGCGGGCTAGCAGGCTAGTACAGCGGGCTAGCACGCTAGTACAGCGGGCTAGCTGGCTAGTATAGCGGGCTAGCAGGCTAGTACAGCGGGCTAGCTGGCTAGTATAGCGGGCTAGCAGACTAGTACAGCGGGCTAGCAGGCTAGTACAGCGGGCTAGCAGGCTAGTACAGCGGGCTAGCAGGCTAGTACAGCGGGCTAGCACGCTAGTACAGCGGGCAAGCACGCTAGTACAGCGGGATAGCTGGCTAGTATAGCGGGCTGGCTGGCTAGTACAGCGGGCTAGCACGCTAGTACAGCGGGCAAGCACGCTAGTACAGCGGGATAGCTGGCTAGTATAGCGGGCTGGCTGGCTAGTACAGCGGGCTAGCAGGCTAGTACAGCGGGCTAGCTGGCGAGTATAGCGGGCTGGCTGGCTAGTATAGCGGGCTGGCTGGCTAGTATAGCGGGCTAGCACGCTAGTACAGCGGGCTAGCTGGCTAGTATAGCGGGCTAGCACGCTAGTACAGCGGGCTAGCTGGCTAGTACAGCGGGCTAGCACGCTAGTACAGCGGGTGGTATAGCGGGCTAGCTGGGTGGTATAGCGGGCTAGCAGGCTAGCTAGCCAGTATAGCGCGCTAGCAGGCTAGCTAGCTAGTATAGCGGGCTAGCAGGCTAGTATAGCGGCTAGCTGCCTAGTATAGCGGCTAGCTGGCTAGTATAGCGGCTAGCTGGCTAGTATAGCGGGCTAGCAGGCTAGCTAGCTAGTATAGCGGCTAGCAGGCTAGTATAGCGGGCTAGCAGGCTAGTATAGCGGGCTAGCAGGCTAGCTAGCCAGTATAGCGGGCTAGCAGGCTAGCTAGCCAGTATAGCGGGCTAGCAGGCAAGTATAGCGGGCTAGCAGGCTAGTATAGCGGGCTAGCAGGCTAGTACAGCGGGCTAGCTGGCTAGTATAGCGGGCTGACTAGTATAGCGAGCTGGCTAGTATAGCGGGCTTACTGGCTAGTATAGCGGGCTAGCTGGCTAGTATAGCGGCTAGCTGGCTAGTATAGCGAGCTAGCAGGCTAGTATAGCGGGCTAGCTGGCTAGTATAGCGGGCTAGCTAGCTGGTATAGCGGGCTAGTACAGCGGGCTGGCTGGCTAGCTAGCTAGTATAGCGGGCTAGTACAGCGGGTTGGCTGGCTAGCTAGCTAGTATAGCGGGCTAGCTGGCTACTATAACGGGCTGGCTGGCTAGTATAGCAGGCTAGCTGGCTAGTATAGCGGGCTAGCTGGCTAGCTAGCTAGTATAGCGGGCTAGCAGGCTAGCTAGCTGGCTGGCTAGTATAGCGGGCTGGCTGGCCAGCTGGCTAGTACAGCGGGCTGGCTGGCTAGTATAGCGGGCTGGCTAGTATAGCGGGCTAGCTATACTAGCCATCGAGCCCTCTATACTAGCCAGCTAGCCGCTATACTAGACAGCTAGCCTGCAATACTTGCCAGCTAGGCCGCTATACCAGCCAGCTAGCCCGCTATACTAGCCAGTAAGCCCGCTATACTAGCCTGCTAGCCCGCTATACTAGCCTGCTAGCCCGCTATACTAGCCAGCTAGCCGCTATACTAGCTAGCTAGCCAGCCAGCCCGCTATACTAGCCTGCTAGCCCGCTATACTAGCCTGCTAGCCCGCTATACTAGCCTGCTAGCCGCTATACTAGCCTGCTAGCCCGCTATACTAGCCAGCTAGCCCGCTATACTAGCCTGCTAGCCGCTATGCTAGCTAGCTAGCTTGCTAGCCCGCTATACTAGCCTGCTAGCCCGCTATACTAGCCTGCTAGCCCGCTATACTTGCCTGCTAGCCCGCTATAGTGGCCTGCTAGCCGCTATACCACCCAGCTAGCCCGCTATACTAGCCTGCTAGCCGCTATACTAGCCTGCTAGCCCGCAATACTTGCCAGCTAGGCCGCTATACCAGCCAGCTAGCCCGCTATACTAGCCAGTAAGCCCGCTATACTAGCCTGCTAGCCCGCTATACTAGCCTGCTAGCCGCTATACTAGCTAGCTAGCCAGCCAGCCCGCTATACTAGCCTGCTAGCCGCTATACTAGCTAGCTAGCCAGTAAGCCCGCTATACTAGCCTGCTAGCCCGCTATACTAGCCTGCTAGCCCGCTATACTAGCCTGCTAGCCCGCTATACTTGCCTGCTAGCCCGCTATACTGGCCTGCTAGCCGCTATACCACCCAGCTAGCCCGCTATACTAGCCTGCTAGCCCGCTATACTAGCCTGCTAGCCCGCAATACTTGCCAGCTAGGCCGCTATACCAGCCAGCTAGCCCGCTATACTAGCCAGTAAGCCCGCTATACTAGCCTGCTAGCCCGCTATACTAGCCTGCTAGCCGCTATACTAGCTAGCTAGCCAGCCAGCCCGCTATACTAGCCTGCTAGCCGCTATACTAGCTAGCTTGCTAGCCCGCTATACTAGCCAGCTAGCCGCTATACTAGCTAGCTAGCCAGCCAGCCCGCTATACTAGCCTGCTAGCCCGCTATACTAGCCTGCTAGCCCGCTATACTGGCCTGCTAGCCGCTATACCACCCAGCTAGCCCGCTATACTAGCCTGCTAGCCGCTATACTAGCCTGCTAGCCCGCTATACTAGCCTGCTAGCCCGCTATACTAGCCTGCTAGCCGCTATACTAGCCTGCTAGCCCGCTATACTAGCCTGCTAGCCCGCTATACTGGCCTGCTAGCCGCTATACCACCCAGCTAGCCCGCTATACTAGCCAGCCAGCCCGATATACTAGCCAGCTAGCTCGCTATACTAGCCAGCCAGCCCGCAATACTAGCCAGCTAGCTAGCTTGCTAGGCCGCTATACCAACTAGCTAGCGTGCTAGCCCTCCATACTAGCCAGCTAGCCCGCTAATCTAGCCTGCTAGGCCGCTGTACTAGCCTGCTAACCCGCTATACCAGCTAGCTAGCGTGCTAGCCCTTTATACTAGCCAGCTAGCCCGCTAATCTAGCCTGCTAGGCCGCTGTACTAACCTGCTAGCCCGCTATACTAGGTAGCTAGCCAGCAAGCCCACTATACTAGCCAGCTACCCCGCTACACTAGCCATCTAGCTAGTATTTAGTTAGTAAAGTGGGCTACATGACTAGTAAAGCGGGCTAGATGGCTAGTAGAGCGGGCTAGATGGCTAGTATAGCGGGCTAGTATAGCGATTAGTGTAGCGTGTATAGATGGTTAGTGTAGCTAGTATAACTGCTTAGTCTAACTAGTATAGCTGTCTAGTATAGCTAGTATATACCAGCCATAGCTGGCTAGAATAACCAGTAAAGCTGGTTAGTATAGCTAGTATGGGTTGTTAGTGCAACTAGTATAGTTGACAAGATTAGCTGATTAGTGTAACTTGTATAGGTGGCTACTAAAGCTAGTATATACAGTGAGCGCCAAAAGTGAGTAAACACCACTGAAATAATTCATTTTCTTAGGATAACGAGAAAAGTAAATGAGAATGAGAAAGTAAATGAGAATAGTGTTTATTTATTAGTTATAAAATGTTAAAACAAAAACAACAATTAATGATAAAGGAACATAATAGAAAATTTGAAATTATAGTGGGTGTTGACTCACTTATGGCGCTCACTGTACAAGGCATAGCTGGCTAATATAGCTGGTTAGTGTAGCTAGTATAGATGGTTAATGTGGTTACTATAGTTGGCTAGTATAGCTGTCTAGATTAGCTAGTACAACTGACTAGTCCGGATAGGTATACAGTTATACTAGGCAGCTATACTAGCATACATGCCAGCTTGTCAGCTATACTACCTAGGTAGCCAATTATAATAGCTATACTAGCCAGCTTTACGAATAATAAAAGAATAATAAAATCAAAGAGATACTCACCACGTCCGTTGGTTCCGGGACTGCCCGACATCGTATGGTAGGAGTTGGCGTCGTTGCCAGAATCCCATGTTTTTGCGCATCTGCTACCAATTGACCGATCTTTTCTTGAGGAAGAGAAAGCCCATAGGCGATGTGATTCAGAGCGCCATAGAGTTAACTTGATGACCATGATGGCAGTGTCCTTGTCGTAGTACCTGGGGAGGAGAAAAATATTAATATTAGTTTTGGAAATTACACAAGCCCTAGAAGCCTGGACTAGACAGAGCTCGATTGAGTCTAAGCCATAGCTTATCACACCCCCGCGGGTGTTGGTAAGCGGGAGACATCACCCGTTTACGATGATCATCGCCTCACGGTGAGTGTAGAGGCATTTAATGGTCTTTGACAATGCCTGGGTTGAGCAATTTTCCGTTTGCTTTATTCCCAGACTCATCTGATCTAAATTGGTAAATTGGAGAGGAAGCGACTATTTAAACTGGACTGCAGGATTATATTTAATACCGTGTCTGTTGCCACGGGTTATTGCCTATGTGTCTACCCAGGCGGAGTGGGATTAAGGAAGAATAGAAAAAGTAGGAGAAGAGTATTTTTTCACTTTATTTGCCTGTGGGCATCTCTGATTTAACCCAGTCATCAGTTATTGCCTGGCTTTTACTCGATAGTCTAACGGAGCCAGCGATACTTGATATTGGATGGATAGCTCAATTCAATAAAAAAAAACTTTCCGCTTGATTCTAAGGAGGTCATGCATTCAAATCCCGATATTGATTATCAAAACCACTTGGCTCTGGGTCATCGTTTCTTATGGTACCACAACGGGTCGCTATGTGTGCTCAAGTACGGTTTCTTAACAAAGGTGCCACTCCCTTCTACCGCATCCTATCCAGCTTACAATTGTAAACCTCGTCGTTATAATAGTGAATGTGTAGTGAGTGTCACGCTTTAATAAGCTTGAAAAACTTTTTACTGTGGCTCTAATGGCTTCAGCTTTTAAGCGGCTTTAGTTTACCTTTTCCCTGAAATTACCACGAGAAGAGAAAACTTTTTTTGCCAACTAAAACTACGTTTTTGGAAAATATTTTTCGTGCTGCATTGTTTTCCTTCTGTTTTTTACTTTTTTTTTTGCGTAGCCAGAATAGAACGTATTGTTCAGAATCATTATGAAGTAAAATGCCGCTGCTGCTGAAGAGAAGAAAAAAAGTAGTAGGAAGGAGTAGCCAAAAATAATTGTAAAAAGAAAAAGTTTTGAGTACACTTTTCTTTCTGCTCTTTTGTTTGTTGTTTGTTTCGGTTTTTCTATTCAGTCTTCCATTTTGCTGCCGTTTTTTGTGCAGCTTAAAAGTTCCGAAATTGGTTCAGTTTCAAATTGGCTTCAGCTGATTCGTTTCGTTAATTTTTTGGCCATGTACTCTGAGGTAAATGAGCCAAGTAAAGTTTCTTATGACCGAAAAAGTTTTCAGTATTTAGTTAAGCTACTCCAAAGGTGAAAGTAAAATCCTATTAAGGTATCTTAATTAAGGTTTTGAACAGAAATGGAAAGTTATTGAAATAATAGTAGAATAGCAAAAAAAAAAAATTTTTTTTTTCAATTTAAGAAAAAGGTAGTATTTCTACTACTATTTTTAAAAAGAGTTTTCCAACTTTTTCATATTTTATGGTGTTTATTTATTAATCTTAAGAAGAAAATGCAAAAATTTTAATCTAGAAAAAAGGTAGTATATTTACTACTATTTTTTTAAAAAAGATTATAATAAAAAATCAAAAGGTATTCTTTGTAAAAAATAAACATAAAACTGGAAAACTTGGAAATAATTAAACTTACACTCAAAATTGAAAAAAGGTAATCATTTTACTACTTGTTTTTAGTACTCTTACTACTTTTTTAAATTCTTATTCCGCAGATTTTTATTATGAATCAATAATTTAGAAATCGAATATTTTTATACACCTAATATGCACATTTTATAAAAGACATTTAATTTGAAACAGTAAAATCAAATTAGAAAAAAGTATTATTTCTACTACCTTTTCTAAAAATAATAACTTCCTCAGGTTTGCATTACAATTATATTTTTTTTAACAAATTTCTGTAATAAATAACCAAAATTTTGTTCAAATATTGAAAACTTAAAAAAAGGTAGTATTTTCTAATACATACTCTTTCTAAAGATGGTAATTTATATGAATTTTCTTTAAAAATATTTGTTTTCATGATATTTTTGCTTAATTTTTTTAAAAAATACTAGAAATATGTGTAAATGTTGAGATTTTAAAAAGGTAGTATTTCTACTACTTTTTCTAAACATCGTAATTTAAATAATATTTCTACCAAAATGTTTATTATCATAGTTTTTCTATCATAATCAAAGAAATTTGGACGAATTATGAAATTTTAAAAAAGGTAGTATTTTTTTACTACTTTTTCTAAAGATGTAAAATTCTATAATCTTTCTTTAAAAATGTTTATTTTCATTTCTTTTTCTTAATTTTTGTAATGAATACTAGAAATATCCGAATTATGAAAGTTTAAAAAAGTTAGTATTTTCTACTACTTTTTCTAAACATATCAAATTTTGTATTTTTTCTTTAAAAATGTGTATTTTTATAATTTTTCTAAAGTTGCTGTATTAAATAACGGAAATTTAAGCAAATTATGAAAGTTTAAAAAGGTAGTATGACTACTACTTTTTATAAAAATTAAAAATTACTTAAATTTTCATTAAAAAGTTTGTTTCTTAGGTTTAAAAATAAATTTTTACTGAAAAATATTAAATTATAAAATAGTAGTATTTCTACTACCTTTTTAAAATTTAAAAGTTTTTTCATTTTTTATATATTTTTGTATTTTTAAAGGAAATTACTTTTTCTCCTTGCCTATAATATTATTGTTAAATAGAGTTTTAGTTCCTTTTCAGCAGTTTTAATAAGTTTTGGCTTTAATAACTGCATTCAAGTAATACTGGTAATGGATAAATTTCAAAGTTTTTTTGCGTTAAGACAGTTAAACAAAGAGCGATCAAATAAAGAACGATGGCAGCAATATACTCTAGAGAAAAGTAGCGGAAATTTTATCATGATTTAATGTCTTTGTTTTTACTTTTTTTTTATAAGAGGCATTAATACGCAGCTTAAAACCATAAAAAGCTTGTGTAACAAATAGTTTTCAAATGGTTCCCAAGGGATCAGTTTTATTAGGCACAATAAGTTGTATTTTTTTTTCTGTAATTTTTTCTGTATTTTTTTTAAATTTTTTTAATTTTAAATTTTCTTAACATACGCTGCACAGTAATACGAAACTCTACTCAATTACGAGAGGAAACTGAAAGACAAGAGACACACACTGTGTTTTGATTGCCAAAAATAGTGAAACAGGAAAAATGTTGTTTTCAACCAACTTTTTTGATTATTTATGAAACTTTGTTGGCGGCCTTTTAGAAGGAAAACAAAAACTGCATCTGACACACAAGCAGTCTGCCAGCCTGCCATATAAGCCTGAGTAAGGGCATGAAAATATGGTTTTCCATGTGTTGCACAGTTTTCTTCATTTAAAAATTTTTTTTTGTCGTAATTTCCATATTCTGTTTCCAATTTTTCCGTTTTTTTTTAGTTCTTGCAGTCATGCTGTCTATCTAAACCCCCTCCCTCTCGACAATAATTTTTTTCATTTCTGAGGGTAAACAAAACGTTTCTAAAACGGTTTTACGCTGTCTTGCTCTTGTCTTTGGCTTGTAGTTGTTTAATGGGAACAGCGAAACGAAAATAAAAAACGAGAAATCAACAACAATTTTTGGAAAACATTGTAACAACAATACGCACTATTAACTTGTACATGTGACAACAACAACGACAACAACAACGATATTTAAGCAACATTAACAACGTTTAAGTATTTTGACAACTACAACGAAAATGTCAACAACATTAGTTGAGAAAAAACAACAACAATACCAACAACCAACAATTTATGTTTGGAAATCCATCTACAAGACCAAACAAACGAAGAAAAAAACCTACAAATACCCGGAAAAAATTGCAAAAATTTGTTTATTTTCCATCGAGAGAGAGAGAGTGAGAGGGGACCAGAAAAAAATCCAAATTTTTCAGATCATTTCGTAGGAGTCAGGAGGTTAAACGTATAAAACAGTGGGCCTAAACAGGTAAAAGTATAAATTGGTAGTATGATATCGAAGATGGTCCACGTGATGGCTGCGTGTCAACTCTAATACATCAAGACAAGTATTGTTTGTTCTCGAGGTCGTCATGTAGACCACAATGCCAAACTTTACATTGTTTTCATATATACCATCGCATCTCAAATGGAATTAATCTTTGATTTCGTTTCTTTATCCCCCCAAATTAGTTAAAAGAATAATAAAACCTAAAAATATATTTTCTTAAAATAGTAGTATTTCTACTACCTTTTTAAAAACTGTGATTTTATGTGAATTTCCATTTTTGTACACTCTAAAGTGACTAAAAGAGTTAAGAAAACGTAAAATTTAAAAGGTAGTATTTTACTACCTTTTTTAAAAGTGTGATTTTATGTACATTTTCATTTTTAGACACTCCTATATGACTAAAAGAGATAATAGAACGTATAAATGTCTCTTTTGAAAATAGTAGTATTTCTACTACATTTTTTAAAACTGTGATTTTACGTAAATTTTCATTTTTATACACTCTAAAAGAGTTAATACAATGTAAAAATTTCTTTTTAAAAAGGTAGTATTTTTACTACTTTTATTTAAATGTGTATTTTTTAATACTTTTAAATAAGAATCATTAATTAGAGTGTGTCAGAGTGTAAAAAAATGAAAATTAGTTTTTCAAAGAAGGGAGTATTATTACTACTTTTTAAAAAAAATGTATTTTGTTGCCTACTGTAACCAAAACCATGTGCTTAAGTCAAAAGCCAATAATGTGTGTACAAAATGAATACTTTTTTATGTAAAAATAAAGCACAAATAAGAAACTCCAAACAGAGTTCCTACGAAAACATTGATTGTTGCCGGAAAGAAGACAGAAAATAACATAAAAAATGTTTTTAATTTTTTTTCTTCTTTTCGTTTCTCAGTATTACTGTTGTTGTCGTTGTTGTAGTTGTTTGTTTGTTTGTTTAATAATGATAAATACAAATGTTAACTACGACAACACTGTGACAACATGGCAAAGAACAAACAACATAAACTATGAAGTAAAACCAAGTAATTGTCGTCAATACAGCAGAAAAAAAAATGTTTTCGCTTAAACGGATGGCAGAAGCAAACAAAAATGCATAAAAAACCAATTGATTGCTTAAGAGAGATAAAAATCAATAGAGTGTGGAGGTGAAGGAGGCAAATGTGGGAGCAACATAAAAAGAAAAAAAATTCCAATATTACTGGCAACACAGAGAAAAAGAAGAGATGGGGAAGAAGCAATTGAAGACCGAACAATAAAAATTGTAATTGAAAAAGGCAATAAAAAAGTAGTAATTTACTAACAAGTTGTAGAAATTAAATTATTTTTGCCTTTAAATCGCTCAATTAACAGTAAAATATATACAAACAATAAAATTTCTGAAATTTAAAAAGTAGTATTTTACTACTATTTTAAAAATACAGGTACATTTATATGGGCTTTAAGATTAACATCTGCATAGCCAGTAAAATGCTTAAAAGCTTTGAAAATGTTCAAAATAGATAAATTAAAAAAAGAGTAGTATTTTAATACTATTCTAAAAGTATCGGAAGATTTATACATATGTTTTACAGTATTTATACGCCAGAGTCAATAGAAGGCTTAAAAGGTATGAAAATGTTAAAATAAAGAATCTTATAAAACAGTAGTAAACTATGTAATAAATATTACTATGTAGTAAATTACTACTTTTTTAAAAAGATACAAATATTTAAATTTTATTTAATATATGCATACACATCTATAAAAAGCATATGAAGTATAAAAGGTATGAAAATTTTATAAAATTTGTATATAAAAATCGCAGTATTTTTTACTACCTTTTTTAAAAATCTTAATTCCCACATTTTTACTTTAAGAAAAATTTACATTTAGAAGCCTATATGTATGTACATCATGCAGAATGCAAAATTGCTTAAAAATTATATCTTTTAAAAAAGTAGTATATTACTACATACCTTTTTGAAAAATATTCAAATAATGTACTATTTGTTTATTTTTACTTTGAAAATAATTACATTTTTGTATGATACTCCGATTTTTACCTTAGGAAGCACTAGAGAGCTTGCAGAAGTTAAAAAAAACATCAGAATTATATCTTTTAAAAAAGTAGTATTTTACTACCGTTTTAAAAAATATTCAAATTATGTATTATTTGCTTATTTTTACTTTAGGGAAACATTAGAAAGCTTGTAAAGTTTAAAAATTCGTAAACAATTTTGCCTTTTAAAAAAGTAGTATTTTAATACCTTTAAAAAAAATAAAATTTTTATATAATTTGTCTAATTTAACTTTAACAAACATTAAAGAGCTTAGACACTATTAATTTATTTATAAAATTAATGTTTTTAAAATAGTAGTATTTTACTACCTTTTTCAAAATGAAATAATTTTTACAGCGTAAAAGGCAAAAATATTTCCTGACAAAGTAATATTTTAGTACGTTTTTTAAACTATTTTTTAACATACTTGTGTTAGCCTTTTCTGCTTTCAATCAAAGTGAAGCGGGGATTTCTTTTTTTGTTACCTTTTGATGTTAAAAACATCAGACTGCCTGCCAACTAGCCTGTGAAGAATGGAGCTTATTATTAAATTTAACCGTAATTATAACGCTAATTATGCCCTTAAGAACTTAAAATGTAATGTTTTTCTGTGTGTGAAAGATACACGATAATTTAAATGCTGTGGCTGGCTTTCAAAAGACTCTTCTTCTTTTTTGCTTTTGAAGCTTCTGTGAATTTTTATGCGTGAATGTTTAAAAACAACAAAAAAAAAAAAAGATTAAAATCCTAACAAATTTAACATGTTGTTGGCTTTAATGTTTTAAGCAAATTATAGATCTAAGCAAGCATTTTAATTATTATTAATGATGTGAGAAGAAGGGGAAAAAATTAAATTTTTAAACGTTGAAACACACAAAAATAAGTCAAGACCGACCATTAAAAATAAAAACAAGAGCTGTGGTTTTCTTAATCATTCAATTTAATTTTTTTTTTATTAATTGTTGTTTAAACTGTCACGTTTATTAAGTTCTTTTCGTTTGCTCACTCACTCTCCGTCTCTGATTAAAGACAGACTCTGTGGCTCAAGCCAGTTAACCCCACATAATTCAAACAAACCAAGACGCAAAAAAAGAAAAGCTGTTGTTGCTCCATAAAACTCATAAAAATGACTGGCTTTTCTTCTTTTTGCCTTCACTTGGAAGAAAGAAAGAAAGAAAAAACAGAATGAAATGCGGTTGTGGATGGAAAAGAAAAATTCTATTTGAAACCGCAAATTAAATGAAATGAAGTAATAAAGCACCAGAGAAAGAGCAAAAGAGAGAGAGAGAGAGAGAGAGTGAGTGAGAGAAGCGAACAGTAAAAACGAGAAAATTAATAGTAATTAATGCCGGCAACTAACAGGCATAATGGATTTATTAAATAAAATTAGTAAGAAGCGAAAAATGTACAAGAAATTTAAAAAAAAAAACAATTTAAAATATGTAAGATTTTTTAAATAATACATAATTTAAACGCAATGTGTACAAATTTTGTTCATTTTAAACGAAAAATGTTTAAAATAATACAAAATGTTTAAAAAAAATCAAAATATCTTCACTTAAATAATAGTAGTATTTTTAGTGCCCTTTTCAAAACCTCAAATTTTCGTTATTTTCTTACCATAGTAAAGCTTAGTATGTTGTAGTATGTTACAATTTTACATTTTAAAAATAGTAGTAGATTAAGTACTTTTTTTAAATGCTCAAGATTTTACTAATTCTTTACCATTAATATCTAAAGAAGCTTCACAAAGCATAAAACGTATAAAAGTTGTAAGAAAAATTCGTTTTAAAAATAGTAGTAGATTTAGTACTTATTTCAAAACCCTACAATTTTGCTATTTCCTTACTGTTTACACCTAATAAAGCTAAGCACAACATTAAAAAGTCTTAGAATTTTACATTTTAAATTTAGTAGTAGTTTAAGTACCTTTTTAAAAAACTCAAAATTTAATTATCTTGCCACCATTTATATCCGAATAAAGTTTTATAGAGCATTAAATTTATAAAAGTTAAAAACAGATCGTTTTGCAAACAGTAGTATTTTTAGTACTTTTTTCAAAACCTTAAATTTTTGCTATTTTTTCCCTGTTTACTACTAATAAAGCTTTAGAGAGCATAAAATGGATAGAAGTTGAAAAAAGGTTAATTTTTAAAATAGTAGTGGATTTAGTACTTTTCTCAAAACCTTAAATTTTTGCTACTTTTTCACTTTTTACATCTAATAAACTTAATAAACCCTGGGCATATGGTATTGGGATAAAGCTATGAGAACTATGGTTAGGATAATGAAAGAAAAGTCCGTCAGGAGATTCTTCAGGACCAGCGTGACCTGACAAATCGAGGGGCTTACAGTTTCATTATTAACTGTCCCATAAACAGAATTAACAAGGACTCTTTGAAGAGCGAATGGGGGAATTTACAGGCTACATACTCTTCTGAAGGCGGGTTCGTACTGCGTTATATTGATGGATATAGAGAAGATAGTGGTATGCCATAATATTCAGCACCAGGGGGGGTAAACTGTCGAGTCTCTTGCAAGCACTGACCAACTTCTTCCTTTCCCTGATTTTGGTGGAACTTGGTTACTACAGGGACTGCGTTCACCCGTGGCATCACAACGGGCCGCTATGCGTGCTCAAGTGAGCTTTGTGATATCAGAGCTACCACTCCGACCTAACCTAACCTAACTTGCAAGCACTAGCCTACACCATCGAACGATGTGTCCTAATAAAGATGGACAGGAACTACAAAGGTCGGGACATAACAATACTGCTTGTCAGTCAGGCCTTCATCTGAACACTGGTTGACATGAGAATAGTACGGGATTGTCTAGATAAGTTGATCAAGGGAAAGTTGTTCACTGCCTGTTTAATACCAGGTCATGTGGAAATTCAAAGCAATGTGTAGGCTGATGAGCTTGCAACAAGGGAGCCTTTAGGTTGCTGTTAGAATCAGAACCTTGCTGTAAAGTTTAAAGGCATGGTTAAAAATGGTATTCTCAATGAAAAGCAAGTTAAAAAGAGTGGCAAAAACTCTCTTCGAAAGTAGCTTGAAAGTCCAAAAATATTTAATTAATACTTCTAAAATCGACTTAAGATTTAAGCTTTAATGATGCTTTAAATCCAAATTAAAGTTGCTTTATCTGCTGTTGTTAAAAAAAAACTGAATGTAGATTTACAATTTTTAGTTGAGCGGTCTGGTTGCTTGGGTAATTTTGGCTGCAGGAGCTAAGGCTATAAATTTAAAAACTTTCAATAAAATTTACGAATTAAAGAAACACTTCCAATCTGTAAATGCAAAACAGTTAAAATTCAATCCATGAAGAAAACTTAACAACTGTTTAATTAACAAGTCATCAATTTAACGCTTGAAATGACTGTGTTTGTCGGTTACTGTGTGACCCACTTTACAATTTAACACCTTGTGGTTTTGGGGAAATATACAAAAACTATCGTAAATCTTTTAATAGGGACTCTCTGTCTCTCTCGTATTTTATGACAGTAGAGCAGCGTTTGTAATGCAACAACCCCTTTTTCGGTTTGTTTATTCATTTGTTTATATTTCCCGCCGTTTTGTTAGCTAAAAATAATCACACAATAATTCTTTCTTTATTTTTATTTTTTTATTATCTTTACATTTTAATGAGGATTCCAGTTCTTTAATCTTCTTTTTATAAATAAAAAGGGGAGAGCAATGGAGGGGGGAAAGAAATGTAAAAAGTTTTGTTTATAAAAACAAAATAAATTTTCCAGCCATAAAATACAAAAAAAAAAGGAACAGAAACACATGGTGGTAACCAGCAAAAATATATTTATTTTTAAGCCATAAAAATACACAATAATTTACAATAAAAACGTTAGGCAAACGGCACGGAATGCATTACCAGTACCGTGTGGCACACATCAAAGTCATCGTTTTTACAACAACGCATTATCGCTCATTCAGGGGAAAAAAAGAAATATTTTTTCTTTTTTTCATTTTTTCCCGGCATATTTTTGGTGTTTATTTAAGCGATAAGATCCCATATTTGTTGTGCAATAAAAAAAAGAAATTTTTTTTTGAAAGAAAATTGACACCAAAAGTAAACACCGTAAATAGAAAAACATTATAAAGCGATTATAAGTACGGCATTAAGTTGAGTTGAGTTGAGTCATAAATGTTTATGGATTATGGGGAAAATTACCGCTTCAAAAATTATTACCCGCCGCAAGTCAATAGAAGAAATGGTTCTGCAGAATTTTCTTATTTTTTCAATTTTAAACACCCCGATTGGCTGTCATAAAAACTCTAAAATCTCATATAAAAATAATATATCCCAAAGAGCTAAACTTTCATTATAAATTAATCACCTTCTTTTTGCCATTTAAATTCTGTTTTTATTCCTCTTTCCTCTCCATAACACTTTTTTTTGTAAGTCTTTAATAAAAACGCTAAAAGGGGTGCTGAAAACTAAAGCACTCTCTACAAATTCTTGTTGTTTTTAACACAATCTTATCAACATTTTATTTCCACCTCAGCTAACTTTGTTGCAGAAAAACAGAACAGAAAATAACCATTTCCACACACCCCATACCACACCACATGCTACTCGAACTCATTAAGTGTTGGAAAAAAAAAAAAAAAAAAACGAAGGAAAAAAATTTAAACCTTAAAAGCAACATTTATAACTGCTGTCTGCACTTCATCAGTCAGCCAAACCAAACAGATCTAAAGCAGCAAAACACATTTTTACTAATTTAAACCATATTTCTGATACGCTACACTAAGCATTAAACGACCCACAGGCAAGCATTCCATAGAATCCTTAATATTTGGAAATATTTATCCTCAAATTGTAGTTTCAAGTCGGAAAAATACTTAAATTCTGAAATATTTATCCTCAAATTGTAGTTTCAAGTGAAAAAAATATTTAACTTTGGAAATATTTATCCTCAAATTGTACTTTCAAGTGATAAAAATATTCCCAATTGCAAATATTTATCCTCAAATTGTACATTCAAGTAAAAAAAAATATTCAAATTTGGAAATATTTATCCTTAAATTGTACATTCAAACAAAAAAAAAAAATATTATAAAATCAAATTGGTATGTTGCTCTACAATTAGGGACATGCGGCTTATTGGAACATTTAATTATAATTTAAAGTTCGCTGGTTCCGTCCTTATGACCAAATATAATGTCCGTCTGGAGATCAAATGTAGGATCATTCTTGCCAACAGCTAGTAGTCTCAATAGACAATTGAGTGACAGAGATCTCTTTCACGCAAGGAAATTAATGCTCCCTCATCCTTCCCGTGCTTCTCTAAGTGGCAGAAGGACGGGCGTTGTTACACACCTATGGACCAATAGAGTATTCGAGAGGTGAGTCCTACGTAAGATCTTCAGCCCAACACTCAGTCAATGGCTTTACAATAGCAACAAGTTTAGATGAGAGTTCGTCCTGCCAATGAATCATAAATCGTTGGATAGACTGGTTCCATCTTTCAAAGACTAATGCCGGCATGTTACAAGTAAAACGAGCCTTATAATGTAAACTGCACTGTTTTACAGCCGGGCCGCCATCGAAGCTCTCGGCTCTACTTAGGACAATATGAAGACAGTATTGAACTCTCTGGGACAGAGAGAGAAAAAATAGAAATAGTTTCGACTGGTTAGCTAATTATATTTCAATTCGTGGCTATGAGCAGGCAGGAGGGGAGCACCTCCTCGCTACTTCTAGAGCCAGAAACTCTCTGTAAAGCGAAGACAGATGTTTGGAGACGTATACTGAACAAAAGGAAAGATAAAGAGGGGCAAACACTTTTCTCAAATCAAATATGTTTGGGAAAATCAAATTCCAATAAGGAGAAGATTTGAGTCACTCTTTCAAGACTCTACAGGAATAACCTGAGTTTAGTAACCCGTCTTTTGATACAGAATGTTTTTTCTTTTTTTTTTGTTTATTTATACTTCAAATATTTTCCATTTGGCAACTTCTAGAACTTCTTGTTGATTTTTTATTGAAAATCTTTACTTTTGTTTTGTTATTGTATGTTTGTTCCATGTTTCTTGAACGATGAATTTAAACATTCAGGAGCTAATATTGTTACTCCAATGCCATGACGTTTATCAAACTGAAGTTTCGAATTGTGGCTCTTGTTTTTCATTGAGATTCTTTAGCAAATCCTGGCAACACTATAAAATTAAATCTCAAAACATAAAATCTTTTGAAGGTAATAAGCGTAGCATACAGCACGTACTGTGTACAGTATTTATAACTCGTTTATGCCGCTTTATATCTTCCTTTTGTTTCATGTTTTCCTTTAGTTTTTTTTTTCTTGTTTTGTCTTGCCTTCATGTCTTTGTTTCTTGAAGTCTACTCTTCAAACTCAACATCATCGTCATCATCATCATCATCATCATCCTAAAAGCTTTAGCAGCATTGTCGTTCATGGTGCAATGTAATGTTCTGCGAGATCACAGAAGGTTTCTTATGACTTCACAAGCGTACATATGTATATGTAAACTGGTATGACATCGTCATCATCGTCATCATCATCATAAACGTGATATTAAATAAGACCCCTAAAGTAACTGAGAGATGGCAAGAATAAAAACAAAACAAAAAACACACAATAAAAGTTTAACAACCAACTTTGTACACTAAAACAGCATTGCAACACGCATATGCAACATACCATTTATTGTCATCATTGTTGTAAGGCGGCACCAGTACCAGTACCAGCAGCAACAGCAACTACACTCTTTAGTTATACTTTAATAACTACACCAAGAGCCCATTGAGTGTATCACTAC
This sequence comes from Sarcophaga rosellei, assembly GCA_930367235.1. Taxonomy (NCBI): domain Eukaryota; kingdom Metazoa; phylum Arthropoda; class Insecta; order Diptera; family Sarcophagidae; genus Sarcophaga; species Sarcophaga rosellei. The sequence continues at coordinate 7,311,331 of OV884020.1, read as the reverse complement.
TGACTTACAGTGTCGCGTTTTCTAAAGTGTAAGACGACTATGGGGCTCTAAAGCAGGAACCGTCTCTCTCACTCATATACACGTATACACTCACGTAATAGTTGCACAGACTACTCCACACAGACAGACAGACAATTCATGGTAAACAATTGACATTCACCGTGTGTTGCAGTAGTTGCAGCAAAACAAAACAAAAAAGAAAGAAAAAAACATTTCTTGCCTGTCTTTTCATGCCACAGCAGAAGGAACCAGAAACCACATTGAAAAAAAAAACTGTTGCACATTCAACAACAACTTTTTTGTCTTTTCTTCTTGGTACACGTACGCTACAGGCAGTAAATGCAGTGAAGGAGGTCGTTTAAAATTTTAGCGGGGAAAACTAGAAGTCGCTGTAGCAGCCTCCATTCATTTTTGTTACATTTCTCTTGCGAGATGCAGATATAGGCTATTTGGCTCTCCGACCCTTGTCAGCTCCGTCAATATCGTCCATTGATGTCAAGGATGTAGCCTTGTTTATCAAACTTTCTGGCTGGTTTTCCAGCGTGGGGTTTGCAGATTTTGCGCTGACCGACCTCTCCCTCTTGGATTCGGGGGAACTTGGTCAGTACAGGAACTGCGTTCACCTGTGACGTCACAATGGGCCGCTATGCGTGCTCAAGTGAACTTCAGGTATGAAGCTAGCACACTAACCTAACCTAACCTAACGAGGTTCTATCCAAACGATTGCCTAGTTGCCAAGTACTTCGAAAAATTATAGAGTCTACTAGTTCAGTCTCCAGGGGAAAGTTAAGGAAAGAAATTTCATCCAAACGAATCTTTAGGCATCGAAAGTTTAGGCACCGTAGTCTAGTAGGCAGTGTGTTCGCTTATTAGATGTAAAGCCCGGGTTCGAGCCCCAGGCCAGACATCAAAACAAAATTTGAAAAAAAATATTTCTTCGGCGACTTCCCCTCAGCAGATTTCTGGCAAAAACTCTGAGAGTAAATAAAATTGCCATGAAAAAGTTTCTCAAAAAATTTTTCGTTCGTAGTCGACGTTAAACTGTAGGTGGTCCCGCCACTCAAGTATAAAATTAAGGCACACAACATGAGTGGTGTTAGAAGCTAGGCCGTAATGTATGTGCAGCGGACTTAAGTCCAACAGAGCTTTCAGCGCCGCTGTAAGACCTGTTCTGCTTTTAAGGCTTAGGTTAGGTTAGGTCGGAGTGGTAGCCCTGATATCACAAAGCTCACTTGAGCACACATGGCGGCCCGTTGTGATGCCACGGGTGAACGCAGTCCCTGTACTAACCAAGTTCCACCAAAATCAGGGAAAAGGGTGAAGTTGGTCAGCGCAAGGGCTGCACAACAAAAGCACGACTACCCCACACTGGAAAAAAAGCCAGAAAGTTTGGTGAACGAAGCTATATCCTTGATGTCAATAGATGATAACTCCGTTAACTTAACAAGGAATGGGGAGCCAAATAACCTATATCTACACCTAGCAAGAGACGGGCACTGGCAAAGAAAGTGAACAATAGTCTCCTCTTCCTCAGTGGATCTGCGCTTTTAAGGCTTAATTGCACACAACTTGCATATCAGGCTTCGCTTACTTTTGTTTCACTTGCCACACATTTAATGGAAATTATTCCATAATACCATCCACATATCCACACTATCCTTCTCTTGTTGCAAGTAAGCCCTTAGGGTCTCCTATTTAGTCGCTCTTGCCTGCATGAAAAGTTTACTTTACTGTTGCTGTTTCATTTTGTTATTGTTGTTGTTGTTATTATTGTTTTTACGAGTTTACGAGTGTCTTGGCCAGTGTGGTTGTCACACAAAATTGGCCACGAAATCGTAAAACCAGTTTCAATTTCAACACAATTTTTTCCAGGCATTTTTCAATTCTTATCGCCGCCTCACTCGTGTGTGTCTACTTTTTTGCATTTGAAGGCTTTTTTTAAACGATTTTTTTTTCTTTTTTATGGCGTAGATGATGATGACAATGATTTCGTTTCTTTTTCAGTGTTTTTCTTTTCTTTACTGCTCTCCATTCTCTGATTGTTTCTTTCCGTCGTTTAGTTGCCCGTTTTGTTTCTTTTCAAATTTATGGTTTCGTTTTAAATTAAAAAAAAACGAACAAAAGTTGAAGAAAAAATTCTTCTTTTTATTCAAAATAATTTCTTATTCTTTATTTTTTTCATAAAAATAGTTGTTGTTGCTGTTATTGTTCTTGTTTTTTTTTTTAATGGCAATTTAAAGCAGGTGCATTGCATTGCCTTGGCTTGGCTTTTCTCAATTTGATTACGAAAATAAATTTTCCGATAAATTATTCGCGATAACAGTAGATAGAGAGGTGGGAAAAGTTAAACAAAATAATTATCACAGCAATCGTCGCTACAATCTCTATTTGAATGTCATGGAAACTGATAATGTAGGAAACTCATGGCATTTTTCTCTTTTTTTTTTTTTTTTCTTTGAAATTTTTGTTGACATTTTAAGACGAATTTTTCCTCTTAAGAAAAATAGTTTCCAAAAAATTATTCTAAATTGTAGACCAGAATACTGTGCAGCCCTTGCGCTGACTAACTTCTTCCTCTTCCCTGATTTTGGTGGAACTTGGTCAGTACAGGGACTGCGTTCACCCGTGGCATCACAACGGGCCGCTATGCGCGCTCAAGTGAGCTTTGTGATATCAGAGCTACCACTACGACCTGACCGACCTGACCTGACCCAGAATACTCTAAGGACATGTGGTAATGGTTCATTGATGGCTAAGCAGCTCCTTTGGCTTTCAGAATGAAAATGTATACTCCCAATAGCCGTACAGAGAGCAAAAACCTAAGTAAAGTAAATGTCTCTTCTTACATATTCATTACGCTGGAATGAACGATCATTATAAATCAGTTTTGGACACTTACTGACTTACTCAATCATCCCTTTAGTTGGGATTACAATCTAGTTTCTCACACCACCCAAGTAGTGTGGGTTAATTTCATTAATGAGTGGGGGCATCTGCAGTATATCTAAAGTTGAGTCCAAACTACAAATTTGAGAAACTTTACGTGGCATTTTTATTTTTCTCTCAGAGTTTTTGCCAGAAGACTGCAAGGAGGAAGTGCAATCCAAATAATATAGTTTCGGATTGCCACAGTTGTACGCCTCCTATGGTATTACAGGAAGGCGCAACTGTCTTAATAACATGAAGGCATGTGACATTTTGCTAGGTTCTACTGACAGGGATGCGAGTTCCTACTGAACTATTGAGGTTTCTCCAAGTCATTACATTATTGGAAGGCATCTACAAGAGCAGTAGAAGCTAAGAAAAATATAAAATGCTTTTCAACTCCTGCGTTATGTCGCAAAAGAAGGACACCTAATCTCATTGATCTGTCTAGCATAGACATTAAAAGTCTAAATGGCTTCAAAAGAAGCGTTAGATAGCTTTAGTTTTAGAAGAAATATAAGACTGTGGTATCACAGTGAGACACATTTGGACGTTAAACTGTTACCTGCTTGTAACTTATTAAGGTGGTGAGTGAAGGAGAGAAGTATTAACGGGTCTTCAGTCACCGTTTGGATCCAAATACAGTCAACCCTCCTATAACGCGGTCAGGGCGTACCGCGTTGTATGGAAACCGCGCTGTAAGAAACTCAGATTTAACTGTACAAACCAGGCAAATTCGTAGCACGTTCTATAGAAACCGCGCTATAAAAAAGTCGGAATTAGTACAAATCACATCATTCGTACCGCGTTATATGGAGACCAAGACAAGACAAATCATAAATTATTTTTATTGACTTAAAGAGTTCATATAAGGATTGATAAAAAAAAAATGAAACAAAAACTAAACTAAAAGACTGTTTTCCAACAAAAATAAGAAAGACTTGTAAAATTATGTAATTTTTCAACACTCATCCTCACTGTCAGATATGAGTTGCAGAAAAAATTTTAGAATGTCGTAGACGGCTATGAGATAAGCTGGCCTTTTTATATAAAAATTTTGTTTGTATATCTCGGCTGTGCTTTTGCGACGAAAATAAAACTAATATTAAACCAGATATCAAGTTACTAGAGTCATTCAGATGCTGTGCGGAAGGAACTTATGGCATGTTGTTCAACGGAAACCGCGCTGTACGAGTACCGCGTTATAGGCGGGCTGTCGCAATTTAAGCGCCGCGTTATATGGAAACCGGGTTCTGAGAGTACCGCGTTATAGAAGGGTCGACTGTGTGTATACAAGAAATTCTATTTAAAATTCAGAGCTGAATACTGTCAGTGATACTGAATGATAGTTTCGTTCTGCAAGATATTGTAGCCAGAAAAGTGGAAGAGCTAATCTTCTAGTCATGTATGCCTCGATGAGGCAGTGGCCAGTAATCTTCTGTGAATTCTGTTAACAGCATAAGATCTCCTTTGATTGTCGAAATTGGTTGACATATGTATGTATGTATGTAGAGACTTAATTGCCTTTTGGAACAGTTATGTAGGAGTCTAATACAGATTCCCGGTCGCAGGTACATTTCCAATACTTGTACAGCCGATAAATTTGCTTAAGGAAGCGCACTTCGATCACAAGAATGATTCTTACCTATGTACGTATAGCAGCCTATCACCTTAAGATTGGCTACATACATGCAGTTAAGGTTAGTTTGAAATGAAATAATTTCTCAGGCTTAGCAATCTAAATCTCTTTTTGAGACTGCCGTCTTGGCAACAAAGCATCTTATCCAGGCATAATGCAAAAACCCTACCAATATTTTTAAAATGTATGTACGTTAAAAGACTTCAAATGTTTTAAAAACTGATTTCAGATTAACATTTGGGAACCCCTGTTAAAGTATCACAATCTAAATTTTATTTTCTCTCCTTTAAAAAAAAAAGTACAAAAAAAATGTGTATGAAATACATGACACTACACACACTGCACACAGCCCAACATTATCTCTTTATAACCGAAAATAATTCACACATTGATTTCACATATGTACAGCAACTTACGCACACACACACACATTATCTGCTATCGCATATTTATGAGACAAACACACAAAAACAAAAGAGAAGTATGTAGCAGCAGGCCATATGAGAATAACAAACACGAGTGAGAGTTGGGGTTAAAAACATAATTTAGTGACGACACAACACAAGTTCAAATGAGCACACACTTGACTTGAAACAACGTTGCATGCAGGCCAAGCACACACAACATATGCGAATGCGTATGTGCGAGTGTGAGTGTGTTTGCAAGATAAAGCAGCATAAACTGTGTTTATAAGTGAACGACCATAGAGTAGAGTAGAGAGAGTAACAAATCGTATGTTTGCTTGTTTGCGAGTGAGTGTGTGAGTGTAAAAGTTCTGTTATGAATTTTATCAATTCCCTGCTTAAATATTCATACACATTTAGTGCATATGTGTGTGTTTTTTTCTTTTTTTTTGCTCATTTAAAACTAAATACGATAAAAAGAACGAGAGAGAGAGAGAAAGATAGTGAAGGGAAGTATAAGCATAGTGTGCTGTGCTGCAGTTTAACACACAGAAAATATTTCAATTTTTCAAAACAGTGTGTCACATACATGCTGTTCTGTAACTCCTTTTATTAAAAAAGACAAAGAGAGCAATACACATATACACACATACATAAATACTTATATTAACTGTACTTAGTTTGACAACTACTACTACAATTACAAGAAAAAAAAAAAAGAAAATTTATTATTATTTGAATGTATGCATGTATGTGAGTATTTTTTAATTGTACAAGGACAATTGATATTTGAAATATTTTCTCTCTCTCTTTCTCTTTCTCTTTTTTAATTTGAAAGCAATAATTTTCAGTTTGTAAGAGTCCTTAATGAGTCCTTATGCTTTAGGTTTTCTACAGTAAAACCATAATTAATTAAGACTGGAGCAGACTGCTGTTCTTTGGGAAGGTCTCCCATAGGAGATGCATTCCCCTTGTCAGTCTGTGTATGCCAGTCATATAAGATACTGCTGCAGAATTTGCCTGGTTTCTGGCCTAAGTAATACATTCTGAGTATAGAGGCTTCAGTAGGATCTTAGTTCTGCTCTCAATCTTATGTCTCCCACGATCCTGGCTTACTTCACCAGATTGCTTAGATAGCAGTAAGGATAACACTGTGCATAGTATGGTGCCAGTCTTCTGGCAGTCCTCTATTCAGACAGTATATAATTGCCATGTAAAACCTTCACAAATTCGTTGTTTGGGCTCCAGATTAAACTATAGGTTCCACCACACATTGGGGTGTTTATTCGAATGTGTTTTTGGTTCATCAGCACGGCAGTATGTCCATAGACTACCTTGGGCAAGAAATTAACATCATTGCGTCATAAAATGCTTTCATTAGTCGGGCCAACGGTATGCATTACTTGGCGTAGGTTTCAGTACTGCCTAGTAGCCTCTAGATCCTGGACTTGCTTTAGAAGATTGCTTAGATAAGTAAGTAAGGATAACACCGTGCATAGTATGGTGCCAGTCTTCTGTTCTGATAATTATAAATAATTGCCATGTAAACCTTCAGGCGTAGTAGCCCCTAGATTCTGGGCTTACTTCAACAGATTGCTCAGATTCACTAAAGATAATACCGTGCCTAGTATTTAAAAGATCCCTGCACTCTTATTACTCAGTCAGAATGCGAAAGAAAATTAAAGCCTAAAATTATTAGAAAAGAGGCCATAATTCCTCAGCAGACCCTCGTATGCTTATTAAACTTGTTTCTAAGTTACAAAATATTCATGGCTTTATAAGCAGCATGGTTATCCGGTTTCCTATTAAGAATTCCAAAAAAAATTCTTCTCTTCCTACAATGCACTCTGCATAGAATTCCTTTCCCTCTCTCTCTCCCTCTTTTTTTTTTGTTTCTAGTTTCCTGTCATACAACACAAGCAAATAATGAATGCTGCATACTTTACAGGTGTTATTATCGTATGTATGTTGCTTAAGAGATACAGAGAGAGAGACAAGTTTGTTAAAATGTATGTGTATGAATATGGATGTGTGAATGCGAGTGTGTGTGTGTTTTATGCCTAGAGTTATGCAACAAAATTAAAGTTTCAGTTGAGTTGAGTTACTTACACTCAAATAACTGCAGTTGAGTACTGCTACACACACAATGGCAACGACAACCAGGATGATGATGATGTTGAGTTCATTTACTTAATAAAGTTAAGAGACAAAGACAGAGACAGACACAGACAGACAGATGGACATACATGAAGCTGCAACAACATGTAAAACATTTAAATTATGCAACACAAGCAAATTATAAGATTTTCTTAAATACAACAAAATATATGGCAACAGACTGACAAAAAATAAAGTGAACAAAACTGTTTATGTGTCAAGGACAGAAAGTGGCGAGTCTTCTACGCTATCGATGAAGATGGCAGAGAATACATAGTTTCAAAAGCAAATCCGGTAAGACTAAAAGAGGCAATCCTTAGTTGCTTACTCACTTAGGTTAGGTTAGGTTAGAGGACGTGTACTTGTCAACTGTGACAAGTACAGTACCCGTAGGTCGAATTGACCCATTGTACAACGTCCTAGCTTCTCACACCACTCGTGTTGTGTGCGTTAATTTCATACATGAGTGGCGGGACCTACAGTTTAAAGTCGACTCCGGACGACAGATTTTTTGAGAAGCTTTTCATGGCAATTTTTACTCTCAGAGTTTTTGCCAGAAATCTGCTGAGAGGAAGTCGTCGAAGAAATATTTTTTTTGCTTACTCATTTACTTGATTGCTTATTACAATCCTTTGGTCAGGATTACAACCTAGCTTCTCACATCACCCACTTATCGATGAGACGCGAGTTTGATGCCGATTCTGCACGACAGATTTTATGGGACTTTTCAAGCCGATTTCTTTTACTCTTAGAATTTTTGTCAGAAGACTGCTGAGAGAAAGTTGCCAAGAGAAATATTTCGTTTTGCGCGAGATGACTAAGCTGGGATTTGAACCACGGTCTCTACTAAACTACGGCAACTTCGAGAGACAATTCAGTGCACTTCGTTCCATATCTTACGCTGTAAACTTCTATCCTTTTGTAGTCAATTGCGAATAATTTTACGCGTTCCTCAGTTGTTATACGATTCATATTCGTGAATGGCAAACCTTGCACTTAATAAAAAACATAAGGCTATGAAACCACTAAATGGTAAACACGTTATTTAAAAATTTCCTGCCTACAGATACCAGGTTTAATTGTTAAACTTAACCAAGCACTTGATAGTATATGTGTGAGAGTCTATCAGCACATACAAAGTGTCATTTATAAAAATGACCCAAAAAATACGAAAATTAATGAATTTAAAGCATGTAACGCTCATTCACTTTCACTGATACTAAGCCACTCATGTTTTGTTGGTATTTGAAGGTCTTTTTTTTATGGCGACACTTAACTAATCACACAACTAAAGTACTCCACATACACATGCACTCATGTATTTATGATTAAGGAGAGCTTATACCAGAGCCTTATGAATTCAGTTGTGTTTTTAAGTTTTCCACACTCTATCTCTCTCTCTCTTTCCCCTTTCACTTGAAAGAAAAATTTTTAAAACTCTCTGTTACACAAGAGTAAATATGTACCACTCTCTCACTCTCCCTCTTTGTGTGGGTGTTATGCACTCATAATTAAAGTTGTTGTCGATGTTTTCCGTTAAAGGTAACGTTGGTTGCAAAATATTTCTTTTCATTTGTAGTTGTGGTAGTTGTTATTACTTTTTTGTTGTTGTTTTTTACTGTATCAGTTTTTCTTATTTTTTTGTTGATTTTTTTATTCCGTAATGTTGTGAGTGAGTGTAGCCTGAAGGCTTTGTCAACATGTTTACAAAGTTGATGAGGTTGAGTTTTATTTTGTGTATGTGTGTGTATATATTTTTTGTTTAGTGGGGGTTTCATAATTAAGGTTTTAAATATTAAAGGAGCGTATGTATGTGTAAGTGTGGGATGCACAAACATTTGTTGATCCTCAGTATGCATAAATAAATATTCATAAACAACCACCACAACCACACAACGACAACTTATTTTTGTGTTTTTGGAAATCCTAGAGCAATCACCTGCACTTTTTCATACATAATGCTTGGCCATAAATACACATACATATACAACCACATTTAATGTTTATAATTCCTCTTGTTTTCTATTCAAACTACGTACGTAAGTAATATAACACACATGGAAGATGCTTTTGTGGTGTACGTATTATGTTGTCTAGTTTTTGTGGTAGTGTAGTTGCCTAGCATTGCTTGCCATAAATTTTTTAAATTTAAAATTATTTTCAAAAAGTTTTCTCTTTTGTTTTTAATTTAAATTCTATTCAAAATATTTTTGAAAAACAGAAAATAAATTTTTTTAAGATTTTGTTTTTTTACATTTTATTGCCATAAAAAAGTTTTTTTTTTTTATTTTGTTCTCTCCCTGTAAATAAGAAAAGTTTGTTTTTTCTAAGGAATGTAATTGAAAAGTTAAGGGGAAAATATAACAGAAAACGAAAAAACAAAAACAAAAAAAAATAACCGTAACAGTAACAATTTACGAAAAATAACAATAAACTTCAATGGAAAAGTTTTTATTAAAAAAAAAAACGAAATATTTTTCTACACTTGTTTTTTTTTGATTAAAAAAAAAGTTGAATGATTGTAAATAAAATGGGAAAATTAAAAAAGTTTACCTAACGAAATTCAAAGAAGGTAAATTAAGGCACATGAATATGAAAATAAGGAGATATAAACAATCACCTCCTGGGTAGACAACTTTTAATGAAATCCTATTGCATTCAACCTCACTAGAAAGTAGGCTACATTTCAATTCGAGCCTTACATATCACCCCTAAAATAAATTCATTGTAGAAAATGCAAGTAGTGGACAAATTTTCTACAGAAACTGCAATTCATTGGACAAATTTCCTATAGAAAATGCAATTATCGGACAAATTTTATATAGTAAGTGGAAGTAATCGGACAAATTTTCTATAGAAAATGCAAGTTATCGGACAAATTTTCTATATAAAATGCAAGTTATCGGACAAATTTTCTATCTAAAATGCAAGTTATCGAAAAATTCTATAGAAAACGCAATTTATTGGACGAATTTTGTATAGAAAATGGAAGCTATCGGACAAATTTTCTACAGTAACTGCAAGTCATTGAACAAATTTTCTATAGGAAATGCAATTATCGGACAAATTTCCTATTGAAAATGAAATTTATCGTACAAATTTTCTATAGAAAGTGCAAGTTATCGGACAAATTTTCTATAGGAAATGCAAGTTATCGAACAATTATATAGAAAACGGAATTTATTGGACAAATTTCTTATAGAAAATGCAAGTTATCGGATAAATTTTCTATAGAAAATGCAAGTTATCGGACAAATTTTCTATAGAAAATGCAAGTTATCGAACAATTCTATAGAAAACGGAATTTATTGGACAAATTTCTTATAGAAACTGGAAGTTATTGGACTAATCTTCTACAGAAACTGCAAATCATTGGACAAATTTCCTATAGACAATGCAATTATCGGACAAATTTTCTATAGCAAGTGGAAGTAATCGGACAAATTTTCTATAGAAAATGCAAGTTATCGGAAAAATTTTCTATAGGAAATGCAAGCTATCAGACAAATATTCTATAGAAAATGCAAGTTATCGAACAATTCTATAGAAACCGCAATTTATTGGACAAATTTCTTATAGAAAATGGAAGTTATCGGATAAATTTGCTACAGAAACTGCAAGTCATTGGACAAATTTTCTATAGGAAATGCAAGTTATCGGAAAAATTTTCTATAGAAAACGAAAGTTATCAGACAAATTTTCTATAGAAAATGCAAGTCATCGAACAATTCTTTAAAAATCGGAATTTATTGGACAAATTTCTTATAGAAAATGGAAGTTATCGGACAAATTTTCTACAGAAACTGGAAGTCATTGGACAAATTTCTTATAGAAAATGCAATTTATCGGACAAATTTTGTATACAAAGTGGAATTTATCGGACAAATTTTCTATAAAAAATGCAAGTTATCGGACAATTCTATAGAAAACGGAATTTATTATACAAATTTTATACAGAAAGTGCAAGTCATTGGACAAATTTTCTATAGAAAATGCAAGTTATCGGAAAACTTTTCTATAGAAACTGCAAGTTATCGGACAAAACTTCTATAGAAACTGGAAAATGTTTCTATAGAAAATACAAAACGAAAATCAGAGAAAAGAGAGATGGGCTGTGGTGGCAGTGCAGTAAGTAATAGATTGACTGGCAGGCATGTTATAAAAAGTTTCTTTTTTTCTGTTATTGTTGAAATACTCTCATGTTGTCATTATTAAGCTTTTGCTTGGCTTGTGTCTGTCGTCTTAATCTCTAGCTTGAAGAACAACGCTTTAATGAAATATTTGTTCTCATTTAGATTTCGAAATGTTTTATTATCCAAGTAGTGTGGCTGTAAAGTGAACCTGTCATGGCATAAATTCCAGATTCTAAATCACGTATGATGTGTTCATCATTAAATTACGAAAAATTACAAAGAAATTACATTAACGAACATAAAGGTCTACAAAACAATGACGGTAATGAAGTTCTGATTTAATTTTATGACTTCATTCCCCCACTTTTATTACAACTTTTTTATTATAATTTTTTTTTTTTTGCTTGTAATTCAAAATTAAGCCATTATATCACATTTTTCTTTGAATTTTTCTTTTAAAACGGGTTTCGTGTTGAAGGTAATAAAAATGGTAATTCCGACTTGTAGTTGTCTTTGTTGTTGTTGTTGTAGTTGTTTTTCTAACAATTGTCATGGTTAATGAAGAGTTTAAAGCTACAACAACAACTTCAACACAATTGCTAGCTGGCTTGCTTAGAAGATCGTATGAAATGATAAGACCGATAATTGCGACAGTGTGTCTTGATATTTTAATAAAAAAAAAAATTTAAATTTTTAATAGTTTTCCTGGGAATTAAAAACAAATTCTTTTAAATGTTTTTTAATTCTTGTTTGAGTCTCTGTTAATTAGATTTCCTTTCTTTTTCTTTGCAGGTGACATTTTATCGGGCGTTTGCTTTGTTGGCCAATTGGATACCCATTCTCTAGGCGTATTCCTCATCATACCCCTCTGCATTTATCTATCAATAGGAGCTTTGTTCCTGTTGGCTGGCTTTGTATCCTTGTTTCGCATACGCACAGTGATGAAAACCGATGGCAAGCGTACCGATAAATTGGAGCGTTTAATGATGCGTATCGGTTTCTTTTCGGGCCTATTTATTTTGCCCGCTTTAGGCTATTTGGGATGCCTATTCTATGAGTATTACAATTTCGACGAATGGATGATACAATGGCATCGTGATATTTGTAAACCATTCTCAATACCATGTCCTTTGCCGCGGCCAGATGGCTCGGAATCAAGGCCTATATTTCAAATCTACATGGCCAAGTATTTGTGTTCAATGCTGGTGGGTGTAACGTCCAGTGTATGGCTGTATTCGAGTAAGACGGTGGTGAGTTGGCGTAATTTTGTTGAGCGGCTGCAGGGTAAAGAGACAAGAACAAGGGGCCAGGCGTATGTGTAAATGTTTTTTGTTTATTTTTATTTCCGCATAGTTTTTTTAAGCAGCCTAGGTTTTAAGTGACAAAAAGTGAATGAAGATTTCAAAGCAGTAAAAAGTTTTAAAAAGGAAACACTCACTATTAATTTAAGAATTATTTTTAATTTAATTTTTTATTTTTATCATTTTTTTTTTTTAATTTCTAATATTATTTTTATTCTTTATAGTGATTGTAAAAATAAAAAAGTAGGGATTACAAAGCTTAAAAATGTTCAACAAAGCAATAGAGTGCTCAAGAAACAAAAAAAAAATATTTTTTTTTAATTTTTAATCTAACCGACACTCTCTTGCGAGTGAGTCAATGAAAATAAAAATCAAAATTTTAGTTTAAAAATTTTAAAGTAGAAATTTTTGTCCCAAAAAAAATTTATATGAAAAAAAACCTAATTTTCATATGATTTCTAGGCCTAAACGAACTTAAATTGTTTAAATTTTACTCAGTTGCAAATACATATTGTTGTATACAAATTGTTCATAGTTTATAGGTTAGTTTTTCAAAACAAACAAATTTATTGTAACAAAATTTTGTGGAAAAAATGAAAAATTTAATAAATTGAAAAAAAATGCAAAAAAATCGAAGAAAAAATATAAACAATTGAAATGTAATTTTTTTTATATTTTTCCCCTATTGTTTAAACGGTTCTATTTCATTATTTCTATTTTTTAACTAATGATTTTTACTGAAAAATTTATTATAAATTTTTTCCAATTTTTCTAAAAAAAGAAATTTTTTTCTTAATTTTTTTATTTTTCAAAAATTTATTTTAATTCGGTACAAAATTCAGCCTTAGCTTAAAACTAACAGAAACTGCAGAGCTGTAGGTGGAAAATAAACAATTGTCCTATACATAGCCCTACAGGAGGCTGTACAATTTCCTCCCTTTCTAATTAATGTAGCTGCAGTGAGCAAAGGAAAGGGGAAAATTAACGATTTGAAAATCGTTATCCAAGAATTTTAGGCTTCCCAAGCCTAGGTTTTGTAACAGATTAAAGGAAAGAAAAATCCAAATTTTTTTTATTCTATTACAAAATTTTTGAATGTAAATTAAGTCGGTATACTTTTTTTAAATTTTCCACAAAATTTTTATAAAAGAAAAATACAAAAAAAAAATTATTTAAAAACTTTTAAACCAAATTAGTTTTAAGTAAACAATAATGTAAAGAGTTTGTATTTTAATTTAGTATTCTAATTTAATTTAAATTTAATTTTATTTTAATTTTATTTAAAATTTTAAACGTAATTTTATTGAATAATTTAATTTTAAGTTCAAATAAAGTAAAAAGCTTTACATGTGCCCTACATTTTAAGTTTAATTTGTAATTGTAAATGAGAAAAACAAAAGAATTCAAAGTTTTATATTCAAAACATGCTGCATTTTTTCTTTAAATATTCGAAAATGAATTTATAAAAATTATTTTTTTTTTTTTAAATTTTTTTTATTTTCATATTTCGTTTATGTTGTATTTATTTAATTTGTTTTTAATTAAACAATAATTTTGTATTAATTTTTTTTGTAACAAATCGTCCTCCATGTGCTAAATATATTCATAAATTATAATAATAATTTTAAATGATAATATTAAAAATGAAAATTTGTTAAATTTGATTTTAATTAATACGTACTTTACTACAAACTAATTTAAGTATTAAATTTAAGAAATTGTTGAAAAAGAAAAACATAAACCTCTTGTATATTTTATTTAATTAAAGTCAGTCAGTTATGCGAAATTATTATAATTTTTTTTTTAATTACAAAAAAACAAAATAGAAAAAATATTTCTTAATTTGGATTCTCTGGAAGCCACAAAGCAATAGACACAGTCTCAAGAAATAGAAATTAAAATAAAGAAAACAGAATTGTTGCGTAGAGGTATTGAGGAACAACAACCGTATAGGGCGTCCATGAAATGTTTCCCGCAATCCTGTTCTACTTTAGTAAGGATAACTCTCTGTCTCTAACTTAATATACACCCACGTACAGTGAGCGCCAAAAGTGAGTAAACACCATAGAAATAATTCATTTTCTTAGGTTAGCGAGAAAAGTAAATGGGAATAGTCGAATAAATTTCCAAAAATAAAAAAAAAAATAGAAAATTTAAAATTATAGTTGATGTTGACTCACTTATGGCGCTCACTGTATTTCCTTCTGAAATGCAGTAACACCACGCAAATTGTAAATATGAGTTCTGGTTACACGTTCTCCTCATTACTTAGTCTATATATTGGACTTGAGAAGAATATTCCTATCGCCTGGCAAACCATTCGCAATGTTTTTGCCTAGTCCACAGAAATAGGGATGCTAGCTGATATGCCAGCCTATTTCTACGACTTCTATTCTAATCTCGAGATTTCTTTTGAGAATTGAGTAGTAATCGGATGGCTGCCTGACGTTCAGAGAGTTTTGTTATGTACTCTGTAATTATTATTCAAGTTGATTTAAACACATCTTTCGCTTGTAATCAACACAAATCTACCCAAGGATCAAGCATTTGCTTTTGCAGCAACTTTAGTTTTAAAGAGCTCAGTGGTCAAGGATGTCAGGAGAGATCAAAAACCTTCGTATTTTCATGACGAGAGTAAGATACTTAACACATGAGGTAAATAATAATTTCTGCCACCTCCTCAGATCATCAACTCCTGCCCCAGTAGTTGCCGGTATGCTAAAGTGCAGTGACCATTATCAAGCAGACTCTAGGATTATTTGGGCCTTCTCGTAAAATGAGAGTGTAATACCCAAATTAACTGAGGTAATCGAAATATCTATACACTGTAGCATGTCGAAGACATAACGGCCCTGGCCAATAGCAATGCAATTTCCAATGGTCCGGAACCTATATAATCTGTGTCTCTGATGGATCCAAAATTTCCTTAAGAAATCCTTGGCATTCATGGACAAGAACGGACTTTAAAATTACATTCATTAGGGACTTAAGCTGGATTCAGTCGAACCTTCACGACCATTATGTTATAATTGCCTACTTTTACAGACAGAAACATTTTACTCTCTTTATGTCGAGTATACTCGTCTTCACTGGAAATATAATTAAGCAGGCAGAAAAAGTTTTTTATAAAACAAAATTAAACAATTCAAGGGGTTAAGGAATCCATTGACTATAAGGAGGGTTTACTATTTGGTAGAGTATATATTTTTGGGTGGGGGGACTGATGACACCTAAGCTTGAGAGGATGTCGGACAATCCTTAATGAATTTCGTTATAAAAATATTTCTGTGGCGAATAAACGTATTTAAAAAAATTTAATAACAAATTGAAGCCATATTTTTATAAAAAAAAACTAAATTCATTAAAATTTTATTTAATTTTTATTTTTTAAGAGAGAAAAAAAATTGCAAAACATAATGAAACTCGTTACTGCAGCTGACTTTAATTATAACAATTATTTTCATTATTATTATTATTAATGAATGAAACAAAAAAAAAAACTAAAAAAATAATAAATAAATAAGTAAAGCTGTAATTGATTTCATGACGTTGTAGTCATAATTTATAAAAGATTTTTTTTTATTATGAAAACTATTAAAAAAAATTTAAGTTTCTATTAAAAAAAATATTGAAAAAAATTAAATTAAAAATAAAAATTAAATAAAAACAAATGATACGAAAAAAAAATTAAAGAATATGTAAATGTAACTGTATATGTATAAATAATTATTAAATAAAATAAAACATATGGAAATTATTATATTAATTGCTATATAAGAAATAGTTTAAAAAACAAAACAAATATTTGTTAAAATTAAATTTAAGAACTAAAAAAACAACTGAAAAAATTAAGGAAAATAAAAAACTGCCATTAAAAATAAAAAAAAAATAAAAATTTAACAAAAGAAAAACAAAGAGAGAGAGAAAATTTTTAAAAATATTTAATTTCAGTAAGTAAACCGGAAATAATAAATTTTTGAAAGAAAAATTGAAATTAAAAGAAAACTAAATATGGGTATAAGGGTATGTACCCCCCTTCCCTTCTCTATTGTGTAAGCCATTAACCATTAGGTACATACTTTGGAAAAGCAAAAAAAAAATCAACGTGTATATGAACACAAAATTAAATGTATAAAATTATATTAAAAACTAAAGAAAAGTAAAAAAATAAAATTTTATTGTTAAAGACTGAAAAAAAAAAAATTACAAAAAAACAAGCCACTGTGTTGTATTATTTTACAAAAAAAAAACGCCAGTTTTTGTTTAAAAATTTTTCAAACTTCAGGCTCATATTTATCACTCCATCCAACTACCGTATAATTAAACTCACTGTGAGCGAGTGTAGCTGGCAGACAAAGTTTTTAATGAAAAACATCAACAACAATAACAACAACGAGAAAAAAATTTATAACAATAAGTGGAATTATTTACAAATTGTTTAACAAATTTGTTAAACATTAAACCGGGGGATTTATGGTAACAGAAGCAAAACAAAAACAAACAAAAAATCAGCAAAAATTCACTGAAAAAACTTACTTTGACTGAAACAGTTTAAATTTCAATATGTATTTGAAAACAATGAAAAAAAAGCACAAAAACAATAAAAAAAAAACATTTTAAATTTTCTATAAAAATACTTTAAATATAGGGTTATCCATATAGTGGTTTTAAAACCTTGGGTCTAGCTAGCAAGGCTTTCAGATCTTAAACATCGTACATCTAACGTAACATTTGTTATAGAGCGAAAGGTTTGTCGTTTATGAATACGAAATTTTTCTATAGGTTTTCATAGGAAAGGTATGGCAACGTTCCGAGGGGGAAAACCATATCCGTTCAGCACATTTGACGCCTTTTTAGTAACGGGCATTGCGATTATCCCTTTAATCATATTTCGATTTATATATACACAATGATATTAAGCTGACTTTAGACAAAAAGAAAATGATCACATATGACATCCTGATTGACCCAGTCCACAGAACAAAGTTGATGAGATCTAACTCCATTAGAAGTTCAATCTTTGAATCATACCTCGAAACTAAGTAAACATACCTTTCTGTACATTAAACTTACGAAATTTTTTAGCACACAGTGTAGGGATATGTTATGATGTGATATGATATGGTAAGTATCGGAATTAAGTAAGTATTACAATATTTATCGATAAATACTAAATTAGTGAAAAAATATTCTAAACGATAAAATCTTTTGAAATGGACACACATATATATACAAAGATATATAGAAACCCTCAAATGTAAATTTGATATTAAAAAATGTTTAAATGAAAAAATTCGATAACAAAAAGAAAGAATTTCGATAACTTAAAAGGATAATTTCAGCACAGTTTTCGTGTATTATAGAAAATTGCCATTATTTTCTTTTTCTATAGAAAATTTTCTGTAGAAAATTATATGATAACTTTTAAATTTCTGATAACTTTTAATATAATGTACTAAATATTCGATAACTTTCAATTGTCTTTAGAATTAAATTTTCTATAGAAAATTTTCAATAACTGAATTTTTCTATAGCAAATTTTCGATAACTAAATACTATACGATATTAAATATTCGATAACTTGCAATTGTTTTAAGAATTAAATTTTCTATAGAAAACTTTAGATGACTTTAAATTTTTCTATAGAAAAATTTCGATAACTTTGAATTTTTCTATAGAAATCTATTTAGTTATCGAAAGATTTCTATAGAATTCGATAACTTTCAATTGTCCTAAGAATTAAATTTTCTATAGAAAAATTTCGATAACTTTGAATTTTTCTATATTTCAATAACTTTGAATTTTTCAATAGAAATTTTTCGATAACTTTTAAGTTTTCTATAGAAAATTTTCGATAACTTTGAATTTTTCTACAGAAATTTTCCGATAACTTTGGATTTTTCTATAAAAATCTATTTAGTTATCGAAAGATTTCTATAGAATTCGATAACTTTCAATTGTCCTAAGAATTAGAATTTTCTATAGAAAAATTTAAAGTTATCGAAATTTTCAATAACACTGAATTTTTCTATAGAAAATTTTCAACAACTCTGAATTTTTCTATAGAAATTTCTCGATAACTAAATACTATACGATACTAAATATTCGATTACTTTCAATCGTCTTAACAATTATATTTTTGATAACTTTGAATTTTTCTATAGAAAGTTTTCGATAACTTTGGATTTTTCTATAGAATATAACTTCGATAGCTTTGAATTTTTCTATAGACTTTTTTCGATAACTTTGAATTTTTATATAGAAATTTTTCGCTAACTAAATATTCGATAACTTTCAATTGTGTTAAGAATTAAATTTTCTATAGAAAATTTTTAATAACTGAATTTTTCTATAGAAAATTTTCAATAACTCTGAATTTTTCTATAGAAATTTTTCGATAACTTTGAATTTTTCTATAGAAATTTTTCGATAACTTTTGATAACTTTGAATTTTTCTATAGAAAATTTTTAATAACTGAATTTTTC
Organism: Sarcophaga rosellei; assembly: GCA_930367235.1. Taxonomy (NCBI): domain Eukaryota; kingdom Metazoa; phylum Arthropoda; class Insecta; order Diptera; family Sarcophagidae; genus Sarcophaga; species Sarcophaga rosellei. The sequence goes on along the minus strand of OV884020.1, from coordinate 7,292,286 downwards.
TATAGAAATTTTTCGATAACTTTGAATTTTTCTATAGAAAATTTTCGATAACTTTAAATTTTTCTATAGAATATAACTTCGATAGCTTTGAATTTTTCTATAGAATATAACTTCGAATATTCTATAAAAAATTTTCAATAACTTTGAATTTTCAATAGAAAATATTCGATAACTTTCCATAGAAAATTGTCGATTTTGAAAAGAAAATTGTCTACAAATTTGAAGTTTCTTTAGCAATATGTCGATAACTTTTAACATTTGTGCTTTCAGTACCCTTCCAAAAAAAAATTTACTAAGTTAATCCTTCTTTAGCAAATTTCTTGTTGTCGAGAGAATTAAGAAAATAATTTAATTTCAAATAAAAATTACAGATATTCATGGATACACTTTTCTTCTGTCTGTGGTATTATATCCGTTTTTTGTATTTGCGGTTAACTCAGGTTCAACTCTTAATGCTCTCCTTAATTCTTACTCTGCTGGTTGAATAGTAAGTATAACCCTTCAGTGTTTATCCTTACATTTGTGGTTTCCTGTAATGGTTTCGTAATTGTCCATCTCAATGTCCTTCTTCGATATTAAAATTTATTTTTATTCCTGTACTGTTTTATATTTATCGCATGGAAATTTTACTTTTTTTTAATTGAAACTGCAGATGATACCACCACCTGCAGCAGTATGCACGGAAAGGATGATGGGATTGGTGTGCAGCTACACTTGTATTTCATCTTTATTTGCAATTTTTTTTCTTTTTTTCTTTTGCCAACATTTTTAAGCTTTTAAAGAACAACTGCATGAACATGCAACACAGATAGAAAGAAACACAATTTTTTATGGATTTTCATGTTCTCCGTGTGCAGGAGAGAGATTAAAATGAAGCTGAAGTGGTGGAAGGAAGTAGGAGAACAAGAAGGAAAGAATAAAGAAATTGTAACGTAAAATCCTTATTATGGATGAGTGAATGGGAGTCATAAATTGATATGCGGTTATGGGGACACAATACAGTCCCCTTTAAACTGCTGCCGGACCTGGCAATGGCCATGGCATGCACTGCCTGGTTGCGATTTACTGTTGCTGCTGCTGTTTTCTGTAATCTTTGCATGAACACGCACTCGTAAAATTCAATTCATGGTTTTGGTTTTGTTCTTCTTTTTTCTTTTCTTTTCTTTTTTGGTTAGTTTTCTGCTTCCTACAGAAGAAGAATTAAATCGAAAAGTATGTGTAAATTGCATAAATTTGTTTTGCTTTTGGATTCCGTTTCATTTCGTTTTTTTTTATGGTTTCTGCCAAAGTGTAGGGCGTCTGTAGGGATACCATATTTGCATGCACATGAGAGAGAGCATGTTTCACAATAAAAGTGACCAATTATTCGAATTAATAGCACAATTATGAGTTTAAGCCTTCAGGGTGCAGTTCATCACACAGACTGCAGAGAACATGAAGAACAGAAAACGCAAATAGAAATAAAAATTAATTACAACTACCGATAAATAATTTGTTTACATAAAAGCGCTTTCGATAACAGCATAAAATAACAGAAATAAATTCCAAATAGAAGATTAAATTTCTGTTTTTCTTTACGATAAATCAGCAATAAATTCAAAATGAAAAAAAAAAAATTTAAAAGAAATTTATTTGAAAAGAAATAAAACTTTTCGATAAGAGATTTCGATAACTTTTAATTTTTCCTCACCCCCCGACAGGTTCTAATCTGGTCTAATTTGGCAACAGGCTGAGTTGGTGGCACTAAGGACCTTACTTAATTGGGTATTACAACCCTTTAGTCAGGATTACTCACATCACCGATGTTGTGTGTGTTAATTTTATCGACATGTGGCAAGATCTACATTTTATTGTCTCCTCCGAACGGCATATTTTTAAGAAATTTTTCGTGGCAATTTTAATCTTATTCGCAGAGTTTTCATCATGAGAGAAAGTTGCCGAAAGAAATAGTCTTTTCGTATTTTGTTTTATTCGTGATGTCTAAGTCAAAGGTTAAACCTTCATCTAACTAGCCAATACACTACCTACCTATGTAGACTACGGCGACTTTCGATTACTTGCAAATATTTTTTTAAATTCTTGTGAAAATCCTTGCAAATCTTCATTACTACGGTAGTTTTAAAGATCTTCATACAGAAATTATTTGATTCCCTTAACTAATATTATATATTTACAACAACAAAAACATGTACAGGAATGTAACAAAAAAACAATTGTTGTTGTTTTTGTTTAAATTAAATATACCATAAGCCATACAAGAGTACTACCCAGGGAGAGGTCATAAAAACTCTGCCCTGAGTTAAAATCAACAAGTGTACGACACACCATATACCACACCACACTACAGTACAGTACAATACATCACACACTACAACATACGAGAAATGTTTGTATTTGGATCCCGATCCAGTCGGTGCCCCATTAGTGTTGAAAATTAAAACCATATTTGTTTAATCGCAGCAGGGGCACCAACAATACCGACAACAACTACTGACTTTAACTATTATAAGCAACTACAACAACAACACCAATAACGGCAAGCATAATAAAACAATCTTTTTATTACAATCTTTGTTATTTTGCTTTTTTCTTTTCCCCTGTTATTATTATTATTTATTTTGTTGTTATTGTATTGCCATAAAAATTATATGAAAGAAAAAAAAACAAAATTTTTTTAAAAAATTAAAATTCTACGTTGCTTATATGGCCGATATTTTATCCTCGTTTTTATTATTTAATGACTACACAGGAGGAAAGCAAAAGGCAAGGGGGAGAGGAAGGGGAAGGGGAGAGGATAGTATAGAAAAGGAAGAGAATAATATTTTATTTATATTTTTAATTTTTTTTACAATTTCTACCAGAGTATGGATTTTAATTATTCATTACTTTCATGACCGTTATGAAATCATAAATATTCACCTCGTTTCTGGCAGAGTCAGCGAAGGAGTACTTTGTTGGTAGGAGAGATCAAAGTTCATGACAAACTTTAAGCTAATGGTATAGGATGGACAGACAACTCTAACATGAGAAATTCATTCGATGATTTCGGGACCTAAATAATCAGTCAAGGAATTCCATCCAGAATCTATGACCAGTAGAATCAATGATTTTGGGAAGTGATTCGCAAGGAGACTTAGCAACAAAAATGGGCGAAGTGGAAGCTGCATACTCTGTTAAAAGAGTGACTATTTTATCGATAACTTTCAAATTTTCTTTCTATATTCTATAGGAAATATTCGATAACTTTTCTTTTTCAATAAAAAAATTTTAATAACTCTCTGTTTTCTATAGAAAATTTTCGATAACTTTCTATTTTCAATAGAAAATTTTCAATAACTTTCTATTTTCTATGGAAAATTTTTCGATAACTTTTAAATTTTCGATAATTTTCTATTTTCTACGGAAAAATTTTCGATAACTTTTAAATTTTCGATAACTTTTAAATTTTCTATAACTTTTAAATTTTCTACAGAAAATTTTCCATAACTTTTACAATTTCTATAGAAAATTTTCAGTAACTTTCTATTTTCAATAGAAGATTTTCGATAACTTTATATTTTCTATAACTTTCAATTTTCTATAGAAAATTTTCGATAACTTTCTTTAAAAAATCTTCGATAACTTTTGAATTTTCTACAGAAAAAGTAAAAGTTATTCTTTATAGAAATTTAACTTTCTTTAAAAAAATCTTCGATAACTTTTAAATTTTCTACAGAAAAAGTAAAAAATTTTTTAATAAAATAGAAAGTTATCGAAAATTTTCTATAGAAAATAATCTTTACTTTCGATAGAAAATTTTCGACAACTTTCTGTTTTCTATAGAAAATTTAAATTTATTTAAAAAAAATCTTCGATAACTTTTAAATTTTCTACAGGAAAAGTAAAAGTTATTCTCCTTAGAAAATTTTCGATAACTTTCTATTTTATTAGAAAATTTTCTAAAATTTTTTTAAAGAAAGTTAAATTTCCTACATAAAATAGAAAGTTATCGAAAATTTTCGAAAGAAAACTGAAAGTTATTGAAAATTTTCTATAGAAAACAGAAAGTTGTTGAAAACTTTGTTTAGAAATTTTCTATAGAAATTTTTCGATAACTTTCTATAAAAAATCTTTGATAACTTTTAAATTTTCTATAACTTTCTATTATCTATTATTATCTGTAGAAAATTTTCGATAACTCTATATTTTCTATAGAAAATTATCGATAACTTTTAAATTTTCCATTTTCTTAGAATTTTCAATTTTTTATTTTTAATTGAATCCTTTTTCTGGCCATTTTTCATTTTGCACTCATCCGGCATTAGCCATCAACAATGAAGAGAAGGCAATTATAAATTTTATGCTTAAAAGGCGTGTTAAGAACTCATAAAAGAAGAAATGCTTACCCTTTGGAAAAACAAATAAAAGAACAAAACCGAACCGAAGCGAACCCAACAGAATAGAACAGAGAAGAGAAGAGCAACTAAAAATTAAAAAGAAGAAGAACTTTTTAAACTAATTTCAGTTGAGAAATAGTGCAACAACAATTTACAGTCTATTATCCTTTTAACTGGGAATAATAAATTCTGGTGCGTAAATTAAAACGCAAACAACTGGAGCTGGAGAGCAAATGATGCTTATGGATGAACGGATATTCCGTGTTTTAGAGTTTATTTGCGTACAACAAAAAAAAAACTCGTCTTTTTATTGCTGCGGATCCATTTCATTTCAAACAGGCGAATAAGGAGGATAGAGCTGAGCGTGCAGCAGACAGATGAACAAATTGCATGTTTGGAGGTCAGTCAGGAGGCAGTAAGTAATTCATGCCATTTTAAAATGGAATGAAAAATCAAATAAAATATTTATTATGATGAGTTTACGCAGAGGGAGGAAGATGCAGCAAAAAGGTTGTAAATTTCGGTAAAAGAAAAAGAAGTAACAAAAGATAAGCTAGAAACGCGTGCAAAAAGTTTTTCATGTTGTTACCATAATTAAAAACTTTAATGAATTTATAATGGGATTGCAAAAGTACATAAATAGAGGCGTTCGTTGAAGTAAAGAAAGAAAATTAAAAGAAAAAGAAATTTAACAGAATATTGCCTGATGCTCTTTGGCCTCCAAATATCCTTTCTTAACGAAAAACATTTGGAAATTTAAAGTTTTACTTACTTTTGATTAAACAAAAACTATTTTTATTATTATTATGTAAAGTTATTATTTATTATTAAAAAGTTTTTTAATCGATAACTTTTTATTTTTCATAACTCTTTGTTTTTAAATTTCGATAACTTTTTGTTATCGAACTGTATAAGACTTTATATATTCGATCTTTTTAATATATTATACATTTATGGTAATAAAAATTTCGCTAACATTTGATTTTCGACAAGTTTTTATGTTCGATAATTTTCTATTATCGATAACTTTTTGTTTTTATTAAACAATTTCGATAGCTTGTTATTTTGATAACTTAAAATTTATACGGCTATTTATATAGAAAATAATCGATAAATATTTAATTTGTTTTCGATAACAATTTAATTTCCCTTAAAAACACTTTAATTCTGAATGTTAAAATCTTCCCTGTTCTTACTCTAATTATCACACATTTCAGCAACGAAATATTTCGATATGCGATGACATGAATGAAGCGAAATGAAATTAATTTCGTTACTTTGTCTGCCATTTCATTGTCAACGAAGTTAATTAAAGAAAAAGTTTTTTTTTTGTTTATCTTTTTTGTTTTTCTCCTACAAACCACAGCCGCACACACATCTGGATAAATATTGGCTACCTCCCCTCTTCCCCCTCCACAAACAACCACTACTAACAATAGCAGGCAACATTCATAACAGTTAGTTGGTCATACTCCGGCAATGGCCGGAAACTCAACTAATTTTTGATGGAAAATTATTTCCAAATGCGATACACAATGAATGACAAAATTTCCAACAAAAAAGAATCCAAAAAAAAAAAAATCGAAAAACGAGAGCAAAATAACTGAAGCAAACACTTCACATTGTCAATTCGAATTGACAATAATGATGAGTCATAGTCAAACAACTAAACCACCCCAACTCACCCCTCTCAGCATCGCTATCGTATGACCATTGCATTGTGAAAATATCCATCCATCCCCCGTCCACATTGATTTGTAAGGGAAACTGACGGAAAATTGTCATTAAAATTCGAAATAAAAAAAATTGGAGGAAAAACAAGCAAAAATGAATAGAAAATTGCAGAGAAAATGTCACAATGAAATATTTTTATTTCGTTTAAAAGAAGAAGATAACATTTTGACATTAGAACGGAGGGAGTTATAGGGGTGGTATAATCAAAAATCTCATTAAACTTGTGAACCTTACAAGAAATGCAATTGTTGATAATCGGAATAAATTGTTTAGAAAAATTCGATAACTCTCAAAATATATACATAAAAGAAATATCGATAACTCTTTTGCCTAAAATGGATTGGTTATATGGCCAAGATGAATATCCCTTGCCTGAAGGCCTATAACACAATGCCAACTAATAGCTCACATTAACCAATCGTGATCCTCTGGAGTTTGGATTTGGACTTTCCTTGGGTCTATAATCTCCTCTGTTGTGGATTGAGAGCTATGCCCACCTGCTTGCGTTATAAACGCCACTCCATAGCTGCATCCCATCCGATCTCAAGTATTTCAAAAGAAGACCTGTAGGAGGAGTACTAGTTTATGAGTGCCAATGAACGACAACTCACTTCAGCAGGAGCTGTGGATCTGAAAAAGAAGAGGCAACTCTCTGGCACCTTATGTGCTAGTGCCCCCTGGCATGAAAAAACGCAGATAAAACTTCTGACGTCCTGACGTAGGCCTCTCTAGTATAAAGATTGGCTAGTAAGATTCACTAGACAGTAAGCAGTAGATCGCACCACTCGTGGATAAGGTTAACACATGCAACATGTATGTATGTAAGTGGCGTAAGAAACTAGGTTGTAGTCCTAGCTAAAAACATTGTATTATTTTTCTTTTAAGATTTGAAACTACAATTTACGGAAAATTCTTAAGAAAATACCCGTTTTTTTCATGCTGTAGCTAAATTGTAGCAATTAGAGGTTATGTGTTATCGATAACTTTACAATATATATCGAAATTAATATTTTTAACATTTCAAATCTATGTTAGTATTTATGTTGATTTGAAAACAGTTTTTTTTCTCTAACCTCAAACTTTTGTTTTATCGATAACTTTTTTTGTGTTTTTGTAACTTTTATGACATTTATGATGACAATTTAAAAAACAAAAATTTTATGAGTTTTTATTTCATTTCATGTGCACTTCATGCTCAAATCTTTAGAAAAAAAAAAAGAAAGAGAAAAACTTTTGAAAAGATTTTTTCGGAAAATTAGTTATGGTCGCTTGAAAAACGATTACGATTACAAGTAGTATAAGTGTGTATATAAGTGTACACTGTGTTTGAGTGTGAGTGTAACGATCTTCTGGGCACGATTTAAATGTTTTCTTTTGATTTTTTTTTTTTTTGTTGGTTTTATTGTCACTTTGGCAGACAAGCAATTTTTGTTTCAGAATTTCTTGCCAGTTTTTTTACTTTTTTTTTTGCTTCTTTTTTGTTTAAAGTTTTGCTTAATGTCAGGGAGTTACTTAAGCAAAAAAAAAATTCCATGATTTTCTTGATTTTTTATTGTTGCTGCTGCTGCTGGCTTCCAGGCTTTCCACAGTTAACCACTGCTTTTATAGCACAGTGTATGGCAATAGTATGTGTGTGACTGTTGTTTGTACACCATATTGGCAACATTTTAAGATTTTTTTCCTTTCATTCTTTACTTTGCTCTTCTTTTCTTTTCTTTTGTTGAACGACAAACAGAAAACAGATTTCTTTTCTAAAGACCCCTTAAGGAATCATTCATTCTCTTTTACTCCTTTTGTTGCCTGGCATAGAGGAGAGAATTCATATTCAATGGCTTCCCTTCAGCAGCCCAAAAAGAGTGGACGTTGAAAAAAAGAAAAAAGGAACACAGACGTGGAACAATAAGCGACATTAAGAATTACAAGCTTACTTTTCACATTTTGCATATTTTAAGCGAATAACCCAAAGGCCAAAAATGGAAATTTTACATCCAAACGAAAAAGAGAAAAAAAATACACAAAAAAAGAATCCAAGAATCTTTCATGGCACACAGTGGAGTTACAAGACACGATGAGTATAGCGTAGTGATGCATTTATTCAATTGCAATGGCACAGAATTTTTGCCAACGGAATAGATAAACACAGACCCTGAGAAGATAGACACACAGATAGACACACACAGCCAGGCAGACACACAGACCAGATAGACTCTTAGAGAAAAACCCAAGACCACCAAGGGCAAGAAGAGCATGAAGTAATCGGGATGGCTGTATAGTCAGGGTAATTTCGATGAAAATCGGGTGTACATGTTTGCGCACGTTGTTACATCAGCCACACTTGGAAACATTTGCTTAACGGATGGATGGAATTGCAAGGAAAAAAAATTCCAAAAAAAAAAAAAAAATAATCATGTTGCCAACATAAAACAAGAAGAAAAAAAAGAAGCAGAAAAACAGAAAATAAATCGCCGTATAAAATTTTCATGGAAAATATAAAATAAATAGACACGTTTTTCCAAGGAAAACTTTGTTAAAAAAACAGAGAAAAACACAGAAAAAAAACTGTTTCCCAAACATGTTAAGGGAACTAAAAAGCTGAAGAAATAATTTATCGATAACTTTCAATAGATAATGTCGCAAATAAATAAAGAAAGAAAGAAGCGTTTTTGTTGTTTTATGGTTTTAAGTAACTAAATATGCAAAACGTTTTCTCAATTTCTAAATAAAAAACCAAAAGTAAATACTCGCCGATAAAAACCTATTAAGTTATCGATATTTGAAGATTTAAATTAAATGAAAAAAAATGATTCAACTGATAAGAAAAAAGTAGTAATCTTTGGCATAATAAGCGATATTACTGTATACTACTCAAGGTATCGATAACAAAAATAAGCCAAAGAAATTTCTTATAGTTATCGTTAATTTTAAAAACTAAGTATTTAATTTTCAACTATTTGCAATTAAATTCTTTACAAGTTACCAATTATCTTTCATAAAATATTGTTATCGATTATTTAGAAAACAAAGTTTTTTTGTTATCGATAATTTTCAATAAAAAAATCTTAGTACTCACTCAAAACTTCTTAATTATCGATAATTTAAAAAAAATTATTTAATTGCTCTAGCCTAAGTCAACCAGATTCACTTTAAAACTGGGCTACGTTCTTCATCCGAAAGGCAGACAAATACACCAAGAATATGAAGGGTTCCCAGTATACAGGCTTTAATACACTGAAGTGCTAGACAGTGACACAAAAATACGGTATATTCATCCTTTCCCGGATTGCAACTTCTACGGAAGTATCGCAAGAGAGCGCCTAGCCAACGGGAATGCTTTCTTCATTCCCGATATCATGTAAAGAATGCCAACGCGGGTGAAGAAAGCAAGTGTTTCGTCCTCTTTGGGATAGGACTCGGCAAACACAACTTAGCGGTTGAATAGATCCTCTCTGCTTGTCCAAAACAAGGAATATTACCCGCTTGAGGAGTTAAAAGAAGTTTCCTTCTCCTAATCCCGGTGTTTCCCGTGGATGTTGTAATGAATCCCATATTGTGATGAGCACTTAAAACAGAACCAGAGCTTAACAAGTGGTTTGATATTATTTAAAGTACACTCAATATCAATATGTGCTTGCTCAAAAGCTGTATAGGAAGATTCTTTTGTTATCGATATTGAAAATGTATCGACATTTATTAAATCGGTTTTCATAGAAAATATATTTGAATTGTAACAAGTTTTTCTATTGAAATTTGATTAACGGAACAGAAGTGTTGTCATTAATTAATTGCCAATGAAATGTGAGAATTAAGTGTTATCGATAACACTTTTGTAGTGTTAAAAAAAATTTACATTGTTTTTTTTTTTGTTGTGGATGGAATTTTTAATCAATTTTTTTTTATAGATTTCTAATGACGTAATTTATCACCACCACATACCGTTAATGGTCATTAAGAATCACTAAGAATGGCTCTGTGGCTCATAATTCACATCATTGTGGCATAAGAAATATTGTTTCACTCCCTCTTTATCGCAGCGTAATAATAACAACAATAAACAAATACTAAAGAATTGTTTTCATTGTTGCTGTTGTTGGAAACACAATTCTTAAGAAATTGTTCATTATTTTCCTTCGATACGATTCAATTCTTTGCCATGGGATCTCGGACAAAAGATTAGAATATGAAAACAAACAATCGAACGCCTTCAACATCATTTTGTTCATTGACTGCACAACAAGCAATAGAACGAAGGAAAGAAAGGAAAGACTCAGACGTCTTTGATACTTCTTGGAATTGGCGAAAGAAAATTATTACAAAAAAAAAAAAAGAATTTTACATAAACGGCACCGTGAGAGAAGGGCATTAGGAGGGAGAGTTGCAAAATTCAACTGAAGACAACAACACTACACTGCCGTCACCACCACCACCATACTGCCACCACCAGGAGGAGTATGAATGATGAACGATGAAGGCAGCATAATTGTTGGCCATTGTCTGCATAAACAGCACAAAACAATGGCACAATGAAACAGTCTCAGCCAGCCATTCAGCCAGTCACCCAGCCGGGCAAGGCAATAATAAATAATCCAACAATTTTTGACAGCCATAAGCAGTCATACAGCCAGGGCTGGGTGGGGTGCAGCAGCGACATAGTAGAGCATTTGAAGTAAAAGAGAGTGGGCCGAACAGAAAAAAAATAAAAGCTGCAACAACAATAGATTATCTCTTATGAATTGGAGGGATTATTAGAAAAGTCTTTGACTGTGGTACCTGGTGGTTCCAAGAGGTTGATGTTGATGATGATTTGAACACCATTTCTAGTTGGTCGTTAAAAGGCAAACAAACAAAAAAAAAAAAGACTTTTCCAAGACAAGATTCAATGTTTCTAATGGCTTTTCTTTTTCGGTTTTTCGGTTGTAACATAATGAACCAGAGGAGTTTAGGACGAACCAAGTTTTTAGGGTTCAAATCGAAAGAACAATTGGCAAGAACTTTAAAAGCCAAAGCAAATCAAACAAAATACGAGTTAATGGCACACAAAGTAGGCACACAAAAAAGTACCGAAAAACACAAAACAAAACTTAGGTTATCGATGCAATCAATGGAGAAATACACACAACACTGAGAAAATTCTTATCCCAAAAAAAATTATCGATTACTACAATCGATATCGATTTTCTTATACTTTTTACTATGATTTTCGATAATATTTTACTACATTTATCGAAAATTTTTACAAAATTTATCGCACAAAATTTATCGATAACTTTTTTCAAAATATATCGATAAAATCTTACAAAATTTATAGAAATTTATCGATAAAATTTATAAATGTATACATTTTACTATATTTATGATAAAAATAAATGTTTACTAAATTTATCGATAACTTTTTACTAAATTTATCGATAACTTTTTACTAAATTTATCGACAACTTTTTACTAATTTTATCGGAAGCAATACAATTTTTATCAAAAAAAGTATCGATTACTTCAATCGATATCGATTTTCTTATACTTTTTACAACGGTTTTCGATAATAATTTTACTGCATTAATCGAAACTCTTTACAAAATTTATCACACAAAATTTATCGATAACTTTTTCAAAATATATCGATAACTTTTCTAAATGTATAAATTTTACTATTTTTATGATAAAATAAATATTTACTAAATTCATCGATAACTTTTTACTACATTTATCGATAACTTTTGTAAATGTATAAATTTTACTATATTAATGATAAAATAAATGTTTACCAAATTTGTCGGCAACTTTTTACAAACTTTATCGCACAAAATTTATCGATAACTTTTATCAAAATATATCGATAACTTTTTACAAAATTTATAGACTTTTACAAAATTTATCGATAACTTTTGTAAATTTATAAATTTTACTATATAAAATAAATGTTTTTCTAAATTTATCGATAACTTTTTACAAACTTTATCGCACAAAATTTGTAAATTTATAAATTTTACTATATTTATGGATAAAATAAATTTGTACTAAATTTATCGATAACTTTTTACAAAATTTATCGATAACTTTTATAAATTTATTAATTTTACTAAAATGATTGAAAAAATAAATTTTTCACCAAATTTATCGATAAAATTTTACTTAATCGATATCTTATTATTTTTCTGAGTAGGAAAGTGTCTTGAAATTGTAGAAGAGGCGCTTTTAGGAATACTGAATAGATACCGGATGTTTATGTGTTGGGTTCCGTCGCATTCTGATGTGCGGTGCAACAAGACTGCAGATAAGCGGGCCAGGGAAGTGGTGTCAAAAGACACAAACCGGTTGTCGATTAGGTGATGAGATGGAAAGTGGACTCTTCCTGACGAAACAACATAAATTGTTAAATCCCCAAGCTGCTTTGCCAAGGTTATATGTTCTAGAACAGAATGGTTCCAGATTCTGGCAAATTTCGATATGTTTTTGACAGCGCAAGGGCCAGTAGTTAGGACTGTTTTTCCCCTTTGTTTTGAAAGCTTTCTTTCTTTCAGCAGGATCTGTGATAATGTGATAGAATTGAAGTTTCTAAAGCACATTCTATGACTCTACCCATGTGAACAGGATTCTTGGGTGGGTTTACTTCAATAGCCTTGGAGGGAAAGTCTTTGCAGGATGTCTAGTATTGAGGGAAACCGTGTGCATTCTGTTTCTTTATGTCTTTCCTGCATTTTCCTTTGTTTTTCACTTCTAGACCAATCAATACTAACGATAACTAAACCTGTGTGATGAAACAAAGGTGAAGGAAATTCTTGCACAGTTTCTCTAAGTGCATCACCCACCTCTCTCTCTCTCTCTGTATCTGTTTTTAAGGAAATTTTCTTTTGAATTGTCTGTCATTGTTTGGAAACTAACGAACGAACGAATGAACGAACAAACAGCCAACCAAACCTTGCAAAACAATTGACCGGCCGGCCAACTGCAATGTTTTGTAATCTTGTGGCCCAAAATGAAAAACAAGGAAACATTCAAAGAAATTTTCAAGGAGTTGGGAGCAGCCAGGGAGGGAGAGAGACAGAACGAAGAAAGCAAAAGATATTGTGAGGGTGATAAAAAGACAGGAGTACACGTTTCTAGTCTTTTCTTTTAGAATTTTAAGAACTTGGTTTGAAAACAAAAGAAATGTTACTTTTCTTGGCCATTAAAACTGATTTTAACAACAGCGACTATGGTAGGAGACGTGGTAAGAGGATTTTTACAAGGCTTGAACGAATTTTATTGTAAACCCTTTAACCAAAAGCGAAATGTTTTTTTTTTGTTTGTTTCACTTAAAAAAGTTTAATTGTGGTGAAAAAACTCAAGTAAAAGAAAAGAAAAGAAAAATCTTTTGTTGCCGGCAACCAAAAACTACTTACAACGCTCACGCTAGTGGGAACGTACGCTTTCCTTAAGTACCGGTTAACATAGTGTTGCCTTTAGTCACTCACCCATTCACTCTGTCGACAATTGTTTTCTCACACACACACACATATATGCAGACATACAATAACGTTCCTTTTCTTTTGTTTACAAGTCTCCACATCACATAACGATCTCCTTTATTTCACCTTAGAAAACCTCAAAGAAAATCAAGAAAAGCCAACGAGAAAAACACTCAAGAAAAAACTGCAAAAAAACAAAAAACTGATCTTTAAGGCATGATGTAAACCGTTTTAAGTCGCGCCAAAGGTCAATAATGCAGAAAAACCCACCAACAACAACTACAGCAACAAAATACCAACAACAACAAAAGAAAAATGTAGTAAAACTTGGAGAGAAATCATCGTAAAACCAGCCCCGGAAAGGTTTTTTAATTCATTTTCTTGCTTCAGCAAACAAAGCAAAAAATATTTTAAAATAAAATAAAAAATAAATATTTAAGCAACGAAAATTGTAAAAGAAAAATCTTAAAGGAAACGTGAGAATTTAATTTTTTGGCCTTTTTTATGGCTTTGAAAACCTCAAGAACACAACTTCAAAGGTTTTTCTCTCAAAAGCTCAAAAGGCCATCACACAACTCAAGAGGCAATCAAGGAATATGGTGGTCATTAACCCTTTTTCATTTATTTTGTTTCGTTAATGAAAACAAGCAATAAATATCCAAAGAAAATAATTGGAAAGTTATCGATAAAGTTCTTCAAACATGAATGAAAACTATTGAGAAATTTTATTGGAAAAATTTCGTTAAAGAATTAACGAAAAGTTTTTCAATGTTCAAAAGAAAATGCAAGTCATCGGAACAACTTTCTATACAAAATGCAAGTCATCGGAAAAATGTTCTCTAGAAAATGCAATTTATGGACAAAATTTCCATAGAAAATGCAAGTCATCGGAAAAATGTTCTATAGAAAATGCAATTTATCGACAAAATTTCCGTAGAAAATCTGAAAAATTTTCTATACAAAATGCAAGTCATCGGAATAATTTTCTATAGAAAATGCAATTTATCGACAAAATTTCCATAGAAAATGCAAGTCATCATAAAAATGTACTATAGAAAATACAATTTATCGATAAAATTTGCATAGAAAATCGGAATAGTTTTCTATACAAAATGCAAATCATCGGAAAAGTTTTACATAGAAAATGCATTTTATCGACAAAATTTCCAAAGAAAATGCAAGTCATGGAAAAATTTTCTATAGAAAATGAAAAACATCAAAAAATTTTCCGTAGAAAATACGAGTTATCGGTAAAATTTCAATGGAAGAGTCATCAACAAATTTTTGATGAAAAGAAACTAACAGAGGGTTTTCGATAAAAAAAAAATTATCGATAAAAGGTTATGAATAAAAAGTTATCGATAAAAAACTTATTGATAACTTTTCAGTAAAAAAAACATCATCGATAACATTTTGAAAAAAAATTTACCAGAAACACTTTTATTAAGAAAAAATATAGATAAGTTGTATAAAAAATATAGCGGAATTTTTCGATCGAAAGAACTTATTGATAACTTTTCAATAAAAAAAAAAGCATCGATAACATTTTAAAAAAATTTAACGAAAAAATTTTTATTACGAAAAATTATCGATAAGTTATCTAAAAAAATATAATGGAATTTTCGATCGAAAAAACTTATCGATAACTTTTCAAAAAAATAAGCATCGATAATATTTTGAAAAAAATTTAACAGAATATTTTTTATTAAGAAAAAAGTCATCTATAACGGAATTTTTCGATAAAAATATTGCATTAACCTTTCGATAGCAAAAATATCGACAGCTTCTTTGTAAAAAAAATGTTAAGGATATTTTTCGATAAAAGTATTATAGTATATTAATTATAATGACCTTTTGATTACAAAAATATCGATAACTTTTCTAAAAAAAGAAAGATATCGATAACTTTTCGATGAAAAAAATTAACAGAAAATTTTCGTAAAAATTTTTCTTCAATAATTTTTTAATAAAAAAAAATATTGATAACTTTCTGATAAAAAAAATTTATTTAACCCGTATGTGCCCAACTTTTATTTGCAAAAACATTAATTTTTTGTGTTTATTGGAATCTATGTGGTATACCAAACAGCTGATCAATATCTCACCGTTTTAAAAATGGGGTGAAAAGCGCATATGGGTTTAAAGAAATATCGATGACCTTTCGATAAAGTGAAGATATCTATAACAATTAGGATATAAACAAAATCTGTTTCAAATCTGCTTAACGAAGTTGTCATTATTGGGCATTGTATTCTGGATGAAGTAGCCATAGTCTAGTAGATAGTTTGTTGGCTCATTAGACGAGAGAATGTGATTCAAACCTCAGCGAAGACATTTCAAACAAAATGAAATAATAAAAACTTTGGGGACTTTCTCTCAGCAGTCTTCTGGCAAAAACTCTGAGTGTTAATAGTAAAATTGCTATGAAACGTTTCTCCAAAATCTGTCTTTCGAAGTCGCCATTACACAGTAGGCCTCGCCACTCATGGATAAAAATTAGTACCTAAATTAGTAAACTAGGTTGAAGTCTATACTGAAGGATTATAATGACGAATTAAGGAAATAAGCAAGTAATAATCAACATCATATGGCATGTGACTTTGTCTGCATATCGGAGAATATATGTGTGACTGCACAGGAAAATACCGCCTGAGTAGTTTAAAATCACTAGTCGACCATACGGTTCACCAAAATTTTTTCTCTTGCATAATGTTACGAAGGTTTGCTCAATTGGACAGTAGAGAAGATAATAGTCCACCGCGTAATCATTATTTTACTAAAACTAAATTACATATTAAATTAAATCAAAAATATAAAAATAAATTGAAAATTTTTCTAAATAAATAGGCCTGCAATTGAAAAAACAAACTAAAAAAATTTTTGCAAATTAATTGCAATTTATAATCCCAATAAATTAAACAGGCTTTTAATAAAATTAAAACATTTGTGGCTGGGTGGTAATAAATAATAAAAAAAAAAATTCTTTGAGTTTCGATAACTTTTTTTTTTTATCGAGAAAAATAATCTTCAAATTGATTGATTTTTTTTTTTTTGTTTTAATTTTATAACTTATTTAGACAAAAACAACAACAACGAAAAAATAAACCAGCAAAGGAATGAAGTGACGTCGTCGCGGTTATTGTAAATCTTTCAAACATAATACAGGCTCGTAATGTTGGCAATAAATGGCAGCATGAGTTCGAGTTGGCCAAGGTTAATTGTAAGTCTAATTTATGCTCTTTATTCGGGTTGCCTTTTTTTACGATTTTGTTGTTTTTCTTTCAAAAGCACTGACAGACAAATGTGTTACTTGCGGTATTTTATTTTTTTTTAATTTTTTTTTGTTGTTGTTGTTGTTGTAGTTGTATGTATATTTTAACTCTTTAGTTAATTGAAAGACATGGCCAATGTGGTCGTCGTCGTCGTCATCGTTATTGCAGCAATTTAAATTCGTTTCTGAGTGTGCTGCACACGCTGGTGCAACCCACTAGAAAAAACATGCCTGCAACTAACTCTGTTGCTGCCTTACACAGCAACATACTTGTATTAAGAAGACTTTTACGGTTTTAGTGTAACGAAAAGGAACGAAAAAAACAGCAAAAAAATTTAAACTCTTAACAACTGCTTAACAATGTTTAACATGATCTACAAGGCTCTGGCAACAAAAAAAAAAATATATCTTTTTTGGTTTCGCTTTGAAGCTGTCCATATCGAAGCATAAGGAAAAAACAATTTTTTGTTTTTTTTTTTGGGGCTAAGAAATGTTTGTTGTTTCGCATTTGGTTTCGTTTTATTTCAGTTCTTTTTTGATGGCATGTTCAGCAGTCTTTAAATATGTTCATATGGACTGTTCGCTCGTTCGTGTGTTGCTGCTTGGTTGCCATTGGCCTTTTTGGCCATAAATTGTTCGTTTACAACAATAGAATTCGCTTAAAATAATAATAAGAAACAGTTTCAATGCAAGTTTTTTTTTTGGAAAATATTTTCAAAGAAATTTTATTACTTCTGTTTCTCAAGAAAAAAAAATACAAAAAAAGAAAAATATTTCTGAAAACATTCCCAACAACATTCATGTATTCGTAGGAATCTCTCAAGGCTTAAATATTTAATGGATATTTTTAAAATCTATTTTTCATCTTCGATAGATGGCAAATTTTGAAAATCATGGGTAATAAAATGAAGGAAAAAGACGAGAGACTATATGACTCAAACCCCAGGCTCAGATATCAGAAAACAAAAAATAAATTTCTTTCGGCAACTTCTGGAGAGCCTTCTATGAGAGTAAACAAAAAAAACTACTTAAAAATCTATAATCCGGAGCCGACTTTAAGCTGCAGGCCCCCTGCCACTCATGGATAAAAATTAACACGCACAACATTGGTGTTGTGAGAAGCTAGGTTGTAATCCTGACTAAGAGGTTGTAATGAGCAACTAAGGTAGCAAATAAGTACGTATTCTGGGTGTTCATATTGGTCTACAGCATATCGCCAAAGACTTCTGTGGAAGGTATAGAGACGAGCAGAACTAGGAAGCTGTAATTCAGGTACATACAGGTCCCATATTGTGTCTCAGGCGAATAATGCACTTGGGGTTTTCTATTCTGCAGATAATCTCACTAGTCTATGAATCGATGGATAGATGGACATTGGGAATCTAAATGGTTTCCGGATGGTTGCAGTATTTGGAAAATGAAAGCCTATGGCATCAAAATGGATTACCGGTTGATACCCAATTCTGTGTATCGCTATAAACCTACAAGGACCCGTACACACTACACTGTGAGTTGTATTGGACTAGTTCTTGTATTGGACTATTTTTCAACACGCTTGATGATACAGGAACAGGCACATCAAATACAGTGTGAGATGTTGCCAATGTAGGGATGAAGCACTGAATAAACGATTAAAACTTTAAAAAACTATTCGTTGCAGTCTAGTAGGTAGTGTGTTGGCTTATTAGACGCAAGGTCAGGGTTCAAATCCCAGGCCAGACATCAAAACGAAATTTGAAAAAAAAATTATTTCTTCGGCGCCTACCTCTCAGCAGATTTCTGGCAAAAACTCTCAGAGCAAATAAACCTGCCATGAAAAAGTTTCTCAAAAACCTGTCGTTCAGAGTCGACGTTAAACTGTAGATCCCGCCACTCACGTATAAAAATAAAGGCACACAATATGAGTGCTGTGAGAAGCTAGGCCGTAATCCTGACTGAAGGCTTGTAATGGCCAATTATGTATGTATGTGTGTATGGCATCCAAATGGATTACCGGTAGATAACCAATTCTGCCTATTGCTATGGACCTACAAGGATCCGAACAGGAAGCCACACTACAGGTTGTATTGGACGCCTGATGAAGGCTACTTCTTCAACACGCTTGATGATACGGGAACAGGCACATCAAATATGTTGTCAATGTAGGGATGAAGCACTGAATAAACGATTAAAACTTTAGAAAAATTCTTGCCACAGCTCAATGGCCCTAGAAGGAGTTAAAGGTTCAAATCTATACAACGGGTTATCCGTCATATTGAAATCACATGCCGTTGGTATCCGGATTCACGAATTCAGGTTAAAAGAACGACCTATAGTGCTCGTCATGGCCTGGCCAATGTTGTCCTCAAAGACAAGGGACCTCAACAAAGGACCGTTGACGTTGCCAATTCAAAATACTCGCCAAACAGAGACTTTTCCGAGATGCATTAGACGTTCTTGGTTACCATAAGGCTTGGTATCATTACAAATTTGACGAAATTGCACTCAACATCTAGAAATGGGCCTCATCGCTGAAGAAGATTTTTAAATGAACATTAAGGTCACTTCCGACTGCTCTAGACTTCGCTCAGCGAACACAAGTCATTGTCTATGGTCATTTACGGTGATTTGACAAAACCTACTGAATAAATGACAACTAAAATGACAGATGCAGCTTCAACAAGGTGGCCGTTATGAAGCAAGGCTCCTAAGCCCCCGCAAACAGTTTTCAGACCTAAAGACGTACTTCTCAGAGTCCAATAATTCGGCCGCTAGGATGAATGCTCTTGAAAATATATTCAATAACAGCTTCAAACGAGCTTAAAAGTTCGCTTCAGTTTTCTTTTATTAAGTTTTCCTACATTCTTTACGCCAAGAATTCCTAACAAACAAGTAAACAATTCTCTTCCTTTTTGGTACAATATTTGCCTCATTTCTTTTTATTTTTAATAATAATAATGACGGCTGCTGGTTTCCAACAATTTTATTTCATTCTTTAACACCAGAGAAGAAATTTCACCAGGAAAATCACCAAGAAAAATTGCTTGAGGGGAGGCCACGCAAGGCAACCAGCTCTATGTATGTACGAATGAAAAGGTTGCTGTGAAACCGATTTGAACCACCAACTAAAGCAGCAAATGACTGTCATTTATTGTATTGTATTTTAACGTTGATGTCATCTCGTATAATTGAATTTGACATTAATGATCTGATGCGATGTGAATGAACAGCAACACTGCACCACAATGACAGACAAACATGGCTTAAATGAGCCACAAACTTGCAAAAAAGAATACAAAATTCGCAGCAGAAAAAAAGAGAAAACCCGTAAAAACAGCTGCTTTTATTCGTGGAAGTGAAGTGAAGACAGCAGAATTAATCTTTGAAAGGAAAAAGTGTTTTTCCAACACTTGTTTTTCGCAGTTGTTCATTTTGTTTTTTTTATCGTTCCTTCACAAAAGGTGTTCAGAGTTTTATTAAAGTGTCAGAGACACAACAGTGGTTTTTATTTGATTGTGATTTCCGCACTTCCTTTGGATGCATGAAGGCAGAAAGAAACAACAAGTTAAAATTCAATTTGATTAGAAATTTTGTAGAATTTTCAATTTAATTGAGGGTTAAGGTTTGTAACGGGTGTGACTATATGCCAAAATTTTAGCAACATTTAAAATACATATATCAATATGCATTACAAAACATGAAAAAATTAATTATTTTGCATTACAAAATTGATAGAATTTTATATGTAATTGTAACGCATATGACAGTTTCTGTAAACTACAGTACATTACAGAATAAAAAGCAAAAAATAAAATTTTTTTCGCTCTTGGAACAAAAAAGTAACGGGTGTGACATTTTTAATATTATTTTAAAAATTATTTCGTTCATAAATATTTAAAATATGAAATGTAGAGTATGTTTCTATTAAAATTTAATAAAAAATTTATAGAAATTTAATATTTGTAACGGGTGTGACACATTCTTAAAACTCTATGAAAATATATATATATTAATATATGCTATGAAATAACCAAAAAAAAAAATTTATTTTATTTCGAACAACAAGTAACGGGTGTGACATGTTTTAAATATATGTATTACAAAACTGATTTCGATCAAAAATCCTATAAATTATTATTGTAGAATTTAATTTATATTTTTTATTTAAATAAATCCAAAATATATGGAATTTTATAATTGTAACGGGTGTGAAACTCTTTGTAAAGTTTAGCAAAGTATAGAATATATTATGTCACGCCTACTCATTGAACAAAACAGTGTCAGATATTTATGATTTAAAAAATTATTTCATTTATGAATTCGTAAATTATCAATAGATGAGTATTTTTTTTACAATTTAAGAAAAGCAAAACCAAAATTTTTGGAATTTCAAATATTTGTAACGGGTGTGACACTTTAAAAATTATTAAATTAAAAATTTTATTTTTAATATTAAGAGTATTTTGTAAGCAAATTAAAAAGTACAATTTGAGAAAACCAAAATTTTGGGGAATTTTAATATTTGTAACGGGTGTGACACTTTAAAAATTATTAAATGACAAATTTTATTTTTAATATTAAGAGTATTTTGTAAACAAAGTAAAAAAGTACAATTGGAGAAAACCAAAACCAAAATTTTGGTGAATTTTAATATTTGTAACGGGTGTGACACTTTAAAAATTATTAAATGACAAATTTTATTTTTAATATTAAGAGTATTTTGTAAACAAAATAAAATATATGAATTTAATTTAAAAAATATATTAAAAAAGAAAATTACTCACCCTTAAATAACGCCTTAGCGCTGTAATAGAAAATAATAATAATGTAATAATAAATAATAATAAAAATAAAATGGTAATTAAATTTTAACTTCAATTATTTCAAGAAATAAAATAAAAGATTTCCTAAATAAATTAAAAGAAATAATAACTCACTTTTAAATAACGCCTTAACGCTGTTACTCCGTTTTGCTTTGCTCTTTAAAATTTCTTCAATTAGCGGCAACATTGTTTGATACTAAGCAGCACTTACAAAAAACAAAAACAAAAAAAAAACACTTTCACAGTGGTGAGATGACAAAATGAAAATATTTTATTCACCCCTCTTTACTACCGCGATTGTACTGTTTACCATTTGTTTGCCTAAGCAAGAACAACAACACACAACAATAAAAAGACATATAAGAACTTTTTAAGTTAACCTCTTGCTTCTGTAGGACGAACGATTATAGACGAACGACTAATTGCATGGAAAAACACTCAATTACTCAAAAACTTTTGATTTGTTTTCATAGAAGAAAAAAATCGTTTGTCTTACCGAACTAAAGAGTTAATTTGCTTATACGATCTTATTTCGTATTTATTTAATTTGCTTACGCGATCTTATTGCGTCTTTGGAAAAAAAATTTTTTTGGGTTAATAAATATGAAATGAAATGCAATAAAAAAATAATTCAAAGAAGCCTTTGCCATAACAAAACAATGCACATTCACTATCACTCACGTTCCTTCTTAAACAAAATCAATTAAAATAAAGAACAAAAACAAAAATTCAATTCCACTTAAAGCAATCACAATACTTGTTTCCCACGGCTTTTTAATTGAAGACAAACATTACTCCTTCGTCATCCCTATCATCTATCTAAACACTCTCGCTTCTTTACTTCGTTTTAGTACTTTACAACACACAACAATTTAACGAAAGCCTTTGCTATAACAATCGTTTACAACACATAAAATTTTAACGAAAGCCTTTGCCTTAACAAATAAATGACATCACTTTCACTTGCATTTTTTTCTCAAACAAAAACAATTAAACTGTATGCTTGCAAGAACAACAACTCTTCATCATTTCACTCAAAATAATCACACCACTTGTTTAGCGGTTTTAATAGAACTCTTTTACTTAATCCCTCTCATCCTCTCTATCACTTTCTCTTCACTCTAGCAATTACTTCGTTTGATTTCTTTTAATATTTATTAAAAGGGCTCGCTGTTGTTCTTATTGTTGTTGTTGTTGTTTGTTACTGCGTCGAATTAATATTCGTTTTTGGTTTTGCCGTTCGTTTTCTTTTTTCTTTTTGGTAATTTTTTATGGAATTTTTTTCACTTTTTCACTGGCTTCTATTGAGAAAATTAATTAATTTTCTAATTAATAAAATTCATTATTATTCATTAAAAAACACACTTAACACTTATTATACATTAAATATTTATTAATTTTCATAATTTTAAGTAATTAATTAGACTAAAAACACTTTAACAAACACTTTCACTACCGATCTGTGCAAATTCTTAAGAAAAACTGCCATCTTAACTGTGTGGTCAACACAAATAAAATAACAATAGAAGTAATAAGCCGCCGTGGTGAAATTTATAAAGTCGCAGAAAACGGCGTTAAAGCTCATATTTTTATTAAAAATAGAAAGAATATAGGAAATAACATGTAAGGATGGATTTTGTCCGTCTTTAATGTTTGATTTAATTTTTTTTTGTTGGAAGTAAGAAGAAAAATTAAAGTCTAGAAAGAAAAAGTTAGAAAATTAAAGTGAAGTATTGAGCAATTTATAATAGCTTATCTGGGGAACTGATTAAACTGCTATAGTTAGGAACGCTAGGAAAACGGTTATATCCCAAGCTCGTCCTCTTTTTTTACAAAATCCTTGAAAGGTTAAACCAATCGCCTATAATAGAAATTATAAGGCCGATTAACAAGAAAGCTTGAATACTTCCAAATCAAAGACAAGACAAGGAACCAGTAAAAACTGTCTAAGTCCGATATAATCATTGGTAATGTGGTATCCCACTGAGAGCTATCTAGATTTCAGACCTAACTCCCTCAGAGGAGTGGACTGAAAGAAATAAAAAAAGTGTGTGTAAAATACAGACTTCCTAGACAAAGTATGATTGGTACCCCAACTTGGTATAACATACTTGATGGCTCCTATCCTCCAATCAACCTAAATCCCCCCCCCCCCCCCCCCCCTTTATCACAAATCCCACTGTAAACTGAAATTGTTTGAAAAAATTTTTTTTTCTTAGCGGATCCATAAGGTTTTATAGAAAGTGGCTTGGAGATTGGATTTTTCGAAAATGATCGTAGAAGAGCCATTGCCGTCAATTCACGGTGCCATAGCCGTTTGATAAAAAAAAATTTTCTAAATGTTTCTGGAGCTTATGGGGTGGACAATTTGTAGTTTTGTAGTTGGACAGTTGTAGTTACCATGAGATACATAACACGCCCGATTTTGGCTTTACTGCATAAGAAATTGCCGGAAAGAATAATTTTACGTTTTTGGGCGATGTCAGAAGACCACAAAGACTGAGATTTGAAGGCGTTAGACTTTTATGGGACGGCCAAAGTACCATGTCCACACGCATAATCTCCTATCCCCTAACGTTGCTGCATTCGTCACGTTATTACCGAAATACCGCCTCTGATCACGAGGGCTGCTAAGTTTGAAATCGTGCGTAATTCTATCACGGACCCAAGAGGTCAAGCTTGGTTTTTTCTATTGGTCTTTAAGTGGTCGCCGTAGTCTAGTAGGTAGTGTGTTCGCTTATTAGACGTAAAGCCCGGGTTCGAGCCCCAGGCCAGGCATCAAAACGAAATATGAAGAAAAAATATATTTCTTAGGCGACTTCCTCTCAGCAGATTTCTGGCAAAAACTCCGAGAGTAAATAAACCTGCCATGAAAAAGTTTCTCAAAATTCTATCGTTCGGAGTCGACGTTAAACTGTAGGTCCCAACACTCAAGTATAAAATTAAGGCACACAACATGAGTGGTGTGAGAAGATAGGCCGTAATCCTGACTGATGGGTTGTAATGGCCAATTATGTATGTATACCTCCAAAGGATCGTGATTAGTCCTCTGATAGCGATTGCTGCTACTTTTGAAATCGAGCGTAATTCTATCCCAGACCCAAGAGGTCAAGCTTAGTTTTTTCTCTCGATCTTTAAGTGAAATTTCCTTATTTTCCAAATGGGGACGCATCCTACAGAGCCCATTTTTTATTTTTTTAATAAATTTTTCTCATTTTCTACATGAAATATGGATCATGACTTCTAAAGCCTTTGAAAGCAAGCAAATCCATTTAGAAAAAAAAAATATGAAACAAATGCTGGTGACGTTGTTGGTATTTTTAACTCCTTTTTTTTGTTTTTTGAACAGAATCGTTTTTCTTCTTTTTCAGAAAACTTCTGTTGAACTCTGTGTAGGGGTTTTAAAGAAAAATGTAATCATTTTTTTTATTTATTTTTTTTTTGTTCATCATGTTACTCCTGGTAGACACGTACAAACTATAAAAACCACAAACCACGTTAAGGTTACGTGTGCCACACAACTCTGTAGTCATGTTCTTGTCGACATAGTCGTGTGCAAGATCAAGACTGGTAGCAAAGTTATGCTAAAGATTTGTTTTAAGTTTAAAGCCATTTTTCTTTTCCTTTCCATTTTTTTGTTTTTTGGGATTTTTGTTGCATTATAAATGACATTGTGTGAAACATGCAAATGCTGGATAAACAATTGTGATGATACTTTATGCTGTTGTTGATTTTCTTTGTTTTTTTTTTCTTTTTTTTCGATTTTGTTACATGGAAAAAAATTAATATTCTTATAGCGTTTAAAAAATGTCATTAAATTATTAGAAATATTTTGCTTAAAGAGCTTTTTTTTAAGAATTTTTTAAAATGTTTTCAATTTGATTGAAATAAATGTATAAAAACTTAAAACCCTATGGTGGTAACCCCTTTACTAATTACACCAGAGGTACGTACATTTGACCTGTGCAAATATGTATGTTTGCAATAGGGCACGAATGCTTTTGTTTACCTATACCGGCACTAATGCTCTGGCAAATAATACTGATTTAACACTGATTTGAGTACAAAACAATAACAAAATATCTGCCACATAAGAGAGAGAGAAGGAGACAAATTGGAAATACACTGCAAAAAAAAAACAATGTAAACAAGTAAACGATTGATTTATACAATAACATCGCACTATAAAGCGATCATCCTTAGTTTTCTCTGTTAAATGTGCTCAACACTTAGTTATGTAAACAAACAACAGACAACACCCTGTAATAACTCAAACATCCAGAACCCATCTTCATTATTACAGCGTAAACATGTTCGATTTCTCTGCAAAAACAAAAATACTTTGTACACCTACTTACTGTTGTATTCAAACACTGTCAAACAAAATATCTCCTCACCATATACAAGCACTGTTAATATTTTCCTCTTATATACACTCCAGTGAAAGAGTAGTCTTTGATATTCTCTGCTAAACAAACACAACACAGTACTTCATTACGATGATATGTAAACAAACGAACCATCCAGTAACAACCACTGCATACACATGCAATGTTAGCATGTTGGCTTTGCCTACAAGCTCATCTTAAGAACAAGCAAACGAAAGTGCTTTCGTTTATCTGCGCAACATACTTCGCTTGTAGTTAGACAATGTAAAGAAAAGAAAACATATACACGCACTGTTAGTAATTTGATTACGAATTCACCTCATGAAAAAACAAACAACATCTCCTTTGGTTTGCTCTGTTAAACGAACAGCACTCAATACATTATGGTTACACAATGTAAACAAACAAAAGAGAACGCATACATTGTTAAAGCTTGACGACACTACCTGGCAATAGAAAGCAAGTCTTCGCGTTTCTCTGCTAAATTACAATGATTTTTAGGCAATGTAAACAAACGAGGCAAAACATTCATTAACAACCATTGTTGCTGAGCAAGAGCATTACAATTTTCTCTTCTTTTTACTCTAAGTGTATGAGCATGTAGTATTTATTGTGGGTGCTCAAATAATTGTTCTCTCTGTACTATTCATAAACATTGTGTGAGTATGTATGTGTTTGTGTACACATATTTATTTATGCAGATCATAAACAAATTGCTTAAATTTTCTAATAAATGTTTGAAATGGCATACACTTTGGCTCTGTTCGTATGAGTGTGTGTATTAGTATTAGTGGCTTGCGTAAAGTATGTGTTTTGTGTATTGTTGCTGTGGTTTTCAAAATTTGTCAAAAATTTCCACAACAACAATAACAACATCAAACGCATACACTCGTACACTCGAAACAAAACTACAATATCATACAATACCACAACATACCTACATTTCAATTAAATTCCTTGTATACACATACAGGCACATGCAAGCATAAGTAAATACTCAAATAAATGTGGATAGCAAAAACAAATACGTATGCAAATATTAACAGTGGAGTCGTAAAATTAAGACTTAAAGAGCATTAACATGTTGTTTTAAGAAAATTGTAGCCTATCTCAAGGAGCTGCTTATGGTTTTGAAAGGGAATGCAATAGAAACGGAAGGAATTTATAAAATGAAATGAAATGGAATATATTTATATAAAAAAAAATTAAATAAAAATAGATTTTTTTTTTATAAAAGATAATGCAACCATAACGGGCGTGACTTTTTGTATGAATGGAAAGCTATAGAAAATCAAATCAAAAGGACATTAAAAACTTACTCAAGGAAATTTTGTATTTTATTTTATATATACTAGTGTAGATATGTAACGGGTGTGACATTTTATATATAAATTTTAAGAATTATGCAGTGTATACATCGCTATATGTATAAGAAAATCCTGTAATAGCATATAAAAACTATAGAAGTAACGGGCGTGACCGATATGTTTACAAACATATTTTTAATAAAATTGAATTATTCACTTTAAACTATTTTATGAAGTTTTGAAATTTTTATTTTATTTTAAATGTACTACTGTAGATATGTAACGGGTGTAACATTATAAATATACATTTTAAGAATTATGCAGTGTATACATTACTATTTAAGAAAATCCTGTAATAGCATAAAAAACTGAAGAAGTAACGGGTGTGACCGATATGTTTACAAACATATTTTTAAATAAAATTTAATTATTCACTTAAAACTATTTTATAGAGTTCAGTGAAATGAAAAAAAAATCTAAAATGTAACGGGTGTGACATTAAGAAAAATCCTTTCCTTCATTTAAAATTTGCGAGACATAAAAAACTGAAGTAGTAACGGGTGTGACCGACATATTTTTCAAATATATTTTTAAATAAAATTGATTTATTCACCTAAAACTATTATATGAATTTCAGTGAGATGAAAAAACTAAAATGTAACGGGTGTGACATTAAGAAAAATCCCTTAACTTAATTTAAAGTTTGCCAAACATTTACAAAAATTATTTTTTTAGCCTCAAAAAACTTTTCTCTTCCACTGTTTTAATTTAATTTTAAAATAAATCCCTATATTTTCATACATTTTATGAATAATTTTATCGTGCAGTGAAATAATTACAATAACTATTCATAATTGAAACTCTAATAGGGGAAGTGTAACTGATCAATATTAAATAATAATTAAAATCATAGTGAAAATGAAAATCCAAGCACGAAAACAATATTAAAATTAGAAAAGTTTTAATTGCAAAAACTAAAAAAAATAAAGAATGTGAAACAAATATTTACAAATATTTGTAACCATAACGACAACCACATAATTTTGGTTGCTGGCACCAAACAGCCTGAACGGAAATATAAAAACGGATATCAACGGAAGTAGATTATGGCAAACAGAAAATTATATTTAAATGAGCCACACAGAACATAGGGGCAGTGATAGTATAGTATATAAAAGGTAATAAAGGTTAGCTAGGAGATATTAAATAAGTTTAAATTTATAAGAATTAAAGTTTTGTTTTTAATCTATTAAAAATTAAATTTTTTATTTAATTTTTTTGGAATACACGCGTTTCTATTGCCTTTATAAAAGAAACTGCAAATATTCTTGCTTTTTATTGCGAAATAAGTTTAAAAAACTCAGTTCTTAAGCATATTTTTACTTTTCCTTGCATTTTTTAATTTTTAAGCACCTAAAAATATGCAAAAGTATTTTTATTTTCTGCTCTTATTTGCCTGACTTTAAAGAGAGTACAAACACAAACACAAGAAGAAAAAAACATGCTAAAAAGCAACAAAAAATATTCCCGTTCTTTTAACTGCAGCAATTTTCCCACTTAAACATGCCAGCAGAACATTTACACTCACGACATCAACAGTTTCTTTTCACTTTTACTCTCTGCACAATAACAATAATAACAACAACAGCGTGAACAATAACACAATAAAAGAAACTGTTAAAATATTCAACACACTATAGTAAATGCTGCTAGTGCAACAGCATACTACAGTATGACAGAGTCAGAGGTAGAGAGAGAAAGAGAGAGCACCAAGAGTGAAAACAAATTAAACACAAGCATTCTTTAAAACTCTGTACATGGGGGACACATACATATACAGTCAAACATTCCTACACTCATAAAGTAAATAATCACTCCGTTAAAAAGGATAAAAGAGCGCAAAAAGAAAAGAGCATAAGGAGCAAAGCAGAGAACACAAGAAATTAATCATACGCTTTCTTTTTGCATTTTAAGTAAATAAATAATCATACTTTAAAGCAAAAAGAAAAAACGAAATATGAACAAATTAATCAACATATGCAATGTAGGGCAAGGCAGTATTAAGGAAGAGGGGAAAGAAATAAAAAATTCCTTTAAAGAATTATAAAAGAGAGCTTAAGAATCACAGCGAATGTTGAAATAATCCTTGAAACCTTTAAATTTTTTTTAAAAAAAATATATTTTAGCACAGTGTCACACCCGTTACATGTTTATGTAGAATGTAACACCCGTTGCAAAATTTCAAAAATATTTTTGCACAGTGTCACACCCATTACTTTTTAAATATGATAACGCATTGTCACATCCGTTGCAGTTTTTAAAAAACGTTAGCTCAGTGTCACCCCCGTTACAATTTTTATAAGAAATATGTATATCTCTATTGCTTTTTAAATATAATAACGCCTTGTCACATCCGTTACAGTTTTTAAAACGTCACACCCGTTACAATTTTAAATATTTTAAAAACAGTGTCACACCCATTACAAATTTTAAAAATATTTTAAGAAAGTACCACAACCAACACAAAATTTTTAAAACTATGTTAGTACAGCGTCACACCTGTTACAATTTTAAAAATTTGTTAACACCGTGTCACACCCGTTACAAATTTTAAAAATATTTTAAGAAAATATCTCACCCATTATAAAATTTGTAAAACTATGTTAATACAGCGTCACACCGGTTGGACATATTTGAAACATGTTATCATTGCATCACAATCGTAACACATTTTAAAACTATTAATAAAGTAAAGAATTTGAGAAATAGCTATTTTTATTTAACTATTAAAAGTGTCACACCCGTTACATTAGGGGAAATGGTAGTATTCGAAGCGGTACAGATTTTCTAACAAATTTGACTAGTTTTCACCTTTATAAGGTTAATGGAATTCACATAAAACGTAAATAAGCATGACGTGTAAACACGTCATAAAGGAAAATTAGCTTTTACAAAGGTTTTGTAACGTGTATGGTTAATTTTAAATTTTTGGTGATAAAAATGATTGATTTAAGACAGAAATAAACTTGACGTCTATACTCGTCATAAACGAAAATTCTATTTAGAAAGGTTTTTAAAATTTTGGGTAAATTTTGTTGTTATATGTTAAAATTTATTGATTTAAGGCGGAATTAAGCTTGACATATAAACTCGTCATAAAAGAAATCCCAATTTTAAATAGTTTCCTGGCATATATGGAATTTTACTCTTCTAAAGTACATCAAATGAATTTAAAAACGTAAAAAGACAAGACGTGTAAACACGTCATAAGATAAAATTAAATTTTTTGCAAGTATTTTGATTCAATCTATAAAATTAAATTACTTTAAACCATTTAAACGAAACTAAATGTAGTTACAAGCAAGACGTTTAAAGACGTCATGTGGAAAACTAACATTTTTATATGGATTTTGTTAAACTGTTTACTTGATAATTGAAATTTAAATAGATTTTCATTAAAAGTTTCTACATTTCTATGAAAAACTTTTCAAACAATTTGCTATAAAAATTGCTTCAAATTAAATTTCTTGTAACTTTATTTGCCAGAGCTAAATAGGGCCAAAGAAATCAACGCTATTTTATAAAACTATAAAACAAAATTTAACAAATTTCTGTAATAAATTTCATTAAAAACTTTTTCTACCCTCTAAACAAAACAAAATAAGACAACAAAAAAGAGGGGTGGGGAAAAAAGGAAACTAAAGAGGGTACCAACAGCTCAAACTCAAATGAAAAGGGAAAGTTTCACTCACACAGGCAAGCAGGCAGGCAGGCAGGCAACTACTTAAACATGAATGAACATGATGGCACATTGATGGAACAATAGAAACAACAACAACTAAAACTGCTAAAACAGCAAAAAAATTTTTGACAAGAAAAGTTTCTGTATGTGGAACACAAATAAGTTTTTTTTCTCTCTTTGACTTCCATTGTGTTTACTTTTCATAGAAATTGAAGAAAAAAATTAAGAATTTTTAAGAGAATTACATTTTTTAAAGCACATTGTATTTATTTTCATTTTATTTAAAATTAAAGGTCACGCCCGTTACTTTCATACGCTCAATTATTTATTGGCTTTAAACTTGAAGCATGGAAGTTCAGAAAGAATTCATTTGTTCTTTAACA
Organism: Sarcophaga rosellei; assembly: GCA_930367235.1. Lineage (NCBI taxonomy): Eukaryota > Metazoa > Arthropoda > Insecta > Diptera > Sarcophagidae > Sarcophaga > Sarcophaga rosellei. Next base: position 7,260,841 of record OV884020.1, on the reverse strand, counting down.
AAAACAATGAAAGAAATAATTTTAAAATGTTTTTTTAAAAAGTCACACCCGTTACATTGCTACAATCTACCTTCAATAACAATAAATATAATTTGAGAGCAAAACCAAAATAGTTTTATTTTACAAACTAAAGCATTTGGTAATTTACAGAAATGTTTAGACAATGTCACACCCGTTACACTTCTTTTGTTACAATTTTTATAATGCGAAAACATTGTTACTACATTTAAAAAACAATAATTTAGGGTATAAAAACGTTTAGGCAATGTCACACCCGTTACACGTTTTTTATTATAAAAAAAAATAAAAACATTGCTATCTCATTTAAAAAAACAACCATTTACATTATAATAACGTTTAGGCAATGTCACACCCGTTACACTTTTTTATTATAAAAAATGAAAACATTGCTATCTCATTAAAAAAGATCCTATACTATTGCCACAGCATTGTAAGTCACGAATCGCTGTGTAACAATATTTTTCTGCAATTATTTTTCCATGCAGACTTATTCATTCATTCAAAGTTGAAGTAAATTTTCATAATTTCTTTAATTTAGTTTTAATTGCCTGTTATTATTAAGATTTGTTAGAATTTCTGCTGCCACAAATTTACACAAAAATTTAAGAAAAGAAGGGAAGAGAGAGAGAGAGGAAAACAGTAACAATTTGATATTATTCCACTTCATTTCAGTTGGGTTTGCATTCCTTGTGTTAAACAAATTGCAATTTAATGTTCATTTTATGCTTGTCTGCATTGCTTTCTCCCTCTTATTCGCTTTCTCCCTCTATCTCACTCTCTTTTTCATGCTTTTATGCATTCCCTCGGTTTAATGGTTTCAATTGCTGCTTTTGTTGCTGTGGTTTTGCAAGGAAATTTTCCATTTGTTTATTGTAGTTGTTGCAGGATTTTTTTTTTCTAAAGTGTCTTGCTGTGTGTGCATTTAACAATAAAAGTGGAAAATTATTTTTATTACATACAGAGAGAAAGAGCAACCAGTAAGTTATTCATTCAATAAGGATTCTGTAAAGGATACTTAAGCAATTTTACCCAAAAAAAAAAAACAGGAAAAAGACTCGTAAACACAATGCAAATTAAAGGACCCCTCTTACTTACATACGTATATACTCTCCCTATAAAACCACAAATAAATACAAAGAGTGAGAGAGAGAGAGAGGGAGGGAGCAGGAGAGAGAGAACACTTAGTTTCACCACATAAAATAACGCAATTTAAATACGTATTTCTGTTAAAAAGCCATTGAGATTATGCTCTCACAGGGATTGCTTGCCCTAAAGTATACTTTAAATTAATCAATTAATAATAAATAATCACACACTTTTATTACAAAATTAATAATTTAATAACAAAAATATCAAAAAAGAATTAAAAAATCATTTCATTTCCATTGAAAATTGAATTTATTAAACAACAACCGTTAATTGCCCATTCACACACACATAAGAACTCTTCAAATTACACACTCTGTTACACGTAGTATCTCTCTTCCACACCTACACCAAATATTTTTTTTTTTGCTTGGATTTGTTTCCGTTATGGTTGTGTAAAGAGGAAAACATGAATGGCATCAACATTCAATGACGCTGGTAATAAAATAAAAACGGAAATATTTAAACACGATTTTTATTAAGAGTGGTTTTGACTTTTTTTACAGCGACTACAACAACAAAAGGAAATTTATATCAGCATAAATGTTTACAGCTATTAATTATTTAATATGATTTCTGTTGCATGCAAAAAGACGTAAGAAAAAAGTATAAAACCTAAAAAGATTAAATATAAAACAAGGTAACCAACTATTTTATTTATTTTCAAAAATAACTACATAAAACTTTCTGTGTCCAAAATGAAAAAAAAAATCAATGTAACGGTTGTGACAGCTAAAAATATCATAAGTTTGACAGGTAAAAATATATCAGTGATGACAAAAAAAAAATTGTAACGGGTGTGACAACTAGAAAATGTAACGGGTGTTACACTTTTCATAACAGATATGAATCTTTTTGGTTTAATAGTTATTTGAAAATTTATAGTGCATTAGACTCTTCTTACATTAAAAATTAATGTAACGGTTGTGACAACTAAAAATATCATAAGTTTGATAGGTAAAAATATGTAAGTCATGAAAAAAAATTGTAACGGGTCTGACAACTACAAATGTAACGCTTTTCATATCGGATATAAACTTTTTTGGTTTAATAGTTACTTGGATATATTTAGTGCATTAGACTCTTCTTGCATTACAAATTAATGTAACGGGTGTGACAACCAAAAATGTTATGCATGTGAGAGTGGAAATGTAGTGGATATGATACCTTAATTAGGTTCTTCTTGCATTGAAAATAAATGTAACGGGTGTGATTTATTTTAACGCGACAGTCTTGATACATTTAAAAAAAAATTAATTAGTACTACTGTTAACTTCTGAGCAATTATCGTGATTTTAATAAATTTATTTTAACTTAATATGAAATGTAACGGGTATGATAACTTTAATGTAATTGCCGTTACTGGAAGACAAAAAAATTTTAAAATAATTAATTTTACGAGAAATTTTTTTAATTTAGAAACTGTAACGGGTGTGACAACTTGTAAATATTTCTTTAATGCAAATTATAACACAAATTAAAAATAATTCACCTCCTTATTTTACGAGATATTTTTTTAATTTATGAGACTGTAACGGGTGTGACAACTTTTAAATATTTTTTAATGCAAATTATAACACAAATTAAAAATAATTCATCTCCTTTCAGATAACAATTTCAAATATTTAATACGTTTAAAAAAAAGCCTATAACGGGTGTGACAATCTTTATAGTTTAAAACACATTTTTATTTGAAATATTCAATTTAAGTTGTTTAATTAACAATTCAAATTAACTTAAGGCCCCTATTCATTAATGTAACGGGTGTGACTATCAATGAAATATTTTTCTAAATGTTTACTTTAAATATTCTTTTAATTGGTTTTTTTTATTATTTTTAATTGAATTAATTTTTCTTTGAAGAAATTTATCTTCATTTTATAGCTGGCCACCCTTTTTTCTTAAACCTTTTATTTGCCTCTTTTATTTCAACTGACCCTCTCTAACCATTAACAATATGCCCATAATTAATGACTTTTTTATCGTTTTTTCTTTTGGTTTCTGTTTAAGAGTAATTTATTGTATCACAAAGCAAAACCACAAAAGAGTACGAGAGAGAAAGAGAGAGAAAGTCTCAGCTCAGAGGAGTAAGCAAAGCAATACAAAAGGAAAAATTAACAGCAAAACCATAAATAGCACACGCATACATACATATACATATATATTATAAATGAGATACAATTGTGATAATAATAACAACAACAACAACAACAATGTATACAAAGGCAATTAAAATACAAAAACAAAACAAAAGGAAATGAAATGAAAAACAATAGAAGAACGAAATATTAATTGGAGAGTGGAGAACAAAAAAGAAACAAACAAATCAAAACAAACAAAACAGAACTCCAATACATTTGAGCCTGACCACTGCACCGTAGTCAGCCATACAAACATAAATCATTATTAAGGCAGAGAGAGAGAGAGAGAGAGGAAGAGAGCAATAAAACAGCAAATACCTTTAGAGAGATAGTCAGAAAGTATGAAGGATCGTGTAGTTGTTTTAAGTTCTACTTTAAATTATCTTATTGAAGTATTTAAAGGGTTTTTATTGGATTTAAATTTTATGCAGAGGAAGAGAGAGCATGATAGAAAGAGAATAAAAAATAAAGAAATCTGTACACAACACTTCTAGTCCTTATATGTATGTATGTCGTAAGAAGACTGGTTTTAAAACTGCAACACAAGTTTTGTATTTCACTACGACCTGCACAAGACATACCCATACACAAACACATGCACATATACACACATACAGTATAAAAATTACAGAGAACGAGAGAGAGAGAGAGAAAGTTACAGTAAATAATACAACAACAACAACAGAAAGTACAGAGTCAAGTGTAATTGTTTGGAAAAAATAATGTCATGTAAACACAGCAGGCTATCCAAATACACTCACACACTCGTGCACGCACACACATACACACATGCATACAAATGTAACAGTTTGTAGCTGTTTTTGTTGTTGTAAAATACGTATAGTAACGAATTGCAATGAAAAAAAAACAAGGAACAAAAACTTCTGTTAAACAGATTAAGAGTCCATACAAAGAGAGATACGAGGGATAGGAAATGAATAAAAAATTCTAGCAAATCCACAAGGATATCCTTGTGAAACCTTGTAAGCTAGACTGTCTCCACTAGAGAGGCTTAAGCTGTTAAAATATCGCACAGTTCCTAAGCAAATAATTTCTGTCAATAACAGCTTTTGATATGTCGATGGCAAGGAGCCTATCATATCGGGTCCAATACGTAACATTTCCTAAATAACTTTCATCTGAAGTGCCATTAAAGCTTTGTCAGTGCTGACTACACACATATATGAATCGATTAGCAACCAGAGAAGGTGTTATAAGAGTTAAAAGTGACCACAAAAGTGGCGATTTAAACGTTCTATGCATTATGGGGTAATTTAAGGCCGCAATAACCTACGTACTATGCGAGTAATTCGCGGGATTATATAAAAAAATTATGCTTAGAACGACAGGTGTTCAATTCTCAGCAATGCAGTTCATTTCTCACTTGGGAGTTGAAAAACCGCAAGTAATATTGTTTAATAGGGGGATCCGTGAATCCATAAGTTGTATTGCAGTATATAAAAAAGGGAAAAATAAAACTAAAAAATGGTTAAAATCCTGTTTTAAACACATTGTGAAAATAGTAGTATTTTACTACTTTTTTCATTTTAAGAATATCACTTAGTTTTTAATGTTAGTCAAAACAAAATGTGTAGAACAAACAATAAAATGCAGAAATTTCACTTTTTAAAATAGTAGTATTTCTACCACCTTTTTTAAATGTATAAATTTTTGCTACAATTTTACATAAAAAAGTATAGAAAATGCCATAAAACCTAAATAATGATTCAAATCATTTTTATAATGTATTTTCAAATAGTAGTATTTCTACTACGTTTTTTAAATATATAAATTTTTGCTATAATTTTATATAAAAATGTATAGAAAATGGCATAAAATCTAAATTATGATTTAAATCATATTTATAATGCATTTTTCAAATAGTAGTATTTCTACTACCTTTTTTAAATGTATAAATTTTTGCTATAATTTTATATAAAAACATATAGAAAATGCTATAAAACATAAATAATGATTCAAACCATATTTATAATGCATTTTTCAAATAGTAGTATTTCTACTAACTTTTTAAATGTATAAATGTTTGCTACAATTTTATATAAAAACGTATAGAAAATGTCATAAAAACTAAATAATGATTCAAATCATATTTATAATGCATTTTTCAAATAGTAGTATATCTACTACCTTTTTTAAATGTATAAATTTTTGCTACAATTTTACATAAAAATGTATAGAAAATGCCATAAAACATAAATAATGATTCAAATCATATTCATAATTCATTTTTCAAATAGTAGTATTTCTACTACCTTTTTAAATGTATAAATTTTTGCTATAATTTTATATAAAAACGTATAAAAAATGTCATAAAAACTAAATAATGATTCAAATCATATTTATAATGCATTTTTCAAATAGTAGTATATCTACTACCTTTTTTAAATGTAAAAATGTTTGCTATAATTTTAGATAAAAATGTATAGAAAATGCATAAAATCTAAATAATGATTCAAATCATATTTATAATGCATTTTTCAAATAGTAGTATATCTACTACCTTTTTTAAATGTATAAATTTTTGCTACAATTTTACATAAAAAAGTATAGCAAATGGCATAAAACCTAAATACGGATTCAAATCATGTTTATACTACATTTTTCAAATAGTAGTATTTTTTACTACTTTTTTAAACAAAGAATTTTTATTATACCAACTTTAAATTTTAAAATAAATTCATTACATTTGCAAATATTTTTCCTAGCAATTGCCTCTTTTGAACTCTATATTCTACTGCAGATTTATACACTCTTTAGCCAATTGCAAAATGGATTAAAAATGCTGCTTACGAACCTGCATCGATTTACGTTTGAAAATGTAATTCAAACAAAAGAGAAAAAAAGTTTATTGAGTTTCCTATGCCAGGCAGGCAAATAAAACTCCTTGAAATCCTTTGAACAACTTAGTTACACTCCAGCTGAAAAGTCCTTAAACTTTTTCGTTTTTTCTCGTTTTTATTGCTAAACTTGCAATTGAGTTTGAAAATAAAAAGGATTGAAAAGAAAAACTTTAACTGGGTTGTAATAGAGTTTAAATGTAGTATGTACTCCTATTGAGAGTGGCCTAAATAATTGCAGGTGGAACATTTATTGCCATTAGAAACAGTAGAGTCTTATGTTCGGAAATCCTTTAAAATTCTATTATCACCATGACTGCAAACGTCATTTTGTGGGAATTTTTACTGTTTCTCCTTGTTTGTGCTTTGCAGTCAATTACAATCTATCTGTCTATGTATGTCTGTCCCTTGCTGTGTTCCGGTTCCATTTGCTTTAAATGTATTGCAGTCAATTAACAATTTTATGTGCTAAAGAGTAAAACGAAGTGGAAAAATAAAACGAAAGAAGAAAAATTTAAAAACTTGTTTAAGGTACGTGTCTAACTGGGCTTTTGCATTGAACAACAGTAGAGGAGAATTTTAACTGGAAATCTCATTAAATTTATTTCTTCTGAAAGAATTATAATTTTGTTTCATTCCATATTTAGTTCAATTCTATTTCATTTCCATTCCATGTCATTTTATTTCCATACCGTTTTCATGCTCATTTCCATTGTATTTCCATGATAATTGCCAATTTATTTACAAAACGTTTCGATTCCTTTACCGTTTCATTTTCATTTCTATTTCATTCCTATTTCGTTGCCATTTCATATTTATTTCCTTTTAATTCAATTTCCATTCCGTTTCCATAACATTTCATTTCCATATTGTTTCGATTTGTATTTCCATTCTAATTTCCATTTCATTTCCATACTGTTTCGTTTCAATTTCATTTCTATTTCGTTTCCATTTCTCTCCATTTCCATTCCCTTTCATTTCCGATTCATTCTTAACTGGATTCCATTTCCGCCTAATTTCTATCTCTATTCTATTTCCATTCCGTTTCCATTCCATTTCATTTTCATTTCCATACCGTTTTCATGCTAATTTCCATTGTATTTCCATAATAATTTCCAGTTTATTTATATAACGTTGCAAATCCATTTCATTTCCACTTCATTTCCATTGTATTTCCATTGTATTTCTATTTTATTTCCATTTAATTTCTATTTCTTTTCCATTTCATTTCTATTTTGTTTCCATTTCATTTGCACTTCATTTCCATTCTAATTTACATTTTATTTCCATACTGTTTCCATTTTATTTCCATGCTGTCTTGATTCCATTTCCGTTTCGTTTCCATTTCAATTCAATTCCGTTTCCATTGTATTTCCATTTCATTTCCATTTCTTTTTCATTTTATTTCTGTTTCATTTCTATTTCTTTTTCATTTCATTTTCATTTCTTTTCCATTTCAATTATATTCCGTTTCCATTGTATTTCCATTTCATATCCATTTCTATTTCATTTCCATTTCTTTTCCATTTCATTTTCATTTCATTTCCACTTCATTTCCATTTAATTTCCATTTAATTTCCATTTCTTTTCCATTTCATTTGCACTTCATTTCCATTTTAATTCCCATTTTATTTCCATGCTGTTTTGATTCCATTTCCGCTTTGTTTCCATTTCAATTCTATTTCGTTTCCATTGTATTTCCATTTCGTTTCCATTTCATTTTCATTTCTTTTCCATTTCATTTCTATTTCGTTTCCATTCCATTTCCATTTCACTTAAGCTTCACTTCCATTTCATTTCCATTTCTATATTTCATATCTGCTTCATTTCAATTCTTGAATGTATTGCACTCTCACTGTAAATCCTTTGATCGCCCATAAATATGCTGCAATTTTTCTATGATATATTCAACACATACATGCAAGTACTATACAACTACAATGAGTGTGTGTGTGTGTGTGTAATATTTGTTCTTTGCAATGACTGCAGTATAAAATAAATAAAAATAGAACAACAACAACAACAATTACTGTCTTAATATTTCCTAAATACATGTGTTTGGCTTTATGTTTGTATTTGTGTTTACACTCCATAAGGAAACTAAACAAACAAACCTGTGTGTTTACATTTGTCGTCCCTTATAAAGTAGGGATAGAGAGAGAGAGAGAGAGTAGAAGAGAAAGAAAAGAAATGAGATTGAGTATGTTTATGAGAGTATTTCCTATATATTGCCGTTATGTTATATTACAAGCAATTTATAAAGAACATGATGTATGTGGGTGTTTACTTTTTAAATTTTTCTTACTCGTTTCTTGTTATTGTTGGTCTCTCTCTTTCTCTCACACTTACACAAGTGCCTGCAAGAACCCATATACAATTAAATACACAAATAAACTGTGGTGTAAAGGTAAGCAAGAGCAGATTTTGTACTTTTTCGCGATACCAATTAAATTATTTTACAACTATTAGTTGTTATAAAGTATATGTTACTTTAGAACTTTATTAATTAAAATTTTTTAATGTTCGAAAAAAAGTTATTTGAAAAATTGGCAACGCGTAAATAACAATTTCGTTAATTCTTTAACTAATTTGCCAGTTTTTATAAATTTTGAATATTTTAAATAAGTTTTATTGAATTTTTAACAGATTTTTGCTAAACCTAACAAGTTTAAATCACTATTTTATGAAATTAGTATTGCCAACCCTGTTCATTTTTCTCTCTCTTTTAGCTTTACAACTCTTAAATTAATTGCACTTATTGAAAGTATGCCATTTACTCAATTGCCTAATCCCTACAAACCTCAATGCGAGTGCATATTGATTAACTATTGAATTGATGGCCATATTCTAACCTCAAATTATAGTAAAAACTTTAGCATTTCAATCCATTTGGATGGATATTCTAATGTCACACACACACACGTGTACTCTGTTTAAACATTTCGATTTATTTCAAGCATTTCATATTTAAAAACCAAGAGAGCCAATTGAATGTGTTTGGCATGGCATAGAATAGCCAACCACTCAGCCGTGCGGCCAGTCATTTAGTCAGTCCTCTGAGGGAGGAGTGAAAGAGGAGTTGTTATAAAATAAAATAAAAACAAAGATAAAACATGTTCGTAACTCGTGTGTAATATATTTTCCGAACATTTATTCACCGCTTTTTTTTCGTTTCTCTTTCAATTGAGTTTTAGTGGGTAATGAAGGCAACATTATTGGGTTTTTAGGGCGTACGCTGAAGGCGTTTCTTTAACACAGTTACACACTCGGAAATTCGCATTTAAACACCTACATTTGCACACTCATACAAACGTAATAATCATGTGAGGAAATAAAATAAATGATTTCTTGATTAAATTACAAGCATATTTACTTAATGGATATGTTAATTTACATAAAGTTGGCAATGCCATTAAGGCAAAAAAAGAAAAATATTTCTTTCTGTTATAAATAAATTACTTGTGGAGGAAGTTTGAAGCAAGATTTTTGCAATAAATTAAACAAAACATGCTTTAAACATACACTTTAAATTTTCGTATTGCCAACTATTAATTTAAAAACATTAAAATAATAATTTTTAATTAAAATATTATTTCAACAATGTAATTTATAATGGAAATTATATTTCCTTTTATTGATATTGATTTTATAATTTTTCGCATTGCCAACTACTGACTGAAAACTTTTAAAATATTGATTTTTCATTAAAATACAATTTCGACACTGTAATTTATAATGGGAATTACATTTCCTTTTACTGATATTGAATTTAGAATTTTTCGCATTGCCAACTACTAACTGAAAACTCTTAAAATATCGAGTTTTCATTAAAATAGCACTTGATAACTGTAATGTATAATGAAAAATTAATTTTTTTAGCCTTTTTGAGTTACTAAATATGTTCGCATTGCCAACTATATATTAAAAGTTATTAAATAATTGATTCTTCATTACAATATCACGTTTAAACGGATATTTTAGATAAAAAAGTATTTTTGTGTTTATTGTGTACTTTTATTAGTTTTAGCATTGCCAACTACATACATATATGCAAAACTAGGTAAAGACGTGATTTTTTTTCTTATTCTAATATCACTTTAAACAGAAATGTTTAATAACAAAAAACTTTTTTGATTTCTGTTTCTGTACATTTTTGTATTGCCAACCATATACCAAGCATGCATGAAAATCTATACTGAACGTAATATATTTTCTATTAAAAATTAAATTTAATATATTCCTAAGTATGTGGGGCAAATAAATTGTATTTAATTTTGTATTGAGTGTATTTCCAAGAAAAGTTGGCAACGCAAATTTTTATTTTTTATTGTATTTAACTAAAATTTAGTAAGTATATTGCATTTAGTTAACATTTTAAATAAATATAATATTAAATTATATTTTGATTATTTCTTAAGACAGTTGGTAATGCGAAAATTTCGAGTTTATGGTATTTATAGAATTTTATGGCTTATTTTGTATGTTTAATTAATGCTGTGCACAGATGTAATATTAATTTCTGTGTTGTTTATATATTTAAAGAAAGTTGGTAATGCGAAAATTTCGATTTTATGGTATTTATATAATTTTTTCGCTTATTTTGTATTTTTAATTGATGCTGTACACAGATGTGATATTAATTTCTGTGTTGTTTATATATTTAAAGAAAGTTGGTAATGCGAAAATTTCGATTTTATAATATTTATAAAATTTTTTCGCTTTTTTTGTATGTTTAATTAAGGCTGTACACAGCTGTAATATTAATTTCTGTGTTGTTTGTATATTTAAAGAAAGTTGGCAATGCGAAAATTTCGATTTTATAATATTTATAGAATTTTTTGACTTATTTTGTTTGTTTAATTAAGGCTTTACACAGCAGTAATATTAATTTCTGTGTTGTTTGAATATTTAAAGAAAGTTGGCAATGCGAAAATTAATTTTTTTTTGTTATTTTAGAACATAATGTGAAAACTAGATTAATTTAAAGTTTTTTTAGTTTCAATTGCCAATTTTGTTTCTAAAAAGTTTAAAATTTTCTCTCTTTCGCAAAATATTTTGCTAATCAAAGTCTTACTTTACTGCACTTATTGTTGTTGTTTTTCTTGCATTGTATTCATTGATTTGTTTTTCGTTAATTACAAAAACAAAAAGAACCAAATCAAAATTTTATGCTCTAGTTAACGTATCGATACTAAAATAGTGCCAAATCATGCAGCTTCCAGTATAAGTTTTGCAATCCAATTGCTGTTGTACGTATGTATTTCGTTGTCAATTTCTCTTTCTTTTGCATCCCCCCCCTGTAGCAAAAAGTTTTAATAACAATCAGCAGTTTTTATTGCTAAAACAATTAGGAAAAAGTTTTCGTATCACCAACGCTCACCCTTCTTCTAGCCCTTCTGTGCCCGTTAACCGTTAACCCTATACAAAATTGCAACAGTATCCTGTTTTTTAAATTTATGATACTCGTCTTTTATTGACCATAGAGATTTGATAATATACCCCCCATTTAGTTTTGAGAAAAAGTTCGCAAGTTAGTATTAAAAGATGTGGAGCAAGGGACAGAAAGGAAGGAATAAAAAAAAATACAAAAATCTTGATAAAACTGGTGAAATATGGCATCATTCATTCATTTATTTTATTTTTCTGCAGGAGATAAAAATCTGTCTTTTATTTGTATTTTTTGTTTTTGTTGCTTAAATGACAGCCATAAATTTTAATGACATTTTTATCATTTGTTTTAAAAGTTGTTGTTGCTGTTGTTGTTGTTTAAAAAATTCTTAAAATTTGCTTTAAAAATTGTGGTTCTTGGAGATTTTTCTTGAAGATTTGTTTTTACCACATTTTAAAGCTTCTTGTCTTTAACCTTGGCTTTAATCAGTTGTTGGCTTAAATAATTTATTATAAACACACAATAAACGTAAACAGCCACTTACAAACAACAATTTGCTGCTGAATGTTGTCCTAAAAAGCCAAATTAGTTGAGGTTAAGCACACGCTATTTAAAATCGTTTATTTTTGCTGACTTTACATTGGCCATTCATTGCACATGCATGCGAAGTATTTAACACACACACACACTTACACCAAGTAAAGCAAACAAAGTTAAGCTTTTACACTCTTCTACGTTTCCCTCTCAGTAATTCAACAACACCTTCTCATTAATGTACAGAACAGTGAGGCAAACTAATACACTTACTCTCGCTCTTCCTCTAACAAAGTCTTCAGGCAATCAGCAAATCGTACAAATAAAACACACACATGCATACAAGAATTCTTAAGTGGCCATTTTTGAACAGAACAAATCTGAACACAATAAAAACTTCTACCAAAAAAACACAAGTTTCTTGCATGCACTCCACACAAACACACACACACAACATTGGTAGCATTTGTATAATGTTGTGTAATGTTATTATTGTTTTTGTGTTTAACATGGTGGCTTGGCTTGCGTAGCACATATTTACAACCCACGCTTTGCAGTTTATGTTTATGAATGCAGTCGCTGTGTAGTTCGTTCGTGTTTTTCTGTTCTCCAACATTGTTGCAGTTGTTATATAAAGAGCATCGTATGTAACATACATATGTATGAAGAACATTTCGTATTTAAACAGTAAAATATAACAACAATAACATGCATTGGCCATTATTTCTAAATGGTAGGGGAAGGTAAGCCTATGGTAAAATGTAAATAAGACAAGAAGTTCATTTTAATTCGTTTCAACACAATTATTCGGTGTTCTCCGCTTATTTTATAAGACAATTTTGCATACTGTGGTTGCGTTGCCAACTGTATACAATAAAAAAGTGATTAAAACTTGATTTTTTATATCATATCGTTTCCAAACGCAGCTTTACAATATTTATTAATATTTTATTTTAATTATTTAAAATTTTAATAAAGTTTCGCATTGCCAACTATATGCCGCAATGTTTAGAAATTGATTTTTTTATTAACACACCTTTTCTAATCTATACCTTATTGTAATGAAGTATATTGTTCTTACTCAAATTACATTTTTATACATTTTCGCATTGCCAACTTTATATATAAAATGTTTAGAAATTAATGTTTTTTATATCATATCGTTTCCAAATGCAGCTTTACAATTACAAATATAATTTTCTTATTTATTTAAGATTTTAATAAAATTTCGCATTGCCAACTATATGCCGCAGTGTTCAGAAATTGATTTTTTTTATTATCACACCTTTTCTAAGCTATACCTTATTGTAAGCAAATATATTGTTCTTACTCAAATTACATTTTTATACATTTTCGCATTGCCAACTTTATATTTAAAATGTTTAGAAATTAATGTTTTTTTTATATCATATCGTTTCCAAACGCAGCTTTACAGTAGCAAATATAATTTTCTTATTTATTTAAGATTTTAATAAAGTTTCGCATTGCCAACTATAAGCCACAATGTTTAGAAAGTGATTTTTTTATTAGCACAGCACTTCTAAGCTGTACTTTATTGTAAGAAAATGTATTGTTCTTATTCAGTTTAAAATTTTTAGACATTTTCGCATTGCCAACTTTATATTTAAAACGTTTAGAAATTAATGTTTTTCATATCATATCATTTCCAAACGCATGATTTAGAATAACAAATATAATTTTCTTATTTATTTAATATTTTAATAAAGTTTCGCATTGCCAACTATATGCTGCAATGTTTAGAAATTGTTTGTTTTTATTAGCACACCATTTCTAAGCTGTACCTTATTGTAAGGAAATATATTGTTCTTATTCAGTTTAAAATTTTTAGACATTTTCGCATTGCCAACTTTATATTTAAAATGTTTTATTAAAATATTATTTTAAACCTGTAGTTTTGTTAACAAAAATAGAGAGAACATTTCTGCCTATAGGCTTACCTTCCCTTTTCCTCCTTTTTTTTTTTGTATGCTTTCATACGCTATTTTTAGGTTATGTTGTACACGATTCTGATCGTGGGTTCACATTTCATATGTTTTTTCTTGCTCTTGCTTAAACTTAAGCTGTGATTTGTCTTCAACTTCATTTGTTGGCCATGTAGTTAAAATGATTTCCTACAATTCTTACTCAAAATAATAATGGAAGCCCGTCATTAAGTTGCCATGATTCAAAGCTAATGAAGTATTTATAAAGAAACAGCAATCGTAAGAACAACAACGTCTACAAAACGCCCATATTTAGTTGAAACAGAATTAGAGACACTCTGCAACACCATTTCTGTTAAGTTAACAAATCAAAAATTAGGCTTAGTTAACAATAATTAGGCTTGATAGCAGACCATTAACGGAAGTGAAAGAGTTTCCCTCGTTAGAAGCAATTTAAAGTGTTGCCACACCATTTTAGGTAATAAACTTCACCACAATATATATATAGGAAATCCTTAAAAGATTTGGATTCAATTAAAAACAGTACAACAACAATAAGAGTAATAAGTAATACATAATGGCGTTGCCAACTATAGCTTCATATAACTATGATACGAGGTTACAACACTAATCAAACTTTATTAAATTTATCGACTAAAATAAAAAAGAAATTGAGAAAAAAATTCATAATTTCGCGTTACCAACTATAACCATGTTTTATTAGTTAATCGAAATTTGCACAAAGTTATTGGCAATGAGCAATAATTGTAACTTGTCTTAGCAGTTTTGAATCTCACCATTTAAAAATTGTTTAACAGTCGCGTTGCCAATCACAACAAGGTTTTGTTTTTTAATTGAAATTGTAGTTTTAATATTTTATAATTTTAATCTCTTTAAACAAGTTTATTTAAAAACGATTATATAGTTGTTTAATTTTTGCGTTGCCAACAACTAAACAATTGCTTGTTGCCATAAAATCTTTGCTAGTTAGTGGAAACTGGTTGTTAGCTTTTAATTGCCTTAACATGCTTAATTCAAATTAGTTTAAAGAATTTTTTTTTTATTTTTTCGTTGCCAACTACAACAGAACTGTTATTGTTTCAAAAATTTGTTTTATATTTTATTGGAAATTCTATCGCGTTTAATATACTTATACTCCCTTCAGAATTTTAAATAGAAAAAAAATGGATTATTAACACTTTCTAAATTTTGGCGTTGCCAATTAATGCGTAATTGTAGTTATTTTAATATATATAAATTGTTTTAAAGAATTCTTGATTTATAATTCAAAACTTTTCTTACTTGTTGCAGCACACAATTTTTTATTTAATTTAAATTTTTGCGTTGCCAACTAATTATTAATTTCAAATATTTTCGAGGAATTTAATATTTTGTAATAAACAAAAATGTAATTTTTAGAAATTACGGCAACTGCTAGAACAATAAAACTTCTAGATTCATTAGTGTTGCCAACTAAATTCTAAATATTTTAATTTTATTGAAACAAAAGGGTAACTTAAAAGGTTAACTTCAAAATAACAACAACAATAAACCATAATTAAAACCAGAATTAAAACGTTAATCGTGTCTCTTGATTACCTCTTTCTCTTTCTCCCGCCAGCTTCCAGTCTCGCCATCTGTGGCTTGGTATTGTGTGTAAAATGTCAAATGGTGTGTTAAATTGAAGGAGTGTTATACTCACGTAACCAACTAAACACTCCTCAATGCTTTGCGAAAATGACAATAAAACAAGATTTGATTTTTTTCTCCATTTTTTTTCCTTTATTGGTTGGTTTTTCATTTTCTTTTAAATTAAAATTTAAATGGAAAACAATTTCAAAAAATAAATCTGAATTTTTAATCGTTTCTTCATGAGTGGTTGGTTGGTGGTTGTGTTTAAGCATTTGGAAAATCGGTATAAAAACAAATTAAATGCCATAATGTTGATAACAACCATGGCCATAATAATAAAAAATTATTTGTTTTTTTTCTCGCTTTTTTTAATTTTTATTAAAGAATTGCGTGTCTGACATTTAAAAGCATATTCTGGCTCTTGCTGTGGTGGTTCACAGTGGCATCTTTGTTTTTTTTTTTAAGTCAATTGTAGGCTTTTTAAATGTCAATAAAAGCACAGGAAAGGGAGGGTGTCAGCAATCTGTGCAATGAACAAGCGTTTAATGGCCTTGTCACGTTTAATAATTAATGTGCCATAAAAATTAAACAAAAAAGTGGAAATTCGTAAAAATTAAATATTAACAACAAACAATAAATTTGTTATTAAAGCAATCAAGAGAACAACATACCTAAAATATAATAAAAAAAAGTTCGCAAATCCATAAAAATATTAAAGATTTTTGCCTAAAAAGACATGAAATGAAAACATAATTTCAACTACAATAACAATTACCATGAAACAACAGAAAATATAAAATAGTTGGCAATGCAAAATCAAAAAAAAATTTAATTTTGCCAAAAAAAAATTAAATGTAATTTAAAAATACTAAAAAACTTGTTCAAAATAGTAATAGACAATACATTGTTGGCAATGCGAAAATCAAATAGGCAACCCCATACATAAGCGAATGTATTTTAATAAAACAAAATACAAATTTCCATGTTTGAAATGCAGAAAGATATGAAATACAATAATTTTTTGGTTAATTGGTAACGCGAATTTCAATCGCTTTCTATAAATAAAGCAGATTTTTTCTTATTTTAATTTATTTTTCAAGCAGAATGTTTATCTCTTAAGGAAATATGTTATTCAATTTAATAAAAAAGTGAAAATAATTTTTTTAATTGGCAATGCGAAATTTTGTTTCATTGATTTTATGAAGAATTTATATTTTTTAAAAGTTATAATACCATTTTCTCAGTTTGTATATGAGACCAAATAAGGTTTACTAAGCTAAAGATATATATAATAAGTTGGTTAATAATTGGCAACTCGAAAATATTTTACTTTTTTTCTAAGGCTTTATATAAAGAGAAATTCGTTTATTAGTAATTACTAATCAAAATACTTTTTCAAATTAAAATATATTTTCAATAAAATATATTAAAACAAGATAACAAATTTTTATTTGGTAATGCGAAGGAATTTTTTTTTTAAGTTTATTAATAAATAAAAAATTAACAGTTAAAACATAATATTTTCAAATTATCTATAACACAATGCAATATTTAATAAACTGGGAACTTGAAAATATTATAAATCTATTATTAATTGGCAACTCGAAAATAAATATTTTCTGTTTTTCTATAAAAACAAAATTGTTTATTGGCTAGTATTATTAATTGACAATGCCAAATTGTTAATCTTTTATTTTTATTAAGAAATAAAAATAAAGCATAAGTGCATGTATTAATTTTGGAAATAAGCAAATTATAATAAATCTCTTATTAATTGCCAACTCTAAATAATTATTTTCATGTTTTGCCATTAAAAAATTATTTAGTTTGGGCTTAAAAGTTGTTAAAATAATGTAATAAATTTTTAATTGGCAATGCGAAACTTTTATTCTTTTGATTTCTTTAAGAAATAATATTTTAATATTATTATTTTACGCTTTTAATTGTAATTTATATTGTAAGAATATTACATTAAGCAATTGTAAATGTTATAAATCTATTATTAATTGGCAATGCGAATTTCTTTTTAATACATAATCTTTTAGAATTTCTTTTACAAAACTTGTTAGAATGTGAAAATAAATGTTTAATTTGCAATGCGAAATTTATATTTATGGTTTTTTTTTAAGAAATTATATGTTAACAGTTAAAATACGGTCCATTAAGTTTTTAATAATTAATTAATTTAATTTTAATTAATAAATATTTAATTAGTTAAGGTATGAGAAGTAAAAAATTAGTTTTTTTATAAATATGAGTTTTTAAAATAATTGGGAAATTATAAAAATTCCAAAGACTTAATTTTTTTATTGGCAACGCGGATAAATTTTTTTGCATTTAATTATTTTAATAAAAGTTCTTCATTAATTTTTTTATATTTTAATTTAATTTCACGCCATTAAAGTGTATTTAGGATAAGAAAATATTTTAATTGGCAACTCATAATACAGTTTGTGTTGTAAAAAATTGCCAATTTAATTGTGCGCAATATAACTATGCCTAAACAAAACATTTTTTTCAATGGAATCTTCTTCTTTATCCAGTAGATTAAACGCTGCCTGGCCTCAAAATTTTTAATAGCTGTTACGACAGACATGGTTAACCACAAACTGATGATGATTTTCGTTGGTTGTTGTGTAACAATTTTATTTTATTTTCCCATTTTTTTTCTTGTTTTTTCTTCATTGTTTGTCTTAACAAATGATTACAATACAAGACTTGCATGAAAATTTTCGCCGATCTTTTCTTATATATTTTATAGCCTTAATATCTGTGGTAATTTTTATTCCGCTAAAGCTGTTATTGTGGTTGCATTTGTTGCATTTGCAAACGTTTTATTAGAAACCATGTCTATCATCACTTGAGTATCTTGGCTGTAATGCCTTTTGGCTTTAAAAGCTCATTTGGGTCATTCATCGTAAATAATTTGAAACTCTTTAAACTTTAAAAATAAATATTCGTTTTCTTAAAGAAAAAATGACATCTTTGCCATCTTCAACCAATAATTTCAATTTTTTCATTCCCACGTTTAGCGTTTTAGAGGAAATATTTGCAAGTCTTCACCAAAAAAATTTAATTTTCCTCCAAAAAAACAAAAAAAAAAAACTGAGAAGCCCAAGCCATAAAAGGCAAAGGCATTCACAAACTTTAACCTTTAGCGTAAAGAAACACAGTGAAACAAAAACGAGTTGGCAATACTAATAAAATAAACAATAAATTTCATTTAATATTTCTCAAAACAATTACGAAATTATTAAAGAAAAATTCTTAAGTAATAAATTCAAAATACTCAACATTCTATTAAAATAATTGGCAACGCTTTAAACAAAATTTTGTAAAAACAAAACCAATAAAGACTATAAAATATAGGTGGAAAAAAAACAAAATTAAATGAAATTTTGTTTTTAATATTTATTTCTTTGCTTTTAGTTGGCAACGCTATTTTTTAAAATGTTAATAAAATGTTAATAATAATTTAATTTTCTGTAAATTTCAACACTTAATATTATGGGTTTCAATTTGTTTAAATAAAAAGACAAGTTTCTTTATATAGCTTTAGGTTGGCAACGTCGTTTCTCTAAAAAAATTAAATAATAACACAATTTAAATAAATTTCTCCAATATAAATTCTAAATATTTTTCGATTTTTTAAATAATTTTTATTTTATTTATTTTAGTTGGCAACGCATATATTAATTCTAAGCAAATTTCTATTAGTCTCAGCAATGAATTGTACATTTTTGTAGAATTTTCGTTTTTTTCCTTAGTTTTTTTCCCTAATATATGTTGCCAATAATAAAAATCTGATTATTTTTTCAATTTTTTATTTAATTTTTATTTTATTGATTTTAGTTGGCAACGCATATACATATTAATTCTAAAAAAATTCTGTTAGTTTAAGCATACTAATTTAATTGTATAGTTTTATAAAATTTTCATACAAAAACGTGATTTTTTCCTAAGCATTTGTTATAGTTGGCAACACTATTTTTCCAAAAGCCTAATTATGTAGTAAATTGAAACAATTTTCTTTAGATTTAAATATAGATTGTAAAGATTTTCGTATTTTTTATTTAAAAACATGATATTTTCTTTAATTTTTCTTTAGTTGGCTACGCTATTTTTTCTTAGAAATTAAATATTTAAATAAAAACCTACAAATTTAGATAAAAATTTATATTTTCTTAAGCAATTTCTCTGTTTTTATTTATTTTTTATTTTATTTCATATATTTCCTAACATTTTATGGTGTTGCCCATTTCTAACTGTTGCCAACCCCACTGTATTTACCTAAAGCCTATAACCCAAATAGACTTTTGTGGCAACACAAAAAATAAAAATTCACAACATTAAATCAAAAGGGAATCTCACACTAACAGGGTTTTTAAGACATGCCATTAGTTAATGCTGAATTTTTTTCACCTTTTTTTTACTATGCAGACTTGGCATCACTTGAGCAAAAGACGTGACTAAATTTATTAATTAAAAAATGAAAAAAAAACTTATTTTTCCAATATTTTTCCAATATTTTAATAAAAATTAAATAAAATTTAGCGTAACCATAACTAAAAACCTTTGAAAAAAACCAACTTTGAATTGCCAACTGAAATTAAAAAAGGAACTGTTTACCAATGTTGTTTAACTGCCTGTCACAGCATGTTTTTTTCTTACGATTGAAATTCGAAATGCTAAATAAGCCTAAAATGATGTTTTTGATTCGATTTTTTTTTTATTTATTATTTACTTGAGCAGCATGTGTAGTTTTAATTACATTTCGGGTTTTTCAGCTGTTGGTTTAACATTTCAATCAATGTTTGCAACAGCTCGTATATAATTAACAGTTGCCATGTTTTATCATATACGTGAACTAATTTCTTGTTTAAATGTAATAAAGAAAGGCCATATGGCAACACTTGTTTCGATTTGTTTACACGTTAAGTGAGTAGCAAAATGTAGGAGAAACACAATTAAAACTGCAGGCGTTTAAAAACTTACGTGGAAAGAAGTAAATTTTTTAATGAACAGCGAGAAAACTTTCTCTCAGCATCATTTATACGTCCTTATTTCAGTCTACCACTTGTGATATCCCGTAACATATCAATTATGCTGCCAGACTTAAGCTTTCTACGATTTCGTCTAAGTAATCATGAACGTTGAGGCAGCTCTATAATCCGCTGTGCAAGTGCTCCTTTAAACTTCGCTCCTATACACTAATTTTATTATCTTGAAAATACGAGGCTCCCAGTATCCAGCCTTAATCTATTAAAAGCTTGTGATCAGAGGAAGTTGAATTGTGTATGGCCGTTAAAGTGAAAGATCTCAAAAACATAATCACTGCAAGCCTACATGACAGATCTTTTTCAATTTTCTCACCAGTTTAGGTTCTAAATTTTTCCCCATTAAAGACAGAATAATATTTGTGTTGATTTAATAAATGTAAAACTACTAACAAAAAGGCCTTTTAGAAGCAAAAGTGCTAAAAAAGTACTTTTAGAAGTAAAGGTCAAAGAAGTACTTTTAGAAAAAAAAGTACGAAAACGTATTTTTTTTAAATTGCTGTAAATACTTTTACTTTACCAAAAGTACTTTTACTTTATCAACAGTACTTTTACTTTACCAGAAGTACTTTTACTTTAACAAAAGTACTTTACTTTTACTTTAACAGAAGTACTTTACCAAACGTACTTTTACCAAAAGTATTTTTACTAAAAGTACTTTTACCAAAAGTATTTTTACCAAAAGTACTTTTAATACTAAAAATATTTTTTCTTCTAAAATTACGTTTTCTACTGAAGCAGATATTTTTGCTAAATGTGCTACTAAAAGAAAAAGTACTTTCTTAAAAAAGTACCAAATATTACTAAAATTTTCTTCTATCTATGTTTTTCTTTTCCTTAAAAAGTAATTTCCTTTCAAAAGTACCTTTTTAAAAAAGTACTTCTTTAGAAAAAGTACTTTATAAAGGTACTAAAATGTACATTTTCTTCTAAAAGTGTTTTATTTTCTTCAAAAATTCTTTCCCCTTCAATAATGCGTTTTAAAAGAAAATGCACTTCTTTAGACAAAGTACTAAATAGTATTTTAAAAAAGGTTTAGTACCTTAACTTTTTTGTAAAAAAAATATTTTTACTTTTTTAAAAATTATTTGTCTCTAAAAGTACATTTTAAAGGAAAAAACTAAATAGTACTTTAAATAAGGTACTAAAATTAACTTTTTTGCATTAAGTTTTTTAAAAATTATTTTCCTTCAAAGTACCTTTTAAAGGAAAAGTACGTCTTTAGTATAAGTACATACTTTATAAAGATACAAAAAAGTACTTTTTCTTCTAAAACGAAAATAATTTAATTTCAAAAAGTACCTTTTCTTTTAAAAGAATTTTTTTCTATAATGTTCTTCCCATAAAAAGTGTTCAAAATTTTAAACCAATTTTGCTCGATATACGGAATTATCGGTAACGGACCAGAAATTTTTAAAGGCATTCATGTACGGCCATGATACTAAATAGAGTTTCATTGTCTTCTAAGAATTTCTTTAAAATATCGAATTATTCTACATGAACTACTCGAGGTACTTTTTTTTTTTGATAATTATTTGTTCTTACAACGACGAAAAAATGTTTTTTTTTAATTTTCTCCTTATAATCTACAAACCATGCAATTCCTTATAATTTCCAACGAAATATGGCAGCTTTAGAAAAATTTTATTGCCATATTAACAATACCGAACAAGATTAAAAAACAATGCTGCCCATATACTGTAGTTGACACGTCAAACAACGCTTGCACGCTATGGCAACACAAACAAAAAAAGAGTTGCCATAGCTTACTTATAAAAAACGAAATTCTCAAAAGATAAGAAAAACAAAAAACGGCAAACGAATGAAGAAAAATCATTAGAGAAGTATACAAACGCTATATAAACAGAGTATTGGGCGTGAATGAGAAAGAAACTTTACGAATAAAACAATAACAATAAATGTAAGAGCACACGTTAGTACACACAGCCACACACGCAAACAAACAGAGCACGTTACTCGGGAGATATGTAAACAGGTTTACTTAAAGAGAACACTGTTGACGTCAAGATGTTGTTACAAATACACAAACAAAAGAGTAAATGTAGCAAAAGCTTAATATGGAGAAGAGATATGTCTTCGGGGTCTAAAGAGATATGTAAACAAAGCTCTTTAAACATAGTACATTTTATGATATAATTAGCCGAACAATTACGGAACGTACGTTTGTTTCTAGCGATCGGAATATAATTTTGGTAAGCATTTGCACTATTTTCGTTTGCTATAAACGAATGAAACTTGCGGCTAATTCTAGTTTTACTGACATTACATGGTGGATAGAGCTTAAAGGGAGAGAGGCGGGGGTAAAACAAGTAATTTTTTGGAATTTAAATATTGAGTTTGAAATCGCCGTAGTCTGGTAACTCACGGTGGATAAGTATATCGAGCTTAAAAGGGGAGAAGATGGAGTAATATCCGACATGTCAAGTACTCGTTTTAATTTTTTTTTTTTTTCTTAAATTTAAAGTCGTTGTAATAAACCGTGGTTCAAACCCTAGCTCAGACATGCCGAACAAAAATAATAAATGAAAAAATATGGGTGCCCTGGTAGTCTAGTGGGTAGTGTGCTAGACTATTAGCGTGAGGGTCGTGGGTTCGATTCCCACCAGAGACTCTGGTCTGTGACACTACACCGAGCATATAGTCAAGTTACTCCGCTCGTATATAATTAGAATATAATTTGTAATTGTATTGTAATTAATAAATAAATAAATAAATAATTTCTTTTCGCAACTTTCGCTCAGCAGACCTCTGGCATTAAGTCGGAGAGTAAAATAAAAATTACCAGAAAGGGGATTCTACTACCGTTCGCAGTCGACTCTAGGTTCCACAACAAATTTTTTTTAAATACTAACAGTGTTACCAACATACAAAATATTCACTAATGCTTCTTCTTCTTCTTTGAATATATTTTTCATTCACACTTCAAAAAAATGTTTGTTACAATATGGCAACCCCTTTTTTTCTTAAGAAGAAAAAAGTCTACTTTTTGACGTAAATCAGCAAAAGTAGTGTTTAGCTGGCTGTCAGTTGTTGAAAGTTGTATGAAAAAAGAAGAAAAAAAAAGAAGTTTTGTGAAAAAGTGTGGTACGGTGTTGCACTAGAAAAAAAAATATAAAAATGTTGTGCAGTGTCTTATTTTAATTTTTCTTGTACATTAAGAAAATTGTAAACAAATACGGGAAAACAATAATATTTTCTATTGAAAAAATAATACCGAAAAAATAAAGAAAATAAAAGTGATTGAGAGAGAAAGAAAAATGAATGAAATATTGGATGATGCGGTTAATAATCCTTTGCTTGAATTCAGTGTTAAATTGTGTGCAGCAGTGAAAAAAGAAAAATGCCTTTACGATCGTACGGCAATGCATAAAAATACGTCGCCCGATATAGAGATTGCATGGGATAAAGTGGCCAAAGAATGTAATGAAACAAGTAAGTGGTGGTTTTGTTGTTATTGGGCAACACATCGTCGTGTTGTGTTGTATTATTAGAGGTCTTTGGAGTTTTGTTTTTGTCTTTTTCACTTTAATGAAGCAAACAAACCTTATACATATCCACACATAGTATATACATACTAAGTTTACTGTGGAGAAGTATTATGCGTGTATGTGTGTATGTTTATTTTTATTTACTTGTTTTCACGATGTATCTTTGCCATATGTTTATTAAACTACTACCGGACTGTTCGTTTCTTTCTTAACAGTTGCTTTCAAACTGTTATCGTACACAATTGTGAGAATGTAAACAGCGACGCATTTGCAAGTGTTAAATGCTGGCAAATGACAAAGTAACCATGTTTTACAGCGTTGTATTTAAGAATACAGTGTTGTATTTATAATTTTTAAAATAATCGTTTATTTTAAAAAGTTATTATTATAAAAAAATGTGGAATAATGATAAATTTAATATTAAATAATAATAAATACAAAACAAAAAAATAAATTTAATATTAAATAAAATAATAATAATAAATACATACATACATAATTGGCCATTACAAGTCTTCAGTCTGGATTACGGCCTAGCTTCTCAACACCACTCGTGTTAGGTTAGGTTAGAGTACGTGTCCTTGTCAACTGTGACAAGTACAGTACCCGGAGATCGAATTGACCCATTGTACAACATCCTAGCTTCTCAACACCACTCGTGTTGTGTGCGTTAATTTTATACATGAGTAGCGGGACCTACAGTTTAAAGTCGACTCCGAACGACATATTTTTTGAGAAGCTTTTCATGGCAATTTTTACTCTCAGAGTTTTTGCCAGAAATCTGCTGAGAGGAAGCCACCGAAGAAATATTTTCATTTTGATGTCTGACCTGAGATTCTAAATCGGGTTTTTCGTCTAATAAGCCAACACACTACCTACTAGACCATAATAATAAATAATTGCATCATAAAGCCGAAAGTCCATACCATCTGTTTCATGCGACTTTGCGTTACATGCGGTTCTTGCATTCTATGAGGTTTTTATTGCAAGTTACTCACAATGCTTTTTATGCGACTGGTTTTTTAGTTTGATCAGCTTTTGTGGTAAAAATAATAATCAATTTTGGGAAAAATGGAAAGTCAAATTTTGATTTTAATTACATGTTTATGAATTTATATATATCATATTTTGTGCTGCTAAGGCCTACGAAAGG
The DNA here is from genome assembly GCA_930367235.1 of Sarcophaga rosellei. Taxonomy (NCBI): domain Eukaryota; kingdom Metazoa; phylum Arthropoda; class Insecta; order Diptera; family Sarcophagidae; genus Sarcophaga; species Sarcophaga rosellei. The sequence continues at coordinate 7,235,458 of OV884020.1, read as the reverse complement.
CTTCAAAAGACCGCAAGACAAGTGTTTTCAGTTAATTTACTCTCCATTTTTCTTGTTTACAAATTAATAAATTCAAAAGAGATGACATTCAGCACATAAAAACAATCGATAACTAGTATACAAATTTTGTTTATGAAATAAATGTGTTAAATAATGTATTTTAATGTTTTTTGCCTCTTAAATTATTAGTAAAATTTATTATGAAATATGTTTTTATTAATGTTTTTATAATGCAAAAACAAAAGTGTGAAAATAGTAATGCATATTTATCGAAACCATTCACAATAGAATATAATTTGTCATCCCTAAGTTTAAGTAACAGCTGACTTTTTTCGTTGAAGCATGAGAAACAGCTGAATTTTTTCGCCGCCGCCTGAGTCGCATAGAAAAGTAGACAGTAAACCTACTTGATGCATTCTATGCGTCTATGTGTCTATGCATTTTCTTCTGTTACTTGTCACAAACAACTACATTGATTCTACTTTTTCGGTATACGCATGTAACGCAAGGTCGCATGAAGCGGATGGTATGGACTTTCGGCTTAAGGAACACAAATCGAAATCAAGCATTAAATTGATGCCAAAGCGATAAAGAAAGAATCTGTTATTGCCAGAGAAGTTTTTAAATGATGATTTTATAATTCGTGCAATACACTTTGCTAACATTTTGATAACATATTTCGTTTTCAAATGTAAAGTTAAATAAAATTCGAATGCAGACAGTATGTCAATGAAATTTTTTGTTCATTTGGACGTCCTTATAGGTCATTGTAACCTTTCACTTAGGATTAGAACCTAGCTTCTCACAGCACCCATGTCGTGTGTGTTCAGTTTATCCAAATCGACATTCTTATGCAATAAAACCAAACGAGCCAATTTCACTTTCAGTTCCTCTTTCCAAATGCATTGGATTTTTAACAACCATTCCTATATTTTTTGAACGTTAAATAGGACAGTTTTGCTGCTTGGTACCCGTCATCTAGGCGCGCTCCCTGCAGGACGGAAGAAACTACTCAGTTTTCTCTCTTCGGCAGAATTAGGGATTCGTAAGGAGAAGCAATGGGTACAATGGGTCAATTCGACCTCCGGGTACTGTACTTGTCTTAATTGACAAGTACACGTCCTCTAACCTAAGGAGAAGCAAAAGACTGTGCGTCACTTACGCGAAACTGTACTGGAATACTGACAAACGTTCTAACTTATGTTCTTATCTCATAATGAAGGCTTCTGCTCACTTATCTCAAATAACTTCTTTGCAATCATTTCCAAGCTTAAAAAGTATTTGAAAAGCTTTGCATTTTCAAACTTTTATAGCGAAACATTTGCTAAATTTTCAATTTAAATTGTAACATTTTTGTTTCATTTAATCCTTCTCTTTTCCCCAACAGTTGATTATTGTAAATATCGCTGGAAGAGCATGTTTAAGTCATTCTATCAAAACTATCGTCGCAGGCGTAACTATTATCTGCACAAATATATGACCTTTCTGCTGGAGGAGGAGGTGGAGAAAACCACTGAACAGGATCAGGAATCCTTAAATGATGACAGAAATTCCATAGACAAGTACAATGACGACGTAAGTCGTCAGGAAAGTGAAATCGATACGCTTAACATGGACGAAGAGCAGCAAGAGGAGCAAGTGGACACGGACAGTGATAGTCAGACAGCTAGTGCTGATGAAATCAATGAAAACTCGAATGGAAAAGCTAAAGATAAATTGAAGGCTGTATTGCAAGCTAAAGGGGAAGAAGAATTGGATATGGAAGCCTATGAGAAACGTAAACGTCTGACACGCAAAAGAGCTTGTAAAAGAGGCTTGGATCCAGAGTTAATTAACGAACTGGTTGATGAATGTGTGGAAGAGAAGCGACCGCGAAGAAGTTTAGCCGAAGTGCGCAAAAGTTTAACGCAACTGAATGAGAAGTCTATGCCGCTGTACAAGGTTGATAGCAAGACTGGGAAAATAAAGCACTGTAAAGTGAATTTAGGATTGGATTTAGAGGAATTAAAAAATGAAAGCTCGAAAATATACGATGCAGACCGTAAGGACGACCAGGAAATAAATAATAAAATAAAGGAAATAAAGAAAATGGTGGATCAATCGACAAACATGGACATTAACCAACATGATGCGAGCACCCAATATGAAGCAGTCCCAGATACGTCGGATGATCTGCTGGATGAAATGTTTTTGAATTCGGTTAAAATGCAACTCAAGCAAATGAACGGCCGGCAGAAATTGAATTTCAAAAGCAAAATCTATCACGCTTTAATGGAAGTGTTCGATGACGTTAGTGATTTTCCTCAAAGCATCGAAATTGTTAAGCAGCATAACAAAGGAACAGCATCATCACCTCCTCCGTTATTTTTTAACACCACTACAGGAGAGCTAAGGTTAATGCGCGAGCTGGCATCTTTAGTACAGGCCGCCAAATCTACTCCGGAAATTATCAAGGCCCAGGATAAGGTGTCACCTGTTGCTATGAGCGCTAATAAAACTCCCGTAAAAACCAAGAGCGTGTCTAGTCCCACACAAAACACGGAAACTGCTGGCAACAACCCATTGAGCATCGGTTTAGAGGAAGACGATGACTTGGATTTCAATTTAACCACAGAGAATTTGGATGATGATGAGGACTTGCGCTTGCCTCGTTCTTTAGATGAGATCATGGTTAAGGCAAACGACAATCGTGAAATGTGTAAAGACGCCACAAATGTTATGGGTTTGCCACGTCACTTTTTACAAAAAGTAGTTAAAGTAGCGGGTCCAAGTGGTAGCACTATTGTGGCACATAATGGTGATAAAAAACGTATTTATCGCATTTATCCCAAGAGCATTAATAGCCAAGAAAATCGTTTCCTAGTCAATAAAACTCCCACTTCAGTGGGTACCTTCTTTGTGGCGCCTTCCAAGTCGCCGGGTGTAGCGCAAACGACACAAGGTTTGAATAAATCGAATAGTCCGGCACCCACCATAAGTGTTAAGAATTTCGCTAATAAGTCAGCCAATGTGGCTAATGCCTATCCTAGCTCCACGACCACTGCCGGTACAAGTGCACAACAAAATCATAACAATCATAATAATTATAATAATGGAGCAGTAATTAGAAAAATTACAACACCGGCTTTATATAAATCGGTACATCCAGCCAATCGTATTTTAAATTCCAGCACAGGACTATTTCAAACTGCAACTTCATCACCTTCACCCTCATCACCGTCTGCTAATCAAAGTACTGGTAATAGTGGACTTAAGAACAATCAAAATCCAGCTACAAATGGAGCATCAGGGTCGCAAAATAAATTTAACAACTCTATTAGGACTGTGACTGCACAACAACACTCCATGTTGCCACCCTCCTCTTCACACACGCATGCGGTATGTTCATTTCAAGCGAAAAAACCTATGCAGGTGCGTTCGCATATTAACATGCAAAGACGTTTCTCCATTTGCGGTGCCCTTGGCACAGAAAAACCAAGCTATTCAAGCGTGCCTGTAGCCTCAAACCAAAGCAATGCTAATAAATCTTCTGATATGCAAGCACTTGCACCGAAAATGCTAATATCAAAGCCTGTAAGCTTAAATAAATCTTCGAGTAACGCTAATACGAACACTACAAAGACTCTTAATAAACCAAACGAAGATACAAACCCCCAATCTACTGCAAAAAAACCTGCCACAACAGATTCTAAACCTACTGAGAATCCAACAAAACCAGTTGTTGCTGCTGACACCGCCACAGAGGAGAAGCCATCATCCAAAGAACCAGAAGAAATGCCTATAGTAGAGACAGCAGGTACCATAGCAGCTGATAGTTTGGATCCGTTGTATGTCAAACAGACAACCATTAAATCAGAGCCTTTAGATGATTGAATTGTATAATGTATGCTCTTAAAAAAACATACATATTTATATTATTTTAAACTAAAAAAAATATTTTGTTCATAAATTAAGATTTTAATTAATAAAACCAAAATAATTCGATCGTTAAACTAAAAAAAAAAATAAACATTTGAACTGTTAAAATATTTTATAAAAACCCGTTATTAGTTGCAAAATATTTAATTAAATTATTAATTAACGGTTTTTATATTATAATTTAAGTTTTTATTTGTTATTCTTTCCCAACTTTCAAAACTTTCGTTTTCTTTTTTAATTTCGTTTTATTTTTAATAAAAAATAATCACAATTTATTTTAATCATAAACGAATACCTAGTAACACTATATAAAATACTCGGTAAAGCAACAAAGCATTTAAAACTGCATTTATAATACAACACTGCTGCTATAGAAAACAGTTACAATTCAAATTCAATGCTCAGTGAAATAAAAACATACTCTTTAAGCAGCCATTATTTTTGTTTTGAATTTGTTTTTGTTTACTTAATTAATACAATAACAAATCAAAACAAAACAACACACCCAGCACGTGGTAAATAAATACAGTTGGGGGGAGAGAGAATACTCTGTGGTGTTATCATTGATAACAAAATAAAACAAAACAAAACATGTTTGAATTATAAATTGCACAAAGAGCTTAAGATAAGTAAACACAGAGAAAGAGAAATCAAGTGTTTCGCAGTAATGTTAACTAGGAAAGCCTACAAAAGCGGCAAATGTTAGCATAAACGCTTAAAAACAAAAACAAATCATAACAAAACATTTTCCTTCAAATAAATAATAAACTCACCAAAGAGCACTTGGTAAGCAAAACGGAGAGAGAACAAGCGAAATAATACTCTTTTTCAAACATATGTACATACATATATATGTATGTATGTCTATTTTACTGTTAACTGTTAAAAGAAATGTAAAAGAAAAAACTTACTTGTGAAATTCTTTTTACGCCAACAACTTTATGATTTTCTATGTTTTATTTATTATTAATGAAATACGCTGCAATTATGTTTCACTTTACCATTTTTTAATTCTTTTCATTTTATTTTTTAAATAATTCACAACATTTTATTGATTTCTTTTAATTTTTCAATCACTTTCCACTTTCAACACTTTACAGAGCTTTTTCCACCACCAAACTGAGTTCTTAAGAACACATTATTAATACTGTTGCTTTTGTTTACATTCTTGCATCTTTGTCGCTCTCGCTCTCTCTCTCTCTCAATGCAATAACAATCTCTTTGCAATTGCTCAAAAGTTTTGAGTCAAAACAATAACAAATTGATCGTGGCTTTGATTTCGTGTCTGCAACTGCGTGTGTGTTTTTTTTTGTTTTGTTTCGTAGTCATTGTGTCTTTGCAATATCAAAAACAAAACCAAAAACGAATTTCACACTGTTACAACAACAATAACAGCAACAAGAAGAGCCGAGTGGCAAAAAAATTAAATGAAATGAAAACAATTGAGTAATAACAGCTGCTTTTACAATAATAACAACAAGAACAACAGCAATGTATTTCTAGGGAAGAGATATATACACACAGTCTGTGTGTATGTATACAAACACAAGTGATATGGTGGTGTTGCTAGCAAGCAACAGCAGGTAGTTGCGAAGAAATATTGTAGTTACTAGAGTAACAATAACGGCATAAGCCTAGTGTAAAGTATTGTAGTGCGTAGATAAAGGCAAAAAGAGTAAGGGTAGTTTTTCTTGTGTATTTCATTTATTGTTGTTATTGTTGTTTTTATTAGAAACAATAGTTGCTGCTGATGTTTTACATTTCTTTTGAGGGTTTTTCCCAAAAAAAAAAACAAAGAAAGGAAAGTAAAAATAATGTATTTGTATTGTATGTATTGCTGTATTTTTAAGGGTATTTCCGCTAGCAAAAAATGTTGTTATTGTTATTGTTGTATTTACATCAATGCTAGTTATCAATACTTAACATGATAATGATGTTTAGCTTAAAATTACTGAGTGTGTACATATGTAAGTATATGCATGCCTGTATGTTTGTGTGTTAATGATGTTGTTAACCATGGTGGTGGTGATTTAAATCATTACTATTGATGTTGTTGTTGTTGTTGCCATTATTTCGTTTTTTTTTTCTTGTGTGTGTTTATTGTTATATTGTACAGCTGCTGCTGTTAGTTGCTTGAAATATTATCGTTGCCTTTGTTTCTGCTGTAGTTATGTATTGTTGTTGTTGTTTTTTTGGGTTTTCATTTAATGTCTGTTGCTGTTGTCTGTCTGTCTGCTTGTGTGTTTATGAGTGTTTATGGCTGCTCGCATGTGCATGTATTTAGCAGTTAGTCGTCTGTCTATGAAATTGTTGGCTGCCTGCTGCTGTTGATGATGATGCCCAGTGTGTGTGTGTTTTTGTTGTAATTTTATAACTATTTATGTGAGTGAGTCAACAATACGAGAGTGTGTATATATGTGTGTGTGTGTGTGAACGGTCTCTACATCATTATAATAACAGCATAAGGTTGCTATCGTCACAACAATAAAACAACAGTATGCAATATTAATGCCAGTGTTAACAATTTAGCGCTTTTTTTATACAGTTTTTCTTTTAATCTTCATTTTGTACGAAATACTTTCCTCTGTGAAGAGTTTCCTCTGTTTTTAAAAATGACTAAGAATTCCCAAATCGGGACACATACATAGCGTTGATGTTGCTAAACAGTTAACAACCATTTGGACAAAGCTGGATACATCAAAAAAAAGCTCCTTGTTTGGTGGCCACATACAAAAATTAAACACGAACCGTTAACTCGAACAAGTAAACCATTTGTAATTCACTTCTGAAACGGAATGGAATCGAAACATATACCACAATAATGTGCGAAAAAGATTGACATCCAAGAGATAGTCTCCGATCGTTTTACTGGGAGTCTAAACTTCATTGACAGCATTAGTTTACATGCTGAACTTACATAGAGAGCCAACTTAGGGGACACACGATCTTTAGAGATGACTCTAGACTAGGATATGCGTTTTCAGATGAGAGGGGTGTATTCTAATCTGTGGTGTTTACTATTGTCAAGGCTCTGACTGGACATTATGTCCGCTTGAGATTGGTTTCAGCGTCCAGAAGTGCTTACCGAGGTTCCTGGACTGTTGAAATGTGGTACTAGGTTGGATTCCTGGCCGTTGTGGCGTATAGGGCAATGACACTGCAGATGAGCTGGCAATGGCGGTGTGATAAAAGGTGCACACCTGAAAGCGGGGTGTCCCGGTATTTGTTCAAGGCTTTTGTGAAGTTAACCTCTATTAGGATAGCTGACATTGAGATTTTTATCTCTAGCACTTGCTGGTTCTTTCTCTCACACTCTCTCTCTCTCTCTGTCGTTGGCTACATTTTCTATAATAATTTAGCGTTCTTTTTTCTCTCAAAAATTAAAAATCTCAATGTCGTTTGGCATTCTTCTTCCTACGGATTTATTGTAACATTATTGCGACGCTTTTTTATAGCGTTTTTCCGAAGATTTAATATTTTATTTTGTAACATTTTAGCGTTTTTTTCTAAAGAAATGTCGTTTTACATTATTCTTCCTACGGATTTATTGTAACTTTATTGCGGGGCTTTTTTTATAGCGCTTTTCCGTAGATTTAATATTTCACTTTCTAAAATTTTAGCGTTTTTTTTCTAAATAAATGTCGTTTTACACTCTTCTTCCTACGGATTTATTGTAACATTAGATTTAATATGTCATTTTCTAACATTTTAGCGTTTTTTTTTTTTAATGTCGTTTTATATTCTTCTTCCTACGGATTTATTGTAATATTATTGCAACGCTTTTTTATAGCGTTTTTCCATAGATTTAATATTTTATTTTCTAACATTTTAGCGTTTTTTTTTCTAAAGAAATGTCGTTTTACATTCTGCTTCCTACGGATTTATTATAACTTTATTGCGGCGCTTTTTTATAGCGTTTTTCCTAAGGTTTAATTTTTCATTTTCTAACATTTTAACGTTTTATTTTTCTAAAGAAATGTCGTTTTACATTATTCTTCCTACGGATTTATTTTAACATTACTGCGACGCTTTTTTATAGCGTTTTCCAAAGATTTAATTTAATTTTTTTGCCATTTAATGCCATTTCAGCGTTTTTTTCTAAAGAAATGTCGTTTTACATTATTCTTCCATTTTTTTTATTGCAACGCTTTTTTTGTAGCGTTTTTCCGAGGATTTAATATGTCATTTTCTAACATTTTAGCGTTTGTTTTTTCTAAAGAAATGTCGTTTTATATTCTTCTTCCTACGGATTTATTGTAATATTATTGCAACGCTTTTTTATAACGTTTTTCCGAAGATTTAAAATTTCATTTTCTAACATTTTAGCGTTTTATTTTTCTAAAGAAATGTCGTTTTACATTCTTCTTCCTACGGATTTATTGTAACATTATTGCGACGTTTTTTTAATATTTCGTTTTAGCGATTTTTTTTTAACGAAAAAATGTATCAACACTCAACAGCAAGATACCAACTTCAATGATAACAACGTATTCAAAATAAATTAGCGTTTTTTTTTGTTCAGATAAAAAGACTTTACATTCTTCTTCCTACGGATTTATTGTAACATTTTTGCAACGCTTTTTTATAGCGTTTTCCCGAACATTTAATATTTCATTTTATGGCATTTTAGCGTTTTTGTATGTATCAACACTCAACAGCAAGATACCAACTTCAATGATAACAACGTATTCAAGATTATTTAGCGTTTTTTTTTTTCTTTTTTGTTCAGATAAAATGACGTTTTAAGGTAATTTTAAAGAAACTTAACAACACTCAACAGCAAGTCAGCAACATTAATGACAACAACAACAACAATGAGGTCGGCAATAAACCACAAACAACCACAATATTACAATGTAGACAACGGACGTTTTGTTGGTCGGTAGTTGTTGTTGTTGCTTTTTATAGTTGTTGGTAGATATTGCTGATGACGACAACACGACATTGTAGAGTACGAGTATATTTTGGTTTTTTTTTTATTATTTTCTTTTCCCCGTTTGCCGCTGTTTCAATGAGTGTGTGTATGCGTGTGTGGGTAAGTGTACATTATTGTTATTGTATTTCTGTGGTGTTCAGCCGAAAACAAATAAAACTAGAGAGAGTGAAAGAGAACAAAACAATAACAACGGCGTCGGTACTAATAACAATAATAACGACGACAACGACGACGACGATGATGACAACAACAGCCAAAGCCAAAGCATTTGTAGTTGGTTGGTTGGTTGTTTTGCTGATGCCTGTTGTTTGTTTGCCTGCTTGCTTGCCTGCCTGCCTGACTTGGCGATTGTTGTGTATCGATGATGATGATGTTAATAATCATGATGATGATGATGACGATGATGGTAAATGGCATTGATGATGATAATGTTGTTGTTTGTTGTCTATACCGTGCTGTTAATAGTGTATGTAGTAGTAGTGTGTAGCAGCAAAGCGGCAGTTACTCTTCGCTCTTCAGTCTGTTGTTTGCTGTTCGTGGTGAATGTTTGCAATATTTTTTAACGCGGCAAAAATAAAAGAAAAAACCAAAAACAAAGAGTGTAACAGAAATAATAATATTAAAAAAAAATCATTTCATAAGGAAAACAAAACGAAAACTCCGTTTTTAATATTTTTTCGATAAAAAAAAAAAATTATTAACATGTCGTCGGATACAAAACCCGATCATTACAATATCAATGCAAAAATTTGTCGTTTAGTTGAGCAATATCCCTGCATGTACGATCGTTCGCATCCCCATTATTTGAAGAAAGATGTTGTTGATCAGGCCTGGATAAAAATCTCCAAAGAAATGAATGATTCAAGTAAGTAGTATTCGTTATTGTTATTAAAAAATTATACTCTTTCATAAACAACAACACCAAAAACCATTACAATACCCTTGTATTATACAATTCGTTTCGTTTCTTTTCAAAGTTTTTCATCGTTCGTTCATAAGTGTTAAGAAGGGGGCAACATTTCAGTTTTAAAATGGTGCGGTAGAGGTAGTTTCCTTTTGCTTTTTTTTCTTTCTTTTTCTTCTTCTTCTTTTGCGTTGCTACACTTTGTGTTTGTGTGTGTGTGTATGCCTACAAAATCAAAAGCAATGTGTTTTCCTTTTTTATTCTTGTTTCTCTGTGTAACCGTGCTAAACCAACAGAGTGAGAGAGAGAGAGTATACTCGCACTCGTACTCACAAAGAGAGCATAATTATATTTTCTCATATCATATGCTTAGCCAGCAACAGAAAAACAACAACAACATGTGTAGTGTTTACTACTCTACCCTCAATAACGGAGATTTGTTGTTGGATTTTTTGTTTTCTTTTGGATTTTGGCAAAGAAATACAGTGTGGCTCTGCTAAGTAAACACATTAAAAGCGCTTAAATAAGTAATTTCGCGGAAAAATGGCTGCTATTTTTAAGGTTAGACAAAGAAAATGAAAGTAGCTCAAGCTAGGCTGTAATCCATTGTTTACAATTTACATTGTTAACTCATATTAAGGCTCCTCTAAGTACTGTACGAATATTTTCATTTAAATGGCTAAGCGCTAATGGTTTACAAATTTCACAATAGCCGCGGTCAACAATAACAACTCCTAGCCTAACATCTGGTATACCCTAGATATTTCCTTTTGGAATGCCTTACTATCTTTCAGGCTCGATATTTGTGTTCTCATCACCAGTGGTGTTGTGCAGAAAAAAACGTCCGGTTCAGCAGAAAAAAACGTTACGGACTCCGGTTCACGGTTCGGAAAAACAGGCCGGTTCGTTCCGGTTCTGTTCAAAACCTTGTTTATAAAAATACATATAAAAATTCGTTAAAAATTAGAAAAAAAAATCAGCAATTCTTTTAATTTTTTTTTAAAAACGTCAGCCAATTCTCGTTATCAGAAATCATCTTTAGTTCCGGAACGCGTTCCTGTCCAAAAAGGAAGTACCGGAACGACGTTCCGGAGCGTTCCGGCTCGACAACACCACTGCTCATCACCCATTCTCATTGTCACAGATATAAATTCTGTGGGTTCGAGACGAATCCCCCTTCTGAACAAGTGTTCTTTGAGTCTCCAATGCCCTGTCAAGAGTCGATTACCAAGCTTAGGTTACTCCTGCATGGTCTGGTTAGCGTAGGTTAGGTCGAAGTGATTGCTCTGATATAAAAAAGCTCACCTGAGCACGCATAGCGGCAGGTTGTGAGTCTCTGTACGGACCAAGTTCCACCAAAATCAGGGAAGAGTAAGAAGTTGGTCAGCGCAACGACTGCACATACGCTGGTGCATGACTCAAATCTCTGCTGTCGTAAGTACTCAACTAAAGTTGAAATTGCCTCAAACATTGCCTTTGTGAAGGGTCTCTAAGTCTCTCTATCTTCCCTTTCCACCTTTCAAACATCTCACATAACTCCACATGAAAAGTTTTCTTCTTCCTGACGCCCCAGTCTGCCACCTCTACGGCCTCATCAATGGATGGGTCGGGGAGGAAGAGCAGAGACGTTGAGGGAACGGACCAGGTTGTTTTGTTTCTAGATGTCTATGGCCTGCAGTAGAGAACAAGTTGGCTGCTGGGCTTGGATAAGGCCAGCTTAAGGTTGGTTGTCGGTTTTATCACAGGGCACTGCGAGATTAGGTCGCTGACTGTTCCAGATCCCAGCCGAACTATTGCACGGCATGTTGCGATGAGGAGGAGTTGGACACTATCGAACACCTCCTCTGTAACTGCCCAGCCCTTCGTAGGTTGAGGACCCTTGGCAGGGCATTCATTGTGACTTCGAATTCTGTGTCGAGAGCCGACATCAAGGCTCTTCACAGATTCATTAGTGGTTTAGGCTAGTTGAGAGGTGCTAGGGCTTCATCAGTGTAGTCGCGCTCTCCCTTTTTTGTGTCTGGTCTGTGTAATTCCTCCGCTTCCCATTCTCCCTTTCCTACATCCTCTCCTTTTATCCTATTCTCTATCCTTCCCCCTTTGAGAACGTTGTACAATGGGTCAATTCGGCCTCCGAGTACTGTACTTGTCTTAATTGACAAGTACACGTCCTCTAACCTAAATGGTACTGTTGTGATCTTATAACGGTTTATTCTCATGCCCACTTTTTTTTTTTTTTTCACGCCGAGGAGGGGTGAATGTTCCTAACCGCACCATAGAGGAAGTCGTCACATCCTCCGTGTGTGGGGCCCTCACCCACTAAACTCCCCCCCTCGTCTCGTGGACTTGTGCCCACTCCGGAACTACGGTGGTATTACTTCGGAGTGGAGTCCTTTTGGCCATTTTGGCTCATGCCCACTGCCATGCACTAACGTCTTACAATCTCATGAGCTCCTTGAATGATGTCTCAAAAAGTCTCTTCAAATTTTCCTTTTGTCGTCAGAATTATGGCATCTGCCTACCCTTGACAGTCAATGCCCGCCTCAGATAGTTTTGTCAAGAGTTTATGCATAACCAAGCACCGCATTTTTGATATCCTCTGGGAAAGATTCCTCTTATTATACTTCCATCATATCCTTTTTACTTTAATCACACTTACATCAGTTGCTAATGTATTGGGGGTATCTAGAGTGGATTCATCATTGAAGTTTTGTCGGTCTTCTTGGTTATGATAACGTTTGATCGGCTATTGTCGAACAGCTGTTCACGATTTACCGCAATTAGCCCGCAAACCACATATTCCGGCAGTGAATTATATTGTCAGCATATTAAGCGATTTTCGCCTCCTTGGAATGCTTATATCCCTACTTGCTGATCGTAGATACACTTGCAGTGGCAACGGTCAAATCAGATTGTATAGATTGCATGGAAATTTTTTAAAAGTTCTCTCGGATGACCAATCTGCCAATTGTGACATCGAAAAGACTCAATCGCCCAAATTCAGTTCTATGTACATTTCGTCCGATCCCTTTGAAAACTAAGCAGTACTCCTTGATAAACCCTGTCAACTTCGACACTCTGGCACATTTCTAAGGCGATTCTAATCCTGAAAGCTAGCTGCCTTGGGCTGAGAACACGGTAGCAGTTCTTCTTCCTCCTAATTGAGAACTACTTCTGCATTACTCGTTACGTAGCGAGCTCATATCAACGCGAGTGTCTGTTTAGAGTCCCACTCCACAAAGAATGCATCGGACAGCACGCCCACACTGTGTTAAATTCGTACATCCGATAGGCAGTCCGATTGCCAAGAACCAGGAAAGCTTAAATTCTTTTTCCCTTGCCGAAGTAGTAAATAAGGGAGTATCCTTTTTTGAAGGTTTCCTATTTGGTTAACAATTGCTGCTCGCAATTCTCTGAGATCCTAGAGTCTCTTGATGTCGTTAGACCTCCCAATAAAATCACGTATCAGGAGTCATCAATGCCTACATAAATATGTAATCCTGACCACCAGGACCATTTAAAATCACATTTTCTTTCTTTTTTTCCTTTAGTATCCTCCTGTAAAGAACGCTGGCGTAATATACGCACCTCATATGCTCGTTCCATAAACGTTAATAAAGTACCAGCCAGTGCCAATCGCACAAAACCCTATTACCTCCATGAAGAACTACAATTCCTAGCGCTACACATTACCCCCGGCATACCAGTGTCAAGACGCTCAACTTCTAATAACTACACAACCAGCAATAGCTTCTATACTTCACCGCGCAATGATAAATCTGGCGATATAACCAAGACTAGTATGTGTGATGAGTCCATAGATAGTTATGCCGCAGTAATGCATGAGGATAAGGATGATAAAACACAGTCATTTAATCAAGAGGAACGCAGTAGTAGCAGTGAAAACAGTGAGGCCACCTCAAAAAATACCCAAGAATTGGAAACTCAGGGACTGCAACCGCAGGAGGCAGAAGTAATACAGCAGCAGCAGCCGCCGCAGCAGTTACAGCAGTTACAGCCTCCGCAACAGCAGCAACCAGTTAGGCAACCTTCTCCTGTGCACATAGTGGTAGCAGATAATGACACCGAAGAACCAGAATTCCATCCACCAGTGGTACATATCGAAGAGGATAATGTGGAATTGCAAATAGAAAATGATCTCAGACGTGACTCGATAAATTTTGCCTGTGCGCCACCCAAGAAACGTCTACGAGTTAAGGATAATTGCTATGCCTCCGATAATTTCATTGAGGCCAAGGTAGGTAGTATAACACATTTTGGAGATCCTGATGAAAAAAAACTTGAATTACTTTTCTTTCTTTTGCTTTACAGCCTGTGGATGTTATACCACAACACGATTACGATGGTGTATTCCTGCAAAGTCTGCTGCCCGAAATGAAAGCCATGGATTTCCGCCAAAAAATCCTATTTAAGCGGCGTATTTATGAGGTCTTGGGTGAAATATTTGATAATTCCACACAGGCTACCTCAACCAGCAGTTTAAATCCCTCAACTTCTTCATCCGGTTTGGCAAACGCCTTACCTTTAATGGTAGTCAAGCCATCTGATTTGAATATGTTGCGTCGCCTCAATAATATTTTACAAGATCACTCCGCCACCAACGGCAGTAGCAGCAGCAGCACCAGTTTCCAGAATACCTCTTCAACACCGGCTAGATCAGCCAGTATTTCATCGACCGTAAACTCTACACATCCCAGTCCCTCTTCCGCTACAGTGCCCGTAACGAAAATTGGCGCCACCACCCGTTCATCCTCAAATGTGGCTCGCGTACGCTTGGTTAATCCCAATGTTGTAGTCATACCAGCCCAAAATGTCAAAGAAGAACCCGAAACCAATTGACGTTTCATTGAATTTTCATTGAATTGGTTGACTTCATAGCTTACGCTTTATTTCCACATTTATAGTTTGAATTTCTGTGTAAATATTTCAATTGTAAGTCTAGCTTAAGTTACTTAATTTTTAAGTAAGAATGTTCTGGAACAAAAGAAGAAGAAAGTATTGACAGTCATTAGTTTTATAATAAGCAAAGATCGATCCTAAAATAAGTATTAATTTTTTAGAATAAATAGTACAATCATATGAAATTTTAATAGCAGCCAACTTCGGATGTGATTCGTTTTTTAAGAGCATAACATCAGGTGAGTCTAGAACTTACCAACTTGGTTGCCAAACGGTTTGCTGCTGGCAACACCAGACGAGAAGCTAATAAAAGTACTACCAACTTCACTTAGGTATTCAAATATTGAGATTGAGATTCATTGACACTCGTAATGTATGATGGCCGATCTACTGTTGATCTTAATCCTACAGCCATGCACGAGTCCAAAATCAAGTAAGCAGTTGCCTATCCCAATGATAAGAAGCCGTTAAGTTAATGTTACTCAATACAGGAGGGATCTGCGTAGAGCTTTTAAAGCAAGATCTCTTGATAACTGACTTATCTGCGTTTTAAGCAGGATTTAAAGATTTAACGTGCGAAATAGGGAATTTTGTGAAGCTACATTTGATAGCAATTGGAGTGCAGACGATATCTTAGTGGTCCTCTACATTCCTTCATTAACATCCCAATGATAAGGAGCCGTTAACTTAATGTTACTCAATACAGGAGGGATCTGCGTTAAGCAAGATCTCTTTATAACTGACTTATCTGCGTTCTAAGCAGGATTTAAAGATTTAATGCGTAAAATAGGGAATTTTGTGGAGCTACATTTGACAGCATTGGAGTACAGACAATATCCTAGGGCCCCTCTACATTCCTTCACTCGATTTTAAACTCTATTAATATGAATTCGCAGCTCTTTACAACATACTGACAGACATTCAATGGAAACGTTCAAGTCTCTCTCACGGACAAGGCTTCTTGATCATTAGCGGACTCGAAGGCCTCGAAAGCGAACACAAGAATACAAGATATCCATTGAGAGTTTTACATACATGCATACATACATAATTGGCCACAACCTTCTAGTGAGTATTGTAGTTGTCGTACGCGAATCATACTTTTTTTTGTGATTCTTGTAAATGTTGAGTAAAGGACAGTCGAAATTAACAATATCTTGCGTATTGTTAAGTATGAGCACGATGAGTACTTCAAACTTTGAATATGAGTAGTATGAGTATGATATTAAAATGAGTATGAATGCGTATTCATACAAGCTACTTACACCACTCATGTTGTGTGCCTTAATTTTATACTTGAGTGGCGGTACCTACAGCTTAACGTCAACTCCGAAAGACAGATTTTGAGAAACTTTTTCATGGCAGGTTTATTTACTCTCAGACTTTTTGCCAGAAATCTGTTGAGAGGAAGTCGCCGAAGAAATATTTTTTCATATTTCATTTTCATGTCTGGCCTGGGTCTCGAACCCGGACTTTACGTCTAATAAGCGAACACACTACCTACTACTACGACGACTACCCATAAAGAGTTTTAAATGCAGGATATCTTTTAAGGAGATGACATAACATTATTGGTGATTAGTTACGTGGGCAATGAGGTAAACCTTGTCACTGATTGTCTAGCTAAGAAAGTCACTCAGATTACATAAAAAATGGGATTTACAACTCTAATCAGTATTCAAACCTAACTCCACTTACTTGTGTGTGTGTTAATTTTATCCATTTAACATTGATGCCAAACGACAGATTTTTAAGACACTTTTCATTGCAATTTTTAGTATTATTTTGAAAAAAAGTTCCAAAACTTAACATTATGGCAACCCTTTCACTGAATGATAATGATATATTTGCACGAATGAAAAAAAAACACACAAGAAAAGCCCAAATACAACACTGTGGTATGTATATGCCACGATTACAGTATGATGGAAGACAAAAAGAGTAAAAAAATGAGAATAAGTTCTCTTTTTTATTACACAAACTCAAGAGAGTGTAAAAAGCACTGATCTGATTGCTTACATAATTGTGGAGAACAACAATAATGTTAGTGGTTGTGGCAATGGTAGCCTGAACAAATGGAGAAGGTAAAGTTTAAAAATAATTCTATTGAAATTTTTTTTCTCTCATTACAATTACATTTTATGAATTATTATGAACGTTTGACATTAGAAAAAATTCTGTGAAATCATCAACGTAATTAATGTATGTGATCTGGTTTTGTTGTGCTTCTAATACGAATAAAATTATTCTCCAGAAAACATACACTCATCTGCTACTACTACTCTATTCTCTTTCTGCACTCTCTCTTTGCCTCTCTGAAACAATCTCTAAGTATAATTTCTTAAAATACTAAACTTTACTCACTTATATAAGACAAACTTATTACACGAATTTATTACAGTCTCTGTAACAAAAATCAGAACAAAAAAACAAACAAAAACACCTACAAATACTATGTACCTAAGCAAACATACATAGGAGATATTCAACGACAATGTGATAAAAAAAAACACAGAAGAATTTCATCTCAACAATAACACTACAATTCATATTGAAAACAATAATAACAACAACAGTCACTTTTAGCCCATTTCTACATTGTATGGTGAATGTGTGGCTAGTTGGTGCTAAAACATACAAGACAGCATTGATGTCATTTATAAATACCTCACCCCTCTCCCCTACCCCTTTGACGAGTATAACTAACATTGCACCAACACACACACACACATTCAAATCAAATAACAAATTATCAGTGTGACCAAACGAAACGCTTAAAAGAGCGCAAGAGTGTTAATGCTTTAAGAGAAAGAGTTGATATTATTTTATTATCCACACGAAGAGAGTGTGATGTTGATGATTTGTATTTAAAAAGCGAAGAGTGTGACGATGTGACGAGCTTTACACAATAATTGTTTGATACATTATTTTTTCCATATTGACTTGTTGGTTTATTGTTGTTGTTGCTGTTTTTTTTCTGCTTTACGATTATTAATGGCAAGAGAAAAACTTCGATTTTTAGTTAATTCTGAACTGTCGCATGGAGTGGAAGTATTTCTTATATTATTAAATAGTGTTGTGTCTAGTGTTTGTGTTGTGTATTGTGTTTAATATACTAAGTAAGTGATTCTTTTTTTTTTAACACACTAAGAGTGCCAGCAAAAAAAAAATCAAACAATAACAACAATGTATATATGAACAGCATAATATGATCAATTAATTTATGGTGTAAGCTGTAAAACAATAACAACCACTATATAACATTCATGTTTCATTAAGAAAAGAAAAAAAATTAAATAACAACAACTAAAACAGATGATGATTAAGAAAAGCTTCATACCAATATGCATACATACATACATACGAGTACGTACATTCAGGCAAGCATTATTATATGTACCATGTTAATATTTTTCTTGTAGTTGTTGTTGTCGTAACAGTTATAAAAATACAAATACTTTTTCTTTTATTTTTGCTTGCTTGCTTATTTAGTTAGCCGTGGTGAATATAAGAAATAGTAATTTTGGATTTTTTAAGAAAAGTGGTGGGTAGGACCACAACTTTGTTGTTATTGTCATTGCTGTTTTTTTCTGCCTTTACATTGTTATAACTGTTAGTGAATGTGTGTAGTATTGTGTTCTGTGAGTTCTTTCTTGTTTTTGTTTTTTACTTGTGCGTACGTTTGTTAATGATGATCACAATGGTAAATAATAACGTTACTGATTATTAGATTGAGAGAAAAATAAGAGGAAGCTTTGAGTAGCCGAGTAAAATGTAAACAATGAATTTCAATGTGCAAGCAATGTTATGCGGTGTTATTATGTAGAGGTAATAAAAACTGGAAAATATTGTTTTTGGGGTCAAAATTTATGCGTAATAATAAAACACGTGTGATAAAA
Source organism: Sarcophaga rosellei (assembly GCA_930367235.1). Lineage (NCBI taxonomy): Eukaryota > Metazoa > Arthropoda > Insecta > Diptera > Sarcophagidae > Sarcophaga > Sarcophaga rosellei. The sequence goes on along the minus strand of OV884020.1, from coordinate 7,216,884 downwards.
AGAGTATTTGAAAATGGCCGGTTAAATTGTAATTGTATACATTGTAAATTTGAATAAATTATAAATAATAATTATAAAAATGAAGTAATTAATGAAAAAAAGGAAATAAATATTAATGGTTGTATTATACCTATGTAGTAAAATAAAATGTGTTGCTTATAGATTTATATAAAAATATAAAATTAAATCATAGTAAAAAAAATATATAAAAAAATATGTAAAAATTAAAATAAATATTAAAAATAGGATTTGTGAAAAAATAAATAATAATTGTAATAAAAAATAAAACAAAAAAAAAATAAAAATAAAAAATAAAATAATAAAGCAAATAAAATAGAAAAAGAAATATAATAATAATAGATTCAAAGAAACATTAAATGGAATAAAAAATATATGAAAAAACAGAAACAATATAAATACCTATGTATATCGTTAAAAACTTAAAGAAAAGGAAAATCTAGCAAATTGAAAATAGAAAACGTTAAATGATTAAATACATATTAAATAATATTAAATTAAAAATATTAAATAAATAATAAAAATTAAAATCAATAAAAAAATTGCGAGTAAATAACAAAATAAAATTGGAAATATTAAAATAAAAACAAAATTAAATAAAACAAAATAATAAATTCAAAATTCATGAAAATTAATAAAAATAAATATTAAATAAATCAAAAAAAAAAAAAAAATAAATAAATAATTAAATAAAATGAGTTATGTACATTGCGAAAATAAATGAAAAATATAATAAATAAAATATAATCGTTCTTGTAACAAGCAAATACAAGCCGTTCTCAGCTTCCGATCCCCTCAGCAGGATTCTTACAATACGAAATAGAAATTACACACAATTTTTAAATGAAATAATTTTCAGTTTTATTATCAATCCATTGGGAATTACACTAACCCCAATTACAGTCAAAGAAAAAGGAGTAGACTTTTTCCCCCTAATTTTTTTGTTTTGTTCTAATAATTTCTGTTTCTAATAATTTCTTACACTAACCCCATTTACAGTCAAAGAAAAAGGAGTAGACTTTTTCCCCCTAATTTTTTTGTTTTGTTCTAATAATTTCTAGGTTATATTTCTTTTTACATTCATTTTCGTCTTCAAACATTCTTAATTGTATGTAAAAATAGCGTAAAAATTACAGGGAAAAAAGTCTATGTTATACGGCGTATGTAGACTTTTCTCTTTGACTGTAGAAATGCGACCCTATTATTTTATTTTAATCTGCAAAGGATTTTTTAAATATAATGTCTCGCTCTGTGTTGGTGCCCTGATAAACTTTAGGACTATTTAGTGCTTGATAAGCATTCAGGCGTTTCCTTCTTCAAATCAACATATTGGCTTTGCAGCGATCACTCCTCTGGATACGTGTTTTTTGAGTCTACAATATGCGGTCAAAAAGCCGGTACGACTCGAACCTCCCTTCTCACAATAATTCTCTAGCAACAGAATTACATTACCTCTTCCCTCCTCGCAGCCTTGACTTCTCATTCCTTTGAATTGTCTCATGAGTCATGACCTGTGAACCCAGTAGAGAGAGTGCTGTTGCTATTTTGCTTACACAATAGTCTTCATGACGTGGTAGGTATGTCAATTCAAAGAAATTTTCCAATTTTTATATACGAGCGGGGCGGTTTTAGTTTTCTGTATAAAAGTAGTCAATACTTTTAGTAATTTTTCTCATTTTGAAATCTATCGAAATCGTGTAGGGAAACTCTTTCCCCCTAAAAAACGATTACAATTGCAGTTAATCCACGTCCATTTGTTCAATTTCGACCTCTTCCAATGATTTTTCTTTTTGCCGCCATATTTTCAATTGTATTAATTCAATAAAAATCGTAATCGTTTAAATGTAGTTCTAATTTTATTCCATTCTCCATATTATTCCATTCTCCGTTCCATATTTTGCGAATTCCACGCAGTTGTATGAAACCCTTTAGTTTAATAGACATGCACAATTTTGTTGGCATCTGTTAAAAAAAGAGAGTCAAAAGAAATAAATAAACAAAAACAATTTGGATGATTTGTATTTATTTACACGAAGTGTGTAACGATGTGACAAGCTTTACACGAGTTTTTTTTTCTACACACAATAATTGTTTGATGCATTTTTTTCCAATGACTTGTTGGATGTTGGATTATCGTTGTTGTTGTTGTTTTTTTCTTCTGCTTTACGATTATTAATGACGAGAGATCAACTTCGATTTTTAGTTAATTCTGAACTGTCGCATGGAGTAGAAGTATTTTTTATTAAATAATGTCGTGAGTGGTGTTGTTAGTGTTGTATTGTGTTAGCATACTGAGTGATTCTGAGTAAAATAAAAAAGAAATCAAACAACAATGTGTATATGAACATAATATGATCAATTAATTTATGGTGTAATCTGTAATACAATAACAACCACTACATAACATTAATGTTTCATTATAAAAACAAAAAATTTAACTAAACTGTAATAACAATAACAACAACTAAAACAGACGTTGCCTTACGATTATTAATGGCAATAGAAAAACTTCGATTTTTAGTTAATTTGGAGCTGTCGCATGGAGTAGAAGAGTTTTTTTTTTTTATTAAATAGTGATGTGTGATTTGTATGTGTGAATATATTGTTTAATATATTAAGTGATTGATTCCTTTTTTTTTAATACGCAAAGTAAAAGAAAAAAATTAAACAACAACAACAATGTGTTTATGAACGGCGTAATAAGATCAATTAATTTATGATGTCAGCTGTAAAACAACAACAACCACTGCATAACATTTATGCTTCAATACGAAAAAAAAAACTAAACTGTAATAACAAGAATAACAACAACTTAAACAGAACGTACTTATGTATATATAAGCAAGCTTTGTTATATGTACCATGTTGTTGTTCATGTTGTAACAGTTATAATACTTTTTCTTTTACTTTTGCTTGCTTATTTAGCCGTGGTGAATATAAGAAATAGTAATTTAGGATTTTTTAAGAAAAGTGGTGGGTAATAACACAACGTTGTTGTTGCTGTTTTTTTATTCTTTACATTGTTGTAACTGCTAATGAATGTGTGTAGTATTGTGTTCTGTGAGTTCTCTCTTGGTTTTTTTTTTTACTTGTGCGTACGTTTGTTAATGATGATGACAATGATAATAATAATGTTACTGATTATTAAATTGAGTGGAGAGTAAGAGGAAGCTTTGAGTAGCAGAGTAAAATGTAAACAATATGCATGCAATGTTGTGCGGTGTTGTGCTGAGGTAATAAAAACTAGAAAGTATTGTTTTGGGGACAAAATTTATGCGTAATAATAAAATACGTGTGATAAAAAGAGTACTAAAAAGAGCCGGTTAAATTGCGAATAAATATAATGAATATGAATATAATGAATATGAATAAATAAATTAATATGAAAAAAGTGTAAGTAAATAATAATAATAATGATAAAAATGAAGTAAATAATTTAAAAAAAGGAAAAAAATGTTAATGGTTGTGATATGGTCGAATAAAATGTGATATTTGTTTAGAAATTTATATACAAATATAAAATTAAATCATGGTAAAGAAAAAAATATATAAATAATGAAAAATTGGATTTGTGAAATAAATAAATTTAAAAAATACTAATTTAAATAATAATTAAAATAAAGAAATAAAAAAAAAAATCTAAAAAGAAAATAATGCATTAAATAAATATAACAAATACTAATTTGAATAATAATTCCAATAAAGTAATAAATAAATAATATAAAAAAATAAATAAATAAATAATGTAGTAAATAAAATAGAAAAAGAAATAAAATTATACCTACATAATAGAATCAAATAAAAATTAAATGGAATAATAAATGGAAAATAAATAGAGAAGTTGTGTAAAATTAAGCAGAGAAATAATACCTATTAAATGGTTAAAAATATTTAAAACAAGGAAAATCTAGCAAATTAAAATTGAAAAATAAAAAACGTTAAATGATAAAATAAATAAAAAAAATACCTATAATATCAATAAAAAATTTAAAGTAAATAGCAAAATAAAATTGCAAATATTAAAAAGAAAATAAAATAATTATTAATTAAATCAAAGATAAAAAGTTAAAAAAAAAAAAATTAAAGTTCTTTTGTTAAATGATCATTTTCAATGATTTTTCTTACTGCAGCTATATTTTCAGCAGCAAAATGTTCACGAAGTGCATGTAATTGTAGGAAATCCTTATTAAATCCTAAATTTTTAAAACTCCAGAACGGTTCTTGTGTTGACATCTGTTAAAAGAAAAATTTTAAAAAAATAAATAATTTGACGGTATATTTTTAGAATTAAAAGCTTCATTAAAAATGAAACAACTTTTAAAACCCCTTTAAAATAAAAATTAAAAAGAATCTTTCAAAGAAACCCCTACAAAAAACACTGTGATATTTAAAAAACCAGAAAACATTTTTGCGGAATAATACTTAAAACCCCCCCTAAGAAAAGAGAAAACAAAACGAAAAAAATATGCCACCTAAACGTGATGGATCCACCATAAATGGCAACACTAATAATACAACTAATAACAATGAAATTGCAACAACAACAACCACCACAAATAATGCAACTTTAGCGGTGGCCATGAATTTACATGCCATCAACACAAATACAACATCAGCGGCACAAACTTTAAATAGCAGCATAGCTACAACACCAGCAACGACTGTAACGGCAAACAGCAACAATGCATTGCCGGTGTTAATGCAAGATGCAGCAGCCGAACAGCGTACCATCGCCTATCAGGCAAATGCCAAATTATGCCGCTTGGTACGCAAATGTCCCTGGATGTATGATCGTAATCATAATAATTATGCTAAAAAACATATCTTGGATAAATCTTGGTGTAAAATAGCACGAGAATGTAATGATTCGGGTGAGTAAGACAAAAAATTTTTATTTTAAATACATATTTTTTTCTACACAAAAAATAGGATTTTTTTTTTAATAGAAAATATTTTAAAAATTATAGAAATTGTGTTGTAAAACGTTTAACTTTTTTATATTTTTGTTAGGAAAATTGCAAATTTCCTTAGCCTATGGCAACACTTGTCTTATTATTCTCACTTAGCACAGTAATAGTAAAAAAGCTCTCCTCCTCCTCTATGTTATAACGAAATCTTTAAATAACTCTTCAAACATTAACTTTTCCAAAAGAGAGAGAGATCTCACTTAATACTCTTAAAACATACTCATGACAATAATAAAACAAAAACAAAAACTCGTATGATATTTTTCTGTACACATTTTATTATGTGTTTGAGTTTTGTTTTTTTTCTCCCGTATAGTCAAACTATGATGTGATAATGAATCATTCATATGCACATTACATTGAATGGACAGGCCGCCACTATCACACAAACACGAAACACAGACGTAAAGCAAAGAAAAAACAGAGTAAAAAAAGACCTGTTGCTGCTTATTAGCAAGAGAATCATTGTTGTGCTTTGCATTTACTCTACCACTCTATGTATGAGAGTATAATTGCGTGTTTTTTTTGTTGTTTTATTTACATCATTATGATAATCGTTTGACGAAGTGGTGAATAAAATGATATGACTCGTATCATACAAGCTTGTTTATATTTTGCTTACTTCTGCTTAGGAGAGTAAGTGTATATTTTGTTTTTGTAATTTATAGCGGGCCTATGTTTTTATATTATTTCGAAGAGTAAGAAGTGTGCCTTCGCTTTTATTTGATTTTTCTAAAAAGAGTATGTGAGATGATTTGCCTTCGTTTTTATATCATTTAATTTTCAACACAGTGTGTGATGATGTTTGCCTAATTAGAAGGAAAGAAAAGAGAGAGAGACAGTTTAGTAGTGTTTTTGTTTTTATTATTATTTAATACTCTTTGCTTAGTTTGCACAGTATGTATGGTGTTTATTTATATATTTTTTTAAGAGAGCGATGTTTGGTAAAGTAATGAAATAGTAGATTTGTAAAGTAATGAGAGTCTTATTTACATTATTTTTGTTCGTGTTATTATTAGACGAAACTTGAAATTTTTATTTTCTTTAGAAAAGCATGATGTTTGTTGAACTAGTGGAAGTGTTAAAAAGAGTAGCTTTTTGTTTGTGTTGTTGTTGTTTTTAGTTATTTTTTTTTTTTTATTATTTTGTTTTTGCCTCTTTATTTTTCAACATTCGATAAAAGAGCGGAGTATTGTCTTGCAAAGTGGTGAATTTAAGAAGTGATGTTGGAAAAGTTTCAAAAAAAAAAAGGTTGCCATTCTTTGAAATATTGACAATTTCAAATGATTGTTAAAACGTTTTTTTAAAGCCAATAAAACTTTAACAAATAATTATAAACAATAAATCGAAATTATAAACAATAATATCGGTATTCTTAACACAATAAATAGTAATTTTTGTTATAAAATACCCATAAAGTTTTTATTTCAATTAAAAACTTATTTTATTATATTTCTTGGATCTTGCCATTATGAAGGAAATATCATGGCTATTAAAACCTTTGGATAGTGTGCAGCAGTCGATTCATTTAGGGGTAGTGTTCGAATATTAATTTTTTACACATTTCATGTGGTATATCGACTATAACTCGACCAATGTCGTAGTTAAGGTCTTTGTCTGAGCCTCACAATTGATAGTTTAATGGCGTCAAATTGCATTATTGCTGCGGCAACACTGAATGTTCTTTTCGGGAAAATTTAATCATTCAATAAGACCAGAAATTGTTGTTTTATTCGACTCGTAACATCGTCTTATTAACACGTTGACTGCCGACTACGAAATAACTCGTAGATTGCGTTCCCGTCTAGGGTGCCAACTACGAGTTATCTCGTACTCACTAAACTTGCCATTTTCTGTAGCTACGAATAAAATCGTATTATGTATATCAGTGCTAATATCGATAAATGGCTTCTGGGAAAAGAACAAAAAGTCAATGTTGGCTTGCGTGGCCAGTTTTCTGAAAATTGCCGCGGCAGTCTGGTTCGTAATCTTCAATTGCAAGCCAAAAATGTTCCGTTATCATATGGGGCTATACTGTTCTTAATTAACGCAAGGGTTTCTCCAGGTTCATGTATGAAAAAATACGACTCAATGATGTCTCCAATCAATCCTATTCTGAATGCAAAAGTTTTTTTTAACGATTGTTTGTCAAATCAAGTTTGAAAACCTGATTCTAAGATTTGTTAATCGTCAGCCGCCTTTGTTTGTTGCGTAAATTGAACTTTATAAGGATGGTCCAATTGCTGTTAATGCTGTGGAATCGATAAATTTGAAGTATTCGCCACATTTTCACCAACAGAAACAATACAAGTCTGACTACCTCTTCCAGAACCCAGTTCAAGACTTCTGATTTGATTATAACTGTCATGTCGCTGTGTTGCTAACTGTAGCAAGGTTTTGTGGTCTGTAGTTTGAATCGAGCTGTAATGCAGTATGTTTTCAGTTTCGTTAAATACTTTTTCAGGGGTTTTGTCCTCCTACTCCCTCCATCTGATTCGATTTCGTAGTCTACCATCCACGGTTACATGCACACTTTTTGTTGCGAATTGGATCGACTTTAGTTAGATCGAGAGCAACGTATCTTTTAAAAAGTGGAGTTGTGTTGAATACACTGAAAACAACGCTAGATTGTGGTTGATTTGATGAGGTTGCTGCGTATCATACGGCTTATGAAAAATATCGGTTCTTCGTCAGGTTGTGTTAGCTTTTTCTGCTTTCTGAAAATATTTCGTAAAGTCTGGAGTGTTAACTTGCCGCAGCGAACGCATTTACTCTCTTCAGTTTATTTTCATAGAACTTGATACCTGCGGTCTAGGAAGAAATCTGCTTTAAAGTTGACTTTAATAGCCCATCGCTAGTAATCTAAAGTATTTCGATACGGCCTGGGGTACTACCTTCCTTTTTTTTGTTTCTTTAATCAATACCATTTCTCCTCCCGCTCTGCTTTCAGTGGCCTCCTGTAAAGAGCGTTGGCGTAATATACGTGCAGCTTTTGCCCGCTCAATTAACATCTACAAAACCCATAGTGGGCCGAATCGTGTTAAACCCTATTATCTGCATAAGGAACTCTCGTTTCTCGTTAAGCCCATGATGGAGGGACGTGATAAAAAAGACGATTTCGACGATAACCAAGAGGGGGGTGGTGGTGGGGTCAAGGACGAAGATGCTAATGCTGAAGAAAATGAATGCGAAGAAGAAGATGATGAGGAGGAGGAGCAAGCTGAGGATGATGACACTGATTATCCAGATGACACAGCAGATATTAAATCAGCTTTTGAGGCCTTAAATCCCGACATACGTATACAAACAGAGACCCGATATCAGAAAATGCTGCGCAGCAGCACTAATAACAGCAACAACAACAACAACAGCAGCAGCAGTGATTTGGATGTCTCGAGTAATATATTTGAGCCTCAGACGGAATTTTCGACAGCCAGTGATGCGGAAACTGAATTTCACTTTCCGGATGATGGTTTACAAGGACAAAACGAGTTGGAACAGCGCAACAGACAGGCAGGGAGTATGATGGGTACGCCAAATAGCTATAAGAGGCCAATGCATTTAGAAACGGAAACTTTTGAAAGTAAAAAAATTAAATTGGCACCAACAGCGTTGTCATCATCGAACCTGGCGGCCAGTGAAAATGATATAAAATTCTTGGAGGCTTTATTACCCGATATGGCTCTTATGAATACCCGCCAAAAGATTGTATTCAAAAGAAAAACCTATCAGACGTTGGAGGAAGTGTTTGAGAACTCTAATGATTTTCCCAACATTGAACAATGCAAACTGGAACATAATAAAGCCAGCAACAGTAATAATAATAATTCTTTATGCAATACTACTTGTAACGCGAATAACAATGGGAACTTTAATAACTTGAATATGGTGGGCGGCTCGCCACAACAAGTTAGACAGACTGTGTTGACTGTCAACTCCTCTACGGCGCGCACTTTGATTAACAATATTGCCAACTTGAGTGAAGCGGAACTACAGAGGGTCAATGGTTTCTTGCAGAATACTTTGCGTAATCCGCACAATACAAATAATCGTTTAACGAATGTCTCAAATATGCCCAGCACTGCAGCGGCTAAATTAATGTCTTCCACACCCAAGATAACCATAACAAAAGTTACTTGTCCACCACCTGCTGCCTTGCGTTCAATGAATGTTAATAAGCCACCCTCACCTTGTGCTAATACGGTATCCACTACCATACATCATCATACAGCAGCTGCTATGGGCTCTTCGAATGTCCATTCCACTACCTCTTCGAATCCTGCGGCCAATCCTCAGCCAACTGCCGGCACAACAAATAACAATAATTCACTCTGGAATCAAATATTGCCCATCACTATTAAAGACGAAATTGAAGATGTGGACATAGTTTAAGTTTTTCTCTCAATACTCCATCCCCGCTCTCCCTAAACCATCACTATTAAAGTCGAAATTGAAGATGTGGACATGGTTTAAGTTTGTCTTACTAATCAGCCCTCCCCCACCCCCCTTAAACCATCACTATTAAAGATTAAATTAAGTTTTTCTCTTACACTACCCCCTCCCCTATACTACTCCCTAGTTTGCAACCTAGATAAGGCCCTTTGAACTTAACTTGTGAATTGCATTGTATGTGTATGTCTTACTTAAATTCGTTACCTTATTTTTTTATGATTTTTAATTGTTTTATTAACCTTTCTAATTTAAGTTGTCGCTCTTTTTAGGGCTTAGATTATACTTTAAATTTGTTTTTTAAGACCCTTTAAATATTTTATTTTATTTTTGTTTAATTTTAACATTAGTTTGTAATGACTTTGTGTGTTTTTAACTCGTTTTGTTTTTGTCCAGTACTTAATTTTAAGCATTTCTTTAAAAGAAATTTAATTAACAATTATTATATACCTGTGTTGTATGTGTATTAATTTTATTGTAATTTAGTATAAATAAAAATTTGTTATGTTTTCTAAAATACATATATGTTTTTTAATAGAGAGTATAACTTGAACAATAAAAATTTTATTATTATTTTTTTTAACAAAACAAATCTAAATTTTATTTAAAATTCTATCCAAAATGCTTAAAAATTAAGCAAAATTATTCACATTTATTATAAATTCCCATTTACTCTTATTTAAACAATGTGGCAACATTCTAAATACATAAATTCATCTTACCCAACACTGTTGAACTTAATTTAGCACACGCAACAACCATAATATGGTTTAGATTGATACTCACCACTGTTTGAGTATAACAGAGGTGGATGTATAACATGTACGTCGCTTTAATAAGGAAAATATTAATGCATAGGCACAGGCAAACGAAAAAGAGTGGTGTGTGTGTGTGTGTGTGTACACACAGTACAAGTGGGTAGAAGAGCATTCACCACACATATTCTTCCGCTTTTTCACATATGTACTGTATTTCTGTAATGACATAAACACAATAAACGCAACGCAGCAAACACTGCATTTTTGCAACAACAATTTGGTTTTTGTCGCGATGCATTTAAAATAATCATTTCCATATACACCCACCCATGTATTCTATTTTTGAGAGATTATGTTTGTAGATATAAAGGGTCCGCCAAATAACTTTTTTTTTTTTTGAAAACGCTTTAAAAAAAAACTACTGAATATTTTCTCAATTTTTTTTTTTTTTTGAAAGTACAATCCTTCCGGGTATTTCATTCAAATGGCTGCCTCGGCTGGCCATGCAGTAGCCTACACGATCGGTCCAATTTTTAAGCACATTATCGATTGTGTGCAGCTGTATTTCACCAATGGCTTCACGAATATTGTCCTTTAAAGCGTCAATTGTCTCTGTCTTGTCGACGTAACACTTATTTTTGACGGCACCTCACAATAATAAATCGCAGCTCCGAGGTGGCCAAACGATATCAGCTCTGCGGCTGATAATGCGATCTTCAAAAACAGGGCGCAGAACATCGAGTGTAGCTTCGGCTGTTGAAACCAAATGTTGCCAATATTCTCCTCTTAAATTTTTGTGAAGAAATATTCGTTTAACATGGCCCGATGACGATCGCCATTGACTGTAACGGCCACTTCTTGCTCATTTTCAAAGAAAAATGGCCCAATTATGCCTCTGGACCAAAATCCGCACCAAACAGTGACTCGTTTTGGGCGTGTCGGCTTTTCAATGTATGCGTGCGGGTCTTCTGTACCCCAAATGCGACAATTTTGCTTGTTTACATACGCGCCAAGATCAAAATGAGCTTCATCTGAAAAGATGATTTTTTTTTTGCCAAAATCGGCATCTTCTGTAAGTCGATGGCAGGCTCACTTAGCGAAGCGAAAACGCATTGGATGGTCAATTGGCTTCAACTCCTGAACCAATTGGACTTTGTATGGCGTCATACCATGGTCTTTATGCAAAATTCGTCTCAGTGATGTCTCCGAAATGTTCAATTGTTGAGAACGACGGTGAATTGATGGTGATGGCGCTTTACGCACACTTTCTGCCACAGCAGCAATATTCTCGGGTGTACGCACTGTTTTTTGCTTTTCACGCTTTGGTTTATCGATGAGGATGTCAGTTTCTTTCACTTTTTTCACAAGATAACGAACATACGGAGCTGACGGTGCTTCTCTTCTTCCAAAATCCGTACGCAATTTTCGCACACATTCTGCAACATTACCATGATTTTCAAAGTAATGTCGCAATATTTCCCAGCGTTGTTCAAGCGTATACACAACCATATTCGTTCAGCGGAAGGATAAAACTAATTATCTATCAAATCAGAGATGAGCTTAGTGTTACCATTCACGAAATAAGCACTAGTTGAAAAAAAAACGTTAGATGGCGGACCCTTTATCTTATTACAACCCATTAGTTAGGATTACAACCTAGGTTCTCACACCTTTTATGTTAGGATAGGTTCGGTTAGCCCACGCCTTCAGAAAGGAAGGAAAGGTGAAAACTATAACCAGCCATTTAAAGACGACTGTATTTCTAACGCTAAAGATATCACCCCTGAATCAAACTTCTTCTCAATAATCTCTAAAAAGGTGGCTTCCCCCATATCCTCTTCGTTGGCATCAACGCCGCAATGGTCAGGTCCCCAGCATATTTCAATCTGATAATCTAACATAAGGCTGCTTAGCAATCTTTTACACTTCCAGACCAGATGTGATCTAGAAACATATCCCCTCAAAGCCTTTGATGTTGTCCGACTATCTACGGTCAAAATTGCTTTTTGACCATTTCGGCAGCATTAACGAATCCTAGAACCTCCACCTGCAAAACAGTACATTCCGCCAGGAGCAGCCTGTATTTATCCCTGACATTTGACCCAAGAATGACCCGTCTCCATCTTCGTTCAGCCATCAAAGAGTTTATCAGAACCTATCCAGACATCCCTATTAGGTATAATGACATTCAGTATATCTGTAGTCTGTCCATTCCGCCAGCCCCCCTCCACGTTAGTTCCCTCTGTAATGCCGCGTGATCCTCTCACCCACTCACTAGACCCAGCTCACTAAATATAAAGAGACCTCTAACTGCCACCTCCCTTATGTACTCCTCAATCGGGTGCAAATGTAAAATCATATTTAGAGCTGCCAAAGGCGTGCTTCTACTGACACTTGAGATGCTTACAGGCGCAATACTCTGTATTTTTAGCAATAATGCTCCAATAGCTCCTAATATTTAATGCATTCCACTATATCGTGCATACATACATAGGCACGAACAAGTTCAAAAACCGAGGTGTAAATCCAGTTTACAATAGTTGATCAAAGGCCTCTGTTCCTACCAATGGAATACCTGCACATTTAGTATGAAACCTTTTTCAATCCTCTACCGAATAGACTGAATATTCGGCGACTAAGGAGACTTACGGTCCAGTATGAACCGTAAGTATTTCTATCTGAAAGTGTACATCCAACCACCATACATTTTCTAGTGAATAAGACCATTTCTGTGTTGACTAGATTAATCCTCAGATCCTTGGTATGAGCCCAAGAGTATAAATCCCTTACTTTCGACTACATAACCTCACTAATTGTAGGCAAAAATTTCCCCCTGACTTGGACTACTATATATGTACATCGTCATCTTCCCCACCTTACTTTCCAATTGTCTCAACATGGCCACAAGTAACTACCAGAGCGGCGATAGAACCCCCCTTGTAGCGTTAAGCAGGGTAAGCATTTTCCCAGCTTTTCCCTCCCTCAGGATCAAGTCAATCTGATAACCCTGCTGCTAATCAACCGACTTATCCACTTGACCTAAAGATTCCAGAGCCTCCTTTATGGCTTCTATCTCAATATTATTAAAAGCTTCTTCGATATCGATATCCAAGAAAGATGTCGGTTTATATTTGCTACACTGCAGGCCCTTTTCTATATAACCAACAACATCGCTCTTAACAGATTTACCTTAAATCCATTCTCACCTACTAGCTCTGATTCATGTCCATAGCCAATTATGAGTAGAAAGTCTTCATCGAGAGTTGTTTCTCTATTCTCATCTATCTATACAGCCAGGAAAGTGAGTTTCTATAAATAAGTTCAGAGTTTCAGGGCGCGACTACGTCATGAACCAACAACCAACCCACTGTACATATATTCCGGAACCGCAGGTTCTTTTGATAATATACGCCTAGACTTTGAATGCGCATTTACGGACACTATGAATTCGCAGTGATGTACCCACGATATCCTTTTTGCAGTTTTTTATAAAGCCTTTATACATATTGAAACCCTCCGTTTAGCTGTTGCAAACCGCTTCCCTCCTACGTGATTTCTTGGCCCTATTAAACACAACCTTCTAAAACAGTTGTCCTTTTCGCCCCTTAATTCAGCCATCCACCATTTAGGCTGTATCCTTCCAACCGGATAAACAAATGCACAAACGAGCCTAATGCTATCTAACAGGGAGCGAATAACCTTAGGGTTATGTCCTCCAATCCCATCGGTGATTGCTATTACTTCGAATACGCAATAGGGCTCCTCCTACCCATAGATGCCCCAAAGAATTTAATTCGACTTCATAGAGTTTCTATAAGGTTTCCTTAACGACCTGGTGAAATCAATAGAGAACTCGATCCTCCTATAAACGGAAAAGGTACAATGATCGGATAGTTATTAGGATCTCCAAACAATCACACGGTAACTATGACTAGTTAAGGCTCTAGTAAATGTAAAGTTTATTTTTTATTTATTTTTTAAATTTATTTTTATTGTGGGTATATTTATTGTTTGTATAATATAGTAGTATAGTATAGTATAATAATTATATAAATTGTTTAATTAATTATTTATTTATTTAATAACTCATATATGTTGTGTATGTCTGTATAGTAAGTATTGGTTTGTTTGTTTTGTTTTATTTTTAATTAATAAAATTAAAAAAAAATATTTAAATTTTAATAAGTAGATTTTAATAAAAGTTTTATTAATTAATTTATTAATAATAATGATAATAATAAAAATATAAATTGGTTAATTAAAATACAATATAAAGTACATAAAAATTAAGCAAAAAAAAAATTAATTTAATTATAATTTAAAAAAATATACACATTTTTAAAAAATTTCGGTTTTTTTTTATAATTTTTAAATTTAAATTTAAAAAAATTTTAAATAATAAATGCACAGTTAAAGCACTTTCTTTTTTTTTAAATAATTAAAAATATTTAGGAAAAATTTTAAAATAAAAATTAATACAAATAGAAAATAAAAAATAAATAATTATGGCGCTTAAAATTAAAAAGAAAGAAAAATAGATTTTTACAAAATAATTAAATAAAAAAAAAAATTAATTTTAAAACCCTTGCTTTAAGTACAGAAAACAAATTTACAAAAAAATTAAAAAGAAATTGCACAAAATTAAATGAATAAACTTAATACGAAATTATTAAAAAAAAATATTAAAATTAAATTAATTTTGAAATATTAAAACAAATATTATGAGCAGCCATTATATTTCTAACAAACAAAACTTGGTTTCGTTTTTTTTTCTTTAACACACAATCATTTTTCAAAAATCTTTCTTTTTTTAATGGCAAGATTTTCTGTTTTTTTTTTATTTTAATTATAAAATTTAAAATTTACAAATTAATTAATTCATTTTTTAATAGAATTTATTTTTAAAATTTATTTTTTCATTTAAAATAAAATAATAAAAACTTAAAAATTAAATATTTAATAATAATAATAATAATGAAATTAATAATATTATTAATATTAATAATAATAATAGTAATAATAATAAGAATATTTAATTAAATTAAGCAAATATTATTTTAACCGGTCCTAACGGCAATTGTTTCATGTAATTCCATGCATCAACTCTCGTCATTTTGGCCGTTGAACAACCATTAATGCTTAGAATTTCATCACCATTACGTACTTGGCCAGTTTTTTGTGCGGCACCTCCTTTAAAAATTTAAAAAAAAGAACATTAAACAATGCAAAATATAATTAAAAAAAAATTAAAGATAATGGAAAATAAATAAAAAAAAAAAAGAATGGAAGTAAAGATAAGTGTAATAAAAGCATAAAAAAAAAATTATAATAAAAAATTAAAAAGAAATAAATAAAAAATGAAAAAAAAAAAAATAAAAAATTAAAAAAAAATAAAAAATTAAAAAAAAAAAATTAAAAATAAATAAATAAAAAATTAAAAAAAAAATAAATAAAATATAAAAAATTAAAAAAAAATAAATAAAATATAAAAAATTAAAAAAAAATAAATAAAATATAAAAAATAAAAAATTTAAAAAAATAAAAAAAAAATTAAATTAAAAAAAAAAAAAGAATCAATAAGTGCAATAAAACACAGAAATTTAAAATAAAATAAAAGCCGAAAAACACTAAACCAGCTTTATTAAAAACTCTTTAAAATTGATGGAGAATAACCAGAGCAAAAGCTATGCGAACGAATCCACAGAAGTAATGGCAGCTATCCTGCTAAAACAATACTCTAAACCGTGCTGAAGCTGCCTGACCAGTAGTACACATACACACTGACTGCAGTTCGAGAACATACACTGCTGGGGCTGCCTAGGTCACATCCTAGATGTCTACTGTATATACCCAGTATCAATCGAATGGCTGAAGGCAAAAGGTCTTGCCAAAACTATCGAATTGGAGCACTAGGCTGTAAGCCATGAAAAGGTAATATACGACAACAGGCACCTACAGCCTGTATCCTTTAATAAGAAGACTTTTTATTAATCATTCTTGTCTTACAGAACTTACGACGAGGGATCTAATCTGAACTTGATCTCCTTAAGAACAACTCACACATCGACATCGAGGACAACAAGCAAATCCCTGGCAGAAGTACACTACTTCTAGCGGAATTCTGAAGCATGAAATGACTGCTGTAGTAGCTGACCTACAACGTCAACACACACAACAACTGCATGTGGAGCTGCACACAGATGTCAACATTACAGGGTAAGTACCGTCCTCACTCAATCAGCGGTGTGGGGACTTTCTCTACCTGCCCTTTGCCGTGAATTGACACGGAATCAGGCCTGAGAAAAGTCTCCGCTTCGCTGCATCTTGTCTTGTGCCTACTATACACTCTTCCAAATTGCTCTTTCTACTCCACAGACAGGTTCTGAGCCCATCAGCAGTGTGTCTTGGCAAGCTAAAGCGCCTGCCTACTCTCGGAATCCCCAAATGACCTGGGGTCCAGCAAAGGAAGACACTCTTTCGCACGCCCAACTGCTTCAATCTCAAGACAACTTCGTAGAAGATAAGTCCTCGAATTGCTACCTGATTCCTACACAGTATTGCTGCATTGTGTCCTCTGTAACTACGTCCCCAGTGGAGTCGAGGACATCTTTCGATATTGTAAACTTCTGCGAGTTCTCTATTCCGCTTCCAGATATTCGATTCTGTGTTCGACCATCTGCTCCGTTCCTGTAGCACTACCAGATACGAGAGTATGTAGCAGTGATAAACGGATGAGTAAAAACACTGGTACTGCTACAGGAGCTGAGAAGATGGTCGAACACGGTGGAATATTCCGAACCCATGGGGAAACTTGCAAGTGCTTTTCAAGCCGAAGTTAACAATATCGAAAAATGTCCTCAATTCCACTGGGAAAGTGGTTACAGAGGATGCAGCCTAGTAGTATTGTTATGATCATCAGGTCTCAATTCGTGTACTTAAGTTCAATGAAGTTGTTTCGAGATTATCGACAAGCGTTACCAGTCAGGCGAGCGAAAGGGGGTCTTCCTTTGCTAGATCCCATGTCATTTGGGCATTCCGAGAGTGAGCAGGCGCATTAGCTTGTCAAGAAGCAAGCAGAAACACTGCTGATGGGGTCAGAACCTAACTGTGTAGTGGAAACAGCAGTTTGGAACAGTGTATAGTAGGCACAAGAGGAGATGGAGCGAAGCGGAGACTTTTCTCAGGCCTGAACACGAGTCACTTCACGGCAAAGGGCAGGTAGAGGAGCCCCCACCGCGGATGGGGTGAGTGAAGAGAGCAGGTTGGAAGGGTAAGTATTACTAGGTGAAGAAGGGAGCATAGTGTAGGCTAACCAGGCTTGGCCTGAGAAGCCACAGGGGTCATATGGGCATTAAAGATAAAAGGAGCATTCATTGGTTTAGTAGGGGGTTTAATGCATGTCACAGTGGGTCTCATTCCTCCCATTCCACAGGGAGGTTCTCACCCCATCAGTGGTGTGTCCGCTTCCTTCTTGGCAAGCTAACGTGCTTGCTCATTGTTGGAATCCCCACATGACCTGGGGTCCAGCAAAGCAAGACTCTCTTTTGCTCGCCTAATGGGTTCAATCTGCCCAGACAATCCCACAATTATCTCGGGATAACTTCATAGAAGCTAAGTACTCGAATTGCGCACCTGATGATCCAAACCGTACTACTGGGTTGCATCCTCTGTAATTACTTTGCCAGTGCAGTCGAGAACATGTTTCGATGTTATAAACTTTTGCTTGAAAAACGCCTACGAATTTCCCCACAGGTTAAGGATATTCCATTCTGTGTTCGACTACCTCCTCCGTTCCTGTATAGCACTACCAGTTACGAGAGTATGTAGCAGAGATATACGGATGAGTAAAAAGACTGGTAGTGCTACAGGAGCGGAGGAGATGGTCGAACGCCGAATGCAATATCCGGAACGTATGGGGAAGCTTGCAGGCGGCAGCTTATAACACCGAAAGAAGTTCTCGACTCCACTGGTTAAGTAGTTGCAGACGATGCAACCTAGTAGAACTGCTACGGCCATTAGGTCGCAATTCGGGTACTTAGCTTCAATGAAGTTATCCGGAGCTTGTTGTGCGACTGTCTGGGCAAGTTGAATCCATTGGGCGGGCAAAAGAGTCTTGCTTTGCTGGATCCCAGGTCATTTGGCGAGTCCGACAAGGAGCAGGCACGTTAGCTTGTCAGAAGGAAGCTGACACATCCTCTGATGGGGCCGGAACTTACCTGTGGAGAGTAAAGTAGAGAGAGAATTAATAATAAGGAGGTTAGATTCATGCCTCAGGCTATCCAGGAATAGCCTGAGAATTTATAACGTGTGCTACATCGTTAATGGATTTGAAAAGGAAACACAAGAGGGCTTTTCACCTCAATACCGTATTATTCTCGCCCTATTGGGTAACCTTTTCGTTTAGGTGAGTGATCACTACATTTAAAATACTCACCCATAAACACTTTTTTAACAATTAAGGGTCTATTGCCCAAAGGCGAATCGAAACCACCTTCAATGGAAAAACCTAAACCACAGCTATCCTTGACAATCTCTACGCAACGGGCACCATTAGGCGTAGATTCTTCTGGAAAAGAAACGAAAAATTAATCATCCCTTCACTTTACTGCTTAAGTTTCTGTTTTATTCACTCACCTTGTGCTCTTATTTCGGCTTGCAAAGCATTGCGCGTTTCCTGGGCTCTCTCCAGCAGTTCACTCGTCGATATTTTGCTGACATCGGGCCGTGACAATTGACGTCTGGCCCGTATACTAGCCAAAGTGGCAGCTTCCGATGAGGTGGTGGTCGTGCTGGTGCTGGTCATGGGTTGAGGACTGCTACGACTACTGGAACTT
Organism: Sarcophaga rosellei; assembly: GCA_930367235.1. Classification (NCBI taxonomy): domain Eukaryota; kingdom Metazoa; phylum Arthropoda; class Insecta; order Diptera; family Sarcophagidae; genus Sarcophaga; species Sarcophaga rosellei. Next base: position 7,197,858 of record OV884020.1, on the reverse strand, counting down.
GTACTGGATGGAGTAGCAGCACTGTTTGTTTTTGTATTTGTAGACGAGTTTGAGGAATTGGATGGTTCTTCGCTGGAAATGACATCCAAATCCAGATCTAAAGAACGTGATGCCTTGTGATAGGAGCGTTTCTTTTCATAATCAATTTCAGAAGGTTTCTCATTCAGGCTGGATAGAGAACCCAGAGAAGAGCGTTTCTTACTTAAAGGTTTAACCACCACCGATTCGGAACGTGTAACCACAAGCACAACTTCGGGACGAGGAGTCTGTAGAACAAGAAGGAAAGAGAAAAGTAATTAAGAGAGCAGCTTTAATGGGTTAATTTTCAACTGCAACATACCTTAAGCACCGTTATGGATTCTCTGTGTGTTAGACCGCGCATGCTCATGCCATTTACGGCCAATATACGATCACCCTTCTTTAAACGGCCATCCTTAGCCGCTGGGGTGTTTGCCAGTATCTTATGGATCTACAAGATTAAGAAGAAGAAGAAAAGGAGGAACACGTTTTAGATTGTCAATGTTTGAAAAAAAGCCTAGTTGTAGGCGCATACTTACCGTTATTTCCTTGGCTTCATAGTCAGATCCTCCGGCTAGTGTAATGCCTATACTCGATTCGGGTGTATCTCTTTGCAAGACAATGATAAAGGCTTCGGGAGTTTTCAGTGGAGGATCGGCTTCTTCGATAATTTGTTGGATGTCTTGAGCAGTGATCAGGCTTTGATTGCTGCCAAGCGAGGAGAAACTACCGAATTCGGTGGTGTTCTCTTGGGTCGATGAGACATTTTGTGTGGTTGTCGATGAAACACCCGATGACGACGATGCTATCGAGTCCAAAGACGAAAAGCGTTCGTGATAATTGATGTTGCTGCCGCCGCTAGCCATCTTCATCTGTGACTTGACATTGAGTAGACTGTTGGTAGACACCGCTGGGGAGACAACCATGCTACTGTTGTTGTTGTTGCTGTTGTTATGGGCCGCTGCCGCCGCTGTACGTTCAAATTTCTCACGTATCTCTGCAGTGCTTATCTTGGGCGTGGTCTTGCTGCTAAGGCTAGTGTATGTGGTTTTTGTGGTTGTGGTCTGATAAGCCTGGGTTTCGAATTTCTCCATGACGGGCTTAAGCAATCTCTCGGGTGTTTTATTGAGCACTTTAGACTTGGCCACTTCGACATGCATCCATTGGGAAAGTTCTGTGGTTTCATGGGATTTCTTGGTGGGTGATGGGGCCTCCACAGCTCTTTGAGGACTAAGGGGTAGCACGGGTTGTGATGTTATGGGAGCCACTACCTTGGCGGGCACTATATTATTTGCAACATTTGGTGTCTTAGCTTTAGCATTAGAGATGGAGGAGGAGGAGGAGGAAGAAGCTTTCTGTAAAGGATCCGCTTTAAAGCTTTGTTTGCGTTCCTCATCTATAAACATGGCACTGAGCTTAAGCGGCGAGCTGCTATCGCATGATTTACGGCTGCTGTCATCGGTATCCGAGGTGATCTCTACATAGGCCGCCACATTGATGACCTTGTCCACCAGGCTTTGGTCTGTTTTGCTAACCAGCTTGTAATTTATAGGAGCCGTAGGTGACACAGCCTTAGAGGGTAATGTAACCAAAGAACTGCTACTGGAAACCATATAGCGTGGCTTGGTTTTATGATGACGTCTCACCTCATCCTCATCATAGCCATCGGTACTGTCCTCATCATCGTAAGGGCGATTGCGCATAAGAGCCGAAGTGTCGCCACGACCATTGCGGCATTTGGCAGAGGCTAAAATATTCTTTCGATTAGTGGCCGAATCATTTGAGCCCGATTTTAACACTCTCCGGCTTAAGTCCACAGTGGGGGTACTACCCACTGAGGAACAGCTGGCTTGGCTACCCGAACCCGAAGTCAAAGTGGAGGTGGTCGATGAGGCTATGGAAGTATTGGTTTCGGAGGACAATGTGCGTGTCAAGGCGAATTTCTCTTGGATCACCTGAGGCATTACACAGGGTGACATGGGTGGTGAGGATATACGTGAGGAGAACACTGAATCACAAGAGTCGCTTTCTTCATGCAGGCAGGGTCTAGAGGAGGGTGTTGTGCTGGACAATGAAGTGCGTGGCGGTTTGGCGGGTGGCACTGCGTTCAAGGCCTCGAAACGGCGTTGTGCCACCGAGGGCATGTGTGGTGCGTTCAAGACATGGCTTCTGCTATTTGGTGTTTGGCTAAGATAACTGCGGTTGTTGGCTATATTCAGGGAATTACTATGCGTGGTGACATTCAAAGGCCTCAAGGCCGAGTTTAAGCTTGTGGGTAAGGCATTGTTTGTACAGCTAACATCACTGCGTTTAGCTGGCCTGGGCTGAGTTAAGATAGCACCCCTCACCAAAGAACCCACGCCACTGTCAGTGGAATCGGTTGAAGAGGAATTGCCCGATGTTTTAATCTGCTGCTGCTCACTATCACGACTTTTAATTTCGGGCAAATCTAAAATAGGCTCCAATGTGGAAATGGGTATATGAGGTCGTTCGGGTATAACCAGACCTCTTAGTTTCGACAAACTGCGTCGTCTCTGTTCTAAGATATTGGTTATTGCGGCTTTGCGTGACGCCTCATCGGGCACAACATAGTTGGGCGGTTGTCCCGAAAAGCTAATGCGTCGATCCAAATGTTGCGTCGAGGCATGACGCCGTGGCAATGAAGCATAATTCTGATTGTAGTCTGTGGCCGCCAAAGTGTTTAAGGAATGCATAGAATCGGAATAGCCCTGATGCGACGAGGGCAACTGTTTCGCCAGCTGGTAGTGGTGATGGTGGCGTGACACCTCATTTAGATTCTCCACACTCATGGCACGTGATTTATGCAAATTACTGTTGCTCGTATAACGTGGCGTTGTGTTCGAGTCCAAAAGGTTTTCAGTGCTTAAATTTAACGGTTTCGTCGAACTGTTGCAACGTGAGAATGTTAAAGTTTTCTCTGAAAGCGGGGAGCCGCAAGAGGATGCCGTGTCATCATTGGAAAACATGGCAATTTTATCACGTACACTCTTTTCACTTTTCTCATCTTTGCGCCAATCGCTAGAGCGCCGTGGAGCACTTAAGGAACGTTTATATTCGTTGTTGCCATCATAAGAAGGTGCCTCTAATTTCTGGGCGGTGGGCGTGGTACTGCCACTACTGTTGCCTGATGAAGCACTTTGTGTATTCCGACTGGACCGGGTGTCAATTATCAATTTACAGGGTGTATTAGTTTGTATGACAGTGTTGGGTGACGCCTCCACATTAACCACCAAATCTTGGCGATACATTTTACGCGGCACTGTGGGCGGTGGTGTAGACTTTGGCAGTGGCGGTGGTGGCGCAGAAGACGACGACAATGTTAGCTCTTGTTCTACTAGAACGGGTGAGGATTTTTGTTTTTCTACTTCGACCATAGTCTGGGTAACACCATTATTTGTGGTACTGGTTACATGTGTAGTGCGAGTACTAGCCACCATTGTTTGACCGACCGCAGAGGCGGCAAATAGTTTCTCTGTGTATACGGTATTGCTGTTATTGAGTCCAGGTGCTTGGGTTGTTGTGGTGACACTTTGCAAGAGGCTGGTTGTTTTCATCATATTTCCAGGTGTGGGCATTATTAAAGGCTCTGAGAAATTTGGTGGAAATTCATGACCATCCGGTGGTAGCCGTGAGTAGGTTGGCGGTGAACTGAGTGTCAAATAATCCTTGCTGCTAACTATAATGGGCGTAGTGGCGGCGTTGCTGGTTTGTGGCACGACATGCAGGCCGTTCTCCATTTTGTTTAAATGTCTTTGTTCAAGATCTTTGCAATGACACACAGGCAGACAGACACACACACATAAATTTGAATTGGTTTGGGGATATCAGGTGTAATGGTGTGTTTCAATTAAAATGGTGCACGAAAGAGACAAAGGGGGCAAGAGAAATCCAAAAAAAAAAGAGAAAGAAAACATAAAACATATATGGTTAGTTAAGGGCGGAGAACATTAAACAAAATTTAATTATTTTTTTCATTTAATTAAAAAACATATAAAATTATCAACTGTTGTTTACAAATAATAGGAATTATCGAAATAATCTACGAAAAAATATAAAAAAAATGGAAAAAATAAAAAAAAGAAATAATTTTTAAATTTATAAACAGTATAAGACTTAAATTATAATTAAAATGTTTATAAAAATAATTAAAATTGTAATAATAATACTAAAAAATCAATTAAAAAATTTAATTTCATAAGTATAAGAGCCGTATAAGAGTTTCAGATTTTGTATAAGAGTTTAAAAATGTATATAAAAGTTTAAAAAGTTGTATATAAGAGGTGAAAAATATTAAAAAATATTTATTTTTAAGTATAAGAATTGTGTATAAGAGTTTAAAAATCTATATGAGACATTCAAGATTTATATAAGAGTTTAAAAAGTTGTGTGCAAGAAGTAAAAACAATTTAAAGGTACAGTTTTTAAGTATAAAAGTTAAAAAGGAGTTTAAAAATTTGTATAAAAGTTTTAAAAGTTATATAAGAGTTCAATAAGTTGTGTAAAAGAGAGGGATTAAAAGTTGTACAAGAGTTTTAAAAGCTGTATAAACGTTTTAAAAACTGTTTATGCATAAAAGTTTAAAAACCTGTATATAAGAAATGAAAAATATTAAAAAATATTTAAATTTTAAGTATAAGAGTTGTGTAAAGAGTTTAAAAATCTATATGAGAATTTCAAGATTTATATAGGAGTTTAAAAAGTTGTGTACACAGGTAAAAACAATTTAAAAGTACATTTTTTAAGTATAGAAGTTGAAAAGAAGTTTAAAAATTTGTGTAAAAGTTTTAAAAGTTGTATAAGAGTTCAAGAAGTTGTGTAAAAGAGAGAGATTAAAAGTTGTATAAGAGTTTTAAAAACTGTTTGTGCATAACAGTTTAAAACGTTGTATATAAGAAATGAAAAATATAAAAAATTTATATTTTTAAGTATAAGAATTGTGTATAAGAGTTTAAAAATCTATATGAGAATTTCAAGATTTATATAAAAGTTTAAAAAGTCATGTACAAGAGGTAAAAACAATTTAAAGATAAATTTTTTAAGTATAGAAGTTAAAAAGGAATTTAAAAATTTGTATAAAAGTTGTATAAGAGTTCAAGAAGTTGTGTAAAAGAGAGAGATTAAAAGTTGTATAAGAGTTTTAAAAGCTATATAAGAGTTCAAAAAATAGTGTGTAGGAGATAAAAATTTGTGTACAGTATTTGCAAAAGTTGAGAGTATAAGAGTTTCATATTTTCTACAAAGGAGATGAGAAAAATCTCTAAGATTTTAAAAATATGTGTACATCATTTGCAAAGGTTGTATAAGAGCTTAAAAAGTTATAAAAGAATTTGTAAAAAGAGTATAAGAGTTTCAAATTTTCTACAAAAGTTGTATAGGAGCTTAGAAAAATCTGAGATTTTAAAAATATGTGTACATCATTTGCGAAAGTTGTATAAGAGCTTAAAAAGTTATAAAAAGATTTTTTAAAATGTGTATAAGAGTTTTAAATGTTCCTCAAAAGTTGTATAAGGGATTAGAAAAATCTTAATAGAGGATTTTAAAAGGTTATGTAAGAGTTTAATAACTTCTAATAGAGTTTAAAATTTTTATAAGAGTTTAGAAAGCTTCCGAAATTAAAAGCTTGGTATACTAGTTTAAAAAGTTTTATAAGAATTTATAATGGTGGTTTTATAAGAGTTTATTCCTAGGTGCATGCCAATAAGCCGCAAACTACAGCACCCCTCAAGGTCAACATAACTCAGGCCATCGATTAAATTCAGGCCCGATTTAGACGACAGTCGTGGAAATTTGGACATTTCGGATAATCTCCTGCCAGAAAAGTTGTAGCAGACATTTGAACGATGTTATATGCCACACCAAAATGCCATCAATAGGCCTTTTAATGAATAAAAAATTTTGATTATCACTCAAATACATGGTGTTTTATTTCAATTTAAAGATGGGAAGTGTAAAGCTGCAAGCAATACTAGCGACGAACTTCTCCTGCAAACAACCTCGTATAAAAAATAGGACAAATCTCGGATTAATAAAGTTGACCTGATGAATATCAAAAATTCTTTTTATATTTGGCTGGATAGTGTTAATAGTAAAACACTCTCTCTTGCTCTTATCTGGTGGCTTTTGCAGGGCAAGTTCCCTCGTGTTATAGTTGCTTAAAGAATTTAATTTTTTTTGTTTACTTCTGAAACTACAATTTGCGGAGAATTTAAATAGCAATATGAAAGACAATTTTCCTGATATTTATCCGTAGTTTTCATAAATGCTTATGGAAAATAATTGAGCTAAATTATGGACCCTGAGAATATTTGGACAGGGTAAGTAAATCTTTATAAAACCTTTAAAGACAGCAGAAAAATCTTAATTTTAAAACTCTTAGGGAAATTATTTCCTTAGTATTTCTATATGAATTTCTATAAATTTTTGATATTTAAACCACAGAGATATCTTTTCCTGGTATTTCAAATACAAATTTATAATTTTCTTGTTTTATTTGTTTTTTTTCTAGTTTATTTATTGGCTTAAATAAAGTTATAAAGAAATCAAATTAATTATTTTAATCCGCTTAAATGTTTTTTATTTCTTTTTTTGTTCTTCTTTTTAACAATTTTTTATTTATTTAAACAGACAGACAGACAGACAGAAGCGTTAGAGCGTCGTCATTGGTCGGTGCGAAGTCAATTTGCATAATTTTTATACTTTCAGTTTTCACCACAATATTCTAGAGAGACTGATTTGTTGAGTTAAATAAATAAATAATAAATTATTAAATGTGGGCTATTGTTAGTTGGAAAAAAAAAAAAAGAAATCATACTTTCGATTTTGTTGTATTTATTTACGAAAATAAATTTTTTTTTTTTTTTTGTTGAAGACAAAAAAATATTAATTAATTTCCATTATATTTGGTCAATTCACACAAGCCGTTGTATCGTTGTATACGCATGCCATTCAATTAAGGCCAAGAACACTCCTGCTCTAGCAAGTTTAGCAGATAGAATATTACCTGGGATATCCCTGTGAGACATTATAACAAAAATCTATTGGTCAATTCACACAAGCCGTTGTATCGTTGTATTTATTGTATTGTTGGAAGAACATACAACAGTGTATGATAGTTGTTGATAATTTTTATGTAAAAATTCGATACACTTATACACATTTTTTCCACATGTTTTTAAAAGTTGTATTGGTTTCGTGCTATCAAATTGTGTGAATGAAAAAAATGTGTATATGTTTTCATATGTTTTTAAAAAGTTGTGTTGGATTCGGGCTATCAAATTGTTTGAATGCCACGAAATACACAATACAGCATAACATTGAGCGTTCACAAACAAGCAAATGTATTCAATACAACCAACATACACGATACAAAGTTGTGTGAATTGCCCCAATATGCTTTTAAAAGTTGTATTGGTATCGTGCTATCAAATTGTGTGAATGAAAAAAATGTGTATATGTTTTCATATGTTGTGTTGGTTTCGTGCTATCAAATTGTTTGAATGCCACGAAATACACAATACAGAATAGCATTGAGCGTTCACAAAGAAATAAATGTATTCAATACAACATACACGATACCAAGTTGTGTGAATTGCCCAATTGTTATTGTAAACACAGCACAGAGTTAATTATATTTCTGTTGTTTTTTTGTTGCAAAAATGTGTCTTTTTATATTTTCTTCGACAATATATTATTAAAAAAAAAAATTGCCGTTAATTTGAAATCTTATTTTTGGTTGTACATATAATGTGTACGACACATTTAATCACGTTAATTAAATTGTTTCAACTTTAATAACGAAATAATCCAAAAAAAATTTTGTTTTCGATTTCCACATTTAATATGAAATAATAACACAAGTCTCTCCCCCCATATAAGGAATACAAAATAATTTTTGTTTTTTATGTTGCAAATTTATGTTTTAGAATGAAAGGAAAAACAAATGATTTCTTCAAAGCTATTAAAAGCAATGTACTTTTCTACAAAAAGTACTTTTTTACAATAGGAAAAGTACCTTAATATCATCTTCGACGACGTCTACGTTATATCATCCCTTGGTCCGGATCAGTGATCAGCAATGAGTATTAAAAAAGATGAGTAAATTCAAATCATACTCATAATTTCTGATACTTATGTATGTATATGCATTCATACTTATTCCAATATCATACTCATACTACTCATACTCAAAGTTTAAAGTACTCATCGTACTCATACTTAACAATACGCATGATGTTGTTGATTTTGACTCCCCTTTATTTATGAGTATTATAAGTATTTTTCTAAGTTTAAGAATCTGATTGAGAAGGCGTATGAATCATACACATTTCGAATGTTATGAGTTTGATGTCAATGTTGTACTCATACTCACTGCAACCTATACTTATACTTAAATCAATGTTGTAGTGAGTACTAATGAATCAGAGTAGTTAAATTTCAATACTGTTGACTCATTCATACTAAAAACTTCATGAGTACTTATGAGTAGCGAAAAAGCGAATCACTGCTGATGTCTGATGCCTAAACCTAGTTGATCACATAGAGAAATCCCTAATACTACAAGGAATACACTCTGGCTGCTGCTTTCCGAGATACATATAAAGGATACTTTCAATCACGTTAGACGGACGTCGGTTATTAACGCCATAACACACACCACCCCTAGTTATTGATCCTTCTGTCACCGTTTTTATAAAAACATTACTAAGATGCGTATGAATGTACTGCTGCGAGCGTCTCTAATATTTCCAAAGCGTTGGTTCGAAAAGGACACCACAAGGACTTGTATTCTATTCTTGTATGCCATGTTACCTCAAAATGTATATTCAAGTGAAGACCATAGAAAGAGCATGGTACTGCATGTCGATCGCTAATGCAAATAATATAAAATTACTTTCAGAAATTGTTCAATCTGCACTGGAGTTACTATCGTTTTGCGAGAATGGCGGTGGCGATCATGATAACAAATGCCCTTTGAACTACACCAGCCAAGAGGCATTGTTTATTATTCTTAACTGGCCACCACCACGAGACATATTGGCGAAACAAGTGGCTGCCAACAAGGCAATGAGACTGATTGCCATAAAAGCATGGAAGTACAGTAGCTATGGGGTATGATGGTTAGTCTCACCCTCTTTTGATCCTGGATAGATCCTTTCGTGATAACAGTTTGTTTCTAAGCCCTAGAATATGTCAAACGACTACTAACAGGATAAGGTACGCTACAAAAATCGACTTGAATATAATTAAAGAGGCGATTTAAAGGTTTTTTCCTTTAAGGCCGCAATGTCGACGGATTTTACCCGGTACTTCTGCAAAATGAAGGGGATTCATGGCAAAGGTTATTATGTGATTCCAAAGATTTTTCGCCCAATTAGCCTTACTGCCTTTCGGCTCAAGACCATGGAACGAATTAAAGTCACCATAGTCTAGTAGGTAGTGTATTGGGATATTAGACGAGAGAGCTTGTGGTTCAACCGTATTTCTTTCGGCGACTTGCTTCAGCAACCTTATGACAAAAACTCTGAGAATAAATAAAAAGAAATTGCCATGAAAAGTTTCTTAAAAATCCGTTCCTTAGGGTTGGACGTTAAACTGTAGATGCCACCATCCATGGATAAAACTAACACGCACACATAACATGGGTGGTGTGCGACGCTAGGTTGTAATCCTGACTAAAGGGTTGTAATGACCAATCAAACAAGCAACAAAGTATACAAAATAGCTATAATGGACAATGTGAAGAGAGAGGATTACAACTATTTACAGTCTCTAAAGGATATTAGCCAATGAAAGACAGTCTGCTAAGAATCCATAAATTAACAAACTATCTATACAGGAGTGGGGAAGATGCTCTGAACAAGGGATATAATTGGGCACGTCCTAGGGGTTTAAATGCAAACTTGAATAAGACTGAAATATTCTGATTTACACGGAAAACGCGGATATTTTGTATAGAAAATGTCACTTTTTTCCCACAGTAATATGTATTTCAGTTATCAAAACCTTTTTAATATAAATGCCTGTTATCGAAAAAATTTATTTAGAAAAAACTTTTTATAGCTAAAATCGCAGTTATCGAATAAATTTAGTTATCGAAAAATTTTTTTTGCCTGTTATCGAAAAAATTTGTTTAGAAAAACTTTATACTTATATGTACATAGGTCAAATATCAGTTATCGAATAAATTTAGTTATCGAAAAATTTTTTTTGCCTGTTATCGAAAAAATTTGTTTAGAAAAATTTTATACTTATATGTACATAGGGCAAATCTTAGTTATCGAAACATTTTTTTTTTGAAAAACTGTTACATAAATCTCTGCCCACAGCTATGAAAAAATTTATTTAATTAAATAAGTTGTCAAAATTAAAATTACAAACAAATCTTTTTAAAAATATTTAAAAAAAGAAAACGAAAAAAAAACTTCTTAGAAAACCTACTCAAAAGCGGTTAAAAAAAAACTTCTTGAAAATTACTTGAAATAATTAAAATTCTTAATTTAAATTGACCAACAAACAACAAAACAACAATTTGTTTTCTTTCGTTAAATAATTTATTTGTTTAAATAATTTATTTATTTTGTCTTGTCTTTGGTATTTTTTTTTTTGATTATACAAGTAAATATTTTTTAACTGTCACTTCAATTGACATTAACAAATTTGTCTTTGAAATTCTTATTAATTTTTCTGTTTGTTTGAAATCAAGATTTTTGTTTGAGTTCTCGAACAACAACACCAACAACATTTGAAAATGTTTAAACAAATTGTTTTATAAATTGTTGTCAAACAAAAAAAAATGAAAGAGAAAAAGAACGTTTTTTTTATTTGTTTACTTGACCACGCTCTTAACCTAACCAAACCTCCACCACCATCATTTGTTGCTGTCGCTATTGAAAATTAATATTGAAAACCTTATAATGGTGGGTTCACAAAAAGAACGTACATAATCATACAGTGGCGGTCAAAAAATAAATAAATGAACAATTAAAGAAAGAAAAGAAGAATAATTATTTAGTAAAGTCGATAACTTTATAAACAATAAAAGAAATTCAGTTTAACAACAGCAACAACAACAACAAATCGATAAATAGCTGTAAAAACTGCTTGTTATTCTGCCCTGTTCGACTTAGTTTGTGTGCCACTGTATTAATAATGTTAGAAATACAAAATTCTAGAAAGAATAAAAATAAATTCAAATTAATTTCACAGCAGTTGTTGTATTTGTGTGTGTGTGTGTGTAATTTGTTTATTTATCAATGGAATGAATGGTGGGGTCAGTTTGACAGAAAGACAAACAATTCAAGTTTTTTTTTTGCGCCTGCGCTCCACAAAAAAAACTGTCAATTTCGCTTGCTGCTGTTGTTTTCGCTTTATTGGGAGTTTTAAATCGTTAGCGTTTGGGTTTGCAAAATCAACAATTTTAAGATTTAAGCGCAGTTTGACCTCATAATAAACAGTGGTTTATTGTGTGTTGCCATTGTTGTTTTTTAATTAAATATTTTCATTGAAGGAGACTACAATTTATTTGCTTAGAATGAAAGCATTAAAGTGAAAATGAATTTAAAATTTTTAAAAATCTATTGTCTTGAGATTAGAGGAATTTTTGCAATTTTTCGTGCAACAAACTATGTATAGAAACAGGATAGCGCCATAGGCAAACAGACAGCAAATGTTTTTATAGGATATTTAAAAATATTTGTACTTATACATAGTTCTAGTATATGTACAGTAGTTTTGACTTACCTGCACAACTAAGTTTTGCAAGAATTTTTGTGCAGATAAGTCAAAAATTCAGCTAAATTAAATTTTTTACTTTAATTATAGATTACACTCTCAAAATGTTTGTGCAGGTAAAGGCAATGCGCACGTAAATAAAAGGCTGATAAATCAAAACTACTGTATATACAAATATTTTGTAATCGAAAAATTAAAAAAAATTAATTTTTATCGATGAATCTTTAATAGGAAGCTTTGCTTATATAATTATTTTTTTTTCACAAAGAAAATACATGTTATCGATAATTTTTTTTAATGAAAATTGTGGTTATCGATAACTTTTATAGAAAATTGTTGTTTTTTTTTCGCTAAATTCTATACAGAAAATATTTGTTTTCGATAACTTTTTATAAAAAAAATTTAATTATTGATAAATATGTACTTAAAATTTTTTACAAATATTTTGTCATCGAAAAATTAAAAAAACAATGTTTATCAATGAATCTTTAATAGGAACCTTTGTCTTATATAATTTCTTTTCACAAAGAAAATACATGTTATCGATACATTTTTTTAATGAAAATTGTGGTTATCGATAACTTCTATACAGAAAATTGGCTTTTTATAGAAAAATTTTGCAATCGATATTTATAGAAATTTTCTGTTATCAATAAGTTTTTACAGAAAATTGATAATGCAATAAATATTTTAGAAAATTTATGTTATCGACAAAAATTTTAATAGAAAATTTCTGTTATCGATAATTTTTTACAGAAAATTGATAATAAAAATAAATATTTTAGAGAAAAATTTTGTCGATAACAAAAATTGATAGCAAAAATACATATATTAGAAAAAACTTTTGTTATCGACAAAAATTTTAATAGAAAATCTCTGTTACCAATAAGTTTTGACAGAAAATGTATGTTACAATAAATGTTTGAGAAGAACTTTTTGTTATCGATAAATCCCTTTTTAACAAAATTTTGTTTATCGACATTTTCTTTTATAGAAAAGCACTCTGTTATCGATAAATCCTTTAAGTAAATTCTCTATTTGGGATATCATCATATTTTCCAACATAAGCAATACAATTCGCGAGTAACCTCTGAACAATTCGACATTTTTTTTGAGAAATATCCCCCCCCCCTTTTATTAAAGAGAACTAGGTGACACAACCTGGTTGCCCTAGTTCAAATGTTTGCTGGGTTATATACACTGGGTTACAGTGTATTCTGGAGCATCATTTTTAATCTTGATGGCTGATTTTAAATGTTCTTTTTGCAATTATCATGAGCTCTCCATATAACATACTATGCTGTGTGCATGTGTGTGTGTGTTTTTAGAGTCCTTTAGTCATAAAAGTGAGCAGCAATTAAAACAACAAAAAGCAATAAAAAAACAACAACAAATTCCAGCTGTTTTGTTAGGCATTTAAACCAAGGGGGGACACACACTGCATACAAATACTACCTTAATTTTAACGGTTTTTATTAATGCAAAAAATGAAAAAACAAAAAGACAATAAAAACAACAGAAAGAGATGAAGAAGGAAAAGGTCTTTTTGGTTGTCTTACTTTGACGGTTAAATGTGCAAAGGTTAGTGGCGCATTAATAACATTCACGAGAGCACCTGCTTTATTTGATACACGACAAGTGGTGGCAGTTATTTTAATACAGAGAATGGGAATGGGTGTGTGTGTGTGTAATGCACACTTGAAAACTTTTTGGGGTTAATTTGTGTTGGTTTTTTTTTTTATTGTTTAATGTGTGTACTTTCCTTAGAGTGAGGTGAGTAAGTAGAGAAAACAACTGTGTTGTGCTATTTGTGTGAGTGTGTGGTGTGTCTTAGGGTTCTCTTTAAGAGTTCAATGGAATTTCTTGGTTTTGCTTTTCCGTATATGGAATGAAAAAAAAGGGAGTAAAATAAAAATAATTATGCAGCTGAAGCGTTACTGTGCTTAAAGTTCATTTCTTTTCTTTTTTTTTTGTATGTTGCGGAGATAAAATAAAAAGGTAAAGTTAATTTATGTTTTAAATTTAATATACAGACTTTTATGCTCTTTCTTTAATTTAACGCCAAGCCAAAGTAAGAAACAATAACAAAAATAACTAACACAAATGAAAACAAAAAAGTAAAGAAGCAGCGTAACTAAGAGACCCCACCGTAACCAACAAATGAATGTATGTATGTAAGTCTAGCAACATAGCCAGCCAGCCAAATATAAACACAATAATATGGTGTGACAACTAGAAAGAAAGAAAATCTTTTTCAAGCCATAAAAAAAAAAATAGCACGATGGCAACAGCCACAGCCATAGTGGCTTAAGTGTAAGGGGCAAAGGTGGAACTTTTTAAAGGCCAGAGCATGGTTAAAAGGTAGTAAAAAAAAAAACAAAAAACAATTGAAATTATTCAAATTGTTTTTTTATTTAATTGCTTCCACAACTACCGCATACTTTTTAAAAGCTGTTTTAGTTTTTTTTTTTTTTTTGTTTTCTTGCTTCAAGAAATGTCAAGTTCATGGTCTGTTTAGTTATGATTTTTTTTTATTGTTTTTATTGTATTCTTCCATCATATCTCACAGTTTTTATCTTTAAACCAGCCGCCAAAAATCAATTAAAATTTAATATTTTTTTTCATTACATTCGTTACAAATTTTTCCTAGAAAAAATAAAAACATTACGTAGTCTCTTATTCAATAGACTTTGGATTGGTTTTGGCAGTCAATTAATATTTTGTACATATGATTTCATTTTTTTTTAAGTATTTCAACACTTAATTTTTTTATTTTTTTTTATTAAATGTTATCACTTAGTGAGCTAAGAGTGTTTATTATGTATTGTAATAAACAGGCTTTATTTGTTTTATAGATCAATACAATATGGACAAAAAGAAAGAAAAAAAAAGAAATCATTATTATTATTATTATTATCAATATGTCATGACTAATAAAATAAAAAAAAAATTAGCCAAACAGTCTCATTCTCTAACACAAGTTCGGAAATGATTAGATTACAAATATGTATTCAATTAAAAACAAAAATCGAAAATAAACGTCAATGACAATGACAATGTATTTAAAAATAAAATAAAATAGAACAAAAAAAGAAATTAAATAAATTATATAAAGCAATGATTGAATTGAATTATTGATTGATTAAAATTACACTGGGTTACAAAGGTCGTCGGTCGTCTACTTTGTTGTATAAAAATATATAGTTTTGCTAATCAATTTTCTTTAAAAACACAATTTTTGTTAAAAAAAAATAAAAAACAAAAACAAATCAAGGAAATTTTGTAAACAAGAATTCAAATTTATTCTAAATATAAAGATATATCAAAAAAAAAAAAAAAAAAAAAGAAAATGCTTGTTATCGATATATTTTTAATAAAAAATTTCTGTTATCGATATATTTTTAAAAGAAAATGTCGTTTTCGTTAAATTTTAGAAGGAAACAACTCTGTTATAAACAATTTTTTATTTGTTAAATATTAGAAATAAAATTTCTGTTATCGATTAATTTTTAATAGAAAATTTCAGTTACCCATTAAATTTTAGAAAGAAAATTTCTGTTATTAATTGTATTAATTTCCATATTTAATATATTTTTATCGTTATCAATAAATTTAAATAAAAAATTTCTGTTATCGAGAATTTGTTATAGATATTTTTATAAGAGACATTTTGTTATCGAAAAACTTTTAACAGAAAATTACCATCATCAACACATTTTTTCAAAAAGGGAAATGTCTGTTATATATAAATTTTAAAAACAGAATTTCTTGTACCAACATACATATTTTACAAATAAAATAATTGTTATCGATAATTTTATGAGAAACATTTTGTTAATGAAAAACTTTTAACAGAAAATTACTATCATCAACACATATTTTCAAAAAGGGAAATGTCTTATCAATAAATATTAAATCCAGAATTTCTGGTATCGTCATATTTTAAAAATAAAATATTTGTTATCGATAATTTTATGAAAAACATTTTATCTATAATTTATAACAAAAAATTACTATTGTCAACACATTTTTTCAAAAAGGGAAATGTCTGTAATCGATAAATTTTAAAAAGAGAATTTCTGTTATCGATTTCTTTTTTAAAATAAAATATTTGCTACCGACATTTGTATAAGAAAAATCTTGGTATCGATAAATTTTCAACAGAGAATTACTATCATCAACACAATTTTTTGAAAGGAAATGTCTGTTATCGATAAATTTTAAAAACACAATTTCTGGTATCGATATATTTTAAAAATAAAATATTTGTTATCGATAATTTTATGAGAAACATTTTATTATCGAAAAACTTTTAACAGGAAATTACTATCAACACATTTTTTTAAAAAGAAAATGTCTGTAATAGATAGATTTTGAAAACAGAATTTTCTGGTATCGACATATTTTAAAAATAAAATATTTGTTATCGATAATTTTGTGAGAAATATTTTGTTATCGATACAATTTTAACAGAAAATTACTATCATTAACACATTTTTTCAAAAAGGGAAATGTCTGTTATCGATAAATTTTAACAACAGAATTTCTGGCGACATATTTTAAAAATAAAATATTTGTTATCGATAATTTTGTGAGAAATATTTTGTTATCGATACAATTTTAACAGAAAATTACTATCATTAACATATTTTTTCAAAAAGGGAAATGTCTGTAATCGATAAATTTTAAAAAGAGAATTTCTGTTTTCGACTTTTTTAAATAAAATATTTTTATAGATATTTGCACAAGAAAACTCTTGTTGTCGATAAATTTTTAACAGGAAATTACTATCATCATATTTTAAAAAAGAAATGTCTCTTATTGATAAATTTTGAAAAGAGAATATTTGTTCTTGGTTTTTTTTAAATAGAATATTTGTTATCGATATTTTTGTAAGAAACGTTTTATTATCCATAAATTTTTAATAGAAATTTACTGTCATTCACACATTTTTTTTGTTAGTTATCGATAAATAAAAAATAATAATAATTTAACAAATAAAACTTTTAATAGAAACGTTCTGTTATCGATACATTTTTAATAGAAAAGTTCTGTTATTTTTCAAAAGTAAAATTCTGCTTTCGATAAATGTCTGTTATCGATAAACTTTTAATAGAAAAGTTCTGTTATTTTTCAAAAGAAAACTTCTGCTTTCCATAAATGTCTGTTATCGATACATTTTTTTATAAGATTTTTATGGAAAATTGTTATCCTCGACAAATCTTCTGTGGAAAAACATTGATAGATAATGGATAATATTTGTTGTCGAGGAGAGTATACTAAATTTTTTTGTTTGTTTTTATTATTCTATTACTTTTATCTTTTGATAATTTTTCACTTTTAAAATTCTTTATAATTTATACATTCGTTTTATTCTCATGCTGTGTATAACTAACTGGGCCACATACATAAACTTGTGCAAATTATTAGATTTTATTCATTTTACGAGCTTTTCCTTTTTCTTTCTTTTCACTTTAGAATTCTTTCTCTGGGATTTTCTTTCAAACTGCCAAGCCATAGAGAGGCAATAGATGGGTCTGTATATATCAATTTGGCATTAATGTTCTGCTCATAAAATATTGTGATACATTAAAGTTTGCGAGCCGAACCATTAATTAGAAAAATAAAAAATTGCCCATGAGGAATTAGAGAAGAATTTTCTTTTATCGAATTTAATAAGTAAGCAATAAGGAAACATATAAATTCCTTATAGATTGGCAAGAGTTTTAAAAGATACATAATCGGTTAGATTTAAAAGCAGAAGTTAAAAAAATTTGTTAAAATGCTTGTTAATTTCGGTTTCAGGCAAGATTATATTGTTGTTACCGACAGGAAAACGGCCATTAGATTTCTAGAAAATGTGTACGTACATCACATTTAAGTTTGTTCAAGAATGCCGGGTATCTCTGGAGGAGATAGTGAGAAATTCGACCCTTACCATCATTTAGGTTCCTGGACGCGGGAATTTCGAAGATAACAAGAAGTCTGACGCACTTGCTAAAGCTGGCACCACGTAAATATTCAAATGAATTCCTACATAAGATTGATGTTCCTCTGCAGAGAGGCAATCAAATGGTCGCTCAAAAAAAACTTTTTTCATGCAAAGGTAAGATGGAATAGTGGACACACTTGAAGAGGGACTACAGTCAACCCTCCTATAACGCGGTGAGGGCGTACCGCGTTATATAGAAACCGCGCTATAAGAAACTCGGATTTCACCGTACAAACCAGACAAATTCAAATTAAACTAGTCTGCAAGAAACTTATGCGATGTTATTGAAACCGCGCAGTAAGAGTACCGCGTTATATGGAAACCCTGTTTTGAAAGTACAGCGTTATAGCAGGGCTGTCGCAATTTCAGCCCCACGTTATATGGAAACCGCGTTCTGAGAGTACCGCGTTATAGGAGGGTTTACTGTACATAGATCTGGACTGTCATGGCTATACAGAACAGATATATGCACGGAACCTATCAAGATTCCATCTAAGGAACTATATAGCAGTGATAATGCCAGGAAACTGGGAATACTTACATACTAACGACTTTTGCAGAAGCTGCAAGGAAAAAAAAAGACCATAGAACTTCTTCTGTGTCATTGAATAGTAGAATTCTTAAATACTCAGCATTTAGTGAGGAAACATGTTAAGCCAAAGGCGATTTGAGAGAAATTCACAGCTTTATAAGAGTCTCAGGATGGTTGGCTGATGCCAACGAGAAGCTATAACTATATGATGGAATAGGTTATGTAGGAATAGCAATTCACCGTAGTATAGTGGGTAGCGTGTTGGCTTATTAGATGTGAGGCCACGGTTCAAACACATGTGAGACTTCTCCAATAAAAAGAAATATGAAATATATTTCTTCAGCGATTTCCTCTCAAATTTTTGACAAAAACTCTGAGAGTTAAGAAAATTGCCATGAAAAGTTTTTCAAAATTAACGCACACAATATAAGTGGAGTGAGAAGATATATAGGTCGTAATCCTGACTGAAGTGTTTTAATGACCAATTATGTAATAGGTAATTCGGTATCATATATACATACATACATAATTGGCCATTACAACCCTTCAGTCAGGATTACGGCCTAGCTTCTCAACACCACTCATGTTGTGTGCGTTAATTTTATACATGAGTGGCGGGACCTACAGTTTAAAGTCGACTCCGAATGACAGATTTTTTGAGAAGCTTTTCATGGCAATTTTTACTCTCAGAGTTTTTGCCAGAAATCTGCTGAGAGGAAGTCGCCGAAGAAATACTTTTTGTATTTTGTTTTTGATGTCTGGCCTGGGATTCGAACTCGGGCCTTTCGTCTAATAAGCCAACACACTACCTACTAGACCACGGCGATTCGGTATCATATCGGGACTTAATAGTAATCTACACTGCTGTTCAATAAAATAGATTCACCATGAGCAAAATCTTGTAATTAATTAAAGAATAGTCACGCTTCAAATTTTTGAAATGTATCGGAATTATATTCATAAAAGGCCAGTAAACAAAGTGCAGTTACTTTTTTACATATACTCCTTTGAATAAGAGATGTGTAGTAAACCTTTCGGAGAGCAGGTGAATCTACTTTTTTTGAACAGCACTGTATGTCCATTGAGAAATCTGAGAGTTTAACCTTATCTATAACCTATCTTCTGGACCATGAAAATCTTAAATATCACCAACAAATTTGTTTCTGAAATTTTCTTTTTAGACTGCTTGTTTAAATGTATTCAATTCTGTTTCAAACTTGAGTAAACACAATTGCGATTTTAATTTTTTAAACTAAATATGAACATCTACCGAGTATTTTATAAATTTAGAAAATATTTACAAAATATATTAATTTTTAAAAAAAGTGATGGAAATTTGAAATTCATAGGAGTTTATAAAAATTTTCTGAACTGTGTAACTTGAGTAAACATTTTCCGATTTTAATTTTTTAAACTAAATACAAAAGTTTAACACTTATTATATACATTTTGAAAATTTCAATAAAATTTTTTAATTTTCTTAAGAGTTATGGAAATTTAAAATTCATATTGTATATAATTGTAAAAAATTTAAAGCAGTTTCTGAACAGTTTTTATATTTTATTTCCAAACTTGTGTAAACATTTTCCGATGTTCATGTTTTAAATAAAATATGAAAGTTTACTATTTATTTTATAAATATTGACAATTTTTATAAAAAAAATTTTAATTTTAATAAAAGTTAAAGGTCTTGGTATTTGAAATAAAAATCAAGTAAAGATGGAAATCTTTTGTTATTTTGTGCGACACTAATACAAATTTATTGTATAAAGCCGGTTTACATAATTTAAAATTATATGAAAATATGCCTTTAAACTGTTAAACAGTTTTTTTTTTTTTTTTTTTTGTTAATTTTTTTAAATTAAAAATTATTGTTTTTTTTTTTTATTTTTTTGTATAATTTGTTTGCCTTCATAGTACATATCTGATCTGGTATCATATTTCTTTGGAATAATAATTTTATTTAAAACAATAATTTTATAGCTTTTCGGTTGATAGTAATTGTAGTTTGTTTGGTTGTTTTGTTGTTCGCCACTAAAGTTTTTAATTTTTTAAAATTCTCAGGAAAAATTTGAAATAATTTCTTTTTAAAACTTTTTTTTACGAGCCATGAAATATTTTTTTTTTTATTTTCCATTTTTTCTACATACGCAAACCCAACCGAATTAAAGCGTATCACACACATTGTTTACGACTGAGTACAACACAGCATCATCATCTAAAAGCCATTAAAAAATATAAAACGAATGAAAAAAAAGAATTTAGTTGGGTTGGCAACATTTTTTCCCATAATACAGGGAAAGGGGGCCACCAGCACACAGCAAGTCCTCCTTGTTTAAGCCAACCCAACCGATACACACACACACAAGCAAGAAGAAAGAAAAAATTCTCATGATTTGATTAACTGCCCGGCTAGGCCTGCCTGACTGTGAGCTTAGCTTTGTTTTTGTGTGTGTTTAAGAGTGCGAGAGTGAGTGAGTGGTATGAGTCATCTTGTATCATAATTTGCAAGCATTTATCAAAACATTTAATTTCACTTTAGTTTTTAAGCCTCCAATGATTGCATGGTGGTAGTGGCATGGTTGCGCTGCGGTTCTAAACGGTTGCTCAAGTCTTCAATCAAGCCAGGCTAACTAACACCACCACCACCACCACTACTGTCAGTCAGCAGCCACTCGATTAAACCTCTTATAACAACGACAACGACGACATTAAACGACAAAAGAGCTGGGAATCCAGTTGTTGGTCAATTTCCATGTAGTAAAAGTTAAAGAAAACAACAAAAAAAAAACACTTTTTTGCTGAGATTCTTTTATTCTTTCCCAGACAAATTCCACAATTTATTATAATAAATGATGGCCTGGCTGACTGGTTGTTATGGAATTGCAACTCCTTTTTCAGCAGCGTTGTAAGCAATTTCCGCTAAACCAACACAATCTGTTAAGTACAACGTTTTCAAAGCAGCAGGCTTAAGAAAAGTGCAATAAAAAATACAAAAAAAAAAAAACGTAACGGAAGTATTTTGTCAAGGATGGATTACTTTTCTATATAAAAAGTAATGTAAAGTAAAGATTCTAAATATAAAAATAATAAAATAAAATAAAAAAAACCTGTATTATAAAGAAAAGAACATACAGAAGAACACTCTAAAAGAAACGTCAGCAGTGCAGATAATAGTGGCAGACAATTATTGCCTTATAAATGGTCAACATTTTTCAATAAAATCTTTCAAATTTATTAAATAAACTTTAAACTTTCACATCCAGTATGAAATATAGAAATCGGACAACATTTACTCAAGTTTGGATATAAAATATAAAAAATGTTCGTAAATAATTTTCTAAAAATTTTTATTTCTTTCAATTTTATATAAATTTTAAAAGCCCCTAACTTTTTTAGAAATCAATATTTTTTTAATAAAATTCTCCAAGTTTGTAAAGTAAAGGTTAAACTTTCATATCCATTTTAAAATATAAAAATCGGAGAATATTTACTCAAGTTTGGATATAAAATATAAAAACAGTTTAGAAATAATTTTCTAAAAATTTTGTTTCTTTCCATTTTCTATGAATTTTAAGGGCCCCAAACTCAGAAGTCAAGTCAAAATTTTTTAATAAAATTCTCCAAATTTGTAAAGTAAACTTTAAACTTTCATATCCAGTGTGAAATATAGAAATCGGAGAACATTTACTCAAGTTTGGAAATAAAATATAAAAAATGTTCGTAAATAATTTTCTAAAAATTTTATTTCTTTCAATTTTATGTGAATTTTAAGTGCCCCCAACTTTTTTAAAAATCAAAATTTTTTAATAAAATTTTCCAAATTTGTAAAGTAAACGTTAAACTTCCATATCCATTTTAAAATATAAAAATCGGAGAATATTAACTCAAGTTTGGATATAAAATATAAAAACAGTTTAGAAATAATTTACAAAAAATTAAATTTATTTCCAGGACCTGTAACTCTAAAACTAATCTTACGATTTTCTTTCAATTTATTTTGTTTCAAAGCTTAGATACTAAGGAATTTTTAACGTTATGGTTTAAGGAGATATGCTTAGCAGTTTTGAAGTTATATGGTGTTTTGAAAACTGTTAGTGATTTTGAGCTTATCATGTTTTATATACAATGATTGCACAATAGTTAAGGACCTGTAGCTCTTAAACAAATAAAACGAATTAATTGGAACTAGTTTTGCTTGAAAGCCTAGATATCTGAGAATTTTTAAAGCTATTGTCCAAACAGATATCATCAGACGTTTGGTAGTTATGTCTTTACAGAAACCTAAAACATGGAGTGACTTAAATTTATCATGATTTAAAGTACGCGGTTGGCATTTAAGGGAGGCCTAGAAAGATCTTCTTTTCTTCAAAATTTCAGATACTTAAGTATTCTGCAAGCTATAATTTAAATGGATACGTTAAGCTGCTTACAAGTTAAGGTGTTTTAAATATTGTACATTAGAGATTTAAGGTTATTATGAGGCAAAAATTCTATGGACCCACATCTCTTAAACGGTTAAGGCGATTTTCCTTCAGTTTATTTTGTTTGAAAGTTCAAAGATTAGAGAGCTTTTAAGACGAAATTCAAAAAGATGTGTACAACAGTTTCAAAGTTAGGATGTGACAAAAATGCTTAATTCTGAGGCTGTTAACTGATCGTACATTACATATCAGGGCTGTACATAAAGCCTGATAACTTTGCAACCAATGAATGGATTTGATTTTAGTTTTCTTTGCTTGAAAGTTTATTTAATAAAGAATTTGGTAAGCATTTTAAGTTTATGGATAACAATAATCATTTGCCAGTTATGTTGCTTTAAAAAGATGATACTTAGCAATGTTGTATATTTCCTTCCTGTTATTAAAAACAACGCTTTGGGTTTAAAGGCAAAGGTTTCTTAATTTAATTGATTTCATGGCAATTTTTTTGTATTGTTTTTAAGAAACATTAAATAACGTTTCGTTTTATAATATTACACTTAAAAATGTCAGTAATTTGTTGAAAATATTTGCGCATTGAATGTTTAATGTTGGGAGGAATAGGAATTTACCTTTTCTCTCTCTCTCTCCCCGTCTTCGCATGAATGAATAGTTGGAAGACTATTAAGGCGGCGGCTTTTAAGCGTTTGAAGTGGAGTGTTTGTGTGTGTGAATTTGTTTTCAGAAAAATTTTGCGGCGTTTTTAACCAAAGTTTCTTCTGTTTCTTTTTCTTCGCTTTTAATTGTCAATAATGAGTGTGTATGCTGCTCGGCGGGGGAAAGGAGGGTTCGGGGTTCGATTTATTCTCATAAACATGTTGTTGTGCAAATATTTTTCGAAAATATTTAAAGAACTCTTGAGTGTGTGTTACTTTTTCCTAAGAAATGATCATCATCACCATTATGCATCCCATGATCAGTGATCCTCCTCTCCATGCGGCTTATGAGTGTTTTTTCCCAGCGGTTTTCTTTACAAAAAATAGTTTCAAAACCAGGCGGGTTATTAAATGTTATACGCACTTTTCGTTATTTTATTTAATTTTTATGTTATTAACACATATTTTTTAATATTTTTCATTCGTTTCTTTTCTTCTTTTTTCGCTTGCCTTCTGTTTAAATAGCAATTAAGCATTTATTTCATGCCTATTACATACACGCACAACAATAGTAGTTTCAGCAATTTCCTTAACATTTTCCTTCTGAAATGTACAAACGTGTGAGTTGTTGTTTTTTTGGGGAAAATGCAATGCCATGTTAAACTGCACATTTCTGGGAATTCGTAAAACACAACAACAACAAAAAATATTCTTCCATTTGATGGGCTTTCAATACCAAGGAATTTATAAAATTTCGTGTGTTTTTTTCTTTAATTATTCAAGCGTTTAAACAAACACGGCATGTATATTAGAAAATATTTTTAAGCATTAATATTATTGTTTAAGGGAAAATGAATTTTCCCATTTAATTTAATTGTAAACAATTAAAAATTTCGTTTATTTCATTAAAATTTTTATAAATTTTGAAAAAAGAAAAAAAATTTATATTTTTAAATTTCTTTTAGTATGGGACACCCTAAATCCTTAGCTAGCGTTTAACAAATTTTCTAATAACTTTGATAAAATCTGTTTCAATTCCTTTAAGGTTTTAAAATTCATTGACTTTGAAATAAGAAGAAGAAAAATATATTTTTTTTATGGGTCACCCTAAACCCTTAGATAAGTTTTAACAGATTTTTTGATTGATTAAATCTGTTTCAGTGTTTTTAAGGTTTTAAAATCCATTGACTTTAAAATAAGAATAAGAAAAATATTTTGTTTGTATGGGACACCCTAAATCCTGAGCTAACTTTTAACAGATTTTCAAATAACTTTAATTAAATCTGTTTCAATTCCTTTAAAATCCATTGACTTTGAAATAAGAATTTTTTTTTTGCATGGGACACCCTAAATCCTTAGCTAGGTTTGAGAAATTTTCTCTCTCTCTCCCTAAATAGAAAATCTAGGAGGTTGACGCAAAACCATTTATCTATATATCCAAAAATTAATGTTTGTTTGTATGTAATTAATAGATCATGTTATGATCTTCAGCAAAGATGTTGCTCATGAGCCCGAGATGGTTTCTAAGTTGGAATGATCAATATCCGGTAGATGGCGCCACTGAAAATTACTAAAAAATTAATAAAATCGTAAACTGTGTTTTTGATCATGTTATGATATTCAGTAAAGTTGTTGCGTATGAGCCCGAGAAGGTTTCTAAGTTGGTATGACCAATATCCGACAGGTGGCGCCACTGAAAATTACTAAAAATGAATTAAATCGTAAACTATGCATTTGATCATGTTATGATCTTTAGCAAAGTTGTTGCTCATGAGCCCGAGAAGGTTTCTAAGTTGGTGTGACCAATATCCGGTAGATGGCGCCACTGAAAATGACTAAAAATTAATTAAATCCTAAACTATGTTTTTGATCATGTTATGATCTTTAGCAAAGTTGTTGCGTATGTGTCGACGGAGGTTTTTAAGTTGGTGCGATTAATTTCCGGTAGATGGCGCCACTGAAAATTATTCAAAATTAATGTCAAGAAATTGGTCGACCTACACCTCAAGCACAGAAGAAAAGAGCATTACGAGCATCAGAATCAGACGAGCAACGAGCATTGAGACTTGAAAATCTTCAAGTACATGTCGCTGAGAGCCGTTCAGATTAGAAACTGATGGAATGCGTACTACTCATGATGATTCGTATGAATCATCTGGACAACGAGAAACAAAATCAATAAAATGATTCAAAATTAATTGGATATTTGGGTGCCCTGGTAGTCTACTGGGTAGTGTGCTAGACTATTAGCGTGAGGGTCGTGGGTTCGATTCCCACCAGAGACTCTGGTCTGTGACACTACACCGAGCATATGGTCAAGTTACTCCGCTCGTATATAATTAGAATATAATTTGTAATTGTATTGTAATTAATAATAATTGGATATTTGTGTGTCTTGACTTCAAATTTATTTTAGTTGGTGGCACAACAACGCGCACTGGGTACAGCTAGTTTTTAATAAAAATTCTGACTTAAAATAATTATATTTGTTTAAAAATGTTTGCCATGGTTCTATTTGCTACCCCCACCGCCTGCAGGTTCAACACAATATTGTACTCAAATTCACACCAAATAAAAGAGAAAAATAATATTTTCTTTTTTTTTTATTGTTTTTATTAAGAAATCTTTAACATTTATTAACCATAACGAAAGTGAAGAAAAAATAAAAAAAAAAAAAAATACCAACAGCGTGTGTTGAAAACAAGCAAAATTGGCACAAAAACTGATTTTTGCGAAAACGTAAAGAAATGAAAGGAATTTAATTTGATTTTTTTTTTTTGCAAAATTTAGAATTTTAAAGTTCATTAACTTTATTTGGTTGTTTCTAATTTAAAATAAAAAATAAAAATAGAAATTAACACTAGAAACCTGAGTTTATAGAATAAAAGGTCAATCGATCAATAATTTTTGGTTCACAGAATTTTTGTTTATTTTTTTTTTTTGTTGGTTGATTAAATTGATATTTAAAAATAAAATTTTATACTGGATTCCTGACTATTTCCTCTGTGGTTTTTATTGCTCTTTGTTAACCTTTTAAGTTGAAGATTAATTACTTTGTCTTTAAAATCATATTTTTTTTTTGGGTTTTCTGTTCATGCCTGACTTGACTTGGCTGGCTGTTCGTTCTAAGCAGTTCAAATTCAACATTTTTTTTTAAACAAATTTATCGTTATTTGATTAATTGTTAAATTTAAAAACGTTATTTTGCATAATTTTTGTTTTTCCAATTTTAAATTTTTTATTCTTTATTTTAAAAAAAAGTTGTAAAAAATTGTGTAAATTTTGAGGTTATTTTTTTTTTTCTTTTAATTTAAAGGCCTATTAAATTACCATTATTTACACCTTTTTTAGTCGATTTTTATTGATTCTTTTTTTTTTTCTATAAAAAATAAATTGAAGGGAATTTATTAACGTTAATAAAAACAAAATGAGAAGTTTCATGAGAACATAGAGAATAAGAAGCCAATGTAATCGATATTTTTAGCTAAAAAAAAGCTTAATTAATCAATATTAAATTAATTTAAAATGTCAGAAACAATAAATTACTGTAAAGTGTAAAAAAACGTTGTGTTTACACGACTTAAGCTTTCCAATAATTAAAAATATTAATAATAACTGACAGCTAGGTATACTTCCCCATGTGTTAACTTTAAAACAATACCTTGGTGGTTAGACGTTTAGGAGCCATGATAAGGTTAATAAATCTACAAAATTAATAATAAATGACAGCTGGGTATACTTCCCCATGTGTTAACTCTTAAACAATACCTTGGTTAGACATTTAGGAGCCATGAGAAGGCTAATAAATCTACAAAATTAATAAATGACAGCTAGGTATACTTCCAATACCTTTGTTCGACGTTTAGGAGCCGTGAGAAGGCTAACAAATCTACAAAATTAATAATAAATGACAGCTAGCTATACTTCCCCATGTGTTAACTTTCAAACAATACCTTGGTTAGACGTTTAGGAGCCATGAGGGCTAATAAATCTGCAAAATTAATAACAAATGACAGCTAGGTATACTTCCCCATGTGTTAACTTTTAAGCAATACCTTGGTTAGACGTTCAGGAGCCTTGAGAAGGCAAAAAATTCTAAAACTTTTCAAATAGCAAAGAAATACAAATAAATTTTCATATGATCTCAGTAAAGAAATTAAAATTCTTTGAATTTTGTGTAACTAAGGGCCTATTTAGTCGCCGTAGTCTAGTAGGTAGTGTGATCGCTTATTAGATGGAAAGCCCGGGTTCGAGCCCTAGGCCAGACATCAAAACGAAATATGAAAAAAAAAATATTTCTTCGGCGACTTCCTCTCGGCAGATTTCTGGCAAAAACTCTGAGAGTAAATACCTGCCATAAAAGTTTCTCAAAATCTGTCGTTCGGAGTCGACGTTAAACTGTAGGTCCCGCCACTCATGTATAAAATTAACGGACACAACATGAGTGGTGTGAGAAGCTAGGCCGTAATCCTGACTAAAGGTTTGTAATGGCTAATTATGTATGTATGTATGGGCCTATTTACCAAGTTTTGAGTATTTAAAAACATTACAACAAAATATTCAACCGTTTCAAGCAAAGAAATTGCTCAATTGATATACATACCAAGGAACTATTACTGAATGCTAAAGCCTTAAACCTAGGCGAGGACAAGGCCTAACGAAACGTTCATAACTTAACAGGAGGAAAATCTAGCAATATCCCCTTGCAGGATTGTAGTGTTAGCGTTTTCAGACTAGCCTTGGCTTCAAACCGGTTTACTGTATGAAAAAAAAAATAACATTTAAATTTTTCCTTTACTGTAAAACATAAATTTTCCCATTTTCCCATAAACATAAATCATGTGCTAAAATTATTTCCTAATTTCTTTCGTTAAAATGAAACAAAGTATAACATTTTTATATCGCAATAAATGTTATATAACCTCAAAAGGAGTTTTTTTTTGTTGCTGTTTGGAGTATAAGGAAAACCCCTTTAGTAAAACGGCGCTCGCTATTATTGTTTAATACTATGCCTGAGTGATTTTTGCATTGAAATAAACACAATAAATGGAAAAAAAACCAATTTTAAACTATAAAATAATGAAAAACACACAAAGAAATTGTATTGTTTTACAAGCAAAACCTACCAAAAATATGCAACTGTTATGAATTAATAATTAAAAACGAAAACGGACAAAAAAAAAAAAATCGCCCCTGTGTGTCATAACACCACGGACAGCGGCACAATAACAACACAACAATTTTATTACCCGAAGAGTATTTGAAACATAAAAAAAAACTCGCATAAAATAGCAACACAACATCAATATTTAATAATCACACATTGTATTGATGCATTTACAAAAACAAAATAAAATATACAGCTAACAGGCAAAGCTACAAAACTACAATTACCCGAAGAGAACATATTGTTGTGAGTACTTGCGAAAAAAAAAAAAACAAATTGTATTGAAGAGTAATACAGAAAATATAATACCAACAATACAAGCAGTATGTGATAACGGCAACAACAACTCCCTTATTAATAATCAAAGTGTATTGATGTACAAAAATGCATGTAAGTAGCAAGCACCAAATATGTATAACACAAACAACAACAACAACACATGATAAACGAATAGTGATTTAAGTATTGATGCACTTGCAAAAGCAAAGCATATGAGTAATCAAAATAACCACACACGATGATGATGATGATGATGATGATGAGGGCGAAGGCGATGTTGAAGCCGATGAATAAAAAGAAATGCATTTCACACACACAGTTATGCGTTCACAAATCAAATGCAATCATAATACAAATCGTGTGTGTTTTTTTTATTCAAAATTACTGTTTTTTGTGTGTTAAATTAGTGTTGCCAATGAGATTAAAACCTGTTGATAAACATATTGTAGGTGTTAACGAGAGGTTGTTTCGTTTTTATTTGCATTTTATAAACGTTTTACTAGTTTTAATGCTTTATTTTAATATATTTTCAAATAAATTTTGTTTTTTCTATAGATATGCTTGCTCTAAATTTCTTTTTTTTTTATCAAGTTTTTACAATAAATTCAATGGAATTTCCCTGATTCATTAATATTTTTCTTCAAGTAAAAATAAAATTATTTTCTAAAAAAAAAAAAAATATTTTTATATGTTTTTTTTGTTTAAATTGTTGACATTTACAAATTCTTGTCACATCACCAGACTTTTTAAGTGCTTTATTTATCAATATTTGCTTGTTTAGCATTTTAAATTGGTACAATAGTCAACAGAAAGTTGTTATTTTTCCGATAAAATGTTAATTTTGCAAAAAAATTCAAAAAAAAAAATTTCTTTAAAATAAAAGAAAGAAATAAAGAAACTTTTAAAGCTCAACTAGAAGTTATTTAAAATTCTATAGGTACATTAAATAAAAATTAAAACTGATTGTTTTTGGTGATTATCTTTTAACAAAAAAAAAAAAGAAGAAAAACAAAAAATTGACACAAATTCTTTTTTTAGAAATAAAAAATGGTATTTATTGTTAAAGTACATACAATAAAATTTAATGCAAATTTCTGAAAGTGTTTTAAAAAGAAAAGAAAGTGGAGTGTATAGATTTAAACATGTTGAGAATAATTGACAAAAAAAAAAAAGTAAAAGTTTAAGAGAAAATAACTGTTTTGCAATTAGAATACAAATAAATAGAAATATAAGACAAATTATATATTTACTGTAGAGATTACAATTTCGTTTTTCGCTGGAAACTCTATGTAAGAGAGATAAAGGAATCACCATTTTAGAGTGTTAATAAGTAACGGAACTAAATGATGCATATGTCAACTAAATAGTATTAAACTTGCTATGCAAACCATATAAATTCATCAATTTGTGCCAAACAAAAAACCATTTTATGAAATTTTAATTATAGATTTTTCTTTCACAGCAAGGATAGCTAAGGTAGAAACATATCACAAAACATATTTAAAACCCAGCGTTTTTATTGATCTCAATGTAAAGAAAAACAATTCCAGATGTTACTATCTCCCCTTGGGTCTTTCCACCAAGTATTTGTTTGTTTCTTTTGCTGCAACACACATGTTTATTTTAAAAGGCATACCAATGTACAGATTGTTTGTAAAATATGTACACATAAATTTCGCATGCATGTTTACAATTATAAAAACAAAGAACATATGGAAAGTAGTATCGATTGCCCGCCTATAGGAAAATGCAAAACATTTTGGAAACTTTGTTTCTTATTATGGAATATTGTTGGCATATGACTACCGTCCTTAAAGTATGTTTAGATTTTAAGGAATTTTTTAAACATAACCTATAAAAGTACGAACGTGCATTAATATTTTGAAAATGTTATCAAAATTTTGAGGCACTAGAACAAGTCTAAAGATTTATTTAATTTACTTTAAATATCTTTGTTTAAATAATTAAAATGTTTAAAAATGTTAAAAATTGTTAAAATCCTTTCATTTTCCATTAAATAACAAATTTATTTCAAAAATTATTGTAAAATTCCTTTCATTTCTACAATTAAACGCTTAATTTCCTGCATTATAGCCTTTACCAACACTGGCATTATATTATATATTGAGATGTTGTTGCTGTGCGTATATTAAAACCATATGCAAAATTGTTTTTGTATAAACTCTGTGCTCTGTGTGAAAAGTGCCGTATATGGTGAAAATTTTGTTGGTGTTTCATTTTCATTCTTTTTTGTTATACTCAGGAATGCGAGTATGACTAAAACAAAAACAAGAACAAGACAGTATGTACTAAACTGCAATGAAATGAGCATTAAGACAGACAAACAACACAACACAAATTCATTGAGAATTCTCAGACTGCAATGCAAAAAAAAAAAGAAAAAGAAAAAAAGGGGAGAAAAAAACTTAAGCCGAGAGAATTAAAGTAAAATAAAACCAACAACAACGGTATTAAAATGTGTTCGTTTCGTTTCTTTGTTTTGTTTTTGTTTTAACAAGTTTAAGACCAAAAACAACAAAACAAAACAATACGAAAGCAAGCATTTCAATCTGTGATCTCTTCTGCGATGTGTTGATGTGGCCTGATGGCAATAATGAAGATGACGATCATGATGAGAAGGACAAAAACAACGGCAACGACACGATGTTAATAAGATTGCTTTGCTTTTGCTATTGCTATTGTGGCCGTTGTTGTTATGGGGTACGTATGTTCGCACATACATAAGTATGTACGTTCAGTATGTGTACAATACATGGCTGTATTTTTCTTCTTCTGCTTGATGCCAAAGTAACAACTGCAGAGTTTAACAAATAAATAAAACGAAAATAAAAGCAATAAAAAATTGCATTCTTTTTAAGAAAAATAAAACAATTTCACTATTTTTAACTCTGCCAACAACATAAAGCACAGAAGAATTGCATATTTTTTTCTTAGGTTTTACCAACAACAAAATATTTTTTATTTTTCGGTTATGCTTTAGTAAACAGTAGTCAAACGCTCGTTGGTTTTTCTTTTTTTTTCTCCAATATTTTGGTCAGACGAAATACCTGTGCTTGAAGACTTTTTTTCGTTTTTTTTTTGTTTGGCAATCCGTACAAAAAAAAAATATTTTCCCTGTATTTACCACTTTTAAGTGGTTGTCCGTCAGTTTGTCTTCTTCATTTTTTTGTTTTTTTTGCTTTTTGAAGCAACATTGTAGTTACTCAGCTGTAACGCGTACTAGCGACGAGAAATTCCGTCGATGACGAGGGTTTTATTTTGTAGAAGAAAAACAAAACAAAAATCCAAAACAAATATTAAAAAAATAAAATTAACATTTTAAACAGTTTTTTTGTTTTCAACTTTTTGTTTCTAAAATGAACTGAATAAACAACAATTTAGATTTTTAGTTCCCTCTTTAAGGAATGATATGAAAAAGTAGGAAAAAACAAACATAATAGGAGCCTGGAAAAATAGGCAACAAGTGCCTATTGCTGCTAGAAATAAAATCTTTAGATGGTTATTTTTAAAAAGTAATCGGTTGTTGGTTGGGCAACAATCTCAATATTTATAAAGACATTTTCAAATTAGATTTTGTTATGCTTTATAGCGACTAAACTATTGTAAGGTGTTGTTGTTATATAAAAAATAATCTGTTTTTATCGATCAGAATATTTACAGAATATTTTTTAGAAAAATATTGCTTTCACAGAAAAACAAAACAGTATCCTTGCTAGACTAGAAGGTAATAAGATTCTGAAAAAATTCTGAAAAAAAATTGTTCAAATAACAAAAATTTCTTGGAAAGACATAACAGTAACCTGAATTTTATAGAGAATTATTTTTTATTTGTTTTATTATAGTATTATTTATTTATTATTTTTATTATATTTATTTATTATTTTTATTATATTTATTTATTATATTTATTATATATATTTTTTTTAAATGTAATAATTTTTTTTATTACATATTTTAAATATGTAGTTTTATCTGTTATTTTTATATTTATTATATTAAATTTATTTAGTTATTAGAATTATCGGTTTTATTTTTTATTTATTTTTAATTATTATTCATTTTTAAACAAAAACATAAAATAAAATAATTAAATTATAATTAAAAAAATATTAAAAAATTTAAATTTTTGTTACAATTATTAAAAAAAAACTCTTCAGGAATCATTAAAATAAAGGTTTCCATGGATTTTTAAATTTAATCAAGACACAATGATGATTTCTATAAATTTTTCAATAACAATAATAACTGCCTTTATATTATTTTACTAAATTTATTTTCCTAATAGGTATATTTTTTATTTGATTTCTTATTTATTTTACTCTTTATTTTATTTTTTATTTATTGTTTCATTATATTTTATTATTTTATATCCTTTTTTTTTATTTTATTTAAATTTTGATTTATTTTTTTGTTTTATATTATTTAATTTTTTTTATTTTATTTCCTTGTCTTGTTTTATTTTTTCAATATACTCTTTATATTATGTATATTATTATTTTATTTAAATTTATTTTATTATTTAAATTTTAATTTACTACAGTATTTCATTTTTTTATTATATTTCTTATATGTATTATTTTATTTCATTTTTTTAATGTATTTAATTTACTGTCTTGTTTTATTTTTTTATTATACTTTTTATATTATATTATAATTTTATATATTTTTAAATATTGTTTTATATTTTAACTAAATTTATTTTATTATTTAAATTTTAATTTACTAGAGCATTTTACTTTTTATTATATTTCTTATACATATGTATTATTTTATTTAATTTTTTTTTATTTTAATTTTTTTATATTTTATTTAAATTTATTTTTTGTTTGTTTAATTTTTTTATTTTATTTTACTGTCTTGTTTTTTTTATAATACTTTTTACATTATATTATCATTTTATATATTTTTAAATATTGTTTTATATTTTAAATTTATTTTATTATCTAAATTTTAATTTACTAGAGTATTTTATTTTTTTTATTATATTTTATTAAATTTTTTTTATTTTAAATTTTGTTTTATTTAATTTATTTTTATATTATTTTATTGTCCTGTTTTATTTTTTCTTTATACTTCTTTTATATTATATTATTATTTTATGTATTTGTAAATATTGTTTTATATGTATTTTAATTTACTAGAGTATTTTACTTTATTATATTTTTTATATGTATTATTTTATTTTATTTTATTTTTTTATTTCATTTATTTTTATTTTATTTTACTGTCTTGTTTTATTTTTTCATTATACTTTTTATATTATTATTATAATTACTATTTTATATATTTTTTTATATGTATTTTAAATTTATTTTATTTTATTATTTAAATTTTATTTTAATAGAGTATTTTATTTTCTTTATTATTACATTTTTTATATTATTAATAGAATTATTATTTTATATTATATATCGTTAGTATAATTCGCAATGACTTTTTCCAAAATTGAGAATTTAATGTATAACGGTAACACTATAGAAAATATGTACATATTTTACAACAGAAACAAAAAATGTCATTATGTAGTTTAAACTTGCTGTAATTTTGTGGTTTGCAAAAAAAGCCGCTAAGTCCACAAAACTACGAAAAATATTAAAAGCACGTGATAACTCTACGAATATTAATTATGTATTAATTATTACTAATTTTTGATCTAGATTATATAAAGATTGCTATTTTGTAAAAATAATTACTGCGTTTAAAAAGTTTACAAATTTTACAAGCTGAAAAACTCCAATTTTTTTGTGTAACCTGTAAAATTTGCGACAATTAGACTAACGATATATTTTTTTTAAATTCATTTTAATATTTCAATATATTTTTTTATTTATTTTTTTAATTAATTTAATTTTATTTTTATTTAATCTAATTTAATTTTATAAAATTATTTTATTTAATTTTATTTAAGAATTTTCAAAATTAAAAAAAGCCATTTTCTTCTAATTGACTAGATTTTTGAAAACATTTCTAAATACCTAATGAAAACCCTATAAGAAATAGTTTTTCCACATTAATTTTATGCAAAAAAAATTATTAAAAAATTTACAACTTTTCCCTGACGTAGATATGCAACAACACAATTTTGAATGTATTTTTTTTTTTCTAAATTAAAATACACACAAAAAATTAACAAAATTTTAAAACAAACTAATGAATATTAAAATAAAATTTCTCTACAGAAAAAAAAAATTTAAAATAAACCACCAACACACCACCTTCTTTCCCTAAGCCAAGTAGCCAAAGCGTGTGGTTGTGTGACAACCAAGCACACGAAGAACTCAACAACAACAACAAAATAAACCAAAACAAACGGTGAAAAAAACACCGAATATTTACTTTAAAATTTTAATATGTAATGAATATAGCACAGTAATACATAGTCAAGAAATTATAAAAAAAAAGAAAAAAATTAAGCTTTGCTTACCTTAAAATTAATATACTTCTTGTAGTTAATCCACATCAAAACAGTAACAACAACAAAAAAAATCGAAAAACAATAGAAAACGTTTGGGAAAATAGATTTAAAAAATTGCGAGCTTAAAAAGTATTTCTTTTTTGTTTTTAATTAAATTTTAAAGAAATTTCACTTTTTTTTGGTTAATTCTTCAAAAAACAAAACAACACACGAAAACAAACAAAAGAAACGAAGAAATTAATTTATTGTTGTTTTTTAAAAAATTTGCATATTTTTTATTTTATTTTGGTTTTTTTTGTTATATTTTTAATGGTTATTTAATGATTTAATATTTATTTTTAAACACACACTTTTTAAAACAGAAATTTGCAAATTTTAAAACACTTGCATTCTTTTTTTCTCTTTTGTTTTCATTTAAAGTTTATATGGTTTTATGTGAAACAGTAAAAAAAAATACACACACTCCACAGCCAGCAGTTTTTTAAAATTAATTTTTTATTTTCTTCTTCTTCTTTTTTGCTTTAAGTCCAATAACAAATGCTAATGGCTGGCTTCAATAATTTATTAAGCAGTTATAATAAGCAAAAAAAAAAAAAATACGAGAAAACAGAACAAGAAATGAAGTTTTACAAATATTTTCGTTCACCCATAAGCAACAAAAAAAAATAACAAAGTTTAGCTGCTCGCGACGCGTTAACACGAGCACACAACACAACCTTTCAAAGCGATCACCAGTTAAAGACTGTCGTCTGACTGTTTAAAACCGATCTAAGAAGTATAGGAAATACAATGTGAATGTAACAAGAAGCAGGTTTGTAAAGCAAACCACACAACAATAATACCAACGACAACAACAGCAACACATGCAATTGAGATAATAAGAAATTATTTACTCTCCCCATATTAAAAAGAAAAAAATTGTACGCAAAGAGCTAAAACCACAAAAACTCACATTTTTATTTTTCTCTGTCTCACTCTCTTTTAAACCAGCATTGATAATGAGAACAATAAGTACGATCTGATCTGAAACACTGTGGTAATTGAAACACTCTATGAAGAGAATAATATACACTACACTACTTACTTACTGACTATCTGTTGATAATGAATCACTCGCGTAATTATTAAAAGCAAGTGTTATTAGGAAATAAGAGTACATATCTAGAGAAAAGAAATAATAATTACAACTGCAAAAATTTTATAAATACAAATAACATGTTTCATTGCTAGTATGGTTCTCTACTCTACTTACTATGTACATATGTAGACACATTCAAAAACCGTTGCCAACTGTTCAACAAAAAAATAAAGCGAAAAAGCGTTTTTTTAACAGCCTAACTACTCATACATTATGGGGCCAGTTATTTGTAAATTTTTATTTTAATTAAAAGGTTAGCTTACCTAAAATAATAAAATTATTTTATTTAATTTTCTAGAAAATTAAATGTTAAAAAAATTTATCGATAACAAATATTTCCACAGAAAAATTTTCTACAGAAAAATTAACGGATAAAAGAGGTTTTCTATAGAAAATTTATCGATAACATAAATGTTTGAAAATTTTTTTTATCGATAACAAATATTTTCCACAGAAAATTTATCGATAACAAAAATTTTCTACAGAAAACTTAATGGATAAAAGGTTTTCTATAGAAAATTTATCGATAACATAAATGTTTAAAAATTTTTTATCGATAACAAAAATTTTCCACAACAAATTTATCGATAACAGAAATTTTCCATAGAAAATTTATCGATAACAAAAATTTTCTACAGAAAAATTGATGGAAAAATTAATGGAAAAAAGAGATTTTCCATAGAAAATGATTTTAAAAAGAGAAGTGTTTATAAATAATTATCGATAACAAAAAATATTTTATAGAAAATTTATCGATAACAGAAAAGACAAAAAGTATTTACCGATAATATAAATTTTCTGTGGTTTATTAATCGACAACAGATATTTTCTACATAAAATGTATAGACAATCCATACTTTATACCAACAATTAATCGATAATAGAAATTATCCACAGAAAATTTACAAATAACTGCCAATTTCTAGAGAAAACTTATCGAGCACAAAAATTAACTGTAGAAAATTAATCAATAAAAAAGGCTTTATAGACATAACCAAAGCATTCTATAAAAAGTTATTTGTCTGCAGAAAGTTTTTATCGATAACAGAAATTTTCTATCGAAAATTTATCGATAACAGAAAGTGCGATTGGTGTGGTAATGTTTATTTTCTATAGAAAATTTCTGTTATCGATAAAAACTTTCTGCAGACAATGAACTTTTTATAGAATTTCTGTTATCGATAAATTTTCTACAGGACAATTAGTCCATAAAAGACATTTTCCTTAGAAATATATTTACTAACAGAACATTTTAGAAATAAATATCGATAACCAAAAATATTCTGTACAAAATATAGATTAATTGTCATTTATTCAGCCTTTTTTGCCTAAATTGCCGGCAGCCGAATTTTTAATCTTAAATTCATCATCAATTAGGGGACCTTTTTGTAGATAAATGGTTACCTGAAGAAACAAAGTTATCGAATTTAAAACGATCCAAACCACTACATGAGAGCCAAGAGTCCAATCTCGAAAAAGTCACTGTTTAGTGCGGATTTTGGGCTGGTGGCCAGGTCACCACTGTCAATGGCGAGCACTGTAGGTCAATAGACATAAACAGTTTTGGCCTGAATTGGATGAACCAGACATTAAGAATACGAGGTAAAAAGAAGACTGCGCTACGTGTCACACGGTTCATGACACATTGAATATATTGCACTAGCGATGTTAGGGCCTGCTCATCTTAGTGGAGGTGAGATAGAGGGAGTTGATCCTAAAAACTTTTTCTTGAGGGGTATTCTGAAGTCGCAAGATGTATGCGAATAAGTCGCGCTACTCAAAGCCAATATAGTTCATGCCATCGGGCAAAATTCAGCCTGTTTTGAACGCTAGAGTTATGGAAAAGCCGAGAAGCCGAGAAGCCGTGGCAGACATTTGGGTGATGTTCCAAAAAAAGGGCTCACTAGGTCTTGTAAGAACATAAGTAAGGCTTAATGAAAGACCCCATATAAAATTAAAGGCTCTCTAACACATTTCCATAATAATATTTGTCTATTGACCTTGATAGGTCCTCTAAACCCAATAATTCAATAAGAAAAATGTGTTTAAAATTCTCAATTCTATTCGAAATAACTACTGAGGTTTACAGTAAGAAATGTTTACAGTTAGAAGAAATATTTCTCTCAGTGTACGAGTATTTTATATGTGCTTTCATTCAGAGTGAGTAATCAATGTCCACTACAACACACCACACCATACCACTATCACACATACGAGTACGTACATACATATTAATGACTTTGAACAAGACATTTGTTTACGATTTTATTTTTTTGTGGTTCTTTTTTCGTTTGTTGTTCTCTAGTCTCATTTCATATCATTATTATTATTATTACTGTGATGTTGTGTTGTTGTTGTTGCTGTTGTCGTTTGATTACACATATGTAAACAATAATGTAAAACAAAAAGAATAACAACAACAATAATAAGAAAACACAAAGTAAGTTTTGTTAAGTTATGCTCTGAGCTGGCTGACTTGACTGCTCATATTAAAATGTATGACAATTTGCTTATAAATGATGTTATAGTTAACACTGCTGCTGTTGTTGTTCTTGTTGTTGTTTATTGCTTGGCTTATCATAACTTAATACGTTTACCAACACTAAACACTAACGGAGATTCATAAAATGTTTGGAATTGTTTTTGTATGTTTTAAACAGTTGCCCGTGGTGTTTGGATTTAAATGATGGGAACGTACGTTTGTTCGTTTTTTTTGATTTCTTTTGATTTTATTCAAAGTGTCAATAAAAGTGACAATTTTTTTTAATAAAAAAATATTTCTCTTTTTTTGTTTTGTGCACAACAACAATACATATGGATGTATTTATGTATTATTTATTTTATGGCTTAGGAAATTATGTTAATTAAATTGCTGGTGGAATGAAAAAAGTTTAATAAAAATAAATAAAAACTAAACATAAAAAATATCTGTTTAAAGTTAAGGTTATGCATTATTCAAGAAGAAAACAAAAAAAAAAATGTATTGGTAACACCTCATAAAATTGCTGGAAATTATATTGTTATGATTTTAATGGGGGGGCCAATATATGTATGAAGATAAAAAATGGGAATGGTAATACATGATAGGTATGGGGTATTTGGCTAATAAATATTTTTGATGGGAACATTAAATATTTTTTTATTAAGCAATAATAATAAATTAAATGGAAACTAATATCCATGTAAAATATGTAACAATAACCAAAAAAAAAAAATTTGTAACAGACACTTATAAAATCTCTTAGAAATATTAAAAAAAAAATAACTAAACTTACTTAGTTGGCAACGTTTTTCTAAAGTACCTTTTAAAAACCCTATATTTAATGTAAAATATGTTTTTAACACTAAAGGAAAGCAGTTATAACTTCATTTGAATTCCTATATACATTATTATATTTAGTTGGCAACACTAAAAATTTAAATCTCAAAAAGTTAATGATTTATTAACTTAAACTAAATAATATCTAAAAAAAAATCTTTAAAATAAGTTATATTTTCTAAATGAATACAGTGTTTTTTCAATATAAATTGGCAACGCTAAAAATGTAAATCTCAAAAAGTTAATGATTTGTTCACATTAACTAAAAAATATCTAAAAAATCTTTAAAAATAAGTAATATTTTTTAAATGAAAACAGTGTTTTTCTAATATAAATTGGCAACGCTAAAAATGTAAATCTCAATAATTTAATACAAATTCACCAAAACTAAGATATATCTAAAAAAGTCTTTAAAAATAAGTCAAATTTTCTAAATGAATACAGTGTTTTACCAATATAAATTGGCAACGCTAAAAGTAAATCTCAAATAGTTAATGATTTATTCATATAAACTAAAAAACATCTAAAAAAAAACTTTAAAAATAAGTAACATTTCCCATATGAATACAGTGTTTATCCAATATAAATTGGCATTACATTATCTTAGATTTTAGTTGGCAACGCAAAAAATTTAAATCTCAAAAAGTTAATGATTTATTCACATCAACTAAAAAACATCTAAAAACCAAGTAATACTTTCTCAATGAATACAGTGATTTTCCAATATACATTGGGATTACATTATCTTAGATTTTAATTGGCAACGCTAAAAATTTAAATCTCAAAAAGTTAATGATTTGTTCACGTTAACTAGAAAATATTTAAAAGATCTTTAAAATGAGTAATATTTTCTAAATGAATACAGTGTATTTCCAATATATGTAAATTGGCAACGCAAAAAACAAAAATTGTTTAAATTTAACGGCTTATATGGCTAAATGATTATTAAAAGCCTAAATATACTGAAATAATAGGATTTGACCTAATTTTAGCTATTATTACAATGTGAGTTGGCAACTCGAAAAACTAGATTCCGAAATAA
This sequence comes from Sarcophaga rosellei, assembly GCA_930367235.1. Taxonomy (NCBI): domain Eukaryota; kingdom Metazoa; phylum Arthropoda; class Insecta; order Diptera; family Sarcophagidae; genus Sarcophaga; species Sarcophaga rosellei. The sequence continues at coordinate 7,157,107 of OV884020.1, read as the reverse complement.
TTTAACAGTTTTTATGGCTAAAAAAAATTCTGAATATTCTGAATGGAACTGTTTGACTTATATGGCTAAAGGATTATTAAAGGCCTAAATAAACGGAAATACTAAGATTTTACATAGTTTTAGCTATTATTACAACGTGAGTTGGCAACTCGAAAAACTAGATTCCGAAATAAATTTAACCGTTTTTATAACTAAAAAATTCTTAAAACAGAAAATATTCTGAATGGAACAGTTCTACATGATTTCAGCAATTATTTTAACATCAGTTGGCAACGCTAAATTAAAAAACTCTCAATAATATGATTCTTATGATATAAAAATTAATCATTATTAATAAAGTTTTATATAGTTTTAACGAGTTTCAAAAAATAAGTTGGCAATGCAAACATTTTCTTGGTATGCAAATGAAGGAAAAATCGTTTTTTTGTTTTTGTTTTAAAGTAATTTATATTACTAATGAAGTAAGTATAAAATTTCAACGTATTTAGAAAATTACCAACAAGAATTTAATAATTGGCAACGTGTTGAAAAAAGCCTTCTAAATGAAAAACAAAAAACAAACAAAAAATAAAATTTATTTCAAATGAACCTTTAATTTGAAACAAATTTCAAATTAAAATATTTAAAAAATTCCTTAATATTGCCAATGAATACCGTTAGAGAAGAATTTTAAAACATTGTATGTATGTACATATATTTAAACAGCTGTTTTAGCAACAACAACAACAGCAGATACCAAATAAAATTGGAATTTTTCATGACTTATTCGGCGTTTTTTTTTTCTTCTTTACATTTAAAAGGTAATTTAACGTTTAGTTTAGACAACTTAATAAATATTAACCTTATTGTAACCACAATTATTTGTTGCTGTTATTTATTTGCAATCCACAAAGTATTTTTTTCTTAGTCTTATTCACCTAAAAGTGTTACAAAGATATCTTTTTATGGCCAAAAGATCATTAAACTAAGTATTATTTACTAAAACAAAAAGAGAGGGAGAGAGCGAGAGAGGGAGAGAAGAAAAATGTTGATTTTTATTTATGGGGGTCTTTTAAAATTTAAGCTTCTTTTTCTCTTTCAGTTTTATTATATTTTATTTATTAAAATATTGTATTTTTTTCCTTCTTTTTCTGGTTGGCTTTTTATTTTCAGAAGACAATAGTTCATAAATTTTAAATATATATTTTTTTTTCATTGGTAAAGTAGAAAACTAACTATAAAACCAATTTCTTACAAGTAAATACAAAACTATTGCAAGTTAATTGAAAATAATCGTAAAATTTTATGGCTAAAAACGCCATATTTTGGCCATCATAAATAATAAATAGCTATAAATTTGTTTAAATATTTTAAAAATAAATAAATATTTGAAAGAGAGTAAAAAGCAATAAAATGATCTTTAAGATCAAATGTTATAGTTTAAAACAAAATAATAATAAAATAAAAACAGGGGGAAAAAATGGTTTAAAATATGTTTAAACCAGTTTAACATTCATTTAATAATAAAAAAAAAATATGTATTTGTATGCATGTATGTATGTACATGGTTTTATTATTATAATCGTCTCGTCTTAAATATTTTGTTTAAGATTGTTTTTTTTTCTAACAATTACTAGTGGGTTGTTAATGTTATACAGAAAACTTTATACCATGTTCAGACATGCACTTTTATTGCTTAAATCGCAATTAACGCCATTATTGAGCTTAATATTTCATATAAAATTTCAATTAATTATTGCGCAATAACTACGCAAATTGCTATAATATTGAGTAAGTCTTAAAATACAACGCTGTCGTAAGTACGTTCAGTGAGCATATTACAGTTTTCCGAACACTTTCTGTTGATATTTGACAACTCAAATGTCAACAACGACAAAAAACACAACAAAACAATGTTTTTGAAACAACCAGCTGTTTTGTGTTTACCAGCTGTCAAATGAATATTGCTTATATTATGTCTGAACACTTAAAATATTGTACTCAAATAACCGAATATTGACTCAATAAAAGTGCATGCCTGAACATAGTATTACACTGTTTACTGTAACAGTATGTTCAACTACATTTGATGTCACATTGGTAACTTTATGCCTTAAAGTAAACAGTGTGTTCAACTACATCACATCAAACCCGAACTGCACACTTTCTAATATCCTCTCATTTAAATACTGCCGTATAATTAAAATGAATATTAATACGACCCTCAATCTGTACCTCTTCTTCTGTCGGCTTCAATCCACCTACTGCTACACATATTATTAATTAACAAAAATTTATTTTTCCACCACACTCCTTGCTTATTGAAACATTTGCGTACTCTAATGCTTAAAATGCCTCTGCTTACGACACCATATCCTATTAACTACCGATGCCTAATCGTTTGTTTTCCACAGAGCAGACTCCAATCTTGCTATGCTTAATTAAAAGATCTATTTTTCTACAAATTACAATCTCCAATCTTTCAACTACCCTTGCTTAACCTGCATAAACATGACTAAGAAAATATTGCTGTTTATGTATATCAGTCGCCAAACCCACACCTACACAACATCTACATTTGTTTTATTAAAAACAACCGACAACGAACCCCAATCTTTTTACTACCCCATGCTTAATTAAACCCGAACAATACATGTTTATTCAACAACAGCATACTTCTTAAAGTGGGCTCCAATCATGCCACTACCCTTGCTTAATTAGAAAACCAGTTTTGCCACCATCATCTCAACTTACTATGGGCTCCAATCATATACATATGGTTGCTTAATTTCTTAAATATGAATAAGAAAGCATTGATTCTACATACATCTATCATTCTTCACATACAACAAGCACATGCACCAGCACCAAAATCGTCACTATCCATGCTTAATTTATTAAGAACTCAAAATTACAAGTGGACTCCAATCATTCTGCTATCTATACTTAATCAAGAAACCCGTCTAACCACCACTATCGTGTTTAACATAATTTAATACGGACACCAATCTTTTAACTACCCTTGCTTAATTTTAACAAAGAGTATAATACTTTTGAGAGCTGGATCCAATCCTTTCACTACCTTTGCTTAATTAAAAAAAACACATTTATCCTGCTATACCAATCTTTTTACTACCCGAGCTTAATTTCACTGAAAAGTAATAAGAAAGTATTGCTGCTTTCTTTCGTAATACCAAGAATTGTATATGAATACGAACCCCAATCTTTTTACTACCCTTGCTTAATTTTTTACGAATACCTTCTACAATAATACTGCTTTTTAAAGAAAGAGTAAAAAAGTACGAACCTCAATCATTCTACTATCCTTGCTTAATCTACTTTACATGGGACTCCATTCATCCTACTACCTCTGCTTAATTTCAAATACAAAATAACACTTCCCAGAGCGGGCTCCAATCATTCTATTATCTATGCTTAATTAAGAAAAGTGTTTTTTTTTCTTTAATCTCTAACTGATTTACGAACTCCAATCTCTCTACTATCACCTGCTTAATTTCTTTGAAGGTCGACAAGAAATGTATAAATAAACCGAATACAAAATTCATTTGTTATTAATTTTTTCATTGGTGTTACCAACTCATATTCAAGTTATTTGCCTTCCAGTGTTTATGTAAGACGAACGATTTTAGATGTTTAAACTTTAATTTGTGTGATAATATATGGAAATTTAATTAATGCGTTAATAATTGTGTAGTATTAATAGTTTTAGTAGTTAATTACTATTTATTTGTGTTTAATATAAGGAAATTAAAAATTTTATATATCTAACAAAAAAAAAAAAAAACAAAAAATTAAATTAAATAAATAAAAAAAACATAAATAAAACAAAAAAACAAAATAAATAAAAAAAAAAACTTAAATTAAATAAATAAAAAATTATAGCGTTGCCAATTTTCATTCTTTTTTCTTAAATTTTTTAAGTGTAGTTCATGAGCAGGAAAACCAAATATTATTTTTGGTAATATACATATTTAAGTAATATTAAGAAAATTATTTAAAGAGTTGCCAATTTTATTATATTTTCTATATTTTTATTTCTACTTTTCTTCCTTTTTTAAGACCATTATTAGCTTTTAATTACTACAGAAATAAATACAAGTTTAATTTTCCTTCGTTTTTTTTTTTTTGGTGTTATAAAAAGTAATTTAAAGCGTTGCCAATTGAACATTTTAAGTGGGTAGAAAAAAAAATCAAAGATTTAAATTTTTTTCTGCAGAGATTTAGAGAGATTTTTACAAGATAATTCTATTTTTATATATATAGTATGTATATTTATTGGAAATTTAATAATAAACTTGCCAAATATTTATCTTTATTATGCTATAAATCATGCTCTAAATTTAAGCATACCTTTTTATTGGTCGTAGAATTTTTAATTTTTAGTTTAGTTCTGTATTTACATATTTTACGATTTTGATAAATCTAAAAAGGAGTTGCCAATTTTTATTAACAAGAATAAAGCTACAGTTGCAAAAATGCTTTTTTAATTTGTTTAAGATTTATGAATTTATTGAATTGAATTTGAATAATTTTAGCGTTGCCAATTTTATTAAAAAAAAGAGGAACAGCAGAGAACAGATTTAAATAAAAAAGGAATACATTTAAAGCAATAAAAATTGTCTTTTTTACTTATCCAGCACCAAAAAGAACTATATTGGCGTTGCCAATTAATTTTTCAAAGCCAGAATTTTTTTTATGCTTTGTTTTTTTAATTAAAAACAATTTATTGTTGTTGTTGTTGTTCTAAAGCAAATACCTTAGAATAATCGATTTGTGTTAGCACAGTTAAGATCTTTTATTTTTTTTTTAATTCTTTCCATAAATATTCTTAAAAACTAGAAATAGTTTTCAATTTTAATTCATTAAAAGTTTTCATTTTATTGCTTTTATTGTTTGGAAACAAACTTTCTCTCTACAAGAATGTTAATTTCATTCATTCATTGAATTATTTGATGAATATATGTACACATACGTACATACCACCATGGTTAATCTATAATTAAATTTAATAAACAATTACCACAGATTTCAGATAAAGAAAGAAAGGGAAGAACGAAATTGATTTTAAATTCTTAACATTCTAAATTGAAAACAAAACACCAACAACACTAATTCAAGCACCACACAGAGAGCTTTGTAGCTTTGTAGTACACAGCAATCCTATTTGCTGTATTTCTTTAATTTTTTTCAATAAGAAAAGAACAACAAAACTATGTATGGTCTTTGATTGTATGCCTGGAATAAATGCATATGCTTGTTGTAATTTGTTGTTGTCACTTTGACGCAGTTTTTAGTTTGTTTTTGTTTATTTCATTACTTTTCTCTCGCTCTCCATTAGCGGTACATATTAATTTATTTGTTTTTGTTTCATGCATTATTCAACTATATGTAGAAGCAAGAAAAGTACGAAAAAATTTTCATATGCCGTTAGATGTTTTGCCGACTCTGCCGCAAAAGTTATCAATAACATACGATTGTTGTTGTTGTTGTTGCTGCTGCTGTTATTATTACTCGCAATTTATTTTTGATATACACTTTAACCCACAGTTGTAGTATTGTTGATATTGGTTGGTGGCTGTGCTTATGCTTTACTGTTCTTGTATTTATTTTGACTTGTTCTTTTTTCGTAATTTTTTTACAATTTATTGCTTTTGCTGTAGAATTTTTTCTGCTTTTTTTTTTGCAAAAGAGTGCATAAGTTCTTTAATTTAAAATTGTTTTTGTTTTTTTCTTAAAACAAATATTTTGATTGATTTATTGAGGAAAACTCATAAATCTTTGAATTATAAAAGCAGGAACAAAAATTATTGATTAAAATAAATGGTTATTTAAATGAAATTATTAAATGCTCGTGTTGTGTTTTTTTCTTTATTAAAAAATAAATATTAAAATAAATAAATTTTAAAAATAGCAGCGTTCTTTTTTATAAGAAAAACCAGGTCAAACTTCAAAATGAAAACTTAAATGACAAATTATGGTTTAAAAAAATAAATTAAAAAAAGGAAAATTGATTAGAATTTAAGTTTTAAACCCATTTTTCGAAATATTTTTTTTTTCATTTTTAAGAACATGGTTGGCATGATTAGCAATTGATTTTTCAGTTTCAAAACTAAAGTGCAATAAAACACTTTCTTTATAATGCTTATACTATGTTCAGACATGCACTTCTATTGAGTCAATAATCGGTTATTTGAGTACAATATTTTAAGTGTTCAGATATAATATAAGCAATATTCCTTTGACAGCTGGTAAACAAAGCAGCTGATTGTTTCAACAACATTGTTGTTGTTTTTTTTGTTTGTCGTTGTTGACAAATATCAACTGTAATATGCTCACTGAACGTCCTTATGACAGTGCTGTATTTTAAGTTTTAATCAATATTCTAACAATTTGCGTATTTATTGCCCAATAATTAATTGAAATTTTATATGAAATATTGAGCTCAATAATGGCGTTTATTGCGATTTACACCATAAAAGTGCATATGTGAACATAGTATTAGGCTCTTGACTGTCTTTTGGTAAAAACCCCGAGAGGAAATGAAAAAAACTGTAGTTCTTTAAGACGATTTATTATAGACAGACGTCTGTTTGCTTTTCCATACAAACAGACGTTCGTCTGAGACAATTCATCTGTAGCCTCACAGAAAAAAATCACGCAGCATCAAATGACATGACCTTTGCTATCGAACTGCGGTTGCGGACACATAAAATTATATTTTCTGTTAAATTCTTATGCAATAAAGCCAAAATCTTTTGTGTATTGTAGCTTGCGGCACTTATGGTCTTGTTGAAGCCACATATTCGCTGACTTCATTACATTACATAATTGGCCATTACAACCCTTCAGTCAGGATTACAGCCTAGCTTCTCACTCACCACTCATGTTGTGTGCCTTAATTTCACGCTTGAGTGGCGGGACCTAAAGTTTAACGTCGACTCCGAACGACAGATTTTTTTTGAGAAACTTATCATGGCAATTTTATTTACTCTCAGAGTTTTTGCCAGAAATCTGCTGAAAGGAAGTCGCCGAAGAAATATTTTTTTTTCATATTTCATTTGATGTCTGACTAGGGATACGAACCCGGGCTTTACGTCTACCTACTAGACTCCGACGCCTTCATAACTTTCAATTGCAGGTTAAAATACTTGGTTATCATAAAGCTAGAACATTTTTGAAAACCTACAACACAATGATACCTCTTCCTTGCCCTAATGCTTATCAAACAGTCACTTTTTGCGAATGCAATTGTCTTATAGAAACAGGCCCTAAATGACGTCATTTCTCACCAATAATTACAAAATGTACTTTTATCTATTACATGGTATTGTTGTAATCTTTGTAATTTTAATTGTTTTACAATGTAATAAAAACGGAAATCCCTGTTGAAAATATTGATTACATTTCTACAGAAATTTTGATTAGAAATTGTAAAATTATTTCTCAAAAAGTACATGTTTAAAATCAAAATAAATTGTTATGGCATTAGATAGACAAAAATTGTTTATGATTTTTTGTTTGTTGTTATTATACAACAATATATGCTTATCTTTAAGTCAACAAACACCACCACCAATAATAATAAAAGAAAAAATTTCAAAACAAGGGTATTCCCTTAATAACTTTCAAAATACAATCTTACGAAAAAGCACAGCAAATTAAATGTACATGTATTTGAAGGGTGTCACCACACACAGAGCTTTATTAAAACAAAAATTAAAATTTTCTAAGGCTTTGGTTTCTGTGTACTGCTTGTATGTTAAGAACATTTTCCTTAACCATGGTCTTTTAGGCTAATAATGCTGTCTGTGCTTTAGTATTAGAAAGTCTAATAATTTTTCTAAGCAGTTAAGATTATTAGTATGGTAGTTGCCATACATAGCTGTAAGGGAAGACACACCTTGACGAAGTTGCCACGGAAAATAAAGACAGCAACAACAACAAGAACAACTACACAAAATCAGTTTTGAGAATTTTTAATAAGATTAAAACAGATAAACAACAATAACAAAAACATAACGTTATAATTTAAATCAAATCAAACTAAAAACTAAGACTGAAAAAAAAAATAGATTTCAACTTCAAATATTATTACAAAAAAAAAAAAAAAAAAAAAAAAATAGAGCCTTAGAGGTCTTATTTGCTTTTTAAGGCTAAAAAAAAAACATTCCGAATCCTAACCCTACCCTACCCTCCCTTTATATTAACGAATGGTATGTGTCTGTCAATATTATTTTGTTGTTGTTGTTGTTATTGTTGTATTGTGATTATTATTGGCTTATGGTTGTTGTAAAGATAATTATGGGATGGGCAGGCTAACTTCATGATTTCTTTCAAGCCTTGTTTGGTTGGCTCTTTTCAACTCTTAAAACAAGTGTCGTTTATTTCGACGTAGTCGTTTGAGATTTCATTATAATGATCTATTTTTCAGTCAGCAGTTTAATTAAATATGGTTTTTCAATTGTAAAATTGCAATATGTTTTTTTTTAAACTTATATTGACATTTATAAACCGCAAATGAAATAAAAGTTGTTGGAAAAAAAATTTTTGAAAAAAATGAAAAATTTATGGTCAAAATGTCACAAAAATTTAAAAGCACAACCTATTTTTGGTAGGAAAATAAATCAGAAAATTTGAAAAAAAATAAAAAAAAAATTAATCTTTTTACAAATTAAAAATAAAGAAATATTTTTAATAGGTTGGCAACTCATGAACTATTTTGGTTAAAAATAAATCGGAAAATTTGAAAAAAATTTAATTTTAATTTTTAATTTTCTTTTTCCAATTTAAAAATAAAGAAATATTTTTTATTAGGTTGGCAATTCACGGCCTATTTTGGTAAAAAAAAAATAAATCGGAAAATTCGAAAAAAATAAGAAACAAAATTAAATTTTAATAAAGAAATATTTTTAATAGGTTGGCAACTCACGTCCTATTTTGAGTAAGAAAAATAAATCAGAAAATTCGAAAAAAATAAGAAAAAAATTTAATTTTAATAAAGAAATATTTTTATTAGGTTGGCAACTCACGACCTATTTTGGTAAAAAAAAAAAATAAATCGGAAAATTCGAAAAAAAAATAAAAAAAAACTGCAACTCATATGCTTGTATTGTATTGTTCCATTTAAATGGTTTTTAAGGCCTGTTTCTGTAAGACGAACGGTTGTTTGTATGGAAAACACAAGCAAAAATGAACAACATAATACAAGGATGAGAAGGAAGAAGAGTATCAGTCCAAATGAAATTCACCGTTCTAGCAAGCTTCTTAGCTGTTAACACGTTGACTGCCAAGGCAATTTCCAGACAACTGGCAACGCAAGCCAACATTGATTTTTTGTTCTTTTCCCAGAAACCATTTATCGATACTAGCACTGATATAATATGATTTTATTTGTAGCTACGCAAAAATGTCAGATTTAGTGAGTACGTCAACGGCAGTGAACGTGTTAAATATCTTCCATTTGAATGTATGTGTGCATAAAGGAATTTAAAGACTCTAGAAGTATTAGCGATGCGAACAGGACTGCAAAGTACTTGCAGCCGAAGATATTGCTTCTTTCTGGACGAATTATGGCATATAAGCCGATTTTGTCTATGCCACTATGTTCTCAGCAGTTACGACTGTCTTAAGGTTCATTAAGGTACATTTTGCATTTGAATTTGCACTGCACTTTGCAATAATTAAATCCGGCTGACCATTCCAAATGCTTTAGATATGCTGTTTAGGCGATAGATTCACAGGATTTTAATCCTAGGTCCTCTAACCTAACCTAGGTTAGGTTAGGTGGGAGTGGTAGCTCTCATATCACAAAGCTCACTTGAGCACGCATAGCGGCCCGTTGTGACGCCACGTGTAAACGCAGTCCCTCCCTATACTGACGAAGTTTCACCAAAATCAGGGAAGAGGAAGAAATTGGTCAGCGCTAGGGCTGCATTTAATCCTAGTTACTTGAACAACATTTTTAACAGCTTCTGAAGCTAATTTCTTACTTAGTGGTTGCGTTATAGGAAACAATTTTGTCGTATACGGCTGCTCAGAGAAGTCAGAAATAATTTGCAGTCAGAAAAAGTAATTGTCTGGCAAGCACTAGGGCGTGAGGACCGTATTTTTTTAAAAATTTCTTTAGAATAACGGTTACCATCCCTTCAAAGTGCCGAGGCTATATGATAGTCAATCGTTTTTGAGCTGTAATTAAAAATTATAAACTGGAAGGATATGTGGTCTCAACATGTCAGTCCCGTGAGCCTTATACTATGTTCATGTATGCACCTTTATTGCGTAAATCGAAATTAACGCTAATATTGATGTCAATATTTCATATAAAGTCTTAATTAATTATTGCTCAATTAAATGCTAATTGTCATAAGTCTGTTTAGTGAGCATATTATAAGTAACCGAACACTTCCTGTTGATATTTGACAACTCAAATGTCAACAACGACCAAAAAAAAATGGCAACTTGCAAACAAACACAAAAACACGCTACCAAAATAAAAACAATGTTGTTGTTTATCAGCTGCCAAATGAATATTGCGTATATTTATTATACCTGAACGGTTAAAATATTGTTCTCAATTAACCGAATACATATTGTTCTCAACTAAATTACATACGTGAACATAGTATTACAACATAAACGATTATTCCATGAAAATTTACCAGGAAAATGCAATTTAAGGTGTTGACAATGTCAATTGGACAGCAGCAGTATGAAATTTGAAGTCATTTGACCTGTTAGGCTACGTCAAAGACCCTGTCTATTCGATTAATCCCCTAACGTTGCAACATTTGACACAACCAGCAGTTTGCTAAGTTAACGAACAACAGCTGCTATCAGCAGAGAGACTTGGTGGTACAATACAAAAACAAAAAAAATTGTTACATTTTTCAATTGGAAATCAAACTACTTTACAGCACTTACAAAGGAAAAAAAAAGAAAAAAACAAGGTAAAGAAAACAAAACCTAAACCCAAGAAACCAAGTTTTTTGTACTTTTTGTGTGGGTTGTTTACAAATAAAATAAATAAAAAAAATTGAAAAAAATTATTTCATAACACAGCTTAAGTTAAGGTTTCCATACAATGTTGTTGTTGTCATTATTAATTTTTTGTTGTGTTTGAAGTTGATCTTATTGTTGATGTAAATGAAAGTGAAATTATGCATTTCAAAAAGAAATTATCGCTTTATCACGATTTTTTTTATTCGTCTTCTTTCAACAAAAATCATCTTCGTTTTTTTCATTTTTTTTGCCTGCATGTTTAAGCCTTTTATGATGGCCAACATCCAACTATGGCCATATTTTTTTGAAAAAGTATGTATTTGAAAAGCCCTTGTTATTATATGAAATCAAAATAATAATTATGCAATTTTTTATTTTTATTTTTCTAATAATAAAAGAAATTTATAAATTATAGAAATTATAGATTTAATTAAAAAGATAGCCAAATAAATAAATAAATAAGAAAAACAAAATTGTTTTTTTTTTCTGATTGACAACTTCACTTACTAACTAACTTAACTGAAGCACGTTAACAGCAACAACAAAAACAACAACGAAAAATATATATATTTCAAGGGCCATTGTCAAAATTAATTGAAAAATAAAAAAAAATTCGAAATAAATTCCAGCTCATCTTCCTTTAAAACCCGTATTTTCAATAGAAAAAAAATATTTCGTTAAGCAATTGCAAACAATTTTTTCTTTCGTTTTTTATTTTTGTAGTTTAAAAGATACATGCAAAATCGTGACTATTTTTCAGCTAAAAAAAAAAAAAAAAAAAAAAATAAACACAATAAAATAAATAAAAATAAAATAAAACAAAAAAATTTCTTGGAGAAATTGCTGGCTACATAGGCTTGTATATAAAGCCCTAAATTCTACACAAAAACAACTAGTTTTAGTTACAGAAAAAAAACAAACCTAACAAAGAAATTGGTTTTATTTAAAATAAATAAATAAATTGCAAAAGAAAATTGTTAGAAAAATGTTTTTTTTTGGTTTCATTTAAATTATAAGGAAATGCAGCTCTTTTTCACTCTAAATTAATTTTCTTAAGTAAGAGAAAAAATAATAAAAAAAAAACAATGTTTTTATGTTATTTTGGCAAACAAATGCAAAGAAACTTAATTTGTTAACACAAAAGTAAGACTATAATCAATTTATAATATAATGCACCACCCCTGCACTAACCGAGTGTAGAAGTAGACAAGATTACAATCATCGTACACAGAACTATAAATCATCTGCACTTCTGTGACAAATGACGTCACTTAATTGTTTCTATTGGTTGAAAAAAATTTCTAATACTGTACACTACACTACATCTTCATTCGAACCCCAATCCACCTTTACAGGGTGCCAACTACGAGTTATTTCGTGCTCACTAACCTGCCATTTTTGTGTAGCTACGAATAAAATCGTATTATATCAGTGCTAGTATCGATAAGTGGATTCTGGAAAAAGAACAAACAGTTAACGTTGGCTTGCGTGGCCAGTTTTCTGAAGATTTCCGCGGCAGTCAACGTGTTAATAACTTTATTATTGTGGTTTCCCATCTTTCAACTATCCCTGCTTAATTTATTTCAATATACACAAGCAATTATTGCTTCTAAGAGTAAAATCAGTCTTCTATACTCACACTGTACGTTTACTTGATTGAAAACAACCAAAAACGAACTCCAATCATTTTACTACCCTTGCTTAATTGGCCAAGAACTTCGAATCAAACAACTCTCGTTGCATATGCACACATTTGCTCTCTTTAATTGAAAGGAAGTTTGAGCTCCAATCTTTCTATTATTCTGCTTAATCAAATCTATTATGAACTGAAACATTTTTTAACCAACCAATTATGGTTGTTTTGTTTTCGCATAACAACAAGAAATTCATACATTTCAGAGCGAAGTCTAAACTTCCACATACTCTCCTTGCTTAATAAAAAAAAACCAGTTTTTGCAATAAAAACAAAACGGACCCTACCCTTATCTCTTTACAAACGATATCTGTAGCATTTCTTACGAACTCCAATCTTTTAACTACCCTTGCTTAATTTCTTTAAATAGTCACACATTACACACATATTCACAAAAAAGAAAAAAAAAGACGAAATCCAATCTTTCTACTATCCTGCTTAATTTAATTTTGAACGAACTCCAATCTTTTAACTACCCTTGCTTAATTTCTTTAAATAGTCACACATTTCAGCACACATATTCACAAAAACAAAAAAAAAACGAGATCCAATCTTTCTACTATACTGCTTAATCTAATTTTAAACGAACTCCAATCTTTTTACTACCCTTGCTTAATTTCTTTAAATATCAAGTAGAATATTAGTATGAACATTTTACAACAGGCTAGCATGCACACTATCACACACAATAATACGATCTCTGCTTGATAAAAAAACGCGGACTCCAATCTTTTAACTACCCTTGCTTAATTAAAAACTCAACAAGAACTTAAGAGTAGACACCACACTTACACACAACTTAACTTCTTAACAGAAAACGAAACGGGCGCCATCTTACTACTATCCTGCTTAATCTAATTTTAAACGAACTCCAATCTTTTTACTACCCTTGCTTAATTACTTTAAATATCAAGTAGAATATTAGTATGAACATTTTACAACAGGCTAGCGTGCATACTATTCCACACACAATGATACGATCCACGGTTTATAAAAAGAAAAAAAAACGGACTCCAATCTTTTAACTATACTTGCTTAATTAAAAAATCAACAAGAGCGTAATATGAACTTCTCTTTGTAGATACTACACTTACACACAACTTAACTTCTTAATAGAAAACGGGAAACGAGCACCAATCTTTCTACTATCCGACTTAATCGAATTTTTTAACGAACTCCAATCATTTTACTACCCCTGCTTAATTTTAACGAGACAAATCTCTTACACTTACGATCTACAATCATTCCACTACTTATGCTTAACTAAGAAGAAAACAAATGCGAGCTCCAATCTTTTAACTTGCGCTGCTTAATATGACTTTGAAGGTCAACAAGAATGATTGTTTGTAGTTGTTGGATTAGTAATAATTCATGCAATAATTATTATGAATATAATAATAATTATGAAATATAAGTTATTTTTATTTAAGAAATAATAAAATAATAATTTTATTAAAAAATAATAAATAATAATTAAATTTAATTTCAAAATAATAATAAAATCGATGATTTTGCTCGCGTAAAAAGCTGTATTTTTTATAAAAAGAAAATATATTTTAACCATTTGTAACCAAAGTATACAAGGACTTATGGAGGACGTATGTATACGAAAGATAGAGAGAGAGAGTTAGAGAGATGAAAGGTGTTTATCTATTAACGTATGCATTTAAATGAAGACAAATAACTTTTTAGATTATAATTATTGTGTTTATTCTTAGAAAACGCAATTTATTATTATTTAAAATTTAAATAATTATTTAGAAAGTATTTAGAAAAAACAAAAACCACGTAATTTGTCTATTTGCGTTGACGTTAAATTATTTAAACGTGCTATAGACAAATAACTGATTGAAATTAATGGTTTGCAATGCAAACAAAAAAAATATTTAAAAAATACCGCTAAACGAATTTATTAAATGGAATTTGTTTATTTATTTTTAATAAAAAAAAATATCAAATTTATTTCACTTATGTATTTAAAACCTGTAGCATTACATATTTTCTTTTACTTTTGAATATCGTAAATTTACGATATAAGAGTTTTCTCACTTTTAAGGGTTCTCTAAGACATTTTTAGCATGAGAAAAAAGTTTATATTTAAGGACTTACATGTTGTTTCTAATTTTGAATATCGTAAATTTGCTTTATTTGGCATTCGGAACTTATACGGAACTATAAATACATTTTCCGGTTAGAAAGGCACTTACGATATTCGGTATTTTGGAGTTTTCTATAATTTCTGATTTTAATATCGTAAATCTTTTCTTCGTTAATATCGTAAATTTACGATATAAGACATTTGCATTCTTCTAGCAGTTTTAAGTGATTTTCAACCAATCAAGTGATTAGTGAGTGATTTCTGAGTGATTTTTTTTATTGTATATGAAGAGATTTGGAACAAAAGTCAATAATTACGTGTAATTTTTTAATATCGTAAATTTACGATATAAAACATTTGCATTCTTCTAGCAGTTTTAAGTTTTCGATTGTATAACAAAAATTTGGCTTGAAAGTTTAAAATTTCATCTTATGTTTGAATATCGTAAATTTACGATATTTGAAATTTTGTATTCTTTGCTTTGTTTGAAGTAACATTGTTATTGTTTAATGAATATTTGATTTAAAAATTTAAAATTTCGTATTGTTTTTGAATATACGGAACTATAAATACATTTTCTGGTTAGAAAGGCATTTAGGATATTCGGTATTTTGGAGTTTTCTATAATTTCTGAGTAATTTTTTTATTTTATACGAAGAGATTGGTAACAAAAGTAAATAATTTCGTCTAATTTATTAATATCGTAAATTTACGATATATGAAATTTTGTATTCTTTCCTTCGTTTGAAGTAAAATTTTTATTGTTTAATGAATATTTGATTTAAAAATTTACAATTTTTGTTATATTTGAATATCGTAAATTTACGATATATGACATTTTAATTATATTTATGAAGTTCAAGTGATTTTAAGCAAAGTATTAGAAATTTATGTGCTTTTGTGGTTTTCAATTTACGATATTATAAAAAAAAGGTAATAAAAAATTTTATAATTTCTTTAAAAACTATGTCAATAATTAAATTATGCTGCTTGCTGTTTATCAATCATTTTACTTTCTTAAGGCTGAAGAGAAGGCACATATGTATCCACCCTTTCAATGGTTTAATACTGCTTTAGGCGAAAAGTTTAAGCTCATTTAAAAGTGTCTTAAGCTGCCTTTTAAAGAAATTTGATTTCATTTCATTTTTATTTACATTTTTTACTATTTGACAGCTCCATTATGTGTGTGTGAAAATGACAAACGGCTACTGTTTTGTAATGACAGCTGAATAAGACTTGAAAATATTTTTAAGCTTTTGGCTGCAGGCAGTATATCAACCCACATTTTAGTTTTTTGAAAGAAAATTATTTTTTATTTTCAAATTCTTTTTTTTTTTTTTTTTTGTTTTTGCTTTCATAACGGTGATGATGATGATTTTTTTTTATTATTTTTGTCGTTGTTGAGTTGAGTTGAAAAAAAAAAAATTGTTTATCTTTTAGCCTTGAACGGCCTTGTTTCAAGTGCTACTTTCCCATGACTCAGTGAGTTTTATTTATTGTTTGTAATTTTTTTTTAACAAATATTTGAGTTCAATTTGTTGTTATTTACTATCTTTGTCTTCTTTTTTTCTATTATTTAATAAAATTAAATGAAAAAATTCTTTTTGCATGTTCAACGGAAATTGTTTTTTGAGGTTAGAAAATCTCATCTATTTTGTTATCGATAACCGATGATTGAATTCCAACGTTAACAATTTTGTTCTTTTTTTAATTAATTTTTTTTTTAATTTAAAAATAACAATTGTTAACATTCTAGAGAGACTTTCATTGCCATTGTATGCCCAGGTGGTGTTCCAGATAAGTGTGGCATTTTATCAATTATTATTGACAAGACAAGATAAATTCTTTGTTTTTTTATTTCAAGACATTCTCTCACAATGAAAGCGGGTGGTGGTATTGTATAATTAATAGGGACATCCAGATTAAGTAACTCATCAGACATAAATTTCTGTCATAAACAATTCAAACGGCAAGCATGTCTGCCCACAAAGGTAGTTATTTGCTTACTGTGGTAGGAATGGTTTTAATCAGACAAAAATGTCTGACTATAAATAGACAGAAGACAAAAATGTCTGATAAGATAAGGATAGGTAAGTGTCCGTTTATCATGAGATATCAGACAAAAATGTCGGACGATGATAATGGCATTCGATTCGAATGTTGATCGACAAAAAATCCCAGACAAAAATGTGTGATGACAAAATGGCATCCGACAAAAATGTCTGACGACTATACAACATCAGACAAAAATGTCTGACGACTATACAACATCAGACAACAATGTCTGATGACAATCCGACATCAGACAACAATGTCTGAAGACTATGCAACATCAGACAACAATGTCTAATGACAATAGAACATCAGACAACAATGTCCAATGATAATGCAACATCAGACAAAAATGCATGATGACAATAGGACGTCAGACAAAAGTGTTAGACTGCTTGAAATTAGCAGAAAACAATATTGGATGGTAAAAAATTCATCAGACAAAAATGTCGGACGACAAAATCACATTAGCAAATCAAAAGAATATTTTGGCCATGAACGTTTGACGACAAAAATTCATCAGACGAAAACAGTCGACACCAACAAATCATGTAATTGCATCCGACAAAAATGTATGTTGACAATACGACATCAGACAAACGTGTTAGACGGCTTGAAATTATCTGAAAACAATATCGGATGGTAAAAAATTCATCAGACAAAAATGTCGGACGACAAAATTACATTAGCAAATCCAAAGAATATTTTGGGCATGAATGTCTGACGACAAAAATTCATCAGATAAAAACAGCCGATACCAACAAATCATGTAATTGCATCAGACAAAAATGTATGATGTCAATACGACGTCAGACAAAAGTGTTAGACTGCTTGAAATTATCAGAAAACAATATCGGATGGTAAAAAATTCATCAGACAAAAATGCCGGACGACAAAATTACATTAGCAAATCAAAAGAATGAATGTCTGACGACAAAAATTCATCAGACAACAACTTGCGATACCAACAAATCATGTAATTAAAATGTCTGCCTACAAAAAAAAGAGAGAAAAGTATCTGAATAAAGTTTTTTGTATGACAATGGTGACTAATGAACTCGATGAACTTGAATTTTTGCAGCATTTTGGAAGTTACATCACGTCAATGGCTGCTTAATGTTGTCTTCCAGAGATGGACATTTTTTTTTTTGGTGTGTTCAGACCGCATGACCACCTATTCTTGGTTCATACCGTCTTGTTGAAATTACAAGTTAACCTTGGTCAGATTCAATTCTTCCATTTCCATGGACAAGAGGAAGTCTCAGTAAATTTAAGGGAATTTTTTCGTTTTCCCCTTCATTTATAGAATGTGAGGAGAGCAAACCTAAGCAAATTTTTTCATTTTTTTTGTAAGCATTTCTACAATTTGCTGATAAACGTAAACATTTGTTACTCGCCTGCAAATGAAAGTGACACGTTTTTACGTTTTGTTTTACAGACCCCCCCTCCCCCATCCATTTTACAATGATTTCTTAATTTAAAGTAATTTTTATTGGACTCTACAATAACAGCAAAAAAAAATAGAAAAAATTAGAGTCAGAGCCATAGCCAGAGTAAGCAGATGGAACCACCAACCAGATGGTGGATATAGAAACAATTTTAAACTATTCAAGCCATTCGAAACTGCCATTCAATTGTAATAAGGAAGTTTAAATTAAAATAAATCGAGAGAAAACAAAACAAAGCACAAACCAAACAAAACAACCGAGTAAAAGGTTTACAGCAACAACAACAACAACAAAAAATCTCTAAATTGAATAGTTTCGTGGAATGGAAGGCAATAAAAAAGTTGTCAGTTTTAGTTGCCAATTAGATAACACCGTGGTGGGGGAGGCAGTTGGGGGAGAGGTATAGTTATAGCAACTATGCCTACATTAAACAAAAAAAAAAAATTTTTAATTACTTGGAGGAAAACAAAAAAAAATTGGTGGTTTTTTTTCAAATGAAAACTTTTTCAAACATTTTTCAAATCATTTAAAATTGTTTTCATGTGAACAAACACAGCAGACACACAGCGTGTTATAGACACTCAGTTTTACCTTAAAAGCCTGAATAGAAGACTTTCAAATGACTCCTGGAAACATAAAATATCAGAATAGAAAACTATAAATCTGGCAAAATTTTTGTCTGACGAATATTTGTCATCAAACACTTTTGTTTGATGAATTTTTGTCACTTTGGCATTATTTTTTGATGGCGTTTTGTCGTCAGACATTTTTAAGCGATGAATTCTTGCGTTCGAAAAATTTTGTCTGAAGAGTTTTGGCGTTCGACATTAGTGCCACATATTTTTCGTCGACTTCTTATTGTCATACGTGTTTGTCTGAACACGTTTAGTCGTCCGTCAGACATATTTGTGTCGTTTAAACGTTTGTGGAAGACATTTTTGTCTGTTAAATTTTCGCCAATAGACATTTTTCTTGTCAGACATTTTTGTCGGTTGAATTTTTTTTTCGTTGAACGGAAAATTTTTCTTATCAGACATTTTTGTCGGTTGGATTTTTTGTTCGTTGAACGATTTCATTATCAGATATTATTTTTGGATTAAAGCTTCTGTTTTGTGTCATACAATATTTTTCTGAACCTATGCAGTCATCCGACTTTATTGTAAACGTTTTTGTCTGACGACAAGCATTTTTCGATGTATTTTTGGCGTAAAACAATTTTTTGTCTGATGATGTTTTGGGCTTTGATCGTTTTGTCGTTTAACTTTCTTTTGATTGTGCGCCAATTTTGTCTAATGAAATTGAGTCATCCGACATTTTTGTCTGATGATTTTCAGTTATCCGACATTTTAATCTGATGATTTTTAGTTCACTTTCTGAGGAATTTTTGTCTGTTAGATTTTCGGCAACAGACAGTTCTATCGGAAAAATTTTTCTTGTCAGACATTTTTGTCCGTTGAATTTTTTTTTTCGTTGAACGGTTTCATTATCAGATATTATTTTTGGAGTAAAGCTTCTATTTGTCATACAATATTTTTCTGAACCCTGGCAGTCATCTGACATATTTGAAAGCCTTTTTGTCTGATTAACATCTGACGACAAACATTTTTCGATGTATTTTCGGCGTAAAACAATTTTTTGTCTGATGATGCTTTGGGGGTTAGACCGTTTTGTCGTTTAAATTTCTTTTGATTGTATGACATTTTTGTCTGATGAAATTAAGTCATCCGACATTTTTGTCTGATGATTTTCAGTTATTCGACATTTTTGTCTGATGATTTTCAGTTCCCTTTCTGACGAATTTTTGTGGAAATCATTTTTGCCTGTTAGAGTTTTGGCAACAGACAGTTCTATCGGAAACATTTTTCTTGCCAGACATTTTTGTCGGTTGATATTTATTTTTTTCGTTGAACGATTTCATTATCAGATATTACTTTTGGATTAAAACTTCTCTTTGTCTTATTGTATTTTTCTGAACCCTGGCAGTAATCTGACATTTTTGAAAGCCTTTTTGTCTGGTTAATATCTGGCGACAAACATTTTTCGATGTATTTTTGGCGTAAAACAATTTTTTGTCTGATGATGTAACCCCAAAACATCGCTTTTAACTTTTTTTGATTGTATGACATTTTTGTCTGATGAAATTAAGTCATCCCACATTTTTTTCTGATGGTTTTCAGTTACTCTACATTTTTGTCTGATGATTTTTAGTTCACTTCTGACGAATTTTTGTGGAAAACATTTTTGTCTGTTAGATTTTCGGCAACAGACATTTCTATCGGAAAATTTTTCTTGTCAGACATTTTTGTCGGTTGATTCTTTTTTTTTTATTGAACAATTTCATTATCAGATATTATTTTTGGATTAAAGCTTCTGTTCTGTGTCATACAATATTTTTTTGAACCCTGGCAGTCATCCGACAATTTTGTAAGCCTTTTTGTCTGATTTACATATATCTGGCGATAAACATTTTTCGATGTATTTTTGGCATAAAACAATTTTTTGTCTGATGATGTTTTTAGGGTTTTTTGATTGTATGATATTTTTGTCTGATGAAATTAAGTCATCCGACATTTTTGTCTGATGATTTTCAGTTATTCGACATTTTTGTCTGATGATTTTTAGTTCACTTACTGACGACTTTTCGCCGTCTGACACTTTTATGTGATAACTTTTGGTTGTCCGACATTTTTGTCTGATTACTTTTAGTTGTTCGACATTTTTGTCTGATTATTTTTTGTCGTCCGACACTTTTATCTGATAACTTTTAGTTGTCCGACATTTTTGTCTGATCACGTTTAGTCATCCGACATTTTGATGTGATAACTTTTAGCTGCTCCACAGCTTTACGTGACGTTTAAAAAATGTTTGCAATACAGTGGCTGACCAATATGGAGCCGATATAGAGGTTTTCCTGTATTCGTTTAATATCTTTACCTCGAGAGCATTTAGAGTACAATTGTTGGTTTTTAATTGTGAAACGAAGCGATTAAACGTTTTTAAATGTTTTTTCTTTTTGTTGTTGTTGTTAAAACATTTCAACAATTTTGTTTGTGTCTTGTCGCTTCAACACATCATGTTTGTCTGTTTGTCTGTTATTATTAGCAACTGTTGTTGCTAGTTATTGTTGAGATTTTATTGTTTTTTTTTTTTGCTGTTGTTGTCGCTCGTTTTCATTTCATTTCATTTCACGGTGTTGTTAATTGTTGTCTGTTTAAACGTTGTGTTTTACATCCTACTTAAACGGCTTAATTAATGTTGAAACAAAACAAAACAAAACAAAAAAAAAAAAAAAGACGATAAAAAAAACAAACAAACAAATGAAATTGAGCTGCTGGTTTTTGAAAACAAAAAAAAAAAATCTTTGGCTGGCAATCTCGTTTAAGACGTGCGCCCGCCGACAACATACGCCCACCCTCCACGGTAAAAAGGGTTAAATGGAAACGTTGTTTGCACGTTTAATTTGAGTTTTTTTTTAATAAAAACTCGTTACTTTTTATGATTTCTTTTTATATGTTTTTGTTTTAATTTTAGTAGGGAATTTATGTAAAACATTAACAATTTCTTGATCTTGTAAAAAAAAATAAAAAATTATGGCGGACATTAATTTTTATGCGGTACGTGGTTGGGAAGACTGACGACTGACCACGATGAAACCACGCTGATGATGACCATAAAAAGATGGGCTTTTGATATGATTTGTTTTTTTATGATCAAAACGAGATTTATTTGAAATGAAACGTTTATGCCACCACCACTCGTATTGTAAAATTAATTTCAAATGATTTATGGGTGGTGTTCGCCATAAGACAAGTTATAATTTTTAAAAACTATCTCAAGGTTAAATTTACAAATTTATTTCATTTTACATATCAATTTTCTACATTTTCATTCAAATTTTAAAAGAATAAAAAAATTGTTTGTCGTACGACAAATTCTTAGACATATTACCAGCCCTAATGGAATTTTTAATCACTTTATTTTCAATTTAAAAGCCATGCTTGATATCAATTGCCATCCATCTAGGCTAGGCTACAGAAGTTATAGAAAATTTCTTGTATTAAATTGTCTATTTGAGTTTTATTTAGAATTTTAATGTTCTAATTAGCATCAATTATCATCAATCATTATTCGTAGGAACTAAAAAACAAATAATTTTTCATGAATTGCTGGCTTTTAGTCCTTTTTTGTATTATTAAATCATTTTCAAGCATATTTTTTGGCTGTTTGATGCTCTAATTTATGTCAATCATCATCAATCACTAGCTTGACCAACCAAATGACAACTTTTTTTTCTACTAATTTGTGGATATTTATAGATAAGTTTTTTTTGAATTGTAATCACATGTTTGATATCAATCATTATCAATCATTAGCTTGAAGTTCTGTATAAAAAATTTTCTTATTATATTGATATTAATTGCCATCCATCGTTGGCTACAGAATTTAAAGAACATTTCTTATATTAAATTGTCTATTTGAATTCTATTTAGAATTTTTATGTTCTAATTAGCGTCAATTATCATTAATCATTATTCGTAGGAACTAAAAAACAAATAATTTTTCATGAATTGCTGGCTTTTAGTCCTTTTTTGTATTTTTAAATTATTTTCAAGCATATTTTTTGGCTGTTTGATGCTCTAAGTTATGTCAATCATCATCAATCAATATCTTGGCCAACCAAATGACAACCTTTTTTTTTTTTTTTTATTAATTTGTGAATATTTATAGATAAGTTTTGTTTTGAAGTGCAATCACATGTTTGATATCAATCATCATCAATCATTAGCTGGAAGTTCTGTATACAAATATTTTTCTTCTTTCGCATTTTGCTCGCTGAGTCTTTATTGATTTTTAAGTAAATTTTGGAACACTTTTTAAGTACTATTGCTACGCTTGATGTCAGTCATCAGCAAACATTTACTAGAGGATCTAAGCTTAAAGGTACTCTTTTAATATTTTGCATCTCTCAACTCTTTTTTTTGAATTGTGGCAGAGATTTATGAGATTTTATTTGTGTCTTAAAGCCTTAATTGATGGCTAAAACATCATCAATCACCAGCCAGGAAACCTGCATCAGTTACTTTTCCTTTAGTTTCTTTTTTTACGAACCATTTGCATCTTTTTTGACAGATGTAAGCCCTTTATTTTAATTCTTAATGCTGTAATAGCTATCAATCATCATCAATCGTCAATTTCTTTAGCTAGAGCACTTAAATAAACAGTAATCTGTGATTTAATGTGTGTTTAGACTACGTTTTTTAAATTTAACGAGATTTTAGCAGCTTATTTTCAAATTCTTTTAATGTCTTGATTGCTCTCAATCATCATCAATCAATAAGTTTACATGCTGAGGCAGCTTAATAAAGAGTTGTTGAGAGTAACTTCTTTTAAGAAAGGCTTTCTTTATAATTTTGAAGAGATGTAAGGAATTTATTTTGATTTTGAATGTTATTTTTGCAATCAATCATCGTCAATCATTAATATTATGAGCTGGAGGACCTTAATAAAGTATATTTTTAGTTAATTTAGGTTTAGGAAAACCTTCTTTAGGTGGTGAAAAGCAAATTGTGCAATCAATCATTATCAATCATTTGTTTTCTTTTAAATGTAGGCAATCAGTAGGGTATTTTTCAATTCGTTTTCGTTAAGCGCGGCTATTTTTGTTGTTGCAATTTTGTAGGGTGACCTAACTGGGCTTTATTTGGTTAGTTTTGCGATTTTTGATTTCAAATTATTTTGGAAAAATTTGAATTATTTTGTCGTCCGACAAAGTTTTTGTTTCAAAGTTTTTGGTATTTTTGTCGATCGTTTTTTGTTTGTGTTTCAACACCATATTCAGGTTTTATAACGTATTTTCTTGTAATTTTGCTCTGCAACTTATTTGATAGTTGTTGTTAAAAAATTGTCTCTTAAAGCCGGACAGACAGACAGATAGACGATTAGACAGTGCGACAACATTGTTTTATAGACAACAACAGCAAACAATTTTCACATTTCCTAAGACTGTAAACAAAAAGGGCACATGTCTCACCTATGAAGGCTGCTATAACGGCTGCTGCTGCTGATGTTGTTGTTGGATGGTTGGTTGGTTGGCTGGCAGCTTGACTGCCAAAGTGCTATCAATTTAATAGCATCTGTCCAGCGAAAAGAGTCAAGAAAATAAAACAGAAAAGCAAAACAAACAAAACAAAGAAACACACGAAAAAGGCCACAATGGGTTGCATATGTCTTCTGTTAGGAATGGTTGCATGGCTGTAAGAGAGGTGGCACGATGGCTGGCTGGTTGGTTGTTTCGCTGGCCGGCTCAATGACTGGCAAAGAACATGATCTAAAACATTGTAAAACATTTTTGGTCTTAAGAATGCAACAACATCAGCTACAGTCGCTTAGCATCAGCAGCGTTAACAACATGATCATGTTGCAGGCAGGCAGGCAGGCACAAACAACAACAACACCATAAAACGTCATCGTCAGTGTAGATAGGCAGGCACAGCAGCATAAGGCCAAGGAATTATTCAGCCACATCCAATTCACAGAGATGAGGTTATTTTTAGTGTCCTAAGCATCAACACAAACTGAATATTGAACTTTTTTCTCCTTTTCCTCTGTTTTTTTTGTTTTTAATATTTTTCAAAAATAATACCACAATGCTATTTAAAGACAAGAAACACGAACTAGAAAAGGAATAGCAAAACAAGGCGTATTGATAAGCTTTGAGTGAAGAGAACAAGGTCTTAAAGGCTGCTTCCTTACGCTATGCAGACACAAAACTAAACAAATAAAGCCTCAGATAGATCAGCCATAAAGAATTGCGACACCAATAACGGGCGCTTAACCAAAACGAATTAAAAAATACCCTACTGACTGCCTGTATCTAAAAGAAAACGAATGATTGACAATGATTGACCGCACAATTTGCTTTTCACCACCTAAACAACGCTTTCGTAAACCTAAATTAACTAAAAAGTCTACTTTATTAAAGTACTCCACCTCATAACCTGGATGATTGATGATGATTGATCGCATAAATAAAATTAATAAAAATCAAAATAAATTCCTTATATATTTTCAAAATTATAAGGAAAGCTTTTCTTAATGGAAATTTACTATCAACAACTCTTTATTAAGCTGCATCAGTATGTAAATTTAATGATTGATGGTGTTGACAGTAAACAAAACATTAAGAAATTCAAAATAAGTTACTAAAATCTCGTTAAATTTAAAAACCTAGTCTAAACACACATCAAATTACAGATTACTGTTTATTTAAGTTCTCTAGCTGAAGAAATTGACGATTGATGACGATTGATAGCAATTATAGCATTAAGCATTGAAATAAACGGCTTACATCTGTCAAAAAAAGATGCAAATGGCTCTTAAACTGGGTCCTTAAAGGAAAGGTAACTGATAGTTTTTTTTTATGGTTTTTATGGCTGGTGATTGATGGTGATTGATCCATCAATTATAGCTTTAAGGCTCAGAAATCTCTGAGAAAAAAGGGGCTGAAGGATGAACATTTTTAAAAGATTCCTTTTTATTAAGCTCCTCCAGTTAATGTTTGCTGATGATTGACATCTAGCAAAGCAATAATTCTTAAAAAAGTGTTCTGAAATTTGCCTAAAAAT
The DNA here is from genome assembly GCA_930367235.1 of Sarcophaga rosellei. Lineage (NCBI taxonomy): Eukaryota > Metazoa > Arthropoda > Insecta > Diptera > Sarcophagidae > Sarcophaga > Sarcophaga rosellei. The sequence continues at coordinate 7,131,193 of OV884020.1, read as the reverse complement.
CAATAAAGGCTCAACAAAATGTAAAATAAGAAAAATAGTTTTATACAGCTCTTGCAGCTATTAATTGCATTAATTGATAATAATTGACATCAAGCATGTGAATGTAATGCAAAAAAACTTATATAATTTCTATAAATATCCACAAATGTCTCAAGGAGTGAAATTAATAAAACACAATGTTAGGTGGTTAACCTATAGATTAACGATGATTGACAGCAATTAGAGGACCAAGAATGGGAAAAAACATGTTTGAAAATGATTTAAAAATACAAAAAGATTTAAAACACAAAAATTTATTAAAAAGGAGTTATTGTTTAGTTACAATTAATAATGATTGATGGTGATTGACACTAATTAGCACTTTAAACTAAAAAGGGCTTTAAATATGTAAATTCATACACAGGAGCTGTCCTTTAGATTTTGTAACTAATGATTGAGGGAGCTTGATAACAAGCACAGCTTTTAAATTGAAAATATTGATTGTGATTAACTAAAGGATTGGTTTTTAATTTAATACCAAAATCTGACTTTAGTGGGCTAAAAATTTAACAAAAAGTACTTTATTTTAGTTGTTTAACGAAAGTCCGATGATGAATGACATCAAATGAATGAATGACAAACAAAAATTCATTCATTCATGATTGATGGTGATTGACACAACATTAAAATTCAAAATAGAACTAAAAAAGGGGCTTTAAATATGTAAATTAATACACAGTACTTTCTTTTGGTTGTTTAACGAAAGTCTGATGATGAATGACAACAAGCATTGCAAAAAACATTGTAATAAAGCCTTGCAAAATTTATTTTTTTACAAGTAAAGTAGTATTAATTCAAGGTTCAAAGGTATGAAAAACAAATGGACTTTTTTGGTACTTTTTTTGGTACTTTTTTGCCATTCCAAAACCTAAATTAAAAGTTTTTTAAGTATCTTTTTTATTTTTAAACCAATAATACGGGTTTTACTGTTATAGCTCATGGGTATTGATGGCGAAATAATAAATAAAATGCTTAAATTTCTTTTATTCTTTTAACGTTTTTATGGCCCTTCTTTTTTTATGTACTTTTTTGTTTTTGTTTTGTTTTTCAGTTTTTTGGCCTTTAGACGCCATAATGACGGGCTGTTTATGCAGCTCGTGTTATTCAACATGTTGTTGTTGTTGTAAATAGTTGTTAAGATCCTTTTTTTTCTTAAATATAGATTGTATGGCACATTGTATTGTATTGTATTGTGTTTATGGTACTTTAAGAGGTTATAGAAGAAAATAAATGAAAATACAAACTACCATTGTAGTGTAGTTTTATGCCTTAAAAGGGAAACTTAGAAGAAGAAGAAGAAAAAATACTAAAATGGCAACACGCATGCCATATATTTACACAATTAAAGGGTACTAAAGAAACACACACACACACACATACACAAAGAAATTTAAAAGGGAAATTAAAAGGAAATTTTTTGTTTTTCTATCAATAATGAGCGGGCCTTTCTCAGTGTTTATCTTAAAACTCGTACAAGCAACAGCCACAGCAAAATTAAGCAAATTGTAGCATTTTACTGTTGATACACATACTCCCCACACTCGCTCTCTCTTACACTCGTGCTCATTTGTTTTATTCAACACCTACAAAAGCTGTTTGTTTGCTTTTAAATTTCCTAATACAGAGGGTATTTGATTGAGACTGCCTGTGTTTATGCGTGCGTGTGTGTGTGTGTGTGTGTTGAAATATGAAAAGAATTTTGTTGTTCACAGTTTAAAAGAATTGTCATCCGTAGTAAATATGTACGTATGCTCCACGTTCTTATTCTTCTAGCATAGAGAACAACAAAAACAATACGTTCAATACTCTGAGTGTGTGTGTGGTGTGGTGTGGCGTGGTGTATATTTAGCGTATTGCATTGTATTGAGCAGTGTTCTTTTTAATCTTGTTTGTACTGAGATAAACATGGTGAATGTAATAAATTTTCCACAATATATTGACTGTTTGGCACACGCAATGTGTTGGTGGTGTTGGTGGACAGCTGTATTGATAACAAAAACAAAAAAGTAATTAAAGCAAGAGAGTGCGAATTACATTTGCACTGGCTGATCAAAGAAGTTTCAAGAGATTTCCACTCTTTTTTTTTAAGTTTTCTTTTTACGAAACGAAAATATTTATTTAAAAAAAATGCCAAAGAAAGGAAGTTTATTTCAACAGGAAATTAAATGCAAATGAAAACAATATTTAAATGCTTACCAAATAAAAATAGAACATTATGGATGGAGGAAATTACCTGCAAAGAAAATAAAAAAAGAAATAAAATGAATTGAAAATCTTTTAAAGCAAACAAACGAAAATATAGAAGAAAAAAATATGGAATGGAAAATTGTTGCAATCGAAAGTTTTTTAAAGAAATGTTTCTTCAAAAATTTTTTCCGATTGAAAACTATGGTTGATAAGGCAGTTAAAGATGGCTGTCTACCCAAAAATATTCAATATACATGTTTAGGCCATATAGAGCCCATTGTTGCACGACAGTTTGTTACATTTTCCCCTAGTCTGGGAGGCATTCGGGACAAACTACCAATGCTCATGGCTTACAATTCACTTAGATTATCAATATAAGGGGTGATTTTTAAGAGCTATAGGAAATTAAAAAAAAGTACATAAAATTCAGAAAAATGCATGAAATCTGTATTTGAATCGATAGTACGGTCCATATAATTTAATGTTTGACGATTATTTCATGCAAATGTTGACCGCGACTGCGCCTCAAATGGTCCATCCGCTTAGTCCAATTTTGGCATACTCTTTCCAACATTTCGGCCGGTATCTCACGAATAAATGCTTCAATGTTGTCTTCCAATGCGTCAATTGAAGTGGGCTTGTCTGTATAGACATGAGCTTTAACATAGCCCCACAAAAAATAGTCTAAAGGCGTTAAATCGCACGATCTAGTCGGCCAATTGACCGGTCTCGAACGCGAAATAAAATGTTCACCGAACTCGCCTCTCAATAAGTCCATTGTTACGTCGTGTATGCGTGCTGTGTGGCATGTGTCATGCAAGTCAAGCTCTTGCATTTTGGGCAAACAAAAAAAGTTGGATGTCATCTCACGGTAGCGCTAACCATTCACAGTTACGTTACGATTCGCAGCATCTTTGAAGAAGCACGGTCCAATGATGCCACCAGCCCATAAACCGCACCAAACTGTGACTTTTTCTAGATGCATTGGTAGCTTTTGCAATGCTTCTGACTGATCTTCACTCCAAAATTGACAATTCTGCTTATTTACGTATCCCCAATAGCCGCTTCAGTGGGTCGATTAAACTGACCATAAAATGAAAGAAGCGTGCGATGAACTTTCTTAACAGAGCACGCATTTTGATAATAAAATTCAATGATTTGCAAACGTTGTTCGTTTGTAAGACGATTCATGGTTAAATTATAGACCAAACTGAAGATGTTTGAAAGTGAAACAAAACACGAAACGTGCGTGAGCTGTTTAAACCAGTGTTGCCAAAAAGATAATAGCTAAAAAATCACCATTTAATCACACTAGAAGTCGCTGTAGTCTGGTAGATAATGTGTTAGCTTATTGGACGCGAGCACATGGTTCAAACCCAAGCTCAGTCATCTCCGAAAAAAAAAAACAAACGAAATATGAAAAATATTTCTTCGCTGATTCCTTCTCAGCAGTCTTCTGGCAAAAGCTTGTGAAAGTAAACAAAATTGCCATGAAAAGTTACTCAAAAATCTGTTTTTCAGAGTCGACTTTCGGTTTTGCAACTCATGGATAAAATTAACACACACACAACATGGATGTTGTAAGAAGCTAGGTCATAATACTAAGGCGAACAACTTCCCAGCCTTATGGACTAAGCGCTATTCCAATCGAATTCATAAAAATTCTCCGCCACCCATATTTCCTATTCAAATTGAAGCCATCAGTGATGATTTCTATTCTCATTTAATTTAGAATTTTCTACAGAAAAATATAAAATAGGGAATGTCGTCACTGTCTCGACCTTTCTGGGTGCTTTAGTGTCTCACTGGTCTGGGTTCCCGGACATAGTAACATTCCGGGGAACTGTAGGGCCGATGAGCTCACCAGAGCTGGGGCACTCCTTTCGGAATCCTCTTCAGTAGACTTGTGGGTATGCCACTCGCCTCGGTCAAGCTGGCTATTGCGCGGAAATTCTTTCTAGACGTCAACCTATGCTGGGCCAATGAGGAATCCTGCTCTTTCGCTAGACTCACCTGGCCCCTGATGGATAGAAGGCTTACCAACCAGTTACTTGGACTTGGTCGTGGCATCATCTCAATCACAGTGGCCATGCTTACAGGTCATTGTGTTATGGGTGGACAAGCGGAAAGGATGCGGCTCCCATTTAACGACTTCTGCCGTGGATGCAGACCCGCTGAGGAAGAGTAGACTGTTATCCACTTTCTTTGTCCCATCTTTTGCGAGGTGCAGATATTGGTTGTTTGGCTCTCCATTTCTTGTCAGCTTGACGGAGCTATCGTCTATTGATGGCAAGGATATACATAGCTTCGTTCATCAAACTTTCTGGCTGGTTTTCCAGTGTGGGGTAGTCGTGCTTTGATGTGCAGCCCCTGCGCTGACCAACTTCCTACTCTTCTCTGATTTTGGTGGAAGTTGGTCAGTACAGAGACTGCGTTCACTCGTGGCACCACAACGGGCCTCTCTGCGTGCTCAAGTGAGCTCTTTGATATCAGAGCTACCACTTCGACCTAACCTAACGTAACAGAAAAATACAAGTTTACTGCAAAAAAATTAATGTTATCGATAAATTATTTGCCTTCCGATGTTTACTACAACTTTTTTTAGAGTTTTAAAATTTCTTTTTTTTTTCTATAGAAATTATAACATGATTTTTAATAATTGTTTTAATGTTTTTAACGTTAAAACAAAAAAAAAAAAAATAATGATAATATTTTAGTGGGAGCTAGCTAATGAACATTAACAACGACGAAATAAAATCTGTACAAAATTTTTAATTTAAAAAATAAAAAAAAAAAATTAAACTTATTTCGCTACCCATTAACTTTGGCTAATCATGGTAATTAATTATCAACATGAAGCGAAGGGAATTGTGTAAAAAAAAAGTATTTTTTTTCAAGTTTTATTTTCAAAAAGAAAACAGAAAACCATAAAAACAAACTTCATTAAAAGAAGACAGCATGAACAAAAGCTTCAAAATGAAATTGAAATGAAAGGAAAAAAAAAAACAAAAAACAAGAAGATAGCGAGCGAAAGAAAGAAGAGCATTTAAAAAAAAACAAAGAAATAAATAAATTGGTTCAAAGCCCGCATTTTGCACAGCAGGAATATAATCAACTTAATGATTCAAATAAATAAATAAATTAAAAGTAATAATAATGTTTTTTGTTTAGTTTTTTTTTGTAATTTTTTTTTCCATTTTAAAGACATGATTTTCAAAACTCAAGTTACACAATAATTTTTATGTTATTTTTTTTAAGTATGTATACATAGGAGTTATTATTACTTTTTAAATGTCATAGAAATGTTAGTGAATTGTGGGGTTTTTTTTGCAATAAAATTGCCTGTTAACTTAACGTATGTACAATAACGATTTGTTTTGTTTACATTTTCCAATAATGAAAATAAAGTGTTGGAAAGCGTTGTTTGTATACGAAAACAAATAACAACACACGAAAATAAATAAAGGTTTTCAATAAAATACTGTTAAAAAAATATTAAGTAACATTAAAAGGATGGCAAACACAAATAAAATGGACAACAACAAGCGCAATAGCAATAACAGAGCGAAAAATATCCACTTCATGGGAGAGAATTTAAATAAAATCCCTCTATTAAAAAATAAAAACAATTGATCGTATTAAAAGTGCCAAAGCCATGCTACATTTGTAACACAGCAAAACTAAATACTACGAGTAGCACAACACAACAATTACAAAAAGTTCAATAACAACAGAACACACACACAAAGAAAAACGCTCACACCAAACATCAACAGAGAAAGTTTAAATCAAACTCGTCTACATTGCATCATATTAAGCATGTACGGTATCAAACACTTACAGCAGCACAACGAAGGCAAAGTAATTATGAAACGCAGCAAAAAATAACAACAAGAACAATGTTATACCACCCGATTATTTTAAAATCAACAACAGCCATGATAAAATAATGCTCAAAGACTAGTTGAGAGAACAAGAAAAAAAAACACTCAAACATCAATTCAAATTGAAAGGGTGGTGGTGAAATATTTTTTTAGTAGGAGACAAATTACAACACGCCTAACGACAAGGAGAGCATAATATTCAAGGTTAATTTCTTAATAAGAACTGTATGCTGAAGTACATGTGCAATCATGCATGCGTGTGTAAAATATTAAATGGGATGAAGAGAAACAACCAAACTCTCCGTATTAATAATGATACTGTAAGTAAACGAGCATTAATAAAACAACAATCATATTATCACTCTCGTATATAATATGTATGGAAAGGAAAGAGGGAACTCTTACGAAATTCTTATGAGTGGGAGTGTTTATTACAAAAACAATAACAAAGAAAGCAGACTTATTAGAGGTTACATACTTTCTAATTGCATATCGAAAATGGTAGTCATATGAATATTTTACTCAAGGAGTTTTTACAAAAACAAAGTAGTATATAACGGAAGTAACTACAATTTTATTGTTGAAAATGAATGAAAATATAAGGCAGGGTTGTTTATTATGAATTTACAGGAAATGTAAAGTATTTTCAAAACAAAATTTGTTTAATATCGTAAAGAATTTTATAATCTATCTATACACATATGTATATAAAAATGAATGTTTGTTTGTATGCAACTTATAGAATCGTAAACTATGGCTGCCTTCCAAAATGTTAGTTGCTTTATGTTTGAACTAAGCATCGTGTTTCATAATGCCGCTGTACAAAATATATACAATGTATTCTATTTCAAAACGTCGTCAATGTGTATTTTTAACGCAGTCAAAAAGCAATCAGGCATCGGATTTATAGTTGATGCATTGTTTGGTTACTTTGCATATCAACATAGTTTATATACAGTAGTAGAACTGTATACAAACTTTGTATTGATACATTTTGGAAGGCAGCCTGTGTATTTAATCATGTCGTTAGCATAATTCGCAAAGACGCTAAGTCCACTTTTTTCCAAAATTCAGATTTTAATGCAAAACGGTAACATTGTGCAAAACACATATTTTACAACAACAAAAAATGTCATTGTGTAGTTTAAAGTTGTTGTAATTTTGTGGTTGGCAAAAACGCTAAGTCCACAAAATTACGAAAAATATTAAAAACAGGTGCTAATTTTTTGATTTAATTTGAATTTTTCGAGTTGATTTTTGATCTAGGTCATTTAAAGAGAGCTATTTTGTAAAAATAATTGCGTTTAAAAAGTTTACACATTTTAAAAACTGGAAATGTTACAATGTTTTTTGTGTCTCCTGTAAAATTTGAAAAAAGGGACTTAACACATTTGCGAATTAGACTAACGATGTTATGAGCTTCAGCAAAGTTGTTGCGCATGTGCCGACAAAGGTTTCTAAGTTGATATGACCAATTTCCGACAGGTGGCATCACTGAAAATTACTAAAAATGAATTAAATCCTAAACTGTGCACTTAATCATGTTATGGTCTTTAGCAAAGTTGTTGCGCGTTAGCTGACGAAGGTTTCTAAGTTGGCGCCGATAGATGGTGCCACTGGAAATTACTCTAAATGAATGGCAAGTTGACCTATAATTCAAGCACGGAAGAAAAGAGCATTACGAGCCTCAGAAACAGACGAGCAACGAGCATTGAGACTGGAAAATCTTCGTGTACATGCCGCTGCTAAGACCAAATCGCATGAATCACTTGAACAACGAGAAGTGAGATCGAATGCGTGCTACTCAGGCCCGTTCGTCTGAATCATCTGGACAAAGGGAAACAAAATCAATAAAATGATTTAATATTAATTGGATATTTGTGTAATGTCTTTCCTTTAAATTTATTTTAGTTGCTAGTACAGCTAGTTTTAAATAAAAACAATAATGAAAATAATAAGCTAGGGAGTAAAGTGATATTCTAAAGGATATAAAATGATTTTCTATTAATTCGTGGTTTTTCTTGATATTTTTAGGTATTTTATTATTATTTCATTATAAAAACGAACAAAATTATGAAGCGTGGCAATGTATGCACTCGCCAACATATATTTCTGTTAGAGCAAGTGTAGCCAAGCATTCGAATTTGTTAATTCCATGACATTTTAAGCAATTGGGCTTATCTTACGATTAATTTTTTAGTATTTGGCATTCGAATTTTTACCCTCATCCATTAAAGTACCAATTCATGCAACAATTGAATCCTATTGACTATTTGGAAAGCTGTAGTTATGCTAGAGTAACAGACTTTCAATGATGATTTGTTCGCAATAAATTTTAGTCAGCAATGAAGGTCATCTCTCATTTAGGGGTAACGTTAATAAGAAAAATTGACTCACATGGTCCATGAAGAATTCAGAAAATATTGTGAAAACGATATTGCATTTGGAAAAATTGACTGTTTAATATGCATTAGATTCTGGTGGTGCTACCAAGTAGTAGTTTTTGAAAAATAACTCTCTAATACTACGTTCAGACATGCACTTTTATTGAGCTAATATTCGGTTATTTGAGTACAATACTTCAAGTATTCAGATATAATATAAGCAATATTCATTTCAAAGCTGGTTGTTGTTTGTCGTTGTTGACATTTGAGTTGTCAAATATCAATAGAAAGTGTTCGGAAAACTGTAATATGTTCACTGAACGTACTTATGACTGGGCTGTATTTTTAGTTTTACTCAATATTATAACAATTTGAGTATTTATTGCGCAATAATTAATTGAAATTTTATATGAAATATTGAGCTCAATAATGGCGTTTATTGTGATTTCCGCAATAAAAGTGTCTGTGCGAACATAGTATAAGAAACGTTGCTGACAATTCAGAGTATTATTACAAACAAATTATTTTGATCTACAATTGAAGTCTATGAACCGGTTAGTATATGGTGCCAATAGGTCCTTGCTACGACCATACCAAATGGACGATTTTGGCATTATTGTATGCGAAGTTCCAAAAAGGCTGTAATTTTACAAAATAAGACTTACAGAACCTTTAAATTTTTTGACTAAATTCAGAATATTAGGCCGAATTATTTAAACAAGATGTTGCCACAGGGCAAAACGATATAACCGATATGGGCTTTATTGCATGCGATATTTAAAGTCGACTCCGAACGAAAGATTTTTCAGAAGCTTTTCACGGCAGATTTATTTACTCTCAGAGGTTTTTCCAGAAATCTGCTGAGAGGAAGTCGTCGAAGAAATATTTTTTTTAATTTCGTTTTGATGTCTGACCTTGGTCTGGAACCCGGGCTTTACGTCTATTAAGCCAACACACTACCTACTAGACTTTGGCGGTGTCAATTGGCCACTAAAACCATGCGACTTGGCGTTGGCACACTTTTGTTATGGGGGTACGTCAAAGACTGTATCAACGCGAGTAATCAACTAAGGTTAGAGAATTTAAAAACCAATATTCGTTAAGTTATCAAAGAAGATATCGCATGAAATGTTTAAAAAATTATTGAATTGAATTTCTAATGGCAAGACCCAAGCATTATAATGATATAAGTTTCAGCTTTATGTGCTTTATTTAACTTTAAACCCGTTCTATTTCCTAACTATTCAATAGTTTTGCGGAAAATTTTGTGAAGCAAACATTTCAGGAACAAATAACTGGGATTTCTTTCTTTGTAAACATTTGAAAATATATTTATCATGATTAGGTCCCTAGATTTTCTAACGATTTTCGTACTTTCATTGAGTTTTCTATGATTTTGTTTCAAGGTTTCAAATTTTCTGCGTCTTACTAATAAAATATTTGTTTTCTTCATTTTTTTCTTTGCTTTTTATTAAAAAAAATTGGCAAATAATGCCTTTAGCAAAATGATGACATCATTTATTAAGAAATTTTATTTTCCAATTTTGTTTTTTTATTTGGTTTTCTATCAATGATTTGCTTGATTTTGATAAATTTCTTTTAATTAGTGAATTAAAATTCGGTTGTTTTGTATTTTTTTTTTCTTAGCAAAAAACACATTTTTTGACAATTTTTTTTTTGTCATGGCTTGAACTAATAAAAGATAGATAGATAGATAGTATGAAGAGAAATGAAAGATATTTTTTAATTAAATAGCTTGTTTTGTTAAGGTTTTTTTTCACTGTTTTTTTTTATATATAAAGATAACAATAATTAGTGAGGAATTTAAAAATGTGAAATATATAAATTGTATAATGGAATGATTTTGCGGTTAGATGATGTGTTTGATTTGATTAGAAATAACAATAAATTGTAACTTTTGGTTGTTTTTAATTTAAAAAAAAATTTTTTTTTGCTTTCAAAATAACAATAAAATTACACACACAACACAATAAGAAAAGAAAGGCTGTTTAAGTAATCCCAACCCTGGACACAAATGCAAATGTAAACAAAGAAATACACACAATGACTGGATGTATGCTTACATTTGCATTTCAACTCACTCTCTCTCACTATTACAACACTCCCTCACAAAGCTGTATTACTTTGTTGTCATATTGAAAGCAAGAGATTAACGGTAAAATAAAAATGTTGTGTTGTTATAATATCCCTGTGATTGATTGTAAATATTCTTTAGAAATCGAGTTTGTATGCGAGTGAGGGGTAGAGAGAGAAAGGGTTAACGAGAGTACATGTAACGGCATGCAAATTGTGTGTGTGTAAACAACTGAGTGTAGTAAAAATGTAAACAAAAGTCCTCAATTAAATCCACAGTGTGAACTGTAATAAATGGTTTGAAGGGTTGTAAGTGTATTTGAAGGATAAAAGAGGACTTTTATTGTATTTTTTCTTAAAAGTATGCAACATTGTAGTGAAATTAAATTATTTACAAAGAGTATTATGTGTTGTCGCGGTACGCTTATTAGACGTAAACCGGGTTCGAGCCCCAGGCCAGTCATCAAAACGAAATATGAGAAAAAAAATATTTCTTCGGCGACTTCCTCTCAGCAGATTTCTGGCAAAAACTCTGAGAGTAAATAAAATTGCCTTGAAAAGTTTCTCAAAATCTGCCGTTCGGAGTCGAAGTTAAACTGTAGGTCCCGCCACTCATGTATAAAATTAAGGCACACAACATGAGTGGTGTGAGAAGCTAGGCCGTAATCCTGACTGAAGGGTTGTAATGGGCAATTATGTATGTAAGTATGTATGTATTATGTGTTGTTTCTGTAAGACAAATGGTTTCACACGTTCATCAATTTGTATGAAAAATACAAACAAAATTTTGTACTTTTGTGAACCCTTTGCCTTACAGAAACAGCACATTATTTCCAAGCTGTTTCACATCTATTCCCCTCTAAAAAAAATATTTTTTCTAGTCTTTAGTAGCACATGATACATACGTTTAATCTGTTACAACAATAACAACAAAATAGTTTCATATGATGTCATTGTAATGATTAAAAAAAAAAAAGATTTTTTTTTCAGTTTTTCTCATGCCTACTGAAATCTTTTTTTTAAATGTTTAGTGGTTATAATTCAGCCTCTTTAAGGAAATGATGCATCATTTCTTTCAAATATTAAATTCGATTTTAATTATTGAACAGGTTTTTTACAACAAAATTAAAGTAAATATTAAAAAAAAATTTATTTTAAGAAGGAAATGATTTTAGGAAATTTCTCTAAAACACAGAATGTAGAGGAATGTACATATGTATGTATGTATGTATGTATGTTTGGGTAAGAACTTAACAAGTTGTAGTTAAAGAAACAAAAAATTAGAAGAAGTAAAAACATTTTCCATAATGTTAAATGTTTTTTATGGGTTTCTATAAAAAGAAAACGTAAGCTTTTCATTGAAACGAATGGAAACAGTACACAAGCCATAAGTTCTTGTTGTTGTATTAAATGTAAAGGACGCTCAATAAGGCCAGACATCTTTAAACATTTCGAAAACAAAAAAAAAACAATTCGTTTTCCACAACATTTATTCCAAATCAAGCAGGAGATTATCTCCAAGACGGGGATCTCATAAATCAAACGACTGAGAATGAAAAAGGCTCAGGTCAGACATCTCAAACAAGACGAAATATGAAAAAATATTTCTTCCAGGAATTCCCCTCAGCAGATTTCTGGCAAAAACTCTGAGAGAGATTACCTCCAATAAATCACACACTTGAGAATCAAAAAATAATATGAGGGACATTAAAAGAATCTCTCTTAAGCCATCTTGATGTGTTTGGATGTATTTTATCAGCCTCAGGAGTGCGTTCATATTACTTCTGGGACACAAAAGCCATTAGAAAATCTTTCTGAAGTAAAACGAACGCATTTCTGATAATAAATTTCAGTATATGAGCACAAGACGCCGTTGTTGTCTAGTACGTAGTGTGTTGGCTTATTATACGTGAGCCCACGGTTCAAATGCCAGATCAGACATCTCAAATAAAAGACAAAATATGAAAAAAAAAAATTTCTTCGCCGAATTCCCCTCAACAGAATTCTGCTAAAAACTCTGAAAGTACATAAAATTGCCATGAAGAGATTCTCAAAAATTTATCGTTCGGAGTCGATTTTAAGCTGTAGGTCCTGCCACTCATGTATAAAATAAGTGGTGGGAGAAAATAGGTCGTAGGGCGCTAGGACTGAAGGGTTGTACTGGCCGATTATGTATGTACATACATATGTATTCCTATACAAGGAGATTTTTGGACGATAAGTCTTTATGGAGATTCTGTCATACCCAACTGAGTGAAGAAAGATTATTTTTTTTTTTTAGTTTTTCTTACAAAAATAAGGGAGATTGTATTATTTTTTTTGTTTGTTTATTTTTCCTTGCAATTGTAAATATTTTACATGTGTATTGCTGCTTGCTGGGACAATATTTTAAATTTCCAAGGCCTGTAATTGACCTAGTGAGGTTTCTATGGGAACTAAACAAGAAAAAAGTGTTGTAAGAACAACAACAAATGTTTTCTATCAAATATTTTAAGATTTTATATTTATTTATGTATATTATATTAGAATAAAAATTTTAAACATTTTCTGATGAACAATGTAAAATAAAACAAAAAAATCTGGTTTTTAAATATAAGAAAAGAAAAAATTTCTTAAAATTCTTGAAAAAAGTTTTTATAACATTAAAAACTACATAAACTTTGCGTCATAGGGTGCTAAATTTTCTCAGATTTTAAATTTTATGATGTGAACCTGCTTAAACTGTTGTTAATTCCTTTGGATTTATGTTTAAAACCATTTGAATTTATTTAAAAAGTCTTCAAATTTATTCAAATTTTCTAAAATGTAATTTAATTACAGTCAACCCTCCTATAGCGCGGTGAGTGCGTACCGCGTTATATGGAAACCGCGCTATAAGAATCTCGGATTTCACCGTACAAACCAGGCTAATTCGTAGCGCGTTCTATGGAAACCGAGCTATAAGAAACTCAGAATTAGTACAAATCCCATCATTCGTACCGCGTTATATGGAGACCAAGAAATTGAAAAGGCAAGAAAAGGATGTTATTGAACGGAAACCGCGCTGTAAGAGTACCGCGTTATAGGAGGGCTCCGCGTTATATGGAAACCACGTTTTGAAAGTACCGCGTTATAGGAGGGCTGTTGCAATTTCAGCCCCGCGTTATATGGAAACCGTGTTCTGAGAGTACCGCGTTATAGGAGGGTTTACTGTACATAAATTTGTTTAAAATTTACTTCAATTTCTTTAAATTTTCATTTATTTTATTTAAAAACTACCGAAATTGCTTTTAATTTGCTTAAGTTGTTTTAAAATACAGTTAACCCTCCTACAACGCGGGTTCCTATAAGGCGTTTTCGCTACAACGCGGTCCCCAAAATGCGGACATTTTCTTACAACGCGATTTTTACGAAAATATCTAATCTATCTAAAAAAGAATTTAGCATTTAAAGTTTTACTACTATTAGATAATGCGCCATCCCATTCGACTGATTTAAGTCATCCTCATGTTCAAATCGAATTTTTACCGCCCAACACCACATCGCTATTACAGCCTTTAGATCAGGGCATAATAGCAGCATTCAAAGCTTACTACATTCAGAAATCCTTTGAGTTAATATTAGAGAAGAGGGAGTCAGCAAATATTACGGTTAAAGAAGTCTGGAAACAATTTACAATTTTAAATTGCGTTGAAATTGTTGATACGTCACTTAAAGAAATTCGTCGTTCAACACTAAAAGCTTGCTGGAAAGCACTATTACCGGAAATAGACGTTCAGGGCGCTGTTTCTACACCAATAGAAGATGCATATAGGAACATAGTGAGATTGGCGCATACAGCAGAATGTGATGGATTTGATGAAATAACAATGGCTGATATTCAAGAATTAATTGCGGACGACGAAATAAACGAAGCAGATTTAGTGGCAATGACAAATGAAGAATCAGATAATCAGATTTAAGTGATAGAGCAGAAATATTTGAACGAAATCTTCAAAACAATTTATCACCCTATCAAGAAATTTATAAAGATTTGCGAAATAAGAGCAAACAAACTTCAATGGACGCTTTTTTCAAACCAATAATCGTCGAAAGGATGCCCGAATCTGATAGTGGATCAAGCTCAAATTTTGAACTAGTACGAACAAAACGTTCGAGACAAATCATACTAAGTGATGAGGAGGAGTACAAAGTTATCTTTTTATTTTGGCTTTAATTTATTAAATCTTTCAACTTGAATATTTTACGTAGAATTGAAATTTTATTTTATTTTATTTTGTTTTTGTTTAAATAAATGAAGTGTTATTAAATTACATAATATGTATGTTCTTATGACTCAACAAATAAATACACAAAAATATATTAAGCCGATATTTTTGCTATACAAATTCCAATATTTTTTTGAAAAATTTTTTGCTTTGGAATCAAACTCTGATTTTTGTATGGAGCTCATATATCCTACAACACGATATTTTACAACGCGGCATTTTTTGGGAACCTATTCCCCGCGTTGTAGGAGGGTTAGCTGTATAATAAAAATCCTTTAAATTCATATAATTTTTATTTGGAAATATTTTAAATTCATTTAAATTTCATTGATTTTATTTAAATTTCTCGAAATTGTTTAAATTTTATTTTAATTTTGTACTCAATTCCCTAAGAATTATCAAAATCCCTTATAATTTAATTAAATTATTAATTAAATTGTCGTAAAATGCAATGAAAGTCTTTTAAATTAACTTAAATTCCCTCAAATTCCTCTAAATTCACATCAAAAACCCTTCATTTGCTACAAACCGTTGTTAGTTTCTCTTAATTCTCTTAAAAAACTTCCTTAAAAAATATCCCAATAAGTACATCCCTCTCATGTGTTAACATTACTTTATGTTTTCTCCCTATTAAATGTATTTGTTTTCTTCAAGAATTTGAAGGCCATCTCTTACTCAGTAATCTCCCACACATACGGCGACTACATCCGAAAAAACAATCGTAATTATACACATACAATGTTGCCCTAAAACGGAACAACAAAAATAAACAAACAAATAAACATTGAAACATAACAGGCCATTAGTACTTAGATGTTCTCATTTCATACTTACATACATATATAAGTAAGCAAAAAACAAATTGTAAACAAATACAGACAAAATTCTGTTTTTTGCTACAGAGGCGTCATCGCCTAATGCTCATACACAGCCATCAGAAGCAGCAGCTGCAATTAAAAGCAGAAGTATTCGGGTTTTTTTTTCTTTAATTGTTTACTGCTGCCTGCTGCTTGCCTGCCTGCTTGTCTGTGCATTTGCTAAAACTGTCAATAGTATGTCTGTCGTTTATAATCGTGTTTGCTTTCGCATACGGACACAATACAACATTGTTGCGCTGTGTATTAAACTGTTGTGTAAATATTGTTAGAATGTTTATAGCAGAGCAACAACAACTACAAATATCAAAAATAAGTGATGTAAACATGAAAGTTTATATTTATGAATGCAATGTCAGAGAAGAGTTTATTCCTAAACTCAACAGCAGAAAATGCAAAGCAAAGCAGTTTTAGTACAAGTTAAGGTTGCAAAAAACTGTATGTAGTAAACTTGATAAACAAGGGTTTTATATTAAATTTCATGGGCTTTTGGAAAAAAAAAGATTGATAATCAAGGATTTAAAAGAAAAAAATTAAAGAAAATATTATTTTTGAAATCGAAAAGTGAAACAAAAAAAAAACGTAGGATTTGGAAAGACAACCAAAATCTAAAACTCTTTTAAATGGTAGGGTTGCCTAAAAGTAGTATATACTAGGGGGTAGCATTGAAAATAAACGATTTAAGGGGAACAAGTTACAAAATAAACGACTCAATCATAATTTTTAAATCATTTCTGAAGTACAATCGGCTCTTTAAATTTGCCAAGACTGTCAGCTGTTAATTATGTTTCAATTAAGGTGTCATTTGAAGAGCGTGGAAGCATTACAGATGTAGTTAGGCCTGTGCAACATTGCAATATGTGCAAATAATGCTTCTTTTAGTGAATTATTATAAGAGAATCATTCGAAATTTGATTGATCTTAAGACTTATTTTAGTTGCTATAACAACAAGATTCCAATTCTGAATATTTTGACAAAGAAACTTATTTCCCATTTAGGTTTACGTCAATAAGCAAAACCAAGGCACATGAGAAGCTAGGCCGTAATCCTGACTGAAGGGTTGTAATGTCTAATTATGTATGTATGCATGTAAGGCACATGGGGCTCATGCAGCTTAAAAGTACTTGTGTAATAGACATTCTACCCAGCAAATAATAAAAATGACATTATGGGCCCGTATTTTTTTCGAAAATTCTCCTGAAAGAACCATTAGGTCAATTCAAAGTGCAATTTCCGTATGACATCATAGGGCGTACCAAGCGAGATGTTACTGCTGCCTTTAGTACTATTGAAGGGGAGTCGTCTACCAAGATGGGTATGGCAGTAAATGATTCTCAGATTACGGCCGATAACTATACTTTTGAAACGGGCAAGGAATTTATTTATCAACGACATAGACGTTGTACAGCGTATTAATATCCAGCGGCCGCTGGCTCGGCCATGTCGTTCGAATGGAGGAGATTGTTTCGGCGAGACGAGCATTTGATGCGGGAATCTACGGAAGTCGGCGAAAAGGACGACCTTGTCTGCGTTGGAAGGACCAAATCGAAGAAGCCCTGTCATCGATTGGTGTGACCAACTGGCGTAGGCGCGCAAGAAGCAGAAGCGCCTGGAAGGATGTGTTGAGGCTGGCCGAAATCCGTTAAACGGGTTGTTATGGCCAATTGAGTAAGTAAGTAATTTCCTAATGATAATGGACTTTTTTTCGGTCTAAAATTGAAGATTATTAACTGCACGGTACTTGAGTTCACGATAGAATTTGGCTTTTTGGCAAAAGAAGTTCACAGAAACATGAGCCAAAGTCTGATGGCCATCGAAATCATGCGATTTGACTTCGTTGAACTGAGCAAATGAGTAAAACCGTATCTACCATTATAATCCCCTAACGTTGAAGAATTTTGGAAATCAATATTCGTCAAATTATTAACCAAGAATTGCTTAAAATAAGCAACAAAAAAAAAAACTTGAGAGCGACTTTGCACGCAAACTTTGTTTATATTTTTGATTTCAAAACAATCCA
This sequence comes from Sarcophaga rosellei, assembly GCA_930367235.1. Lineage (NCBI taxonomy): Eukaryota > Metazoa > Arthropoda > Insecta > Diptera > Sarcophagidae > Sarcophaga > Sarcophaga rosellei. The sequence continues at coordinate 7,113,462 of OV884020.1, read as the reverse complement.
GTAAGAACAAGAGAAGTAAAATATGCGACTTTCTTATATAAAAAGGTAAACAATAAAGACTTAAGACACAAACTCCATTAGGCTGTATTAAATACACGAGAGAAAGAGTGAGAGAGTAAGGAAAACTCTCCTCAACAATTTAAAAAACGAACTTTGTTGAAAGTTTTGTATGGAAAAGCTTTGACCTAGTGAAGCAGTACTAAACAGCAATTCTTCCTTAAACAATAAAGACTTAGGAAACAAACCTTATTTGTATTGTATTAAATACGAAAGAGAGAGAGTAAGTAAAACTCTCATGTTGAAACAACTTAAGACACAAACTTTGTTTAGGATATTGTATTGAAAGGATTGAGTGAGAGCGAACAAAAGGAGGTAAACAATAAAGACTTAGGAAACAAACTTTATTTGATTTTAGATTTATATGTATATGAAAGAGATAGACTTAAAAGACTTAAGACACAAACTTTGTTTTTATTTTCAATTTCAAATATTTTTCTATTAAAACGTAAACAATAAAGACTTAGGAAACAAACTTTATTTGATTTTGGATTTATATATGTATGTACGTATGAGAGAGAGACTCTATTTCAAGTTAATAAAAGACTTAAGACACAAACTTTGTTTATATTTTCAATTTCAAATGTATTTCTCTATTAAAACGTAAAAAATAAAGACTTAAGACACAAACTCCATTTGGCAGTATTAAATACACGAGAGAGAGAGAGAGAGTAAGCAAAACTCTCCTCAACAATTTAAAAAACGAACTTTGTTGAAGGTTTTGTATAGAAAAGCTTTTACCGAGTGAAGGAGTACATACTAAAATGCAATTCTTCCTTAAACAATAAAGACTTAGGAAACAAACCTTCTTTGTATTAAATACGAGAGAGAGTAAGTAAAACTCTCATGTTGAAACAACTTAAGACACAAACTTTGTTTAGGATATTGTATTGAAAAGGATTGAGTGAGAGCGAACAAAAGGAGCTAAACAATAAAGACTTAAGAAACAAACTTTATTTGATATTGGATTTATATATGAAAGAGAGAGACTTAAAAGACTTAAGACACAAACTTTGTTTATATTTTCAATTTCAAATGTATTTTTCTATTAAAACGTAAACATTAAAGACTTAAGAAACAAACTTTATTTGATTTTGGATTTATGTATACATGTTAGAGATGAGCGATCCAGTGATTTTTGAAGAACGTTGTTCTCAGTGAACGTGATTTGTTAATCACTGTTCTTTAAAACAGTGATTGTGATCACAGTATTTTATTAAGTAGTAAGAAAGAGACAACTAGATACATACTACGAAAAGGATGCTAAACAAAATCATAGTGGTGTCATCAATGTTATTATTTTTAATGTAATATTTTTTTATATGAAGTTTGACAATTAAGTTTCACAGAAAGTTCATGTATAAAAGACAAAAATAAAAAAACAGCATCATCTAATAGTAATTCTGCCTCGCTCAAAATAAAATGAAATTAATTTGAGTATGTAACAATTTTGAAAGAACGACATTATTAGTAACTGTTATTTGGCAATTTCAACCACTGTAGTTACCAGTGAATTATCAATCACCGTGATTGAATCACAGTTTTGAAAATATCGCTCATCTCTAATACATGTATCAAAGAGAGACTCTATTTCAAGTTAATAAAAGACTTAAGACACAAACCTTGTTTATATTTTCGATTTCAAAATATTTTTCTATTAAACCGTAAACAATAAAGACTTAAGACACAAACTTTCTTTGAAATAAAAAACACAATTAACATAAGAGTGAGCAAATCTCAGTTTTATGGGAATTTTTTTTATTCAAATCCTCTTAATAAAAAAAAAAAACAGACAAACTTTGCCGAGTCATTTTTGTAAATTTTTAATACACAAATTCTCTTTAGTGGGTTATAGAAAGCTGAAATTCATCAATGTATATGTACAGTATCGGACAAAACATATGAAATGAAATATATGAAAGGTTTTTTTGCTGGTCGTCGACTAAATAATCCGGCCTCTACAACCCTTCTGGAAATCGTTCTTTCGCTAATTTTTAAACCTAAGCGGGTTCGTATGTGATCAGAAGACGCTGTATGATCATTTTGGATTGTCCTTTTAGTTCAAGAGTCTCCATATCGCGAAGTTTTACGTGGTCTTCCTCCAGAATGAGTAGGAGAAAATTGGAAAATCATAGAAGATTTATTTGAAGCCGCAAAAATAGCCTGGGAAGCAATATCACCTGAAATAATTAATAGTTTAACATCCTCTATGCCTAAAAGATGGGCGTGTGTCATCCAGAATAAAGATTCGCAACGAAATATTGATTTCAATAGTTTTTTTCTGTACCTTAAATTGAGGGGTGCTTTAGTTTTGTCCGCTTATATTTGTGGCTTAAAATGTTTTTTGAGTTATAACCTTTTTTTTATTGAATTCTGAATTCCTTTGTTTGTGTTTTTCAATAATAAGGATATAAATAAATAAAAAAAATAAGAAAACATTTTTAATAACTTTGTTTTCGTAAAAGAATGATCATTTTAAAAAAATGTACTGAGGGGGTGCTTATGTTTTGTCCGATACTGTATGTACATATATTTGACCGTAAAAAATATACATTATTCTGGCAGAATTTTAGATAATGCTCGGGAAAAATAGTGTGTTTTAATCTTATGTCTATTTAGATGCACAAAAGTTAAGAAAATTGATGGATTTTTAACAAACACCATTATATTGCCGGTAATAATAAACAATTGTACAGAAATTCTTAAAAAATTTTACGTAAACGTTACTCAAATCAAATAAAGACCCACATTTTCTACCAACAACACTTTTAATATTGTATGTATCTTCTTTAAAAGCAATTTTTTATAACATAAAAACTCATTACAATTATATTGTGCAATAATCAAACAACAACAATAACAACAACAATGAAATACAAAAAAAAAATACATACTTTTCTTTCATTTCTCCACACCATTTATTTGAAGATGTGGCTGCTGCTGCTGCTGGTTGCTCATCATCTACTACATCATGTGTGTCTGTCTGTCTGCCTGCTTAAGTGTACATACATACATATGTACGTATGTATACAAAGCCTTAATCAAAACGTAACTCAAGCTTACAACAATGTTCGTTGGTTTGTGGCTATTGCTATTGTTGTTGTTGCGATTGTTGTTGTTTAAATTGTTATTATTGTTTTGTAATTCTTTTATAATTTTTCTTGTTTTCTTTTTTCTTTCTTTAAAGCTTGATTGCTGCTTTTACTTCTTTATCTTCTTCTTTTACTACAACTTCTTGTTTTTTTCTTCTTTTTTCTTTTTGTAGAAATATATTTATGCTTATAATACGTTTCTTACAATATTATTTAACCAGAAAGGTCACTGCATTGACATTGATCGTGTAACTTTAACGTGTAACATAACCAATGAACATCATACCAGCTTAATGCATAAGTTATTTAAGTAGAGAAAATGAACTAAAAAAAACGTATAAAGACGCCCAAGAATGTCTGTTCTATACATTTAGACACTGAGAAAAAATCTTATAATTTTCATTTTGTAGAAAATCACTCTCTTTAGCTCAAATATGCCCCTGCGGGGTCATAAAAATTTGAAAATTTCTCTTAAACTTTAAGAAAGAACCGTATTTTATTACTCCTTCACTCAATGATTTGCAATATAAAACCCTAAACAAATTGCTTAGTCTCCCTCTCTCTCTCTCCCATCTTTAATACAGACTATTAAGGTTTGTTTCCTAAGTCTTTGTTGTTTACCTTTTGGATTGCAAGGAAGTACCGTATTTTAGCACTCTTTTTGAGTTAAAGAGGTTGAGTTTTTTTGTTGTTATTATAAAATCCCTATTGAAACAAGGGTTGTGTCTTAAGTCTTTGGCTTTTTTCAATTAATTTCACAAATTTGTTCATAATTTCTTTTAAAAATTAAAAAATTTAAGGAAATAAATAAATTTTTAAATGTTATTAAGAAAATAACGAGATTTTCTTAAGAAAAATTATTTTAATAGGAATTTTTATATTTATCTTGCTGTTTATATTAATTTTAAAAAATTTTGCTTTAAAAATGTACGTTTTTTATGCATATTTTTTCAACATAAAACAATTAAAATAATTGTAAATATTTTTATTTTATAAATTTTTTCGTTTGTTTTCAACCATGTTCACTAAAGAAAACTTGTGTAACCAATAACATGTAGTTCAGCAAGTAACAAACATGATTAAACAATAACTGTAAGTTTTTGTTGAACAGAAATAATGCATTTATTTAACAATTGAACATAAGTTTGTTGGATTTGAAAAACCAAAGGCATTGAATTGAAAAAAAAGCAACAATTTTTTTATTCCTAAACATTATACATACATACATATGTACATAAGTTTACTTTTTTGTTTGTGAGTTTTTTATAATAGAGGCTTATTTTAACTGTCAAATTAATTAACTATTATAACTGCAGCTATATTTTGCATTTTTTAAGCCTAATGACAGGTGTCAGTTCAAGAAATGTCATTATGACAGGTTAAAAAGGTTGTTGTTATAAATAAAAAAAATATACATATGTAACATAATAACCATATAAAAACATTTTAATAATATACTATATTCAAAGAGCTACACAAATTTCAACAAAATAAATAAATAAATTGTTTTCATATTTCCCATTTTCTTTAAGTAAATTAAAATTTTATTTAAATTTTCCTTTTTTCCTTCCACACAAATTCTGTTCAATTCAATAAGAAAATTAAGTTTTCATTGAATTTAAAACATTTCAATACCTTTCAAATTTTGTGCTTTACAGTTAGCTTTTAAATCTTTATAAATGTAATTCATAATAGAATATTTTTTTCTATTTTTAATTTTCTTTTTTGTTGTTGGAGTTACTTTGTATTATTGACAGAATACATTGATTGACAGTTTAACCTTTGTAATAACCTTTTTTTTTAAAAGAGAAAAATAGAATTTCTTTCTTTAGAAAATTCAATATCAAAGCATAATTATGTAATGCTTAACAAAGTAAACAACATTTTGTTTGGTATTCTTTAATTTTCAAAGAAATTTCAACGTTAAGAAAAATAAATACAAAAGTCTGTATTTTAGTTAAGATGAATTTTATAAGATTTAAAATAAAATTAAAAAAAGCTTCAAACATGCATTAATTATTTTAAATAATTATTTCCTTTTATATTTTTTTCTTTTTTTTTTGTCAATGTTTGACCACAAAAATTTCTTAATAAAGTTCATGTCTTAAGTCTTTTATTTCTTTATTTCCTTGTTACACAAAATGTAATGGAAATTTAAATAAAGTTTGTGTCTTAAGTCTTTATTGCTCTCTCCTTAATTATTTCAAATCAAAAACATACATATAAAGTTTCTGTCTTAAGTCTTTTAATCACTTTCTTTTACTCACTATGTATCTCTTACATTTTAAATAAAGTTTGTTTCCTAAGTCTTTATTGTTTACTTTTTGTTCTCTCGCACTCAATCCTTTTCAATACAAAACCCTAAGAAAAATTCACCTTTTAAGTTGTTTACACAGGAGAGTTTTGATTACATACTCCCTTTCATGTTTAAAAGAGACACATAAAGTTTGTTTCCTAAGTCTTTATCGTTAACCTTTTCAGGAAGAATCGTATTTTATTACTCCTACACTCACTCAATGCTTTTCAATGCAAGAATAAATAAATATGTTTACACATGAGAGTTTTACTTATTCTGGCTTGTATTTTGTATACACACAAATAAAGTTTGTTTCCTAAGTCTTTGTTGTTTACTTTTTGAATTTAAGGAAATACGGCATTTTATTACTCTTTTTCTCTCTTTCTCTCACTAAGTGGTAAAGAAATGAACTTTGTGTTGAGTTTCTCTGTGTTAGTAAGAACCCTTCTTCACAGAAGGTTACAGTTTGTTTACATTTAAACTCATGACAGTGTTGCAAAACGTAAATTCTTTGATCTAATCAGGTTTGTTGCTTAAGTCTTTTGTTAATTTCCTTAAAAATAAAGGATATCAAATCATAAATTATTGATTTCTTTAATGTTTTAAAGGGGTTTTAATACAAAATACATATAAATTCAAAGGGAAATTATAATTTTTAAATAAAAAAGAAGACTTTTATTGAAAAAATTAAAACTTTAAAAGCAACAACGAATTGTTTTTACGGGTTTTGAATTCTAAAGAACAAAATAAAAGAAAAAAATTAATTTTTTTTCAAGAAAACTACAATATTACGTAAGATATAAAACGATTTTATGTAAAATTTTGCTTTAAAAAATTTATTTCTATTTAAAAGAACGCTTTAAAAATTGTTTTCAATGTTTATTTTTATTACTATAACTAATTAAGTGTTAAAAATGTTTTAAAAGAAACAGAAATCATAGCATATTTCTTGCAAAACAATGTTTAATGGAGCACCATAAAAAATAAAAACGAAAATTTATTTCCAAAATAATGGAATGAAACCGAAAAGCTTAAATAAAAGTATAAAAAATTTATTTTAATTTTCTAAAGCAATAAGGCTTTATAAAAGAATAACTAGTATCTAGACGTACAGAAATATATATTTTTCTTATAGAAACGATAAATAATAAGTCTTAACTAAGACAAGAGCGATTTTTGTAGATCCAGTTGCCCTTTAAAACGTTTTGCTGACGAAGCAGCGGCGAAAATATTTTTTTTATCTCACACCTTATAAAGCAAACTTCCTTGAGTGTGTTTCACAGTAAGGAAAGATTTCTTCCAAATTTTTAGCTTCAATCCCAAGCTCAACCATCGCCAGATTGTTGTTATATTGCCAGGAGACAGCGTATTATGGCACATAAATATTTATTCGGTATAGCATTAGTTTGTGTAGGCCCGGCCCTCCCTTTGTAGTATGACAGAAAATTATTCCATCTCCCAGTTTTTGTTTTGCGGTTGTCCTAGTATAATAGGTGGTGTGTTGGCTTATTAGATGTGAGGCCAGTGCACAAACCCAAGGTCAGACATCTCCAAACAAAACGAAACATGAAAAAATATTTCTTCGGCAACTTCTTCTTAGCAGATTTCTAGCAAAAACTCTGAGAGTATATAAAATTGCCAAGAAAAGCTTCTCAAAAATCGGTTGAGAAGTGTGAAAAGCTAGTTCGTAATGCTGACTTAAACGTTGTAATGACCAATTATGTAAAAATGCCTTAGCTTGTTTTCTTCTATAGCCAGCTTTGACTGGCCTACCATCTGGCTGCCTGCTATTAATCTCAACACTTCCTGGGAAGTGTGTACGAAGCAGAGATCAGCAATGAGTATTCAAAACGATGAGTAAATTCGAATCATACTCATAATTTCTGATACTTATATGCATTCATACTTATTTATATACATATATGATACTCATACTACTCATATTCAAAGTTTAAAGTACTCATCGTACTCATACTTAACAATACTAAACTCAAGATATATACGAAGCACACAATAAGTATGAATCGCGTACGAACAGTAAAATATGTACTCACTAGAAGGTTGTATGTTTGCTTTGCTTGCTGTCTTTGTCTTTTTCTTTCTTCTTTTTTTGTAAATGCAACAACAACTAAGACTGTAAATTTTGATGAGTGATCCGAATCACTCGAATCATTATATGAGTATTATAAGTATTTTTCTAAATTTATGAATCTGAATGAGTAGGCGTATGAATCAAACATATTTCGAATGGTATGAGTTTGATGTCAACGTTGTACTCATACTCATTGTAACCTGTACTTATAAATCAATGTTGTAGTGAGTACGAATAAATCAGAATAGTCGAATTTCGATACTGTTGATTCACTCATACTCAAAATTTTATGAGTACTTATGAGTAGCGAAAAGATGATTCATTGCTGATCTCTGGTACGAAGCAGCAGTTCCAACCTTTACACTTCGCTATCTGTGTACGTAACTAACTACCTACTATTCTGATATCGTTTTCAATGATATTTTCTTTCCGTATTTAATCTTCGTAAGAGATTTATTAGACATTTGTTATCTCCAGTAGAGATTCTATGCTTATTCTAGGTCTGTTATGTTATTCTATGGCTCATTTTGTATCAAAAAAACTCTTTAATTAATAAAAATTTTAGTAAATTTTAAAGAAAAAGCTAAACTTAAAACAAACAATTATTACCCGAGCTTTTTTTTTTAAATTAAGAAAACTTAATAAATTCAACTTAAATGCGACACAAATTTTTGTATTTTCAACTTACAACCTCAATAACTAATTAAAATGCAGTTAAAAATGTAAACTTTCTCTATTAAAATAAAATAATTCTCACATTTAGAATTTAAAAATTTCAATAACTTCTAGAGTTTTTAGTTTTTATTTATTAATTTCATTTGATTTCCAATAAAATTGAATATTTACTGTAATTATAATAAAGCATTACAGCGAGAACAAATCTAGATTTCTAAGCACGTTTCTAATTTAAAAAGAATTTTTCTTAAAAATAAAAATGAAGAAAAAAATTTACTTTTAAAATGAATTTAATATGACACCTCATTTGCTCTTATTTGAAGACAGAAAAAAAAAACAAAAAAAAAAAAATAAAAAAAATGCACTTCACATAAACTACAACTGCATAGAATAAACCGTAATTGTACTCGTATACATATATGTATGTAAGCAAAGCAAAAAACACTCAAACACTTTAACACTCTCTAAACAAAAGAAAACAACAAAAAAAAGGAAAACAACAAAAATTTAAATGACATAAGCACGTATTGTAATTTAATAACAAACATAAGCAATGTGTGTGTGTACTGCTATAATAAAAACAACAACAACAACAGCAAGAGAAAAAATCACAAGTTATATGAGTATTAAAATGAATATTTTATGTGCTTAAAACAACAAATTACACTCATAAACATATACAGAAAACAATTATTCACCCATGGAATATTAAAGCTCTCTCTTACTCATTAAAAATTTTACTGTTACTACAAAAATATAAACATTTCGTATGAAAAACACTACAATACACCACACCACAATGTCTCTTAGCTAAACATAAACAAATACACACACGCACACACCCATAAAAAGAAAGAAAATATGTATAATTTTGTGACATTTTTAACCAACATTATATCAGTCACTAAGTCATTGGCATTAAAGCAAAAAAAAAAAAAAAAAAACAACAACAACACAAGATTGAAAAAACATAATTTATGGCCGATGGTTTCTAAATACTGCACACAAATTAACCTCCACCAGAGTCAAAGCGATAAACAAGAGAGACAGAGAAAGAGAGAGGGAGAGAGTGTGTGCACGAATATGAATGAATGTGTACGTAGTACAGCTATTATTTTAAATACCCTTAATAAGTAAGCAATTGTAATCGGGTTCTGTTCTTTTTTGTTCTTTTTTTTGGTCAGAAACAATTGTCGTAAGTAATACAAGCAAATATAGAAGAGTAATAGCAGCAAGAGAGAGAGAGAGAGAGAGGCAGAGCAGCAAAGAGCATACAAGGAATGTAAAGAGTTTAATTGTCTGCATTATAAATTCTAAACATGTCTGATTAAGATTAAATATGTTTTATAAAACACACAATCACACTATTACAAACACAAGCCTGCTGCTCTACACACAGCACACACGTATACGCATGCAGCACAAGTATTCGCGCAACTGCGTGTTTATGCATTAAAAAACTGCATAAATATAAGCAAAAGGGATTAAGAGGAAATGTTTAAACGTTACAGAGATGCCAGATTAATAGACAATAGCCTTATTTTAATGCAATAAATTGAAAATTAAAAAGAAATAAAATTAATTTCATTAACTTTAAGTAAAATTAACCCATTCACTGCCAAGTCTAAATTATATAAAGTCATTCCCATTGCCATTTATATTTTGAGTGTTATTGCTTAACAAAACCCTGTTATTTCTTAGTAAGATCACATACATTATCATACATAATCATTTACAAGCAGAAAACCAAAGACGAGTATATATACAGTAAAAGCTCCCATAGGCGGACACCGACCGTCGAGGCATTTTTGTCCGCCTATGGGAGATGTCCGTCTAAGGGATGTTTCGATAAAATACTTCGGGAAAAATTTAATAAATACATATTTACCTGTGTATTATTCGTTGCCAACGATAACTGTGTTAAAAAATAATCTTTAAAAATATTTTCATTAACTTTTATTTTTCTCATATTCATATACATTGTACATACGTAGATATGTATTTATGTATGTTCAGAGTAGCTAATTAACTGACATATAAAGGCAAGAAATATTATTAAGATCTAAAAAATTATTGTATTGTTGTTTGTTTATAGTTTGCTTGATTGTTTTTTCCACATATCCTCGTATTGGCTCTCTAAATTCATTAATTTTGAATATGCTACAAAGTCGTTGGACAAAAAGGCTTTTAGTCGTTCAATTTGTGTAAAAACTTCCTCAAAGGTATTTATTCCGTTGGGCTCCGAATGAATTTCTTGATCCTCATCACTAATAAGTATTTCTCCTGGATCTTCCAAAATATTTTCCATCAAATCATTTTCAGTTGAAGCACATTCATCAATGTGCTTCATTCAAAATTCTCTTCATTTACATCGGATAGTTTATAGAAATTTATTAATGTTGATAGAGGCAAGTCATATTTAATGACCACCCATCAGTTATCACATAAACCAAAACAAAAACGGGAATCACAATTTAGATTTTGTCTATGAACATCACATTACATAAAATAACAAACCGGGGAATCACCGCACTACGCAATGTTACATAATCTGATTAAGTTGAAAAATAGACACTCAACAAAGAAAAATTTATGTAATCTCTACACATTGCGCATAGTATAAAAGGGGGATATACCGAAATACAATAAAATTGCTCAGCTTTGCCTTTTGTAATATTTATTTGTCCGCCTATGGGAGATGTTTTTGGAAAAACAGGTGTCCGCGTCCGTCCAAGGGAGCGTCCGTCCAGGGGAGATGAATTTGCTCTAAAAATACGACCTAATTGACGGGACTTAGAAAATCGTCCGTCTAGCGGAGATGTCCGCCTATTAGAGCTGTCCGCCAGTGGAGCTTTCACTGTATATAAAAAATTTTTCATGGCAGGTTTTTGTTTACTCTCAGAGTTTTTTCCCAGAAATCTGCTGAGAGGAAGACGCCGAAGAAATATTTTTTTTTTTAATATTTCGTATTGATGTCTGACCTAGGTTTTGAACCCGGGCTTTACGTCTACACACTACCTACTAGACTACGGTGACGACGAACTCGAATACACTTCAATTTATTTCACAGGATATATGAAATTAACATGATTCGTTGTTTATCTCCTAGATGTGCAGTCTTTCCTGCCTTCGTAATATTTGAAAATCTACCCCTAAAACACATTTTTATTGATGTGGCATCCTTGCTTTTTTTTTTTTGCATAGAAAATATTATGCCAAGCAATTTGGCTCGATAAATCATAATCACCATATGCATTCTATACCAAACAAACACACACATACACTCACATTTGCCTATGAAAAAAAGGAGGAAAACCGCTATAATAATACAAACAACAACAAAAAAAAAAAAAGGTATGAGGTGCATCATCATTATGTCTCTCATCGTTTATGTTTTTGCTAAATAACACAGGCAGTCATACTTTAACGAGCCAGCCTTAGTGAACGACAAAGCTAGAGAAAGAGAGTGCAACGACGATTAGTGCAAATGCTTGAGACAATCTATCTGTGTTAGTGTGTGTCCAGCATAGTACATTGCATATTTATAATGTTAATGACCACTGTTTAGACTTTAAACTGTGATTTGCTATATTCAACGCGTTTGGTTTGATCAGCTTATTTCTGTGGTGGTTTTTTCTGTTTTTTTTTTGTTACACAGATTAAAATAATGGCAAGAGCTGGCAGACAAACAAATCCAGGGACAGACATGTTTATACACTGGATTTATGCATATTTAATATGAAGAAAAAAAGGGGAGAACAAAAAAACACTTGCTATGCAGTTATAAATGTTTAGTAATTAAAGGCTTTAAAGATAGATTGCATAAATAAAGAATTACCAAAACAACAACAACAACCGACTAAGAACTACATACATACATATGTACGTTCAGCTAGACAACTGTGGAGAAAATAAATCCGAGAAGCAAAAATAGAAAGAAAAAAAGTAATAATGAAACAGACATAATCACAGATTTAAAATAAAGTTCTCTAAAGCGTTTTAATTTAAAGAGGAACAACAAGAAAATTAAACCTTAAACGGTTAAATGGGTATGTTTCAAGGCCAACAAAAATTTGTTTACAAATTACACCGTATAGAGAAGCTTCCTCATGGATTAATATGTATAATTGGAACATTTTAGTGAATATTAAAGCCTTATAGTTCTCAAGCAGATTGAAAATTAATCCTTAAATGGGGGTTAAAAATGCATTTTTGGAGGTTAGAAAAAAAATTCTGAGCCGTTAGGCACGTGGTCTTGGTCCCCAAAGTACACTGTATGGCCACAAAATACCAAAGAAATCAAAATCTAGGCCTTAAATAGGCACAATAGGTTGTACTAAGGGCTTACCAAACAATTCTACTGCCTGCCTCTTAGAAACCTTGATCTGTTCATTCAAGTCTTCAGGGTCTTGATGACTTTGGAGGTTTCCTATGACTTAATGGCATTAGTCAACTGGTTTAGGATTTTATTAAACGACTGTGTGTGTCAAATATACGAAATCATACATGCATACATACATATAATTGGCCATTACAACCCTTCAGTCAGGATTACGGCCTAGCTTCTCAACGTCACTCATGTTGTGTGCCTTAATTTTATACATGAGTGGCGGGACCTGCAGTTTAACGTCGACTACGAACGACAGATTTTTTTTTGAGAAACTTTTTCATGGCAGGTTTATTTACTCTCACAGAGTTTTTGCCAGAAATCTGCTGAGAGAAAGTCGCCGAAGAAATATTTTTTTTTCATATTTCGTATTGATGTCTGGCCTGGGGCTCGAACCCGGGCTTTAAGTCTAATAAGTGACCTACTAGACTACGGCGACTACGAATCATGGTTTCATTTAAAGCTTGTATTAAAAGGACACTTTAAATGTATTCCAAGACATTAAAAAACTTCTCAATGATGCTCCAATGCAGTTCACAAGGCGATTTAAAATATGTACGTTGTTTGCATTTCGAGCTACTTTCCTGGATACATACATAGTGGTTATTATAACCGGTTTTTCTTTGCTACTATACGCCAGACTTTACTATTCAAACACACAGGCAACGTTACATGTCATTCTATTTAAATTTCATACATTTTCTGACAACTTCGAGAACTTACTGTGTTGATTTGTTGTTGTTCAAATGATTTTTTTTCTTTGATATTCAACAATATTTAAAAATTAATCATTGTTTACAAACTTTACATGCTTAAAAACTTCTATTTTAATAGATTTATAAATGCAGTTCATAAGGCGATTGTATTTTAAGCTAGTTTCTTAGATAGTGGTTATAAGAACAGGTTTCTTTGTTACATATGCCAGACTTTACTATTCAAACACACTGGCAACGTTACATGTCATGCTATTTAAATTTCATAAATTTTCTGGCAACTTCGAGAACTTACTGTGTTGATTTGTTGTTGTTTCAAATGATTTTTTTTTTTTTTTGATTTTCAACAATAATTAAAAGCTAATCACTGTTTACAAGCTTTACATGTTTAAAAACTTCTATTTTAACAAATTTATAAATGCAGTTCATAACGCGATTGTATTTTAAGCTACTTTCTTAGATAGTGGTTATAAGGACCGGTTTCTATGTTACATATGCTAGACTTTACTATTCAAACACACTGGCAACGTTACATGTCATTCTATTTAAATTTCATTAATATTCTGGCAACTTCGAGAATTTACTGTGTTGATTTGTTGTTGTTTCAAATGATTTTTTCTTTTCTTGTAAACCTTTACATGTTTAAAAACTCTTATTTTAACAAATTTATACATTTTTTGGGAGGCTGTTATGAACGTTTTTTGGTGAAAAACTCTCAAATTTTTTTTGAACAAAAATAAAGCATATGCAGTCCACCCTCCTATAATGCGGTGAGTGCGTACCACGTTGTATGGAAATCGCGCTATAAGAAACTCGGATTTAACCGTACAAATCAGGCAAATTCGTAGCGCGTTCTATGGAAACCATCTACCGCATTGTATGGAAACCGCGGAATTAGTACAAATCACATCCATTCGTACCGCGTTATATGGAGACCAAGACAAGATAAATTATAAATTATTTTTATTGACTTAAAAAGTTCATATGAGGATTAATAAAAAGATTAGAGAAAAACTAAACTAAAATATTGTTTTCTAACAAAAATAAAAAAGGCTTGTAAAATTATGTAATTTTTAACAGTCATTCTCACTGTCAGATATGAGTTCTAGTAAAATTTTTATATAAAAATGTTGTTTGTATATCTAGGCTGTGCTTTTGCGTCGAAAATAAAACTGATATTAAACCCTCTTACAATATCTAGTTACTAGATTCATTCTGATGCTGAGCGGAAGGAACCTATGGCATGTTGTTGAACGCAAACCACTCTGTACGAGTACCGCTGTCGCAATTTCAGCTCCACGTTATATGGAAACCGCGTTATAGGAGGGCTGTCGCAATTTCAGCTCCGCGTTATATGGCGATCCCTTATCATGCGACCTCTTAAACTTCGTCATGGAGAGTGTTCTGCGAAAGGCGGGAGTGCATCGCAACGGCACTATTTTTCAAAAGAGTGTCCAGCTGCTTGCGTACGCTGACGACATTGACATCATAGGGCGTACCAAGCGAGATGTTACTGCTGCTTTTAGTGATATTGAACGGGATTCTACCAAGATGGGTTTGGCAGTAAATGAGGGCAAAACAAAGTATATGTTATCGACAAGTAGAGACGTGCGGCGTATTGATTCTCAGATTACGGCCGATAACTATACTTTTGAAACAGTCAAGGAATTTATTTATCTTGGCTCCGCTGTTACCACCAAAAATGATGTCAGTCTGGAGATCAAGCGTAGGATCACTCTTGCCAACAGGTGCTACTATGGCCTCAATAGGCAATTGAGTAGCAGAGACCTCTCTCGAGCGACCAAACTAACACTCTACAAGACACTCATCCTACCCGTGCTTCTTTATGGCGCTGAGGCATAGACCCTATTAAGTACTGATGCAGCGGCCTTGAGAGTGTTCGAGAGAAAAGTGAAGAAGTGAAGTGAGTACGATGATTTCCGTATCCGATTCAACAGTGAGCTGTATGAGCTCCTCAACGACATTGACGTTGTACAGCGTATTAACATCCAGCGGCTGCGCTGGCTCGGCCATGTCGTTCGAATGGACGAGGATGCTCCGGCGAGACGAGTATTTGATGCGGGTATCTGCGGAAGTCGGCGAAGAGGACGACCTTGTATCCGTTGGAAGGACCAAATCGAGGAAGCCCTGTCATCGATTGGTGTGACCAACTGGCGTAGGCGCGCAAGAAGCAGAGGCGCCTGGAAGGATGTGTTGCGGCAGGCCGAAATCCGTTAAACGGGTTGTTATGGCCAATTAAGTAAGTAAGTAAGAAGTTATATGGAAACCGCGTTCTGAGAGTACCGCGTTATAGGAGGGTTGACTGTACTCACAATACTGTCTACAAACTTTATGATAATGATGGATGATGGATAAAATAAAAAAGGGTTCAGTTTAGATTTTAAAAAAGTGCCGATTTTAATCTGTTAAATTTAATTTAAATACGGAAATATTTTTTCTTAATGTGGTAAATACAGTTTTGAAAATCATGTTTTTGTCATTAAAAATTAATTTATTTTTTGTTTTTGTTGCGGTTTTTGTTGTAATCTTTAAGGTTAAAAAGAGTTGTATGCCAAAGAAATCTTAACTTTTTAATCTTTTAATAACAAAACAAGGAAAAAATGAAAAAAGTAAGAAACCAGACGACGGACAGCCATTTAAGTTTTAAAACTAACTTTAATAGCCTCGTTTTTTCCAAACGCC
This sequence comes from Sarcophaga rosellei, assembly GCA_930367235.1. Lineage (NCBI taxonomy): Eukaryota > Metazoa > Arthropoda > Insecta > Diptera > Sarcophagidae > Sarcophaga > Sarcophaga rosellei. The sequence goes on along the minus strand of OV884020.1, from coordinate 7,097,447 downwards.
TTTTAACGTTAACGTGAACGTTAAGCTTAAAAATTCCTCATGTATGTATTTGCCTTCATTATATTAAAGAAAAAAAAAATAGAAATCGTTGTTTTTTCTTTTCATTTTTCCATAAATAAAGAACAATATCTAAAGAAATCCAGTAGCTACTAAAGCTGTCAGATGATTAATCTTTAAATCATACACACATGCTACTCTTAACATAACAAAAAACGTTTTTTGTACTCTAAAATCTTAAAATCTAGTATTAAGGCTTTTTTAAAATGACTGTCTAGAGGGGGCAACAAAAAAAAAAAAAAAAAAAAAAAAAAAAAAAAAAAAAAAAAACCGACAAGTTAAAAACCCATGGTTTATTGAAAAGAAAAACCTGGGGTTTTTTTCTCTTCTTCTTCTATAAAATACAAAAGAAAAAGAGAAGAAGAAGAAAAAGATGAAAAATGAAAAACAACATGATTTAACACAACAATAGTTATTGTTTAAGCAAATTCATATTGTACAAGTGTAACCCTCTACCTTAAGCCCTGCTTAACAAATGGGGGTATTTTCATATGTACGTTTTTTTTTTGTTTTTTTTCCTGTATTTTGTTCACGTCATAGTCAAGGTCGTCTTAATTGTACTGGCTGGCAGTAGACAAGGTTTTCTGTTTTAGTCATTAAATAAACCAGCATGAATATGTGGAAAAAAAAAGTTAATTGAAATGCTTCTCTCTGTTTTTTTTCTTACTTGAGTTTTTGCTTTTATTGTTTAATTTTAAAATTAAACTTAAAAAGAATACCAGCAAAAAATTCATTTTAAAACATTTTTTTTAAATTAATTTTTTTTTCTTATAAAATCAGCGTTTTAAGCATTTTTTTCTGTTAGAAAACGTTTTGAAATCAGTAAAATAGGGTAACCTTGTAAGAAATAGAACATTTAAAAAGATAAACATGAAAACGGTAACGGTTAACTGTGCTTTGTTGTGTCCTTGTGGCTCTCATTGAGTGCATTTTATATGGTAAACAAACCCAAACACACAAATTAGCGGTTGAGTTTGTTTTTTGTTTTTGTTTTTGTAATGAGAAGTTCGGCAATTCATCGTTTGCCTTTCATTTCTAATGAGACAAAGTTCAGCAATTTACATGTGTTTTGTTTACATTACATTAATGAAGGTAATTTTATAAGGTAAACAGCAAGCCAAACGAATTAGTATTCGTGTTTTTTTGATAAGAATTTCGGCAAAAACACACTTGTTTTGTTTTCTTTGCAGTAGTGTGTGTTCAAAAAGCCTGTACTGCAAAAGAAGTTCCCGGAAAAAAAGAAATTTCATGTTTTCGCACTACCAATTGGCCGCTAAGGTCATAGGATTTGATGCCTTTAGTGGTTTGAGTGTGAAGTTACATCAAAGGCCATGTTTACACTAATAATATCCTAACGTGTTCGTCGTGGTCTCGTAGGTAGTGTATTGGCTTATTAGACGTGGGGCCTCGGTTCAAACCTCAGGTCAGGCATCTTCAACTAAACGAAATATGAATAAATATTTCTTCGGCGACTTCCTCTCAGCAGATTTTCTGGCAAAAACTCTGAGATTAAATAAAATTGCCATGAAAAGTTTCTCAAATATCTGTCGTTCGGAGTCGACTTTAAACTGTAGGTCCCGCCACTCATGCGTACAGATTAACACACACAATATAAGTGGTGTGAGAAACTAGGTCGTAATCCTGACCAAAGAGTTGTAAAGGCCAATTATGTATGTATGTATGGAAGCATTTTAAAACCAATATTCTTCAAGTTATCGCCCAAATACCATCCGAAATGTGTCGAACATTATTAGGCAACTGCCTCAAAAAGATCTTGACTACTGCAACCAGTTCAGTGGCGTTTTTTTTTCAATGAAATTATGACTTGCATTTTTTGGTAGATGACTTAAATTTTTTGGTCGATGACATACATTTTTGTTCGATGACTTGCATTTATTTGTTCGATGACTTGCATTTTTTTAATCGATGACTGACTTGCATTTTTTGATCGAGGACATGCGTTTTTTGATCGATGACTTACATTTTTTTTATCGATGACTTGCATTTTTGGGCCGATGACATGGTTTCTTATGTGAATCACTTTTTGTTCACCTATGTATATCTCTCGTCCCAAAGATCGACCGTAACGAAAACTGTTTTAGAATCCACTGTAAGACAACTGCCTCAAAAGGATCTTGACTACTACAACCAGTTTAGAAGCGGTTTTTAATGGCATTGCATTTTTGGTCGATGACTTGCATTTATTTGGCCGATGACTCGCATTTCTTTGGTCGATAACTCGCATTTTTTTTGCTCGATTACTTGCATATTTTGTTCGATGACTTGCAGTGATTTGATCGACAACTCGCATTTTTTGGTCGATGACTTGAACTTTTTGGTCGATGATATGCATCTTTTACATTGATGACTTACATGTTTTGCTCGATGACACATTTTTGTTATCGATGACATGCATCTTTTGAATCGATGACTTGCATTTACTTGGTCGATGACTTGCATTTTTTGGTCGATAAAATTCATCTTTTGGATCGATGACATGCATTTTTTGATTGATGACTTGCATTTTTTGATCGATAAAACACATTTTTTTGACCGATCACTTGCATTTTTGGGCCGCTGACATGGTTTTTTATGTGGATCACTTTTTGTTCACCTATATATTTCGTCCCAAAGATCGACCGTAACGAAAACTGTTTTAGAATCCACTGTAAGACAACTGCCTCAAAAGGATCTTGACTACTGTAACCAATCTAGAGGCATTGCATTGACTTGAATTCATTTGTTCGATGACTAGCAGTTATTTGGTAGATAACTCGCATTTTTGGTCGATGACATGCATTTTTTGCATCGCTGACATGCATTTTGTATCGATAACTTGCATTTTCTGCTCGATGACACGCACTTTTTTGACCGATAACTTGCATTTTCTGATCAATGACATGTTTTCTTATGCTCACTTTAGAAAAACAATTAACTTCATAGCCTGTGTATATCTTCGGTCCCAAGCAAAGATCGACCTCAACGAAAACTGTTTTAGAATCTTTGGTCCAATAGCAACTCAATCCAACTATGTTAACATAACATTCACTGTAATAAACGAATATAACATTCGTAGCTAACTTCACACACATTTTATATTTGTATGTGTGCAAATTAGCGACAAGCAAAACAAGGTTTGCAATATTTCCATGCAAACAAGGAGGTACTGAGAGAGCATCATACAATGTAGATATGTATGTACGTCACCGAGTGCTCGGGAACTAAACAAGATAAAAAATGTAGAGTTTAGGAGAGCATTGCAATGATTATTTTTGTATTTGTGCTTAAAGTATAGCCATGCCAGGCTAGTTTAATAAGAAAACCAAGAGGCAGACACATTACAGTGTTTATTTGTGTATTTGTGTTTGGCAATCCAATACAAGTAAACACAGACCAAGAGAAAGCATTATGTTTGAAAGAATGTTGTGTTTATGCATGTATCTATGTATTTGTGTAAATAAGGTATAATCAACAGGTTAGTAGTGTATTAAACATAAGAGAGAAAGAAAAACTAAGAGAACCTCGAAATGTTTGCATTTGTGCATTAGTTTGATAAGAAAAAAAAAACAAACGATTTTAAAACCAATACAGTATTTGTTGTTTATGTTTATATTTGTGTCTGTGCTTTACAATACCAATGGCAGACAGTTTAATTGGAAATTACACAGAGACTGGGATAACATTACGAAGTGTTTACACACGCACACGCATTGTAAGTGTTGTGCGTGAAGTATGCAAACCCTCATTATCTAATGATGGAGACAACAATGACGAGGCTGCATTGATGTTTTTATTTCTTTTATAAATACAGAGAGAAGAAAAAAAAAAGGTGTCAATAAATAAATAAAGTAAAGTAAAGAAAGAAAAACTTGTTAAAAATTAATTTCTTTTTTATTTTCTGGGAAATAATTTTTAATGACATCTGCACGTTACATGTTCAGTTGGTTGTTAGATGATAAACCGCATGATTTTCATCTTTATCTAACGTACATACTTATTTTTATTGTTATGGTTGCTGGTGGCAAGAGAATGATAAACAGAAAATCGTTTTATTTGTTTAATGATTATTAAGGAAATTTTGTAAAACATTTTAACAACAGGTAGCAAGTGTTAGAAATGATTTCTTTTTTTTTTTTTTTTTTTTTACTGGTTAAAAAGTAATAAAAAAAAGAAAAACATCCCGGGAAAATTCCCGTTTACTCTGGTTGCTTCAGATTTAATTTTCTTGTTTTTTTTTTATAATTTCCTGTGTTTATTGAGTTCACTTTTATTAGAAAAAAAAAAAAAAGAAAAAAGAACAAAACACCTGATGAATTCTGAAATATTGTAAGCTTAAGCTCTCTAACGGTTTTCTTAAGCATTTGTTGTGGTTCTTTTTTTCTTCTTCTAATTTCCTGCTGTTGTAAGCTGTGTTAGCATTGTTTTAGTACCCATGCTGTTCATACAAACATATGTTCATACATACATATATAAGTGTGTAGACACACAAGTAAACAATTGATGATGGCATTTGAAAATGACATTTTAATTGCTTTATTTCAAGTGTGGCATTGTTAGTGTGTGTGTTTTTTTTAAACTGATTTTCTTTGTAATTTTTCTTCAGTTTTTTTTTTTTCGGTGTGTTAATAACCCTATGGATTCATTTTGAGTATCTAAGCTGCACTTCTTTATTACACATACACTTACACACACATTATTCTTTTGTTTAAAAGGTGTTAAATTTTTATATTTTTCTTCTGTTTTTATGCTTCAATTGTACCTGCATCTTTTTTTATCTATTTAAAGATAAAGAAAAAATAAATAGTTTTTAATTTGTGGCGCGTGGCCATGGCCCTGTTTTTTTTTCAAACTGTTTAACAAAACCTTATGAAACATACATAATTAAAATTACATCAATGGACATGTTATGATGATAAAAAAAAAACTAGAAATGTTCTCAATCTAATGCCATGGAAAGAACTTTTTTTTTATCAAAAAATTTTAAACAACAACAAAATGTTTTTGAAATTTTATCACTAGAACAATGGGTCAATTCGGTCTCTGGGTACTGTACTTGTCTTCATTGACAAGTACACGTCATCTAACCTAACCTAATCACTAGAAAGCAAAAGAGAAGTGAATATGTGATGAAGAGACAAAGATAGTGATCATTATTGGTGTAATTGACTCTCTAAAGTGTTAATTTAATAATAAAAATGCAATGAAAGATTCTCTGGACATGTAAAAAAGCATACAAGACGTTAGAACTTTATGATTTTCACAGGGTTTGTTTTTGCTTCACTGTGTTTTGCTTTTTCTTATATGCTTCACTACAGCTAAGAGAAAATGAAACAGCAAAGGCAAACAGCACAGCGAAAAAACAAAAATAAACTCATTAGCTGTACTGGTACAGTGAAATGTTTTCTACTAACGCAGTGAAGCACAGTTGTTAATTTCAAAACGATCACTATTGCTTACAGCGTTTCAGCTCTTGTGGTTTCTCTTGTGCTTTTGCTGTACTTATTTGCTGCGCTATTTTACTTTGTAAAGAACTGCTTAAAGGTTTTATATGATAAAAATGTGGGTGTATTTGTGAGAAGCATGTGTATAACCCAGAAGAAAATTGTTAGTAATTATTGTTTCAAGCAGTGTTCGAACAAATATTGTTTACAAAATATTGTACTTTTTGATCCCATTTATTACTCTTCGGAATAATAGAAATATTTCACTTAAAAATTCAAAGAAAAATCTGTGAATTTTACCCATTGCGAAGAATTGCAATATTTCACTAAGCAGAAAATATCATTATGGAAAGATTTACATGCATAATAATGTATGGAAATTTTGTAGTGACCAATTTGAGGACCATAAAATATAACCCTTTGGATTATTCAGGTACCAGAACCTGTAGTTTTTTAATATCAAAATTAAAGGAAAGAATCGACTGCTTTCATCACATTTGAACTGTACAATTTAAATATTTTTGTCAATGTTTTTAAGAGTTTTCCCGCAAAGTGGTTTATATAACAACAAAATTACCATATTGGAATTGTAATAGTACTCATATGACTTTTGCATTTCACGATTTACATTATTTTATAAAGAATTTCTATAGCTAGGCCTTCAAAGCATTGTTTTCTCATCAAACCAAACAGTAAGTCTTCCGCAAAGCTAATTCTAGGCATGATTTGATGCTATAGAATCAAAATCCTGAACATAAATGAAATTTACATCCCCTAAGCCTGATATATGGCCTTTGTTGTTGAAAATGTTAAAATTTTTAACACATTTTTATCAAATCTAAATGAGAAATGTATGTCAGCCAAATCACTGATCACAGTTTTCCTGCAACACTTTCTCTAAATAAAGCGACAATTTTGGCACAGCTTACCAACATTCTTCCAATCTCTTTAAATTCCTTTATAATTTTAACAATTCCATACACAGTAAGTCGATTATGACGGCCATAATGCTTGAAAAAAATCAACGTTTAAATTATCACTTTTCCGATTAGTTTTAACTGTTTTTAGACATTTTTAACCCATTCTCTGCCAAGAACGAGTATACTCGTCCTACTTTAAATATATTATCATTCTTCTTTACTTTATCCCGTTATCTGCTGATACACTGTAATCGACAATAGTGAATTTCTAAGTGTTTCGTTCTTTATTTTATCCATCTGTGTGATTTATTATTTGTTTTTCTACTAAAACGTACGCAAATACGAAAAAGGATATTATCGAGTCCTTCTGCCTTCCTATTGCCAACGACGAGTATACTCGTCTTTGGTTTTCTGCTTGTAAATGATTATGTATGATAATGTATGTGCTATTACCAAGAAATAACAGGGTTTTGTTAAACAATAACACTCAAAATATAAATGGCATTGGGAATGACTTTATATAATTTAGACTTGGCAGCGAATGGGTTAAACGACATTAGACATTAAAAAACAATAAAAAAAAAATCTGCTTCAATTAACACAAAATTGATTTTTTAACATACAAATTTTTACAAATCCAAATAAAAATCAAAAATTCCATTTGAATTCATTAATTTTTCTTCTAATCTCTTTAAATTTGACTTTGGCAGTACTGGCTAGTTATATACAATATGCTAGTGTGTGGGTGTTTGTGTGTGTGAGCATATTTTTTTTTACTCTTTTTTAGAAATTTAGAAAAACATTGTAAAATCATGCAAAATCACGTTTCACATTTGATATGGTAAAGAAAAAGAGGAAGAACAACAACAATAGAGATTTATTTCCATTTATTATGCATAATGACGATGATACACACAAGAGATAAACACCACACTATGTTGCACACACATACATATGCTCTCTTTTCCAGTAAATAATTTTTCTTTTTCTTCTATAATAATATGCTAAAGACGATAGCAACGACAACAACAATATTGTTGCTTGTCTTATGAATAGTGATAGTACCCACAAGAGATAAACAATACACCACACCAGTGCATGCTTTCTTTCTCTTTTCTTTTCCATGAAAAGAAAAATGTTTTTCCTTTGGTTGCAATAACAAATTCTTTTCCTTTTGCATACATACATACAACCATACATACATACATTGTGATACTCACAAGAGATAAACAACACATCTTATATCAAAGACATCCTGCATGCTATACAAATTCTATTCGGGTTTTTTCTTTCTTTCTATTAAAAGAAATTGTTTTTGCACAAACTCCACACACTGATTGCAGCGTAATGTGATCGCTGTATTCTTAAACACAAAAACACTTACACGCGCTTACACACGGTCAATAAAATACGAAATATTGCACGAAACATTCATTACACGAATACAAAAAAAAGCGACATCACATTACAATTCTAATAAGAAATATTTACTCATCATTTTTATCCACAAACAAGCAAAATACAACAAAACAAAAACAATCACAGCATAGTGTTGTAATAAAAGCATCAACATACACAATTGCAAAGAGAATCGTAAATGTTGAGAGCATATTACGTATGCAAGCAGAAGTACATACAGCATTTGCTCAGTCATCATCATAAAAATTCTTGAAATATTTTTCTAGTAATTACACACACACACACACATGTTATGCGAACACAAATAAAATAATTTTATTCCAACGAAACGCAAAACACCCGAGTAATTAAAATGATATAAAACCATAAATTAGGATATTAGCATGCACGAGTAATAATCTTTACATAGTGTCTGTGTGTAACATAAAAACTAAACTAAGCAATGTAAAGCTCGAAAACATACGAGTACTTACAGGCATATGTATGCATATGCACACACTCCCTGTAAGTGTGTGGTTAATAATGTAATCCAGAATCTCTTACATTGTGTGTCTCTGTAATATAAAAACTAAACAGCAACAGTTAAACAAGGCAAACCTTATGTTAAGTGTTGTGGAATGTAAGCAACATGTTGCTAAAGCTGTACGTTAGCATGTATGTAAATGTAAGCAAACATTATGCTTAAAAGAAAGAAAGCATGTTAAAAACGTCGCTTTAATTTGAAAATACAGAAACCTTTTACAGAATTTAATAATGTAAACGTCTTATGATAAAAAATCATGTAAAATCGCTTGCAATATAAGTTTAACAGAACAACATGTTGAAAAGCAACAAATTAAATTGAACGGCAGTACGAAATCCATTATCACTTTACATAATGTTTCCTCAACATTAAAAACTAAACAGAGTTAAACAATGTCAACCTTACATAAACTGATCATAACACTATTGCTGTAAACAAAATGTTGCTAAGCTTAAAATATTAGTGCTTAAATGTTTATAAACATGTTGCACTACAAAAATTGTTGCTTAATACGACTGTTTACAGTGAAATGTAAAGAATTTTGTATACAAATTGAAATCCCTCTGTAGTTTATGCAATCTTTTAACGATTTAAATGAAATTTTGTAGAAATAAAATGTAAGAAAAAAGAAGTTTATTGGAGAAAAGTATAAATACATGATAATGATGTAAATCATGATGAAATGAAAGCATGTTGCTAAGCCTATGACAAGATTGTTAAGAAATTTGAAGGAACTGAAAGCGTTGCAATAGCTATGAGGGCTGAAATGGCGTTAGTCTAGTGGTTCAAACCCCAGCCTAGACCTCTCGAAATATGGACAAATATTTCAATTCAAAAGTTTAATCGATTTTTTTAATGTATTATTGAGCATATAGTCGCCATAGTCCAGTAGGTAGTGTATTGGCTTATTAGACCTGTGGCCACGGTTCAAAATCTGGGTCAGACATCTACAACTAAACGAAATATGAATAAATATTTCTTCGGCGACTGCCTTTCAGTAGATTTCTGGCAAAAACTTTGAGAATAAATAAAATTGCCATGAAAAAGTTTCTCAAAAATCTATCGTTTGGACACGACTGGAAACTATAGGACTCCCCACTAATGTATAAAATAAACACACACACACACTGTGTTCGTATACTTTTGTTACACACTGTAAATTTCTTTCTTCAAAAAAAGAAGAAAAAAAAAAGAAACAAAATTCCTCTGCACATTAAATGTAAAGCAACACTGTGAAACAGTACAAAAACTCTATAAAGTTTACCGTTAAGGTCGTTCGTTCATATTTACGTCCGTACGTTTAGGCATTTATAATCATCACGCTCACACTTGTTTGTTTCTTTGTTTCTCTGCTTCTTAAATATGCACACACAACACCAGCAGACTTCATATTGCAGTTAAAGCAGCATACTAAGCACGCATGCATATTTGTGTGTGTATGTGTGTTTTTAAAATGTTTCGTTTTGTACTCTCAAAATTGACCTCCTTTTTGAAAAACTGTTATGTGATGGTATACATTTCATGTCGTTTTTTTTTTATTTTCTTTCTTTCGTTTGCTGTTTAATAAAAATGCAGCACATTTTTATTATTATTGTGGATGACAACAACAACAACAACAACAACATATTAGTGGACAAAACTTTCGAAATAATAACGACAAATCTTCGGTTACTGCAAAAACAATATAAGCATGCTTCCAAATTCCCTTTCACTCTATCTCTTTCTCTCTTGTTCTCCTTCTATGTTCATGCAAGCAACTGTGTGTTTCACGGAACCACAAAGGAGTTCAAAAATATAAAAACACTCACTCTCACTTCCCAATCTCTCGCTCTCGCGACATGGAAAATTAAAATATAGGGTGTTTTTTATAGAGGTATAGAACTTTAAGTTGGCATTACTTTTCAAGATGGCGACCGATTTAACAGCTGTCAAGTGATTTATTCTCAGTTTGGTTTGGCAATTCATCATGAATAGACTCACGCCTGAACAACGCTTGCAAATAGTGCAATTTTATTTCGATTTATTGAAAGACACGTTTGGTGACCCCGCCTAATTTCACGTTTTGGACCTGTAAATTGGCCTCCAAGATCTTGTGGTTTAATACCGCAAGACTACTTTCTGTGGGGCTATGCAAAGTCATTGGTCTATGCGGTAAAGCCACAAACACATGACCATTTGGAAGACAACATTCGCCGTGTTATTGCCGATATACGGCCAGAAATGTTGGAAAAAGTCATCGAAAATGGGCGTCCAGATTGGACTCCATCCGCGCCAGCCGTGGCGGTCATATGCCAGAAATGATATTTAAAATGTAATGCCACAAGATTATCTTTCGGATAAATAAAATTCATGTCAATCGAATAATCCATCGTTGTTTTATTGCAACTTAAAGTTCTATACCTCTATAAAAAACACCCTTTACAATAGCAAAGCCCGGTTTGTTACACTTGACCTGTGTAAAGGAATTAAAAAAATACACACACACACACACACATACCGGTTACAAGAGAGTTTACATCACAGAAAAATTCAATATAAGAAGACTCTCAATCTGCTTATCATACTCTCTTTCGCTCTCTCTTTCTCTATGCAAAATAAAAGTGAAAAAACCTCATGAGCCTACTGTAGCAGATCTTAGCATGGCAGCAAAGCCAACTGCCGATGTGTAGAAACAAAGTCGTCGTAGTCTAGTAGGTAATGTGCTCGCTTATTAGACGAGAGCCCTTGGTTCAAACCCCAGCTCAGACATTTTTAATAAAAGGAACTTCATCTTAATCAGTCTTCTGGCAACAACTCTGGGATTCGATGTTAAACTGTAGGTACGAACCACCGCTCATAATGCACTTGTAATCCTGTCTATAAAGGATGTAATAACCAATTTGGCCCAATATCTCCAGTTCCAAAATTATTTGGGATGCACTACTTATTGGATTTTATTAGGGACACCTTAGGCTACAATTTGTATACAGTCAGATGTCTGCAACAAGTCCCATTTTTCTACAATATCCATCATCCTACCCGAACACTGTTAACAAAGGGTATATTTGAAGCTCAATATCTCCAGTTCCAAAATTATTTGGGATATACATACCACTTATTGTGTTTTATTAGGGACACCTTAGCCTACAATTTGTATATATGTAGTCAGATATCTGCAGCAAGTCCCTCATATCGTATATATGGCTGATTTCTTCCTTGACTATTTTTCGTATTTTTTGTTAACCACTTAACATTGCTCTGTTAACTCTAACATTAGATAATAGATTTAGTCTCGAAACTAGTGGGCTGGATAGCCATGGTATCAAGTATTCCAAAGCAGGTTTCCTTATGGTCGGACGTTGAGTCCGGAGATATAGGCGACATTTTGTCAAATTAGCAAAAAAAAAAGTGCTCTGTATAAATCGGATAAAAAAAAACCGACTTGTGATAGATATACATAGTATCAAGGATTCCAAATCAGTTTTTTTTAGGGTCGAGCTTTACTTGGGACCGAAGATGTAGGCGATGAAACTCTATATAAATTGGTTTAAATAGGATAAAAAATTAAATTGTGTGGAAATGAACTTAAGTTTTAATAATTCTCATTGAGTTAATATGCACTTATACATATACATATATAGTATATATCCAAGAAAATGTCGTATTTTCGCAAGTTGCTTTTCTTTGGTATATGACTTGCACTTTTGAGTCGATGACTTGCATTTTTTTTGGTTGATGAATTGCATTTTTCTGATAGATGACTTGCATTTTTTTTTTGTAGATGATTTGCATTTTTTGAGTCGATGACTTGCATTTTTTTGGTATATGACTTGCACTTTTTGATTCGATGACTTGCATTTTTTTGGTAGATGATTTGCATTTTTCTGGTGGATAACTTGATTTTTTGGTAGATGACTTGCATTTTTCTGGTAGATGATTTGCATTTTTCTGGTAGATGACATGCACTTTTTGAGTCGATGACTTGCAATTTTCTGCCAGATGAGTTGCATTTTTTTTGGCTCTGTTAAAATTTTTGATTTTTGTCTTTGCTAGTTAAATTTGAATTTATCTTCATACATATCATTCTGTTCTCAAAGTGTCGGATGTAAAAGGACTCTTGATAACAATTCAGGACACTATGGCCGTTAGATAATCGATTTTTTTTTGTCTGCAGTTGAAGATTATGAATTAGACTATGTGATTTCACCAAGACAATACCATGAAATACAAAATATGATTGATTATGTGCTTTACTGCATGAGAAGTTTCCAAAAGGACAAAATTCACGTTATTGGCTACCAAAACCATGCGATGTGATTCTGTAACGCTGTTATTTTTATATTTATTTATTGTGTACAAAATTATTAATAAATTAATTTTAAATTTTAAAATTTCTTATCTTTTCTTTTCTTTAATAAAATTTTATTTATTATGCCATTAAATTGCTGAAAAAAATGTCACTTTAAATGCATATTTAAGAAAACATAATGCTAAATAAAGATCTCCCGATTGTTTATGATAAAAAGAATAACAATAAAAAAAAAGGTAAATAACCATCAATTTTATCTGAAAAAAAACCTCGGAAAAAAGTTCACAAAACAAACTTTAACGCTGTGAAATAATCACAACATAACCGTAAAAAAATATTAAATGACTGGAGAGTGGTAAACATGGTAAACAAATAAACACTCTCACTTGTAAGGTAAATAAAAAATATGTATGGCGACTTGACGGGGGTGCTACTATAAAAAAAAGAAAGAAAAAATAAAGAGAAATATTCATAGGTTGACTGTTGAATTGACATTCCCTACTACACTGTAATAAATACTTGTAGTGTGTATGACAATAATAAAAATACGCCAAATACTTACACTCCTACACGTACATACACGTTTAAATGTAAGAATGTTTTTCTCTGACTGTATGAACACTACAACAAGAGATAAGATAAGACTTCGTCTGATGTTTACATTGTATTAAAGGATTCGTTGGGTTAAATACCCACAAGATTATGAAAACAAATTAAATGGCTTTTGTTCCAGGCACTCCAAACGAAAGAGTGAGAGTGGTGGGTAAGTAAACCATCATAATTCTCTCTCTTAAAAGCAATTGTTTATGGCAAGAGACAATAGCTCCCTTTAATTTGTTTACATTTTAAAAGCGAGGGATTATTTAAAGATAAACCACTTAGCAATATTGACATCATTATCTGTTTACATACATGTATGTATGTATGTATGGATTTGGAAAGACAACTGTAAATACCCACAGGAATTTGAAAACAAATTAAAGGCTTGTGATCAAAGGCATTGAAGTGAGAGTGAGAGAGTATTGAATATGTAAACAAACTGATTCTCGAAACGAATACATTTTAAACTATAAAAGTAAACATTTAAAGTGTTGCCATTGTTTGTTTTAAAAAGGAAATTCAAGGACTAAGCTTTTTCAGATAATTAAAAATTTCTACGGCATTATAAAAGGCAGAATAATGTAATGCTATGTTCGCACGAGCCTTCGAATTACTTCGCTCTCTGTTTGAATTACTTATTTGAATTATCATGTTCACACGGTAGTTTTGTGATTCTTTTTTACAGTTCTTCTTTTTTTTATTACTAAATTATTATTAATATTTTTCATACAGCTTCTTCAAAAGCTGCAAATACTTTTGAAAAGGTTTTCGACACACATAGTGGCTTCCTCCGCTAATTTCGCGAATAACTTTCTTATAAATAATACTTTTTTAAAATATTATTTTTGGATTCCATTATTGTTTATTGTTTACAATACTTTTTGTTTATATTTTGTGTGCTTTGACAGTTGGTGATGGCAAAAATACGATAAAATTTAGAGATTACATTGATTTTTAAGTAATCCACAGGGTAATAGAAATTGGATTACACACAATTTGGGTAATTCGCTCACAAAATTTTGTATGGCGAATGACGTAATTTAGCACATAATTGGGTGTTGAATTGCGAATGAGAGAGCGAATTACGAAAAATTGCTGCCGTGCGAACATGGCATAATGAAACACGTAAAACCTTATAAAACCTTAAAATAAGGTCCTTAATATGGCTTTTTAAGTAAGACAAGAAAAAAAAGAAAACATTTCTCTCGGCGACTTGGAAAACGAACTGAGAAAAAGTAAAGTTCTGAGTAACTTGATTAAACTTAATTTATATTGGTGACCTTATTACCTCGTCACCACCATCATCATCATAAAACTGATTTTTATTGATTGAATTTCCCATAAAAATTTTAATTGACCCATATTCAGGCAGCACACAAAGCAAGTGAAATTTGAAAAAAATTCCTTTCGCCCAAAAAAAAAAACCGTCAACCAATAACAATAATGTGTCGATTATGATCACCACCTCCTTATCATAACAAACCAGCTGAGAACACGTACTAACCATGACGAAAATATAAGGCACTCTGGAACACATTAAAAGAAAATCAGGTCAATCACTCTGTCTGTCTTTATGAATCAATAAAAAAATCATCCACAGATCATTATTATTTTCAGAATAAATTATTTTTTTTTAGCAACCAAACAGTCAGCCACCACAGCCTGTCACAGAGCACAATGCTTTATTTAAAGCCTATAAAGCACATCTCAGCAGGAGAGAGAAAAAAAAAAACATTTTTGTTTTTGCGTAAAATTTTTAAGGCAAACTTTCATTTATTTAAACGTGTTTAAAGCCATAACTCATTAGGTTCTGTTTTCTTTTTTTTTTTTTTAATAAAAATAAAGGCAAGGAAATATGTTTTGATTAATAGGGTTTTCAAATTAAACCGATTAAATAATCAGTAGGTTTGTTTTGTTTGTTTGTTTAAGACAATGAAAGAAAGTGTCAATATTTTAAATTTTAACACGGTTAATAATGATATCTTAGCACTTACCTTAATGCTTAAGCAATTCGTAAATTTTTAACCCATTCGCTGCCAAGTCTAAATTATATGAAGTTATTCCCATTGCCATTTATATTTTGAGTGTTATTGTTTAACAAAACCCTGTTAAGAGCACATATATTATCATACATAATCATTTACAAGCAGAAAACCAAAGACGAGTATACTCGTCATTGGCAATAGGACGGCAGAAGGACTCGATAATATCCTTTTTCGAATTTGAGTTCGTTTTAGTAAAAAAACAAATAATAAATCACGCAGATGGATAAAATAAAGAAAATGGAATAAAACGAAAGACATTGCAAAAATTGGCAACACTTAGAAATTCACTTTTGTCGATTACAGTGTCTCAGCAGATAACGGGATAAAGTAATACCGCCTGCATGTGATAATATATTTAAAGTAGGACGAGTATACTCGTCTTGGCAGTGCGGAATACCCTGTCAAAGACGAGTATACTCGCCTTGGCAGTGCGGAATACCCTGTCAAAGACGAGTATACTCGTCCTTGGCAGCGAATGGGTTAAAGAAATTTGAAAAGACTAAAAGCATTACAGTTGCGATTATGCCGGTGCATCATTTAAATTGCATTGCATTGCCGAAAACATGGCTTCTGTTCCCAAAAGTGCGGCGAATAAACAGAATTCCTCAATTCCATGGTATTTTCTGCCAATGGGCCAGGTTTAGAGCTCATTAGGCGTCTTTTTTCTTTGGATTTGCATTTCCTTTCAAGTGCAATTCACGCACCAATTAGATCTGACTGACCATTCACAACGACGTCGATAAGCTGATTCGGTGCTAGAGTAACAGGAGTTCAATGCTGATTTTTCAAACAAAATTTTCTTAAGTTCCTAAGGCTCAAAGCTGAACGGAGCTGTTGGCGGTGGAATTTTTTCGGAATCGGTTGGAATAGCTGAGTCTATAAGACTGCCAGACCACTGTAGTGTCTTTCAGGCGGAGGTGGTGGTAATAGAGGCTGCGGCGAGTATTATTGGGGACGCAAGGGTCTCCGAGCGGAACGTCACCATACTTTCTGATAGCCAGGCGGCTATCAAGGCTCTAAGTTCTAACGTGATAAACTCCAAGACGGTGTACGGCTGTAGCAGATATCTCGAGGAGATAGTGGAACGATATGATATCCATATCGTATGGGTACCGGGGCACAGTGGAATTCCGGGTAACTGCAGAGCTGATGAACTTGCCAGGCGGTGCGCGACCATCGAACTCTCCGATGAGCTCTCGAATCTGGGCATACCTATGAGGACCTGCAAACTCATAATTCATAATGCGATCGTCGATTCCGTCAACGACAGATGGGCGGCCTCGGACACGGGTAGAACGGCTCGTAAATTCTGGCCAATGCTAGATGGGGGGCGCACAATGAGTCTACTTAAACTCCAAAGAGGAGCGCTCAGTGTAGTTGTCGGTGTCATTACGGGGCATTGCACTATGGGTACGCATGCGAGGCGCATTGGTCTTGGACACCTTGCTAACGACTTCTGCAGAAGCTGCAGGGATGAAGAGGAAGAGGAGACTGTCCCTCACCTGCTGGGTACATGCCCGGCTCTTTGCCAAAGGAGAAGGAAGTACTTGGGTACTTACTACATGGATGATCTGGAGTAACTGTCAAGGATTGACATTGGCAGCCTGAATCGCTTCATCAGGAGCTCCGTGTGGTTTCGAGATTAGGGGATAACTGTGGTAGCACAATGGGCCCAATGCGGCCTGAGTCCATCCAAGAAAATTTCTCCACCTCTACCTATCTACCTACGTACCTAAGACTCATTCCTCAACAAGCAAAATTGAGGCATATGAGGCTCAGAAAATCTAGAAGTGATCGTAGAAAAGCAATTGCATTTCGAAAATGTTAGTGTTTGGTGGTTATTGTGATAGGGGCAGTATTTCTTCAGAAACGACTGTAGAACAACGGTTACCATCAATTCTGAGCTTTAAATACGTATGATAATCATTTTTTTTCTGCCTTAAATTGAAGATTAAGGCGATATGCAGCTCAACAAGATGGTACCAAAGATCGATTTTAAGGAATAAGATAAGGAAGTTTTTTGAAAGAGTACTTACACTTGGGTACCGACTTCTGCAAGAATGCTCTTTGTGGCCTCTGCAAGATCTTGAGATACTTAATTCTGTGTGTGATTTGTAGTCGCTTCTTAGACGAAAAGCCTGGGTTCGAGCGCCAGGCCAGACACCAAAACGAAATGTGAAAAAAAATATTTCTTCGGCGACTTCCTCTCAGCAAATTTCTGGCAAAAACTCTGAGAGTAAATAAACCAGCCATGAAAAAATTTCTCAAAATCTGTCGGTCGGAGTCGACGTTAAACTATAGGTCCCGCCACTCAAGTATAAAATAAAGGCACACATCATGAGTAGTGTGAGAAGCTAGGCCGTAGTCCTGACTGAAGAGTTTTAATGGCCAATTAGGTATGTATGTTTGTATGTTCTTACACGTTATGAAGACTTCAATTGGCCACAAAGATCATGCGTTTAGACGCGTTTGAAATAATTTTTGTGGGTCCTATGTCAAAAACCGTGCCTACATTAATGTTTCAGAAAAGTTGGAGCCTTTAAAAATCAACATTCGTCAAGTTAACGCCAAGATACCCCGTTCAAATCAACAAGAAAGTGTTCGAAGGCTACTTCAAAGGGATCAGCTGCTATAACCAACCCAGAGATGTTGATTCCAATGGTATTGTAATTCATTTAGAATGGCAAACATAAAGCAAAACAATGAAATGTTAATGGTTTGACCTTAGGAGAGCAAAGTCATCAATTCTGGATTGACTATAATTCGCTACTCTTCCTTGCTATTCGGGTATTAGGGTTTTTACTTGACATTGTCACAGTTGATCCCACTTTAGCTACAAAAATAGCTAACATTGTACCAGTTACGTTCCATTAAACAGTAGTTTTTTAACAAATCAATTCCAAAATAAATTATGAGGGACAAGTGAACACTGCAACACGGGTTTTTTTGTAATTAAAACTAAAAAATATTCTCTTCAAATTGATTTTATTTTCTTCTATATGCAGATAATATACTAAATCAACCATTAAACATGAAGATTTACGAACCTTACTATATTAAAGGCATGGCAACCACAGCAATATCTTTAAAAACATTTGAAAAAAACATGGTTGCCTAAGAAAATATGCAAAAATCCCTTTAAAATAACAACAAGAAAACTGCTAAACAATATTAGAAGACACACTATTTATAGAGAGAGAGAGAGACTGTTCAAATTAAAACACAAACAAATACAGGCACCTACATAAGTACATATGGTATTGCCATGCATGCATAAACATCATACCCCTGTGCTTGTATTATAAATAATACACGAATAAAGGTCAAGTTAATGGCAGTCTATTATTATATGCAGACTGCAGTAGGTTTCTATTCTGTTGTATTCTAACACACTAAACGGTAAATTCTCCTCTTACTCTCCCAACCTTAAATGATAAACAACAGCTTCCTTATTCATAGGCCATAGTATAGCTGTATGCTCTAGTATGTGTTGTTAAGTTTACCAGTAGAGAGGAAAAGGGGGAAAAAAATTTCCCAAAATAGAGAGCAACCGTTAACAGAGCCCATGACCTAATAAATGCATTTTTAACACATTCTTCTCACTGTAAGCAAATTGCAATTGCAATAAATTGCTTTTTAGCAACAACAACTACGAATACCTACATTAACATGATCTTCAATAACTAAAAGGGTTTTTTCTCTCTCTCTCTCTCTCTCGCTCTCTCTATTGCTTAGTAACTAAACCAAGTACAAAAATATGAACATATAAGGAGCTTGATCATCAAAATAAAAAGATTGTGGGAAAATTTCTAATAACAGGAATATATTATAGTGTGAGTGTGTGTCTGTGTGTGTGTGTATGTGTATGAACAGAAATCATGGGAATTTTTTTCTTTCTGTAACGAAAATTTCCATATTTTGTTATGAATTAATAACACAGCAAGCAGTACACCATAGCAAAATAGAAAGGTGAAGTAAGAGACCGAGAGGGAGTTAGAGCAAGCTGTTGGTGGTGGTGTGGTGAAATAAAAGCAGGAAGAAATATGTATAAAATTAAAATGTAGCCGTGTTGTATATTTCTTGATCAATAAAATATTGGGTTAATGTGGTGCTTTGAAATAAAAGCCGCATTAAAATAGAATATTTTAAAAACGTACGTACATATGTATTAAGAAAAATAAGGAAATAAATTCTTAAGCATTAAAATTATGATTTTATTACAAAGTTTATAACCAAAAATTATTGATTTTTGCAAAACTAAAAACAAAAGTGAAGCAAATTAATTTTGGCCAGAGGAATTTAATGTGCTCTGCTATTGAAATGAAAATTAAAGAAAAACATCACTATATGAGGATCGTTACTGCCTCTGCTTGGATATCTCATGTAAGCACAGCCTTTCAAAGCATAATCGTAAAGTATCTGCGTTTTTAGAGCTAAGCACACAAACTTTGAAAGTTTAGCCAGCTGACATAGAAGTGCTAGCTGTTATCGTATAAGGCATTTAGCTGGAATTTAAGAAATAAACAGGTTATGACTCGTCGTATTTACGTTATCGGTAACCAAAACACAAGTTATCGATTGAATGTTATCTACCTCGCCGTGGTCTAGTAGGTAGTGCGTTGGCTTATTAGACGAAAGGCCCGAGTTCGAATCCCAGGCCAGACATCAAAAACAAAATACAAAAAGTATTTCTTCGGCGACTTCCTCTCAGCAGATTTCTGGCAAAAACTCTGAGAGTAAAAATTGCCATGAAAAGCTTCTCAAAAAATCTGTCGTTCGGAGTCGACTTTAAACTGTAGGTCCCGCCACTCATGTATAAAATTAACGCACACAACATGAGTGGTGTTGAGAAGCTAGGCCGTAATCCTGAGGAAGGGTTGTAATGGCCAATTATGTATGTATGTATGTATGTATGTTATCTAACGTTTAATGTTTCCTATCAGATTACTGTACAATTTTTATGTTATCGATAAATATTGTAAAAATGTGTGGTTAGGTTATGCTGTGAATTCAAGTGCTATTTTTTAAAATATTTAAGTTATCGGCAACCAAAAGACATGTTATCGATTGAATTTTATCTATGGATTGATCTTATCTATCAGGTTACTGTACAATTTTTATGTTATCGATAAATATTGTAAAAAAAAGGTGTGTTTAGGTTATGCCTCGTTGTAGGAAGCTGTGAATTCGAGTGCTATTTTTTAAAATATTTAAGTTATCGGTAACCAAAACACATGTTATCGATTGAATTTTATCTATCGATTGATCTTATCTATCAGGTTACTGTACAATTTTTATGTTATCGATAAATATTGTAAAAAATTTAAGTTATTGACCATGTTTCTAGTGAAATTTTAAGTTATCGTTAAAGTTTTCACAGAACATTGATATTATCGATCATGTAACTATATAGACAATCAGTCTTGATGCTCAAGTTTAAAAAAAATGCATGTTATCGATTAAAAATATCAATAAAACATTGATGTTATCGATCGATAACATAAAAAATAAGAGAGCGGGTTGATTTTTCAGCCAATAATAGTCCCATTATTAAAAATTTTCTTCCCTGTAATGATCTGGAAAAAAGGTATGTACCTCCAAGGCTACCTTAATTTTATTACAGTTTTTATGACTTTCTGCGATTGTTTAAATGGCTGCTTGGCTGGTGATTGTCTGCAGAATATTTATACTTTTTTTTATTGCATTTGATGTTCACAAATTTACAGCAGCAGTTGTTTTGTTGTTGTTTTTGTAAAAAATTTTGTTAGTCCATGCCTTTAGCTAAAGAGTTGAGCTCAACGATGTCTAAAGCTTAATTTTTTTTTGATAAGAATCTGCTCTAAATTCTTGTGAATAACCGAAGGCAGCCATAAAACATTACTACAAAGCTTTTCTTTCTGCACTTTTCTTCCTTTTTTTTTTGGCATTTGTTGGTTTTGGCCAAATAAATTTCTTTTTCTAGTTTTTTCTCGTGGTCAATAACAACGATGGCGATCTTTTATTTTTATTTTTTGGCTGCCAGACATTGTTAACAATTTATTGTTGTTGTTGCTTTTGTTTTTTGGAGAATCGAGCGACATTGTTGACAGACAAACGATTGCAAGGCAAGCATTACAAGAAAAAAAAACGACCAGACTGTGTGGAAAATAATGAAAGTCGTTAAAAATGTTTATGCTGGTTAAGCACAAAGATTCTTAAACAAAAACCATGGCTAACCAATCATTTAAGAATGTCTGAACTGCTGTTTTACTTTACTCGAGTAGAAAGAAAGATAGGAGAAGAGGAGACCAGAGAGAGGATCGAATCTTTAAGAAAAAGATGTTAACAGTCATAAAAACAACTTTCACATACAATTACTTTTTGTTTTTGTACAGCTTGTTATTGTTATTATTGTTGTATTTTCCTTTTGCTTTTTTCCCGTTACAATTCTGATGAAATCGTGCTGCTGGTACACAGTGTTACCCCTGTTATGTACATGATTTATTGCCAACAAAAATAGTAAAGCAATACAAAAATAGGTTCTAAAATCGTCGATATTTAAAGAAAATTAACTATTATGTAGTGCACAAGGGTAACCCTCGAAGGAAGTAATTTTTGCAGGAAGTAAAATAGTGCGAGAAAACTATGTATTTTAGCTTTTAAATAATTAAATTGATTTTAAATTCTTTAAAAATGTGTTTTTTCTATTTGGAAATAATTTTTTTTTTATTAAAAACTTTATTCTTTCCGTTACATTCATTGCTTTTTAAAAAAATAACGCAATGGCAACACTAACCACAAGTCCTCCTCGTATCTAGCATTTAATTAAGGTATTTGAGCATATTTTGCATTGCATTGCATGCATTTTTATGTATTTAAAATTTTTGCTTAATTCAAAGTATTTTTTAATAGAAAACCCACGTTTTATTTAAATATTTTGATTATTTTAATTAAAAATAAAATTTATTTCGGTTTTAAACACGTTTTGATAACACTAAACTACACACAGTAGTCACCACTATACAACAGCAGTAACAGTAACCAGCAGCTATAATACCTACCACACCTCACTGCAAATATGTAACTGTAAACCAAACAGAGATTTTATTCTTCTCATACGATGGGAAATTTTTTATAAAGAGCAACAGACAGCCAGCAATAGGATTAAAATTAAAAACACTGCGCACACACATACGAGTACACGCATGTACAGTACACATGTGCATGGAAACAAGTGGAATACACCTCTGCCTCTCACTATTGCTCTTTGTAACATTAAAACTCACCCATTTAAGCACATAGAAATCGCAATAAATGCTTCACACTGGCTTCGTTGTTTAACTAGGCAATTGGGGGGGAGGGGGTTTCTTTTTATGGCAGAATTATTGTTTGTATTGCAATGGCTTTTTTATCGTTTTAATGTTGAAATTTATTTAAATTGTTTTGTTTGTTTTTTTTCTATAATTTCTTATGCTGTTTAATATTGTTTTCATGTTAAACAAATTAAAATGAAGGCGCAAATGCGATTAAAGAAAAAATAAAAAACTCATTGGAAAACATTGATTTTAATGTGTAATGTGTTTAAAGACAGCAGGGGTGTTTTAAAATGTCACTTGTGTGTATGTAATGTTAATAAAAATAACAGTAACAAAACCAACAACAACAACAATAAGAAACAATATTTACAATCATTTGTTTTTTCCTCAACGCATTTACACAAATTTTCAAAGAAAAGTGTTTTTTTGGGCAGCTGGAGAAACACACACACACACAGTGTTTTAAGCCAGCAAGGCAAAAATGTTTGGAAAAATCATACTTTTGTTGTAATTTTAAATTTCTTGAATAGAGTTTTGAGTTTTTACAAATTTGAAATGAAACTGACATGTGAAAAGCATTAAAATGACAATTGTATATGGGGGAACACACCTTAAAACCCAATAAACCTCGTATTACATTATAAAACTTATAGAAAAGAGGTTAGGGCAAGTTATGTTAACCTACTTTACGTTGTGAATGTTATCGCCAAAAAAAAAGAAAAAAATTTAAAAAAAAAAAAAAATATATCGATAACTTTAATTTTCCATGGCAGCTTAATCGATAATACGCATATTTTGTTAAAATTAATTATCAACATTGCTCTTTTAAAAGAAAGCTTGCGATAATTTAAATTTTTAATGAAAATTTTTATCGATAATAATAAATTTCTATAAAAACTCATAAAATTCTTAACAATACTATTGTTATCGTCCAAGTTTTATACATATAATGCTAAAGTAACCGTTTAAGTTCCTTCAGAATTATATTGTTATCGATAAAGTTCCTAAAGAATATTTAAGTTTTCGATAAAAATTTTTCAGAATATTTTCGATATTCATTAATTTTCATGCATATTATTGTTATCGATAAAGTTTCCTTAGAATATTATTGTTATCGTTAACGTTTCTTTAGAATATTAAAGTTATAGACAGAGTTTCTTAAAGTTATCAATGTTATCGTCAGAGTTTCTCAAGATAATGAATGTTATCGACCAAGTTTTTAATTAATATTGAAGTTGTCGCATATTTTTATATTACATTGATGCTACTGATAAATTATTAGAAATTTATCGAAATTTGTACATTTTTCATCACTTTATCACAACATCTCATCAACATATATATATATTATACTAAAGTAATCGTTCAAGTTCCTTTAGAATTATATTGTTATCGATAAGCTGTTCCTAAAGAATATTCAAGTTTTCGATACAATTTTTTCAGAATATTGTCGATATTCATTTTATTTTTTAGGTATATCGTTGTTATCGATAAAGTTTCCTTAGAATATTGTTGTTATCGTTAACGCATCTCTATAATATTAAAGTTATCGATTACCATACTATACAATATTAAAGTTATCGACAGAGTTTCTTAAGGATACCAATGTTATCGACAGAAATTCTTAAGATAATGAATGCTATCGACCAAGTTGATGCTACTGATAAGTTATACGAAATTTATCGAAATTTGTACCTTTTATTTATCACTTTATTACACGATTTAAGAACATCTTTTAAACTACAAACCTAAATCATAAAAAATTGTAATTTTTTTTCATTTTTAAGCATGAAATCGATCACGCAATCGTTTTTTGGTTTTACAAAGACACAAAAATATTAACGAAAGAAGGGCAAGAAAAAAAATAAATAAAACAAATCTCATGCAAAGTTTGTTCTCATCATGATCAACATCATCAGCACGACGACGATGCTGATGCTAGACAGACGTTGGCCGGATTGTAAGATTTTCTACGCTAGTATATCGATGTTGAGCAATAATTTTCTGTCTGTCTGTCTGATAATATTTCTTCTCTTCTATTTGTGTTTAACAAGATTTGAAATAAATAAAATGAAATGGAATTATTTTGTTAAACGTCTTGTTAAAATCGTTGCCTAAACGATATTTATCGATAATGAACTTGAGTTAATATTGCATGCTATAGTTTGTATTTCCATAGACTGTGGTTAGGCTCGATAAAATATGGAACTTTTGAAAGCTATTCATGTAATAAAAAATGTTATCGATCAAGTTTCGTTAGGAAAATACAGTTATCGACATTTTCCTTTTGCAGAATTTTGGTGTTCTTGAATAAAATCTAACAGAATTTTAGTGTTATCGATAGTTATCGAAAAATTCTTTTGCAGAATTTTGGTGTTATCGAACAAGATCTAACAGAATTTGAGTGTTATCGAATATTTCTTCTGCAGAATTTTCGTGTTATCGAATAAGATCTCACAGAATTTGAGTGTTATCGATACAATATGGTTTATTATTTTTAGTTTAAAAAATTTTTGGGAATTAAAAACTCAATTCATTATTTCATTGTGGACTTACAGTGTTTTTCAAATTTTAAATCATAAAGTGAGCATGTGACACCGCACAAAAATTCTCACCAAATTTTTTTCACTTCTTTTATGCTTTTTTTTTATTGAAGTTTTCAAAGGGTTTTATTGATTTCTTTTAATAGTTCATGGCCTAAAAAGTTTTTCGTAGGAAAAAAGTAGTCTATAACGGCATTTAATTTCCTGGTGTTAAGTAACGTTAAGTTTTCTGTGTCGATACCAAGTTGAGCCTTCTAAACCATTAAAATCCAGACTCTTCTAATGGCACCCACATAACCACATCAACCCACCCAACTGGTGTAAATGAAATGCAGTTCAATGCGATGGAAATAATGGAGAAAAATTTAAGGCGTTCACCGAAATTAAAAGCATCGACGAATGTTAATTAACAAATAATTTTAGAAGAAGACGAAGAAAAAAAAACGGTGAAAAGGTTTCGAATGAATGCCACAGATGGTGGCAGAGGCAGTCAGTGTTAAATTGATCATCACGACGATGATGATGGTGATGATGATGTGAACAAAAAAGAAGGAAAAAGAAAAAAGCAAACCAAAGTGAAGAAGAAAGTGTTGCAACCTTTATTATCACTTTAAAACGCTTTCGATATACACTCCGCCATACTTTGTGGCCTTTTTTTCTCTTAAAACAATTAATAACCGTTGCAAGGCACGAAGAAGTACAAGCAGCAGCAGCAGCAACAACAACGTAAGTAACCAAAAAAATGTTTGTTAATGAAATCAACAGAATTGTAAGACATTTTTCATCTGTGGTGGGGATATATGTTGGTTTTGTCCCCCCGCACCTTAACTAAACAAATGTAATGAAATGCAACATGCCGAGGAAACTGACAATAAATTACCACAGGCTACACATGCCAACTCACACAGCAGAAGAACAATTTAAAATTGTATCAACCCAGGCCTAATGGCCTCACTCACTCACTCACTCACTACTTATACATAGTGAGAGAAAGAAAAAAACGAAGAGGAGGCCATAAAAAAATCAACGTGATTCTAAATCAAAGACGTTAAGAAGAGTGTACGAATGGTGGAGACATAAAAATTTAAGAAGAAATAAAAGAGACAAACACTCAAATATGGGTCATAACACGCCAGGGTGTCTGCCACAGTCACAATTTAAAAAAAAAAAAAGAAGAGAAGCCAAGCGTTCATAATGATCATGACAATTATCAACGCTTTTTGGTTTTGAAAATCCATTATAAAAATTTTAAAGAAAATCAATAAAAATTGTAATGAAATTCCAACAATAAACACAACTTGGCTTAAAAGCTATGCTTTCATCGATAATAATCGATTTTAGAAATGAAGCATCATTACCCGTCCACCCCTCTAAAAACATTTTTTGATTACGTCAGTAGAACAGTAGTGACTGACAATTTAATTCTTTTGATACATTTCATAGAAATCTTAACGATAATTATTAGAACAAATATTCGATAACTTAGAATATATTGTAAACTCTAACAATACTATCAGCATTCTATGAAATTTTGTTTGTTTTTGTAAATATTGAAAAGAAAACATGAACGAGATAGCTTCATTATTACAAATCACCTTTACCGATAACTTTAATTACTTTAAAATTATATCGAAATATGTTGGAAAATTAAACGATAACATCATTTCCCATCAAAAAGTAGCCCGATAACATAATTATTCTAAAAAATCGGTTCCAAAAAATTCGATAACTTTAATATTACATTGAAACATTATAAGAAATAAAATATAACATCAACATCCTATATAAAATCTGATTTTATCGCTAAAACCAGCGTTGTTTTGAGGATAATAACCGATAATCTTTTTTGTGTATATCTACAATTTTATAACCTCAATGATAAAATTATCGATAATTATTGATAATTTTAATTCAGATCATTTTATTCTATAGTTTTTATCGAAATTTATCGGTAATCTAAAAGTTTTGAAAAAAATGATCAATAATTTTAAATAATATGTCCGGGGCTCGATAATGGACTTCCTACCGATAATATAATTAAATTATCGATTATTTTTAAATAACATATGTTTTTTAAATAATATATCTGGAGCTCGATAATGGACATCCTACCAATAATATAATTAAATTATCGATTATTTTTTAAACCTTTTTTTGATAATCGATAACGTATCGATAATATTCAATAAAAAATTCCGGTTGCTCAATAATAGGTTTCTTATTGATAAAATATTAAAATGATCGATTTTTTAAATCTTTTTCTTATTATCGATAACTTCCGATAACTTTCCAGGGATTGGAAGAAAATTATCGATAACAAATATAATAGATTTATAATCGATAAGACAATAAAATTATAGATATGTTTTTTAATTTTTTTTTTGATTATCGATAACTTATCGATAATATTTAATTAAAAATTCTGGTGCTCAATAATAGATTTCTTTCTTTTTAAATCTTTTTCTGATTATCGATAACTTTCGGTCTTTGGAAATTTGTTATAAGTAGTTATCGATAATCAGAAAAAAGTTAAAAAATTATCGATAATTTTAGATGGCAAATAGATTAGATTTTGATGACAAATAGATTAGATTTAGATGACAATAAATTTATAATCGATAAGACAATAAAATTATCGATAATGTTTTTCTCAACTTTTTTCTAATTGTCGATAACTATGTACTTATAAAAAATTTCCAAAGACCGATAATAGAATTTCTAGAATTTTAAGTACAAATCATAGAAATCCTGAAAAAAATGAAAAAAGCGGAAAACTAGCTTAATTGATTGTGAGGAGTGAAGTTATCATCAGATGAAAAATTCGATAACATTTCTTAAGACAAAATATAATTTCCATTATCCTAAATTTCTGAATTTCTTAAAAACTCATCCCTAATGCTTGTGGAAAACAAATGAAATGGAAAAAATGTTAGAAGAAAAACAAAGAAAAAAAAAAAGACAAAAATTAAAAAGAGATTGAAAGAAAATTTATTTGCATTTAACCTGCTTTCACTGCATGTCAAAAAGAACAACTACAGCAACGACAATGCAACCACGCGTTTACAATAAACTGATGGACGGACAGAGATAGACAAACAAACAATGAATTTTGTTTAGAAAGATGCCCGAGCAACATCTCTAATGTGCAATGAAATATTACCACCCGGCCACCACCAGGCCCCTTAAACGGCAGAGTAGCGTATGGAATGCCTTGAATTTAAATTTTTTTTGTCTCGATTATTTGCATATCGTCTTCGACGAACACATGTGATCTACCATTCACATGTAACCGTTACTCGCATTCGTTGATAATCAGAAAAATTTATACCGTCATGTACGTTACACGTTGTTGTTGTTGTTGTTGAGAGTAGTACCTTGAAATGAATGATCATGTTCAATGGTAAAACGACATAAAAATTCCAAAAAAACGAAACGAAAAACAGACAAAAATTTTTTTGCAAGTGTGGGTGGCATGCAACACCGGCTGCCAGCCGGTAGTTGGCTACGATGGTGGTTGATATTTTGTTTGTTTGTTGTTGTTGTTTTTGGAATATTTTTCTTATTTTTAATCTCTCAATTTTCACTGTCTTTAGAGTATCAAATTACCTAGCAGAGTAGCAGTACAGGCATGCATGGCAAGCGATATTCAGATGAAGTAGAAGAAGACAAAAAAAATAAATTTTTTTATTAAAAAAAACAACAACAATAAATGGACAGGATATTTTCGTCTTTACCTGTTATTTAAAACAAACAAAAAAAAAAAAGTACGAAATTTTTTTAAAGAACAGGGTTAAACAAGATTTATGGGGTTTTCTTTAAAAATGAAAGTCGATATTTTGCCGCTTCAAGTAACAGAGAAAAAAAGCAACAATTTGTTTGGAGTAAAAAGTTCCTTAAAACCATATGGAAGGCCTATTTCTGAATATATTTTTAAAGAAATTAAAATAAAAGTTGAAAAAAGGTTAATAAGAGGGCGGGCTATGTGTGAATCCTTACCGTAAATATCATTCGCTTCAGGGACAATCGTGCAAATGAACGGTATTAACGATGAGCTGAAGTGGTATTCACTAATCTTTTAAGTTGGACAGAAGGTCGTCTCGTATAAGTTTAAAATTCCGAATTTAACAGCTTCAAGCAACCAAGTTTTGCACAAATGGTCAAAATCTGGCTTAGCTTTCGTCAAACTTGCCTACAAATATTGAGATAACATGTGGAGTTAAGCTTCAATTATCAGAGTCTGTAGCAAGTTTTAGGATATCGCCAATCGTTTCTTGGCCGCAATATTGTAAATGTTTGACTGATTGAATGTTATACGTTCCAAGCACCTTCCAATAATGCTCATGAATGAAAATTTCATCCTCTCTGGGGCGGCAAGTAACATAGACAGTCCTATTTTGCTTGTTTTAAAAGAATTGAAAGCTTTTACCAGAGTTTTGAAAAGCGCTTTTAAAATTGCCAGTCTGGCAAAGCTATCCACTGTTGTATATCGTTCATCTGAAGTGTCATTTATTTTGAAATTTGAAAGGCTTTCCATTTACATGAGTATGGATCACTGGCAACTTCTAGAACGTACTTGTTGATTTGTTATTGTAATATTTTTCCTTTTCTATCTTTTGTGGTCATTCTATTCATCGGCACGATAGTTTTTCGTACGATTCACATGACAATAAATTTTGCACCGAAATCATAGCCTTATGGATGCTTATGAACATAGATTGCTCATTAGCTGGCAACTTCTAGAATAACCTGTTAATTTGTTGTTGTAATTCAATGGTTTTAAAACCGTCAACCTAACACGGCTTTCAGCTGTTAAATAACTGTCGTCTAATGTGCCATGTATTTAGTGAAAGGTTTACCAATTACGAATATGAATCCATCTTTCGATGGGAACTTCTAGAATGTACTTGTTGAATTGTTATTGTAATTTTTTTTCTGTTCTATATTTTTGTAGTCATTCTATTGAACTTCACGATAGGTTTTCGTTCGATTTAAGCATTATAATGATAAATATCAAAGCTGTATGGGTGCTTACACATATATATTGCTTACTAGCTGGCAACTTCTAGAATTACTTGTTAATTTGTTATTGTAATTCTATGGTTTTAAAACATGGTTGTCAGCTGTTAAATAACTCTCGTCTAATGTGTCATGTATTTAGTGAAAGGCTATTTTTGCTCATTTGCTGACAACTTCTAGAATAACTTGTTAATTTGTTATTGTAATTCTACAGTTTAATGTGTATTTAGGTTTGTCAATTAGGAATATGGATCGCTCTTTTGCTGGCAACTTCTAGAACGTACTAGTTGATTCGTTATTGTATTTTTTTTTCTTTTCCATCTTTTGTGGTTATTCTACTCAACTGCACGTTAGGTTTTCGTACGATTCAAGCATTATAATTATACAAAATTTACAACGAAAGGTTTATGGGTGCTTATGAACATAGATTGCTCATTAGCTGGCATCTTCTAGAAAGTACTTGTTAATTTGTTATTGTAATTCTATGGTTTTTAAAACCACCGATCTAACATGGCTGCAAGATGTTAAATAACTCTCGTCTAATATGACATGTATTTAGTGAAAGGTTTGGAAAGGTCTTTTGCTGACAACTTCTAGAACGTACTTGTTGATTTGTTATTGTAATTCTATGGTTTTTAACATGGCTGTCGACTGTTAAATAATTCTCATCTAATGTGCCATGTATTTAGTGAAAGGTTTGGCAATTACGAATATGGTTCGCTCTTTTGCTGACAACTTCTAGAACGTACTTGTTGAATTGTTATTGTAATTCTATGGTTTTTAAAACCATCGATCTAACATGGCTGCCAGCCGTTAAATAACACTCGTCTAATGTGTCATCTATTTAGTGAAAGGTTTGGCAATTACGAATATTTGCTGGCAACTTCTAGAACGTACTTGTTGATTTGTTATTGTAATTTTTTTCGTTTTCAACTCCACTAACGTTTTCGCCAAATGAATGAATGATTGATACTTCATACATCGGTATTGTCATTTATTTTCAGTCTTTTTTTTTGACAAATTTTTTTTGGAATCAACAATTCATTTGAAAAATATATGTATGTATGTATCGGTCTGTTTTTGAGACAAAGCAACCTGACTCCAATGGAGGAAGAAGAAAAAGAACAACAACAACAACAATCACAAAAAACCATTTCAAATTAGAAAAAGAATTTAATTTTAAAGCGTGAAATTAAACATCTTAAACAGTGAATTAAAAATAAATTAAAATAAATTAAAATGAATTAAAATAAATTAAAACAATATAAATAAAGAAATGAAAAATAAATTCAAATTAAAGAAACCATACAACAATAACGCTTACCGCTTTAAAAGGAGCATTTAATTGAGCGATTAATTATGGTCATATGCGGTAAAAAAAAAGATAATGAAAACATGCATGCCATACCTGCAAAGACAAGAAAAGGAAACAAAAAAATTAGTTTTAAATGTTTTTAAATTAACAACAACAAATAAAAAGTATTTAAAAAATCCGATTTAACTAAGCATTGTTGAAATAATATTTCAATGACTTCTGCATAAAACATGAAACACACCATACAGTCACTCACAAATGTACCCGCATTTCAATTAAAATATTAAAAAAAAAATAAGAAACAAAAAACCACCGACAATAATTTGACAACAACATGTGTGAACACATTTTAACCGACTGACGTACATTGCTGCCATTGCGGATGACTTCGATGATGATGATGGTGGTGATGGTAATGCAGCCAAAGCTTAGACCATGAAAAACAATTGGAATTTGGGTAAACAGATTATGCGATCAGTAAAATATGAAACCGCAGCCACAATCATCAAAATACATTTTTCAACATTCATTCGATAATCATGGGAAATATTACAGAAACGAATTGAAAATTTAAAGGTCATTTACTTACTTCAAAAGGTCATTACAAAAAAAAATTAGGCCAACTTGTACTATTATCATGTGAGCATTTTCACAATGTAACTCTTCTAGCAGAAGCACAACAGTGAAGGAACGGATGGAATGAATCTCCTGATCCTCCTCGCACAGCCAGGCTGGCTTCAAGTCCCTTATGAATTTATGTTTGTTCTCTTAGGGAGAATTGATCATTCAATTCTAATTATCTTTCATATAAAGCACAGGTTCGTTCTTTCACTGGCAACTTCTAGAACTTGCGGGAAGGATTCCCAATACAAACCAATACTGTGTTTAGAATACCTACATGAGTTAAACGTGTATGAAATGTTCTCGAATAAACAACCATTTGAGTTCATCAAACACTTTACTTGGGTATACTTCCCCACCTTTTTTTTTTAAATTTTAAATTGTTTTTCTATATACTTATTTATAATGACTCCTAAGGATGAAATTTTTTAAATAAAAAAACAATTTGTGTTCAGCAAAAATATTACTTGGGTATACTTCCCCACTTTTTTTATAATTCCAAATTGTTTTTCCATATTTTTATTTATAATGACAACTAAGAACGAAATTTTTTAAATAAAAAAAGAATTTTAGTTCAACAAAAATATTACTTGGTATACTTCCCCATTTTTTTTTTTTACAACTTCAAATTGTTCTTTCTTAATATTTTAGTTTATAAGGACTGTAAAGAAAGAAATTTTTTAAATAAAAAAGCAATTTAAATTCATCAAACATTTTACTTGGGTATACTTCCCCACTTTTTTTTTTAATTTTAAATTGGTTTTCCATATTTTTATTTGTAATGACTGCTAAGAATGAAATTTTTTAAATACAAAAGAATATTAGTTCAACAAAATTATTACTTGGGTATACTTCCCCACTTTTTTTTTAAATAATTTTAAATTGTTTTTCCAGAATCTTATTTATAAAGACTGTGAAGAAAGAAATTTCTTAAATAAAAAAGCAATTTATATTCATCAACAATTTTACTTGGATATACTTCCCCAGTTTTTTTTTATAATTTTTTTCCCCTTCTAAAGCGTTATAAATTTCTTTATCATACACTTCCTACACTTGACTACAGTAGTCTGTAAGGGTGCCAAGACTATGCATTGTAAAAATTCTTCGACATAAACTGGTATTGTAAGCCAGGGATGGTTGTGGCTTTACTTTTCTTAAGTAATCTTGAGTGTTATGCTAAATATGTTGCTGCTTTTGGTTGTTGCTGTTGTTGTTGCTGTAATTTTATATAATTTTCTTAGAAGAAAAGTAGAAGAAAAAGGGTTCAATGAACTTGGTACTTGATGGCAGAGAATGTTGGCTGGGTTGGTTGGCCTGTAGGCCTAATAGTAATGCTTTTATATGGAGATGGTGAAACCAAACCTTTTTTTTCTTTGCTTTTTCTGTTTTCTGCTAAGCCACCACACCACCTGCACCTTTGCGTAAACATCATTATCATTGAAAGCAGCAACAGCATCATCAGCATCATGAGCTCATAATCATCGTGTTTAACGTCTTCGTCATATTCAGCGTCAAAAACAATAGCAAAGCCAAGTAAAGTAAAGCCAAGTAAAATAAAGCAAAGCTTTGTGTATTGAATTCTTAGCCACCAGCCCTGACTGGCTTGTCTATATTTATGCAACGTTTTTGATTATTTTTTTTTCAATTTAAAAAAAAAAGAAGGAAAAAAAACCCTCCTAAATAAAGATCTTTATTTGTTTATTAACAAAACAAAAACAAAAACAAAGTAAAAGGTAAAGAACAAATACAAGAAAGTAAGAAAAAGAATAAAAGAAACGGTTAAGCATTGTATAGACAAGACAACCATCATTGCACTGCATTGAGCCAATGGTCAAAAGAGAAAAAAAAAAAATTCATCCTCCAAAAACAAAACGTACCTGGTAACCAAAAATCATTTCAAGTCCATTAAAAAATGCTTTTTTTTTTAAATAAATAAAAATTGTTCTCAACTCCAGATATACGATACTGGAGTACCATTAAAAAAAAATAAAAAAAACATCAACAGCCAGCCAGCAAATAGAACCCAATAATATCCAACATTATTTAAGATTCAAACAAAAGGAAGCCAACAAACAACAACAACAAAAAAAACAATAAAAAATTTGCATTCATTTAATGGTTTTGAATATCATTCCCTTTCCCAAAAACCCAAGAACACAAAAAAGCAGCTGCAAATGCTTCTAAACTTTCCTAGAGTGGGTGTTGACCACAAACGAACAAAAAAAAAAAAAAACATTTTCTTGTGCCTTTTTCTTTTTCTTTCTCTTACAAAAACTTAAAACAATTGTCCATTAACTTTTCAACTCCCTCATGAAATTAAGCTATTGTTCTCAACAAAAAATTAAAAAAAATCAAGAAAAAATTCCTCAAAAACAAATTTTTTTCCTTCGAAATAAAAACTTTATTTGAAGAGAGCTCTGTTCTTTCCTTTGAAGAAAAAATATGTTTTTTTCAGTTTTCAAACATTTTTTTTAAAGAAATTTAACAAAAACTCAATTTTTAAAAGTGGGAAGAGTTATAATTTTAACTGAAAACGATTTAGTTTTAATCAAAAAACTTATTTACTCGCCTTTTATCACACAGTTGTAAAAAATTAACTACAAAACTTAAAATTTAAGGTTGAGAAGAGTTTGAATCTCAACTGTTCCCAGTTACATTTTCTTTATTTTTAAAGAAAAATTACTGATTTGCCATTTCTTATGCTTATTTTGGACAAAATTGTATGTAAGTACATATTTTGATGGTGGGAAGAGTTTTTATTTTAACTGTTCTCAATCATATTTGCTTTATTTGTAAAGCGAAATAACATATTTAGCATTTCTTATCCTTATTTTGAAAAAACATTTTATATAAACACACATTTCGAGGATGGGAAGAGTTTTTATTTTAACTGTTCTCAATCATATTTGCTTTATTTTTAAAGTGAAATAACAGATTTATCATTTCTTATCATTATTTTCGACAAAATTGTATGTAATTACACATTTTGGGGGTGGGAAGTGTTTGAAGCTTGACTGTTCCTAGTTACATTTTCTTAATTTTTAAAGAAAAATTACAGGTTTGGCATTTATAATCTTTATGTTTGAACAAAATTGTATTCAATTATTCATTTTGAGGGTGGAGATAGTTATTATTTTAACTGTTCCCAGTTACATTTTCTTTATTTTTAAAGAAAAATTACAAATTTGGCATTTCTTATCCTCATTTTAGACAAAATTGTATGTAAGTACATATTTTAAGGGTGGGAAGAGTTGTTATTTTAACTTTTGTAAGAAAAATTACAGATTATGTATTTCTTGTCCTTACTTTGTACAAAATTGTATGAAAATTTATATTTTAAGAGTGGGTAGAGTTTCAATTTCAACTGTTCCCAGTCATAGTTTCTTTACTTTTAGAGAAAAATACAGAATTTTTCATTTCTAATACTTATTTAACATAAAACTTGTATGAAAATTCACTTTTGAAGTCTGGGAAGAGTTTTTATATTAAGTGGGAAGAGTTCCCTTGGAGACAAAAATAAAAATCGCAATTCATTTGTGGTGCATTGGGATTTGAGCAATAATTCAGCAATAAATTGAAATTTCAGGAGTGGGAAGAGTTTGTGTAAAACGTGAAAAAAGTTAAATTTCGTATAAAATAAGGGAGAAACGTAGGCCACCAGTATTTTAATTGAATTTTTTTGGAATAATTTCTCAATAAAAGGAAATTATAAGGGTGAGAAGAGTTTTCAAATCAAGTGGGAACAGTTTATTTGCAACTATAACAATCGGAAATCGTATGGTTTTTGCAAGTGTGACATGAATTTTTAGCAGATTTTGCTTATAAACATAGATACGAAGAGTGGGAACAGTTTTTAGACACAGTGAAAAGAGTATTTTTCACTTCCATTAAAGGAGAAAATCGTTTTCTCCTTTGCAGTAAACATGAATTTAAGGGTGGGAAGAGTTTTCAAATCAAGTGGGAACAGTGTATTTGCAGCTATAACAATCGGAAATCGTATTGTTTTTGCTAGGTGACATGAATTTTTAGCATATTTTGCTTATAAATATAGATACGAAGAGTGGGAACAGTTTTTAAGTACAGTGAGAACAGGATTTTTGCAATTATGTTAAAAGAGAAAATCGTTTTCTTTTTACATTTTAATCAAGTTTTAGTACATTATAGCAGTAAATATGAATTTATAGGGTGGGAAGAGTTTTGAAATCAAGTGGGAACAGTTTAAAAATAAGAAATTGTATTGTTTTATTAGTGTGCGTTGAAATTTTACCATATTTTATTTATAATATTAAGTTTGAGGGGTGGGAACAGTTTTTTTAACCTGAAGAAAAAAAGAAAACATAAATTTTTATCAAATATAGAGAGTTTGGTTGACTTCAATCGTTTAAAAAACCTTTTTTTTTCCTTTAATATTATAAAAAACAAATATTTTCTGCTTTAGGTTATGCTTCCCTTAACATAATTGCCTACAATATATGGAGATGAAGATCACTTAACTGAAACCACACATACATACATACATAAATAAAGCAACAACATTTCAATCAACAATTTGCTGCCTAAAGTAACTGAACTAGATTCCTTTTGCCAACCATTCCTCTACACGCTTGTCTAAACTCTAGTAATTCT
Organism: Sarcophaga rosellei; assembly: GCA_930367235.1. Lineage (NCBI taxonomy): Eukaryota > Metazoa > Arthropoda > Insecta > Diptera > Sarcophagidae > Sarcophaga > Sarcophaga rosellei. Next base: position 7,060,738 of record OV884020.1, on the reverse strand, counting down.
CTATTAACGTATATGTATGTAAGTGAATTGTTGTTGTTGCTGTTATTGTTTATACATAATTTAATATTAAAAGCAAAAAGGAAAAAAGATATTTTTCTAAAGGAAAATTCCTTACCATAAAAAAATAAGAAAAAAAAATCCAAAAGAATTCTGTTTTAAAAACAATTTTTGCGTGGTTGCTGTTGTATAGTAGAAGAGTCTATTATTATATTAATGTATGTACATAGATGTTGTTGTTGTTGCTGTTAATGGTTTCATGCTTAAACTATACTCTGTAACACTAATACTACCACCACTATCACTACCACTACCATTACACAACACAAATACAGTAATTATCCAAGGACGCTTGTCTTTCATTTAAAAACTGTAACCGACCGACGACTCTCTGACCATAACACTTACTTACTCTCCTCCCTCCTTGTTTTGTTGTTTAGTTTCAGTTTTCCAAACGCCCATATGAGTAAAGCATAACAATAATGGTTGGATTTTTATCTTCTTCTTCCTTTTAAAACATGTTTCCCTTTTCATAAGTACCATGTAACAACAGCAAGCTCTCTTCAATACTTATAGAGTGTCAGAGTGTGTGTGTTCTTACTGTGAAATATTCTTAAATAATAAAGAAACGACCTTGAGGTTTTGACGTTTCAAACTGGGCAACAAACATAATTTAACATGTTGTCTGTTTACATACCATATATACGTATGTATGTACATACACTCACACACATCCATTTTAATGCTCATAAACATATGAGCCGGAGAACAAAAATAAAACGAGTGTAAATGTATGAGTTCTTTTTTTTTTTTTGTTGTATAACTTAAGTAATGAACATTAAAGTGTGTGTGTGTGTGTGTTGCGTTTTTCTTTTAAAAGGCATGTGCGTTATTGTTTTTCCCGTTGTTGTTGTTGTTGTATGTAAAGCTTAATAATAGCAAAATTCCAATCATTTAAAGATTTCTATACACACACACATACTACTTACTACTCACTAAGAGTACTTTTCCTGGATATGTGGTATATACACGAGAGAAGCATTTAAATTTATTGCAAGAGAATGTAACGGGGTTTAATAGAGAAAACTAGCATACATCGTAGCATCGTATGAAATAGTACTAAAGACCGTTAATTTAGAGAAAAATATTTAATATTAAAAAAAAAATACTTTTAAGGTACTTTTTAGAAATTTTATACTTTTCTATTTTTATTCAATTGTAAGAGAATGTAACGGTTTAATACATACATAGTTGTATGAAAAAGTACTAATGTTAGGTAGTTTAGAAAAAATATTCTTGACTAATAATTAATTAAAAAAGAAAGGTACTTAAAAAAGTATCGAAACGGATATTTAAAAAAAGTACTTTTAAGGTACTTTTTGAAAATTTAAAAGTGTTCGATTTGTTTGATTACGCAAAGCATTATTAAGTACTTTTTTGATATGTTTTGGAAAATTAAAAATTACTTTTTTAGAACGTTTTGGAAAACTAAAATCGTACTTTTTTGGTACTTCTTTTGAACGTTTCAAAAGCAAAAAATTGTTTTTTGGAAGGTTTTGGAAAAAGTGAAAAGTACTTTTTTTTGGAACGTTTTGGGAAAATAAAAAAAGCATTTTTTTGAAGGTTTTGAAAAATTAAAATTGTACTTTTTCGGTAGCTTTTTTTTGAACGTTTTGGAGAAGTAAAAAATTATTTTTTTGGAAGATTTTGGAAAAAGTGAAAAGTACTTTTTTGCAAAGTTTTGGAAAAGTAAAAAAGTACTTTTTTAATCACCTTTTTAGTGCTTCTAAAAAATAAAGAATTTTTATGTACATTTTTTGGCTTAGTACTCTTGGAACTTTTTTCCCTTTACAAGAAGGGTACTTCACCATTTTAAATGCCTGTTGTTCTCAAAGAAATTTTTATTATAATCGCTGTTGTTGTTATTGTCCGTGCTGCAATAATAGTTATCTTAGGAATTTAACATTTAAAAGGAAAATACCAGCATTTGCTGGCTTGCTTGCTTGCTGGCTAGTTTACTTACTTGGCCAGAACCAATTTCCGAGAATGTTTTCAAGTGTGTGTGTGTGTATGCCAAAGCCAATGCCACCACCACTCACTCTGACAATCACTCTAATTTGCTTTAAAAAAAAACGAAAACAGAAAAAAAATAGTTCAACTCACTTTTAATTTTTTGTTTTCTGTTTTGTTTTCTATCTATTTTTGCATTTGAAGTCCGTCTCTGGTATGACCAAAAGCCGGGTTTCTATGTTGCTGTTGCCATAATATTTTATTTTTATTTTCGCTTTTTTTGTTTTGTTGTTGTTGTTGCATTTGTTTTGGTACGGATTGTTTTAAATTATTATTGGTATGGCGTCATTACCTTGGCTGGTTTTCGTTTATTTAAAGGGTGTGGGCTTGGCTTTGTTTTTTCTTCTTCTGTGGCTGGTGCCAAGATTAATGGTTGGCTTTGGTACTCTATACTCTCTACGTTATAATGCTACACGTTCTCCTAAACATATTATTGTTTTGTTTATCGTTGCAATTGTTGTTGTTGTTGTAACAGAGAAATAAAATTAAAATAATTTTATATTTATGATGGCTTTTATTATGAATTAATACGTGTTATTAGGCTAGAAAGAGGACAATGGCCGGGGCCGTTTGCTTGGTTTCTCTTATACACGTACACACAGATGTTACTTTATTTAGACTGGGAAGAGTTGTTGAAGAAAACAATGAAAGCAAACGCCGGAAAAAATAAAAAATATTAAATATTTCAGCTGGGAACAGTTTTGAAACAAAGTGGGAACAGTCAGAAATAACCCTAAAACTATTAATTTTTCTGACTAGCATCTGCAGATGTTATTAGAAATAAAGATTTAATTTTTTTAAAACTGGGAATAGTTTTTAAGTCTGGGAACAGTTTTTCTAAGCCTGAGAACAGCTTAGAATATCTCTTTTCTTCAAAGAACACTGAAATAAATATTCAAAATACTGAAATTTTATTCCTTTATAACTGGGAAGAGTTAGAAAAGTGGGAACAGTTTTAAAACTAAGTGGGAACAGTTTAAAATTAAATACAAATATTAAACTGCTTCAGGTAACAACTTAGAGAGTGCGAAAAAGTTAAAATTAAGGCTTTTAAGACTACAAACAGTTTATAAAATAAAGCTGGGAACAGTTTAAAATAAGACAAATAAATTTCATTTTCGATAAGGAAATTAATTAAAATAAATTATTGTTGTAGGTAACAACTTGGAAGATCATAAAAAAATCGATTTTACGTTTTTTTGGTCTGGGAACAGTTTTTTGAAAAATGTGGAAACAGTTCAAATTAAACCAAAAAATGTTACAATTCTTTAAGTTAAGCTTTAATAAATATTAAAACTATTGAAATTAGACTTTTTGAGACTGGGAAGGGTTTTCAAAAAGTGGGAACAGTTTCCAAAGAGTGGGAACAGTTTGTAAAAAATCCTAGAAGTCTTAAAAATTCTTGAAATAATAATAAAAAGTTATGAAAACCTTGAAAGCTGCTTTAAACAAGCATGGGAACAGTTTTACAAGCATTATTTATTGTATTTTCCTATTAAAAACTATAAATTTATCATCTGATTTGAAAATCTCTTTTTCTCTCTCTTTTGCTCTATTAATATTCATCATCTGCCCCCCTATGGCTATAAATTTCAGCAAAAATTTAATATTCAAGACGAGTAGGCAAAAGGCACTCAGTCAGTTGGTTGGTTGTATTTGTATTTGTATTGTGGCGGCAGTATTTCGTTGGCCATTTTTATTGCTTAAAAGCACAGAAAACACAAGATGCAGAGGCGATTTATAATTTTAATTTTAATGATATGCCTGTCATAAATAACCGCATTAAAATTGTAAAAATTGCATCTGAATGTGCATAAAACTGCATATGGTGGTACATATGTAGTGAGATAGACAATTACACAGAGATGGGATAACCTTATACAATTTAAAGAAAAAATTGGAAATTTTTGTTAAAATTTTATAGAAATGGATTTTTTAAATGTGAGAAGAGTTATTCTAGAGTGGGAACAGTTGATTTTATTGTATCGTGCTGTTATTTCATACATAGAAATCATTTTTAGTAACTTCTGAGACTGGGAACAGTTTTCAAAAAGTGGGAACAGTTACAATTTCTGCTAACAGATGCATTATTTCTTTCGTAATTCAAATATTTAGGTTTTACATTTTGTGTTAAATAGACAGGAGAAGATTTTAAGAGTAGGAACAGTTTTCAAAAAGAGGAAATAAAATGAGAAGAGATAGAATAAAACAATCAAGAATACATACAAAATTAAATAATGAAAAGAGGTATCCCTCTAGTTTTCCGATATCGTTTATGGGCCCCTATTAGATCATCAAGTTTTAAACCCTTCAGCTCTATTAGTTCAATAACAAATTGATTATCTAGCCATATCTGGCATAAAATATGAACCACAGATTCCCTGCTGCTTCACACAGCCTACAGAAATGAGAAATATTTCTATTCCATCTCTTAACTCTACGTCTAAAGGGGCCATGCTTTATAAGTGCTCCTATAATAACTCTCATATTTAGCCTACTCATGCTTAGGATTAGTTTCGTTTCTATAGGATTGAGTTTTGGCTTCATAAGGCTCTTGCAACCCTTCAATCCATTCTACATAGCCACATGCACGGTCGAGGAGTGAATCAAATTCTTCCTCAATAATTCCAAATAAGAAGTCTAATGGCGGTAGTCTCGCCGACTTCACCGCTGTTGTAGCCTGTATAGCTGTACCTGATATTACCGATACTTCATTGCCTATAACGCCATAATGACCACGTACCCACAACATAATCTGTCGTAAGGTCCCCTAGCAAGCTGCTGCTGACACTGTCACACCAAATATGACCTAAAAACAAAGCCTTTGTTGTCGCCATAAATTGTAAGCCTTGAAAGCTCTTCGGTATATATTTTCTGACTAGTTCAGCGACCTTAACAGCCCTTTGAAGCTCCGTCTGACAAACACTATATTCCGGTGGAAGACTATATGAATTACTGTCTTTTGTCCTGCACTTATGCTCGTTTCCATTTTGGTCCCATGGCCCAGCCATCCGAGAATCTATGTAGACATCCCTTTCAGGGGTATTATAAAATTAAATGTCACATTTGGTCTGTCATTCCGACAGTTGAAAGAACCTGACTCCGCCACACCAGTTCCTTCAGCAGGAACAGACGAGACTAATTTATTCAGTCTGAAGAGGCTTCTACACATACTCCTCAATCGCCAGTAAATGAAGAACGTCTCTTGTGATACCAACACAGGCTTATAAAGCGTGTTTTTTATAGAGGTATAGAACTTTAAGTTGGCATTACTTTTCAAGATGGCGACCGATTTAACAGCTGTCAAGTGATTTATTCTCAGTTTGGTTTGGCAATTCATCATGAATAGACCCATGCCTGTACAACGCTTGCAAATAGTGCAATTTTATTTCGATTTATTGAAAGACACGTTTGGTGACCGCCTAATTTCACGTTTTGGACCTGTGATTTGGCCTCTAAGATCTTGTGATTTAACACCGCTAGACTACTTTCTGTGGGGCTATGTAAAGTCATTGGTCTATGCGGTAAAGCCACAAACGCTTGACCATTTGGAAGACAACATTCGCCGTGTTATTGCCGATATACGGCCACAAATGTTGGAAAAAGTCATCGAAAATTGGACGTCCAGATTGGACTACATCCGCGCCAGCCGTGGCGGTCATATGCCAGAAATCATATTTAAATGTAATGCCACAAGATTATCTTTCGGATAAATAAAATTCATGTCAATCGAATAATCCATCGTTGTTTTATTGCAACTTAAAGTTCTATACCTCTATAAAAAACACCCTATATCTATACTTTAGAACTAATGTTCCTATTGCTGATCGTCTTCAAGGCATTCCATCACGCATTGGGCGTTCACAGGTAAGAACCGGGTCTAACAGCCGAGGTGGAAGTGTTTTATATGAAATTAAAAATCATTTTCGTCAGTTTTTATAAAGTTTTCGAAGATAGGAACAGTTTTTTGAAACTGGGAACAGTTTTTTGTAAATGGGAACAATTTTTTGAAGATAGAAACAGCCTTCTATAATTGGGAACAGTCTTCTGAAGCTGGGAACATTTTTACGAAGATAAAAACAGTTTTCTGTAAACTGGAACAGTTTTCAAAAGCTAGGAAAAATTTTCTGTAAATAAAAACAGGTATGGAAAATTTTTCTGTAAATGGGAACAGTTGCTTGTAAATGGGAACAGGTTATTAAAGACGGAAACCTTTTCTGTAGTTGGCGACAGTTGCTTGTAAATGGGAACAGGTTACCGAAGACGGAAACAGATTTCTGAACTTCCGAAAAACTTAATTTAAAGATTTAATTCTTCTTGTGCATTTATGAAAACCGACGATAATTTGAAGCAAAATTAACGCATTTTTGCTGGACAAATTCTCCGCAAATTGTAGTTTCCAAATAAGAAAAATAAAACAAATCTCTTACATTTTACCGCACATTGTACAAATGTAATTTCAATGAAATATTAATTTAAAGTGGAAATAAATCAATCAAAGTAAGTCTTAAAAATTAAAAAAAAATCAAATTTTAGTTGTAAAAAATCCATTTTTAAGTGCCTTGTATGGTTCTCTACGGATGAATTTTCTTTCCTATTTTTTCCTCGCTCCTCTCATGCTTGCAAAATCTATGAATTTGCAAAACCTATAAACAAGTATAAAATAACCGCTATAATAACTTGTTTAACAAGTTGGCCAAAAGGCTTTTTTTCGATATTTCTTTTCTTTTCTTGTGTTGTTGCTTTCTTTAACAATTTTTCTAACAAGCCTAAGAGGACATTTATAAGCACCGGGTCATAAATTTTCTAGACTTTTTAGAGTTTTTTTTGTTCTTCTTCTTTTTATTCTTTGGTGAAAGAACAGAATGTTTACGTTGGCAATTTTGCCAAATTACAATCAGCTAAAAACAAACAAAATATTACAACAACAATAACCACATACATACATACATATATAGCAAAGGTTTCAAGTCGTAAATACTGTTTGGCAAGTAGACACCGCTTCCACTGTGTAAAACACCCACCCAAGCCAGCAGAGAATTTTACAGGCGGTTGGTTTGCTGTTGGACGCTGCCGCCAATTGTTTGCCAATATTTGTCGTTAAGTGTTAAATAAACAAACATGGCTAAAACAAGCTGCTAAGAAAAAAACTTCCAACAACAAAGGAAGACGAAAGAAAAGTTCTAAATGAATTACATATAAAAAAAAAAATGGCAACATGTACCACAGCAGCAGTAAAACAAGCAAGCCACCAACCAACCAACGCATTGTTTAACTTCCAATTACAATTGCAACAGCAATTGTCTGTAAATATTGTTACTGCACCTTTATTTTATTCCCCCTCCCACAGTTAATATTGTTTTTGTTCTTCCATTTCTTACCACACATTTTTCAAAATGTCTTTAGCTACACAGAGCAAAATGAATAGAAAAAAAAAATTTACATAAGGCACTTTTTCAATTCGGTCCGGAATTAACTAAATTTTGAACCCACATCCACTTAATGTACCTTATTGTTTAGGTAATTATCTATATTTTTTTATAATAATAATTTCTTTTTAAAATTTTTTACATTTTCTAAAGAATTTTTACATTTGAAAACAAAATTTTGATAAAAAAAAAAAAAACACACTATTTTTTTGAGTCGTACATTTGAACTAGTTTGACACCCTCGGTGAAATAAATTCTGTATTGCATTTAACTTTATATAATATTATGAACCTTGACCTTTCAGAAAACTATAAAAAAGCTATAGGCTTGGTAGCAAACTTTTTGAAAAAATCGAAAAATATTATACCAGCACAACAGAAAAAATTTCTTTTGAAAGGACACTTTTTCAAAAAGGTTCAAAGTATGTCAAAATTTAGACCCATTGGACTTATTATATACCATTATTTAGCTAATAGTGTAAACTTTATTATAACATTAAATTTATTTAATTTTTTTTTAACATTTTAAAGAATTTCTACCTTCAAAAGCAAAATACATTAAAAATATGTTTTTCCCCAAGTCCTTAGTTTGATCTAAACTGTTGTCCGCAGTGAAGATAAAAATGTATTACATTTTCCTTTATCTAATACTGTGGACTTAGACCTTTCAGAAAACTATAAACAAGCCATAGGTTTGGTAGCAAATTTTTTGAAAAAATCGAAAAATATTATACCAGCATGAAAGAAAAAAATTTCTTTTGAAAGGACACTTTTTCAAAAAGCTTCAAAGTATGTCAAAATTTAGACCCATTGGACTTATTATATACCATTATTTAGCTAATAGTGTAAACTTTATTATAACATTAAAATTATTTAAAAATTTTATAATACGTTAAATAATTTATAACTTCAAAAGCAAATTACATTAAAAATATGTTTTTCCCCTAAGTTTGATCTAAACTGTTACTCGCTGTAAAGAACTTTTGAATTACATTTTCCTTTATCTATTATTATGATCTCAGACCTTTCAGAAAACTTCTAACAAGCAACAGGTTTGGTAACAAATTATTCTGAAAATTTAAAAATATTACTCCAACATTCAGAAAAAAAACTTTTTTTGATAGAAACTTTTTCAAAAAGCTTCAAAGTATGTTAGAACTGAGACCAATTGGACTTATTATGTATCATTATTTAGGTAATCGTCTAAACTGGTTTGTAACGATAAATTAATTTAAAAAATTTTAAATTTTTTTAAGACTTTTTACATTTGAAAAAAAGAAATATATTTGCTTCGACTATTTTCTGTATTCCAATAGTGTTCTGGCAAAAGTTTTGTGAGATTACTTCCTTATAAGTCGGTCAAATGAGGTATATGTTGTGGATCAGTTGGGATGTATAGCCTATCCGTTGCCTAGATAGCTAGAGCCATTTTAATCTTCACAGAGAGTTGAGAAGTAGAGACCTAGCCGTACTACTCTAAGAAACGAAAGAATGCACATTATTATGCAGTGATGCGGTTGCCTTGGCAGTAATTGAGAGAAAAGTTTTGCTCAACATTTTCAGTCCAGTGTTTCTGCATCTGGACAAACAATGAATTACATGTACTGTTGAACGAAATGGGCATTTTTTAGCACATAAAAATCCAGCAGTTACGTTGGCTCGGCAATATCGCTTTGGTTCAAAAGGATGTTCCGGTGAAACAAGTATTTTATACAAGAATCAATGGACGTAGGAGTAGAGGACAATCTTATTTTGGCTATCATAGATTGTAGAGAATTCACCTCGACTGAAATACTAAGACAGGCCGGCATTCGACAAAGAGGTTGCCAAGCCAATTAGTAGAGAACGACCTGATTTGCGTTGGAAGTAACAAAATAAGAATTGAGTATCAGAGGTTGCAGGGAAGGCAATAGACAAAGAGGTAGTCAAGATAGTATTCTAACTACTAGCGAATTAATACGATGACAAACGAAGCAGCTCCCTAAGTAGGGAATCCATGATCTCATTCTCCTACTTCCTGTCACATATGTATTTCCTTCCAGTGTAAGCGTCTATATATTCTTCAAGTAACAGTCATGATGAGCTAGCACTTTAGAACTTAAAAATGCGAAAAATAATGAAAACAGATAAAGAGCAGCACGAAAGAGAAGAACGTAAATAATTCAACTGGAACTAAAAACTTTTCAAGTGTCGTCCACTTTTGTTTTACCAACACCAAGAGTGGCTTGTAAACTGGCTGACATCAGCCATAGACGATGAACAACCATCCAACTAACCAACCAAATGTAACACAGTGCTATACAGAAGAATGTGACAGAAGAGGGGAAAAAAAGAGTGGAAAAATTTTAATTTCTTAACCACAGCTGTCGTGAGTGAGTACTTTTGCTGCTGCTAGTGTTGCTAGTATTGAAGTACGTACCACCACAAGATGTTTTGTTATGGAGTCTTTCCATCTATTTTATGGCTGGTTTACTAGCAACAGTTGGCGACCAGTCAGCCATACAACAGTCCATCGTCTTTATCATCATCAGAAGCAGAGGCAGCAGCAGCAGCAATTTTTCCATTTTCTTTGTCATTAAACTTTGGAAATGTAAACCGATCGCTTCAATTTCTTTTTTTTTTACTCTCACATCTCGTGTTGCCTTTTGCAATAGCAACAGCAACAGCACAGTTTGTCAGGGTTTGTTGCATTTCCGCTTTTATCATCCACTCGGTTCTGTTGTCTCTAAAACTGTTCGCACAGGGGGAATTGTCATTGTTATGAACCGTTTGGCTTTTGTAAGTCATCTTTGTATTGCTGACAGTGTTGGAATTGCTGTGACAAAAAATTGGAGGGGCACATGGGGAGATGTAGGATAGCACCTACACACTGAAAAGCATTTAGCCCTACACGGCTTTGCCAAGGGAAAAAATAGGGTCATTCTCTGGTAGACCCTAGATTATATGGAAATGCACGGCAATGAGCAGACGAGCTTGAAAAATGGGAAAGGCAAATTGAGGTACGATAACTCCGCAATGTTTTGCTCAAATAAGCTACGGAAGCAATGAGCTAACACACGGAAGACACGCTTAACTTTTGGCCAGTGTTCAGTGAAAACAGTCAATAATTTCGACACATTCCATACGAACTGTAAGCAGGAAGGTTCCCTAGGTCATATCACCTATTAAAGTTTTAATGGAAGAGTAGAGAACACACATTTTAAACTGATTAGCTAGCCTGTCAGAGCCTTTCATTCCCCCTCATTGATTATGTAATCGCTCTCCCAGACAGTGACCAGTAATAACGTGATAATTAACCATTCCTCTGAAAATTGTTGCTCATGCTTCTATAGAGCGGCCTTAATGACCATAAATCGGCCATTTCTGCTTGCTGATTTCAAAGGTAAGTTTATCAGCTCGTCTTCCCTGCAGTATTTTTTGAAAAGCGAGCAAAGGACAATGGGACCCCAGCATGCGATCAATCCCCAATGAATGGGCATGATCGGTTAATAAATTGTTTGATAAGTGGATGAAGCGATTAATCGGTTATTTAATTGTCGGACACTGTATTACCATGTTCAATCATCTGAGCACTTTATGCTTCACAGTAAAAGCTTCTGTAGAACGTTTAAAACACTCAAATAATTACCGTGATAGTGCAGAAAGTTTTAAAGCCCTCTAGGCTTTAAATTCCATTTACTGAAAAGTTAAATGACCTGCTAACAATTGTTTGGCGCAAGTCTATAAAAGTTTGCCTCTTTTAAATTAGCCTCTGCTGTTGACCCAATTTTTTAAACACTAAACACACGTCATTTCTTTTGTTACCTTCACAGTGACCCACTAATGTCATGAAAGATAGAAAAGCAACAAAAACAGACCCAAAGAAAAAAAAACAACGTTCTTTTCAAGTACTTTTTATAACTTGGCTTGAAAAGAATTTACATGAGCATTAAAACAGCAGCAACAACAATATGAAAACAATTTGGCTATAAATTCAGCAGCGTTTTAATACAATCGATCAATCAATCAATTGTTGCTGTTGCTATTCAACCAAGAAAAACAACAACAGACACAGGCAGAGGAGAGGACTGTCCTCTGCTAATAACTCTTTTTGCCAATGCAGCCATCCATGGCCAGCATTTCTGACAAACACCAGAGGCCCCTTAGTACATATTCTCAATGTGCAGACACAGTGAAAAACCTTATGGCCACCAAGCATTTCTTGTGCTGCTTCTGTTGCTTCTTTTAAACTAAAGTTGAAGCTGTTGATGTTTTGATGCTGCCTGCTATTTTATATTGTTTTTGTATTCCAATTGACAGTTTCCCACAAAACGAATACTTTGAACCTTAAAAAAAAAGGAAAACAGCATCAACAACAACAACAACTGCGGCAATAAAAACGGGCCATATGTTGCCGTTTTAAATGAGTGGCTGCCAAAGTAAATGTTTTGTCAAAACGTTTCATACACTGAGCGAAAAAAAAGAATTGGAATTCAAATCTATTTGAGGCTCCAAATGGATTCGATAGTAGAACGGCAAGCTATGAATTGTGTGGGTAACCAAGTCCATTTATTAAAGCAAAGATCGGTTAATATACTGAAAGCATCATTGAAAACACATTTGTGGGGCCGGACAGCGCCACCCACGGATCGAACAATTGTCAACCGAAAGTTCGCCTAAAATTAAGAACTATTGAGAACATTGCCTACACGATCACTGCAGGCACTATGAACTCTCAGCAGCGAAAATGCACAACAATACTTGTCAACGATGACAGATATTCTTAGTTGGCTTGAGACTGCAGCGTCTCAGGGGTAGACATGTCGACTATATAGGCTGCTGTGCTGATTGAAGGTAATCGCATTATCCAGCCTTACTTACTTAATTACATACATACATACATAATTGGCCATTACAATCCTTCAGTCAGGATTACGGCCTAGCTTCTCAACACCACTCATGTTTTGTGCCTTAATTTTATACGTGAGTGGCGGGGTACCTACAGTTTAACGTCGGCTCCAAACGACAGATTTTTGAGAAACTTTTGCTTTATTTACTCTGAGCATTTTTGCCAGAAATCTGCTGAGAGGAAGATATTTCGTTTTAATGTCTGACCTGGGGCTCTAACCAGGGCTTTACGTCTAAAAAGCGAACACAAAACCTACTAGACTACGGCGACATTGCAACCCTTTTAGCCTGGTTTATAACCAAGTTCCTTACATCACCCATGTTGTGGGTGTTAAGTTATACGAGAGGCGGGGCTTACGATTTAACATCGACGCTGAAGAACAGAGATTTGAGAACCTACTTTTCTTGACAATTTTTTTTATTGAACTCTCAGAGTTCAATAATGCTTTCGTGCAATGCAATCTAGGCTTAGTGAGATCCGTATTTAGGAAAATCTCCTCCTTTAGACGCATGAGCCAGGATTTTCCTGGATGTCCTAATTTCTGAAGACTGCTGATACTAAATGAATGAAATATTTTTTCATATTTCGTTTCGTTCGATATGTCTGAGCTGGGGTTTGAACCACGGGCTCTCACTATAATAAAACTATTAAAAATTGTACAGCAAACCCTTGCGTATTTGTCACCCAAAGTCTACACAACAACTGAAGGGGAGTTCATGTAAGACTCGATTTAAATTTCTTTGAGTGTAATTTCAGCCATACAACACAAGCAAGAGGCTGTAGTGGTGTCTCAGCTAAGCACTACAAAACTGTGTAACAGAGAGATAGAAAGAGAGTCAGAGATGTAGTAAAAAAAAAAAAAACAAACAACACACACATAAATATGTCAACCTGTCAAAAAATTGCAAAATGCCAACCTAACAAGATGAAAATAAAGAATTAAATAAATAACAACAATAACAATAACAATAAAAAAACAATATTTTACAAAAAAAAAACAACTCAAACATTTAATGTTGTGTTTAAATAAGAGACTTAATAAGTGCGTACGAACAGACATGCATATGTAGAGAGAAAGATAATCAATACAACAATAATAATAAATTGCTGAAGAAAAAATCCCACCACACACACAAACACACATTGATGGCCAAAATTATAAAGTAAAATGTCCAGTTAATTAGGCTCTGAGTAATATAAATAAACATGAGAGTGTGAGAACAAAACATTCACCGTTTTACAATCAATTTGTAATGCAAGCGTTAGGCGTTAAGCGACAGGCGATTTTTCATAAGGTAATGTAAAGAGAAAAATATAAAAAAAAGAGTGTTAAAAATAAATTCAAAAAAATGTATGCATAAATATAGATTTATTTAAACTTTTTTTTCTTTTTTGGTGGATTCATTAGAGTCATTCATTTGGCCATAAATTATAATACAATATACAAGGCCTTTCTCTTGGCCTAAAGGGATTTGCAAAAATTTAGAATTTAAAATTTCAAGTCCACCATAACCTCTTTTTTCATGCTTTAAAGTATTTTGCATTGCAACACCAAAAAAATAAATCAAATAAAACTACTGAAAAGCTTTAAAACTAAACATGACATATTTTCCATAAAAAAAAAACTTCATGTTGCATGTTTTTCCTGCTTTATTTTAAGCATTTTTGGCTAATAAATCTTTCATTTACACACGATTCTTTAAAAACATCTTTAGCCAGCGATTCATTTAAAGCAGCATTACCTCGCTCGTCCATGACCTTCTTCTAGCTTTACCTTACCTCGTTACATGTTAATGTAGAGAGGAGTTACCATCGCCAACTAAAGGTTTTCAGTTAATGGGGGAAACAAAAAGCACACAAAAAAAGAAAATGAAAAAGAAAATCTTTAAGGCACGATTTTGAACTTTTAAAATGGCCAAAAAAAAAAGAAAATAAAGAAAAAATTGCATTTCTAACGTTAACTTTTTCCTTATTTTCTGCCAATTTTTCTAACAACAACAAGGGAAATTGTGATGACAAAAGATTTTTTTCCTTCTATTTTAACAAATTCATTAAACAATATAAACCAACTTTAGAGTTTTTAAATTCTTTTTAATCCTTTTTAAACGAAAATACTTATGTTTTCTACATCATTTTGCGTAAAGTTTTGTTTTTGGCGTTAAAAAAATTAAAGTATGACATAAAAGATATTCCATTATTTCGAAATATTCACAGCATGCCCTGCATTCATCACTTTCCACCAAGCTAATACAGTTCAGGTGCTTATACAAGGCTGGGTGTACCAAAAGGCTGCTTAATAGTGTACTCAAGTCGCCTTTATTCAGTCCCTACATATGCATGGCTTTCCATCCACCAGAATCGCCCTAAAGCATCCGTATTATTCTTTCTACATACATACATACATACATATATAATTCGCTCTAGGACAAATAGCAGTTATAAAAGTGGAGGAACGAAGGACTTCCATGCACAAATGGCAGTCACGATGGGTGAGCAGTTTAAAAGGAAGATGGACATTTCGCCTTGTCCCTGATGTAAGCCTTTGGATGAAGGAGAAACATTGCGAGCTGAACTACTACGTGACCCAGTTCCTAACTGGTCATGGGTGCTTCAGGAAGTACCTGCACAGATTTGGTCATGACACTTCCCCTATATTCTTCTTCCCCTATTTAGATTTAGATGGCCCAGAGAAAGGAATTTAGGACCAAACCGGCTAATGGAAGAGCTGTTGAATTGTAGGAATATAGTCAGCAAATGGCTGAAGTTATGCTAGAGCTCAGAAGACTGGATCACTTAATGTGACGAAGCTTTCGAGCTAACCAGCCCTCCGCGAAGTAATACCTTACGGCAGTTCCGCGGGGGAAGAGTGGTTGAAGTGTGTAGGGAGTGGGTTTAGTACGTAGGTACCAGTGATGGTGAATCGTGCACTCTTTTGTTGGAACAAAAGTGTCTTCAGAAGATTCTCATCTCCGGCTCAAGAAAAAAAAAAAAAAAAAAAAAAATTACAACCCTTCAGTAAGGATTAGGGCCTAGCTTCTCACACCACTCATGTTGGGTGCCTTAATTTTGTGAGAAACTTTTTCATGGCAGGAGTATTTACTCTCAGAGTTTTTGCCAGAAATCTGCTGAGAGGAAGTCGTCGAGGAAATATTTTTCTTTTTTTCATATTTCATTTGGATGTCTGGTCTGGGACTCGAACCCGGGCTTTACGTATAATAAGTGAACACACTACCTACTAGACTACGGCGACAACTACTCTTTATTCTATTATTCTCTCTACTTGAGATATTATTCCATAATATCGAAGTTGACATTTCCACCCACGTTTGTAGCGTGTGTAATGACTACTGTGCTCCATACTTGGAGTAATTATTAATTGTCCTTGATTTCGTACCGCTGGGTGCTATTATCCTGATACAATGTGCCCAAAAAATTCTGACTTATCAAGTTTACAAAATTATCGCTGGTCTACATTCCCTACCGCATCTAGGCTTAAACATCGTACAATAGATTGGTAGGCGAAGCTACAGTTTCTGGTTTTCCTATATAGAAACCCTTGACTTGTCTCCATGTTTAGAACTAGACGTTTAGCAACAAGTACTCGCGGGCATCTTTGCTATGGATAGGTTTGATCAAAAAACCACAATTCACATGTTAGGCAGCCGAAAATATCCGTTCAGTGACAAATTATAACCTACTGCTGCTGATTTGAGACTCTGGTTGATCCATCTCCCATAACCACAGTGTAAAAACCTTAAGTTTACATTTAATCTGTGCCGAGCTAATTGTTTCAAATTTTTTCAAGTATACAGTAAGGCCCTGCTTAACGCGGGGGATACGTTCCAAAAAGTTACAGCGCTAAACAAGACAGCGTTAAACGAGGCAACTAATAAATCAACTGTGACGCAGGAAAGATGCGTTCGTACTGTGATTGCGACTTCGGAAAATACAGTTGGAATCTTTATTCTAGACAGACTAACAAGAGAGTGTTGAAAAAGACACATAGTATACATCGTCGCTATATAGTGCACCGCTTTTGTACTACCGCGTAATACTGAAACAGCGTTAAGCGGGGTCTTACTGTAATTGGTTTTTGGATCACTGACTTCTTTTTTAGTTTAAGTGCCCCTTATATAACACAAACTACCAAATAAATTTCATTAGGCTCTCAGTTACAAGAAAATATTAATTTTTTAAGGATATACTTGTGCAAACAGTTTGCTCAAACAGCTTTCTTAAATGCGTTTTAATACAAGCATTTGCATACCTAGTGAATTTTTTATTTTACGTGGTATTTTTATTTTTCTCCGAATTAAATTGTAAATTTAAAAGTTTTTAATTTTATTTACTAGAAAACAAATCTACTTTAAGCGATTTTCAACAACCCACCCAGTATTTCTCTGTAAGAAATGTAAACAAACACAATATTTCGTTTAAACACCCTTTAATACGCTTGAGTTTCTTTTTTTGCTTTAATGTGCATGAGAAATAATAACTTGTAAGTGAATAAAAGAGAGGGAGGGAGGTATGGTGTAAGTGAGAATTCGTTGAAATTCAACTTCTTTAATTGTTGTTCTTGTTGTTAATTTCCAATAATCATGGGAATTCTTCTTGTACGATTGAATGCTGTTGTTTTACTTGTAACAATTCTCTTCGTTTTTAGATCGTTGAATTGAGAGTAACAAAAAAATATGCGAGTACAAATGTGATTTTGTTATAGTTTGTTGGTTTGACTAATTTTAGTAACGATGAACCTTCAACTTCGTTTCGTAGAAGTTATGTGTTGAGGTTGCTGTTGTTGTTTGCCAAAAGTTCTTTTGGTGGGTTCAAATTCTCTTCTTTTCTTTTTTGGTAATGTTTTCATTGTTTTTGTATATTTTGTAAGTGGTGAATTATTTAAATTTTTTGTTTGCAAATATGTTTGTTGTTGCTATTTGGATATCAAATGCATGTGGTTATTGAAAACTGTCTCTCTCAATGAAATTTCCAGAAACAGTAACAATTCCAGTAACAACAACAACAAAAAATTATAGAAAATATTATGATCCACATGACTAGAAAAAATTATTGGAAGCAAGAGTTTTTGGTGGATATTTTAATTTCTTGTTTGGTAATATGTTTCTTAGTCTTGTTGCTGTTGTTTGAAATATAAGCAAGAGAAATTTCTAGAAACCATTAAAGTAGCAACAATAAAAAAATAAAAGAAATTATTGTGATCCACATAGTAAGAAAAATTGTGAAAAGAGAAACAATGGCCTTAGAAGGGTATTTTCGAGGTTAAAGGGTGTGTTAATTGCATATGTTTATTGTTGCTGTTTGGATTTTAAATTGAAATCTCTTTTTCTTACAGAAAATTCTCGAAACTATTGTGATCCACATAAGAAAAATTGTGGAAAAAAGAAACAAGGGCTTTAGAAGGGTTAGGGGAGTATTAATTCAATTTCTTTTTTGATAATATATTTGTTGTTGCTGTTTGGATTTCAAATTGAAATTCTAGAAACTGTTAAACTATTGTGATCCACATAATAATGTATAGAGAAATTATAAAAAGTAAAGGTTATTTAAAGGTTATTTGCAAAGTTTAAGGGTTTTTAAAGCAATTTTGTTAAATATTAAATTGAAATTATAATTTTAATAGAATTATAATAAATACCTGTTGTTTTTGCAAGCAGTTTTCTTTGAGTGTAACACTTTTATTTCAATCTTTTCACATTTTTCTTTTTTCACACCTGACCCTGGCTTTTTTACGATTTATGAAATTTTTTTCGTATTTTCTATACTAAAATATAAACATATTTTATTTTCCATTTACACTATTAACACCATTAAAGAAAAACATATATTTTTCATATATTTCATAGCAAAAAAAAGAATGGAAAACAATTGACATTTCAATAGGCAATAACAAGCTGCACAAACAATAGCAAACACACAAGAAAAAAAAAATCACAAAATAAATTAAAAGCACACACAACACAACACAATACAATATGCATCACCGTCATAAATAAAACACGCACTAAATTGCACTTCCACACATTGCAATGCATAAAGCCCGAAAACACAACACAAAAACCAAAGCAAGAGGTCATCAAAAGAGCATAATAAAGAAGAGATGTTGTATGTACACACATTTGAACATGCATACGCAAGCTGTAGAAAACAACAAAAAAAGCAACATACTAAATTGAAAAATATAAACTGAAAACAAAAACAACTCCAAAAAACTGTAACACAACTTGTTATACGAAAACAAAAACAATAAAACTTCTCTCTTTACTCCAAAAACTGTAAAAAAATATATTCACCTCACTCAACGAAATAAAACAGCAACACAATATAACAACAACAACTACATAAAGAAACATGATTTTGCAAAATCGTATACAAGTGTTTAAGCATAAGTTCGTTCGCTATCACAGCATATTTATTCGTAAAAAACTTTAACAACTACGAGAATACATACATACCCATGGTTATGCATTGAAATCGTTATAAACTCGTTGAAAACAAGCGAACAAAACAAGAGAAAAAAACAGCAGCAGTAGCAGCAACAACAACAACATATTCTTGATCTAGATCAGGAAGGAAATCAAGAGTCGTTTTTAATTGATTAACTGCTTAATGCTTCATAAAAAATGAATAAAAAAAAATAAAAGAAGAAAAACTATTTTAATGAGCAGAGACACATGCAAGAGAGTGTGTGAAAAGTAAAGCAGCAAGAGCGCGAGAGGGAATGTAAAACTCTACACGCAGTGTAGTGTACGACAGTTGTAAAGTCCTAGGAAAAGCAAAAGTGTAGCTTTTATGTTGAAAAATAAACTTAAAAAAGTATTTTTCTTTTTGGTCCCTAAAGCAAATTTTTAATAATTTTTATATTTTAATAATAATTTTATTTTATTTATAAATTTGAATTTAATTTTTAAATATTAAATATTATTTAAGCTTATTGTTCGTTATATGTACTTGGGTTTAAAAGCAGCTTTTTTTCGTACTATTTTAATGAAAAAGGTACTTTGGTACTTTTACCTGATACTAAAACAACGTTAATTTTAAGACATTTTTCCATTCTTTTTTATGATTTCTACAAAAAATTAAATCTGTTTCTTTACAAATAAAGTTAAAAAGTACTTTTCCCTGAGTACAATTAACCTGCTGCACTTGTCTGTTTCTAAACAATCCAACACTAGGGGTTGGGAGAGCACTTCAAGCGCTTATCTCACAGTTGAAAGAATCCTTGCTTAAGGCTTATAACCTAAGAGAAGTAATATTTAGGAAACATACCTTTCAAGAAAAGTAGTTCTTAAGAAAAGTACCTTTTAAGAAAAGTATCTTTAAAGAAAAGTACCTTTTAAGAAAAGTACCTTTTAGGAAAAGTACCTTTTAAGAAAAGTTTCTTTTAAGAAAAATATCTTTTAAGAAAAGTACCTTTTAAGAAAAGTATTGCTTACGAAAAAGTACATTTAAAGAAAAGTACCTTTGAGGAAAGAAAAGAATCTTTTAAGGAAAGCACGTTTTAAGAAAAATACCTTTTAAAGAAAGCACCCCTTTTAAGAAAAATGCCCTTTAAGAAGAGTATCGTTTAACAAAAAGGACTTTTTAAGTTAATAGTCTAATAGTTTTTAATAAAAGATAAGTATGAAGCTTTCAAAAAAGTACTTTTAAGAAAATTACCTTCCAAGAAAAGCACTTTTAAAGAAAAGTAACTACATATTAAGAAAAGTGGCCTTTAGAAAAAGTACCTAATTAAGTTTTAACAAAAGTACCTTTTTTTAAGCAGTCGCCGTAGTCTAGTAGGTACTGTGTTCGCTTATTAGACGTAAAAGCCCGGGTTCGAGCCCCAGGCCAGACATCAAAACGAAATAACGAGAAAAAATTATTTCTTCGGCGACTTCCTCTCAGCAGATTTCTGGCAAAAACTCTGAGAGTAAATAAACCTGCCATGAAAAAGTTTCTCAAAATCTGTCGTTCGAAGTCGACGTTAAACTGTAGGTCCCGACACTCACGTATAAAATTAAGGCATACAACATGAGTGGTGTGAGAACTAGGCCGTAATGCTGACTGAAGGGTTGTAATGGCCAATTATGTATGTATGTATGTACCTTTTAACAAAAGTATTGTTTAAGAAAAAGTACATTTAAAGAAAAGTACCTTTTAAGAAAAGTACCTTTTAAGAAAAGAATTGTAAATAAAACTAACTTTTAAGAAAAATACCTTTAAAAAAAAATTGCCTTTTAAGAAAAGTACCCTTTAAGAACAGTATCGTTTAACAAAAATCGCTTTTTAAGTCTAATAGTTTATAATAAAAGTACCCATTAAGATAAGTGCCTATACGAAAAGCACCCTTTCAGAAAATTAACTTTTAAGAAAAGTACCTTTCAGCAAAAAATTCTTTTTAGGAGAAGAACCTTTCAAGAAAAGTTCCTTTAAAGAAAAGTATCGTTTAAGAAAAAGAAAGATTTAAAGAAAACTACTTTTTAAGAAAAATCATTTATAAGAAAAATTCCCTTTAAGAAAAGTAACTTTTACGGAAAGTAATCTCTCAGAAAAGTAGCTGTTAAGAAATGTGCCTTTAAGAAAAGTACCTTCCAGGAAAAATTCCTTTGAGGAGAAGTAACTTCTAAGAAAAGTACCTTATAAGTAGCTTTTAACAAAAGTACTTTTAAGAAAAGTATATTAAAAAAGTACTTTCCAAGAAAAGTACTTTTAAAGAAAAGTAACTATTTAGAAAAGTGCCCTTTAAGAAAAGTACCTCTTAAGGTAAGTACGTTTTAACAAAAGTACCTTTTAAAAAAAGCACGTTTTAGGAAAAGTATATTTTTCGCTCTTCTCTCTTTTTACACACTCCTTATACACAGGTTTATCCAACACATTTCAATTATTTATGCTTAGATGCGTTCAAAACCAATGTTTTCTGATTACAATTTTGGTCAATGCCTTTACAACTGTTTCGGTTTTTTGTTCATCTTTTTTTTTTTTTGTTTTTTTTTTTTTGTTTTGGATTAGAGAAGATCTTATGAGGTCTTGTACATGAGGAAAGTGAGGGGTATGGATTGTGTTGAACGTCGTTAAATAAAGTTGTATTTCCTTATCTTGGGGGCTTATTTTTAAAGATTTTCTGTTCGGTTTTTTCTTTTTTTTCAATATTTTTTTGTTTTCCCAAGAACAAGTCTGTCTAAGCCAGGTTAACGTTATATTATACCGTAATATTCTGTTCAAGAAAAAAACTTATGCAATCACAATCACATTTTTAAACTATTGGCTGGAATAGTTAGTTGGCTTGTGTTGTTTGAGAGTGGCTTGCTTGAATGGATGGCCTGGCTTGGTTGTTTGGGAGATGATGATTGCAAGTTGAGAATTTTCGTTGTAATCCCCCACTTAAAGCAAAAAGAAACAGGTAATAAAGCAAGTTTTTATTGTAAAATATGTTCTCGTTGTTGCTGTTGTTGTTGTTGTTCATCTTCTTTCTTGTCATGGCCTGAGTTAGAGGTCCAACGTTTTATATTTTTTTTTTTTGGTGGTGGATTCTAATCTTTTCAGAACGACAGTAAAAAAAAAAACTACCAGCACAGTACCAGACATATGTAATTCTTCTTCTATTTCTTTTTCGTTTAAAAGCTGCATAAAGAAACGAGAAAATCGGAAAAAGAAAAGAAGAAAAAAATCACGCAAAACAAGACTCTTTTAAACAGTCAGTGATGGCTGGTTATTACTGTTAATGTTGTTGCTGTTGTTGTTGTTGCTAGTGTTGTTATTGCCATTTTGTTTTCAATTCCGTAACGTAATCAAAATGTACCGCAATATGCCAACGGTTATTTTCCCTTTCTGGTCGTTTAAGTTGTGCCACAACGAAATATTGCCATCACCATGGCAATGGCAATGGCACCATCATCGTCATCATCATCATCAACATCAACGTTTCAGCAACAAAAACTAGAAATTGCGCGTAAAAAAACTATCTGCGATGAACATCACGAAGCCATGCTTTAGAAAATTCAATTCAATCGCATTGAAAACTACACACACATTCATTCACTCAGTCAGTCAGTTAGGCATTTAGTCCCAGTCCCGCCAACCCAATGCAAACAAACAAACAAACAAAAAAAACAAAAATCCTGTTATTCTGATTCCCATTCCCAAATCTCCTTCTCATGCTTTTTTTAAAGCCCATCTATTTGATGATTATTTTAAATGACGCGTGACTGTTAAGTTAAGTTTAGCATTTGACTTCCTGCTTATAAGAAGCGTTCACAGTGTTTTGCCTTTGTGGCCATAAGGTGGTAGGATTTTAAACACAGTGTTAACACGTTAGGCATAAAATGCAAATTCAATGAAGTGTACTTTATAAAATAGTACTTTTCGAAATGTTCCTTTTACAAAAAAGGGAATACTGAAGACAGCATTTGCAAAATGTACCTTTACTAAAAAGTACCTTTACAAAAAGTACTCTTATAAGGAGATAACTTTACAGAAAACATTCACAAAAGAGTACTTTTACAAAAAACTACACACATACATACATAATTGGCCATTACAACCCTTCTGTCAGGATTACGGCCTAGCTTCTCACACCACTCATGTTTTGTGCCTTATTTTGATACTTGAGTGGCGGGACCTAGAGTTTAAAGTCGACTCCAAACGACAGATTTTTGAGAAACTTCTTCATGGCAGGTTTCGTTACTCTCAGAGTTTTTACCAGAAAACTGCTGAGAAGAAGTCGCCGAAGAAATATTTTTTTTCATATTTCGTTTTGATGTCTGGCCTGGGGCTCGAACCCGGACTTTACGTCTAATAAGCGAACACACTACCTACTAGACTACTTACAAAAAAAACTACCTCTGCAAAAAGGTACCTCTACAAGAAAGTACCTATACAAAAAAGTACTTATACAGGAAGGTATCTTTACAAAAAAGTACCTTGACAAAGGAGTGCTTTTACAAAAGAGTACCTTTAGAAGAAATTACGTTTTTCAAGAAAGTACCTTTACAAAAAGGGTGCACTTACGAGAAGGTATCTTCACAAATAAGTACCTTTACAAAAAAGTACCTATACAAAAAAGGACCTATGCAAGAACTAACCTTTTTAAGACAGTACCTATACAAAAAAGTACCCTTACAAGACAGTACCTATTCAAAAAATATCTTTACAAAAAAGTAAACGTACTTTTCTTAAAAAGTACAGGTCTTAAAAGTTCTTTTCTCCAATATGTACTTTTTAGAAGCCACTTTTCTTAATTGATACTTTCTTTAAAGGGTACATTCCCTGAGAGGTACTTTTCTCAATAGGTACATTTTAAAAGATACTTTTCTTGAAAAGTACTTTCCTAAATTGGTACTTTTTAAAAAATACTTTTCTTGAAAGGTACTTTTCCCAATAGGTACTTTTCTTATCAGCTACATTTCTTGAAATATATAAAAGATAATTTTCTTGAAAGGTACTTTTCTCAGTAGGCACTTTTCTTAATGCGTACATACATTTCTTGAAATGCACTTTTTAAAAGATACTTTTTCTAAAAGGTATTTTTCTTAAAAAGTACTTTTCTTTAAATATATTTTTCTTAAACAATACATACTTTTCTTAAAAGGTACTTTTATTAACAGGTACTTCTCTTAATGCATACATTTCTTGAAAGGTACTTTTTAAGATACTTTTCCTAAAAGGTATTTTTTCTTATAAAGTATGTTTCTTTAAATGTATTTTTTCTTAAACAATACTTTTCTCAGAAGGTACTTTCTTAAATGATATTTTTCCTAGAGGGTACTTTTCTCAAAAGATACTTTTCTTAAAATGTACTTTTCTTAAAATACATTTTTCTCAAAAAGCGCTTTTCTCAATATGTACTTTTATTAAAGAGCACATTTCTTGAAAAGTACTTTTATTAAAGAGCACATTTTTTAAAAAGTATTTTTCTTAAGGAGTACCTTGTAAAAGATACTTTTCTTAAGAAGTACTTTTCTTATACGGTGTATTTTTTGTATAGGTACTTATCTCAAAAGGTAATTTTCTTAAAGGTTGCTTTTCGCAATAGATATTGTTCTTAAAAAGGTATTTTTCTAAAAGGTACTTTTTTTAAGGGGTGCTTTTCGCAATAGATACTGTTCTTAAAAAGTAATTTTCTTAAAGGTTGCTTTTCGCAATAGATACTGTTCTTAAAAAGGTACTTTTCTCAAAGGTACTTTTCTTAAAGTAACATATAATGAAAGGTGCCTGTTAAAAGGTACTTTCAAAGTTTTTTTTTCTTATTTAAAGGAAAATGTAGAAAAACAGAAACAGTAGTTTTAGTTTACAAACTCCATGAGCAAGAGAGTCGCTTGGTACTGGATTTCTTTCAAAGCTTTCTAAAATTGCTTTTTTGTCAATTAAGTTCTCTTATCTTTCAGGGCCATAATACGTTAAACGTTACTTAACCTATTGACCTTAGCGATCTTGTCATTTAGAATTTAATTCTGTTTTTTTCTGTCTTTCTTAATCTAAAAACTTTAATCATTTGTTTAAACGTGTTTAATTAAAACAAATTTATGCAAAAAACAAAGAAGAAAAAAAATTTGATAATTTTGTTATGAAATCTTTTGAATTTGAAAAATAAAAACAAGAAAAAAAAATGAATCGAACTTTAAACCTACCTTCCCCTTAAAACTTAATGAAACAATGAACGAAAGAAAACCACTCAACAAGGACATCAACGACAACTCAACCAAGAAATATGGGCTAAAACAACAACAACAACGACAAAAAAAAACGAAAAAATCGAACAGTTAACGCCTTAAGCGTATAAAACGTAAAAAACGTTAACGATAAGCAATTAAGCTTAGCCAGCAAGTTAAGTGAGGGAGGAAGGTAGAGAAGGAGAACAAACGAAGAAAAACGAAAAAAATGACCATAAATGAGTTGAAGTTTTAATAATAAAAGCGTAACAAAAGACAAGACAACAAGACAAGGCACACTTGACCATAGAATTTGGAAATAAAAAAAAACGGAAACACCCAGGCCAGTATAAACGGCCTTAATCAGTTTTTATGTTGTTTAAGTTCAATTAAGAGAAGAAAACTTTTTTTTCTTCAAAAAATATTTTTTTTTTAACAATTTAACCACGTTTCTAGAGGCTCCGATGTTCTGTACACATGTGTCATACCACCATACATTAATGGCGTTAATAAATATGACTAAGAATTTAATTTTTTTTTTTTTGCAGAAAAACAACAAAAAAAGAAATCAAAAATTATTCTAAATATTCTCTAGATAAGCTGGTACTGTACGACAATAACAACAACACTGTGCTGATCATTTTAACATGTTTCAGAAAACAATAATAACAACAACACACACACAATAACCGTGTAATATTTGCAACAAAATAATGACTAATGAATGCCGGTTCAATGCTGATTCAATGAAATACAAAAATGATTCAATTTTTGTACAAAATCTTGTCATATTTGTTCACAATAAAAAAAAAATACGAATTTAACTGACCACCCATTATTTGAATATTGAAAGAATATGACAGCAATTTCAAGCCAAAAAAAAAAAGAAAGAAAACAGTGAGTAAATAATGAGTAATTTTTGAGATTTCAAATGATATTCAAACCAAAATGAGTAAGAAACAGACAAAAAAAAAAATAATTGCAAAGCGAAAGTCGAATTCAGGACGAGATACCAATCCATCTGGGATCCAAGAGTGTCCAATGCACACCGAAGAAGTACTCACTGTTTAATGTGGATTTTGGGTTGGCAACCTCATATTCTTGTGAGAACATTGCCTAAATATAACACGGCACATTCCACAGCAGCTCCATGCCCAAATTGAATATTCTGCACAAGCAATATGAGAGCATGTCATCTCACGTGCATGTGCTGTAAACAGGTCTCGGAGATTTCTTGATTTGATCTCGTTATACTTTTTCTTGTGGGGTTTTCATAAGTTGCTGGAGTGTAGGAATATGCCACAAACCACAGCAGTTCTCTAAGGCAACAAAACTCATGCCTGCGGTGTTATGTTCTGATCTATCTTAAATCCTATGGTATGACCGATCAAAGTAATTTTCGTATGCTTTTGTCAATAGAAAGGATTTGAGCACTTTCCAGAGCGCGTCATTGGACATGGTTCTCGACCAGAGTATATGTATGTGGACAATTGCAATTTTAGAATATCAAGAGTAGCAATGTTCCAAGTATCGCAACCGTACAGAAAATTCTCAATATACTATCCGAATATAAAATAATTCCCTTTAAATATTGAAATTTTCATATGCAAAGTTGAAAAAAGTGAATTCTACAGTCACTGTAAACTAGGCTTATTAGGCGTGAAACCACGCTTCAAACTCTCCACGTCAGACATCTCGAACAGAACGCAATTGGTAGTCTTCTGATAAAAAGCTTGATACGGTGTTCAGATATGCACCTTTATTGCATAAATCGCAATAAACGCCATTATTGAGGTCAATATTTCTTATAAAGTTTCAATTAATTACTGCGCAGTAAATACGCAAATTGTTATAATATTGAGTAAAACTTAAAATACAGCACTGTCATAAGTATGTTCAGTGAGCATATCACAATTATCCGAAAACGACAAACAAAAAAAAAATTTTTTTTGTTGAAACCACCAGATGATTTGTTTACCAGCTGTCAAATGGATATTGAATAAGCAGCTGAACTGCGTATATTATTATGTCTGAACACTTAAAATATTATTTTCAAATAACCGTATATTGACTCAATAAAAGTGTATGTCTGAACATAGTATATGAGTGAAATAAAAAATTGTCCGGAAAAGTTTCTCAAAAATCTGGTATTCGGTAATGATGTTTAACAGACAGTAGGTTTCCTGCCACTCACAGATAAAAATTAACACACACACACATCAAGTGTGGTGGGAGAAGCAAGGTTGTAATCCTGACTAAAAGGTTGTAATGACCAAATAGGTAAGTAACGCTCAAAGTATTTTTCAGAAAACTATTTAGTAAACCAACACACTGCCCATAGCCTACGATGGCCACTCTCATCTTGATATACACACATAATCGGTCATTATAACCCCTTTAGTCCGGATTACGATCTAGTTTCTCACACCACTTATGTTCTGTGTGTTAATTTTTATAAATGAGTGGCGGGAGACCTGCTGTTTAACGTAGATACCGAATTTTTGAGATTTTTGAGAAACTTTTTCAAGGCAGGTTTAATTACTCTCAGAGTTTTTGCCAGAAATCTGCTGAGAGGAAGTCGCCGAAGAAATATTTTCTCATATTTAGTTTAGTTGGAGATGCCTGATCTGTGGTATGAACCAAGACCTCACATCTAATAAGCCAACACACTACTTACTAGACTACGGCGACATCTTATGTTAAACTAGGTTTAATGATCGCTTAAACTATAAATTTAAATATGGTTGCATTTTGCTTCAACCCAGATTTGGTTTGAGTTTAAATTTGTATTAAATTGAATTTGAAATTGATTTAATACAGGTTTAATAGTGGACTAAGGTAAGTTAAGTCTTACATTAGGATCTAATCGTTGCTGAAAGCAAATTAAAACCTTAAATTTAACTTCAAATAGCTTAAGTCGTGGCTTAAAGTAAGTTAAGCCTTACATTAGGATCTAATCATTGCTTAAACCAAGTTAAAGCCTTAAATTGGACTTAAACTAGCTTTAATCGTGGTTTAAAGTAAATTAAGTCCAACATTAGGATCTAATCGTGGCTTAAAGCTAGTTAAAGCCTTAAGTTGAACTAAGGTTTTTTAAGGTGGATTAAAGTAATTTAAGTCTTACATTAGGATCTAAATGTTGCATTAAAGCAAGTTAGAACCTTAAATAGAATTTAAAACAGCTTTAATCGTGGTTTAAACTGAATTAGGTCTTACATTAGGATCTAATCGCTGCATTAAAACAAATTAAAACCTTACATTGAACTTAAAGTAGCTTTAATCGTGGTTTAACGTAAATTAAGTCATACATTAGGATCTAATCATTGCTTAAACCAAGTTAAAGCCTTAAATTAGGTTTAATATTGCTTTAATTCTTCTTTAAATAAGGTTTACTATAATTTCTAATTATTAACTCTACTTGAAAAAGATTTTAAATTCATTTTAAGCCGGGCTCAACAATTCAAGCCAAGCTTTTTTCATGAGCAATTTTTTTAAATCATTTAAAATTGATTTAAATCCGAGTTCTTGTTGTTTTTGTTAAACTAGGTTTGATTTTTTTACCTTTTTTTAGACTCAAGGCGGCTAAACGTTGACGCAGCATTTGTTGAACAGAAAAGTGGATTTTTTTTTGTGAAAATTTTAGAATGAAACTTGAAGAAAGATTCTTTTTTTTTTGTTAAATTTTCTTTTTTAATTTTTGTAAGTAAATCTTTTGTTAAAAATTTCTTTTATTTTTTTTTTATTAAATTTTTCTTTCCTTTTTTCCTTCCAATAGAACCGCACGCACACACACACACACTCGCACACAAGTCACACACACTTTTTAATCGTTAAAATGAACTTTTCTTTGCAGAACAGATTTAACCAGTATAGTATTGTTGTTGTTGCTGTAGTTTTGGGGGTTTTGGAAACACGCGCCACTAAGGAAACTTGACGTCTTCTTAAAAAGATGCTTAAATTCAGACTGGACGGCGTTGAGAAACTTCCTGCCTGCCTGCCACACATTTTCAGTTCAATTCAGTTCAGTTCAGTGGTTGGTTGGTACGCGTTCGATCGTTCGTTCGTTTGCTGTTCATCCGTTTGTTGCAAGCAGCAGCAGCAACAGAAATTGCATTTCAATTCTGTTTGCAAAAGAACAAAAAAAGCCACTAAAACTGGGATGCATGTTGGGGCAACAATGGGGAGATGCAATGCACTGCAAAAGGTAGGTAATGCATGGCCTGAGAATCTAGAAAAACTCTTGAATTTGTTTTTTTCTTTTCTTTTTGCAACAACAAGCAAGAAACCAGAGAAGAAAAAGAGGAAGAAAAAAAGGAAAAACCAAACCAAACCAGCCAACAAAGTTTACAGAACTCGTTTAAAAACGGCCTTTATCATCATCCAAGCCTCACTTATGTAGAAGCCTCTCAACAAAGGCAGTAAAAAAGAATGCAAGGAAAAGGGGGAGAGCAACAACACACACTAGTTTAGAGCAGATCTTAGGCCATATTTAGAGCCTATGGCACTAGCATCATCATCATGATGATGATGATCATTATAACAATCGTAATCGTGATGATGATGACGTTGGTGTTGGTAAAAGGAATTGTTTGTTCATGTTATGAAATGATCATGAACTTTAGAAAGAAACTGAGTTGTGGTTCGAAGACAACATATATGTAAGTTCCAAACAGGCTTCAAACATGTTCGAAAGCGAAAAAGGAGAGGGATTTTGATGTTAGGGTAACGTATTGTAGAAAATTTAAGAGAAACTTAGAAACTTTTCTAACCTAGAAAAACAAATCTCGTGATGATCATTCTCAAGCTGATTACTATTTCAATGGCAATTTTCTTCTCTTCTGTTCTTCAAGGAATTGAAAATCTTTTAACACTGTTACCTTAAGGGAATTCAGAAAGCCATACGCAAAAGAGATACGCTTTCATAGAAATAACTCGCGGTTAGGCCCGTAAAGTTCATGCGAAGAGCCTATACTAGGAAGTCTTTGACGTCGTTTTGAGAGCTTGATGTCACATACATAACATAATATAATTGGTCATTACAACCCTTCAGTCAGGATTACGGCCTAGGTTCTCAACACCTCTCATGTTGTGTGTGTTAATTTTATACACGAGTGGTGGGACCTACAGTTTAACGTCGACTCCGAACTACAGATTTTTGAGAAACTTTTTCATGGCAGGTTTATTTACTATCAGAGTTTTTGTCAGAAATCTGCTGAGAGGAAGTCGCCTAAGAAATATTTTTTCATATTTCGTTTAGTTGGAGATGCCTGACCTGGGGTTTGAACCGATTCCGCACGTCTAACAAGCCAACACACTATCTACTATGTAGACTACGGCCACTTCATACTTCATAAGAGAGACGGTTTCATAGAAATAACTCGAGGTTAGGCTAGTAAAGTTCATACGAGGAGCCTATACTAGGAAGTGGTTGACATCGTGTTGAGAGATTGATGTCAAAATTGACGTCAAAAATGCATCCCTGGTTAGAGCGCATCCAAAATCCCACAATAACCACAATAAAAAGTAAAACTGCTTCAAATTATACCATCACTACAGGCAGTTATTATCTTCTCGAAGTGGGATGACCATGCCCTCAAATCGCTCATGCAGAATATTGAATATGGTAGGACATGTATACTATATTCACACATACATTTAATAAGGTATTCTTTCCAGAGTGCGTTATTGGACATTGTTCTCGACCATTGCACCTTTATTGCATAAATCGCAATAAACGTCAATATTGAGCTCAATATGTCATATAAAATTTCAATTAATTGTTATAATATTGAGTAAAACTTAAAATACAGCACTGTTATAAGTACGTTCAGTGAGCATATTACAGTTTTCCGAACACTTTCTATTGATATTTGACAACTTAAATGTCGACAACAATATCAATGTTGTTGAAACAACCATCTGCTTTGTTTACCAGCTGTCAAATGAATATTGAATATTATTATATGAACACTTAAAATATTGTACTCAAATAATCGAATATTGGCCCAATAAAAGTGCATGTCTGAACATAGTAGTAGCCCTACCATTGAAACCACATTTCCTTGGTGTTCAGATCATTCAATTCAGGGCAAATTGAAGTTGATTACCATCAACCTTTAGTGCTTCCCGATGATGGTGGTGGCCTGCCCAATGTTGTTGTTCAAGAAATATGGACCGATGACGCCCCACTAGCCCAAAATCCGTACTAAATAACTTTTTCGGGTTATATTGGACGCTCTTGGATTTCACGCGTCAAATAATTCGAAAAATTTTTGTTTGCTCACCTACTCATTCAATCAGAAAAACAGACTCATCCCTGGAGATGATGATTTTTAATCAAAACAGGGATCAGTTGTCCAGCCCAAAATTCATACTAAACAGTAACCTTTTCGGGTTGTATTGGACGCTCTTGGATCTCAAGTGCGTTAAAATCACGTACCAAACTTCGAAAAATTTTGTTTATGGGGCCTCATCGCTGACGATGATTTTTCAATGAAAACAAGGATCAGTTGCCCAGTGCTCCAGAGCTTATTCAGCGGCACACGCCACTGTTTATGGTCGTCAATGGTGGATTGGCAAAACAGTAAATGACAAGTAATTTGACAGATGCAACCTCTAGAAGTCGGCCGTTATTAAGTGGAAAAGTTCCTTTTGGAAAACCCTGTAGTATTCCAACAGCTGAACCGAATTCCGCAGCATATTTAAATACAACATTATCTGACGAATCTAATAATTTACATTTCTTGCTTGCCCGCACATCAGGTATATAGGACCTCTGTGTTATTCATACGGATATACTATCAATACCCCTCTTCTTTTCAATGTCATATCTATGACATCTTGAAGAGTGTGTTATCAAGCAAGTAAGAAATAGTCATCTCTGCGATGATTATTCAAGTGACTGCCGCCCACTAAATCTCCAAGAGCTTAATTGTTTTCAAATATTTGAAATATTTTTCTATTTTTTTTTTTGGATGATTTAAACTGCGAACACCATTTTGTTTTCTGATATGTTATCTGTCAAACCACTTCTGTTTCTTAAAGCGTGGGAATTTTTTCTATTGACAACTTTCAAGAGCAAAACTAAAATCAGTTCATTAAAACGTGACTTAAAGCTTAAAAAAAATCCATATTTTATTGACTGCCGTGAAGATTTTTATCAGCGTTTCAGGGGTGATTTAATATGTTAATCGAGATTGTGGTTTAAATTGCGTTTCTTTATTTTTATTTAAATTTCTTGATAAATTATTTATAAAAATCTCACAAAAGATTTGTTAATGATTTGTTTAAATGCTTATCAAGTCATTAAAATCAGTTTAAAAATTAAAAAAAAAATTTTATTCTGAATTTTACTTCAAACACGAATTAAGTGTGGTCGTGCCTTGCTCAAATTTTACTGGGAGTCTAGTGACAGATGCCAACAGACAGATTCAGATGTTGTCCTTCCTATAAAGAAAGCATACAATTTAAAAACCTAAGGAATTTTTTCCTTCCGCCTAGGAGGAGTAACTGTACCTAACCGCACCAAAGAGGAAGTCGTCACATCCTCCGTGTATGGGGCCCTTACCCACTAAATCCCTCTTCGTCTCGTGGACTCGTTGTGCCCACTCCGGCACTACGGTGATATTACTACCTAAGGAATTACAACATAGCACATGCTAATGGGCTATGATCACGATACACTCTGCCTTACATGTATGCACGCCTGAACCATGTTGGTATGTTGGAAAATTATGTATGCAGGGCATGCAGTGTAAATGCCCAAACGATAAAACACTTTTTGTGTTATTCCTCAACTTTCATAAGATCAAGATCCCAATATTTGAGGGATAACACTATAATAGACATACAGTGAGCGCCATAAGTGAGTCAACACCCACTATAATTTAAAATTTTTTTATTTTTGAAAATTTATTCGACTATTCTCATTTACTTTTCTCCCTATCCTAAGAAAATGAATTATTTCAGTGGTGTTTACTCACTTTTGGCGCTCACTGTAACTCATCTCAGAGGACTGAATGGAAGAAGTTAAGGAAGTTTGTACAAAAAAAAAATCAGACGCCTTCCTACAGGAAGTAAGGCATGGTATTCATAATGGGGAGCTCACAATAAAGCCTACATGATGGCTATGAAGTCGCCGTAGTCTAGTTAGGTAGCGTCTTGGCTTATTACACGTAAGGCCCGAGTTCAAACCTCTCAATACGACGGCAACGACTTCCAAGTATAGGCTCCTATATTGCAAGAATTTTACTGGCCTAACCCCGAGTTATTTCTCTGAAACCGTATCTCTTATGAAGTATAAAGTCGCCGTAGTCTAGTTAGGTACCGCGTTGGCTTATTAGTCGTAAGGCCCGAGTTCAAACCTCTCAATACGACGTCAACGACTGCCTAGTATAGGCTCCTCGCAAGAACTTTACTGGCCTAACCCCGAGCTATTTCTCTGAAACCGTATCTCTTATGAAGTATGAAGTCGCCGTAGTCTAGTAGGTAGTGTATTGGCTTATTAGACGCGAAGCCACGGTTCAAATCCCCGGTCAGACATCAAAAGGAAAAATAAAAATAAAATATTTCTTAGGCGACTTCCTCTCAGCAGATTTCTGGCAAAAAACTCTGAGAGTAAATAAACCTGCCATGAAAAAGTTTCTCAAAAATCTGTCGTTCGGAGACGACATTAAACCGTAGGTCCCGCCATTCACGTATAAAAATTAAGGCACACAACATGAGTACTGTGAGAAGTTAGGCCATAATCCTGACTGCAGAGTTGTAATGGCTACTTATGTATGAATGGATGGCTTATTGGTATGTTAATTCGTATGAGACCCCCTTGGTTGATCTCCTCTCCTTCAACCTATCTATCTATTTAAGGAGTTCTGAAGGTAGTACATCCCAAAATTTATTTCTACAAACGAACATGGGATTACATCACTTTATTATAAAAAAATTATTTGTTTGTTTATTTTTAATTATTCTTTTTGATTTAAAATTCTCCTTTTCTGTTGTGTTTATTTATTGAATATTTTCGCTGTTCATTGTCTTCTTTTCTCAAAGCAATTGTTTTCTTTGGTATGATCACTTCAAGTAGTACAAGACAAAAAATAAAAAAAAAAAATTTAAAAATACCCAGAGAATGTAATCACAATCACAAATATTGTGGTTAATAAAACACAATAAAAAAAGAAATAAAAAAATTAATTATAAATAAATAAACATTTAAGCCTCTTAAAGTTTTAAAAATAAGAAAGACAACATCTCAACACACACAAAAAAATTGAATTTTTTTTTGAAATTCTTTTCAACAAAATTGCGTAAAAAGCTACTTTAGCTTGAAGAAAAACGAACGCAAACAAATCTAAAAAAAGTGTTAAAAGTCGCAAACACAACAACCAAACACGCTTAATTTAAAGTTGTTTCATCACAATACGAAAAAGTTCTTGAATTAGACCAAAAAACAAGGTATCGCAATACAAAGTTTATAAAACCCACCCAGGCCTTGTGTAGAAAGTGATCATCTAACTAGAGGAAAAAATCAAATCAAAAGCGATTCACTCGTTTGAAAACTATAAAGTCTTCAAACAGGGATAACGGCCATCTTGAAGAAGCTACCAAATACAGGCACACACATACAGTCATACATAATTGGTCATTACAACCCTTCACTGATGTCTGACTTGGGATTTGAACCGCGACCTCACGTCTTGTAAGCCAACACATTACCTACTAGACTACTGCGATCGTTGGGCTTGAATTGGATGATCTGAGCACTAATGTTATGTGGGTTCAAAAGGACAACACAGCTCATGCCATGTTGGATATTCTGCACGAACAACTTGAGGGCATTGCCGT
The DNA here is from genome assembly GCA_930367235.1 of Sarcophaga rosellei. NCBI lineage: Eukaryota > Metazoa > Arthropoda > Insecta > Diptera > Sarcophagidae > Sarcophaga > Sarcophaga rosellei. The sequence goes on along the minus strand of OV884020.1, from coordinate 7,025,868 downwards.
CTCATGTAGAGGTGAATTGAACGGGCGATTTTACTCCACCGAACTTTAACTAGGGTGGGGTTTTCTTAAGTCACAGGAGTATGCGAAAAAGTCCTCAAAGCCAACATAGCCTATTCATCAGTCTAATTTAACCATATGTGCCACAGTGATAGAAAATTGTTCATTACGGATATGCTATACGCAGAGAAGCCATGGCGGACAGTTAAACGATCGTTATATTCCCCATATAAAGGCATCAATAGACCGTTTCAACGAATAAAAATTATGAATTTTTAAGAAGAAAGATTCCTAAGTTTTTAAAAGGTTGTCGAACATTTCCATTAGCAAAATGGTAATGCAGTTTTTGAAAAATTATATAATTTAAGAAGTTAAAATGCCAATTAAATTCAAATTATTATTGGAGTTTTCATAATTATTTAAAAAATTCTGTTCATTTCATATCATTTCATTAGAAACTCAAATTTTTTGTAAGCCTGGCTTTAAGAAGGCGGTAGAGACAGACAGACAGACAAAAGTTAATAATTTTGTAGTAAATTTGTTGAACTTTATTTAAAGCATTAAACATTAACCATTAAACGCATTAAATTTAATGATAACCGTGGTACAACACCATTTTCAAAGAGTCATTTAAGCAGATCATTGAACCGGGCTTCAAAAAAAAAAAACAAAAATAAAATCAAATAAATATCGTGTTAAATTGGCTTAAAACAAAATAAAAATACGAAGAAAAAAACTATATTTTCTACGCATGATTTCATAAGTTTTTTGTTTTTTTGTTTTAATGCCCAGGTCATCAGCAAGATCATGGTCTGACAAATAAATGCCCAGCAAAAGAGCAATCAAATCAAATCGAATCATCGACAATTGAATCTTGTGACGCCGCTTTAAAAGAATTTCGATTTTTTTTTTTCTTTCTTTTTCTTCGATTGTGATACAATTTTATTGATTTTAATTAATTTTTGTTGTTGTTTTTTCCAAAAATTTGTTTAAATAATGTTTTTCCTATGTTTTGTTTATTAATTTGTGAACATTTTATGGCCTCATCTGTTTCACTATGCCACAGCAACGGTGTTGCCTTCTTAATTGCTTTGAATTGGCTGGTGGGTGACCTTCATTTTTTTTATTTTGGTGGCGCCTAAGACAACAACAATAAAATCAATAAAAATAAATTAATTTGTTTTATTGATTAGTGTTTCGTTTTCCTATTTTTTTAGTGTTTTTTTTTTGGCTTCCAAATACGAATTCAATTATATTCGTAAAAAATTTCAACAAAATTTTTAATTAAAGTTTGTTGAGACTTTAAAACCAGCAAAGAGGACCGTTGTGGATACCCTACATTTGTAAAATATATATATTTCTACACTCATCTTTCGAGTTTTCTATTTGCCCAATACTCAAGCACACTCATACTCAGTCAAACGCGTAAGACTTCGAAATCGGGATCTTGTATAACAACTGATATTGAAATAGGTCGCATGCCTTATATAAACGACGTTTATATAGACTAGCATGAGATATAAACGCCGTTTATATAGAATAGCATGAGATATAAACGCCGTTTATATAGAATAGCATGAGATATAAACGCCGTTTATATAGAATAGCATGAGATATAAACGACGTTTATATAGAATAGCATGAGGTATAAACGACGTTTATATAGAATAGCATGAGATATAAACGACGTTTATATAGAATAGCATGAGATATAAACGACGTTTATATAGAATAGCATGAGATATAAACGACGTTTATATAGAATAGCATGAGATATAAACGACGTTTATATAGAATAGCATGAGATATAAACGACGTTTATATAGAATAGCATGAGATATAAACGACGTTTATATAGAATAGCATGAGATATAAACCATGTTTATATAGAATAGCATGAGATATAAACGACGTTTATATAGAATAGCATGAGATATAAACGACGTTTATATAGAATAGCATGAGATATAAACCATGTTTATATAGAATAGCATGAGATATAAACTATGTTTATATAGAATAGCATGAGATATAAACTATGTTTATATAGAATAGCATGAGATATAAACTATGTTTATATAGAATAGCATGAGATATAAACTATGTTTATATAGAATAGCATGAGATATAAACTATGTTTATATAGAATAGCATGAGATATAAACTATGTTTATATAGAATAGCATGAGATATAAACTATGTTTATATAGAATAGCATGAGATATAAACTATGTTTATATAGAATAGCATGAGATATAAACTATGTTTATATAGAATAGCATGAGATATAAACTATGTTTATATAGAATAGCATGAGATATAAACTATGTTTATATAGAATAGCATGAGATATAAATGCATACAGCAGTGGTAGGTATAAAAAGTGGCTAATTGCTTAAGGGAATAAAAATTTACTCTACCTTAGAAAGCTCATCTATTATTAGAAAGATAGGAAAGTGAGGAAGCCCTTAAGAACATCTTTTGGTATTGACTAAGGAGTTGCTTGAATCGAATATTGATAACTCGAGAATTCTGGTGCAATTGGGAACTTTTAGGAATGTTTACTACAGGAAACTGAATAGTAAAGAATGGGAAAATCACTGTGTTAGCGACAGTGACACAGTAGACTACAGCTACTTCCAAAGGTTAATGTAGTTATAATTCTGAAATTTTTTTAATACTTTAAGGCATTAAGCTTAAGAGTGGTCCTTAATTGTAATCGAATTATATAAAAATACCTTTAAGTTTAACCTGGCTTGAATTATTGCAAGTTTTTGCTTATTCGTGTGATATTGTGAGGGAATTTACTACAAATTAAATTAAATTTTGGGTTTTATTGAACACACCCTGTTTCCAAAAACTCATTATCTTGTACAAACACAATTTATTTCTTGTGTTTTTTTCTTTTTATTTACTCTACCTAAGACCTTATTAAAGAAATTAAATTAAAAGTTACATAAAAATAATAAATAAACATTAATGCAGTTTGTTCTTTTTTTTTAAATTAAACAAAACAATTTTTTGTTAACAATTTAAATAAAAAAAAATATTTCAAATAAAGAAAAAATTAAAAATTACTTTTTTTAATAAAGAAGTTTTTTTTTCAACAAATAATAATAAAAACATTTTTTTTTTCGTTTAACGGAAGCTGTCATTTGAAATCCCATACAAAAAATCTACAATATTTTACGATTTTTATAAATCATTTGTTTATTATCCCCAGTATTACACATTCAATTAATAAAAAAATTGTTAACGAAAAGACCTGATTTCGGTAACAGTTACAGTAAAAACACACACACACACAAATCGAAAATCTGTCTCCCCAACTGTTATGCTTTCATTAGACATTGAAGTATAAAATTAAAAAAAAAAAACAACAACAAAAACAACAATAAAAAAGAAAACTTACATAATCGATTTGCGGCAAATATTTCTTCTCACATGTCATGTTTTATTTCAAATTCATTGCTTTGATGGATTTTTATGGGCATTTTTGGTTTGTTTTCAAAGTAAAGAAATCATTCATTACTTACCTGCAAAGAAAAATTGAAGAAAAAAATTAATTAAATAAAGATTTATCAAAAGATTTATTTTTGTATTGCAGAAAAGGAAGTAAATTTAGAGCAACGAAAAATTTAAAAAAAAATTAAAGCTAAACTCCCTCTATTTAGTTTGCATTTGAAAAACACAGTGTTGGAAAGTGTTTACTTATAAGCAAATAATATACGCTATAAGACACTCTTCCTGTAGTCATTAAAAAATCAACAGGAACATCAAAAACAATTGTTTTAATAAAATACCGTAATAAAAATAAAAACACCAAACACATGAAGTAATCAATTCTGTGATAAACACACACACGCCCATACACACAAATTTCGAACAGCACGAGTAATTACATGTACAACAGCAAAGCAGCGAAGTTAACAGCATAGATATACAAAGTTATTCAAGGTTAAGTTCTATTAAGAACACCCATAACGATTTATTACTCAATTAGAGTGAGAGATAGTAAAGCTCGCTTCCTTAACAAGACAAACATAAACAGAGATCTTCAATAGATTACCGTTAGAAAAGTAAAAAACAAATTACCCACAAGATAACAATTCAAAACAATGTTATTCAAGGTTAATTTCTAATAAACACAAGGCATACAAATACATATTACAATATACATTACTCAATGTTAATAAGAGCGAAATAGATGGACTCTCTTATAACGCATCCCGTCAACATATTCAAATTGGTCACATAAAAAAACTAAAAGAGTGACAAAACTTATGCAAGAAAATTAATAACAAGGAGCACATACGCAATAACAACACCAAAGAAAGTTATTCAAGGTCAATTTCTAATAAGAGCAGAGTATCAATAACATATAATGTTCAAAGCCTTGGCTTTTAAGAGAAATTTCTTTTCCAAAAATAAAACACCGTAATAAAAGCAACAACAATAACATTTTAACAACAAAGTAAAGAATGAACATGTTTAGTTGATACGTAATACACTAAAATTTTTCTGTACAAGATCAATGGCCTCCTATAATAAATCGATAAGTTTTCTTGAAAGAAAAGTAAAGTTTTCCCATGCAGAATAGATAATTTTTCTAAAGAAAACCGATCAGTTTCTACATTCTGTACAGGAAATCAATAATTTTCAATTGATAAAAAATGGCTATACAATAGAAAATGTTTAAAATCGATAACTTTTTTATCGAAATCGATAACTTTTTTTTTATCGAAATCGATAACTTTTCTCAGGAAAAGAAAAAAAATTGGTAACTTTTTTAAAGAAAATTTAATGACTTTTCCGCCCAAAATTGCAAATATGACTACAAAATGAAAACTTGTTTTTTTCTTTATCGAAATCGATAACTTTTTTTTTTTTTTATCAGAATCGATAACTTTTCTAAAGAAAAGATCAAAACATTTTTTAAAAGATTTAATGACTTAATTTAATGACTTTTCTGCACAAAATTGTATTCATCGATAACTCTTCTTAGGAAATATTTAAAAAAGATCTCTGTATTTCAGCGAAAAGTCTAAAATCGATAATTTTTTTAAAGAAAATGTTTTCCATACAAAATTTTAAAGAACGACAAAATTTCCTAGAAAACTTTTAAAATCGAGAACTGTTTTAAAGAAAATCTCAAAAACCAATAAATTTTTCATGGAAAAAGCCTAGAAACGATAACTTATCTAATGCAAATATCAAAAAGCGATATCTATCTATCTAAAAATTTTAAAATTTATGAAAATCGATAACTTCCCTTGGAAACTTATTAACTGTTTTAAAGAAAATTACAAAAGCCGATAACTTTTTCATGGAAAAAAACATAAATTCTATAAATTTCCAATTGCAAATTTTAAAAATCGAAAACTTTTCTTAAAAAACTTTCAAACATTTTTAAAATTGATATATTTTTAAAAGAAAATTTTAAAAATCGATAACTTTTGATTGGATATGTTTAAAATCGATAAGTGTTTTAAAGGAAAGTTGAAAAACCGATGACTTTGTTTTACGGAAAAAGCCTAAAATTGATAACTGTTCTAATGAAAAGTTCAAAAATCGATAACTTCTCGAACGAAAATTCCAAACATCGATAAATTTTTTTATAAAATGTTTAAAACCAATGATTTTTTAATAAAATCAATAAAAAATTTTAAGATAATTTATAAAGCTGAATATACAAGTGTAGATCGGTAAAATTTTTATTGAGGAAAATTTACAAGTTTTAGAAAACCGAAAACTGTTCTTTAGAAAACGTATTGGACGTTAATTTTTTTTTTAATAAAAAGGCATATTTTGTATACTATAACTTGTTAATTGCAATAAAAACAATATTTCCTTTCTATACAACTTTTATTTGACTTTTAAATGACTTTATTTTTCCAAGAAAAATTTTAAAAGCAAATCCACACTCACTACGAGAATATAAAAAACCAGCGTTAAATCAACATTTTACGCCTAATATTTACCAGCAAAAGAATAAGAAAACCGTTTATTTTACTTTTATTTTCCATTCAATTTTCTTTGTTATTAACGAACAACCAACGAACAATTAAAATACAACTGAGGGGAAGAGAAGAGGAAGCTAAGAGCTTACAGATCATTTACATGGTAAATCAGCATATAAACATTGTTGTTATTGTTATTATTGTTGCTTTTATTGTTTGATTTCTATGTGAGAAGCCGTATGGTTTGTACAGATTTCATTATCACAACAAGAGACAAACAAAAGTGTCATGTGTTGACAGGCCTAATAAAAAAAAACCAGCTGCCATTAAATAGTGAACAACAACAAGAAGAACAACAACAGTAACAGTAACAAGGCAGAAAAACGAAATAGAATCAATAAAGATTTATAAACGACAAAAAGGCTTATTTACATACATATGTACATGCAGACACATACTTACATACACAAGTACGCACTCACATGCAAGTATGCACGCAAGTTGTGTTCAACAAAGAAATCAGAATCCAAAGAACCCGAGAGAGAGATCATATGCAAAATGAAATAAAAACAATTGCACATTGCTTTGGGTGTACAAGCGGCAAAGACATGAAGAGAGGGGCAGAGAGTAAAGGATATGGAGAGATTTATTTAATATTTACCGTATTGTAAACATTGTAGGCTTATTATTATGACGATGGTGGTGTGTAAAGTAAAATATGTAAACAATGCCAGTCAGTATGGAAGAGTGATTTGCTGGTTTGTTGGCTTAAGGCGGAGGTGTGTTTACTCATACATAAACTACGTTTTAAAATTGCTCTGATTTTTATATGACGCCACAAGTGTTTGTGTATGTGTGTGTGTGCTCTATGTAGTACACAGAGCAGTATTGCTGTTTCATAATAATTCATTTGAAATGAACTAAAAAAGGTGTTGACAGGAGGTGGTTTAAATCTTGACAAGATTTAATTTTTCTTATAATAAATTTACATGAAATAAATTATAAAATAAAGGTAAAAAAATGTAAATAAAGCTTTATAAATATAATTAAAAATAATATTATGGGGGCACCATACAAATATACATATGTACATAGATATGTAGAGAAAAATATTATCAGACATAAAAAAATGAGTGAAAGAGTGGCTCATTCTTAGGTATTTACATTCAATGCCATTGACTACGTATGGAGAAACAGGAATTAAGACAGCAAAAGAAAACAAACAATACTTTTCTATCGAAACACATAATCGATAACTTTAGTACAGAAAACTATTCAGATCTTTAAATTTTTTTGTAGGAAACTTTTATAATCGGTAACTTTTCTAATCGATTACTTTTAAATCGATAACTTTTCTAAAAAAAACTTTAAAAACCTACAACTTTTCTACATACAGATCTTAAAATCGATGACTCTTCGAAAGAAAACTTTTAAAATCGATAACTTTTTTATAGAAAAATTTAAAAATAATAACTTATCTATTTAAAGTTTTTAAAATTGATAACTTTTTATAGGAAACTTTTAATATTAGTAACGTTTCTAATTGATAACTTTAAAAATCGATAATTTTTCTATATAAAAATTTGAAATCGATAACTTTTTTATAGAAAAATTTAAAAACGATAACTTATCTATTTAAAGATTTTAAAATCGATAACTTTTTATAGGAAACTTTTAATATCTGTAACTTTTCTAATTGATAACTTTAAAAATCGATAACCTTTCTATATAAAAATTTGAAATCGATAACTTTTTTATAGACAAATTTAAAAATGATAACTTATCTATTTAAAGATTTTAAAATCGATAACTTTTTATAGAAAAATTTAAAAACGATAACTTATCTATTTAAAAATTTTAAAATCGATAACTTTTTATAGGAAACTTTTAATATCAGTAACTTTTCTAATTGGTAGCTTTTAAAATCGATAACTTTTTTATATAAAAATTTTTAAATCGATAACTTTTTATAGAAAAATTTAAACGCGATAACTTCTCTATTTAAAAATTTTTAAATTGATAACTTTTTATAGAAAACTTTTAATATCAGTCACTTTTCTAATTGATAACTTTTAAAATCGATAACCTTTCTATATAAAAACTGAAAATCGATAACTTTTCTGCAGAAAATTTTTAAATTGATAACTTTTTTTTTGTATGTAGCATTAAAATCGATTACTTTTCTATAACAATATATACCATTTTATAAATCGATTACTTTCTCTTGTTGACAATCTGTAAATATTCTGTAGAAATTTTTTTAAACTGATAACTTGTCCATATAAAATTAAAATCGATCACTTTTTATAGAAAACTTTTAATACCAGTAACGTTTCTAATTGATAACTTTTAAAATCGATAACCTTTCTATATAAAAATTTTAAATCGATAAAGTGTCTGCAGAAAATTTTTAAATCGATAACTTTTTTGTGTATGTTCAAAATGTTCGTAAATATTCTGAAGCAATTTTTTTAAACCGATAACTTGTCCATATAAAATTAAAATCGATCAGTTTTTAGAGAAAAATTTAAAATTGATAACTTTTTAAATGAAACTTTTAATATCAGTAACTTTTTTAATCGATAACTTTTATATATAAAAATTTAAAATCGATAACTTCCCGATTACTTTTCGTTAACAATATACATAGTTTTAAAAATCGATTACATACTTTCTCTTGTTGAAAATCCGTAAATATTCTGTATTTTTAATTTTGTATTATTTTTTTTAAACCGATAATATGTCCATATAAAATTAAAATCGATAACGTTTCTATAAAAATTTCTTAAAATCGATAACTATTTCAGAAAAAAAAAAATTGTTGACATCGTTAAACGCTTTTCACTTTGGCAGTTAAACTATGATTTAAAAAAATTATTTCCTCAGTTTTCTCAAGCTATAACACACCACTGTTCGTTCGATGCATGCCCTTAAGGAGATACGCACACAAGAAAAAAAGAACAATTGTTTGGCAACACTTGCTATTAAATTCCTAAGCAAACAATACAACATGTTCGATACACATTTAACCACACACGTAATAACAGCACTCCTTTAATGCAATATTTTTCTCTCTTTTTGTTCTCTAAGTATGTGTGTCTTCTACATTTTTTGCCATGTAAACACACTGAACATGTATGGGTTAGTTTAACATCAAACAATAATTGCAAAAACAACAATAGAAATACGAACTTCAAATATAATTTCCACTTAGTGGCATGGCGGTACTCTTTTCTTCAAGAGTTTTTCGTATTTGTCTCTTGTGTGCGGGTATGTGTTAGTGTAAGTGTAAGTGTGTTTGTTTGTTTTTGTACGCTTTACTTAAAGCTTATTTAAAATATGTTTGGTTAGAAAATGTTGTTGTTATTGTTGTTATTATTGTTGAAATAGTTAGAACAGCTAAATATGATGATACAACATGAGCACACACAAACACATGTATGTTTAAAAGAAAATGTGGTCGGGTTTTTGTTACATTTCGTCTGTTAAGATAAGCGATATTATACATATGTGCATGGCAAGCTTGTGTGCGTGTGTATGTGTGAGTGTTCAATAAATTGCATTTATTTTTCGTTAAGCCTTCTTTCTTCATTGCCTCTATTGTTGTTGTTATTGTTTGTTGTTATAACTTAAAGTACTTGTTTTTGCTTTTCCTTTCTATTCATTATTATCATTTCTCTCTAGCATTAGTTCTTATTAGTTTTTTTAGCCCGATATTGACATTATTGGCAGCTGGTAAGAATAAAGGGATTGCTTTCGTTGAAACACATAAACTATGGTAGCGAAGGGAGATAAAGACAGTGCTAGAAATAGAGAAATGTAACCAGTATTGTTGCTAAGGCAATAAAATAAAATGCTTAAAACAGTGGGCGTTTGATATTTTAAACATTTTTTTCTAAACCGGTAACTTTTCTAGGAGAAATATTTCAATTCCATGGCTAAAAGAAGTATGTATTCTAACAAAGAAAAAAAATTAAAATTGATAACTTACCTACGAAGTTTTTTTAAAATCGATATGTTTTCGTGGAAATCTTTTAAACGTTTTTTAAACCAATAATCGATAACTTCTTTAACTTTGAGTAGTTTTATGTACTACTTTGAAGTTATCAGTAATTTTTCTATGGAAGAATTTAGTTATCGATAAAATTTTGGTTGAAAAAATGTGGAAAATCAATGTTATTGACAAATATTCTATGGAAATGTAAAGTTTCCTAAATTTTTTTAGAAAACAAGTGTTATCAATAATGTTTTTAAAGAAAACACCTGCTACCAATAAATTTTTAATAATAATTTTGGAAATTTGCTAAAGAAATCGATAAATTTTTTATCGAAAATATTAGTTATCAACAAATTTGTTATCGAGTTTTATTTATAGATAAGATTAAAAATAAATAAAAATAAACTATTGGTCTTCACAAATTTCTGTCGAAACGTTATCGATATTTTTATTTATCGACAACATTTAAATACAAAATTTAAGTTATCGATAAATTTCTTAAGCAACTGTAAATTTTTGATACATTTTCTCAAGATATTTCATGTTATAGACTAAATGTGTTTAATAAATGGAAGTTATCGATAAACTTTTTATCGATAGTTTTAGTTATCGTTGAATTTTTTTATCATCTATTGTTGTTCTTCACAAATATTCTGTAGAAATGTTATCGATATTTTTATTTATATTTTATTTATCGATATTTTTATGTTATCGATATTTTTATTTACCGACAACATTTAAATACAAAATTTAAGTTATCGATACATTTTTTAAGCAACTGTAAATTATTGACAAATTTGCTGAAGATATTCCATGTTATCGACAACATTTAAATACAAAATTAAAGTTATCGATACATTTTTTAAGAAACTGTAAATTACTGACAATTCTGACAATTTCCTAAAGATATTAAATGTTATCGACTAAATGCGTTTAATAAATGGATGTTATCAATAAACTTGTTATTGATAGTTTTAGTTATCGATACAATATTTTATCATCTATTATTGTTCTTCACAAATGTTTTGTAGAAATGTTATCGATACTTTTTTTGAAAATAGAAAATTGCAGGTTATTGATAACATTTAAATAGAAAACTTCAGTAATCGATTAATTTTTAAGCAAAAATTTTATATATTGATTTGAAAGTAATGATTGTTTGTTTTGAAAATATTTTCTTAAATAATTTTTTTTTTTGCTTCACTGTTAAAGAAGAAAAAAAAAACAAAAATTAAGAAAACCATGCAAACAGTGGAAAAGAATTTTTCTTATTTGTTTAGATTGTCTTTTTGCTTTGCCAACAAATCACACTTTTTAAATACAGCAACAACAACAACAATAACTACGGCAATGGCAATAATAAGAAAATATTACAGCTGCTGCCGCATTGATTTGATCTTGCAGCAGGCCTATTGGTATTTGTGTCTGCCATTAGTTCTTCAATACATGGGTATGTATGTGTGTGTGTGTGTTTGTGCTTGTTTTTTGCACATTTTTTCTAAGTCTAATCGCATCAATTGATAGCAAATGAAATACTGGAATATACGTACAAAACGAAGATGAAAAAAAAATTGCATTTTAAAGCCAATACTTGTTGCCTGCTCATCTAATATTACCCAAACGCTACGTTTGCAGCACAATAGAACATAAAACCAGGGCTGGCTGGCTGGCTCATCATCAATATACAGCCAGCCAGCCAGCAGCAGCAGCAGCAGCAATAGCAACTAAACCCCGGCATTATTTGCCATAAGAATTGCAATTTTTTTTTCTTCTCCTCTCTAACAAACGTACAATAAACGATAAAGCACACGCACGCACACAAACACACTCATACACACAGTTTGTAAAAATAAATAAAGAAAGCCTTTGTTACACTGAAACACACACACACACTGTCTCCTGCTTAAGCAAGAGTAACAACAGTACACTGTACACATGCATACACTGTAAGAGACAGAATAACCGCGAGAAAGAGGAGGAGCGGGGTACCATACCAAGAGAAGGAAAAAAACGAGGAAGAAATGAAATGAAACGAAACGCATAAATTGCATTTTTGTCGATTTGTTATCGTTTTCATAAATAAAACCAAAAAGGATGCTTAAGCAACAAACAATAATAATAACAACAACAACCAGCACAGTGATAGTATCATAACGAGAGAGAGAGAGAAAAAAACAACAAACACCGTAAGATAAATGTATTTTGAATTATTATTTGTAATTACATAGATTTGCCATTTGTTTTGCTACTCACTCTCCACTCTACTCTCTCTCACTATCTATCATTCGTTGTTTCTAAGCGTAATAATTCGTTTTATTTGTTTATGAAACTGTAAGAGTGTGCGTTTATTTACTCATAACGAAAAGCGAATTTTCTTTATGGTTTTTAGCCCAAGAGATTGTTAAAAATAAAATTTATTGTATGACTTCGTTAAACAACGACAACAACAACAACAACAAATAATAATAACAACCTTCAGATTTATTTTCATTCTTCGTGTGTTGTTGCCTTCATTTAAAGTATGGTTCTTAAGTCTTTTGATTTTGTTTCGCAATATTAATGTGACTTTAAAGACGGAAGTGTTTACTTTCATGTTGCGATTTCTACTGTTAATTTGATAAAGAAAAATATGCTTTATTTGTTAACATTGAAGAAAAGATGTAACAGACAACAACAACAAAAGAACAAGTTAAAGATTAATGTTTAGAAGTAGAAAATAACTTTTTTTGAAGGAAAGAAAATATGAAAAACTATTTTTTAACTCCTTTAAAAAGTACAAATGTAATCAAATTACTTAAAATTGCTTTTAAATTGAAAAAAACCGAATTTCGAACTTAAGTTCGAATTTTCGAACATAGTCTTAAAAGCATAAAATATGTTTTATTTACAAAAAAATATGAAAATAAAGTCAAAATTTCACCTTTTGCTTAAGAATTTCGATTTTCGAACATTGATAACTCGCTTAATAATAATTTCTTTAAAAAAATTTGTAATTTTTATAAAAAGAATTAATGAGAAATAAATGTTAGCTATTAAAAATTAACTTCGAAAATAAGTTCGAATTTTCGAACATTGCTTAAAAAGCATAAAATACGTTTTATTAATAGTACAATATTAAAATGAACTCAAAATTTTATGTTTTATTTAATAATTTCAATTTTCGAACATTCAAAACTCACTTAATAATATTTTTTTTTTGAAAAATTCTTGCATTTTTATAAAAAGAATTCACTGAAATAAAGTTCTAACTAAAAAAATTCATTTCGAAATTAACTTCGAATGTTCGAACATGAGCTAAAAACATGAAAATACACTTTTCTAATGTTAAAACAATAAAACTATAGCAAAAAAACTCTGACTTTATGGCGAAAATTATTCATTTATTTTAGAATTTCATGTTTCGAATATTCATAACTCGCTTAATGTATAGAATATTTCAAAATTTCTTGTCGATGTGTTAAAGGTGTAAGTTAAAATGAAATTTTACTTAATAAAAAAATTTTCGAACTTAATTTCGAATTTTCGAACATAAGCTAAAACCATGAAAATACACATTTCTAATGTTAAAATAATAAAACGATAACAAAAACTCCGACTTTATGGCAAAAATTATTCATTTCTTTTAGAATTTCATGTTTCGAAGATTCATAATGCACGTAATGTATAGAATATTTCAAAATTTCTTATTGATCTGTTAATAAAATAAGTTTAAATGAAATTTTACTTAATAAAAAATTTTTCGAACTTAATTTCGAATTTTCGAACATAAGCTAAAAACATGAAAACATACATTTCTAGTGGAAAAATAATAAAAATAAACCGAAAGCTATGATTGTATGACAGAATTTTTTAATTTATTGTGGAATATTGCTTTTCGAACATACATAACCTGTGAAAAAAAAGAATTTATTTATCCCCTTTAAAAAAGGCTCACCTGTATAATAGTAATATGAGCCGAACCATCTGTTTAAGAAATTCCTTTTTTTCATTCATAAACTCTAGGCCTTTAGTGTGGTATAAAAACTCTTTTGTTTCGAAGGTGTTACCAATTTAGGCTTTAAAAAAATTTAATTTTTTCTTTAGAAAACCATGTGTGTGGCACTACAATTAAAGGGTTGTTATAAATAAAAAAATAAAAAATATTTTTTGCTTTTTGTAGAACAAAATCACAGGTTTTTTCATGTTTTTTTTTTTGCTTCTCTCAGGCCTTAATGCTAAAGTACCTTGAACAACTAATGCTCCTCCCATATATAATATTCAAACCGAAAAACACATGCACTCCCATATACCTTAATTTGCTAACAATTTGCAAAAAAAAAAAATTTTTTTATTTTGCAATCAACCACCAGCACTCTAGCATAGGAGCTGATTTTGGTGTGTCTTAGTTTGTTTGGGTTTTTTTTTTGGTGCGGTTTTGCAAATTAGACCACCAACATGGCAAATTAAATTTGAAACTTTTTTAGAAAGCCTTCTGGTAGTGGTAGTGTGTATAGCATAGCACAGCACAGCAGCCTTAAGTAGCCACTGTTCGTATAAAATTATTGAGTTCTTGGCAGGGAGCAAACCATGAGAAGGTCACTTAAAGTATTGATTTCTAATGAAAATAAATCGATTGGAAGAAAAACATTTTTTTTTGAATGACTTCATGAACTCTTTTTATAAATTTTAAAACAGTATGACAATTATTTGGTAATTGAATACGCAAAAACCCAGCTACGAGGGTATGCACAGTTGGCTGTTTAACTAAAGAAGTTGGATACACACGCTTAGGCCACATAAGACTCATTGTGATACCGCAGTTGTACATTTTCCCCTAATACCTGAAACATTTGAAGCTTCTTTCTACTCCAACACAGTGCGTGTTGGTCATGTGCCTCTTCTTCCTCACATCTACTGCTCCTATAGAAGTCATATATCATGTCTCCAAGTCCAATTCTCTTTGCATGAGTGTCCTTAATGTAATGTCCAGTAATGATTCCAATAACCATGCTGAGAGTGTCCTTTAAAGTTTCCCTGTGTTCCTTATTCAACTTTGGCCAGCTTTTCTAATCCGTTCTGCATCCATTCCGAAGACGTTTTGCATCCTTTCCAAGGCCGCTCATCTGGTGTTGATGGACTCCATAATTGCATTGTCAATTGTAAGCCCGCCGATACTTAAAGGGATCACCAAGTAGAGAACTCGACAGAGTTGCCAGCCTTTCTAAGCCACTCTGCATCCATTCCGAAGACGTTCTGCATCCTTTCCAAGGCCGCTCATCTGGTGTTGATGGATCCATAACTGCATTGTCAGTTGTAAGCCTCGCAGTTACTTAAAGGGATCACCAAGTGGAGAATTCAATAGAATTTGGTGTTTGTATCTCATTTGCCCACATAATCTGATCTGCAGTTACCCAAAAATGTCTTCGTACTCACATCATTACTTCCCTTTCTCAGTGCTTTAACAGCTGCTGCCCGACTATCAGAAAATTTTCTGTAATTCTTGCTGTAGTCTTATTTGTCGACAGTTTCAATTGAAAGACACTAAAATGATGCGTTAGGTCTTCTGGGCTCTGGTCTAATAGGCCAGCATACTACCTACGGGATGCAATAAAGGCAAACGGCTTTTCATACTCAAAAGTATAGGATAGAGACGTTCCTGTTGTTTACGCAGCTGTGATGGAAGTCCTTTTTTTTACAGACGGAAGGAATAGCTCACACGATAAGGCTACCTAACCATTGCAGCATCTTTCAGACGAAAGTATGAGCCACACAGAATACCCTGATGTTTATTAAGAATGCTAGTATCTCTGGTAGAGATATGTCTGAAGTGAGATCTGTTGGACTTGATCAGCTGGCTATTGATGGTCATCTGCAGTAACTCCACGGACAAGGCAATTATTCATCCATTGGGTATACGACACCAGGCGTTATTTCGCATCTAACATGCAGTTGAGCTCACTACTCCGTTATTGACAAATGTATGGTTCGAGGATGCTTAGGACTAGAGATCCATTGCAGTATGCCAACAGACCTTAGTGGCAATTTTAAAAATTGGAAAAAAAAATTTTTTCCTCCACGTTTATTAAAGAAAATTTCAAAGCCGCAAAGCTTTAGCAGTTTGTAGGTGTTTATTTTATTTAAAAAAAATTTCTTAAATTTTCTTTTCCATTCCATTTCATGAAAACCAGGAAGTATTTTAAAAATATTTTTCATAATTAAAGTGCGAAATTTGAAATTTATTTGAATTTTTTCCAATAATTAACACCTTCTCTTAAAGGCGTTTGCTTTTGGTTTTCCAAAAGCATAGCAAATGCGGAAAAAATTAAGAAAAAAAAAAAAAAAAACATGCATCATGCATTGCAACATATGCACGTACGTTACATGCAACATTTGTTCAAGGCACTGCACTGGCTACTAACAAAAGTAAGAAGAGAAAAAAAAAACTGAAAAAAATCGCCACAAAACAACAGTTAAACAATTTTCAACTTAAACTGTAATGCTTGCTGCAGTAAATAGTTGTTGTTGTTGTTGTCATAGAAACATGCAATTGCAGTTGCTGTTGCTGCTGTTGCTGATGTTTTCTTTTATTCGCTCATTTGTGGTGGCATTACAACACACATTATGGCGCCAGTAATTACACAAATACCGCCACGTTACAAATACTTTTCATTCTCCTTCTCATTTCTGCTTCTGCTGCTGCTTCTGCTTTTTGTTCTTCTTCGTTTGTTTGTCAAAAGGCCTTTTAAGCCTCTTTTAAGCCTATTGTGGTGGCAATTGTTGCATTTGTTAGCTTGTTGTGTGTTATTCTCCTCCACCCAACATGCCACCACCACCACCACCAACAAGCTCCTCTAAACGCTTCAATTTGAAATTTGACGATTTTTTTACGCTTTCCATGCAGCATCCATAGCGCACAGCTAATGAATCTTTAAAAAGAATTTCTAACTGATTTTATGATGAATAGCTCAGCCATACAGCCAGTCAAAGACTTTACAATCACATTATTGGCTTATACACATGCAGTTAGGCGGCTTACAGCAGAGTTTAAGAAGAACAAAAAAAAACAATAAAATGGCCTTAGAAGTGACGTTAAATTGTTTAAACTGTGACAATATGGCGTCATTTATTTAATTTTTCTTTCATTGAATTATCCAGAGACCGTTGACGAACATTAGACATTCACCAGAGAGAATTTTAATGATGAACAGCTTCCTCTTCTTCTTCTTCAGTTCACTTTATCGATTGTGTTAATTACCGATGAAGAATAATACCCGGTAACATGGCCTTGTGGCAACAAATAATTAAAGTACATATAACCTTAAATTAACAGTAAAACCCCTTCAAAACTAAATTTTTCGAATTTCTAGAATTTCGAAATTAAGTTCGAAAATTTTGAACATTAGAATACTCCCAAAAATTGATTAATTTAATGATATTTTTCATGTATTACAATGAAATTAGGCATAATAGAGTTCAAAAATCATTTTACAATTTCGAAATTAAGTTCGAAAATTTCTAACATTAGAATACTCATAGAAATCAATTAATTTTACGATATTTTTCATGTATTACATACAAATTAGGCAAAATAGAGTTAGAAAGTCAGTTTTTCGATTTCAAAATTAAGTTCGAAAATTTCAAACATTAGGAAACTCCCAAAAACTAATTAATTTTATGATATTTTTCATGTATTACAAACAAATTAGGCAAAATAGAGTTAGAAAGTCAGTTTTTCAATTTTGAAATTAAGTTCGAATATTTCAAACATTAGAATACTCCCAAAAATTGTATATTTAATGATATTCTACATGCATTACAAACAAATTAGGCAAAATAGAGTTAGAAAGTCAGTTTTTAAAATTTCAAAATTAAGTTCGAAAATTTCGAACATTAGAATATTCATAAAAATTGATTCAGTTTATATTTTTCATGTATTACAATGAAATTAAGCAAAATAGAGTTGAAAAATCAATTTTTCAATTTCGAAATTAAGTTCGAAAATTTCGAACATTGAACTTAGCCATGGAATATAATTAATTATATTTATAAATTAAATGGTTTTCCTTCACATTTATTGAAAATTGCCATAGATTTTCTATTTACGAAATTCGAAATTAAGTTCGAATTTTTTTTTCAAAGAAATTTCCTTGAAAATGTCAAAATATTGTGGAAGTTTAAGAAGGTTTCTTTACGAATTTATTGATGTAAAAAGGATTTTTTTTAGAAAATTTCCTTTTTTTGTTTGTTGTTGTTGCCATTAAATTTAATGTTGCTGCTGTTGCAGCTACTTATTGTTCTTATTGCTGCTGTTGTTGTTGTTGCAACAATATGACAATAATGATAATGCTGGTGTGGTGACCCTTCTTCTTCTTTCTAACATTTTGTATTAATTTATTAAGCATTTGTTGTAATTCGTTTCCTTTTTTGTGTTGTTATAGCCGTTTAAATAAGCAGCAACATTTTCATAGGCAACCCGATAATAAACAATGATGTTCCTCTCTTGGTTGTTACTGAAAGTTTTCATTTGGTTTGGTTTTTTTTGCGGAGAGTATGAGGACGATGCTGTCTGTTGTTTGTGTTTTTCTGTCTAACCATACATTTATATTCTATTGTAGAAATTGTTGTTTTTTTCACTTTTTTTTCTTCGTCTTTCATTTTTTCAATATCAAATGAATGAAGCGAGGAGCCATGTGTAGTAAGTAGAGAGGCATCCAAAAACGACGTTTGTGTCTGTTTCAATGTCTGTTTATAGATCTCTTTGTGGTCGTTGTTGTTATTATTGTTGTTTGGTTATGTCATTGTCGTGATGCCATTAAATGTGTCCATTACCATTTTTATGAGCTTTAAAGCCATTGACATTGTGACTTGTTTATATAGATGGCTGGCTGTTGTTGCCTCTGTTGCTATAAACCCCCCCTCTCTTTTCTTTGTTATTGCAACTATTTCATGCGGCGTTTGGTTGCTACTGCTGCTGCTAGTGGCTGTTGTTTAAAAGGCTCTTTGTATTTCTGTTTTTTTGCGTTTTCTTGTGTCTTCTTTTTTTTCTCCTTACTTTTATAGGGGTTAGGAACCTGGTTATTGTATAGAGAAAACACAAAGAAAAGCAAAAGCAAAACAAAAACAAAAAACGAAACAAAAAAGCGATCACATTTTTATGTTTTTGTCATGAAATTGATTGTTAAAAGATCGATAACAACCAACCAACAACCAACAACAACAACAACACACAGAAAAAACTTCATAGAAATAGAAGAACTGAACGAGTAAAAAAAAAGAAAAATATCGTCTTTAAGTTCTTAGAAAAGGGAGAAGAAAAAATTCTTCAAGAAAATTTGTTTAAATGCCCTTCGATAGCCAAAAAATCGTTGCCTATATCCTAGCATTTGTAGAACAAAAAGCCGCTGGTTCATACCCCATTGAACGAGACATTTGAGAGCCTGATCCTTATTCCACATGGTGGTATAGCCAAAAGGTCGTAGCCTATATCCCTAGCATACCCACATTTCACATGGTGATGATGTGAACTGGGCATCGGGGTTATGCGATTGGGCCTCATTAAAGGTTTTATTATGAGGTGTAGCAGGTGCATGTGATTGAGCCATAAAACACAGTGGTTCTCAGAGGCAACATAACCCATGTCAACGGTCAAATTCAGCCTGATTTATAAGCCACGGCCATGGAAAATTGGCTACTTCGGTTGGGGTCCACCCAAAAAAGCTGTGACTACTGGTTTCTTTTTCTCGCCGAGGAGGGGTAAATGTACCTAACCGCACCATTGAGGAAGTCGTCACATCCTCCGTATGTGGGGCCCTCACCCACTAAATTCCCCCTCGTCTCGTGGACTTGTTGTGCCCACTCCGGAACTACGGTGGTATGCCACACAAACTGACACCAATAGGTCCTACAGATTAATACCAAATATAGAAGAATGGACTAGAAGGAAGCACGGCGAGGTGAATTTTTACCTTACACAGTTCTTAACGGGTCACGGTTGCTATAGGACATACCTCTACAAGTATGGGCATGACGTGGATGAAGCGTGTCCATCATGCCTAAATACGGGCGAAACAGCGGAGCATGTATTATTTACCTGTCCGCGCTACGAATGTCGACGAAATCTCCTGGAGAGGACGATCGGATCCCAGGTGACCCCCGATAACGTGGTTAACCTGATGCTAACATCATGCGAAAACTGGAACGCGGTGTGTTTATTCGCGAAGGAAGTTCTAGTGCAACAGAGGATAATAGAGAGAGAAAGAACAGCAGAAATGGATAGCAGGACTCGCTGAATCTTTAACTCCCCCGATGTAATACTTGATTGTGGTCCCGGGGGGGCGACTTAATGGAAGTGTGACGAACTTGGTTGGGTTTAGTACGTATGCGTTTAGCAAGCCGAGAGTGAGTCTTGCGGCGAATCGTGCACATTGTGTATACCGGGCTACCAATGTCTTTTGAAGATTCCCAACCTTTATCTCGCGTAGTTATAAAAAAAAAGGTCCTTCGAACGAATAAAACGATATCTCACAAACACTTTTCAACTATAGGAAGCGCTGAATGACAGGCCCGTTATAGAGAGAAAGAAAGGACATGAGATATTTTTCTCTAGAAATGGCTTTACAGGTCTACTAGCTAGTGTATTAGCTTATTGGACGAAAACCCGAGGTGCAAACCTTAGCTCAGACACCTCAAACAAAAATTATTTCTTTCGACAGCAGGCGCTCTCAGCAGTCTTTTGGCAAAAACTCTGTGCGAGAGAAATGAAATTATTTTGAAAAATTTCTCATGGAGTTGAAGTTAAAAACGATCACACAGCCATTCATGGATAAAACTTAACACACACATACACAATATGGAAGGCGTGCGAAACTAGGTTGTAATCCTAGCTAAAAGAGTAGTAATGCCTAATTAAGTGTAAGTAAGTAAGTAAGGATAGGAAGCAGAGAATGGCAGACCCGAAATATGAAGTAAGAAAGGATATGAGCATTTTTTTTGATCTAGAGATGTCTTTATGGGGGACAGACATTTTAAACAAAAAATATTTCTTTCGGCGTCTTACTCTCAGGAGATTTCTGGCAAAAACTCTGCGCGAGTAAAAAAAAAGTTTTTTATGGAATCGACATTAAACTGTAGGTCCCCCCCTCGTCACTCAGGGATAAGATTAACACACACACATGATGGGTGGTGGAAGAAGCTAGGTTGTGGTCCTGACTAAAAGAGCTGTAATGACCAATTAAGAAAGTAAAATAGGAAGCACAAGTAAAATAAAATTGTTTTGACAAGTTTCTTATGGAGTTGACATTAAACTCCCCCCCTCGTCACTCATGGATAAAATTAAGACACACACAAGATGGGTTGTGTGAGAAGCTAGGTTGAGGTCCTGGCTAAAGGGGTTACAATGACCAGTTAAGTAAGATAGGAAGCTGTGCATGAAAAAACCTATAGAAAAGAGAAAGAGAAAAGAAAGGACATGAGTTTCTTTGTGTAGAGAGGGCTTTACTGGTCTTCATGAGAATCTAGTAATTGTGGCAACAAACCCAACTAACCTAACCTCACACAAGTGGTGGATTTTTTTTTAAATTACTTTGGCAAATTAAGGCGGTCTACCCATTACAGATTTAAATTGCCTTTTTAACCTTTAAAATGGTTCCATTAGGAGAACAGAAAAAAAATTAATTTTTTTGCCTAAAATTTGCTGTGATTTCATTACGTTTTTTTGATCTTTTCAACTCTTTTCCATTTCAATATACATTTTTAAATTATCGATTACGTTTTTTTTTTCTTACATTTGCTGTTTTTTGGTTTTCAGTGATAAAAATCACCATCGATACTCGTATGTATGTACGAACATAGGTACATACGTATGCTTAGTTCAGTCTCTTAATATGAATTTATCGGGTTCTAATCTCAAATGACATTTTGCGGGCTTAAAAGAGCAAATCATTCCGAATGATTAAATAAATTTGTCTTTGGAAAAATAAACAGATAGACAGACAGACAGAGAGACAGACACACACAGAGGTACATATACATGAGAGCTTGATTTTTTTACTGCCCAAAAAAACAACGCTTTAAAACAACTCTTTAAAACCATATTAAATATCATGTGGCTTTTAAAGAACACAAACGAAACGAAAAAGCCTTAGAATTAATGGCCTAAAGTGATCTAAGAAAAGAACACAGAAAAATAAATTGTCACTTGAAATTATGTTTGCACGCATCAAATTTCAATGGAAAACTTGTTGAAAAGCTAGGGAGACAAACAAAAAAAAAACCCCCGAACGAAAAATCATTAAAACAGTTGGTGGTGGCCTGGTGATGATGCTGGTGCTGGTGTGATGGTGGTGTCTTAGGCCTAAGTCTCCTTTTCTTTTGCACACAACAAATTATTTCAATTTTAATTGCCTGGCAAACACTCTCATCCTCCACTGTCAGTGAATGGCACTGTCAGGTGGTGGGGGTTAGCCCTGCATTGCACAAGATTTATGGCGAAAAGGTTTCAAAGTCGTTAACAGCGTTTCTTTTGCTTCGTGTTCGGCAAAAAATAAATTTCAACACACAATATACGGGTGTTAATAAAAATTAAACACAAACAACATACGAACCCATAAAAATATTGGTAACGAGGGCTGATTACAAAACAAGAGTCATTAATCGTTAGGTCCCACGTACTTAATTGTTTATTACACAACCCTTTAGTCGGGATCACAACCCAACTGCTCACATGAAGCATGTTGTGCATGCATTAATTTTAATCCATGAGTGGCGGGGAACTTACAGCTTAAAGTCGGTTACGAACGATAGATTTTTGTGAAATTTTTCATGTCAATTTCATTTGACTCTCCAGAGTTTTTTTTGCCAGAAGACTGCTTGCATATTTCCTTTCGTTGAAGGTGTCTGAGCTTGGGTTTGAACACCGGATTTCCGTCTAATAGACCAACACATCCCAGCTTCTTACACCACCGATGTTGTGTATGCGTTAATTTTAATCAATGAGTGGAGGCGGACCTACAGAAGATTGCTTGCATATTTCCTTTCGTTGAAGGTGTCTGAGCTTGGGTTTGAACACCGGATTTCCGTCTAATAGACCAACACACTACCTACTAAGACTACGATGACTACAAGGACAACCCAAAAGTGTTTGCAAAGATGAAACTCTCAATATCAGAGCTCCTAACAGAACAAATCCCAAGTTATCGACCATTGCAGGCTCTCCCACACTACCACAAAGCCTGCAGAAAGAAGATAGGCCCCCTATATCCCACCAGCTGGTCCTAGCCCTCAAAGCATAATGTCACGTTAACACACAAATAATGAATTCTAATACGTCCCCTACTCAGCTTCAGTTCCCATTCCGTTCGACAAGAGTCAAGCTTCGGCTGGAGCTTTCCCAATCTGCCCTATTCGGCCATATAGGCAATAGAGTAGCAGAGATCTCTCTCGTACGAAAAAACTAATACTTTACAAGATGCTCATCCTCCCCCCGTGCTTCTTTATGGCGCCGGGGCATGGACCCTAATAAGCACTGATGCAGCAGCCATGAGAGTATTCGAGAGAAAAGTACTACGTAAGATCTTCGGTCCAGAGAGAGAGTTGGCGATGATTTTTGCATCCGATCCAACAGTGAGCTGTATGAGCTCCTCACGGACATAGACATTGCTCAGCGTATTAACATCCAGCGGCTGTGCTGGTTCGCCCCTGTCGTTCGAATGGAGCAGGATGCTCCGGCAAGACGGGTATTTAATGCGGGGATCTGCGGAAGTCGGCGAAGAGGATGACCTTGTCTGCGGAAGTCGACGAAGAGAACAACCTTGTCTACGTTGGAAGGACCAAATCGAGGAAGGACCCTATCATCGATTAGTGTGACCAACTGGCATAGGCTCGTAAGAAGCAGAGGAGCCTGGAAGGATCTGTTGTGGCAGGCCGACATTCGTTAATCGAGTTGTTGCCGACATTCGTTAATCAAGTTGTTAATGGCCAATTAAGTTAGTAAATACTATTCAGCCGTAAAACATCTTCACTCCATTTAATCAATCGATTACATCACATAGGTTTAACAGATGGCTCCACCGTACAAGCGTTTGACAACTCCTAAGCAATCTCATCGATCAGCTTGAAAATGTATTCTGAAGGAGATGTAACTGATCGCTGCATCAGGTCTATACATTAGGTTTCGTCATTCTTTATCATCTGCTAAGCAATGCTAGGCACCCTTAAAGTAAAGACTCAAGTCGAGGATGAGTTGCAGCAACAATTAGGCCCCTGGGGGGGTGAATGGTATTCCCAGCAAAGTATTGAAGCTTGCAATTGCATTTACCGACTTTCTAAAACTGGCATCAATTTGTAATGAAAAAAAGTAGTAAAATCGGGACTCCGACAAGCCGTGCATAGTACTAACCCCAGAGGTAAAGGCCTATCTGCCTGCTCGATAGAGTAAACCTAACAGGGCCAATACATGCCAGAAAGTTGACAGCCTTCTTAGATGCTAAGAGAGTCTAAGTACGCCTTTCAAAAGGTAGAAAGCGCTCAATGATGCTATACAGCCAGGTTAGGAGACGAGAGAAATTTATACCTTGGAATCAGGGCTTAGCCTAGGGGCAAGCTTTAGCCTAGTCACAGAACAGCAAGAAATATTGCCTTGAAAATTGCCCTATGTAAACAGCGAATACAAAGGCAAGTTGCATGTTTTTGGTGCTGCTTCTTGCCCCCTTCTCAATAAAAACGAGGCAATAAACTAAGCAATGCTTTCATCACCAGCCATACGAGATGCATGCAACACATGCAACATTTTTGTTTTTTTTCAGGCTAAAAGGAGAGTGAGGGATGGTTGCGACGGAAAGAGAGAAATGGGAACACATTTCTAAATACAATCGTTGCTGGAATATAAATTTTGAAAATAGGCATTAGTAGTGTGGTTTTTGTTGCCGCAATTTCCAAGTATGTGTTGTTGTTGTGGTTGCAGTTGTTGCAAGATTGGAAGATGCTTTCGTTTTGATATTGATGACATCGCTACGGTAGGAGACATTTAACAAGAGATCAACGTGAATGGCGACATGTTTTTTTGTTGCTCATGTTGTTGTTTCATTTAGAATGTTGCATGTTGCAAATAGCAAAAGGAAAAAACACACTCACACAACACCATGCCATACAATTATAAACTTTTGACATTTTGGTTTTCAATTTTTAGCTTAGGATTCCCATTTGCTGCCATAGAACAACATTATGGCTCGACTGACTGCATCATGCCTGCCTGCCTGCCTGCCTGCCTGCCTTGCCTTATAGCCCACCTTATTGCCTCTAAGACTGTGTATCTTTCTTTCATTTTGCTGTTGTCAATCGATCGTTATTTATTTTCTTCTATTTCTCTATGGAAAAGTAAACGTTTTTTTTTCTCTCTTCTCAGCTAAACAAGTTCAATAGCAAAAGCTGGCGACAATTGTTGCCAATTGCCACCACCACCAACCACAACCATCACCACACAGCATTGAAGCACTGGCTCCAACCAACCAACAACAACAACAATATCAAAAAACATTTACAACAATAACTTACACGGCTACTGCACAAGTTCTCTTCTCCTGTATACTACTACTGACGACATGATAAGGAAAACATTTTATAAATCAACGGGGCCAACACAATTGTATAGGGGGCAGTGAGGGACACTCTCAGAACACGGTAAATTTTATCGCAGTAGTCGCTGTAGTCTAGTAGGTTAGGTCGAAGTGGTAGCTCTGATATCACAAAGCTCACTTGAGCATGCATAGCGGCCCGTTGTGACGCCACGAGTGAACTCAGTCCCTGTACTGACCAAGTTCCACCAAAATCAGGGAAGAAGAAGAAGTTGGTAAGCGCAAGGGCTGCACATCAAAAGCACGACTACCCTACACTGGAAAACCAGCCAGAAAGTTAGTCTAGTAGGTAGGGTGTTCGCTTATTAGACATAAGGCCCGAGTTCAAACCCCAGAGGTCAGACATCAAAACGAAAAATGAAAAAAAAAAATCTTAGGCGACTTCCCCTCACTAGATTTCTGGCAAAAACTCTGAGAGTAAACAAAAACCTGCCATGAAAAAGTTTCTCAAAAATCTGTCGTTTGGAGTCGACATTAAACTGTAGGTACCCTGCTACTCAGGGGGACTAATGGGAAAGTGAAGCATTCGAAAGACACGTTCTTTTTCTCCTTTCCAAATGTTAATCTCATCCACTCTCCTTCAAGGGCTTGGTGTCCCCTGTCACGCTGACGAGGCTCTTGACGACCGACCATGGGCGGTATAACCTTAATACTTGCACGGCTAAACCCCGGCAATTTGCATGCCTAGAGGCATGCAAGTTATCGAGAGAATTTCTATAGAAAATGCAAGTCATCGAGAGATTTTCTACAGAAAATGTAAGTCGTCGACAGATATTCTATAGAATATGCAAATCATCTAGAGATTTTCTATAGAAAATGCAAGTTATCGAGGAATTTTCTGTAGAAAATGCAAGTCATCAATAGATTTTCAATAGAAAATGCGAGTTATCGGGAGAATTTATACAGAAAATGTAAGTTATCGACAGATATTCTATAGAAAATGCAAGTTATCGGGATAATTTATATAGAAAATGTAAGTTATCGACAGATATTCTATAGAAAATGCAAGTCATCAAGCTGCGGAAAAAAATTTTTTTTTCCAAATTTTTGCTTATGAATCCACGAATGAAATTTTTTTCTTAAGGACTGTGTAGCGTTGCTTGTACTTTTCTGTTTTTTTTTAACAAGAAACAGAAGTTCTGCAGAAGGAAAAAAAATCTCCAGCATCTCTTGGCATTTGTTCAAGCTAAAGCTGGTAGAGCAGGCAGGCAGGCAGCAGTCGCAAGACAAACAAACCAAACAGAAGGAAAAAAATTTTGTTGCATTTCAAATTAATACAACAACAACAACGACATTATCTTGTATTTGTTTTGTTAGTCGGGATTTCAAAAATAGTTTGTTGTTGTCAATATTATTGTTGTCGCCGTTGCATATTTTTGTTAGCAACACACAACACACACAGCATGTGGCATAAAACCGTCGAATGAATAAAGTAGCAGAACGCAGAGCGAGAGAGAGAGAGAGAGAAAAAGTAGAAGAAGACAAAGCAATCATTCCAAGAAGTAAAACAGATTTCTAAGCAGCACGTTCGCAATGTCATTATCAAACAAAACAACATGCAAGACAACAGGCAAAACGGCAGCATTAGCAACATTGACAAGCCAAACGTCGTTGTTGTCGCCATCGTTACAATCATCAGCAGCATCATCATCATCGTCATCAGTAGTAAAATATCTTTCTCTCTCTGTGTAGCAATTAAATGAAATTCTACTTCTAATGCCACTGCCACTGCACCACCACTACCCTCCCTGTTGTGGCTTTTTTTTTTGCTTAAATTGCTGGCTTGCCTGGCTGATTGCATGTTCTCGAACAATTTTTTTTGTCTTTTTTTTTTTTGACAATCAGGGTCGCATTTGTTGCAGCAGCAACATCGCTGATTGTTACAATAGATGTCAACAGTCAAACAGGCAGCTGCTGCAACAGAAATTTTTTTTGGGCACGTACAAGTAGCTCAAAAGCTCGGCTGTATTTATTGGTTTTAATGGGATTCTATGTTGCAAGAAACCTACAGAAAAAAAACAACAAGAAATTGGAAAAAAGCGTGTTGCTTGCAACGCTTCTGTGTGACAATTTTTTTCTGTTTGTTTGAGTGTCCCCTTTCCAGTAAAGTTGGAGGTGGTGGTGGCCATTTTGAAGCTTTATTAACATGCAAAATTGCAACAACAACAACACAAGCACATCAACAAATACTTCCAGAATAACATTAACCAGAATTTTTAGATTTCAGAAGGTCAAAGGTCATGTGCCAGAGGACGCAAAATTTTCCCCTTCCTAATGGATATTCTTTTCAAGAGCCGCGTTAATAGACCTGTAGGTGTAAAAATCCTACAAAATCAAAACTAAAAAGTTTGAAACAATAAATCTTGGAAGCCCAAAGTAAATCTCAAATACGAGTGATTATCCCTTCGTATTTCTGTGGTAGTTCGGGACGTGCAGTATCCACCGTTGCTACCTCCTGTTTGAACCACATGTTTTCCAAAAAGCTTTTTGGTTCAGTTGAGGAAGAAAAAAGTCATTGGACACACCTCTGTAGCTTGAGACATTCACGGCAATGCTTTAGCCTGCCAAGTTTTCAAAAAAATAATTCCCGGTGATGTCTACACTGTAAACACCACAACATATATTAGCTTTAAGCGATGATTTGCAAAGATTTTCTATAAAATATTGAAATCATCGAGAGATTTTCAATAGAAGTGCAAGTTATCGAGAGATTTTCAATACAAAATGCAAGTTATCGAGAGATTTTCTATAGAAGATGAAAGTTATCGACGGATATTCTATAGGAAATGCAAGTCATTAAGAGATTTTCAATAGAAAATGCAAGTTATCGGGATAATTTCTATAGAAAATGCAAGTTATCGAGAGATTTTCAATACAAAATGCAAGTTATCGGGAGAACTTCTATAGAAAATGCATGTTATTGGGAGAAATTCTATAGAAAATGCAAGTTATCGGGAGAATTTCTATAGAAAATGTAAGTTATCGAGAGATTTCCTACAGAAAATGCAAATCATCAAGAGATTTTCAATAGAAAATTCAAGTTATCGGGAGAATTTCTATAGAAAATGCAAGTTATCGAGATTTTCAATACAAAATGCAAGTTATCGGGAGAACTTCTATAGAAAATGCATGTTATTGGGAGATTTTCTATAGAAAATGCAAGTTATCGAGAGATTTTCAATACAAAATGTAAGTTATCGAAAGAATTTCCATAGAAAATGCTAGTTATCGACAGATTTTCTATACAAAACGCAAGTCATCGACAGATTTTCAATAAAAATGCAAGTTATCGGGAGAATTTCTATAGTAAATGCAAGTCATCGACAGATCTTCAATAAAAAATGCAAGTTATCGGGAGAATTTCTATAGTAAATGCAAGTCATAGAGAGATTTTCAATAGAAAATGTAAGTCATCGACAGATATTCTACAGAAAATGCATCACATCGAGAGATTTTCTATGGAAAATGCAAGTTATCGAGAGAATTTCTATAGAAAATTCAAGTTATCGATAAATTTTTGTAGAAAATGCAAGTAATCGACGAATTTTTTATTAGAAAATGCTAGTCATCGACAGATTATCTGCAGAAAATGCAAGTTATCGACAGACTACCTGTCTGCAGATAAACTGATTGTCTTACATTGCAGCAAAAGCTACCTTGTTGGCTACAGAACCAAAACTATAAGAGTGGAGTTTTCTCTCCTAATATGCAGAAACATTATCGTTGCCTAAGGCTTTACGGCAGTCCACAATTTGTGTAACAAAGTTGCTATTCATCTAGATTTGATTTGCAGTGATAGTTCCATTGCTACTCCACATATGTATTAAATGTGATTCTAATGACACTTTTCCCCAACACCTTCTAAGCCATTTAAGACTCAATGTTCAGAGATTTAAGATTTTTTCTTTTGAAATTCAAGCGCTTTCATGGTTAAAAAAAGCCTTTTTGATTTTGATTTAAACAGAGTTAATTGCAATTGTTGTTGTTAATGTTGCTTGTGTTGTTGTTGTTGTAGTTGTTGTTTTGAGGGTTACATTAAAAGAGTATTAAATCTCCCCCCTAGACATGTCATGTGCACCGAGAAAGAGTCGTTTTTTTTTTGTAAAGAATTTTAATTTGTTTTGTTTTTAATTCTTCACTGTAGTTGCTGTTGCTGTTGTTGTTGCTATTGCAGACTTTAGACATTTTAAGAAGAATTATGGGCATAGATAACCAGATTAACGCACAATATGCTCATGATGTTATAGGGCCACAGAACACACCGACAACACAGGCAGACAGACAGATCGTTTACAGCATATACACGCACACACACATACATTAAATGCCTCAACGTCAGGGCAGTACAAGCCTGAAATAGCCTAGCCTGGCTTGGCATGGACGACGTTTGGCAAAGAGATGTTAACAATTTGACAGTTACTTTAGACGAGACGAGATTACAAGTTACAACCTTATCTAGAAGTTTTCAATGCTATACTCGTTGTTGTTGTTGTTGTTGTTGTTGCTGTTGTTATTGTTTTTAGGCTAGCCGAGTAGTGTTATGGGGTACAAGTCAAAGGATTATGCTTCAAATATAAACTTTTTAAAACGATTTTTTTTGTTGCCTCTTTAAATAGGCAAAAACAAAAACAAAAACCGAAAAAAACGTAGCAAATCAAGTGCGTTTTCGTTTTCAGTTAATTGTATGACTCTTTTATGACCAACTAACAGTGGGCAACAAAAGTGAGGCTCTAGTGTATAAAAAAATTCCATTCAAAGTATCCTTAAAAAGCCCTTGCCTTGGCCATTTGGAAGACTTTACGAATAAAAAGAAGTTTAGGTCACCTTCTCTTCTTTGTATAAATCTTGGTTCCATGTAGAGCTTGAACCTGAGCGAAGTCATTTAAAGGTCTATCATCAGTGATATTACTGTGCGAGCCTATAAGCATGGCCATGGAAAAAGATCTCAGTAACCTGGAGTTACCCAGTTAGCCCAGCCTAAAGTTTTTAACAGAATCACCACGTTCTGACAATGCTGACGAAGGCTGGTGGTTGTAGTCTGCTAGAGCTGGTAACGACAGCGTTAGCTTTGACTCCGTACGGATATTGGAGAGTTTTTGAAAGAGAACTGCTGAGAGGAAATCGCCGAAAGAAATATTTCTTTTTAAATTTTGTTTTGTTCGTAGTCGTCGTAGTCTAGTAGGTAGTGCGTACGCTTATTAGACGTAAAGCCCGGGTTCGAGACCCAGGCCAGACATCAAAACGAAATATGAAAAAAAAAATATTTCTTCGGCGACTTCCCTTCAGCGGATTTCTGGCAAAAACTCTGATGAGAGTAAATAAACCTGCCATGAAAATTTTTCTCAAAAAAATCTTTCGCTCGGAGTCGACTTTAAACTGTAGGTCCCGCCACTCAAGTATAAAAATTAAGGCACACAACATGAGTGGTGTGAGAAGCTAGGCCGTAATCTTGACTGAAGAGTTGTAATGGCCAATTATGTATGTATGCATGTATGTGCGTACTCTGGTCTAGAAAGTAGGCACACTACCTATTAAACTACGGCGACTTCGTGGTTAAACCTAGAACTGACTCCATAAGCAAACAACTGCCTTCGTAACATCAAAAACCTGGCAGTATTTTGAGGTTAGGTTCAGTTGAAAGTCACTCCCCTCATCGGCGCTGAACCCCGTATGGGCTATTGTAAACTCTAACATGGTGTCCCTCCTACATAGTCAACCAAGGGGCTATTAATCTTAACTACACTTCCGTGCACAGTTAGCGGCTTCGAGAGTGGACCCTTTTGAAATGAATAAAAAATACATCGTCCACCGCAATGCTTGCTGATGAACGAGAAACTTTAGCGCCTATCTACAGAGGCTCTCTATAAAAAGTTGCGGCTAAACCCGTTAAAATACTACCTACATCGGGTAATTCTAGTTAATTGACAAGTTTCGCGATTATTAAAGCAGTAACGCGTGCACAGTGAATACCAGCAGCTGCCGAGGTTGCCATACCTGTGTAGTATACTCGACGAAATGGAAAATGATAGGAGAGACGGAGTCTTTCTTTAAGCCATGGGGTTTATCGCAATCTGAACTTTTGTTTTGGGTACTTACGATGACAAGAGATTTAAAATTAAAGAAGCCAAGCAGCTTTTATTGAGATTAAGGGTCGTATTAAACTGCCAAGGTTGCCATACCTCGTATAATCGACGAAATGGAAAATGAAGAGAGACGTAGACTTTTTTCAAGCGAAGTGGGGTTTATCGCAATCTGAACTTTTGTTTTGGGTAATTACGACGACAAGAGATTTAAAATGCAAGAAGCCAAGGAGCACTTATTCAGATTAAGTCCAACGTGTTAAGTACAATGTGTACATTCTGTGATGAGGACAATGAATCCTCAGTATTCATACTTGCAAGCTGTTCATGAGTCCTAAAAGAAGCAAATCAAGTACAAAACCTACTGAAAATTTGTCACGGAAATTTTTCCTTCTTCTGTCCCACTATGCTGCTAAGCAAAAAATTTGAAGAAATAAAAAAAAAGTTAAGAAACCTCGCGTGGCGATAAATAAATGCAAAAAGTTAAAAGTTAATTGGTTTTTGTCAATCTTTTTCTCTCCCTCTCTCTCTCTCTCTACTTCTCTATCTCTTTTTAAGCTAAGCTTGTCAGCTGACCTCCCCTTCAGGCTCCTATAAACCCTCGGTTCCTTAAAAATCTAAGCTTTAAAAACACACACACTCACACACACACACAATAAATTGGTTTAGCCAGGGTATTGAAATCCTAAACTAAATAGCAAACAACAACAACAACAATAGCAACAATAACATTTTTCTGGTAATCTTTAGCTTTAGGGATACAAAAACAAAAAAAAAAAACGCTAAGAAATCTTAAAAAAATACTTTCAAGACACGTTAACGAAAATGGCATAAAATCCGAAGAAAAAGAAGAAGAACAAAACCGAGAAAGAGAGAGAGAGACAGAGAGAGATAGAGAGAGAATATGTTTAAAATAGACATTAAATACCATTAAACATATGCCAGGCTAGGCATCCTTAACAATATATGCTGCATGCTGCACGGCACTGCATTTCTGCAGCCATTAACAGTCAGAACAACAACGTTTAGAAGAGAAGTGAACGTCCATCGTCCGTCTCTGTTTTAGAAAATTTTTACACTTTTTTTTCGTTAAGAGGAGCGGGGAGCGGGCAGCTTAGTTGTTAAGCTCATAAAATATCGGCATAAGATTTATAACAGTTTAATTAGTCAAAATGTCAGAGAGCATGCATTGACAGGTTGGCAACCAGAGCGCAACAGGACGACAGCCAAAGATTGGTAGACGACAGATTACATTTACAAACAATTTTAAATCAAATTAAAAAGAAAAAAAAAAAAAATTAAAAACAGAAAATTAAAAGCAAAACATGATCCGTTAATAACGTAACGTAACAAAAAGAGTAAAGGTACAATTTGCCAAACGGTTATGGAATGTAACGCAAAGTACGTTCCTTTACATGCATGTAAAAGACTATGAGAATGATTATCCAACCGTAATGGAATTTCGGTAAGCATTTGCATTGCTTTTTATATACTAAAAACGTACGTATGTTCCATTCCGTTGCTTAAGACTAGTTCGGCTAATTCTACCTTCAATCCTAAAAGGTAAGCATAACGTTGTAATAATTGCCGCTTGAAAATTAAAAAAAAACCCCACCGTTATGAACCCAAGCACCAAAAGGAACGGATAAAGAACGGATACTGAAACAGGAACAAGAGTTTTAAGTCCCAGAATGAAATATTTCGTGATCATGAGGAAACTTTGGGGGTATCTTCCAAGTGGAAGTCTATGCCAACGAAAGATATGCTCAATTCAAGTAGGGTAGGATATGCAAAACATAAGAGGACATAGCAATACTATCTGCAACACTCGGCTCTTATGTGCCTAAAGAAGCTGAAGAGGTTAGGTACAGAAGATAAGACTACGCTTTGGGGGTTTCCAGGTCACGAGGGAATTCTCGGAAATGAGCAAACAGACGAACTTTTGGGTCAGGTTACGAGGAAATTCTCGGAAATGAGCAAACAGACGAACTTCTGGGGGTTTCCAGGTCACGAGGGAATTCTCGGAAATGAGCAAACAGACGAACTTTTGGGTCAGGTTACGAGGGAATTCTCGGAAATGAGCAAACAGACGAACTTCTGGGTGGGGAACGAGTTTCTAGGAGCCGATATTTAGAATGTTATGCTCAACGGAAGTCATCGTAGTCTTGTAGCTCTAGTGTCTTGGGTTTTTAGACGTGAAGCCTTGGTTCAATCCCATTCTCAGACATCTCGACCAAAAATATTTCTTCGGTAACTTCCTCTCATTAGTCTTCTGGCAAAAACCGTTAGTCTAACGATAAAAGTTTCCATGAAAAGTTTCTCAAGAATCTGTCATTCAGAGGCGTTGCTAGACTGTAGCCGCCGCCATGGACGAGTTTCTAGTGGAAATTAATGTACACAAAATGGGTACTATGACAAACTGGGTTGTAATCCTGACTAAAGGGTTGTAATGATCAATTAAGTAAAGCATGCTATGCCAACTGGGTTTGAGACAAGCACAAGACTTATGTTGGAAACTACAATAAGACGAAATTTGAGCCATGCATTCAGAATTAACATGAGGTTGGTGAGCGCTCTTTTGACTGGGCACTTTAAATTCAGGGTACACTTATTCAGCACGGGTTTCGTCGCCTCGAACCCAACATACAGGTTCTGTGATCAGAACACATTTTCGGAAACCAGGAAGAAACTCTGGCATATCAAATGCTAGGCAGGGAATTGTAATTGTTGACACCGCATAGCAGCATATAGGGCAATAGGATTGGAAGCGACATTATATGAATACCCTATACATCTTGGTGGGGAGTACAATGGATCGTATGGCAGCAAAACTAAAGCATCTCATTACGATGATAATAATAATAAGCACAAAGCGGCGGAGTACAATGGAATCTATGCAGATGACATCTGCAGCATGGTACACGTGGAAGTTCTACCAACAATTTCTCTCCACAATGATTTTCTACAGCAAAAGCGGGAGAACAGCTTCCGCTTGCGGTCTGCCTGTGTTCACTTTTCTTTCGAGATGAGCATGCCATCCTCAAAGCATGCAATGGATCTTGCAGAGTGTGTATGCGATGTGCCTGCATTCAGGCACATCTCTTTCGAGATGAGCATGCAGTGGATCTTGCAGAGGATCGTGCACCCAGTACTAACAGTACATTTTTTTAAATTTTAATTTCAAAATTTTTGTTGTTTTTTTTTGTTTTTTCTAAATCCATATTTAAATTGTTTTTAACGACTTAATAAAGTGTTAAGAAAATTCTTGTGTTTCTAAAGCCAAATATTGATTTGTTATCATTTTCAAAAGTGATGCATATTAACCCTAAACAAACATACGAGACGGACGAGTTAATTTACATTTTCTAAGATTTACATGCTCAGAGGCAGAGTGAGGCACAGAGAGGGAGAGAGAGATCGATTGTAATATCATTTGGCCAAAGTAATGACCATGAAGTGATTAAGAAACCTTTTTTTTACCACGAAAACAATTTGAATAAAATAAATAAAGACACGAGCGAGCTTATGGGACGTACGAACGGACGGACGGTCCCCTTTAGACAAGGCCTCATGGTAAATAAAATTTTTAACAAGAAAAATACTACGGCGGCATACTGGTTACTCAATCTCTCCTTGTGGTATTGACTTCAAATTGCTGGCTTTCTGGCGGGCTAGCTCTCTGACTATTCATAAGTAGAACTTCACAGAAAAAAAAGCAAAAAAAAAACAAACACAACAGAGAGACCACACAGTGGTGGCCATAAAATAAACACACAACATATGCTATACTTTTTGCTACAACAAAAACAATAACAATAATAAAAAAAAACTGTTTAAAACAACATTTTATGACTCATCATCATTGCGCCTTTTTGCTTTACGTAAAGAGACCCTATTTTGTAGAAACAAAATAATAAAATAAAAAACAACGAGGGTCATGTGTAAAGTATTTAAACAAATATTGTATTCTCTTGTAAAACCAAATACAACAACAATGACAACTGCAAATACAAATACAACACACACTAAGCACTAAATCAATAAGTCAAGCAGTCAGTCATCCCAAACCATTAAACTGAAATCCAAAATCTATAACTAACGAAGCATTATCCATCAGAGCTAAACGATGCATAATATTGGAAAATTTCTCATTAAAACGTTTTATGCAATTAACCCTTAAGCGTATAGAAACTTTTTTTTATTACAAAAAAAACTCTTATTCGGTACCCTTCATCGTTAAGTACCTTTGGGTTATGAGAAATGGCGGATCGGAATTATGGATCGACCGGAGACTTCAATTTACCTCTCAGCATAGTAAATCTGCGGTGACTACACCTTTATACTATGTTCAGACATGCACTTTTATTGAGACAATATTCGATTATTTGAGTACAATCTTTTAAGTGTTCAGATATAATATGAGCAATATTCGTTTGACAGCTGGTAAATAAAGCAGCTGGTTGTTTCAACTCACTGAACGTATTTACTTATGATAGTGTTGTATTTTAAGTTTTACTCAATATTATAACAATTTGCGTATTTATTGCGCAATAATTAATTCAAATTTTATATGAAATATTGAGCTCAATAATGACATTTATTGCGATTTACGCAATAAAAGTGCATGTGTGAACATAGTATTACAGGCCGTCACTGCAATTGAATGAAAGCAAATTGACACTTCATTATTACTTAGTTCCTAGGTAGGCTAAGGTGTAAAATGGTCTGCGATCAGTTGGATCATGCAAAAAGACCTATAAAAACCAAAAGGGATTACCCTTAAGGGAAGAGTTCTATCATCTGTTCTATGAGTTCTCGTAATAAGTGTGGCAGGACTTGAGTTGTACACGCCGTAGTCCAATATGTAGTGAATTGGCATATTTGACGTGATGGTTTAAACCTCAGCCCAGGCATATCGAACAAAACGATAAAAAAAATTCTTACGTTTTTACTTTTTTAAAAACGTTTAGACTACAAGTTCGTTGATTGCAATTAAACTCTTTATTATTCACACTACTTCTGTGTGCCATCGTATACAACTTCACGATACAACAACAACTTGCTAGTTTGTTATTTGTAAACAATAACACTTGTACGTTATATCTGTATAGCGGAGATCTTCGAGATCTTCACACAATAGCGATCTTCTCACTGACTCCTTACTTCGAACGCAACGTGTCTTCAAACAAGACTGACCGAATTCTTACTGATTCGTTGGCCGCTCTGTCTGGCCCCCGCAAATTTAGTCTGCTTGAAGAAGAATGTTCCCGATCTCACATTCTCGAGAGTTTTATTGCGACTTCATTGTTGTTGTTGTTGCGTTTGCTTACTTGTCTACAGCTTTTTCTCTCATACTTGTTGTTGTTGGTTTACTTGGAACGTGCCCGATGTATTTGTTAGTGTGTATCTTTATCGTGTGTCTTGTGTACAGATACTGATACTCATGGTCTTTGTTTTTGTAGCTTTTGCTTATTGTTTTCATGTGAAATGAAATTAGGTCGTTTCCATTTGCGGAACAATACTCTTTCTACTACTTTCTCTCAGCAGTCTTGTGGCAAAAATTCGGAAGGTAAATAAAAAATTCCTATGAAAAGTTTCTCAAAAAAATCTGTCGTTCCCAGGCTAAATGGTTTCTAATCACAAAGATGTGTCACTGGAACATAAAACTAAGTGTTCAGAATTCATTATTTCCCACTGTTCTATAATCGTCTGTTCAGGTCACAAGTGCGCTTCATCCGCATTAAGGCAATATTTGCTACACCCAATTGGCTTATCTGTGAACTTCAATTGAAATAGAGAGCTTAGTTGGTATCATAAAGACTTAATGCAGTTAAATCCTAATCCAAACTGGACTGAGGACTGTGTGTAGTAGTGGCATCCATAAACACATTTGGGTCGACTTCTTGATAGGTCGCGTTTGATTTTAGGATTCCAACGAATTTCTAATGTAATCTGAACATAGCAGTGTTTACCAAATGAAGTTCTTGGCAATATTAAAAGCCTGTTGGGTGATGCTCCCCTGACGAATGTAATTTCGACGTTCGTGCTCGTCGAGGATTTCTTACAGAATCTTTTTGATCATTCAGATGTAACTTCAATATGGGTTCGTGGAATTGGATCGCTGTTGAGCTAGCCAGGATCGATACAGAGCTAACAATTGTCAATATATTACAGGTCATAGGTGGACGGATTGCCTTAGTTAAACTGATTATCCTTCGCTCATTTAATTGAACAGCTGAGTGCGCTCAATATTATTAGTCTCTGTAGGGCTGGGATGGAGACGAAGAGAACTAATTGGTTTATCTTTCTAATTTGCATGGTCCTCCTTCTCACTATTTGGTTTCTAACAAACCACTACCTTAATGGAAGGCTAGCTGCTAAAATTAGCTTTCCTCTGAATGATTTTTACAGAAGTTCTTGGTATGTCATCTTTGACTGAAGTCAACAAAACAAGGTTTCCTACTGTAATATTATGATTTATTACGACGGCTAACCTTTTAAATTAAAAACGAATAAGAAAACTCAACCAGTACGTGATACAAAACCAATATAACCAATCAAATACCGCCACACACAGCTCCATTTCATTGTCAAGTACCTGCTAAAAGGGAGCAACAAAATGTTTTTAGAGAAGCCCACAGTAACGTATCCCCATCATTGTCATAAAACCAAATCAAAGACAGAAAGAGAAAGAGAGAGAGAGTGAGAAAAAAACAAAAATGCATTAGAAAAGCATTTTAATGAATTCGATAAAGAATGCCATGCGATACGATACGATACGGTAACCAAAAAAAGGCAATATTTATAGACTTTTTAACAACAATTTTATGACGATGTTAAAAGGAATGTAACAGCAAATCTCTTTGCACTTAGGCGGTCAAACGCCAATAATAAAATTTCTATTTCACGGTTATATTTTAACCGAAAAAAGGGTAATAAAAAAGCTTTTAGAACAACATTTGAAATACTCTCCTCACTCTTAATTGTAACAAATATTTCAATTTCTGTACAGTAGGATTGATATCAATCATTGACATTGTGGTAATATTTTTAACACAAAATTTGAAGATTTTTATTTTATCCATCAACCATGATGGCAATCATACTTACAGAGCTTGGGATGGAACATTCAGTCTCAATTGAATAAAAAATTAAAAACAAAGTTTCACAGTTATTTTCCTGGCTATTTTTGCAAATTTTAACATCAATCATGACGTCAATCAGATATATAGATTTTTAAAGATCAGACATATTGTTTCAATTATATAGAAAGTAAAAAAAACAAATAGTTTCGATGGTGTTTTTCAAGCAAATTTTGCAAAAATTAACATCAATCATAACGTCAATCATGCATACTGATCTTTAATAATGTAACATTCTGTCTTAATTGAATAAAACATAAAAAACAAATAATTTCGATGGTGTTTTTCAAACAAATTTTGCAAAAATTGACTTCAATCATAACGTCAATCATGTACAATGACCTTTAATAATGTTACATTCTGTCGTAATTGAATAAAACATAAAAAAAATTGTTTTGATAGTCTTTTTCAAATAATTTATGTAAAGATTGTCATGAATCATCACGTTAATCATGCCAACACGCATTCAAATAATGAATGTAAATGAAAAGTAAAAATATAGTTTCTGTGTTTGTTTCCAATCTATTTTTGCAAAGATTGAAATCAATCATAATGTCAATCATGCATACTGACCTCTAAATAATTGAACATTCTATCTCAATTGAATAAAAAATAAAAAACAAATAGTTTCTGTGGTGTTTTTCAATTAATTTTTGCCAAGACTGACACATGATTGACGTCAATCATACATACAGATCCTTAAAGAATGGATCATTCTATCTCAATTGAATGAAAGTTAAAAAACAAATAGTTTCCGAGGAGTTTTGTCACTCTTGTTATGAATTTTTCCAGACATAAAGCCTCAGTTTAGTTACGATTGACGTCAATTATTTATCGATCAATCATTATTAATTCAGCTTTAATTTTAAAACTATTGTGATTTTAAAGGGGATTTTTAAACTTTTTGCAAGTGCTAATAGTATGATTGATTATCACTTTTAAATGATTGACATCAATCATCATCGTTTATGTTCAATCATAGATTTTGTTCTTTTATAAAGTTCTTAAATTTTTGCTTAACATACATATATTTTTTATTTTAAATTTTATAAAATATTAAATAGTATGCTGCGATTGATATCAATCATCTTGTCAATCACTATTTCGTGAATGTTTTGGTTTTAAATAGATTTTAACAATTTTTAGACGTGGACGAATATGATTGAAACGAAATTTTAAATGATTAACATCAATCATCATCAATTTTGTAATTATTTTGGTTTTAAATATATTTTAACAATTTTTAGACGTGGACAAATATGATCGATAAAAAATTTGAAATGATTGACATCAGTCATCATCCATCATTATTGTTAAATTCAAATTTTTTTCAATATTTCAAGCATTTTATGACTTTTATTAACGTCGCCTTATTTTCATTTCTTGCTAACAAGTGTACACGACTTTTGTTACACACTGTTTTATAGTTTTTGGTTGAAAATGTATATTTAATTTTGATTTATGATTTCTTCTACATCATATTGTATATCAAACTTGATACAACCACTCAAATAAATCTCTTTAAGAGCTGAAAACCTTCTGTTTTATCGTTTTCAGTGAGGAGTCCTCTTATCCTGTGCTTGATTGCTTTGGCAAGCTGAGTTTCTCTTTTTTTTTGTTTCGTTTCGCAAGAGTATTTAATAAACTGCGATAACAAATGCTTCAAATTTAAAGGACAGACCGATGTGTCATGTCTTTGGAAATAAATAATCCTTTAAAGAGTAACAGAAGACGAAGAGTGCCACCACTCTACCATTAGAGTTGGTTGGGAGAGGGTAAAACAGGAGAAGAACGAACATCATTTAATACTTAAGACAGGTGGACATGCGGACAGATAGTCTGACACTTAAAGACAAACATCGATGGAGAGTTAAAACAACAACAACAAGAAATAAAGCAAATATAATCATAAAAGACGACATTTAACAAAAGGATGTTTAAGGCCTTTTTGGATGGCTTTACAGACTGGCTGAGATGGCTGGCTGACTGCTTTTGGAGGCTTTTTATGTACGGTCCAGTAGTTGTAAAACATTATTATTGTACAACAATATGTAGCTGTTGTTGTTGTCTTCTAAAGAATCTTCTTTATTTGTTGTTGTTGTTGTTTTTGTTTTTATCTCATGTCTTTGGCTTGTTTGATGTCCAACAACTCTAAAAAGCTTCTAAAAATGCTTTTTAAGCAGTTTGTTTATTTGTTGTATGGTGTTGTTTTTATTATTGCCGGTATACTAAAAGTTGTTGTTATTTTTGTTGCTGTTGTTGTAGTTTTGCATTACTCAAAAAAGGGCTTCAAACAAAAAAAAAAAACGATATCAAAGCCTTTTAGCCGCCGCTTAACGAAATGCCATGAAATGGGCACCAAGAAAGTAAGAAAAAAACAAAATTTCGTATGCCTTGTTTGGCTTTGACTTTTGGGTTTTCCTTTCCCTGATCAAACAAACAAAAACAAAAAAACCAAAAAAATCGTAAGGAAAGAAAAAATATTTCCTTTTTTGGTCACACAACTTGATGGCGGTCTGTGGCTGTTACTTTAAATAAAAATTTCATGTTTTCTCGTTGTGGTCCTTTTTTAAATTTCCATATAATAAAAGTTTTCGAAACTAATTTATCGCGATTTCAATATTAGGAACGTTTGATATTTTAATTAATTTTAATTTTTATTTTAGGCTTTAAAGGGTATTAATGTCTCACAAATTTCAATTAAATATTGAATGAAATCCATATTGCCTTAAAAAAAATCACAAATTCCCTGTATCTGCAATCATGCTATAAGTAAAACATACTCCATAAAGAAAAATAAACTAAAAGTAGTAAAAATAAACAAATGATTGAAGTCAATCAAAATGATTGAACTCAATCAACAAGATTTAAATCCCAGAAAATGATCCAAAACACAGAATTATGTAAATATCTTCTCAAAAATTATTACAAAATTGAAATTTTTGTTCTTGTGAAGCATAATTGACGTAGCATACCAGTGTGATTGAAGTCAATCATATTAAAAAATCATGAATTCCTCTTGTTAAAAAAATACAAAAATTAAGAAAAAAAATTTTGTTCTTGTGTACCATGATTGATGTGGCATACCACAGTGATTGAAGTCAATCATATTAAAAAAAATCATGAATTCCTCTTGTTTAAAAAATACAAAATTAAGAAGAAAAAAAATTGAAAAAGATTGTTCTAAGTCATTCATGCAATTTAAATACACAAAATGATTGATTTCAATCATGTTAAAAAAAATAGTATGTAAGTGTGAATAATTACTTTCCCAGGCTTAA
Organism: Sarcophaga rosellei; assembly: GCA_930367235.1. Classification (NCBI taxonomy): domain Eukaryota; kingdom Metazoa; phylum Arthropoda; class Insecta; order Diptera; family Sarcophagidae; genus Sarcophaga; species Sarcophaga rosellei. The sequence goes on along the minus strand of OV884020.1, from coordinate 6,983,803 downwards.
AAATTAAAAAATAAAAAAAGGAAATAATAAAATACTGTTTTCAATCATTTATTCAATTTACATACATATACATACATACATGATTGATGTCAATCATGCAAGAAAAATGAAGTAAAACTAGCTCGAAACAATTAAAATTAAGTTCAAATTATTGAAAATTATTCATGATTGATGTCAATCAAAATGATTGGCTGATTAAAATGATTGAGATCAATCGTAAGAAATATTTTTTCAAATTTCTATTTATTCGAGATATATAAACTGAGGTTTGAGCCGCGGGTTCTCGTTTAAAAAGCTAGTGAGTTGGTTTACTAGTGTAGGGCGATGATAATCAGAAATTGTAGGTGTGTCTTGAACCATACATTCTGTTTAGGGCAACCAGACTACAATCGTGACTTTGTTGTAAGCTTTAAGGCTTGATTGCTTCTTAAAGCAAGGATGTACGAATCAAAGCCTGTTATCATAATGGCTAGATCATCTGCATAACCAAAGACCTCAATTTACAAACCCAAAATGATTGATGTCAATCACACAAGAAAAATTAAGGAAAACTCACTTGAAACAATTAAAATTAAGTTCAAATTATTGAAAATTATTAATGATTGATGTCAATCAAAATGAATTTTTTAAATTTCTGTTTGCTCGAGATATCTAAACTGAGGTTTGAGCCACGGGTTCTCGTCTAAAAAGTTAGCGCGTTGGCTTACTAAACTGGGGCATTGATAATCTGAAATTGAAGATGTGTCTTACACCATCCATTCTGTTTAGGGAGGGTTCACGCCTAAACCAGACTACAATCGTGACTTTGTTATAAGCTTTAGGGCTTGATTGCTTCTTAAAGCAATGTTATCTTAATGGCCAGATCATCTGCATCTTAAAATAACGTCGTTGCATCTCCCAGATCAGGTCCTACACTAAGATATTTCTCTGCGAAGAGGTGTACGAATCAAAGACTTAATCCTGGCTTAATGGCCAGATTATCTGTATAACCAAAGATCTTAAAATAACGTTGTTGCAGCTCCCAGAACAGTTCCTCCTTACATATATATCTCAGCGAAGACATAAGAATTCCACCTTGGGGTGTACCTCTATTCATTTCCCTTACCATAAGAGTCTCTGCAATGGAGATAATAAGGGCCCTTCCGGTCAACGAACTTACAATACAATCGCTGACATTGTATATACCTACCGAAGAGGCTTGACAACACAGTCTTTAAACGGACATTGTTGAGAACGTCCTCCACCTCAATAAAGACTGATAGTGAGTAATGCTAAGAGACTTCTGTATGCTTCCCATCAATCTCTAGTGTAAACGAGTTGAGAATTGAGAGAGAATCCTTTTCAATGTTTTGAGAAGGGAAGAAATCTTTGAGGCACTTCGTTCTTTTTTTTCATTTTTGGGTTTGAAAAATTGGACAAATTTTTGAGGACAATAATGGTAAAAAAAAAAAAACAACAACAACAAAAATTAAAAAAAGAACATTGCTGTGCATGTCTCATGCAATGTCAAGCCATTTATTTGGTTAAATGCATTGCCAATAACTTGTTGTGTCAGCCGATCTGAAAGCGTGTGTTATAGACAGAAAATCAAAAACAAAATATAACGCTAGGAGGGAGGCACACATACATACATAGTGTGTCATAGATTTTGTTAAATACTGTCAAAACAAACAAAAAAAATCAAAACACTTTGAATTTGAATTTTTTAATTCTAAAAATTCCTTCAAAAACCCACACCACAAATCTTTTGTTAACGATTAACTAAGACTGCCTCCTAACTGCCTGCTAGAGCCTTTGCCTGTCTGCCTTCTTGTCTTTTCATTTAAGCTACGAAAGAGCACAGTTTGAAATCAAAAACTAAAACAAACAAAAAGAAAAATTTTTCATTCATTTAAGCCTAGGCTAGCTAGCTGGAGCTGCTAATGGCATAAACGTGTCCAAAATAGACAATTTTGAAGAGCTGGCTGGCAGGCAGGCTGGCTGGCTGGCTTTTAAAGGCTTTAAAGCCTTTTTTGTTTCAATTCAATTAACATTTTAAGTCGGGTATTTAGAATTGAGCTGTACTGGCAACTGGTCTTTAATGCTTTTGAAAATTACATTCAAGAGAGCCAATGTTTAGTTTTTGTTTTTCAATTAAAAAAAAAACAAAATTCTGTGTGCCAAGTAATGTTGATATTAAAACGTTGCATGTGGTATAAATAATGTTGCATATCATTAATGTCAGTGTGAGTGGAGAAAGAATTCTTTCATGCCACCACAAACAACAATAACAACAAAACAGTTCCTTTATTATTATTATTGCTGCAGCTCTGTTGCAGCAGTTGCAATGGTTTTGTGGTGTCTTACAATGTTGCTTGACCATCATCCATTGCCTGCTAATAACAGGGATGGAATGGGATGGATTTCTATATGGTGTTGTATAATGCTTGGAGCATAAATTATGGGTCAAATGTACACACAGTAAAATAGAGAAAAATAAGAAAAGCTGTTAAGCTAACAGATGAAGTTGTTAAGATTTTATTTAATGAGATTCGTTTTCATGAGCTACCAAGTGCATGATAAGCTAGTAGACCAGAGGTAACACAGACACACAAGATATGCCTTTAAAAACCTATTAAAAATTCCTTTTCCCCATATAGATTCACTATTTTTAACGGTATTTATTTAAATCCGGGTGCCCTGGTAGTCTAGTGGGTAGTGTGCTAGACTATTAGCGTGAGGGTCGTGGGTTCGATTCCCACCAGAGACTCTGGTCTGTGACACTACACCGAGCATATGGTCAAGTTACTCCGCTCGTATATAACTAGAATATAATTTGTAATTGTATTGTAATTAATAAATAAATAAATAAATAATATTTAAATCTCCCTATTGCAACTTGGTTTTCAAAGATTCAGACTTTGCCACGCCTACATAATGTGGGCGCATTTGTGAAATTTAAACTGGAATTACTCTCGAATTATAATTATTCGCCTCTAGATTCTCACGATATCAATAAAACTTCATTTGCTTTATATTTTTAAATTGCCACGCCTATACAATGTGGGCGTGTTTGTGAAATTTAAACTGGAATTCCTCTCGAATTAATCTTACACGCCTCTAGTATCTCACGATACCAATAAAACTTCATTAGCTTTATATTTTGAAATTGCCACGCCCTTATTTAGAGGGCGTTAAAGTCTAAAACTTACTGTACAAACAACAACTGAAAACAAAATTAAAATTTAAACTGGAATTACTCTCGAATAAATGTTACACGCCCCTAGTATCTCACGATACCAATAAAACTTCATTAGCTTTATATTTTGAAACTGCCAAGCCCTTATTTAGAGGGCGTTAAAGGATAAAACTTACTGTACAAAAACAAAATTAAAACGTTGTTAGCAATTTAAATTCTGTTTCCGAAAACAAACTCATATCACTGCTGTAGGGTGTTTCTCCTAGTTCTCCTAAACCCTCTCTATTATTTCCCTACTATTTCCTATCACTTTTTTCTTTAATCGCAATGCATTTCAAGTGTTAAATGCAAATATATTCCATCATCATCACCTTCTGTTTTATTTTATTTTATTTTTTTTCTGGTAATTTGATTTCAATTTTAATATTCATCTCGTCGACAGTCTTCCTCTTACAGCAAGACTCAATAAATGATTTCCGATTGAATTAAAAAAGTATGCTGATGCTGATGCTCATGCTCATGCTGTTGCTGATGATGCTGTTAAAAGCTTGCTATAGCAACATTGTAAAGGAAAATAATAAACGCTAGAGAACATAAACACGAAGCACTCATTTAAGGAGCAAAATAAGCTCCTAAGCCCCTAAGGGTGGGGCTGCAGAAAAATTATTGAAAAAGTTCGTTTACAATGACTGCAAGATGGGGAGGGAAATCATCCCAGTGTTGTTCACTGAATTAATTATATGTGGAGTGGACTTCCAGTGGAGTTGACTTCCAGTAGACTTGCCTTCCAGTGGACTTGCCTTTAATAAAAATTACATTGTGAAGCTTCATCATAAAGTGAGGAGATCTGAGCAGTACACAGAATGCCTACCCCTACAAAGTCTCTCTTTCTTCTGTTTAACTGGCTTTCATGTAGATTACCTGCCAGACAACTTGCAGTACTTGACGCAATACAACCTTATGTGTTGTCGTGTTGGGAACAGAATCCCTAGCCTCATACTGAATTCTATTGGTCCTAAAATTCTATGCAGAAAATACTGCCCCTCTGATACAGAGTGCTTCGAGAATTAGGTCAAAACCTATAGCCCTAGCCTCATAGTGAATTCTATTGGTCCTAGAATTCTATGCAGAAAATACTGCTCCACTGACATAGTGTGCTTCTAGGATTAAGTGAACGCCTATGATGACGGTTCTAAGCTTGAGAATAAACTGGACTGTGGAATTTTTTCCTGAAGATCTTAACCTTGATATCTCGCTTTGTCTCTCGGACTACTGTAGTGTACTTCAGACAGAGGTATTACCCATAAATCACGCTGCAGAACTAATCCCGGCCAAGTAACCTCCAATTACAATCTCCAATTTGTGTCTTCGCTGAAAGCCAGGATCAATCTTCAGATCAAAACTGGTTGGTTTTTATGTATTAGTCTGATATGGGTTCCTGATCACAGTTATAGCCCTGGTAATCGTCGTTTATACATCGAGGAGCCATTTGACAATAATGCTATCCAAGTGGCAGAAGTTGATCATGTCCTAAAAGTCCCTCTAATTACATTCGTTTGCCAACAGACATATATTATCGGCATAATCTTGATTTTTCAAACGCTTACAGCATCTCAATACTATTTACCCTTTTGTCAGTAAGGGCTTCTTCCTTCATGGCTATAAAACGAGAACAATGTTTCAGCCTTGTATAACACCCCTGATCTGTGGCATACCCCCGGACAAGTTTGTTTCCATATATGATGCGTCAATGTGCTTCCCGATATATAATTTAGAAGAGGTTTAATAACTTCTTGTGCGAGAGTGTTTCGCAGCGAATGATTACAGACAATGAAAAATTATTTACGTAAGACGATAATATGGATCGTGGACGTAGCAAGTTAAAGTTTCACAAGCAGTGGCAAAGCTAGGATTGATTGAGCAGTGATAAAGCTAGGATTAATTGAGCAGTGACAAAGCTAGGATTAATTGAGCAATGACAAAGCTAGGATTGATTGAGCAGTGACAAATCTAGGATTGATTGAGCAGTGGCAACGCTAGGATTAATTGAGCAGTGGCAAAGCTAGGATTAATTGAGCAGTGACAAAGCTAGGATTGATTGAGCAGTGGCAAAGCTAGGATTAATTGAGCAGTGGAAAAGCTAGGATTGGTTGAGCAGTGACAAAGCTAGGATTGATTGAGCAGTGACAAAGCTAGGATTAATTGAGCAGTGGCAAAGCTAGGATTGATTGAGCAGCGACAAAGCTAGGATTGATTGAGCAGTGGCAAAGCTAGGATTGATTGAGTAGTGACAAAGGTAGGATTGACTCAAGAACGTTAAATATGCTGTGGGTGTCTGATGGAACCGAATCATTCCAATCTCTTGTGTTAACAATTGTCGGTATTAAAGCATTCACTTAAAATGTGCAGAATTGGTCCATCATGACTTCGCTAGACCATCCACATCTCTGCGACGACCCAGCAGGAACTAGGAGACTTTGGCTAGGAAGTTTTGATGCACCATCAGATTATCATTTGTATCGATCTCTACAAAACTGTCCTGTAATGGTACAAATTTAATTCCATAGAGACCTACATTTTTACCAGTTTTTTACTTAGAAAACCCACTTTGGGACTTTAACCCAAAAATGGCAAAGCAATACTTATTTGGCTTAAAAAAGCTTGTCTTGATACGGCAGATCACAATTAACAAAAAAAAAAAATTACACAAGGAAACAAAAGCAGATTTGTTTACACTGGGCAACAAAATTAAAAAAAATATACACAAGGAAACAAAAGAAATTTTTTTTTACTGGGCAACAAAATGAAAAAAATTTACACTGGGCAACAAAATGAAAAAATTTTACACTGGGCAACAATAAGGAAAATATTTTTTATTTTAAATAAAATGAACTTTTTTAATGAAAATCCATTCAAAATAATATTTTCCTTACAAGTTAAACCTTCTTTTTTCGTGCTAAAAATTTTGTGGTTGTCATGTTTACAAAATACAATAAAAAATAAAAAAAAAAAAAACCAAAAGATTCTAAATTAAAATTAAAAAAATTAACTTGGTTTTTGAAAATTCCAAACACGTTTTTGACCATAAACTGTCAATGTCACTGAAATGTAAAAATTGTTTTGAACGAAAACTTGAAAAAATAAAACAAAAACAAAAATATTCAGTTTTTTCTTTGTCAAGCACGTACAAATAAGCTGTTGTGGCTGCATGTAGTCAAATGTACGTATGCATGCCCCAGAGAGATAATTTAATTTTATTGTTTAAGCAGTTATTGAATGAAATAAAAAAACAACAACAGCAAGCCAAAAGAGTCCTTTAAACCAGGCCAACACACAAAATATCAAAATACCGCAATTCTCATATAAATTATGATTCAAAAACCAAAAACAACAACAAAAAGAAAACTTTAAATAACCAATAAATGCAAGCGTGCAATTGTGGCCCAAAAACATTTCCTTTGAAATCAAAAAATTCTCAACTAATTTGCATGCCAAACCAAGCCGTGGAGAAATACAAAATTGTCAAAAATTATGAAAAAAAAAATACAACGAAATCAGAACACGACGCATTCGTATGGTAATTTGTGCACGCGATAAGAGCCCTGATTTCTTAATAATTTTATGGTAAAAACCTCATAAAAACCAAAGAATTGTGGTCATTACGTCTGTAGACGGCCTATAATCATTGAGTTAATGATCATTATTTGCCATAATTTTAGTGGTTTTCATTCATTGTCATTAACGCTGCTGATCTTGTGTGTGAATTTCGTGATTAAATTGAAGAAAAACAATTTTTTTTATTGATTTGCGGTTGATTTTATTTTTTGTGCACGGTGTTTTTTTTTGTAGCACAGTGTATTTTTTTTAGCACAGGGTTTTTTTTTGTAGCACAGTGTATTTTTTTTTTAGCACAGGGTTTTTTTTTGTAGCACAGTGTTGCTTTTGAAAAATATTAATTTCGATTTTTTGTCGGAAAAAAAATACTCGGGACTTCCCTTCGTTGAACTGCAGGGCCGATCGCCAGAGCTGGGGCACTCCTTCCGGAATCCTCTTCAGTAGACTTAGGTATGCCACTTGCCCTTGCCTCGGTCAAGCTGGCCATAGAGCGGAAATTCTTTCTAGACGCCAACCTATCCTGAGCCAATAAGGAGTCCTGCTCTATCGTTAGACTCACCTGGCCCCTGATGGATAGAAGGCGTACCAACCAGTTACTTGGACCTGGTCGTGACATCATCTCATCACAGTGGCCATGCTTACAGGTCATTGTGTTATGGGTAGACACGCGCAAAGGATGCGGCATCCATTTAACGACTTCTGCCATGGATGCAGATCCGCTGAGGAAGAGGAGACTCTTATCCACTTTCTTTGTCAGTGCCCGTCTGTTGCTAGGTGTAGATATATGCTATTTGGCCCCCATTTCTTGTCAGCTTGACGAAATCCATAGAGAGCTATCATCTACTGATGTCAAGGATATAGCTTCGTTCATCAAACTTTCTGGCTGCTTCTCCAGTGTGGGGTAGTCGTGCTTTGATAAGCAGCCCCTGCGCGTTCTTTGACCAACTTCCTTCTCTTCCCGAATTTTGGTGGAACTTGGTCAGTACAGAGACGGCGTTCACTCGTGGCATCACAACGTGCCGCTATACGTGCTCAAGTGAGCTCTTTGATATCGGAGCTACCACTTTGACCTAACGACCTAACCCAATCCCTTCGTAAGTCACCTCAGCAGGTTTATCATATTTTTTCAAATCGCCTTGAACGCTCCCGATAGTAGGTATCGTTAGGACACTTCAAAAATTGTATTCCAAACCCGACGAGAAAGATTACTTAAAGATTGGACCAAAAACGAGATCTAGTTTTTTTAAAACATACTGAGATTATCTGAGCCTCTTGCAACGATTGCGATTGGAAGGAAGTATTTAGTGACACTGGATTGTCTTTAAGGCTATGCCCAGAGAATAATGCAATTCGCATCAAAACTTTGGTAGCATTTCGGATCGTTTTTGATCATGATTTTGACCTCAGATTTAAGATTATGTGCCCTGCTATGTGTCGTGTATTGATCCCGAGGACCTGAAATGGTTTTACGAAAGTATCAAAGACTACAGTATAGCTGTAGAGGTCATGGTATCTGGACCAAATACAAAAATCTCTCAAGCTAGGATTCCCACAATTTCTGTAAGCAGAGAAATAAACTAGCAGAAGATATTAGAACTGCATTGAGAACTATACTGGCTTCATCGTATTTGATAAAAAGATACAGCTGCTGTGGTCACCACCTTTAACAACTCGCAGCAGACTCAACCCTTGTTCTTTGGCAACAAAATAGCTTTTGGACTGGCTTCAAATAGATCTTCAGTTGATTATATTGGTCAGAGGCCGATTACGGGATCTCAGTACCTGTGGGTAAATCATCAAGTGCCTCTCAAACTGAGGTTCATCACATTTCAATGTGATCTGAGATGAATCTACGGACGATAATCAAGCTACACTGAGAGCTGAACTAGCTTAGCATTCGATAGAAGAGCAGCTGCTTTGATCATCCTTGGGTCTCTGCGTGATTTCTGAAGAGGAATTTGTTGTCTAAGAATCTATTGTGGGTTCTCCGTACGTATTGAGATTCGTACGCTGATAGTCACTCTACACTGCGAAGCTAGTATATATTCAATGGAATCGCGGCTAATCTGGGAGTGCTTTGATTATCTTCACTAATACAGTAAGAAGTCGCCGTAGTCTATTACGTAGTGTGTTGGCTTATTAGACATAAAACCCGGGTTCATATCCCAGGTCAGGCATCAAAACGAAATATGAGAAAAATATTTCTTCGACGACTTCCTCTCAGCAGATTTCTGGCAAAAACTCTGAGAGTAAATAAACCTGCCATGAAAATGTTTCTCGAAAATCTGTCGTTCGGAGTCGACGTTAAACTGTAGGTCCCGCCACTCACGTATAAAATTAACGCACACAACATGAGTGGTGTGAGAAGCTAGGCCGTAATCCTGGCCAATTATGTATGTACTTATGTATGTAATATAATGCGCGGAATGATGTTGCATTTTGTTGGACCATAGGCCACTTCCTGATCGCTGGCCTATTCTGATATTGAAGTCGCCGTAATCTAGTAGGTAGTGTGTTGGCTTATTAGACGAAAAGCCAGGGTTCGAGCCCCAGGCCAGACATCAAAACAAAATACAAAAAGTACTTCTTCGGCGACTTCCTCTCAGCAGGTTTCTGGCACAAACTCTGAGAGTAAAATAAACCTGCCATGAAAAAGTTGCTCAAAAAAATCTGTCGTTCGGAATCGACTTTAAACTGCAGGTCCCGCCACTCATGTGTAAAATTAAGACACACAACATGAGTGGTGTGAGAAACTAGGTCGTAATCCTGACTGAATGGTTGTAATGACCAATTATGTATGTGTCTATTGTTATATTTACTGTGCCGAAATTAGATCAAGGATCACAAATTCATACATTAGAATGTATCCAGGCCATGCGATCAATAAAGAGTAGAGTGAGGAGCTGCCAAAAATTCGAAATCCATAGAGAAATCTGCGGGTATCTTTCAAGCAGAAGTCTACGCCATCGAAAGATGTAGTTCTAGTTGCACAGAAAGTACAAAGGACAGTGAGGTACGATCACCCTTGCCATCGTCAGCTGTATCACCGGTCATATGGAAATTCATAGCAATGAACAGCCAAAAGAGTTAGCAAGAAAGGGAACTAACCCCTATAGAAACTGTGGAATTGAAAACAGATTTCTGAAAGTATTTTAATTTTTGTATTTTAATTTTTCTTGCTTATTTGTGGACCACCCACCCTCGTATATATATCATGCAACAATATTTTGTTTATCTTTTCATTGTTTTTTTCAATAACAATTCGATTTTATGAAAATGCCTGTGTCTCTTCATTTTCATCCAATTTCCAATTTTCAATTTCAGTGTTGAATTGTCTTTTTTTCGTTGTTGTAATTTCTATCGATATGTCGTTTTGTTTAAACAGTTTTATCGATAAAATTGCCACCATCCAAACAGACAGACAGATAAAAAATACTACAAACAAATGACATAAAAAGAGAGCACAGCACCAGCCAGCCACCCAGTCGATACGTTTAATTACGATTTTTGTCAAAAGCAAACATGAAAACCTTTTTGTTTTTGTTGTTTTTTTGTTTACTTTCGTTTACAAATTAAAACAAAACATATAGAAAACGTAGAAAATAGAAAAAAATTGAGTAGAAATTGAGAAACAGAAACAAATAAAAAAACAAAACGAATCACTTCCAAATCAAATCACATTTTTAATTAAAAAGAAAAAACAAAAAATGAGAACAGAAACCTGAACTCAATTACAATTTATTTATTGGTGTCCCATTAAAAACGAAATTGGCATTAAAATTTAATTAAAAACAACAGCAGCAACAACACAAACAGAGAATAATACAAGGCTGCAGATGTGCTACCTATTGTACTGCCTAACCTCAATTTATTTAAGTCTCCCCTAATTATAACTCCCCCCTGATCCTGTTGCAATGACAAGCTACAGAGAGTTGTTTGTTGTTCACACATACATACATACATAATTGGCCATTAGAACCCTTCAGTCAGAATTACGGCCTAGCCTATCACGCCACCCATGTTGTGTGCCTTAATTTTATATTTGAGTGGCGGGATCTACACTTTAACGTCGACTTCGAACGACAGATTTTCGAGAAACTTTTTCATGCCCATTTTATTTACTTTCAGAGTTTTTGCCAGAAATCTGCTGAGGGGAAGTCGCCGAAGAAATATTTTTTTTCATTCATATTTCGTTTTGATGCCTAACCTGGGGGCTAGAACCCGGACTTTACACACTACCTACTAGACTACGGCGACTTGGTTTTTTTTATTGAAAGCCATGAAGGTAGACTTGAAATTGACATTGCCTCGAATGACTTCTAAAGAAGCTATTGATCTGAGGTGGAGAAGGAGGAAGAGAAGACTAGTTTACCTCATGTCTCATGGCATCTACTTCCTCCGTTGCTCACTACACTTCCCTTATAAGCAGTTGGTCAAAAATCATTGCCAAGATCCAGGAAAAAAAGTTTGTTATATGCAAACCCTCAGAGGGTGACCTCTGCTACAGATGATAATGATGGGTTTTGCTAAGAAAATTTCTGTCATCATTGACTGAATAGTTGGAATTCCATTTTCAATTTCAGTGTTACATCCCCAGGATTTCCTAGCAAACCGTCTGCAGAGGCATTATCAATACCTCCGTGAAGAGATTTCTTATATGCACGCCCTCTGTGAGTGACCTCTGTTGCAGATGATGATGATGATGATGATGGCTCCTTGACATCGCATTTTCTGTCCTCTTTTACTAAAAAGTAGGGATTCCCTAAGACCTGGGTTACATCCCCAGGATTTCTCAGCAAACCTTCTGCAGAGGCATTATCAATACCTCCGTAAAGAGATTTCTTATATGCACGCCCTCTGTGATGACCTCTGTTGCAGATGTGGATGATGATGATGATGATGATGATGACTTCTTGACATCGCATTTTCTGTCCTCTTTTACTAAAAAGTTTGAATTCCATTATCCCTGGGTTACATACCCAGGATTTCTCAGCAAACCTTCTGCAGAGGCATTATCAATACCTCCGTAAAGAGATTTGTTGTATGCACGGCCTCTGGGGGTGTCCTCTGTTACAAATGATGATGATGATGATGGCTCCTTGACATCGCATTTTTTGTCCTCTTTTACTAAAAAGTTGGGATTCCCTAAGATCTGGGTTACATCCCCAGGATTTCTGAGCAAACCGTCTGCAGAGGCATTATCAATATCTTCGTAAAGAGATTTCTTATATGCACACCCTATGTGAGTGACCTCTGTTGCAGATGTGGATGATGATGATGATGATGACTTCTTGACATCGCATTTTCTGTCCTCTTTTACTAAAAAGTTGGGATTCCCTAAGATCTGGGTTACATCCCCAGGATTTCTCAGCAAACCGTCTGCAGAGGCATTATCAATACCTCCGTAAAGAGATTTCTTGTATGCACGCCCTCTGCGGGTGACCTCTGTTACAAATGACGATGATGTTAAAGATGATGGCTGCTTGACTTCGCATTTTCTGTCATCTTTGACTAAAAAGTTGGGATTCCCTAAGACCTAGGTTGCATCGCTAGGATTTCTCGGCAAGCCTTCTGTATGACCTTTCCTGAGATGCTTTTTCTATGAGCCCTCCTGTCAATTTACTATCCAGTGTTGTTCCTAGATATTTTACTTTCTTTTTCTGAGACATTGTCCCACCCTAAAGTTAATCTATAGCAAGTCTCTACATTAAGCGGACAACACGAAGGGGGGCATCCCCTAATAGTGTTGACCCTTTTTGTTAACTCCCATGTGGAATATTGATTTGTGATATTATAATGGGCCACTGGCTTGAGTCTTTCATTTAACCTCCCACCTAGAAGTTCATCCACAACCCGACTTCATATTAACGGTGAGAGGACACCACCATAGGGGGCACCCACTAGAAGTGTCGTTTATTATTGATTCTCATGTGGGATATTGATTTGTGGTATTACAATAGGCCACTGGGCTAAGTCTTTTCCACCTAACTGTTCATCCACAACCAGACTTCACATTAATGGTGAGAGGACACCACCATGGGGGGCTTCCACTCGTAGTGTTGACCCTTTTTGTTGACTACTATGTGGGATATTGATTTGTGTTAGTAAAATGGGCCACTGGCTTAAGTCTTTTTCCACTTAAAAGTTCATCCACAACCAGACTTCATATTAATGGTAAGAGGACACCAGCATGGGGGACCTCCACTAGTAGTGTCGTTCCTTATTATTGATTCACATGTGGGACATTGATTTGTGTTAGTACAATGGGCCCAACGGTTGGCTTAAGTCTATCATTTAACCTCCCACCTAGAAGTTCATCCACAACCAGACTTCACATTAATGGTGAGAGGACACCACTATGGGGGGCACGCACTAGAAGTGTCGTGCCTTATTATTGATTCACATATGGGATATTGATTTGTGGTATTACAATGGGCCACTGGCTTAAGTCTTTCATTTACACTGCCACCTAGAAGTTCATCCACAACCAGACTCCACATTAAGGCTGAGAGGACACCACCATGGGGGGCACCCACTAGAAGTGTCATGTGGGATATTCATTTACGGAACTACAGTGGGCCCAACGGTTGGCTTAAGTCTATCATTTAACCTCAACTGACTGTAACGAAACATCATTCTTCATACGTTTTTTTATCACACATTTGCAAACACGACCATCTCTCAGCTCTCATTTCCATCATATTTTATTTTCTTCTTGAAATTAAATTAAAAAAAAAGAATTCTTTCTTTGTAAAATAGTTTTGTCAACAAAAACTAATGTCTTCTAAAGGAGAAATAGATTTTATTGTTGTTGCAGAATTTCAATTTAAAAAAAAATTGTTTTTTTTTTTTCTAAGAATCGTGCCACAGTGTAAAACGATGCTTCTGTATGCCTCTCGTTTTGTTGCATGTAAAACATTAAAAAATATTTAGATTTTGAGAAGATTACGACCAAGTAGTAGTGATTCTAACGACACTAGACAAACAGAAAGACAGACAGACAGACATGCAGATGGAACCTTTTATTTCTCTTCTATTCGCCAAGATTGTGTTAAAAATCTCATGTGTTGTACGGAAATATTGTCATGTAAACAGTAAAGAAAAAAAAGGAAACTTTTGATGATGACTTATGAAAATTATGACATTCATGTCATGCCAAATAACAATAACAATGACAACAACATCAGCTGCAACAAACAGCTTTTATTACAAGCAACTAAGTAAGTAAGTAAGTAAGCAAGCAACACATCGTTATTGTCAACACCAGAGCATGCAAACCCAGCCAGAGTAGCAGCACTAGTGATGGCTTATGATTGTGAATCTAAATCAGACAGACAGACAGGCAGTCAGTCATCCGGCCAGGCCAGATACAAATGATGGAATAGTAGAATCTAAAGGAAACCTCATCATAATTTTGAGAACGTAACGTAACGTTACCCTGAACAGTAGCCTAAAAGCTATGTATGGTACGTGTGGTGTGGCTTTATTTTTGCCACTGTCATCATAACTTTATATATGTGTGGGAGATGTGGTTGTAAAACAACTTAATCATCATCTTCATTATCGACAACATCATTATCTATTAAGGAAATGTGGAAAAAAAAATGTTTCGAAACTTTTAAATTGACAAAAAGCATGAGAAAAATATTCTAGGATAGCTGACACCAACTACAATGAGGCCTAGATTCCTTGGTAGGAAGGGGCATAACAACTTAACCGCTTTAAATTTGAAAGCTGGTTCCTTTGTGTCTCCCAAACACTTTTATGGTTTATTTCCTGATAGAGGAAGCCAACCCTTAGCATTCACCAAAACATGTATTAATCTAGGGTCCTCAGAACAAAGGCTCCCCTAAACAGCAAGTGTTTGGTAAACAAAAAACCTTGGCGTTGTAATGACAAATGCCGAGAAAGGCAGTTCACAGCCACAGCTACCTTATTGCTCATCACAACCCTTGAATCAGAAGTACGGCATAGCTTCTTACACCACCCATGTGTGTATGTTTCATTCACGAGTGGCGAAAACCTACAATTTAAGCCTGCGAGTATAAAATTTACTCTCAGAGCTGATAGACTATTGGCGGAGGGTCCTATAATGAATATTTTTTGTATTCCTTTCTAGGAGTACGGCGACTCTCCTCTAGTAGGTAGTGTGTTCGCTTATTAGATGTAAAGCCCGGGTTCGAGCCCCAGGTCAGACATCAAAACGAAATATGAAAGAAAAAAAAAAATATTTCTGCGGCGGCTTCCTCTCAGCAGAGTTCTGGCAAAAACTCTGGGAGTAAATAAACCTGCCATGAATAGTTTCTCAAAAATCTGTCGTTCCGAGTCGACATTAAACCGTAGGTGCCGCCACTCACGTATAAAAATTAACGCACACACAACATGAACGCTGGGAGAAGCTGGGTCCTAATCCTGACTGAAGAGTTGTAATGGCCAATTATATACATATGTATGTATGTTCTAGGAGAGCACACAAGATTATGGTAACTATAACTCGTACCTTAGCAATTAACCCTCGTTCTCTTGGCATAAAAAGCCTAAGAGGGGGATGTGCCCTCGTTCTCTGCTGCCATACGTAAAAACAATCAATTTTCGTGCCTTAAAAACTAGGTCACAGTTACCACTGACACTCTGAAAGTCAAGTAAACTAAGGCAATTTGGCATTAAGCACGGAAGCGTACTATTAAAAAGCAGAGCAGGCCGTCCTATATAAGTGTTACCCACTACGGAATTTGAGTAGAACCTATAGGCTAAAAAACCTTTCTAGAAAAGTTAGGATTTAAAATATGTCACGCCGATCATAGATCACGATCACGAACTGATAGCACGAAGGCGGAAACGGGTACAAGATCGAGTATTTCTTTTTTATTTATTTCGCTGAACTTCACCTTTCAGCCTCTCTCAGAGAATCGCAGTGTCGAACGACTGCAATGTTTTCCAGGCAAATTTTCAGAACATTGATAGGAACACAAGGTTTTTTCGAGGAATGTCCATATGTTGTATCGAGCAATCCTTTCAACTCCGATGTAGAAACTCCAATGTAGCCTCTCATGTATTCAATTAATGCACCACACGGATTGTCTGAGAAGCTAGGTTCTAATCTCGACTAAAAGGCTCCTCCTCCTCTGATGTCAATTCCAAATATGTAATTAAGGCTCTCTAGACAAGTTAGGTTAGGTTAGGTGGGAGTGGTAGCTCCGATATCAAAGAGCTCACTTGAGCACGCATAGCGGCCCGTTGTGTTGCCACGGGTGAACGCAGTCCCTGTACTGACCAAGTTCCACCAAAATCAGGGAAGAGGAAAAAGTTGGTCAGCGCAAGGGCTGCACATCAAAAGCACGACTACCCTACACTGGAAAACCAGCCAGAAAGTTTGATGAACGAAGCTATATCCTTGACAACAGTAGATGATAGCTCCGTCAAGCTGACAAGAAATAGGGAGCCAAATAACCCATATCTACACCTAGCAAGAGATGGGCACTGACAAAGAAAGTGGATAACAGTGTCCTCTTCTTCAGCGGATCTGCATACACGGCATAAGTCTCATTCTTTCTGCGTGTCTACCCGTAACGCAATGGCCTGTAAGCATGGCCACTGTGGTTGAGATGACGTCACGATCAAGTCCAAGTAACTGGTTGGTACGATTTCTCTCCATCCGGGACCAAATTAGTAGTAGAGCAGGACTCCTAGTTGATCCAGGATAGGTTGACGTCTCGGAAAAATTTCCGCGCCATGGCCAGTTTGATCGAGGCAAGTGGCATACCCAATTCAATTGAAGAGGATTCCGGTAGAAGCGCACCAGCTCTGGCGAGCTCGTCAGCCCTACAGTTTCCCGGAATGTTACTGTGCCCGGGGACCCACACCAGTGAGACACTGGTAAAGCGCCCAGAAAGAAGGTCGAGACAGCGGCGACATTCCCTAACGATCCTAGATTTATTCACGAAACCCCATAGAGATCTCATCGCTGCCTGACTATCAGAAAAGATCGAGACGCGAGTGAAAGGAGCACCCTCTGACGAGGATCCATTGAGCGGCCTGGTAAATTGCCGTCACCTTCGCCTGAAACACGCTGCAGTAGTCCGGCAGACGGAGAGAAATATTTAGGTCCACTTTCCCAGAGTAGACACCGCTTCCAACCTTATTATCGAGTTTAGAGCCGTCGATATATATATCCAGGACTTCCGGGGGGACAACGGGGAAGCTCTCTAGGTAAAAAGTACCACAAATTTTGAGATTGTCTCCGGCATCCCAATATCTTTCCCTTTCGACCTATTGTAGTGCAGAGTGTAGGGTATTAAACAACATCGACGTTAATCATTGCTTAACAAGCATAGAAAAGTTTTCAAGTTTATTGCTGCTGTTTTATGCTTGTTTTAGAAGAGATTCTGTTGTTGTTGGTGCTGGTGGTTGTTGCAGTAATTGTTCCAGAGAATTAAAAATCAAATAAATTTGACACTCTGTTTGTGTGTTTTTGAAATACACCAGCTGGGCTTGGTATATATTTCTAAGTATTCCACAAGCAAGCAAGCATTCTATTCTACTCGGATTTGTTTTGTTGTTTTTTCTGTTGGTGCTGCTGCTGTTGCCATTAGTTTCAATGTCTGTGTGTGTGTTGTTGCAAAAACTATTGCTTCGAAGGCACTTTTTTGTCGGTCTTTTGATTTTTTGGAATTATTTGGTATCCCACATGTCTCTCTCTGTGCTAAATAATGAATTTTTTGAAAGTGTCACTTGTTGGTACATTTTACAGCACTTGTGTGAGTGTGTGTACATGAGTATTCAGTTTTCTTTTTCTCGAAAGAGTTAGAGAGAGACAGAGAAAAATGTTAGCATCAAGTGTCAAAAGTTGCATAAATTAACCCTTAAAAGGCATGAAGGCAAGGCAGCCTTATCTTGGATTTTCTATAAAATAAGGATTCAATACAACGCTCCACTAACGACCGAGGCATGAGGGAATTACTATGTCATGCCTTTCGGGAAGCTTCCATTTTGTTTGGATAGCTGTCCTGGAAGTTGTCCTGGAAGCCTAATATAATCGGTTTCTGTTGTTTTCTTGCAGTGAAACGTTGGAAAGAAAACCGCGTTTAAATTCTAAAATAATTCTCTGCATACCGCTCATGGCTGATTTCGGAACTAGCCTAACTTTCACATGCCTGATATGGTAGAAATCTTAAGGGCAATGAAACGAATCTTAACCTATTGCTTTGCATTCTACAGTTACATTGACGTTGGACGTGTAGCGTCTATGTCCATCCGGTGGAGGTTTTTTCTACAGGCTGAGTAGGTTAATGAGGGTTTGAACCTCCTGGAGACAGTAGCACAAATCGAATATTGATCACTCGACACTTCTAACGCAATTAGGAACTCCATGACTCTTTACTACAGCTATACAAGGCATCCGTCGCCGTAGTCTAGTAGGTTAGGTTAGGTTAGTGTGGTAGCTTCATACCAGAAGCTCGCTTGAGCACGCATAGCGGCCCGTTGGAACGCCACAGGTGAAAGCAGTTCCTGTACTGAACAAGTTCCCCCGAATCCAGGAGGGAGAGGTCGGTCAGCGCAAGATCTGCAAATCCAAAGCCCGACTACCCCGCGCTGGAAAACCAGCCAGAAAGTTTGATAAACGAGGCTATATCCTTGACATCAATGGACGATAGCTCCGTCCAGCTGACAAGGGTCGGAGAGCCAAATAACCTATATCTGCACCTCGCAAGAGATGGGCATTGACAAAGAAAGTGAGCAACAGTCTCGTCCTCTTCAGCGCATCTGCAACCACGGCAGAAGTCGTTAAATGGAAGCCGCATTCTCTCCACGTGTCTACCCATAACACAGTGACCTATAAGCATTATCAGACGTAAAGCCCGGGTTCGAGCCCCAGACCAGACATCAAAACGAAATATGAAAAAAAAAATATTTCTTAGGCGACTTCCTCTCAGCAGATTTCTGGCAAAAGTTCTGATGAGAGTAAATAAACCAGCCATGAAAAGGTTTCTCAAAAATATCTGTCGTTCGGAGTCGGCGTTAAACTGTAGGTCCCGCCACTCATGTATAAAAAATTAACACACGTGAGTGGTGTGAGAAGCTAGGCCGTACCCCTGACTGAAGGGTTGTAATGGCCAATTGTGTATGTATATATACAAGGAATACTGTAAGGAACCTGATCAATAGCTCAGACTAAATCCTTACGAATGGTGGCGCCAAATTGCTTTTCGAAAGCTGCTAGATTTTCAAGGGCTCAGGAAAACGATTACTTATGTTGCAGCCCTCGATTGCCTACTAGTATCTTAGAAATCAGCTCGAGAACTCGAACTCGATCTCTAAATCGTTTTGTGCTTTATCGCTGCTTGTAACGCAGTCATGAATTTTTTTTTGTGCTTGAATGTCGCATCAACTTTTTGCCACTAAACAAAACAACATACAAATACTTTGTAAAATTACAACAACAAATCAACATTAAAATTCCAGAAATTGCCAGCGAAAGTTGCCTTTCGATAAATAAAAAGCCTTTCACGTGAAAGAAATTCAACAGCTGACAGTCTTGCTAGATCGATCTATAATTTTGAAAAGATTTCCTTAAGGGGAAGCAGCGTTCGATTGCCTATTAGGATCTCCTCGAAAACTCGAAATCTATCTCGAATTCGCTTTGCGCTTTATCGCTGCTTGTAAAGCAGTCATGAATATTTGTTTTGTGCTTGAATGTCGCATCAATCTTTTACAACCTTTTGGCTGATTGTTGTGTGATCTGCTACAGCACAAAATGTGCACAATCAGCGGCGTGTTTAGACTTGTTACGAGCCATGGAAGTTAGAAAATTTATTCCACAATTTCCCAGAATCCCATTAAGTCCCCGGGATATATTAGATATAAGAATGTTACACTTTGGCGTGTCGCAGAGAGCCCTAAGCTGTGGCTTTCTGTACTAATATGCTTTCCAATATTGTGCTTATCCTTGCTTGTATACTTTCTAAATCAAATTTATTCCCTGTATCGTCAAGCATATGATTGACAAGGCCCCTCAGAATTGCCTTTAAGGGTTAATTGAAAAAAGTTTTTCATTTTTTTTATTGCTTTTGAAAGTATCACAACTGATGCTGCTGTTGGTGTTGCTGATGCTGTTTTTAATTGTTCTTGATTTCTAGAAAGAAATTCAATGTTGTTGCCACAAAAAAAAATCCAAGAACTCTAGAGAGTCTTAGAAAAAAAAAGTTTTTCTTCTCCTAATTTTTTTTTTGTTTCTTATTATTATTGTTGAGGTTTTTCAAAGAAATTTAATTGTCGTCTATTTAAGTGACTCTTAACATGACACCTTTCACTTGTTAAAACTCCAACAAAGTCTCAACTCAACTTCAATGCACTGAACACTGTGAACAGTGAACTCTTAAAGTTTAGCTAGGCACTCTGCAGCACTCCAACTGCAGAGTTCAAAAACTGGGGAAAGAGTCCAAGAAAACCAACCAATAAAATCTTTCAAACTTTATAGTGAGTGGTTGCTGTAGCAGCAATAATGCAGTGCAGTTGTTATTGTTGTTCTTGTAATTTTTTTTTTTAATAAATTTATAGAAAATGAGAAAGGAAATTGTGTGATGAACAGAAATTCTTTAAAGGAAAAATTGGGTTATATTCCTAAGATATTATACTCGTAGTAATTAATAGGAAACAAAAAGCAACACTACACTGTGTAACAAAATTTAATAAACAAAATATCTTTTTGGTAACTTGTGTGCAGTGGCCACCCCCGGTAGGTTTTTGTTGGATAGAATTGTCTTCAAATTATATGCTGGAAATTCTACAGAAAAATCATCAGTACTGCCACCTTAAGTACCCCCCAATATTCCCTTATGGAGAGCCTTCAGAAGGCGAAAATATTGGCAATTTGCCTTTAAATATTCAAGATTCCTTCACTCTGTATGCGGTACGATAGCAGGTACACTAGACACATTTGGACAAAGCATTACTATGGTCATTGCAACTATCTGGACAATGGATCCTCGCATACGGTTCCTTTCACCCGCTTCACTTGTCTGGGTCCCCGGACACTGTGACATACTGGGAAACTGCAGGGCCGACGAGCTGGCCAGAGCTGTCGCACTACTCCCGGAATCCTGTTCGATCGACTTAGGAATGCCACTTGCCTCGATCAAACTGGCCATGGCGCGGAAATTTTTCCGAGACGTCAACCTATCCTGGATCAACTAGGAGTCCTGCTCCTGTTAAATATCTTTCACCCAGAGAGTCATTTATTTAGCAAAGGGTTCTATGAATATGGATAATCTGTTTTCGCTTGGCAACTTCGAGAACTTAATGTTGATTTGTTATTGTAATTGTAATATTGTAACAGATTTACGGATGCACAGAATTGGCAATTTTCAATCGGGTTTTACATCAACAAACAAAATTCAAAGACATGGCGGTCCAAGTACTACTGACAAGTAAGTTAATTTGGAATGCTCGAGAACCCACACGATATTCCAAACTCATAATTGAATGGAAAACCCAGTACTGTAACCGATGGTATCAAACACTTGTGCAAGTCAATGGCTTGCTAGCATGTATTCTCGCAAAAAATCATGTCAACGTCTAAGCTTGTCCATGAATGTCGCCTATTACTACGAAGAAATCTGTTTTGATTCTCAAAGCTCATATTAAAGTTTTAGGCCCTTGGGTTCTATGAATATGGATTTCTGTTTTCGCTGGCAAGTTCGAGAACTTAATGTTGATTTGTTATTGTAAAGTTTATACTGCTGATTTAGTGGTTTCACCATAAGGCGGTCATAACAGATTTACTATGCACGGAATTAGCTATTTTCAATCGGTAATTACATCAACAAACAAAATTGAAAGACATGGCGGTTGAAGAACTCCTCACAAGTAAGTTAATTTGAAATGCTGTGGTCATATCATAATCTACACGATATTCCAAACTGCTAATTGAATGGAAAAACCAGTACTGTAACCGATGATATCAAGCTCTTGATTAGCAAACACTTGTACAAGTTCCCAGATCACTGTTGGACCTTCCAAACAGCAGTAACGATCATGGAGCTTAAATGTCAATGGCTTGCTAGCAAGTATTCTCGCTGAAACAGCCAGGCTGCCATCCAAGTCTTTTGCAAACTTCAGTCTAAGCTTGTCCATGAATGCCCCCTATTACTACGAAGAAATCTGATTTGCTTCTCAAAGCTCTGATTGAAGTTTTAGGCCTTAAGATGGGTTCTATGAATATGGATTTCTTTTTTCGCTGACAACTTCGAGAACTTAATGTTGATTTGTTATTGTAATTTTTTGATTTAATTTTTGATTTGATTTAGTTAGGCCTTTAGATGTCGATACTAATTAATTATATGCTCGTCGATGTCTAAGCATTATCTCAAGCAGAGATCATAGAAATGGAAAGCCAAACCTCCTGTAAATTCTCGAAAACGAACTGCAGTGTATGCATGGTACAACCAGCACTCTTGTAGACTCCCAAATCTTTGCCACACCGTCCAGGCGTAAGTTACGACTATACATACATAATTGGCCATTACAACCCTTCAGTTAGGATTACGGCCTTGTTTCTCACATCACTCATGTTGTGTGCGTTAATTTTTATACGTGAGTGGAGAGACCTACAATTTAACGTCGGCTCCGAACGACAGATTTTTGAGAAACGTTTTCATGGCAGGTTTATTATTTACTCTCAGAGTTTTTGCCAGAAATCTACTGAGAGGAAGTCGCCTAAGAAATATTTTTTTTTCATATTTCGTTTTGATGTCTGGCATGGGGCTCGAACCCGGGCTTTACGTCTAATAAGCAAACACACTACCTACTAGACTATGGCGACTTCAAGTTATGACTATTCTTATGGTAATTAAATGATCACTAGACAGCTCAACTGTCGTAAATTCTTCAAAACAAACGAATAACAACAACAAATCATCAGTAAGCTCTAGAAGTTGCCAGCGAAAAAGCAATACTTAGACATAAATGGCAACCCTTCTACATACATATGAAAGATGTTTAACAACTCACAGCCTTGCCAGATTTTCCTTATTGCGAAAAGGAGAGCTCTGTGCTTAGCGTTTAGCAAATGAATTTTACTGCGTACAGCAGTTGTCTTTTTTTCTAATATGAAAGGCTTCTCTGTAGTTGTCTCATAAAATTTATTCAAAGAAAAAATCACTCACTTTTCTACGAAAATTCTTTACTTCAACTCAACTTAAAATTCCTCAAAACCAATTAACACCTCCATGACATCAAGTTGTGTCGTTGCACCCCCCGAAACAGAATATATCATGCCTTATAAAAGGACTTCTTCAAGCAGAAGAAGAAGAAAAAAGAAATGCCATAAGAAATTATGTTTAAACGGCGTTGGGGGAAGCTTAAGAAAAGCAACAAAAAGAAAAGAAAAAAAATCCTTTAAATTGGCAGGTAAAATTGCAAAAACAACAACAACAGCAATACAAAAATATACATCAAACATATCAAAAGAAAACAAAACAAAAAGTTGCTGACAGAGGGCGTTGCTACGCATAATTGTTATTGCCTGGTGGTGGTGTACAAAGAGTTAACAAAGCCCCAGTCAGCCAGCGCATCAGTCTCCTCATGTTCTTTAACGCACTACCTTGATGCTTAATAAAGCCATGTATGCGCCCATCACACACACAACATTCTCATTCAGAAATCATTATAAATATGTACACGGGTAATAAAATGCCATAAAAGAAGAGAAAGAAGAAGAAAAAAAACCAACAAATCAGTCTGTACTCCTACAACGCCAGCCATTAAACAGGAATGCTACACAGATTCAGCAGTAGAAGACACAGGGTATGTGTGGTTCGAATTAAAAGTTCGCTAAAAGGAGTGAAAAAAATACATTTCCCCTTGTAAAAAAATATTTTAATTTGGTACTTTTTTGGTACTTATTTCTCTATTAAAAGTTCGCTAAATGGGGTGAAAACAATGGTTTTTCGTAGCAAAAAAAAATTTTTGGTACTTTTTTTGATACCTTTTCCTCTTATTATTTAAAAGCAAGTCTAGAGATTCAGGGGTGAAATGTACAAGGAACGGTAGTAATGAAAATAACACTCAAGAAGTGAAAACATTTGAATTTGGTACTTTTTTGGTACCTTTTCTGGTAACATTTTCGGTGCCTTTTTCTTTTATTATTTAAAACCAAGTCTACAGATTCAAGGGTGGAATATACAAGGAGTGGTAGAAATTAAAAGTACGCTAAAGTGAGAACATTCAAATTTGGTACTTTTTTGGTACCTTTACTGGTAACAGCTAGCTCTTTCCCACTATTAATTAAAGCCAATTCCACCTTAAAACTAACGTTCTGTTATGGAATGTGAAACACAAGCTCATAATGCTTGGCAAAAGTACCTTAAAGGAGATACAAATTTATTTAAATTTGGTATTTTTTTTGTACTGTTTATGGTATCTTTCTGGTATCATTTTTTCTTATTATTGAAAACCAAGTCTACAGATTCAGCGGTGGTATACAGGAAGTGTTAGAAATTAAAAGTATGCTAAAGAAGTGAAAATATTTAAATTTGGTACTTTTTTGATACCTTTTGTGGTAACATTTTCGGTACCTTTTTTTCCTATTAATTAAAGCCAAGTCCACCTTAAAACTAACGTTCTGTTATGGAATTTGAAACATAAACTCCCAATTCTTGGCAAAAGTACCTTAAAGGAGATAAAAATGTATTTAAATTTGGTACTTTTTTTTGTACTGTTTATGGTATCTTTCTGGTACCATTTTCTCTTATTATTGAAAACCAAGTATACAGATTCAGCAGTGGTATACAGGGAGTGTTAGAAATTAAAAGTACGCTAAAGAAGTGAAAATATATAAATTTGGTACTTTTTTGGTACCTTTTCTACTAACATTTTCGGTACCTTTTTCTCCTATTGAACTAACGTTCTGTTATGGAATTTGAAACATAAATTCCTAATTCTTGGCAAAAGTCCTTTAAAGGAGATAAAAATGTATTTAAATTTGGTACTTTTTTTTTGTTCTGTTTATGCTATCTTTCTGATACCATTTTCTCTTATTATTTAAAATCAAGTCTCCATTAAAACTAGCGTCCTATCATGGACTTTTGTCACCAAAACTTTCAATTTAAGGCTGATGAATTTATGTACCAAATACTTGTACCTTGTTTTTCTTGCAAATCATTCAATGAAATCTACCAGTTGTACTTCTGATCTGTAGAGTACACTCCTCTAATAAAACATTTTATGATTATTATGTCAGATTTTCCTTTTCCGTTCCCTGCAAAGCCTTAAAGGCGTTGTTATAATTGAGTTTTTTTTTTTTGTTTTGTGGTTCCTAAATCACTTGCAATTGCAATAAAGCGCACCTTTTGTTTGAACTAATGCCGTTTGCAAATAAAAATCGATTTGAATTTTAAAGCAGCTGGTGGCAAAATGTTGAAATTTTATAAGAATTTTGCAATTAGTTGCTTGGTAGGTCGATTATATTGACCTGCAAAGATGCCACGTTTGAATCAGCACTTTTGTAGAGAGTCGTAATAGAGGACTGGATTAAAAACATTCAGCAACTCCTTCGTCTTGCCAGATCACTGATATCGAAATCACTAAACAAAACAACATACAAATACATACTTTGAAAAATTACAACAACAAATCAACATTAAAGTTCCAGAAGTTGCCAGCGTAAGTTGCCTTTCGGTAAATAAAAAGCCTTTCGGGTGAAAGATATTCAACATCTGACAGCCTTGCTAGATCGATCTCCAATTTCGAAAAGTTTTCCTTAAGGGAAAGAGGAATGGTCCTATAATTTTACCTTCCCAACATCTTATTTAAATTTAATGGAACCTTATAATTGATATTGAAAACTATTTTCCAGTTTTTATTTGTGAACCTCTGCCTATTCTAATGCATATTACAGAACGCAGGCCTTGTAATGCAATTTTATAGCTGCTTAAAATTAAAAATGAATTGGTTTTTTATGGCCTTATCACGTAAAGGGCTTGCATAATTGCTTTTGCGGTGTAAAAAAGCCTTTTTTGGGGTGGCAATAAAGGTACTAAAGTACGAAAAAAAGTACCTTTAGCTTGACTTAGTTTATGAAGCGCATGTAAAGACACACAAGAAAAAATTAGAAAACCTTGTTGAACAATTAATGGGAAATTGTGTTTTTTATGGCCTGCAATGTCGTGTTTTCCCTTAGAATTAATTTTTTATGGTGTTGGACTCCATGTACATATGTACGGTCATAAAGGACATTAAAATGTGTTGATGGTTTTTTTTTTTTGTTCTTGTTTTTTGTGAATTTGGTTTCGTTTTAATGGGTATTCGTTTTATTCTAACGTTAGTCAAAAATTGATTGCTAAGCCAGTTGTAATTAAGAAATAAGAAAAGCCATCGCATGGCTTATAAGGCAACACAGTGGGACTGAGGCCAGCAATTGAAATTTATAAAAAAAAAAATTTATTTCAAAATTCCTACTAAATCAGGTTTTTACTTGCAGAAAAATATATTTTTTATATATTTATTTATACCCTTTTGCCCACTTCACTGGTCCCAAATAGACAGCTAAGTGGTCACATAAGTGCCACAATAAAGAATTTCCTAGTGTGCCATACAGAGTACATATTAGACGGCTTTTTAGGAGTTGACATAATGTTCTGATAATCATACTGCAATCAACTCCTCGCTTCTATTAATACCGTTAGTTTTGCAAAAAATAGAATAAATTCAACCGTTAAACAGGCAACTCTTAAAAGCATGCCAGGACATGCGGATATTCTTGTTAACTGCATTACCACAGCGGGTGTAAAGCTCACAAGTTCCAAGCTATTACCGGACGTATGTAGGTATTGAGTATCAAAGTCGCCATAGTCTAGTGGGTAATGGTTTGCCCATTGTGGTTCCAAAGAAAAACATTCCTTTTCCACTTCTCCAATAGTAGGCAGCATATTTGAACGCCAATACAAATTAAAGTAGGCTTCTGAAGGCACAGGCCCATTAATTAACTTCGAGGTCCTCCGAATCCAACGCCAGGTCCTCAATCCCCAGCTCCTCAGCTGTTAGTATGGATGTAGATCTTTCTGCGTTGCTTTCTACTTCGGGCGTCTCTGAGACCGGTTCGACCTGTGATACCGTAGAGGAGAGACATTCTTCTTCCCATGTGGGGGGTGGTGGCGTTTCTTCTTCACTGATATAGATGGTGTCGTCATCTCCTGATGTTGGGGTAACCCAATTTTCACCATGTTCACATACATAATCTTGTCCTCATCAGTGCTAAAGCTGTGTGACCTTTATACGATATCTTCCTCATCACTGCTCTAGAACTACTGCTGGAGTAATATAGAGGAGCAGTGGTATCCTCCATTTTCTTGCATTTACCTACAACTAAAGGGGGCCGATGAAGTTCTCTCTAAATCCTCCGGCTCATTAGCTTCCATTTCATTAAATAAATTGCGTATCTTGTTTAAAGGGGGGACGACTCCTTGGAAGAGCAACTGCTGCTCGAAAGTGTATCACTGGCATTTCTTCTTTTTGTAGGCGGTGTATAGCGCCGCTGCAATTCAAATAAACTGGGCATTTGCTGTTCTTGATCCAGATCTTGAGCATGTCGCCGTAGTCTAGTCGGTAATGGGTTGCCTGAGGATATTGCTGTTAATTGTATTACCACGGCGGGTAAAAGGCTCGCAAATTCTAAACTATTACCGGGCGTAGGTGTTGCGTATCAAAGTCGCCGCAGTCTAGTGGGTAATGGGTTGGCTTATTAGACGTGAGGACATGGTTCAAACCACAGTTGAGACATCTCGAGCAAAACGAAATAAAAACTCTCGAGAGTCAAATAAAATTGCCATGAAAAGTTTCTCAAAAATCAGTCGTTCAAAGTGGACTTTAACTTATACCGCCACTCAAGGATAAAATTAACAGACGCACACAACATGGATGATGTCAGAAGCTAGGTTGTAATCCCGACTAAAGAGTCCAATTAAGCTAAGTAAGTCACCTTGACTATGGGTGAACATATTTAAATATAATTTGGCAGAGGTAATCAAAATCGATTGCGATCTGTGAGCGATTAGCTAAACAATCTCAAGAAGAAAAAGTACCCGGAATTTATTGGCACTTTTTCCACACCACAGAGTACTTAAATGAATCATTAAATGAATTATAAAATCTGCCTGTTATTGAATTACAAATCATTGGCAATATATATTACGTGGATTTGCACTGCATTATCATAAATTATGAAATTTTCGCAAGAAGAAAAAGTACCCGAATTTATTGGAATTTTTTCCATACTACAGAATGCTTAAATGAATCATCATCTGTGGATAAAGGCATACTTAAATGAATCATAAAATTTGCCTGCTATTGAATTACAAATCATTGGCAATACATTTTAAATGGTTTTGCACTGCATTATCATACATTATGAAATTTTCGCAAGAAGAAAAAGTACCCGGAATTTATTGGAACTTTTTCCATAGAGTGAGTGCTTAAATGAGTCATCATCAGTGGATAAAGGCATATTTAAATGAATCATAAAATTTGCCGGTTATTGAATTACACATCTTTTGGTTACACATTTTAAATGGATTTGTACTGCATTATCATAAATTATGAAATTTTCGCAAGAAAAAGTACCCGGAATTTATTGGAACTTTTTCCATACTACAGAGTGCTTAAATGAATCATAAAATTTGCCTGTTATTGAATTACATTTTAAATGGCTTTGCACTGCATTATCATAAATTATGAAATTTATAACGAAAATTGAAAATATTGTTTAATTTTTAATTATTGTTTTGTTGTTGTTGTTAATTTTTTGCCATAAAAACTTACTAACTGATCTTTTTAGACCTATTAACCAATTAAACTATGGTTGGTTTCCATTGCAGACAGACTCGACGTACGTAAAAGTGTGCTGCTGGTTGTATAGGCAATAAACAGAAACAAAAATTTATGTTTGAAAAATGCTTATTTAATAATGAATACTACAGTGGGTAACATAAAATAATAAACAACAAAGCTACATATGAATGAAATGTATAAGTATGCTGCTGTATGTGCTTTTATGTAGTTGAGTGTAATTGTTTTAGTTTTTGAGTTTTTTTTGTTTTTCGCCAAGCGTTTCCAATTCATTGAATTTTATTTAATTAAATCAACATAAATCTGCAATATCATGCATGCATATGCATGAAAAATTTTAAAATTTTTATTATTATGCGCCAATCAACCACACACACGCACACATATAACTACACTTTATGTATATTTGAAGGCATTGAAATGCTTAAACGGTTATGGATAAAGAGGTTTTTTTTGGTTGCTTTATATTCCACTGAGTCATTTTGTTTTTAACAATAAAAATTTTAATATTTTTTTTGAAGGCGAAAAAATTCGAGAAGCATTATTAGACGCAGTAATAATAAAAACATAGATTTTATTATCACAACAATAAATAAAAAATAACGAATACAAGGGGATAATGGGTGCAAGTAAAATTAGACTTGTGATGCAACCAAATAGATTTAATGGTAATACAGTGCAATCCAAAGTTACTCACATTAGCTCATCGAGAGCTTAACGAAATACTGACTGTAACAATAAAAACAAATAGAAATACAGGCTCACGCTTGTGATAAACAATATGTAGTAGCCTGCTCCTCAACAAACCCCTAACTCCCCTGCAATTATATGAGTAAATAATGTGCCTGTAGGCATATCTGACAATGGATAATTACTGTAAAAACTATAAGCCCCCTGCCAGCCATGAACGAAATTAAAAGACACAACGGAAGAGATCAGAGATCCTTTTTTCGCTACTCATAAGTACTCATAAAATTTTGAGTATGAGTGAGTCAACAGTATTAAAATTCAACTTACTCTGATTCATTCGTACTCACTACAACATTGAGTATATAAGTACAGGTTGCAATGAGTATGAGTACAACGTTGACATCAAACTGATAACATTCGAAATGTGTTTGATTCATACGCCTACTCATTCAGATTCATAAATTTAGAAAAATACTTATAATACTCCTAAATGATTCGAGTGATTCGAATCACTCATTAAAATTTACAGTCTTAGTTGGTGTTGCATTTACAAAAAAAAAAAAAAAAAAAAAAAAGAAGAAAGAAGAAAGAAAAAGACAAAGACAAAGATAGCAAGCAAAGCAAATGCACTTCTCCTTCTAGTATAGCAGTGCTCGTACGCGAATCATACTTATTTTGTAATTCTTGTAAATGTTGAGTAAAGGAGAGTCGAAATCAACGACATCATGCGTATTGTTAAGTATGAGTACGATCAGCACATCAAACTTTGAATATGAGTAGTATGAGTATGATGTTAAAATAAGTATGAATGCGAGAAGCTAGGTCGTAATCCTGAAGCTAGGCCGTAATCCTGACTGAAGGGTTGTAATGGCCAATTATGTATGTTATGTATGTATGTATGAATGCGTATAAGTATCAGAAATTATGAGTATGATTCGAATCTATGCATCTTTTTGAATACTTATTGCTGATCTCTGATACACAAGTGATTGGTGTAAGATCCTAGGTTGTAAGCCTGACTAAAGGCTTGAAAAAAACCAATTAAGTAGGGAAGTAAAAAAGGCCCATTAAAGGGTCACTGTCATCTAAGTGACCATCAGTGTAGAAATAAAAATCACTGGATTCTAATATAAGGGTTCAAGAGTATCAAGATATATCAAGATCAAACAATGATAATGCAGTGCACCGAAAACAATTTAATACGACTTTTGCTGTGGTTCTCGTGGAATGTTTAAAATTCTCAGATGCCTTTCATTAGCTCTAAAGAAAGTGATTAATTTTCTATTGAACAAACAATGATAATGCAGTGTACAGAAAACAATTCAAGACAGCTTATCCTCCAGTTCTCGTGGAGTATTTAAAATTCTCAGACGGCTTTCATTAACTCTAAAGAAAGTGTTTAATTTTCTATTGAACAAACAATGATAATGCAGTGCACAGAAAACAATTCGAAACTGTTTTTCCGCCGGTATTCGTGGAGTATTTAAAATTCTCAGATGCCCTTCATTAACTCTAAAGAAAGTGGGTTAATTTTTTATTGAACAAATAATGATAATGCAGTGCACAGAAAACAATTCAAGACAGCTTCTCCTCCAGTTTTCGTGGAGTATTTAAAATTCTCAGATGCCTTTCATTAACTCTAAAGAAAGTGGGTTAATTTTCTATTGAACAAACAATGATAATGCAGTGCAGCACAGAAAACAATTCAATACGGCTTTTCCTGTGGTTCTAATGGAGTATTTAAAATTCTCAGATACCTTTCATTAACTCTAAAGAAAGTGATTAATTGTCTATTGAACAAACAATGATAATGCAGTGCACCGAAAACAATTCAAGACATCTTTTCCTCCGGTTTTTGTGGAGTATTTAAAATTCTTAGATACTTTTCATTAGCTCTAAAGAAAGTGATTAATTTTTATATTGAACAAACAATGATAATGCAGTGCACAGAAAACAATTCTATGCGGGTTTTCCTCCAGTTTTCGTGGAGTGTTTAAAATTCTAAGATAAGATTAAAGATTTTCTATTGAACAAACTGTCAAGCTTGCTTTACGTACAGTGTAGGAGGATCGTATAATAATAATAACAACAACAATAATAATAATAATAATAAAAAATATTCTTCACTTACCTTTTATGCTTAGCTCTTGCGCCTGCTGCTTAGCCGCAATGTCTTCTTCCAGTTTTAGGGGCTGCTGCTTGCCATCACTTTTGGGGTCTTGCTTAACTGCTTCGATTTTAATGGCACTCTTAACAGAGTCCGCTGATGATGATGTTAATATAATATCGTTGGCTTCGTTGCTCATGTCAGATTTGGTGGCCACATTGGGCAAATCAATAGTTTCCACTAATTCACCGGAAGATGTTTGTGCCAAAACTGGCAGATTAGCATGTATGGACGATTGTTTCTCCAGTGTGGGTAAATTTTCACTGGCCAAGTTGATGACTGGCGTAGTAGTGGAAGACTTTAACTTGGAATTGGTTTTCTTAGCGGGTGTTGGTATATTTATATGATGCTCTACACCCACTATAATACGTTCCATGGGTTTGGGTATTTCATTTATCGGAGATGGTGGTGTTAACGGTTGTTTAGGTGTTTCAATTTTAGTTTCCGTTTTAACATGGCTGTGACTATTTTCTAGAGAACCACGACGCTTGGGAATGGGCTTGACTACGGGGGCTTCACTTCTCTTTTGTGGTACAGGCGGCTTCGGTTTGGGTGTAGGTTTTAGTTTCATTTTAGGAGAAGCAGGTTCTTCTTTGATTTCAGCCTTCTTGGAGGATTTTTTCATTTTGGGTGACAGCTTAACGGTTTTTAGTTTCTGAGCCTCTTCGTCAGCAGTTTTGTTGGAGGATTTCGGTTGTATTGGCGAAGTTGCAACTTCAGTTTTAATTTCGTTTTCAGATTTCAAAGGAATTTCGAGGGTTTTGTCATTAACAGTCGCCGGCATTTCTTTATTTGGTTTTAATGCTGTTGATGATTCGAGTTTCTTTACATCCACAACTGCAGAGTGAACTGGAGTTTCGAGTTTCTTATCTTTCAAGTTGGCAGATTCTATTTTGCGTTCGTTTTCGTTTTTCACATCCTTTTCTTTTGAAGTTTCGAACTTCTTTACATCCACGATGTCAGAATCGAATTCGAATTTAGCGGAAGTCACTGATTCCTTTACTTCCACAATGTCTGAGGTTTTGAATTCAGCTGGTGTTGCAAGATTCTTGTCTTCCAGGATGTCGGACTCATCAAATTTCGCGGAAGTCACGGACTTCTTTACTTCCACGCTGTTTGAGGCTTTGAATTCTGTTGGAATTGTGGGTTTCTCTTCTTTCAAGACTTCAGGTGCTTTGGATTTTACTGGAGTTTCGGATTTCTTGTCTTCCAAAATATCTAGGATCTCGATTTTAACTGGATTTGCAGGTTTCTTCGCATCCACAATGTCAGAGGATTTGATTTTAGCTGGAGAAGTTCCAGGTGTCTTTTTTATTACAATCTCAGACGTTGGGAAGTCATTTGAAGCTTCAGGTTTCTTTGCTTCCACAATGTCAGAGGCTTTGAGTTGGGTTGGCTCCGCTTCAAGGGGAATTGAAGATTCCTTCACTTCCACAGTGGCAGAGGCTTTGAAGTCAACTGGAGTTTCGGAATTCTCTGCACCTTTTACAACGGAAACTTCTGTATCAGCTTTAATTTCACTTGAAGCGTTGGGTTCAGCAATCTTTTTTATTGTTTTCGGAGTTTCTAGTTTCTTCTCCGGAACAGTTTTAAGTTGTTCTGCAGGTTTAGTTTCTGCTAGAGTTTTGGGCCCCTCAACTTTCTCTCTATTTTCAGCGATTTTAGTTGGTTTAGGAGTTTCAAGCTTTTGCTCCTGACTGGTTTTCGGATCTCCAGCAACTTTGGATTCGTTAGGAGTTTCGGAATTTGTAATGGGATCAGGGATTTCTAGCTTCTTCTGAGGAACACTGGAATTGACCTCAGTTTCTTCAACAGTTTTGGTATCACCAGTTGAGATTTTAGCAACGTTGGCGATTTCTACTTCCTTTGGAGTTTTTGTTGCTGCTTCAGAAGCTTTAATTTCTGCGTTGAAGGCCTCAGTTTCGTTTTTCAATTCTTGCTTAATTGGGGCTTCAATTCCCGGATTTTCTTTGCCGGCTTCAGTTGGAATATTAGTTTCCAAAGACTTTTCGAGTTCCCTTTCTATTGGCTCTTCGAAACGATCGTTTTCATTTACGAATTTCTCATCTCTGAGAGCAGTTTTAACCTCCTCTTTCGGCTTTGCAATGACTTCAGTTACTTGCACCTCTCGAGGTGCGCTTTTCTTCGGTTCAATAATATTTTTATGCAACACATAAACGGGTTCATTGTCTATGAAATCCTCCGAAGAACAAGGTGTTATAATTATGGGTTCAGTTTTAAGTTCCTCTACTTGCTTGATCTCCTCCGATGGTGACTCTACAACATCTCCCAAATCAAAACCTTTATCGTCTTCGGCAAAGGCTCGAGACTCATATTGAAATAGTTTTTCGGCCTCCTTTTTAACCTTTTGATAGCTTTCAATTAGCTTTTGGGCCTCCAATTCCAATTTCTTTTCCTCTTCGGTTTTCTTAACCAATTTGGCACCTTTTTTGGGGGACGACTCTTTAGGTGTAGTATCCATTTTCTTATTCACTTTGATTTCGGCATCCTTTAAAACCGCATCGATAAGCTGTTGCGTTTCATCGGTTATAAGTTTTTGAGCCTGCATTTGTAAAACTTTAGTGACTTCAATGTCCGGAAAGTTTTCGGACAGTAGATCAGGCTGTTCTTTGCTTAATTCAGAACGTTTGGTCACTTGCTTTTCACCATCACGTGAAACCGTTAATGTTTCTGTAATTTCCCTTAAAAGAGAAGGCTTTTCATGGGACTTCCCATCATCGACCTTAGAGTTTGCTGTAAGCAGCTGTTCACTGTCCTCAAACGTCTCTACAATTTGATGCTCACATTCGATGAGGTCAACGCCGCCTAAATCGTTAGCTTTCAATTGTTTACCACACTCCGATAAATTCAAAATACCTCGCGAAATACTTTGATTATCTTGTGGACTTAAGGCCTCTTCCGATAATCTTGTTTCCGCTTGGGCGGTAACAGTTATTGGCTGTTGTTGCTGCTGCTGCTGCTGCTGTAACATGGCCTTATCATCGAGTTGATCCTGGCTGTGCAACTTCTTCAACTTGGCCTTTTCCTTATGGGTTTCACAGGACTTTTGAATTTTCTCCTCTCCCGTGTCACGATCACGTGTACGTATCTCTGCATAGGCTTTTTGATCACTTTCAAATTGCCTCTCTTCGAGTACAGTGATCTTAGTGTTGCCCATTCGTTCCGTGTAAGGTTGTAGAGAGAAATTAATGGTCGTCTTAGGAGAATCAGGGGATTTGTTATCCCCCAAAACCTTTTTAAATTCTTCAGGCAAATCTTCCAATGCATCCAATAGATTATCACAAGTCTTGGATGCCAACACTGTGGATGAAGTCGACGAAGTAGTGGAAGATTTTATAATTTTCTTGGTTGTGGTGGTACACTTAGAGGAGCTGGTTTTCGTTGTAGTCTGTTTAGTTTCGGTTTTCACTTCTTCGGATGTCTCCTTAACTTCCGTTTTATTTTCATTGTGTTCTTCGGAAGCCGTTTTAACGGTTTCCTTTTCATTAGTCTTCACAACACTTTCCATTTCTTTTAGTTCACTGTCCTCACTTTCACTTTCTTTCTTTAGATTTTCCACTTTTGGTTTTTCTTCTTCTATAGTTTTCGTTTCTTCTTTCGTTTCTTTCTCTATCAAGTCCATTTGTTTCGTTTTCGTTTCTTTTTTCTTAAGACTCTGTAGTTCTGTTAAAGGCACTGTGGGCGGCAATACGGGCACCCCTATAAATACCGGCTTTTTAGTTTTTGTAGTCAACGTAACGTTAGCAGTTTTAGATTCTGTTTCTTCTTCCTTCTTAATGTTACTTTCCGTTTTATTTACCGTGGGTTTCTGCTGACTCAAGTCATCTACTATGACAACTGGCCTATAAAGCGTTAGAAAAGATAACAAAAAAAAAAAATAAATTAAAATTTCGTTAGTTTTGTTGCGTTAATTAATTTGAATATTTCACCGTTACACACTCACTCTCAGTCTTACTCTCACGCACACATACGCGCTCTCTCACATTTAACCTTAACCTTTTCAAAACTAACTGTATACTAAATTTACATCTAAAAGCAATCGTTCTAATTGCACCTGTACATGTAGGTCTCTTCTACTCTTTTTTTTAATCAGTTTGTAGAGCAGATTTGAATTTTTCCGTCTATTTTTCTTTGGCATTCGCATTATTTTTATCGCAGTTTTGTTTACTCTTCAAAGCTAAGTGACACAACGTAAGAGATAATAATAAAAAAAGAGAGCCCTACAGTAGGTCTAATAATTCTGACATTCCATTCAATAGTTAAGACATAAACCAGTTACCAGTAAATAGAACTTCAATACAAGAAATATTAGAAACTGATCTACAATAGATCTAAGTACTGAATTGTATGAATATCAGTAAAATTAATTAAATTTAGAAGTATTAAGGTCCCCATTTAAGATACTAATCTACTGTATTACAAAATCTTTATTATTATGGATATTAGAAAGTGGTCTACAATAGATCTACAAGCTCTGAAGAGAAGAAATTGTAGTAGAACTAATAAAATTGAACAGAATTCGCACCCCTAGGTACGATAGTAATATGATAAGTTAAAAAATCGTTGCTATAGGAGATCTTAGAAACTGATCTACAGTAGATCTAAGCTCTGAATTGTAAAAATATCAATAAAACTAATTAAATTTAGAAGTATTAAGGTCCCCATATAAGCTACTAACCTACTGTATTACAAAATCTTTATTATTAGGGATATAAGAAACTGGTCTACAATAGATCTACAAGCTCTAAAATGAAGAAATTGTAGTAGAACTAATAAAACTAAACCGAATTCGCAAGCCTAAGTACGATAGTGATATGATAAGTTAAAAAAATCTTTGCTATATGAGATATTAGAAACTGATCTACAATAGCTCTAAGCTCCTAATTGCAAAAAAAAACACCCTTATTCGTAATACTAACATACTATATTGCAAAAACTCTGTTATAACAGACATTACAAAACTGATCTACAATAGATCTACAAGCTCTAAAATGAAGAAATTGTAGTAGAACTAAAAAACTTAATAGGATTCGCACCCCTAATTACGATAGTAATACGATAAGTTAAAAAATCGTTGCTATAGGAGATATTAGAAACTGATCTACAATAGATCTAAGCTCTGAATTGTAAAAATATCAATAAAACCAATTAAATTTAGAAGTATTAAGGTCCCCATATAAGCTACTAACCTACTGTATTACAAAATCTTTATTATTAGGGATTTAAGAAACTGGTCTACAATAGATCTACAAGGTCTAAAATTAAGAAATTGTAGTAGAACTAATAAAACTAAATAAAATTCGCACCCCTAATTTTGATAGTAATATAATAAGTTAAAAAATGTTTGCTATATGAGATATTAGAAACTGATCTACAATAGGTCTAAGCTCCTAATTGCAAAAAAAAACACCCTTATTCATAATACTAACATACTATATTGCAAAAACTCTATTATAAGAGACATTACAAAACTGGTCTACAATAGATCTAAGCTCTGAATTGTATAAACAACAGTAAAACTAATTAAATTTAGAAGTATTAGGATCCCCATTTAATATACTAACCTACTGTATTACAAAATCTTTATTATTATGGATATTAGAAACTGGTCTACAATAGATCTACAAGGTCTAAAATGAAGAAATTGTAGTAGAACTAAAAAAACTGAATAGGATTCGCAACCCTAATTATGATAGTAATATGATAAGTTTAAAAATTTTTGCTGTAGGAGATATTAGAAACTGATCTACAATAGATCTAAGCTCCTAATTGCAAAAAAAAAACACCATTATTCATAATACTAATATACTATATTGCAAAAACTATTATAAGAGACATTAAAAACTGATCTACAATAGATCTAAGCTCTGAATTGTATAACTATCAGTATAACTATCAGTAAAACTAATTAAATTTAGAAGTATTAAGGTCCCCATTTAAGATACTAATCTACTGTATTAGAAAATCTGTATTATTAGGGATATTAGAAACTGGTCTACAATAGATCTACAAGGTCTAAAATGAAGAAATTGTAGTAGAACTAAAAAAACTGAATAGGATTCGCAACCCTAATTATGATAGTAATATGATAAGTTTAAAAATGTTTGCTGTAGGAGATATTAGAAACTGATCTACAATAGATCTAAGCTTATAATAGACATTAAAAACTGATCTACAATAGATCTAAAAGCCTTCTTGAAGAAAATGTAGTAAAACTAGTCAAATTAAACTGTATTAAAGGCGTTATTTAAGATATTAACATGATATGTTTAGAAAAATTCTATTACACAGAAATTAGAAACTGATCTACAATAGAACTAAACGTTGCCCGTTAAATACAGCATGGCAAACTTGTCTCGTTATAGCTACTAACTTAAATAAATAGAACTAGTTTTTGTTCTAACAAAAAGAAAAGTTTCGACAACTTTTTTTTGATAAAATTTCACCCCCTATAGCTGCTCTTACTAGGCGCCTATACCCTAACCTACCGAATGATTGATATTTCATAACTAAGCTCACGAAACAAAAATATTCTCTGTACTAACAATGGCATTCTTTATATTATTTTGTGTGTGTGCCTCTCCACAATCAGTTGCTGTCATTAGAGTAGAGCACAGAATAGAGTCATATGCTTTAGTTAGACTCCCCTAACTACCCTTGTCCCTAACAAAATTATCTCATTGTGTTATTATTTTTCGATTTTGTTATCTTTTACTGGAGACACTGTATATTATTATTGTTGTTGGTAGATATTAACACCTTTAAATAATTATTTCACCTGCTATACTTTGCTACGCTGCTCTCTCTCTCTCTCTCTCTCTTACTTTATTTATTTTGGTTTGGTTGCTTTAATAAAAATAGGCCCAAGGGGCAATTAAAGGGGGAAAGAGATTTCGAAAGAATTTTTATTTTCAGAATATTTTGCAATAAAAAGTAGGTTTACCATATGGTTTGAGGTTTTATTATGGGGTATAGGTCCGTTAGATAAAACTATAAATTATTTACGATTTATAACAATGCGTGGGAATTTATTTGTTCAGGCAGGCATAGACTTTATTTTTCATTTAAACTTACCCATTCGTTAGCGATTGTGGTTCCAACGAAGAACATTCTTCTTCTACTTCTCCAATGGTAGGCAGCATATTTGAATGCCAGTACAAATTAAAATAGGCTTCCGAGGGCCCAGGTCCATTAATTAACTCAGGGGGACCCAATTTCTCACCATCTTCACATATATAATCCTTGTCCTCATCAGTGCTAAAGCTGTGTGACCTTTCTACGATATCTTCTTCATCACTGCTAGAACTACTGCTGGAGTAATATAGAGGAGCAGTGGTATCCTCCATTTTCTTGCATTTACCCACAACTAAAGGGGGCGGTGAAGTTCTCTCTAAATCCTCCGGCTCATTAGCTTCCATTTCGTTAAATAAATTGCGTATCTTGTTTAAAGGGGACGACTCCTTAGAAGAGGAACTGCTGCCCGAAAGGATGTCACTGGCGTTTCTTCTTTCTGTAGGCGGTGTAGAGCGCCGTTGCAATTCAAATAAACTGGGCATTTGCTGTTCTTGATCATGGAAGACATTTATTATGGGTTCTTTACTAGGCGCCTTACTCTCATAGGTTTGTATCTTAAACAGAACCTCCCTATTACTCACAGGACTGGGTAAATGGCCCGTGACAGGTTTTTCTAAAGGCTTAGGTGACATTTGTTTAAATGTCTGCATGCTAGGCATGTTTACAGCCGGTGGACTAGAGGGTGTATTGCTGCGATCCATTGCCACTGCCACTGTCGTTACATTATTTACCGTTAACTTGGGTATATTGGTTTTGGGCAAGGATTGTACTCTTTCTGGCGGTTTAGGTTTGGGTCCTCGATTCTTTGTAATCGAATTATTAGAACTGAGACTTTCATTAGAAGAATTTAAATTGCTGGGCGTAACAGGCTGCTGCAAAACCGGTATTAAACAACGTTCAGGTGACTTAAATTTGGCCTCCGCTGAAAAAGTGCGTTGCAAGGGTAATTTGGTTTGGTTAATGGGACTACTTTCCTTGGAGGGCGTATTGATTAAATAATTCAAATTCAAATCGGTTTCTGATTTTTGTTTCGTCAAACGTCGTGGTATATTTGTGGGGGACTTTGTAGTTTTTGTCACGGGCACACAATCGAGCTCCACGTTGCGTTTGTTGCTTAAATGTATGGGTATGCGTGACTTGAGGGGTGAGCCGGGCGTAATCCT
This sequence comes from Sarcophaga rosellei, assembly GCA_930367235.1. Classification (NCBI taxonomy): domain Eukaryota; kingdom Metazoa; phylum Arthropoda; class Insecta; order Diptera; family Sarcophagidae; genus Sarcophaga; species Sarcophaga rosellei. The sequence goes on along the minus strand of OV884020.1, from coordinate 6,944,055 downwards.
ATGAAGTTTATGCGCTTCATGATCCAAGAATTCCGATGTTTTGATTTTAAGTTTCTCTAGTTTGCCCGCCAAGGGTTTTAATTTGATTTCACTTTCGGTTTTGGAACGTTCCATATGTGAGGGTGAATTTAAGGGGGTGGACCCTATGGCTTTCGGTATTTTAGTGGTGAATTCTTTACTAGCATTAGTTAAGCCTGAGGAAGGACTCTCTTTAGCAAGAGATTTAGAGTTAGAAGGCGTGTTAGGCATGGTATTTAAAGCAGCGGTATGGTTATTAACATTTGTGGGCGTGGTGGGCGTCGTAGGCGTAGTAGGATTAGTTATTTTGGTTGTAAATTCTTTATCCGCATTGACATCGAAAGATCGCCCCTCTTTAGTTAAAGAAGGGTCATTAACATTTGTAGGCGTGGTGGGCGTTGCCGGCGTTGTAGGCTTTGTGGGCGTTGCAGGCGTAGTAGCTGTAGCGGTTTCCGGCACCGTAGGTGGTTTTACTTCAATAGCTTGTTTTATTAAAGGCGTTAATTTCCTCGGCATAGGTATTATGGATCTTTTCTTAGGCTCTATATGGGCAGTCACCTGCCTAGGCTTAGGTGTAGGTGTCACTTGTTTAACTTCCTCTTCAGTAGGCGTCTTCCCTTCTTCTTTGTTATCCTCCTCTTTAGGTTTCAGTTCCATATTCTCATACACATTTACCTTAAGGGTTTTAAATTCTATATTTTCATAATTGTTACCGGGTATTAAAGTAATCGGTTGCATATCCACAACATCCAACGACGAGTCCAAAACATTCGTTAGCGCTTCCTCTGCAGAGGAATTTAATTGAAATTCTTGCTCCAGTAGGGTAAACGGCTTTAACACTTTAGCCAATTCAGGTTTATTGATCACCACTTGATGACTCTGATTCAGAGAGTTAAAGCCCGATAAATCCGATTCTGAAGAGTAGTTTGAGGTCATGGAATAGCGGTCGATAACAGTGGATATGGTACTGGCGGTATCATCTGATTCTGACTCGCCATTATAAGGCCTTAATAGATGGCTACCGTTAGTATGTGTGGAGCCATTTTCCGCAAATAAATTAATGTAAAATTCTGCATCAGGAGGAGGAGTAAAGGATTTATCCTGTGCTCCCACCAAACCATCCAGTTCCGTTACATTAGTGTTGTGTGTGTCTATGCTATGATCTGGCAAAGAGTTTTTCTCCGCTTGACTTGACTTCTTGATAAGTTTTCGTGGAGGCACTGGTGGTGGCGGTGGTGGTGTGCCTTTCATTTGTGCTGTATGGCTAAGACCACCCTTAAAGGTGCTTAAATGTTTACCTAAATGTGTATCATATTCATCTTCTACATCCTCAGGCTTCAGACCTCTACCGTTTCTTACTTCCAGTTTAATGGCCACATTATCTTTCAAGCCCTTGACACATTCAATGCGGGTCATTTCCCTGACATACATTTCATCGATTTTAACTATTTCATCGCCTTCCCTTAAATGGCCCCAAGAGGTTATCACTTTGGATGCGGGGCTATCCTTGGCACATGATTGTATGAACAGTTTCTGTACTTTTTCGGTACTTCGGGTACCACCCTGGAATTTCAGACCAAAACCTAAACGTTCACCCGGCAAACGATAAACCACCACAGTTTCTATTTCCTTATGGTTTGGGTCCCCACTACTGCTATTGTTACTGTTATTGTTATTGATCGATAGCACGGTTATGAATGAGGGATCATCATCGGTTGGTGTCTGTGGTGGTGATTTGCGCAGCAATAATTGTGGATCTTGGGATGTTGGATCGTCTACCTCAACCACAGTTACATAGTCAGCCATTTTGTGTGTGTGTGTGTGTGTGTGTGTGTGTGGGTATGTACGTATGTTGATAGCGTGAATGTTGAATTTGTTTTATTTTAAGTTGTAGTGTTGCTGCTGCTGCCAGTGGTGAGTTAGATACATAAGGTGTGTAGCTTAGCTTAGCGATGAGTGGTCAGCTTGAGGTGTGTTGCAAACTTATACTACGCGTCGTTGGATGGCGCTGCAAAGAAAAATGATTAGAAAAGGAAACGTTAAATTTTAAAAGTTTTACAATAAATAAAATTATATTTTAAATAAAATATTTTAAACATTTAAAAAGTAAAAGGCTAGCCTTACTTAAATAATTTCTTATTGCAGGTTCCATAGTGGGTTTAAAATTGTGGGGGTGAGCAGGTAGAGAATAAAATAAAATATTTAGCGAGAATACGGGGTAAATAAAATTCAAAAGTATTAGTTTTCGGGTTGATCGGATAGTGATCTCTTTTCATTTATATTACAACAATTCTGTCATATTATTAATAATTCACAATCTCAATTCTACACAAACACACGGTTCTACAAATACTTAAGTTAAGCTTACAATTAGGGTGGCCAGCGTGTACAAACATATTCTTACAAAATCTGAAATATTTAGAATTTCAAATATTCAAACAAACTCAAACACATTCCAACTGAACTGAGCTTCCAATAGAGAGGAGCTAATCTTTCATTACCAAGTCGTCATAGTGAAGTACATCATCTGCAATCCGGATCATGGCCATTGTGCACCTCTTGAGTCCTTGATTGAGGCAAAATCACCACACTGAAATAATACTATGTTCACATATGCACTCTTATTGCCTAAATCGCAATAAACGCCATTATTGAGATCAATATTTCATATAAAATTTCAATTAATTATTGCGCAATAAATACGCAAATTGTTATAATATTGAGTAAAACTTAAAATACAGCTTTCTTTAGCAGCTGTCAAATGAATATTGCTTATATTATATCTGAACACTACAAATATTGTACTCAAATAATCGAATATTGGCTCAATAAAAGTACATGTCTGAACATAGTATAAATCCAAGAATTAAATGAATGACAATAAACCCGACCCTACATCGTTCTGCTCTTGGTGCAAACACAATGGAAAAAATAGAAAATTTACAAAGACTGACAGACCAAAAGCAATTCCTAAGACATTAAAGATAGTAAACTATCCAGCAGCTTCAGTTACTGAAAAACACCCGCCTCTGGTTTACCTCAAGTCATTCCTATACGTTCAGGCCCATTGGGAATCGCCATTATTTTGAGAATCTTCTCGAAACCGCGCATACAATTCGGCTATGCCTTGCATTTCCTTTCAAAAGATACTCCGATATCCCTAGAGGAAGCATAAATAATTTAGGGACGAGAGTTTGCTATACATGGAGACAAAGAAGGTGACCCTGTGCAGGGTTACACTCTTATGAAGACAGTGATTGCAACGAATTCAGACCTGGCATTGACATTCCTTTCTATCCATTGATAACCCAACGTCTTTACTCATTTGCAAGGCTACGAATGAATTTTATGATCCATTCGATGAGTCCTATTTGTAAGTATTTCTTCAAAGAAATCTGGCCATATGCTGACAATTCGTTCCAAAGGCCTATTGATGCCATTGTTATTTACTTTTTCTACTGATTCCTAAATACTTTATACATTTTGTTGGTTTTTTTTTTGTTTTTTCTTAAAAAATATTTCTTTTTTTGAAATTCCTTGTCGAACATTTCATGGCAAACAACTGTATCAGATTGCTTAGACAAGGGGAGGGGGGGAATACCTCCCCCCCCACAGATGCTTGTGTATATTTAAAAGCAATTTTTCTTACTTCAGCTCGAAGATAACGAACGAACATGATCAAAGAAAAGTAAAAAAAAAAATTTAAAAGAAAAAAAGTATGTCAAGCCAGTCACTTTGTAACAGCAAACAAGACAACACTCGACAAACATGCCACATACCGCAGCATGAAATCATGAAATCAAATACTTTTTTGCAACAACAACAACTACAGAAACAATAACAAAATGTCGATGATCTTGTTCGTAAGAAAACAAACAGATTTTTGGAGACTTGGAAGGTAAACAGAAAAATTTCAAAAAAACCACAAAAAAATATCTTTTGGTTTGACAAACAAAGTTCAAAGCCGGTTTCAAAATTTTTTTCATCTACAAAATTACAGATTAAAATCAAATAACACCTAACCAACCATAGATTTTGGCTAGAGGCGTAATTTTTTTTTTCCTTTTTTAATGCCCTGGCATGCTCAGTAAACGTAGTCAACTGCACTGTAGAAGAGAAGGCAACGATCTTTCCAAAATGTATGTCGATTTCCTGTCCTTGCATGCATACATACAGAATTGGCCATTACAACCCTTCAGTCAGGATTACGGTCTAGCTTCTCACACCACTCATGTTGTGTGCCTTAATTTTATACTTGAGTGGCGGGACCTACAGTTTAACGTCGACTCCGAACGACAGATTTTGGAGAAACTTTTTCATGGCAGGTTTATTTACTCTCAGAGTTTTTTTTGCCAGAAATCTGCTGAGAGGAAGTCGCCTAAGAAATATTTTTTCATATTTCGCTTTGATGCCTGGCCTGGCGCTCCAAGCCGGGCTTTACGTCTAATAAGCGAACACACTACCTACTAGACTTTTTTTTCAAATTTCGTTTTGATGCCTGGCCTGGCGCTCCAACCCGGGCTTTACGTCTAATAAGCGAACACACTACCTACTAGACTACGGCAACTACTATTCCTGCCCTTGCAGTGAAAATATTTCCCAAAGTATAAATAGGAACACTGAGTAAGAATCCCCTATAATCCCTAATTCTATTGTTCCTTGTTGAACAGAAGATTCACCGTCCATTGGCCCCTAGTTTTTGCATTATACAGTCTGGAATCTTAGCTCTGTAGCACTGTTAAGAAGAGATTCTCACTCCTTGACTTCCATGTCCTACAATTGTTTAATACAGATCCCCAAACGCATCCTATACGACTTATACTCTTCGGTTGTCGAGGATATCAGAGAGAAGACTAATGGGTCCCCGACAAAGCTTCTTAATGGATATTTAGAGCACAAACTTTCCTCAGTCCTTTTTTCTTTGTTTTAAAGACAAAGACAAATATTGAGAATTAAAGCGCAGAGAGAAGGGCTCCTTCCCCCTTATTCAAATTGTTTAAATTTCATTATCTTAACACCTCAAGCGTTACTAAACGAAAGAAATTTTAACAACTTTCTTGCAACAAGTTTTGGAATTTTTTTTCTTTTCATGACTTAAAGACAGACAGACTGACTGGCTGGGCTACCTGTTCAATATACTTTTAAAGCCATTAAAAAACAACAAATTTTTGTTGTGCTTGTGAATGTAAATAAAACCGCAAAAATTTTCTTACCGGTTTTCGTTTTTTTTTTCTTTTTTAAAAGCCAAGTTTTTAACTCTTGCCTTCAATATCAACGTGTTTATACTCCAGAGTGTTTTAATGTTGAGAGATTTTAAACTTAACTTGTAGGTGGCTTAACTCCCTCTCTAGTGGCTAATTGACTTTGGCTTTTAAATGCTGTTATTTTATTTAAATTCCTCAGTTAATTTAAATTTATTACCGTGTACCTATCTACTAAAGAAAATTAACAAAAACAAATGCAACAAATACCAGCAACAACGAGATAATCATCACTTGAGATAAACGGACTCTCAAGCCAACTTCAAGCATAGGAAAGAAAGAAAGAAAGAAAGGAAAGGAAAGGCATGGAATGGAATGGATGAAAAAGAGAAAATCTGCGGGAAAAATATGGAAATTTTAGTGGAGAAAAAAAACAGAGACAAAATATGAAAGTTAAAAAAAAACCAAAAAAATGTTTAAAGAAATAAAATTTCAAATGCCAATACATTATTTAAAAACTTTTCAATCCATAAGATCGTTTTAAACATTCAGAAGTGACGATTTTACTAGAGAACTCAAAGACCTCTCAGGTCAGTCACAATAAAAAAGGAAAAATATGAGATATGCAAGGCACTACTGCTGGAAAATAATAAGAAAAAAGGTACAAAATGACACACCCAACTGTACCCACTTTAAAATTGATTTCAAGAAAGTACAAACTCTCAGGTAACCTCTCTAAATTTAAAATCCCATTAAGAACTTGTAATACTATGTTCACACATACACTCCTATTGCCTAAATCGTAATAAACGCCATTATTGAGCTCAATATTTCATATAGAATTTCAATTAATTATTGCGCAATAAATACGCAAATTGTTATAATATTGATTAAAACTTAAAATACAACACTGTCATAAGTACGTTCAGTGAGCATATTACAGTTTTCCGAACACTTTCTGTTGATATTTGACAACTAAAATGTCAACAATGACAAAAAAATAAAAATAAAAACAAAAACAATGTTGTTGAAACAATCAGCTGTTTTGTTTAGCAGCTGTCAAATGAATATTGCTTATATTATATCTCAACACTTAAAATATTGTACTCAAATAATCGAATATTGGCTCAATAAAAGTACATGTCTCAATATAATATAAGCTGAGAACGATACCGCATGGCTGGCTATGAATACTGGGGCAAAATAGTACAACAAATCTGGTCAAAGATTAGATGAAAGGAGTGCTATTAGCATAGCTGTCGGAGTCTCTGCTGGGCATTGCTTTCTGGGTACTCCTGAGAAACCCACTAATCTTGATCATACGCCTAGAGCCACAAGGAAGGAAACAGTTCTTTACCTTTTGGTTATATGCCCAGTTTTATGCAGTAGAAATAGCTATACAGATAGTCTCACAAGATCTGTTAAGTAGAGATATTGGCGTTCTAAATCGTTTACATTATAAGCTTTGCATGCTTCGCTACATTACCCATGATCTGGAAAGATTAGCTCATAAAGCTATTGTTCAAATCATCAATCAAGATACTGACGACTTCCATCAACAGAGATCCTGTACAGATCATATAAACCGCCTACGGGTCATCATTGAATCATCCAAACAATAACTCTGTAGATATGATGATTGGACACTAGAGCAGCAGGCTGCCGAGAACGTGAGATGATCTTAAATGGTAGTATGATTCCCAACATTTGGAACCTATACTTATAAACTTGCTGAGTCGAAGTCGCCGTAGTCTAGTATGTAGTGTGTTGGCTTATTAGACCAAAAGCCACGGTTCAAATCCCTGGTCAGACATCAAAACGAAATATGAAAAAAAAAATTTCTTCGGCGACTTCCTCTTCCTTTCTTGCAAAAACTCTGAGAGTAAATAAAATTGCCATGAATAGTTTCTCAAAAATCTGTCGTGCGGAGTCGACTTTAAACTGTAGGTCCCTGTAGGTGTTGAATCGGGCTACATGCGATTCTACACCACAAACGGTAAAATATTGCCATAAATTACCCCTGTTTGTAGGCAAGTTCAAGGGGAATAATCCCTATACCTAGTTCCTGCATTTCAAAGCTAATCGATAAGATCTACATCATCAACAGGTCTCTGTCATGTATTATGGAAGTAAAGAGTAAAAAGCGACAGAAAAAAATTTTTGTTTCTTTCTTTTAAAAAAGAATTATATTTCCAACGGACTTTTTTTTTAAGAATTTTGAAATTATTTTTGTTTTCAAAAAGACTAAAAATTTTAATTTACAAAAAATATTAATTTTTATGAATTTGTCAAGTATTTCCTAATAATAATCTTTGTTAACTTTTGTTGACAACTTCACACACCCTTTCAATACGGATAACTTGGCACACTTGATTTCCTATGCAATTCATAAGTATTTGCTTAAGCATGCACGTTTCATTTAATTCTGATCAAAATTCTCACACACTGTGTGTTTTTGTTTACACTCTTCTTAAAATATTTACATTGCATGGCAATGAGAAAACACTCTTCAAAATAAAGCACCACACATTTAAACACACACACACATAATCCATTAATGAGTTTTAAAACAACAAAATTCTTAAAACCTACATACATACATACATACCTCCAAACATGCATATTTGTTGTTGCTTGCGATTGTGTGCCCATCAATAAAATTATGTTCTCAGGCTTTGCTTTTATTTTAAATACTCATCCACATACACTTGACTTTGTATTTGTTTTTGTTGCCGTTTAATTACTCGTTTATTTTTTTATTTTTTCCTTTTAGAATCGTAATTACATTTTTATTTTCAGTGCGTTCTCTTTAATTTCACAACTTTACTTCGAGGCTACGCATGCTTTTTAATATGTAGCAACAACTATATCAACTAAACATCTTAATATTCTCACGTTAAACGAAGAAAAAAAACAACGAACACAAATATCCCGCTAAAATTCTTGTGTATGGCTTTTTTGAAAAAAAAAATTGTTTTTGTTCCTTTTGTATTTACATTGTAGTATGCACACGAACGATTATAAAAAAAAACGAACGAATCTCCTTTTGTGACCATTAAAGTCAACAATTGCACGAGTTAAAACTCGATTATTGCATAGCTTTGATACAAAAACAAATCCCTTTGAAAGAATTTAAACTGTGACGTTTTCTTCTTATAATTTTTGTTGTTGCTGTTGTTTTGTGTAGTGCCACATGGTGTCATTGTGTTTAATTTTCGTGCTGCTGTTGCTAACATATTCTTCAAGGTTAAATTGAACTTTTTTCAGATTTTGTTTTGTTTTTTTGCTTGTGCTTTTGTTGTATGTGTTTTCTTGGAACGGCTTTAAGAAGCAATATTTTAAGAACTTAACACTTGTAACACACGACAGCCACAGCAAATGAAAAAACTTTTTTAAGAAACGATAACTTTCCCGTTATTATTTAATTATTTACACATTAATTTCATATTATTTTATACGCGAATAAATGTATTTATTAATACCGTTAAACAAGTGTAATTAATAACTTTTATTAAATAAAAATCACAAACCACTTACACTGCACTTAAAAAGAGACTGTAATTAAAACATCAACCGACAAAACTCACACTCTATGTATAACTGAAGTTAACGAGTAAATACCATCTCTCTTCTCTCACTGTCTCTTCGCAAACAAATCACTTATGAAAACAATAACAAATGCTATGTGAAAAGAAAATGTAACAACAACAATAACACAGCAACTATACCACGTATAACAGTATTAAGGCAGTTCCAATTGGAATCAAAACAACAACAAACATACACAACATGAGTAAAGAAATTTAAAGAGAAAAAAAAAGAGTAGGAGTCATAGGAAATTAAGATTCCGTTGGAAACAGAGAGACAGTTGAGAGCATATGCAAATTCGAATGCATATTTAAACAACAACAACATAAGGGTGATAATTATTGATAAGCAAAATTGACTGCATAAGAAATGATGTGTAAAGTTGTCAACTAAACTTAACAAAATTAATGTAAACAAACATTTTAAGGTTAGAATGAATTTTTGAAGTAAATTTTAAGACAAAATTAAGAAATTTCTTTAATTAAAGCAAATAAACTTAATAAAGCGATTAAAATGTATCATTTAACAAAGAAAATCCTTCTAAAAACCTAAAATTTACATTAAAACATATAATTTCTGCATAATAAAACAACCTCCCTAATGTAATTTTCTTTAACCCGCCACCAACCAAAGTGTCGTTTGCATTGTTTTCATTATTATTTTTACGGTTGTAACTTTATAATATGAATTGTTAAAGTTTATTATGAGTTTAATTAAAACAAGTTACTTGCAATGAAATATTTGCCAACGTTAACAGCTTAAGAAAATTATTTAAAGAAACTTTATAATAATTTCCCATAGCAATTGTAAGCAACAGATTAAAAAAGAAATAAAAGAAGAAGAAAAACACATTTCATATATATGCAATTTATACTCGCATTTATAATGAAACATACACGTACTCAACGTTAAAGTTGATGACAACGCAATGCCAAGCTGGTAACCCGGCATAATTGTAACGCTGTGAAGTGAAAAACTTTGGCGTGTTGAAGTTCATCAACGTCAGCTACAAGAAACACATACACTCGGTGTTTAAATATTTATTTTCTATGCAATTAAATCATTAAATATATAATTTATTTATAATGAATGTCTCTTGCTTAATTGTTAAGAGAAAGGTAAAAAATTATTATCGTTAAATTATGCTTGAAAAAATTCATTTTTTTCTTTTCTTTAATATTTCTAGAATTTTCTTGATAAAACACCGGAAAAACAATAACTTGCTTATAAAAACAACAAAAGAAATAAATGGAAATGAAACAAAATTAAAATAAATCAAAATTACGAAGATTATATTTAATGGGAACAAATGGAAATGAAACACAAATGGCACTAAAAGCAAAATTTGCATTGAAAAATATATATTGAAAGGAAAGCTATTCAAAAAACGTAGAAAAAGTAATAAAATATGCATGATTTGAACAAAGGAACACAATGGAATTGAAACAAATTTTGTTTTTATAAAAGAAAATTTTTATTTTTTGTTTTTTTTTTTATTATTTTACAATTTAATTTCAAATTAGAAACGTCCCCTTAACGCACACAATAGCATGCATCACGGGTATGGGCTGCTATCCAATCCAAATATTTACTAACACGTGTATAAACACCAGGAGCATTGGGATTTGCACAACCATAGCCAAAGGAAACCACACCAGCCAAACGGAATGTGCCATCACGTACAATTAATGGACCGCCACTGTCACCCTATCAAAAAAAAAAAAATCGCAATTTTTACTTAAAATTCTACACACAGAATTCTCAATTCCAGAACTTGACTTACCTGACAAGAATCTTTGCCACCCTCTATATAACCGGCACACAACATAGTCTCTAATATCATGGATTTGTAAGCAGTAGATCTGCATTGGGCATTGGTGAGTACAGGTACCTTAACCTCTCGTAAAAAATTTGACTGGACACCTTCGTCCGAGGTGAAGCCCCAACCGGCAACGATAGCTTTTTTGAAATCAAAATTCTGATTGGAATTCGTTGGCAAGCAAACCGGTCTGATGGGATCTAGCAAAGGTACGGGTTGATCGAGCCTTAGCAATGCAATATCATCCTGTAAAGTAGCTGGATTGAACTGGCGATGCATATTGGCAAAGGCTACCTTACGCAATATGCCCTCTGAGGCAGCATTTCGCTCCAATTGCAGCAATCTAATCGATATACCCTTCATATCCATGCCATAGACACAATGGGCCGCCGTTAGGGCATAACGATCGTTAATCAAAGTGGCACCACAAAATTGGAAATTGCCACGCAACATTTGTGCAATCCAAGGATATTTATTGGTACGTACACGCGTACCACCCACTATGCGATTGACATTGGGCACGCCGCAAGCTAAAGTAGATCAAATAAAGGGTAATGTTTTTCAAGGGATACAGATTATCTAAAATCTTTTGGACTTACTGCATGAGGCACATTTATTGCCCAAGAAAAATTTCGTTTCACCGGTTTCAACTGGCGAACTGCCATCAATAGTTTCGCTTAATATGGAGGTTAGAATTTGTTTCTTATGTTCGCTGATTAAATCATCAATAAAATCACCCTGTATACCTGGAGGAGGCCCGCCAGAATGGGTTTCATTACCATTTTGTATGGGAATTGGTGGAATGGGTATTGGTGGTATATCCAAAGCATTGGTTAGGGGCTTCGGATAATGATAGCCATTGAACTAAAACAGAAGTAAAGAAGGAAATTTCTTTTAGACAAGTACAGGCGGAAGCAACCTACTATAGGTCCCTAGTTAATCTGCCATTTGTAGTTTCAAAATATCTAAGAACTTTCACAAATTTAAACGGCTACCACAAAATCTAGAACATTTTTGGTAACTTCTAGAATACAACAAAAAAAAAAACTAATCACAAGGCCAAGATGGATTAAATCCGAACTCAATGACAAATGAAGGTTAATTAAGGCTAATACGAGTCATACAAAACAGAATAAACACTGAATATGTTTATTCCTAAAAACATGAGGAAAATAACAGAAACAAAACAACAAATAAATTACAATAACAAATCAACAATATGTTCTAGAAGTTGCCAGCAAAATGGCAAAAGTTAATTTTGCAAAGCAAAAATAGTAAGAAGAGAGTGAAGAGACTCGAACTGTGACCCTCTGGGGTTCTTGATACCTTTCTGTTGTTCTAGACAGAAAATTACCCCACGAACGCATACTCTGTAATCAGAGCAGTCTTAGTAGGGATATTCGTCTAGGGATAACTTATTATGTATCGCTGTGTTTCTATTCAGTACTTTCTCAATTTCATTGGAGATATTTCGGGCTCTACTACTGATGAGAATGGTGTTAAAGGGACTGGTGGAAAGCCAGTATTATATGGTGGAGACAGGGAGTAGAGAGAAGTTGCTGGAAAAGATGCAAAGTTATGCCTGTTAAGAGCAAATTCAGGTTTCGGTAGCTATGATTCAAGAAATACTTCCAATAGAGATGGTGGTTAAGGCACTGAAGACAAGAAACTTTTTCAGACTATTTGTAGAGGATAGTGTTTGGATAGAGATTTGGACATTAGACTCTGGATTTCTTCGACTATAAGGTTAGGGTGCGGGACTTCATGAAGTTACACTCAACAAGTTTTCCAGAGAGGCACCAATGGCGAAGGTAATGGATGCCGGCACTGGCATGGAGTTTTTCTATAGGCTGCCTCCTGATGAGTGCCGTTCATTCCAGGCTAAGGTATTTGTGATCACCAAGGCAGTGGAGCAACTTCGGGAACTGATTACACTGAGGATACTGGTTATGTATAGCCAAGGTCAAGATTGGTTTGGCTCTATAAAAAGGATTTGCGATAATGTGTAGTAGTCGCCGTAGTCTAGTAGGTAGTGTGTTCGCTTATTAGACATAAAGTCCAGGTTCGAGCCCCAGGCCAGACATGAAAACGAAAAATGAAAAAAAAAAATATTTCTACGGCGACTTCCTCTCAGTAGATTTCTGGCAAAAACTCTGAGAGTAAATAAAATTTGCCACGAAAAAGTTTCTCAAAAAAATCTGTCGTTCGGAGTCGACGTTGAACTGTAGGTCCCGCCACTCAAGTACAATAAAATTAAGGCACACAACATGAGTGGTGTGAGAAGCTAGGCCGTAATCCTAACTGAAGGGTTGTAATGGCCGATTATGTATGAGGAGGTGGAGCTACTCTGGGAACTGATTACACCGAGGATACTGGTTATGCATAGCCAATGTCAATAATGGTTTGGGTCTACAAAAAGGATCCTGGGCATGTACAGGTTGATTATTTTTTGCAAAATATTAAATCTGTTGTCTGGAGACGACTGTAGCTGCCGCCCTTCATGGATAAAATTAGCATACACACACAACACGGGTAGAGTTAGAAGCTAGACTGTAGTCTTGACTAAAGGATTGTAATGACCGATTAAGAAGGAGATGTTTTCATCACGTATGTTCTGCTTGGTAAGCGGACACCACATGTTGCTTGATTGATGATCACATTTCATGCTTTTTTCTTTAAATCCACTTCTAAAGCACTTTAAAGCATTTTCGGCTACACTTTGTTTTAAATTTTTAATCCAATTTTTTTTTCTTCGTTCACTTTACCTCCGTTGTATCACTTAAGGTGTGGGATATTTGCAATAGAACCGCGACACTTAAAATAATTAAAGTTTTCATAATTATTTTTTCAAAAAATCTTCAATTAAAATCGATGTCAACGCTTTTATCACTTTCTACAGACTGTCAAAGAAAGTTTTGCGGTAACGGTATTTTATAGGTCAAAAATCTAATATTTTTTTGAATAAAATAAAGAAAAAAAGAATTGAATTTTTAATTCTTTTTTAGCTGAAAGGCATAAAATTCATAAATTCATAAATTTCTTTTCATTCTTTTCTTTTATCAGTTTTATTCACCCCGTCGCCCTTGACAATTTCTTTCGAAGTGATACGATAAACTTAACCCAATTAGAGATACGATATACGGAGATACAGCAGACACAATCGATGTCTTTAAATATGATATTTATTAAAGCGTTACACTTCCATATATTTGCATAACTTTTTTGATTATTTTTTTTTTCTTTTGTTATCGAAATATCGATTTATTTTTGTTTATCATCACACATTCATTTACACAAAATTTATGATTTTCATTCTTTCTATTTCTATTATTGTTAATAAATTTATAAATGGTTCGTTCCATTCCATTCTATTTTTACAGTTTTCTTTCATTACTTTCTAGCCGTCATTGGATATATGCCTGCTTAGGCTATTCAAGCAAAACAAAAGACTTAAGCGACATACTTTATTATTATGAAAGAAGAAATCCACATTTTGATTTCAGCGCCGATTGTAGTTTCAAAAAAATAAAAAAAATAACAACAAAAAAATACAAAAAACTTTGAAGGGACTATGTAACCTTGTTCTCAAGTACAGTATTGGCCTGTACGAGTTTCATCTATGGGAGCGGAAGGCCAACCAACAGTGGTCACATTAGCATGTTTCCAGCCACGTTGAGAATAGAGTCCAGCTTTGTTGGATCTCTCAGTTTACATGGACATTCACAAACTGTACAAGCAGATTACTTAAAATTCTACACACAGAATTCTCAATTCCAGAACTTGACTTACCGGACAACAATCTTTGTCACCCTCTATATAACCGGCACACATACACACGACACAGATACACACTAACAAATACATCGAACACGTTCCAAGGAAACCAACAACAACAAACATGAGAGAGTATCAACAACGTGGACAAAATACACAAACAACAATGCCGAAGCGATAGAACTCTCAAGAAGGCGAAAACAAGAACATTATACTTCCAGCACCTTCTTCAGACTGAAATGTGGTCATACAAAAATGCCAGACAAAGCAGGCAGGAGTCAGTAAGAATTCGGTTAGTCTTGTTTGAAGACACGTTGCGTTCGAAGTAAGCAGTCAGTTTGAAGATCGCTATTGTGTGAAGATCTCAAAAAAGTTGTAAGCAGAGAATAATAACGAATAAGCAAGTTGTTGTTGTATCGTGCAGTTGTATACGGTGGCACATAAAAGTAGTGTAAATAATAAAGAGTTTAATTGAAACAAAACACATATTTGTTTTTATTTTGGTTTGCAATCAACGAACTCATAATCTAAACGTTAATAAAAAAGTAAAAACGTAACAATACATACATAATTGGCCATTACAACCCTTCAGTCAGGATTACGGCCTGGCTGCTCACACCACTCCTCTTGTGTGGCTCAATTGTTTTATGCTTGAGTGGCGGACCCTACAGTTTAACGTCGACTCCGAACGACAGATTTTTTTTGAGAAACTTTTTCATGGTAGGTTTAGTTACGCTCAGAGCTTTTGCCAGAAATCTGTTGAGAGGAAGTCGCCGCAGAAATATTTTTTCTTATTCATATTTCGTTTTGATGTCTGGCCTGGGGCTCGAACACGGGCTTTACATCTAATAAGCGAACACACTACCTACCATCAGGCTATTCGTTTGCCATTCATGATTCAAACGTGAGACATATTGTCTATATTAGTTGATAGGCCTCTATTTAATAAAATAAATTTTTTTTTTCTACAACCAGGAAAATTAAACTTTAAAAGCCATTAACTTAACTTGTTGCAAGTTTTTCTTTTGTAATTATATCTTGCCGGTTAATGTGAATGCTCTTCTCTAAACATGCAATATTTCACTATTTTACAAATATAGGCCTCCATTTAATTAACAAAATGAATAGGCCATTATAGCCATGTATGTAATCGAATAATAAAACTCACACCTCCTTTAGCTATTAGGCTCTCCCTCTCTCTCCCTCTCTCTCTCTGTCTTTTGTCTGCTCTACCCTCCCTGATTATGTATTCCAAACACTTACTTACAGAAGTAAGCTTTCATTATTTAAGACCCATAAAAGAAGTTTCAAATGAAAACAGCTTGACTTGGCTTAAAGGTTGTTTTTTTTTGCGTTTTGAATTCATACACGTTCTGAGGCGGCTTTAAACTGAAACCTGATACTACATTATGGTTTGCTTATGAATTTGTTTTTTTTGTTTGCCTTCATCATCTTGCTTTTCTGCATAGTTCTGCCTATAAATGGACCAAGACTGGTAGCGGCTAACTGGGCATTGGCCACTAGTCACTGGCCTGTGCTTAGATGTAATATACAGTGCACTGCCTGCACGACTGCCTGCCTAAAGTCATGTGATTAAATAATATGAAGAAAAATAAAGTAAAACCAGCAGCATTTTTTTCTTTTCTTTTCAAGTGTGTACTGTTCACATACGAGTATGTAATCCGAGTAAGTGTTAACAAAAAAAAACGGGCAACAACAACTGCAAAGGGTAGCTGGCTGGTTTTAAAAGTGATAGTATTTCATGGCATTTCATTTCATTTAACATTACGTTTCATGACATGAAAACCCTCCTAAAACGTAGCATAACTAAACCAAAAAAAAAAAAAACTGCTTCGGTTTTTTAATGAATGAATAAATGAGCGATTGAATGAATGAATGCTTGTATGGAAATTTTTGTGTTTTATTTGGATTCCAGCCAGGTTTCGTTTTCGATTTAATTTTTTTCTTCTTTGGCTTGTGTGTTACGTTAGCATTTAAAAAAAGCAGATAAATTTGCATTTTTGTTGGGAAATTAAATTTTTGTTAATGAAATTCAGATTTTTGGAAGAAAAAAAATGCTTTGGAACTGCAAAATTTTTTTGTCTCACATCATAACACTGCAAACAAGTGAAGCACAGTATACGGTAAGCACAGTGTAAGGTAAGCACAGTGTACGGTAAGCACAGTCTACAGTAGGCACAGTCTACGGTAAGCACAGTGTACGGTAAGCACAGTGTACGATAAGCAGAGAGAATGCCTCAGGGTTTGGTTAGGTTAGGTTAGAGGACGTTTACTTGTCAACTGTGACAAGTACAGTACCCGGAGATCGAATTGACCCTTTGTACAACGTCCTAGCTTTTCACACCACTCGTGTTGTGTGCGTTAATTTTATACATGAGTAGCGGGACCTACAGTTTAAAGTCGACTCGGAACGACAGATTTTTTTTGGGAAGCTTTTCATGGCAATTTTTACTCTCAGAGTTTTTGCCAGAAATCTGCTGAGAAGAAGTCGCCGAAGAAATATTTTCATATTTTCGTTTTGATTTCTGACCTGGGATTTGAACTTGGGCCTTTCGTCTAACAGCTCAGCCTTAATAAAGGAGAAATTTCTCAAACCTTTCGTCACTAGATAGTTCTCCATTTCACTATCTCTCTAACCAGTTAGTGTTCTATGCTTAATGAGTAGGATGTTACATTTGGGCCTTCCGTACATTGACAGTTGTTACAACGGCCATCTTGTTGACGCTGTCATCTGTCAAATTAGTTGTCATTTATTCAGTCTGTTTTGCCAAATCATCACGGATAGATGCACCGGATTCAATAATACATGGAAATAATGAAATTCCTTTTTTGCAACTGGATGTTCTATTCGGGCGACGTAAAGCTCATTTCGCTTGTCTTATGAGCACCAGATATGGCCTACCAAGAGAACTATTTGCAGTGTGGTGGATAAATGTAAGTTCACTGCTGCAGTAAACAATCGACCAACACCCGTATGTCAACGAAATGCAAGATCTGCTGAAAACAGCGTCGCTGTCAGTAGCAATGTGCAGTAGAATCCAAGGCAGTTGATTTCATGTCGCTCCCAAGATTTCAGATTTTCGCAGACCAGAATTTGGCAAATTTTACTGCCTGGCTTAAGCCAGCACCTCTACAATATTCAATTGGCTTAGGACTGCCAGGCAAATGACCATAGACCATAGTGTGTGTTCGCTGAATCGACCTTCGAGGCGAAGACTGCTCATACTAATTTTCATCGAAAACTCATACATACATACATACATACATAATTGCTCATTACAACCCTTCAGTCAGGATTACGGCCTAGCTTCGCAAACCACTCACATTGTGTGTGTTAATTTTATACCTGAATGGCGAGACCTACAGTTTAAAGTCGGCTCTGAAAGACAGATTTTTTTGAGAAACTTTTTCATGGCAGGTTTATTGAACTCTCAGAGTTTTTGCCAGAAATCTGATGAGAGGAAGTCGCCTAAAAAATATTTTTTTTTTCATATTTCGGTTTGATGTCTGGCCTGGGGTTTGAACTCGAGCCTTACGTCTAATAAGCAAACACACTACCTACTAGACTACTGCTACTTCATTATCGAAAACTCATCTGAACAAACAAAATTGTCGAAAAAGATCCGAAATCGTCCACTGGATCGCAAAAAAGTCAGTGTTTGGTATGAATTTTACATTGACAGCATCAACGAGACCATCACTGTGAATGGCGTGCATTATAGGCCGATGATTCCAATGCTCGTATTGTTATTGTTTGTTTTTAAATTTTTAAATTTTTAGTGGTTTTCGATATTGTTATTAACCACTGTTCAATTAATAATTTAATTTGATAAATTTATTTTTAATGTAATGATTTTAATTTTAATGAAATGAACTACTTTTGGCCTGAATTGAATGATCTGGACAACAATTACACACGGTAACAATTACAACAGGAAGGCGCTACGTGCTACTCAGTTCTTGCATGCCACATTGGATATTTTATACGAGAGATTTGATGGCATGGTCGTAATTTCCCGTAATTCCTCGCTTGGATTTCTGTTGAAAAATTGCTGGATGCCTACTGATCCTTGGCCATATCGGTATACCTGGAGGCTCTTTTCGATGTTAATGCAGTTGGTTCAACAGCCTTCACGTTTATTGTCAATTATCTGCCAATTTCTGAAAATAACTATGGTATAAGGGACCCTCAAAACGTCCCCTGATGTGTTCACTTTTCAGTTCAGAAATATCCTTCAACCTAAGGGCTTTAGAAAGAAATTCCTGATCAATTATGATCGCAAGGCTTAGAAAATAGCTTTTGCATGAGTCGCACATGCTCTCATTGGCCCCCTTGATGTTAATACAGATGGTTCTGTAGTATTTAGAGAAAAACAAGGTACTCAAATGTGTAATCTAATAATGCAAGAGACGATCTAATGGTCAGTTGTTCTAGAAGAGATATTCAACATCCGACAGTGATAACCGGAATAGCGTTTTCTTTAAGGTGAAATTGGATTGATAAAAGATCTCCTCAAACTTATTATTTTCAGTCTTTTGATATAAAAAAAAATCTGTTTTTTTTTTTTTGATTTTCAATTCCCATGCTTGTGTCTTAAGTCTTTTGTTTATTAAACTTTTTTTTTTGTTTTCGTTGTTCTCTCTGTTGATTTTCATTTGTTTTTTTTTTTTTGTTTTCTGTTGTTTTTGTGGTAAAATATTTTTGGTGTTCGTTACTTAAGTCTTTTGTTTTGCTATTTTGTTTTTCATTCACTTTTTTCATGTTTTTCAATTAATCAAACACTTGGCTTACAAAACGAAGAAAAAACGTCTTCCTTTCCGTTTCAAGCAAAGAAAAAAACAAACCACACAATCATAATTCTTTAATAACATTAGAAACCGCCAAGTAATGATTAAGATACACCATCCATACACCAACAAAAAACAAACAAAAAAAATTTGAAAAAGAAATTCAAGTAACCAGCCAGCCAGCCACCAGAGTCTGCAATACCCAGTGTACCCTTAACATTTTAGGTTGCTTAACCTTAATCTCTAAAAAAAAATAAAAATCAAAACAGCAGCAGCAGCAGCAGGCATTTGTTATGAGACGACTGGCTGACTGTGGGTCTGCATGACTAGCTGGTATTGGAAACAAAATGTTATTTAAGCCCCGTAATCATCTTTATTAATAAAAGGCCATGAACAGTATAAAACAGCAAGAGAGCAGAAAAAGGTGGTAATAAAACAAGTTTCTTGAAAGCTTTTCATATATTCTAAACATACTTTCTTTAGCATCAGACCTTTAAATCATGTTCATCAGCAATCTCTCATCGCTTGTCTTAACATTCTTTGCCTTTTTTCATCTTCTCTCTGTCTGTCTTTTGTAAAGGCGTGTAAATGTCTTTTGTTTTGTGTTGCCTTCTGTTCTAATGACCTAAATTTTTATGACACTGTAGACTTAAGGCAATAACAAGTGTTCTTTTCTTCTAAGGAAAAATGTTAAAAAAAGATTAAAATTCGATTAATTTTATAGCCACACTATAAGATATAATCGCAAGCAATATTTCCTCTTAAGTATTTGGTTTTTTTTAGCACAAATACCGTTATTCGAACAAGAATTTCAAAAGAAACTTCAAGAATTTTTAATAGAAAATACTTTAAAATATAATCTGGCATGTTTAAAAAAATTTCGAACTCAAGTTCGAATTTTCGAACAGGAGCTAAAATGCCCAAATTGCATTCTTCTAATTAAATTACATGATAAAAACCAAGTTTTACTAATTTTTGCTTATAATATTGAGTTTCGAACATCGAATTCCAAGCAAATTAACGAAAATTTTCAAGAAATTTTAATTTTAAGGTAATAAGAAAACGTAAAAATAAATTCCGGCATGTTTAAAAAATTTTCGAACTTAATTTCGAATTTTCGAACATGAGCTAAAAATGCCAAAAATACGAAATGACGAGATAAAAACATAGTTTTATGGATTTTTGCTTAGTATTTCACGTTTCGAACATCAAAAACTTGGCCAAATAACTCAAGAATTTTCGAACATGGGCTAAAAATGCCTAAATAACATTCTACTAATGAAATTACACGATAAAAACCAAGTTTTATCGATTTTTGCATTAAATTCTTAGCCAAATCACACGAATTTTAAAGAAATTTTTATTTTACGTTAATAAGCAAGTACTGAAATACAGTTTTCCATTATTAGAAAACTTTCGAACTTAAGTTCGAATTATTCGAACATATGCTAGAAATATGAAAAATCAATTTCTCCTGTGGTATTATGGTATGAAAACTAGACATTTTTTAATTTCAAAGAGAATTATGGCAAAGTTTAAAGGAAAATCTAAAAACTTTATTGCACTATGGGTCAATATTTCTTTTCTAATATTTGAATTGCAAATACAATACTGTGCATAATTGTAAACTGTAGAAACATTAAAAAATTTAATTTTTTGTTAAATAAAGAAATTCCTTTATAAACCGTACGTACGTATTGACTGTAATAGCCAGAGCCAGTTATTTTGCATGTTACCTTGTTAATGCTGGCCATAAATTTTTTTGTCTTTCTTTCTGTCTCTCTCTCTCTCTCTTTCTCACATTGCATGCATTTTAACCAATTTCAATTGCTTTTTATCTTTAGTTTTATTGCAGTTTTTTTTCAATAGTGTTTGGCTGTTAATCAGTCGTCTATACAGCATTTACAATAACAAGTGTGTGTGGTTGGTTGATGGTGGTGGCTCTTACCCAAGTGGGTAAGACAATAATAAAAACTGGGTTAAAACCAGTTGGCCACAGTTTGTTTCGGTGTTTAATTTTTTTTTTTTTTTCTTGTTTCATAGACAACATGGCTTATAAAAAAAACGGTTGTTGTTGTTGTTAATTTTTCTTCTCTTCTTTGTTTATGTTCCATACGTTTTTTTCATTATCTCTTGTTTTTGTTTTTTATTTTCGTTGTTGCAATTGCTAGTTTTGTTGTTGTTGTTGAAATTTTTAAGCAATGTTTGCAGTTTTTGTTAAATTTTGAAATTGTTCAGAACACAGCAATTTTTTTCTTTTTTTTTAAGTTTAGTGTTGCCTGCAGTAATGCAATAAAGACCGTCTGAAACCCATGGTAAACAGTGAAAACTTTAAATAACGGATTCCTCATTTGATATGCAAAATTAAACACCAGCTGGTTACACCAATCGATCATAGGGACTCTTTGATTTGATCCCTTTTAACGCAGACAACCTTCCACTCTTCTCCTCTCACTGTAGTCCTTGACAGTGGCTGGCATAGCGGCGGATAAAACGTTGTTTTTGATGTCACTAAATAGATAACGCTGTATATTATACAGCCACATTGCTGTATTTGCCGCTTTGGACCAAAGATTTTGGATCTGTCAATCCAAGTAAATAATTACAATTTACCTTGACAACTTCTAGAATTTACTGTTGATTTGTTGTTGTAATTTTTTTTGTCTAGACAGAGAAAAAATCTGAAAACAGCTGAAATATACAGAGACCAGCGTGTGTTGGCATAACATAATATATAATGGCAAGCAATATTTCCTCTTAAATATTTGTTTTTTTAGCACCAATACCGTTTTCGAACATGAACTGGGAAAGAAAAGTTAAGAATTTTTAATAGAAAATACTTTAAAATATACTATGGCATGTTTAAAAAAAATTTCGAACTCAAGTTCGAATTTTCGAACTTAATTTCGAATTTTCGAACATGAGCTAAAAATGCCTAAATTACATTTTACTAATGAAATTACGTGATAAAAACCAAGTTTTATTCATTTTTACTTATAATATTGAATTTCGAACATCGAATCCAGGCAAATTAATGAAGCTAATATGAAAACATGTAAAAATAAATTTCGGCATGTTTAAAAATTTTTCGAACTTAGTTTCGAATTTTCGAATATGGGCTAATTTTCGAAAGAGGCAATGAGAACCCGCTCTATATCGAACCTAGAGGCTTTGTTGGATTAAGTCCGCTGCATAGTGTTGGTGAATACCAAAGCTTTGTAGACTAAGGTTAGATTAATGCGAGGACAAATCTAACATGATTAGACTTTAGAGAATTTCGTGACCTAAGAAGTCGAGCGGAGGAAAGTTCCCCTGGACAGTGCTTTGCAACGAGCCTTAGTCTTAATAATGAATGCAGTAATCCGGCAACTGCATATGCTCTTAAAAGAACGGATCTTGGAAAAGGAGTAGGAGTTTTTAGCTACCAGAATAAAATATTTCAAGCCTATGGGTAAATTCCCGGTTCACTTACAAGCGAATGTACTTAATTCAACTGGGATTTCCGCATTTTAAATCAAAAATGTCTATAAACCGCTCTCAGCTTTTATCTTTTTGAAACAAGTTTGTTGCTTAAGTCTTTTGTATTTATGCTATTCCTCTACACTTCAAATGATTTTTATTTCATAAGGAATACAATATGAAGTGAATAATAATAATCATACCTGAACTTGTTTTTGAAAAATAATGTTTCAATAAAACAAACACACACACACACTCGTAATCTGCATTCTTTTCAACAACCCTGAGCTGAAATTGCTTGTTTTTTTTCTTTCGTTTTCATAACGGCAACAAACGTCATTTAAACTCTAATCGTCGTTGTTGTCGTCGTTGTAGATAAAAAAGGTGTCAAGAAATTTTAAAAGCCACTAAAGTTTCTTTATTGCCTGTGTGGTTGGCTTGACTACGGGCTTGTTGCTATCGATAACAACATTTTTTCTTCTTTTAGTTCTTTTTTTTGTTTAATAATCGAATACACCATTCATTCAGCCATAAATATACTCCGCATGTACATTAGTTTAGACGGCGACAGCGTCTACATCTCGTATACATTTTTGCCAAAACTACGACAAACGAGAGAGAATGAATACAAGTTTTAAATGTCAACTGTAACATGAAACAGTAAAACAAATACATACTTGAATAATGTAGTAGTGTGGTGGAGTTGCAGGAAAAAAAAAAGAAAGAAAGAAAATGAAAATTTTAAAACGTACAGTGGGTCAGGAAATTATTCCAATATTTCGCCAGAAATATTATTAAAAATTTTTTATAAATCTTGGATCTGAAGAGCCTTTCATTATTCCTTTTCCTTTATTTGAATTGACATTTACTTAGGGAATGTACAGCACTTTAAGAATATGAATTGTTCTTGAGTTGGCAACTTCTAGAATTCACCGTGGCTTTGCTATTGTAGTTTGTTCGAGTTCTGTCTATGTGTTGAGTTGTTTAATTACAAAAATCTACTGACAGGAAGTCGCCGATTAAATATTATTTCATATTTCATTTTAATGGAGATGTTTGACCTGGGGGTTTGAACCGTAGCCTCACGTTTAATAGGCCAACACACTACCTACCAGCATTATCTGATAAAGTTGCCACCTGTGAAATATTTTTCAACTGAATTGTCAATTATTTTCTAACTTTCGCCTTTTCGCTGTCAACGTCTAGAATTTACTGTTACTGTTTGTTATTGTAATTGTAGGTTCTTTTCGATCTTGGTTTTACAATGCAAATATCGAATAGATTCTAACGATTATGGTTTTCACTGAATAATCCAGATTCCGCAACAAAGTCGAATATAAAATCTTTTCAGAACAACTTGAGTTGGCAACTTCTAGACTGTCACTGTTGCTTTGTTGTTTGTAGTTTGTTCGAGTTCTGTCTGACTTTTGCCTTTTCGCTGTCAACTTCTAGAATATTCTGTTGATTTGTTATTGTAATTTAGTAGGTTCTTTTCTACCGTTCGTTATCTTTCTATATACAGGGTTCTCCATTTTGGGGATTACAAAGCCAAATTTCTTTCAGTTGAGATGTCTGTCACCGAGTCCAAGGCATTATTTATTCTCCTTAGTTTGTTCGAGTTCTGCCTGACTTTTGCCTTTTCGCTGTCAACTTCTAGAATATTCTGTCGATTTGTTATTGTAATTTTGTAGGTTCTTTTCTACCGTTCGTGATCTTTCTATATACAGGGTTCTCCATTTTGGGGATTACAAAGCCAAATTTCTTTCGGTTGAGGTGTCTGTCACCGAGTCCAAGGCATTATTTATTCTCCTTAACTGGCTACGTTCAAACATATTGGTGAAACAAGTTGCTGCGAATACAGCAATGATACTGAGGGCCATAAGAGCATGGAAGCATATGATCTGGTTAGTCTGAATATAACTATCGACTCCACAATATCAGAACCTGCTTTCGATCTAAGTTTTACAATGCAGATATCGAATAGATATCGATAAAGGTTTGAACCTCCTGGGCCACCTTATTCAAGTTTTCACTGAATGATCCAGATTCCACAACAAAGTCGAATGTAGAAGCTTTTCAGAACAACTAAACATTAGACTAGCCAAGCTTACACTTCCAGATTATTGTAATATTTTTCAGGCTGATATACACATATTTAGCGACAGTAAAGCGGCCATTAGATCCCTACAGAATCCGCAAACCATATCCAAAATTGTCCACCAATGATGTGTGTGAAGATAAATTCAAATTTAACTACCAAAGACACGAACCAACAAATTTTAACAGAAGCTAATGTTAGAGTTAACAGAGCAATGTTAAGTGGTTAACAGAAAATACGAAAAATAGTCAAGGAAGAAATCACCCAAAATATACAATATCAGGGACTTGCTGCAGATATCTGATTATATACAAATTGTCCCCTAAGGTGTCCCTAATAAAACCCAGTAAGTGGTATATCCCAAATAATTTTGGAACTTGAGATATTGGACTTCAAATATACCCTATGTTAACAGTGCAGAGATGATGCTCTCACGAAAACCCCATTCATTGGCAAAAGTATGATGGGATAATGAAGCCAATAGAAGCACCAGACAAGTCGGGAACATCAGCGATATTCGTATGCAGTATAGAATTTGCATTGAACCTTCAAGATTCCATTTAAGGAACCACATAGCAATGATAATAGGACACGGGCGTCTGGGTATATATGCCAAGAGACTGGGAATACCTCATTGCGACTTTTACAGAAGCTGCAACGATGAAGAAGAAAAGGAAACCACGGAACATCTTCTCTGTCACTGTCTGACGCTTGCTAACCTATGAAGAAGAATTCTTGGACACCCAGATTTTAGTACCAAAACATGTCTAGCCACAAGCGCTTTGAGTTCCAACGGAACTTTACAGGACGCAAGTAAGCTATGCTCAGTGAGGAAGCTGAGTTGGCTACTTCTTCTTCACTGTTGCTTTGTTATTGTAGTTTGTTCGAGTTCTGTATGACTTTTGCCTTTTCGCTGTCAACTTCTAAAATTTACTGTCGGTTTGTTATTGTAATTGTTGGTTCTTTTCTACAGTTCGTCTGACAGTTCTGTCTAATTAAACTAGCCAAACCTAATCCTGACTAAAGCGTTGTAATCACCTCTTAAGTGAAGTATGTAACAGACTACCAAGATTATGTGAAGCAACGTTAAAGACCTTATCCACACGATTAATTCAGGGCAAGGTCCAAGCTTCACCGTAACCGCAACTTAATTTAGATACGTTTTTATTTAGCTTTGCTTTCCTAAACGCAAATTATTTCAAATTTAATTTGAAAATTTAAATTTTTCTTTGTAATAAAAATCAAAATAATTCAACCATACCTGCACACTTTTTATTTATGGCCCTTAATTACCCTTTACCATAGCTCCACTAATAAGCCTGACTAATAGCCCTAATACAACACAAACACAAAAAAACCACGCCACATCTTAGCCCAACCCAGGCCGTTATGTGTTGAATTTTCCTTGAAAATTATTGTAATTTTCAAAAATAAAATTTTATTTTTCAAAAAACAGTTATTAAAACAAACACTCTAATAACACGTTAGTTAGTATTGGCCAATTTGTTACACTTGCTTTAAACTGGGTCAGTGTTTACAAAAACAAAAAAAAAACAGAAAACATTGCAACAAAAATCATGAACAAAATAACACACAACAAAAGATAAAACTGCACCATAGGCACCTAAAAGACGTTGCACGTTTTCATCTGTAATAATACAAGCAGGCAGCTAGGCAGGCATGCAATATTTTTGCATCTCTTATTATCTCTTCATTTTATTTTTTTTTTAATATTTTTTCGTTATAAAAATTTATGAGAGCATCCATCCGTCGTTCGTTGTAATCGTTTATGAGCAGCTAAATTGTTTAGACATTAATTTCCACACAGATTTTGTTTTTTTTTTTTCTTATTCGAAAACATTATTTTTCATACTTTTACTTTTTGCGAAATAAATTTGAAATCATTACAAGAAAATCTGTATTTTGCAGCCTATTATCTATCGGCCTGATTAAGCTTGCTTGTACAATAATCAGGTTTGCATCTTAAGTCTTTTGTTTCTTTACTTTTACTAATGCTGAGAAGAAAAAAAGTTTGTTTCTTAAGTCTTTTGTTTTTCTTAGATTTTCGCTTTCAATTTTTTCAATTATGTATGTAGTTTAAGAAAAATAAATTGATGAATTATACACATACGTTCATAGTTATCGTTGCCTTATTTGTAAACACTAATAATCGTTATCGATAAATAAACATTTATAATTTAATAATTTCAATTTATTTTTAGCAAAAAAAAAATCCACATCATATCATATATGTATATTTGAAGAAAATTTTGCAGTATATTTTCCTACAGTAATCGATAAATAAGTTGAGTTATCGTTAACAGATTTTTTAATTTTCTTTTCTTTTTAGTGTAAATTGAACACACATAAAAAACCAATAAATAACATTATTACCAGTCATCGATAAATCTTTAACTTTTGTAAAAATAATATCAGTTATCGATAAATATCGATAATTTTTAACTCAATATCTTCAAAGGTTGTTATCGATATCAAAAATTTTTAATACGTTTCCCTGCAAATGTATTTTAACACCGATATAGATTACATACATACATAATTGGCCATCACAACCCTTCAGTCAGGATTTCGGCCTAGCTTCTCACACCACTCATGTTGTGTGCCTTAATTTTATACTTGAGTGGCGGGACCTACACTTTAACGTCGATTTCGAACGACAGATTTTGAGAAACTTTTTCATGGCAGGTTTATTTACTCTCAGAGTTTTTGCCAGAAATCTGCTGAGGACCGATATAAATTATAAATAACTAATAATAATACCCGTAATCGATTAATAGCGATAAATCTTCAACTTTTGTTATCGATAATAAATTTTTAATACTATTTTTTCGTGTAAATTTATTTCATCACCGATAGAAATTATAAATAAGTAATACCAAAAATTTAATTATCGTTATATATCGATAAATCATTAACTTTTGTTATCAAATTAATTCATTTTTAATTTTTCTTGTTAAATTCTGAGATATTGAAAATACTTGTTAAGAAAAAATAATGTTGTTTTGCTATATTGAAACGATAGCTCATCGATAGGCAAAAAAAAAGTTATCGGTATGTATATGAAATTATCGATTTATTTTTTCTTATTAACTTCAGGGATTTCTGCAAGAATTTTTAATGAAAGATAAAATATTTTTATTATAACAACGATAACTTACAGATATGAGTAAAAAGTTATCGATATATATAAAAAGTTACCGATATGTTTTTTTTTTAATTTAATTAAGAAATGTTTGTAATTTGTACTGGAAAGAAATGTTAATAAAATATAAGTATTTTTGTTTTATCGATATTTATAAAAAGTTATCGATTTAATTGTTTTATTAATAAATTCAAAAATATTCTTAATTTATGTTGGAAATAATTGATATTAAAACTTAATACTACTAGTTATGTTGTGTTAAATCGATAACTTATCAATAGTTTTAAGGAGTTATGGAAATATTTTTGTTATCGATAACAATACATATACTATAACCAACTAGTTATGTTGTGTTGTCGATAACTTATCAATAGTTTTAATGAGTTAAAGAAATATTTTTGTTATCGATAACAATATACTAGTATAACTAACAAGAAAGTATTTTCAATTTAAAAATTTTATTATCGATTACAGTAGTTGGAAAGAATTTTGTTTTCGTTTCGTTCACCAATTAAGTTTTTATGAATTTAAATGCTTTTATTAAAGCATGATTAATTTTTTTTTATGGGTTACACGATCTTTTTTTTTTGAACTATTGTTTGCTAAGCCTTAACTCTGCCTTTCTATTTAAAAGTCACAGCGCAGTTCATTCAACTTTTTCTAAAAAAAAGATTTTTTTAAACCAAAAGCTAAAACTAAAAATAATACAAAAAATATAACAATTCCCGTTTATAACATATTTTTTCCCCTATTCTCTGTCATAATTCCCATTTTATTCTGCTCTTAATGTGACGTGTGAATTCCATTTTTTTTTCTTTCTTTCTTCTTCCCCCCTATGTTATACTGGTTTAAAGAGTCTCTCCGCATAACAAAATACCTTTTTTTTTTGCCCACCCAACTAACAACAAATTTAATGGAGCTGTGTGGCATGATTATGATGATGATGATAGCAGAGATGGTTATGATGATGATAATGATGTTGACGATGTCTTAGCCCAAAAAAACAACCTGTAACCATAACGACGAAATAGAAAAAAAGAAAGACTGGAAAAAATGTTTTAAAAGAATAGTTTTGATAGACGACATGTTTTAAGGCAACAAAAGCTTAGCTTTAAAATTAAATTAAAGCCAAAGAGAAAGAAGAAGGAAAAAAACTGTTACATTAAGCTGTTATTAAGAAAAAATTTTAATTCCCATTAACAGGTATAATATTTCAAAGTAGCAAAAATCGGTTTAAGAAACATGGGAAGGCAGGGAAAACATGAAAATTATCACAATCATTATTAAACACAAGCAGCACAATGGGGTTATAAATCATTTAGACAACTACCTTGGGCAAGTTCTTTAATAATATGCCAAGAAAAGTTTCCAAGATTACACAAAAAAAATTTTGTTGAAAAAAAATCAACAATACTCCCCTACTCTTTAGTTAAAATTCATGAGAAAAAATAACTCAAAACACTACGCTAACCTAACACTGTGAAAAAGCATCTTCTTTTAAATTTTAAATTAAAAAAAAAACTTTTTTTTTTTGGACATGCTTCGATAACTCCCAACACCATCAACCAGCAAGACCGCCAACACCAAAACGCATTTCAAGCCTTAAAATAAAGCCACCGAAACAAAAAAGATACGTCTTTATTTGCAATTCATTTGAAAAAAAAGCTTAAACAATATTTAACAAATATAAAACCAATGTCAAGGCTAATTATTTTAAAGAAACAACAACAACAACAATTCTATATAAAGAAAATTTTTTTTCATAAACCTCAATCGAAACAAGAAAAAAAAATAGAAAAAAAGCAAAAATTAAAAAGAAAATTCACAAATTTCAAAAATTATTGTTATCGAAAACATTTCCAAGAAAAAAGTTATCGATAACTAACAACAATGGTGTACCCACAATGCTCTGTTCTATCTCCCACCCCTTTTTTAATTTCTAATCCTAATTACTCTTTTGCAGATGACAGCAATATTTGTCATTCATATTCTTTTAATGGTAGGCCGAGCACTTTAGAGATTGAAGACACACTCATATCCGATCTAGATTAGATATCCCTATGGAGTCGAGTGAATAAGATCGATTTTACTGCTTGAAAGATCCAATGCTGTTTACTGACACACAAGTGCAGCAATAATACTGCCTCATCTATAGCTCTGAGTGGTGTAAGTATTAAAGAGTAAGTTTTTCTTTTGAAAATCGATATCGATAACAATTTTTCTCATGAAAAACGTTATCGATAATAATTTTTATTATAAAAAACGTTAGCGATAACAATTTTTCTTCTGAAAAACATTATCGATAATAATTTTTCTTCTGAAAAACATTATCGATAATAATTTTTCTAATGAAAAACATTATCGATAATAATTCTTCTTATGAAAAACATTATCGATAACAGTTTTTCTTATGAAAAACATTTTCGATAATAATTGTTCTTATAAAAAAACTTTATCGATTACAATTTTTCTTATGAAAAACATTATCGATAACAATTTGTCTTATGAAAAACATTATCGTTAATAGTTTTTCTTATAAAAAACGGTAGCGATAACAAATTTTCTCATGAAAGACATTATCGATAACAATTTTTCTTGTGAAAATCATTATCGATAACAACTTTTCTTATGAAGAACATTATCGATAACAATTTTCTTATAAAAAACTTTATCGATAACAATTTTTCTTATGAAGAACATTATCGACAACAAATTTTCTTATGAAAAACATTATCGATAACAACTTTTCTTATGAATAACATTATCGACAACAATTTTTCTTATGAATAACATTATCGATAAAAAACTTTTCTTATGAAGACCATTATCGACAACAATTTTTCTTATGAAGAACATTATCGACAACAATTTGTCTTATGAAAAACGTTAGCGATAACAGTTTTTCTTATGAAAAACGTTATCGAAAACATTTACAAGGAAAAAGTTATTTTTCTTATAAGAACGTTATCGATTACAATTTTTCTTATGAATAAGTTATCGATAACTTTTTCAAATATGAAAAAAGGCAATCTTATCATTATCGATAACAATTTTTATTATGAAAAAACTTTATCGATAACAATTTTTCTTATGAAAAACGTTATCGATAACAATTTTTCTTATGAAAAACATCGATAACAATTTTTTGTCTTATGAAAAACATTATCGCTAATAGTTTTTCTTATGAAAAACATTATCGAAAACATTTCCAAGAAAAAAGTTATTTTTCTTATAAGAACGTTATCGATTACAATTTTTCTTATGAAAAACATTATCGATAACAATTTTTCTTATGAAAAACATTATCGATAACAATTTTTCTTATGAAAAACATTATCGATAATAAGTTTTCTTATGAAAAACATTATCGATAACAATTTTTCTTATGAAAAACATTATCGATAACAACTTTTCTTATGAAGAACATTATCGACAACAATTTTTCTTATGAAGAACATTATCGACAACAAATTTTCTTATGAAAAACATTATCGATAACAACTTTTCTTGTGAATAACATTATCGACAACAATTTTTCTTATGAATAACA
The DNA here is from genome assembly GCA_930367235.1 of Sarcophaga rosellei. Classification (NCBI taxonomy): domain Eukaryota; kingdom Metazoa; phylum Arthropoda; class Insecta; order Diptera; family Sarcophagidae; genus Sarcophaga; species Sarcophaga rosellei. Next base: position 6,912,576 of record OV884020.1, on the reverse strand, counting down.
TTATCGATAAAAAACTTTTCTTATGAAGACCATTATCGACAACAATTTTTCTTATGAAGAACATTATCGACAACAATTTTTCTTATGAAAAACATTATCGATAACAACTTTTCTTATGAATAACATTATCGATAACAATTTTTCTTATGAAAAACGTTATCGATTACAATTTTTCATGTGAAAAAAATGTTCGATAACAATTTTTCTTAAGAATACGTTATCGATAACTTTTTCAAGTATGAAAAAAACAATCTTTTTTATGAATTCATATGTGTTTTGCATTTTGGCAAGTAGAACACTTACTTTTAGGTTAATTTATTAGAAAAGTTTTGAAGATTTTTGTTAAAATGTCGATGGTTTTAAGCATTTATGGTCAGTTCGGTGCCATTTATGGTGAAACAATAAATGAATTGTGTTGCAAAAAAATGAGTCACAATTTGTGTTTTTTTTTATAGAAAAAAAAAATTAATCAAGTTTTTTGTTCTCCCATAATAATAAAACATTGTTTCGGTTTGTAGTTTAAAACAAAATACATGACGAAATCAAGAGAATATTTAAAAAAAATATATAGGTAATCATGATATGAATAAATGAAATCATTTTTAGAATATAAAACAATAAACATTTTTAAATTGAGAATGAAAATGAAAAAAAAACTTACCAGTGTTTATAATTGCAGTAGAAAATTTAATTTGTTTATGTCGTTGTCGTTGTTGTAGCTAAAGTTGGAATATCTGCCATAATTCTGGGCTTGTAAATGTAAATAAATTCCCTTTGTTTTGTTTCCTTGTCTTTCTTTTTATTGGTTATGATTTGATTAAAAAATTTTAATACACTTTTTTTTGTTGCTGAAATTGTCATCAAAATTTTTAAAATTTTTTTTTTTTTTATTATTATTACTGAGGCTGGTTTTTCTTGGGCGCTTAGAAATTATTTAAAAAAATTAAATTTTTTTTATGATTTTCTCTTGCATTATTGCTTACAATTATCTTTATTTGCACATTATTTATTTAAGCAACTCGTTTTGATAACAAAAATATCATTTCTAGAGAAGATCCGAAAACCAGTTGATGTAAAAAAAATATTTAACGTTTATGCTGCGATTCACTTTACATAATTTTTTTATTATTTTTTTCAACTTTTTTATTTATTTAAAGAAATACATTTTTTTTTATGTTGCGGATACAAAGTATAAACTTTCAGATACTTTATCAAAATTTTCCAAATACAAAATTTCCATGCAAAAATGATAAAAAGTATTATTTCTTAACTATTAATAACCATTTTCAAGCAATTTTTCTTATTATTTCAATTAAAAGATACTTTTTCTATCCATAAGATACTTTTTTTATCCATAAGATACATTTTGAAAAATTTTTCCAAAATTTATAATCGTATTAAAAACATTAGAAAATACTTTTCCAAAACCTTCTAATCAAATTTCAAACAATTTTTTTCAATGTTTCTTAAAAACGATACTTTTGTATTCATAAGATACTTTTTGAAAATTTTTCCAAGACAAAAAAAAAGGTCATTAAAAAATAGTACGGAGAATATTTCATAACCATTGTTGGCGATTTAAAGCTTTCGTATCCAAAAAAATTTTCAAAGATACAAAAGTATCTAAAAGATACCTTTTCAAAAAAAGTGAAATTTTAACTATTTGAACAATTATTTTCAAGTGACTATAATATTACAAGTATTACACAAATGAGACATTAATTATTATTTTTTTTAAATAAAAAAATCGTTGAAATTATTGTTATTTTAAGCCACCATCTTTTTGTGAAAGTGGTAAAACCTGCAAAAAGTTAACAAAAAAGTTTTTTTTCTTTTTGATTATTTTACCTCATTTCCTTGTTAACCAAATGTATCTGCTGGATGCCATAGGCAGAGATGTTTGGTAAGCCAAAATAATTTGTTAAAAATGTTGTTAAAAACAAAACAAGTTTTTCTTAACGAGAAAATTGAAAATAAAAAATTGTTTTCTTTTTCCCAAGAAAAACTTTTAAATTTCATTTAAAAAAGTATTTGCGTAATAAAAAAAAATATTTTTAAATACGCAAAGTTGAAAAAATTCAATATTTTCTTAATAAAAAAAAAACTATTTTTCAAATTTTCGGCATAAATTATATACATTTACATGATTTTTAAAAAAGTATCTCAAAGATACATTTGTATCTTTTATAAAAAATCATAAGGTAAATAAAAAATGTTATTACTTAAGCATTTATCGCTTAATTTAAATTATTTTTGCAAAAATTCCATCATTTAGAACAAAGTATCTCAAAGATATAAACATTGTCTTTCAAAAATATACTGAAACTTTCAAGCAAATACATACAATAAAAACTTGTTTCTATAGTTTCCATTAATAAATTCCTCATTGTTTTTATTGTTATGTATGTATATAACATTTTTAGCAAACATTACTTAAAGATACTTTTGTATCTTTAACAAGAAATATGAAAAATAAGAATAAAAATTCAGTTTTATTATTATTAGTAAACGTTTTGTATTATAGTTTTGTCATTTTTTGTCTTTGTTCATGGAAATTCTTTAATTTAGAAAAAGTATCTTTGAGATACTTTTGTATGTTTTCTATGAAAACATTAAAATAAATAAAAAAAACTTACTTTAAAAATGATTTATGTCTGCATTTAAAAATTAAAAGACAAAAAAATAGGATTTTAAATGGTCTTAAAAAAAGTATCTTATGGATGAAAAACTATCTTTTTAAGAAACGTTTTAAATATGTTAAAAAAAATTTAATTATCATAATATTTAGTAATTTTAAACGATAGTAAAACCATTTTGTGATTTTGGAAAAAGTATCTTTGAGATACTTTTGTATCTTTTATATTACTTTGTATCTTTTAAGCACTTTTATGAAGCTTGTTTAACTTTGCTTAATAATTTACGTTTTCAGAAGTTATTTTATGTGTTTTAATATATTTTTTTAAATTTTTGATTAATATTTTATAATTTTTTTTTTTTTTAATGTTTTAATTTAAAATATTTAATTTTTTATCATTATGAAGTTTTCTTATTTTTCACTTAATCTTTCTTTTAATTTTAATTGGTTGATTTATTTATTCATAGATACTTTTGTATCTCTAAAATATTTTTATATTTTTCTTTATTATTTTTTTTTTTTTTTTTGATTTTTATAACTTTCTTTAGGGGTTTTAACTTTAAAAATTGTTTAAAATACTTAAATTCAATATGTACATATTTTTGTATCTATCAGATACTTTTCAGATATTTATGCAGGAGATACTTTTTTTATTTTGAGAAAATTTGATATATTTGTCGAGTTTTTTAATATTTGTGATTCATTTTAGGTTTTTTCGTTGTAATGTTGTTTAAAAACTTCTAATTCGTGTTGTAGATACTTTTGTATTTTTAAGATACTTTCGTTGTTACATGAAATTTTAGTTTATTTCTTTATTTTTTTACTTATATGATTTATTTCTGCTTTTATTTTTAATAATTTTTTTTTTAAAGCTTCCTTTCACTTTGTATCTTTGAGATACTTTTTATTTTGCTTATGTCTTCAGTGTTTTTATAATTTATTTCCATTTATAACACAAAAATAATGTTTAAAATTTAAATTTATGATTGAGATACTTTTTTATCTTTGAGATACTTTGTATCTTTAAGATACTCTTTATGTTTTAAATAATTTTTATTCATTTTTATAATTTATTTTCATTTTTAATGCAAAAAAGCTTTAAATATGGATGTTAAAGATACTTTTCTAAGTTTAAGATACTTTTGTATCTTCACAGTACAGATTTTGTATTAAAAAGAAATTTTTTCACTTTCAAATTTAAAAATTTTCTTTCGTTTCGTTTAATCACACATAGTTAATGCCTTGTCTGATGCGTTTTCTTTCAAAGTTTAGACGTTAATGAACCTTTTCACTTTTCTTCAACATATGCATGCAGGCATGGCTGTCTGTCCGTATGTCTATCTTCAATGAGCATAAATAAAAATCGATTTTTTTTTCTTTTAAATTTTTTTGCACTTTTAATTGATTTTCAATCAAAAGACAAAAATATCTAAAATAACAACAGCAACAACATCTTTAACAATGAGAAAAAGAGAAAAAACGAATTCCTTTAAAGTTCCGGGTTTTTTTTTCGTTCGCAACGAATGAACCAATAAATTAACACAACAACAACGACAACAACACTAACAGCAACAATAAAAACAAATAATCATCACGGTAAATTGCAAGGCAACCTCAAACTTTAATGTTAAACGACAACAACAACAATGATAATAACATTAAAAATAAATTTCAATTGCAATGCAGACGACGACGACAAAACAAAAACAACAACACAACCAAAAAAAAATAAAAGAAACAATTTTAAGAGACTAAAATCAATGACACTGATTTACAAAAACAAACAAAACATACCTAGTACTCTCGCTAAGGAAAACACACGCACACACACATAGCCTTAAACAATACAAAAATAACACACACTCTCTACGATCATTATCATTAAGATCTTCATCATAATGATAATAAATATTGTTTACGGTTTTTTTTTTCTTTCATTTTGTGAAAGTAAACACAAATACTCTCTCACTTAATACTTGCTCTCAACAGCCTCCCAAAAAACACACAAACAAAGTATGGAAGCCATAACATAAAATTGTCAACGCACAATGAACTTGATCGATCGTAATGTATGGTTGGGAACAACGAACAGACGACGACGACGACGACAACAATGCTTAAAAGTAAACAAATCATTTATACACACACACATATATATATATATCTAAAGGCCCTTTTAATGAAACCAAACAACAAAAAAAAAGGAACAACATGATTCCAAAGTAAAGAACAAGCACGCGTCTGATGTGCCCAATTTGGTAAAGAAAATGCAAACAACATAGCAATACAAGGCTCCCTTTGCCCTTTAGAAAAACACATACACTCATACATACATACATACATACATACATAACTAAGCGAACGAAACTATTGCATTTAAGAAGAAAGCAATTCCTGAGTCAGAGAGTAAAAGGAGTATTTACTCTCTCTTCCTCTTCATTTTTAGTTCCTTGTTTCTTGGAGATCATTTATTATTTACCGTTAGTTCTAAGAGTGTGTGTATTGTATACACAAGTGAGTAAATCTGTTATGTGTAAGTGTTATTAATTCATAAATAGTATGTCAAGGCAAATAAATAAGAGAAATGGTACTTTTTCAGTAATAAGAACATAAAATGGTACCTTTTTTTTATTCAAATAAATATATAATAGTAATTACTTCGGATAAAGGAATATAATTTAGTACTTTTTTATTACTTATTTCAAGGCAAATATATAAGAGAAATGGTACTTTTTCAGTAATAGGAACTTAAGTTGGTACTTTTTTTAATTCAAACAAGTATGTAATAGTAATTATGTACTTATTATAAAGGAATATAATTTAGTACCTTTTATTACTTATTTAAAAAAATATAAATCCATATAAAAAATAGTACTTTTTTACAAACGGATATAATTTGGTACTTTTTTATGAATAGTAAAAAATACATACTTTCAAACACATACAAAATGGTACTTTTTTGTAATACGAATATAATTTGGTAAACACTACTATTACATAGTAATTACTTCGGATAAAGAAATATAATTTGGTACTTTTTTATTACTTATTTAAAAAATGTAAATATATATAAAAAATGGTACTTTTTTTAAAAAAGGGTATAATTTGGTACTTTTATACACATACAAAATGGTACTTTTTAGTAATACGCATATAATTTGGTACATTTTCTGTAATTTTATACATAAAAGCGTATATAAAATGCATGTAAGTTCAAAAATAGGCCGTTTTCTGACACATTTCAGCGTTTTGTGCGTGAAAAGTTAATAAAATAAAATTTTTTTGGTCACATTGGCCCCCATAAATGCTGAAACTGTAACACCACTAACCCTTGACTGTACTCTACTGGAAGAAATGTTGGGATTTATCTATTACAGTAGAATATTGATGTAGTCGCCGTAGTCTAGCAGGTAGTGTGTTCGCTTATTAGACGTAAAGCCCGGGTTCGAACCTCAGACCAGACATCAAAACGAAATATGAAATCCTCTGAGCAGAACCTGCCATGAAAAAGTTTCTCAAAATCTGTCGTTCGGAGTCGACGTTAAACTGTAGGTCCCGCCACTCAAGTGTAAAATTAAGGCACACAACATGAGTGGTGTGAGAAGCTAGGCCGTAATCCTAACTGAAGGGTTGTAATGGCCAATTATGTATGTATGTATGGTAGAATATTGACATACATCAGAGACTCCGAGATAGATAGATAGGTAGATAGGCATTTAAAACTTTCAATTATGTCTGGAAATCATTTCACATTAAACGCAACACCAAGTGGCGCATATTTAACTTCAACGTAAAGCCTGTCTTTACGTAACCTGATGCGTAAACTACAATAGGGGAACCACCGCAATGTCAGGCCCATTAAACATGGAGACAACAGGTTTAAGATGAAATACGGAAGGGGCTTACATCATGGAATGAAATAAAAAAATATTAGCAATTTGGAGAGGATGTTTAAAAAGACTTTATTGTAGTTCTATGGATGATAGTTAGAATAATTGGTATACATATGTATGTTAACTGCATTCTTTTCTCATCTTTCGGACAATATAAAGATTCTAAACCAAAGTACTGTTCATTTTTCAAGATCTAGAACAAATTTAGCTAGGCCGTAATCCTGACTGAAGGGTTGTAATGGCCAATTATGTATGTATGTAGAATAAATCAAAATGCTTTCGTGTCGATTCTACTTTAAAGTGAAATATACTCCAGTAAGAGACTTTCAAATGATTCGAATATACTCATCTTTTACTACTTTTACTCATTGCTGATCTCTAGTAAGAATGCAATGCGCCCCATCACTGTTAACAACGACCATCTCTGTTGTAAAAATGTAAACAAACATTCTATAAGGCTTAATAAAATGGGGTGGTGAATAAAGTGAAGGAGAGCAAGGAGAGCAAGTGTGTATTGAGACTATGTTGAGCTCTTTTTAATAAAAAATGCCACAACAACAACGACAACAAACAGACAAACAAACAAGCATTGAGAATTTTTATTAATACTGTTTTCAAATGTACTTAATATTGTTGTGTGGATGGAATGCGCTGCTGAATGTCTTGTGTGCACTTGTCTGTACAAGTTTTATAGTGGATTAATAATGTTGTTGTTCTTGTTATTGCTTTTGTTTTTTTTTTGTATTCTTTTTTGCTTTATAAAGATTAGTTGTTGTAATTTATTTACTTTAACAATTTTATTTTCATTGTGAGTGGTGTGTGTGAGTAAATGTAAGCGGTTTTTTATTCTTCTTGTATTCTTCATCATTGATGTTGTTGTTGTTGTTGCATTTTGCATAAATTGTTTTCTTTTTGTATGTAAGGTATGTACGTATGTACATATACATGTAGTTGTATTGTAATTGATTTAAGTGAACGGTATTTTAGCGTGTTGTGTTGATTTTATTGCTGCTGTGTATTAAATAAATTGAGAGGGACAGAGAGAGGGTACGATTTTAAAATTTATGCTGAATCAAGACAATATTTTATGTGACTGAGTAGAAATTATTATTGTTGTTGTTGTTATTATTGTTATTTAAAGAGTATTTAGTTGCATTGCCTGTTATTATTAATGATTATTATGTGACTGGTTGAAAAAAAAAGTATTTTAAATAAGTTTTCTTGCGTTGTTGTTGTAAATGAGGGTTCTCAATAACAGTAACAGTGTCGTATTGCATTTAAAGTGGGAGATATAAAATTAGGCAAACATTAGAATAAGAAATTACGACATTACCACTCTTTTCAAAATAATTTTTGTGTTTAAAAAGCTTAAAAAAATTAAAAAAAAAATTAAAATTTATTTTAAATTTATTTCATGGTTAAACACTTTCATTTTCTTTTTATTTCAATTTTTTTTTTTAATTTTTTTTCCTTTTTTTCTTGAATTTTGCCAACATTGTAAGGCACAGCATGCATGCATGTGTGTAGAGTTTATAAATAAAATATAAATTTTGCCTTTGGCATTTTTAAAGTTTTATATTTGAAAGTTCAAAGTTATTTTTAAACGAAAAAAAAGAAGAAGAAAATTTAAAATGTATTAATAAAACTTAAACGAAATGACACGTAATTGCTTTTTTCTTTTATTTTTTTTAGAAAAAGTCAATTGGAGCTCTTTAAAAATCTATTTATTTTACTACAAGATACAAAAGTATCTTTAAGATACATTTTAAAAATTTATAATTTTGCCGTCTAGAGTTAATTTTAAAGGCGTTTTTATTAAAACAATTAAAGAAATTGTAAAAACTCTATATATTATACAGAAAGATACAAAATTATCTTTAAGGTACATTTTAAAAATCTATAATTTTGTTGCCTAGAGTTAATTTTAAAGCCATTTTTTATTAAAACAATCAAAGAAATTGTAAAAACCCTGTATATTATACAGAAAGATACAAAGGTATCTTTAAGATACATTTTAAAAACGTATAATTTTGTTGCCTAGAGTTAATTTTAAAGCCATTTTTATTAAAACAATCAAAGAAATTGTAAAAACTCTTTATATTATACAGAAAGATACAAAGTTATCTTTAAGATACATTTTAAAAATTTATAATTTTGTTGCCTAGAGTTAATTTTAAAGATATTTTTATTAAAACAATTAAAGAAATTGTAAAAACTCTATATATTATACAGAAAGATACAAAAGTATCTTTAAGATACATTTTAAAAATGTATAATTTTGTTGCCGAGAGTTAATTTTAAAGCCATTTTTATTAAAACAATTAAAGAAATTGTAAAAACTCTAACTAATATACAGAAAGATATAAAAGTATCTTTAAGATACATTTTAAAAATGTATAATTTTGTTGCCGAGAGTTAATTTTAAAGCCATTTTTATTAAAACAATCAAAGAAATTGCAAAAAATTTATTTACTCTACAAAAAGTTACAAAAGTATCGAAGCCAGTGTCACGATTGAACTACCTCACAAATTCTATGCAGTATAGGTAGCCAAGATAATGGATAACTGAGCAATACAAAGGCATAAAATGAGTTCTTAAACCTCTCTCTCAATCAGATATGCAGGCCAAGACGGACTAATTAGTAAAGAAATTAGATAGTGGCACTGACGTAACAGACTTTTGTGAAGAATCTAAGACTGGAGCTTGAGGCTAAGACTTTTGCTGTTTTGAAGGCTATTCCGGTTATTGGAGTCAGATTGCCCTAAGGAGGATAGGATCGGTCTGGCATAAGTCAGTAGTGATTAGTAATTGCTTGCACTATATACATGTACATGCATATGAACCGAACCAGTTCAGATCGGTCTCTGTTTAGTTCCTGAGAACGAGAGGTGCAGCAGTGAATTGCATCATGTCACAGACCATTGAAGTCTCAGATGCAGATGACCCTTGCAGGATCTGACTCGTACATACACTTGCGAATAAAGACTTGCATGGTTCAAATATGACATTAGGAGGTTTATTTCGGTCAAAGGTTAACCAAGTACATAACCAGCAGAAGTAGCTGTACGTACCTGGCACTGAACGATTGGATATCATGATGTGGAAAAAGATTAGACCCCCTTAAAAACCACTGCCGAGTAATATTTGGAGAAGGGTCCTGTAAACCAATCGATACCCTAGGAAAACACGGGCTTAGGACGAATCTCAGTGAAATATACTCATAGGGACTCCATGCTGCTTTGGTTTTTTTTAACTGCATGAGAAATATTGACAACGATGGTTTGAAAGTTGGGAATGTCAAACTGTGCTGTCATAATAAGTCTTTTAAGTAACAAGAGGCTACCTTTATACAGAATGGGGGTCTACTGAACCATGCTAAGTGGATCTTTGTTTTCAAATGTTAACCAGCTAAACAACAACAAGCTTTTGGATGCAACAAGCGCTCTAAATAATTGATATATTCACAAGAAAAACATGCAAAATTGTTGTTTTAACAAAAATAATTTAAAAATATTAAAATTTTCAAAGTGTACCTATTATTTTCACAAACACTGTATACTAAAATTATATTTAAATCTCATCGTAAGCATAAGATTGTTTTTATTTTGTATTAAATCTTGTTAGTATTTTTTAAAAAAATATTTTTTAAAACCAATAAACTGAATATATCGGTTATTTGTTTTTTTATTTCTTTTAATTTTCAAAGTGTACCTATTATTTTCACAAGCACTGTATATTGAAATTATGTATATTTAAATCTCATCGTAACCATAAGATTGTTTTTATTTTGTATTAAATCTTGTTAATATTTTTTTTTTAAATATTTTTTAAAACCAATAAACTGAATATACCGGTTATTTGTTGTTTTTTATATTTCTTTTAATTTTTTATTTATTCTTTTTTTTTTTTTAATTTTTTTTTTATTTTTTAAATAATTTTAAACCAGAAATTGTAAACACAATACGTTTTTAATATTTTTGTATCGATTTCATGCAAATTTTTTTTATTTATTTTATTTTTAATGCTTAAAATACGCTTTTGTTTACTTGACACGTTTTAAATAAATATTTTATTCATTTATTTATATTTTGTAACACTTTATTATGTTATTTTATTATTTTTTTATTTAATTTTTTATTTAATTTATATTTTCGCACACTTTTTCTGTTGATATTTTGATTTATTTACGCTCTTTTGCATTAAAATTACTCTCTTTAAACACACAAACAAACAAATACCGTAAATCACCTTAGAAACCCTTTTTTTACACAGACTTTGCGCTGGCCTTAAGGTTTGTTTATTTCACGTAAACAATTAGAAGCAAACAACAACAATACGCAAACAAATTGACAAAAAAAATAGTATGGTAGCGAACGCGTTTTGTTTTTGTTGTCTTTACAGCATCTATATACCTATTATGTTTACTTCACAAAAAAAAACACTTCTTACTTCGTTTTAACGCGCTATTCACGCTTAATGTACCAGACTCTGTATAAGACTAACTTTAAGGCACACAGATAAAACACAGCTCAAGCACCATAATACCATAAAAATGATACAAAAAAAACAAACACAAAATCAAACAAAAACATATTCAAACACATTTAATGGTCACCACACTATGTATACCAAAATAAAACTCCAACAGAAAATAAAAATTTTATAAAAAGAAACCAACGGCAATTGCCAACAACAATAAGAGGAAAAACAAAAACAAAAACAAAATCAACTGTAAAACACAACAAAGTTGTTACAAACCACTCTATGGCTTAATAAGTAAATATCAAAACACTTACAAAAAGAGACACAGAGAGTGAAAGAGAGAGCGGGAGACAGCAAAAGAGAGAGCTTATGCTTTAAAAGAAAAATAGAGAATATATAGTACTTACAAGAGAAAATCATAATGTATATTGAATTAATAACAAGTAATTACACGTTTTATTACGAGTATTATTATAGTCTTGGTTCGTTTTTTTTTCTTTCTTAATAAAAGAGTATCTTCTTACAGCAAAAATACAGTTTTAAACCTTTAACAAAAGGAGAGCACAGTTATAAGCAAAGCACAACAACACTAGCACACTCAACTAAACAAAATAAAACAGAAGCCTCACCTATATTTGTGAGAGACACGGCTCTTGATTACTAATAACAGTGATGTTACCATCACACTAATTTTAAAAAACGTTTGTTTAAAAACAATCAAAAATAACATTTTTAAAGCAAAACTAAACAATGTTTTGTAGAAACACGTAAAGAATTTATTTTTTAATAGTAGTTTAGAGAAGTAATTGGTTTAGGCCTCCTTAGGAATCCTTTTTCCAACTGATCTATTAGTTAGACTTTATAAGGGAGATTATAAAATCCGCAAGTTATCCTAACTCAGGTTTAGCCACCTAAAACGGAATGGTTATTAAGTCTGAGTAGAAAATCTTTCAGAATCCTTATAAGTTCCTTAACGAGGCATTAATCAAATTGGTAGGGCACAACCCCCTCTATCCATACTCCTGTAGCTATATTTCTAGTCTTTCAACACATTGCGCATTATGAATAGAGGTCATCTCCTGAACTTTGGTTAGTGAAACACAGATACTCCTGCAGAGTTTGCTATAATGAAGGAAAATCTGAAACCCTGAAGCAAATGCTATGTTCCTGCGCTGGTATTTGGGGTGTAGGCCGGGTTCTTTTAATGGTCTTGAGGAGTTGGTCCCTGTTAGAATCTCTGTTGTTGAGTTTAATTTTTTAGGTATTAATTGTGTTGTAAGGCATTTGCGTTTCTAGTTTTCCTTTTTTTATCTTTTTCGCTTTTACTCGCTCTCTCTTACTCTTTTGTCTTTTAATCCCGCCAATGAGTCATCCCGATCTATCCTCAGAGCGATTTAACATTTTCCTAACTCAATACGTCTGTAAGGCAGCGGTTCGGACGTCCAATTACCACATCACTTTGAGATGGTATAGCACTAGATTCCGAAATCAAACAAAATGAGATACCGAACAAAGGCCTTTATAGAGCCTTCAGGGTAGTTTTACTGTCAACACATATCACGTAAGAATCAGCATTTGAAGAAAACAGGTCAGTAACGGTCTCAATGGCCTTCGAAATAGCAAACAACTCCGCTTTAAAGGCGCTGCAATTGTCATTGCATCAGTGCCTGCATTGAGTTTCAATTGATCGATGATAAGCCACGGTGGGGAATACCCACAGAACCAAATTCAGAATGGAATTTCTCAACCCGAAGAGAAACATGAAATTAGGAACCATAAAGTCGTTGGAATATTGTAGAAAAACATTCAGAATACATGCATAATTGGCCATTACAATCCTTCAGTCAGGATTACGGCCTAGCTGCCTTAATTTTATACTTTAGTAGCGGGACCTTTTCCCAACGACAGATTTTGAGAAGCTTTTCTGCTGAGAGGAAGTCGCCGAAGAAATATTTCTTTCATATTTCATTTTTGATGTCTGGCCTGGGGCTCGAAACCGGGCTTTACATCTAATAAGCGAACACACTACCTACTAGACTACGGCGACTCCTAAATATTCAGAATGCCGGAGTCAACTTTTGAGGGCTGTTTCCAACAGAACGATTCCTTATTTTCTCTCTCCCTTATCTTGTTTTCGACATTTCTCTTCTTCACTATTCACTGTCTAGGATAACGCCGAGGTAGTTGACCTCATAAGAGAGTTTAAGATCCATTCAACCTGACTTTGGCATCCTGAAGGTAACAATCGTTTGCCTATGTAAAAATAAAACAAGTACCGCCTTGTTGAGGTTTGTACGCAGGCTGTATAGGGAGCTCAGTGAGTTCCCTTGCTGGAGATAATTTTTCTATAAGAACTAACGCTTACAATAATAGTCTGAAAGCCAACATTAACAACACTGCTCTTGTATTATTGTATGAACCAAGTGCATAGAAGAGAGTGAATGAGAAAGAGAGAGAGAGAGAGTAATTGATTTTCTATTAATTTTTAAATAATTGGAGTTTTAAAAAAGTCTTGTGTGTGCACACAAGCATTACGCACGCCAAAGTAAAGCGTGCATAGCAATAATGAAAACAAAACAAAACAAACCAGGAATAATAACAGCAACAACAACACCATGGCAACATGCTATATTGCAGTGTATTTGTTTTGTTTTACCTATGCAGTGTAATGCACAAGCAATAGAATTTAATGTCACTTGTTGCGGTTTATGTTTTATTTCCCTTTTTTATTTATTGTTTTTATTTCGTTTTGTTTTATTTTTTATATTTTGATTTTAAATTTAAATTAAAATTTAATTTTCATTACAAATTTTTATCACTCACAAGGCATGTGGAAACGGATTTTTCTGAAGAAAAATTTTCGAATTTTTTTTTTCATTTCCTTTGCAACTTTTACTTTAAAAAAATTCCCCTTTGGCCATATGGAAAATAAAAATAAAAGTGCAAAGAGAGAGAGAGAGAGAAGAAGAAGAAGATGAAGAAAAAATGCAATTTGTTTATAATAATTGTTATTAAATGCAATAGAAATGTGAGTGAAAGACGTTTCCAATGATGCCATGACTTGGTGGTTGACTTGGTTGGCTTGGTAAGTAATGTATGTATGTATGTATGTTTGCTTTGAAAGACAAGCCATGCCAGCATACAATATTGGCCCGTAAGTAATAAAAAAAATACCAATGAAATCCTTGTCATACGAAATTGAAAATTTTATTTCGAAAAAATAAAAAAATTCAACGAAAAATGGAAAAATTTCATTTCACTTTTACTTTCAAACGAAAAACGTTTTTCTCTTTTCTTTAAATATTAAATTAGCATTTATTTATTATTAGTTAATAATGAGAAGATAACATTACAGAAAAGATACATACATAAGTACATATGTACGAACATACTTAGGTAGCATGACATATTTACAGGGGTCGTATCCAGAAACATACCTGCATATGATTTCAAAACTGCCCTTTTCACAATGCTGTCACTTGTAAAATATCTTTCATTTGAAGTAGCATTTATTTAGTGACAATTTTGTTGCTTACGAATATAATTTAGTCTTTGCTTGGCAACTTCTAGAACTTATTGTTGATTTGTTATGGTAATTTGTTCTAGATTTCTATCTTATATGACCTTTCTATAAAACTACAAGTAGTTGCCGTAGTCTAGTAGGTAGTGTGTTCGCTTATTAGACGTAAGGCCCGGGTTCGAACCCCAGGCCAGACATCAAAACGAAATATAAAAACAAAATTTCTTCGGCGACTTCCTCTCAGCAGATTTCTGGCAAAAACTCTGAGAGTAAACAAACCTGCCATGAAAAAGTTTCTCAAAAATCTGTAATTCGGAGTCGACTTTTAACGGTAGGTCCCGCCACTGAAGTATAAAATTAAGGCACACAACATGAGTGGTGTGAGAAGCTAGGCCGTAACCCCGACTGAAGGGTTATAATGGTCAATTATGTATGTATATATGTCACCTGTAAAATATCTTCCATTTGAAGTAGCATTCATTTAGTGACAAGTTTGTTGCTTACGAATATAATTTAGTCTTTGCTTGGCAACTTCTAGAACTTATTGTTGATTTGTTATTGTAATTTTTACTTGATTTCTGGCCTTTCTATGTACCTGTCAAGACAACAAGCCGTTAAATATGCTTTATCAGAGGTACGATTTACGAATATGAAGCATTTAACAGCCAAAGATTGCTTAAGAATAGTTAAAGTTGACAGCAAAAGTGTTGATTTAAACGTGACCACTTTTCGTTCACTATGGCGTCCACCTAAGCAAGGAGTTGGCAAAATTATAATGAATTTCTAAAAGACGGATAGCTTTACAGGAAGCGGTTGAAACACTTCACAAATGATCTGATCTGTATAATGTATAATGATGGCTTGGCCAGCATTAAATTCCTTCCGTTACGTAGTTAGTCCACATTCGCTGTGTACTCGTATATAGGCAGTCACTTGGTATATTACAGCGACTGACAGGTCGTGTAAATCCGGCCACACAGGCAGTTCACTTGTTCAATTGCGTTTTTGCGAACGATGACGACAGTGTACGGTCAATTACGCGAAAATTTGCAAAACTGTGGTACGAAAGCGCCATCTCGAAAGGTTTAAGAGCGTAAGCATCCAATACATTACGAGAAAAATTTTGGAAGGACTCACTTAGGCCGCACAGCCCTTGCGCTGACCAACTTCTTCCTTTTCACTAATTTTGGTGGGACTTGGTTAGTACAGGGACTGCGTTCACCCGTGGCATCACAGCGGGCCGCTATGCGTGCTCAAGTGAGCTTTGTGATATCAGAGCTACCACTCTGACCTAACCTAACCGGCCGCATTGAACCCATTGTGCTACCACAGTTTATCCGCTATCCTCTAGTCTCAAAACCAATCGGAGCTTCTGATGAATCGATTTAGGCTGCCAATGTCAATCCTTGACAGTTCCAGTCCAGATCATCCATGTAGTAAGTACCCAAGTACTTCCTTCTCCTTTGGCACAAAGCCGGGCATGTACCCAGCAGGTGAGAGATAGTCTCATCTTCTTCCTCATCTCTGCAGCTTCTGCAGAAGTCGTTAGCAAGATGTCTAATACATTATTCCGGGCCTCTGTTCTAGTGAAAGGCATGCCGATGATTTGACCTTCCATCGAATGATTTCTGTAGGAATTGTGAACCCTGCGAAGAGAGGAGGAGACTGTCTTTATGTTTATGTCTCAGACCTAGTTCCATTCAAATGAAGAGGCGGAGGTTCTCATTTTCTATCAGCTCTGATTGAAGCCTCTAAAACAAGAATTGCTGCATCGGACGATTTATTTAGCAGTCCAGATGGTTTTCTAGACGGATGAGCCGTCTCGAAAGGGTTAAGAGCATAGGCATTCAATACATTATTCCAGGCCTCTGTTCTAGTGAAAGGCATGCCGATGATTTGACCTTCCATTGAATAATTTCTGCAGGAATTGCGAAGCCTGTGAAGAAAGGAGGAGACTATCCTTACGCTCATGTCTCAGACCCAATCCCTTCCAAATGAAGAGGCAGAGGTTATCATTTTCTATCGCCTCTGATTGAAGCCTCTGAAACAAGACGATTTATTTAGCAGTCCAGATGGTTTTCTAAAGTAACTGGGCCTAAATGGGATCTTATCCTACAGGAAGGGCTCGCTAACCTAATCCTAATCCTTAGGCTGAGGACCCTTGGCAGGGCCTTCTTTGAGAGTTTGAACTCTGTGTCGATAGCCGACATCAAGGCTCTTCACAGATTCATTAGTGGCTGAGGCTGGTTGAGAGGCGCTAGGGCTTCATCAGGGTAGTCGCGCTCTCCCTTCTTTGTTGGGTCTATGTGACCCCTCCGCTTCCCATTCTCCCTTTCCTATCTCCTCTCCTTTATATCCTATTTCCTCTCTTATCCTTCCTCTTTAAGGACGTTGTACAATGGGTCAATTCGACCTCCGACCTCCTCGACTTGTCTTAATTGACAAGTACACGTCCTCTAACCTAACCTAACCTAACCTAATCCTTAGCATGACCTCTTAAAAGTTTCCATCTGATGCGATTTTCATAAGGTAGGTAGAGATGGCTGTCCACCGAAAGAGTTTGAATGGACACACTTAAGCCCCACATCAGACCCAATGTAATGTAATGGCTACACTTAGGCCCCACAGGGTTCATTGTGATATAACGGTTCTGCAAAAATTGATTTTGAAATACAAGGTCCTTCGAGGTACATATGTACAACAAAGTTTTTAAAGAAATTTAAATTGCAATACAATGGCAACTCTGGGTTATAGTGTTATGGTCTAGTTTTAATTTTCTAATAAAACGAATGCATTTTTTAAGGAAAGACAACGCCGCCGCCGTATTTTATGAAACCTAAGACAAGGAAAAATGCCACTGTTTTAGTCCAATTTTTTTTGTTGTTGTTTTATTTGTATTTTTATTTGATTTTTATTAGAATTCTTAACTCATTTAAATTCTAAACGTTGACGTTTTTTTTAAACAAAGAATTCTTTGGTAATTGTAAGTGGTTTAGAATTAATTTTTTTTTTTTTTATTTTTGTTGTTGTTGTTGTTGTTGCTGCTGTTGTTGTAAAACTTGAGTTTCGTTTGAAATAAAAGTGACATTAAATTCTCGAACGTGTTCAAAATATTCAATGACAGACAGACATTAATTTATTAAAACCGAAAAAAAAAAACGAGTTTAAAAATAATAAAAAAAAAATATAAAAAAAATATAAAAAAATAGAGAAAAAATATGTTTATTATAGTATTTAATATTTAATTAAAGAATTTATTTGTTTAAAAACAATTAAGGCTTCTAAAACCATAAAAAAGTATGAGATGTGCTGAGAAGAGAAGAGATGTAAAATTTTTTAATTTTGCTACTCTTCATGGCAATAGCTGGGCATTAGGTGAAGGATAGTCTCCTCTTTAAATCCAAAAAATTCCTAACAGTGCGATAGATAGGGGGCCAAGCGGTTTCCGCAGGATAGGAATATGCGATCATAGCTCCCTCGGAGCCTCCAGCCTGTACCCTATCAAGACCGTTAGCGCGTGACATCGTCACATTGTGCTAGAGGTGGCCGTGCCCTTCAGCAAAACACTACAGATCTCGACTGGGGAGTCAAAAAACACCGCCCTCTCAGCCGGGGCACGACCCCTTTTCTTTTCTTCTGACCACTCCTCACCCCCACCTGTTTCGGATTTGATTGCCTTGAGCTGGTGGCTGTAGCTTTCTGAATTTAGTTGTATATGCACGGTAACACCGGCCTGAAATCCGCAGTGTGTCCAGGCTCGGGCCACAGCCGCCCCCGTCCCGTTAAAATCCTGGCAGGCCTCAAAATACGTTCCTTGTCCGTCGCCGTTAAGTTGGCGGTGTAGGTTCGGTTGAGAAGACTCCCGATTAGTACCCAGTCTGGCTCTGAGCACCTGTCCCCACAAGGGCTGGTGCCAACCCTCGCGTGGTCTCCCTGCTTGCATAGATAACCACGGGACCACATTGCGGGCAAGGATAGCGGCTTTGAGTGGGGACCCATTTGCAATGAATTCGAACCTCAACCCGATAGATGACCTTTTCTTATTCATATCAGACCAGCAGAGCTTAGCAGTATCGCTAATGAAGTTAAAGTTCTCAATAAAAAAGGCCGAAGAACACCTAGTTTTACTGAGGCAATCGAAACAGCCATGATGTGTAACAAATTACAGATTGTGAGTTCCATACCAGCCATGATCAGTTCATTAGAAGTGTAATTTCCGACAATATCTCTACATTCTGAAGCCCATATAAGAGCGGTCTTTGAATGAGAAATCTCCAACATTCACAGACTAGGACGAGCAATTTAAGAAATTTTCTGGAAATTTTCCATCCGCCAACTATTGTGCCCTTTCAATATGATCATGAATTCTGCATGGAATAAGGCTGCAGTGTTCAGCTGCCTTAAAACATATCCCACAGCGTTCTGCCTAGCATATTGGGACCTTACTGGGAACTTTAGGATTATTAGACCACACACTATCTTCGAATGTGCACGCTGGCAGAGCTATCGCTCTGTACTGGCGTCAACAGTTGGAAAGATCACGATCGCTAACATTGTCAAGATTATGATTGCGAATATTGAAAATTGGTCCTCAACGGTTGGTGAATTACGTGGAGCGCATTCTAAGACTAAAGAAGAGAGATTTTAAGGCTGCAGAACATGTAGGCATGCTGGCTTAGATGATACTGGCACACGTGTCAAACGAAATTCGAAACAGGGACCTGGACGAAAGGAATAGTGGAGACGCTTAGATGTCTGCTTAACTTTCGATACGTAATCTGGACGGAGATATGAACACGCAAGGGCCAAAGGGCTAAAACGACTCCACTCCGAAGTAATACCACCCTAGTTCCGGAGTGGACACAATAAGTCCACGAGAGACGAGGGAGGGGGGATTTAGTGGGTGAGCCCCACACACGAAGGATGTGACGACTTCCTCTATGGTGGGGTTAGGTACATTTACCCCTCCTCGGCGGAAAAAAAGGAAAAAAGACTAGAAGTTCTAGGTTGACATCCGTAAATTATATCTCCCATTAAGAAAATCATAAGGAACCACCGTTATATGTCTAAGTCCTTTCAATATTGAGGCATATCTATAACCAAAGACTTGAATTGTCAACAATTCAGCCTTCTGCTTCAATAGCAAGTCAGAGTTGAGCTAAATGGCTGCAGAAATGCCTTAGATGAAGTGAAACTGAACATACTGGTGATCAAGACAGATAACTTACTGCGCATTCTGTCTATTAGTACTCAGTGCAGCAGGCATTTGCTCAACGTCTGAAGAATCTGAATCGACTGGGTAGGGAAAATAGGGTTACCATCTGCTGAAATCCAGGTCATGTGGGTCATTCCACCGCGCTGATGAGGTCAAAACCCTTCTGTGTAGTGTTAGGGCATGTTTGAAAATATATGCTCAACGAAAGGGAATATAAAGAGAGACAAAAAGACTCTTCACAAACCAAATGGGTTTGGTGGCAATGAAAGCTTTCGTTGTTGAGAAATAACAATAAGTGGAGACCTGAGTCATGCATCAGACTATCCAGATACAGTTCGAAGTTGATAAACGAATAGATAAAGGTTGCTGCAAGTTAACCTAAGACTACACTTATTCAGAATGGCTACAGCAATGCATCAGTTGAAGTGGAACCGAGTGCGCTGGTGATCAAGACAGCTGACTTCCTGAGCACCGTGTCTATTAGTCTGCAGTGGCGCAGTTCATAAAACACCGTTCATAAAACCTGAGCAACGTAAAGTGTGGTCCTAGGGTCCTCTTAGAAGTGTAAAGTGCTATGATCACTGCTTTTTACTTGGCATTACGTGGCGAAAGGGGAGATGTATACGAGAAAAAAGGTTTCAATCAATCGAAACTTTTGCTGGCTAATTACAATAGGAAGAGATTTAAGTCATGCACACGACTTTCTAGAAGTTGCCTAAGCATATTAACTGGCCTATTTACCGGCAGACAGGCTCAAAGAACACCTTAAATCCAATATATGGCTTCGGTGATGAGGAAAACGATTAACTATACAACGATAATGTATTTCTAAGGGAAGCACTTGGCTTAAGTACTAGTTTAGGGAGTTTTTCCAACTGATACCAAAATACTTGCTGAGAGTTGTCTGGTCAACAGAATTGGAAGACTTAAAAGGGATAACCCACATAGATTGAGGGCAATACAATAAAACGTATGCAGAGAAATCAAGTGAACATTTTTGCAGTCGATGTAAATACGAGTAGCATGGATAATAAAATATTTTTTCAATTCAATAAAATATTTTTCTCCGTTAGAAAAGACAAGAAACTTTCTAAATAAATTAAATTTAAATGTGAAATAAAATAATAAAAAACAGGCCATTATACAAGTCATTAATAAATAGTTTATTGAACACAATAAATGATTAATAACTATTAAAACGATTCATTTATTATAGTGATCATAAAATGAATGTGCCAATAATACGGAATAAAACTGAAGACAAGACAATAAAAAAAATGTGAATAAATTTTAAAACACACAGACTAAATGATGCCCTGCATCACTATGTCAGGATCACTTAGGTGCCACCACTCATGGATGAAATTAACACAGACAACGACATGGTTGGTGCGAGAAATTAGGTTGTAATCTTGACTAAATGGTTGTAATGATCAACTAAGTAAGTGGGTTAGGCTTAAATGGGCCCAATGCGGCCTAAATGAGTCCCTCCAAATTTTTTTTCGGATGGGCAGCCATCTCTACATACCTACCTTCCTAAGTAGGTTAGGCAGCCGCTTCACTGGGCCTCACCGCCTGTGAGTGAAGGTCCTGTAAGATGCTGTTGTAACACTGATACTGATCACTGCTCCTTTATTTAATTATAGCTCCTGGTTGATATCTCTCAGCCCTCCTAAAAGTTTTATGAAAATGTGAATTTTTCCCATATCACCTTTGACTAGACATGCCCTGCCATTAAATTCTGAGTGTCCAAGAATTCTACTTCTTACGTTCCCAAGCTCGGGATGATGACAGAGAAGATATTGTGTGGTATCATCTTCTCCATCCATCGCTGCTGGTATTCCCAGTGTCCTGGCGTGAACATGCAGAGGCCAGTGTCTTTTGTTATCACTGGTAAGAGGTTCCTTCGGTGGAATCTTGTTAAGGTCAATGTAAATACTGTTCTGCAGATATCCATATCGGGCTAGATATGTCTGGTGTCTGGCTGTCTGGTGGTCTCATTATCCCATCTTACTTTTGTCAATGAATGGAGTCATTGTCAGACCGTCTGTGTGCCTCCCTGCAGAGGAGCGCCCGTCTTATGTAGGAAATCATTCACAATTTCCGTGGCGTCAGCTTTAGCAAATGCGTAGGCGTTGTCTTTAACTTTGATGGCCCTGTGCTCAGAAACCCAAATGAGGGTAACCGTTGAATGTCTCGCTATGTCCTTCAGAGAAAACCGACATTTTTGGGCCATCTTAGATGTGGTGCACACACTCTCTAGGCATCTAATGGCAGCTTTGTTGCATTCGTAAATATGCGAATATCACCATATAACGTACTCTGAAAGCGAATTCGCATGGCGGAAATTTTAAAAGCCATTATTTCAGCCTCTAAACTACTACACCTCCACGTATGTCTGGAGTCATCACTGAATATCTGAATGACATTTATTGGCAGCTGTACACCATTATGTGCGTTGAAAAACCAAAATCGGAGACAAGTTCAAGTATCGTTTAGGTCATAGGAAATATGAATTGCAGTTTTCCTGGTAACTTCTAGAACATACATGTTGATTTGTTGTTGTAATTATTTGCTATCTTTCCTGATATTCCTATTCAACACCACGTTATATTTTCATATGGTTCAAGCATTACAATTAAATAAAATTATCATCAAAATCATAGCTTTATGGTTGTTTGCAAACATGATTTACTACAGGGTCCGCCAAATAACTTTTTTTTTTTGAAAATGCTGTAAAAAAACCACTGAATATTATCTCAAATATATTTTTTTATTTGAAAGTACAATCCTTTCGGTTAATAATGGAAAATAATTTCATTCAAATGGCTGCCTCGGCTGGTCATGCAGTAGCCTACACGATCAGTCCAATTTTTAAGCACATTATCGATTGTGTGCAGCTGTATTTCGCCAATGGCTTCACGAATATTGTCCTTTAAAGCGTCAATTGTCTCTGGCTTGTCGGCGTAACACTTATCTTTGACGGCTCCCCACAAATAATAGTCCAACGGTGTCAAATCGCAGCTCCGAGGTGGCCAAACGACATCAGCTCTGCGGCTGATAATGCGATCTTCAAAAACAGGGCGCAAAACATCGAGTGTAGCTTCGGCTGTGTGGCACGTAACGCCGTCCTGTTGAAACCAAATGTTGCCAATGTCCTCCTCTTGAATTTTTGTGAACAAAAATTCATTCAACATTGCCCGATAACGATCGCCATTGACTGTAACGGCCACTCTTTGCTCATTTTCAAAGAAAAATGGCCCAATTATGCCTCTGGACCAAAATCCGCACCAAACAGTGACTCCTTTTGGGTGCGTCGGCTTTTCAATGTATGCGTGCGGGTTTCCAGTGCCCCAAATGCGACAATTTTGCTTGTTTACATACCCGCCAAGATCAAAATGAGCTTCATCTGAAAAGATGATTTTCAAAGTAATGTCGCAATATTTCCCATCGTTGTTCAAACGTATACACAGCCATATTCGTTCAGAGGAAGGATAAAACTAATTATCTGTCAAATCAGACATGAGCTAAGTGTTACCACTCACGAAATAAGCACTAGTTGAAAAAAAACGTTAGATGGCGGACCCAATATTTCCCCCGACAACTTCTAGAACATACATGTTGATTTGTTGTTGTAATTATTTTCTTTTCTTTATTTTTTTGATATTTCTATTGAATTCAACGTTACATTTCAGCACAACCCATACACTATAAGGCAATAAAAGTATCAACGAAATAGGTGTTCCATTTAGCTGTACTACTGGCAGCCCAAACAGTGATCTCTAACCCCATCTCTATTACAATATACTACCACCATTTAAGGTAGTGATGTGGGGTTATAAAAATTGTTTTTATAGGAACTCATAAAACAATTGCCAGTCATCGGCAGCAGCATTTAAAATATTTTCTAGCTATTGCCGGTATTATTTATGGTTCCATCATAATTATCTTCGCTTAACTACTGTTTTAAAGCGTTAAAGAACTTTTGTACCAACGAAATATACATACTGGTGTCGTTAATTCTTTCATTCATACTCATTTTCTTTAAAGAGGTTAGTGGCACGTTAGTGGAAAATTAATTTTCTTACAATCTTAGTTCTCTACTTCTCTGCTTCTCCCTCCTCAAAAGCATAAGAAAAATTGCTTCCTTTATGATGCTCTTCGCTGGTAGCAGGTAGGCTCATTAAAAATCATTTTCATTTTTTGAAAATTCTTTTTAAAAAATTACTTACAAACGAAATCGTAATTCTTAATGGTTTGTTGATGAAAAAAAAAACGGAAAAAAATAAAAAAAAATTCTTTAAAAACCTCTTAAATGAAGTTGTTACTGAGAAAGATATGCTCATTTAAGTAAACTTTTTAAATGGCTTTCGTTAAGCCTTGTATCTGCTGTGGGATTGGAGTATTTCATTTACAAAATCCAGTAATAAACAGCAATAAATAAACACTTAAAAAGTTGTTTAAAAATAAATTAGAAGAACAGAACAAAACAAAACAAAAGACTTAAGCAACGAACTTGTTCTGTAATGGCAAGTCTTAGCTATATTGTTACTGAGGCTCACACAGAGACAGAGAGGTGAATTGTTTAAACTATGATGGCGAGAGCAAGGTGAAACATTTATCAGCCTGTTAGGGAAAATGTTATCTTAGTCTGGACTAAAACCTTAAAGGAAAATATGCTGACAGGCTCCGGTGTCCTTTTTAAAACCCTATTATATGTAGATAACTTAGTTAGGTTCGGTTAGATAAGGAAGTAGACAAACTTGAGAGGGGACAAGTTTCTACACAAGGTGAAATACTTATAAGCCTGTTAAGGAAAATGTAATCTTAGTCTGGACAAAAACCTTAAAGGAAAATATGCTGACAGGCTCTGGTGTCCTTTTTAAAATCAAATTATGTGTCGATTACTTAAGTTAGTTTAGAAAGAAAGTGATAAACTTGCGAGGGGAGAGTTTCTACACAAGGTGAAATACTTATCAGTCTGTTAGGGAAAATGTAATCTTAGTCTGGACTAAAACCTAAAAGGAATATATGCTGAGAGGCTCTGGTGTCCTTTTTAAATCCTAATTATGTGTAGATTACTTAGGTTAGGTTAGACAAGGAATTAGACAAACTTGCGCGGAGGGGAGTTTTTACACAAGGTGAAATACTTATCAGCCTGTTAGGGAAAATGGAGCCTTAGTCTGGACTAAAACCTAAAAGGAATATATGCTGACAGGCTCTGGTATTCTTTTTAAATCCTAATTATGTGTAGATTACTTAGGTTAGGTCAGGGAGCAAGTGATAAGCTTGCGAGGGGGGGAGTTTCTACACAAGGTGAAATACTTATCAGCCTGTTAGGGAAATGCAATCTTAGTCTGGACTAAAACCTTAAAGGAAAATATGCTGACAGGCTCTAGTATTCTTTTTAAAATCTAATTATGTGTAGATTACTTAGGATAGGTTAGATAAGGAAGTAGACAAACTTGCGAGGGGAGGAGTTTCTAAACAAGGTGAAACACTTATCAACCTGTTAGGGAAAATGTAATCTTAGTCTGGACTAAAACCTTAACGGAAAATATGCTGACAGGCTCTGGTGTCCTTATTAAAACCCTATTATGTGTAGATTACTTAGGTTAGGTTCGGTTAGATAAGGAAGTAGACAAGCTTGCGAGGGGAGGGGAGTTTTTACACAAGGTGAAATACTTATCAGCCTGTTAAGGAAAATATAGTCTTAGTCTAGACAAAACCCTTAAAGGAAAATATGTTGATAGGCTCTGGTGTCCTTTTTAAGACTTAATTTTGTGTAGATTACTTAGGTTGGATTAGAAAGGAAGTGGTAAACTTGCGCGGAGGGGAGTTTTTACACAAGGTGAAACACTTATCAGCCTGTTAGGGAAAATGTAATCTTAGTCTGGACTTAAACCTTAAAGGAAAATATTCTGAGGATTTGGTGTCCTTTTTAAAATCTAAAAATGTGTAGATTATTTAGGTTAGGTTAGACAAGGAAGTAGACAAACTTGCGAGGGGAGGCGGGAGTTTCTACACAAGGTGAAATACTTATCAGCCTGCTAAGGAAAATGTAGCCTTAGTTGGGACTAAAACCTTAAAGGAAAATATGCTGACAGGCTCTGGTGTCCTTCTTAAAACCCTATTGTGTGTAGATTACTTAGTTTAGATAAGGAAGTAGAAAAACTTGCGCTATTGATTCCGAAAAACCTTCTGTGGAGTGTTAGGGTAGGCTTGGAAAAGTATGCTCAACAAAAGGAAAGATAAAGTGAGGCCAAGATTCTTCTTAAACTAAGTGAGTTTAAGGCAATTGAAACTTTTGTTTGGAAACTTTAATAAATAATCGGAATTAACGTTGACGTTGGTAACCGCGCTTTTGATAGGGCACTGCAGTAGACTCATGATACACTTACTCAGTGTGGAGTTTGTCTCGAGCCCAATATGTAGATTCATTAATGATGAGAGTGAATCATTGGGGCACATTCTGTGGGACATTAATATATGCCAGAAGAAATATCTGAGTGCATATAAAGTGTAGTACAGGGAATTGTCGTTGTCAACACCGAAGCATACATACATACATACATAATTGCCCATTACAACCCTTCAGTCAGGATTACGGCCTAGCTTCTCAACATCACTCATGTTGTGTGTGTTAATTTTATACCTGAGTGGCGAGACCTACAGTTTAACGTCGACTCCGAACGACAGATTTTTTTGAGAAACTTTTTCATGGAAGGTTTTATTTTACTCTCAGAGTTTTTGCCAAGAATCTAATGAGGGGAAGTCGCCGAAGAAATATTTTATTTCAGATTTCGTTTTGATGTCTGATCTGGGATACGAACCTGGGCTTTACGTCTAATAAGCCAACACACTACGTACTAGACTACGGCGACGCTCAACACAGGAGCAACATCGTGAAATTTATCAGGACAGTAGGCTTAGAGGAGATACCCTATTAACTTTGAGGGTAGTTCATAGATCCTTTGGCCACAATGCTAAGGCACCTCTTCACTACGTGAAATAATAATAATCAAAACCGTTATTTTGATCTTTGGATTATACTATAAAGGGTTGTAGTGGCCCATATATTGTATGCATTGTAACAAAAGACTTAAGCAACAAACTTGATATTAGAAAATCTCCAAGAAAGTGTTTAAAATTGGTAGACAAAACAAAATTTGTAAATAAAAATCTATAGAATCCCTTGATAATCTCGGATTATCATTAACCTAAAATCTAGAAAATCTCCTCAAATCTTTCTAGTTTTATTTCTTTTGCAAGCAATTTAAACCCGAGATGAAAAGAAGATGCCAAAGAAGTAATTTAAGATTCTTTTTCTTTTCATGTTTTCAAACTTTATTCACATAAAATCAGAAGTTTGAATGAAGACAAAAAGATATAAAGACAGCAACCAACAACCAACCAACAGGCTATGAAACTTTCACTTCAACCTCTAAAACGTTTTTTGGCAGAATAAAACGACAGCTTAAAAAAATCTCTGTGGCAGTCAGTTAAATCAAAACAAAAAAACAAAAAAAGGAAGAGTAGAGAAGACGAAAACAAAAATGTAATGAATAAATCTGACAGTCAAGTAACATATACGGCCACGCCCACATGTGACCATCATGACTTCTACTTATGTGCGGTTTAATGGAGTTTTCCTTTTTTCTATAACTGACTGACTGACTCTCTTTATACGCCTACCCTTACCCTCCCTCCCTCTCTCTCTCCTCTTAAGCAATTTTGAGCTTGCTTAAGCTGTATAGATGGAGATACGAAAGAAATATCATTTGCAACCAGCATTTTCACATTATCGTTGAATTTAATAGCAATAGCAATCACAACAACAATAACAGGAACAACAACAACAACAGCAACAATAGCAAGAAATAATCTTTAAGCATCTAAGAAAACATGCAAAATTGTAATTATTTTTCTATGGCCCACAAACCAGAAATAAAAACAAAAAACAATACAGAAAGAAAGAAAGACTGCCGAAAGACATAAAGGAAACCAAAGAAAAAACAAAAACAAAAAAAATTAAAAAATTTTTCTAAAACCATAGTGATGTTCAATTAACGAAGAAAAGTACTTTTTAATGGTACTTTTTTTTGTAACACTTTTACGACAAGTTACCGTTAGTTGTAGAGAATCGTCTTCAGCACGAATTTGTACAACGTGCCGCTCGCTCCTCCCATTTTACGAAAGCAATTAGGGTCCTACTGGGTGGACTATTTGCAATGTGGTTCAAGATCGGCTGAAAACCTCGCCGCTATATGGGAAAATGTGCAAGAGCATCTAAGGCAATCGATCTATTAATACAGCTTTTAGACTACGCTGGACTTTAGAAAACTTCAGGGGGAGTGGTAACGACACCCCTTAGACAACATTTAAAGTGTCAGCCTTTGGACAACTTCAGTGGGATGACAACGACAGCCTTGACACAACTTCTGGATTCTCAGCCTATGGACAATTACAACTTCTAGAATATTGCTAGACTAAGACAGCCTTTAGACTACTATAGATTAATAGTCACAACATCCGTTAGAGAATTACAGCCTCTACACTACAGCAGCCTATCGCACACGACAGCAATTAGACGACTAAAGTCCTTCGAGTTCTACAGCCAGTTGACAACGACGACCCTGAGAGTTTAAACTTCTGGATTCTCAGCCTATGGACAACTACAACTTCTAGAATATTGCTAGACTAAGACAGCCTTTAGACACACTACAGATTATAGACTACGTTAGTAGTCACAACATCCATTAGAGAACTACAGCCTCCAGACTTCAACAGCCTTTAGCACATGACAGCGTTTAGACGACTAAAGTCCTGCGAGTTCTTCAGCCAGTTGACAACGACAGCCCTGAGACTCTGAACTTCTGGATTCTCAGCCTATGGACAATTACAACTTCTAGAATATTGCTAGACTAAGACAGCTTTTAGACTACTACAGACTATAGACTACGTTAGTAGTCACAACGTCTATTAGAGAACTACAGCGTCTAGACTACAACAGCCTTTAGCCTACGACAGCGTTTAGACGACTAAAGTCTTTCGAGTTCTACAGCCAGTTGACAACGACAGCCTGCAGGACTGCGTCCGCCTTTGGACACATACAGCTTCTAGATTACAACAGCCTATAAACTACGGCAGCTCTTAGACAACCCCTAAGGCCTCAACCTTTGGACAACAACATTCTCTGGAGTACAACAGCGTTTAACCTACGACAGCCCTTGAACAACCTCTACCGAAAACATTGTCGTTGTTCGTGAGAGTGTGCAGTTTTCTATAACTGACTACAACAGCCTTTAGCACACACAGCCTGCAGGACTGCGTCAGCCTTTGGACACATACAGCTTCTAGATTACAACAGCCTATAAGCTACGACAGCTCTTAGACAACCCCTAAGGCCTCAACCTTTGGACAACAACAACAGCCTCTGGAGTACAAAAACGTTTAATCTACGACAGCACTCTACCGAAAACATCGCCGTTGTTCGTAAGTGTGTGTAGAAAAATCCGAGGTAGTTAATTTCACATTGCTTTCACAAGCCACAAATTGTAGACATCATCAAAGCCAACATAACCCCATGCCATTAGTTAATTTCAGCCTGTTTTGAGAGCTAACTTTACAAAAAGTACTTTTCAAGTACTTTTTTCTGTAAAGTACTATCTTTAAATTTCTTTGTTTTTAATTTCTTATAAATATTACAGTAAAAATTTTTTAAAAAGTACTTTCTGCATACTTTTCAAAAAGTATACTTTACATACTTTTCAAAAAGTACTTTTACTTATAAAGTATCTTTTCACTTTAAATGATATTTTTTTGAAATTTTGTAAATATATAAATATAATTGCATAATGGTATTTTTTTGTGTACTTTTATAAAAAGGTACTAAAATTTTAAGTACTTTTTTAAATTTCTTGTAAATATCACAATTATAATTTGTTTTTTACTTTTTTTTGTACTTTTTTCAATCGGATAATGGTATTTTTTGTGTGTACTTTTGTAAAAAGGTACTAAAATTTTAAGTAATTTTTTGGTACTTTTTAGAAATTTCTTGTAAATATCACAATTGTAATTTGTTTTTTACTTTTTTGATGCTTTTTCCAATCGTATAATGGTATTTTTTTGTGTACTTTTGTAAAAAGGTACTAAAATTTTAAGTACTTTTTTTTGGTACTTTTTTGAATTTCTTGTAAATGTATCACAATTATAATTTGTTTTTTACTTTTTTTGTGTACTTTTTTCCAATCGCATAATGGTATTTTTTTTGTGTACTTTTGTAAAAAGGTACTAAAATTTTAAGTACTTTTTTGGTACCTTTTTTAAATTTCTTGTAAATGTATCACAATTATAATTTGTTTTTTACTTTTTTGGTACTTTTTTTTACAAAAGTACCTTGTGCCTATGTTCTAATGTTACCCTATCTTACTATATCAATTATTTTTTTTTCACTTAAAACAAATTCGAAATGATGTTTAAAAAGATTATTTTTATTTATTTTTAAACCAACTAAAAAAAACAACAACAAAAATAAATTACAATGATACCCAGTGATTATTTAAAGCATTCGTATGGAGTAAGGCAGCATGCATGCATATAGACAGACGGACAGACGGACAGAGCCACAGTCTGTATGGGAAATCTAAACTTTTCCTATTTAAAAGAGAGAGAGAGAAAGAGAGATGAGGGCAAACGTTTACCCTCTACAGACCAGACATGTAAGCCATGGTAATATAAATCATTATCTTGTTAAGGCGTGTTAATATTGGATTTTCCTTTTTCGGTTTTTGGCATCTAAAAATTTATTTCGATTACCTTGGCTTATCTCAGCTTAAATGCAGTAATGAATACAAAAACGTTTATTAAAGTTTATAAGATAATAAAGAGTAACGCCTGTTTAGAATACATACATAAATAGAGGAGAGGGGGGAGTGAAACTAATTAATAAAAATTTATTTGTAATTATTCTTTAGAAAACAAAAAGAAATCTTAAAATTATTGAATGCTCAAATGGTTTTCATTTAATTTTTGGTCATTCACTTAATAACTCTCGGATGGTGGTGGCATAAACAAAAGACTTAAGCAACAAACTTCTTTTTTTCAAAGAACTGCTGCTGCTGTTTCCATAATACTTAACTGCAGTTAAGCTGTGTTTTTTGGGTCTTGGTTGGTTTTTCTAAAACAACACTTGTTTTCTTAATACAGAAAAAACAAAAAATGTTGAAAAAAAACTACCAAATTAACTGCACCTGTTATGGCCACTTAAGGCCATAAACGTAAAAATTCTTTTTACGTTTTTTTGTTTTTTATTTTTGTGTCTGTCTAGCAGCCAACAACCACCAAATATTGCCTCTCTTTTTTTAGTAGAAACTTTTATTTGTTTGTGTTTTGTGTTGTTATACAACGATACGAATGACCGAAAACAAGCTGACAAAAATGGCGGTTTAAGATAATAAAAAAACAGAAATTCTTGTTAAAAATAAATCAGTTGCACAAAACAAGATAATCAAACGAAGTCAAATGAAAAAATGAGAATAAAAGGGGAAACAGAAACTGCCATCTAAGTGCTATGGTCGCCGGACTGTAGGCTTCACAGAATTACAGAATCTAAACTATACCAGCATTTAGTCAATCAAAGACTCTATTCTCGAACAGAGTTTAGACGACAACATCCTATAGATTATTGCAGACGACCACGACAGCCTTTAGACTATGTCAGCTTTTAGATAACTACGATTTCGAGAGCCTAGCCTTTGGACAACTACGACAGCCTTAGACAACCTTCATAGTCCTAGCCTTTGGGCACTTACAGCTTTTAGAGTACAACAGCTTTTAAACTACGACAGCCTTAGACAACTGGCATAGCCTCGGCCATTGAGAAACTTCAGCTTCTAGAGCACAACAGTCTTTAAACTACGACGGCCCTAAGACAACCTTAAGAGTCTCAGACTTACAATTGTGGAGCACAGCAGCCTTCAATCAGTGACAGCCTTTAAGCTATGACAGCCTTTAGACTACTGCAACCTCTAAAATATTTCAGCAACCAGACTACGACATCCTTTAGACTACTTCGGCCTGTTGGTTACGTTAGATTTTAATCGCTAACAGTCTCTACACTACTGTAACAGTCTTTAAAGAATTACACCCTTACAGAGGACCACTATCTTCAGAATTCTACAGCCTGTAGATTACTGCAGCTTTTGGACTACGCTCGATGACCACGACAGCCTTTAGATCATGTCAGCCTTTGGACAACCACAGCTTCGAGAGTATAACACCCTTAGACAACTTCCATAGTCTCCGCCTTTGGACAACCACAGCTTCTAGAGAACAATTGCCTTTAAACTACGAAAACCTTAGACAACCTCCATAGTCTCAGCCTTTGGGCACCTACAGCTTCTAGAGAGCAATTGCCTTTAAACTACGACAACTTTAGACAACCTCCATAGCCTCAGCCTTTGAACAACTACAGCTTCTAGAGCACAACAGTCTTTAAACTATGACGGACCTAAGACAACCTTTAGAATCTGAGACTTTGGACAATAACAAATTCTGGAGAACAGCAGCCTTCAATCAGTGACAGCCTTTAGACAACTGCAACCTCTAAAATATTTCAGCAGCCAGACTACGACAGCTTTAAGACTACTTCAGCCTATAGGCTACGTCGGCGTTTAAACGATAACAGTCTTTAGACTACTGCAACAGTCTTTAAAGAATTACATCCTCTAAACAGCCTTTAGCACACGATACCCTTTAGAGGACCACTGCCTTCAGAATTCCACAGCCTATAGATTATTGCAGCTTTTAGCCTCCGCTAGGCTTTAGAAAACTGCGGTTAGATGACCACGACAGCCTTTAGACTATCCCATCCTTTTGACAATTCCAATACTCTAGAGTACTACAGCCTCTAGACTAGGATTGTCTATAGCCTGCAATATAGCCTATAGATTTCCACACATTTTGAAGTACTACAGCCCGCTAAATTACTACTGCCAGTCTTTACATCACTCCAAGTGTTACAGCCTTTTTTCTACTACCGCCCCTGGGGCAAATAGAGCCTTTAAACCATAACTCCGACCAATACCGCTAACCATTGAAGCCACTGAATACTGATACTCTGCAGCCCACCACAGCCTCCTGGTAACTACTAACGAGATTATTACAACCTTTAAGCTATTAAGGTTTCTGGAACGAACAGCGAACAACTCCAGACCCTAGAATAATAACATGCCTAGCTAGGTTAGGTTAGATTAGAGGACGTGTACTTGCCATCTGTGACAAGTACAGTACCCGGAGGTCGAATTGACCCATTGTACAACGGCCTCGCTTCTCACACCACTCGTGTCTTTTGAGAAGCTTTTCATGGCAATTTATACTCTCAGAGTTTTTGCCAGAAATCTGCTGAGAAGAAGTCACCGAAGTCACTGCCTAGCTAGCCTACTATAACCTCGAAACTCTAACACAGCCTCTATACTTTACTTAAAACATATACAACCACTACAGTCGTCAAACCTCTACAGTCTCTAAACCACTTTAAAAGCTAAGTCTTTAAAAGCATCTACGGCAACTTCAAACCGCATGCAGCCTGTGTATATTAGAATTTGGTAACTTCTGGAATGCTGTAGCCTACTACAGCCTTCAGATGACAATGCCTATACATATTGTTACACAAATGGAAATGACCTAATATCATTTCACATGAAAACAATAAGCAAAACCTACAAAAACAAAGACCATGAGTATGAGGATGTGTACACAATACACACTAACAAATACATCGAACACGTTCCAAGTAAACCCACAACAACAGGTATGAGAGAAAAAGCTATAGACAAGTAAGCAAACGCAACAACAACAATGAACTCGTAATAGAACTCCAGAGAAAACGAAAACGAGAATCTTACACATCGCGAATGTTCATCATACTGATTACTTGCGTACATATATAAAAGGGCAAGACAAGGCTAGCAACCAGTCAGTAAGAGTTCAGACAATCTTGTGTGAAGACGCGTTGCGGTCGAAGTAAACAATCGTGGTTTGAAGATCTCCACTATAGATCTGTACACTAGTATAAGTGTTGTTGCTTACAAAAAAGTTGTAAGCAGAGAATAATAACGAACAAGCAAGTTGTTGTTGTATCGTGAAGTTGTATACGGTGGCACACAAAAGTAGTGTGTACAATAAAGAGTTTAATTGAAACGAAACACATATATGTATTTGTTTTTATTTTGGTTTGCAATCGATGAACTCATATTTAAACGTTTTTACAAAGCTAAAACGCGTCTAGCTAGACTATTACAGACTCGTAACCTCTACCTTTACCACAGCCTCGAAACTTCTACCACAGCCTCTTACATACCGAAATGATCATTAAAATGATTTAGCCAGGTTTACAACCTAACTTCTTACACCACCATTATGACGTGTGTTAATCTTAGACTCTGAACAACAAATTTGAGTAGCCTTTTCAAGGCAATTGGTTTACTCCCAGAGCTTTTGCCAAAAGGCTATTGGAAGGTAGTCTCTGAAAGATTTTTAAGCTGAGATTTGAATCACGATCCAACACCCTATCTACAAGACTATTGTGACTTCGGTAAGCTAAGAACACTTCCGTTTTTTTTCTCTTTGTTTTGGAACGGTTCTTATTAAAATTCCTTAAGAATGCTACTCATAATAGAATGACACACATTTTTTCGCGCTTTTTTTTCTTTTTCTTTTAATTTCCCCACTTTAATATCAAACCTGACTTGCATAGTCAGTCAGTCGAGTCAGCCTTTAAAGTGTCTTTAGCAACATCATCACGATAATGTCTCTCTCTTGTGTGTTTAGAACACAGCAGCAAAGTAGCATAAAAGAAAACAAATCTTTTCAGGTTCATTATGATGATCATACACAAGATGAGTATGACGACTTTGAATGACTCGGCTGGCTAGCTGACTGAGTGACTGACTGACTGACACTGACTTGTAACATAATGATGTCAGCTTATAAGCGTTTGTGGTGTTTGTTGATTATTATTATGACTGTGCTAAATTTCAAGCTTTAATTTTAAAACTTTTAATAGAGAAATCCATCACAAGCGATCTCAATACAAGAACACAATTGAGCATAAAAATTATAGAAAAAAACAAGAAGAAGAAGAAGAAAAAAACTAATTAAGTTTTAATAAATATTTATTAAATTTAAAGTAAAACAAATTGGCTTCAGCTACATAATAAGGCGGAGATGAGATGGAAAAATTATGAAAAAAATGAAAATCCATTGTAATGGAGCTAAGAGAACATGACAAAGCATAAAGCACATGGTATGTACCCCACTTTAAGAAATGATAAACAGAACAAAAAAGCTGTCATAAATATACGAGGGCTGCCCTAGAATTACTCGACTTAACAAAGATTTAGGTCATAGGGCGTACCAAGCGAGATGTTACTGCTGCCTTTAGTGCTATTGAACGGGAGTCTACCAAGATGGGTATGGCAGTAAATGAGGGCAAAACAAAGTATATGTTGTCGACAAGTAGAGTCGTGCGGCGTATTGATGCTCAGATTACGGCCGATAACTATACTTTTGAAACAGTCAAGGAATTTATCTACCTTGGCTCTGCCGTTACCACCAAAAATGATGTCAGTCTGGAGATCAAGCGTAGGATCACTCTTGCCAACAGGTGCTACTATGGTCTCAATAGGCAATTGAGTAGCAGAGACCTCTCTCGTGCGACAAAACTAACACTCTACAAGACACTCATCCTACCCGTGCTTCTTTATGGCGCTGAGGCATGGACCCTATTAAGTACTGATGCAGCGGCCTTGAGAGTGTTCGAGAGAAAAGTCCTACATAAGATCTTCGGTCCAGTGCGTGTTGGCGATGATTTCCGTATCCGATTCAACAGTGAGCTGTATGAGCTTATCAACGACATTGACGTTGTACAGCGTATTAACATCCAGCGGCTGCGCTGGCTCGGCCATGTCGTATTTGATGCGGGTATCTGCGGAAGTCGGCGAAGAGGACGACCTTGTATCCGTTGGAAGGACCAAATCGAGGAAGCCCTGTCATCGATTGGTGTGACCAACTGGCGTAGGTGCGCAAGAAGCAAAGGCGCCTGGAAGGATGTGTTGCGACAGGCGGAAATCCGTTAAACGGGCTGGTATGGCCAATTAAGTAAGTAAGTAAGTTTAGGCCCACAGCAAAGGGAGCACTTCGCCCTCAATATTAGATTCTGTGATAAGGATAATGAATCATCAAACCACGTTTTTATAACCTGTGGGACACGCTTATAATGCAGCCCAGAAGCTGCCTATCAAGTGCTGGGCAGGATATACATACAACGAGCAGCATCCCAAGGTTTATTATGGCAGTGGCTCGGTCAAGGCATTGTAGGAATTGAGGGGGGTCGGTACGTTTGTTGATCCCGCGGTACCTATCTTCACGACACTAATAATGAAAATCCTGAAGCAGCCTCAGATAGTCGTCGTAGTCTAGTAGGTAGTGGGTTCGCTTATTAGACGTAAAAGCCAGGGTTTGTATCCCAGGTCAGACATCAAAAAGAAATATGAAAAAAAATATTTCTTCGGCGACTTCCTCTCAGCAGATTTCTGGTAAAAACTCTGAGAGAAAATAATCCTGCCATGAAATAGTTTCTCAAGAATCTGTCGTTTGGAGTCGACGTTAAACTGTAGGTCCCGCCACTCAAGTATGAAATTGATCCACACAACTTGAGTGGTGTGAGAAGCTAGGCCATAATCCTGACTGAAGGGTTGTAATGGCCAATTATGTATGTATGTATGAAGCAGCCTCAGTTTACTGTTTTTTTTGACTGCACAAGTGTAGACTCAAAGAGAACTTGTTCTGTATGGGGGGTCATAATCATGATAATCAGTCTTCCAGCAGAAACTGTGACAGTAAAATATAGGCCGTGAAAGGCTTCTAAAATCTATTCTTCGGGTTCTGAACACCATAGGGTGGAGGCATCTTTTCGGATTCGGCGAGTATACATAACTCATTCGATAAGATTACACAGGTTTCAGCAGCTTCTTCTAGGCAAAAGTATCGCTTATACGAGCTATGTTACAGATTAATAAGGAGGACAGTATCACTGAAAAGTTTACTTTCTGATAGCAAAGGCAGCTGTCAGGGTGCTCGCTTCCAATATAAAAACCTTTAGGATGGTCTGCCATTGCCACTACAACACTGCAACAGTGGAAATCCCGAAACAGTAGATTCCGCCACTTATGGTTACAATTAACACACACAGAGTATGGGTGGTGTAGGAAGCTAGGTTGTGAACCTGGCTAAAAGGCTTGTAATAAGCAATTAAGTTAAGAAAGCAAGCTAGTAAGATAGCTGTCAGGCTACTCATTTCCAACATAAAAACCTTTAGGATTGTCTGCCACTGACACTACAACACTACAACAGTGGAAATCCAGAAACAGTAGATTCCACCACTCATAGATACAACTAAAATTAACACACACAGAGTATGGGTGGTGCAAGAAGCTAGGTTGTGAACCTGGAAAAAAGTTAAGAAAGCTCTCCAGTTCTGATATATTATTGGTTATAGGGTTTCCAAATGCCTGTGTTAAATGGGTTATCCATCGATCGATGTGTACGTAGCGCTAAGCTTTGCTCCGCTGATTTTTCCTTGAACCTATATGGCCATTGAAGGCACTATTAGGGTTAACACATGATCTCATTGTGATGGCCTAAGGATAAATTCAACATATCTCTGCATCATTTCCACAAGTATAGTGAATCTGAGGAGCACAGGATGGAGATAATATTTGTCCTTGGTGTAGTGAATTTGAGGAGCACAGAGTGGAGACAATATTTCACCTTAAATGTTGCTGCCTAGCCCTTGGTCTTACACCTTTAACCAACAGATTTATTTTAAAGCCAAATATAATGCCACAAAGGTTCTAATTTCCGGCCTAAAATTGAAAAATTCCTAAAAACAAGATTTTGTTTTCGAATTTCTTGATTTCTTGATATTTTAAGGGTCATTGCCTTTCGATATTTGATTTATAAATATTAAATAATTCCGATTATTGATTAAAAATTTATGTTTTTAAATTTAAAAAAAACAAAAAACAAATTGTACAAATATTTCTGAATATTACGCAAAAAAAGAAGAAACAAATCAAAAGACTTAAGACACAAACTTGTTTTCTTATTTTTTCCTGTACCACCACCACGCACACTAAAGGCCCCACTATACATTATTATTGAAATGAAGGCAGCAGGTTTATTTCATTTAAAAAAAAAACAACAACAACAACACTTTTACACACCTTAAAAGAAATGAAAGAAGTTTTAAAATATTTTAAATAATTTCAATACAAGAAAAAAACAAAAACAAAACACACAAGAATTACAAGCCAAAGAATATTTTTTTAAAGTCTTGAAACCAGCAGCATCTTACAATCAAAGACAACTCGATGAGATGCTCATAATGATCATTATCTTAATGATTAAGAAAATTGACCGACTTTTTTTATATAATAAAACTGTGTAATGATCATTAATAACATCATTATTAACATGATGTTTGATGTCATAAAAAGAAAACTTCATTAAATTTTTTTTTGTTTCTTTTTCTCTGTTTTCTTTAATATTAAATGCGTGACTGGCTGTTAATGTCCAGTCAGTCTGGTTCGTTTTGTTGCTGATCATAAAAAAAAATTAAAGAAACGTGTTCTAAAAATCAACAACAACACCAACAACTACAACTGAATTTACAACAACATTTCCAACAACAACAACAAAAAAATGCATTTAAAAAAAATCACATTCAAAGAACTCTTTCACGTTTTTCTCCACTCAACGCACAAGTGCGTTTTAAAAGGCGACATCAGGTGGCTTTGGTCATCATTTGTTGGCCATAAAAATACTCTTCAGGGGACAAGACACAAAAAAAAAAA
This sequence comes from Sarcophaga rosellei, assembly GCA_930367235.1. Taxonomy (NCBI): domain Eukaryota; kingdom Metazoa; phylum Arthropoda; class Insecta; order Diptera; family Sarcophagidae; genus Sarcophaga; species Sarcophaga rosellei. The sequence goes on along the minus strand of OV884020.1, from coordinate 6,873,913 downwards.
CAAAAACAAAAACGCGTTTAACACTAAAAGCAAGCACAGAACGACAGACAACAGAAGACATGTCCAGAAGAAATGAATTTTTTTCAAGAATATTAAAGAAAAAGTACAACCAGACTATAAAGTCAAGTTTAAACCTGTAATAAATAACGGTTTTCTTTAAAAAAGACAGAAAATAAACAACAACAACAACAGAAGCACAAATAAATTATCATGGCTGTATAAAATTACACAAACACAAACAAATTTTGGCAAAACGTTCGGCGAACGAAACAAGTCTAATACAAATGATCATTAAAAATTCAGACAAGTTTACTAGCCAGTTAAGTAAAGAACAGTTAAGAATAAAATATCAAAAACAACAACAACAACAATTTATTTAAAGGAAAAATTAATCACTGCTGAGGCTGCTACAAATACCTCCAAAGCGTGTTTCTAAGCACGGTATTTACCACCCTTTGACCACTAAGGGAAGTTCAAAAGGTCCAATCGAATGCGTAGAATTGTAGAAGATTCCCTACAAATCTTTACGGCTGGAGTGAAACTGGATAAAGCCAAAGGGTGGAGACATCTTTTCGGATTCCGCGGGTATAACTAATTCAATAAGATTACACAGGTTTCAGCAGCTTCTTCTAGGCAAAAGTATCGCTTATACGGGCTATGTTACAGATTAATAAGGAGGACAATATCACTGAAAAGTATACTTTCTGATAGTAAGATAGCTGTCAGGCTACTCGTTTTGTAACATAAAATCCTTTAGGATGGTCTGCCACTGACACTACAACACTGGAAATCCAGTGGAAATCCTGAAACAGTAGATTCCACCATTCATGGATACAATTAACACGCACAGAGTATGGGTTGTGTGAGAAGCTAGGTTGTGAACCTGGCCAAAAGGGTTGTAATAAGTAGTTAGGTTAAGAAAGCAAGCTATACAGCTATACAGCTCTCCAGTTCTAACATAAAAACCTCTGAGATTGTCTGCCACTGCCACTACAAAAAAGATGGCGGGGCAGTACTGTTTTCGTACCAGCAACAGTGTGGAAGTTCAGAAACAAAAGAGCAAATAAATTATTCAGATATGGTACATCTATTGAACTTTAGGTAGAGCCCTCTACACTGGGGACCACTCCTGGTTATCTGCAGGAACATATTTGAGAATGCACGTGAGTTATCTACAGTATGAAGTACACCTAGATATATATAAGCATAAGCAGAATTGAAAATACAAATAAGTTTCCTATACTAAGAGCCACACCTGACCACTTGCAAGCACGGAATTAAGAATGAAGGTGAGTTATTTGCACTGGCGACCACACCTAAGCACCTGCAAGCACTATATTAAGATTGTAGTGGGTGTCTACGGCAACTAACAAGCTGAAGCAGCAAATCTACTTAAAGCTAGATAAAAGGCGTATGAAAAGTCTGCTCAAACTACAATCGGACACGCTTAACGTAATTGTGGGAGTCTTCTTTGAACTCTGTATACCAAGTACTCATGGGAGATGCATTATTCTTGGCCACTGAATTCTACAGGAGCTGTAGAGATGACGGAGAAGAGAAAAGTGTTCATACATAGACAGCGCTACCGTACATAACCAAGTTATGTGCGTACGAATGAAATTCGTGGGAGCATAGAGTTTAAATTCAAAGCCATACTACATATTAAGAGAAGTTTGATAACAATTAATTACTCCCAGAGCTTTGGATAAAAAAGAGGCTGCTGCTGGCGAAAGTGATTTTTTTACCCCAAGATGACAGAACTGAGGTTACGTTAGGTTAGAGGACGTGTACTTGTCAACTGTGACAAGTACAGTACCCGGAGGTCGAATTGACCCATTGTATAACGTCCTAGCTTCTCACACCACTCGTGTTGTGTGAGGTTAATTTCATACATGAGTGGCGGGACCTACAGCTTAAAGTCGACTCCGAGCGACAGATTTTTCAAATTGCTTAACAGCAGACAGAACTGATGTTCATCCAGTAAACTTTGTTTTTTGGTTATGTGGGGTAGGGATTCCTACCGACCAACCATTACTAGATTTGCTTAGGTTGACCAGTTAATAAGATTAACTGAAATTAATGCCAGAGAGCAGTTTTAAAACAACATTAAGGCTGCAAATAGAAAGAAAGGAAGAACCATTACAGTCACTCCGAGATATTCATGAAGTGGAGAAGAAAGATGACTACGCGATGACGTTGTAGAAAGGAACCCTAATGGTCGGGTAGGCTTAGCAGATACATATATGTACATATATGAAATGTATGAATAAAAGAAATTCGGAAAGAATCTTGAGACAATGGAACACTTTTTATATAGGGCTATCCATTTCGTGGTTTCAAAAGTATGGGATTGGAATTCGACATCTGTCAAACTAAGTTGTGAAACCGATTTTTTTCTTTTCAGTTGAAAGTCTGACATTGACGAAAATGAATCGTTTAACTATCACACAACGCATAAAAATTATCAACACCTACTACAAAAATGGTGATTCTGGCACAGCCACGTATCGTACTTTAAGAGGAGATTATGGTGGTTTACATAATCGTCCAACTACGCAAGCAATTGGCAAAATTGTGAAGAAATTTGAAGAGACTGGAGTGGAGAGAGGCCATTACATCCAGAAAAAGTCACTGTTTGGTGCGCTCTTTGGTCCGAAGGTGTGATTGGACCTTACTTCTTCGAAAACGACGATGAAACGACTGTCACAGTCAATTCGGAGCGTTATGGTTATATGATAACCGACTTTTTTTGCCTGCTATTGGAGAATACGACTTGGATAATATGTGGATTCAGCAAGACGACGCCACATGCCACACAACTCCAGCGAATATGGCTTTATTGCAAGAGACATTTCCTGGCCGCGTAATTTCTCGTCGTGGCGATATCAACTGGCCACCAAGATCATGCGATTTGACACTATTAGACTTTTTTTTTGTGAGGCTACGCGAAAGATCGCGTTTATGCAGATAAACCTTCAACTCTTGAGCACTTAAAAACCAAAATTCGTCAAGTTATGGCTAAGATACCACCCAATATGTGTCAAAAAGTGGTCGAAAATTACCTCAAAAGAATCAATGATTGCAACACTTCGCGTGGAGGTCATTTAAATGATACAGTGTTTCTCGCATAATGTCAACGTTCATACTTTACAATAAAAAAGAAATATCATAAAAAAAATATTTTATATGTGTTTTATTTACGTTTACTTTTGAAACCACGAAATGGATAACCCGATACATATAGGAAATGTATGAATATAAGAAAAAACCTTGAGAGGATGGAACACTTTGTATACCAATGCCCAGACGTCATAAGCTCGAGGAGTGGAAGAAGTTAAGGAAGTATGTATACCACACAGGCTTCCAATGAAAAATATGCAACCAACCGACCCGATGGCTTAGGTGTATGTATGTCCATAGGCATAAGCTCGAGTTTCAAAGGAGTGGAAGAAGTTAGGGAAGTATGTATAGTATACAGGCTTCCAATGAAAAATATACAACCAGTCGACCCGATGGCTTAGGTATATGTGCATAGGCATGAGGTCTTAAAACTATTTTTGTAACAAGAAAATTAATGCCCCTTTAGTACTGAAAAAATTATTATTATGTGGTGCACTATATAGAAAAAAGTTTCGTTTGGAAAAGTGTCATTTAAAAAATTTAAATTTTTTTGCTTTGTTGATTTTTTTTTAATTATCAGAATCTTTATTTTTTTATTTTTTGTTTTTTTTTGTAATTAATTTATTGTTTTTATTGCCGTTTAATAAAGAATTTTTCTGTTTTAATATTTTTTTTATTTTTTTTTTTTGCAAATATTTCGTTACAAATTGTTAATAATTATTATTTCATTTTAAATTTTAATTTATATTAGTTTTTTTTTATTTTAATTTTTCTTTCCTTGTTTTTGGTTTTGTTAAAAGAAAAATAATTTTTTTTATTTTAATTTAATTTTTAATTGTTTAAATTGTTTTTTTTTTTTTGCTGTAATTATATTGTAATAGTTAAGCAATTTTTGTTTTAAAATATGTATGTATGTATGTTTTATTGAATATATATTTCACTTGTATTGTATGTATATAAATTGCAGTTTAAATTCTTAAAACAACTAATGGACTTGGTTGATAAGAATAAAATAAAATAATTTTCGTATTATATTTTTTTTTAAATATTCTCATTGGTTTTTTTTTTGTTTTTGTTTTATTTTTAAGGAATGGTTGTTAAGAATTTTTTTATATTTTATGGAAAAAAAACAACACATTATATTAAAAAAAACAAAAAAAAATTAATAATTAAAAGAGAAATTAATATTTAAAGAAAATGATAAGATAACAATATATATTATTATTAATACGTTTATAATAAAAAAATTTAAAAGAAAACACCTTTAAAATGGAATGTTTAAAGAAAATTAATTTCTTTAGAAAAATAATTCATAATAAAAATTGAAAAAAAAAATTTTAAATATAAAAAAATTTTAAAGTTTACTTAGCAATATTTAAAAAAAAAAACAACAATGGAATTTAAATATGAAAAAAAAAATATTAAATTCAATTAAATAAAAACATTTTTGCACTGGTTATTTCATGTTTTTTCATCAGTTTACTTAAGTAATTTTCTTTTTTTTTTCTAAAAAGTATAAGATGATATAAAGTATAAGATGGTAAGAGTTTGGATAAAAAGCAATATTTTATATGTATATTTTAAAAGCGAAAAATAATAAAAAAAAATATTTTGCTTTTCAAATCAAGGTTCGAAATAAATTTAAGGTTGAACTCCCTTATCCACAAAAAAATTTTAAACTTATGAAGGATTTATGAAACAAATTTTCATAGAAATAATGTTTTTTAAACTTTTTATAAATCGAAAAAATTTAATTTTTTTTTAAACATTTTTTAAACATATTTAATTAATTTAATTAATTTTTATTTTTTTTTTAACATATTTAATGATCTTTCTTGCTTTTAATATTTTTTTTTATAAAAATTAAAGAATTCCGGTTTGTTGTTAAATAATTGTAAGCAGCATTACATTCTCTACTCTGCAAACTTCCTAATCTAATAGTTTAGTAAATGCTTCTCTCGATATTGTTTAATAGACTTCGTAGGCCTATCAAAATTAAAATCACTGATCCATAACCATACTAATAGATATACAGCAGTGAGCATCATAAGTGAGTCAACAACACCCACTATAATTTTAAATTTTCTATTATGTTCTTAAGTATAAAAAAAGTTCCTCTATCATGAATTGTTGTTTTTGTTTTAACATTTTGTAATTATTTTTGGAAATTTATTCGACTACTCTCATTTACTTTTGTCGCTATCCTAAGAAAATGAATTATTTCAGTGGTGTTTACTCACTTTTGGCGCTCTCTGTTAATACTTAAAAGTCCTATTGCATTACTTATTATAAGCAGCTTCCATTTTTTTAATTTTTCTTAAGCAATTTCTCTCTGCTTTTACTATTCTGTTCTGTTGAATTAACTTGTAGCTAATTTCAGAGTTCCTTTAAGCCTTTCGAAATAATCCTCTTTGTCCTTTTTTATTACAAGAAGAAATATGTATGTATGCCTTTAAGCCTATCCTATATCCACTTGTTGTACTTCCTCCAAACTTTTCCTTACAATATTTACTTATCCTTTTGGCCTTTAAAGAGATCTCCTTATTATTCCTTTTATTATTCCATAATCCGCTACTAATTTTTTAAATTCTAAATACTCTTGTTATCCTTTCTCTAAAATGTCCATATTAATACAGAATTTTGCTTCTCCTATTGGTCTTTAAAAACGATTTTCCATTTGCTTTTGTTACATGAAGAAAAAGTTTTTAAATCTTCTTCTAAAATCCAGTAATTTTTGCATTCTATATTCCCTTGTTATCCTTTCTTCAAACTTTTCACAATAATTCCCATCTTTGCTTATACTTTTGGGCCTCATTTGCTTTTATTCCTTTCAGAATTAATTGAAATCTTCTGCTAAAATTTGGTATAAAAAGGACTCCTGCCTCCAAAATATCGAAAATAATGCCAATCTTTTTCTTTGCCTTTTGGGCTTTAATCTTCATCCTTCATTCCGTTTTATTACTTTCAGAATTAATTGATATGTTCTGCTAAAATCCTCTACTACTGTTTGGTGTTTAAAGACACTTGTTATCTCGCCTGCAAACTTTCGAAATTAATGCCAATCTTTGCTTATCCTTTAAATACTTCAAGATAATGTTTCAAAATCCCTTCTGCTAAAATCCATTTATTCCAACCTTTCAATTGCTGTTGCCTTAGCACCAAAGATTTCAAACACTTAATGTCATCCTTAATCCTCGCTCTTACCACACATATCATCTTAAACTTTTTCTTGTTTTTTTTTTTTGTTTTTGTTTTCTTATGTTCTTGTTGTATATACTTTCTAAAAAATGATTTAAAAACTTATTTTAAATACTTTTCTCTTGCCTTCGTAACCGGGTTAAAATGTTACTTTAAAAACGCTGCCACTTTATCTGCCATTCCAATAGCAAACCTTGCCATTTTCAAATGCTAAATTGATACGGGGATGTGGTAGATTTTTGCCAATTTTCAATTGTTCCACATGCTCATCTTCGAAATACATGCACTGTCGTATAAAATTATAAAATTTCTCCGACATATCCAAAGATCTGTGGGGTAACTCTTTAAGATTGTCTTCTGTACATAGATGGCGTACAATTTGTTCACATATACGTGTATTGCAGTCAACATCAAAGAGTGGTACACCGAAATTAACATCCAACAAAGTCCATATTTCGGCAGTTTCTTCGGCAGCCTCATCTTCGGAATCTAATTGGGCTGTAAATGTGCTATTATCCAAAGGTATTTCAACAGAACCCTGGGAAACTAATTCCGGTTTACATTTTGCCAGTTCGGATGCCAACAGTTCATTACAATCTTCGGAGGTGTATATAGCAGAGGGTTCATTATTTTTTGGACTACTGGCAAAATAATTCTCATCCGGTGTTTTTAAATGATGTAACGGTGACGTTGCAGGCCTAGTAAAACTACAAACTTCGGTATTATCCGGCGACAGTAGATCCTTTGGTAATTCAGGTAATTCTTTACATTTCTCTTCTTGCTTTTCCTTCTCCCTCTCCTTATCAATTTTCGATTTATTTGGCACAATTTCTTTAAGACTATTTTCCTTTTTAACAGCCTTTAGTTTACTTTTTGGATGTTTCAATTTCACATCCAATTCATAATTTTCGCAACCTATATCGGGTACCCCCGTATTAAGGAATGTTATGTAACCACAATGATGTTTAAGATCTAAAAGTTCTTGTAGCTTTTGTACCGCTTTATGGTTAGACCATTTGTTTGGTACACGTTCGTTGGCATTAAAAGGGAATGCTTCGTAACGCAGTTCACCCGGACTACGTATGCCGTAGCCTTGTAGGAGTATACAACCATTTTTAAGTTGATCGTTTAAGTTACGATAGTTTTCGCTGTTAATAACATAAGAATCGGAATGTAAAATATTGACGAGCAGTTTGCCATAGCCAAGGAAAATACGTGGTAAGGTTTTTAATACTGTACCGCGGCAGAGGAATAGAGATGGTGGTCCATAGCCTTATTTCCAATAAAAAGAAAACACGAGAAAGTAAAAAATGAATTAAATTTTCAAATTTCAATCAAAGCTTTTTTGTAAAATTGAATAAACTCTGCAATTATGTACAAATAATTCTCCAAAAAGTCCTTCCAAGTCGAAATTCCTAAAAAGACCTAAGAAAGCTTTGCTGGCTTTTGTAATCCTTATCTCGCATTGAATTCATAAGACATTAACTTATAGGATCATCTTAGTGACTTCCTGAAGATGAATTAAGAGAGTTTTTATTTTCTAGGCCCAGGTTCTACAAGTGCCTTAAAGAATTGGTCTCTGCAAGCTTTTCGAAATTCCTAAAAAGATCTAAGAAAGCTTTGTTAGCTTTTGTAATCCGTATCTCGCATTGCATTCATAAGAGATTATCTTATTGGATTATCTTAGTGACTTCCTCAAGATGAATTCAGAGAGTTTTTACTTTCTAGGCCAAGGTTCTACAAGGGCCTTAAAGAATTTGTCTCTGTTAGAATTCCTAATGTTCAGCTTTATATCTCCTATAGCAGTTGATTGGTGAGATGACTCTGTTCCTTATATTTGTTCATTATCTTTTCCTGTTTTCCTTTTTCCTCCTCTTTTTTTTTCTTGTGACTACGACGGGAACCTATTCTCCATATTTTTCTTCTCTCTTCTGTCCTTCCTTTTTTCTCTGTAACCTGCATTGTTTTAAGGCTTCCACAATAGTCCTTTTCTGTTCACTAAAAACCAGATGACTGCACAGCGATCCTGATTGAGAGTGAAAAATTGTAGAAGTGCTGATATCATGTTTTCACGATAACTCTTGTACTGTGCGATTAGCAACCTTTAGTATAACGCAAGGCTAATGCAGCCTTGCTGCTCACTCCTACATTAAGGATTTCTTCGCCTAATTCTAAAATGATTCTTCATGGAGAGTAAACCTTAAAACAAAATGAATTAAATTGAAGTCTAAACGAAGAATAAGGTGTTATTTAGGCCATTAAGACCATTGTGATACAACCCGGAAATCAGACAGCCTCTATAGGAAACATTTCTGATTGCAAAACAAGTAGAAGAGATTCAGGGAAAGATTTTCCGGCAAAATCGCATCTGTTTTTTTAGAAACCTATGGGAAGTTACTACTACACTTCCTACTACATTTCATTCTTAACCTAAATATTTGACTACTTTGTACTACACCTAATACTACTATAAATGAAATTTAATAAATCTTCACTCACCTGTGATATGATTGTAAAACAATTTCGTCCACATGTGTGATGCATCCGATGAGCGATAGAATTGTCCAAAGAATGGTATCGAAAACAAATGCGACAAAGAGGCAGTTAAGGGTGTCGATGATATTATAAATTTATATTTCTTTTCTAAAACACGATCACGAGTCTTTTGATCCAGACACTCTAAGCACTCCAGACGCAATAGATCCAAACCGCCCGGTAGTAAATGACGCAAAGAGCATATGGTGGAACGTAATATAACAGCATGAGCAAAATAACGTGAAACATCGCCCTCACCTTCGGCATCGAGCAAAGAAACCTTTTCCAATTCAGCCAAAAACGTATCCATACTCTCTTCACATAGTTTGCCCACCTCAAACATGGTGACGGCATGATTTTTCAAGCCCGGCGATAGATTACCCATCATAAGGAAAGCGGTTAAAGTAGAATCGAAAAGGAAACCTACACGTTTGCCAGTTTTGGGAGATGATTCCGCAACAATTTCCTTAAGCGAAGGTTTGGTGGTGCTTTCGGATAGATCATCGATTTCAGAGGATAAATCAGGATCATCGGAGTTTTGTCGAGGCGAAGTTTTGTTAGTAGGCTGGGGTGAGGGCGTAGGCATATTGGCAAAACTAAAATCACTTGTATTGCCATCTGAGGATAGATAGCCTATAGAGGAAGAATCCTGATCCTTTTGCTTTTCCTTTTCCTTCTCCTTTTGAGAATCTTTATTTTGTTTTCCATTATCGGCTAAGTCGCCTGTTTCCATGTGCACATAGTTATTGTAGTTTAGAGGCGTTATCTGTGGCTGTTCACGAGCCAAAGCCTGTTCTCTTTTAAATTCATCCCAAGATTCATGATATTTTTGCGAATTTAAAGGACTATCCTGGCTGGCGGCCTGCTCTTTCAATTGGGCAAAACCCAAACGACAGAATAATGAAATCGCCTGCTTAACCGAATCCAATTCCAATTGCAACATTTGAGCCAATTCCGATATGGTCATGTGCTCATCAGCACTAACAAAGATTTTATACAACAAATTCTCAAAATAGTCGCCACTTACGCGGTTCATAACAAAGTTTTTCAACGGCGGTATGGAGATCTTGTCCTCTCCCGAAATGGGCACATCCAAATAAATCAAACCTTTGCGATATAAACTATGGATCACTTGATAATCACATTGGCAGGCTGTCTGGGAGCCAAAATCAATCAGATCATCGATTAAACTGCGTTCAGACGGAGTAACATAACGTATATCGGCCTCCAAAACAAAGCCGACTTCTACACGCCACCAAGGCTCTATGCGTATACGTTGAGGAAACTTGGGCAAGAATTCCAAAGGATTTGGTTTGGCTGTAAACAATAAAGCCCGTGTAGTATGCGTTTTCAGCTCACTAATCAAGGACAAATACTCATTGCGTCCAATGCCCAACACACGCAAACAATCGGCCGCTGTGAAATTGGGTAAGGTATCATAACTTTTATCATTTTTTAACAATTGCGATAACACATCCAAATAATAATTAAACGGGGTTACCCTTAAGCCTTTGGTCACAATATCCGCCAAATGATAAGGAAACAAACCCAAGGTATTTATTGATTTCGTTACCAACAGCTCATAGTAGCGTTGCTCTTTGCGAAAGATTTTATTCACCAAATTACCACGAAATCTTAATTGATTCTTGAGGCTATAGTTGAAGACATACTTCTCGTAGTCCCGCTGGTTATTGTGTAGAATCTGCTTGAGGTGTACGGGCAATAGATGCCACGGCACATTCTTTCTTACACAATTTGCAATATCTTCGGCAATCTTTTCATTACTCATATTGAGAAAACACTCTTTTTTTATTGTTCTTATTTGATTTTCACTAAAATTATTTCATTTTCACTGTTTTTTACGTTTTAATTAGAAAAATTTTCGCACAATTTCTCGTTTCGTTTGGGGAAAAACTGATAACGTAGGAAAAAATTATTTTGATTGAGAGTTTTTCTACCAAAACACAGCTGACTCTGACAAATGGCTCTCAGAGAGACAACAAAAAGCGCAAAAAAACACCGAAAGAACAATAATAACAACAGTGTTGCTAACTTTGTATAATAGAGATCGATTAAAGTAAACAAAAATGGTAAATAAACTATAAAATCGCTAAAAGCAATTTAAACGAGGAAATTTTAAACATTTCTCTATAAATGCACTTCTTCTTCGGCTTATTTTAGTGCCTGGAGGCCTATTTACTTAGTTCTAGATACTCAAAAAAATAAATAATAAACCGTAGATTGCTAGGAAAAAATTATTATTTTAATGCTTGGAAACCTATTTGCCGAATTACATATATTAGCACCATATCTGCTTTGTTATTCCCTCTATTTAGATAACACTAGAAGGCCTATTTTCTAAGTTAAAAATATTTAAAAATAATAGTAACTGAAATACACAGGAAAACGTTTAAACTCTCTATTGTGTTAAAATAAACGCTAAATTGTATACACTGTTAAATGTTCTTGCATTATTCTCGTACTTGGCAACCCTTGAACAGGATGATTTTTAAGAATTTCATTGACAGTTAAAAACAATCGATTAATTTCCTTTTTTCACACCAAGAGCGACAATAATAATAAGAAAAGGATTACAAATTGTTTGTAAAGCAACCAAATAAACTACAAAGAAGCCAATAAGAAAACGTATATTGAATAGAAAATTCATTGAGATTTAAAAAGAAAATTGCTTAAGAAAAGTAAAAGTCATTGTCAAATCGAAGAAATAAAAGAACGAAAGAGAGAAATATTTCATTGACCACAAAGAAACGCAAAAACAGAAGAGAAAAACGGTGAACAAAAAAAAACGAAGAAGCAGCAAGTCAGTAGGCAGCCAGCAGAATTCAAGAAATCAAAACACATTTATGAATCCAGAACCAGACGATCAATTGACCTCAGAAAAGGAGGCAACTGGTGATATTCAGCAACAACAACAACACCAATTGGACCAATCAATGTCGGATGATGAGGAAAATGTCAGGTGAGTTGTTAGATTTTATGTTTTGGAATCACTTTTTCATAAGTCTTTGCACGTTAACACCAGATCACCAGAAGATTTGTCTTTGAGACAAACACCACAACAGTCACAGGCCACTAGGAATTCTACAACACGGCCGAATCAATCACCTGAAATGATACGTACAGCGGCCAAGGAACTTATAGAGCGTTATTTCTATCAATTGCAACGTGGTTGCGGTAATCCAAAATGTTCGAATGTTAATTGTGCCTCCAGTGGTAAAGTGGCGCCCATGACAGCCAATGAAATGGCGGCCAAGGCTATACAATTGTTTTCACGCGATGCCAAATTATGTGACTGCACGAATCAACCGCCAAAAGTTGCTAGACGACTGTCGCCTCACGAATCTCCCACTAGTTCTCGCTCGGTCAGCCATAATAACACTATGCCTTTAACAATAAACGAAGCCATGGATACTTATACACAACAGCAGGATCATAGTAGCAATGCCAGCAGTAGTAGTGCTTCGAATAGTACCATTACCTCGGGGTCTTCCTCCTCCACCACTAGTTCTAGTTCAACGGGTAGTAGTAATACTAATATATCCAGTTGTGCCACCGAAGAAATGCCTTTACTGGTGGCTTTAGGTGAAACCTCAACTCCAACAATGTCCAATCATGCTCATACTACCGGTAGCTCTAATCTGCAAGGAACAAATTCCATTGCTACCCTAACGAAAACTTCCTCAGATCCTCCTACGCCTACTTTGGCTACCGTTGAATATCTAAATGAACAGATTTTAGATGATCTAATAGAAGAATGTAAGAAATATGACTCTTATGATCGTCTTGTGCATGCCCTAAATGATGTGCTTTGTTCCGTACAAAAGTTAAGTAAAAGTTTTCGTCGTCCTCCTCTGGTAAAACTAACATCAACTGCTACCGCCTCTAAATTACAAGAAATATTGGGTAAATCTCCTCAAGATTTAAAAAAAGAAGATTTAAGAACTTTAGAGGGTGAACATGACAAGGATGAAGATAGTTCCTGTGTGGTGCAAGGCGCACAAGAAGGAGAAGACTCACAACAGTTAACGCCCGAACAAAATTTAAATAATGCTTCTGCTAATGCTGCTGCTGGCAGTTCTTCTAATTCAACAAGTGAGATACTATTTAATTTTTTTGGTAGAGGCAGTGGTGGTGGTGGTGGTAGTGGTAGTGTCGGCGGCAATGGAGAACCCATGGATGAAGATAACACCTCCTCCATTGATTTAGACGACATTGTCGAATGGTCTCACAACTGTGATACTATGGTTGATTTCGAGAGTTTAAGGCGTGTTAAGAAGAAGCTACACGCTCTAAAAAAGAGACAAATAACAGAGGCCTTAAACGACAATATCGTCCTGTTGGCCGAGAGTGTTAAATATGGACGCTTCTATGATTGGGATAAGGTTTTGCACTGTTTCGTTATATGCTTTGATATATCAACGTCGTGTAAGTATAAGATTTAGGTTTCGAATTGAGTTTTAAAACTCAAATTCTCATACGTTATTGTACAATATTCCAGGCTTCAATAGTTTCACTGATTTCGGTTATTTGGAACGGAGTATGCCTAAACTATGTCAAGCAGCTCAGGTAATGCCTGTTAAGGCCCAAGCTAGATTAGCACGGATATGGGCCACACACTGTAAGGATCAATTTCAACAGTTTATAAATTCATTGCAACAGCTAATAACGCTACAAGTCGTACTGGATGAGGATTCAGTACAAGAAAATCCCGATGTTATTGCCATAACCAAAGTTTTAAAGGTACAAATTTTGAAAGTTTTTATTTAAAAGAAAAAAATAATTGATTTTAGAATAGTTCAACAGAAAAGTTATCGATTTTCGAAATTTTTTAAAGGAAAGTTATCGATTATCATAATAATCTTATAGACAATTTATCGATCTCCGATTTTTTTCATAGGAAAGTTAACGGTTGTTAAAATTTCTTATAAAAAAATTATCGATAGTCAGAATTTCTTATAGAAAATTTATCGATTTTTAAAATTCCTCATAGAAAAGTTATCGATTATAAAAAATTTTTATACAAAAGTTATCGATTATCATAATTTCTTATAGAAAAGTTATCGGTTTTAGAAATTTTTCATAGGAAAGTTATCGGTTATTAAAATTTCTTATTAAAAAGTTATCGATTATAAAAATTTCTTATGGAAAAGTTATCGATTATAAAAATTTCTTATGGAAAAGTTATCGATTATCATAATTTCTTATAGAAAACTTATCGATTTTCGAAATTTTTCATAGGAAAGTTAACGGTTATTAAAATTTCTTATAAAAAAAATATCGATAGTCAAAATTTCTTATAGAAAATTTATCGATTTTGTAAATACGTAATAGTTATCGATTATAAAAATTTCTTATGGTAAAGTTATCGATTATCATAATAATCTTATAGAAAACTTATCGATTTTCGAAATTTTTCATAGGAAAGTTAACGGTTATTAAAATTTCTTATGAAAAAGTTATCGATAATCAAAATTTATTATAGAAAATTTATCGATTTTCAAAATTTCTCATGGAAAAGTTATCGATTATAAAAATTTCTTATACAAAAGTTATCGATTATCATAATTTCTTATAGAAAATTTATCGGTTTTAGAATTTTGTAAATACATAATCAATAATACATTATTAGGAATTTAGAGAAAGAAAAAATTTAGAGTTATCGATTAAACCGAAATTTACTGCTTCTCTTTTCAGATTGTTTTCTATGCCAATATATTGGCAGGTGAAATCGATACTTATAATCCTGTAATAGCAGATAAACCAGCAGATTCAGATGCAGCTTCTAGTTCAGGTAATGCGGCATCATCTTCCAATGACGAGGATGATATCTTTCTTTATAATCAAATCATTAAACCCTATCATCATCCGGCCTTTGCTGAGGATAAATTGGAAAAAGAATTGAATATCAATTGTATGGATTGTCGTGTACCTTTAGTGCCCTTCGAAGAGTTTTATAATGAAACCTTAAGTGAAGCCATACAAATGGATCGTGACTATTTATCCTATAAGAATTTGTCTCTAGATCCTTTGGGAGAAGGTATGTATGCAAAGTGTTATTGTGTTCTTTGTTTAGAAGTAAAATTTTTCTTAAATTTTCCATTTCCATTTGCAGAGAACCATTTTTCTTTTATGCTGTATTCGTTTGTACTGACACCGGCCACCAAAGTTGTTGCTTTATACTATGACAGTCGCATACGCATGTTTAGTGAACTGAACTCTTCCATATTTTCGATGATTAGTTCCGTTGGTGACATCAATGATATGGTCTATCAACCGAATTTAAAATTAAAAGTTCGCCGTGATAATATTGTCAATGATGCATTAATTGGGGTGGGTTTTCTCCTTTTTTCTTTCCTTTAATTCCTTTCAAGAAATTTTAACTTTTTAGCTGGAATTGGTGGCCATGAGCAATCCCAAAGACTTGAAAAAACAATTGGTGGTGGAGTTTGTAGGTGAACAGGGTATTGATGAGGGTGGCGTCTCCAAAGAATTCTTTCAATTGATTGTTGAGGAACTCTTTAATCCTGATTTTGGTATGTTTACACATCAAGAAGACACTAATACCATGTGGTAAGTGGATCTTTGCTTTCTTTCTTCAGTTACACTTTTTCTTTATATGGATTTACTTGCAGGTTTAATTCGACTCCCTTTGAAAATGAAGCACAATTTACTTTGATCGGCATTATATTAGGTTTAGCGATTTACAATAACATTATATTGGCTGTGAATTTTCCACGTGTCGTCTATCGTAAGCTAATGGGTGGTCGTGGCTCTTTCTATGACCTTAGCGATTGGAATCCCACTTTGTATCGCAGTCTAAAATCATTACTGGACTATCAGGAATCCGATATGGAAGAGGTTTTCATGCAAACCTTTAAGATCAGCTATAAAAACGTATTCGATGAGGTAGTGGAACATGACTTGAAACCAGGCGGCGGTGATATAGCGGTCAGTCAGGAGAATAAACAAGAATTTGTGGATCTGTATACGGATTATTTGCTCAATAGAAGCATAGAAAGACAATTTAAGGCATTCAAAAAAGGTTTCGAAATGGTAACAGATGAATCGCCTTTAAAGCTATTATTTCGACCAGAGGAAATTGAGTTACTGGTGTGTGGCAGTACGGTAAGTTGTTTTGGAATTTTATAAAGTCATGATTAAAACTGAAAACTTAACTTTAACGTTTCTTAGAAATTTGATTTTGTGGAATTGGAAATTTCCACTGAATATGAGGGTGGCTATACCAAGGAGACACAAATTATTAAAGATTTCTGGAGTATTGTACATAATCTGCCAGAAGAATCGAAGCGTAAACTTTTGGAATTCACCACCGGTTCCGATCGAGTGCCTGTAGGCGGTCTCAGTCGCCTTAAGCTGTTAATAACACGCAATGGTCCGGACAGTGATCGTTTGCCTACTTCACACACCTGCTTCAATGTGTTATTGTTGCCGGAGTACAGCAGCAAAGAGAAACTGGAAGAAAGACTTTTAAAGGCCATTAACTATTCGAAGGGTTTTGGCATGTTGTAAACCAAACCATGCATTAAACCAGGAAAGAAGGAAACAAAAGGAAGAATGAAGGGAAGGAATGGAATTATTCGTAGAAGCGTTATAAACAGCCAAATATTTTGTATATTGTTTGTTTTAATAAGAAAAAATGATATTAATTTTGCTGCTGTCATACACTTAAGGGTTTATTTTAAAGGCAATTTTCATTTGCTAAATTTAGTTTTTTCTTTGTGAAATCCCTTTTCATTGAATAACCTTTAGAATAACCATTAAGTGCCAGAACAGGCTTTAAATGTGAAGAAGAAGAAGAAGAGACGAAGACCACCTATTTGTAAAATTGTATGCTTAAATATGTAATAACTTTACCATTCATTATATTGCTAACCTTTATACATACTCATACATCTGTCATTGCTTACCACCACCATCCCCCCTCATATACATAATTATTATGACATTTTAATTTATCAAAAAAAAATGGAAAGAAATCTTAAGATAATGCAACAACAAAAACAAAAATTATATTCTTTTAATACATTTTCTATATACTTTTTAATCTGCCACTCTCTGTCTCTCTGCCTCTACCCTATGTTTTATTGTCATCCTAATTTTATTTCTTTTAATTTATTGAAATATTTTCTTTGGTTTTTTTCTTTTTTAATTATTTTAAAATATATTTTCTTGCATTTTATATTCCCTTTTTTTATATTTATTTTATAAATTGAATACATTTTCTTTACACTTGATATACATACATATTTCTCTCTTGCCCGCCACTGCATTGTCGGCTTCTTTTTAATTAATTTTTCTTTGTAAATAAAGTTTTTTTTTAATTAAAAAAAAAAAGTGGAAAATGTATTCGATGTGCATGTTCGATCAAAATTTTTTAAAACTTTAAAGTGAAATGAAGAAAGTAAAATGAAAGGAAAAAATCTTGGCGTAAAATCGGCTTATAATAAGGAGCACAGAGCATCGGCAAAGGGCCTTCTGTTGTTATTGCTGTAATAGCACTAGAGCTACTGTCAAAGAGTGTTTTCCTAGAACGGTATTGGATTGTATTGAATTATTGTTAATGATGTCGTAGCCATAAATCTTATGGGTTCAAGTCCATAGCTCTATTAAGACATTAAAAGATATACATGAGGACTTTGTTGGCAGGTGGGGCATCATTTCTAAGTTTTAGGAATAATTTGCTCGCGGTAGGATTTCAGCATAGAGTTCCAACTGGATCCCAATTAGGATAGTTATCTGAGTAAAAACTTTTTCACTTTCCAGGCTCCTAATATACTCAAATTAATTCATTATGTTCGTTAAGGCCTACTTACAGCCATGGCTGCTGTCAGGGTTAGCAATAGATGTAATCTTAACTTTGTTGTCAATGTGTGAATATCTTGTTTGATGTATCTTGAGGTAGATCGTCTGTTGTCACCTTTTGGTTGGGACGACAAGGCGGTTGGCATGCTATTAGGAATGCTATTGGACATGTTCATCATAACCTTTAAAGTCATACTCAATTAGGAAACCAGGATAAGTTATCCGACCAAAGAGAACATAAAGATAGAGACTCCTTTTACGCTAGACGGGCTTAAGGCATACTCAACATTTGCTGGGCAATTATTGTGGAAAGAAATTTAAGAATTGCATTAAAGTATTCAGGAGTAGCTATTGTAGACTCAAAGGACATTTATTTGTAATAGGAAACTATTACATAATGGTAAGTCCATTATGTAATTGAATTATGTGAGACAGTAGGCATGTGGTTTCAACAAGACAATGCCACGAACTATACAAAGTTCCAGAAAGTGTAAATTTCAGGTTTTGTGGATGTCAATTAGCCAAGAACATGTGATTTTTGGCGGAACAATGTTAGACTTATTTTTGGGTAGGATTAGGTCGAAAACCATATAATCATAGAACGTTACAGCATGTTACCACAGCTGTAACTGGCGATATGAGCGAAAAAGGATCAACTGAAGCAATCAAGCCCTAGGCGTTCATTTAAATAACATTGTTTTTCGAAAATAATAACCTAGACAATGTCTCCTAGCTTTATAAAAAAATAAAAGTTTCCAGGAAATCATAGCTTTATCAAGGTTTTATTTATGGCACGATTTTGGATACCAACCGAACTTTGGTTGAGTTGCCAAATCTAACTGGAAACGAAGACTTAAAAATTTCACTGTTAAACAGAAATTTGTAGTTGCCAGATGTTAAGGCAACTAAAATTCCGTTGCCGTTTAAAATAATCCCATAATTTTTAATTTTGAAATGGGAAATAAGAAAAAACTTTTTTAAATATTTATTTTGACTAAAAAAATTAATATGTTTGCATAGAAAATTTAAGTAAAGTTAATATATTTAATAATTTCTTTGTAAATTTCGATTATTTAACAATATTCGCTTAAATTCTTTGATTTTAAATTCAAAACATCCAATTTGTTTAAGATTAAACATCTGGCAACACAATCAAATACTATTCTCTCTCTCTCGCTCTGTAAATGCTCCATACATTTCTCCCCTTTAAACTAAATTCAACTCTCGTCACTCTCATTAACTGTTTTATTATGGAAAAACAGAAAAGAAGAATAAGAACTTAAAAGCCTATACGAATACAATTCATTTAGAATTTTACTTTGGCGTAGTGAAGACGTTTAATTAAAAAATTGAAATTAAAATTAAAATACCAAAATAAAATTCTATTTCGTTTAGTGTTTTGTGTAGAAAATATTTAATTACATTGTGTTCATAAATATGATATTCTAAATTAAAATAATCAACGATATACAGTAATAAATAGTTCTTTGTGCCATACATTTTAATAAATTTTTGTGTACACATTTAGAAGTGGAAGAGAACAACAAAAACAACAGCAATAATGTTTAAATGTATTAAAATAAAGAGCCTTTACAGGCTTTTATTACTCTTAGCAGTTGTATACATGAATTGTAATGTATCTGCTGCTGCGAAAGAGGATTTGACTGAAGGCGAGGAGAAGATGGCGTCGACGTTAGCTGCATTGGATGGTATGTTTTTGTTGTTATTTTTATTTTTCTGTTATTCTTATTGTTTTTGATTAAAACGAATGGTTTGTTTTCTCTGTTCTTATAAGAACATGTATACATTTTGATGCGAATTGTTTTTGTGTATTAGTAAGTAAGCATGTGTGTTCTTTTTTTTTTTTTGCTGTGGCCGGCTCCAGCTTTTTTTGTGTGTTTTTTTTTGTTTGTGCTTATGTATACAAATAAAGGATGGTCGGTTGCTCGTATTTAAATGAAGAGTGGCGGGAATGTGTCTACAATTTCATCTATACGAGCTTTATGAGCTCATTCATTAAGTTTTTTTTTTGTTATTGTTTTTGTGCGGCATATCAATGCTCTTATTATTTTTTTCGTTTTTGTTGTTGTTGGCCGTTGCCTTAATTTATTATGCATACATAAATGCATTCATTTTTTTTTTTGTTTTGGTATGTGTTAAATGATGTAAAGCATATGCAATGCAAAACAATTTATTTAATTGTAAGCATTTTTTCATACACATGCACACTCTTATCTTATTACTAGATTTTATAATTTTTCAAAGGATTAGTTTCCGTTATTATTTTAATTCTTTTTTCATGCATTTTCTCAATATAAAAATCCCCTTTTTTATTCAACAAGTGTTTGAAACCTTTGTATTGTACCTTAATATGTTTATTTGTTCTTTTAAATTTCTCTTAATTTTTGTTCCAAGTCCTGTAATATACTTAGAAGAGAGAGAGAGAGGCAAGAAGAAATGCTCTTTCTTTTAACAGATTAAGTACAAGTGTTGTTTACACATTCTCTTCTAATATTTACTGTTTTAAATCACATCATGTTAATATTCTTATTGAAAATGTCAAACGAGGGATATTTTCTACAAAAAAGTCCTGTTCAATGAACCCTATGGTAAACAGCAGAGAAGGAGAGAGCGATAGTCTTTGTTGTTTACGAACATACATATGATTACAGAAGTGTTTCTTCCCATCTTAATTCTTTGCGTTGAGAGATTAAGTTCAACTATTATGGTTCTCAGAAAATGATGTTAATGACGTCATTGATATTTTTTAAGCTCTCTATGGTTGTAGGAAATTAGGTAAACAGGAAGAGAATTTATATAATAAAGAGAAGTTTTAAGTAATGAAAGTGTAATAAGAAGAGATTTTAAAAGGAAAAAAGGATTTTCAAAAGAAAAATAGTTAAGTTTGGTTTAATTCACGGCATAAAAGTGCGGTTAAATTGAAATAAATTTAATAGGCGATATTTATTGATTCAAAAATCAGGTAATATTTTTCATATTGACAGCGATAGTACATTTGTGGGCCTATTTAAGGAGTTGTAAGGATTTAAAAAGCAGTTCTGTACGATCTTTCATTGAGCACTTCCGGTAGGAAATTTAAAACAAAGTTTGAGTGTAATATCGAAAATTTGAATTGGTTTGAAAGGCGGGTAACAGCGTTTAAACCTCCGCCGCGGTTTTCAGATTGAATTAGAAGGATGACTTGGGTTGTGTTAGTTATGTTGGCACCTGCTTTGTAAAAAAAACCCCAAAAGAAAAGTTTGAAAGGGGCCAAATCACACGATTTAAGTGGCCAGACCACATCATTTCGATGTGAAATGACTATAACCTCAAATCGATTGTGCAGGATATCCTATGTGGGGTTTAGTTAACCAGTTATCTGTGGATACCGCTTTCAGAAGGAAAGCTCTTAGTGGCCATTGCAAAATCTTGAGATACATACTCTGTGTCTGATAGAATTAGGTACAGACACTGAAACTTTCATAGATTCTCCTCCACTGTAGTTGAAAAAACTTATAACGATGTACACGGGTCACTGTAAAATCGGTAGGTACGATGAAAAAATTTTTCTACCCTTTTACCATAATGAAGAAACTAGGTACAGTTTTGAGAGCATAGCAATCATTCATTTTCTCTGTGAATATCTAGGTCTGGAGGCCAGACAATGTTCCCAATGTTCTTTGGGGAATTATCCATTAATGTCTTGGTGAAGAGCGGAAATCTAAATCGCCTCGATCATCCCTACTTTATAAACTGTTGCGGATGGCTCTAATTTTGTTTCTTTCAATGGATTTAATTTCAAAACGGCCCTCTTATGCCAAGAATCTTTTTAAATTCCACACTTATAGGCATCGAGATACAACAGTTGTTGAACGTCTGGACCACTCTCTTTCTTGTTTACAAGAAGAGTCCATTGGAAACTGTCTGTTGTGGTCAGTTTTGTTCAAATTTAGAAAATATCTCTGTTTTAAGGCAATCCATTAAGGAAATTCAAATTAAAAAAGTCTTTAAAGTAAAGTGTTTTCATATGTCACATAATTCTTATCTTTGAAATGATTAATTAAAGTTTTAAAACAAAGTCTTGATTGTCTTGCTGCTTCTAAAAGGGGACCACACATCCGAAATATTGAGATGATAAAACAGTTCAAGAAAAAGGTCAATCATATGTATGTATGTGGAAATGTGGATTAGTAGTGGCTATTAAAAGATTATTTTTAAACATTTAAATTCATACAATGAAAAATAATTCGTTTCTAGATTAAAAGGAAACAAAATGGAATCAAAAATTTAATTCTTCACTGTAATTGCTGATTAAAACAAAAAGAAACTCTTGCTTAAGCGAGAAAAATAATTAAAATTCTCGAATTTTATTGGAAAGCAAAACAATTTACAATTTCATGTTTTGCAATATGAACACCAGCTCTAGATAGATAAATATCTGTTGCTATACAAATCTCTAATCATTCTTTTAATTTATTATAATCTTATGGAGGTCAAAATTAAATTAAACTTGAATCTGATAAGGTTCTTACAAACTGTTTTCAGTTTAGCGCTGACCAGACTTGCAAATAATAAGAATACGATTATTTAAGAATTTATTTGAAATGATTACGGCTCTGGAAATAGGCTTCTAAGACTGCTATATAGCTTAGGGTATTATCATCGATCCTATGAGCAGCATAAGGCCTTAATAAATTTATTAAACATACTTCTGCTCTATTCAATGCTCTCACGTCACCCTAGTTTGGCATTATCCTGCTAGTTCTTCCTCAATTTCTCTTATTCATGTGTCAGCCAGGCTTCTCTTTCTTCGCTTATTTACATTTACTGTCGTCAAGACAGAAATCTGCTGATTTTTCCATGGAAAAGTTTAATCAAAAACTCGTTAGTTTTAGAAACTGTCCTCTAACCTAACCTAACCTAACCTAGAAACTGTTGCGGATCAGTGTAATTTTTTTCTTTGATCGGATTTGATTACAAAGCGGCCCTCTGGTGCCAATTGCTGGTAATCCTGTTTACCTAGCCAACTAATCTAACCTAGTAAGGAAGTGTTGAGAAGCTAGGCCGTAATCCTGACGAAGGGTTGTAATGGCCAATTATGTATGTATGTTTGTATGTATGTAAGGAAGTCCAATAAAATATGGCACATTGGATGTTTCTTTCCTAGAGCTTTGAACTTTTTTTTCGCATAACTTTAGCACTTTCAAGGCTGCTGGTCTTGGATAAGGCAAGCTTAAGGTTGGTTGTCGGTTTTATCACGGGGCACTGTGAGATTAGGTCGCTGACGGGGATCTGGAACATATCCCAGATGCACTATTGCATGGCATGTTGCGATGAGGAGGAGTTGGAGACTATCGAACACATCCTCTGTAACTGCCCAGCCCTTGGTAGGTTGAGGACCCTTGGCAGGGCCTTCTTTGAGAGTTTGAACTCTGTGTCGAGAGCCGACATCAAGGCTCTCCACAGATTCATTAGTGGCTTATGCTGATTGAGAGCTGCTAGTTCTTCATCAGTGTAGTCGCGCTCTCCATTTTTTGTTATGTCTGGTCTGTGTGATCCCTCCGCTTCCCATTCTCCCACTCCTACATGCTTTCCTTTCTATCCTATTCCCTCTATTATCCTCCCTCTTTAAGGACGTTGTACAATGGGTCAATTCGACCTCCGGATACTGTACTTGTCTTAATTGAAAAGTACACGTCCTCTAACCTAACCTAAACTTGGCACTTTCAATAGCAAGAGATGGAAAATTTTAAGGATACGTTAGATTAGGTTAGGAAGAAAGGCGCTTCACCACGGCTTTTAGTCCATTATGATCCTTCACGGTTATATGACTCAAGCCACAATAGCTGTGGAATGTCTAAAGATCTGGCTTGCTTTCAAGCATCCATTCATGGCAAATATATCAACCTGTTCAGGGTGACCATTAGTCCCTGAAGGAGCGCAGACGGGTGTGTATACTTTATGGAATTCTGGAAGATATTTTTCTTTTTGGAGTGTGAGGTAGGGTTCAAAATGCTTTCGCACTTGCAGTAACCATCGTCAGTTGCGTCGAGTGGTGCTTCCACTAAAACAATCCCTCCTCCTCTTCTGGGGTTACTCCCTTAGGTTAGAGGACATGTACTTGTCAATTAAGACAAGTATAGTACCCGGAGGTCGAATTGACCCAATGTACTCCCTTCTCGGGACGTCTATCTGCATTACTTCGGTATAGGGCCCAGAACGACGTCCTGTAAATAACCGTTATCCACTCTCCCACGTCTGGGTACGCCATATTCTAAGCCAGCTTCAAGCTATTGGCTAGCCTTCTCATGTATCATTTTGTCGTACTGTGTCAAGGTTGATCTTCTTTCCCGTAGTGCTATAATAATATCCTCCCATCGTAGACTGTTAAAAGCATTACTCGCATCGAGCGTGGCTAGAACAACAATGCGCTTCGGATAGCAACGTCTAAGTCTGGTCCATTCAATGCATTCCACTACGTCCGCTATGGTCTAAGTCTGGTCCGTTCAACGCATTCCACTATGTCCGCTATGACCCCAAGCTTAGACCTACCTGGTCGGAAACCACACTGTCTCTCCGATAGTCCGCCAGCTGCCTCAATCGCTGCTGCCAGTCTGCGTTGGAGCAGTTTCTCCAATAGTTTACCGGCACTATCCAACATACAAAGAGGACGGTATGATGATGGATGTGTCGGGTCTCCTTTTCCTTTGCTAATCAGCGTTAATTTCTGTATCTTCGAGAAGTGCATTTGATCGGTTTTCAGCAATCAACTTGAGTACTTTTTTCTAAGCTCAGCCTGATGGGCTTGAAGTGAACCTTGAAAATGACACATTAAACCACTTATTATAGTTTTGGGTTTGGCTTTAAAGAAGCGTAGCTTTGTTTTCAGTTTTTAAAATTAATTTTAAAATTTTTTTAATTCAAATTTTAAACTTGTTTTTGTAGCAATCATTACGCCTTAAAAACCAGACTCTTGGGTAATTTAAAACCGTTTCTTTAACGCTTTTTAACATGTACATAACCTGATGCCTTAATTTTATACGATTTTTAAGGTGCCTACGTAAACGTTTTTTTTTTTTTGTTTATCATTAGAAAAAATTAAAATTGTATTGTGTTTCTAAATATTTAACAATCGTAATAAAATAATATTTTCTTTCTTTTTATTTGCAGCCAAAGTAAAGGTGTTCACTGTGGCCACAGAACGTACTGATGGCTTCTTGCGTTATATGCGCTCTGCTCGTGTTTATGATATTGAGGTGAGTTTTGTTTAACAAAAATTATTGCCTGTAGTGTAATATAATGAAGATTTAAAAAGAAAAGAATGGCTTAAAAAGAAAAACTATAACAAGCTAAGCTATGAGTAAAGCAAGGCTTGTGAGTTCTTTTCTTTCTATAAAAATCCACAAAGAAAGTTTTCTTTCTTTTAAACTTTTTTGTTTCTTATTTGTTTTTGTTTTAAGAGGCAAGTCAGTCTTTAATCTTTAAGATCAGTTTAACCTTCTCTCCTTCCTCCTCTATGACAAAACCTGTCTTCTTTTGTTTTTGTTTCTATTTTTAAACAAACATTTTAAGCATGTTACTCTATATACTCGTAGTCAGTCTTTTATGGTTTCAAAATTTTTTTTTTTAAACTTCTTTTTATTGTTATTGTAGTCTTGGTTGTTGTTTTATTCTAATGATTTCTTATTTTATTGTTTTCCTATTAAATGATTTATATTTATTGCTCTTCTTCTTTTTATTATATTTTTTAAAGAATAAATTTCTTTAAAGAATTAACATTTTCTGTTCGTATTTGTTTGTGTAAAGAATTCATAACATTTTAAATACATACAGTGGTGGCCACGAATTTAAGACACGACATATGACTGAGTTATTTGAGATAATTTTTACATTTTATCGAAAAAATTATGGGTCCATGATATTTTTTTAGGATTTTAGTAATGTTATGAAGAAAAATTAATAATATTTTCTTACCTATATTCGGTTAAGAATTTTTATTTACATATTATATACATAAACATAAATTTCATCCTGGTCATGAATTTAAGACATTGGCATAATATAACACTATTCTCTAAATTAAGCTCAGCTTCATAAAAAAATCATAGTATTTAGTGGGAAATCCTTTATTTTTGATCACAGCAGCACATCTCCTGGGTAAACTTTCAACTAATGCCACATAACGTTGCTTTGGAATTGCATACCAAACCCTTTGGATTTCTTCCCACAAATCGCTTGAATTTTTTGGTTTAACTGTTCGTACATATTCCTCAACATCATTCCACAAGTTCTCAATTGGATTGAGGTCCGGGGATTGGGCTGGCCACTTAAGAACAATGATATCGTTTTCCTCTAAGCAACTCTTCACTAGACGTGAAATGTGCTTAGGGTCATTATCATGCATAAATTTCTATATTGGAGGCATGTTGTCTTCAGCGAATGGCATCATTGTGTCTGTTATAATATTTTTGTAAACATGGTGGTCCATTTTTGAATTTATATTGTAAATGGGACCTACACCATGCCAGGAAAATGCTGCCCACACCGTCACATTTCCACCACCATGTTGTTTTTAGGGTGTACTTTGGATGATGCTCTAGGTTTGGAGGGCGCCAGACGTACTGCTTTCCATCAGAGCCGAAGCGACAAAACTCCAAAATATATTTTTCCAAAATATCATGGGTTTCTTGAGATTTCTCAATTATCACAAATAAGTCCATCATATGTCGTGTCTTAAATTCGTGGCCACCACTGTATGTTTGTATGTATGTAACCGGTTAATAATTTAAATCTTCTTCTTTTCAATAAAAATTCATAATTAATGTTTAAAATTTGTTTGCATCACATGATTATGACATGAATGATGTTAAAAAAAATAGAAAAATAGAAAAAAACAAAGCCAGCCTCTCTAGAAAATAGAAAACAAAAGCCATTGAAATGTTTAAGAATTCTCATTTGATTTTAAAAGTAATTTGTCATTCTAAAGCTGAAGCTAAAGCTATGTATGTTTGTAAGGTCTAGTGAACTAAATCACTCATCAATAAAAGTGAAATTTCATTGTAATTAATTAATTTAAGCCAGACTTAGAAGTTTAAGGAAGAAGTTCATTACAACTTGCCGTTGACTAAAGGCAGGATTTTAATGGGCAGATTTGTTTTTCATTATTATAAGTGGACAATAAGATAGAAGTGAGCGTTAAGATAAAGGGAAGATCATCCTACCTTTAACTTTTAAAGTTAAGTTTATGTAAGAACTTGCCATATTATATATTATTTTCAATATGGCAACTTCAAATATAAACAAAATAAGAAAACACAACAACAACAAAAGCGGCCATTCGTTGCTATTGCCATATTTTTGAAAAAGTTAACTTTACAGTTGTCTTTAGCTAAAGGTATCTTTAACTAAACCCAACTTTACAGTTCCCTTTAGCTAAAGGTACCTTTAACTAAACGCAAGTTTAACGGCAAGTTGTAATAATGGCAAGTTATATAAAGCCCATTAGGCCTATAACAGGTTATTCAAGCTGTTCCTATAGAACACAAACAGAAATTGATGGCTACATTAGCAACGTCTCGTTCAAATTTAAAGACACTGATAGATTACTATACAGGACAAACTACGTCATTCTCATGGTTTATATGTCAACAATTATTGTCCTTGATAAAGCATTTGTCGTATTGCCTCCATGCAGTATTAGATTAAGGTTAGGAAGAAGCTGAAGAAGTCGTAGTCTACTAGACGTAAGGCCATGGTTCAAATCCCATGTTAGATATCTCCAACATAACGAAACATGAAACTATATCTGATCGGCGACTTCCTCTCAGCAGATTTCTGACAAAAACTCAGAGAGTCAATAAAATTGCCATTAAAAGTTTTTAAAAAAATCTGTCGTTCGGAGTCGACTTTAAACCGTAGGTCCCGCCACCCATAAGTAAAATAATCCTGACTGAAGGGTTGTAATGGCCAATTATGACCTTTTCTTAATTTGAATTTTTAGCGAGCTCTACGGCTTTCAATGATATGCGTGGCATTAGTTGGACATTGAGGAGAGTTCTCTACACTGTGAACCTCATTGAGAAGCTACAAATTCAGAATTGTTAATGCTGCAGTAGTTTTTGTTTTCCCGGAGTTGGTGAGTTTGAATGCAGGCAAGATAGCTTCGCAAACTTGGCCAAGGCTACAAGAACTGGACAAGTGTGGCATAAATATTGAAATCACATCACGCGACACGCATTGGTCTTGGCCATATAGCCAATGTAGTAGCTGCTTACATGCATTATTTCGTAGGAGAAGGAAACATCTGGGCTTCTACATGCCCATGATCTTATTGATCTGTTAAGGATGAATATTGGAACTCTAAATGGCTTTATCAGAAACTCCTGACAGTTGCAGTGTTAAGAGGAAATGCAAGACTGTGGTATTACAATAGACCACATATGACCTAAATATGTTTATCCTCTTGGGTAAGGGATACAGATAAACTATACCCTTGAAAATCACCGATTATTGTTATTGTAGTGTTTACAATCCTCCAGAAAATATATGCCAGAGAAGATTCAAAAATCCACAATAACTTCCCAGGAAACTTATCTTTCTTTTTCCTTTAGTCTATGTTTGATTCGAAGAATTCTATTGGATAAGCAGTAAATATGAAGTCGCCGTGGTCTAGTAGGTAGTGTGTTGGCTTATTAGACGAAAGGCTGAGTTTGAATCCCAGATCAGACATCAAAACGAAAATATGAAAGTATTTCTTCGGCGACTTCCTCTCAGCAGATTTCTGGCAAAAACTCTGAGAGTAAAAAATTGCCATGAAAAGCTTCTCAAAAAATCTGTCGTTCGGAGTCGACTTTAAACTGTAGGTCCCGCCACTCATGTATAAAATTAACGCACACAACATGAGTGGTGTTGAGAAGCTAGGCCGTAATCCTGACTGAAGGGTTGTAATGGCCAATTATGTATGTATGTTTGTATGTAAGCAGTAAATATGTTCACTACCAAAATCTACCATTCAACTTCTGAAACTCAAGACTATTGTGGAGACCCAGCAATCTTATTCTAGGTTAAGCCATCTTTCACAATTACCTCTGAGTCACTCTGATCTGATTTCATTGATTTTACTTCTCGTCTAAACTGCCCTCTAAACTTTTTTTCTTTGAGAAGTTCGTAACCCTTTGCATTTATAAATCGTGTGGTGCCTTTCAGAACTTCATTTCATATCGAAAAAATGTACAAGAAAAAAATATTTCCAAGTATTTCACCAGAAAATTCTGATACATAAAATGCATCCGGCATACATACATGTGTACATATATTTTTTTTTATTGAAAAATCTTTTCAAATCTTTTTCTTGAATTGTTTTTTTTTTATTTTCTTCTTATTCTTTTTGTTTTATTTTAATTATCAATGTTTATTGTAGTTGTTGTTGTTTTTTTTATTTACTGTATGGAATACAGAATATTTTCTAACACATGTTTGAATTATTCTTTCTAAAAGGGGGGACTATGAGCTATAAAAGAAAAACCACATCATCTTTCTGATGTTTTTAATTTTTTTTTGTCTCAGTCTCAATAAAAATTTGTTTATACAAGGGGTTGCAAAGAAGAACAAATTAAAGTAAACATTAGGCAGAGTTATCCCATACAGAAGTCTACTTTAGTTGGGCAAATTAGGGGGGGGGGGGGGGGGGAAAGTGTGTTAAAGTTTTCGTTAGAGTACCCCCAGTGTCTTGATGACTGAATGATGTTAACCATTCGCCAAACTATTCGCCGGATCACGTGAATGTGGTAAGAATGTAGGGATCACGTATAGATCTTGCAGTGGTTATGTACTACCCCCGTAATGCGATTTTTCAAGTAACCCAAAAAGCTTTGCATGATAATTATAGGACTCCTATCGCTTTTAGAAGAACACAAAAGTATCGTAAAGAGATTACAAGACTTTCTAATTTTACTGTCCTTGCATAGATGATTGGAGAGGAGGGCAACAAAGGAAGCCTAGTAGCGGAGAGGCTTGGTGTCTCTTGGCACACTCACTTAAAACTGAAGTACACCACTTGCTATGGACCAAAGCGAAGTCAAGAAGGACCAGATAATATCTAGTTGCGCTATAACATGACAAATTTAGCCGCTCCATGATTGCAAGCGATCATTTGCTTTCATACATATGTACGTACATAATTGACCATTACAACCCTTCAGTCAGGATTACAGCCTAGCTTCTCACACCACCCTTGTTGTGTACCTTAATTTTATACTTGAGTGGCGGGACCTACAGTTTAATGTCGCCTCCGAACAACAGATTTTTGAGCAACTTTTTCGTGGCAAATTTGATTTACTCTCAGAGTTTTTGAAAGAAATCTGCAGAGAGGAAGTCGCCTAAGAAATTTTTTTTCATATTTCGTTCTGATGGCTGGCCTAGGGCTCGAACCCAGGCTTTTCGTCTAAAAAGCGAACACACTACCTTCTAGACTACGGCGACTTCATTTGCTTTCACCCGAATTTATATATATGAGTATTGAGTCTTCATGGCTAGTGCGAGAAGGCTAAGCTAAGCTAAGCGAAGGCAAAGCTTTACTTCTTGGACGGTGTAAAGCGTTCTGCAGATACAAAATTATTTCGATCTTTTGGGATTATGCCGAATTTGCTCTGAACCAGAGTGGCAAATGGTTGAACGGCTGTCCGCAAGCCATTGGATTGCCACATATCGGTAATTAGACTTTCAAGAGTTGGTCTGTAGCAGTCCAAAATGCATAGCGTTGTTCCAAGTTCAGCAGAACAGTTTAGAGACTTAGGACTACTATCCGACGGCTTAAATTGCTATCTGGATATTAATTGATATTAGCGGAAGCCCTCATTACTAGCTCTGAACTTAAGCGGCCTTAAGAATACCTTCTTACTCCTCTCCTACCCAACGTACCTATTCTAATCCCAGCAGTTAGTTTTTATATTTGAAGCAGATTTGATTTAAAATTTCTTGTTGATAAGCCGGCATTTGTTTTAAGCCTTACAATCTTGGTTGCCAAAGATCTTTTAAAGTCACGTACGCAGGTCGGGTTTCAAAAACAGAATTCACAATCTTCCGCTTGATAAATTTAAATTCAATTTTCGAAATTTATAAATAATTTGCTAAGAATTCTAAGCTGCTTGCTTGTTTTTATTTTTATCAGTTGCTGCTACACTCTCTATTGTTTTTTTTTTAAGTGACGTTTTTCCTTTGCAAGTGGGTGACCTTTAAGCCAGACTTAGTGATAAGCTTTTATGACCTAATTTTTCCTGCTCTCTCTCTCTCCCTCTCTCTATTTAATATTTTATTAACGTATTAAAAATGTTTCCTTGTTTGTTTTTTTTTTGTTTATTTCAGGTTACCCCTTTGGGTTTGGATGAAGAATGGAAGGGTGGCGATATGGAGGGTCCTGGTGGTGGTTTCAAAATAAATCTCTTAAGGCAAGCCTTAAAGCCTTTAAAAGATGAACAGGATACCATTATTTTATTTACCGATAGGTAAGTTTCTTGTACATATTTTTGTTTTAAGAAACTTTTCTAAGTATTTTTTGTTTTGTTTCTCTCCGATCTTTAGCTACGATGTTGTCTTCACCAATGGCTTGGCAGAAATTGTACAAAAATTCAAAGAATCTAATGCTAAATTATTATTCTCTGCTGAGAAATATTGCTGGCCCGATCAATCATTGTCTAGCCAATATCCTACAGTGGAACCCAAAGCTTCACCTTATCTTAACTCGGGAGCCTTTATAGGTTATGCACCTCAGGTGTGGGCTTTAATCGAAACACCCATCGAAGATACTGCCGATGATCAGTTGCACTATACCAAAATATTCTTAAATGAGGAATTGCGTGCAAAGCTTGATATGAAATTGGATACCACATCGACACTGTTCCAGAACTTGAATGGTGCCAAAGATGATGTCAAACTGGATGTAGATTTGGATACCAATAAGGGTCTCTTGAAAAATATTAATTTCCTTACCACACCCAGCATAATACATGGTAATGGTCCCAGTAAAATCGAATTAAATGCCTTTGCCAACTATTTGGCCAATACTTTCAATAGTGTATGCCTTATATGCCAGGAAAATCGTTTAGAATTGCCAGTAAGTTGTGCTCTTTGCTTCTCGTTATTTAACTCTCTCACTCTCTCTCTCTTTTTTTTTTTCTTCCCTCTTTTAGAAAGACCATGAATTACCCATAATCTCCTTAGCCTTGATTGTTACTCAGCCTGTGCCCTTTTTCGATATGTTTTTGAATTTCACTGCCAATCTAAATTATCCCAAGAATCGCCTGCATTTGTTTATCTATAGCGGCCAAGAGTTCCATGACACTTTGGCTAAATCCCATTTGAAACGCTATGAAAAGGAATACTTATCCTCGAAAATTGTTTTATCCACCGATCAATTTGATGAAAGAAGAGCTCGCCAATTGGCTTTGTAAGTATTTTTTACAGTTTTTATCCGTTGTTATCCGTTTTAATAATTCCTATAAAATATTTTAATTTTTCTTTCTTTCCTTTCGCCAGACAACAAGCCAAGCAAAAGGATGTCGATTATATCTTCTTTGTTGATGCTGATGTACATATTGATGATCCCGAGGTTTTACGTGAACTATTGACCTTGAATAGGTATATACTGCTTGAAATGTCTCTAAGCCAGTCTTGTTTCTAACTTGACTTTGTTTTTTTCTTTTTTTTAGACAATTTGTTGCTCCTGTGGTTTCCAAATATAATGAACTGTGGAGTAATTTCTGGGGTGCTTTAAGTGAAGGTGGCTATTATGCTCGTTCACCCGACTATGTGGACATTGTTAAAAATGATATTGTGTAAGTGAACAGTTTTTTTCCTTCTTATATTTTAAATGATTCTTGATGGCACTGCTTAGAATTGAATGCTACTAGTCAGGAGAGTCTGAATAGGTGCCATCAACAGAGGGCACCAATAGCCCCCGGCGGCCGAACATTTTTTAATCATATGCTCTTTGTGCCGACCTTTGGTTTAAATACTCAAAGCAAACCTTCTGTAAATTCTCTTCATCTCTAGCAAATCGGGTTTATGTCCTGGATTCAGCACGCAATGTGTCTGTATACTAGGTGTTGTAGATTGAAAGATTAAAATCGCCAATCGATTCAGACCCAAGCTCGCAAATTCGCCAGTCTTTTCATTACCAAACCTAACAGAGAACCTAATACAATTCGGTACAAAACCTTCTAAGGAACATCAAACTGATCTTTTTGCACTGAAGGCTGTCAATGAAAATTGCATAAGAATCTGCGTTTGAAGAATCCACTTCAGAGCCCTCAAATAGCAAATATTTTCGCTTGAAAGACGCTGAATTTTCAAGGCCTCAACATGTGTATCCTCATCTAGTTTCAATCCATCGTTTCGCCGTTACCATCCCACAGGCTTTGGTGTGGAATGACAATCCTCAAACCAGAGATGAACACAGCTTCAGGAATCAAATAATCATCGTTGCTCTCATTCGTAAGTTCTTTCCTTATCAGCCCAGAAAAGACGCTAAGATTGCTCGAGCGCTGTATCCCAATTCTCTTAATCGTATGGTCTACGTGCCTTACAACGCTTGAGGTATGTATAAAGTGGTGTTGAGCCAAGGGCCAGGGGCATGAGTAATCCGACTCTGGTTATACTTTATTCGAGATCTTACGCTAAAAGCTCGTCTCCAAGGCGTTCCACCAAATAACACAGGCATACGTAATAACTAACCGAGTAATCTCTTTACATATTCAATAAATGGCCTTAGACGGGAATACCTAGCTTCTACGTAGGGCGCTCTACTAGAATGAAGCTGTAAGACCCTTGTTTGTCCTCTCCTCGATATTCCTTTTGAAGTTCAGTTTTGGTCTCAGAAGTAAGCTAAAACTTCTCACTCTTTCCGATCGGTATTGTGAAGGTAATAATCCTGTGCGAAGGCAAAAATGAAATAACTAGACTCCTATTGACCCATACAGACAGAATCCCAAGAACAGACTCTCAAAGTTTATTGAATCTTATCTGCCACCAGAATGACTGCTTTAGCCACACACAATCTTAAATCGGATTTTACTTTTTTCACTGGCCTCGTACTTGAAATGTTATAAACTTCTTTCGAAGCTATGTATGTATACTATGAACTGAACACACCATCATGAACTTCTGCATAAATTTGAATACCGGTAAACTACTTTGTAGTCGCCGTAGTCATAGTAGGTAGTGTGTCCGCTTATTAGACGTAAAGCCCGGCTTCGAGCCCCAGGCCAGCCATCAGAACGAAATATGAAAAAAAATTTCTTAGGCGACTTCCTCTCAGCAGATTTCTTTCAAAAACTCTGAGAGTAAATACAATTTGCCACGAAAAAGTTGCTCAAAAATCTGTCGTTCGGAGTCGACGTTAAACTGTATGTCCCGCCACTCAAGTATAAAATTAACGCACACAACATGAGTGGTGTTGAGAAGCTAGGCCGTAATCCTGACTGAAGGGTTGTAATGGCCAATTATGTATGTACATATGTAAACTACTTTCCCACTGTATTTCTAACCTTGTGCGTTTTCATTTGGACAGGCTCGACTCCTGGGTGAGTCACGTTAATGGTCAAGGACCTTTAGAATCGTGAGAACTTCAAACAGGTTTCGATATTAAGGCAGCTTTTTGTGTAACAGTCTAGTAACTTCTATTATTGGATATTAGTTTGCTATTCAGTGAATATAGTGTGGACACTAGGCTGGTGTTATCAACTTCTCCCTGTTCATTATTATACGGAAAATAGGCCAGGCCTTATAATTAATAATTTCAGGCGTTTAATAAATTCATTTCCAAATCAAATAAAATTTTTATTAAAAAAACGAATTTTAAAACAATTTATTTTTGTTGTTGTTCTGTTGCTGGGAGAATTTTTCAAAAATTTTATGTACAAAAAGAAAAGAAGGAATTAAAACAGGAATTAAAAAGAAAATAAACATGGACTTTGTACCCTTGCTCTGTAGGCGGCGATCATTTTGCTTAGGCTGGTATTGTAGACAAAAACCATTTTTTATTTAAAAATTTTTGCACTTTTCTTGTTTCTCTCTCTCTCTCTCTCTTTCTGATCATCATTCGTTGATATTTGTTGTTTGTGTAGAAGCGCTTAATCGAATGCAATAGAAAAATCTGTTTTAAAACTGCGACGATCTATGGAATACATATTATCGGCAGTACATTCATACAGGCCAGCATCCATTTGAGTGGCCGGATCAATTTCTATTTTCGATTTGACACGATCTTCACCAATGCGCCATTCATGGACCTGGGGTTTGTGGAAAAATTTTAAATTTTTTTTATTAAAAATTTTTTGAAAGCAGGAGGAGGGGGGCGTAGTCAACTTACATGCATGTAAAGATGTTGAAATATTTCGGTACCATCTTTATACCAGGTTATATGAGGTCGAGGATTACCTTTGGCTACACACAGAAAGGCTATTTTATGGCCCAATACATATTCATAATCAAAGTGGGAAGCTTGAAGAATTTTGGCACCCTTTTTGGAAAGAGAATAAAATTTTTTTCTTTTAAATTTTCATGGTTGAGGGCTGAAGTATACGGGTAACTTACATTGTTGTTATTGTAATATTGATCCGATTCGGGATCTCTGTATTTGCCTGTTATGGGCAAACCAATTTGTACTCTGGACTTGGTGCGACCTCTGCCACGACCACGTCTGCCCTCACTAATAGGGCTGCTTAAAATCAAAATGCACATGCACAACACCACGATTTTAAGGCTCATTTTGTTGAGGAATTTTTTTTTTTTAGAATTTCTTTTAGAATTTAGATGCCAACACGTTTCATTCGCTAACTCTACTAATTTTTCTTTTTTCCTTTCTTTTCAAAATAAAATGCGCTCTACACCGTTTTCTTCTTTTGATTTCCGCAAAATATTTAAAAAAAAACTGAAAAACAAAAATTTTTGTTGTCTTTCTCCGTGACACCGTATTTGAATTCGAATTTCGAAATGTATGTTTGATTTAGTTTAATAAAGATTTTAACCAGAGATTTCCCAAGCTTTTGGCTGGCTTTTTTGAAAAGCAATTTTTTAATTTGTTATGATTTAAAGTGTTGCTTGTTGTTGTAGTTGTTGATCATCATCATCAACATCATCGTATGGTTGTCACCCAGAGCAACCTCATCACACACAGCTTTATTATATCCTCAAACATATGTATGTACATACACCCCTTCCTTCTGTAACATATAAATTTAACGGCTCTATGGCCCCCTATTCCTATCTTTTGAGGGGAATAGCTTGAACCCAACACTTGTTTTTTATTTTATTTTAGCAGCCATTGTGTCTGGTTGTTACTCGTATTTGAAGCTTTTCTTTTTTCACTGGCAAAATCACACTTTAAATGGAATTGCATGGGCCTTTTTTAATAGACTTCTTAAGTACAGTGGGCCAGCAGGTGGTAATAAATAGAAAAATGTTCATCTTGAAATATTTAAACAAAAAATTTTCTTAAGTATCGATTTAGTTCAAGTGTATACACACGTTGGTTTAGTGTAAAGCTTTGTTTTTAATGAAAAGCTTAAGCCACAAAACTACAAACTAACAAAGGCTGAAGGCAATTAGAATAAAATATGACCCTCGTCCATAACCAACATGAGACAAGTTAACATAATGTCCCTCTAATCGGATAATTCCTTTTATGAATCGAATTAGATTTTCAATCTTACAATCCAGTTCCTCAACAAATCAACGTTCTAGTAATTTCTGAATATGACCCACTGTTTCTCCTACCACTTTACAAGACCTGCAGACGTTATAGATATCCCTGTTCCGGTAATAGCCTTTAGAACTATTGAGGGGAGAGATAATTCACTCAGCCTAATCATACATGCGGATGTAGATTGGACTCCAGGTTAGGTTAGAGGACGTGTACTTGTCAACTGTGACAAGTACAGTACCCGGAGGTCGAATTGACCCATTGTAGATTGGACTCTAAGGTTGCAAAAGAGTCTTATGGCCAATGTCTTACCAAGCAGAAAATCGTTGAGAGCTATTATAGCACTCATAACTAGACATTGGTCCTGTGTATAAAGGGCCAAGAGCCCAATCTACATCCGCATGTATAATTTGGGTGACTGAATTAACTTTCCCCTCAATAATTCCATAGGCTATTGCCGGTTTCGCTAACGTCTCTCCTGTTGTAAAATTTAAGAACTGATTCTGATCTTGCCAGTTTCAAGACAATGACCAGGTCCCCACTGCATAAGGTTGCTTAAAATTCTCTTACACTGTTAGACCTGATGGGCCATAAAAACATATACCCTTAAAGCGTTAAGTTTTGCTTGTTAATTTATAATAAATTGTTACTCTCGAGCTCTTCGGTATACGTTTCCTGATTAGTTTTGTGGTCTTAACAGCGTCTCGAATATTTGCCTGAAAAACCCTGCATTCTTATAAAATTCCCCGACATTGATTCTAAATATGATGCTCTCCATTTTGGACCCGCCAGTTAAGTCCTTCCAGTAGTGCCAAGTCGCTTAACCTACACCAAGTCGCTAGACCTGAAACATTCAGTCTAAAGTGACATCTAACTGCCATCTTCTTTATATAACTGCTTAATGGGAAATAAGTCAGTTACCAGGGGGACTACAAAACTACATTTTTGAAAACTTTTGGAAATTTTCAAATTAATTTGCAAACCCTTTACACTTTGGTGGCTACAAAACTACATTTTGTTGAACACTTTTCGAAATTGTTTGATTAATTTTAAAACCATTTGCGCTACACTGGCTACTAAACTACATTTCGTTCAACACTTTAGAAATTGTTTGATTAATTTGAAAACTATTTACGCTACAGTGGCTACAAAATTACATTTCGTTGAATACTTTTCGAAATTGTTTGATAAATTTGAAAACTATTTACACTACAGTGGCTACAAAACTACATTTCGTTCTACACTTTTCGAAATTGTTTGATTAATTTGAAAAACATTTAAACTACAGTCTCCACTAAACTACATTTTGTTGAACACTTTAGAAATTGTTTGATTAATTTGGAAACCATTTAAACTACAGTGGCTACAAATTCAAATTTTGCTGAACACTTAAGAAATTGTTTGATTAATTTGAAAACCATTTACGCTACAGTGGCTACAAAACTACATTTTGTTGAACATTTTAGAAATTGTTTGATAAAGTTGAAAACCTTTTACGCTACAGTGGCTACAAAACTACATTTCGTTGAACACTTTAGAAATTGTTTGATTAATTTGGAAACTATTTACGCTACAGTGGCTACAAAACTACATTTCGTTCAAGGCTTTAGAAATTGTTTGATAAAGTTGAAAACCTTTTACGCTACAGTGGCTACAAAACTACATTTCATTCAGCACTTTAGAGTATATTTGCTTAATTTGAAAACCATTTACGCTACAGTGGCTACAAAACTATATTTCGTTGAACACTTTAGAAATTGTTTGATTTATTTGAAAACCATTTACGCTACAGTGGCTACAAAACTACATTTCGTTGAACACTTTATAAATTGTTTGATAAAGTTGAAAACCTTTTACGCTACAGTAGCTACAAAACTACATTTCGTTGAACACTTTAGAAATTTTTTGATTAATTTGGAAACTATTTACGCTACAGTGGCCACAAAGACAAATTTTGCTGAACACTTTTAGAAACTGTTTAGTTAAATTGGAAACCATTCACACTACAGTGTCTATAAAAAACTACATTTCGTTCAACACTCTAGAAATTGTTTAATTCATTTCGAAACCCTTTATACCACAGAGGCCACAAATTCAAATTTTGCTGAACACTTTAGAAATTGTTTGATAAAGTTGAAAATCATTTACGCTACAGTGGCTACAAAACTACATTTTGTTGAACACTTTTCGAAATTGTTTGTGTTAATTTTAATTTTATTATATGTTTAGAAACCCTCCAGACTACAGTGGCTACAAAACTACTCGAAAATGTAATCAAAGCTTTTAAAAACCTTTAGAAAATAGTGGAAGAATTTTCATTTAAAAGAATTTTTTTATTAAGTTTTTGTCCCATTGTCTGTTTAGATTAAATTTCTTTTTTATTTTTTTATTATTTTTTATTATTTTTTTTATTATTTTTTAACTCTTCTTTTATATTTGCAAATGAAAGACGTGAGAGTCATAGAATACATTATTTATAGGATCATTCAGAAGAATTTTCTTTTTCTTGACTTTTGCTTTTTCTCTCTTTTTAAAAGAAAGGCCTATTTTTGTCTTCTAAATTAAGTAATTGCTTTAAGATTTTTTTTGTAAGCGATAATAAATAAATTATTTTCTTAATTTTATAAAAAAAAAAACTTTAACAAAAAAGCAACGCAAAACAAGTTACAGAATTTGTTTAAGAAATTTCTGGTTTTTAAAAATTTATTAAAAATAAATAAAAACAAACAATAATTTTTTTTTACCAATTACAAACAATTTGAGTTTGTATTATTATTTTAAAATCAAATTTTTAAAATTAAAAAAAAAAAATTACAAAATATTGAAAAAAAAATGTTTAAAAATAATTCAAAACATGGCCTGTAAAGATTTTGTGAAAAAGTCTTCGTTTTGCAATTTAATCTGATTTTAAAAATTCAC
The DNA here is from genome assembly GCA_930367235.1 of Sarcophaga rosellei. Classification (NCBI taxonomy): domain Eukaryota; kingdom Metazoa; phylum Arthropoda; class Insecta; order Diptera; family Sarcophagidae; genus Sarcophaga; species Sarcophaga rosellei. The sequence goes on along the minus strand of OV884020.1, from coordinate 6,834,600 downwards.
CATAACATAATCGGTACGAAAGCCGCGTCGATCGATGGCATAGATGTTATCAGCCTGGCATTCATAGTAACCTAAGGATACAGGGATTCAAAATTATTATTGTTTTTTTTTATTTAAAAATTGAATTTAAATTTTTACCAGCATCCATTTGAGTTGTGGGATCAATTTCCATTTTTGATTTGATAATATTATTGTCTATATGGGATTCATGGACCTGGAGAGATAAACATTTATATAAAGCTATTACCATAGGGTGTTTTTAAGTGCTTTATAACGGATAAAATGATAATATTTACAACGCAATACTATTATTAGAAGGATTTTTTTTATATTAAAATGATGTATAATTTTATAGAATTTCGCATATTGCCATTGGATCAGTCCCACTTTTTTGCCCATTTTTTTCCAACAAATTGGACTTCAATGTTGGCTTCAATGCATCAAAAGTTTTTGGTTTTCTAGTATATAGCAATGACTTAACATAGGTCCCATAAAAATATATCCAGAGCCGTTAAATCGCTTGAAAAAGGGAAGGGGGGAAGGTAGTTTATCAGTGTATAGGACAACGTCTGAAAACCAAGTTGTTCGCGTTCAGAGTATGCCATCCTATCCTGAATGATAAACAATAGCCTCGGGCATCATACAATGGGTAATCTGATTGAGAACTTCGTTCTCCACTAGAAAAGACATTCAGAATATCGAGTCACTGTTCAAAGTCTTTTCTAGCCGCATGCGCCTCACATCACTTGACGTATAGATCAAGCGAAGTCAGAATGTCTTAAAGGAAGACAGAATGAGTAATATGTAATAGCCGCGGGCTTCATACAGTCGGTGATCTGCTTGAGAACTTCGTTCTCCGCTAGAAAAGACATTCAGAATATCGGCATAACCGTTCAAACGTCTTTTCCAGCCGCATGCGCCGCACACCACTTGACGTTTAGGTCAAGGGAAGTCAAAATGTCTTAACGGAAGACAGAATGAGAAATAATATCCGCAGGCATCATACAGTCGGTGATGTGATTGAGAACTTCGTTCTCCACTAGAAAAGGAATTCAGAATATCGGAGTAACCGTTCGAACGTTTTTTCCAGTCGTATGTAGGTACAGGGCTGTGAGCTCGTTAAGGCATTACTAAGGGTATACGGTAGAGACATTGACATCCTTAGGGGTAGTGAATCAGCTTTGATATTCTTGTGTGGCATTCGGCAGATTAATTCTGGAAAGAAAGTTGTCTTACGTAAGGCTGTACTGCTTGGTGTGAGACTTTGGAGACGAAGGAAGTTGCTGGACAAGGTGTAAAGGCGAGTTTCTTTAGGCTTCGCTGGAGATTATTATTTTCCAGTGGTAAAGGTACTGGCGGCAATGAATTTTTGTAAGCTTATTTGAAGGGAGGGATCAGCAAAACTAGGATAGGTAAGTTTCGCTATGTCAGAAGGTTTGTTTGATGGTTTGCGCACTATATGATCGGGGTGTGTGACTTCGATAGTCAGCCCTCAGTTGTTTTTCCAGACAGAGAGCGGTTCGTAGCTAGGATCACTGGGATTGGAGGTCTATATTCAGGATAGAGTTAGGTTGTCCTTTAGGCTGCCTGATGAGAACAGAACAAATATTCCAACTTGAAGTGTTTTCAATGACTAATGCAAGGCAGTTGGTATTGGAATAGACTACATCGGGATTGGTTGCTGTCTGTGCTTCTGGTCAAAAAAGAGAATGTTACTACGTTGGGGTGGCGATCAAGACTGCAGATAAGATGACAAGAGAAAAAGCAGGGCGAAGTTAAATTGTCGGAGAATAAATCCTTGATCGGCCAGAAGGACGACATAGCTTCAATCCAAATCACATCACCGCTCAAAACTCATAATCTGACTTGGGCTTATGTCAACCAGTTTCCCATTTGCAGAATAGTAGTTTCTAACATCTTCTGTGTAACTGACTGACTTTGAAGAAACGTAGTCTTCACTCCTTTCAGGATCTCGAATGTATTGCAAAAGTGATCTTGGGTAGGTTTCTTGTTTTAAATCAGTTTGGACACCACTAGGCTATTATTTGCGGGCATGCAAGGATAAGATTACAGCTAACATAATAACTGCCGGAATACCGAATTATGTATTGTCAAAATTGAAGTTCTCAGATGCACTATCTATTAGAATTATGGACCGAGGGATCATATTTTTATTTAAGTTTATTCATAGTATTTTTTATACCTGAAAAAATCTATGTTGGTACAATTCAGCGCCATCTTTAAACCAAGTTATAGTAGGTCGGGGATTTCCTAAAATATAGAAATAGGAAAATTGAAAGAAAGACACATGAGAGGGATTAATACATATATATTCTCTTACCTTCGGCCATACAAAAGAAAGTAATTTTTCGTCCCAATGTATAATCCAATTCAAAATGTGAAGATTTTATAATTTTAGCACCCTGAAATCGGAAAATTTAAAAATTTTTTAAGAATTTCTCATGATGACAAAATGTGACAATATGTGACAGATTGTCATTTGTTACATTGGATTGTTATTGGAGCATTATATGACCATTACAGTCGTTGTTAATTATTAGTTTTTGTCATTGTAATACAAAAAATACGTTTTTTTTCTGTAGGTTCAGTTAGGGGTAACGAAAATATCACTACGTTTTTGATGACCAATTGTGACAAGATGTCATTTAAGTGTAATGGGTTTTAAATCAAGTTGTACTTTGTTGCCACAAGGTAAATTTGTTTTTGTTAAAACTCATAACCACTTTAATATATTTTGAAACTTTTTTTTGATGACAATCTGTCACTAATCACGTGCTTTATTTGAAATTTTATCATCGTAATACAAAAACTGCATTATTTTTATGTAAAGATTTCCAAATGCTGTTTGAATATTCCAATTTAAAAAATTAGATTTATTGCTCATGAATTGCGACAAGTTGTCATTGAGGTAGCTTGTCATTGTGAATGACTTTTATATAGAATTTCGTCATGTTTGTATATGACAAAGTGTCAGTTTTTGATTTCCTAATTTATAGTTGAAGATTTTTAAGACTTAGAGAAGTTTTTATCACAGTTTTAAGCTATTTATGCTATTTTTTACGCATTTTATAGCCTGTTGTCATGTCACATAATGACAATTTGTCATTATTTATAAGTTTTGCATGGAATTTTTGTTATTTCAGCATACATAACTAATGTTTTAGTTCATTTCTAAATGAAATTTGTAAACATTCTTTTAAAAAGTAGGTTTGGTTGTCATAAAATGACAATTTGACACTTTTCCGTTGAATTTCTTGGTTGATTTTTTTTTTTTTGTCACACATTGTCATCATTAATGACTAGAATTGTGATTTTATATTTACAACGATTGCAAGAACTTTATGATAATGTTAATAATTTTGTCACTATTTGTCACATTTTTGTTTCTATTTGTTATTTCCAGGCCAATCAATTACTTGTTTGTTTTTCTCTTGAGCTGTCATAATTTGTTTTTTCTTTCTTTTTCTTTTTGATGTCATTATGTGTGATGTCTTGGCACATTTACTTACATTTTCATGATCATAATAATTGGCTGCATCTGGCGTACGATGCTGTATTACTACCGGTTTTTTCCCCGTATAATTTCGTCTCAATACACCGCGACCTCCCACGTTTCCTAAACAGAAAAATAATTTTTTTTTTGTTTTTTAAATTTCGAATTCGAAATTCGAATTTAATTTTTTATTTGCTCTCTTTCTCTCTCTCCCTCTATTTACTTACGTTGAGCTTCGATATCTCTGCCATAGATGATTAGAATTACCGTTAATAATAAAATTTTCAAAATGGAATTATTCAAACACATGGTTTTTCTGGAATTTTTTTTTTTTTTTTGGATTTTTCGTTTTAAAAATAGATTTTTAAGAGGAATTTGTTTTGATTTATTCTTTTTTTTTTGGTTGCCTTCTTTCTACCGCTGTGTTTAGGGTTCAAATGTGCTTTACAAACTAAAAAATCAATTGACTCGTTATCCCCTTATCTGGAGATGAATTCAAGTGAATATGATGGATCACTGCAGCAGATTGTGCCACTGGTGGTGGGTCGAGGGTAATGCTTGACTTTACTTTACTTTGTAGACACAATTTTTGTGTTGTTTGTTTTCTGTGTTTTTTTTATTTTCATAATCCGATTATGAGAGTTGAATTAATTTAAATCAAACTGTTTGCTGTTCCAGTGGTCTTCTGATTCGGATTTTTATACAAAATGACGTCTCGTCGTTGTTGTCGCTTTTGTAAAGAAGAGCACTCAATGTGGTTTGATTTTAGTTTTTCTATTTAAATTTGATTAAAATGTTACTCTCTTGAGATATTCATTGCGACTTAAACAAAAATTTTTTTTATTTATTTATTTATTTTTCATTTAATTTGTTTAATTTCAGTGGCATGTGGAATGTCCCCTATGTGTCCAGCATTTATTTGATCAAGAAATCTGCCTTCAAGCATATCAACTATGATCATCAATATTTCGACCCCGATATGGCCATATGTGATTCATTGAGACAAAAGGTAAGTAAAACTCATCCTTTTTCCTTATAAAATAAGTCAGGGTTCGTAAAATCAAGAGCTAAGAAGTTTTACAGGAAAACTTTGCGAGATTTATAAATTAAATATTATATTTTAATAAGGTCAGGATCTCGAGAGTTTTACTTAAAAACTCGATAGTTTTATTTAGAAACTCGATAGTTTTATTTAGAAACTCGAGAGGTTTATTTAAAAACTCAAGAGTTTTATTTTCAACCTCTAAGTTTTGTTTAAAAAATTGGGAGTTTAATCATGAAATATAAAAATTTTATTGTAAACCTTGAGAGATTTATTTAAATATCAGGAGCTTTATTTGAAAACATGTGAGTTTTTATTTAAACTCTTAAGAGTTTTATGCGAAGGACAGTAGTTTTATTTTAAATTCGAAAATTTATTTAAATATCCGGAGCTTTATTTGAAAACTTGTGAGTTTTTATTTAAACTCTTAAGAGTTTTATGCCAAGGACAGGAGTTTTATTTTAAATTTGAAAATTTATTTAAACATCATGAGTTTTATTTAAAAACACGGGAGTTTTATCTAAATCTCGAGTTTTATCGTATTTAAAAACTCGTGAGTTTTATTTCAACCCAGAGAGTTTTATTTATAAACTCGTGAGTTTTATTTTAAACACGAAAGTTTAATATAAAACTTGGAAATTTATTTAAAAACTCGGAATTTTTTAATTTCTAGACACTCAGGAGTTTGTACATCTTGTGAGTTTGATTTAAAAACTTGAGAGTTTTATTTTAATCCCCTGAGTTTTGTTTAAAAAATTGGGAGTTTAATCCTGAAATATAAAAATTTTATTGTAAACCTTGACAGATTTATTTAAACATCATGAGTTTTATTTGTAAACTTGGGAGTTTTTATTTGAACTCTTAAGTGTTTTATGCGAAGGACAGGAGTTTTATTTTAAATTTGAAAATTTATTTAAAATCTCATGAGTTTTATTTGAAAACTTGTGAGTTTTTATTTAAACTCTTAAGTGTTTTATGCGATGGACAAGAGTATTATTTTAAATTTGAAAATTTATTTAAAATCTCATGAGTTTTATTTGAAAACTTGTGAGTTTTTATTTAAACTCTTAAGTGTTTTATGCGAAGGACAAGAGTTTTATTTTAAATTTGAAAATTTATTTAAAATCTCGTGAGTTTTATTTAAAATCACGGGAGTTTTATCTAAATCTCGGCAGTTTTATCGTATTTAAAAACTTGTAAGTTGTATTTCACCCTAGAGAGTTTTATTTGTAAACTCTTGAGTTTTATTTTAAACACGAAAGTGTAATATAAAATTTGAAAATTTATATAAAAACTCGGAAGTTTTTAATTTCTAAGAGTTTGTACATCTTGGGAGTTTTATTTTAATCCCCTGAGTTTTGTTTAAAAAATTGGGAGTTTAATCATGAGTTTTATTTGTAAACTTGTGAGTTTTTATTTAAACTCTTAAGAGTTTTATGACAAGGACAGGAGTTTTATTTTAAATTTGAACATTTATTGAAAATCTCGTGAGTTTTATTTAAAAACACGGGAGTTTTATCTAAATATCGAGAGTTTTATCGTGTTTGAAAACTCGTGAGTTTTATTTTAAACACGAAAGTTTAACATAAAACTTGAAAATTTATTTAAAAACACGGAAGTTTTTAATTTCTAAGAGTTTGTACATCTTGGGAGTTTTATTTAAAAACTCGAGAGTTTTATTTTAAACTTCGAAACACAACAACTCGAGGAAATTTATTTAAAAACTCCAGAGCTTTGTTTTAATCTAGGGAGTTTTATATAAACACTCGAGAGTATTATTTAAACTTTAAGAGTTTTATTTAAAACTCGTGAGTTCTATTTAAAAACTCGCGAGTTTTATTTTAAAGTTCGAAACGCAACAACTCGATGAAGTTTATTTAAAAACTCCAGAGCTTTGTTTTAATGCCGGGAGTTTTATATATAAATTCGAGAGTATTATTTAAACTTTAAGAGTTTTGTTTAAAACTCGTGAATTTTATTTAAAAACTCGTTAGTTTTTTTTAAATTTCAAGTATTATTTGAAATTCGAGAAGTTTTTATTTAAAACTCGGATCATTTAATTATTTTGTTGTCTTGGGCCTACAACACTCCTAGAAGAATAAATATATACGTTTAAAAGGCCCTGGTAAATATTTGGGGCTTAAACTTGCCATTACATACTAGGCCTACCGGACTGTGGCGGGGCTAGACACGCCTTGCGGTGCTTTCACTTTGGGTAGAGGGTATGCAAATGCCGGTCTCACTGCTGAATCATGGATAGTGCGCGCAGGTAGTCATCTATTCTGATCATCAGTTGGCTTCCCTCTGATCTTCTATTGAAGCAGAAAACAGAGCTATTGGCAGTAGAGAGGTATTCTAAAAATCCCCGGCAATGCCAGTCATCTATTCTGATCATCAATTAGGTTTCCCTCTGATCTTCTATTGAAGCAGAAACAAGAGCTATTGGCAGTAGAGAGGTATTCTAAAGATCCCCGGCAATGCCTTTCAGATAAAAACAGACAGCTGTGGGATTAAGGCTCATGACGTTAGACTTTTGTTAGGAATGCCTGAAAACTTCAGTGTTTTCTGTTTGGAGATCGTGGCCATATTACAATCGGGACAATGCTTATTTAGATTTTTGGAAATTCTGTCCTTTAAAACATTTCTTGTAACGGAAATTAATTTTTATCATTTCTCTTCATTTTACAGGGTGTTCACATGTACATTATCAACGATCGCTTTTATGGTCATTTAGTACAGGCTGAAGGTTTTGATACCACTGTTGCTCGTCCCGATTTCTATACACTGTTCACAAATAAATTCGATTGGATTAAGAAGTATATTCATCCCAATTATGCTAAACAGTTGGAGGCTAACCAGACGTATTTACAACCCTGCACCGATGTTTTCTGGTTTCAAATTGGCACGGATGCCTTCTGTGATGATATGGTGGCGATTATGGAAAACTTTGGCAAATGGTCGAGTGGCAAAAATGAAGATGAACGTTTGGAAGGTGGCTATGAGGCTGTACCAACGCGTGATATCCACATGAAACAAGTGGGTTTGGATGATTTATGGTTGAAGTTTTTGGACTTGTTTGTCAGGCCCTTGCAAGAGAAAGTGTTTTTGGGCTATTTTCATAGTGTAAGTCTAATGGAGATTTTCATTTTTTAAGGCAGAAATTTTAATTTTAATTTGATTTCTTCTTTTCGTTTAGCCTGTACGCTCACTTATGAACTTTGTGGTACGTTATCGACCGGATGAACAGCCCTCCTTAAGGCCTCATCATGATTCCTCAACCTACACTATAAATATTGCTTTGAATAGTGTTGGCATTGATTATGAAGGCGGTGGCTGCCATTTCTTGCGTTATAATTGCTCGGTTACTGAAACCAAAAAGGGTTGGATGTTAATGCATCCCGGCCGTTTGACTCACTATCATGAGGGCTTACGTGTTACCAATGGCACTCGTTATATTATGATTTCCTTCATTGATCCTTGAATGCTGGAAAATATGCCTGGCTTGCCTTCTTAGTTGTCATAATACATATCCAAAGATACCGTTTTTTTAATTTTTTTTTGTCCTCCCAACTACTCATAATGAAATACAATTTCTAACGCCGCATAAGAAAAAAAAGGAACTCCCCACTGGATGTATGGCGTGTGGAGTTTCGTAATTGAAAACCATCTAAAGTTTTGTAATTACGTTTTTGTAATTTGTTCTCCCTCCCTTTCCCATAAATACACTAGATTTAGAAAATAAGAATCCTATGTAAGCAATTTTATATGTGAAACCAATCGAATACATATTTTATATAGAAAAAGAACATTTTAATTCACGAAACTTTATTACACTTTAACTGCAAAGCTGCTACTGCAGTTTAGCAGTCCACTATAGTACACAAATGAAGGCTCAAACTGGATCTCTATTGAGCCTGGATAGATCTCGTCCGGCTAGGTAAAAGCCTCTCACTATTTGTAAGAACAGCTGGATGGACGTTTGGAAGCCATTTTCCATATTCGTTCGTCGCATCTAATACTCCCTATTGACTTTGTCTTTGTAAGCACCTGTGAGAAATGTCCGGTCAGTAACGGATAGAACCGAGTACCTGTTACCTCCAAATATTTTGCATGCTGTATCGAGAATTTGGTTCTTCGGTTATCACCTCATGATAAGACCGGTTACATCATCGCATCACTGTACGTTGTGTTCTGTGAATAAAAGCATTTTGCATTTAGCCCTAGAGATCAAGTGAGGAACAGGTTATTTAGACTCAATAGACAGCAATTGAGTAGTAAGATCTCTCTCTCTCTCTTTCTCTCTCTCTACAATACACTTCTGTCATGTTATTCAGATGGAAAAAGATGTTCCAGCATGACGAACATTTGATGCGGCGATCCGCGATTGTCCGTGTAAAAGATGACTTTCCTACATTGGAACAGCCAAGTAGAGGCGTGTTGTTCAAAGGCCCTAATAAAGCTTACATATTTAAATGTTCAAAGGCCCCAAAGCTTACATAATTAAATGTTCAAAGGCCCTAAAGCTTACATACATATTTAAAAATACCGTTGATAACCTCTGTTTTACCACTGTTATATACGTAAACAACTGTAGAGAATAACAGATAAGCAAGGAAACTTATGTAAACACAATAAATAACATAAAAAGGTGTTGTTAGCATAACTGCATTAACCAACACTATTGTTGATAACGCTTTAACGTACTAAAAGCGGGTTGTGTGTTACCAACACTGCTGTTGATAACGCTATAACGTACTAAAAGCCACATGTGTCTTTACTTAACGGTCGCAGACACAAACCTCACAATTGGCAATGCTGTGCAGCACATGGCAGTGCCTGTATATCGGTAATGCCGTGTATATAAACATTGTTTATGTTCTCGTTTGGACGTCCGTCTAATCTGGGGCTTGGAACCGTGAACTTTGTGTCTGCCTAATAAGCTACTAACAGGCGGACATACCATAAGTATTCATTGTCTTAATTTTTACTTATATAAACCGAAAACAGAAAAAGAATGTGCGAATTAGAACGTTTATTTTTTTTTGAACGAACAAAAACGAATTTTTCCAATCACCAGGAACACTGGAACCAGGAACATCATGTGTGCCATCACAGTGTTTCATTGCCATTTCATTTCTCCAGCCCATACAAAAACAAAAACAAAGTTAAACAGCTGATTAATTAACCACAGATATTAAAAAGGACCTGCGCTGTTTTTCCTCCCGTTCGCTCTCTCTCTCTCTCTCTCATTTTAGGAAAGCAGGAAATGTAAAACTACTAACAACAACATAGAAAGAAAAAAGAAGAAACATCAATGATGATGACAAGAGCACCAGCAGGAGGTCGCATTTAAAAAAAATACAACAACAAGAAAAACACATGAGTGTTGTTAACAACATTACGGAAACGAATAATAAATGAAGATATCCGGTATTATGAAATAGCGACAAACGTTGGGAATTTTTATAAAAAAAAGTGAAATAGAGGGAAGAAATTAAATGTAAATAAATGAATGGGAAAACTTCATAAACAAGAAACACAGAATTTTTATGTTAAAGGATTAAAAAGCGCTGAAATAAATGCTCATTATTGTCAGCAGAGGGCTCTAAGACCTCATAATAATATAATAATCGGGTTTTTTATTATGACAGAATTGTTTTTGGTTTTATTGTATGAGAATGTTTCCAGAAAAATTAATTTTTTCTTGGTATTTGCTTTAAATAATTTCTTTTATTTGTGTTACAAAAAAAAACGCTAAATTAACAGTACTATTCCTGTGATAGACAGGAGACAACTTTCTATTTATAAACACAAAGAGGCAATCTCTGTATCTTGCTTGCTCTCTCTCTCTCTCTCTCTCTATCAATACTAACAAATATGCTGAGATTGTTGCTAACATCAGCAACAAACAACACATGTTAAAGCAATATAAAACTTACGGTTATTTTACAAAAACACTAACAACAACAACAACAATAAGGAAAAAACATATTGCTTGCAGATTGAAGTGGAAACAATATGAAAATGAAACTTTACTTACATCAACAGTGATTATACCAGCCAGCTAGCTAGCTAGCTCACGTGTAGTGCTTGTTTGCATGCATGCATACGTGTACATACATACATATGTGTATGTTGGTATGCTTATGAGATTGAGAGAGTATTTTTTTGTGGGTATAAATTTTGTGTGAGTGTATTGGTTATGGGGGGTTTGCTTAGTATAAATTTAACAATTTCATTGCGTTCCCATTTAATGCCTTTTTAGTCGTTACTTATCAACCGCTGTTGTCATATGGCACTTGCTGGCGTTAGTAGTTTCTCTTGCTAAGAAGTGGTGTTGTGTTCAAAAGCTGGATAAAATTTGTGAAAAAGAAAATTACAAAAAAAAATGTAAAGAAAAGTGTTTTAAATTGTAAAAGCATTTCAAGAATATTCTTTAAAGATAAATTAAGAGCCATGCAAAGGTTTAAAAAAGAAATTTGTTTAACAAAAATGAAGAATAAGTGTTTTAAGGAGTATTGAAAATTATCTACAAATAGAATGTAAGAAAAGGTAAAGGTGTGTGTGTGTCTGTGCATATAAAAAGAAATTAAAAAACAAGATTACCGTGCATAATATTATTTCACATTCTTGTTGCTTGCTTTTCTTAAGGAAATTAAAAAGAAAAACAGAATTCTAATAAGAAAACAAAATAAAAGAACGAAAGAGAAAGAGAGAGTAAATTCAAAACCCTTTCAATTAACAACAATAACAACATTTGTTTTCTCCTGTTTTTAATGAATTTTTTTTTGTATTGCTTTGCATAGATTTCTGTGTAATAAATAATTGCTGTCTTTGCTTTGGCTAACTGTAAAAATGAATGTAAGCAAAATTCTTGTTTACGTTCAAGTTATTGCCAAAATAATAATAACAACAACAACCACAATAAACATAACCGTTTTATATTTTCAACGCCCTTGTTAATTTCGTTCATCGTTCATCACTTTGGCAATACAACTTACTACGTATATGCTGCTCTCCTTCTTTTTCACCCACTCTCTCTCTAACAGTGCCTGCTTCTTGTTGTTATTGTTTTGGTAAAAGAAAAAAAGTTTGTTTGAAAACAATACCAGAGTATAGTGTAGGTGTTGTTGTTATTGTCTTTAACACCCCTGTACACCATCAGAGATGGTAAAATTGATACAATTTTCTAAGGAAAAAGTACCACCTGAATTTTCAAGGATTTAGACCTTTTGGTGGAGTATGTATGAGGTGATGTAAGAAGCTATGTAGGTTGTAATCCTGATTAAGGGGTAGTAATCACTAATGAAATAAGCAAGTAAAACTAATTTACAGATCGTCAAAAAGGCAAATTCATACGGCTTCAAAAGAATTTCTTGTTTTACAGAACAGGGACGATAATAATATACAAAACTCCGAAAGAAAGTTCACAAAATTTACATTTTTACGATGTAAGCGCAACGTGCTCTACTATTATTTTTAAATTATTTTATTTTTATTGTAATAATTTGCATAATTGCAGTTTTTTTTCACTTTTTTTATCCAATTTGTTTAGTCAGACAACCACTAGCTCTACGACTAATAAAAAATAGTTTAACTATTAAATCTATACCCTCTTAGTACAATTTTAAATATAAAAAGTACTATTTCCTAAGCTACATACTTTGTACAAAGTTTTAAAGTTAGTATAGTTCCATCCCTGCTGTAGTTAAATTCAAAGTCTCTTGTAAACACAACACAACATAATACAATACCAACAACAATATGCTGTTTGTAGTTGGTTTGTTTTGTTTTGTTTTGTTATGTTTCCTTATTAAACTTACTCTCTTGCTCTCACTATCAGACGGTGTTTTGTGCTCTTTGCCTTTACAACTTTATTTACAAATCAAAAGCCATTGTAAAGTGTTGTTTTCCTTAAAATTGTGGTGAAATTTATAGAAATTGTTGAAAAAATATGCAAAATTAACAAGTTTTTAATAATATTTGCACAGTAAATGAATAAATATAATAATAATCGTATAATTTTCAATAAAGTGAAGTGAAAAAAGGAATTGCAAAAAGAAAAGTGTTAAAAATTATTTTTTGGCCACACGCCACTCCATCTCATCCAATGTCGTCGCCTGCGTATGGTTTATGGCAGAATTATTTCATTTAAGGTAAGTTTATTTCTTTTTTTATAATTTTTGTAATAAAATACCAAATAATTAAACCAAAAACAGAAAAACATTAAATTTTTTTTTTGCTGACAGCAAATTAGCATTATTTTATGGTGATTTTTTGCACGCAAAACAGACTCATGTCTGGAATTTGTTTTTGTTGTTTTTTTTTGTGTGGAAAAAAATAATGAAAAAATTTCTTTAAAATAAAAAAAGAGTTAAAAAGCCTTTGATTTTGAAAAACCCTGTAAATTCCTGCAGTCTAAAGGCATAAAGTGCCAATTGTGTTTTTACTACACTTACCTTCCGTTAAATGTCCGTCCGTGTCCATGAATGCTAAGGATATTTCAGAGAAATTTTGGATTACTCTAAGGGAACTCTTATATGGGTTCCGGAACACAGGAATATCATTGAAAATTGCATTGCTGAAGAGTTGGCCATGGCCTGTATTGAACTAGCAATCTCCGACATGTTGCTTCAGTTACTTTGGATATTCTCCACTCGTTTTACGAGACAGTTCAATCTGTTTGGCGACAGGAAAGCACGTGCAATACTGCTAGACTCTGTTCGACACGTTTTGACAAGAAGGGAACCTTAAGTCCCATGTCCATCTATCTATCGTATACTGTACAACGAGCCGCTATGTGTGCGCAAGTGAGCTTTGGTATCAAAGCTACAATTCCTAGCTATCGGTTACTGTCCTTTTCGTAGACATGCCAAAAGTCTTGGCATTCCGTCAAATGACTTCTGCAACAGCTGTGGGTCTGAAGAAGGAGAATATACCGTGCCAGTGCCCTGATCTTGTCAGAAAAAGACGGAGGTTTTTGACCTCTCATTTGCTGATATCTTTAAGTATATTGTGGATTCCAAAATTGATTAACAAATTCGGTTCATCCGCCATATTTTCATTTACAGAAGCATTATTTTCGGCAGTGAGGACATTGTGATAGTGATGACCAGATAATATTTGTAATGCTGCCAATCTCTCAAATTTCTTTATAATCTTGTTAACTCTCCCTATGCGGCAGGTCGATAATGACCATCATAATCAGTCACCAATGCCTGAACAGTGGCCAAGTTTGAATCACTAATCTTCTAAGAAGTTTTAACTAATTTTACATGCTCTTTGATTGTTAAACGTTTCATATTCGTAAATGGCAATCAAGATTAAAGATACTTAACAGCCACCTTAAGCCTTGAATTACCTTGAATCCTAAGGAGCGTGAATTTATTTTCCCTGTCCCGGACTTCCAACTCTTTTAGACCTTTCCATACAAGCTGATTGCTCGAATGGCGGCGTGACTATCAGATAGCATTGCTTTGTCAAATTTAAATGAGCACAACTTTCGAAATCAACAGAATTCTGTTTGGAAGTCACGTGTGAATTTCTCCATGAGTTCCCTATATTTAACTTTGTTTAATTACGATTCTCCTTGATTATTCCAGTGCCAGACTTGTTTTTCATTATTCTAACCATAGACCCTATAACTGTGGTCCCCACTTCCAAGCTTTCAGCGCCGCTGTAGGACATGTTCTTATTATCCTAGTTATATTAACACATGGCAGTCTCTGTATCTCCCTTTCAAATTCGTTCTGTCTGCCTAGATAATCAATCCATAGGACACATTTGGCCTGACCGCATAGTTCTTAGATTCTTGCAAGCCCGTTCCATATCATTGTGACATGCTTGGCTTTTCTTAAAAGGCTCTCTGTATGTATGCTTCCATGAAAGCAACTTAACGACAGCAAACAATGGTCCTCTAGAGGTTACAATTGGCCTGATCATCTTGGATACATCCAAAGCATAATTCTTGAGTTGTACCTCCAAGCCTTGTAGCATATTTGGCCCAGCTTGTAATCCACTCTCTTCTATTAGTCTCCATTATCCGTTATATTATCTTACCCAGGATTCGAATATTCTTCCATTTAGGAAGTTTTTTTCCAACTTCTAGGAAGTGGTCCCTACGGTAGCTTTACCTTGATTTATTCTAATTCCTATTAATCTTGACTCAATACTTAGATTAAGACCTTGAACTCTTTTATCACGAAAGCAAAGTACATGTATAACTCCATTCAGGTACTGGAACTGCTAACAAGTCATCCATTTCTCACCCCTGGCTGGTTCAGTAGCTGTTAAGCGCAAGTTGTTCGACAACAATTTCGTCGTTTCCCTTAAGGGGGATGGATACCTTATTAAAGGACATGTTGTAGGGCTACCGGAGCTAACACTGTTTTATTAAATCCTTTGCTATTCAATTACAAATCAAATTTTTTAAAACAAAGTTTAAATTAAATTGTAAATCCATCCTAGCTACCCTTTAAGCCTTTTTCGAAAATGAAATTATTCAAACAGAATAAACACTCGTTTAAAGCTAATTAGTCTTGGATTTGTCATTCAAAAAAAAACAGCAACAACAACAAAAAGACAAAAAAAACGTAAAGGCACTGCAACAATTTTGTTTTCATAACCCCCAGTCCAGATGTTTGACAGAAGGAACGACAAAAAAGGAAGAAACAGAAGAAAAGAAGTCGTCGTCGCCACCAAACCATAAACACGCACACACAGGCACTGTGGTACACTGGTGGCAATACAACATTTTTGTCGTCTATTGTGACACTCTGTTTATTTCCCTTTTTCCCCTTTCGTTTTCGTTTTTGTCGATTTCGATTTCAATTCCCACATACCCTGTACCACAAACAAACGAACAATTTTTCTAAATGAATGACAGGCTGGCTGGCTGAGTTGATGATTGTTTCGTATGCAGATTCGATTCGAATTGAGCACTCCAAACGGCTTTGGAAACGTTTTTTTTCAGTTACTTTTTTATAAGAAATATATGCAGGAGAGAGTGAGAGGTAGAGAGAGGAGAAGAGAGTCTTTCGGTCCTGTTATCAGCAATGCATGGCTCTAGTGTATCGTATTAATAAGTTATTCTTTTCCCAAACACAACATATGGTTTTTATTAAGTACTTTAAGTTTTTCCAACAAAAAAATACGGGTTATACAGGCGATGACAAAAAAACCGCACTTTAAAAACCGGGTGATAAGATATAAAGTACCCGTTTAATGTGGCGGATGTGCCAAGTTTTTATAGTTTTGTTTTGTCTTTATCACTGGAATACTGCACTATTGGTAAACAAACCAATTGAACTTTGAACTTTGACCCTATGGATCTTATTTTTAAAGTCTTTTTAATAACACCAGCTTAGTTTGGTTGAAGTCGCAGTGGTCTAGTACGTAGTGGGCTGGCTTATTAGACGAAAGGCCCGAGTTCAAATCCCACGTCAGACATCAAAACGAAAATATGAAAATATTTCTTCGGCGACTTCCTCTCAGCAGATTTCTGGCAAAAACTCTGAGAGTAAAAATTGCCATGAAAAGCTTCTCAAAAATCTGTCGTTCGGAGTCGACTTTAAACTGTTGGTCCTGCTGCTCATGTATAAAATTAACGCATACAACACGAGTCGTGTGAGAAGCTAGGACGTTGTACAAAGGGTCAATTCGACCTCCGGGCACTGTACTTGTCACAGTTAACAAGTACACGTCCTCTAACCTAACCTAACCTAACCTTGGAGCGGGGTTAAGTAATATTCTAGGTTAGGGAGGAGAGCCTGTTATTATTGTTGTCGTGTAGAGTAAGGTGTGAGAGTACTGCGACCATGATAGTCATTGTACTATCCTTATTCTATATAGGATATCCCCATATCTTCATGACCTTCAGGATGTCGTTCGATTAACTCCCTGCCTAGTAGTTGATAAGGGGTGTCCGTCTTTCTCAGATTCATAAATGCCGCATAAGTTCCAAGTATTTGCTCTTTGATTCCCATTTTGATTAACTGTTCCTTGAGTTTACAGTCCAAGTCTCTCACTTCAGCTACCCTTTCATTATCATTATCTTGCCTACCGTCGGTAAGGCTACCTGCCTGCATAGTACTTGATACGCTCAGAGGGGTTTCCTGCTGAAATTTATTACCCTCAGGCTTGTCCGCTGTAGTTTAAAGAAACCAATTAGCTTCGTCGTCTATATCTCCGGTCCCAAGTAAGGCGCGTCCATAAGGAAACCTGTTTTGGAATCCTTGATACCATGGCTATCCAGGCCTCCAGCCTCATTTCCCCTACAAGTCCACTCTTTGTTTGATTTTGAATGATTTATTTAGAGCATTTTTTCCTCATTTGAGGAAAACCATTAGCTTTGTCGGCTATATCTACGGTCTGCAGGATTAGCCGATCGTAACGAAAACTATGTTGGAATCAGTGACCTTATAGCTATCCAGCCTACTAGGTCCGCACGTTTTTAAATTTGGTCGTCATTGTCTAGTAGTATTTAGTTTGATGGCTTATTAAACGAGAGCTTGTGGTTCAACCCCCAGCTAAACGATATATGCAATATTATATCGGTCGGCGACTTCCTCTCAGCAGTGTTCAGGCAAACACTCGTGGAAATGAATGGAAAATTGTCATGAAAAGTTTCTTAAACATCTGACGTTCGGAGTCACCCTTAAATTGCAGGTCCCGCGCCTCATGAATGCAATAAGCATACACAAAATAAGTGATGTAAGAAGCTAGGTTGTAATCTTAACTAAAGGGTTGTTTGTAATGACCAATTATGCAAGCTTCATGAAGTAACTGAGTTTTGAAAACAAATTCTTTTTTGTCACTTTCTATACATCTTTCGACTACCATTACCCCTTACCCACCTTTTTTTCGTACACGGGGCATAAATTCTAGTGGCGAGTACAGTATGGTACCACTTTCGTTTTTCAATAGCAAAAATTTGTTCGTTTGAAAACGTTTTATTCATGGTCCACTGATAAAGGGCCGGACTCAAAAGCACGCACAATACTCTCTGTTCGATTTTTTTTTGGTATTTCTGTTGAATTCTTTATTTTTTTTTTTGTTTTTTATTTTTTTTTTTTAATTCTTTATTTGTGATAAAAAGAATACAACAAAAAAGGGGTTCCAAAATACAAAGTGACTCACACACACACAGCGCAGCACATCACACCACTTGGAATCATGTTTGAAAGTGAGTGAACATTTGTTTTTTTTCTTGCTTTCATTCTTTTTTGAATTCCTTTTGTTTTAACGCCTGTATTTTGTAATAGCCAGGCCGTATGAGTCCGAGTCCATTGATGAATTCAATTCTCTTTTTTTTTGGGTCTGAGTTTCACTTGCATTTCTATTCTCGTTTGTTTTTGTTGTAGTCAATATAGTCTTTCGTTTTTTTTTTCAGTCTCGTTTAAACAAAAAATTAAAAAAGGAAGGAGACTAAGAACAATAGAAAAAATAAGAGAGAGAGAGAGAGAGTGAGAGCGAGAGAGAGTGTGAGCGAGAGAGAATTTTTGTTCCTTTTTAAATGCCATTCCATATGGTTGAACAAACGTTGAGGGAAACTGTTGTTAACCAAACTGAATAATAAATGAAAGGAAAAGTCCTGCAATAGGTCGATGGGACGGTGATGGCAATGGTTAAGAACTGAAGTAATGGAGGGTGTTAATTAAACAAAAAAATTTATATGCTCTTAAACGGAAACTCTTTAATAAACATTCTCTACAAAGTTTTGTAAAATTTAACTTTTTTTCTCTTCTTCATTTTGAAATTCGTTTTGGTTTAGAGCGATAACACGTCCTTTGCTGGTCTACATTACCAGCGTTTTGATTAGAAACATCTTAACAGCTCTTCGTAAGTTTGTATTTCACAGGCAAAGTGAACCTGTGATTCTTAGGTTCGTAATTCACAAGCAGCGGAGTTTTAAACCAAATCCCATAAGAAATGTACTCCCATTTTTACTTAGTTTTAGACTACCTTCACCTAACCGTTGGACAGAAGATTTTCTTTTCCTGCAGCAAATGTATTTTCCCGTTACTCCCATGTCGTGATAGTCTTGAGAGTATAAGTCAGTGTTGTAACCTAGTGGAATTGAGGATAAGCCCGATGAAGACTACATCTACGATAAGGAGAAAACTTTCCAAAATAAAAGAATATTCGACCCATGGGTGTGGTAATATTCCCGACAATGGAAGCAAAATATCTGAGAATAATACTGGAAGTCGCCGTAGTCTAGGCAGCGTAAGTCCAGCTCAGGCAGCGTAAGCTTAGCTCAGACATCTCGAACAGAAAAAAAATCTGAAAGAAAATATTTCTTTCGGAGACTTAAAATTGCCATGAAAAGTTTTTTTAAAAGCATTTCTCGTTCAGAGTCAATGTTAAACAGTAGGTTCCGCCATTCATGGATACAATTAACACCCATAACATGGGTGGTGTGAGAAAATACATAGATTGTAGTCCTGACTAAAGGTTGTAATCACCAATGAAGTGGGTAAATAATATTTTTCAGAGCACAACTTACACCCATTGTAGGTCTCTTACAGCGACATAAACGTGACTTAAGGCAGCACCGCTTCCAAGAAAACTTGAGTAATAAACAATCTTTAAACAATTCCTCTTTCATGCTTCACATTTTTTTTCGAATCTTACCTTTCAAAATTGTTGCTTTAAATGAAAGGCTTTTTTTTGCGAAATCTTTTCAAATCTCTTTCCACATGTTATCCAGGCTTTAAGCACACATGGTGGTGTTACACTCGATTTGCTGGGTTTTTGAATATTCAAATTAAATTTTTAAAGTCTTAGATGGTATGTGTATGTATATATCTATGTCCAGCTGTGTGAGTGACGCAATTAAAATCTTTATTATTTACAGAAAATATTTAAAATTTTTTTATTTTTTTAAACTTTTTGAATGAGAAACCAAAACCACAGAAAATCATTTAAAATTCATTTAATGGGTGTGTGTATTTACATATATATATATATATATATATATACATGTATATGTGCATGTGTGTCTGTGTTGAAGAAAACTTAGTTATCAATGGTCTTTGTTAGTTTTTGAATGAATTACACTCAAAGAAATTTTAGTACATTTTAAGCATGTACTCAATCATTAGTCTCAGACAGCTGTCGTAGAATTTCATTCCTGTAGCTTTTATATCCACAGAAGGACTCAGGACCAAATTGCCCCTTGCTTTTTTCTGGTATTATGGTATCTCCCATATCAACCATTAATAATAAATAAATAAATAAATTCTATTTTAGATATTGTTACAATAAAATTTCCTTTAAAATTCTGTTATCGAAAGTATTTTATATTTAAAATGATGTTATCGATAAGATATTCTATTCGAAATAATGTTATCGATAATATTTTCTATATAAAATGGTGTTATCGATATGATTTTCTATTAAAAAGTATTCTATTTGAAAAAAATTTATTATCGATAATATTTTCTGTTTAAAAAATTGTTATCGTAATATATCAGCTATGACGATAATATATTCGATTTGAAATAATGTTATCGATAATATTTTCTATTTAGAATGGTGTTATCGATATGATTTTCTATTAAAAAGTATTGTTATCGATAACATATTTTATATGAAAAAATTTATTATCGATAATATTTTCTGTTTAAAATGGTGTTATCGATATGATTTTCTATTAAAAATCTAATTCTAATATATCGGCTATGGCGATAAAATATTCTATTTGAAATAATGTTATCGATAATATTTTCTATATGAAATGGTGTTATCGATACGATTTTCTATTAAGAAGTATTCTATTTGAAAAAATTTATTATCGATAATATTTTCTATTTAAAATATTGTTATCGTAATATCAACGCTTCCGTTCTATAACATTCTAAGTCGAAAAAGTGTGTTTTGAGTTATGAGCTCTCAAAGTTTTCACGCGACATACGACTATATGTGTATTCTAAGTAGATTTTGCCCTATAACTTCGGAACGGATCGGCGCATCTTAACCAAATTTTGACAGTATTTAAGTTAGAGAACGTAGAATTTGAAAATGCAAGAACATTAAAAACGTTCTAAGTACACTTAGAACATTATAGAATGGAGGCGTCAATATATCAACTATGACGATAATATGTTCGATTTGAAATAATGTCATCGATAATATTTTCTATTTAGAATGGTGTTAGCGATATGATTTTCTATTAAAAAGTAATGTTATCGATAAGAGTTTATATTTAAAATAATGTTATCGATAATATATCAGCTATGGCGATAAGATATTCGATTTGAAATAATGTTATCGATATTATTTTCTATTTAAAATGGTGTTATCGATAAGATTTCTATTAAAAATTAATGTTATCGATAATATTTTCTATTTAAAATTATGTTATCGATAATATATCAGCTATGGCGATAAGATAAATAATGTTATCGATAATATTTTCAATTTAAAATAATGTTATCGGTAATATATCGGCTATAGCGATAATATCATTTTTTTTTTAATTTTTTTCTGTTGTCGTAGTCGACCTCTTTGATTAAATCACAATAAGCTGGTGTGGTTTACTATATACAAAATGAAAAAAAAATAAAATTAAACAAATTGTATGCGAATATAGAACAAAATTAAGCGACAAATTGTACACAGTTAAACAGCAAATAAATAAAAAATAAAAAAAACGATATTAAATAAATATTGTAGTAATTTTTAATGCTTTTTTGTATTTTGTTGTTGTTGTTGTTGTTGGTTTTGTACTATATCGTGTAGACTCATTTTTATCTGCACATAATTTCCGCTTAAATAAAGAGAAAAAAAAAGCAATCGAATAAAAAAATTTGAAATTCAAAATTAAATAAACTTTGTTGCTATTGTTCAACACAATAATAGAGAGAAATTATGAATAAAAAATAATATAAAAACTAATTCCATTGTATTAAATTTATGAATGTTTTCTTCTCTCTATTGATGCAATAATTTTGGATAAAAACAAAATGAAATTGTAAACGAAAATGTTAATTATTTTATTTGGCTGTTGGTCTTATCTTTTATACTTATATAAGCTATTTTTAACTGCCACTCTCTGTCACACTGTATTCAAATATTTTTTTTTGTGGGTGTTGTGTATGTAGCGGGTTTCTTATCATTGTTTCCGACAACAACGTTAGACTGGTTGTTATTCTTTAATTTTTTTTTTTTGGGGTCACTGTAAACCTACTGATTTTTAATTATTTTTTTGTATATTTTTTAAGTTTTTTATTTTATTTTTTCCATTTTCTTTTTACATAATATGTGAGCAAGCATTGTATTACTTACCGGGCATTTAATGGCGTTTTTGTTTCAAGTCACGCTTAGTGGTGATAAACATGATATTTTTAGAACATTAACTCTCTATGACCTGTTTATATTAAGTAGAAAAGTTGTAAAAGAGAAAAAGAAAGAGGGAAAAAGAAAGAGAAAAGGCCTGTTTACTGAAGCATTTTATTAATCACTAGGTATCCTATTCTGAATGCAAGTGATCCAAACAAGAATACTAATTTTTTATACTAAATTTTGCCTAAATTCCAGGGATTTCAAATTCCTTTCAATCCCTCTATTCCCTCTCTCCTCTCTCTCGTAGCCTGTAGTAGTTATTGCATGTCGTCTGTCATTTTCCTTTTCTTGTAATTTTTTCTTTTGTAAGTAATCCAGCATAACATTTCTCATTTTAATTTTTCTTTTTTTAAATCACATCACCTGTACGAATTAGATTTATTATCCACTTCTCCAGCCACTAAAAACAAAGAATCACCGCCTCAAAAACAGAATTATTCTTTTTTTGTCAGGGGATTTGGTAAAAAATTCTTTTGCTTTTTAGCCAAAAGAAAGTTTTTTTTTATTAGATTAACTTCCCGTTATTTATATGCCACAGCAAACTTATTTCTGAGGTCTAATCTGTAACGGCTGTCATAATATTAATACGTTTGAGAGACTATTTTTTACTTGTTTTTAAAGATCTTATGTAAAAAAGACCTAATAATATAAGTAAAATAATGAGAAACAATTTTTTATAAATAGAAATACAAATTACACTTTGCTACAGAACCAAGTTTTGCATATATTCTCATAAAACAAATCTATTTTGTTAAATCGTTATATAAAAACACAATTGTCGACAAGATTTCATATAAAAATACTGTTATCGATAACATTTTATAACGAAAATATTTTTATCGTTAAGATTCCATGCAAGAAATGCTGTTATCGGTGAGATTATATGTAAAAATTTTTGTTATTGGTGAGATTTCCTTTTAGAAATACTGTTATCGGTGAGATTATATGTAAAATTTTCTGTTATTCGTGAGATTTCCTTTTAGAAATACTGTAATCGGTACAATTTTTTAAAGGAAATAGAGTTATTGGCAAGATTTCATAAAATAAATAGTGTTATCGGTAAAATTTCTTGAAAGATATAGTGTCATTGACACTATTTCTTTGTGAAATATTGTTATCGGTAAGATTTCTTAACAGAAATAGTGCTATCGATAAGATTTTATATAAGAAATACGGTTATCGATAAGATTTTATATAAAAAAATACAGATATCGATAACATCTTATATAAAAAGTACTGTTATCGACATTATATCACATAAAAAATACTCTATCTGTTACATCACACATAAAAAATATTGTTCGGGTCAATTTTTATATAAAAATTACGTTTATCGTTGAGATTATCTAAAGAAAATATTGTTTTCGACATGATTTTGTATCTAAAATATTGTAATCGATGCCATGAATGAATAATGGTGAGCGATATTTAGCTGTCATGACTGCACATTGGCTCATAGAAAAACATGCACAACTATGACTACGGCTCCAGTTTTCACTAAGCGATAATTAGACATAATATCCTAAAATTTCACATTTCAAACAGCAGACTATATTGGAGTTGCTGAGATTCTGTTTAAAGGGTTTGTCGTTGTATTATATTGCATCTGAAAGCTTGGTATTCTGCAGAAAGTATATTCTCGTTAGGATTTATTATATAAAATCACGTTATCGATAAATTTTTCTACTTAAAATGTTGTTATCGATAAAACTATCTGCTTGCAATAATATTATCCATTAGACTTTGTAATTAAAATAATGTTATCTATATAATTCTCTATTTAAAACAGTGTTATCGATAAGATTTTTGGTTTAAAACAATGTTATAGAAAAACTTCATCATTACATTTTTGAACCACGTCCTCGTGTCTAATAAGCTAACACACTACCTACTCTACTGTGGCAGCTATTTACGTTGATTACAATCCTTTAAAGCTCTGTTGTCAATATTCTGTTAAAATTGAAATGTTGTAGACCTTTTAACCTTAAAGAATTCACTTCTTTTACTCTTTTTTTTTTCTATTTAACGGTAAGAAAAAAAGAATTTTTCTTTGCTCCACTAATATTTTATCAAATTTACATTTTTTTCATACATATGTGTGCGTGTGTGTATGAGTGTGTGTAAATATGCAAATCAGTTACCAGAAATAATAACAGGAGTTGTAACGTACATAAACAAATAAAAATACAGGATGAGTGTAAGTGCGGATGTGTGTGTATGTGTATAAGTAAGTTAGGGAGTGTATTGTTGTTATATAGGCTCTCCCTTGTTTAGTTTCCGTGTCTATCATTTGATACGTCGTACATACATATGTACATTGTCATCTCCATAATTTATACAAAAAAAAATATGTTTTTCTCGTTGACTTTCTCTATCTCTCTTTCGCCTTCTCTCTATGTATTTACATACAATAATAATTCTCTTCCTTGGAATAAAATAATAATAATAACAACAACAATATAGAACAGGTACGAAAGGCATAGAGAGCATACATAAATATGGGTTTATAAGTAAGTAAGGGAGTATGTAAGAGCGTAAATGCATGTGCGTGTTTGTATGTATGTATGGTTGTAAAGAGTATGCAAATATGATTATAATGAAATTGGAGCACAAGTATCCCGTTTTTTTTTTGTCTTCTGTCTTTCTGTCGTTATTTTATTAATGAGAGTCAAAGGCAAAAAAAAAAAAAAATATAAAGACAGTGAAAGAGAAGTGTCAGCTTTTTAAGACACTTAAAAGTTTGATTACATTTAGTTGGTGTTAGTGTTGTTTTATTGTAGCTGTTGCTATTGTTTTTGTTGGCATTTCAGATGAATATTAAATGTGTTATGATACAGGGTCTCTAAATGCGTTTCAATTCTTCTCTTTAAAATTAAAAAAAGTAATAATTTTATTAAATCTTTAATGTATGTTGTCTAGACACTTAAAGACTTCCGTTAAAAAACATTCGATAACATAACATTTATCGAAACACTCGAAATATCTCTGAGTGCTTTTATATACTTCTGAAATTCATTAGAAATTGATAAAAACAAAAAAAACATGACAACATAACACTTGCTTGACACGATGTTACTCGATCTTAAAACAACACAAAACGCTCATCACGTTTTTGACAAAAAAAAAACACAAAAATTTATCGATTATTGTACTTCAAAATTAATTAACAAAACATATTTAACATTTCCTTGAACACAAATGATAAAATATCGTTAAGTAAGTCAAATTTCTTTAATTGGTGAATTTTTAAAACTTCGATAACTTTGCAATTATTTTTGATAAAGTACAAATAAATAAACGTTGGTAACACAATTGCTTCAATTAGAATTTTCGTTACCATTAGAATGAAACAAGTTTCTAACACCAGATAAAATTGTTGCTAAGGTACTTCAGCTACAATTTCTAAAGAAAACATTTTTTTCTAAATTCGATAACTCTATCGATAACTTTAAATTTTGATCCCGTCTTTCTTTCAAATTAAGTGAAAAAGAATATAAATAAATAAAAATCGTTGTCACAATTTCTACAATTACATTTCTTTAATTTTTTATTTCTTTAATAAATGAATAAATAAATCTCGATAACTTTATCGATAACTTTAAATTTTGGCAAAGATTTTTTATATCCATTGCGACACATTTTCAACAATAACTTCTTTAATTTATGCATTTGCCACATTCGATAACTTTACCGATAACCTTAGATTTTAATAAAAAATTTTAAGTCCATTAGAAAAATAATAAATAAAATAGCTGATAAATTATTTTACTAACAATATTTTTCGGATTTAATTTTCTTTGTAAAAATCGATAACTCTTCGATAACTTTAAGATTTTTTAAACTCTTGCTAGAAATAAAAAATTTAAGCCGTGAAGCAAAGATTCAGCAAAATAACACCTCCAGACCATTATGTACACCAAAGTGTTATTTTTTCCTATAAATAAAGCTTTGGCGCTGAAGAAAATTTTATTCGAAAAATTAATGTTGAAAGCCTGTTGCTTAAGTTCTCAAACATCAGATCCACAGTGTTGTAAATACACAGCCGGTGTTAATTGTTGCTTGACTGGAACTCTATATAGATGGAGGAAGATAGAAAAGAACAAAATGACAACAATAAATCAACATTAAGTTCTAGAAGTTGCCAGCGGAAGAGTGATCCTTGTTCGAGTATGGCAAACTATTCACTAAATAAATGAGACTTCATTTGAAATATGAACCCAGGTTTTGATGCCACTTAATCTATAAACCGATATTTATCGTTTAAGGCTTTATTTTAAATTAAAATATCGATAACGATAATTTTATCTCTTCATTTTCTTTGCGGAAGTATTTTTCTCATCATTTTGTATTGGATTGCCCTCGTATATTGTGTCTATTTGAACTGACCTCTCTGTACACTCTCTGCTTTCTTAATATTTTGTACATATGTGAACTGTTCATTGCTTTTATAAAATGTAATATGATGGCAGGCGGCAGTGGTATGAGTATGTGTGCGTATGGGCATGTAAACAAAAAAAAAATCTCATGTGATTAAAAATATCCCACCACGATATTATAATTAAAAAAGAAAACGAACAACTACAACAACAACAACAGAAAAGGATGTTAACAAAAGAAAACAAAGGGAGCGTAAAATATATAACAAAAGTAGGAGTAAGAGAGAGGGAGAGAGCGAGATAGAGGAGAAAAAAATTTTATTTTTATTTTAACAAGTGCGTGATTATAACAAACACGCATTGATAACAAAATATCAAAAGAAACAGAGAAAGAAAAAGAAAAAAAAAGAACAACAACAACAATTACATCAACTACTACATCAACTACCACCATCACCACTACCACTAGTATTGCTACAACGACTTCTGTAAATTAAAAAGGCTACAGCAACAACAACAGCAACAGCAACAACAATTCCAATAACATATAATATATGGTAACATAATAAAGGATTTCCTTTTGAAGAAGAAATGAACACGAACAGACACACATACACTCATAAAGAGAAAGAGATTGAATAAAAGCTATGCATGCATGTAAGCGAAAGAGAGTAATTGTTGTAATAGAAAATATAAAATAAACACAAAAGTATGCGTGCGTGTGTGTGTGTGTATTACAGATAATAGTGTAAGTGGGTAGATACCGTGAAAATTAGTTACAGAGGTTAGTTGTCATACCAATCAGTGCTGGTTACAATGTTTCAAAAATACTTTCCATTTTTCTCAGGCGGCTACTTTCCAAAGCAGAACAGTGACGGTGACAGAGAGATGTTCCACACTCTCGTCATCATTCTCATCTCCGCAACAGTGTAACAGTGGTTATAATACTTTACACGCAGGCACTTTATATCTCTCTGTCAGAAAATAACCGTTAATCATCGACACAAATAACCTCTCTTTACCGTTATATATGTACACCCGTCTATTGTCAAGATGGTGTCACAACTGTCTAGTTATTTGGGAATCAGGTCCATCAGTATCACATTGAAATCCGATTTTGCCTAGAGAGCGTAGGTACACCCACACGAAGCTCTAGCAAGCTTACTCGCTCTCTCGCAGCGCTTCTTGTGCCACAGAACCCTTTCGACCTGATTACTAAATGAGTTGCAATCGAATGTAATTCTTGTCCTCAGAAATAGGAATTTCAATACCTCAATGGCCTTTTGGGTCCCCCACCTTTACTTCATTTTCCAGTTAGAATCTATTGAGTCGAGAGATAATAGAGGGCGGCAGGTCTCTTCCTCAGAAATATAGTTTTCAACCTCTGAAACAAGGCCTGTTGGTTCCTAACCCTATTTTGTGTTTGTTATCATTTTCTAGCTTGAATCTTTTAAAAACGTGCAGTAATCACTAGGGCAGTTCTCTTAAACCGTGGTTTCAGTTCTCAAAATTAGGTCGACTGTCTACTGTGGGTTTTCTAAATCAAAGGCCTTTTATTCCCGTACCTGTTTGATTTTTTATACTTTCAGTCTATGTAGACATCTAGTTAAGAGCCGTGATAAAATCGAGGACAGTTCTTGTCATCAGAAACTAGGATTTCAAGGACCACAACGGCAGGTTATCTGGGGTTATTAATTACAGCACTATTTAGTCGTTTTTCTCCTTGAATCTGTTTAGAAAATTTGTTAAAAGAGGGGCGACAGTCGAGTATAGTTCTCGTCCTCCGAAAAGGGGATTTTAATGCCAAAACGATGGACCATTCGTAATCCATTTTCTAAATCTTGGTTCGTTGATTCTCGCCCCCAGTTCTGCCAGCTTTTTCTGCTTGGGTTCTTTTCTTGATTTGTTTTGTTATACGCCACACTTTATACAACAGAAGTGATATTATAGACCATACATACAATAACAAGTCAACACTAAGTTCTAGAAGTTGCCAGCAAATTAATAATTAATAATCAACAGTCAGTTCTAGAAGTTGCCAGCGAGCGAACACTTTTTATCCGTCGATGGAAAGCCTTGCTCTAAATCAATGTTACTACAGATGAAATAGATTTAATAATCTGACAGCTTTGCTAGGCAAGAGAGTTTGAAATCACTAAATGGGTCACCCGTTATAAGATTTGTTTTATTAAACATTATAAATAAAATGTGTGTGTGTATATCTTTTGTTTAATTGAATAGTACAATGACAAGTAAAATGTAATGACTTAAATTGAATTGATTGGAATGGCATGGAGTTGATAAGATAACTTCAAAAACGCTGTTGAGTGTGGGATGCACCACTTGAAATCCAATTACCCTAGAACTTTATCAATTTAATTGACAACCCAGATACAATTTATTGTCTCAAGTATCTCAAATAGTGTACAGAATTGCACACATTAAATGATAATAAAATTATTATGCAGTTCGAAAAAGGGAAATAGCCCCCACTCTACAGCACCCATCACACTCGATAACAAATAGAAAGAAATCCAGTACAGCAAGTGAAAGTGTTAAAACCAGTTTATTTCTTTAGTTTATTTTTTAAATCCTCTTTCAAATTTGTTGTATTTTTATGTCCTTTTTGTTTTGTAAACTCAAGTGTCGCCTTTATGCTGAATATCTTTCTGCCTGGTTTTGTCCTCCTTTTTTTTTGTTTGTTTGTTCGAAGCCATTTGTCTTGTTTTTCTTGAATAGCTTCTTGGAATCTATAGCTTGCTACTGACAAATTGAACAATTGCCAAAAGCAACAACACCAACAACAATAAAAACGAAGTCCAAAAGCAATATTTTAAAAGTGCTCCACCATAAAAAGAAAATAATTTGACTGTGTTGTCATAAAGTTCAGGGTTCTCTTGAGAAAGTGAAAGGAGAAACGCCAAAAAATATTAAGAAAAACTGATTTACAGCTTTTCCCTTTTCGTTTTTGCTTTTCCTAATGAAACGGGTTAAAAGAAATTGAATAAATTTGGGTTAAAAACAACAACAACAAGAAAATAAATCGAATTAAAATACCTTTTAGAAGGATACCATAGGAGAGAGGTGGCGGCTTTAATAAATCAAAGCTTACTTGACTTACAATGAAGCTCTGAAACTGCTCCGGAAAGCTAACTAACAAGGCCCTGATTGGCCGGGCTCCACATTTAAAAGCTGACTCCTTTAAAGCTCACGTACACGTAATCTCTGCCACAGTAGATCTTCTCACTTTATCAAACAATCTCAAATTGCAATTTTTATTGAGGGCATTGCTCCAGGAGACACTTAACTCCACAAAGACGATTAGGTTCGCTTACCATTGAATAAATTTTGTCAACCATATCAGGGCAAAGTCCCCCACTTGTATCAATTGCTCAGAAAATTTCTCTTATCGATTAATTTTCCCCAAAGAATCTTTGTTATCGATTAACAATCCATTAACAATTTTTACTATTGAATAATTTTATATAAAAAAATATGTTATCGATAAATATTCTATCGAATATTTTTGTTATCAATTAATTTCCTATAGACATTTTTTATGGATAAATGTCCCATGAAAAATTTTTGTTATCGATAAGTTTTATATGAAAAATGATATTCTATGGAATATTTTGTTATCGATTAATTTTGTATGAAAAACTTTTGTTATCGATAGCTTTCTATAGATAATTCTTATTATCGATTAATTTTCTACTTATGTTATCGTTTAATTTTGTATAGAACATTTTTGTTATGGCTTAATTTTCTACAGGACATTTTTGTTATCGATTCATTTTCTATAAGAAATTTTTGTTATGGATTAATTTTCTGTAGAAATTTTTTGTTATCGATTAATTTTCTATAGAAAAATTTTGTTATCGATAAGTTTTACATGAAAAATGATATCCTAAGGAACATTTTGTTAATGGATAACAAAGATTGATTTTGTATGGAAAACTTTTGTTATCGATATTATCAATTAATTTTCTAACGAAAACTTATGTTATCGTTTAATTTTGTATAGAAAATTTTTTAGTGGCTTGATTTTCTATTGGAAGTTTTTGTTATCGATTAATTTTCTAAAAGAAAATTTTTGTTATGGATTAATTTTCTATAAGAAATTTTTGTTATTGATTAATTTTCTATAGGAAATTTTTGTTATCGCTTAATTTTCTATAGGAAATTTTTGTTATCGATTAATTTTCTATACAAAATTTTTGTCATCGATTAATGTTTTATAAGAAATTTTTGTTATCAATTAATGTTTTATAAGAAATTTTTGTTATCGATAAATTTTCTACAGGAAATTTTTGTTATTGATTAATTTTCCATAGGAAAATATTTTTGTTTTTTGTTATGGATTCATTTCCTATAGAAAATTTTTGTTATTGATTAATGTTTTATAAGAAATTTTTGTTATCAATTAATGTTTTATAATAAATTTTTGCTATCGATAAATTTTCTACATAAAATTTTTGTTATCGATTAATTTTCTACTTTTGTTATCGATTAATGTTCTATAAGAATATTTTGTTGTCGAATAATTTTCTATAGGAAATTTTTCTTATCGATTAATATTATATAGAAAAATTTTGTTATTTTTTAAATTTATAGAAACAATTTTTATTATCGATTATTTTTTAAGTTATCGATAACTTTTTGTTTTAAAAAATTTTAGTTATTGATTTTTTTGTTGTTTAAATTTCTACAGAAATTATTATTTTATCGATTGGCAAGGAACTTAATATGAAATGGAAACGATTTCAATAACAATTTCACAATAATTGTTATGCAGTCAAACAATACAGTAGACAGGTTGGCGTTTAAGGAAAAAAAGAAAAGATAAACAACAACAACAAGAACAATAATGTAGTGTACTTTAAAAATTCCTTAAGAAAAAAATTATTTTCCAAAAAAAATATGTTTTGATTTCGTGGTTGAAAAATATTTCGTTTGTTCTTTAACAATTTTTTTTGGCATCTAAAACCAATTTTTTTTTTTGTTGTTGTTGTGATTTCAATGCAATAATAATTTTACTTATGTGTGTCTGTGTGTAATAATTTTTTAAATGGCGCCATAATGGTTTTTTTTTTTGTTTGGCTCCTCTTTTAAGTACAAAAATAATGATGATGGCAATAAATCTTTCTCTTAAAAAAAAACAGAAAAAAATTCAAAAATAATAATAAACTGGCTTGCATTCTTCCAATTTACAATGTTTGCCACTCTCTCCTCTCGCACTTTCTCTCTTTATAACTGTGTGTGTGTGTGTGTGTTATGTGTTTTTGTAAACATAATAACAAATGATGCTAATGCTTACGCTGTAGTGACCTTTAAATAACAGATAAACATCCATTCCACTTCCTTTATTCCCGTTAAAAAAAGAAAATGGTGAAATTGAAATGCTGTTTAAACTTTTTAGTTTGAAAATTAAAACGTAATGGAATTGAAACGCCTTTAACACACACACACACATAAATTGTTAACATAAGTAGGCCGGCTGCACTGCACTTGTATTGTTTATGGTTTGTTATGTGTTGTTCATGGTGTTAACAGTTCTCTTACTACTACAAACATAAGATCCAGAGAACGTTGGAAAAAGTGTGAGTGAGTGAGTGTGAGTACTTCTTTTGTTGTTCACAATTATACCAACATCCACACATGAGTTACGTGTATGTGTGTGCGTGTGATTTGCACAGTAACACTTTAATTGTAAAGAAAATAAAGTTTATTAACAGAGAATGAAAATGAAATGAAATGCTTAAAGCAATGAGAGTGGGAGTAAAGGTACGCACACACACACAGAGGCAAATATACTCTATTTAAACTGTAAGGGATTGAAGATGAATGGTTGTCATTACAGTTTCCTTCCGTTTTTTTTGTATACACCATTTTTTCTGTTCTGTTCTGCAACTCAAGTGTATAATGAAACATAAATTACAAGAAAATTATTATAGTGTGTGACATTATTTTCCTTTTATTATGTTGTTATTGCTATTGTTGTAAGTTGTTGAAAAGCAACAACAATAGCAAAATAATGTAATGTTCGTGTACGTATGTATGTACGTTTGGGGTCATTTTATTTAATAAAAGAAAAGAAAAATAAAGGAAAATAAATATTTCTTCTTAAAGAAAATGTTAATACGTTTTAGCAAAAATAATTGCTTACAAAAGAATAATGACAGTTTAATTATTAGAAAATGTTTTGTGGCAAACAATGGCTCATACAAAGTTACTCGCCAGAAACTTCAATGTCTTGGTTAGGGATTTCTAATGATATGCATAAGAAAGCGGATTTGGCACCAAATAATTACCGTTCAGTTTCCGTTTATGGCGAATAATTTTTCTTAGTTGGTGATTGTTGCAGTTTCTTTTCTATTTACATGGTCTAGGGTCTGTATGGATGAGGCATAATGGCAAAGGGCTTTTGAAAGAATACCACTTTCCATGAAAAAAATTATAAAAAATTTCAATTTAAAAAAAACCAATTTACAACAATAAGTATCGATAACTTTGTAAATTCTTTCTTGATAATATTTTTAATTTTCTTAACAATTTTTCTAATTTTTGAAATAATATTTTTCGATAACTGCTAAGAATTTATATGCATTTTTTTTCTGATAACTTCTTCAATTTTCTACGCATATTGCTTCGATTACTTTTAAGATGGAAACTACATTGATGAATTTGTAAATTTATTTATTTTCTCGCTAACTTTTAAAAATTTTTATAAATTTTTTTACCAATTTTCTGAGCATTGCTTCGATTACTACAATAAATTTGTAAATTTTTTTATTTTATCGCAAACTTTTAAGAATTTTTATTCAATTTTCGATAACGTTTCAATTTTGCTTCGATTACTTTTAAGATTCTCAGAAAAAAATAATTCGATAAGTTTGTAAATTTTGTATAGAAAGTACACGTTAATGCTTTTCGATTATTTCAATAACTTCGATAACTTATCTGATTTTTTAAATAAATTTTACATAACTTTTCTAATTTTTTATAAAAATTTTCAATTTATTGACTTACGTAATAAATTTTCGATAACTTTTCTAATTTTTTAAATAAATTTTCGTTAACTGATTATATTTGTTTAAATCGCTTAATCAGAATTTCAGGCAATCTCTCGATTATCGATTATTTTTCTATAGAAAATTATTTGTTATCGATTACTTTTCTATAGAAAATTATTTGTTATCAATTAGTTTTCTACAGAAAATTTTTGTTATCGATTACTTTTCTATAGAAAATTATTTGTTATCAAGTAGTTTTCTACAGAAAATTTTGGTTTACGATTAATTTCCTTTAGAAAATTTTTGTTATCGATTAATTTTGAATATATTTTTTTTTTTGTTTTTTCTCGAATTATTTTTAATATTTAAGTTATCGATAACTTTTTGCTTTGAAAAATGATAGGACTTGATTCAATTATTGTTTAATTTTCTTTTAGAAAATTTTTGCTATCGATTGGCAGGGAATTCAAACTGAAATAGTTATATTATAATGTTCTTTTCAAATTAATCCTTACTTTCTTTGCTTCCTTCCTTATTGAATTAATTTCTTAATCGAACTCGTTATACTGCTTGTGTTTCCATTACACATTTCCGTGACAACTACAGTTGTTAAGACATGAAATGACTGGCAATTCCAGGCAAATTTTTTAATGATTTATTAGCAGCAAAATGTGTTTTTCTTTTTAATTAACGAGAAAATGAATGAATTCCGGATTTTTTGGTCTATTTGTCTGCCTATATTTAACTTAAAACATCCTCTTTAACCAGCCATCCATCCATCCTATCCAATCGACAACCATTTATCCAGTCAACCGTCAATATTAATTAGTTTTCCCTTACAAATATTGGTTGTTTGTTAATGACGATTGTTGTTGTTGTTTTTGTTGATTTTGTGTTTGTTATTGTATTTGTTTAAGGATTAGAAATTGAAGTTGATGGGTACGTACCATCATTACTTTACATTTTGAATAATTTATGATTTTCAATACAATTTTGAAATTTCCTATGGAGGAGAAGAGCAGAGAAGGTATGCTTATTGAAAGAGTTAAACGTATGTACATATGTATCCTCTGGTAATTACTTTGTGTTTGGACAAGTAAGCAGTTGAAGCTTAGGTTTTAAGATGGGGATTACAAATCCGTCTGCCTTTTTTAGTAAATGTTAGGTTCTCGAGAAAGTTTGCTTGCAAATTGTAGTGATACTGGGCCTTTAGTCTGGCAACACTATAGCTATAGTTTAAAGGATGACATATTAAGCACCGCTTTGTTGGAAGCCTTATTAAAATCGCATTATTCTACGAAAAGTTATGGGCATTTAAAAATTGAAAGAAAATTCTGAAAGCATTTTTTTTATGAAATGTTTCTTTTAACTTAGAAAACTAACCTCACATTTAACTACAAATACAATTTGATTTTGTATTTTATAATTTATTTGCCCTCATTGTCAATAAAATAATGTCCATTTCGTTTTATTTTATTTTTTTGTTTAAAAATCCTTTTAAAAATTCCATCCCATTAAATAAAACCCTTTCTGTCTGTCTATTTTTGTGGCCCACTACGGTTTGTTACCATGTCAATACAAGTTAAATAAAATAAGAAAACAAATACACTCTCATACACACATATTTGCAAATGTGATTGGTTTTCCTCGCTCTCTCTCACTCTCACTCTCTCTCCGTCTTTATGTTACAAATTCTTACTCAATCAGCAGTTTGTTTGCCATTGCTACTGACCGTTTATCGTTTTGCTTAAAAAAATTTCTTGTAATAAATATTTCACACAAAAACACAAAACGAACATGTTTGTTTATTTATCTTTTTGTAATAACAACAACACCAACAACAACCACAGTTA
This sequence comes from Sarcophaga rosellei, assembly GCA_930367235.1. Classification (NCBI taxonomy): domain Eukaryota; kingdom Metazoa; phylum Arthropoda; class Insecta; order Diptera; family Sarcophagidae; genus Sarcophaga; species Sarcophaga rosellei. Next base: position 6,799,456 of record OV884020.1, on the reverse strand, counting down.
CAATGTATCAATGAAAGAAAATGGAAACGACATGGTTGTTATGGCCATTGCTGTTGCTGTTGATGTTGTGTGTGTTGTAAAGTAGAAAACGAAAGAAACACTAGTTTAACATGACATTACGATTACATTACTAAACAACAGCAACAACAACAGTAACACCAACACCATTAAGAAAGATCTACAAAACATTGTATAGACAGAGAGCAATTATTATCAATGCCATAAACACTCACACTTGCACTCACAATCACACTTGCATGTACATACATATGCAATGTAAGCATACTGAGGAACATTGACTTGCCAAAGTCTACAACAAGACCACAAGAGATAATTCAACACAATAAACATGGATTTGAACTCTTAAATTCATTCATACACAACTGCATTTGTATGTGTGTGTGTGTGAATGATTGTTTAACTAGCAAGAGTAAGAAAGAAAAAAAGCACACTTAAACACACACACACAGAAATGCTTTTAAACAATAACAACAAACAAACAATACCGGCCATTAAACGAAAAAGAAGACAGACAGACAGACAGGCATTCTTTTAAAATGTCAAATACAAATACACTTTTGGGCTTAAAAAATAAAAAACAACAACAGCAACAACACACACTAAAGGTAACAGTAAACCTGTGCTACGTACATGCCTATTTGCACACACAAACATGTTCTCTTTTGAGAGCCTGCTTTATAAAGAGCAGCAATAAACCAAAGTAAGTTAAAATGTGTGTTTCTGAGTTCGAGAATGTTTAATTGTTGTTTTTGTTTATTGTGTGTTCAGATGTATTTGTGTGTGTAGCCTGGTTTGTTTACATTTTATATTGTGACACAATAATGTCACTTGCATTTCAAAAAATGTCAAATACACTGAGCAGCGTACACAAGCAAAACATAAACAAACATTTTATTGCGTTTGAATTTCATACACAGACACACACACTAATACTTAAATGCATGCAGAAATCATTGTGGTTGTGTTTTTTAAATGTAATGACAAATATCATTTAAGGCTCTTCTCTAATACAGTGTTGTTGTTGTAAATTGTCATTTTTTTTTTCCTGTTATTTGCCTTCGAGAGAGACACACGGAGCGAGAGTAATTGTAGTTTACAAATGTAAAATGACAACAACAACAAAATTTGTATTGAAATGTAGGCTATAAAACAAGAGAAGGATTTAAAAGGTATGAATATTTGCAAATACACAAATACATATATACATACACAGACAAATATTCTAATTTAAGTAGTATAACAGAGAATTGTGTATTTCTCCTTCATTCTATGCCTTCCCAGTAGAACAGTTTGAACATATATGAAGTAAGTAGCAGCGAAACAACACTATCCTTTAGTGGACAGTTGGTATATAACAAAGTATTTAACCCTTTCGTTACCAGCGCCGGATTTAGCCGGCATTCATAAAACGCCGGCATCGAACATAACTTGCCATCACACTTCGCGGATTGCTGCACGGTTCAGTAGCACCACTTGGGCGGAATGGACTGCGGTAACGAAAGAGTTAAATGACTCTAAGTGGATAGTTAAGGTATAGGAGAGTATTGACTGCTTGTAGCTCAAAGAGTTGTTGCATAGAAGTGAAATAAAATGATCGCGATAAAATCTTGAATTGGATATTTCCTTTGTAAAGTTTGAACCAGATCTAAATAGGATGGAAGCTTTGTTATATCAAATCTCACTCGAGCAAACATTGTAGCAGTCCGTTGCAATGCCTTAGAGACTAAAACTGGCAACTTCTGATTGACCGGTCTCTACAATCAGCACCAACACTTTGCTTCTAAAGCATATCTTCCTTAGAATCGAACTTAAAACCAGCAACAAGAGTTCCATTAGACTATCGATAAAGGATCAGCCAAATCGGAGAAGATTGCATCGAGCCAGAGACCGATCTACAGGAATCATTTGCTCGTTAGCCCTAAGTTTCTTTGCATGACGTACAATTAAGCAATGACTATGCAGAATAAATGCAGGAATCTGCAGAGGTCTTTTTTACGATCCAATCGGAATAGTTGGTTGATAGTCTTTCTGTATAATTTAAGCCAGGATAAACAGGTTTGCTACCTACCCAAGGTAACAGATATATGTACCTGTGCTCATTTGTTTGCTGTTATTCGATGGAAGTGTGTGCTTGCTTTAGCAACTTCATTAGCTACACAATTGCCAGGAATTGTCCTGCGACTAGGATGACCCATTTTCAATTGTCTTAAAACTACCGCAAGAATAGTTCAAATGAAGAGCGGTGTATGCCAATCAGTTTAGACTACGAAGGACATCTGATTCCTGCTTGTGAGCGTCAGGATGTATAAATGTGCTAATCGTTGAAGATCCCTTAATCACCGCAAGAATAGTTCAAAGGAGGGGGAGCGACGTATGCCAATCAATTTAGACTACGAAGGACGTCTGATTGCTGCTTGTAAGTGTCAAAGAGGATAGAAATGCTAAACGTTGGAGATCCCTTAATTACCACTACTTCCCCTTCCTAAAATCCACCACGGTGGTAGTCAGGGAAACGGTAAAATATCCTCAAACTAAACTTTACTGCAGCGTAACTTACATTCAAGTTAACAACCACAAGTAGGAAAGAGGAGTATCCTGATTATTAAGTTGCATTACAGGAAATGACATGCATTGTCTGACCAATAATCTAGATGAAGCCAATTAAACACAGCAAAAATAGCTTTTTTTGTGGGAAAGTGCTCAACGCTACTGTAATCCGTATATCAACAGGTTTTCTTGCATTGTAATATTTATTGAGGACCATCTATCACAAGATAACTGCATGAAGAATATCTTGTACAGCTTTACGAGTCTAAACTTCAATACGAAATCCAGTGTTATTCAAATGACCGACTCTGGATACTGCCCAATGACAATTGCAGACCATAATGCACACCAAATTATCAATGTTTTCGTATGGAATGTCGTATGGATGTGTCGAAATAACAAGAACGTGTACGCCCCATTAATAACCACAACAAAGAAACTCTCTTCATAAACTGTGTTATTTTTTTAAGGCAATTTTAACGAAATCTGTTTTAATAATTAATTAAGTCTTTTTAAACATTTTAATTAATTATTCAGCAACTGTTTTCATAAATCTATTACAAGCCAATTAATTAACCTAAGCTTTATTTCTTAAGGGGTCTGTTTTTATTTATTCGGCTTCATGCTCCCCCCTCTCTCCATACACTCAAAAATGAATGTGTGTTTGTCCCTTAGTTGCTCACAACATAATTCAACAGTTTATGAGAGCACACACACTCTCATTCTCAATCTCTCTCACTCTGTCGTTCACTGCCTTCAGATTTCTTTAGGTTCTCTTTCGTGTGTTACCATGTTTACTGTGTTGATTGTGTGGCTGTGTTACAGGCACTATTTCTCTCCCTCTCTCTAGTCTTCTTCCTATTCTCTTACGTATGTTACTGTGTTTACAGTGTTGATTGTGTGGCTGTGTTCACAGGCAAACAGTGGCTTAGTTGGTGGTGGATATCCTTTTAATAAACCTGCTGCTATCATTTGTAACTTCCTTAACTTGATAAATTATCGCTTATCCTGCTCCTCCTCTCCTTTCCTTCTATACTTCTATCCTCTTTATGTTGTTCTATCTATTCCATTAGGATTAACACTTAAAAGCATGTTAACCTTTAACACCCTTAACACTGCTCAACACCCCTTAATACCTTTTTTTTCTTTGCTGTCAAACATGCACCGGCAGCAGCAGCTTAAAAGCTAATAAATGCCTGATATTGCCATTATCCTGTGCTAGTGCTGTTGTTGCTTTAGCAAAAGACACAAGCGAATAATAAAGTAGCAACAGTTCGATTTGCTGTGTCAGCCATTCGCTTGCTTTCTGCATAGCCTTCGACTGTCAGCCAACACCCATTTAACAAGAAAGCATATGGAAAAAAAGATTGTTTTTAAAGCTAAAAACCTTTAAGAGGAGAACGAATTTTAAATGCTCTCTAATTTGTATTGTTTTAGAAGAAAAATTTTTAAAAAAGTTATCGATAATTTTATAAACAAAATTACAGAAATTTTTCCAAACTGAATTTGAAAAGCTAAGAAAGTTATTGAAATTGCCTAAACGAAATTGTAAAAGTTATTGAATAATTTATTTTTCTTATCTTGGAAGTTATCGAAAAATTTCTAAATTAAGAAAGTTATCGAAAATTTCGTAAACAAAATTTCTGAGACTTTTCTAAACTGAACTTGAAAAGCTAAGAAAGTTATCGATATTTCCTAAATGAAATTGTAAAAGTTATCGAAAACTTTTTTTCTTTTGTTATAAGTTATTGAAATTTTTTTAAGTATAATAATCGAAAATTAAATAAAATTAATAAATTATCAAATATTTGTAAAGTTATCGATAAATTTATATTGATAGTTTTCACAACAAAAAAATTGGAAATTTATTGCAACATTTTCTATATGAAATTGTAAAAGTTATTGAAATATTTTCTTCTTATTATAAATTATCGACAATTTTTGTTATCGAAAAGTAATCGAGTAATTTCTATTAAAGTTGATTTGTGTAGTTTTTTCATAAACCATGTTCCCAATTGATTCGTCAGCTAAAAAGTCTGCTTTTCTTTTTGTGATAAGACCAGGCAAGACATGGTTTTCTATTTTTTCCTTTTTCTGGTAGACAATTTTAATTTGTCTTTTGGCTCCGCAACTACTTGTCTTACTGGTGTTTACCCCCCCTCATACCACACCTCAGCTTATCTAATATTCCATCAGAACCGACGGCTCTATATTTAAAGGGAGTAAATGGATGATAAAGTTGAAAAATCAACAATATTTAGTTTGTGTGTGTGTGTTCTCTGTAAAATGTACTCTTTGCTTAAACTTTAGTCCTGTTGCTCTTTTTTTACAATTTCTCTCTTTCCACTACGAACTGTTTTCCAGTAGTAGTAGTACGACCATCGTCTCATGCAACAGTTGTATTGGGAAGTAGAAGTTTGTCTATGTTGCTGTGTTTCATTTCATCGTCGACCTCTTTTTGATTGTTTTTCTTTCAGCTTTGCGTTTGTGTTTAAGTTTCAATATTGACTTTCATAATCATTAAATATTACCATTTAAATACCAAATAATCCTTAGGAATACGGAATTATGGTAAGGGTTACGTGTTTACACTCAGTGGTAAGATAAGAGGGTAGACAACTGACCCAATAATATTTCATTTTGGCATTCAATTACTCACGATTTTAATTATTTTGTTTTTGTCCGTGCCCTCTCTCTTTCTCTTTCTCTGCATTAATACAATAATTATTTATTTTTATTCAATATTTTTTATTTTTTTATATCGTTTTTCATTGTTAAGCTCAACAAATTTTATTTTTATTTTATCGCCGATATTTTATTGCCTGTCCTGCCTGTATGGTGCGTTTCAATAATTTCTTTTTCTCCATTACCACGTTTTCCCCATAAATAACGGAGTTTAATGTGCTCTCTAGTAGTCTCTTGTGTTTTATTTTTATTGTTGATGTATTAGTGCTGTGTCCGATGCCATTGGCTTATTTATAATGTGCATATGTGTATGTATGTGTAATGTTTGTGTCTGTGTTGGTATGGTCATGTTGATTATCTAGCCAATCCATGTGGTTTCAATATACAATAATATGGTCAGTTATTTTCCATTGAATAGGTTTCATGTATAAAAAAAACAAAAACAATAACAACAACTGAGACTCAATAACAAAGTAAACAACAGTAATATTAGGGTGGCTCATATTTTAGCTAAAGATAGAAAAGAATGTTCTCGTACTAAATCTCGTTGTAAATCAGTTTAAATAAAATATTTCGATAACTGTATGATTTCGTTAAGAAGAGTTATCGATAACTATTTAAATTTCATGATAAAAAATATTTACTGATTAAAATTGTTCATAAAAAATTATTCGATAACTGAAAAAGAAAGTTTATCGATAATTATACAGATTTTGTTCAAAAACGTATAAATCTTTTGTACATATTTTTCGATAACTATGAAATATTTTAGTTAACAATTTTTAATAAATTCATACTTCAAAATTATCGATTGACCTTTTATAGACACTTTTTCGATAACTGACACATTTTCCATACTAAAAATTTTTCGATAACAGAAAAATTATCAAATATTATTATACAAAAACCTGTAAACTTATTTCAGCCTCTAACAGATAAATTATCGATAATTATAATTATAGTTTTGATGCATTCAGCAGAGGGACGGTTAGTGAGTTTCAGTAGTTTACAACTCACTATAGGCTGACACCAACACTGTAGTAGTTGGATCTATACAGTTTATGAAACCCTTTTTCGGATACTCAGTATAAATGAAAATTTTTAATTCAAAATTAATGATTGAACTTTTACAGAAACTTTTTCGATAACTGGCAAATTTTTCGATAACAGAAAAATTATCGATTATTATTATAAAAAAGCCAGTAAACTGATTTCAGCCTCTAACAATTAAATTATCGATAATTATTAAAGTTTTGATGCTTTAAGCAGAGGGACGGTTAGTGAGTTTCAGTAGTTTACAACTGGCTACAGGCTGATACCAACACTGTAGTAATTTGATCTCTACAGTTTATGAAGCCCTTTCCCGGATACTCAGTATAAAATTTCCTTTTATTACTCATAATAAAGTTAGTGCCTACTTGTAGCCCTAATTAGAGAAGAGAGGTAATCCTTATTTTGAGCTCAGCTTAAATCACTTTGAACCTGATGGTAGTGATTAAAACACAAAATTTCGATCATTTTCTATTTCTTATAGAAAACATTAACTAACTGTAAATTTCCTATGTACAATTTTCGATAACAATGATATTTTATAAAAAAAAATTCGATAATTATAAAAATTTATAGAAAATTTTCGATAATTGTAAATTTCGGTATGAAATATACGATTTTTCGATAACCACCCTAATTGTCCATAATTTTTTTTGTAACCTATTTAATTTGTTTCTCTTACCGCATTATTATTAAAGTTTGTGGAGGTTTTTTTATCGCACTTTCAGGAGTGATATTGTTTAAGGGTTATTTCCCTTCCTATTTCTTTGTTCCTCTGTGTATAAATAATTATTATACAAAGATAAGCGCTTTTTTTCAAATACCATATGACTAGATACTGTAGACCGCAATTATAAGAACTATTAGAAACCTACTGTTCCCTTTGCTTTCCTAACCTCAATTTGCATAAACATTAGATGTAATTAGTTGCTATTATTATACATGCAATATGCTTGTAGGATATTAAAAAAAGGCAAAATATTAAAAAAAATAATAATTCGAAAAACTATTGTATTTAAAAATAAAAAATAAACCTTAAACTTATAAATAAAACGTAAATGTCAATGGCAAAGTCATGTTAATAATTTTAGTTACAAAAACAACAACAAAAAAATAAAAATTAACACTTTTAGCATTTAAAATTCATTTAAATTTCAAAAAAAAAAAATGTAAACAATAATTAGCACTGGGTGCTTATATATTGTTAAGCACTGTATTGAATAACTGTTGAGGCTTTGTGTTTACTTATTTATAATCTATACCAATACTATTCTCCAGGTTTTATGAGGTCATTTGTAATGATGATAAACTAAGAAAGCTAATCACACAGTCATTTCTACTCTCCACACTCTCTTTCTTATTAATATGTATTGTATATGCACACAAACACATTAACATTCTCAATATAAATAACTTCTCATCTACTCAACTAATTAACATAAATCTCTTAATTAACTAATAATTAACTGTACAAGGTTTGTTTATTCATTATTATTGTTGTTGCTGCTTGTTTTAACTTAGTTTACTCTCTTGCTCTTGCTCTCTCTCTTTCTCTTGCTCTGTCTTTATCTTAATGCACGCACTAATATTAATACAAACTGCAACACATTAACAGAGAGAACTCATGAATAAAATTTACATTCCTATTCACATTAACAATGTATTTGCATCGACAGACAGAGTTTGTATGTGTTTGTGTATGTGATTAGCAAAGTTATTAAGATTATTAATGCAAAAATTATTATTTTCTAGAGAAAACTGTCAATAAATTCTTATTACAGAAATTATGTCATAATATTGGAATATTTTTTATTCTGACTCGGTCAATGACTGATTAATTTTCTATGAAAAGTTATCGATAACTGTAAAAAAATGTAATTTATTTTTTTATAATAATTTTTTTTTAGTATTCATGTATTGTTTTAAATCAAAAACAAACAAACAAATACAATAAATGTCTTACAAACTCCACGGCTGAACTGGGGCCAAATCACCGCATTCGAAATCGAGTACTTTATTATCGAAATGTGGTTAACGTGGATCACAGTAATCGTTATCGTAACGTATCTACTCGAAGTTGCACTCGATTTGTAACTGGTCATCGAATTAAAATTCGGAATAATCGGAATAAATTAAGATCGAGTACCATGATCCAAGAAATTGTGGCCATCGAAAATAGTGCTTACTCGATTGTGCATTCGATTGCGAATGCGGTGATTTGGCCCCTTATTTTACAATCAGTTAAATTCTGTGGTTAATAATTGAGGGCTCCAATCTAACCACTACCCTTTACTTAATCAAAAATATACATTTTGGTCTCCTATCCAATTACTATAATTGCTTAATCTAACTACTTTATCAATAAACAAACAAGGAATAGTCTTAAATCCTTTAGCTCTCCCCCTCGCTCTCTCTTTCTCTATCATTTTGTACGAACTACAATCCTCTAACTATCGCTGCTTAGTTTCTTTGAAGGTCAAACAGAATTTATTACTAATACAGCAGACTCCGATCCTTTCACTACATTTGCTTAATTTTTCCAAAACAAAATAATCCCAAGGTCAAACAGAATTCATTAGTCATACTGCAGGCTCCAATCCTTTCACTGCTTATGCTTAATTTTTCCAAAACAAAATAACCCGAACAACACAATTTATTTTGGTTACCAATCATTTGGCTATGCTGCTTAATTTTTATCCTTCATGAAACAAACACAAGAGTTTTTTTGATGTGCAACTACATGTGCTTAACAATAACATTAATGAGCTCCAATCTTTTTACTACAATCACTTAATCCACCTATTCTCAATAATAAAATGATACGAACAACCAATTTTCAACTCCCTCTCTCTCTCTCATTTTTTACGAACTCCAAACTTTTTACTACAATTTCTTAATCATTATTACTGCGTGTATTCAATCTATACAAACCAAATGATATGAAAAAGATGGACTCCAATCTTTTTACTACCACCGCTTAATTTCTCTAAGCATCAACAAAAGCCTGGTTTTCTTAAGGGTGGGCTCCAATCACTCCACTACCTTAAACTTAATTTTTAAAACACAAAATTGTGTACCACACAAAAAAGTCGAATAGAAATTCTAAACGATCAAGGGGCCCAATCTTACTACTACAGCTGCTTAATCTAGGATGCACTATGAACAACACACTTTGAATTCTGCATCTCTCTCTCTCTCGTTTAATACGATCTATACAGAACAATAGCTGCACAATAACAATATGTCATGTAGTTACTGATATTATATTTGTGCCGTTTTATTGTAAATGAAATGTGCTTAAGTTGAATAAACCAATAATATTTCAAGGTCATTAATTGGCTCCAGTAGTCGCCGTAGTCTAGTAGGTATTGTGTTGGCTTATTAGACGAAAGGCCCGAGTTCAAATCCCAGGTCAGACATCAAAACGAAAATATGAAAGTATTTCTTCGGCGACTTCCTCTCAGCAGATTTCTGGCAAAAACTCTGAGAGTGAAAATTGCCATGAAAAGCTTCTCAAAAATCTCTCGTTCGGAGTCGACTTTAAACTGTAGGTCCCCCTACTCATGTATAAAATTAACGCACACAACACGAGTGGTGTGAGAAGCTAGGACGTTGTACAATGGGTCAATTCGACTTCCGAGTACTGTACTTGTCACAGTTGACAAGTACACGTCCTCTAACCTAACCTAACCTAATTGGCTCCAATCTTTTTACGACAACTGCTTAATCTATCATATTCTCCGTGCTTAAATAATAAAAGCAAAGACATGAACCTTAACTTTTTAACTCTTTCGCTCTTAATTATTACGAAGACGAATCCTTTTACTGTAACTGCTTAATCAATTCTATCAATCCCACTGTATACATATGTATGGTTCTCTTCGAAAATTGAGTGTGGCTCTCACAGGAAAATTTAAAAGGTCTTCATTGTGATTTTATTACTGCTGAACTATTAACACTTCCTGCTCTCTCACACTTTGTATGTCTTTTTTCCACACTTATGGTTTCATGTGCATATTTGTAAATATTATTTATTTATTTATTATTTATTGCTGCTATTCTCGTTGTTGTTATTGTTACTTATTAAAAAATTTCCTTTTTAATACCTTTTAAAACGCTTTTAAATAAACTTGCGAATATTATTCTTATGTATGTATGAGTAAAACAGTAATAAAGAGCTTGAGAGAGAGTGAGAAACTGAGAACAATAGTAAACAATACAATCCATTGTGTATATGATATACATATGTATGTATGCGTCTGTGTGTGTATTTATTTTGGCATTATTTCTTGGCATATGTTGAAGAAATTTAATACCACACAGTTATGTACATTTGGTGGGGTTTTTATAACCAAGAGAGGCAAAGGCAAAATGTGTGATGGGATTAAATGTCTCTTAGTTTGTGTATGTGTAAATGTATGTACATATGTCATATACAATTTGATATTTTAAGCATCGTTATTTGCAAAACAAAAACCCAGAAACATTGGAGAACTTTTCACCAGTAATATGCGCTCATTGGCGCCATAAATCATAATGAAACATTTTATTTCCTCAACGGGCTTATCCTCTTCTTCTTTTTTTCATTTTGCAAACTCACACACACATACACACAGTTGTACAAGTATGTAGATATTAAATACAAATGGCAAGCAAGTCTCTTTATACACACATAATGTATATTTGAGTTGGCGAATGTGTGTGTGTGTGTGTGTGATGTAAAGGAAATACATACAATATTTTGAGAGAGAGACAGAGAATTTCTTTTATTGTTTAAATTTTATTTTTTACTGACATTATAAATTTCAATTTCCATTAAAACGTTTTATGTGTAAAGTATTCCGTAAATAATAAATTTCCCTTTTAGCATTTCACAGAATCTTATTCAATTAATTTCATTTTCATTCATTCATTCATTAATTATATGTAGCGATGACTTAATGTTAAATTTCTATAGAAAATTAATTGTTTTTGCTTATTTTCTATGGAAAATTGGTGATTAGCAATTATTTTTTTGTAGGGCCTAGCAGTTATCGATAATTTTTCAAAGTTATCGAACGATTTTTAAAGGAAATTTCAATTGATTTTCTGTACAAGATTTATATTTAATAATGATTTCCTATAGAAATTTTGTTAACGAGGAGATTAGCGATAACTTTCGATTGTAAATAGGAATTCTCAATAATTTTTTAAGGTTATCGAAAGGTTTTTAAAAGAAATTACAATTTAACATTGATTTTCTGTACAATATTTACAAATTTTATTAACGATAATTATAGTTATCGATAATTATTCGATTTAAAATTTTTTAATTTTGTTTTTCATATTTTTTATAATTTTTCTTTCATTCCGATTTATAATTTCTTTCAGTGTAACATTATGTTTTTATATTTAAATTAACCATTAAAGTTGTTTTCCTTCTTTATAAAATTTTCCCATGTACAATTTTTTTTTTCTCTCCACTTTTACTCTTTTTAATGGAGTGGTGAGTACGTGTCTAAATGTTAAAAATGTTCTTTTTCTAGCATATCCATGTACTTAAAAGTGGTACTTCTTATTGTAAATGTTTATGTTTGGGGGTGTGCGTGGTTGGGTGTTATAATTCTTATTTATTTACATTCCAGCATGTGTTTGTTTTATTTATTTTACTTTTTGTATAAGGCGGAGTGATAGAAAGAGGGTAAGAGAGTGCCAAACACTTGTTCTTTTACCGTATTTGTTTTGTTTTGTTTTTCGTAGCATAATGTATAATAACGGATTTAATTGTCATGATTCTACTCATTATCATGCTCATCATCCACATCATCATTATAAAAAAAAAAAAAAAAAATTATCAACAACATCAACAACACACGACAAGAAAGAGCATACTTATCAAAACATTATTATCTCTCTACCACACCGCAGTACAATAAAACAAAAAAAAACAACAACAACACAAATAATGGAATAATAACACTCATACAAATAGAAATGAAATAAACCAAACCAACACTACTACTATAATAATAAGTACTTAAATCCTGTTTTTGCTTTTTTTGGTTCTGTTTTGTATCGTAAGCAAATAAATTGTAGATTTCTAGAATATATGACAGGCACGCAAAGAGAGAGAGAGAGAGATTTGTGCTTGTGTGTGTTTATTAAAGCTTTGCCATAATATTATAGTGACGCCATTGTGTCAACACAAGTAATCCAACATCATCATTTAACATGATTTGTTTTGTCTTCTCTCGCCCTCTCTCTCTACCCCTCTCTGTGTCTATCCGCCAGTCATGCATTTCTTACATTTCTATTTCAAACAATAACAAATGCAAGTGAGATAAATATGCCACTATATGGCTTAGTGTTTGGCTCCTCTTAAACTCAGCTCATTTTTTATGTGGTTATGAGAGTGTGGGGACTTTTTTTTTATCATTTCAAACATATTGTATTGTATTTAGAGAGAGAGAGAGAGTATAAGATAAATGCCATAGCATTTTAATGCAAAATAAATCCAAAGCTGTGTTGGAAAAGAAATAACGGAATAATTTTTGTTTTCCTTACAATTTCTTTTTGTAATACGTTCTACACAGTACGTATGTACGTAGGTGGTGTAATAAATGTTCAGGCTAATGAACAGCAAGAAAAAAAATTATATTTTAAACATGTCCTTGGCTTCATCTGGAAAAGAAGAATTTGAAAAACATTAACCCACATTCCTAAACAAAGGATTTTTTTCCTGCTGCTGCTGTATGGAATTGTAAATATTTTTCAATTAACTTCAAATGTCACAGCAGCAATAGTCATATTTTTTTTCGTTTTGTTGGCACCACACATAAATTGTTATTATAAAACTGGGTGGTCACCCAAGGGGGTTTGTTTGAACAAACAAACAAACAAAAAATAACAGAAAAAGAGAACAAATATTTTTAAATTTTATTTCAAAATAAAAATAAAATGAAATAAAATTAAGAATTTAAAGTTTTTAACCTAAGAACATATATTTTATTAAGTAAGAAAAGTTTTTTCAAGTATTTTTGAAGCATTTTCAATAATTTTAAGGGTAATTGGAATTCTTTTTGAAGGGAACAGTTTTTAAAATTTTTTTTTGTTCCACATTTCTTACTAAACTAAACTTTATAAACGATTTATTTGTGCAAAATTTTATTGTATTTAGTTTTTTACTTTAGAAATGAAGTGGGAACAGATTTTATTCCAAGAGTTTTTCTTATTTTTTACTAAGATATGCATGAGAAATGATGTTTTTAATTGATATTTAACGAAAATTTATTAAATTTTGTATAATTTTGCCATGGCAAAGGGTGGGAAGAGTTTTGAAAAATTTTAATTTTTGATTGTTTTCTACTAAAATATACGTTATGAATGATTCTGTTATTAAAATATTAAAGATTTGTACTATACTTAGTATATTTTCATTGTAAAACAGGTGGGAACAGTTTTTGTTAAAAAAATATTTTTGCTTATTTTACTTCAGTAAGCATAAGAATGATTTATTTGACTAATATTGTAAGAATATTATTAAATTCTTGTAGTTTTTCCATGGCGAAGGATGAGAAGAGTTTTTAAAAATTTTTATTTTTCACTTTTTTCCACAAATTTGCATTATAAATGATGTATCCAGCAAATTATGCTAGAATTTTCAAATATTTGTATCTTAAGTTTGCAATATAGGTGGGAACAGTTTTCATTTCACACGTCTCTTTATTATTTCACAAAAATCAACTTAAGAAATAAGGTATTTTATGAATTTTATAAAAAAAAAGTTATTAAATTTCGTTTTTATTTCCATGGTTTAAGGTGGGAACAGTTTTTTATTTCTCAGGTTACTTTATTTTTTCACCAAAATTAACATAATGAATGATTTGTTTTACGAATTTTATAAGAACGTTATTAAATTTTGTTTATATTTCCATAAATTAAGGTGGGAACAGCTTTTTCTAAATTAATTTTCCCCTCTTTTTTTTAATAAAACATGCTATGTAAATAATTTATTTCTAAAATGTAAATGCAGTTTTTTTTATATTTAGTTGGATTTCTTCATAATAGAGGTGGGAACAGTTTTCAAAAATAATTTTTTAATTTAATTTTTTACTAAAATGTGACCTAAAAAATGTCTGTTTTGATATTCCAAAGAATTTTCATGATATTTTATTTATTTCTTGCCTGAGTCAAGTGGGAACTGGTTTAAAAATTAATTCTTTATATTTTGATCGTTAACAAATTTTTGTCAAAAAGCCTTTTGAGTAATTCAAAAAGAAAAACATGACCCTTATTTTATGTTCATATAGAGGCAGGAGGTTATTTTCTTAATAAAGTTAAATCTTTTGAAAAAAGTTTTGTTTCTTTTTGTAAAGAAAATGAAATAAATCTCTTGTAAAAGGAAATATTTTCGCTTTTAATAGGAAAAAGGGTCACAATATTTATTTTATTTATTTTTTTTTTTTTTATATCATTACGCCGAGAATAAACAATCCTTGAAAATATACCGCACCATACAATACAACATAACACAACACAACACATTACAACTCAACCGCAATCATAGTTGTTTTCATTTTTTAATGCTACAGGTCGTATGATTAATATTAATTAAATAATATCATTCATACGCTCAGTTGAGCCACTACAACTTGGCGTTTTACCTACGCTCAACCAACCAAAACCAACCATTTACTCTTCACAGCACACAAAACAACAACAACGAAAAAAACCAAAATAAAAACCACAAAAATGAAAACTCATATTTACTTATGTATGTATGTATAGTGTTTGTATTACTCTTTTGCTTGGTTATGTTTTTAATTTATTTTCTTCCTCTCAGTCCCTCTTTCTCTCTCTCTCTCTCTCTCTCTCTCTCTATTTCGCTCTTCCTGTCAATCTCTTACCAGTTTTGTTTTGTGTTTTTAATTACAATTACTGTTACAGTCTCCCTCTCTCTGTGTGTGCCAGCAATTATTTCATAAACAAACATGCACAATAATTAACAAAAAAAACGAATCACACTGTTATTTACAAACACACACACACTCAAACATACATTCATGTACACAAACTATATGAATATATTTTTCCCGTATTTTTTTTTGTGAAGAGATTTAAATCGTTGCTTAAAAAAATTACTCCCTTTTTTTGGTACTCTCCCACTTTTGGTTGTCTCCTTGTTTGTCTACTCGTTTGTCTACTTGTCTGTTTGCATGTTTTGCTTGCTCTGTAGACTGATGAGTTGTTTTTTTTTTATGTTGTGGATTGGTGATGCCCTTTGTTGTGTGATGGAACAGGTTTGGTATGTCTTTTATTGTTGTTGTTTTAATTCTTTATTTCTTTTTTTCCTGTGTTTATTTGTTGTTATGGAATAACAGGACATTTCTAGCATATAAAGACTTTTCTGTTGTTTGTTTTTGTAGCACTGTCAGCCATTTAACCCATTTACACTGTTTTTAATTTCTTTTGCCTATGCAAACAGTGGTTTTGGAGTAAGAAAAATTGGGGGAAAACAATTTTTTTTTCTGATTGAACGTTTTATATATTTTTTGACTACTTTTTCGCACATTCCGAGCGGTATCTTGACGATAACTTAACGAATGTTGATTTTCAAATCGTCCTACGTTATAGAGGATTAACACATCTTCACAAAACTCTCAACGGCATTAAACAGCGCATAATCCTTATGGACACTTTATGTTGTCAAAGCGTGGCATTACTCTTTGGGCAAACTTCTCATGCAATAAAGCCATAATCGAACATGTTCTGTGGCAAGTGGCACCACCTTCTTGAAACCACATGCTGTCCACTTAATAACAAAATCAATTGCAGATAAAAAAATGGTTATCAGTGTGTCCACAGTGCTTTGAATTGACAAATATCAGCTTCATTTTCGGCCAAGCACAGACCGATGACACCTCCAATCAATTCTGCTTCTAGACTGTTCGAGCTCCACATATAATAATTTTACTTGTTGATGCAACCATCGAGGAAGAAAGTAAGTTTCATTAGCTAGGAAAACTTCATTCAAAAATCAGAAATGAAAGCTAGCCGACTTTAATTGTTGCGTGGACTTTACATGATTGGAAATGAAACCCCAAATATAAAATATGCCATAACGCGCAATAAATTAGGTTAAATTGCTGAAAATGCCATATAATCGATAATTTCGAATTATTTGTAACTATTTCTGTAACAGAACATATATTTTCGGAAGTGGGTTCATTGATACGCTGCCAATCTACTTAAATTTCTTTATAATCTAACCAATTCATTTCACAGTAGGTTGATTATGACGACCATAATTACTCCGTAATGCTCAAAAAGCGGCCCCGTTTGAGTCATCACTTTTGTTGTTGAAATTTTAAACATTTTTACGAGTTTGAAGGTTCCAAAATAGCGCATTTTTTCTAAATAATTTTTTAACTTTTTTAAATTTTTTTATTTCTTTTTTATTAATTTTTCATGGCAATTTTTTAATAATTTTTTCTTTACAAATTTGAAAATTTTTCTTTTTCCTCAAGTTTTCCTATGCTGTACCACTGTGCTTTATTTTTTTTTTCTCCCCTTTATTCCCATATTAAATATGCAAAATTCAAGTGAGAGCTCTGCTCTCTTCCTTATTGCCTGGTTAAGTTTTTATGTGTTATTACACAAGGTTGTACAAAACATTTCACTCACTATGAAATTCCCTTTCTCTCCCCCTCTCCTACACTCCTTACACACACAGCAATATCTGTGTTACAAACAAACATATAAAATATAACGGGAGCATGAAAATAAATTGAAATAAACAAATATTTGAATGCACCAGCAGCAGCACTTGCTTTAATAAAAATTTACAGAATAAAAGAAAAACAACAACAACAACAACATGAACACCAACAATAAATACAACTTCAATTCCATTGCATAAACATGTTTTTTTTTTCTTTTTTGTATGATTAAATGACCCAAAGGCTTATTGGGGTGTGTGTGTGTGTTTGTATTTGTGTTTTTGCATGCAAATGTAGGCTATACTTACACTGTGTAGTTTTTTGGTATTACCGTTACTCTCTCTCACTTATTTTTTGTGTGTGTTTATTTTCTTAACACTCTTTTTTTAAATTTGCCTACTTGCTGGCATTAATTTCAATTTATCTTGTTATTGCTGGTATATGTTGTTGGTGTTGTAGTTGTTGTTGGTTGTTGTAGTTGTGTGATTAAACTCAAAGAAAATATTGTGTAAAAAGCTTAAAGAGACCTTGATTTCGTTTTCTTTACAAAACAGAGATGAGAAACAGAAAAGTGGATTGCAGATTTAATTAATAAAATAAAATACTTACACACACACACACACACACACACATACATTCATTAAAAAAGAAAAATTTAAACTGTTCATATCTAAGGTTTATTAAATCAAAGTGGAATTTTCTTCTTCTCTTTCTCCATCTCTCTCTATCCCTACTCTTTAGAAAATATGCTGATTCTGTAGAGTTGTAAAGTGCGGTTAAGGAAGGGGAAGAAGGAGGACCAGTTGAGAATAAAAGCAAATTTTTACTGGCTCAGGGGTTTTAATATGTAAATAAAAAAACAACCCATTCCTTTGGGGCTAAAGCCTACTAAAGAAAGTGAGTGAAAGAATGAAAAAAACGTAAGAGAAACTTTAAATTTGCAAGGGTTGTTGTGGTGTGTAGTATGATGAATATTAATTATTGCAGGCTAATGAATACATACATACTACTAAGGGAGCCATGATGATGATGATAAGCATAAAATGATGCTTTAAATGCATAAAAAAATTATTTTTTTTTAAAGAATTTTTTCTTAAAGAGCATTTTTCAGCATATTTTGATTGCAAAAAAAATTTTAAAATTCATTTCGTACTTTATAATGAATCGGATTGATCTTGTTGAAATCACATGACAACCAAGTGCAATTCTCCCATTATAATGATCATAATCTCCATACAATTCTCGAAAAGTGATCACTTTTAAATCACCACTTTTGTATTGAAAATTGTAATTACTTTTCCATGTTTTTCAATTGTTAAACGATCCATATTCTAAAATTTAATAGCCGACAGCCTTGGCATTTAATTTTTATTAATTTTTGTGTATTTTTTTAATTTTTTCTTTTTAGAAATGTTGGCTTTAAATACAGATTTACTTTATATGGCTGCACCCAATTTGAGACATCTATTGAAGTATTTTAAAAGACACAAGGTCAGTATATTTATGCAAATTTTTGTGCTTCTTTTTTTTTATTTTTCTTCAATTTTATTTCTTTTTTTTTTATACAAATATAAAAATTTAATGAAAAAAAATTATTTTCGTTTATTTTCAGCTTTTTAAAAACACATAATTAACATTTATTTGTTAATTTAAAAACGAAAAGCAGATAATTTATATAAAAATAAAAAAAAAGAATTTAAAAAAAATTGCCAATACTCGGCCACAGCAGTCATTAGAAATAAACCAAACTTGACGATTTAAATCTTAAGAAATAATCTCTCAATTGGCTTAACTGTTGCGATCTCAATCTTGAGAAAACAAGAAATTCTAACCTTTAAAACTCTCCAAAATTATTTTTAAGAAAAAATAAGAGAAACCAGCTGCCGATACTCTCACGATCTCTCTCGAAGTGCTGTGAGATCTTACACAATAACACAGAATCACAGAAGAAAAGCTCAACACGTTAAATTCCCTGTCTTTTCCTTAATACTTGATTTTACAACAGACAAGCAAAAGGAATTCTTAAAGACTTTGCGTTTATTTAAACACAAAGAGACAACAGCTACCGTTAACTATATTCACCCTCTCCCTTTTTCCACAACACTTGGTTTTACATACTCACAGATCTATCGCAAGAACGAGACAATTCAACACAAATCCCAGAAAAAGAAAAATCAAGAGCAAAGTTCAGCCGTTAACTATACTCTCACCGTCTTGCATTAACACTTTTTCGATTTTATTGTCTTTGTGAACTACAGCAACAAGCAAGATCTACAAAACCAAACCGACAAGAGCTATCCGTTAACTATTCACGGTAGCTCTCTATTTCCTTAAGACTTGTTTTTATTGCTCTTAAAAGAAAACCTCTTTCATATATGCAACACCACCACCTCCATCGTCACGAATACCACCATTGCCCTCACTACAGCAATATATTGTTAACACAGCAACAACAATAAATAAGAAAACAACAAAAACAACTTTAGCAACATGGCTTTGGGCAGATCCATTAAAATGTACCTGACGATATTCGTAGCCACCACATGCATGTACATGGTACTGTATCAGTATCACATGTCCGGGCAGGCATTACCACAGCCAGACATCATAAAGGTAAGTTTTACTCTCTCTCTCTCTATCTCTATCACAATCTCTCTCTGTTTAAAACATTATTTTATACTCTTCCAATACAAAAACAAAAGTAAAAGAGATGAAAAAAGCACATAAACTAGGAAAACTATACACACTTGTTAAGTTTTTTTTTTTGTTTTTCTTAATGCACCGTCTGGTTGTCACCGTCTGTCCTTGTTTTTATACGAATTGAAAAGTTATTCTCTTTCTTTTTTTTTTTTTTTGTTTCTTAATTTATTAAGAAAATAAAGAAAAACAAGAAAGGGAACATGTTGAGCCCGGAATTAGGAAAGTTTTGCTTTCAAAAGTAAAAGGTAGAAAACGTAGCACAAACAAAAGTTTCTAAAGAAAGAAAAAGGACCTTAGAAGAGTTTGTAATTAATTACTGATTAAATTTATTGCTTTTTAAAATATTAAATTTCTTAAATTTCTCTTTAAAAACGTATTTAAAAAAACTTTAAGTACCTTTTCTTGGTACCTCTTTTTGAGACATTTTTAAGTGCTCTTTAGTACCTTCTTTTAGTGCTTTAGTACCTTCTAAGTACTTTTTATGTGTATTTTTTTCTGAAATACTGTTTTAAGTACTTAAATTATTTTTATTAATATTTTTTAAAGCACTTTTTAGGTACTTTTTATTTTTAGCATTTTATGCACTTTAAAGTACTTTTTTCAGTATTGTAACGTTTTCATTGCTTAAGCAATTTTTCAAGAATATTTTCCAACATTTTAAGTACTTCTTAAAGTACTTTTAAGCCATTTTAATTGAGTTTTTTTAAAGTAAAGTTTGTAAGACTTTTAGGTACTTTTTTAAGTAATGAAATCTTTTTATTCCCTAACCACTATTTCAAGTACTTGTTTGTACTTTCTGAAGTATTTTTTAAAGTACTTTTTTGATACCTTTTCTGGCATTTAAAAAAAGTTATTTAAGCACTTAGTCAAGAACTTTTAAGTACTTTTTTTAATATCGAAAGTACTTAAAGAACTTTTTAAGTACGTTTTAGGCATTTTAAATAAGTTCTTTTAACTACATTTTATGTACTTTTAAGTATTGAAACATTTTAATTTCCTAATCAGTTTTTCAAGTACTTTTAAAGTACTTTTTTTAAACCCTTTTTAAGTACTTTTGTAGAATTTTAAATGAGTACTTTTAAAGTACTTTTTTGAAACCTTTTTAAGTACTTTTTTAGCATTTTAAATAAGTTAAAAACTTGTAAGTATTAAAAGTACATACTTTTTAAAGAACTTTTTGGTACCTCGTTAGGTACTTTTTAGACATTGAAAAAAAGTTATTTAAGTACTTTGTCAAGAACTTTAAAGTACTTTTTTGTGTTCTCATAAAATACGTTTTAAAAGTATTTGAATTATTGGCGCTTTTGGTACTTTTTATGGTACTTTCTTAAGCCCATTTCTTTTGGTTCTGTTAGAAGTAGAAATTCACTGCATTTAAATAAAATATCCCATTAAAGGTCAACAAGTTTTCTTTAGAGATTTAAACCCCTTCTTTTACCCCCTTCTTTTTGTGCACTAATTATTTACTTAAAAGCACTATCCAATAAGCACAACAATTTTAAATATTTTAAGAAAAATTAAGAATTAAAAATAATTACGTACGTAAATACAGCATTAGCGAAACAATATTGAAATTATTTATTTATTAAATGGTACTGCACACAATTTACTGCCTTTTAAATACTCTCCTGCATCTAAATGCACTCATTTATACTCATATTCTATCTCATGCATACACTCTCTGATTTACTTAGGTTCTATTTTATACACTTAAAATAATAAAACAGAATACGTTCAAAAACGCTTTAAGGTTACCTTAAAACGCATTGCCTATATCGGCACAAGCAGTACTTTCTGCCATCCACTCATTCATGCATTTCAATAACAAATTTACTTCTGTAACTCTACAAGTCGTATTATACGAGTACAAGTACCTTAAAGTGCGTATTAAACTGTTGTGTTAGTAATACACACAACAACTTTCTCTCACCCTCATTTCAGTAGTCTCAAGTAGTAAGTATCGAGATAATACAGTAAACGTCTTAGTATTAGTAAATGATAAGTACATAAGTAAGTATTAAGAGTAGTTTTGTATACGATATTTCACCACGACCATGGCAGTCGTTATTAAACAGTACTTATGTATGTATTTACAGTTATTATTTGTGTATTACTTCAGACACATTTAAAATACTTTCGCTTTAGACGAAAATAAAGGGTGTTTTACAAAGGAGATGTAATTTTTTTTATTTATTTTTTCACTCTCTCTCTCTCTCTCCTTGTATTTCTTTTGAATTGTGCTCTTAATTGCCGTATAAGACTATACGTTAAATGGTAGAAAACTCTTCAAATATTTTTCTATCAAATAAAACTTTTAATAACTCAAATTTCGAACATGATTTTAATTCAATATATAATAAAAAATTGTTAAATTATATCTAAAGCTATTAATTTTACACTTTTTTCTACCATAATAATAATTTTCGAACTTAATTACGAATTTTCGAACATGATTTTAATTCAATATTTAATAAAAAATTGTTAAATTATATCTAAAGCTATTAATTTTACACTTTTTTCTACCATAATAATAATTTTCGAACTTAATTACGAATTTTCGAACATGATTTTAATGCAATATTTAATAAAAAAAAATCGTTAAATTATACCAAAAACAATCAATTTTAAGCTTTTTTTATGTCATAAATTAGTTTCGAGCCTAAGTTCGAATTTTCGAGCATGATTTTAATGTCATATCTAATAAACAAACGTTAAATTATACCAAAAGCAAACAAATTTAAGGTTTTTTATCGCATAAATAATTTTCGAACTTAAGTTCGAATTGTCGAACATAATTTTAATGTCACATTGAAAAAAAGAATCGTTAAATTATACCAAAAGCTAACAATTTTATGCTTTTTTCCATCATATATACATATGTGTATCTAACACTGTATTTTATAAAATTATAAGAAAACAATACATTTTTAAAACTTTTCTAATTTCAATTCAAATTTTCGAACACAATGTACCATAAAACAACAATTTGAAATATACATATTTTTAACAAATAAATAAATTTTGAGTCTTAGTTTGATTTTCGAACTTTAATTCAAACTTTCGAACATGATTCTAACAGCATATTTTAAAAATATTTCTAAAGTTTAAACAAAATACCACAATTTGAAAAGTGTTTTCCTTTTATATATTCAATTACACCACATTTCAAAGCACCCTTTTGCTTTATTTGATCATTCATTAGGTAAAAGAATATGATTATTTACGTATTTACTCAAATATTTATTATTCTCTCCCTTTTTTCTTTTTTGTCTCCCTCTCTCTCTCATTTAATTGATCATAAAATTGTTTGCAAAATTGAAAAAAACCAAATTTATAGCAGCATAAAGACAAATCAATTGTTAAAGACAAACAAAATGGAATTGGTGGTAGTTATACTTCTTACTCCTACTCCTCTTTAATCTCCAAACCAAAAAATATCATCAACTCTTCAGTCTCAGACACAATTACATCAGCATCAGCATCAGCATCATTCTCATCAACATCAACAGCTTACGAGGCTGCATCATCATCATCATCATTAACTAAGTCAACGTTAAAGAATGCAACGAAAGCTAAAAATTTAACCGCGGCAAAAAATAATTCAACATTAACAACAACACCATCTTTAACGTCATTAAGTTTGTTTTCATTACCCAAGCATACAACAAAACTATTTAAGAAAATGAATTTATTCTTATGGTCACCCATGTCACTATTAACCTCATCATCATCATCATCATCATCGTCAACCGACACGAAACGAGCCATCATATCATCAAAGAAATCCTCGTCTTTAGCTTTTAAAAAACAAAACATAACCTCATCATCATCATTATCATCTTTATCCAGCGTTAATAATTCACAAAACAATACAGCTTTAATAGCTTCATCTACTACTACTACGACCGCAATGTCTTCTTCTTCATCCTCGTTGCCATTATCACCATTATCGTTATCATCATCATCATCAACAACAAGTAAAACAACCATTTCATCGTTACCAACATTTTCAACAGCGGCCGCCGCTTCATCATCTACTACGTCCAGGTTAACAGCAATAACAACAACAACAATAAATTCATCATTACTAAACAACAACAATAACAACAAAGACAGCAATTTGAACCAAAACAGTGTTAAACTATCATTACAACAACAACAACAACAACAACAACAACCAGAACAACAGCAACAACAACAAATCAATGAAATAAAACAGGCAAATATCCGTTTTATTCTCTTACTATGCTCTCACTACTCTATTTCACTCTCTCTCTCTCTCTCTCACTAATCACATTTCATTATTAACTCACCTCACCATAACACTTTTTTGTAAATAATTTAACCACACTAACTACTACTCACACTTGCCCACCCTCACTCTCACTACTCACACACACTTTAAATCATTACACTTTACTAGCGATAAACATTTCGTAGCCTAATTATGTATGTAGAACGAACACTTATTCCTGCGCTCATAGCTTAAGTCATCACTAAGCCAGTGTGATGAATCAAAACTTTAAACTCACACGGTTAATATTAATGTTTTTAAGCTCAGCAGCTTTAGTTATTCATTAGGTTAGGCAACGGACTATCCTTCTTGAAGGACAAGATGCCACTTAGGCCTGCTTTAAATTCATTCGAACTTTTTTGCATTTGAATCTATGGACTGCCACCAGTACATAGTCTCTGTATCCCTATGTTTCTCTCAATTCTGCAGATCACACAAAACTTCAGCATGTTATTCGATATTGGAATGTCTAATTCCCTAGCCTAGTAAGTCATACACATCCAGATGTATCCCTCTGAGTTGTATTATAAAGCCATGCTCAGGTTCCAAGTAAGTGTTCTGCTGATTCATTCTCCTTATCACAGAATCTATATATATTGGGCTTGAAGAGTTTGTTATTCTAAAAAAAAAGTTCTTTAAGTCCTCAGTCTATGGTTCAGAAGAGCTGGGTTACTACTTCGAGGCAGTCTGATGCATGATTTAAATCCCTTTTGATTGTAATTGACCAATAAGGGTTTAGATTGTCTCAAACCTCTTTGGCTTGAGAAAAATCCCTCTCATCTCATTTATCTTCATTTTTTCTTAACCAAGCTTCCCACACCAAACTCCCTATCAGTCTCAACTGCCTGCTCATTGCTGTGAATTCCCTCACGACCAGTAATCAAGCAGAAATTCATCCTGTTTTCCTTGCCTAGCTGATTTAGTTTGCCTAAACAATTCCACATCAATGGCGAGTCACCATATATGAGACAAGTACTTGAATGGGGGGTTGACTGTCAGATAGTGCTGCTAGTACGGCCGTGAATTCAGCAAAATTCGTTCAAAGCGAGTTCTCCTACAGCATCGAGTGTTGAAGTCGTCATAGCCTAGTAGATAGTATGCTGACTTATTAGAGACGAGCTCATTGTTCGAACCTCAGCTCAGGCATAGCAAATAAACCGAAATATGAATAAAAAAAAATAATTTCTTTTGGCAACTTTTGCTCAGTAGTCTTCCTGCTAAAACTTATGAAAGTAAATGAAATTATGTCCAGTGTAGGGCAGTCGTGCTTTGATGTGCAGCCCCTACTCTGACCAACTTCCTTCTCTTCCCTGATTTTGGTGGTACTTGGTCAGTACAGAGACTGCATTCACTCGTGGCATCACAACGGGCCGGCCGCTATGCGTGCTCAAGTGAGCTCTTTGATATCAGAGCTACCACTTCGACCTAACCTCACCTAACCTAAATGAAATTGTCATGAAAAGTTTTTCAAAAATCTATCGTTTGGAGGCGACATTAAACTGTAGGATCCCCGCCACTCATGCATAAAACTAAGACACATAACATTGATGGTGTGAGAAGCTAGGTTGTAATTCTGACTGAAGGACTGTAATGACTAATTAAGTTAAGTAACTAAGGTAATAAGGAAACATACATACATACATAATTGGCCATTACAACCCTTCAGTCGGGATTACGGCCTAGCTTCTCACACCTCTAATGTTGTGTGCCTTAATTTTATACTTGATTGGCGGGACCTACAGTTTAACGTCGACACCGAACGACAGATTTTTGAGAAACTTTTTCATGGCAGGTTTATTTACTCTCAGAGTTTTTTTTGCCAGAAATCTGCTGAGAGGAAGTCGTCGAAGAAATATTTTTTTCATATTTCGTTTTTGATGTCTGGCCTGAGGCTCAAACCCTGGCTTTACGACTAATAAGCGAACACACTACCTACTAGATTACGGCGACTACTCAATAAAGGCTAATAGAGTGGATTTATGACATTGGTTTTCACTTATAGACAATATAAGCTTTAAAGGAAATCTTAAATAGTTTTTCCCATTAAAAAGCCGGCCTAAATTTCTTGTTTTCTAAATCGACTCTTCAATTTAATTCAAACATAACCTCAATTTTTTGTTTGCTTTCTTTTCTTTTTGATACAACTTCCCAAACGTCCTTGTATCACATAGAATTTCTATGCGTACATACATACATACATATGTGTATGTATTTGTTTACTTAATAGAACTTAACAGGCCACTTGTCTGAATAGCACAATAATTCTATTCAATTTATAATATTAACCTGACCTGATTATAAATTCATGTTCTATTATCACACATTTTCTGCTTGTTTTTTTGTTTGGTTTTTTTTTTGTATGCAAATAAATAAAATCTACAACATTATTACACCGTCGTTACACATACGGTATTTGTTACACACGAAAAAAAAACAAAAACAAAAATTCTAAAATAACAACGGCATTATTACACACATGTGATATTTGTCATGCAACTGTTGCATTATTTTCAATTAAATATATAGCAAAACAACAACAACAACAGCAACACAGAAAAACAGTAAAAAAGAACGGCACTTGAGCCTCTCACTATGGCATGCATTTAATTTCGCAAATTGCGTACAACAGTAGTAGCCCCGAATTAAATATAGCGAGCCACTTACACTAATACATTAATACAAAATGCAAAACAAAACCAAAACAATAACCCGCCCCACCACTCCTCTTGCTCTGTAAACATTCTCTTGCAAACTATCATTACCATTATCATTGGCATTATCAAAAGCAATATTTTGTTGTTGTTTGTTTGTTTGTATATCATAGAGTATCAATCTCTTAAACTCACATCATTTACTCGTATTCAAATGGTTGTCGTTTTTTGTTGTTTTTTTTTATTATTTCAAGCACCCAAAACCACCCTGTCTTTATAATCTCCACCAGCTCTTACACTCTCAATTTAGTTTTCTCTATCTCTCTCTATTTATATGATCTATTATGTACTTGTATTATTAGTAGTATAGTAGTATATGTATGTATATGTGTAGTTGTTGTTATTTACATGTAAAAGTAAGGGGTGATTTTTTAAGAGCTATAGGAAAATTTAAAAAAAAACACATACAATTCAGAAAAATGCGTGAAATCTTTATTTGAATCGATAGTACGGTCCACATAATTTAATGTTTAAAGATTATTTCATGCAAATGTTGACCGCGACTGTGCCTCAAATGGTCCATCCGCTTAGTCCAATTTTATCATACTCTTTCCAACATTTCGGCCGGTATCTCACGAATAAGTGCTTCAATGTTGTCTTCCAATGCCTCAATTGAGGCGGGCTTGTCTGTATAGACATGAGCTTTAACATAGCCCCACAAAAAATAGTCTAAAGACGTTAAATCGCACGATCTAGGCGGCCAATTGACCGGTCCCGAACGTGAAATAAAATGTTCACCGAATTCGCCTCTCAATAAGTACATTGTTACGCGTGATGTGTGGCATGTGGCACCGTCTTGTTGAAACCACATGTCATGCAAGTCAAGCTCTTGCATTTTGGGCAAAAAATAGTTGGATATCATCTCTCACGGTAGCGCTCACCATTCACAGTTACGTTACGATTCGCAGCATCTTTGAAGAAGTATGGTCCAATGATGCCACCAGCCCATAAATCGCACCAAATTGTGACTTTTCTGGATGCAATGGTAGCTTTTGCAATGCTTCTGTCTGATCTTCACTCCAAAATCGACAATTCTGCTTATTTACGTATCCCGAATAGCCGCTTCAGTGGGTCGATTAAATTGACCATAAAATGGAAGATAATATAATTGATAATAAAATTCAATGATTTGCAAGGGTTCTTCGTTTGTAAGACAATTCATGGTTAAATTACAGACCAAACTGAAGATGTTTGACAGTGAAACAAAACACGAAACGTGCGTGAGCATTTTAAATCAGTGTTGCCAAAAAGATAATAGCTAAAAAATCACCCTTTATTAGTAGCTTAGTAGTGTATATGTATGTGTAGTTGTTGTTATTTACAAGTATAAGTTACAAGTATAACCCTGTAGTAAATAAAATAGTCGGTTGATAAAGACGCAAATTATAAATTAACTATTTTGCAAGTGACTACAAATTGGTTTAAATCTCATGCAGATATCAAACAAACATATTGAACAGAAACAAACGTAAGAATGAAATAAAAGCAAAATAAAAAAATGTATTAAAATCAAATGTCAATCAAAATTAATAATTAAATTATAAAAATTAAAAAAGCAAACATAAAAATTAAAGTAAAACAAATTACTATCAAATCTAGACTTGTACTAACAATTATGAAGCGCATTTATCTGAATACTGCTGGTAAGTATCTTGTACAATCGTAAAAATATGCCTTATTACTTATATTGCATTTTAACAGATCACAGTAAAGAAAATGACGATAAGGCGACTTGCCAATGTTCACATGAAGTTTTGAAGCAATGAAATAAATGCGAAATTTTCAGAAATAACAGGTAAGGTGAAAATATAATTTGTCTACCAAAATACCACGATTTTCTAATAAATATTTATATTTCAAGGCGAGATTAAGGAGCTTAAGGAGATAATTAATACTCAAAATGAGACTATAATGGCGGCATTGTCTACCCAGAAAGTAGCGACCGAAAGCCCTGTTCGACAGGAAAAAAACAAAGTGGCAAATAAGACTGTTTTTACAATAAACACCCATATACACAAATATAAATATATGTATATAATATAATATAAATAAAGCTGTTTAAAATTGAATTTAAAAAAAGTGGTTTTTAAATAATTTTGTATAAACCAATATTTAAATTAACTATATTTTATTTAACTACAAATTGGTTGAAAAATAAGTAATTTGTAGTTAACTTAAAAGTCATGCAGAGATGGCTAATTGACTACCGCCTATGACATGCCTATGTAAAAATAATGAGTCGGCGACAAGGAAAAAAGTCACTTAATCCACTAGATGTGCTTATTAAAAAACCAGTTTAAAGTTAGTTTAAAATTAGTTTGATTTCCTACAGGGAAGTACAAGAGTGTAGTTCAAAAAACTAAATTTTTTTTTAAATTCGTGTACATGTGATTTACCGAATTATTATCGAATAGTTTTGTTGCATGTGTATGTATAGTATTTATTGTATGTACATATGTAGTATGTATGTATGTGTAAATATGGTTTGAATGTTGCTTATTTAACTGTGTTTTATTTTTATTGTAATTTTATTTTTATTCTCCTTTCTTTGATTATTTCTTTTTTTCTTTTTTGTTGTTTAATTTATAAAAAAAAAAATATTTTTTTTATATATTTTATTCGCTCGCTTAGTTATTGCAAAATTATGCTTTTTTGTTGTTGTTTTTTTTAATACTTAATCTGCTTAAATTAGAACGCATAATTAGAATTTACAATTGATTTCGTTGTCGTTTGAGAAGTTTATAAGACCGTTACTGGCTTCTATAACAGCTAGAGCCAGCATTGACAGTGATAGCCTGTTCTAAATCCAGTCCAAAATACCCAATAAACTGCCACTTTTTCGGGATGCATTAAATGCTTTGAGATCTCATGCAAATTGTTTGTTTACTTTCATCACGTTCATCCAATAATGGGCATCACCGTTGAAGATGAGTTTTCAATGGACCATTTAAGGCACACACATTATTGGCTATGGTCTTTTACCTTCGGTTCCTAGAATTTTATATGGATGCAGATCGAAGTCACAATGGAATTATAGGCTTAGCATTGTCTCTAGACTAGCCTAAGCAGTGGAACTCATTAATCCAGTAATGACGAGACAGGATAGTTTCTTCACCTTGATAAAAATGATGAACTGAGACCTAGTGACAAATGGTCTTATGATCGTTGTGCACATCTAAAGTAGGACAAGGAGTCTTAGTTTGCGGAATTGATCATTAGACAGTTTTCTCTGCAACACACTGAAGAACACTTTGCGGAAATTCTACGCTGATTAAGCTCATCAGAATAAATACCCAATCCTGTACCCGATTCCGTCTTCCAGCCATGTCTAGAGATCGATAACGCATCGCATTGATGTTTCTACTGAGGTTTATTACGGATAAAAGTTTATTTTATTTTATTTCGGCCTTCAAAATTTTATTTTTGCATGACCTTTTGCTACTGATTAATTGTCACCAACAATTTTCTTTAATTTTTTTAATTGTTTTTCCATATTTTTGTAAGATTTAATAACGATTTTCTTAATAATAATCAAACAAAAATTGTCAATTATTTTATAGCCACCACTGTATATAATTACACCCACTTATCGCCGTCCAGAGCAATTGGCCGAATTGACACGTTTAGGTTATACGCTTAAGCATGTCCAAAACTTACTGTGGCTGGTTATCGAAGATGCCAATAAAACATCACCGAATGTCATACAAATATTGAATAGAATAGGAGTGCCTTACGAATATTTTTTGGGTAAGAATTTCATATAAATTTCCCTTCTATTTAAATATTAAACAAACCCCCTCTCCCTTAATTCCAGCTCCCATGCCAGATCAATATAAGAAAGCAAAAGGCGCTAAACCCCGGGGCGTATCCAATCGCAATAGAGGCCTTCAATGGTTACGAGAGAATGCCACCGATGGTGTATTCTATTTTGCCGATGATGATAATACCTACGACATCAATATATTTGAGCAGGTATGTAAATACTATTAGAGAGAACTAGAAGGGGAACATTGTTAAAATTCTTATTTTTCTCTTTTTACAGATGCGCTATACAAAAAAGGTTTCCATGTGGCCAGTGGGTTTAGTTACAAAATTCGGTGTTAGCAGTCCTATTGTGAAAGCGGGCAAATTATCCGGTTTCTATGATGGCTGGATTGGCGGTCGTAAATATCCGGTAGATATGGCCGGTTTTGCTGTCAGTGTAAAATTCTTACATGAACGTCCACAAGCCAAAATGCCTTTTAAGACGGGCTACGAAGAAGATGGTTTCCTAAAAAGTTTAGCCCCCTTAAATAATACAGAAATTGAATTATTGGCCAATAACTGTACAGAGGTGAGTGAACGTTCCGTTTCTATAAAAAATTTAATGATTAGTAGTGATTTGAATTATTCCCATAACATATGTATATATATATATATATATATATATATATATATATATGTTTAGTTATGTGGATTTTTTTATGATGCTTATTGGAAAGTTTCAAAAATTGTTTATATGCTTTAATCGATCGATTAATAATACAAATATATATACAAATACAATAATACAAATATATATTTATATATATATATATTATTAATCGATCGATTAAAGCAGATAAACAATTCTTGAAACTTCCAAATAAGCATCATAAACAAAAAATCCACATAACTAAACAAACAAGCAAAACAAAAACAATTCTAGTAGGCATCATAAACAAAAAATCCACATAACTAAACAAACAAGCAAAGCAAAAACAATTCTAGTAGGCATCATAAACAAAAGATCCACATAACTACACAAACAAACAAAACAAAAACAATTCTAGTAGGCATCATAAACAAAAGATCCACATAACTACACAAACAAGCAAAACAAAAACAATTCTAGTAGCCATGATTAAAAAATAAAATCAAATTTTTCTAGCATACTTTAGGGATTTTGAAAATATATCACCCGGTTAATTTAATAACAGGGTGCATGTTTACTTTTGATTCATCCCTAAAGTATGCTTAGGTTTTCTAAAAACAGGGTGTTTCAGAGATTAATTATTTTATTTTTTAATTTTTGTCGACCTTCTGCGATTTCTGATTGCCTGGTATTTTCAGCAAATTTTAAAAACGGGATTTTTTGCTGGAAAACAAAAACAAAAAAAAAAATCAAAAATTCTCTACTTGAAAAAGAAAAACTCTACGTGCATTTGACATCAAAATTCGAAATTTTTTTTTTTTTAATAAAATTGTTTTTTATTTATTTTCATAATAAAAGCATATATAAAGAAAATAAGTTAATAAATAACAAATAAAGAATATAAGTAAATAAATAATAAATAAATAAGTAATCAATAAACAAAAATATACATTTTTAAGTTTGTTATATGCATACAGCTAAAATGGATGGGTGTTTCAGTATCATTATTCCATTAAAATGTATTTCTGATACAATTTTCGTTCAGACAATACGATTGCGCTGTGGTTTGTTTTACTGGAGGACTACAATTAACTTTTGTGGCTCTTCAACAGCAATTTCAACCAGATTTAGAGGCCAGCACAGCAGCTAAAGCATAAATTAAGTTGATTTAATATGATTAATCACGATTTTTATAGTGAATGTGGCGTATACAACATCTGTTCTCCTTGAAGGGTTGGCTGCAAGCGGTCTCTTCAGGCTAGGATGCAGTAGAGTAGCATTTTCTGATCTCATATTTTTTTGCACGTTGTATGCTCCTTTTGTGATGGCTGCAAGCGGTCTTTTGAACTTAGATTAGGCGTATGGCTATATAAATGGTTAAATCCAGCAGTCATCACAATAGGAACATCTGATACTTTTTGAATAATGAAACCTGGACGTCGTATGCTCCAAATAGGCTCGATCTTAGGTTAGGCACATGTCTATATATATAAATAGATAAATACATTAGTCATCAGTCTATAGTGTAGTAGACTACCTAGTTGCTTACCTTTTTCTTTTTGATTAATGGAACCTCCAGGTGCCAGGCTCCTTGTAGGATCGATTGTAAGAGGCGTTTACAATATCTATTCGGCTTATTGCGATGGCTGCAAGCGGTCTTCTGAACTTAGATTAGACGTATGGCTATATAAATGGGTAAATCCAACAGCCATGACACTAGGTGCAGTAGGGTAATCATCTCATACTTTTTGATTAATGAAATCTGGACGTCGTATGCTCCATATAGGCTCGATTTTAGAATAGGCGCATATCTATATATGAAAATAGATAATAAATGCATTAGTCATCAGACTAGAATGCAGTAGACTAACCAGTTGCTCACCTCTTTCTTTTTAATTAATGGATCCTCCAGGTCCTAGGCTCCTTGTAGGTAGGATCGATAGCAAAATATATTGTACATAAAGCATCTAACATAATGGAACCATCACGTCGTCTGCTCCTTGTAAAATCGATTGTAAGAGGCGTTTACAACATCTATTCGGCTAATTGCGATGGCTGCAAGCGGTCTTTTGAACTTAGAGTAGGTGTATGACTATATAAATGGTTAAATCCAACAGTCATCACACTAGCACCATCCCATGCTTTTTGAATAATGAAACCTCGACGTCGTATGCTCCATATAGGCTCGATCTTAGATTAGGCACATTTCTATATATGGAAATAGATAAATACATTAGTAATCAGACTAGACTGTAGTAGACTAACCAGTTGCTTACCTTTTTCTTTTTGATTAATGGAACCACCACGTCGTATGCTCCTTGTAAAATCGATTGAAAGAGGCGTTTACAGCATCTATTCGGCTTATTGCGATGGCTGCAAGCGCTCTTCTGAACTTAGATTAGACGTTTGGCTATATAAATGGGTAAATCCAACAGTCATCACACTAGGAACATCTGATACTTTTTGAATAATGAAACCTGGACGTCGTATGCTCCATATAGGCTCGATCTTAGGTTAGGCACATGTCTATATATATAAATAGATAAATACATTAGTCATCAGTCTATAGTGTAGTAGACTAACTAGTTGCTTACCTTTTTCTTTTTGATTAATGGAACTTCCAGGTCCTAGGCTCATACTTTTTTGATTAATGGAACCTCCACGTCGTATGCTCCTTGTAAAATCGATTATAAGAGGCGTTTACAAGATCTCTTCGGCTTATTGCGATGGCTCCAAGCGATCTTCTGAATGTAGATTAGATGTATGGCTATATAAATGGTTAAATCCAACAGTCATCACACTGGCACCATCTCCTACTTTTTGATTAATGAAACCTGGACGTCGTATGCTCCATATAGGCTCGATCTGAAATTAGGCGCATGTCTATATATGAAAATAGATAAATACATTAGTCATCAGACTAGAGTGCAGTAGAATAACCAGTTGCTTACCTTTTTCTTTATGAATAATGGAACCTCCAGGTCCTAGGCTCATACTTTTTTGATAAATGGAACCTCCACGCGGTATGCTCCTTGTAAAATCGATTGAAAGAAGCGTTTACAATATCTATTCGGCTTATTGCGATGGCTGCAAGCGGTCTTCTGAACTTAGATTAGGCGTATGGCTATATAAATCGGTAAATCCAACAGTCATCACACTAGCACCATCTCATGCTTTTTGAACAATGAAACCTCGACGTCGTATGCTCCATATAGGTTCGATCTTAGATTATGCACATGTCTATATATATAAATAGATAAATACATTAGTCATCAGTCTATATGGTGTAGTAGACTAACCAGTTGCTTACCTTTTTCTTTTTGATTAATGGCACCTCCACGTCCTAGGCTCATACTTTTTTGAATAATGGAACCTCCACGTCGTATGCTCCTTGTAAAATCGATTGTAAGAGGCGTTTACAACATCTATTCGGCTTATTGCGATGGCCGCAAGCAGTCTTTTGAACTTAGACTAGGTGTATGGCTATATAAATGGATAAATCCAACAGTCATCACACTGGCACCATCTCCTACTTTTTGATTAATGAAACCTGGACGTCGTATGCCCCATATAGGTTCGATCTTAGATTATGCACATGTCTATATATGGAAATAGATAAATACATTAGTCATCAGACTAGAGTGTAGTAGACTAAGCAGTTGCTTACCTCTTTCTTTTTGATTAATAGAACCTCCAGGTCCAACGCTCCTTGTATTGTACATAAAGCATCTAACATAATGGAACCACCACGTCATATGCTCCTTGTTAAATCGATTGTAAGAGGCGATTCGGCGTATTGCGTTGGTTGCAAGCGGTCTTTTGAACTTAGATTATGCGTATGGCTATATAACCATCTCATACTTTTTGAATAATGAAACCTCGACGTCATATGCTCCACATAGGCTCGATCTTAGATTAGGCACATGTCTATATATGGAAATAGATAAATACATTAGTAATCAGACTACAGTGTAGTAGACTAAACAGTTGTTTACCTTTTTCTTTTTGATTAATGGAACCACCAGTTCGTATGCTCCTTGTACAATCGATTGTAAGAGGCGTTTACAACATCTATTCGGCCTATTGTGATGGCTGCAAGCGGTCTTCTGAACTTAGACTAGGTGTATGGCTATATATATGGTCAAATCCAACACTCAACACACTAGGACAATCTCAAACTTTTTGAATAATGAAACCTCGACGTCGTATGTTCCATATAGGTTCGATCTTAGATTATGCGCATGTCTATATGTATATGGAAATAGATAAATACATTAGTCATCAGTCTATATGGTGTAGTAGACTAACCAGTTGTTTAACTTTTTCTTTTTGATTAATGGAACCTCCAGGTCCTAGACTGTAGGATCGATTGTCGATTACATTTCTGGTGATGACATTTGGTGATTGGCTTAAGCAGAATATTGCTGATCCAGTTCCACTTAACCTATAAAATAGAAAACAAAATACAACAATGAAATAAAATATTGGAATACTTTCAAAAGAAAAACAAAAAATACTTTACAATTTAAGCTAAACAATCTCTTGGTTAAGACAAGAACACAGCAAATTGTGTGAAAGTCTTTCATTCTCGTTTCCAGAAAATTATGCCTAGGATGCAAGATTTTACACAATGTGTTGGCCAAATGGAGCTAGCCGAAATGTTCAAACTTCCACTAGGAAAAGTTAGCTGAGGAATTGAATTTTTCTTCAAATTGTAGCCAAATTGTGGTCAAGACGAAGCCTGTGCAGGGATCCATTAAAGGGTTTTATATTCATTTGTGGCTAAATTAAGACACAAAAGACCTTTTAGGCCAAAGTAAGTGATGACACTTTCCTCTAAAATATCTTGTCGTTGTTGTACCAGCTCTACTGTGTTGGAAAGTATTTGCAGTTGATACAGCTTTCGGTAGGTTGACATTTAATGTTGGATCGTTCCAGAGCGGATATCCGATTGTCGTGGGAAAGTGGTTATTACAGTTATTAAATATTATTATGATACCTTATGTTTAAGTTATTAACTAGAAACAATTAATTTTTTTTAAATCTTTTTTCTCTACAGATTTTAACTTGGCATACCCAGACTAAAAAGAATAATCCAGCGGAAGCAATAAATGCAACCAAACATGCCGGTACAAATTTAATTTTATTAGACAAAATGCTTGTCAGACATTAATTTGAAATTTAAAAACAATTTAAATTTTGTTTTTAACAACAAGTAAACCTTTATAGACTTATGAAAGCAAAAAAAGAAAAAAAAGAAGAAATTCTCTTAGACTATATAGACCAAAGAATTTAATTTTTTAAATAAACAAAAAGAGAAAAAAGAAATAGAATTTGTTATTAAATAATTGAAAATTAATTAAGAATTATTTTGTTTTCTGTTTTTTTTTCAATTAAACCAAAGAAGTGTGACGAAGCAAAAGAAATTATGATTTAAGCACAAAGTGTAAAGCTTTATAATTATAAAAATTAATATTAAAAATTAATATTAAAAATGAAATATTATTACATAATATAATATATTAAACTTTGTATATAAATACAGTATAACTACACCTACTACTATTTATATTATTAACCTTTAGTACTGTATATACATATTACTGATATTAATATTATTATTTAATAAACTATAATTAATTAATTATACGATTATAGTATAAAAATGATAAAACGTAAACGTATTAAATTAGTTAGAAGTTATATAAGAAGAAATGAAAGGCATACAATCATTTTTTAAGACCCCCCAGCAAAAACGTAAGACAAAAAATCACTACAAAAAAAACTCATTTTATAATAAGAATTTAACATTCCTAAGAAATATTTAACTTATTGAGTTGTCTTTATATTAATTAAACGCGAATTAAACGAATTTATTTGGAATTTAAAATTTAATTTGTAAGCATAAGGTACGGAATTATTTTTAATTTAATTTTAGTGTCGGGTTTCTTAATTATAAAATCGCAAAAAAAATTAAAAATTCATTTTAAAAAAATTTATTCAAAATTCTGAAAAAAATTTCTTTTTGAATTTAAAATTTAATTTAACGATATAATGACATACACAATTATTTTTAATTTAATTTTAGTATTAGAGTTCTTGTTGAAATATTAAAAAAATTATAAACTCATGCTTAACGAAGAATTTAAAATTCCTATTAAAACTTTAGCATCTCAAATTATTTAAAAATGTCTTTAAAATCCTCGAAAGGGGTTCTATTTTATTTCTTTTTTTAAATTAAATTCAATCCAAGACTTTTGCTCTCTAATTATGTATATATAATGGCATTTATAGTTCGATAGAAAAAGTTCGATTACGGAATTCATTAAACAAAATATGGAATAAGAGCAGTATTGCGGACCCTGGACGAATAGGAACGCATTGCCCTAGTGATACCGATACTGGTCAATCTTTAAAAACATAGTCGTGACTTTATGAACCGCTAGGAATTTGTGTGTTTTAAATAGCTATGTTCTAGCCTGCTATCCAAAATCATATTAGGCATTACACAATGCTTCTCGTAAAGTCTGTGAAATCTTGTTGTGGATAAAATCCATTTTAGAGTCGATAACGTGGTTCTACCGATTAATTAATCTTATAAGAGCCGAATGAAGGCCTAACTGTCAGATAGCATTGTTATTTCTTGTCTTTAGTCTTTAGGAAGTAGGATCCCTTGACACTCATGGATAAAATTAACACACACATCATCGTGATGCGAGAAGCTAGGACGTAATCCTGACTAACAAGTTGTAATGCCCAATTAAGAAGAAGAAAGATATGGGAATCACTGTAACGCCGATTACCATATTACAGTTTGAGCAAAGCTCAGTAGTTTTCTTGATAGATGTTCACTGTATAATAGGACCTTACATTTTCGATATTTACTTCAAGTTCTCTATTTTGAACTCGCAAATTAAAAACCAAAAATCTCCAGAATTGAAATCTTTAGTTATTATATACTACAGTTCCGAATAATTATTAATTTTTTATGTAAGTTTTAGTTTCAAATACGAAAGAACTATTATTATACCAAATAAAATTATGCATTTTTAGTTATTAATTATTATTTAATTCTATTCTAATTTAATATAATTTATTTTAATTTTTTATTTTTAAATGGTACTTAAGTTACGAGTAAATTTTTAATTTTTAGTTACTCTATTGGTTTAAATTGTCAAAATGTTTGTAGCCAGTCAAATAAAGATAAAAAGAGAAAATATATAAAATTTTTAAAATTATTAAAATTATTATTTCTAAGCTATGGAGCACCCACTCCTAAACGACTTTGGATTTTTCTAGAACCTATAAATCATCTGCTGAACAACTTAGAATAATAACAGACGATGTGATTGATATTCCCATACTCCACAATGACAAAAGTCTTTAAGCGGGAGATTCAATTTATTCTTAACAACCTGTATTAGACATTGACCCATCATCTCTTTTTTTTAATCTGCTATTTCGCAGAGTACGAACCTTCAAACTTTTCTTTCTATTCCACAGAGGTTCTGGTGCTATCAGCGAAATATAAGCTGATCTGCTTACTAATTGCTATGAATTTCCTCGCGATTCTAGCAGATGATGCCCATATTTCTTCTACAAGGAGACCTAACCTCCTGCCTAAGTGGAAGCCTACGATTCACCTTAACTAATCTAACATGTCATAGATGATTTTAGAAATTTGAAAATTTAGAAAATAATTTCACAATCTATGTGGTTAAATTCGACGCTGGCTACATCTTTTTATTTCCGATAACAAAAAAAAAATCGATAAATAACGGTATTTTATATATAAAATATATAAAGAAAAAAAACTAAATATTTAAATTAAAATTAATCAAGACTTTTTTAAAATAAAAATAAAAAAATTATTAAACTAAACTATATACGAATGAAATTATCCTTTAGTTAGTATTTTCAAATTATTTCAATAAATAATCCTCCTTCTATTATTAATACGAATAAAAATATAAATTTATTATAAAAAAAAATTAAAAAATTGTAAAAATTATTAAAAAAAAACGAAAATTATTGGAAAATATTGGAAAATCTTCAGAAACAAATTCAAAACAGAATAAAACTAAACACTTTTACTATATATTTTTATGATGGAAAATTATGAAAAATAAACAACAATCATAATATAAAATTTAATACCAAAAAGAAAGAAAACCCCCAGAGTTTTAATTAAGATTTCAAAGGATAATTTACTAAAAAGCAAAAGCATTTTTATTTAAGTTCTCCAAAAACTAATTGATTCCCCCTCTTACTCTTACACTCTTAAAAATCTAAGGACTTAAGGACTCTCTATCTATCATAGCTTTACTGTTGAGTGCTAAACAAATAACTCAAAGTCGAAGTCTGTACATGAAACTTAATGGTGGCCTCTTCCCATTTGGTATGTACTAGCTTTTTCAAGGGCGTGTTAATGGTATGCTCCTCCTTGGCATCATCTTTAGCTGACGACTCATCTTTCGATGGTTTGCCTGATAATGAAGAGCTTTCCGTTGAGGACTGTTGACGATCTAGCATGCCTATGGCTTGTTCATTGTAAACACGATTATCAATAGTCATGGCCACTTCACGTCCTGAGCAGCTGTAGTAATACAAATCGAAACGTGATTCGGCATGATAGTTGCGCAATAGATCGGGATTTTTATTAAACATGACACCATAATGACCAGCACACAAGGTAATCCATATGGGACAATTGGGTGTCTTAAGGCGTGAGCCGGGTTGACGAGCAGCAGCAGTAGTCGTTTGACCACCGCCGCCTTCTGTTTCCCATAATAACAAACCAATGGCACAGCGTTTTAAAATGCCATATTGAGGTGAGGCCTAGAACAAACAAATTTATGGCACGGTCAAAGGATTTGCAGAAGTAATAAAAAGAAGTGAAGATGCCATGCCAAAGATGTTAAAATGGGAATGAAAATGATTGGAATATGAAATGGTTTGTGTGCTAAATACATGTGAATGTACTAAGGGTATTAAGCGATTAAAATGATTTCGTTTAAGTTTGGATAGTTTAGCAGGTTGATTAGGGGCGAGTGATATTGCTTTATAGAATAAAATTAAGAAATTTAAATGAGGTTTGTAGAGAGTAACTTAAGTGTAAGTGCTTTTGCTAAGGCTTTGTTATGTTTTATGATTTGAAATGCTTGTATGTATTGGAAAATTTTTAAAAAGTTTATACAAAAATTGAATTGTACTCACATAACTATTTTCATCTCCAACATTAATGACTCCATTATGTATATAAGGTGTAGCTCGACCGGTTAGTAGGAGGGTTACAATCATTAAAGAACCCTCTTCATTATTGCTCATGGTTAAAGGAACAATTTTCGTAGAATCCAAATCACTGCGTATCCTATAAAACAATAAAAAGGATATTAGAAAATGCGAAAATCTATAACAAAAGAACTAAAACTACAAGCGAACCCCGTAACAAAAGTACTAAAACTAAGAATCAAAATCTAGAGCGTAAATAATAAAGAAATTTGAACTTACTTGCCCAAGGTGCGTGTCAGAACGGCACTATATAAGAATAACAAGGTACCCGGAGCATCCTCCTCAGTAAACTGTAAGGAAATAAACCCAAATGTTATAAAATTATTTACAAAATTAGTAACCTTGTCTAAAACGTACTTACAATTTTAAAATATCTTTTTAAAAAGAATTCCAATTCATCATTGGGATTTAAAGAGAAAATATACAACTAAAGGAAGAGAAAAAAAAGAAAAATAAACGGATTACATCATTTCTTCTTATATAAGAGTAGAAGAAGCATACCTTTTCGGTTACGCCATCATGAAAATAGGTGGCACTATGTTCCACAAAACATTCATCATCGGGTGAGGGTAAGACCATAACAACTTTTGATTTGTCAGCAATAGAACGTAAGATTTCCAATAAGGCGGTTAATAAAGCATCACGTTGCATGTCAACAGAAGGTTGTAAAGGACTAAAGAAGACAGAAAAAATAGAAAATTGAAAGGTTATGTAACAGAAAGTTTTTAAAATAAATATTCATACTCAGTCATGCTATTTGCCCGGGTTATTTTACGACCAAATAGCAAATATTTCAAGATGAATCCCTGGACCACTGATAACAAACCACGTGTGGCATTACGTGGTGATCTTAAGCCATAGGCAAATTCCTCTTTAACCGAGCCAAATGTGAATGGTGTTTGAGTCCATTCGGCACGCATTGGTATGGCCGAAGTGCCAAAGACCAATTGTCTTAACTCCTGGAGATTATAGAGAAGAAAAGAAAAACTTGAATTGTATAGGCTTGAGATAAAATTAAAACTTTATAGACTTACCACCGCCAACTCAGGCGTTATGGGAGTACCACCAATTTGTTTAAATTGCAAAGTCATTTCCAGTCCAATCCTTTCTTTCCTTTTCGTTGTAGAGGAAAACGTCCTTTAACGTTGAGTGCAGTTAATTAAGTAACTACTGTTGTGCATTGTACTTTACCAAGTTAACTTTCATTCTAACAATCTATTTCCGTTTCAAATCATTTCAATTTATAACGAATTCACACCCCCATTTTAATTTCCACTTTTTTTGGATTTTTAAATTGCATAGGCCTATTGCACTTGATTTTGTTTGCCACCCAATGGAGGCCCAAACATTTATTGAACATATTTAAGCTGTCACTCACTCAGAAGTTATGAATTTTTCTTTTATTTTATTTTCCACTATTTTTAAATGATTTTCAATTGCATATATAGCAAGAGAGCGCAAAAAAACTAATAATTTCTGCATGCAATATGAGGTGTGAAAACGTTATGAATAGTTCAACGTATTGTTGGATTTATTAGATTGTTTAGATGGCAATAGTTTAATGTGTTATTAGTTCAAGTACAGGGCATAGAAGAACATAAATATCATTTAAATTCAATATGAAATTTAAGATTTTTTTGGCTGCCCCAGCATGGAAAACGCTGAGAGTACAGGGGTCATCGCTAAGACTATTGACAATGGTAACAATAATCGTACACCAAACATGCAACCCGTAGTCACCTCAACTGCTATTGTAATGGATGTCTCGTAATCTCTATTTAATGTTTTTAAAGTTGCTCGACTACCTCTAAGAATCCAATTAATTCACTCCTTTTAATAGGATATCAGGCCTACTGGCGTATAGGTAGATGGTTATAATCGTCCTCCAAGAAACAAAGAGTAGGATCGAGAATAGTGACTCACACCAAGAGAAAATTTTCAGCAAAACCTATAGGCTCCTGCACATTTATGACCGTATGACAACAGAGACAACATTGAAAAACTGCCGCGTATAATGCCTGATGTGTTGCAGAGAAGAGTCTTTAATTATCATCCCTAGATTGAGGCGATTGGGGAGGTGATATGCCCACAAGAATTGCTTGGTCAGCAGCATTGTCTCACCAAAATCACTTTAATTTATTCGCGATGCTGAACAAAACTAGTCATCTTAACACAGCCACTATGTCATGAAATCATAGTTCCGTATGAAAATCCTCTCATTTGGCGTCACACCGGGACTAAGCAGTTTAAAATTGGCCTCCTCGTCCACAAATTGAATAGGGATACGGTTTATTGAATTAAGTGGCTAGAGTAAGCAAGGTTGAGGCCAAGTATTGTGTAGTTTGCCTACAGGTGGTAAAAGATGTAGGCAATAATACTTCTCCCTGAGACATACTCATTCTGATTCTGCGACATTTTAATTCTTTGCTTCTGAACTCCACTTATCAACAGCTGACATAGGTGACGACGACTTAGTATTTGATACCGTTGGGAGTTAATGATTTCCAAGACAGCCACAACCAGAGATTGCCTACAAATTGAAGTTCTTTTATCACTTAGGAGGGGTTTAGTTGTGGATTAACTCGTGATGAAATTATCTGAGTCATTGACTGCCGAAAGTATGCAGACCACACACAATCTAGAGACAACAAGAGTTGCAATTAAGTCCAGATCAGTTGTGGTACCATTGGACTCCATATAAAGATAATATCATTGGCTGAAAATAGTTTAAGTGACGACCCCTGTAGATTAAACCTTTCAGCACCTATTTTTTGTTTTCTTTTTATTGCAATTCTACTGCTACCAAAATAACTGTCTCACTGTAATAATTCAAATATTTTTAATCAAGTTGTTTGAGTAACTGCAGCAGATTTCTGATGCCTTTTCACTACCTTTAATCTTTTCATTTTTATTTTAATTTACGATTCCAAAAAGAATATATAAAATGTTTTATATTATATTTTAAAGGAATGTTTATTTACATATATTTTACCATATAATCCTTTGGGGTTCTTTAAAATCTTTCCATTTAATTTCTTTGGTAAAGAATATATAGAATGTGAGAGCATTTAAGACGACATAGAAACCTAACTCTAGCCATTGTGGCAAACGATTTTTCAAATTTGGTCGAGTATTTAAACGGAATAAAACAAAGGGTATTAAAAAGTAACGGACTTCTAATAAACGTTGGAAGCATAAGACCAAAAACACGGACAACCAAAACATAAATTTAAAGGAAAATCTTAAATGTTCTATGCCACGATGGACAAGCATTAAAGCTAAAACATATACCGGACACATGGCATATCTAAACCAACTGTAACGATGATAGAAACGTTGCCATATATAGAAAATATAATGGCGATTATCGGCCAATAAATAAGGATGCACCTGAGTATTCCATTTGACAATCAAAATAAATACGCCAGAGAAAAATATAAAAAATAATTTCTCTTTACGTATCAGTTGTAGGGTAGAGCGTAAATGACAAATGCTATTGGAAATGGCAAAAACTAAACAGAACAGAGAGAAGTAAAATATCTGTAACGTTAGAATGGAATCATTTAAAATCTATAAACCCGATCACATTTACCAAAGATGTTATGAATTACCTGTGGCACATGTAAAGTAGCCTCATGAGCTCGTTTGTCACCCAGCACAATGGAACCGTTTAAATAAATAAATCCGATAAATGGCAGTATAATGATGATGTAGAAGCAGCATTTCTTGAAAATCTGCCAAATGCATTTGAAAAGAAGTCTTAAATTGGTTGAAATCTCCTTGATGGTCTGAAATAAAAGAAAGAACTTGAACTTTGAACTTTTCACTGATTCTTAGAGTTTCCGGGCGAGATGGTGGAGAAGAGACAAGCACAAGAAAATTTTCGCAAATTTTTTAAGGGATAGGTTCTAGGATAGGTGACTATATATGTATGTATATAACAAAATTCTGAGGGTTGTCGATTAAGGCATATGGACTCTGATCCCAAGTTTTTTATATGGTCTGGGAATGTAACTCCGTCCAACTGTCCTTAGCGGTTTTTCCAACGGCTTTGTGTAGGCTGTTTACTTGACGGTTATGCAGTTTTCATAGATGGATAGCCGGGAGATATGTTGGTGTTTATGGTAAGCCTGCCTTAAAAGCACTGATTGCACAATGTTAGCTCAAG
This sequence comes from Sarcophaga rosellei, assembly GCA_930367235.1. NCBI lineage: Eukaryota > Metazoa > Arthropoda > Insecta > Diptera > Sarcophagidae > Sarcophaga > Sarcophaga rosellei. The sequence goes on along the minus strand of OV884020.1, from coordinate 6,754,899 downwards.
ATTGGTTTTAGTTTGTTTCTGTTTCCGGGACATTGGAATGGGTGCATTAACGAGGCTGCAGACAAACTGGTAAAATAAATACCGGTGAAGAACGCCTATTCGATGAAACGGTCGGGCAGACCTACCCTCGGACAATTCTTCAGGCTATTCGATGAGGTGATGAGATAAAGAGTGGACTCCCCATGGCAGAACATGGGAGATTGCAGATTCTTCAGGTTGAATCCTTCCAGAACGGAATAGGTTCTCAAACGGAGCAGAGGGTCCTCAAACTGAAACTAGTATCCTGTTTTTTTGACAGGACATTTCGTCTTGAGGATTAGAACCACTATGTTGGAGAGAAGCACACCAAGATGTCTGCCACATTACGTGTCGTTGACAAAACAATGCTTGGTGAAAGATTCCTTCCAGGATATATTGGCAGGACTTTGGCCAAGACATCCAGGACGTCATCCCATCTGAGGACGACAACTTGTCTGTGATTAAAGCCAAGTTAGCTGTGCATCACTCGATGGTGTCGAAATCTGAAAATCACTAGAGATTCAAACTACCAAGGCAAATTCACTGCATCCTGGTCGATATTCTAAATTGCTAAATTGCAAGCTGGGAAGAGAAATACTTAAACGCCTACTCGATAAAGCAGTCGCGCAGACATACCCTCAAACAATTCTTCCGGCTATTCGATGAGGTGATGAGATAAAGAGGGGCTCCTCATGGCAGAACATGGGAGATTACAGATTCTTCAGGTTGAATCGTTCTAGAACGGAATGGGTCCTCAGACGGAGAAGAGGGTCCTCAAACTCAGGAGAGGATTCATTAGATTAGAGAAGCACACAACGATAATGTCTGTCACATTACGTGTCGTTGACAAAACAATACTTGGTGAAAGATTTCTTCCCCGATACATTCGGCAGGACTTTGGCCAATTTAACGAAGACATCCAGGATGTCATCCCATCTGAGGACAACAGCTTGTCTGTGATTAATACCAAGTGAGCTTTGCATCACTCGATGGTGTCCAAATCTGAAAATTACAGAGATTCAAACTACCAAGGCAACTTCACTGCATCCTAGTCGATATTCTAAATTGCTACCGAAAGCGATTTGTTTTGAGCACTATTAACCGCTTTCCTGAGTGTCTCCAAAGCCCTCACGACACAGTACACTTATTTAATTCAACCGTACTCTGTGTTTAGCACTGTGCGTCTCCTTGAGTAACCCCATCCTAACATACACTTGCGCATTAAACCAGCTTTTTATATTGTTTAGTAAATATTCAATTAGGTGATGAGATAAAGAGTGGACTCCTCATGGCAGAACATGGGCGATTGCAGATTCTTCAGGTTGAATCCTTCTAAAACGGAATGGGTCCTCAAACGGAGGAGAGTATCCTGTTGTTTTTTTGACAGGACATTTTGTATTGAGGATTAGAACCACTAGGTTGGAGAGAAGCACACCAAGATAATGTATGCCACATTACGCGTCGTTGACAAACAATACTTGGTGAAAAAGTCCTTTTCCGATACATTCGGCAGGACATTGGCCAATTTAACGAAGACATCCAGGACGTCATACCATCTAGGGACGACAGCTTGCCTGTGATTAATACCAAGTGAACTTTGCATCACTGGATAGTGTCGAAATCTGAAAATTGCGAACAAAATTCAAAATACCATCGCGAAATCCCTTAAAACAGAGCCTTTCTCTGGTGCAATTATTTACGTCGAAATCGACGCAATACACAAGAAACTAACGCAATATAAACAAGCTGGAGGGAACTTAAAGAAATGAAACGAGGCAGATACGAATAGAATGTATAATAAATAAATAAATGAATAATAAATAATAAAATAAATAAATGAATAATAAATAATAAAATAAATAATATTGTAAAAAGCCTATGCTCCTTATAGGAGCAACAGGAGTATGTATATAGAAATATAGAACTTTGTACAACTTACCCTCTTATCGTACAATTTAACATCTTGTATTTTAATTCTTTTGAAAATTGCATAATTTTTCGTTATAATATCCAAAGCTGTGACACCACACGCCATGCATATCCATACCACATTTGTTTGGCGCATCAATACACTGGCAGCAGCTGGAAATGGAATGGAAAACTTTTAATTGGAATATTTGAAAATAATTAAATTTTAACTTTTGCATACCATAAACTGAAGCTTGCAAATGTTGCTCCTTTTGCCAATAAACGTAGAAAAGCAAAACAGTTGTCAAGGACAAAGTGTCGGTGTAATATAAATGCGAAAAAAAGTACAGCGGAGGCAAGGCGGCAATAGTAAATGCATCTAAAGCGGCTAAAGTCGAGTGGATATTATCCAAATTCTTGCGACGTATTTTATATAAAAGCACTACATTGACGGCAGCAGCAGCCAAGGAAATTAATCTTAAACCCAGTACGGAGCAGAAATCCAAAGGATTTAAGATCAAAGAAAATAAATACAGGCCGGGAAAAGTGGTAATCTTAGGATCCCACTACACACACACAATAACGAGTAGCATTTATTCTAATGAGAATTGGATGATTATAACTCTTTACTTACCACTTCAAAGTGTTTATTGCAGAAATACAAGCCCTGCCTTAAATGGAACTCCTCATCAATTACCATTTGTGTTGTGGCAAACACTCTCAGAAATAAAGGCAATGAATATGCCAAAAACAACAATGGCAGTAATATAGGCCATATATATGTTTGCATTTCACTATTATTAATTAGTTTTAATTAATTTTATTTAAATTAACTTTAAAAAACTTATTCGCACAATTAAAAATAACTTTAGCCGGCTTTTTTCGTTTTTTCACAGGGCACGCGTCATCCGTTAACTGTTTATTGCTTCTTCTTCTTAAACTGTGAGAATTAATCAATCACTGTGAATTGATAACACATACATATTACTTTTTGTTAAACAACAGAAATGTTGTTTATTGTGTTTACCAGCAAAACTTTAATTGTTTAATGTTTTATTTTTAATTTGTTTTTTAATTATTTAATAAAATTTCGTATGGGAATTGAATAACGTACAAAAAAACAAAAAAATTGTTATAAACTTTTCAGCGTTTTTAAATACTCTAAATATCGATACTCGTTTTTTCTTTATCTAGAGTTGTAAACATTGTTTTTGGAATGTTTTTTTGCACAAAATACAGTTATTTGTAACGGAGCCTGAGCGATGGCTAGAAGATTCTAAATAGATTTCCAAACAACGACGCGTATTTTTGAATGGAATTCCATTTTCAGGCTACCTAGCCATATCTGCCTTCGTGCCTGCACACAAAGACAGTGACGTATATCATGGAACCCTGTTTATTCGTACTCTTCACACAACCAACGGAAATTAGAGATATTCCTGTTCCTTCTGTTGGTGTTGTATCTAAATGAGCCATTTCCCATCATACAAAAGCTCTCATATTCCTTCTGCTCGTGCTATCATGTGGGATTGAGGTAAGTCATTAGTTATTGAATCAAAGTTTTCCTGATCCTGTATCGAAAGTGGCCATGACTCATTAAGAGTTCTATAATAACTTTAATTTCCTTTTAACTCATGCTTATTACACTGACTTACCCTTAATAATTAAAACTTATGTTTGATTATCAAACTCCTTAAGCCTTGAAGATATTTTTGTTTTATTTTATTAAAAATTTTAACTGTATACACAATATATAATATATTTTTAATTTTTAAATTAAAAAAAAGAAAAGAAAACCTTTAAAAATTTTATTTTAAAAACTATAATATACGATAGAATACATATGTATGTATGTATTTAATGAATATAAAAACATAAATTTGCTTAACTTAAGTTTATAAAGAATATATTTTAAAATTAGAAAAAATATTTTTTTTTTACTTATTTATACATCGATATATCATTGGAGCCGAACGATCATTAGTGGTGGTATGACGCAATTTCACCGTTGCAAATTGGGAAGCTCTTTGAAAAGATTTTTTTTTTTAAATTTAAAAACAAAATTTAAATTTTATATACAATAACATTACTGTTAAATAATAATAATAGTCATATAACATACAAAAATAATTAATTTTTTATAACAAATAATAAAAATTTTATAATTTAGCTTACAGGGAAACGGGATTTTACAAACGTTTATAGGGTATACGAATACATAGCTTACTATATAATGAACTAAAAATCTATGAATCTATTACGATAGGCACCACCCTTGCTATATTGTATACGAAAAAAATAGAAAATAATTAATTTTTTAAGGTTTTTAGGGAAATATTGGAAGACTTTTCTTTTAATAACAAATGAAAATAAAAACTAGCATTTAAATTAACCGTTAAATGATTTAAAAATAACAAAAAAAACAAAAACAATAAAATGTTTAATTAATTAATTGAAGACATAATTAATGTTCGGGTTATTTACACAACGAATTAAAATGCAACCACTTTAAGTTATAATTGACAATGTAAAGAAACACTTTGAAATGAAATTGAAAATGTTAAATAACTCTCCTCTATTCCCTCTGGACACTCCTTTATCCTATCCGAGAGTTTTCAAACTCTAAGTGAATTTACTATCGCATGTATGAATCCAGTTCCAAAATGGGTTCCAAGCAAAAACGACTGGTTCTGTGACATGGTCTGCTATGTTGATTCTGTAGAAGTCTAGATGAACGGATATCTCTCTGTTTTCCTGACTGCTGTACTATGTATCAGGCCAAGGTAATGGCTTAATGGACAATTTTTCCATTCAATTTGATAAGTATTCCATACTTTTCATTCAACAAATTTATAAGCATGGTAGTACAGTTGTTGTGGGAGTGCGATGTTGTAGCCCAATTGCCAGTTTTGGAGGTGTGCTTAAGAAGAGGGGTTTGTGTTTCTTTTAATCTTTAATATTTTCCCCATACCTTTACAAATTTCTTTTCCTATGCTTAACTTTAAATTAAATTTACAACAACAAAAAAGAAGACTGCTTAGAAAACCTAGATTTTGTTTATAAGGAAAATCTAGTTTTAATTTCCTTTTTCCTTGAGTCCTTCAAAACTCGCTACCTCTCTGTTCTAATTTCTGTTTTGAATTTTCTTTACTAACAACGTTAAAACAATTTCTTCTCTGGTAAGAAAATGTCGAGAGAGTTTCTGTGAATGGCCCTGACCCTAGATTTTAACCTATTTATACATCCTACTTAAACTACTGTTTCATTTTATGATTTTTAGATTGGTTTTGTTGCTGATGCTGCTGCTGTTGTTGTTGTCGTTGCTGATCCTGTTGATCCCAGAAATCATACCAGGGTCCATAGGTTTTACCATAATGCTTATCTCTTTCTGAATTCATTGATTTTTGATTGCTATTGCTGGAATTCATATTTCGTTCCAATGTCAAGCTGCTGGTTATATTGGAGGACTTCATCAAACGCGTACGTGGCAATATGGTGGCTGTGGGTGTACTTAGCTGTGAATTTGATGGCCTAGTCAAGGTGCTGGTATCATTGTAACGTAATTCTTCCTGTTGTTGCATTTGCTGCTGGTCATATGATTTGGAGGAGGCTCTATTTCTTTCCTGCTCCTCCATTCTATTCGATCTGTCGGATTTCTTTTTATTCGAAGAGTTATTCAGGGTGCCATTATTAAGGCTATGCTGCTGATTTTTATTCATAGTGTTGTTAGAGTTCGAAGAACGAAATGTTTGAAATTCCATTTGTTGTTCCTGCACATGCAAGGCACGCCTCTTATTCTCATCACGCCTTACTAAGTGATCATTGATGACTATGCAATCATAGGGATCTGAACTGGTAGATTTGATTTCAGCCTCATCGGAATCATCCTCACTGGTGTAGTATTGTTTTAGGATATCTTTACGTTTAACGGTCTTCATTATAATGCCGCCATTAGAGTTGCCATTGCTATCGAAAAAGTTGTTAACATCACTCATTTTCAAAGTGCCATTATCCAGCTCACTTTCGCCCGCCTCACTTTCTGTAGAGGGAAACATATCTTTGGGCGGCATATTACGCTGCTGGCCATTTATAACCTTATTTTGTTGGATTTTCGGTATATCGTAAGACTTTTTGTGGGTGGGTACTTGCCCTCCCCGATTGTTCAAGGTATTTTGCTTGTTAGTGCTGTTACTGGTCATCATAGAGCTACGTTTCACGGTATTATTGTCTCTAAACTCCTTTTGATTCCTTTTAATGGTGGTTAATCTTTCCGTTTCCGTTGGATTTTCTATATCAATCTCAATAGTCTTCATGATTTTCATTCGGGATTTGGGTGTAAAATTATTATTGTTGGCATTAGAATTGCGTGTTATCATGGGCTCCCTGACCATGGGTGACAAACCATAAATATTCTCCTCTTCATCATACATTTCCACACTAGTTACACTGTCTTTACGTGAACGATGATGGACTTCTCCTCTTGAATCTTTCTCCTGTGAAGAAGCCGAATTATTGGCCGCCATAACGTCATTGCTTTCCATTTCACGTTCACTTTCCATTTTACTGCTGGTGGTGCGATAACCTTCGTCACGCATTTCTTCCACATTGGGTGCCGTAACCAGATCACGATGCTGCCACAATGACATTCCCGCCAATATGTCATCATGGCGTCCGGCACCAAATTTCCAAAATGATTTGGTACGCTTAATGCCTGTGCCTGAAGAAGCCTGTAAAATCTCATCGTCACTGGCTATCAAATCATAGCGCATTTTCAAAGAGTTACGATTCAAATTCTTGAGACTCTTGTCATCTATCTGGCTATCCACACTGCTGCGGAAATTGCGGTTCAAAGTCCAAGAAGCAATATCACGATTGGTCGAGATATGGGTATTGGTATCCGCTCTACGGCTTTAAGTTCGTCAATAAAAAGGCGGGGGGCATAGGGTTTCAGATTTTAGCAATTAAGGAGAGGAGGAGCACAATGAATGATGGTACACACATTAAACGATTAAATGATGAAAATAAATATGAAAATAAAAACACAAAAGAAACGTAAGAAAATAAAGAACACAATAAAACAAAATGACAAATTAAGGAAGTTAAAGACCAAAGCTCAAATGAGGGGTTATTTACAAAACTTTAGCCACAGAAAAAAAAAAAATCTTTTCATTCATATCTTACCGTATAGGCACACGACTGGTTTGTTCCTCATCGGAATAGTCCACTTCCGGTTGGGGTGGCGGCTCATTGGCAAAACCACTATCATTACTGCTGTGCAAGGAGGTCTTGGCGGCGGCAGCAGGCTTCATTTGGTTCATGGACGATTGCTGGCGTGTTAAAAATAAACGATTCTTTAATTATTTTCCCAGAACAACAACAATAAAGTAAACATTTTATGGGGTAGGGACGTATTCAAAACTCACATGTTGGACGGCAGCATTGCCATTTTGTAATTTCTTGTTGCGTCTCTCAATGGCCGACTGGCTGCCATTGGGGGCACAAAAACTTTGTGAAGAATTCAGCATTCGTGTGGAGTTTTGAGCCAAAGGCACAGGAGCGGGCAAAGTAGGCGGTGGTCCTGGTCTTGGATTGCCATTAGCCAGAGGGCGATACTGTATGAAAACAAATCAAAATGCAAACAAATCCTTATTCCAACTTACATACATTGGCATCATGCTTACCTTCTTCTGATTCCTATACGTATCACCAAACATGCGCGTGGGTGAATGCTCTTCATGTCTATCTCTGCGATAAGTGGAATCACTTTCCATTTCCTGCTGATTATCCATATCGTTATAGTGATCTTGATAGCTATTACGCATAGTCGACGTTTTCGTTGTTCCTTGTCTTTCAAAGTGCATATTTTCATAGCGTTCATTGGAGCGTTCTGTACGTTCTCGTTCGTTTTTCATTTTATTCTCGCCCATCAATTCGGCATTGGTATAGGCTACGGGGAACCATCCAAACATTTGTGTACGTAAGTTTTCACCAAATTGCCAACCTTTAGCCTTGCCACCCACCAAGGCTATGCGATCGCCTTCCTCGAAGGGTAATTGATTTTCACCCGATGGCATATAGGCATACAAAGCCTTCACAACGGTACGTTGATCCCAATGGCCATTGTCGGGATGGTCGTTAGCTGAAAAAAAAATAAATAAAACGATAAATAGAAGAAGAGCAAGTGACTCAGCAGGGGTAAAAATTATTCTAAGAGAGGGAGACCACACCCAGAATTATTCAAATAAACCAAAATAAGGCAAAGAACGTTGGTGAACTATGAAGCGGGACATTGCCCGCCTTATAAGTAAGTAAGGCAATGTGGTGGCCCTATGGAGGGCTAAGTGAGATCCTCACGTAGTTTTATGGAGTTTAATTACTCACCTATAACGGTCGCTGCTGAATTCGAGCCTGAACTATTCAAATTGAAATCGGATTTGGCACGTGGCAATGAATTTTGCGTATACTGGGGTGAATTATTCGTTTCGTGTAACGTTCTCATATCCCCGAACGGTGCATCAACACTACGTGACTTCTTTAATTGATTCGATTGATTTGCGGCGTGTGAATCATCAGAATCTTTAAGACGTTCCTGCAAAAAAAAAAAAACAACAACAAAACCATGAATGTTTTTTTTAATACTTTGTATTGCCAAAGTATGTGTATGTGAACATACCAAACGTTTATTGCCTACCAGCAGTGAATTACCATCGTACACCGTAGTGGGTAATATCTCACGTGATGCAGCAATTTCTTGCCAATTTTCCAAATGATTATCGATTACCGTCTTGCCTGTGGTATGATAAGCCATCCAATGTTTTGCTATCGAACATTGACGTTCCAGAACGAAACCATAACGGCGACGTTCTTGAGTCATGGCCTGGGAAAAGCAAAAGAAAATGTTTTTGTTTTCGCAATACAAAAAAATTACAACAAAGAAGAGTGAAAGATAGCAAGAAACTTACATTTTTATAGCTTTGCTCACAGAAAGCATCCAATTTTTTCTTTTGATCCTCCAGCATCTGTAAAGTCTGTGAAGACAAAAAAACAAAAACACTTCCAAGTACTGATTGTGTATGGCAATCTCTCTCTCTCATCACTTACTCTCAATTCTTTTTCGGTATTCTCAGGACTAGCTTTTTTCTTGCGTTGCTTTTTCATGGTGGTAACAGCCTTGTGATACGATTCCATGCGCACCTTATGCTGTTGCATGAATTTCTTCTGTTCATGTTGTACAACTTTTGTATCCTTTTCCAAATTCGTTTCTAATGGCACTAATAAATCCACATAAAAGGCTTTTAACTGCAAGCAAAAGATAATTAATTGAATTTTTTTTTCTTCTAAAAATTACAGAAAACTACACTGTGCTACACAATGGAAAAATAAGTAGGGATTGTTAGCTGTTGGTTTCCTCCCTGGAGAATGAAAATTCAAATAGTTTTTCGTGTTTTCATCTTTTAATAGAAACAGAAGAGTTTTGTTTTGGAACTAATGTTCTTAGGAGGGACTGTTCCTTTATCAAAATGACATTTCATGTCATGTGTGTAATGTTACTAAAGCCTTGGCTTCCTTATGAGATTTTAGGCGCTCAGCATGTTACTTCTAAGCAGGCAATCAAGTACTTCAAGGTTATGATCGGCAACATTTGAAATGTGCCTCAACAACTAGAACACTGCCGCGAATAATTCCCAACACGAGTGACTCAAATGAATGAATTTAACACACCCATTTGCATTTGACTAGGGGATAGGCTTAAAGGCCACCTATCACTTTTGAGTTTACCCTCAAAATGAAGCAGAAAGGGATGTCACCTCCAGTCTTATTAATTTCACACGACTCTGGCCTCAAACCTCCCATTTAACGACTTCTGCCGTGGATGCAGATCCGCTGAGGAAGAGGAGACTGTTATCCACTTTCTTTGTCAGTGCCCGTCTCTTGTAGATATAGGTTATTTGGCTCCCCATTTTTTGTCAGCTTGATGGAGCTATCATCTATTGATAGCAAGGAATTAGCTTCGTTCATCAAACTTTCTGGCTGGTTTTCCAGTCAGTACAGTGTCTGCGTGCACCCGTGGCATCACAACGGGCCGCTATGCGTGCTCAAGTGAGCTTTGTGATATCAGAGCTACCACTCCGACCTAACCTAACCTGTCCTCAAACAGTCAAATATGCAGCTATCATGCGATATTCTCTAGAGAATGTAAGACCTGCTGTCCGATTTGAACTCCTAGCAAATCATCTTAGCAATATCCAGAGGAGATTAGAAACTATTTAGTCCAATACAGCTAGCCTACGACGTGAAATCTAAACTTAAGCATGTGCCCAGTAGAAATTGAAATTTGAAGTGGAAAGTAGAACTGGATTGGTCATCATCACCTTCTCAGAAGGTGGACAGAGGACGTCTAATAAGCCAATACACTACCTACTAGACTATGAGGACTTTTACAAGAAGACCTTAAGAAGTTATTTGTTGTTGTTTCTTTTTGAGTAATTAAGGGATTACATATACGAGGGGTCTGAAGCATGACTCACGACTAATGTCTTCTTAATGTCTATCATAGAAGGGATAATTGCTTATCCTGTCCATGCTAGGTCCAGTCTATTGATGTCTGTGATCTCTATGTGATCAAGGGCGCTATTTTTTCCAATTTGAATTCAGGAAATACTTGCTTTATCTGGTTTCTAGCAGTTGTAGCTAAACTTAATTGAGCTCCCAGCATAACTTTTTCATAGTACAGTGCTATTAAATTGTAATTATTATTATTATTATTGGATAATTACTTACAATATTCAATTGTTGTTCTTGTATTTCCTTATAAACACTGACAACATTAAGCAAAGCCGCTCCTAAAAAATAAAGAATTATTAATAGTATTAATAAATGATTAATCATTTTCATTTCAAAACAAAAACTGCCGTTAAGAGCAAAAACGGTCTAAGTGATATCATCATCATTCCTTGAATTTTATTTTAAATACAAAAATATTCTAATGCAGCTACTACAAGCTTAATTACATGTTAATATGTATTTTGTAATTTAAACAGTTTTTGCTCTCATCGCTGTATGTAAACAACATACAAAATTTGTTTGTTAACAAAACAAAAAAAACTTAATTATGAGTTATTTATGATATAGACTTACCAATATCGCTGGTTCCACTATGTTGAGCATTCATGGCAATTTTAGCCAACGCTTCATTAAATAAACGAGCTGATGTTGCAGCACCTATACAAAATAATAATTTGCATCATTAAATGATTAATTAATTAAATAATTGAGAAATTAATAGAAATTTTTATTTCATATTCAATAAGCCCCTTACTAACCATGTAATGATTTGAGATAACCCTTGCCAGCTGAAATTAATTGACGTGCACCGGGATTAAATTTCTCCAAGATGTTCTAAAAAAAAATATAAAAAAAAACAAAAAAAAAAACTTAATTAACAATAATATCCATGAAATTAAATAATAGAAAAAAAAACTAACTAAATTCCTTAAGTTTATTCCATTAAACAATTCAACCTTAACATTTGTGCCACTAAATAAATGGTTTTGCATCTTAAGCTTAAACAAGCAAAACAAACAAAAGACTTAAGCAACAAACCTGCTACGCCTCATATTCTATTTTGTTTTGTTTTGTTTTCTTTTGTTTGTTGCTGTAGACACAAACACACCTACTTTAAGAAGAAAAAAACCGCAAATTTAAAACTCTCAAGTCATCAAAAAAACAAATTCTTTACAACAGCAACACAGCAAAAAAAAATATGTTTTTTTTTTAATTAAAAAATTTCCTTCTATTACCAACCATAGCTTTAGCCAACCAGCCAGCATAACTTTAAATAGTTTTTTTTCTTTTAGAGTCTATTATTTACCAGTAGAATTTATGTGTCAAACCATATGATAGAATATGGCAAACTGTTTACAGAAAAGAAAAAGAATTAAAAAAAAAAAACAAGAGAACTGAACCGTTGTTCTGGCAGATAGGGTTTCCCTTAACCAGCCAACCATTAAATTATAAGTAAAATACAATAGGGGCGACAGGCAGTCAACTGTTCGAATTATTTACTGAATTCTAAAAGTAAATGTAAGAATATTCACTATTTTGTACTATTTTGTAAGAGGGTACTTTTTTGTAAAAAGGTACTTTTATGTAAAAAGTACTTTTATGTAAAATTTATCTTTTTATATAAAAAGGAACTTATTTTTAAAACAGGTACTAATTTGTAAAAAGGTACTTTATGTATTAAGGTACTTTATGTATTAAGGTACTTTTTTGTAAAATCTGTGATCTAAAGGGGCGAAATAATAAGAATCGAAACATCCAGAGATTTTCCATAAAAGGGAGTTTTCTGACCATCAATGTGGTAAAAAGTACTTTTATGTAAAAGTAACTTTTTATGTAAAAACGAACTTCTGTTTAAAACAGGTAGTAATTTGTATAAAGGTACTTTATGTATAAAGGTACTTTTTTGTAAAATCTGTGATCTAAAGAGGCGAAATAATAAGAATCGAAACATCCAGAGATTTTCCATAAAAGGGAGTTTTCTGACCATCAATGTGGTAAAAAGTACTTTTATGTAAAAGTTACCTTTTTATGTAAAAAGGAACTTCTGTTTAAAACAGGTAGTAATTTGTATAAAGACACTTTTTTGTATAAAGGTACTTTTATGTAAAAGTTATCTTTTTATGTAAAAAGGAAGTTATCTTTAAAACTGGTAGTAATTTGTAAAAAGGTACTTTATGTATAAAAGTACTTTTTTTTTATAAAATCTGTGATCTAAAGAGGTGAAATAATAAGAATCGGAATATCCAGAGATTTTCCATAAAAGAGAGTTTTCTGACCATCAATGTGGTGAGTCTTATTGAGAATGAATTCTTGTGGGAAGTATTTGTGGAAGGGATTGACTGCCAAGGCTATGCAGACGACATATGTATGTAGTTCTGGCAAAAGTGAGCAAGACTGAACAGAATCTATTTAACATCATTGAAAGTGAGTTTGCCAGTGGTATCATTTACGAGGACAAAAAAACCTTTTAAATGGAAGAATATTTCTCTCGTGGATGAGGAGATCTCACGAAAAATGGATTCAAAAAATTTGTAGGAATAGTACTGGACAGTAAACTGACATGGAGGGCCTTAAAGAGGACCAAACACAATTTTTTATTTCCATTAATCTCTTGGCCAAGTCCTGAAGACAGTTTTCACTTTATTATAATGGAAATTTTTGAATCACCCTCGTATATAATGTGATCATACTGAATGAATTTTTTCGAAAATAGTTTTTTGTTTTCTAATTTCATAACCTGACGTCGGTAGTTCTTATTGAAAATTCGTTCATCATTAGCCTATATACGTGTTGGCCAGCTATATTATGGCCATAAAAGAAGAATGAAATAAACAAAAAACCCCACTCCACTACAATGGTTACAACTTTAAGCCTTTTAAGGTAGCAGCGATTAAATAAACCAAAAAGAAAAACAAAAAAAAAGTGGAAAAATTGGAAAATGGAAATGGACAGAGACTCTACAATAAAAAAAAGAGAAAAAATTAGTCTACAATAAAAACAATTTTTTTTTTGTATTGTTATGGTGGCCAAGGCGGTCAATTGTTGTAACGAATGATATGAAATGCAATGGCCACTGGGCTATTTAGTTACACAGTTATTTAGTAGGACAGTTAGGCAAAGTTTCAAACATACAAACAGTCATGGTTTGTGGCTGTGGCTGTCTCTGTGGCTTATAAAAAAAGAGGAAACCTTTCAATAAAAAAGAAACACACACACATACACAGAGAGAGAGGAAAGAAAATATAAAAAAAAATTTGAAACAACAGCAACAACTTGTTCTTTAACATAAATAAAGAACTTAATACTGAAATAAATCCAGGCCTTAAATATATTACAAGCAAAGATACCAGCAAAGGTAGAACATACTGGTAGAGCTGGCTGGGTAATGGTGTTGACTATGATGAGGTATATGCTTCGTATATGCTGCCTTTGGTTGTTGATTTAACATAATTTTTTCCTAATTTCTTATTGTTGTTGTTGCTGTTCTTTTCTATTATAAGTATTTATTTAAATTTTTTTTCTTTTATTCTTTTATTTCACTTAGTATTAATTCCCAACACTAATTCCCAACACACCTCAATTTGAATTGCAATAAAAAAAACAAAAACAAAAAAGGAAACGCCAGACTAAATAAAAAGAAGAGTAGAAAAGTCAGATTCCTTCTTAAAACCATAATGTATGTCTGTCCATATAACATTTATAAGGTTTCATTTTAATACCAAACATTTTATATTTTAAAAAATAAAAATCTCCATATAGTGTATGGTCAGTAATTTTAGTAATGTGTGGTGTACGTACCCCTTTCATACGAGGCCAATCCAAAAATATAATATTCTTAAAAAACTAAACAGATTTAGTTACTATTCCATGATAATTAATTGTAATAATGTGGTGGTACCACCTTAATAACTTTAAAATAAATTAAATTAAATAATATCCCCTTTTTTCTCCTACGAGGGCTGTTCCAAAAGTAGATAACCAAATTAAAAGGAAACACGAAGAATTTGTTAAAAATAAAGGTTAAAAGTTTGTTGTCTTTTACAAGTTCCAAACAAGAGGTGCAATAGAAGGGGTTTAGTGGTGAAGCTTCCTTAAAGTATAAGATCCAAGTAAGGCTACAGGTTAGACTCATTGTGTTACTACTACGAACCACAATCCAAAGTATTTTTTAACCCCGGATTAAACAATCCCCATAGAAACCCTTACTACTACATTTCAAATCCTGCTTTACTGTTATTTTAAAGACTTCAGTAAAAAGTGGCCGATGTGAGAAGCTAGGCCGTAATCCTGACTGAAGGGTTGTAATGGCCAATTATGTATGTATGTATGTATGTAATGAGAAATCAAGAACATGCCACATTTCTTGGCGAATGTCAGGCACTTACACATGAGGTGAAAGACCCACAACTCCCGCAGAACTCATTTATGGGAATGTCAAGCAGCTATTTCAATAGCGAAGTGGCCCATTAGAACAGCAAAAGTGAGTTGGATGACCATGCGATTCTTCTCCTACAGATTAGTTAAACAGAGTCTAGCAATACTGCAAATCAATCGGCATGTGCTCTAAAAGGCCATGTGTTTTAGTGAAAAAAGACAATCAGTCCTCTTTTGATCCATATCAAGCCAGCAGTGCCTAGTAATATTGCACGTATGCTTCTATTGCGAAGTTAAGCCTCCCTGGAAAATGACGAGAGAATACTTAGTTTTACTGAATGCAATCGGGGCATCTACACTTTCTGACATATTGGTAAATAGGAATTCTGCATCAGCCCTTACCAGTTCACCAGCAATGGAATTTCCAACTGTATTATCATGCCCTAAAACCCATAGAAGAGTTAGCTTTTTATGATCCTAAATTACCAAGAGAAATTCTCGGTATTCGTGAATAAGAACGATCGTCGATCTGCCATAACACATGTGATGGCCTGAGTAAATTAAGAAATTTACAGGGAAAATTCCATCATTCAACAAGCATTGTATCGCTTACCAGTATGGTCATGATCACCACCTGGAAAATACAGCAATAATCAGGCAGCCTTCAATATATATTTCGCAAGCTACTCTGAACAGGGCTTAGGGAGGATGGGTATATACATACCTCGAGGGCCCAACGTTGGCTCAAAAAGAGAAATTTCGATATATTTCGATTCGATATCCTGTTCATGATAAGAACTATGTATCTGTCTAGTTCCTTAAAATAGCCTTCAACTGCTGACTCTTCGGCTTTATTGTTGCAAAAAACGCTTACCAATCGTGGCACTTTTTCCAATTTGGAAAGAGAAAATAATTCAAGAGAAATTCAAAAACCTTCTCGTTTATACCTAAGATTGAGTAATTTTAAAACTACCCTCGTATTTTAACCAGTACGCCTATAATTGTATCATAATTTTTTGAACCTCTAAATGACACGCGATTCTGTTTCTTTTTTCTTGTAATTATTTGAACATGTTAAAAGACCATAAAAATGCTAACGTAGTACGGTGTAAAGACATAAAGATAACTCTGCCCGTGTTAATTCATACATTTATTCGCGTTTCAATAATTATAAGCGGGTGGGCTTGTTATTTAGCTCAAGAAATTATAGGGGATTTAAATAATTATGCCAAAGAAGCATATTTTATTTCCGTTTTTTTTGCCATATTTTTTTTTTGCATATTTTACCTTCGACATAAGCATTTAACAAAAAAAAAAACAGTGTGGAAAGATAACATGATTTCAGTGCTTTTAACATTTAAATTAAAATTAAAAAAATGTTTTTTTAATTAAATAATGAAAACAAACAATCAAACAAACGGAAAAGAAAGGCTAATAAATTATAACAGTTTAGTATTAAAATAAAAAATAAAACATGAATAAACTGTGCACAATGGTCTCTACGGCAGTTTGGCTATCCAAATAGTCTCAGGGAATTCTTTGTTACTGGCGATGAGTAAGTGATAGCGATGAGATATGAGAACAGGAGGAAGAAGAGAATACATTTCCTATAATTGACCAGCAAGTGTGAGAATGTTACTAGCTATAGATGATTGGAATTAAGTACACAAGTTCATAACACTGTTGGGATCACTACTTATCCCCAACAGCTGGAAAGGTAGAGCGATGTCTTCCTTAAGTGAAATTCTAGTGTAAAATCTCCTATCACGACTAGGTTCAGAGGGGATATAATGAATATCACTCAGTGTATGGGAATTCTCAGACAAGATAAAAAGGGTCTAGAAGGAATATTATGCCATCATGACATGACATTAAGTCGCACTGTGATAAATGGACTTTTTACGTGCCTAAATAGGCCTTCAGTCTACATTTCCTAATTTATTACTATTCATAAGCATTTCAGTTGATATTGTTTACGTTTGAATTCTCATAATCATTCCAAGTACCTTAAAATTTATTTTTTTTTTCTTTTGAAATTCATTTCTTTCCTCATTAAAGCTTAAAATTTCCATAAAAAACAACGAAATGAATTTTTTAGTTTTAAAAATTTATTTCCAGAGTGTTTATTTAAAATATGTATTACGATTACAGTCACGATTTGTTTAATTACATTTTGAAAATAAATCAAAACCAGAAAATCAGAAAAAAACAATAACAAAACCAAACCGAATATCAATAAAAAATATTTTTATTTTGTTATTCCATCGCATCATACAAAAAAAAAAGAGAAAAAAAAGAAAAACACAAACGAAGTATTTGAAACAAATCACCTGTAATACATACAGAATGATGACCTTGTAATCATATCCACTAATATCACAACTAATTTAATGTCAATAATAATATTGAATGAATGGCTGAATGTGAAAATAAATGAACATTTCCCACGCCTTGATATGACAAAATGAATTTTAAACATAAAAAGTGTTGTTGTTTTTTAAAAAAAATTTAAAAAAAAAATGAAATGAAATACGAGAGTACAGACAGACAATGCGTTGTATTGGAATAACTTTGAACTGAATAGCCGATGAAGTACATACGTTTCAGATAGAGAGACATAGACAGATAAAGTGTTTCTATTCTTTGTGTTTAGATAAATATT
Source organism: Sarcophaga rosellei (assembly GCA_930367235.1). Classification (NCBI taxonomy): domain Eukaryota; kingdom Metazoa; phylum Arthropoda; class Insecta; order Diptera; family Sarcophagidae; genus Sarcophaga; species Sarcophaga rosellei. Next base: position 6,737,372 of record OV884020.1, on the reverse strand, counting down.
TAAAACCATTTAAGTCAATACGATTATGTATAGTTTCTTCTGGACTATTAATTGAAACTATTTCAAAGGTTGAAGACGCCTTGGAATGGTACCCTACATTGAGCAATGAAAAAAATATAAAAAAAAACAATTTAGGAAAATGGTACAAACATAATGGTCATTATGTACAACCCTGCAGTCAAGATTACGACCTAGCTTCTCCCACCACCAGATTTTTGAGAAACTTTTCAAGGCAAATTTATTTACTCTCAGAATTTTTGCCAGAAATCTGCTGAGAAGAAGTTGCCGAAGAAATATTTTTTTTCATATTTCGTTTTATGCTGGGGTTGTATAAGCTGGGAATTGAACCGGCGATTAAGTCTAATAAGCTAACACACTGCCTAGTAGACTACAGCGACTTTGTTTAATATATGGTTACCCTAAAATCTGTTGCGTTGCTCAGTCTTCCATTTTGGTTACTTTATAGAGAACATGCGGGACTTGAAGCATTGTGACTTACTGCCCTGTCACGTTGTCACATTATTCTCTCTTATGACCTGAAAATCCCCAGACTCTGAATTGAAATACCTCGTCTGAACCTAGTCTTGCTAGGAGATATCCTATTTTAATTCCAACGGGAAAGGCTGACTGCGGGCATGATAAGCTCCGAAAAGTCTGTGGATATATTCTCTGGTTTGATTCTCTCTGCTGTCCTGACTACTTAAGTCACAGTGAAGGGACTTCTGTCACTGTATCTATTCTAGATATACGAAGAGACTTCGCTTACCTACAAATAAGTTCTGCTGATATTGTAGAGAAGTTGAAGGGGAAGAGAGTATTGTCCAAATTTTCGCTTCGCCCATTTTTCATAGCTTAACAGGAGGCGCATTGATCTAGAACACCTTGCAAATGATTTCTGCGGAAGCTGCAGGGAAAGGAAAGAAGCGGAGACCGTTCTTAACCTATATTATTGATCTGGAGGAACTGCTATGCATTGACTTTGAAAATCTGAGTTGCTTCATCAGAAGCATCGAGTTGTTTCCGGGAGTAGAGGATAACGGAAAACTGTGGTATCACAATATTTGGATCTAAGCTTGTGTATCTGAGAAGTGATAATTGAGGAAACAGATATCATTCCCATATTAATGTATGGTCATTAAGAAGGTCATAATGGGGTTCCATATAATATATTGTCTAGTCATAGGCTAGATTAGAGTAGGTGGTCTACTATTCTTGTAATATTTTTCATATTTTGAATAACATTTTAACCTCGTATATCATCAATTGAAGCAAAGAAATCTTAAATGAGACCTTATAAGCTAAACAAATTCTTTTCCATTGTTTATTAAAATATATGTGTACATATGTATTTAACAAATAAATATTTATTTAAAATATTTACTCAAAAATGTTTTGTTGTTATAAAAAAAACAAAAATTTAACACTCAATTGCTAAAAAGTCTTTGAAGTTGTAAAATATTTTGAACAAAAAATTTCACAAAAAAAAAAATTAAATCTTAAAGCACCTACACTTTACTGTTTAGATTGTGTACCCATATTATTATTTAAACAATTAAATTTATTTAAAAAAATTTATATTTTTCTACAACTCATGCTCTTCCTAAATTAAGTGCTTTTAAAGTTTTTTGTTGGAATTTATTTCTTTTAGAGTTTAATACCAGCTGTAGTGGTGGTTTATGATGACAATTTATTGACATCAAATAGTTTTCTATTTTTTTTAACAAAAAGTTTTATTGTTTTATTATTTTTTTTTTATTACAAAAAATTAACACATTCTTCTGCAAATAATAACATAAGAAAAGTTAATTTCAATGAAGTTTTATTGTGTCATTTGAGATACAATTTTTCAACGCTTTCAAACACCAAAGCAATATGAAGTAAGAGAAGGGGGGTATATGGAGTTCTTAGCACCTCAGCTAATTGTAGGCACACCTTTGCTTTTTTTTTTTGGAAGAATTACTTTCTAATTCAAATGAATTAAAGCATGGAGTATTGGAGTATGGATTTGGGCACTTTAAGTTATTTCAAAGGGAGCCTTTATTATCGGAACCTTAACACCCTACTTAAAGCTCTCTGTAGGATTTTTACTAATGCAGATAGCTCGATAACAATACTCAAAGATTCAAATCTACTTTTTTATTTAATTGGTCATTACAAGCCTTAAGTCATGATTGCAACCTAGCTCTTCACACCACCCATGTTGTGTATGTTAATTCTATCCATGAGAGGTGAGGAGCTACAATTCGAAATCGACTCCTAACGACATATTCTTAAGAAACTTTGTATGGCAATTTTATTTTACTCTCAAAGTTCATTTCGTTTTGTTCGAGATGCCAGGTCTGAGATTTGAACCTACGAGTTCTCGTCTTATAAACCAACACACGATCTCTTTCTCAGCGCAGAATTTGTCAGCAGCCAATAAATAAGTTTGCTGAATAGAGAGCCTAACGTGGACAAAACGTATATCTAAACTGATGTGCAGATTGGTATACAATAGTAGAGTGCCTGCTCAGCTATACAATTACATACATATGTACATACATACATACATAAATTTTTAGTAATTACAAGCCTTCAGTTAGGATTACGGCCTAGCTTGTCCTACCACTTATTTTGTGTGTGTTAATTTTATACAAAAGTGCCGGGCCTTACAGTTTAAAGTCAACTCCGAATGACAGATTTGAGAAGCTTTTTCATGGCAAATTTATTTACTCTAAGAGTTTTTGCCAGAAATTTGCTGAGAGAAAGTTGCCGAAGATTCAAATTTCGTTTTGTTAAAGATAACTGATCCGGGGTTTGAACCCAGATCTCACGGTAGACTACGGCAATTAGAATATACAATTATCCGGGATATCTCAGTGACCAGCAATGGACGTTAGATTGACTCAAATTGCCAAGAAAGTCGATCAAAGAGTCGCGTCATGTACCAAACAGTTTACATCTGAAGGGTGCATCTGGCTGTCGGATATCCCTTACTGGGGACAGAGTTATGTATGGCTATTGCCAGCTTAAAAAACATTACAGTTGCCAATAAGACGAGAAAAATTCTCAGATTAGGAAGCGCGTCGGAGAATATTCCCTTATTTTCAAATTTCGAACAGTCCGTATAGATTTCCACAGAATCCCAAGAATAGATCAAGCCAGAGATCATGCTTAGAATTTTAAAATCAGATCTTCGATCAAGACAAGATTTAGACGAGGTATAATAAATTTCATTTATAGCCTGGAGATACTTAGATAGGCTAGAGAAGAAGTCAAGTGCCAGCATGCCAAATCAAACAAACGGCTTTGTTGGGCATTTTCTTACTTTCTCAAGAACCTTCATTATAAGAGCTGCACTGTTTACTTTTCCGGTTTAAATATTTCCTCATATTGATTGCCATGCCATGCTGTGACTTAAAAATTAATTTTTAACATTTTCTTAATACAATTGGAATCTATTATGCAATTACAAGCGAGTATTTCTATACTGATTGTTGTCATTCCATTGAAAAAAAATTAAATATTTTATGTCATTTTGTTTTGTTTTGTTTTTTTTTATTTGAAAATCGTTAAAAATAACGACGCTTAACAATCAAGACATGATTCATTACAGTCGGCTGTAGACAAACAGAATGAAATTAACAATTAAAAATTACTTTTTGTACTGAAGCAGAAATAAAAAAAAATTGAAAAATCATTAGAAAAATTTACAAAACAGAAAGATTAAAATGTTAATTAACCAACAGCAGCAGCAGCAACAACAAGATTTCTTTGTTGTTAAATTTGTCTTGTTTTTTTTAACAAATGACATCATTGCAGCGGGCGGCAAAATGAAATAAAAAAAAAAATTAAAACCTTTTGAAAACACTTTTAGAATTCTTATGGACAATTAATCTAAACAGCAATCAAGTACAGACCTTCCGAATCAATAAAGATTATCATAGGATGTTAACTTTAGGGAATAGCACAAGCAAAATATTTCTATTTTATTTCTTGTAGTCGCTGTAGTCTAGTAGGTAGTGTGTTCGCTTATTAGACGTAAATCCCGGGTTCGAGTCCCAGGCCAGACATCAAAACGAAATATGGAAATAAAAAATATTTCTTCGGCGGCTTCCTCTCAGCAGATTTCTGGCAAAAGCTGCCATAAAAAAGTTTCTCAAAAATCTGTCGTTCGGAGTCGACGTTGAACTGTAGGGTCCCGCCACTCAAGGCACACAACATGAGTGATATGAGAAGCTAGGCCGTAATCCTGACTGAAGGCTTGTAATGGCCAATTATGTATGTATGTATGTATGTATGTAAAATATTTCTTTTAACGATCAGCAGTTTTCTGAATAAAAAAGATTGCAATGAAAAGTTCGTTAAAAATCTGTCATTCGAGATCGCCTGTAAGTCCCGACATTTGTGAATAAAATACACACAGCATGGATGGTGAGAGAGGCTAGGTTGTAATCCTAACTAAAAGGAGGAAATGACCAGTTAAGTATGAAGAAAGTAAGGCCTCATTCGTCAAGGAATATCCGGCACCTAACCTAACCTGCATTTATCTACGCAGCTGCTAACATTTATAGATAAAATACATACAATCTAAGTGGTGTGAGAATCTAGGTTGTAATCCTGACTAAAGGGTTGTAATGTAAGACCTCATTCGTCAAGGAATGTCCGCCACCTAACCTAACCTGCATTTATCTACGCAGCATATATAGATAAAATACACACAATCTGGGTGGTGTGAGAATCGAGGTTGTAATCCTGACTAAAGGGTTGTAATGACCAGTCAAATATTAAGTAAGTGGGACCTTATCCTTCAAGGAATGTCCACTACCTAACATAACCTGCTGATTGACTATAAAGCTGTCTGTTCATCTCTCAGGTTATTCTGTATTTCACTTTGATGTCCTTAATGCATTATGACTAAGTATTAAGTACCATACAGTGAGCGCCATAAGTGAGTCAACACCCACTATAAATTTAAATTTTCTATTATGTATGTTCTTAAGTATAAAAAAAGATCCTTTATCATGAATTGTTGTTTTTGTTTTAACATTTTATAAGTAAAAAATAAACGTTTTTATTTTTGAAAATTTATTCGACTATGTATTCTCATTTACTTTTCTCGCTATCCTACAAAAATGAAATATTTCAGTGGTGTTTACTCACTTTTGGGGCTCACTGTATAGTACAATGCAGGCAGTCATAATGCATTGTGGACATCAAAGTGAAATGCAGAACAACTTGAGAGATGGACAAACAGGTTTATTGCCATTCAGCAGCTGTAGCTTAAGTTAAGGGGCGGACATTTCTTAAGCGGTTCCTATGTTCACTGTTCCTATACAATTTGTTACACTTTCCGTTATGTTTACAATGTTGCCAATTTGCTAAATTGAAAGCAGTTTTCCTAACCCCCCCAAACTGATATGAGGCTGTAGGAGCTCTGCTAAGACTAGGCCACAAGAAAAAAATTTTTTAAATTCTTTTTTCATTCATTTCATCGAACACTTTACTTTGTTTGTTTTCAAATTCAAAAAATTTATTTCATACAAGAAACTTTGTTTCAAATTCTTTTAATTGCAATGATTTGTCTCGAAACAAATTTAACAGAAATTTTTTGAAAATATTTTAAAAAAATTAGAAAAAAATAAAAAAAAAACAATTTTTCTAAAGACTTAAAACTGTCATGAATTTCTTAATTGGCCAAACCAAAGAAACACAAAACAAGTTGAAATAAATTTACAATTTACACTGTAAAGGCTTTACAACAAATAGAATCACGTACAAATACGGATTGTTTTTATTTTTCAAAAAAAAGCCGAAAACAAGAAAAAAAATTTTAAAGAAACTTTTCCTTAAAAGCCCAAATCATCGTAGTGGTGGTAATTTGTTTACAACAATTAAGCAAAAGAAAAAATTAAATTGTAAGTTTTTGTTTATGGCTCTAAAGGCTTTTCAAATTAATTATTGAAAAATCAAATGGAAAACGTTTTTTTTTATTGGAAAGCCATTACCCCCAGACACACACTTGTCTTTAGTAAAATTTCCTTTCGATGATTATGCATCGCATAAAGAAATTGTTTTTATGACCTTAAAGAGTTAAATCAACTTGAATCATCAACCAACCAACTACCTGCATAACCATAATTTTCTTCTTTAAAAGAAAATTACAAACTGGCCTCACTAAATAGAGTCTAAAAAAAAAACAGAAGAAAAGTGTTTCTTTTTTTTTTTTTTTGTAATGAAAAGCAACTCCCCAAGTAACGTAAGACAGACAGACAGACAGGTAGGCTTTCAAAATGCTCTGAAGATGATGACAAGTTAACACAGGCACAGTATGAATGAAACACGAACACAAGAGATGTTGCAAGTACAACAACGAGGCAGACACTTTATAAAATTGCAACAACTACAACTAAAAAAAAATAAAATTCAAAAAGAAGAAATAAAAATACAAATAAAAATTGCAAAAATCTTCATCATCAGCATGATTATCAAGCTCTACCATCTTCATGAGCGTCATCATCATCATCATCAGCATTTGAACATTTGCAATTACGACTGCTGCAACAACGGCAACTGTTGCAACATTATGTAATATTTCTATTTACAGCTGCATGCAGCAGCATAAGGTAGAAATAGAAAAACGGCAACGATAATAACAACAAAAAAGAAAATTACTTTGCCAGTCTGTCTGTATTTGCTGTTGGTATTTTGGCATGTTTTATGGAAAAAAAAAATTGCAGAAAATTAATTTTTTTTGTTTTAATTTTATAAAAAATTTCACACGAGTTTATTCACTTTTTTTTTATGACACACTGTAATAATAAAAATCGAAGAATTTCGTTTTTAAATTCAAATTCAATAAAAACTATTAAAGAAAAGGCAATAAACTAAGGAATGGACATAAAAAAAATTTCGGTCAAACTTTTTTTTGCTTCTACTATATTAGAGAGGCCTCTCTCTAGTCACAATCACAGTTTGGCTTCTCACACCACCCACGTTGTTTGTGTTCCATTTTAGCCACAAGCGGTGATAGGACCTACAGTTTAACACGTTCACGCCGGCGCTTAAATTCATGGTTCGCTCTATCGGACGGCAGCTGTTTGGAACAATACAATGGTATCGTTTACAGTTTTGTGTATTTTTTCGGGAATTCGTCCCATCCTCATTAAATCTTTTGAATTTTTACGGTGAAATATAACAGCGTGACTCTCTATTTTTTTTCGACAGTCGAACTGTTAAACATCTAAATATTTGGTATTACGTGTGTTCTAATAGGATGCTTAAGTGCGGGCCACCGGTGGTACACGCCGCCCGATGAAGCAGTCTAGTGCGGGCCACCGGTGGTACGCGCCGGAGTGAACGTGTAAACGACGACTCCAAATGACAGATTTTTGAGAAACTTTTCAAGTTCATTTTATATATTCTCACGTTCGTGCTGAGAAATTGCAAAAAAATATTTTCTTCACATTGTGTTTTGCTTTATATACCTGAGCAACGGTTTGAACCACAGGCTTACAATCTTATATGGAAATACTACCTACTAGACTAGGCCGAATTCTATTTGAAAAAAAGGGGGTAAATTCTTTGCTTGCAAAAATAACAGACCCTTTGATGCACATTACTAGCCCATTCGCTGCCAAGGACGAGTATACTCGTCTTTGACAGGGTATCCCGCACTGCCAAGACGAGTATACTCGTCCTTGGCAGCGAATGGGCTAGTAAAACGTACGCAAATACGAAAAACGATATCGAGTCCTTCTGCCTTCCTATTGCCAACGACGAGTATAATCGTCTTTGATTTTCTGCTTGTAAATAATTGTGTATGATAATATATGTGCTCTTACCAAGAAATAACAGGGTTTTGGTAAACAATAACACTCAAAATGTAAATGACAATGGGAATGACTTCATATAATTTAGGCTTGGTAGCGAATGGGTTAGACCATAAATCTAAAGTACCGTAGGAAGAACCATTACCATTAATTCAGGGCAATATGCCCGTGAAAAAACTACATTTGGTACGCATTCTCGGACCTTATTGTTTCGAAAACGTTGTAGAAAGAATCCTTACAGTCAATTCAAATTGCTACGACCGTAAGAAAACTGAATTTTTGCGTGCAAATGAAGATTATAAATTGGCCTGTATGTGATCTCAATAGCACGATGCCACAAGCCACACAGAAAGAGCCACCAAAATAATGCAATTTAACTTCATTCAATTATTTTGTCTGATATAACGTCAAACACCGTGTCTACATGGATAGCTGGAGCATTTAAAACTAATATTATCATGTTATCGCTGAAATACCATCCAAAATGTGTTATCGAAAGTTATCGAAAACTATTCCAACAAAGAATAAACTATTGTATGCAGTCCAAAGACTTTAATTTAAATGAAATTGTATTTCGTGTAGAATGCCAAGGTCCAGGGACTAGAGTGAAATCAAAGTGTCATCGAAATCATAGCATTAGGGATGTGATATACATACAAATTTACTTTTGGAATAAAAAAATTGAAAAACTTTTATAACTCCTAAGCTGTTCTAACTCGGCTAGATAATGATGTCGTGCTAAGATAATGATAAAGGGTGTTTTTTATAGAGGTATAGAACTTTAAGTTGGCATTGCTTGATGAAGATGGCGACCGATTTAACAGCTGTCAAGTGATTTATTCTCAGTTTGGTTTGGCAATTCATCATGAATTTTATTTCGAAAATAATGGTTCTGTGCGGAAAACGTATCTCGCACTACGTCCATTTTATCGTCGACAAAATCGTCCATCAGAGCAGTTAATTCGATTAACCATGGAATGTTTTCGCACCACGTTTACTCTTATTGATAACTCGCATCCCCAGAGACGCTGTACGGTGCGTACAGAAGAAGCTATTGCTGCTGTAGAGCGTAGCATTGAGGAAGACCCGAATGAGTTCATCCGCCATCGAGCACAGGAATTGGATTCCTGAATTGAATAACCATGATGTCCAGGAGATGTGGTTTCAACAAGACGGCGCAACACGTCACACAGCTCGTGCCACAATAGATTTATTGAAACACACGTTTGGTGACCGAATAATTTCACGTTTTGGACATGTGAATTGGCCTCCAAGATCTTGTGATTTAACACCGCTAGACTACTTTCTGTGGGGCTATGTAAAGTCATTGGTCTATGCGGTAAAGCCACAAACGCTTGATCATTTGGAAGACAACATTTGCCGATATACGGCCACAAATGTTGGAAAAAGTCATCGAAAATTGGACGTCCAGATTGGACTACATCCGCGCCAGCCGTGGCGGTCATATGCCAGAAATCATATTTAAAATGTAATGCCACAAGATTATCTTTCGGAAAAATAAAATTCATGTCAATCGAATAATCCATCGTTGTTTTATTGCAACTTAAAGTTCTATACCTCTATAAAAAACACCCTTTACAATATAATAACAATTTCTATAAATTAATGAATTTGTTAAAGTTGTTTTTGTTTAAAATTTTCCAAATAAGAGTTTTTTTAAATCACTTACCTTATAAACACCATCAACTAGCTTTGTTATTTCCTCGGACTCCATGTTGCTTTAATTATTAGGTTTTGCTGATGAATTTTTCTTTTTTTTTCTAAAAAAAAATTAATATTTTAATTGAAGAAACTCAATTTTTTAAATTTTTTTCACACTTTTTTCTTCTTTTTTGTTTAAATTACTTTTAATTATGGATGTTTTGTTTTTAACTAAAATAGCAAATTTACATGATAATTATTGAGATGAGTTATTTTCGTATTTAAATTTATTTAAATTATGTTGCACACACACACACGCAGAATTAAAAAACCGTAACCGTAAACCGAAAACCAAATTCACTTTCAGTGGCGTTGAACAGTTTACAACGAAAATAATTTCACTTTCTAAAAGACAAAAAAAAAATACTCGCGCGCCAAGTAATGTAAGGAGGAAAAAAAGAAACAACAAAAAAAAAATATGTTAAACGTCGCATATGAGTTATAAAAAACGAAAACAAAAAAAAATCATGAAAAATGTTTGTGTCTTAAGTCTTTTGTATGGCAGGCAGATTTGGTTACAGTGAGCACAAGACATGACCGTGCTTGTATCTTAAGTCTTTCGTTTCATTATTTTACTAACTGCTTTTAAGCATAAGCATAAAACACACTCAAAAACATTGTAATGCCTGCCTTAAGGCATTTGAACTGAGTGGAAAAAAGTCTGCACTCTTTAGATTAATAAAAGGAAAAACAAAAACAAAACAAAACAACCCGTTTAACTTGTTATTATTGTTGTTGCAATAATAGAGCTTCCTGCTTGGTAACCGTTCATTGTAAATAAAGCATTTAACTGTGTTTAATGGCCGGCAAAAGGTTACTAAACATTCGCATTTACACTCGTATTTACACTTACACTTCCATTAGTTTTACTCTTACTTTACTTGTTTAATGAAACTTGTATAAAAGGAAAGAATCTGTTTTTATTTATTACAGTTACAAGCATAAAAAAGTGCATCGTTATGTATACACAAGTGTAAGTAAAACAATGAGTGAAAACAACCAGTTTTTCTAGCTTTCTTTTCTTTAAACAGAAATCAAAACAAAACTTTACTCTCACACACAGAACTCTCTCTCTCTTTCTCTGTGTATTGCATTCATTCACTTAATTTTGATATTTCTTGCTTCCTTGCTTTAAGTAGTAAATGTTTGTTGTTGTTTAACTCATTAAACAGCTCAATCAAGACGACACAACATTGTCATCCTTGTGATTTTTTTTTTTCGTATTTTTTTTTTTTCGTGCGCCTGCCTTGCTCTTAATGAAATCAATGACTATTATTTCTTGTTATTGTTGTTGCTGTTCGTTCGTTTTTTAATGAACATGTTTGATGATTTACACACGCAATATTATTATTATTTTTTGTTGTTGTTGTTTATCTTCCTTGTTTATTGTATAAAAGTATAGTTTTTGTTGTTATTATGGATATTTGTCACGTTTTGTTATTATTATTACTGATTATTTTTCTTGTTGTTTTTGTTTTTGTCTATTTATTTTATTTTTTTTTCTTTTACTTGTTTAATAAACAGCCTCTTTTATTTGAGTTGTATTACATGCTCCAAGTGATAACATTTGTTGTTAGCACTGTTGTTGTTGTTAACGATGAATGTAAATTGCTTGCATTGTTTACAACACATTAAGTTTTGTGGTTAAATTGCTGCAATTAAAATCGAATGAGAGAAAGAAAAGAAAAAAACAAAATATTAATAATTATAAATTACAATCAAAACTATGCATAAAGAAAATTTAATTAAAATTTTTAATTATTTTTTATTCAAATTAACACTTTTTTCATATAAAAAAGAGGAAAAAAAAACAAAAATAACATTGAACATAAAAGTTTTACAGTTGAGAGTGTAATACACTCTTTGCTATGACTCTCCTTACTGATAACGGAATTTAGCAAATTCCATTAATATTCATAGTATTCTCTAGTAAATATAGAAGAGAGCGAAAAGGAGATAGAGAGAGAACTTTAAGAGAAATATTCCTTTTTAAAAACATAGGGCTAAACGAGTTTTTATTTGTAAACAAAGAACATAACAATGAAAATAAAAGTGAAATTCAAAGCCACTCACAAGAGCTGGAGTAGTTATTACACTCTTTAAGTAAAATGTAACGGAGCTGAAATAATATCAGTATTCTTATGCGAGAATTAGCCGAATGTTCCCAGAACGTTCTCGAGCTTACGTTCGTTTCTAGGCTATGAAAAGCAATGAGTCTGATTACTAAACTTTAATATACAATGAGCGCCATAAGTGAGTCAACACCCATTATAATTTTAAATTTTCCCTCTTATTGTTATGTTCTTATTTTATTAGTACACTAAAAAGCAATATAAATTCTGACCGAAATTACATACAATGACCTCCAAAAGTGAGTAAACATCACTGAAATAATTCATTTTTGTAGGATAGCGAGAAAAGTAAATGAGAATAGTCGAATAAATTTTCAAAAATAAAAACGTTTATTTTTTACTTATAAAATGTTAAAACAAAAACAACAATTCATGATAAAGGAACTTTTTTTATACTTAAGAACATAATAGAAAATTTAAAATTATAGTGGGTGTTGACTTACTTATGGAGCTCACTGTATATAAAGTATACTGAAATGCTTCCTTCAATACTGTTCTCCTGCAAGCTTGAGGACTCTGTTCGGTATCAGTAAGAATAACTTCCTGCCTACCTATTATTTGATGTCTCCTTATAAAGCACCCTGAAATGTCTACTCCCAACCCTGTTATACTACAAACTTTACGATGCTGTTCGGTATCAGTAAGAATAACATCCTGCCTGCCTAGTATTTGATGTCTCCTTCTGAGATGCATTAATGCCGCGCAAGCCTGTGTTCTGTAAATTCCTTCACCTTATCATGGGGTCTACATTTTGAACGTGAATCGATCCCTATCCTCAACCGCGTAACAGGCCTTACAACGATTACTATTTGAATTTGGTGAGAATACTTTTTAAAACCTCTTTAGTTTTGGCAAAGAAACCTTCAAATAATAATGAAAACAGAATAAAAAGTCACGGTGTTAGACAAAAACGTGCAATTCCTTCAAATTTAAATCTGAACTTCAGTTGTTGTATTATTTTTTGGTTTGAAAAAATAGTTTCAGTTTTAAAACTTTAAATTGATTGATTGCTTAGAAAAGATAAATTAGCCTTTGATTACAATCGAAGCATTCAAACAATAGCCGCTAATTTATTTGAAAATTGGAAGAAAAAAAAATCGTTAAAAGTTTAATTCTCTTTAACGAGCTTTAATGGGAAATTCAAAAAAATTTTAAAGCCTTTAAAACAACAATAAAACTTGATTGCTATGAATTTAGATAAAATTAGCTTGAATATTTTACTATTAGTAAGTTTACTTGCAGGTCATTAGGGCTAGAGTGATATACATGCAGTATGTGCGCATGAAAAAGAAATCGAAACGCTTGCCTATATGTATTTACAATACAGGATCTGTAAAGACGAAAAAAAGAATGAAGCTGTCCTAAACTTGTTGAGTACATGCTTAGCATTATGTTGCAGATGTTCGCTGTGATCAGATAAGGATAGTTATCATAGGTCCAAGCAGCTTCATTGGAAGTTCCAGGTAGTTCTAGCAGTAGGGGAATAGCAAACCTTTAGTATAACAGCATTGGCCACATGTGGCCTTTAAAACCCTTTTTGTTTAAGCTTGATTAACTCTAAACAATAACAAAAGACTTAAGCCACAAACTTTATGCATTTTTTTGCTATACTCTTGGGCAATACACGTATCTACAGTGCTGTTCAAAAAAAAATAAATTCACCTGCTCTCCGAAAGGTTTACTAGTCATCTCTTATGCAAAGGAGTATATGTAAAAAAGTAACTGCACTTTGTTTACTGGCCTCTTATGAATATAATTCCGATACATTTCATAAATTTGGAGCGTGACTCTTCTTTAATTAATTGCAAGATGTTGATCGTGGTGAATCTATTTTATTGAACAGCAGTGTTGTAGTTACTCTCCTTATCATTTAATTGCTTACATAGGTATTTAAGGATTGTGTCTCTCGTTTCATCAGTTAGAGTATGGCAAAATTTTCTTATGATAATTGCTTTGATTTTTTGTGAATTCAAATATTTATCATCTTCATTACTAAACAGTTTGTTGTTGTAGTTTGTATGTTTTTATTTAAATTTGAATATCATACCGTATAATTTACTCAATTATACTCACAAAAACATAACTACTTTGATGGATTTTTCTTTGTTGCTTTAGCATTCGATAATCAATCGATGGCCATTTAAAATGTGAATGAACTCGTCTGTATAAGTTTTCGTCTCGTTTCGTTTTTTTGTTTCTCTGTTTATAATTTTTCGTTTGAATCTCAAGCACTAATTTTAAAATTAAATACGAAAATTTATGAACAACACACATCATCTTCATCATTATGATCGTAATTTTCTTGGCATTTTTTTCATACATGACATCGACTGAGATTTAAATTCAAAATCAATGTTTTGATTGTTCTTCTGCACAAAGAAACAAAAAAATATGAAGACGAAAATAAATTTGCTCAAAACTTTTATAAACAACAACAACAAAAATTTAATATTAAAGGGTATAAGTCAGCTCTTAAGGCTAAGAAATCTTTCAGATAAACAAAGAACGAATGCGTTTCATCACTGAAGAATATTTTTTTCGAAAATTTTTTATCAAATATACCCTCCATAAATCGGGTAAAATTCGATAACATTTAAAAATGTACAGTTTTCGTACCTAGTGGGCTGGATAGATATTATATTAAGGATTCCAAAAATTTAGTTAATGTAGGGTAACCTTTAGGACCGGAGATAAAGCCGAAGCTAAAAAAAAAGTGGTTGTGAAGATAGATTTTTAAAATCTATCTCCCTAGACGCAAACCAAGTCAGTTAACAGAGCTCTGTTAAGTTACTAAAACACAAAGAGCTCTGTTAAACAATTAATTAAAGGCTAGGAAAGAAAAACAGGAAAAATTAATTAAATTCCCGGGTAAAATAAGATTAAAACAGCAAAAGTTCATAAAACAAGTCCTATAGTAAGTTGCCGTGGTCTAGTAGGTAGTGCGTTGGCTTATTAGACGAAAGGCCCGAGTTCGTATCCCAAGTCAGACATCAAAACGAAAATATGAAAATATTTCTTCGGCGACTTCCTCTCAGCAGATTTCTGGCGAAGACTCTGATAGTAAAAATTGCCATGAAAAGCTTCTCAAGAAATCTGTCCTTCGGAGTCGACTTTAAACTGTAAGGCCCGGCACTCTTGTATAAAATTAACGCACACAACATGAGTGGTGTTGAGAAGCTAGGCCGTAATCCTGACTGAAGGGTTGTAATGACCAATTATGTGTATGTATGTATAGTTAATCACAGTTACAAAATATTGCGTAATAAGAACTACAATAAACAGATAATTATACATTTCCGAAAGCTAATGTAATCCGATAAATAAATCAATTATAAGGATAAATCAGGACAACATGGGCGTGTTCAAAAATTAAAATCGATACAAAATCTAGAGGAGATGTTGGTTCAAATGTGTGAGGCTATGTAAGTTCTAATTGGAACATCATTGTGAGGATGATACACTAGCTTTACAGGAGTGTAGTAGCACTCTTGTTAACGTACGCTTCAATACTAGGATAGCCATGTGTAGAAAAGTGTAAAGTCCGAAGTGTTGAAAGAAATTAGGGAAATTCGTTTACGATACACAATTCCTAAGAACTTCAGTGGTTGCTATTTTTCAGTAGGAAAGCTCACAAGCCAACACGATGGCTTAAACGTAAATATTTACATCATAAACCTCTCTTTAAAGCATTAATTTTAAAAATTAATGACTTTCTAGTTAATTTTGGTCAATAATTTAAAGAAGTTTTTTGTTTTTAATTTCAAAATGTTTAAAAAAAAAAATGCCATCGAAAAAAGTGAAAATTTGTTAATTGCACAGTATTAACGCTGAAAAAACAATTAAAAAAATTTTAAAAAGTGAAAATATTTCTTCGTTATAATTTCTGTTTGTTTTTTTTCACTTGCTTTAGTTTAAAGTGTTAATTGTTGTTGGTTTTGTATTCTTTTTGTTTTTTAACACGTTAATTTAATTAAAAGAAAGTTTAATTACTATATAATGGTTTATTTTTATCGTCATAATAAGTCATAAAACCCTTTTTGTTTATGCTTGATTAACTCTAAACAATAACAAAAGACTTAAGACACAAACTTTATTTGTTTTACGAACAGTGAAGTTCGCTTATAGAGAATTTTTTTTAAATTTAAAAACAAATAAATTGAGTGTGAGAAATCAACGAAATTTTTTATTCGATAGAAAGACCAATTGATGTCAACCGTCCTCCATCGCTTCTCTGGGTAAAGCCTTTACTAAATGTAAAATTTTTCATGAATCGGGCGCATAAATTAGATTGACTTTGACCAATGGTATGGCTTTGGTTGGCTTCTCATATACCTGCGACTTAAGAAAACCTCACAAGAAAAAATCTAAACGGATCAAATCACACGATCTGGGTGGCCAGTCCACATCACCTCCACGTAAGATGACTATACAATGTGACATCAGCTGTCTAACACATAACGCCGTCCTGTGAAAATAACATGTCGTTGGCATACAGCTGATTCGATTCAAATCAAATGAGATTGATAATCATAGACCTACAGTGCTCGCCGTTTACATTGATTATCTGGCCTTCGTCGTTGTAAAAGATAACGCCGCCAATCCAAAGTCCATACCAAGCTGTGACCTTTTCGGAATGTCCTCGAAAGCTCTGGAAGCTCATGTGGATTCCTGGCGTTCCAAATTTGACGATTTTTTTTTTTTTTCTTTACGTACCCATTCATTACAGAAATGAACCTCGTCACTGGAGTTAATTTTTCAATGAAAATTGAGTTCAATTGTCAACTGCTACAGAGCCCATTTAGCGAACACAATTCGTAGTCTATGGCCGTTTAACTTCAGTTCCTAAATCAGTTGAATTTTCTGCGGATGCAGATCCAAGTCACGATACAAAATTCACCAAAAATTGTTGCCGAGTCCTTGTGAGTGATGCAAAAAAAAAATGACTTGGATTCTCCTGACTGTTCTCACGAACATATCTTCGATGTACGGCTATTATTCAATTGTTTACTGAACCAGTGGACTCAAATTTATCCACCACATAGCGAATACTCCTTTCGGTAGGGTGATAATGATGATGATGGTAAAATGGGTGAAATCCCAGTTGGAAGGCGGTTATTCATTCATTTTAAATTTTATTCATCATATGCTAGGCGAATTCATGTAATAGGTGGGATTGACTAAACAGCTGATACTATTCCAAGTGTCAAAATTTGTGTGTGTTTGTTGTGCGTGTGTGTTTTGTTGTTAAATTTTTTTTCTCTTCAATTTTTTTTCTTCCTATTTTGACAGCCGAAGGAGTGTTTTACAAAAACAAAATGCCTGTTGTTTTTGCATTGTTGTACTTGTTGTAGAGTTGCGGCTACCTTATATGAATTTGCCGTGATCATATGTGTACTCTACTGTTTTATATGTTTATAAATGACTTTTCCGTTTTTTATTTTCATATTGAATGTGTTTTTTTTCTGTGTTGTTAACCCAGTTAAACAGATTTTAATGACAAAAAATGAATATCTTAAGTTTTTATTAAAAAAAACTTGATTTTATCGAAATTCTTTATAAAACTTTTTCTAAATAATGTTTTATAATCTGCTGGCTGCTGCTGATATCTGTTCTTTGTTTTTTATTGTTCTCTACTAGACGGTTTTTTATGAAAATATTATAAAAGTAGCTTTCAAGTGCCTTTGTTTCTTAAGACACTCCTTCTCGCACTACTTTTCTGATGTGGTTCGTCATTTAAACCACTTGTATCCTTCTGAAAATGGAATACAACTCTCATATATGTATGTATGGAACGATAATGCGAACTTTATTTTGATTCTTCTCAACTGCCTGCAGAAAAGGGTGAAGGGTATCCAATTCCATTGATCCAATAGAACAACGTTGATATATGTATGTCGACAACGGATTTTGGTCCAGCGAAATAAAAGGGATTGTACCCCTCAGAGCCTACATGGCACCAACTATGGATACCAAGTAGCAGACTTACAGTATGCTGACTCTCAATATGTCCAACTTGAGACTCTTAACTCTATGTTATGATGCCAAGTAGCAGACAGTTGGCGGGGTAGGATCTGAGTCGGGTTGAAGAAGAGTTGCATCTCTTTGTAGAAGAATTGACTACTTTCGGATAGGGTTTCTTTGAGGTTCTCTGTGTCGAAAGCGAATGTTCAGGCTGTTTGTTCTATAGGTTTATAATGGGATTAGACGCTGATTCAGATACGTAGAACATGTCTTTCATGTGGAGCACATTCGTTTCTGGTTGATTGATCAATGGATCTTACAATGCATTATAAAGAGAATTCCTTCTGTAGTTGCACTATCCGTACATGGAACTTTCTTCCTGCGAAACTTTTTTCTGTAGATTACAATAAAAGCAGATTCAAACCTAACTTTCATAAACACTAATCTCGCTTTCATCTCTCCCACAACATATTTTCTTAGATCCTATGCACTGTAGGAGTAGGATCCATCTCCTGTGAACTGGTTGTACAGAAAAGTGAAACATAACACCCAAAGTCGCAGTAGTGTAGTAGGTAATGTATTGGCTTACTAGAGGACAGCTTACAAAACTCTGTACTGGCACCTCAAAAGACAAAGAAATATTAAAAACAGTATTTCTATCGGCGACTTCCTCTCAGTAACCTTCTGACAAAACAATTGGCGTAAAATAAATTCCCTAATCTGTTGTCGTCCTTAGCACGATCCACTACTGGATAAAATTAACACACGCTATAGCGTGTATACATGAGTGGTGTGAGGAGCTAGGTTGTAATCCTGACTAAAGGCTTGTAATGACCGGTTAAGAAAGTAAGTAATCGCTTAATGAAAGACCCGATGGGCAATAAAAAGTGATGTTGGAGTCTGTTAGTGACAATATGTTTACGCGTACGGTCCGCAGATGATGAAATTTCATCTGGCAGGCAAGGTGTTAGCAGTTATTTATTTACCTAAGCTGTAACGGCCAGGGATACTGAATGTATCCAATGGAATTGGAACGGCATAAATGTTCTGAAGGAAGAAAACCGTAAAAGAAAGTAAATTACAAAAAATTGTGATAAAATCTGGTACTTTTGATCTCCTATAACTAGAAAGGGCTTCTTAAAATTCTTATTTTGTCTTCTTTAGTTTATGGATTCATAACTACTATCGATTTCAAAATATCACTTCAATTTGATTTTGCAATTATTATTCACGTTCTTTAACGAGCTTTATACCATAACCACTTATTTAAATTATATTTTTAATTTTATTTCTCTCTCGCACACTCCCTCTGTCTCTCTCTCTTTCTCTCTTTCACAGATTTTGCTTAGATAATCTGAAAATATTTTTTTTAATTCTTTTTGTTTAAAAATTTATTGTTGTTGTTGTTGTTTTTATTGCATTTGCTTTATTGTTAAGTGTACACTGTACAGCGCGTCTGTCTGTTTGTCTTACGTTTACAAGTTTGTTGCTTAAGTCTTTTGTTTCTGTTGCTGCTATTGCTGTTATGCTATCTTACAGCTCCGGCTTTAGTCAAGGAATTTCAATTATTTCTTGAACGTTTATATAATGAAAATGTTTGTATATTTATTTGCTCGTAAGTAAGTGTGTACAAATATAAGCAATTGTTTATGAGATTCTAGAGTAAGAAACAGAAAAACAGAAACAAAACCTGCAAATTGTTTACAAAAAAAAAACCATGACAAATAAATTCAATTTCTTAAGAAAAATACAGAAATTTAACAGTCATTTGCATTCTAGTCTTTTAAATAACACTGGGCTACAGAGAACATACGATTTACAGTGAGCGCCAAAAGTGAGTAAACACCACTGAAATAATTCATTTTTGTAGGATAGCGAGAAAAGTAAATGCGAATACATAGTCAAATAAATTTCCAAAAATAAAAACATTTATTTATGACTTATAAAATGTTAAAACAAAAACAACAATTCATGATAAAGGAACTTTTTTTCTATACTTAAGAACATAATAGAAAATTTAAAATTATAGTGGGTGTTGACTCACTTATGGCGCTCACTGTAGATTCTTATAAAATTAAGTTGTAGCATGCAAAAGCTGAACATTTTTCCCCATCACAGGGTTTATGAATTTCAAAAAAAGAGAATATGTTTTGATTGCAAATTTTTGTGTGCATAATTTTGTTGAGCAGTGTTATGTTTTGCCATACAAAAAAGATTAATCTAAAACAGGTGATTCATATCAAATAATAAGAATATTTTATTTGAGCATAAACTTGACGGGCAACACCTTCAAAAAAACAAAAAACAAGTACTTGAAATGAATGACAAGCTCCGTCATCGGTTTAGGTAAGCCTTGTAAACAAATATGTGATGCCATCATTTAAAATTGTATACAATCAAACTGGTTCTAAGCAAATAAAATCTAAAGCAATCGAAAGTCGAAAATCGGAGGACGATTAGGAAAGTTGAGATTGCACGGATCACAATTCAGTATAAACAGAAGAGCTAATAAGGGGAAGCCAGCAAAAGTGCAAGCTCAAGCATTTGGAGAGGAGCTACAAATGAAGGAATGTGGTGTCTAACGCATTCTCTGGGGTTAACAGTCACTTCTATTTGCCTATAAATACCACTTAAAACGACATGAATTATTAAAAAGAAAAAAATAACAAGAATTTTTCGAATAAAATTTAAAATTAAAATTATGTTCTCATTTCTTGTAGGGGAAAAGCAGTTGAAATATGTATAGGGTGTTTTTTATAGAGGTATAGAACTTTAAGTTGCAATAAAACAACGATGAATTATTCGATTGACATGAATTTTATTTATCCGAAAGATAATCTTGTGACATTACATTTTAAATATGATATCTCGCATATGACCGCCACGGCTGCCGCAGTTGTAGTCCAATCTGGACGTCCAATTTTCGATGACTTTTTCCAACATTTGTGGCCGTATATCGGCAATAACACGGCAAATGTTGTCTTCCAAATGGTCAAGCGTTTGTGGCTTTACCGCATTGACCAATGACTTTACATAGCCCCACAGAAAATAGTCTAGCGGTGTTAAATCACAAGATCTTGGAGACCAATTCACAGGTCCAAAACGTGAAATTAGGCGGTCAACAAACGTGTCTTTCAATAAATCGAAATAAAATTTCACTATTTGCAAGCGTTGTTCAGGCGTGAGTCTAATCATGATAAATTGCCAAACCAAACTGAGAATAAATCACTTGACAGCTGTTAAATCGGTCGCCATCTTGAAAAGTAATGCCAACTTAAAGTTCTATACCTCTATAAAAAACACCCTTTATAACAACCGGTTTAACTTTTTATTGCCAATTTTTTTTTGTTTTTTTTTTATTTCTTCATTCGTTACTGTACATCTTTTGTTAATAATTAGCCAGCGGCATATAAAATAAACAAATAAATTTAAAAAAATTCAACAAAACCCCGGCATTTTTTTCTTTTTTTGTTCTAAATAAAGCTGAAGAATTTATTCAAAAAAATTTTTTGAAGTGAAACAAATTTAACACAAATTTCTAATTTAAACAATAAATTAAAAAAAAAAACAAAACAAAAATTCCCATCCCATATTAATAATTTAATCACAAAAACATGATTTGAAAGAAAATAAAACAAAAGAAAAAAGAGAAGCTTTTTTTGTTTTTAATTAATTGCCGTCCAAGTTTTTCGAACAAAACAAAGTAAAATCTGTTATTTAGTAATACTAGTAAGTTGCTGCTGCTGTTGTAAGGTAACACCCAAAGAAAAAAAGGTCAAACCTTATAGCCATAAAGAAAAACAAAAAAAAAAACGAAAACCGAAAGAATTTTAAATTAATAGAATCCATGTTTTACCAAAAAAAATTTTGTAATTAGAATGCTTTAATGTAAATTTGAAGGCCATAATTTATGGAAATTATGTGGAGATCAACGTCTGATGAGGCGGTAACCAGCAGAACTTGTGGTATTTTTTATGAGAAATTTATGGAAACACGTTT
The DNA here is from genome assembly GCA_930367235.1 of Sarcophaga rosellei. Classification (NCBI taxonomy): domain Eukaryota; kingdom Metazoa; phylum Arthropoda; class Insecta; order Diptera; family Sarcophagidae; genus Sarcophaga; species Sarcophaga rosellei. Next base: position 6,715,747 of record OV884020.1, on the reverse strand, counting down.
TTAAAGAAATCGATTAAAGAAATATTATCAAAAAAAAACAAACCCAGTAACCTATGTTTGCATATTCTATTAAATTTTTCAGTTATCGATAAAGCATTGGTGATTACAGGCCAAAAAAATATCCATTAAATTTGAGAATAAAATTACACACAATCAACCTCCTTTTTTCGTTTTCATTATCATTTCAATGCTTTATCCAAGTTATCGATAAAACATTGGTGACTACAGGCCAAAAAGAAAATGTCCATTAAATTTGAGAATAAAATTACAAACAATCGACCTCTAGGGTGGTTGTCCTTTTTACGTTTTCATTATTATTTCAATGAAGCGTTTATTTCATTAGAAAATTGGAACCACGTCTTGACCATTCTAAAGGAAATACAATGTCCTTTAAATTACAAAATCTCGATTTGTTGCAGCAATCGATACCTCTGAGATAGTTCTTACTACCAGATAGTATTACCATCACAGGTATAGTCTTTGACTTAGTTTCACAAAAACAAGAATAAAGCTACTGGACTACTACAGTGCCTTCCAATCGACAGAAAACACCAAACGGCGCGCGGATAGGACTATTAAGGATAAAAATGTCTTTAAGAAGAATATTAGCACATAATTTCTAATAGCCAAGTGGCTGTCAAAACACTATATATATGATCCTCTTACTCCTCTAGGAAGCATAGGGCCGCAAAACACTATGACCACCTCAAAAACATTTTATGGCTGCCGTGAATCTCTCAATCCGATGACAGAGTACTACGATACTCACATTAAATGGGCAAGCGGGACATAACCATTGAAGTTTCCGGTGACTTCTCTATATTGGGAATACAAACATACATACATTATTTGTCATTACATTCCTTTCAGCAAGGATTACGACATAGCTTTTCACACTATTTATGTTGTATAGGTTAATTTTACGCACAAGTGTCGTGTTTTCTACAGTTTAAAGTCGATTCCGAACGACAAAGTTTTTGGGAGTTTTCGTAGAGTTTTTGTCAGAAATCCGTTGAGAGGAAGTCGCCGATAAAATATTTTTTATATTTCGATGTCTGACCTGGGGTTTAAACCGAGGTGTCATGTTTAATAAGGCAACACATTTCCTACTAGACTACGGTGACTTCCTATATATTGCGGAATACCATTGAGAACTTCCAAGCTTAGAGTACAGAGTGCAGTAAGAGATTCCATTCAAGTGAAGGGCATTGTTTACGGATAAGATGGCACAACAAGGTTGAAGACTCTTGGAGCGCGCTATTGTCAACATCTAAGCGTAAAATTATTTCTTCTGGAAACTTGTCAATACAATAAAGCTAACATCACTTCGGTGTGTGAGTCTCATGGCATTGTCTTGTTGAAACCACTTGCCGCCCACTTACAGTCCTAAATATTGACAATAACAAAAAATTCTTCAGGAATAATTTTCGGCAAAGTATCCACCCAATGAATACTGCTTCAATTTAATCTAATATATAAAATTCTCGTGTCACGGTGTTAGTGGTTAAACTCCTCCGAAATGGATCGACCGATTTTCATGAAATTTTGTGTGCATATTGGGTAGGTCTGAGAATCGGACAACATCTATTTTTCATATCCCTAAATGTTAAGAGGGCGTGGCAAATCGTTAAAATTGAATATTTAGGTACATATTGATCGTAGACGAATAAATTTTGGTGGATAAATTCGTGGAGTCGATATCGACAATCCCACCAAAAATAGGCGGGACGACCCCCCCCCCCCCTCCCCCCTTCAAGTGATACCTATAACTCTTAAACTACTGAACCGATTTTAACTATTATTTTTTTGTTCGAAAGCTTATCAGGTTTAGATGGTTTAAAAAAAATTCGATATAGCAAAAAGTAGGCGTGGCAAACCTTTAAAATTGAATATTTAGCGACATAGTAATTGTAGACGAATACAATTTGGAGTCGATATCAACAAACTCACCAAAAATTTGCGTGGCCCTCCCCTTTAAGAGATACCTATAAGTCGGCTAATTCGATGGTTTATAACTACATATGTACATATATAACTTCGTCAGCGCTATTACAATAAATATATATAATGTGACCTGTTTTGGGCAATAAAAAAATCAATTTTGGGCGGGACGAAGTTAGCTGGGGCAGCTAGTTTTTATTATAAAATTTTAAGAATTGTTATGGAGGTTTTTTAAAACAATTTAAGATTTTAGAAAACATTTCGAATTTTTAAATATTTTTCTTTGGATCAGATGGTTAGGCTAGGTGGGATACAAGAGATACTTTCTTGTTATGAGTTGGCCACAAATTTAAGAAATTATCCTTTTCAAAAAACAAGCCATTGTTTGAGAACGTCTTATAAACTTGAGTGTATTTTCATTGTCGTCTTTTTTTGCCTTTAGTTGAGCATACTTTTGTGACATTAAATAATTGAAAATAAAAAAAAAAACAATTATAATTACTAACGTTCAATGTTTGTTAATGTTTTAAACCTGTAATGCAAACACAAAACGACCAAGAAAACAAAAAACATACATAGTTTTTCTATGCCATAAAACAACATCAGAAAATAAACTTTATTAAGAACAAGGTAAACGTCTATACAATGAAATGCAAAAAATTCTTTTAACAACGTTGTTATATAAAAAGCAAAAAAAAAAAAAAACGATAAAAACCGATAAAAATAAGAATAAAAATTTACATAAAAAAAGAAACCTGAAAGCAAAATATTATTTGTTTTCATTTTTTTCGCTTTACTTTTATGTTTAATTTCTAAAGGTTCTTTAAAAATGAGGTTCTCTTAAATGAACTGAACTGCTTTTAAATAAGTTTTCTGTTTTCTCTCTCTTTGTCTGACACTTGACCTCTTTCCCTTCACACAAAAAAAAAAGCAATTTCATTAACCGCCTAACATTATGGTAAACACGGTTCATTTAATTTATTTTTTATTACAGTTTTTCTTCATTTGATTACCCCTCCCGCCTCATTTAAATAAATTAAATCTTGTTGTTGTTAACAAGTGAGAGAAAGAACATAAAAATACCTTCAAATTACAGAAATACCAAAAAATTCAGCGGCTTTTTTAGAAGTATTTCCAAAAAAAACCAAGAAAAAACGAAAATCACTACAAAACATAGAATTTAATTTTTCTTTTTTAAAATACAACACAATTGTTATAACATTTAGACAAATTAACCAGACATTGGCTAGTAGGTCAAGACCGGTCATTAAAGAAACCTACACACCAAAAAAAAAATTTCATTAAAAATAAAATCTAAAGAAAACCTGACACATTCCTTTATGACGCCAATAAAAAAAGTCTTTAAATTTGACCACAAATATTATTTTTCTTAAAAACGACGTAACACCAAAGTTTCTATAGAAAATTCAATAACAACAAAATTTTGCATGGAAAGTTCGATAACAGAAAAATTTCTATAGAAATTCTCTATAGAATCTTCGATAACACCAAAATTTCCATGTGAACGTTCGATAACAAAAAAATTGCTGTAGAAAATTTCCATAAAAACTTCGATAAGTGAAAAATTTCTAAAGAAATTTTTTATAGAAAATTCGATAACACCAAAATTTCCGTGTGAAAGTTCGATAACAAAAAAAATTCGATAAGAGAAAAAATTTCTATAGAAAATTCGATAACACCAAAATTTCCGTGTGAAAGATCGATAACAAAAAAATTTCTATAAAAAATTCGATAACAGAAACATTTCTATAGAAATTCTCTATAGAATCTTCGATAGCACCAAAATTTCCATGGAAAGTTCGATAACAGAAAAATTTCTATAAAAAATTCGATAAAAGAAAACTTTCTATAGAAATTCTCTATAGAAAATTCGATAACACCAAAATTTCCGTGTGAAAGTTCGATAACAAAAAAATTTCTATAAAAAATTCGATAAGAGAAAATTTTCTATAGAAATTTTGTATAGAAAATTCGATAACACTAAAATTTCCATGGAAAGTTCAATAACAAAAAAATTTCTATAAAAAAATTCGATAAGAGAAAAATTTCTATAGAAATTCTCTATAGAAAATTCGATAACACCAAAATCTCCATGTGAAAGTTCGATAACAAAAAAACTTCTATAAAAAATTCGATAAGAGAAAAATTTCTATAGAAATTCTTTATAGAAAATTCGATAACACCAAAATTTCCATGTGAAAGTTAGATAACAAAAAAATTTCTATATAAAATTCGATAAGCGAAAAATTTCTATAGAAATTTTCTATAGAAAATTCGATAACACCAAAATTTCCATGTAAAAGTTCGATAACAGAAAAATTTCTATAGAAATTTCGATAACAGAAACATTTCTATAGAAATTCTCTATAGAAAATTCGATAGTGATATAATAAATTTTTTCGATAACAAAAATGTTTTCCATAACAACAAACAAATTTTTCAATAGCAAATAAAGATAAAGTTTTCGATAACAAATTTTCGATACATTTTTTTTTTCGATAAATTTAAATAAAGAATATTGCGATAACAGAAATTCTTTTTACAACCATTACTGACTATTCAAGAATGAATTTTAAATAAAAACATAATAGAGAGAATGCTGAGAGACTATAAATTCTTATAAACAGTATTTTCCAAAGCCGAATTGAATAATTTGGAAGTTTATTAAATTTATTTCGGATTTATTAAATTACTGTTGCTTTATAGGCGGTGCCGTGCAAATGCCTTTAATTTCCTTAACTGGCTGGAAATTGAAAGATACGACAAGACGCCAGTATTTATTTTTACACTCATTTAAACGTTGGCGTCAGTGTCAAATTGTTTTTGATTAGTTTGGATGTCTCCCATAGAGAAGAGCTTAAAACGTATTTGGTTATTCATCTCTACTGCCACTTCTAAGGTGTTTTGTCTATCTTTTTTCTCCTGTTTTTCGTTTTTTTTTTGTTTTTGATTGTTAATAAAACCCACTTGCTGTAACTGCAGGCTGCCTATTGCCTGCCCCTCTCATTTTTTTTCCTACAATTGTAGAGTGTTTGGTTCTAAGATTTGCATACAAGATGCATTGGAATCAGACGTTAAAACGTATGCTTGGTGTGGTTATTTATTATAGACACAGATTTATGGTTGTAGTTTCATTACTTGACATAAAATTCAATGGAATCAGTGAGTCTTTTTTCAGTTTTTTTTGTTTTTTGTTCTGATTTTCTTTGGCTTTTTGCTTCTTCATAAAGACAACAAACAAACAAACAAGTTTCGATTACTAATGAGCAATGAAATAAAAGTGAAATATCGTTCGTTGTTTTCTATTCGTTCTGTGTAGGAATGTGGGGGCTTGTTACGGGTCGTCTCTTCTGTAAGAGTTGTAAGTGAAAGATTCATAAAATAATTATGCAGAGGAATTTAATGAATTTTTTCTATTAGTTTTTATTGTTATTTATGACTACGGACAGGCCTATTTATAGAGAGTTTCAAATATCTGTTTACAAGATAAAAGGAATTTGAAAAAATTTATCAATTGACCTGAGAAAGATTGAGAAGCTATGTCGTAATCCTGACTGTAATGGCCAATTATGTATGTATATGTATGTATGTATCAATTGACCTTCGATAACATTAATTATGAAAATTTTGCTATCTATCTGCGGTTTATATTTATTTTTCTTGCATAATTTGAACATGAAATGAACGTATTTTTTATATTTAATTTTTAAATTATTTTATTAAAATAATTTTCTTATTATTTTTTACGAGCATAATAAAAATAAAACAATTATTATTATGGTTATTATTAAATTTTGTTATTATTGTTTATCAAGGTTGATAATCTGCTGACAATTACTTACACGCATAGCCACTAGGCCATTGACGACAGTTGATTGCATTAAAAAAGTTTGTAGCTTAAGTCTTTTGTTTTGCTTTATGATTACGCTCTAAACGCGTTACAAAGAAATGTTTGTTTAACAGTTTGGAAAGAATGAATTCATTGTTGTATTATTGTTAAACATTGTGTGAAATTAATGTTAATGGGAAAAATTTATGAAGTGCCAAATAAGAAGAAAAAAAAAACACGCACTCGACAAGTAAATATTTTTTTTTTGTATAATTTCTGTAAAAAAAAAGAAATACATAAAATAATTTTAACCACAAAAAGAAAAAATCAATATTTAGCCAAACAAATAGTTGAATTAAAATTTCACAAAATTGGAATTATATACAATAAACAAAATTTTTGTTATCAAATTTTTCATAGAAATTTTTTTGTCATCGATTTTCTGTTATCGGATTTTGTAAAGAAAATATCGATAATATTCTATCGATATTATATCGAATTTTCCACAGACAATTTTTTGTTATCGAATTTTCTGTTATCGAAATTTCTATAGAAAATATCGATAATATTCTAAAGAACAATTCTGTCATTGAACTATGTTTTAAGAAAACTATTGTTAGCAAAAATATTCTGAAAGAAAAAGTCTGTTATCGATCATGTTTCGAAGGGGAATTTCAATTATCGAAATATATCTATTATTACCTTCTGCTTTTGCATTTCGTTGACGATTTTCTCAAGGAATATATAAAGAAATATTGTATCATTGAAAATATTTAGAAGTTAAATGGCTATTGTCCAAATAATTTCCAAAGAAATTAAATTTTCTGCTATCGAAAATTATAAAAAAATATTTTTGCTACCGAAAATTTCCCGAATAAATGTAAATTAATGAAAATTTTTAAAAAATTAAACATTTTCTAACAACAATGTATTTCTACATTAAATTTTCTGTTATCGATCATTTTCTAAAGGAAACTTTTTTGTTATCGATTATAAAAGAAAGCATTTTTTATTGAAGTATTACCGTCAGTAATTTTCTATTATAAAAATATAAAGAATTAGTCTTAATCCAAATAATTTCCAAAGAAATTAGATTTTCTGTTATCGAAAATTTTAAAAGAATATTTTTGCTACCCAAAAATTTTCTGAAATAAATGTAAATTAAAGAAATACATATTTAAGAAATAAAACATTTTCTAACAACAACGTATTTCTACATAAAATTTTCTGTTATCGAATCAATTTCTAAAGGAAACTTTTTTGTTATCGATTATAAAAGAAAGCGATCGATTATAAAGAAAGCATTTTTTATTGAAGTATTACCGCAACAAATTTTCTATTATTAAGATATGAAGAATTCGTTTTTTAATCCAAATGTTTGTTCAACAAATTTGTTATCGAAATGCCTCTATAGGGTAACTTTTCTTCTTCCTTTTACTTTTTCCCGCTTATTTGACAGATAATTTCTTTAAGAGATGTTTTTAATTTAATAGGAAATATTTGATTATTGTTTTCTCTATGCTGTAATCGAAATTACCTTTAAAAATTTTATAAATTTTTAATGAAAATTATTGGATAAGAAATGTGTCCCTGTATGTAATTAACTTCCTAGGAAAACAAATTATTTATTGTGATGATTTAATATCCAGTTTTACTTTTTAGAGGACAGGAAATTATTTCATATTAAAAATGTAGACATTTTATGTCGATAACTAAAACAACTTTTTCTGAAAAAAATTTAAAAATAAATCCTGATAATTCCGATTGTCATTAATATTTCCCGTTCAACGAACGCACTATATTATTATAAAATAAATATTAAATTTTCCTTTTTTTTCATTTTATTAAATAAAAAATAATTGCTTTAAGCACCATTTCAAATAAGAAAATATTACGAAAAAGCCACAAACAAGTTCATCAACATTTTGGCCATAAACTTAGCAAAAGTAAAAAAAAAAGATAGATTTCATAGCAAAGAAAAAAGAAATAACGACAGTTAATGGATAATAGAAAACAAAACTGGTAAGACATAGCCATAGTCAATATAAGCTCATAAGCATGGACGTATTATTACTACAAACTGTAATGGCCAAGTGAAATACCGGCCAAGACTCACTCACATTGGCTTTAAGAGGTGATCATTATTTTTTCCCCCCGTTTTTACCGAATTTAAAATACGCTTTTTGCTTATTGGAAAACAACGATTTTTCACTTTTTTTTTACTGCTTCGCTCTCTATTTCACTTGTTTTCGAATAAAAATTGGAAAAAATTTAAATTTTTTGCCAAACAATCAATTAAAAAATGCCAAACGAACGAACGAACGTACCAACCAACCAGCCAAACAAACCCACATTCAACACAAATAAATAAATTTTGTATTTCGACATCATCAGAAAGAGTAAAACAAAAACAACAACAAAAAGAAAAAAATATTATTGAATTTATTTTAAAAGAAAAACTAGTTTTTTTCTAATAAAAAAAACAACAACAAAATTTTAAAACCGAAATTATTTTTCAAGAAAACCTCATAAACTTTTAACCACAATTTCAAATTTGCAAAGTGGTTTCTTAGATGGCGTTTGTTGGTTGTAGTGAAGCTGTTTTTTTCTTTTTTTAAAATTACAATAAAAAATGCTATCGTTTAAGGTACTTTTTAAAAAGTACCTTGACTCAAAAAGTACTAAAAAAAAGTACAGTTTTGAAAAGAGTCTTCCTTCAAAAAATACCAAAACAAGTAGTTTTTTGCGAATAAAATTAAGGAGTGCATGCAATTTTGCAATTTTTTAGAAAGTACCTCTAGTAGTACTAAGAAAACGTACAGTTTAAAAAGATATCTTGCTTGAAAAAGTACCAAAACAAGTAGTTTTTTGGGAATAAAATTAAGAAGTGCATGCAAAAAGGTATTTTGGTATTTTTGTTGAGTGACTGGATTTTCCCTGAAAATCTCATGATTTACTCGGATAGTTAGGCTGCAATTAAGTCCCTAACAAACGTTGTTTCAACGTCTGCCCTTTTTCCCGAATGCCGAGCATTTCTCAGAGCAATTTCGTATTATTCAAAGGTAAGTCTTATATGGGTTCCAGGATACGGAGACATCATTGGTAATGAGCTATCCAGGTACGAATACAGGGCATAGATATTCAGATTGCCTCTACGGAGTGTCTCAATGTCGTTGGTAGCAGGAAGGTCTTTGTAATATTGCTAGACTCTGCTAGACACCTTTGGACAAGAAGAGGACTGACTGACTCTCTTCTGTTCTTAAATCACATGACCATTCATCGTAAAATAGCGATTCCTTCTTGGTCCCATGCCGAAAGACTTGACATTCCAACAAATGACTTCTACACAAGCTGTGGATCTGAAACTGTCTTTCACCCTGCTCTTGTTGTAAAGAGACGAAGATTTCTGGCTTCTCATTTATTGACATTTTTGACCGAGCGGTCTATAGGGAATGGTTGACTGGCCAGATAGAATTAATTGTAGTATCGCAATGGGCCTTATAATACCAGCTTGCCTAAGTAGGACCTGTTTCTTCAAGGAGGTACCAAAGAGTACCTAAAAAAAGTACTAAAATATTATGTTTTCATTTACAGTTATACAGGATAACGATCTTTAATATTTGAAATGTAGAAAATAATCATAAATTTACTGCCGCATTGAAAACGAATCAACCAAACATGAAGCATGAGGAGACACTTAACAGAACTCAACCAACAACTTTCAATTCAATTCAACCTCAAATGGCTAACAAATTTAGTACTTTTAAAATTAAATTACAACAACAACAATGACAACATAAAAGAAACAAACATTCAAATGTCTATCTATGGCTGAAGCAATTGAATACCAACCACCACATGAATATGAATATGCATACATAAGGGGGGGGGGGAGGGGTTGGCATATAAAATAGTTGCTGCCTGACTTTGTACACATGTTTTCATGTGTTGTATGCAGCATTCACTTACTATGACTGTTTGACTGACATGACGCTTTGTCGTTCGTCTATCTTTCTTCTGTCATTTTATCGCATTTATCATTATCATTAGATTTATTTCATTGTGTATTTCTGCTTGCTTGTAAATGTTTTTTTTTTCTTCAACAATTTCTTTCAGTTTCATTTTTCCACTTCAAAAACGAGTGAAAAAAAGTGAAAAAAAAAATTGAACAAAAACTTTTGTTTTCGTTAAACTTTTCAAGCGATTCAATGCAATTCAATTGTCAATTATGATTAGACAACAAGTACCAGAGGCAAATAGTACCAGCAACAATTCATTTGATTTACAGTCTTCGAAATTGAGTTTTTAATTATCATCTCACTCTGATGGCTGTGATGTATACATATATATGACTGTAATGCCATTTAGGAGGAGGTAACCTGAGTGGTATCTGTTTGTGTGTGTCAGACAAGTCATAAGTAACCTGTAATTATGAAATTAAGCATTATAAGCTTTATAAGCAATTTAAATTTATGAATGTATGAATATTTTTTTTTTTTTGCCATTTCATATTATTTTCCAACTCGTTTGTATTGATATAGATCATATGTTGCAATTGGAATGTGTTATAAAAACAATTAAAGACACGTAATTGTTATAATTATACGCTCTTTCACGTCTACATTACTTGCAAATTGAGGAGGCGTTACATACAAATTTCCTGTTTTGGGGAAAAAAAATAAAACACATTTAAAATTCGAAAGTTGGTTCAGAAAAAGTACCAAAATGAAGGTGAACATTTAACTTTAATACAAAAAATCACAAAGTACCAAAAAGAAGTACCAGGAATATGATTAGCTTAAGGAGAAATGTAGTAAAAGGTTGAAATCCGTAGTAAAAGGGCAAAAATTAAAATGTACCTAGTAAGTACTAGGGAAAATTTTTCCAAAAGTACCACAATGCACCAGGGAAAGGATTAACTTAACAAAAAGGTATAATAAAACGTTGAAATTATTAAGAAAACGGGAAAGTTAAGATGTACCAAATAAGTACCAAAAGAAAAAATTATGAAAAGCACCAAAAAAGTACCAAGGGAAAAGTCATGAAAAGTATTTTTATTATAATAACGTTGAAATTCTAAAAAAACACAAATATTTTTTTTTTTACCAAAAAAGGTACCAAGAAAAATATTTTAAAAAGTACCAAAAGATACCATGGCTAAAATTAGTTAAAGTAGAATAATGTTAAAGAACGTATTAAATTAAATAAGAATTTTGTTAGCCATTTTCCAGGTCTAAACTGCCATTAGAATTTATAATATGCTAAAATGAAGAACAAGGTACTTTTTGAAATGTTAGTACCAAATTCTAAAATCATAATTATTACAATTCCACTGCCGCTTAGACTAAGCAATAAGCTTAGGCTTTAGTTAAAACTATAGCATTTGAAATATCCTTAGAAGGCGTACTATGATTACAAATTACAAAAAGGTACTTTTTTTGTTATTAAGTACCTTATGCTAAAGTGGTAAATGTTTCCATTTCTTCATCATATAAGTCAATTAATAAATTATAATGCCATTTATTACGCATAATATATCAGTAAAGGGCGTAATATGGCTAATAATACAAAAATGTACTTTTCTTAATTTAGTACCAAACATTAAAAGGTTAATTATTAAGTTTGTTTTAGCAATTTAGTTAAATAATAACTTTGGCCACTGTTAATTACACCTAGGAGGTATATTATCGATAAAAACTCTAAAAGGTACTTTTTGTAATTTAGTACCTCACACGAAAAAGGTAATTTTAGACTTTTGTATTTAAAAAATATGTAATTAATTGGCTCAGTTACATGCTTAACTTAAATGTTTTGTAAACATTTGCTAATTATTTGATCAACAATATTATTTTGGTACCAAAAAAGGTACTTCAATTAAACAAAAAGGCATATTATGTGTGTATTTGTTATTGCAAATGTTAAAATTGTTAAAAGAATTGTTTAAATTCTTAGCATTTCATTGAGCCAACAAATTATCCACTTAAGCATGGTTAATGCGCATTAAAATTCAAAACAACAGAGAACAAAAGTACTTTATGGTATTTGTATGCACATTAAAGTATATATATTTTTTTATTATTACAGCGGTTTGACATATAAACACGCGGTATGCCCGTCTTGATATTTATAATGAAATGCTGTTTCAAAGATATAATATTTGCGTACATTTTTCAAACAACAACAGCGACAACAGCAAAGAATTCTCGAAAAAACCAGCTTCCATTCGAAAAATGGTGAGTCAATGTGCTTGAGAGGCAACCGCCATTAGAAGAGTAGCATCAGGTACTTACTACTCTTATAAGAGTATAGTACTCGTCGTCTACCATAAGTTTTGACTACAATTTGTGTCAGGTTTTGAAAGGTATTTGCCAAGGTCAGTCATCACTTGAATTGCAGCAGCAGCATTAAATTATTGGCATGAATGGAAAATGAAAAATATCGATAAATATCGTTGTTGTTTTCCAAGAATTTTGAAATTCTCTTATAAATACTAAACCAGAAATTGTTAATTGTTTATAACAAATGCCGTAAAACCATTCAATATTCATTAACAAATTCAATTAACAAAACAAATCTCCACTACACACAGCCACAATCGATAAAATCAAACAAAAAAATCTCCTAATAATTACAAAACGGATGTTATCGATTTTTATTTGTTTGATTGTTGGTTGAATCATTAAATTGTTTATGCAGCTGCATTCAAGGTATTATTGTGTAGACAAAATGGCGGTTTTTTCTTCTTCTTTTCTTTATCTAACAGGTCACATAGTGAGAGGTTTCACAAGGAGTGTGAAAATTTCTCACAAGTTTTGGTGTCATTAAGAGTCTTCAACGTCAGTTAAAATTAATGACAGGGAATAAAAATGATGCCTGAAAAAATCAAACTATGCGCGCTACGTAAGGCAATGATACTTCAAAAGGTACTCTTTTCACTTTTTGTTCTTTTCCTAAGACCTTTTATTTAAAAAGTACTTCTTCATAAGGTACTTTTTTGATTAAACGCTATTCATAGAAGTGGAAGCTTTTTCAAAAAGCAATAGAAAATCGATAACAGTATTTGCTGCAGAAATCCTCTTAAGAAACAGCTTTTTCTATAAGTAATGTAATCGATAAGATTATTTTTTAGAAGTAATTTTTGCGATAACAATATTTTCTATATGAATTCTCAAGGTTAAAAGAATTTTTTATCGATAACTTTTTTACTAGAAATTTAATTCAATAACAATAGAAAGTTCGTTGATACTCGTTTCGATAACATTTTTTCCATAGAAAATTACGATGAAAATCTTATCGATACCTGTATTTTCCAATTTTAAAAATCTCGACAATATTTTTTTCTATAGAAAATCTTTTCGATAACAATATTTGCTGTAGAAATCCTCTGAAGAAACAGCTTTTTCTATAAGTAATGTAATCGATAAGATTATTTTTTAGAAGTAATTCCTGCGATAACAATATTTCCTATACAAATGCTTATGGTTAAAAGAATTTTTTATCGATAACTTTTTTAATAGAAATTTAATTCAATAACGATAGAAACTTCGTAGATACTCGTTTCGATAACATTTTTATCCATAGAGAGTCTTATCGATACCTGTATTTGCCACTTTTTTCCATAGAAAATCAGTTCGATAACAATATTTTTCAAAGAAACTATTATAGTTACCAAAATTTTCTATACCACAAGTTTCCATAACGTTTTTATCCATAGAAAATCCTTTCGATAACAACATTTATCAAGGAAGTGATTTCAATAAATTTCGATAACATTTTTTTGCATATGAAATCAGTTTGATAACAACATTTTTCAAAGAAATTCAAGACAATAACAAAATATTCTGTGTTAAAAATTTTCGATAACACAATTTCATTCAAAACTGATCATTTGATAGAGTGTTATTGACGCAACACTACCTGACTTTTTACTTTTAAATTCAAATATTTTTTTTAGTTTTTATTTCAAAGGAAATTTGTTGTAATTTTCTTAAAATGCTTCTTTTTCTTTTCAATTTGTCATTAAAAGTGCATTTTAAGCACATCTTTTGCGTTTTAATGACCTTTTCCGAAAAGTTTCAAGAAAGAGTTGAGATTGAGAACCAAGAGGGGGCACTCGTAAACTGATGTAACGGATTTGTTTTGTTTTGTAAAGGCATTCAAATTTACGTGAGTATGTGAAAATGCCATTTGCACCAATGGCTTAATTGCGGATGTATAGACAGTGAGAGAGAGAGAGGGTGGTAAAGGCTGATGGTGCTTAAGGCTTAATTTTCTTATGTTGAGACAGACAGACAGACAGCATAAAACATAATGACGCATGCATGCATGCATGGTGTGTATGTGTTGGTAAGGTTTAATGATGCAAATTGAAAAATAATGTTGAGTTGAGTGGCAAAATTTTGTAAGTGAAAGTAAAAATCTGATTATTGTTATAATGGTGGTTGTTTTAGTTGTTGTTGTTGTTAACAAATGTTTTAATTACAGTGTGTTATGGTTAAAGTTTCGTTTTGTTTTTAATGAAAACAAAAAAAAATCGTTTACGACTATCGACTTTTTTCCACTTATAAAAATCGATAACGATTGCATTTTAATCGAATACCAAGGAGAAAAAATTCACCTGAAAACCTCAATCTTTTCTTTTTTGCTCCCCATGATAATGCAATTTATTTTAATAGACAACAACAAAAACAACAACAATAATGAGTAAACAAATGTATGTGTTCGTATAGGATGTGGCGTGTGCTCTTTTAACCTGAATTTCTTATTTCTTTCCAATTTTTAAGCTGATTAACTAACAAATTGCCACTAGATGAAGCTCCGCAAATCAAGGCAGCATACGAAATATTCAATACAATGAAATCTATTGCAATAAACGACTACCATAGCCCCCTCCTTTCATTCAAACGATAAAACAACAAACAATGCAAATTTCGTTAAATTGTAGAGCGAATGAAAAAAAAATTCAAATAAAAATTGAAAGTAAAATTTCTTACGGTGGTGGTCTCGTTAAACGAAAACTCATTAATTTTTATTTTCAATTTTTTCCTCTCGGTTTCGATAAAAAAAAAATCGAAATAATTGCTTGAAATCTTATTGAAGTTTTTTTGAAACAGCAGCATCAGCAGCAGCATTAAAAAACTAAAAAACAATGTTTGTGTCTTCAATTATTAGCAGAAGAAAGTATCATTTTTGAATGAGAGAATGGAATTCAAAGCATATCGGGTGAGTACATTTTCGTTAATTAACTTCATGGCTCAAGGTGAAATTCAGAAATTTAAAATAATATGAAATCTATACCACTTAACAAAAAGTTAATAAAAAGAAAACGATAACTATATTTGAATAGAAAATGTAACAATAACGATACTTCATCAATCATAACATTTTCTACACTAAGTCTGATCGATAACAGAATTTTCTATAGGAAATCTGAACAATAACAAAATATTCGACAGAAAATTGTATCGATAACAAAATTTTCTATAGAAAATCGTGTCGATAACAAACTTTTCTACAGACAATTGTATCGATAACAAAATTTTTCTATAAATATGTAATTGTTTCAAAAAAAATTTCTATAAAAACTTGTATCAATATTTTGTATAAAAAATTTCGTTATCGATAGAACATTGATAGAATTGTTTCGACAACAAAATTTTCTATAGGAAATGCTTTCGATAACAAAATTTTTTATAGGAAATGGTTTCGATAACAAAATTTTTTATAGAAAATCGTTTTGAAAACAAAATTTTCTATAGAAATCCGTTTTGATAATAAAATTTAATAACATTTTCTATAGAAAATCGTACCGATAATAGAATTTTCTATAGAAAATCGTATCGATAACAAACATTTCTACAGAAAATAGTATCGATAACAAACTTATTTATAAAAAATTGTATCGATATCAAAATTTTTCTATAAATAATTGTATCAGATAAAAAAATTACTATAAAAACTTGTATCAAAAACAACATTTTGTATAGATAATTTTGTTATCGATAGAAAATTGATAGAATTGTTTCGAAAACAAAATTTTCTATAGATAATGGTTTCGATAACAGAATTTTCTATAGAAAATCGTTTCGATAACAAAATATTTTTTATACAATGCTTTCGATAATAATATTCTTCATAGAAAATATTCTTATTTTCTGATTTTATGTTTATTGTGATTTCCAATAGGAAAATGTTATCGATAACACTAATTCCTTAACACTTTATTTATAATGATTGGATAATAGTTTGCAATTTTCATCATTTAAATCTTTGCATTTGCAAGAGTAAATTTAAAAATTATTAAATGATTTTAAACCGATAACAATGTATTCTGTATAAAATAAACCGATTTGTCTATTTTTTAAAAGTTTTTTAAATTATTTCTGTTTATTTTGGTTTTCTTATATAATTTTCTCGCCTTTATAAGGGTGAATTTCATAATAACAAGTTGATTTTAAATCGATAACAAATCTCTTTGCCTAAATTTTCAAATTTATTTCTTTTTTTGGATTTGGTTTTCTTATCGAAATTATATTTTATTTGTTTTCCAACAATAATAAACAATTACTGGCACAAGTTTTAGGCCATTACAAGGCAAAATAAGAAAAAAAATATCGAAAGGCACAGCAGCATACATAAATCTGAACCATTCAGACAATCACCACCACTAGCCAAGTTAAATAAAAAATACAACTACAACTAAAATGTCTTAAAAAAGTTTAAATAGTTTAATATTAAAGCCACAATCTCTTAATAGAACATGAAAGCAGCAGCAACAAAATGCTGAAAAAAGGAAAAAAATTATTAAAAATTCCTAAAGAACCACTAGAAAAACAAAAAACAAAAAAAATCAAAAAGAAACACACGCCTTTTTCAAATTAGTTTTGTTTTTAACAACAATACGGGTTAAGAAAAACAACAACAAAAACATATTTATTACGATTACTACTACTACTCATACTACTTGTACTACAACTAATCACATTAATGCTGGCAGTAGTAGTAGTAGTAGTAGTTGTAGTGTAGTATTAGAAATAAATTATAGACCTCAACTGTCTAGGGTTAGAGGGAGAGAGAAGGGGCTTAAGAAATATTAAAACACTTGGCTAACTGGACTCAGATTAATTGCAAAATTATATTTAAAAAACAAAAGCCAATAACAACAACAACAAAATATCAAACCAAGAAACCAAAAACCCATTGAAACTTTAAAAAGTTGATTTTTTTCAGTCTTAAAGGCCCCTTACAAATGAGTTGCTGAATACATGTGGAGTTTAGATACAGAATAAGACACGGACAAGAAATAAAACGTGTTGTTTGCTTTGCTCGTTTTAACAACGAAAGATCAAAAATAAAGATTTTTTAATAAAAATAAAAATAATTTGTCTCTACGGTCAAACCATAGCAGGAATATTTTATATAGAAAATCGTAACGTTAACAAAATCTTCTATAGAAAATCATAACGATAACAAAATTTTCTATAGAAAATCATAACGATAACAAAATTTTCTATAGAAAATCATAACGATAACAAAGTTTTCTATAGGAAGTCATAACGATAACAAAATTTTATATAGAAAATTTTAGCGATAACAAAATTTTGTATTGAAAATCTGAACGATAACAAAATTTTCTATAGGAAATCTTAACGATAACAAAATTTTATATAGAAAATCTTAGCGATAACAAAATTTTCCATAGAAAATCCTAACGATAACAAAATTTTTTATGTAAAATCATAACGATAACACAATTTTCTATATAAAATCTTAACGATAACAAAATTTTCTACACAAAATCGTTTCGATGATAACAAGTTCTACAGAAATCAAATAAAAATCATATCGGAAATATTACTAAATACTGATATTTTATTTAACGTCTAAAGGCGTCTAATAGTCTATTCTTACTTACGACCTGTCTTAGCACCTCCTTCTAGCGGTAATATCCCAAATGTGTCAACTTAGTTTTCATGGATTTGAAGTAGGACGCTTACCATATAGGATGGAGATACTATATGGAAGCCATATGCTCCCAAGAGGTGTCATTAGAAAAAATGTTTTCTACGAAATTTTATGTAAACAAATTTCGGAATATACGCTTGAATTTGTTTTCCACAGTATGTAAATAGGCCTCTAAATGATAAATCAGAAATACTTTTTATATTAAAAAAAAGAGTTTTTCGTTTGCAAATGAATTTTTAAAGGTTAATTGAAACTGTTTTCTTAATGCCTACTTGCTAAATAGGCTGTTAAGAATTCGTAAACTCCGAAATACCACCTGAACACTAACCTTCTAAGACAAGCTTTAATTATAAACCAAAAACGCAGCTGCAGCTGCAGAAAAACCTAAGGAAAACACATACATGAATGCAAATATTAGGCAAAAAAAATTTCAAAATTGTCTAAAAATTGCTTCGATAATTATTACAAAATCAAATTTTATGTTGGCCAAGTTAACTTGTTAAGCAATATTTGAAATATTTTAAAAGAAAAAAACAAAACGAATTATGTAATGAATGGGCTGGTATTAGAGCTTAAAGGCATTTTGAAAAAAGGAAACTCCATACCCCGCCAACAGTAGTCATTAAAATATATGTAACGAGCATTATACTCCATTTTATGTTGTAGTTTTCTTATGTTAATTAAAATTATCGAAATAAAAACTTCCTTTGGACTCACCTTTTTTTGTTTTGGGCCTTTTTTATAATTAATGTTTTGCTGGCTGCTTTATTTCATTTCACTTCATTTGTTTTTAGTTCTGCATTACTTAGTTTATCGGTCATTTCTTTTTACGTTAATTAAAACGGAAAAGTTTGTTTTTATAGAGAATAAACAAAAAGTTATTAAAACTTGAGACACAAACACATTTCAGTCTTGTACTGTAATACGCTGCCATACCACCTTTAAACCGGTTCAATGCACGCAAATCCGATTAGAATAGTTATCGAAAAGCAAACAAACTAAATGCCTATAGGAATAGACCACTATAACGAACTCTAAATGCCTTAAACGTTAAATGAAAATAAGAGTTTTGGTTTGATTTTCTTTCAGTTTCTTTAGAAATAGAGACCAGAACAGACAGCTGAAAATATGGATAATGTTTCTAGGCCTATTGCTTTAGCATCTAGAAAATGTTATCGCTAAAAAATTTTCTATAAAAAATGTTATCGACAGCAAAGTTTTCTATCGAAAGTGTTATCGATAACAAAGTTTTCTATGGAAAAATTTATCGATAACAAAGTTTTCTATGGAAAACTTTATCGATAACAAAGTTTTCTATCGAAAGTGTTATCGATAACAAAGTTTTCTATCGAAAATATTGTCGACAACAAAGTGTTCTATCAAAAACGTTATCGATAACAAAGTTTTCTATCGAAAATTTTATCGATAACAAAGTTTTCAATCGAAAATGTTATCTATAACAAAGTTTTTAATCGAAAATGTTATCGATAACTAAATTTTCTATAGAAATGTTATCGATAACAAAGTTTTCTATAGAAAATGTTATCGATAACAAGGCCGTTTGGCCTGAATTGGGTGAACTGGAAACAACACATCGGCGCTACGTGCCACATAGCACTTGCGACATTAGATGTTTTGCACGACCGATTTCCTGTAGGTTTAAATGTTATAACATTGCCTAATGCTGATATGTTACTTTCTGTTAAATCTAGGGAGTAAGACACAATCAATGCAACGGTACTGTTATAAAATTTAGTTTTTTATGCCAGAAATTAATTGTTTTTATTAAACAAACTGCTATTTTTATGCTCACAACTGTATACATAAAGATATTAATGAATTTATTCTTCTTTTTTTTCTAATTTTATATTTTTTAGATTAATTATTTAATTAGTCTATCTATTCTCGTTTTATTCAATATTTTTTTGACATAATTTATAAAAAAAAATTGTTTTTGTTTCTTTCAAGATATAATTTATTTTAACTTTGATTTGTTTAAAGGCATTTCATTATTCTTGTATTATTATACAATAAAAAAAAACCTAATTTATTAAAATTTATAATTTTTTTTTAAATTTTTTTCTTACAAACTTTAAACCAGATTTCGTAAACTTTTAACACACAGAATTCAATTCAATTTTTTTAATATTTTGTTTTTGTTTTTTTTTCTAACTCATACACAAATTATACGCTTTAATTCGTTGTTGTTGTTGTTTTTTATTCTTCAGCTTTAGAAACCGTATTGAAACTTTTAAGAAAAAAAATTGTGATGTATTTGCAATTGTTATTGTTATTGTTGGTTTTTTGTGTAAATATTTTTGCAATCTTTAATTATTATATATTTTTTGTATTATATTTCTTATTATTTTTATTTCTGTTTTTTTTTCATTCAATATTTCAAAAACACATTTTTCTTATTGCCACTTAAAACCTTTCCGTACAACACAACCATTCGTTTAGAAGACCGTAACTCAACTGTTTGTTGCTTTTTTTCAAGCACTTTTGTTTCTCATTATTTACACACAAAAACAAAAACCCGATAAAAGAAAACTTTATAAACGAAGCAAAAATTTTTTTCAAGATTTCGGTACAGATGCCAGTGTTGAAAAATGCTGTACTTTTGTATTTTTTTCAGTACTTTTTCATTTCCAAAGGTACCATAGTACCCCCGCCGAGCTTTTAGTACTTTTTTCATCAAATTCGTTTTTGTTCGTTCAAAAAAATAAATTTATATTTTAAAAGTAAAAATTAAGCCCCGTTTATCTAATGTACTATGTGGTCTGTCTGTCTAATAGGTAGTTACTAGCCTTATTAGACGCCCAAAGGCCACAGTTCAACCCCAGGTTCAGACAAAACGAAAACAAATATGTATATAATGTATGTGTGGATGCTGTGAGGATCGATGAGTTTCCCCTCT
The DNA here is from genome assembly GCA_930367235.1 of Sarcophaga rosellei. NCBI lineage: Eukaryota > Metazoa > Arthropoda > Insecta > Diptera > Sarcophagidae > Sarcophaga > Sarcophaga rosellei. Next base: position 6,695,075 of record OV884020.1, on the reverse strand, counting down.
GCTGGTTTGGAGAGAGGAAAGGAAGGAGAAAAAATATATTTTTTTAATGTTTTTTAAGTGTGGTGAATTTCGTAGTTGTGGTGAGTTTCTGGTGTGGTGAGTTTTTACAAAATGTGGTGAATTTATCCGATGTGGTCAATAAAATCGAAACTCACCAAAGTGCCGTTATTCGAAATGGTACTGTATTATCATATATACACGTACGATAAAATAAATATATCTTTATAAAAAGTACCATTTGATGCAAAAAGGGACTCTTTCAAGTTCAATTTTGCAACACTGACAGATACTGTGGTATTCTTATAACTGTCTGCTGCTACAATACGTACATATGTATGTATGTAGAAAATATCTTCAAGAGATGTTAATGAAAAGCTTTTCAAAGCATAGCTTAAATCAGTCCTTTTGCTTTTATGAAAAGTTTCTTGTTTCTTAATGAAAACAATTAAGCTTTCTGTTAAAACAGACTTTAACATCGAAAGCATTCTTTATAGAAAAAGCTTTTCATAACAGTTTAAAAGCCTAGTCTCTGTAAGACAATTGCTTTTAAAATATATAAAAAAAAGTAGCACATACGAGGAATGTTAAAAAATTACCTGAACTGTTAAAGTAAGTGTTGCCACCTCTTCTTAGACACATGAAAATTAATGGATTTCATAGTTGGTTTTAATATTTAAATGCTGAATGATCAGCCTTATCGGTTATAACTGGTTGTGTCGATCTCTCATTAAGCGTGTAATCAATGGTACTCCTCTAGGGGGAAATTTCGCCCCCAACCCATCTTCCTTTGGCTCTTAGTGGCTTTCATAGTACTCCTCATTATTCATATGCTAAACAATCGAACTGATAGGTCGTTCCCCCATTAGGTGTGCGATTAATGGTACTCCTCTAGGATGAACTCTGTTCCCTGTTGCAATGATGGTTTTCATTGTCTGTAGGAATAACTCTTGCTTACTTACGTAATTGGCCACCAATAACCCGAATAAAGGATTTCGGTCTGCCTTAACACATCCCTACAGGAACCTCTGCTTCTTGTGCGTCTTCGCGAGATGATCACAGATTTCGATTTCGATTTGATCCTTTCAACGCAGGCAATAAAGAGGCTCTTATCATTATCCACTGTGGTGAAGAGGTCCGAGAGCCATTGGCGCTGAGATCTTTTAGAGAATTCCTGAATGGAGCATCATTATAGACTGAATGACAACTGTAGCGTAATGCCGGTGGAAATATTTGCCGTTTTGAAAGCGCAGCTGAACGAAAATGTGAGTCTTCATGTAAGGTCTTGAACCGAACGGATTAGTCTGTATTGGATTTCGGGGCATAGTGGCCTTCCTGGGACACTGAATTGTTAATATTGTTATTGGTTATAATCCTTCAATCTGCTTCCCCTATAAAATTAACGAAAGATGGGTCCCAGTTGAAGAAATAGAGGCGCTGGCAGGATAAATCGGGGTACCACGTAGTTAAGAGGAGCCTTTGGCCATCTATCGCCGATGGTATAACTAGCTTATAACTCCAGCATAGCATTGGTAACTAACATGTCCCTGATGGGAATGTGGCATAGATCTCAGACAAATTTCTGCAGGGTATGTACAGTTGCCCTTAGTGGCTTTCAGAGTTTTTGAAGGAGGAGATTGAATTCGCTGCGGTTCCTTCGAACGTTTTTTTTCTAATAAAAACTCTTAGAAATTAGTTCCTTCGAGTTTGTTCACGCAAACTCCATTTATTTTTTCGAAATATATTTTTTTTCTTTAGTTGTCTCTTTTGTTTATTATTACAATATTTTTATTAATTTTTTTTTAACCGTTTTTTTTTTTAATATATGATGTTTTATATTAATTTTTTTAATATTTTTTATTTCGATTTTTTTTTTTTTTTGTTTTTTATCTTTTTTCATTTTGTTTTTAATAAATTCAATATTTGTTATAATAATATTAATTAACCATTTAATTGTATCAATCGCTTAAATAATATCAATTATTTTTTTTTTTGTTGGTTTTTCTTTTTTTCATTTTCTTTGTCAAAAATTTGTATAATTGTATTACTTTTTCTTTTTTTTAATCGAATTTAATTAGTTTTTTCTTTTTTTTTTCTTAAAACAAATATTTTAAATTTAAAAAAAAATTAAAAATAAATAAAATAAAAATTAAGTAAAAAATATAATAAAAAAAATTAATTATATAAAATAAACGCAAAAAAACGAAACTCTAGCAAAAATTATATCAAATAATAATATACATATATATGTAATATTAAAATAAATATAAAATAAATAAAATTGAAGCTGTTGCCAACAAAACACCAAACCCAAATATAATACAAGATAATACAAGACAAAGATAATACAAGACAAGCCTCAAACTTAAAAAAAATATATTAATTAACACTAAACCTGCCAATACTTAATGTATTCCTATTTCTACTAAAGCGGGTCAAATGAATCGTCTTTAAAATGGTTATCGATAATTTTTTGTTCACCAGGCTTGTGAAAATTTAAGCCATTCTCGATGAACTCACGCTCATGATTTTTGAAGAAAAAAAATTCAGGAATACAGAGTCTATTCACGGTTTAAAAGCCCCTTTGTGATAGGTAGGGCCGATTACATATATTTCTTGGTACAAGATTTAAATAAATCTCGATGTGATAAAGTTATTTTCAAGAAATATTGACAAAAATTTAAAAACGGGTCATTTAACTTGTCATGGTAGGTTTAGTATTAAAAATAAAACCTTTAAATAAAAAATTAAATATTAAATTATAAATAAAATATAAAAATTAAACAGAAATAAAAAATGCAATTATATTAACACAAAAACCAAAAACCTTAAAATAAAATAACATTATATTAATGATTAAAGTATTAAAAACAAATTTGTTCTGACGAGTATACTCGTTTTAAATAGTAGTTAAAGCAGGAATATGGCTTACAAACCTTTTGATAATTAGAAAACAAAAACCGTCAAACGATTCTTACTAAACTAGGAAACCCAGAAAACATAATTCTTTTCTTTAAGTACTTTTATTTAAAATAAAGAAAAATATATATATAAGTTTTGTTTGGTAGATTTTAATTTAAATAAAAACACAAACAAATATTAACTTTAAAACAAATGGAATTGCAAGATTAAAAAATGTGAAAGAATTTAACAATAAACCAGGGAAACTATTTAATAGAAAAAGAAATGCTTTGAAAGTTTTATAAAAAAAATTGGAAAATTAGTTTTCTCTTTACTTTTTAAACTATGGATAGCTATAGTGTGATATTTTTTTTTTTTTTTGTTTTGGTTTAGAAAAATATTTTTTTTTTTTTTTTGTTTTTTTTCAAAATGAATGTTTTACAATTTATATTTAGTTTATATAGTTTTTATTAATATTATAAATATTATTTTGTAAATTTTGTTATACACTTTTGATAGCTATTGTTGTGTGGTATGTAAGAGGGGGGGGTGTATGGTTTCTTTTTTTTTAAATATTTTTTTTTGTTATGCATAGCATGTAGACTTTTAAGAGGTGTTAATGACAGTAAATTAAAGAAGAAAATAAAGCTGTACATTTTAGCTTAGTAGCCTAGCTTTAATTTGCAAATATTAAAAGAATTTCAAAAATTTTAGAAATTTCAAGAATTTTTTATAATTTTAAAAGTGGCGGGAGTATTCTTTCAATGTTTTCTTTCCAATGATTTCTTTTCATTTCATAGTGCTTACTTTAAATAAGTGTTGAATTTATGTTGTTTTATGGTTTAAACAATTAAAACAAAATTTTAAAAGCAGAGTATTTGTTTAAAATAAAATTTAGTTTCTAAAAACACAAATATCTTTTAAAGAGAGTATAATTCAAAATTAATATTAAAAACAAATAAATATCATTCTAAAGACATATGTATGTATATAGTTTAAACAATCAATAATTCATTTATATTCTTTCTTTTACTTGAAACTATATTTTTTCTAAAACGTTTGTGCCAAATAAAACCTCTGCTTATGACATCATCAATTTCAATTAAATTCTCTTATTTTAAGTACATTTTAAAAAAAGAAGCAATAAAACGTTATTTATAGGAAACAAGATAAGCTTTTCCATTTTCAAAATCCACTAAATGGCTCTAACAATACTGTACAAATAATACCAAAAGTCTTCAAATAAAATTTAAACAAAAAAAAAAAAAAAAACTTTTTGAAAAACAAGAATTCAAAAGTATGTACCTTATCTCACCACACCCTATAAATAACGTTTTCAAATCATTGTCTTTTTCATTTTCATTTGCATCTGCTTCATTTTTTTTCTATGTTTACCGAAATTGCATTTTAAATGTAATTTAATTTAATTTTTTTCTTTTTTTTGAATTTAAACTTTAATTCCTACACATAAACACAATACAAACATAATGATGGCACTGAGTAGAGCCGTCACCGGTACCGTTACAATCCAGGCATATGCTATATTACGAAATAGATGCCAATCTACACTGCCATTTGCACGTACCGTCGTCGTTGTTGTATCTTCTGCATCGGTAGTACCAGTACAAGCTACAGCGCCACCATCTTCACCCTTTTCTAACGATTCCATTTCTTCTTTGGTTTGTTTGGTTTTTTTATTGGCAGCATTATTAGTATTAGTGGTGGTGGCGTTGGCTTCATTATCCGTATTTTTATTCTTTTTATTGCCCTTTGAGGCAATATGACCGACAAAAACAACAGAGCCAACTTTACAATGGGTAGTGGAGATGGGTAAACCAATTTTACTGGCCAGCAGAACGGTTATAGCAGCACCAATTTCAATAGTAAAACCACTACAAACAAAATTAAACAAAAAAAAAAAAAGAATTAACAACGATGGAGATCCACGGTAAGTAGTAATACTGAATCTCCTTCAGCCATGTATATAGCACTGTGCACCCACCACCGAATCCATTATGGAGACTGGTCTGAGCTTTCGTATCTGTCAGGATAATCTCTATTAACTTCGGGTATCTTGGAAGGTATGGTAGGCAACAAGAGATCACCATGATCTGTGCTTCAAATAGGAAACTCACTAGTGGACAGACAGACGGGAAAGCTGCTTCTAAAAACTTGTTCAGCAGGACGACCTATCACATGACTCAAAAACGGTAAGAGGTAATAAGCAACATCGGACGAAAGAGGTGAGGAAATCGGACGAAGGATTCAAGAGATACAATTTATGTGGACAATCAAATAATACCAAAGGGTTTGAGGCAAGATCTGGTTTGGAAGTATAAAAAGCTGCTAAGCGGCTTTATGCCTGATCATTTCGTGGTTTTTGGCAACAAAGATCAGGTTCAGCTTTATAAGGCATATCAGAAGAGAAGTGGATAAGACCGTCAATGGAATTATTTTTTGAGATTATTAAGAAAAACTTCGATTCACTCGTTAACCGTGCACGGGTATGCCTCAAGGCTCAATCCTACACTAAACTTATATTGGAAGAGAGATGAGAGCTGTTACAGGCCCTTTTAGACATAGGACAAGGGGATGGAATAGGCATAACTCAAATTTCAGAGCTTTTTTTGCTTTGAAAGTTACAAAATAATACCCAGAAGTAAAAAAAAACGTATGGAATACACAGGAAATAAAAATAAAACGTAAAAATAAGTAAAAAAATATTGAAAAACACTTACGTTGATGAGGTAATTTTGGTTAAATCATTGCCAATTGTTTCGATAACACGTCGACCCCAAAGCCATAAGCCAATGGAGATGCCAATACCGCCATATATTAAAATGTATATGGGACTTTCGGCCTTTTGCATCACAGAACCTTCACGATAAATCATGTAAATGGCAATCAAGGGACCAATAGCATTGCTGGAGGAGAAGAGAAACAAAAACAAAATTTTAATTATAAGAAAGAATACAAGAAAGCAAATTTCTTAATTGCTGCTTACCTGACATCATTGCCGCCATGAGCAAAACTGCCAAAGGTGGCGGTTAAAATTTGTAAAAATGAAAACAACATAGAAACCTCTTCGGTCTCCTCATCTGCTGGAGTGCCAGAGGAATTTTTAAATTCATTAATGGCCTCTTTGCTTTCAATCAAAGGAACTTTACTCGAATTGGGTGAGAGCGTAGATGAAATCATCATTTCTAAACTGGAGCCACTTTCAACCACTTTCAAATTTTTTTCGTTAGCCGGTAATAGACCCTGGTCGTTTGGAGTAGAGATTAAAGAGGTACAGGCAGTTGCGTTATCTTTGGTACAGCAAACATTATTATTAGCCAAAGGGGTATTAGCCGATGGAAGCTCTTGGGATGAGGGTTTAAAAGCAATGTGATCGTCTTCTTTTACGGCATTCTTGTTATTAAAACAATCCTCTAAATGATCAGAGGTCTTGGGTAAGCCATTCAAACCATTGCCATTTTGATGTTCATCAATGAAATTTAAACTGGTTATGGTCAAGTCCGTATTATCCAAACTCGCTTTGCCTAAGAGATCCTCAGCTTTTTTTATAATATCAGGATGGATTTTATAACCACCATCTGGGCTGGTAACACCATTTTGTTGTTGTTGTTGTTGTGATTGCGTTTGTTTACCATTGTGAAGCGTAAAAGGTGCCAATTTAAAGGTTTTGGGCGAATTGTCTGTCAACGAGACCAGCTCAGTTATTTCAGCAATTGCAGGCAGTTGTTTACCATCGCTTACCAAGGATAGAGGGCGACGATTTTTCTTAGGACTACCGGACGGTGAGGATTCTTTGTGAAAGAAACAAAATGAAAGCAAATATTTTATTTAAAACACAGAAAGGAAGAGGTATAGAGACATCAAGAATAGAACTTACCAACAGAATCATCAAATTGAAATTTGACAGGATTTTTAGCTCGTAAATGTTTAGCAATTTTACGTTTCTGCATAGGCACTATTACGACATGAGTCAATATGGCCACCAATAAACCCAAACAAATACTAACAGTCACAGCCAACCAGGTGGGTATATTATCCATATAAAGCACTGCAATTGAAGAGTTTTAAATCAGAAAAGTACAGTAAAAATGAAATGACATTAAAAAACTTACATTTCGGACCATCCAACATAACACTGATCACGTTAATGAAAACCGTAACGCCATAGAAAATAGGCAACGAACGAAAACCATTCTTTAAAGGATCTTGGGCACGCAAAATAAACACACGTATAGCCAGAAACAATGAAATACTAACAATACCACTTAAAACGGGTGAGATAAACCACGAACCCACTATGGTGCCCATGGTAGACCATTTCAAGCCCTTAGTGCCGCGAGCAACCAATGAAAAACCAATGGTAGAGCCTACGATGCTATGCGTACCAGAAATAGGCAGTTTGAGGAAAGTTGCTACTAAAAGCCATATTGCACTACTGGCTAATGCAGCTAAACAGCCCAGCATTAGTTCTTCCTCGGCATTATCATATAAATCAACTTCCAGAATGCCTTTGCGCATGGTATCCGACACCTTGTAGCCTAAAAAAAAGGAGAAATAACATTTTGAATATAAAGTTTAGGGCTTCTCCAGAGGCAAAGTTAGAGACTTACCAATTAAAATAGCTCCTGATACCTCACAGATGGTGGCCAGAAAGCAGGCCTGGCGTATGGTTAAAACGCCAGAGCCTACACTGGTGCCAAACGAATTGGCAACATCATTCGCTCCAATGCCAAAAGCCAATAAAAAGGCGATGAGAAAACCCAACACCACAATCCATAATAATTCCGATGAAAAAGGTTCCATTTTTTGCAAAGTGTTCTAAACACTTAATTACTGACACTAACACACCTATTTAAACTAACAGCGGTTGCCTATTTAAAAAGCTTAGCTAAGTGTGGGGGAGGAGACAGATGCCTAGTTTTTTCTTTTTCGAAATATTTTTGAAAACTTTCCTTTTTTTCTCTAAACCTTGGGAATTAAGTTTTTGTTGTTTACCTTATATATATTTGTTCTTATTATTTTAATAAAAAAAATACTTTAAAAAATTTAAAAAAAATCAAAAAAAAAATATTTTTAGAAAATATTTGAAATTTGATTGTTTGAGGTTATGTTTTAACAAAAAGGGGGGTGTAGTGGGTAAATTATTTTTTAAAATTTTTTTTTGTGTTTAACAATCAAATTTTGTTTCAAATATTTAAACAGCCATATTTGCGCTTAAATTTCATTTTTGCAATTTTCATTTTTTTCTTTTAATCACTAAATTTAGTATACAATTCAAGAATTTAAGCTCCTCGATTTCAATAATAATACTTAAGCGAGTATAGTAGTTAAGAATAGGTTAAGTTTGATAAAGTGTTTCTTAAAAAGCCTCTTTTTTCCTTATAGTGGAGTGGTGGTATTTTAAAAATAAATTATTAAATTAAAAACTAATTAAAAACAAATCATCTATAACAAGTAAATTTTTCTTTCTTTCTTTTTAAAGCCTTTCTTTTTTCTGTAAATTCCTTAAGCAAAAACAAAATAATCTTTTAAAAACTGATAACAGAACTCCTCTATATCTCTCTATCTCTCTCTCTAATTAGATGAAATTATTTCCGTTGTGGTATATTGGAGTGCGGTGCGGTTGAGAGATCAATTTAATTTTAAAAAAATTTTGTGGAATTTCTTTTTGTTGTTGTTTAATAAATAGTTTTGTTTATATTTTTTTTTTGGCTTTTTAAATTAACAAATTTCTTTGTTATGTTGAGTAAAACGTTGTTAAGATGTTGTTTTTTATCTGGAAAAAAAAGAAGAACAATTATTAAAAAATCTTGAAAACATTTCTTTATTAAATTTATGGTCAAAATATTGTTTATAAGAAAGGCTTTAAACAAATTGGTCATTGACCATACAGCTCTCTATCTTTTTGGATTTTAAAATAATTATCACAACATACCTGGCGTTTAGAAAAGCATAACTGTTTATATGAGGTCATAAAAAGAAGTATCATGTCTGAAAATAGAAAGAAAAAATAAAAATTATTAAAATTAAATAAATTATTGCTTAACAAGCATTTTTATTTAACAAGAACTCTTCTAGAGTATTGGACTGTGTGTGCCTTACAGCAAAATTGAAAATAAGCTGCTTATATGATGACTTTTGGTAGCCATAAACAAATAAACAAATTTTCCTCTCTTTAACTTATCATTTATAAAACTGACATATGAATGTGACATCATTTTATTTGTTTTTTTATGACACTATCTTTTTTCCATTTCATCATCAGTGTCAGTTTTTCAGCTTGGATGGGAAATCTACAACAGATTCTCTATATCACTATATGAGGAAGTCAATTGAAAAAGGTTACATAATTTGTACACTTTTTTTATTCCGGCTCATTTTAATTAAATAAAACACACAATTATACGCTAATTTGTATTACAATTATTTTTATTATTTTTTTTTTTAATTGTTTTCTATTTAAATTTTAAAGTGTCGAAAAGTATAATTAACAAGCCACAGGTCAAAATGTATACAAAATTTGTGGAAAACATTTCAAATAAATTTAAAAAAAAAAGAAAAACAATGGAATAAATGTTTTATTTAACAAATGTCATGAGAGAAAGCTTGAGTTTACAAAAAAAACCGAAGAAAACCGCTTAAAACTGAATTCAGAAACGCACTATTGTAACCTACTTTTAACTAATAATAAAAAAATTCAAAAATTCTACAATAAAAAATACGTTTAAAAAGATTATACTTGTAATTTTTCAATAAACAACATTTTCGAAAATTTTCTGAATTTTCGAACATGAACAAAACAATAAAAGTACTATGTTTAAAGCATGTAAACTTTAAAAACACTGCATTTTTTAAGAAATTTGCAATTTAAAGTTATTTTTTAACATTTTTGGCAATTTCGAAATTATGTTCGAATTTTCGAACATTAAAAAAACAATAAAAATGTCATATTTCGAGCATATAAACCTTAAAACACATTGAAATTTTTAGGCCCTTTTGAGTTAAGAAGCTATTTTGCAGTTTCGAAATTACATATCTTCAATAAAAACAAATATTCATATTTTGATTGTGTATTTTGCTTTATCAGCAGTACTTAGCAAATGTTTGCAAATATATTTTTATCATAATTTGTCTATTCAAGCGAAAAGTAACGGAAACTCTGTTTTCTTTTAAAAATAAACCAAACCTTTTAGAATGCTTATACATACATTTTTTATTTAATTTTTTTGATTTTATAACAATCAACTTAATTATTGATTTCTGTGGAATCATCAATTAAATGCCAAGAAAATAACAATAAAAAAACACGCACAAACAATTTTCCTTACACAAGGCAAAAACAATAATAAAAAAACAATGGAATTTGAAAATAAATAAAAAATCTGGAATTTTTATTCGATTTCAACACCGCAGTTTATTTTTTTTCCAACTGGACAAAATACAAAATATGCGGTTTATTTTGGTTTTTTTTAATGAAAATTCTGCGTACGAAATACAGTACAGAGGGATTTAATTTTCGTTTTTTTTTCTAAAAAAAAAAATGTTCTTTTGATTGATTTTGAGTTTTAATTTGATTTGTACTATTTTTTATTTTATAAATAAAATGCTGACTCATCTTTATGAATTTTTTTATGAAATTTTAAACACAAATGCTAAAAACAATTTATTAACGCTTTAAGTAAAGGAAAGAAAACAAAAACCAACAATATGTTGGGTTTGTCAGTAAAATCTACACAAAGTTTAAAACCCTACCCCTTTTTCTTATAGGAAAATGCTATAAATTGTAAACAAATGCTCTCTCTCTCTCTCCCAGTGCAGTAAATTGTAAACAACCGCACTCCCCCATCTCGCTCAATTTCTTCTATATCCTGTTATGATGGTTTATTAGTAAGACAGGAAATAAAACTGTCATATTTAAATGGCGGTGGTGGGGGTAACATCATTACTTATACAACAATAATTTCAACAACAATTTATTTGAGAAAATTTTCCATTTAAAATTAATTACAAATTGTATAAACAATTTCTATAGAATAATAAACAATGAAAATTGACTAAACATTGTTACAAACAAATAATAATAATAATAACAATAAAAATGAAAATGAAACACAAACGTTTTTATTGTTTGGCAAGCCAATTGTCACAGCATTTTCATATTCTACCACTATAAACCTCTCTCTCTCCCTCTCTCTATCACAACTAAATTTCCTGTATTGTAAACACAAGGGCTACCTTAAACTGGTTACATAGAAACAATAACAATAAGAAATAACTGCAGCTAAATATAATTGTTGTTCTTATTCCACATTAACAGCTTTCAGTTGACACGACTGGTTTTTATTAAGACTGAACACAGATGAATAAAAATAAAGAAACAACAACAACAATATTTTCATCAGGCTTAAGGGCATTATGTTTACAGTCGCACATACTACATATTTCATGACCTTGACATTGCCTTTACATTGCAAACACATACACGAGTAGTTGATATGCTTTAGTAATCATACATAGCGTAACATTTTATCTCTCTGCCTCTCTTTGTACTCGTACGTTCGTTCTGTTCCAAAAAGGTTGTTTATTTTGTAAACAAAATTCCCAGTTTTTGTTTTTTTTTTCTAATGTAAGCATATGAATTGTTATTACATATAAAAGTGCCTTAGATTTGTTTGTGTTGTACATTTTATTTAAATTACATTCCAAATGATGATCTTCATATCATTAACACTGTTGCTGTTCTTATTTTCCAGTTGGTGGCAATTTTCACTTTCTGTTAATCATTCAATACTACATAGGCAGGCAGGCCAAACTGCAATAGCAAGCATGCACTTGCATGGGGAATACAACACATGTCTCATCAATTCCCACCGAATGTGTACATGTAACTGGTTACTTCATTAGTTCTATAGTGTCTACAAAAATACAATCATCATTTGTTCAGACTATAAACATACAATACAGCGTAATTAAACGAAACTATGCAATCAAATCGACAAATAGCAAAGGAAAAAGGGAAATTAAAGAAAATATTGGATTATCAAATCAAAATATAAAACAATATTTTCAATATGGATTTATAAACCGATTTTTTACAGTGATTGGGGGAAATTTAATTTTATAAAATGTTTAAAATAATTGACAATCCTTAGAGTATGGAAACCGTTCTCCTTAAACTGCTATGATGTTATGAAATTCAAAACAACAACAATAAATTGTAATTTCTCTTCCACACACACACACACATTCATTCATACGTTTAATACAAATGCAATTGCATTTACATGGGAAGTAAGGAAAAAACAGGTAATTTTTTTATTTGCCATTACGTTGGTTATTAATTATCTGTTTTGTTTCTTTGTTGTTGCTGTTCTGTGATGTTTTCCTCTCTCTTTAATGGTGTGTGCATGCAAGTGTAAACAAAACGAATGAAAATGAAATTGTATTGAGGATAAACAAAATTGTACATTTGCCTGCAACAGTTGACACTATTGTGACGGCGTATAAAACGGGTTTAGGAATAAAATTAAGATTTAAAAAAAAAAAACTTTCTTCTCTTCTTTTCTTGTTTTAAAATTAAATTTTCCTTTAAATTCAAGCATTTATTGTCATTTAATTCACTGTACTAAAATCAATATAAATCAGGCTTAAGTGTCATTTTTTGCATGTTCTTATGCAACTATTTCTGCTTGTTTACCTACAATAATAATATTGATATTTTTCTGTTTACATTATAAGGCGATACATGCAATAATAAATTACTGTTGCATAAAAAAAAAATAAATAAAATAGATCTTCTTCTCGCCAATAAATTAAAAAATATAATATGTATGCTCGTGCATACACAAACATCGCCAGGCACCGGCACCAAACCCAATAATTCATTCTTATAAAAAAAAACAACATGATTTATCAATTTAATAATAAAAAAAACGGAAAAACAAACAATTTTTACCATATTCATCAATTGATTTCAATACAAGATACATGCAAAGAACTTTAACACTAAAATTGTAAACAATTTAACAATATTTTTGCAAATAATCTGCTCTTAATTGGTCAGGCAATCTGTATGCTCGTGATTAAGTCATTAATTATAATAGATTTGAATTGTTTTTAATAAAGAATAAATACTAAACTTTTGAACTATTGTTCAATTGTTTAAAAATGAAATCTATATTTTAATTAAAGCACAGTAAATGAATGAAGAAATTAATGAATGAGTAAATTATTTAAAGCATTAGGCAAAAAGGAATGACTCATCAGTTATTTATTCATAAAAATAGAAATACCTTAACAAAGTGTTGCCTTATCAATTGAAAATTAAAATCATTATTAAGAAATTTAGGGTGGAAGCAATTATTGAATAACATTTGAAAGCTAAAGAAGTAGTTCTTCAAATATCATATGAGACAATGTTGCTTGTTGACGTCACCGTCGAGTGAAAATTTAAGATTATATCATGATCAAATGCACAGTTTATTCATTTATTAATTTTTAGTAATTTTCATTGGCGCCACCTGTCGGAAATAGGTCATACCAACTTAGAAACCTTCCCCGGCTCGTGCGCAACAACTTTGCTAAAGATCATAACATGATCAATGCACAGTTTACAATTTAAATCATTTTTAGTAATTTTCATTGGCGCCACCTGTCGGAAATAGGTCATACCAACTTAGAAACCTTCCCCGGCTCGTGCGCAACAACTTTGCTAAAGATCATAACATGATCAAATGCATAGTTTACGATTCTATTAATTACATACAAACAAACATTCATTTATATATATACATATAGATAACAAGAAAAAATCAAGATTTTATATTGATTAATTGCCCAAAAAACACTTATAAAGTATTTAAACTTTATGATATGGCAACCATGTTTCATTATCTCTATCTACTTCACAATAAATTCCCTATTTAACCTTTGCTCTTGCGTCTATTGGGGGGTATTCCCTCTCTTACACTCATTTATTATTTATCATACGTACTGTATAACATTAATAACTATGTTATGCATGCATGTATGCATGTATGTGTACGTGTGTAGGAATACAACACATTTTTTTTGTTACGTTTCGCTAATTTTCTTAATGAAATAACAACGCGCTCTCAGCAGCCAACGCCATGCTGTGTTAGTAAAAAACAATATTATTTTATGCATAAACAGCAAATAAAAACAACAATAATGATGATAATAATAATAATAATAACTGAAGGGAGGCCGGTAAATAACCAACCATAAAAAATTGTATTGAATTGTTTGTTATTTAAACACACTCTGGTTTCATACAAACAGCACATGTATGAGTATGTGAGTACATGTATGTAGTATGCATGAGTATGGAGAGCCAAATAAAAACGGGGCTGTTTATAACACCTCTCACTCTCAGTCTCTGTCTCTCTCTCTCTCTCAGTCTCTGTATCTTATACTCTTGCTTTTTTAATAACTCTTTTTATTGCTTTACTAGTGTTGGCTGCTTGTATTCTTACTAAAGCACACACACTTTTACTTAATACTCCCCCCCCCCCCCTTGACAATGCTCACGTTTGTTTTCGCAACAAGAAGAAGCACAAGATTTAAAAATAAAGTACAGAAAAAAAAACAAGCAAGCAAGCTTCGGTATCAGGCGATAAACTCGTGCTACTTTAAAGCAACGTTTTTATTTGGAATTTTTTTTTCTTGTTCAGTTTAAACAACAACAAAAAAATGACAACAAATTAATCATTATTTACTTTCTTGTTTTAAAAAAGCATGACTGTGTGTGCGTTATGTGTGTTTCGTTGCTAGCAGATAAAAATGGTGACGAGGCAATATATTTTTAAAACGAGAAGAAACAATCAAACAAACACAATCAGACTGTCACGTTTTCTTTTCATTTGCGTTTAAATTTAGCAAAACCAATACTAACTGACTGACACTACAAATCTGTGTTGTTATTTAAGAGCAGCAGCAACACAATCGGACTTTGATAAGAGCCAAAAGAGAGGGGTGTGTATAGCTGTTTAACACTCATTGATACTTATATTTAAATAGTAGGTATGTGTCTCGCACACGCAAGAAGAGGCCAACATGCACTTAGTAATTGTGTTTCTTTCGTTTTCTATTTTAAAAGTTTAACAAACTTTTTCGTAAGAAGTCATGATGCGGCATTTTTTTAATTAATTTTCTTTTTTCGATTTTATACTCATTATCTTTTTGATAGATTACCTTGAAATTTATTCTTATTTTTTGCATAATTTCATGGTGATTTATAACTTTTTTTAACCAAAAAAATTTTTTTTAATTTTTTTAAGCACTTTCTGTGTATACACAATGGAAAAAATCCATTCTCTGAGGCACAGTAATTTTTACCACATGTTTTTAATATGAGTGTATATTGGTAAAAAAAAAAAAAACAGCCACCAACAGTGAAATATTTTTAGTACAGTTTGCAAAAATGAAGTCAGCTGTTTGCAAAAAAAACACACACAAACTAGGAAAGCAAAACAACAAGAGTACATACCAAATAGCAGCAACAACAAGTTTAATGGAATAAAAGCAACAAATTAATGTGTACAAATTGAGTTACACACATTTTATTCAGTGTGTATGAGTGTGTGATTTTCTTATTTCTTTCTTTTTAACCACAGAGTGGTAGTGTAATATTTAATGAGCAGCACGCTCTTCATACATAGTCCTTTCAATGGTACAGTACATAAACAATATGTAGAGAGCATCGTATTAGAGAGCAAGAGCATAAAAGGAGTATGGAAACAAACATGCTGTATTCAACGTAAGTAACCCAGTTAATCTTTTAAGTGAATTTCATGGAAAATTATTAAATGATGAAATGTTATGAAATTTTTGGCATAGTATCAACAAATTTCGCAATTTATTGTTATTTTAAGAACTTTTATGACAAAATCATAAAATTTAAGTGATTTTATACACAATTTATATAGTAAGTATACAATAAGGAAAAACATATTTTTTCGTAAAGGAAAATTTTTAACTAAAGTTTAAAAAGTGAATAAATAAATTTAAAAAATAAACTATTTCTTTCTGTTTAGGTTATTTTAAAGCAGATCGGATTTGAGGGATTTGAACTTTGCCTTTAGGATACGACCGAGAACCTTTCGAATCCTAATCAATCAATCCTAATCAAATCTGCAATTGAAAAAATTATAATGAATCAAGTAGCCGTATTACAGCATTACACAGTTCAGGCTAAACTAGGTTTTAAATGCATTTAGACGTCTGTTCAGTAGAAGATCGAATGGTCTGTCTATACAAATTTTGGCCACTTATTTCAGTCTAACTTAACTTCTAACTTTTTTAACTTTTAACAGCTCAAAAATACTATCAGTGCTATTTAAATTTTAAAAAATATTATGAAATTGCCCACGTCGTCATTTTTCTTATGCAATTTTTCCGTTATTTTTAAATTTAAATAAAACAATACTTTATAACAAAGAATACAGCGAGTCATTCTCGTGAAGTTTCAATGTTTCAATTGCTATTTCTGATTGAAGTGCTAACAATTTTGATAGATTTCACGTGATTATTGTTTAATTAACAATGTTATTATATCATGATCATGATATATAAAATAAATGAATTTTAATTTTATCTTTTTAATAACATTTTACTGATAAAGATACTGACACACTGACAAATTATTTAAATTGTAGATTTTGTTATACAAGTTACGCCCATTTTATTGTATTTCGAAGTCTATAATTTAGAAAAACGTCAAGGTTACTAATTATAGGTTTTGGAATTTAAATGGAGCAGTAGTTACGTTCTCAGTTGGTTAAAAGGTTAATGCATAAGCAAGGCTTTGATTGACAGTTAAAAATTAATGTATCTGGACAATTTGACAGCCATATTACTTAAGTTCTAGAGAGAGAAAGAGAGCATAAATGAAACGAAACCTAAGTTCAATCCCTAATTAATACCATTTTGAAAGGACAAGACGATAGAAAATTATTTGAAATGATCGAGCAGAATCACGCAATTATTATATGACAAACGTTGCTAGTTGTACCAGTGAATTCATTTTATCAAATCATGCAATGCCAGCATGTTTAGGTTTGACAGATCATCCCCAGATATTGCGTTCTTTTGTACAAATGAAACGTCAAGTTATGAAACTGTGATAAACTTAAAAAATAAAAAACACACCAACACTTTTGGACTGTAAAGAAATTATGGCACGATTTGTTTATTATCTTATAAGCATATACCGAAAAAGTGATTGATTGATGACTACTTTGACTACAAAGATCACATAACATTCACATGTGCCCGAGGTGTGATCAAAAAGTATCTAATACCTAAAGTTGATATACTCCTCACACCTCTTATACTGTGTGAGTTAATTTCATCAGTGAGAGGCAATACCTACAGTTTAAAATCGACTCTGAACGCCAGAGACTTAAGAAATTTTCATGGTAACTTTATTTTCCTCTCAGAGACTCAGATTGCTGAGTGTAAGTCGCCAAAAGAAACATTATTTTTATATTTCGTTTTGTTCGAAATGTCTGAGACCCTACCTAATTGACTACGACGGCAACTAACCTTTCAATATTTTCATTCAACGCTGTGTGAGATTTTAAAATTTCTAATTTATTTATCATTCAAAGGTTAATGTCTTGATAAACAAAGTTCACTGGGTTAAAACTTCCAATAACAAAATATTAAGATCTCATCATATAAAACTCTCTTTTTAAAGCTTTCCCAAGTAAATACTCTCTCTCTCTACCTCTCTTGCACGCTCTCTTAATTTGAATTACATCGTTTTATTTTTAATTAAAGCAACAACAATAAACCAATTGTAATGGGACATAAGAAACGTACATACATACATTGGAAAAGCAATAAAAACAATACATAAGTAAAGAATACAACAAAAACTCTGTATGCTTTTATTAATCTTATAGCCTGTTTTTGTAAGACAGATTTCAGACGAATGCCTATTTGAATGGAAAATACAAACAAAATTGAGTGTGTTTGTTTGTGTTTTTCAAACAAACCGACAAACGTATGAAACCATTCGTTTTACAAAAACAGGCCCTTAATAACCGAATGTTAAAGAGAGTTCAAAAGAGATTCTGGTGCTGTTAATAAATGACAAGCAATGTAAATAAACAAAAGAGAGAGAGAGAGAGCCAAAGTAAAGAGAGGAGCTGTTAAAAGCCACAGAAAAAAAAACTTAAATTATAAATCCACGTGAAATAAATGTGAATGAAAAATGGCTGCTGATATCGAAGGAAAAAATACATAATTTGTTTTTGGGGCTTTCTGGGGTAATTTTATTAAAATATGAAATAAAATTAAAGAGAATTTATAAATACGGTAAAGGAAAAGAGCAAAGGATATTTCAAGGTTAGGTTTTATTATTTTTTATTTTTGTTAATTTCAAAATATTGCATAAGATCACTGGTAAAAGGGGAGACCTTAGAAGAGTGAGACAGTTTTTAAAATAATAAACCAATAGATTTGAAGACT
This sequence comes from Sarcophaga rosellei, assembly GCA_930367235.1. Lineage (NCBI taxonomy): Eukaryota > Metazoa > Arthropoda > Insecta > Diptera > Sarcophagidae > Sarcophaga > Sarcophaga rosellei. Next base: position 6,676,664 of record OV884020.1, on the reverse strand, counting down.
TTTTGGTAAAACAATAAGTTTTTCAAAGTCTTTTTTGTGTCCCTCTAACAGCCATCAGATGTTTGGCGCCTTGCTGCTTTTATTTTACTAAACGTAAGCCCCCCCCCCCTTATTTCCTTGACTCATTCTAAGAGAAAGACAATTTGTAAAGATTTATTGATTTTTATCAAAAATTCTCTTTCTTTGCTGCTTAAGCCACATAAAGGGTCACACCACAAACAACAAAAAGAACAACACACAAGGGATTTGCAATATTCCGTAAAAAAAAATGTAATTTACCTTTAAATAATTGCTATGTTTTAATATTTATTGGAAAACCATAAAAATATATTTTGCGTAAGCGATTAAATAATTTCTCCATCCACACACACACATTAAAACGCAAGCAAATGCGTTGGCGTTTCTAAAAAACAGAAAGAAAACCCAGCAATTGCTTTATTTAGTGGACACTTGAATAGCCCATAGCCTGTGTACAGACTGTCACAGCAACCTCCTTTAACGCCCTTTCATTACTTTTATAACCTTTAATGCTATCCAAAAACACATATGTACACATACTCCCTCAAACTTTAAGGAATTTCTGATTTTCTTTACACAAATTGTTGTTGTTGGTGTCTCAAAAAAAATTATAGAAAAAAATACATATTCAGTTTTACTCACTTGTTTTAACAAAAAACTTGCAGTTTTTCTTACACTTTATCACACGTTTAATTTACACAATAAAACACACTAAAACGTTTTGTTCTTTAAAAGTTATTTTTCTTTTTTTTTAACTTTTTAGTTTCAAAAAAAAAATAAATTCAATTGGAATTTATTTAACCTTTTTCGCTTTCCTTTTTGTTCTTTCTGTTTCGAGACCGTGTAAAAAACTGTATTTTTATTTTCTTAACCGAACGAAAAATGTGTGTGAATACAGATTTTTTTCTCTTCTTTTCCTTTTGCCTTTTTTTTACGAGTTGACTGTCTCTCTGGTGTGTTTGGTTTCCAAATTCTACTGTATTTATAGTTTGAATATAGAGCACGTTATGCGATTTTATACGTTCGGCCGATATACAGTCATTTTAACGCTACTTTTTCTTTTCGCCTCTTTTAACAAATGTTGTTGGCTATTTATTCTCTTTAATGTATTTGTTTTTGCCTGTATGCACTCGTAGTTGTGTACTGTTGTTAATATCTTAATAATATTAGAACTTAGAACAAAAGCGCAAATCTGTCATATCAAAGCAAATATCGTCACCTGAAATGCAAAACAACGGATCATCAAAAAAATGAAAATCGGGGTTTTGATTGATTATGATTCATTAGATAAAAATACACGTCTCCAAAAAAAATTATGCATCTGCGTCAAAAAATAACGATTTTATAAAGAAAATTCAAAATAAACTACACTGTGTTTAGAAAAAAACCTTAAATGAATTACATTTTTTGTTTAATTAAACCGAATTTTATGCAATAAAACACAGTAAATTGAAATATTAACAAAAACAACAATTCCATTGCCTTTTATTGAACCTCATTTAATCGCTTTTCGATTTTTTTCGCATTTTCCACTTCATATTAAAATTTGTTCATTGATGATACGTCATTTTGTTTCAGAAAATTTAAATTCAAAATAACGTAACAAACATAACTTCAACACGTTTTTGAAAAATATTATTTTTACTTCTGAAATTGATCTCCTACCCTTTTTTGAGCTTAGCTACAAAATTTTTCATTTCTAGATGCAATATTTTCCATTTTATAACGTTTTTTGCTTCTCCTGTAAAATTGTGAAAAGTGATGATACGTTATTTTGCATTTTAGGTGACGATATGCATGTTATGCTCATACTCACTGATTCTCTTACGGTATTATAATTTAAGAGAGAAGGAGAGAAAGAAAATTAACTCTCACCTTTATTTACTTAACACCCGGTTAGTAAGCAGGGTTGGGAAACCGTAATATTAAGGTAATTAGCACTCAGCACACTTTTTTTGCAAACAACACATGCAGTCCGTTGTTTTAAACTAACGTGATTAATAAGCACTCTAACTGTCTCATATACTCTTCGGAGAAGCCTCATAAAGTGTTAATTTTTCGAACAGATATAAAAGATGCATACCTTGCCAAAAACGTATAACACTTTCAAAATGCCTTGAAAGTAATGCCTGGGCAATACTTTTGTTTCAGATTGGCTTCAGTTTGCAGAGGCATCCCCCCCTCGAGTCTTCTAGATAGATTCAGGGTGATAATGCGTTGGGTTAGACCTACCCTGGTACACTCCCGATCGATTGCCAGCCACTTCCACAACACTGAAACTTCTGCAATTATTTAGTTTTTAATAAATTTAAAACATTAATAAATTATTTATTAAACAATTTAATATTTTTAAGAAATATTGAAATAATTGTTTTATTTCAATTTAATTAGAATTGAATGTTTAACATTTTATTAACTTAGCAACCCATAACGTTAACATATGGTTGTTACCATCTCACAGTGAATGACGCATTTATTGCAATGATGATATAGAAAATTGCAAACAAAAACAATCAAACTGAGAGAGGAACACAAGAAAGTTATTCACTTTGTGAAATTGTTATAAAAACAACACGCAATTTATAATAATATTTAATAAATATTTTTGACAAAAAAGAAAACAAAACACAACAATGGTTAGTTTGTAATTGAAAACAAAATTTAATTGTGTTTTCACGAATTTATTTTGCTAAAGTTTCAGTTCAGCGGTTTTAATATGATGTTCCCCGAGGCAGGACGCAGTTTCAAATCCTCTTATAAATGCTTTTCAGTGTCCATGTTGCCGGGCAATGAGCGACAGGATGTGGAGAATGGCGGCAAAAGTATGTTTTTTGTATGTTTATTTGATTGGTTGTTTAATATTTTTTGAAATAAAAATTGTTCAGTCATCATGCCACCCTCTGCTTTGGACTCTTTGACCCGTTTGAATGTGGAATATCCCATGTTATTTAAGCTCATTAACAATAAAAAGGCAAGGACTTCGCATGCTGGCGTTTTGGAGTTTGTTGCCGATGAGGGTAAATGCTATTTACCCTATTGGATGATGGATAATTTGTTATTGGAGGAGGGAGACTTTTTAACCATTGAAAGTGTTTCTTTGCCAGTGGCCAAGTTTTCAAAATTTCAGCCTCATAGCACAGATTTTTTGGATATAACAAATCCCAAAGCTGTATTGGAGAATGCTTTGCGTAACTTTGCCTGCTTAACAACCGGAGATGTTATAGCCATTAAGTACAATAAAAAGGTGTATGAATTATGTGTCTTGGAAACCAAGCCCGGAAATGCAGTAAGCATTATAGAGTGTGATATGAATGTAAGTGGAAAGGAGGGTATATGTATTTACTAACAATATTTATATGGTAATAAAATGTAAATTCAATCATTAAAGGTGGAGTTCGAAGCTCCTGTAGGTTATAAAGAACCTTCAGCAGCGCAGCAAGAACAGCCAGCTGAGGAACAACCCCAGGATCATGTCATGGAAGAAGTAGTTGAAACCTTTAAGGGTTCTGGTGTACGTTTAGATGGCAAAAAGAAAAAAGATTCGCAATTAGACACACCGGTTATCAAAAAAGTAAGTTGTGCTAACGTTCGTATTCAAAACCAAATTTAATTGTTTGTCTTTCTATAGATTTTAGCCAGAGGTGTACCCGATTATGATTACAAATTCGGCGTATTAAAATTTGATCGTTCTATTAAACCCATAAGTGATCGCGTAGCAGAAATAGATAATGCACCCGAACCAGAGGAAAGTTTCCAAGGCCAAGGTTTCTCCATGAAGAAATCACGCAAATAAATAAACGCATATTTCGTAGCGAGTAATCGATTTTAATATATTATATTTAACAAAATTTTCTAAAACAAAAAATAAGCTTTCGTTTTAATATTTTACAAAGGCAAAGTTAGCTTAATGACCTCAGCGGGCTTTTTAGGTGGTGGTGGCGCTAAAGTCATAGGAGGCAGTTTGCGTATTTTACGCCCAAAACGACCATCTTTACGCTGCCACAAACCAGAACGTGGTCTATTACCTAATTCACGCATGCGTTGGGCCGAGCCTATATGCTGTTTATTGTGCTCAATATTGCTTACACGACCCACCGTAGCCATACAAGTTTTATCAAAAGCAAATTCACGTTTAGAAGGCAATTGTACTACTACCTTGTCATCAAACTTGCGCAATATGGTACCAAAAGTGCCAGCAGCATGTATAAGATGACAGGGATAGCCGGGATTCTTTTCCAAATTGTGTATTCTAGTGCCTACGGGCAAGGCACCCAAAGCGTAGGCATCTCCCTCATTAGGACGCACTAAAAATTGGAAAAAGTATTGTTTATATAAAAACCTTTTGATATCATATTTTATAATACTCCTTACCAGGTATTCTGGGTATAAATCTGGAAGTCTTAATAATATCACCAGGTTTCATGTTTTCTGTAGCCAATATGTATTTCAATTCATCACCTACACCCACTAAAGCAATTTTGGCAGTCCTACAGCCATCATCTAGTATTTCTAAAACGCGTTCTTCTTGTGGCGGACCCTCCAAAGGGCCATCACGTACCCATTTAACCCAATGATATTTTTGCTTTATACCACCACCTATACCTTTGGCTACCACACGTCCTGTTACCGGATCACGTCCCGCCAAATGTGTTGTATTCAAAGGTTCCACAGTGTATTCGTCCTTAAAGTGGACAATGCGACGAAATTGTCGCCCATTGCCTGGTTGAGGTTTCTCCACAACTTTTGTTTTTGTTCTCAACTGCAAAGCAAATGTAGAACAGACTGGTATTTGGTTTAATTTATAAGATTGTATAACACAATTGGACATTAAACGTGTTAAATTATTCATTTTTTAATTTATTTTTTTAACTTTTATGGATTATTTAACAAAAACTTGTAGTGAAATGAAATGCAGACAGTTTAAAAAGTGTTGCCAATTTCTTTATTCTTTTTAAAACCGCTTATATTATAATATAATAATGCGGCTCCTGCACGTTGCGTCTGATGGTACAACTTTATTATTGTGTACAAACGATTCTTATGTTGAATGGCTGGCTAATAAAAGATCAGAAACCTTGATTTTCATTCAAGCGACGAAAAATATGATGCTATAATAACAAGTAAATCTGGTTGGAAAAGGTTAAAGTATTTTTCCTTTAATTTTATTCTGATTTAAATTTCTTAATTTTATTATTCAAAACAACATCAAATGTATGTTTAATTTGCTAACTTGGCAGCACTTTAGTCATATTTAATGAAAACAATGCAAATAATTTTGTTTAGCTTTTAATTACTTCCATAACATCCTTTAAAAATTTTTGCACTTCTGGATCTTGCATTAAAGCTCGTTTTTTCATACTCAAGACCATAGCCAAAACATCTGGACATTTTTCTTTCTCTCTTACAGTTTTCATATCATTATCATGACCTCCCTCATCTTCATCACCAGCACTTATAGCTCCTGTATTATGATGATTCGTCGTTTGTTCTTCTGTATTATGTTCTTGATGGTTTTCCAACGTATTTGTTGTTATTATTTGTCTAATTTTATGTTTATATTTACGTTGTGGCGTTGTAGTTGTTGCTATGCCCACCAAAGACGCTGCTGCTGCAGGGGTCTCTCCGGTTGTTGTTGTTGGATTTTTAGTTTTGTTTTTATCTGCTCTTTTGTGATATGGTCTCTTCTGTCGCACTGTTTCTGTTTTTGGTGTGTCTAGTTGTTTACACTGAGCAGCTGTACTTGGACTATCCTCAGTTGTTTGGTTAAAATCCAGAAGCCTTCGTTTTACATGCAAATTTAATTTCGCTTTAATGCTATTGGGTGAATTTTCTTCTGGTGTTAAGGATGGTGAAAGTTCGCGTTTAATTGTTTGCAAATTTTCAGGTAAGTCACACATTTTTCTAATTTAGCTTTCGTAAAAGACAAAGCAAAACAAAAAAGGTTATATATGGAGTTACCAGATTGCTATATAAATTTCTAGTAAGAGATATGTAATAATAATTAAATAATTATTGATATTATTTTAAAAATTTTTAATAAATGTTTTATTGTTGCTTATTATGTTATGAAAAATAACTATAAAACACTTTTTTATTTCTTTTAAAAGTATTTTTGTTAAAAAGTGTCCTCAACTTGGCTGCATTGGTGCACTTTTTTCGAGTTGCAATTGTCAGTTTTGTTTTTGCTTGTTTGCTTTTCGACAAGTTTCGTTCTTTTCGCCCAAAGTCGTCGTGAACAGCATAGAGAAAGGCGAGTAACCGCGTTATAAAAACAATAATATTATTGTTAAATTATTAATATTTGTTACAAAAAAAAACAATTCAAATGTTTTGTTTTTATTTCTAATTAAGCTGTAAATGAATTTCTTAAGTTTAACTTACATATGAAACAAAACTAAATTTTCATATATAGTGTCGTAAAGTAAACAACTGGAGTGAGAAAAAAATATTTTTTCTTTATAAATATATATACGAAAAGGAAATTGTGAATAAAAAAAAAATAAAAATATACATACACATATACAGAAAAATATACACAAATTTTACAAACACACCAACACAAAAACACTACGTGTGAGTGATTGAGCAAATGAAAAAAATACGCGACATAGAAACAGCCGCACTAAAACGGGGACGGAAAACAAAAAACGTGCTAAGCTTTAAAATTTCAAGAAAATTCAAACATTTAATAATAAATAGTAAATAATCATAATAAAAAATTTAAAAAAGGGTAAATAAACAATATTTTGTAAACAATTTATAAAAATTCAAAGAAAAAACAATAGAAAAATTGAAAAAAGTCAATTGAAAATTGGAAAAATAAAAAAGTGTTTTGAAAAGAATGTTGTTTTAAAAAAGAACGGGAAAAAAGTGTTAAATTTCTTTTTGTTATTTAATTTTTATAATTTAATTTTTTTGTTTGCTTTGTACAATTTGTGGTAAGTTTTTACGCAATCGTCGTTGTTTTGTTGGTTTTGGATGTTAATAGAGGATTTTTAGTGTTATTTTTTATTTGCTAAATTGCTCAAGGGTTTTAGAAGAGCAGCAGTAAAATTTATGGGAAGGGGGTAAAGGGGTCGTTTGTTATAAAAACATTAAAAATGGGGGTTGGGGGCATTATCCGGGTAAGATATTTTGTATTCATTTTTTTTTCTTTTATTTACAATTTGAAAGCCGAATACAAAATCCATAAAAATATACAGGTGGAGCCTTACGGAAAAAAAAACAAAGCGGCTTTTTTATACGTATTGTTTTTGTTGTTTTATCTCTTTCCTTACTTGCATATTACTGTATGTACATACATATACTCATATAGTAAGGTTTAAATGTGTACATTTTCAACAGAGCACAGAGCAAAATAAACCAGCAAGAAAAACACTTGGCTATACAGGGTTGTATTTTTCTGATTCTCTATTTACTTTTTATTATTATTATTTATTTTGGTATATTTTTTCTTATTGCATATGAATGTGTATAATAAATGTATTTGTTTTCAATCGTTTTCTTGTTTTTTTCCTCCTTCTACATTTACAGTGTGCAATAACAACAAAAAGGAAAGCAAAGCAAAGCATTGACAACAACAATAGCAAGAACATTATTAAAATTAACACCACCAATAATAAATTATAATAATAACAACAACAATACAAAAATAATATAATACGCACGATATCGATTTTGAATGGTTTTGAACCAAACATTTGGCAGAGCAAAAGAGACAAACAGTAAGAGACAGAGAGAGAAAGAGAGAAAAAAGGAAAATAAATAAACAAAAGAAAAAGAACCGTAAATTTCATTTATATTTACACTCGTTAGCACAAAACATTAATAGCAACAACAAAATTCCGCTTAAATATAAATATCCCAGAGACAGCAAACAGAAAGAGTGCGACAACAACTATTGTTCTTATTAAAGAAGTTGAGTATTTTGTGTTATTGAAAAACCTTGAATAAAGTCCGCTAAAATACAGCAGAAATAAGCAGCAAGACACAAAAAACAACAACAAATAATTTGTAAACACGCAAAACGAAAATAATAATAACAAGCAATTAGTGTTGTAAAACGTTTAAAATTTGATAAAATTCAAAGTATTTTGTACAATTGCGTGTGCGTGTGTGTGTATAAGCGGCAACAACAACATTAGGAGCAGCAGCACAACACAATACGGTGATCATATTTAGTAACAACAACTCTATTTTATTATCTTCTCTTGTATTATTTATATACGTTTTTTGCCGATACAGAATTAGCAGCACAAAACATAACAAATAATAGGAATACAAAAAAAGGTAAACATTAAAAAGTTTTTTCTCCCTATTTTATATCGTATTATTTTATTATTCACATTTCTGTTCTCGACGTTCGTTCGTCCGTTTTTATTTACTCAACAACAGTGTTTATTATTTTTCTTAATTTTTTTATTTTATTTCAATCGTTCGTTCGCTTATTTGTTCGTTTATTTATTTATAAAGCAGTTTATATTTTTAATTAAATTGTCGAAAGACAAACTTGTTGTAAATAATGTAATTATAAAAACAAAAATATTTCTTAAGTTATTTTTTTTTTCTAAATTAAGGTTATGTTTTGCTTTGCTGCGGTTGTTTGCTGCTGTTGTGTGCATACACAACAGTAACAATAAAAACAACAAGTAACCTAAATTATTATTGTGTATAGTATTATTAAGACATTTATTAAAAAAAACTTTACTCTTATAATTCCTCATCCACGTGGATTAACTTGAAAATAATTCATTATTGAAAATGTGTAATCATACACGAAAGCAACATGAGTAAACAAGGCCGGTAATTTCTATTAATTTTTTTTAAGTTTGGCAACTCGAAAATTAACGGGTAAAAGGTCAAAGGTGAATTTTTTTAGCAAAGTAAAAATAATAAGGCAAACGAATAAAGGGAAACCACCACACTATAAATATTGTTCAAAATATGTGATGAAGGGTCCTTGACAAGGTCACTGGTATTATAATTAATTATTGGTTAATTAACTACCGCCGCAACGCGTCATTAATTGATTTTTCGTTGTTTTGTAAGAAATATTCGAATTCAAATTTTAGCTTTCGGTTTCAAGTTGCAATATAAAAATCAAGTTGCATAAAACTGATTTAAAATGAACTGCTGATGTATTCCCTGGCTACAATGGTTAATAAGAATTTATTTTTTTATGATAAAAGCAGTTCACGTGGGTAGTTACGAATGTAAATAAAGAGCCAGTGATAGTTATAGACAGTAAATTCGCGGGAACTGTGGAAAAAGGTTTATGTCTAGATTAGAAATTAAATTGTGACTATTTTTAACACGATTACGCCCGCGCGCAGAACCTGTAGCACTCACTAAACAGACTCATTGGGCTGCTATAAGAGCTACTCACTTATTTTCCGCCTGATACTTCAGTTTGAAAATATCAGAATGATCCAACATGTTTGAGATAAGTGAGGAGAATACATATGTATATTCTCTTTGCAATACAAATTTCCATTAGTTCAGTCTTAGGTTTTTCAGAGTTGCCTAGTGTCCTATACTTTCTGATTAAGATGACTTCTACAATTAGCCAGGGTGTTCATATACTACGTCCGATCATGCTGGAGCCTGTAAGAAGTTGAAATGGGAGAGACATTATATATGTATTCTATATACATAGGCAGTACAGAGATCGTACAGTCGCTGTAAAATACACCTTTACACGACAGTAGTTAATAAAAAGAATTTCAGCAGCTTTAATGTTATTTTAACAGCTCTGCTGTTACTGGAAGTTTTTTTCCACACAATTTAAAAAGTAATATGTAAGGATGCATTAAATGATTGGCAGCTGGTCGTAGCCAGAGATCCACTGGATGTAAAACAATGGCGCTAACGAGGCAATTACATAGGTGCTCCGTGCCTTGAGATACCCAGGGATAGTCAGGACTACAGTTAATACTAACGAGAATGCTGATCCAGTCAAGTGGAATCGGGCTTGCCTGTGTTTAGGCTATAATAAACGATTTTTATTCTTGATCTCTTCAAATCTCAAACTCTCTTTCTATTTTACTACTTAACTGTATCTGCTTATGATAATTTTCTTAATATTTTTTTTTTCCTTTTTAGTATTCCAAAAGTTCATGGCCACCGGTTCTACTACGACAAATAGAAGCCTTAATATCCCGCCCACCCAATCTATCCAAAAGGACAAGAAGAACAACAATAACAACCACAACTCAAACATTAAACATTTAAGTAATATCAACAATTATAAGAACATCAGTAACAACAACAACAATTACAATACAACAACCACCTCAAAATTATTAGAAATAGCAGCGCTATCAATCGACGACGAAAAAACGAATACATCGCAAGGGAATCCTTTAAAAAACTCCACCAAAAGTCTAAATAACAGCCTCACCATAAGCAGCAATAATTTAAATACCAGCAACAGCAGCAGTGTTACGGTTACGGCCGACGCTGCCACTGTCGCTATAGCTAAAGATATGTTGCAATTGCATCATGGATCGGCTCTTAATAACAATAATGCGATCAATAATTCAACAAATAATAGTGATGATTTAAATTCTTCTCCTGCTCATAATAACAACAACAACAACAATACGAATTCCTCTTCTGCCTCTAATAATCACAATATTAACAACAACAATAATAATAATCGGAATAATTCTAATTCAAATACGTCGTTAGCAACAACCCCACCTGCCCCTCAACAACAATTTCAATTGCAACAACAACAGAGACCACCGCCACCACCCGATCATGCTGTGGGATATCTCAAATACGAAGATGAATTTCTCTACATCACCGAAGCCTGCACCATAATTGGTAGAAATTCCTCAACATCTCATGTACATTTTCATGTGGCCGAAAATAATCTGGTGTCACGCAAACATTTTCAAGTACTGTTTGATGGTGCCACTAGAGATTTTTATGTACAGTGCTTAAGTAAAAATGGCATATTTGTTGATGATTTCTTGCAGCGGCGTAATGCTGATCCTTTAAAGTTGCCAGAAAGGTAAGTTGTATTACAACTTGAAAAAGAAAGGTTTCCTCTCAAAGAAATATGTAAAACAATTTTTGATTTGTTTTTCTTTTTTGTTGCAGCTGTTATTTTCGTTTTCCCAGTACGGAAATACGCATACAATTTGAAAGTTTCTTGCATACGGATTCACCATCGAGTATTGGTACTGGTGGGGGTGTCGGTCTCAATAGCCATTCGCTAAATAATAATCATCATAATTTATCTTCTTCCTCCTCCGCCTCTTCTCATCATCATATTAATAGTGGCCATGGTAGTGGCATTACTGGAAATGTTCATCAAGTTATTATATCACCCACCTCAGCTGAGGATATGCATCAGCAACAGATACACGTTGGTGGCCAACAAATGCAGCATATATCATCGTCGCAGCAGCATCAGCAACATATAAGCTCTTCAGGTGGTTCTCATTTGCTACCTATGGATAATTCGAATGTTATTTATTCACCACTTAAAATATCTATACCCAAAAAGGAACAAAAGTCTCCTTATTTATCACCAACTGGCAAGTCAAATTCTTTGTATTTGTTATTCTCTTCTTTTTTATTTTCTTTAAAAAGTTATTTCGTTTTTTTTTTTTATAATGATTTTTGATTATAATGATCGGTACCGATTTAAAAAGACGCATTAGGTTCATATTTAATTGATCTCAGTTGGTAAAGCAAAGCATGTTAAATTGTTTTTAACTTTTTTTGTCTCTCTCTCTCTCTCTCATTTTAAGTGTAACTTAAACGAAAAGGCAAAATTTGTATACGAAACTAAATTTTATCGTTATTATAAAAGGGAACTTGTTGAGTTTTAGAAAATTTAGTTAATTTTGATAGCTATTAATTAAGATTTTACTATCTCTTGTAGCAAATACTCTTTAACCACTCCACCTTAACTTCACTACAACTTCTTAAGAAGTCAATCTTAAAAAGAGTCTTTCTTCACGCAGTAATACTTATTGTATAATAATTAGTATTCACCCCCCACCACCATGTAAGGTTTGACTTATCTGAACGAATAGACAATAAACAAGATGTTAACATGAATTCCCACTTGCCTCGTTTAGAGATGTCCTGCATATCAACCTAGTGCCATAGAATACGAATATTCGTACTATGTAAGCGAACAAGGCGCTCAGATAGGAAATCCTGCATTAGTTTCTGGACTACTAAAGAGATTAATGGTGTCGTTAGGTTACATGATCTGTTTAACCATCTCTTTCACTAGTAGCGAATACAGTGATGTCGCGAGGGGATCAAGATATTGTCTATTAAGCAATGTGTTGTTCACTAAACAATACTTTTATTGTGTTGGATGATATGGAAAGGAGGAAGCTTTCTCGGGACATTCGGCAGAATTTTCGACGCTTGTATACAGTAATCAAGGACGTTTTTCATCTGATTTGAGCAACTAACTATTCAATGAATAGCGAACATGTTAGAATCAGAGCTTACTGAAGCCATAAACGACTATAAATATACATATAGTTTCCGGTGGACCTGAAACTAACTAACAACTATCTGTTATCAACTGGCATGTTAAATCTTGTTTATTCATTCAAAACCAGTAGAGCTGTCACAACGACAGCCGTCTGTAATCTGCAAAGTAGTGTTGCAGGTGGGGATGAGCTAGCTCCCTTTGTAAGTTTGCTTTTAGGTCCGAGTTGATCATTAATTTATCATATTTTGTGATGCAAAAGGTGTAACGGTATAAGCTCTTTATGCATTGTACTAGTTCCACAGGGTTTGTAAAGGGCTTATAAAGAGAAGGGGAAAAGTGTGTACACCTTGTTAGTAGCTTTACTTAAATACATTTTTCCCTAACACAATAAATCTCTTTCTTGTTAGTATGATAGCTCTGAAATATTTCAATGTTAATCGTTTGATTTGCTATTTAATAAACAATAACAATTTAACTTATGCCTCGTTATTTATAAATAAGAGTGGGGAATATGATATTGAAACATATAGATGGAAACAATTCCAAAAAACACTTGTACACACTAATCAAAAAAACAAAAATAAAAATAAAAATTCAAAATCATTTAACAACTAACCACCACCTTTAAGACAATAATGTATTGAAATAAATGACAACGAAGTTGTAATTATTTTTCGATTTATTTTTTTTTCACTTTACAGGTACAATAAGTGCAGCCAATAGTTGTCCGGCTAGTCCGCGTCAAGGTTTTCATCAAAATCAAAATAATTATAATAATTATAGTAATAATAATTTACAAAATGTAAGTATACCTTCTGCATTATAATTTGATAATAAAACTGAAATTTAAACATTGTTTTTTTCTTTTCTTTTAATAGCAACAAGATTTATTCCAGACACCTTCAACGGCCAGTTACAATCATAATGAGAAACCACCTTACAGTTATGCTCAATTAATTGTACAGGCAATATCAGCTGCACCAGATAAACAATTGACATTATCGGGCATTTATTCATTTATTGTTAAACATTATCCATATTATCGCAAAGAAACAAATAAGGGTTGGCAGAATTCCATACGTCATAATCTCAGTTTAAATAGGTTTGTTTACAATTTGACTAATTATGTACCAATCATGCTAATTTTTTTTTACTCGTCAGGTATTTTATAAAAGTTGCACGCTCTCAAGATGAACCCGGAAAGGGTAGTTTTTGGCGTATTGATCCAGATAGTGGCGCCAAATTAATAGACCATAGCTATAAGAAACGTCGTCAACGTAGTAGCCAAGGCTTTAGACCTTCCTATGGTATGCCACGATCAGCACCTGTTTCACCAAGTCACATGGGTAATTATACTTATTTTGGTGTGTAATTTTGTTCTTTTGCTTAAAAAAAACCAACAACAACAATTTAAATTTATTTCTGTTCTATTATTTTATATTTGTCGTATTATTTTTCATATATTTTAGAATATTCGGCTGATAATTCACGTGAAAGTTCACCACTACAGGATATTGTTTTACAATCAGCACCTGGTTCACCAGGCATGTCATTGGAAAATCGTAATGTTGATAACGGTAAGCGCACACATTTATTTACAATTAATCGATTAGATAGTCTCATCATAATATTTGCACAAAAATGGTTTTTTTATACATACTCTTCATAGTATTTAAATACTGATTTTGTATGTAGAAATGAGACTGTACAGTTCTTATTAAATAGTTGAAGAGATACATATATCCAATACTCTTCAAACACAAGGCTAAATCAGTAGCAAATCATGCTATCCATTCTTATCAGGCTTACTAAAAGTCGAGAGCCGACATCAAGGCTCTCCACAGATACATTAGTGGCTTAGGCTGGTTGAAAGGCGCTAGGGCTTCATCAGGGTAGTCGCGCTCTCTCTTCCTTGTTGTGTCTGTGTGACCTCTCCGCTTCTCATTCTCCCTTTCCTACATCCTCTCCTTTTTATCCTATTCTCTCTATTATCCTTCCTCTTTAAGGACGTTGTACAATGGGTCAATTCGACCTCCGGGTACTGTACTTGTCTTAATTGACAAGTACACGTCCTCTAACCTAACCTACTAAAAGTCGTATCCCATTAATATAAGCGTTAGGTGAAGCAATTCTGCCCCAATTGAACAGAGTCGAGTTTCAGATCTAAAATTTGAACGAAATATATTCTATTCCTGCTATTTGCCTACCAGCGAGAGCAGAACAATGACATAGGAGGAAATGTCCTTTGATCCTCCTCTCTATTCGAGTGTAGGCAGCTCTATTATCATCTACTCTTACAGTACACTATGCATATCTGGCCATTAGACAATGTTCTATAATCACAAACACAAATAAGTTCTAATAGTTCCTTTTTATTCTCATGGGATATCATGGTCAAGGTGAAGTTATAATTTGCTGTCTTCGCAGAAGTTCTACCGAGTCATGCAGCTCCTATTCCTGCACATCATTTAGATATTCTTGTTGCCTTAAAAAAGCTTTTGAAAAAAGCTTAAATGTTTTCTACTCCCACTGCGCTATTGGCTCAATAGCTTGTACTCTTCCTAGCTAAATTCCTAAAAAGCGTATGTCCGATAACACGTTAGGTACATCGGCCGTAAGAGGGGTTGTAAAATAATAATTTTATAAAAAAAATAGATTCTAAAGACTTCACTCTAATGCTTCACACTTTTACGGCTTTATATACTCATGAGCTTCAATGGCGTTTCAGGTATTTTCTTTCTGATATCGGATTAGCTTGATTGTCCGTCCATATAAATTATTACACAAAAACTTTCTAAAAAGGAGTTTATAAAACCATCACGTCTTCTCTGTACCAATACTAATCGAACTGACGTTTCTAATTTGAAAAAAAATCCTAAATTTCTTATGTTTCTTTCTTCTTTTTCCAGAAATTATTTATCAAAATCAGAATATTCAACAATCCAGCTCTAATCATACCCAACAATTCAGGTAATTTAGACGAGCACCCTTTTTTCTGTTTTGTTTGTTAACGAGTATGCATGTGTATTTTGTTTTGCAGCAGCAGCCCTTATTATATTACAAATCAAAATTCGATTATTAGCCAGCAGCATCAACAGGAAATAGGTGGTGGTGGCGGTGGAGGAGGTGGCAGTAACAATGGCGGTAGTGGTGTAGGTGCTCTAATTGCTCTCAAACGCAACCATGCAATGGCTGCAGGTACAGTGGCTGGTGGCGGTAATACAGTTGTAACATTGCAACAGCAACAACAACAGCAGCATCATCAACAAAACTTGCAAGGTCTACATCCTGATATTATCTATGAAGAAATGCCAACAGATTATAGTGGTAATATGGAATCGGGTGATGATGAATGTGATGCTGGTGGCAAAAGGCCAAAAGTTGAAGTACTCTGATGCGTATGACAACGTATGCAAAAAACAACTACAACTACGGCTAGTGTTGTTGGCAAATAACTATCATCATTATTATATTAAACACAATAATAATAATAACAAAACAAAAACAAACAAACAAACAAAAAAAAAACGATAAACAAAAACAAACAAGATTTACATTTATATGTTTTATTATGTACGCTTTAATTTTACGAAATTTTTAATTATACACCCTATACTACTACACGCTACACCCCAACACCCATTTCACCAACATTTACTTTATATACATATAACATCATTAAACATCATACTTATCATTTAAAAACACATTTACACATACACACAATTATACATACATTTTAAAGCATTATTAATTTTGTGTTTCCACCAACCAACTAAACTCAACTCCTTTTTCGTAACAGTCCACTCCACTCCACACTCTGTTCTTGCTATATTAAAAGGAAAAAAGCAAAGAGCTTATTCCTACAATTTATTATTTTATTTAAACTGGTAGACACTACAGCAACAACAACAACATACTTTTCTAAACTTCTTTTACCTGCCC
The DNA here is from genome assembly GCA_930367235.1 of Sarcophaga rosellei. Classification (NCBI taxonomy): domain Eukaryota; kingdom Metazoa; phylum Arthropoda; class Insecta; order Diptera; family Sarcophagidae; genus Sarcophaga; species Sarcophaga rosellei. The sequence continues at coordinate 6,660,232 of OV884020.1, read as the reverse complement.
AGTTTTGTTTTATTATTTTTTTATTTAACAATAATTTTTTTCGCCTTTAAATACTATGTAGAAACTTAATTGTAATGCTTACTTTCTTTACTATTATAATTTTCCTATCCAACAACAACAAAAACAACAATTTTTTTTTAAACGTTTTAATTGTAACGTTATTAATTAATTAACAAAGAAAACAACATAAAAAAATGTATTGTTTTTAATCAATTCTTTTAACATCTAAAGTATATTGAATTTGACCTTTTATCCCTGCTTTTCAACTATTTACCATTTAACGTTTTAATAAAAGATTATTATTTTTATAGATTTTTTTTTTATTATTTTTGTTTAATAATTTTTGTTAAATATAAGTTTTATTTTTTCTTTTGCTTAAAGAGAATGAAATTAAATTTTTATCCGTTAAACGGATATTATATTTGTACCCCCAGACCCCCATTTTTTTTTAATAATTTAATGCATTAAATATTGTATTTTAAATATAATCCAAACTTTACCGTATTTTAAATAATGATTTCTTCTTGATGATGCAAAACGACGAATTCAATATGCTTTGATGATGCCTAAAACATAAACAAACAAACAAAAAAAATTGTAATTGGTTACAAAAGTATATAAAATTTTTAATTATATATTGATATAACAAAAACAAAAAAAAAAAAAAACAAAGAATATGTATTTTATTATTATTAAAATAGTTATTTTTCTAATTTTGTTTTCAATTGAATGTAATGAATGTTGACTTTATAAGGCATGCATGCGTGCCTCAACAAACACAGCTAAGATTTCATTAAAATATTAATTTCATAAATTTTTATTTCCTTTTCTTAACGCAGGTATGTGATATAGAAAATTTTTTTAGATAAACTCTTAAAAAGGTTGTTAGCGTTAACGATTTCTAAGTATTTACTACTTAGTGGAATAGATTTTTCATAATCCAAGCTTATTCTCGTTACGCAAAAGCCAATAATAAAAATCGAGATCTATTACATACTGGAGTATAAAGTTTTATTGCTAACATAATTTTTTTAACTGACTTTCGAGTCTAGCTTAATAACAAAGTATTTGGAAATCTAGCTGGTTGAGCTACTATAAAGTAAACATTATTAAATTTTCTTTTGGTAAGAAAAACTGAACTTAACTGTAAGTTTCCTTAGGTAAAGGAGATGTACAGTTGAGGTTTAGACCATAAATAAACAGCAAATTAAATTAATTTAACTAAATTGTCTTTAAATTGAGACAAAAAACAACAACAGTTTGCCGTCTATTTCATGGCCTAAACAACAAACTCTCCCTCTCAATACAAAACCCTTATTTCGAATGAAGGATAAGCACTTTTTAATCCTTTGTTTTGTCCTTTATGCTTTATAAGGGTGCTTAACGTTATGAATTCAAGAAAAAGTCAAAGAAATTAAAAAAAAATACTAAATTCGTATATATATATAGAGTTGTTAGAAATTCTCTTTAAAATAATAAAAATTAAAAAAATATAAAATTAAATATAAAAAACCTCCCTTTTAAATTTAATTAAATACAAAAAAAAAAAAAAAACACAAAACAAAAAAAAGAAACTTCAAAAGGAAAAATAAAATAAAATTTAAACAAAAAAAAAATGGTAAAATATATTTAAAAAAAATCATTAAATGCAGCATCCGTGAATATATAAAGAAAGCCGAAATAAAAAAGAATTAAAATGTTTACCTTTTTATAGAAGTTATATAAAAATAAATAAGAATAATAATTATAAATAAAAAAGAAAACAAACAAACAAATAAAATAAAAAAATAACTCATACCTATACATACTTCTTATATAAACAAAACCAACCAACACACACGATTCTATATACATACATACTTTAACTATATAATAAGGAAACATTTAATAGAACAAAAACAACAACAAATAATAATAATAACAAATAAAATAAACAAAATATATCCCAAACCATTGATTCAAAAACTATGGTTATAATAAACACTGAAAAACAGTAAGAAAACAAGAAAAAAATAAAAACAAAAGCAAATAAGGAAAAAATAACTACAACAAGTGAATAATTGTATAATGAATGCACTTTATTTCATAAAAAAAAAACTAAAAACCAAACAAAACAAAAACAGAAAAAATAAAGAGAAAAAACCCCCATTTAACTGTTTAGACAAGATTATGTATGATTGTGTTATAAGTCGCAATCCTTTTTAATGTTGGATTCCATTCCTTTACTTGTATTAATTTCAAATTAGGTGGCGTACGCTCCTTAAAGGACAAGGTCCCACTTATGCCAGGTTTTAGGCATACCATTAATATCCATCCCGGGTATCGGACGTCCCTTCAAGAAAACCAGAACAAATCCTGCTATTGCAACAAACTTTAGTCAAGGACCTCAGAAATGAGGGATTAAGACTTATGAAGAAATCTTCTTCTCCTCGTCAGACTCACAGCTCCTGCAGAATACGCCCCAAAAGGACGGTGACCCCTTGGTAGCAATAGTCTAATACGCAGTATGTGGGCTTACTAAACAAGAGCTCGTGATTTCAAACTTCTGGAGGGTTTTATGTACTTTACATTGAAAAAAAAAACAATACAATACTTTCCACCCTAATATTCGAACAAATTTAAGTGAGTCCATCGGAACACCTACGTACGACCTATAACATTAAGAGCTCCGTGTCCTGGTCTTGGCTAGTTTGTCAGCAGTGTCGTATTCGACAATATCTCTATGTCCGGAATTCATATACGAGCTACATTTCTATACTCTGCAATTTCCTTGAGAAATTCTTGGCATTCCTGAGTTAGGGAATTAATCGCAGCCTGGCTGAGCAGAGAAAATTGCCTCAATCAAGAATAGCTTTCAAAACGACTTTGACCTTCGCCTGAATAGACATCTCCCTCCGGTAACGTGGATCGCACCAAAAAAGAGACGTGGAAAATAAAATAGTAAAGTTCAAGGGAAAAAACTTACAAAGGATATGTGTTTAAGAAGAAAGAAAAATAGAGGATGAAACTCCCAATGTCTAAAATCTTGAGTCTTCCCATCTGCACGCCAGAGGCAGAATGTGCTTAATAGACTGCCGCATTACCCATGTTACCATAAATGTTGCAGAAAGAAGGGATGCCGCTTACCATACGTACCAGTTCTTGTCTTCACCAGCCGGATATTTTGTAATCTACCCTGTTCTGTCATGGGATGTATACGTCTAATTAGCTGACCGCTCAGCCCGAAAAAATCCTAGAGCAAACACGCGTCTTTGAACGCGCCTTCTCTTGTCAATTCATCTATAGTCTCATTGATCCACATAACACAATTGCGCAAAACTCAACACGGTATTACTCTGTACTTGTTAAAAAGACAAATTCAGTGCCCAGTCAGTGTCTTAAAGGTAGCTAACTATCTACATAGACAACCACCGTGTCCCCCGGTGCTATCCGTTCCAGGATTAGATCCAATGAGTTGATAATCGGAAACACTTCTGCTTTAATACACTACATTAATTAGGTGCTATCCGTTCCAGGATTAGATCCAATGAGTTGGTAATCGGAAACACTTCTGCTTTAATACACTGCACTAATTGAGGAACAACTTTGTGTAACCTCCAACTTAGAGGTTACCATACTTCTAAGAAGCTTGTATATAGTATATTGTATGGCATTAAACCGGCAATCTTCAGAATGCTGGTATCCCTTATCCTGGCAAGACCCCCTTCAAATAATCTCAACAAGCTCTATTAACCCAATACATTTTCACAGTGGACTAATCTTTTCCCCCTTTCAACTCTGATCGGGACACTGAGCTAAAGATTCGAAACCAAATAAAATGTTGTACGTAGTCATGAGCGGTAAGAACATTGGGCGATCAGAAGTTCCTTATGCTCTGCAGAGGCAATATACATTTATTGACTTATTTACAAGTAATTGCATATATTACCGTTATTTCCTTAAAAAATTAATTTCTTCACTATTTGATGCAGTCTTTCTATTTATTATTTACGATCCAATCTGGCATCACCACCGCATTTAGAATGTAAACAAATCCAGTGTATTATGCCGTTTCATTCCAATGTATTTCATCAACTCAAGCTAACGTGACATATTTTAAACAAATAAGATTTTTTTTTACTAATTCTGAACAGAAACGAACTTCGCACCTTTGCGGCGTGAAAAGAAAAATTTAATAATTCTTGTTGTGAAAGAAGAAAATAAAATAAAAGAATAAAAAGTTCAATTAAACGGAAAAATACTCAAAATTATTTGGCAGGCTCCCCCGGCAATATAAGAAAAAGTTCGTGAATATTTTTACAGTTATTTTGTATCGTGCTTTTCTTGTCATTGCTTTTTTAAAATCGATTGAAATTTATAAATTATTAATTTGAGTGAAAAAAAACTTATTTTTAATATTCAATGCATATAAAAACCATCAAAAATCTGGTTAATTAACGTAAGTATTAATGGAAATCCAAAGTGTTCTTTGATTATAAATAAATCCACTGGAGTTTTAGAAATCATATCAGGGGGCAATACAACAATAATCTTATCGTTAGTGGATTATCATAAAAGATATCATAATTTAATTAATATATTTGCTGTCGTTGTTGTACAATAATTGTTGAAAAGTTTAAAGTTTGTTGGCCGCTTGAAAAGGCATTGTATGCCTGTACGTACTTACATACGTGTGTATGATTTTATGTATTTATATTCAACAAACAGCACAATGCAAAGGCAGACACAAGACAGTGCATATTTTTGCTGGCAGTATAATCCAATGAACATTGTCTCTTATAACAAATATTGAACCCTGGGTGGTACGATAAGTGAAATAATTATGTCAGCATATTTTTAATTTTATCCATAAATATGCAACAAGATTTTTACTGTTCCCCTGAGAAGTGCCCAGCTGTATGCGAAGACAGAGCATTTAAGAACTACTTTTAGATGCTGTTTGCTCAGAGGAGTTGATGGGGCGGTTAGAAAAGCCTGGTCGTAATCCTGACTACATAATTTTAGTGCCAACAAAGAATGTACATGTATGAGTTTTTTTCTATATAGCTTAGCTAATGTGGCGTCTGGACGTTGGAAAGCTGTTTGGAAGCAACATAATTTCAAACTAGAATTTTAAATGCTTGAGTTCAAGCGGTCCTGTGGATGATAGAGTCGTTCTGGTACCAGCCGTTAGTGGTTCACAATTGTAAGTACTCCATTGTCGTTTGGACCGGATTGGCTCACTCTCTGTTTCCGGATCGTAATGGTATTACTGAGAACGAATATACGAAAACACTTGCTGCATTGGGTTCTTTATTAATATCATTATCGGGCTATCCTCTATGGTCATGGAGAAAAGGAGTAGAGAATTAGATTGTAAAACTAACTTGTCTCTGCAGGGTGTGTGGAGATGGTTAAGAGTTGGTTGCAGACCTTAAAGAATCTCTTCTGTCTCCGTTTTGATTACCCTGTACGAGGTCATTTCTGCTCTGGGGAAGTCTTCTTGGCACTCAAACATTCAATTCGAATATGTTGTGTGATCATTCTCGATGATATTCCACAGCTGAGAAGCTAGGCCGTAATCCTGACGAAGGGTTGTAATGGCCAATTATGTATGTATGTATTCCACAGCTATAAGCCCCTAGGATATTTAAATTTAAATGGTATCGGTTGGTACTATGAATTAATTCAGTGATTTTGATCACGGCCGTATTCCAACATCATTTTTTATATACAATTGCGCATAACGTCGTAATAGGTAACGCAGTGGGAACACGGAACCCTTTGAATCTTCATATCATAGGGCGAACTATAGCTCCAGAGCTCCTGCTGAAATATTTAGAGAAATTATCAAGTTTTCCGGCTGCGTTCCTTTAGGTCAGAGGCCCGCGAGTACTGACATATTCCCTTTTTCTTGATCAAATGAGTCTCATCATGCTATGAACGGAGTTAAGGCTTTCTGAACAACGACCGAAGAATACCCAGTTTGAGTAAAACAATTCCGTGAAAACTTATGCCCAGTTTCACTGAAGCAATCGAAAAACTTATGCCCTGTAAAATGGAGATTGTGAGCTTCGTAGCAGCTCTAGACAGTTCATCAGTAATGCAATTTCCAACGATATCTTTATATCTTGTTAATGCATTTATAAATAGTGCTATTCGAGTAATCGAGGAATTTTTAGAAAGAATTCCATCACTTTTAACCTATCCTACATACATATATGAAAGTTTAATGTCAGAATCCTTAAGCTGCCAACACTATCTAGCATTTTGGAGCCGTCGACATCAGAAGTCCTTAGTTGGAATCCTAAATTCAAATCTATCGTGAAAATTATAAGAAACCCTGCATACACCTAAAGATGTCTACGCATTATTAGCTAATAATATTGAATAAGGCCTTATAAATGCTTCAGTTTCTTATTTTTTAATTAGTTTGAATGTGAGGCAATTAAAAATATCATCCTATTATTGTCCTTATGGTTCATGGCAAGGTTCAGTTAACATTTGAGTATTGCATACATACATTATTGATTTTATTTAATTCCGTATTTGTTATTTTAAAATAATAACTTCTAACAATTCATATCTATTTCTTTTCAGCTCAATTTTAATTTCTTAAAACAACGCAACATTCCATTGGTTAAACAAACATCCCTTTTTTACAACATACTGCTGACATTAAAAGAAATTGTAAATTAAAAAAAAAATACGATACGACGAAATAACTAAAAATTCAATCAACAGAAGTAGCACAAACACTTGTCAAGGATCCCACATTAACTAAATAGACGCCCTCGCTCGTTTACAGTGCAAGTGAGTAGCATTAACGCTCATAAGGAAATCGAATGTCATAGTAAAATATTTTTAAAACAAAAAAAAGAAACAAATATTATAAAATAATTCTATTAAAAGCAGCCGTTTAACAGTTATATTCAGTTTGATTGCAAACGTCATAAGCTACAACACACACCATCATCATCATTATCAATTTGTCTGACGCGTCAGTTTGTTAAACCATGTTGGCTCGTTTACGTGATTTTTTGGGACGTCATCGTAGGAAATTTGTTGTTACCGGTGTATTGGTTGGTGGCACATATATCGCATTAAAATATGCCCAAAAGAAACTCATCGAAATGCAAGAACGCCAGGCTAGAGAGTTTATGGAGAAGACAAGACGCATGCAACATTTCGAATCCACAGAGAAAACCTGTAATCAGGTAATAATTGGCATGGGTGCCGAAATGCTACAAGCCATTCTAAAAGAGTGCAGTACAGATCAACTATTGGAACAATTACGAGAAAATCCAACCAACAAATTGGAATTATGGGAAGAAATGAAAATTGTTTCCTTTACACGTTTAACCACATTCATTTATGCCTCTTCTATGCTAGTGGTGGCGTTAAGAATACAATTGAATCTTTTGGGTGGTTATTTATATTGTGATACAGTTACGGGACTTTACGAAGAACAAAAAGATGCCAAACAACCTAAAATCAATGACGATTTAAAGCAGAAATATCTATCGCTTATACGGCACTTTATACAAGATGGTGGCCTGTCCGAATTGGTGCGTTTGATTAGAGCAAAAGTCATCAGTGTGGTGAAACAATTACCCTTGACCAAACGTTTAAGTTTAGCCGATATGGAGCAATTGTTTTGGTCTTTACAAATGGCTATTAACAGTGATCCCAGCACAGATCCATGTTCGAGAATGTCGAAATATATGTTACCCTCCCAGCTGGATGATTTTGCCCAAGGTGATCCTTTACTGCAGAAAATGTATAACGAAACCTTAGATCTGCTGGAAAGTGATGATGTCAGCAATGTTTGCTCCAATAATATTTGTCGAGGCTTTTCTTTGGCCGTTGATGCCATCGCCGAAAGCATGAGCGAGACGATTATAATGGCCCAAAAGAAGTCTGGCGAAAGCAACAGTAAGAACAATATTTCCTCTCAAACGGCTGATAGCATTAATGCTACCATAACCAGTGCTGCTCCAGCTACAAATATCAATGGTGATAATAGTCTGCTCAATATAAATAGCATACAAATAGCATTAGCCAAAGTCATACCTATAATCAGTGGTTTGACTTCCAGGGGCTTTGACAGTTCAACGCGTCCTCAGAATTTAGCCACTGCTCTTATAACATTCTATGTCGTGTCGGAGAAAAGCAAAGTGTTGGGAGCCAATGTTTATGAAACATTTTCGTCGACAGCGTAAAATTGCGTGAATTGAATTGATTGTATAGTTTTAATTTAATGTATTTTATTATACTAATTATTATTACAATTTCTTTTGTACAATACTATATATGTATGCGGGAATTTTGATGATGAAGCCTTTAGTAAAACAAACAAACAAACAAAGAAATCTGCAAATCGGGTTTACATACAATATACACATTTTCAAATGAAACTAAAACAACAAAAACTATATTTTCGTGGTAATTTTATAATTTCTTCTTGTATAAATAAATTTTTAAAGAAAACTATGTGCTTCATGCTGGTAAAAAAAACAGATTTTTTTGTTTTGAAAAAGATTTAATTTTGCAATGTTTAAAAACTAAATACTCGCTAAGTAGAGCATTATATTTAGAGATTACTAGCTGCCTCTATACCCGACAGATGCCTCTGCCTTTGAGAATATCCAGTTAATTCTTTGAAGTCTCTACGTTCGATATGGATTCTTTGTATTTTTAAGTCATCCAGATTTTCTTTATCCTTGTACATATATTACAAACAAGTATTGATTTAAAAAGAAGGTATTGAATTGGAAGGCGAGAGTTGTTAAGTTCGGTGTCGATAAGATTAGGTTTCGTTTTGCGAAATCTAGATCGACCAAAGTGGCTGTAAGTGATGCAGATGAACCGAACTACCAACTCAACTCATCAGATCACAAGAGGATGTGTCTCTAATCCAAGAACACTGGATCAATAGAAACAGGTTTTGCTGCTTAGCAGCCAAAAAGGATACAGGCTATGCACCACGTCGGGTCTGCAGGAAAAGGTGAGAATATGTATCCAAACAAAGCAATAACTTAATTTAATATATCTTTCTTCCTTTAGTGATAGCAATACAACCGTGGCAGTCGATGTATCTAAGAGCCGGAAATAGGCAATTGCATCAATCCAACTGCCGATTGAAACTGCCTGCAGCCTGCGTATGCTCTTGATACTTGGTATTGACACGTTATGCACATCATGGCCATAGGGGTAGCACGTAGCATGAATATGAGTGGTGAGTCATTTTTTTATTTTATTACTAGTAGTAATTGAATTATTGCATGAAGTAGTAAAAATTACCAAACGAATTTAAGGACGTAAACGTAAACCAAGCGGCTGAACTTAGATGTCTAGATAGGCGATTTTTTGATGAACTGGTAGATCTGAAAGACTAGACTTGAGAATCAAATAGGGTTCATAAACGAGATAGACGGGCGAAAGTAGAAATCTTTAAACTAGAAATTTATCTAAGGGTGCTATGATAGCATAATATTGTCGTTTTCCACCTTTCTTTTCGTTAACTTTTTCCGTTTCTAATTTTGTTAAGCTTCTACTTTTTCTTCTTCCTTTTTTCCTAATGGAAAGGTCACAATGGGCCATTAGGCCTCTGGGTATAATCGTAGAACTGTTTATACAGTGAAGCCCTAACCTTAATATCTCTCACATCAGTTGTGATTCAAAGCTGTTGTTGCTTAGATATTATACTTAACACCTCCTTATAGCAAGAGAGAGAGAGAGAGAGATTGAACACAGGACTTAAATTTAAATTTGAAAGCTTTCCAATTAAAAAATTTATTCTTCCCTATTGGGAAGAAGACGTTCAGAATGGCGATGTGACCTATCGGGCTAGTACATTAAACATTTTTATGTGTGTGCGTATGCTAAAGCTGTTAAAGCTATTAAAATACGTTACGGTTTAAAAATGTATTTGAAATTTCTTATTTAATTATAAGCAAATAAAATAAAGGACAGCTGTTTACAATTTCCTATAAAAAGAACATATGATGCATATATTGTAGACACAAAAGGAATTTAAACTTCAAAGCATCGAGCAAAAAAAAAATAAACTACCCTTAGAAAGCACAAAAAAGCAATAAAAGACTTGATTATTAACAAACTAAATACACACACAGCATCAACAACAGTGCACTTATAAATAACGAACATCATGTACTTACAATATTAAAACAAAATGTAAAATTGCCTTTTTGTTCTATTAGGCCTTTTGCAAAAAATAAAAACCGCCTTGACAAAAACTACACACAATCATTCATACATACATATGTATATATAAGCTCATACAATATCGAAAGAATAGAACAAAACTTGTGTAGTGGAATAACAAAAAGACCGTGTAATATGGTCGCCAAGTAGTCTCTTGAAATCTCAAAACAAAAAATCATAAACGAAAAGGACCGTGTGTTTCAAGAATTAATAAAAAAGAAAGAAAATTCGCTCACAATGGGGAACTTTTTAGAAAAGCACCAAAGCAAAGGAACAACAAATCCAAAGCCAGTTACAGCTGATGATGAGAATAAGAATTTCCCTTTTTGATTTGATTTTTTGTTTATTAAAAAGGAGATTTTTGTTGTTGCAAAACGCTCTAACAAGCGTGCTCTTTTTGAAAAGCAGAAACTGTGAGAGCAAGATATTGAGATTGAGAGAGAGAGAGAGTTTGAACAGGATAATGCGCAGCTGTTGTTATTGTATTTAACGGGTGTGTGTATGTGTAACTAAACATCATTTGTCTAGCATTTGTGTTGCTTTTTTTTGTTTTCATTCTTCCAATTTCTTTTCTTTTTTATTGGGAGAGTAAAAATACTGTATATCTCCAGACTATACATATGTATTATGGGGGAAAAAAATGTAAATCAGTTGCAAAGTTACGTGAATACAGGATACAACGTTTTTTATAATTTTTTTTGTAATTTTTTGAGAATCAAAAAATCTTTTCTCAGACAATTTTCTTTTTTTTTTGTACTCAAAGTGACGGCCTGTAATTAAACAAAAGTATAATTGTGTATAAAAATGCTATAAAAAATCACGATATCTTATAAAAATTAAACAAATAAAGAAAGGATCTACCAGTTGTAAAAAAAAATAGAAGAAAAAAAAAAGAAAAGAAGATAAGTTAGAAAATGCAAGTGAAATTAAATTTTAAATAAAGAAAAATTATGTAAAACGTACATATGTAAGTTAAACAATTTTAAACTTTAAGGACTTACTTTTAATTTTCCAAAAAAAAATCCATTTTATCTTTCCTTTACACAAAATTAAAAAAGGATAAATTATAATTTAAATAGGTAGGAAGGAACCTTTGAAAAGGAAATATTTAATTTATAATTATTATTATATAGAAGTCTTAAGGTGTTTTAACATTTTGTTTCTTATCGATTAGCTTAAGTTAAATAGTTAAAATATTCATGCCCTAAGAAGCAACAACAACAACAAAGAAATGTAAAAGTTTCTTGTACTGTGTAACGTTCCGCCAGCTGTTGAAAGGAATTAATTAATGTGTACACATAAATAAAAGAAAGAAATCTTTTTAACTTACTTATGGAAAATGTATGTTATCGAAAACTTTTCTCTATGAAATTGTAAATAATTAACGAATTTCTATAGAAAATGTAAGCGTTCGAAAAAATTCTATTCAAAATTCTAAATACCGAATAATTTCCGAAAGAAAATCTATGGTATCGAAAAGTTTGCTTTTGAAAATTCATCTAAACAAAAAGTTTTCTATAGAAAATTACTGTTATCGAAAAGTTTTCTATAAAAAATTACTTTTATCGAAGAATTTTATATACAAAATTATTGTTATCGAAAAATTTTATATAAAAAATTATTGTTATCGAAAAATTTTCTATGAAAAATTATTGTTATCTAAGAAAAATTCTCGTTAGCGATAAAGTTTTTATGGAAAATTCTTGTTATCGGAAAATTTTCTATGAAAAATTATTGTTATCGAAAAATTTTATATGAATAGTTATTGTTATCTAAGAAATATTCTCGTTAGCGATAAAATTTCTATGAAAAATTCTTGTTATCGAAAAATTTTCTATGACAAATTCTTGTTATCGAAAAATTTTCTATGAAAAATGATTGTTATCTAAGAAAAATTCTCGTTAGCGATAAAGTTTCTATGGAAAATTATTGTTATCGAAAAATTTTTTATGAAAAATTATTGTTATCTAAGAAAAATTCTCGTTAGCAATAAAGTTTCTATGGAAAATTCTTGTTATCGAAAAATTTTCTATGAAAAATTATTGTTATCTAAGAAAAATTCTCGTTAGCGATAAAGTTTCTATGGAAAATTATTGTTATCGAAAAATTTTCTATGAAAAGTTATTGTTATCTAAGAAAAATTCTCGTTGGCGATAAAGTTTCTATGGAAAATTCTTGTTATCGAAAAATTTTCTATGGAAAATTCTTGTTATCGAAAAATTTTCTATGGAAAATTATTGCTATCGAAAAATTTTCTATGAAAAGTTATTGTTATCTATGAAAAATTCTTTTTATCGAAAAATTTATATAGAAAATTTATGTTATTAAAAATTTTTTTTATTGATTTAATTTTATTTATTTAATTTTTATTATTTATTAATTTTATTTTTCGTTTTCTTTGCCATATATCCCAGAAAACATACTTTTCTGCACCACACTGTTAACACTGCTATGAGTATAATAATGCCTCAAACAACAAGAGGGATATCACAAGCGACTTGGCTGAATACCAAAGAATCATGCATGAAGGAACAGCAAATATGCCGATGTCGGACAGAGTAATCAAACCTAATGCATGAGAACCGGAAAGGCCAAATTCAAATAGCTTGCAGCTATCCCAGCTAGAACGAGTGTTGTAAACGCCTCAACTTGATTCCTACTTTAAGTGCTATAGGGGACATAAAAGTTACGTAGTAATGTCGCAGTAACGTAAACAACAGTCCAATTGTATCGTGTGACCGAAATTTATACCAGAAAGTTAACCGTTGTAGATGCTTTTTGTTTTAATTTCAAAGCATTCCAAATTTTATTATGCCTTTTCAAAAAGCTCCTAAAACACGATCGAATTTCACCTGCAAACACAACCTGATGACAAACCATCCATCTTTGCAAACTTGATATAATAGTAAATATCAAAAATTTTTGATATTTAGATGGGTAGGAAAACACTCTCTCCTATCGGGTAGTGTTTGCAGACAAAATTCGATTGCAATTTGCTTAATGCAACAGAAAAAAACCTGTAACACTAGGCAATTTTATTTAAATGTAAGAAGAACAAACTTAAAAAGATGTATTTTTTGTTTATTTATTCGTTTTTTATATTAATTATTCAATAAAAGTAAAAATTTTAAAATCATTTCAATTTAATGTCAAAAGGTCCGAAGTAAGTAGAGACAACCACCCGTTCAAAAATTTTTTTCTCTTGCTAAAAATGCAATTTTAAAATCTGACTAAAATACCAGGCGAGCAGAAATCGCAGGAGGTCGACAAAAAAATTAGAAAAATTGATATTCGAAACACCCTGTTGTATGCAAATTCGGAAAACCTAAGCATACTTTAAGGATGATCGGAAATAAAAGTTGCACCCTAAAGTATGCTTAGATTTTCTTGAATTTGGCATACAACAGGGTGTTTCGAATATTAATTTTTCTAATTTTTTTTGTCGACCTCCTGCGATTTCTGCTCGCCTGGTATTTTAGTCAGATTTTAAAATTGCATTTTTAGCAAGAAAAAAAATTTTTGAACGGGTGGTTGTCTCTACTTACTTCGGACCTTTTGACATTAAATTGAAATGATTTTGTGATTTTTACTTTTATTGAATAATTAATATAAAAAACGAATAAATAAACAAAAAATACATGTTTTTAAGTTTGTTCTTCTTACATTTAAATAAAATTGCCTGGTGTTCCAGGTTTTTTCTGTTGCATTAAGCAAATCGCAATCGAATTTTGTCTGCAAACACTACCCGATAGGAAAGAGTGTTTTCCTACCCATCTAAATATTCAAAATTTTTGATATTTACTATTATATCAAGTTTGCAAAGATGGATGGTTTGCCATCAGGTTGTGTTTGCAGGTAAAAATTCGATCGTGTTTTAGGAGCTTTTTGAAAAGGCATAATAAAATTTGGAATACTTTGAAATTAAAACAAAAAGCATCTACAACGGTTAACTTTCTGGTATAAATTTCGGTCACACGATACAATTGGACTGTTGTTTACGTTACTGCGACATTACTACGTAACTTTTATGTTCCCCACAGCACTTAAAGCATGAATCAAGTTGAAGCGATTACAACACTCGTTCTAGGTGGGATAGCTGCAAGCGGTCTTCTGGACTTTGGTCAAGCGGACGTAACCATGTGCTCATCGCATATTTTTTAATTAAAACCTTGGTGTCATATGCTTCATATTCGATCGATTGTAAGAGGAGTATACAACATCTTTAGTAGGTATCGTTGCGAGCGGTCTTCTGAACTTAGATTAAGCGGATCGTGGTCGGTGTTTGTTGCTCTTCTGGTGATGGCATTTGTAGTTGGATGGATGTTGATGTAGTTGGATTAATATATAAAAAAGCAGAAAAGAAAATACAACAATTAAATGAAACATTCAAATACTTTCAAAAGAATAAAATTACCATTTAAGCAATCGGTTTTTTGGAGTGTAATTTGATTCAACTCAGTTGGGATAGCTGCAAGCGGTCTTCTGGACTTTGGTCAAGCGGATCTAACCATGTGCGCATCGCATATTTTTTAATTGAAACCTTGGTGTCATATGCTTCATATACGATCGATTGTAAGAGGAGTATACAACATATTTAGTAGGTATCGTTGCGAGCGGTCTTCTGAACTTAGATTAAGCGGATCGTGGTCGGTGTTTGTTGCTCTTCTGGTGATGGCATTTGTAGTTGGATGGATGTTGATGTAGTTGGATTAATATCTAAAAAAACAGAAAAGAAAATACAACAACAATTAAATGAAACATTCAAATACTTTCAAAAGAATAAAATTACAATTTAAGCAATCGGTTTTTTGGAGTGTAATTTGATTCAACTCAGTAGGGATCGTTGCGAGCGGTCTTCTGAACTTAGATTAAGCGGATCACTGTATATATAAATGTGCAAATCCAACAGTTATCAGATTAGGATCTTGATTAATAAGACGGCGAAATTCTATGTACGCTCGCTGGCTGTAATGTTGATGTTTGTTGCCCTTCTGTTGATGACAATTGTAGTTGGATGGATGTTGATGTAATTGGATTAATATCTAAAGAAACAGAAAAGAAAATACAACAACAATTAAATGAAACATTTAAATACTTTCAAAAGAAAAAAAGTTACCATTTAAGCAATCGTATTTGTGGAGTGTAATCTGATTCAATGTAAAAACGTAACAAATTGACTGTTAGTCCTTCCATTCTCGTTTAGTTCTCGCATGTGGTTCTTCGATAGTGTGGTTGGTGGGTTGGTTTTATGGTGACCATTAAAGGATCTTGCTCTCCTTGAAGTAGGGGTGCCCTTAGACATAGGCTCATACTAAAGCACTTCTAGTGATTTTATCTGTTTATACATTTTTGTTTAAGTCACAGGAATAGTTTTGATATATTTCTATGCCGGTAGATCTAGTTACTGTTGCCAGAAGTGAAGATTACTCTGCCTGTATAATCCCTCTTTGGAGAATAGTTTCATTAGCACTAGAAGATAAATTCGATTAAAATCTATATGAATGGAGTTTTGTATTGTAAGGAGTTCTACTTACTTGTAAATGGGTTAATATATTACCAGCTAAATGGCATGAACAGCTGGATCTTCGCAGATAGTCAGGCAGGCCACAAGAACGTGGCAGAAATCCCAACAGCATTCTATGTGAGTAAGGAAAGCAGAAAACCTGTAAAGAGTATGCAAAAAGGAGATGGGAATAATTATTGTTTGCGATGCAAAAGAACGGAGAAGGAAACTATTGCTCACCGTCTGGATGTTCTAAAAGCAGCAAATTTAAGGATCGTTGATGGTTTAAGGTTACAACGTAAGACTATACTCTACAAGTCGCTCATCCTCCAAGTGCTTCTTTATGGCCTAGAAGCATGGATGTCGGTGCTTAATAGTCACGGATGCAGCAGCTCTGAGAGTATTCGAGAGTTAAGGCCAATGTAAGATCTTAGGTCCAGAGCGCGTTGGCGATGATTTCCACATCCGATCCAATAATGAGCTGTATTAACTCCTTAACGACATGACATTGGGAAGCATCCAGCAGCTGCGCTAGTTCGGCCATGTCGTTCAAGTAGAAGAAGACGTTCCGGCGAGGCCAGGCGAGTATTTGATGTAGAGGTTAGCGAAAATCAAGGAAGAGGACGATCTTGTCTACCTATTAGGGAAGCCCTATCATCGATTGGTGTGACCAACTTGCAAAGACGTACAAGAAAAGCATAGGCGCCTAGAAGGTTGTGTTAAGTGGGCCAAAATCCAATAGAAGGGTTGTTAATGGCCAATTAAGTAAGTAAATGAGACTTGAAAGGCTACATTTACTTCTAGAAAGATTAAGTGATGGTGCCGAATTGTTTTAAGATAGAATTGGTTTGTGGATTGTGACATCCTACTTTCCAAAATTGAAATCAAAATATAATTTGAAATCCTTAAGATGAAATTATCGCATTCTATACAGAAGCAAAACAAGTTTAGATCCAAAGGGTACTCCCTTTAATATGTAATACTTTAAAAAAGATTTCATTCCTTTAGAGTTCTGTTCTTTTTCTTTATGATAGAAACAATAAATATCGCGTGCATAAATGATAGACACGTACAACCGAAAAAAGAGCACAAATACATATACATGCACAACAAAAATTGTTTAAAAATGGCTATACGTGTATGTATGTATGTAACTGTGAATGTTTATTAGAAATATTACATTAAACAAGAAGAAAAAAGAAAAAGAAACGTGAACTCATTAATCCTGGCGGTATTCTTATTAAACATTCTGCTTTAAAAACTTGTATAAAAATTTTATTTTGTTACGTTATTTGTTATAGAGCAGCCTAGACCACCTGATGTTTATAACTTTTCTAAAGAAAAAAACAATTCGAAACCGAAACCGTGTGTTATGAGTCACGACATAAGTAGCGACATTTGCTAGAATGTTAATTAATGTTTAAAATATTCGAAAATGAGTGTAAAAAATGGTATCTAGAAGTGAAAATGGTTTAAAAAATTTTAAATTGTAATACTTTCTGAACGAATTTCGATTTTCGAACTTTTGAAATTAGGCTTCAATAAAGCAATATACCACAAAACTTTTAATAGATTTTTTTTAAAGTCCTTATGCTACAATTTATTTTGGCATTGAAAACAAATTGGCGAACTTAAGTTCGAATTTTCGAACATAAGCTAAAAAAAATGAAATATGATAAATTTTCCGAAGGAATTTAAATGTTCAAAATCGAAATTAGGTTTAAATGAGGCTACACATGGACAATTTTAATGGATATTTAAAGGCCTTTGGCTAAATAATTGTTTGAAAAATTGTAGTAAAGATGTAAAAATAAGGCAAGTTAGGGCGCTATTATTGGGGCTTATTTTAGATAGGAGACTGTCTTGGCAAAATAAATAGATTACTCTCATACATAGCTTGTAATGGCGTTAAGAGAAAACGAATAAAGAATGATTCGTTCGATTTATTCAGTAGTGATAAGATGTGTTTTGACCTATGGATGCTTGGCATAGTGGAAATGCTGTAAAAGTGGTTATGTTCTGACTATGTCATTGGGGGAGTATTTTTTCAAAAATAACTTTGGAAGTAACGTTACAGGCAAAATGCAAGGGCTGTATAATCGATTTTTGACCTTTCAGTTGAAGATTATAAGCTCCACGGTATGTATGTAGTTTCAAAAAGACACTGTCACAAGCCACATAGGACATTTTTATTTTTATTGCGTGAAAGTTTCCAGAAATAATAATTTCCGCTTTTGGCATAGTGGCTGGTTCACCAAGATCATGAAATTTCATGCCACTAGACTTATTGTTTAGAGTTATGTACGTACAAGAGGGTGTCTACATGGATAATCCATTAATGTTGGAACATTTGAAAAACAATGCCTACGAGTATACATCGCGGGGATACCTTTCGAAATGTAAGAAAAAGTGGCAGAAAACAATTTCAAAAGGGTCGAGTGCTGGCGTACCAACCAAAATCATTGCTTTATATGTGTTTGATTCAAAATATTCTAATTTTAATACATTTGTTAAGTTTTTAAAATTATTTTAAAATCAAAATTTCTTTAGAAAAAAACAAAAAAAGAATTAAAAATTAACGCCCAAAGCGAGCGAATATTTTCTTTTTGGAAACAACTAAAGTAAATACAACCAAGAATGCGTCAAGATTTATAAAAACTCAACTGTTTGCTTCTTGTTATTGTTGTTATACACATGTATGCACTCATATATGTAGTAGTTGTTATTGTTTTTCTATCTTTCGCATTTGTTTTTTCTGTGTTTTGTTATAAATATAAACAAAAACTTGTACTCTATAAATACATACACATAAAAACATTAGATCAAGTCAAGTAAGTTTTTGAAGGGTACTTTAAAAAATCTCTACAATACTTATGTATATGTAGGGAGCAACATTAAATGTAGGGAAGGAAACATTGTGAGTAAGACTGTGTGGGTGTGTGAGAGAGGAATATTCTTTTGCTTTTACTTTTTTTTCTCATAATTTTTTCTCTTTGTGGGCAAAGGGAAACAAAAGCATGAGTACATGATGATAGGCGTTGAGTAGTTATATTGTTGTTGTTCTTGTTGTAATGTTGTTTCTTATTTTTTTTATTTTTTTGGTATTGTAGGCTTTGTTGCTTTTGTTATTAATGTAATATAACAGTAACTTTTCTGTTCCTTGTTTTTCTTCTTCACTTTTGTACTTAAACACATACATATGTATGTATGTGTAGGGGTTTTGAAAAAGGCAAGTGAAGTACATACAATAATACTTAACAAACATATTGTTGTTATTGTTTTAATTTTTTTTTTTTTGTGAAATTTTTGTATGTTTTATTGTTTATTTATGGTTATTGTTGTTATTTTTATTATGTGCAGGGTATGTTGTTTTGTTTGTCTGTGTTTTTCCTTTCCTTACACATCTTAAACTCTCATGACCTTTATGGTAATTTTTATTTTACCTCTCCCTCTCCGTCTTTCTACTTTCTCGATTTATTTATTTGCTTTGGAATTCTCATTTGGGGAACAACAAAAATGTAATTAACACCGTACTAAAATCGTGGTATTGCAATTAAAAAACAATATTTTTTCATGTACATACATACATACATATGTATATTTTCCTTTTTTCCTTATTTTTTTCAATTTTAATTTTATTACGCTGTTTGTTATTGTTGTTGTTGTGTGGGTATGTGTACATTGTGTTTGTATATGTACCTATGTATGCATATAAAGGGAGTTAGGTATAGTATTGCTCAGAAGCAGTGTTATTTGGAAAATGTGTGTCACCTTTATTGCTACAGTGAAAGCTCGATTTAACTTACAAACTGTTAGAAGATTTATGAAAAAGTTGTTACGAAATTTCTATGTAACACGGAGGGGGCTCGGAATATTTATGTGACTTTAGTAAGAAAACGTCAGTTTTCTAGAAAAGTAAACTTTCGTTTTTATTTTGTTTTATCCAAATTATACCCTGAAAGGTCCTTAGTACTTCGACTTGAAGGTAACAGTTCTTATTCGAAAGAAAAAATTAACTATATGACTTCGCCAGACCATAATGCCCATTCCATAGTCAATTATACAGCATGCAATTTCTTTTCCACAACAACTTTTGGCTTCTCCGAGCCCCGTATATGATAATTTTACTTGTGGACTTAACCAACAAGTGAGAAAGGAACTTTAGAAGCTAGAGGAAATTTTATTCGAAAATCTGTTACTTTAGCACACCATTCAGGGTAGCTATGACCTTGAGCATGGTCATTCGGTTTTATATGGACGGAGGAGAAAATCTTTATGAAAAATACACACTCAGCTTCTTCCAATTTTTTTGTTTTTATAATCTGGCCATATGAGTTTTATGGCACTAAACTGAAACTAACTGATAATTATAGCACCGAGGTGGAAGAGTCATCTAAACTATACAACAATTTGCTAGGGCAAATATGGAGTGTAACTTTGCAACTAAAGATACTTTGCCCGTTGATTAGACTTTAAATAAAATTTATTGCTCTTCGGTTAGTTTAATTTTACGAATGGGCGCCCTGGTAGTCTAGTGGGTAGTGTGCTAGACTGTTGGTATGAGGGTCGTGGGGTCGATTCCCACCGGAGGCTTTGGTCTGTTACACTACACCGAGCACATGGTCTAAGTTACTCAGCTAGTAATAATAATTATATATAATTTGTAATTGTATTATAATTAATAAATAAATAAAATAAATTTTACGAATAGCTGAGAAGCTTAAAAATATCCTCCAGACATAGACACAAGCTTAGAATATGCAATGTATTGAGTATACTCGACTGCAATAAAGTGAAACCTGGTTAATATCGAATACAACCACTCAAAAACCATAGGCAGAGTTACATGCACAATATTTTGGCCCAGAATCGTTAGCAACAGCAGATCCCTGCATTGAAACAAAATCAGCGTTCAAAATGCCAGATAGTCTCACTAGAATAGCAATAGAATTGAATAGTCAGGCTTAAAAAAAATGAGTTCTAGCAAAGAAGACCCCAGATGCTCCTATCCTAGACTGACCTTACTTGTGAAACGCGTATAAAAATCAACGACAAAGCGTAAAAGCAAGGTAAACATGCTTCCAAGAGGTGTTAAGGAAAGAGACGACTCGGATTTATAAAAGTTCCCAGCTATAATGACTCGAAATATTTAAAATCGAGCTTTAATTTTAATTTTTTTGCCTTCTTATATTGTTTTTTATATTTTAAAGTATTTTTTTAAAGCAACAATCGAGCATAATATTTCAAGCAGAAATTTTCTATGACATCACAATGGGTTATAAAGTCCTAATTGCATCTGCATCCGCTGATGTACATACATACTCCCTTATTTCAAGGGATAAATAGGTTTTAATTTAACTTTACAATGCCATAATAAGCGACCACTTATTATGCAGTGAAAGTGTATTTTTTCTCTTCTTCTTCAACTTTTACTCTTTCCTCTTCTTCAAAACTTACTGTTATAGTTTGAAGAGCTTTAATGAGTTTAATGTGAGTGATGCTGACGGTAAAACATTAATAAGGAGTACAAACAAGTTTTGCATAAAAAAAAGAAATGAAAGGAAAAAAAACTTCTTAAGAAAAGCAAAAGTACCTTTTTTTGAACAAGAAAAAGTACTATTTTTTTTAGAAAGAAAAAATCAAATTAAACTCAACTAAGCAACATGTTGTTAACAGTTAATTTATCACAAAAAAAGAAAGAGAGAGAAAAACGAACGGAAAATTATTACAACTGTAATTAAAATTTTTTATAAACGCCCTTTATAAATATGTATGTAAGTAAGCAGCTTGAGTTTAGTTTTTTTTTTTTTATTGTTTTCAATAATAATTAATATCATAGTATATGAAAGTAAGCATGTACTGGGACTTGTCTAATTAATTGTATAAACATTAATGAATGTAAGCAGATAGATAGATAGATAGCTAGGTAGGTACTTACAATTGTTTATAAAAAATAAAATTAATATGCAGCCATTTAGAAATGTAATCAATAAAAGCATATCGTTAGTA
This sequence comes from Sarcophaga rosellei, assembly GCA_930367235.1. NCBI lineage: Eukaryota > Metazoa > Arthropoda > Insecta > Diptera > Sarcophagidae > Sarcophaga > Sarcophaga rosellei. The sequence goes on along the minus strand of OV884020.1, from coordinate 6,638,514 downwards.
TAATTCGCAAATGTGTTAAGTCCCTTTTTTCAAATTGTACAGGAGACACAAAAAACATTGTAGCTTTTTCAGTTTTTAAAATTTTTAAACTTTTTAAACGCAATTATTTTTGCAAAATAGCTCTCTTTAAATGACTTAGATCAAAAATTAATAATAATTAATAATTAATATTCGTGAACTTAGCACGTGATTTTAATATTTTTCGTATTTTGTGGACTTAGCGTTTTTGCTAACCACAAAATTACAACAACTTTAAACTACATACTGACATTTTTGTTGTCGTAAAATATGTATTTTGTATAGTGCTACCGTTTTGCATTAAAATCTCAAGTTTGGAAAAAAGTGGACTTAGCGTCTTTGCGAATTATACTAACGATATGTTAAAAGCTAAAAACAAGAATATCATAAATAATTACATTTACAACGTTGTGTAAAAATGAAAACATTAAATATGTCTGTATTTAATTACTTGAAACAGTTTTTTTTATAAATAATTATATTAAAAAAAACGAATGAACGTTTTTTCTTTAAAACATTGACAGCACTTCTTTAAAAATACAATAAACAAAACGAAAGCAATGATTGATCATTCAACAATAATTCAATAATTCAACAACAGCATTTGTTATACAAAAAGAGAGCAAGAGAGAGAGAGAGAGAGAAAGGGAGAGTAGTAGTAGTGCAAAAAGCCTAGAAGAAATTTTCAGAACCAGTCTTAGGCACAAAAACAAATATAAAAACGAATTCTGTGTGCAAAGTCGCCGTAGTCTTGTAAATAGTGTGTTGGCTTACTAGGCGTGAGGCCATGGTTTAAACCCCAGGTCAGACATCTCCAACAAAATGAAATAGGAAAAAAATTTTTCTTCGGCAACGTCCTCTCGGAATTTGTCATGCAAAAACTCTGAGAGTAAATAAAATTGTACAAGGAATTGGCAAGAAGCTTTGAAGCAACTGGAAGCGTTACACAGCGCAATGTACATAAATTATTGCTTCTGCTGTTGAAAGTGTGGCTTATAGTCCGAATTTGCCGAGCCACAGCCCCACGTATGAAAGAAAAAATAGTCAAATGTTGTTTTATTTCATTTAAAATGGCGAATCCAGGTCTTGGCATGAAATAAAAGTGACATCGATATCATAGCTTAAATAGCCACTAAATGTATAACCCTTTACTTGCTTGCTTGTGTGCGTTTATTTGTTTGTTTTTCTTTTTAAATCAAAATTAAGAAATTTCCATAAAGAAAATATTCCCAAAATTCCCATTAACCTCTCCCCATAGGCCACTAAGGCGTATACGTGTTGTGTTATGTTGTGTGTTTTTTTCTTTCTCATAACTCATACGCTCATATGGACTTAATTAATGCTGCTGGTTTCTTCAACTCACTCAAAACACTTGAGAGAATTTACATGGAAGCAACCAGGCACACACGTACGCTTTAACGCTTATGATTCTCTCTTTTTATATTTCGTGTGTGTGTTTTGTGTTTTCTTTCTTTTCTTCTTTTTCTTCTTGATTATTTTCTAAAAAGGAGTTGTTTTTACTATACAAAAGCATATTTTTTTTTTCATGGAAAATGTAAAAAAGGGAAAAAGAAAAATAGAAAGAACTCCTTGTTATTATTTAATTTATGCCATATCTCGTACCACCTTAAAACTATTGACACACTTTATTAAAATACAAAAACAAAAAAAAAAAAAAAAAAAAAAAAAGGAAAAGAAGGAAAAAGAAGCCTGAAAACAAGCCCCAGAAACATTTTCATCATCATCATCATCAACTTCATTCTATTCCAGTTTCATTTTCAATCTTTCTTGTTTTTTTGATTAATTTTTTTTTTGAAAGCGAAAAAAATTCCGTTATTATTTTTTTCCACTCCCTTTTTGGCTCTCTCGTTCTCTCTCGACATAAATACCATGTGAATATAAAATAAATACAATTTTCCTCGCATAATATAAACAGTAGAACGGTAAAAAAAGGAGTATAGATCGCCTATGGCCACAGATAAGAGCATGTCTTGAGCATGCTGAAGTGTAAATATTGTCAGATGCAAAATTGGTTCGCTTTGTATTTATATAGAGTGTCCCCATTTGAGCTGAGGACTTCTCATATATGTAAGGAGTAGTTGTGGAAAATAAAATTAAACAAAAAACCGTTAACAGTAACAAGAAAAAATCTATGAAAACCTATAAGTAAAGACCGGATAAAAACAACACCTTTTTCGTCTTCAAAATCTAAGCCCATTAGAAGATGCCCATCATCTTTCTGTGGGCAGTTAGGGGATGACTTTCAGATGCTGATTGTGTAATTTAGGCAGTCATCAGGTTTAGGTGGTTCTAGAAACCGTGGAACGAGTACGGCCAACATATGGCTTTGAAGACTAAAGAAGCAGAAGATAGAAAGTTTTAAAGCTAAGAATCAATATCGCCTCAACAACACCAAGAGGTCGATTAGCTGTTAAAGCACTCGCAATGTAGATGAAGGCTGCCGCACAAAACTGTTTACAGTGAAGGGCCATTTCCATGTTACTTACAGAGAGTGAAACAAACGATCAATACATAGGGAATACGAGTTGGTGATAGGACCCCTAGATTTGGGGACTCCTGTCAAAATAACACTCCATTTATATACACCCTTTATTTAGAATTTCCTATCTCTCTCTCTGTCTCACTATTTTAAACATTCCAAGAATTTGTACAAAGAAACAGAAAACAAAAAAACAAAAATTAAAAAGAAAACGGACAAAAAGATGATACCCAACGAAATATAGAAGAAATTATTAAAGCCAAAGTAAAACTAGTGCATGATGAAAAGGATTAAAAAAAAACAACAACAAACTTTTTGAGCAATAGGATCGCATAAATATGAGTGCATACATTACAGCTGTCTACATACATACATACATACAATGTATGTACATGTATGTACGTATTGTATAGTACGGTAGTGCCATACGGCACTCCAATATAGGTTACATTCTGTTACAAATACTTGAATATTGTTGTTACACAAAAGAACGGATAAATGGATAGATGGATGGATGGATGGATGGTTGGATGCTATGCAATGCAAGGATGTATGGCTGGAATATATTTATAATGTGGCTACTTTTCTATGAATGCTTAATAAACATTTGGGGCTTTTTTTCTTTATCTCTCACTCTCGTCCTTACTTCCACTGTTCTCTTCTCACTCGGTTTTTTTTTCTTCTTCTTTAGTTTAGTTGTTGACGTAGTTGTTGTTGTTGCCAGCTATTATTTTCTTCTTTTTCTTTAATCCTTCAGGATTATTTAGAAATGGCTTTTTGCTTTAAGTAAGTAATGTGTATGTGTGTGTGTATGTATGTTTAAGTGTGTGTTTGTATGCGAACAAACATGCTTTAATGAGTGTCCTAAAATGATTGTAATGATTGTAAATAGAGTGCATTTAATATGTATTTGCTCTCAATGTTTCCTTTTCCACTTCATACGTAAACAATGTGACACAATCATTATGTTGGCTTTTGTGGGGCGAAAATGGAGGTAAGAAGGCAAATGGGAAAGGAAACCCAGTACGTACATACGTGTATGCATCATCATGTGTTATTACAAATATAATGATGATGATAAAAGACGAAATTATTTATGCACTACATACAGATTAAATTGTTATTGCTGTGCATTGCAATGCTAAGATCTGTCTTTATGCAAGGACTAAACGGTATCACATTAAAGGAATAGCCTAAGGACTCAATAGGTCACTAATCTACAAAGTTTTTCTTAAAAGCAACATTGAGAGATGTACTATAAAAAATTTTTAAACAGATAACTTTTGTATCAAAAGTTTTCCAAATCGATAAGTTCTCTTGCGATGACTTTACTATGGAAAATTTCTAAAATCGATAACCTTTCAACCCAAATTTTGTTAAATCGATAATTGTTCTTCAGAAATCGATCAAATCGATAAATTTTCTGTAGAAAATTATTCATATCGATAACTTTTCTATTTTAAATTTCTCAAATCGACACAATTTCTTTATAATTATTTTTCGATAAATTTTCTGTAAAAAATACTAAAAACGATAACTTTTCATAACTTTTTTTTGTTATTTGTTCTATATAAAATTATTAAGATCGACAACTTTTCAATGGAAAATTTCGATAACTTTTGTATATGTATTTTGTATATTATTACGCAAATCGATAACTTTTGTGAAGAAAACTTCTTAAATCGGTATCTCCTATAGAAAACATCCTAAATCGATAACTTTTGTGAAGAAAACTTATTAAATCGATATCTCCTATAGAAAATATCCTAAATCGATAACTTGTATATACAAAATCGATAACTTTTTTTAATTGAAATTCTAACAAATTGATAACTTTTTAATAAAAAATTTCTTAGATCGAAAATTTGTTTATAAAAAATTGCTCAAATCGATAACTTTTGTGCAGAAAACTTCTTGAATAGTTAACTAATACAGACAATAACTCAAATCGATAACTTTTAATGGAAATTTTATCAAATCGATAGCTTATTTTTTTTAGAAAATCGATAACTTTTTTCTAGAAAATCAATAACTTTTCTTTATATAGAAAACCATTCAAATCGTCAATTATTTTTAATAGAAATGGATGGTGGAGTGTAGTTTGTAGCCCTTAAAGGTATAAAACATAGCTACAATTCGTTAAAGTGAATGAAATTGAATTTCTTTTAAAGAAATTTTAATTGATTTAACACGTTCATATGAGTAATGGTGATAAGAATTTTTTATAATTCACTTGTTCTGGGTCTCTGAATGTTTATTTAATTTGATTTTTTTGGTTTTTGCTTTAATTGTAATTATTAAGGGGCGTCTTTCCATACGTTTCTTATCAACGAAAATATGATTTCTAAAATTTTGTACCAAAAAATAAGAGACCATGCTTGTTTCAGATTAGTTTTGCTAATCAAAAATTAAAACAGTGAAAGGTAACAAAATAGTACAAAATGATAGAGACTTATTAGATGTCACATTAGCTGGGAGTGTAAACTTAAGTAACTTAAGCTGTCGTTTAATAAGAGTAGTTTTACTGATTATTGTTAGCTGACAGGGACATTTTGAACAAGCAAGTGCTATTTAGATACCCCAGACTGTAACGAAAATCTGTCACAGACTAAATGGTAAATCAAAACAAATTATTCACAGTCATAACATACGCTGAAGAGTTAACAATTGCGGACAAAATGAAACGGAACGTAAGCAAATAAACGAAAAAAAAAATCAAAATAAAAAGTTATATTTCTGTCTAGAAATGGTAATAAAATAAAGTGATATACGAGTATATTATAGAAATATAGAATAGAACAACGTTTAAAAAAGAAAGTATTACGTTTAGCGATAAGTCATAGTGATAAAAAAAAGAAAGAAATAAAAATAAATCGTGGTGCGGCTGGCAATAAATATTTCATATACGTATATTCTCATACTGAAATGAAATTATGAATGAATGGGCAAGTAATTTTATATATTCAAGTGTTTTTGAGATAAGAACCAATTGTATATGTACTTTTTTAAAGTAATTAAAAAGAAATTTAAATATTTATCGATGATTATCGAACCATGTTAACAGAAACGGTTATTATATATAAAATTCAAATTCAAATTAGTTTTAAAAATAGATTTCACAAAACAATTGATGAAATTGTATTGCATTGTATGCTTATTCTAATGACCACAACAATAATTTAGACGACTCATTGGCACTTAGGTGACTAATTTGGCACTTAGGGCGTGATCGAACTCCTTTCAAAATTTGTCTGCCTTTATATATTACTTTTATTGTACCGGCTTTCTTGTACAACGTTAGATGTGGTTTACACACTCTCTGGGTATCTAACGGGCGCTTTACTGTCGGTAAATATGCGTATATTGCCATATGATATGCTCTGATACCGAATTAGCATGGTGGCAAGATTTTGCCGCATGTTTTTATATATGATAGTGTGCTTGGGCCTGCTTGAAATGCCCTCTAAGTGAACCTACCGTGTCTATAGCCTACAGCCCTATTGCTACTTAAGGGGCCATTGTTTAGACAGGCAGAACGAGCTTGGTCCTCCTTAAAATGCCCTCTAAGCGAACCTACCGTGTCTATAGTCTACAGCCCTATTGCTACTTAAGGGGCCATTGTTTAGGCAGACAGAACGAATTTGAAAGCAACTTCATTTAGTTGGAAAAGAAACAGACCTTTCGCATAAGTCGTGCTCTCAAAGAAAAACTTATAAACTTGTGCCCCTATTAAAATTTTAATTATTAACACAGACGTGTTTAAAATGAAAATGAATAAAACATTTTTTATCAACACGTATTGAATAAAGTCCATATGGAGGCAAAGTAAATATAAAACAGATGCAATTTCAATTTAAATTTTAATAAAGAAAATATTTAATAGGGAGCTCCATAACAAATCTGTGCAGTTGGAATTTGTAAACTGTAAAGACTCTTAAACAACGATCTGTTTTGCTTGAAACTTGGTACGATATTCAATAGCTTTGACTCAACACTGGCTTCACCACCCATATACTGCATATTTATTTTATACAAAAACAGTTAGAGTTTAAATTCGGTCTCGAACAAAGTCCGAACGACAGAGTCTACGTTTAAACTGTAGGACCCCCGCCGCCACTCATAGATAAAATTAACGCACACATTGTGGCTGGCATGAGAAACAAGTTAGTAATCCTGACTAAAGGGTTCTTATGGCCAATAATAAAGCGAAGATGAGAGTTTTGAGACTAGGTTAGGATAATGGGAGACCAGTCTAACATAAAATTCAGTAGGGAATTTCATGAGACAATGATGAGATTGGCTGACACCTCCCTCCATAACTGATCCCTGGCCAGAACCAGAAGAATCCATGAATTTTGGAAAATATTTAGCAAAGAGACTTAACAACAAAAATGAATAAAGTAATCTGGAAGCTAAAAGAGGGTCTCTATTGTGGTATATAGATGGATCAAGTAAGGATCTTAGGAAAGGAACAAGAGTTTTTGCTTCCCAAATGAAATATTTCGAGCCCAGAGAGGAAACTTGAAGATATCTTCCAGGCGATGTGCGCTATACAACTTGAATAGGAGGTTACCTGACTATCTGACAGTCAGGCCGCCATTCGAGCATTCGGCTTAAATTAAATTAAATCGAAAATAGTAAGGCCTGACTAAGCTAGGTAAGGGAAATAGGGTTAATCTCACTGCTGAGTCCCAGGTCATGTGGGAGTTCTCTACACTCCGCTAACGTTTTCAAAATCTCTCAGCAAGGAAAATAAAGCGAGGCAAGGCAAAGACTCTTCTCAAACCAAGTGGGTTTCACGCAATCAAAACTTTTGTTGGAAAATTACAACAGAAGGAGATCAAAGTCAAGCATCACACTATCCGGGAGGAATAACCTAAAGTTGATACACTCAGGGAACACTCATTCAGAATAAGGGTTGTCTCGAACCCAACAGGGACTTTCGAATTTTGACAGTTGATAAGGGCCATTTTGTTGAAGCCACATCTGCCTGTTCCAAATCACCATGGACGACTATAAACAACGTCGTGTGTTCGCTAAATGTACTGTAGGGCGCTGAGTAAGAGTACCAAAATTTTTCAATGATGAGCTGTAAAGGCTACAGATGTCTCTCAATGTTTAATTAAAGAGAAATGTTTACGATCAGCAGCGAATATGTTCCCTAGAGAGAATGCTTCCCTAAAATCCTATTTGAATATTTTTAACTTTGGCAACCCCCTGTTATTGTTTTTAAATTTAATAAGAAATTCTTATTTTTGAATTTTATTTTCAGTTTAGGAAAAATGTGTGAGAATTTTAAATGAAGTTTCTTCGTTAGAAAATTGGTTTCATCAGCTAACATGAGACGTCCAAAGATATCATTAAAGAAATATTTTTATTTTACCATAATATGCGCTCTATTGCTGATATTTTTATACAATTTTAAGTAAGTAATCTACGACAAACAACATATAAAAGACGAGCAAATCTCTATTCAACTTCAATTCAATATTTGCTTTCCATGCTTTTAGGGAACGTGAAGTATGGAAACCAAAATCTTCATTACTAGCCTCATCAGCAACAGCGTATCAACAACAGCAGCAGCAACACCTTTTAGGACAAAACGTAGAGGATGATTATAACGATAAATATGAAGAGGAAGATACGGAAAAGCCCGCTTTGGATAACTCCAAAATACAACAACAAATACGCTTAAAAGTTAGCACCACTAAAACACCTCAACAGCAGCTGCAGCAGCAACAACAACAGCTAGAGCCAGAATTAAGCGATAGTGATCATGAACCTTTATTACAACAATTACAACAACCACAACAACAACAATCACAACATAATTTAGCTTCCAATTCGCTAGAGCCCATATCAAAAGCATGGTTCTTTAAAAATGGCGAATATTATCCCAAACCCGCTAAAGTTCATAAAAAGCGACGCGGTAAAAAGGCTCACTTGCAAGGCTTCAAATTATTTCCCTATCAGGATCCCCACAGTGATCGTATAGTGAATCAGTTAATGTTTAAGCCACCCAACTATGAGGAAATCAAAGCCAGTGGCAAATTGAAAACCATTTTATTATATAATGGCTTGGGTCCCTGGAATGTCAAAGCAGGTATTTTCTGTTAAAAACCCGTATCTTAAATCAATTTCATTATTCATTTTAATTAATTTCTACAAATAGGCCGCGATGTCTTCCTACGTTCAAAATGCCCCGTGGATACCTGCACTATAACAGCGTCACGCGATCAGGCCAGTACAGCTGACATGATCTTGTATAAGGATCATTATATACCCACGGGTATACGACGACCTGCCAATTCCAAACAAGTCACAATGCTCTACTATTTAGAGTGTCCTTATCATACGCAAAATGTTAAAATACCAGATGCTATCAATTGGACAGCTACGTATAGGTGGGTTTTAAAATGTTTTTAAATTTCTGTTAAAGGAGCCATTAGTTTAGCCACAAATCTATTGATTAGCTCACTGTTCGAAGCCATTTTAGTTCAATGGGCTTAAACTGAGAGAGATAGATAGAGGCATTAATCTAAATGAAATCTATATCACTGATTTATCTCTTTCCAGACGTGACAGTGACATTGTCGCCCCCTATGAGAAATGGGTTTATTACGATTCACGTATCCACCAGCAAGAGCAAGATCGTAACTATGCTGTCAATAAAACAAAAAAGGTGGCTTGGTTTGTATCGAATTGCGGGGCACGCAATGGTAGACTACAATTTGCCCATGAATTGGGCAAATACATCGATGTAAGTCCACTCAATCAATCACTTGAATTCTATACATTTCATTAACTAAGCACTCCTTCTCATTGATCCCTCTATAGGTTGACATTTATGGTGCATGTGGCAATTATAAATGTTCGCGTGTCAATGCCGATAAATGTTTTGAAATGTTAGATCGCGACTATAAATTCTATTTGGCATTTGAGAATTCCAATTGCAAGGATTATATAACGGAAAAATTCTTTGTTAACGCTTTAAATCGCAATATACTGCCCATTGTTATGGGTGCACGACCCGAAGACTATGAAGTTAGTGCTCCCCAACGATCCTATATACACGTCGATGAATTTGCTTCGGCCTCTGAACTGGCCGATTATTTGCATATTTTAGACAATGATGAGAAGCTCTACAATTCGTATTTCAATTGGAAGGGCACAGGTGAATTTATCAATACATATTATTGGTGTCGTGTCTGTTCGTCACTGCACGATGAAGAGTCGCTGCGTAAGCCACGCTGGTATACCGATGTTAATGATTGGTGGCGTGGTCCCGGCGTATGTACAAATGGTTCATGGCGTAATTTTAAGGCACGCAAAGATATTATAACCGATGATTAAACTGTGTGTATGTGTAAGTAAATTAGCATAAAATAGGTTAGAATCCCAACAACAACAAAAAAAGGCAAAAATTTAAAGAAAAACTATTCGGATAAAAATATTAATTTTTTAACGAAAATATCGATAAGGTTTCGGTGCTCAGCCCTATTGCAGCCGGTTAGTTTAGGGTCAAGAATCTGAAATAGTTATTTCACTTTGGGGCTCCAACTAAGTCTGAATCCATTTATTCTAGATGGTGTAAACTGAGATACTTGGTATCTCGTTGTTAAGAGCATTGTATCAGTTTTGAATTGAAAAATTGAGCTCATCGGATAGAGTAGGCGGACACAACGCTACAAGACAATGTCGTCAGCATAAGGAACGACTGTGTCGCTCCTCATAACAAGGAAGAAGTGTATTGGCATCACAAGGTTCCAAACAACTAGAGAAAAAAACCCACCATGTTGTGTTCCCTTTTTACTACCCTTTGGCACTGTGTCAAAGCATAAGGAGTACAATGAACACAAACAATCCTAAATCAATATCAAGATGAATATGAAGAATATCAATCCTAATCAATATGCAGAACGTACATTGTTTTAAAAGTCACGTTAATGTGAAGAAAGGGAGCCAGGGTAGAACCTTTAATTTGAGGAATTTTTTCAATTTTGAAATCAGCACATGACGTAATGTCTGAACCGATCTGCAGCCTATGTATGTTGAGAAGCAGACAAGAGAGACGGGATATTCATTAAGTTCAAGAACACTCTCTAGCATCTTCAGTGACTAATAGGTCTGAAGTTCTTTAGTTTTGTATGTAATGATTTTCTAGCCAAGAGAACAAATACCAGCTTAGCACTACTCCAACTCAAAGGAATGTAAAGTGAATACAAGACAGGCATTTAAAATAGCTGCCAGTTACGGGAGGAATAGATTCCTAAAAACATTTTTCCTCAACATTTTTTAAAAATTATTTAAAATAGATTTTAAAACTTTTTTATAATTGTGTAAGGAAGTAGCAAAGTACTGAAAAGAATCCTTTGATCCAGAAAGTTTTAATATTTTTATCCGGATATTAAAGTTTTTAAAGCATTTAGGTTTTCTATACTTTTGATTTGATTTGTAGTTCTGTATTGTAAATGTAAAATGAATTTTTAATAATTAAATTTAGTAATTAATGGAAAACCAAACAAAAAAAGAAACCCTTAAGCAAATTTTGAAAAAGCAAAGAAAAAATTAGATTTTAGGTACCTTAGCTTGTAGGAAAGATTTTAGTTAAAATTTAATTAAAACCAGAAAAAAGCTTAAAGTAATAAAAGGAAAGTATTAAATGAATTAGATTTTTAATAACAAAAGAAAAAGTATCTTGAGAGGCTGTTGTAAAAGCAAATGCGCACATAGGTTTTGTTTCGTTTTTTTAATTTTTGTGTTTTTTGTTTTTAAGTAAAGAAAATCATTTTATTTTATAAAATAAAAAAACCATGACTGAAAAAAGTAATATTATTTCAAAATATTATTTGAAATAAAATGAAATTAAAATAAAAATTGTATTGTAAATAGCTTCTACTCTCAGACAATTAATTATAAGCTTCATTTTATTTAGAATGTAATTATTTAAATAAAAAATAATTAAACAAACCCTGCAACATCAATAAATAAATTATAAAAATGCTGCAGTTAACCCGATAAACAAGAAGAATTGCCATGTTTTATAGAAGTTTTGTAAAATAGTAATAAAAAATAATCATAAAAACAAACAATCAAATTAAAATATCACAACAAAAAAACAAAACAATATTTTCATTTAAAAAACAGCTTTCTTCTATCAAAACAACTTGAAGCTGTAACTCTTAAGTTAGTTTTTTAAATTAGTTTCTTGCTTTGTATTAACAATAAAAAATAAATTTAAATTAATTTATTTTTTATTTTTTTTATAACAAATTAACTTATAACACTCGCATCTTTAACAAAACTTTAAGGTAATTATTTATTATAATTTAAAAAAAAAAGAAACACAGTAAAGCAAACAAGAACTGTATTCCTAATATTTATTAAAAAAAAAAGTATTTTTAATTATTATTTTTTTATTAAATAAAAAAAAACAATATTTTTTAAGCTTCATTAAGTGTATGCATTGTATATGTACTATAAGTTTGTTGTTATTTATGTTTATTTAAAAACAAAGAAGGAAATATTATTTTAGTGTTATAAATTAATTTATTTATTTTATTATTTTATTTTTTTACTGTGATAAAAACAAAATAAAATAAATAAAAAAAAACTTGTTTATTGAAATATAAATTCAAAGTTTAATTTTCAAAAAGTTTGGTTAAGTTTGAAGCCTTAATTCCAAGTATATAGATCTCAAATAACTTTTTGTTGTGGCTGAGAAAAGATACAATAATATACTGCTACAATAGAACCTATTCTACTCCCTTCAAACTCTACATATGGTGTCTCTATAATGTCTATTATAGGATATGCGTACAATGCCCCTTAAAACCAACCTAAAACCAACAAGGATAATTCTCTGCCCAGCTGGATATATGCAACCTCGTCGGATGTATTATACCTCGCAGGTCCCAAAAATGTATTCTGGTGACAGGATTTACATGTTGGGTTCGAGTCAACACTCATTCTGAATAAGCGCCAAAAGACCGGTTACCTTCCCAGGGTTTTCCCGGATAGTCAGATGCATAACTCCTGTTGGAATTTGTCCTCTACTCGCAAGCTCATCTGTCTGGTAATTGTCGCAAATTCTATTTTCCTCAAATAACTACTTTAGCTAACCCCAGATAATCTAATACTAGCTTCGATTTAACCTCATAAGAGTTGAATTGCAGGAAGGACCTTAAGTTGCATCGGAACAGAAACAGAATGGCACTGGGTGAAGTTTTAAGATTTTGTGTATGTGGCGTAAAGATGATGCAGAACCTAGTGAAGACCTTCGGATTAATCAATTAGGGGACGAGACTGATTTTAGAATAACGAGACTGTAGACGACCTGACAAGAGGAGTGACGAAGAGTTCTATCCTAATGGATCGATCAGTTAGACTCCCCTGGGACATTTCGAGCTTATCAATTAAGTGGTAAGACGAAGACGGGCTTTTATAGCTCAGACTTAGGCTTTTATAGCCTTAAACGTTCTACAACAGAATGGATTCTGCAACTGCGAAGGAAACCTAGGTATTTTGACGGGGTATTGTAAATTGAGGGCAAGCACAAGCACTTTTTTCTGCAGGATTGAGCCTTATAGCTTAGTACATTGGGCGCTACTAGGATTTAAGATATCAAGATTTTTCCTTTCCTTTTTGGTTTTTATTTGGTGTTTAGAGCCTGCTATGCTATGTTATGTAGAGTAGTGTCACCTGCCTTCCGAATCGCAATCATCTTCTATATTGATTAAATGTTTGCTCCAAAAAATAATAACGTAATGGTATGAACAGGACTAAACGCCTGATTCGTTAAAAAATAATTTTTTTTGTAGAATCTTATCAAACAAAAGGTATTTTATTTGTTATAATAATAACGTAAAAATTAAAAAAACAGAAGGAAATAGTTGCGAACAGAAAATAGGACATTCGTTGCATAAAACAGAAGACAAAAAAAACCAAAAATATGAAATGGACAATTAAACACTTAAACTTGACAATGTTGGAGCTGTAGTAATAAATTTTTTAAATTCTCACATTGAGTATTAGGGCCACAACCACCAGCAGCGGCAGCTGCTACAATTTTAGCAGCTATTTTACGTTTTAAAGCAATGGCCTCAACTTTTTTGGAGAGCTATATAAGGAATAAGAAGTATAGAGTGGAATATTTGTAGATCAACCGAAGATAGGGTCAGGGGGGGTTTAAACAATAAACTAATTGTAATTGAATGTATGTTTAGAGGAATGAAAATTATTTGACTTACCGTATAGGCTCTTTTAATAATATTATGCGGCATGCCGGCTAATTTAGCTGCATTAAAACCATACGATTTGGGACAAGCACCTGCGGTATACTTATAAAGGAACGTAACAGTTTCTTGAGTAGGATCATCACAATCATCATTTTCCACCATACATGCCTACAAGAATAAAAGAAATCTTTTTTTTAGAAAATTTTATACTTTAAAACCCAAAAAGATTCTTATTACCATATGGCCCAAAGTAATACGCGAGTCTTTATGAAAGAAATCAATAAGATTATGATAGTGAGTAGAAAACAAGGATCTACATTTCAGATCAGCCAGAAAATTAACAACGGAAGCTGCTATAGCAGTGCCATCATAGGTAGCAGTGCCACGTCCTGTTAAATAAGACCACAAACTGTTATTTATTGAATAATTCAGACTTGAATGTTAGTTAAACTTACCCAATTCATCCAGCAAAACTAAACTGTTAGCAGTAGCATGTTTTAAAATTAAAGAAGTTTCATTCAACTCCACCAAAAATGTTGATTGACCCGACAAAATGTCATCTTGTGCGCCCAAGCGTGTAAAAATGCGATCCACCAAAGATAAACGACATGTTTGTGCCGGTATATGAGCGCCTATTTGAGCCATTATGGTTAATAGACCCACTTGACGCATTAAAGTACTTTTGCCACCCATATTAGGTCCGGTTAGTATTGATAAGGGTGCTGTATCGTTACAACCCAAAGCAATGCCATTGGGTATATAAGTATCCGATGAAATACAGGGATGATAGCCCTCTTCTATTTCTATAAAGGCTTGTTTATCTTTCTTGGGTTCTTCAACTTCGGGTATACAAATCACTTGTTGCGTTCTGGCATATTCAGCCAAAGAGGCCAATACATCTAAATTGGCTACACAATCGACACATTGTTTCCACAAATCATAGTGTTGGGAAAATTTCTCAAATATACGCCGTGATAAATCCTTTAATACTGTATTACGTTCATCCTCAGCCATTTGCATTTCTTTTAAGAAAGTTCTGGTCTCTTCAGTGGTATATCTGCGTGCTGGTTTACTACCTTTCTTCTGGCCTTCTAAGGCATATTTACTGTTTGCTTTACGGGCATGAGTTTCTGGCACTTCCAGTTGATAGCGTTTCTTATCGCTGCCAAAATATGTTAAGCGGCAGCCGAAAAATTTCTCTTGTTCCACTAAATATTCTTGCAGTTGTTGTTCAATTTGCTTAATTCTTAACAAAGCATTATCGTAGTCTTCATCCACACCATTTTCGGGAGCAATTACTCCCGTTTCAGCTGCTTTTTTATGATCAAAAGCTTGCTGTAACAAACCGTTGATTAAATAAAGATTTTCTTTAATAAAGTCTACAAAATAAAAACCTTAAAGAAATTCAATTGCTCAGTTAGGTCTGGGAATATGCCTTCATTCTCTTTTAGTTGGGTCAAACGTTTTAATAGTTTCGACTTGACCTCTGCAAACATGTTGGGTATTATCAACAACGTCTCAAAACCCTTAAGCAAGGATATGAAATTCTGTAATGATAGAATTATTTCTTTTTAGTTTTCATTATTTGTTGTTTTAAAACACACATAAATACCTGAATTTTCTTTTTATTATAGATTTTTTCTTCAAAAAATATGGCCCTACCATCGGGATGATTTTCTTGCACAATTTTACTGCCAAAATGATGTATCTGTGCCAGATGCCTTTCAAAGTCTGGTAAGGGAGCCATTAAGGCTCTAAACTCTTGCAGTAACGCAGTATCATTTAAGAAGTCTGTTATAGCCATTTGCCGATCCTTAATGGTTGTTAAAACACATGAAGGTGCACATAACCAGTAGTGCAATAAACGTTTTCCGAATTTCGTGCAACATTGATCCAATGTAGCTTGTAAAGAATGTTCTTCTCCCGTAATACGTAAATTCATTAAAGTTGTGGCATCTAAAACCATATGAGCTCTTTGATTTGTTGCTGAAATTTCAATTGCATTCATAGTTAAAGTATCAGGAGGCTGATAAAGATGGTAACGTGCCATGGGTATTACTTTTTCAGCTACATGACATTTCTTCATGTAATTTATACACAAGCCCAAGGCTTTCAAAGCCAATTTACTGTTGTTGTGTGGTGTTAAGCCCAAATGATCTGATTCTGCCTGCATAGTTCTTAAAACTAACGGCCAATTGTCGATGTAATAATTTTCCGCCAATTCCTTTAAAGTTTTCTCAGCACTGCATTGTCCAGATCCCATATTAGGCAAATACTCCTTTAAAACACCACCCAAAACGGTTCTCATTATTTCCTGAGTTTTCTCTTGTATGTTGGCTTTCTCCAAAACAACCAAAACTGGCATGTTGTGTGATAACAAAGTATGTAAACGCGAGCAATTGGAATCGTCATCAAATTCACCCAAATAGAAGTCACCTATAGAGGTGTCTATATAACAAATGCCATAAGTACAGCCACTCTTAGATGGTAACGATTGTTGTTCAACTATTGCCAGCATATAATTGGGTTGATGATTGGGTGTTATCCTGCATTGGCTGCCAAAAACTTGTGTGCCTCTGTTGGTAATTTGGCAAATTTCTCTACGCACCACCTTATCAAATTTGGTGGCCTTGATACGCTTACATCTTTCGGTCATCATATCAGGGGTTTCAGTTTGCTCCACACGCGCAACTTTATAGCCTCTTTCCACCAAAACAGAAGCCATTTTATCAAAAGATATTTCAGGAAAACCTGAATGGGCAAATTCGCCACGCATATACGTAAAACCCAATTCATTTACTCCCACATCAGCATCCATATGGTAGAGTTCATAGAATTTTCCCACTTTAAAGAAAAGCACGCAATCAAAATTATCGGATTTCAACACCCACCATTGGCGTACGCCCTGAAGTAGTAATACAAGTAATTATTGAATAGAAATTATTTGAGTTTCAGAGAAAAACTTACGGGTGACAAAGAATCCATAAACTTGGGTGGCACATATAGTGTTGACGGATCATATTCTGGATGTTCAGGTCTATGGCCTTTTTTGTCTTTAATTTTATCTGGCTTTAGGAATTCCAATTTCTGATGGGGCCATATTACCGGTTCGTCCAGCGTAGTGGAGGTTACTTCTTCACATTTGATTTCTTGTTTAATATTAGTTTTTACACACTCACTGTTAGCTTGCAACTGCTGTAGTTTCTCCATAAATGTGCCACCAGTTAACGTGCCATCCAATTTCGTTTTCTTAGATTTGGGCTCCACAGTTTTATGCTTAAAAAAACAAATTTTATATAAAATTCACTTTAAACACATTATAATATTATTCTTTTACCTTAGATTTTTTAACTTCTGGTGATGAATCCGTTTCGTTTACTCCCTCTTCCTCCTCTTCGCTAGCAGACGCCATTTCTTCATCACCATTGGGCTCATAATCACTGTCATTCTTTTCTTTAGCTTTGGTTTTCGTTTCCTCTTCGCTGTCCGAATCTTGCAGCAATAAACGCCTTCTCTTTTTGGTGGTGGGTGCAAATTCGTCTTCTTCTGAATCCAACGAAGGATTCTTCTTTTCAATCAATTTTGTTTCTTTAGTCGTTGATTTATTGTGTTGCTGGGCCAAATTTTCTTTTTCTACTAACTTTTTACCGTTAACCTCGTTTTTTTCTTCGACTACAGGCGTCTTGGGGATTTTCTTCTTCTCTAAAGCCGCTGGCGATCTCGAGAAATAATTGAAAAGATTGTTTTTCGGTGAAGCCACCGATTTATCAAAGCTTGAATTTAATTTCCTGGACATTTTCTTAGAAAATTGTGTATTTGTATGTTGAAGACCACTAGCTACTCAATACGAAATCAATAAAATGCTTAGATTTTGGCGCCTGCAAAATTTTTTTAAAGTTTCTTTTCTTCTTCTTTTTAAAAATGTCAGCTGCTCTGCCTTGCTTGCTGTCATAGAACTGTTTTAAAACTTATAATATATACATAAGCTGATAATTATGAATTTCCTTCATAAATGTTACAAACAGCTGTTGTTAATTTCTTCAACTGTTAAAACGTTTTGTTTACAAGTCTGAGTGGTTTTCCCTTTTAATTAAATAATTTTAATTTAAACTAAACATGTCTTTAGCTGATGAACTTTTGGCTGACTTGGAAGAAGATAATGATGCCGATGATGACTTGGCTATGGAGGAAACAGCCGAAGAAACGGCACAAGCTGAAGAAATTGCCGAAAAATTACTAAAGCCCAGCATTAACCTCATGGAGGTTGATGTACAAGTCCAGTCTATAAGGGATCTGTGTAAATTACGTGACTCGGAAAGGCTACAATACATCTTAAAACAAATTGAACACTATGCCCAAAGGCAACGTAAATCTGCAGAAATGTTGGGCAGTGTAGAATCAGATCCGGAATATTGTCTCATTGTGGAAGCCAATGCCATTGCGGTTGATATAGACAACGAAATCTGTAAGTTAAAGGAGCTAAAGTTTTTTTAATGATTTTTAAAATATGTTTTTCCTGCACAGCTATTATTCACAAGTTTACTAAGGAGAAATACCAAAAGCGTTTTCCCGAATTGGATTCCTTAATAGTGGGTGAAATCGAATACCTGCTGGCTGTTAAAGAACTGGGCAATGATTTAGATCAGGTGAAAAATAATGAGAAACTACAAGCCATTCTAACACAGGCCACTATTATGATTGTGTCTGTAACAGCATCCACAACGCAGGGGTAAGTTCGTTCTCGGCATGGCTTTACTAGGACTATAAAAATTATGGATCTCTGGTTCCTACACCTTAAAATTTAACATAATTTTAGAAAAATCCTAACTTTTGAAATCTATTTCCATTAGAACTCTATTAACAGCAGCGGAAAAAGCTCAAATAGATGAGGCATGTGAAATGGCCATAGAATTGAATAATTTCAAAACAAAAATCTATGAATATGTTGAAAGCCGCATGACATTTATAGCTCCCAACCTTTCCATGATAGTGGGTAAGTAAGCTTATTTATCGTTTAATGTTGCTTGTCTATAAGTTTTAAATATCGTTTCTTAAAGGAGCTTCTACAGCCGCAAAGTTGCTGGGCATAGCCGGTGGCCTAACAAAATTATCGAAAATGCCTGCCTGTAATGTACAAGTTTTAGGTTCACAAAAGAAAACTTTGGCTGGATTTTCAAAAACTCAAATGTTACCTCATACAGGCTATGTTTTCTATTCACAAATCGTGCAGGATACAGCCCCAGTAAGTTGAAAAAATTAGCTTTGTTCCAAAACAGTCTAATTAATCTTATTTTTTAAAGGATCTACGTCGTAAAGCTGCACGCTTGGTGGCTGCTAAAGCTGTCTTAGCTGCACGTGTTGATGCCTGCCATGAAAGCATACATGGCGAAATTGGTCTGAAATTCAAAGAAGACATTGAAAAGAAATTGGATAAATTACAAGAACCGCCACCAGTAAAATTCATTAAACCCTTGCCTAAGCCCATAGAGGGCAGCAAAAAGAAACGAGGTGGCAAGAGAGTAAGAAAAATGAAAGAACGTTATGCTTTAACAGAATTCCGTAAACAAGCCAATCGCATGAACTTTGGTGATGTAAGTTTTAATTGTAAGGAATTATTTCTTTCATAAAAGCATTACTTTTGTTCTGTTTTCCAGATTGAAGAAGACGCCTATCAGGATGATTTGGGCTATTCACGTGGCACTATAGGCAAAACTGGTACCGGTCGCATACGTTTGCCTCAGGTGGATGAAAAGACTAAAGTTCGCATTAGTAAAACTTTGCAAAAGAATTTACAAAAGCAACAGGTTTATGGCGGCAGTACTACCGTGAAACGACAAATATCTGGTACAGCTTCTAGTGTAGCATTTACACCCTTACAAGGCTTGGAAATTGTTAATCCCCAGGCGGCTGAGAAAACCCAAACTGAAATGAATGCCAAGTACTTCTCAAATACTTCAGGATTTTTGTCTGTAGGAAAACGCACTACTTGAATTTCAAAACTATTACAATTTTTAAATAAAAGAGTCACAGTTCTTAAACGCTGAAAATAAAAATCAAGAATATTAAAAGCAACTTTAAAACAGAGGGTATATACAATATTTAAGGAATGCTAAGCTTTTCAAAAGCATTTGTCAAGTTTATTACAAGCAAGAAGGAATAAGGAATTATGATTTTCATTAAGTTAGTGTTTTACCAAAAAGAGATTCAAGGTCTTAAAGAGGACTCAACAGCACCTTTGGTTTAAAAAGTAGTTGATGGTGCCGTTAACTCAGTTTACCAATTTCAAGTTTTCTTAAAGCCTCCCAAGAGTTATTTAAAAACACAGCTATTATACCGGCTACAGTAAACACTCCACCTATAATTGAACAACAATTGGTGGCAAAGTGGCCAAAGGATCTGTAATTATATTTAAAGTAGAATAAATGATTCATCTGAACTTTTAATTAAGTACAAAACTTACCTATGCTGCTCTTCATATTTGACCATAAGTGGTGAGAGTTCATAAGAGAAGAATACACCAGGCATGCCACGTTCTTTTGTACTCAAATCTTTGCGATAACGTGTTACAGAGAATTGATTTGTATAAATGGGAGCTTCTTCATTGGCCTTCACATAAACAGTCGGTATAATTTTGAGATAATAATTGAACATCTCCGATTTAGATTCTGGAAACAGTTGAAAAGGTATTTAAATTAATACAATAAATGCTAACAAAATTTGCTATAGGGAATATTAAAGAAATAGCCATGAGTCACTGTAATCTCCCGTGTTCTGTAGAAGTTTTGTCTGATCACCTTTCCATCATCCCAAAGAATTATCTAACCGACCGTTCCTCCACTAAATTCATCTTTTCTTGCAACCTATCTTCCAACTTCATTGACACGCATATCACAAAACTCCAGAATTTACCATAGTACCACCCTGTTCCTGTCCCAGAGTATATTAAGGGCCTTCTTGAAGAATGATACCAAGCTAGAGCCAATGACAGTTTAACAACCCACATAGATCATCAGTGGGTCAATAGGACAGTTTTATGACATGCCTTCAAGTCCACCGGAAGTAGTCCTAGAATCATCTCTAACATAGCCTGAAAAGAGTTCCCGGCGTTACCCGATATGTCCAAAGAGACACATCTTTTCACCTTATCTAGCAACCACCTCTGACTCGCCGTCTTCAAAGCTTTCCACCACAACCATACGTCGTTCCCACGGCAATCGGACCTTCGCTCTGGAACGACCTACTCAACATCGACCAGGGATTGTCAACCCAGCGAAAGCTGTATCAACCGGAAGTTTTTTCCCAAGGAAGATACTCCCGGAGAAAACAGCAGAACTGTTACAACAACAACAACAAACAATCGTGTGAACCGGTAGGACCACAGAATCACCACCCCTGCACGAAGTCCTCATCAGCTACTATGACACTCCTGACTGCAAAACACGCATTTAGCCCTTGTTCATTCTCTCCAAAGTGTCCTGCTTCCAGGACACAGAATTTTATTTCAAAATATTCACCGATTCAGTGTAACGCTATTTAATATAATCTAGAAGAAACTTGGCAGCACTATCAAATTATAAAATTAGTTAACAATCTGGCATTCCTATGAATAACAACATCTGTGTATGAAAGCAAAAGTCATAGAAAGAAAAGGAAAAATTATAAAACACGAAATTTTCTAACATATTAACGAAATCGTAGGGGAAAAATTGTAAATTTTTAATTAAAATAAATAAAAATTTTTCGCTAAATCTCTACCGTGTGCTAAGGTAAAATAAAATTAAATAAATATGCCTATGCCTAGCAGTGCATTTGGTCAACAGGGACCCACATGTTTTGAGAAAATGAAGACTGGCTTTACCATTGGTTTCTGTGTGGGTATGGCCAGTGGAGCGTTATTTGGCGGTTTCTCAGCCTTAAGGTAATTCCATGCCACAGTCATAACTTATAAGAAATATTTAAACAAATTGCCGGTTACCGGCCTTATTACATAATGAGATGCTTATTGGAGCGAGTTTTAAATTTGTTTTCTTGCAGATACGGTTTAAGAGGCCGTGAACTGATAAACAATGTTGGCAAAGTTATGTTACAAGGTGGCGGCACCTTTGGCACTTTCATGGCTATAGGCACTGGTATACGGTGTTAAATTTAGTTGCCGGCATGGGCTTTATGTACAGAATTTGCAATCATTTGGCATGATTTTAGCATAGAATTACAAGATTTTCGTCTTAGTAACAACTACTTGTTAAGTTTACTTATTAATTACAAACAAATTTAAATCTAATATTAATTTAGAAATAAAAAATAAAGATTGAATAATGACAAAATTAAATTTGAATAAAGAAATAATTGCTTACTTACCTTCAGTTATAATTTTAAAACCATCCAACGGATGTGTTTTGGCAAATTCGATTTTATCACCAAAGGAAAGATGATTTATTGTGTGGGAGAGTTGAACGTCAGCTATCTGAAAGTCGTGTATGTGAAATTGGCGTATGGAAAAGCTACTGCCTGGTGCTATGTGAAAACTGCCGGCCATCTGAAAGCAAAATTAAACAAATGCTACAATTAGTAATGTGTTAAAGCTCATACATCCTTCAAATGGGAACATTGAGTTTTAATATCTCTATCTGAATCTTAAATGTTATGTTGAAATATGCCTGGAGGCTAACTTTTTTAAAGCCCAAAGAATATTGAATTATGCTATCTATAACAGGGAGCAACATCTGAAAATTCATACGAATCCCTATTGAACAGTGTTCCTCACCTATTAATCTATTGTGCTGCATTAATTTCTTCAGACAGTACTGAATTTGACGGTACATTATTCTCTTCCAACTACAACAAAACTCTCCTGACTGTCAGACCTAGTTTGATTACTATTTGCACCGAAATTGGACTTCAACTGTTTTCGTTTGACGGTTTGTAAGCAGATGTATAGGTGAGTAAGTGTATGGCCATAGTATCATATTCAAAAACACGTATTTTGAGACCAAGGGGAAAGATGTGATATAAAAGAAACGGGAAGAGTAAAAAACACAGTAAACAAAACAGAAGGAGCAGCAACGCGAGAGTAAATGTAAATACCCTAGCCAAGGTAAACTACATTGTAAACCTTCGGAGATCTTGACTATCGACTCATCATAGAGAATATAAGCTCTCTTAGAAAAAAAATCTCCTACAAAGAGGTAAACAGCAATAGAAGAGATGCTTTATCGCCTCATTTCCGATAAACTCAGTACGCATAGTAGTCCTTTATCTCAAGTTCCCAAACGCTGGACAATGCAGAGATGTTCTGTGGATCTCCTCTTCTTTCTCGCTACTACAGGTTTTGCAAAAGTTGTTGCTGAAGTATTTCTAGTCTCTGAGCGTGAACTCTCTTTTGGGTTAAGGAGACATTTGCTAAGATTTTCTACTATTTTCAGATCTGACGGATTCGAACTGTCTACAGTGTATTGAGTAACGCCCCTTAAAATGACTTTCAAACTGACCCAAAAAATTGTATAATTATATACTCGCACTTACCCTGTTAACCTCTAAATGTCCCTGCACCCGACAGCCCTCTTTAAATGCATCCAAATCAGATCTTTTAAATTGATCTTTACATTGATCAATTTTATCCAATTGTACATTCCATTTTTTTATACGATATGCTTCCAAGACTGATTCACAGGTATTGCAGCAACTGAAACATTATAAAAACAACTCAACTCAATATCACATAACAAATTACTTTGAAGTTAAAATATTTACTGTGTACTATTATGTTCAGCACCATAGCAACTACCACAGGTGGTATTTTTATTTGATGGTGAAACGGCCACAATTTCCTTAATGGGATCCACCTCCTTTAGGGGATTACCCTGTAAATCTAAGCGGTGCTTGAATATATCATGATCGACTCTTAAATGTTGATCGCCAGAAGAATCCATTGCATCCAAAGATAAATAATTACAAGCTAAATTGTGTAAAGTTATATCTAAATTGATTCTTAACTTATGACCACGGGTGGTGTCTACAAATAATTCTTCATTGAGATTTGGCGTCATGTAAGCCACAAATTCTAAAAATATTAATATTGCCACAATACTAGTACTTATAATCGTCACTGAAATATAAAATTTATTATAGTAAGTAAATTATTCATAAAAACATTCCAGAAATTTCAATAATTACCGGCAGCCCCAGAAACCGTTCTGACACTAAAATCTTCCAACGTGCGTGGATACGCATCTAAACGTCTTAATGCATCAGCTATTTTCATGGTGTCAATGGATTTGCTCTTATTAGACAGCAAATGAATTCAGATAATTTACAACTTTTACACTAAAGTGCAATAAACATTGTTTGTTTAGGTTGAAAATTAAAAGAATCGTATTTCTATCACTCTGTTTTTAATTTAGAATCTCTTTCTCTTTATTAAATGACAACGTAAACAAAATATGACGTTTTCATATGATTTGTTCAAGATATATATTGATACCGTGAGTAAAATATGGTAACACTGTATTTAATAGTGTTGCAAACAGTGTATACTTAAAAAAGTAAACGGTTACTTTTTAAATGTATAATTTTAAAATTTTAATCATTTTTGGAGTTAATGAATTCCAAATTCGCCTTAAAAACCATTCATTATAAAATTAAATAAGAAAACTTATGAATTTGGCCTTACTTTTCTTTTCAATTAATGAATCATCTTAATTACGGTCCTTCACTCTCTCCCTTTCTTAATTTCTGTTAACCTTGTGCTTTATTTACAAAGTAATTTAATTAATTATTGTGTAAACTAAATAAATATAATTTAATTTTGAATAAATAGATAAAGACGAATAAAAAACTTGATTTTTAAAAATGTTTTTGCTTTCTGGCAACACTGATGATAATGGTTTGAAAAAACCGTTTGTTCGTTCAAAAAAACAAACGCTGAATAATATAATTTCCACATTCTTTTTCCGCCTACACGAATTCTATAAATGAAAGTTAGGCTGACTTCCTACACGTATATTAACAATGTATCAATACAGTATTTAAACCGAGTTGATACATTGTATAGTTACTTTTTTAATACGTTGCATATTAATACTTTGCAACACTGAATTCGTTTAGGAACATTTATATGCATTGCATCATTCATAATAAAGCGAACAATGGAGGAAGAACACATTTTATTGGAAAATTTCTTAGATTTGTGCGAATCAACTCGATTGCGCTTCCGTGCTGGAGATGAGCTTTCACGTTGGATCAGAGCTGCTTGAAACGCGCTAGGCTCGTTACTGTCCTCGGTCAGATCTGCAAACAATGTGTCTAGTCGGTCGTAGAAGTCACAGGTAGTTGCTGCTTCGCCCGACGTCTTGTTCCGTTTCTTAATGTGCTTATACGTCACCATGAAATTTAAAAATTGTCTGTATATGTGGTCCCGTGAAAATGTGAACGTGTCATCTATGGACTTAATATTTTGCAATACACGTTCCCATAGCACAACGCGTTTCTTTTTTTTCCACGAAATTCCTTTTCCATATCAAACCTTGCATTAATTAATAGATTTTTAAAATTATGCGTCCATTTTTTACTGTAATAAAAATAATAAATTATAAGAAAAAATGCTTATTTATCTTCCTGCGTCGCCATCGTATGTTGTCTTGCATTCGCATTGCATCTACTTTTATTTGGATGCTTTTGTTGCTTTTCCTTGCGTATTAACTACAAAAGTGTTGCAAAAGGGAACAAAATACATTGTCAATATTTTCAGGGTTGCGTTTACGAACGCGCTGCAATGTATTACTACAAAGCAACATGCGTTTAGGAAGTCCGCCTTAAACCCATTTAAGTTTAGGAAGGATTTTTATGGCGTGTGTGTGTTTGTTTCTGTAGTTGTGTGTGTGTGCGTCGTCCGTTTTTGAACAATATCGGTGTTGCCACACAATTTATTATGTTTTAGAAGTCTTCAGGAACTGCAAATTGTGAGAAAAAGCGCTTACTTTAGAAAATTTTCAGGAACATGGTAACACCTCTCTCTCTCTCTGTAACCACTTGTTCTGTTAAATCTCTTAGGGAGAGCAAATAATGTTAACAACATAATTTGGCAATGAAGAAAAAACAACAAGTAATAAAAAATGCGTAAGAACTAAGTAAGATATACATATATGTATATATATATGTATACGCGTAGATGTGAAGGCATGTATTTATGTATGTATGTATGTTAATTTGGCTAATCAAAAGTGTGGAATAATAACACTACTTTTGTTGATGTTTTCAAACGGTTCCGTTACGTATTTTCTTTTATCACTCAATTTGTTTAGCATTTGATTATTTTGATAGTCGCGTGCATGTGTTTTTGTTATTGTTTCCACATACAACCACATATTTAAATATGGGATTTTTTTCTCTTCAACAAAGGAATGATAAACAAAAATATCTTTTGTTTGGGAGGCCTCTTTGGAGCATTTGTTGATCACCGACATCTTAAGCGTTTGTTTACTAAAGGACTAGTTATGTTTTTTTCACTCAAACAAAAATTATTGGGACATACATAACTAAAGGGAAGAAGGAAAACAAATAAGAAGACCAAGAAAGCCGATCTGATATCCTGTCGGATAACTGCGAGTCGAGCGAGAATCCATTCAGTGTCTCAATTATACTCTGTTAATACGATTTCTTAAAAGCCTGAACACGATACGTAGTAAGTACATACATACATACATAATTCGCCATTACAACACTTCAGTCAGGATTACGGCCTAGCTTCTCAACATACGTAGTAAGTAGCTACAGGAAATCTTTGTAATGTCCCTGGAGTTCAGTAAATCTTGGTTATCCACGCATATGTAAGTTTATACTAAATCCTCCATTTAACCCGACTAACACCTAAAACCATTGCAAGAAATTTGCAATTTCTAATTATATGTACGTTTATTACAACGCAGATAGATTTCATAACATAAGAATTTCAAGGAATTGTAAGTTCATAGAAAAGAAAAAAATTCAATGCTGTAATAATTAATGGAAATGAGAAATTATCACACAAACGTGGTGCAGTGTTACTGTTAAATGGAAACACCTAATAAGAATTAATTGCGTATTATTGAGAACCTGGGTAATTAGAAAATCTAATCAATGAATAGGTATTAAAAAGAGAAAAACAATTTAAATTTAAAGTTTTATTGAAGCAAATGACCCCAATACTATTTATTATTCTTTATTCAAGCTTCTTTTCGCAAATTCATTTTTATTTTTAAATTGATTTAAATTTTGTTTATTTTGTCATTTAAATGAGAAAGAAAAAAATGTATCGTTTTAAACCTAAACTGCCAATAAACAATGAAAAGAATATCATGTTGCGATTAATAAATTATTTCTAGGCTTTGTTTAATATTTCTTATAAAATAGGGGGAGAGAAAACGTATTATATTAAATAACTTTTAAAATGTAAATAATACGATTAAGAAATAAATTTAATGAATGAAAGGAAAGAAAAAATAATTTAATTAAAATATTTGCAAAATTTACAAATAAAAAAGAGGCACGTGACAATCAAATTGAAATTCAAGCCGCCATTAAAACCGCCTACAATCTAATAAACAACAACAAATTTAACTAAAGGTATAAAGAGGAGATCATTGTACTCTAATTTATTTTTGAGATATGGCTGAATGGATGTTTTATAAGAAAAATAGTTTAATTAAATAAAAAAAGAAATTCAAATCTTTACAACACCAAACACGCATACATAGGTAGTTTTTGGTTATTTTCCCTTGTCTCTGCCTCAATATGTCGTCGTTGTTCTTGTCATTCATCAGCTTTTAAAAGTGGATCCACACAAACACTTGCTATGTAGCCATGTAAAGAAAAAATGTTGACGTTGCGGTGATAATGCACACACACGCACGTATATGTGCCAAAGCAATTTTGCTGCCTTAACAGCTGATTGTGTGTTAGCGATCGTTTACGTTTTCACCCACCACCACTAACCAGCCAGACGTTGTAGTTTTTATTACCAGTATATAACGAAATTTTTTCTAAAAATTCTAGCATCCAAACCACTGATCAGAATTTAATGCAACTTGGCTACATGAAAGTAGATACCCTAGACTATGTATAAACCAAATTTCTTAAAAATCCCTTCAGTAGATGCCGACTAAACCGGGATTTTCTACAGCTCTCTTAAACTTTTATCGATTTTTATGATTCTTACGAAATCTGATTCTAGACACTGAGACGAATCCAATGGTGCCATTGTCCTTTGAAAATGGAGCCGTTTTCATATAGAAAAGAATTTTTTAAAAATCTTTTAAATCTCTCATATTTTGTAAACAATTTTCGAAATTATGAATTGCGAGTATTTGTATTTTTTTATTGATATTTTTTGTTTTCGTTTTTATTTTTATTTAGTTTTGATAATATAAACACGCACACATCCATACAAAACCAGCACATGCTAGTCAAGCAACTTTGATTATTGTCGCTCTCACTGTATTCTTCTCTCTCATGTTGTTGTTACTCTTTCGTTTTGACTCATTCATGGTGGTTTTACTTCTCTGTCTGAAAGTGTAATGGCTGTGTATATTTGTTATTGTTGTAAAAACTGATAACTAGTACGTGAGGCCAAAGCCGGTTCACATTCACAGAAAAAAAAGAAACAAAAAAAATCGTTGTCACTGCCAAACTTGTGTACGATACGCGCACGAAATGTGGAACGTCACTTGTCAGCAAATACTTACAAAGAACTTTAAAATTTCCTAATAGTGTACGGGGGTTCAAAAAGATCGTGGTTGTTGTCTGTGCTCCTCTCGCTGATAGTCAAAGGATAGCTAAGTAGGACAACAGAGGCCTATACCTACACTTTAGACAGTGACCTGAGGGGGAATAATGTCAGAGATGTCTCAGGACCCAGATTAGAGTTTCATCTAATCCTTATGTCGGAGAACTAAACTCGTGTTAGGCCTATTAGAAGGCACAGAGGCTCTGATTACCAACTTGACTATCAAAGGAAATTAAATCTATCTTCAGAATATCCGATACCTCAGCAATATACATACAAATGGCTAGAAGTCCCAGGTGGTATACAAGCGGCGAAATTGCCACATCTATAAAGACTAGGTACCAGAACCTGCAGAAATTCTAAGGCTAACGTATTCAAATTTAGTTTGCGGATGGTTTGGTCAGTCCTCAGTTCTATAAGATATGGTATAAGATGCCCAAAAGTGCCACTGAGGGATGATTGTCTGCAAAGTCCAGTGCTCTCAGTCTGATTGCATATTGAATCGAAAGCGATAAAACTGGAAGAATAGAATGATGTCTCCCACATAAAATTGGGTGGTGACTTGTAGCACTTGATTGTTTTGTTATTGTTGTTGCAAGTAATAATAAATTTTCTCTGTTTCACTTAATCTTTCTCTTTTTTCTATTATTATTACTATACACACTCTCTCTCCTTTCTACTTACACACGATTGATTACGTTTTAAAGAGACTAATAATAAATACACACAATCATTAGCACATATATAGCTTTTATTGGACTGATATTCAGTTAAAGGAGCATTTAGCATAAGCGAAAAACACTGAGCGTGGGTATATAAAGAGCCAACATAAGACAGTGACTTAACAGTTGATTTACAAACAACTTACCTACTACAACTATCTAGTGGTGGTTAAACTAAAATAAAAATCTTTTCAAAGATTTAAAAGTGATCTTTTCTTTTTTTCTTAAATAATTAAATTCTTTTTTCCTGTAAATTTATTAAAAAATTAACAAACAAACAAAAAATGACTGCAATTTCCATTATTCCTGAAGATCTTAATGCTCCCCAGCTCAAGGATTCGGTAAGTTTGAATAGTTTATTCAACTTTAAAATTTTGTTTAAATATTATTAAGATAAACAAAAAAATTTCTGCTCTATTGTTTATAAACAAAACTAAGGTAATTCTTTCTTAATTTGTCTGGGAGATCATAAAACACAAATCTTATCATTATTGATAATATTATTTAATACGTCTCCAAGCTTTTAATATTTTTATAAGTTTATTGCAATAATTATTTTTTATTGTTGTTGCCAAAATTTGCATTTAAAAACAAACAAATTTTTATTGTTTATAGATCGTAATGATGTTTTTTTTTTAGAACAAAACTGGTTAGTTTGCCTTTGTTTCAATTCAAATTATTTAAACAAATAGAAAAAAACAAGCCTATCCAATCAAATTTAATCTTAATTATTCCAAAAAGATTTATAAAAACAACCGTTAACTTTAAAAGCTAATTACCCCCACGTAATTGGGATTTTAAATAAAACTTGATCATGTGCAACGACTAAGAAGTTATAATTTTTTAATTTTCCGCCTGCAAATGGAAATTTTCAGATTCTGAATATAGAAACTTTAAAGAAATAAATAAAAAGAAACAAATAAATTATAAATGAACTGCAATACTATCTAAATACATAGTAAAGTTTTAAATAAAACCCTCAAATAACAGAATAATGAAAATATTGCACCCATTTCTTTATAAAAACTGGCAGAAAATGTCTTTTTTTAATAATATTTTAAATTAACGAGCAAAAATTTGAATTTTATTACCGCTTCCAGTTTAGAGTTTTGAATTTTCAACGTAAATAAATTACCCTAAACAAAGGGAAGTTTTAAATTCCTTTAAATAAAAAACCAACAAAAAAGTGTCTTACAAAAACTTCTAAACTTTTATACACTAGTAATGAGAATTTTAACCCCAAAATATACCGGAAAACAAACATTTATTTTGCATAAAAAATCAACAATAAACAGAGAAAAATCTCTAACTTCTATTAGAAAAAAATTACCCGAAACAAATATGTAAGCATATAAGAAACTAACAATAACAAAAAAACAAAACAATTTAGGAAATGAGAAAATCTACAGAGTCTAAACACAGATAAGAGGCAGCAACATACAAAATGTACTTAAAGAAAATCTCTCACCTCTCCTAATACAAAATTTCCCAAAACAAATATCTTTTTGCATAAAAATTCATGATGATTTCATTTAAAATTACCCAAAACAAAAATTTACAAAATCAGTTTTGCATAAGAATCATCATGTAAAAACGTAAACACCAAACAAACCTGAATTTCTACTCACTAACAATAACAACAATTGCTGCCTAATTTTAGTTTACCTTCGAAGAGTTTATTAAACCTCATTAATATTCAAGAGCAATAGAGGCAATAAATTCAATCAAAACAATTTGGGGAGAACAAGTGTTGCCATTACTTGATAGTTCTGCTATAGTATTGCATACAATATGATCTAATAAGAATATTTTGAATTGAAATTTGCTTTTAGGTAACACTTCCTTTCTTCTGTTCGTAAACCAAGTGGCATTTGTGTAGTTTGACAATAGGAAAATGTTTATTTAAAATAGTTTTATTTTAATACTACTTAAAGAATTACATATTTATTGATTTCGTTTTTGTTTTTTTAAATACGAAACGAGCAATGTTTAAATATGTTTTGGGTAGTATTATACAAGTCAGAGGCTTTCTTACGGATTTGCAAGCTTTTAAGGTATAGAAAAACATGGCATTTGTTGTAAAAATTTTATTGGTTTCTTTGTTTAATATAATTTTTAAACTATGGTAGTTGTAGTTTAACTTTTGCTAAACAAACTTGTTGGTAAAGAACGTGAAAAACAATTTACATAAAATGTCCAAAAATTTTTTGCGATATATTTATAAACCGGGATCTATAAAGGTGTTGTGACGCATTGTTTTTTAATTAATTAAATAATATGTATTTCAAAAATAAGTGATCAATTTAAAGAAGTTTTGGTTTTTTTCTTTTTTGCAAGTCCTATACTACGTAATAATACATACAATAAATTGCTTTGCTAATTTCTCTTTCAACGACCTTGGCATTCAAAGAATATTTATTTAAGAGTTTAAATCAAATACTTTTAAGAGAGCACATTATATGCTGTAATGTTTTCAAAACTAAAGAGAAGTGCTACACGTTTTGTTTATATATAAAGTGACCAGCTAAATTCATTTCAAAACTAAAACTTGTAATTATTTTCAATATAAAACAGTATTTAATATCAAATAGATTAATAAAATGTAAGTTTGATGCCAAATTTAAAGAAGATTTTATAATACAACCTAAAAAATCAATTTTTTTGTTTTACATATCGAAGAATGGAAACAATTTTCACAACCTTAAAACAATTCTCTTAACAAGACAAGCCTATGGTCACCTTAGTTGTATATGTTTCGAAATAAATTCCCCCAGAAGTGTGTTATAATTGTGCATACGTGCATTGAACCTGGTTGTCCCCAATCAGTTCAATGACAATCACCAATAATTGATAACTTCTTTTTATGATACCGGCCCGGTGGGTGCTTTTAGTAGTACATTAACTATTAACCTGTTAAAGTTTAAGCGGAGTGTTTGAAAAATTGAAACAATGAATGTTCAACGCAACTTGTTGATTTTATCAGTGCTTTTAGTGTTGGCAGTTTGTGATTGTGTGGCAATATTTTTCAATGAATGGAAGGATTGCAATGGCTCTAGTTTAAATAAATATTTTAAATTTCATGTATAACACCGCTAATGAGAAATTGTTGGAAAGTGAATAATAAAATAAATGTTTTTTCTTTTCTTTCAGAGCATTGTACGCAAGGAACAAAAGGAATTGGATTTGTCGCCCGTACACAAACTGAATAGACCGTTCAAGACTGCCACATTTGGCATGGGTTGTTTCTGGGGTGCCGAGTCTTTGTATGGCGGCACTTTGGGTATATTACGCACCACTGTTGGCTATGCCGGTGGCACCAAGGATGCTCCAACGTACCGTAATATGTAAGTTTTATATCAAAGGACAGTATTTAACTAATTTCGTTTTTCTTTTGCCTTATTCTATTTTCTTTATTTATTGTTGCTATTGTGTTCATTATCTCTCTCTCTCTCTATATATATCTATCTTATCTCTGTTGCCTTCTTTTACTATCTTGCTTTTACTAACTAAAAATTTCTACCATTAATTTCTAAACCATTCTAACAAAAAAAAAAATAAAATTCCACACTATAGGGGCGATCATACCGAGGTATTGGAAATTGATTATGATCCTGAAATCATAAACTATCAAGAGCTGTTGGATTTGTTCTGGAATAACCATGAATATGGTTTGACCACGGTCATCAAAAGACAATACATGTCCTTGATCTTATATCATGATGATGAGCAGAAACAAATAGCCGAAAAGTCACGTGCAGAAGAACAGATTAAAAGAGCCCCTGAGGTTATAATAACAGAAATTTTACCCAAGAAAAATTTCTTTCCGGCAGAAGAGTAAGTTTTTCATTACATTAAACACCATAAAGCACAATTAATTTCAATGTTTTTATCTACCCTAACAGTTACCATCAAAAATATCGCCTTCAGGGCCATCGTGATTTGTGTGAAACTTTAAATTTGAATTCCTCTCTGTTACAAAATTCATATGTGGCCACCAAATTAAATGGCTATTTGGCTGGCGTGGGTGGCTTGGAGCAATTTAAAAAAGAAGTAGAGCAAATGGGTTTAACGCCTACACAAAAAGAGTATTGCAATTACTATATAGAGAAGAATGAGGGCCAAGGCCTCTACTGCTGACGTTGTAAATTAGTTTTAGATGTTAAACGTAAAAAATATTGTACATCCTGATTACCTAATAGTGAATGTATTACTCTTTATACACTTTCCTTTACTATTTACTGTACTTTACTTTAGTTTTGTAAATTTTCTTTTTAGTTTTAATTTATCCTAATATCTAATCTCTAACTATTATATTATCCCTATAGCTATGCTATAAATTATTATTTAACATTGTGATGATTGTATTATTAATAATAATAAAAACAAATATAATTATAATTACTTAGAATAAAAACATTAAATGAAAACAAACAGCATAAAAGTTTTTACGAATTTACGACGACTCTATATGGTGGGGGAACATTATATCTGATTGTTTTACGAGAAAGGTAAACATTTGTCGTTTCTTTCTTCTTTTTGGATAATCAATTGCCTGATAACAAATAATTATTTGTAATAAATCTTTTATATTTGAATGACAATATCAGTGGGTCTATAAATTATATGGAGAAACAATTTTCCATTGGATATTATCTACCACTAACGTCAATACAGCTAATTAAAGTGGTAACATTTACAACAAAGGGCCTCTTTTATATGTAACACATGTCTTATTGTTTTATATTTATAACATGAGGTTTACAATCAGTCTGTCAGGCAGTTAATCTTTATAGAATTACAAACGTTAGACATTTGATTGCACACTAATTAAGAAATAACAACCAGCAAGACAGTCAGTTGATAGCGCAAACATAAAATTAAATCTTTTACTTAAATTGGTTTGAGGCAGTTTACAAAGTATTTAGGATCGAAGGAGAAAAATTCATTAAGGAATAATTGAAAATTTAATGGAACTAGAAGCCTAATGTCATTACTAGATTAGGTTGCTATTTCATTAATACGGTTACTGTTAATCCTAATGCTCCAATATGTCACCCCTTTAATCGTATTTTTAGAAACTTTTGGCAATCTCGGCGAGGAACTTTTGTCAATCAATTGACAGTAATAGCACTTGACCGCTGTTGGAGCACTATGGCGATAGCATTGTCGCTTAAATTAAGGTAGTGTGGGCTTACTAGATAAGAATTAGAAAGTTTAACTAGAAATAAAAAATTATTTTTTCTTCTGTCCCCCTAGGATAAAATTAATGCATACAACATACATACATACAACATGGATAGTGTGGGAAACTAGGCCGTACTTTTGGATAAAGGGTTTTATTTGGCAATAATGTATTGATGAATGTGCAGACTAGAAACAGCAGACGATTGAGTATTTCTTCTGCAGTTTTCCGGCTCTTAGTAGACGATTAAGTGAGCTTATGAGGAGATCCCTTGACCGTGATTCGATATAAAGAAACTTCAAGTTGTGAGTTGAGTGTCCGTAATTGCGCGCCCTCTAACCTCCTTCTTCTTCTTCACTTTCTTTATATTGTTCGAGGTTCCCTTTTTTCTAGAACGTACCCATTGGGTTCTCACGATCTACTCGTTTTGTAACGGCTGCTATGGCCAGAAAAATAGGCAAACCTACATAACTATCAACATGATATTCTATTCAATGGTTAGACAAGAGTCTTTTCTCTATTATGAGTTTCGTGGTAAAGTAACATCCTGAGAGATTTTGAACGTAATAGACTGACAATAGAATAATAATAGAATAAAAAAGAGCTGGCACTCCTCTCACTCCGTTAAACCATCTATCAAACAAAGATATCTTCTAGTGAATGCTGGCAAAACAGAGGCCAATCAACTGGACGTCCCTTTCAAGACATTCACGTTTAAGTTATCTGGATATAAATAAGTATTGCAAAGCTATTCTAAAAGAATATTTAAAAGCATTTCTTTTAATAAAAAGCTTTAGTTTTTCTCGCTTTTAAATATTGAATCCTCTTTGAGTATAACTATTTAATAGAAAATGTTTTAATAAGAAAAATTCACTTACATTTTGCCATGGAGTTGTATTTCAAGTTGAATGATGACTTTTTCTCCAGCTCTTAAGAATACATATTAACAGGTATCTTGAACAATAAGCAGTTGTTTCACTAAACAATGTAGAAAACTATTCAAACTGAACTTTTTTTGTTTAAGCACAACACTCAGGAGATGTCTCCTACTCATGCAATGCACTATGTTGGAATATCGGAAATATACATAGTTACAGGAAACTTGCCATTAACATTTCCATTCTTTTCTCTTTTAGACAGGATTTAAATATTCATCATGACCATTATTTCAAAGTTTCTGTCATGATCTTAGGAACACTTCTGCAAGCAAACAATTCATTTGCAATTCTTGAATACAGTTTCATTACATTTTTCACTATTTATTTGGCTCAAATTTGATCCTTGATAAACGCAATATAAAATCTAATAGAAACATTTGTATTTTGATTTCCTTGGGATTGTCGGTTACATAGAAACCAGCCACTCCGGCCTTATGCAAAGTCAATTGCTGGTCTCTCACCTTCTGATCCAATAAAGCAATCAATTTCATGTCAGTCTCTTTTAGTTTACGATTATGTTTGATTTTCATTAATTGCAAAATATGTTGCAATTCCTCCTGATCAGTTATTTTTGATATCCATTCCTGCACTTCGATTTCATATTCATTTTGTACCTGTTCACGCAGCTGATGCAAATGTTTTTCAGTGACATGTTGAATTTCCATAAGACCCTTAACAATTTCGAATATTGTATCGTTTAGCAAGGCATTGGCCAATTCGGTTAACAATTCATAAGTAATGCGGGATTTGTAGACTCTTAAAACAGAAACCTGAAATTAAAAAGAGGTTTGGCTAGGTAAGCAGACAAAACTTACTCCGGCAGATTGTTATGCATAGACTTTAATTGGTCTACGAGGAAATATAATTTTCTTTGTAGAAATTCTGGTGATAATTGTGTTATATCTTCATTGGTTAGTTCTTCGGGATTGCAGAATGGATCTTCCATTTTATTTTTATAAAAATTAAAACTATTCAATCACAAAACTTAACATGAAGCCACTTGTTCGCGGTTTTTCTACATTAATTTGCGCTCAACGGAAAGACAATCAAAACAATACAGTTAGGAGAGTTGCCATGTTGTTTTTTAAAAATATATAGCGGGTACAACTATATATAATATAATAATGGAAAACAAATAATGCTATAGAATTATTTCATTTGTTTAGATCTATAAATAATAAAAAACTATATTAATTATATAGTATAAATCAGTTTACATTGCTTTTTAATTTATTATCACGTTGATTAAATTTTGTTTAAAAAAAAAGTCCTCTTTCGCATTGCCAACTCGTTTATGATTTTTTGTTATTTGGCATCACCCTAGGGACAAGCAGCTGCTTAAGCTTAATGACAATTGCTTAATGACAATTGTCATTCAGTTGTGGTATAAATAGTTGTCATCTAGGCGAATCCATGTATTCATGAATTTGCCGTGGTTGTCATAATAATATAATTATCAATTAATTGACATAAGTGCATACATTTTCATCGACAAAGTAAAAACGTATTAAAATTAAATTATTCATAAAAACAAAATATATTCAGGAAAAAAATAAAATACAAAACAATCACAAAAAAATTGCAAAATGGGTAAAGGTTTTAATAATTACATGTGCAAGAAATTCTTTCATCCTGCCTCCAGGGATAATCTGAAACGGGTAAGTAAACCTTGCTCTCCAGCCGATAAATAAACCCCCATTTACCTTAATTGTTTTTTTTTTTTTGTTATAATCACCAGGTATGGATGGCTGAACAACAAGCGGAGGCATATAAAAAGAAACAAGAGGAGCTACGCAATCAGTATGAAAAGGAACAAAATTTACATGAAAACAAGGCCATGCTTAGTAAAGAAAGCAAAGACAAGTTGAGTGTCAATTTCATGTACGAACCGCCGCCAGGCGTTAGAAAAGATCGTGAAAAAGACGACAACGAGCCGGAGTATAAATTTGAATGGCAACGTAAATATAATGCTCCACGTGAATCCTACTGCAAAGGCGACACTGAGATACGTGATCAACCTTTTGGTATACAAGTGCGTAATGTACGCTGTATCAAATGCCACAAATGGGGTCACATTAATACAGACAAAGAATGCACAATGTACAGCATATCCATGAGTGAAGCACGTAAACTTCATTCCGAATCAGAGGCAGCGGATATAATGGCTAAGAATGTTTTAGAGGAGCAAATGAAAGGTGATGGTTTAATGATGAAACGTTCAGCAATGGAATTGCAAAATACTAGCAATCAACAGCATGCCTTAGTACCTAGTGATCCTGAAGATGAGCAAATGGCTAAGGAAGCAAATCCTGAGCAAACCTTTTTGAAATCCTTAACCAAGGAACAGAAATTAAAATTGCTTAAAAAATTGGAAAAGATTGAGAAACTTAAGAAAAGCAAAAATGATAACATAAAGAAACATAAGAAATCCAAAAAGAAATCAAAGAAAAGTGAAGACAAAACAGACTCAGAGAAGGAGAAGAAAAAACGTAGAAAGGATAAAAAACACAAGAAAACAAAATCAGATTCTTCATCAGACAGTTCATCGTCAGAGGGATCTTCATCCACCGATACAGAAACTGAGAGGAAAAC
This sequence comes from Sarcophaga rosellei, assembly GCA_930367235.1. NCBI lineage: Eukaryota > Metazoa > Arthropoda > Insecta > Diptera > Sarcophagidae > Sarcophaga > Sarcophaga rosellei. The sequence goes on along the minus strand of OV884020.1, from coordinate 6,600,567 downwards.
CCATAATAAAAAGCTTGAAAATAGTGCGCGTCATAGATCCCGTTCTAAATCCAGAAATCGCAATGAAAAACACAGATCATCACAATCTGTGGAGAGAAATGGTAATAGAAGAGATAACCGAGCAAGATCACGTTCTAGGGAAAGAAAAGACTCACCATCTTCTATTGAAAAAAATGGCTTTAGAAGAGATAACCGCGAAAGACAACGTTCAAGATCAGTAGAAAGAAATGGCTACAGAAAAGAAGGCCAGGAGAGACAACGGTCAAGATCAAAGGAAAGAAATGGCTATAGGAATGAAAATCGAGAAAGACAACGTTCGAGATCAATAGAAAGAAACGAGTACAGAAGAGATGACCGGAATAGAAGACAGCGTTCAAGATCTATGGAAAGAAACGATTACGCCAAAGATGACAGACGTGATAGAAAACGCAGTAGATCACCACGTAGCAGAGATCATCACGGCAGTAGGCGTTAATTTTAAAAAATAAATATAAAATTATTGTATTATCGAATACAAATAAAAATTTGTGTAACAGAGACGTGTTATAAAAAATAAAGCTTAAAAACTCAAACACAAAGTAAAAATTTCCAAACATTAATAGCAATTCATTTTTGTTTTCAATAAATAAATACGTTAAATGTTTTATCGAAATTAAAAATCACGAGTCTCATTAGATTTGCTTAAGTTTACCTTTTAATACCATAAGCAATAAAAAAATATGCAATTTTTCTTTTGAAAAATGTAGAGAAATTTTTTAAATCGCAAAAGTAATAGAGAATTCACAATAAAAATAAGATTTGTATGCAAATGTTTAATGAAATATTCTTCAAACAAAATCCTTAGAATCTGCAAGTAGGAGCGAACGGCGAACGTATAATAAACAGTTTAATTTCTAGCGGTTGTAGGTGTACTTGAACCAGCAGCAACACATAAATCGGTAACATGATTACCCGAGTCACGAGGTATGCTCTAAAATAAAATAAAAAACAGTACGATACGACAATGAAATGGGATTTTTTTTTACTCTTTACCACTCAACCTACTAACCTTAACGTGTATATTACTCTTGAGTATGGCAGCCCTTAAAACCAGCATGCGTGAACGTCTTTGATATTTTTTGCCCATTGCTATAGCACGTTCAAATGTACTGCTGCGCTGATCAGTCTCCTTGGCATACAATATTTTATTGTGCGAGTCAATGCGTGCCTGTATTTGACCTTCCAATATCAATTGCATTACCTCGTTCTCCAAAGCCTCCACGGTGCGATTGAATGCGGTGGCCATTTTACGCATATCGGCTGACAAATAGGGACTAAAATATTGTATCAAAGCACGATTACGTATTTTCGTATACAAATTATTGACATGCGGTGCAATGTACATGTCAAGCAACAAATTATCACGTATTTCGTCCAGTAACTTAAGACATGAGGCATACTTGGACTCGTAGAATTTGAAAACTATATCCCTTAATTGTGGTTCTAGTTCTAAGAATAATTTAAACGAACTGGACGAAATGACGTTCTTTTGCAGTTCCTGACGATCGAATGTGGCCAGAGCACATAGACCACCATACATGGCCACATTGTTCGGAGATATCATTTCGGGAAAATCACAATGATCAAAGTTGGCCAACAAAAAATGCTTGGCAGCCGATTTATATTTTTTGGTTTGTAATTCGGCTAAGCCAGCCGCACACTTCAGACGTGTTAAAACAGCCTATAAGGAAATCCAAATAATAAATAACCAGAACGGGTTATATGTAAAACAAGTCCTCCTCTCACCTGATTTGCATCTTTAGAACATTCATTGAAGTCTGGGGTACTCTCAGCCTTGGATACATAACTCAACACATGTGACCAATTTTGCAAGTAAAGCGACACTTTGATGACATTCAAACACATGTTGACCACATCCTTGCCGCTGGTGCAATAATCTCTAGCACGGGAATAACACTTCAGAGCATTGGACAAATCACCACAGCTTAAATAATGATCGCCCAAATCATCATGACCTCGACGTATGCTCTCCTTTATGGAACTTGATTTAAAGTTCTTGAGGTCTGAGTCAAGTTTCTCCAATTTGAGAGCAGCCTTCTTGCTTTTGGCCTCCACCCAGTTCTGATCAAATACCGGTAAGTCTTGAGCCTGGGCAGCCAAAGCTGGCTGGGCCGCTATATCGGGCAAGCCACCAGCTGCTCCACCACCTCCAGCAGCACCATTACTAGCGCCGGCTGCAGCCCCACCTCCTGTACTGCTAACATAAACATCGTTTAGTTTTTTATGCAACACCTGGTACATGGTTACATTGTAGGTGGTCATAACATAATTAATGGCCATTTTTAAGGCTTCCAAACGCAATGTGGGACAGACATCAGCCACAAATATTAGTCGGTAGAGTCGAGCCAAGCCCATATACGAATTGGCATAGACTTCTAAATCCAACGTTGGATTTTCGACAATCAATTGATGTTCCTCATTGTTGTCGTTATCTTCCATAGGGGCATCTACCTGCATTGGTTCAATAACATTCTATATTACCAACAACAACAAACAAATCAGGCCGCCATATAAACAAATTATGGAACGGAAAGACAACAAAGAAAAAAATGCAATTCTTGATTATTCTTAATGGGCAGTGCAAGGTTTTTACTCCTTTTACTTACGTGAACCAACGGAGGCAATGGCATTTGAGGCATGGCTTCACGAGAGATTTGTTTATTAACTTTCTAAAGAATATTACTGAACGTTTGTTTAAACTAGTTACAATAAAAGAATTAATTTTTTTCTACAAACTGCGTTAAAATTTTGCACAAAATTCTGCACTACAACTCAGCCGGTTTTGACAATTGCGTGTATCTGTGCTGCCAGACTGTTAGAATTCTTGCTATTTACAGTTTTGGTCCCACTATTTTGAGTTGCCAATTGCATGGAGGTCAAAGCGAAAAGGAAAACGCGCATAAATCTATTTAAAAATATATTAGATTTACTAAAGGGTTATCCATTTTTCGATTTCAAAAGTAAAGGTATTAAAAACCGATCCGTAGGCGACAGTTTGACGAAAAAAAGCAGCAATACAATTTTGCATTGGCAATATGTGTACCTGGGAACCTAGAAATGATAGGCCAAGTTATGTTCCCCTAAATTGGAATCATCCGGAGATTTTAACTAAGCAACTTGTAAACCCAAAATCCATCATTGACAGATAAATGCACCGTAGATGACTCACCCAGGAGGCGAAGAACAGTGTATTCCGCAGTGTTTTAAAATGAACCGTTTTTTTTTCTTGAACATTGGCAGCACTCTGTTTTGTTTTAATTCTTTTTTCGACTGATTTTTCTAAACATTTAACCAATTGGACACGTGTTGTGAATTGCTTTCTCTTAGTTTTTCATTGCTGAACTTAAATTCTGTGAATTTTTTTTAAAGAATTGTAATTTTTAACAAATTAAATTTAAAAAGACTATATTAATGGCTGCCACACAACAAGATGAACAAATGGCCCAAGAAGAAACTCTAAACATACAAGCAGTGGAAGAAAAAGCGGCTGAAGTAGTAACCGGTGAGGAAAAGAAGGAAATGGTAGAAGAAGATAAGACCGGTGAAGAGTTCAGTTATTTGCAACGAAATGAATTCACTTCCGAAATTTATAAAATTGAAGTGAGAAATTTGGGTTATTTCGGTATTGGAGTAAGTTTTAAAGTGGCAAAATATAACCAGTGGCCTGTTTAACCATTAATTTCATTTAAAGGAATTTAAAAAGCTGTTGAAAAACAAACTGCAATTGGATATGGCGAAAGTAAAGTCTCCGCTACGCAAAGAATTTGCCTATGTGTGTTTCCGCAGTCAAGAGGACCAGGAGAAAGCCATACAACTCTTGAATGGTTACAAATGGAAAGGTAAAGTTTTACAAGCCATGGTAGCTAAAGCTTCTGCAGACCCCTTGCAAAGAAAACGTAAAGAGGATGGCCAAAATGATGAGGAGAAAGAGGCCAATAATAAAAAACAACGCACTTCAGCCGATGCTACTTGTCCTTTGGCTCATTTAAGCTATGAAGACCAATTGAAACAGAAAGATTCACAAATGCAAGACATTATTAAAAAGTTTACCCACGACCTAAAAAAGTTTAATAGAGATGCTAAAGCCCATTTAAACAATTTCAAATATGAAGGAGTTGTAGGCTCTCCGCAAGTTGATGGCTATCGCAATAAGAATGAATTTACGGTGGGTAAGAACAGTCAAGGCGATATAGTGGTAGGTTTTCGCTTGGGCAGCTATGCTGATGGTTCCGTGGAAGTGGCTGAAGTAGAAACTTTGCCTCACATACCGAAAGCTGCCAAATGGGCCGCTAAAACTTTCCAAGAGTTTGTTAAACAATCTAAATTTGAAGCCTTTAATCCTGAAGCCAATGCTGGTCATTTCAGGCAGTTGATGGTAAGAACTTCCTCTTTAACCGAAGAACTTATGCTGGTGCCAGGCATTTATACTTCAAATCTAAATGAAGAGGAATTAAAACAAGTTAAAACTGATTTGGTGGAATACTATGAAAATTTGGCTGCCAAGGAAGATGAACCATACAAATGCACCTCTTTGTATTATCAAGATGTTAAGCATCGTGAGGTAGGCCAAATGGTTTCCCCTGTGGAACATTTAATGGGTACAACACATATCAGAGATAGCATATATAACCTAGAGTTTAGAATAAGTCCTTTGGCATTTTTCCAAATCAATACAGCCAGTGCCAATGTGTTATACCAAAAAGCAATTGATTTGGCAGCGCCTAAAGAGAATTCAACGGTTTTAGATATTTGCTGTGGCACAGGCACCATAGCTTTGGCCTTTGCCAAACATTGTAAACAGGTGTTGGGTGTAGAAATTATACCAGATGCCATAAAGGATGCTGAGTTTAATGCAGAGAAGAATAACATTAAAAATTGTAAATTTTATACGGGCAATGCAGATGATTATATACAATCAATGGTTAAGGAAGTGGTTTATGGTACAGCGCCTGGTGAAACTTTAGATTTGGTAGCTGTAGTAGATCCACCTAGAGCGGGTTTGCGTAAGTAGAAGAAAAAAAATGTCTTGAATTCTTGAAAAGATTAAAAAAAAAACTTGTTTTTTTTATTTAGACAATCGCTCTATTTTGGCTATACGTGCTGCTGCTGCTATTAAACGTTTGGTTTATATATCCTGCAATCCACAGAGAGCCCAACGCAATTGGATTGAATTGGGTCGTCCTGAATCTAAGCAATATAAAGGCGAACCTTTTTATCCTGTCACTGCTGTAGCTGTTGATATGTTTCCCCATACCACTCACACCGAAATGATTATATTATTCGAGAGAAAGGAAAAAAAGGAAGAAAAGAAACAAAATACCGTAGATATTAAAGAAGAAACAAAAGAGGAAACAAAACAGGAGGAGGAAGATGATAAACAAAACGAAGAAAAAGAAGTAACAGAAAATGTTACTACATTAGATGCTGTATAGAGGGATGTAAATATGTATATAGATTCTTATTAAGAGTATATATACTATCACAGTATATACAGGATATGAAAACATATTGTAAGGTTAATTTAATTCAGCAAATTAAAAGCAAACAGTGACTTTATTTTTAAGAGACATTGAGAATGTATTTTAAAAACAATTTTAGGAGTGTAAATAACATTTGATTTTGTTGTACCCTGTAAGGGCATTATAATATATACATATAATACACACATAACTCGATTTAAGTTTAGGAATTTGTCATGCATAGTTATATTTAGGGTTTTGCCGCTACAACATGATATCTATCATCAAGTAAACGTTATAATATGATTTGATAATGTGTGGTGATATTATTCAATTTAAATCAATTTACTTTTAAATTGATTTTGTTGAAAATGTTTATTTGTTTGTCATATACATACAATAATAATTTCATTTAAAAAAGTGATACTCCTAGATCAAAATGATGATTTTTATTTATTTAGTTTGTGGGCAAACCTTCTTAACTAAGTATGAAAGAAACTCTATTTTAGAAAGATTCTCGAAAACACAAAAATATAAATTAATAAATTAATTATTAAAAAACTAAAGATTTTCACACAAAAAAAAGTAAATTAAATAAACAATCCGCCACATTTTCTTGGCTGATGTCATACCATGCCTATAAAAACAGTGTAAATTCCATATCACGTCTCACTTTGTGCTAAAAGGACTTATTTTTAAAAGCCTTTTTTAAAAATAATTAATTTTTTTATATTTTGCAAAAAGCCGTCAACAAATAAACAAAGTAATAACAACAAATGCGATAAAACAATACCGTTTTTTAATATTCATCCTATCCATAAAAAAATAAAACAAAACAAACAAAAATAAAAGAACAAAGCAAAAATACAAGCACAGCTGTAATATAAATAAATTCCCCACCAACAAACAACAATAAAAATAAAACAAAACAATACATACTACATACAAAAAAAAGCTTTTCTTATATGTAAATGCATGTGAGTGCAAAAACAAGTGTTTGTGTGTGTGTTTAAACAACTGGGTTTAGTAGCACGTGCATAGCCTATATAGTCAATGATTTTTGTAACAACATCTAGCTAGAGCTTTACTTAGAACATAACAGCAACTACCTACAATGGCAACCATAAGGACAACAACAACAGCATCAAACACCACGTCGGCGGTGAGTAATTATTATTGCACAAAAACATCTTTGTGTTGATGTGTTTCATTTTTTTTGTTTTGTTTTCATAAACGCAACTGATGGACTTTGTACTCTCCTTATAAAATGCATGTGTATATGTAATGTATGTATGCAACTTGATTTTAGAGAGAGAGAGAGAGAGAAATAGTAAATAAACGCATTGGAGCTCGATTGTATTGCATAGTGACCAAAAAAAAAAAATTATTCGGCATAATGCGTAGAGCAATTTTTTTAGTTTAAGAAAAAATATGACAGAATTTATAAAGACTATAAAAATTGTACAAATGAGACCCTTAATTAATAATAATAAAATTAAAAAATTTATAAGCCTATCGATCTATTTACAAATTAAAAAAAAAATAAATTGAAAAATCGAATACTTTTTTTTTGCCCACTGTGTTAGCGTATATATAATTCACTTCATAATCAAATTAGCAACAACTGTCCGTTATATTATCTAGTATTGTCAGCATAAACACCAGAAGAAAAATCAACAACAACATTGTACACGTTTTACAGACTTCGTCTTTAGGTGCCGTGTTGAGAGATCGTCGTAAAACACATGTGTTTTAACGAAAGAAAACCTTGACCGTCTTGGAAACAACAACTGTGTTGTGAAAATAAAAAAAGAAAACGAAAAAAGCTTTCAATACCACGTACACACCCCCAGAAATAGTTTTGTAAAGGGAATTTGTTTTTGTTTATTCGGTTTGGTGGTACTCCTATATTTACATAAAATGTAAACAAATTCGTGTAAAAATGAAGTGTGCTTGCGCAAGTCATGTTTTATACACGTTTTCAAAGGAAAAAAAACAAACAAAAAAATGACGTCACACGTAAATAATGAAAATAGGCTTTGCTTTAAAATAAGATGTTAATTGGAAATAATTATACATACTAAAATGAGAGACACTAATTATATATAATTAACACAAAATAAGTAATTAATTAAATTATTAAGTATGTATTATTAATAAAAAAAAAAAAATAAAATCTTTCCAAAGTAATTCTAAAGTGTTGGAAAATAACTAAATTATTATGAATATATATATTTCCACTTGACTGTTATAAATTACCTGCCAAATAAATTATTTTTATTTACGTAAATACCCAATAATGTTATTATTGCTTAATAACTATTTGGCTGACCAAATAGTTTCTAATAAAAGTCACAATACAAACAACAATTGTATATCAATCAAACAAATATAACAACAAAGGCATGCAATTAAATTAATAAACAACACTACTTTGAAGAGACAAAAAAAAAAACCAAAGAGAGCACAATGTAGACAAAAGGAGAGGAAGAAGAATCACAAAGTTATTTACGTAAAAAGAATAAAGCTTTTTTCATTTAATTTTTTTTGCTTGTCATTATTTATTTCTTGTAAACATGTTTACGTTTTCTTCTTTCTTACTCAGGCCAGCATAACAACACACACACACACTCACAGCACATCGTATGTTTACATTCGTTTGCCAAAGATTTCATTCGTAATATTAAGATTTACACGTATCTAAGTGTGTTTGTATGTATGCATGTGTGTCAAGTATTATATTTATAACGAAACACGTTCACGTGACAGTCAGGCGTTTGATTTAGCCAAGCAGTTGTATTTTGTCTCAGTATAAAAGAAATCAGGTTTGAGAGTTATTTGTGCTACCAAGCAGTGGGGGCTAGAAATTTAGAAACAAAACCTGATTTTTAGATATTTTATTGAATCTAACATATGGGTGGATAGTGTCACTTTTTTAATTTATTATTTCAAGTTGTTTGTTTATTTTTTAAAAATTTCCCTCACGTGTTTATTACTGTGTTTGTAAAGGAGTGAGTGGTTGATGTTCTGTCAAGTTGTTTACAGTTTAAAAGACACTTGTTTAGTGTAAACAACATACCACTCACAAAGCTATTTGTAAACAACTTGTATTTTAATATTGTTTTGTGTACTGATTTCCCTGTTTTTCCGTTAAGTGTGGTGGTTGAATCCTCAAACAAAGCTTATAAAACACTCACAGGGTGTTTTGTTATTAATTTCATTTTGCTCTCACTCTCAATTATATTTTCTGTATTAAATCCTTATACAAAAACAATTCCTTTATGTTATATGTACATATGTATGTATATGACTTTTGCTAATATTATTGCTCTCTCTGTTATTCTATTTATATGCTGTTGCTTCACTGAGGAGGTGAGAGTTAAAGTTTGTTTACATTTTGTTACGCTCTTGTGTTAAACAGTTACCAAGTGGGGTGTTTATACTTTATACGTGTGCGTGTGTGTGATAGGAATCTTGTTTTTATTTTTAAAATTTTTATTCATACATTTATTGTTGTTGTTGTGGTTGTGCGTTACTGTATACAGTATACAGTTGTTGGGATTTTTAGTTTAAATACGCTCGCTCCCTTTCTGTATACAAAATAGTTTTTATTTTGATAAAAAAAAAATTATTTTTCATTATTTGATTTGCCTTAAATGCAAATATCATAACAAAATAAAAAGAAAACAAAAACAACAATAAGCAATTTAAGCAGTAAAGCGGAAGAAGAAGCAGTAGTAAAAAAAGCTTTAATAAAAGCTAAATATGTGTGTGTGTGTTGTTGCCTCTTTTGTGTCTGCTGCTGTTGGTTGAATTTCTATACTAAACGCAGGGTATAAAAACCATACAACGTTGTTTTTTTGAATTAAATAACATTGAGAAAATCGTCGTGGTGACAAACAAAAAAATTGTACTTTTCCTTAAAAACTCGACAAAAATTAAAAAAAAATATTTTAAGAAAAAAAAAAAAAAAATTAAATTTAATTGTGAAAAAAATTCCTTAAAAAACAACAAATCCTTTATCCTACCAACAACCAAGCAACACAGTGAAATTATACAAAACAATAAGTGAGAGCTTTGCATTAAATTTGTTTAATGTGTGATGTGGTGCGATATTTTACTTCAAAAACAATAACAGCTTGTGTTAGCACACAACTGTACCTCTGCTATACTCTTTCTTGTCAACGAAATAAACAAAGCCCCATTTTATTTTGTGAAATTTCACAAAAAAAAAAATCGCTTGTAAATTAAAGAAAAATGTTGAAAATTTATTAGTAATCGAATAAACAATAGAAAAAAATTAAAAACAAACAAAAAAAAAATTCTAATCAAAATGATTATTTTTTTGGGACATTAGCAACCATAACAAAGAAGTTCAATAACGAAAAATAAAAATTATTTTTTTCAATTTTGAACAGCAATAATAATTATAAAAAAAAAACAAACAAAAAATCCAATTATTTCCGGTTTGTGACAATAATTGCAAAATTCTAAAGCAATAAACTTCCTGTTCATAACGTTTTTGTTTTTCTTGTTAAGAGAATAAATAAAAAAAAGAAATTGTGATAAAAAAAATATACTCAACTACCTCAAGATGTCCGTACCAGCTGTTTTAACCGTTATTGATGCTTCAACGCCCCATGCATTGGACGACCATATGCAAAATGTAATTATTTTCTATTTATTTTCATTTGTTTTTGTTTCCTCATACGAGCACATACATGTGTACTACGTATAAACTGTTGTGTTTACATTTATCCTTTCTGTTGCTGTAATTAGTCTCTGATGTTAAGTGAAGGTCATGAACACACGAGTCAGTGTATTTCTAGTTGGATCAATACATATTAACATTTTTATTTCTCTTAAGCAAGAACAACAAACACGCTTGTTTGTACGGACATGCATGCATGCAAATACAAACAATGGCTTGAAAAGCTTTGGTGTTTACAAGTACATATGTTGTTGTTTTTCTTTTGTTTTTGTTTCTTTGTTTGTAAGGGCGGCTAGAGTAATTTTTTGTATACGTAATATAAGATATAAAGGAGAAATGTTTGACCTTTCACAGGGTGGGGTGATTTATTTGCGTTATACATATTTAAAACTTTTAAATATTTAAAGCTTATAAAACGTGGCAAACGTGTCAGTTTTATGTAATTAAGTTTAAAAATAATAAAAAGTTGTATACGGTACTTTTTTTTTCAAATGGTAAAGTACCCACCAATGACAATAAAAAAAAATTGTTGAAAAAAATTTATAAATAATTTAGAAACAAATTAAAAAATAATTTAAAAACAATAAAATAAATTATATCGTGACGGATCTTTTTTTATACTGTGGGACAAAGACAGATGCTATTAGACAGTGTCTTAAAATAATATTTTTGGTTTTTGCAAAATAACGTTTAGAAAATTGTTTTTTTTTTTTGTAAAGGTACTCTATATTAAAAGAAAAAGTACTTTTTTAAAGAATAAAATGTACTTTTTACAAAGTACTTTTTTCAAAAATAAAATGTACTTTTTTACAAAGTTCTTTTTTAAAAAATAAAATGTATTTTTTTTTTACAAATCGTTTTTTATAAAGATTAGAAAATTATGTAATTATGTATTGGTTAAGTACTTTTTAGAAAAAGTCCTTCTTAGAAGTACTCTTTAGAAAAGTACCTTTTTGATAAGTAACGTTTGAAAAAGTATTGTTTATTAGAAATAAACAAACTTTTTAGAAAAGTACTTTTTGGAAAAAATCTTTTGAAAACGTGGGGTTTAGAAACGTTCTCTTTAGGAAAGTACTATTTAGAAAAAATTGCTTTGGAAAAGTAACTTTGAAAAAGAATTTCTTTAAGGTTTTTAAGCACTTTTTCATCATTTAGAAAAATACTTTTTAAAAGAACATTTGCTGGAAAACTGGATTTACGGGATAAGTACTTTTAAGAAAAGTACTTTTTGGACAAGTACTTTTAGGAAAATGACTTTTTAATAACAATGCTTTGGATAAAGGTATATTTTATAAAGTATGTATGTACTTTTATTATATGCTTTCGGCTGAAAGTACTTTTTTTAAATATTTTTTATACGGAAAACCCTATAATAACTAAAAAATTTTTTTAAAACATTTGTTTTGTATTTTATAAACAATTTTAATAGCTTTTACTGTCATTAAGAGAAGTTGTAAAAACAAAAGTTATTCGTCTCTAACGCCTGCGTAATAGTCAATTCCATGAAATGGATATTAGTACATCAGTGTGTTGGGCACAGCCCATGTTTACAAACAAATCATTTACTTTTCTCTGTAGGCCAACTAAATCGTGTGTCATAAGTTGAAATATTTTTTGCAAATTCTTTATAAATTACAAATAAAAAGTAAAATTAACGGATTATATAAAAAAGTATATTAAATTTTTATAAAAACAAAAAATTTATTGAAATTAAAGAAAATTTTGAATAAAGAACATTTACATTCACTTTATGCTTCACATAGTATATGCAATTATTGATTTTATATGCATTTAAAAAAGGCAGTGTTCACATGTGTTTTCATATCGTTGCCTGAAGGACTTTAAACTACGTCCCAAAAGAGATGTACTATATCTATCGTACACATATGTAAATAAAAATAAATTTTCACACTTCATTTGCACAATTTTTTTTGTAATGTTTTATTTAATAAATCCATAATAAATACTTGCCACTAACATAATTGTTATATTCTAGCTGATAATCCATTTTTTGTTTTTTTGGTAAAAAAAAATCTGGCACATTTCGTCTAACCACACAATTATTATTCATAATATCTCTGCTTTCTTTAAGACGATTTAATCTTCTTTAGCTCTCTATCACTAGGTTGACATTGTTGCAGTTAAAACACTCAAGACAAAATAAAAAAAATCCTCAAAAAATTCTCTCTTCTATTAGTAACGGTTTCCTATTAAATTTAAAACACTCAAGACAAGATAAAAAAAAAATCTTAAAAAAATTCTCTCCTCTATTAGTAACGGTTTCCTATACTCTCGCTGATCCCTTACAATCTTCTTGTTTCTATGTTTTCTATGTTTCTTGTTACAACAATTACTCTCACTCGCACTGTTTCGCTCTCTCTTCATGTTTACTGTCTTTTATTATTCCCCACGTTTATTGTTTTTATTTGAAATAATTCGTCTTACAAAAAACAATAACGAAATGTTGTTATTGTTATTAAGAGATTAATTATTTTTGTTTACTTTTAAATCCTATTTAATATGGCATCCTGTTGTTGTCGTCTTCTTAATACAAACAGTGCCCCACAAAAATTAATTCACAATTTTGTTTATTTTGTTGTTAAGAAAACAAAAAAAAAATTCAATTGTTGACAACAAAAGTGTGCCTTTAAATGCAAAACCATAAAAGATAACGTATCTCTAAATATAAATTGAAAAATAAAAATTTTAATAAATTATTGCTCACTTATCATACATAGCAACAGCTATAACCACCACCTTCACCACCAAACGCTTACTCACCAAACACCCACCCTTACACACGTGATCGTAAACACGTAAACGACGTTGTTTGTAAATCAAGGGGGTTATTCAACCAAATCAAAATCAACGCCAAAAACACAAGAACTTACTTGGTCTAGAACAGACAATTGTTTTGTGTGTGTGTGTTTGTTTACACAATTTTCTATTGGCCAAAAGCCAAAATTAAGCACAAGTTTTTCTCACAGTTTCAAAGGAAAACAAAAAAAAAATAAACTTACAATCCGTAAAAGATGCTTTTCGATTTATTTCCTTACCAGATAAAAAAGATTTTCAAAAAAGTTTTCAGTATTATGGCAATTGCCGTATTACCGTTACGGTGAAAATGTATAAAAGCCATATTGTAAACCGTTTAACGCCATTGAGTACTATTATAACGGATTTAGTACATTTGAATAAATATCGTTTAAACGTACGCTATGTTTTGCTTACAATAATACGGCCTCAGCGAAGTATTAAGGTAATCATTAAAATAGAATTTTTAAATTTTTTAGTACCAAATTATGCTTTTAAGCAATTTGTTCTATAACAACAAAAAACAATTTCCAAATGTAGTACTAAAATTTTTTACTATAAATTCCCAACTTTTAGTACCAAAAATTCTAAAAATTATTTCTAAAATATTGAAATTTTGTACTAAAAATTTGCTACAAATATTTAGAATTCCTATGCGAAAATTTCAAAATACCAACATTCTAAATTTTAGTACTCATTTTTCAAAAATTATTGCAAAAATATATATTTTTAATCTTTAGTACTAAATTTTAAAACGTTAGTACCAACATTCTAAGTTTTAGTACTTATTTTTCCAGTATTATTGCAAAAATATATATTATTGATGTTTAGTACTAAATTTTAAAAAGTTGGTACCAAAGATTTAGTACCTTATGTACGAAAACTAAAAAATTCTATTTTTTCAGTTTAAGTACTAAATTTTTTAGTTTTAGAACAAAATTAAAAAATTTTAGCACAGCATCATACTACCAAAGTAGACATTTTAATTCCCTAAATTTAGGATCTTAATTTTAAAATTTTAGTACTAAAATTACAAAACAGAAATATAAAAAATTACATTTTAGTACTAAATTTTACAATTTGGTACTAAATCACTAAACTTTAGTGCTACATAATGAAACTTTAAAACAGAGATTTCTAAATACTAAGATTTCCAATTTTTAGTACAAAATTACAGAGTTTTTGTACTAAATTTAGTACCAAGTTAGTACTAAAAATAGAATTTGATACAAAATTTTCGAATTTACTACAAAGATTTAGAATCTTAGTACTAAATTATATCATTAATTTTCTGAATTGGCTAAAATTTAGTAGTACTAAAACTCAAAATTTATGTTCTAGCAGTAAAATTTACTAAATATACTGAAATTTGGTATAAAAATCTTAAGAATTATTGAGTATTTTAGTACACAATACTTGTTTTAAAAATACGCATTTTAGTACTTTTTTCGCATATATTTACATAAAAAATAGTGTAGTTTTTAGTACATTTACTCATAAATTTGTTCAAATTCATCTCATTGGCATTTATCAATTCAGGTCTTTGGTATCTAATAATTTTAGTACTTGATTTCAAGAATGTATTAGTTTTAGTTTTAGTACAAATATACTTGTACACTTTTAGCTTATTAATGAATATAGTTTCTAAAACGTAAACATTTCAGAGTATTTGAATTTTTAGTACAATTTTTTTTCTGAAAATAAATTTGAATATTTTTTATTTGCGTTCCATTTTTGTTTCTGGTTTTCTTAACATTTCTGGGAAAAATACGTGATTTTGTTATGAATTATTTTGTATTTCAAAACAAAACGTAGAAATATGTATTTATAATGATTTAGAAAACTCTAGTAATCATCAGGTTTCAGTATATTTAAATACAAAAATAAGTTTTTTTTCGTAATTTTAGTATTTTTAGTAAATTTTTTTTGTACTAAAAACTTGTTTATCTCTTTATGATAAGGTTATTAAGACTATATCAATATACAAATATAGTTCTTAATCTAATAAACAAACAATACATACGTATATTGTACTAACAGCTATTTAAAAGGCAATTAGTTGGAGGTTTTGTACTAAAAAATAATTTATTTTAAAATTCAAAACAAAATATCCATTTATATAGTTCACCTTCATAATAAATTTGTCTAAAAACACAATAAAATAGAATAATATGTGTACATACGTTTATAGTACTAAAAACTATTTCAAGGAATTTTGATTATACGTACTAAAAATATTGTAAAATGAATTCAAATAAACAAAAACTATAAAAAAATGAATGGGTGTGTACTAAAAATGTTTTGTTTTTCTAATTTAATTAATTTTTTTTCTTTGTTTTGAATTTTTTTTTGCAAAATCATTTACTTTGGACTTTGCACAATATGTACTAAAATTATACATAGCTGTGCTAAACGCATTGGCTCTCTAATGTCTGCTGTGAAACGTAACCAGAAATAAAAACACAATATTTTATATATATATGTATATACATATATATATGTTATTAGAATCTAAAGATGAAATTCATTTAAAAAATAAATCGTATTAAAGAAATATTGCTGTACTAAAAGCTATAAGCTTCTAATAGTTTTTTCATATGTTTTTAGTACGAGATCTATTTTAGTCTTTAGGAAGTAAATAGTATTTAACAGTTCTAGTTTTTTCCTTAAATAATTTATTTTTTCTCGAAACAATAAACAGGTGTTATAAGTTTTCATTCTTTTGTACTAAAAGCACAAATTTTTAAATTTTTTTCGGATCAAAAACATTTTCTTATTTTAGACCTTTAAAGTCTTTTGTGTAAAACTTATTTGCTTTGGAACATTACAAACATTTTATTGTACTAATAATGTATTAAAAGTGTACAGGCTTAGTTCTAAAAATGTATAAATGAGAAAATATGTTACAGTTTTTGTACTAAATATGTAGTTAAAATGTTTGTGTTTAAAATTTGCAGATTTTTGTTCTAAACATGTACAATTTTTTGCACTAAACATGTAAAATTTTTTGTACTAAACACGTAAAATTTTTTGTACTAATTGTGTACACATTTTTGTACTAAAAATTAACAATTTTTATACTAAAAATTAATTATAAAGTTCAAGTTTTGTATTAAAAAGCTTTTGTACTAAAAATTTAATGTACTAAGAATTGGAAAATTTTTCATTAAAAAATGTATAATTTGTTGTACTAAAAACTTTTTGTACTAAAAATTTAATGTACTAAAAATTGTAAAATTTTCATTCCAAAATGTATAATTTGTTGTACTAAAAAGTTTTTGTACTAAAAAATTCAATGTACAATGTACTGTATGAAATTTTAGTTCTAAAAATGTATAATTTTTTCTACTAAAAATCTAACATTTGTGTACTAAAACCAAAAATTTGTACAAAAAACGTAAAATGTTTGTTCTAAATTTTTTGTACTAATGTAAATATTAAAAAGTTTTTGTACTAAAATTCAATGTACTAAAATGTGTGAAATTTTCGTTCTAAAAATGTATAATAATTTTGTACTACGAATTTACAATTTACTAAAACCAAAAAAAGTTTGTACTAAAAACGTAAAATTTTTGTTCTAAATTTTTTGTACTACTGTAAATATTTTTGTACTAAAAGTGTACAATTTTCGTTCTAAAAGTGTGTAATCTCTTGTACTCGAAAATTAAAAATTTGTGTACTAACAAAAAACGCATAATTTTTGTACTAAAAACGTATATGTTTTGTACTAAATGTGATAAATTTTTGTTTTAAAATTTAAAATTTTTTTTTATTTAATCCTAAACAATTTAAATCAATTTAAATATAAAATTTTATTGCTTAATTTATGTATGTATGTATGTATGTCGGTATGAACTAATCGAAAAATGTGTGTATTTACGTACAAATGTTATCTTTTGTACACACGTGTTTTAGAGCACAATACAATATTTTATAGTCAGTCAAGTGCTATAATTTATGTTATTGTTGTTGTTGTTGTTTTTTTTGATTATAAATAAATAAACAATCTTGTGATGTATGTATGGATGTATGTATGTATGTAGGCTGCTCAGTTCTATTATGTTCATGGAGTCTCATAATTGTCGTCTTCGTAAATTTAGTACAAATAAAAATAAATGATAAAATTTAGCACACAGTCAGTCAGTTAGTGAGTATAGCACTCTTGCGTATGTGGTATTGTTGTATGTCTTATCTCAACATAAGCTTTTTAGCAATTGTTTTGCAAAGTTTGTTTTTGCGTTTTTTTTTTTTGCCATAAAATTACACGTTGGACTTATAGAATCAAATGAAATTTAATTAAAGCGTTTAATTTAGTCTAATAAAAGCTTATTGTTTTTGTTACTCATTTTACAATTAAATTGTGCTGATCGGGCAAAAACAAATTTTTCGCACTCAATAAGAGGCTTGCGCTCCTCAATAAAAAAAAAAAAAACTAAACTTTATCTCTTCGACTGTATTGTATCGTATACTTGAAATCAATTTATGGAAGCTTTGTTAGCATTTTTAGAATGAATATTTTATAGAAAAAAAAACAACAACAAAATGGGTCTTAAATAGTTTAAGTTTCACTTGTTTTAGTATTTAAACAGTCCGTCAGTCAAGTTAGTCAGCTATTTAAACAAAACACTTAAACATCAGCGAATAGCAGACAGCGGCAGACGGCGTTTCGTTTATAAATTTAAAATACAAAATGACACGTTTATATCACTTAATAATCGTGACTTTGTTTGTCTTTCAACAGTGCTCAACGTTTGTGGATGCTGCTGCTGCTGGCATAATTAACAGCAGATATGCGGCGGCGTTACCTAATGCTACTACGGATGCAGTCGATAGTGGTGACCTTGAAACAAAATTATGTTTGCCTAGCTTAAAGGCTTTTACTGTATTGCTAACCCAAGAGTTGGCCGCCAATGAACATGTTGCATTGACCGGTAATACAAAGGCCTTGGGCGAATGGCAATTGGACCGTTGTGTACCTTTGGCCCGTAAAAATGGCACTTCAGAGTGGTCGGCTAATGTTATGCTGCCGTCTTGTGTCAATACCAGCTATCGTTATTTTGTATATGCTGAGGATGAGTTGGGCCGTAAGCAGATACGCCGTTGGGAGACTCATTTAAAGCCTAGACAGCTGTCGTCCGCTTGCCTAAACAATTGCACGCAGGTGGATATATTTGGACAAGTGTTGTCGGGCGTACTACAAGTGAATCGCGGCTGGCTTACCCATGAGAAAATTGTGCAATTGAAATTTGAGCGCGAGAAAATGTTCCAAGTCCATGATATAAATAAATTTGATCCCGATAATGTGTACATTAAGGTAGAGCCTTTGTCTAAGGATTCGAATAAGCTTTTGTTGGACTCGCACAATTCGGGTGTAAATGTAGAGGTGGCCAAGCTAAAATACAATGACAGTAAATTAAGGCGGCAACCTGCTCAAGGTGTAGCTCATAAACGCAATGATGTGGTTATATTCCATATTACACAACCTTTGGATAAGGACTTGGACTATAATTTGCTATTCTACACTGAAGCTCAACAGTTAATGGGCAAAGCTGTATTGGAGTCTGAACAATTGAAGGAATCGCATGGTGATTTGGTGTTAAAAATCAAAGATTGTAATAAAACTGTGATAGCCCACTTAACCCTGCCGTATTTGGTGGTTAAGCCTTTTAGTGATATAGATTGGTTGGATTTTCGTACAACTTATGCTCATTATTGGCCCAAGTCTTGGCCAAATTTGGATGTTGGCCATCGAGGCAATGGCAAGAGTTATATTGCAAATCCGCCCAAGGAAAGAGAGAATACAATTTCGTCTTTCCTTAAAGCCTATGAAGTATTTGCCGATATGGTGGAACTGGATGTACACTTGACGGCCGATGGCATACCTGTGATATATCATGACTTTGGCGTGCGTACGGCACCCGAAGGCAAACTGATTACTGATGTTAATCAATTGGAATATGTTTTGCTTAAGGACTTGAGCTATGAGGCCATAAAGAAGCTACGCGTATTTGCCATTGTCAATAATGAAATTAAAGAGTATCCTTCACATGATAAGGAAACGATTATAGAGAATCGCATCTTTCCCACATTGGAAGAAGTATTAGAGGCTTTGCCCAAAACCTTGGGCATAGATGTGGAAATCAAATGGCCACAACGTAAGATTAAAGGTGGCGTTGAGGCTGAACAAACAATTGATAAGAATTTCTTTATTGATCGTGTCTTGGAAGTGATCTTACAAAAGGGCTGTGGCCGTCCTTTGATATTTTCCAGTTTTGATGCTGACATCTGTACAATGCTTCGATTCAAACAGAATCTATTGCCTGTTATGTATTTGACACAAGGCGAGACAAAGAAATGGGAGGCATTTCTCGATTTGCGTACACGCACCTTTGAACAGGCCATAAATAATGCTCAGGCCTTTGAATTGGCTGGGACGGCACCGCATGCCGAAGATTTTAAGGGCCTTGAAGGTTTTGAATTAATGAAAAAGGCACGTGACTTGGATCAAATTGCTTTGGTTTGGGGCGATGATTGTAATTCCAAAGAGGCTGTCAAATATTTCCAGGATATACAAGCTACCGCTACCTGTTACGATCGTTCCGATTTATATGTGCCCTCCTCGAAAATGCAATCGTTTTTCAATTCTACCACTTTAATGGAGGAATTTAAAGATCAGTGTCGAGTTTAATTTTAAAAATATTTTGTTTTTAACACTTATTTAGTTTGTAAGATTTTTTATTAATTTTTTAAAATAAATTTTAAATATATTTTTCTAATAAAAAAAAACAAACAAAAATTTGTAGACAAGATCACGTGTTCGCTGGCGAACAAATCATGTGAAAATTATTTTTCCTGAAAAGTTTTAAAAAATATTTTTTTTTCTTTCAAATAATTTATTAACAAAACTACTAAAACACTTGTATTATTAATTAATTCATAATAATTGTTATTGCTAAATTACTATATAAAACAAATACACATACATACACATACAAATACTATGTATTAAATTATTCCATTTTAAATTATAAAAATTAAAAAAAAAAAAACATTTAAAGACAATAAACAACAATTGTTATTAAAAACGTATTTGTTTTTCCATTATACAAGAATTACAAAAACAAAAAACAAAAAAAAAAAATTAAATTAATTAATTAAAATTTAAAATATTCTATTGAATACTCGTATTTATTAAAAACAAATTAAAAAAATTCTTTAATTAAAGTGAAAACATGTTACACAATAAATTCAATTTTATTAAACATTTTATTGTAAAATTATTTGCAAATATATTTTTAAAATAATTAAAACGCTTTATAATGCAATATATATTATCACGTAAACAAATTAGAAAAAATTTAGTAGAAAATATTAATAAAAAGAATATATTTTTTGATTCACACCACTATATACTATATACTATAAATACGGAGTTATTTTCTTGAATAGACTTGCTTGAAGGGAACATTTTTAGGGTCTTCACTACTCATAAGCACTCATGAAATTTTGAATATAAGTGAGTCAACAATATTGAAATTTAACTACTTTGATTCATTCGTACTCACTACAATGTTGATTTATAAGTATAAGTATAATGAGTATGAGTAAAACATTGACGTCAAACTCATACCATTCGAAATATGTTTGATTCATAAGCCTACTCATTTAGATTCATAATTTTAGAAAAATACTTAGGTCTTCACTATTCATAATCGCTCATTAAATTTTGAACATACTAAGTGAGTCAACAACATTGAAATTTAACTACGCTGATTCATTCGTACTCACTACAATGTTGATTTATAAGTATGAGTACAATGAGTATGCGAATAACGTTGACATCAAACTCATACCATTTGAAATATGTTTGATTCATAAGCCTACTCATTTAGATTCATAATTTTAGAAAAATACTTAGGTCTTCACTACTCATAATCGCTCATTAAATTTTGAACATACTAAGTGAGTCAACAATATTAAAATTTAACTACTCTGCTTCATTCATACTCACTACAATGTTGATTTATAAGTATGAGTACAATGAGTATGAGTAAAACGTTGACGTCAAACTCATACTATTCGAAATATGTTTGATTCAAAAGCCTCCTACTCATTTAGGTTCATAATTTTAGAAGAATACTTATAATATGTACTCATAAATGATTCGAGTCATTCGAATCTTTTATTAAAATTTACAGTCTTAGTTGTTGTTGCATTTACAAAAAAAGAAAAAAGACACATAAGCAAAAAAGACAGAGCAGCAAGCAGAGCAAACATACAACCTTCTAGTGAGCATTTTAGTGTTCTTACGTGAATCAGACTTATTTTGTAATTGAATCAGACTTATTTTGTGTATGTTGAGTTATGGAGAGTCCAAATCAACAACATCATATGTGTTGTTAAGTATTAATATGATGAGTACTTCAAATTTTGAATATGAGTAGAGGTTCCACGATATTAAAATAAGTATGAATGCGTTTAAGTATCAGAAATTATGAGTATGATTCGATTCCACTGTTTGTATACTCATTGCTGATCTCTGGTCTTAATCCTCATACGACTCTCACACTGCCAATCGAAAGAAACAATTTCAACATTACTTCTTCCATTTCACAAATCTTTGAGGATTAAGTGTCTTCCACTTGAGTTTTACGCGGCAAGTACAGTCGGCGCTAGATAACTAGACGTAAGGGCGCGATTCAAACCCCAGCCCTGATATCTCAAACAAACCGAAATATCAACAAATTTTTCTTCGTCTGGTACCCTTGTACTTGACTGCTGGTACTAGAGAAGCCAATTTGGTGGTTGACTTAACTAAAAAGCATTGCTATGCTAACTCCGAAGCAAGGGATTGGATTTCATTTATAACTTATGAGCGTTTGAGAAACCTGGTTCTGGAGAGCAATTTTGATAGCCTATCGGCTTATAGGGCCTATTGCCACATCTTACAATTACTGGAATTACATTGGTATAGAACTGGTTACAGTCTGATACCGATATTATAGTGAGTGGACCTTTGGATACTCATGATACTTATGACGAATAGGGCCATGAAATTGCCACTTTATTAGAGACAGACATAGCTTTTCAGTGGCTCACTATGAGTACAGATGCTGATGGATTAAGGATAGCGGACAGTGATGGAATAGATTGGTGTATATTAGCTGTCCTAACCAGAAACACGGGCACTAATAGCTCCGTTATACATACAGACACACATAATTGGCCATTACAACCCTTCAGTCAGGATTACGGCCTAGCTTCTCACACCACTCATGTTGTGTGCCTTAATTTTATACTAGAGTGGTGGGACCTACAGTTTAACGTCGACTCCGAACGACAGATTTTGAGAAACTTTTTCCATGGCAGGTTTATTTACTCTCAGAGTTTTTGACAGAAATCTGCTGAGAGGCAGTCGCCGAAGATATATTTTTTTTCATATTTCGTTTTGATGTCTGGCCTGGGGCTCGAACCCGGGCTTTACGTCTAATAAGCGAACTACGGCGACTACAAGCTCCGTTATACGATCAAAGAAGGGTGCGCCAAATGAGAGAAATCTACGTCGAACCACGGACGATCATTGACAAATAAAATGGATCCATTACTCAATGACCCGTGAGAACAGATACAGTGACATAGATGCACCTAGAATCCCATTTGTGTGTATTACGCTTTCTGCCTAGCTTAGGTCAAGTGAGTTCAGCGATAAAGTAGACAGGCTTAGGCAGTTAAGAGAAAGCTATGAGATGTTTTCATGTGTGAAAAACAAGCAAGTTCATCGTAATCACTTGGAATATCCGTTTAAAACATTGTCTGGTTTTTGCTGGCCTTCCCCTGTGCTATAACGATAAGCATAATTATAATGATGATGATGATCATCATCATTATCAATGACGAAATCTTTTGATTGCCATTTTATTTTTGAAATATTTTCGTTTCACATATCATTTCTCTTTTCTTTTCTTTTCTTTTCTAATTTACTTTTAACCACCTCCTTCCCTCCTTCATTACCATCTTCTATGACGAGATTTATTTGATAAAATAGATGAGCAAAGTCATCACGCTAAAAAGAAAGATTATTAAAGTTGTTGTTTTGCCAATCGATAACTATGATGACTGATGCGCACCTATCAAGTGTGTGGGCAGGCAGCGGGGTATGCTACGATTCAAGACAAGACAGAACAAAACAAAATTTGTTACAAAATAATTTTGGCCAACATTTCGTTGTTGTTGGTGGTTTTTAATTAAGTCGGCTAAAACAATAGAAAACAAAACAAAGCTTTGTTAAGCGAATTTACAACAGGTCGTCTGTAATGTAGTAGCTTAAGCTTAGGCTTAGTGAAGTTGCTAATGAAGATTCAGTTTTAAGCTTTGGCATCTCCATTCATTAACTCTGGCTTTATGTTAATTTTTAATGAAAGCCTGTGGTGATTAAGAGGGAGAGAGAGTAGCAGCAGTGCTGCTAGCGTTTGTCTGCAGCGTTTGCTACGCGTTCAAGTCATTGCCATTTGAGTTGAGATCTTCTTTCAAGTACGACGTGCTATTAGCGAAATTAAGTGGTGCTGGTGATTTCTAAGCATAGTTTTGCGGTCTTAATTCGATATCTAAAAGGTAAGTTTAATAAAGTTTTAATATTTCATTATAACTGTACAAATAGTAAGTCCGAGCAACTTGGCAAGCCTTTACTTGAAGTCTTTACTTCAAGAAGTTTCACATTTCTTTTAATGAGCACTAAACTATATTGATATTAGCCTAAAACTGGAATAGACATTTAGAAATAGAATAGATTTGATGAAACTAGAAAATTTGCACAAACTATCAAATATCACCCGTGGCATTACAAGCCGCTATGTGTGCTCAAGTGAGCTTTGTGATATCAGAGCTACCACTCCGACCGATCTACCTATCAAATATTCTTGGAAAATCTTTCGAAATATCAATAACATTATGAAAGTGAATTGACCAAATTAAAACTTGGACTTTGGGATTGGATTTTTCCATAGGAAATCTGCCGTATGCTGTATATATGTCAAATTTTGTCTTAATTGTCAAGCCGTTTGTGTAATACAGAGTGTAAAGAGTGCTATTGACAGCTTGTAATTTATTTTGTTGTGGTTTCTGTTGTTAGGTCCTAAGGGAACAGTTTTGGTTTGATTATCAATCAGTTTGGGATATGACAAGTTTAGTCCCTGGGTGTTATAGAAGTTCAAGCAGCATTGATTGATACTATGCATGAAAGCCTTGATATGGCTACTGCCTCTGCCGAATACCACTTTTCTGATAGGAGGAATCGTAATTGAACGTCTCATACAGATAACAGAATGGATTTATTAGCCATGGCTCTAAGAGCGGATTTGATTTACTCTTGCTTCTCTTCTGCCCGTTGTACCTAACCTAAACTAATTACGTTTGCTTTGAAGGAAGAGGAGAACTCCTCTTGTAGTTCAGTTCCTGCAATTAAAAATCATTCCGCGAAATCATTCCTGATTCAAATTGTCCTTGAACTTATTCGACTACGAAGACTTTGTTTAAAGCTCGCCAATCTTTGGCAATTTTTCAACATTTGACTTCTTTGCATGATAAGTGACCAATATTTTGAAAGAGCCGGGTGATATAAACATTTTTCTGTTGGAACTCAAGGCATTATTTATACTTTAAAAGTGAAATAGAATAAACTATAACATCTTAGACTTCTGTTCGAGTTTCATTCTAAAGATGAATCGAATTTGAAATCGTTTGAAATCCATTTGGGGTTTTCTAGCAGTTCGGCCCCAACTTTAGAACCATTCGGAGCTCATAACAATACACGTGAGTTTCCTAATGCCTATAGCCGACAGTTCGGGTAATTCACTTGCGCGGCAGAATCGCTGGTGCTGGGTTCTCCTGTGATATAAAGTTTGCCATATGCTCAGCTCCTTCTCTTCTTTATCCCTGTAATTTCTGAAAGGTCCATTCGTTTCACTTGAGTGACAAGTTTACTACATTCAGTTTTATCTTCAACAACGAAGCTGAGCAGACTTTTCGTGCGGCTATTATTTAACCTCTCCCGTATCCTAAGATACCAATATGGTGTTACCAGAGTCAATTACAAAGCTGAGTAAGAGCTAAATAAGAATTTTGAAGGTGCCAAAAATTTTGGTTAGCTGGGTAGCTGAGGTCGAAGTGGTAGGTCTGATATCAAATACCTCACTTGAGCACGCATAGCGGCCCGTTGTAACGCCACAAGTGAACGCAGTCTCTGTACTGACCAAGTTCCACCAAAATTCGGAAAGAGAAGGAAGTTGGTTAGCGCAGGGGCTGCCCATCAAAGCACGACTACTCCACACTGGAAAACCAGCCACAAGTTTGATGAACGAAGCTATATCCTTGACATCAATAGATGATAGCTCCGTCAAGCTGACAAGAAATGCGAAGCCAAATAACCTATATCTGCATCTCGCAAGAGATGGGCACTGAAAAAGAATGTGGATAACAGTGGGTAGCTTGCCAACGTGTCTAGTGATACTTTTGCTTGACTTCTATGGAAGCATAAACAAGTTCAAACATCTTTTAACCAGATGTTAGGTTAAACCAAGTATTACCTTTAGTTTATCTGGGTTCTGAATATGAAATCCTGAAATTTTTATAATTTCCACTTTTCATCGGTAAAATTGTAAGCAACGCGGCATTCCTTACGAGGAGATAATTTTTGTAATTCATTTTTAAAGAATTCATTCCCTTACAGTTCTGTTTTCAAACATAATTTCTTTTCTTCTCCTCCAGATGGTATCGTCAATACACAAATGGTTGTTGTACTCACTATACTTTGCCACAGCTTTAGCTCAGACAAACATTACACTTAGCGAGGACACACTACCAACTTTAATAGAAGACAGTGGTGTAACATATAGGAACTTAACGGTAAATAAAGCCAGAAGCTTAAAGTGTGTACCCATGATAAAACTTTTTGAAGTGGAATTAAATGAGCCTCTCGGCCCTGGAGAAGGTGTAGGCTTAACGGGTGACCATGAAAAACTAGGCGTTTGGCAGATCGACAAAAGTCGAGAGATGAGAAGAAGAAGACGAAATCCTTTGAAATGGTTTCTGAAAATACCCATGTGCACTGGCCAGCGTATATACTATCGATTCTTTATATTCTATAGAGACTCCAAAGGATTTAAACGATTACGCTACTGGGAGGGACAACAACATCCTCGGGTATTGGAAGCCTATGAAATGTATCGACGTCAGGGTTCATTGAAATTTGGTGAAGCCCATGCTTTGGCAGTGGGTGGTGGCATACAATCGGACAGAGGCTGGTTGCGTAAGGAATATATCGTACAATTGAAGTTTATCTGGCCACAACATATACGTTTCACAGAATTCTCCCATTTTATACGTAAACAACGTTACATTCTAAAGCTGAAAGCCTATGGCGAAGACGAAATGGATACTGAAATACAGGTGGCACGCTTTGTAAATAAAAAGTCACAACTGAGAGACCACAGAGAAGAGGGGGAATTTTATAAACCGGGCGTTATAATGATGTTTCACATAACGGCCGCTGTTAATCACGATAATCTCTATGTCCTGAGTATTTTAACCAGACAGCAAGAGCTATTGGCCAAGGTCATCATACCTGCTGATGTATTACAACGCAGTGAGGGTATCTTGGAACTGCCCATATTTGATGCCAAGGAACAAACACGTGTTGGCTGGATAACATTGCCTTTTCTGAGGATAGAGTCTATGCCCCAAGCTTTAGAATTTAATATGAGAGCCGGCTTCCATCACTATTGGCCTTACAACTGGCCCACTATGGATATAGGCTCCAGGGGTGTTGGTAAGAGTTTTTATTATCATTCAGCCAATGCTGTGGAGAATACTTTACAGAGTTTCCTGAAGGCACAAAGCCTATACAGTGACATGATCCAGCTGGATGTTCAACTGACAAGGGACTATAAGCCGGTGGTGTGGCATGATTATGGATTTTTTACCGCAGCACCTAATGCCAAGCGACAGTTAAAGATTCAAGACTTGCTGTATGTCTCTATACACGAGCTTTCCTATGAGGAATTGCTTAAGAAACGGGTGTTCGTCATAGTCAAGGGTGTAATGTTAGAGGTAACCCATTTGAATTCACCTTTTGTCAAGGAATCGGAGAGGATATTCCCTTTGCTGGCGGACGTTTATCAGCATTTGCCTATTTCGCTAGGCATAATGGTGGACATTAAATGGCCGCAACTTTTAAGCAGCGGTAGGTTTGAATCTTTACAGCCGTTGGATAAAAATTTATACGTGAATGCCGTGCTTAAGACCACTATGGAGTATGGCTGTGGTAGGGCCTTAATAATGGCCAGTTTTGATGCTGATATTTGCACCATGTTGCGCTTTAAACAACACTTGTACGGCGTAGTGTTTCTAACCATTGGAGAACATAGTCCTTGGGAGTCGTATGCCGATTTAAGAACTCATTCCCTAAGTCGAGCCCTACAATTCGTGCAGGCCGCAGATATTTTGGGCTTCGCAATTTATGCCAAAGAAATTTTACCTCCCGCCGATAACCAAGACCTGGTGGAAATGGCTTTTGAAATGCAGCAACGTGTCTTTGTATGGGGTGACCCTCTTAAGGACTTAGCAATATTGGAACACTTTCGAACACTTGAATTGGCCGGTTTGATATACGATCACATAGATGAGTTTCTAGAGGCCCAACCCCAAAGGAAACGCAAACGTTTTACTTTGTTTGAGGCCGAAGAGCTGCAGCGTATATTTTTACGCCAATGCGTAGCTGCAGGCAATCTAACTATCAGTGAAGGTCTACCCGATACTCATTCACCTTTTTGGCCCCGTTTCCGTAGCCTAGATGAACTTTAAATTTCAATTAAATGAAGAGGGAAAAATAAAAACAGAGACGCATTGAAAACTGACATCGAAATGGAAAATAATTTGAAAATGTTGTTTCATTTCATACAAGTCATTAGACAGGGGGTGGCCACCCAAAACATGCTTTCGAAATTAAAAATTACAAATACCCACCTAAACAAAGTATAAGAGAGTGAGTGAGTGGCTGCAGGAGCACATTTTATCTAAAACAAACACCTCTCTCAAATCATTAATTCGCTCTCGATAAATTTAAAAGTTAGTTTCGCTGGCTTGGCATCGCCTAAAACCGTATCAGTTGCAAACGTATGAGAGAGGGAGGCGGATGTTAATGGGGAGAAAAACTCTTGAAATTCTTTTGCTTGCCTCATTAAAAACTTACGCCTCGGGGCACATCACATACACTCACGGCAGATGGCATACAAGATACGTACATACGACGTATGTTTGTTCCCCTTCTCTGTTTAACACCTCCACCGCTTTTCCGCCCTCATGTAGTAACGTATCAAACGTTAATACATGAGTTCAAACTTAATGCCAGCAGAACACAAACAGTTTGTGCAAGTGTGCCCTCTTTAGAGGCCTACATGGTTTCACAATTGATCCCAAATGTAGAGCTTTATCCAAAGCTATTAACAGCTTCTTAATGGGACTCCCTACCAAGAAAATTGGTCCTTCAGTTCGATGCTCGTGCCATGCCTGATTAGATTATCTGCTATGTAATTCACAGTCTACATTTCACAGTTTGTGAAACCCTGCCAACCTTAGGAAAATAAAACGATTTGCTTTTGTTTCCCTCTTGGAATTATTTTATATTTGATACACTAGGCTTTAAAGGTGTAGGCCACATTCATACGGGTGGTATGGTTTAATTGTTGTATTCCTAGTATTTAATGTTCTCCCAACAACGGAAGTTATTTAGAAAGCATACAGTGGGTGAAAAATGTTATCCACCAAAAGATCAAATTAATTGTCTTTGTGCCATTACATAAAAGAAAATCGATACCCGAGAAACTTTTGATAAATTTTCTGTGGAGACTTTATGTTATCGATAAATTTTCTGTAGAGATTTTAAGTTATCGATAAATTTTATATAGAAACTTTATAGTATCGATAAATTTTATATAGAAACTTTATAGTATCGATAAATTCTCTATAGAAACTTCATGTTATCGATAAATTCTTTATAGAAACTTGATATTATCTATAAAATTTTTGTAGAGACTTTATATTATCGATAAATATTCTATACAAACTTTATGTTATCGATAAATTCTTTATAGAAACTTGATATTATCTATAAAATTTTTGTAGAGACTTTATATTATCGATAAATTTTCTACACAAACTCTATGTTATCGATAAATTTTCTATGGAAACTTTATGTTACCGATAAATTTTCTATAGAAACTTTATGTTATCGATAAATTCTTTATAGAAACTTGATATTATCTATAAAATTTCGGTAGAGATTTATGTTATCGATAAATTTTCTATAGAAACTTTATGTTATCGATAAATTTTCTATGGAAACTTTATGTTATCGATAAATTTTCTATAGAAACTTTATGTTATCGATAAATTTTCTATAGAAACTTTACATTATCGCTAAATTTTATATAGAAACTTTATGTCATCAATAGATTCTTTATAGAAACTTTATCGATAAAATGTCTATAGAAACTTTATGTTATCGATCAATTCTCTATAGAGACTTTAAGTTATCGATAAATTTTCTATAGACTATTTATGTTATCGATAAATTTTCTATAGAAACTTTATGTCATCAATAGATTCTTTATAGAAACTTTATGTTATCGATAAATTTTCTTTAAAAATTTTGTTATTGATAAGTTTGCTATAGAAACTTTATGTTTTCGATAAATTTTATATAGAAACTTTATGTTATCGATAAATTCTCTATAGAAACTTTATGTTATCGATAAATTTTTTACAGAAACTTTATATTATATATAATTTGGTATAGAAACTTTGTGTGACCGATAAATATTCTACACAAACTTTATGTTATCAATAAATTTACTATAGACATTTTATGTTATCGATAAATTCTTTATAGAAACTTTATGCTATCGATAAAATCTTTATAGAAACTTTATGTTACCGATAAATATTTTACACAAACTCTATGTTATCGATAAATTTTCTATAGAAATTTTATGTTACCGATAACTATTCTACACAAACTCTATGTTATCGATAAATTTTCTACAGAGATTTTATGTTATCGATAAATTTTCTATAGAAACTTTATGTCATCAATAGATTCTTTATAGAAACTTTATGTTATTGATAAATTCTCTATAGAAACTTTATGTTATCGATAAATCAATCTATAAAAACTTTATGTTATCGATAAATTTTCTGTTTAAAATAAATAGATTTTTAGGTTTGTTTTTATGAATTTTTATTTAATATTTAAAGCTTAAGGATAAAAATGAAGTGGAGAGAATAAATCCTTTAGAAAAAAACTTTTTGTTTTAGTACAATAAGAGCGAATAAGAGTGAAAGATAAGCTGTTTTTGCGTAATAAACCCCCTATTTAACATACGCCTCTGTTCACTTTCCATGAGTTGTAAGTGTTGCTGATCCAATGATGTGATGCGATGCGAACACTTAAATGCACTGCTTTTGTGGTCGACCTGTAGTTGTTAATGATGGGGCAACACAATCCAAACAGACACATTCAAGTGATTTTTTTTTCAAATTCCCCTGTTAGCTGAACAGAATTGATTTATTTGATGGTATTTGCTTAGGTATTGAATGGGTCATAGGGAGGAGGGGTGGAGGCTTAAGATACGCAAAATAAATTTTAATTACGTTGGCGGCATTAAAGAGAGTAAATGAAGGCAAATTTTTAAAGTTAAATGAGAGATAAAATCGAAAATAATTGTATTAGAAGGCGAAAGAGGAAGAGGGAAAATCTAAATAAAAAAGCGTTTAAGCGAAAAATCACAGTGAATGATAACAGGGAGCGGGAAAAAAGAGCAAAAATTTGAAAAAAATGTTTTTGTTGTTGCTGCTACTGCTGCGGTGATGGTTGTTGTTGTTGTTAATGTTGTTTGGTTTAAAAACAATCCGCATTAAAGACATCAAGGTATTCGCCAGAGACACAGGCATTACCTATGGTACCCATGGCCTGACAAATGCCAGGAATTTTATTTGTTACCTCAATGGAGCAACGTCTGAGGGGAGAGGCAGTGGCAACATGATGCTGATGCTGATGTTTGTTAGACTGTTTGGCCATTAAGTTGCCGGCAAAATTGTTAGTGTGCTGATGTTGTTGCTGATCGGCTTGCAATTGCAATTGCAGCCATTTGGGCATACCGCCACCAACACTACCAGCATCATTTTCCTCATCTTCCTGATGCAAAGAGGGTGTAACGTTCAAATCCAAATTGTCCTCAACATGGGGTGGTAATTCGATGTCATTATCATCAGCCGAGGCCAAAGGAAAAGCCATGCGTCGAGCATAATCCATTGATTTCACGCCATTGACATTAACACGATGGTGGTCTTGCAATAGCTCCAAAGGCAATTCACTAGCATGTAAAGCTCCCCATGAGCAGAATAGCTGAGTCAACACAATCATAATGGCAGATGAACATTTCGATTGGTGCAACATTTTAAGGCAGCAAAATAAATACAAAGAACTGTTGTTGTGTTGTTGAAAAACTTTTTAATTCTATTGTAGAGTAGTTGGCACCACTTTGTAGCTGTGTGGCTGTGTGCGTGTGTATGTAAGCGTTTGAACTTCCGTTTCCGTTTTAATATGAATGAAATACAAGCGAAATACTTTTTACACTGTGTTTACTGTATGATGGTTAACGTATGAATGATGTCCTTATGACCACAGCCAAAGGCTTATATAGCAATACGAAACAATTCCTAATGCACACCACCACCCCCTCCCCCTCAATCTATCGTTATGACTTTTAACTTATAAATCTTTCTGTGACTCTTAAGTCACAGTACAATAGAATAGTAGAATGGAATAGAATATATTGAGAAAAACCCTTTTTTGGTTAATTCTTTGTAAAAAGTCATCCATTTTGTAAACAATATGTGTCATGATGTCATGTCACTTCAAGTTGTTTTTTTAATTTCTTTTTCCTCTTATCGTTCTTATTATTATTATTATTCTAGTTGTTGTCGTTGTGATATTTTGTTTTTAAATTGAAAAGCATTTAATATAGGAAAGAATACTCTTAAATGGCAAAAGGAAACCTCTCATATTGCTGGTCATTTTATTGGTGAGGAGAGCAACAGTAGCAGCAGCAGCAGTTGTGAAAAATATTTTATTACGTTGCCAATAAATGATAGAAACAAGCAAGTGTTAAAAGTACTAAAAAAAGTACTTTTACAATAGTACTTATTCCCAAAGTGGTTTTTGAAAACAGTACATTTTAATAAAATGATCCTTCTGAAAGTACTCTCAGAAATTCCTTTGTTTGCTTTTCGGGAAAATCTATTGCGGTGATAACTTTAAAAATAATGATTTTCTAGTGTTGCCATGTTAAGAAATAGACATTTTATGTTACCGATAAATTTTCCGTAGTTATCGATAATTTTTTTACAGAAACATAAAAAATTTTTCTCTAGAAATTTTATGTGATCGATAAATTTTTATCGAAACTTTATGTAATCGATAAATTTTCTATTGAAACTTTACGTTGTCGATAAATATCTTAAGAGAAGCTTATATTTTCGATAAATTTTCTACATAAATTTTATGTGATCGGTAAATTTTCTATCGATAATAAATTTTCAATCAAAATTTATGTTATCGTTAAATTTTCTATTTAAACTTTACGTTATCGATAAGTATTTTAAGAGAAAATTTATGTTATCGATAAATTCTTTATAGAAACTTTATGTTATCGATCAAATTTTTCTAGAAACTTTATGTTATTGATTAATTTTCTCTAGAAATTTTATGTGATCGATAAATTTTTATCGAAACTTTTGTAATCGATAAATTTTCTATTGAAACTTCACGTTGTCGATAAATATCTTAAGAGAAACTTTCGATAAATTTTTTTCGATAAATTTTCTACAGAAATTTTATGTCATTAGTAAATTTTCTATCGATAATAAATTTTCAATCGAAATATTATGTTATCGTTAAATTTTCTATTTAAATTTTACGTTATCGATAAGTAAGAAGAAACTTTAAGAGAAACTTTAAGAGAAACTTTATGTTACCGATCCATTCTCTCTGGAAACTTTATGTTATCGATCAATTCTCTCTAGAAACTTTATGTTATCGATAAATTCTCTCTAGAAACTTTGTCGTCGATAAATTTTTCCTAGAAACTTTATGTTATCGATAAATTTTCTGAGAAACTTTATGTTATCGGTAAATATTCTACAGAAATTTCGTGTTATCGATAAATATTCCAAAGAAACTTTAAGTTATAGAAACATTTTCTATAGAAACTTAATACAAATCATTTTCTACAGAAATTTTAAGTTATGGATAATGTTTTCATAGAAAATTTATGTTATCGATAAATTTTGTGTACAAAATTTTTGTTATCTATAGATTTCCTATAGAAATCTAGTATTATAAATAATTTTCTATTGAAATTTTCTGTTATCGATAATGTTTTTTTGTAAAAAGTTTATGTTATCGATAAATTTTGTATTGAAACTATATGTCGTCGATTTTTAGTTTTATTTTTATTTATCATAGATATTTTAATGTTATCGATAAATTTTCGTGGCAATTTATAAATTTGTTTTAACATTTTATGTTCTCGATAAATTATAAATTCCAATATGAATTAAATATTAATTGAACATACTTTTAAAAGCTTTGTGAAAATAGTACCATTAAAGTACTAAACCGTGCCCATTGAGTTCCACACTTAAACATGTGTTTCCTCAATATCTGAAATCGTTTTATAACTTGGGAATCCATAAAACATACAATTCGCTCAATTAAACTACACGAATGATGAAATGAAAAACAACACCAACAAAAACAACCACAAAAGTAATCTAAACAGACTTGATTTGAACTCATGCAGCCATCTATCCTATCCATTCATGCATGCATTTTTACTACTCACTTTCAATGCCTGCCTGTTGATAACTTTAACCTTTTCATCGCCAATTGTTTTGGTTTTTGTTTTATTTTTGAACTCTCTCCCTCTCTCTCTGATAAGGTTTCGGTCATTGTTTATTAAAATACGATATCAAAGGGATATTTCAGTATAAAATTTAAAGAAAATGACCCTTGAAGGACGTTTAGAGCATGAAAAATTAAATAAAAAATTGCCAACAAATTTAATGAATTGAATTAAAATATTATTTTGGCCATTAAAATCAATTAAAGGGAAAATTTTGGAAATTATTTCGTGTAATTGCCAACAGAATAAATAAGGAAATCATTGGGGACCTAAATTGGTTAATGACTGTGTTTACTTTGCAATATCATCACAGGGGCACTTGAGAATTGAGAGGACTCTTCAATTATTTCATGAAAAAAAAAATTACAAGCATTCTATAAATGCCCTCAAAAGCACTTTTAAATTCCCTTTCATTTAAGAAAATTTTTCTTTGAGAGTGGGGGTTGTTCCTTTCTAGGTGTCGATAAATATCTATGCTGCTAATGTTATTCCAACTAATTGTCTGTCTGTCTGCCTTCAATTGATGTCTATCAACGTGTCAAATATAAAGAATGTTTTCTCGTAAAATGCTGAATTTGTGAAGTGTTATCGAATACAATGAGAAAATGCGAGGGCCACATGGAAAATTCAAAACTTAAAAATATAAAGAATATTTCCATTTTAATAATAAATTATTTTATATATAAATTATTTTTTGTTATCGAAACTATTGTCATATAATACTCTTATCGAAAAATCGATAATAATCATATGTCAATTTTATCAAAAATTTTATGTTATCGTTTAATTTTCTGTGGAATAATATCAAGTCTTGATAAATTTTCTTTAGAAACTGAATGTTATTTATTAAAGTTCATATTATCCATCAGATATCTATAGCTTTTCTTTAGGAACACTATGTTATCGAACAATTTTGTACAGAAAATTTATATTGTTTATAATTTTTCTTCGAAAATTAAATGTTATCGATTAATTTTCTGTAGAAACTTAACGTTATCAATAGATTTTATTTTAACTAAATGTTATCGATAAATCTGATAAATAAATTTAATATAATTGATCTAACTTTTATAGGAAATTTCTGTTATCGATAAATTTTCTTTGGATATTTTCTATAGGAACACTATGTTATCCAACAATTTTGTACAGAAAATTTATATTGTTTATAATTTTTATTCGAAAATGAAATGTTATCGATTAATTTTTAATAGAAACTTTATATTATAATTAGATTTTATTTTAACTAAATGTTATCGATAAATCTCATAAATAAACTTAATATAATCGATCTAACTTTTATAGGAAATTTGTGTTATCGATGTTCTTTGGCTATTTTAAGACATAGATCAAATTGTTATAGGTAATTTGTGTTATCGATAAATTTTGTTTAGATATTTGAAGTTATCGATCAAATTTTTACAGGAAATCTAGGTTATCGATATTGCAGATCTTGCGCTGACTGACCTCTCCCTCCTGTACACGAACTGCGTTCACCTGTGGCGTCACAATGGGCCGCTATACGTGATCAAGTGAGCTTCTGGTATAAAGCTACCACACTAACCTACCTAGGTCGATAAATTTTGGTTAGGTATTTTAAGTTATCGATCAAATTTTTACAGGAAATTTATGTTATCGATAAATTTTTTAAAAAAATTTATGTTATCGATAAATTTTTAATTTCTTTAATTATTCTGTAGATATTGAAAAATATTTAAAACTTATTATGTATATGTTATAATTAGGTGCTACCCTTTCTACTTTTCTTTTACTTTCGCTGACAACCCACGTTTAGTTACAATAATATTATTGGAATCGCATAGGTCTTATGTCTGCCATAAGTTTCTCAACAATTCAATTATTTTTTATTATTTTAACCAATTGTTATGGCCCAATTGTATCTGCGAAAGAGCCCTAAAAACCGGTCTTTATGAAAACAAAATAAAAAGCCATACTATTGCCAGGCTATCGATTATAATAGGCTGAAATGGAAAAGGGATCGAAAAGCCAAATACGATAAGAATAGAGAGGGAGAGAGAGAGAGTGTGTGTATAATAAAGAGAATAATATTTTTTATTTTTATTTTTCTTTTCC
Organism: Sarcophaga rosellei; assembly: GCA_930367235.1. Classification (NCBI taxonomy): domain Eukaryota; kingdom Metazoa; phylum Arthropoda; class Insecta; order Diptera; family Sarcophagidae; genus Sarcophaga; species Sarcophaga rosellei. The sequence continues at coordinate 6,564,415 of OV884020.1, read as the reverse complement.
TTTCAAGTATAATTTTCGATAACATTATTAATAAGCAAACGTAGGCAGTTCATTTAGGTGCAGAGAGAAAAAAGAACTTGTATTCATAGAAAAACTAACGATTTTTTTCATCTTTTTTTTCAGCATCTTTCATGAGTTGCGTACGTTTTGTACGTTTTTCCTTTTGCGTTTTATTTATTTTGTTAACATGAGAGGGTTTTCATACATATATTGGCCAAGTATATTAATACTGATGATGCCTTCTTGTTGAATACAAAGCAAAGAAAGAATGAAAAAAGAAAATAAAAAACATAATTTGCAACATTTCAACAATAAAATGATGTCCAGTGTAGTTTTCTTTTTTTTTGTTTGTTTTGGGTCTGGAAAAAAAAGGTGGAAATCTACAAGTGGTTCGTTTCCACATGAGTTTTGCTGATACATCATATTTCTTCTTCAATATTTCTTATTGCAGAATTTGCTTAGTTTGCGAAAAGTAAGTTTTTCCATAAATTATTTGCATTTACGGGAGAAGTTATGAATTAAGTGAGAAAGGGTAACATGAATGCCTTAAGTGCGTGGTTTTTTGAATTTGATTTTTCTATTAATCGAAAAATTTTGTTTTAAAAAATTATGTTATCGATATCTATTTCATTAGAAATATAAGTTAGGGGGTAGCATCATTAGATTTAATCACAGTTATACACCTTAGAGTGGCGTCTTGTCGTTTGTAATAGAGCTTATTGTCCTTAATGAAATATTTTCCGAAATCAATTGTAGAGTGTAGTGAAGAAAGTATGTCTCAGGTCTCAGGATTTTTTCTCTGCACATGAGAATTTTAACTTTTTAGGTGGAAGTTTCCACGTATGTGAAGTTAGTTAGTGAATTTATATTCTTTTCTTTTATTAAGTTACCTGCGACTGTTGAGTTAATATAGCTGAAAAGCTCATAAAAATCGAAAAAAATTGGGTAACAATTTAAAGAAATATGCCATAAAGAATTCCAAAGCAGTTTCTCTTGCAGTCGAGCGTTATTAGGGACCGGAGCTATAGACGATGAAACTAATACAGGCGACGAAGCTAATATCTTTCTCATTATAAAAAATCAGAAAAGTCCAAGAAAAAAAAATGCTAGTCATCGACCAAAAAATGCAAGTTATCGACCAAATAATCGTCTAAAAAATGCAAGTTATCGACCAAAAAATGCAAGTCATCGTCTAAAAATATGCAAGTGATCATCAAAAAAATCAACAAAAAACTGTAATTGTATTTAAAAACTTCTTTTTTATTTATAAGTTATCGATAAGCTTATTATGCTGTTGTAATTTTTCATTAAGATGTTTGTGTTATCGTCAGACGCACTATATTCTTCTTTTTTGTTTGCATTTTATTAATCAATTTAAATTACCCAAAAGAAATTTAATTTATTTTACTGTGACATTTTTACTTTCCCTATATCTGACTTCTTATCAATTTCATCCTTTCTCTCTCCTTTTATTTTGTATATTATTATTATAATCCTTTTAAGAAACCATTTCTAATCTGTTATAAAAATTAACAAATTTATACCTTTAACAGGTTTCAACCACACACACACACACTATCTCGTTCCCTCTCTCTTAATTATTTATACACACACACGCAAATATAGGTTAATTTTCTTTTGCATTCTCTTGATTAAGTATGTTTTCTTAACAGTACAACCAACAACAATTCAAAGGCAAATAACCCAATAAAGAACAAAATTCACTACGACATATTAAATTAGGCAGAAAAGTGTTAAGCAAACACGTTTAAAACATTCTAACCGCAACTAAAACTAACACATATGCTTTCTGATAAGGAATTTCTCTTTAATTTCTAGGCACAAAGCGAAAGAGAGAGAGTGGGAGAGAGAAATAAAAACAAAACACTTAAAGAAAGAAACCATAAAGGCTTAGTAGCTTAAAGGGCTGGTTACCCATGCGTAAGAAACGTAAAATCGTAACGTATGTAGCCTTAAAAACGTTTGTGGAGTTATAGAAACGTTTAAAAAGGGACATAGGTCAACGAAGAATGTAAATAAAAACAAAACAAAACAAAACACACAGCTACATACACACGGACTCAACACAATGCAAAGAAATTGGTATACAGACATTTGCACTCATGTTCAACTGTCACGTTAAAACGTGAGAGAATTCTGTTTTATACAGATCGTTCCGTTTTGCTAACGAGAGAGAACGTTTCGGTAAGCGTTTACATTGCTCTCCATATGCTAAAAAGAGAACGGGCGCTACGGTACGTTACGTTACGTTTGGGTAACTCGCACTTAACTAAATGTATCTGGTACGTACGTATGTGGTACATAAGTACGTGAATGCATAGGGGAATGCTTTTAAATAAGTTTGATTAACTTTAAGTTTTAATAGCATTAATTGCTCTCTCTTTCTCTATCTCTTCTCCTGTCGCTTTGTAACTGTTTTTACATACATACATACATACATAATTGGCCATTACAACCCTTCAGTCAGGATTACGGCCTAGCTTCCCACAACTGTAATTGCTTTTATCTAGGCTTTATTGGTGTTCTTTAGTAGGGAATTTAATTGAATTTGCTTTTGTTGAGGTTTTAAAATGTTGTGATTTTGTTGGTCGCCTCACACCCCCCTTAATGCTAGTGTTACATGGTGTGTATGGGAGAAGGTAAAGGAAGAAAGTGTGGTTATTTGAGAATTTAGGGATTATAAAGTTGAAAAGTTTACCGTTTGTTTGTTGCTGTTGTTGTTGTTGTAGCTATTTAAATTACCTTAAAATGTGGTGATGGAAAAACAACAAAATTCCCGTTAAAATATTTAAGGTGTTTGGCCGCCTTTTATTTTCAAAACAAAATTTAAGCGTTTAAAACGAATAAGTTTTTCTGTTAAGAGAGAGAGAGAGAGAGGGAGGGAGTAATATGTGTGTGTAGGTGTGCTTAACAGTTATGAATATTAAAATGAGCTACAAAGTTTTTCTTTTAACTCAGTTTAATTGTTTGCCTTTATGCTGTGTGTATAAATATTTTCACATGGCATGCTTTTTTCACTCTCTCGTCGTTCTCTTGCTTTGGGTAAATCAATATAAAGTTTATGGTTTGTAGAGGAAAAGAGAGAGAGAGCGAGAGAGAGAGAGCGAAAGACCGAGATAAAGCGACAGGGACAGGTATTTAAAGAAAATTAAATAAAAGGCAAAGGCAAAGGCGAAGGCAAAGTTTATGACTTAAACACGTAAAATTTCTAAGGAAAACATCTGTAATTTATTATTTTATATAAAGGGCTATCCATTTCGTGGTTTCAAAAGTATGGGACTGGAATTCGACATCTGTCAAACTAAGTTGTGAAACCAATTTTTTTCTTTAAAGTTGAAAGTCTGACTTTGACGAAAATGGATCGCTTAACTATCACACAATGCATAAAAATTATCAAAACCTACTACAAAAATAGTGATTCTGCCACAGCTACGTATCGTGCTTTTTTGAACAAAATTTTCTTCAGCAATGAAGCACATTTCACACTCGGTGGGTATGTTAATAAACAAAATTGTCGTATTTAGGGTTCTGAGAATCCTCAAGTAATTGAAGAGAGGCCATTACATCCGGAAAAAGTCACTATTTGGTGCGCTCTTTGGTCCGAAGGTGTGATTGGACCTTACTTCTTCGAAAACGACGATGGAACGACTGTCACCGTCAATTCGGAGAGTTATGGTCATATGATAACCGACTCTTTTTTTTTGCCTGCTATTGAAGAATACGACTAGGAGAATATGTGGTTCCAACAAGACGGTGCCACATGCCACACAACTCGGGCTTTATTGCAAGAGACATTTCCTGGCCGCGTAATTTCTCGTCGTGGCAATATCAACTGGCCACCAATATCATGCGATTTGACACTATTAGTCTTATTTTTGTAGGGCTACGCGAAAGACCGTATTTATGCAGATAATCCTTCAACTCTTGAGCACTTAAAAACCAACATTCGTCAAGTTATGGCTGAGATACCGTCCAATATGTGTCAAAAAGTGATCGAAAATTACCTCAAAAGAATCAATGCTTGCAACACAACATTTGAATGATGTAGTGTTTCACACATAATGTCAACGTTCAAACTTTACAATAAAAAAGAAATATCAAAAAAAAATATTTTATATGTGTTTTATTTACGTTTACTTTTGAAACCACGAAATGGATAACCCGACATTTTTTTTTTTTTGCCTTAAACTTGATTAATATGGAGTGTTTTGATTTAACTTTTTCTTTCATTTAAATTAATGAATTTATTTCAGAATAAAATTTAATTTAATCGAGCAATTTAAATGATTTAAAGTGCAATTTTTACATTAGAAAAAGTTATGCTTTAAGAATAATAATGATAATTAACATCGACACTGGTACTGTTACTGTTACTCTTACCAGATCATAACATAATTTCTCTTTGTCTGTTATTATTTCTACTCTTTATGGTACCGAATTTAATCCTGATGGTAAACAAAGAAATTTAATACCTTCAACTTAGAAGAGTCTTTGGTTTTTGCATTTACATGTAAAGCTTTACAACAAAAAAGAAAAAACTTGGAAAAAAACACAGGATTTCACTCCATTAAAAACAAAAAAAAAACAGAAGGAATCCAAAGCCGATTAAATTCTGTTATTTTATACAGTAAATGTAAACGTATTACAGTGTGTGGTTGTGGACGTGTGTGTATGTGTGTCTATTATTCCACCATAAAGGTAAAGAGTTTTAATATTTCCCAAGAAGAAGAAGAAGAGCGAGTACATGTTACCTACCATACAATTATTAAAGAGCATGAAAGAGAAAAATGACTTGTAATATAATTTAGAGAAACATATTTGATCGTTTACTTGTATAAGGAGATATTGTAGTTGTTATGGTGGCATAGCATTGGAATCGAGAGAGTAAGAAAAATTGTTGTAAACAAAACATTATAAATTGAAAATTCTTAGCTTTCTACATGAGGAATTTTCATAACAGTATGTATGCATGTATGTATGTATGTATATGCTCGGTTTATGAGATAAGACAATTGCAGTGCTGTTAGAGAAATACAATGCAAGCGACAGGCGTTCAACTACTCAAATATTTAAATAAATATGATTTTTAAAAGAAAAAAATACATTTTTTCAGATTTTTTTCTTGTTTTTAAAATTTTTTTGACATCTTCAAATTGCATGTGCAATTGTTATTACTCTTCTTGCCACTTGCTTATGTTGTGGTGATAATTTGCAACCATACAACCATCGTTTGGCTAAAGTGTCATCATTTATCTTTTTGAGACACGTAAATAATGTACTTGGGTACACTGTACATGTACATTTTTTATACATATTTCATACTCGTATGCCATACACGTTTCCTGTTTCTTTACTATTCTTTTCTTTTCTTTATCCTTCGTTTTTGTGTTGCTTCAATTGATAAATACATATGTACATACGTGTAAAGGGAATGGAAACTGAAATTGTTATTGTTGTTTTTTATGACTGTACAAGCATAAGTATAAGTACAAGAAAAAATATTTATGCTGGACAAAACCAGCTTGAGGCAAAGAAATTTATTGCATTTTCATATATATGCATCATGATGTAAAAACTAACTAGAAAATCTAAATAAAATAGAAAAACATTTTTCCTACATGCGACAAAGTGATAACAAACTATTTGAAATATGAAACTTAATGTAACAAATTGTTGTAAAAAAAAATTAAAAACAAGGATAGTACTTGAAGAAAAGTTGGATATTTTTCCATTGTTTACATTAGGTAAACAAAATCTTAAAGTTATATATGTTGACTTTAGTTAAAAATTTGGATTTTTAACATTGTTTACATTAGGTAAGGAAATTTTTAAAGTTATATCTGCAGCCATACATATTTTTAATAAAATTTTTAGTGTTGACATCATTGTTTACATCCAGTAAAGGAATTTTTGAAGTTATTTCTGCAACCATATATATTTTTAATACAATTTTTATTAAAAACAATGAAATTTTATAAAATGCATAAGGAAAAAATACAACAATTGCAATTTTTACAGTTTAAATCAATTATTTACATTATTTACATAGTAGTTTACATCGTCTTAATATTGAAATTAAACCGAATTTAATTTTCTTTTTTGATTTTCTGAATAATTTTTGTAAATTCAAGCCATTTACATAAATTTTTATTATTGACATCACGTAAAGAATGAATTTTTTCAGCTGTCAATGAGAAAAACAGTTATTTGCACAGTGCTTGACCTGACTTAAACCGTAACTACAATACTATTTTCAACATATTTTTTATGGTTTACATTGTTTACCTAGTAATTTACTTGATGCTTATGAAATATCAATAAATTTTGAGTTATTCCTTAAATTTTTATTGTTAATGCCATGTAAATAATGAATTTTTACAATGAAGAGGGGAAAGTAGCAAATATATGTAGTTTTTCATAGAGTCTAGAAAACTATTTTACCACTTTTTTATTGTTAACACTTTTTAACCTAATTGTTTACATGATGTACAATATTTACCCATGTGAAAACAATGAATTTTTACATGAGTCACAACTGTTGACATAAGCCAAGTATTGTAAATATGTATAAGGAATTTCAATTAATTTAGCTTGTAAATTTTCATAAATTACGGTTATATTAATTGTTGACGTCAGGTAAACAATTCCTTCTATTAAGACAATTGATGTAAAAATTAAATTAAATTTCAATTTAAATCCTTATTTTTATTGAAAAATATGAAATTTTTTAAAATCATTTACATAATTTACCTTATGTAAATAATTAATTTATGTAAAAAATTTACATAATTTACCTTAAGTAAATAATTGACTGGTAAGTATTTATGCTACTAGTTCCCAAAATGTATTAAAAAAATAAGTAAATAAAAAAATTCCTGTATTTTTAAATTTTCTATGAAATCTTGAAATTTTCCTCATTCTTCTTTGGCCACTTAATAAAACAGAATGAAAACTTTAATAAATAAGAACGATTTTCCTGTTTATGTCACTCTGCAATTTACGACATGTTAGACTGACATGCAACCTATATAAAAATAACAACAACAACGACTACTACTGCAAATAACATGATTTTTACATTTCAGGTTTTATTTTTATTTCTGTTTCTAAGAAAACAATCAAATTAAAATCTTAAATTATTTAAAGTGAGAAAGTCAGAAGAAAATAAGAAAATATATTGCATGTCAACAAATATTTACACGCTACCAATGATAAAAGAATAACCCCTATGTACATACATATACTATACCGTACATTATTTACATGATGTAAGACATGTAAACAAAGTTTAAAATTGTAGAATTTGCTTGTATTATTAAAATTTGTTCAAAAATATATTTAAATATATGAAAAAAGTAAATGTTTACATGATGTAAACAATTAAAATGAAAGAAAATGTTTGTATAAATTTCCATAAGCATTGTTTACATGATATAAACAATGAAACTTTATAAAATAATACGATAATTTTTGTAAAAACAATAATATTTTTACAATTTCTAAACAAAAAACTTCATACATTACATTGTTTACATAATGTAAATAATGTCAACAATAGTGTTAGTTCTTTACAATATGTTTGCTGAACATTTCAGAGATGAAAAGTTCAAATATTACATTGTTTACATAATGTAAACAATTAAGTCCAATATTTACATAGGGTAAATAAAAATTTTAAATTAAATATTTGAGAAAATTACATGAATTTATAAGAAATACTTTAAATTTTAGTCTTTATACCACTTGATCCTTGAAATTTGCTTCAATTTTAAAGAATTTAAGAGAGAGAGAGAGAGAGGGAGAGCGAGAGAAAACAAGAGATATAGATTTCACACAAACACATTTACGAGAAGAAAAAAAATTAAAAAAAAGAGAAATTCAAGAACGTTAATCTTTAATTACAAGAAAACTTGACAAAAACAACACTTACAATTACAAGAAAAAAAAAAAAAACAAAACACGACAGCCTTAGAAATATGACACAACAGTAAATGACATGAGACTCCTTGAACAAAAATAAACACCCCAACCATTAGAGTAATGGTAATAGAAATAGTGGTGTTAACAACAACGGCGACAACAACAATTAAGTTGTTGTTTTCTTTTTTTATAATGGCAACAAGTTGCTAGAGAAGAAAGTCACGAGAGAAGAAAATAAAAATGTCACACTTATTTTATGTCGTAATGAGTTGAACAGGTCAATAACACATACAAAATTCTCAAGGCTATTAAGCACGCTCGCTGTTTGCACGCATACATTGAAAAATATAAAAAATATTATACACTCACCACTACTCATTTACTGCTACTGTGTATGAAGCAATACGATACTTAATAATCTTTGTGTATATATCGGGTTATTTCAATAGCGGTATCTAAACCGTCGGTCTGGTAAGGCGGTTTAATGTTAAATACCTTCTATGTGAAGTTTCATTGATTTAGCGAAAGTTTTTGATCCTGCTAACAAGCGAAAAAAGCATACACTGAGCTACAAAAGTGATATTTCTTTCGAGAATTATGATATGATTATAATCGTCATAATCGACCTACTACTGTGCATGGTCTTGACAAGATTATTAAAAATTTGTAGAGATTGAAAGCGTTATGGCATAGGCCAGGTCCACTGTTGAGAATATCTTTTCTCTTGGGGAAAATGTCATAAATTGGGTGCCTATCCTGCGGATCAGTGCTTGTCTATATGAAGTAAGTAATTAAGTAAGCCAAGTAGCCATTCACAACTCTGTAGTGAACAGTCAATTGGTCACAAACGACCGTTGGACTGGTTTTCATTGGACTACGTCAAAGGCTGTATGTCTAGTCGGCATTTGAAAATCCATATTCCTCATTCAATACTGACGATAAGCAGCATGAAACGTGCTAAAAGGAGAACGGAAACTGTATCTCAAAATCTTCAATCTAGAGACCATCATTGAAATGACATGGTAAATGATCCATTCATTCTAATGAAATAAAAGTTTCATCGAAAACATAGCCTTCAAAGTATTTTATTTAAAATATAAAATTTGTAAACGAAAAAGGATAACCCTTTAGGTTTATAAGTCATCAGAAAAATATTTTCATAAATAAATACGTTTTTAGAATTCCTCATTCATTCTGTCATTTACTCTTTTTGTTTTTAGGATACAAAAACGGTTTATTTGAGAAAGAGAAATCATGCTGGATCATTAGTAGTTTACATATCCTGTGTAAACATAACTTTCACTCACTCACTCTCTCGCTCTTTATCTCTCTCTCATACTCTGACTATGTTTGCGTTTATAATTCACTCAAAAACTTGTATTAGTGATGAGTAAACTGTTTTGGCATCTTTTACTTATGCATACTACTCGTATATTAAAGTATGCATACTTGCTCTCTCTCCCTATTTTTTTTTTGTATCGTATCTTCTCTAACTGTGTTCTAAATAAAGTTGTTGTAAATGTTTGTTCATAGCATTGTGGATGTGACTTTTACTAGATTTTATTATGGCGCATAACTTAACTTGACTCTTCATCTTCTTTTCCTTCCAGTTTGGTTTTTTGTTTCATCTCCTCTTTTTTTCTCTCTTTTTTTTTCTTCGTTATATCTGCCTTTTTTTCTTTGCTAAATGGCTTGATTATGTTTATGAATAGAACTTGTTTGTTCATGTTTCATTTTTGTAACAGCATTACGTTGATGATTTGATTTGATATTATGCTGGTTGCTGTTGTAGTTGTTGTTAGTGTAGTTTCATCGCAGTTATTATGTGCAATATTTCTCCTAAGAGAATTATTTTTGCCTCTCTTCTACTCCTTCTTTTTTACTTTTTTTGCTTTGCTTTGCTTATGAAATAAAGATAAATTACAAAAGTTTTGCTCTGGTCTATTAAAAAAACGAAGACGAGACTTTTATTAATCAAAACAAAATATGAAGAACACAAAAGTTATTGAATATGACACCAAAAAGAGAGAGAGAGAGAGGGGGGAAAAGTATTTAATATGATTTAAACACAATACAAGCAAGCACAACAATTTTACAATTGCAGCCTATGGCAGCAAAGCAGCAATGTATAACCAAAAACAAAATTAACACTTCACTAACTCTTTGGCGTTATATTTCATACAACGCCAGAATTACTACACACATACATACATAATTGGCCATTACAACCCTTCAGTTAGGATTACGGCCTAGCTTCTCACACCACTTATGTTGTGTGCCTTAATTTTATACTAGAGTGGCGGGACCTACAGTTTAACGTCGACTCCGAACGACAGATTTTTGAGACACTTTTTCATGACAGGTTTATTTACTCTCAGAGTTTTTGACAGAAATCTGCTGAGAAGAAGTCGCCTAAAGGAATATTTTTTTTTTATATTTTGTTTTGATGTCTGGCCTGGAGCTCGAACCCGGGTTTTACGTCTAATAAGCGAACACACTACCTACTAGACTACTAGATTACGCGAGAGATTACTGCATTTGCTGCATTGCGTTTATTGTGTTTACAGCAATAGGATTTAAATTTAAGGCCGATAATGAAGTATTTACAGTTGAGTACAAAAACTCTACACACAGCAAAAGATTGAAAGAGTTTAGAAAACTAAATTGACGCCGTAGTCTAGTAGTCTAGTGTGTTGGCTTGTTAGACGTGAGGCCATGGTTTAAACCGCAGCTCAAGCATTTCCAACAAAACCAAATATGAATAAATATATCTTCGGGGACCTGCTTTCAGCAGATTTCTGGTAAAAACTCGGAGACTGAAATAAAATTGCCATGAAAAAGGTTCGTTAGGAGTTGAGTTCAAAACTGTAGGAGCTCTGCCACTTCTGGGTAACATTACCGCACAGGCAACATAAGTGGTGTGAGAAGTTAGGTCGTAATTCCGACTGTGAATGGTTGTAATGACCAATTATGTATGTGTGTTATGCAAAAAACTAAATAATGAGGAGCGCCTTTATTGTGAATGTTATTGTAACCAAGACCAAAAAAATTAAAATAAAGTAATAAATGCATGTATGATATGTATGTTTATTTTACTTAATACTATGCGTAAATCGCTATAAACGCCATTATTGAGGTCAATATTCCATATAAAATTTCAATTAATTATTGCGCAATAAATACGCAAATTGTTATAATATTGATTAAAACTTAACATACACCACTGTCATAAGTACGTTCAGTGAGCATATTACAGTTTTCCTAACATTTTCTGTTGATATTTGACAACTCAAATGTCAACGACGACAAACAAAAAAAAAAAAAAAAACAAAACAAAAAACAAAAACAATGTTGTTGAAACAACCACCTGCTTTGAATGTCTGAACACTTAAAATATTGTACTCAATTAATCGAATATTGGCTCAATAAACGTACATGTCTGAACATAGTATTACTGTATTTTAATTTAAATAGCAAATAAAAGCTGTAATATTTATAAAGAAAAAAAAACGTTATAATAATGCAATACAAACGTATGATGAATACTAATTAGTTGACCACCAACAATCATACGTTACGCTTTAATAAATAAAACTCAAAGAGAATTGAACACTTTAAAGCCTTTAAACTTAAAAAAATAAAATAAAAAATTCCGTTTAAAACATTACATCAAAACTTAATAAATTGATGAGCTTTTCAATTAAATATAAATTTAAAAACAATTAAAAAAATAACGTTTAAATTGTTAAAAAGAATAAGTTTTCTTTCTCTTACATTTAACACACATTTTTGTCCACTTACTACATACATATTTTGCTGCTTAACAAATATTATCGCACAATATTATTAAAAAAAATAAAATAACAAAATATGTATATAATGAGCATATAAGAGATATAAAATCATATTTCATATTTTACTTGATGATATTAAATGCTTTCAACAAGCTTGTCTATGTGCCTTAAGGGGCATTTAACAATTAACTTAATGCTAACAATTAATAAAAAGCAAAAAAATAAAAACAACAAAACATAAAACTGTAGAAAATGTTAATAATTTATCATTAAATACAATACAACACAACACTCATACAGCTCTTACTGCCAAGTACTACTTATGTATGTATGTTACCTACTGTGTCTTCTCTCGCAGTCTCTAGCACTCTCTCTATCTCTCTCTTAGTAGAATACAAATATTGTTACACAAATACCAAGAATATTTTCATTGAGCATATGAGTACTTCTATACTTCCATACATACGTAGTATAGACACACACCTGCTGATGTTTTGACACATTACATCCTCATAAATCAACTACGAGAGGCTATAATAGTGGTTTATAGTCAGGTTTTGTTTTTGTTCTTCTCAATATGCATATGCAAACACAAACACACACACTTATGTACCAGCTCGAGTATTTATTATTACGAACCGGTAAAATGTTTGCATTTGTAAAATAATAACAAAAAAATGGGTATGTTGTGTGTTGTTGTTTACACAGAGAGAAATGAATGCTTTAATGGTTTTCTCTTTTATTTTCTCCCTTTTGCAATACACAAAACCTTGTCATTTTAATTGAAATTTATTCGCTCAGAAACTCACAAAAAAAAAAAAAAAAAACAAAACAAACAAAATTAGTGTTGAAACGACAAAACAAAAGAGATTTATTTGTTTGTACAAACAACAAGAACTACAGTTTTATCAGTGTACAGACGTTTGTTTACACATTCATACATAAACAAGTGCGAGAGAAAGTGGTACTCTGTTCTGCAGCTGATTCAATCAAATATTACACAAAAACAAAAAACGACAGAGAAACAATACTTCAAGAGCATTTTTTTGTATGTGTGCGTGTGTGTGTGGTTTCAACAACCGCAACCATCTCTATTGAAAACCGAAAACACAAGCGACAATTTCATTAAAGGTATGGGAGAGAGAAAAAAAAAAAATTGTAGAGCATGTGTATGTGTGTGTGTAAGAGAGTGTATTTTAAATGTGTGTGCTGTATAATAAAAATGGCGTTAAATAAATCACGTATTTGTTATTGTTGCTTGTATGCATAGTATGACAGTTAATTTTTTTTGTTTACCATTTCGTATGCAATTAAAAGGCGAAAATAAATAAAAACAAAACAAAACAAAACATAATGCCTTATCGTTGGTAAACAACAACAACAACAACAAAGAGACATGGAAAGAATTTATCCTACAAAGAGATAAACAGAGAGAAAGAAGAGAAATGTAAAGCAAGCAATTAGAAAAAAGAGAAACAATATTGATGTGATAAAATCTCCATATGGGGCCATAAAATAAACAAAAAACCGTTAACATTAGCACAAAGCAATACATTTAAGAGAGATGGAGAGAGAGAGAGAGTCACACTGTTGGTAATTGTTATCATATGAGTAAACTCAGTGTTTGTTAAAATTGCCTAAACTTTAAACAATTTTAACAGTTTAAAAATATTTTTTATTTTTCTTTCCATTATTAAATATTCATATTCATATTGATTTTAAGTTACATGTGTTTACTTAGTAAATTGATTGCATAAATTTGCGTTGTTTTTATTACCTTTGCTTGAACAAATATTTGCTGAATTTTAAAATTATTTATTAATTTAAAAAGAATTTAAATTGAAAATAATTCAACTGTTTAATTAAGGTTAAGCAAATAAAAAAATGATTAAAATAAAAGACAGTAATTGTTACTGATGGTTTTCAATCAAGCCTAACTTAAACTCAAATGATCTCATTTAAATGTGTGTGAAGATAAATTCAAATTTAACTAGCAAAGACAATAACCCAATATTTTAATAGAGCTAATGTTAGAGTTAACAGAGCAATGTTAAGTGGTTAACAGAAAATGCGAAAAATAGTCAAGGAAGAAATCACCCAAATATACGATATCAGGGATATGCTGGGGATATCTGACTATATACAAATTGTAGCCTAAGGTGTCCCTAATAAAACCCAATAAGTGGTATATCTCAAATAATTTTAGAACTGGAGATATTGGGCTTCAAATATACCCTATGTTAACAGTGTCTGGGTAGGATGACGGATGATGGATATTGCCCAGTTAATTGTTAACCACTTAACATTGCTCTGTTAACTCTAACATTAACTCTGTTAAAAAATTTTGGTTTTTGTCTTTGCTAATTAAATTTGAATCTCAGTTAAACAACTCAATTAATGTTAAAAAAGTTGTGGAGGAAGTAAAAAAAAAAAAATACATTTCTTCTCTTCCTTTTTGTAACAGCCTGTAAATTTAAAAGAAATTAAAACGCAGCTGGCTGCATTTGAATTTCAGGAAAAAAATTATAAAAAGAAAAGACAACAGCAGTTGTAGTAAGAAAAATTCTAAATTGGAAAAGTTTGATTTTTTTCCTTTAAACACAACAACAGTTTCATTGTATTGGAAAAACAAACTTCGAATGAAACAAAAACCAAAACAAAAACAAAAACAACAACATATTGTACAGTTAACCTAAATAGAAATGTAAGAGCGAAAGAGAGAGAGAGAGAGAAAAAACGGAAATCAGCAAATGTGTGTGTGTTTGTGAGTAAGTATTTCTTTACGACATTTTAATTAACAGTTGGCAACGACGATATCAGCAGTTAAAAAAGAAAAAAACAGAAAACAAAACAAAACAAATCGGAAAAAGTATAACAAGATAACAGAATCAACAAATAAATTAAAGTTACAAAAATCTTGTTACATTTTGTAGAGTTTTTGTTTTTGTTTCTCTAAAAGAGAGAGTTGAAGGAAAAGTTCTGAAATAATAACAGCAACAGTTTGAATTTAATTCACAGTAAAGGGTAAAAATATACAAACAACAAAAATTAAAAAATAAAAATTAATAAATTAAAGAAATTCAGTTTTAAATTCAATTCCAACAACAATGCAGTAAAAATCGAAGTCTTTTTAAGAAAGTCAAGCTTATCAGTTGTTAAATATCTTTCATCTGAGGTAGCATGTATTGAGTGAAACATTTGCTTGCCATTTACAAATAAGAAGAACTGGTTGAGGTTCAACCGGATTTGGAAGACCCATACACTCCTATTAAAACAAATTTTGATGTATTGCGATAGCAGTTGAGAGTACATGGGCTGTTGGGAGTTTGTGGCGGGGGCTGATTGTTGCACAAAATCTTAGATAAAACTGAAAAGGGACAATATTATACCTTGTATTTGTGATTACCACACTTAGTCTAATGGGCAGACATACATGGCGCCTAGCCGAGGATTTTTCGACTACTGCAGGGGGCTTGAAGGCGCTCTTTAAGGTTCTAACTCGAAATCATGACCACAAATTGCCACTAATACACCAGATTTTAATCTCTTAAAGCTCTATACGAAAAAGTTTTATATGTAACATATAACAATCGAAAAATATGCAAAAAAAGGGTTAAAAATTACTACAGCAGAAGTGATTTAAAAGTTTTTGAGTGTTACGAGACCTAATGTACAAGGACTGCGCAATATTATAAACAAATTTCAAGATACAGGAAGCGTTACATAATTTGGTTAGGCTAGTGCTTCATCGCAATGCAAGCCCTGATTAAAATATCGCTTGTGTTAGCAGAAATGTGTAGGCAATTGGGCCTATCCTACGGCTCATTTATGTAAATTCACATCGAAATTCATATAAAGCTCGACTTTTGTGGCATTTATAGGTATCAGATCATTAAAAAAGTCTTATATCTCTCAGTTAGGTGCTAGGGTGACGAGCTTTCAAAGTTGATTTTTTGGATTTGTTGTATATGGAAGTCGGAGTACCCAAGATTGATACTGGGAAAGACATTACATCCATTATAAGTAACTATATGGCATGCATTCCTTAGATATTCATTTAAATGACATTGTAATTCAAGCATAATTGCTATGGTCAGATGATCTGGGTATGTACACTGCAGTTCAATAAAATAGATTCACCATGATCAACATCTTGCAATTAATTAAAGAAGAGTTACGCTTCAAATTTTTGAAATGTATCGGAATTATATTCACAAGAGGCCAGTAAACAAAGTGCAGTGACTTTTTTACATATATGTACTCCTTTGCATAAGAGATGTCTAGTAAACCTTTCGGAGAGCAGGTGAATCTATTTTTTTGAACAGCACTGATAATAATTTTCTATGGAAATCATCTTTATGTGTGTTGTATTTAATTGAAGTTTTAAAATTCGAAAATGTATTACTTTTTACTTTTTTCTAATAAAAAATATCGTTTTAAGTAGGTATAAAATTACAAGCTGTATGATTAATTTTAATTGTGAGTGTATACCTATTATAATTTATAAAATATAATTTATAAAATTTAATTTAAATTAAAAAATTCAATTACTTACCATTTTTTTTGATGAGTTTGAATTTTAGATCTGCTACTCCAAAAAGCTTCAATTTTCACTGTACTAATTATTCATATACAATAAACACACCACTACATAAACACTAATCACTTGTCGTTAAGCTTTTAAATTTCTTTTTCTTACTTTACACTCTCTTTAAAATTTCCCTTAAAAAGATCTATTTATTCTGTACGAAACATTTAATTAAAGTTCTCTTGCTTGAACTGTTAAATTTAACATTAATTCGTAAGGGAGAAAACAAAAACAACAAAAATATCCCACACACTTCCAATACAATTCCACTTGGGAAATTCCTTAGAGACACTTTTGCAAATGGTTGGGGATGACAAAAGAAAAAACTGATAATCATTATGTACATACACATAGATTTTGTTGTTGTTGTTATATTCTTAAACATTTCCTATATATACATATGTATGTACATACGTATATGGTGTTTCCCGTTATTTTTTTTATTTTATTGTGAAATTCCAATTTCTTTGACATTTTTTTTTGGGTTGTGAATTATTTTTTTTTTTGTAAATGATTTCAATTTCAACGTGACAAGCGTGATTCTTTTTTTTTCGGTAATCTGTTGTGTAATCTTTTGTTTGTTAACGCACTTTATACACTTATGTATATACATACATCCATACACACATGTTTTAATATTTACAAGACACTTGTAGTTTTTGCTTCTTTTTTTATTCCCAAGAGACTTATTTTTCGTTATTTTTTAATACAAATAAACATAAAAAGAAACACGGAAAATTAAATTAACATTTGCTGCCGTTTTTCAAATCACACACGAGTTTTTAATTAAAAAAATTGCCAATAAAAATTGATTAACAAAGATTATGCACGCGTATGCAAGCAAACATAAGTACCAACTGCTCTGCTGTTATTTTATTTCTCTACTCACTCCTTATGTAGAAGAGTTAAATCAACAACAACAACAATAACATGCCTTCTATACAGCAATTGAGTAACATAACACAAAAGAAACAAAAAACAATAACAACAACACGCACAATATCACAAGCCAAAAATCAAATCATCAAGAGACACACAGCAAAAACAACAACAAAAACAAATTCCCTATTGCTACTATTAAATAGCCAATGCACACACATTATGTATGACAAAGGGAGAGCGAGAGTATTATAGCGGAAATTTACATACATATTTTTTTTGAAGATTTTCGTTAAGTTTCGTTGTTTTTTCTTATGTAGGGGTTAGTGGTTATTGTTGAAACTGCAAGTCAATTAGTCTAGTGCGTTTGCTTTATGGTGTCGTGGTCTTTTTTTTTTGTGTGGTGTTTGTGAAAAGAAAAAATCTGTGATCTTGTGAAAATTATAATTGTGAAATAGTATGTAAAATATTGTAATAAAAAAAAAGAATATGAAATGAGAAAAGAATAAAAATTAATGCAAGTACAATGGATAAACAAAAGGAGAATATCTATGTAAGTACAACAACCATTATACAATATGAATAAGAAAAATGCAACAATTTTTTATCGTACCTTAATCAATAGAAAGTATAATTAAAATTAAAAGAACAGCCATTCATACATACAAACATTAAATATAGAAAGTTTGATTGTAATAAAATCCTATAATATGGCTATTCACATTGAAAAGTTATTAAAAAATTCTTATTATATATGAAATCATACATATTTTATGCCAAATGGCTTTGCTTTTTGCTTAGCTTACCTCTTTTACTTAATTTTGTCGCCATTTAATTTAGTTTCTTTCTTTTCTCTACACCTATATACATAGTACATATATATCTGCATACATATTTTGTTCTTGTTTACTTATGTATTTTCTTGTTTCCTATACCTATGCCCCGCTGGACATACATATGTATGTATATGTATTTGATTAATTGTTGCATATTGGCAATTGCCACTGTTTGTTGTTGTTGTTGCTTCTCTTGTTGTATTGCCAATTGCCACTGTTTGTTGTTGTTGTCGCTTCTCTTGTTGTATTGCCAATCGCCACTGTTTGTTGTTGTTGTCACTTCTCTTGTTGTATTGCCAATCGCCCCTTGTTGTTGTTGTTGTTGTTGTTCTCTCTCTCTCTCTCTCTCTTTTATATTAAATTTTTGTTACTCAAACGAAAAAAAGAAGCAATTTTTCGTTCAATTTTTTAATTTTGTTTCACTATTTTCGCTTTTTTACTTTTTTCTATTGAAATTTACTACCGTACCGTTAGTATTTCACTATCAGATTTTTCCAATTTTAGTTGAGAATTTTTTATTTTGGGCAAACATCAACAACAACAACACAAATCTTTCAATATATCAAATCTATACAACATACAGTTAGTCAACAACAAGAAAATTAAAACACTTACACTCAGTAACAAAAAATTTTTATGCTTCAAAACATTAACAGAATTTAAAGTTTTCTTTAAACTGCATGTCTTTACTTTTTCACATACACTGTAAAATCCCTTTTGCTAAAACATAGTACTCTGTTTACCTTGCAAACATATTGCACACATGTTCTTATGTGTGTGCATGCTTTTACTCCAACAAAATTTCCAACGTTTAACACAAGAGTATCAATGTAAAATGTTTCTTCTTTTTTTGGTTGTTGTTGTTCTGTTTACATATTTGATTTGTTACGTTTTTTCTTATTACCAAGTTACTCTCTTCTCTCTCTACCCACATCGCACAAAAAAAAAAAGAAACGTTATTTATATGCATATTTCTAAATATGAACAGTAAAAGCTCTTTATAAAAACATTTCTTCGTTGTTTTTATTTTCCAGTGATTTGCTTGTTTTGTTTTTTTTTTAACGAAAGATGAGTTTTTTTTTTAAATGAAAAGGAATTGTTTACAGAGATTTGTTCTGTTTAGATTTCTGTTGTTGTTTAAAGTCTGTAGTGTTCAACTGTTATGCTTCTCTGTTAATGGTAGTTGAAATGAGTTTCCAATACAAGTAAGAGGGAATTTTTTACAATAGGCGGTGAGCGTATGTAAAACATTTTATTGCAAGTATTTTTTTTATACAGTGTTTGTTTATGGTTTACAGACTCAGTAGATCTCTGTTATGATACATAAGTATGTAAAGAGCATTACAGATAAAGGAAGATGTTGTTTGTAAAGAAAACATTTCAAGGCAATTTCTTTGTTAACATTTTATGTAGTTTAACATGAAAATTAAAAAAAGATCACTTTTAACAGATACAGATACAGTATGTGTCTGTTTAAGAAAGTTTTCTCTGTTTACATTTTATTTCTATTTTTATTACGCTTTTTATGTTAAAGTTTGTGTGGTTTGCTTTATATTTTTAAGGGCATTTTTTATGAATTTTTTTTTTGGATGACAACAAGGGATATTTTGTTGTTGTTGTTGTTTATGTGTGTGTGGGTATGTGTGTGTTTCATTTGGCGTTTTGTTATGCCAGTTTTGTGTGTGTTGACAGGATATTTGTTATGCTAACGGTAAATTAAATTTTATTTCCGTTTCGGTTTCTTTTTTTGGTTCAGCCATTGCTGTTGCTGTTATTTATTTTTTTTACATTGTATTTGTATGTATGAGAGTGAGTGTAGACATGAAAAACATGCAATCATTTGTGATTTTAATTTGATTTGTTGTTACAAAAAAAGAGTCAGATTTTGTATTATTTCTAGTCCATTTTGGGTTGAAAGCATTTTTTCTCATTTTTACATATTTCGTTGGTTGCGTGGGGTTTATTTTAAATTAATTTATAGCGTCATCAAGAGAGCAAAAAAAAAGAATTAAATTAAAGGTTATGTTTTAACACAAAAAAAGAAGTTTACATTTTAAAAGCTTCAAATGTTAATAAATATTAAAAAATGTAATAAAAAAAAATAAACATTATTTACAGTGTTATTAGCGTAAAAACCTGTCTGTCATTATGGTTTTTTTCTCTTTTTTGTTCTTTTGCTTCTCAGTTGTAAGTCTTATCACCGTTAAATTTTATTCCTTATTTTTTTTTTTTTTTTTGAATTTATTTGAATGCCTTTTGTTGCCGTAATAAATTTCTCTTCTTGTCATTTATTTATTTATTTATTTATTTTTTATCATTTTTAATAAGGGTTGAGTCCTTTTTGGCCATTTTTTCATTGTTGCCCGTTCGTCATCGTCCTTTTTTTTGTTTTATTGGTTTAGTCTTGTCATTCGATAAAATAAAATTTTAATAGACCTGCTGCTTAAATTTATTACCATATTGGATATTTTCATTTCATTTTGAGGCTTAATCTCGTTATAAAAAATGCTTCAAACATATTTTAAACGAGGGCAAAAAAAGAACTTTAATCATATGCCCAGGAGAGCGTTTAAAAGAAACTCTTTTTGGTTTATGGTGTATTGAGTCATTTTGTTTAATTTTCTTTGGAAGAAAAATGAAGGCAAAGAAGGCAAGGATGTCATAACAGGATAAAAATAGATTTTAAGGGATTTCCTTATCAAAATGAGTATAAAATGTTATGAAAATTCTTTAGAAGCAAGATTATTGCGAGTATTCTTCGCCATGTTCATTTATCGATTTCTATTAATGCGAATGGCAGTGCTTATTCGATAGCTTCAAACGTTTTCCTAAATCTTTGGTTTTAATTTATAGCCCATTAGTTACTCTAGGCATCCAGCAATGAAATCCGATGTGTGTAAAGATAAATTCAAATTTAACTAGCAACGACTAAAACCAAAAATTTTAACAGAGCTAATGTGAGAGTTAACAGAGCAATGCTAACTGGTTAACAGAAAATACGAAAAAAAGTCAAGGATGAAATCACCCAAATATACGGTATTAAGGACTTGCTGCAGATATTTGACTATATACAAATTATAGCCTAAGGTGTCCCTAATAAAACCCAATAAGTGGTATATCCCAAATAATTTTGGAACTGGAGATATTGGGCTTCAAATATATATACCACATACCCACTCAATAGTCCATGTGATTGGGTATAATTGCTGCGAATGCTTTAAAGTCGATAAATGAGGATTATATGCCACATTTTCACTAAAGGAAGTGATACTATCGGCAGTGTATACATTGCGATGATGCACACAGATAGGAACTCTTCAAATACATATCTAAAGGGTGTTTTTTATAGAGGTATAGATCTTTAAGTTGGCATTACTTTTCAAGATGGCGATTTAACAGCTGTCAAGTGATTTATTCTCAGTTTGGTTTGGCAATTCATCATGAATCGACTCACGACTGAACAACGGTTGCAAATATTGCACTTTTATTTCGATTTATTGAAAGACACGTTTGGTGACCGCCTAATTTCACGTTTTGGACCTGTGAATTGGCCTCCAAGATCTTGTGATTTAGCACCGCTAAACTACTTTCTGTGGGGCTATGTAAAGTCATTGGTCTATGCGGTAAAGCCACAAACGCTTGACCATTTGGAAGACATTCGCCGTGTTATTGCCGATATATGGCCACAAATGTCGGAAAAAGTCATCGAAAATTGGACGTCCAGATTGGACGACATCCTCGCCAGCCGTGGCGGTCATATGCCAGAAATCATATTTAAAATGTAATGCCACAAGATTATCTTTCGGATAAATAAAATTCATGTCAATCGAATAATCTATCGTTATTTTATTGCAACTTAAACTTCTATACCTCTATAAAAAACACCCTATACATTGTCTTGCCAATTCCGTGCGTAGTAGATCGATAATTTTCGAAAAGTGGCCTCTTTTGTATCACCACTTTTGGAGTAAGTTTTATACTAGTTTTGCTCATTATTCGTTTGTTAAGCGATTCATATTCCTAAATGGTAGGCAAATCTTTCCTGAAATTAATGTACCACACTTTGTAACTTGTCACGACGGCGCGACGCTGACCATACATCATCACCATCGTTCACGAACACTCAAGTGAACAAGGAAATTAATGTCGGGTATAGGAGGCATCGGCCTCTGTGGACGATTAAGTCACTGCCGTATTTACACGTCTTCAGACGCTGTGATGAATCAAGTTACTGACGCATATACACGACACCCGTGGCTTAACGTGGATTAACAACTGACAGCCTTGCCTGATCTGGAGGCACGGGGTTTGTCTATAAAATCCATCATTTATTATTCATTAAGAAAGTAATTTTATTGCAGAAAAACAGAAAAACAAAATCCTATGAAATCAATCATGATTTAATTGGCAAAAATAAACAGAAAAAATAAAAACACACTTCCATACATACACGCTCCCAACACTAAAAGAGTAAAAACTCCAAAGAGAATTTCTAACAGTTGTTTAATTGATAACGGCCAAGAGAGAGAAAGACAGAGAGTAAATACATAATCCATCATATTTTCAATTTTATTTGTTTATGTGTTCTTGTTGTTGTTGTGTGGTTGTTGTTGTTAATAAAAGTAATTGATTAACCACACAGCTGTGCTCTGATTATTCCAATGACCGATGGTTACGCTAACATAATTTCACGATTTCACTCTCGCTCTCTCTCTCTCTCTCTCTCTCTCTCTTTCTGTCTTACACTGTTTTATAATCCTTGTGTTCTATATTCTCTGTTCTCTGTTCTCTGTTCTTTTTATTTAATTTAGAAATTATTTTTGAGTAAATATTGAGAAAGAGAGAGAGAGAGACAAAAATACAAATATTGATGAATGGATGGATGGTATAATAAATTATTATTTTTTAGTTGTTATTGTTGTTGTTGTTATAATTCAATACATAATGGATGTGAATACATTTCTGGCTCTCTAACTACATACTTTGGCCCTTGTATCCTTTTTCAGCCTCTCTTTTTTTTCTCTGTTTCATAAGATAGGACTTGAGGTGAGTTCTGTTGAGTATAACCGGTTACATGATGATGAATGTTTTGCAACTGTGTGTTTAAGTGTGTGTGTTTGCAACATTTCTTATTTAATTTTTTTTCTCTCTCTCTCTCTCTCTGTTTTTACTTTGGAATTTAATTTAATTTTTTTTTCGCTTCGCCATAATACTTAACTCTTTGCCTTTGCCCTACTGCTCTCTCTTATTGCATTCGCCTTAAAGTAGACTCCATTAAATTGTAAAAGAGGGAGAGAGAGAAAAAAAAACCTGCACAAGAGAGAAAAAAAGTACTTAATGGACCTTTAAAACTGTCATTAATCATTTACTTTTCATTTTTAACGGTTTTAACGGTCCCCATATATGTATGTATGTATGTTGCTTGAAAAGCTTTTCTAAAGGATTCCCCTTGCAAAAGGTACACACGTTAAACCTGAAAAGGTTTCCACAATTACAATTAGTTTCACCGAGCTCTTTTTTTTTGTGTGTTTTGTTTACTGTTTCGCATTTTTCAAGGATCATTTTTCTTATTTTCCCTTAACTCTGCTGCAGCTGTTGTTGTTGTTGTTGGTTTAGAGCACAGGTAAAAATCTGTTGCTGGTCATTAAAGATGAAAATCTAAACAAAACTCATCATCAATTACAACAAATTAAACGAATTCTGTCAAGTGCCAATTCATTTATTTTCTTTTGCCTTCTTTTCTCTTCCCTTTTGTAATGCTTAACGTGGGAGCAAAAGAAAACCTGGTAATTGCTTTGCCGGGGTGCTTTTTTTGGGGTTATTTTTTGTAATTTTTTTATAGCTGTTTAGAGTAACTTTTGTTGTTGTTGTTAGAACAAACAAAATCAGGTTTTTAGTCTCGTAAAAAGTTTCAATAACTTTCAAGATTTTATCGGCTAAACAAATAAGGAAAAGAAGAAAAAAATGCCATGAATACCTGAATAATTCAACACATAAAGTTTTAAATAAAAACAACACACACACACACACATACACACCTGGCTAATAAGGGAAATATTACTGTAACTCCAAGACATGTTTGTATTCAATAGCAAAGTTAGGTTATGTTACGAAGGTATCTTTCAACTTCCGTTACGCAGAGAATCAAAATAAGAAGAGACGACAGCTGTTGCCGTCTATTCAACTGCTGCACTTACAGCAGGTTATAGCAGGGATTGAGCCCATTTGGTCCCTTAAAATAGGCATATAAGGCGTTGCCTTTGTTTGAGTGTATTTCACTATGGCTACTCCAAATGGATTGCGAGTAATGATTTGTTGCAGAAGAGTCGCTTTCTAGGGCGTTCAATTAGCAGTTTTGAGTATTAAAAATTGTTTTTTAATGTCAATGTAAGCTTCTAATTATGTGTGTAATCGATGTGGGATACAGAAAAATTGGCGAGGTTGCCACATATTTACATGACCGACATATTAAGATCACTGTGCTACCAATTATTCTATTCAAATAAACGGCGACAATGAATAGCTTGCGATAGAGTCTTATAATCCACCTAGATGCACTTATATTCCACTCAATGTCCTCTATTCTACATAAATTCAAACGGTTCTGTCGGGGGGGGGGGGTTGTTAAGAATAGTGATTCCAGAATTTTTGCTCGCTTTCGCTCGTATACTAGGCCGTTAAAGACACAATAATCGACCTTCTACCGAATCAAGAGTAGATGGTGAGCTTAGCCGGGGAACGTATGTCTCTCTTAGGCGTCAGAGGCCACACAATGTGGGGAGTAAACAAACTTCTTCATGGATTAAGATTCAGTCGAACAGGTCACCCATCCATCGCTTTTACCCAGAATCTGTAAGCATTGGAGAGGAATTTTTCTCTTAAGTACGAATCACATTGGCGGTGTTACAGTCTGGCCCGAACGTATGCAACACAAATTCCTGGTACTTCTCCATGCCAAAGAATTCATACGTTTTCGTAGGGATAGCCAATAATCATGGATCTTTGGAAGTTAATGTGACGTACGAAAGAGATTTTATGGCAGCCGTATTATTCGATCATATATCAGCATATTCTCAGGGAATATTCCAGTACAGAGCAGTCATTTAATTTGGGAGTAAGACCGCCGGAGTCTAGTAGGTAGTGTGTTGACTTATTAGACGTAAAGTCCGGGTTCGTATCTCAGGTCAGGCATCAAAACGAAAGTATGAAAAAAAATATTTCTTCGGCGACTGCCTCTCAACAGATTTCTGGCAAAAACTCTGAGAGTAAATAAAATTGCCATGAAAGGCTTCCGAATCTGTCGTTCGGAATCGACTTTAAACTGTAGGTCCCGCCACTCATGTATAAAATTAACGCACACAACATAAGTGGTATGAGAAGCTAGGTCGAAATCCTGACTGAAGGGTTGTAATGACCAATTATGTATTATGCATGTAAGACAATAGTGGCAAACTGTTTCATCTCTAAGCTCTTCTGTTGGAATTGTAGAGAAAATGGCAGTGAAGAATCCATAGCCGCTACCCATTAGCGAATTTGCATGTATTTCTCCAGGATAAGATTTAATTGTGGTGTACCAGCGTTGTACGGTGTGCAAGTAGGTTCGAATCTTCACACATTTCCTGAAAAATGTATGGTTTAGTGGAGCATCACAGCAACATTCTGCTAAGAATGAACTTCTGGCCATTTACTGAAGAAACTCGTTATAAGAACGTATCCTTTACTGGCTTTGCTAAACGATCTCAAAACTACCCCATGTTGTCTTGCTGGAGTTGACTTCGGCTTTTTAACATCGGGTCTTTACCTGCAATCGATTGTATGCAATTCGCCAACTGTCGGCAGTTTGCTTTAGTTTTTGCATTGTCTTAGTTATTTCAAGGTGGCTTCCACTAGGAGTGTTATGGAAGTCATAAAAAATTCTTTTGTCTTGGCCGATGGCACTTTTATTAGGTGGTTGGAAGACGTATTGCACCAGGCAATCAGCTTGAAATTGTTTTGTTGAGCTTAATGAGCTTCCATGAGACGAGTTTGAGTTGATATCTCGTTGCGGGTAGAACGTTTGTTCTTGTTCTTCGGTGTTCATATATTTGTGTCTTGAATCTACTCTTGTTAGCTGGACATCGATTATGATGTCTTTGCTCTCTTGCACTGCTCTTTATGAACAGCCGCTTGTGCGACTTTTATTTCTGCTGTTCTTAAAACTAATTGTACACTAAATTCTTAATTCTAGCACACTATGTGTGCGATGGGAATATGCTGAGACAGCATAATACACGCTGTTCCAACATTTATGCAGTGTGGACAATATCAGCAAGAATGTGTTGACATTAAGCTACATACAAAGGGTATGGTAACTTCGACTAGTCAAACACACTACACTACTCTTGTTAGCTGGACGTCAATTATGGTGTCTTTGCTCTCCGGCTTGAGACAATGTCGGCATGCATTGCTGGGTCTTATAGATAGGTCTGCTATGTAGTATATTGTAGTGCCATCTGAGGATGGAATAGTCGATGCTAAGCAATAAATGTTGCACACAGAGATACTTACTTGTGATAGTGCTTTAAGTATTCGAATACTGCCCTGGCAGTAAGAAACTGAGAAAAATATTTGAAATGGAAACGGAAAGGATTTCTGTTCTGTTTTTTTTTTTTGCAAATCTGTTGATATTATAACACCTGTTTTCCTTTAATTTTATTGTAAATCCTGTATTTATTTGGTCGATTAGACACTCTGTTTGCCAATTTTTGTTTTGTGTTCGTATCGAATATCATTGAAATTGAGTTTTAAGCCTTTAAAGCAGCAGCATCAGCATCAGCAGCTGATGTATTACAATTGAAAGCTAACAAAGCAGCTAAAGGATGGAAGGCATTTTTTTTGTCGATTATTTTCTAAAGTAAAGAAAGGAAAACTGATTTGCCAACAAAAAAAAAAAAATAATAATTGAAAGCCTTTTGTTAAGTTGAGAGCGAGAGAAAATGTTGAAAAATCTGTTAAAAATCCTTAAATATTGTTGTTGTATAAACGCACCAGGTAGTATTTTATTAAAAGCTACAAATGGTAAATCCTTAAATCCTTACACACTTACAGGTACATACATACATATGTACATAATACATAGGTCTTAAGAGCCTTTTCTTCTTATGTATATTCGCACAGATTGCCTTTTGAAATCCTTACGTCGTACTACATACGTTTATCCTGTATTGAGCAGCCTTTTTGGCTTTCATTGGCTAAATATGGAAAATATGCTGTCGTTGCTGCTGATGAAATCTTAGAATAAAAAAGGGACCCCAATAACAACAACACCGAATGCCAACTCATTTGTAATCTACAATAAAAGTATTATTATTTGCTTAGCTCCAATCCTCTTCTCTGCTTGCCCTTAGAGATGAAACATAAAAAGGTTATTGTCCGCAAAAATCATTCAAACGAATCCTAGTAACTGTTTGGTTAATTCGTTAAATCCCTTTTCAAAGAAAAAGTCTCCTCTTTCCACTCTCTTTTCTTCTGACCGTTCTAAATAGTCTTCTGCTAAAGATAAAGGAGAAAGTGTGAGTAGCTAGCGAAGTGGGATGGAGAGAAAGAGAATATTTGATTGTGTTGCTTATTTAACAAACCAATTGAATATTGACTCTCTCAGTCACTTTGCCATTCACTTTCATCTTAAAACTAACTCCCTGTCTTTCATCCTCCTCTCTCTCCCTCTCTCTCTCTTTCTCTAATTCTTTCCTAACTCTCCCCCTCTTACTTTTTTTTTTGAACAGCAACTAGCATATCTTATAGCCTCACTGTAGTCACTTTATCACTTATGGGCCCGTTGTTATCTTCTTGTAACCGTTTTACTGTTATGCAGCTCCTCGTTAAGAGCTGTTCTGTCCTTCAGTGATGGTATCGATGGTGACGGTGGTAACCAATAAAATATTGCTCTAGTAAAAGTTTCAGCAGAATATCCATTTAAAATTGAATACAAGCAAGCACCCTACTTAAGGGTTAACGTTTTATTCAGTTAAACATTCGTTTTGTATTCTAACGGAATCACAGCATTTGTAAGGAAAATAGGGACCTGCAGCCAAACGTTATTATGGATAAACAAAGTCCAATTCATGAGCATTGCTACATCAATACCTTACGTTACGTTGCGTAAACGTTTGGCTAATCGGGACTTAAGTCTTGATGTATAATTAACTTTCGCCATCGCTGGACATAGGGAAAGTGCAAGTTATCGATAAATTTACTCTTGAAAATGCAATTTATCGATAAATTTACTGTCGAAAATGTATGTTATCGATAAATTTACTGTAGAAAATGTAAGTTATCGATAAATTTACTATAGAAAAAAATGCATGTTATCGATAAATTTACTGTAGAAAATGCAAGTTATCGACAAATTTACTATAAAAAAGATGCAAGCCATTGATGAATGTACTGTCGAAAATGCAAGTCATCAATAAATGTACAGACAAAAATGCAAGTCATTAATAAATTTAGTATAAAAATGCAAGTTATCGATGAACTTAGTAGAACAAAAATGCAAATCATCGTCAAATTTACTATAAAAATACAATGGCATGATGCGTTAGCACTTTCTCTCATAAAAAGTGGTAACTAAAAGGCTCTAAAGGACTGATTTAAGTCAGAACCTTCAAGTGACTAACCAAACTACCGCAATGCAATGCTTATTGCATGAAAAGTCCAACTCCGATTCTGAAGACATTTTCGAAAGGCGAAAAGTGTATGAGGTATTGCCTACTTTGGAAAGACCGTACAGATCCCCGATTGAAGGGATCTGAGACACAAAAAAATATCCGCCGATTGCATATGTTTCTAGTATTTGTAGGGTTTTTAACAATTCACTGCAGCCTTTACAAAACAAAGATTGGAATAAAATGAATACAAGAAAAATAAAAAATTAAATTGATAACGAAAAGAAAAAAGCAAAGAAAAGAAAAAGTATTACAACAACCAGACAGACAGTCAGTATCAAATCAACAACATGAAAGGGATCCCTTTTTCACTTAACAAGATGCATTCATAATGAAGCAAATCGACATTTATTTAAATGAACATGTAGAGAGAGACAGAGACAGGTATACGTGCTATGTATGTGTGTGTAGATATACATATGTGTGAGTAACTAGAAAATAAAAATACACTCTTAAAGATTAAAAAAAAAAAACGAGAAGAAATGGAAAGAGGAAACTAGACTGTTCTACTACAGAATATTATTAAATTCATGGATATTCTCTCATGAAAAATCTATTTCTACCAATACAACAACAACAACGATTACAGAGAATTCCTTAAAATAATCCTACAAACGAATTTTATACACAAGAACAAGAATTACATTTTTCTGCTGCTCTCCTCTGAAGCTCACCACCCTCTCAGCTAGGCTTTGTAGGTAAAAAAAAAATCTTCCACGTTACAACACTACGAGTCAGTCCATGGGACATTGATAAGGTAGTGTTTGAGTAAAGAAAATAACAGTGAAATTCAATGAGAAAGAGAGAGAGAAAGAAAAAATAGTAGAAGAGCTAGAGGTGTATCTTTATTTTTCATGTCTCATTGATTTTCTAAAGCAGCAGCACCGGCAGCAGCAGCAGCAGCAGCATTAAAAGGTTAAACAATCAACTGTTCGAATGAAGGGCTACTTCATCTCCCTGTTCTCTTTGGCTACGCATTGTTTAACAATAAGGCGATAACATTCAAAAATTATGCGGCCAAAGGCATGGCTTTTAAGGACAATGTTTTTGCTCTTTTTTTGTAGAAAAATTCGAGACAAAAAACCAAAAAAAGGAAGGAAAAAAGCCATGAAATTTTCTTTATGAACTGTTTATGAATTTTTATTAATTTTTTGTTAATAATTAAGGATGGTTAATGAGCATTTTTACAAGGAGATCGAATTTTTTTTGTTCAATAGTTGAGAAGAAAACAAAAAAAAAAAAAGTTTAAAAGAGAATCTGAAAACTTATTCAAATTTGATGGCAGATAATTAAGCTTCGCTTTAAAAAAATGTGCGGTTTTTGGCTGAATGAGGACTACGAGCGTTTATTGTGACTGGTTCCATACTTGAGATAGTATTGTCTCTCGCTATTTATTTATTCGCATCTTCCTTGCAACATATTGTTACGAAAATGGAAATGGTATTTTGTTTTTACATCGTTTAACATTAAAATTATAAACAAAAGCTACAAAAACAAAAAAACAATGAACTTGTTTACATGATAAACAAGTAAACAAAAGTATACCAACAAAACACCAGCACAAAGAAAAATGTATAAACAAGTAAACAAAAATGCAACAACAAACACTACAAGAATAAATGTAAACAACATGTTAATATTTATAGAGATTCAGTCAGTCTTGTGTGAAGACGCGGTGTGTTTGAATAGAATAATCGTGGTTTGAAGATCTCCATTACAAAGATCTGTCGAACCATTATCTAGTGATTTGTTATTGTTTATGTAAAAGAGTGCAAAGAGGAAGAAAAAATAAAGCAATTGTTGTTGCTTCTATCAAGTTGTGAACAGTGGCACACAGAATTGTGCGAACAATAAAGAATTTAATTAAAACTAAACACAAATTTATTTTTATTTGCAATCTACGAGCTCATATTTCAAATGTTTTTAAAAGATAACAACATAACAATATGAAAGCTCTGCCAAAGGAAGTACTTGGGTTTATTTTGAATATCCTATTCTGAGGTATACGGATTTGGCAAGCCCAAGACATGGTTAGAACAATGGAAGAAAAGTGAGGTTAGAAATACAAGGCCCCACCTTGGTCAGCTTTTGTTTCCATTATGATACCACAATTAATATCCAACCTGGGGATCAAAGATTTCCTAAAGGAATCCAATTTGGTTTTAAAATAAATTATACGATTGCAGCCATTCTTTATTATTGAGTCCAGTATAGCAGAAAGTGTTAGGTTAAGAACCTCCACATCTTCATGGTAAACGCAGGGAAGCAGCCCTACAGCTCTTGCAGAAGTCATTCGACGAAATGCCTAGTTTATTGACATGCCTTCCAATAGAAGAGTGGATGGGACAGTGAATCCCAATTGTATGATAGATTGTCATGTTTGAATTGAAGAACATTTCAAGGATTGTGAACAAACACCGTGTCGATCTTGATGAACAACGATATTCCTGTGCCCCGGAACCCATATAAGAGTTACCATTGAAATATCAAGAAAGTTTCCTTTGAGAAATACTCGGTATTCATGGATAAGGACGGATGTTGCAAGTACGTTCATTATAGAGTTAATCGTAGGCTGGGTGTCAGAGTAAATCCCACCATCCAACAAGTATTTCGCCGCTTCAAAGTGGCCTTGACCTTCGCTTGCAAAAAAATACTGCAGTGGTCAGCCACCCAATACGAAATTTAATGGCAAACCAATATGTCAGGAAATGCATCAGGTTCTGAAAAACTGAATGGCTGCCTGCCCCCTGAAAAGAACACAAAGCGAAAGGAGTGAGAGTCGCCGATTCAAACCCCATGAGGAAAGTCGCATGTATCTTCTAAGTGGAAATTTCTGCCATCGAAATGTGTACTCAAGTCAACTTGGACAGAGCAAGAGCAGAGGATGACAAATAGAAATGCTATCGGATAGTCAGATCGCAATCCGAACTCGGGACTTGAAAGCTGGTTACACGAGAATAATTTGCAGCAGTCTAAGCTATTCAGTTTGTTAGGGAAAATAGCAGGCAGATACATGGGCTTACAGAGAGGGAAGGGAGCTTCCACTCCTTTGATAGGAGCAGAACTAATTTGATACACTCGATGATGGAAACTTAAAGAGAGACAAAGGTTCTTCTCAAGCCGAGTAGGGTAGCGTCTACCTAAACTTTTATGAAGTAATTATAGAGGCGACCTTCGCACCAGACTATCCAGGAGCAGCCGGATTGGTCTTTTGACCTGTTCCTAAAGATTCAAGGAATGATACATCTGAATCGGGGTCCCCTCAAGCCCAATATATAGAGAATGAATCTACAGAACAGATGCTCGAAGACGGAGATACTAGGCTGTAAGTTAACCTTATTAATACGCGCAATAATATCCTAAACTTTACTTTATTAAGTCTTCAAAATCAAATCAATAAACCACCGGGAGCAGAAAGTGGCGGCAAGTTTTTCACAGTCTTTACGAAGTCAGCTACTTCGCAAGCATATGAATAGCCCGCAGTGATATCATCTTTCTTCCAGTTAATGTAGTTGACTTTACTGCCAACATCCGTGCAAATGATATAGTCACGCTTGATTTGTTCCAAAGTCAAGTGGGGATTGTTGACACCCACGAAAACGATACCCTTTTGTGTAGCAGGCTGTATTACAACACGAAAGTAGAGTTTAGGCACCGGAATCAAACCGTTATTGTTGCCATCTTTCGATAAATACAACGCTGTTTCGCGTCCCTCTTTGTTCGGCAATGTGGTAACACCATAGACTCCCGTATAGCAGCGGACATTGATTTCATTTTTCGATACCCATGCTCTGAGACCATCCTCCACACGAGCCCAGTTACCAGCATTAAATACCTGCCACTGGGGAGCAGCATTAATGAACAGGAATGTGGCACGTTGTTGAGTGCCATAAACAAAATCAGCCTTGGCAGCCATATGGCCGCGGGCCAAGTAAACATTCTTGGAATTGTCAAAATACTTACTACCCACACCACCCAATTCCGTGTTAATGGTCTCCTGTTGCATGTTCTGCGTATAAAGTTTGTCCACATTTTTACCATCAAAAAAGCCAGCCGTCTGGAAGGTAATGCGATCCACGCCAGTTTGATAATAATTATTGCCCGGATAGAGGGTATGATAAACATAACGGGTAACCTCTTCCTGTTCATTAAAACACACCTGCATCTGCTCTACGAAACGTGAGGGGGAGACTTCAAACCCAACTTTGATGAGTATACCGCCATTGCAAGAAGAACCAGTTTTTTTGGCAACAAAACTTGGCCAAGCTTTACAAACCAATTCGGAGAAGGCATAACTGGTGCCGTCAACCTTGAATGTTGTACCACTAACACAGGTGGCAGTGATAAGTGTCTTGGCAAAGGATTTAAACTGGCCGGGACAGAACATTTGTAAAGTTTTGCCGCCATCGATTTGCATGTTACCCGTATCGGAGTAGGGATAAAACTCGGCCTCATTGGTTTTTAAAAATACAGGCTGTGGAGCACTTAACCCAGAACGTATATTAATGTTGCATTCTAAACACACACACACACAACAAAAAGAAGGGTGGAAGGGGAAGTTATTTAAAGAATTGTTAGAGCGTTTTGGTTTCAAAATTTACCAGCAGCACGGGTTTCTTCTAAAACATCTTCTGGCTGGGGTTGGGGTAATTCTTCCATTTCCTGTGCATTGTGCTGATCTTTCTGCTCCTCCTCTTGCACTACTATCGGAGCCTCAGGTATAACATCTTCATTCGAAATTTTTAAATTCTCCAAGAGACTGTTTGGTATCCCAGTAACGCCTGCATAGGTGTTATGGCAAAGACCCAAACCTAATACCACTAGCAGTGGCAATGCATTGCTTATAAACTTCATGGCTAATGAAGTGCAAACAATTGAGGCAACAATTTAAATACTTTTCAAAGTTTATACAAAGCGAGATAATAAATATCGTGTCCCCAAATCCAAATAAATTTTCAATATTCGCCGTAAATCATAATGATTTTCGCTTTTGATCACAGCGATTATCGTAAATAATTAAAATTTTCAAATTATCTCTCGAGCACTTGACAATTTCCTTTTTTGTATTGTATTGTGTATTGTATTTTGTATTGGCATAAGGGGTGGCCTATCACTGTCACACTATCACATCAGATTTGGCTCAAGTGGGTGATTGCACGTCAATTAATTCTTTTACGAATTAAAGTTTTGCTTTCTTTACATTTTGTTGTTGTTGTTGGTGTCATTGTTTTTTATTGTATTATTTATAGCGGCTTATCTGTGGTACCGTTAAACAAAAAATTTCTAATTTAATTCATTTGTTTTGATTTGATTGTTTTTTTTAATATTAAATACTGACTTGCATGTTTTTGTTTTGGGGGTGGATGTACCTTAAGAAAACGTGCAATTTATGGCACCAAAATTATAATAAATAAATAATAAAACTAATTAAAAAGTACTTAAAATAGTACCTTTTCAAAAAGTACCTTTTCAACAGGTACCAAAAAGTACCTTTTTAAAGAGTACCTTTTTGAAAGGTATGCATGTATATTAAAAAAAACCGTTTAAACGAATCTTCTTGAAAAAAATTAGCTTTTTGGAAAAAGTACCTTTTAAAAAAGTACCTTTTAGAAAAGTACGTTCTTAAAAATATATCCTTTTGAAAAAAAACGTCTTCTTTGTATACTTTTTTAAAAGATTAAAATTTTATGGATCTTATTGCCATTAGATTAGCTTTCTGCTTCAATAGAAGATCGTGAGAAGTGTGATCCAATTAAGTACAGTCAACCATCTTATAACGCGGTACTCTCAGAACGCGGTTTCCATATAACGCGGGGCTGAAATTGCGACAGCTCTCCTATAACGCGCTGCTCTCTGAACGCGATTTCCATATAACGCTAAGTCTTCCTATAACGCGGTACTTTTACAGCGCGGTTTTCGTTCAACAACATCCCATAAGTTCCTTCCGCACAGCCTATGAATGACTAGTAACTAGATATTGTAAGAGGGTTTAAAATAAGTTTTATTTTCGACGCAAAAACTCAGCCGAGACACAGTACTGTGCAAAATAATAGCAGTTGAATTTTCAATTTAAAAAAATATGTTGTACTGTATAATTTATCTTGCCTTTTGTATTTCCTTCTCTCCATATAACGCGGTACGAATGATGTGATTTGTACTAACTCTGAGTTTCCCATAGCGCGGTTTCCATACAACGCGGTAGAGGGTTTCCATAGAACGCGCTATGAATTAGCCTAGTTTGTACGGTGAAATCCGAGTTTCTTATAGCGCGCTTTCCATATAACGCGGTACAGACTCACTGCGTTATAGGAGGGTTGACTGTATAGCTAATAAGCCCTTAGTGAGAATATGGCGGAGTGCAGTGGTACCTAGAACAGCTCTTAAGGTGATTTTCGTAAAACAAAATAGGATCTACTATGTCCTGATAGAAAGTCTTGACCATGCCCCTTTTTAGAGGGTTAAGCACTAAGATCACTTTGCTTACCCGCTCGAATACGTACACTCTCGGATATAATTTGGCGTCCAAAATAACTCTTCGGTATTTTTCAAATCTGTTTTGCGAGGATTAACTCAGAGTCCAGTAATCAATAAATGTTAAGGCCCTGATTACACCTTACGAAGACCAAGAATGATGAGAATCTAACACTACATTGGCCAGATCGTTTGCATGACCAAAGACTTTAAAACCACATCGTTGCAGTGCCTCAAGCTGTCACTTCAACGATGTTTCACTGTAGAAGGGAGAAAACTCTATAATTTCTCTTTGTGCGGTAGCTCTATTTATATGCTGAATGAAGGCAAAAATTCTTCTGTAAACCTCACTAACAGTCACTAATATTGCATGTATTAGGAGTCCTGTAAGCCGTCTCATAATGGACTGTCTTCTACGTATGTATGTATATATAGACTGTCAGTAGAAAGTGGCACTTTAAAAAGCCTTACCAATGGTTACCCGCGACAACCTTTAAGAAGAAATGGAAGGAGACTTATAGGGCTGAGGTCCCAGCAACATGTCACAAGTAAACTTTCTTAAGATATTAATTTCTTTCAACGTTAAGAACTATTTAAAAAGGTTTCAAATGAAATTTTTGAATGCCTACGTATAAATTTTAAGATCTTCTATTGACCGGGGAAAGGTCAATGGAAGGAAAATCCATGTTCTCTTAGTTTTTTGTTTTTATTTCTTAATTTTCTATATTTTCTTTTCCTTTTTTTTGATTTTCTTTGCATTTGTCATTAATTTCTCACACAACCTTCCTACTCCAGTAATGCTAAAGATAACGAACGCTCTTCTTTTTTATTATCAATTTCCATACTTCTTTAAGTAACTATTTACGCCCGTATGTATGTATATACGAGTATACATACGTTGGTTAGTATGTTTAATCGATTATTAAGTATTTAATATGCGTATAAAAATGTTCAAAATTTTCAAGTGTTTTTCCCGTTGAAATCGTTGACGAAATAATCCAGTGAAAACTAGACATCAACTTTAAATTTTACCATCAAAGTACAGAGGGTTTGAGTCTTTGCTAAGTGATCATCATTTGATAATAAGAGACAATAGTGGGTTAAAAAATTATTCAGTCACTATGCATGTTTATAATTATCATATCCGTTAGATTGTCTAATAGGAGACGGTTTGTTCTAAAAGTTTTATTGGGTCCTACCTTACTTAACTGACTTAATTGGTCATTGCAATGCTTTAGTCAAGACTACAAATTAGCTTCTTACATCACCATGAAAAACGGGGGACTACAGTTTCTGAGAAACTTTTCGTGTTTATTTTACTCTGCTTTCAGAGTTTTTAGCAGAAAACTTCTGAGAAATGGTTTCTGAAGAAATATTATTTGTTCGTATGTATTTCGTTTCGTATTTTCGAGATGTCTAAGCTGGGGTTTGGACCAAGGGCTCACGCCTAATAAGTCAACACACTAGCTAGTGTGACTACTTTAGTCACAAATAAGGAACCACGTGCTACCTCTTAGACAATTATCAGTGTGATCCTCCTGAAGACCAGCTAACCACGGTCGTTCACTGGTACTAGACCATTCAATGGTTTCCCAAGTAGAAAGAGGCAAACTGAATGATATACATATTCAAACAACAACTTATCCATTCTCCGAATAGGACCTGATCCGTTTTAACCTGTTTCCAATAAAAACTACTTAAAATCGGTACCAAACGTGAGCCAAAGTTTCATCGTCCTGTAGACAGAGTCATCGCTTTGTCTAAGATCCTAAGCGGTTGAGATGGGAGTTTCTCGATAGGAAACTTACAAGCCTATCAAGTTTCGTCTTTCCTATCTTATACGACACCTCTTCAAAGGCTCTACTAATTACATATGAGGCTCGACGTAGTACTTCGATATGTGGTTTGCCCTTACCAGTGAAATCTGTTGCAGAATCTTCCCTTCTCTCGTCAGTCTTTAACAATTTCGTTGCCAGCATTTTTGAGGTGGCCGCCGATTCATTGCATCAAGTTTTATAAAATTATCAAAAGAACTCTCGATCAGGTAGAAGGTTCTCAGCTCTACACTTGTGATCCATTCGTGATCCATCAATAAATCACTTCAGGTCAACAAAGGGCTCCCCCGAAACACATCCCCAGGGATCAGCGGATTTAGTCTTGCTTGATGAAATCGTAGAATACTCTCTAAGCACTTCTCATTGCACACTTCTTTACGGACTTATGCTGGTGGGATCAGGACAATGTGGTCGCAATTGCACAAACGCATATGAACCCCGTTATAGCCAAACAAGCTTGGAGTTTGATTCGTTGTTTTCTAGGGATTTCTTTGGGACACCCAATGCCAATCGATAATCAAAGACAAGAACCAAGTAAATCAGTTCAAGTTAATAAAAATGAAACTTATCATCGATTAACTTATCGTTTCAAGTTAAAATTGTTTTATTCACATTCAATTCTTCTACGAATCATCATTAGTCAGGTACTAAATCAGTTTTTTAAAAACTCGTTATTCTTACAAATTAAAATCATTCAGCAAAGCCTTAAACCAATAAGCCACTTACGGAGAATGAAGGTAATGTGGTCACCTTCTTGCGGAATTCATGAACTTCACAGGCATACGAATAGCCAGCAGTGATGTCGTGTTTCTTCCAGCTGATGTAAGTAACGCGATCGCTGACATCGGGACACAGAATGTAATGCTTCTTAATCTCCTCCAACGACAAATGAGGATTATTGACACCCACAAAGACAATACCTTTACGTGTTTGGGGTTCAATTACAACTCTGAAGTATAATTTGGGCACAGGAATCAAACCGTTATTGTTGTGATCATAGGCCAGATACAAGGGAGTCTGTTCGCCATGTTTGTTGGGCAATGTGGTAACGCCATAGACACCAGTCCAGCATTCAACTGTTTTCTTGTGTCTGGACACCCAGGCTCTGACGCCATCCTCTACACGGGCCCAGTTGCCAGCATTGAATACCTGCCATTGGGGTGCGACATTAACAAACAGGAAAGTGGCTCTCTGTTCGGAGCCATAAACAAAATCAGCCTTGGCAGCCATATGGCCACGTGCCAAGAAAATATTTTTACTGGCTTCAAAATACTTGCCGGCATTATAGCCCAAGGCCTTATCAATAGTTTCCTTTTGCTTAGCCTGTGTATAGAGTTGATCAACATTCTTACCGGCAAACCAGCCGGCTGTGCCAAAGGTAATACGATCCACACCAGTTTCATAGTAATTGCTGCCGGGATATAGCTTGTGATAGACGTAGCGAGTGACTTCTTCATGTTCATTGAAGCACACTTCATACTCTTTGATTAGGCGGGAAGAGGTCAATTCAAAGCCTACATCGATAAGAGTAGTGCCACCATTGCATGACCGACCGGATCTCTTGGCCACAAAGGCAGGCCAGCTTTTGCACACCAGACTGGGCAAATGATGATGCACACCATTTACCTTAAAGGTAGAGCCGCTAACACAGGTAGCGATATGCGTCTTGCCCGAAAGTGGTGACTCAAAATCACTGGTACAATGGATTTCAACAGAATGGCCAGCAGCCACATCTAAACGTCCCGTATCGGAGAAGGGATAAAATTCTGTAGTGCCGGGCTTAATGTACAAGGGTTGCTTGGACTTGAGACCGCCACGTATGGTTATGGAACATCCTAAACGAGTAGAGACAACTTAATTTCATTTCTCTCTCGATTGACATTTGAAGCCTTTTCAAACTTACCACTGCGGGGTTGAATTTCAAATTCATTTTCTGTTGGCGCTTGGGGGAAAATTTCTGCCTCTTGTAGATCTTCTTCTTCTTCCTCTGCTGGCTTCTCCTTCTCTTCCTCCTCTACCTCTTCTGGTGCAATTTGTTCTGGCAACCAAACCATGGGTTCCAAGAGCTCTAGAGCTGGTTTTTCCAACAGCTCATCCTCTCGGATAATATGACCCTGACAGGCGGCCAAAAGGCATACGGAAGCCAAGATTAGCGGAATAATTTTTACCTGCATACTGAAGAACTACAAGAGAAACTAATACCGTTTGCCTCGACCATTAACGCTTAAATAGTACACACCTACTTTTGATTAGCCGCAGTACATAGATAGGCCTCGCATGTAATCTTCACATGTTCGCAAATCCAAATTCA
The DNA here is from genome assembly GCA_930367235.1 of Sarcophaga rosellei. Taxonomy (NCBI): domain Eukaryota; kingdom Metazoa; phylum Arthropoda; class Insecta; order Diptera; family Sarcophagidae; genus Sarcophaga; species Sarcophaga rosellei. The sequence continues at coordinate 6,525,057 of OV884020.1, read as the reverse complement.
AAATCATTTTAGTTGTTGTACTTTTGGTTATATTTAGGGCAATACGAGCGAGTGAGTGAGTGAATACATAAGTCTGCAAAACAGTTATGCTTTGATAAGATATTTCTTGTTCTTCCTTTGCTTCGTATTAATCACAGTATTTACCGTCTTAGCTTTATACTCTTGAGATCTTTATCAATGTATAGTGTACTGTAGAACACTATTATTATAGTGGTATGAACAATTAATGAAAACTGAATGCAGTGTTTCCCAAATCCATAAATAAATTGGTGGAAAAGTTTAAAGTACAGTTTCCAAATCCATAAGTAGATTGGTATGCAATTTTGCAGTATTTTTAAGGACGTAATTCGCTCAAATTAAATCGAAAGCAATTAAAATTGTAACAAATCTTTGAAGTATATTTTATTTTGACCTTTGACCTTTAGACTTTCTTTTAACCTATTGCAACTTGAAGCTTTAAAGCTATCAAATCTAAACCAATTCAATATATAAAAATCTTTAAACTATATTTTATATCGACCTTTGACCTTTAGCCTTTCTTTTAACCTATTGCAACTTTAAGCTTTAAAGTTATCACATCTAAACCAATTCAATCTATATCACCAGCAATATAATTTTTGTGATAGTTGACCTCTTGACCTTTGACCGGCTACGCTGGTTGCTGGATATTAGTCCGTTGCACCATATCCATGTGGTTGAGGATTGATGTCATACAACACATTGTGGATGCAGGCTTGTGGAGATAATTACCAATTAACTCGGATAGGGCCGAAGATTTTGTGTACAATGTTTTGCTGAAATCTATCAGGACGACTGTTATGCAGTTTATATGTTTTCGTGCCTTAAAGAAATGCAGCGAGGATAAGAGACTTGTAATAACTGAGGTTTCGAAGTTGCCGTAGTCTAGTAGGTAGGTAGTGTGTTGCCTTATGTGATGTGAGGTCCCAACCCAGACACCTCAAACAAAGCGAAACATGAAAAATATTATTTCAGCGGCGACTTCCTCTCAGCAGTCTTCTGGCAAAAGCTCCGAGAGTAAAAGAAAATTGCCATGAAAACTTGCAATAACAGAGGTTTCGAAGTCGGCGTAGTCTAGTAGGTAGTGTGTTGCTTTATTAGACGTAAGGCCCCAACCCAGATACCTCAAACAAAGCGAAACATAAAAAAAATATTTCAGCGGAGACTTCCTCTCAGGAGTCTTCTGGCAAAAGTTCGGAGAGTAAAAGAAAATTGCCATGAAAACTTGCAATAACAGAGGTTTCGAAGTCGCAGTAGTCTAGTAGGTAATGTGTTGCCTCATTAGACGTGAGGCCCCAAACCAGACACTTCAAACAAAGCGAAACATGAAAAAAATATTTCAGCGGCGACTTCCTCACAGCAGTATTCTGGCAAAAGCTCGGAGAGTAAAAGAAAATTGCCATGAAAACTTTCACAAACACCTGTAGTTCTGTTATCCGCTGCTTATGGATAAAATTAACACACATCACAAGGTTGATGTGAGAAGCTAGGTAGTTTTCTGAAGGGTTGTAAGGACCACTTAAATAAATAAGAGACAACCCGTTTAAAATGGAAATGACTAATCAGTCTTCAATTGCTTGAAGATAAGGTGCCATCGCTCTCAATGTGAATCATTCATTTTGTATGGGGTTCTAGTAACGATTTCTGGAGCGTTTAGACTTTATAGTACGTGGCGGGCATTTACGGCTGATGCTCTTCTACAGCATGTTAGCTCACTAGAGTTATTTTTCTTTGTTTTCATTGGTAACACAGGCGAATTTTACCATGCCTTGGGTGGGCGTATGATTTTCTAGAGCAATACTGCAAAGATCTTCGAAATCTGATCCCCTTGTACGACTGCTGGTACTTGGGAAGTTAGTTTGGTGGTTCGTGACCTCACTAGTTATATTCTCTTCTACTTCATAACAATTTCTCCTAACGACGTTGTGTGGATATCTTGCTTCATCGTGAGACTTACACTCATAAAATGTGTGGTGTGAGAAGCTAGGTAGTAGTCCTGACTAAAATAGTTTGGGAATCACTGAAATTAAGTTTATCATGTGTTTTAAACTATTTATTTTTGCGATTCTTGTGGCGACTGTACCACCACTAACTTTATCGATGTTAGTTAGTTCTTGTGTTTATTTTTAAACAAATAAAATAATTCCATTGACAATATATTCCATCATATTGTCAGTTAGCAGCGTCACTTGTTAAAAACGTGCGTTCAAAGTCAGACGATGAGTATCAGAATTTAACGTTAAAAAAAAACGTTTAAAAATGCACGAGTTTCTCTTGTGATTTGATTTGTTGTGCTATTTAATTGGATTGTTTTTGATTGATTTAGTTTTGATTTATTTATTAATAATACAATACAATTATATTTGATATATTTATTAAATATGAATTAAATTTTTTATCATTCTGCGCTGGATGGACTTACCTGGTATTTATTTTTAGTTACGAAGGTTTTTTCTCTTGTATTTGATACGAGACAATTTCCATTAACCACAGCAGATTAAAAGGCTGCTAAATAGGGGGGAAGCGGAGGGGGTGTAGAAAACAATGGATTCTCTTTTCAATAAATTTGGTTTCTTTGTGTGTACTGTTGTGGTTGGAAATGCAAGTAATTGTCCAGAACGACGATGTACAGTGGAATTTAAAAGGAAAAAAATCTTCATTACTTACTTAAGCTTAATTAGAGACACTGTCACCGTTACACTTTCACCAACATACACCCAAAGAAGTCCAATGGACACACTTATGTCACACGGAGGCCCATTGTGATACCATAATTTTCCATTTATCTTCTAGTCCTGTAACCTGACAGCTTATCCAGATCGTCCATGAATGCATGTAGGCACCATGATTTTTTTTCTCGCCGAGGAGGGGTAAATGTACCTAACCGCACCATAAAGGAAGTCGTCACATCCTCCGTGGCCCTCACCCACTAAATCCCCCCCTCGTCTCGTGAACTTGTTGTGCCCACTCCGGAACTACGGTGGTATTACTTCGGAGTTTGGTCCTTTTGACCCTTTGACCCCTGCGTGCTCATATCCGCGTCGGGATTGCGTGTCTAAAGTTGAGGAGGCATCTAAGTGTCTTCGTTTGACACGTGTGCCAGTATCATCTATGCCGGCCTGCCTACATATTCTGCAGCCTCAAGATCTCTCTTTTTCAGTCTTAAAATGCGCTTCACGTAATTCGCCACTGAGGCCCAGTTTTCTCTACTCGCAATCATAATCACCCCGACAATGTTAGCGACCGTCATCGTTCCAATTATTGACGTCAGTACAGAGCGATAGCTCTGCCAGCGTGTACATTCGAAAACAGTGTGCTCTGCATCATCAATTACTTCCGCTTCCTCGTAAAGACATTAAGGGGAGGCGGTCTTGCCCATTCTGTATAGATATTTCCTTTCCTGGACCCTATAGCATCTGTGTAACGTAGTAATTTACCTCTCCAAATTTCCGACCAATCCATGGCCGTCCACCTTCCTCTATCTTCATCGTTCCATCGTCGATGCCATTTTGAAATGGTGTTTTCCCTGAAGTGAGCGGTTATGTGATTTCCAGCCGATTTTGCCTAATAAATCTCCATCCGCTCTCCTGCCAGCACATCCACAGGGATTATACCTGCTATCACAAGTATGGCTGGGGGCGGACACTGTACGATATGCCTACGTAATATGCAATATACCGATACAAGTGAGTTTGCCCACTTTTTAACATCTAGCGTTTCGGCCCTTCGCCTCTTTCCTTTTTGACATAGTGCCGGGCATGTTCCCAGTGGGAACATCTGTCATCTCTGTAACTTCTACAGGAATTATTTGCAATGGTGCCTTACAGCAATGCGCTTCATATGCGTGCGGTTATAATGCAACCTTGCCGTGCACCGTTCATTCAGTTTTGGGCCCCCCCATTCATTTCTACGCCGTACAACTTAATATCCTAACCAAAGTAAAACCATGTGCAACGGTACACTGTCCAGCAATCATGTTACATGGTTAAGAGAGCTTTTGTTCTTTCCGTTGAAAAAAAAGGTCAAAGAACTGTGGATATCATCCTGAATGGGAAAATGTAGGCATTACTGTCTATGGAGCACTTGATTATCAATTGTGTTAGACTAAGGATATAAAAGAGTTACAGGCTACGCTAAATGAATAGAACTTGAATAGAACAATCCCAATCGAATAAGCCACTTTATTCGATTCCTAGTGTCTAAGTCAATTATTGACAGGGGTATAGATCTGCCGTGTTAGGCTAGTGCTAAGGTTTCTGCAGGCAATCCAGTCCAGTGGTGTCATATTAACAGTTTAAGATGTCTTTCCACCATTTCTAATGGAAATGGACACAGTTTTCGCTAGGAAGCATTCTTAATTCCTGGATGTGGAGAAGAGGGGATATGTATCTCTTTTCAGGCATTAAAAAGAATTGTGATTAATCCAATAGAATCTGAAGTTTCTCTGACCGACAAGCTAGTAAAGTTGTCACTAGACAAGTTTGAAGCTTCTTTCTTCAATCTAGGATATGAAACGAAGCTAGGGAACTTGCCCTAGATGGTTGTAAAATCTGTTTCTATTTACTGGGACTTTCTTTTGAATGCCCGTGACAGTCAAGCTGGTCACGTTGCCACTAGACAAGTTTGGAGCTTCTTTCTTCAATCTAGGATACGAAACAAAGCTAGGGAACTTGCCCTAGATGGTTGTAAAATCTGTTTCTACTTACTTGGACTTTTTGAAATGCCTGTGACAGTCAAGCTAGTCAAGTTTTCACTAGACAAGTTTGGAGCTTCTTTCTTCAATCTAGGATATGAAACAAAGCTAGGGAACTTGCCCTAGATGGTTGTAAAATCTGTTTCTACTTACTTGGACTTTTTTGGAATGCCTGTGACAGTCAAGCTAGTCAATTTGTCGCTAGACAAGTTTGAAGCTTCTTTCCTCAATCTAGGATACGAAACAAAGCTAAGGAACTTACCAGCAGAGCCTATATGGTTGTAAAATCTGTTTCCCATTATTTGGACTTTTTTTTAATGCCTGTGACAGTTAAGCTAGTCAAGTTACCACTGGACAAGATTGAAGCTTTTTTCCTCTGTCTATAATACGAAACAAAGCTAAGGAACTTGCCAGCAGAGCCTAGATGGTTGTAAAATCTGCCCCCACTTACTTGGACTTTTTTTTTGAATGCCTCTGATAGTCAAGTTACCACTGGACAAGTTTGGAGCTTCTTTCCTCATTTCGAAGGATGATGAATGTGTCTCCTCTGTCATTACTGTCTTACAGGGACAGTGCTTGAATGCCTAGTACTAGCAGCCAGGCGATTATAATTCTTTGGGGACCTTTATGCAATGATTCCCTTGATCTGCTATATTTATTAAAAAAACTCACAGTAGTTAAAATCTTTGTTCCTGCCTTTGTTTTTGAGTAATGCATCATCATATTAAGACCACTGATATGGTTTCATAACGGCACTTTGGTGTTAAATGTAGTTCGTTTTGATTTTCCCTAGTTCCCCTAGCCAAAGAGCGAACCTAGCTAGTGTTATATTGCCGTGTGTTAGTGGATGTCTAATACATCGCTTACTAAGCCCACTGTAATCTATTTCAAACACACATACACTACACAAATGTATCGGTATTGTTATGTTCATATGTTGTTGCTTGTTATAATGTCCGTCTCTGTTCACTTTGTTCTATGGAAACTTAATCACATTGTAAGCTTATAGCACTACCAGAAAAATTTCCTAATCCATACGATATCTTCCATCGAACAGAGGAGAAGAAAGAAAAAAAAAATAAACAACTCTGAAAGAAAGAAAGAGAGAGAGAGAGCAAGAGAGAGAAATTGTTTTATGGATTGTATAAAATCCCATAATCATTTTTCACTTTCTTTTTATTGTGTATTATTTTCTAAAAGCATAAGTATGGAAAAACAACAAAAAAAAAAAAGAAAAGCATTTTATTTATTATTACAATTACAATTACACTTACACTTACACTTACATATACAATTACAAATACAAATACAAAGCCAATGTTTGTTTTTTGCTATTGTTGTTGTTGTTCTAGAATATATTTTCTAATTTTCTAATTTCTATGCATTGATTAGCATTTCTTGGACTGGTTTTTCTCATGTTCTTTTTGTTTCATTTTTCATTAAATCTATAGAATAAAATATAAAGAGAAAGAGAAAGAGAGGAGGGGAAAATTTATTTTTCTTACTAATACTTTAAGGATATGGTAGAGTTTTTGTTTTTGTTTTTCTTATTTTTTTTTTTTACTCTGTGTTTCAGATACGTCAAGTTAAGAATTATAGACTAGGGTGTGGGTTTAAGAGGAGGTTGTGGGGATGACAGGTGTATTATGGAAAGAGAGAGAGAGAGAGAGAGAGATAGGCAAATAGATAAGATTCTTGGCTTTTTTGATTATAATTTATTAGCAATAGAATGAATAATTTCGATTAGAATTGTAAATATGAGCACACAAGAGCATTAATTATGAATGTATGCTGCCTTACATACACGCATACATAAGTATGTGATATTTTGTATAATTTATACAAATTATGGCATCTAGCGTGAGGGTATCCATTTAGTGGTTTCAAAACGTTTCAAAATCTTTGATCTGAAGTAGCATTTATTACGAATATGGAAAGATTACTTACTTAATTGTTCATTACACACGTGTTTAGTCAGGAGATTTACGGCCTAGCTTCTCCTCACTTCACCCATGTTGTGTGTGTGTGTTAATTTTAACCATGAGTGGCTGTGGGGACCTACAGTTTTTATGTCAAGTCAGAACGACAGATTCATGACAATTTTATATTCCTCTGAAATATTTTTTCAGGCGTCGATGCCTAAGCCAGGTTGTTGAACTACGAGCCCTCATCTAATACGCTAACACACTATGTCCTACACTGAGACAACTTCAAGATCCAGGCATTATATAGGGAAATAAAAACTTCTAATCGAAATTAAATTGCCTATTGAGACCATAGTAGCACCTGTTGGCAAGAGTGATCCTACGCATGATCTCCAGACTGACATCATTTTTGGTGGTAACGGCGGAGCCAAGATAAATAAATTCCTTGACTGTTTCAAAAGTATAGTTATCGGCCGTAATCTGAGAATCAATACGCCGCACGTACTTGTCGATAACATATACTTTGTTTTGCCCTCATTTACTGCTATACCCATCTTGGTAGACTCCCGTTCAATAGCACTAAAGGCAGCAGTAACATCTCGCTTGGTACGCCCTATGATGTCAATGTCGTCAGCGTACGCAAGCAGCTGGACACTCTTTTGAAAAATAGTGCCGTTGCGATGCACTCCCGCCTTTCGCAGAACGCTCTCCATGACGAAGTTGAAGAGGTCGCATGATAAGGGATCGCCTTGTCTGAAACCTCGCACGGTATCAAAAGGTTCGGAGACCTTGACGGAGCTGCAGGAATTGCTCAACGTCATTCTGCATAGCCTTATCAGCTTCGCAGGTGTACCGAGCTCAGACATTGCGGCAAAAACACGATCCCTTATGGGGCTATCAAAGGCTGCCTTATAGTCTACAAAAAGATGGTGTGTGTCGACTTGTTGTTCATGGGTCTTTTCCAGGATTTGGCGTAGTGTGAAGATCTGGTCGATGGTGGACTTGCCAGGTTTGAAGCCGCACTGATAAGGTCCAATCAGTGTTTTGACGAGTGGCCTGTAAGAACCTTATATGCGATAGGGAGAAGGCTTATACCCCTGTAGTTGGCGCATATCATAGGGTCTCCCTTTTTCAGGACAGGACAGAGGACACTGAGGTTCCAATCGTTGGGCATACTTTCCTCTAGCCATACCTACCCCTACCCCTTGCGGATCTGTTACCAAGTTTCCGTTTTCGTCTTTCGAAATTAAATCCACTGTAGTCTAGTAAGTAGTGTGTTGGCTTATTGGACATGAGACCACGATTCAAACCCCCCCCGGTTATAGATATCTAAAATATATCTTTGGCGACTTCCTCTCAGTAGATTTCTAGGAGAAAACTCTGAGAGTAAACAGAAAATTTCTATTTCTTCTATGAAAAAGTCTGCCAAAAAAATCAGTCATTCGGAGTCGACTTTAAACTGTAGGTCCCGCCACTCCTGTACAAAATTAACACACACAAGCGGTGTGAGAAACTAGGTTGTAATCCTGTAATCGAAATTGTAGGTTTAGGTGTAAGAGTGTTTTATTTTATATTCATTTTGAAACTACAAAATGGAGAACCCTTTATGGAGGTTATTCATTATGTATGAGTATGCAGTTAAGAATATGTATAATCGTCTTTTTTATATAATAATATACTATATTGATATACTTTTCATATACATATATTTTATATACTTTATATACGTTATATATGTACACTTAAATACTTTTTTTTTAAATTTTTATTTCATTTTTATATTTGTTTAAATATTTTTTTTATTTTTTTAAAATTTTTTTTAAATTTTTCTTTTTATATACAATCTTATGGCATAGAATATTTCTCTTATTTTTTTTTTTTTTTTTCAATTTAATTTCCTTTGCTTGTTGGTAATTCTTTATTTTTATTGATATTTTTAAAGTTATTTTTTTTCTATAATTTTCCTTATTTAATCTACTGTGGATATAAAATATTGGATTTCTTTCTTTATTTTTCTTAAAAAACAGAAATTTTTTTATTTGTTTTCATCTTCATTTTTTTTTTTTTTTTTTTTTTTTTTTGATTTTGTTTGGAAAAATTCAAATTCAATAGAAAATATATTTTTTTGTAATTAAAAAAAAACACACAGACTCGCACTCTTTTGGGCTGATATGCTAAGCAATACGACTCAATACATTACATACGCATGTACATATGTATGTATATTCAACGATTTTATGAGCGACTCCATTTGTAAAGCCATCTGAAGGACACTGAATTAAAGCTTTTTAAGCCATGGCCCTAGTATTCCACTAGGCCTACTATACAAAACACTCGAGAATTAACATCTCGAAGGCCACTGAATGGTAAAGCATTCCCATGTTTTATGCCTCTTCGGTGTTCAATGCTGAAGTCGTAAGTCTGGATGCACTCAATTCAACGTGCTAGCTGTCTTTTAGGGTTCTTGAACTGCAGCAGCCATCTCAGTGCGGAATGATCAGTCCTTAGCAGGAAATGTTGGCCATACGCGTGCTTATGGTAATGTTTTATGCATTCCAGCACTGCAAGTAGCTCACGTCGGGTCACACATTAGTTCTGTTTATGGCCCTAGTATTTCATCACACTATATAGAACATTCTAAAGTTGCCGTAGTCTAGTAGGTAGTGTGTTGGCTTATTAGATGTAAAGCCTAGACCCAAACCCCCCAGGTCAGACATCAAAGCGAAAGTATGAAAGAATATTTCTTCGGTGACTTCCTCTCAGCAGATTTCTGCCAATAGGTCTAAGAGTTTCTCAAAAAAATTTGTCGTTCGGAGTGCGACTTGAAACTGTAGGTCCCGCCACTCATGTATAAAATTAACACACACAACATATGTAGGTGGTGTGAGATACTAGGTTGTAAGCCTTACTAAAGGTTTTTGGAATGACCAATTATGTATGAACAATCGATAATCAATCAACATCTCGAAGATCTCGACTACGATGACATCAATGGTATTCTCACAATTCAGTAAAGAGCACTAGCAAGACAAAAACAACTGGAAAAGTTGGCGTAAATACGTAAACCAAACTAAGGCCCTGTGTTGTAGCCACTGAAGCACTAAGCACTCACTCACTCCTTTCGAAGACATTGATAAACGGCGATAAGACCTGGATACTGCAACAAGACTAGAAATGTTTTCCATCAATCGCAACAATGTCTAAAATTCCAATGAACTTTATTCTGCGGATCTTAACGGAAAGTTTAATGACGTGAATTACGCAGACTTTATTTGTCTCTCGGCACAAGGGTATGTATACATATGCAGGGAATGTTGAATTGTGCACAGACCCAGGCATACAAAGCTGGACTAAATATCATCATAGTTTGACGACATAAATTACGTCGACTTTATTTCTCCCCCAGCACATGGGTATGCGTGCATATGCAAGGGAAATTTGAATTGTGCACAGACAGAGGCATACAAAACTGGCCTAAATATCATCATAGTTTGACGACGTAAATTACGCCGACTTTATATCTCTCCGTGAATATGCAAGGGAAATTGCGTCATGCACAAACAGAGGCATACAAAGCTCATTTAAATATCATACAAAGCTGGATAAAACAGAGCTTGAATGAAAAAATGCGAAGTATCCGGTTTTTATAGGAAAAGATCCAATAAAGCAGACCTTAAGGGATTACAACACAAGGCGTATAATTAATCTGAATACGGGAATGTATGTATGTAAATAAAATAACACCCATACGCTGCAGCAAGCAGTGCGCATTCTGTTTAAAAACAAAAAAAAAAAACGCGGAATTCACTCGTTCTCATTCAAGCCTCAATGTCTGTGACTAATGCTAGTGGGTCACCTACAAAAGCGAAAGGATGTTGGGACGCTTGAGTATTAAATTGCGTTCAGTTGACAAATTTTGAATGACTGTGGATCGGAAAAAAGCAGCTATATGACATTCTTAAAAGCTTTTGATCGGCAATAATCTTCAATCACTGCTTACGATTGCGATCCAGAGCCAGAGTCCAAACTAAAACAAAAATTCTACAGCGAAAATGGAAACTCATTGGCATTATGAATTGAAAGCTGCTATAGATTGGATTGCACAGGGGAATTGAATAATTGCAAGGATTTATACTTTGAAAAGGCTGAGAGAGAAAGAAAGAGAGAGAAAGAAAGAGAGAGAGAGAGAGAGAGCGAGAGAGAGGGAGAGAGAGAGAGCAAGAGAGTAGTTGCTACATGCGGCATGATCTAGATTTAGACGTAACTGGAGACAATTTGTTTGATGACTCTCTTATTCCCAGGGGATTAAAACTACACAGTGGGTTCCACAGGGTTGCATATTGGGTTACGCATTGGTTTTGTATACTTTCTTCTTAAATTGGTGCTTTTAGAAGCCAAAGTTATTCAATTATTTAATGTTTGCTCTTCCATGCAAAGTTAAGCAGTTATTCAGCAGAAATCTAGAAATTTTTGATTTATTTGCTGTATCATATGCCAGGCATAATTAATGAAGGAACATACTGAGAGAGGTAGAGGGAGAGATTGAGAAAGAGAGAGAGAGAAAGAGAAAATTCTGAAATGTTAATAAAATCAAAAGCTTTTAATTAAAACAAAAATTATTTCTAATGCTAATCAAAACATGCGTTATTCGCAAGGCAAAGAAGAGAATGGGAAGGAGAAAGAGAGAGAGAGAGAGAGTGGGGCAAACGCAATTATAATATAAATATTATAATGAAAAGCATTTCAAGCAAATTAATGGCACACAAATATTTATTTCAACATGATTTTTATTTAATTTTATTCACGGTTTTTATAGGAAAAGATCCATTAAAGCAGACTTTATTTATTACAACACAAGGCGTATGATTAATATGAATACGGGAATAAAAATAAAAAAACACTCATACGCAGCAGTCAGTAGTGCGTATTCTGTTTAAGAAAAAACAAAAAAAAACGCGGAATTTACTCGTTCTCATTAAACCTTCAATGCCTGTGAATAATGCTAGTGTATTGGGTCACTCATACAAACCAAACAAAAGAGTGTGCGTGTGTGTAAGGTAGTCTCTCCTGTTATTTGTTTTTGTATAAGTTTTGGCGTGTTATGGTGTTGTTATAAAGGATTTTTTTCAATTTTACTTTCAAAAGGGGGCGGAGAGCGGTAAGGAATATATTTCTCCTGGTTTTTGTTTTGTAATTTTTTTCGTTTTTTTTTATGATTTAAGCTGTGTTAACAAGCGGAAGCTCTAATTGTTAAAATATATTGTGGTTATTGGGCTTGTGTGTAGGTGTATGTGTGTGTTTGTGTGGTATTTTTCCTTTTACTGCCTTTTTGGTTTTGGCGTTTGTTTTCGTTTTTTTTCGTTCTTGAGTTTTGAGTTCATTTCCCCGGGGTCTCTGTAATTGGTTCACTTAAAGAAAAATCACAATTTGTGCGTAAATTTCCACCGTAACGAGTACAGCCATTATTAAGGCATTTACACAGCAGTAGAGGCGTCGCAATGGACGTCGACGTTGACGACGCTGATTTGATTCTTTGCCCGCATAACCACAATCGATGTTTGACGTTCGGTGGTTACCCCCGCCGGAGACGTTTTGCTGGTTTTCCTGCAACGCCTCTGTATTGACGGCGGTAGCTGTTGCCGTTGCTGTTCTTGCTGTTTTAAATCGTGCATTTCCAATGCAACCGGGCCAATGTCAAACGGACGCCAACGATGATGATGAATTATAAGCCACCAGTAAAGAATCATTTTCATCACTGCCACTGCCAGCACTACGTTCGGATTCATTTATAACCTCCAGTTTTGTCTGTGGATGAGCAATTTTATATTTATTGTGGCGTTTATTCACCAACACCGAACGTATGTTATTATTGCGTCGCCTTTCGGAACGATTTCGGCGATTAGGTGAGGCCCCTAACATGGAACAGTCACTGCTTTCAGCCTCCTCCTCATCATCATCATCGTCATCATCATAGTCTTCGTCGTAATATCCACCACAGCCATAGTCATCAGCCTCGTAATCATAATCGTCATCGTTATCGAAATCATAATCATAGTCATCCAAATCGAAAAAAGCACAGCAGCCCACCGAAGCGGATGATTGGGCACCGTGATTCATACGGCCACGACCACGGTTCCGTTTGTGGTATTGCTGTTGATGTTTGTGTGTGTTTTGTTGTAGATGCTGTTGCTGGTGATGTTGGTGATGATGATGTTGATGTTGGCATTCATTGTAAGACTTGGCCAATGAATTATTAGTTGCTGTTGTCAAAGTGGTTTTGGCCTGCATGTTTTAAAAGAAAATAATTGAACATTAATTTGGTTTTAAGATTTTGGAATTTATTTCCGTTTTTATTTTGCTTTTTCTTGACACGGATTTTCTTACCTCTGGTCCATGCCAGGTAATACCGGAACGCACCAGATTGTAAAAACGCAATACACCCCACATGGAAAGGACCTAAAGAGAGGTTACAGAAGAAGAAACAAAAGGTTTTCTATTAACAATTGTTGTGAAGCAATAATGAAAGTATTTACGAGAATTTGTAAAAGAGTTTTAAAGTTAAGTTTAAACTCTTGAGGGTTTTAATCTACGTAGAAGCTTAAGGCTTGTAAATAATTACTAGAGTAAAGCTTAGAAAAATATCGTGAAATAATGGTTACAAACAATTTTAAATTTTACAAGAGTTTTCAAAGAGTTTTAAGAGGAGTTTTATAAATAGAACTCTTCTAGCTCTAGAGAAGTCTCTTTTTTAAAACTCTTGTAATTTTTATTTGTAAAATTATTCTTTTTAAGGTTTTTGGCCTGTTACTTTTGTTTTATTTACTATTTCATTTAAAATATAAGAGTTTTATTCCTAACCCTGGAAGAGTTTGCTTCCTTAAAGAGTTTACATATGTTTAGCACTACAGAGAAATGATTTTAGGATTTAAAAGAGCTGCCCTTCCTCCACATTAACTTACTTTTAGTTTGGCTTATAACACATGAAGAGTTTTATGTTTCTTTTTATAAATAAAACTCTTTTAAAAAACTCTTGTAATTTTTATCTGTAAAGTAATGTTTTTGAATCTCTTTGGAAAATTGTATACAAATTTTCTTTTGCTGTTTTAGTTAAAAGGTAAAGGAGTTTTGCTTTAGGAGTTTAAATTTGCTTAGCACTGCAGATGGCTTATAAAACACGAAGATTTTTCTTTCTATAAATAAAACTCTTGATAAACTCTTGTAATTTTTATTTGTAATATAATTTTTTTAAGGCTTTTGACCTTTTACTTTTGTTTTATTTACGATTTTATTTAAAACCTAAAAGAGTTTTATTCCTAACCCTGGAAGAGTTTTTTTTTCCTTAAAGAGTTTAAATATGTTTAGCACTGCAGAGGAATGATTGTAGAAGTTAAAAGAGGTACCCTTCCTCCACAATTACTTACTTGTAGTTTGGTTTATAAAACACGGAATAGTTTTATTTTTTCTTTTCATAAATAAAACTCTTTTAAAAAAAACTCTTGTAATTCTTATTTGTAAAATAATTTTTTTGAAGCTCTTTGGAAAATTGCATACAAATTGTTTTATTTACGATTTTATTTAAAATATAAAAGAGTTTTATTCCTAACCCTGGAAGAGTTTTCTTCCTTAAAGAGTTTAAATATGTTTAGCACTTCAGAGAAATGATTTTAGGATTTAAAAGAGCTCCTATCCACATTAAATTATTTTTGGTTGGGATTATAACACATGAAGAGTTTTATTTTTCTTTTTATAAATAAAGAGTTTTATTTTTCTTTTTATAAATAAAGAGTTTAATTTTTCTTTTTATAAATAAAACTCTTTTTAAAAACTCTTGTAATTTTTATTTGTAAAGTATTTTTTTAAAACTCTTGGCTTTTAATGGAAAATTGCACACAATTTGTTTTATTTGTTTTATTCCTAAACCTGGAAGAGTTTTATTCCTAACCCTGGAAGAGTTTTTTTTCCTTAAAGAGTTTAAATTTATTTAGCACTGTAAAACACATCTTTATAACACATGTTTATAACACATGAAGAGTTTTATTTTTTCTATTTATAAATAAAACTCTTTAAAAAAACTCCTGTAATTTTTATTTATACAACAATTTTTTTAAAACTCTTGGCTTTTAATGGAAAATTTCACACAAATTGGTTTAGGATTTTAGGATTTTATTTAAAACGTAAAAGAGTTTTATTCCTAACCCTGGAAAAGTGTTTTCTTTAAAGAGTTTAAATTTATTTAGCACTGCAGATAAATGATTTTAGGATTTAAAAAAGAATCTGTTCCACAACAAATTATTTTTAGTTTGGCTTATAAAACACGAAGAGTTTTATTTTTTCTTTTAAGAATATTGAAAGAGTTTTTTCTCTTTTTTTTGCTAATATTCAAGAGTTTAATTTTATTTACTTATTAAAAATCCGTTCTAAAACTTTAAGGGATAAAAACAGATTCTAAATTTTAGCTTTGAAAAACAAAGAAATAAGTTTTTTTCTCGTGCACAATAACAAACCCTGCTTCTATTCGTTAGTTTTCTTTTAAAATGAACATTCAGTTGTCAAACTTTCTGTGTGTGTCTATTCTGTTCTTTGCTGTTCTTTTCTGTTGTTTTGTGTGTCGTTTTGAAAATATTTCAAAATTTTTGTGTGTGTTTTAATGTAATTTTGCCAACAAAAATTAAAAAAAACCCAGAATTTTCGAACACATTCAGATCAGAAGAGCTACACAACAAAGAAAAAAAAATAGAAGAGTTTTTACGAAGAGTTTCCAAGTGTTTCTGGTGGAGGAGGAGAATGTATAAAATCACTTACATTGATAAGAAGCTGTGCCATTTATTGAAACATCATTTGGATTTATTGGACGAAGATGACTGTGACATTTACACCATCTGGCAATTTTGTCCACGACAACGTTGGCGTGCCTTAAAGAACATTTTCAATAATAAAGCCTTGTGTAGGGCCGGCTATTTTCCATTGATCTATTGGCTGGTATTGATTATCAGTATATTGGGTTGTGTAAGTACAACAGAGAGAGAGACAGAAGAGAGAGTGAGAGAGAGAGACATTTATTGTGTTTTCTCTTTTTTCAAACAAACAGATCCACAGTTTTAGTGAATTTACCAGCGTGTTTTGGGGCAACCGCAAAGAAATGTCCATGTGGCGTGAACGTAAATTTTATGTTTTGCCTACATCGGTGTTGCGTAAGTGTCGTTTGGTTGGCTCTTTAATCACTTTATTCGACTGGTTGTTCCTGTGGTATGCGGTGGTTAAGGTATTGTTGTTTTCAATACGATTTTATGTCCTTTGATGATGTGATTTTTTTTTGCTTTTGAAGATTTCTCCCAGCCATATGACACCTTGGCTGACCATAAACATGTTTGTATTGAGTTTCGAATTAATCATTTGGCTTGTGGAAGTGTTTATGGGCGTTTGTAAAATTGAAATGCACAATTTGCTGTCGTTTGGCTTGGCCTTGGCCAACTATTGGTTTGTAAACTGTGTGCAAAGTGTCTTTCAACGAGCCATCGAACTGAACACTGTGGATGACCTGAGACTGTGGAGAAGTGCTTCATAAGTGTATACACTTTTTCGCCAGCCCTCCCCCCTCACTCCACGCGCGCTATTTGTATAGACTTTATTTGTTTGTATTTTATAAGTGCTAAAAATAATGGACTTGAC
The DNA here is from genome assembly GCA_930367235.1 of Sarcophaga rosellei. Taxonomy (NCBI): domain Eukaryota; kingdom Metazoa; phylum Arthropoda; class Insecta; order Diptera; family Sarcophagidae; genus Sarcophaga; species Sarcophaga rosellei. Next base: position 6,508,752 of record OV884020.1, on the reverse strand, counting down.
TTGTATTTGTGCAATCTCTTTTATTATATTTTTCTTTTACATTTTTCCTTTTTTTTTGCCTCTTTCTCTCTTTAATAAAATCAAATAAAAAAAGGTTTATTGCAAGAGTTCTCTCTTGACCCGTGAAAAAGAAGGGGGAAGTACTTCATGTTTACCATGCAAATTGACTTTCCATAGAAATTTTCTCACTTTTCTTGACTTGATTTTTTTTTAGTTTTTTTCTTCTTTACGTTACCAAAATTCCATTAAATTATTATAACGGTTTTTTATTTCCGTTATAGTAGCTTCAAATACATACTTACATTTATGAATGCTCGTGCTATGAAAAAGGCCACTTCCGCTTTGCACATGGCATCAAATTGCTGCGAAAATCGAAAAGGAAAGAAAAACAGAAAAAATTATAATAAAAGAATATTTGTTTAAGCAGAGAAACAGTAATAAAAAGCGAAAGAAAAACTTGTAAAATTATTATTGAAAAGAGCGAAAAAAAGAGCCACAAAAGTGTGTGTAATAAGAACATGGTCTGTTTGCATAATAAAAATGCATGGCAAAGAACACTCTTGAATGCTTTTATAAGTTTTGAATTTAATTTTATGAAAACAATCATTAAAGGTGCAGAATTTTATTTATTGTGGTCAGTGAATAGGAATTCCAATAGACTAACTCCCTTGGTTTTAAATAAAATTCATGATTTTTCGAAAAGAAAAAATGTGTGAACCCACTGCATTAGGTTAGAGGACGTGTACTTGTCAATTAAGACAAGTACAGTACCCGGAGGTCGAATTGACCCATTGTGCACTGCATTACTTTTGTATATGTCGTTAGTTTCAGACCAGCTGTATGAGGCCGTAGTCCTCTGCTAGACTAAACCGTGCAAAAATAATGAAGTATGTGCTTAATGGCCGACAAAGTTTAGTATGTAGTGTATTCGTTTCTTAAACGTTCCCCTGGGTTCAAACCCCGGCTCACACATCTCGAACAAAGTGAAATATGAAGAAAAAACATTACTATCGACGACTTTCTCTCTCAGCAGTCTTACGGCAAAAACTCTGAGAGTAAAATAGAAAAATTGTCATGAAAAGTGTCTTTAAAACTAGGTTGAGCCATTCTTGGCTTAAAACTAACATACAAGTTAGTATGTTAGAATTTGGGTTATGTTAGAAATTAGGTTGTAATCCTAACTTAAGGCTTGTAATAACCACATAAGTAAGTAAGAGCCAACCAGTTTGAAATGGAGATGACTAACCAATTTTCCATTGCTTGAAGATTAGCTACCATATGTGAGGAGGTCTTTTGACTTTAAACTGTAGGTTGAGCCATTCATGGCTTAAAACTAACGCACAACACATGTGATGTTAGAAATTAGGTTGCGATCCAGGCTAAAGGGTTGTAATAACCACATAAGTAAGTAAGATTCAACCATTTTAAAACGGAGATGAGTAAGCAATCTTCCATTGCACCTTATCTTCAAGATGTCATCGTTCTCATTGTGATCACTGATTGCTAAAATGAGAAGGTCTTTTACCAACTCATTTATTTTGTATATTGGGTTCTAATAGCAATTTCTGTAGTCCTTTGAGCATTTAAGTGTTCTGTAGTGCTGCTCTGATTTCCGATGACGGCCATTTAATTCTGATGCTCTTCTACAGCATATTAGCTCACTGGAGTAATTTTTCTCTCTGCTTTCATTGATATCACAGGCAAATTTTATCATGCCTTGGTGGTATGATTTTCTAGGCTGTAAAAAACTCAGATACTGCAGAGATCTTACTGCATAGATCTTACTGCATAGATCTTAATGCATAGATCTTACTGCATAGATCTTAACGCATATATCTTACTGCATAGATCTTACTGCATAGATCTTTGAAATATTCTTCGACTTATTCCCTTGTACTTGACTGTTTCCCACTTGGGAAGGCATTTTAGTGGTTCGTAACCTTAGCAGTGATACACTCTCCTACTTTATAACAATTTCTCCTAGCAACAGTATGTGGAATATCTAATATTGTTGCTTCATAGTGAGACTCGTTTTGTGGGCTCTAAGTGGGCACTTGCTAATGCAGATGATCTATTATTATCATAAGGGATTTCCTATTGATCTATAGGTTTCCATTTAGGTGAATGTAAATATAAGCCGATATTTTCCTGGATATAGGCTTTATAATGCGTTCGTATGCTTTTTTTTGGCAAATATTCGAATAGAAAACCATCGATTCTATGGTGGATCATATCGTTTTTAATTCTTTTAATTCAATACATACGTAATTTGTCATTACAACCCTTCAGTTGGGCTTACGATCTATCTTCTCACGCCTCTTATATTGTGTGTTAATTTAATACATGAGTGGCAGGACCTACAGTTTAAAATCGGTTCCGAACGACAGATTTTTGAGAAACTTTTTCATAGAACTTTATTTACCCTCAAAGGTTTTTGCTAAAAATGTGCTGAGTGGTTAGTCGCCGAAGAAATATTTTTTGCATGTTTCGTTTTGTTCGAGAAGTCTGACCCAGGGTTTTAAGCGTGGCCTCACGTTTAATAAGCCAACCACTATCTACTAGACTACGACGACTTCAATGCTAAGGTTCCATATCCAACTTTGCTGTCTGATCTGAATTTGTCCGTGAATACTTGGCTGATGTTTTCTAGGAGATGGAAACTCTCCCGATGACTCCATTTAAAAGATATGAGGTTCCACACTATGTACCTTCTGTTCTTGTAATTAATTTTAAGCACCAATAACCGTCTAAGATATGTGTTGACCTCTCTTCTGTTATGGTTTTTGTTAATATTTAAGTAAAGACATGTCAAGTAGGCAGATGGGACGATACGATGATGGTTTCCCTGGTGGTTTGCTAGGTTTTGGAATGAGAACCAATTTCGATTTCTTCCATCTACGTGGAAAAACACCCTCGACGAAGCACTTGTGGAACACACATAGACATGTTTCTGTCCTATGGTGGTGGGTCATGTCCATTATGTAAATATTTTTACCCTCCATTGGTTGTAAATTTTATGCCATAAAATTGCATTTTCGCCACAATTACCACAATTGCCAGGGTCATGGATTAAAAAAAGCTGCTGTAGAGTATTGTTTCCCATAGAAAATAAATTTATTATTTTAACCCGTGCTCCGTAAGTGAACCTAGAACTTGATCTTTATCTTTATGGGGGTCATAGAAAAATAACAAAATAATTAAAAAGCCTCCCCCCCATATGCACTACAAGAGCAAAGTAAATTATACAGAGCTGGGTGTTATTTATCAGAAGAAATGTGGAGAATATTTTACAATATTCGTATTATTTGTTCAACTATTTCGAGTGCTTTAAGTAATCAAAATTTATTCCCGTACTATTTAATATTCACCTCACCCGTGGGACCATTTTAATGGCAATGATTTCTATTCGTTCGCAGTTTTTTTCATTACGGCTTATTTTTTTTAGCAATTAAAACATAACAGCTCTGGCATTTAAAAAGAAAAAAAACTATGAATATTCTCTCCCATACTCTCTCGCTCTTTCTGCCTCTTCATTTCTCAGAACTTTTTTTTTCTGGTCCATTTGTGGTTTTTTGTAATGTTTAAACACTTTGTGTACATGTGTGTATGTGTGTGTTGTTGCAACTACTACTTGTAAGTACTTGCTAAAGGCTTTTATTGTTGCTATTGGTGCTGTTGCTATTGCTATTGCAATTGTTATTGCAATTTTTGCTGTTGCTGTTGTCATTATAAATGTTTTGTAAACTTTTTCTTTTCAAGGGCTTTTTATGAATTTGAGAGTAAATTTACGGTTATGTTTTTATGAGTGTGTTTGTGTATGTTTCTGTGTGTGAGTGTGTGTACAATTGTAACTATTTGCCAAGTTTTATTTTCTCATTTTTTTTGTTTGCTTTTTGTTGATTTTTTCTCTCTCTCTCTCTAACATTTGAGTATAAGTTTTAATGTGTGTGTGTGTCTGTGTATGTGTATTTAGTATGTTGGGGTTATTGTGGTTGTGAGCAACATGCAAATTTCCGCATGAATTGCAAGAGACATTACGATTATGAGATGACAAATACATACGGAAAACAAAAAAAACCTCAGAGTTCGTTTAAAAAGTAGTTCGAAAGACAAAAAGAGAAAGAGAGGGAGGGAGAAAGGACTAGAAGAAGAAGGGCTTAAAGCTGGGAAGAGAGTTAAAATAGTGAAGCCTGCATAGGTTGTGGTAGAAATTTCTAATGAAGAAGATATACATACAAGCCTTTAGGTGCAGTATGTAGGTGTCCACTCTTCTTTAATTTGTAAAAACTCTAAAAATTTCTAGTGCTGCAGTACAGCACGAAAGCAGAACGAATGTGTAAGCCTTTCAACATGATATCTAGTAGTCGACAATGTCTTTTAACAATAAGCGTATGCTATACCCCATTAAACCTAACAAGGTATCGTAGCAAACATCAAATGCAAACTATTACACCAGCTTGTGATTAAGTTCTGTAGCTGATTTATGTTCTCGTTGCCATTACTTTTCCCTTACCCGCTACAGTCCGGACTGTAGTGTGTACGTGTCCCTACGTAATGGGGACGAGCCCTCCGCGGTCGGATGAGGGTGGGTTAGTGTGAGGCAGGGGACGTTCGAAAAAAAAGAGACTAAAAAAGGAAATCCTTTTCTCCTTTTCATATGTTCGAAATAGCAGCAGTCGCTGTAATATTCTCTCAGATGCCGATATAATATCCATGCAAAGGAGTGTTGTAGTTTGCTTTACAATATGCAAACGGTTGCACTGTCGCTGGAACAAAAATCAGAGGAGCATTTACAATCTATTTATGAAGCTACGCATTAAAACAATAGAAGGCTGTATGATCTTATCCGCTGTGAAAAATAGATGATTACTGTACTGTAGTGTACGGTGAAGTGAATGATTGCTTAACACATATATTAGACGGTTATTGGTGCCTAAAATGAATTACAAGAACAGAAGGTACATAGTTTGGAACCTCATATCCATACTATCGCAGTTGCCATCCAATCGGATAGTTTCCATCTCCTAGAAAACATCAGCCAAGTAATCACGGACAAATTGAGATTACACAACAAAGTTGGATATGGAATCTTAACATAATCAGCTAAGGAAGACGCTGTAACGCATGCGATTTAGCGGGTTGTTAAACTTCCTAATGAATATCGTATTAGAGCTACCTTGTTTGAATCTAACCACCCATGGCTCTAATTCTCAGTATAATATAAAATGTGCTTAAATATACCAGAGCATCTAGCGCCACTGAGGCCAGCTTCTCATTGGCTTATCTCTTCTACATCTAAGGCTCAGGGACCTTGGATGAAGTAAAGGGTCCGCCAAATAATTTTTTTTTTTTTTTAAATGCTTTAAAAAAAAACTACTGAATATTTTCTCAAATTTCTTTTTTTTTATTTGAAAGTACAATCCTTCCGGTTAATAATGGAAAATAATTTCATTCAAATGGCTGCCTCGGCTGGCCATGCAGTAGCCTACACGATCGGTCCAATTTTTAAGCACATTATCGATTGTGTGCAGCTGTATTTCACCAATGGCTTCACGAATATTGTCCTTTAAAGCGTCAATTGTCTCTGGCTTGTCGGCGTAACACTTATCTTTGACGGCACTCCACAAATAATAGTCCAACGGTGTCAAATCGCAGCTCCGAGGTGACCAAACGACATCAGCTCTGCGGCTGATAATGCGATCTTCAAAAACAGGGCGCAAAACATCGAGTGTAGCTTGGGCTGTGTGGCACGTAGCGCCGTCCTGTTGAAACCAAATGTTGCCAATATCCTACTCTTCAATTTTTGTGAACAAAAATTCGTTCAACATGGCCCGATAACGATCGCGATTGACTGTAACGGCCACTCCTTGCTCATTTTCTAAGAAAAATGGCCCAATTATGCCTTTGGATCAAAATTCGCACCAAACAGTGACTCGTTTTGGGTGCATCGGCTTTTCAATGTATGCGTGCGGGTTTTCTGTGCCCCAAATGCGACAATTTTGCTTGTTTACATACTTGCCAAGATCAAAATGAGCTTCATCTGAAAAGATGATTTTTTTTTTGCCAAAATCGGCATCTTCTGTAAATCGATCGCAGGCCCATTTCCCAGCGTTGTTCAAGTGTATACACAAACATATTCGTTCAGCGGAAGGATACAACTAATTATCTGTCAAATCAGACATGAGCTAAGTGTTACCATTCACGAAATAAGCACTTGTTGAGAAAAAAAACGTTAGATGGCAGACCGGATACAAGCCAATGAAGGCGTATTCCTTATGCTCCATATAAGATCCCTTAACCGGGTTGTACAAATCCCGGGTTTTAATTTTAAGAATTTTTTCAATCATTTCAAGGCGAGTATGCCCTAAAATCTCATGCTTTTGTAGTTGACCAGATTGTGCGATTTTTTGTTTTTTATTAAATTTCCTAGTGGGAATTGTAAACTGCAAATGTGTCTCGGGATTAAATTCAACAATATGACACAAGTTTTGTAGGTTACTCTACTTTAGATTTGTAGGTCAAATACTTCAGGATACTGGCCCTGGTACTTGTAGAGCAACCAGAGTAGATAGAAGAGAGGGTAAAACAAATTAAAATAATAGAAATACCAAAGACAGATAATGGTATGGATGCGATAGAAAATGATACAAAATGAAATAAAAAAGATAAACAAAGTACCGACAACTACTAAGGGTAGGATGAGTATCTGAATAAATATTCACACAGATTGTGTGTGTGTGAGAGAGAGAGGGAAAGTGAGAGGGATGGCATTGCGGTACAATTAAAATGAAAGAATAATATTTGAAGAGAACAATTGTTTAAACCGATTCCCCCCCTCCCAACCTCTCCGGGTTAAAACAGTGAAATCCCCTTCAAATTGCAGAGACAAGTTGTTTTCCAATTGAAGAGTAGCTAACATTGGACAGGAGGAAGTCTTTATCAGAAAAAAAGATGAAAAAAAGATTTTCTGCTTGTGTTGGCTGGCTGGTTGGCTGGTTGGCTAGCTGGCTGCTTTAGTAATAAACTACAGATGTTAAGATTGATGATTTTACTCTTTCTCTTACATTTTTTTTCTTTGCTTCACTGGCTTCATTTGTACACTTTCTCAAGGCTAGAGTAGGAGCAGGTAAGCACAGCAGCAGCAGGGGGAGTGGGGTAATGCAAAGAATGCATAAAAAGGGCTTAAAAGGTCAAAACGAAACTTTGGCAAAAACTTTCTAAATAAAATAGAGAAAGACAGAGAGAAAGACGGACAGACAGACATCACAACTCAAAACTCAAATTCAAGGTAAAAACTTGCCAACTTGCCAACTCTTTTATGCAAAAAGAATTGAAGGAAAAAACAAGAGAAAAGAAACTTAAACGAGCAAGTTGTTTGGTTGGTTGGGTTAGTTTGCTACGTTGTTAGGCAATTCAAGGTTGTTATATTAAATGCGGAGATAAATTATTTAAAACGGTTTTATCTCTACCTAGACAGAGAAATATGAAATTTATACTTTTAAAGTCCTCAGTTAAAAATATAACAGGCTCAGCTCAATCAAAATAAAGAAATTTTTAAATGATTTTTTATTCTCATTAATTTAATAGAAATCACTTTAAGAGGTCAAGGCTGGCCTTAAGTCTTGTAAAAGCCCTTCATTTTTTGTTATTTATCAGCAATTTTGTGTCTTGTTTTGATATGATTGCCACAAATCGCCGTAGCCTAGTAGCTACTGCTTATTGTGCAGCCCTCGCGCTGACCAACTTCTTCCTTTTCCCTGATTTTGGTGGAACTTGGTTAGTACAAGGACTGCGTTCACCCATGGCATCACAACGGGCCGCTATGCGTGCTCAAGTGAGCTTTGTGATATCAGAGCTACCACTCCGACCTAAACCTAAGACATGAGGACACGTTTCAAACTCCAGGTCATACATGCATCTCCAACAAAACGAAATAAAAAAATATTTCTTCGGCGGCTTTCTCTCAGCAGATTTCTCTCTGAGAGTAAAATAAAATGCCATGAAAAGTTTCTCCAAAAATCTGTCATTCGGAGTTGACTTTAAACTGTAGGTCCCGCCACTCATGAATAGAATTAACACATACAACATTAGAGGTCGGAGAAGCTAGTTTGTAATCCTGATTGAAGAGTTGTAATGACCAATTATGTACATATGTATGTATGTATGTATGTATGTATGTATGTATGTATATATGTATGTATGTATGGATTGTAAAACTGCCTATTAAGTGACAGTTAAGTGACAAATGGAAAATGTATGGAGGTAAACCTCCTTCTTTTTGTGTGTGATAATTTCTATTAAAATTCCCATATAGCCGCCGCAGTTTAGTACGTTGTAGTGCGTTGGCTTATTACACCCGAACCTGTCTTTCAAATCCCAGCTTAGACATCTGGAACACAATGAAATATAAAAAGAAATATTTTTTTCGGCTACTTCCTTTCTCAGCAGTCTTCTAGCAAAAACTCTTTCTTTTTTCAAAAATCTGTTGTTCGCAGACGACTTTAAACTGTAGATTCCACCAGTCATGGATCAAATTTGACACGCCCACACACGCCCACAACTTAAGTGGTTTTAGAGGCTAGGTTCTAATCCCTACTAAAGCTTTGTGGAATGACCATTTAAGTTAAGTTACTCACCTTATTAACATGATCACGTAAAACGTTTGAATAGACCATAGCCACTGCTTCCAAAGCCATAAATGTTATGTAACCAATAATCCAAGGAACTATTAAGCCAGGATTTTCCTGAAATCAAAACAAAAGAAAAGAAAGAAACGATATTAAAAATATTTATTAAAATAAGGCAGAAGGCAGTAGGAGAGATGTTAACTTTAATTTCCGTGTATACGTATACGGCATTCACTTGGTGTATCACAGCGGCTGACGTCGTGTAAATACGGCAGTTCGTTCACAGAGATTGATGCCCACCACTTGTTCACTTCACTTGCGTTTTCGCAAACGTTCACGACTGTTTGGGTGTACAGTAGTCGCACCGTTTTGTAGAGTTGTAATGTGTGGTACAGGAGCGCCGTTGTAAAAGGGTTAACTGAAGAGCCTGGTAATAATGCTCTCGGCCTACTTGGAAATGTGCTTGTAACAGGCTTGTGTAAATATCGCTTGTAAACAATTGTAATGGCGTGTACAGCTCTCAAAGAGAGCTTTTGTTGTTGAACCCTTCAAAGTTTTATTGACAATATGTTCACCGACAGCACACAAACAAAATTCTTCATCTCATGCGTTATTTTGCGCGGGGACCATAAAAAAACCGTAAAATTTCAATGAATTTCGTTTTTTTCCCCCCAAATAAAAAAGGGGGAAAAGAGCACAACTTTATACACACACATAGAATTGGAAAGTAATCACTGAAATGATGATGATGCCGACAACGTTGACTATGTTGAAGACAACGACATATGTATGCATGATATAACCTGAAACATGTGTTGACACTGTCATTTTATGACATCTAACAACAAAAACAACAATCACAACAGCCACGAGAAAAACAACAGCATCAGCAACTATAAAGACTGAAGAAAGAAAATAAAACTTCCACACGCAGACAGCGAGAAAGGGTGACTGAGTGAGAGAAACTGAGGGAGAGAAAGTTTGTAGGTGAACGGTTAAAAATAAAAGCAGATGCTGTGCAAGTAAATAGGGTGAGCAGAACAAAGTTAGGTTAGGTGACCTAACCTAACAATTGGAACACTTTTTACAAGTTTATGTTAAAGGCAAGCGTATAATGATGGGAGCAGCACAAAAGCCCAGGTAGTTTCTTCCAATTAATGCACAAGTTCATGGAGCAGCAGTGCTTGTAAAGTTAGGTTAGGTGACATAACCTAACTATTGAAACAATCTTTACAAGTTTATGTTAAAGGCAAACGTATACTGATGGGAGCAGCACAAAAGTCCAGGCAGTTTCTTCCAATTAATGCACAAGTTCATGGAGCAGCAGTGCTTGTAATTGGCAAAGGCATACCCCCACCGACCTGAGACCTTATGAGTGCAAACATGAGTGTCTCCTCATTGCACTACTACCACGGATTTTACTCAAACGAAATGTATTCGTTTGTAACACTCGAGTTTCTCAAATTAATAAACTGTCGTGTATATACGGCATCATCGTTTGACAAAGAAATACCTCCATCGACCTATTTGCATATAAGCGCCCACATGAGTGTCTCCTCATTGCTCTACTACAAGGGATTTTGCTCAAGCGAAATAAAGGGACTTGTACCCGACAATAATGCATTCGTACGTAACACTCGTGAATGAACAAATTAATGAACTGCTGCGTACATATACGCGACAACAGCCTTTATGCACCCATAAGTAACTGTTGTATTTACACGACGGCGACCGTTGTGATGCGCCAAGCGAATGCCGTATATGCACGACACCGGTACCCGTCGCCAAAGGGTTAATTGTGGTTTCGAATTCAATCACAATTTTTTTTTGTTGCACACCCTAAAAACAAAATTCAATATTCGACAGACAAATAAATAAAAACGAAAACAAGGAAAATAAGATTTATTTACTGAGTAAGGTACACACATACATATTTTATTATTATTTTTATGAAAAATATATATTCATCGAAATGATAAATACAGTAGTTTTCCGATTTAACGACCATTCAATTCTACGAACATCGCATTTAACGAACAGGCAAATTTTTCCTATTGAGTACCTTAAATAGCGAACAAAAATTATTTTTTGTACTCAGTTTAACGAACAAATAAAAAAAATTATTTGAATGAGGATAAAATGACATTTGACAAATATAACAAAAAACCTAATGTGTAGTAAAAAAATATACCGTTGTTTTAAACGGTGTTTTTTGTTTTCTTTTGATGTTTTTGTTTTTGATGTTTAGTTTAGACGCAGCAAAATAATCTTGATTTTTCACAATCAATGATTTTAAGAGATCTTCAAGAAGAAGCAATAAAAATGAAAATTTCTACACCAAAAAACAAACTTTGCTAAATCAATTTTTTAAATAGATTTGTTTCAAAGAATTCTTTGTATGTTTTTTTCTTCATGTGTACTAATGTAATATAAATTATTATTTTTTTATTATTTTTATAAAATAATAATTAATTTGTGATATGAATTCTTTCCTTTTTTTGTATTATTTTTATAGAAAATAATTAATTTTTATAAAATACATTTAAAAAAATATTTTATGTACTTTTAACTTATTTTCATACCAAAAACCCACATTTAAGTTAGTACTGCATATAACGAACTTTTCGATTTTACGAACAGGCCTGACAACATATAGGTTCGTTAAATCGGAAAACTACTGTAATATGTAATAAAAAATACAATAAATAATATGTATGAAAAGGGAAGACAACAACAACATACGGCAGACGAGATTTCATTTTCATTTTAAAGAAAAAATGAAAAATAAATCAGTTTTCCTGCGTATAGGGGGTGGGGGAGAGGGTCATACAAAGTCATAAGGGATCCAAAGGAGAAAAAAAATCAAATACGAAATATACGGGGTTGGTTAGGGTAAGTAACATCACTTTAAGAAAACATGTTTAAGAAAATTTAAAAATGCAACTCAAAATTTATTTTCTTAGGCTCCGGCTTCTTTTGTGGTTTTTTCTCTTCATGCATACAATCGACGAAAGATTTCTGATCATTTCATGACAATAGATTTTGCATGCAAAAGAAAATGAAATCAAAAGCTCTCGTAATTGTTGATTTTCCAAATACTTTATTTTCTAATCGATTTATTACACAGAGTTATCGATATATTGGGTTTAAAAAGTCATTTAACCATCAATTAAGAAGATACTATTTAAGCCCTTATAAGTCAAGTTTAATCAAAATTATTACCAGAACAGATCAATTATGATCCGTCAGTCAGAGGAAAAGTCTACTTTCTTGTTCTTCTATATAGAGATGCCAATTCTGCTTCCTACCACCATGCTTACAGTCATCCATGTAGTAACAAGTCTCGTGTGTGCCATGGATCCTTTTCCGGCCACATTTTGTTCATGTTCTATCACGTTTTGAGGCGCGATATCTTAATGATAACTTCACTTATGTCGGACTTTTGATTACCGTAGTCGCACAGAAACAGGTCGTGGCATGAATTTCTTATTTTTGATTGGCACGACCAAAACAAGTGGGTTATTATGTGGTCTTAGCCCTTCAAGTTAACTGTAACTGTTCTTTAAGGATTAATCTGCCAACTCTAGTCTGTAGTGAGCTGTAAGCAGTTATATTTTCCAGATAAATAACTTATCGTTTGTCAATTTCATCAAATTTACTACATAAAATGTAAGTTATCGATAACTAAGCTTCATTGCTTGACGCTGAAGTTTTCAATAGCCAATCGGCTTTGATTGTTGCAAAACAAGTGGATTATTATGCGGTCTTAGCTCTTTAAGCTAATTATAACTGTTCTTCGAGAATTAATCTGCCAACTCTACTCTGTAATGACGTGTAAGCAGTGATTTTTTCCAGATAAATAATCTTTCGTTTGTCAATTTCATCAAATTTACTACAAAAAATGCATGTTATCGATAACTGAGCTTCATTGCTTTACGCTGAAGTTTACAATACCCAGATAACGGTTTTATTTTGTTTTATGAACAGCCGCTTGTGCGACTTGTCCATGTCACTTTTATTTGTGCTTTTCTTAAAACTAACTGTGCACTAAATTCTTAATTTTAGCACACTATGTCGCCGTGGTCTAGTAGGTAGTGTGTTGGCTTATTAGACGAAAGGCCCGAGTTCGAATCCCAGGCCAGACATCAAAAACAAAATACAAAAAGTATTTCTTCGGCGACTTCCTCTCAGCAGATTTCTGGCAAAAACTCTGAGAGTAAAAATTGCCATGAAAAGCTTCTCAAAAAAAAAAAAAAAAAATCTGTCGTTCGGAGTCGACTTTAAACTGTAGGTCCCGCCACTCATGTATAAAATTAACGCACACAACATGAGTGGTGTTGAGAAGCTAGGCCGTAATCCTGACTGAAGGGTTGTAATGGCCAATTATGTATGTATGCGTGCGGTGGGAATATGCTGAGACAGCATAATACACTCTGTTCCAACATTTATGCTGTGTGGACAATATCAGCAAGAATATGTTGACATTAAGTTACATACAAAGGGTGTGGTAACTACGACCAGTCAAACACACTACAATCGGCTTTGATTATTGCATGACTTGGACCTTATGTGGATGAAAATTTCACATAATGAGCCGTAAGATAAGACCAATTGCGGAAAACGCTGTGGCGTTTCTGTGACAGAAAGGATATTTTCTGCAGTGCATACATGTGCGATGATGCCAAGGGATGAGCACATCTGTAATGTCTTTCAATGCCTACAAACTTCTTCACAATTTTGCCAATTTTTCTTGCACACTAGGATCGATTATGACAACCATAATCGGAGACTGCAAATGCTTGAAAAGTGGCCACACGTTTACTTAACTTTCCATATTCGTAGACGGCAAGTAAAACATTCCCCTAAATGCTGCTAAGGTTGTAAGCCATTTAGAAACCCCCCTAAAGGGACAACCCGGTATGTTCCAATTCCTTCATTTCATCATAGAATCGATGATGTTTCTTCTCTACACTTTCTAATGGCATTCATTGCATCCTTGGGACATCCCAACACGAATATTTCAAAAGGAAATAAAAAAAAACGCGAATCTTTAGCATACAAAAGACTTTTCTTGTGACATGGCATGACATTTTGTCATTTTAAAATTGACAGCTTTTCACCATCTGTCTCTCTCTCTCTCTCCCTCGCTCTTTCTCTGTAAAACTTTGTTTTTTTTACCGTATCAGAGAGATTGTTTGCTTAATTTTTTTGTACCAGAATTTCGGACTTGTTTTCTTCCTTCATTTTAAATTAAAAATAATTTTTTTTTGGTTTGTTTTGGTATTAAATTCCTTAGAAAAGAAAAACGCTCGTCAAGTTATTACATTTGCTGTTAGCAGGACTTAATTAAGCGTAAGAGAAACGAAATTCTGTTGTCATGTTAATGAATTGGCATAAAATAATGGCTGATAAAAGAAATCACTTGTCACTCACTACTACATTTACAGGGGGCCACTTAAATTTTTTTTAATAAATAACTGAAGAAGATAAATAAGACCTTACCACCACACTCTATGTGTCAATTACATTAAATGACAATGGTATTCATAACAAAAAACAAAATTAGAAACCACTGGCCGGTCTTATCACTTAGCAAATGATGTGGCATAAAACAGAAGGGAAATTAAAATTGAATGCCAACTTCATCGAAAACAAAAAGTATTTCGAAGAGATGAGCTGCTCCACAGACCCCTGGGATAGTATGCCAGTAGCTGATTGCTCTCGCAATCTAAATTCTTTAAAGAAGGCAAGTACTTTACGGAGTTTAGCGTTTCACAACTGATATGGGAAATAAGACAGTGGTGAAGTGCCTCTATGCCGACAGCAGAAAAATTATGGACAATGTTCTTCACTTTCTTAACCGTGTATATACGTCAGTCACTTGGTCCATCACAGCTGCTCAAGTTATGTAAATACGCAGTCACTTATTAGTCCACAGAGGCTGATGCCGCGTTTACACGGGCGGTCATTAATTTATTCACTGATCATGCACGACGGTTCATTAATTTGAGAAACATGAGTGTCAAGTACGAGTACACGATTCTTGGGGATATGTCCCCTTATTTCGCTTGAGCAAAATCTGTTGTAGTAGTTAGGTTAGGTTAGGTCGGAGTGGTAGCTCTGATATCACAAAGCTCACGTTGTGACGCCACGGGTGAACGCAGTCCCTGTACTGAGCAAGTTCCACCAAAATCAGGGAAGAGGAAGAAGTTGGTCAAAAGAAGTTGGTCGCAAGGGCAGCACAGGGCTGTAGTAGTGGCTGATGCCGCCAATACCGGTCAGTCATTTATTTCTACACTTGCGTTTCCGCAAGCGATGACGATGGTGTATGATGATCAGTCGAGCCGTCTTGAAAAATTTGCAAAGTGTGCTACAGGTGTTCCGTAGCGAAAAGGGTTTCAATCGTCACAGAGACTCATTGAGTCCTCCTGAAGCAGTACCTCAAGCTGTTCTTTTAAGTCTCTGGTATTTAATTTACACAACTTATTCGAGATTATCCTGTTAGGAATTAAAAACCGGGTTTAAAACCAATAGTTTCGGTACAAAGTCACTAATTAGAATCGAACTTCATAGAGAAACTCTCTCGGAGACCCTCAAACGTTATCTAATGTCGCCACTTTTCTGTGTCGAAATACATATTCTTAATCCCAGGTTTCGCTGGTTGGCAATGATTCAAGGACTACTTCCGATGCAAGTAGCGGTGAAGTGAGAACGGTAAGGAACTTTTTGCATTTATTTGAATAGAGCAATAGAATAGGATAGGATAGGAGATTTTGAACATGTCGGGTTTATAAGGATTGTCGTCATCATGGGCTTATGGACACTGACAGAACTGAAGTTTAGTAAGCTGCGCTCAGTGGTTCTCTCATACAGAGAGCAGCAATGATGAATTGTGTGTGCATACTTGGCTCCTCGAAGGTGGTGGTGGTGGTTGATGAATGTAGGCGCAATGAGTTCACGCACCACATAAGTGGTGTGCGAAGTTAGGTTGTAATCTTGACTAAAGGCCTGTAAGGACCAATTAACTAAAGTAATCGGAGAGCCGATTATACTGGGTTATATGGAGCGAATAGTCACTAACTGGTTACTATGTCTGCTCGAAACTTGTTTCAATCACCAGGGCGCTTACGATGATTCTCGTGTCTAAAACAGGGTGAGTGCTGGGTACGGGTACAGGAATACCCCTTCTCTCTGCAGTGCTTGTAGCAATCTTAGTGAGCTGGAGTGCGAAAACTCAGGATTTTTTGATTGGAGTTCCTTCAAAAGCCTTGGAGATTTAGCCTCTTGTTGGATTTTCGAGCATGGCTTCATCTTCGATATGAAGGGACTTGTGAGATGACTAGGGTCCTCTCTTCAAGCTTCTTGCCTTTCTTCTTCTCTTTTAAATCACCATCCTTTACAGGTTTCTATCGCTTAAATTTTTTTCTAATCCGTATCCTCATTCTGAAGATAAACCTTCTAACATAACCTTACTTATGCTATGACTGTGTAAATATTACCGTTATTTGTTTAGTTTTATTTTTTGTTTGTTTTTGTTGTCATCTTAAGTGAGTACTCACCTTAATAATACCAAATAGCAGCATAACGCTTAAAACGATCATCGACATTTGTGTGCCGATTATGGCAAAATAGGCAATTTGTACACCTAAAAATGAAAAAAAAGAGAGTGAGAAAAGAGAGAGAGACGGAGTAATTTAAATAGATTACTTAAGAGAATGTCAATACCAATACCAAAACAATTTTTCAATTACAATACACAACCGACACAGAGCCATTTAAACTTAAGTAAACATCAAAGGAGACACAAACACATTTGTGTGTGTTTGAGTGTACATATGTGAGTGTTCATTTGAGTTATAAATTGAAAAATGAAGCTTCACATACACACACATACACGCACAGAAACAAATTCAATATGAAATTCAAATGCAAATACAATTAGTCTCAGTTCAATGGATAAAGATGCAAAATTCGATTTTCTGTGTTCAATTTCTAAACAGAAACCATAAACCCGAACCCTATATAACCTTGTCCAACTCTTTTTGATTTTGTAACTGTTGACGAGAGAGCCAGAAAAAAGAGTTGCAAGGAAATCATTTTTCAATGCTGCCAAGTATTGTTTTTTCTTCCTCTTCTGTTCCACTTGGTTGCCATATCCAACCAAGCTGTGTGATGAAAAGAGAGGGAGAGAGCGAGAGAGAGTTTGTAAAGTTAGAAAGAATCGGTGAAAGAGTGAAAAACCAGTAACAAACTGTTCATATGCTTGTTAAGTTATGCAGTTATGTTAATATACGAGGCCCGTGTCATAAGTGTAAAGCAAAATAATCGTTTTGGTCATCTAATATGCTCCCCATAACCTCGTTTTACGTACAACCAACCAATCCTTTTGTGGATATCAAATGAAAACAATGTCTGGATTGGAAGAAGAAGAAGAATAAATTTGCATAAGTTTCGTTTTATGAAAACGAACGACATTCCCAATCTGTTTTGCCTTTAAATTGCTATTGAGTTCTGAGCTTCTGAGTTCTCTGTGCTGAGCTATGCAGTAGCACCAGTTTTTTTTTGTTTTTTTTTTTGGCCAGCATTAGTGTGTATGTGTCCCAGTAGTTTCTAAATAGATTTTCAAACTTATATTGTAAACTCTTTCGTTTCATGTATGTATGTATGTATTGCCCAGAAAAACTCATGTTTTCTAGAGATTTTCATTGCAGTTATTGCTGCTGCTGTTGATTTTGTAGATTTTTTTTGTTTTCTTGCTGACATTTTCTCAATATTTTTGCAATTTTGACAAACAAATTGGCTTTTTGTACTAATAGAGCCATGTGGGAAAGGAATCCATACTGTACTGTACTGTACATATGTATGCACATGAATGTAGTGTTTTGTTATTAAAACAGTGAGGGAGAAAAATGTAAGGAGAAGTTACGTCACTAGGGATAAGGAGGTTACTTTACCACAGAATATTCTCTTTATGTTTTTGTCGGCACTTGGGAATGTTAGACAAAGTACTTTTAGACAACCATGTCTAGCCCCAGGGTGATTTGAATAATATCCACACCTTCAGAAAAGTAACAGTAGGGTTGGGAAATGTAAGCCAGAAGTTATAGCTGGATGACCGTATGAGTACTATCGGTATTGCAACTGTACCTTAGAAGCTTCAATTTAGAATAATCTAAGCTTTCTAACAAGAAGACGCCACAGTCTTGTAGGTAGTGTGTTGGCTTATTAGATGTGAAGTCACGTTTCAAACCCCAGGTTAGGCATCTTCAATAAAACGAAATACGAAACAATATTTCTGTAGGCGACTTCCTCTCAGCAGAAGTCTGGTAAAAACTCTGAGAGTAAATCAAAATTGCCATGGAAAGTTTCTCAAAAAAATCTTGCGTTCGGAATCGGCTTTAAACTGTAGGTCACGCCATTCATGTGTAAAATTAACGCAGACAACATAAGTAGTATGAGAAGCTAGGACGTAATCCGAAGGATTGTAATGACCTTAAATGGTATGTATGTAAGCTTTCTTCCTTCCTCAATCTATTTTCCTAGATTAGTAGCAGGAATTATGCAGCTTATTTGAAAATGGCAAGCTTTACAGGTGGTCTAGTAGGTAGTGTGTTGGTTTATTAGACGAAAGGCCCGAGTTCAAATCCCAGTTCAGACATCAAAACGAAAATATGAAAATATTTCTTCGGCGACTTCTTGTCAGCAGAATGCTGGCGAAAACTCTGAGAGTAAAAATTGCCATGAAAAGCTTCTCAAAAAATCTGTCGTTCGAAGTCGACTTTAAACTGTAGGGCCCGCTACTCATGTATAAAATTAACGCACACAACATGAGTGGTGTTGAGAAGCTAGGCCGTAATCCTGACTGAAGGGTTGTAATGGCCAATTATGTATGTATGTATGTAAGCTTTACAGGCAACTAAAAAATATTGTGCCCAGCTGAAGAAGGAAAACAAACTACTGTCTGTCAGACAACGTAGGTGGTTGTTGATCAGACAATACTTATCAGCTGAAGCTCATTATTCACCATAATCATAGTCAAAGTGATTAGTGAAGATTTCCCTTCACTGATCGTTTGAAACAAACAGATCTCCGTTTTATGAGGTTTTGCTTTAAGACCCCTTGGTCTGCTCTGTGCCCAGTGCTTTGTTCAGAGCATCGCTACATTGCTCTTCTATGTTATCGGTCTGCGGTCAGTCTTTATTATCAGAAATATTACGAAATTGTTCTCACAACAGTCTGTTTAAAGTCCTTAGACTCTGATTAATATTCTTAGAATACTTTGTATTCTAATATTCTCATGAAGTCGCCGTCGTCTAGTAGGTAGTGTGTTGGTTTATTAGACGAAAGGCCCGAGTTCAAATCCCAGTTCAGACATCAAAACGAAAATATGAAAATATTTCTCCGGCGACTTCTTCTCAGCAGATTTCTGGCGAAAACTTTGAGAGTAAAAATTGCCATGAAAAGCTTTTCAAAAAAAAAAAAAATCTGTCGTTCGGAGTCGACTTTAAACTGTAGGGCCCGCTACTCATGTATAAAATTAACGCACACAATACGAGTAGTGTGAGAAGCTATGACATTGTACAATGAGTCAATTCGGCCTCCGGGTACTGTACTTGTCACAGTTGACAAGTACACGTCCTCTAACCTAACTTAACCTTCTACAGCCTCATGCCTCAGGGAGGAAGAGCAAAGGCTTTGGGGGGGGGGGGGGGTATGTATCGATATGTTGAGTGTCTAGGTGTATATGGCCAGTGATAGAACAAGTTTGCCGCTGATCTTAGACAATGCCAGTCTGAGTTTAGTTTTTGGTTTTGATTACAGGCTACTTCGAGATTAGATCGCTTACAAGAATCTGGAACAGATCCCAGTCGGACTATTGCTGGGTATGTGGAGGAGTTGCAATAAGGAGGAGTTGCAAACTATCGAATATCTTCTTTGCAACTGTCCAGCCCGTAGTAGGTCGGGCAGCCTGGGCCTATCTGTCGAGTAACGACTTCAGAACTTTTCATAGGTTCATAAATAGGTTGAGCTGGTTGAGAAGTGCTAGGGCATCAAGATTGTAGTCACGTTCTCTTGTATGTTTGTTATCCATCTTTTTTCCTTCGTCTGCCTTTCCTGCCTCTTATCCTTTTCCAATTTCCCTAGCTACTTCACTATCCTCTTTCTCTCTCTCTCTCTCTCTCTTCTAGGACGAATTTACAATGCGTAATTTTGACATCTGGGTATTGTAATAGTAATTGGGACAAGTACACGTCTTTAAACCTAACCTAACCTAACTTAATCTAGGGTATAGGTACAAATATAAAATCATAACGAGTATATATTTGTTTTATCATTGGATTTTAAGATCTTTTATTACGAAATAAATTAATTTTTTTATATTTCCTTTTATTTTCAGTTCATCTGCCATCCAAATTGTTTTAATCTTCACTGTTAACAGTACAAGTAACCATCAGACATGGCAAGAGACTGAGAGAGAGAGAGAGAGAAATGTAAGTATTTGATTTGATGTTTTTTGCTTTTTTAAACATTATTTATGAAACTGACAAGCTTCCATTTGTCCCAAAAATGTATGACTAAATGAATGATTGCAGTTTTAAGGACCAAAAAAACAATTTGAAAAAACATATGTACACTTCGACATGTGGGGGGTACGTATGCACATGTACCTAAAATATACAAAGGAGTGAAAGAGAAAGAGGGTGGGAGGGTGAGAGAGTGAAAGAGAAAGAGGGAGGGAGGGCGAGAGAGAGCGAGAGAAAGTGAGAGAGAGAGTTAATTTTGGCAACCACAGATTGAGTTTAATGTTGAAAATGAAACAAATTCTTCTGGTTTAAGTTCACAAACGAATAAAACAATAACAATTGTAACAAAATTTACGAAAAATTTTTGATTTTTCATAGCACAGCAACACATTCTCTCTCTCTTTCTCTCACTCACACACACACACACACACGGCCGGTTAAAACTCGTTTATAAAGAGAATAACAAACAAACAACGTTAAGAAACAAAAGCCTGTGAATGATATAACCTTCCTCTTACTCTCACTCTCTTACTCTCACTTTTGCACTACTACTACGACTACTCCTTACGGTTTACACATACAACATACATACCCTCTGTGTAAATAAATTTAATCTTCTAAACATGATTCTGTGTGGAGGATGTGTGTGTATGTGTGTGTTTAGAAGTGAAAAAAGTTTTGTTTTTCATTCATATTTTCACACATTTTTAGGTATGTAGTTTTGTTTGATTCTTTTTTTAAACCTTTTTTATTTTCTTGTCTTTTGTTGTCTACTTTAGGCAACTTAAGAGACTTTGTTATGAATGAAATAATTTTTTGTGGTAAATTTCAATTAAAATTTAAGAGATTTTGTTTTAATTTTTCATATTCACATGCACGTTTATTTGATTTGTTTCTTTTATACGACATAGAACACCACATATCATTTGGTTTATCACACTGGGCCAAAATATTTCGTCTAAGTGGGACCTTTTCCCTTAAAGGGGTCCATCCACTTTCTATCTACCGTTGGGTTGTAAGCAGTGCTTTTTATTGCTATACTAGACATCCCTTCATGCTACATCTAGACATCCCTTACTTCCTTAATTAGCCATTAAGAATCTGCTTTAACGCATCCTTTCAGTTGCCTTTGCATTGCCAGTTGGTCACTCATATCGATGACCCACAACTGTTTTTGCAAAAATTGTTTGAGGGAATACCTAGTCTGATGGCATGCCTAGCCTGTCGGCATGAATAGCCTCTCATCATGCCCAACCTGTCAGCATGCCTAGGCTGTTGGCCTTCGAACCCGTAAGAGAACTACCTTTGAATCATCAAAAACTTACTTGAAATATTCCCTTCATTTATGTACAATAACTGTCTGAACCATTTATAATATCGTGGATAAAAATCCCACCACCAAGCAAATGTCGCCAACCTATCCTGGACTAACGAGGAGTCCTGCTCAACCGCTAGACTCAACTGGCCCCGGATGGACAGAAGGCGTACCAAACAGTTACTTGGACTTGGTCGCGGCATCATCTCAATCACAGTGGCCATGCTTGCAGGTCACTGTGTTATGGGTAGACACGCGGAGAGAATGCGGCTCCCATTTAACGACTTCTGCCGTGGGTGCAGATCCGCTGAAGAGGACGAGACTGTTGCTCACTTTCTTTGACAATGCCCATCTCTTACGAGGTCCCGATATAGGTTATTTGGCTCTCCGACCCTTGTCAGCTTGACGGAGCTATATAGCCTCGTTTATCAAACTTTCTGGCTGGTTTTCTAGCGCGGGGTAGTTGTGCTTTCTTCTTTTCAGCAGACTTTTGGCAAAAACTTTCGAAAGTAAAAAAAATTGCCGTGAGAAGTTCCTCAAAAATCTGCCATGTTCGAAGTCTACTTTAAACTGTAGAGGGCCGCTGCACTCATTGATAACAATTAACTCAAACAACATTGTTGGCTTAAGATGCCAGGTTGTAAGCCAGAGTAAACGATTAGACCTCATTAGTTCTCTTTGAAAAGTTCGTTTCGTTATATCCCAAGCCTCTCTAGTTGGCATATGACAGTCAGTAGTCGACACGAATACGTCCGTGACGAGTCACTAGTATACTACTAGTAGTACACATAGTGTAGGTTGAGCCAGTAGTTAACTACATGGAGCCTTACTGTCTCTACTTCACTTTAGAATATCAGAAAAGATCCAACTAAGTATAGAAAACGAATGCCTTATTTGAAGTGGAACAGAGGACCCTGGAGATCAGGACAGCTGATTAGTTGACTGACTGCCTACGCAGTCTGCTGGCTATCAGTCTGAAAAGAACTATTTTTCTCTTTGTACAGTAGACAGTGGATACTTACCATAGTAGACATCTTCCAGATCACTGGATTTCTGTATGTTGATATTGATGCGCCAGGAATAAATCAAAACAATAAGCAGGGATATGTTCTAAAAAGAAAAGAGACGGAGAGAGGGGAAAAAATTATTTTAATTTTATAATTTAAAAATATGAAAGACAATTTAAACATAAACAACACTTATTCACTCACGCCCTTCCTGACTAGCTAACTCACTCACTACCTCACTCGTTTATGGGATTAAATTTTCACAAATAATTTTCAGCACACACGCTTACACGCCCCACACAATAATTTAAAGGTTGTTTATGATTATAAAGATATGTTGGCGCGGCACTACAGATTTTAAATTCAACAAAACTTTTATTATGACCAGCCGGTCAGTTGGTTAGTCAGCTGGATGGCCGTTATTTGATTGTATTTAAAAAGCCATTAAATATATGTACACGAACACCCCTACACACACACACACAAACACAACCGTATTAAAAGCAAAAAGGAAAAATCCAACACACAATAACAACAACCGTAATAAATAAATCAAATCTGCATAATTTCAATATTAAAAAACAACAACAACAACAACATTTACGTTTTTATAATTTATTGAAGAATGTTGTATTTCAGTGTGTGTGTATGTGGGTGTGTTTGTGAATGTAATTAGCCTGAATATTTATTATTTTTTAATGTAAATATGCTCTCATGTTCTCTCACGCTCTCACTCTCTCTCGCTCTCTGTCTGTGTTTGTTTGTGTGTATATGTATGCGTGTTGTTTGGTTAAGCAAAAACCTTTTAAAAATTCATTAACACCAAGCAACATATTTCTCTCTCTCTCTCTCTCTGTCTCTCTCACTGTGTTGTTATTGTTGTTTTCCCCATTGGAAAAGGGAAAACAAAAAAAAACACAAAATTTGTTTACGTATTGGTTTGCGGATGTTTTCCTCATGCGAGTGATTTTTTTTGTATTTTTCAAAGCATACTTTCTAGCTGAAAATCACCGAGCATGTGTTACTTATTGGGCGTTGGTGGCTGGAGGCTGCTTTTAATTGTTCAAACACAACAACACCAACACTTTTCAAAAGGTTTTTTCTCATTTCAATTTTGTGTTTGCGTTCGCAACATGTGCAGTCACTTGGTGCACTTGCGGTTTCGCGAACGATGACGACGATGTATGGTTAGTCGCTCCATAGCAGTCGCCTGGTTTCTTTCTTTTGATTAGGGGATCTTATTTGGGTTCTAATTGGTATGTTAATTCAGCTTCTTTGGCAAGTCCACTGCACCGAAGACCAGACCAGATAGATAGGTAGACTGGAGATAGTTGCAATGTTCTCTAGTGCCCAGTTCTCTGCTAGAAGATAAGCCGACCGCTTGAAGTTGGATAGGGAAATGAGTTGCGATGTGCACATAGAAGACTTAGCAATCAGGATCTTATAAACACTCTCGAATCATTGCAGTGCCTTTCAGGAGGAAGCCATGGTTCCGGTAGCAGATTATTAACTGACGATATATTCATATACTCGGTCATCAGGCTGGTGATAAAGTCCCTTTAAGATGTTTCATAGATAGAAGAGGTGACTTCCTCGGCATAAAGTGCATTTGCAAATTAATGTTTAAGACTACTTAGTGACACTGTTGTTAGCGATCAATGCGCTTCAATGCGATCTTCAACGTAGTAAGATCGAAGGATCGAAGATTTAAAGTCGCCGTGGTCTAGTAGGTAGTGTGTTGGCTTATTAGACGAAAGCCCCGAGTTCGAATTCCAGGTCAAACATCAAAACGAAAATATAAAAATATTTCTTCGGCTACTTCCTCTCAGCAGATTTCTGGCAAAAACTCTGAGAGTAAATAAACCTGCCATTAAAAGCTTCTCAAAAAAAAATCTGTCGTTCGGAGTCGACTTTAAACTGTAGGTCCCGCCACTCATGTATAAAATTAACGCACACAACACGAGTGGTGTGAGAAGCTAGGACGTTGTACAATGGGTCAATTCGACCTCCGGGTACTGTACTTGTCACAGTTGACAAGTACACGTCCTCTAACCTAACCTAACCTAAGATCGAAGGATCTCCTCTTTCATATCCAACTGATATGAGGCACAAGTGATTTGGGCATCATGGGCAAGTGGTGATTTCATGATGCCTCTTTGGCATACAATGTACGTCTCCATTTAATTGCGCTGTTGATGGTATATGTATGATGACTGGGCACTGAGGAATCCAGATGGACTTTTGTGATAGTACAGACAGCAACCTGTGGGATTCTTTGTGAATATAACTTGTGAATTTTTTTTGTTTAATTTTGGAGTAGAAGATTAAATTGAAATTTATAGGATTAATTATGGCACATGTGATTCCAAAAGGGAAGTTGCTTTGCAAATGAGTAATGTACTGTACGGTACATGTGCGGTCATGTTGCAATTTGCTAAACAAAGTCTTGTTGAAGTGGAGTTAAGTTGAATAATTAGAAGGTCATTATGAGGTGTGAGAAGCTAGGCCGTAATCCTGACTTAAGGGTTGTAATGGCCAATTATGTATGTTATGTGGTTTAAGAACGATTACAATTAGCTTCATGCTAGCCAGTAATTCTGAAATTGCTTTAACAACTGTTTTAGCAGATTTCGGCATGCTTTATCAATTTCTAGCCTTTGTTTAGTGGGTGTCTTTCCGCCACTACTCAATTTGGTACTTTCAACGCAGATAAAGTCGCCACCATACTGATGATTCCCGCATTAAAATATAAAATCACCTCCTAAGCCGACATAGTTGTGCAATGTGCAGTGCTCTATCATCAGGTTTATCGTACCCTCTAGCAAAATGACCCCCGTAATTGCACAAATGAGAAGATATTCTCTTAATATCACGTGTAAAGTGTTGTAGTAGAAGTCAATGTATGTGCCTCATGGAGACACAAATTATACATCAATTTAGGTACCTGTCTAATGCCTAACATTGTCATTCAGATGGCAGTCATTACTTTTCATTCTCTTATCTACTCAAACATTTTCAAAGGCAGACAATGATTAAGTAATTCAGTGGCAATTTGCTGTTTTGCTTTCTTGCTTCAGTCGAACTAGGTAATGCATAAAACGTTCGCCATTTTCGGGTTTCAAATGTACAGTTGGTCACACTAATCGATGACAGGACTTCCTCAATTTGGTGCTTCCAGCACAGACAAGGCCAACTCCCTCACACATACCCGCTCATACAGCTCTTCATTGGATCAGATGAGCAAATAATCGCCTCAGTTTGAAGCCTCCAATGCTGACAAGACCGTCCTTTACGGCGACTCCTACTAACCCTCGTATCAAAATCCGTTATGGCCAAGCCAGCCAGCTCATACAGGCATTTGTTGGATCGAATGTACAAATTATCGTCTGGTCCCTCTCTGAACTGAAGATTTTACTTATGACTTTTCTTTCGAATGCTCTCAAGACTGTTGAATCAGTCCTTAATAGTGTCCATGTTCCTGCGCCCTAAAGAAGAACGGGACGACGGTAATAAGCGACTTGCAGCATATAAGTACTCTATACTTCTCTACTCAAGTGCCTATTGAGACCATAAGAGCACCTGTTGGCAAGTGTGATCCTATGCTTGATGTCCAGATTGACATGATTTTTGCTGGTAACGGCAGAGTTAAGACTCTATCGAAAATATAGGGCCACTCACACTCATCTTGATTGATTTGCATTCAATGACGCTAAAGGCAGAAGGAACATCTCGCTTGGTACACTCTATTATGTCAATGCCGTCGGCGTATGCAAACAACTGGACACAATTTTGGGGAAAAAAGTGTCATTGCTATGCACTCCCAACTTTCGTAGAACTCCCTACATGGCGAAGTCGAAGAGGTGGCACGATAACAGATTGCCTTGTCTGAAATGCACTCCCAACTTTCGCAGAACTCCCTACATGATGAAGTTGACAAATCTGTTCCACGATATCAGATTGTCTTGTCTAAAATTCCACACAGTATTAAATCGTTCGAAGAGGTCCATTCCTACCTCGACGGAGCTGCAGGTGTTGCTCAACATCATTCTGCATAGCCTTATCAGCTTCGCAGTAATACCGAACTCAGACATTGTTTGGCAAAAACATGCCATCGACAAAAGGATGGTGTATGTTAACCTGATTTTCTTCAGGATTTAAAGTAATGTAACGATAAGGTCTAATCAGTGTTTTGACAAGTGGCTTATGTCGTACACAATAGAACACTTAAGAACCTTATTTGCTATAGGGAGAAGGAGCATATCATCTCTCCTGTAGTTGGAGCATATCGTCTCTTTTTTAAACCGAGGGCGTAGGACATTTAGATTGTAATCGTTGGTTATACTTATCTTCCGAGTCATATTTTGTAAATATGTATGCACACTACCAGCTCATTACCTTTTGTCTCAAACAATTTAGAGGGCAGGTCATTAGGGCCTACTGCTTTATTGTTCTTAATCACATGGGCTCTTCATGGCTTGACGGTGGAATCTCCACACCGTCACCGTCGACCGGGTTCGCTGCATTATCATCTCTAGAGTCGGAATTGGTGTCGTTATCGCCTGGTAATAGAGTAGAGACATGTTGTTTTCATAACCTTAACTCCCCATGCTAAGCTGTAACCAAGTTTCCGTTTTCATGCTTGCAGGAAGAAGCTTCGGGCTTGAAACCTTCTTTTAGACTCTTAATCTTTTGATGGAATTTTTGAGCATTATTCCTACATCTTAACAACTCGATTCCCTCGGGCACTCGCCTTTCCAGTTCCCTCATCTTGTGTCGGAAGGCATCTCCCCTTCTATCTCCTCGTGGCGGGCATTTTGCGATGATCTGGACACCCATCAAACGTTGGCGAATTGTGGAAAAAGAGGCGTTAACAGCGGCTTGAGAGATATTTAACACTTGATAGTCTTGCCACAACGGCAACCGTTTTGAAACCGCTAAATGGATAACCCTATAAATGCGTAATACTAAGTAAGTGTGCGTGTGAGATAATCGTTACGAATATTTATGGGATTTTATGTTTTAAAATTTGTTAAATTTTTAATATTGTGTGTTGCCCTACCATTCACTCTCTCTCTCTCTCTCTCTCTCTCTCTCTCTCTCTCTCTCTCTCTCTCTTACTCTTTCTCTCCCTCTTTGGATTAGTATTTCTGTGTGATTTTATTACAAAATTTAAGCCACAACAATTAAACATTCTGTGTTGAGTGTGTGTGTGTAGAAAATTGTGTATTTTAATGAAGTTATAAAATTTTCTTTATTACTATCACTCTCTCTTTCACTCTCTCCCTTCTTTCTCTTTTTAGCTGTTCTAGTACATTAAATTTGTTATTGTTATTGTTGTTGTTGTTGTTGGCTGTTTAGTAGCATTTTATATGAAAATAAATTACAAAATAACTGGAGACTGTGAAATAAATTCTAAACACGTTGCCATAATCAACATAAATTATGATGATTTTTATTCTTCCTCTCTTTCTTGCTCTTGTGCTCTCTCCCCTTTTTCTAGACTCCCTGTTTATGTTCGTTTATTAATATTCAAACAAGCAAATGTTTTATAAATGTTGGTCCTTCCGTCCTCCCTCTCTCTCGCTTTCCCTCTGTACTCTCTTGTGCGGTAGTTTAAAACCCTGTGTGATAGCTACTCATACTCATAAAAGCCATTAAATTTGGTTTTCTTTTGGCTCTACAATACACAGTTGCTCTACACACTCAGCACAAGTGTTGATTGTAGTGAGAGAGAGAGAGCAAGAGCTTATTTTAACTGCATATTAATTTGTTTGTTTCAAACAAACACACACACACACACACACTACCACAACTGTATACACAGTACAACCTCGTTAAAGTGGTTTTATGTCATCGTGTGGTTTCCTATTTTATAAGGGGAAAAGTTTTTTGTGAATTTTTACTACAAAATGAATCAAGAAAAGCTAGCTTTTGTTGGGGGTAACCATTAATGTTATCGTTTCCGTTTTTTTTTGGTTCTTCTTTGTAAAACTTAAAACAATTTTTTGGTTTTTATTTTGATAAACGAAAGAATTTTTTTTTGGACTTTTAGGGGGCCTTGTTTTGTTGTTGCAATTCTTAATAAGATTCTAGGAAACTATCATCCAAACTGCAAGGACTTTTGCGTTCTGGATGCTAATCCCAAACTGTAACGGAAGATAGTGGAGCTATGGAGGCCCTGTAGGCGCACATATAAGTAAATAGATGAGCTTATGGGTAACATTTTGGTGTCATACTCTACTTTAAATTATTAATCACGAGCTACAGTAGGTATGAGAAGCAATAGTGACAAATGCACAAAACAGTCTGATGTCATGGAATCCATTTTGTTCGTTCTAGAAATACACGAAACCAGATAAAGAGAGTGAAAGAAAAACGCAGTTGAGGATGAATGATAATTGCATTATAAATTTCAGAAGGGGCTTCTGACAGAGGCCAGGTTTAAGCTCTTAAAGAAGCCCTCTTCAACGAGATACTTCTTCCTTCCTTATATTCACATATCATGTAAATATTTTTCTAAAATCTATCCCCCAATCCCCGTTATCGACCTTATATATACATATACGTTCCTTTTACTCCTCTAGGGAGCATAAGGCATAAGTTAATTCCAATGAGCTCGATCATCAGCTCGATGTTTGACGTCGTTCTGTTGAAGACGTAGTTTGGATCGTTGGGCTGTGATTTGGCGTTTCCAGGTGTGTGATGGTCGTCCAATGCGCCTGCTTTTCTGGGGCTTCCAATCTATGGCTTTCTTTGTGATGTCATCTAATGGCTTACGAAGAGTGTGACCAAGCCATTCCCACTTGTGTCTCCCTATTTCCCTCTCAATTGGTTGCTGGCTTCTATCTGACCAGAGTTGGGCATTGGATATTACGGAAGGCCAGTAAACAGGCAAGATTCTACGCAGGCATTTGTTAACAAATACCTGAAGAAGAGACTGAGAATCGCGCGGTGCCATGTCGTTAGCGACCCTTGATATCACATTAATATCTTGTTTGGAACCTAAATACCAGTTTCAGGTTGGGCTTATTGTAGGTCTCACCACCGTTGAGGAAAATCTAATCAAAATTTGTCGCAGTTTCACGTCAGCGACATTGTCATGATATTGTCTCCAAAGGAACCCAAATACCACGCTCAAATTTGTCTTGAAATGGAAATCTGTCCGAAATCTGTTACAGATCCCAGTCAGCGACATTGACATGATAATGCCTCCAAAGGAACACATTTACCACTCTCACCTTTGTTTTGAAATGAAAATCTGGCCGAAGTCTATCACAGTTACCCGTCAGCGACATTGTCATGATAATGGCTCTTAAGAAACCCAACTGCCACTCTCATCTTTGTTTTAAAATGAAAATCTGACCGAAGTCTATCACAGTTACCCGTCAGCCACATTGACATGATAATGCCTCCAAAGGAACCCAACTGCCACTCTCCTGTTTGTCTTGAAATGAAAATCTGTCCGAAATCTGTTACAGATCCCAGTCAGCGACATTGACATGATATTATCTCCTAAGGAACCCAACTACCACTCTCAAGTTTGTCTTGAAATGGCAAACTGGCCGAAATCTTTCACAGTTCCCTGCCAGCGACATTGTCATGATATTGCCTCCAAAGGAACCCTACCATTACTCTCAAGTTTGTCTTGAAATGAAAATCTGGCCGAAATCTGTAACAAATTCCTGTCAACGACCTTAATATCATATCATGTCCCTTATAAAATTCAACTATTAGTTTCGAATGCGTCCGATCCCGATCAGTCCATACGTGTGTCAGATTAGAGGATTAAGGATTAAGACCAACAACTACATCGTCAATCGAGTGAGAACACAATCTAGCAAGTATGTCGTCAGCCCTCTCGTTGTCAGAATGTTCGATCGGATTGAAACGTGTACCCAAAGACACTTTTATCTCTCTACTGATTTCACCCTATGTTTGCTAAGCTATTGAGCTCTATAATGGCAGAGCAAAGTCTTCTTCCATTCAGCGCGAACAGGGTCGATTTTAATGCGCGAAAGACCCAATGTTGATTTTTGACACACCGGCGTGATGCTGGTGCTGGTGTTCTGTCATCTGTATCTATGGGTAATGTGAATATTGAGGAGGCGGATGCTCTTGATGTTCTGGGCATGAGAATTAGTTGATCACATTTTTCGAATGTCGAAGGAAGCATTCAAGTGCCTTGGTTTTTTAAAACGGTGCAGAAAATACTTCACTCCATCCGACCTTCTTACTATTTACAAGACCTTTATCCGACCTCGCATGGAGTACAACTCTCATGTATGGGCCGGTGCCTCAAAGTCTATTTTGAAACTTCTCGACCGCGTACAGGAGAGGGTGAAGGTGCTTATTAATGACAGTAGGGTATCCAACTCTATTGATTCGTTAGAACATCGTCGCAATGTGGCGTGTGTTTCATTGTTCTATCGGTACTATAATGGGAGGTGTTCTCGAGAGATAAGGGGCTTGGTTCCCGCTAATCACATATTTTTACGGGGTACTCGTACTTCTCGCAGAGCACATCCTTTTGTGGTTGATTGTCCAGTGAACCGCACAATGCATTACAGGGAAAATTCATTTATTGCCCGCACTGCACGCTTGTGGAATGATCTTCCTGCGGAAGTTTTTCCCGTCAGTTACGATATTGTTAAATTTAAATCAAATGTCCACAAACACTACTCCTTCTTTCCACCTTCCTATTACCTATTTTCCTAAACCTGCACAATGCACTGCATGAGTAGGGGCCATCCCCTGAGTGCTGGTTTTTACAAAAAAAAAAAGTATAGTGGACTTTACGTCTGTGTTGAATATTCCACGCTTGGTTTGTTTCTATATTGAAGAACTTCTCCCACATTACAGCCTACCGAACGCACTTCTCTCCCCGCTTTATTGGGCAAGCAATTTGTGTCTGTTTTCTTGTGGAAGGCTTTGTAATATTTTTTCAACAAAAAAAACTTGCATTTCCAGGGATTGAGTTCTTATGCAGTACATGCACATGTATATGTAACCTGTATATTTAAATTTATTTTTATAGACCCCCCTCCCCCAAATATTCTTGTTAACCATTTACGCAGTTTTTAGCAAAAAACAAAAAAAAGAATTCCATTTTAAAAATTGATTGAAAATTCGCGCTAAAATGTTTAATTTCCGTTGAGGTACGTTGATTTTCATTTCCCATCCTATATTTGCCTGTACAGCACTGCGTATGTGTTCGTCGTTCTCTTGATTCATTAATTAAAGTGTGTGTGAGTGTGCATGTGTAACTGTAACTGTCATAATATAATAATTGCAGGCCAGTCATGGTTGAATTGGCGCATGAAATTGTTGTTGTTTTTTTGTTGTTTTTTTTGTTGTTTTTTTTGTTGTTCTTTTCATCCAACACGTGTGTGCTGCAATATGTTTTTTTTTTTTGGTTTTAACCGTTACAAATTATTCATTTTAAATATGGCGTCTACGTACGAGCAAAAAAAAACAAAAAACGATTCTGCACAAGTTGTTATAAAATATTTAAAAATAGAAATAAAAGAAAGAAAGGTACTTACAATTGTGTAAATTGCACTTGTTATGGCCAAGTTTTTTGCATGCATCAGGCGACAACAGCCAGTGCCTGTTAATGGCCCATATGGATATAATATAACCGATTTCATTTTCTCACCAGCACCAGCAGCAACAGCAGCAGCAGCAACACAACTTTTATGTTTTGTTTTCATTTTTCAATGGCGCCAGCAGTCATACCAGCAGCAGCAGCAGTAGCAGCAGTAACGTTAGCAAAAATAACAACTAGAGGCAGCACTTCATGTAACACTAGATTTCGCATATGCAAGCAATACATAGACATGTTGGATACGTTATGGTTCAGTTAATTTTTATTTCACTCTCTCTCTCTCTGCACTCGTGTACTCTGTTTAGTAATAAACAAGTTTAGGGTTCTCCTCTCATATGTATGTGTGTTGTAAGTTTTAGAGAATGCAAGAGGAATGCTTTTGTCTCTTATTTTCTGTTTTTATAGTTGTTTGTTGCTGTGTTTGTTTTTGTTTGCCGTTATTTTTTCTGTTCTTGTTCTTATTCTTCTCGTCCTTTTAACACACACTGCAGTTCACTTTTTGCAAATTAATTAAGCATGAGTTGGCATTTGCTGAAAATATAAATTAAAAACAGGGGGAGAAGAAATAAAAAAATGAGCACAGTTTTAAATTTAGTTTACGTAACAGTATATGTATACATTTTATTTATATAATATATATGCATGTGTGAAAATCCACACTCTCTATGTATACATACATATATTTTTATACACCATACATTTAAACAACACAATTCCTTAACCTAGGGGGTGTGAAAATTTTTAATTTTTCTCAGTTTGTATGTATATGTATATGTATAATTCTCTTCCTTTCTTCGTCTCTCTCTCTCTCTCTCTCTGTTTCTCTTTAAATTTTCATTTTAATTGCTTAAAAGTAAATAAAAGAAATTATAAGAAGATTTAATAACTTCTAAAAAAGTTAACACACGCACATTCACCCATACTCGTACACATGTTTACTTAGTGTTTAAGATAATAAAGAGGTTCCCAAACAATTTTTTCTTTTGTAAACAAAAAAATCTTCTTGAATTTTCTTGGGAAATGTTCTTAAGAAATCAATCTTCACATACATGTAGATTTATATGAAATTTTTGTTATAATACAGAGGTTCCCAAATATTTTTTTTTCGTAACCAAAACATTTTTTTTTATTTTCTTCGAAAATATTCTTAAGGAATAAATCTTCACATACAGATTCATATGAAATCTTTGCTATAATACAGAGGTTCCTAAACAATGTATTGTTTTATATGAAAGCTTTGTTATAATACAGAGGTTCCCAATCAATTTCTTCTTAGCCAAAACCTTTTTGTTTTTTATTTTCTTAGGAAATATTCTTAAGGAATGAATCTTCACACATACATAGATTTATATGAAATCTTTGTTATAATACAGAGGTTCCCAATCAATTTTTTTCTTAGCCAAATCCTTTTCGTTTTTTATTTTCTTAGAAAATATTATTCACATATACATAGATTTATATGAAATATTTGTTATAATACAGAGGTTCCCAAACAATATATGGTTTTAAATCAAAACATTTTATTTTATTTTCTTAGAAAATATTGTTAAGGAATAAATCTTCACATACAGATTCATATGAAATCTTTGTTATAATACAGAGGTTCCTAAACAATATATTGCTTTATATGAAAGTTTTGTTATAATACAGAGGTTCCCAACCAATTTTTTTCTTAGCCAAAGCCTTTTCGTTTTTTATTTTCTGAGGAAATATTCTGAAGGAATGAATCTTCACATATACATACATACATAGATTAATATGAAATATTTGTTATAATACAGAGGTTCCGAAACAATATATTTTGTTTAACCAAAAAATTTTTTTGAATTTTCTTAGGAAATATTCTTAAGAAATCTTTGCATATACATAGATTTATATGAAAGCTTTGTTATAATACAGAGGTTCCCAAACAATATATTTTTTAAACCAAAAAATTTTTTTTTAATTTTCTTAGGAAATATTCTTAAGGTAGGAATCTTTGCATACACATATTTATATGAAACCTTTGTTGTAATACAGAGGTTCCCAAACAAATACGTTTTTCTCAATAAAGAGAGAAACAAAAAATTTCTAATAACAGACTGAGGTTCCCAAACAAATTAGTTTTTTTATAAAATAAAAAGAGAAGCAAAAATTTCTAAATTGGAAGCAGATGTTCCCAAATCCAATTAAAATCTTGGAAAAATAGACCTCTATACATACATTTAATACAGAGGTTCCCAAAATATTTTTGTTTTTTCTTAAAACAAGACATAATTACTTAAAAAATCGAGGATGTGAGCTACTGAACAGTATACTGAAACATCCTATTCAATACACACATAGGGCAGGCAAATCTACAGCGACAGGTCCGGTACATGAAGATGGGGAGCAATTCTGCAGACCTTGAACATTAAAAAAGTGATCACATGCACTAGATATAGAGGGCGCATTTAATAGAGGGGAAGAATCAGCGTATCAGCAAGGAAAATATAGTTACCCCCTGCTGTGGATACAGATCATGTGAGAATTCATAACAATTAGCTCGCATTTAAGGGTCGATGGTGGAGCCAAAACTTTTCTGTCGAATTATTAAGGATATTCAGAAACCTACAGCTATAATCGCTTGGTAATCGGGAAGACAGAGAGAGGTGGACACTATTCTCAAGCCAAATTGACTTGAAACAATCTTGAGACTTTTATTGAGTAATTACAACGAAACTGGTTTAGAGTCAGGAACCTTCAACTATCAGCGATAGTCAGGCGGCTATCAGATCTCTTCTGGGGGGCAGCTTTTCTAAACTATCAAACTGATTGGGAAATGTCGCAACTGTCTTGTCTTTATCGTTTCTAGATCTAAAGATAGTAACCCAACCGATGTAACTACGGATTGTAGACTCAAAGAACATTTGTTCAGAATAGGGATCGCCACGAGTCCAATGTGTAGGCTCAGTGCTGAGTGGAGAATGAATCATCACAGCACATACTGTGCAATGCTAATGTATCTTAGGAGGAGGAAATACCCCTAATGCGTATTAACCATTAGGCAGGAAGGTAGTTCTTACATACATTGGATAACATACTGAGGCTTGTCAGGGCAAGAGGATTAGGAGAGACATTATGGGGATACCCTATATCGGTTGAGAGCACAGTACAATAGATCGTATGATCGCAGTATTGTGGCACTTTTTCAAGGAAAAATCCTCGTAAATTCCTAAAATATTATTTTTTTTTAAATTATACAGAGGTTCCCAAACTAGTACTTTAAATTTTTCTATAAAGATATTAAATTTCTTAAAAAAACACCTAACAGCTGATCATCTCTATCTTACAGGGGCTGTACACAGTGAAACCATTTCTCGGCTTATGGGGTAAGTACATAATTGCTTTCTATTTAACAAACTTATCACTTATCACAAATTACGGTTTGATCTTTAAGTAAGATGTCCTATGAATTATTCTTAAAATTCCCCTTAAAAATTATTCTTAATTTTGTTGTTGTAAACTTGTTCAGCAGAATAAGAAAGATATTTCCAAGAAATTGAAAATTCTTGCCTTGTACTGAATGAACACCATATTGACGTTAATGGCTGTATTAATTGCACTCCTCATACGGTATGGTTTAAGTAACTTGTTTGTGGCAACAACAAACTTATTTGTGCCATGCCATGCGAGAGGCATTATAATCTGGCTGCCATTCAACAATAATATTTTGTGGTAAAAAAAACAAAAAAAAAACAAGAAAAATTCACAATAAAAATGGCTAAAAGCAGTCATTATTATCAGGATTTTATGGCTTCAGAAGCAACAAAAAATAAATTAAAAGGAAAAGAAATTGCAAGACAAAGTTGTGTGAAAAGAAGTTTTCATTTCGACTCTATCTGTGACTGCCTGCTTGCGTGCTTGCTTCTCTTTAAGAGCATAAAGGGCGTGCGAGATTTTAAGAAGATTTTCAGAAGAATTTCTTTTTTAAAAGATTATTTTCCCATTTTATTCTCTTTTATTCTTTAGTCTTTATTGTAATTAAAGCCATTTTGAGGAAAATTCAAGAGCAATTCTTATATAAAAATTTGAAAATAATTTCTGACTGACCATGTAGTGTCCTACGTATAACATAATCTGCGAATAAATTTCGTAACGGGAAGCTTTTGTTTGTTGACATCAGATCATTTATTAGATGGTGTAATGTAGACTCCCACTTTTCCCTTTCAAACTCTTATAAGTGGGGTTTCAATTCACCTTTCATTACCTTTCGCCACGGTGCACCTGTACCACATCTTGTACATTTTCACAACGGTACGACTGAACACACACATACATACATACATAATTGGCCATTACAACTCTTCAGTCAGGATTACGGCCTAGTTCCTCACACCACTCATGTTGTGTGCGTTAATTTTATACGTGAGTGGTGGGACCTACAGTTTAACGTCGACTCCGAACAACAGATTTTGAGAAACTTTTTCATGGCAGGTTAATTTACTGAGAGGAAGTCGCCGAAGAAGTATTTTTTTTCATATTTCGTTTTTGATGTCTGGCCTAGGGCTCGAACCCGGACTTTACGTCTAATAGGCGAACACACTACCTACTAGACTACAGCGACTCAACACACATCGTCGTTATAATTCGTGGAAACGCAAGTGATCAACGAAATGATTGTCGTGAATATGCGGCATCAGCCTCTGTGAACCAATCAGTAACTTCACCGTATTGACACGATGTCCGACTCTGCGACGACCATATATGTACATATGTATATATGACAGCTGTCGCAAAAGGGTTAAGACAGTAATTCACTGAGTTTATTCTGATCACTGCAAGGGATGTCGGGTTGTCCATCCGTTAGTGTTGGAGAAGCTTAACGAAGTCAATTTAATGTGTTGTAAAGTGCGTTGGTGTAGTCACCGTAGTCTTGTTGGTAATGTGTTGACTTATTAGACATGAGGTCAAGGTTCAAACCTCAGATCAGACTTCTCTAGCAAAACCAAATATGAAGGAATATATCTTTCGGCGACTTCCGCTCAGCAGTCTTCTGAAAAAATCCTGTGTGTAAAATAAAATTGCCATGAAAAGAGTTTAAAAAAAAATCTGTCGCTCGGAGTCGACTTTAAGATGGAGGTCCCTCAACTCATGTATAAAAATTAACACACACAACATAAGTGATGTGTGAAGCTAGGTCGTAATCCTGACTGAAGGGTCGTAAAATAATTTCATTCAAATGGCTGCCTCGGCTGGCCATGTAGTAGCCTATAGAAGATGCCGATTTTGGCAAAAAAAAATCATCTTTTCAGATGAAGCTCATTTTGATCTTGGCGGGTATGTAAACAAGCAAAATTGTCGCATTTGGGGCACAGAAAACCCCCGCGCATACATTGAAAAGCCGACGCACTCAAAACGAGTCACTGTTTGGTGCGGATTTTGGTCCAGAGGCATAATTGGGCCATTTCTTTTTTTATTTGATCATGACTGACCTTCTTGACAAAGCTGTCGTCATGACAATTAAACCCAAAAGTAACAATTTCTAATTCTATGCCATGGCACATAGAGTGACACACATAGAATTGAATGGAATGGATGAAGAGAGGAGTAGTCGTTAATATTGTTTTGATTATTCCTTGAAATATTTTAAAATTCTTTTTTGTTTTCATACATACGTATGAATGTATTTCTACGTAATCAGTGGGATCGTATAAGCAATGTTTATTGAAACCAAAAAATAAATCATACGCCTCCTGCCATTTTTTATTTGTAAAGTTAAACGAGATGGAAGCACTGGGGCTTGGAATTTAATTTTTTTTGTTTGTTTTTTAAATTTATTTTGATTTCCTATTCCTCTCTCTACCTCCTCGTATCTCTGCTCTCTTTAAGAGTAAATAGAAGAAACAAAAATTAAACGAAAGAAAAATTATTTACAAATCGTCCGTGCGTCAGTGCGTCCGTGCTTAAGTTTTTCTATTCAAATGAATGCACGTAGTCAGTCAGTATTTACGAATTAAAATTGATGAGAAATGTTGAAAACTGCTTTAAGCATTTAAATCTTGGAAATGAAATTGTTTTCTAACAATTATTGGCTCCATAAAATTAAAGACGAAAAAATAAATTTTTATGTTACAAATCCTAATCATACATTGACTTTTTAATGTTGAAATGGCTTAAAGGCTATACAAATTGTTTAAGAAAAGTGGAGGCTTGTGTAATATTTGTAGTCATTTGCTTTGTATTAGATTAGCTTAGGTTAGGTCGAAGTGGTAGCTCTGATATCAAAGAGCTCAATTGAACACGCATAGCGGCCCGTTGTGATGCCACGAGTGAACGCAATCTCTGTACTGACTAAGTTCCACTAAAATTAATAAAGAGAAGGAAGTTGGTCAGCGCAGGGGCAGCCCATCAAAGCGCGACTTCCCCACACTGGAAAACCAGCCAGAAAGTTTGATGAACGAAGCTATATCCTTGACATCAATAGATGATAGCTCCGTCAAGCTGACAATAAATGGAGAGCCAAACAACCTACTTATATCTGCACCAAGCAAGAGATGGGCGATGACAAAGAAAATGAAGTCTTCTCTTCCTCAGCGGATCTGCATCCACAGCCGAAGTCGTTAAATGGGAGCCGCATCCTTTCCGCGTGTCTACCCATAACACAGTGACCTGTAAGTATGCCACTGTGATTGAGATGATGCCACGACCAAGTTCAAATAACTGGTTGGTACGCCTTCTATCCATCAGGGGCCAGGTGAGTCTAGCGGTAGAGCAGGACTCCTCATTGACCCAGGATAGGTTGGCGTCTAGAAAGAATTTCCGCGCAATGGCCAGCTTGACTGAGGCGAGTGGCATATCAAAGTCTACTGAAGAGGATTCCGGAAGAAGTGCCCCAGCTCTGGCGAGCTCATCGGCCCTGCAGTTCCCCGCAATTGCATTTAATACGATACATTTTTGGCAGGAAAAAAATAGAAGAGGATATGGAATACTTAACTCACCACTGACAAAGGCCTGATTAATCGGTCGTAACAATTATCATCAAGGGGTAGGTCTCGCATTTAAGGAATGACTTCCATGCAGTGCAGGTTGCAAGCCTGATCCAAAGTTTTAATTAATCTAAGAATCGATCAACTAATCGTAGCCTCCACTAGGTTATCAAGATAAGGTAAGCCAACTAAGAGAACCCTGCATTGAGCAAGCGGTGAACATTGGTACAGTACTCCCTTCCTCCTCAATCGATTTAAAATCTTTGCAGAAGTCATTTATTGAAATTATAGGAAATCTCTTCTTATGCGTGCCCATTATGCAATGATCCCTGAGAGTAGATACTTCGACAGTGATGTCTGTAAAATCCAATTAAAGTTGTCGCTGTAGTCGCCGTAGTCTAGATGGCAGTATGTCGGCTTATTAGACATGAGGTCACGGTTCAAAGCCTAGGTCAGACATCTCAAATAAAATGGAATCTGAAAAGATATTTCTTCTGCGACTTCCACTCAGCAGACTTCTGGGAAAATCTCTGAGATAAAACAAAAAATTTCCCGAAAAAATCTGTCGTTCGGAATCGACTTTAAACAGTAGATCCCGCCACTCGTGTATAAAATTAACACACACAACATCAGTGGTGTGAGAAACTGTGTTGTAATCCTGACTGAAAGGTTATAATGTTAGGTTATGTTATGTTGTTGGTAGTCGCCGTAGTCAAGTAGGTAGTGTGTTCGCGTATTAGACGTAAAGCCCGGGTTCGAGCCCCAGGCCAGACATTAAATCGAAATATGAAAGAAAAAATATTTCTTCGAAGACTTCCTCTCAGCAGATGTCTGGCAACAATTCTGAGGGTAAATAAAATTGCCATGAAAAGTTTCTCAAAATCTGTCGTTCGGAGCTTCTGTAGGTCCCGCCACTCATGTATAAAATTAAGGCACAGAACATGAGTGCTGTGAGCAGCTAGGCCATAATCCTGACTGAAGGGTTGTAATGGCCTATTATGTATCATGCATGTATTCCTGATGATGTAGTCTAGTTGCTAGCGTGTGGCTCTGACATCTTAAACAAATCGAATTTCGAACGATATCTTTTCTCAGCAGTCCTGGGGCAAAAACTCTGAGCGAAAACAAAAAAAATTGTCATGAAAAGTTTCTCTCTAATCTGTGTTGAAGTGTGTTGGCCGCAGCAATGTCCAGTATTGAAGTGGATACAAGGATATCCTTATTTGCCACCCTCTCTAGCACTGTGTACAGCAAAGTAAATTTATTATTTTACCAAAACTACCCCACAGCATATTAAATTCCCTCTTTTTTTGGCTTTCCTCAATAAGCAAAAAAAAAATTCCTTAAAAATATTTCTGAAACTAATGACCTTTTATTTCCTTTCCTTCCACATGACCTTTCTTTTAAAAATTATTTTTGTAGGCTTTTAGTAGCCTTAAATGCCTTAGAAATCAATAATTATCGGCTTTGCAGTGTATAACTTCTCGTATTATTGGCATTTCTTTATTAATGCTTTAAGTCTTAAATTTTTGTTTGGCTCCTTTTTCTGGGTTTATATTTGCTTAAGGCTTTCTTACTTTCTCTTTCTTGCTTAGGGTTTACATCGATTTTTTTTGCTTTTGCTTTTGCACTCAAATTGACCGCCTAAGTATACTGTTTTCTATGGTCTCCTCAAATTTTGTTTATCTTTTTTAAGCTTTAAATTACTTTCTTTTTTTTCCTTTTTTGCTGTGTATGTATTGTGGTGTGTGGTAATTATGACCATATTTCTTATACATACTCGTACACACAGAAATACACACATTTTAATGGCAATTATATACAAACACACATAAATAGTCATAAAGCCAGAGTTATGGTAATAAAATGGTTTGCAAATGTATGCCAAATGGGCGAAAACCGCCCATTCACCGTACTCATCACAAGAACTGTTTGTTAAAGTTACAATAAAACCAACAATAATATGGATTATGAACCACAAACAGACAGACAGACCGACAGACAAAGAGACATTTTGGCCAAAGAAATATAAACTTTAACTAGTTAATCATTAAATTTATTAGAATGGCAAACGTTATCAGAGTCCCAACACACAAACCATTCAACGAAGCGAACGAAATAGAATAAGGCCTTCAGAGGCATTTCATCTGCAAAATCTATTCCATGAAAACTTTGTAATCCCTTTTGGAGAAATATTAGAAATCTTTTCTATGGCCGGTTGCTGCAAATACCTACTAGAAAAGCTGATCTACACAGCATATCATATTGTTTCGTTTTTACCTTTTAGAAACGTTTATGAGCTCGTAGATTGCAAATAAAATAAAAACAAATTTGTGTTTAGTTTTAATTAAATCCCTTGTGCCACAACTTGATGTAAACAATAACAATTGCTTTGTTTGTTATTCCTCTTTGCCCACTTTTGCATAAACAATAACAATTACTAAGCAATTGTTCCTCAGATCTTTATAACGGAGATCTTCAAACCACGATTACTATCTTCAAACACACCGCGTCTTCACACAAGGATGACTGAACTTTTACTAACTCCGTTGCCTGCTTTGCCTTGCCTTTTTTATATGGCAACGTAAACAGTCTGATGAATGTTCTTAAAGGCGAATGTTTGCGGCTTTGCTTTCTCGAGATCTCTATAAATGTAATTATCGTTGTTTCATTATTGTTGTTTGTGTATTTTGTTTACATTCATTCTTGCTGGTGTTTGTTGGTATATTTTTGTTTACTTGTTTATAATTTTTTAATGCTGGTGTTTGTTGCTATATTATGCAGTGCGATAATTTGTAAACAAGTTCATTGTTTTTATTTTTGTAGCTTTTGTTTATAATTTTAATGTTAAACGATGTAAAAGCAACTCATTACCTAGATTTTTCCATTTTCGTAACAATATTGCATTGGACCCCCCTTCCCATGAGGTAAACCTTTGGACATTTTGTATGTATGTCTGAGTACGAGGCTGGAAGGAGGTCATGGTAGAGAAGGGGCATAAGTGTACTAAACAGTATTCTGCACTCAATAAGGATTCAAGATAATCCCCAAGTATATCAGTTTTGCCTATATCTGCCTATGACTGCAGAAACAATGTTGTTTAATTCCTGTTTTTATATGAAAATGTTGAAAGGCAGGTTGAAGCTGCACCGAACAAATGATCTACACAGCCGGCTGGGTTTATCACAGCACGTGTTTGAACGCTTTGTTACCATAAAATATCTTTTATGGTGACCAGTAGTCAAATAAGATTGAAACTGCACTGAACAAATGATCTACACAGTTTGAACGCTTTATTATCATAAAATATCTTCTTCAAAGGAGAGTAGTGTTTGAGACGATTACTGGTAACATACTGGTTTTTATAGAAGTTAAGTTGGGTTAGGTGGCTGACCTTCCATAAAGGCAGACTACACCTCCCACTTATGTCAGCATTTGTTCTCATCTCGAAAGCACATTTAATTGTACCCGGTGATCAAAAATTCCCTAGAGAAAACCATTCCAAGTTTAAAGAAGATCTTGCTATTACAGCAATCCTGATGTTACAAAGCTCGATCAAAGATGTCAAGGTTCAAAATCCCCCATATCTTTGCAAAAGGAGCATATGAAGCGAAAGTTGACAGTCTCTTGCTCCTGCTCGAACCAACACAGCTCCAGCAGAAGCCATTGGCTGAAGTATGTCGAGTCTTTCGGCATACCTACCAAAAGCTCACTGACCGGTGAGAATCACCCAGGCATCTCAAGCAAAACGAAACATGAAAAATGTTTCGCTTTTTGCGTATTCCTTCTCAGTAGACCTCTTCAGACAAAACTCTGGGCGTAAATGAATATAACATGAAACTGCAGGTCCCACTACTCATGTATAAAATTA
The DNA here is from genome assembly GCA_930367235.1 of Sarcophaga rosellei. Lineage (NCBI taxonomy): Eukaryota > Metazoa > Arthropoda > Insecta > Diptera > Sarcophagidae > Sarcophaga > Sarcophaga rosellei. Next base: position 6,465,856 of record OV884020.1, on the reverse strand, counting down.
ACACTCACAGCATGGGTGGTGCAAGAAGCAAGATTATAATTCCAGTTAAGTAATCGGAACAGGTCATAAGCTTGAAGGCTTTTGTTTTGCATATTTATATATATAAACATGAATGTTTGTTTGTATGTAATTAATAGAATCGTAAACTATGCATTCGATCATGTTATGATCTTCAGGAAAGTTGTTGCTCATGAGCCCGGGAAGGTTTCTAAGTTGGTATGACCAATATCCGACAGGTGACGCCACTGAAAATTACGAAAAATGAATTAAATCCTAAACTGTGTATTTAATCATGTTATGATCTTTAGTAAAGTTGTTGCGCATGAGCCGCCGAAGGTTTCTAAGTTTATATTACCAATTTCCGACAGGTGACGCCACTGAAAATTACTAAAAATGATTTCAATCGTAAACTGTGCATTTAATCATGTTATGATCTTTAGCAAAGTTGTTGCGCATGAGTCGACGGAGGTTTCTAAGTTGGTGCGATTAATTTCCGGTAGATGGCGCCACTGAAAATTATTCAAAATGAACGACAAGCATTACGAGCCTCAGAATCAGAAAAGAAATTAGCATTGAGACTTGAAAATCTTCAAGTACATACTGCTGCCATGTATCACTCGAACAACGAGAGGTGAGATTAGAAACTGATCGAATGCTAACTACTCAGGCCCGTTTGTCTGAATCATCTGGATAACGGGAAACAAAACCAATAAAATGATTCAATATTAATTGGATATTTGTGTAATGTCTTTCCTTCAAATTTGTTTTAGGTGGTGGCGCAGCAACACGCGCAGGGTACAGCTAGTGCTTTTATAAAATTAAGCTAATTTCGTTAAAAATTTCTGTTAAGCTTTTAAAATATTCAAATCCCCTGTAGAACCAACAAATAATATTGCGTTCTTGGTTCAGGTGGCCCCATCGGGTTTTTAATGGCCAGTTTTAATACTTTTACAATGGTAATTTGCTTGTATTGTGTGACATTTTAATTAAACATTTTATATAAATTACGTGTGAAATGACCCATATTGTTATCATTAATTCATTTTTATGCTCAAATTCAATTCAATATTCAAATAAATTTTTTAATTTTATAAATTTTTCCATTATATTTTGAAATTAATTAATTTTTTATCAACTTTACCATGCAATGACCCATATGCTCTGTTGGCTTACTTACATAAATACACACAATAATACGCAACTACCGACACCACCACCACTTATAAGAACACAATAATTTGATTGTTTTGTTGTATGCGGTTATAAAAGTTATAAACATTTTATTTCCTCTCATTCTCTCTCTCTCATACACTCTCTCTCTCTTTTGCTTTCCTATGCTTTTTATAAAATGTTTTGTTTGGGTTTTTTTTTCTTACTCGTTTGGCTTTTAGCTTTTGTTGTTTATGTTTTCTAGAGGAGAGCCGAGCCAACTAACAGAGCCAACATATACACTTACATTTACAGTTTTTGTGTCATGTTATATGTTTTCTTGTCTTGTTTTTGTTTTTGTGTTTTGTTTTTTATACACTATAAAGCAAATCTTTATCGTCTCTTCATTAAATTCTATGATATTCTCTGTGTGTTTGTTTGTTTGTTTTATTGTTTTTCTCTTTTGAGTTTTTGCTTAAGAAGCAAAAAAAGAATATGGCTGCTGTTGCTGATGCTGCTACTGCGGCTGGCTGCTGCTATTACTGTTATTAATGATGTTTTGTTTTTGTTTGTTGTATTCGTTGCTGTACGTTTATTATGCTCATTTGTATTTGTGTTTATGTCTACTTGGCATTGTAATTGTTGTTTTAAGGCTTTTGTTTATGTTTTTATATACCAAAACAAACAAAAAATGTACGTATTTTGGCTACAGGTTTTAAAGAGCTGGCAGAGAGATAGAAGCGATATAAAAGTGTGTGTGTGTGTTATATTTTCAGGCAAAGTATAGTTCAATAAGGAATATTAAATTTACGGAACATACAATTGGGTGTGAGTGTGAGAACAAAGTTTCCATGTATTTAAACACTAAGGTTCAAAGAACTTTGATTTTTATTGCCAAAAAAAAATCATTAATAATCGGGTTTTTATTGTTTATAAAATTATTGTTTATTAAATTATGATGTTAAACTATAAAAATTATTCTGATTCTGATTATTATTATGTATTGTATTAGCATAACAAAACCATTAATTTTAAAGATTAATAAGTATTGTGCAAAAGGGAAATTGTTGATAAGGCTGTTGATAGCTAAAGAATAAAATACCAAGTTTTGCTTGCCTTAAGATATGCTTTGGTTTTTTTTGTTCTTTTTTTTTGAAGTTTATAAATGTTTACTTAAATAAAATCAACTAAACCCATAAGGCCTCAAAACTACTTTATTAAAATATTTTTGAAATATTTTTTTTTATTGCCTCAGGGGCACAGTACATAATTTTTTGCTTTAAACCTAGCAACCAACCCTTCCTTCTTATCTTTACCGTTGGGATTTTTCTCTTTTTTCTCTTTTTTTTAATTTCCTTTTATTTTATGATTTCCTTGTATTCTTATTTAAACTTTTCTTATAACCTAAGCTGATGAAAAAAATGTTGGGGTTTTTTTGTTAGCACTGCAGGCTAGATTGATGTATTTTGCCTTTGATGTGTGACCGCATCATTTGTCCAAAGGCGTTATAAAACTAATTTCTGTTGTTGACCATAACAACTCGGCAACAAAATGGCAACAAATTTAACAAGGCCTCCTAGCAAAACTTTGGTATTTTGAAGCAAAATAGTTTGAAAAGTTTTAAAACCCAAAAAACAAAAAAAAAAAAAAAAAAACAAAAACACAAAAACTTTTGTTTTTAAACAATTAAATAAAAAAATATGTTTTCCCCATACAGCAAAGTCTACAATTAAGCCTACAATTGTACGTTAAGTGTCCAATAATTAAGTTTGGGCAATAAAAATATGTTGAAATATGTGCATACAGTCAACCCTCCTATAACGCGGTGAGTGCGTACCGCGTTCTATGGAAACCGCGCTATAAGAAACCCGGATTTCACCGTACAAACCAGGCTAATTCGTAGCGCGTTCTATGGAAACCGTCTACCGCGTTGTACGGAAACCGCGCTATAAGAAACTCCGAATTAGTACAAATCACATCATTCGTACCGCGTCATATGGAGACCAAGAAATACAAAAGGCAAGATAAATTATACAGTATAACATATTTTTTTAAATTGTTGCACTGTACTGTATCTCGGCTGAGCTTTTGCGTCTAGTTACTGGTCATTCATAGGCTGTGCGGAAGGAACTTATGAACGGATACCGCGCTGTAAGAGTACCGTGTTAAAGGAGGGCTCCGCGTTATATGGAAACCGCGCTCTGAGAGTACCGCGTTATAGGAGGGTTGACTGTATTTCTATTGTGTTAACATTTGTGGCTTAATTTATTTATGTTTGTTAACCTAGTTTTAGCTAAACTTTTATTACCAAGCAATGTTTATGGCAATTAGTTGTTGTAGTGATATAAACATGCATACATAAATTGTGAAACATTTTTGCTTTAATATTTGTCTCTTGAAGGCCATATACATACATACATACGAGTACATACCCAATAAGCCTGGTGTTGCAAAGCAAATTGTTGGCCATTAAAGCTGTTTGGTGTTAAATTATGGTCATTATTCTAACAATAGCTGCTGCTTTGATTTCATGTTAAACCATACGTAGACAGAAATAATTTATTAAACAGAGTTTGGTTCGTTGGTTGCTTGGTAGGTCTCTTTCTATGGGTTTTTAAGCTGCTTAAATTGTTTATTTTGTAATCGTTTTTCTTTTTGTTCAGAGTTAGTTTATGAATGAATGGCTTATTAAGGATTATAACTTTTTTTTTTCTTCCTTGCAAATATTAAAGAAAAAACTTTTGTTTGCCATTGTATAAATCATTATGATATTAACAAAGAAATAACAATAAAAACAATAAAAGAAAGATTAATTGTTAATAAAAAAGAAGATTTTAAAACGTATTTATTACTCTTGAAGTTAGGCAATAAAATATAAAAGAATTACCAGCCTAGAAATATGCTACATTTTAATTAACTTTCTTTGGTCTTCTTAAAAACACTTGCACAATGCACTTGTGTTAGTTATAAGAACTATAAGATGTGTGCTGTTCAAATAACAAATACTGTTGCATCTTACACTCTTACTCTCTCTCTCTCTCTCTCTCATTCTTGGCTTTGTTTTTCACAGAAAATCGTACATAGGCACGAGTACATATAAGTTGTTTAAATCGCACACACTCACAATACATCACAAGGCATGCTCGCATTAAACTTTGATTTACACTCGCCTACTACAAAACTCATTCTCTTGCTTTGTTTCGTTTTTATTTTCTGTGTGTGGGTATGTATGTATGTGTCCGTAATAATCTTTGGGTCAATAAATGTGACTGACATTGAAATGTGTCTTCTCTACTTCTCTCTTACATTTTGATACATTGAGACAATGAGACATTTATGCTCGAATAACTTTTTTATAAATAAGCTCCTTGTGTGGTGTTTGTTTGTATATACAATACGAATACATGAATACGTATGTACGTATACGTATACATGTGTATAAGTGCTTGTTTGCTTTCCCTTCAGAAGAAAGTAGTAGTGCAGAAGTACTCTTCGACTAGCCGCAAAGCGATACCGACTAGTCACTCTTCATTTCCCAGTTAATGCTTTCAAGTGACGATTTTTACATTGGGCTGTCATACGAAAACCACTACTCGCTTTTGTGTCGCTTTCGGAGTGGTGCTCCACTGGACGGTTTCGTAGTAGTGTACGACTGCAGAGTTTGGGAGTAATTTTCCACCAGTCGCTTTTGAACTAATCCACGACTAGGTAGTTTGTGGATAAATTGGTATTGAGAAATATTAAAAAGATGTACACAAAGACTTTGTTTTAATATGGTTATTTTAATTATTTATTAAAAACGCAAAAACAAAAAGAGTTAAAATCTTAAATTATATAAAAAATACAAAAACTAAAATTTTTACAAGGCATTTCATTGGCTTTTTTATCATAGGAAAAGCTTAAGTTATAAATTTAAATTTGCACTCAAAATTCCTCAATGGCTTCAATATTATTGTGTTTGAAATGTTAAAATATAAACAAAATTAAAAAATAATTAAAATTAAAAAATAAAGCACTTCATTGGCTTTGTTATCACAAAAAAATTTAAATTAAATTGTAAATTTCAGTCTGAACTTTCAAGCAGTTAGTGGTTGTTTTGGTTGTTATTTCAGTTAACTATAGTGCTGTCATTCGGCTCGACATGGTTATCCACACTTAGCTGAGCACGATTTTCTTTCGTCTTCTGCTTGCTATTGATTTTGTGGTATTTCTTCTTTTCGTGCTGGAGAGCAGCTCTGAATTTTTCTTCTGGGCGCTCATCAGAAATTGCATCCAAAAAATCAAAATTAAATATTGAAAAAATCAATATGATGTCAACGAATAATAGCAATAATAGCATCGTAAACATTTTTAAAGTCTTTCAACCTCTTTTTGCCTTGCACTCCCTCAGCGTTAAATGCCATAACAATGTCTCGCCCAAGAATTTGGCCAAGATTTTTGCTTATGTCTCCTTTTATAAGAGATTTTATGTAGCGAACCTGCAGCGTTGTAGATTATATTAATGTTCTGAAGTCTGTTATAAAAATTGTTCTTTATATGTGATAATTACTTACATACAGGTCATTCTGGCTTCCAAGTATTTTTTCTTTTATTTACTTTTTTTTTTGTTTAAATTTGTAAGCGGCAGGAATATTTCTCGTAAACACTAATCAAACTTTAATTTTACAAGCCAAAAATTGTTGACAGCTGTTTGCAGGACTGCCAACTTAATATATGCTGATAGGGCTGCCAACTTAAAAAACGAGTTCAGTATTGACGACTGGTCTACCAGTACTTGCCATCCGTCTATCAATCGTATCCGTTGCGACTACTGACTTCTATTCCAGTATAGCACCACTCGCCAGGCGTCAATGCCTCTACCTTCTTCTGCAGGGTTGCTTATTAAATGAATGGCCTTTTTGTATGGGAGTAGGTGTGAGTGTGATTGTGAAAAGTTTACCCAAGAGAACATTTTATAATGACACACACACGTACTCATATGCTTATAATGTTGCTCTTAGAGAGTCTTAAAAAATATGTTGTTAAGAGTAAAAGAGAACAAATAAAGTGGAACTTGTGAATTGCCAACACATTGTAAAGTTTTTAATTTTTTCTGCTTCTCTTTCACACACACACACACACACACACGCCTAATACACATAAACACACAATCATTGGCAGTTGCTTTAGAGTTTTAGAGAATGTTGGAATTACAAAATATGATTATAAATTGCCACAGGATATGAAAAATTAAAAATGTTATGCGTAGATAAACAAATTTAAACAAATAATGGCGAAATAGTGAAGAAGAAAAACTAAGTTTTTAAATAAATTCAACGTTATAATCGTTCAACGAAATAATCATTTTGTTTTATTGAATTGTGACTACAAAGTCTTATAAAGGGTGGTTTTTTAAGAACTATAGGAAAATTAAAAAAAAAACACATAAAATTCAGAAAAAGCATGAAATCTTTACTTGAATCGATAGAATATATTGAATCGATAAAAATAATCTTCTAACATTAAAGTATACGGACCACTTTAATGTTTGAAGATTATTTTTTTAATGCAAATGTTGACCGCGACTGCGTCTCAAATGGTCCATCCGCTTAGTCCAATTTTGGCATACTCTTTCCAACATTGCGGCCGGTATCTCACGAATAAATGCTTCAATGTTGTCTTCCAATGCGTCAATTGAAGCGGGATTGTCTGTTTAGTCATGAGCTTTAACATAGCCCCACACAAAAAATAGTCTAAAGGCGTTAAATCGCATGATCTAGGCGGTCAATTGACCGGTCCCGAACGTGAAATAAAATGTTCACCGAACTCGCCTCTCTCAATAAGTCCATTGTTAGGCGTGCTGTGCGGCATGTGGCACCGTCTCGTTGAAACCACATGCCATGCAAGTCAAGCTCTTGCATTTTGGGCAAAAAAAAAGTTGGATATCATCTCACGGTAGCGCTCACCATTCACAGTTACGTTACGATTCGCAGCATCTTTGAAGAAGTACGGTCCAATGATGCCACTAGCCCATAAACCGCACCAAACTGTGACTTTTTCTGAATGAATTGGTAGCTTTTGCAATGCTTCTGGCTGATCTTCACTCCAAAATCGACAATTCTGCTTATTTACGTATCCCGAATAGCCGCTTCAGTGAGTCGATTAAACTGACCATAAAATGGAAGAAGCGCGCGATGAACTTTCTTAACAGAACACGCATTTTGATAATAAAATTCAATGATTTGCAAGCGTTGTTCGTTTGTAAGACGATTCATGGTTAAATTATAGACCAAACTGAAGATGTTTGACAGTGAAACAAAACAGGAAACGTGCGTGAGCTGTTTAAACCAGTGTTGCCAAAAAGATAATAGCTAAAAAATCATCCCTTACATGATCCTTGATCTGCATCTCTCCAATGACTAGATAACACTGAAATCTTCTTTCGTTTCTGGTGCTTTAACGAATCGGAATCATCGGAAACACTTTCCAGAAAACGTCATGTGACTACAGATCACATAACAAATTTGGCTGCGGTATCTTTTAGGAACAGCTGTGAATATGTTCGAGTGTTACTCAACAACTATACGTTTATTGTAGCATTTTTAAGCTCAAAATAATGACTGCACCGATTGCCACTGTGCAAATTCAATATTAGAGGACATCTAATGGCGATATCGTATTGTCATTCATTCAGAATCAAAGATGAAAATATTGATATCCTATATGCTATGCCTTCGGCAATTTCTTCTCTATTGTATTTGCCAGCCGCATACTCCAGGATATGTACCAGAAGTATTGATGTTGTCCTTGAGTGTGATGGTACTACAGTCGTATCCTTTTGCCTGAAGCCTCTAGTTGTCATTAAGGAAACAGAAGTGCTTTTATCCATTTTATCGATTGATATTTATCGATTACTGCGATAAGTGTCGCTGGAATAGAAATTTAATGTCAAGAAGCATTTTGCTTATCTGCTGTCATATGCTTTTTTAATGTCAATCAAAAAGTGGCGTATATTGCCTGAAAAGACGCGAATTTTCTCTACAAGTTGCATCAATGAGAAACGCGGATCTACCAAAATTACATTCTTCGAACTCGCAGAGGTTTGAGACACTCACACAATGTGCGCAGGAGTGTATAACAGCCAGTGATGCTTCTAAAATTTCAATATTTTCTACGGCATTATCTTGTTTTATGAATAAGTTGGAAAGAGCTCCTTAGTCTGCTGATCTCTTACACCTAACTGCTATGTTTCTCTGCAATATCTCCACCAATCTATTGCCTGTCTTGTATTTGGTAGGCACAAGTACAAGTACGTGGTCTGATGATATGAGCTCCTCATTGCAGAATCTTCAGAGAGCTTAAAGCAATATTTTTAGAGTCTACAATGCCTGTTCTAAACAGAAGTTACTAGCCCCCTAGTCTATTTCCAGATAGTTTGAGGCAAGACTCCTATCTTTTCCCTCTGCTTTTTAGCCGAGTATACCCTTCCAAATACATTTAAAAATTTTGCAAAGTGAGCTTTGCTTTTCAAGCATTGAACGATAGCTTGAGGCAAGACTCAAACCTTTTCCCTCTGGTTTTTCGCCTAGTATACCCTTCCAAATTCATTTTAAAATATTCAAAAGCGCGCTTTGCTTTTCAAGTATTTAACGAAACTGTCATCAAATAATTACTTTTATTCCCCACAAATTTTAAAACGTTTAACCTTTAAACTTGACATATCAAGGTTGGTTAATTTGTTGATTTAATGGCCGTGTTTTCCATTTTCCCATCAACAAGACGAAAATCGCTATTTAAGCCTTTGAAACCGACAAAATTTTAAATGACTCTTTAAAGTTGAGTTAATTATCTCGAACGAAAAACTTAAAACTTTATAATTTACAGTCTAATAACTCTTGTAAAAGCAACAACAACAAGAAGAAAAAACAATCTCTCTGACAACAGGGAGTAAGCCAAGCAACCAACCAGCTGTCAGCTGCTAACTGAAGCAATTTATGCCGTTGATGACGATGATGGCTGCGACAAATGTTTACCGCACTCGTTGTCATCACTTGATATGTCGATAGACAAGGAGTGGAGAATCTCAATAAACAAATTTTCTTGATGATATTGTTGTTGTTGTTGTTATAATGAATTAACGACGGAAGGTCATTACAAAGTTTGAGCTCAAATGGTTAATGAAATTTTCATTTAAAAACGAAATCAATTTAAATGCTGTTTTACGCACACACACACACTCTCTCTCTCTCTCTCTCTCGCTCTCGAGTGTTTAACTATACTTCACACTCTCTCTCTCTAGTATTTAACTATACTTCACACTCTCCCTCTCTCTCTCTCTCTCTCTAGTGTTTAACTATACTTCACTCTCTCTCTCTCTCTCTCTCTCTCGAGTATTTAACTATACTTCCGTTATCTTAACAAGTTTCAAATGAAATCTTTAGAAAGAAATCCATCCTTAACACAGTTTGAAACTAAAACCTAGTAGAGACCTGACAATACACAACAGCATAACGCGACTTAAATGCTTCTGTTGCCTTGTGTGTGTTGGACTGTAACTGATGGAAAGGTAAATAGATTACAGCTACTTAAAGAGAATACAGCGAGAGAGAGAGAGAGTAAGTGAACGGCAGAGGTAGATTGACAGTGAGTAAAAGAACAGCTACTACAACAACAACAACAGCCGGAAGTTATTACAGTTTAATTGTGTTCTCGACCGTTTAATACATATTTCATGAAAGAAAACAGAAAAGTTTTCTGTTCTTCATTAAATATTTAAATATTTATGCTGTAGAAACTCTTGCACCTCAACGTCCTCTTTCTCCCTCTCCAATCTCTCTCTCTCTCTTTTTTATTTAATTTGAATTTTGAAAAAGAAAATGAATAAAAACTTTGTATTTAAATTCTTAAAAATAATTTACTGCAGCTGTGGCTGTATGCTTTAAATGGAAATCATTTTTTATTTTTTTTATTTTCGCAAAAAATTGATTTACAATATTGTGCAGCCGTGCTTTGTGCTTTATTTTTGTTGTTGAAATTATTGCCTAAAAATATGCAATAATAATTCATTGAGAAATTTTCTAAAAAAAAAAATTGTTTTTGTTGTTTTTCTATTTTTACTCTCTCGATTTTGTAATGAATTTTGTCAACACTTGTAATGAATGTGCATAAATTTTATGACACACAAAATCATTAATAAAGAAGAAAATTTATTTATTCGTTCCCTGATTCATTCAGTCATTCATTCCCTCATTCATTTAGAGCAATATGAAAAATATGTCACAAATGGAATTATAATTTCAATATAAATACGTGGGCAGAGCTTAGAGTGATTAAACAAAATTTAAAGTGAATTAAACAATTTAGAAACAAAGTGAATCAATCAACTGATGCCTTACAGGCAAGAGAAACAGAATTCAAATTGTGGTGATTTCAAATCAATTGTGTGCAGCAAAGTTAGTCAATTTCAAAAATTACGATTAGAAATTAGCACAATCTAACTTCTCACACCACAAACTCATGCTATGTGAGCTAATTTTATTCGTGAGTGGCAGAACCTACAGTTTAACATCTAGTCTGAGTAACAAAATTAGAGTACTTCCACGTACCGTGGTCCTGATCTCCCAATCTGCCATTTGTACGGCCTCATCACTGGATAAGTCAGGGAGGAAGAGAAGAGGCGTTCGCGTTGGGGGGTTTAGGTGTCTAGGTGTCCATGGCTTGCTAATCCCATGGTGCTCTTCGCACAGGGTGAAATACAATGCGTCTACCAACACCCCCAGATGTAGCAGACTGCTACACCTGAGTACCAATTCGAAGCCATGTATTTGGACATGACTTCCCCCTTGGTTAGGAGCGGAGCCTATCTAAAACTCCTTCCGATCTATGGGTCACGGCACCCGGTTGAAAATGCAACTCCACACCGAGCCTACTAACTAGACTCTTCCCGCGATTTGGGTCCAAACCACAGCCACCACGATGCTCCCAAAAGGGGCCATACCAACAGTCAGGCTGGAACCGAGGTTCCAGGGGCTTCTGACTCCCCTGGTACCAGAATAAAGTATCCGGTCAGGGCTTGCTATAGACCGTTTGCCGCTGGTCTTAGATAAGGCCAGTCTGCGGCTAGTTATTGGTTTCATTACAGGGCACTACGAGATTAGATTGCTGAGAATGGTCTGGAACAGATCCTAGCTAATACAGGGTATGTTGCGTTGAGGAGGAGTTGGAAACTATCGAACACCTCCTCTGAAACTATCCAGCCCTTAGTAAGCGGAGATTAAGGACCCTGGGCAGGAGTTTCTTTCAAAGTTTGGACTCTTTGTCGAGAGCCGACATTAGGGCTCTCCATAGATTCATAAATAGGTTGAGTTAGGGCATTAAGGTTGCAGTCGCGTTCGCTTGTGTGCTCGCTTGGTCCGTCTATTTTATCCTACAGGGTATTTGGCGATGAGGAGGAGTTGGAAACTATCGAATACCTGCTCTGCAACTGTCCAGTCCTTAGTAGGTTAAGGTTAATGACTCTGGGCAGAAATTTCTTCCAATGTTTGGACTCTTTGTCGAGAGTCGGCATTAGGGCGATCTATAGATTCAGAAATAGGTTGTGTCGCGATCTCTTGTATGCTCGCTTGGTCCATCTCTTATATCCTCCCTTTCCTACCTCTTCTTTTGTCGATTTCTCCCTATCTCCTTCACTATCCTCTCCCTCTCTCTCCCTCTCTCTCTCTTCTAGGACGAATTTACAACGAGTCATTATGACCTCTATGTATTGCACTTGTCCCAGTGACAAGTACACGTCCTCAAACCTAACCTAATCTACACGTACGGACAAGGTTGCCTGAATTAGTCGTTCTCAACTTCTTTTTATGGGCATCAAGTTTGTGTTTCTCTTGCCTTACTGCAGTAGATTCCAAGATGATGAGTAGTGAGTTATCTGGCATCAGCTAGAAACAACGACATCTGTGTGTATGTGTGTGTAAATCGCAAGTAATTTTCATTGTGGGATTAGATGGCATTGACCTACATTTTCAGACATATTTTTGTCTGTGCCCCTAATTTGCATTTTATTTTATGATGATTTTTATGTTCTGCCCCCCACCCCTCGCAGTTACTTTTGGAGTCTCTTAATTTGAAATTAAAAACATTTTTTATGGCATTTTAATGCCTTTTAATATGGTCTTTAGGCTTGAAAATTGAGCATTAAACGATTTTCTTAATTATTCAGTGGACATACTGATGAATAAAACAGAATAAAAAATCGAATTCAACTTTAATGATTCTGGCGATATTTTAAATTTACAAAGAAATTTAATTTCTCTTAGCATTGTCGATGAAATTTTTCAGAAAGAAAAAAAAAATCGAAAACCTTCAAAGTTTTACCGTGGGTTTCTTTCTCTCTTCACCTTATGTACTTTACTTTCTTTAATTTATTTTCAATTTCATTATAAAGTGATAGAGAGAGAGAGAGAGAGAAATTAAACCTAGAATTCTAGTTTCTATTTAAAGTTTTAGGAGAGAGACAGAGAGAGCAAGCAACAACAACCAAGAAAAGTTTCAATGCAAAAGCTAAAGTATTAAAATGTTACTCCATTACAACAGACAAAAGACAGTAGCAGCATTATACCGTTTAAATACTACACACAGAGAGATAATAGCAAAGACAGAGAGAGAGGAAGAGAGAAAGCGAAGCAAGAAAGTTGACAATTGAAAAAAAAAGAATACTCTGCTTCAAATAATCCTCAAACAGTTTTATCAGAAATTTGAATTAAAAAAACAGAGAAGAAAAACAACCACAAACATTAAATACTTGAAGGTAAAGCAGAGATTCCCTAATAGTATGGCTAGAAGGTTCTCTATTTGGTAGGTAGGTAGGTAGCTCGCTAGGTTGAAGGAGAGGAGAGCAAGCAAGTGACACCAACTTTACTTTCTATAGAAAGTCTATATTTTCTACAAACTTCCGTAACTTCTTCTTTCTCCCCTCTGAGATTAGTTATATTTGCTGTATTATGGTGCTCAAAATATTAGGATCTTGAGCTTACGAAAGCCGAGCAATAATCAAAAAAAGTCTTCTATCGTTTTAATGAAATATGCCGCCTACATTTATCATTTTTCCATACGCCCATACGTTGCAGGCGCTCACATAAAACAAAGTGTAGTCTGAGTACGCTTATTAGCGTATTCAAATCACTATCAATCTTAAAATACTTATGGTTTTTCTTACTTTGTAATCCTTCCTATCACAATGATGGATGTGACATTTCCATTTCCTTACTACTACTTTGTCCTTTCTTACTACCCTTGTCTTCAATGCATTGGGTTATCCAAGCTTATCTTGTGCAATACCCTGGCTCTATTAGTCTGAATATACGCTCTGCTTAACAAACGGCAGCATGTACGGGCTACTGTTAGACATTTGGACCTGACGTACACCGACACTATTAAACCAGAACCTTGGCTTTCTGTCACATTTGTGAGGCTTAAAAGCCTCTTGTTACTGACATCACGTATTATTACAACAAAGAATCGATCAAGACACTGAAACGCTTTCCAATGTCTTTAGCTGTCCGTTCAGGGAACCATTTGATCTTGGAACACTTAGAGCCTCTGTGAGATTCATAGAAATGTTGGTTCCAAGCTTAAGAGCCCGGCTAAAAGTTAATAGCATTGTTTATCTAGTCTTAACGGTCAGTGCTAATTATTCAGAAGTTTCTGAGGCGAACTGACATTATGACGCCAATGCTCAAGACACACGAACGTTTTCTAACGATTTTAAATTTCAGTTCAGAAATATCCTTTAATCTCCTCCTGTTGTACAATTATTATGTTCAGTGTAGACACTGACAGTAGTTTATAAGATGCACCCTGTAACTAGAATAAAATGAAATATAAGAGTCACTCAATAAATGAAAGTCAAAGAAGTCGTTTGTCTAAAACAAGAGTACTACACCTCCCACTTAAATATGTGAATCTTATAGGAATTTTGGAATTCCCGTATCTGATTTACGGCGACTACTGTTGCCGTAGTCTAGTAGATAGTAGCCGCAGTCTACTAATACACGAAATATGAAATATTTCTTCGGCGACTGCCTCTCAGCAGATTTTTGGCGAAAACTCTGAGAGTAAAATAAAATTGCCATGAAAAGTTTCTCAAAAATCTGTCATTCGGGGTAGACTTTAAACTGCAGGTCCCTCCACTCATGTACTCAAGTACACGCACAACATAAGTGGCATTGGAAGCTAGGTCGTAATCCTAACTCAAAGGTTGTAATGATGTATGCATACATGCATATATGCATACAAACGTATAAAAATATGTTCTTTATGTCCTTTAAACATTACAATTTAAATTCATGCACTTGAAATACAAATACAAACACAAAAAAAGAGGAAAAATTAAAACGTTTTTCTAGTTGCTACTCTCTCTCTCTCTCTTTCTCTCATTCTCTGTGTGTTAACTTTGACTTACTTACGTTGCCTTCGTTATAGATAGTGGAGATACACTTAAATTTAATTGAAAAAAACTTGAAGTAGAGAATTGAAGAACTAGAGAGAAATAGAGCAACATTATTAAGCTGCACTTACGCAGAGGCTGCCATTGTGTTTGCAATGAAAATTGAAAAATTATTTGTCATGTGTGGTGGTGGTGGGGGAGAATTTGAAAAAAAAAGTTCTTGAAACTTTTCTGTTTAAAATGCAATTTATCTTCTTTTTTTTGTTTTTTTTTTTGTTTTTGTTTAACAAGATAGTTTTGAATTTGTTTTATTCGTAATTATTGCTTTAATTAAGTGGGTTTAGATAAAAAAAAACAAATTTTCTGTTTTAATAAGATTTTAATGTTGTTGCGTAAGTGAATAATTGGATAGTTTTCTAGTATATTTGTTGGCAAAATTAAAAAGTTTTTCGTTTTTTTCTTTTTTTTAATATTAAAACAACTTTTTACACTGAGAAACTAAATAAAAGTGGTATAATAATTACAAAAATTTTTCTCATTTGTTTAAGAAATGAAAAGGGGTTCCTTTTTTAGAGAAAAGCAAAATCGCGACCTTGATCTCTTCATGGCTAAGCGCAGAATCTCCATGACGCCATCATTAATTGGGTTTGATACTTCATGATCTCTAGAGGGGACCGAATTGGTGTAGAGAAGTGTTGTCTACATAACCTCCGCTCCCTTACGAATCTATAGACAAGTTTTCGTTGGTATCCTTGCAGGAAGATGATTCGAGCTTGAAGGCCTCGATGAGATGCCTATTAACTCTTTGATAAAATATTCGAACATCATTTGTATATCTGCACAACTCGAAATATCCTGATGTTCTCGCCTTTCCTCATGCTTCCTCTTCTGGCGTCTGAAAATGCGTCTCTCACCTCTTCTCCTCGCTCTATAGTCCTCTACATTGGCCCCCATAGTGGCGGACTGCAATGTTTTCTTATATGCGGCGCTATTCGCTGCAGTTGCCTTGCAAGACTCCTCATCGTACCATTAGTTTCGTTGGGGTGGGCGCTCTCGAAACCAAGGAATGCTTCCGCAGTAGCGCTCAAATAGTGGGAGATGTTGGCCTACAGTCCACCAATGTCGTTCAGATTGGATGGCGATAGACGGAGCTTATCGGACAGTTGGGCGGAGAAGGCCTCAGCTGTCCATTGTGATCGCAGCTTTCTCTTGGCTGCGACAAGGTGGTGGTCAGCGTCGATATTTGGGCCTCTGAATTTGCGTACATCTACTACATTGGAAACGTAGCGTCAACCACAATTTGGTCGATCTGGTTGGCTGTTGATCGATTCGGTGGCAACTACTCTGTTAACAGAGTCTGTCTAAGATGGCGGATGATGGATATTGTGGAAAAATGAGACTTGCTCTGCACATATCCCACTATATACAAATTGTAGCCTAAGGTGCCCCTAATAAAACCCAATAAGTGGTATATCCCAAATAATTTTGGAAGTGGAGATATTGGGCTTCAAATATTCAATATGTTAACTGTGCTTGTCATTCACTCAAAAAGTGCAATTCATCTAGCAGAAAAATGCAAGTCATCTACCAGAAAAATACAAGTCATCAACAAAAAATTCAAGTCATCAACAAAAAAAAATGCAAGTCATCGACTAAAAAAGTGCAAGTCATCTACCAGAAAAATGTAAGTCATCGACTCCAAAAGTGCAAGTCATCCGCCAAAAAAAATGCAAGTCATATACTCAAAAAGTGCAAGTCATCTACCAGAAAAATGCAAGTCATCAACCAAAAAAATGCAAGTCATCTACCAGAAAAATGCAAGTAATCTACCAAAAAAAATTCAAGTTATCTACCAGAAAAATGCAAGTCATCGACTCAAAAAGTGCAAGTCATCTACCAAAAAATGCAAGTCATCTACCAGAAAAATGCAAGCCATCAACAAAAAAATTCAAGTCTTCGTTTCACGCATTAGTTAACATCTAGTGAGTGTTAGTATGCCATCCAAGAGTGGCCACGAGGAAACTTTATCTTGTTTGCATGCATCCCATTCCACATTATTCTTTAGCACGCATATAGTTCGATTTGAAAGAACTTCTCGTTAAAGTTTAACAGAAAAAAATTGAAAACAAATTTGAAAATGGCCAGTTAGATGCTCAATGGTTACGTAAATAGGGCAGAAGTGAAAAGAAACGCAAAAGAAATGCGAATACAAATACAAAAAAGGGATTAAAAAAGAAGACTTTATTGCAAATGCTAAAAATTTTTAATTTTCAAAAACGTGAAGGGACTCCATGTGCAAAATGTTTGGTCTAAATTCATATGTAATATTTTTATTGTAAAAAAATCTATTTTTTTTTTTATTCTATACATTTTAAGTATTTCACCAAAACTATTGTTAATACTAATATATAATGAAATATATTAAATAATACCTAATTTCAAAATAATTAGGGTTTGTAAAATATACAGTACATATATTCTTTAACTGAAATTATAGAAGTAAAATTTACAAAATAAACGCTAGATGTTTCGCTCAGTGTATTCCGTTATTTTGCTATAATAGATTATGTTAAATTACAGAATTTATTGTAAGAGCATAGATCTCAACTTGTTTAAGTGAGCAAATGTAAAAAATAATTTTGTCTTAATAAAACCATCAACCTATGCAGTTGCATCAGCGTATATAGCGCGTGACTTTGTTTTTTTTGCGAATTGGTTAAGAATTGTTAATCAACATTTTTGGCGCCCGAGCAGGGACCGCTTAACAAAGATTAAATAGATTGCTGAGACAAAGCTAAAAGTATATTTTATATTAAAATTTGCACTGCATGAAAGGTTGATGGTCATCGTTGTTGAAGTCGCAGACCAGCATTGTTGGGTTATCGCTACTACTCGAGGAGCTGTCCTTTGGAGGATTCATCAAGGGATTTCTCATCTTATTGAAAACAAGTAAAAGAGGGACAGACATCAAGGTACTGTACACACGTTCATATTGAAAGCGCAGTCGATAGCATAAATTTTTAACTGCACATTTGCCAGTTCTCTATAACATCAAAATTAAAACGAAATAAGAAAAGAAAAGCAATAGCTTCGAATAAACGCCAAGTCGACTCGCAATTTAACATACAAACAAATATATAATTTATATATACATACATAACATAATTGCTTTCATAAAAATAAAAAAAAAACTGCTAAGTACACGAAATTCTAAAAATTTAAAAACTAAAATACTTAAGAGAGAACCGCTATTTCGTTATTGTTGTTGTTGTTGCTACTGAAAAAGGCTTTGTTGTTGGTTTATTAATCGCCTACTCTTTGTGCTGCTATCAATTTGCTATGTTGAGAAACATTATTGTGGATGAACATATGTATCTTTAACTTTGTTGATTAAAACATTCATACATACGACCAAACATTTTTGTTCGAACTTGTCGTTGCCTAGGGTATACATGGTCGTACGTGAATGTTGACCGTCAAACAAATCAGGTCAAACATTTTATAAAATTATATTGAATAGCCAACTTTGTTGCTAAACATATACATAAAACCAACATAGACTGTTGTAGATAGTAATAATTTCTATATACAAAGTTTAAAATGCCAGGTGGTTCTGAATCAGCTGAAACTACTGCTTTAGATAATGTAGCCGTATTGCGCCAGCAAAGAAGTGTCGCGAAGGGCAATATTACTCGTATTAAAAATAGTATAGGCGGTGCTGAACGATCGGCTGTTGATCTAGAATGTAGGCTCGATATTTTAAATTCTTATATCAAGCAAATCATGACTTACCAAACCGAAATAGAAAAACTATGTCCTCAAGACGACCGTCGTCCTGAAATAGAAGAGCTCTGCATCAGTGCTAAATCAAAAATAATGTCGTTACTTGGTCCTCTTGCAAATAGAGACAATTCAATTCACGATAATACGTTTTCAATACGCTCATTAAATCGTTTACCAAAATTGAAATTACCAACATTCGATGGTAAATATGCAGAATACAAAAATTTTATTACCTCCTTCAACAATTTAGTTCATGATGACGTAACACTAACTCGCATAGAAAAATTTAATCACTTACTCTCTTGCCTTTCTGGAGATGCTCTGCGTACTGTAAAGGCATTTCAAGTCACCGAAGAAAACTATCCAAAAGCATTGCAAAGGTTAGAAGAGCGATATGACAAAAAATGCTTAATTTTCTTTGATAGTATTGAACAAATTTTTGATATTCAAAAAATAAACAAACCTAATGCCGCGTTGCTTCGTAAAGCAGTAGATACTGTCTCTGCAGTTTACGATTCATTGCTGTCAATTGGCAATGAAAAAGACATAACAAATGCTTTATTGATTCACATCGTGCTTTCGAAAGTTGATTCGGCTACTAGGGCTAAATGGAACGACCAGCTTGATTATACAACATTGCCTACATGGGACTCTTGCGCGAAGGTTTTAATAAGACGATGTCAAACGTTAGAAGTAAGTGAAGATAATGCAAGTAAAAACGATGGTAATTCTTTAAATAGCAAAACAAGCTGGAATAATAAAAGGACAATGCATAAGACGTCGCATGCCTGCTCACAAGAAACCAATACATCGAAATGCATTCACTGTCTTGCAACCGACCATCACATTTATAATTGTAAAACATTCGGGTCACTTGATGTCACTCAAAGATTTAATTTTGCAAAATCAAATGCACTTTGTTTAAATTGTTTAAAAAAAGGTCATTCAGTTGCACATTGCAACAGCTCTCGTTGTCGTATCTGTAAAGGTGCACATCATACGTTATTGCACAGACAACAAAATCAGACAGTAAATACGTCTATTGAATCGCCATCAACGTCAAAAAATGCTGTTTTAAATACCTCATCATCCACGGTAACTAACTCTGAAAATAATGTAGTTTTGCTTGCTACAGCTGTAGTACAACTACGAGATAGATTTGGAAATTTACAAAATGCTCGCGCAATGCTAGACTCAGGCTCCCAAATAAATATTATAACAGATGAATTCGCTAATAGATTAAAAATTAAACGCTGTTCTGCAGCTGTTCACATTACTGGAATTGGTGAAATAAGTGCTGACATAAACCAACAAATTTCTACTGTCGTCAAGTCAAGAATTAATAATCATGAGTTCGTTGCTGATTTTCATATCATGAAATCTATTTCAACTTTTCAACCAAATGTCGACATAGCTACTCAAAATTGGAAGTTACCAAGCAATATCGTTCTCGCCGATCCACAGTTTCATAAGCGACAAAAAGTTGATATTTTACTAGGTGCAGATGTGTTTTTCGATCTCCTTTGCGTTGGCCAAATTAAAATAGGTAAATCTATGCCTTTGTTGCAAAAAACTCTCCTTGGTTGGGTAGTCTCCGGCCGATTTATTCCATCAATTCAAAACAGGCAAAAAACTTGTCATTTAATTCAAGAAGAAGATGTATTGCACAGTATTGATTGTAATTTGAAAAAATTTTGTAATTTGATGATTTACCAAATAACAAACATGAATTTTCAAAAGAACATCAAGCCTGTGAAAATCATTTTAAAGAAAATGTTAAATTGTTACCAGAAGGTCGTTTTCAAGTACGGTTGCCTTTTAAAACCGATCCTTCTCAGCTAGGCACCTCGTTTGATGTCGCAAAACGTCGTTTTTTATCTCTTGAGAAAAAGCTGTCAAAACATCCGGAAATACAGCAAATGTATACAGAATTCATGAAAGAGTATTTGCATTTAAAACACATGACACCCGTTGATAACAAAGCTCTGCTTAGCTTACACTATGTTATTCCACACCAAGTTGTTTTAAGACCTGATAGCGTGACTACAAAGCTAAGAGTTGTTTTCGACGCATCTGCGAAAACTTCGTCTCAATTGTCGTTGAACGATACATTATTAGTTGGCCCTACCATTCAACCAGATTTGTACACAACTCTGCTAAAATTTCGTTTAAAAAAGTATGCTATTACAGCGGACATCACTAAAATGTACCGCCAGGTTTTAATTGAGGAACAGGATAGAAATTATCAGCTTATTTTATGGAGGGAAAATACAAATTTACCTATACAAATATTTCAATTAAATACTGTTACCTATGGAACATCACCAGCACCATTTTTGGCAATAAGATGCTTACATGAACTTGCAGAAAAATATAAGAAAACATATCCTGAGGGCTCAAGAGTCATTAAACAAGAATTTTATGTCGACGATTTATTGTCAGGTGCTGAAGATTTAGAGCAATTAGAAATAATTCGTAATGAGACAACACACATTTTAAATTCCGCTGGCTTTAAACTAGCAAAATGGTTTTCGAATCACAAATTTTATAGTCAAAATGCGTCAAATGAAAAATGTTTGAATTTTAACCTTGATGAAACTACAAAAACTTTAGGTCTTAAATGGTTTCCAGGCAATGATATATTAAAGTTTCAATTGCCTAAAGAATTTGTAAATCTCAAATCAACAAAACGAAACATCTTATCGACAACTGCACGCTTATTTGATCCGCTGGGGCTTGTGTGCCCAATAGTCACTAAACTTAAAATATTACTTCAGGAGTTATGGATTAAAAAGCTAGATTGGGATGAGTCTATACCCCAAAATTTAGATACACAGTGGAGTTGTTTCAGAGTAGATCTCGAAAAAGTTTCAACCATTTCAATTCCTCGTTATGTTCATACATCAAATAAGAGTAAAATAGCAATTCACGGGTTTTCAGACGCCTCAATTCGTGCATATGGTTGTTGCGTTTATGTTGTTGCTGTTAATAATAAAAAAATAGTTTCGCGGTTACTAACAGCCAAATCTAAGGTTGCACCTACAAAGACACTAACACTACCGCGGCTCGAATTGTGCGCTGCTCATCTGTTGGCAAAATTATGGAGTCAAATCGAAGTACTTTTGTTACCTTACATATCTGAAATTATATTTTGGACTGACTCAGAGATTGTTTTACATTGGCTAAAAATGCATGGATCTTCTCTTAATATTTTCGTTGGTAATCGTGTGTCACAAATACAAGAGTGGAGTGGTAAAGCAGAATGGCGTCACGTTCCAACAAAGCTGAACCCTGCAGATCTTGTATCTAGAGGTTGTACCATTGCTGAATTACTATCGTCCTTTTGGTTTGAAGGTCCAAGCTTTTTACAGCAGCCAAGAGAAAATTGGCCAACAAATCCACATTTTCAAACAAGTCCTGCAACGATTTTGCCAGAACTCAAATTATCAAAAGTTGTTTGCACCATTTCACAATCATCAAATCACTGCATTCTTGAATTAATAAATCGGTGTTCATCGTATTTAAAAATATTAAGAACCATTGCTTATGTGTATAGGTTCATCACGCCTTACAACAACAACAAATCGAAATATTTAACAACAGCAGAATTAGAATGGTCGTTTCTCAAAATTATTGCCACAATACAAGAACATGAATTAGTAGCTGAAATCAAACTTATAAGAAATTCGGAATTGTTGAGCTCAAAATATCAGAAGTTAACACCATTTATTCAAGACTTTGTACAGAATGATCGGAAAATAAGTTTATTGCGAGTTGGCGGTCGACTACTAAATGCAGATATGCAATATGATGCGAAGTTTCCTTTGTTGTTGCCAGCGAATACAAGATTTGCATATCTTTACATAAAACATTTACATTTATCGAATTATCATTGTGGTGCAAAAATTCTAATTGGCTTGCTAAGACAACGAATATGGATCATTAACGCTCGCAACTTGGCAAGAAAAGTTGTGCGAAGCTGTACGCATTGCTTTAAATATAAACCCAAACTAGCAATGCAGATAATGGGTAATTTGCCTGCCGATCGGTTAAAAACTATGCGTCCCTTTTTTATAACTGGTGTAGATTTTTGCGGTCCCGTCTACACTACATTACGCATACGTGGCAAACCACCATATAAAACATACATGGCGGTGTTTGTGTGCTTTTCGTCGAAAGCAGTTCATATAGAAGCAGTTTCAGACTTATCATCTAATGCATTTCTTTCTTGTTTTAAAAGGTTTATTGGTAGACGTGGCGTACCAGAAAAGTTGTATTGCGACAATGCAACTAATTTTGTGGGAGCTAACTCTGAACTACAAGAACTAAAACGACAATTTTTCGATGAATATAATCAAACAGAGCTGCTTAATTTCGTTGCTGAACGTGGTACTGAATTTGTGTTTATTCCCCCTCGCGCTCCACATTTTGGTGGCCTCTGGGAGGCCGCAGTTAAATCCTTAAAAAATTTAATGTTACGAACTGTCGCTAATGCAAATCTAACCTTTGAAGAGCTATCAACTGTGCTTGTTGAGATAGAGGCCATATTAAACTCTCGACCAATCGCGCCATTATCCGAGGATCCCAATGACGGAGAGGCACTTACACCGGCTCATCTGCTTATTGGGTCAGCACTCAAAACCATCCCAGAAAAAATTGCAAAAAGCCCTGTTGTAAATTATTTGAAAAGATATCAGTTGATTTCCCACTTAAAGGCACAATTCTGGCGAATGTTCCAGCGCGATTATATACTTGGACAGCAGCAAAAAGTCAAATGGTCAACACCTCAACTCAATATCCAAGTTGGCGATTTAGTGTTGGTACATGAGGATAACCTTCCTCCTCAAAAATGGATGCTGGGTCGTATAAAAAATGTTATTACTGGTACCGATGGACATGTAAGGGTGGCTGACGTGCAGACTAACTCGGGTTTGTTCAGGCGAGCAATTCATAAATTAGCATTGATACCAAAAGAAAATTGAAGCCTAAGTTAGGCATTCAACGCGGCCAGGATGTTTGGTCTAAATTCATATGTAATATTTTTATTGTAAAAAAATCTATTTTTTTTTTTATTCTATACATTTTAAGTATTTCACCAAAACTATTGTTAATACTAATATATAATGAAATATATTAAATAATACCTAATTTCAAAATAATTAGGGTTTGTAAAATATACAGTACATATATTCTTTAACTGAAATTATAGAAGTAAAATTTACAAAATAAACGCTAGATGTTTCGCTCAGTGTATTCCGTTATTTTGCTATAATAGATTATGTTAAATTACAGAATTTATTGTAAGAGCATAGATCTCAACTTGTTTAAGTGAGCAAATGTAAAAAATAATTTTGTCTTAATAAAACCATCAACCTATGCAGTTGCATCAGCGTATATAGCGCGTGACTTTGTTTTTTTTGCGAATTGGTTAAGAATTGTTAATCAACACAAAACACCGCCTGCTGTGATCCCTGCCAGGCTATTGTCTTGTAAAGCAGCGGCAGCAGTGGCGTGAAATTCAAATGATTGTAACTGAGAACTCATATTTGTTGTTACAAATTGTCTTGAGGTTACATGAAGAGGGGAAATCTCTTAAATGTAAAGTGCCTTAAGCAACACATACACAGTACATAATGACCTTCGTATAAACGTATGCATGCCTACATGTGCTGTAAGAAAGTTTACTTTTTCGTTTTTTTCTCTCTCCCTTTTGTTGTAAAGGAAAACCTGCTGAGTAAGCGCCTTACAGCCTTACAATCTTACCTTAGCATATCTTTATAGTCGTTAACATTAATAGACGAGTGTGTGTTAATTTACCTTTTAAACATACAGTTTCACTGTGGAGAACAAGCAGTTAATAAAAAATGTGTGTGTGTTCGGGTAATAAAAATGTTGCTCATAAAATATGTTGGCTGGCTGAGCTCTGCTGCTTTATGAACCAAAAACAATTCCTTTTTTTTTTTTGATGAATTCTTTACACAAAATAAAGTTCCTACTCGTAAGTCAATGACCA
The DNA here is from genome assembly GCA_930367235.1 of Sarcophaga rosellei. Lineage (NCBI taxonomy): Eukaryota > Metazoa > Arthropoda > Insecta > Diptera > Sarcophagidae > Sarcophaga > Sarcophaga rosellei. Next base: position 6,441,488 of record OV884020.1, on the reverse strand, counting down.
TAATAAATTCACTTGAGAACATAAACTTCCGCATAGCACGCGAGGGGATGAGGGGACTAGGAGGAGGGAGCGCTATAAAAGTCGGCGTGTATTAAAGATGTGAAAGTCTTGTTGGGTGTCAAGTGGCGGCAAACAAATACTTGACATTTGTCATAAAAAAAAATCGTCAAGAACATTGGAAATTCATCGCCATATTAAAACAAAACAGCAGGTTTCAGCTGTTGTTGCTCTGACTGAAGCATATGCGTAAAGCATATGTGCTTATGATGTATGTATGCCAACATATTTTACTGTTATACTTTGGCATGCGATTACTTTAATTTAAGTTGAGATGTGTGTGTGTGTGTGTAATAAATATGGAAATTATTTCAACAATAAATTTTAATCGCATATTTTCCATCATATTATGTGTTGTTTTTCTTAATAAACAATAATGTTGTGTGTTGAAAATCTTTTATAAATTTGAAAAAACATTTGAACTTTATATGAGTTTTCTTGATTAAGATGAGGTTAAAGAGGGGGTGTTTTAAGCTTTCATTGTCACTTCAATAAGATATCATGAAGTTTACTATAAAAAATGCAATTTATCGTTAGATTTACTTTCAAAAATGCAAGTTATCGTTAAATTTATTACACGTAAATGCAAGATATCGTCAGATTTAGTATAAAAAATGCACGTGTCACGTTTACTATAAAAAAATGCAATTCGTTGTCAAATTTGCTATAAAAAATGGATGTTATTGTAAACTTTATTATTAAAAATGCAGGTCATCGTCAAATTTACTGCATAAAATGTAAATCATGGTCCAATTTACTATAAAAAATGCAAGTTATCGTCAAATTTATTACACGTAAGTGTAAGTTATCATTACATTTACTATAAAAAATGCAAGTTATCGTTAGATTCACGTTTACTATAATAATGCATTCATTGTCAAATTTACTATAAAAAATGCAAGTCATAAAATGTAAATCATCGTCTAATTTACTATAAAAATGCAAGTCATCGTCAGATATATTATAAAAAAAGAGGTCATCGTCAAATTGTCTGCATAAAATGTAAATTATCGTCCAATTTACTATAAAAAATGCAGGTCATGGTCAAATTCACTATAAAAAGTGCAATTCAGCATCAAATTTACAGTAGAAAATGGCATTCATTGTTAAATTTACAATAAAAAATGCATGTCATGGTCAAATTTATCATAATAAAATGCAATTTATCGTTAAATTTATTATACAAAATGCAATTAACCTCAAATTTACTACAGAAAATGCAATTTACTGTCAAATGTACTACAGAAAATGTAAGTCATGGTCAAATTTACTACAGAAAATGCAATTTATCGTCAAATTGCCTACAAAAAATGCATTACCAAGGTCATTAGTAGCCCTCGATTCTACCGCAGATGAAGAACATCACTTAAACCATTAGATCAAGGAGACTTGAGAGGGGGATGCCGTTATTGAACGATGTCCATAAAAGACTGTGATAGTTTTCAGAATAGTTGTCTGTGATACGATCCTTCTCCTGGTTCGAAAATTTCTAATCTACTTTTCCCTTGTGTGTATTTTGAATGACGGTAATTGCTGATAACTTGAAGTCGCCGTAGTCTAGTGTGTTGGCTTTCTGGACATCTATGAAAAAAATATTTCTTTCGGCGACTTCCTCTCAACAGTTTTCTGGAAAAGGATCTGAGAGTTTTGCCATGAAAAAGTTTTTCAAAAATCTGTCGTTCGGAGTCGCCTTAAAACTGTATGCATAAAATTAACACACACACAACATAAGTGGTGTGAGAAGCTAGGTCATAAGCCTGACTGAAGGAATGTAATAACTAATTATGTATGTATGTATGTTTGCAGATAAAGGATTCATCGGAAATCTTTCATTTTCTGATCACAGGCTCGTTATATTAATAGCCGAGGGAGCAAGACACTCTAGCATTATATCATTGAATTCGTTGCCTCCCTTTATTATTTTCGAAATTTGTTTTAAGTGTTCATCCAACAACTAAATTGCAAAATTAATGCCATGGCAATATGACGTAGACTGTCTGCCTGTCTATTTGTTATTGAATTAAAGGAGGAGAATCTTTTTTTTTTTTTTGTTTTTCTTTGGTTTATTGAATTTAATCTTAAAACTGTTGGTTACAAATGATTTCAATAAAAAGAAATTGTTATTTGTCTATTTGAACAATAAAATCCGAAAATTCCGTAGAATTCTCTGTGACTGCAAAAGAAGAGGTAAGGGAAACTTTCTAAATGCGTGCTGTGATTACAGAATGATGGAAAAAACAACAAAGCTATTGTTGTACGTTGTACGTGTGAATATTTTTACATATTTTTGTATATATTTTTAACACGATTTTCTTTTTTTTTTTGTTTGTTTTTATTTTTCTGTTGTTATTGAAATACTTTTCTTGTTTCCAAGTTTTTCACCGTGTTACATGTACATTTACCCTGTGGCAAAGGAAAAAATATCAAAAAAAAACCAGGTTAACCTAAACAAAAAATAAAATGAAATTGTACAGCAAAGGAAGGAAAAAAATATCACAAGCAGACAACAGGCAGGCAACACAGGGTATGGTGAAGTTACATACATGCAGATTTAGTAAGATTTCTATGAAAATGGGGGGAAAATTTAAATTTTACTCACTTTAAGGTGATTTTAAAATTAATTTGTTTAAGCCCTCTATTTATTCATGTAGCGGGCTATCCATTTAGTGGTTTTAAAATTGTGGGTTTGGTAAACCGCTGTACGCTAAAGGTGGCATTGCGTGGCATTTACGAAAATGAATCTGGTTTAACAATCAGAGAAAGCGTAAAAATAATTCAAACATCCTTTTAAAGTAGTGTTTCAGGTACAGTTAACCCCTTTCTTGTCTTATGCCGTTTATACACGGCAGGCCCTTGGTGCATCACAGCTGCTGATGTCATGCTAATACGGGTAGTTCCTCATTGCTCCACAGAGGCTCATGCTCCGCATATACACGACAGTAACCTGTTTATCCACTTGCGTTTTCGTGAACTATGACGACGACGTATAATCTGTCGCGCCGTCGTGAAGAGATAGAAAGTTTGATACAGAAAGTGTTAACATTGTAAAGAAATTTGGAGCGACTGGAAGCCTTATAAGTGTGGCTTGAATGTGTGCATCATTGCAATATGGTCAACGCTCAAAATATCACATCTTAGCAAATAAACCTATCATACGGCTGTATGGCATACGGCATATTTTTTGCTTATTTCAGTATCACCTCAAGCAACAATTGGACCCGCCGGGTAACCGTTTTCAACATCCATAGAATAGTTGTTGAGGGCTGAAGCAATATGTTTTCAAAGTTGATTTTTCGAGCATAGTTTTCTTCAACTTTTGTACTTAATTGGTTGTTATAATCCTTCTGTCAGGATTACGACCTAAACCAACGTTGTGTGCTCTGTCGAACATTGCGAATAATTCCAGGATCGTCAGGGCCTCAACCTCCTTTATGGGCGCTTCAGTGTCACACTTGCCTGAGTCCCCGGACTACTGTGAAATACCGGGAAACTGCAGAGCCGACGAGCTAGTGCACTACTCCCGAAATCCTGTTCGATCGACTTAGGAATGCCACTTGCCTGGATTAAACTGGATATCACGCGAAAATTTTTCCGAGACGCCAACCTATCCTGCATCAACGAGCAGTCCTGCTCTACCGCTAGACTCACCTGGAACCGGATGTATAGAAGGCGTACCAACCAGTTACTTGGACTTGGTCGAGGCATCATCTCAATCACACTTTGTTATGGGTAGACACGCGGAAAGAATGCGGCTCCCATTTAATGACTTCTGCTTCTGGTGCAGATCCGCTGAAGAGGACGAGCCTGTTGCCCACTTTCTTTGTCAATGCCCATCTTTTGCGAGGTGCAGATATAGGTTATTTGGCTCTCCGACCCTTGCCAGCTTGACGCAGCTATCGTCCATTGATGTCAAGGATATAGCCTCGTTTATCAAACTTTCTGGCTGATTTTCCAGCGCGGGGTAGTCGTGCTTTGGATTTGCAAATCTTGCGCTGACCAACCTCTCCTCCTAGGTTCGGGGGAACTTGGTCAGTACAGGAACTGCGTTCACCTGTGGCGTCACAACGGGCCGCTATGCGTGCTCAAGTGAGCTTTTGGTATGAAGCTACCACACTAACTTAACTAACCTAACCTAACGTTGTGTGTGTTAATTTTGTGCATGATTGGCGGGAGTGACAGTTTAAAGTCGACCTTGAACGACAGATTTTTTTGAGAAACTTTTCATGGCAATTTTATTTCATTCTCAGAGTTTTTGTTCGAAGACTACTTAGAGGAAGTCAAGATGTCTAAGCTGGGATTTGAACCGCTGGCTCATGTCTAATAAGCCAACACAATATCTACTAGAGACACAATATCTACAGAGATTTCATGCCTACATTGTAGTTGTTATTATATTAGTGTCCGATTTTATATCAACGTCTCCACTTTGCTGCAGCTATTCAACGTATGAACTGGAGTTTATCCTTCTCTACGGCTTCCCAATGAATTAAAGCTTAAAGTCGACCTTAAATGACAGATTTTTTTTGAGAAACTTTTCATGGCAATTTTATTGCACTCTCAGGGTCTTTGTTAGAGTTTGCTGCTGGCTCATGTCTAATAAACCAACACACTATCTACTAGACTACATAGACGGCATTCATACATTATAGCTGTTATTATATTAGGGTCCGATTTTATGACAACGTCTGCACTTTGCTGAAGCTATTGAAGATATGAATCTACGTCTTCCCAATGAATCCTAGAGTCCCAGCATTCTAATGAAATGAAGATTTCATCGAGATCACAGCTTTCTTGGCTGTTTTATTTAATTTTCCATTTATAACCCCAAAAATGGGTAACCCTTTTATTAAAATTCGAGTTTTATTTCATTCTTATATTGTGATACGTATGAAAAAAAAGCAAGACCAGCTTTACTTAACAAAAAAATGGAAAATTTTTTTCAAAACTTTTTGTTCTAAATAGGACTCAAGGCCAACCTTAAAGCAATTTGGCTTGCCTGTGGCTTTAAATTCGAATAAAATTACTTTTTGAAACTTTATTTTGTTGTTGTATTTTAAAACCATCACACACACAGTCATTGTTTGTTTTTCTAACTTTCATCACAAAGTTTAGAAAAAAATCGAGAGAGAGAGAAAGAGAGAGAGAAAAAAACGTCAAAATTTTCTTTTGTTTTCTTTTGAGATTTTCTAATAAAATTATCTGTGGCTTGTGGCTGTCAAAGCCACAACAACAGTATTGCTCTCTGGGTGTACATATTTAATAAGATTATAAATGTTGTTTTAAATTGTTTTTTGTTTTTTCTCCCATTTTTTTTTGTTTTATTCTTTTCATTTCATTTCAATTTTTGTCTATGACTTGAAAACTAGTGTAAGAGATATGGGTGGCATGATTCATAGAAATAATATTTAATATCCGGTTTCATGTTTCATTTCCTTTTTTTTTTTTTTTTTTTTTTTTAAGTTCCAATAAAACAACGATGGATTATTCGATTGACATGAATTTTATTTATCCGAAAGATAATCTCGTGGCATTACATTTTAAATATGATTTCTGACATATAAGCCACGGCTTGCGCGGTTGTAGTCCAATCTGGACGTCCAATTTTCGATGACTTTTTCCAACATTTGTGGCCGTATATCGGCAATAACATGGCGAATGTTGTCTTCCAAATGGTCAAGCGTTTGTGGCTTTACCGCATAGACCAATGACTTTACATAGCCCCACAGAAAGTAGTCTAGCGGTGTTAAATCACAAGATCTTGGAGGCCAATTCACAGGTCCAAAACGTGAAATTAGGCGGTCATCAAACGTGTCTTTCAAGAAATCGAAATAAAATTGCACTATTTGCAAGCGTTGTTCAGGCTTGAGTCTATTCGTGATTAATTGCCAAACCAAACTGAGAATAAATCACTTGACAGCTGTTAAATCGGTCGCCATCTTGAAAAGTAATGTCAACTTAAAGTTCTATACCTCTATAAAAAACACCCTTTACTTCGTATCAATTTCTATTTTACAAAAAAAAGCTCTTCAATTAACCCTTTCATTGCAGCGGTTGTTCTATACTACACTTTATATCATTTTATTACGACTCGCCTGTGGCCACACATTGTAGTCATCGTTTGCAAAAACGCATGTAAGCAAATAGGTGACTGCCGTGTATATGTGGGGCATCAGCCTCTGTGTACTAATAACTAACTTCACACAACATTAGCCGCAGCAGTGATGCACCAAGTCACTACCGTTTATACACGACTACCGGCATCCGTCGCAAAAGGCTTAATATACAGCTCTGACTATTGCGACGTATAAGTAATTTTTATTACATTTTCAAATAAATATTGTGTATACGTTCTGTATAACGGTATTTGGAATATTCACGTTTCTACCATCCAGCAGTCACCACCCATTTTTATTGAAGAACTTTGGACTCTTGTTCGTTCACCTCAAAAAAATCAAAATAGAGGACGACGACAACCTGACAATATGCTCTGGGTGAAGCTCTAACACATAGCATGGAGAGAAGATATCATACCGAGTATGCAATAATGGCAACCCCACCCCAGAAATGTTTTTGAAGGGGGGATGGCAATGCAATAACAGGATAACACAGAGAATCTGCAGCATATATCATATTTATTTATGCCACTATTTTCTACTACAAGCTTTTAATTCTAATTACAACACCTACATTCTTAGCTTCTCACACCGTCCAACTTGCGTGTGTTTTAAATTTTATTCCTGGTAGAGTTGAGGTTTGAACTCCCTAGGCTATGGTAACAACAGAGAATATTTAGTAATTTTAAAAATATTGTCCGGGGAGCACAGAAACAAAATTTAGCCCGGGGGGGGATGAATATTGTGAGCCGCATTTTCATCGAGAATTCCACAGCAATACTGTATCCAGACCAGCAATGTTGAAAACGCTGAGTAGCAGCAAAGGCCGAAATTAATAAGGCGTGTTACCTACCAGTACAGTTCTTAAGCAGAGTTGTCTTTTGTCTGTCATACATTTTCTACTGCTACCGAACGACGATGTTGTTCAGCAAGCACACTAGGAAGCACATCATTCGGCATTCATTGTAGGATTGTCTGTGCCTTAGAATCTTGAGGTTATTATGGCACGTTCTAGAACAATATGGGTATTAAATATAAAGGAGACTGATGGAATTTTTAACGAGGTTCTATGCTTTGATATCATAGGTTTATCTGGAACATTTTGTATCAAGATCTAAGAGTCTTGGGAGGGGTTTCTTCAGGGATCTCGGGGAAATTGGCAATTGGCTTCTCTTAGGCTTTCTAATTTTGGAAATTTCATCTCTGGCATCAACTGATTTGTAAAATGACTCCACACGTTATTTTCCACCTCTAGCTTATCATCCCATTTTCCTTTCCTTCTAACTAACAAACACTACTAACTAACACTAACTAACACTAACAAACAAACATACATAAATGATTGGTTTTTATAAACCTTCTGGTTGTCAGGATTACAACCTAGCTCCTCACAAGACTTATGTATGTTGAGTGTGTTAATTTTTCACAAGTTTAAAGTCGACTCCGAGCTTCAGATTTTTTTTCTGAGAAACTTTTCATGGAACTTTCTCAGAGTTTTTGTCAGAAACCTGCTGAGGGTAAGTCGCCTAAGGAAATAATTTTCTCATATATTGTTGAAGACGTTTGACCTGGGGTTTTGAACTGTGGTCTCACGCCTTTATTTAACACACTACCTACTAGACTACGGCGGCGGCTACCAATTCATAATATTTCCTTTACTTAGTTCTTCTCTCTGTCTATTTCCTCTTTTTTTTTGATATTTTTCTTGCATTACGTTGATTGAGGGTACACATTATTCGATGGTCTTCTGCAATGTTAATGTTTTGTCTCTTCCAACTCAAGGTGGGCTTCGGTGGTTAGAGATCTGCATATGTTAGCTACATATCTTGAAATTTTATGATTTTGACTGTATCCTCTGCTTCACATAACTCAAGAAGTTCATCCTTCAGCCCTTTAGCACTTAGTTACTATTTACATTCCGCACTTGGCCAAACTAAAGCTCAAAGGATTGTCTGGTTGAATACGAGCTCTGCCTCAAAAGGTTCTATTATTTGAGGACACAAGTTGAACTTGACACCAGGATTAGAAAAGATATTCTGAAGGTTTTTCTTGAGGTGAAGTTTTCGATATAATTTACCTTAATAATACGCTGCCTTGTATTTATCTAATCTTACTTATAACTAGTGGGGAACATTCCTAAGATACTCTAGAATTCTTTAGATGTAATCCTTCCATAGAATTTAAACTCAATCCAACAAATTGTCACGTTTTTTTTTCTTTTAAAGTCTTAAAGAACTTTTTTTTTTTTTTTTTTGAGTTTTATTTCAAATTGCGATGTCCACTTGCTGTGTGGACACATCCTGTACGAAGAAATATTAAAAAAACACATAAAAAACCAGGTCAAGTGTATTGTTTACAAGTTTAACAACACGAGTCAACCAACAATAACAAACACAACAACTACTAGGGCAATCCAAAAACAATAACAAGAAAAAGAATTGTGGAATGCCACCAAATTATTAAGTGACTAACAGAGTAAGCAGTACAATAACAACAACACCATGGTATGGTAATGTGTACACATTAATCAGGAGAGGGAGCATATGTACATATGGGCTATTCCATAACAAAGTGGACATTTTCATTGTTTGCATTGGTGTTTTTGTATTTTTTTATTGAAATGAAATTAATTTCAAGGCTTTACTTTACTAATATTTATTGAGTTTTAATTAAATTTACGGTGTGTGTGTGTGTGTAATTGTTTTGCAATCTGCCAGTTTTTTTATTTTGTTTTTTTTGGGTAAAAAAATTGGGAAAATTCCCCTCAAAGTCTGTACGTTGACAGCAGAGCAATACAAAACCATTTTATTTATTCAATATTATTGCGGCACTACTACTATACGAGGGTAGGTCAGTCAATAAGATTGTGAATTTTTTGATGGGAAATCATTTTGACTTCTCAACAATGTCTTCCCTCCCTATGAATTTGTCCAATGTGTTTTCAATTTTGTGTTGATTATGAGTGGCAATGATAAGGGATTTCATCTAAGGGCTCTAGTCACTATTTACATTCCTCCGCAAAGGACTTATCACTCAAATAATAGAGCGTCAAATGTAAAAAGCGTCGAGTGCTACAAGGATACTCGCTCTTTATATAGAGATCCTCAATCTGATTTTTCAATGCGCAATGAAGGACAGTGTAAGAATAGGACTGTAGTAGCCTATGCGTATTATAATGCAAGACGTGGAATGTCTTCATACATGAAGAAGTTCCTTACGGATATTGAAATCACACAAACAACCAACAGATGTGAATGAATTTTTTCGAAGTCGGCTGGTAGAGCTTACTCGATAAGCTAAAGCACCAACGGATTCAGAAAAATCTAAACCTCCAGGACGGTTTCTAGCTGCCGTAAATCACTCAATAAAATGCCACTCACTTGGTGTGGATATCTTAACATACGCCATGAAACAGAGAAGGAAACGTGACACAAGGAGGGGAATGGATCTTTCCAACCCTGTTTAGTTAGTGGATGATGCTATGGATAGATGGCAACAAGACTGGTTCAATTCCACCAAGGGAAGATGGACCCACAGACTCATACCGAACATAGGCGAATGGACCAAAAGGAGACACGTTCAGGTGAACTTTTACCTGACACAGTTACTAATCGGCCATGGATGTTATAGGGCATATCTCTATAAGTATGGTCATGACGGAGACGAGGCGTGCCCAGAATGCCGTAATGAAAGGGATACGGCGGAGCATGTTTTCTTTACTTTACATTTACTATGGTTGAAAGTGTGACGACCTAGGTTGGGTTTAGTATGTATGCGTTTAGCAAGCCGAGAGTAAGTCTTGCTGCGAATCGGGCACATTGGTAGGCCGGGCTACCACTGTCTTTCGAAGATTCCCAGCCTTTAGCTCGTAAAGCTAAAAAAGACAGCAGATAAGCTTACTTCTCTACATTGGCAACAAGTCATCTGAAATCCTATAATTAACGAGCCACGAATGGATTCAGTCAATGTAGCGTGCACAGTTCCGAATGAGGTTAGGTTAGGTTAGGTTAGAGGACGCGTACTTGTCAACTGTGATAAGTACAGTACCCGGAGGTCGAATTGACCCATTGTACAACGTCCTAGCTTCTCACACCACTCGTGTTGTGTGCGTTAATTTCATACATGAGTGGCGGGACCTACAGTTTAAAGTCGACTCCGAACGACAGATTTTTTTGAGAAGCTTTTCATGGCAATTTTTACTCTCAGAGTTTTTGCCAGAAATCTGCTGAGAGGAAGTCGCCAAAGAAATATTTTCATATTTTCGTTTTGATGTCTGACCTGGGATTCGAACTCGGGCCTTTCGTCTAATAAGCCAACACACTACCTACTAGACCACAGCGACTTCTCAATGAGGTTAATATCGCACAAGAAAATTCCGCAAAGTCTAAATGTAAAACCTACAAAGGAACATACTTATCATATTGGTTGGTTAAATTATTACGGGGCACTCATATCTGGAAGAATTTTTTTAGAACTGACTGGTATGGAAGAAGCTCACTCAATCATATGGGTTAACACGAAGCATTAAGTGGTATTCCAAGAACTTGAGTGGCAAGCAAGTACCCAACTAAAACTCTCTACATTGACAGCCTTATCTGAAAGCTTTGCAATGCAATGAGTTCCGGTAAGATAGCGCATGAAATCTCTTATGGTTTGCATAGAGAAACATTCTCTTCATTATGGTTGAAGATTCTACCTGGCGCCACCTTATTATGGGTACTCATGAGGGACCCATTGGTCCATTGGACATGTGGCAAATGACATGTGTGAGAAGAGAAGAAGAATGAAGAGATGGTAACTCACTGATTTTTTTTAAAGGTTCGGCATCCCTACTATGCTTACACCAATTACATCAAGCCACTGTATGCCCATGCTGACAGTGGGGACATAGTAGTTCCTACCATTAGTATTGTTATGCAAATGGAAACGATCTAATATTGTTTCACAAGAAAACATCGTTTAACATAAACAATAAGCAAAAGCTACAAAAACAAACACCATGAGTATGTGTACACAATACACACGGCACTGATACACACTAACAAATACATCGAACACGTTCCAAGTAAACCCACAACAACAAGTATGAGAGAAAAAGCTATAGACAAGTAAGCAAACGCAACAACAACAATGAAGTCGTAATAGAACTCCCGAGAAAGCGAAAACGCGAACATTTCACATTGAGAATGTTCATCATACTGATTACGTGCGTATATACATAAAAAAGCAAGACAAGGCAAGCAACCAGTCAGTAAGAGTTCAGTCAGTCTTGTGTGAAAACGCGTTGTGTTCGAAGTAAACAATCGTGGTTTGAAGGTCTCCGCTATAGATCTGTACACTAGTATAAGTGTTAATGCTTACAAAAAGGTTGTAAGCGGAGAATAATAACGAACAAACAAATTGTTGTTGTATCGTGAAGATGTATACGGTGGCAAACAAAAGTAGTGTGATAAATAAAGAGTTTAATTGAAACGAAACACATACATATTTATTTTTATCTTGGTTTGCAATCAACGTACACATAATCTAAACGTTTTTTTAAAAAGTTAAAAACATAACGGTATTTATCAAGCTTAGCTAAGCTGTCAATAATGTTTATGGGCCATATGAATATCATTTACTTTTCCATTTACTCCTCATACTCATGAGCACTGTTAAAGTCCTAGACTTACTAACCCACTCCTCGTACAATATTTCCTTGTCTTTTTTCGCTTAATATTGTATTGTATTGTATCGTATCCTTTAGCTCTGTGTGAGTGTGTGTGTATGAGTTTTTAAATTTGACTGAAAATAAAAAGGCAACAACCCAAAGGACCCAAAGACTTGTAAACGTGTATTTAAATATTTGATTTCGTTTCGTTTCTTTTCCTTATTTTCCTTTCTTGTTTGCCTTTTGTTTCCTTTCCTTTTTGGACGAATTTTTTTCCTTTGCATGATGAAACTCAAAAAATATTTGTATTGTTTTCGTTTTCGTTTGTATATGAAGAATGATGTATCAAAGATGGTGTGTGTTCGTTCACTTCCTTTGCTTGACCTTATTTCGTTTTTAAATGTTTTCCTCTTGCTTTTGAGAGTGTGTGTGTGAGTCATATTGTTGAAGTGTATACTGCAACCAGTCTCCACCACATTATTGAGAAATAATTTTATGGTTTCAAGACACCACAGAGACAGAGAGAGCGAGAGAAGGGAGAGAGATAGAGGAACACATTAGCAAAAGGCCACTCCATAGTTGTTATTGTTGTTAAGGCATTTATTTTATAAGTCTTTAGTGGCAGTTTTGTTTGGTCGTTTGTTTGTTTGTTTTCTTTTTTTTTAATTTTTTCAATTGTTGTTGTGGGTGGCCATTAACTTGTCTCTCTAGAGTAAACATTTACATCTTACACAGAGCTGTACTGTGCCTGCCGTTTTGGCTTGATTTGGCTTTGCCGGGTTTGTTTGGGTTTTTGTTTGATGTTGGGTTCAGTAGTTTAGTTTGGGTTGTCTGAGTTGCTTGCCAATTGATGTTGTCTGCCTGTCTTGTCGAACTGCTGCTAATTTTTGCCTGGTTGTTCTGTTACTGTTGTTTGACTGTGTCTTTTATTGTTTTGGGGCCTATCTCTCTCTCTCTCTCTCCGTTTGGTGGTGGTGGGGAGGAGGTTAATTGAATAAAAACAAAAATGCAAATTTCTTTGTTAACAAGCATGTACAACAACAACAACAACAACCACTAGTACAAACTTAAACAAGAGTTTGTTTCACCATTTTCGTTTTTTTTTTGCCTGTCTGGTGTATTTTAATTGGTAACAACTTCTGTCTTTAAATTTCGTTTCATTTTATTTTCCATTTCATTTTTATTGTAACTGTGTTATAAGAGATCGCCTTAAATGGCAATGTGTTGTGTTGTGTTGTATTGTGTCATCATAAAAATGCAATATTTATGCGCGGCGGATTATATTTCTCGTTTTATTTTATTTCTTTATTTCGTTTTCATTTTAAATTTCCTTTTATTTTTTATTTTTTTATTTATTTCTTGTCTGCGTTCCATTTCACATTTGCAAGGCTATTTTAGCGGGGTATGTCCTTTCTGTTTTTTAAGGACAAATAAATTCAATTTGCATTTATTTTATCGTCGTGTTCTTTTGATACAAAAAAAAAAACGGGGAAAAAATGAGAAAAAATGGAAAAATTTAATTCTTAAAGCGATAAATTTTATTACGACAAAAGCAGACAGACAGATAGCGAGACTATTTGTACAGATTTTTTAGTGTTTTACTACGGGCTTACACATTTAGAAAAAAAAAACAAATTATGACGAATATAATCGTCAAAGTACAATTGATTTGGCTGTCAATATGAGCCCCCTTAAGCGTTACAAAGCGTCCTACTCCTTCCCTACTGAAGGGTCCGTCATCTAACCTTTTTTTTCTCAACTAGTGCTTATTTCGTGAATGGTAACACTTAGCTCATGTCTGATTTGACAGATAATTAGTTTTATCCTTCCGCTGAACGAATATGGTTGTGTATACGATTGAAAAATGCTGGGAAATATTGCGACATTACTTTGAAAATCATCTTACACAAGATGCCGATTTTGGCAAAAAAAAAATCATCTTTTTAGATGAAGCTCATTTTGATATTTGCCGGTATGTAAACAAGCAAAATTGTCGCATTTGGGGCACAGAAAACCCACACGCATACGTTGAAAAGCCGACGCACCCAAAACGAGTCACTGTTTGGTGCGGATTTTGGTCCAGAAGCATAAAGGAGTGGCCGTTACAGTCAATCACTATCGTTATCGGGTCATGTTGAACAAATTTTTGTTCACAAAAATTGAAGAGGAGGATATTGGCAACATTTGGTTTCAACAGGACGGCGCTACGTGCCACACAGCCCAAACTACACTCGATGTTTTGCGCCCTGTTTTTGAAGATGGCATTATCAGCCGCAGAGCTGATGTCGTTTGGCCACCTCGGAGCTGCGATTTGACACCGTTGGCCTATTATTTGTGGGGTGCCGTCAAAGATAAGTGTTACGCCGACAAGCCAGAGACAATTGACGCTTTAAAGGACAATATTCGTGAAGCCATTGGTGAAATACAGCGGCACACAATCGATAATGTGCTTAAAAATTGGATCGATCGTGTAGTCTACTGCATGGCTAGCCGAGGCAGCCATTTGAATGAATTTATTTTCCATTATTAACCGGAAGGATTGATTGTACTTTCAAATAAAAAAAGAAATTTGAGAAAGTATTCAGCAGTTTTTTTTTAAACATTTTCAAAAAAAAAAAAGAAGTTATTTGACGGACCCATTAATCGCCTCTGGCTTGCATCTAGCTGTCGCTCCTTTGGAGAAAATTTTAAATCTCTTTTGCGTACAATTCGGCTCGTAACTCATTGGTAACTTTAAAAATTTTGATTCACAAAACCCACAACTTTATTACCAAGGATTATCAAGGTCTTTGAGATAGCACTTCCGCCAAAAAAAGTGGTCAAATCGCATAATCTTGGTAAGCAATTGAAGTCACCAGAACGTGAAACTTCTTATCAGACTCATGTTTCCATCCAGTTTATAATCTCCAATTGCAGATAAAAAAGAAGAAATACTCGCTTTCATAGGGCCAAAGTGCTCTGAAATAATATGGAAACAATTTTTTCAAGGCCACTTGCTAAAAAATACACTGCAATGTCTCCCCCGGGATCATAATGCATATAAAACAGTCTCTCTTTCGCTGGCTTTTCTCTGAGCCTCATATGCGACGTACATGTTTTCATGTTGACTTCACAGCCGTATGAGAAATGAGCTGTCAACGCTGAAGGAAATTTTGTTCGAGAAATCAACATTAAAATCAGCATATCTGCAGCATTGTGAATGTTCAGCAGGCTGTAATTCTTGTGTGTCGTGAATATTATGTCGCTGGAAGTGCAAATTCAAATGAAAAATCTGCCATAATGAGGCGTAAGTAAGCCTCATGGCTGGTAACATAGTGTAGCGGATTATCCGCCAACACTATCTCTAACAGAAAGCGATAGTTTTGGCATTGCATTGTTAAACAGGCCGGCCTGACCCCACAGCTGCAACTGTTATAATCTCTTCAAACATCTTTATAAGCTTGGCAATCCTTTGCACAGTACGTCGTCGAGTTAGTCACGTGAAATCATTACTTTTGTAGTGAATAGAAATAGAATTATTGTTCCTAGGCAAGCAAACAAACGAAGATGCCTTACATACATACATACATACATAATTGGCCATTACAACCCTTCAGTTAGGATTACGGTCTAGCTTCTCACACCACTCATGTTGTGTGCCTTAATTTTATATTTGAGTGGCGGGACCTACGGTTTAACGTCGACTCCGAACGACAGATTTTTGAGACACTTTTTCAAGGCAGGTTTATTTACTCTCCGAGTTTTTGCCAGAAATCTGCTGAGAGGAAGTCCTCGAAAAAATATTTTGTTTTTCATATTTCGTTTTGATGTCTGGCCTGGGTCTCGAACCCGAGCTTTACTCTAATAAGCGAACACACTACCTACTAGACTACGGCGTAGGTCCCTTACATCCACTTGAATAAAGATAGTAAGATGGGCTGCTTTTGTTGCATGGCTTAGTAGATGGATGAAGTCCTTGCCTTATAGAAACAAGAGCCCATCCAGACTCCATGACAGAGTAATAAAATAGTGACGAAAATCTTTTGGAGTTAACCAGCAGGTTTTATTGGAATGTAAAGCATGAGAAGAGGAGAATCAAGAAACAAAAATTTCGAGTGTTTCATCTCATTATTCTACTGGTATTAGAGCCCAGACATTGGTTTCTTGAATATGAGTTTTTTTCAGCGTGTTCATCACACTACCCAGGAAGATAGAAAGGCTGATCCATCTGCAGTTTCTATGTGTCTTTATGTTACCTTGATGTGCACTTGCCACTCTCACTTTGTGTTGAGAGCCTGTTGTTTACATTTGTTTTCAAGCCACCGCCAATGACACTGTAGCCGCTATTGTGATCAGCTTAGAAACCCCATGCAAACAATTTTATATGTGTTGTGGTCATATTATGGGGGGAACATGGGCTATACGTTGTGAATGTACATTTCCAGTGACTGGAATATTAAATTTCATGGATTATATTGAATTCCTTGAAATTTTCTTTGTATTCTTTAAATTTTGTTAAAGAATTCCTTGCTGGAAAAGCTTTTTTTTTGTACAAGTGTTGTTGACACAGGATTTTAATAAAATTTATACGTTTTTATTTTTATTTTCCCTGTGACTAAATAAGAAATTTTTACGTGTTATTTATGACAATAAAATTACACTGAATACTGAAATAATGATGACAGCCGCGTAGGAGCAGTAGTAGAAGCAGCAGTTATTTGAATAAGAATTTAAAAAGGGGGAAAGAGAATGGCAGAATGCCGTAATAAACGTTACGTTTATGCCCATGGCGTCAACAATTTAATAGCGTTTGTTAAAAACGGTACTTTGCAAAGGAGTTGCTTTTGTTCTCTTTCCCCCTTTTAATTTTGTTTCCTTTTGCCTTATTTTCATATATTTTTCTTCAAAGACAGGTAAGGTTTTACAATGTTTTCAACACGGATTTGTTGGTTGCCACCAACTCAGTTTTTTTTGCTTTGATTGTGTTTTTTACTTCCTTCCGTCTTGTTGTAAAAATTGTTTGTTTGTTTTTTTTTCATTGTTGTTGCTGTTGCTGTTAAGGAACTGTAAGGCAAATTGAAATGATTTCCTTTATACTTCAATCATTCATTCATTCATGCTGTCGTCAGCCAAAAGTCTATTTTAGTTACAGCCTTTCATTGTGTTGCCTTATCTCTCCATTCATTAACAACCTTAAGTCAGACAGTCAGTCAGTCAGTCTGCTCCTTAGCTGAGTTTAGTTTTACTCGGCTGCCAACGTTGTCAATCAGTTTTTATAGAAATTTATAAATACAATGCGTTTTCTTTCATATTTTTGTTAAAGGTAGTGATGGTTAGAGTAAGTAGGGGGGGGGAGTACTTCATTAATTTATTTTATTTACAGGAGTTTTTTTCTTTTTTTTTGGTTGATATTTAAATATTCTTTACGTTTCCTAGTCTTTTTTTCTTTTATTTTTTTTTATTTGTTTTGTTTCCTGACAAACCCCCCCTGTCCTGTTGTTGTGGTTGTTGTTGATTTATGCCAAAAATCGTAAGAATTTTTAATATTAAATTCATAGGAGACAAATAAAATAAAAATAATAATAATAATGGCCTAGAAAAATTTAATACTGATCCCCACTATCTCTCTCTTCACCCTCTTTTTAATAAATATTTCCTTTATTGGTACATAAATCCTGTGAACTTGCTGAAGAATTAAAATATTGAAGCAGAGCAGCGGCAGAAAAAAAATTCATTTCAATGCCACAAACTTTTCCGAACAATTTGTTTTTCATTTGAATGAGTTTCTTTAAGAAAAATACACAGGGTTCTCAGTAGGATGGTAATCGTTCGATTAAAACTCTGTATAGAGAAGCTAAGAATTAAGTTTCATGTAATCCTTCAATACTACCAGATACACCAGATAATATTGCGAATCACAAGGGCTATGTATGAGGCTTCAGACGTCTTATTTCTTTACAACGATGGGGCATTACATGGAGAATTACGAGGATTACATGGAGTCGAAATTTTGATTTAATCGGATGAGTGAGAATAAAATTTGCCATGAAAAGTTCCTCTCAAAAAAATCAGTCCTTTGGAGTCGACTATAAACTGTGAGAACCAACCGCTCAAGCACAAAATTAACGCACACACAAAATGGATGGATGGTGTGAGAAACTAGATCGCAATCAAGACTGAAGTGTGAGTAAGTGCTACGCAGGGACTTAGTCTTACTAACATCGAGCAACATTCCAAATGTTGAGGAGCCAACAGATTGTATAGTCGCAGTAATCTGTAGTCGTTGTAGTCACTTCATCTCACTTGACTCATGCACAAAATAAACGCACACACAACATGGCTGGATGGTGTGAGAAACTAGGTCGCAATCGTGACAGAAGTGTAAGTAAGTGATGACAGTTTAATGCGCATCAAGTGCTAGGCAGGGAGTTACCCTTATTGACATCGCAGCATTTCAAAGTTTGACGAGCCAACAGATTGTATGTATGGTCTTAGTAGTCTGTAGTCACTTCATCTCACTTGACTCATGCACAAAATAACTCAAAACAACGTGGATGGTGTGGGCAAATAGGTCGTAATCATGGTTGAAGTGTAAATAAGTAGAATGCCACTTTAATGCGCACCATGTTCTAGGCAGTTAATTACCCTTTTTTCTCCCCGCCGAGGAGAGGTAAATGTACCTAACCGCACCATAGAGGAAGTCATCACATCTTCCGTGTGTAGGGACCTCACCCACTAAATCCCCTCCTCGTCTCTAGTGGACTTGTCGTGCCCACTCCGGAACTACTGTGGTATTACTTCGGAGTGGAGTCTTTTTGGTCCTTTGGCCCCTGCGTGTTTATATCCGCGTCCGGATTGCGTGTCGAAAGTTGAGGAGACATCCTCCTAAGTGTCTCCACTACTCCTTCCGTCCAGGTCCTGGTGTCGGATTTTGTTTGACACGTGTGCAAGTATCATCTATGCCGGCATGTCTATATGTTCTGCAGCCTCGAGATCTCTCTTCTTTAGTCCTAGGATACATACATACATACATACATACATAATTGGCCATTACAACCCTTCAGTCAGGATTACGGCCTAGCTTCTCAGTCTTAGAATACGCTCCACGTAATTCGCCACTAAAGTCCAATTCTCTCTACTCGCAATCATAACCCCGATAATGTTAGTGGCCGTGATCGTTCCAGCTATTTACGTCAGTTCAGAGCGATAGCTCTGCCAGAGCGTGCACATTCGAAAATAGTGTGCTCTGCATCATCAATCACTTCCTCCTCTTCGTAAAGGCAATAAGGGGAGGCGCTCTCGCCCATTCTATGCAGGTACTTTCTAAAATATCCATGCCCCAAATAGCATCTGTGTAGTGTAGTAGTTAGTTAGTTATCCTTATTGACCTAAAGTTCGACAAGGCAACAGATTGTATGGTCTTAGGAGTCTAGCATCTCTACACGACGATAGTAACGGCTCGCATTTATCCTCAGAGTTGATTTTGATCATTTTTGTAAGTTTTAAATCTGAAAAGTCGCTTGCTTTATCGATAGTATCTCCTAAAAATGTATAGGCCTCTAGACGTATATCATCTGCCTGTCCCGAATCTAAGGGAACGTAAGGAGAGTGAAAGAGGACAACCTTAGTAGGTGGACTACTACAGTCAATCACTTAATCAAACACCCTTTAGTGTGGAAAGAATCTCTTTTTAAAAATACAATAAAACAACACACGTCAACGACACTGAATGAATGATTGAATGGATGAGAGTGTAGAATATTACTCTTAAGAATTTGTACACTCTTCACACTACACTTCATCTCAATTGATTTCACTTCATCATTCGATTTTATTAACATGCGCCATTAAAGAAATATGTCAATACGACAACGACTATTTTATTATTAATTTCCCTCGATTCCATTCTTCATCATCATTATCATCATCATTATCATCATCGTCTTTATTAACAATCAAAAATTCTCTAAGGAGCACATGGAGAAAGAGGAGCAGGATGAGAAGGAGGAGAAGAAATTTGTTGTTTAATAGAAAGGAAGATTTTTTGACTTGCAAAGCAGCCAGCCAGCTTCTTAGTCTCTTAGGCGACTTTGAAAAGAAGAAGAAAACAAACTTTTTTAAGAGAGAAAATAATTTTTAAAAAATAAAAATTAACTTTTTAGTTGTTGTTGTTGTTGTATTTATGACATTCACAATGAAAGTTTAAATTGAGCGAATAATTTCCATTTTGTTTACGAATTGATTTCATTTGGCAAGTCTTGCTCCATTTGAAATGACATTTCTTAGGCATTCTTAACACCACCCAACCATCTGAACACTTTCCAAAATAATTTTGTGAAACTCGGGTTTTCCTCTTTAAAATAGGCATGTCAGGCTATGGTATTGTATGTTGTGGTTGTTGTTGTTCTTGTTGCTGGTACCAAGAGCAAAAATATTAATTAAAGGACGGTTTTTGTAAGACAAACAGTTTCAGACGTATGACTTTTTGTATGGCAAACACAAACCAGTTCGTCTGAAATCGTTTGTCTTGCAAACTCAGGCGCCTAATTCTGGGAATCTCACTCTCAGTCTCTCAAATAGACAGGCCATGTTATGCCATTACAATATGTTGTGGATGTGGTTGTTGTTACACACAAGGAAAAATTCTAATTAACGGTCGGTTTTTGTAAGACAAACAATTTCAGTTCAGATTTATGACTGTCTGTATGGCAAACACAAAGAAAAACACTAAATTTGGTCGTCCGTCTGGAATCGTTTGTCTTGCAAACTCAGGCGCCTAAAACTGGGAATCCCACTTTCAGTCCCTCAAATAGACAGGCCATGTTATGCCATTATATGTTGTGGATGAGGTTGTTGTTGTTGTTAAAAGGAAAAATTCTAATTAAATTTGATGGCTGTGTATTAATTGTTTCAATTGTTCTTCTCTGTATTTCTCAATCTCTCTCTCTACACTCTCTTAAAATTTTAAGATTCATAACAACACTTCTCTCTCTCTCTCTCTCTCTTTCTTTCACCTCTGATGTTGTACTTGCCCTAATGACAAGAACACATCCTCAAACCTAACCTAACCTAACAACACACTCTCTCTCTCTTTCTTTCTCTCTCTTTCTCTTTCTCTGTGTGTGTGTGTGTGTAGTATTGTGTTGAAATTAGTCATGACAATTTAATTGAAATGAATTTCATTTTAATTTCTTTAATTAAATAGAAAATAATGCGAGAGAAAAAAAAAGTAGAAAATATACAACAACAAAAAATATTTAAAAATTTATTAAAAGTAATGACATGTTCAGTTAGTCAATTAGTAAATTAGCACACACAAAAAAAACAACAACAAAAACAAGCAATTATTTTACAAAATGATAGAGAGAGAGAGCGAGAGAGTGAGAGAAATGAGATACAGTTTTCGAATAATAATTATGAGGGTTGTTTTAATTAATTGTCATAATGTCATAACCAACGAACTTTTACGTGAGTTCTTTAAATTGGATACTTCATTGAGAATCTATAAGAGTTTAGAACTGATAATGCCTAAATAGATGCCTTAGACGTGGAGTAGGTAACTCGGAATATAAGCAAGATATCATAGCAAATCTAGACAAGGATAGAAAGAAATAAGGACACGCTTAAAGTAGTTGTAGAAGTCTTTACTGAATATTGCATTCCGGGTACTCATGCAAGACGACGCATTGTGTCTTGTACGTGGCTGCAGAACTCTCTGTTCTTTACAACGATGCGGCATCATTTGGGCATTATTCCTCACCAATGTTAGGCTAAAACAAAAAAGTCCTCTAATCAGCTCGTGTTAAAGGTTATAATAAGGCAGGTAGGTGTATGCACAGAAAAGAGGAGGAGGATTACATGGAGTGTCTCTCATGCCAACTGAAAAATTTTTTTCTTTAAACGTAAGAGAGAAAATAAAATTGCCATGAAAAGTTTCTCTCAAAAAAAATCTGTCATTCGGAGTCGGCTTTAAACTTTAGATCGCAACTGCTCATATACAAAATAAACGCACACACAACATGGGGGGTGGTGTGAGAAACTAGATCGAAATCATGCGAGACGACACATTGTATCTTGGCCATGTGGCCAATGACTTTAACAGGAACTGTAGAGATACAAAAAACGCGCTAGGCTTGTGAACATCATGCTCTGCATTATGGAGCAGGAGAAGGAAAGCACGTGGTTTTCTTTCTTTTCAAATAATCCTTCTGATCTGCTAAGATAGTGGATTTTGTGAAATCTAAACAGTTTCATCAAGAGCTCAGGATGGTTTCAGAATCCAAATAAATAGAAAATTGTGATACTGTAGTAGCCTACACGCGGCCTAGATTCAAAATACAATCGCTTGTTAAAAGGCAGTCGCCGTTGTCTAGTCTAGATAGTAGTGTGTTCGCTTACTAGATGTGAAGCCGCCTCGAACAAAACGAAACGAAACCTGATAAAATATTACTTTCCGCAGCTAGTTTCTCATATCCCTTTCTCTCCTCCATGGATGGAAAATGGGAATTTTCTGTTTACTCTCAGAGTTTTTGCCAAAAGACTGCTGAGAGAAAGTCGCTAGAATCTACGGGTTTAAGAACCACGAGCTCTCGTCTAATAAGCCAATACACTACCTACTAGATTACGCCCATACACGGGGCGTAAAAGTGTCAATTCTCTTGGGTCGGCTCCCATTTAACGACTTCTGCCGTGGATGCAGATCCGCTGAGGAAGAAGAGACTGTGATCCACTTTCTTTGTCAGTGCCCGTCTCTTGCTAAGTGTAGATATAGGTTATTTGGCTCCCCATTTCTTGTCAGCTTGATTGAGCTATCATCTATTGATATCAAGGATATACCTTCGTTCATCAAACTTTCTGGCTGTGTGTTTCCAGTGTAGGGTAGTCGTACTTTAAGATGTGCAGCCCTTGCGCTGACCAACTTCTACCTCTTGCCAGATTTTGGTGGAATTTGGTCAGTACAGGGACTGCATTCACCCGTGGCATCACAATGGGCCGCTATGCGTGCTCAAGTGAGCTTTATGATATCAGAGCCACCACTCCGACCTAACCTAACCTAACCTAACCTTGTGTCGGTAGCTACTTATGTCGTTCCATATGTTTGTCTCTTGTTTTATCTGGTAGTAGAACATCTTGTATAAGTAAGCAATCAGGTAAAATGACTCGCATCTAAGCACGTATTTTTCATATTTTAAAACAAAAAAAAATTGTTATGTATTCATACGATGCCTATCAGCATAAATAAATTAATAAAATTTGTTTTAATTGTTATAAATTATTATCAATTATTATTTTATAACAATGCCAACACAAACAATAACAAAGCCAACAAACCAGGTACAAATAATCCGATACAAGGCTTAAAGCCAAATGCTTTATGAATGCTTTATGAGTAGAATCGAATGGAATGGAATTAATATTCTAAAGAATGTTTATAAAATATTGAATCAATGATTAAAATGGAAAATTTCCATTCAAAATAAAAAAAATATGTTTTAAAATTTTAATTAATACAGGCAGGCAGGCAGGCTAAAAGATGTTTTCCTTTTGTTGTTGTAAAAATAAAGAGTCATTCACTAAGTGCTTGGAAAACCAAGGCTGTGGGCAAGTCTGTCAACTTTTGAAAATATCTTTTATCCAACGTGCTTTCCGTGAATATGGAACGTTTCAAAACCGTTGAATGCATAAAAATTGGAAACTCAAACATGACCACATTTTAAGCATTACGGGAGGATTATGGTCGTCATAATCGATCTGCAATCCAAGGAATTGTCGTGATTATAAAGAAATTGAAAGAGACTTGAAGACTTACAAATATGGAGTGATCCCAAGCATCATCACAATGTGTACGCACTGTTGATAATATCGGCTCTGTTAGAGAAAGTGTGGCGGATGGTTCTAATCAATTGAATCGTATTTTACGCAGAATTATGGCATACTTTCTACATGAATTTACAGCTCTATTCACATAATATCCAACTCAGGCAACAACTAAAGCCGTTCGATCATTCATAACGCCGTAGATATGCCAATTGTAGCTTCGAAACTAATTTATCCAACAAAATTTTCCTCAAATATGAATCTCCATTTCTTCCCCCGGTTAGTTACTTTCACAAACAAAATTTGGGGCTCTGAATAGTTAAAAGTGATAGTGGAACAGCAATTTCATACGGGAAAAAGTAACTCTTTAGCATGTGCAATATGGTCTGTGGCTCATATTATTTTTTCTAAAATAGACCTGCAGGAATCATTTCCATCAATAACCAACCTTCACTGAACTGCCATTGAAGATGAATCACTAGAGTCGTTTGTACTTGGTCCAGCCCTCGGTTCAATACGCAGTACTGACTCAGTCATCTCGAACAAAACAAAACATGAGAAAACATATTCCTTTTCGCCACTTTCTCTCAGCAGTCCTCAGGCAAAAACTTTGAGAGTAAAAAAAACAGCCATAAAAAGTTCCTCACAATTCTGTCTTTCGGAAACAGATGTAGGTTCCGCCACTACACAAAATATGGATGGTGTGAGTTGCTAGTTTGTAATCCTGACTGCACGGTTGTAATGACCAATACAGTCAGTCAGTCAGTTTGCAATAAGACGATACCAAAAGCTATATAACTTGACCGGTTTTGTGTGAGCTTTTGAAATCGTTTCGATTTATTTTGTGTGGGGGACTACAGCATTTTATGGGGGGTTGCAGCATTTGAAAACCAAAATTCTAATGAAATTAATAACTTTACGTTTGAAACCTCCAAAAGGCACACCCTTTATTATCAAAAATGATCATAATTAATGAAATTACCCCGTAGGGAATCTAAAACAAAAAATAAATATTTATTGTGTACGTATGTGTGAACAACAGTACGTATGATTAATGTAAACGCGTAAATAAATATTCATCATACGCACACTGGTATTTACCAAGAGGGCGGGAGGGGCGTAGTGTTAAGAGAGTACAATTGAAATGAACATAACATGTGGTTGAATTAATTTTTCTCCGTAATTATTTGAATATATATGATGGAAAGCGAGTTTAACCCTTTGTAGCACACATTGCAAACCATTCATCGTGGTCATCGTTTGCGATAACGCAAGAAAGGAAGTAAATGTCTGCCTTGTATATATGGCATTAGTCTCTGTGTTACCTATAAGTAACAGCCGCATTTGGAAGTCGCCGTGGCCTAGTAGGTAGTGTGTTGGCTTATTAGACGAAAAGCCCGAGTTCAAATCCCAGGTCAGACATCAAAACGAAATTATGAAAATATTTCTTCGACGACTTCTTCTCAGCAGATTTCTGGCGAAAACTCTGAGCGTAAAAATTGCCATGAAAAGCTTCTCAAAAAATCTGTCGTTCGGATTTGACTTTAAACTGTAGGTCACGCCACTCATGTATAAAATTAACGCACACAACACGAGTGGTGTGAGAAGCTAGGACGTTGTACAATGGGTGAATTCGACCTCCGGGTACTGTACTTGTCACAGTTGACAAGTACACGTCCTCTAACCTAACCTAACCTAACAGCCGCATTTACACGACATCAGCCGCTATGATGTACCAAGTGACTGTCGTATACGGCATCCATCGGAAATGGGTTAAAATTTTGTTTAAGCTTAGACGCAGACTTAAACACACTTAAGAGCAGCTTCACACATACATTTAATACGAATTTCTTTTAAGTATTTAACTGTAAAAGCTTTTTAGAAATTACTATGAAAGAAATACTTGCCTTTAAAGCCTTTTTTCACATTCACTTTCATTTCTCTTTTTCCTTTCAGCATTATGTACAGTTTAACAACAACAACAAAAATTGGCCGCTTTGGATTCAAAAAAAGATAATGAAAAACTCTTTTATGTTCGTGTGCTTTAACAAGGCTGCACTTGTTGTTTCAGCCATGCAACCGATACTGAAGTTGTACACGATAAAATGGCAACAAAATCTAACAACAAGTTCTTCAACAACAACATTAAGCAACATTGCCACACATGCAACTTTATACAAGTGTAAGGCTGATGGATGAGAATATTCAACTTTAAGTATCAAAAATAAAACAGCAGGTAAGCAAATAACTATTTTGAATCCTTAGAACCTAGAAATGAATGTTTTAAAGCATAAGATTATAATTTAAAATTATTATCTGCTCTTTTGTGCTTCTCCTATAAAAATATTTCACAATAACTTCTCATTAAAATTGAATTTATAATGCCGGTTTGTATGTTTGCCTGTCTGCCTGCCTCTCTATGGACGTCTTTAAAGAGCTCGTGGTAAAAGTTGTGTCTTTTAGTTTCTCGAAAATAAAAATTTCCAATTACGTTTCAAATATACATACATTGTGTAGACAGACAGACAGACAAATTCATTTTATTACGCGTCATTAAAAGTTTTTCTGCAATACACATACATACATACATACATATATACATACACTATAAAAATCAAATAAACACATACTAAGAGGACAGACAAACAATTATAAGGGGTGATTTTTTAAGAGCTATAGAAAAATTTAAAAAAAAACGCATAAAATTCAGAAAAATGCATGAAATCTTTATTTGAATCGATAGTACGGTCCATATAATTTAATGTTTGAAGATTATTTCATGCAAATGTTGACCGCGACTGCGCCTCAAATGGTCTATCCGCTTAGTCCAATTTTGGCATACTCTTTCCAACATTTCGGCCGGTATCTCACGAATAAATGCTTCAATATTGTCTTCCAATGCGTTAATTGAAGCGGGCTTGTCTGTATAGACATGAGCTTTAACATAGCCCCACGCAAAAAATAGTCTAAAGGCGTTAAATCGCACGATCTAGGCGGCCAATTGACCGGTCCCGAACGTGAAATAAAATGTTCACCGAACCCGCCTCTCAATAAGTCCATTGTTACGCGAGCTGTGTGGCATGTGGCACCGTCTTGTTGAAACCACACGTCATGCAAGTCAAGCTCTTGCATTTTGGGCAAACAAAATTGGATATCATCACACGGTAGCGCTCACCATTCACAGTTACGTTACGATTCGCAGCATCTTTGAAGAAGTACGGTCCAATGATGCCACCAGCCCATAAACCGCACCAAACTGTGACTTTTTCTGGATGCATTGTTAGCTTTTGCAATACTTCTGTGTGATCTTCACTCCAAAATCGACAATTCTGCTTATTTACGTATCTCGAATAGCCGCTTCAGTGGGTCGATTAAACTGACCATAAAATGGAAGAAGCGCGCGATGAACTTTCTTAACAGAGCACGCATTTTGATAATAAAATTCAATGATTTACAAGCGTTGTTCGTTTGTAAGACGATTCATGGTTAAGTTATAGACCAAACTGAAGACGTTTGACAGTGAAACAAAACACGAAACGTGCATAAGCTGTTTAAACCAGTGTTGCCCAAAAAAATAGCTAAAAAATCACCCTTTAAAAGCTTGAATTTAGCATTGAAATATAAAAACAAAAAACAGGCATCAGGGAAAAAATTTATTTCTTGGCATACATATCTGTACTCACTCACTCACTCTTTAAAAATTGTAATTTGAACAATATGATTATGATTATGAAACTGTATACAGTCAACCTCCTATAACGCGGTATACTCAAAACGCGGTTTCCATATAACGCGGTTTCCGTTCAACAACATCCCATATGAATGACTCTAGTAACTACATAGATACTATTGTAAGAGGGTTTAATATCAGCTTTATTTTCGACGTAAAAGCACAGCCGAGGTATACAGTAAACCCTCCTATAACGCGGTACTTTTAAAACGCGGTTTCCATATAACGCGGAGCCCTCCTATAACGCGGTACTCTTACTGCGCGGTTTCCGTACAATAACATCCCATAAGTTCCTTGCAGTATTTTAGTTTAGTTTTTAATTCATTTTTTTTTTTATTAATTCTTATATGAACTCTTGAATTCAATAAAAATAATTTATAATTTATCTTGCCTTTTGTATTACTTGGTCTCCATATAACGCGGTACGAATGATGTGATTTCCATACAACACGGTAGACGGTTTCCATAGAACGCTCTACAAATTAGCCTGGCTTGTACGATTAAATCCGAGTTATAGTTTAGCGCGATTTCCATTCAACGCGGTACGCCCTCACCGCGTTAAAGGAGGGTTGACTGTACCAATGATAAAATAAACTTTTATCACTTAAGGAAAGTGCCCGAAAAAATTTGACAAAATTTCGAAATTCTTTGTATATTTTTGTTTTTTTTTTTGTTTCAATTTGACAAACTGGAAATGAAACAATTTTAAAATAAAAATGCATACATACATAATTGGCCATTACAACCCTTCAGTCAGGATTACGGCCTAGCTTCTCAAATAAATAACGGTAGTTTATTAATGTATATATTTTTTTGAATGTACAGTTTCTTTTGACGCTCACTGTATATACAGACATATGTATGTATGTATATTTCTCTTTAAGATTAAAAGATGTAATCATTATAACCTTACTTTACTACTTTCTAAAGCCTGCACAAAATATTTTCCTTTCCCTGTGGTAGCCTATCAAAAAAATTGTTGCGGTTGCGCTAGGTTGTCCGTTTCTCCCTTTGTCTCTCCTTTTGTATTTGAAGCTCATCTTCTTTCCTTCCCTTTCGCCCCTAATTTAAATGGCGCGTCTAAAACGGAAATTATTTTTAAAAATTACAACCGTCCCTCATTAACATTATGTGTGTCTATCTCTCTGGTGACAAGGGATAAATATCATTACCTTCATTACCATTAGTTTGGGTTACAACAAAATGGAAAACCGCTTAAAGGAAAAACTAAAAAAAAAATTAAATTAAAAAATTTCTTTTTATTTTCTTCTCTTGTCCCTAATTTTTTGCTTACACCCTGTATTGACACCCAAAAAAATAAAATGAATAAAAACAAAGCAATGAATATAAAACGCCATACAATAGCCGTCTAATATAAGTATAAAGTACAGCTTATGTTATCAGGCATTATCCTGTTAAAAGGCTACACATACACATATACAAACAAAGCAAAAAACCAAACAATGAAAAATATGCTGCACAATAAATACAAAGAGAGATATACAGAGCATGAGAGAGAGAGAGAGACCTTTTATTTTTAAAGGTTATGTTGGTATAAACAAGTAAATCTAAATGAAAATGAATAATAAAAGAGTGTGTGTGTATGTATGTGTGCGTATGTTTTAATGAATATATGAATATGAATTACAGAGACAGAGAAAGTGCCAGTGCGAGCGAACGATGTTTCTTTATTTAATTAATGCAACCTTTTGTTTTGTTTTGCTTTGTTTTTTTAATTTTTCCATTTGCTTAAACTGTTTATGTAAATAAAATAACAACACCAGCAACAAAAACAATGCAAAAGAGAAAACATTACTTACGACTACAGAGAGATAATACAATACCAAATCAAATCACCAGTAAAAGAGATACAGTGTGGTGGCCAACTAAATATGAAAACATGAAAAACGTTGTTAATGAATGCATTCTTCATTAATTAAAGCGAAAATAATACACTCCCTTAATAAGGGGTAAGCCATTTCAATTGTTGTAAAATTAAAGTCTTATCAGAACACATAGAAAGCCATAGGCAATATATTTTTCATGTTTCATTTCGTACGAAATGTCAGAGCTGGGGTTTGACCCACGGGCTCGCGTCCATCACATTATCTATGTACATGGCTACCTATTGAACTCAATTTGCTTTCTCCGAGAAAGTTTTGTTCTTTCAATTATTCAACTGCTCTGCGTATTGCACTGTCTTAGTTTCTCGGAAATAAAAACTTCCAATTACGTTTCAAATGTACATTGTTTAGATAGGCAGACAGACAGACAATTTCATTTCATTATGCGTCATTGAAAATTTTTCTGCAATACACATACATACATACATACACTCTATGACAGCTCTCGGCATTGTTCTTCCATAGCGTGTGATCAATCCATGCAATCAATTAAAGTCTGGGCAGTTCTCAAACACAGGAAGTGAGAATTTCCGATTGTCGCAGGCCAGAACATTTTGAGAATGCTATGTAGGCAGTATTTAATGAAAGTCTACATCATACATACATACATAATTGGCCATTACAACCCTTCAGTCAGGATTACGGCCTAGCTTCTCACACCACTCCTGTTGTGTGCGTTAATTTTATACTTGAGAGGCGGGACCTACAGTTTAACGTCGACTCCGAACTACAGATTTTTGAGAAACTTTTCATGGCAATTTTTTTTACTCCCAGAGTTTTTACCAGATGATTGCTGAGAGGAAGTCGCCGAAGAAATATTTTTTTTTTTCATTTTTCATTTTGATGCCTGACCTGGGATACGAACCCGGGCTTTACGTCTAATGAGCGAACACACTACCTACTAGACTACGGCGACTAAAGTCTACATCGCATTCCATTATTCACAGCCAAACAAAATTGTAGACGTGGGAATTAAATATAAGACTGCATATGAGGTGACAACGCTGTAGCTTTACCGATATTGTAGCAATTGAAGGCGCCGGTTATTTTCACTTTATCGGGACGATCCATTGGCATATTTTTCCCACCTTTGTGGAAAATGAAATCCACAAAGAGATTAAATCGAAACCAAGTAAAATATGTGGCTGCTGTTCCTTCAGTTACACCAACGTTTCCCTAAACTTTACAAGTTTTTGCCAATAGCCCAAGAGGCATTCCCTCTTTTCTTCAACAGAAAAGCAAAAGATTGCAATAATATTCTGAATTTTCACTCATTTTTCAACGCACATAACTTTCTACAGAATGATGGGATTTTAATAAAGTCTTCTAAATAGAGTGAAGCTTAAAATGTCACCTTTCAACATAGCTAGAGCAGTGCCTGATGCAATTAATATTACCAAAGATATTACAATCTAACCGAAACAACCCATGATAATTGATTAGGGCAATAGAAAAAGATGTAAATTAAAGTAAAACGAAAATGTAAATTTTTTAAATTAATTTCCTTAATTATTTATTTAAATTTGATTGGTAACAACATTTAAAAATACTTTCAACCTTCAGTTTTGCTTCAAAAGAATTTCCCTTTCCCTCCTTTCCCTTTAATCAATTGTTCTTGAAACAAAGGGTTAATTAAACACTTTTCTTAAGAGCCACTCATTTAAAAAAGGGTTAATTTAGCAAAAACAAACATGGAAAGAAGCAATCAAAAAAACCGAAATAAACAACCGTTACTAATTTGTCTAACCTTAAAAATGTTGTTGTTTTTTTGTTGTTGTATTTTTTCTAAATCTGTTCTCATTGCTCTCATTACAAACCCTCCCCCCTATAACAAGTAAAATATTGTTGTTGGTCTCATTATTATTATGAGCACTTATTTGTAACAAAAGAAACGTATTTGTTTAGGTCTCTGTATTTATATTGTCTAGGGTTACGCCATTCAAACGTTTCAAAAATACCAGTCTGGCTGGCAAGGGTGTCAGCTATTGAAAAGATCTTTCATTTGAAGGTGCTTTCAACGAGTATGGATCGTTAAAAATTGTTAAAAATGAATATAAAAGAGTGTAAACGGAGTGACTAAGTGTATCTTAATCGATCGACAAGGCTAGGAATGGCTAATATTGTAAAGAAATTGAAAAAAGAAGAGACTGAAAGCCTTCAAATGTGGCCTGAGTCTGTGCCTTACGTTAAAGTATTGCTGTGCTGAAAATATTCCTGCTTATGTTACAGAAAGTGTAAGTTCTTATGTGATGAACTCCAAGACTTTGTACGGCTGTCGCCTGTGAATCTCGACGAGAACGAGCGGAACGATATGATATCCATATCGCATGGGTACCAGGGCACAATGGTATTCCGGGTAACTGCAGAGCTGACGAACTTGCCAGGCGGGTCGCGACCATCGAACTCTCCGATGAAATCTCTAAGCTGGGCATCCATATGAGGACCTACAAGCTCATAATTGATAATGCAAGCGTCGATTCCGTCAACGACATGTGGGCGGCCCCGGCACGGGTAGAACGGCTCGTAAAATCTGGCTAAGACTGGATGAGGGGCGCATAATGAGTCTACTTAAACTCCAAGAGGCGCGCTCAGTGTAGTAGTCGCAGTCATTAAGGGGCATTACATTATGGGTACACATGCGAGGTTCATTGGTCTTGGACACCTTGCTAACGACTTCTGTAGAAGCTGCAGAGATGAGGAAGAAGAGGAGACTGTCCCTGCTGGGTACATGCCCGACTCTTTGCCAAAGGAGAAGGCAGTACTTGCAGAATCTGCAGAGATGAGGAAGAAGAGGAGACTGTCCCTCACCTGCTGGATACATGCCCGGCTCTTTGCCAAAGGAGAAATACTTGGGTACTTACTACATGGATGATCTGGAGGAACTGTCAAGGATTGACATTGGCAGCCTAAATCGCTTTATCAGGAGCTTCGAGTGGTTTTGAGACTAGGGGATAGCGGATAAGTGTGGTAGCAGTACATTCAAATTTTTCCTGGATGGGCAGCCACCTTTACCTAACTACCTACCTACAGAAAGTGTAGCCCACAAATAATCTGAATGGATTTACATTTCCATCCGCATAATATCCAACCCAGGCAGTAATTAAAGACGGCGGTTGATTACACATGCACGACGTCGTAAAGATGCTAATTAAGGCTGCTAGAGTAGCAAGCAAAATTATTACGGATTAATTTTTTTGAGTCAAAACTCGTTTAATTGCAGGATTGATTTGCTTTAAAGTCATACCGACAAGGCTATATACATGAATTAGTAACACAAGGCCTAGGATATAAGCAAAACTGTATTGAAAACTTGCCCCCGCAAACTCTTTCCCAAAAAAATATACTTTTTCTGTCTTGGCTATTAAACCTATCAGTTCATGTGGTAATCAAATCTTGGGTACCTATTACGCATGTAATTAATCATAAATGAGATCAACTTTTACAAAGAAATTTAAAAGAAAGCAAAGAAAAGCGAAGAGAAGAGAAGATTCTGATAAAATTTCGAATGAAATGAAAAAAGGTTTTCTTTGATACCAAAAATGCCTATTTTATGACATTAAACGTTCATATTCAGCAACACTGCAGCAGCAGCTGATTAAATAGTAATTAAGTACACACGCTGCCAGCCAACCAGCCAGCCAGCCAGCCAAGCCAGACAAACAATTTAAATTTTATCTACGAAATCATCTTGTGTAGCATAAACAAGAAGAATTTTAATGGTAAAGAACAAAACATAACCAAGAATCTTGATGGCATCCTTAAGAGGAAGAAGCCAAAGAAGATACAGAACAAAAAAAAGAAATCCATTTCACTCAACGCAACACGTCACACAGTAAAGCTTTGCTTTACTTTACTTTACTTTGCTTTGCTCAACCAAAAACCCATCAATGCTTGTCTCACTATTCCTAGAACTGTCAGCAATTCAACGAAGAAAACGACAGAGAACAAAACAACGAAATTCAAATGAAAAAAGCTTAACAAGGATGGCGGTAAGGGTAACGGTAACGCCAACGCTAACGGTGATGGTGATGGTAATAATGATGGCATTGGTGGTGGCACTGGTTACAACGGCGTTCTATTATGCACTGTGTTTCTTTCTTTTTGTTGTTCTATTTTTCCATGTTCTATTCATGCAGTGTGTCATTATAGTTTCTTTGTCACTTTTTGCTGCATGAAATGATGTTTATGGCGTAGAGTGTAGAGCGATAAAAGTGGAAGAAAAAAATCATTCAACAGCCACAGAGAGAGAGAGAGAGAGAAGCAGACAGTGTTTGTAAGTCTATCAGTACAATTTCACAGACATAACTGCCTGTCCACAAAGAGAAAAGGGACTTAAGATGCAAAATTTTCAACAGGAATTGCTTTCAGTGGAACTGAAAAAGGCAAAGAGAAAGGAAAACTAAGTTTCTGCTGCAATTCACGGCACGATCTTATCAATGCCAAGAGGTATGACCTGAGGATTTAACAGAGGACTAGAGGCCATAGTTTACACTGAAGACATTTGTCTGCTGGCACTCAGATTTGCAGACATGGGCTGGATTCTGTACAGACAATGGAAAAGAAAAATTCTGGAAATGAAAGCTTGAAACTGCACTTTGGGGGGACATCACTTCAATCAATACGCCTGACGGATTCAGTACTAATGTTCAGAGCAGAATAAACAAAAGCAGTCAATCACAACACCATCAACTATTTTATATGGCCATAGCACGTGATATGCAGCAGTTATTTAATGACCACACTGCTTCGATATCCTTAATCGAGCTGTCAATTTAACACAATATTCTGACACGTTCCAGTCTTCAATTATTCTTTGTCTCTGAGAACCTAACAAGTTTAGGTTAGAGATGGTTACGGACCATTCTAAAAGGTCCCACTAAGCTTCAGAG
This sequence comes from Sarcophaga rosellei, assembly GCA_930367235.1. Lineage (NCBI taxonomy): Eukaryota > Metazoa > Arthropoda > Insecta > Diptera > Sarcophagidae > Sarcophaga > Sarcophaga rosellei. The sequence continues at coordinate 6,407,349 of OV884020.1, read as the reverse complement.
TTTCAACACATTGTGATACCACAAACAGTAATCCGCGGATAGCTTTAAAAGATGTGCTCAATTCAACTTGCATAGAAGATCCAAAGGAAAAACCTTAGTAATACTCTTTGACAGTCGGGCCGCTTGTCTACCAGATTGTATGTGATTATCTGGGGAAGCTGAATCAGCTACGTAGAGATAACCCTCTGCTGGGTCCCAAGTCCCCAAGTCACATACTCCACGAATGGAAACGTAAAGAGAGGCAAAAATCAAATGGATTTTGGGACAATCTATCCTTTGATAGGGCCTTGTAGACTCAAAGTCCATATGATTAGAAGGGAATTTGTGTCGAACTTAACATGTAGATTCTGTGATGCTGAGACTAAATCATCAGAATACATTCTTGGAAACCATGAAGCATTAAAGCATTCCAGAAGGAAACAATGGCTGGTGGCATTCAACTGCATCCTGACATTTATTAAGGCAATAGGCTTGGAGGAGACATTATAGAGATATCCTACAGAGATTGTAAGCTTATAATCGCAATATTATGGCAGTTCTTCAAGACAATAATAATAACGATATTGCGTTTAGCTAGAATTGGCCTCCCGCACACGCAGCGTAACGGTACGTACGTATGTTTCTAGAAAACGAAAATAATGCAAATGCTTACTGAAATTATACTTCGGTTCTGTAATCGTTCTCATTGCCTTTCAAACTTCCTAGAAACGTTCGCCTAATTCTTGTTTGTATCATACGTTTCTTTGAGTTTTCTTATGATGTCGTTACGTTTCTACCATTTCAAAACATTTCAAATATGAGTTGGTAAATATAAATTTGTGTTTAGTTTTAATTAAATTCCTTATTGTTCACACAATTCTGTGTGCCACTGTTCACTACTTGATGTAAGCAACAACAATTCCTTTGTTTATTATTCTTCTTTAAGCTTTTTGGCGTCAACGATAACAATTGTTCGACAGATCTTTATAGCGGAGATCTTCAAACCACGATTATTCTCTTCAAACACCGTGCGTCTTTACACAAGACTGAGTGAATTTTTACTGACTAGGTTGCCTGCTTTGGCAGGCCTTTTATATGGCAACGTAAACAGTTAATGATCTTGAAGTCGAATGTTCTTGTCTTCGCATTCTCGAGATCTCTATAAATGTAAACATTGTTGTTTCATTATTGTGGTTTGTGTATTTTTTTTTTGTTTACACTTATTCTTGCAGTGTTTGTTGTTGCATTATTGTTTACTTGTTTATCACTTTTTCTTATACTGGTGTTTTGTTGGTATATTTTTGTTTACTTGTTTATCATGTAAACAAGTTCATTGTTTTTGTTTTTGTAGCTTTTGTTTACAATTTAAATGAATTGAAAGCTAAACACCATTTTCATTTTCATAACAATATTTAAGGGCCTTCAAAGCTACTGCAGCTAGGCTAACAAACCTCTCAACACTACAACTACTACTACTTCTACTTCAAATACTCTCTCATTTGTTCACTTAACTCGCTCAAGCAGATACATGCTCTCATTCAGACAGATTTTCTTTAAGTTTTATGCACTGACACGGCAGTCATAGTCATTTGCCCACTTTTTTTTATGTCAGTTACACTTATAAGCAGCACTACACACATACTCATACGGTACTCTACAACTATCTCTGCTCTGCTCTGCTACTCATGTATTCAATGAGACACTCTCACGCTTTCTTAGGACATGCACACAAACACAAACCTATTTACAGTTATACAGTTAGTGTGTGTACATGTTTAAGAACTAAAATAAGATGCAATTTGTTTAAAAAGGACAACAACAAAAATTACAGTGATGAGCGATAAAAAACTAAAAAAATCTGATAAAAGAGGAGGAAGGAAATAAGGCTGAGGCACAACTACAACGACTGCTTAGTCAGTTAAATTTGAATTATTTTTTCATTTTATTCTGATGGTCTTGGTATCTGTTTTATTCATCTTTTGCCACACTGATGTTGATGCTGATGCTGCTCATGCTGATGCTGATTCTGATGTTTAAAGTTGATTGTGGAAGCTTTAGAAAAACTTTAATGGCATGTTGGTTTTTATATTTTTTTCTCTTAAGGAAACCATTTTCCTTAATTTATTTTACTTATCAAAGGAAAGTTTATTCTTCCATTAGACACACACAACACCACACAATTATTCAACAAAAACCAGGAAACTTATCAGAAAAACCCAAATCCTTTTTTCCTGTTACAAAGGATAAAAACAAACTTTTAGGAAAAGAGACAGAGAGAAAGAGGAATATTTAATTTCTCTGATCATTTACAATATTTTTACATGCATTTTACATAAAATTTTTTTTTAATTTATTTACTCTCCATTATGAAGTGTGCTTAAAATTAATTTTAAACGCCATTCATGTTGCAGCAAAAGCTGTCAAAAACAATTTCACACTCCATATTTAAAAAAAAATCTCCACTTCTTCTTCTGCTTCTCTTTTTTTATATAAACTTCAGCGGCCAAAAGACCAGAGAACTTGGAGATTTTTTTGTTCACTGTTTTTAATTTTTATTTGTATTATTTTTCTTTTTGGTGTTGTTATTGTTGTTTTCAATAATTAATTTTAATAACTTATAATGTGTGTGTGCGTGTTTGTGTGTGTGTAAAACGAAAATCCATTATTTGGTTTTATTTCATGATATTCAAAATTGAACGCGAAAAACTGCCATTTGTGAAAGGCAATTAATTTTTTATCAAGTAATACAGGCGGTGGTCAGCTTCAGAAGGACATTGAAGTGTTTACTCCAATGCTTTTTTACTTTTGGAGAAGCAATCACACACACTTTACAATACAAAAGGAGGTCGACAATTGTCATCATAACATTTAGTGAACTTCGCTTTGACATCTATAGCCGAGTCAAGTGTCGTCCGTTAACGTGTTATTAAGAATAGCAAGAATATTAAGGCCCTAGAATGAAAACATTTTTTAAAAATCCTTTGTTATTGTTTGTAAGGGGTGATTATAGGAAAATTTAAAAAAAACACATAATTATTACGGTTCATATAATTTAATGTTTGAAGATTATTTCATGCAAATATTGACCGCGACTGCGCCTCAAATGGTCCATCCGCTTAGTCCAATTTTGGCATACTCTTTCCAACATTTCGGTCGGTATCTCACGAATAAATGCTTCAATATTGTCTTCCAATGCGTTAATTGAAGTGGGCTTGTCTATACAGAACATGGGGCTTTAACATAGCCCCACACAAAAAATAGTCTAAAGGCGTTAAATCGCACGATCTAGGCAGCCAATTGACCGGTCCCGAACGTGAAATAAAATGTTCACCGAACTCGCCTTTCAATAAGTACATTGTTACGCGTGCTGTGTGGCATGTTGCACCGTCTTGTTGAAACCACATGTCATGCAAGTCAAGCTCTTGCATTTTGGGTGGATATCATCTCACGGCAGCGCTCACCATTCACAGTTACGTTACGATTCGCAGCATCTTTGAAGAAGTACGGTCCAATGATGCCGCCAGCCCATAAACCGCACCAAACTGTGACTTTTTCTGGATGAATTGGTAGCTTTTGCAATGCTTCTGGCTGATCGTCACTCCAAAATCGACAATTCTGCTTATTTACGTATCTCGAATAGCCGCTTCAATGGGTCGATTAAACTGACCATAAAATGGAAGAAGCTCGCGATGAACTTTCTTAACAGAGCAGGCATTTTGATAATAAAATTCAATGATTTACAAGCGTTGTTCGTTTGTAAGACGATTCATGGTTAAATTATAGACCAAACTGAAGATGTTTGACTGTGAAACAAAATACGAAACGTGCGTAAGCTGTTTAAACCAGTGTTGCCAAAAAGATAATAGCTAAAAAATCACCCTTTAGAATATAATTTTGAGAAGAAATACGACTCTTGTGCTTATAAAACCATCTCAGGATTACATACTTAATTGCCTCATTACAAGCCTTCAGTCAGGATTACAACCTAGCTTCTCACACCCATGTTATTTGTACATAAGGGGCCAGCACCTGCGTTTGACTCTGAACGACTGATTTGTGAGATACTTTTCATGGAATTTCTATATGCTCTGAAATTTTTAAGTTCACATTTCTTAAACAATTAATTACATAAACTTCCATTAGAGATCTTAGGGCCGTAATATATGGTCTCTAATTATGTCTGTCTCAAGCCAATATTCTTATAAGACTCCTTCTTTTATATTTGTTAACAAATGCCTGCGTAGAATCTTGCGTGTTTACTGGTCCTCCATAATATTCAATGCCCAACTCTGGTCAGATACAAACCAGCAACCAATTGAGAGGGAAATAAGGAGACGCAAGTGGGGATGGCTTGGGCACACTCTTCGTAAGCCATTAGCTGCCATCACAAAGAAAGCCATAGACTGGAACGCACAGGGAAGCAGGCGCATCGGACGACCATCATACACCTGGAAACACCAAGTCACAACCAAACTATCCAAACTACGGCTACAATGGAATCAACTTGTTTGCTTCCATATGCTCCCCAGAGGAGTAAAAGTAATATATATATATACTCCTTCTTTTCTAAGAATGTTTTGACCTTCAAATTATTCGATTGTCCTGTTCATTTCACATTCTAATATTATCGCTCTTAACATGGGCATAAGTTTTGTACTTATGAACCTTACTTAGTTAATGGGTCATTACAACCCTTTAGTCAGGATTACAATCAAACTTCTCACACCATCAACCATGTTGTGTGTGTTAATTCGTATTTGTACAAGTGGCGGTACCTACAGTTTAAAAGCGACCCCAAAGGACAGAAAGAAGAAAGAGAAATTTTTCATGTCAATTATTTCTTTTATTCTCAGAGTTTTTGCTAGAAATTTTTCTAAGAGGAAGTCGCCTAGACTTCATATTTTATTTTATTCGAGATGTATGACCTAGCCTCACGTCTATTAAGCCAACATACTACCTACTAAACTACGGCCACTTAACCCCTTTAATATTCCAGTACATTTGGTGTTCATAATTCCCTACAAAGCTCTTTTAAACAGTAAATAGGCCCTCTATTGTAAACACAAGAAATCATTCATTACCTTGAAAGATTATATACATATTACACGCTTGGATTTTTTTTGGGTTTCAACTCCCCCCTCCGCATATTGTGTTGTTTTTAACATGCATTTCACATGCTAAGCAGCACCAAAAGCACGTTAACTAAAGGGTGAAATGCTTTCAAAATCAAATCAAAAAAAAAAAAAAATGGGAAGAAAGAAGAGAACATCAAGTAAAACATTACACGTTCTAAATAAATGCCAAACAACAATGGCGCAAACCGTATGTATAACTCAGGTGTTACAGCAGGTGTTATGCAAGGTTCAAAGCTTGTATGACTTGTGGATTTTTATTAAAAAAAAAAAAACGAACAAAAGCACAGTGTAAGCCACAGAATAACAATACAATACATGCGTCAAAATACGACCAACAAAAAATTATTATAGAATCCATAGCAAAAATGTTCGGGTTTTTTCTTTCTGATGGGGTTTCTGTAACAAAAACAGAGAGGAACATAAGCCAAGGAATATACCATGGAGTATAATAAATCGCTGGTATTACATACAGATATACATATTTTAAATCGAACACCAAAAGAAAAAGTAGAAGAAGAAATCATCATGGGAATAAATTTTCATTTTAAAATTAAATTTTATAGACGAAGAAAAATTCTTTCAAAAAAATGGTAGCCGCCGCTATTCAATTTGAATTTCATTTAAAAAAAATATATAAAAAAAGGAAATCCTTTTTAATATTCCTTTTCTTCTTCATCTTTTTCAAGTCCTTAAAAAATTTTTGAGTAAAGTATTGCTCTTCTCTTTTGAGCTGCTTATAGCTTAAGACGGTCTGCTGCATTTTTAAATACTTTTTTGAAATCTTTTCTCTGTACTACGGTGCGTATAAGCATTTATTGATACTTTTTTTATGACACTTATACGCTTCATTGGCCGGGGGCTTATGATTGAAGTTGTTTTAAATAAAAATGAATTTCGAATTTGAATTTTTATTTTCAAATCAAATTCAATTCCGTTTAATATTTCACCCAGAATTAGCCAAACGTTTACGTAAGGCAAGAGGCAACGTACGTTGATTTTTAACATATGAAATGCAATGCACATCGTTACCGAAATTACAAACATTTCGCTTCTTCAGTAATCATTGTTCTCATTGCTTTTTAAATTCTTAATACGTTCACATACATTTCATGAACGTTCGTCTAATTCTGGCTTAAGTCCATCTAACATAAATTATGTTGTCAATATTAAATTTTAGGCAACAGAAATTGTAATTATGTTCAGTTTTACACAAGATTGAAGTCGCCGTGGTCTAGTAGGTAGTGTGTTGGCTTATTAGACGAAAGACCCGAGTTCGAAACCCCTGTCAGACATCAAAACGAAAATATGAAAATATTTCTTCGGCGACTTCCTCTCAGCAGATTTCTGACACAAACTCTGAGAGTAAAAATTGCCATGAAAAGCTTCTCAAAAAATCTGTCGTTCGGAGTCGACTTTAAACTGTAGGTCCCGCCACTCATGTATAAAATTAACGCACGCAACATGAGTGGTGTTGAGAAGCTAGGCCGTAATCCTGACTGAAGGGTTGTAATGGCCAATTATGTATGCTTACACAAGATTCGATCAGTCTCCTGCCACTTACGGTGCTCCTGATTAAAGCCTCCTGAATATGGGAATGATTGCCCCGCGTCACCGCATCTCATTGACATTCTACTGCAGCCATAAAGCGCCTTAGAAATCGGCATTCTTGATTCCAATGTTATAAAGTCGCCAAAGTTTTGTAGGTAGTATGTTGGCTTGTGAGACATAAGGCCGTGGTTCAAACCCCATCTCGAAAAAACATTTCCTTCTGCGAATTTCTTCTCAGCAGTCTTCTGCCATAAACTCTCGAGTGTAAATAAATTGCCATGAAAAGATTCTCAAAAACACTATCGTTTCTAGACACTTTTAAACTACATGTCCCCAGCCACGCTCACACAACATGGGTGGCGTGAGAAGCTAGGTAGTAATCCTGACTAAAGCATTGTTATGACCAAAGGAGTAAGTAAAGAATGGCAGTGGCTGAAGCAAGATTTGTAAGAATACGTTCGAGCTCCACAGTAGATTAGGCGAGAAGATTGTCGTACTCATTATTGCATCAGACTTATACGGTGTTCAGATATGCATCTTTATTGCGTAAACCGCAATAAACGCCATTATTGAGCTCAATATTTCATATAAAGTTTCAATTAATTATCACGCAATAAATATGCATATTGTTATAATATTGAGTAAAACTGAAAATGCAACACTGTCATAAGTATGTACAGTGAGCATCAAATGTCAACAACAAGAGACAAAAAAAACCAAAATAAAAACAATGTTGTTGAGACAACCAACTATTTTGTTTACCAGCTGTCAAATTAATATTGAATAAGCAGTTGAACTGCGTATATTATTATCTCTGAACACTTAAAATATTGTACTTAATAAACCGAATATTGCCTCAGCAAAAGTGCATATCTGAACATAGTATTAAAATGAGAGTATCATGCACGCCTACCAGCTGTCATGAATATAAAAATACACTGCTGTTCAAAAAAATAGATTCACCTGCTCTCCGAAAGATTTACTAGACATCTCTTATGCAAAGGAGTACATATATGTAAAAAAGTAACTGCACTTTGTTTACTGGCCTCTTATGAATATAATTCTGATACATTTCAAAAATTTGAAGCGTGACTCTTCTTTAATTAATTGCAAGATGTTGATCATGGTGAATCTATTTTATTGAACAGCAGTGTATATATGATTATGTCTGAACACTTCAAATATTGTACTCAATAAACCGAATATTGACTCAATAAAAGTGCATATCTGAACAAAATGAGAGTTGGCGTCCATCCAACCAGCTGTCATGAATACAAAGATCTGGCGAAAAGTTATTGTTGAGGCCAATAGCTGTGACACGGCAGCAATCGTTTAAAAAAAATAAAGCTACTGCAGCTCCTAGTTGCATATAAAGGATACCTACCCCCGCCTATCCAAATACATGAAAATAAAAGAACTCAAATTTTTTTTCTACAGTTGATTCAATTTTTTTCTTAAAGATTTGACCCCGTATGGTTCATGAAGTCGCCCTGGTCTACTAAGTAGTGTATTGGATTATTGAACTTGAGGCCACACGGTTCAAACCACAGGTCAGACAATTCCAACAGAACGAAACATGAAAAAAATATTTCTTTCGGCGACTTCCTCTCAACAGATTTCTGGCAAAAAATCTGAGAGAAAAACAACGACGACTTTAAACTGTAAGTCCCGCCACATACTTAAACAAATTAACACATATAACATAAGTGGTGTGGGAAACTAGGTCGTAAACCTGACTGAGTGTTGTAATCATATATTATTTATGTCTGTATGGTTAACACATACAACTATTCAATTGTTTGATGAGCAAAGAAATTCCTGAGAGATTCCTTCATTCATTCATTCTTTAAAACAGAATTAAAAGTTAACACAAAAAATTTAACTCCCCAAAATGCTTTTCCTTTTCTCATTCAGGGAATTATAATTTGATAAGGAAAAGAATTTTCCACAATTTTCTCTCAATTTATTGTTGGTAAATAATTTCCAAAAAAATTATAACAAATTCATCAACAAGTTTTTTATTTTATTTTAATTAAAAATTTATTGTTTTCAAACTTTTTTCTTTAAATATTTGATAATTCAAGAATTTATTCCTCAAATTTGCCAAAAAACTAAAGTTTTCATAAAAAAAATTTGTATCTCAACCTCTTCCATGTTAAATATTCAAGTTGAGATTTAAAAAATTATTTCATCAGCATCCTCAGCCCAGCTCATCCCAGCCCAATCTAGCTGGTGGTTTCTCTTGCTTTAATGAGAAACGAAAACTTGAGCTACAAAATTAGTTCAATGGGAGATGATGTATGGATGCCACAGCATGGTATGCGGCATGGAGTGGCAAAGTTTTGCAAGGCTAAACTCCAATTTATTAAAATAAACCAAACAAGATTGAAAACTGTAGATTATATTTCCTTAAGATTTTAATTTATGCACCAAAACAAAGCAGAGGAGGAAAGGAAGTGGAGAAACGAGAAGAAATTTTTTACTTTCATTGGAAAATTTCTGAAAAAGTTTTTTTATACCGTTCGTGAGTGATTTCATGAAATAAATATTCATCATACGCTTACGCATCATAACATACATACATAAGTCACTTAGCATAAGTCACACATGGCTTTCCGGACGGGTACCGTATATATACGGCATTCTCTTGGTGTATCACAGCGGCCGATGACGTGTAAATATGATAATTAGTTGTTGGGCCAAGGAGGTTGATGCCATATCTATACTGCGGTCATATATTTCTTCATTTGCATTTTCGCAAACGACGAAGACGATGTATGCTCAGCTGCTCCGTCGTGAAAGGTGAAAAGTGTGGTACAGGCGTAAAGAAATTTGAAGAGATATTTGAGATTCTACAGCATTCTTAGCAAATAAACCTATCCAGACGGCTCTTCATGATCCTCTTATTGTAGGACCACCTCACGCAACAATTGAAGCCGAGTAACCGTTTCGCTTTCGAACATAATTTTCTTCTCACTCACTTACTTAATCGGGCATTATAATCCTTCAGTCTAGATTATGTCGTGGAGCATTGGTAAAATTGACTACAAAACTAGTGATTCACAGTTGGCAATCACTTTTCGAATACGACGAAGTGATTATGCCCGTCATAATCGTCTTACTTTGGTAGGAAATTGCCAAGATTATAAGGAAATTTGAAGTCAATGCAGGCATTACAGATGTGGTCTTGGTTGAGCATCGTCGCAATGCTATACACACTGTCGAATATATCGCCTCTGTTTGCGAGAGTATGACAGATAATCCGAATTTATTGATTCTATCGAGTTCTCAGCAATTGAGTCTATTTTACGGGTCATTGTGGCATACATTTTGCATCTGGATTTGTACCTGCATTGATATAAAACAACAATTGAAACCGTAGGCATGCCGCAGATATGCTGATTGTAAGTGCTAAAGCAATAAATTTCAAATGCTGAGCTTACAAACAAAATTTCTCTGTGGGAAGAAGCTTTTTCCTCACTCGGTGTTTACGTCAAAAAGCAAAATTGTCGAACATAGAGTTCTGAGACCCAAACTGACGGTGGCATTACTTACTTACTTACTTAATTGGCCATAACAACCGGATTAACGTATTTCGGCTTGTCGGAACAGATTCTTCCAGGCGCCTCTGCTTCTTGCGCGCCTACGCCAGTTGGTCACACCAATCGATGACAGGGCTTCCTCGATTTGGTCCTTCCAACGGATACAAGATCGTCCTCTTCACTGACTTCCGCGGATCTCCGCATCAAATACCCGTCTCAGCCGCAGCCGCTGAACAACGTCTATGTCGTTGAGGAGCTCATACAGCTTACTGTTGTATCGAATGCGGAAATCATCGCCAACTCGTACTGGACCGAAGATCTTACGTAGTGCTTTTCACTCGAATACTCTCAAGGCTACTGCATCAGTGCTTAATAGGGTCCATGCCTCTGCGCCATAGAGAAGCACGGGCAGGATGAGCGTCTTGTAGAGTGTAAGTTTTGTCGTACGAGAGAGGTCTCTGCTACTCAATTGCCTATTGAGACCATAGTAGCTGACGGTGGTATTGGGTTTTTAAAATACCTTCGGAGAGCATTTAAAGATTATAAACTAAAAGCGGCATGTGGTTTCAAAAACATAATGCCACGAGCCCATTTAATATGACCAATTTTGGATTGGATTGCATGAGGAGTTTCCAGAAGAAGTAATTTCATCGTTTGGCAACGTAGTTGGCAATTTGAGTTGGAGGATGGCTTCTATAACAGTGGGGTTAACATGGTGCGTGATAGAGAGTATTGCTGTCAATCGACTAGATATACTTGCTGTGCAAGTTTGGAGTCATAGGAATGTATTATTGTATTGGACTCGTGCGAATGAATGTGATATTACTTCATATTCCTAACGGTACAGTCAGAAGTTAAATAAAAAGTCGTTCCCGGTATATGAAGAAGTCGGGTTGATTTGAACTTTAAGGCTCTGTGTTGTGTATGAGTGGTACTGAAGTATGTTTTTGAAATTGATGTCATCACAAAATTAAGTTATGTTATGCCTCTATCCTCTATTAAAATTTACTGGCTTTAGCCTATAAATTGTTTACAATGCTAGTGCATGAATGCCGCCCCCTTTTCTCAGAAAAATTTTAAAGGTCGTTTAGAAGCAGTCATAGTCTATAGGTTCACGGTTCAAAACCCATGTCAGACATCTCCAGCAAAACGAAATATGAACAAAGATATTCCTTTAGGCGACTTTCTCTCAGCAGATTACTGGCAAAAAATCTGAGAGAAAATGAAATTGTCATAAAATAGTTTCTCAACAACAATTTTGTCATTCGGAATCGACTTTAAACTGTAGGTCCCGCCACTCATGTAGAAAATTAACACATACAACATAAGTCGCGTGAGAAGCTAGAACGTCATCCTAAACTCAACTTGACCGGTTTAGAGCTCAAAACCTTCAACATTTCACTGGGCTTAGGTATCTCCAGTGGTTCTGCTTTACTTGTTTTACAAAGAGAATCAACTTCGATGCCAACACAGAAATACAAGGGACTGGACTTGTATGGGATAAGACGTGTCGCTTTCTATGAAATTACATTGCCGATGAACAGAACTGGGCCGGTACTGAGCTCACAACCTTCAACATTTCACGGGGCTTAGGTATTTCGATTGGCTCAGCTATACTCGTTTTACGAAGAGAATCAACGTCGTTGCCAACAAGGAAATACAAATAACTGGAATTGTATGGGGTAAGGCGTGTCGCTTTCTATGAAATTACATTGCCGATGAACTGAACTGGGCCCGTACTGAGCTCACAACCTTCAACATTTCACGGGGCTTAGGTATTTCGATTGGCTCAGATATTCTCTGCTAATTTTACAGAGAAAATCAACTTCATTGCCAGCAAGGAGGTACTGGAGGACTTTTCGCTATCTAAAGCCTTGAACAGAATTCTCTAAAATAGGGATTTCTTCAATAGTACGATCTGTTCGAGAAGCAGACTAATTTCCTGAAAAGAATCTTTGATTCTAAGAATGTTTCTTTTAGGCTGGTATTGCTTGATTGCAAACAAGTGGGAATTTAAGGCCAAACTTTTTGTAGATACAAGTCTTAAAATGGTTTTTAAAATGCGCTACAATTTTTATCCTGTTCAATAATAATTAAAGGCAAAGAAGATCTGGTTTTTGTGTTGCAAATTCTTGCTTACTTTTGTTTCAAAAAATGTATTCATTTTTAATAAGTCACCTCATTAAGTAGAGTTTATGTAATCTTCCCTAAAGGCTTATGCCCCCTTCCATAAGGCGCGTAATATTTAATAAAATTTACAAAAACATAATTAAGAATACTTACTCATGGATTTTATTGTTGTTTATGGTTTTCATATTTATTTTTATTATCATAATTATATGCCGTCTGTCTGTCTGCCTGCAATTGTTAATTTATTTTTATTTGTCACTGTTTTAATTTGTATTTTTTTTTCTCTATCTCTCTCTCTCCTTCAGATTTATTTATTATTCCGTTTTGTGTTATCTCTTGTATTGTTATTTGTTATTTCATATGGTTTTTGTTAATTTGTGTGAGAGAGAGAAACGAAACAAACGTTCAAAATGTTATGCTTTTTTGTTCATGCAATAAAAACAACAACAATTCTTTTGTTATTCATAATAACAGCCTGTCTATTTGTTATTGTTGTGAAAGAAAAAATTCATAAATTATTATTTTTTTCCACACAATTTTTCTCTCAAATTATAAAACACTTAAAACGGCGGAATCCTTTTGCTTTGTTGCTTAAAAACACACTCACGCTTTTACACACACACGCACACGCACGCTTAAGTTTATTATACTCACAACACTTATGTTTTTGTATGTTATGCTTCACAGACATACATAAGCTACAGATAAAACAAACGGGATTAAAAATGTTAAACGACAACAATAAGAAAAGAACTCACACACAGACACGCTTAAACAAAAATTTTTTAACTGTAAATTCTATATGATTTCCATTGAACTTATTTATTTTTGTTTTATTAACAAATAACTTATTGTTGTTGTTGTTTTTTTTTATTAATTTTTCTTTTTTTTTATTAATTTTCTTTCAATTAAAAAAAAAATCAAAACTTTCTTTTAACGCGTCATATGATGATGAGCACCACAATACATTGAAAGTGTTGTGTTGTTTAGCTTAACAATGGTCGTTAATAACTAACGGTATGTTGGCAAAGGTTCTTGTATTTTATACACACAACAATAATAGTCTTCTTCTTTAAAAGCAAAACACACACATACAACACACACACACACACCGTACAGAATAACTGAAACCAAACAATACAAAACACAAGCATACGAAGCAAATGCCGAACACGAACTTATTTAAGAGAGTTTGTTTCCATTTAAGAGAGAGAGAGAGAGAGTTTGTTGTTCGCCTGTGTGTGTATTTACAATTTCGACCAGTTTTATGACCGTGTATGTAGTGGTTGGTTGGTTGGTTGGTAGTAGAGTGTGTAAAAATTATAGAAGATTTGTTTAATCTTTGTTGTGCTTTAACTCTGTGTCTATCAACATATTTGTTAATATTGTTGTTGTTGTTGTTGTTGGTTTTTATTTCTAATTTTTATATAAGCGCCTGTGTGTGTGTGCTCGCGTATGTGTATATACTTAATGTAATTAAAAAAAATAAGCGAGAAAGTTTTAGTATTTGGCGAGCAGTCAACCTGAATTCGGGAAATACCCTACGTTTTAATGAATATTTTTGAGTGTAATTTTGTTGTTGCACGGCTGTGGACAAGGTGTAATAATTAGGGATTACTTAGCGATAAATTCCGAAGGGTTTTAGTTACAAAGTAAAATCTCTCTCTATCTCTAGTAATTAATGAAAACTAACTAATAACACGAAGTCGCCGTGGTCTAGTAGGTAGTATGTTGGCTTATTAGACGAAAGGCCCGAGTTCGAATCCCAGATCAGATATCAAAACGAAAATATGAAAATATTTCTTCGGCGACTTCCTCTCAGCAGATTTCTGGCAAAAACTCTGAGAGTAAAAATTGCCATGAAAAGCTTCTCAAAAAATCTGTCGTTCGGAGTCGACTTTAAACTGTAGGTCCCGCCACTCCTGTCTAAAATTAACGCACACAACATGAGTGGTGTTCAGAAGGTAGGCCGTAATCCTGACTGAAGGGTTGTAATGGCCAATTATGTTATGTGTAACTAATAACACAGCCCTGCATAGATTTTACAAATAAGATGGCTCCATGGTCTTTCCGAAGGCATTTTGCGCGCTGAACACGAATCTCATCATCACGGAAACTTTCCATCACATCAGGTTTTCGAAAAAAAAGGGGTTGAAACTCCTAAAAAAGCGTTTTTGGCCATTTTTGAAAATCGCTATTGTCAGAAATTGACAATTGATCTTTGCTCTTTAAATGATGAGCCCAAAGCCAAATTGATTGCATGCACCCTTAAAGTAGGGGGTGGGTGGGTTTATGTCAAGGGGTGTAAGAGAAAAAGAAACACATTACGGAGGTCCTTAAAAATTAATCAGATTTACTTGAAAATTGTTACTGGAGTCGCTGATTACAGATCTTCAGATTTAAAAAATTCAAAATGGCGGATCCAATATGGCAATAAATTTTTATATGTAAATCTCGAGCGCCATATTGGATCCGCCATTTTGAATTTTTTTTAATATGAAGATCTTTTTTTCTGAAAATTGTTACTCAGGGATTTTTGGGGACGCTGATTACAGATCTTCAGATTTAAAAAATTCAAAATGGCGGATCCAATATGGCCATAAATTTTTATAAACCTCGACAGTCATAGTGGATCCGCCATTTTGAATTTTTTAAATCTGAAAATCGGTAATCAGCGACCCCAAAAACCTCTGAGTAACAATTTTCAAGTAAATCTGATTAATTTTAATTTGCAAGGGGGCAGTGTAATTAATAATCCAAGCCAAAAAAAAAAGAAAAAATCAAACAGTTTTAAGAAGTCTTCTTATGCCAGAACAAAACTGTTATGCTAGCATAAAACTTTTACTCTCTTACTCTTAGTGAGTGCAGCTTCCTCGCTGACCATTTTCTTCCATGAGTTTGGTGGTCAGTACGCTTACCCGTAGCAATACAATGGGCCGCTATGCGTGCTCAAGTAAGCTTTTGATATCAAAGCTACCACTCCAACCTAACCTAACCTAATCTACCCTTAGTGAGCTATGATTATCGGCCTTAGGCAACATTGAAAGTGTTTAAAACCCAATACTTCTTGTATGTAATCTTCAATTGTGTAATCATTTAATATCTTTTTTTTAATACTTTTAATTAAATTTTAAATCATATAACCAACAACACTTATAACATTCCAAAGAGAATAGTTTTTCCAACCACTACTACTCGCCCAGCTAAGGGAATTAAAAGTTGAAATTTTAAATATTAAAAAATAACATATTTTTTGTAGCATGCCTCAGGCGTTTTTAGAAAAATGAACTGCGTCTGCAATGTAATGCAAATAAATAACGGAAGATATACATATTTTTGAAAAAAAACCAGAAAAATAATGTAAATAAAATACAGGGTCGTACACATTAAAATTTTGAGGTAACATTTTCCAGCTAGGCAGGTTGTGAGTCACTCAATTAATTGGATTTAATTTTTCTTTTTCTGTACTAAAACTGAAAAATTCTTTGAAATGCGGTAGGATATCGGGTTTCCATTACTTTAATCACATAAATATGTATGTAATTGGCCATTACAGCCCTTCAGTCAGGATTACGGCCTAGCTTCTCACACCTTAATTGCTTAAGAAAACTATTTAAAAAGAAACGTTGAACTCATAAGAGAAATTTTTAGATCATTCTCAGCATTTCTTATTCATTTTGTTAATATGAAAATATTTTCTGATTTAGTAATATGAGCATCAAATGCATCCACACAACACTCTGTATTAAATGAACATTGATGTCCATAATCATTATAAACATTTGAATGCATTTCTTGTAAAATGTTACGTTAAGCGAAACAGTAAACGGAAGTGTAGCCACGTTTTCTAGTCAAGCCATTCAACACTGCACATCACAGCAACTGACATTAAATACATTGCCAAACACACACATACATACACATGCAGTTATATGTACGTAGCGATTTACAATGTTGCCAAGCATTTTCTAAAACAAATGAAATGCACACACACACACACACACTAATACAAACTAAAATTAACTGTTCATTCATTATTATTTTTTTTTTGTTTTTTTTTGTGTTTCTAAATGTCATAAACATGAATGTTAGGGGCCAAACATTTGGCGGTCTTTTAGTTTTTTTCTTGTTTTTCACAGAATGTAAGGCAAATAAGCATTACTACCGTATCCTTATCTGTATCTGTAAGTAAAGTATTTCGCGATACATACTAGCATTTTACAACAATAAACACTAACAATGTTGTAAAAGTTTACCGAACTCAACCAAATCTAACTGCTAGAAACGAAGAATTAAAATTCATCAACAAAAAAAAAAGAAAAATGTTTGCTGGGTTAATAGCTGGTTGAATGAACAATGAATGAACACCGACAGACTGAGGCTCTCATAATTTTCTGCATCAAAACAAACACACACCCATACACACTGATACAAAGGAACAAAGGCAAGATGGTGAAAAAATACAAGAGAATAGAAGACAACAGTTTGCGCTAAACTTGAAATGAAACAGCAACCAAAGCAACAACAACCACAGCAACAACAACAACACTAAATATGATTATAATATATATGTATATGTATGTACAGTGAAATAACGGCAAAGAAAATGTATAAAAAAAAAGAAACAAGAAAAAAACTGAAGAGAGGGATAAATATCACAAGAGCATTAAAAGGAGAGAGCAAGAGAGTGAGAGTGAGAGTGAATGAATGAAAGTTGTATAAAATATCGATTAGAGAAGAGTGAAAAAGTATGCAAAATTGTATAGTACAACAGAGAGAGAGAGACGGAGAGAGAAAGAGTAAATAAACTGACACAATCATTATTAAACAAAGTCGATGGCAAAAGAAGCTCAAGGATACAGTTTCAGGTGCAGTTTTCTTTTTTTCTCAATGCATCTCACCTGGCCTCCAACGGCTGTCTATTTCAAGCACAAACTGAAGCGTATAAATAAGCGAAACGTAACGTAAATGAATGAACAAGCGAATGAACCATAAAGAGAGCAGAGAAACAAAATATGAATAAATAAATATTTTATATGCAAGTACGTACATATATGCACTCTGTTCTTATTGCATCAGCAGCAGCAGTCTTAAATCAAGGCCATCACACATGCATACAAACAAACACTTGTGCAGTAAATGAGTGGCAGCAAAAAGAAATTTTCTTTTAGCAACCACAGAGAGTTCACCTTGTTTCTTTTTTCTAAAACTCATAACATTTCCTATGTATATATATCGGTCCTTACACACTCTTACAGAAAGAAGAACCGTTAGAACCGTTATAAAAAAACTTATTTCCTTGTATTCGTTTTCTCTCACACTTTCTCTCTCTATCCTGATACCATTTTTGTTTGTTGTTGTTGTAAAACAACTTGTTTTGAAGTTTTTCTTTTTTTCGCCATCAACTGTCTGTTTCAAATGTCTGTTGTTATTGAACTTGTTTGAGCAAACAAGCAAAAACAAAAACAACAAAAAAACTTTTTTCTTTAAAACTTAATTTTAGTTTTATTGTTGTGTAGCAATTTTAAATGCACATTGCCTTGCATATGTATTGCATAACGTACAGACACATACACATACACATTTACTCTTAAATTTAATTCTCACAGTAACATGGATCAATTTAACCAAACAAGAAGAAGAACACACAACACAAAATTGCATTTGTATGCTCTTGGGTATTAGAGAGTACGCACACACACACACAGAGAGAGAGAGAGAGAGAGAGAGAAAAGAAAACTTAACTTCAAATGTAACGGGATCAAAATCCTAAGGAAAGTCAACAACAATATATAAAACGGCTATTTGTATTAAGTGCGAGTTACCCAAACGTAACGTAACGTAACGTACCGTAGCAAACGTTCTCTTTTTAGCATATGGAGAGTAATGTAAACGCTTACCGAAACGTTCTCTCTCTCTTTAGCAAAACGGAACGATCTGTATAAAACAGAATTTTCTCACGAATTCAGAATTCATTTTACGCGACAGTTAAACATGAGTGCAAATGTATGTATACCAATTTCTTTGCATTGTGTTGAGTTCGTGTGTATGTTGCTGTGTGTTTTGTTTTGTTTTTATTTACATTCTCCGTTGACATATGTCCCGTTTTTAAGGGTTCTATAACTACACAAATGTTTTTAAGGCTACGTACTTTAGGAGTTTACGTTTCTTACGCATGGGTAACCAGCCCTTTACTCCTTACTAGCAATGTTTAAAGAGCAAATGAGTGAGAAATCGATTCGTTTCCCGCACTATCAAACCGAACAGCATTTCAAATTCAATTATTATAGCTGATACATACAAACATACGTAATCGGTCATTACAGTCCTTCAGTCAGGATTACAACCCAGCTTCTCACACCACTTGTGTGTATTAATTTTGTCCATAAGTGCCGTGGGACCTACAGTTTAAAGTCGATTTCGATTTTTTGAGAAACTTTTTCATGGCAATTTTATTTTCTTGCCATAGTTTTTGCCAGAAATCTGCTGAGAGAGAAAGTCGCCTACGAAATATTATTTTGTGCGTCGTCTTGTTGAAGATGTCTGACCTGAGGTTTGAACCGTGGCCTCATGTCTAATAAACCCACACACTACCTACTAGACTACTGCCACTACACTATGGCGATCATTGAATAAACTCCGCCTAAAATTCTTAACTCTTGATGCATAATGTACCAGACATAGAAGGGATACCTATGATTTCATAAAAATCTAGCAGGATCCTAATAGATTCAATACCCATGCCATTCAGGAACGGAACATAATTACCTAGAGATTCAAAGGCACAGATAATCCTCCAATGAATGTCTAATGATATGCTTCCTGGTGTGCTTGCTAAAGGACATATGTAGTCGTCCAGTAGCAGTGGCAAATGCAAGGCAGACAGAAGACAGCACTGCTCACCACGTTGACTGCCAACTACAAGATAACTCGTAGATTGCCTTCCCTTCTAGGGTGCCAACTACGAGTTATCTCGTACTCACTAAACCTGCCATTTTTGTGTAGCTACGAATAAAATCGTATTACATACGTATGTATATCAGTGCTAGTATCGATAAATGGCTTCTGGGAAAAAAAGAGCAAAAAGTCAATGTTGGCTTGCGTGGCCACTTTCCTGAAAATTGCCGCGATAGTCAACGTGTTAATAACTGTACTGAGTTCAAAAGAATTGCATTTTTATCATCATATTGTTCTTTGCATTTGGCGTCTGTCTGTATATTATTCACGAACAAGCCGTATTACCTTCGGCCTATAATACTCAGCGATTCCCATATCGCTGTGTCTGGATACAGTGTTGCTGTTGAATTCAGTACAATGCTGGATGATAATGTGACTCCACCCCGCTCTTAAATTCTGTTTCTCTTCTCTTTGTACAATATTCTTAGGATAGGCGACTAATTTGTATGCAAATTTTGTAACAAATCCAAAGTAGTTGCTTTACTTTTGACCACCAGTGTATGTATGTGAGCATTTATTTGAGTTGTTACACATTTCAGACGTTCTTGACGATCTTGTCCATTATGTACTCTCGTTTTTGTTTGTCTTTTTTTTGGCCGTTTTCATCCTTTTTTTAAGAACACAAATAAATCGGGTCCATTGCAATTGGGGGTTTTTAAAGGGGTGTCTACGTATAATAAAATTTTATACCTTAAAGGCTGCGCTAACAAATGTTTCTTGTTTAATTTTAATATTAAAAGAGTAGTAAAAACAAAAGAAGGCAAAATATAAAACAAATAAAATTTAAATCCTTTTTCTTAAGGATTTCAACAGTTTCCTTCCTGTTGGTTTTTTTGTGTTTTTTTTTGTGTTCTTTTTTTTACTAATTTTCTTAAGTATACGGTCTATATTATTTATATATATGACTGGGTTTTATTTAATGTTTTTTATTTTATTTTATTTAACAACAACAAAAAAAACGCAAAAAATACAAAAAAACCGTAAAAATGTAGAAAACAAGGACCTTTAAAAAATTCTAGCACCACAAACATTTTTATGCCACTATTAACAAAAAAAACTACAGAGAGAGAGAAAGAGGGAGAGAAAAAAGAAATAAAACTCAAGGGTTTCCTTTTTGCACACTAGGCAACTCAAGTGGCCACAGGAGAATAATGAGTGTAAGTGGGAGTATGAATGAATATGAGTATATGAGTGCAAGCGAGTAAGGGCTTAAAAGGTTAACAAAAGTAAGAGTAAGTAACGGCTACAATGGCTTTGCTTCGTTAAACATTCAAACAAGAGGAACAACAACATTAAAGAAAAAGTCTATTCGTTAAAATAAAAACAAAAACAAGTTTAATTTTATTTAATACGGCCTTAGGTTATACGCACATTTTCTTAATGATTTACAACCAAACCGTTCGACTTAAATACAATCTTGGCAATCAAAATGGCAAGCAATAAAATAGTAAAAGTTTTCCATTACTCTCTCCCACTCTCTTACTCTCTCTTTAATTTTTAACGGCTTTCGGTTTTAAAACGACAAAGCATACAGTCACAAAAAAAAGTCTACTTACACCGTTGTATGTAAGTAAGAGTAAAAGTTTCCCATCACTCCCTCTCTCGCACTCTCTTGCTCTCTCTTTAATTTTTAACGGGTTTCGTTTTTAAAACGACAAAGCATACAGTCACAGCAAAAAGTCTACATACTACAACGTTGTATGTAAGTAAGAGTAAAAGTTTTCCATCACTCCCACTCTCTCTTTAATTTTTAACGGTTTTCAGTTTTAAAACGACAAAGTATACAGTCGCAGAAAAAAGTCTACTTACACCGTTGTATGTAAGTACATACAAAATGTAGGGGCCGCATTATGATTGGTTTTGTTCAGCATTGTTTTTATTCTTATTGTTGTTCTACTTACAGTCAAAGAAAAAAGTCTACTTACACCGTTGTATATACATAAAGACTTTTTTCTTTGACATTGTTCGGCATTGTTTTTATTCTTATTGTAGTTCTACGTACAGTCACAGAAAAAAGTCTACTTACCCCGTTGTATGTTGACTTTTTTCCTGCTAATTTTTTTGTATGTTTCTTGTAGTCGCCGTAGTCTAGTAGGCGGTGTGTTCGCTTATTAGACGTAAAGTCCGGGTTCGAGCCCCAGGCCTTGATGCCTGAAATATGAAAAAAAATATTTCTTCGGCGACTTCCTCTCAGCAAATTTCTTGCAAAAACTCTGAGAGTAAATAATCTCAAAATCTGTCGTTTGGAGTAGACGTTAAACTGTAGGTCCCGCCACTCAAGTATAAAAATTAAGGCACACAACATGAGTAGTGTGAGAAACTAGGCCCTAATCCTTACTCAAGGATTGTAATGGCCAATTATGTATGTATGTATTTTTCTAATAATTTCTAGGTTATACTTTTTATATTCAAACATTCTTAATTGTAACTGGCTTAAACAACGCTAAAACACCTTTTTCAATTTGATAAAAATCACCGGGAAAAAGTCATCATAATGTGGCCCCTACACTTTGCGAGCGGTTGTACATCTTTATAGTAGTGTGCTCCAACAATTCTTATGTTTAATGGCTGTGGTTGGTCGTCGTTGGTTGTTTGAAGATCAAAAAATACGATATTACACTAACAATTTATAAGTAAATTTGGTTGCAAAAGAGAAATGTGTAAAGAATACGATGACCAACCAAGCTTTGATTCAACTTGTTGTACAACTTAGCGCAACTTGTTGGGGCTGCAAGTCAAGTTGGTCAAGTTGAGTAAATAAACAAGTGAACAAGGAGAACAAAAATGAACATAGCAATTATGCAAATTAAATTCTAATTTAAAGAAAAAATTATGAGTAATTATTATGAGTTTCTGTAATAAATCTTGTTCTTTTTCTTTACAAAAAAACAAAAAAATGTCCCAAAAGTTTTTTAACTTGTTGTTTAATTAACACTTTAACACCCTGTCTTGCATGCCAATATGCATTCACACACAGCTTTTCGTGTTTGCCAAACTGTGTAAAACATAATTGGAGACACACACAACACAGAAAGAGAGAGTGAGCGCCAATGGAGCTCTCTCTCTCCCAATTGTTTTGTTTTGATTTTTATTAGATTTACTCACGCTAGTTTTC
Organism: Sarcophaga rosellei; assembly: GCA_930367235.1. Lineage (NCBI taxonomy): Eukaryota > Metazoa > Arthropoda > Insecta > Diptera > Sarcophagidae > Sarcophaga > Sarcophaga rosellei. The sequence continues at coordinate 6,384,943 of OV884020.1, read as the reverse complement.
AGTGCGCTGTTAACACACTCTGTATTCGCTGTCTTAAGCAAAAACCATTATTAACGATCAGTCAGTGGCATTAAACAGCTTGAGAAGTGAAGACGTTTTTCTGCTTTAATAGTCTTAATAGTGTTTTAAAGTGTTGTTTTTTCTTTTAATTTATTTTGTTTTTTTTTTTTTTTAATTGTAACGTTGTCTTGCTAAATAAAAATTCATGTTAATGCACTTGTTGTATATTTGACAACCAAAACATAAGAAAATCGAACAAAAAAAATTAACAAATCATGTGTGCGTGAAATTTGATTATAAAACTTATTGTTAATTTAGCAACGAAAAAGAAATAATAAAAAAAAATAGTTACACATTCAAATCAATTCTTGTAATTGAAAAACTAAATTTTGTAAACCCAGTTTTAAAACTGGTTTTTGGTAGATTTTTCATCCTACAACAACGAAAAACATAAGCAACCGGATTTTCAAGCAACTTGTATCTTTTTTTTTCGAGAAAAATTTGAAGGTAAAATACAGAAATTTAAATTTAATTTTTTATAAAAATAATAATAAGAATAAATTTTAAATTCTAGCAAAAGTTTTGAAAAAAATTGAAAAGAAAATACTGGAAAAAACTAAATTCAAGCGGAAAAGGACATTTTATTTCGAATTGAAATTTTTTTCCGGGTGTTTACTTTTCCTTTCTTTATATTAAAGAAACTTTTATCTGGGATTTTTAGGGCCATAGAAATGCCCGGTGGTTTTAAATGGTATTTTAAAAGTGCATTAGAAAAAGTCGATCTCATACTAATACGCCTGTGAAGTGAATACTGCCCTTATTGGCCTTTTACATACCTTTAGTCCGAATTACATGCATACATACATAATTGGCCATTACAACCCTTCAGTCAGGATTACGGCCTAGCTTCTCCAAATTAGGCTCGGACTCTAGCTTAATCCGAATTAGGCTCTGTTTTACCAAGCTAACCAGTGTTATATGCAGTAATTCTATCCATGAATGGGGAGAAATGCAATTTAACATTGATTCCAGAAACTCTTTCTTGGCCATTAAGCTATTCTTCTTAAAACTATTGTAATAAGGGAGGGAGTGCAAATTGTCTTGAGCACACTACTTACTCAACTACACCAAACAACAAAATTTCCTTTTGTCAGGATTAAAAACTTGTGCAGACTTCGTTACTAATCCTCCTTGTAATTCATCCAAGAGGGCCATTGGCTCCTTGCCACGCTTGGGTAGTTTAGTTAGTGCCGCAAAAGGACTCACTGAGCTAGTTCTCTCTCCAGGATACTCAATTCATGCTCACAGTTCAATTCATGTTGTTTTAAATGAATGACAGTTGGCAACACTAAAATACTAGGACCTGCCACAGTAGATCAATTTGATAATTGCATCAAATTACGTATTATTGCTGGCCTTTTGGACTTGTCTTTTTACCAAATTGCATAAATCAAGGGCAGATACCGTCCAGTTCATAATCTTCCATTGGAGGCCAAAACTAAAAACCGGCATTCTGACATTACTAGTAACAGTTATTTTGGAAAAAACAGTAATCATGAAACAGTTTTTGTAATTTTTGACAAGTAGTTCTATTGAAATGTAAAATTTCTATCAAACTTTATTCGTACGTAACTTAAATTTCCTTTTTTTGTTATCGCTTTACATGTTATTGACAAAATTTTAACAAAAAATAAAAATAAAATAAAAAAAAAACTGTAAATAAACAAACCTTCAATATCCTCAACTTGACATATTTTAAACTAAAATAATACCCTTCTCATGAATACTGAGAAAAAAATAAAAGCACAATATAAGCAGCATGATAAAGCAGAAAAACGAAATTCATTCATTTCATGTAAATTAAATACAAACAACAACAAATCTCCCACAAACGACAACAACAACAACAACAATAGAAAAAAACCAAAATTTTGTTTGTGTCATCAATACAATTCATCTTAGAAGAGAAGCAATAATAAGAAAACCAAGCAACAACAACAAAATATTGCATTAACTAACCGTTACATGAGTGAACATTATTCTACTCTAAACTAAATGTTGAAAAAAAAGCAACACAAAAAGCAACAACAAACAAAATAGAAAATAGATAGAGTAAACTGAACAAACAAGTGCACACATATTGTGGTGCATGTATGTAACTAACTCAGAGAGAGAATAAAGACCATGATTTTTAATGAATAGAGAGATATTGCAAAAGAACAAAAGAGAATTGTATGTGTGACAGCATAAAAAAACCCCAAATTAATTAAATTTAACATAACCTAGGGACAGATTCACTAGGCAACAAATATTTTTATTTGAATTTTTTTTTCTGTTTCTTGTTTTTGTTTTGCATTAAAAAAATTATTGTCAATGAAATTCTTACTAAAAGAAATCATAATTAATTATACAGCACATTTATTTTTGTGGTTTAATAGCAGTACAGGTGTACGCATGCATATGCTTGAACATGTTAGGCAACACAAATTACTTTTAAAAAAAATGTGGACCAACGTAACCGTATCAAATCAAATTATTTAAGGTACTTAAAAGGGGGGAAGTATACCTAACAAATGTAAAAGACCATCTGTATTAAAAAGTTTATAATGAAAAATTATTTAATCCCCAGTTTTTATAAGAGGATTTTTATACCCTGTTTCAGTTGTTCCTCTCTCTCTATCTCTCTAGTAATGCTGAAGAACCGAACAACAACAATTCAAATGCAATTACGAGCACTAATCATTTACTGACAAAAGTTATCGAAATCCTTATACATATGTATGTATGTACTTTGATGTAATTACATCTGACATTTTGAATGTTTTTCATATTTTGAAACGTTTGAAATCGCTAGGCTTATAAAACTGGTTCTCTACAATTATCGATAAATTTATATTTTTAATTGTATTTTTTACATAAGAGCATTAAATTTTTATTCACCCTTGCAAGTTGTTTTTTTTTTAGAACGACAAAAGTTATCGATTATAATAAATGTTATCGATAACAGTGAAAGTTATCGGCTCTAATCCAGTCACTGCCCCTAAGCTTATTTTTTTTTGAAGAAATACAAAACTCGTTCAAAAATAAAATTTCAAACCCCATATGCTGTTTTTACTCGCGGTATTTTTTGTATTGTTTCATTTTAAAAACCAGAACCCCGAGCAACATTTAAGGGACTCCTAATTCCTTTTACTAGAACAACTGTCTAATTTATATAAAGACTCCAATCTAGGCCCGACCTTAAGCTTAGTTTTTAAATAACAAAGTAAATATGTATATCACTCTGCTATTTACATTATTCCTTACTAGCAACAATTAAAGAGCTGAAGAGAAAAAAACCGACAAGAATAAAACACTCATTCCCCTCACTATTAATGCTTAAAAAAATCCCGAACAACGTTTCAATTCCAATTCAACGAATAAAAAATCCTTTTACCATAACTGCTTAACATTTACAATTACAACAATTACATTTTGACTCGCATAATTTCTGAATTTTAATGTAAGCCAACAACAAAATTTCCTTTCGATTTCTCGATCATCCAATACACATGGTTTCAAACATAACTTTGGGTTTTTTTCTTATTGGAAGTTTTTGCTTTTATTATTCCAAACAACAGCCTGCGAGAGTAAATTTCCCTTTATCTGTCGACATTACTCTTTCATTATCAATTAAGCCTTTGCATAGTCATTACGATTCCTCGGAGTGTTTTTTATTTTCACTTGTTTTAGAATATTTATTAAGAAATTAAAATTAAAAGTGTTTTTTCAATTGACGTTTTAATTGATTTATTTTACTTTAAACTTATTCGTCTTCAATTTAAATATGTATTATTTAATAAAAATTTAGTGTGTTTGCTGTAAATAAAACGTGAGTTCCAAATTAAAATCGCAAAGAAAAATCCAAAGCCATAAAACAAAAGTAATAAAAAACCGCAAGCAACAACACCAACAACCAATAACAGTAATAGTAATGAAAAGTAAAGAAATTTGAATACAAAAACAATTCTAAACAGTTAAGCACGCGGAAGTTTATTTTATTGAAAAAAATTACCACGTATTTGCTAAGTAAGGGAGATAAATCCCTATCATCAATGAAATCTTAGAAGAAAAACGAAAGAAAAAATAAATTCAATTGAAATTATAACCTGTTAATGGCAAACCGTCTGAAACAGGCTTTAAACTGTTGGTGATAATGATGAAATTAATTTGAAAAAAAATTAATTTTTGGGTACGTATTGTATAATAAAATTACAAAAAATGATCAGAAAACTACATACAATGTAACAGACTTTTAAAAATTCGTTATCGTTGTTTATTTTTAAAATTAAAGTTATTGATTAATCGATAACATTTGAAAATACATACAAGCTTCATACATACATATGCACATATAGATTTTTAAAAATTTGTTATCGTTGTTTATTTTTAAAACTAAATTTATCGATTAGTCTATAATTTTATAATGCTGAAATCTTTTTAAAAATTTGTTATCGTTGTTTATATTTAAAATTAAAATTATCGATTAATCGATAACATTATAATATTGTTGATAACTTAAAAATTTGTTATCGTTGTTTATATTCAAAATTAAAACTATCGATTAATCGATAACATTATAATATTGTTGATAACATTATAAAATTATCGATTAATCGATGGTTTTAATTTTGAATATAAACAACGATAACAAATTTTTAAGAACATTTTAACATTATAAAATTATCGATTAATCGATAACATTTTAAAATTATCGATAGTTATCGATAACTTCCATTTATATATTTGAATTTTTACACTTTTTTGAAATATAATTTTTATTTAAACTTGTTCCTTTTAATTGACTCATCGATTTTTATAGATTTGTTTGTTTTTATTTTTTATTTTTTTTAAAGCATTTATTATCAATAAGTTTATAAACAATTTTTATTACACGCAATTGTTTTTATTAATTAATAAATAAATTTTCCCATGCAATTTGTTATCAGCTATCAGTCTGACAACACAATGTTTTTGTTGCTGCAACAAACAATTTAAACGATTTTTCACTGCATCATCTTTAAGTTTAATTTTGTCCTATTTTCTTTATCTCTCTCTATCTCCCCCCTCCCTCTCTGTCTTATGGCCTTGACAGTATGTTATTTTCATTTCAATGGTTTTGTAAAATATTAATTCATTTCAGCAACATGCTCTTGTTGTAATCTCGCCGCGTCTCATTGTCATTTATCGTTATCGATCATCGTTTGAGAACTTTTAATTGTCTGCCAATTAATTGCAACTCGATTGATTTTTTTTCTTTTTTTTTTCGTTTTTGTTTTCGTTTATCTCTTGTCGTGTCTTGTTAATACGTGCGGTATGTACGTGTGTGCGCCATAGTGTGTAGTTTTGTTGTCATTACTGTTATGAGTTTAATTAGTGTTGATTAGAAATGAGAGAACAATTCCTTGTAATAAATCTCAAAACAGAATCTTCACCTCCTCCCTCCTTCCTTCACATACAATGAAGATGATTTTCTTCTTTTCTTTTTCCAAACAACTTTCTTTAATACTTTTTTTATTAGCCATTGTTTTATTGTTTTTATTTCTTCTTCATTATTATTATTATTATTATTGTTGTTTGTAAACATTGTTGTGCTAATGATGATTATAGTTAATGATAATCATTATAATTTTTTTTTAATCATTGAATAGCGTTGTTATTACGCGCCAGCAGTAGTAGCAGCAGCAGCAGCACTCTAATAAATCAATTCTATTTGGGGAGTCAATATTGTCAAGTGGGCGCGCGAAGTGTGATAAGAGAAGAAGAGGTCTTATGTGTTTGACAATAAAACAATTAAAAATAATTGTTAAACATTTTAAGAGGGATTCCTTTTTTTTCTGATTTATTGTTGAGACATTGCAATTAATTTTTATTTTTAATGGGAATTGATTATTATTACCCGATTATAAGACGATAATTTGAATCACACTTTAATTTAAAATACATTTTTCTTGTCTATTTTGTAAATTGTTATTAAATTTTTTTAATTTATTTGTAAATTTTAAATAACAAAGTTCATATAGGTTCATACTAAAACATTTACTGACAAAAGTTATCGAATACCTTATATGTAGTATGTACTTTGATGTAATTACATCTGACGTTTTGAATGTTTTTCATATAAATTTTCAAACGTTTGAAATCGCTAGGCTTACACAACAGATACATATATTAGTTTAGTTTTCTCTATATACATATATATATACATATATGTACATATGTTCTTTTTACTCCTCTAGGGAGCTTAGGGCCGCAGTTTTCTCTATAATTACTGATAAATTTATATTTTTCATTGTATTTTTTACATAATCTCATCGATTTTCTATATATCCTTGCAAGTTGTTTTTTATATTGACATTTTAAAAAAGTTATCGATAACAGTAAAAGTTATCGATAGCAGTAAACGTACTAGTTTAATGTTCATTGAAGTTATCGATAAATTTTGATCGATTTTTACCTCTTGGAAGCAGTTTTTTATATTGATGTTTTGAAAAACTTATCGATAATAATAAATATCTAGTTTAGTGTCTATTGCAGTTATCGATAAATTTGTATTTTTACTTGCAGTTTTTATTATCAGAACAATGTTTATTATCACAGTTTTAAACACTCAAGTAAAGCTCAAGTTTTTGTAGTTATCGATAAATCGATAAATTTTTATTTTTACTCACAGTTTTTGTCATAGGAACAATATTTATTACCACTTTTTAAACACTCAAGCATTTTTTATAGTAAAATAAAAGATATGAATAATAGTAAATGTTATCGATAACAATGAAAGGTTCAATGTTTTTTCTAAGGCTATCGATATATGTACATATGTAGGTAGGCACAAAAAATATAAGTCTTTTGCTGATTTTAACTGTTATTTAGTTGTTCTTTGTAATCGATAACTTGTTGTTAATACATATTCTCATATTATATATAGAAAAAGAAAAATTCTTTCGGTTTTCACAAAAATTTGTTTTGAAATCTCTTTAACCAAACATTGTATTGCAATTGTGCTTTTATTGACCTTGACGCTGTTGTATATGCCGGTGATTGTTGTTTTTTAAGTTTATTTTATACTGATTTCTTTACCATCTTTTTGATGGTTTATTTTTAATTAATACAACTAAAGTTCAGTCCAATACAAATAAATTGTTGTCCCTTATAAAGCAAAAAAAAAGAAATAATAATAATAATAATAAAGTCAAGGTCAAAGAAATATATGTATAAAATTACAGCAGCAGCCATTAAAACAATAACAAAATTCCCCCCAAAAATTGATATTTTTTTTCTTTTGTTTATCTTGTATTCAAATGAAATGAATACATATTTACTAATCATGTTGTATTATTGTGTGTTCGTTTGAGTGTTTGTTTTTTATTTGTGGTAATATTTACGCAATTAAAGCATTTGCAGAGATAGAGACAGAGCGGTAGAAGATCAGAGATGAAGATAAAAAAAAAATTGTTAAAATAATAACACAACCACTATATATAGCAACAACAAATGGTTAAAACATTATATACAAATTGAAGTCTGTTGTAAAAAACCAAAAACAAACAAAATTTTGCAAGAAAACCAGTTTCTGTTGTTATTGCTTTTGTTGTTCTCTCTCTCTACCACCGCAATATATTTACAGTTTCCATTAAAATCATAATAGTGAAGTAAACAATTATTTTGTAATGTTATTATGATGATTATTACATAATATTGTGTATGCTTAAAACACACATACATAGGAGACAATGCAAGAGAGCAAAACAGAGATAGAGATAGAGTGAGAGAAAGAGCTTTAAGTTGTGAGTTTGTACTAAAGCAGTCTATGCATGGTATAAGCATGAGTTAAAGAAAAACAACAAACATAGAGACAGAGATTGAGAGTGAGAGTGTTTACTACAAGAAGAGAATTTCAAAATACAGTGTAGTATACATGGTGTGTAAACATTAACTTGCCAATGTTTTTACTAAAGCTTTAGTTAACCAACTAGAGACTGCAATGAATTGTTTACATTTCAAAGAAGGTTTAAATCTTGGCTAAACGATAAACACAGTGTATACCTATGGGGAAGTCTTTAATTCTAATGCAATCAGAAAAAAAAGTCCCCAATAATTTCCAGCCAATTTTTTTAAGCATTTCCCATTAATTTTATTATCTGTTTGTTATCGATCAATCTGTGTGTTATTTGTTTATTTAAGTGCTTTCTTTATGACCTTTACGCTCTAATCAAATCCATTTAAATACAATACTTTAGTACATTAGTCGGCTAAGTACAAGATAAGATAGGCGAAATTTTGGAATCACTATCATTTACTATTTTTGCAAACAAAAAAAATTTCACAAGAGTGAACGCACTCAATAAAATAGGCACTTGAGTAGCTTTGTTTTAGAATATCTTAAGAGCTGTCGTAACTATAGCATTATATGACTCATTAAAGGTTTAAATATAGGCTATAAAGGGCTTTAATTGTTTGGCAGTCTACTACTACTGTACTGTATGCTACAAATTAAAGTTTTTTTTTTTTTTTTGTTATTCTTTTTATAACTTTTGAGATTTAAATTTTATGCCATTTTTATTAACACTTTTAAATTGTTTATTTGGCAATTAACATCTAAAAAAAACGACCTTTTTTTGCAGGCTATTTTTGGCTATTAAAAAAGATTTCTTAACATTTTTATAGGAAAACAAAAAAAACTTGCCTGATTCATTGCTAATTGGGAGGGATTTTTTATGACTGGCTTGTTAAGGAGAAAATAGTTTCGATATCGAGTAAAGGTTGCTTAACCTTAACACACTCCCTGCCACGAGTATTTCTTTTTTACAGGGAGTGTGTTAAAATGTGACTGCATTTCTACATACATAATTGGCCATTACAACCCTTCAGTCAGGATTACGGCCTAGCTTCTCAACACCACTCATGTTGTGTGCGTTAATTTTATACATGAGTGGCGTGACCTGCAGTTTAAAGTCGACTCCGAACAAATTTTTTTTTTTTTTGAGAAGCTTTTCATGGCAATTTTTACTCTCAGAGTTTTTGCCAGAAATCTGCTGAGAGGAAGTCGCCGAAGAAATATTTTTTCATATTTCATTTTGATGTCTGACTTGGGATTCGAACTCGGGCCTTTCGTCTAATAAGCCAACACACTACCTACTAGACCACGGCGACTACATTTCTACGCCAAACTGAATTATTATGCACCGCAGTTGTACCGATAATGGTACACGAAAAAAGTCCCTACGACACGAATAACAAAGAGATGGCTAAACTGAGAGTTCCTTTTGAATAGTATAGGAAGTGGCAACTTAATTGAATCCCATATTGGCCCATTGTTATATCACATGAAGCGACGTCCCAAAGTAACTGACAAGTCCTGATAAATTGAACGTAACAATCATTAACTGGACTTTGCATTTAAAACATGACTAACTTAGAAACAATCTGAAAATTAACCTGAATGAATGAATTAATGATACATCCTATGTCTAGTGAAGAAGTCATTTGCACGTCAAAGAAGTGTATTCACATGTTTATCCAGTATGCAATGATCTGTTCGAATCATTTCAAGATGATTGCTAAATTGCGAGGAGAACCATTTACCAGGAATGGACTAAAGGAGATATCCATTTTGATAAAACCAAGCTATTAAAGATAATTGGATCATATACCGTGCATCGCAGTGGCTAATAGTAGGCCCCAACGGTGGGCACCAACACTCTACTGCTGCTAACATCGCTTCACTTGGCTATACAACTGCAGACAGCTTTACAGACAATTTCCTTTGAGAGAAAAACGACATTAGAGCATGCAAGGCGGACTCAAAATGACTATTCAACGACTCATAGAAAAGGTCGGAAGTACGGATGGATCTCAACTGTTCTGCGGGGTATAAGCATTAAAACATAGAAGACGACGATATTTTCGACCAGGAAAGAGTGAGACGCGGATTCAAAATGACTATTCGATGACCCACAGAAAGAGGTCTACGGATGGAACCCAAATGCTCTGCGGGGTACAAGCATTAAAACATACAAGAAGATCTTTTCGACCAGGAAAGAGTGGGACGAGGATTCAAAATGGTTATTCGATGACTGGCAGAAGAGGTCTACGGATGGATGTCAACTGCTTTATGCAGTAAAAGCAAGAATAACACTCTGCAACATCACAATCTCCCAAGCCGAACTCTACTCAATTCCGGAAATAGTGTGAATGGGTATACGTGGGCAACAGTTCACTAAAATTTAAAATGTCTGCGCAGTTGTTATGAGGCGGTACAACAAGTTCGTATTGTCACAAAAGGCAGTAAATCTGTGATTCATTACGCAAAATAATACTCAGAGTCCCTAAAGATGCATTTAATAGACATGCGTAGAGCACCGATTTCGAGCTTAAATACGGAAAGTCAAGCTTCTGTCAAATAAAGGCCATTATATTGAGCAGGTCTAACTGCAGAACATTTGTAAGGACCCTGCCTACATACACTGCTGTTCAATAAAATAGATTCACCATGATCAACATCTTGCAACTAATTAAAGAAGAGTCACGCTTGAAATTTTTGAAATGTATCGGCATAATATTCATAAGAGGCCAGTAAACAAAGTGCAGTCACTTTTTTACATATACTCCTTTGCATAAGAGATGTCTAGTAAATCTTTCGGAGAGCAGGTGAATCTATTTTTTTGAACAGCAGTGTACATATCATAATTTATTGCGTTTTTTGTTGAGATGACCTGTATTTTTAATTGTTTCAGAACAATTTTCCATTTTTATTTTTTTTTTTCAAAAAATTTTCAAATTTTATTGAAGAAAATTTGCCTCTGGTAAATTTATTTCTTTCTGCCAACGTATGTAAGTTTGTTTCACATCTGTCTGTCGTACGATTTTCTATGATTTTCTTTTCAATTTTTAAAAGATGAGCCCACATTTATTTGACAAAAGTCTCTCTCAGCTTATCTTCCAGTCTAATGTTGACTTAAAATGCTTGCTTGCGTTTGTTTTTTTCTATCATCTTCTATTATCTTGTATTATAACTTGGCCTGAATGTAAATCTTTTACTTTATTACAAACATGTCTCTTTGAAATGATGACAAAATTCTCTCGTCTCGTCTGGCCACAATTCACTGTGGTTTTCAGATAAATATTTAACTATCTCGAGTAGTTTACGACTGTGTCTGCTGCCATTGTGTTGCATTTGCATTACACAATTGCTGCTCCTCTCAGCCTCTGGCTCAGTTGGTGGTGCTGGCGGTGGTGGTGGTGGTGGTGGGACAACACAGAGTATTTCAATTGCAATAAATTTACCTGACGGTGTTCTGTATCGTTTTTGCCTTAAAATTTATAAACAACTTTAAGGCAAAAAAGCGAAAGAGGTGGAGTGTAGTAAGCGGAGATTGTGGAGAAGCAAAACTATCTTACCATTACGTTTACAGTGCTGAAAGTAGGCCACAAGCTTGACTGTTAACATTAAGTGATAAAATAATGCTCTTCTCTCCATCATCCGCACACTTTCTCAGTTTCTTTTTGTAAATTAAGGAGTGTTTAATGTTGTTTCATATTCAAGTTGGTAACAATAATGGTTGCAGCAGCTGCTGCTGCAATTGCTATTGCTGTTGCTGTTGCTGTTACTGTTACTGCAACATTAAGTGCACCATTCATTGCACTCAAGTATTTATTTGTTGTTGAGTTGTGTTGCATGTTGGGGCTTCTCTACAAATATTAACATTTTATGCATATTGCATACCATACTATGGTACGTACCTCCCTTACAGATTCCAAAATGAAAACAAATTGTTGACTTAATGACGCGTCGTGAGTGTTGTGTGCATGCAAATGGCTTAAGATTGTCGTCTAGAGTAGTTATCGCAGTTATTGTGTTAGTTATCGTAGTTGTTGTTGCTGTTGTTGTTATTAAAACAAATATTGTGTATTAAATTATGATGGCAGAGTATTTCTTAATTAAAAAACAAAAGATAAAGACGTAATTAAAATTTGTAAAAACTTGTGTTTGTTTGTTTAAAACATGGTTCAGGAACTTAGAATAGAAATTTATTTGATTTTCACTATAGGATTTCTGAATACATTATGATGTCAGATGATAAGTCACAGTAGAAGGAACGTATTCTGGTTCTCAGTTGTTGGTTGTTTTTGTCTGTGTCCGGCATTTGCCAGAAACTTCGATTTTCACATTTACTGCTCGAAGCTATGTTGTCCTTCACCATCTGTGCTTTCTGCCTTCCTGTGGATGCCTGTCATGTTAATGTCTGCGAAGTTGGCCTACTGTTTTCCACAGTGTAGCAGCGAATGACTTTCATTTTGGACTTTTATTAACAACTCAGTACATCTTCGCAGCTGACTGCTCTACTGCAATACTCTACTGCTGCTAGCATCGCTTCACTTCGCTATACAACTGCAGACAGCTTTACAGACAATTTCCTTTGAGAGAAAAACGACATTAGAGCATGCAAGGCGGACTTAAAATGACTATTCTACGACTCACTGAAAGAGGTCTACGAATGGATATCAATCAATATCAACTGTTCTGCGGTCATTAAAACATACAAGACGATCTTTTCGACCAGGAAAGAGTGTTGTGGCGCGGATACAAAATGACTATTCGACGACTCACAGAAGAGGTCTAGTGATAGATTTAGAATAGCGTATGTATCTGTTGTTGGGATCCACACTTTTCTCTTGTAAACCACAAACATACAAGCACCCTCTGTATCCTACAGTATTATAGACCTAGCCAGATTGAAGATGAATTTTAGCCTCATGGATATAAATCGAAATGCGAAAACGAATAAAGCACTGCGAAATAAGTTGAGCACTTTCTGCATTTTTGATTTTAGCTATAGTAACGGTTTTTTCGAGATCGGTTTCGAATAAAACCGCTTAAATGACAGTTCCGGCTCATAATGTTCACCAAAGAAACACTTTTTTTCGATGCGAACTATCCCAAAATTAGTTCTATGTTCTTCGAGTTGGACTTAACCACCAAGTGAGAAATAAGTTTCTTGGCCGAAGAAAATGTTTCAACATTCAACAAAGCCAGCCTGTTGGCTCCAGCTCACAAACCAACTCCAACCTATGGTGAGTCTGTGAATGATCAGAAGTCTTTAATTTTTGCATTGGTTGGACTTTATGTGAATAAAAGTTCAAATCCAAATGTTAAACATGTACTAATGAGCCTTAAAATAGGTCCAATTGCTAAGAGAATCATGGAGTCGTCAAATTTAAATTGTAGTACACATTTCTGCATACAAGTCTACAGTAGGGTTTACATTAGGATGATGTACAGGCATCACCACTTCTGATAAGGCTTTCAGTCTCTGCAATATCTTTATAATCTTTCCAATGCCTTGCACTGTGGGGCAGTTATGACAACCATAAAGGCTCAGTAATGCTCCAAAAGTGACGATTATGATGACGTTTGAAGTCATTTTTTAAATGATCCATTGTTAAACGATCCATTTTCCTAATGAAGTTTGCAAGTTTTGAAATCACTCATTGGAGAACTCGCTGTAAAACATACTTAGTCCCATTATTACAACTTGCCCTTAAACTTGGGTTTAATTAAAGGTACCTTTAGTTAAAGGGAAGTACTAACATAAACTTAACTTCAAAAGTTAAAGCTAGGATGATCCTCCCTTTAGCTTAACGTTCACTTCTACCTTATTGTCCACTTATAATAATGAAAAACAATTTATCTGCCCGTTAAAGTCCTCCCTTTAGTTAACGGCAAGTTTTAATAATGGCCCTTAATCAAGTTCAATTAATTTTAGTCTGAATCTGGAATAAAATTGTATCTTTTTTAATTCGATTGAATTTTAATTTTTATTCTCTTCTTTTTTCTAACTTTCCTTTTATTATATTTTTATTTTATAGAAAATCTGTTTTAAAAAATTACCAATTTAAACAAATTGCGTGTGTGTGTGAAATTAAACTTGAACGTATGGAGAGAGAAGACACGGCCACCACTACCACATCATCACCACATGACAGCAACCGCCACTTAAGCAAACAACTTCAATTGTTATATCAATTGTACTTAATTAACAACAACAACTGATACTACTACGACTACAACAATAACTAGTACTTAAAAGGATATTTTAAATAATAACAACAACAACAACAACAATAAAAAAATTCAAATACTTTGAAAGCATTGTGGAAAACCAACCCAATCATCACATTAGCAGCATGTCAGGCAATTTAAAATACATTCACAACAATTATCAGGCCCAGCAACAGCAATTGTTGCAAACACCAACACAACTACCATCACCACTACAACAGCAGAATAATTACAGTGAAGCCTCGATAAATACTACAATGATGAATGGCACAGAACCAAGGATTGATAATCTATTTTTACATCCCACTTTAGCGGACTATTATAATCGTAAGTTTCCATGTGTATTTGTATTCAAATTAGAATTTTAAAGTGTATTACCATTTACATACACAGGGTCAAAGTTCAAATTTTGTTCTCTTATCTTGTTTATTATGAAACTCTTGGAAACTCTCTCTCTTTCTCTCTCCGTTTAGCTGACATATCTTAAGTGCCAGCCAATAATTGTTTTTGTAAAAGATAATCCAAAAGTACTGCTTTGAAAGGTCAAAGTTCATTAGGTTTTCTTTGCAAATGTCTGGCTGTCAAAAAACATGATTGAAACAAAGCGAATAAACCCAACAGATTGGAAAATTTTTATTGTGAGGTTAAAATGAATGATTGAAGAAGGAAGGAAAAACGTTTTTCTAAAAATGGAAAATTTACAATGCAATACTCGTAGAAGTTATTCGGTTGAGTGATTTGCCAACAAGCAAAGCAGTATAGGGGAGTAATCCACAAGAAAATTTATGTGTTTAGCAGGGGGTCACTTAAAAAATGGAAATGGATTTCTCATGGAATCTCAGACAGGATAGAGTTTTCCCTGCATGGAATTTAGTGGGAACACAGGCTGCATTCAGGCCAAGTAAAATCAATTTCACTTCAACAGACTGGAGATCCTCAGAACCCCGTCTGAAGTTAAAAGAATACCCAGAGGTAAATCACGAAGGCAATGAGAGTTTTCCCTGCGTGGAATTTAGTGGGAACTCAGGCTGCATTCGGACCAAGTAAAATCAATTTCACTTTAATAGACGGGAGATCCTCATATCCCCGTCAGAAGTTAAAGGAATACCCAGAGGTAATCACGAAGGCAATGAGGACATGGCGAAATTAGTGGAAAGTTGAGACTCTTGACAGAATTTCTATGCCGTCTGATCCTCTACAGTGACATTTCTTTAGTAACTTTTCGGCAATTACCAATGAACGTAACGTCTAGAGAACGAACTCTATCTTCCGGTTAATATGGGTTCCTTTAGTACAGCCGACTTAATAAGACCCTTAAGAGGCCTTTGCAGTATACGATATCATTTGAATGCAATTGGTTTGGCCAAAATCAGTGACACAGCCGTACTCGTATGAAGTCGCGAGACAAAAACTTCACTGTCTTGGTAACACTTTTTAGGTTTTGAACTCCGGATAGTGCAAAAAATCCTGTTTAGCTTCAAATAAAAGTAAACCTAGATTGGTTAAATTAAGGCTGCTTAGAGGTCTCGCCAGACAAAGACATCATTGTCTCAGTAACACTGGTATGCCACCATTTAGGTTATGCGCTCTGGATAGTGCAATAAATCCTGTTCAAGCGTGGTACTCTCTAACCTCAAATAAAAATAAGCTTAGAATCGTTAAATTAGGGCTGCTTAGAGGACTAAGGAGGATTATCGTACCCACTTTTACCCTACCCCCCCCCCCCTCCCCTCCCCTCTACTTGTTTTAACCTTTACAACAACAAAAACAAAAAAGACTTCCTTTATTTTTTAATAACACTTTCCCCCGTTTCTCTTTCTGTTTTTTTCTTTTTTTCTTCTTCTAGATCTCACCCCATTTATAACACTTTCGATATTTGTTGCCGCACTCCTCGTATTACTCAACATTTCCATTTTTGGCACTACCGTGTCACGTATACGTCGACGTGTTGATGCCTACTATCGTTCGCCCACCATTGCCTTGTGCTCACTATATCCCATCATATGTTGTGCAGCACTAACAACAATTTTATGGCCAAGAACATGGCTAATATGTCATACTGTCATGCATTTGTCATTTACCATTGGTGCGGTAACATTTCATCAATTGTGTTTCCGTTACGTAGACTCTGAAGTAAGTTACATGAAGGAAACCGATTGTGTTGCAGTCACCATTAATACACCGCCATGCTGTTGCTGTTGCATGTGTCTGCCGGCAATGGTGCCGTCAAAGGGAAAGTTTTGCATTTTACGTTATATGGTATGGCAAATGCCATTTGTTCAAGGCTCCATAATGTTGGTATTGAATGTGATCTTTTACAAAGAGCAGGTAAGTAGCAAATGGTGTAAGGGGAAAGAAAGTTTAAAGAAAATTTGTTTATTTTTATGTTTTCCAGGATCTCTATCAAAGTGTTTTAATATATTTCATACCCTTTCTCGTCTGTTCCATACTAATGGGTATATGGGCCTTGAATATTGTGGTGCGTATGGTTATGGCAATTCATTCCGATTACAATTTAATGGTGAGTCTCTACTATACTTGATTGGAAGAAAAGGACTTAAATTATCTGTTTTTTTCTCTTTCTAGAAAAAAATGTTCTGCCTGCAATTAATTCTGTTGCTGTGCAAGCTGCAGTATATGATATTGGATAGCCAATTGGATCATTTAACCCTGGGTGGTGAATATCCCATCAATCATACCGTGTACAAGCAAAGTAAGTAGCCTCACTTTTTGCTGTCCATTTTCTTTTCAACATGTTTTTATTATTTCTTCTCCTCCTCCTTCTCTCTTCTTTAGCTATTATTAATCTCTTGATTTTATGTGAAATGGTTTTGGTTTCAATGCTCGCCCAAAATGCCTATAAAGTGCCTACTTAATTCGAATAGTTTTATTTGTTGCTTTTTATACCTGACTTAACGAAATACTTAAAAAAAGAAAATACAAATACATACGGTTAAGTATCGATAAATTAAGTAAAAGAAGAAGAAAAAGAAAAAAAACAGAAATATTAGTTTAAGGAAATGTGTGATAATAAGTTATATTTTTAAATACAATACCAATACAATACCAGTAGCAATACTAACAATACATTTTTATCAAAAATTACCAAAAAACCAACAAAAAGCAATTTCTTTAATTATGGTAAGTGGCTATATTTCCTCCTAAAATACTTTGTTTTATTCTTTACAAATTTTATTTGGAATTCATAACTTATTTTTTCATTTAAATTTACTTCAGATATGAAGGCGACTTTATTTACAACAATTCATTCGTAACAATCACCTGCTGGGAAAAGATCTAGGTATCATTGTTCTGATGAGCAGGGAGTGTTGTGCAAATAAATCTCTCATTGTTCCTGTCCAAGAAACTGTTAGGATTGCAGATTGATTCACGAACAGCCAATAGAACTCATTCAAGAAAACGAAATCATTCTACTTGAAGCAGTATTTTCTGTAGTAGTGAGTATACATATAGTAGAGTGTAGTAGTAGCAGTTAGTATATACGATTAGTAGTAATAGTAATATTTTCTGTAGTAGTGAGTATACATACTTATAGTAGAGTGTAGTAGTTAGTATATTTGATATACCTTAGTAGTAGCTTTCTTAGCCAATGACAAAGTTTGTATTCGACTTGGTGTAAAAGTGTCCAACAGTGATTGTATATTAACCGCTCCTCTATAAGGAGTTGTGTAAATTAAAGGCAAGTGCCGAATATTGCTAGTTCTTGTGGTGAAAGAAGCCAATTTGTGCCATTGGTTTTGGGCTAAATTCTTGCCCAATAATACTTGCATCAATATGGCCATAATACTTGCATCAGTATGGGCATACATACATACATAACTCGTCATTACGACCCTTCAGTCAGGATTACGACCTAGTTTCTCACACCACTTATGTATGTTGTGTGTGTTACTTTTTATGCATAAGTGGTGAGACCTACAGTTTAAAGTCGACTCCGAACGAAAGACGTTTGAGAAAATTTTCATGAAATTTTATTTACTTGCCAGAGCTTTTGCCAGAAATCTGCTGAGAGGAAGTCGCCGAAGATATATTTTTTCATATTTTCGTTTGGATGTCTGACCTGGGATTTGAACCGTGGCTTCGCGTCTAATAAGCCAACACACTACCTACTAGACTACGGCGACTATGGGCAATCTATGGAAAATCCATTGTTTCACTATATACTCGTATAGTCGTCTTAGTCTAGTAGGAAGTGTGTTGGCTTATTAGCCGTGACCCCTTGCTTCAAACCCCAGGTCAGACATCTCTGACTATGCGAGATATGAAGAAATATTTCTTCGGTGACTCTGCCTCTCAGCAGATTTCTGCCAAAAACTCTCAGAGTAAATTAAATTGCCATGAAAAAGTCTCTCAAAAAACCGGTCTTTCGGAGTTGACTTTAAACTGTAGGTCCGGTCCCGTCAATCATGCATAAAAATGAACACGTACAACATAAGTGATGTGAGAAACTAGATCGCAATCGTGACTGAAGTTGTATTGGCCTCTTGTACATGGCGTACTATATCATTGCCTCAAGGAGATCCTCCCCGCTCGTGATTATTTACGACAAACCCTATGCTTTTTTGAAGTCAGAAAATGTTGTTAACAGGATATTGTTTATTATCAATACAGACAAATTTCTGCCTAGTACTTGATAAACATCCAGGGGCTTGAAACCGCACTTCGCCTTAAGTATGTATTCTGATTGTACATTTTCCTTATCAGAGAATCTAAATTTTTTGCTTAAGACAATCTCTATTCTGAGCAAGTGTTCGATCATAAAGGCCGATTACTAGGATACTCCTGGATACTCTGATACATGATTCAAATCGCTTTTGACTGTAATTACTCGAACAAAGTCTCAGCCTCTCTCCATCTTCCCTTTTGACTGTAATTACTCAAAGTCTCTCTCTATCTTCCCCTTTGCTAAGTATATTTTTTCAAATATTTCTTCCCACTCCAAAGGAAGATTCTGGTCCTCCTATTTGCTGAGTGGAAACTCTCCTTTTCGCAAGCCCACTTGCTTTGCTTGCTCATTACCGTAAATTTTCACATGACCTTGGGATTTAACAGAGAGTGACCATATTCTTCTTCTAGCTAATTCAGAGTCTCCATTCAGTTGCACACGCTTCTTCCCATACCAGCTGAGCATTTTAATAGCGGCACATCTTTCTATCGTACTTTTGCTTTTACCCATGGGTTCTTTCAAATATTTTACTTTACCCTAAGCATACCGCCTCTCAAATATAACTGATTACCCTGTTGAATGTTTTAAACTTTTATACATCCATAGATCATACGTTTAAATACTCGATTTCTGTTTGCTTTGCTTTGAAATGTAGGAGGAGGAGGAGGTTTTCGGCTTATTTGAACAAATTTTGAAAATAAGCTTTTAATCCAAACGATGTATTTCAATTGATATTAGTGTTGTAGTAGTATATAAACAGACACACACACACACATATGCATAATATTGCCATATTTTCATGCATACAGTGGGTATTAAAAGTGAAGTATTTCTGAGATTTAAGGCACGAATTATCAACGGCAACCAGTTGGAACTGGTAGTTGATATATTCAACTCTCATTTGAATTTAATTCAAATCTACATACATACATACATATGTGGTATACTAAGTACTGTAATTTAATGAATTTTCTGTGCTTTACTTCAAAATCTAAGCAAAAGAATTGAAATTTCATTTCGTCTATACAGTTTGGACATTGCTTTGACTTTCCTATTCCATCATATTTTATTCCCCATACGGAATACACATTTTCCTTAGTTACTTAGCTTTTGTCTCCACAATTTTGTGCATCACTGTTACAAAGTTACACACACATGAAGCCAGTAAAAGCAATTTGTTGCGCTCTCTTTGCCATTCTTTCAACAGTCGCCTATAAATCAGCAAAATAAACACACAATAAAGCAACAAAAACAATTTCAAAACTGTTGATATATGTACATATGTATGTATGTATGCGAATACAAAGGCAAATACACTCCATATAGTGGGTACCCCAAATACAAAAAAAGATGAAGACTAAGCAACTAAAAATAATACAACAAATTAAAGAGATATAAAACACTCGTTTCCTTAACAAATTTAAACGAATGTTACATCAAAGCATCAAACTACCGTTACAATCGAAACAAAAGCGAAACATTAAACCCCAGTAATACTTCCTGCTCGCCATATATCAAATGGAGCACATACACACTCATGTGTGTTTACTCATATAATAGAACATAGGAATGCAAAAGACTATGTTTATTCGTTCTTTATTTGTTTGTATCCTGTATCTGTTTGTATAGGTGTAATTGAGTATGTGTATTGTTATTTACATTTTATTTGTCGCTCTTTCTCTCTCTCTCTCTCTCTCTTTTTTTAATCTGTTAGTAACTGATCAAAGCTAATCAATATAATTTGCTAACAAAAGTTATAATTTATCATACATACACACTCATACTAACACTCTCCTTTCATTGAATTCATAAAGAATATATTGAGAGTGTGTATGTATATATGTACATATTCATGTGTGTATATGAGTTCTCCTGCGTACACATAAAACCGATTGCATAAAAATAAAATCAAATACTGGAACAGAAAATGAATTTGCGAACTACCAATCAATACAAAAAAGAAAGCGAAACGAGAGAATCTACATCAGCAGCTTAGCAAGATTATGTATGTTTTGTATTAACGAGGTTTGGTTTAGAAATTGTGCTACAGGCATTGCAAAGTTAGCTGGAGAACTGCAAATAAAATACACAGTACCAAGCAATTCTTTTGTTGTCTTCACTAGCATTTCTTCCACAGGAAAACTGTTTCACGAGCATTTTTTCCACAGGAAAACTGTTTCACGAGCATTTTTTCCACAGGAAAACTGTTTCACGAGCATTTTTTCCACAGGAAAACTGTTTCACAAGCATTCTTTCCACAGGAAAACTGTTTCACGAGCATATTTTCCATGGAAAAACTGTTTCAGGAGCATTTTTTCCACGGAAAAACTGTCTCAGTAGCATTTTTCCACGGAAAAACTGTGTCAGGAGCATATTTTCCATGGAAAACTGTCCCAGGAGCATATTTTCCACGGAAAAACGGTCTCAGGAGCATATTTTCCACGGAAAAACTGTCTCAGGAGCATATTTTCCAACGAAAAACTGTTTCACGAGCATTTTTTCCACAGGAAAACTGTTTCACGAGCATTTTTTCCACAGGAAAACTGTTTCACGAGCATTTTTTCCACAGGAAAACTGTTTCACAAGCATTCTTTCCACAGGAAAACTGTTTCACGAGCATTTTTTCCACAGGAAAACTGTTTCACGAGCATTTTTTTCCACAGGAAAACTGTTTCACGAGCATTTTTTCCACAGGAAAACTGTTTCACAAGCATTCTTTCCACAGGAAAACTGTTTCACGAGCATTTTTTCCACAGGAAAACTGTTTCACGAGCATTTTTTCCACAGGAAAACTGTTTCACGAGCATTTTTTCCACAGGAAAACTGTTTCACGAGCATTTTTTCCACAGGAAAACTGTTTCACAAGCATTCTTTCCACAGGAAAACTGTTTCACGAGCATATTTTCCATGGAAAAACTGTTTCAGGAGCATTTTTTCCACGGAAAAACTGTCTCAGGAGCATATTTCCACGGAAAAACTGTCTCAGGAGCATTCTTTCCACGGAAAAACTGTCTCAGTAGCATTTTTCCACGGAAAAACTGTGTCAGGAGCATATTTTCCATGGAAAACTGTCCCAGGAGCATATTTTCCACGGAAAAACTGTCTCAGGAGCATATTTTCCACGGAAAAACTGTCTCAGGAGCATATTTTCCAAGGAAAAACTGTTTCACTAGCATTTTTTCCACAGGAAAACTGTTTCACGAGCATTTTTTCCACAGGAAAACTGTTTCACGAGCATTTTTTCCACAGGAAAACTGTTTCACAAGCATTCTTTCCACAGGAAAACTGTTTCACGAGCATTTTTTCCACAGGAAAACTGTTCCACGAGCATTCCTTCCACAGGAAAAGTGTTTCACGAGCATTTTTTCCACAGGAAATCTGTTCCACGATAATTTTTCCACAGAAAAACTGTTCCACGAGCATTTTTTTCCACAGGAAAACTGTTCCACGAGCATTTTTCCACAGGAAAACTGTTCCACGAGCATTCTTTCCACAGGAAAACTGTTTCACGAGCATTTTTTCCACAGGAAAACTGTTCCACGAGCATTTTTTTCCACAGAAAAAGTGTTTCACGAGCATTTTTCCACAGGAAAACTGTTCCACAAGCATTTTTTCCACAGGAAAACTGTTTCACGAGCATTTTTTCCACAGGAAAACTGTCCCCAAGCATTTTTTCCACAGAAAAAGTTTTCCACATGCATTCTTTCCACAGGAAAAGTGTTCCACAAGCATTTTTTCCACAGGAAAACTGTTTCACGAGCATTTTTTCCACAGGAAAACTGTTTCACGAGCATTTTTCCACAGGAAAACTGTTCCACAAGCATTTTTTCCACAGGAAAACTGTTTCACGAGCATTTTTCCACAGGAAAACTGTTTCACGAGCATTTTTTCCACAGGAAAAGTGTTCCACAAGCATTTTTTCCACAGGAAAACTGTTTCACGAGCATTCTTTCCACAGGAAAAGTGTTCCACAAGCATTTTTTCCACAGGAAAACTGTTACACGAACATTTTTTCCACAGGAAAACTGTTTCATGAGCATTTTTTCCACAGGAAAATTGTCCACAAGCATTTTTTCCACAGGAAAACTGTTTCACGAGCATTCTTTCCACAGGAAAAGTGTTCCACAAGCATTTTTCCCACAGGAAAACTGTTACACGAACATTTTTTCCACAGGAAAACTGTTTCACGAGCATTTTTTCCACAGGAAAACTGTTTCACGAGCATTTTCCCACAGGAAAACTGTTCCACAAGCATTTTTTCCACAGGAAAACTGTTTCACGAGCATTTTTCCACAGGAAAACTGTTTCACGAGCATTTTTCCACAGGAAAACTGTTTCACGAGCATTTTTTCCACAGGAAAAGTGTTCCACAAGCATTTTTTCCACAGGAAAACTGTTTCACGAGCATTCTTTCCACAGGAAAAGTGTTCCACAAGCATTTTTTCCACAGGAAAACTGTTACACGAACATTTTTTCCACAGGAAAACTGTTTCACGAGCATTTTTTCCACAGGAAAATTGTCCACAAGCATTTTTTCCACAGGAAAACTGTTTCACGAGCATTCTTTCCACAGGAAAAGTGTTCCACAAGCATTTTTCCCACAGGAAAACTGTTACACGAACATTTTTTCCACAGGAAAACTGTTACACGAGCATTTTTTTCACAGGAAAAGTGTTCCACAAGCATTCTTTCCACAGGAAAAGTGTTCCACAAGCATTCTTTCCACAGGAAAACTATTTCACGAGCATTTTTTCCACAGGAAAAGTGTTCCACAAGCATTCTTTCCACAGGAAAAGTGCTCCACAAGCATTTTTTCCACCGGAAAACTGTTACACGAACATTTTTTCCACAGGAAAAGTGTTCCACAAGCATTCTTTCCACAGGAAAAGTGTTCCACAAGCATTTTTTCCACTGAAAAACTGTTACACGAGCATTCTTTAAACGGAAAAACTGTCTCAGGAGCATATTTTCCACGGAAAAACTATCTCAGGAGCATATTTTCCACGGAAAAATGGTCTCACGAGCATATTTTCCACGGAAAAACTGTTCCACGGGCATTTTTCCACGGAAAAACTGTTCCACGGGCATATTTTCCATGGAAAAACTGTTTCAGGAGCATATTTTCCACGGAAAAACTGTTCCACGGGCATATTTCCCACGGAAAAAATTTCTCAGGAGCATTTTTCCACGGAAAAACTGTCTAAGGAGCATTTTTTTCCACGGAAAAACTGTCTCAGGAGCATATTTTCCACGGAAAAACTGTCTCAGGAGCATTTTTTCCATGGAAAAACTGTCTCACGAGCATATTTTCCACGGAAAAACTGTCTCACGAGCATATTTTCCACGGAAAAACTGTCTCACGAGCATATTTTCCACGGAAAAACTGTCTCACGAGCATTTTTTTTTACAGAAAATTGGTCCAACCGGCAAAATGCAACGGCCAACAACAGCAAAAAGCAGCGACTTTCGAAACCCCAACACTTTCGTTATTGTGGATATCACATCATAAGAACGCAGCCGCTGGTGTTACAACAGATCCAACAACAGACGTAATGAGGTCTTTGGCATGCCCATCATATGGACTTTCCAGGCACTCTGCAGTCGATGCTGCCTCAGCATTATTTATATTAAGGCGCTGGGAGTATAGCTGTAATGGTTGCCATTAACAAGATTAGATTTACCTACCAGGCTTCCACATAAAACGTTTAAACGTACCAAATTATCTTGAAAAACAACAATTAATTCCAGCATTTTTTTCCACTGAAAAACCAGCACCTTTTCTGCAGACAAATGGTCTATAGGAAAACCGTCTAAACGGCAGTTTTTCTATATGAAAACCGTCTATACGGCAGTTTTTCTGTAGGAAAACCGTCTAAACGGCAGTTTTTCCGTAGGAAAACCGTCTATACGGCAGTTTTTCTATAGGAAAACCGTCCAAACGGCAGTTTTTCCGTAGGAAAACCGTCTATACGGCAGTTTTTCTGTAGGAAAACTGTCTATACGGCAGTTTTTCTATAGGAAAACCGTCTAAACGACAGTTTTTCCGTAGGAAAACCGTCTAAACGGCAGATTTTCCGTAGGAAACCCGTCTAAACGGCAGTTTTTCTGCAGGAAAACCGTCTATACGGCAGTTTTTCTATAGGAAAACCGTCTATACGGCAGTTTTTCCGCAGGAAAACCGTCTATACGGCAGTTTTTCTGTAGGAAAACCGTCTATACGGCAGTTTTTCTGTAGGAAAACCGTCTAAACGGCAGTTTTTCTGTAGGAAAACCGTCTAAACGGCAGTTTTTCCGTAGGAAAACCGTCTATACGGCAGTTTTTCTGTAGGAAAACCGTCTAAACGACAGTTTTTCCGTAGGAAAACCGTCTATACGGCAGTTTTTCCGTAGGAAAACCGTCTATACGGCAGTTTTTCCGTAGGAAAACCGTCTATACGGCAGTTTTTCTGTAGGAAAACCGTCTAAACGGCAGTTTTTCCGTAGGAAAACCGTCTATACGGCAGTTTTTCTATAGGAAAACCGTCTAAACGGCAGTTTTTCCGTAGGAAACCCGTCTATACGGCAGTTTTTCCCTAGGAAAACCGTCTATACGGCAGTTTTTCTATAGGAAAACCGTCTAAACGACAGTTTTTTCCGTAGGAAAACCGTCTATACGGCAGTTTTTCTGTAGGAAAACCGTCTAAACGACAGTTTTTTCCGTAGGAAAACTGTCTATACGGCAGTTTTTCCGTAGAAAAACCGTCTATACGGCAGTTTTTCTATAGGAAAACCGTCTATACGGCAGTTTTTCTGTAGGACCACCGTCTATACGGCAGTTTTTCTGTAGGAAAACCGTCTAAACGGCAGTTTTTCCGTAGGAAAACCGTCTATACGGCAGTTTTTCCGTAGGAAAACCGTCTAAACGACAGTTTTTTCCGTAGGAAAACCGTCTATACGGCAGTTTTTCTGTAGGAAAACCGTCTATACGGCAGTTTTTCCGTAGGAAAACCGTCTATACGGCAGTTTTTCTATAGGAAAACCGTCTAAACGGCAGTTTTTCCGTAGGAAAACCGTCTATACGGCAGTTTTTCTGTAGGAGAACCGTCTAAACGACAGTTTTTCCGTAGGAAAACTGTCTATACGGCAGTTTTTCTATAGGAAAACCGTCTAAACGACAGTTTTTCCGTAGGAAAACCGTCTAAACGGCAGTTT
Source organism: Sarcophaga rosellei (assembly GCA_930367235.1). Lineage (NCBI taxonomy): Eukaryota > Metazoa > Arthropoda > Insecta > Diptera > Sarcophagidae > Sarcophaga > Sarcophaga rosellei. The sequence continues at coordinate 6,358,964 of OV884020.1, read as the reverse complement.
TTCCGTAGGAAAACCGTCTATACGGCAGTTTTTCTATAGGAAAACCGTCTAAACGACAGTTTTTCCGTAGGAAAACCGTCTAAACGGCAGTTTTTCTATAGGAAAACCGTCTAAACGGCAGTTTTTCTATAGGAAACCGTCTAAACGGCAGTTTTTCTGTAGGAAAACCGTCTATACGGCAGTTTTTCTATAGGAAAACCGTCTATACGGCAGTTTTTCTGTAGGAAAACTGTCTAAACGACAGTTTTTCCGTAGGAAAACCGTCTATACGGCAGTTTTTCCGTAGGAAAACCGTCTATACGACAGTTTTTCTGTAGGAAAACCGTCTAAACGGCAGTTTTTCCGTAGGAAACCCGTCTATACGGCAGTTTTTCCCTAGGAAAACCGTCTATACGGCAGTTTTTCTGTAGGAAAACCGTCTATACGGCAGTTTTTCCGTAGGAAAACCGTCTATACGGCAGTTTTTCTGTAGGAAAACCGTCTAAACGGCAGTTTTTCCGTAGGAAAACCGTCTATACGGCAGTTTTTCTATAGGAAAACCGTCTAAACGGCAGTTTTTCCGTAGGAAAACCGTCTATACGGCAGTTTTTCTGTAGGAGAACCGTCTAAACGACAGTTTTTCCGTAGGAAAACTGTCTATACGGCAGTTTTTCTATAGGAAAACCGTCTAAACGACAGTTTTTCCGTAGGAAAACCGTCTATACGGCAGTTTTTCTATAGGAAAACCGTCTATACGGCAGTTTTTCCGTAGGAAAACCGTCTATACGGCAGTTTTTCCGTAGGAAAACCGTCTATACGGCAGTTTTTCTGTAGGAAAACCGTCTAAACGGCAGTTTTTCCGTAGGAAAACCGTCTATACGGCAGTTTTTCTGTAGGAAAACTGTCTAAACGACAGTTTTTCCGTAGGAAAACCGTCTATACGGCAGTTTTTCCGTAGGAAAACCGTCTATACGACAGTTTTTCTGTAGGAAAACCGTCTAAACGGCAGTTTTTCCGTAGGAAACCCGTCTATACGGCAGTTTTTCCGTAGGAAACCCGTCTATACGGCAGTTTTTCCCTAGGAAAACCGTCTATACGGCAGTTTTTCTATAGGAAAACCGTCTAAACGACAGTTTTTCCGTAGGAAAACCGTCTATACGGCAGTTTTTCTGTAGGAAAACCGTCTAAACGACAGTTTTTCCGTAGGAAAACTGTCTATACGGCAGTTTTTCCGTAGGAAAACCGTCTATACGGCAGTTTTTCTATAGGAAAACCGTCTATACGGCAGTTTTTCTGTAGGACCACCGTCTATACGGCAGTTTTTCTGTAGGAAAACCGTCTAAACGGCAGTTTTTCCGTAGGAAAACCGTCTATACGGCAGTTTTTCCGTAGGAAAACCGTCTAAACGACAGTTTTTCCGTAGGAAAACCGTCTATACGGCAGTTTTTCTGTAGGAAAACCGTCTATACGGCAGTTTTTCCGTAGGAAAACCGTCTATACGGCAGTTTTTCCGTAGGAAAACCGTCTATACGGCAGTTTTTCTGTAGGAAAACCGTCTAAACGGCAGTTTTTCCGTAGGAAAACCGTCTATACGGCAGTTTTTCTATAGGAAAACCGTCTAAACGGCAGTTTTTCCGTAGGAAAACCGTCTATACGGCAGTTTTTCTGTAGGAAAACCGTCTAAACGACAGTTTTTCCGTAGGAAAACCGTCTATACGGCAGTTTTTCCGTAGGAAAACCGTCTATACGGCAGTTTTTCTGTAGGAAAACCGTCTAAACGGCAGTTTTTCCGTAGGAAAACCGTCTATACGGCAGTTTTTCTGTAGGAAAACCGTCTAAACGGCAGTTTTTCCGTAGGAAAACCGTCTATACGGCAGTTTTTCTGTAGGAAAACCGTCTATACGGCAGTTTTTCTATAGGAAACCCGTCTATACGGCAGTTTTTCCGTAGGAAAACCGTCTATACGGCAGTTTTTCTGTAGGAAAACCGTCTAAACGGCAGTTTTTCCGTAGGAAAACCGTCTATACGGCAGTTTTTCTGTAGGAAAACCGTCTAAACGGCAGTTTTTCCGTAGGAAAACCGTCTATACGGCAGTTTTTCTGTAGGAAAACCGTCTAAACGGCAGTTTTTCCGTAGGAAAACCGTCTATACGGCAGTTTTTCTGTAGGAAAACCGTCTATACGGCAGTTTTTCTATAGGAAACCCGTCTATACGGCAGTTTTTCCGTAGGAAAACCGTCTATACGGCAGTTTTTCTGTAGGAAAACCGTCTAAACGGCAGTTTTTCCGTAGGAAAACCGTCTATACGGCAGTTTTTCTGTAGGAAAACCGTCTATACGGCAGTTTTTCCGTAGGAAAACCGTCTATACGGCAGTTTTTCCGTAGGAAAACCGTCTATACGGCAGTTTTTCTGTAGGAAAACCGTCTAAACGGCAGTTTTTCCGTAGGAAAACCGTCTATACGGCAGTTTTTCTATAGGAAAACCGTCTAAACGGCAGTTTTTCCGTAGGAAAACCGTCTATACGGCAGTTTTTCTGTAGGAAAACCGTCTAAACGACAGTTTTTCCGTAGGAAAACCGTCTATACGGCAGTTTTTCCGTAGGAAAACCGTCTATACGGCAGTTTTTCTGTAGGAAAACCGTCTAAACGGCAGTTTTTCCGTAGGAAAACCGTCTATACGGCAGTTTTTCTGTAGGAAAACCGTCTAAACGGCAGTTTTTCCGTAGGAAAACCGTCTATACGGCAGTTTTTCTGTAGGAAAACCGTCTATACGGCAGTTTTTCTATAGGAAACCCGTCTATACGGCAGTTTTTCCGTAGGAAAACCGTCTATACGGCAGTTTTTCTGTAGGAAAACCGTCTAAACGGCAGTTTTTCCGTAGGAAAACCGTCTATACGGCAGTTTTTCTGTAGGAAAACCGTCTATACGGCAGTTTTTCCGTAGGAAAACCGTCTATACGGCAGTTTTTCTGTAGGAAAACCGTCTAAACGGCAGTTTTTCCGTAGGAAAACCGTCTATACGGCAGTTTTTCTGTAGGAAAACCGTCTATACGGCAGTTTTTCTATAGGAAACCCGTCTATACGGCAGTTTTTCCGTAGGAAAACCGTCTATACGGCAGTTTTTCTGTAGGAAAACCGTCTAAACGGCAGTTTTTCCGTAGGAAAACCGTCTATACGGCAGTTTTTCTGTAGGAAAACCGTCTATACGGCAGTTTTTCTATAGGAAAACCGTCTATACGGCAGTTTTTCTGTAGGAAAACCGTCTAAACGGCAGTTTTTCCGTAGGAAAACCGTCTATACGGCAGTTTTTCTGTAGGAAAACCGTCTAAACGGCAGTTTTTTCCGTAGGAAAACCGTCTATACGGCAGTTTTTCTATAGGAAAACCGTCTATACGGCAGTTTTTCCTTAGGAAAACCGTCTATACGGCAGTTTTTCCGTAGGAAAACCGTCTATACGGCAGTTTTTCTGCAGGAAAACCGTCTAAACGGCAGTTTTTCCGTAGGAAAACCGTCTATACGGCAGTTTTTCTGTAGGAAAACCGTCTAAACGACAGTTTTTCCGTAGGAAAACCGTCTATACGACAGTTTTTCTGTAGGAAAACCGTCTAAACGGCAGTTTTTCCGTAGGAAAACCGTCTATACGGCAGTTTTTCTATAGGAAAACCGTCTATACGGCAGTTTTTCCGTAGGAAAACCGTCTATACGGCAGTTTTTCCGTAGTAAAACCGTCTATACGGCAGTGTTTCTATAGGAAAACCGTCTATACGGCAGTTTTTCCGTAGGAAAACCGTCTATACGGCAGTTTTTCTGTAGGAAAACCGTCTAAACGGCAGTTTTTCCGTAGGAAAACCGTCTATACGGCAGTTTTTCTGTAGGAAAACCGTCTAAACGACAGTTTTTCCGTAGGAAAACCGTCTTTACGGCAGTTTTTCCGTAGGAAAACCGTCTATACGACAGTTTTTCTGTAGGAAAACCGTCTAAACGGCAGTTTTTCCGTAGGAAAACCGTCTATACGGCAGTTTTTCTATAGGAAAACCGTCTATACGGCAGTTTTTCCGTAGGAAAACCGTCTATACGGCAGTTTTTCTATAGGAAAACCGTCTATACGGCAGTTTTTCTGTAGGAAAACTGTCTAAACGGCAGTTTTTCCGTAGGAAAACCGTCTATACGGCAGTTTTTCTGTAGGAAAACCGTCTAAACGGCAGTTTTTCCGTAGGAAAACCGTCTATACGGCAGTTTTTCTATAGGAAAACCGTCTATACGGCAGTTTTTCCGTAGGAAAACCGTCTATACGGCAGTTTTTCCGTAGGAAAACCGTCTATACGGCAGTTTTTCTGTAGGAAAACCGTCTAAACGGCAGTTTTTCCGTAGGAAAACCGTCTATACGGCAGTTTTTCTGTAGGAAAACCGTCTAAACGACAGTTTTTCCGTAGGAAAACCGTCTATACGACAGTTTTTCTGTAGGAAAACCGTCTAAACGGCAGTTTTTCCGTAGGAAAACCGTCTATACGGCAGTTTTTCCGTAGGAAACCCGTCTATACGGCAGTTTTTCTATAGGAAAACCGTCTATACGGCAGTTTTTCCGTAGGAAAACCGTCTATACGGCAGTTTTTCTATAGGAAAACCGTCTATACGGCAGTTTTTCTGTAGGAAAACCGTCTAAACGGCAGTTTTTCCGTAGGAAAACCGTCTATACGGCAGTTTTTCTATAGGAAAACCGTCTATACGGCAGTTTTTCTGTAGGAAAACCGTCTAAACGGCAGTTTTTCCGTAGGAAAACCGTCTATACGGCAGTTTTTCTATAGGAAAACCGTCTAAACGACAGTTTTTCCGTAGGAAAACCGTCTAAACGGCAGTTTTTCTATAGGAAAACCGTCTAAACGGCAGTTTTTCCGTAGGAAAACCGTCTATACGGCAGTTTTTCCGTAGGAAAACCGTCTATACGGCAGTTTTTCTGTAGGAAAACCGTCTAAACGGCAGTTTTTCCGTAGGAAAACCGTCTATACGGCAGTTTTTCTGTAGGAAAACTGTCTAAACGACAGTTTTTCCGTAGGAAAACCGTCTATACGGCAGTTTTTCCGTAGGAAAACCGTCTATACGACAGTTTTTCTGTAGGAAAACCGTCTAAACGGCAGTTTTTCCGTAGGAAACCCGTCTATACGGCAGTTTTTCCCTAGGAAAACCGTCTATACGGCAGTTTTTCTATAGGAAAACCGTCTAAACGACAGTTTTTCCGTAGGAAAACCGTCTATACGGCAGTTTTTCTGTAGGAAAACCGTCTAAACGACAGTTTTTCCGTAGGAAAACTGTCTATACGGCAGTTTTTCCGTAGGAAAACCGTCTATACGGCAGTTTTTCTATAGGAAAACCGTCTATACGGCAGTTTTTCTGTAGGACCACCGTCTATACGGCAGTTTTTCTGTAGGAAAACCGTCTAAACGGCAGTTTTTCCGTAGGAAAACCGTCTATACGGCAGTTTTTCCGTAGGAAACCCGTCTAAACGACAGTTTTTCCGTAGGAAAACCGTCTATACGGCAGTTTTTCTGTAGGAAAACCGTCTATACGGCAGTTTTTCCGTAGGAAAACCGTCTATACGGCAGTTTTTCCGTAGGAAACCCGTCTATACGGCAGTTTTTCTGTAGGAAAACCGTCTATACGGCAGTTTTTCTATAGGAAAACCGTCTAAACGGCAGTTTTTCCGTAGGAAAACCGTCTATACGGCAGTTTTTCTGTAGGAAAACCGTCTAAACGACAGTTTTTCCGTAGGAAAACTGTCTATACGGCAGTTTTTCTATAGGAAAACCGTCTAAACGACAGTTTTTCCGTAGGAAAACCGTCTAAACGACAGTTTTTCCGTAGGAAAACCGTCTAAACGGCAGTTTTTCTATAGGAAAACCGTCTAAACGGCAGTTTTTCTATAGGAAACCGTCTAAACGGCAGTTTTTCTGTAGGAAAACCGTCTATACGGCAGTTTTTCTATAGGAAAACCGTCTATACGGCAGTTTTTCTATAGGAAAACCGTCTATACGGCAGTTTTTCCGTAGGAAAACCGTCTATACGGCAGTTTTTCCGTAGGAAAACCGTCTATACGGCAGTTTTTCCGTAGGAAAACCGTCTATACGGCAGTTTTTCTGTAGGAAAACCGTCTAAACGGCAGTTTTTCCGTAGGAAAACCGTCTATACGGCAGTTTTTCTGTAGGAAAACTGTCTAAACGACAGTTTTTCTATAGGAAAACCGTCTATACGGCAGTTTTTCTGTAGGAAAACCGTCTAAACGGCAGTTTTTCCGTAGGAAAACCGTCTATACGGCAGTTTTTCTGTAGGAAAACCGTCTATACGGCAGTTTTTCTATAGGAAAACCGTCTATACGGCAGTTTTTCCGTAGGAAAACCGTCTATACGGCAGTTTTTCTATAGGAAAACCGTCTATACGGCAGTTTTTCTATAGGAAAACCGTCTAAACGGCAGTTTTTCCGTAGGAAAACCGTCTATACGGCAGTTTTTCTGTAGGAAAACCGTCTAAACGGCAGTTTTTCCGTAGGAAAACCGTCTATACGGCAGTTTTTCTATAGGAAAACCGTCTATACGGCAGTTTTTCCTTAGGAAAACCGTCTATACGGCAGTTTTTCCGTAGGAAAACCGTCTATACGGCAGTTTTTCTGTAGGAAAACCGTCTAAACGGCAGTTTTTCCGTAGGAAAACCGTCTATACGGCAGTTTTTCTGTAGGAAAACCGTCTAAACGACAGTTTTTCCGTAGGAAAACCGTCTATACGGCAGTTTTTCCGTAGGAAAACCGTCTATACGACAGTTTTTCTGTAGGAAAACCGTCTAAACGGCAGTTTTTCCGTAGGAAAACCGTCTATACGGCAGTTTTTCTATAGGAAAACCGTCTATACGGCAGTTTTTCTATAGGAAAACCGTCTATACGGCAGTTTTTCCGTAGGAAAACCGTCTATACGGCAGTTTTTCCGTAGTAAAACCGTCTATACGGCAGTGTTTCTATAGGAAAACCGTCTATACGGCAGTTTTTCCGTAGGAAAACCGTCTATACGGCAGTTTTTCTGTAGGAAAACCGTCTAAACGGCAGTTTTTCCGTAGGAAAACCGTCTATACGGCAGTTTTTCTGTAGGAAAACCGTCTAAACGACAGTTTTTCCGTAGGAAAACCGTCTATACGGCAGTTTTTCCGTAGGAAAACCGTCTATACGACAGTTTTTCTGTAGGAAAACCGTCTAAACGGCAGTTTTTCCGTAGGAAAACCGTCTATACGGCAGTTTTTCTATAGGAAAACCGTCTATACGGCAGTTTTTCCGTAGGAAAACCGTCTATACGGCAGTTTTTCTATAGGAAAACCGTCTATACGGCAGTTTTTCTGTAGGAAAACCGTCTAAACGGCAGTTTTTCCGTAGGAAAACCGTCTATACGGCAGTTTTTCTGTAGGAAAACCGTCTAAACGGCAGTTTTTCCGTAGGAAAACCGTCTATACGGCAGTTTTTCTATAGGAAAACCGTCTATACGGCAGTTTTTCCGTAGGAAAACCGTCTATACGGCAGTTTTTCCGTAGGAAAACCGTCTATACGGCAGTTTTTCTGTAGGAAACCGTCTAAACGGCAGTTTTTCCGTAGGAAAACCGTCTATACGGCAGTTTTTCTGTAGGAAAACCGTCTAAACGACAGTTTTTCCGTAGGAAAACCGTCTATACGACAGTTTTTCTGTAGGAAAACCGTCTAAACGGCAGTTTTTCCGTAGGAAAACCGTCTATACGGCAGTTTTTCCGTAGGAAACCCGTCTATACGGCAGTTTTTCTATAGGAAAACCGTCTATACGGCAGTTTTTCTGTAGGAAAACCGTCTAAACGGCAGTTTTTCCGTAGGAAAACCGTCTATACGGCAGTTTTTCTGTAGGAAAACCGTCTAAACGGCAGTTTTTCCGTAGGAAAACCGTCTATACGGCAGTTTTTCTATAGGAAAACCGTCTATACGGCAGTTTTTCCGTAGGAAAACCGTCTATACGGCAGTTTTTCTATAGGAAAACCGTCTATACGGCAGTTTTTCTGTAGGAAAACCGTCTAAACGGCAGTTTTTCCGTAGGAAAACCGTCTATACGGCAGTTTTTCTATAGGAAAACCGTCTATACGGCAGTTTTTCTGTAGGAAAACCGTCTAAACGGCAGTTTTTCCGTAGGAAAACCGTCTATACGGCAGTTTTTCTGTAGGAAAACCGTCTAAACGGCAGTTTTTCCGTAGGAAAACCGTCTATACGGCAGTTTTTCTGTAGGAAAACCGTCTAAACGACAGTTTTTCCGTAGGAAAACCGTCTATACGGCAGTTTTTCCGTAGGAAAACCGTCTATACGACAGTTTTTCTGTAGGAAAACCGTCTAAACGGCAGTTTTTCTGTAGGAAAAACGTCTAAACGGCAGTTTTTCCGTAGGAAAACCGTCTATACGGCAGTTTTTCTGTAGGAAAACCGTCTAAACGACAGTTTTTCCGTAGGAAAACCGTCTATACGGCAGTTTTTCCGTAGGAAAACCGTCTACACGACAGTTTTTCCGTAGGAAAACCGTCTAAACGGCAGTTTTTCCGTAGGAAAACCGTCTATACTGCAGTTTTTCTGTAGGAAAACCGTCTAAACGACAGTTTTTCCGTAGGAAAACTGTCTATACGGCAGTTTTTCTATAGGAAAACCGTCTAAACGACAGTTTTTTCGTAGGAAAACCGTCTAAACGGCAGTTTTTCCCTAGGAAAACCGTCTAAACGGCAGTTTTTCCGTAGGAAAACCGTCTATACGGCAGTTTTTCCGTAGGAAACCCGTCTAAACGACAGCTTTTCCCTAGGAAAACCGTCTAAACGACAGTTTTTCCGTAGGAAAAGCGTCTATACGGCAGTTTTTCTGTAGGAAAACCGTCTATACGGCAGTTTTTCTGTAGGAAAACCGTCTATACGGCAGTTTTTCCGTAGGAAAACCGTCTAAACGGCAGTTTTTCCGTAGGAAAACCGTCTATACGGCAGTTTTTCTATAGGAAAACCATCTAAACGACAGTTTTTCCGTAGGAAAACCGTCTATACGGCAGTTTTTCTGTAGGAAAACCGTCTAAACGACAGTTTTTCCGTAGGAAAACCGTCTATACGGCAGTTTTTTTGTAGGAAAACCGTCTAAACGACAGTTTTTCCGTGGGAAAACCGTCTAAACGGCAGTTTTTCCCTAGGAAAACCGTCTAAACGGCAGTTTTTCTGTAGGAAAACCGTCTAAACGGCAGTTTTTCTATGGGAAAACCGTCTATACGTCAGTTTTTCTGTAGGCAAACCGTCTATACGGCAGTTTTTCTATGGGAAAACCGTCTAAACGGCAGTTTTTCTATGGGAAAACCGTTTATACGGCAGTTTTTCTATAGGCAAACCGTCTATACGGCAGTTTTTCTATGGGAAAACCGTCTAAACGGCAGTTTTTCTATGGGAAAACCGTTTATACGGCAGTTTTTCTGTAGGCAAACCGTCTATACGGCAGTTTTTCTATGGGAAAACCGTCTAAACGGCAGTTTTTCTATAGGCAAACCGTCTATACGGCAGTTTTTCTATGGGAAAACCGTCTAAACGGCAGTTTTTCTATGGGAAACCCGTTTATACGGCAGTTTTTCTATAGGCAAACCGTCTATACGGCAGTTTTTCTATGGGAAAACCGTCTAAACGGCAGTTTTTCTATGGGAAAACCGTCTATACGGCAGTTTTTCTGTAGGCAAACCGTCTATACGGCAGTTTTTCTATGGGAAAACCGTCTAAACGGCAGTTTTTCTATGGGAAAACCGTCTAAACGGCAGTTTTTCTATAGGCAAACCGTCTATACGGCAGTTTTTCTATGGGAAAACCGTCTAAACGGCAGTTTTTCTATGGGAAAACCGTTTATACGGCAGTTTTTCTATAGGCAAACCGTCTAAACGGCAGTTTTTCTATGGGAAAACCGTTTATACGGCAGTTTTTCTGTAGGCAAACCGTCTATACGGCAGTTTTTCTATGGGAAAACCGTCTAAACGGCTGTTTTTCTATGGGAAAACCGTCTATACGGCAGTTTTTCTATAGGCAAACCGTCTATACGGCAGTTTTTCTATGGGAAACCCGTTTATACGGCAGTTTTTCTATAGGCAACCCGTCTATACGGCAGTTTTTCTATGGGAAAACCGTCTAAACGGCAGTTTTTCTATGGGAAAACCGTCTATACGGCAGTTTTTCTGTAGGCAAACCGTCTATACGGCAGTTTTTCTATGGGAAAACCGTCTAAACGGCAGTTTTTCTATGGGAAAACCGTCTATACGGCAGTTTTTCTGTAGGCAAACCGTCTATACGGCAGTTTTTCTATGGGAAAACCGTCTAAACGGCAGTTTTTCTATGGGAAAACCGTCTATACGGCAGTTTTTCTGTAGGAAAACCGTCTAAACGGCAGTTTTTCTACAGGAAAACCGTCTAAACGGCAGTTTTTCTACAGAAAAACCGTCAAAAGGGCTGTTTTTCTACAGAAAACCCGTTTAAACGGCAGTCTAACGTCTAACCAGCTTTTTTTCTTTAGGAAAACCGTCTAACCAGCAGTTCCGAAGTGGGCAGTGGCCAAAAAATGCACTGGAGTACGCAGACAGACAGCACGACAACGTTCGGCGGCGGTTATAAACCATTTGGAATGCTCTGGGCCCTTCTGACTACTATTTATTGCCATTATTGTAGAGTGCTCGCAGTGGAATTCGCTTAATTTCAGAGCAGAGCTCGAAAAAGTTGATAAAAATCCCAGTAACATAGTTAAATATGTCATATTCTTTCAAAAAATGTATCATTTATTTACAATAAAAATAAAAAAAATTCATTTCATTCAAAAATAGAACAAATTATATACAAAGGTTGTTTTTATTTTCTTCTTGTTCGTTGTTTCTTTATTTTATTTGTTTCTGTATTTTTTTGCTTGACGATGACTGTGCAAAATTGTAAAAATGAAACAACAAAATTACCAGTTTTAAAATCTGACAAAAATACCAGGCGATCAGAAATTTCAGCAAGGGTGAAAAAATAAATTTTTTTTAAAAAATTAAAATTTTTGTTACATACTTTAGGGATGACGAATTAGAATGCTCCTAAAAATATGCCTACATTTTCCGACTTTTTAAAAACCGGACAATTTGAAAGATACCTTCACATACTTTAGGGGTTAGATTAATTTGGTGCCCCCTAAAGTATGTGTAGTTTTTTCTTTTTTTAATTAAAAAAAATTTTTTCAGTCACCTTCTGCGATTTCTGTTCGCCTGGTATTTTCTGAACATTTAGCAACTGGTATTTTTAGCTGAAAATAAATGAGAGCAAAAAAAATTTGTGCGTGTAGTGGTTGGATGAGTAAAGAAAAAGACGACATGGTTTGTTTTGGTTGTTGATTATGTAGGATATTTTGCTTTTTTATTAAAAATAAATGTTTTAAGCTAATTTTTCTTGTTTTTACATATAATAATATATACATAGAGGCTTATTAGATACATTATTAATAAATATAAATAAATAAATAACAATAAAAGAAGGAATTCATTATTTTTTCATTACAATTGAATGTGAACCTTTAAACTAAATCGCATTTTATAATAGAAGAGGTATTAATTGTTGTTTTTCAAGATAATTAGGTACGTTTAAACGTTTTATGTGGAAGCCTGGTAGGTAAATTTAATCTAGTTGATGGCATCCATTACAGCTATACTCCCAGCGCCTTAATATACATAATGCTGAGGCAGCATCGACTGCAGAGTGGCTGGAAAGTCCATATGATGGGCATGCCAAAGACCTCAATACGTCTGTTGTTGGATCTGTTGTAACACCAGCGGCTGCGTTCTTATGATGAGATGTCCACATTAACGAAAGTGTTGGGGTGTCGAAAGTTGCCGGTTAGACCGATTTTCTGGAAAACAAAATGCTCGTTAGACAGTTTTTTTGTGGAAAAAATGCTCATGGAACAGTTTTTACGTGGAAAAAATGCCCGTGAAACAGGTTTTCCGTGGAAAAATGCTCCTGAGACAGTTTTTCCGTGGAAAATATGCTCCAGAGACAGTTTTTCCGTCGAAAAAATGCTCCTTAGACAGTTTTTCCGTGGAAAATATGCTCGTGAGACAGTTTTTCCGTGGAAAAAATGCTCCTGAGACAGTTTTTCCATCGAAAAAATGCTCCTGAGACAGTTTTTCCGTGGAAAATATGCCCGTGAAACAGTTTTTCCGTGGAAAAATGCCCGTGAAACAGTTTTTCCGGGGAAAACTGCTCCTGAAACACTTTTTCTGTGGAAAAAATGCCCGTGAGACAGTTTTTCCATGGAAAATATGCTCCTGAGACAGTTTTTTCGTGGAAAAAAAGCTCCTGAGACAGTTTTTCCGTAAAAAAAAATGCCCATGGAACAGTTTTTCCGTAAAAAATAATGCCCATGGAACAGTTTTTCCGGGGAAAAAATGCTCCTGAGACAGTTTTTACGTGGAAAAAATGCTCCTAGACAGTTTTTCCGTGGAAAAAATGCTCCTGAGACAGTTTTTCCATCGAAAATATGCTCCTGAGACAGTTTTTCCGTGGAAAAATGCTCCTGAGACAGTTTTTCCGCGGAAAAATGCTCCTGAAACAGTTTTTCCGTGGAAAATATGCTCGTGAGACAGTTTTTCCGTGGAAAATATGCTCCTGAGACAGTTTTTCGGTGAAAAATATGCTCCTGAAACAGTTTTTCCATGGAAAATATGCTCCTGAGACAGTTTTTCCGTGGAAATATGCTCCTGAAACAGTTTTCCATGGAAAATATGCTCCTGAGACAGTTTTTCCGTGGAAAAAATGCTCCTGAAACAGTTTTTCCGTGGAAAAATGCTCCTGAGACAGTTTTTCCGTGGAAAAATGCTCCTGAAACAGTTTTCCATGGAAAATATGCTCCTGAGACAGTTTTTCCGTGGAAAAAATGCCCGTGGAACAGTTTTTCCGGGGAAAAATGCTCCTGAGACAGTTTTTCCGTGGAAAATATGCTCCTGAGACAGTTTTTCCGTGGAAAAATGCTCCTGAAACAGTTTTTCCGTGGAAAATATGCTCCTGAGACAGTTTTTCCGTGGAAAAATGCTCCTGAAACAGTTTTCCCGGGGAAAAAATGCTCCTGAGACATTTTTTTCCGTGGAAAAAATGCTCCTGAAACAGTTTTTCCGTGGAAAAATGCTCCTGAGACAGTTTTTCCGTGGAAAAATGCTCCTGAAACAGTTTTTCCGTGGAAAAAATGCTCCTGAGACAGTTTTTCCGTGGAAAAATGCTCCTGAAACAGTTTTCCCGGGGAAAAAATGCCCGTGGAACAGTTTTTCCGGGGAAAAAATGCTCCTGAAACAGTTTTTCCGGGGAAAAAATGCTCCTGAGACAGTTTTTCCGTGGAAAAAATGCTCCTGAAACAGTTTTTCCGTGGAAAAAATGCTCCTGAGACAGTTTTTCCGTGGAAAAATGCTCCTGAGACAGTTTTTCCGTGGAAAATATGCTCCTGAGACAGTTTTTCCGTGAAAAAAATGCTCCTGAAACAGTTTTTCCGTGGAAAAATGCTCCTGAAACAGTTTTTCCATGGAAAATATGCTCCTGAGACAGTTTTTCCAGGGAAAAAATGCCCGTGGAACAGTTTTTCCGTGAAAAATATGCTCCTGAGACAGTTTTTCCGTGGAAAAATGCTCCTGAGACAGTTTTTCCGTGGAAAATATGCTCGTGAGACAGTTGTTCCGGGGAAAAAATGCTCCTGAGACATTTTTTCCGTGGAAAAATGCTCCTGAGACAGTTTTTCCGTGGAAAATATGCTCGTGAGACAGTTTTTCCGTGGAAAAAATGCTCCTGAAACAGTTTTTCAGTGGAAAATATGCTCCTGAGACAGCTTTTCCGTGGAAAAATGCTCCTGAGACAGTTTTTCCGTGGAAAAATGCTCCTGTGACAGTTTTTCCGTGGAAAGTATGCTCGTGAGACAGTTTTTCCATGGAGAAAATACTCCTGAAACAGTTTTTCCATGGAAAATGTGCTCCTGAGACAGTTTTTCCGTGGAAAAATGCTCCTGAGACAATTTTTCCGTGGAAAAATGCTCCTGAGACAGTTTTTCCGTGGAAAATATGCTCCTGAGACAGTTTTTCCGTGGAAAATGCCCGTGAAACAGCTTTTCCGTGGAAAAAATGCCCGTGGAACAGTTTTTCCGTGGAAAATATGCTCCTGAAACAGTTTTTCCATGGAAAATATGCTCCTGAGACAGTTTTTCCGTGGAAAAATGCTCCTGAGACAGTTTTTCCGTGGAAAATATGCTCGTGAGACAGTTTTTCCGTGGAAAAAATACTCCTGAAACAGTTTTTCCATGGAAAATATGCTCCTGAGACAGTTTTTCCGTCGAAAAATGCTCCTGAGACAGTTTTTCCGTGGAAAATATGCTCGTGAGACAGTTTTTCCGTGGAAAAAATGCTCCTGAGACAGTTTTTCCATGGAAAATATGCTCCTGAGACAGTTTTTCCGTGGAAAAAATGCTCCTGAGACAGTTTTTCCATGGAAAATATGCTCCTGAGACAGTTTTTCCGTCGAAAAATGCTCCTGAGACAGTTTTTCCGTGGAAAATATGCTCGTGAGACAGTTTTTTCCGTGGAAAATATGCTCGTGAGACAGTTTTTCCGTGGAAAAAATGCTCCTGAGACAGTTTTTCCGTGGAAAAAATGCTCCTGAGACAGTTTTTTCCATGGAAAATATGCTCCTGAGACAGTTTTTCCGTGGAAAAAATGCTCGTGAGACAGTTTTTCCGTGGAAAAAATGCTCCTGAGACAGTTTTTCCATGGAAAATATGCTCCTGAGACAGTTTTTCCGTCGAAAAATGCTCCTGAGACAGTTTTTCCGTGGAAAATATGCTCGTGAGACAGTTTTTCCGTGGAAAATATGCTCGTGAGACAGTTTTTCCGTGGAAAATATGCTCCTGAGACAGTTTTTCCATGGAAAATATGCTCCTGACACAGTTTTTCCGTGGAAAAAATGCCCGTGGAACAGTTTTTCCGTGGAAAAATGCTCCTGAAACAGTTTTTTCCGTGGAAAATATGCTCCTGAGACAGTTTTTCCGTGGAAAAATGCTCCTGAAACAGTTTTCCCGCGGAAAAAATGCTCCTGAAACAGTTTTTCCGTGGAAAAATGCTCCTGAGACAGTTTTTCCGTGGAAAAATGCTCCTGAGACAGTTTTTCCGTGGAAAAAATGCTCCTGAGACAGTTTTTCCGTGGAAAAATGCTCCTGAAACAGTTTTCCCGCGGAAAAAATGCTCCTGAAACAGTTTTTCCGTGGAAAAATGCTCCTGAGACAGTTTTTCCGTGGAAAAATGCTCCTGAGACAGTTTTTCCGTCCGTGGAACAGTTTTTCCGGGGAAAAAATGCTCCTGAGACAGTTTTTCCGTGGAAAATATGCTCCTGAGACAGTTTTTCCGTGGAAAAATGCTCCTGAGACAGTTTTTACGTGGAAAAAATGCCCATGCAACAGTTTTTCCGGGGAAAAAATGCTCCTGAGACGGTTTTTTCCGTGGAAAAATGCTCCTGAGACAGTTTTTTCCGTGGAAAATATGCTCCTGAGACAGTTTTTCCGTGGAAAAAATGCTCCTGAAACAGTTTTTCCATGGAAAATATGCTCCTGAGACAGTTTTTCCGTGGAAAAAAATGCCCGTGGAACAGTTGTTCCGGGGAAAAAATGCTCCTGAGACAGCTTTTCCGTGGAAAAATGCTCCTGAAACAGTTTTTCCGTGGAAAAATGCTCCTGAGACAGTTTTTCCGTGGAAAATATGCTCCTGAGACAGTTTTTCCGTGGAAAAAATGCTCCTGAGACAGTTTTTCCGTGGAAAAATGCTCCCGAGACAGTTTTTCCGTGGAAAAAATGCCCGTGGAACAGTTTTTCCGTGGAAAAAATGCCCGTGGAACAGTTTTTCCGTGGAAAAATGCTCCTGAAACAGTTTTTTCCGTGGAAAATATGCTCCTGAGACAGTTTTTTCCGTGGAAAAATGCTCCTGAAACAGTTTTCCCGCGGAAAAA
Organism: Sarcophaga rosellei; assembly: GCA_930367235.1. Lineage (NCBI taxonomy): Eukaryota > Metazoa > Arthropoda > Insecta > Diptera > Sarcophagidae > Sarcophaga > Sarcophaga rosellei. The sequence goes on along the minus strand of OV884020.1, from coordinate 6,342,950 downwards.
ATGCTCCTGAAACAGTTTTTCCGTGGAAAAATGCTCCTGAGACAGTTTTTTCCGTGGAAAAATGCTCCTGAGACAGTTTTTCCGTGGAAAAAATGCTCCTGAGACAGTTTTTTCCGTGGAAAAATGCTCCTGAAACAGTTTTCCCGCGGAAAAAATGCTCCTGAAACAGTTTTTCCGTGGAAAAATGCTCCTGAGACAGTTTTTCCGTGGAAAAATGCTCCTGAGACAGTTTTTTCCGTCCGTGGAACAGTTTTTCCGGGGAAAAAATGCTCCTGAGACAGTTTTTCCGTGGAAAAATGCTCCTGAAACAGTTTTTCCGTGGAAAAATCTCCTGAGACAGTTTTTTCCGTGGAAAATATCGTCCTGAGACAGTTTTTCCGTGGAAAAAATGCTCCTGAGACAGTTTTTCCGTGGAAAAATGCTCCCGAGACAGTTTTTCCGTGGAAAAAATGCCCGTGGAACAGTTGTTCCGGGGAAAAAATGCTCCTGAGACAGTTTTTCCGTGGAAAAATGCTCCTGAGACAGTTTTTCCGTGGAAAAAATGCTCCTGAAACAGTTTTTCCGTGGAAAAATGCTCCTGAGACAGTTTTTCCGTGGAAAATATGCTCCTGAGACAGTTTTTCCGTGGAAAATATGCTCCTGAGACAGTTTTTCCGTGGAAAAATGCTCCTGAAACAGTTTTCCCGGGGAAAAAATGCTCCTGAGACATTTTTTCCGTGGAAAAAATGCTCCTGAAACAGTTTTTCCGTGGAAAAATGCTCCTGAGACAGTTTTTTCCGTGGAAAAATGCTCCTGAGACAGTTTTTCCGTGGAAAAAATGCTCCTGAGACAGTTTTTCCGTGGAAAAATGCTCCTGAAACAGTTTTCCCGGGGAAAAAATGCTCCTGAAACAGTTTTTCCGTGGAAAAATGCTCCTGAGACAGTTTTTCCGTGGAAAAATGCTCCTGAGACAGTTTTTCCGTGGAAAAAATGCTCCTGAGACAGTTTTTCCGTGGAAAAATGCTCCTGAAACAGTTTTTCCGTGGAAAATATGCTCCTGAGACAGTTTTTCCGTGGAAAAATGCTCCTGAAACAGTTTTTCCGTGGAAAAATGCTCCTGAGACAGTTTTTCCGTGGAAAATATGCTCGTGAGACAGTTTTTTCCGTGGAAAAAATGCTCCTGAGACAGTTTTTTCCGTGGAAAAAATGCTCCTGAGACAGTTTTTCCGTGGAAAAATGCTCCTGAAACAGTTTTTCCGTGGAAAATATGCTCCTGAGACAGTTTTTCCGTGGAAAAATGCTCCTGAAACAGTTTTTCCGTGGAAAAATGCTCCTGAGACAGTTTTTCCGTGGAAAATATGCTCGTGAGACAGTTTTTCCGTGGAAAAAATGCTCCTGAAACAGTTTTTCCGTGGAAAATATGCTCCTGAGACAGCTTTTCCGTGGAAAAATGCTCCTGAGACAGTTTTTCCGTGGAAAAATGCTCCTGTGACAGTTTTTCCGTGGAAAGTATGCTCGTGAGACAGTTTTTCCGTGGAAAAAATACTCCTGAAACAGTTTTTCCATGGAAAATGTACTCCTGAGACAGTTTTTCCGTGGAAAAATGCTCCTGAGACAGTTTTTCCGTGGAAAATATGCTCCTGAGACAGTTTTTCCGTGGAAAGTGCCCGTGAAACAGCTTTTCCGTGGAAAAAATGCCCGTGGAACAGTTTTTCCGTGGAAAATATGCTCCTGAAACAGTTTTTCCATGGAAAATATGCTCCTGAGACAGTTTTTCCGTGGAAAAATGCTCCTGAGACAGTTTTTCCGTGGAAAATATGCTCGTGAGACAGTTTTTCCGTGGAAAAAATACTCCTGAAACAGTTTTTCCGTGGAAAAATGCTCCTGAGACAGTTTTTCCGTGGAAAAAATGCCCGTGGAACAGTTTTTCCGGGGAAAAAATGCTCCTGAGACGGGTTTTCCGTGGAAAAATGCTCCTGAGACAGTTTTTCCGTGGAAAAAATGTCCGTGGAACAGTTTTTCCGGGGAAAAAATGCTCCTGAGACAGTTTTTCCGTGGAAAATATGCTCCTGAGACAGTTTTTACGTGGAAAAAATGCCCATGCAACAGTTTTTCCGGGGAAAAAATGCTCCTGAGACGGTTTTTCCGTGGAAAAATGCTCCTGAGACAGTTTTTCCGTGGAAAATATGCTCCTGAGACAGTTTTTCCGTGGAAAAAATGCTCCTGAAACAGTTTTTCCATGGAAAATATGTTCCTGAGACAGTTTTTCCGTGGAAAAAATGCCCGTGGAAGAGTTGTTCCGGGGAAAAAATGCTCCTGAGACAGCTTTTCCGTGGAAAAATGCTCCTGAGACAGTTTTTCCGTGGAAAAATGCTCCTGAGCCAGTTTTTCCGTGGAAAAAATGCTCCTGAGACAGTTTTTCCGTGGAAAAATGCTCCTGAAACAGTTTTCCATGGAAAATATGCTCCTGAGACAGTTTTTCCGTGGAAAAAATGCCCGTGGAACAGTTTTTCCGGGGAAAAAAATGCTCCTGAGACGGTTTTTTCCGTGGAAAAATGCTCCTGAGACAGTTTTTCCGTGGAAAATATGCTCCTGAGACAGTTTTTCCGTGGAAAAAAATGCTCCTGAAACAGTTTTTCCATGGAAAAAATGCTCCTGAGACAGTTTTTCCGTGGAAAATATGCTCCTGAGACAGTTTTTCCGTGGAAAATATGCTCGTGAGACAGTTTTTTCCGTGGAAAAAATGCCCGTGGAACAGTTTTTGCGGGGAAAAAATGCTCCTGAGACAGTTTTTCCGTGGAAAAATGCTCCTGAGACAGTTTTTCCGTGGAAAATATGCTCCTGAGACAGTTTTTCCGTGGAAAATATGCTCCTGGGACAGTTTTCCATGGAAAATATGCTCCTGAGACAGTTTTTCCGTGGAAAAAATGCCCGTGGAACAGTTTTTGCGGGGAAAAAAATGCTCCTGAGACAGTTTTTCCGTGGAAAAATGCTCCTGAGACAGTTTTTCCGTGGAAAATATGCTCCTGAGATAGTTTTTCCGTGGAAAATATGCTCCTGAGACAGCTTTTCCATGGAAAATATGCTCCTGAGACAGTTTTTCCGTGGAAAAAATGCTCCTGAGACAGTTTTTCCGTGGAAATATGCTCCTGAGACAGTTTTTCCGTGGAAAATATGCTCCTGAAACAGTTTTCCATGGAAAATATGCTCCTGAGACAGTTTTTCCGTGGAAATATGCTCCTGAGACAGTTTTTCCGTGGAAAATATGCTCCTGAGACAGTTTTTACGTGGAAAAAATGCTCCTGAGACAGTTTTTCCGTGGAAAATATGCTCCTGAGGCAGTTTTTCCATGGAAAATATGCTCCTGAGACAGTTTTTCCGTGGAAAAAATGCCCGTGGAACAGTTTTTCCGGGAAAAAAATGCTCCTGAGACAGTTTTTCCGTGGAAAAATGCTCCTGAGACAGTTTTTCCGTGGAAAAAATGCTCCTGAAACAGTTTTTCCATGGAAAATATGCTCCTGAGACAGTTTTTCCGTGAAAAAAATGCCCGTGGAACAGTTTTTCCGTGGAAAATATGTTCGTGAGACAGTTTTTCCATGGAAAAAATGCTCCTGAGACAGTTTTTCCGTGGAAAAAATGCTCCTGAGACAGTTTTTCTGTGGAAAATATGCTCCTGAGACAGTTTTTCCGTGGAAAAATGCTCCTGAGACAGTTTTTCCGTGGAAAAAATGCTCCTGAGACAGTTTTTCCGTGGAAAATATGCTCGTGAGACAGTTTTTCCGTGGAAAAATGCTCCTGAGACAGTTTTTCCGTGGAAAATATGCTCGTGAGACAGTTTTTACGTGGAAAAAATGCCCATGCAACAGTTTTTCCGGGGAAAAAATGCTCCTGAGACGGTTTTTCCGTGGAAAAATGCTCCTGAGACAGTTTTTCCGTGGAAAATATGCTCCTGAGGCAGTTTTTCCGTGGAAAAAATGCTCCTGAAACAGTTTTTCCATGGAAAATATGTTCCTGAGACAGTTTTTCCGTGGAAAAAATGCCCGTGGAACAGTTGTTCCGGGGAAAAAATGCTCCTGAGACAGCTTTTCCGTGGAAAAATGCTCCTGAGACAGTTTTTCCGTGGAAAAATGCTCCTGAGCCAGTTTTTCCGTGGAAAAAATGCTCCTGAGACAGTTTTTCCGTGGAAAAATGCTCCTGAAACAGTTTTCCATGGAAAATATGCTCCTGAGACAGTTTTTCCGTGGAAAAAATGCCCGTGGAACAGTTTTTCCGGGGAAAAAATGCTCCTGAGACAGTTTTTCCGTGGAAAATATGCTCCTGAGACAGTTTTTCCGTGGAAAAATGCTCCTGAGACAGTTTTTCCGTGGAAAATATGCTCCTGAGACAGTTTTTCCGTGGAAAAAATGCCGGTGGAACAGTTTTTCCATGGAAAATATGCTCCTGAGACAGTTTTTCCGTGGAAAAATGCTCCTGAGACAATTTTTCCGTGGAAAAAATGCTCCTGAAACAGTTTCTCCATGGAAAATATGCTCCTGAGACAGTTTTTCCGTGGAAAAAATGCCCGTGGAACAGTTTTTCCGGGGAAAAAATGCTCCTGAGACGGTTTTTCCGTGGAAAAATGCTCCTGAGACAGTTTTTCCGTGGAAAATATGCTCCTGAGACAGTTTTTCCGTGGAAAAAATGCTCCTGAAACAGTTTTTCCATGGAAAAAATGCTCCTGAGACAGTTTTTCCGTGGAAAATATGCTCCTGAGACAGTTTTTCCGTGGAAAATATGCTCGTGAGACAGTTTTTCCGTGGAAAAAATGCCCGTGGAACAGTTTTTGCGGGGAAAAAATGCTCCTGAGACAGTTTTTCCGTGGAAAAATGCTCCTGAGACAGTTTTTCCGTGGAAAATATGCTCCTGAGACAGTTTTTCCGTGGAAAATATGCTCCTGGGACAGTTTTTCCGTGGAAAATATGCTCCTGGGACAGTTTTCCATGGAAAATATGCTCCTGAGACAGTTTTTCCGTGGAAAAATGCTCCTGAGACAGTTTTTCCGTGAAAAATATGCTCGTGAGACAGTTTTTCCGTGGAAAAAATGCTCCTGAGACAGTTTTTCCATAGAAAATATGCTCCTGAGACAGTTTTTCCGTGGAAAAAATGCCCGTGGAACAGTTTTTGCGGGGAAAAAATGCTCCTGAGACAGTTTTTCCGTGGAAAAATGCTCCTGAGATAGTTTTTCCGTGGAAAATATGCTCCTGAGACAGCTTTTCCGTGGAAAATATGCTCCTGGGACAGTTTTCCATGGAAAATATGCTCCTGAGACAGTTTTTCCGTGGAAAAAATGCTCCTGAGACAGTTTTTCCGTGGAAATATGCTCCTGAGACAGTTTTTCCGTGGAAAATATGCTCCTGAAACAGTTTTCCATGGAAAATATGCTCCTGAGACAGTTTTTCCGTGGAAATATGCTCCTGAGACAGTTTTTCCGTGGAAAATATGCTCCTGGGACAGTTTTTCCATGGAAAATATGCTCCTGCGACAGTTTTTCCGCGGAAAAATGCTCCTGAGACAGTTTTTCCATGGAAAATATGCTCCTGAGACAGTTTTTCCGTGGAAAAAATGCTCCTGAGACAGTTTTTCCGTGGAAAATATGCTCGTGAGACAGTTTTTCCGTGGAAAATATGCTCCTGAGACAGTTTTTCCGTGGAAAAAATGTTCCTGAGACAGTTTTTCCGTGGAAAATATGCTCCTGAGACAGTTTTTCCGTGGAAAATATGCTCGTGAGACAGTTTTTCCGTGGAAAAATGCTCCTGAGACAGTTTTTCCGTGGAAAAAATGCTCCTGAGACAGTTTTTCTGTGGAAAATATGCTCCTGAGACAGTTTTTCCGTGGAAAATATGCTCCTGAGACAGTTTTTCCGTGGAAAAAATGCTCCTGAGACAGTTTTTCCGTGGAAAATATGCTCGTGAGACAGTTTTTCCGTGGAAAATATGCTCCTGAGACAGTTTTTCCGTGGAAAAATGCTCCTGAGACAGTTTTTCCGTGGAAATATGCTCCTGAGACAGTTTTTCCATGGAAAAAATGCTCCTGAGACAGTTTTTCCGTGGAAAAATGCTCCTGAGACAGTTTTTCCGTGGAAAAAATGCTCCTGAGACAGTTTTTCTGTGGAAAATATGCTCCTGAGACAGTTTTTCCGTGGAAAAATGCTCCTGAGACAGTTTTTCCGTGGAAAAAATGCTCCTGAGACAGTTTTTCCGTGGAAAATATGCTCGTGAGACAGTTTTTCCGTGGAAAAATGCTCCTGAGACAGTTTTTCCGTGGAAAATATGCTCGTGAGACAGTTTTTCCGTGGAAAATATGCTCGTGAGACAGTTTTTCCGTGGAAAATATGCTCCTGAGACAGTTTTTCCGTGGAAAAATGCTCCTGAGACAGTTTTTCCGTGGAAAAAATGCTCCTGAGACAGTTTTTCCGTGGAAAATATGCTCGTGAGACAGTTTTTCCGTGGAAAAAATGCCCGTGGAACAGTTTTTGCGGGGAAAAAATGCTCCTGAGACAGTTTTTCTGTGGAAAATATGCTCCTGAGACAGTTTTTCCGTGGAAAAATGCTCCTGGGACAGTTTTCCATGGAAAATATGCTCCTGAGACAGTTTTTCCGTGGAAAAAATGCCCGTGGAACAGTTTTTCCGTGGAAAAATGCTCCTGAGACAGCTTTTCCGTGGAAAAATGCTCCTGAGACAGTTTTTCCGTGGAAAAATGCTCCTGAGACAGTTTTTCCGTGGAAAAAATGCTCCTGAGACAGTTTTTCCGTGGAAAAAATGCCCGTGGAACAGTTTTTCCATGGAAAATATGCTCCTGAGACAGTTTTTCCGGGAAAAAATGCTCGTGAGACAGTTTTTTTAAGTGGAAAATATGCTCCTGAGACAGTTTTTCCGTGGAAAATGCCCGTGAAACAGCTTTTCCGTGGAAAAAATGCTCCTGAGACAGTTTTTCCGTGGAAAAATGCTCCTGAGACAGTTTTTCCGTGGAAAAAATGCTCCTGAGACAGTTTTTCCGTGGAAAATATGCTCGTGAGACAGTTTTTCCGTGGAAAAATGCTCCTGAGACAGTTTTTCCGTGGAAAATATGCTCGTGAGACAGTTTTTCCGTGGAAAAATGCTCCTGAGACAGTTTTTCCGTGGGAAAAAATGCTCCTGAGACAGTTTTTTCGTGGAAAAAATGCTCGTGAGACAGTTTTTCCGTGGAAAATATGCTCTTGAAACACTTTTTCCGTGGAAAAAATGCTCGTGGAACAGTTTTTCCGTGGAAAGAATGCCCATGGGACAGTTTTTCCGTGGAAAAAATGCTCCTGAAACAGTTTTTCTATGGAAAAACGCTCGAGAAACAGTTTTTCCGTGGAAAAATTTCTCGTGAATGCTTTGTTACAACCATAAGAGATGTTTTACACAGGAAAATTTTGATTATTTCGCATACTGACTTATTACTCACTTCTTCTATCCACTTGTTCTGCGTTGTTCAGGATTAGGGAGAGGTTTCCCGGTAGAATCTTTCTCGATGCATTCTTGGTGATATATGGATTGTGAATTGATAGTAACCTTTTTTGCCCTTTTAGGCTGTCTGTACAGACTCTTTAGGTGTGTTTTATGATGACTAAACGTAGTTGATTTATAGGGCAGTTCAATTTTGATTACCTTCGCTAACATTTTTGGTTTGTTGCAATGCCTGCAAGTCTTGGTTTGCTTAGTTTTTGATGTTTTGAAGATAATTTCCACAAATTTTTGATTTTCTTGGTATGTATAGGCCCGCCTTCTAGTAAATTGTCTACACCCTGAGCCTGTATTATAATCAGTCCTACAGCTAAAGGCAGTGTTTTGAAATATTCGAGAGTTTCTGCAAAACAATAAAAAAAAATTAGAAAAATATTTTCATTAAGTATTCGATATTAAATAATAATTTCAAATGTAAAGTGCCTACCCCTCGTTGCTAGCTAACAAAATTAACAACAAAATTCATAACAATTTAATACAGCCTCACCATCCCCCTCCCCTGTTGATAATAACAACATGTACACGCATACACGCATTAAGAAATATTTGTCATCGCATTATGCACAGACAATTTATTGCCAATATCAAGATAAACTTTAGTTTTCTCCTTTTTGTAAGCATAATTTAAAGAGAATGAAAAGAGAGGAGATAGGGACTGATAAATTGTTGGGGAGAGAAATATTGATTGCTGACAAATGTATGTATGTTGCTAATATTTATTACAAACCGAAATTTAATTGATAAAATTTAACAGATTTTTCACTTACTTCCTCTCTCACCCTCTCGCTATCTCGCTCTCTTTCTCCCTCTTTCTCTTTTCTCTCCAATATATTGGAAATTATAATTTACATATGTGCACTCAATATTTTTGGCATTACAGCACAACAATAAAATCTTGTATGTGTTATGTATGTATGTATGCGTGTGTGCTGAGAGAAAATTGATGTTTTTTAATTTCAAACTTGACAGATTTTCAATTCAGCTAAAGAAACCAGCATAAAAAAAGAAAGAAGGAAACATTACACAAGTGAATGCTTTCACCTACACTGCACTATACTACACTACAGTATACTATACAACACTGAGAACATGAACACACACACACAGGGTCTTTTTTTCTGTCTAGGTTTTAGTGTTTATCACCACCACCATAGCACCCCCCCCCCCCCCCATATTTTTTTGTTTTGGTTTTTCCTATTGCTCGCTCTCTTAAAAGATGTATGTATGCATACATGCCATGCCATAACATTAATGTAACTGAACTGTGTAAAGGAGAGTAAATTTTTGTATTAGTAAATACGTAAGTACATATGCACGTATGTATGCATGTATGTATGTATATGTTACTGTTATGTGTTGTGTTGTGTTGTGTTTATTTTCATATTGAATGATGGTTTTTATGGTTTAATGCTTCAACGGTTTGTTTGTTTATTTATTATATCGTTGCTGTGTTAGTGTGTGTGAATTTACTTTTCACTCTTACACGTCTAATATAATGGCAGGTCATTAATATTGCGTTTTATGTTCGTTCATATAAAACTCACACATACACACACTCGTATGTATCCTCGCTTCGCTTGGGTATTGTTTACTTTCTCTTGGTGTGTACATGTGTTGGGTGTGTGGAGTATAATTTAATAGGAGGGGGGGGAGGGCCAATTAAATTGTAACTGCTTTTAATTTTCTACTCTTTTTAGTTTGTTTTTGTTTTACTTGCAGATATTAAAACATGTGTGAGTGAGTATTATTATAAAGCCTTAGTCAACCAATGATCCGTTTATGATGATGATACGCGGTCGCTCTAAAGGTCATAACAATTATTGAATTATTATTTTTATTGCAGATTCAATTTAATTTTTTATTTTTTATACATTCTTTTGTACTAAATTATGATTTTTATTATTTTTAATAAATACGAACGAACATGTTGTTAATGGATGTTTAAGGGTTACATGTGTAAAAAAGGCTTTAAAAAAGTTAATTGTTGATGTTAAAATCATTGTTTTAATGTATATAGGTTAGGTTAAGTTGAATTAATAGGGCAAGACACGTGTAGAACATAGTTCAATTAAATAACCTACACAACAAGCAGGGTGTACATATATATGTACATACATAATTGGTCATTACGGGATTACAACTCAGCTTCACTAGCGACCACTTATGATATGTGTGTTAATTTTATCCAGGAGTGGCGGGGCCTACAGCTTGAAGTCGAGTCCGAACGACAATATTTTATTTACTCTTAGAATTTTTGTCAGAAATCGGCTGAGAGGCAGTTAACGAGGAAATATTTTTCATATTTTGTTTTGCTGGAGAAGTATGACATGGGGTTTGAACCGTGGCCTTTGAGTCTAATAAGCCAACACACTACCTACTACCAGACTATGACGACTAGTACGTATGTTAGCATATGCAGATTAGGTTAAGGTGAATTAATAATAAAATTAATTTTTTCCCATAACCTCTCTCTCCACGAATTATATACATTCTAAAAACCATCTCCATCTAACACGAGTTGTTGTTTTTATTTTAATGCACGATCATGTTCTTTATTAGATAGTTTCCATTGTACTTACAGCGTATCAACGCATTTGTCATCGAATCCAAATAATAAAGCTCCAGTCCAGTACAAATGCCTGCACAGACAATTTTGAACAATCTATTGTTCAACATGGGGGTCCTATTATGTTATATGTATATTCAGTAAGCCCAGATAATATTATGAACTTCCACCTGCTTTGCTCCTCTATTTCCTTTATTTATTTTGTTGCAATATGGGTTGAGTTGTTGTTTAAGTTCCAGAGATCCATGGCACTTCATGTTCAATACTAGCGCCGTATGCTGCTCCGTACATCAAAGTAGTTTTCACACATGCGTTGCTTTTAAGTTTCTAAAGAACCGATAATGCTCCTTGATAGACCAATTTATTTAGAATGTTAATGCATAGGAATCTTTTCCTATTTGTTGCGTGTACTAAGCAATATTAAGAGTAGAGATCAACTATGAATCGTTTTTCTCTACTCATAAGTACGCATATTAGTACAATGGGTCAATTCGACCTCCGGGTACTGTACTTGTCTTAATTAACAAGTACACGTCCTCTAACCTAACCTAAGTACTCATGAAATTTTAAGTATTGAAATTCATCTACTCTGATTCATTCGTACTCATTACAACATTGATTTATAAATACAGGTTGCAATGAGTATGAGTACAACGTTGACATTAAACTCATAACATTCGAAATATGTTTGATTCATAAACCTACTCATTTAGATGCATAAATTTAGAGAAATACTTATAATACTCATAAATGATTCGAGTGATTCGAATCATTCATCAAAATTTATAGTTTTAGTTGTTGTTGCATTTACAAAAAAAAAGAAGAAAAAGACAAAAACAGCATGCAAAGCAAACACACAACATTCTAGTGAGTATGTAGTTCTCGTACGCTAATCATACTTATTGTGTCATTCGTTTATGTGTTGATTTATGGAGAGTCGAAATCAAAAACATTATGCGTATTGTTAAGTATGAGTACGATGAGTACCTCAAACTTTGAATATGTGTAGTAGGAGTATGATATTAAAATAACTATGAATGCGTATAAGTATCAGAAATTATGAGTATGATTCGAATCCACTCATCTTTTTTGAATACTCATTGCTGATCTCTGATTAAGAGGCGGTAGATTATGATTTCAGAATTCATCTTCTCCCTGTGACTACATATAAATATGCCAGTAACCCAAAATTCCACCAACAACTTTACTAATATGGCCATTATAATTGCCGATTATAAAACCGTAGCTATAAAGGAGCGAAATATGATTTTGGGAGGAACAAATAGCAGTTTTAGGCCAACACCATTCGTTTAACTTTGTTTTTCATAAAGAAACATTCTTTAAATTTTCTTTAAACTAATGTTTGTTATTGTCAATGCCAATATGCTTCTTACAATTTAAATCAAACCTAAACAAGTGTGAACAAACTGACAGCCTTCAACATATTTGACATAACGAACACGAACATGGTTTTCATATTATACAGTTGAATAGAACATTAAAAATCTTATGTTTCCTTAAAAAAAATAAATCATACAGTCGAAGAGCTATTTTCATGTTCACCTGTGCCTACATACATATGTATGTGGTGGTAAAGTCAACAACACACAACACCTAAAAGTATCGGAGATAATGTTTTATGTTTCGGAACTTCTTTCTTTTGTACGTAAAGAATATTAACACAATTGAGTGGATGTACATAAGTATGTCTGTGTATGTGGGAGTGAATTATTTTCTTTACTTTTTTGGTACGGTGAGAAAAATAACAGTTTAAACGTATGTATGTATTTGCGAGAACGAAACTCGTTATTTATGTTTGATTAAGTGAAGAGGTGGTATACCATACTTATTTATTTTAATGAGACAAAGAGAGTAAGAGAATGGTAGTGTGGTAAAGGGAGTACATACAGTGTATCACTAAAGTGAGTATGCAGCGATATATATATTTGAAATTATTGGAAAAATTGCTTAAGATTTGAAATAAAAACACAAATATTATATTTTTTCATTTATTTTACATATAAACTTAAGAAAAGTAATAAGGAACAAAAATGTTTCTAATTCATTACTGGTTAATAACAATATAATTAACAAAATGGTTAGAATTCAGGTCACATAAGTGAGTATGCAGTTCACAAAAATTTACACTATGATTAAATTTTTGAAGTCAGGCTGATATTTAATATTTTGTTGGATAGCCCTTTGCCTTTTGGACTGACTTCAATCTCGATGGCATAGATGTTATAAGATTTTGGGTAACCGAATGTGGAATTTTATTTCACTCCTCAAGTAGTGCAGTTTTAAGGGTGTCTTTACTTGTAATGACATGACTTCTGATTTTTTTTTTTCGAGATAATCCCACAGATGTTCTATTGGATTAAGGTCGGGTGATTGGGAAGGAGTTTTTAGTTGTTTTGGCGTATTACACAAAAGATAATCTCCAACGATATGGGCTGTATGTTTAGGGTCATTGTCCTGGTGGAATACAAATGATCCTGTTAGTCCCAATTTAGCAGCACTTTGATGCAAGTTGTTTTTTAAAATGTTCAAATACACCGTCTTATCCATTGTACCTTCGATAAACACAAGATTTCCAACACCTGATGCTGTCATACACCCCCATACCATAACCGCTCCACCACCATGTTTTACTGTGGCAGCCATATTTTTTGGGTCGAGCTCAGTGTTCACTTTTCTCCACACTTTTTGACATCCATCTGAGCCAGAAATATTATATTTACTCTCATCAGAAAATATAACTGATTTCCAGAAATTTTCATCCTTGGTTTCGTACTACTTTACGAAGTCCAACCGTTTTCTTCTATTGGTGCTGTTCACAAATGGCTTTCTGCGGATGTTACGGCCATGGTAACCAGAAGCATACAGAACTCGACGAATGGTTTGTGGGTTACATGTTTTTCCAGTCTAGTTTTCTATTTCTGACATAGTTTTTGGAGCGCTCATCTTGGGATTTACTTCTATTTTTCTGGTGATAATTCGTTTCTCCCTGTCATTGAAGATTTTTGGACGCCCAGGTCGGGACTTGTTATTTGTATTTCCCTTCTTATTATACTTTTCTATTATTTTTTGCACTGTGGAGCTACTTTTATTAATATTTTTTTGCAATTTCACGTTGGCTTTTCTGCTCTTTATAAAGTTTAATAATTGCATCTTTTAAATCTTGTGAAAGTTCTTTTCCATGAGGGGCCATAATAAAAGTTGAGAAAAAATTTCGGTATTTAATCTATTTATTTAATCTTTTTATATTTATTTATAATAACAATTATTCACTTTTTCCGCGATTAAAATGCGTTTAGTTTAAGTGAGATGAAAACTTTAAAAAGTGCATACTTACTTTTGTGATGTGATTTTTTCTATTTTTTAAGAAATGATAACGAGAGATAATGAAGGGATAATTATTTTGAGGTATGTTTGTGTTTTTGTGTAAGGCATTATTATATATTATTGTAAGTGTAAAAAAAATATATTTTTCTGCATATTTTTGGAAAAAATATTGGGATATTTAATTTTTTTCATGCTGCATACTCACTTTAGTGATACACTGTATATATGAAATAAAAATTTTTGCTTTTGCCAGTTTTAGCTACGTTGGTTTCCTTTTGTTTTTCCTTGTATTATATGGTTGTATTTGTGTTTAAGTGCTCTTTATTGTTTGTTTGCGATTTTAGTTGTACGTACACATCCGTATCCGTATGTGTTGGCTTTTATTTTTGTTTTTCTCTTTGTGATTTTTATCAATACATCCAATATTTATTATTGTTTTTATTATTATTGGCATCGTGTGTATAATGCGTCACTTTTTATTATTTTACCGTTGAAAAAAAAATAACCATTTCCTCGCTCTCTCTCTCTCTCTCATTTATTTCCTTTTTAAAAAAGTTTTTGTTTGTTTGTTTGTGTGTGTGTGCTTGGCATGAAAAATTTATCACTGATTTTATGGACAAATTTTGTTGTTGTTGGTTGAATTTGTTTTTTTTTTTCTCTTCTCTTCTTTAGATTGCTTTGCTTTATAATTTATTGTCATTTAGTTGAACCGAAACGTTTGTCGACAACCTGGTGTTAATAGTGTTTTCCATAGGGTTTGTCATTTAGTGGCCTCAAAGTCGCCGTTGTGGCAAGGCTAGTTAGTGAAAAAGGTTTGCCTGCCATTTACGACTGTGAATCACTGTTTAACAAGCGAAGAACACATACAAATTGTCCACACTCTACTATAGGGTGTTTTTATAGAGGTATAGAACTTTAAGTTGCAATAAAACAACGATGGATTATTCGATTGACATGAATTTTATTTATCCGAAAGATAATCTTGTGGCATTACATTTTAAATATGATTTCTGGCATATGACCGCCACGGCTGGCGCGGATGTCGACCAATCTGGACGTCCAATTTTCGATGACTATTTCCAAAATTTGTGGGCGTATATCGGCAATAACGCGGCGAATGTTGTCTTCCAAATGGCCAAGCGTTTGTGGCTTTACCGCATAGACCAATGACTTTACATAGCCCCACAGAAAGTAGTCTAGCGGTGTTAAATCACAAGATCTTGGAGGCCAATTCACAGGTCCAAAACGTGAAATTAGGCGGTCATCAAACGTGTCTTTCAATAAATCGAAATAAAATTGCACTATTTGCAAGCGTTGTTCAGGCGTGAGTCTATTCATGATGAATTGCCAAACCAAACTGAGAATAAATCACTTGACAGCTGTTAAATCGGCCGCCATCTTGAAAAGTAATGCCAACTTAAAGTTCTATACCTCTATAAAAAAAACACCCTTTAGAACAGCACTACAGCACGATTTTGATCGTTATAATCTACCTTTTAAGCAAGAGATTGATTGCCAAGATTATAAAGATATTTGAAGAGACTGGAAGCATTACAGATGTCAGGTCAGGTCTGTGGATCGTTGAAATCTAGGCACTACCGCAGGTATCGCTTCAGTTACAGAAGGTATGATGGATAATTCGAATTTGTTGGTACTAAGCCTAATTCCGATTTTGAAACGTAAAAATGTAGAAGCCTTTAGTAGCAACCATGCTGTGTTGCCCTGCGTCCTGCCCTGTAGAGCAACAGTGGTGTGTTAAGTATTGCTATACGGGCTTATGTTTTAAAAAATCAAATATTTTCACAATATTTCAGATAAACGGGAAATATAGAGAGGTCAGAGGTTATTTAAGCAATTGATTCCATTTTTTTGTGCCATAAAAATTTGGCACTTTGTACCGTGTTTATGCCTCTTTTTGAGAGCAGCATTAATATTAATCATACGCCCGCTATACTTTAATTGCTAAAACAAACACGTGAAAGGCGTTAACGTTGTCTCTGCTGATTATTTGATTTATTTTCTTGCTCATTCATGTTTTCTGTGCTTCATTTTATTTTATTTGTTGTTGATTTCCAATAAGATTTTCATCAAATTTTAATACAGCGTTCTCAACCCAAAAACGGAACAGAATGCAGACAACTGCCAGCACATTTTACCAAGAAAATATGTTTGTAAGCGTAAGTATTTGTGTGTGTGTGATATGTTTTAGTAAAAGTAGGTGGTTTTATTTAAGCGATAATACATCCTATCCTTTAAAAAGGATGTTTTTTATATGTACAATAATTTGGAGTTAAAACCAGTGATTACCCGGTGATTGACAAGGCAATCAGTCATGCAGACTAGCAGTGATTTAGTCTGTTGTTACGTATGCTTTTACATTTGATTTGATTTGGTATTAAATTGAAATTTGTTTTTCAACATGATTTTATATGGTATGGGTGGCGCCTTAATGCAGCATCAAAAACTTCAGAGGTATTCTTTCCTGCGAAGAGGTTACTTAGAGGTTACTTAGAGGCAGACTGCACACTCTTATCAGCATCATAGTCCCAATTCCATTTGGGACTATTGAATGCTGCTTTTTAGTGCTCATTTTAGGGAATCAAAGCATGCCATGGTGCCAATGGTGTGTATAAACTTTTGTGGTTGCAATACAAGAATTATGCACTGGAGTTGAATAATCGAAGTCGCCGTGGTCTAGTAGGTAGTGTGTTGGCTTATTAGACGAAAGGCCCGAGTTCGAATCCCAGGTCAGACATCAAAACGAAATGTGAAAAAATATTTCTTCGGCGACTTCTGGCAAAAACTCTGAGAGTAAAAATTGCCATGAAAAGCTTCTCAAAAAATCTGTCGTTTGGAGTCGACTTTAAACTGTAGGTCCCGCCACTCATGTATAACATTGACGCACACAACATGAGTGGTGTTGAAAAGCTAGGCCGTAATCCTGACTGAAGGGTTGTAATGGGCAATTATGTATGTATGTATGTATGTATGTTGAATAAGATACAAAGGCTTGTATGTGTTGGTAACAGCGAGACAAAGCGAACGTGGAAACGGCACTGGATAGATAATAGTGAGGGCCAGAACAATGGAGACTAACACAATATTCATCAGAAGGCATCAAAGAACTGATAGTTCTCGACACCATTTTCTTGTTGTAGATAGATGGGTCTAAGGACAGATATTACGACAGCAGCAGAATTGTTTACTAACAGAGTAAAATATTTCGAGACTAACACGATATTCATCAGGTGGCATGGAGGAACTGACATTTCTCCTCTCGGTTTGCATACCAAACCGAGACTATAACAACAAACTTAAATATCGAAATATATTTCTTCAATACACACAACTACATACATACATCAGATTTCATTAGAGAATATAAGTACGAAATAATGATTTTCAAGTTTAACATTTTGTTGTTGTATATAGATGGGTCTAGGGACAGATATTACGACTACAGCAGAATTGTTTATTAACAGAGTAAAATATTTCGAAACTAACACGATATTCATCAGGAGGCTTCAAGGAACTGATAGTTATCCTCTTAACTATGCCGAATATCTTGCAGCGAGACCATTTTGTTGTTGTATCAAAATGGGCCGAGCAGCAGAATTGTTTACTAACAGAGTAAAAATATTTCGAGAACACAAAGAAACTTGCAAACAGCAGCCTGTAGCATCGAAAGAAGTGTCGTAGGAAAACGATCTGACAGTTAGGCTCTCATATATACGACCAACAAGTTGGATAAGTTAGGCGGAGAAAATAGTATCTCCAACTCCTAGAGCTCTTGTCTTGTGAAAATTCATATCAATAAGCAGGCACATGAGATCGTGGGGAGGAAAGCTTTTGAGAAGTGGGAAGAGAAGAGAATGATTCTTAGAACACATACTTTGTTAGGTTAGGTTAGGTCGGAGTGGCAGCTTTGATATCGCAAAGCTCACTTGAGCACGCATAGCGGCCCGTTGTGATGCCACGGGTGAACGCAGTCCCTGTACTGACCAAGTTCCACCAAAATCAGGCAAGAGGAAGAAGTTGGTCAGCGCAAGGGCTGCACACATACTTTGTACGTGTTAAGGAATTCCACAAGGAAACACTTGAATGCGTATAACGTACAAGGCAGCAAGTATTTCTTGCACAAAAATTCATGATGTTAGTGTAGTGGAATAATTCGCTCACTTAAGGCTGATTCATGAATATAAAACTCATGATATACAACAACAACAACACCAGCAGCAATAACAAAGGAAAATAAAAATTATTCAAACATTAGAGAGAGAGAGAGAGAGAGAGAGAGAGAGAGAGAGAAAATCAAAGAAAACAAGCAATAAATGACTCTCAAAGTTAGTATAAAGGATAAGAACATACATAGCTAAAGAACAGAGAAAAAAAAAATGCAAAAAAAATTTAGTGGCCAGAAGCCAGGAAAACAAGAAGAAAAATCCACTCACGATGGACTCTTGCACAAAAAAGAAAAAAATAAATAAAAATGATGATAAAAAGCGGTTAAAGAACAATTTATAAGCAAATGTTGAAAATAAAACAAAGCAGAAAAGAGCGAAAGACGGAGAGAGAAAATGTTCACAAGTTTAAAGGGATTACTTGTTGGTTAATTTATGCATAAAAAAACAAAGCAAAACAAAATAAAACAAAACAAAGCAAACCCCAACTAAGGAAACATGCAAATCCCCAGGGTTAATTTAAAAAAAGTTAAACGTTTGTGCTTGTGTATGTGTGTGTGAGTTTTTGTTTGTTTGTTATAAAAGGGAGGGTTAATAAAAAACATTACAAGCCGGCCATTAAAATCAAAATGATAACGGTTTTGTTAGCGTGCTTGTTATTTTTTGTTTTGTTTTATTTTTAAACTGGCCATTAAAGCATGGCCCGCTGCTGTTTAAAGATTATAAATCATCATGTAAACTTAAGCGATTCGTTATTAAGTTAAGTTATAAAACAAAAATTTATCAAAAAAAAGAACAAGAAATTGTTCTGCAAGATTGTGTTCCTTTTTTAAGGAAATGTTTTTCTGAAATTTTTAAATTTTCAAAACAAAAATCATAATTTTTGAGGTTGAAATTAATTTATTACGCAATCGACACCTAACGACAACAACAGGTGGTAATAATATCGTGCCTGATCATGATTATCATGTCATATTCATACAGATGACAAGTGTGATCTGAGCAATGTTCACAGCTTATGTGCTGCTGGTCAAAACTGCCTGGACATACCTACATACATACATACATATTTGGCCATTACAACCCTTCAGTCAGGATTACGGCCAGCTTCTCACACCACTCATGTTGTGTGCCTTAATTTTTATACTTGAGTGGCGGGACCTACAGTTTAACGTCGACTCCGAACGACTGATTTTGAGAAACTTTTTCATGGCAGGTTCATTTACTCGCAGCATTTTTGCCAGAAATCTGCTGAGAGGATAGGTTAGGTTAGGTCGGAGCGGTAGCTCTGATATCACAAAGCTCACTTGAGCACGCATAGCGGCCCGTTGTGATGCCACGGATGAACGCAGTCCCTGTACTAACCAAGTTCCACCAAAATCAGGGAAAAGGAGGAAGTTGGTCAGCGCAAGGTCTGCACAACAGAAGCACGACTACCCCGCACTGGAAAACCAGCCAGAAAGTTTGATGAACGAAGCTATATCCTTGATGTCAAAAGATGATAGCTCCGTTAAGCTAACAAGGAATGGGGAGCCAAATAACCTATATCTACACCTAGCAAGAGACGGGCACTGGCAGAGAAAGTGAACAACAGTCTCCTCTTCCTCAGTGGTCCTGCATCCACGGCAAAAGTAGTTGAAAGGAAGCCACATTCTTTCCGCGTGTCTACCCATGACGCAATGGCCTGTAAGCACGGCCACTGTAGTCGAGATGACATCACGACCAAGACCAAGTAATCGGTTGGTACGCCTTCTATCCATCTTGGGCCAGGTGAGTCTAGCGGTGGAGCAGGACTCCTCATTGACCCAGGATAGGTTGGCGTCCCGAAAGAACCTCCGCGCAATGGTCAGCTTGACCGAGGCAAGTGGCATACCCAATTCAACAGAAGAGGATTCCGGAAGGAGCGCACCAGCTCTGGCGAGCTCATCTGCCCTACAGTTTCCCGGAATTCCACTGTGGCCGGGGACCCACACCAGAGAGATACTGGTGAAGCGCCCCGAGAGAAGGTCGAGACAGCGGCGACATTCCCTAACGATCCTGGAGTTAATCACGGAACCCGATAGAGATCCTATCGCTGCTGAGAGGAAGTCGCCGAAGAAATATTTTTTTTTTTCATATTTCGTTTTGATGTCTGACCTGGGGCTCGAACCCGGGCTTTACGTCTAATAAGCGAACACACTGCCCACTAGACTACGGCGACTACTGCCTGGACATCGAACATACATATGTAAAAAGGGTGACGAAAGAGATGCCAGATTGTCTTCTAAACCCATTACCTATGTCATCAAATGGACACAAACATACATACATATGCGTTGTGTTCATTTTGTTATCTGCTCTGGCCTAATTGTGTTGCAATTTCTAATAAGATTTCCAAAAAAAGTGCTTGGGACATTGGAAAATAAACTACAATCCGCAGCCAATCCACTAATGAGCTGTATGAACTCTTTAGTAGTTGCCATAGTCTAGTAGGAAGTGTATTGGCTTATCAGACGTGAGGCCTAGGTTCAAACACAAGGTCAGAAATCTCCAACAAAACGAAATAAGAAAAAATATTTCTGCGGCGACTGCATCTCAGCAGATTTCTGACAAAAACTCTGAGAACAAACAAAAAATTGCCATGAAAAGTTTCTTAAAAATCAAAGTTCCTTCGCAGTCGACTGTAATTCCCGCCACTCATGTATAAAATTAAGACACAACACAAGTGGTGTGAGAAACTATGTTGCGATCCTGACTAAAGGGTTGTAAAGACCAATTATGTATGTATGTATGAAGTCCTTAATGAAATGGACGTTATGCAGTGCACTACTATCCAGCGGCTTTGCTGGTGTTGTACGAATGGAAGAGGATGTTTCGGCAGGATGGTTATGTTGTAGCGCGATCCTACTGTCGTTTATGCCAGCACAATGTTCTGTATGGTTAATGATCATTAGCGACACAACATGTATAAACAAATGAATATCAAATAACATAAACAAGTGTGTCGTTGACATAATTCTGAGCATTGACTCTCGCTGCTTTAAACGCGTGCTCGGGCCGACAACACATTGTGTGCATGTTGTTGTTGTTGTTGTGTATTCTCCGCTGACCAGCGTGGGAATTATGCTTTGTTTGCATTACTGGTGTTGGGCTGAGGGCTTGGATCGTGCTGCATACACACAAACTCTTGTATTGTTAATTTTTAGAATATAGGTCATTGAGACATTCAACCAAACATATGTAATAAGTTTAAGTACTATATAGAATTAAGGGAGCTGATTCGAAATTGTCGGATCAGCTAAAAAAACTGTATAAAAGAGGAAATAATTCCCAAACCAATTTCAATTGAATAAAGCATACCAAGCTCTTCACTTGAGCTTTCTAAACCTGCAAATATTCAATCTTATATCGCAACGTCCTACAATGTGATGCAGAGATTACCAGATGTCGGCGTAGGGGATGACCTTGCCAACGAGGAAGCCCTATCATCGATTGATTGTGACCAACTAGCGAATTCCCGCTCAAGAAGCAGAGTCGCCAGAAAAGATGTGTTAAGGCAGGCAGAAATCCTTTAATCCGGGTTTTAATGGCTCATTAAGCCATTATGAACAATCCTTTTTCAGACGATTATAACCAATCAATAAACCAATCAAATTTTTAGTGTCAACTTTAGTACTTCAGGCATTCACTTGAATTCAATAATTAAACAACTATTCTGGAGCACACTTAAGCATCTTTGCCTGACAAGTGCTTTAGGAAAATGCTTCACAAAACCCAGCCATTGAAGTGAGTTTGTGAGAAAAACAAAGAAAACCTCTCCTTTACAACTCAAATACCAGAAAAATGTCAAAGAAATTTCATCATGTTAAACAAGAGATCTTTGAATTAAAATTCCACTCTGTTGTTTCTAATTGATCTCTAAATGGCTTTAAATTAACGGTAACAAGAAGACAATGCTAAAAGGACAAACATACACTGTCTACCTATGTATTTAGCTCGTAGCTTAATATTCCTGAACTGAATTGTGTTGAAAATTTTTATTTCAAAAAAAAACACTTGCAACTCACGTTCACAAACTTTATTTTCCATTTCCTTACCTGTCTGCAAGCAATTTCTATAAGACACACATACCGACATATATACCTACAAATACACCAACACAAACGAACACAGCCAGAGTAATTGTGTAACGAAATTATCGTTACAAAGAAGAAGAAAAAAACAAAAAATTAAATGAAAAGTTCGATACACGAACGAAAAAACGAACAACAACAACAATTGATTGCGATTGTGATTGCGATAGCGACACAGCAATTGTTACTGAGACACTAAAGGCAGCGCCCGTTATTATTGTCTTTCTGACTGCCTGACGCCTGGTGAGATTCATTGAATGAATGAACAAATGAACGACGACTGCACGACGACTGGAACGCCTGAATAGATTTTCAAGATAATCCAGTAGTAGGTGGTGGTTATCTGAAGATGAAATTGATGAAAATCAAATAAAGCACAATGTCACCGCCGTTTACACCCTGGCTGTGCTAGTGTGTCACAGTGGATCTTGGTAAATACAATTACTCACGCAACATTCAGCAACAGTAACAATAAGTACAACAACAACAACAACAATATTGCTATATACAGTTTATTCATTTAGTCAGTCAGGTGTACATAGCATTCAGTTACCCATGGTTTCTTATAATGCCCCTATGAAGTGTTATTAACGTACAGGGGCAAACGTCTTAAAACACACGTTTCGCTAACAGACTGTGACGTAAAAGTGTAAAGGATTTTTATTAGGGCGGCACAAACATTTTAGAAAGTGCTGCTTTGAAAACATTATTTTGTAGCAATATTTAGTCCTGTTCCACAAGGAAAAAACAATTTTAGCAAGCAATAGGAACGATAGCCTTATCTTAGGGCTGCAGTAAATCCACTAATGCCCTACAAACTAAACAACTTTTTCGTCCTTAATATTGAAAACAAACGAAAAATTAATGGACTTCTATCTGAGGTTGGAAGTAATCGCTCTGAATCAACTGCACGGAATACCATTTAACTACCAACAGAGCAAATGCGACAGCACTAAGGAAATGACTCTCAGCTCTAAGCTCTTCCTTCCTAAGCAAAGCAAACCGTATGGTTAGTGAAACAGCACTCTCAAATGGTAAAACGGATCCAGCAATAGTAAAATGGTTAGACTTGAATGTTTAAACAGAAGTCAAGTGCCCTTATAACGGTGTACTATTCTCCCTACTATGACCTGCTGTACTTGAGCTAATTAAGCTCCTTAAACGGAGGATGTATAGGAATGACGTATGAGGACGACATTTTAACGATGACTGTGACAGTAGTCTAAGGATGATTGATGACCTGATGCAAGACTTCCTTAGCATAAGATAAGAATGATGTAGGTCGAAGAGATTATCAATCATTCCTGCGAGGATAACCATTGTTTTATCTATCAGGAAGAAGGTGGCGGAATTACGCATTTTAAAGACAAGCGGCAGCTTTAAGAACCAAAAGAAGAACTGAAGTACATGACCATGTCACATACAGCAAGAGTAGGTGAAGTTGGAATGAAATAAAAGTCATAACAAACGATAGAATCGCGTGAAAAAAAGCCCTATACTCTCTACAGGAGTAAAGAGGAAATAAAGAAGAATAACTTCAATTACTAAGTACAGAGTTGTACTCGGCAATTTCTTTCGTTACTGTACTCAAACGTTAGCTGCTAAGGATTTATAGCTAAATTTCCAAAGGACATCTGCGACATTGCCGCCAAACAAGTCATCAACAAATTTATTTTACTATAAAAAAGGCCAGTCATCGTCAAAATTATTACAGAAAATGCATCTCATCGTCGGATTTACTATAAAAAATGCAAGTCATCGTCAGATTTTCTATAGAAATTGCAAGTCGTCGTCAAATTTACTATAAAATATGCAAGGCATCGTCAAATATTCTATAGAAAGTGCAAGTTATCGTCAAAATTATTACAGAAATGCAAAATTACTATAAAAAATTCAATTTATCGTCTAATTTACAATAGAAAATGCACGTCATCGCCAAAATTATTATAGAAAATGCAGTTTATCGTCAAATATACTATAGAAAATGCAATTTATCGTCAAATTTACTATAAAAAATGCATGTCATTGTCAGATTTTCTATAGAAAATAAAAGTTATCGTCAAATTTACTATAAAAAATTCAATTCACCGTCAAATTTAGTATAACAAAATTGCAAAATGCAATTTATCGTCATATTTACTATAAAAATGCAAGTCATCGTCAAATTTTCTATAGAAAATGCAAATCATCGTTATATTTATTATAAATTGTAATTCATTGTAACATTACTTTAGAAAATTCAAGTTATCGATAAATTTACTGTAGAAAATGCAAGTGATCGACAAATTTTAGTGTAGAAAATTCAAGTTATCGATAAATTTACTGTAAAAAATGCAAGTGATCGATAAATTTACTGTAAAAAATGCAAGTTATCGATAAATTTACTGTAGAAAATGCAAGTGATCGACAAAATTATTACAGAAAATGCAAGTTATCGATAAATTCACTGTAGAAAATGCAAGTGATCGACAAATTTATTCTAACAAATGCAATTTATTAGACGTAGTTCGAATTTAACTATTAATAAGTGTTTTTTAATAAGTGTTGCCCCCTAATGCCAATTTCTTTTGTTTTTTTTTGCACTTTCTTCACAAGACCTTTATGACTTGTTCTTATCGTTGTTGCTAGTATTGTTGCTGTTTTTTAAATACAGCTCAAAAAGGCTGGTAATGAATGTAGCGAACCATAAAATAAAATAAACATTGCCTTTGACAAACATTGACAGAAAAGTAAATTATTTTCTTCGTTTTTCTTTTTTAATTTTTTATTGTTTTATACATTTTTATGGCTGTTCAAGCAATACTTTTATTCTCGTTTGCTGATGTAACGAGTAATGTAAATGAAAAACAAAAAAAGGGGGCAGAAGCAAAATAAAACTGCTTCAATTATTTGCATTACAATGCCCAAAAAAGAATTGAAACAGAATTTTACATACAAATTGAGAACAATGCCAAGTAATTTATTTATTTATTACACAACAACGAACGAACGAAAGTAACAGCAACAGCAACAGCGAACAAAACATTTGTAGCAGCAACATTTGCAGGATTTTTAACACTTCACTTGCAAACAGAAAAACCACAACCACAATTTGGCCTGTTGGAGGACATACACGTAAATATACAACGTTATTCCAAGAATTTAAGAAATTGAGATGAAAAATTTAAGTGATTTTGGCCACGTTGTATGTAACGCAATACCTGATAGACTTGTTACGTCTTAATTTTCGTCTCTTTTATTTGGGATTTAGGTTAAGAGATAAACAACATATTGAATTTCAATTACAACACACACTCTCTCTCTCTCTCCTGCTGTTAATCGCCCTCAAACAGTAATGCTTCAGACGATACACTTTTAATATCGTTGTCATTGATATTTTCTTCACATACTTGAAGACGGTTTGGGTGTGGAGAGAGAGAGAGAGAGACCATCTTTCAAGAATGAATGCCTTTAATTTGAAGTCAATAATAAAAAGCAAAATCTAATCAATCAATCAATAAATGCTTTACAAGTCTAAAAAAAATTGTAGTTGTTGTTGTTGTTTTTTGTTATATTTTATCGATATTCAGCATGCTGTTCATTTCTACACTCTCTCTCACATTTCTTGTGCTACATGTTTACTGTGTATTTGGCCCCAATGTGGTGTATGGGAAAAAAGAAATGAACTGACTACAGTTACCTTGGCTAAGAAGTGTAAAAAGAACGTAATATATTTGACACTGATTGAAAGCTTAAAGTATAAAAAATATAAAATATAAAATGAAAATGAAAAAATAAAAATAAACGAACCAAGTCCAGTCATGTACCTATAATTGGCAATAAATTTTAAGGGGCGGGGTGGGGTAAAAAAGAAGAAAAATTCTCTGGAGAAAACTTTATTTAAATAGTGTGCTTCAGGTACATTTTTTATGTGCCATATTAGAGATTCAAAACGTGTTCTTTAGAAAATTCACTTGCAATCATTATTGTTTATGTGCAAAAAAACTTTTGTAAAAGGTTGGGCAGCAGGACATTAACTGTGAAACTTTAATAGAACAGACGGACGACAACAATCGGAATTACTCAAGACAGTTGTCATTGCAAGGGTGAGAATTCTGTTCTCTTTCATAAGCAGTTATTGAGAAACAAAATAATTAATGCAGCGGCGGGTGAGAAATACAAATGTTTCTTACTTCTAAAAGGCACTTACTTACTTCAGAAGTCGCCGTGGTCTAGTAGGTAGTATGTTGGCTTATTAGACGAAAGGCCCAAGTTCAAATCCCAGGTCAGACATCAAAACGAAAATTTGAAAATATTTCTTCGGCGACTTCCTCTCAGCAGATTTATGGCAAAGGCTCTGAGAGTAAAAATTGCCATGAAAAGCTTCTCAAAAAAATCTGTCGGTCGGAGTCGACTTTAAACTGTATGTCCCGCCACTCATGTATGATATTAACGCACACAACACGAGTAGGTGTGAGAAGCTAGGACGTTGTACAATGGGTCAATTCGACCACCGGGTACTGTACTTGTCATAGTTGACAAGCACACGTCCTCTAACCTAACCTAAAAGGCAAATGGGACCTCTTAGGTTAGGTTAGAGGACGTGTACTTGTCAATTAAGACAAGTACAGTACCCGGAGGTCGAATTGACCCATTGTACTATGGGACCTCTTAAAATCCCCCTTCATTACTGACTGGTGGTTAGTTAAAATGTGACAATATGAACTGCCTGTACATATCCAGTGTGACCTGCAAAATTCATAAGATTTTCGTCGTCGTACCTTCTCCCTCGTAGGGACTGCTAGCATGGCTGTGGCATGACCTGTTCATGGCAATGTGGTAAATTTGATTTTATGTTGTTCGGTCGCAGCGAAAGTCACCGTAGAGAAGGAGCTTGTCTACATTGAAAGAACCAAGGAATCTCTGTCATCGATTGGCGTGACAAACTGACGAAGGCGAACAAGCAACAGGGGCTAAAGGCTTAGAACGATGTGTTAATGCAGCGCCAAAATCCGTTAATTGGGTTGTTAAGTAAGTTCTTTGATCGAATAATACCTACATAACCTCGTTTACTATTTTGTAAGCGATAAGTACATACATACAGTGAGCGCCATAAGTGAGTCAACACCCACTATAATTTTAAATTTTCTATTATGTTCTTAAGTATAAAAAAAAGTTCCTCTTTCATGAATTGTTGTTTTTGTTTTAACATTTTATAAGTAATAAATAAACGCGTTTATTTTTGAAAATTTATTCGACTATTCTCATTTACTTTTCTCGCTATCCTAAGAAAATGAATTATTTCAGTGGTGTTTACTCACTTTTGACGCTCACTGTACATACATACATAATTGGCCATTGGTCAAGATTACAACAATTTTTATTTCCTATCAGAGTTTTTGCCACAAGACTGCCCAGAGAGGAAGCCTCAGAAAGAAATATTGGGGTTTGAACAGTGGCCTCACGTCGAATAAGTCAACACACTATATAGTAGCGTGGGGTAGTCGTGCTTTGGATTTGCAGATCTTGGATTCGGGGCAACTCGGTCTGTACAGGAACTGCGTTCAGCTGTGGCCTCACAATGGGCCGCTATACGAAAGCAATATGGTCGTCAAATATAACAACAATAGCAAGAAGCTCGTGAATAAGAAATCTCGCATTTTTATTTCCGGCTAAGCAAAGATATGAAAACACAATACATCATCACACCCACACTCACACACACACACACATACAGTTTAGAATTCAGTGGTATTATGACTAAAGCACAGTTAGAGCGTTAGAGAGAGAGAGAGAGAGAGAGTTTATTGCATGTGCATGTGTTGGTTAGTTAAAGCATGTGTTTCTTCAATATTTACGTTCTTTTGATGGCTTTTTTCTCTCTCTCTCTTCTTTTTTGTGTTTGTGTGTGTGGAGTTTTATCATCTAAAGCGCTAAATAAACTCATCTTCTACAGAGTAAATATCATAAAAAAAAACGAAACCAAGAAGGCCAGCAAAAACTGGCAATAAAATTGGGAGGTAGGGGGTGGAAAAAAAGAAACAAACTCAAGCAGAATAAGTAGTACTCAAAATTATTATTAAAAGTGTAATAAATAAGTACTGTCCCCGTTCCCTCCTTCTCTCTCACTCTCTATCTTTCTCCCAAGATGTCTTGTAAATCTTTGCCAAGGATATTGTATTACACAGACACAACATAAAATGTGCAGATTACAGCTGAGATATTGATATTCAAACGTAATAAAATTGGAAGAAAAATCGAAAGAAAAAATATCAGAATAAAACGAAATTCAATAAACAATAATAAAAACAACAGCAGGCATCAGCATAAGCAACTGACTAAAAAAGAGTGCCTCAAATGAGAAGCCATTCATTCGTTCACTCGTTCATTCATTCATCCATTTATGCTGTTATTTATTCAATCACTGTGAAATTGTAAAGTTTTCTTAAGGAATTCCTTTCAGTTTGTTTCTTTACTTCTCTCCAAAAGGAAGGAAACAATATTTAGAAGAAAAGGAAAAACATTTCCATCAACAGCAGCCATTTATTTTTAAAGGAATTTCAAAAACGTTTTTTATTGAAAGTCATCTTTTAAACAGATTTCTTTGTAAAGAAGACTCATAAATATTATACAGGATTTAAAGGCGATACTTCTTTCTATTTAACAAAAAAAAATCAAGGCAGCCAGAAGAGTCCAGAATATTGCAATAAATTCTTATTATTTTATGAAATCCTTTGGTTGGTAAATGTTGTCCTATAAGACTCAGTAGTAACAACAAAAGATTTCCGCTTCAATCATTTATTAAAAGGACAGGGGGACTATAGCGATTTCACAATCAATGTCTGTTTAGCTGGAGAAAGTCAAAACTATGAAACTGGTCACGTAGTTCAAGTAGGAATAGATGCGGCGCCTGTAATCAAATGGCCGGGTAATCCTGTGCTGCATTCACAGCACTGTAATGCCAAGGGAAATGATAACGCTAATGATGATGCTCATAATGGGACCTTACTGGGACCTATCCAGTATTCCATAACCCTATGCAAGAGACTTAACAAGAAGTTTTGCGCAACTTCCTACATTAGGCCAATGGCAGACAGTGGAATCTTGCCCGCGCTACGAATACCGACGAAATTTCCTGGAGAGGACAATCGGATCGCAGGTGACTCCCGATAACGTGGTTAACCTGATGCTAACATCATGCGAAAACTGGAACGTGTTATGTTCATTCGCGAAGGAAGTTCTAGTACAACAGACGATAATAGAGAGAGCAAGAACAGCACTCGCTGAATCTTTACCTCGCCCGATGTAATACTTGATTGTGGTCTCGGGGGAGAGGGGGCGACTTAATGGAAGTGTGACGAACTAGGTTGGGTTTAGAACGTACGCGTTTAGCAAAGCAGCGAGTAAGTCTTGCGGCGAATCGTGCACATTGTGTAGACCGGGCTACGAATGTCTTTTGAAGATTCCCAGCCTTTAGCTCGCATAGCTATAAAAAAAAAGACAGTGGAATCTGGCAAGAGAAGGAACATATTTAAAGTTGTGGCAGCAGTATACACTGGACAATGAATGCATTGGTAAAGAAAACTGTAAGTAATGACTTCTGCCGTAATTGCAGAGACAAAAAAATGATATTGAGAATCGAGGTTGCATATTTAATGTGGATAGTATTATGTTGAGAAATAAAGAAAGTTTTGAGGCACTATTTGCTATACTCAATTTGTTTCTCTCTAATCTTCATTGGAAGCTGTCTGTGATAGCTGGCTGTGATAGCAGCGACATGCGGGGTATGAACACGCTATAATATAGGGAAACCATAGACTTAGTAAGCCTGAATAATTTTCTCGATGATACGACTTTATTTTAACTTTCCCAAATCGACGTCGTAGTCTAGTAGATAATGATAGAGATCTATGGCAGTATGATAACCCTTACTTTTTTGGCCGGCAATTAGAGTACATACATCGCAGCCAATCTAAAAATTCCTTAAGAGTGAGTACACAACACCCAAGATTATCCAAAAAAAAACGCGTTTGTCTCTTTTGGAGATAGCCAGGCATTGGATGGATTCCTTGAAATGGAGACATTGAGGGCTGTTATAAGAGAAAATACGAATAAATTCCTACGTGAGATGGGTATACATCTACTGAGTGGCAAACGAATAACGCGACACAGAAATTCTGTTCATTTGCAAACGAAAGATAGGATAATGAACCGACTTGTGAGTTAAACCTTTGAAATTATGTAAACTTAAATCGATGTAGTTTAGTAGGTAGTGAGTTGGCTTATTAGACGTGAGGTCACACTTTAAACCCCCAGCTCAGCCTCTCTAACAAAACGAAATATGAAAAAATATATCTTCGGTGACTATCTCTCAGTCGATTTCTGGCAAAAACTCTGAGAGTAAATAAGATAAAATTGCCTTGGGAAAGGCTTCTCAAAAAAATCTATCGTTCGGAGTAGACTCTAAACTGTAGGATCTGCCACACATGTATAAAGATAACACATACAACGTACGTGGTGTGAGAAGCTAGGTTGTAATCCTGACTAAAGGGTTGTAATGACCAATTATGTGTGCATGTATGTATGTATGGTTCGAAAAAACCAGACGGAGATCATGGCCATAGCGAAAGCGAGGGATTATCCCTGAAAATTACTAAATTTCCTCGGGCAGATAATCTGTAATCAAGTCCCTCGCGAATATCACGCGCTGGCTCGGCCATGTCGTTCGAATGAAGGAGGACGCTCCGGCGAGGCGAGTATTTGATGCGGGGATCAGCGGAAGTCGGCGAAGAGGACGACCTTGTATCCGTTGGAAGGACCAAAGTGAGGAAGCCCTGCCATCGATTGGTGTGACCAACTGGCGTAGGCGCGCAAGAAGCAGAGGCGCCTGTAAGGATGTGTTGCGGCAGGCCGAAATCCGTTAATCGGGTTGTTATGGCCAATTGAGAAGAAGAAAAAGTACGTCCTCGCTCATTAAGTATTCGAATATTTCTCAGGGAAACTTTAGATCATGTGAATTATGTGAATTCCAGGACAGAGGGAAACGGTCTAATATGTCCATGCTGATGAAGCAGTTAATCTCCGATGTAATTCTTCAGTTATTTTACTGTGAGACTTGATTTTGTTGGCAACATGACGATTCTAGCCATATTGCTAGGCTTTGCTGTGGACTGTTATGAATATAAAGAGAGAACTGATTATCGTCTTTTTTTAAATCGCATGACCTGCTATCGTACTATTTCAGTTCTCACAGGCCACTAATCTATAGGAAGGCATGACACCAGTAGGCGAAGTATACCCTAGTTTGTGGATCAAAGGAGAATAGCCGCTGCTTCCATGAAAAGGTGTAGCTTCTTGACATTTCATGTTCTGTCAGCTTTGACTGAACACTTCAAAATAAGATTTATTTTGTAGATTTCATGGTTTCCTATCACAAATGTTTGCTGCTCCGTAATGGATATAGATTTGTGGTATTACATTTGCCCTATGTCAGACCTAACTCTTCGAGGAGTGTGACCTAGCCACTTAGCCTAACCTAACTCATAGTTTATAGGCTTTGGTTTTAACTATGATGAGAATGAGTAATAATTTAAACATTTATTATTAAAGATAATGAATGAATGAATGAATGAATGAATGAATGAATGACTGAATAAAATACAATTTAAGAATAATATGATTTAATCTTAGTTGTTCTATTGTTTGGTATAAATTTTCATTTGATTTTCTATTTTTAATTGCCAAAAAAAAAGAAAGAAAATGGAGATAAAATCTTTAATGAGATTTTTTTTCTCTTCTTATCTACTGGCCAAGATGGGTTTCTTTTTGTTTATTGTCTATTCCAATAACACAATCAATATTAATTAATTATTGAATTACAAATCTTAGTGGCAACATATTTACTGTTATTGTTACTGCTATCTATCGATTGTCATTGTTATTGGTATTGTTACGAAGAATTATTTTTCGTTTTAGCCAAAAAAAAACTTCAGATTTTTTGCGAGTAAATTAAGTTTTCCCAACCAACAGCTACAATTACTCGTAAAACTTATACAATAAATAAATGAAAAAGATACATTTCTACAGATACAGATATGGATAGCACACATACACATCTGATAACATTTAAGTGTTGAATAGCAAACACTCAGATCAATGTGTGTTTCATAGGTACGAGAGAGAGAGAGAGAGAGGAGTTAATTTATAAGATTTTGGGTTGTATTAGGTTTAAGAGTACGAATAATAAAAAGAAAACGAAGAATAAGTATAGAAGAAGAATAGACTGGCCAATATAAAATGAAATGTATGAAGTAATGAAAATGTATGAACTTACCTGCTTTAAAATATTAGAAACACCTTAACCATCTGCTGCCATTGTGTGGATTCTTACAGCTTTAAAGATACACCGACTGAGATACACTATCTCTCTGTGGCAAATTTAAAGTAGCTTTTGGTTTAGCACAGATGCGTAGAATTAGTTGTGTGTGTGTGAGTGTGAAGCCGCACACTTAAATGCTTTCAAGTGTATAAAAGACATACGAGGGCTGTAATAAGAAATAAAATTTTTTTTTATGAAATTAAATAAAAATTAAGTCTGCATATCACTTTTAATAAATTTCTAGAAAAAACATGCTTTAAGTCTAGACAACAGACTAGGCAAATATGTGTGGAGAAAAACTTTAGAAAAACAAAAACAACAAGAAGGAACAAAGTCTAATCTACATGGCAGATGAGACAAAACCTTTTATCTACTCTGGCCTACGTAGCTTTTTAAAGTTCGAGCATCCCTATTTAACGAATGTGAGCACAGTCCTCTCTTTGTTTTCTAGATTTTACGTCTAGACAAAGTTCGCTGATGAAACTTGTAATTTTCGGCAGAAAGACCAAGATGGTTAGTGTCTCTACTAAGCTCATGTTCAGAAACAATATCGAAATCAAGATAAAGGACTGCTCGATACAGCTGAATAAAGGCAGTCCTGTTCAGGGAACACTTGTAAAGACACTCTTTAAACCACTGTAGTCAACATTTATGATTTGAGAAAATGTCTCAAAAATTATGGCCCATTTTTTTCTTCAAACGTTTTTTACGTTCTAGGTATTCATAGAATCTGGTTGTACGCTTTCAAAATGTTATTGTTTTTACATATGTTTTCTAACATTGCAGAGTTTAATGGAATAGAAAATTTAATAGAAATCCATTTGATTTTAATGTTCACAGACATATACACTACCCCCTCACCCCCCTACGAGCAATTTTTATGTTCTCTTTGCTCTCTCTCTCTCTGCAAAAAAAGAATAAACTTTCCTCATGGAAAAATAAAACAAAGTAAACATTACACCTCCAATGAGTGTGAAAAAGATACATATCTAATGTTAATCAATTGTC
This sequence comes from Sarcophaga rosellei, assembly GCA_930367235.1. Taxonomy (NCBI): domain Eukaryota; kingdom Metazoa; phylum Arthropoda; class Insecta; order Diptera; family Sarcophagidae; genus Sarcophaga; species Sarcophaga rosellei. The sequence continues at coordinate 6,309,875 of OV884020.1, read as the reverse complement.
GTGAGGACTGAATCCAAATGAAACAACATTACACACAAACCAGTATTCATTGCGTTTCTTGAGTCCGAGGATCTATTCTCCCAATGTCTATGTTTTTTTGCTTGAACCATCTGATTTTAAACACATGTATTCATTAGAAACGATAACGAAATTTTCCACTTATTTTGAGTGACTGTATACAAAAGGCCAACACCTTAAACACTACATGCCTATTTACAAATTTGCAAAGCATTCCTTCATGAATGCTCTAGGGATACTTTGTCACCTTTAAGTCTACATACTTGCCGTGTATGTCATACTCATACGCATTAAAAGAAATCGAATGTTAAAATTGAATGTCTAAAGTTACACATCCCTTCTCTCTCTCTCTAATTCAAGAGTGAAAGTGTATAAATGAAAGCAAAAAATTGTTTGTTTTAAAGCCTATCTTAAGGTGTCTGCAAGACGATATACAGTGAGCGCCATAAGTGAGTCAACACCCACTATAATTTTAAATTTTCTATTATGTTCTTAAGCATAAAAAAAAAATTTCCTTTATCATGAATTGTTGTTTTTGTTTTAACATTTTATAAGTAATAAATAAACGCGTTTTTTTTTGGAAATTTATTCGACTATTCTCATTTAATTTTCAGTGGTGTTTATTCACTTTTGGCGCTCACTGTAGTCGACGTGTGCTAGTGTGTGCCAAAGTGTTTATATCCGTTTTAACTAAAATTAAATGCAGAATTTAAACACTTTTATTCGCTATATCTCTTTCTCTCTCTCTCTCTCTCTCTTTTACTATCAATTCAAGTGTATGTATCTGTGCATGTACTGTAAGTGAGTGTATGTGGCTTAAGCATACATATGTATGTATGTGTGTGTGAATAATATAAATGCCTGGTATTCAATTATATTCCATAGAGTATTGGAAATACTCGTAAAAAAAGTGAGAAAAAATGTATAAAACTGTATAAAATGAATGAATGAATGAATGAATGAATAAATAAATAAATAAATAACGGTTTAATGTTCATGCATTAACAGTAAAGGGGGGGATATAAATTAATAAAAATACAACTAAAAACAGATACATTGTGTACTGTGTCTGCCTCTCAATTTTATTCTCCCAAAGAGATATTTTTTTGTATTTATTTATTTATTCATTCTCCTAAAGGTTTTATTTCTTTTTCTGATGGCGAATTATTTACACTCAAATGAAATATTAAAGGGAGTAAAAAACAAAAACCAGCGCAGTTTTCTTTTAATCTTTAAATAGTTTTGAAAATCAGGAGAAAAAAACATTCATTTTTAATGCATTAAGAATTAAAAAGAATTTGCCTTTTTTGCAAAGCAAAGTTATTTATTTAATATTAAATTATTTGATATAATAATTGGGGTTTTTATGTAATACATGTATAATCCTGTCTTTATAATACAATTGAAAGCGAAAAATCTTGTTAAAAGTGTCAACATGAAGGATAATACCCTGTATTAATGAAGACAAGCTTACCAATATAATAGCAATAGACAAAAGCATATCGTTGGTCTCATTTAGAAAGGCCCTAACTCACACTTTTTTCGAAATTGATTTTTTTGTGATTCCAATGCATTTAACACAAATACGCATTGGAATCACAAAAAAATCAACTTCGAAAAAAATTTGAGTTAGGGCCTTTCTGCATGAGACCAACGATATACTTTAGCCACACATATACAACATAATAGGTTATTACAACCCTTTAGTCAGGATTACGACCTAGTTCCTCACAGCACTTATGCTGTCTGCTTTACTTTTTATACATGAGTGGCGACCCCTACAGTTCAAAGTCGACTCCGAACGAAAGATTTTTGAGAAACTTTTTCATGACAATTTTTGTTTACTCTCAGAGTTTTTGCTAGACATCTGCTGAGAGGAAGTCGCCTACGAAATATTTTTTATATGCATTTCTTTTAGTTGGATATGTCTGACTTTAGCCACAGGTCTTACTGCTAGCCCAGTTGCTGTAGGGCCCCCTTTTGGTGGCACTCTACGTCTGAATTAAAATCTACCGATTTCGAATATGTATCACACATTGTTGTTAACCTTTAAAACAAGTGATAAATGTTAAACCCTTCCGCTAAACCCATAATGCTACATTACTATCGGTATAGTAGAAAACATAAAACCGGAACACGTTGTGTAACATTCATGATAGACAAAGTGGGCTATGGGCTTTTGTTTAACATGAAATGCTCATGGGTTTATCATGAAGAGGCTATCACTCATTGCCTAGAATTATGAATGGTTTAATGGGCAGGACCACTCTTGACGATTGTACTTCGAAAGAACTGATTGAAACTTAGAAAATTGATCGCACGTTGTTTCTCTATTGATGGGTGGAGAGATATACCACGCCCCCTACATTCTGCTTTTTTCCGGTTGAGTAGTTTAATTAAAACTTCCTAACTTTGTTCGAATGGATAATTGATACAAAGCATAGGGTAACTCGAGGAAGTTAAATCAATTAAGACAGATAAAATAGGATCACTCTCTGCGGCACTCTTAGGCTATGTGACAATCCATGCAGATGACATTGCGAGGATCGGTGAATTATCACACTTTTTGTCATCTTTTTGTGGTCTGGCGGCAAGAGATTTGGGTGGCGCAAAACCAGATGAGTATGAGAGATAAACTAAAATTATGTGGGGTAATACATACACACATACACACATAATTGGCCATTACAACCCTTCAGACAGGATTACGGCCTAGCTTCTCAACACCACTCATGTTGTGTGTGTTCATTTTATACATGAATGGAGGTACCTACAGTTTAACGTCGACTCCGAACGACAGATTTTGAGAAACTTTTTCATGACAGGATTATTTACTCTCGGAGTTTTTACCAGAAATCTGCTGAGAGGAAGTCGTAGAAGAAATTTTTTTTTTAAATTTCGTTTCGATGTCTGGCCTGGGGCTCGAACCCGGGCTTCACGTCTAATAAGCGAACACACTATCTACTAGACTACGGCGAGTTCTGGGGTAATTACAGTGTAAAAATATTTAGATCATGCCATCAGATTATCCAAAAGGAGATTGAAAACAGTAAACGCGCACTCTCGACCTTATTCACAGCACGGATTGCCCGTCTATTGTGTGGAGAATAAACTATCAGAACATTTAATTCAGACATGTGCGGCGGCATTAAAGCATCTCAGAAGGAAAGATCTGAGTTCGTATGAAGTATTACGTGGATAGGGCTGCCCTTACGTACACCGGATAAAATCTCAAAGTTTGTTAAGACAACAGGATTAGAGGTAACGTTATTGGGTATCTCCTAACTACAAATCTTTCCTCGGCAGTATTGACTGTAATTGGTTTTTTTTCTTAATATCTTGCGCTTGTTTTAATCCTTAATAATACCATGCTTAGGCTGTAGATATGCTTGAGAGTGTGTTGTAATCTTTTAATACAAGCCAAAAAAGAGATTTTTGCCCCCTCAAAATACCCAAAAAAAAAGGTTGACCAAATAACCAATGAAATCTTCAATTTTCTTTAGTTAGAGGTTATGTGGTTAGTTTCTTAATTGTGCTGGTATATCTGGCACATCTGTTGGAAATGGGGTATGATTTCTTAAGAGATTATTTGTGTTTATTTATACACATGTGGTAGGATGGTCGAGTCTCTGATGTCTTGCTCATCTGCCTTCTGTCTTTAAAAGTCTCCCGGCTTCGTTTAAGCCATTTTAATCTGCCTGTGTTAAGGCGTTAAAATGACAAATCTTTGTGTTTTTAACATTCATATTGGTGTTGTTGTGTTGTTCAAATGCAAACATTATACGCAATCCATCAAAATCCATTTCAAATAAGGATTTTTATTGCGAGTGTATGTGTGTGTGTATTTGCATTGAAACAGAAGTTACAGAAGGTAACAAAAAAAAAAACGGTAAACATGTTAAAAAGGAAGAAGCAATAAAAGGGTTATAAGGTCATCTACGTGACTTATATACATATGTATGTATGTATGTGTGTGTTAGCCATTCTCACTACATACTTATCAAAACATGCGTATGGTGCGTCGTGTGCATGTGTGTTTACAGATGTGTAAAGATATTTACAGTTCATTTGGATACCATTTCCAGTTGGGTTTTCATTTCATTTGTGATTCGTAAATAGACGGTTTCGTTTTCAAATTACTGTGTTTACTTGACAGTTTAATTTTGTGTTCAAATATTTGCTTTAAAAAAAAAAACAAAATTTGAAATGGGAAACACGTATTCTGAGGGCAATAAAATTAAAGATTTCATTAAAGAAAAATATTTTTTTTGTTTTGCCAGAAGACGACATACACAAGGGGGGAGGAGTAATAAATATAATATAATATGTAATAAAATAAAATGAAATTTAAAGAACAAGGCTTATCAGTTACATCAGTCAGCTTTACAGAGGAGGCATTGATTTCTTTTTATTAGTATTGCAGAGACTTTAGAGAAGCTACATATGTATGTAGTAACGCTTGACAACGTATTCTGAAGGTCGTGTGTTGGCTTATTAGACGAGAGTCCGTGATGTAAACTCCAGTCTAGACATCTCGAACAAAACGAAACATAAAAAATATCTTTTTCTGCGGCTTTCTCTCTATGCTCAAAGCTCTATGGCCGTATAAAAAAACACACTAATCTAATAATGCCTAAGAGTGCGTACACATCACCTAAGATTATACAAAAAACGCGAGTGCCTATGTAGGAGATAGCGAGGTATTCGACGGTTATACTCATACGGATTCCTTGAAACGGAGGCATTGAGGGCTTGTATAATAGAAAATGAATGAATTCGTATGTGAAATGGGTACACATCTGCAAATTGGCAAACAAATGATCCGACACAGAAATTCTGCTCAAAGGAAAGACGGGATAATGCACCGAATTGTGTAAAGATCAGACAAATCTGGTCCACTATGGTTATACCCCTAACCAGGGGAACCTCTACCACGAAGTAGATACGCCCTAAGGCTGGAAATGCCCTACAACGACTTCTGTAAAAGCTCTAATAAAGAGGGAAAGACGAGAAGAGACCACAAACTTATTCTCTGTCAGTATCCAACACTAAGAAACAAAGTATTCTTGGGAACACAAAATTTATTGACAGAACATGTCTAGTCCAAAATGATTTGGATAGAATCCACATCTTTAAAAAACTACTGGGATGGTTAGAAACTGACAGGTGTTTGGTCGATGGATTGGATTGGATTTAAATCGTAAAGTTAAACAGGTTGCACTTACAGAAACATACATTTATTAAAGCGCCGCGATTTCACAAATCCTTACAAAATTACAAAACTTATTACAACTTTTCCTTCTCCTAAACGACCTTCAACTTTGAACCAAACTATGAAAATAATTAAAATTCCTATCATTATTTCATAAAATTGTTGCTTCACTAATCACGTGCTATTTAGATATCCATCTTTTTTTTTTCTCCGCCTCTTCTCATCATACCGTCATAACGGTAATTAATGGAAAATATATAGCCTGTTAAGACACGCAACTCTCTCTCTCTCATACTCACTCACACAGAGTCGTTCGCTCACACGTTGCGTTCAAAATAATTTCATTGTTAAAAGTCATAAGCTATTAAATCACACATTCACTGCCTCCTACATACACTGCATAAGTAAGTATACGAATAATGATACCCATATCAAGTCATATTCAACAAATACCAATACGTACAGACCCTTCACCCCCCGCGCCATATATAATTTATGGCAGAGCAGAAAAAATGCCAGACTTTTTGGTGATTTTTTTTTCTTTTCAAACTATCGAAAGAAAAAAACGCGTACCGAAGAAAAGACTACTGAAACGGGAAATCAGATTTTCGACGAAAATCCTGAGCAAATATACACTAACGGCTCTAGATTGAAAGAAAAAATTGAGTACTTGAATATCATGCGATCATAAAGAAAATGAACATAGACAGCGATTGGATTTACAAGTGTACTGAACATCATAGTAAAGACCAGACCTAAGGGGACTTATTAGGACCTTAAAAATAGACTAGCTGACGGCTCCCTCCTTAACTGTCCCCTGTAGACAACCTGTAGATTCTAAGATTTTAGGAAATGCTTTGCAACGGGCCCAATTTACTACAGAAGTGATCGATAAATATTCTACAAAAAAATGTCAAGTCATCAACAAATTTATTATAAAAAAATGCAAGTCATCGACAAATTTAGTAAAAAATGCAAGTCATCAACAAATTTATTATAAAAAATGCAAGTCATCAACAAATTTATTATAAAAAAATTCAAGTCATCGACAAATTTAGTAAAAAAAGGCAAGTCATCGACAAATTTATTATAAAAAATGCAAGTCATCGACAAATTTAGTAAAAAATGCAAGTCATCGACAAACTTATAAAAAATGCAAGTCATCGACAAATTTATTATAAAAAATGCAAGTCATCGACAAATTTATTTAAAAAAATGCAAGTCATCGACAAATTTAGTAAAAAAAAATGCAAGTCATCAACAAATTTATTATAAAAAATGCAAGTCATCGACAAATTTAGTAAAAAATGCAAGTCATCAACAAATTTATTATAAAAAATGCAAGTCATCGACAAATTTAGTAAAAAAAATGCAAGTCATCGACAAATTTATTATAAAAAATGCAAGTAATCGACAAATTTTGTAAAAAAAAAAATGCAAGAGTATAAAGAGTGCAAGTAATCGAAAAGTTCTGTATAAAAATGTAAGTAAATCAATAAATTTACCATTAAAAATTCAAATCATTGACAAATTCACTATAAAGAATGCAAGTCATTGTTGAATTAACTATAAAAAATGAAATGATTATCAATAAATGTAACAAATAACAAAAACAAATGGAGTAATCTTGAAGCTGAGCGTTCTTTTCAAAAGAGGAACTATTTTATGGCACACGCAAGGATCAAGACCGAATCTTGTGGCAGAAGCTGGAGTTTTTGCACCGAGAATATAATATTCCAAGCGAAAGTTTATGGCATTGAAAGTTGTGCTCAATTCTACTAGGATATTAGATATAAAAGAGAGGACATAGCATTTAACAGCCAGGTAGTCCATTTAAGCACTTGGCTCTTATAAGGTTAAATCGAAGATAGTATGGGACTGTCAGGGGAAAACTGAATCAGTTACCTAGGAAAAGTAGATTCACCCTGTGCTGGGTTATGTGGGAATTATCGGTAATGAGCAGGCAGACAAGTTTGAGAGATGGGGCCAGTGGGAGGAAAATGACAATAACTTTTCTCAAAACAAAAGGGGTTTGAAGCAGTCAAAACTCCTGTTTGTGATTCCGTTTAAATATTTTTCGGCTGTTTTTCCATTTCTTCCTTGCATTAAGAACGGAAAAACCACTCCGTTAGCCATACTGACCCAGTATTTTGTATAGGCGAACGAATAAAACAACATTTGGCACGATGGCCTTGTTAAAGCTCACTGCTGACATTGACATGGAAAAAATATGTAACACGTTTAATAAGAAAATATTAACATTTACGAGTATGTAATACATAAATACAAACACATTACAAACACATACGTATGTATGTATATGGCACATACAAAAAGAGGCAGAAATAATCAGGATAATAATTTACTATCATCAGTTAATATTGTCAGTCAAGTCAGTATATCGCTTATCGGGTGGGTATTTCGTGGAAATATTTCTGTTGTTGCTGTACAGGACTCAGCAAATAAGGTGAAAGAAAACAGCAGTGAGAGAGAGAGAGAGGAAAGCAGAAAAGATAATATCTTAAAGCTGTTAAAAGTTAAAGAGAAGCAAATATTTTCTTGGCTTAAATACAAGTTAATGAATGAGGATTTTTTTTCTCTTTTTCTTTCTGTATTTAATGCTTATAAGCATATCCTTACACACAAGGATTTACTGTTCAATTTCAAGCCATAGAAAACGATTTTCCAATTAATTCTGAATATTGCAAAATTCTTTGAAAGGATAATCATCCGTTATTTGGGTAGTTGTGTATGGGAATAAGTGTGTAAAATTATGGGATTTTCGTATTCATTCAGGCATTAAATGAAATAAATACCGTGTCTGTCTGTTTGTCTGTCTGTCTGTTCGTCTATCTTATCTTTTATTTGATTATCTTGTACAAGCATGCCCAAAAATTAGGCGTTTTTGTTTTTATGGGCTTGTACTCCAGTAGTCCTGATCTTATGTGGGGGGACTGTCACCGCGTTAGGTACTTTACTGTGTATCTAGGGTAGGTAGGTAAATACATCACGCTTTCATCACTATCAAACGTATACTTTACCTACCACACTGGTAGTAAGACCAAAAAAGAATGTTTATTACAGTTGAAAAAAGAAAAATAAGGATACTTTGTCATCTCTACTCTTGGGTAAATTCGTGTATGAGTGTGTGTGTTGCAAAGAGAGAGAAAACTATTGTTAACATGTATGTTTACTAAGACAACTACATGTCAATTAAAATTTAAAGTAAAAACAATGAAATCCCATTAAAATATTTGCTCATACAGGGTGTATACTTTGTAATCGAGACATGCAATTGAAATTTAATTTAAGATTTACTGATGGAGTCCAAAGACAAAGGCTGTGTGGGCCTAAGAAGTTTTTAGAAAACTTTAAATCTGTATGAAGAAATGAAACACAATTCATGAACTTAAGTTGCAAAGAAACTACGTGTCCTTTTTAATTAACAAGTTATTTGCAAATCATATAACAGATTATTAAATTCAAATTCAAATTGAATGACATGCCCTGTATACATACAGTGCTGTTCAAAAAAATAGATTCATCTACTCTACGAAAGGTTTACTAGACATCTCTTATGCAAAGGAGTATATGTAAAAAAGTAACTGCACTTTGTTTACTGGCCTCTTATGAATATAATTCCGATACATTTCAAAAATTTGAAGTGTAAGTCTTCTTTAATTAATTGCAAGATGTTGATCATGGTGAATCTATTTTATTGAACAGCAGTGTATGTATCGTTGGTCTCATGTAGAAAGGCCCTAACTCACATTTTTTTCGAAATTGATTTTTTTGTGATTCCAGTGTATATTTGTGTTAAATGCATTGGATTCACAAAAAAATCAATTTCGAAAAAAGTGTGAGTTAGGGCCTTTCTACATGAGACCAACGGTATGTATGTATGTCTGTTTAGTGTTGTAAGTAAGCAGTTATTGTGTTAAATTTCATTTATTTTTTTTTGTTTTACATTGAGAATGAGAATTTATTAAATTCAAGGAATATTTTAATAAAATAAAGTATATATACGAGGGGTGTTCGAAAAAGTAATAAAACTAAGTACATAATTAAAAAAATATTGTGTGAATTCAAATTCGAAATCATAATTTTGTTTCTTGCTTTTAACTTAACGATCGACCCTCGTAAAGAACTATAAGATATGTGTTAAGCATAAAACTTTAATATATTTATTTATTTAAGCAAAACTAAACCATTTAAAGCGTAACAATGTTATATTGTCAAATGCACAGACACACATAAACACACACACTTACACACAAAAGCTAACACGTTCAACAAAAAATTTGGATTTTTCTCTTGTCACTTCATTCTTTCAAAAGAACGAAAGAAATATGACGCAAGGGGGAGGGGGACAGGGGGTATAAACACCTGAGTAACATGTTAAGGGAAAACTTTTTATCACCACAACAACAAAAACAATAACAAAAACAAAATATATCTTTTTTTTAGACAAAAACGCAAACAAGAAACTTTACACACACACAAAACATCTTGCAGAAGATGAGCAAGCAAACACATGTGAGCTTTGTAAACCTAAGTGTATAGGCCATATTGTATCTGGCTGAACTGAATTTGCGATGGTGACAGTGACAGTTAATTTTGGTTTCCAGTTACACAGGGGCCAACACACACACACACAAAAGGTAAATACAGTCGAACTTCCCTATAATGAATCTTGACGGGACCAGAAAATCAATTCATTATATAGAAACTTCATTATACAGAAATTATATTTTTCCCCCACTTTTTATTTAAAATAAATCAATATCCTCAAAAAGGCAGGTTCGAAGCCTTTTGTGCTTAGTGCTCAATTGCTTGTCTTCTAGAATTCCAAACTGCCTAGCCACATCTTTGTTTTAATCCTTCTTCAACTATATTAATAATTAATAATTTTTTTTCAAGAGAAATGCTACTTCGCTGCGTCATTTCCGATCACTGAACACCGGCAACTGATTTCAAAATTGTTATTGATGTGGCTTTCTTCTTTTGTTTGTTCTTATTTTCTTCTTTCGGGAATCCCCTTATTATATGTGGTATCTTTCTTGGTACACAGAGTTGTTAGTATGCGTAACAGAAAATTGTTTGAAAAATTCATTATATGGAGACAAAAACCAATGTGAGTTAAATATTACACCTGCAAAATTGCTTCATTGTATAGAAAACTTCATTGTATGGAAATTCATTATAAGGAGATCAAAAACAATGAAATTGGAACGGAAAAAGTTGTGTGTTTGAAATCAATTCATAATAGGGAGAGCTTCATTGTATAGAAGTTCACTATAGAGAAGTTCGACTGTACTTAATTAGAGGAGCCTAAAATGCATTTTCTGCATAGAATATGGATTATATAGGTTTCATACCCTTCACATTACTGCTAAATTTGCCTTTATTTAAGGAGATGCGAACGTTTATTGCAACTGGCGTGACAAGAGTCGAAAATAGAAAGATTTTGCTCAACTGAATTATCAACCCCTTAGAAGATCTTCTATTCTATCCGAACCTGTGATTGATTATACAGCAATACAATGAATAAACCTCCACTCAATACCTAATATTATATGATTTTAAAACAGTTTTCAATACGATGGACCATTAGGTACATACATATATCTCCCATCATTATAAATTATTGCCTTCTCATGAACTTTTTCTCTTCACTTTTCGGTGTCTTAGAAAGTCTAAGATTTTGAGTTCCTACTCAACCTCGGACGAAAATATAAAAAGAGAGTTTTCTGAGAAGGAAATTTCAACAGAAAATGTTGTACAGTTTCCTTACATCTCTTCAAGACAATTTCTACAAACAGTCAAAGACAAAAGTCTACATACACCAGTGTATGTATTTTTATTAAATTGGGAAAGATGTTAAGCATTGTAAGGCATTTACAATCAAGAATGTTTGAAAATTATAACAGATTTTGTTGAGAAAAAAAATTAAAATTAGCATTGTATGTAGACTTTTTTCTTTGACTGTATATCCTTACACGAAAGACTCATCCCAAACAGACGCGTATATATAACAAATCCGGAACAATATTTTTGGCTTTCTTGTTTAACTTTAAACTCTGTAGGGGGACAATATCGCTTTCGATTTACACATTATTCTTTGAATTTTATTCAGAAAAAACAAAAGAAAGGACTTCTTCAGTGACCGAAAACTTATATGAAAAATTATGCCAGAAAATTTTTAATTTTTTATGTTTAAAAGAACATATTTAAGCAGTCTTGGTAATACTACAAACAAATAGGCCTTTAAAAAGGCCTATGAATACCCGTTGCCTTACATATTTACAATTATGTCTATCTTCCGTGCGGATGTAAACAGATGTTGACAAGTATTATTTGACACCAATGTGATAATGCTGTAGTTTATCATACCATCATTACACACACACACATACACACAGGCACACAAACACATAGATATGCACACATATCCATACATAGTAAAAGGCATTATGTTGTCTTGATTTTAGCCTAAAACCAATTCCAATCTAGTAACTGAATAACACTTTAACTCAGCATGCATGCATGCATGTATGTATGTAAGCTTTCAAATGACTTGTTTATTCGATTTATTTATACACGAACTCCGGGTTTTGTAGAGAGCAGGCAGAGGAAGAGAAGAAAATTGCTGTATTTTTCCTATTTGGAATGTACATACATATACTACAAGGGATAGAGGTGGGGCGTTGTAAACAAACAAACGTGCTTCAAAATTTGCACGTTTTTTAAATTTGACAAATTTTCATTTGTTTTTCCACTTGTTTTTGTCGTTTTTCCCATTTTTTTTCTCTACTACTTTTTTCTCTCTACTCTTTTCACTCTCACTCACTCTCTCACTCACCCACTCACAGTGTTACTGTGTTGAAATAAAAAGCCGAAAGGGAAAATAAAACTTCAAAATCCATAGACACACACTTTAACTTAAAGCCCCCATAGAATGTACATGTACATACATACAGTATACTCTCCCTCCCTTGTGAGGCGAGAATGTATTTGTGTGAGTATCATCGTTGTAAGTGTAAATGCAAACATTATGCAACTGCTTGAATAAAAGAGTGTGAGTGTGTGTGTGTGTTTGTATGCATTCTACTTGAAATTTCTTGTTTTTTTATGACAAAACAGCAGCAACAACAACAACGGCAATGGCAATGGCAACAACGGTGCCACAGCAATTTTGCCTCAAGTTTATATAAGAAGTTAAGACTTTTGTTGTCTTTCAACACCCTCACTCTTAAGTAACAACAACGACAACAACAACAGCAATAGCAACAATTTTAAATTGTAAATTAAATAGAGAAACAAAGTTACCAGCACACCAGTTACCAGTCCCCACTCGTTGTATAATAAAGTTTTATGGTGTTGGATTAAATAAAAAGGCTTTTAAGGCTGCAACAAATATGTATGTATGTTGCCATACACAAGGCAAATTGATGATCACTTACAATCATGTCTTAAAAAAGGATTTCAAATGATGGCAATTTTTTTCTTTAAATTTTACAAATTCTTGCAGTCTTAGCAGATAAGCCTGAGAAAACTACTTTCACTCACTCTCATTTAGAATGTCCAGAGTAAATAATCAAACGTGAAAAAATTTCGCTAAAAGCCAAAAATCTAGGCTACAAATTTAAGGGAAATGTGCATGTAATGGTGTAAATGAAAGAGAAGCAGCTTCGCATTATTTCAAGACTATGTCTACACATGATAAACAATGGTTGGTTCTGGATACGTACCACCTAGTGGTTCTACCAATTCTAACCTCTTGATATCTGATGAGATGGCAGGCCATTAACAAAAGCCTTATTATCACCAAACTCGTACGACTTCAGAGAACTGCATGTTAAAGTATCACGGGTGCTTAGAGTACTCAATGTTACTCACAAAGCCCTTCTGCACTTACTCTACTGATCGGCACTTAACGTGGATATGACTAACTGACTTTACTTTAATTGGCTCTACAGGCTATGTATCCTCCTTCTTATCCGTATCAACTGTCCTACAAGCTAAACTAATTCCAAAGTGTAGCTTAGGTCATACAGAAAAAGCTGCGCAATGCTTAGGTTAGGCAGTGAAATTTTTGTCTGAAAGCTTCTGATCTATTCAGACAGTCCGTTCTAACTAGAAATCACTCCTTACGTCACCTCGAGGAGGTTTGTTCAACGAATGCCTATTAATGACAAGGGTTTCTTAGAACATTTTACAAAGATAACATAGGGCCATCGTCCGTATTTGCGTTGCTGGCAAATTTGGGCGTAGCGAGTACAAAGACTTGGTATTATACAGTACAAGGACGGTCAACTACACATTGGCAGCATGAGGATACGTCCAGTGTTTGTACGTTTTACTGCGCTGATCTAGATTACTAGAGGACTAATTAATTGCTTTCCCTAAATCGTAGGTATCTAGGCTCTATTGGACTGTTGATTTTAAAAATTAATGGTTTGTTAGACCTGAGACCTCGATTCCAACCCCAGGTCAGGCATCTCAAGCAAAACTCAGCCGATTTCTGTCAAAAACTCTGACTTTATTATACTAGACTAATAGGTCCCGCCACTGGTGTATACAGACAAGTGTGTGTTAGAAGCAAGGTCGTAATCCTGACTGAAGGGTTGTAAATACCTATTATGTATGTAATTGTCTTCTTTCTTTAAATCGATTGGGCATCCAACGCACTATCGCGGTTCCTCGGGGCTATACATACATACATAATTGGCCATTACAACTCTTCAGTCAGAATTACGGCCTAGCTTCACAACACCACTCGTGGTGTGTGTGTTAATTTTATAAATGAGTGGCGGGACCTACAGTTTAAAGTCGACTCCGAACGACAGATTTTTGAGAAACTTTTCATGGCAATTTTATTTACTCTCAGAGTTTTTTTTGCCAGAAATCTGCTGAAAGGAAGTCGCCGAAGAAATATTTTTTCATATTTCGTTTTTATGTCTGACCGGGGATTTGAACCGTGGCTTCGCGTCTAATAAGTCAACACACTACATACTAGACTACGGGGCTATTGCTCCGTTAAAAGGTATGCCCATAGATTCGATATTTCTTGGCATGGCTGTCTGCTTGGCAGCCTGTGTGGCAAAACAAGAGTAGGAGAAGAAAAAGGACTATGGTGCACCATATGGAGCTGTGACCAGCTCTTGTCAGAAAACATTCTTGGTCCTCTATTTAACTGTCATTTTTAATTGAACTGTAAAAAATAAAAATTGTCGTACAATGAGTTTGGTTTGGAGTGAGAATGGTTTCCCATATGAACTATTAGATCCAAGAGTTTAACCTTAGGCTGTGGAACTCTATTCTTCAGAAAGAATCCTTCGCCACCTTCCCTAACCTAACACAGACTCTGTGTTTATCGCTACATTCCAATTTAAAGGAAAGAAAAGCGTTGTGATATTTTCTAAACTGAATTTTTTTTGTTGCAAAACACAATACATATATTCTCTGGTGTATATGTAGTAGTGTAGTGTTCACCCTATACAAGCATAAGTTTTTAAACTGATAAAACTTTAGTTTTCCGTTCTTTCTTTTTTTCATTCATTCATTCATTGTTTTTAATTCATTTAAAAAAGTATTTTTTGCTCCAAAGCAATCAAAAAATAATTGCGTATGAAATGAGAAGCGTATCCTGTGAAAAATGCAAACACTCATACATGCACGCAGATATACATACATCTTATCTCTAACACACTTAAACAGAAACACATACTCAATGTAAGCAAAGCAAAGTAAAAAAGAAAGCAAAAGAAAAACTGGTCGAATTTTTAGAAAAAAGCAGCACCTGCGCAATTTATCCGTTTTTGGAACGAAAAAACTCTCTTAAATTTTGTTTAAGAGAGTCATACTCCGGACATATACGTACATATGTATGCATGTAAACCAAGCAACAGGCTGCATAAACATTAAAACAAAACAACGTCAAAAAAAAACTGAAGGAAGGATTTCTTAAGGATAAGCGCGTTTAAATAAAAAATATTGTTAAGTAGACTTATACTCGTATGGTATGTATGGAATATAAAGGGTGTTTTTTATAGAGGTATATAACTTTAAGTTGGCATTACTTTTCAAGATGGCGACCGATTTAACAGCTGTCAAGTGATTTATTCTCAGTTTGGTTTGGCAATTCATCATGAATAGACTCACGCCTGAACAACGCTTGCAAATAGTGCAATTTTATTTCGATTTATTGAAAGACACGTTTGGTGACCGCCTAATTTCACGTTTTGGACCTGTGAATTGGCCTCCAAGATCTTGTGATTTAACACCGTTAGACTACTTTCTGTGGGGCTATGTAAAGTCATTGGTCTATGCGGTAAAGCCACAAACGCTTGACCATTTGGAAGACAACATTCGCCGTGTTATTGCCGATATACGGCCACAAATGTTGGAAAAAGCCATCGAAAATTGGACGTCCAGATTGGACGACATCCGCGCCAGCCGTGGCGGTCATATGCCAGAAATCATATTTAAAATGTAATGCCACAAGATTATCTTTCGGATAAATAAAATTCATGTAAATCGAATAACCCATCGTTGTTTTATTGCAAGTTAAAGTTCTATACCTCTATAAAAAACACCCTATATTTAAAGACTTTAAAGCCTGCCTGCCTACCTGCCCCTTTGCATGCATACTGAGACAAAACATATTGAAATAATGATACTTTCTTGTCTTTTATTAATGCATATCCTCACGTGTATTTCAATCATTATTTCTCTTGCTTGCTTTTCAATCATAAATTAAATGAAAAGAAATTATTGGAAATTTTTATTACAACAAAAAGTAAAAATAATTGACAATTAAATGGAAATTTAATGTATATTCGCACAGTTCAAGGCGAGACATTAATTCAATTTTATAAAGTAAAGAAATGCGTCTTTAAAACCCATAAGTTAAGTTGCAGACTCTCCTTGAAGAGACAGATTTTACTTAGGCTAGAGCTTAGGCTCATTGCGATATTACAAATCAATATTCAACTCAGGGATGAAAAAATTTCAGAAAGGAATCCAAACCGTCTTCAATATAAATCTGGCTTTTGCCCACATTAAATCCTATTTTGAGGAGCTGAGTCAAAGACAGAGACAGAAATCGAAAAATTAAGAAACTTCTGCTCAGATCCTGAACAAATCCCAGCATTCGAGGAAAAGTCAAGTCATATCTGTCGACATGAATTCCAAAAGGCTGCCATGCTATATAAGAAAAGTAAACAATTGTCAGTACTAAAGGGTCCGCCATCTAACGTTTTTTTTTTCAACTAGTGCTTATTTCGTGAATGGTAACACTTAGCTCATGTCTGATTTGACAGATAATTAGTTTTATTCTTCCGCTGAACAAATATGGTTGTGTATACGTTTGAACAACGCTGGGAAATGGGCCTGCGATCGACTTACAGAAGATGCCGATTTTGGAAAAAAAAAAAAAAAATCATCTTTTCAGATGAAGCTCATTTTGATCTTGGCGGGTATGTAAACAAGCAAAATTGTCGCATTTGGGGCACAGAAAACCCGCACACATACATTGAAAAGTCGACGCACCCAAAACTAGTCACTGTTTGGTGCGAATTTTGGTCCAGAGGCATAATTGGGCCATTTTTCTTCGAATAATGAGCAAGGAGTGGCCGTTACAGTCAATGGTGATCGTTATTGGGCCATGTTGAACGAATTTTTTGATAGGACGGCGCTACGTGCCACACAGCCGAAGCTAGACTCGATGTTTTGCGCCCTGTTTTTGAAGATGGCATTATCAGCCGCAGAGCTGATGTCGTTTGGCCACCTCGGAGCTGCGATTTGACACCGTTGGACTATTATTTGTGGGGTGCCGTCAAAGATAAGTGTTACGCCGACAAGCCAGAGACAATTGACGCTTTAAAGGACAATATTCGTGAAGCCATTGATGAAATACAGCTGCACACAATCGATAATGTGCTTAAAAATTAGATCGATCGTGTAGGCTACTGCATGGCTAGACGAGGCAGCCATTTGAATGAAATTATTTTAAATTATTAACCGGAAGGATTGATTGTACTTTCTAATAAAGAAAAAGAAATTTGAGAAAATATTCAGTAGTTTTTTTTGTTAAAGCATTTTCACCCTTTACTTGAACCCTCATGCTGGCAAAGAAGTTGAGCCTCTCCTTGTAAAACGACCTAAGAATACTCAGTTCAACTGAGGCAAACGGAACACAAACGCCCTATAAGATGTTGAAGATTGTGATCTCTGTACCAGTTTCGACTATATGCCTACTATGTCCTGGAATCTATTTAAGAGTGAAATTTCCAAGGGAAACTTCTTATTATTCAAAGGGTAGAATGCTGATCGAGATGACGTTCATAGGGGATTTGAGTGCAAGTTTGGTTGTCAAGAAAATTAAGAGCCTCGAAAACACTGCAGTGGTTAAGCAGTGCATAATCCTTAATACATATATATTCCGCAACCTACTAATATTCTTGCCTTCGACATACTATACTACAAAGGTACCACACACGGATTCCCATACTAGAAGTCCTTAGTTGTAAACCTATAATCAAATTTCATATCAAATTTCAGTCGATCTGAATGTGCCTATCGCTTCCCAGCACACTTCAGTGAGTCTTATTGCCACCAGATCAATCAAGGATGAAAGCAGAGCCAATTGAGTAAAGCAAATAAGAAGCCTTAGTTGGAGTAGAATTGAACTGGCGCTGGTCACCAGGACAGGACAGCTGATTGCCTACACACTTTGTTCACTGTTCACCTCCTCTTTTTCCTCTTATTTTTTTTAAAATATTTACAAAAGCTTGTGACCTATTTTTTATAAAGAAAGAAAGAAAGAAGGAAAGAAGCAGGCTTGCAGCAATAGAGAGAGAGAGAGTGAGAGAGAGAGAGAGAGAGAGAGAGTATTATGTTACGGAAGTCTTGTTAAGAAAATACGGCTGTTGACTTTAACAAGTTCCGTTCATTTTTTTGCCTACAACTTACAACAACTACAATACAACGCAAACACTTTGTGTGTCGTAAATGTCGTATCAGAGTTAGCGCATTAGCGGAAATTAAAGCCATTGACTTGACGGTTTATTAAGAAAACGAAATTCATTGTATACTAGCTGTGTGTGTGTGTGTGTTTTACTGCCATCTATTCTTCAACTTCATCAGAAACACCCAACATTTTATAACCAGCACCATTGCCATCACTAGCATCGTCATCAGCAGCAGCAGCAGCAGTATTAACGTGGCGTAAAGTAAACACACAAGTTATAGTCTGTGTCTAAGAGGAGATTATTTTTTTTTTTATGTAAAATTCCAATTTGTATTACCAATACCAACACCGATACCGTTACCGTTACCATTACCGACACCGACACCAGCGCTATAAACAAGAATGCCAAACGCAAAATGGCATGCAAGGTTTATCAAAGACACACAGACACTCACTTTTATACACATATTTGCTAAAGGATAACCAGGATAATAATGATGGCGATGATGCTGATGATGACAACACTGTGATATTTAAAAGGCATGTTGTTGGCAAGGTTTCTACACCTAAAAGACAAGTGAAGAAGCAGCAGAAGAAGAACCAGAACCAAGAATATGATAATAGTGTTGACACACTGGTATTGGTATTGGGTATTTGTATTGGTGAAAATGATGCTTCATAATGTCATTATGCAAAAGCTTACTAATACCAATACAAACACAAATACAATAAATGTAACACTTCTTATTTGATGATGAACATGACTTAGATTTGTTAAGGACGACTACATATAGTGCTAATGCCAGTGAAAACACTCATCAGGATTTTATTTCATCAGCAACAACAACAACAACAACGACAATGACAATAATTCGAAAAATGTCGAAGACATTGAAAATGTTTCAACGCAGGATAACAACACCATCGAAGGAATAATAAACCTGTGGTGGGAGAATATTGTTGTTGTTGCAGACAAAGAAAATTTATAAAATTCCAACAAATAGTTTTACTCATTAGTTGAGCGTTATTCTAAGATTCTGTTTATCTTATAGGGAGATAATAAAGGGGGGGGGGGGGGGGTAAACTAAGGACACTGAAGGAAATTTAAAGGAGGGCATTCACAATTACTGACTAGTTGGCTTGGCTTCCAAAAGAGGGTAGTAGGTTATAATATTCTATCAAATGTTGAAGAATATTTCGGGAATTTTAACACTGATTGTGTACACAAGAGGTAAAGTACAGTTTTTTTCTGTTCCTGCAGAAATTAATGCTTGTCGTATAAGTACCTCCAATGCAATTTTCAATAATGAATCATACAACTATGCTTCGCAACTCCTTTGAGGTTGGAGGTTCATCTAGCCTTGACCAAATTTGCTTCGCTATTTTGCATGTATCCGCTGCCTGCGCAGTCTTAAAAGAATCAATTTTTGTTGTTTGAATTCTAAACTTTCTGGCTCTCGCAAAGGTTCCCAATAATATCTATGAGAACTTCTAAAATTCTACCATATCCGCGACAATGTATCTGCTTTGCAGTTTCACAGATCGTTACCCTATCCTGGTAGGTTAGGTTAGGTTAGAGGACGTGTACTTGTCAACTGTGACAAGTACAGTACCCGGAGGTCGAATTGACACATTGTACAACGTCCTAGCTTCTCACACCACTCGTGTTGTGTGCGTTAATTTTATATATGAGTAGTGGGACCTACAGTTTAAAGTCGACTCCGAACGACAGATTTTTGAGAAGCTTTTCATGGAGAGGAAGTCGCCGAAGAAATATTTGCATATTTTCGTATTGATGTCTGACCTGGGATTTGAAATCGGGCCTTTCGTCTAATAAGCCACACTACCTACTAGACCACGGTAACCTATCTGTTTTTTGTTATCCGAACACAGTAACCTGACAGACAGCTGGTCATCAGAAAGGGTGAAAATGTCCTTGGTGATGACATGTGTAAATGAAAATCTGAAAATCACTGCAAGGATCCCATAGCTTTATCAAGGGAACTATATCTACCGATTCCGAAACTATGCCTCCACTACAGCTGTATCCAGTTCTGACCAGACCGTGAAGATTTGTGTGTGCCACAACACTTTCTCATTCCTCTTTATCCCGAATGAACATTCTAAACTTCAACGGGAAATATATTTGCCTCCACTGGTGTCCTTGTGACCAGGACCCCATATCAGACTGAAACTGCCAACAAGAGAGACACAGCATACGCCTACCACTTTAGAGGGCTGTCAGAGGAGAAGAAGGCAATGCTAGTAGTTGGGGATAGCATACACAGGATGAATTTCGCAGTAGGATTTGTGACCACATATCTCGGTCTGAACCATAGTACACCAGTACATACACCTACCTACCACTTTAGAGGGCTTTGATTGAAGTCTGGCTGTCAGAGAAGAAGGAAATGCTAGTAGTTGGGGATAGCATACACAGGATGAATTTCGCAGTAGGATTTGTGACCACATATCTCGGTCTAAACCATAGTACAGTAGTCGGACCTCAGCCTATCTTATTCACAAGTTTAGAAAACTATCCGAGTAGACTTTCACAGAATCCGTGAATCAGATGATGTCAGAAATCGTGATGTTAATTCTTCTATAACGACGAGGAGAAGTGCCTAAAGAGAAAAGCAGTGTGACAGGCGATTAAGTCACAGGATCCGTGAAGCAGATAATGTCAGAAATTCTGATGTTAATTCTTCTATGATGACGAGGGGAAGTGCCTAAAGGGAATAGCAGTATGACAGGCGATTAAGTCACAGGATCCTCCATAACGACGAGGGGAAGTGCCTAAAGAGGATAGCAGTGTGACAGACGATTAAGTCACAGAATCCTTGAAGCAGATGATATCAGAAATCGTGATGTTCATTCTACTATAACGACGAGAAGTGCCTAAATAAAGTAACATAGCAGTGTGACGGGCGATTAAGTCTCATAGGGACAATTGGAAACGAATTTAATTCCGTTGGAGTTAAGAAAGTGATAAACCTGCTAGAAATTAAATTCTTTATCATGAAATTTTAATACCGAACGCTTAACGCTTCTTTCATTTCTGCAATCTTCTTCCCCTATTTAAATTGTGGTGAGTGTTAGTTTTTTTCCTTATGACCCATTCATTTGCCTCAATACTTTGGCTGTGATTTGTAATTTTAATATAATCCAACATGAAGCTGCTCTGCTAGAAGCTGCTGCTTCCCAACACAGATCCACAACCACATGGTGGGTCGTGTGTTTGGCAACAAACAATAATAACAGCAAGAAAAACAAATCAGTGCGTTAGTTGTTAACGACAAACAAAAGCATAAGTAAAATACTCTTATAGTACCACCATCTGCTCCTCCATCTCCTCACCAGCCTTGACTAAACAAAACTCATCATCATCAGAATAATATTAGAGTGGCACACATATATGTACACTGCTGCTGTTCACACGCATACATATACAAATGTACGCTGTTTTAAATTAAAACAATGTTATCTACCAAGTAGGGAAACTAATGTAACTGCGTGTGTTTACACATGTATGAGTTTTTTTTTTTTTTTTATAGCTTTACGAGCTAAAGGTTGGGAATCTTCAAAAGACATTGGTAGCCCGGCCTACCAATGTGCACGATTCGCCGCAAGACTTACTCTCGGCTTGCTAAGCGCCTGCGTACTAAACCCAACCTCGTTCGTCACACTTTCAACCATTTGCCCCCCCCGGGACCACAATCAAGTATTACTTCGGGGGGGTGGAGATTCAGCGAGTGCTGCCTTCTGATTCTGCTGATCTTGCTCTCTCAGCCAATCTTTGCCGCATCAAAACCCTCCTCGCGAAAACACATACTGCGTTCCAGTTATCACTTGAGGTTAGCATTAACCTAACCACATTATCGGGTGTTACCTGGGATCCTAATGTCCTCACCAGGCAAATTCGTTGATCGTCGTACCGCGGGCAGGTAAAGAAAACATGCTCCGCCGTCTCCTTCTCATTACGGCATTCTGGGCATGCTTCATCTACGTCGTGTCCATACTTATAGAGATATGCTCTATAACATCCGTGGCCCGTTAGCAACTGTGTCAGGTGGAAGTTCACCTGGCCGTGTTTCCTTTTGGTCCATTCGCCTATACTTGGGATGAGTCTGTAGGTCCATCTTCCTTTGCTGGAATTGGACCAGTCTTGTTGCCATCTATCCATGGCATCGTCAACTATTTGCACGGGGTTTAAAAGATTCGCCCCCCTCCTTGCATCCTGTTTCCTCTTCTCTACGTCTACTACTAGCTTCAGGGGCATCATTCCCGCTATCACTAGTGCTGCATCAGTAGACACCGTCCGGAAGGCGGAGATTACCCTGAGAGCTGACCTCCTGTGGGCCGTTTCAATTCCTGCTCTATAGGTCCTCCTATCCATAGCCTCGGCCCATATAGGGGCTGCATATATGGCGACCGATGTCACTACCTTCATCAGTAGCCGTCTTCTCTCCTGTTTCGGGCCTCCTAGGTTAGGCATTAATCGGGCAAGTGCACATGTCGTCGCCGCACATTTCTTACCGATGTACGTCAAGTGTTCCTTAAACGTGAGCCTGTTATCAATCATCACTCCCAAGTATTTAATCGCCTGCTTTGATGTTATGCGCTGGTCACCCACCGTTATGGTAATAAATTCAATCCTCTTTCTACTGCTTACAAGTAGGACATCTGTTTTGTGGTCAGCAAGTTTGAGACCTTTTTCTGTTATCCAGCTTCTGACCGTGCCCACCGCAGTGTTACACGTTCTCACCAATTCGTCTAGATGTTTTCCTCTTATCACCAGGGCAATATCGTCCGCAAATCCAATGATCTGTGCACCTCTAGGGAGTCTAAGCCTCAGTACACCGTCATACATGACGTTCCACAATATAGGGCCCAGGACGGAACCCTGTGGGACGCCCGCAGTCACCGCGTATGACTTTCTGCCGTCGTTCGTGTCGTATATGAGTACTCTATCCTTAAAATAGTCCTTAATTAGTTCCACTAAGTAGTTCGGTACGCCCTTTTCATCCAGGGCAGCTAACGTGGCATCCCAATCCGCAGAGTTGAATGCATTCTTGACGTCCAAGGTGATGATAGCGCAATACTCCTTATCGCCCTCCAGCCAACGCTCACCGCTGATGGCGTCCTTTGCCACTGTCACTACTGTTTCTATTGCATCCAAGGTGGAACGTGCTTTCCGGAAGCCAAATTGGCGATCCGACAGGCCTTCTCCCCCTAGAAATGCTTCTAGTCTCCTACAGATTATCCTCTCCAAAAGTTTCCCGGCTGTGTCTACCATACAGAGCGGGCGGTATCCCGAGGCATCCTGTGCGTTGTTACCCTTCGGAATGAGAACCAGCCTCTGCCTTTTCCATATCCTAGGGAACGTTTTCTCCTGGATACAAGCATTAAAAACTTGCCTAAACAGCTCAGTATTACTCTCAATGGCTGCTTTAAGAGCGATGTTTGGGATCCCGTCAATCCCCGGTGCCTTATTTAGTTTCATCTCCTTGCAGGCCGCCTCAAATTCCTGGCTGCTGACTTCGGTGATTTCCTCTGGAGACCTCATGTCTCGCACGGAGTACGTAATCTCGGCCTTCTGCGGAAAAAGGCTCCTGACGATTGATTGCAGCTCAAGAGCACACGTCGTTGCTGGTGGTCGGAAGCAGTTCAGCTTTCTCATCACCACCTTATATCCAGTTCCCCAGGGATTCTCGTCCACATCGGCGCACATTTCCTTGTAGCATCTTCTCTTGCTGTATGCAATGGCCCCATTAAGGCTGGCCCTACACCTTCTATACATTTCCCGTAGTTCAGCAAATTCATCACGGCCTCTGGCCCTTTGGAATAGCCGCCGTGCGCGATTACATTTACGCCTTAGATCCGCTATATCCGCGTTCCACCAGTAGACGTGTTTCTTTCCAGACATATGGCGCCTCCTTGCCATAGAAACGTTGCAAGCCTCCGTTATGGAGCGCATAAGTCCCGTCGCCTTGTCATTCGCGTTCCCGAATAACCGAATGTCCTCCAATGCGAGGACGAAGGTTTCCCTGTCAAAGGTGCAGTCCTTCCAAAGAGGGTTCGGCGGTGCGGCAGGAACGTTGTGTCCCGTAGAGCGTTCCCGAATTTCGAAAATGATTGCCCGGTGATCACTATGTGTGTAGATGTCAGACACCGACCAGGTAGATGAGGACGCCAGGGAGTCGCTGACAAATGTCAGGTCAATTTTTGAGCAGCGTCCATTCCTCGAGAATGTATCCTTGTCACCACTATTAAGTAACACAACCTCCAACGTTGCAAATGCGTCGAGTAAGCATTCTCCTCTTGTGTTAGTGCACGCCGAGCCCCATTCAACAGCCCACGCATTGAAATCCCCGGCAATTACCACAGGTCTCACGTTCCTTGCTTCCTTAACGATGTCATCTATTCTGCGTCTAAAGTCTTCTATTGAAAGGCTAGGGGGAAGATAACAGCTGAAGAAATGTACCCCATTAACGGTGCATTTCACAAAGCTCTCCCACCTGTCGTCGACATTTCCCACTGGGAATTTACCACAGGACCATATCGAAGCCTTGTTGCATTTGCTGGTTATCCAACGTTGGTTTCCAGATGTTCTGTAGTGCTCGCTCAGTATTGACAAGTCTATTCTCTGCTCCCGTACAGTCTGCTTAAGCAGCTCCTGCGCCGCTTCGCAATGGTTCAAGTTCAACTGCAGAACTCTCATTTACCCGCGCCTGTTAACTTCCGTCGTGCCGCCAGATAGTGTGCGCACTTATGTCCTCCGGTGATATGTTTCGCGTCAGCATCTGGATCGCCTCTACAGAGAAGGCAGTGGGGGTCACGCCCACAAGCCTTGGCAAGGTGACCCTGCGAACCGCACTTGAAGCAGTGTTTGGACCAGTCGCTATTGCTGCGACACTTAGTATGAGTATTTGTGTGTGTGTGTGTGTGTATGTGTATACAAAGCAATAATTTCTAAATGATGATGAGGATTTTCTGGCCAGACAAAGATGCCAATATTTTTACTTGATATTCCTTTTTTTTTTGTTTTTGCTTTGCCTTTCTCTCTGTTTCTCTGTGTGTGTTTCTGTTAATTTACGTAGGAATTTCAATTACTAAGTATTGTTATAATTGCGCGTGTTAATTAAATTAGATTTTCTTATTTCACAAACGAAGAGTCAGAGGGAGAGAGAGAGAGAGAGAGCGAGAGCGAGAGAGAGACAGAAAAGTTAATTACTAAGATTGTTTTTACTTTCATACCTTCTTTTTAAGCA
The DNA here is from genome assembly GCA_930367235.1 of Sarcophaga rosellei. Taxonomy (NCBI): domain Eukaryota; kingdom Metazoa; phylum Arthropoda; class Insecta; order Diptera; family Sarcophagidae; genus Sarcophaga; species Sarcophaga rosellei. The sequence goes on along the minus strand of OV884020.1, from coordinate 6,284,401 downwards.
ATAGTTTTAGTTTTACTCGTGTTGCCTTCCATCAATCATTTAAACGCTTATAAACTTTAATAAAGAATTTTTTTTTAAATGTTTAAATGTGTTTGTGAGTGTGTGTGTGAGGGTGTGTTTATATAATTAATTATATTACAAACACATTAATTATAACATTTCACAGAGAATAACTTTCAAACAGAATAAGAAAATTGTTGCATTACCTCAGCTGAACGCTTATAGAATGCTTAAGTTAAATGCTCTGTAATTGATGCGCGGCCACATGATGTTTAATAAAAGTGTAAATGAAACCTTAATTACAGTTGCCATTAATGCAATCAATTTCTTAATGATTTTCAATTGTATAACAAAATAAAGTTTAATGAAAATGCATAGAGCCATGCACGTACATACATTAGTAGTGCATGCCTGAGACAATGTGTGAAGTATTGGAGAAGATATGTAAAAAATGATCAACTTTCACAATCTATACTGAGAAGAAAGTAGCTTCAAATAGGACACTTCACTGTAGATGGGAAATCGTATTCAAAGCAAATTCACAGCAGGTCAGTAATGTTTTCTTATGTTAAAGGAATGAAATCTTTTTTATTTCTCTTTCCCACTTTGATTGTTGCTTTTAAGAAAAAACAAGGAAAGAAGTCACCAACGTAGTCATGGATTTTAAATGATAGTCAGCCACATAGAAAACTTGCTCTCCATTAGAGTTTAACCGTTTGACTGCTAAGCGATTCTGGTGAGAACGTTCGGTATTGTCAAATAAAACACTCTAATTTAGACAAATGTCAATCAATTTTAATAATTCTTTTCGTATTATAAAGAAACAATATTAATTGTGAATGTGAATAAGATAAATAAACATTAAATTATTTTTTCTTTGAACATTTAAATTTATAAAAAGATTTTCGTAACAAATGAACGCAGCGCTTATGCGCCGCGTAGCAGTCAAACGGTTAAACAAGTCATGAGCACGCATAGTAAAACCCTTGTTTACATACAGGGTTTGTAAGTGGTCATTACAATCCTTTAGTCAGGATTACAACCTCTCACATCACGTATGTATGTTGTGTATGTAAGTTATATATGTACAGCCATGGACATTAAATTAGAACAAAATCCATATATGGTTTGATTGCGATTTTTTTCTCATTTATATCGTAATTAGGCCAATTGTTTTGGTCTGCAATGTTGCACGATGACATCTAGCTGTCGTTTAACAAAAAATATTACCATTATCGTATATATTTTTTGTTTTGACTGCTAATTTGTATCGGTACCTAAATTCGAGCTGGACAGTAAATTAACACAACGTGCCTAAAAGTGTTTTAGGTACAAGTTTTGTTCGAGTATTTTTATTCTGACAGTATATTCTTTCAATTTTGTGGCATTTAAAGTAATTTTTGGAAAACATGGTACGTGGAAAATATTGGTCTCCAGAGGAGAAGCGCATTATTGTTAACTTGTGGCATGATGGGAAAAAGCTGGCTGAAATTCTTGAAATTTCGAATTGCTAGCGAAAAATGATTTATAACGTCATCATTTCCTTCAAACTAAACAAAATAATGTCGCAAAAAACAAAAATCGAAAGCCACGTGTCAAAAAAACAACCGAAGTCGTGGACCGTGCTATTGTCCGAAAGTCAAAGAAGAAGCCTTTCATGTCGTCACGCGATATTTTGAAGGAAATTAACTCCCAATTTGGGTTAAATTTATCGGATAGGCACATACGACGATGTCTTAATCAATGAAAGTTCCTTGGACGCACTTGCAGAAAGAAGCCACTTCTACCAAAAGAAAATTTTCGTCAAGCGTTTAAGGTTTGCTCGCACCCAAAAGGATAAAGACCTCCCATTCTGGAAAAAAATACTTTGGAGTGATGAAACAGAGGTAAATCACATGGGACCGGATGGTAGAGTGGTTGTTCATTGGCCAAAATGTCAGACATTCAATCCACGTTATGATCAAAGGACCATAACGCATGGTCGAGGAAACACAATGGTGCGGGGTGTGTTTTCAAGGCACGGTGTAAGTCCCATTGTAAAAATTAATGAAAAAATGAACTGTTATCAGTATTTGGACAATATAAGGAACAAAATGGAACCATAAGCTCTTAAATATATGCCAGTTTTATTCATATTTATGCAAGATATTGACCCCGAACACACATTTAAGCTGACAAAGGATTGAAGTTATGAAGAGCACATTCCCGTTTTAGACTGGCCGGAGCAAAGTTCTGACTTAAATGGATTGAAAATCCCTGGAACGATGTGAAATGTACAATTGCTCAACAAAAGTACAAAAATTTGGACGATTTGTGCATTGGAATACTGGACGCTTGGCACTCGATTCCCAAAGAACTTTCCCGAAGAACATTGTTCCGTAGATGCCACGCGGAGCTTGAAAATAGAGGCTACTCTACTAAATATTAATCAATTATTAATTAATTAAGCTGAAACCATTAATATTTTTGCTATTTATTAAAGCACATCTTATTTCTTCCAGAAATTTTAATTTGTGCTATTTTACTGTCCAGCTAAAATCTGGCGTTTGATATGTTGCAGATCTTAATGAGCAAACGACTGGCAATTTCGTCAAAACTTTTGTTTATTTTATAAAGAAGAATATGTATTTTAAGTTCCTAAGTTTAAATTTTTTATGAATAGACCTAAAATACTATAAGAAATATGATTGTTTTTATGACAAAGTTTTGTGTTAATTTAATGTCCATAGCTGTATGTACAGTAAACCCTCCTATAACGCGGTACTCTCTGAACGCGGTTTCCATATAACGCTTGGCTGAAGTTGCTACAGCCCTCCTATAACGCGGTACTTTCAAAACGCGGTTTACATATAAAGCGGATCCCTTCTATAACGCGGTACTCTTACTGCGCGGTTTCCGTACAATAACATCCCATAAGTTCCTTGCAGTATTTTAGTTTAGTTTTTAATTCATTTTTTTTTTATTAATTCTTATATGAACTCTTGAATTCAATAAAAATAATTTATAATTTATCTTGCCTTTTGTATTTCTTGATCTTCATATAACGCGGTACGAATATTGGGATTTGTGCTAACTCTGAGTTTCTTATAGCGCGGTTTCCATACAATGCGGTAGACGGTTTCCATAGAACGCGCTATGAATTAGCCTGGTTTGTACGGTGAAAGCCGAGTTTCTTATAGCGCGGTTTCCATATAACGCGATACGCACTCACCGCGTTATAGGAGGGTTGACTGTACATGAGTGGCGGTACCTACAGTTTAAAAAGTCGTCTCCGAACGACAGATTTTTGAGAAAATCTACATGGCAATTTTATTTACTCTTAAGAGTTTTCGACAGAAATCTGCTAAGATGTCTGATGACCTGGGGTTTGAATCGAGGCCTCATGTCTAATAAACCTACTCACTATACACTACTTACTAGCGACCTATGGAGACTAGACTGTTGCGTAAATAGAATTTGTGAAAAGAAACCCTAAATCCATTTCAAAACAACATAAGAACTTGTAGATTTTATTAACTCGACGGCATTTTTCTAATTGGATTTGAAAAGAGAAACAAATCCTAAGGCCATAGACATATTTTAGCTTTTGCTTCTCTTGTAATATTCATCTGAAATGAAACAGATTTTTCTTTTCTTATTATTTTCTTCTCTTTCCTTTTCCATTTCCAATTCTTTAAAAAAAACTATTCAAATCTCTTTTCTTGTATGTTTTGTGGCGTATAAAAATCCCATGTAAATGGGCTACAATAACGACAGATTTCGAACTCATTCAAGCATGAAATAATTGACAGAATATTTGGTTGTTTGTCTGTTGCCGAACCATCTCTGCACACTTAATTAAAGCACACACACAGAAATCAATGCCCAACAGTGCGTATGAGTAATACAATATTGAGGCAATTATTCAAAATAACTCATACGCATACGATATAATATGATAAACACAATACAAATCAGAATTAATCATATACATATACATACACAGATAGATACACTGATACACTCATTTCGCTCTTTTATCCTCCTCTCACTACTGTTACTCGGATTGTTTAGAAATTCACGTAAAGCGTCGTATCAATAGGCGAAGGACATTTGTTGATTTTTATCATCAGCCATTATTTGTAGAAATTTGTTGTTGTTGTTTAATTGTATTTAATTATAAATTGTTGCCTATCAAAAATTAACAACAAACACAACAATTCATTACACTTTGTTTACGTATCAATTTTTCAAAAGAGACGGGGTTTTGCTAACGTCACCTCTACATCACCAGATGATGGTAAATTTGGAATTTAATGACAACACTAAGAGAGGTTATGGAGACTAGGCAGCGTGTGTTTGTGTTATTTCATCACAAACAATGTAATTGAAATTGTTTAACAACATTTATATACACAAACAAAGGTAAAGTTAGGTAAAGTAAAGTAAAGTGATGTGATTAATTAGATTGTTTACCAACCTAAAGAGAGAGAGAGAGAGCATCGTCAATATTATGTTGAACGTCATCATTTACATTGACATCATCATCATCAGTGTTGCGGTACTGTTTACAGTATTATAACTGTAATTTACATAATTTTTATTTGCATTACCCGCATATACGTTATGGTATGTTTCCTATTGACTAAATGCATTGCATACCATTCTATTGACACTTGTTTGTGCTCGACAGCGTTGCTCTCCATTCCATGATTCCATGAACATATTTATTATGATTGATTTTTGGAAAAATGAATGTTGGTTTACGAAATAATGCTTCAATAAAATTGTTTTGGCAAGATTTCTCTATTTACTTGGAATCATAGTCGTGACACTAAAGCCTTATTACACCAGTGCAGAGAGAATAAAAAAATAAAAAGACTTTCAAAGTGAAATGTCTAGTTTGGGCTTGTCCGCATTATCATTGAGCGAATGATTCAAATGGTTTACCCTCTCTCTCATTATATTGCTTTTGTGGAAAGAATTTGTATAAAAGTGCATACTAAATCAAAGAGTTTTCCACAGATCCAAAGATCACATACAAATCTTGTGCTCATTACTGCACGAAGGGAGAACCGCACGTGAACCGCTCAGCCGCTGTACGATGTTAAGAGTAGGATCATCTCACCATTACTGTTCCTTGCAGTTAGTTCGGAAGTGATATCAAGGAGAACAACAAAAAAAACAAGCCTCGAAAAATTGGAAACCGCACGTGAACCGCTCAGCCGCTGTACGATGTTAAGAGTAGGATCATCTCACCAATACTGTTCCTTGCAGTTACTTCGGAAGTGATATCAAGGAGAACAACAAAAAACAAGGCTCGAAATATTGGAAATCACATTGAAATATCCTTCAAAATAATAGTAACTAATCGAAAAGCTAGGCTAACTTACTAGACTAAATAAATCCATCTGACCTCCAGGTCAACTCTGAATAGGTTGAAGACAAGAGAATCTGCTCTGACCTTATTATTATTTGCAACAACTACATCCTAATGGAAATTGAATTTTAACCTTCCTCCCTCGAGTACATAGAGAAGAGAACAAAAGTCGTTACACGATATTGAATTCTACTGGCTCCAATGTCCATTGAAAGGAAACTGTGTACTCATAGTAAACAAAAATCGTGCAGAAGTTTTTGGAGGAAAAGATCGGTGAACTAAGCCATATTCACACTGTTTTTCTATTTCTGCCTATTTTATTCATCACTAAAGAAGTCGACCAAAAACGGAATTCTAATTGAAACTGTTACAGTGGACGTCCAGTAGTACGAACGCTCTTTATTACGAATTTCCAATAATACGAATGGCAAAATTTTTTGCATTGACTACTTTATAGTACGAAAGATGGGCATTTTTTCTATTCGATAGTACGAATGATGGTTTGTTATAAGAATTAGAGAGAATTATAAGAAGTAAATACATTTTTAAAAGAAAAAAAAAAACTGCAAATTAAGGCTCGTCTAATATTAGACAACGCTCCAAGTCATCCACCAGCAGATGAACTGGGTCATGAAACTAAAGATGGACAGATTTGGGTAATGTATATGCCCCCAATGTAACTCCACTAATACAGCCCATGGACCAGAATGCAAATAGGCTTTTAAAACTGCTTTACCGTAACAGTTTACTGTCAAAAATTGTATCTTCCAACGAAAATTTAGAAAGGTCCCTCAAACAAACCACTTTATTTGAAGCCGTTTCATTGGTTGCCTTCGCCTGGGAAAAAGTATCCAGAGATTCCATAACGAAATGTTGGGCGATGACAATTTTGAGGACCAGGATGATATTCCACTATCAATAGTGCATGACAGTGAGGAGATAAGAGCAATTTCCAAAATGAACGATTTCCTACATGCAAATTTTCCAAATTTAAAATTTGATTTTCTTGATTTATTTGAATGGAATCTTGATGATCCAAGTGAAGAAATTGAATTGGATGATGATGTCGATGAGTATAATATTTTATTATGTACATACAGTAGCGAGCATAAAAAATGCAACGCTAAGCCGATTGATCTTTATGTGCGCCTCTTTCAAAAAAGAAGTACGGAAATTAAAAACTCTTTTTTTATTTTTATGCTCCACAAACTAAGTTAACAAATGCAGGTTACAATATCAAAATTTTTCTATCCACTTATTTTTATTTTAACATTTATGAAAAAAAGTGCCAAATTTCAGCGAGCAAAAAAAATGCAACGCTATGTTATTCATAACTTTATTTAAATTAAATGTAAATTGTTACAAAATGTTGGTTAAAAATATACTTAAAATTAATAATTGGTTGCGTAGCCTTTATTTTCTATTACCGCTTGCAGTCTGGAGGGCATAGAATCCACTAGGGGCACGATGGTGTGTAGGGGTATTTTTCCCCATTCTGACTTTAAAATTTTTTCTAATTCCGCCAAATTTGAAGGATTTTTCTTCTTAGCTTCCCGATATAAAGTCTCCCATAGGTTTTCTAAAGGGAGATTGTGACGGCTAATCCAAAATTTGCACATCATGGTCGCTTAGGTAGTTACGAACCAAGCGACTAGGGTGCTTCAGGTCATTGTCTTGTTGGAATATGCTGTTTGGGGGCATTTTTTCCAGAAGATGTGGGAGCATATTTTTTTCTAGGATGTCACAGTATTTAGTGGCATTCAAAATACCATCGATTTTCACCAACGGATCAACTCCGTCATGAGAAAACGAACCTACCAATAAATTCCTTAAAATAAAGAATTTCGGTGAAAAACAAAAGTATCTTACCCCATAATAAAGTTATGAATAACATAGCGTTGCATTTTTTTTGCTCGCTGAAATTTGGCACTTTTTTTCATAAATGTTAAAATAAAAATAAGTGGATAGAAAAATTTTGATATTGTAACCTGCATTTGTTAACTTAGTTTGTGGAGCATAAAAATAAAAAAAAAGTTTTTAATTTCCGTACTTTTTTTTTGAAAGAGGCGCACATAAAGATCAATCGGCTTATCGGCGTTGCATTTTTTATGCTCGCTACTGTACATATATATTATATTTTATATGTACATACATTAGTATGTTTTTCATGCCTGTTTAAGTACAAAAAATGAATTCAAAAATATAAAAAATATATATGTATGTATATATTAATAAAATCTAAATATTTTATGTGAATTATTTGAATTGGAACATAAAAATGCGTTGTTCAATAATACGAATTTTTCGGTACTACGAAAGTGCCTGACAATATATAATTCGTACAAGCGAACGTCCACTGTATACAATTTTATCAACTGCAGTGCCTTTCCTATGACCCAGCCTTTTGTGCACACCAGATTTGTGAACGATTAAGGATACTTGATAGAAAAAGGAGCTGAAAAAAGCCCTTAGTAACTATAAATGACTTTCAATTAGAGGTAATATTCAAAGTGTCAAAGTGACAGCCACCTCAGAAATCATAGCTGAGTCCTATGAAGTCCCACTCTACGGACCAATGCTAACTATTCCGCCATTCAACAATAACTAAACTGCCTACTACCATCCTGATAGTATTGTGAAGATATGAACCTTTCGCTAGAGCGGTGCCAATGTCCATGTACCGAAGAAGTTTTTTGTGGTTCTTTCATCTTTCTTTTCATTATAAGTCCTGCGGGAATTCTTGTTGGAAGTGTTTTTATAGCAATTATTTCAGTCTGCATAGTACTAAAGTAATCGGATACTGTAAGGTACACTCTAAGGTTCAATCTGAATCCCTCCCTATAAAAGGGGAAGAGTGTATATTCACTACCTCAAGATTTGTATTCCCATTCAAATCCATGTAACAATAATGAGGCTTAACAATACATATATATTTTCAAACTCATTAAATTTTATTAATAAATGTTAAAACATTTTATGATGAAAAGGTTACTCGTGTAATTGCTGTTTTCGAAAAATGTCAACAACAGTTCTTTCAGAAACAGAAAAAGGGATAACTAGCTTAGCAACTTACATAACAAAAAGGAACAAATTGTACTCTGGAGAGCAAAAAAAAAAAAAGAAAAACCAAAACATTTCATACAGTATTCCTGATTCCTGTGTATCAAATGTCAAATAGTTATGGCAATTGATTTCATAAAGACAAGCAAGCATTGAAAGCCAAAGTTCAACAGTTTCTTTGTAAAATATATGTTTTTCGAATACAAAAAGAAAAGTTGCCAACTGTTACTAAAAATTATGAAACGAAATAATTTTATTTATTACAACAGCAGTAACAACAACACAATAAATGATATGCAACAGTGTCTCACAATAGAATACAATTATTTAAAGAGAAATAGACAGACAGCAAGAGACTGCAAGAGTGAAAGAGGAATACGGAAATGAAATTGTTATACAACAAACCACAACTGTAGTTAAGAAAATACAAAAGGAAGAGAAAATCAAAAAAAAAAAATAAACAATTTAAGAAAGACGAACTCCTGGCTGCAGAACAGAACACAAACACCAATACATAATACACTTACACGCTGAATTATTTGTAAAAAACCTCTTCTAAATGCAATAATAAGTCGGTCAGTTGAACTGTGTATTGAAGGAGAAACAGAATATTTGCCAAGAACAGAAAGCATTTTCATAAAAACCATTCGAAGAAGAAAACCCAAAAAAAAAAGGGGGGAAAGAAATTTCCAATTACTCTCTCGTTACTCTTACTCACTTAATGTCCAGCACAAACACCATCATCACCAACCACCACCACATCGACCAAGACGACTACGTGTATTAATAAAGTCATGAATCATTGTAGCAGATACTCGATTATTATTGCCTGCCTTTATGTAGGTGTACGAACAGCATATTATTGGTGCTGATATTGTGTTCTTGAAGGACGACAAACACGTTTAAGACATAAATAAACAGTTATTAAGCAATAAAACTCTTAAGTCAAGAGCCTAGACAACAAATTTAAAGTCTTCTTCAAGCACAAGACAAATTTTTTATTTGAACAGGAAACTTGGGACAGTTTATGGTTGCTTACCAATGATGGAAGCATTAGTGAGGAAAGGATTTAAATCTTCAAGACTTTGGTAGATTGGCGTACATTGGCATCACAGAAGCCAGTGAGATAATACACTACAGCGGTCTTAGAAACTCTGGTAGCCGTTATAACCTATAAAATGATGGAAAGGATTTAAATCCTCAAGACTTTGGTAGACAGGCGTGTATTGGCATCATAGAAGCCAATGAGAATATACCCTACAGCGGCCTTAAAAGCTCTGGTAGGGGTTATAACCTAAAAAATCATGGAAAGGATTTAAATCTTCAAGACTTTGGTACACAGGCGTGTATTGGCATCATAGAAGCCAATGAGAATATACCCTACAGCGGCCTTAAAAGCTCTGGTAGGGGTTATAACCTAAAAAATTATGGAAAGGATTTAAATCTTCACGACTTTGGTAGACTGGCATCACAGAAGCAATAAGAACATACCCTACAGCGGCCTTAGAAGCTCTGGTAGGCGTTATAACCTAAAAAATGATGGACTTTAATCTCATCATTATTGTCCAGGCCAGTTTTGACCTATGGATGCATTGTATGGAGAGGTAGAAAAGCCGACATTTTAGGGGCTACAACAGAATCCATTGCATGTGTTAGTAAAACCCGAGTCAAAGAAAGCATGGCTAGGACAGTAAGAAACAGGTTGAAGACGTGATTTTTTTAAGTGCATCGTGGCCTAACAAATCGAGCGGTAAACAGTTCCCTCCGCGAATTGCATGTGTTAGTAAAGACCCGAGTCATAGAAAGCATGGCTAGGATAGCAAAAGACAGGTTGGAGACGAAATTATTTCCTTCCGAATAACAGTTCCTTCCTCGAGTGCCACTTAGACAAAGCCAAAACACTCCATGTAGATTGCTTGGCAAAGAGACTGAGTAATAAGAGTGAGGAGAACAATTTGAAGGTTATGTATGCCTTTAAAATACGGACAATTCTGTATAATGAAGTTAGGTTAGGTTAGGTCGGAGTGGTAGCTCTGATATCACAAAGCTCACTTGAGCACGCATAGCGGCCCGTTGTGATGCCACGGGTATAATGAAGTATTCGGAGCCCATCGAAAGATATGCTTAAAGAAAGCATAGACACTATGATATTTGACCGATCAGCAGCCTCCCGACGACTTAAATCCTATGACATCGACTCAAAATTGGTACGAAACTGCCTCGAGCTAAAGCATGAAATATTCAAATCAGTATATGGTTACTAAGGATTTTTAGTAGATTCTTAGACTTAAAGAACACTTTTTACTAAATGAGCTCACTAAGACATAAGACTTCCTCTCAGCAGATTTCTGGCAAAAACTCTGAGAGTAAAAATTGCCATGAAAAGCTTCGGAGTCGACTTTAAACTGTAGGTCCCGCCACTCATGTATAAAATTAACGCACACAACATGAGTGGTGTTGAGAAGCTAGGCCGTAATCCTGACTGAAGAGTTGTAATGGCCAATTATGTATGTATGTAAGACATATTGTGTGCCTTCATGACTTCAATATGATGGGTTTCACCACGCTAACATTCTGTCAATTAAAGTGTTTCAAAATCATCAAAAATATTTCATAAAATCAGAAATCATTTCAAACAATAAAAATTCAATAAATCCCTCCTAACAGTAGCGCACGTAAAATATGGAAATTTAAAGAGATTTTTCTCTTCATTTTTTTTTTGGCATTTCACCCTTCAATAAATGTCAGATTGAAATAAAACTTTCACTGCTCTACTCTTCGCCCTCATCAAATATGAAAAAAAACATTGTGAAATATAACAGGGGGGGTGGGTTGGTTTCAACAACTAGATTATGTGGCAACAATTAAAATTGAAAAACAAATAGAATTTAACGAAAATCACAGTTATTTTAAAGAAAAAAATAAAAAAAAATACATATTTTTCTACGATCCTATTTTTTTCTCTCCATTTTTGTTATTTTTGTTTTTGTAGCACAGAATTTTTATTAAATTTTTAGCTGATTGTCAATGGTGACCAGAGTCCAAAGTGGAGGTGGTTGGTTGACTGGTTTTCATTGAACTACATACATATTTGCATGACAGTCGTCATATGAAATATGAAAACCAGTGGTGAGTGGTGAGTGGTGAGCAAGTGAGTGAATTGAATGGCATTTATATAAACTGAGTGTAAAAAAGCAATATGATTGGGGTTTCTCTCTTTTATTTTTCATACACAGAGAATATGTATTTAACATAAGGGTGATTCAATTGTATGGGGGCGGAGGAATGACCATGTTTTTGTAAACGTTTTTGATCCACAAATTATGTAAACAGATAGGAAGGCATTCTAATATTGTAATTGAATCAAAGTCTGATGAAATAGTTTTTAATGAATTAATAAAGAGCAGTTGGCAGAAGATACGTTAGTTATCGTACAAAATATTTTAGTGGCCTACTATCGATAATACACACTACAGAAGCGTTACGAATTACGCGTACCAAACACCACCGGCTATCATTTAGATTATTTGCTTGAAAATAGATTACACTTGTTTCATTAAGAGCTCTGCTCTATCCTGCTTATGTAGCCCCAGGCCTGTCACTTCTCCTAAACGGAATCTAAGGATTTCACGTAGGAAAAACAACTCTTCCGGCATGGTTAACTACAGGACGCTTGCTACAGTAAAAGCTCTTCTCTATTCTACCTAAGTATTTCCAGGCCATCTTAACTCCAGGTACTGGCTAAAAGTCTACACATATATGTAGTTCTATACTTGAGAGCAAGCTACGCTGTGGGTTATTTCTTTCCCTCTCTAACTACCAAGTCGTCTTCTATGTTGTAACTCCATGTTTTTTTTTTGATAACTTTTTTGTATCAGAATTTTAGGAACCACCTTATGATTGTAGTGGCAATAAAAATCGTGTATTTTTTTGAGACCAATAGAGGTTGGTTGCTTGCTTCCATGAGTATAAAATTTATTTATTTTAAGCTGATAAAGATCATCGATGCACACAATTTAGATTGGCCAGATTTATGGCAATTAAAATGAAAATCTTGTCAGTTGACAAAAATCATTTCAAATACAAAAAGAAGCAATAACGAAAGAAGAAAAAAAACGAAAAACTTTCTATAAAATTTAACTGGAAACATTTTTTAACGTTGGGGGAAAATCCCTCAAATTTAAAACATTTTTTTTACGGTTCTCTGTTAAAAAAACGGGGAAAATTTAAATAGTTGGTAGAGGAAGTTTGACTAGAAGCCTAAGATGGGATCATCACAATGTATACACTGATGAAATATGGAATTTATCGATTCTACGGTATTCTCAACACTACAAAAATGAGGCCATTACCTTACTGTCAATTCAGATCGGAAATTTGTATTTGATTATGAATTGGACGATACCCAGAGCCACAGAACACAATTGATTTTATTAAAAGAATATCTACACATTTTAACTATCATGCCCCATTTGACGCCGTTAGACTCTTCTTTTGTTGGACTACATCAAAGACCCTACGCCTACGAGAAAAATCTCATAATCATGAAACATTAGAAAAACAATCAATAAGATACCGCCCTTTAGCTGTGACAAAAGTGTTCGAATACTTCAACACACCTCAAAAGGAGGTCATTTAAATGACTTTTTTATTTCCTTACACATCATCAAAATCATAGCTTTAGCATAGCTTAAGCTTAACTTTAAGTTTGAAATTAAAAGAATGCTTAATCGACTGCAACATTGGAAAATTTTGAAACACACCTCGCATAGAACGATAAACATGTTATCGAAAATCTCACTCCTTGAATATCATTAAGCGTAACATTACAATCTCATGTTAATGGTTGTTTGGTAACAATGGTTAGTTAACATGGCAACATTTTGCATACGAAATATGTTCGGTTATGAATATTACAAGCACCTCCTCCAGCACACATGTGTGCCTAAATGATTATGAAGGGCATACTATGTATACACACTGTAGTATATGCCCTTAAGGACCAAACCAACAACGTATGTATGTATGTATGTTACTGTTTTTGGTATTCATCTTCTGCCTCAATTTATGTGTTTTTTTTTTTTGTTTAAAGTTTCAACATTTTTATTTTTTTTATTTTTTCATTATTAAATGGTAATTTATTTGTTCTCCTTCTTTCTTTTTATTTTCCATAATTTAATCATGTTGTAACGATAAATTGTTTAAAGATTCTTTTTTATTTTAGTGCTTGAATCACCATAAATAACCACACAACACAACAAGGCAACAACGAGTTACTCTGCTTTACGGTATTTCTTTTTGGCCCTGAAAAAACGTACATTTCGTGTTGTGTAAGTAAGTGGAACTTTCTCCTGCCAATGAAAAAGAAACCATTTTTATAGATTTCGTTCTACCCTTCTTCTTCTCTTTTTTTTTGTTGACTTTAATAAAGTTATTTCACACATCGATGACAAGGGGCAAAATTCAGAATTGTTTTGCTCTCTTCTTAAGCTTGTTTTCTATTTATAGTAGAAAAACTGAAGGTCTAAAGAAAATCTTTTGAAATTAAGATATTCAATAAAGAAAACATTAAATTCAGCAAAAAAAAAAGAAAATTGTTGGGATCTGAATTGAGAGAATTGCTTGACATTAAAGCATATGTAGCAGGATTAGCTAAAGTCCATCTGTCTCTGTGTCTCTATATAAATTTGTCGAGACATTTCTAATGCGGTAAAAAAAAAGTTTCGAAGTATATTGCAGCTTGCAGCGTCCCTTAAGTAGTTCTAACTATTACACGACATTCTGTACATTTTGATATACCTAAACACCATAGACACAAAGGAACAAATTTCTATTTTGGCTATTAAGAAGACTGCAAAATAATTACAGTGTAGAGGAATATCAACGTTGAAAGCAAATGTGCACCCTAAGTACCACATTTAAGTATCCACGAAAGAATAAGGAAGTAAAGTTTTGAATGGAAAACCGAGTGCGTATAATAAGCTTAGGACCACAAAAAATTTGATGAACATATTGCTGTTGTATGGCAATACGATGACTGACTTCACCACTGCCTTTACTCATACCAATAGATTCTACATGAATTTTAGTTTTAAAACAGAGGACCAGGATAGGATTGCCTGTATAGCAACCACAAAACAAACTTGCTATTGGTGTCAATTTTGTAAGCTAAAGAAGTGAAGATGAATTTCTAATAGATTTTAAGAGACTGAAAATCTGTCATGTCTTCACTCGACCTACCAGTATATGGTAATTTATGCTCCCGAGTTATAAAAACTGGTCACCATATTCTATTTGATTGATCCTTATTGACTGAGAAGTCACTTTAACTTGGAGAGTTTTAAGCTTAGCGATATTTGTCCCGCAACATCTGTTGTCCTTGTTGGGTTCTGAAAGCAAAATCGAAGAGCAATCATTTACGTAACCGAAATCGTTTAGACGACACCTTGCATTCCCCAATGTAGAGCAATTTTAAGAACATTGGGACTATTTACATTGTCTATAGTCGATTTGTAGGTTAGAGTTGAATTAAAAACCTACAATGAGTTCAATTACCATTGTTTTTTCATCAAGATGACAATAGCCAGTAAATACAACGGCTATTACGAGAGCTCTCTCAATTCCATAGGACCAAAATAAATTTACTATAAAAAATGGAAGTCATCGATAACTTTACTATAGAAAACGCAAGTCACTGTGGCAGAAAATGCAAGTAATCGACAAATTTACTACAGAAAATGCAAGTCACTATCGCAGAAAATGCAAGTAATCGAAAAATTTACTACAGAAAATGCAAGTCATAGGCAAAGAAAAAGCAAGTCATTGTCTCAGAAAATGCAAGTAATCGACAAATTTACTACAGAAAATGCAAGTCATTGGCAAAGAAAAAGCAAGTCATTGACAAATTTTCTATAGAGAATGCAAGTTATTGACAAAAAAAAATGCAAGTCATTGTAGAAGAAAATGCAAGTCATCGACAAATTTACTATATAAAACGCAAGTCATTGTCGAATAAAATGCAAGTCATCGACAAATTTACTACAGAAAATGCAAATCATTGGCAAAGAAAAATGCAAGTCATCGAAAAATTTACTATAGAAAATGCAAGTCATTGTCGCAGAAAATGCAAGTAATCAACAAATTTACTACAGAAAATCCAAGTAATTGTCAAAGAAAATACAAGTCATCGACAAATTTACTACAGAAAATGCAAGTCATTGGCAAAGAAAAAGCAAATCATCGACAAATTTTCTATAGAGAGAGCAAGTTATTGGCAAAGAAAATTAAAGTAAATGTTGAAGAAAATGCAAGTCATCGAAAAATTTACTACAGAAAATGCAAGTCATTCACAAAGAAAATGCAAATCATTGGCAAAGAAAATGAAAGTCTTTATTAAGGAAAATGCAAGTCATTGACAAATTCAAATCCGGTTAGTATATACTCAGTATAGAGAGGTTGAATTGAAAATGTATCTATTCTAACGTTACTTATTCAATCATCTTCATTATCAGCAATTTAAAATCAATCAAGCAATTCTACGGCAATAAATTTTCGAATTTAATGACTTCACTAGTTTGCGCTAACAACAAACTGACAATTCAATTTGGAAAGCGATTATAAAACAATTTACAAGTGAAATTATTTCAATAGGTTCTCAAATTGTCACATATAAAACACTAACCCCTCTCCCTAGTCTTCAAAATTAAGGGCCATAAATAGATATTTAAGGCTAAATAGGCAGGCGTCTATAGGTATAAAAGACAGTGAAAAGTGGGACAAAAAATAGAAAGAAAACTTTACCATCAAACGTGAAACACATTCCCCTAGAGAACGATGAATTTACGAATAAAATTTTTATTTGTTGGACTTTTGGCTGTAATGGCTGCTGATGGCGCAACAAATAGCGGCTCTAATTCATTGAAGCGCTTAATTTTATCTTATTTCAAATATCATGGAGTACGTAGTCTCTATCTTCTTAAGTGTCCTTCCAATAATACAGCGGGTAAGTAGTAACAATGCTAAGAACAGGTCTCAATAATTGCTTTCAAATTTGTGTGTAAAATATCAGCTTGGAACACGCCCTCCTGGACTTTATATATGATGGCCCGCAACATGCCCGTACAAGTATGTTCGGGAATGGATTTCTTAGACGAAATGCCTAAACAAACTCTCTTCGGTCCGCCCATAACATTTAAGGCCTCACAAAATGATTCCTCTCGCAGGCCCTTAAAATTAAACCTGAAACCTTTAAGTCATAAGACAGGCATTATATTGAATGAATTTTATACACCCTGCGGTCTAAACGTTTTAAGATGGTCTGCTGCCTCGGAGAATAATTATTTTACCACAAATCGTTTTTGGTTGCTACTGACACAGGATGTAAGCGATATTGGAAGTCTAGAAGACTCGGAAATATTTTTACCACCAGACAGTGAGGTGAAGGTTTTAGTAAGGCACGGAGAAAACGAATATTCCCTATGGGATGTCTATAAAACGGCAGCATTTAAGCCTTTGAAACTACAACTTGTAAGCCAGACTTTTTCCACAGAGAGAAACATGTTAAAATCGTTAAAGGTATATGGTTCGGTTATATCACGTCGGGAGAATTTAGAAGGCATTATGTTTAAGACCGGTCTGGTAATAAACTTTCCCGATAAGTATACCGATATAGAGGATTTGTCTCTTAGACATATTGATACCATGGCCAAGGTTAATAATCGTTTGGTTATGGAATTGGCCAATAAATTGAATATGAGGTGAGTCTTCGTGTAAGTGAACGAAATAGATTTAATAAAAGAAATTCCTTTCAAGCTTTAATACCTATCAAACGGATAACTATGGCTGGCATCAACCGAATGGTTCCTTTACTGGCTTAATGGGACGTTTCCAGCGTTACGAATTGGATTTCGGTCAAATGGCTTTCTTTATGCGTTTGGATCGTACGGCTGTTTGTAATTTTATTGTGGAAACTTTTCGCATACGTGCAGGCATTATGTTTCGCCAGCCTCCATTGTCTTCAGTGGAAAATATATTCACCATGCCGTTTCAATTCGATGTATGGTTGTGTTTAATTTTGCTTATCTTCATTACAATAGGCCTTTTTATAATCGAAATAATCTGTTCACCGTTTAAACATGAAATGGACTACTGGGATTGTGCCGTATTCGTTTGGGGTGCCATGTGCCAGCAGGGTTTCTATGGCAATATTTCGAATCTTTCAGCGCGTATTATAATATTCACCACCTTTGTGGCTTGTTTATTTCTATTCACCTCCTTCTCGGCAAATATAGTAGCTTTATTACAAAGTCCCTCAGAGGCTATAAGGACTTTAAAGGATTTAAGTCAATCCTCTTTGGAATTGGGAGTACAGGATACCCACTACAATAGGGTATTCTTGAATGTAAGTAGAGAAGATTAAATTTTCAAAAATGCCGTTCTATCTTTTATGTGAATTCCAGGAATCTACTGATCCTGTTACACGTTTCCTGTATAGCAAAATAATTGCTCCAAAGGGCGAAAGTATTTACATGGAACCTCTTAAGGGCATACAAAAGATGCGTTATGAACGTTTTGCATTTCAAGTGGAACTGCAAACGGGTTATCAAATTATCAGTGATACTTTCAGTGAACCCGAGAAATGTGGCCTTAAGGAATTGGAACCCTATAAACTACCTATAATAGCCATGCCAACTAGAAAGAATTTCCCCTATAAAGAGCTATTCAAGAGACAGTAAGTACGGTTTGATTTTGTTTTTAATTAACCAAATAAGTACTCCTCCTTTATAGATTACGCTGGCAACGTGAGGTGGGTTTAATGAAACGTGAAGAACGCAAATGGTTTACCCAAAGACCTCGCTGTGAGGGCCTAGGCAGTTTTGTTTCCATAGGCCTAAAGGAATGCCGTTATGCCTTTGCAGTTTTAGGTCTGGGTGTACTCTTCGCTTTCAGCTTTTTTTGTGGCGAATTCATAATGGAAAAACTATTTCATAAAAGGAAAAACTAAAACTACAATTCATAAACAAATTGAACACCGTAGCAGAACTAAAGCACCTTTCACACTATGCTCCTTTGGACTCTTCGAAATTATTAAATTAATTTTGCCAAAGAATGTGTTAAAAGAAATCATGGAAAATTACTGCACCGTACTACGTTTACTTTATGGTTCCTTCACACATTTTAAAATTATTTTATAACTAGAGGGAGAGAGCAATAATTGCAGCAATTAAACACAATGTATAGTAAAGAGAAATCCATTATTTTTTTTATAAGCAACTTTAATAATATCTAAGACGTGGTGAAGAACAGAAAGCATTTGGCGTATAGCGCTAGTAAGGCGTCTTAAGACGCCCAGACAAAACTGGACCTGAAAGCAGATGCAGAGGACATCTTGCAGATTCAATCAGACATTGGTCCCAGGGCATATATGCCTAAAGGTTGAATTCCCCAAAAAGCTATAATGACCAGGAAAATGAGCAGACCAGTACACATTTACTCCATCGTTGTTCGGCAGTTGGAGACCTAAGGTGAAAGATTTCTGGATACCAGAAATTAACAACAGACCTTGTCTAGACAGAAGTGATTTGAATATAATCGAATTTTCAAAATGGCAGAGAAATTATGACAGAAAGGATACCTTACAGGAATACATTTGATAGAACTGGATGTCAATTTAATCGAATCTACACTACTGCGACAACAAATAGACTGACTATGGGCTTAGCTTTGGTCAATAGGACAGTAACTGAATTCCATCAAGATAAAGACAGGCGACACATATTCATGATACCTCATCTGAAGCTGTGAATTGTCAAAATGCCAGAGAAATTATGAAAGAAAGGATACCTTATAGGAATACATTTAAAGGAATTGGATGTCAATTTAATGTAATCTGCTCCACTACATCAACAAATAGGCTGAATGAGGGCTTAGCTTTGGTCAATAGGACAGTAAATCAATTCCATCAAGGTAAAGCCAGGCGACACATATTCATGATACCTCATCTGAAGCTGTGAATTGTCAAAATGCCAGAGAAATTATGACAGAAAGGATACCTTATAGGAATACATTTGATAGAACTGGATGTCAATTTAATCTAATCTACCCTAGCACGTCAACATAAAGGCTGACTAAGAGCTTAGCTTTGGTCAATAGGACAGTAACTCAATTCCATCAAGGCATAGCTTGGCGACACATATTTATGATACCTCATCTGAAGCTGTGAATTGTCAAAATGCCAGAGAAATTATGACAGAAAGGATACCTTATAGGAATACATTTGATAGAACTGGGACAGTAACTGAATTCCATGTAGGTAAAGCCAGGCGACACATATTCATAATACCTCATCTGAAGCTGTGAGAGCTTGATTGGAAGGTATATATAAGATCAAGTCACAAGACGGAACAGTATTGATATGGACCTACTTGTTTTGAATGAAGCAATAGTTTCACAAGCGGGTACTTTTCGCCAGAAACAAAGAAATTGAATTCTATGAGGACAATGCCAGCACACTATACACAATGACAAATGACACGACTGAAGCTTTAAAAACTTGGATCCTCAGAAGTTATTTCATTTCCTATAAATTTGCCTCAAAAGAAGGTAATGATTAGTGAGTGGCTAGGGCTAGTAAAGCTTTAAATTTCACTCAAAAACAAGGTTTTTCTTGTTACTACACCTTCATATATCAAAACACTTCAAAGGATTATTAACTCAACAGCTTTATTCCTTGTTCACCATTCAACTAACAACTTAATTTGGACAATTTTTTTTTCTTGTCTTTGTTTAATGCGATGATAAGAAAATCGTTGCAATCATTTCACCAACACCTAAATGGTGTTGGTCTTTTTTGTGCTATACTGGCAATAGATTACACTTAATGCGTGCACTTAAGTGTACATGACGCTTCATAATTACACGCGCCAAAAGTAAAAGTAAACGAACATGCAATCCAATCACCTGAAGAGAGTATAAAAAGCCAAAGGAAACTAAGCCAACTCAATTTACTACAGCCAAAAGAAACAAGAAAAGCACGGTCGGAAACATAAAAAGGAAATGCTTTTAATAGCGATAGCAGGGGAAACGTAAGGAATTGGCAAAACCACAATAACCATGCAATGGCTCATAATACCGGTAATGTTTTATGTTGCTTGTGCAACCTCAAGTACTGACAGCGAGCATAATAAGGATTTAGTGGTGCACAAGCTAATATTGGCATATTTTCAATACCTGGGTGTAAGAAGTTTAAATCTGATTATATGCCCATCAGAGAGTAATAAGACAAGTAAGTGATTTGTTTGCTTGCATAAAATACAAACGGAATTTGGAGAACTTCACTCATTTTCTTCCAGATTCGCAAATCCTGAAATGGATTTCCTTTTACATGACACACAATATGCCGGTGCATTTATGGTCGGGTGAAGATTATTTACAGGAAATGCCAGAGCCAGCTTTATATGGTCCCCCTAATACCTTTCGTGCATATGAAAATGATTCCTATCGCAAACCTTTAAAATTTCATTTGCCTTCATTGAATCATAAAACTGGAATAGTTTTATTTGATTTTAATTGCGAGTGTGGCTTAAATGTTTTAAGATGGTCAGCAGCTTCAGAACATAATTATTTTACCACAAATAGATTTTGGTTAATGATAGCAAAGCATGCCAAGGATATTAATGTTTTACAGGATGAGGAGATATTTTTGCCACCCGATAGTGAAGTCAAGGTGTTTATGCCCGCTTTGAAAGATTTAAGCTACTCCCTCTTGGATATTTACAAAGTGGCAGCAAATAAGCCGCTCAAACATAATTTTGTAATTAGAAATGTTATCGAACAACAACAGCTTATGAAAGCTTTGCAATCATATGGTTCTGTTATATCCTTAAGGGAGGATTTAGAAGGCATAACGTTTAACACAGGCTTGGTTATAGCCTTTCCCGATATGTTTACAAATATTGAGGATTTATCTTTAAGGCATATAGACACCATATCCAAAGTTAATAATCGTTTAACCTTGGAACTGGCCAATAAATTAAATATGAGGTAACTAATCTACATAAAAATCAAGTTTTCTATTGCTAAACACTACTAATCTACATATGTACTTAGGTTCAATACTCACCAAACCGATAATTATGGCTGGCATCAGCCGAATGGCTCTTTTGATGGTTTAATGGGACGTTTTCAGCGTTATGAATTGGATTTTGGCCAAATGGCCATATTCATGCGTTTGGATCGTATAGCTTTATGTGATTTTGTTGCTGAAACTTTTCGCATACGTGCCGGCATTATGTTTAGACAGCCGCCCTTATCAGCAGTGGCGAATATTTTTGCCATGCCTTTCGAAAATGATGTATGGTTATCTCTAGTGGTCTTGGTTGTTGTTACCATAGCTGTGTTTGCTTTGGAATTGTTACTGTCACCCCAACAGCTGTATATGAATTATTGGGATTGTGCTGTTTTTGTTTGGGGTGCCATGTGTCAGCAGGGTTTTTATGTGGATGTACCCAATCGTTCGGCTCGTATTATAATATTCACCACCTTTGTGGCCACATTGTTTTTATTCACCTCCTTCTCAGCGAATATAGTGGCTTTATTACAAAGCCCTTCTGAGGCCATACACACTTTAAGCGATTTGAGTCAATCGCCTTTGGAAATTGGTGTACAGGATACTGTCTACAATAAAATTTATTTTAATGTAAAGTTTTAAAGCATTTTCTTTGTCTAGAGCGTACCAATTGATGTTCTTGTTTTGATAATTTCCTAGGAATCCACTGATCCTGTTACAAATCTGTTGTATCACAAGAAAATTGCTCCCAAGGGAGACAGTATTTATATGAGGCCTTTGGTGGGCATGAAAAAAATGCGTTCGGGCATGTTTGCCTATCAGGTGGAACTGCAGGCTGGCTACCAAATCATAAGCGATACCTTTAGTGAACCTGAGAAGTGTGGCCTTAAGGAATTGGAACCATTTCAGCTGCCCATGATAGCTGTGCCAACAAGAAAGAATTTCCCCTATAAGGAGCTGTTCAGAAGGCAGTAAGTGTTTTTAAACCTATAAAACAAAATTTCAAATAAATTTCTGTTTTCAACAAAAAATTCATTTTATAGATTACGTTGGCAGCGTGAAGTGGGCCTCATGAATCGTGAGGAACGTAAATGGTTTCCACAAAAGCCCAAATGTGAAGGAGGTGTTGGTGGTTTTGTTTCGATCGGTATTACTGAGTGTCGTTATGCTTTAGCCATATTCGGTTTGGGTTGTGTGTTTGCTGCTGCTGTATTATGTGTAGAGTTGGTAATAAAAAATTCTTTTAAATTATGGAAGTTCTTGAATAAGTAGTTGTTGTTTAATTGTAATCAATATGTTTGTAGTGTCGGCTAATAAATAAACTGCTTTTATTATGTATTCTGCTTTAATTCTTAAAATCCTTTTAAATAGGTATTGAAATTTCCTTGACCACCTGCTTAAGTATATCAGGGGTCTTAAAGCACCAATTTTTAATATGTTTGCTAACACGACACCAGGCTTCACCATGTTTAGGTTCCGCTGCTATGCAACGTTCCAATACCTCTTGCTGTTGCTGTTCAGTGCCATGCAACAATTCAAACTTATAGAAATAAGCCCAAGCATCACCCAAATCGGGATCGATTTTAACCTAAAAAGCGGAAAGAGAAAGAAAAATATAAAAACTTTCTTATATAAAAGAATCTCAGGAGGAAAAAAAACTTACTGTTCTATTAAACCAATCCCTGCATTTGGTGAACTTATGCTCAGACCAAAACAGTTTAGACACGGCCAGTAGAACATGAGGATCATGTTCGCATTTCTTCAAAGCATCTACAGATTTGGTTTTTCTTTGTGGTTTGGATTCCATAAATATAGCTTCTGCCCACAATTCTCCAGAGTTTGGACATTCTTGCAAAGCTCTGGCCATCATAGTGCTGGCAATCTCTTTAAGGCCAGCTCTTAATTCAACACGTATAGCTTCCAGCCATAATATGGCCGTCTTAGGATTGCGCAAGCGTCCTCTTTCCAATATAGAACGTGCCTTGGTTAAGACGCCTTTACGTTCTTCTAAATTAGCCGACAACAACCATAAAGGTATCGAAGTAGGACACTTTTTCAATCCTAGATTATAGGTGGCAGCAGCCTCTTCTAAACGGTGTTGCTGTTCCTCTATTTGACCCTTCATCATCCATAATTTGGGAAAATCTGGAAAAACTTCAACGGCTTCATCTAAAAGTCGGGCAGCCTCTTCCAAACGATCTAGAGCCCATTCTAAGCGAGCAGATTTCATCATTACTCTGGGTGTGGGAGCAGAACCTCTAGCTTTGGCTAGCAAACGTCTGGCTCGTTCATATTCAGCATTTTCGGATTCCAATTTAACAGCTGCCAACCAAATATCTTCCGAATTGGGATTAGCCTGGAAAGCTAAAGAAAGTATTCCTCTAGCTGCAGGTACATCGCCAGCCAACCATTTCGATTTGGCACCCATTAACCACAACACTTCGGATTTGGGGCAATGAGCCACAGCTCTTTGCAGTAAAGCCTCTAAAGATTCGCGTGTACCATGATTCTTTTCGAAATAGGCAGCCCTCAACCAAATGCTCTTTTTCGAAGGGAATATTTGTAAAGCATGGGCATAAACAGCTCTTGCACACTCAAAAGCATTTTCTTTGGCACACTAAAACAAAGGAAAACCATTAAACTCTTAAACAGAAAACAATGAAAAAATTACAGAAATACTTACAAAATCAGCATCATCCATCCAGGTTTGCTTACGATCTTCCTCTTCTACTCCCACACCTATAACAGCCTTTATAATGGCCTGGCAGCAATGAACAGCACCCGATTTCTCAGCTTCTATGGCTTCTTGGAACCAATGTTCTCTATTAATTTCCACACCATTGGCAGCCAAGGATGTAAGCGAACGATCTATAATCTTCTCCACCATGTGGATGTTACCATTGGCCTCTTCCAATTTGGCAGCTGTAGTCCAAATTTGACGATCTGTGGGTATATTTTCTCTTGCCTTATTCAAAACCTTGCGGGCATTTTCATATGTCTCTAGACGAGCTAAAGCCAACCATAATTCCACACTAGTGTTACAACATTCCACAGCTCGGGAAAGTAAAATTCTGGCATCATCAGGATTTTCCAATTCTACAGCCGCTTTCCACAAACGCACTGAGTTGGGTATGTGTTCAAGAGCTTTGCGGAACACACGTCTTTTGGCTTTAGTTTCGGACTCTAAATCTGCTGCCTTTATCCAAATACGCACAGAAGTGGGTATGTGACGGGCAGCCTGGGCTATAACTGCTTTGGCTGTATCTATGGGCTGTAAACGAGCTGCCTCTAACCATAAATCCTCAGACTGGGGATTGATCTCACAGCCACGCATAATTAGATTGCGAGCCATTTGTACTTTGCCTGTGACTTCTTCTAAACGGGCGGAAGCAATCCAGGCTGGTGGATGGTTAGGATTTGTTTCTCTTACACTCTTCAGCAACAAGCGAGCCTTCTTTATATCATTGATATCACCACCGTAAGTGGGTATCATGCTTTGTAAATCGGTAAGATAACCTTTAGGATCAACCACAGTTTGCCCCGTAACAGAATCGGATACCTGCGACAGTTTCACATTCATTAAAGTATTACGAGCCTGGCCTATTTTACGCAGATCCAAATCACCGGTAGGTGTTAACATGCCTGGTGTTGCTACGCCAGGCACCATAGAAGCTAAGCCAGAAGCAGGATCTAAGGTGGAGGAAGTTTCTCCACCCAAATTTCTAGACAAAACACTGTCAGGCAGAGGAGTAAATTTCTCTGCTCTAGGGTTACGCTGCTTACGATTACGGCTATCGCCTACTTCGGGTATATTCGACCACTCTTCCGATGTAACATTGGCTAAAGAGCGTTTGAGATCGGAAAACTGTTGTTGAATTTTGGGTCTAAAAATAGATGAAATGAAATATTTTTGATATACAAAGCTATTATCGTTTTAATTAAGCAATTACCTTTCTTGACGATATCTTTCCAAGTCTTCCCTTAGCCGTCTGTCTCTGTATTCTTTACGTTTTTCATCCATGCGCTTATCAATCGAATCATAAATGGCGTCGGCTTCTTCATCATCTTTATCATAAGGATCTTTAGAGAATAGAGAACCACTATAACCACTAAATTCATCATAATTGGAATCATTTAAATCCTCATCTTCTTCTTCTTCTTCGTCCTTTTTCTTGCGCTTGGCAGCTGGCGGTGCATGACGGTCATCGGACACATCATTGGCATCACGAGCCGGACCAATATCGGAACGAGTGGTAAAACCAGTAGCACTATTTGAATAACAACAAAAATTATTGAACTTGTGTAAAGAGATGTAATAATTAAAAGAAAATTATTAAAAATGGCTACTTACCCTCTACCCACGCCGGCCACATAGCCTAGAGGTGCTGGTACACCCAAAAAATGTTTTTTATTGCGATTTGCTATAACCGCCGCTGTTATATTTGACATTTTCGTTTGCAATTCTATAAGATTTTTATGAAAATTGAGTAATTATTGCTTTTTTATTAATTAAAACTGAAGATAAACGTTTGCACTCGTATTTTTCCACGCACTGACAACAAAAAATTTTAATAAACTGAGCATATGTATAAAAGTGCTGCCAAGTTTCAACATTAATGAAGGAATAAAAATAATGGCTGGCAGTGCCTAGAAAATGGTTTCTCTATGTAACGAAAGGAAAAGAACCGTTATAAGTTTTAATTCAATTCCATAATGCTGGATTCCAGCTTCGCTGAAAGTGTTGTCAAGGCAGTTGTCCTACAAAAAAAAGCGTTGAAATTTTAATTTTAAATTTATTCAATATCCAAATTTTTAATTATTTTGTACTGAGAAAAATTCAAAACAAAATAAACAACAAAACAAAAGCAATAAACCCATATATTAAACCTTAAGAACTAGGCATTATCATTAGCTTCCTCCATTTCCAATTCTTTGGCCAATAATTGGGTGCGTTCATTTAAAGTCTGCTTCATATCTGGCTCTAATTTCATGATATCAACAGCTTCTCTTAGCAATTGCATGGCTTCCAAGAATTTTTCCTAGGAAAGCAATATTTTTAAAAAACAAAAACTAAAAAAAAAAAATATTTCAAACCCTTTACCTGTGTAGCACTTCGTGTCAGCAAACCATTTAAATATTCACGTTTCGTTTGTACAAACAACGCCTCCTGTAAATCCAATAATAAATTGCCTCTAAATATACTCCAACCGCTGTCTAATACGTCAGCCACTTCCAATAGCTCCTGGCAGAGATCAATTTTACGCTTAATGGCAGCATCATTCATTTCTGTTTAAGAAAAATAAAAAAGACTTTATTCTTAAATTCCATTTTTTTTCTTTAGTTTTCCCTTACCCAACAAACTAAAGCCGGGAGCATTGCCATATAACTGGATCAAAGCGTATTTCACTTGCAATACATGGGTATTTTTCTCGTGCAATAATTCCCGATAACGGAAGAGAAATTCTTCAAAAGCTTTCACAGATGTTTTGTCCAAAGACTCAATTTCTTTTAACATGGCCATATTACCAAGATAAATTTGCTTAGCTGACAATTGATGAAGGCATAATTGACAATGCCAGACTGCAGAATTGTCCATGGGATTTGTGGAGATGATCTGTAATTGAAAGGGAAGAAAACGCCTTTAGTTTAAAAAAAAAAAAAAAAAATATTTTTCTTACCTTTCCCACCTTACAATTGCTGCATATGATGGCCCCGGCAAATGTATCCAATTCGGTGGGATCCTGGCATCTCTTACAGGTACAGTCAAAACATTTGGCCTGGGCCAAATGCTCCCTTCTCATGAGAGTACTTTTCAAACGCTGCGTATAAGAAGTACAAATAATTTCTCTCTTGGCTATGGGCTGTTTGGCAATCACAACAATATTCATTTGTTCATCAAACGTATGCCGAGTATTGGAGACACAATCATGCGACAACATGGCCGCTAAAGGGTAAATGGCACGCACACGACGATTTTCCAAAATTTTACGCACTTCGAAAGCATTCGTATCTAAACGGGCAGCTACGCGTAAAATCTCCTCTTCACTCCAATCTGTCATGCCCAAAACGGTTTCGATAAAGGTCACTAAATTGGCACGCAACACTTTGTACATGGGCGTATCTAAACGTTCTTGCAAATGATCCTCAAGAGCAGCGAATTTTTCATATTGTGCGGGATTTTTTTGCTTTAAAAGCATACAGCGTAAGGGCAAGATGACACAATAGGCGGATTCCTTTTTGCGGGTCTGTTCGTTCGAGGCTTTGTAATCGATTTTGGCAGAAAATTTACGTGAAGCCATGAGATTACATTCGTCCTTGTGATGGGGTGACGATTCACAATCCGGGCCACATAAAGGCCAGGCACAACCTTTGCATTTATAGTAGTTACTAACGGGGCTATCCAAAGTACGATGGCAACCCAGGCATATAGGGGCACAGGCTATCTTAGGCCCATAGATGAGTGGAGGTTCCTTTAAGATAATCTCACCCACTTTAATATCACGCGTGGCACGTAAATGACGTCCCAATATATCGTTTTTGGCAATCTGTAATTAATTTTGTTTTACATACATACAATGATTGATAAAAGTAAAGTAACTGTTTGTTTACCTCATAACATTTACACTCGGCCTTATGACCTTTTTTCCAATCGATTTTCTGATGCTCTTTGCCACAGTAGTACACCTGTTTGCAGGCCACACACATTAATGAGGCGGGCACTCCACATACAGCACATTTCGAGGGATTTGACATTTGTTTTAAATTGTTTTACTTGTTGTTGTTACAATATGTGTATGTATGTACTTTAATTAATGATTTTTAATTAATTTTCAACAGCCAGAATATTAATTAAAAATTATATTTATTTATTCGTTGGGTTGTTTTTTTATTTTATTTCGTTTGCGTAATCGAAACAAAGATCTTCAGCTGAGAGTAGAATAGAAAAGCGCCAACAAACAACCACTATGTATGAATCGGAAAAGACAAATGAAATGAAATGATTTTCCTACACAAAAAGAAGACAAAGAAAATTTTTCATTTCGATCCACCAAACATCAGTGGCTATGGCAAGTGCTATGATCAGTCAAATGAAAAACTGCATCATGTCGCTATAGGAATGAAATCGCGAAAGGAAAAATCACCAAAATACATATAGAATAACGGCCAACAAACAAACAAATCTAAACAACAATAACAACAACAATAAGCATGACGAGACATGATTGTCAACAAAAAAAATAAAAAAAAAATCAAACAAGGAAAGTGAGAGAGAGAGAGAGAGCGCGTTTTAGCAGAGTAACAGTAAAAAAGAATTTAAATACCAAAAACAAAAAAAAAAACAAGAAAATAAGAAACGATAAACGATTAATGAACACAAATTCGTCCATTTGTCTGAAAAATTATCACCACATATTGTATATATAGTATGTACAGCAGCGTATGGGTCCATGATGACGACAAAATCTCAAAAAAGAAATACAATAGAATAAATAGGCTGTAAAAGAATCAAATCATTGCCAGGAGAATAGGGGTTATGCTTGCAACAGAAAGCCACGAACATCTATGGAAAGGTCAGTAATTTTTTGGTTTTTTTTTTTAATTGCATTAAAGTGGAACCGTAATACAAACTTAAAATAATTATCAATTTAAGTCGATAAGGATAAGGAGTCGTTGAGGACTTTTGGACTAGACCCTATCCGTCTATGCTGGGTTCCGGGTCATAGCGTAATACTGGGCAATGAGACGGCGGATGCCCTCGCTAGGTTAGGTTCGCTTTCTGCGGGCGATTTAATAGTTGGTCCTGACCCTCCAGTATGCCACCTCTACGGCCTCATCAGTGGATGGGTCAGGGAGGAAGAGCAGAGACGTTGGGGGAACGGATCGGGTTGTTTTGTTTCTAGATGTTTATATCCTGCTGTGGACAGTAAGAGAACAGGTTGGCTGCTGGGCTTGGATAAGGCCAGCTTAAGGCTGGTTGTCGGTTTTATCATGGGGCACTGCGAGATTAGGTCGCTGTCGGGGATCTGGAACAGATCCCAGCCGGACTATTGCAGGACATGTTGCGATGAGGAGGAGTTGAAGACTATCGAACTGCCCAGCCCTTGGTAGGTTGAGGACCCTTGGCAGGGCCTTCTTTGAGAGTTTGAATTCTGTGTCGAGAGCCGACATCAAGGCTCTCTACAGATTCATTAGTGGCTTAGTTTGGTTGAGAGGAGCTATGGCTTCATCAGTGTAGTCGCGCTCTCCCTTTTTGTCGATAAACTGTCATCAGCTGGGATGACACTACTATGCCTATGTTAAGAGATCTATCGGACAAACTCAATGAGGAGGGCATTATCGTTAAACTGCCCAAGGAAGGAAGTTTTCTCTCTCAATACTTTTGATGACCAATTCAATTCAAATCCAATGACATTTCTGTGGTATTCTCTCTTGCAACTTAATTTTTTTGTTCTACACTTTCGTTTTCATTTTATTCATTTTTTTATATAAAAATAGATGACAATACAACAACAACAAAAAAACAAAATAATTCTATTCGAAAACAATATTTTATGGTTGAGAACGCATAATCACTTTTCGAATAGGAGGCATAAAAACAGGCCCTCTGCTCTGCTGTAGTAGAATGAAGAAAATGAACAGAATGAAACAAATGGTGTCTGACAGGTAAATGACATGTTCAACAACAAAAATAATTTATTTTCAAAATGCGATAAAAATTAATTAAAATGTACTTTATACATCAACTAAAACAATTTTGGCTAAGCTCTAATAAAACATTTCTTTATTCGAAAATAATTGTTGAAAAATATTAAAATTTCTCAATTTCAATTGCTTTTCACTGGTATCAGTTTGCTATTACCGTTATAAGGTAAGGCAATAACTTGGTAACTTATTTTAACTTATTTTTCAAAATAATTTTTTTATTTGAAATTTAATTTCATATGTATGAAAGAAATGAAACAAAATTTTATTAGACTTTTAATATTTAATTATTTATTTATTTTTATATTTTTTTTAGATATTTATTTCTATTTGAATTATTGTATTGTATTGTAATTAATAAATATAAGTATTACTTAATTTAAAAAATTATAAAATAATTAAATTGTAGGAAATCAGTCTTTCTTTTAAAAATAAATTTAAAAAACATACACTTGTCAGTTGCTATTAAACTTTATAGAATGATAATGATAATATGTATTACATTTAATACTTAATAATGTTTAATTAATTCAATTACAAATAATTTATGACAAAATATTTTTAAATATTAATTACTATCTAAATATGAATACAAATTTATGAAATAATAAAACCTATTTTTCTTCTTTTGTAATAAAAAAAATTAATTTCGAAATTTAAATTCGAAAACACGAGTTTTCCAATTATAATATATATATTTATATATATATGTAAACACTGTTGTATACTATTTATTGAAGGGTTCTTATAATTATTATTTGTTTTAAATTTGAAGCACTGTTACATTTAGTTGAGATTATTATTGTTTTTTGTTTTTAATTTATATTTTATTTTGAATTAAAAAATTGTTTAAATTATTCTTTTTTTTGTTGGGCAGTATGGATGAACTAAAACAGGAATTAATTGTCAATCCATCAAAGAAAAGAGAAGTAAATCTCTTGATCATGAAAAAATTCATTTGTTTACAGTCTTGCTGACCTTCTTCCCAAGGTATTTCTTAATAACAGTTTCCACAACGAAAATTCCATCAAGGTAAATCTCTTGATCATGAAAAAATTCAAATATTTAAAATCTTGCTGACTTTCTTCCCAAGGTATTTCTTAATAACAGTTTCCACAACAAAAATTCCATAAAATTTCCTTCCTTTTCTTTGAAAAATGTTATCCAACCGGTGTTAAGGCGTACAAGTTTCGTTGCCAATAGGCAGACGTACATATATGGAACCCAAAACGTCATGACTACTCAGCATACGACCGAACGTTGCGAAATATACGAGTAGATTACTAAGGTTTTCTATCCACTATTGAACTGATGATGTGTTGAAAGCTGGTGTCTGTAGAAATAGAAAATATCCAACTTTTAGCGGCCTTAGCCACAGATCTATCAAAAGAGATGCTGCTTCACGTCAAGCGGACTTTGTTGATAGGTTAGACAAACGGTTTACAGTTCAGGATATTATCCTCTCACGGTAGGGATTGAGAATGGAGCATCAATCGGACCAACAGGACACTCTATTATAACTACATTCATGCATATCATCAGATAATGCCTACTGATGTAGTTCTTTGTTACAACCAGAACAGATATCTGATCAGTTGTTGTTGTTGTAACAGTTCGGCTGTTGCTTCCGGAAGCTTCTCCCTGTATATAAGAAATAATAAGGTTAGTTTTATTCATGCCCTTAGTTGGTTGTATGCCATGTTATTCGGTGAGGATGGGATGGGTAAGAGATGGGGTTGTTTGTAGTTGGTTGTGTGTGTTGTAAACGTCATGTAGTCGGCAGTCCTTGGAAGTCTGATCAGTAACGGATATTGTTGACCTATTGATGTATCGAGAATGTCTGTCCTCAAATTTTATCTTGTGATTCCAACAATTCCTAGACCCTATTAAGTACAGATGCAGCAGCCTTGAGAGTATTCGAGAGAAAAGTCCTACGCAAGTTCTTCGGTCCAGTGCGTGTTGGCGATGATTTCCGTATCCGATTCAACAGTGAGCTGTATGAGCTCCTCAACGACATTGACGTTGTACAGCGTATTAACATCCAGCGGCTGCTTTGGCTCGGCCATGTCGTTAGAATGGAGGAGGATGCTTCGGCGAGACGGGTATTTGATGCGAAGATCTGGGAAAATCGGTGGAGAGGACGACCATGTCTGCGTTGTAAGGACCAAATCGAGGAAGCCCTGTCATCGATTGGTATGACCAACTGGCATAGGCACGCAAGAGGCAGAGGCGCCTGGAAGGATGTTTTACGGCAGGCCGAAATCCGTTAATCGGCCAATCAAGTAAGTAAGTAATTCCAACAATTGTTTTCGTCTGAACAAAAACATTTTGGTTCTATCGTGCAGATGATAAATACTAGTCATCTTAAGAAAGCCATATGAAAGCATGAGTGCTTGGGTCTATGTGGTTTGACGTTCCCTCCATTTACAGCCTGCAGAATCCAAAATTGAGCGACTAATGTAGGTATTATTTCTGATGCCTTTACTCGTCTTCCATAAGGAATCAACGATTGCCTTGAACATTGTATATCGACTCTTTGCGTTCCTGTGGATATGTGGCATTTGATAGAGAATACATCAAACTGTCAAAATTCGATGGCTGTCAACAGAGATGTCCATGCAGGATAACGTAACGTAACGTAACTAATGTAAATTCCTTTACATTAAATGGAAAGGAAAATATTTATTGTATAGCTAGCCAAACATACTGCCTTCTTTGTTTATTTCATTTTAGTTTTGTTTTGTATTCGTTTTATTAAATCGTTTTTTAATGAAAACTTAATTTGTTTAATTTTATATTTTACATTTACACATACATACATACACACGCGGTACATTCAGACAGTGCAGGAGTGGTAATATAAATATTTTCATATTCAATTGATTACAAATAGACGATTTGATTATAAAAAGGTTTTCTTTTTTTTCTTTTCTAAAGACAACAATAAATTGAATTAACTATGACACTAGCTGACTAGCCCGCTATAAACTACACTAGTGGAGCATTTGTGCCTTAGCACACACTAAACTAAAGTGAAGAGCGATCATAAGGACTTGAAAACCTGGATTTTGCAAAGGACATCTAACCATTATCATACAATTCTCAAGACATAAATATAAATATAGACAAACGGTATACAATCGACATTAGAAAACCATGAACTCACACTTCTTCAGGTGAATGCTTAAGAACTTGGTGTTAAATTGATTGCATATTACATATGTACATACATACAAACATAATTGGCCATTACAATATTTCAGTCAGGATTATGGTCTAGCTTCTCACACCACTCATGTTGTGTGCCTTAATTTGTATACTTGAGTGGCGGGACTTACAGTTTAACGTCGACTCCAAACGACAGATTTTTTGAGAAACTTTTTCATGGCAGGTTTATTTACTCTCAGAGTTTTTGCCAAAAATCGCCGAAGAAAAATTTTTTTTTCATATTTCGTTTTGATGTCTGGCCTGGAGCTTGAACCCGGCTTTACGTCTAATAAGCGAACACACTACCTACTAGACTACGGCGACTACAAAACTCAAAAACTGATGGCATATGCTTATGGAAGCTGTAAGCTTACGTTAAATGAACATGACGGAGAGTACTCAAGATATCACGAACCAACTAAATACCAACAAGCAAGTGTTGAGAGATAGTTGGTTGGCCATCAAAAAAGAAGAAAAACATCGTATTTGTGACACATTCCTGCAAGGAATACATACGTACATACGTACGTGCGTACGTTACAACAGCGGTTATTACAACGCAATTAGTCAGCCTCAAGGTTTATCTGATTATGTTTAAGCTTCTAAACTCATCACCCCTTTATTTTGCCTAAGTTTACCAAAAAAGCAATTGAAACCCCTTGAACGTCTCTAGCAAAAATTACTTCCCATTTCTGTAAGTTCATTGTATTCTTTTAAATCGTATTCTAATATGAAATTTATAACGTTATATTTGCAATATGTACTTACATAGATAATCATTCCTTACGATCCGATTGTGTTATAGATAGAATTCTTCTTATTCTGTCTTGTCATTACGAAATTTCTTGCACTCAGCATTAACGAATTAAGCCAAAGCTTTTAACTTGAATTTGGGGCTCTTGACGCCCCTTGTTGCGAATTAAGCCAAAGCTTTTAACTTGCATTTGGGGCTCTTGACGCCCCCTGTTGCGAATTAAGCCAAAGCTTTTAACTTGCATTTGGGGCTCTTGACGCCCCCTGTTGCGAATTAAGCCAAAGCTTTCAACTTGCATTTGGGGCTCTTGACGCCCCCTGTTGCGAATTAAGCCAAAGCTTTTAACTTGCATTTGGGGCTCTTGACGCCCCCTGTTGCGAATTAAGCCAAAGCTTTCAACTTGCATTTGGGGCTCTTGACGCCCTTTGTTGCGAATTAAGCCAGAACTTTTAACTTGCAATTATTAGGGCTCTTGACGCCCCCTGTTGCGAATTAAGCCAAAGCTTTTAACTTGCATTTGGGGCTCTTGACGCCCCCTGTTGCGAATTAAGCCAAAGCTTTTAACTTGCATTTGGGGCTCTTGACGCCCCTTGTTGCGAACTAAGCCAGAGCTTTTAATTTGCATTTGGGGCTCTTGACGCCCTTTGTTGCGAATTAAGCCAAAGCTTTTAACTTGCATTTGGGGCTCTTGACGCCCTTTGTTGCGAGCTAAGCCAGAGCTTTTAACTTGCATTTGGGGCTCTTGACGCCCCTTGTTGCGAATTAAGCCAGAGCTTACTTGCAAAAGCTTTTCTTGCTTAAATCTCTTCGCTTGTCGTAACGTAACGTGCGTTTTACAATTATGTATATTGCTGTTTAGCTTATAGAACTCATGGTTCAAGAGATGCCGATATTATTCTCCGCCGAAGCAGACGGAGGCTATGTAAGCATAAATTTTGTTTATCGCGAGAAGGTTGCTAATTAACATTCCGCTTAAGGCAAAATAGCATATCTGAGTTCGAATAATTCTACGTTTTAAGCCAAAAACCGATGTTTTTAATTTTCGTTAAGGCGGTTTCGAAGCTTTGCACAATGTTGCGACTGCCATACTAATTCTCTTCAACTTCTTCTCGATATCAGCAATGACAATGTGTGTGTATGCCATTATATCTACAATATCTCTTCAACAGGCGAGAGTGGCAGCAGGCATCGTCAATTAAAAAGTTTTGAAACGTTTTTAACCTTTTAAATTCGTCTGCCTTTCAAACAAATCAATTGAATATGTTGCCAATCATTTTAATTTTTGTTTTATTGCTTAAAAGCAATTAGTCAGTGTATAAAACGAATTAATGTAGACAAATTTTAAATGACCTTTTTCAGACGAAACTGATAACACAACAAAACGGAATCAAAAACGAAAAAACGAAGGAGAAGAAGCAAACGTTTAAAATAATAATAAAACAGGCAATAATGTAACAGCGCCAGCCATTAATCAATTAAAAACCCAAGAAAAATCTTACAAATTTTAATGGATTTTGAAAGCAATTTTATAAAGAGTTTTTCTCCACCGCCAATTAAGCATTGATTTCCATATGAAAACAATTTAATGATGCATTACAATTACCAAGACGCCTAAGCGTTCCGTTCCCTCGTTCTCTCCTCTCCTCCTTCACTCCACTACGTTTCTAAGCATTTCTAAAGCATTTAAAGAAAATGACGACGAAGAAATTAAATGAATTTCTCTTTTGGTTGTTGTTTTGTTTTTAAAACAATTTCTTGTTGTTTTTTTTTGTATATAAATATTGTTGTATTATATTTGTATTTGTATTTAATGTAGATTTGTTGTTGTTTATATACTATATTGTATATATATATTGTATAAATAATAAGATTTTAAACATCTATGTATAGTACCAGTAGCAGTAGTAGTAGCAGTAGTATGTAGTAATAGTAGGAGTAGTAGTAGTGGTAGTAGTAGTAGTAGTTGAGTTTAGTTTTAAATTTTTGTTTAAGTTTTAAGATTAATTTAATTTAAACTACTTTAGATTACTAAGAGTAAATGAGTAAGTGAGTGGGGGGTGGGGGTGATGGTTAGGTTTTTAAGATTCATTCTTCTTTCTCTTCGAAATGATGATAATGATGATGTATGTGTTCATGTACATAACGATGTATAAGTGAAGAGGTGGAGTTGTTTGCACCATTGTTCGTCGCTGTATTCGTATTTGTATTTGCCGAGTTAGCATTGCAACTGTTATTACTGTTGTTGCTATTACGGCCACTTTCCACTACCTGGCCCAAGTCTTCAAGTTCTACGTCAAGCTCCTCCTCTTCTTCTTCTTCCAGATCCCCATCAATATCCAAGTCATCCTCTCCGTGTAAACTATGCAGATTATGTACCTCTTCCGCGCCATCCACACTAAGCAGGGTATCAACATTCAGTGTAAGATTAGCTTTTTGTGCCGTTAATTCATCCGTTATTTTATCTATATCCACCAAGGTAGCCTCAGCTACTTGTCTGTTTTCGCTGGCACCCTTTAGTTGCAAAGGATTAACATCCTGCGGTGATGTGATATCCTCATCACTGGTTTGACCCAAAAGATTTTCACATTCTACCGGATCACCCACTATCGGTATCACACTGTTATAGTCTGTTGGTTCCCTTAGGCAAATGCCATTGCTTAGCACCGTTGACGGCAAAGAATTATTGGTATTGGCTTGTTGGTCTTCTTGCTGTAAAGCAGTTGTTCGCCTCTGTCTAGTAACTCTTTGCTTGCGTCTTTGATTACAATCTCTTACATTGGCGGACGATGACACCAGATTGGTTTGTTGCAGTTTCTCGCTGAGTTTGGCATACAACAGCTGATCATAGCTTTTCACTTGATCTCTACGCCATTTGTCCAATTCACTGAGAGAAGGTTTCTCGGTATTTGGACTCAACAAATGTAAGGCAGACAAATTGTGTTTGGAGGAGGAGGGCAAACGTTGATAGCCATGATATTGTGGTGAATTTTGTGTGGTATTCGTATAGGAATGATATTGCTGTTGGTGTTGTTGATGTTGGCTTTGACTTGGTGTTGAATTGGCAGTTTGGCGTAAAATTTTACCGCTTTTCAGTTGTTGCGGAGTCACTGCTAAACTCAAATGTTTGCTGGTTGAGGCATTTTGTGCCATTATCGGCTGGACCGTAGCTATTTGTTGTTGTTGATGCTGATGTTGGCTTAGATTGGTATTAGAAGAGACCGTTATTTGAGTATTCAGAGAGGTTTGAGCAGGCAGTGGTGCTGGTGCTGGTGGTGGTGGTGGTTGTGGTGGTGGTGAATGTGATAAACCACCGCCACAGATAGTGGCATGAAGAAAAGAATCATAACCACAGAGATTCATTTTGCCATGTTGCTGTAACAGCGAGCTACCAACATGACCACTGGCAGTGGTCGTAAGTAGAGCATTTTGTGCGGCAATTACTGCCGGATTAATGGCCATTTGCTGATGATAGATGGGT
This sequence comes from Sarcophaga rosellei, assembly GCA_930367235.1. Lineage (NCBI taxonomy): Eukaryota > Metazoa > Arthropoda > Insecta > Diptera > Sarcophagidae > Sarcophaga > Sarcophaga rosellei. Next base: position 6,246,774 of record OV884020.1, on the reverse strand, counting down.
ATATGGGGTTGATGATGGTGATAGTGATGATTGTTGCTGCTATTGCTGCTATTTGTATGGCTGTAAGGCTCGTTGGCCAGACTTGTATCGTGGCTGTGACTGTGATTGTTGCAGTTGTTGCTGATGGTATTGGCACAACTGCTGGAACGTTGTGGATGATAATGCTGGGGACTGACTGCTGCTGATTGCGTACTGTTGTGGTTGGCAATTAGCGTAGGAATTTTCGATACTGTATTTGAACGTTGACGTTGTTGTTGGTGCTGCTGTTGTTGCTGCTGCTGCTGGGAGCCTGCTATTGGAATTATTTGATGCTGTTGAGTGTGTTTGCTGCTGCTGTTGCTGGCCACTTGATGGTTGTGGGGTTGAGTTTGTTGATGAGGATTGTTGGTGTTGGTTTGTTGTCTGATGGGGCTCACATTTGCCTGGGGTTTTCTGTAACAAAAACAAAGGCAAAGAGAGAGAAAATAAAATACAATTGTAAAGTGTTAAAGAGTGTTGTTCTTTTATTTTTAATTAAAACTTAATAAACTAATGTAGAGGCGGGCGGCTGGTAAAGGAAAGCTGGTTCGGTCAGCAATTAAAATGAGTGACAATAATAATAATACAGTGGGGTTAAAAGGTCAATTACTTAAAACATGACTTTTGAAACATGCAATGTTGCCAAATTTCTTTACAACATAAAATATTAAAAACCAAATAAATTGAAAAAAGAAAAAACAAATAAAACAAAAAAAAATAATTTTTTTCTCAAGGACTTTTTTTTAAACAGGATTTTTAAGTTCTACGTAAGTATGTATGTATGTATGTATGTAGTTTGCTTACCCATTCAGCTGAAAACACAAACGATTCTTTTCCATACTCTCTCTTATAATACTTATAAGATCGTTGCGATTCAAAGCCGTTTTCCAGCACTCAGCCGAATTACGTTTATGCGCTGATGTTGATGATGATGCCATCATTGATTTGGTATTCTTTAAAGGATTACGCAATTGAACACCATCTACCATATCACCGCCATTGCTATTGCCATTGCTATTGCCTCCACCACCAACAACAACACTATTATTTATGTGTTGTTCTGCCTGCCAAAGCAACTGCTGTTGGGTGTTATTGCTGTTGCTGTGTTTCGTTTGTAGATGACGATTTTTCCAACAGGTCTCATTGCCCACCGATAGACTACGTTGTCGGGTCTCCAAACAGTCTTGATGCTAATCAGAGAGAGTGTTCCATCCAATATAGTTTTTTATTGCAGGTTAATAGCAATTGTTGCACACAGTGACATAAACATTCAATCACAGTTTTTTTTGTTTTTTTGTTTAATTCATTACAAAGAAGAAGGCAATAAGTTAAAATGGTAGTTGTTGGTGACATTGTGGATTTTTTTTTTGGGTGCATTGTTAACAAAATGTACATAAAAAATAAAAAAAAGAAGAAGAAAATAAAAAATAAATAAACTTTTTAATTAATAAGAAAATAAATATTAAATAATGAAATAAATAATTAAACACACTACATGGTATTCTAGATATCTATTTGGAATTACGTCTAATGAAAATTGGCAACATTGCAGAAATGTTGTGGAACGGAGCAATTATTTGTTTTACCAATAAAAATATTATTTTCGAATTTAAAAAAAGTTTTCTAAAACATATTCTAAATGTATATTGAAACACAAACCGTATAAATCACGACAATCGGATCTACGCTCCGGAACAAGGCGACTAATCATCGGCCAAGGATTGTCAACCGAAAGCGAAAGTTGTTACAACAACAACAACCAACTATATACGGTATAATTTGGAACACAATCTAGTTACACAAATATTGCTTCAATTTATTCGAATTTCAAAACTGGATGTATTCGGACATATGTACGTATAACTTTTAACGGACATAGTAATAGACCCCTAGAGGCCTAAGAAACTCAAAACTTTTTTGGTGCTGCCTTTCGAATTCACAAAAACCTAATAGAAATTCGAAATACTGAGTTTTTCCTATAAATATTACCAATTTCGAATCAATAAAAGACCTAAAATGCCGTTCGAATTCGAAAAATTCGAATTGAATTGAAAATTCGAAATTGAAAGCGAATGTTTGTAAATTTTACAATTGAATTCAGAATAGAAAAATGAAATTGAAAAGATAACGAAGGATTTGAAAAATTTACCTTTTGTTTGCGTGACTTCCTTAACATTTTAATGCGTGTCGATGCCACATGTTTCATATAAGCCTCGTTGGTGGTTTTACTACTGGCGGCGGGAAATTGTGCTGGTGATGTAGTCGTGGTGGTGGCTGCCGTTACTAAAGGTGAAGTAGCAGCCGTATTACGTGTTTCATCTGCAGCTGTAGCAGCTGCTGCTAAGCACTCGCGACAAGCCTCCAAAGGTGAGCTGGCCTTGAGATTATCATAAATGGCGGCGGTGTCCAAAGGAGAATTAGGCAAATCGTTTAAGGCAGGTTGTTGTTGATGAGCCATTTGTTGTGTACAGCAATGTTGTTCACTTGTTTTCAGTTTGTTTAATTTGTGAGCTTTTGATGCGGCTTTATGAGCCAATATATGAGCAAGATTTAAATCACGTTCCTTATCACTATTGCTATCGTCGTCTTCCTCATCCGATTTAATAAGTTTACGTGGCCGATAACGATGAAGTCTACGCGTCGCTTGTGTATTATTAGAGGCAAGAGCGGCAGCGGCGGTGGGTTTTTGGTTTAAATTCAATGAATGATGATCCAAGGCTTTTTTGTTTTTTGTGGCCTTCGTTTTACCCTCGGGCGAAACGGTTAGACGTACATTAATGGTTTTGCTGCCACTATGGGGTACTATAACAGATTTACCAATCGATTCATAAATGGTATAAACAATGCCCACAATATCGTCTTTAGTGATTTTGCCATGATGGCCATCCAAATCGTAAAACGTAAATGAAAACTGCAGGGGTTGTGATGATTTGCCACCCTCCACTGAAACATCACAAGTGAATTCCTGCAAAACAGACGAAGCACAGAGAGAATGGAAAAAGGAAAAAAATTAAATCTTAAATGTAATATTGAATGGAAAAGAAATAAAATCTTGAGTTTTATGGCTTTTTTTTGGAATGGCTGGAGGCCTAAACATAAGAAAACAGGCAGTCAGCTAGTCAGCCAGTCAAATTAAAACGATTGAAGTCGTTGTTGCTTAAGTACACAACAACACTTGTAGAGGCCGCCGTGCCATACATAAGTTTTGAAAAAGAAAAAAGGGAAATTTAATGAAACGCAAATCAAATTTTAGTGACGCACATCTTCCCACTTACACTTATACTACTCACACTCACTCTACATGACAATTGAGAGAAGCCCATTAAAACAGATTATTTCCAGGCAGGGGGTTGTTGTGTTACGAGTTCAAAATCAATACACAAAACTGTAAAGAATTCCCATAAAAACATCAATGGGCCCAAAAACAACACCACCACCAACCACCACCACCACCTTCACCACCTCAACCACCTACACACCAATAGTGGAATGGACAGACACATCATTATTATCATCGGAACTGAAATATTTTCACTTTAAAAGATTTGTGCTGCTGCTGCTGTTGCTGGCTAATGGCGCTTATTTAGGCAATGGTACGGAGCAGTTCCAGTCAAGCATCTTCATAATCATCATAGAAAGTAATTAAAATTTTCCTTTAAATAAAAACAACAACAACAAACGTCCCATAAAAACAAAATACAGTCAGGAACTAAAGTCCACGTAAACGTAAACGTCAAACCAATTTTATTTTTCTTTTGTTTGATTGCCTCTTGCAAGTTTTTCTTAGGTTGGACTATATGTTGCATGGTGTTCAATCCTCATTAGTTCATATATCTTTCCTTATATCAATAGTTTTTTTGTAGAGTGCATGTAGACTTTAGTCCATCACTGTATTTCATTGAAAAAAGAAAAACACCACGAACTGTTTATGAAATTAAAGTGTAGAAAGTCGTCCCCCGGGTGATATTTAAAAGCAAAAAAACAAAAAACAAAAACACAAACAACAACAACATTGTTAAAGTATTAAATGAAATTTATTTCGAGTTTTTCTTAGAAAATGTTCCTTCTCTGACCGAATTGACAAAAAAAAAATCAAAAATTATTTCATTTTCAGCTGTTTAAAGAGATAAGCAAAGACAGCAAGAGTAGGAGTGGGGGAGTGTGTCATTGTGAGTGTGTATTTGTGTACATAAACACAATATTAAGCGATTTTAAATGTCAACATTATAACGGTATTATGGATATTGGGTTATTCAAAGCAAATCGTTTGAAGAAGATGATACAATGCCCCCTTTGGGATTAGTGTTGCCATTGTTTAGTATTATAAGCATAAATTGAATGTTTAAAGAAAGGAACGTCACGTTACGTGATGTTTGCGTTTGAAGGAAAATTAAGACAGTGTTGAAACTTACCAAGCAAATAAATAATAATTCTTCCATCTAAGGGATAGCACGCATACAACAAAGGGTCTTTACGTTGAGAAGGGCCTTGCAAATCCCAACTAACATAATAGAAAGCAGAATGGAAATATACTGCCCTGGCTAGCTGTGGAAGTTGGAGCCATAAGGAGGCATTCATATTCACCATACTAGGTTCACGGTATATTATGGTGAACTGGCTATTAAAATTTACCCTGCCCCTGTCATAACTTAATCACAACTAGAAAGATTAAGAAGAGGGATATTCTCCACAACCCCTTTCCTCCCCTTATGGAATCTTGCAGTGAACGAGCTCCTTGTGACGTCAGAATAGATCGACAGTGAGGCAATAACTTACGCGAATGCATAGTTCTTACAATTTTGTGCAGATTTATAGGACTCAGACACCACTTGCTCACGGTATTATAGAAAACTGAAGAGCAGATGAATTTGAAACTTTCTACATACATTGATTATCCCTCTGAGAACCAGCAGACTTAAAGTTGACAATGTGGTGTTGTTACCAAGATGGGTATGGCAGTAAATGAGGGCAAAACAAAGTATATGTTATCGACAAGTAGAGACGTGCGGCGTATTGATTCTCAGATTACGGCCGATAACTATACTTTTGAAACAGTCAAGGAATTTATTTATGTTGGCTCCGCCGTTACCACCAAAAATGATGTTAGTCTGAAGATCAAGCGTAGGATCACTCTTGCCAACAGGTGCTACTATACTATACTATCAATAGGCAATTGAGTAGCAGAGACCTCTCTTGTGCGACAAAACTAACACTCTACAAGACACTCATCCTACCCGTGCTTGTTTATGGCGCAGAGGCATGGACCCTATTAAGTACTGATGCAGTGACCTTGAGAGTGGAGTGTTCGAGAGAAAAGTCCTACGTAAGCTCTTCGGTCCAGTGCGTGTTGGCGATAATTTCCGTATCCGATTCAACAGTGAGCTGTATGAGCTCCTCAACGACATAGACGTTGTACAGCGTATTAATATCCAGCGGCTGCGCTGGCTCGGCCATGTCGTTCAAATGGAGGAGGATGCTCCGGCGAGACGGGTATTTGATGCGGAAATCTGCGGAAGTCGGCGAAGAGGACGACCTTGTATCCGTTGGAAGGATCAAATCGAGGAAGCCCTGTCATCGATTGGTGCGACCAAATGGCGTAGCCGTGCAAGAAGCAGAGGTGCCTGGAAGGATGTGTTGCGGCAGGCCGAAATCTGTTAAAGGGGTTGTTATGGCTAATTAAGTAAGTAATGTGGTGTTGTTATCCGTTAAGATGCATGGACAGTTTCGAATGCGGGCAAGTTAGCGCAAGAAATCTGTTCTCGATCAATGACTTGTGCTGAAATTGTAAAGCTAACGAAGAGAAATAGGAGGACGAGACACTTCTTCACCTACGAACCAGCAGGAGAACGTAGCATCTGATCTGGTATCAAGCAGTGGTACTAACATATCTATCACAGACGGATATTAGACTTTACTTTAGTGTCCCTAAAGCTTGTATACATTAACCATCCGCAGATGTTCTAGACTATTCTGTTCTGATCTGTTCTGGTTTGTTTAGACAAAGCTTACCTCTAAACGTATGTGTTCCTCGGAGCGCTGCGGCTGTTGATGATGCGTATTGTGATTGTGATGCTGTTGCTGAGTATGATGATGTGTTTGCTTTGTGGAGGAATGATTATTGGTTTGTGCTTCCAATGGTTGACCGTCTACAACATCATGCGCTACAGTAGACGATTGCATGTCAGGCGTTTGCTGCTGTTGTTGATGGCCATGTTTACTTGTACCACTACTGCCAACAACAACAACAGATTGTTTTTGATGTTTGCTACCACCACCACCACCACCACCACTACCATTGCCGCCTGCAGCATTTATGCCGCCACCAGTATTGCCAATAATATCCTTACAACCGTTATTATAAGCTAGTGACAGCTGTTGTGTTGTAACCTGATGCTGATGATGCTGCTGCTGTTGTTGTTGCTGTTGTTGATGATGATAATAATGTTGCAGCTTTTGTTGTTGTTGTTGCTGTTGATATCTGTGTTGATTATTATTGGCGGCAGATGTTATATGGCACGCATTTATACCCGATGATGGTGAGGTGGTTGTAGTTGCTGGTGCTGTTGTTGTAGTCGCTGCAATTATATTGACCACCGGTGAACGTAACGGCATATTGTTTTCACGATCACTCACCAGTAACAGATCGGGCGGAGCACTGCAAGATGAGGAGGCACGTACCTGATGATACATTAACTCCTCAGAATCGGTGGTACATTCTTGAACTAAAAAAGAAATGCAAAAAAGTAGAGTTAAAGACAATGGGTTTTAAATGTAGTTTCTTAAGGATCTTAGAATAATCTTCTACGTACTATGTATTTACAAGTTTAGAAACCTACCCTCCCCCCACCCTGTTTAACTAATGAAAAGCCTCCCTCCCTCTTTTGTTTTTCCTTAATTTATGCCATGAGCAATACGATACAAACAACAAAGTCGACCTAATTGAGCTTATTATACTGAACAGAAACTCTTTCTTTAAAATAAAGAAGAAAGAAAAAAAACGTCAGAATTTTTTGCTGCCTGATATCTAATCTTGGAGACGGTATCTCTTTTTGTTGTTGCCGTTGTTGTACTGTCAGTGGTGGCTAAGTCATATGGCTTAGGGTTTTTTGGTTTCTTAAAACAAAAAAACGAAAAAAAACCGAAAAATGCTTTGCCAGTCAGTCAACCAACAAAGCGGCTGTTTTTTGTTTTTACTGTTTTGCTCGGCTGACTGACTGACTGGCCTCACTGGCTTGATTAATGCCTTTTAACATGCAATTTTGCACAGTCAGCGTTTTAACACCATTACAACAAATACATTGTTATTGTTGTTGCCGTTGTTGTTGTCTTTAATGTACTGATATATGAAGGAGTAGCACTTGAAGAGGCTTAAGAGGATTTGTATACAACATGCTATGCGAACGTAAAACCGAAAAAAAAATATACGAGGGCTGATGTCAGTGAAGCTGAAAAAGTTACGCCTTCCGTTACATACATACATATTTATTCAGTTACAAATAGTGTTTCCCACAACATGTTATTTAGGAGTTATCAAAGGAATTTGTTGTTGAGCTAATACTCTAGCAATTAAAACCGAGAGGATTTTTGAGTAGTACTTTTCAACCACACTTTCCTTTTTAATAGAAGCATCACTTTATCGATAACTTTCTGTAAAAAAGAAATCGATTGATGGAAAATTTTATAAAATAATTATCGTTAAATTCTTGTACTAAAATTATTTATGCTGCATAATTGCAGCATCACTTTATCGATAACTTTCAGTAAAAAAATAAAACTATCGATTGATGGAAAATTTTATAACACAATTATCGTTAATTTCTGGTACTAAAATTATTTATGCTGCATAATTGCTACAAAAAAATGTATCGATAACTTACATATTCAAAAAATATTTATCGATAACTTCCCGTAAAAAAGAAAACCATCGATTGATGGAAAATTTTATAAAATTATAATCGTTAATTTCTAGTACAAAAAAATGTATCGATAACTTACATATCCTACAGAAAATTTATCGATAACTTTCTGTAAAAAATAAAATTATCGATTAATGGAAAATTTTATAAAATAATTATCGTTAATTTCTGGTACTAAAATTATTTATGCTGCATAATTGCTATAGAGAAAATTATCGATAACTTACATATCCTATAGAAAATTTATCGATAACTTTCCGTAAAAAAGTAAACTATCGATTGATGGAAAATTTTATAAAATAATTATCGTTAATTTCTGTGACTAAAATTATTTATGCTGCATAATTGCTATAAAAAAATTTATCGATAACTTACATATTCTATAGAAAATTTATCGATAACTCTGTAAAATGAAAACCAACTTTCGTCCAGTCATTGCCAACATACATACCACCCGAAATCTACGAAAATACATATTATAAACTTTTTAAACCACCCTCGTAGCGTAAAGTACATACACATTCATTCATACAATCTCTATTAAATATTTTTGTTTTTGTTTTTTATTCATTCCCGTATACCATTTTTTTAAGTTAAAATAAAATACCGAGTCTTTGTGGCGCCGCACAAGAAACAAACACACAAAAACTAAAAATAAAAACAACAACAAAAAGTAAAAGTTAATACAACAACAACAACTACTACTACTACTTCTACTACAAATAATAATAAAAATATAGATGTATGTATATATAATGGCCATGGTTGTTTATTTCTGTGTCCATTCAATTAACAGCTCATTGTGTAGTATTACGTTTTGTTTGTTTTTGTTTTTGTCGTTGTTGTTGTTATTGTTTCATTTCATTCTTTTTTTTATTCATTTAATGTGTTGAATTATTAAAAATAAAAAGATGCAAAATGAAATAAAGAAAATGAAAAAATATAATTAAAAAACCCCGTATCTTCTTCTTTCACTACACCACTGCAACACAACACGTTGCTTATTTGTGGTGTGTAAAGGTAGGAAACAAAACAACACGCACATTAAATATTCTTATTCTTACAGTGCTATAATGAATGCAATGAAAGCGTTAGGCGACAAGCGACAGGCGTTAAGTAAATTATTAAATAAAAAAAAAAACATTATTTACGATAAAAAAACAACAAAGTATTTTATGTTGCAATGAGCATTCATCACCCACCCACCCAACAATCGTCATCATCAACATCGTTGTAATCAATCAATCAATCACTCAATTATTGTATGCTCTTCCATTTGCTACTACATTTTTTTATTACGTACCGTACCATACTCGTAAAGACAAATCTATAATATTTTTCTTCTTTTTGTTGCCTCAATTTTTAATTAAAAAAAAAAACAAAAAACCATAGACCATAAACAAAAAAAAAGGCAAAGAAAAAACAGAGAAATATTTCATGTTACAAATAATGTCTGCATGATATACAGGCCCGGCAGCTTTCAACAGATCATAGATTGGAAGCAGAAGAAAAAACAACAAGTAATTTTTGTAACATTCAAACATTCATTGGGTGGCAGAAAAATAATCATAAAAGTTTAAAAATCATTGACAGATACAACATAATATAATATTTACGATATGTGAGGGAGGGTGAGGCGGTAGGTCGAGGAGTACATATATGCCAGAAATATGAAATGAAATGACAGACACATGTAGACGAAATAATAATTTGGGTGTGGCGCAAGCATAAGCAGAAGAAGAAGACTAATTATGTATTAATAATTTGTATACAATTGAAAAATTTGTAATAAAACAAAACGAATCCGTTTTTTTAACTTGAATATATTAACAAATCAATTTCCTTTCCCACTTCAAACCTTTACATAACAAAACTTATAAAAAATAATATTTCTTTGCGAAAATAATCGAAAATCTTAAACTTTTCTTTGAAATATCTGAAAATCCTAAATTTTGAATGCAAAAAATTTAAAGATATCCTAGATTTGTCAATAAAATATATCGATTACATAAATTTTGTATAAAATATTTATCGATAATTAATGTAAAATCAAATTATTATTGAAAAACTTAATCAATTCACTTAAATTTTGCAAGAAAATTTATCGATTACCTTTAGCTGTGATAAGAAAAATTTATCGCTTAGTTATATTTTCATGGAAAATGTATCGATAACTTATGTATCCTAGATTTTTCAATAAAATGTAACGATAACATAAATTTTGAATAAAATATTTATCGATAATTAATGTAAAATCAAATTATTATTGAAAAACTTAATCAATTTACTTAAATCTTGCAAGAAAATTTATCGATTGATAAGGAACATTTACCACTTAGTTATAGTTTCATGGAAAATGTATCGATAACTTATGTATCCTAGATTTGTAAATAAAATGTAAAGATAACATAAAATTTGTATAAAATATTTATCGATAATTAATGTAAAATCAAATTATTATTGAAAAACTTAATCAATTAACTTCAATTTTGCAAGAAGATTTATCGATTACCTTTCGTTGATAAGAAACATTTATCGCTTAGTTATATTTTCATGGAAAATGTATCGATAACTTATGTATCTTTAAGTAATTATTGAAAAACTTTATCAAATTATTTATATTTTCAAAGAGAGAATTTATCGATAATTTTCGATAAATCAATAACAATTCATTAATTTCTCGATTACCTTTAGTTAATAAGAAACATTTATCGCTTAGTTATATTTTCATGGAAAATGTATCGATAATTTATATATCTTTAAATAATTATTGAAAAATTGTATCAAATTATTTATATTTTCAAAGAGAGAATTTATCGATAATTTTCGATAAATTAATAACATTCATAAACATTGAATTTTTGAAAAAAAGTTGGGGAACAAACAAAAATTCAATGCGAATACAAAACCAACTATTCCGTGTTTGCAAAAAGCTCTTATACTACAGAAACATCCTTTAAAAAAAATATTCCTTGTGAAATTGTGTGTTTAACACATTTAAACGTTTAAATAAAACATATTAAAGTTCTTTTACGTTGAACTATACAACACTCTCTTGAAATTATTTATAATAAAAAACAACAAGTGTTCTTTTTTGTTTACATTGTAAAGCAAATATTGACAGTAAAGGAAAGAAAGGAACAATAACAACATTCATCCTTTTGATTTATAATACAACAACCACAGTTACCACACTTGTGCTTTTATTAATTACTAAAACACTCTCTTGCTTTCTCTATTACAAAAACAACATATACACATACATGTGTTTGTACATAGTACATGTATGTGTGTGTGCGTAGATTTCTATAGAGAGTACATAATAAAAATTGTTGAATATGCAAGTGATGCTTACTGTTAGTTTGTAGCATTCTAAAGCTAGACTTTAAGATTTTTTTCTGTTGTTTTATTTCGGCAAAATTCTTTAATGTGCTATGCTGTAAGTTACATCCAACAAAAGCATGTTTTTTCAAATATTAATAATCAAAATTTATCTTTTAGTTTTATTTTTTATATTTTATCAAGTTTTAGCTATGTGGTATAGAATTATGGTATACAGCCAGCCAGCCAGTCAGCTTACATTTCATTTGTTGCGCTTAGAATTCATTATTGTAGACCACCTTATATATCTTTTAAATATTGTTACAGAGAACAACAACAATATACCGACGGAACTTAGCCTAAAGCGCGGCATCTTTTGAACAGCAACAACAACAAAAAATAATAATAAATGCTTTCATGTTTTTTCGTTTTTTTTCTTCTCAAACTGCTGATTCTTCTCTACAGAGAGAAAAAACGATACAAAACTGTCTTTAAACAACAGAAAAAATTTATGTATGTATGTATGTATGTGTGCTAAAACAAAAAAAAAAAACTAAACCTCTAAGCCGAAGCCGACAACATCAGCCGACCAAACAACCAGCCAGGCATTCAGCCTGCAATGGCTGTTAAAGTTGTGAACACGATAGCAAAAACAACAAAAAAATTTAATGTGAAATGACTAAACGACCAGTAGACACGACAGACAAACAGTCATACGAACGTTTTAGTGTGTGTGTGTGTGTCTTTCACTAATATTACTTTTTTGTGATTATTTGGCTTACAATCAAGCCGCGTCTGTTTTTTTTTTTGCCTTGATACAAACAAAATGCCGTAAAAGCGTGCCTTTTGTGAGTGCTCACAACAAAAACAACAACAACAGAGTTACATACCCTTGTGTTCACAATAGTGTTGTGTTTATCTTTTCATTTCGTTTCGTTTTATGTTGTGTTGTTGCTGTTGTTAGTAAAGTGCCTGTTGTGTTAAGCTCAAAGAGTGAGTACTTTAACATGTTTGTGCATGTGTATAGGAAAGTGTATGTTTGTTTTTGTATACAAAGAAAAAAAGCGGTTAAGTAAAGGGGTTTTTATTTTCATTTATAAGCAGAGCTATAACAACAACAACAACTATAGTAAATAGTATGCGAAAAATCGTGCATTAAAACTGGTTTGTAGTTTTCTTTTGCTGGTTTTGCTTCGTTATATTGTAAATACAGAAAGTAAGCATAGTATTTGAGTTTGTTTTTGTAAACGGCAGCTTTCCTTGCTGTGTTTTCAAAACAGGGACGTAATTTTTGGTACTCTGAGATGCAGACTAAATAAAGATTCAGGATTAAAAACATATTTTTCTGGGGTTTAACAGCAGGAAAAATACTCTTTTAAATTATTTTTCCGTTTTGTAAGTTTTAAGATAAAAAGTAACTAAAAAGTACCTTTTTCTGTACCTTTTATATGCATTTAGTTTTTTTAATTCCCTTTTCTTATTGGTAGTTTAAGACTTAGGAAATTTTGTTTTTGCTACAAAACCTTTTAGTAATCTTTTATACTTTGGACTTCAGAAAACTATTCTAGGTACTTTTTAGGTTTTTATCTATAATTTTTACATACTAAGCGATATCCACCATGAGATTTTACCGTCCTTTTTCTGCTCTTATTATTGTTTGTAATTGTTGCTTTTTCGTAGTAAAGGTTGTTGTTTTTCTTTAAACAAATACATACACACATGCAGGCATACATACATAGATGCAAGCGTACTCAAGTGCAAAATAAACAGACTTCGATTACAATACAAACAAAAATTAATTATAAACAACACAACACAACCGGCTTAAATGCTAGTTTCAACTGCAATAAATGCGAATGTTCGATAACGCGGTAAAACTTATGTATATGAATCAGTTAAAGGATTCAAGCTTTACTTAAATTAAAAAGAAAAAAATACAGAATTTACATTTAAAATAATACTGATTTTAAATTATAATACATTTCTTTTTACTATACTTTAAAGACCATTTAATTTCCATAAAAAAATAACTAATTTTCTTGGTTTCAGGCCTATTAACCTTAATAGTTTTAATATTTATGAAACCGGCAGGCAAGCTTTTGATGTTGAATAAGTTTCAAAATAAATTATAATGAATAATTTAAACACACGTACGTTATTTAAGCAGAAAAAAAAAATTTAAGTTTTTTTTTCGATTTTTAAAACCATAAATTTTCATTGAGTTGTCAAATTTCCATCAAACTTATAAATAATTAACACAGTAATATGAATTAATAGTTTTCATATCTATTTATGAAATTTAAAAGAAATTCTTAAAATAAAACCGTTAATTAAATAAACAAACAGAAAAAAACCTTTAAAAAATAAGAAATACCACGAGTATAATATAAAAAGGGCTTTCTGTTAATGAATGAAACACGTATGCATGTATGATCTCTCTTGCTTTGTGTCCTTTTGTTTACAAAACAAATTTTGTTATTGTATTGCATTTGCATAACTAAACATTAAAGGAATTTCATGTCTATGCATGCTGTACTGACAAGCGGTGCTGCCAAATTAGGTACACTTTTATTTTGCATCTTTATTTAAAGCCAGTAGTAGTAGCAGCCATCACATCAAAACAGTAATGCCGCTTTTGCCTTTTTTTTTTTTTTGTGCAGTGAGAAGGGCATATTCGAGTAATAATTTATAGACAGAACTCATAGCATGAGTACAATAAACAAACAACCATTAAAAACATATAATAAATAATAAATTAAAATCATATGCACAACAAAACTAAACAAAAATACAACAACACACTATTTAGTAATTTAAAACACTTGATGACGTTAATTATTATTAACAAAAGAAAAAAAAAGCGGTTTTTATTAAAGTTCAGTTTTTCTTTTGCTTTTTTTGTCGCTTGCCATTTATGGCTTAGCCACAATGAAACGGAAAGGGTTGGCGGTTCTTGTCTGGATTTGGTAAAATAATAGTAAAAAAACAAAACAAAAAAATATTATAATAATTGTTGTTATAGCAATAAAAATAGAAAATAAAAAATTAAAACAAACAAATCAAAAAATTAACTTGCATGAGTCGTTTTAGCTTTTATGACTATTATTGGGTAATTATTGATTAAAACAGAGAGCAAAAACAAAACAAAAAATTATAAAAAATAATGGGCGGCATTAAAAATTTAAATTAATATGCCATAAATAAAAAAAAGTACAAATCAAAAATGCCGCTTAAATAAAATGAATGAAAAAAATAATCTGATTTCTATTTCTAAATAATTAAACCATTAAAAATAATTTCAAAAAGATTATTTCGCATGGAATGCAAGTGTAAACAGCAAATGGTCAATGATGTTGATTAAAAAAATTATAAAAAAATTAATAATATAACGCGAACAATTTATCTGAAGAGCATAAAACAATTTAAAATTCAATTGTCAACTTTTACCTGATCCCAGAAACACATACATATATATACATATAATACTTAACAATTGGATAAAAAATTGGCTATCGCCCTAAAGAACATAGTTTACTTGGGTGTTATCAGCTAACGATATTATCTATTTCGTTAAACAATTACAACTCTTGACTCTTGGCATCTCTTGGTCCGTGGATTCTATCTAAACAACGTTTGTTTACACTCGTTCTATCAATAAATTCGGCGTGCCCACTAATTTTGAAGGATATCCTTGAAAGTCTCCTCTACTTCCCCATCATTATAACTTTTGTAGAAGTTGTTATAAGATATTCCCATTCTCTGTTGCAAATTTTCCGTTTTTAATTCATTACATAACCTCGCAATATAATTCTCTTTGAAAAGTGCTGCCAAATTGAAGGATATTTCTAATAGTGTTGATAATTTTTTACAAACTATAGCTTTAAAAATCATGTCCTTGTGAAAAAAACGATAAAAAACAGCAAAGTTGTTTTTGTTGTTTTCTTACTTCTTCTACTTCTGTGTTTGCAAAAGATGAATTAAATTGTTTTCTTCTTTTTTTCTTACTTTCAAAAATTGTTGAAATGTTAACACAAGAGTGTAGTGATTGAGTTAAATTGCTGTTGTTATTGTTATTGTTATTATTGCTGCTGCTATATTATTATTATTGTTGTTGTTATTGTTATTAATAATGATTCAACAATTAAAAATTGAAAGAAAACACTTCAAAGGAATTTCATAAAAAAAAATATATAAAAACGATACAGAAAAGAAACGTGTTTTCGTTTGTTATCTTGGCGCCGCTAACGTACATAGTATATAAAATGCTGCTACGAAATATATAATTTTGAAAAGAATTTGAAATGAATATCAATATATTTTCTATATATATTGTACACCTATGTGCATATTTCCATATATATTTTTTTTGCTTTGAAATTTACATGAAAACGAGTTTGTTTAAACTAAACTATTGTTTATCTCTAATATATAAAATTCTCGTGTCACGGTGTTAGTGGTTAAACTCCTCCGAAATGGATCGACCGATTTGCATGAAATTTTGTGGGCATATCGGGTAGGTCTGAGAATCGGACAACATCTATTTTTCGTTAAAATTGAATATTTAGGTACATATTGATCGTAGACGAATAAAATTTGGTGGGTAAGTTCGTGGAGTCGATATCGACAATCCCACCAAAAATGGGAGTGGCAACCCTCCAAGTTCAAGTGATACCTACAACTCTTAAACTACTGAACCGATTTTAACCATTCTTTTTTGTTCGAAAGCTTATCAGGTTTAGATGGTCTTAAAAAAAATTCGATATAGCAAAAAGTAGGCGTGGCAAACCTTTAAAATTGAATATTTAGGGACATAGTAGTCGTAGACGAATGTAATTTGGTGGGTAAGTTCGTAGAGCCGATATCGACAAACTCACCAAAAATGGGGGTGGCAACCCTCTCCTTTAAGAGATACCTATAAGTCGGCTAATTCGATGGTTTATAACTACATATGTACATATATAATATGTATGTCTGTAACTACAACTACAACTTCGTCAGCGCTATTACAATAAATTATTACAATAAATATATAATGTGACCTGTTTTGGGCAATAAAATAAATCAATTTTGGGCGGGACGAAGATCACCGGGTCAGCTAGTATTTGTATATAAATAATGTTTATTGTACTATTGAAAAAAAAAAACTGAATTAAATTATTTCAAAACTAGCAAATATTACCAATTGCAATCCTAGTTTTGTAATACATGTTATTTTATAATTAAAAGAAAAAAATATTTCGCCTTTTCCGGGTCCTGGGCGGTCTCCTGACGTAATACTTAATTGGTGGTTAGAAAAGGATCTCACAAACACAGAAACTGGATGGAAGTCACAACACACAACAATATTCAAAGAAGCTTGACAAAGTTTAAACGGCAAGCTTATCCCACACTATAGTTAACTAGTCTTAAAAGCATAATAAAATGTTTTTATTGAATATTTTTATGATACTCGCATTTGTGTCTTAAAAAAATTTAATTTCTTCTACTATTTGCCTACGACACTTAAGCAAAAAAACAAAAATAAAATTTCATTTCCCTAAAAACCATGGTAATGGCAGCTACCAGAGAGCATACGCCCAAAATTTATGATTATTAGGTTCGGGATTGTTTGTCTATAAACAGAGATTTTCTTGAACTACTACGTTACAACAACTGTTATGGCCACCAAAACAAAAGTAGTGCAGGGTGGTTGGTTGGGTTGGTTGGTTGAAATTAAATTTTATATTCAAAATATAAATATTTTCTTATTGTTTTCTATCTCCTTCAGCCTCTTTCCCGACGACGACGACGACAATAGATATTAAATTTATTTTTATTTTCTTATTCTATACACACAGACAGACAGACAGACAGATATACGGATAATAATAAAAAAAAAATGAGAAAGAGAAAGAAGTTTTTGCCACAATTAAAGCAACTAAGCCAACTAAACACGGACATTAAATCGGCTCATAAAGAAGTTAACAGAGCACATACATACACAATACGTAGGTCTTTTCCTTCTGACTGCGTTAGTCTAAGTGTTTTGGATTTAAAACAAAAGGGGAGGAGAAGGAAGGGAGGGTAATTGCTACTCCATAGTAATAGACACAATAAAACCGAAAATAGGTCAACAAAAGATGCTTTCAAATCGACTATATTTAGCTATGCAATCCGAATACAATAGTACACAATAGCACAGCAATAGCATAAGTAAATAGAAATAAAGGCAACTTTAAGATTTTAGCAGAGTCAAGAACCAAAATATTAAATCAATGTCCATTCAAGCACTGAAAATACTTTAGGTAGGTAGGTGTCAGTAGATATGTGGAGAGCAACCTTTCTGCTCAAATATGGCGGCTGTATCTTCAGATTTTTTAGAAGATCTCGAAGGATCATGTAAACAGTAGGCCATCAATTGGCGGTTTTTACAGATCAGTTCGACAGATTGTCTAAAAAGACAGCAGAGGGGTATAACGTTCACATCATATGGGTAACGGGATATAGCGATATTCCAGGAATTGGTCCTCAACCATTAAAATCTTCGATGAACGTCTTTAAAGATCTGCAAGCTTGTACGTTACGTTATGCAATACAGTTATAGATTCCGTTAATGCCGGATGGTTAAAGCTTGTTAGAGGGTGCAAGAAAAGTCTGCTTAAATTTCAAAGAAGTACGCTCAGTATGATTGTTAGAGTCAATAATGGAGTCATTGGACTTGGAAATATGCTAAATGACGTCTGCGGGAGCTGTAGAGATGGGGAAACTACACTTCAGCTAGTGTTAGGTACATGCCCAACCTTAGGTTAGGTTAGGTTAGAGGACGTGTACTTGTCAACTGTGACAAGTACAGTAGCCGGAGGCCGAATTGACCCATTGTACAACGTCCTAGCTTCTCACACCACTCGTGTTGTGTGCTTTAATTTTATACGAGTAGCGGGACCTACAGTTTAAGGTCGACTCCGAACGACAGATTTTCGAGAAGCTTTTCATGGCAATTTTTACTCTCAGAAATCTGCTGAGAGGAAGTCGCCGAAGAAATATTTTCATACTTCCGTTTTGATGTCTGACCTGAGATATGAACTCGGGCCTTTCGTCTAATAAGCCGACACACTACCTACTAGACCACGGCGAGTTCTGCCCAACCTTAAGTCGAAAGAGAAAAAAGGCACCTTTGATCGTTCTGTTAATGCTGGATATTAGTAGTCCAAGTCGCTTCATCACAAGCTCCGAATGGTTCCGTCGAAAGTAGAAAATGGAGAACTGTGGTATCCCAATGGCCTTTTTTCCAACTTCCTTGGCCAACTCTACTCCTTCTCTTGTCATAGCAAATCGACATTTTCTGTTTAAATCACTGTGAAGACATGAATAAGCAGATTTATTACTTTTGGAACATCGAACATCCCGGAATAATGCACAAAGAGAAGATTACAATCGATTACAAGCCGCCGTGTGGTGTGGTGTCTAGTTTAGAGACGACCCAGTTTTGTGCAACTCTGAGGCTTGAGCATAAAATGGTACGGAGAACTTTTGTGCCACCTCGTACATTGGAAACAATACATATTTCAGTTCTATAATTTGTTCATAAGACAACAAAACAAAGCCTAATCGGTAGGAGGAGCAGCAAGAGAAAGGTAACTGAAACACATTGGATTTCTTATACATACGTACGTTTCCCCATATAACAATACCCTAGCAACCTACCTATCAACCTAGCAACAGCTGTAAATATGTATGTACGAGTATGTGTAATGCACAGTAATAATAGGTTTGGAAATAATGCCATGAAAACAGGAGCATTACAAAATAACAACAACAATAACAATAACACCGAAGAAAAAGTACAATAAAAAGCAATAACAATACATTGTTGTTTCTTGTTATTGCTGTTGTTGGAAAGGAAAGGTAAAACAAAATTGTTCTTGTTGTCGTATTTTAAAACTCCTTTTTCTGTTTTTCTGTTGATCTTATGAGATTATCATGGTTGGTAAAGCTGTTCATACACCGAGACCTCTTTTAACAGTGCGACACAATGAAATGTTGAAAGAGAAAATCTTTTGTGGTGGATATCAAACACTTTTATAGACTCCCGGATTACTGCAGTAAATTCTAGGCGGAAATTACGTCAAATAATGCTGCTCCGTATCGGAATATTATCTGAGAACATATCAAATCAACTTAGCAGCCAGGCTTCGGTAAAATCACTCGCGAAAGCTATTTTAACGTCCAAAAGCTTGTTCAGGAATTTTCCACGTATCTTTACCACACGGAAAGTGTGTGGTGAACGCCTTAACAAGAATGGGTCCCAATCTGGACAATCCTCATGGCTTAGTCCCTAGAAATTAGAAATACATTGCAACTTAAGCCAGATGAATCTTAATAGGAAAAGACAAACAAAAATTCAGGTCGCCTGGACACTCACTGCTAGGGAGGCAAGAATGGGTCCCAATCTGGACAATCCTCATGGCTTAGTCCCTAGAAATTAGGAAAATATTGCAACTTAATAGGAAAAGACAAAGAAAAATTCAGGTCGCCTGGATATTCACTACTAGGGAGGCATGCTATGTATGCGCCCTCCTACACACGATTTCTGCAGAAATTATTAGCCGAAGGAGGTATAATGAACTGAATTACAAAAATACAAGCCAAACTGGCTCGCTATGGATCCTGGAGTAACAATTCTGTAGCTGAAGATGTCCCCTCTGAGTACCACGCCCCCTCTGAAGACCATGCCCCCCTCTGAGTTTAATTTTTATTTGAATTCACCAAACTGGTGTTAGCTAGGCTTTAAGACGGCTTAAGAATCTCGCGTAATGCATTCCAATTTAAAATTAGGAATCTTTTAATGATGCAGCACCATTTTATGAGGCATTTTAAGCTTCAGTTTAAGAAAGTAACAAGAGGATGAGGTGTAATTTTTTTCTTTTGTGTTCCACAGCCTATGGGCCTATTGTCATTGACAATTGTTTTGCTCGAGTATGTTTAAATACGTGTGTGTATGTAGTAAAACCATGGTAATGTTTATTGCCAACTTAAATAAAGAAACTCATCTTTTGTTGCCATTTTTTCATTGTTTTTTCCGTTTTTTTTTTTTGTTTTGTTCCCCACATTTGAAATTCAATAGCATAGGCCGCAGAACAGAATTCATACGTTTATGGCATAAGGCTTAGCTGAGCTTAGAGCTCAACTCCATGACAATTTATGATCAGCAGCCAAGGCAGCCAGCCAGCCAGTTTGTGTAAATATGTGCTAATGGAGGCGGGGTATGTGCAGTTACAGTTACACATTAGGAGTTAAACAAAAGACGGTATTTTGTACATATGGTTTGGTTTGGGGGGAACAAATAAACGTGCCTGGCATACTTCATGCCGGATTAGTTTCATTATTTTATTGTTGCTTCTCTTGTAGGTCTCTCTCTTGCTGTCTTCGACATTTGTAAGCCAATATTTGTAATGGTGGCAAGCCAGATAACAGCTTCAATAAACATTTAACTTTTGGATTCGGATTTGGATTTAAATGTGGCATAAAGAGTAGAATACTTTCTCTAACATTATTATCAACGACAACGATTGTCTTAATCATGTCAGATTGAAAGAATATTTAAGAAGCAGGCAGTGGGAATGGGAATGGCAAGGGTGGGAGGTGTTGTAAAGAAACAAAATGTCATTATAATAAAATTTCATTATTTTTACGCAGATGCTGCGTTAAAGGAATAATAATAATACCCAAACCCGTGCCACTGATACGATATTGTTGTGCGGAAAGGGAATATGTTTGTATTTGGGGGATTTCCAAGTATGTATTAGAAATTTGCAATTTTCGTTTTTTTTTTTTGTATTACAAGCAAGGAATGTTAAAACTTTATTAAGTAATAAATTTTAATGTTTGTTTGTTTACTTGTGTACAGTGCTAGCAAGGTATTCTACGGGTAAAAATTTAAATTGATTTTTTTTCTTTTTGTTAGTAGCTTTATAAATAATAAACAAGTCCTACAAATGAAACAACCTTAGTTTGTTAACTTTACATCACCTACATATACACACACACTTTACCTGCCAGCAAATTGTAATAAAATTATACGTGAAGTTAGCAGTGACACAAAATGTCATCATAAATCTTAGTTACACTTTATAAGTTTTGTGTTAAGTAAACGAAAAAAAAATCAACAACAATAACAACAATAACAACAAAAAATGAATAACAAATATAAAATTATAATGAAGTATGTATCAAAAGCATAAAAGGCATAAAAAGAAAGAAAGAAAGAAGACCGGGAGAAACAAAAAGGATAACATAAAACAAATTTTTTACTTTTATTAACTTAGGCTGGCTTTAATACTATGTATGTATGTATGTATGTATGTATATATGTACAATTCATTCTGTTTTATAATTATGCCATTTTAAATTATGCATACATATTGCTTTTTTCTATATACATACATACTCTAGTATGTTTACTTCAATACTTTACTTTACTTTACTTTTTATCCCTTGGCTCATCATTTAATCATGGCACGTCTTTGTAAGAAATACACAAAAGAGAAAACAAGAAGAAGAAGAATGTCTGCCTGCCCTCATATATTTCTAGCATGACGTATTACTGTCAGTAACTGAAATGACTGAATAACAAATGAATGGCATTTTTTGCTTTTTGTTCATCTATTATTTCAAAACAGAAGGCAAAAAAGGGCAAGGATATTACAAATAAAAGAATTTTTTTCTTTTATGTTATGCATTAACATGGTAATAATTACTTCATAAAAGAAGAAAACATACATAAACAACGAATTTATTAGACTTTACAGTCTTTTAAGAACACATTTCAGTGATATTTTACAAAAGTAAAACAATCTGGCAGCCTGTTTACGAAAATGCAACGCTGTCGCTCAAGCTAATGTTTAAAATTTTCAATTTTTGTTTTTGTTTTCATAACGCACATATATGCAGCACATATTATTGCATAGGAATTTTGCACTTTTTTGTACTCTCTCGAGCTAAATGCTTGCATATGTACATATGTATATACATATTTTCTTTATGTTGTCCTAACACATAATCAACACCAACACGAACTACATATGCTATGCCTTGCTTCTCAGAGAAATTTCACTCTCAAGCAACTGTTTACAGTTTTTGTTTGTTTTGATAATACCACCACTCACCACCCCTTCCTCTCTCCTATAGCATATTTTAATTGACAATAACCAATTATTAATAATGCCTGTCATACATTCTATCTCAAGGGAATTGTTGTTCGTTCTCCTTTTAAAAACAGCACGGAAAACAAGAAGAAATAAAATCCTTTAAATGCACTGTGCTAATACACATACATACATACACACAAACAATGTGTGAACACTGTATACAGAATGTACTTGAAAGAGTTTTGTTTACTTAAAGCACTCGTTCCAGTTATTATAAGCATTGTTGTTGTTGTGTTGCTGTTCTGTTGCTATTGCTGTTATATTTAACACAATTGAAGCAAAATCACAAAAAAAAACAACAAAAACAATGTGTGGGTATAGAAGAGATGTGCAAGAGAGCAAGCACTCCTGCTATCGTAAATCTACTTCATATTTACTGTGTGTGCAAGAGATGTTGTACATATATATGAGAACAAGTATTAGTAGTAGCAGTAGTAGAGAGTAAAAGAGTAGAGTAGCAGAGAAATAAAATCATAAAACTGGGTCAAGTTTTGCATTAATGAAAAACAACAACAACAACAGCTACAATACACACACACATATAAACAGCATAAGAACCGTATGGCATGAATGTAAACATTAAACTGCACGTTGTCTAAATAACAACGCAACAGCAAAGCAGCAAACCAAGAAAAGTAGTAGAAAAAAACTGCCATTTATTCTTATTTAATAACCAAGCTATTGTGTGTTAATATAGAAACCCTTATCCTTTCCTGAAATTCATTTTTTATTTTATTTCTCAAAAAAAAGAGAAAATAATAAGGAGGGTTGATGAAATCATTGTGAGATAGGCATACCAAACACACAGGCAACCTTATTTTAAAAGCATATGAAGTATTTATTTTGCTATTTAATGGTAGAATTTACTGAAGTATTTATTTTTTTTTTTTTTTTTCTATTCTATTCTATAAAGCAAGTAATATTTTGCTTTTTTTATTGCGCTGTTGATCATGATATTTTTCATAGTTTATTGTTACATATTTAAACCACACTAAAGTATGGCAAAATACCAAATATAGAGGAGAACCTTAAAATTGAATTGAACCTTAAAAATGAAGATATTTTTGTAATTTAATAAATTTCAATAATTTCTTCTAACAAAAAAATACATACATATTTACATACATACATACATAATTGGCCATTACAACCCTTCAGTCAGGATTACGGCCTAGCTTCTCACGCCGCTCATGTTGTGTGCCTTAATTTTATACATGAGTGGCGGGGACCTACAGTTTAACGTCGACTCCGAACGACAGATTTTTGAGAAACTTTTTCATGGCAGGTTTATTTACTCTCAGAGTTTTTTGCCAGAAATCTGCTGAGAGGAAGTCGCCGAAGAAATATTTTTTTCTTTCATATTTCGTTTTTCTGTCTGGCCTTGGGTTTAAACCCGGGCTTTACGTCTAATAAGCGAACACACTACCTACTAGACTACAACGACTTCCAAAATAATAGTTTTCCTTAATTGTAGTCTCTGTATATGCACTTACTTCAAAAACACTTGTTTTCAAGCATATAATTACTCTCAGTGTACAATTATAATGGATTTGTTTATATTTTAAGCGCATAATTACTCTGAGTGTATAATTAAAATAGTGGTAAACAATTTTAAACCATATTGCCTCAATAGCAGTGTTACCAGATATTATTTTGAATCCTCGATATACAAATATCATGTCAAGTTACCTTACAACACACTACATTTTACATTAGCTGCACAAATAGTATATTGGCTTATGGCCGTGACATTTGTTAAGTTTGATCTGTGGAATTACTATATATTCAAGGATATTTTTCTCAATTCCCAATAATACAGATCCCAGGCAAGTGGCATCATAAAAATATGATGTTTGCTTATGGACAAAGTAACAAAACTGTGGGTTTTTCTTACTGAAAAATACAATACAATACTCATAACTCTTCCTTTTAAACAGCAACGCATACATCAATAGTGTATGTAGTAAACAAATTGTTGCGTTCCTTTTTAAATACTTTACTACTGTGTGTCATGATGTTTATTTTTATTTTGCTACTGCTGGCTGGCTGGTACGTAAAGAGTGCACAGTAGTACATAGTTAACAAATGTTTGAACAATAAAGCTGGGATTAAAACAATAATTCACGCCGATTTTTTTATTTCTTATAAATTATTAAGTGTGACAAATATAATTTAAAAACGACAAGTAGACACAAGTAATAAAAATTAAATTGAAAACATAATCAAAAAAAAAAAAAAAAGAAACACACACGCCCTAGGCTTTAATTTACGAGTTAAATAAAAATAAATTATTTTTTAAGTGTCAGCATAACCAACATCAAAAAAAAAAAAACAAAAAAAGAACGCAGGAAATCTTAAATTTTATAAGATAATCCGTAAGTAATTTTTCTTTTTTTCATTTTTTTTTCAAGTTTTATGAACTTTTTAAACATGTTTTTTTGATCATATAAAATACTTAGGCAACACCACTTAATCCCTGTGTCATGTTTGCCTTCCTTCTTTTTTTTTTAATTTTGTTTTTGTTTTTAGTCTTTGAACAAGAGAAAAATATCATCAAAAAGACATTCATCAAAGGAAAATGAAGAGAATTTTCAAAGAAAACAGGGGGTGGTGGTAAAGACGCCAACGTAAACACATTTTATGCTATAACTTATGCCAGCCAGAGTTATCTAGTATGTGGCATGCTTTTTATTTTAAAAATCATCAACACAATCAGTGACAGAGGCACGGGCAGCATAGTTAGCAGAGTTCTCCTTAAGATAAAAGCTAGCTAAACATCTAAAAACTGTCAAATAAACATCAAAGTGGATGTGGTTGATATGCTAAAATATATATTCTTCTTTTTCTTCTTTTTATAAATTTTTATTCATTTTCATCTGTTCCGTAGTATTATATATGTGTATAGTGTGTATACAACAGACAGATACTATAAAATATTATACGCTGCTATACTTTTATAGTGTATGGCTAACTGCCTGCCTGCCTGCCTCAGTCATAAACATATAAATATTAGGATGGTTAGTCGTTCATACGTTTTATTTTCTAAAAATTTAAAAAAACATGTTTTTTCATCATAAATAAAAATGAGAAAATTGTTTTCTTTTAAACTTTTAAATAAAATACTGAATTAAGGGTGGTGTTTAGGCAGAAAGAACTGAAACCAATAAAATGCAAATGTTTTTTGAATATAAAAAGAAAATTCTTATAATTTACGACGAGTTTATTGATTTCTTTTTGATTATAAAAATAAAAAAAAAAATTCATTTCATTTAAAATTTCATTTAAGTGTTTCATTTTACAGGGGGTGGGTGGCAAAGGAAAAACACCCACTTTAAAGTAAAACGTTTAACACACCTTTTTCCCCGTAATATACGTAGCTGGGCTTTGCAAAAGTCTTTAATAAAATTTACAAAAAAATTTCCTTTCAAACCAAGACAAAAATTGATTTTCTTGCGTTTACACATAACATTTCCGAACTAAGGGTTGACAATTTTACACATGCACTGCACTACACTAGCACTTGCACTTGGACAATAGAAAGAAATAATGCAGTGTGTACGTATGGTGAAGTAAACAATAATCAAGGAGTTAATAACGAAAAGAGGGAGTACATATTTAATGAAGACAGAGAGAGAGAGAGAGAGAGAAAAATACTGTTACTTTTAAAGTGTTTTGTTTACAAAGTATAATGAACAGAGGAGAGAAAGAGAGAGAGAGACATTTTTCAACTTCATTTCACTATTAAAAGATGTCATTATATTTATATAAAGTGTCCTGTCAACAAACTATTACCCAGGGAGTTAATAAAGAGAAGTAATATTGATTTAATACAGAGAAAAAGAAAGAGGGAGAGAGTGTTCCTTCGAATTTAATTTAAGGAGTGTTGCTATAAACACAATAGACGCAACGCAGCAAACACAGCAATCTCACAAAAATAGAATACATGGGTGTATATGGAAGTCACCGTAATATAGTAGGCAATGTGCTGACTTATTAAGAGGTGAGGACACGGTTCAAAGCAAAATACGAAAAAATATTTCTTCGACTACTTCCCCTTAGTAGATTTCTGGCAAAAACTTAAGAGAGTTAATAATATTTACAGAAATCGCCGTGGTCTAGTAGGTAGTGTGTTGGCTTATTAGATGAAAGGCCCGAGTTCAAATCCCAGGTCAGACATCAAAACGAAAATATAAAAATATTTCTTCGGCGACTTCCTCTCACCAGCCTTCTGGCAAAAACTCTGAGAGTAAAAATTGCCATGAAAAGCTTCTCAAAAATCTGTCGTTCGGAGTCGACTTTAAACTGTAGGTCCCGCTTCTCATCTATAAAATTAACGCACACAACACGAGTGGTGTGAGAAGCTAGGACGTTGTACAAAGGGTCAATTCGACCTCCGGGTACTGTACTTGTCACAGTTGACAAGTACACGTCCTCTAACCTAACCTAACCTAATAAAATTCTCATGAAAAGTTTCTCAAAAATTTGTCGTTCGGATTGGACTTCATACTCGTGTATAAAATTAACACACACAACATAAGTGATGTGAGAAGCTAGGTAGTAATCCTGACGGAAGAGTATAATAGCCAATTATGTATGTATGTATGTACGTATATGGATATGATTATTTTTAAGGCAACACAACAAAAACAAGCAAAATGCCGTTGCAAAATTGCTGCATTTGCTGCATTGCGTTTATTGTGTTTTGTAGCATGAGAGTTTAAGAAACAGAAGAGAAATTATAGTGACCAGAACAGAAGTAGTACAGCAGTGTTCAAAAAACATATTCAAATATTCTTTAAACCAAATTTTCGTTATTCTGACGATAGTTATGATGAATCTTGATAATGCTATAAACACATAAGAGGCAGCAAATGCTGCGCCACTATCTTTCTATTATTTTTATTTGTCCATAACTGTATATTAAGGCGCTGCCTTTATATTATCCCATATTATAATAAAAAAAAACAATGTAATGCAATCAAATATTTGTAATACAGTTTCTTCAATAAATAATTGAATTTAATATTTATAACAACAAAAACAATAATAATAATAATTTTTGTCACAACAAGTAACTGTTAAAACCACAAAACTGAAGGAAAATATTGAAATATGTATGCAAGAGCAAAACACAAGAGAGCAACACAGAGGGAGAGAGTGTATGTTTCATATTTACATAGAAATACACTTTAGTTGTTGCTGTTGTTGTTGTTTTTGTTAGAAAACAATTATTATGAGACGATGACGACGACAACACAGGAAGCAATTTTAACTTGAAATTTCCATTGAGATGTCTAATACAGTTGTAATAATGCCAACAACAACAGCAAAAAAGTGTTTTAAAACCAACAAAAAAAAAACATAACAAATCAATACAAAATACAAGAGAGTAACTACTACACATAAACATTACACATGTACTACAAT
Source organism: Sarcophaga rosellei (assembly GCA_930367235.1). Classification (NCBI taxonomy): domain Eukaryota; kingdom Metazoa; phylum Arthropoda; class Insecta; order Diptera; family Sarcophagidae; genus Sarcophaga; species Sarcophaga rosellei. The sequence goes on along the minus strand of OV884020.1, from coordinate 6,218,906 downwards.
ACACCATTTTAACTTAGGCTTTTAAAAGCTTAGACACACATACACACACATATACACATGTTTAAACAAACCAACAAAATAGACATTTTGACATTTTCATATGCTATATGTATGCCTATATGCATACATATGTACATAGCATATAAATGTTTTTTTTGTTTGTTTTGTTTTTGTTTTAGTTTAAATGCACCCAAATATGTATGTATGCATGCCTAGGAGTGTGTAAAAATGTGTTTAACTGACTGAGCATGAACAACTTTATAATGGGTTTTGATTTTTTTTTATTATTTTGTTGTTATTATTGTTGTTTTGTGTGCCCCACCCAAAAATGTATTGCCATTCGAGATTGTTTTTTAAATTTCTTTTCTTTTTGTAGAACAAAAAGAGTAGTTTTGTCAAATGCTTTACTTGTTGTTGTTATTGTTGTAGTTGTTTTTTCATTGTTTACAAAATGAATTTTCTCACCCGCTCTATGTATGAATGAAAACAAGTGAGAATGCATGCACTCACTAGTAATGAATGAATGAATGACTGAAAAAAAACTGAATGAATGAATGAGTGGCGGCGACACCTTAGTGTTGTACTTTTATTGTACGTTTTAAATTGTATTTACCCACGTACAAACGTACACACGTACATACATACTTTGTACTCTCCACCACCATCAACACTACCACCACCTCTACCACTATTATTTAAAACGATTTCACATAAAACTTTTAAATGTTTTCATATGACAATCGTTGTCGTATTGTGTGAATATTTTTTCCCTTTTTCAGCGTACTATTTCAATACCAATACCCTCGGCTGCCTAAAAAGAGGAAATAGAAAGTCAAATACAAGTACGTAGCCATGGCGAGGGTGATAAGTTTGAAAATCAAATATTTTTGTAATAGTAACGAGTTATCCGTTTAGTGGTGACAAAGCCTTGTTTCAGTACGGCAATAGTGCCAAGCTGTGTCTCTCATCATTTGGATTTGCACCACCGTCCATATATAAAGCCCAACTCATGCAACAATTAAGTCCGCATGGCCATACACAACCCCATAGATATGAAGATTGGTTGTTACTACTGCAAGCAACAGACTTTTGATGCTGATTTTAACCCCTGTGTACCCAACTTTTTTCTCTCGTAAAAACAAGGATTCTAATCAGCTGATCAATATCTTACCGTTTTAAAAATGGGGCGATAAGCGCATATGGGTTAGTGCTGAGCGGAAGTCCGTTGTGATTCTGACGAAGCCATTACATTCGGAAATATTTACTTGTTCATGCCCGCCCCTTGTGATCAGGAAGTCTAATACGAACGAATTTTTCCTGCCTCTATTCAGAGAGTACTATGGCCATATCATAACCGACCTTTTTCGGTCAGCAATTATGATTTTTATCGTGGACAGCATCCCACACAACACGAAAAACGTGGTGGCTTCATTTTATTGCATTCTGCACCAAAAAAAAGTGATGTAACATGTAGACGGCATCAATTGCCCACCAAGATCAAACGATTTGATACCATTAGTGTGTGCCAAAGATCATATGTAATAATGATATCCAAACTTGAACAAGAAAAACCCCCGAAACAAAATTATTTTTCTTATAAAATGCTCATCAGCATACCCTTTAATACTCTGCCTGACATTCTAAGCCAACATTTACAACATATTTTCACTGTAATTGCATAACAGTTTCGTGTACCTACATTATGTGACCAAGAAACCATCATCATGTACTTGAGTGTAATGAAATAAGTCGAGTATCCACAAAGTAAATATCCAAGTGAACTTCTAGTTTAGGTATGTAAGTGCTTATAAAGGCGTCAGAGTCAAGTGTTTAAGTACGCGGAAATGTACAAAGTACTCTTTACATGCATATTGGCTTTGTTTTTACAACAGCAACAACAAGAACGCTTTTTTTTTTTTGTCAAGATGAAACATTACATTACACGAATAAGGTAAAATATTGCAAAGAATTTCGCATTGGGAAGAGAAAGGAATTTTATTTTGTGTGTTATAAAGTAATGGTGTAATTTCATTATGTACTTAGTTTGGGTCCTTATACATATGTATGTATCGGTGGTAGGCAGTGTCATCTATTTATTAGATGAGAGTCTTGGGTTCAATCCCTGACGAAATATGAAAAATATTTCTTTTGGGGACTTTCTCTCTGCAGGCTTCAAAAAAACCCTAAGAGTAATAAAATTGTCGTTCGGAGTCGCCATTAAACTTTAGATCCCACCACTCATACATACATACATACAGTGGTGGCCACAAATTTAAGACACGACATATGATGGACTTATTTGTGATAATTGAGAAATCTCAAGAAACCCATGATATTTTAAAAAAATATACTTTGGAGTTTTGCCGCTTCGGCTCTGATGGAAAGCAGTACGTCTGGCGCCCTCCAAACCTAGAGCATCATCCAAAGTACACCCTAAAAACAACCTGGTGGTGGAAATGTGACGGTGTGGGCAGCATTTTCCTGGCATGGTGCAGGTCCCATTTACAATATAAATTCTAAAATGGACCACCATGTTTACAAAAATATTATAACAGACACAATGATACCATTCGCTGAAGACAACATGCCTCCAATATAGAAATTTATGCATGATAATGACCCTAAGCACATTTCACGTCTAGTCAAGAGTTGCTTAGAGTCAAACGATATTATTGTTCTTAAGTGGCCAGCTCAATCCCCGGACCTCAATTCAATTGAGAACTTGTGGAATGATGTTGAGGAATATGTACGAACAGTTAAACCAAAAAATTCAAGCGATTTGTGAAAGAAATCCAAAGGGTTTGGTATGCAATTCCAAAGCAACGTTATGTGGCATTAGTCGAAAGTTTACCCGGGAGATGTGCTGCTGTGATGAAAAATAAAGGATTTCCCACTAAATAATAGGTTTTTTTATGAAGCTGAGCTTAATTTAGAGAATAGTGTTATATTATGCCTATGTCTTAAATTCGTGACCAGGATAAAACTTGTGTTTATGCATATAATATGTAAATAAAAATTTTTAACTGAATATAGGTAAGAAAATATTATTAATTTTTCTTCATAACATTACTAAAATCCTAAAAAAATATCATGTACCCATAATTTTTTCGATAAAATGTAAAAATTATCTCAAATAACTCAGTCATATGTCGTGTCTTAAATTCGTGGCCACCACTGTATATATATTTGGCCATTACAACCCTTCAGCCAGGATTATGGCTTAGCTTCTCAACACCACTCATGTTGTGTGTGTTAATTTTATACATGAATGGCGGGACCTACAGTTTAAAGTCGACTCCGAACGACAGATTTTTGAGAAACTTTTCATAACAGATTCATTGACTCTCAGAGTTTTTGCCAGAAATCTGATGAGAGGAAAACGCCGAAGAAATATTCTTTTTTCATATTTCGTTTTGATGTCTGGCCTGGGGCTCGAACCCGGGCTTTACGTCTAATAAGCGAACACCCTACCAACAAGACTACGACGACTTCAAAAAAAAAAAACCCAATAGTAAATAAAATTGTCGCCGTGGTCTAGTAGGTAGTGTGTTGGCTTATTAGACAAAAGGCCCGAGTTCAAATCCCAGGTCAGACATCAAAATGAAAGTATGAAAATATTTCTTCGGCGACTTCCTCTCAGCAGATTTCTGGCAAAAACTCTGAGAGTAAAAATTGCCATGAAAATCTTCTCAAAAATCTGTCGTTCGGAGTCGACTTTAAACTGTAGGGCCCGCTACTCATGTATAAAATTAACGCACACTACACGAGTGGTGTGAGAAGCTAAGACATTGTACAATGGGTCAATTCGACCTCCGGGTACTGTACTTGCCACAGTTGACAAGTACACGTCCTCTAACCTAACCTAAATAAAATTGTCATTCGGAGTCACCATTAAACTGTAGTTCCCGCCACTCATCGATTAAAAGTAAGACACACTGTATAACCTATACAGCCAAATTTGCTGAGTTCTAAATTACCAAGAATTTCAATTTCAAAGTTCGAGAATAACATAGGGGGGTGTGTTCACAGGTAATTATATTTTTAGAGCTTCAGAAAAGTTAAATCCATAAATGCCTATCCATCTAAAAATGGAATTAAACTTATTTGCTAGAGAAACAACAAACAACCCACGTTAAAAAACTTCATATAAAGCATTTGGTGTCAATGGCCAATGATTTTCCCCCGTATTTATTTTTTCTTTAATTTTTTTTTAATTTCATTTTATAATCAAACATTTTTGCCGTCATTTATTAAGGCGTGGGAATTAAAAATGGAAAGAAAAAAATATAATCAAAAGAAAAAAAACTAGACACTATCAATTTTTAAATTATTTTTTATACATTTTTTACTGCGTCTGTGTTTTTTTTTCTTTCATGTTTTCAGTCTTTATCAATTAAAAACCACTTAAATGGTTGGATACTCAAACACTTTTGTGAAAATAGCGACACTTTTTAAACAATAAATGAAATGAAAGAGCCCGACAGACAACAAACGACACACACAGCGACCCGTGCAGTGCAGTGCAGTCAGACAGCAGATACGGGACCCTATATAGTATAGCACCAAATCAAGCGCGACTAGTGTTGCAATGTATGTTTATATCTCTCGCTGTACACGGCAATATAATGCAAGTTTATGTCATTTACAACAAGTAAATGAATGAGTGGGGGACAGAGTGAGTGTCGGAATGGATGAGTAAGTGTAAACACTTTACAATAAAATATTTTTGTGTTGTTAAACCAACCAACACCAACACCAATTCAATTCAATTACTTTGTATTGTACTGTGCATTCATTCTATGAATGAAATGTGTATACTCCAGTCCAGATAGATAGATAGATTATATGTATGTACATATGCATCATGGGCGGTATTGTAGAAAAACGAAAAATATTGTAAACGTAGGAGTATAAGTATACAAACAAACAAACATTTATTCATTCATTCAAATACGACATTCAAAGTGACGACAACAGTTGCTGGCTGTTTTATATAAAGTGTTGAGCGTGTTAATATTTGCTTTTGGTTTATTTTCTTAAAGTATTTATTTATTTATTTATTAATTAATTACAATACAATTACAAATTATATTCTAATTATATTCGAGCGGAGTAACTTGACCATATGCTCGGTGTAGTGTCACAGACCAGAGTCTCTGGTGGGAATCGAACCCACGACCCTCACGCTAATAGTCTAGCACACTACCCACTAGACTACCAGGGCACCCATCTTAAATTAAATTTAATCTTTTAATTGATTTGAAAATTTATTCAAAAATCTCTGTCTCTCTGTCATGCATTTATTCCGACTTACGAAAGTAGTAGCCTGACTTTATTTGGTAAACATAAAAACAAGCGTTTGGCAGCACCTGGTAGGTACTGCAATTTTCAAAGAGAACTACCGCTATTTTAGTTACATACATTGAAGTACAAAAGTATACGCACAACAAGGAATTTAATTTTTGGAAATCAGAGTCAAAAAAACCAGGCAAAAAATTTAAGCAAACCATTAGGTAGCTGTACTTGAGGTAGTTAAAATCTCAGAATTATTTTCTAGCCATTGTAGTCGCCGTAGTCTAGTAGGTAGTGTGTTCGCTTATTAGACGTAAAGCCCGTGTTCGAGCCCCAGGTCAGACATCAAAACGAAATATGAAAAAAAATATTTCTTCGGCGACTTCCTCTCAGCAGATTTCTGGCAAAAACTCTGAGAGTAAATAAACCTGCCATGAAAAGGTTTCTCAAAAAATCTGTCGTTCGAAGTCGACGTTAAACTGTAGGTCCCGCCACTCAAGTATAGAAATTAAAGCACACAACATGAGTGGTATTGAGAAGCTAGGCCGTAATCCTGACTGAAGGGTTGTATTGGCCAATTAAATGTATTATGTATGTATGTATGTTTTCTGGCCATTAGTTTATGCGTATTTGTCGTGGTGATCACAGACTGTGTATGGAAACTCCACGGAATCTCGTGTCTGTTCTCATCACGGGGTTAATGAGAACGTGTCCAAACAATGCAATTTGATGTGTGTGAAGATAAATTTAAATTTAACTAGCAAAGACAAGAACCAAAATTTTTAACAGAGCTAATGTTAGAGTTAACAGAGCAATGTTAAGTGGTTAACAGAAAATACGAAAATTAGTCAAGGAAGAAATCACCCAAATATAGGATATCAGGGACTTGCTGCACATATCCCACTATATACAAATTGTAGCCTAGGGTGTCCCTAATAAAAAACAATAAGTGGTATATCCCAAATAATTTTGGAACTTGAGATATTGGGCTTCAAATATACCCTATGTTAACAGTGTTAACAGTGGCTGGGTAGGATGACGGATGATGGATATTGTGGAAAAATGGGACTTGCTGCACATATCCCACTATATACAAATTGTAGCCTAAGGTGTCCCTAATAAAACGCAATAAGTGGTATATCCCAAATAATTTTGGAACTTGAGATATTTGGCTTCAAATATACCCTATGTTAACAGTGTTAATAGTGGCTGGGTAGGATGACGGATGATGGATATTGTGGAAAAATGGGACTTGCTGCACATATCCCTCTATATACAAATTGTAGCCTAAGGTGTCCCTAATAAAACGCAATAAGTGGTATATCCCAAATAATTTTGGAACTTGAGATATTTGGATTCAAATATACCCTATGTTAACAGTGTTAACAGTGGCTGGGTAGGATGACGGATGATGGATATTGTGGAAAAATGGGACTTGCTGCACATATCCCACTATATACAAATTGTAGCCTAAGGTGTTCCTAATAAAACGCAATAAGTGGTATATCCCAAATAATTTTGGAACTTGAGATATTTGGATTCAAATATACCCTATGTTAACAGTGTTAACAGCGGCTGGGTAGGATGACGGATGATGGATATTGTGGAAAAATGGGACTTGCTGCACATATCCCACTATATACAAATTGTAGCCTAAGGTGTCCATAATAAAACGCAATAAGTGGTATATCCCAAATAATTTTGGAACTTGAGATATTTGGATTCAAATATACCCTATGTTAACAGTGTTAACAGTGGCTGGGTAGGATGACGGATGATGGATATTGTGGAAAAATGGGACTTGCTGCACATATCCCACTATATACAAATTGTAGCCTAAGGTGTCCCTAATAAAACCCTATAAGTGGTATATCCCAAATAATTTTGGAACTTGAGATATTTGGCTTCAAATATACCCTATGTTAACAGTGTTAACAGTGTCTGGGTAGGATGACGGATGATGGATATTGTGGAAAAATGGGACTTGCTGCACATATCCCACTATATACAAATTGTAGCCTAAGGTGTCCCTAATAAAACGCAATAAGTGGTATATCCCAAATAATTTTGGAACTTGAGATATTTGGCTTCAAATATACCCTATGTTAACAGTGTTAACAGTGTCTGGGTAGGATGACGGATGATGTATATTGTGGAAAAATGGGACTTGCTGCACATACCCCACTATATACAAATTGTAGCCTAAGGTGTCCCTAATAAAACCCTATAAGTGGTATATCCCAAATAATTTTGGAACTTGAGATATTTAGCTTCAAATATACCCTATGTTAACAGTGTTAAGAGTGGCTGGGTAGGATAACGGATGATGGATATTGTGGAAAAATGGGACTTGCTGCACATATCCCACTATATACAAATTGTAGCCTAAGGTGTCCCTAATAAAACCCTATAAGTGGTATATCCCAAATAATTTTGGAACTTGAGATATTTAGCTTCAAATATACCCTATGTTAACAGTGTTAACAGTGTCTGGGTAGGATGACGGATGATGGATATTGTGGAAAAATGGGACTTGCTGCACATATCCCACTATATACAAATTGTAGCCTAAGGTGTCCCTAATAAAACGCAATAAGTGGTATATCCCAAATAATTTTGGAACTTGAGATATTTGGCTTCAAATATACCCTATGTTAACAGTGTTAACAGTGTCTGGGTAGGATGACGGATGATGGATATTGTGGAAAAATGGGACTTGCTGCACATATCCCACTATATACAAATTGTAGCCTAAGGTGTCCCTAATAAAACCCTATAAGTGGTATATCCCAAATAATTTTGGAACTTGAGATATTTAGATTCAAATATACCCTATGTTAACAGTGTTAACAGTGTCTGGATAGGATGACGGATGATGGATATTGTGGAAAAATGGGACTTGCTGCACATATCCCACTATATACAAATTGTAGCCTAAGGTGTCCCTAATAAAACCCTATAAGTGGTATATCCCAAATAATTTTGGAACTTGAGATATTTAGATTCAAATATACCCTATGTTAACAGTGTTAACAGTGTCTGGGTAGGATGACGGATGATGGATATTGTGGAAAAATGGGACTTGCTGCACATATCCCACTATATACAAATTGTAGCCTAAGGTGTCCCTAATAAAACCCTATAAGTGGTATATCCCAAATAATTTTGGAACTTGAGATATTTGGCTTCAAATATACCCTATGTTAACAGTGTTAACAGTGTCTGGGTAGGATGACGGATGATGGATATTGTGGAAAAATGGGACTTGCTGCACATATCCCACTATATACAAATTGTAGCCTAAGGTGTCCCTAATAAAACCCTATAAGTGGTATATCCCAAATAATTTTGGAACTTGAGATATTTAGATTCAAATATACCCTATGTTAACAGTGTTAACAGTGTCTGGATAGGATGACGGATGATGGATATTGTGGAAAAATGGGACTTGCTGCACATATCCCACTATATACAAATTGTAGCCTAAGGTGTCCCTAATAAAACCCTATAAGTGGTATATCCCAAATAATTTTGGAACTTGAGATATTTAGATTCAAATATACCCTATGTTAACAGTGTTAACAGTGTCTGGGTAGGATGACGGATGATGGATATTGTGGAAAAATGGGACTTGCTGCACATATCCCACTATATACAAATTGTAGCCTAAGGTGTCCCTAATAAAACCCTATAAGTGGTATATCCCAAATAATTTTGGAACTTGAGATATTTGGCTTCAAATATACCCTATGTTAACAGTGTTAACAGTGTCTGGGTAGGATGACGGATGATGGATATTGTGGAAAAATGGGACTTGCTGCACATATCCCACTATATACAAATTGTAGCCTAAGGTGTCCCTAATAAAACGCAATAAGTGGTATATCCCAAATAATTTTGGAACTTGAGATATTTAGCTTCAAATATACCCTATGTTAACAGTGTTAAGAGTGGCTGGGTAGGATGACGGATGATGGATATTGTGGAAAAATGGAACTTGCTGCACATATCCCACTATATACAAATTGTAGCCTAAGGTGTCGCTAATAAAACGCAACAAGTGGTATATCCCAAATAATTTTGGGAAATTTGAAATTTTCCCAGATTTCAGATTTTAACAGGATATATTGCAAATTTTAACAGAACAGATTACAGATTTAACAGAACAGATTTCTGATTTTACAGAGAAACAGGGAGGTTTTTAGGGATGGGAGTAAAAGAACATTAGGTTTTTGTCAAACGGTGTATTGTAGTCGGTTTACAGCTGGATTATTTGAAGTCGCTGTGGCGTAGTGGGTAGTGCGTTGTCTTAATAGACGTAAGGTCACGGTTCAAACCCCAGGTTGGGAGTCTGAAAATTTTTTTTAAATTTTTTCTAAATTTTCTTTTTTAAAATTTTTTTCTAATACATATCAAATATGTATATAAAATGTATCAGTACATATATATTTAAATAAGTATGTTAATAATATGTATATGTATATGTATTAGAAAAAATTTAAAAAAGATCTCACACAAAACCCCAACTAAGGATGAACTCGGTCATGATTGAGAATATGCAATTGAATTTCATTAATGTATTATTCATTATATTGTATTTGATTAATTGTAATAATTGTATTAATTTTAATAATTAAATAATTAAATTAAATAATAAATTAGAAAAGAGAAAAAAATTGCACAAAAACCCCAATCAGAGATTGAACTCGGGCATAATTGAGGATATGCGATAGAATTTCAAATTCATCTTTAAAAAATAAGCTCAAAAGTCTAGAATTAATAACCCTTAACAATGATTTTAAACAGCTTGGTTTAATCCGTGACCAGGATTTTTTACTTTTTTTATTAAATACATATGTGTTTTATGTATGTATTGTATTGTATGCCTATTTCTTTTATTTCGTTATTTTGCATCATATAAAATAAAATAAATACATAAGGTATATACGTATGTATATATACATACATATATGTATGTTTTCATAGTAAATTTTATGATTCTAAATTTATTTAACTTCAGTTGGCATGAAGAAGTAAAAAAGAAGAAATAATTTAATTTTTATTCTATGTTAAAAAGAACAGTTTTTTTTATTCATAATCACTTACATTACATTTCCTACAATCTATAATGCACATTCAATATCATTAATAATTATATAGATACCGTGTCAGTAACAAATAACATGATTGAAATGTGTTACTCGCTTGTGGTGAAATAAAAACAACGGGGAAGCCCCAGTTTTGTTTTTATTTTATATAGTTATTCAAAAAAACACTTATAGTGAGAGAGACTAAAACCCAATATAAAGCACGGGAGATTTAAGTCGCTGTAGTCTAGTAGGTAGAGTGTTGGATTGAAGGACGTAAGTTCACGGTTCAATTCCCAGGTCGGTTAAGGCATCAATAAACTTTTTTTGTTTTTTTAATAACACATATTTTTTTCTAATACATATATATTAAATATATACTGAATAAATAAATTAAAAATTGAAGCTTATTAATATGTAAATATATAAAAAAGAAAAATACAATACATAAATATACATATATTTAAGAAAAAATGACAAAAAAATCCTGTCCAGAGTTTGCACCGAGCTGTTTGAGATTAGTGTTAAGGGTTGTAAAGAATAAACTTTTAAGAAAATTTAGAAAAGATGGATTTAAAATTCAATTGCTTATTCTCAATTGTGCCCGAGTTTAATCCCGAGTGGGGGTTTTTCTGTGATTTATTTTTCTAATTTTTCTAATTACATTTTTATTAACATACTAATATAAATACATACCGATAAATTTTATATATGTATTTGATATGTATTAGAACAAAATTTTAAAAAAGAAAATTTAGAAAAAATTTAAAAAAAATTTTCAGACTCCCAACCTGGGGTTTGAACCGTGACCTTACGTCTATTAAGACAACGCACTACCCACTACGCCACAGCGACTTCAAATAATCCAGCTGTAAACCGACTACAATACACCGTTTGACAAAAACCTAATGTTCTTTTACTCCCATCCCTAAAAACCTCCCTGTTTCTCTGTAAAATCAGAAATCTGTTCTGTTAAATCTGTAATCTGTTCTGTTAAAATTTGCAATATATCCTGTTAAAATCTGAAATCTGGGAAAATTTCAAATTTCCCAAAATTATTTGGGATATACCACTTGTTGCGTTTTATTAGCGACACCTTAGGCTACAATTTGTATATAGTGGGATATGTGCAGCAAGTTCCATTTTTCCACAATATCCATCATCCGTCATCCTACCCAGCCACTCTTAACACTGTTAACATAGGGTATATTTGAAGCCAAATATCTCAAGTTCCAAAATTATTTGGGATATACCACTTATAGGGTTTTATTAGGGACACCTTAGGCTACAATTTGTATATAGAGGGATATGTGCAGCAAGTCCCATTTTTCCACAATATCCATCATCCGTCATCCTACCCAGCCACTATTAACACTGTTAACATAGGGTATATTTGAAGCCAAATATCTCAAGTTCCAAAATTATTTGGGATATACCACTTATTGCGTTTTATTAGGGACACCTTAGGCTACAATTTGTATATAGTGGGATATGTGCAGCAAGTCCCATTTTTCCACAATATCCATCATCCGTCATCCTACCCAGACACTGTTAACACTGTTAACATAGGGTATATTTGAAGCCAAATATCTCAAGTTCCAAAATTATTTGGGATATACCACTTATAGGGTTTTATTAGGGACACCTTAGGCTACAATTTGTATATAGTGGGATATGTGCAGCAAGTCCCATTTTTCCACAATATCCATCATCCGTCATCCTACCCAGCCACTGTTAACACTGTTAACATAGGGTATATTTGAAGCCCAATATCTCAAGTTCCAAAATTATTTGGGATATACCACTTATTGCGTTTTATTAGGGACACCTTAGGCTACAATTTGTATATAGTGGGATATGTGCAGCAAGTCCCATTTTTCCACAATATCCATCATCCGTCATCCTACCCAGCCACTGTTAACACTGTTAACATAGGGTATATTTGAAGCCAAATATCTCAAGTTCCAAAATTATTTGGGATATACCACTTATAGGGTTTTATTAGGGACACCTTAGGCTACAATTTGTATATAGTGGGATATGTGCAGCAAGTCCCATTTTTCCACAATATCCATCATCCGTCATCCTACCCAGCCACTGTTAACATAGGGTATATTTGCAGCCAAATATCTTAAGTTCCAAAATTATTTGGGATATACCACTTATAGGGTTTTATTAGGGACACCTTAGGCTACAATTTGTATATAGTGGGATATGTGCAGCAAGTCCCATTTTTCCACAATATCCATCATCCGTCATCCTACCCAGCCACTATTAACACTGTTAACATAGGGTATATTTGAAGCCAAATATCTCAAGTTCCAAAATTATTTGGGATATACCACTTATAGGGTTTTATTAGGGACACCTTAGGCTACAATTTGTATATAGAGGGATATGTGCAGCAAGTCCCATTTTTCCACAATATCCATCATCCGTCATCCTACCCAGCCACTGTTAACACTGTTAACATAGGGTATATTTGAAGCCAAATATCTCAAGTTCCAAAATTATTTGGGATATACCACTTATAGGGTTTTATTAGGGACACCTTAGGCTACAATTTGTATATAGAGGGATATGTGCAGCAAGTCCCATTTTTCCACAATATCCATCATCCGTCATCCTACCCAGCCACTATTAACACTGTTAACATAGGGTATATTTGAAGCCAAATATCTCAAGTTCCAAAATTATTTGGGATATACCACTTATTGCGTTTTATTAGGGACACCTTAGGCTACAATTTGTATATAGTGGGATATGTGCAGCAAGTCCCATTTTTCCACAATATCCATCATCCGTCATCCTACCCAGACACTGTTAACACTGTTAACATAGGGTATATTTGAAGCCAAATATCTCAAGTTCCAAAATTATTTGGGATATACCACTTATAGGGTTTTATTAGGGACACCTTAGGCTACAATTTGTATATAGTGGGATATGTGCAGCAAGTCCCATTTTTCCACAATATCCATCATCCGTCATCCTACCCAGCCACTGTTAACACTGTTAACATAGGGTATATTTGAAGCCCAATATCTCAAGTTCCAAAATTATTTGGGATATACCACTTATTGCGTTTTATTAGGGACACCTTAGGCTACAATTTGTATATAGTGGGATATGTGCAGCAAGTCCCATTTTTCCACAATATCCATCATCCGTCATCCTACCCAGCCACTGTTAACATAGGGTATATTTGCAGCCAAATATCTTAAGTTCCAAAATTATTTGGGATATACCACTTATAGGGTTTTATTAGGGACACCTTAGGCTACAACTGGTATATAGTGGGAAATATGCAGCAAGTCCCATTTTACCACAATATACATCATCCGTCATCCTACCCAGCCACAGTTAACACTGTTAACATAGGGTATATTTGAAGCCAAATATCTCAAGTTCCAAAATTATTTGGGATATACCACTTATTGCGTTTTATTAGGGACACCTTAGGCTACAATTTGTATATAGTGGGATATGTGCAGCAAGTCCCATTTTTCCACAATATCCATCATCCGTCATCCTACCCAGCCACTATTAACACTGTTAACATAGGGTATATTTGAAGCCAAATATCTCAAGTTCCAAAATTATTTGGGATATACCACTTATAGGGTTTTATTAGGGACACCTTAGGCTACAATTTGTATATAGAGGGATATGTGCAGCAAGTCCCATTTTTCCACAATATCCATCATCCGTCATCCTACCCAGCCACTGTTAACACTGTTAACATAGGGTATATTTGAAGCCAAATATCTCAAGTTCCAAAATTATTTGGGATATACCACTTATAGGGTTTTATTAGGGACACCTTAGGCTACAATTTGTATATAGAGGGATATGTGCAGCAAGTCCCATTTTTCCACAATATCCATCATCCGTCATCCTACCCAGCCACTATTAACACTGTTAACATAGGGTATATTTGAAGCCAAATATCTCAAGTTCCAAAATTATTTGGGATATACCACTTATTGCGTTTTATTAGGGACACCTTAGGCTACAATTTGTATATAGTGGGATATGTGCAGCAAGTCCCATTTTTCCACAATATCCATCATCCGTCATCCTACCCAGACACTGTTAACACTGTTAACATAGGGTATATTTGAAGCCAAATATCTCAAGTTCCAAAATTATTTGGGATATACCACTTATAGGGTTTTATTAGGGACACCTTAGGCTACAATTTGTATATAGTGGGATATGTGCAGCAAGTCCCATTTTTCCACAATATCCATCATCCGTCATCCTACCCAGCCACTGTTAACACTGTTAACATAGGGTATATTTGAAGCCCAATATCTCAAGTTCCAAAATTATTTGGGATATACCACTTATTGCGTTTTATTAGGGACACCTTAGGCTACAATTTGTATATAGTGGGATATGTGCAGCAAGTCCCATTTTTCCACAATATCCATCATCCGTCATCCTACCCAGCCACTGTTAACACTGTTAACATAGGGTATATTTGAAGCCAAATATCTCAAGTTCCAAAATTATTTGGGATATACCACTTATAGGGTTTTATTAGGGACACCTTAGGCTACAATTTGTATATAGTGGGATATGTGCAGCAAGTCCCATTTTTCCAAAATATCCATCATCCGTCATCCTACCCAGCCACTATTAACACTGTTAACATAGGGTATATTTGAAGCCAAATATCTCAAGTTCCAAAATTATTTGGGATATACCACTTATTGCGTTTTATTAGGGACACCTTAGGCTACAATTTGTATATAGTGGGATATGTGCAGCAAGTCCCATTTTTCCACAATATCCATCATCCGTCATCCTACCCAGCCACTGTTAACACTGTTAACATAGGGTATATTTGAAGCCCAATATCTCAAGTTCCAAAATTATTTGGGATATACCACTTATAGGGTTTTATTAGGGACACCTTAGGCTACAATTTGTATATAGTGGGATATGTGCAGCAAGTCCCTGATATCCTATATTTGGGTGATTTCTTCCTTGACTAATTTTCGTATTTTCTGTTAACCACTTAACATTGCTCTGTTAACTCTAACATTAGCTCTGTTAAAAATTTTGGTTCTTGTCTTTGCTAGTTAAATTTAAATTTATCTTCACACACATTGCAATTTGTTCAGGCTCATGAGCAAAGTATGGCCGCTACAGTACCTTAAGATTAAAAGGTAGGTAAAAGTGGCTGTCGCTCGATGGAGTCTTGAGCGGACACACTTAGGCCGCACACAGGCCGCCTCATTGTGATACCACGGTTTCCCATTTGCCCTATTCTAGGAACCATCCGGAGCTTCCAATGAAGCGACTCAGACTGCCCTCCATATCCTCCTCCTCCGTACATGACAGTTCATCTATATCCTCCATGTAGTAGGCATCCAGGTACCTCTTTCTTCCCCGACCAAGTGCCGGACATGTGCACAGTAGGTGAAGAATAGTTTCATCCTCCTCTTCATCTCCACAGCTTCTGCAGAAATGATTTGGAAAGTGTTCAAGACCAATATGCCTCGCATGCGTTCCTATAATGCAAAGCCCCGTAATAATCCCAATAACAGTGCTGAGCCTACTTATTTGGAGTTTTAGCAGAGTCGTCGTGCGCCTCCTAACCAGCAAGATTAAAAGGTGCTCCTGGACAAAAAAAAATTGTAGACATTAGGGAAACGGTTATGGTTGTCCTTCACTGTAGGTGGACTTTTGAAAACCAAATCCAAAGCAATACTCCTTAGAATTGACATCAAAACAACTTAATTTACTGCTACATGTTCTTATTAAATAAGAAAACATTTCTATGGCAACACCTTTTCTTAAAATTGAAAGCAAATTTGTTTACCAGTATGTACTATGTTGTATGTTGTATGTTGTAATTGAATTTAAAATTACACCCTATTTCTGTAAGACGCATACATATCTACAGCCAACATGACGTTCATCCCTTGATGTTCGTCTTATATAAACAAGACATTAGTGTTTCTCGCCTTTCCCTGTCCACATACAAAAAACCCCATATGAAACCAACTTGCTGTGCATCATATGTGATACACAGGCCAGGGAAAGGGTTAAACATTTTGTTTAAATATTTAAATTTAAATGTTTAATATTTAATCAAGGATTGTTAGTCTATCTATCTATCAGTCTGTTTGCATGTGTGTGTTCGTGTGTGTGTTTGCATTAAGCTCAGTTTAAAATGACATTTTATGATTTATACGCTTTAAATGTCATTTTAGGACAGCTTGTCAAATAATCATGCTTTGCCTGATGCCTGGCTGCCACCACCACACCACACTTTTCATTACATCTATCCATCAAAAAACAAACTCTTTTTTTTTGCAGCAGGCAGCAGGCTTAACACAACACAACTTCATTTTTGTGTGTGATTGACAGCTTGTGATTGATGGATGGATAGTAGTTGGTTGGATTTTATTTTTGTTCATGTTGATTTTATGTTTTAAAAAAATTGTTTTTCCGTTGATGTTTTTGTATTTATTAAGAAAATAAAACCCAAAAATTCTAAAGGCATTTGTTTTATTTTAAATTCAATCATCTCCTCCCTTCTCCTTCTTCCTTTTCCTTTACGCTTTGTATAAAGAATATCGAGAAAAATAGTTTCTTTGGAAAATAAAACCCCTTTAGAAGAATGAGGGTTTATTTTATGATTGTTGTGTTCTGGTTGTTGTTATTGTTGTTGTTGTTATAGTTTTCTATAGAAAAAGAAACCCCTTTTATTTTTGTTTTGTTTTCATTTTGTTTTTGTAAATATGAATAACAAACATGAATCAAAATACAAAAATATCAAGTCTTAATGACGCTGAGTAACAGGGTATAGGGTACAGAGTACACACACATACACACACATAGCTTAGAGTAGAGTAGAGTAGTATAATCAGTTTCAAAGAAATCCCTGTTTATTTATGTATGCCACTCTAATTAAGATTTGAATCTTTATTATATATTATGTGCTTGCTTTTATAACCGACTGACAACAACAACAACACTAACAACAACAACTCAAACATAAAAAAACATGTATTGGATTCCAAAAAATAATCAACATTTTTAACATGAAAATATATATAAGAGAAGAAGAAGAAAAAACCCTACAATTGTTATCATATTGTATGCTATACGCATAAACATACATATACATACATACATATGTAAGGAGTGAGTGATTTTTAAGAGCTATAGGAAAATTTAAAAAAAAAAACATAAAATTCAGAAAATCTTTATTTGAATCGATAGTACGGTCCATATAATTTAATGTTTGAAGATTATTTCATGCAAATGTTTACCGCGACTGCGCCTCAAATGGTCCATCCGCTTAGTCCAATTTTGGCATACCCTTTCCAACATTTCGGCCGGTATCTCACGAATAAATGCTTCAATGTTATCTTCCAATGCGTCAATTGAAGCGGGCTTGTCTGTATATAACATGATCTTTAACATATCCCCAAAAAAAATAGTCTAAAGGCGTTAAATCGCACGATCTAGGCGGTCCCCAACGTGAAATAAAATGTTCACCGAACTCGCCTCTCAATAAGTCCATTGTTACGCGTGCTGTGCGGCATGTGGCATCGCCTTGTTGAAACCACATGTAATGCAAGTCAAGCTCTTGCATTTTGGGTGGTTATCATCTCACGGTAGCGCTCACCATTCACAGTTACGTTACGATTCGCAGCATCTTTGAAGAAGTACGGTCCAATGATGCCACCAGCCCACAAACCGCACCAAATTGTGACTTTTTCTGGATGCATTGGTAGCTTTTGCAATGCTTCTGGCTGATCTTCACTCCAAAATCGACAATTCTGCTTATTTACGTCCCGTATCCCGAATAGCCGTTTCAGTGGGTCGATTAAACTGACCGTAAAATGGAAGAAGCGCGCGATGAACTTTCTTAACAGAGCACGCATTCAATGATTTGCAAGCGTTGTTCGTTTGTAAGACGATTCATGGCTAAATTATAGACCAAACTGAAGACGTTTGACAGTGAAACAAAACACGAAACGTGCGTGAGCTGTTTAAACCAGTGTTGCCAAAAAAAATAATAGCTAAAAAATCACCCTTTATATGATATACAAACTGTAATAAATTTTTTTTCTTGTATTATAAACATAACTCAGGAATTTTTTTTTTCAATATTTTAACCGTTTTTCAGTGTAAAAAGAAAAACAACAAACAAACAACTCCAACTCCAGCTATTCATTCATTCAGCCAGTATGTTCATTATGCATCATGTTATCTGCGCTTTTTTTGTTGTTTTTGTAATACCACCGTACAATCATCATCCTCATCCAGTTAGTGAGTAAACCAGTCAGTCAGTAAGTCATTCATAGAAATTGTTTTTTTGCTCCCAATATATGTACGTACATATGACGACGATATTTGTGCTAAAAAATATGAGAATTGCTGTCTGTATGCAGTGCATAGCATAGCATTTAATTTAGCTGTACATTTTCCTCTTCTTGTTTTCCTTTTTTTGCTAATGTCCTACATTTTTGTTTTTTTTTTTTTCTTTTGAATCATGTTTTTGCTTCTTTTTTCTGTCTGTTTTGTTAAATTTAAAGTGTAAATTACTTTGTATGTGCAAAAGTGCAATAATAAAACAGTGGTCGTTGCAAGTAATTTCACGAAAAGAAAAAAAATCGACACAAAAACAATTGTTTTATACTTTAATTACAATAGCAGGAATACCAATAATTACACCGCTGTGATCATTGTGTTATCACACACGAGACTATTTTTTAAGCCGCACAAGTTTTGTTTTTTCAGTCACACACGAGACTATTTCATCTGGCATAACATTGTATACATGTATTCTGCTTTGTGTGTATTAGGTTTTTTAAGTTATTTTTCCGACTCTGCTGTTTTATAAATGTATGTGTATTGGTTTGTGCGGGGTAGAAGCTGGTTGAAAAATTATGCCAGCAAAAAACCACTCTCCTCACTTCTCTTACCTACAAGCTGCCATTTTGTGTCAGCATAATTGTTCTCGTGTGTGATTGCCCATTAACTTTGAAATATTCTGTTTTATAACTCATTTACAGTATCACACATACATATTTGTTTTACATACATATGTAGAATGTTGATGCAACTCTCTCTCTCCCTCTCTTTCTCTTTATTTCTGTTTTGTTTAATGTTTTCCACTAACAGTACTTGCTTTCTAAATTTTTCATTCCAAGAAGCCTTTATATTATAATTCATTAGAATGTATAAGTAAATATCTTTTCTCTCTTTTAACTGCAATTTTTTTACAATCGCTCTCTCTGCAACCTCTAGCAACATTCACTCGTAATTTTTGTTTTGTTTACAATATCTCACTAACAGTATCAATGATACATACAGAGTTGTTTAAAGTTGGTACTAAGTTTAAGCCACGCGCTCTTTATCTCTCCCTCTCACCTCTTCTTTAAGAGTAAGGTTCATATTTATGATAGACTCCTTCAATCTTTGTTTTGTTTACAATATCATACTAACAGTATCGCAAAACTCTCTTTATCACTCTCAATATTCCTTCTTTGTGTACAATAACTCATTGGCTCTAATCACACGAGAACAATGTTTAGTCGCACAGCTTTGTGTGTATTAGTGTTTTTGCATTCATCGATTTTTAAAAATGTGCATGTATTAGTTTCGTGCTGGTAATACGGTGTTGTAGCTGGTTGAAACTTTACGCCACCGAAAACCCAATCTTGTCACTTCTCTTGCCTATAAACAATTGTTCTCGTGTGATTAGAGCCATTAATAGTATCACAAATACTTGTTTATCATCTGTAGCAATGTTTAGGCAATTCTCTCAATCTTTGTTTTGTATACATTATCATCTCACTTACAGTATTTGCTACGTGCATACTACAGCAGCATGTGGAAGTAATTCGGTCTCTCAACTGCCATTTTGTTTATTATAATTCACAACATTGCTCTCATTGCAGAACATTTGCGGCAATATTCTAGCAACATTCTATTTTATATCTGCTCTAGCAACATTTTATTCCGTTTACAATATCTTATATGCACTTGTATTTGTCTGTAGTTGGTATTAAATTTCAGCTCTTAATCTGCTTCAATATTCATTCTTCATTTACATACAACACCTCTCTGACATTATCACTCATATTTATAAACCAGTTGTTATAGCAACTTCCAGCAATGTTCTCTGGCATCCTTTGTTTTGTTTACAATTTGTTATTGACAGCAGCTCTCATATGTATTTAACATCTCTAGCAACTTTTAGCAACATTATCTCTCAATCTCACTTGATAATAACACTCAAATTTGTAGCAACTCCAAGCAATTCTCCCTTTCCCACTCTCTCTCAGTCTCTCTATTAATTTTAGTCCTTGTGATTGCAAAGTATCAATGTGGCAACTCTTAAAATTCTTGAATAACCCAATAAGCCACAATAAGCTAAAGTTGACAAAATGTAAGAGAATAAGACAAAGGACTTGTATGGGAAATGGACCTAGTGAATAGCCGTGGTATCAAGGATTTCAAAACAGGTTTCCTTACCGTCGAGCGTTACTTGGGACCGGAGATATAGATGACGAAGCTAATGGTTTTCTCAAAATAAGCAACAAATGGGGCTAAATCCGAAAAAAATGGACTTGTGGAGGAAATGGACTTAGTGGGCTGGATAGCCATAGCATCAAGCATTCCAAAACAGGTTTCCTTATGGTCGAGCGTTGCTTGGGACCGGATATATAGCCAATTGTTTTCTTCAAATAAGAAATTGGCTTAAAAATTTTAATAATTCTCATTGAGTTAATATGCATTTAAAAAGTGGACCTAGTGGGAAAAATGGACCTAGCGGGCTGGATAGCCATAGTCTCAAGGATTCCAAAACAGGTTTCTTTATAGTCGTCCGTTACGTGGTACCGGAGATATGATAAAGTTTCCTATGTAAATACGGATAAAAATGAAATTTTAGTTCATTGGACTTCAAAATGTTAATAATTCTCATTGAGTTCATATACATTTATATGTATATATATAACAAAATTTCGTATATTTCTCAGGTTGCACTTCTTTAGAAGATGACTCGCACTTTTTGGTTGATGACTTGCATATTTTTGGTTGATGACTTGCATATTTTTGGTTGATGACTTGCATTTTTTAGTAGATGACTTGCAGTTTTTGGATGATGACTTGCATTTTTCTGCTAGATGACTTGCATTTTTTTGTTGATGACTTGCATTTATTTAGTAGATGACTTGCGCTTTTTGAGTCGATGACTTGCATTTTTTTTGGTTGATGACTTGCATTTTTTTTTGGTTGATGACTTGCATTTTCCTGGTAGATGACTTGCATTTTTTTGGTTGATGACTTGCATTTTTTTAGTAGATGACTTGCGCTTTTTGAGTCGATGACTTGCATTTTTTTTGGTTGATGACTTGCATTTTTTTTTTGGTTGATGACTTGCATTTTCCTGGTAGATGACTTGCATTTTTTTTGGTTGATGACTTGCATTTTTTTGTAGATAGCTTGCACTTTTTGAGTCGATGACTTGCATTTTTTATTGGTTGATGACTTGCATATTTTTGGTAGATAACTAGCAGATTTTGTTCCACGACTTGCACTTTTTTTAGTTGATGACTTGCATTTTTTGATGATGACTTGCATTTTTAAGCAGATGACTTGCAGTTTTTGAGCGATGACTCGCATTTTTTGTCTGAACAAACTGCATCAGCTAGGTAGATAAAATAGGGCCATTCCAGGCTCGATCACAGGCTATATGGGACTTCAGGGCAAAGAACAATAGCCAGTTAATGTGGCCAGAACATTTCAATGGAATGGGAACGAAAGTTTAGCAGGGAAAAATGAAAGTGAAGCGAAACTTTCACTAATCTAGGCGGAGTTGAGGCAATCTAAACTTAAGATTCTGGATGCTGATGTGGCATATGAAAAATCTGAAGGAAAGTTGCAAAAATTCAAGTCTTTTGTATCAAAGTGAGTGATAGTGAGCGGAATGATAGAAATTTATTGCAAACCATCATAGAAATCATTCATAAAATTAAGGGTACATAAACGTTCCTATGTACACATGATATGTGTCTGTACCCCAATCAGTTTACAAATGCTGTCAGAAAAGTGACAGGTCTTTCCGTTATATAGCATTTGACAGATGAGAAATTTTAATAAAATTATTAAAATTCACCCTTAAGCTTATAATTCACCCAAAAGAGAAGTAATCAAGAAGGGTGGTGGTGGTGGCCGGGGTCCTTTTATAACCTCCTCCTCGTCACTCTATGGCAAGTTGAAAAAGTAAAGACAAACAAACATCATAATGATGATGATAATGACGTTTAAGAAGAAGAATCAGTCGTCGTCGCCTTACTCATGCTTAATTCACATTTAAACTATTTATGCCCGCTTACATTGTGATGAAAAATGTTGGCTTAATTGAAATTGATGATGACGATGGCGATGGCAATGGCTATAGCTGGCCTGGGCAAACAAACATTCACTCACTAGCTCACTCAATCATTGAGGCAGTCAGTTAGTCAGAGTTTTTGTCGGTGTTTTTCTATTCATTTTCTTTTTTTAATTTTGAATACAATATTGTTGTTGTTGTTTTTTTGTTTTGTTTTTATTTTTGACATGAATAGACGACTGACAACAAAAAAATTTTTTTGTGTGTGTCGGTCTGCCTCTCAACTTTTAACAAAACACGCACGCACGCACGCACGCAAACGTAAAATGTTGTATCGCATCCATTCCTCCCCACACCAATAGCCCCGAAAACTTATGTTTGATATCGATGATTATGGTGATGGTGATGCTGATGGTTGTGTTGTGTCCCGCAACAGTGAAACCTTTTTAAAATGGGAGAGTCAACTGCAATATCTCTGTTTGATGCTACGTTTAGGCTCCATTATGTTAATGGTTCCCTGTTTCGATTTCAATTAGTGTTTGGTGGAATGGATGGAATACAGCTTTCTCGTACGATTTCTAATCTTTGTTTAATGATGGTGGTGCCTCCTTAGTTACGTTAGATTTTGGTTTGGTTGTGGCGTGCCTGCCTCCACCAAATTTGTGTGTGGAAACTTGTTTTGTGAATGCCTCCTCTTTTGTCAAATTATTTCGTAGTTTTTGTTGTTTGTTACTTTTGAGAGGCAGCATACTACACACACACACACACAGATCGTTGCATCGTCCCATCACGAGTGTTTTTGACACTGATTGATGAGTTTTAAACGTTTTGTAGACGATTACGTCTCGCTATCATTATTATGTTTATGGAAATTATATTTCCAATCATTTTATATATTTTTGTAAGTAATTCAACAGTCGATACGAGGTATGATCAGAATTAATTCACCAGGATTCATTTTATATTTCACGGAACACTTGCAGCGGCACATTTTCTTAAAAAAAAAAACTTTTCCAACTTGAGTCTCTTCATTGAATTCTTGCCTTTTTAACACCCAGGGGATGACCCCTATTCTAGCAGTGGCCCAATGACTTGGGAGTGAGCAAATGCGGCTGAGAAGACCCTTTGATCTCATTTCGTTAGAGTTGAGTGCAAGACACGCTCACTTCTTGCACGATGCTCATGTGACGAATGTGAGTGTGCCTCCGTTGACCTTGCGCCTTGAGTTTCAGCGCCATGATTTCGTATGCATTTGACAAAGATAGTCAATGGTGGTAAGGTCTATCCATTCACACACTGCCCTAGATCAAAATACTAACGTATTCTACAACTACTCCAATAGCAACATGACATTGTCAACACAATTCAAGATTTACTTCACTTCTTCACTGGTTTTCACAATCTCCTAAATGGTGCTTAGGGGGTCTATTCTTCTCTGTAGGAAGGCATTAGAGGTCGGCAACATAGCTCTGAAACTTTCCTAACTATAGTGATGACTCAGCATTGCAATTTCCTCCTGTTTCTGCGCGTTTTTATCCTTTTAATGACGTGGAAGGTTGTCGAAACCTAGATTCCGCATTTTCATCTCCACAGCTTATCTAAGACAAGCTTGTACCACTTATATGAGTTACTCCTGCTAGGTCTTGGGACACTAGGTTAAAGGACGTGTACTTGTCAATTAAGACAAGTACAGTATACGGAGGTCGAATTGACCCATTGTACAAAGGTTAGGTTAGGTTAGAGGACGTGTACTAATGGTATGTTCTTGGCACACTTATTGCTAAGAATTTTTAAGCCTACCCTCATAGTTAACAGAATACTTTTTTCTTTCCAAAAATTGATCACATTTTCTAGTGAAAATAAAAAAATCTGACAGTTTATGTTCACTTTTGTGTTTCGTTTTTAAAATTTACCAGAAGTATTCTCTCTTGCTCTCGCTCTATTCCACATAATTCGAGTGATGATGGATGGATGGATGTTTAAACTACACTCTAATGGGAAAATTAAGATTAAAACAAGAGAGCAAACAACAGAGAGAGAGAGAGAGAGAGAAAGAGAGACAGACGGAAAGAGAGTAAAACAAATCAAGACCACACACACAGTTCCATTCTTATTCTAGAATGTTAGATAAATTCCTGGAATAATCGAAATGATCCCCTAATGAGTCAACCAAGCAACCAAACACCACCACTACAAGCAACATTCTTTGAACACACGAACAGAACAAGAAAAGGAAGGATCATCCCATGAGGCAAGGCAAGGCAAAGCGTTCAATGTGACTAATTACCGACAAAAAATACTCATTTTACACAAGGCAACAGAAGATTTTTTTTTTCGTAGTTATCTTTTGTTTTTTTTTTTTATCAGACCTTAACTAATCAATTTAGTTGGAAATAGAAGAAGAAGAATACAAAGAAAAAGAGTACGAAGAAGAAGACAACAGAGACAAGGTGTTGATATTTATCTCTGCTTTGGGTGCTGTGTTTCTAAAGAAATTTGATTCAGTTTTCCTTTTGAAGATTTCTTTCTAAAACGATCAGTTTCAGTTGAAAAAAGGAAACAAGAGAACCAAAAATCCTGACAGATGTGACACTTTTCAAGGCATATGTACGTTGTAATGATAGTAATGATAAAGTAAATCGTGTAAATCCAGTCTGTCTTAAAATAAGTAAATCATTCTCTAACCTTGTACTGATTTTATGAGCAAAACAGCTGCTCTTTGAAGTCGATGTTCAACTGAAGTTCAACTTGAAAGACTACAGATCAGCCAATAATTTCGTGGAATTTTTCCTCCTATTCATTGCGCGTACATAACCTGGTTAAATTTATAAAGAAATTTCGTTATAATTTCATATTTGAACCGAGCACCTGATCGACTGCTGATCCACGAGTAAGTGATCCTCCTTTCACATCAACTTTGCAAAATTACTAAACGTTTGAAAAGCATCTGATCAGCAAACAATATAATCGCGATCTGTAAAATGTTCTGGAAGTCAGTCTTTATTTTTGAGACTTTAATACAGGACTGTAGCACAATATCGCCGATGCTCTTGTAAATATTTGGAGGTTTGATGACCGTATTCTTGAAAAATGATCACAAAGTCTAAATGTCCACTGTGTAGTTCCATTTTATTTTGCAGGCTTTAACTTGCACTTGTAAGTGACTCTCTCACTTCAAGCCTTCCAAAGTATTTGATGGTTTGGAAGCGCATCAGGATCAGTCTAACTGGGTCAACTAAGTTGATGAACTTGTTAAAATTGCTTCCACAACATTTCCGCCGAACACCAGAACATGAGTGGAAGTGGTGGTTGCTCAGCGTCAAACTTGTCAAATTCGAACAATCGCTTCAGTCGTAGTCTGCAAAAATGTTACAGAAATCTAGAGTTCCTTATATTGTAGTCAAAGAGTTAAAAACTGATTTTTACAATTCAGTGCAACCCCACAACCGTGCAGAACCCTTGGCCAATCTGTTGTCCTGATAAAAAACATCACTACACTTCAGTCGTAGTTTGCAAAAGAGGTAGACAGCTCCTTGTGTTGCAGTCGACGAGTTACGAACTGCTTTTCACATTTCAGCGCAGAACTACATCCGTGTGGAGCACTTAGTTGCTTAGGTCTTGACTTGGCTATCCAGTTGTCCTCATAAAACTGCAGGATGTTGTTCGCTGCCATAAGTTTGAAGAACATCACTTCAGTCGTAGTTTGCAAAAGCGGTCTAGAGCTCCTTGCATTGCAGTCGACGAGTTAAGAACTGCTTTTCACATTTCAGCGCAAAACTACATCCGTGTGGAACAGTCATTTGCTTAGTTTTCGACATCAAACTTGACTATCCAGTTGTCCTGACAAAACTTCAGGATGTTGGTCGGTGTCATAAAGGAAACTGCCTGAATAGTACTTAAGACGCATGCCGATGTATACAGTAAGGATACTTTTCGGTGCCATAAAGGATAACTGCCTGAATAGTATTTGAGACGCAGGAAAGATGCGACTTCGGAAAATCCAATTGGAATCTTTATTCTCGACAGACCAGAAAAAAAGAGCGTTGAAAAAGATGAGTAGTATACTCCGTCGCTATATAGTGCACGGCTTTTGTACTACCGCGTAATACTGGAACAGCGTTAAGCGGAGCAGCGCTAAGCGGGGTCTTACTGTACTTTTGAAATGCATTAAGCCGTATTGATTCCAAGCACGTGCTCTAGTGATTCATTGTCTTTATCACAGAATCTACTTGATAATGCCTATCCTGTACACGTGTTCTTAGAGTCTATAGCGCCTAGTCTATAGACTCATGTCGTAAGATTGTCTCAAAATCCGTTCGCCTCTTTTATATTTCCCTTCGTCATGTAAATCTTCGCAAAGTCTTCATCCAATTTCACAGAAAGGATCTGACGCTACCAGCGGCTTGCGAGAAGTGCAGCTTGTTGGTAGGCAAGTACTCTAGATAGAAGACAAGTCTTCTTCTTTAGTAGCTTTCTGATAACCCTTCAGCCTGAGGGGTCTTCATCCAATTTCACAGACGCTACCAGCGGCTTGCGAGAAGTGCAGCTTGTTGTTAGGCAAGTACTGTAGATAGAAGACAAGTCTTCTTCTTTAGTAGCTTTCTGATAACCCTTCAGCCTGGCCAAGCCAATGCTGATGGAAACCCAATAAGCATTACAAAATGGACCGTGTCCTGTAATCTGTATTACAGCAGATCAAGGATTCGATGAATTCCATTAAATTGTGAAGTATTCGTAAAGCAAGGGGAAGCCTCTCTTGTTTAATTCGTCTGTGTATAGTATTGCACAGTGAAAACGATTTATCTTCCCCGTTGAAATGATGTAAGAAATCACAGAATCTGGAACATTTCTTTAATATTTTTTTTCATTTCTTTTATGCAATGATCCATCCAGCTTAAAAACCTGCTGTTGCTGCTGCTATGAAACGTTGATCACATCAACAACGTTAGAAGCGTTTTTTTTTCTGGAAAGTTCTACTTCCCCCTCGGCTTCTCTCTCTCACCGACATTAACTGGACTGCCATTTGATTGCTATTAAAAGGCCAGGCACTTGTAAACGTGAGACTCGCACACACATAAAACAAAACAAAACAAACCAAAACCAACAAAAAAAAGAAGGCAAAACAAACGCTATGAAACCTGATGAACTTGTACGAGAGATGGGGTTCTTGTTGTACTTGTTTTGTTACTTTGTTTCCTCTTGTGTTTTTGCAGTTCAAACTGCCACTGTTTGTGGCATAATAACGTGGCCAGAGAGTATGGAGTATATTCTTTGATTTGTGTTCTTTTATTCCTTTTGTAGCAGGAAGCCACCAAATGCAAGACAAGAAGCTACAGAAGTAACAGTTTTTTTGCTTTTCTTCTTAAAAAGAAAAAAAAAGAGAAAAAACAAAACCAACGAAACACAAACTACAATAGCTTTGGCAACTTAACTGGCCTTTAGTTCAAGAAAAAAAAAAACCAAAGAAAAATTGAAAAAAAGGCTTTAAATCTCTAAACTGTCTTACTGTAGAGGTTGTCTGTCTGTCTGTCCGTCTGCCATTAAAGCTTATGAAACCTGAAACTCTTTGAAACGCTGTTGCCTTGCTTTACTTTGCTTTGCTTTTTCGTAGAATAAAAAGATGAAGGGTTTCCAACTGATAAATACAAGTTATTACCACCACCATCACCACCACCACCATCACCATCACCATCACCATTCTTATCCACAAAGAAAAACCGTGCCTTTGTGTCAAGTACGAGTATCTGTGTCTGCATGTCTTGCTAAAAGAGCACGTTACACGCTAAGAAATACAGTAAAAGTCTAAAGTTTTCCTACATTACATAGAAAGATTAATTATTATGGTCGATCAGTAAGAGTGCCAAAAAGGGGGCACAAAGAGAAGTTTTGATAAATACATACAGGATTACGATACATGAGTTGCGGGGCCTACAGTATAAAATCGATTTCGAACGTTAGATTTTTGAGAAACTTTTCATGGCATTTTAAGTCTACTTAAACTCCAAAGAGGCGCGCTCACTGTAGTTGTCGGCGTCATTACGAGGCATTGCATTATGGGTACGAATGCGAGGCGCATTGGTCTTGGACACCTTGCTAACGACTTCTGCAGAAGTTGCAGAGATGAGGAAGAAGAGGAGACTATCCCACATCTGCTGGGTACATGCCCGGCTCTGTGCCAAAGGAGAAGGAAGTACTTGCGTACTTACTACATGGATGATCTGGAGGGACTGTCAAGGATTGACATTGGCAGCCTAAATCGCTTCATCAGGAGCTCCGAGTGGTTTTGAGCCTAGGGGATAGTGGATAAGTGTGCTAGCACAATAGGCCCAATGCGGCCTAAGTGAGTTCTTCCAAAATTTTTCATGGATGGGTAGCCACCTCTACCTACCTACCTGCCTTTATGGCAATTTTTATTTTACTCTCAGAGTTCCAGAAATCTGCTGAGAGGAAGTCGCCGATGTCGAATATTTTTTTTTTCATATTTCGTTTTGATGCCTGACCTGGGGTTTGAACCGAGGCCTCAAGTCTAATAAGCCAACACACTACCTACTAGTTTACGGCGAATTCGTTTTGATAACTACCAGTTACAAATATATGTAGGCAAACATAGGCCAGTGTGGTCCTTTGTGTTTTCTAGTACCATCTAGAGCTTACAATAAAACCGCGATAAATTTTCTAATGTCTGCGGGAGGCCTGTAAGTAAGTTCAACTGCGTGGTAGACATGTATGGCTGGACATGAATGTATACCCAGTAGTTGTGTATGTATCTGCATTGGCCAAATGACCGTCTGGTAAACGTTGCAGTGAAAAATACCTCTTCCTCGCCCTCTACTCACTCCCGAACACACTTTAAAGGCTTACTCTGAATCGTTAAGAAGCTATGCTATATCATTTGCCTAAGCTTTCATTACGCTTGCCAAGTCACTCTTCTTTCAGAACCGTACGATAACTTTAGACCTGCACTGTTGGGCGGCGGCTTAAGCAATTTGGCAGTTGTTAAGAATTGAAAACCCCGTACAAAATAATACTCCGTCGTTTAAATAGAAAGAAAGGCCGCTTCAACAACAAAGAAGACCAACAAACGTACGAACGAGCGAATGAACGACCGAACCCATCTTTAGGAAAAGAAAACAACGCGCGCACACTTTAAGAGCTTCCTTTACGTTTTCTCTGTAAAAGCCGATGCCGATGACGATGATGCTGATGATGACGAAGAAGAAGATGCCGATGCCGACCATACATGCAACAAACAACAGCAACAAAGTACAAACGAAACGATTTAACAAAGACGGTAAGAAGAAATAAAAGACTCTCCTCCTCTATAATCAGAAAATATCTGCGGGAAAAAAATCAACACACTTGCATACATACATACACACAGAGCCTTACGAATGTAAATCTAAAGAAAATCCACAAAAATAACCGCCAGACGTATGGACGTTTACAAACAAAGAAAACAAAAAAAAAAGATGAAAAAGAGAAAAAGACGCTGGTAAATTTAAAGCCTGCTGCAACATTCTACAGTTTTCCCTTGTCTTTCACATTCTTAATATCCTACGTGAAGATCGTTTAAAGGAAAAACTCCAGCCTTAAAGGGCACACTGTAATTCCAGTGAAGAAACTAAACATCCTTGTGTCATGACAGTCTTATGTTACGTTACGTATTCCTTATGAACGTTTAATATCGCTGTGCTATGGTAGATGCTGGATGTAGTACACAGGCAGGCTTTGTTTCGAATAGAGAGTGTCAGTCAGTCAATCTTGCCTTCGTCTTTCCTGGATTTCTTGTCTTGTTATTTTTCCTTGTTTTTCTTTAGGGGTTTATTGTTGTTATTGTTGTATTTCGTAGTAATAATGCAATATTATCATTGTGTTTGTTGTTGTTATTGTTGTTATAAACGCGGTAGTTACATAAATTCTACAATGAAAAGCCATAAATATTGTATAGGTTGCCGACGCCGCCAACAACCATATACGAGTACATTTATGTGCCAATAGAAACACAACGTTACCAGACTAAATGAATACTTCAAAAATGTATTCAAAAGTATTCTTAAATTTTATTTCCAAAGGAAACTGCTTGTCTATGTCGATAGAACCTGTACCACGATCTGTTAGATCACAACGTTCAGTGGCGCCTTCAACCGTTTTTAGGTTTCGTTCTTTGCAAGTTCACTCGGAGGTTTAGTCTCACATACTTTCTTCCATGTACTCCCCTTGAAAATCATTCATTACACCTAACATATCCTATTGGATGACACACAGTGAAACATTCCGCGTTTCTGTAAACTATCAGTTGAGAAACTGAAGTGATGTACCAATTCGTTTGCTTCCTCATCCAAACCGCTCCCACAATACATGTGAACTGTGTGTTACAGGCATTAGGAATCTGATTGAATTCTTGCATACAGCCGAGAATTCCACCCAGAGAAAGCCAAAGCATCCTAGACGTTCTGCGATTGACGACATATGCGTTCCTTTTCCATATCAGCTGTTAAGGCTGAATAGTTAATTCATGTAGTTCCCGCAACAGCCGATTGATTCTTCGGACAACATCGAACAGATGTGTTAGAGAGATATCCTGGAGCTAAACACCACATCCTAGAAGAGACATGTGCCAAAAACCTATCCTATAATGTACCAATTCCAGAGAAAGCCAAAGCATCCTAGGCGTTCTGCGATTGACGATATCACTCCATATGAGTTCCTTTTCCTCATCAGATCTTAAGGCTGAATAGTTAATTCATGTAGTTCCCTCAACAGTCGATCGGTGCTACTGACGACTACGAACAGATATCCTTGAGACAAACACCACATCCTGGAAGAGACATCAGCCAAAATCCTATCCTATAATCCGAAAAAGCCAGAACATTGAGGATGTATTCCACCGTGATCTACTCATCAGTCCAGTCTGTTAGAATAACTTTAGGGGGATGTATGTATATATTCCCTGCGCAATAGTCACAAAAGTGGATGTGAACCCTTCGTAGCGCATTCGTCAGCAATATCATTCCATCGATTGCTCAAATAACTTGAGACGCATTTCAATTCGACATTATATGAGCGAATGCTGCTGAAAAGACAAGTCATTTGAGTTGGAAGCACTGATTAAAACAATGATGTTCACGTTTCCACGACAATCGGATCTTCGCCCCGGAACGACCCGACTTAACATAGGCCAAGGATTGTCAACCCAGCGAAAGCTGTATCAAACGGAAGTTTTTCCCAAGGCCGAACTGTTACAACAACAACAATAACAATGATGTTCATGTCCATATGAATAGATGTTCTCGTAAAAATAAAACTTCCATAAAAATCTAGTCGGTAGTACCTAATAGCTCATCGTTACACCTATAAAAATTATTTGAAAATCTTCCTCTGAAATTTTTTCCACTTTAAATGTGTTACAAAAAAACGTTAAATTGTCATCACTATGCCGCCATGCACATCAATATTGCCATATTTCATGCAAAAGCACATGGCGATTGCATAGTAGAATTGCCTTTGCAAATACTATTACAGTGTTGTAGTATTGTATTGCATTGCTCTTAACGTACACAAACACACACGTGTGTGTATATAAAATAAAGTTTATTTTACCTGCTGTTTTCATCTAATCAAACGACGGCATGAGTGACAGACAACACACTGCACACTGCAACAAAATAGCAACAGCAATAGCAAGGAGCACAGCAGCATGTCAAGGCACTGTTGTTTAGCAGAAGCAGCAGCAGCATATAGAACAACAACAGTGCAAACTGGCAAAGTAACATTTCGGCATTTATTCTTATTCTGTTTGTAGTTGTTGTTATTGTTGGTTGTGTTTTTCGTTTTTGTTTTTCGCCAGTTAAACTCTCCTCTGGCAGTGATATTTTTGTTTGTAAATATTTTTAATGGCCGCCTTTTTTTTGTGTTGTGTTGTTGTCTCATGGCGTTTTTTTTCTTGTTTTTGTTTTTGTTTTCACATACTTTCTTAATAATTGTTTATGTTTGTTTTTATTATGATGCTACAACTGCTTAGTCTTCTTCTTACTCTTCTACTACTATCAGCAATTAGTGCTCACAGGTAGGGTATACTATGTACATATTTATGTATGTATAAATGTAAATAAGTATACGCGATGTACATATGTACTGAGATGATTGAAAGGTAAAGATTTTTGTATAATAAAATGATCAAAAATGTTTGAAAGCTAAACAAAAACAAACGCTCGAGCAGACTGTTGTGAGGGAGAAAAAATAACGAGTGTTTTTTGTTTTTCTGTCAGTGTATGTGTATGCAAGTTTATAGGTATTTCTGTTTTCTTTTTATCGTAGGTACATACCCACATTGTATACATTGTATGGGTTGTCGTTGTGCTTTTTATTTTTTTTTTCTTTTTTTTTTTGTGCTGTTTTGTTGGTCTTGATTCTTAAAAAAGTTTCTTTGAAGTTTTTCGTTTTTTTTTCGTTCATGGTGCCTCTTAAATTTAAGTTCGTTGTACAAACAGTAATACCTGTTTAGATGTATGTACATAGGTATGTATGTATGTGCCTACAAACACAGCATCATCTATTTTCATTATAAATACCGAAAGCACACGAGTTTTTAATACAAAGGAAACCAGCAACACTAACAACAACAGTAGGTATAAATACTATGGAATATATGTTTGAGGAGTTGCACATCAAAATGTTATTTTCTTTGGATCCATACCGAAATAATTAAAGAAAATGATAATAAGAATTCATAAAGCAAAGCTAAAAAGCACTGTGTTTGTTAAGCTAAAGCCAAAGCCAGTAAGTGCAGTGTTCCCTATATCGAACCAAGGAATACCTCGATATTTAGATCCGATTATTTCCGATATTCTCCAATTTTACTTGGAAAGTGTAAATTACAAACAGTCGACGCTTGGATCCTCTGAAGGCTTGCAGTGCATGAATATTACATGAGACTGTTTAGTTCACTTATAGAACAGCTTAGATGGATCTTATTTACTTAGCAGTGCTGCCAAATCCGTATTGCTTTTGAAAATTTAAAACAAAAATTTTTTTCCAATGAAATAAACAGAACATAAAACTAAAAATTATTTCCTTAACATTGTTTCCGAAATAATATTAAAAAAAAGTACTTTTTTTTAAAAATGTTACTTATTTCATGAAATTATTTTTACACAACTAGGCAACACTACGGTTTAGTAAACTGTAGTTAGACTAGTTGTTGCTTTGCTTTGACTATGCCTGTGCCAGCCTTCATTTGTTTACACCGAGTTTTTTTCTTTCTTTCTTTCCTCTAGTTTTGTTGTTTTTATTTTCTTGATTTTTTTTTACTCAGTTGTTTTCATTTGTGGTGCGCTCTGCCTATATTGTGTTGTATGTGTACGCATGCAGGCATGTAGATAGGTATGTATGTATGTAACTATGAGTGAATATGAGTATTACGTTTTGTTTAGTTTTTTTTCTTGTTTGGATTTTACTTTAAAGATTTTTTTTTTGTTATTGTTGTTGTTTTACTGTTCTTCTTATTTTCGTTTATTTCTTTCATTTGGTTTGTTTTTTTTTTTTTTTTGCTGTTGCTTTTTGTTGGCGGCAGGTCGGCTTTTTTTAAAAGCAAACGATCAATTATTGTGCTGCTTTTGAATGCCATGCTGAACGGAATATCTTCAGAAAAAACAACAACAAATACAAAAAAGAAAAACATGTTTTTGTCTTTTATTCTCTTGAACCATTCACCAACTACTACGACGACGACAACAATGTTGTCAAAAACACTTGTAACTCGTTTAACGATGAAAAAAAATAAAA
Organism: Sarcophaga rosellei; assembly: GCA_930367235.1. Taxonomy (NCBI): domain Eukaryota; kingdom Metazoa; phylum Arthropoda; class Insecta; order Diptera; family Sarcophagidae; genus Sarcophaga; species Sarcophaga rosellei. The sequence continues at coordinate 6,184,373 of OV884020.1, read as the reverse complement.
AAGAGAGGTTTTGATGATTATTTTTTGTTGATTTTATTTTCTTCTTTTAAATGGTCCATTAAGGAGACAATTATTAATTGTTTAAAAAGAAAAACTGGTAATTACAAGTGGTTTAAAGAAAAAAATCAATAAAAGAAATTTATTTCTTAAGTGGGTGTAGGTGGAGTAAGTGGTAAAAATGCAAGACAATTATTAAATATACTTGAATGGAAATAATTGGTTTCTTTTCTGGGGCTGGAAGTGATATTAAATGGATGTTACAACGGATATTACAACCACAGGCAAGGCTAAATTATTTTCTATACATATGGCTTCAGTGTATTCGATATATTTATAACCCCAGTGGTCGCCATGATAAACACGCTGGCAAACATTCTTGAATAAGGGACATGACACAGGTCACGTTATTCACATTCTGAACAAGGGACACGCAACATAATCTGTACATTTCTGTCGAGTACAAATGTACATATGTTGGTGTAACAAGATCTTCTTCGATAATACGCTGTACTTCTCACAGCACGCCACCACCTAGATATGTATACCAAGGAAAAGCTAAAATCCAGAAATAAAAATCTAAATCGTGTTCATCTAAAAAGACGATAGGCAGTTCGGAAATCAGCGAAACATGGAGGAAATGCCTTATAAAAAGGCGTTCAAAACATTGCTTTGAATACTGCTATCGCTGCTAACTCCAAAAAAAATCAAGGACCTACTTGTGAAGCCAGATTAATGTGACATGCCGCTGGTATGCCATCGTTCTAATCACTCTAACAACAATATTACAACCAACATACTAACTAATAGCCCCCTGACTGCGAAGTTTCGAAAAATTTATGTCAATCCATGCAGAATTCACGCTTATAGAAATAAGCTTTGCTTCAGAGCAGAATAGTATATTGAAAAATGACTTGTTCATGTTCTTGAGCGCAGTTCTCCTGGTTACTGGCAGTTACTACTTGGTGGCAGAAAGATGGCAAAGGCAATCTTACACATTAATCTTGCCCTCAAAATACCCCCAAATTTGTATAATTACTTTTTAAAGCGGCCATACAACACTATTGAGCCTTTAGAATACATATTTAATTCTATTATTTTTTGAATATTTCTGAAAATGTTTTTTTTTTATATTTGTTCTCTTACACGAAACATAAGTTCGCGTTTAAAATAAATTACCAAAGTTTTTAAAAAGTTCTTATTTTAAGGTCAATACGTTTTGTAAACATTTAACCTTTAATTAAAAGTAAACAAAACAAAACAAAAGAAAATAATAAAAACAAAAACAAAAGAAACTCACCAGAGAATTGTTTATAACCACCGAGTATTTTATGTTTCCACCACTTAACCAAATTTCCTGCCATAGCCGCCAAAAGTTATGGAAAACGAATCAATGGAGATGAAAACCGCAACTTTGTTTAACGCTTAAATGCTTTTTCTTAAAAATTTTAATGTTTATTTTGTTGTTTTTTTTTCAAACAGTTTCGTTTTATAGGTGCCTTCAAACAAAACAAAACAAAACCATTGTTATTGTCAAAGAGACAACAAAAATATAGGCATGGAGATGGTTTTTACCATCATTGTTGACTGCAGTATTTTTAACACATTTACTCTCTCCTTAAAACACACTCACACACACTGGCACAGAATACTTTGTTTTGTTTTTATGATTTTCAAGCTTTTCTTTTTTTTTTTTGTTGTTTTTATTTCATTTATTATTCAAATACACACAATACTGGCAAAGGGCTTAGCAATTACTTGGTATTGTTTTTGTTTTCTTTTTGTGATTTCTTGTCTTCTTCTTGTATTGTTGTTGTTAATATTACTTTTTTTAGGTCAAAAACAACAACAAACATCACTCATAGTAAGTCAAAAGAATAACAGCAGCAGCAACAGCAACAGAAAAAAAAACAAAACATAAACAACAACCAACTTTTACAACTTTTTGTTGTTGTTTGCTTTTTTTTTGTTTTTTAACTCAAACGTGAGAGTCAGATTGAGAGACAGAGTGAAATACCATAAACTCTCAATTAAACATGGTTGTGCATGCCTGCCAAGGCAGTTGTAAATTTTTTTTATAACTTTTGATGCGTTCTTTTTCTCGTTTTGTAGTTAAAAACTTTAAAATTTTCTTATAATTTCAAAAACTAATTTTTTAATATTTAGAATTTAGGGTTGTTTTGCTGCTCTTTGACGTTGTTTTTTTTATTAAACTCATCCCTTTTATCTTGTAAAGCAAAGAAAAAAGAAAATGTCGTGCATTTTATATGTCCCTCCTTTAAGCAAAAGGGATAAATGCTAGCTGACTTTGCATCTTTTTTTTTCAAACTATTTTCATTATTATTTCCCGTGTTTAATTTTGTTGTATTTCATTTCAAAATTATTTCATCTTTCTTATTACTGCGTAAGTAAATAATAATTTTTCATTATTTTATTTTTCTTCCTTATATAGATAGAATTATTGTGTATATACTTGTTATGATGGAGAACCAGAAGAAAATATCAACAACAACAAAGATTTACTATATATTTATACAAAAAAAACACACACACACAAACAATAAGACACCAAGGAAACGTGTATGTAAACGCACTCTCGCACACGACACTTTTAAAACAATTTTACCGTACGACACAACATTCACGCTCAACGACCAACTTATAACTGAATTTGAGCAACAAAAGCAGAGAACAGTAAACACCCAAGTGAGTTGAGTTTAATTAAAGAGTTTCGAAAAAAGAAGGTTGCCATACAGTTTTAAAAAAAATGTGGTTGCATGCAATGCAATAGACTTGTAATAAAAACATAAAATTAACAATAAAAATATGAAAATTATTATAAAGTAATTAAATTATTAAGTTTATTTATTAATAATTTTCTTTTTTAATTAAATATTTACTTGATTTCCTTAGTTTTTGCAAAGAAAAAACAAAAACACGCTAAAATCTTTGTTTTTTAGCGTTTATTTTTAGTGTAGGTTTGAGAGAGTAATTTTCTCTTGTTTACAACATGTTGTCTGAAAATAGAGTGAAAGAGAGAGCGATTTGTTTGATCAAACATATTTTTAAATATTGTTTGGGGTTTGCCTGCTGTTTAAAAAGATGCCAAATGCAACCATTTTTAAAAACAATGTAGAAAACGAATATTGAGACACTCTATTAGGGAAAAGAAAACAGGCACAATATCCTTAAAGGTTTCAAATTAAAACAGTCTCAATAATTTTCAATACAAGTAAATATGAAATTTTAAATAAAAAAATTTCTGACAACTGCAATGCAGAAATATTTGCACTCATCAAGGCTAGTCCTGTAACGAACTGACACTGATTTGGCACCATATCAGACCGAGACAGGTTTCAGTATACTATTGCGTTCCTGGGCATTGTGAATTGTGGGCTCATATGGCTGCAGATGCGCTATCAATGGAAGATGTGACTACTGGCGCTAGTGAAACCCTTGATTAGCCTTTCCATGCGACACTTACTAGGGCTGATCTATCAGGCAATCGCACGTAGAGTGCACTCTTCCTCGCAGAACAGAGAAAACTGCAGAATCTTCAGCCTACTATAACCTATGTTGGAGTGTTTCAGAACGTAATGGGTATTTATGGGCCTCTAAGACCTCCGACAAGTTACTTCTTCGGGCTGATTGATCAAAGAACCACATAGAAAGTGGAGGTACAATGAAGAAATAGGCAAGCTTAAAACATTTTCAGACTACTATGCTTCAGATTGTCACTAAACCTTGACAGGCAGCCATTTAGCATCTTAATATCATCTCTGTCCGGACATTAATCTCTGAAGACAAGGACTACATTGTGGGACTCAGGCATTTCCGTTTTCTGCAAATTATGCTGTAATGAAGAAGGGCCTAAGTTAAGTGCCTCGGCCACGTTCAAATTCTGGTGTTCAAATTTTGCATATGTGTTGGTAATATTTGTTTGACTCAGCACAGCAACACATCAAATTTCAGCCTTCAAATTTCATTTTAAAAATGTTGTGGAGAAGACAACATCACATGGTTTTCATCGGAAAAAATTCTTTTATGGTTTTCTTTTTTTTTTGCAAACATTTTTTTTTAGGTTTTCTGAAAGAACATATGGGCTTTTGGTTGGGAGATTGTTTTGTTTTTGTTTGTTTTTCAGTTTTTTCTTTTAATATGACAAATGATTGTTTCATAGTCATTGCCCTGGCGCAGGCAATTAAAAAAACAAAAAAAGGAAACTGCGAAGGGTCTTTGGATGAAAGAGTGGTTGAAGAAAAGGGATGCATTTACGCACCAAAATGTTCTCAATGAACTGAAATTGAGTCCTCCAAAAGATTTTCAAAACTTTTTACGGATGGATGAAGGCACAGGAACTTCCAAATTTGGTTGGCCCGAAAATTCAAAAACAAGATACTCAAATGTGTGACGCCATCTCTCCGAATCAACGTCTATCTATAACATTGCGTTTTCTTGCTACAGGCAATTTCTTTTCTGATTTAAAATTTGTCAGCGCTATTCCGGAACGAGCAATTGGTCGCATTGTTATAGAGACTTATGGAAAAATAAACAAGATTTTAAAATATAATATAAAAGCAATTAAAACAAATTATTAATGGACTTAATTTTATAAATAAAATAATTTTTATTATTTGTTTACAAAACAAAGTTAGTAAAAATAAAGGAACGATCATAAATAAATACAAAAATACATATACAAAAACAAAACATCCAGTTCTTATTATTTTTATTATCATTTTCTGCTACACATTTTCAAAACATCCGCGAACCAGATGGTGATGTTTCTCCTACGAAATCTGCAGAAAAATGAAATTTGAAGTAATTGCCCGCACACACATCAAATTTGCTTCCAATTTCTGCGGAGCAGGTAGCGAAAATCAAAAGAATTTTGATATTCTTCAATCTCTTCTCAGTGTGTACGTGTGAGGACAGTTTTCTGTACGTGTGAGTACAGTTTTACCAATACAATCACAAAAATGGCAGATTGATCAATCTGGTTTGATCGTGGCTGTGCTGCTTAAGTCCTCTATGCGAGAAGGTACACAATGAACTTTTTCCGGTATCTAGATGGAGGCTTAACAGCAATTATCATGTCCAATAAAAACAAACAAAAAAAAACACTTCGGAACACTTCACAGATTTCCATCATTCTTCTACTGCCGCCATATGTTTACAGCTGTTCCCACACTCATCACTTACATGCATCACAATTATTTGGGAAATTTTCACAACAACAGCAACAACAGCAACAAATATACACTCTTGTGATATTAGTAAAGATCAAAGAGAGTCCTCAGTTACCCCAGGCAAATGAAGCTTTTTGTTTGTAAAAAAAAGTAACCAGAAAAAAACGACAACAAGAACAACAAGAACATATACCAGCCCATTAATAAACATCCGCTAAACAAATGAAATCCATTTGTTTTGTTGCTGTAATATAAACTCTGTCACTCAATTCACTCACATACATACATACTCATTCGCTTTGCTAACCCATCTGCTGTGAATGTTTTTGTAATAATGAAAGTGATCCCTGTCATTTGATGTTTGTTCTATACACACACTCATACACTTATAATAATGTTAATAATAACAACAACAACAACAACAACAACTAAAGTAATCAAGTATTTATTATTGTCAAACAATAATTATTTGGCATATTTAAATGCGTTTTTTCTCATACACACTCACTGCACTCTCTCTCTCTCTCTCTATCTTTCACTTTGATACTCTCATGTTGATGATGATGTTAATAACGTTGACGATGACGATGACAATGACGTCCCCTATTACTTGATTCAATTGTTTCCTTTTAACAATTCAACATCAAAGCACTTTTCATTCGTTTTCGTCACCACCACCACCACCATCATCATTATCAACGGCATACTCGTCATTGTCATGCCCATATTTTGCATTCTTCTTCTTCTTCTTTTTTTTATTAAAAACAATTGTGTGCAGGCAATTTAGTTGGTTTCTCCGTATGGTATAGCCGCTCTATTATGAGTGCTTCTATTTTTTTTTTTTTTTTTTTTTTTTGTGTGTGTGTACGTGTGTGTGTGTGTTTAAGGCATAATAAAGTTGAGCATTGTTTAATGATACTCCAAAAATTAACCGAGAAGAAGAATGCCTGAAAGAGATGCCACACAAATTGCAATGCGAGCGACACAACTGCAAACTGTACTTAAAAGGAAACTTGCTTTGAAATTATTTCGTCTTGCAGATCCTTTTAGGAGCCTTTTAGATTTTTAACAAAGGTTTGTCCGGATCTCCTGTTTTACTCGAGGGTCTAGTACTTCTGATTTCAAAAATCTGTATCAGATTTCTTCTGAACATCTTTTCCGCAGGCTTGTTTTTAAAACTTTACTTGCAACATCGTTTAATAATTTTCTAGGGATTTCAACGAATCCTCATGCTCAAGATTCTAAATATAGTGCAGTTGCCAGAGACTACGATTTATGCCGACTTCCAGATTTGATGTCACACAAAGTTCCATGCAATTATCAGAAGTAAAGTTTATGAGAGGATCAGGCTGTTCCAATACACCAATCAAGCGAGTTACATACATAGATCAGCAGATTTGGTAACTATTTTCCTAAAGTTTTTTTCGCAACGCTACTAATATTCTCCAGGACGTACACTTTCTGTGAAGAGCTCTCTTATTCTGGCTGGCGGCTTCATCCAAAAGCGACATGCCTGAGAATGCCTCGAAACAATTGAACTGACACGATCTAATGATGTCTTCATATGCAAATACTTCCTTTGGATTTAAAGTTTTCTGTAGTTCATCGTTTAAATTGTAGATTTCCGCCGTTTGAGCGGAGCAGGGGGAGGTTGTCGATTCATAAGAGTCACAGCAACAGCTGATAATAAAAAAAATACCCACGGAAAACTAAGGAACAAGTACTTGTGTGTAGTACTTCAAGGGCAATTAGCGGTAAAGGAGTTGCTGCGTATGTAGTTGTTGTTATTCCCTTTCATGTGCAGATGAATTTCCATCATCATCACCGTCAACAGCAACAGCCACATCAACAACATTAGAGAGTCATCTTTCATTAACAACAACAACAACAACCCAACAGCCAGCCATCCAGCCAACCATAAGTCATCATTGCTCAGCAACAATTATACACACATATGTACATACATATGTGAAGGTTTTAAATATACCCTTTGCATGTTTAAATAAACGAGGGTTGTTTCAAAAGTTCTAAACTAATAAAACTAATCATTCCTTCTTATGTTTTTTGGAAAACGTTATTTTCTTTAAAATAAAAATTTTATGTTACGTAAACTTTTGTAACAACCCTCGTAGTTGGCATTACCCAGTAGCACTTCATGGCTTTTAAGTGTTTGCATTTTATGGAGCATACGTGAGTTGGCAATAATTTGCGTTTTTTTTTATATTTTTGTAAAACTCACAAGAGTAATACAGGAAGATGGATGGAAGGATGGATGAATGAATGGATGGATGGCTGGAGAGACCCCAATTGGTAATAAAACTTTTCGTTGGGCTTAAGCAAAAAAAAACCAATTTTCTTGGCCACATAAAATAGCAGAACTTTTGCAAGGGACTTGGGAAATTGAATCCCCTAAACATTGGACATTTGCTTCCTGCTTTGAAATCCTGTCCGATTGTGTGATAGGTGCCACGCAGTTCAGTTCATTCAGATCCATCCAAATCTCTGAGACTCTTCGTACACTAAGGAATATCTTTGGATCTAATATATATAGATGTTCCTCTTACTCCCCTAGGGAGCATAGAGCCGCTTTGGATCTATTAGCCGTTCAGTATATGCAAAAAATTTCAGACTGGGTTTTACGCTACTATTGGATTTAGGAACTTGAACAAAAACGCTTGCCATGGATGCATTTTTCTTTGATGACCTATCAGAACTAGGCATTCTTGCTGCCTGAGTTCATGTGGAATCTCTGTTCTAGAACACAGAGTATGGGACAAAGAGTTCAAGACCATTCAACAGGTCTATCCTAGAGTTACATATGTCAGTAGGATTCTATATTGTGCCTTTTAGACTGCACGAGATAGTAGAAGAAAAGACTTTGATAAAATTAGAAGCAGATGCTGGTTTCGAAATTTGAAGAGTATTACGGGCATAATTTTGGTATGTTCCGTTTTCTCCCTCAGACATTATGGTTAGCTAATTAGCCATGGGCATACCAGATAATATATATTACGAGAGTATTTTAAAAGGTCTCAGTCGCTGTTGGGTAGTAGACAATGCTTTGGTTTACTAGACGAGAGTTTGTGAGTTTACAACTCAATTTCTACATCCCGAAAAAAATTATGAAAAAATATTTCGCTCGATGGAGCTCCCGATGGAGCAGTTTTCCGCAAAAGTTCTGAGGCTTCTCAAATTTGGTGTTCGTAGTAGTTGTTAAACTGTTGGTTCCACTACTCAGAAGATGGATGGGTGGTGTGTAAAGCTAAACCGTACATCTGAATAGTAGTCGTAACAAAGGTATCATAAAGGTCCTGATGATCGCCCAAGAAATTTGCATTTGGTGGACTATACTTGACTAAAAAGAGTGCTCGAAATGAGGAAAAACACTCGATGGGCTCTTGTAGATGACAGGTTTCTTATGGACTCAGACATCAAAACGAAATATGAAAAAAAAAAATATTTCTTCGGCGACTTCCTCTCAGCAGATTTCTGGCAAAAACTCTGAGAGTAAAAATTGCCATGAGAAGCTTCTCAAAAATCTGTCGTTCGGAGTCGACGATAAACTGTAGGTCCCGCCGCTTATGTATAAAATTAACGCACACAACACGAGTGGTGTGAGAAGCTAGGAGGTTGTACAATGGGTCAATTTGACCTCCGGGTACTGTATTTGTCACAGTTGACAAGTACACGTCCTCTAACCTAACCTAACCTATGGACTCCAGGTACTAAAATGTAAAGCAACGCTGCTACATTAATTCATTAAAGATGCAGCAAATATTGGTCCTAAAAGGATCATTTATTCCGAAAAGTATTCCAATGTATTTGTAGTCTCCTAGGAACAGTCAATTTCTATTTGCCTTTTTCACTCACTCTCTCATCTTCAGTTTGAAGCCCACCTTTATGGCACTTATGTCCATATGTATGTATGGGTTGCCTATAAGTGTTGTAAACGACATGTGTGAGTACGTTTTTTGTTTTTTTTTTCAACCATTACGGACGTAACCATCAACTATGGAAAGCTTTTATCAAAAGCCGACAAACCAAACTGATCAACACTACTGCCACCCAGAAGAAAACGCCTTCGGAGGAGATGGAAAGATGAATAATCTTGAAAAATATAGTCATTTTGTCTATCTTTTAAGTCAACGTTATGTTTTTATTGTTTTTTTTTTTCGTTCGTACTTCGTAAATCGATTCGCAGCGCCGCTCACAACAAAGTAAAAAATTTTAAGAACAACAACAACCGATCGAAACGAAATGAAAGACTGCATAAAACAAAAAAACACACTCACCCTCTCCTCTCTTATGCATGCATGCATGCTGGCCGATTGGCAGGCAGGCTGGCCGGCATTGATGATGACTGCAGCAATCACACACACACACACCCATTCATAATTGTTACACGTTAAAAGCAAATGTCGACTTGATTATCAATCGGTTACTTTGGGGAGGAAGAATTGCGCGCATGCGCTCATGCAAGCATGGACAGCGGTTAATTTTTGTGCTATTGCCGATATTGTCTCTCTCTCTCTCACTCTATATATAATTTTTCGTTCGCTTTAGTTGTTTTTATTTTATTTTTTTGTTCTTTGTTTCCTTTCTTTGTTTGTTTGTTTGTTATTAACACATCAAAAGCGAAATGCCGCTGAAAAATTATTTTCTGTACAGAAAAAACACGAACTTTTTTTTGCCGTATGCGGCTTATTTTCTGTTGTTGTTGTTGTTGTTTAAAACCCTCAAATTATATACATATACACACAAATTAATTGTTGTTGGATTTATTAAATTATTATTATTTACACTAGAGGGCAAAAAAATAGGTACACCTTCTAATATTGTAAATTATAAACAAATCTACTAGACTTGAAACCAATTCGAGCTGAAATTGTTCCGAAGCAAGCTTACTCTCTTTCGCTCTCTCTCAAAAAGAGAAACATCAAACTATATATAAAAAATTGGGTGAATCCAGCTTTACTGACGTCGCCATAATTGTTAGCGGAAATAAGAAAAAAAACATAAGAGAGTACTTTCGGAATATTAAAGAGATCAGAAAATTGGAAAAATAGCCTAAGAATGAAGATAGGATATCATCGCGACCCTGTGTCTCCATAAAAATTAATATTCAGGCGATCTCGAATAGAGAAATATGGAGGATGCGACGATGACTACCAATGTTCCAAAGATCCTATCCTATTCCTATCTCTACAAAAGAAAACTAATATGCAGAAGCACTTCACAATGAGAACTTAGGAAATTCTGAATTGTATTATTTAAGAACACACGTGAGTCTTCAAATACAAGCCAGATTAAGGCCAACGTGCTACTGTACCAATCACGTAAATAGTCGATGTAGCAGCCGTAATACAGTACAGAACGTGAACAATATTGAGTACTTAGTAAACATTACAACGAATCCAGGAATTCCTAAACTAGAAGGGATACACTTATAGTCCCGAGTCAAGCCTTTAATAATGGATGCATGTGCAAACCCCTAAAATACATTGGCCGTACACAAATAATTAATTAATATACTACGGAGGTATACAAACTAAATAGCATTTTCCAAAATAACAGAATTACTAGTTTTGGGCAGCTGTCAGGTTAAGGTGCCGCCGATTTGTTAGGTTAAGATGCCGCCTCATTCATATTATGTAAGATTATCCCAACCACAGCCTTCATAGTAGATCTGTAGCAGTATTTACTTGCTCGGCTTTAAGGGAATTTCTGTTGAAAATTTTCTATTACTCCACCTACTCCGGAGTCTACTCCGGGAAATTGGATTTGAACATTTCACTCCGGCTGCCGGAGCGTGTTCCAAGCGGAAGTATTGGCCATCTACCGGGCCGCACAATGGATCCTCGCATACGGTGTTCCTTTCACCCGCATCTCGATCTTTTCAGATAGACAGGCTGCCATAAAGTCTCTGTCGAAATTGCGAATAATTCCAGGATCGTCAGGGAATCTCGCCGTTGCCTCAAACTTCTTTCTGGGCGCTTCAGTATCACACTTGTCTGAGTCCCCGGACACTGTGACATACCGGGAAACTGCAGAGCCGACGAGCTGGCCAGAGCTGGCGCACTACTCCCGGAATCCTGTTCAATCGACTTAGGAATGCCACTTGCTTCGATCAAACTGGCCATCGCATGGAACCCGAGACCCAACCTATCCTGGATCAACGAGGAGTCCTGCTCTACCGCTAGACTCACTTGGCCCCGAATAGATAGAAGGTGTACCAACCAGTTGGACTTGGTCGCAGCATCATCTCAATCACAGTGGCCATGCTTACAGGTCACTGTGTTATGGGTAGACACGCGGAAAGAATGCGACTCCCATTTAACGACTTCTGCCGCGGGTGCAGATCCGCTGAAGAGGACGAGACGGAGCTATCGTCCATTGATGTCATGGATATAGCCTCGTTTATCAAACTTTCTAGCTGGTTTTCCAGCGCGGGATAGTCGTGCTTTGGATTTGCAGATCTTACGCTGACCGCCCTCTCCCTCCTAGGTTCGGGGGAACTTGGTCAGTACAGGAACTGCGTTCACCTGTGGCGTCACAACGGCCCGCTATGTGTACTCAAGTGAGCTTTTGGTATGAAGCTACCACAATAACCTAACCTAACCTAACCACCTACTTCCTTGACCAGAGAAGAACCAAGACTATTCCCATTATTCTCTATTCCAATTGTGCTATTGCAGTAACTACTCCTTTGACCTCAAGCTTTCTAAATAAATTGCTTCTAAAAAATATTCCAATACTGTATGTATTTCTTTAACCTCCACTGTATTTCATTGCCTTAGCATAGAGTATTCCACCCTTTACGTGTGTGTGTGTGTGTGGATGGATATGGATGGCTATAACGGCCTCTGTAATTTGTTGTTGAATTTGTTTTTTTTCAAGTTTTGCGGCAATTTAACGCCCAGTACCAGTACCAGCTGGTTTTGTCTTAGACAACAACAACAACAACATGAACATGAACAACATCATCATGGAACATACTTGTTGTTGGCCGACCGTTTGTATATTATGCATGCCGGCATGCAAAGTATCAATTCCACCACAATCACCATACCACCACCACCACCAGCAATGTCTGTGACTTCATGCCCGTTAAGAGCAAAAAAAAGAGAGGAAAAGAAAAAAGTGTCACTTAGTCTGTGATTATAATCTGAAGATAAAAAGTTTCCGATCATTGCTTTGATCTTTGCCAATGAAAGAAATTCTTTAGGAAGCCTTATAGTAGGTACCGCAAGCAATGATCCATGGCTTTGGCACTGTAATTGTGGCTTCAGGAAAAAGATTACGATTTCTAAGCAAGAGAAAGGGGAACAATTTAAACACATGATTTGTTTATGAGAAAGGAAAAGTGATTGGAAATTTTAATCTACGCTTATTTCCACTTTGCATTATTGCAATACATATTGCATTATTGGCCTCTTGGGAGCATATGGCTTCCCCCAAGCAACTACTGGCTACTGTTTTTGTTACGCTTCTTCCCATGTAAGGCCGCACTTTGTTAGTTCTTGGAATTTTGCCGGTCATCAGGTGTAAGCTGTTCGCCTTATGCACCATCGGTCTCATGACTTTTGGAATATAGGAGTCAGGGATGTCGACCCTACTGAAGAACAATATCCTATGGTTCCTTATCCTAATTTATTGAAAGGAAATGGACGTGGATTGGGTACAGAACAAAAGCCTCAAGATATTTTAAGATTCTAAAGATAAACGAATACATAGAAAAGATAGCAGATTGCAGAATGACTTTGAACGGACGCCCTTAGCCCTAAGATCCTTGATCTTACTAAACTTGGATCCCAACCTGTGGATGGTATGATGGTTGGTTCTAATCCTCCACTCTGTTATCACTATGGAGTCATCAATAATCTAAACCGGCTTGCTACTAGGGCTTAATAATACCACTGTGAGACTGGTAATAGTGTTGCTTAGGTTGCCTATAAGGATACAGGATATATGTAGAGATGACAATGAGTTGTAGACCTTACATCATCTCCGCTGTACAAACTTTGGTAAGAGTAGAATGAATAAAAATCCTGGAAAGGGGTTTGTAAAGTAACTTAATGTCGTGGAGTGCACGTTCATTCTTGCATAGTTGATCTCCATTTCTATTCAATTTCTTTTTCTCTAGGACGATTACAATGGGTCGAATGTTCTCCGATTGTAATTAAACTTGCCTTAATGGATGTACACATTTTCAAACTAACGGAATAATAATAAAAACAATAAAGAACTGATGACTTTTCCAAGGGCAGACCGTCTAATAACATCGAAAGCTTTCGTCAAAGCAATAAACAATAGATACCTTGTACTATATGGACCTTCCCCTGGATTGCTTTATTACGTTGCATATGGACCTTCCCCTTGGATTGCTTTATTACTTCGCATAAAGCTACTTAATCATAAAGCCTATCTATGCATGTTCTTCCCTTGGCCTTTCCTCTTTCTCTTGGCGCTTTTCCTGTTTGCGAAGTTATTAAAACAAAAAAAGAAAATAAAAACGCGCATAAAAAATGCGTAAATGCGTGAGCAATGACTGAAAACGCACGCAAATAATTGCTTGTTTGTACTCATCATTGTGGCGGTGGTTTAATGTTGGCTGGTTTTTATCTTTGTTTTATAACTTTTCCTATTTGTTTCTCATTTTCCATTTATTTGCTCTGTTTTCTGCGTTTTTTTTTTGTATATTTCCTCACGTTTTTATTATTGTTTTTGTAATTCTGTGGGTAATTGAAAAATGTGTGTAATTAAGTCCTTTGTGTAAATTTTTCGCATGGTTTCCATATCCTGTATGCATTGTGTGTTAAATTTAAACAAAAAAAAAACCAAGAATAATGAAAAATATTTAAAGTGAAGAGCAAAAAGAATAAGAATATCTTCTCCCTGATGGGAAAAATTATCAAAAGAAGAAGATTTAAGTAAAGAAAGAGATGTAAACGAAATTTTCGAAGAAGAAATTTAGGGAGACTAAGCTAAGCCCCTCTAAATGGACACCGAAAGGAGGAGAAGATTCGTAAGGGATGACATGACAAGCAGGGCATCCAATTAAGATTCTGAAAATAATGCTCTCCCGATACCAACAAGAGATGCTTAACCTGCAAGATCTGAATTGAGACAGGATGGTTGCCCCCCACTATCCAAAAACGTAAAAGGGATTTGGCATTCTATTATATTTGTGAGTTTGTATGTGAGGCCGTAATCCTGACTGAAGGGCCAATTATGTATGTATGTATGTATGTATGTATGTATATATTATATTTGTAATTTAAAAACTTAAATAAAATTAAAACGTGCAAAAGAAAATATTTCAATCCTACCTTATAAAATTTATATGCAGCTTGCTGATTCCATTTCAGTGTCGTCCTCCTTGTAATACGCCTGGTTACATAATATTTTAGCGATTTCGAGCAACGTTTTTTAACATATAGCATAAGCTATTTGACGTCTCAAGGACATGATAAAATCGCTAAATTTGCAAAGGACTTTTCACTTAACACTTCACTTTCACTTGCGGCAACTTGAGCCTTAGTCTTGATGAGTTACAGGCTAATCACTGAAACTAATGCAAACGTAATGATGGCCTTCATTTCCTTGATACGTGTTTGTATATATAAAAATGCGAACACTAACTTGAACACCATTTTCTCCCGATTTTGACTACGACCGTTTTCGTTTCACGTTTTTAAAAATGCAAACGCTTACTTGAACACCATTATCTCCCGATTTTGACTACGACCGTTTTCGTTTCACGTTTTCAAAAACGCGAACGCTAACTTGAACACCATTTTCTTCCGATTTTAACTACGACCGTTTTCGTTTCACGTTTTCATAGTGCAATTCAGTCCATGAGATTTTTTGATTTAACTCTTGTAGAATTCATACATGGAACTTCTTTTAGTAACCAGCCTTATTCAAGTGGTTTCAAACGGTTTCTTAGGCAACGTTTATGGATTAGTCTCGATAACAATTTACCTTCCATGGTATGCAACTATCAGAATTAAGTCTGATAAACTACAATTGCTAATGTATTGTTGTTGATAACCTCTATTTAAGGCGCTTTCAAACAATACCTCAGTAAAGCAGTCACAAAACAAATTCTTTGTTTTTAACACCGTCTATCCCGATCATAGATACAGTTAGAAACCTGTAAGAAAGAAAAGAAATTTATTTTTTATTACTCTAAAAAAACTGCATTGCTTTTGCTATTAGAGGCCTATTTACTGGAAAAAATTCTCATTTTCTGAATCAAAAAAACGCACTTTGGAAACCGATTTTATTTGGTTTTAGGCTTCAATTTTCATAACTTAAAACCAAATTATTACAGCGGTTAATTGTATCCCCAACAACACAAATATGGCAGCACTTTTAATTTTCATTGGATTATTTAGCACAGACAACAATCTTGTCTCAAACTGTTTTCCAGTTTTTCTCCATTTGAATAAATAAATCCGCATCCGGCAACACTGCATGACTGCCATTTATTTTTCGTTTTGTTTTGCTCTTGATTTTTGTTAACTTTAATTGATATTTAAATAATAAATTGATAATTAAATATATTTAAAAGGCAAACAACAAACCTTTAACCAAAAATATAAACAAAATGTTTTTGTATTAAAAAAATAAAAAAAAAACAATAAAAAAGAACCAGGCATGGCTATTACCAAAGAAATTAATCGTCCTTACGTTTGCATTAATTGTGGGCAAAAAATCAAGGAATTATACAAGAAATACAGCAATACTGTAAAGACGGTCAATTGTGTAAGTAAGCCGGCCTTAATCGCTCTTCCCATTAAACCTTCTAACTCGAGGCAATTTCTTTTGATTCAATTTCATTAGGAAAAGTGTCATAATGTGGCTGATAAGTATATAGAATTTGAACCTGTTATTATATTGGTGGACTCCATGCTATTGTCCCAGCAAGCCTATCGGCATGCCTTATTTAACAGAGATTTTAAGGTTAGTAAACACAAATAGATAGGTAGTTACAGCCTTTATATTATAATCAAATTACTTATATTTTAGCTATTTTGGAAGTTATCTTTAATGCTTTTGCTATTGGAATCGTTTACATTGTGGCGTGAAAAACGTGAACAACCTGAAGGTGATATTACACATTCCATTCTGGTTAATGAACATGGCTTTTATATATGTTGTGCCCAAAATATTTGTGGTAAGCCCACCATAAGTTTCTTTTTTGTAAAATCTTTGATTTTTTTACCACCCCACCCACACGCCTTTAGATTATTTACTCTGCACTGGCCTGTTATTCTTATTAACCGCAACATTGCGCCGCGATATGTTAGTGAGTAATGGATTTAAACCGTTTGGCTTCATACTACTAAAGGCCAATGTATTGGCCAGTTTTTCAAAGTTCTTCCTGTTGCCGATTATATTGTGGCGTGAAAACACTACCGAATTTGGTGCTGCCTTACATCGAACGCTGGTCACCGGCCATCATTTGTGTTCACTGATATTTGTTTATGCGGTGGTTACCAGATTTCGTGCTCTGCAAGCAGCCTTAGTAGTTTTGCCAGTATATATCGTTAAGGAGTTTCTAATGCAACATTTATCGGTTTACATGGAAACACAATTTGCTGAATAGAATTCTTAGGGAAATAAAATAATTTTATAAACAAAGCATGGAATATAGAATATTTTAACCAATCCTTTTAAGATTGAAAAGTGTATACAAATTATTCTCTCTAGAATTTCTTAGGGAATTTGTCGTAGCGAAAGTACCATTGGATTCGTTTTGCATCACTGCATACGTTTGGTACGTTCTTTAGCATTAGTAAGTACTTTGCTTTGAATTTAAGAAACATTTTCCTTCTAAACGAAATACAGAATGGACCCCAGAATGATTTAGAAATGCAATTTTTTATCTAAAAAGAGTACATGACCGGATTAAAGAAGTCTATTACTGACCGATAATATGGAAGAGACAAGAATACGTTATTTCTCATTGGTCAAGACTAAAAGGACTGTTTAGTAGATTTCGTGATGGTTTGCACGATCTGCCGAAGGTAGGGGAAGTCATGTAACAGAAATCAGAATACTGGACTACTTAAAGCCGAAACATTTTGTATAGCATAACTCATCCGATATGATAAATGCAATACTAATAAGCAGTACGATGAATTTTGTTCTGAAATAATCAAAAACAGTGCTTGGAACAGCGGTAGGGGATAGAAATACAGCTGAGTTAAATCTAAGCGAGCCGTTGTAATACCACATGTACCAATACAATGTACCAGTCTTAACTGACTGCGAGTTCTGATTAACCGGTCTTGACAGGAAAACAGCCTGAAATTTTAACGAAAATATTGCGTCGACTAGGGATACAACATCCACAGAATTAATTTGCGGTTATGCGAAACCTCTACGCGTTTCCACCCATTACGCAATGACCGTTGAGAATATATACAGTGACAAAAATGTCCCTAACATCTAGTTTAAGTAGTTTCTCCATACACTTTCTCTCTAATTTGAAGCCAGAGGAGTCTGACAATGATGCAAGATTTTTTCTTTGCCCTAGGATATGTTACCCATCAGTAAATACCTTATGGACAGCCTAACGGAACTAAGAGGTACACCTACATACATATGCATATGTATGTGTGAACAGGTAATCGGCCTGTTCTAGTAGTCAAGTAGCAACCAGAGGCGCATTCAATTGAAACGCAAGGTAGCTGGAAATACAGTCTTCAAGTGGAGTTAAACTGTAATCCGGGAAATACATCATGGCTTAGAGGATAGAAATAGTAATAGCTAGCCATTAGTTCTTCTTTTTTTTAATAAGAATTTAACACTTTCACGACTGCGCGACACCGGTACTGCTAGATGCATACCACACGTAGACCGATTTAGATTACTTTACCGATTAAACAATACGTATTTTATTTTCATTTGGCTGCAGTGATAAACTTTCAGCGCAGCCGCCAATTGATAATTAAAATAGAAAAACAAATTATATTATAGTACTTACATTTGTCTTGTTGAGGACGCAACTTCAGCGCCAAAAAGAATTCTTCTAGAAGAACGCCATTTTAGTTACACATAAAACATTGCCACTCTTTTGGTTTTGTTTTCGCAATTAATTTGTTCTTCTTTCATAAATATATTCTTTTTTCTTTTTTTTTATTTCAATTTATTAGTTTTTATTTAATTGTGATTATGATCGCTTAATGAATTTTAATTTTTTTTTTTCTTCTTCTTTTTTGTTTTATTGTATGCCGTAGTTGGATTTACTGTTAAATGATGAAAATTATTTTTATTTCTGATTTTGTTTTTTCTTTTTATAATAATATTTTTTATAGTAAGTTTTGTTTATTTGTTTTTCATTTAAAAATACGACTTATAAGACTACAATTCGTTTTTAATTTTATGCATAATAATTTATCATAATTTTTCTTATTTCTTGTTATTTTTTTTTTTTTTCATACTTTCTCCGTTTTTAAAAAGTTTATTCTATATTTGCTTCTGTTTTGTATTTGTATTTTATTGTAGTTTTTGTTTTGTATTGTTTTTTTATTGAGTTTCTTATTACATACGTACGCCATATTCTAATTACGGTAAAGTTCTCTCATTTTCAACACGATTTGTTTTCTTTTTGTTTTGTTTTGTTGTATGTTGGTTCGTTTGTTGTTTGTTTTGAAATAAGTATATTTCTCTCTGTGGTTTATTTGCTTATTAACAGGAAAGTATTTGTTGTTCGTTTGTTTTTGTTGTGTTACTTTTCTTATTTTCTCTTCTGTTAAGGTTAAAGATTGAGCTTGTGGTGTTTTGTTTTCTTGTTGGGAAAATGAGTTTTTCTTTTTGTTGTTGTTGTTTCGAATTAATCGAATCCTTACTTTTTAAATAAACTTATAAATCAATTAATATCTACTTAAAATTTATTGTTTTTATTTTAATGTTTTCATTTTTCGTTTGTTTGTTTTTAATTAAGTTTAAAATTTTTCATTTATTGTAGGCTATTGTTAATATTTAAGTTTATTTTGAAGTTTGAAGTTTAAACGCTTAATGGTTTTTGCCATAATCAATCACTTCAAGGAAAAACTGAGTTTCTATATGAAAATTTTAATTATTATTATTAAAAAAAAATTAAATATTTTAATTACCTAGAAAAAAACATAAAAAAACGAACTTGTTTAACTCACTAGAGTGATTTAAAATTATAAAATATATATATATGTATAGTATATGTATGTATTGTATATGTTATTATGCTATACGCTTGTTGTAAGTGTTGTTTGTTGTGTTTTGTGTGTGTTAAATAGAAAAACAAAATTAAATAATCAACTAAATAAGGATTAAATCAGTTGGTGGTGATGGTGGTAATCGTGGTGTTGGTTGGTACATCTATGGACATTGGTGTTATTGATAAACTTTTTAAATTCTCCTCCTTCCCGGAGCCGAGACGAGCTGTGCCTAGCCAAACACCTATATATGCCTTCAATCATCATTTCGTATATTGCTTACAATGTATGTTTAATAGAGTTTTATATGCTTAGCTTTTTAAGTGTGTTATAATCTTATATTTCCATATTCATTCATTTTGTTTATAAAATATGATGAATTTTCTTCTTTTTCCATTCCGTTCTTGGTTTTCATTATCGAGCGTATAAGTGTATGTTCTTTTTTTTTCATTTCATTTTAACTAAACATCTAGTAGAGCGTATAGTATATGTAGTTATTCTCCTTAAAGGCTAAAATATGAATTTCTTACAACAAATGTGCAGGCTGTTTTGAAGCAACCTTACTTATTTATATAAACACTCTCTCTTAATATTCTTGCTTATCTATAAGATATCAACTAAAATAATATCGCCACTTAGATCACATGGCTGCTACATTTCTGGGTGTCTTTAGGCTCTAGGAGGTCATATTCCAAGACGACGAAGAGGAACATGATGAACAATCGTCACTTTCGGGCGTTGCATTTATAGTGTGTGGCGCTGACGGTCCCCAGATGCGTACAGTTGAATCATCACTGGCCGAAGCCAACAATGAGGGATACACAGGATTCCAGGATACACAGTTGACAGTCTTGGCATGACCAGTTAGCTTGGCCAATGGTTCTTCGCGTTTTATATGCCAAATACACACATGTTTGTCTTCGCTGCCACTGGCCACAAAACTTTCGTTGACACCGCCAAAGCACGAGTGTATGGCAAAGTTACTCTGGCGTATGCCCTGAAAGCTGCGTACAATACATTTGTCTTCAATATCCCACAAATGCAGACCTTGACTGGAGATGTTAAGCAAGGCTAGGCGATCAGCAGAATTAATCGAAAATGTCATTATCGGATGTGTCTCTTTGAGCACATCAAAATCTGTGCGTGGATTATCAAAGTTGTACCTGTAAGAGTAGACAAATGGTGTTATAAGCAAAAGGTATTCGTAATTGTCACAGTCATAGAGTCATATCATACTCACCCTCTTATGCGATAGTGATTATCAGCGGCTAGTATAGTCTTATTATCGGATCTGAATGCTACACTATTTATACGTACACCTTCCCATGATTCTAGCACCGTGCCTTTGAGATCACATAAATAGAATTGACCTTTCTGGCCGCCACACACAAAACGTGTACCATCACGATTGAATGCACCACATGATAGACTATCCTCCTGATTCATGTTGTTCATTTTCGTGATCAGACGACCGTCGTCCACATTGAAAATACAAATTTCGGTCGAGTCTTCGGGACCACCAACCAAAACCAATTTCGAATCAGGACTCCAACTAATAAAAGCCACACTCACTTGTGATTGACTGTCTAAGAGGCGACGCTGTTTTAGCTGTAGTTTATAGGGATCGACATCCCAAATGATGACCGCACCATCTTTACTGCCTGTGGCCAATTTTAGGCCATCGGGCGAAAACTTACAGAACCACACCTCGTCACAGTGATCGGGCAGTATCTGTATGGTTTGCAGGGGAAAACCATCGGTAGCACAACAATGGTCCGTTAGCAGAGAAACATTCTGTAGATTTGTTTCCCAAGCCATATCATGAAAGAGACAATTTTGTGTCTGCAGCTCAACAGCCTGCTGAAGTAGAGTACGCAAACGTCTTGGCGCCATCATTACCGAAGGCGGCAAAAAAGTTTGCAAACGCTCCATTACCAGAGCCCTTGACAATATACCCTTGCCTTCCCATTTGGCACGTTGATACAGATCGTGATTATTAGAACACATCATATACGAAGACAATTGGTGGACTCGTGAGATATTATGCTGCAATGGTGTCAACTCATTACGCAGCACATGTAAGGCGTCCAATGGACAGCCATCATCTAAGTTTTCCAAGTATTTTTGTTCCAACAAAATAAATTTCATTTCTGTTATGGTCGATGGTTTGCCATTGTCTATCAGTGGTTCTAATTCCTAAAATTATACAAAAAAAAAACAAAAAATAAACAATAAAAGGAAAAACAAACAAAACCAACAAAATTTAAATCGCATGTAAAATAAAGTGAACATTTTTTTGATTTCATTTTGTTTTTGTTAACTGATAGCATGTACATAGCTGGTTGTTGTTATCAGTAGAATTTGAAAATAAATCGAATGGAATACCTATAAAGTCTAGTATAAAAAGCAAAAAACAAAAACAAAACAGTAATAAATTTGACAAGCAAAACAAACAAATGCCAAAAGCCTTGTAATAAATGCAGGAGAACAATGTCCTTCTCTTCTTCTCTTATCTCTTATCATTCTTATACCACTACCACTACTACTACTAATCTTACAATACTAATAACAGCAACAACTATGTATACAAAAGCATAAGACAAAGGCAGATTGGATTGCATTAATATTTCCATACCATATGTACATGAAGATGTAAACATGATATGAAAGTGTAAAAAATTCTTTGTCTTTTAAAATATTTCTCAAAAAAGGCAAAAAGAGAGCAATTAACAAGCAAGACCTTAACAAAGAGAATAAAAGTACTACAACAATAACTGCTATGCTGCCAGACCTTGTAAAGCAAAGAATAAAAATCCTTGGAATAAAGCAAAACAAAAATAACTGGCAACACTTTATTACTGTGGTTTGTAGGCTACAAAATTTTAAATGTTCTCTTAAGCAATAGAAAAAACCAAAAAGATAAAAATCTAAAAAGATTGTAATGTTCTCAGAAGTATTTGCATGTAGGAATATACAACACATACATAAATGAATACAGAAAAACAATGTACATGATGAAGTATTTTATTATAATGTTATAAACAAAAGATGAACTCATTTCTTGTGTTTTTGTTATTGTTTGTCATTGTTGTTACTGTTAATATGTACTACTTCTGACACTGATGATTACTTAGCAGTAAATATCTGTTAGTGCTGCAGCAGCTGTTTCTGTTGATGTTGCTGCTAACACTAACGTTACAGCGCAGCAGAAATATTAACAACAAAATAGAAACAGAGAAATGCAGTCTTAACATATATGGAAAAACTAAAAACAAAAATCAATGTTGTGATGGACAAAATCAAAATTCAAAACACATGACGTATGTAGCCAAAGAAGGGCTGAAGAGAGGTGGGTCGGTTGGCCTATGGTTAGTTATATACATATGTATATATAAATAATCCAAAACAAAACACAACGAACTCAAATTGAGAGGGAGAAAGAGAACAATTTTATATGAAAATAAACACACATAAATAGAGGCAGCAAATTTGAAGAGTTGAAAAGAAACAAAAAATCCATCATATTAAAAGAAATTTATACCAGCAGCTACCAAAAGTAAACAAAGAGCGATTATTACGGAAATGATAATGTAAAGAAAAGAAAACAAAAGAAAAATAAGAGGAAAAAATAATGTAAAAATAAAATGAAGAAAAAAAGAAAATTTTACTTGA
Source organism: Sarcophaga rosellei (assembly GCA_930367235.1). Lineage (NCBI taxonomy): Eukaryota > Metazoa > Arthropoda > Insecta > Diptera > Sarcophagidae > Sarcophaga > Sarcophaga rosellei. The sequence goes on along the minus strand of OV884020.1, from coordinate 6,161,308 downwards.
ATAACTTATAAAGCAAACGAAATAATTTTGAAAATTCGAAAAAAGTATGAAAATTTTTAAACACAAAAGATACACAAAATAAAGCAACCACACCACACATCACAGCACCCACCCACACACACATGCACGCACTCGTTGATTAGACCCAGGGAGTTTGTTGTGTGCGTATCAATAAATCAAAGAGGCAACCAAGTTTTCTTTCTTTTTTAACACTTGCATTCAATTTACAAAAACACAAAAAAAAACTCGATAAAAAAACTGTGAAAGAAATAAAAACAAACAAACAACGACGACGTTCACTCACCTTTAGATCTGCATCTGCTTTATTCCATTCCCCCGATAAGACATGCTCACGAAATTTAGTAGCCGAGGGATGTTCCAAATAGCAACCCGACTCTGTCATTAGGGTTTTGACAGATTTCTCCAGGCCCAAATCTTGCAAGTATTGGCCAATGAGACGTATTATTTCCTGATTTGATTTGCCCAACCAGGAAATTGTTTTGTTGGGCACTTCGTGATTATTTTGATCGTCGCTGGCATTTGGCGCCTCGGTGCTACCATTATTATTATTGTTGCTATTATTGTTGTTGGCAGTGAATCCATTGTGTTTGGAGTCGTGTCCATTGGTGGACGTTGAATTGTTGACACTCGATGAGCCTGCTGCTGAAGAGTCTGTAGCATGACCGCTACTATTGACAGCGTTAGGTGGTGAATTAGGCATGGCGCCACTTTCCACGGTCGAAACACTAAACGATGATGAGGCACTAGAAGATGACGTGGAAGAATTCAAGGTAGAATTTTGCATATTTGTTGTCGTCATTACCGCCGCCACTGTTGTTGTAGTAGCACACTTTGAGTCCTGCTCTAAACTGCCCGTAACAACAGCTCTACTTTGGCCGCTTTGGGGCAATTTTCTTTTCGGTACTTTCTCCTCCTCCTCTTCTTCTGTTTCGTCTTCGTCGTGTGTTGGTGCTCTAAAGTTTTTACTATTGTTTGTTGCTGCTGCTGTTGTTGTTGTTGTAGTTTTGTTATTGTTTGTGTTATTAGAGTTTTTAGTGCTGCTGGCGCTGTTATTACTGCTGCTACTGTTATTATTACTATTGTTGTTGTTGGTATTTGTGTTTTGATTGTTGTTGGCTGATTCACTTTTTGTCTGTTTATCGCGATTATTTTGATTGCGTATCTGCTCTTGTTGTGCAGCCGCTCTTGAGGTTGTTGCTGTTTCTGTGTCTATGGACACAAACGAACTGAGGCTCGTACCAGCAGTATTGTTTATACCAATCGTACTTGCTGCTTCTGCTGATGTTGGTGCTGCTGCTGCTATTGCTGTTGAGGTTATTGTTGTTGTTGTTGCTGTCGCTAATGCTGTCGTTGTATTCGTTCCAACTGCTGCTGCGGCTGCGGCTGATGATGTAGTGGCACCTCCTGCTGCTGAACGTCGTCCTTTTTTGCGCGGCGGCTGGTCCTCAGATGAGGCACCAGTTGCAGCAGCTTTTTTGTTATTTCTATCAATTTTGAGTCTCTTTTAAAAACACGCACTCCAACGAGGACCGCTACTCTCCTCCCTATTACCCCGCTTTTGTACACCAAAGGCCTACTGTTTGCGTTTTTACTTTGTTCGTTCGTTCTCTCAACAAACTTACACTCTCGTATCAAATATTTTTGCCTTTCAATCGCAAGCGCACTCAGCGACCTCGTCAGGTGCGCTTACTTCTTTCTTCTAATTCTCTTTATCCTCTCTCTTTCGCACACTCACTATCTGACACTCTCTCGCTACTTGGCTCAGCTGGTCCAATTGTTGTTTTTTTCTAATAACTGACAGTAATTTATTTTGCTTTTACGTTGTATTTTTGTGTGGTTTGTGGTTCAAAATCTGAAAAAATTAAATTAAAAGCAATAAAATTAATAAAAAAAAAAAAATTCCAATAGATTTTATATTCGTTTTTTTTTCTTTTTTGTAAAATATTGTTGTTTTACTTGAGTTTAATTGTCACTGAATCCCTCTATTTTTACTTTTCTTTGTTTTTATTTTCATATTGATTTGTTGTTACAATATGTTTTTGTTGTTTTCATGCTTTTTATTTCGTTTTTTTTCCTCTTACACGAAAAGTATGGCAACAATATGAACACAGTGACAATTAACAGCTGATTGACTAATTCTAACCTAAATGCATAAGAAGATAACGGATGAGTGCGATGTAAACAGTGCATACACATTATTCGTGGCAAACACGAATTATGAAAATTACGACCCAATTCAATAATGGTGGACGCATAACACGACTATTATCGAACATAATAATAATAATAATAGAAAATACACAAAAGAGCAACACACACCGTTAACAAATTAAACTAGTTTTTATGTAATTTTTTTTCCTTCTCTCCTTTATAATTATTTTGTAATAATTATTACTACTCTACATATTATTACACTCATTCCATACTACTCACTTTTGTACTGGCTCTCCAGTCTGTCTGTCTGTTTGCCTGACAGTTAAGCTTTACAAATGTCAAAACTTGCAGTAGAGATACCAACAATTGCTAATTATTTATTGTTCAACAACACAGATGATGTAGTTGCTTTTGTTTTCTATATCAAATTGCAATTGAGGCCAACAACAACAACAAAATTTCAAAATGTTCTTTTAATATTTTATTTTTTATTATTATTCTGATCACTTGTATTTATAAACCGTAAGCAATAGGGAAGCAATAGTTCTTTGCCATTTTCTTTATTTTTATGTTTCTATTTTTTGGTTTTGCTTGTTTCTTTGTTTTATTTTAGAAGACAATACACACTCTATTAAGCTTAACACACAAAAAACATACAAAAATTTCTTAATTTCTTTCGTTTGCGTTTTTTTTCGAGTTTTATTCCCTTTTTTACTTTACTAGGTAATATTTTCTCTCTCTCTTCGTTTTACTGTAGTTAAGTGTTATGCGTTTGTGTGCGTGTGTATGTGTATAGTTTTTTTTTAAATATTTTTAATTTTATTTTTCTCCTTATTTTGTTGTCTATATATATATTTATTGGTTATTCTGTTTTGCCTTTAATGCATTGAAAAATTAGATTTTTTTCCTTACACTTGCACACACACACTCTCAAAGCTATAAATGGTTGCACAAAATTTTTTTTTTATTTTGCTTTTTCTTCTCACTTTTTTATCGTGGAAATTTTATGCTGGTTAAGCAAAAATGTTGCTATTTGATGTCTATTTTTATTGAATTTACTTTATTGCTCAATATTTTTGAGAATTTCACACTTAAATCAATCGAATTAAACACTATTTTAAGCCAATGAAATATGACGATAAAACAAAGAACTACACTATGCTTCAAATTTTTTTACTATTCTCTGCACTAAACAATGATGACAATTTAGTGATTTTATGCTGTCCCATAAGGTTGCCAGATGGTTAAGTTAAGGTCATTGAAAATTCAATTTTATTTTTTATGTTGAATACATGTAAAGAAATTGAAGGGAGATTTTTTAAATTTATTAAATTAAAAAATATTTTACAATTGAAACTTGATTGTTTGGACGGATCCAGTTTTCAATGTAAATTCTTTTATACGTTAGTTTAGGTACATCGGTTAGAAGTGGTGATTGAAAAAATTCACCAATAACTAACAAGCTCGTCGTTAGAACCATTGACTCAGTATAGAACCATTGGAACATGTCCTATGGAGTACTTTCAGCTCTCTTAGAGAAACCATTATTTGAGTGCTAACTGGAGACAACTGATGACGTTGGCGCCAGGTCAGCGTTCTTACGGCAATTGAATTTTCGCTACGGAACGACCCAACTGCACTTCGGTCAAAGTTCAACAGGAAAGAAGTGATAGCTGTGCCTCAAGGAAACAACAACAACATCAGGCCAGAGAATAATTTTAGTATGAACTAAACGCTGTAAGTTCAAATGAACCTATAGGTCCTAGTGTTATCAGTACAAGGATTTCAAGTCATTTTGAATTTCTGAGAAACCCATAGAGACTATAGACGTCCTCAGATAAGATCTTTTTCCGCATCATGACAGCTCTGACATACCCTGTAATGCAGATATATCAGTCTTCTCTTCCGTATCACTATTATGTGCAAGTTATGTCTGCAAGTACTGGTTAGTGCAGACGGTCTCTTGTAATGAAAAATCAGCTAGAATTACACAGATGTATCTCTCGGTACTGGTCCTGTTATGCCCATATAATTGGGCACCTCAAATAAGTCTTCCTTAAAGTGGAGCTTAACAGTATGCTGAGCATGCCTGGGACACTTGGATACGTAAGAAAATACATACGAAGTTTTAAAGCAAAAGTTCCTTTAGCTTATTTAGCAGCTATTGACGTTGTATGAGTTAATAGGTTACTTAAGGACTATAAAAACGTTACACACACATTGTTATTTTTCTTTAATTTTGATATTTTTATTTAATATACTTTTATAAATCACTCTCGTAAATAGAAATAAATATCTTTTTACAATAGAATCATGTTTTGTTTTTGTTTGTTTGTATTATATTCGGATTATATATTATATAGATCTATCGTTTTATTAGTTTAACAAGGTTTTGTTCTTGGGAAACATATTCTTATTCCTTACATGCTATATTTTTCTTTTTCTTCATTAATTCTTTTTTTTTTTTGTTTTAAATTTGAAAAACTTTTTTATTCATATTTTAAGAAAACTAAAAAAATTTATATATGTATATATAGTTATTATAATTATTTATAATACAATATTTAATAAGAAACGCTCAATATAAAAACAACAAAAAAATTTAAAAATTAACAAAAATAAAAATAAAATAAAAAAAAATGAAATAAAAATTAAAAAATAAAGAGCTTAAAGTGGTAATAATTGAGCCCCTTAATTTATATAAGGCAAGCAAAAGAGCTTTTGGTTTTTATTTTTTTTGAGCGTTCTAGGTTTTTATAGGAGGTTTTTTTATAGTTTTTAATTTTGTTTATTTTTTGTTTTATAGTATGTATGTATAGGTATATTATATGTTTTTTTAGATTAAAAAGCAAAATAATAATAAAAAGAAAACGAATGTTTAAAATAAGTTTTTAAAACTTAAAAATTAGATTTTTTTGTTGCTTTTAAGGCTTAAGGTATGGTTAGACTATGCAAAATATTCTATTTTTGTAACTAAGATCAACACTTATAGGAGATGAACTCTCTATTCATGCAAGAGCATTGTGTTGGAATATCAGAAAGTCCGTTACAGATAAACTGTAAATAGAGGGAAATTGATACTGAGTTATTTTTATTTCTCTTATGGACCAAATACTTGTATTTTTATACCAAGTAAATGTTTTTATTTATAAAATATTTGCATAGTATGGTAGTACCTTTAGCCATTAACATATTTCGTTATTTCCCAAAACGATTTAAGAATCAAATTTTTTAAATCAAAAATAATCAAATACGTTAATGAATATGCCTTAAACACACAATTCCCTTTAAGTAAATTGTTGCCTTGTTTAGAAAAGGATGTTGCCAAAAGGCATATTAAAGTTGACAACTGAAAACCAATATTTACAGCTCGATTACAGATGGCAATCGAATTTCATTGGCATTGACGAAAACATGTATTTTTTACAAGAAGAATTTTTTGAAAGTTTTAATTGGCAATTAGCATCGTATTAACAATTTATATTATTATATTTATGTTACTGGAGTTCAATTGCTAACCATAACTTGTAAAAATATGTTTTTTTTTGGTCACTACAAATTTTTAGTTGCCAGCTTGCAATGCTTCTGCAATTCTGTTGCTATTTATAATAGAACTTTAATTTTGCTTTTTGGCATTTGTATCCTTTTTCTTAAATTAAAGGCACACTTCTGTTTAAGAAAAAAAATTAAGAGTTCCCAGGAATTTTATTAATTTTATTCCCTTTCTGTTAATTTTTCACTTTCTAAAACCAAACTATACAAGCATTTTGCAAACAGGGCAATTGCTTCTTTTGTTTTATGAATATATGTTATGGGTTTTGTTTTTGTTAAAAAGGGAATACATTTAGTTATCCGCCTTAAATGGTGAATAATTTTTATTCTTTGGAATTTTTCCGTTTTCTTAAACAAAACGTTTATAAAAATCTACCAAAAAAGGGTTCATCATTATCAAGGTTTTTGTATTAAATTACTATGAATTCTTGGTTAATATTTTTGTTTTTGTTTTCGTTTTTTCTTTTTTAAATTAATTTTGTTTTTAAGTTTTCAGTCTCTTGCAAACACGCACACACATACATATATACCTATATGTTACAGTAGAACGTTGATGTGTTATAAAAAAAAAAAAGAAAAATAACAAAAAAAAAAAACTAATAATTACAGAAACAATTTCATTAAATATTTGTTTTTGCTTTTTTGTTTTGTTTTGAATTTAATGTTTAAGGCTAAAACAACTCGGTGAGGTTTAAACATTTTGTCAATTGCAATTTGTTGTTGTTTATTATGTATTATATATTATTATATTCATATTTTTAGTGTAATTATTAGAAGTTGTGCCTTTTAAACATTTGATTTTAAGTTCACAATAATGATTTTCTTTTTTTTAAATTATTTTATAATTTATTTTAAGAATTTACATTTACATTGTTTTAAATTATTTTTCTATATAAGTTTTTAATTTTAAATTATTTTATTTATATTATAAACATAATTTGTTTTTTCTCTGCTTCTTTTTTTCATTAGAGGAGAAAGTTTTTTTTTTTGTTTTTGTTTTATTTTGATTTTTCGTTAGTTTTTAACAATTTCTTTGCATTTTTCCTTTACGCCTAATTTTTAAGCCATATTTCTTTTAGTATTCTTTAACTTTAATTTATTATTTTTTACATTATATTCGTTTTATATTTCATTTTAAATGATTTATAATATAATTTTGTTAAGGTTTTCTTTGTTTTTTGTTTTGTTTTTGTTTTCTCTTTTGCTAATGCTTTTAAAAACAACAACATTATTATTGTTTTTCCTTTTCTTTTTTTAAATATATTTTGTTTTATAATATTAAATACATAGTATAATATAATAATAATAATAAAAAAGTCTATACTAAAATGTTAGTTAATTATTTAATAATAATATAGTTTTATGTATTATGTTTTATATTATATTAATATATGTATGTAGTTTATATTTAATTTTTGTTTTTTTTTTTAAGAGATAAAAAGTTCTGTTCGAACAAGCAATTCTTCTTAACTTGTTTGCGCCGTATCTTAATTAATAAGATAAACTTAAGCTAAACAAAATTGGTTTTTCTTTTCATTTAATGTTTATTTTCTTTTTTTTTGTTTGTTTTTGTTTTTTTTTTTAACTAATATTTATATTTATAATTGAATTGTTTGTTATTGTTAAATAACAATAAAGAAAAAAACAAATTAAAAATAATAAACTTAACAAATAGTTATCAAAGCTCTAAATTCAAATGCCAACTATTCTTTGAAATTTTCATCTACAAAAAAAAAAAAAAAAAAAAAATGAAAAAAAAAAAACAAAAACAAAATTAATTTACTTAAAAAAAAGAAGAAAGTTTAAAGTTAAAAAATAAAATAACTCAACAAACATTATGCAAAAAAATAGAAATAAATATTTCACAACGCCATTACAATTAAAAGGGCTCTTCGTAATGCAATGCTTTACGTCGTAAGATTAAAATTCTTTCTTTTCTAATAATTGAAAACAAAAGTTAAAGTTTGATCAGTCACACTGGGCAAATATGGGCCGAAAATAAAACGTAGCTAATACGTAAATCAAACTAAATTTCCATTAAAACCATGGTAACCTCCATCAAAGCATGGCAAAATACACTGTAAAGTTATGCCAGATGAATCAAATACTTGCCGAAGAAAAACGTAACCAATATGTAAAAGAAAGTCAAGCAAATATTCTATTTTACTGCGTAAAGCGAAAAATATCTTCCTTGTCAATAGCACACACCTCGCATTTGCAATAGGATATTAGTTTGCAGATTGCTCACTACACTGGGTGCACTGCCATTACTCACTCTTTCCCACTTGAGCTGTACTTCTGTTACAGTGGTCTTATAGCTTTCTTCTGCTGTTCACAGTGCTTTAGTAACTGCTACAGTTCAACCATTTAAATCACACAATCTGCATATTCAATTGCCATCTAATGTTCGAAGCTTTTAACAAAATGATGTGCAATAGTTTCTTAACAATGGTCCTCTAGCCAATATAGACTTTCATCCACTTTGTAATAGATGACAACATTAATAAGACTAACTATAGGTTTAAACCCATATAGTTAACGCACCCAAAACACAATTTCAGAAAAGTTTTTATATTATCATCACTAAGAGCCTTTAGGACGGTCCATAAAAACTTTCGTTTGAACTGAGGGAATAAGAAGACTACTAATCGCCTTCAGCTCTATTCAGCCTAATATAAAAAGTTGTTAAGAATTTTGGGAACTTTAAATTAGGCAAACAATGGAGTCTTCCTACAAAGAACAAAGGAAGTCTATAAGTTAAAATTTGCATATTTTTAAAAGGTTTTCCTATAAAGCGAGTAGGAGAGTAATTCATAGGATACCAACAATTTTGTATAACTTGAAAGAAAATTAAAATTACACTTGGTTTAAGCATTGCACAGCGAATAACAGAGGCTGTAGAAAATATTTAATGAATAAGATTGCGAATTGTCCTGTATGGATGAATCACACACTAGTTCCGCAATTAAAATCTCTGCTTTAGAAGATATACGAGTATGAGTGGTTTTGTGGAGTATTACTTGTAAGATTAAAGGAACCTTTTTTGAAGTGTGCCGTAGAAAACCGACTTAAATGAGTTGAAACATTCAGCGGGAATATATTGTTGGTATGCTGGTCTAAAATCTTCGCTTTATGTGGAATTTAATGTCCTATTATCACTCTATTTAGCGTTCCTAAGCATCCAATTCAAGACTTAAATCACACGGTAAAGGGATCGTGAAATAAGTTACTGATTTCGAATATCCCAAAAAGAAATTGCCTCGTTAAAGACTAGACTACTCTGCCATAAGAAGAGTAAGTGTTCGAATGCTTATTTATTATTTCTTTGTGGTATACTAGATTCATTGCTTAAGGCTTATAAGATTTGAAAGTTTGTTGTTTAAATCATAACGTTTGTTGAGTTGTTGTTCTCAAATGCTTCGGGCCAAAATTGCAAAAATTACAAGTAAAAAAAAAAAATCGTGTGTGTTTTAATTGTTATTTATAAGCAGAAAAAGTCTTTTATTTTCGAAATAAATTCAAACCTTTATTTACTACAGTCATGTAGTAGAAGTAAGGCCCTTTCATTAAGAAGTAGTTTACACAATATGGAAGAATATTATTCATGACGTTATCGATTTTCTATTTACCATTTTATAGTTCTTGTTTCGTTTTGTTTCTGGTGTACAAGGTACATAAGATAAATATGGCGAAACTTATCGATAACGTTATATCCAATATACAACAACAAACAATATATGTAATAGAGTAAAAAAAATGAAAATGAAAATAAAAATAAAAAGAGAAATGAAATAAAATAAAAATAAGAGTATAATAATAATAATAATAATATTTTATAATAATAGTTGAAGAAGACCTTAAACAAAACCTACCGCCACTCGCGATGATATCTATTGCTATTTGTTGTTGTTGCTGTTGCTGTTGTTTGGCCCATAACAAATGCACCATCATTATTGGGGCTACGAAAAGACTGCTAGGTATTATCGCTGGTTGTATTTAGCTGCTAGGCATCTTGCATGGCAGCAGCTACAGCAGCATTATGTGTTACAGTAGGTTGATGTTGCTGCTGTTGTTGCTGCTGCTGTTGTTGATGTTGGCGACGTCGTTTTTTACTCCACATTTCATGGCAATCCTGCCAAGTGGGTAGTGTAGGGGCGGGCATTCTATTAAAAACGCAAATTAAAATTAAAATTAAATTAGAATTGAAGTTTAAAAAGGAGAAATCATTTCAAATATATTTCAATATTATCTGAGTTATGTATGTATATCAATCAAATGATTTAAAGTTACTTATAAACTCACTCTTCAGGTTGGACGCTCTTCAACCATTGCGATTTAAGAGCATCTTCAGCTGTTATACGCTTTTCAGGATCTAATTCTAGCATTTTGTCTAAGAGATCCAGCGCTGGTGTCGGCATAAATTCAAAATCTTCGCGAAGTCTTCTTCGATGTGTACGTTTTTGTTTGAGTGTGTGGAAGAGTGGTAATTTGATGACATTCGGCCAAACGGCTGGTACTGGCGAACCGCATACTTTCGATATGTTTTCCAACAGAGCCATTTCATAGTTACCCTGAAACAGTGGTCGCTTTAGGAAAAGTTCACCCAATATACAGCCACAGGACCACACATCAATAGCTGGACCATAGCGTTCTTCGCCCAACAGTAATTCAGGCGGCCGATACCACAAGGTAATAACCTTATTGGTATAGGGACGATCGCGATCTTCAGCATTGTATAGACGAGCCAAACCAAAATCAGCCAGTTTGACTTGGCCCCTAAAAACAAAAATTATTACAAAATTTTATTCTTAAACATGCCACACATGCCCATCTCTTACTTGTTATTCATTAAGATGTTTGAACATTTTATGTCACGATGTAAGAAATTCTTTTTGTGGCAATAATTAAGTCCGTCCAGCAGCTGTTTCATGATACTCGCATTATTCTCATCATTAAAGTCTACCATGCCCGATTCCAGCAAACCCATGAGATCGTGATCCATGTACTCGAACACCAAGTAGAATGAACCCTTGTCTTTGCGAAACTCTAAAGCATCCTGTTTATCGGTAACAATTTCATGTAAATTTACAATATTCGGATGATTGAGTTGACGCAGTATTTTGATTTCACGCACAGCCGTTATGGGAAAGCCTTCTTTCTCATGGTCCATACGAACCTTTTTGAGAGCAACCATTTCATTTGTATGATGATCGCGGGCTTTATATACCTGACCATAGGTACCTTCACCTATTTGGGCAATCATTTCGAAAACATCAACACAACGTTCACCCCAATCGCGTACATTATTGCGTGAATCTCTACGATTTAGTATAACGGGACGTTTACGTTTAGCTTCCGTAGAATTTTTATTGGATTTATTAGAGGTGGAATTGCTGTTGTTTACACTGCCACCAGTTGCAGAGCTGCTAATGCCCAAATTGTCAAAGTCTTCGGGACTGTTGATAAGCTCATCATCACCGCTGAGATCTTCGCTGCCTGGCACCATAGGCGGCATGGGTAAATTAAGCAGACTTTTAGCGTTGGCATTACTTGTTGAGGACGACGACGATGATGTCGCTGCTGCTGACGCCGTTGAGGATGATGCTGTTGTACTTGTGGCTTTTTTGGACGTTACTAACTGTTGCTTGGCATTTGTTGTTGTCGCGCTATGATGATTGCGCGGTGGTGAAGGTGTTGTGGCTAACGCTAAATCAGCCGCTGATATGCCAGGAGGCATCGGCAGTGCTGTGAGACTCTTAGGTTTTGTTGTCTTTGTTATATCTGGCTGCTGCTGCTGCTGTGGTGTTTGCTTTGGAGGTATGCTACTTGAGTTTAGGACACGATCCGTTTCGTCATTGCCCACTAACGATGACGACGATGATGATGAAGTCTTGTTTAAAGCTGCTGTTTTTGTTGGGCTGACTAATTGTGGCATTGGAATGTTATTTACGTCCACAGAAGGCTTCTTAACACCATTGCTTTGCAGCGTTTGCGTAGGTTCTAAAACGCTTGAGGCAGACTGGCTATTATTACTGTCGCTTACAGACGACGTTGATTGTATGTTAATATTAGCGGCTTTGGAATTTTCAGGAGTTATAATCTCATCTTCTACAGTTTTCGGTGCCACATTACTACTGTCCATCGATGAGCTATTGTCATTAATTGCTAAAGCACCATTACTATTGCTATTCTCCTCTTGTTTCTCAATGATTTCCTAATGGAAATGGATGGAGAGAAATAAGAAAGTATATGGTAAGGTAATTAAACGAAATTCATTAAAAAAAATTTATTTCATTACCTGCAAGGCTTTTTGTCTCTTGTGTTTGTCTTTGACTAGTTCAGCAAAGAGGCTCGTCTCACTTATCTTTTTGCTGTACTCTATGCGCTTCTGTTTCAAGTCACGCGGTGTACTCGATGGTGAACGAGAACGTGATCTACTACGTGACATGCTGGCAGGCGAATGTTTCGAACGAGAACGTCTATAGCGTGACGAAGAGCGGCGACCGCGATAATAATGATGTGTGCCACTTCGTGGTGAATCTGTAGGAGATTCCGCATAGCGAGATGGCCGTGGCGAACGTGATCTAGAGGCATAACGTTCGCTACGCTTAGATGACCGTGAACGTACTGGAGACGGCGATGTGGGATATTTGTATTTGTGGGAACCACCGCCACCACCAGTGCGATACGATGATGCTGGTGATTGTCCGCCTCTAATTCTCATAAGCGATATACTGGGACTCCTTTAAAGAGTGTACACACAAGTGAGAGAGAGATGAGAGAAAAGTAAAACATTTAAAAGTTATTTAATTAAAACATATTTACTTTTTTCCTTTTTCTTTACATTTTTTGTGAGAATTTGTGTAACCAACCATTAATTCTTTACACAGAAAATAAAATTATTTATTGATGAACAAGCCAAAAATATATATTTTATGTTGAGACTGCATAATTTTGCAATTCAATTGTTAGTAGAAAGAAATGAAACAAGAACAAAACCAAAAAACCTGCCAACTCCAGTGGAATTCAATACAACAAAGTGGCAATAATATCAATCAATATAGGTCACGAAGAATGAAAATTTCAACATTTTCATTTTTAAATTTAGTCTTTAAGTTAACGTTGCCAAATAAGGAAGGAATAAGCAAGCCAAAGAGTGAATGTAAAATTACAAATTTGTGAAATTTCTTTTAAGGGGAATTAACTAACAATTGGAAATACTATAAGAAGAATAATTTTCTTTCTTCGTGAAGTTATATTTAAACCATTGACAAACAGCATATTGGCAGTTAATTGTTTTGGATAAAGTGATTAAAACAACTCTTCTTCTACACCATGGGCTCCTCCAGTAATCTCAAACAGTTGTTAATTTTAATAATTGGTTCTATCTTTTGCTGGAATATAAGCACGGCAATGTATGTGAATCCTCATTTACAGTTGCCACAACATGAGCATACTAAAGGTGCGCCTACTACGGTATGCGTGGAAATAAAACCGAATGGTGTTGAGTCGCATAATCCCTACTACATGTGTAATAGACCGCAATTTCAAATCAGACAATTGAATGTGCCAACTAGAGTGCAAACAAATAAAGAAAATTATTCAAATTATATGCCACAACAACAACCGATAAATACGGTAGCTTATCAACAACAACAACAGCTGCCTTGGAATGGCCAAAATTACTATACACCCCAACAAGCTCAACAGCATTATACTGGAATTAATACAATTGGCGAGAATCATCAGGGATATCAACAGAATCCACAGAACATGCATGCACAACAATATCCTCACTTAACGGTTACACCTGTAACAGGAATAAATGGTCAAAATTATCCATATCATGCATTCCAAAAGTCTTCGGGAATTAATGTAAATTCAGGAAATCATCAATATGCTGGATACCAACAGAATCCTAATGTTCGACCACTAATCCCATCAAATAATGGAGTCCAGCCAAATAATGAATATAATCAACAGCAGCAGTATTTAAATGAAAGAAACCAGCAGCAGACATATTCTGATCAGTCACAGCCATCCTTAGGCACTGCAAATTTGGTCAAAGGTAATGAAGAGCATTATTTAAATTTCCAATCCCATCAACAACAGACTACAGCAACGAAATCGACAAATTACGAAAATCACCAACAGCAACCGCTAAATACTGCAGGTGTAACTAAACTGAATGAAGAAAATAAACAAAATTATACACAAAATGGCCACAATCCACAACCAGCTCAACACACGTCTTTACAACAAACAAATGAACCGCTTAAGAATTTCTTCAATCACAATAAGGAGCACATCCAACAAGCTGTTGCAAATCCAAGTAATACTGAAGCCATGCCGGAGAAATCTCTTAGAGCAACCACTTCTCTTAAAGAAGCTTTATTTAGCCATACCAATACCAAGCAGCAAGAGAACATGAAGCAAAATCTTAAGCCTCCATTGAGCCGAGAGCAATATCAGGCTTTAATTCAAGACGAAGTATTGGGTGTACCAAATTTAGCATTTTCACCGGAGGAAATGCTACCAATTCAGCAGTTGTTTAGAGGTAACTTGCCACAAAATATCTATAATGCCAGAATACCATCAGAACATATAAATGATCCAATTTTAAGAACTTTCTATAATATTAATCAAAAACCTGAAGTTTATAGCCAAGCTTTAGGTCAACAAAATTGCAATGATTGCCGTTATAATAATCCAATGCCTAGAATGGATGCGTATTTAACACAATTACATAAACCAGCATACAACAATGTAATGAAATATCCACCAAATCCATACATGGATCCTAACTGTGTTGATTGCCGTCCCTATACCATGCAGCCCATATTGTTAGCAATTCCCTTGTTTGGTTCACAAGTAAAAGGTGATTCTTTCCCTTCTGCCCAACATGCACGAGCTCTGCCTTGTGGTTACTCCAATAGCCATATGATGCATGTAAAAACCGATGAACAACCACAACCTAAAGCCATTGAATATGAACAGCCACGCTATAATGATAACTCTTCCGAGATAAGTAAAACAACACTTACCACCACTACTACTACGCCATCTTCACTAGGCACTACATTATCTTCAGAAGAGGATTTATTCAAAGAAGATTCCATTGAAAATATTGAAGAGACTAAAAAGGAAAATAATAATAAGAAACAGACAACTGTAGCTGACAATGATGATGGCAAAAAGGCTGTAGATAATGTAAGAAGTACCACCAGTCGACCACCTACTACTGTTCCCGTTACAACATTCAAGACTATAATGCATGCCGCTAAAATGATGGCCAAACTTCCCTTGTTCCACCATAATAAGCGTCAAGCGAATTATGACGATGGCGAGTTGTCACCGTATTTTAAAAAGCAATACCTAACACAATTAAAAAAACAGAATTCTGAAGAAGAAAAGTAATATTCATTGGAATTTTGATTTCTTTTAAATGAAATTTATGAAATAAAAATTTTGATACAAAAACCATGAGTGAATAATACTTATATAAACAAGGTTCTATCTGGTCATAATCAAAATAGTTCTTTCAATATCCAATTCCTTCTTTAATCCTTTTTCTACCATGAAGACAATAAAACTAAAAAATATTCAGAGGCAGTTTCAATATTAAACTAAGCAGAACTCGATATTAAAGTTCCAACTTTTCTCTTACAATACATTTTATTTACACAGCAGCTACTTTAGTTAGTTAAGCTAGGTGAAGAGGGTGGCGCACTATCGTATCAGCGGTGACGCGTCTTCACCCACTGACCTATTGGTCCGTTAGGACTCTTCTGGGAAAGCAAATAGAAATAAAGACAGAGTGGGAACAAACCAGAATAATAAAAAGATTGAAGCGAGATGGTTTGTTACCATTATACTCCAATGTGACATAATATTCCATATATAAGTACCTTATCATCCCCTAGCCAATCAATAAAGTTTCTGAAACCTGTTTACAGTCTTTCTGATCCACTGCTTCCTCAATCAATCGACTATTAGCCTTTTGTGCCTACGAACCTGTAAATGCTTCTTCTGTATTCTCTGCTTCTCCACATAGACTACAGAAATCAGAGATGTTCCTATTCCATCTATTCATATGCTACCTTGTGTTTGCTTATATGCTCTTGAATAATTTTTAAAAATATCTTTTATACACAGGCAAGGTGGAATTGAATTTAAGAATTCAAACTATTCACTCCAAATAGATATTAGGCACTCAACTTTTTTTTTATTGTTGGTCACTTACCTGGAATAACGTTTCGAGTAGTTCTCTCTACTATAGCGGTCATAGTCACTGGCACGCACACTACGTGTACTACTCCTGCTATCGTGTCGACCATGTTCGTAATAGCTTGACGAATTGCCGGCATTACGTACATCATGTAGTTTTCGCTTCTTATGAGGAGGTGTTGAGGGCTGATGATGATAGTAACGATCAGTATCCTTGTACTTGTGACTTTCCGAAGTGACGGCACCCGTTGCACGTTGATGATAATGATGATTGCCAGCTGAGCCAGCAATATCTGCTCGTCCATGAGCATGATGATGATGACGATGATCCTCTTTGCTAGGACTTAGTATATAACGTGAACTGCGCATATCGCGGCCGCTTACTGATACACTACTACCCCCGTATAGAGGTGGTGTGTGAGGCGAGTGAGCAGTAGGAAAACGACTTTTCGTAGCAGAGGTTCGTGGTGGTGTACGATGGCGATTACCACCAATACGATTTGTCACCGTCACTTGTAGGCCCACTATATTATTGGCGGGTGCTGTGGAAGAAGAGGAAGCTGTAGGCTGTACCGTTAGATTAGCTGATTCCGAATAATAACTATTGCTGCTGTCTGGCCGTATAGGAGGTGGAGTATCAGACGATCGTGGACTACGCTGTTTAATGGGTGTATATGTAGGATCTGAAGGACTCTTAGCCGTTATAGCACTCACTGCTGGCGGTGTATAGTGTCTCAACGAGGCATTTGTTTTCAAGACATCATCCAAATCGTTATCCGATATGGGTTCTATACTAGAAAATGATTTGGTACGTTTCTTTTTGCGTTTCTTTGATTTACGACTGCGCTTATGTTTTTTATCCTTTTTATTTTTCTTACGCTTTTGTCTTTTCATTTCGGCCTCCAATTCATCCGTATCGATAGTCTCACTACTCAAATAAGGATCTAAATCTTCATCCCAATCAGAATCGTCGACTAAAAGTTTATCCTGCGATTTATGGCCAGCCGAGGGTGGCGTTAAAATTGAAGAACGTCTACTATTCGCCTGATGACGTTCCTTATCCTTAACACTAACGTCCAAACCTTTGCCGAGCATATGGCCTTCGGCGAGGCCAACCTTTGTTGAAGAGGAGTGTACGGGAGAACCCAAAATAATCCGTCTTACATGGTTGGGCGAGAGTTTCGATAAGCTATCAAAGCTATCTTTTCTCTTTTTTCTAAAATAAAAATTTGAATATTATTACAAACGATTTTTCTAAACGATTACAGACAAATATAAGTAAGTATATATTTTGTATATTGTAAAAGTTTTCACCCACCTAGAGAAGGCGTGGTAAATTCTTGCGTTGTATTACACGAAAGTAATATTACAAAGTTTTTTTTTGTTTATTTTAATAAAAAATAAAAGAGAAAAACACAAAAAGACAATAAATATTGATATTAATTTGAAATAATGGCAGCTATATATATTGAATAAGAGCTACACTTTACCGGGCACCAAAAGACTTATGGTATAAAATACATAGGTGGTGCACCAGTAAAGTGTATTACCGGCTTGCAAAACTTACCTGTAGTTCTCCTCATCGCTGCTGATATTGAGGTCGGTACGCACCTCAGGTTTTAGTGTGGCAGGTTTAGTATTATTTTTATTAATTGTAACATGCTGACGCTTTTTGTTGGCATTAATGCAGCCTAGCAGTTTATCGACCGACTTATCCACAGAAGCCTCCGAATTAATTTCGCCTGCCTCCGGATCGGAAAAATCCGTTGAACTGACATCAGAGTATTCAACAATATTATTATCGGAGGTAGGATTGTGATATTTTTTACTACTGGCCGCTGAGTGCAATGTAGCAGTATCGGCGCAACCGTGACCACTGGACGATGACTGACGTCTTAAGCTGTTGCTTCGACTGCGTGAGGAGGATGATTTTTCATGTGTCCTTCGACTTTTTTTCTTTTTGGCCTTTTTCGATTTCTTGTGTGGAGAATCACTATCGATTTCAAGTTCATTCGCAGAATTTACTGCGTATTTGGTACACTGCTCCTTATCCATCAATCCAACCAATCTCTTTCTATATATTTTGGTTTAGTCACAGTTTTGTTGTTGTTATTATTTTTCTTTTTTTTCGTCTTTCGTTTTCTTCTTTTCTAATCACTTTTCACTCCTCGTACTATTTTTTTCTTTTCTATTTTTATGTTAAACTTTGTCAAAAAGTATTGTATTAATTTAACTTCTTTATATTTACTTTAAGGCATATTGTTTTAGTTAGATATTATCAAGGGCTTAATAAAAATAATGATGGAAATTTGTAAAAATTAATAAAAAGTTTCTTTTTTTAATGTAAATCCGTGTGGTGGCCGACAATTATTAAAGAAGAGAAAACTTGTCACTTTCTGGCCCGTGTTTGAGGTTAGATGGCAGAAATGTCAAAAACAATATCAAGTGTTGCCGTATCATTAATAACACGCACAGTTAACAACCCTGTTTCAGAAGTAAAAAAAATTGCAATTTTTTTTTTCGATTTACATGCATTAACAAATATGAGGTTTACGGTCTTTTCTCACGTAAATGTTTATAAAATTTATAAAAAAGTTTAATTACTTTGAGTTTTTAATGTTTTTATGCATTCACTTATAACTTTTTCCAATTTCCGTTTATTTTTTCACATCAGCTGTTTCTTTAAAAACAGAGAGACACTACAGGCATTTGGTTATTTTCACTTGATTTTTAACTTTTGTTTTTAGCAATTCATACACTTGTTAAAATAATTTTATTAAAAACTTCACTTTTTGTTTTCTTTAATGCGTTTTTATAATAAGAAAAAAAATTGTAGAACTTGTTGCCTGCTCTGCTTTCTTTTTCCTTCAAGAAGTTTTTAGTTGGCAGCAGCACTTGTGAAATTTGGCCACAAGTCTAAAGCGTTTTTCATTCATTCATTTAATATAATTTCTAGGCATTATAGTTCATTCATGTTTAAAGCATTATTTATTAATTAAAGGCCAGCATAGTTTCATAGTAATTATGGCTTTAAAAATTGAAGAAAATTATCCAAGAATGAAAATATTTTACTAGAGCACCCTTCTTGGATGATGATTACAAAATTATTTATGGTGGAAAAGTGCTGCCAGGTTTTAAGAAAAATTCTTGACATTTATAAGCAAAAAAATCCACGGTAATGCCAGATCTAAGGTTTCAAATGCAATCCCAAAATGATAGAAATAAGCATTCATATTGTTTTAAGAACTTTTTGTTAGTAAAAGAAAACTATTTAAACATATGAAATATTTAATTTATTAATAAAACGTTTTTATATATATACTAAACTATAAATTAAAATGATATATTTTAATAATGTTTAGCTTTTTGTTTTAAACAAAACAGCAGCTGCATTGGTGTTTAAAACATTTCAAATGCAACTCTGTGTTAGGTGATGTGTTCAGTAATTTCTTAGCGTTCGCATTTAAACTTCTTATTTAAATATACTGTCATTGGCCTTAAAGGGGTACAGCTAATGCCTATTGCATAGTAATTTGTTGTTTTGTTTTTCTAAAAGAAAATAAACAAAAAAATATAAATATTTATATATTTTTAAAAAGTATACAATAATCGTTAATTAAAATGGCTCTGCACTCTCTTACAAACTGGGGCGAAAGTATTGAAGTAAGTAAAGGCATTTGAAGTCGTCTGGAATCTAAAGCTTAACAAATTATTTTTTCTCCAAAGGAATATGAAGTAATGAATTTATTGGGTAAAGGAGGCTTTGCCACAGTCTATAAGGCCAGATGCTTGAGGACCCAACAAATGGTGGCTATTAAAATGGTAAGTTTCATATAAAATTTATTCCAAGAGAGCCGAGTGAGATAAAAATGTATGTTTTGCAGATTGATAAAAAACTAATAAAGGGTGCGGCCATGGCTAATCGGGTACGCCAGGAAGTAGAGATACACTCACGTCTTAAGCATCCCTCTGTTTTAGAGTTGTATACCTTTTTCCAGGATGCTAACTATGTTTACTTGGTATTGGAGTTGGCACACAATGGTGAGCTACAGCGTTATATGAAGCAGGTGATGAGACGCCCCATGACAGAGCCAGAAGCAGCAAATATTTTAGGACAGGTAGTGGCTGGTCTTTTATATTTGCATTCTCATCAAATTATGCATAGGGATATATCGCTGACGAATCTATTGCTAAGCCACGATATGCATATTAAAATAGCTGATTTTGGTTTGGCTACACAACTTAAACGTCCCGATGAACGCCATGTTACCATGTGTGGTACACCGAATTATATTTCCCCTGAAGTGGTGTCTCGAGCCTCACATGGTCTACCAGCCGATGTTTGGGGTTTGGGCTGTATGTTTTATACACTGCTGGTAGGCCAACCACCCTTTGACACCGATGCTGTGCTGTCCACTCTTAATAAGGTAGTCATGTCAGACTACCAAATGCCCTCGTTCATATCATATGAAGCCAGAGATTTAATCGATAAACTGCTGAAGAAAAATCCCAATGAACGCATTTCGCTAGAACAAGTACTGCAGCATAAATTTATGTTGCGTTATAGCAACACAAATTCTGATAAGGCATTAGCAAACAACGCCCACAGTTCTTCTTCGTCGGCTTACAATCAAACAACTGCCTCAAGCTGTGACAGTGGCATTATCACCTTTAGCAGCAGTAAGTAAGCACTGCAATAAAAAGTAAATTAATGTATTGAATGTTATTATTTCCTTTTAGGCAATACTTCTAGTGCTTCTAGACCTTTTACAAATGAGAAGTTCTCTAAAAGACCTGCTATGGCTCAGATTTTTGAAAAGCCTTCGTATGATGATATGAATTTAAATAAATACCAGGAACCGTTATCCTCAGCCGATAGCATGGATTTGGATTGGCAATATACTAATAAACCTGTTCAAACTTACAACTCAAATCCTTTGTATGTAAACGATAATCAGGAAAATGATTATCTGCCCAAGCCGTTACAACAGCAACAATCGGCTTCATTGATTCCAACGAACAACTATAATCAGAACATGATACCGGGCATACCGACATCGTCTAGCATTCATAAACTTACTGCTGAGGCTACACCAAAAGCTGCTATTAAATCTGTTAACGATTCTGAACGCTTATCAGTACCACCTTTGAATACCTTACGCTTACAGCCTACACGCTATAAAACCAAAAATGCCATAATGAGCATTTTAAAACATGGTGAAGTGGTTATAGAGTTCACAAAATATAGGGCCAAATATAATAGTGATCGCATAACTGATATATGCTGGATTTCGGGAGATGGCATGCGCATTATTATATATCAACCGGATCCGGGGCGAGGTCTGGCTGTAGGGGATCGACCGCCCGAGTTGCCTTCTACTACGGCTGATAATATATTTTCTTATGATAACCTGCCTGCCAAGCATTGGAAAAAATATGTTTATGCAGCACGTTTTGTGGGTCTGGTAAAGAGCAAGACACCCAAAGTAAGCTACTATAGCTCACAGGCCAAATGTGCTTTAATGGAAACTTTAGAAGACTTTGAGGCTTGTTTTTATAATGGCGAAAAGGTAACAAAGTCACCCAGTGAAGGCCTTAAAGTTCACGACAGACATGGGCGCCAACTTAATTTGGATATGGAACGTGATCAGGCTCAACCTTTAATTGAACACCAGCAAACGTGCTTTGAACATTGCCGCAAAATTTGTGAAATATTAGAACAAACTGAACAAACTAGTAATCATAGCTGTTTTCCGATTGTTATTGGTCGTAGACCGACTAACGACTTGAAACCTCAACATGTAACAACTCATAGAAGGGATGTTAATGCAATTGCCTTGCATACTTCAACACCGAAAAGCCAACAACAGGATACAAATTCAATTAATTTCACCATGAGTACAATGTCTTCGCTGAACTATGATAGTAAAATGCAACAGCAGCAGCAAATAATAGCTGCACAACAAAATGTGGCAATTAAAAGAGTAAATGTACCGGGCATAGGTGTAGCCACAGAGGTAGGATTTTGAAATTTTCAAATGGTGTGTCTTTTTTAATTTCTTTTCTAATTTTCTTCTGCTGTAGTTATCCCATGGTGTTGTTCAGGTGCAATATCAAGATGGCTCTTTAATTTCTTTGATACCAGCAGCGCAAGGAGGTGGTATAACCTATACACATACGACTGGTGTATCCACACACTTTGGACCACATGACGATCTGCCCTTACAAGTCAGAGATAAAATGACACATATCAGCACTATTGAAAGACTGCTTAAACAGACGCCCAGCAACAGTTGTGGAAGTTATACGACAAATAGAGCCGCCTTACCACCATATGATTTGAATTGTATGACACCGAAAACAAACACGCCCCTAGTAGCTAGGGAGGTTAACAATCATCCGATGAGGTTTTTTCGATAAAAACTTAAGCGCTTATGAATTGAGAATATTAGACCGGTAACAATTGTTTTATTTCATATTTTCTAAAAGGAATAAAATTTATTGAGCAGGTCTACGAAACTATACGAAACGAATAAAACGAGAATTAAAGCTTGTTTTTAAATTTTTAAAATTTTTTTAAATAAAATGTTTATTTTTAATATAAATTTAAAAGAAAATTTGTATAGCAAATTTTTATTTTTAATATCAGACGGAAAAATAGGCTGCTTATGCTTCTTATTTAATTATAATTTTATTTTATTTTATTTTTTTTTAGAATTTAAAATGAGAACTTATCAAATATTTAATATTTAATATATGTATGTATTCTAAAGAATTTTTTTATTCAATTTTTATCCTTTTCTAAAGGGTGTACGTATATATATTTAAACAAGGGATCTAGGTTATGCCTTTACAAATACAAATACAAACAAAATTCTAATTAGTTCAATTAAATTCTAGAAAAAAAAATGTTCTTTTTTTTCTTTGTTTTTCAGTTTTGTTTGTATATCAATATAAATATTTAGTATATATTTTATTGTATAGAATGTATGTAGTATGTACGCGTATGTACATATGTATATAAGTAGTATTTACATTTGTATTTTAATAATGTCAATGTACTTATGTATTTTAGAAATTTGAATTTGATTTATAAAATGTAATTGGCAGTTTGATTATTCATTTAATTACGTTTTGTTTCTCTTTCTATAATGTTTATAGAAGTTCGGTATTATATTATAATCGTTGTATATCATTTAGTAGGTAGTATAAAGAGGAGTTAAGGGGTCGGTTTGTTTGTTCGTTATGTTAACAAGTTTAATTAAAAGCCTTTTTGCCGTGTAGAGTTCTATAAGACATGTTAATATTGCTTTTTTGTTTTTGAACAACATAATTGCTACAAAACAATTGTTTAATTGCAATCGATTAATTAATACATATTATGCTACAATTTTCATTTCAAGTTCTTTTAATATTATTATAAGGGATCATATATTCTCTAATATTTTTAATTTCCTTTTAAAAGAAGAAGTATTAAAAGAAATACGTTTTCGGTAAGGTTATTATGTATTTCGAATGTTCCACTAAAAAAGCATTGTCTTCCGACTCGGGAATACATAATAACTCCCCCAGGAAAATAATGTTCACACATTCAAAAAGGTATTTAACATGGGAAATGATATTAGTTTGCTTACTACATATTTTTTTTTATTAATTTTCCTATAAAAAATTTATCAAAATCGGTGTTTCGCTTTCTTGTATATACAGTTGCGTTTTGTTTTTACGTGAATTCAGAAGAATTCATTTTGAGCTTAGAGTTTTCGTTAATGCATATAACGTTTAAAAGTTTGTTTTGTTATTTTTTTTATAATAAAATGAAAACAAAAAATTGAAAAAAAACATTAAAGGCTCAAGGAACTGTTATAAAAACAATCAAATTTAAAATATTTCTTTAGTATTTTGCAACAGGCCTTTGATAGAATGGTCTTGGTAAGACAATGATTGGTCACTGAGAAAAACATCTAGAATTGCCCCCCGTCAGACTATTACAGTGTAGGTGGGGATAAGGAGTAGTTGGAGAAAAGGATCAGTACTTTGGGTAGGAAATTCTTACAAGGCTTGAACTCTCTGCAGAAGACTTTATACCGATAGATCAGGCTCTTCTAAGGTTACTAATTGGATGGGGCCGGCTTCGAGATCAGCACTCGCGTAGCAAATTGATCTGTACTGATCTGTTTCGATGTTTTAACACTTTGCCACTATAGACGTCAAAGTGAAATTCAATATGTGGGCAATAGCCATCAAAAACGATACGTTTTTTTGCCACTATAGACGTCAAAGTGAAATTTAATATGTGGACCTGTGGGCAATAGCCATTAAAAACGATACGTTTTTACACAATTTTTTCTCTACGGTCTGTTAATGTATTAATCGTGTCTACCTTTCATTTTTCATTTCTTTTCCATTATGACAAGTACTACAGGTCCAATGACCTCTAAGTGTAAAGTATATTTAGAGTTACTTACATTAAGCCGGTTTTGTTGCGTCCAATTTTATTGAGTTAAATTACTCCATGAGTAGTAAGATTTATAGTTTAATATCCACTACGTATGATAGCTGGGAAAACTATTTCTCATGGCAATTTTTACACTTCCAGCTAACCGACTGAAGACTGCTTAAATATATGTATTTCACTTTTAAATTTGCAAATCTTGACAGATAATTGTTCGAAAGGAAAGGTATTTCGTTGTAATTCAAAACCACTAGACTATATTAACGATTTTGCTTTATGGCAACCATTTGTTGATTTCAAAAACCATAATCTTGAAATTCCATAACAATTCCTTAAAAAGAAAAAAATACATGAAAAAATAAATACAAAATAAAGAAAATTAAGAGAAAAATTAAATTAAAGAAAATTTGTAATTTATTTTTAGCAGAAATGTAAAGAATTAGTTTTTTTTTTAATTTTCTAAGGACGGATAAAAGAAAATTTTGGATGGCATTCAGTAGTTATTCCATTAATAAAAAGTTTTCTGCTCTTAATTATGTATAAAAAAAAGGAAACTAATAAACATGAATACGATATGTTTTGATTCGTGGCTTAAAGGCTAATGAAATCTAATTGCAAATAAAGGATTCCAACAATAGTAAGACAGCAGTTAACATTTAACAAAAACTTAAATGCTTTCAATAATGCTTTAAAAAAAAATTGGGTTACGTTAATATGAACTTTACGTTACGTAATACGTTACGTAATGCGTTACGTAATACGTTACGTAATGCGTTACGTAATACGTTACGTAATGCGTTACGTAATACGTTACGTAATGCGTTACGTAATACGTTACGTAATGCGTTACGTAATACGTTACGTAATGCGTTACGTAATACGTTACGTAATGCGTTACGTAATACGTTACGTAATACATTACGTAATACATTACTTAATACATTACGTAATATGTTACTTAATACATTACGTAATATGTTACTTAATACATTACGTACTATATTACTTAATACTTTACGTAACACGTTACGGTAATATAATACAATTTTCAGAAAATAACAATTTCCTAATAAGTTTCAATGTTAATAAACCATTTTCATAACAACGTAACGTCGTTACGGCATTCCTCATAATTACGTAACGAAAGTAAAATACGTAATGAAAAAAGGCTTACGTTTTTACATTTACAATTAGAAAATAAAAAAAGCTTTTGTTAAATTGTTACGACTCGTGTCAATATCAAAAACAATTAAAAATTATTGGAAAGTTTTTAAAAGCTTTTTAAAATGTATGTTTTAATGGAACCACATACATATGTACATATATGTATATTTATGAGAAGGCAATTATATTTTTAAATCAGCCTTAATTATGGTTTTAAATAAACTCTAAACAACTTAATTAAACTTCAAAATAAAGGAGAAATAAGACATAATAATAAAATTAACTAAAAGCTACACAAGTAAAATGGAAAATTAAAATACAATCATAATAAAAATACGTAATAAAATATGTATGTATGTATATGTACATATACACAATAAATGTAAATAATAACTAACTAACTAACAAACATAGTGTGTTTGTTATTTATGCATAGATTGGGTCTGCTTTTCGAATATGATGAAAGTGATGTGATGATGTCTGTCTGTCTTAAATACTCGTATGTATATGTTTTGTTGAATCACTTTTCTTTAAGCTCAAAATGAATCTTCTGAAATATGTCCTAGAAACGATCTTTCGATGTGGCACTATATTCTAATTCATTTAAATTTTGTATTTCTTGCAGTTCCTGGAATTTCTCATGATCTCTAATGTGAGCATAGTTGGCCGACAAGCACATGAGATAGTGAACCAAACTAAGTATAACCAGTAAGGTGGCTAGTGTAGCTAAAATGAACATGACTTCGGCATTTTCGACGCCATCCTTACAAAAGGCTTTAATTTCATATTTCTCACAGATTTTCATATCTTCCAGTTTGGTATTGGGCGGGAACATGAAATCTAAAAAAAGAAGAAAGGAAAATGGAATGTTTATTTGCTTAATACAAAAGAAAAGAAAGAAAGAAAAAAAAGAATATAAGACAACTAACGGAATTGTGTTAAATCTATACAGCTTAATGAACGTTCCACACTGGAGCACATGTTCCAAAACATGGTGTAAATAAAGGTGCATATAACCAGAAAGCACAAGATTAAGGTCCAAATAAAGTTAAGCAAATACGTTAAACCCATTAGCTGAAATAAGAAGAAACAAGCGTGACATTTTTAATGAATTCAATTCAAAACTTTCACTGTAAATATTGTCACTTACCACTGCACATGATATACGGCCACCAACACGCGAACGCCATGCTCTGTAGACTTTGTAACGCGTTGCACCAGTTGCTAGGAAACCTACGAATAATATCATAAAACCCAAAGCAGCCATTGCAGCGCCGATTGTTACGAAAATCATTTGCACTGCTTCAATCCTGCACAAAGAAACAATTAAAATTGCAATTATACTCGTATTTACAACACAATATGTATGTACAGTCGAACGAATAGTTCAATATATATATGTACGCCTCTTACCATATTAAACGCAAATGAAAGACTTGATCTACCATAATGACGGTTAAAGAAGCGCCTCGATACATGGTGCCACAAAAGATGCCCACACCCAAGAGACACATAAGTGTTGCTATTAAGGTGGCATATGGTATGCGGGCCATACATGACTGGCAGCAATCACCTGCAAGCAAAAAAGGAGGAAGAAAAAACAACAAAAACAAGGATAAAAATAATCACTGCTATTGTCAATAGATGATGATGATGATAATGATGATGATATGCAATCATTATAATGAGTATGTACGTGTAAAAGCCTTTAGCAAAAGGCTTGATAGAACAATAAAAGGAAATGGGAAGAATGTGGAGAAATATTAAATTTTTAATTGCAATAATAAAAACATAATTTTAGGATTTAAAAGCATTGATTTTTGCAATTTAAAAAACCAGACATAATTTTAGGCACATTTTTATTAAATTTAAATTAAAATTTTCAATTATTACTAGTGAAGTGGAGTGATAGGGTCTCTGATAAGGATTAAACCTGAAAACTCTTTAACTGCGAGACTAGCACATAATTCACTCGATCGATAAGCCAATTTTTGTTATTCTAATCCTGTTCACTTTACCATTCAATAAGAGCTAAGTGCTGTAATCCATATGTAATAGATTAAAAGATCTTTAATTTAGTTACACTTTAGAGTTTTTGCATAATTTTTATTTTTATTGCATATTTTCAGGCAATGGTTTGGGTTTGATTTTTATAGCATAATGTAAAGGCGCTATATAAAATTATTTTCAACCAGTTAATAAAAAGTAAGTCGATATTGTCAGTTACAACAAAGTGAAGTATACAAAAATAATTTTAAAAAATTGTTTAAAAAAATCGTTTAAAAATACCAAAAAAATTGGCAATTGACACCAAGACATTGCATACTTTTAGGAACCGCCTTCTAGAGATTACTGCATACTTTTAGACTTTGCTTTTTAAATAAAAAAGTAGTAAAGATCTAGAAATGAAAAAGCGTAATTGAAATTCTTAATTATAATTACTTAAATTAAATGAATTCTAAGCGTTCACAAACATGTTTCTACTGAAGAATTTTCTTTCCATAACATCTTCATTGTAAGCATGACAATTTAATAAAAAAGTAAGTCGATATTGTCAGTTGCAGCAAGGTAAGATACATACATATATAAAAATAATTTTAAAAAAATTGTTTAAAAAACGCGTTTAAAAATAAAGAAAAAATTGGCAATTGACACCAAGATGTTGCATACTTTTAGGAACCGCCTTCTAGAGATTACTGCATACTTTTAGACTTTTTTTAAAATAAAAAAGTAGTAAAGATCTAAAAATGAAAAAGCGTAATTGAAATAACTAAACTTCTTAATTATAATTACTTAAATTAAATGAATTCTAAGCGTTTACAAACATTTTTTTACTCAAGCATTTTCTTTCCATAACGTCTTCATTGTAAGCATGAAAATTTAATATAAAAGTAAGTCGATATTGTCAGTTGAGCCAAGGTAAGGTAAATTGTTTAAAAAATCGTTTAAAAATAAAGAAAAATTTTGGCAATTGACACCAATATGAGCATACTTTTAGGAACCCCCTTCTACAGATTACTGCATACTTTTAGACTTTTTTTTTTTATTAAAGAGTAGTAAATACCTAAATTTCTTTACCTATAATTTCCACATTTTATTCAAACGTTTACATTTTTCTACGGAAGCATTTTCTTCCTATAACGCCTTCATTGTAAGCATGACAATTTCTTTTTTGAAGGCATCAATTTCTATGAGCAACACAACTTGCAGTTTTTGTTAAATAAATAAATAAAAGAAAATTAGAATACAATTAACCATAATGACCATTTTTTGTTGTTGTTTTTTTTCACATAGAAATTCTTAATTCATGTTGACCGGGGGTTAATTAACCCTTTGCACAAAGAAACACTGACTAATAAAAAACATAATGAATGTGAGTCTTTATGTCTTATGCCCACATCTCTGATAGAAACTCAATTAGCTGAGTTGGGCTGTAATTAATTAAATTAGTCCATTAATTACAGGCACACGAAAATTGTTCAAAGTTAAAGTTAAGCTTGTAAAACAGGGGGGTGAATAAAGAAAATGAAAAACTTGTTCAAAAATGTCACAATTTTCGTTAAATTTGGTCTACAAATGGAACTTTAAACAGAGTGATTTAATAAATAAATAACAGCCCTCGTTAAAGAACGTTTTTGTGATTTTATTTAAGAGAATTTAACAATAAAGAGTATGTTGTTTAAGAGTTTTCGAAAAGCATTACGATAAGTATACCCGAATTGCGATAAGATAACAATGAAGTTATTATTGTGGCATTTGTAACACACATTTTGGTCTGATATCATCACTATTCAATACATATTTCGAACACTAAAGAAAGAAACAATCATATACACTGACATAAAAAAATAATGCTACGATTCAAAGAAGAAAAAAATGTAAAAAAATTGTCAATTTCTAGGTTGTATTTGAACAGCAAGCAGAATTGGAAAAGGAGCGCAGAGGAAAGCTCTGTTTCAATTTTAATCTTCTATATGTAATCGCTAAGAACTTCCACCTAAGGATCTATAAACATAGAATGGCTGTCGTACATCTTATTACTTATGGATGTATTGTTTGATGGAGTGCCTTGAGAAAGAGCTAACAATGGAATACTTTGGATAAGATTCGCCGTAGAGAGGAAGATTAGTTCGCTGGCTGCATTTGTCACTTTGCCCTGCCTGACTCCGTTTGATTTGTATGTCAAGAAATATGTATGTGATCCCTGTGATAAAGTCAGGCTGTCCCCTGAGGGTTATTGCATCGTTCAGAATCTATAAGAACTTTTAAGACAGCTTGCACTTGCCTTTGCTGTGTTCCGGGACCACCATAGTGGTAGACTCGAGATGGCAATGTTCTCGGCAGACCAGGTTTACTTTCTGAGGATGTTTTGGTCCTAATCCTTTACTCTGCTACCTCTACGGTCTCGCCAGAGAGATGAATCTCAGAGAAGAAGAAGAAACGGAGGGAGAATGGATCGGAATGTTATGTGACCTTCTGGTTTGCTGGGTTATTGTGACGTTAGATCGCTTATAAGAATCTGAAATAGCTTCCAGATGGTCTATTGCAAGGTACGTTACAATGAAGAGAGGTTAAAGACCTTAGTAAGATGAGGTTAAGGAGCCTGGGTAGGGTTTTTTAATGGGTTGAATTTTCTCACGAGAGCCGATATTCGAATGGTTTGAGCTAAAGTCGCCTTAGTCCAGTAGGTAGTGTGTTGGCTTATTAGACATGAGGCCTCGGTTCAAGCCCCAGGTGAGACATCACCAACAAAACTACTTCCGCTCAGCAGATTTCTGACAAAAACTCTGAGAGTAAATAAAAAAAATTGCCATGAAAAAGTTTATAAAAAATCTGGCGTTCGGAAGGGACTTTAAACTGTATAAAATTAACACACACAACATAATTGGTGTGAGAAGCTAGGTCGTAATCGTTTATGAGCAATTATGTATACATACACTGCTGTTCAATAAAATAGATTCACCATGATCAACATCTTGCAATTAATTAAAGAAGAGTCACGCTTCAAATTTTTGAAATGTATCGGAATTATATTCATAAGAGGCCAGTAAACAAAGTGCAGTTACTTTTTTACATATACTCCATTGCATAAGATATGTCTAGTAAACTTTTCGGAGAGCAGGTGAATCTATTTTTTTGAACAGCAGTGTATATGTATGTTGAACTGGTAGTTTGAAAGGTGTCCGAACATTAAGATAAAACGATCGATAAATCGGCTTATAAACGTTTGAATCCATAGCGATTGGATATATAGGGCTTGAATCTATTAGACTTTAACCCTCCCTTAATTTAAGGTTCAATAAAGGAAGAGGAAATAAAATATTCAAAAATTTTATTTTAAATCTCTTTAGTTTTGATTAACTTTTGTTATGCACTGTAAATATAAAATACACAGAAGCTTAGAAAAAAACAAGAAAATAGGTCAACTATCATATTAAACTAATAGCATTTAGACAAATAAAAATAAATAAATAAAGCACTGCAGACTGTAAAGCTAAAACGTTAAAGAAAATGCTCATAGAGCTTGCTTAACATACTACATAGGGTGAGAGAGACAGAGATCTAAAGAAACAATTTAAGAAAGGGCTACAAAAACTATCTACAAGATGAGAATAGTAAGTAGAAGATAATCAACTAAAAAACAAAATCCAAAGCCTACCTTCACTGCCATCACGTTCTGTATAGCGATCTAGAGAGGGATCCGAACGATAGGTGTTGGGCCGTCGCCGATTTGTATAGGGATTATTATTGTAGGCACGTGTTAAGATGCCATCATCTTCGAAATTTGTTTCCAATAAGATCTCCTCCCTGGGATCACGTACACGATCCCGATTATTGGGACCAGCTAAAGGCATTTGTTTTTTGTGTTTAATAAAATTAAATATTTTTTTAATGCTTTTTTTCTTTTATTATTTATAATTTAATTATTATCTTTCTTTTATGTTTTATAATTAATTTGTAACACAGTGAACTTTTATTTCGTTTTTTTTATTATTATTATTTTGCTTTTGTTGTTGTTGTTGCTGTTAATGAATCATAACGTTTTTATGAATGAGTAGTTTATTCACATTAACTGACGTTTTTTCGTTTTTTTTTTTAATGATTAACAACGTTTTATTAATAATATTATTATTATTGTTATTGTTATTTTTTTCCTTGATTTATTTAATTTCGTTTTTTAACGTTTCGAATTCATTTAAATACTAAAATTAAATTGAATATTTTCAAATTCTTTATGCAAAAGCTTGAATGCATGCTGCTCTCTTCTCTCTCTTTTTTTTCCAATAAGATATCTTATCTCAATTAGAATATTCACTCTCTTTCGAAAATTTAATTTCTCTTTAATTATAAAATCAAAATGATTAACCCCTGTGTTGTACAAAAAGCACAGTTAGTTTTCAAATTTAAAAAGTTGTACTAAAAAGGTCAGGAAAAGTTAGGTTAGGTCAGAATAGACTAGGCATTGACACCATACATAATTCATTGTCGATGAGGGGGAGGGGGGGGGGGGGGGGGGTTCAGTGTCCCGGGAGCTAGAATAAGAAAATGATACGCACACTACTGAGTAGCTCAATCTCCTCAATACAACTAGGGCTGGTGAAGCGCCCAGAAAGAAGGTCGAGACAGCGGCGATATTCCCTAACGAGCAGAATGACTTTGAAAGCAACTTACTTACTTAATTGGTCATTACAACTCTTCAGTTAGGATTACAACCTAACTTCTCACACCACTTATGATGAGTGTGCTAATTTTATATATGAGTGGCGGGATCTGCAGTTCAAATTCGTCTCCGGACGACAGATTTTTGTGAAACTCTTCATGGCAATTTTTTATTTATTCTTTTTTATTTCTTTGCTAGAAATTTACTGAGAGGAAGTCGCCTAAGAAATATTTTTTTCGTGTTTTCGTTTGAAAGGTGGCCTCACGTCTAATAAGCCAACAAACTATCTTCTAGACTACTGCTAATAGAGCAACATTGGGAATAATTCTGTAAGCACTAGGTGGCGCCAAATACACAGTCCTCCGCACTTTTTCCATTTTGGGGGTAGACATTCATGGGTCTACTTGTAGTGTTAGAAGCTATAGGTCAGTTTCGCCATTTTAGACGTATAATATCTTCTGCATCGGGTCACGACATAGGCGATACCGTTTCCAAAAATTACGACAGGCATTCGCTGGATTAAAACTTATCACATAGAACTCTGTTCCTCTGTCCCAGTCATCCAGAAGCTGCAAGTTTTTGTGTATCAATGTCCCCCAAAGAATTCTGCGGATTTTCTGTTCAGGAGTTATTTGAGAGCTGCACATAGCCATGGATATTTGGAATGCTCTCAGAAGATCTCAAGATAAGATTACAAGAAATGTCAGCGAATGAAATCCATTTGAGCTGCTTGGAAAGTCCCTAAGAGAAAGGGGGGAAGACAATCACTCAAAACAAAATGAAGTTTAATGTTCACACGTTTAATAACTAAGGCCCTATGCTCCATACAGGTCTCCCCCATAATGCCAAAAATTGTTTTTGAAATTTAGGTCCTATTTATTCAATTTAAGCTTACTTCGTGTTTAAAGTTTTAATTGCTTTTTAAATCCCGTTTTTATGACAAATTTATATGACAAGTAAGGTTTTTAAGGTTGTTTTTGTTATAACAGTTTCTTGGTTAAAGGGGCTGGGCTGTGTATTAAGCTGTGTTGTTGCAGCAAAAAAATTTTAGTTGTTGTTCTTGGCTTTACGGAATTAATTGAAATCCTCTGGCACATGTTATAAATGACAACTGCAAAATGAGCTAAAAACAGCAGGGTCCCCTGTCTGTATGCACAAGTCATTGTGTAAAGCGTTGAATAAATACTAGATGAACGAACTTTTTCTATGGGGTGGTGGTGGTGGTGCTGTCGCCAAGAGACAATGGAACAGTAGATGACTCCTGTGATTATGATGATGATGAGGATGCTGCTGCTATTAATGTTTCAAGTCAGTATTATGGTTAAAGTTCTTTGCCAATGTCGTTAGAATACAGGAATATAAGTGAGTGAGTGGCAGAGAGAGAGAGATGAAAAGCATAAAATCACTGGAAACAAAACTATTTAAACAAAGGATATGCTATACACATACATATGTACGCAAACAACACTATTGTATAGTAACCCATATATGTATGTATGTATGTATGTACATAGTATTGCTCATTTAAGAGGAGCAGCAGCAACATAATTACTGGCTCTTTAAAGGTCTTTATGTGGAGTGTATCATAATTTTAACAAAACCAACTAAGGCTTAAAAAAGGCAAAACAAAAACAACAACTGACAAAAAAATATCCAATTACAGTGTGTATTCTCTTTACATTTTGTATTGTCATCTCATGAACTGTCATTAGAACAAACAAAAATTTGACAAAATATTGTCTTAAGTAAGTGCGACGAATGAGTATATTTTGGGAAATTGTCCATATGCTGTGCCATGCCATTTGGCCTCTTGCCTGCCTGCCTGCTTGCCTGACATTTGGGCTCCCTTTAAACTGGTACTGACTATAGTCTTAAATACATGAAATCTAGTGTAAACAGAGCAACATTTACAGCAACAACAACAGTTAGCATTTGTATTTAACTTTTGGGAAAATTAACATAAACATTAGAAAACATTAGAAAATCTCACTCCTATACACATGCATACATACATACATATACTGCAACATGGGCCCTTAAACGTTTCGAACTTGTTTGAACTCTTGTGTGCGGCGCATCATTTTCTAGTAAAACTAGAAAACAAAAACAGAAGCCAAGAATAGGAAATTTTTCTGTAACTAAAAACTTTTCTTTTTTAGTATTCCCATTAGAAGACAACAACAATAACAAGAACAATAATAATAATAAGATTTTATTCTCTAAATTTAGTTTTATTGTCTAAAATGAAGTTGGAAGTTGGAGTTTAGCTTGAGAACTTTTTAAGTACGTTCATCCCTACACAACGCCCCCTCCCGCCCCCCACTGGCTTTATAATGAAATTCGCCAAGTATTGAGTTGAGAGTATAAACGAAATTTTATGGTGGTTTTTTTTATTATTAAAACCATCATCATAATTATCGTTGAAGATAAAATAAAAAAAATGTGAGAAAAAAAATAATTTTAAACGACAATATTCGCATAAGAGCGTTATTGTGTGCTATTCCAAGTGTAAACAATACTAAAACTATTCTACATACACTGAGAGAAACAGTTGAAAATGAAACAGTTAAATGGAGGCTTCTTTTTAGTAGAGCCTTATCGCTACTAGGCAACACTCGGCCTTGATAGAAGCTTAAATATCACAGAAAATCTTAATTCAATTGGCGATTAGCACCCTTTAGTCAGGATTACAACCTAGCTTGTGCCAACACCCATGTTGTGGACCTACAGTTTAAAATTGACTCCGAATGACAGATTTATGAGAAACTGATTGTATTTACATACATACATAATCGGCCAGTACAACACTTCAGTCAGGTTTACGGTCTAGCTTCTCACACCACTCATGTTGTGTGCGTTAATTATATATGTGAGTGGCGGGACTTACAGTTTAACGTCGACTCCGAACGACAGATTTGTTTGAGAAATTTTTTTCATGGAAGGTTTATTTACTCTCAGAATTTTTTGCCAGAAATCTGCTGAGAGGTAGTCGCCTAAGTAATATTTTTTTCAGATTTCGATCTGATGTCTGATACGAACCCGGGCTTTACGTCTAATAAGCCAACACACTACCTACTAGACTACGGCGACTTACAGACAACTTTAGCATACTCTATGGCCGACCGCTGCTACTAAAAATAGAAGTAAGATGTCGAATTCAAACTCCATATTTTAATATCAATCCGAAGAAATGATGCTGAGGGTAGCATTAGATCAATTCTCCAAACACTGGACTCCTTTCACCTTAATAACTACCCGGCATCTATAACACAAAAATGGCAGCATCACTAGGTTTAGAATCGTCAAAGCTACAAACACTAGGAAACGACAAATTATATTCACCTTGTCTCTGGTAATGATATCCTCCAAATCGGGCAGCATGCCAGCATCACAGAAGGGAGATCAGCTACACCTAACGGATAGCTTTCTAGATCTACACAATTGAGAAAATGAGTGCTCAATAGAACCTCTAGGGTTTCTTTTCTCGAGGCTGTCCACCATGTGCCATTGTTCTTTTGGATGAAGCCTAGGATTTTGGGGTCCTTAGACAGGCATCCTACCTAACCTAACCTAAGACAACAAACTGGTGAAGAAAGCTACGATTACCCTTTGTTCCTGCAAGAAAATCAGTATCAGGGGTTTATTACCTCTACAGCGGGTCCTATTTTAAGCATACGGTTTCTAGGTATAGAAGAGAACATAAATGGCGAAGTTATGTTCAGTACTACCTCGGCTGAATATCTGAAATGCTTTAAAGAGATCATGAACTTAAACACGTTTTCAGAAAATTGCAGTGTCTATGAGGCAGAAATCCTTGAGATTAAAGTGGAGGCTGCAGGCTGGCTAAGACAAAATGTGGATTTTACAAATTTAATGAAGCTGGGGTTAAGTTTTGCCCTCTTAATGAGATGACTGTATAGTTAAGTAGTCAGATAATATGGGTACAAAGATATGTATATAAGATCAGATAAGTCTTCTAGGGGAGGCACTAGTTTTCGAATTTCAACGGATTTCCAGGATGTCGCGTAAACTTAATCTTCAAGGTGATACTTTAGGATTCTGCAGGAGCTGCATACAATAGACAGCATGCGGAGAAGAACAGTCTCATCTTGACAGTAAACGTTCATTGATGAGAGCGGATTTAAGCTGACTTGTGTCTACTGAACTGTGTCTTACAGAAGGACCATGTGTTACATGCTTCGCTACCATATAGAACAACTAACTGCTTTTCTTTCAATGTATTTACTACTTAACTACTACACCCACCATACAGATATCCAAGCCTTCGCCACTTGTGTGCAACACAGTAAATTTCACTTCATAATTTATCTTCTGTGTGGTGTTTTTCTTTTCCCTCCTCTTAGTTTTTTGTAATTTTCTTTTAATGTGTTTTAAAATGTCTTTTGAAAACAATTCACATGATGATATATTCACATGGTTAGTGATATATTGTCGTATAATAATATATATAAACGAGTATGTATTTATTTATGTGTGCCATACACTAAAAGCATCATTTCCATGGGCTCAGGCTCATAATTAGGCTTTAGCATTCTATCATGTGCAACTCTAATGGGTTTTTCCAACCAAATCATAAGCATTTAAAGCTCATGTTCATGTTCAGGCTCATGCTTATGCTTATGCTCTTGCTCATGCTCGTGCTCATATATAAATGTGTACAGATTTTTGTTTTTCGCTCTTATTTTACTTACAAGATGAATGTATTAATCCCATCATGAAAAACACTCTTTTAATTGCGTTTTATTACGAATGCTTAATTGCGAAAAACAAAAGAGGGAGGGGGCTAGATTTACTCCCTCGCATACATTGGTATTCCAGCAAAGTGATAATAAAGTTTTGCAAACGGGACAAAAACAACAACGCAATAATGAGTGAAAAAGATACCCACGAACAGTAACTGAATTTTAAGTTGAAGAATAATTGTCCGTCGTCCGTCGTTACTACTTCTATTACAATTCTACTTGGATAATTTTTGGAAAGGATATTCCTTGTTTTTTATTACTTCTTCCGTTTCTTATGCCTTTGAAGAGGATTAGTAGCGGAAGAAATTATAAAAAAGGAAAAATGGAAAACTTTAAAGTTTTTTCTTTTTCCTTATGGTAGTGTCGGGGTAATTTAAATATAAATTAAAAAATTTGAATAACAAATAATGCTAGAATTATAACAGGCGGTATATATAATCGATCTACACATACATACATACATAATTGGTCATTACAATCCTTCAGTCAGGATTACAACCTAGCTTCTCATACTACCCATGTTGTGTGTGTTAATTTTATACATGAGTGGCGGGACCCACAGCTTAACGTCGACTCCGAATGACAGATTTTTTTGAGAAGCTTTTTCATGGCAGGTTTATTTACTCAAATACATTTTTCGATTTGAAGTCGACTTCCAACAACAGATTTTTGAGAAACTTTTCATGGCAATTTTATTTATTCTGAGAGGAAGTCGCCGTAGAAATACTTTTTTTTTCATATTTCAATTTGATGTTTGACCTAGGGTTTGAACCTTGACCTTACATCTAATAAGCCATCACCCTATCTACTAGACTACGGCGACTTTAAACACTTATATCCTTAAATACTTCTATCTCGAAATGCTTCTGTTGCTGTCCTCGTCTGTAAGCAGACCTTTCGTAAAAGCTAGGGTCTCAAACCTTTCGTTATGGTTGTAAAGGGTAATTAGCTCCAAAGTCTTGTACCGATTAGTTATATTGTCCCCTACAATTATCTAAACAGGTGCTTAGATGACGATATTCCAAATAGGGATTACTGAAGTGCTAAAGCAGATCTTTCTCTAAATTCTCTGGAAATATACACCAACATCTCGAAGTTGAATGGGAAAACTAACTGTATGCCAAATTCTTAATTCTAGCACACTATGTATACGGTGGGAATATGCTGAGACAGCATAGTACGCGCTGTCCCAACATGTTTACAGTGTGGACAATATCAACAAAAGTGTGTTGATATTAAGTTACATACAAAGGGTGGAAGTCAATTAAATGGGGGCTCTGTAGTAGAGTATTTTCTGAACAGCCAGGGTTGATATTAAGTTACATACAAAGGGTATGGCATCTTCGACTAATCAAACACACTACAGTGACATGCATATATTGGACTTGGTTATCAGACTTATAGATCACAGCAATGTGTTTCAGGTGGAAGTCAATAAAATGGTGGCTCTGCAGTGAAGTATTTTCTGAACAGCCAGGGTTGATATTAAGTTACATACAAAGGGTATGGTAACGTCGACTAATCAAACACACTACAGTGGTATGCATATATTGGACTTGATTATCAGACTAACAGATCACAGCAATGTGTTTCAGGTAGAAGTCAATAAAATGGTGGCTCTGTAGTGAAGTATTTTCTGAACAGGCAGGATTTCATACAATTCTTTTCAAATGTCCTATTGAAGCTCAAGCTTATCCATGTATGTTACCTATTTCTATGGGAGTTTGTAAATTTTTCTAAGGTTAACCTTATTTGGATTCTTAAGCATTATGTTGGAAAACCTAAGGGAGAGGAAAAGAGAAGCTAGGCCGTAATCCTGACAGAAGGGTTGTAATGGCCAATTATGTATGTATCTGAGGAATAGAGAAGTTGATGTTTTTTAATTATAATCCACAATGAAAGTCTAGCAAATCAGAGCCTCTGATGGAAATCGAGAACTCACTGCCCTAACTCTCACAGATTTTCACGCTACCCACTAGACTAGTATGGCATCCAGTGATTTATCTGTAAAACAAAGTCATTGTCATACAATTAGGATGTCCACAATGACACATATCACCTAGAAAGTGACCAAATAAGTGCCTTGTGATCTATTTTAGATGAAATGTTATGCCATAGAGACGCTCCCCAAGGAAGGAATGCGATTATTCATAATGTTCTCCCAACAGTACCTACAAATCTCTTTATAGCCGTAAAGAACTTGAAGTATCTATAGTACGACCGACCACTTTTAAATGTTAAAACCCTTTCAAATTGTATGTTTTTTTCGTCCCCTCCAAAATCTTTCATCATGGATTTGATTGAAATTTAAATCTTAAATCGTTATGATATTTTTCCCCCGTTTTTTTATTTCTTCGAAAAGACAGTGTAGAGATAGGGGGGAGACTACAAATCAATGAAAATCAAATGTGTGCGAATATATTCTGTTAACGGAATTTATGGTCTCTTACAAATAAAATAAATGAGAAGAAAGTGATTCCACTAATTTAATGATTTCCCCTAGAACCAACTAAACGAACCAAATGAAAGGGAAACATATAGAAAGGCTCCAGCTCAACTCGAATGGAAATGTAACTTTTCAACACAATACAACACAACAAAACAATATTGGCCTAATGCCGACTACAACAACTGCAATAACAAATACATCCAAACTAATAAACATAAAGATAATCCAACAGGATATTTTGCCCCCTTTCCCTGAACACCATACATACCACGTGTATGTATTTCAATAACAATTCACAGAAACGAAGTGTTTTTTTATGGGGGGAAGGGGGGGGGGGGCAAATGTTTGCGCTAGGCATAGTAGGTGGTGGCATATAGTAAGGGTGCTGAAAAGTTCCTTGTTTTTTTTTTTTTTTTGTATTTCAGCAGTAAAAGAAAGTGTTTCATAAATTTTGTATTCAAAGTTACCCAGAATGGCTAAGAGATACAGAGTATATGTGTGTACGTATGTATGTATGTGTTTGAAGCAAAACTAGGCCCTGGAATATTGTTCATTATTGTTATTCGTTTTGTGTCCGTTTATACAATCCAATCCAATTCAATCCAAACCAATTGAAATGAATTTGCCCTGGAGGCATAAAAGATAAAGATGAAGAAGAAGAAGTGGAAGCTACAAATACTCACTTACTGTGCATAAATATTTCTAAAGGGAAGACTAAAAAGACAAAAACACTTGGCCTCTGTACCATCCATAAGGAGAAGTTTTGTATCAACTTTGTTTTTGCACATCCAGTGTACAAACTTTATTTTGAAAGGACGTTCGTTAACAGCCAGCAAGGCAGCCAGGCAGTCAGTCAGTCTCTCTGTCTGTCTGCCAGTCTGTCAATCAGCCAGTCAAGCCATCCATGCATACTTGTACAATGCTCTTAAGTGGGTTTGTTCCATTGTGTGGTTGTTACTGATGAAATACTTCAATAACAATAAAACGGATTAAAATAAGAAGTACTCGCAGAAGCCCTCTAAACATTATTTGAATGTTATCCTTATCCTTAGACTCTTTTTCCCCTCCTGTCTCTAGATATAAAATATTTTTATTTTTTTTTTTGGTAAAAATACTTTTACATTTCAACTCCCCTTGCCGGTTTTTGCGGTTGAAGAGGAAACGAATTTAATAAAATTGAATCAATTTTAAATTATTATTTTACCACACAGAAATATGTACTTAATCGGTCTTTAATGCGTAATAAAGCATTACACTTGAAGGAATCTGTGATAAATTTAAGAATATAAAGATTAAAAAGAAAGAACATGCATATGACATAAGGCCACAATCGAGATGTGGAGTCTACGAATCTCAATGTGGTAGAAGAAAACAATGAAACTGTACTCATATAATACAAAAATAGATGATAAAATCTCTTCAGACTTAAATCGATAGAAGCAATATAATCTCTACTGAGATCGTCAAGTACTTGATAACACTAGTTGAAGAGTGCCCAACTTTATGCTCGAAAAAAGGCAGCAAAAGTGTAATGCGTCCTCCAGAATAGGGCCAAACGATGTATTCACTGCAGGGAATTGTAGTATCTTAATTTTTTAAAATTTCGATAACAGAAAGAAGAAGAAAATATTCCTCGATAATTGCAATCGAACACTTCAAACATTATGGCAGATAAAGAGAAGCTAGGCCTTAAACCTGACTGAAGAGTTGTAATGGCCAATTATGTACGTATGTATGTATGTATGTAAAGGAGAAACCTGTATTTTAAAAACGCAACAAATTGCCATCTGTGTTGCATGCCTAATGGTCGGTATATCTATAAACAAATTTCAAAAATTGATAGACTAAAAAATAAGGGTCAAGACCCTGTCAGAGAAGGTCTGGAGCCTCCAGCATAGCCATGCTAGCAAACAGCAGTGGAAATGTGATATTAAAGTATGGCAGTTCTGCAAAGTTTGAAGTTGCTGGTGGAGATGGGTTTTAACACATATTTCCCCGTTCGCCCCTATGAGAAGCATAGGACCTTTACAAATGATCTCCAATAGAATCTATCCATTGCCATACTTCAAGATTTTCCAGACTTCACATATTCCCTATAACAATCTGTTTATTCTAGGTGTGAGCAGCTTTTCTTCCTAGGCCTTGTCGATACCAATCTATTACATAGGTTAGGTTAGGTTAGAGGACGTGTATTTGTCAATTAAGATAAGTACAGTACCCGGAGGTCACAACAACGTACAACGTCCTTATAGAGGGAAGGACAATAGAGGGAATCGGAGAAAAGGAGAGGATGTAGGAAAGGGAGAATGGGAGGCGGAGGAATTACACAGACTAGACACAACAAAAATGGTGAGCGCGACTACACTGATGAAGCCCTAGCACCTCTCAATCAGCCTAAGCCACTAGTGAATCTGTGGAGAGCCGTGATGTCGGCTCTCGACATAGATTTCAAACTCTCAAAGAAGGCCCTGTCAAGGGTCCTCAACCTCAACCTGCCAAGAGCTGGGCAGTTACAGGGGAGATGTTCGATAGTCATCTATTACATATCGGACTACGTTCTTAAGTGACTTTCGTTTGTCCACTTGGGCAGTTACAGGGGAGATGTTCGATAGTCATCTATTACATATCGGACTACGTTCTTAAGTGACTTTCGTTTGTTCATATGCGTCTTCCTGCTCGATTAGTGTTTAATTTTTTCTGTGCCCATAGCATATCCTTTTGGATTCTCAGGATTGCTTGCTTTGCAAATGAATCTGTTGCGCAGATGTCCTTGGGGACACAAATTACTATAAATCTCGAAATAAGTGGGGATTGGGCCTTTATTAGCAAGAACCAGAAACCAAACTATAACTGCATAACGGTGACTTGAATACACTAATCAGCATACAAACGGTCCACTCCGCCTTACGTCTACACATGCATCGTATTGGCTAGATGGAAAATGATAAATGATCTTGTAATGCAGTTATCGAAACAATGAAACACTTTTTATGACATTACCTAGCCATCGAATAACTCCAGATCCCAATGTGTGATAACAATGTGGCAGACAGAACTCATCTCAGAGAAATGGTCTGGAGGAAGTTAAGGAAATTTTTACAAGATACATACTTCCTTTCTATGCTTAGTCCTTTCCTATTTAATCTACAGGCCTACAGGCCTAACTTGTAATTGTGAAAACGAAAAAATGGGTAACCCTTCATTGCAGTCAATTATTTTGAAATTTGTTTCAACAAATAATTAATGTTTTTTATAATTTTACTTTCCCCAATTTCTTTCGGTGTAATTGAATTAGTTATGGTTACAGTTACTTTTTCTGTTGGTCTGCCTAGCTCTTTAAAATGGCAAAAAGAGTCAAATGAGAGTAAATAACGATGATGATTGTGTTGTAATGCCTTTTCTATAGGTTTCCGTTATGGTAGCACTTAACTATGTATATATGTATGTATGTACATAAGGATGTATATAATTTGTAACATTACCTAAACGGAAATGAAAGGAATCTTTTATCATCCCGTACATAATAAGAACAACAATAACAACTAAAAATAAGTAAATGAAAGCATAAATGAAAGAAATTAATGAGAACAAGAACTGGTTCTAGATAAAGTACGTTTAAACATCATTATTATCGTTTAGTCAGTCAGTCATTCATTCCTTCATTCATTCATTATATCTAATGAACTCCATTTACAGGAAATTTAATTGTTACAAGATGGCGCGCGTTTTGCCTGTGCAAATGCATGGCAGACGAGTTAAAGAGCAAAGAAGGAACAAGGAAAATTAAAGTAAAGGAAATTACTACACAAATACAAAAGTTAAAAAAGCTTACATATTAAATAATAATAATAATAAAAGAGAACAGTGCAGTAGAAAAACTTACCCATTTCTTGTGCGTTTATTTTGCTTTCAAATAAAAATTTTGCGAACTTTTCTTCTAGTCTTTTTGATGTTTCAAATTATTTCGTATAAAAAACAAAAACTGGCCTAGTTTTAATAATGCAAGTAAAGAGTGGCGTAAGTTGTATTTAAAAACATAATTTTGTTTAAACTATTGTGTTAAAAGCCAAATAGCAGCAGCAACCAAAAAAATATACGTTGAATTACAAACCAAAACACACTCTTTTAAAAATATTTTTTGTTTTTGTTTCTTTGTCTCTTTCTATACGCCTTACATTATTAAAGCCAGCAACAACAAACAAAAAGAAACACTTGGAAACACACTAAAAAAAAGTAAAAGAAGTTGTTTAAGGCGAACTTGTTTTTATTTTTTTTTTATAATACTTTTCTTGTTGTTGTTGTTTTTGTTATTGCTTTATAATTCTTTTCTTATACTCCACTTCTATTTTATTTACTTTTTTTCTTTTTTTAC
This sequence comes from Sarcophaga rosellei, assembly GCA_930367235.1. Taxonomy (NCBI): domain Eukaryota; kingdom Metazoa; phylum Arthropoda; class Insecta; order Diptera; family Sarcophagidae; genus Sarcophaga; species Sarcophaga rosellei. The sequence goes on along the minus strand of OV884020.1, from coordinate 6,117,493 downwards.
TACTTTACTACTCTCGAGTAGCAGTAGTAGTGTGTTTTACTCTCTTTGTTTATGTGTGCATAAGTGTGAGTGTGTTTGATAATTAATTCTTTACGTTTCTTATTAAGCTGGGTTAGGTTTTTTTACACTTTTTTTTTGGTTTTTTATTAATTTTTTATAGTCGTATAGCATATTAATTAACTTTTATTTGTATGAAATAAGAAGTATTTAGTAATACAGCGCGCTAAATTATTAACACAACAACAATAATGTTTACGAACTTAACGCGAATGTAAGGTGAATGCAATTGAAAACATAATAAATTACTACGCGTAAGCAGAATTAAATGAAAATAAATTCCAATTGGAAAACAACCACTATCCAAGTTTGTTGCCAGTCAACTGAACTTAACTGTGGCAGCAGACATTTACTAGAGTTGTTGTTTGTGTTTCCTTGCTGTAAAACGTCACAATTGCCCGCACACACTCACACACATATACACAAAAGCCACCAAAAGAGTTGCATTTTTTACAACAAAACCAACAACAATAGCATTAAGATGTGCTTAAAACGACAGCAACCATTGCTTTTGTTTGTTTTTGTATTTCCACATGCAGAAAACAAGCATATGGTATCTGAGTCATGCTGTGTGTTGTAACATACAACTCTGTTTGAAATAGACGTTGAAGCTTTTAAATTATAAAAATTAAACTAATTTTAATAAGCTTTAAATAAATTAAAAATATTTTAAGACTTTCCCTAAAAATAAATTTTAATTTAAGATCAACTATTTAATATCAGAATGTGGCATATATTTGGCTAAGAAATTACTAGAACCGTATACGCAATATCTAAATAAAGCATGAGTAGCTTTTCGGGTATAAAATATAGCATATTTTGCCAAGTAAATCAGTTCAATTAAAAATAAATATATTTTATCATTTATTACCGTTATTTTTCATATGCCCCTTTAAAAACAACAGCTGTTAATATAACAGCCCTGTTTTGCAAACAACACCATATGATTTGATATGGCAACTCTAGGAAAATTACAAAAGAGCGCTACGGAAGGAAGCCATTTCTTCTTCTTGTTCTATTGGTTTGTGAAATTCGTTAGTGCCGGTGTTAAATACGAAATAAAAATGAATATTTTAGAGGTAAATTGTGATTTTAATATAATATCCTGTATATAAAATTAAACTTAAGTGTATTACAGTTAGAAATTCATAATATTGATGAGTGTAAGCATGCGCATTTAAAATTTAATTCTTCTGAAAAAATGGCTCCCCTTTACCTGGTGCACTCTAAAGCCAAGTGTGAAATTATAAGTTTGGCATTACAATTAATATGTGGCACGAAATATGCAAGTTTAACGCAGCTTTATAAAATTCGTAATAAAATTAAAGAAGGTAAGGTTTGTTTGCAATTTACTTTACCTAAAGCAGCAGGGGTGCAAAAGGAAACTTCCCAAGTTTTTGAGGTTAGGGAGCACAGCAGTGACAGTGATGTGCCTTGCACTTCTAGGGAAGCTTTACAAAGAATGGAAAGGCGCAAGCGAAGACATGGACAGCAAGATAGGCTTAATAGCAGCGTTATAGCTATTAAAGCCTGTAGGGATTTTGTTTTAGATCCAGAAATGATAACCTACAGCATGAATAATACAGCAACAATACAGTGCTCTGTGGCTGTATTTCATACTCGGTTTTTTAGCTGCACGGAAATTATTTTTCCACGTTTAATGCATGTTTCTAGTGGCGAATATTGCCAGGGCAAATGGCTGAACTTAATATCAATGGAATTTGTAGACAAAGGCAAAGAAGAGTAAGTATTATTCTTTGGTTGAATATCTTTATTATATACAAAAATATTAATGACTTTATTTTTTAAGAAACCATTTAATCAAACAGTTTTGTGAGTTATATGGTCGGAAAAAAGACTTTCTGAATCATCATACACTTTGCAAATTGACTACTACGGTATTAACAGCGCGCACATATTTAAATCAGGCACGCTTAAGCCATTTAATAAGTATTTTTAATGATATACGTTGGCTGTTTGAATATATGACCTGCAATGAGTATACAGTATGGTTTCTATTGCCCTCTTGTTTTGGCAATCTGCATGATATTAGCCAAATAACTACTGAAAATGTTGATTTCGATTTAATGAAAACCCATATACAACTTAAAGCGAACAATGCAGCATCTATAGCATGGACACGAGCAGAGAAACATATACAGGAGTTGTTATTAGTGGCTGTGCAATTGTCATTTGGTTACCACTGCCAACAAACAATAATTTATTTGCACAGTTTGCATGAGGTAGGTTGTTAAACCGTTTAATTGCAATATTGTAGATAAAACTTTTATTTCCGTTTCATTTTTTCCAGTTGGAAAAGCATCAAAGCTTTGAATTTTTCAATTATTCTTTAATACAAGCATGTCCTAATCAACAAGTAAGTAAAATAAAGGCTTTACATTAAAATATTCAATACATTTAATTACATTCATTGGTTTTTCAGCACTTATACTTTGAAAAGAATTATTTACAACGTATTTTTAATTTGTGTTATAAACTGAATATGTGTATAATATTGGAATACTCAGGCGGTTTGCCTGTTTATCCTAAACAGGCATACGTTATTGACTGCCTTAGACTTCCTAACGCACAGGAATGGCAGATTGGTGTTAGAGAAGAATTAAAAAGCCATCATCAAACTGATGTGGAAACAGCAGAAATATTTCTACAAAAACTTAAGGAAAGTATTAACTAAATTTTTTATTTATTTTTATTAACTTTTTTTAAATTTTTAAATTTAAATTTGCCAATAACTTGAATTGGCTTAATTTTTCTATTTTAAATAATTTCTTCATAAATTTCTTCTGTAAATGTTTTGTAAACTATTTTAAATTCTTGGCATTTTCTTCTTCCCGGGCCTGGCGATTTTTCAATATACTCGTTATAAGAAATTCGCCGGCCTTATACGAACTTCTAACCAACGGACCACTGGCCGTATATAGAAAACCTAATTCATTGCCGCGTTGTTCCCATTGTTTGAATTTTTCCGGGGTAACATATTCAATAACCTTGAGATGTTTTTTTGTAGGCTGCATATATTGGCCCAAAGTTAAGCATTCTACCTCAGCTTCACGCAAATCACGCAGGGTTTGTTCAACTTCGTTATCGGTTTCGCCTAAGCCCAACATTATGGAACTTTTAGTTATAAGCTTGCTATTAAAGCGTTTAGCTTCCTTAAGCACCTTTAAGGTTTGGCGATAGTTAGCTCTTCTATCGCGCACATAAGGTGTTAATTTCTCCACAGTTTCAATGTTATGGGCATAAACATCCAAGCCAGAATTGGCTATGGTTTCCACACAATTTAAATCGCCTCTGAAATCAGGTACTAAGCACTCAACAAAGATATTAGGATTGCTAAAATAAACAAATTAATCAATAAACAATCGTTTGTTGTTTCTTAAACTAGCAAACCCACCGTTTTTTGATTTCTCTTACAGTTTCGGCAATATGCTTAGAACCGCCATCTGGCAAATCTAAAAAGGAAATGTGAATTAATATTTTATAAACAAGATTTCAAATCCATTAAACTCTCCCTTACCATCTCTATCCACAGAGGTGAGTACAATATAATCCAAACCCCAGGAGGCAATGGCCTTGGCTGTGTTAACCGGTTCCAATGGATCTAATGGTGGTGGTGCTCGTGCTGTTTTCACCGAACAAAAACGACAACCACGAGTACATGTATCACCCATTAACTAAAGCAAAGTAAATACATAATAAACAAACAAATATGATAACAATTTCGGGTTCATAAGGTTATCAAATTTAGAATCCATGTGTTTACGCACCATTATTGTGGCTGTTTGTGTGCCATGTTCTCCACCACCCCAGCATTCTCCTATATTGGGACATCTTGCCTCTTCACATACCGTTGCCAATTTGAGTTCCCTTAATTGATTCTTGATTTTCGCATAATTCTTGCCCATAGGTATGGTAGTCTTTAGCCAAGGCGGCAGTCTCAATCTCTCATTTTCTCCCTTTTCTCTTTTTAATTTACCCTCAAATTCTGTCCATTCGTCCTTTGCGCTTTCTGGATTTTGTACGAAATCTTGAAAACTGGGCCCCTTAACTAAACGTTCACGTATTTCTTCAATTTTATTAGAGGCCGCCGCTGCATTTGAGGAGTTTCTTTGCACCACCAAATTGCAAGCAGTTTGCTGTGCATATAAAATTATTAAGATTTTATATTTATTGAATTATTTGTGAATACTTACCAATCTTATTGGTGATTTTTGTAAATGTTTTAACATTTTTTTTCCAATTTAAAAGAGAATAAATTCAGGGATTTTACTCTGTGTGGTAGTTATGAAATTGTGAAGCATTAGATGAAGAAGAAGAATGAATGGTAGAAGAAAAAACATTGATCAGCTGTTAAAACAGCTACAAATCTAAACAAAGCAACAGCGTTGTATTTTACTGTAGTCATACGCTTAGAAAAATTAAAGTATTGTTTTTGTTGATGAAAAATTCAATTGTTTGAACAATTAATTTTTAAACGATATATCTAAAATATTAATAAGGAATACTTCAAATACTTATAAAGGATATCCTGCTATGATTACTTTTAATCCTTTAAGGACTTGAGAAATATATCACACATAGAATTGGATTAGGCAAGGTTATATCCTCCCATTTAGGCCAGAATTTAAGCCCTATTGCAATACCAGAAAGCAATATTCATCCCTAGGATTAATCTAACTCTTCATCTTCTCAAATCTATAGGATTTACAGAAGTGATTCGTGGAAATGCGCTCTAAGGAAAGAGGTCTATCATCCTTCTTCCTATTAATGACCTAAGAAAACGCAGTTTAACTTACACAATCGATTATCATAAGCCCTGTAACAGAGATTGTGTAACAGAGATTGTGAGCCCGGCTTATTCAGCAGCCATTTAATTTCCCATGATATCCATACGTCCTGGAATCCATAAAAGAATTACATTTGAATGATTCGAAATTTCCCTGAGATATCTCACAGCACTTTTGAATGAGAACGGATGTTATTGTGACGTTCGTTAGAGGCTTGATCTTAGCCTGGATGAAAAATCCCATTACCTATCACAAGCATTGCTTCTATCACTCTAGACAATCACTCCTCTTTTTATAAACGGTCGGAAAATACCCATTTTAACTTACACAATCGAATATCCTAAGTCCTGTAACAGAGATTGTAAGGCTTTTACCAGCCTGGCTAGCCTAGAAGGAAAATCCCATTACCTATCACAAGCATTGCTTCTGTCACTCTAGACAATCACTTCTCTTCTTATAAACTGTCGTAAAATACCCAGTTTAACTTACACAATATCGAATATCCTAAGCCCTGTAACAGAGATTGTAAGGTTTTTACCAGCCTAGCAAGTTCAGCAGGGATACATATCTCTCAGCATTCTTGGATGAGAACGGACATTATGGTGATGTTCGTTAGAGACTTGAGCCCAACCTGTGTAATTGAGTAAATTAAGCGATTTTTAGATAAAGCCCCATCACCTATCACAAGCATTACTTCTATCACTCTAGACAATCACTTCTCTTCCTATAAGCGGTCGGAAAACACTCAGTTAAAATTACACAATCGAATATCCTAAGCCCTGTAACAGAGATTGTAAGGTTTTTACCAGCCTGGCTAGTTCAGCAGGGATATCTTTTAGCCACACAATGACAGGCAAAATTACTGAATATTATATTCAAATGGAAGGTTTATAGGTTATCTTCTTTCTACAGGCTCGATGCCATCGTGCGTCTAATCGATTTTAAAGGGAATATTTTTTAAAAATATTCTTATCGATTTCGAAAATATTTCCTGTATTTCTTTGAGTCCTTTTTACTTAAATGATCGTACTAAGTACTTGTCATTCTCCCTTAGTGGAAAATTGATTGGATTTATTTTTTTAACGGCTCATAAACCAACCAAAAGTAAAATGATGTCCTTTTAGTTTTCCTATTAAATCCTTCTGCCCTATTTTCCATTACATATTTTAAAATTAAAAATCAATAGTTGTGAGGGAATTTCTTTGCTATTTCATAATGTAATCAAAAAAACAGCAAATAACAAAGTAAAGTAAGCAACAAGTGCGTGGTAAGGACAGACAACCCGGTTAATAACTAAACCATTGTGTACAGGCCAAAAACAGTGTTAGTGAGTGGAGTAACAATGCGCAGGCTCCATAATTAGTGACATTGAAACATCTGACGCGTATTCATTCTTTCATTTCGTTCACTCTATCAAAGACCATTCATTGTAGTGGGTGAAGTAAGAAACCTTGTGATACAACAAAGAATTTTCCACACCAAAGGAAAGATTAAATTAAATCAAATAAAAAAAACATTTGAAAAAAGTTCAAAAATTAAAAGTTAAACTCAAAAGAAAATCAAAAATCGAATAAATTTGAAGAATAAGTGCAATTTTCAATAATTTTAAATTACTTGGCAAGCTTCAAGGCATAATTTATTACGGTATACAGCCTGAATGTATGCAACACTTGTTAATTGTGCACATATGTTAGCTAATCAGCGGCAGCTGAGGCTTTTAAAACATTTATAAATCGAAATCTATTTAGAAATTTAATTTCTTATTGAAAATTACATTAAACAAGTGTTTTTGAGTTTTCAAAAAAAAAAACCAAAAAACCAAGTGAAAAATGCCTGGTACCAGGCGTATTATCTTGGGCCATGTCATGTCCGGCCTGTGTGCCAAAATGAATCGCACCAAGCCTTTGCCTACCGATGCTTTGGAGACACCGTTAAAACGCTGCCTCAATACTTTCGATATTACTTTACTGGGTAAGTTTTTCGAAAGTCAGCTTCCGTGCTTACATTAAGGGAACTTTTTTTCACGCTCTTTGTTCTAGGAATTGGCCATATGGTGGGTGCTGGTATTTATGTCTTAACAGGCACTGTGGCTAAAGATATTGCTGGTCCTGGTGTAATTGTGTCTTTCGTTTTGGCTGGCATTGTCTCTATGATGGCTGCCATTTGTTATGCTGAGTTTGGTACACGCGTGCCCAAGGCAGGCTCGGCTTATGTCTACACTTATATTTCCATTGGCGAATTTTGGGCGTTTATCATCGGCTGGAATATACTGCTGGAACATATGTTGGGTGCTGCCTCTGTGGCCCGAGCATGGAGCGGTTATGTGGACTCTTTGTTGGGTGGCTGGATAGAAAATACCACTTTGGCGGTGTTGGGTGAATTGCATGAGACCCAATTATTTGCTCGTTATCCGGATTTCTTGGCATTTCTGGTGTGTCTGCTGTATGCTTTGGCTTTGGCGGTCGGTGTTAAGGCCACCGCTTTAATTAATAGTATTTTAACCGTAGTCAACATAGCTGTTATGCTATTAGTTATTTGTGTAGGCTTTTGGTATGCCGATGCTAAGAATTGGTCTCAATCCGAGGGTGGTTTTTTGCCTTATGGTTTCAGTGGTGTTATAGCGGGTGCTGCTACCTGTTTTTATGCTTTTGTTGGCTTTGATTCTATAGCCACTGCTGGTGAGGAAGCCAAAAATCCTGCAGCTTCTATACCCTTGGCTACGCTATTGTCCTTAAGTGCCGTCTCAGCTGGTTATATTCTTGTTAGTGCAGCTCTTACTTTAATGATACCCACCAATGATATTAATCCTGCTGCTTCTTTACCCGAAGCCTTTGGTCAAATGGACTTACCCTGGGCCAAATATTTTATAACTATCGGAGCTTTATGTGGCATGACTACCACTTTATTGGGCTCTTTATTTGCCTTGCCTCGGTGCATGTATGCAATGGCTTCGGATGGTTTGTTATTCAGCTGTTTTGGTAAAATAAACAGTGTTACCCAAGTGCCGGTTTTAAATTTGGCCATCTCTGGTCTATTTAGTGCTCTGTTGGCTTTAGTTTTCGATCTCAGAAATTTGGTTGAATTTATGTCCATTGGCACCTTGTTGGCCTACACCATAGTCGCGGCCAGTGTTATTATATTGCGTTACAGACCTTTACCCATACTAGAGAATCCTATATATGCTCCCGATACTCCAGAAAATGAGGATGATGATGAAAACGATACCACCTCCCAGTACAGCATTGAAACGGCTTCACCTACCAGTGATTTAATTGAAGGCATGTCGGCTGGCCGCCTTAAGCTCAATTATAAATGGCTGGAACCTTTATTGGGCCGCTTTGAACCTGGTAGTGCTGTCTCCGCTGCTGTACTATTGTTTAATGTGCTCAGTTTTGCTTTATGCTTCCAATTGAAAACCTCCTGGTCCGATAAACAAACTGTAACTTCCTGGTGGGCTTTATTAATGTACGGTTTCTTGTTGTTTATTATACTAGTCTGTGTTTTTGTCATATCAGTACACCATCAAAATACCAGGGGACTTAATTTTAAAGTTCCATTTGTACCCATACTACCATGTTTCAGTATTTTCTGCAATATTGCCTTAATGGTGCATCTGAGTTTCTTGACCTGGTTAAGATTTTTCATATGGGTTTCGTTTGGCATGCTTATCTATTTCGGTTATGGTATACATCACAGCAAAGAGGGTACTGTCTGTTCAGCCTATTCCATGTTAATGTCATCTTCCCAAACCGATACGAAAAAGTCCCCCTGGTCTATGACTGGTGATGATTTTGATTATCTTATTGGGGCTGGCGGCAATAGTAATCGTACAGTATTTCAACGTTTTATAGGACGTAAGAAGAGTGACAATCAACCCATTGTAGAGGAAGAAATTGGCGATGAAAGCGATGATTTGGAAGAGTCCTAAGGAGAGTGGGGGTTTTCTTATAAAATAAACGCGCAAAATATTTTAGGCTATAAAGTATAAGTATTTTAAATGGGAGCAACAGAAGTAGGGGAAAATAGAGTTGAAAATAAGACAATATCTTTAGAAATTATTGTTTATTTTATTTCAAAGTTTAGCCATTTGTTGATTTGTTGAGATTAAGAAATGTAGAAAGGAAGGCATTGTATTTTAAAGAATTTAAATGTTATTCAAAGTATCATATCCTCTTTAATAAAGCAACTTCAAAAGATCCTAAGAACCGTAGTTACTTAATAAATTTCACTTTTCTTGCAGTTGTTAATAAAGCAACTTGGCGTTGCTACAAAGCATTTTTAAAACTTTGTACTTGAATTTCAAAAGGTCAATAAAGGTTCGAAGGACCATTACCAGCTCGAAATGTTTAATCTGAAAGGTTTTATTTTCATTTCTATTCCCATTTCATTAATTTGCATTTATCTTTAGAACCCATAAATTTCTTAATTTCAAATCAATGATGATGGCTCATCTTTCTTAAGTTCGAAGGACCATTCTGTGAAACTTGGTACACCAATAGTAGTTATAAGCATAAAATCCAGGTATTTGTAAATCAAAGCATTCGAAAGATTCTGCGTGCAGAATCCCAGCTTATAGAGACTGAAATGCGGGATTGTAATGAATGGTTACTCAATTTGTTGGAGCTTTACGCTTCTTATAGGAATGAAAGGATCATAAAATATTTTTTATAATGATGAATGGCTTTTCTTGTCTAATGGTACAGGAAACTCTTTCTTGCGATTAACAAAATTTGATTTGAGCATTTCCACTTCTAAATCTTAAAATTCATTTATTTGGAGGGGTTGTGAGTCACAACTTGTGACTCTCATATTCATTAACATTTGTCTCTCATTTTCAAAGGGTTTAAGAAAAAGCTCTTAATTTCCTTTATAGACTTTGTGATAGCTATGTGAAGTATTTAATGCTTTCAGGATCCAAAACGGATTTTGAGGTTATAAATGTTAGGTTAAGTTAAGTGTGGGACTCGTCCTCTTCTTTTGACTTTATTTTCATATTCATTAGCACTTGTGTCTCATTTTCAAAGGGTTTAAGAAAAAGCTATGTGAAGCATTTAATATTTATAGAAACCTTAAAAACGTATTTTGAGGTTATAAATGTTAGGTTAAGTTAGCCTAGCTTTATTGTCTGCACATGCGGCCAACGAAGTAGATTCATTCTGGGAATACCCCGTTTAAGGGAGAAAATTGAAAGACCTTTGCCTTGTAACATGACGAAGATTGTAAGCACTGTGCCACCCAGCCCTAATCATTTCATCAGTCATGCAATTTCCAATAAAAATATCGTTATGTCCTGCAATCCGTTAAGGAGTTACCTTTGAATAATTAGAAATTTTCCGTTCATAGACAAGTAAGAATATCGAATTCGATGTCGGTATTCGAAGTTTTCTCTGTCTAACTTTCCGAAGGACAATCTTTAAATTGTTTTAAATTTTCTCCTTTGGTTTAAAATATAGATTAAATTCTTGCTTAAACTGTTTACTTTTGTTGCTTACTGTATTAAAGGAAAATTATTCTTATAAACAGGCAATTAATTAAATTATTTTTATTATACATACAAACATACATACATACATACATACATTATATTGTAATTATTATATTTTTATGTATAAAACTCTACATATACGAGTATATTGAATTCTTATTAAAAGATTTATTAACCATTTATTGACAATTATTAAATTAATTATTGATTATTAAAACAATACATACGATATACATATGTTTGTATATGTAAATGTACCTTCATATTTAAGAGTAACGATATTACAAATACTTATAATTTAATGTTGGCAAAGCATTATTAATAAATTAAAATAAAATAGAAAAACAGAAAAATTGTTAATCAAAACAAAAACAATTGAAATTGAAAGAAGCACTTTACCACTCTTAAGGTAAATCAATAAAAAACACAAATACTGCTACACACGAGTACAGTATCCTTGAAAATCCTGCTGCTTTACTGTTGTAAAACAGAAATAACAACACTTCTATGAACCGGCAACAGATGTTTTTGCTCATATTCATCGTGTTTTTTATAGAGACAGCGAGCAGACTGTACAACTCTAACTGTGTCAGATGTCTTTACAATTGTGATTTCAATTTGATTTCTATTTTCTAGCCGTATACACTCGGGGGCCTCTCATCTCTCTCTCTCATGGCAACAGAGTTAACGTGTTTGGCTGACAACATTTCTGTAGTGGGTGTCCTTTTGTTTCGAACTGTTGTTGAAACCTTAGAATTTAGCGTCGTTCTTTGCTTGTTGCCTAACAGCTTCATATGCATAGAATACGAGTGCAGGAGAGTGGATGTTAAACAAATGTGTCGTCCTTATGACCTTAAAAGGCATTCAAATTGCAGCCAAATAGAGAGACAGACAGACAGCCAGTCAGTCAGTGTGTCTAAGCAAGGCTACACAATGAAGGATAAGAGACAATTAAAAAGTAATTATTCTTTAATCATCAGCAACATTCATTTGCGTTGTAATACAAACAGCATTTATGATGATAGCAATGTCTTGTGTTCGCTTAGGGGTATTAATTGCGAAAGGATTTAATTTCTTAATTTCATTTTCCTATAGAAAAGTCTTTAAAATGTTAAAGAGAAAAACAATTCACTTATTTCATGTCTCTACTTGTCGGTAACATATATGTATTTCGTTTTGCTCTCATTTATTGCCAGACCCATCTTAGTAGACTCCCGTTCAATAGCACTAAAGACAGCAGTAACGCTTATTTCTTTGCCCTAAGTTAAGCTGGGGGCTACAACCTACCGGAGAGGAATCGTAAAGCAGACTATGCCACCTCCTTCATTTATTCTTTTAATTTTAGCCGCACGGTTGAGTATATAGTTCTGATGCTTGACCCTAAGCTAAAAAGCTTTCAGCTGAGAACATTTGTTGCATTAGGCCAATTGCTACAAGAAGGGCACTTTATCCTGGTGAGGTTAACTTGATTTATTCGGTTATTACTTTCTTAAATGGTCATTATATAGCAAGTCGATTACTTGCATTTTCCATTATTTTCGTTTCTTGTTGAGCCAATCGTGAACATTTTCCAGATGATAATCAGATTCTTACTTACAATTCTTTGATCCGGATTACCAAGGACTTTGTTTTGTAATTATACAGAAAATCTTCAAAACACTTTCAGGAATACTTAGAGATTATCGCTGCAAAAAACGTCCTGTACAGGATAGGCATATTCGATACTACATACATAATTGGTCCTTCAGTCAGGATTACGACCTAGCTTCTCACAAAAATGCAACTCAACAACCAAAAATTGCAAGTCATCGTCCAAAAAAGTGCAGGTCACCATCCAAAAAATGCAAGTCATCGATCAAAAAAGCTGCAATTCATTGTCCGAGAAAATGCAAGTCATCGACCTAAAAAATGAAAGTCTACAACCAAAAACTGCAAGTCATCGTCCCAAAAGCTGCAAGTCATTGTCCGAAAAAATGCAAGTCATTGACCAAAAAAATGCAAGTCAACAACCAAAAACTGCAAGTCATCGTCCAAAAAAGTGCAGGTCATCATCCAAAAATGCAAGTCATCGACCAAAAAAGGTGCAAGTCATTGTCCAAAAAATTGCAAATCATTGACCAAAAACTGCAAGTCATCCTCCAAAAAAGTGCAGGTCATCATCCAAAAATGCAAGTCATCGACCAAAAAAGCTGCAAGTCATTGTCTAAAAAAATGCAAATCATCCACCAAAAACTGCAAGTCATCGTCCAAATAAGTGCAGGTCATTATCCAAAAAATGCAAGTCATCGACCAAAAAACTGCAAGTCAACAACCAAAAACTGCAAGTCATCGTCCAAAAAGTGCAGGTCATCATCCAAAAATGCAAGTCATCGACCAAAAAAGGTGCAAGTCATTGTCCAAAAAAATGCAAGTCATCCTCCAAAAAAGTGCAGGTCATTATCCAAAAATGCAAGTCATCGAACAACAAAGCTGCAAGTCATTGTCCAAAAAATTCAAATCATCGACCAAAAACTGCAAATCATTGTCCAAAAAAAATGCAAATCATCATCCAAAAAATGCAAGTCATCGACCAAAAAAGCTGCAAGTCATTGTCTAAAAAAATGCAAGTCATCGACCAAAAAATGCAAGTCATCGACAAAAAAAATGCAGGTCATCAACCAAAATCATGCAAGTCATCGACCTAAAAAAATCCAAGTTATCTACTAAAGAAATGAAACTTGCAAAAAATACGACACTTTGTTGTATATATACATACAAATGCATATTAACTCAATGAGAATTATTAAAATTTTTATGTTCGTTTCCGCAAAATTTCATTTTATATCAAAAGAGTTAGTTTCGTTGCCTATATTTCTGATTCCAAGTAAAGCTGGGCCCTAAGGAAACCTGTTTTGGAATCCTTGGTACCATGTCCATCCGGCCACATTTTCTCCACAAGTCCATTTTTTTCCGATTGAGCCCCATTTTTCTCATTTAAAGAAAACATATAGTTTCGTCGCGTATATCTCCGGTCCCAAGTAACGCTGGGCAGTAAAAAGAACTGTTATGGAATTCTTGATCCCATGGCTATCCAGTCCACTAGGTCCATTTCCCCCACAAGTCCTTTTTTTATCCGATTTAGTCTCATTTGTACAGGGGTAGGGTAGTCGCAGAACTTTGTATGTAGATGAGACGAAATAAACTTGTAATAGCCCTTTGGTTATTCTAGTAATTCCATGTTGCTTTTTCCAATTTGAGAAAGTAGAGGCGAATATATTCCCTCTTTCGTCTCCTTCTCAGATATCTCCGATCCCTTAATTGCCAGTTCATCTATCTTTTCGTTTCCCTCTGTGCCACAGTGGCTCTGAACCCAGTAGGGGCTAGTGTTGCGTCAACGTATACGGTCTAGAGAGTCCCTGAGTCTGGAACATTCAGATGGCCTGTTGGGAAGTCAGGATGCTTCGACATGAATTGAACTATTTCTTCATACGATTGTTGTCATAATACAGAGTTGCTATTTCGAAAAGGAAATTTACTTGTCGAACACTTTTGTTCTTTCGTAAAAAATAGTACGAATATCGTAATATACAGTACAAATCGTTCAAACTCTTAAATTATTTCTTTCGAATCGGAATCGGAATGGGGGGTTACCAGGTTTTTGAGAAATTTTTTCATGGCAATTTTATTTACTCAGAGTTTTTCCCAGAAATCTGCTGAGAGGAAGTCGCCGAAGAAATATTTTTTTTTTCATATTTCGTTTTGCTAGAGATTGTCTGACCTGAGGAAAAGCAGTCAATGGAGCACTTGATCACCAATTGTGTAGCATTCGGACTAAGGAGATACAGGTTAATACGCTGAATGAACAGGTCTTGCTGACTCTGCCATTGCTGATTTCGTTTCTTGCCGTATTAAGTCTGTATTTGACAAGGGCTTGACCCTTTCATCACCATATTCAATTGTACTACAACCTCTTTCGATAAAAAACTTTAAAAGCCTGGTAATAATTTTTAAATTCCTTGAATACAACTCTCCAAACGTTTCCATACGGGCAACAATTAATAGCAGCCCCGATCTAATCACTGTGTATAGTGTACAGTGTTTACAGTCTTCATTATCAGTTCCAATTTCTCTTCACTGCTTAGGAAACTCCCATTATCATACAGTAAGAGATTAAACATATGCAAACCTTACATGAAATTGGAAACGAAATTCAATTTCTCTTTGAACGACAACAAAAAATAAAATATCGTTTGTTCTTTACTTTCCATTCCTTTGCTTCAATTTGATTTCGAATTCCAGTAGCAAGTAAATACGTTGACAAATGTTTCGAAATTCTCGTGGTGTTTTCAGCTGGTGTATACATTTATTGAATGCACATGCCTGTACATCTGTGACTGTCAGATCCATCAATTTGAAATTTCTTCTTTTTAAAAAATAAATAGAAAATAATAACAAAAACAAAAACATATTTTTTAAACAGAATATGTACAGTAGTGGTCACGCACTTAAAACAAACCAAAATCAAATACAAGATTAGGACATGGCATATGAAAGACGACAACACAGCGAAAACAAACTGAATAAATACTATTTCAATGAGTTGATGTGTTGAAAGGGTTTAAAAGTCAATTTCAATTCAATATTTGAAAAGGTGAAAATAATGTCATCGGCAAACGCTACAGAAAACTTCTATTCAAACTAACTGTCTTACAGATGGTTACTGTTATCCAGTTGGTTGCCTTTGTACTTCCTATCTTCTAGTGATGTAAACTTCCATACATACATACATAATTGGTCATTACAACCCTTCAGTCAGAATTACGGCCTAGCTTCTCCACTTGAAATATATTTCGCTCTAGAAACAAACAGCCCTATGAACCTCTTGATGATACCTAAACAATTATAAGTGTAAAATCCATAACACGTAATACCCATTTATCAGAATCGTTCTCCGGTATCATTCCAGCCAATTGTTTCCCAAACGGCTAGGAACCGATCGAAGCCATGTTCAAACATCCACTTCTTTGCTCTCCGAATGAAATCGAGAAAATCTTTCATAGAAACAAGATTGATTTCCCCTAAATCCAATGATGCTAGTGCAATACAACTGCAAATATGCGCCGTCGCATCGTTCTGCTTCTGTCAGATGTAATCCCATAACCCAGCAACCGATAAGCCCTACCGTCGGCTACGATATGCTGATCAGAGTTGGCTAGGCCTGACATTAAATATTCGTATAAACTGCAGATCACTACAGTATTTTTCAGATTGCAAGTGGAGAGAATTGCACTTCAGTGGCGAATTACGTGGAGCGTATCCTAAGACTGAAGAAGAGAGATCTCGAGGCTGCAGAACATGTAGGTACGCCGGCATAGATGATACTTGCACACGTGTCAAACGGAATCCGACACGGGGAGCTGGACGAAAGGAATAGTGGAGACGCATAGATGTCTCCTCAACTTTCGACACGCAATCCAGACGCGGATATGAACACGCAGGGGCCAACGGGCCAAAAGGACTCCACTCCGAAGTAATACCACCGTAGTTCCGGAGTGGACACATATCAAGTCCACGAAACGAGGGGGAATTTAGTGGGAGAGGGCCTCACACACGGAGGATGTAACGACTTCCTCTATGGTGCGGTTAGGTACATTTACCGCTCCTCGGCGTAAAGAAAAAACAGTATTTTTCAGGCGAGATTATGGCTCAATGCTCGTTCGGTAATGAAGTTTTCTATTTTTTCTCTCAAAAACGTCACCCCGACGTCCTTTCTTGTTCATAAATACCGGAGATTTCCTAGGCTTTTTTCATGTCATTCAAAGGTAACTATTACATGGATTCCAGGACAAAAAGTTATCATTGGAAATTACACCGATCATGACGACATATTCGACATTTTGCTGGGCATAGCTGTTACGATTGACTCACGTTAATCTGGGTATTTATCGATCGTTTTACATGGAGGATCTAATTCATTGGCTGCAAGTGGTTACAAGTCCTAGTGCTATATGGTGTTGGACTGATATGGATAAAAAGAAGGCCTATTATCTCTCCTGAAATCACATGGCAATATATTCCTGTTTAGATTATTTTCCACTTCATGTTTCAGTGACCGGATCTTGCTGTAAAGAGGAGTAGGTTCGTGACTTCTCAATTTTTATCTTCTTTGACTGAACGCTTCAAAATCAAAATTCCTACAATTGCGAGATTTATTTTGAAGTCGGGACGTTCGATTCGCAAGTTGCGGTATTAATTTAATGTATCACACCACTCACGATCACGAAACAAAGTGTGCATCGGAGCAGGAAGAAAGCATGTAACGCATAACGTTCAGATGTAACAGGTTTCAAGGAAGGACAAAAATATTTTAGTGGACATTGTGTCATCTGAAGAAGATTGGGACTCTTCTATACCAGCGTTCATAAATATGTTGTTAAACGAACGATTGTGCTTTGAGCAGCAAGCAAACAAGATCAGCGAAATGAGGTGACCAATACACGGAGTAATACCAATTGCCAGTTCCGGGGAAGGGATGTGATTTTAGTCGGTAGGTCTCCATGCCAAAAAAGGGCTCTTAATCACCTGAAGAAAACTAAACAATTCCTTACCGTTTTCTACATTCAAACGTGACTTTTTAATATTATTTGTCTCAGTCTCATGGCAGTGATACTTGATTGCAAATGCCACTCACTACTCATCAGTGGCAGGCTGGCTGCTGACTCCACTTACGCAGTGTTTTTTTCTTCTTCTCCTTTTTTTTGTTGCTTTTTAGGACCCAAAATCAAGAGGGTACCAAATCAAAATTGTAATTACAAAAGGCGAAAAAAATGAAGCAACAGCGAAAAACATTTAATTTTTTCAGTTTCTCTTTTTTGGGAAGCAGATGTTTTTTTGGCGTTTTAAAAATGAGCAAAAACAACAACATAAAAAAACAAAAACATCATAAAAAAATCATCATCAACATCATCTTCATCCTTATAAGAATGGTACAACAGGAACAACAACAACAATTTGAATTTGAAGGTAAAATACAAAAAAAAAAGGAAAACGCAACACAAGTCCCTTAAACAATACGTATGTACCAGATGAAGAAGAAACAATCATACAATCATAGCGACAACGATAACGACAGCGACAAGCAGTCGGTCAAAGAAGAGACCAACCAACCAACACACGTTTGGTGGGTACAGTCAACAGTTGTTGTCGCAGCAACGAACGCAACGAAAGAGACAAATGCTCTCGGTTTGCACATACATACTTGTTTACGCACTTATACTTATGCACACACACTACTGTTGTACGAGTAGAATAGAAACTGTGTGTGTGTGTGTGTAAACAGGTTCTCTTCGGCAGCGAGTGTTGGCGGCTTTCTTACGAGGGTTTTTTAGTCTTCGTTTTTTTCTTGTTTTTTTTTTTTTGCATTTATAAGGATCGTAAGGATTCCAATATCGGTTGTTGCAATGATCATTGACAATGATAAGGTGGTGGTGCGTTCGTTGATGGTGTTGGTGGTTGTATTTCTGTTTCTTATTTTTTTATTGCATTGCTCTGCTGTTTTCATCTGTCTTTTGTTTTGTTTTTTTTTTATTTGTAAAGGCAGATGCTTTTCTCTTTTCTTTACAGTAGAATATTATTACGTATGCATGTATGTATGTATGAATTTGTTATTCTGTTTTCTTATTCGAAATCAGCTGTATTTTGGAACTTTCTGTTATTGATAATACAGAAACAACAAACGCATTTTAAACTATTTCTACATAAAAAGGAAAATAAAACAACAAAAAAATCAAAAAGAAGAAGAAAAAGAGAGATTTCTATACATTCATAGAAGACACAACAACAGCATCCTGTGCATCATAATGTTTGCCCTCTCTAAGGGTATTTCATAAATAACTACGAACATCATCGTCAACGTATGTATCGTTATGTTTGATACTCGCAAAGGAAATACATACGAGCGAATAAAGGAGCATCTGTTTTTTTCTTAAATACAACTGTTAACGGGTGGAAATATGAATTTTTATACAGGGTGCACATAGGACTGCAGCCAAGTGATCTATAAATCTTCTGCTGCTGGACAGATTTGATTGGTTTTTAAGGTGCCTTGCAAAACATATGCTGCTTTAATATCAGCTGCTTAAAAACTTGAGATATATTCGAACTAAGGATGCTCTCTATATTGTAAAATTAAGCAGAAGTGTTGTTGACAATAGTATCTGAGGATAGGAGGAAGTGGCAATTTGATTAAGCACTAATAACAGCCTGTTGTGATTCAGCATGAAGCGGTACGTTAGAAACCTCGTTAAGGCTGGCATTCTTCAGTACACATGCAACCCTAATCTATATGCAGATGATATGGGGAAATCAGACGCATCCTGGAACTTGTCGTGGTGTCTTAGAATCCTGTTATACTTAGCAGGATTAAAAAGGCTTCATTGCTCTCTATAAGTATAACAGGAGATGATTTACTTGAAGTACAGTCAACCCTCCTATAACGCGGTGAGTGCGTACCGTGTTATATGGAAACCGCGCTATAAGAAACTCGGATTTCACCGTACAAAGCAGACTAATTCGTAGCGCGCTCTATGGAAACTGTCTACCGCGTTGTATGGAAACCGCGCTATAAGAAACTCAGAATTAGTACAAATCCCATCATTCGTACCGCGTTATATGGAGACCAAGAATACAAAAGGCAAGACAAATTATAAATTATTTTTATTGAAATCAGGAGTTCATATAAGGATTGATAAAAAAAAATGAAATAAAAACTAAACTAAAAGACTACAAGGAACTTATGAACGGAAACCGCGCTGTAAGAGTACCGCGTTATAGGAGGGCTCCGCGTTATATGGAAACCGCGTTTTGAAAATACCGCGTTATAGGAGGGTTATCGCAATTTCAGCCCCGCGTTATAGAGAGTACCGCATTATAGGAGGGTTTACTGTACATATATAGCGGCCTTCAGCAAAACAAAGAACCTTAACTTCCACCTGTGCGGTCCTACGATGTTCTAACATCGTAACATGGAAATACATATATAGCGGCCTTCAGCAAAACAAAGAACCTTAACTTCCACCTGTGCGGTCCTACGATGTTCTAACATGTTCCATTAGACATTTTCGATAGAAAGCAGCTATTACAAGTCAGAGCCTGACTCGAATATCGGTCACCCATAAAATTCCAGCGAAATTGGGTAATTTCTAAACCGCTGATTGCATTGCAACTCACTTTAGCCTCCCGAAAGTCACATATTGTTACATAGCAATTGTCTTTCTTGTAGAGCATATTCGTTTGTAGTCGATTGGCCAATGATCGTACCATGTGTTACAGAGAGAGTTCGTGCTTTAGTCTCACTACCCTTACATGAAAAGGTTTTCTTGTCGAAGTCTTTTATTATTATTATTGTTGTGTAGAGATGCGAACTATTTTACTGCCTTCAATCTGTAAATGGTATCCCTATAATGTCTTTTGCGAAACCTGTTGCCCTGACAAACTTCAGAATGCTGTTCTTTGCTAGTAGAGATAGCTCCCTTCCTTCGTCTCCTCCACATAAAGTCATGTAATGGGTTTGAAGCGATCCGTATTGTGAACAAGTATTCTTGCGCTTGTTGTTATTCTCAGGGCACTTCTTTGTAGCCTGATGTGTAATTCAAATATCTTCGCATTGTCATTACCCAGCAAAAGTTTTTCTCAGATCTGCTTGACGTACATATAAAGGGTCTCGGCCTGGCGTAATCCTTCTTTTTGCTCAGTATACCAAAGCCTTTCTTCTACCACTCCACATAAGAAGTCTGCCTTCATAGAGACCTAACTATCAGATAGTATAGCTATGTCCTCCGTTCTTTGTCCTAGATTTCTAAGGCTTAGAAAGCCAAATATTCCACTCTAGAAGCGAACACCTTCGCTAGTATTCCTCTATATCATGGAATGGTCCTTCTCTTATTCATTTATTACTCAGTCGAGTTGTGCCACATTTTCCAATGTTTTAAAGGTTATGTATTCTCTACAGGGAACAATCTAGCATCGCTGTAGGATGGATTTTTCAGTATCTAACCCATTTCGATTTGAGCCAATGCTACCTCCTTAGAGTGCTATCGCTCTGTACTGGCGTCAACAGTTGGAACGATAACGCTCGCTAACATTGTCGAGATTATGATTCGATTTGAGCCAATGCTACCCCCTTAGAGTGCTATCGCTCTGTACTGACGTCAACACTTGGAACGATCACGCTCGCTAACATTGTCGAGATTATGATTGCGAATATTGAAAATTGAACCTCAGCGTTAAATTACGTGGAGCGCATTCTGCGATTGAAAAAGAGAGATCTTGAAGCCGCAGAACATGTAAGCATGTCGGCATAGATAATAATGTCACTCGTGCCAAGCGGAACCGAAACAGGGACTTAGACGAAAGGAATAGTGGAGACGCTTAGATGTCTCCTCAACTTTTGATATGCAATCCGGACGCGGATATGAACACGCAAGGGCCAAAGGGCCAAAAGGAATCTACTCCGAAATAATACCACCGTAGTTCCGGAGTGGACACAATAAGTCCACGAGAGACGAGGGGGGGAGGGGGGGATTTAGTGGGTAAGGGCCCCACACACGGAGGATGTGACGATTTTCTCTATGGTGCGGTTAGGTACATTTACCCCTCCTCGGCGGAAAAGAAAAGCCCCTTAGAGTACAACTAAGTGGAATTGTTTCGCTTATAAACCATTCACTGTCCTCAGCTGAATTAGATTTCTTGTTACTGTGATTTGCTTGTGAAAATCGAGGCAGTGCTTATATATTGCAGCTGGAATTGAATCGAATTGAGTACCCTTGACAGGAAATTTGAATTGTTTTTTTTTAAATTCCTTACATTCTCCACCGGTTTGGTAAAGAGTCATCTTGTAAAACAATTCAAATTTGAATTTATTTACAACTTTGAACTCTGTAACACTCATAATTTTCTTCAGATTAATTTCTATTTCAAGCCTTTAAAATTGGAAAATACAAAAACAAATCCTAACTGACAACGAAACTGTATGTAAAATAGTTGTGATAACGAATGACATGTAATGACTTCAGGACACATAAATTGTGTTGAAAAAACAACAAAAAAAATTCCCACAAATTTTATTCAAAATATTTAAAAAAACATGAAAAACAAGAAAAGGAAACTGAATCTATAACTGTAACACAAAGAGTAGCAAATCATCGATTGAGAAGCATGAAACCGAAATGTTTTATGAATAATTTACACACAAAAAAAAAAAAAATAATCATTTCCACTAAAACATTACACCATTTCCTTGCACACTACAATTGGAATTTAAAAAAATATAAAAATTGAAAAAAACAAACAAACTCAAGCATTGACAACCATACAAACAATTGAGAAATTAAGGGAAAATAAACAATAATCCTTGGCTGAAATGCATACAAACGTACGTATGTACGTACGTACATTCGTTCCTACTACTCATCATATCCTGTCTCCTGTATTTCTGTCGTTGAAATACATCATATTCTATAGGAATTTTCTTTCTCGAAAAAAAGAGAGAGAAATAAATTGACAGCACAATAGCCTCGCTTCCTATTGAGAAAAACACCGTGTCTGTGTCTCCTCTGTATGGCAAGTAGCTGCAACACACCATCGTTACGTATCCCACATAAAATCGCAGAGAAACACCAGCAAATCCTATCTCAGAAAAATCGAAAGGTGGAAAATGTATACAAGCACACATGGTGTTTAATTGATCACAATGAGCCATGAATGAATGAAGCATGCAGTTTAAGGATCTAAACAATGCATGAGTATGAATAACAGTAAGGGGAAGGTGACCTTCACATCATATACGAGACATATATCCAAAAAGTATCGAAAACTTTAGGGAGTAAATAGGTTTGAACTCTACAACAGATAGGAAGTTTGCAGATTTCAGTAACTCTCTGCAATAAATAATGATAGAATGGATATTCCCTTGACACAAAGCATACCACCAATATATGTTTAAGCATCTGCAATACGTATAATAATGAGATATTGGACAGGATATCGAGAATATCTATGTATATCTATTGCAACCAATTGCATCACTCAGACAACCGATCAACAACTCCCCTCAAATGAAAGCGAAGCGAAGTTTCTGCTGTGGACTAGTTGCAGTAGCAACAATTCCAAACTTGAACAATGCTTTCATATACTCAACTATTATAATACGGTGTGTGTGTTAGGTCAGCATAAATTTACTTCCAATAGATATGAATATACTGACAGTCGACTGACAGTCAAAGCAGCTGTATACAGGAACACATAGTCTACGACTATTTGAGGCGACTAACGATTCGTCTGAATATGGTGCGTTATGCATTACTTATGGGCACCTATTCTAGTCCTAGTCTAAAAGAAATATGGAAGAACAAGATTCTACATTACAACAACAAATTAAATTACATCAACCGCTACCGAGAATTCTCCACATTGGACATACAAGGTGTCTAATAGCTAGTAGGGTTTGTAGCGGAATATAACTGGTTTGCAGACGAGCTAAGAAAACCTACTGATGACATCATAACCTGATCTTCAATAGATTGAAATTCACAAAATGGCCGATGAAGAAGCTCGTTTGTTTATACCTGGAGAAGACGATGAGAAGAGAAATTGCCAAAACGAATACAGGATAGAATTGTCAATTAAAAGCTTGCACATCTTAAAAGGGATTCCCAAAATAGAGAATTCACTGGATTCCGGATAGTTGTGCTATATAATTACATACATACATACATAATTGGTCATTACAACCCTTCTGTCAGGATTACAGCCTACCTTCTCATACCACTCATGTTGTGTGCCTTAATTTTATACTTGAATCCGACCGTCGGATTTTGAGAAATTTTTTCATGGCAGGTTTATTTACTTTCAGAGTTTTTGCCAGAAATCTGCTGAGAGGAAGTCGCCGAAGAAATATTTTTTTTTCATATTTCGTTTTGATGTCTGACCCGGGGCTCGAACCCGGGCTTGACGTGTAATAAGCGAACACACTACCTACTAGACTACGACGACTTCAATAATTCTATAATTACCTAATGTGATATGCTACAGCTACATATACAACGTGTTGGTGCTTATTATACCAGAAGGTAGTATTTTCAAAGCCGCCTGGCTATCAGAAAGTATGGTAATATCCCTTTCCGCAGCCTGTATTGTAAGGGTGTTTTTTATAGAGGTATAGAACTTTAAGTTGGCATTACTTTTCAAGATGGCGACCGATTTAACAGCTGTCAAGTGATTTATTCTCAGTTTGGTTTGGCAATTCATCATGAATAGACTCACGCCTGAACAACGCTTGCAAATAGTGCAATTTTATTTCGATTTATTGAAAGACACGTTTGGTGACCGCCTAATTTCACGTTTTGGACCTGTGAATTGGCCTCCAAGATCTTGTGATTTAACACCGCTAGACTACTTTCTGTGGGGCTATGTAAAGTCATTGGTCTATGCGGTAAAGCCACAAACGCTTGACCATTTGGAAGACAATATTCGCCGTGTTATTGCCGATATACGGCCACAAATGTTGGAAACAGACATCGAAAATTGGAGGTCCAGATTGGACTACATCCGCACCAGCCGTGGCGGTCATATGCCAGAAATCATATTTAAAATGTAATGCCACAAGATTACCTTTCGGATAAATAAAATTCATGTCAATCGAATAATCCATCGTTGTTTTATTGTAACTTAAAGTTCTATACCTCTATAAAAAATACCCTATAGTTACTTCCGGCTGGAAGACACTACAGTGATCCATTTCTTCCATTCATTCTGATAGAGGAAGTTTTTCCACAGGTTAATATTACTGGACAGGTTAGCATTGTTCGTGCAGCAAGAATAAGAATGATAATAAATTTCTAAATTCTTTCACAGAAGCTTAGAAATATATTCCGTTTCACGTGGTAGGATTATTGAACACATAGTATTTTTCTCCTGTACAGGATTGCATTTCCTGCAACAACACCACTATTTTTAAGTTTGCTAAGGGTGGAATTTGCTTTAAATCAACCCCCTTTTTTTTAAAGAAATTCTAAAGAAAATTAGTGAATATTTTTGAAAGCCATAAATGCAACTAGGCATACCTTCCCCTGTATGTTTTTTTTTTTTTTTTTTTTTTTTTTTTTTGTTTTTTTGTGTGGCTATAAGAAAATTCAAATGTTCAAATGAATTGTTTATGAAAATCAAAAGAATATACAATAAAAGTAATGAATACTAAAGAAAATTATAGCGGAACAAAGGAAAAATTGTGACGCAATATGATGTATGATGCATATGTAGTGTTTTACAACACCTTTATCCACTATCAGGTATATAGTGATGGTGGTGGTGGTGGTGGTGGTGGATGTGTACTTTGTACTTGCATGAAGGATTTACTATTTAAAATAGAAAACGCTGATCATATGTTGTTGATCACAAAGCTATACATGATTGTATGTATACACGCTTGTCTTATTATATCCTTTTCTGTATATGCTTGGCAAACATATGCATTTTATATTATGGAAATAGGAAATCTAAGATTGATTTCCTTTTTGGAAAGAAAAAGAAAAATATGCCAAGTAATGATTTGTTCTGATTTTGTAACATTTTATGGGAAAAATCTATGAAATATTTAATCCCTTAAAACTGAATCAATTGCTTTTAATAATGACAATTGCAAATAATCTTTGAATTTTGAAAAGATTCTCACGCTGACATGAATACAAACCTATGCTATTCATTCATTATTCATGCAACCAGCATGTCTCTGTCATTCGTATTCTAATTCCAATCCTAATGGCTAACTCTTCTGTTTAAAAATCCTTTTGTTTCCTTTGAAAGGAGTAATTAAAGGGTGTTTTTTCTTTCTTAATTTCAATAAAATGCGGGCAATTATTCATGGTTAAAATCATAGAAAATCATTAGATTTTATTGATCATCATCATTGGCTTGATTTCACATAAAAATCTTTTGCAATATTGCAGGCTTTGAGGAGAATAATTTGAAGTAACAGCTGGCCCTTGTTATTTTAAAAAGAAATTTCGCAATTTTTTTTCTCATAATTGATTTGAAATGGCTGTAATCTAGTAGATAGTGTGTTGACTTATTAGATGCGAGGCCATGGTTCAAACCCTAGGTCAGACATCAAAACGAAAATATGGAAAAAAAATATTTCTTTGGCGACTTTCTGTCAGCAGATTTCTGGCAAAAACTCTCAGAGTAAATAAAAAATTGCCATGAAAAGTTTCTCAAAAATCTGTCGTCCGAAATTAACTTTAAATAGTAGATCCCGCCACTCATCTATAAATTTAGCAGACACAACATAAGTGGTGTGAAAAGCTAGGTTGTAATCCTGACTAAAGAATTGTAATGACTAATTAGGAGCATATACAGCTCATTATTGAATCGGATGCGGAAATCATTGCCAACTCACACTGGATCGAATATCTTACGTAGAACTTTTCTCCCGAATAATGTCTAGGATGCTGCTTCGGAAGGAGATGGGATACATGCAAACAAGGCGACCTCCATAATGATCCTTATCTTGCTCTATTGAAGTTGAAAAGTAGACTCCACGTGACCCTTCCTGAATGGCATACATACTAGCACCCGCTAGATGTTAGAAAATGTGTGCAGCATCGTTGAACCCCCTCATCACTACGATTTTCGTAGTAGCTCAAGTGATTTCAGGCAAAAGTCTTGGAAGGAAGAGTGTTCACTATTTTATTAGGTCAAGTCATGTACAGTAAGACCCCACTTAACGTTGCTCCTCTTAATGCTGTTTCAGTATTACGCGGTAGTACAAAGGCGGTGCACTATATAGCGACGGTGTAAACTATGTATCTTTTTCAACGCTTTTTTAGTTAGTTAGTCTATCCAGAATAAAGATACGAGCTGAAATTTCCGAAGTACGAACGTATCTTTATTGCGTCACAGTTGATTTATTAGTTGCCTGGTTTAACGCTGTTTCGTTTAGCGCTGGAACTTATGGGAACGTAGAAGTCGCCGTGGTCTAGTAGGTAGTGTGTTGGCTTATTAGACGAAAGGTCCGAGTTCGAATCCCAGGTCAGACATCAAAACGAAAATATGAAAATATTTCTTCGGCGATTTCCTCTCAGCAGATTTCTGGCAAAAACTCTGAGAGTAAAAATTGCCATGAAAAGCTTCTCAAAATCTGTCGTTCGCAGTCGACTTTAAACTTTAGGTCCCGCTACTCATGTATAAAATTAACACACACACAACACGAGTGGTGTAAGAAGCTAGGACGTTGTACAATGGGTCAATTCGACCTCCAGGTACTGTACTTGTCACAGTTGACGTTCCTATTGGAACGTATCCCCCGCGCTAAGCGGCGTCTTACTGTAGTTCCTTTAGAACGCACGTTACCAACTTTCGGTTGATAAGAGGCTTTTGGAATCTGTTAACTATATTCCTTTTACTCAACTGCCTCCTATCAAATAGTAAAGCTAGGGGGATATGTTATAGCTTTATACAGTAATGTTGGGCTTATTGGTCTAAGTAAGTCCCTTATGTGACTATGTAGAGTGGCGCTGCCTAACATAACCTAACCTTTCTTTCAGCCTCTACTTTTCCCCACCAAAAATTCATCACTTTAAGTTGATTTGTGGAAAAGGCACCCTACCTAATTATGTGTGAAAAAAGGTGCCATTTGGTAATCACTTTTTTGAATTCCTTGGAGATATTTTTTGGAAAACATTACAAAAAAATCGTTTCTTTTTTGTGCTTATTATTTATGTATTGTATGTATGTGGTAATTAAACAAGTTACTGGAATACGTACATAGCTCATATTTCATTTCATTTTTCACGTGCTTAATCTTTATAATTTTGTTGGTTTTCTTTTGTTTCTTCTCTTCAATTTTAAAGTTTTTAAGGCGAAGGCCGCTATTTTATTCAAGGTTGGCTTGCACTCAAATAACACCTTTTTTATTTTTGTTGTTGTTTTTGTTAATGTTTTTAATATCAACTTTATTTAATTTAATGTGTATTTTTGTAATACAATAACAATAACAAGTAAATTGTTATTGTCTTTAATATGGAACTCGACTAAGTAAACTACTAAGTCTACTCTACCGACCGACCGACCTACCAACAACCATAAGCATAAATGAATAAATAAATTCAAAAATCAAATAAAATAAAAAATTTTCAAATAGAAAAAGATATTGTAACACATAAGCATACGCACGCAAACATTTTAAATCCAAATATGGCATATTAAAATACAGTATGAGGTCAAGTACATAAGTACACTTCATTCATAATAATATTCAAATGTTTGAATGGATATTGCCATAGTAGTTAAGAAAATTTTTATGATTAAAATGAGATTATTAAGTGTGAAAGTTAGAGGTTAACTAACTAATAGTATGTATTAGTTAGGTTAGGTTGAATTGGCATAGCATATCTGAGGTTCGAGGTTAACTAACTATACTGTGTATTAGTTAGGTTAGGTTGAATTGGCATATTATATCTGAGATCAGTTGTAATACCTATATTACCTAGTCCGTCATATAGTTCTATAGCTGTTATAATGGGTCACTGGTCTCTGTATGTTCTCACCCGGAGACTGGGAGTACATCACAACACCTTCTGGCCAAGCTGGAAATAGAGACCACACAACATCCTCTCAGTCATTGTATCGAATACGTTCCTGGTTCATCAGGTACCGAACGTATAGCATAGTCAGCCACTGTCAATTTCGGTAGTTGATGTTCTTTGTTGCGTTTCCAGATCAGTTTCGAGTTCAGAATCGTGCTTATCATGTCCACATGTTTTATGGATATTGAAATTCGTTATCTTAATCGACATAGTAGACAATACTAACTCGGTCTTCTAGTTTCTCTATGGATGAAGATTCAAGTAATTAATCATCTTAGGAAATTTTTATTCAGTTGTGTTAAGGAAGACGTTTATGAATGATTCTACTCTGGATTCAGTTGATCAGTTTGATTCATAAACTAAATGCCATTTTTACTGTTCTTCAGGCTAAGACTTACAGCACCGAAATCCCTAAGACAAATAAAAAGTTTTGAGTCTGAGGCCCAAGAAGCCGGAGCTCACCATCAGGATCACATTTACTTGCTCCCACAACTAAATGGTGTGTTATAAATCCTTTTCGGTCTTAAAATCTAGACTGAACCCTAGTACTCATCTATTCGACCATAAATTGACCAACTCAAACAAAGAACTCTTGGATGGTCTTACAAGCCTATTCATGCTCCATTTATGCACTTTCTCGTCAATTCATATACGATCTTGTGCAGCCCATACGCTGACCAACTTCCAAGTCTTCCCTGATTTTGGTTTAACTTGATTTTGGTTTAATTTGTGAGAAGCATGTGTATAACCCAGAGGAAAATTGTTAGTAATTATTGTTTCAAGCAGTGTTCGAACAAATATTGTTTACAAAATATTGTGCTTTTTGATCCCATTTATTACTCTTCGGAATAATAAAAATATTTCATTTAAAAATTCAAAGAAAAATCTGTGAATTTTACCCATTGCAAAGGATGGCAATATTTCACTAGGTAGAAAATATCATTATGGAAAGATTTACATGCATAATAATGTATGGAAATTTTGTAGTGACCAATTTGAGGACCATAAAACATAACCCTTTGGAATATTCAGGTACCAGAATTTTTAAAACTGATTTTCAATGTAGCCAGTGTACTTTTTTCAAACGAATTTCGCACAAGTTTTTATGGTTTTGTAGCAAGAGTCATCATTACATATTCCAGGTACCTGGATATTTCAAAGGGTTATATTTAATGGTCCTCCGTTTCGCAAATTGGTCACCACACCATTTACATACATTATTATGCATTTAAATCTTTCCACAATATTTTCTGCCTGGTGAAATTTTTCATTTACAATGAGAAATAGTTCTTTTGCGAATCTAAAAATTCCATGAGTTGACTAATGTTAATTTCTTTGTCATAATTGCAAATGTGCATGAGTGATAAGTGAGTGAATATTTGGTACCCTGGTTTGCACCATTCTCTTTGAAATGTAAAATGCCGAAGATGTTCGGCCCCGGGCGGATATTGGTGCCGACGTCTGATATAAGTATGTATATTGTATTTGTCCGAAAACGTGAGTGAGGTCAGGATTTATTTGTTTTTGATTCAGTTTTGTGAAGTAATTTGGCAAGTTCGGTTGAAAATTTGCTGACGGCAAGTTTTATTTATTTTTGATTAGAGTAGTGAATTAAAATGTCGCGTCGAGTTTTTAATCGTAAATTTGTGGAAAAATATTATGAATTTGAAAATGATCTAGCCACATGTAAACTGTGTTTGCAAAGGTTGAAAAGTGATCGCAATTTTAACTTAAAAACACATGTTATAAAAGTACATAACATAAATGAGAATAATTTCGTAAATGAAATCGATATGAACACCCCAAGCAATATAATGAAAACATAATTATTAATTACTAGCTGTACCCTGCGCGCTTTGCTGCACTACAAACTAAAATAAATTTGAAGGAAAGACATTAGACAAATATCCAATTAAGTTTGAATCATTTTATTGATTTTGTTTCCCGTTGTCCAGATGATTCAGACGAACGGGCCTGAGTAGTACGCATTCGATCAAGTGATTCATTGTTCAAGTGATTCATGCGAACGGATCTGTGCGGCATGTACTCGAAGATTTTTCAGTCTCAATGCTGACTCTGAGGCTAGTAATGCTCTTTTCTTTTCAACACAGGATCAAATGCACAGTTTACGATTTAATTAATTTCGAAGAATTTTCAGTGGCGCCACCTGTCGGAAATTGGTTATACCAACTTAGAAACCTTCGTCGGCTCATGCGCAACAACTTTGCTAAAGATTAAATGCATAGTTTACGATTCCATAAAGTACATTCATTTTTATATATATAGATAATTTAAACTTGAAAAAAAAATAAATAAAACAAAAGTCTACGAATTTAATTTTGGTTATATTTTTTCTTATTTGGTGAATTTTTTCACAAATGTTGGTTACAAAATTTTTTTCTTTCCCTTCTATCTTTCCCCCCGCGTCGTTCTTTACACTTTATTTTCTTTGGTTTTATACATCAAGAATCACAGATAGCATACTTGTAGGGGTAACTACTATGCGTATGAGTAATATATTTCAAATGCAATTAAATATTAAGTATGTAGTATGTAGCATACGTGGGCATGGCCCCTCGCTCATTTGGAATATCAACATAAAAAGTAGCCTATAACGCCTTCCAGACATACAGGAAGATACTGTGAAAATTTCAAGAAAATCGGTTCAGCCGTTTAGTCGTCTATAAACTTCAAACATACAAACATACAATCAAACACACATTCATTTTTATATATAAGATTATTATTAGTAATTATTAATTACTAACAATTTTCCTCTGGGTTATACACATGCTTCTCACAAATACACCCACATTTTTATCATATAAAACCTTTAAGCAGTTCTTTACAAAGTAAAACAGCGCAGCAAATAAGTATGTACAGCAAAAGCACAAGAGAAACCACAAGAGCTGAAACGCTGTAAGCAATAGTGATCGTTTTGAAATTAACAACTGTGCTTCACTGTAGTGTAGTAGAAAACATTTCACTGTACCACTACAGCTAATGAGTTTATTTTTGTTTTTTGACTGTGCTGTTTGCCTTTGCTGTTCTATTTTCTCTTAGCTGTAGTGAAGCATATAAGAAAAAGCAAAACACAGTGAAGCAAAAACAAACCCTGATTATTTCTTTAACTTGAGTTTAATTGTCGTTCTTATTCTCATTTGTTTTCACTACTTTCTTGCCCTGGTTGTGATAGTTTGTGTTCTATTTTACTTTTGTTTGTAAAACTTTCTTCTGTTCTACTTACACTACGTCAAGTGAAACTTGCTTATAAAAACTTATGTGCAATACTCTGCAATTAATTTCGTGTTTCAGAAGTTTCGTTAGCTTTTTAATGTTGTCGGTGCGGTTATTCACCTCGAAATTTCTACATAGTTTTTCATTCATAGTGAAAGAAATGAAAAGAAAGTGAAATTACAAAATATGTATGCCAGTTAAACCGACAACAAACACCATAGCGTTACTGAAGAGCGAAAAAGAGAGCCAAAGGCAAAAACAACAACAAACAATACAACACAATACACATTCCATAATCACGATTGTTTTCGTCACTCTTGTTTGCTGTCTTGTGCTGTCTTGTTTATGCACTGCCGGGTTTTGTAATAGACATCCATACAGTCATCCATCCAGCCATCCATCTATCCAAACAGCCCCCTTTATTGTGCCAATTAGGCGGCTAAACAGGCGGTCAGGCAAGCAAGTCTGAATGTCTGAAAGTTTAATTTCTTCGTGAAACTTTCTTTCTTTAAACCGCATTTACTTGCTTGCAAAGGTATTTGCCGGTGTCATTGGCCTTTTGTTTTTGGAAAGCTGTGTTTAAAACGTGGATCTTTTTACTGGCTTTGTACTCAGATGAAATCCAACTGTATATGTGTTTACAATGACCACAAAAAAAACACCAACAACAACAACAAATACATTAAGTGTGTTGTTTATTTGCTACTGAATACGAGTGTATGCACAATTGTTGTTGCATTAAAACCCAGCAAACATATTTGTTCGTGTACTTGATTGAAAAACGCAGAAAATTTCTCTTCAATAAAGCTTGTATGGTCTCATCAGTTATCTCAGGAATACTAAGCAGTACTGTGCTAATGAACTACAAGACGCTATTCGGTGTCTGTAAGGATTCGCGAGATATTTCCTTCTGAGGCCAATGTAATAATGTGCTTACGGCAACCGCCATTCCCCGAACCTGTGTTCTTTGACCTTACAGTATCCGGTAAAGAGATTATACCTGTATAGTCGGTTACATTGCCTCAAAACCATTTGCTTGAGTATACTCTTCCAAAAAGCCTTATAACCAGAAAATTGGACCCTCTTTGGACTCTCCTTACAACCTTATCTACTGTGAATTCTCACATTATCTGGAATCCTATTTCCAATGCCTAGCTGACTCTGTTTGTCATATGGAACAGTCATATTATTCTGAGCCAAGTGCTCAGACGGCAACCTGATTGCCAGATATTCTTGATATGTCTTCATATCTGAGGTGAATTCAGCACATCTTCGTATGACATAGAGTTTTCTTTGAAAGATACCAGCAAGTTTCCCTAATGGGCGCGAATATTTCACCTTGGGGCCGAACATCCTATGATTATGCACCACATAATCACTATGACCTCTACCCCTTACCCCTATTGTAACTGATAGTATTCCTTAGCCATCCTCAATCGTCAATTATATGAAAAATAAACGATCTTACTCCCCTATAACGACGTCTGCAATATTTTCGGGTATAAACCTGTTTCAAATGTCCCATAAATAGATTCTAGTTTTCGAGATTGTTTCATGTCGTGCCTTCGTTCACTTTTTTCAACAGAGGTCGGCTTACAACCGTTTTTAGAGATAGAGGTGCAGTCAAACTACTGTACTTTGTTGCTTTCATGGCGCTTACACCCTTTGAATATCGGGAGAGAGAGATTGGTCTTCCTAAGGATGTGACCCGTTAATGCTTTTAATTTGCTTTCTTTTAATTTTACTCGCAGCTTTCATTTACATATGTATGTTTGCTGGGCAATGTTTCTTCCTTAACGGCCTGAGAGTAGCTGAGTATTGTATTAGAAGAAGGTGAGAGTGTTTGATTTGTTTGTTATTGCTTTTTAACACACACTGAATGAGATCTTAACTGTAACTGTTTTTTTTTTTTTTTTGTTTGTTTTCATACAGTTTTTATTGTTGTAGCAATACTTACAGAGAAGTGAAATGTGTCATGCTTTGAAAGACGGGTTATTGAACTGTTTTGATTGTTAGCATTGTTGTTGTTGTTTGATTTTCATAAATAATTTTTTTTTTTCGAAAGCATTTTCTTTAAAGTTCAACGACACACTCTCGGAGAAAGTGTATTACAACAAAACAAAAAATTAAGAAGAAGAAAGTTTTAATGGCGGAAATTAAATGATATAACCGCTATACACCGCTATCGTTTTGTTTTTGCAAATGTAAACAGAGAGACAATGTATACGTATGTACGTATGTGGTCAGTTAGTTGTTGTTTACAATTCTATTTCAATTGTTTTTGCTTGTTTTTTTTGCGACACTATGATCACTTATTCAGCACACATAAACAAACCCACTCACTCACCACACTACGTATGTATGCCACACAAGTGAAGTTAACAACAGATCCCCTCTAGGTGTTGTGTTGTGGTTTTTAACAGTTAAGTGAATAGCGGAGCAATTGTTTGCATAAAATTCCATTATTTTTGAATTAAATTTTCTTTTTTTTTTAGCAAATTGTGCAATTGTTCAAGTAAATTGTTTACAAAAAAGAAATTACTTTCACTTTCTTACGGTTGCGAAAGAAATTGGAAACAATAATAAAAAACAGTTTCGCAATAGAGCTAAAGCGTTTGCAGCCACAGTGTGTTTTTGGGTAAGGGGGATCTTCTCTGGGAAAGTTAATAAAGTTTGATTAAGTTTATTACTTTAATTTTATTATTTAACATATTTGTGGTATTTTACAAAACGAAACGTGTTAATGTGTGACATACTACGTAGTATAATATAATCATCATTATTGTGTTGACAAATACTTATACGCACTAGTTACAAGATAAAATAATTTTTTTAAACAAAAAAAAATTGTTGTTGTTGTTTTATTAAAAAATTATTAAATTTTGCAAATGGCTTCAAATTACAAAATAAAATTTCAAATTAAATCTTTAACGTGAGATTCAATAGAAACTCGAACTCAATTTGGGCAATTCACACAACTTTGTATCGTGTATGTTGTATTGAATACATTTGTTTGTTTGTGAACGCTCAATGCTATGCTGTATTGTGTATTTAGTGGCATTCAAACAATTTGATAGCCTGAAACCAACACAAGTTTTTAAAAACATATGAAAACATATACACATTTTTTTCATTCACAAAATTTGATAGCACAAAATCAATACAACTTTTAAAAACATATGGACAAAATGTGTATAAGTGTATCGAATTTTTACATGAAAATTATCAACAACAATCATACACTGTTGTATGTTCTTCCAACAATACAATGAATACAACGATACAACGGCTTTTGTGAATTGACCAAATGTGTATAAGTGTATCGGATTTTTATATGAAATATGTTTATTCTGTTACAATGAGTCCCTTTGAGGGACTAACGCATCCCACCGTCGAAATACCTGTGAGCATATCATGTGCTGGGCTTAGAGAGCAGACATTATGTATACCTCATATACAGTGAGCGCCAAAAGTGAGTAAACACCACTGAAATAATTCATTTTCTTAGGATAGCGAGCAAAGTAAATGAGTATAGCCGAATAAATGTCCAAAAATAAAAATGTTTATTTATTACTTCTAAAATGTTAAAACAAAAACAACAATTCATGATAAAGGAAGTTTTTTATACTTAAGAACATGAGAGAAAATTTAAAATTATAGTGGGTGTTGACTTACTTATAGCGCTCACTGTATGTATGTACACAGATTAGGGGCAATACAATATATTATATGGCCTCAGTACTTTCGCACCTCTTTATGAGAGTAATAATTATAATAATAGGGCTTAAGTAAACCATGCACTTTGAGGAGGCTGTCAATTCAACTTAAGCTACTATTAAGCCATAAAAGTTTAATAAAAAGAATCATAAAAAACCTTCTAGGCACACAAATATTCTTTTGAGAAAAATTGTTTTTAAAGAAAATTATTTTCTTTGACACTGTTACTATGCAAAGTTCCGTTTTAAATCTTTATCCTTTCTTATTGACCCATTATTATATTCATCCTTGAAATTTTTGTACATACATATATCCCATAGTTTTACATAGTTTTCCAACATATTGTTCAGCCATATGGTTTTGAAAATCTGAAAAGATTGTCTTAGGAATCCGCTAAAAATCCAGGTATACTTAAATTATCGTTTTGAAAAGAAACATTTTTAAAATCCGCTTAAGATTCAATATTTTAAACAGCGACTAAGTGTTGTATTAGCTATCCCTTGTGGCTTTAGCATTAACTCACGTCTTTAAAATTCAATTACGAATTACAGAGAACAACAGAAAAGGTACAGAACAGAATGAAATACGAGACAGTTGTGTACAAAATAATAGCAAATGGAATCTACTACAACATATGGCACACTAAGTGGCAACACAAGTGGTGTACGTGACACGAGAATTCCAGTGTCTTTGGTGGAATTTCACAATTTTACGTTAAAAGAGAAAAATAATCGCAAGTCATTTGTGAATCACATAGAGTAGCGATGAGTCTCCCTCCTTGTTTCATTTCATTTGAGAAATTAAAAATAAAAAAATAGTTTGAAATACTTTTGTGGTGAAATTCAAAAAAATTTAGATAGTAAACTCTATTAAAAATGTATCAAATTTGTTACACTTCGCCAGTCTTTTCAAATTTTGAGAGTTTCGTAATAGATTATAGAAAGAGATTAAAGACATTGGTCTTATTAGAATAAGTCCAATTCTTCTTGTAATAGATTACAAGAATACAAACATTTGTGGTGAAATCAGAGGGTAAACCCCATTAATAGTGATTCAAACTTGTTAAACTTCCCTAGCTTTTTCTAATTTCGAGATGTTAGTAACAGATTAGTGAAAAGAATTAATATATTGACTGTATTCTATTACAAAATTACAAAAATATAATAGCAGCCATGATGATTCAATAGAATTGCATTAATACCAGGAATTGCATTAATACATTTCTAGGAAAGGGAACCATTTTAAAGGTTGCCATTCGAAAGAAAAGCCATATAGGTTCCTAACGATATTCGTTTCCGCTCAAAATACTCGGTAGAGTTCGAGCTTTATTTTAGACTTTTTCTACCTGCTTTACATTTATTGTTCAGCCGATCTCTAGCCTTAAAATATGCAACGTGGTCAGGTAGCACGACAATTCCCATTTTCCGGAAGGAAAATCGGTTGCAGGAAATTGTTGCAGGGCAACATCGACATCTTTGAGCATGTATTTGATGTAGCGGAAATGAGGAGCTTTGCTGTATAACTCTCTGAAATTCCCTGGCAGCGTTGCCATTTTTTTGTCTTTTAAAAAACTTTTTATTTCTGGGAAAAAACCTTGTTTTTAGCAAGAAAAACTTTTTTTTTTACTAAAGTACCAAAATTTTAAAAAGAAAGTACCAGAGTCCGTTGAATCTGTTACTTTCAATGTTGGTGTTTCTTTGGTATCTTGCCCTGAAGTAAATATTTCGAGTTACTATTAAATTTATTGAAAAAAGTGTAAATTCAAATTTGATGAAAAAACTTGTTTTGTTAGAAAACAAATTTAATGAAAACTTTATTCGATCTCAAAAAACTTGGAAAAAAAGGGAAAACTTGGCACCTGGCAACGCTGTTCCCTGGGCAGAGGCGCTGTCTGATATTGCGTTGAATGTTCGTTATTGATATAATGCTCTCTAGGTGGCAGTTAATTATTATAATCGAGGGAAATGAAGTCTCTAAGTGTTGTAAAATGCGAAAATCTTAACTATCTTATATATAAAAATGAATGTGTGTTCGATTGTATGTTTGTATGTTTGAAGTTTATAGACGACTAAACGGCTGAACCGATTTTCTTGAAATTTTCACAGTATCTTCCTGTATGTCTGGAAGGAGTTATAGGCTACTTTTTATGTTGATATTCCAAATGAGCGAGGGGCCATGCCCATGTATACTACATGCTACATACTTAATATTTAATTGCATTTGAAATATATTACTCATACGCATAGTTACCCCTAAAGTATGCCATCTATGATTCCTGATGTATAAAACCAAAGAAAATAAAGTATAAAGAATGTGAATTTTGGTATATTTTGGAATATTTTTCAATTGTATATAAAAATGAAAGTTTGTTTGTATGTAACTTATAGAATCGTAAACTGTGTATTTGATCATGTTATGATCTTTAGCAAAGTTGTTGCGCATGAGCCGACGAAGGTTTCTAAGTTGACCAATTTCCGACAGGTGGCGCCATTGAAAATTACTAAAAATAAATTAAATCGTTAACTATGCATTCTTTAACAAAGTTGTTGGCCGGAGATTTCTAAGTTGGTACGATTAATTTCCGATAGATATCGCCGCGTAAAATTATTCAGAATGAATGACAAGCAATTGGTTGACCTACACCTCAAGCATGGAAGAAAAAGGAATTACGAGCCTCAGAATCAGACGAGCAAACAACATTGAGACCGGAAAATCTTCGAGTATTCTCAGGCCCGTTCGTCTGAATCATCTGGACAGCGGGAAATAATATCAATAAAATGATTCAAAACTAATTGGATATTTGTAATGTCTTTCCTTCAAATTTACTTTAATTGGTGGCGCAGCAACACGCGCAGGGTACAGCTAGTAATTTTTATAAATTACTAGATGCACACTTCATACCACCAACTAAAATAAATTTGAAGGAAAGACAATACACAAATATCCAATTAATTTTGAATCATTTTATTGCTTTTGTTCACCGTCGTCCAGATGAACGGGCCCGAATAGTACGCATTCGATCAATTTCTAATCTCACTTCTCGGTGTCCAAGTGATTCATGCGAACGGGTCTCAGCGGCATGTACCCGAAGATTTTCAAGTCTCAGTCTGAGGCTCGTAATGCTCTTTTCTTCCGTGCTTGAGGAAAGTGTTTCTTTAGTAGTTTTAACCTCTTCTGAGGGAGACCTTTCAATCTTTTTGC
Organism: Sarcophaga rosellei; assembly: GCA_930367235.1. Lineage (NCBI taxonomy): Eukaryota > Metazoa > Arthropoda > Insecta > Diptera > Sarcophagidae > Sarcophaga > Sarcophaga rosellei. Next base: position 6,079,370 of record OV884020.1, on the reverse strand, counting down.
ATAAGTTATCTTATAATCAAAATGAAACCAAAACTGCATGTTCTATTGACACTCTGGCCTGTGCTATAATCCTAAGCTCAGAGTCTAACTCAACTTTAAGCCAGCCTAGCTTTGATAGACAATCAGCCACTCTGCTATTTTTAATGAAGGCATGGTCACATAAATAACCAAGCGCAACATCTCATTTAGACATGACCGGCATTTTCTGATCAATATGGAATTTTTTGTTGCTGTAGCTATCCTGGAAATCTTGATATTATAGGAAGTATGTATAGGGAAACAAAAGTGGAATATTCAGTATGAACGGTTTCAACAGCACTCCATTCAGAAAAAGCATGCACCCTCTGGTGCGTAGAGTACAAATACAGTATAACCTTGATGATTTGCACAAAGATCGATTCGTTTACAACACTTACACCATTCAAGATGGCAAACAATCCTCTATAAATTGTTGTATTTGCCCACATAATTCAAATGCAAAAATATTTTTTTCTATTTTAAATTTGAAATCTGCAACAGGATATGCTTACATTGGCACCACCCGCTGTGAAGGTCACACAAAAGGTTACAATGTTTTCTACAATTGTTTTGAACTCAACTGTACCTCAAAAATTTATCTGCAATTATGTACTTTGTTCATTTAAGAATCAACTGTACTTTTAACGGTAATTTGCTTATTTTATTTCTATTTTTTTATTGAATAAGTGCTCATTTATCATACTCAACTGTATTTTGTTGCTCATTCGTTTGGCAGATTTGAAAAATATTTATTTTAATTTGATTAATAAAACAGCAACAAAAGTACATACATACATCCCCAAAAACAAATCTTAGCTGAACTCTAGAACTTTTTCTTTTTTAAAGATTGTTGCTGTTTAAAATGACGCATCACTGGCTATTAAAGGTTAAATGCTATGATAATGAATAATAAAGGCTTTGTGTTGTTGTTGTTGCTATTGCTACTTTTTTACACTCCCATACTTAGTCAATGGGAATTTCTGCTACATACACATACACGCTGACTGAATAAAATCCCCTTACTTATTGCATCCCTCTCTATACATCGTCATTTACACAAGCTTTGCTTACTGTTTTTTTGTTGTTTGTTGGAAATGAGTGGAGCACGCGGATACTCAATTAAAAAAGGAGAAAAAGAAAATAAAAGTAAACAATAACAATTCAACAATGACTGCGTTTAGTTTAACAGTGATGACGAAGTATTAAAAACAACAACAATAACAGCAAAAAAAAAACGGAAAAAAACAAACATGTTTTCACACAATTGTTTTTGTATTGGTTTGGTTTGGTTTGGTTTAGTTTTTGGTGCGAATTTTTAAATTCAAGCAAGAAGCGTTAAGAACCGTTAAAATTTAAAAGTAAAAATTAAATTTAATGAAAACTAAAATAATTATTGCAGTGTAAAACTAAACAGTTATGTTTATATATTTTAAATTATATTTATTTGTTCATAAAAAATAAACGTTTAAATTTTATATTAAAAAGAAATGCATAACGTCATGAAATTAGTTTTTATATACATATGTATGTATGTAATAAGCTTTTAAAAACATTTCCTTATTGCCAAGAAACGTTAGTAACCAGGAACTTGCAGTGAATCACCTTGCAGCAGCTGCTAAATATAAATATGCAGCATTCTGTGCATATATTTTCATGCTTCCATATATTTCTTTTTTTTTCCTTTAAATACTACCTACTTTTAATATTAAAGTGGAGTAGCAAAATTTAAAACAATTCAAAAAAAAAAAAAAAACGAGGATTACCTTAACATCAACAACGCCAGAAGATATTACAAAAAAATGTGCGTGTAAGCAACAAACAAACCAAAAATATGCTGGCAGGACGAAGGAATTCCTATACGTTTGTTTTCTTGTAACACAACTGTACTAATACAACAGCAGCATTATTTTTCTTTTAACTTTTAATAGGGGTTGCAAATTGTTTTTCTATTTCAAATTTTATTTCTTATTCAAACACAACTTTTAGAAATGTTTGAAACTTATTTCTACATTTCCTCAAAAGCTAATCAAGTTCTGAGTACATTTTCTTTGTTTTTGAAATAAATAAAATATTTACGCATAATTTTGAAATTAAAAGCGTTAAAATTCATACACTTTTAAATACTGTAACGTTTCCTTAAACAAAACACACTCATCTCTACAATAAGACTATTTAATCTCTTTAAGTACAAAAGAGTACAAAAAACTAGAAACTACTGTTTATAAACGTTTACTATACAAAAGCTAAAACGAGATAACCATACTGTAGTACAAAAAACTCTCTCTCAGTTTGTTTACACGCTCTCATTCGTTAGCAATACATAATATGGCAACACTTTTTGAAGTGAAAACAATGATGTGTTTTTATAAATCATTGTATAGCGTTTGGTTGTATGTTTGCTTTGCAGCATTAATATGGTACAACCACAAGTTTGTTTTACACCTGCAGTGGTACCCTATTGTGATACTATTTTAATTTTAGCCCCCTTTTTGCGCTTTTTTGAAAAAATTGAAATTGTATTGTACTAAAAACATCATTTTTTCAATTTAGCTCGTTTTAGCTCGTTTTTCATTTTTCTTCACGCGTTTGGTGTCCTAAGAGTTGGCATCACTGTTTACGTGCGTTGATTTTATACGAAAACAGTGTTGGTATTTTGTGATGTTGGTAAATCCTACGACAGTTTTAAATCTACCAGCAAGCGTGCAACACTTAAAACGCTGAGCGTTGACGGTTAGAAAGCATACGATTTCTTCATACACTTACTATACTTTGTGTAATACATTTTTGATTTTGTTTTAAAAATCGTCATCATAATATTATTATTGTTGTTATCGTTGTTTAAACTTAAGAACAATATTGCAATAAAAAAGAAATAATAGCATTTTAATATTTCGTAATTGTATATAAAACTTGCATCAGCTCGAAGTGTTAACAATAATTTTAAATATTTAAAATAAAAATATAAATTTTAATAAAACAAAAAATTCTTTAACAAACTAAAGAATTTTAAGTGCAAAATCAAGCAACGCTGTTAAATATTTTAACACTCTTTTGTTCTCTCTCTCGGTTGTATTGTAAACGTCGTATGACTAAGAAAATTAATGACAAAACAAAGTGCGCATAAAAATATTAAAGAGAGCACAGAACGTATTTAATTTAGAAAAAATAAAAAAAGAAAACAAGCAACCAAGTGTTGAAAAAATTAAAATAATAATAATTAAAGTGATATATTGTTTGCCAATTAAAGTGTTAAACACTTAAATTAACAAAAAAAAAAAAAAAATCAAAACAAACAAAATGGATACTAGCAACACTGCAACGCTTAATACAGCCAGCCCGCAACAAGTAATAGAAACAGCCGTAACAGCAACTCCCTCAACACCCACACCTGCCAGTTTAGCAACAAAAATAACCTACTCGCAGCCAGGATCGCCTGTACCTTCAAATAGCAATAACAGCAATGGTTCCTCAAATACTGCCAATAGAAGTTCCAATGCAGCTTACAATACATCTCCACCCACCACACCCTCATCGAGTTTATCTACGCCCAAGAAAAACTTTTTGGACGCTGTTATGCTGCAAACCATACGCCAGAAATTGTCAACACCTGGTGGTGCCTTTGAATTGCAATCGCTTAGCCTGAACTCATCTTTGGATTCGGCGGTGAATGTCGTGAAGGAACGCTATTTAATTTGTGCCAAACCTAAACATATACCTGCCGCCGCTTTTGCCAAAGCCCCCTCCTGCTATCGTCATTTGGTGGACATGAATATGTCCAATCTCAAGTGTACCGATGTCTATACCGGTGAACAGTTCCTGTGTAAAGTGATCAATGAACCTTTAAATAAAGTCCAAGAGGCCTACTTTAAACTGCAGCAAGAATCCCAGCAATGCATCAGTACTATTTATGGCCACCAGTTGATCAGGGGCATCAAGGATTTAGTGCCTTTAAATAAACAACGTACTTATGTTATATTGGATGCTCCAACACCCGTCTCGCCCTGTGATACCACTGTCGGTGTGTTTGAGGACTTACACACTTACCTGCGCGATAAACATCGTTTGGCAGAAGCTGAAGCCCGTTCATTATTCCATCAGATCTGTGAAACGGTGTTAGTGTGTCATCGAAATGGCATTATTTTAAGGGATCTTAAGCTGAAACGTTTCTTTTTCGTTGATGAAGCTCGGTAAGATTTTCCATTAAACTTAATTTTCTTTTAAAGTACCACTACTACTAAGGCGTCCTTTTCTTTGGATTGTTCCTCTGCCTCTAAAAAACTCAGTACCAGGATTAGAGTAATTGAGGCAACAGGAAATGTGTTGAAAACTAAATTATTTAACCCACTGTACACTACAAGTTTGCAGAGCTTTTTCTATTGCCAATTGAATGCTTGTTTATATCCGCTTTTGACGAAATTTTGCTAATAATTGCTGAAGTTGAGCTGAATTTGGAAAATGTTTACGACATCAATACTGGCGACTGTCCGATGCATGCTGGTAAGGCTTAATGTACAATTTCCTTGACAGCGCCGATATTGACTGTTGCTTGACCGGGACGTACATATAATACTAACTTTTGTTACCAACCCAAACAACTTACATAACTTACTTTATTCCTGACTTAATTATTTTCAAATTGTAGTTACTTTGCATGACGTTGTATTTAAAAAGATAATTGAACGTAAAATGCGACCCTATACGTTGCGATTAGTTGTGAATCTTGATTAAAGTATATACCTAACCAAATGTAACGATAAAGGTTGGTCAGCTGTTGGTCGTTGGTTCGTTAAAGATCAAAGGATTTTAATTTTTTATTCAATCAACAACCAACACGTTGCTACCAGAACCGTATACAAGAAAAGTTGGTTGAAAAATCGAAACGTGTGGAGGAAACCGCTTGTTTTTTCAACTATATTGTACTACTAATTGCAAGGTATAGGAAGCGCGTTAGATATAAGATATATATACATATAGGAATATGTATAGACTGGTCTGTAGAAATTATAGTGAAATACTATATCTGCAGAGCCTTTATGAATCAAAAGTATTTTGAAAAATATCTATCCCTCCTTCCCCCACTAAAATTCCTTAACAAAACATTCTTTGTTTTTAATTCCAAAAGATTACATACCTTTACAGATCTTTATAAAAAATATTCATGCATAAAAAACACGCAAAACATAAATTCTCTTCTCTTCAAACTCTTAATCGCTTACTCTCTCTCTCAATCTTACGCACGCACACATGTACGAATTTTGTTTCATCAATAATATAAAAAAAACATTGACAGCATTTACAACATAGTATAACTATGGCAACACCAGCATTTTTAAACTCGTTATTGCCATTAACACACAAACATTGAGAAAACCCTCAAAAACAAAAAAAGCAAAAGAAAACACAAAACGAATGTGCGAGTATGTATGAAATGAAACAAGCAACAACAAAAAACTACTGGCAATTTCAACAAGTAAATATTGCTCTGTCTATTAGAAAAAAAAATGAAAAGAGAAACATTTCATATACACAGTGAGCAAGAAAATTGTAGTTACAGTCATGCTATTAAATTATCGACTTGGAATGTTTGTTTCATTCTCAGTGGCATTAGCAATTGGAAATTTAGTAAGAATTTATTATTTTTCTTAGGAAATTGCTAATTTTGTGACAAATTGTAAATTATTAGTCACAGCTTTTTTGGAAGATTAGAGAAAGTTTATTTAATTTTTTTTTTAAATAAATTTTTATTTATTTCTTTACTTAAAACATACATTTTTCTTATAAATTTCTATTAATTTTTTAAACTAAATTAAAGAATTTAATTTAAATATGAATTTAAATTAAGATTTAAATATGCCTTTGATCTTGTGAAGATTCCATACTTTGTAACCGAAAAATTTTATTATTTGAACATTCACATTTCACTTAACTTATTTTTGTTACAAACTGTTGTTATGGCAACATACGCTGCAATAACATTGAACACACAAATGAATAAAAAAACACGAACAAAAATAATGTTGAAATCAATACAATGAAATACTCAAAAAATTAACGCCAACAACAAATACCACACCGCCACCACCACCGTCAGTCTGACTACATGATGTTGCTGTGAGGGCCAACAATTACAAAACCTACTACAACAAAACCCAATTAATACACGAAGAGTAGTAGTTGTTTCTTTCCTACAATTCTCACAATATAAAACGGCAGTATGAATACGCATACAAACACTATCAAACATGCTGTCTGTGTCACCCGCAAAATTGTAAAATATGATTACAAACATCCACCCCACCAACTTAACATGCTTTGCTTACCTTGAAACAACAACAAGAAAAAAAGCAGAAACAAACAAAAAAAAAACTTGATTCTTGAATTTTAAAATGTGTAAACGGCTGCAAAATTGCATTTTGTATTTGTATATTACCAAACAATTTAAACATAATGCAACCAAGCCAGTAAATACATACGTAAGAGAGTCAGAGAGATTGGTGGTGAGCTAAATATGTATAGAGAATGAGTGTAATTTAAGGTGATACTGTATTAAAGAGTTGAGTGTTAAATTTATATGGAGCAATGATTGTAAATATTAAAACACAAAATTTTTTAATGTTGTTGCTCAATTAAATTTTACACTCGCAAAATATAAAAGAGAGATAGAGACAAGACATATATGTATGTATTTTAGTTTTGTTGTTTATTTGGAAATATTGTATTTTTTGTGAGTTATATGAAGTCAAATAACCTTTTTCTTTTGTTTTTCTTGCAAAATTGAGAGAGAGAGAGAGAGAGAATATGTTCTTTTAGCATTGTAGTTAAGTTGCTCCCATGCCGTTATATGGAGCAATGTAATGTAACACCTCTTTGTTGTTACTATTAGGGTTGTTCTGAAGTCTTGCGCTTTATTTCTCCTATATATGGAGCTGAATAATGCAAGGCACACGTCTGTTCTATTCAAAGGACTTTTTTCAACTGAATTCAAGTATAAAAATAAAGTTGTGTGTCGTTTTAGTGTGTAACCATCATCCAGTTTTACTATATAATGAAGTTGTCCTAACTTGCGTAGTACAGTTCCAAGTTTCCATATCGTTTTGTTGTTTCGAATATGAAGGACTTGTACTCTCTCTCCCACGCTTAAGTAGCGAACTCCTGGAATTTTTATAACTTGGTGGTCCTTCTTTATTGGTTTTAAAGCATCTAGTCTTATTCGTATTTGTCTTTTGAGATACAGTTCAGCTGAACTTTTACCACAGTTAAGTGGTGTTGCGCGATACCTTTGAAGAATATCATTTATTTTTCCCTGTAATGAACCTGGTTCTGTTGACATGGCTTTTAATTTGCGTTTCAACGTTTGAACCGTACGTTCAGCCAATCCGTTTGTGCTGGGATGTCCTGGCGCAATTAATTTTTGAAAAATTCCATTTTGTATACAATATGTTTTGAATTGCTGGCTGGTGAAGATTGATGCATTGTCTGATACCATAATTGATGGAAAACCGTGTGTAGCAAATATGTCCGATAACAGCTTTAATGTATTTTGAGTAGAGGGTGCTTCGCGTATAAATCTGAACTCAGCCCATTTCGATTTTGCGTCAATCACAATCAAGAAATTGTGGTCCTGAAATGGTCCCGCGTAATCTAAATGAATTCTTTCCCAGTTGTCATCCGGTTCCTGCCATTGATGTAGTGGGACTTTTGGCGGCTTATTTTGAACTTCAAGGCAGCATTTAGAAGATCTTACAGTTTTTTTCAATATCTCTGTCAATTCCCTTCCAGTAACAGTACATCCTCGCGAGCTGCTTCATCCTAGTTGTACCTGGGTGTGTGTGATGTAATTCTTTCAGAATTCTCGTCTGGAGGCTTTTTGGAATAAGCACCCTTTGTCCTTTAAATATGATGCGTGACGTGGTCAGATCCTTTTCTAAAAACGATTTCGTAATCGAAGCTTGCTAAAAATTCCGCATATCGCAGTAATCGGGATGAGTTTAATGAAAGCTGCTTCGCAATTTGAACACCAATAGAATTTTGAATCCTTCTGTAACAGTCGCCGTAATGGATATGTCACTTCCGACATGTTGGGTATAAATCTGGCTTAGTACGTAATCATGCCTAAAAACCTTTTGACATCATCTCCTTAACTGGTCGCGGCATATCCATAATTGCTTTTACTTTCTTTTCTGATTTTGAAATTTTGTTAAATTGGATGGTGAGTCCCAATTAATCTATTTGTGTCTGAAAAAACGAACATTTGTTCTTATTTAGATGCAAATCATTTTGTTGCAGGCGCTTGAGGCACTCAATTAAGTTTTGTTGACATTCAATTTTTGTGGTGCCATGAATAATAATGTCATCGAAATATGACATTGTTTTGTTCAATCCACATAGAATTTGCTCAATAATACGATTGAACTCAGACTGAGCGGTTTTTATGCCAAAGGAAAGACGGTTAACTCTATAAGTCCCCTTGTGGGTAGACATCGTCTGTATTTCTCTTGATTCGGGGCTTACTTGAAGATGAAGATATGTACAGGTCTAGACGACAGAAATACTTAGAACCCTTTAGACTTTTTAAAATTTCATCAATTCTGCGTATGGGGGTAGTTTGCGGAAACCAGTTGAGGATTAACGCCTGGTTTATAATCAACGCAAAGTCGAATACCTCTATCCGGTTTCGGAATAATTACAAGTGGTGAACCCCAATCAGTTCTTTCACACTTAGATATTATGCCGGCTGCTTCTAAGTCATTTAATTCCTTTTCTACGCGATCTCGAAGAGCATATGGAACCTCTCGTTCCTTGAAAAATTTTGGTTTTGAATGTTCACGTAGTTGTAATACGACTTCATAATTAGGGACACATCCTATCTTTTCTGTAAATACATTTTTGAATTCATTTTCAATATCTGAAATTGTGCGTATTGTATTTATTGTTATTGAATTAATGTCATTAATGTTATTGTTGTATTTGTCGACTTGTTGAAGGTTTATTCCTAAATGGCGAATCCATTTTCGTCCCATGAGTGCATCATATTCACTAGGCACTATGTACATTTCCTCATTTGTTGTTAAATTATTGTATTCAACCTTTACGTTTACCTTACCATCAGGAATAATAATATTCTTGGTATACGAACGGAAGACAATTTTTGAGGGTTGTAAAGGTTCGTCGATTTCTAATTTCCTATACTGGTTTCATGGAATTAATGTAAAACCAACACCAGTGTCCACTTCAAATTTTTGACGCCGTTCATTTATTTTTACTTCGACACTTCTCAGCATTATAATTATAATTTTGATTTGAGAATATGTCAACAATGTTGTTAATACCATAGACTTTATTAATAGATTCATCATTATCAAAATTTCCTTTGTTTTTTGAAGATTTAATTAATGTTGTAATACATACCTTTTTTACGTGTCCTTTTTTCCGCATGAAGCACATTTGAGGTTATGTGCTTTAATTCGACAATCTTTTGTTCTGTGGTTATCCTCGCCACATCGTATACACACGTGGTCAATTCTCAATTGGCTAAAGTTTATTCTGGATTTTGACTTACCTTGTGATTTGGAACAGTTTCTGGAACGATATTTCTGGCGACTTGAAGTCCTGTGTTGAATTTTGTTAACGTCAATACTGATGTGTTGTTTACCATCCAGTTCACGGCTATCTATTTTTGACGCTTCTAGTGTCAAGGCTCGCTGTACAATGTCCTCAAATTTTGCCGCCTTGTGCTGTAGTAATTGTTAACGTATTGAGTTATCTTTGATACCTCGAATGAATTGCGCTCTTAGAAAAATAGGTGATATATCTGCACTGCAATCACATGTAGGCACGAACTCACATTGGCTAATGTCGCGGCGCAATAGGGCTACATATTCAGGAATAGTCTGCTGATCACTCTGGTACGTTGACAAGAATCTGTGTTGGCTGACCAGGATATTCGTTTTTGGGCATAAATATGTTTCCAACTTGCTTATTAACTCTTCATAGTCAACTTCGCTTATTGACTTAGGGGCCACCAATGAAACCAATAATTTGAAATATGTCGATCCAATTGAATTCACTAACATTTGGTGGCAATTTTTTTTATTTTTAAAAACTCCCTTCATACCCAAATAATTTGTAAACCTTTGGTGGTACAGTTTAAAGCTTTCCTTGTTTTCATCATAATTTTCAAATGGCGGCAACAGCACTTGTAATGGCTGCGCATTCTGGCTTTGTTGTTGTGAACTGGAAACTTCTCGAAAATGTTGTAGAAGGTTATGTTGATATGGGGAGACTCCGTCCAATTATTCTCCAATCCATTCAAATTAATCAATTTACTTAATTTGGAACTCATGACTTAAAAAAAAATGTTAATTTAATAATTGTGCAGGTATTTTTCACGGAAAAAAAAATGTGAATGTATATCAAAAAAAAACTTCTTTTTTCTTTTTCCTCGTCGCCACTTTTATATATTGAGCTGAATAATGCAAGGCACACGTCTGTTCTATTCAAAAGTCTTTATTCAACTGAATTCAAGTATAAAGGCCGTGTCAGGTAAAACTTTTGCTTCGCTTTGCGTTACATATACGCTTTGACATTTGAGATAAATGTACATGTTTATATGGCACTTGTCACATAAACTGCTTTTAACGCAACGCAAAGCGAAAAGTTGGGCATCTCTCATCTTTTTGCGCGCTTTGACAATCAGCTGTTGATTATTCAGTAAATATTTTTGGCAAATTTTATTGTTTTAATATTTTTCTTTAAATTTAAGGTTTTTTTGTTATTGTTTTGTTTATATTATATTAAAAAAAAAAGATGTAAGTGAATTTTATTTTTTGGAAGAAGTACTTAATATAATTTTACTTAGTAAAAAAACTTACGCGCCAACCACTTTTAAAAGATAAACAAACAACGCGAGTGTTGTCAAAGTTTTGGTTGTGTCATACACCTTTTGCTTTACGCTTTTCTCTCAAAGTTATAAACGTCACGCAAAGCAACAACGTTTTATCTGACACCAGCGTTGCCAGAATTTTTTTGAAAAAAACTTATTATTTTTGGGGAAAAAACTTTTTTTTACCAAAAAAAACTTGTTTTCTACAAAAGTTCCAAAATGTTTAAAGGAAACACGGAAGACCGGTACCCTCTATTGATGTTTTTTGCTACTTTTGCCCGGGACTAATAAAATACTTAACATTTCCTTTAAAAATGTAATTATTGCGTGTTATTATGATTAAATTTATTGAAAAAAAATTTTAAATTAATTTCGTCGAAAAAACTTGTTTTGTTAGAAAACAAATTTAATGAAAACTTTTTCGCATCCTAAAAAACTTGGAAAAAAAGGGAAAACTTGGCAAATGGCAACGCTGTCTGACACGGCCTTAAAAATGGCTTACAGCTAATAACAAAAAAGGAAGAAAGGGATAGATAATACAGGTAGTGTTACCAAATATGTTAATTAATATTGGGACATAACAATTTCTAATTAAATTCTTACAGCGGTGTAAATTAATATGTTTATTATTTGTTTTTTTTTTATTGAATTTTTTTTTTGCAAACTTTTTGAACAACCTTCGTATTGTATTACTTTTGACACTTGTGTAATTCTGGTTTTATGATTGTTTGTTTTTTTCGTTATTTATTTAATCAATGTGTAGCAACCATCATATCATATGGTTGGTATTGCAATAGTATTTAAACAATCATTTATACGCTCAATTTTACTTAACACACAGCCCTCGCACTATTGATTATTTATTTTTGGTTTTTTTTTCGGGTTTTTGACATTTTCGTAATAAAAATTTCAATTTTTGTTTTGTTTTTTGATCAACAGTATTTGCGAGTGAGTGTGTGTGTATATACATATATATATGAGTATGGGAAGGTGATGTATTGATATTTTTGTGTCTATTGGTGGGGGTAAACGAGGTCATATTTGTGAAACATTGCGGCCTGTAGCCCTGCAGCATTAAATATATATATTTTTTTTGTTGAAATATTAAATATTTTGTAACACTGTTGATATTTTTAAAGTACATACTTTTATTAAAAAAATAAATTGAAAAAATAAAAATTGCTCGCCTTAACGAAAATGCTTATGAACGAGCAAAAATTTTGTACAAAATGAATAAATTTTTAATTTTAATTCTTTTTTAATTTGTTTTTCAGCTTTTTTGAATTTAATCATCATTAATGTCATTATGTTGATTATCGTTTATATTTGAATAGAATGTTTAAGGTCATTGAACACATTGCCAGCAGTAACCCTGACTGTGTCTTTTTTACGTTTTCGTTATTCATTTTCTTTAAAGCAAACAAAATATTTTTCTATTTTTGAATTGTGAAAATAACAAATACATTTTTATTTATTTATTTATTTATATCCCATGATAATATCTGGATCAAATGATCACAAAAAATTATACATAATTTTAAAATACACCATTTCCCGTGTAAAACCTACACGATCTAATATACATACATATTTTAATTGAAACCATTATAAAATTACTATCTTAGCTCATACTTTTCTTTTATTCTTTTGAAAGCGTATACAATTTGTAATGAAATTTAAATGTTTTAAGGCGGTATTTTGTCCTGGTGACCAGCGTTGCCAAATCTGCAGATTTATCTGCATTTTGCAGTTTTCCTGAGCATTGAGCAGTTTTGAAGTTTTTTGTTTAAAAAAGTAAGTTTTTCTGTAAATTATGCAGATTTTGCAGTTTTTACATTTAAATTTTTTACTTTTAATTTTGTTATTTTAATTCCGATTTCTAAACCCATAATTATGAAAAATAACAATAAAAGTATTTTTAATTATGTCGTTTTGTGCCAAATGTAGTAGAAATGAACTACATTCAAGAAACAGATGATGAGTGGCGTGAACTACTGCACATTAATTTTGAAGACTTGGGTTTATTAGAAGTAGAAAATATTGAAACTTTTTGGGAAGTCATATTTAAAACAAAACGTGGCGACGGAACTAAAGCTTTTCCTAATTTAAAAAAACTGGTATATGCAATTTTGTCAGTACCTGTTGCAACTGCTAATGTTGAAAGAATTTTTTCACAAATTAATATTAATAAAAATAAAACTAGGAACAGATTAGAAGTGCCAACACTGTGTGGCATTTTAAGAACTGAAGATTTTCTTAAAAAAATAACAGTAATTGCGGCAATTTCGTGCAGTCAAAAGAAATGGCAATCAAATTTACCAAAGAAATGTAGAAATCTAATTAGTATTAAGTGCCAGGAGAAATTAACTCAATTTACGAAAATGCATGTTATTTCAAATACTTTTTATAAAACTGAATTATATTTTTTATTATATGCATTTAATTTAATTTGTTTTGTTGTTTTAATAAAAAATATATCAACTGAATTATAACTTTTTTTGGATGTGCAGTTTTTTCAGTTGAAAATCAGTTTTTTTTCTCTAAACTTGCAGTTTTTGAAAAAAAAATTATGGCAACGCTGCTGGTGACATAAAAAATTGCAGTACTTTTTATTTTTGATACTCGTTATTTGTTAAAATTATGAAATTACTCCCTATGGTTCCACAATTGACGTTAAAGCTACATTCTTACTTATAACATTCGACCATCTGCTTATCAGATTGACTAAGCAAAAATTATACTTCACTTATATAATATGATGAAATGTTAGCGAAAGATTTCAAAATCTATATTATGAAATTGCTTTATTTTACATATAATCAAGGAAAATTTAATGGAATTGTTTAATTTTCAAAAATTCACAGTTTTTTTTATAATTTTGACATTTTCAAACATTTATTAAAAATTATTGATTGATTACACATGTTAGTTTACTTAACAATTGTCCAAAAACAAAAAAAAAACAAAAAATTCTGGGGTTTTTATAGCAATTGACAATCAGTAGGAAAGGAGGAAGCAGGAACCTATTTGCCTAATTCAATCGCATTGTAATTCGTGGATACATTTTTTTATTTTTTTGCATATGAGGACATTTTTTTCGGTTGCCTTCTAGCAACGCAACTGCAGCTCTGTTGCTTTGCATAATCGAATAATTATACATTTCACCATCAAAAGAAATCTTAGAAGTATTTTCCTGAAGATATTTCAATTTTGGTTGCTTAATTTAAAACTGAAAATATATTTAAAGGATGTAAATTAATAAGAACTGTTTGCGCAACAGCGGTTTATTTCTTTTGAATCTGTTCTTTAAAATTTATTATGGCAACCTTTTATAATTTAGTCCTGGCAGTTAATTATCCATTCATTAATTCTATTAAAATGTAAACAAAATACTGCTTTTTCTCTCTCCTCTGTCTTTGACTTTAACGAACTGCTATCTCTTTATTTGTTTGCCTCTCTTTCTATAAGCAATTTTGCTCTTGCTTCATTCTAAAAAAAACTAAAAACAATAACTAAAGTAGCAAAGAAAAAAATTCAACGAGGTCATCCATCCATTGTAATTGTCTCTCTATTTGTATGTCAATTTAATGTGCTAGTGTGTGTGTGTATGTTGTTTTACTTCTTAAACATCTCCGTTGTTTGCTCTTTTTTTAAAACTTACTGTTTTTTTTTGCTTGGTTTCTTATTTTAGTTCATGAAGTTTATAACTTTTAATGCTCTTCTTCAGTTGTTATTGTTGTTTTTTTTTTAAATTATAAATTGTTATTGTATTTTTGTATTGTATTGATATCAGGGTCAGTTCGAGGTTTCATATTGTGTATTCACACTTCACACATACATACATACACACATAAGCACTCTTGCACTTATATTTTTTGTAATACTTGTTGAAATTGTATTTTTTAAGCTTTTTGGGTGTTGCTGTTGCTGTTAAAAAAAACACAGTTGTTTAGCCGAGTAGTATGAGTGTGTTTGTGTGTAAGTTTTAAGTTAATAATCATTAAATATTTAATACCCAGTATTTAATATTTTTTTTCTATACTGAAATGATCTTGCTGGCAATGAATTTATTACAACATTTTCATATGTTGTAGGGGCGTTGTTGTTTTTTGTGTTTCTCTCTCTCTCTCTCTCTCACTAGGTTGTATATTTCACGGTAATTTGTGTGTGTGTGTAATTCTGTTTTAGCCATTTGATATGAGTGACACACTAATGTTAGAGGTATTAGAACATGAATGGCAACAACAGCAACAACAAGAACAGCGATAACAGTTCAAATTCAATTGCTGCTGTCTGTGGTAGACGTTGTCGTGTCGTATACATAGTTGTCGTTGTGTTGTAGTTTTGAAGGCATTCTTTTATTACAAAAATTGAGGTCAATAGTTGAATAAGTAAGAAGAATAACAGTATACTAATTGTACTCTTATTATCTTTGGAGAATATAATTGTAAAATATTGAGAAATTGTATTATATTTAGTAGAGTCTACTAATAATTCTAATTCCTTTACTAATTTCTTTTTTTTGTGTATATTTTTAGGACGAAACTTCAATATGAGAGTTTAGAAGGCTCCATGATACTCGATAATCCAGAGGACGATACATTAAGTGAAAAAATTGGCTGCCCTTTGTATACTGCCCCCGAACTGCTGTGTCCCGAACCCACGTACAAGGGTAAACCAGCTGATATGTGGGCCTTAGGCGTTATCCTATACACTATGTTAGTGGGCCAATATCCCTTCTTTGAGAAGGGCAACAGTAATCTGATTACGATAATACGTCAATGTTTTGTACAACTGCCCGGCCATTTGTCACGTTCAGCCCGTTGGCTGTTGTTGGCTTTATTGCGAAAGAACACCAATGATCGAGTGCCTGTTGAGCATATTTTCCTATCGCCGTGGCTTAAGGAACAGAAACCCTTTCATATGTACATACCAGTGGATGTTAAAATACCCGATGACGAGGATGACTCTTTGACAAATAGTGAAGCCATGAATTGTATGGATTTTGTAGAGGAAGATGGTGTACAACCTTTGGACTATTCCTGTACCGCATTAAGTCTGAATTGCGATAACATTTCTTATGCCGAAATGGGTTGACAGCTATGTCGTATACCCATTTAGCAAACGGCTGTGGAGCATTTTTAATGAGCTCATAGCTAAAGAAAGTTTTTTTATTTATTTAAAAGACTTTAAACCCTTTTACGGCGCTGGCGTGCCAAACAAACAAGGAGTCTTTTTGTTTTCTTAAGTAGCCCTTCGCCTAACGCCGCCTTACTAAACTCCTTGTTTGTTTGGCTGTCTTCATTTTCTACTCTACACCACATAGACGTCAGCAGTTAATGGTGTCGTCGAAATCGTCATCCCTGAAGGTCCACCTACGGCACCTTCTTCAAACATTTCATCCCATACAATGAGAGAGTGTGAGACTGAGCCTTACATCAACGAGATACAATGGCCCCCCTTGAATGTTTTAAGCAAAGGCGCCGTGTCTCTTAAAAAAAAGATACAATCCTTCCAGAGTTCTCTCCAACCTTTTAGGAAATAGATGCGTTGGTTTTTTATTGTATAATAAGAAAACATAAGTTGTTGAAATTTTATTTTATAATTTGTAGTCAAATATTATTATTTTTATTTTATCTTTTTTGTTAATACTCTGTTGCCTTGAATTTTTTTTAAATCAAAACCCCCATTTAAAACACAAGAAAAAAAATAAACAAAAACCAAGCAATTGTGAAGTTTTTGCAGCTCTTCCAAGTTATGACTTTGAAAAAATCATGAAAAAAATGTTGAAGCCTTTAAAAAATTGTTTTAAGTTTTGTAATTAAAAAAAAAAACACACTAAAATGAATATTTTTGGTTTTAAATTATTGCTGTCTTTGTATATAAAAATAAATAAATAATTAATTTAAAACTTTAAAATTGTAACAAAAGAAAAAAAATCAAAACACCCCACTCCAATCCTGTTTTATATAGAAAAATATGAGAAAATTATAATTGAATTGAGTTTTTTTAATTAAAAAAAAACAGAAAAACAAAAACACAAAAAAAAAAATTGAAAAATATAGAAAAAAGAAAAAATTTACTTTGCAAAACAATAAATAAAAAAATAATTTGATCTCATTAATAATTCAAATGAAATTTTGTTTTTATTAAAAGAAAAGCCAAAACTACTGACTGAACTTGGTTTAAACATCTTAAAGTTGATATCTGTAAAATCGACGTCTTTTACCATTTCACAAGAATTTATTGTCGGTTTCCAGACATGAGCAACGACTTCTGCAGAAACTGTAAAACTCTCAAGTACACAGAATTGACTAGTAAAAGGTCTTTTAGATTAAATACACATCTTCATAGAGTTACACGTAGTCACTATTGTTATTGTAATTGAACCCACTATACCACTTCGAAAAAAAAAAACTTTAGTATGCTCCCCGCTTTTTCAACAATATAAAAAAACGGGAAGTTTTCTTAAAATGTGACCTTGGTGCATTGTAATTTCCAAAAATGCAATGGCAACCTTAATAAAGTATGAGTAGGTGCATGTGTTTATTCAAATACCATGAATATGTCAAAAATGTTTATGAAAATCAAGGCCAATCACTCTCTTTACATTCTTCCCCAATAAAGAGAGCGTTCACATTGTCGTCTCCCCACCCGTCTTCACTATTAAGTATAGACGAACACTGACGCACGCGACTTTTTATTAAATCGCATTACTTCAATGAACTTGAAAATGTAATAAATATCGTCATCGCTATCATTCATAATCTATTGGCCAACGTACAATATCGTTTTTATTAAAATCGTATGTGAGTACGAAAGTGTTATATTATGCAGAGAAGCCTCCGCTATCAGTAAAAAAAAAAACCATTATCGCAAGGGCACTACTGTTGTGTTTCGTGTAATAAAATAAAAAATAAAATCATGTGAATTGAAGCAACAACCAACCGCCGTTAATTATCGTATCAAATGCATAAATTAAAAAATATTCCACTTTTCTCTAGAAAGAGAAAGAAGAAAATAGAATTAGCAATTCGTATAGAATATTACAGTATGCTTTAGCTAAGCATTTATAAAATTCTAATTATTGAACATGTGGTTTTAAGTCCAGTTTAAAAAAAATTTAATTTCAACAAAGTGTGGAGAAAGGCAGTGCGAGGAAAAGGTAAGTGATAAAACATATTTAGAAATTGTATGTATGTATGTATATATAGTGCACGACATATTGGTTATTTATTTCTATCTTCATCTGTAAAGGGGGGCTGAGGTGAGCGGAATACAGTACTCACATGCGAGCAAACATGTATTCAATTATAGGCAGAGTAGTCAACTTTTCAATTACAAAAATCACAAAAATGAAAAATCGCGTTTTCATAATAACTTATAATGAAGTCCTAATAATAAAACGAATATATTTTAATATTAATTAAAGTTAAAAAAGAAATGTGTTTTAAGGAAAAATAACTCGAAGAATACCTAATAAAATAAAAAAGCAATTGAAATTTTAACTTTACTGACGATCAGCTGAGTGAGGAATGGCAGCCTCTACCCCTCTTTTACGAATCTTTCAGTAAAGTGGAAACAAATGTTTAGAAGGGCAAACCGGGCGAAAGGCAGAATAGAGAAAAAACAAAGACTTCATATGCCATATGGCATCTAACCTTTCATTTAGTAATTACAACAGAAAACTTGAGTCTTTCATCAGACTAATCTGAGGGTAGTAGGACTATTGTTGGTTCAAAGTGCTTCTGTTCCGAAATCCAATATATAGATTCTGTGACGGAAAAAGCCTGTGTAACGTTAATGAACCTGAGAAGGAAATAATGCAATGCTTAGCAAGTACTAGGCGAAGGATATGATGTGTATATCAAAAATACGCCCAGCTTTTCTCAAAAAATTTCGTTTGGTCATTGAAGGAAATTTAACACAATTTAACAATATCTCCCGACTTGTTTCTTTAAAATGAAAATCGCATAAATTGTTCCAAAAGCATTAAATTGACCACACTTAAACAAACGTTGTTTGATTTCAAAGTCATATTGCGAAAATTGTCGTTGTCGTCATCTTCGACGACGTCGTCGTTGCTAATCGCCTAATCACAAATACAAATTTCTCACCTTTTGTTTTGCTTCATTATTTCTACACACACACACACACTCACACATTTGATGTTTCAATAAAATAAAATTTTGTTGTTTCTTTCTCATTTTCCCTCTCTCACTCTCTTACTAATTATTGATCTCTTTTTTATTGTTTGGTGTGTTTGTTGTTTGTATTTTGCAAAATAAAATGAAATAAAATTTTTATGAATAGTATTTTGTTGTTGTTGTTGTTGCTGTCAAATTAAATAGACAGTTTTTTTTGTGGTTTATTTTTGTACACACACTATTTGTCTGTTTATGATATTATCATTGACGGTTGTGTGGTTAGTTGTTGTTGTTGTTAGTGCTGATGCCGATGCTATTGACGATGATGATGAAATTTTACTTCCGTTCGTACTGAGAAAATGTATTCGACATTACAATTTTAGAATTTCAAATTTATTTTCCAATTTTATAATAAAGCATGTACAACAACAATTTGCTGTAAGAAAAATTTATTGATTTTCAAAATGCCCAGTTGATGGATATGGTAACATTAGGCGAATTTTGAATTTTAAATTGAATATTTAAATTTATTTTTATTGTATATTATTTTAAGTATGTACATACATACATATGTATTTATATAATATTAACGAATTTTTTTACTTTGAAACACAAGAATGTGTGATTTTCATAACCTAACGAGTTTCATAGTTGGTAAAATTATAAATAGGCCCCTAAACTCAAAGTAATAATTATAAAAATAATTAACTTGTTTTCGAATTACGGTGAATACCTAGTCTTCGCAAAAATAAATAATAAATTAAGATTTTATAATGAGAAATGTAGTCTTTCCCTTTATATCCAGATTGAAAAGGATTAATAGGCACCTAATCAATAACTTAATTTAATATTAATGACATTAGAAGATTAGGTCCAAAATCCATTGGGTTTCCATTTTATATGCGCTTTGAAATCAATAAAGGGATCCGTAATCTCCTGAATAAACAAATATCTATGCTTTAAGAGATTATGTTTTCAAAAAGCTGGTCCGATGGTTCGATTTAAGGCCAATTGAGAATTTTTTGCGAATTCTTCTGTTCCAGTAAATAGGCCTATAATCGTAAAAACAAATTTGTTTTCTTAGATTTAAGTCATAAGAAAAAATGGCGGGTCATTTAATTGTATTTATTTTACTGTTTATGGTACAGTTATTTTTTTAAGATAATAACGGTTAATTTTGTTACTCCGTAATAAAATAAAAAATTGGCTGACGTGACTATGTGTGCAGGAACGTTTTTGCGCTTTTTGCGTAGTAGAACCCCGTTTGATTTTGTTTTTTTTTTTCGTTTTTGCACACATACAGAACCTTTCACGCACGTACACCACTAGTATGAAATCAGCCAAAATTGGGAAATTAAAGTTAACAGAAATCCATGAGAAATAGGCGAGTGGCATGATAATTTGTTATAGAGGAGCGGTGTACTAAAATGTGAAATTCTTTAGATAAGAATTTCATTAAATTTTATTTTTTTCTTGTATTTATTTACGGGGTTTCTTTGGCTTGCAAATAATAATTAAGAAAAAGTACCATGAAATTCTATTTTCATGTACTAAGTACTTAATGTCTAAAAAAAATTTCAAGGCAGTTATAACAGTACTTTTTCAAATCCTGGAAAACCCCAAGCTTTTTTTACTTAAACTGGTTAACAGAATACGGAAAAATATCATGACATTATCAAATTTGTTTGTTTTTATGTTAACTGTTTCACAGAAATACAAAAAGTACCATGAAGATGATTTTTAAAAGTACATATTTCTTTATATTGGAGAGCTCAGTCAAGGATGTCAGAATAAGAGATGTTAAGCAGCTCCACCTTTTTGTGACAATGAAGTGAAAGGTAGTGTCAAACTGACAGCTCCAGTAGAAGTCAATCGACTTTCCTGCTACCAACGATGTTAACTCACGCCTTTAAAACAAGCGGGTAATATCCAGTTTAACTGAGGCAATCTTAATACTTATGCTCTGTAACATGTCGGAGATTGCGAGCTCTGTACCTGCCCTGGTCAGTTCATCACCAGTGCAAACTCTGACCCAGAATCCATTTAAGAATTATCTTCGAATGGTACGAAATAATTTCCCTGAGAAAAGCAGTTCAAGTGCCGCTTTCAAAATGTTCTTGGACTCCGCCTGGAAAACACTATCATTGTCAGGCAACCAATAAAAAAATTTAATATTAAAAACCTTAATAAGGATATCACAGCTCACTCTGCCATGTGTCTTTGAGTCGTTCGAATCAATATCAAGTTTCCCGTTGACAGCCTGCGGGAAATTTCCAGCTGGAATTCTAAAATCAAATGTTTTATAGGGCGCCGTGGTAGTCTAGTGGGTAGTGTGCTAGACTATTAGCGTGAGGGTCGTGGGTTCGATTCCCACCAGAGAGGCTCTGGTCTGTTACACTACACCGAGCACATGGTCTAAGTTATTCAGCTCGTAATAAATAAATAAATAAAATGTTTTATTCAGAAAATTGTAAGCAATCGTATATTAGTACCGGGTCAGGATTTAACTTTGTCGAGCCTTACTCGACCACACCGCTCTGCTTCAATAGAAGTGGCACAAAGTACATTGGTGATCAGGACAGCTGACTGCCTGCTTAAGCAACAATTTCAATCTCTCTTGTAGTAAATTGATTTACAAATATCCCAAGACTTACCCTGTGGACGATTGCAGTGATCTGAAGCCTATTTTTTCCACTCTCAAATCTAATGAAAATTTCATAATAATATACGATAGTATGAGTTGTGGAATAGGGTTAAAGAAAGTGATTAAGACCGGTTCAAATTGCGTTTTTTTTTTTGTTCTTAATTACAGTTTACGTACAACGTAATTAAATAAGTATGTAGAACATATTTCGTTTCCGTAAACGTATTTATTGTTGTAGTTGTTGTTGTTTTGCTTTCATTTTATTGCAATTTAAACCAGATCATCAGTGTAATATTGTAGAATAGAAATGTTTATAATTTATACACAAAAGAAACTATAAAAATGTACTTAATAATGATCATTATCATCTGGATTATAATGAAACTGGTTCGTTAGCTCGGTAATTACATTGAAAAATAGTTTTAAAAACATTTATTTTTTCTCTTTTTCTTTATTTTGAATTTCTGTTTCCATTTGAACGTACGCTTTTGACCCACTTGCATCGAAACCGAGTTAGTATTATAGAGCGACTAAGTTAGCAATTAGTGAGTGAGTGAGAGAGTGACCCATTGTTCCACATTCTCAGCCGCATATTTCAACTTTAAACTAAAAAGAAAACGAAACAAAAATATTAACACAAAGCGGGTTAAATTTTTATTTTAAAGTCATTGTTAAACGCGTAACGTAACATTGAAAGCTTTAAATGTCATGAAGGAGTTTATAGGTCTCTGGGTTATGGACGATGTAGACAAGCCCACTTTTTTCTTCTGTAATGAAAAATCAATTGCAAATGAATTGCAAATTTTGTTTTTTTTTTTTTAATTTTTATTTTAAAACTGTCAAAGCTTTATAAATAGGCCTCTATTCAAAAAGTAAAAAAACCTATTACTGATAAAAACTAAGCGATCTTGTTAATCGAAATTTATTCAAAGTTCCTAGTCCCTTGTTTCATAGCTATTTTGGCTTAAAGGCTAAACGTTTAGCTATGCTTCTAGACTCAAAACTAGCATACGTCTGTACACAGCTATCATTCGTACAATTCGACTTGGGGAGGATGTTTATGATTATGCCTACGCCACTTCCTTCAATATGCAGAAATGTCGGGGTTGTCTACGTATAAATACAAGGACCCTTGGTAGGAATGTAGTACGTTCGCTGGGTTTTGCAATTGTCGAGGGAAAGAATACCGAAAGTATCATACAATTTGTAATGAGATTATTTCACATTTCCTAATGGCCATTTGTTGAACTGGAATAGCCGAGAATATTGTTCAAAAGAGCAAGAGTACAACAATGTGTCGGGGTTTACGTGGGTACCTGTCCAGGAGGACCTAATCCCACGGTGCTCTTCGCGCAGGGTGAAATACCTGCGTCTACCAACGCCCCAACATACACGCTGTAATCACTGGCTACAACCCGGTATGAAGGTACCAATTCGAAGTCATACTTTTGGGTATGACTTCCCTCTTGTTTAGGGGTCGGAGACCATCTAAACTCCTTCAATGCGTTAAGAGTGTAACGCCACACCGTACTCGCGCACTCCCCGCGATTTAGGTCCAAACCACAGCCACTACGTCGCTCCCACAAGGGGGCCTCACCATTGCCGGGCAGGTTCGGATCCCTGGGGCTCCCGGCACCCGTGGTACCAGATTAAGACCTCTGGTCAGGCTTCGTAGCCAAGCAAGACCAGACTGCTGCCAGTTGAACCCCAAAAAGTTCCTGACTGGTAGCAGCACCCTTAGTCGCCTCGTACGACAAGTATGGATCACTGTGGTAGTATTCTCTTCCCGCTACCACACGGGGAGAGAGCAAGAGTACAGTACGTTCCCTAGTTCAGGCGATTATAAGGGTTGTAAAAGCAGTATATTTCCACTCATTATCTGCAATTGAATGGATTTTTTTTCGCCGAGGAGGGTAAATGTACCTAACAGCACATCCTCCGTGTGTGGGGCCCTCACCCACTAAATCCCCCCTCGTCTCGTGGACTCGTCGTGCCCACTCCGGAACTACGGTGGTATTACTTCGGAGTGGAGTCCTTTTGGTCCTTAGGCCCCTGCGTGCTCATATCCACGTCCGGATTGCGTGTCGAAAGTTGAGGAGACATCTAAGTGTTCACTATTCCTTTCGTCCAGGTCCCTGTTTCGAATTTCGTTTGACAGGTGTGCCAGTATCATCTATGCTGGCTTGTCTACATGTTCTGCAGCCTCAAGATCTCTCTTCTTCAGTCTTAGAATGCACTCCACGTAATTCGCCACTGAGGCCCAATTTTCTCTACTAGCAATCATAACCCCGACAATATTAGCGGCCGCGATCGTTTCAATTATTGACGTCAGTACAGAGCGATAGCTCTGCCAGCGTGCACATTCGAAAACAGTGTGCATCATCAATTACTTCCCCTTCCTCGTAAAGGAAGTTTGAGGAGAAGGTTGAAAGAGGTTGGCCCCTCTAGTGTCATGAAGGATATATTGCATAGGCTAATATTTCAAGAAGACATTCTGTTGATTGAAATTAATACGAGAAAGCTTCTATAGAAGTTGCAGCGATATAGAGAAATAGGCCAAGAAAATTGCTCAATTTGGCTGGGAACATACATACAGTGGCGACATCTCAAATAGCACGTTTTATAAATGGAGAAATTAATGACAATTTTTCTTTAATTGCTGCGATAAAGTTATAAACTTGTATTATATTTAAACCACCTATATTGTTGTTAATTAATTAATAGTGATTCTATTTTTATTTTTTTTGTTCATATATTTTTTTACATAATTTCTAAATGGGCCTTGTCAAAATTAACTCGGTTTATTCGATTTTTTTTGACACATGTGGTTTACGCCTGGCAATGCGCCCAAACAAGTTATTTTCTCGTAATCTGTTTTTTATTGTACTTGTGGATATGTTTAGTCCCAACTGTTCTTGAATTTTTTCCCGTATTCTTGGTATAGTTAAAAAAGGATCACTTTTGCTCATTTTAACTATTAATTTATGTGTCCTTTGAGACGTTATTTTGGATCTTTTTCGTGTGATGCTTTCAAAAGATTGAGTTTTTTCATAATTTTTGATTGCGTTATACACTTTTTTCTCGAACAATCCACTTTCTGTGGTATTTCGGTAAATGTCAGACCGTCCTTGCAGTATTGACGGACAAATCTTCGAAAGCTTGGATTGGCGTGTTGGCCACGCCCCATTCTATGAGAAAAGTAATACTTTATATTTTAAATAATAAATTAGATAATAATTATCAACTTTATACCTTTTTTCCTTAATCACAGTGTTTATTTTAATCAAAACATCATTTTTTTTAAATATCTTAAGACGTGTGCTATTTAAAATATCTGAGAATATAGCGAGAAAGAGACAATTGGGCAATTCACACAACTTTGTATGCTGTATGTTGTATTGACTACATTTGTTTGTTTGTGAACGCTCAATGCTATGCCGTATTGTGTATTTCGTGGCATTCAAACAATTTGATAGCCCGAAACCAACACAACGTATGAAAACATATACACATTTTTTTCATTCACACAATTTGATAGCACGAAACCAATACAACCTCCAAAAACATAGGAAAAAAATGTGTATGAGTGTATCGGATTTTTATATGAAAATTATCAACAACAATCATAGACTGTTGTATGTTCTTCCAACAATACAATGAATACAACGATACAAAGGCTTGTGTGAATTGACCAAATAACTTTCAGTTTCTAAAAATACACTTCTTTTTTTGACTAAGCTTACATTACAAATTAATAACAACGTGTTATTAAACAAATAACTGTAAAAAGAATTTAAATAATTTAAGAAATAAAATGTGTATGAAAATTTTTACACTAACCGTGCTATTTGAAATGTCGCCACTGTAGATCTGGAATCGGATTTGATGAAGTCAGTTTTCGATCACAAAAATCATTATAAAATTGTTCGGGGCGGCGTAATAATGATCTTTGCTGACGGTTAGTTTAGTACCATACAAGCTGTAAATACGGGTTATAGGGTGAGGTTAGTATGATGGGGTAAGAGGGGGTAGGGTATAGATGTACTTATGTACATGTACAAATCTTGTATATTTTAATTCTGTATATGTAAATGGTAATGTATATGTTTTTTGTGTATGTATTTTCAAAAACTTTATAAAATGTATTTCTGTTTATTTATATTTATAATAAATTTTGTTTTAATTTGTAATGTTTAATTTCACAGTTTGGGTTAGCTTACAATACTTGTTTTATTTTGTTCAAGTTCACAATATTTATTTATTAATGTTCACAATTTAATGTTTTAATGGAAATACTAATATTTTTGTATCGCACTCGCGTAGGGTTTGTTGAATATGTTTAGTTGTTTGCTATCGATCTTCAACTGCTTTTTAAGGATCAAATATAATTATTTTCTACCAGAATGTGTGTATGTTGAGGTGTATGGTGAATGTTGATGTATATGGTAAATGTTGATGTGTATGGTGAACAGCGTTGCCAGGTGCCAAGTTTTCCCTTTTTTTCCAAGTTTTTTGAGATCGAATAAAGTTTTCATTAAATTTGTTTTCTAACAAAACAAGTTTTTTCATCAAATTTGAATTTCCACTTTTTTCAATAAATTTAATAATAACTCGAAATATTTACTTCAGAGCAAGATACCAGAGAAACACCAACATTGAAAGTAACAGATTCAACGGACTCCGGTACTTTCTTTTTAAAATTTTGGTACTTTAGTAAAAAAAAAAAGTTTTTCTTGCTAAAAACAAGGTTTTTTTCCAGAAATAAAAAGTTTTTTAAAATAAAAAACTGGCAACGCTGATGGTGAATGTTGATGTTATTGGGGCAATTCACACAACTTTGTATGCTGTATGTTGTATTGACTACATTTGTTTGTTTGTGAACGCTCAATGCTATGCCGTATTGTGTATTTCGTGGCATTCAAACAATTTGATAGCCCGAAACCAACACAACATATGAAAACATATACACATTTTTTTCATTCACACAGTTTGATAGCACGAAACCAATACAACTTCCAAAAACATAGGAAAAAAATGTGTATGAGTGTATCGGATTTTTATATGAAAATTATCAACAACAATCATACACTGTTGTATGTTCTTCCAACAATACAATGAATACAACGATACAAAGGCTTGTGTGAATTGACCAATGGAAAAAATGTGTATAAGTGTATCAGATTTTTATATGAAAATTATCAACAACAATCATACACTGTTGTATGTTCTTCCAACAATACAATGAATACAATGATACAACGGCTTGTGTGAATTGACCAATTATTTGTTAAAGATGTTTGTGTTGTTAGTCAGGGTTGGGGTTGAGTGAATTTGTTCACTCGTGTGAACATCCTCCCGGGCCGACAACCTGTGAATAAAAACAAGCATTTAGATGAGTGGATATTATGAAGGATAAAAAGGCTGCAAAATAATATTAAATTAAATAGGTTTCTAAGCTAAATAATATTTAAAAAAAAATATAAATTTTGCAAACTAAAATAAATCCAATTAAAAACTAATTGAATAAAGGAATTCGATATAAAAGAGAATAACTTAAATTCTTCAAAATGCTCAAAGCATGTAAAAATTTAAATTGATTTAATTTTTCAAAAAGAAAAAAAATGTTATTTGCGTTACAAAAGAATTTGAGTGTGTCGAGTGTGTCTGATGATATAAAATTTTGCGTTAAAATATTTGTTTTGCAAAGATCTTTCTCAACCTATTTTTAGTCTATTTTAAATAGAAAATAATGCATTTGCACACAAGGTGTGTATATGCATTAGTATATTCCGCTTGCAACGTTTAAGAATTTTGGTATTTCATTGGTATTTGGAGCAGGCATACGATGCCTAAGATGCGTAAAAATAAAACTATGGTTGACATAATTGGGAGTTATCAACGTCAATTGCTCCGAAACAAAGTGAATAACAAAAAAAAAAAAATCTCTTTAAATAGCTCGAAAGAAAAGTTCAGGCATACTGAGTTTCAATAAAATAGTTTTTATTTTATTTTAAATAAATAAAATGCAATTGAAGAAAAATTACTTCAATATCTAACTTAGAAAAAAGGCGGGAGTTAAATATGTAAATTTGATTTATTATTAAGAAAAAACAACAAAAAAAACAACTTCTTTAAATTAAACCTTTTTTTTGTAAATTACCACAAATAATACAATTTTAGCTCACCTTTGTTTAAAAATAAATTTTAAATCTTAATTTTTATATTTTATATTCAAATTTGGCCTAAAACTCATTTCCTGTTTCCTTTTAGCATTGACACAACACCAAAAACGCTTTTTTCACATCTGCAGTTTATTTATTAACCATATGGCAACACTTTGTTTACATTATGTCTTGCATGCAATTGCCGCCAAATACAACCCTGTTAAAAAACTTGTGCCTAAACAAGATGAGACATGCAGTTGTTGGAATTAAATACGGATTGTTTGTTAAAAATCTTTAGTTTTTGTAGTGAAGATGATTTGATAAATTTGTGTCGGGCACATTGGCTGCTCAATGAAGTGATTGAAAATAATATATTTTACCAACAAACGCTGGATCTTTTGATGTGTGGCCATCGTAATCGGCCAAACATTCTAGAACGGTAAGTCGAAATTTTAACTCCTGTACAATGAAAGTACAATCTGAAATATTCCTATTATTCTTTACAAAACTAGCACACAAACCCACCTTTCCTATGCCCAGCGTTTGAAAATTGGTCTCAATTGGTTAAATGGCTGTTACCGTGAACAACAGTATTTCCATCGTTCTAAAATGTTCGCCACTAAATTACAATTGGACAGAGACTGGTTATATCTCTCCTATGGCAGTTACCTAAGCCAACATAAACGTTTACAAGTCGAGCCTTTGCAAAGACGTTTTCATCGAGAATTCTCCAGTCGCAACAAGACTGATATTGCCGATTTCGTCAAGAAGTCAAACAGTATATTTGCTGGCCACATAACAGGTTACTGTTTCATCTACGAAGACGGCACTTATGTTACGGAACAACAATTGCATCGTCCCAAGGAATATTTAAGATGTTTGGACTTTGCTGGGCAAATGTATGCCACCAGTACAGATACAGTGGGTAAATTGTGGCGTCGTGAAGAGGAAATGGGTCTAGTTAATCTAGATTTGGCCAAAGAATTGAAAGAATCATACAAGACCATGCGTTTTAATCAGTCCGGTGATCGTTTATATGGCGGTTTATACACCTCTACTTCAAGGCGTGCTTTAAGGGAGATAGACTTGGAACGGTAAGTTTTTTATTTATGATTTTCACATTACATCATACATTTTATCATGCATAAAAATATTGCACTACTACATACATATATACAAATCAGTTGGCAATTAGTACTTCCTTTATTTCTTCTTATCTTGAAGAAACATTAATTTTAATGCCACAGTCTGTATTATGACTTAATCTTGTGTAGACTTTCTAAGCACAAATTTATTTCGAAGTAGAATATTTATAACCACAACCGCAAATGATATTATTAAAGCTTAAGGCTGAGGTTTTTGCGCTGGGGTTACGGTGTTTACCTATCTAGATAGTCAAACTGGCTAAAGATTGTATAAAAATCCTTTCGGGTCTTCTGAACCGGTACGGGTGATCCTGTATTCCGAAGCATGGTAATGTTTGAAGCATTGAGATTGCAGATAAGCTGGCAAGGAAAGTTGCGAACCTGGTGAAGCGTACGTTTAGACCGTCCCTGCGATACTCCTTCCGGAAAATCGATAAGATGATCGAACGTAGGGTGAACGACAATTCTCCAGGCGACTATGTTCAACAGTTCTAGAACAGAATGAGTCCTAAATATGTGGAGGAGTTTGAGGAATATGGCTACCCCTTCCTTCAGCAGGATTTTCCGTAATGTTGGAACACCAGAGCGTACAGAGGCATATAATCATGATACTCGGCCTGAGTTTCTTCAATGGACTTATAGAGTTAGCCTCTGCCTGGATTAGTATTAGCTGCACTTGTGGGACTTCTGTTTCTTCTCCTTCCATTTCCCTCTTTTCTTCAATTCTAGATCCCCTAGCCTTCCCTTGAACTATATTCTTGTCTCTTTAGGTTTTGGTTAGAAGACATGTACTTGTCAATTGAAACAAGTGCAGTACCCGGATGTCAAGTTGACCCATTGTAAAAACGTCCTAAAGGAGAGGAAGTAGGGAAGGGAGAATAAGGAAGCGGAGGAATTGCACAAACTAACCAATACACAAGAGAGCGTGACTACACTATTGAAGCCCTAGGACTTCTCAACCAGCTCAAACTAATAATGAATATATGGAGAGCTTTGATGTCGGCTCTCGACACAGAATTCAAACCCTCAAAGAAGCTCCTGCCAAGGGTCTTCAACCTCATTCTACTAAGGGCTGGACAGTTACAGAGGAGGGCATCTATAGCCTCCAACTTCTCATCGCAACATACCCTGCAATAGTCCGGCTGGGATCTGCTCCAGATCCTTGTCAGAGATCTAATTTCGCAGTGCCCCGTAATAAACCCAATAACTAACCTTAAACTGACCTTATCCAAGCCCAGCAGCCAACTTGACTACACTATTGAAGCCCTAGGACTTCTCAACCAGCTCAAACTAATAATGAATATATGGAGAGCTTTGATGTCGGCTCTCGACACAGAATTCAAACCCTCAAAGAAGCTCCAGCCAAGGGTCTTCAACCTCATTCTACTAAGGGCTGGACAGTTACAGAGGAGGACATCAATAGCCTCCAACTTCTCTTCATCGCAACATATCCTGCAATAGTCTGGCTGGGATCTGCTCCAGATCCTTGTCAGAGATCTAATTTCGCAGTGCCCCGTAATAAACCCAATAACTAACCTTAAACTGACCTTATCCAAGCCCAGCAGCCAACTTGACTACACTATTGAAGCCCTAGGACTTCTCAACCAGCTCAAACTAATAATGAATATATGGAGAGCTTTGATGTCGGCTCTCGACACAGAATTCAAACCCTCAAAGAAGCTCCTGCCAAGGGTCTTCAACCTCATTCTACTAAGGGCTGGACAGTTACAGAGGAGGACATCAATAGCCTCCAACTTCTCCTCATCGCAACATACCCTGCAATAGTCCGGCTGGGATCTGCTCCAGGTTTTTGTCATCTATCTAATTTCGCAGTGCCCCGTAATAAACCCAATAACTAACCTTAAATTGGCCTTATCCAAGCCCAGCAGCCAGCTTGCTCTTACACTGTCTATAGCAGGCCATAGACAACTAGAAACATAACAACCCGATCCATTCCCAAAACGCCTCTGCTCTTCCCCCTGACCAATCCATTGATGAGGCCGTAGAGGTGACAGATTGGGGTATTAGGACCAACTTAACCTAGCGAGAGTATCCGCCGTCTCATTACCGGGTATTTCGCTATGACCCAGCATAGACGGATTCGGTCTAGTCCAAACGTCCCTAACGACTCCTTGTACTCGCGAAGGAGCCGTGATTCTCACTAGACCGACGCAATGGCACTTAGGGCAGCCTGACTGTCAATGAAGATCATAAAGGATTCCGAAGTAGGCTCTTTAGTTTGAAGGTATGCACAATGAATCGATTAAGATGTCCAAGTGAAGGTGTTCCATTACCCTCCTTCCTAACCTAACTTAAAAGGAAACCTTTCAAATCACAAAGTTTCGGAAATTGAAAGCCACACTCAAACACTCATTATAGGAATTAAAATTCTACAATTGGTAATAGATAAACAAACAATTTGTTTTCATTCAAACTCATCTAAATGTCTACAATTTAATAATAAATCCAAATACTACCTACCAATGACCGATCCCTCTCCCTTCGATGTTTTTGTTGGACTTTCGTCGCTTTCATTCCATCTTACGTCGACCGATTGTCGGATGGTTACGCAAACTATAAATGTAACAGAGTTCTCAATGTCGGTTAGTAGGTTGATAGAGGTGGTTGCTTACCCATAGAACTTCGTTGGACACATGAGGTTCACTGTGATATCACAGTTTTCTATTTTCCCTAGTCTCGGAACTATTCGGAGCTTCTCATGAGAAGCAACTCGAACTATCTATGTAGTATACACCACACATCCTTCTCTGACATTGTGACAGACATGTACCCAGTGGGCAAAGAATAGTTTCCTTCTATTCCTCATCTCCACAGCCTCTACATAAGTCATAAGACAAGTGTACAAGACAAATGCACTTCGAATTTGTGCCCATTATGAAATGTCTAGTAATAACTTCAATAAACATACTGAGCCTTGCTACTTTGGATTTTAAGCAAACTTTTTGTGTGCCCTCTATTTAACTTTCAATAAAATTTTCTATGCCGTTCTAGAGCTTCCCATCCGGCGCTGACAGAATCCATAACTGTATTGTCCTTTATAAATTCACAGGTCTTTAAAGTAGCGGTCGTGCCACACCTAGCCAGTTAGTTCGCTCTACGGATACACGGAATATTCCGTACCCATATGATACCGTTTTTTACTGGTAGTAAGCCTTTGAGCGCTGTTTAGTCAAACATTCTAAACTGTTGTCAATGGACAATTATCCCCGCACTGTTATTTAATCATCGTGTTAGGTTCTGCGTTTTTAGCTCAATGGACCTCTGGTTGAGCTCAACCAAGATAGCTTAATTTCCGCCAGCTGCCAACCAATTGATGTACATACATATATATATAATTGGCCATTACAACCCTTCAGTCAGGATTACGGCCTAGCTTCTTACACCACTCATGTTGCGTGCCTCAATTTTATACGTGTGGTGGGACCTACAGTTTAACGTCGACTTCGAACGATAGATGTTTGTGAAACTTTTCATGGCAATTTTTTATTTACTCTTCGAGTTTTTGCCAGAAATCTGCTGAGAGGAAGTGGCCGAAGAAATATTATTTTCGTTTTGACGTCTGACCTGGGGTTTGAACCCGGGCCTTACGTATAATAAGCGAACACACTACCTACTAGACCACGGCGACTTCTATATTGATGTACGCTTGCGTTTTAATCAATATCAATACATATCTATCCTCCCCCCCTCGATCGAATACATTCCATTTCATTGCGAAAATTTCCGTTTTCATTTTTATTTTTCTATTTCTGTTTTCACACATTTTCATTGCATTTGCAACTCATACTACTTACTACTCATCAACTTTAAAAACGCTACCAACTGAATTCCAACACTGTATTGCTTACCTTTTTAGTGGCTACGAACAGGTGCTTAACTCTGAAAGCCTATCGATTTACGATCTCAAACTCAAGGATGACCATACCCTATTCACTGCCAACTTCGATACCAGTTTTCGTCTTTACGATCGTCGTACCGATTGTGATGAATTAATTTGGGAAGATCCATTCGATTCATCATTCTTTTGTCTGGATTATGATGGCCTATATGCAGTATTATGTGGTGCCAAATATTACAGTCGCGTTAACCTCTACGATATACGGGTGCCGGGCAAACACATGCAATTGTATTTCCCCCAATTGCATAAGAGACGTAGAAGGGGAGGTGGTGAATTTGTATCTTCGCCTGTGCATAGTTTGGTCTGTGATAGTCGTTATTTGTTTCTGGCCACCGATCATAATGTGCATGTTTTAGATTTTAAAGTTGATTGTGCTTTAAGTAGAGACTATCGTGATGTAGGACCAAATATTAAAATAAATAATTGGCGTTAATTTATTTACATAGTTTTATAGAATTTTAAGCATAAATGAAAATTTTGTTTTCTTTTACTTTTTATTTACGGAAAGAATTGAATTTTTTTATTTCTTTATTTTATTTTGTTTTGTTTTTATTCTCTATACATTAAATAAGTATAAAAACATAAAATTTAAACTTAAAAACAATGAAAAAAATGCTAAAGTGATATAGGAGAGATGCCCGCTTAAAAAACAGAATTTCAATTTGTTAAATCATGTGTAATGATATTAAAAAAAGAACAAAATAATAATAAAAATAATAGAAATATTTTAGTTTTGATTAAGTGCTTAAGTTTTTATTTCTTTTTACTCCTTTCTCTATACAAATTAAAATAAGAAAAATGAAAAAAAGAAGAAAATTTGTGCCTGTAAACCTTTTTCTAAATACAGTGTGTGTTTGGGTGTGTGTGTGGGTGTATATAAGTATGTAAATCGTGTACATACTTATTTATATTATATAATTAATATATATATACATTACAATGCTTATTTTGTCCGTCCTATAGCAAAAAACAAAACCTAATTAAAACAATACAAACAAAGTGTGGTGAGGTGGGGTGGGTGTGTAGGATATGGGATGAAGGGATTTGAATTTTTGCTTGATTAAATATTTTTCTCTATCTAATAATAGTATATAGTGTGAGTGATATAAAGATTAACAAACAAACAAAAAAATGAAAAAAAAGTACACGAAGAGAAACAACCATTCTTTGTTGGAAACCAATGATTGCCTTTCTTTTTTTCTTTTTGAAAATCTTCTTAAAAAATACACACACTACAACAGCAGATTCACTTCTAGATCCTCTAGCTTTCCCTTGAACTGTATGATGTATTCTTGTCTCTTTAGATTTAGGTTAGAAGAGACATGTACTTGCCAATTGAAACAAGAACAGTACTCGGAGGTCAAGTTGACCCAATTTAATGGAACCGCAACTTGTGAGTTGTGTGCTGGTACAAACAAACAAAAATAGAAAGTAGTAGCAATACCATAAAAGAACGTGTATTGTAATGTGTATATGGTGTAGTGAAGTAGTGTGCACAAAAAGTATATTGTTTCTTCTGTTTTAAAACTAACTTATATAATTGCTTATAACTTAAATAAAGGCACCACCGCTCCTCTGTTAATCCTAGCGCAACAACTATCTTTGAGTTTCTGTTGCATCGCAAGCGGTCGTTGTTGTTGTTGTTATAGCTGCTGCTGCCGCCGCTTCAGCTGCTGATGCATCGCTATTGCAAGCGGACGCTGAGGTAGAATTCTGTGAACTGGATGGATCTGTTGCTGCTGTTGTTGTTGTGGGAACTTTATCTGTTGTTTCATTTAGAGCAGCAGCAATTTCACCATTAAATTGCAACAGACAGCCCAATGCACCAAAGTAACCTTCATGTTCTAGAAACAATCCCTTAAGCGTACCATTTGACCAAAATTCCATGGCATATGCTAACAGTTTCATGGCTATAGGATTAACACGCAGGAAGTTGCCAACAAATACGACCTGCAAAGATAAATAGAAAAGAAAAATTAAATCAATTAAGGCCATATAAATCAAATAATCGTAGTATTTTAGCTTATTAAAGTCATATTTTCTTTCGAGTACCTAATCATTATTATTATTAAATATAAATTAAAGTTACAGCAAGAATCACCCATCATTAGTTACGAATTGGTTTAAAGGACAACAAAAAACACTAATTCCTGCATTTCGAATTTCAGTTCAAATTAATAAACTTCATTGTTCAAGTATCTGAAAATGCTTGACTTATATGTGGCGTATAGTGCCATACGCCCAAGGGAAACGGAGTCATGGATCAACCCCCACTGAGTTGGAAATTCTCATTTTGGATAAGAGACCTTGTGGTAGTAATCATACAAGAGAGTGGAAGAATAAATATATAAATGCAGCATGTGGCCGGCCTCCGTAAACAGATTATAATTAGTGGAAGAATGGGAACATCCATGTTCTCAAATGAGGGCACCAAAGCTGGCAATCTTTTGTGAGAATGTTGAACTGGAGCTTTAGGCGGAGATTTTTCATATTTTTAAGACAAGGAAGGAGATCGTGGCTCACCGCACTGCTTCTAATAAGGATTCTTAGGCGAATTTTCTGACAGTCAACCGGCCCTGAGTCAAGAGTTGTTCGCAGCTGTTGCTAATATTCCAGAGAACAAGATCCTCTAATATATTATCCCTATGGACTCATCAGGAAAGTGAGCAGAGGTATCTGGCAAGGAAACTTTGGTAGAACCAGCTTGCTACTGACGCTCAACAAGCCCATCGTGAGGCAAGTAATAAGAGTTCTTTATAGGAATTGTGTAGTGCCATGTCGATGAGAGGAATTTCTAAAGGGTATCTCCACATGGAAAAAGCTGGAAACGAGCAAGCATCTGTTCTGAGACTGTCCGACTTCTAAATACCCTAAGGGGAAATTTCTTTAATGATTTCTGGAGCCCATTTTTTAGGGGGTTATTTTGTATTTAAATTTGAAAGAAAATTCATTCGATTCTTACGGCGTAATGCATTGTGTTTCGAAATTGTTTCATTTGAATCACTTCAGACTTATTAAGGAGTTAACGTTGACTGAAAGTTGTGTACCTATCCTTCCCCAGCTAATTCCTCTGTATGTTTTTATTTTTTACTTTCATTTTCTCTATCCTATCCAATACTTTTAATTTTTTCCTTTCTCTTTTCTAGGGTGGACACAAGTGGGTTCTAATGACTTCCGAATGCATTCGTATATGCCATTTAGAAACACCCTCAAATCTAATTGATGAACATTGAAGTTTGCTTCTTCATCATACAAATGAACAAGAAAATGTGTTCAAGCTGAAGTATCTGAGACAGAAGCTGTCTACGGTGTTGCTGAATATACGGAGTGAATGTTAGGATGCTGTTAATTAGTTAAGCAGCTACATTCAACGCACCAACTTCTACATTTTCACCTTTAACCAACACGTGGACATGAAGTTACTGAGGGCAGATCTGCCCGCTTTGACCATATATCGATTTAGGTCGCTGTTGAATGTGCAGTTTGAAAATTAGAGCAGAAGGAGATGGTCTAGAGGCCTAAATAATTGTTATATATTTGGCAGCAGAGATCTATGTACGTTAAGGTCACCTACTATGCATGCTGTTTAGGGTGATTGACAACGTATATATTTCTATAAATATTTTAATTATATATATTTCTTTGTATCTGTATCTTTGTACATTTATCTTAATTGTAACTATATACATAATTTATTTGTATTGTCTCCATGCATATATACATAGATACAATATATATACCATATCGGAATATATATTGTATCTATACTTGTATATTGTACCTAAAGTGGTACACATGTGTACAGTAATCCCTCTATAACACGGTAGATTCGTTTCGCGTCGTATGATCCCGTATAATGCGTTATTTACAAATGATTTACGTTTAACAGCGCCCGTTAAAGAGGGTATAAATCAAATAAGAAAAAAAAAACTAATGAACGAGTGCAAAAAACAAATTAAGTTAAAAATAATTAAATTTATTTAATTTTATAATAACGTAACCGACACAATGTGCATAATACTATTATTAATTTCAACGTACAGAAATTATACGAGAAATTTAAAACGCTTTATAAGAATACCGTCTTATAGGGGGATTACTGTACACTGTATACGGATGGCAACTGAACCTCAGCTGAGTTTGAAGTTGTCAAAAGTATTACTAAAGATGACAACTTCAAGCTTTTTAGTTGAAGTTCGGTTGCTGATCGTAATGGACCTATATATATGAATTTTGTATTTATATATCGTATTATATCGTTGGTCTCATGTAGAAAGGCCCTAACTCACATTTTTTTCGAAATTAATTTTTTTTGTGATTTCAATGCATCTAACATAAATACACATTGAAATCACAAAAAATCAATTTCGAAAAAAATGCGAGTTGGGGCCTTTCTACATGAGACCAACGATATATATATATTTATATGTCTTATATATATAGATAGAATGCATCTATATACCTATATCGTGTCTACATATATCGTTTCTATATATATATCATCCTATATATATATAAATATCGTTCCTATATATATATAAATATCGTTCCTATATATATATATAAATATCGTTCCTATATATATATATATCAATATCGTATATATATCAATATCGTTCCTATATATATATATATCAATATCGTATATATATCAATATCGTATTTATATCAATATCGTTCCTATATATATATATATATATATCAATATCGTTCCTATATATATATATATATATATCAATATCAATATCGTATCTATATCCAAATCGTTCCTATATATATCGATATCGTCCCTATATATATCTATATCAATATCGTTCCTATATATATATCAATATCGTATCTATATCCAAATCGTTCCTATATATATATATATCAATATCGTTCCTATATATATATATCAATATCGTTCCTATATATATACATCAATATCGTATATATATCAATATCGTTCCTATATATATATATATATATCAATATCGTTCCTATATATATATATATATCAATATCGTATCTATATCCAAATCGTTCCTATATATATATCGTCCCTATATTGTATCTATATCAATATCGTTCCTATATATATATCAATATCGTATCTATATCCAAATCGTTCCTATATATATATATCAATATCGTTCCTATATATATATATATCAATATCGTATATATATATCAATATCGTATATATATATCAATATCGTATATATATATCAATATCGTATCTATATCCAAATCGTTCCTATATATATATCGATATCGTTCCTATATATATCGATATCGTTCCTATATATATCTATATCGTTCCTATATATATCAATACCGTATCTATCTATATATCTATACCGTTTCTATTCTATATATCTATCTATATCCTATCCTATATAAATTGTATCCAATATACTGCCTGTGTACTGTTGTATTTTTTTTAACAAATAAAATCATTCCCCATCTGATTTATTTAAAACTAAATACTTTGTTTCACTCCGGCTTTAACTAATTTTTGATGTTTCCACTTATACTGATCTTCTCTCAGTATATGTAGACCTATCTTTTATGGAGCTTCACTGTAGGGGGGTTATTATGTATTTCGATTCGCAAAAAAAGCATAAAATTTATTTAAATTTTCTTTTGAAACGAAATATATAATAACCCCCTTTACAGTAAATTCCAAAGCCTGCATGCCAACTTCTTGTGCTGGATTTGCTTGAGGAACAGCTAATTGATGAGGAATGATCAGCCTAACGTGGTGTGAAAGCTTACTATGCAAGGGTCTCCTATCTAAGTAAGGTAGTTTAAGTGCACTAACTAAGAGGTCTTCCAAGAGCCGGATTAAGTTAGTTGTTATTACCCAGTCGTCAACTGGACCTCTTGAAAATCTTAGATCTTGCTTGGAAGGCTACGCAATAGCCAAAATTGATAGAATATCTAAAATGTATACAGCCCTATATGTTCAAGCTAGAAGTTCTCTCTCTAATGAGAAAACTTACGCAATTGACGGCACATCTGCCTTAATACACATGTAGAACACAGTGACAAAATTACACTTGTACCAATTACAAAGTGACTTAAACTAACTTAATGCTACTACTTTAACTTAACTTAAGCTTAAATTTATAAACAATTGATTTATAAAGATGATAACAACGCACCTTATCAATTTTCTCATTAAGTGCACACATGCGGGCAATTAAACCGATATTATTAGTTATGGTAACTAATGTGGCATTGGCAAGATCTTCACGTGAAACTGATGCTCTCTTATCCTGTATGTGCATTTGGCCAAAACTGAATAAAGAAAAATTTCAATTTAATTTTGATTAAAAAATTATGGCAAATGTATAACGAGTGCATTTACCTGGAGGCGACCAAATCGCCAGTTAAGCCAAAACGATCATAATCACCGCCATAAATGTCACGAACTAATTTATCTACTTTACGATTGTCACCTTTGGTAGCCAGTTGAATGGCTTCTTCAAATGAAGTGCAGCCGGTTAGAAGGCAACATAGACCCAGGAATGTACCACCACCCAAACTGGAAATACATATTTAAACAAATTGAATTTGTTTTTTAGGACACATATTAATTGGGAGTCTTTTTTTGTTTTTTTTGACAACCTACCTAGTGCCCGAAACACGCTTATAATTATCGGGACCATAGACAGCCAAAATGGATACACCAGAACCGACATTAACCAATATAAACGGATAGGGTTGGGAGAAATCAAAAGCCTTCTTTTCGCTTTTCCTGCAATAACAAAAACGCAGGTTTTGAATAAATGTTTAAAAAGATATCATCGTTAAGCTATTGCAACTTACATTATATCACGGGCATTTTCATAATAATAACATTCTGTACGATTTTGTATTTCCGAGAATAAAATCCCCTTTATTAACGTATCCAGCTCATCAAATTTTGCCAATTTCATATTGACTTGCTAAGAGAAGAGAAGAAAAGAGAAAAACAAAATAAAATTTTTCATTTGAAATGAACGTTCTTTGCTTACCTCACGGAAATCATTTTCAAATTTATAGGCACCACCGCCTGTAGCACAAACGGTTGTCACCAGTTCAGCCATGCCTTTCTGTTTGGCCAGCGACAGAAAGTTGCCCATGTCTGTCGTTTGAAAGCGTATAAAATGCAAAGATCCCGTACGTTTGCGTATTTCTACATTGTCCATCTGCAAGAGGGATTTTTGAAATAATTTTTTTTATTATTGTTGTTGCATTGTATGATATTCATTTATTTTTATTATTATTATTAAATGGAAATAACCAATTGATTTAAGAATACTAAAAAATTTCGTCATTTCATTATTCGTTGAAAGATAATGAATGAATTATTTCTCTTTCGCTTTTGTTTTCATTTCATTTTCGAATTTGATAAGGAACCAAAATAAATACAAATTTTTTGGGGTTTTAGCGATTAACAAACAAAGGAAATCAAAATGAGTAGGAAATTTTCCTTTTTGATTTTAGCAAATCACTGCCATTGTATGTAAATCATAAACAAAAAAAAATAATTGCCACAAATAAATACAAATTGATTATTGTTTTAAGAGCTTTGTAATATGGATTTATGTATGTATGTATGTTCGAAATCTTATTCCATAAAATTGTTGAGTAAGGTTGGGGCAGACGTATGCCTATTGAGAAAAAAACGTTGAAAGAATTTCTTTACTTTTAATTTTTTTATTCAAATATTGTTTTTTTGTTTAACAAAGAATCTCAAGCTTTACAACAACAACAAAAAAAAAACATTGCTTATCAATTAAAAAAGGTCAAAGGCAATACCTTCTAATCTGTTAATAAAGAATTTAGTGAAAATAAATGGCCAATTTATGTTTGAACTTTCAAGATTATATTTGGCAATGAAAATACACAGCATTATAGGTCAAGTTGTGGCCAATTGTTTCCCTTAAATACAGACCAATTGTTGCCTGTATGTAGGTACCAACTAACGGTCATCGTAGTCTAGCAGGCGATGTCAGTAGACATGAGGGCTCTGTTCAAACCCCACAACAACAAAACGAAATATGAAAATATTTTGGCAACTTCTTACTCTCAGCAGATATATCGACGCCTCTATTCTATAACGTTCTAAGTGTACTTATAACGTTTTTAATGTTCTTGCATTTTTAAATTCTATGTTCTCTAACTTAAATACTGTCAAAATTTGGTTAAGATGCGCCGACCCGTTCCGAAGTTATAGGGAAAAATCTACTTAGAATACACATATAGTCGTATGTTGCGTGAAAACTTTGAGAGCTCATAACTCAAGACACACGTTTTCGACTTAGAATGTTATAGAACGGAGGAGGCGTCGATCTGACAAAAATTCTGTGAGGGAATAAAAAATTGCCATGAAAAGTTATTCAAAAAATCTGTCTTTCGGAGTCGACTTTAAAATTTAGGCCCTCCATCAGTCAGGTCGGCAACTTCTTATTCTCAGCAGAAACCTGACAAAAACTCTGTGAGTGAATAAAAAATTGCCATGAAAAGTTTCTCAAAATATCTGTCACTCGGAGTCGACTTTAAAATGCAGGCCCCCATTAGTCATGTATAAAATTAACACACAACATATGTAAGTGGTGTGAGAAGCTAGTTAGTAATCCTGACTGAAGGGTTGTAATTACTAATTATAATGTGATGGCGTATAATACGTATCTGCGTTCTCTGCAATTGGGCCTATCTTACGATATACATATGTATTATGGCATATTCAGCACGACTGGGCTGACCATTTATAACGACATAGTCATGCCGAATCAATGCTAGAGCAGCACAGAAAAATTTTCTTCAGCAATGAACCTTGTTATCTTACCCGGTAGTTAGGTCAACAGGCAAAATTGTGGCATGTGGAACTACTCTGAGGATGCAGTAGTGATTGCCGAAAAGCCATTGGATAAGAAAAAGAGATTGTTTTGTACTTATTATTTTTGTCTCTGGTCGCCGTAGTCTAGTAGATAGTAGTGTTGTCTTAGTAGACATGATGCCTCGGTTCAAACTCTAAGTCAGACATCTCTAAGAATAAATCAAATTGCCTTGAAAAGTTTCTCAAAAAAATCTGTCGTTGGGAGTCGACTTTAACTGTAGGCCCGCCCGCCACTCATGTATAAAATTAACACACACAACATAGGTGGTGTGAGAAACTAGGTTGTAATCCTGACTGAAGGAATGTAATGTATGTATGTATGTATGTTTGTCTGGAGCTGTTATTGAGCAGTTTTTTTTTTACATAAAGCACTGCCACAAGTCATACAACACCACAACCGATTTTTAGTTTTATTACATGAGACGTTTCCAGGAAGAATAATTTCACGGGTTAACAATGTCAATTAGCGGCATTATCATCATCATCATCATTATCTTAATAAGTGTTTAATTTAATATTTGGGCAATTCACACAACTTTGTATCGTGTATGTTGTATTGAATACATTTATTTGTTTGTGAACGCTCAATGCTACGCTGTAATGTGTATTTCGTGGCATTCAAACAATTTGATAGCCCGAAACCAACACAACTTTTAAAAGCATATGGAAAAAATGTG
Organism: Sarcophaga rosellei; assembly: GCA_930367235.1. Lineage (NCBI taxonomy): Eukaryota > Metazoa > Arthropoda > Insecta > Diptera > Sarcophagidae > Sarcophaga > Sarcophaga rosellei. The sequence continues at coordinate 6,036,902 of OV884020.1, read as the reverse complement.
TATAAGTGTATCGGATTTTTATATGAAAATTATCATCAACAATCATACACTGTTGTATGTTCTTCCAACAATACAATGAATACAACGATACAACGGCTTGTGTGAATTGACCAATGGAAAAAATGTGTATAAGTGTATCAGATTTTTATATGAAAATTATCAACAACAATCATACACTGTTGTATGTTCTTCCAACAATACAATGAATACAACGATACAACGGCTTGTGTGAATTGACCAATTGAGTCATATACTACGTACGCGCTCATTGATAAAATTTTCTGAAACTTTTTCTCCACACGATTGATCACTTCGAATACATACGTAGATTTCAAATCAAATTTTTCTTTGCATTCAAAACGAAAATTTTTTACAATTGAAACGCAAAGTGTTAAACAAACATTCGACTTTCGTAAGCAATGAAAATAAATTTAAAAAGCCTGGCTTGTTTTTATTACATTAATTTCTTTATAAATATTTCAAGTACAGGTTAAGACCTTTTAGGCGCGTGTGTTTTTGTGAATGATTTAGAAAGAAGTTCTATTCAGGTGTTGACGTTTGTAATACATGCTCATGCCTACTGAATTAACTCATAAATATATATGCAAATTGTATTAGCAGCTATTTATGTATATGCCGCAATAATACAACATATTTTTTTTATCAAAAATTTCAGCTCATTGCCCTCCTCTATAGGGCATTGGATAAGCAGCAAGCACAGGAAGGTGTGTTCAACATATGTATAAGGAATACATTCCAAACCGTAATTATTCCGTAATATTCAAATACAAATTAAAACATTGACGACAATAAAGGTTTTTTTCTCCTCCTTTTCTTTTTCATTCAAATATTTTCTTTTTGAATTGTAAGTAATTTCAGTTCAAAGTCCCAAATAATATTAAAAAAATAATAATAATAAGTGCAAGGGTTAGCAAATTCAAAACAATAAAATAAAACGCAAAAAAAAAGAAACAAAAGTTTTGTAATAAAATATATAATTTTAGGGTACGTAAGCTCTTTTGACACCATTTTAAAGCCACTTAATAAGCAAAACAGTTTTTAAAACGCTGTTCAGAATAATATTGTGTAGAAACCTAAACGACTTTTAGAATATATCTGAAATATATGTACGTAGGCAGGTATGACAGTCTAAGAGGCCACCATTTCATTTAAGCAATTGACAATAAACAAAACTATCGTACTTCTTTTCCAAACAGACGAAACTAGTTCCGGATAGATAGTATTATTGGACAAAAGCGGTATGTAATCCAATGAAAGAAATCAATTGAGACTGTTTGAACGGCAGCTTCTCCTGTAATCAAGAGACATTAAATCAGCTAATTGTGATGTCAGCTGTAATCCACTGAACTAAAAAGGATTATTTAAGCCACAAAATATTATGAAGTCGCCGTTGTCTAGTAGGTAGTGTGTTGGCTTATTAGACGAAAGGCCCGAGTTCATATCCCAGGTTAGACATCAAAACGAAAATATGAAAATATTTCTTCGGCGACTTCCTCTCAGCAGATTTCTGGCAAAAACTCGGAGAGTAAACAATAATTGCCATGAAAAGCTTCTCAAAAATCTGTCGTTCGGAGTCGACTTTAAACTGTAGGTCCCGCTACTCATGTATAAAATTAACGCACACAACACGAGTGGTATGAGAAGCTAAGACGTTGTACAATGGGTCAATTCGACCTCCGGGTATTGTACTTGTCACAGTTGACAAGTACACCTCCTCTAACCTAACCTAACAAAATAGAACCAAAACTTTAACAAGTCATGTTCAAACAATTTAAAGGTTTTAATAAGCAATTTGAACTGCACAGAGATGCTAAGTTAGCAAAGCTATTCAGAGTTCCTGTATAGGAATCTGCTGGATATAGTATATGATGATAATCTCTTATAATCATTATCATCATGGCATAGGGTCTTTATGTTTGTTGGAAACAGAGCACGTGACTGATATTTTTGTTTTATCACATTCTACGTTATTGCAGCTCTGCAACCACCATAAGCATACTTTTACTGATAAGAGAGGTCACGTCTCTAATATTCTTAGCCTGCGTTTTTAGCTCAATGTGAAGAGAAAGGATTACTAATCATGTGGCCATGTAATCGATTTTTCGGATTTTTTGCCAAAAATATATGAAAATTCTCTAAAAGATCAGTGGCCATTTTTTAAGCACATAAGAAATAGTACACCATACAGACTATATACAAATGGTAGTCCAGAGGGTCTTGTTTCCAACCGTGGTAGTGGGATAGCTGAACTAATTTTGTGAAACGAGATATTCAATTTTGAAAAAATCGATTTTTGAATTTTTGGCCAAAAATATATGAAAATTCTCTTGAAGATCAGTGGCCATTTTTGAGCATATAAGGAAGAAAAAGAAAAAAAAATATGCAAGTGGTAGTTCAGAGGGTCTTCTTTCCAACTTGGTAGTGGGAGCTTAACTAATTTTGAAAAAATCGATTTTTCGGATTTTTTGCCAAAAATATATGAAAATTCTCTAGAAGATCAGTGGCCATTATTGAGCATATAAGAAATAGTACACCATACACTACATACATGCAAATGGTAGTTCAGAGGGTCTTCTTTCTAACCATGGTAGTGGGGTACCTGAACTAATTTTGTGAGTCGAGATATTCAATTTTGAACAAAATCGATTTTTCGTCAAAAATATATGAAAATTCTCTAGAAGATCAGTGGCCATTTTTGAGCATATAAGAAATAGTACACCACACACAGACTATATGCAAATGGTAGTCCAGAGGGTCTTCTTTTCAACCATGGTGGTGGGATAGCTGAACTAATTTTGTGAGTCGAGATATTTAATTTTGAAAAAAATCGATTTTTCATTTTTTGGCCAAAAATATATGAAAATTCGCTAGAAGATCGGTGGCCATTTTTGAGCATATAAGAAATAGTACACGATACAGACTATAGGCAAATGGTAGTCCAGAGGGTCTTCTTTTCAATCATGGTAGTGGGATAGCTTAACTAATTTTGTGAGTCGAGATATTCAATTTTTAAAAAATCAATTTTTCGATTTTTGGCCAAAAATATAAGAAAATTCTCTAGAAGATTAGTGGCCATTATTGAGCATATAAGAAATAGTACAACACACACGGACTATATGCAAATGGTAGTCCAGAGGGTCTTCTTTTCAATCAAGGTAGTTGGATAGCTGAACTGAAACGGCCACTAAATTAAAGTTCCATACATATGTATGGATACGCATAAATACATATACAAGTACATGTGAATATTTCTTCGCGTTTACTGAATGAACACTTACACACAGACTCGGAAGTGTGTAATTAAATATTTTTAATTTAATTTTTTGCTTTTTTTACATTTAAAAAGTTTTGCAATCCTTATATACATACATACATACATATGTACATATATGAATTTTTGAATGAACTCGATATTATTTGAATGCTAAAGAAACGTTTGGTTTTGAATAACAATTAACTGATTTTGTAGTTGGCCGTTATGAAGGTCAAGTTAACACGTTTTATTTTATGATTTTCTATTTTTTTTATTTCCATTTGTTTATACGCACATATTTTCAAAGAAAATAATAATAATAATAAACAAATAAAAATAAAAACAAAAACAATACATATTTATTACAACACATTTTTCAAAAAAAAAAAAAAAATTATTTAGACTTTGGAATACGAACGAACGATACTATTTTACACAAAACAGAGAGAGAGAGAGAGAGAGAAGGAAGGTCTCTCTCTCTTTTAATGTTAAAATTCAATATAAAAATATTATGAATGTTATATAAAAAAGAAACTAAAACTTAGACTAACTATGTACTCACCTGTAAATGTGTATCTCTGTGGCCGGTTTTGCCGTAGGCTGAATTTTTTGTTAAATAACGTCTAATGCTTCTTAAGCTTTCGGCCTCTTGATCTTGTTCATCGGGTGTTATGTCTTTGGGCTCAAAGTAAACCAACTTTGTTAAAGTGCCGCCAATGTCCATGCCAAACCAAGGCATTGCTAAAACACAACAACAACAAAAAAAGAAAAGAAAATTAAACAAAAGCAATTCAAAAAAGAGCAGTAAAAATGAAAATAGATATGTACAAGCTTAAAACCTTCTTTACCTGTCTTTAATAAGTCCTCTAACTTTATATCCGTTAACATAATTTATGTAAATTGTATATATGGTTGGTATGGTGGTGCTATTGTAAGGTAAGATAATAAATAACTAAACAAGTTGTATTCTATCAATATTAGAAACTAAAACTCAATTCCTTAAGTAAGAAAAAAATTTCCACTAGACCGACCAACCGACCTTATCTTTGGCGTGCGTTTCGAAATAATACAAACAGACAAACAAACGAAATTTCGAAAAACGTTTTAAGTTGTATACATAGAGAGAATAAGAGAGAGAGAGAGAGACAGACGCCAGACCAGGCCAGTTAATAATGGTGAGGTGAGTGTATATAAGTAGTATAGTAGAGTTAAAATGCTAAGCGGTACGTGATTTTTTTTTGTATCAGCGTCTAGTCTAAATATGCTTTAACAATAGTAAACAAAACAAATAAATAACATACGATACGATACGATGCGATACGCGTTTCGATTTGATTTGATTACGACTTGATTTGATTTGTTTTGTTTTGCGTTTTTCTAAAATATAGTTGTGAATGAATGAATGAATACGTAATGAAATCCAAATGAATCTCAAGAAGATCGTTTTAAAACAAAGTTTCACTCAACTATTTCTAGTTGCTGTTTGTTAATGCATTTCAATTTCTTTTTTTATTTAAAATCAAGCAAAGTCAACAAATTTGTACAAATTTATTCAAAAATTATACGTTTTTATGTCAGACAACGACAATAGCGGATATTAAATTTTATTATAACTTGACTGGCTGATTTGGGCAAGAATGTATGTATGTATTTGAAGCAATAAAACCAAAATAAAACAATAAATCGCCACTCTGATCGATTAGTAAACACATACTGAATTGGTTGAATTCGTTTTTTCTTCATTTCATTTCTTTTGTATTTAAGAAGTTTGTTTATAACTTATCAAGCGACAACGTTTGGGGCCAAATATTCAAAAAATTATTGCCACCAGCACATAATAAAACAACAAAATGGTTTTAAATTTCTATTTTAACGAAGAGCACCAACTGACTGCCTTTTATTTTTACTTATTGTGTGCGTGTGTGTGAGAACTATAAAAACTAAATACATAAAAATTAACGAGGGTTTGTTAAATAAGTAAAAAAATTCATTACAATTAAATTCATCACCACAGTACCACAGGTTTTTTAAACAGAGCAACATAGAGAATGTTTATAAATAAGCCAAGCTTTAAGGAAATCTACTGATGAAATCTGCCAATGAAACTGGACTAGACGCGTCCCAGCTCATTGCGCGAATCCAGGCGAGCATTGTTGACAACAACAATGAGATCGTCAGGAATTTCGCCCCAAGTGGCCTGAGGATTACGATTGTAGAGGAGTCCCCACTTCAACGGAAGATATGTGCGTGGAGTCAGACTTTGTCTCCCAACTATCAGATGAAGACGGTGACAATACGGTCATCGAAAGGCTCCCTTTCACTCGTATCCAAATTCCCCCTGGGAGCAATGAGGCGGTGACTTCCCCTCCAAGGAAGCCACTTGTCAGACAGAAAGGATGACGCTGTTACTGCTACAATGGATGAAGGAAAGGAAGAAGAAACTACCGCTAATCCTTTATCCCAAAAGGAGGATGTAAGTTTGGTGGCCAAGATGGCGGGAGGGGGTGACACTTCGGCCATTAAGTCTTCTTTGCAGGTATCTCACATAGGAGATCGCATGAAGAGGAACAGGTCTTACGAGGTGCCTTCCTCTGGCTCCAAGCGTCCTAAGAAACAAGGGAGCCTAGGAACTAACCCTTCCCTTCAGCTGGCTTTCATCGACAGATCGGATTTTGATGGCAAAATCTTTCCTGAAAGGTCTGATCTAGTTGAAGAAAGGCTCATTGAGTTTATGGCTGAGGAGAGTTGTGATGGCAGGAATGCTCGCATATCTTCCATTGGTTGGTCCAAGGGCATCAGGGTAGTGGACTGTGAAAACGAGGGAACTGTAAAGTTCCTTGTGGAATCACTGAAGCGCCTTGGTGAACTCAGGCCCGGTGCGCGCTTGGAGGTGGTCCCTCAATCCGACCTAATGAAGCTATCATTAATTTTGTCTCTCGTTGTCCAGTGTTGTCTATAAAGAAAGAAAGCCTTTCTGTTTAGGCGTCGAACGGTAGATAGAACAAGAAAAACAACAGAATTGTAAAGTGACAAGTTTGACTGCTTTGTGATCGTAAGAAATCATTTGATTTTACCAGAATTTTGCAGTTACAAAGTACTATGCAAGGTGGTTTGAAAAGTTCTCTGGATAGCTTAGTTGGTATGTCACTTGCGGCATTAGCCGACAGTTTTACGTTTTCCTTAGGACCCAGAACTATTGTATAATATCTGTGGCAGGATCAGCCATTTCGATTTGATGATTTTTCTAGAGTCAATGATAGAGTTCGATGATATTTTCGATTGCACAGTGTTGATAGATGTTATGTATCCACTCCATTTGTTTGAATGTAGTTCAAAACTACATTTTTAACGGTTGATTCCTGTATACCATTATAATGCTTAACACATGGTTATCATGTCAATGGATCAAGTGAGGATTTGAGATCTTTACATACGCCCCTTCCGTGCCTGACGTAACCTATTTCTTCATAGCCAATTCAATTTGCCGACTGGTTAGTTTTAATCCGATGATCACAACCTTATTTTAAATAAATACAAATAGAACTGAAGCATTATATTTAAGAGAGTTGAGTAAAGTTACATGAATTAAAAACCATCTTTAGAATTTATAGACAGAATTTGTCCACCCAAGAATTGATTTGCAAATACCCCTAACTTTACAAAGCAGCTGTCGGAATGACATAATTGGTCCATACAATCCTTCAGTCAGGATTACGACCTAGTTTCTCATACCACTTATGTTGTGTGTGTTAATTTTATATACAGTGGAGGGACCGCCGAAGAAATATTATTTTTTATATTTCGTTTTGATGTCTGACCTGGGGTATGAACCGTGGCCTTATGTCTAATAAGCCAACACACTAGCTACTAGAATACGCCGACTTCAGGTCTTACAGGCCTACGATAAAATAGCCTCTAATAACAGCCAAGTAAGCACTTCTTAGGACAAATCAACCCAAGCTAATCTTTTATAATTCAAGTTATTATTATTATTATTGTCTAAAAACGTATGATTTTTTTGCAAATATATTTACAGGAGATGATAACGGAGACGCTTTTGGACACTTAATAATGTTGTGGATGAAGCCTTAATTACAAAACTTGGAAAGAGAGAATGGATCAGCTCACAACTATCCATATAAATTGAAAACGATGTTTAAATCTTTTAAATTTCATTGAATTCGTAAATTTCCTCATATTTTTAAGAACCTTCCTCGTATTAACAATCATCAAGTTTTAAAATTTATTTCAATGACTGTGATAGTAAATAAATAAATATATAAAGGTGATATTATTATTATTATTATGTGTTATCAATCATTATTTGGTAAGAAAAACTTAAATTTAATAATTAAAAATTTCTAGACAAAATAGCAACAGAGTAAGGAGAGGGTGTTGTATTAACAAACTTTCCCATGAAATGAAAAAAAAAACACTTTGTGCTATCTAATCAAGATGAAAAATTAAATACTTACATATATATATAAGTATATACATGCAATATGTATTTTTTAAATTAAATAAGTAATCAAACGCCAAAAGGCAATAGAAAAAATTAATTTTTCAGAAACTTACACAAAATATGCTCATCGTCTAATGGTGTTGGGTCATTTATTTCATTATTATTTGTAACATTTTCAACTCGTTCATCTAAGCAAAGCTTATCCTGTGCCTTTGAAGCAACAATTTGAATTTTCGTTTCATCTTCTTGTAAGACATTAACATTGCAATTGGAGTTTGAGTTTAGATTTGAATTGTTTTTAGTTGAATTTTTTGTTTTATTATTACTATTATAATTGGCCAATTTCCAGGCATTACGCCATGAATTGCGTTTTCTTTGTAGGGTGGGCTGCATGGGCGGCATGGGTACCAGCAAAGATGAAGATTTTTTATCACCGTTGCCCGTGCCGCCATTAATAGTTGTGGGTTGTAATTTAAATATTTTTAAATTAATTGAATACTTGCAATTATCACGGTTTGGTACTTTCATGTTGTAACAAAATCTATTTGTTTTATTTATTATGTTTCAAATATATGTATGGAGGTATATATGTATTGTATATTTAAATATCACAGTTTTTTTTTTTAATTTGATAGGTTGTATAGTTAGTTATAAACTTTATTTAGTTTTAGTTGAAATTAATTTTAATTTTGAAATAATTGTAGCATTTCACTTCTTGTCTTGTATTAAATTTCTATTTTTTTTTTAAATTTAGTTTCATACAACACTTTATTCAAAAGCGTCTGCTGGGCCGGCCAACGTTTAATCAACTAAAGTCTACAACTGAAACTGATTTGAATAGAATAAATTTTGTTTTTTCTTTACCAGCCAGCCACAGGCCGAGCAAATGATCGTCTGATCATTGTCGCAAGACCTCATTAACATTTTAGAGTTCAACAAAAAACAAAAACAAAAATGTAAAAAAACACGAAATAAATGTAAAACGAAAAACGCAAATGTTGGATTTTATTTTAAGGCAGCTTAAAGATTAGCCCTGTATTTATGTCATAAACAACGTTTAATAAGTCGTTCGCTTGTCTATAGAGAGAGAGAGAGCATAAACTTTCATAAAGAAATTTTAAGTTTGTGCGCAGACCTCGAAAAAAAAAGAGGAGAGAGTTATTCCATAGTCAACACATACAGGTGGTGCATACAGCTCAATATAATTTACTACTCAGAAACGAATGGCTTATCGCTCGTCTAGGTTATTAACAGTGTTGCCATTTTGCCTATTTTTAAGCAACATATTTTGTTTTTGGGTACTTTTTGCTGTGTAGCTTACGCCCTATATTTGTACTGGTTCCACTTTTTGGGCGAACGGAAACGTGTTTTGATTGCCTTTCCATATAAACTTGATTCATCCGTCAGATTTACTGGTTGCCAAAAATTTCGATTAAGTTGGAATCATCGTTGACGTCAACGCTCACTCATTTAATCATATGAAACTAGCCGAATTGGTTGCATTTTGTGGTTTGGTTGGCTTTCCATGGCTCTTCTATTGACAGGATTGTACCTATAATTTGATGTCGTAGCCATATAACCATGATTCATCAGTCAGATTCACAGAGGTTTTTTTCTTTTGAATTGGAATCATTGTTGATGTCAATATTCTCTCATTCAGAAGTTTCGCTAGTCGATTTGAAAATATTTCATAACAAATTTCGTTGCACACGTCTTATAACTAAAATGTCTAAAAATATTGTCAATCGAGTAACAAGCTTCATTAATATTTCTATTTTGTATATATATTTCGTCAATGGCTTCATAAATCAACGCTTCTTCATCAGTACATTCCTCATTTCTTCTAAGCTTTGCTGCAGACTTGTTGGAATGTTGAGGCTGGGATTTGCCGTTGTGTCATTTAGACGGTTTTCTTGGACGTACTAACACAAGTATTAATTGTTTACTTTTAGTTTCACAATAGCGTGGAACGTTTCTTCTTTGCGTACAGAGTTTAAACAATGGCGAATATATTGTTCATCCTCTCTACCAGCTGCTATAAAGACTATGGGACGTAGACAAAAGATCTCCAGTTGAATATATCCACTTGCCATATACTATGTACTCAATTTAACTGCTTTTTCGACTTGTTTTCTCCAGGCATACATACATATGTGTCCATTTTCTCTTTGGCAGCTAACTTTTGAACTCTAATCTACTGAAATTAAAGCTTTGTCGCTGTGGGACTTTCATTACGTATGAATGGGTTTCTTCGAAACATTTATTCTAAATAAATAAATGTAGAGCTTTCAGGTTATGTACTGCGGTGTTCTCACAACTTGACAAAAGTATAAACCTGACGTTTGACTTGAATAGTCTGTTTTGGACTTTCGTTACTACACATATTGATTGCCAAACATTTATCAAGCGACTAAATGTTTGCAAAGTTGATGCGATTTTCTATATCTCATTCGAGAAGCCACCCGAGTTCATTATGATGCTATACCCAGATAGCTGATTTGTTCACGTCCTCTACGGCTTTATTCTCGATTTTGAGGGTATTTTGTTAATCTCATTTTGCTTCATTATTTTCAATCTCGCTCTGCCTGAGGCTTGAACAAAACCGTTTATAGTTTAGTTAACTTATCAATAGAGTTGTGAAGACAATAGACAATATTTTTCGTTCCTCTGTAAGGTCTTGCCTCATGAATATGTCCAGAACAATGTTAAAAAAGCAGGGAAAACATAATGCAGCTCTGATTAGAACCTCTGAGTTCTTGTATCCTTCAGTTGATTATATCCTCATATAGATATCCAAGTCGCCGTGGTCTAGTAGGTAGTGTGTTGGCTTATTAGACGAAAGGCCCGAGTTCGAATCCCAGGTCAGACATCAAAACGAAAATATTAAAAATATTCCTTCGGCGACTTCCTCTCAGCAGATTTCTGGCAAAAACTCTGAGAGTAAAAAATTGCCATGAAAAACTTCTTAAAAAATCTGTCGTTCGGAGTCGACTTTAAACTGTAGGTCCCGCCACTCAGGTATAAAATTAACGCATACAACATGAGTGGTGTTGAGAAGCTAGGCCGTAATCCTGACTGAAGGGTTGTAATGGCCAATTATGTATGTATAGATATCCATAATTTTTGCTGTATACAGAGCTTTGATGAAATTAATTCGATTGATAGGAACGCATTACATTTAACTTCGAACGAGAGCGTTAGTGGTAGTGGAGTTTAACTTCTGTATGTAAAGCGTTCACTGGTAAACATAGTGAGAAGTATTCATACCAGTGTGGTATTTGTTAACTGATTTGGTTTATACACTTTGTTGGTATGAATTCCATTTGATATTAGTGCCGCAAGATCAAAGCTTAAAAACTCAATAGCACAGTATTAGCTATTCGTTTGACTGCTTTATTATACCTGTGGCTATTAACGGATTGTTTTACAATCGTTTGTTATTGTCTGTTATTAAAAAATTATATTTAATGGCAATACTGGTTATAAATTTATTTAAATTTTTGTTTATAAATCTTTGTGTCTTTTTTTCATTTCTATTGTGTCTTTGCATTTTATTTATGTAGGTTTTTTGTTTATTTTTACTACATATTTCTATAATTGTTGTTTTTTGTATTTCTTTATATTGTTTTTATCATTCAAACAAGTTTTGTTGAAACAAAATGTTATTGACATACTGGCTTTAATATTAATATACGCACGTATGTACAAATATACAGGCAAAATAAGACATAAGCGTGTATATCATATCATCATGTAATAATTAAGGAAACATTTCCGCCATAATATAGTAATTCGAGACATTTTTTAAATACAATTTTAAAATACAAACAAACAATACATATGTATGTACATACCTAGATGTTTAGCAACTATGCAACAGATTTTATGCGAGTACCATCTTGTGATACTGGGCTTAAAAGACAAATTAGCCTTAATATTGCTTTGGCAATATGATGACATTCTTCACTTGCTTGACTTTTTTGTTTGTAAAGAAAATTTATTTTTATTTTTAATTCATTTTATGTTTTTTGTTTCAAACATAATTTACTTTCTATTGCCTTCACGTGTTTTATAAGTTTGTATACGGCTTGCCTAACAACAACAATTGTTGCTTTAACAGTAAATATGTAACAATTTATCAAACATTTGTTTAATAAATAAAATTGTCTTGATTTTAGCATCTAATTTTATATTGAAAATATTAATGGAGTTAAAAGGAAAACATTAAATATAAACTATTGCTCTTGAAGGGAAGTAACACATTGCTGAACAAGGTAAACAAGGAAAAATTCTGGAACGTGACAGTAATAGTAGCGTATAAAATGCAAAGGAGATCATCTCACATTTAGACTTTGTAAATGCGTCTGACAACGTAAAAAATCACAGCTTACAAACAAAGCTGATATTTCTCGCTCCATATGAATATTGTACACCATTAAAAATGTTTATAAGAATTACAGTCTAGCTTCTCCCATTGTGAGTGCCAGAACCTGCAGTTTAACATTGACCCTAAATTATGAACATGAGAACTTTTTTCAAGATGTCGGAGCTAACGTTTGAACACAGAAGGTTTATTTTAGTAGCTCAACTTACTTAATCATCTATTGCTAGTGACGATTACAGGGTAGACTTAAGGATTTAGATTATGCCAAGGGTATATGCCTATTTAACACCACGTTTCCATATGAAGAATATCAAACGAAGTATATTCAACTCAAAACTAAAGTCATTGGGGTGCAGTAAAACTTAATTTTCAATCACTTAAAGTATACGTGAAGAGTTGTATAGGAAGACCCCAGTGGATATGTCCAATAATGATTATGACAATCGATCCACTACTTAAGAGAAAATTGTAAAATGGAATGAATAGGAATTCTATTCATAATATTGCAGACGAAGGACTTGGCCGTCCTTCAAACACAAGAAACAGTAGGGACTGAAGCATCTACAACATATTTAGGCATAGCTGAGTTAAAATATCGTGTATTGTACACTTAAAATGGTCCTTCAGGACGTTATTGATTTTGGTGAGGCTAATAAATTAAAGCCAAGAACTTGGCTCAAGTTTGTAAGCTTTCAGTTAGACTTATCGCTGAAATATCAAACTTCACGGTCCACGGTTTTTCGTGGTATGCCATTTTCTAACGCCTTTCTAACTTAAACGTTCGTTTCGATTCGACCAACATGAGCTAGACAACTCAAATTCTGTTTTTTTTACAGAACCTTACTGCGTTTATGATAGAGGCGGTGCTGGTGAAGTGGATAAAATTGATATCGTGCATAAAATTTTGTCACTAAGTGTAAACAAAACAAACAATAAACATCATGCCATGCTGATAAAAACACTGTCGAGATAGTCCTACACACCTACATACATATGCGCATGAGTATGACGCACACAATTACGTCGTAATATGCACAGACCACAGAATAGAGTAGGAGGAAAGACAATAATTGTGTGACATGTGCGCGCAAGAAAAACCAAGTCCTGGCGTGTTAAGGAATTTTTCTATAGCGTTGCCATTTTTGTTTTGTATTGGAATAGAAGAGATTCTTATGAAAGTTTTGCTTTTTCAATTAATATTGTTTAGTTGTTTGATTTCTATTTTATACAAAATCTTATGGAATACAATGCTTTTTTAAATTAAATTTTTATTACCTTTGGCCAATTGGTGTTTAAGTGATGCAGCATCTTCAGCTGTTTGTTGTTGCGACATGGTTTTTTTCACTATTATTTTATTTTTTTCTTTTTATAACTGTTTCGTTTACTGTTTGTTTTTCGAGTTTCTTTGTATAACAAAAAAGTGATCACCTGAGCCAGAAATTTAATTACTTTAACAATTATTACTGTAGCTTCTTCTTTAAATATTTTTATCGCTTTACTTTACTTTGATTTAAAACTTTTTCGTTTTCTTCTTTTAATTGAACACTTATTTAATGATGGATGGATGTGGATGAATCAGCTTGAATCTCTCAAGTTCACACGCACGTACGCACAATTTACTGTATTTGTTGGTTGTTGCTGCTGTTGTTGTTTCGGCAAAAGATCTGCACAAATTTGTCTTCTCTTGTCTGTATCTGTTGCGTACCGAAGAAAAAAAAACTTTTTCCCCACAAAAATAAAAACCAAAAGGGAAAATGTTTTGTAAAACGAATTACTTGGAATGTTTAACAGGCGGTGTGTGGTTGCTTGGCTTTATGAATGTTCCAATATTTTGGAATTTTTCTTTTCTTTACAATAATAACTACACTGAAGGCAGGCACAAAAAAGAAAACACAACAACAACAGCACTCTTTTATTTCAATATAACCAAATTGTGGTAACTTTTTTTGATTATTTTTCTTTTTCTCGTCTTCTTTCTAATCAAGCAGTAGAGTTGCTGTGCAAGCAGCTGTTTGAAGACATTTTATGACTGGCAATGCTGCCGCTTAAATGACATCACAATGCGCGGTCATATAAAATGGCAATTCTGTTGCTCATATTGTTTGTATTTATTACAATGGATGGCACTAAGTTATCAATATAATACAGTACATCTGGTGATGTACAAATAAGTGTTGCCAGCATGGTTTGTTTATATTAATTATATAACACCACAAAACAAATTTATAGAATTTTGGCATTGTAACAAAAACTTCGATTGTATAAATGAAAATGAAATTGTCGTTTAAGAAGAAGTGTGCGTGGTCAGTTATTATGATTTGTGGTTGTTGTATATTGTTTTCTTTCTGATTGTGGGAGATATGGCCGGGTTGACGTACGGACGGACCTTCAAAAATTAATTACTTTTTCTGGTTTTGGGAAGTGGTGTGTTTTTGCAAGATGTTGTTGGTTGAAACAGCTTTCGCTGGGTTGACAATCCTTGGCCAATAAGTAATCGGGTCGTTCCGGAGCGTAAATCCGATTGTCGTGGGAACAAAACATGGCGAATTTGTCCTGTATGATCAATAAAATTGACATTGAGCAAAGTACCGTTATCGAAATATGTTATTGTATTACCATATATCACCGTACTATCAGTGGTGAATTAACTGGTGTATTTCTAGAATAAGTACTTTTCACATACATTAGCCGAGTCGCTAACCACTCACATATCGGTAATGCGATTTTACACATTACCAACTGTATGGTTTGAGACTGAATTGAAAATAATTAAGCTGGCGTAGTGGAGTCACAACTTTCAAAGTACTAAAAAGCTATATTTTGCAGAGAACAATGACAACAAGTAAATTAGTTTCGATTTAATTGTTTACTGCGCTACAATAATAGTACATATATTTATGTGCATGTGTGCGTACTGTTAACTGTCAATAATATGATAATAAACACACATATTCTTTAGGGTTTTATTATTATTATTATTATTGCTATTGAAAATTCCACTCTATAAGTAAGGAATTGATCTCAGGCTTTATTTTAAGGTGTAACAATAACAAAAAACACAAATACAAACGTTACCATAGAGTACTATTTCATAGAAAATAGGAGAACAAGAAGAAAGCCAGCCTTAGTAATAAATGTAAACAACATACGACCACCATAACCATATAAAAAAATACCTTTTTCTAATTGTCTTTGTCACTGGATATACTGAATGTGCGTTTGTGTATGTAAATTTTATAAGAAATTTTTAATTACTTCTGAAAACAATAACAACCTTGTTGTCTTCTTCGTGTGTGTTGGATCATTGTCACAAGGCAAGTAATTTTGCCTTCCAGCAAATTTTACAAAAATTTACAACAAATATTGTAATATAATACGAACAACAACACATCAAAGACATCAACGAACGGTATTTATAACGTGTAATAAAAAAATAGAGAAGAAAAATCAGACAAAAACCATAAAAGAAATTATTGAACTTGAAAAGAAATACGGCTCTCTGTGTTCCTTTTTAACTTATGAGCTGAATTTTATTAGAAATAATACATGTTCACGGAAATACGTTGTTTCTTTCTTTGTTAATTAACGAAATACAGGACGACACACAAAGCCTTCGCAGGCAAATGACTTTCTAATCACGGTGGACAATATTTGACAAAAGCAAAAATGATAAACAAAAATAGCGGGTAGCCATTATTTTCATTATAGAGCGAGAGAGAACACAAAGAGAGAGTTATTAAAATTCCTTTAAATATTAATATTGAAATATTTTATTGTAATCGTTACCGTCTACAATATTTAATAAATATGTACACAAATAGCGTGTGACCATTGTTTCTTTAAAATAGGGACAGAGAATTGAAGATTGTATTACCATTACGAAATGGTGTACCGTTTTTGCTTAGTACTATCCAATTTAGCTGTTTTGTATGAAAAATTACAACAAATAGGGTTAATTTGCTTAACAGTACCAGAATCAACTCTCACTGGGATTATTAGTGGATTATATTTGCACTACGTTCTCTGATCGGCTCTGTCAAAAAGAAAGAGTCCTTCATGTCCCATCGTACATATATGTTTGTATCGTGGGTGTTGTTCAGATGAGAACAACGACAATGCTTATAGCAATTTTTATGGGAATATCCTACTCTTATGGAAAAGTGAACTAGGGCAGATAGTTTGTAAGATAGAATGGGATTAGATTACTTAAAGGCGACCACAGGATAAGTACGCAGTACTCATAATACTAAACAGCTTCCAAACAAGTTTAGCCTGCTATGGATGTAAGCCAAACATAATTTGCATTAAAACTAACCGTAGTCTAGTAGGTAGTGTGTTCGCTTATTAGACGTAAAAAGCCCAGGTTCGAGCCCCAGGCCAGACATCAAAACGAAATATGAAAAAAAAAATTTCTTCGGCAACTTCCTCTTTTTTTCTGGCAAAACCTCTGAGAGTAAATAAACCTGCCATGAAAAAGTTTCTCAAAATCTGTCGTTCGGAGTTGACGTTAAACTGTAGGTCCCGCCACTCAAGTATAAAATTAAGGCACATAACATGAGTGGTGTGAGAAGCTAGGCCGTATTCCTGACTGCATGGCTATAATGGCCAATTATGTATGTATGTATGTATGTGAATGCCTTGAAAATTAAAATATGATAGGATTTGTCGGGCTTGTTTTGGATTACTTAAAGGCTACCATATAGGATAAGTACGTAGTACTCGTAGTAATAAGCAACTTCCAAACAAGTTTAGCCTGCTATGGATGTAAGTCAAACATAATTTGCATTAAAACTAACCACAATCTATCTTAGAGACCTCTCAAATGGGACACTGGAGTATATGTTCACGAGTCTGAATGGAGGCATAGGTTAGGTCGGAGTGGTAGCTCTGATATCACAAAGCTCACTTGAGCATGCATGGCGGCCCGTTGTGATGCCACGGGTGAACGCAGTCCCTGTACTGACCAAGTTCCACCAAAATCAGGGAAGACGAGGAAGTTGGTCAGCGCAAGGGCTGCACGGATGGAGGCATAGTATGCTTCAAAATGATTTCTAAAGGAGTTGTAATGATGAGGAATAAGAAGAGATCACAGAATGTGTTTTCTGCCCGGCAGTTGTTAACATGATATGAAATGTTCTTGCGTACTCACGATCTAATAAAAGAAGATTTTATTCAAAGGTGATACATATGACTATGGTTAATGCAGCTGACAATTTAACCTAACCTTACTTTTACGATTCAACCTAACCTAACAAAATAGCTGGAAATTTTTTTCAACAGCTGTGGGAGCGTAAAAGTAAGTATGATTACATACATAGCTACATGATAAAGTTCTCTGACCTCTTTTTTTTCAAGAAAAGCCAAGCAATTGATAATTAAATTGAGTGTAAAGAGTGAACAACAGAGAAAAGAGAAAAAATGTCCCATAATTTTTAAGCGTTTAATTGAAAATATCAACACCTTTAAGGACATTTAAAGCCAAATGTAAGCAAGCAATCATGCAAATGCATTCAAAACCAAGAAATTTTATTAATAAATGTGGGAAATCAATTGAATATTTTGCCTATTCCCTACCGTTTAAAAACCACAAAAAATGCAATATTTTTCACAGCCTTGATTATTTATTATTGATGAGAAGAGGAGAGGAGGCAAGTGAATGAATGAATGCATTTTCATAATTTGAACGTGTTGAAGCGAAGTGAAATGTCATCGTGTAATGTGTAATCGCATCATAAATTTATTAATTTCTGTATGATTTAATAATTTTTTCTTTTTCGTTTAAAAATTGTTTTTTTTTTTTGTATTGTCCTTATAAGTCATGCTTAATTGAACGAACCCTCATTATGTAGGTCTGTACGACGACAACGAGGACAATTTCTTAAATGTGTTGGGATTTCTTTTAAGCAAACAAGCAATTAAAAAACTGAGACTCCTTCAAGGATTCATGTGAATTTTTTATTTTTTTTTTTTTCAAAAGGGTTTCTTCATTTGATTTCATTTCAATAATCATAATCACATATGTATTCACGTATGCCAAAAAGAGCAGGAAGTTTATGCCAGCCAAGTCAAACACACAACAGCCACTTGAACGTTAAATGGCAAAAATTTTATTGAAAAGCAAGAAGAAGAAAAAAAAGGAAGACTGACTGCCTGGCTTGTACAGAGCGAGGGTTTGCCTTGTTAATTTCTTAACACAGTTTTTATTCTCTCTCCTTTTTTTTTAATTTAAATCAGTATTTAATTTAAACGTTTTGATAAATGAAATCGAAACGGGCCACTTAAGTCATGTTGATGTCAAGAAAAATTTCGACTTTTTTAATGGAATTTTTTTCTTTCTTGTAAAGATCGTTTAACACTAAATATGCCATTACTTGAACGCTTTTCAAGTATCAAAAGTGAACCTCTTAATATACAACCCGTTTATAAGCCTTGTTGTGCGTTAAGGCGCAGCAGCATAAAGTCTGCTACGCTCCCATGTAGCTGATGTGAGAGTATTCGAGAGAAAAGTTCTACAGAAGCTCATCGGTCCTGTGATACGAACCAACAATGAGCGGTATAGGCCCGCTAACTGATATGGACTTTGCCCGGTTTTTTTGGAAGTGTTTTGTGAAAGACCTTTGAAGCCACAACCTAAGGTAATGGATTAGATCCATTGAACTAGTTAGTCCACCATCGACCAGATATTCACATAAAACCAAATCCTATAAAACACCCATCAAAGTCATTAACACGTTGACTGCCAACTACGAGATAACTCGTAGATTGCCTTCCCTTCTAGGGTGCCAACTACGAGTTATCTCGTACTCACTACTAAACTTGCCATTTTTGTGTAGCTACGTACTATAATCGTATTAAGAGTGCTAGTATCGATAAATGGCTCAATGTTGGCTTGCGTGGCCAGTTTTTTTAAAAATTGCCGTGGCAGTCACCACACACCATCGACTATATGGCAATGTTCGAACACCGATAAGGGATCGCGCTTTTTATCCTTATGAATATTATAAGGCTGAGTTTATTGATAACTCTTACAAGAATAACTCCGTCAAGGAATGTAGTGAAGAGTTTCAGGCAAAGCAAAATGGCTTGTCATGCCACCTCTTTAATTTCATTAAGGGTTACAGGGTTCTCAATAAGGCGAGGTATTGTGAAAGACCTCTAAAGCCACAACCCAAGTTAATGGGTATATAGGCTGAGTTTAATGATAACTCTTTCAAGAATAACTTCGTCAAGGGATATGGTGAGAGATTTCAGACAAAGTAAAATGGCTAATCATGCCACCTCTTTAATTTCGTCAAAGGTTACAGGGTTCTCAGTAAGGCGAACTAAGGTTTATCGCAACGGCACTGTTTACTACAAAAGAATTCAGTTCCGTACTTACTACATTGGCGTACTAAGTGAGATTTTTCCGGTATCTTCATAACGCGTACCAAGTACTCGCAAGCAAGCACACGCTACCTTGAGTGCTACAGAATGGGAGTCTGCTGACGTTGATCTGGCAGTCAATGAGGGAAGAATGACTTATATTCGATGAACAAATAGGAACGTGCTGTGTATACATACATAATTGGCCATTACAACCCCTCAGTCATGATTACGGCCTAGCTTCTCAACACAACTCATGTTGTGTGCTTTAATTTTATACTTGAGTGGCGGAACCTACAATTTAACGTCGACTCCGAACGACAGATTTTTAGAAACTTTTTCATGACAGGTTTATTTACTCACAGAGTTTTTGCCAGAAATCTGCTGAGAGCAAGTCGCCAAAGAAATATTTTTTTTTTTCATATTTTCGTTTTGAAGTCCTGCCTGGGGCTCGAACCCGGGCTTTAGGTCTAATAAGCGAACACACTACGGCGATTACTGCTGTGTATAGTACCCCAAATTACGACCGACTACTATACCTTTGCTGTTGTCAAGGAATTTATTTACCAAAAAAATTTCAATTTGGAAATCAAGCGTAGAACCACTGTTTTGTCAACAGTATGACAAATTATGTTTCAATAGCTAATTGAAAAGTAGACACCGAAATAAATCCTTGGCTTTGTAAAGGCTTTATGTTGAATTCCACTAAGTTACTTACAACAGGCTGCCATTAAAATATGTGACGAGTTTTGTGCAACTAAAATGACACTTAAGTGTTAATTGTACTCGTCCCCAAGTGTGGGCTAACTAACCTATTAATCAAAGCAATCAACTATTGATTGGCACAGTCATTGTAGTGGGAGATTGTTGTCCCCCAATGGTCAAATTTATGACAGTCCATGTTAGATTAGGTGTGGAAGAGATTCCAAACTCCACTCATTATGACTTATGAAAGAAGCAATCGTTAGAGAGCGGTATTGTACAGCAAAATGTTCATTTCAGTAGGATAATATGTAGTTCAAATCGATATTGTTTCTAATACACATCCAGGGCGCTACCACTATACGTATTATAGGGAATGAGCTCATCCTCTCTCAGATTCAAACCTAATCAACTAACTATACAACAATTCTAGAGCCACGCATTTTAAGTTCCTAATGAAGCTTTAGAAACTCTTGTCAACCAACGATGATAAAGCTATCCAGAGAGCACTCACAAAGAAAACTGTCCCTGTTTACAGACAACCAATGATCCTCCTCTCTACACAAAAGACCACCATGATCTGATTTTTTCGCATGAGCACCAATAAAACAGTGACGAAATTCACCGTGCAAGTAGCATCCTTTGCATCCGTGAATTTTACCCAAACGGAAAAATTTCTTTTGATTATAAAGCAGCCAGATCTGCTGTTTTCCATCGCATTCAGCCTAACCCAGCTACTGTTACGTGTGATCTTCTTTAGTTTTAAGACTATCGCTGGCCAATGTTTATAATTTGAGGTTGTCTTAGTTAGCCTCTCATTACCAATCCAAGAGCAATGTTTGTCAAGCCTCTTGTAAAGCAAATTAGAAGGTTTGCCAAGCTTTTTGTGCAAATTATTTGAGCTTTTCAACAGAACGGTCACGTAAATTTGATTCAAAATTAGAAATTTCCAAACGAAATATTTCATTTTTGTTTAGGAATATCAAATATTTCTACGAATTCTATTATTTTGTGTTAAAGTTTGGCAATTGAGACTCACAAAAAAAAAGCAAAAAATTTTATCAAAATCTAGATTTTTATCAAAAAATTGCCATCAACATACATACATACATACATACATAATACGTCTACTGATCTCAAAAGAATTTTTAACTTTTCAGCTTCTTTTATGGCGGTTTTTAACCTTTTTTAAGGGTTTGTTACGTTTTTTCTTTTTTAAAATTTTTAATTTTTCGCATAACTGTTCGTTTAAAAAATAGTTTTGTCAAGTACATACGAGGGTATGTGTGTTTTGTTTTTTTCTTCTTCTTCTTTCATTAAATAGCTTTTTTTTTTTGCAAAAAGAGTAGAGAATTTTTTTTTGTGAAAAATTGAAATTGAAGTGGTGGGCACTTGTGTTTTTATTGAAGTGTCATTAACTCGTTCCTTAAAATCCCACGGTGTGTTTATGACCACAATCACAATGGGGGTAAGTTAAGGGTATTTAACAGCAATTATACCATTACCATAACCACTACCATTACCATTACCATTGGCATATGTTATGTGTGAGTTTATCACATCAAATATTGCAGAGAAAATAAAATTCAACAGTTTCAGATGTATTAAAAAAAATTAAATAAATACATAAGAGTATGTACTTATGTATGTATGTACATACATACTTATTTAGGGTTATACATATATACTTTGATTTTAAGTTTTTAAAGGAATCTGTTTAAAAAAACTGTTTCAATCAACAATGTTTTGGAATTTGTGTAAAGAAAACGCACAATTAGACTTCCTGTCTTTATTTTCGAATTAAATTTCCCAAGAAAATTAGTTTATTTTGGGATTGAGAGGCCTATTCAGTTTAAAACATACATTCCATAAAGTACACATAAAGCTTCAAATACAGAATTAATTTTAAAATCTATTCAAAATTCTTACATACATACATAATTGACCATTACAATCCTTCAGTCAGGATTACGGCCTAGCTCCTCAACACCACTCATGTTGTGTGCATTAATTTTACACATGAGTGGCGGTACCTACAGTTTAAAGTCGACTCCGAACGACAAATTTTTTGAGAAGCTTTTCATGGCAGATTTATTTACGTTCAGAGTTTTTGCCAGAAATCTGCTGAGAGGAAGTCGCCGAAGAAATATTTTCAAGTCGCCGTGGTCTAGTGGGTAGTGTGTCCGAGTTCAAATCCCAGGTCAGACATCAAAACGAAAATATTTCTTCGGCGACTTCCTCTCAGCAGATTTCTGGCAAAAACTCTGAGAGTAAGTAAATTTGTCATGAAAAAGCTTCTCAAAAATCTGTCGTTCGGAGTCGACTTTAAACTGTAGGTCCCGCTACTCATGTATAAAATTAATGCACACAACACGAGTGGTGTGAGAAGCTAGGACGTTGTACAATGGGTCAATTCGACCTCCGGGTACTTTACTTGTCACAGTTGACAAGTACACGTCCTCTAACCTAACCTAACCTAACCGAAGGCATAATATTTGAAAATTTTAATACTTTCTGTGATAAAAACTCATATTTGATAGGTGAAATCACAACAACACACTAGTAATTGAGTTGCCAATTTTAATTACTAATGATCGTTTACACACAAAGAGTGAGAGAGAGAGAGAGAGAGAGTGAGAGAATAAAGCAGTAAAAAAACCAAATATTCCTAATGTAATAAAGAATGCATGAATGTGTATGTGTAATCAAATGAAAGAAAAGAAAATCAATTATGTATTGAAATTTCACTCTCTATTGTGTGTGTAAAAGCTAAAGGACAAATTATATGTGAATGGAAACAGAGGCAGAGACAGCCACATAACGGAAACTGTCATACGAAGATAATAAAATTTAAACAAACCACCACACATAAAACACAGGCACTACACTGCATACAATCGTAATAATACACTCTCTAAAAGAGAACAACAGAAAACAAAACAAAACACAAATACTCGTACATACATAGAAGAGTAGAGATCCTTCGATTATGTGTTGTAAGCTCTCTTTTTCTTCTGTGTGTGTGTGAATACAAATAATGACTAAATGTTACACCTAAAAACATGTTCACGTATACGTATACATATGTACGTATAAGTATGTATGCATCGGTATTTAAGTATATTATTTGTATTGTTTATATGTATGTATGTGTATGTATATATAATATAGCTTTTGCGCAGAAAACAATGAAATAACAAAAGCTCCCACACCAAACAGCCATTGTGATTGGCTCAATAGCAGCTACACCGATACATAATTCGCACACTGGCAAAGAGTGCAATAACGCCAATGGCAACACAATAACAGTTTTCAAAAGATGAATAAAAGCATGAACGACTGACTGAAGGAATGGCATGAATGAATGAATGAAAGAAAGAAAGAAAGAAAGAAGAAGCACATCAAGAAGACAAGGAACCCAGGCATAACAAGAACAAGACACCATACTATACACAGCGTATAAAAATGAAAGAATAAGATAACAACAACAGTACAAAAGAAAGAAAGAAGAAAAAAGAAAAAAACAAAAGCCAACCCAACCATTTTTTTTAACAACAACCCTGCTTGATATGCACAACGTACACGTACAAAACTTAACTTGACTAGATAGATAGTGCTTTACTCTTACACTCTTTCTCTCTCTCTCTGTCTTACACAAGAAAAAAATTAAAACTTAAAACATTATTACAACAATTGTTAAGTATTCTTCTCCCTCGCTCTCTCCCTATCTATCTATCTCTCGCTCTTTAAAAAAACAGGCAGAGTATAAGGAAATAAACTTTTTACAATTAAAAACCATGTAGTTTACGTGTATTATGCATTAGTGTGTGTGTGTATGTGTGAGAAAGCTCGTTTGTTTGTTCGTTTTCCTATTGTCGTCGACTCCTACTTTAATCTACTCATAATGTGTATGTAATAACTGTACACAGGCTTTGTTTCAACACAAATGCATAACGACTCTCTCTCTATGCTGAGTATGAGAAAAATTGTATGCATGTGTAGGACTACACATACATATGTATATTGTTCAATTACAAGGTAAACAATGCAAGAGAAAAACGCCAAAACACACTCATTTATTACAATAAAAACAAAACAAAAACAACAAGAAAACAAAATACAATAATAAAAGCTATTAGCACATTCAAACAAACATCATACATACATTGAATAAACAAAACAATGTACATACATATGTATTTACAATACATTGTGCATTACTACACTCATACTCTCTCTCAAATCAAATCAGTTACATCAACTTACATAAGCAATTGCTTTAATTAAGGTTGCCAGATTGTTTTTAATGTGAAATCACTAGCTTTTCCCATAAAATTAAATTAAAAATCATCGAAATCGTTAGAATGCATTTGTAATTTCTTAAAAATAAAATCAAATAAAGTGAATATTACTGTTAAAACAAGAAATAATGAAGCTTTATCACACATTACGGGCAGTATCCCGACATTAGCATAACGACTAACTTTCAAATGTTTAAATTTAATTGGATTGTCATCTTAAATACGGTCTTTGAAGTATTTAAAAGTCTAACAACGTGAAATTACCGCTTCTGGATATATTTCGAGCAAATAATCCATAATCGGTGGCGTTGTGCGGCTTGTTTAATTAATAATCTTCAATTGCAGGTGGACTATCTTACAGCCATAGCGCTCTGAGTACATGATAGCTATTATTACGTAATTTCGAAAAGATATAGTCCAATAACAACTTTTTGGAAATACAATGTCTCACTTCTGAGTGTCGCGTCATTGCTAAAGAAAATTTTGCTCTATTGGATCGACATTGTAAGCCTGTTGTTCTGTTGCATTCAATTAGCATATGTATATATGGCGTTGCGAAGGATTTAATAATTGTGTGAATTGGACTTTATATGAATAAAGGTGGAAGTTCAAATGCAAAATATGTCGTAATTAAACATAGAATAGGTCTAATTGCTGAGAACTCTATTTAAACGATAAAATCGGATTATTTCCTTCACTTTGTCCTAACAAGAGCAATGTTTTTAACAGTTCGAACAGTGCAATGATGATGAAGCTTTCAGTTTCTGCAATTTCTTTCCTAGTACATCGATTTTGGCGCCTATACTCTCGTTATAATGAATGAATTATCAGTTTCAACTACTTTTACTCACTCTTCGTTTGGCGAGCGATCTGTACTTGTAAATAGAAAAACTTTCACTGAACAAATCACACTCCAGCTGACATATCTGGGATTTGTAGTTTGAAGTTGTTAATACAAAAATAACTCGAGATTTAGAACAGATCATATTAGTTAAGGTAGCTGATCTTCTATGTAAAGAGGAAGTTCTACATAGGTTAGCATTTAGGTTCAACCAGCAAATCAAACATTCTCAAGAGGAAAAGAATCCGAGTTCGAGCGGCTATTGCAGCAAACTTTATATGGATTCAAGAACTCAATAGAGGATGTCAGAATATATTTATATATATTTCGCTACTACATCTGTGTTCCGATAAATGCTTGTTACGAAAGAGCACATCTCGGTTTTACCGCAATGATAACAAGGAATGGATCAGTAATGGTGGTAAACGTGCCTTATTATAAATTTATATATTTATGATCTTGAATGTAATTCTCTACACTTCTAATACCCTGCATATGCAGCAATTTCCCCTCTCGAGGAAAACGTCAAATTCTATAAATGATATGTACATACTGGTGTTTAAATTAACGTATTGCTCTGCAAAACTAGCCACAAAACTACCATTCAGTCGTTTATAATTCGTATTATGTATTTATTGTTTTTAAAGAAAAAATTGAAATATTTTTCAATATGACTTCATTTGCAGCCCTAAAATAGATTTTCTTTAAATTTTCGATTATAAAACTTCATCTGGCAGCTTTATTTTTAAATTAAAAAATGCGTTTCAGTGTGTATATGTATGTGTGTGTTAACTACAATATAAAAAAATGTGGAGTAACAAACAACAACATAGCATAACAACACAGTAATAAATGAATGTGTGTGTGTATATGTGTGTTGTGCTCGCCCCATATAAAAAAAATAACTGCAACAATGGCTAAAATAGAACAATGGCAACAATAACAACAGCAACTGAAATAAATGAGTACAAAACACAATAATGAAAAGTAAAGAAAGAAAAAAAAAAGAAAAAAAAACTTTTAATTTTAGAAACGTTTTAATTTCAATTTTTCCGTGTTTTTTTTGTGTTCATTTTAATTTATCTGTGTAGCCAGTGTTAGTTAATGCATCGTATTACCCATAAACACATACACATTAACGAGCAAGGGAAAGAGAGAAAGCGAGAGAGAGAGTGCGTGAAAGCATTGTAACAGTTGAATACATGGAGTAGGAGAGGAGTTAAATGTTCGTTTTGTTATGTGTTGCACTTACACAACAATAGTACATACAACACATTTTATATGGTAGAGTGGAGTCTGCTCCATACCATTCATTTTACTGTTGAGTTTAAAAAACTTTATACTCAATGCCATTTTACTCTTTGCTTCACAAAAAAACAAAAAACAACAAGCAAACAGGCAATGCTGGCCATTGTGTTAAACACACCTCTCAATGAGACGATGTTACAATGCGCACAAAAGACCTCAATACGTAGCGAACAAAGATTGACGGCTGCATATAAAAACCAACCAAACAACGCAATACAATAAAACAACAACCCATTTACAACAATACACATTTATATGTACATATGTATGTCTCTAACAGTAGAACAACAACTATTAAATAAATGTATTCTCTTTTACTCTTCTTATATGTATGTGTACTACTCCACGTTTATGTTGTTTGAAAAAGAAAGCAATACACTGTCGTACTCTCTCTCTGTGCTCTCACAAATATTTATTCTCTAAAAACGAATTAATTTTACGAGCACAGCTCACACAAATACCAACCTATACTAGTATACTATGCTGCTGGTCACAGGTAAATTATTATTATTTTTTGTAGCATAAACACACACATAGCGCTCACAAAAACCCCACTATAATGCCATCTCTTTTCTCTTAGCAAGCAATTGTTTTTATATTCACATTCAATGGTTTTTTTTCTCTTTCTTCTTACTGGGTTTTATTTTGTTTGCTTTTGTTTTTCATATTTAAACAGGGATAGAAACCATTGAATTGAATGGCTGGCAGTGTGTATGTGTGTGTGTATAGGGAGTAGACAATAGCACAGAGCAGAGTAGTTAAAAACTAAACACCACTCTGTTATTCAGCCGTTATATTCAGCAAAGAGAGTCAGGGTTTGAGTAGAGCCAAACAACAAAACAAATTGGACTTGAATCGTGTCGGTAGTTGCTAAATGTGTGATTACATCAGTTGTTTAAGAGCTGTTGAGATGAACAGTAGTGTATTATTGTAGAGTAGTAAAGAGAGGACAAATAAAAGAAGAAAAATAAAAGAAACAAAACGAACAAGAAAATATAAAGGAAAATAACAGAAATAAAGAATATAAAACAAATTAAATAAACGCGAAAAATAAAAGAAACAATTAATAAGAAAAACTTTTTTTTTTTAAAAAAGAATACATGACACATAAAGAAAGAAGAACAATTAAGTGAAAAGAATTTTTGCAATTATTAACGGTAAACAGTGTGAACGAACAGAATAATTGTTAAAAAGAAAAAAACAAAAAAATAATAAAAAAAAACAAGAAAAATATTTTTATTATGGCAGCTTTGTCCTCACATCCAAATTATGGATTTCATTTGGGCGGCCAAAGCTTAGATATGCCTACACCGGGCGACTATGCCCCTCAAACCACTCTTAGTCCCTCAGATATGGATATTAAGCGTGTTATGCATTTTTCACAAACAGGCGGTTTGGCTGCCATATCTGCTGCTATGGGAGGTTCGCCGGTAAGCGGCCATGGTGCCAGCAATGGCAATTCGATTATGGGTACCGCCAGCATGGGCCATATGATCAATCAAAATCATCACAACCATCACAATTTGCATAATCACATGCAATCGGCGGCGGCCCACCAGCAAACATTATCGCCCAATTCTTCTATAGGCTCAGCGGGCAGCATAGGCAGCCAGAGTTCTTTAAACACCTCACAGCATAGTTTACACAATACAGCACATCAAATGGCTGGTCATCAGCATCATCATGCCACTTCGCCCGGTCAGGAGGGCCATATCAAAAGGCCCATGAATGCTTTTATGGTGTGGTCGCGTTTACAGCGCCGGCAAATAGCCAAAGATAATCCAAAAATGCACAATTCCGAGATCTCTAAACGTTTAGGAGCCGAATGGAAACTATTGGCGGAATCAGACAAACGCCCCTTTATAGATGAGGCCAAACGTTTAAGGGCGTTGCATATGAAAGAGCATCCCGATTATAAATATAGACCCAGGCGCAAACCTAAGAATCCTTTGGCTCAAGGTCCACAGGCGGCTTTACAAATGCAAGCCAATCAACAACAGAAATTGGCCAACACGGCTAATAATGGTTCCGGGTCTTATAATCCATTTCATCAACTGCCGCCCTATTTTGCGCCTTCACATCACTTAGATCAACCCTATCCAGTGCCCTATTTTGGTGGTTTTGATCCATTGGCATTATCGAAATTGCATCAGAGCCAAGCTGCTGCTGCTGCCGCCGCCTCTAATCAATCACACAATCTGCATGAGGCCCAAAAAGCACCACAACTACCTCCCACCACCTTAAGCAGTTTCTATTCGGGCATATATTCTGGCATCTCGGCACCCTCTCTATATGCAGCTCATTCGGCTAATGCAGCTGCCGCCGGTCTATACAACTCATCCTCCACCTCATCACCGGGCTCCTCGCCGGGTACAGCAACGCCTAATGGCATGGATGTGGCCCAAATGGATAATGCTTTAAGGAGACCAGTACCAGTATTGTATTAAAAAACACATTCCATTCATCACGTTATCGCTCGTATCCACTCCCACCTAACTATTAAGCTGAATATATTCCTCGCCCTCCCAGAAAATCATGCTCTTTCGGAATGTAAATGAACATGTCCAAAGGCCATGTACCGCCAGAGCCCACTATCCCATTTAGTTTTATTTCTAAGGATCTTCTAAAATACACATAAAACATCCTTTTTAAGTGTAATTTGTAATTGAAAATCGAATTCTAATTCTAATTTTAATTGTAACTATAATGGTAATTGTACATGTAACACGCCCCCTTCAATTTTTTAGTTGTAGTTTCGAAAAGCTATTTTCTTTTGTAGTTTTTAAGTAAAAAAAAAATTTTAAATTTAAAAACAAATGAAAATTAATTGTAATTTACACTTCTTTAGTTTGTAAGATATAAAAACAAAATAAGAAAAAAATTTATTAATTATAGTAGTGTGTACTACATTGTTTGTTGTTTTTGTTTATCATCCAATGCCCCTAATAGCTATACCCCCTCCCCCTCTAAATATCCCCTTAAGGGAGAAACAAAATAAGAAAATATACGAATAAATTTGTAAATATTTTTTGCAGCATGCGTAATACGTAAATTAAATTAAAAAATAAAATCCCTAACAACAAAAACTTCCAATTTAATTAGAAAACAAGTATTATTTCATTTCAAAAAAAAAAAAAAAAAATAAAAAAACAAAATATGAAAATAAGAAAAAAAAACAATAAATAACTGAATAAATAATAATTATTATTAAAAACTTAATTGAAATTGAATGTGTTATTATTACCAAACAAAGAAAAAACACAATAAAAAAGGAGTAAAAAATTTTACATTATAAAACATGACTTACCAAGAGTGTTTGAAATTCTTTATATTGCGAACCCTGGAATAGAAAACGAAAAACATATTAAAATTACACACAACAACAACAAAACACAGAAGTTTTAACTACACATCATGTATAACAGTGAACAATTAACTGCGGCGAATCTGTATTACCGACGGCAGAATGTTAAAGAAAAAACAAAAGAGAGTCTATGAAAGAAACAAATTAAAAAAAAAACAAAAACAACAGCAAAATTTTTGAAGCTTTGGTTTATATTTTAATAAATCTTCATTTAATTGTTCAGTGAGAGATAATCTTCTGATAAAGAGAAAACAAATGTACCTTCTCTCTCGTTATCAAAGAATACATTTAACTGTTCTGAACAGTCGCGGCCTTACAATTAGAAACGACTGCAGTATATACTGCAAAGCCTTACAATTAGAAACAACTGCAGTATATATACATATACTTACAAAGTCTTGTTCATATTCCGATTTCAAACGTAAAGCACGCAAAGCTTTGAAAAGTCAATGAGAACTATATTCCACTAGAAGGCTGAGTACCTTTTCCTGGCCCATTACGTTCGAAATACAATATTATTTAAACGATAACTTAGATACTTTTGGCATAGTTCCCAATAACTTTTTTGTACATTTCGAGCGATATCTCTAAGATAATTTTAACGGATGTGGACTTTCAAATGTGTCAGGCTTTAACACAGTTCCGTTTCGTTGTACAATGTGTCAATTCGACCTCCGGGTACTGTACTTCTCTTAATTGACAAGTACACGTCCTCTAACCTCAAACAGTTCCACAAAAACTATCTAACGGCGTTAACCATTATAATTAATTGACATCGCCATAAAATTATTCTCTCTGGAAAGTTTTAATGCAAGAAAGCCGAAATCCTTCGTGATTCATAGCAAAAAAAATCGATTATCGTACGATCACAGGAGTATTTTTTTTTTAAATACGGCCCTATGACACCTCTAGACCATAACGAGTAGTGTACAGTCAATTTTTCTATTTTGCAATGGGTTTTCTGCAATCACTTCTGGGGTTTTCCGAGTCCCTCATGAATGTCGCCAAAGCAAAAATCGATCATGTTATGTGGGTTGTGGAACTGTCTTATTGAAACCCTAAGGCATCCAGGCCGTAATTTTTAAAAACAGGCGATAAAACCATTTATAATACGTCCATGGTGTCCTGCACTGATTGAAATATATAGCTCATACAGGATTTCTTTACCCCTCATAGGTAGACATATGCCTATCAGAAAGCCTCTCCATCTTATACGGTGTGTTGCTACTATTCTTGTATCTCACCAGATGTCTTCAGGTATTGCTTGGCTTTATGAGCTTTGGGATTTAATTCTATTGGCATTCTTGCTAAGGAATATAGCTTTTTTCTCAGGTCATTATCGATTCACTTTCAATTTTAACGTTTAATTTGTTTGAGTATGGGTTTCTCGTTGCTTAAGCTCTAAAGATCTCTGCTGCTGGTGATGTTAAAGCAGAATATTCTGGTAGTTTTTGCGTAAAAATTGTACGATAATTCCGATTAAAATCACACACCAGAGTAGATTAGAAACATGCTTTGAATATTCTAAGCTTGGTTCGTCGGGATATTGAAATACTATTCCATTATGCTTAAAGTCAAAAGACTAATTTAGGTTAGAGGACGTGTTCTTGTCAACTGTGACAAGTACAGTACCCGGAGGCCGAATTGACCCATTGTAAAGACTAACTTACTGTTCACGTTAATGCTTTCCGCATCTTTTAGTTGGAGTTCTTAAGGCAGATTATATTGAATTTCTGGCAAATATTTATATTTTCCCATGATTTGTTAAAAATCATATGCCAAAATTGTCAACTTTCTTTCAATTTTTATATGTTCGAAAATTTTCGTATATTGAATTTCTTTGCAAAAATCTTAAATTAAAAATAATTTTGTTTGTAAGCCATTAAAACTAATAAAAACTTGTTATTATTTAACTACTAAAAGTTAAATTTCAACATTTTTTGCAATGTTCGAAAATTTTCGAACATTAAATTTCTTTATAAAAAATGTATGTTTTCATATGAAATCTTAATAGAATTTAAAAACCAATATTTTTTTGTTATTATATCATATTCGAAATTGCTTTTAACATATTTTTTATATTCGAAATTTTTCGAACACAAATTTTTCATTATAAAACATGACTAGTTTTATAAGAAATCTTAATAAAACTATAAAATTAATGAATAATTAATACTATTCTGAAACTTTTTTGTTCGAAATTTTTCGAACATTAATATTCTTTAAGAAAACAAACATATTTCATTTAAATTCTTAATAAAATTTGTAAAATTAATATTTTACTATTATTATTTCATAAACGAAATTGTCTTTTAACATATTTTTTAATGTTCGAAAGTTTTCGAACATTAAATTTCGTTTAAAAAAAATTTTATTATGGTTTTAAAATTCATAAAATCAGGTATACGAGTACAACATACATTAACGTGTACCTGACAGATTTTAAACTCAACTTTTTAGCGCATTGAACTACAAATCAAAACAAAAAACAGAAGAAATTATAACCCGGCTACTGGTGTTGGTTATGGGATTGTTAAATGCCTGTTTTATGTACCCAGTCATTTAGTTGATGCCGTTGATGCTGCTGCTTTAGTTGATTTAGTTTTCGATTTTAACAAGAGTAAACTAAACGAATGAATAAATAATTCCCACATTTTCGTTAAAAATTCGAATTTTTACGTCAAAGTTTCAAAAGTTTGTTTTTCTTTTATTCCTTCAATAAATAATGAATAAAATTAAAGAAAATAAAGAAAAACAAAAAAAAAAAAAGAATAAAAATATGTATTTGAATTTGAACAATGCGTATGTGTTTCTAATATTTATTCTGTTATCAGCACATTAAGCCCCCGGGCCGTTCAAAGTACTCTCTTCGAAAGAAATTGAAAATGTTTTTTATTTTAGTTATTACGTACACAAAAACAATAACAATTAATGTTTTATTTATTAATTGTTTTTGTTATTCAATTTCTTATTATAGTTTTTTTCATAACAAAAATATGCTAATAATTCTGAGATTTAAATTGTTTTGTATTCTAATAGAACTGAGATGAAAGCTTTGTTTTTGGCTTAGGTTAGGTTAGCGCCACAAGTCAACTATTTGGCGCATGTGGTGGTGCTTATTGTCAAAAAAGAAGTAATTATGGAAAAATTTTAAGAAAATTTCAGTTTTAAATAGTATTCTTAAAGAAATTTAATGTTCGAAAATTTTCGAACATGGAAATTCTATTAAAAATCGACAACTTCTTATTATTATCAGGTTTTAAAAAGGTTTTAGTTAAAAATTGTACTTCTTTTTAAATAAAATTTAATGTTCGAAAATTTTCGAATATAAATATTACATTGGAATACCATCAACAAACCTGCAAAACTGACATCGTTTTATTATTATCAGGTTTTATAAAGGGGTTTAAATAAAAATTGTACACATATTTAAGTCTATTTAATGTTCGAAAAATTTCGAACATGAAAATTGTATTAAAATTCCATCAAAAAATCCTAAAAAATTAACATTGTTTTATTATTATCAGCTCTTATAAGGATTTGAAATAAAAATTATGCATACATATGTTTAAATAATTTTTAATGTTCGAAAATTTTCGAACAAGAAAATTACATTAAAAATCCATCAACAAATTCTAAAAAATTAACATCAATTTATTATTAATACGTTTACTAAAGATTTTAAATAAAAATTGTTATTCTTTTTAAAGAAATGTAATGTTCGAAAATTTTCGAAAATTGAAAAATATATTAAAAGACAATTTCAAACATGATATAATAATATTTAAATTATAATTTTAAAATTTTCTTAAGATTTTACATGAAAACATACATTTTCATTAAAGAAATTTAATGTTCGAAAAAATTCGAACATGAAAAATATATGAAGTGCAAGAATTTTTCATTGATTTTAACATTTTCTTATAAAAATTTCTAGCTGAAGGGTTGCACTGACCAATTATGTATGTATGTATGTATGTATAAAAACAAGCGCGTTTCATAAAGAAATTTAATGTTCGAAAGTTTTCGAATATGATTTTCAAGATTTCTAAAGAATTTTTGAACAAATGCGTTTTTCTTTAAGAAAAATGTATATTCAAACGGGTCTCGAACATTAATTGGCCACATTTGTTTTTCTTTAATTGTTTAGACGTGTTTTAATTAACCATTTAAGCCAGAGGTTATTAACTATTGTTAAGACTTTGTTTAACTCCACAATGCTTTTGAAGCTTAAGTTTATGCCTTCAAAACCATAACCTTTTTTGTCCTTCCGAAGGGTGTGATCCAAAACTAAATAATATTGCCGACATAAACTCGCCTTTTCTTTCGAAGACAGTTGTAAACAGATTAAAATTCTACCTTTCTTTCTTTATCTTTATCTTTGTCTTTCTCGTTTTTAGGGAAAATCCAACAATTTTATTACACTTTCAGGTCAACACTCAACTGAGGCTTAAGTTTGTTTTTCTTTTTTCATTTGAAGATGCCATGCCAATATTAGTACTGACTGACCCTGTCATGTTTACAAAAATAATTTTCGCCTGCAACAATTCAATTGTTTAACCTTTTGGCGTGTCGTTTATTACTTTATGACGAACGGAACGTTCTTTACCTATTTACTTCTAGAGTTCAGAGTTCAAAGCTAATTTTTACCTGTTAGAGAGGTCAGGGTTCGGTTCGGTTTACTGCGAACATTGTCGATTAAATTATGCTCTGCACTTAGCAACGCATTGTTTTAATTTTGATGTGTTTGTAGTCCAGAGAATTAGCGTTTATTTAGTGTGCATCTCTGCGTTCAAGGTTAAATCGATTTTTTAATGGAAAAACAAAAAGAAAAACTCATGAAAAATAAAAGGAAATTAAGGGAAATTCACTTCTTTTAAGATTTTATAGCCTCTTTGGTTTTCCACGAAAACTTTTAATAGGTTTTTTAAGCAGTCTCGCGTCCTGCTGCTCATTTCTGAAATACTTTCGGTTCTATTGCACTTTAGGAGTTATTAACTTACAGGGCCTCCATAGAAGGCATGTAAATCAAGTTTCCGA
The DNA here is from genome assembly GCA_930367235.1 of Sarcophaga rosellei. Taxonomy (NCBI): domain Eukaryota; kingdom Metazoa; phylum Arthropoda; class Insecta; order Diptera; family Sarcophagidae; genus Sarcophaga; species Sarcophaga rosellei. The sequence goes on along the minus strand of OV884020.1, from coordinate 6,001,864 downwards.
TAGGAGCACAATACTCCTCTCTCTGCAAACATTCAGGTTATGAGAACTGCATCTCTAGCAAGGACAAACAAATGATTTCTAGTTCATCTATAAGCTGCTAAAAATTAAATTCTTAGTCGATATGACCAGATGAGGAGATCTGCAGCGCTTGAGAATTAAAGCTGCATGTCTGATAAAGCTAACGACCATATTAGTTGGTCCGGTCAGCAGATTTCTGGCAAAAACTCTGAGAGTAAAAATTTCCATGAAAGGTGACTTTAAACTGTAGGTCCCGCTACTCATGTATAAAGTTAACGCACTCAACACGAGTGGTGTGAGAAGCTAGGACCGTTGTACAATGGGTCAATTCGAACTCCGGGTACTGTACTTGTTACAGTTGACAAGTACACGTCCTCTAACCTAACCTATCCTACTGCAGATTCTGTTTCTCAACTCAGCCTCCAGGCATTGGTGAAAACCTTGATAACGACTAGCCGTCGGTATTTACCATCCACATAAGTTTTTTAATGGACACCAAGTGTCTAACTGCACAGCGGATGAATTGGCCAGGCGTGGCACAACCATCGCACTCTCCAATGAATTGTCGAATTGGGGAATCCTTTTGACAATGCGCTCACTGACTCCGTCAACGGCAAATGGGCGGCTTCAGACAAGGGCAGAACGACACAGATAATCTGACCAAAGCTAGAGGGAAGATGCACGGTAAGGCAGCTTCAAACAATTATGCTGAGTGCGGTTGGCGGGATCATAACAGAGCATTGCCTTATGGGCAAGGATGTGAGGAGCATTGATCTTGAGCACCTCGCGAATTTTTTCTGTAGCACATGCAGAGATGAAGAAGAAGATGAAACTGTTCTTTACTTACTGTGAACATGCCGGGCAGCATGTAAATAGAGAAAATAAGTCATCTTGAGCACCTCGCGAATGATTTCTGTAGAAGAAGAAGAAGATGAAACTGTTCTTCACTTACTGGGAACATGTCTTACTGGGTGCCTACTACGTTGGCAGTCTAAGTCGCTTCATTAGAAGCTCCTAGTGGCTCCAGGACTAGGGGATAATGGAATAAACTGTGGTATCACAATGGTACCACCATGTGACCATCCGCAATTTTCTTCAGTAGACAGGCAACTCTTCCTAACGACCTAGGTTTTTTTAATCTCTTCCCTACACAAGAACTCAATCCAATACCGACAGAACTGGTGTCTGTCTCTCTCACTCTCTATTGAACGCCTTGACTTTACCAGTTGTTTGTAAAGATTTTCCGTTTTTTGTTTGGTTTTTGTTTAAATACATCTAAGCTTCCTGCGATTAGTTCTCTTAGACTGGCTATTATTATTTAATTATTACCAGTTAATACGCATATATTGTGGCCATCTACTATATTACCACACACCATACCAATCCACTCTCCACACATACACACACCCAAACCCACTTTGACTAGTCAGTTTATAAAAGAACGCTTAAGAAAAACCTTTTAATCCCAGACTGGTTTGTCCTTTAAGTGTCCATTTATGGCATGTAATAGAGTACAACAACAAGCACATGTTATAGTTTTTGTTGTTGTTGTATTATAACTGTTGTATTATTGAAATGATTATTACGCCCATAATGATGACGATAACGATGAGGATGACGATAATGAAATGTGTGTGACGTTAATGCCAATTACTTTTCAAATTCCAAAATTAACCAAAGAAACATGAATTGTTTGTTTGTCGGCAATGCGTTTGGAATTAACCAAACGAAATTGGCTAGCAATGGTTAGGTCTAAATAACGTTAACCCCCCTCCTCTCTTTCTCCACCACTTGTAGCAAAATATTATTATTATCGGAGTGCCATAAAAACCAGCAACAACTACAAATAAAAGCAAAAAAAAAAACGAAATTGTTACAAACACACAGTGTAGCAAAGACGGAAAAAGTAAACACCCCTCGTTATTCCATACATACATTCATTCATTCTAGTGGACGTTGTTTGAAATTCAAAAAGAAAAAAAAACGAAACGATTTTTACCGAATTTCTATAAAAACCTACACTCCGGGAAATTCGTTCGGAGTTGAGAGAATCGTTTATATGCATTGTAATAGGACTTCAAACGAAACTTACTTGATTACTTACATACTTGGTGATTACAAGCATTCAGTCAGGTTTACGATATAGTTTCTCACACCACCTATGTTGTGTGTGTTAATTTTTATTCATGAGTGGAGGAACCTACAGTTTAAAGTTGAATCCGAACGCCTTCTTTTCGTGGCAATTCATTATTCACTGTCAGAGTTTTTTCCAGAAGACTGTTGAGGGAAAGACCCCGCGGCATCACGTCTGACAAGGCAACACGCTATGTACTACATTACATAATAGGCCATTACAACCCTTCAGTCAGGATTACGGCCTAGCTTCTCAACACCACTCATGTTGTGTGCGCTAATTTTATACATGAGTGGCGGGACCTACAGTTTAAAGTCGACTCCGAACGACAGATTTTTGAAAAACTTTTTCATGGCAGGTTTATTTACTTTCAGAGTTTTTGCCAGAAACCTGCTGAGAGGAAGTCGCCGAAGAAATATTTTTTTTCACATTTCGTTGTGATGTCTGACCTGGGATTCGAACCCGGTGGCCTTTAATATTCATTGCCTCAAAACACTAGGCCAAAATACATGCAAGACCAACGTCAAACCATGCAAGATCAGTAAGATCGTGCAGCTTCTGCGTTGCACATGAGTGCCCGGAATGCAATGTCACCAGTAATGAAGCCCTGGAGTTTTAATCTTCTCCTCATGCGTCTGTTGCCTAGCATTTGCTAGATTTGCAGTACACTGCCTTGCCCGTTTCCGAAGTCTCCTACGAGGGGCGCTTACGATTTCTATTATCGGTTCATCAATTTTGAGTTTAGGAGTTTCCCAATAGGATTTCCAGTGTAGAGAACTTATCCAATAACCCACTGGTTGTAGCGCACAACTGGCCAATTTATCCGCTCTGCAGTTTCAGGAAATGTATCTACGCCTCGATACTTTTACATACATACATAATTGGCCATTACAACCCTTCAGTCAGGATTACGGCCTAGCTTCTCACACCACTCATGTTGTGTGTGTTAATTTTATACTTGAGTGGCGGGATTTACAGTTTAACGTCGACTCCGAACGACAGATTTTTGAGAAACTTTTTCATGGCAGGTTTTATTTACTCTCAGAGTTTTTGCCACAAATCTGCTGAGAGGAAGTCGCCGAACAAATATTTTTTTTTTTCACATTTCGTTTTGATGTCTGACCTGGGGTTCGAACCCGGGCTTTACTACCTACTAGAGTATGGCGACCTCGATATTCTTGTGATATGAAAATTGTTGAGCACTGCTATCTAGTCTAGTAGAGAGAGGAGCACAGAGTTAAAGATTATTGCAGGGAAATGTTTATGCTGTATGCCGTCGTAGGTGATCCATCCGCGGGGTTCCGATTAGGGCACACCATTTTCAAACCGCTCTTGCAGATTTTGTCACAGCTTTGTGGCTGGCTTGCTCCTGCACACGAGAGATTTCTCGTGTTTCCACAAAAAAAAATTGCTTGATGGAATCAATCGAAACGAATGGCAGATTCCGCTCCAAAATGTGAGATTAATTGCTCACGATAATTCCTAATTATTCCATAGCTTTAGTATTAGCATGTTCTTGTCCGGAGATGTGCTTTTAGCATCTGTGGAATGATGTTGTCAGAACCTGCTGCTTTGTTTCGATTGCGCAAATGCTTTTAAACAAACTACAGCCAGTGTTGTTGAGTGTAGTGTAGTGTATGCACGTTTCTACAAATAAAACTCTCGACTATTTAGAGTGGTTATTGGAGAGTTAACGGCTGTTATTTGCCTTAATTTTGTCAAACTATAGGCCAGGATTTTGCTTTTCTTTTTTTCTTCTTTCTTCTTTATTAATGGTTAACGCTTTTGACTAAAGGAAGGACGTACTGAACATTGGTTTGAAAAATGTACACACACAGAGAGAAAGAAAAAGAGAGAGAAGGATATGGAGAGCATAAAAGAAAGAAAAGAACGGAAAAAACCATATTGTTAAAAGAATACATATATAAAAACGAGAAAGGAATATAAAAGAAAACATTAAAACTCTGGTGACATTATTTGTGGTGGTGATGATGATGATGGTGTGGTGGCGTAATGTGTGTATAGTGTAGTGGGTGGTGAGTACAATAAAAAAAAACTCCTTCAAAACTACCACCCAAAACAAATTGGTGACGTTTCTTTCTGTTGCTTTACAAATCAATAAATTTTTGGGAAGAAGAAAAAGAAAAGGATTTTCGTGTTATTATAACGGTATTAACAAGTAATACCGTTGTTGCCAATAAGCATACATACGTACATAATTAGTAGCAGTAATTAAATTGTAATTAAAAGCTGTTAAACAGCAGCTAAGCCAAGTATTTTTGACTTGAAAAGCCATTTGCTCAAGTGAATTGTCATTACAACTGTGGCATAAACAATTCAAGTTCTTGTTGTTTTTGTTTTTCTAAAACAAAATTAAACAAATTAATCTAAAGTGCCAAATCATTAGCAACAGCTTTTGGCACGTTTGTGTCCACCTTTACGTTAATAATTCACAAGAAAACGGGGCGAAAAAAAAATAAGAAAAAATTAAACTCATGAGCTTATTAAGGCATGAAATGCAGCAGCAGCAGCAACAGCCTGTTAGGCAGGCAGGCATCAGGTATTAAATTTTCGTAAAAAATGCTAATGATGTTCAGTGCATCTCAACGGTGTGGCAAATGATCAACGAACCATTTCATAACCATACCCATGCCCAGTTATACCATCCGTATTAAGATATCTCACCTTCGTCGTCACACAGTGTCAACATTACAACGTAAAAACTTAATTGATATGAAAAGACAAGTGAAAGAAGGAGAAGAGGCAGAAAAAAATACCAACAACGGCAACATCAAACAATGGCTATAATAAATAAATTAATTAAATTTAAATACACAATATTTGTAAACGAAGAAAATGTGATTAAAAATAATAATTAATATGAATGCCCTCGATTACACTAAAGCCTCAACAAACTCTCTTACATACGATTGAAGAACTTATCATATTGTAGTAGAAACCAGTCTAGTTGAAACATGTCTACTTCACAATGTACAATTGCAGGGTCATGTTTACATCACTTGCGTTGATCTTGGTGGCCAATTGGAGTGACCAACACGTATAGTTACACAGTCTGGCAACTCTTCGCTCATAAAAGTAAAAATCGTTTGTGTTATGTAGCTTGCAGCACCGTCTTCTTGCAATCACTTCCTACCGTTTAGTTGAAAGTCTTCTACTGCAGTTTAAAAAAGTCTATTATCACATGGCTTTAGCACCCTGAATATGCGTTAACAGCTTTTGCAGTGCAATTCTCGAAGAAAGGCTCTCCAATGTGACCTCTAGACCACTTTTACCGATGCAATGGCTTTTCCATAGGAGACAATTTTAGTTTTTGACGTTACCATCGAGTAAGAAATGAGCTGCCTCTGCTTTACAGAAAATATTGCTCGAAAAATCAAGAAGACGTAGACTAGACACAGGCTAGGCATAGAGTAGATAAAGACTAGACATAGACCAGAGATAGACTAGGCACAGATAAGACATAGACCAGACGCAGCCTAGACACAGACTAGACATAGACAAGACATAGACTAGGCATAGGCTAGGCATAGAGTAGATATAGACTAGACATAGACCAGACACAGACTAGACATAGACAAGACACAGACTAGATATAGACTAGGCATAGGGTAGATATAGACCAGACATAGACAGAAAGTCTGTTGCTCTAGCACCCAGTGAGAATATCTAAGACGTTGTGAATGGCAAGGCGACTTAAAGTGTTGAGTGAGTATGGAGGGAAATGTAAATCCATATGTAAAATACACTATACAAGGCCGTAAGATAGATTCAAGTGCTGAGCACGATATGGCTTTTAAAAAAATTTTATAATCCGCCCCAAATTACACTTACAGAACTAAACTATTCACCTGATCGTATATTGCGATGATGAATTTGTCTGCAATGAGTGCAGGCCTCTTAAAATTTCTTTATAATTTTGCAAACTACTTGCAACGTAATTCGATTATGATGACCATCATTAGGCCATCATGCTCGAAAAGTAGCCACGTCTAAGTCACTACTTTTGTTATTAATTTTTAACTATTTTTAATGGCAAGGTGGAACATATTTAAAAGCTGACAACCATTCTGAAACACTGTATGGATAAATGATTACAAGAACACTTAAGCTGGATTCATCCATCGTTTCGGAACAAAATTTGTTCAATCATCTGCTACTGTGCTGCCTAATTGTAAAACTAACGAGCATCGTTTACAAAAATATTTCATATGGTAATCTTGTTTTTACAGAACAATTGTTCGAAGTGGGTGAATCGTTTTGGAACAAACTCTCAAAAAACTGAACTTGTTTCCGAACAAAATGCTTGTGAATCCAAATGGGTGAATCCAGCATTAATTGCAAATTTTTAAGTAATTTAACCAATTTTTTTTTTGAGGTTAGATCGATTGATGTAAGCAATTTTACCAATACTTATGAGATTTTCTATGAGAGAGGCTTAATATTGTACATTCGAAACGTATAATGTTTTCAGTTTCAAATAAATATCATGGTTTTGTTTACATTTTAACTCTTATCCCGATTTTAAACAATTTTTTTTGATTTGTATTAATAAAAAATAATTTTTAATGTATTTTCATTGTTAAGTTTTTAATTTTCATTCAAAAAATATATTTTATTTCATTAATTTTGTCTTGAAATTCAAAAATTTCTTTCATTTTCTATAGGGTGTTTTTTATAGAGGTATATAACTTTAAGTTGCAATAAAACAACCATGGATTATTCGATTGACATGAATTTTATTTATCCGAAAGATAATCTTGTGGCATTACATTTTAAATATGATTTCTGGCATATGACCGCCACGGCTGGCGCGGATGTAGTCCAATCTGGACGTCCAATTTTCGATGACTTTTTCCAACATTTGAGGCCGTATATCGGCAATAACACGGCGAATGTTGTCTTCCAAATGGTCAAGCGTTTGTGGCTTTAGCGCATAGACCAATGACTTTACATAGCCCCACAGAAAGTAGTCTAACGGTGTTAAATCACAAGATCTTGGAGGCCAATTCACAGGTCCAAAACGTGAAATTAGGCGGTCACCAAACGTGTTTTTCAATAAATCGAAATAAAATTGCACTATTTGCAAGCGTTGTTCAGGCGTGAGTCTATTCATGATGAATTGCCAAACCAAACCGAGAATAAATCACTTGACAGCTGTTAAATCGGTCGCCATCTTGAAAAGTAATGCCAACTTAAAGTTCTATACCTCTATAAAAAACACCCTTTATAATTTTAAAACAAAGTGAGCCGTTAAACTAGGTCACAGTGTGTGAGTTACAATTTAATAACTGTTAATATGTTAACAATTATATCATGCGTAATAAAAAATACAAAAAAAAAAAATAAGAACGAAACATAAGCTGCCTGGCATTTGCATTAATAGCAACAACAGCCATAACAACAACAATAATCAAACACATATAAAAAGAGTATAAAAAAATAAAGGGAGCAAGAGAGCAAAAAAAGAAAGGAAACACATACACCAGGGTGTCAAAGCAAAGGCAAATATGTATTCTGATTTAAATATTGTGCTTCGGCTTATAGAAGCATATGTATGTATGTACGAACAATTTACCACCCTAATCAACAAATTTACAAATTTTAGAAAGAATTATAAGTACCATTACACAGATATACATACATACATATGTATGTACATACTTGCATATGGTACACCTAATGTATCATTATAAGCAACATTATTATGTGCCACAATATGACAGCTAAACATCATAAGAGAGTAGCTATTAAACAAGAAAAAAAATAAAAAAAATAATACAAATTTGTTATTGTTATTGTGTTTGTTAAGTGAGTAAGAGAGCAATACTGTCTAAGCAGAGAAGCAAGCACAGCAGAGCATTAGGATTGATGATAAAACTAACTGTAATGGAAACAAAAACAAAAAAAAATATTTTCATTCAACCATCCATCCACATACTCATTAAAATTTATGTGATTAATTAAAAAATTGTGTTGTGATGTATTTGTATTTTGAAAAATAACCAACAACAACAACAACAACACAATAAATACAATAAAATGCAAAAAGAAATCCTTTAAAAAAAATTATAAACAAGAAGAAGATCAAGAAGTAAAAGTACAGTACAGGGTACTGTGTGTGTGTGTCTGAGCTAGTTTTGGTGTAAATGTATGTAAATCATCTCGCCAACACAGTAATGTAATGAGTGTGCAGCGACCTGCAAGTGTTGCTTGATTTCTTAAAAAACGAAACAAAAAAAGATCCAAAAAAAGTACTCGAAAAAGTGTAGTAGGAGGGTTGTAAATGTGCGTACGAGTGTAAAATAAAATAAAAATGCAATCAAATCAAATTAACGTGAAATTATGACAAATTTATGCAAATTTTTTTATTAAAAAAAAGCAACAACAACAAAAACAACACACACAGTAATGCAGCAAATAACAGCATACATTTCAAAAATAACTGCCTGTTTAGGTGTTCCGTTTGCTTGTTTTCTATGACAACTTGGTTGTTCCGAACACAAAGCAGGCGTTAAGGCGTCAAACTTCAAGATTTTTAAGTTTCTTGCAGAAAAATTATGATTTTTTTTTCGATATTTTAAAGAAATTTAAAATCTTTCAACAACTTTTTTCAATAAAATTTATTTTCTTTAAAAAATCCTTCCAACGAAACCTTGTAAACTAGACACCACCATGCGTATGGTAGTAGTAGTTGTTGTGATAATTTATGCTGAAACTTGAACTTGTGACCACTAATTTGTCATTTTTTTTGAACATCCTTTAAATTAATTTCCTCATGATTTATACATGGCATATGGGGCGTGGCTGGTTCATGAGTGTGTCATTCATGCGTTACAAGCACTCATCCATTCATTCATACATTCATTCGCTTGTTCGTACATTCATTTGTTCATAATAAAAATGTAAATTATTTAATTGTGTAATAAATTTATGCGGAATTCATTCGTTCATTCATTCATTTATTCACTTCATCATTCCTGCTCATATTTGTCTGCGATTATTAATATTTTGTATTGTGTTGCCATTACAACGCTTTTGCCACCCCTTAAGTAAGGCCTCATATAGCCATACAAGCGCAGTGCACGTTTTCTTATGGGATGCAGCAGAAGTGAGAGAGAGAGTAAGCTTTTGGAAATCCTTATAAACTAATAGCAGCATCAACAACAACAACAGTAACAAGAACCGAGTATCATTAAAGTGGAAAACAATTGTATTTATGACTTGACTAGTAACTTGACTGTTGCTAGACAGACAACACATTCTCTGAATTGCTTATTACTTCCGCCATAAAGCCATCAATAAATTCCTTCTGCTTCCTTTTCTATTTACAATTTTTTTTTTTTTGGTAAGCAAAAAAAGGGCTGACCTCTCTTGCCCAGCTTAAAAACTAATCCAGCCAGTCAGCCAGCCAGCCATCCAGCCATACACAGCTTTACAGCTTCCTATTGTTCCACACGTTCTTTTGTCGCGTGAGTCTCGCAAAAACGTCCACTATACCGTACCCTGCCTGCTTGACATTTTGTTACACTTTTCGTGTGATTGCCTTAACTACAGCAACAAGGACAAGAAGTAGCAGCTTAGCAGCAGGAGCGCTTAGATAGTGAGAAATAAAGTGTTTTCGCTTAACAGCAGATCGCTCTCACTCGTTCGCTCATTGCGATTGTAATTTGTTTCCTCTGTGACCACACACAGCAGGACATCTTAAACGCTTTGATCACTATACAACAACCATACACTCGCACACACACACACACCGAGTGGCATATAAATTATTATTACCCGGCGTAAGTGTTAACAAAAAAACTGGAGTTGCTTTAATTGGCGAATTAATTCGAGACTTATTTTGCCAAAAAGGGGTTTTAAATTAAGGGTTTTATTATGATTTTCTAAAGATTCTAATGCTTAAACAACAGTTGTGTGCAAAAAATTAGGTCTTCAACAAGAATTTTTCGAAAATTTCTCGCCTTTAATTGCTTCACGCTAAGTTAGGTTAGGTTGAATCGTACCCACGTAGCCACTACAAAGTTCGTAATTAGGTCTGTGCTATCAAATTTTCTAAAAGAAGGTATTGAAGCACTGCACTCGAAAGTGTCGTTTGGGTCAAACTATTTTCTTCTCCTACACACCGCGGAAACGCCTTCAATTTTATTATTGACAGTTCCGTTAGGGGTATCAGTGCTCTCAATCACTTTCACGTGATTGAATGAAAGAGAGTCTCTTGTTTGTCTTGTCTTGACTCGATAATGCTGGACCTCGATTTAGCTGCATAAAAATCAGAAGAGAGCACAATCGAAGGTAGCAAATGGAACTGTGTACTGGAACCAATAGAATACCTTCGCTTAATTATTCTTGCGAGACTGAGCTGTGGAAAGCATACAAAAAGTAAATCGCTTGTAATATCGAATATTGATGGAACTCAGTGTGATTGTAAATTCGGTTGCTGTCTACGAATATCTCCTGCATATACATACGTTAAGAGCCTCCTTCTCGTAAAGGACAGTCTCAATTGCTGTAATATCTGGGAAGATGCGGACAGATATTCACGGCCTAAGCCCTTAGGCGACTTTATAATCTATTAGAGAACAGAAGCAAAGGCAAAATACATGTCATAATGGCAGATGATTCTCTTAACACATTGACTGGCAACTACGAGATAACTCGTAGACTGCATTCCTTTCTAGGGTGCCAACTACGAGTTATCTCGTACCCACTACTAAACCTGCCATTTTTGTGTAGCTACGAATAAATTCGTATTATATCAGTGCTAGTAGTGCCGACAAATGGCTTCTGGGAAAATAACAAAAAATTAATGTTGGCTTGCGTTGCCAGTTTTCTGAAAATTGCCCTGGCAGTCAAGGTGTTAAATTAACCCACATGTGCTTATTGTCCCATTTTTAAAACGGTAAGATATTGATCAGCTGTATGGTATAGATAGATTCCAATAAATACAACAAATCCATGTTTTTAAGAGAAAAAAAAGTTGCGCACATACAGGTTAAGTGTTAATATTTTGATTAAAAAATCGCAGTGTAAACAGATTTTGTTCGATCGCGGGTGTTTCTGACGTTTCGCTGCACCTATTTAAGTTGGCAATTGGTCCTCGAAGCAGTGGAATACACAACTTTCGAGTGGAGAAAGCGCAGTAAAAGTGAAAGTGAAACAAAACTCAATCATCCGAATAGATTGGAAGTCGTCGTAGTTGGCAGTGTATTGAGGTCATGCTTCTAACCTCAGGTAAAACGTTTCCAACAAAGCGAAATATGAAAAAATATTTATTTAGGCGACTTCCTCTCAGCAGATTTCTGGCCAAAACTCGAAGAGAGCTGCAATGAAAAAGTTTCTCAAAAAGTTGTTGTTCGGAGTGGATTTTAAGCTGTAGGTCCCGTCCCCTATAAAATTAACACACACAACAGAGGTGAGAAGCTAGGTCGTAATTCTGACTGAAGGGTTGTAATGACTAATTATGTATGTGATGGCGTAAATACGTATCTGTCGATACGACAACGTTCTCAGCAATGGGGCCTATCTTACGATGTTATTATAGCATATTCAACACGACTGGGCTGACCATTCATAACGACTTAGACATGCTGAATCGATGCTAGAGCAGCACATGCAATTTTCTTCAGCAATGAACCTTGTTATCTTACCCGATAGTTAGGTCAACAGGCATAATTTTGGCATATGGGACTCTGAGAATTCAGTAGTGATTGCCGAAAAGCCATTGGATAAGAAAAAGAGGTCAGACATCTCTAAGAATAAATCAAAATGCTTTGAAAAGTTTCTCAAAAAATCTGTCGTTGGGAGTCGACTTTAAACTGTATGCCCCTCCGACACTCATGTATAAAATTGACACACACAACAAGGGTGGTGTGAGAAGCTAGGTCGTAATTCTAATGAAAGGGTTGTAATGACCAATTATGTATGTATGTATGTAGGTTAGAGGACGTGTACTTGTCAATTAAGACAAGTACAGTACCCGGAGGTCGAATTGCCCCATTGTACAATGTATGTATGTATACTCGATCTTGGGAATTTGGCTACAAGGCCGCTCTGTAAAGAATGAAAACGTGACAAGGCTGGTTTTCAGCACATGAGTTTCAGTCATGCTTTAATACAAAGTATTGATACTGGAGCGTCGTAACGGGAAGCTATTTAAGGTCAAGTGAGCTTTGATGGTGTTTCTCACTCCTATCCATTGCTACTTTATATTTGAGCCTGATTTTTTCTATGTTCTAGTGAACCAACAGATCTTTACTTAAAAAGTTTAAAAGCCCATTAACTTTTCCATGTTCTCGCCGAGGTAAACTGATTTGATAAAAGTTTCTTATTTTAAAGCAGGCGGGCGGAAATGATTGTAAAACTCTTTGATTTCATTGTTCATGAAATGAAACAAAACGTTTGAAATTGTAATTGAGAGATGATTTTCAATTATTTTTTTTGTTTTGTTTTGTTTGTTTCTTAAACTTTGATTACTCTATTAAAAGAAATTAAACAAAAAACACACAAAACAACAAAACAAAACAGACAAAAAACAGAATACAAACAAAACAAAATAATACCGACACATTCAAAACAGTATTTCTTTAATGAGATTCATTTTCTATTGTTTAACCAAAAAACTGTGTGTGTGTGTGTGTATGTGTTTGTATTTTAATCAATATTCTTGAAAAAAAATGAATAAAAAAATGAATGAATGAATGATTATAACACTTTACTTGACCAAAAACCGACTGACCAAAAATCGACTCATCTTTTAAACAAATTTTTTAAAATCATCATCATTACGATGGACTGGCGGTCGGTCGGTTGAATGGTTCAACTGATGATGGCTTAACACTTCACCATACAAAAAGTGAATGAAGATGAAGGAGTACAACAACAACAAATAAATATTTTTTTCTCTTTTTGTTCGCCTCAAACAATAGCCGATAAATTAGTAAATAATGGAACTCATTATTCTTCAAGCGTTTCTTCTTCTTTTTTTTCTTTCGTTCGTATTTACTACAAAAGATTTATTCACGCCATAATAAAGCGAATATTACAACTTAATAGTGGTGATGGCAACAAATTCAAATTATTATTGGAGTGTAATACTACACCTAAGCCTGGTAGAAAAATTGCCCCAAAAAAAACATAATGAGCCGTACACTAAGAGGGGACGTGAGAGCTTCCTTGTCCACCCATACTGTTTCGTTAAGAACCTTAAAGCCTGACTCCATTAAAAGAGGGTCTCTGAATTAGAACGACTCATTGCACCCATACAACCATATACAGTTCTATGGTGCTGGCAACAATCCCTTGACAAAACAACGAGCCTCAACTTGCATTATTATTAACAGTACACAGCGTGCCACATCTATACCAACGCTGGGGATAATTTTCTAGACTCTTAAAGGTGAACGTCGCCGTGGTCTAGTAGTGTGTCGGCTTATTAGAAGAAGGGCCCGAGTTTGAATCCCAGGTCAGACATCAAAACGAAAATATAAAAATATTTCTTCGGGGACTTTCTCTCAGCAGATTTCTGGCAAAAACTCTGAGAGTAAAAATTGCCATGAAAAGCTTCTCAAAAATCTGTCGTTCGGAGTCGACTTTACACTGTAGATCCCGCTACTCATGCATAAAATTAACGCACACAACACGAGTGGTGTGAGAAGCTAAGACGTTGTACAATGGGTCAATTCGACCTCCGAGTACTGCACTTGTCACAATTGACAAAGTACACGTCCTCTAACCTAACCTAAAGCTGAACGTATCAAAGATCGATCATTCAAGAATTCTGATAGAAGAAGGGAACCTGAAGAAATATAGACTACCACGCCATGACTTATTCGAAAAGTTTCAGAACGTCCATTCCGGAAAGATGATGAGCAAACATGGCAATATTGTGTGACGAACATCGCGAACGACTTTCTGTAAACCCTTACGAAAGATTCGAAACTGTTTATAGTTGTGGTTGGAGGCATTTTATCGAAGTCGCCCGGTATTGGTTATCTGCTAATGCTATGTTCGCACGAGCCTTCGAATTACTTCGCTCTCTGTTTGAATTACTTATTTGAATTATCATGTTCACACGGTAGTTTAGTAATTCTTTTTTAAAGTTCTTCTTCTTTTTATTACTAAATTATTATTAATATTTTTCATACAGCTTCTTCAAAAGCTGCAAATACTTTTCAAAAGGTTTTCTACACACATAGTGGCTTCCTCCGCTAATTTCGCGAATAACTTTCTTATAAATAATACTTTTTTAAAATATTATTTTTGGATTCCATTATTGTTTATTGTTTACAATATTTTTTGTTTATATTTTTTGTGCTTTGACAGCTGGTGATGGCAAAAATACGATAAAATTTAGAGATTACATTGATTTTTAAGTAATCCACAGGGTAATAGAAATTGGATTACACACAATTTGGGTAATTCGCACACAAAATTTTGTATGGCGAATGACGTAATTTAACACATAATTGGGTGTTGAATTGCGAATGAGAGAGCCAATTACGAAAAATTGCTGCCGTGCGAACATGGCATAAGACTAGTGTCTTTCAGCCGTCTTTCTAATAGTCAGATGGCATTTAAGGCATTGGATTTTAATCCGACGGCTTCTATGGTAGTCTGCAGAAGCATAGTAACGTTTGTTACAATCAACGAACTTTCCGGCAAGTTTTCTACACTGAGAACCCGATTGAGAAACTGCAAGCCAAGAATTCATACTACAGAGCTATGCTATGGAGGCATTTTATCGAAGTCGCCAGCTATTGCCCATCCGATAAGACTACCGAATTATTATAAGGTCTTTCAGCCATCTTTTTAATAGACAGCATTTAGGGCATTGGATTCTAACGCGGCGGCTTCAAGGATAGTCTGTAAATGTCGTGAGAATGTCAACTAGTACGGAGGCATAGTAACATTTGGCACAATTATCGAATTTTCGGGCAAGTTCTTTATACTGGGAACCCGATTGATGAACTTCAAAGCCAAGTATTCATAAGGCAAAGTAAAATGTTTCTGTTTCAACACTTGAAATTCTTAAGTCCAATCTTCTATTAAATCTTTAGATTCGATTCAGATAAATGATTACGCACCTGGATATCCTTAGACAGGATAGAAAAGTGGTCGGAAAAATAACTTATCAGCGCGAAAGGGTATTAACTCGCCTTGTGACAGATGTAGCGTATTTTGTATGGCAATTAAAGTAGAAAGAAGGAAGGCATTTGAATTCGCCGTGGTCTAGTAGGTAGTGTGCTGGCTTATTAGACGTAGGGCCACGGTTCAAACGCCACGTCAAGACATTAAAACGAAAATAGTAAAACATATTTCATTCGGCGACTTCCTCTCAGCAGATTTCTATCGAAAACTCTGCGAGTAAATGAAAGCCATGGAAAGTTTCTCAAAAACTCAAAAAACGAAGTCGACTTCAAACTGTTATTCCCTTCACTCATGTATAAAGAAAACACACTCAACATAAGTCGTGTGAGAAGCTAGGACCTGACTGAAGGGTTGTAATGACCAAAAGAAAAAGTAAAGAAGCCAGTTAAGTAATGCATTTGTAAATTGTATCACAGTAGAACTCCTTTCCAATACTTTTCCTTCTTGCAGGAATGCTAAAATATAACGAAAGTTCCTTAAACCCATTCGCTGCCAGGCCTAAATTATATGAAATCATTCCCATTGCCATTTATATTTTGAGTGTTATTGTTTACCAAAACCCTGTTATTTCTTGGTAAGAGCACATATGCTTATTATCATACATAATCATTTACAAGCAGAAAAGCAAAGACGAGTATACTCGTCGTTGGCAATAGGAAGGCAGAAGGACTCGATATCCTTTTTCGTATTTGCGTACATTTTAGTAGAAAAACAAATAGTAAAACAAGCAGATGGATAAAATAAAGAAAATGGAATAAAACGGAAAAAATATGTTTGTGGCAAAAAAAAAAATTTGCTAATTCAAAAGCCTGCCTGTTATAATATATTTCAAGTAGGACGAGTATACTCGTCTTTGACAGGGCATCCCGCACTGCAAAGACGCGTATATACGAGTATACTCGTCTTGGCAGTGCGGGATGCCCTATATACGAGTATACTCGTCCTTGGCAGCTAATGGGTTAAGTACCCAAAACAAACTCCCTCCCATATGACTCAAGGTTTTAGAATATAGGGACAACAATTCTTAATTCTCGAACTAATATTTCAATTTTAGAAACAACAAAAACTTGCAGGCATTTAAAAAATAGTTGAACAAGCAGTTATAAAAAGTAATTCGTAATATTGACTTACCCTTTATCGTTGTTAGGGGGGGTTTCATGTTGAAAAGCGCCTTCTTTTCTTGAATTACTGCAGTTTTCATAACAGGAACACAATACAGAGGGCCAGATGATATCTGGGTTGTAGGTGGTTTTCTATTGTTTTGTTTGCTGTAAAGAGTACAAATGAAATTAAAATTTTAAATTAAATTTAATTATCATTTGCAAGATAATGATGATGTAAAATGCTTGTTTTAATTATTACTTTCTATTAATTCGTGTTAATAATTTCAATTTGATTACAAAAATATATTTAATACATGCCATGCAATTCAATTTTGTTTTCATTAGAAGACAAAAATCGATAAGGCAACACTGCACGCATATGTACGAGTATACGACCAATACAATACAATGAATGTCCCATTGAGTAGTTAGTAGTAGTAGTTAGTTGCATCATTTGAAAGTGTCGTGACATTTTTGTGTTGTGCACTAATTGCGTTTACAACGAAAACAAATCGTAATTGTTTGATATCGCGATTGTTTTCAAACCGATTTGTTTATTGTTTTACATACATGCCCATGTACATACGAGTACAGACATATTAAAGAATCGTATTGTGCTATTAAACCACAACAGCAAGAACAACAATAAAATTTTTTGTAACAAATAACTCTTTCGTTGTCTTTATTTTGTTTCATTTCTTTTTTTTCTCTATTATTTATCACAACAGCATATTTGATCGGATTTTATTTTATTAAAGTATTGTTTCGTTATTATTGTCTGTCGTGTATTACCGTGTATGCATAAGTGCATGTGTGTATGTATATATGGGTGCATTGTGTAAAAAAATAATCGTTTATTGAATATCATCAGTTTGGTGCATTGTTTGCTTGTTTAATTCTTGATTGTTGTGTTGTTATTGTCGTTGTCGCTTAAATTCTCTGCGTCTGATTCTCTTTAGTCTTGTAAAACAACAACAACCTGAACAATAATAACAAACAATATAAATTGTTTTCTATTATTTAATGACAGAAAAAAATACAGAATATGTTGCAAAAATATTTGAATGTGTTTCTATTTTCTCATTTCATTTGTGTATGTGTGTGTGTGTGCGAGTATGATTTTAACAACAGAAATAAACAAAAGCAATGACAGATGCCCATTGTCTTTGAAATTGTGTTGTGCAATAGCCCAACATACCCACATAGCATAGACACACACATACACATATACATGCAGTTAAGCCTACTTTGTATGCAACTACTTGTGCTAAAAATAAGCCATTGAAAAATAAAAGAGAGACAGAGAGACAGAGAGAGAAAGAGAGCCATTCAGGAAGGAGTATAACAATGTAAGCACACTACAGTTGCAAAACCCTATTCGCATATTTGTACGTACATATATGTACGTGTTTTGGCTCGTACTTTATTTGCCAGCCAGAGTAATTAATAGCACACACAGTGTTGTCATAGAATTCTTTGTTGTTTTTTTTTTGTATTTTTTTTCTTTTTGAAAAAACGAGTTAAATACGCAACTAATCTTTGTATTCTTAATAAAAAAACACCATCCATAGTTAGTTTTAATTGTTTAAGGTTTTTTTTCTTTCTTTCTTTTCTAATTTATCTTGTTTATTATCATTGTTTTGTTTTGTGTTTTGTGTTTTTTATTATTATTATCCGTTTGTTTATTAAATAAATAATTTAAACAGCTGTTTGATAATACTTTTCTTTTTTTTAAACTCAATTTTCTAATGCATTGAATGGCAACAATGGCAAATTGTACAAGTTATAATAGCATGACAATAAATATTTTTGTTTTTTTTTTCGAATGCCAATGTACACAATATGACTTAATAATGCCAATAATCACGTTACTGTCACTGTCACTGTTTAACATGGTTTAGGCGTTATTTTTTTTTGTCTTTTTCTCAACAAATGAATTAAAATTTATTTCACATAAAAGAGTTAACATTTTATTTCTTTCTTCTTATATTGTCATGAATTGTAGTTGCTTTCTTTACTAAGAACCAAAAAAAAAAAATTGGGATTTAAGCCAATAGCTGTAGCTGATCTATGTTTAATCAGAACCCTGCTTAACATCTGCCAAAATCTGTAAAGTAGTAGAGACTATGTTTGTCTTGAACATGAGTTACAATTAATCTCCAAATTTGTTAAATCATGAAAAGCTTCAACCATTTTAAAGGCCATTATTAAAACTTGCCGTTAAACTTGGGTTTAGTTAAAGGTACCTTTAGCTAAAGGGAACTGTAAAGTTACCTTTAACTTATTTACGTTATTACAACTTACAGATAAAATTTTTCAAAAATATGACAGTGCCGGAGCAATGTCGATAAAACTGTTTAATTAAGCAAGTTTTTTTTAAAACGTAGTGGCAACGACGGTGTTCGTTTTTTTGTTGTATATGCCCATTTTGTTTAAATTTGAAGTTGCCATGTTGAAAATAATATAAAATACGGCAAGTTCAGACATAAACTTAACTTTAAAAGTTAAAGGTAGGATGATCCTTCCTTTAGCTTAACGCTCGCTTCTATCTTATTGGGTACTCATAATAATGAAAAACAATTTATCTGCCCATTAACATCCTCCCTGAGTAACATGGCCCTAAGAGTAAGTAATGGAAGATCATGTGTAGTCACCATTAAATAAGTTATCAAAACCAAATCCTCGCTTAACCCCTGGCACTACAATTTCCTGTTGTAAAGCAATAAGTTACTAATTTCATATTAATGTCATTGAGTACAATCAGAGAGCCAGTTCTAGCATTTTCACCCTAACCACCATTCTCTGAAGAGCTTAGAGGGGGGTCTTAGATTAAATGACTATCAAGAGCGAAAACCATATCTTTGGAAATATAACCTAATCTGACAGGAGCAGAAGTTTACTGATTTCCAAGAATGTTACCTTTTTCCGGAGCCCAACAGAAACTTATGCGATCTCATCCAAACTCCAGTGCCCAATAGAACCCAATAGAAACTTATGTGATCTCATCCAAACTCCAGGAAAAAGTACTTACATTCAAAAACTACGAGTATCTTGCACCACATCAATCTAATCGCTCTTAGAACTGCATGACTGCAAACGAAAGTCACATGTGTAGGTACCTCCGCAATCAATTAGATGTTCAGTGGCTTCAATACTGCTAAGATTACCGCCTGAAAAACGATATTTAATAACGATATTCAGGCGGAGATCCGCTCTAAAGGTCATAGCATCAGTAGCCTCACCCGTGAAGATACATATGTATGTACATACATACATATAGTACATACATAATTGTCCACTACAACCCTTCAGTCAGGACTACGGCCTAGCTTCTCACACTACTCATGTTGGGTGCCTTAATTTTATACTTGAGTGGCGGGACCTACAGTTTAATGTCGACTCCGAACCACAGATTTTGAGAAACTTTTTCATGGCATGTTTACTTACTAGCCTGGGGCTCGAACCCGGGCTTTATATCTAATAAGCGAACACACTGCCTACTAGACTACGGCTTCCGTGAAGATGGGCTAACTAAATCGAGTTGGAAATTCTCGTTGCTCTAGTATGACCTAACCTGAAAGGGTTACCACCTCCCTGGGACCATCTACAAAGTCAGCGGTTTATTTATTGCCAAAAGCGTAAACATAATTAGAACAACCCAATGACTGCCTGGCATACAGGACTATAAGCCACACAGTATAGTTCAAGAATAATGTCAAGATCAGCCTAATGGGAGGTTCTGTTAATCACGGAATGAAAAAGGTACAATTTGAGGGTTCCACATTGAAGATTCTGACTTTGCAGATAATAACGACTCATACGGGACAAATTTATCACGTTAGAAATTCTGGTTATATTCAAGAGACAAAAGCAATGCTTCTTTGCATTGGCAAAAATGGAATCGGAAACATTGTAGCAATTTTTACTGCCACATACAATTTGTACAATGGGTCAATTCGACCTCCGGGTACTGTACTTGTCACAGTTGACAAGTACACGTCCTCTAACCTACTGCCACATACGTGATTTGTCTCTAAAATGTCAATCAAAAATTGTTAACTACCTGTAATGAACGACTTTTCTAAAACGAAACGAAATATTAAGACAGTGAACAATTTTGACCGGGCTACTGTATTAATCAGCCTTATTACGGTTCTCGAAAATGTTCTTCGACTATAGTCGTATAGGTTCTCGAATTTTTTTCTTTGTGGTACTACGTAAAATTTTCGACTACAACGAATTTGTAGCAGAATAAAATGAAAAGGGTGACACAAAATATTAAAAATAATTAAATATTATGAAAAAGTCTGTAATGAACTGTCAAAAATAATAATAATAATAAAGAGATATTGGTGGCAAACAAAAATTAAAACTTAAAGTGTTTAAAAAATGTAATTGCTATAAAAAATTGAAAATGCTGAGTGTTGCCTTATATTCATCCTCTGAAGATGAAATTGAATATACAGTGGCAGAACTCAACATGATTGAGCCCAAATTGCAAGAATCGAAAAGAACATCTGCAGTGCCAAATATACTAAAACAGCCAGCAACAATGCGTATACTTGCGAAAAGAAGTTACCAGAAAGGAGCTGGCAATGACTACAATGTAGGACTTACCCAGTCCTCTGTCAGCAAAGTATTTAAAGAATGTATAAATGCAATGAATAGTGAATTATGCAAAAGCTGGGTTTCTTTTAGGATGAGTGAAAACGAAAAGTGTGAAATAAAGGAACATTTTTATAATAAAACTGGTTTTCCCTGCTTCATAGGATGCATCTATGGCACACACATTAAAATTTCATAACTTTTAGTTTCTGCCGAATGGAATAAAACTAACGACTATTTTTTCAACTTTTGACAGTCGATTTCGAGAACCATAGTACAACAAATTGTAAAAGAATAGTTTCAGGGTTGTATTTTTATGCCTTTCGAGAAACGTAGTACCATAGTTTAAAAACGAGAAAATTGAAGCTCGAATACGAGAATCGTGATAAGGCTGAATGTCTGTAACGAGGCAATGATTTTATAATTTATTCAGCTATAAACTGGCCATAAAAGTGTTTAAAAAAGACAATCTTTGTATTGCAACATACTAAATGAAATGATAATATAACAGCCTAGCTATTGTTGCTGCACAAACATTCTTTTGCCATCGTGCTGAATACTTAAGCAAATACAAGCTACTGTCTACGGAACAAAAAACAAAAAAAAATAACCAGGAGCTCCAAGTAAAATAGTTCTGTAACACAGAACAACACTCTCAATAACCAGGCAAAGCTAGAAAAGAAAAAAAATGTCAACAACAGTCTAATGGATACTGACTTTTAAAAACGTTTATAACAGCAACAGCAGCAGCAACAAAAACAAATTTGTTATGTAAACAATTGTAATTAACGCGTTTACAAACGTCGCCAACTATACAGTCGCCACGACACTTTTAAAGCAACAATTTTAAAACATTTTTTTGTTTCTTTTTCTTTTTTAAACTATTATTTGTAAAGACATAAAAAAAATATACATACTGAAACACTGTTTGCATAGAAGAGTTCAGTAAAGAAAAAAATAACAAAAAATTTTGTGTTTATTAATGCAACTGTGTAAAGTTTACTTAAAAAAACAATAAAAAAAAACAACACAAGTAGTACGATGGCAAATAATAAGAATCAACAGAAAAAAAACTGTATGCATAAATGCAAGTGTATATGGGTACTATTACGGCTCATCTAAATAAGGAAAGAGAGAGAGAGAGTGAGAGAGTTACAAATGTTTTTACAAAAAATTAACACAATCCAACAAACAACAATTGCATGCTCGATTGAATTGAAGGCGATTTGGTTCTGTTACTGTTGGTGCGTTATTGCTGTTGTTGTTTACGCTTTCTTAAAGATGTACTACTGTTCGGGGGGTTTGTTTTTTTTTGTTTTGTTTGTGTGTGAACAATTTAAATATTCAATACGATGTAAAGTACATCGTACAACACATACACGATGTTATGCTTTAAGCAAGTGAACTGTATTGAACTAAATAATTGAGTAGCAAACACTCACTCACTCACTCAGTCATCTACTCATCATATGCATGGTTAGTTAATAGCCGTTTATGTTATGCTTAGAGATTAAGCAAGAGAGCAAGGGTGTGTGGTGGGATGGTTGGGCGATTCATGGTTGATGATTATTTCGTACCTATTTACTAAACGATGATAAACATTTGAAAAAAAAAAATAACAACAACAACAACAATTTCTTTCTATAATGGGAGCACTTAATGCATAACGAACATTAAATAAAAACGATTTAACAGACAAAACAAGTGTCTAAAACACAGAGAAACTATTACTGTCTTACAAAGTACATACTGAGTGAGAGAGAGTGTTAAAGAACGAACGAAGAGCAATTTGTTTTCATATTTAAATCACACATGCAAACGAAGAACTACTGTCCGTAAAAAGAGTTTGTTTACATATTTTGTATGATTGCCAGATTTTTCTGTGTCCATTGTTGTTTTTCTGTGTCCAACAGCAGACATATCTCATCACCTTAAAAAATAGAATTTCTTTGTATCATTTTTTCTTTCTTTATTTCGATCTTTAGTTTGATTTAATATTTAACAACTGGCATTTGTCCATTTGGGCATTTAGTTAGACTAGTAGTTTGTTTTTGTTTTTATTTATTTATTTATTGTGCATAGTATTGTTTACAAATCTATTTGAATGTTACAATTTTATTTGAACCTTTTTTAGAGAAAAAAAAAAAATAAAAAACAACAAAAAACACCCAAAGTATGTGATTTTTACGTCATTTTAACAAATCGATTATTTTCCAATATTGAATTCAATTAGACCCATGGTTTTCGGTAAAAAAAAAAAAACAAAATCCTTCAAAAATAATTTCAGAAATTCTAGGAATTATATGTGTAACATGGTTATAGGAATGGCTATAACCGGTTATAGGAATGGACTTTTGTTCCATATTGCATCTGTTTAAAGAACATAAATGCTAGTCTAGTAGTTTAGTCTGGCTAAGAAGGTGCAATATTCAGCAACACTGACTGATAATGTTATATCATGGTAAAGTTTTCTTTAGTGTAGCCACTTATTGCCAACATACATACATACAGTGTGCGCCAAAAGTGAGTAAACACCACTGAAATAATTCATTTTCTTAGAATAGCGAGAAAAGTAAATTAGAATAGTCGAATAAATTTTCAAAAATAAAAACGTTTATTTATTACTTATAAAATGTTAAAATAAAAACAACAATTCATGATAAAGGAACTTTTTTTTTATACTTAAGAACATAATAGAAAATTTAAAATTATAATGGGTGTTGACTCACTTATGGCGCTCACTGTATGTAATTGGTCATTACTATCAGCTTCTCACACCACTTATGTTGTGTGTGTTAATTTTATACATATGTACATACATACATGAGTGGCGGGTCGAACGACAGAATTTTGGCAAACTTTTCATGGCAATTTTATTTACTCTCCGAGTTTTTGACAGAAAACTGCTGGGAAGCTGTTGCGATGAAACATTTTTTCATATTCCATTTTGTTGGATATATCTGAACTGGGGTTTGACCCTTGGCTTTACGTCTAATAAGCTAGCACACTACCTACCACGCTACGACGACTTCTATTGCCAAAAAAGATATTGCAATAAAACGCCTAAGGTTTTCAAAATTATTATTAAACTTGTGGCAATTTATACGATAAAAAAAAAACTTGGACACATTGAATTTTATTTATCAATTATTGTATTTATTTTTATAACACTTTTCTTTTTTTGTGTTATTCCTCTACTTTGTTCAGCTAAGGTGTCAAAAACGTATGAAAAGCGAATAAATAATGCGAATAAAAAGAAAACAAAAAAAACAGAAATACGCTACAGATTCTGACTGTGATTATTGTATTAAAAAATTAACAAGTTAATGAAAATTTTGCCACTACAACAATAAAAACATGCGAGTGTTAATAGGGGACCATTCAAATGTGAATTTGTTAATGACTCTTTGGATGGCACTCTTTGGGTTCGCATGTTTGAAATGTTGAAATGCAATCGAATAATTCATAAAAATAAATTTTTTACCAGTCATGTTGGCTGTTTAATGCATAATTCAAAAGTACTTAGGCGCGTAGAAGATACATAGATGTACTGGGGTCTTAATTTCATTCAGAGTACGGAATATGTGTTTGAAATTGTATTTTTATTTTAAGACTAAAAGAACAAAAAAAAAAAAAAAACAAAGCAAAACCGGAAGTTATTGCAAAAAAAAAGAATTTCGAAAAATTAGGAAAAATCTTTTGTAAGGTTGTCGGCATTATATTGAAAAATTTGATTGAAACAATACATATACAGTGAGCGCCATAAGTGAGTCAACAGCCACTATAATTTTAAATTTTCTATTATGTTCTTAAGTATAAAAAAAAAGTTCCTTTATCATGAATTGTTGTTTTTGTTTTAACATTTTACAAGTAATAAATAAACGCGTTTATATTTTTGGAAATTTCTTCGACTATTCTCATTTACTTTTCTCGCCATCCTAAGAAAATGAATTATTTCAGTGGTGTTTACTCACTTTTGACGCCCACTGTATATGGGGAGCTGCACAATATATGGAGAGTTGCAAACTCTCAATTTTAAAAAAGGAAAAAAAATTTTTTTTTTATTTATAATTTCACTAGGAAATCTTAGCAATTAGCTTTGGCATGATACTCCCCACATATGAATTTTTTATTTTTCAATGAAAAATAAATTTTAAAATGCTTTTGTTTACATTTTCTAGTAGTTTTTGTTGTTATCTTTTATTAAGTAGTTAATAAAAATAGTTTCTATTGTTTGTTTTTCTATTTTACAGTGTTTTTGACCGATTTAATGATCACAAATGGCAACCCACCCTTATAACGTGTTGTGTTTTGAGTAAATAAAAGAAGAGTAAACGTCAACGCATTTGTTGTTTTTTTTTCTTTGTAATTTGGGCGCTCTTCTTCATATCATTTGTTTTATGATTTGATTTGTTTTGTTGTGTTGTGTTTTGTTACGAACATAAACTACAAACTCTTTGCACTTCATTGACTTTGATTTGTGTTCGTTTTGCTTCGTTTCTATAATCGTTTAGTTGTTATTGTTATTGTTTATTATGTTACGTGTTTTTGTGCGAGTAAAATGCATTTACGCCTGTATTTTAATTGTTAATCTCCTGTCATTAGTGTCCATTATTTTATTATGTTTCGTATGTATTGCATGTGTATGCATGTGTGTGTCTGTGCGTGTGTATGAATTTTGATTTTCTTTAATTTTTAGCCGCTTATTTGTTATTGTCTCTAGCAAATTCCAAATTCCTTGATTTCTAGCTATTGTTTTGGCTTTTGTTCTTGTTTTTGTTGTTGTTGCTATATAAATGAAATGCTATACCGTTACAAATTATACATACACTCGCTATTTTCGTGTATTTCGTGTATTTTTGCCAATTCATTTAAGTGCTCATAATTATTGTTTATTATTTGATTTGATTTGTTATTGTTTTTGCCATTTTCTCTATCAAACATAAGGGTTTTGGTTTATTAATGTGAGAGCCGAGCCATATACATACATACTATATATAGATTGACATTGGAGTATAAGTGATTTATGATATCAAAACAAACATAAAAATGTTACACACTATATGCGGCACAAGGACTAACAATAATAATAAATGATACGAGTATTGCCAGCTTAACAATTATTCTTTATAAGGGTAAATGAGTGTTACTTTCTAGAATTCGTATAATTTTGTTAGGAAAACTATTAAAAACACAGAATTTTTTCAACTTTTCCTGGCTTAAAAGACAAACATTGCTGTGACCTTAATAGAATTGAGGGAAAAGTTGCTGAGAGATGGTAAAATTTCTTCTTGGATCCACAGTGATCAACAGAATTCCGCAGAATTTAATGTGGGGAACTGTACCTCGCTCTATGTGATCCGTAGTATGTATATGAAAAACTTTTTGCACACATTCGACAACGATATTCGACAGAATAAGATCTACACTGGAAAGCGTAATACATGAAAAAAATTCCAGGATTCAATGTAATTCAGACTGAATTGCTAAAATATGGCCCACAGCATAGGTTAATGCTCTGATTAACAAATCAAGCGTGAGGTTAATGGCATCCTCCAAAGAAATATGAGACCTTAATTAATATAGGAATTGACGCTTTCAATAAATTATTGTCTCTGTAACTTTTGCAGATAATATCTCCAATTGTTGGACCATTGCTATGCCAATAGCAGGCGGACTTTCGACCACACACACACATGCATACATACATCATTGTCTGAAACTTACTGATCATAAAACGGATGTCGTATTGATAAGCAGTAGGAAGAAAATGGAATACATCACCATAACTGTCGGCGAACAAAGGATAACATCGAAGCAGTCTATCAAGTACTTAGGAGTTATGATTGACAACGGACTCACATTCAAGGAGCACCTGTAGGAAGTGTGCGGAGACAACGGGCGCACTCGTGCTGATAATGCCTAACTTGGGAAGTCCGAGACAGGAGAATAGGCAATTGCTGATGATAGTTGTTAGATCGATCGCTCTATATGCAGCCCCTATATGGGCCGAGGCCATGGAGAAGAAGACATATAGAATAGGAGTTGATGGGGCCTACAGGAGATCTGCCCTCCGAGTAATTTTTGCCTTCCGCACAGTATCTACGGATGCAGCCTTGATGATTGCGGGGATGATGCCGCTACGAATGTTAGTAGAGGTAGAAAGGAGAAAACATTTAACAAGTTGGAGAACGTGGCTAGTGCACCCTGGCCAGGTGAATGATGATGCAATTAATAGGTAGCAGAACGAGTGGATTTCTTCAGATTAATACCAAATATAGAATAATGGACTAGAAGGAAGCACGGCCAGGTGAATTTTCAATTTACACAGTTCTTAACGGGCCACGGTTGTATAGGATATATCTCTACAAGTATGGGCATGACGTGGATGAAACGTGTCCATCATGCCTAAATACAAGCGAAACAGCGGAGCATATATTTTTTACTTGCTCGCGCTACGAATACCGACGAAATTTCTTGGAGAGGACGATCGGATCCCAGGTGACTCCCGATAACATGGTTAACCTGATGCTAATATCATGCGAAAACTGGAACGCGGTATGTTTATGCGCGAAGGAAATTCTAGTACAACAGAGGATAATAGAGAGAGCAAGAACAGCAGAAATGGATAGCAGCACTCGCTGAATCTTTACCTCCCCCGATGTAATACTTGATTGTGGTCCCGGGGGGGGGGGGGTGACTTAATGGAAGTGTGACGAACTTGGTTGGGTTTAGTACGTATGCGTTTAGCAAGCCGAGAGTAAGTATTGCGGCGAATCGTGCACATTGTGTAGACCGGGCTACCAATGTCCAAAGATTCCCAACCTTTAGCTCGCATAGCTATAAAAAAAAAAAATATGTATTTGGTCATTACAACCCTTTTATCAGGATTACGACCTAGCTTGTCATCGTTCCGTTCTGCTAACGAAAGAGAACGTTTCGGTAAGCGTTTACATTGCTCTCCATATGCTAAAAAGATAATGTTTGCTACGGTACGTTACTCTACGTTTGGGTAACTCGCACTTAATAATACACGGCACTACTATTATTACACTGCAGCGAATCCGATGCCTTCCATTCTCTTCAAAGCAATTTTATTTACTCTCAGAGTTTTTGCGAGAAAACTGCTGAGAGCATTAGTTTTGTTGGAGATCTCTGACCTAATGTTTGAACAGTGGTCTCACGTCTAATAAGCCAACGCACTATCTACTAGACTACGGCGACTACTACTGTGACTGTGATGAATATTTCACGTAAATATAATTGCCAGCTCTGGATTGGTCTGCGCATTCTGCTATCTGGAATACGCACACAAGTCCAGATAGCAGAGACTGTTATACCACCAGGAAAAACTATTCGTCTATCGACTTCCCTTCTTTTGTGCCACCAAACATAGACGTAACGCAAGTTTGTATGCCCTAGAAACAAAGGCGAATGCTACAGTTTGTCGGGGAACGAAACAAAATTCCTCTACAGAGACTGGATGGAATGAAACAAAAATTGTATAAAGAATAATGATCCTTTCAAAGGAAAGAAGGAATATGATGCCATTTAACGCCTCACTTTAGTATACACTTAATTGTTTAAGATTTATTAATTATAATTACAAAAAAATTATCATAAACGAAAAGGTTACACTCACTTTCTTTCTAGCCATTGTTGTTATGATGAGAACAAAAAAGGGCAACTCTTCTTATAAAAAGAGTTTGTGAAGAGAATGAAAGAAAAATAGAAGAAAAAAAGAAAGAATTGAGAAATCATTGTAATGGAAACTCATAAAGTCTTCAATTCTCTGACAAGTGACAGTTTTTGTTTTTCTCTCTTCAAAAAAAAAAAAAAAAACATACACAGCCAGCCACACATGTGTACGTAGTACATGGCTAGGCTTAGAAAACTTTCTCTTTGGTGATATTTTAATTTGCGCTCAATTTATAATGAACCGATGAGCAGCATCGATGGTTTGTTTTGCCAACATTATGCTCTTTATAGATGAATGTCTTGTTATTGTTGTTTTCTTATGTATTTAATTCTTTTGAATTTAGGGTGTGTTTGTTTACCTTATTTAACATATATTGTTATTGTTGTTGTTATTGCTTTTTTTTAAAGGAAATATTTCATATTTATGTAGCCCTATAAATCAAAAAAACGAACACGAAAACGAAACGAAACGAAAATTATGAACAGGATTCATAATCAAAATTAATATTTTATGGTCGAATGGTTTTGCTAAGCAAAAGCAAAACCAAAGCAAACATGCGTATGTACATATGTATGCATGTGTGTGCGCATGAGTGTATGTTCTCTTGCATGGAGCATGTATTAGTGTTTGTAAGAGGAGTTTGCCTGTCATAAAGGAAATTTTTGATTTACGTCTTGATTTTTTTCTTGGTGCTGTTTTGTGTTGATTATAAAAGAATTCTTTTACGCTTTTTAACAAGAAGGCTTCTGGTGTAAAATATTTTTTTTGTTTTTTTTTCAAGAAAAGGTTCCTTCCCAAGAGGTAAGATCATTTTCAATCGTTTTAAGAAAGAAAGAAAAGAAAGAAAAATTAGAACAAATTTATGATTTAAAATGTTTAAAAAAATCATACGTTTCTTTTTCTTTTTAAAAACACATACAATTATAAAATTTTCCATAAGGGAAATTCTCCAAAACGGAAGTAAAAGACTGTTATTAAATTTCTCTCTCTCTTTCTACCTTGCAACGAGCAAGTACTGTTAGTTTTATTATAATAAAACACGACACGGAAGATAAATAGGCCCGCACACAACTTGTAGACATAGGCCAAAGCCAGAATTAGCCTAACTAACGTTCATGCAACGTAACATACAGTGAGCGCCAGAAGTGAGTCAACACCCACTATAATTTTAAATTTTCTATTATGTTCTTAAGTATAAAAAAGAGTTTCTTTATCATGAATTGTTGTTTTTGTTTTAACATTTTAACGTTTTTGTTTTTGGAAATTTATTCGACTATTCTCATTTACTTTTCTCGCTATCCTAAGAAAATGAATTATTTCAGTGATGTTTACTCACTTTTGGCGCTCACTGTACTTATATGTATATATATCGTATATTCGTTTTTAGAATATGCAAAGCAATGACAACGATTACCGAACTGTAATGTAACTGCATTACGATAAGCATTTACATTGCTTGTCACATGCTAGAAACGGACTTACGTTACGTAAACGTTTGGCTAATTCTAGCTTAAAAGATCACGGCGTAAACGTTAGCAATGGACTGCATTGAGTCCAATATAACTGCCAAAGAAGAAAGAGAATTTTAATTCTGTATACAGAGCAGTCTAGTCTCTGGAAACTAAATGGATAGACTTGATAGGCGAATTTCGAATACTTTACTTAAGAAAAGCGAAACTTGCTTACATGGACTAGAAACGTTAAGAGGGACGCCTCTACGACTACTAGTTGCCACAAACGATAGCCTCATGAAGAGCCTATGTGATCGCATTGCTGGCGTTTAAACAGAAGGACTGTGGCATACTTAGAGGCGTTATCACGTGTTATCACGTTTTATTCTGCAGTTGTAAGAGAAGTGGGCAGATACGTTTCCAGCGTTGCAGTAGGCATATGTTCCAATAAAATAAGAGGCAATTTCTACAATTACAGCCTAAGAGGTGCCACAAACGATGACATCATGTTGGACGTATGTATGTGATCGCATTGCTGGAGTTTAAACAGAAGGACTGTGGCATACTGATAGGCGTAATCATCCGTTATCGCGATTTATTTTGCAATTGTAAGAAGAAGTGGGCGCAGATACGGTTCCAGCGTTGTGATGAGCGTATGTTCCATTAAAATAAGAGGCCAGTTCTACAATTACAGGCTAAGAGGTGCCACAAACGATGGATGACATCATGTAAAGCCTATGTGATCGCATTGTTGGAGTTTAAACAGAAGGACTGTGGCATACTGAGAGGCGTTATCACGTGTTATCACGTTTTATTTTGCAATTGTAAGAAGAAGTGGGTACAGATATGGTTCCATCATTGCGGTGAGCATATGTTCCATTAAAATAAGAGGCCAGTTCTACAATTACAGCCTAAGAAGTCTCACAAACGATGACATCATGTTGTATGTATGTGATCGCATTGCTGGAGTTTTAACAGAAAGACTGTGGCATACTTAGAGGCGTTATCACGTGTTACCACGTTTTATTTTGCAATTGTAAGAAGAAGTGGGGACCATACACTTCGGCCATTAAGTATTGAGATGAAAGACAATGTTCAATATAATATGTTCCATTAAAATAAGAGGCAAGTTCTACACTTACGGCCTAAGAGGTATACATGCTGCTACTGATCACTTGCATGATATTTTTTAGGATCAATTTTATGATCAATTCGGAACATCTGCATAGCAGATATGATATTAAAAGTCTCTTGGGGGAAGCATACTGACAAAGGCAGGCATCTCGGGACTTGCCTGACCAACATATGTTGAACCAGAGTAATCATATGGGTATACAATGGTTGAATATTTACATGTTTATACCTTTCTAGGTGCGAAGATTAATCGAAATCATTGCCTTGTGCTGGGGGGATACGAATTGGAGTGTCAAACTGTAACCCATAAGGGTGAAGTACTTTTTTTAATATGTACAAAGAATTTTTTTCTAGCGTGTACCGTTGACAAAAACTTGTTCAAAAAGGTACTTTAAAAACAAACAGAAAAAAATTTTTCATTTCTTATATTTTGTTGCTGTTTATGGAAACGTTAATCCCGGGTTTTATTGATAAATTTTATAAAAATTTGTTGTTTTTTTTTTAATGAAAAAACTAAAACTAATTTCCTTTTCGTTTTATTATCATCACAGAACAAATAGTGCGGATTACACAAATATTTAAACAATATTTTAAATAAAACGAAACACCTAAACCTAGAAAATTTCTTAAGATTTCTTGAAGAAGATTTCAGAAAAATTCAAATTAAAAAACATAAAAACGCACTCAGAATAAAAGAAAGGAAAGAAAAGAGAGAAAGAAAGAACAAAACAGAGAAATATTATGAATAAAAAAATAATAATTTTTATAATTTTTAATAAAAAGAACAACAACAACAACATCAATATCCACAAAGTTAAACAAAGCCTATTTTACCCCTTTACTTCGGCTTCACTGTTTCAAAAATTTATGACGTTTTGGCATTTTTACGGCTCTTTTTTAAGCCTGACACCCGCTTACTCAGCACAAGAGGAAAACAAAACAAAAAAAAAAAAAAATTCCGCTGACACAGCAGGGTGTCCCCACTTCAGTTTCATTTCATTTGTAAAGGCAGGCAGGCTCACAGGCTGGCAGCAAGGCACTTGTGCGCATGTGTAAAAGTATTTCAGTTTTTTTTTTTTGATTTGATTTGAATATGAAAAGAAAACGGCCTCATTTAGTTTAGATGCGGACGGACAATTATGGGTTATCAATATCTAAACGATGTGTCATTGGCCTTGATTGGTTTTCTTTAAAGCTGTGCTTTAACTGACTGAAAAATCCATTAAGAACAACAACAACAAATAGCCACTCAAAAGCAAGCAACGTGGGTTTCAAAACACAAAAATACTACCTTATCATGGTTGTCTTATGGTGGAGTTTTGTTGTGCCACCACAAGACTGTTTGGAGACTTTTATTAATTTTTCTGTTGTATACATAATATTTTTCTTTTGTTGTTGCTGTTGTTGTTGTTTACAGGCAGACATTTAGACTCCAAAAAGAGATTCTGATGACCAAAAAAAGAAAAAAAGAGGGAAATGATACCGATTTTTCGTTTTTATTATTGAAATCAAATGATAAGCCGTCATTGACAGGGACTTTAAAATTTACACCACGTTCGTTAAGTGGCATTAATTTTCTTTACAGAAAAAAAAAGAAAATATGAAAAATGGAGTTAAAAATTTCATTTAAAAATGTTGTTTTCAAATTACCGAAGGATCTCTGAGCTGTTAAAATAAGAATTTCCAAAGAAAATCAGATTTTAATATGACAAGTCGTTTAAATTTTATTAGAATTTCTAAGTATTTCAAGTGAAAACTTAAAATTTCTTGATTAACAAGGAGAAATGACGTCATTTCATGCAATTTATCAATTTAATATGCAAAGCCCTTTACATTTTATTAGAATTTCCAAGTATTACAAGTGAAAACTTAAAACTTCTTGTTTAACTAGGAGAAATGACGTCATTTTATGCAGTTTATCAATTTAATATACAAAGCCCTTTAGATTTTATTAGAATTTCTAAGTATTACAAGTGAAAACTTTGGATTTCTTTTTCACTAGGGGAAATGACGTCATTTCATGCAATTTTTCAATTTAATACGGCAAGTCGTTTCCTTTTTTTAGAATTTCTAAGTATTACAGGTGAAAACTTAAAACTTCTTGTTTAACTAGGAGAAATGACGTCATTTCATGCAAATTATCAATTTAATATGGCAAGTCCTTTACATTTTTTTAGAATTTCTAAGTATTACAGGTGAAAACTTAAAATTTCTTGTTTATCTAGGAGAAATGACGTCATTTCATGCAATTTATCAATTTAATATGGCAAGTGCTTTATATTTTATTAGAATTTCTAAGTATTACAGGTGAAAACTTAAAATTTCTTGTTTAACTAGGATAAATGACGTCATTTCATGCAATTCATCAATTTAATATGCAAAGCCCTTTACATTTTCTTAGAATTTCTAAATATTACAAGTGAAAAGTTTAAATTTCTTGTTTAACTAGGAGAAATGACGTCATTTCATACAGTTCTATTGATTAATAATTGCCTTAAGCTTTACTTTAGTTGTTGTGGTATAAACATAATCAGTGAAAAACAACGGAAAAACTACGTCACATTCTATTCCCAGCATGCCATGGTAATTTAATTTGATTTTTAAGTGGACTTTTATTACAACAACAAAACAACAGCACAAGAAGAGAAAATATCCTCTTTTTTCCCGTTTGTTTTTCTATTACAGTTTAGCTGGCTCTACGAAGCTATTCAGAACACTCATTTACACAGCAATTAACACACCACATACCACATTTACGCCACAGCAGCAATGAAATTTTTAAACTTTGAATTGTTTTTTCTCTCTCTCTGTCTCTCTCTCTCTCTTCCTTGTTGAAAACAAAATTTATGTGTGAGTTATTAGTGTGTGTGTGTACTGTGTTGTGTTGTATTTAAACTTTGACCTTGCAAAAATTATTCAATTGTATGTATGTTTTGTTTTTTGTTTGTGTATCACACACAAAACAGCACAAATCAAAAAAATCTTGTCCAAATTCTCTCGCCCCTTTTAGTTCTATGAAAACATTTATATGCTCATCAGCCAGCAAACGACTTATACTCAGCTTTCGTTAATTCATTAACATTTGTTTCTCTAACAAAAGAAACGAAAAAAATACTCGTTTTACTTAACATATCCTTTATCATTGAGACCTGAAAAAAACGAAACAAAACAAGAGTACTCTCTTGAAAGTTTTGTTATTGTTTTCTTCAATATATTGCATGTGTGTGCATAGCCTAAAGGGGGGAATACAACCAAACAACAATACACAACCAAACACAAAAAACGAATGAAACTTGTATGATGAAGAGTACATATAAAACTTTACTAAATACTCGTTAGTTATTGTTCTTCTTAACCTTTTGTATTTAATTTTAAAGAGAAAGAGAGCAAAAAAATGGAACAATAAGAATATACAGAGCAACTGTATATTTGACTAACGGGCATTCTTTGCAATCAAAACAGTTTCAAATGGATGTTTACTTGCAATATGTTTTAATAGGGAGTCCCTTAAAATTTAAAATTTTACAGGAAAAATTAAAAAAAAATTACAATAAAAAGTGAAAAAAATGAAGAATTGGACTCGATGGTGATTTTAACTTTGCTTGCGAAACACTATAAACTATTTTTGGTTTAAACAGGCAATGGCTTTTTCGAAGAAAAAAACGACCCCTAATTAGTGATCACCGTGGTCAAACATCTCCAACAAAACGAAATACGAAAAAATAATTTCTTCTATGACTTCCTGTCAGCAGAATTATAGCAAAAACTCTGAGAGTAAATAAAGTTGTCATGCAAAGTTTCTCCGAAATCTGTCGTTCGGAGACGACTTTAAACTGTAGGTCCCACCACTCGTGTATAAAATTAACACACACAACATAAATGGTGTGAGAAGATAGGTCGTAATCCTGTATGAAGGTTTGTGATGACCAATTATTGATTGGTTTACTAGTTTGATTCCCGTAGTACCCATTTAGTATGATGACTATAATGACCGCCATCCTGCGAAATCAGTATCAAAGTACATTGAATGAAGGTATACGAACATTTACTTACAGTAAGTTAGCGATTAGGCCCCTAGATAGTGTATAGAGCAGATCTAGGATTGCCAAGAATGTCGGTTTGCTTTGAAGAAATAGCAAGGCATTCAATGGTTGTCCCTATACAGGACACGCGGATATTATTTCTATAAAATTTTGTATCATAGTTCACAGTAATATGAAATATTCTGGTAATAATCCTTGCAAATCTAAACTTAGTATTCATTTGAAATTTCATTGAGCCAGTATTCATAACCCTACTTTTATTTTATTTTTTTAATTATTTAAGGGACACCCTAATTTGGTGTTTTTTTTTTTATCAAAATATTATTTTAGGCTTAATTTTAATAACAAATCTTTTCATATTCGCAATTTGAAACATATTTTCTGCATAATTTTGTTATTCATACTGCGTTGGAATAATAAAAGCAAAAAAAAAATGATTTGACACGAGATTTCATTTGAAAAAAAAACAGGCGACTTTGCTTTCCTTCCTCAGCCAAAAAATAAAAAGAAAAACAACTCCAAAGTGTTGTCTATAATACGGCACTAATCTTCACGCACATACACGAGCATGGACAACATTTCAAACAACTCATACTCATGCTTTTTGTCTCTCTTACGTTGTAGCTTTCATGAGTACGTACGTATGAATTACTGTGTGTTTGGAATTTGAAGCATTAAATCAGTGTTGGGGTATTTTGTTTTTTTTTCATTATTAAAGACACTTGAATATGGGCAATTAGGGATAAAAAGGGGTTTAATGCACCAAAAAAAAAAGGAAATTTTTTAAAAGAACTTGAATTAAAATGATAATAGAAAAACTTGTTAAATGTTATTCTTTTTCTTCTTCTTCTACTTTTTTTTTATGATGAAATTGTATCAAAAAGTATCTCTTCAGTTTAATTTATGCATCCTTATAAGAATAGTTGGGAAATTGATACCCATTTTAAAGCCGAAATAAGTGCCTAAAATAACAAAGTGCCTAAAGAAACAAATTTTTAATGAAAAACATGCTTAAATGAACATTTATTGTGCATTTAGGGTATTTAAATGTTAAAACATCTTGTTAACACGCTAAATGACAGTTTAAGGGTAAATATTATCAAATTTTAATGGGGGCTTTTGAATTTATTCATTATTTTTTGCATTTCTTTGGCAGCGAATTTCATCTTTAAAATCATATACATAATTTGAAAAAGGTGCCATAAATTTTATCTTAAAATCCGCGTTTAATTGAAAATGGAAAGGGTAGTGTCAGGTAAAACATCATTCCCTTCAAAAAGGGGCGTGGTTTTGTAAGTAATTTATTGAAAAATTAAGAAATTTCATAAAATACAGGCGTGGTATTGAACATACTCGTGGCTACGGGTTAAATTCCTTTAAGAATTCTTATAGTTTCTGATGTGAAGCTTAGAATTGGTTTTAAATTAAAGGATTTCATGAGAATACCTTCAAAAAATGCCAAAAAAAATTCTATAAAGTAGGCGTGGCAATTAATTATTTAATACTGGAGGCTGATGTTTTGAGTTTGGTTCAAAAATTTTACTTCAAATTAAGGATTTTACTACAAAACCTGTTTAAATTGGTGGCTTGGAATTAAAAATATTTTGCATTTCAGGCAAAAACAGATTAAATTTACAACGGAACTCTGTTAAAAATTTATTTCAAAAGATACCAAGGTTATGCGGCTATGTTTCTGTACATTAAGATCGCTAACGGATTCTACGGGGTATAATTTTGAGGCAATTTTAAAATATACCCCATCTCGTGAACTTTAAGTAACTTATCTATACCGAAAGTTCCTCAAATTGACAAAAATTCTCTCAATTTCCTTTAAATTTTTAAATTAAAGTGTACACAGGCTTTTTACTTTAAAATTTATTCCCTGATTTTGACCTCTCTAAACACTATTTCTTTTGTGTATTTTTTGTAAACACTTAAACTCTCTCTAAACCCCAACTCAATTTGTAACTCGAAAATATAAACAAACAAAAATTCGCTGCTCTCGCCCGCGCTCAATAATTATAAAGTTTAACGCCACTTGATTGTGAATTCATAGAGAAATTTTCGTTTTGAACGTTAAAAAAGAAAAAGAAAATCACGTTGTTGGCGTTCACATGGGAGTAACACTAGTAATAACGGTATAATAAATTTTTTCTACCTTTGCTAACTCCACATAAATACTTCAGTCTACTCTCTCACTCTCTTTAGTTATAAGAGAAGAATTTAGAAAAATAAAAGGTTAGACCTTTAGCCAAAGCACACATAAACGCCTTTAATACAATCATAAACCAATGCTCTCTCTCTCTCTCCCACATTTTTATTGAGATATGCATCCCACATGCATACATACATGCATGCACAGCACTCACGGTTTGCACAAACAAGTACTCACTCAGTGCATATTAGGCAAAAGCGTACATAAGTACTGGGATAAAGGCTTAAACAGTTAGAAAACAAAAAAGTAAAAACAAAACAACATTAGGGAACGAAAGGAAATAGTCCTTAACATATGAATATTGGGGGTCATTTTACATGCTAAAATATGCTTTCTAGGGAGGACTATAAGTTCCTATGCATAATTTGTTCGAAACAATTTTTTTTTTGGAAGGAACAAGGTTTTCAAAGATATATTGCATGTGGATATGGATAATCACAAATGATGTTATCCAAAAAAAAAAAAAAAAATTGATTGTTGTTATCGATAACAAAAATTTTTTTTTTTAATATTTAAGTTTTGAAGGAATGTGTGTACACTAAACAGCGAAAAAAATTTGTTTCTTCTAATCAATTATTATAGTTATCGATAACATAATATTTCTTTCTGGATAAGTATTAAGAATGTTTTGTTGTAATCGCCTGTTAAAAGCGATTAAATTTATCAATAAAAAAATATTTTATTTAAATATAAATAGGGAAATGCATATAAAAGTTAATATTTCTTGTCTCTTGGCCAGACCTTACGATTTATTGTTTGTAATCGACTGTTAAAAGCGTTTACAGTTATCGATAAAAAATTTATGTTTTGTATTTTAACATTTAAATGTAAATATTTGAAAAACAGAATAGCTGGAAAACGCATTTGTTATAAATTTTCAAAATCGATTACTATTATCGATAACAAAAAAATTGTTTTTCTTCAAATTTTTGTTTTGGTAAATACAGACAAATATTGCATATTAAGCTAAGTTTTAAGTTTTATTAACGGTTTTTTAAAACCGATTACTGTTATCGATAACAAAAGAGTGTTTAAATATTTTAAAAACTTCTGTAATATGCTAAAAAAAAATGGTGATTGTTAATAAAAATGCTTTTAAGTTTTTTGAAATCGATTTTTAAACTTATCGATAACAATATATTTCTATTTTTATAAAATTTAATGCTCTTGGCAAATCTATTCTGATCTAAAGACAGAATAATGTTTTTAAAAGGCTTATGGAAGAGATTATTGACTGGTTTGTTAATACTTTACAAATGAAAAGACCCATATACGTTGGTTTAAGTGTTGCCAAACAAACATTAATTAAAAGCTTTTAATGAAGAACAACATTTTTTTTTAGAAAAAAAAACAAAAGTTGAGTTATTTTTCTTCTTCTTTCTCATTTTTCTTATGGTAATAGCTTCGCATAGAGGGAAAGCGACTTTGCCTAGAGCATCGTTGAAGGCAATAGCCTTCAAAGGCCATTCAATTAGTCCGTATAGCGATATGATACATGATTTCTAAAAACGATTTTGTCTGTTTTTTGTTGTTGTATTGTTGGAAAACATTTCTAGATTTTTAACGCTTGAAAGCCTCAACAATTGTTTGGAAATTTCGTTGAATAAAAAAAAAATCAAGTGCATGAATGCACGATGAATGATGAGCTGAGTGAGTGAGATGATGAAGGCATTTTTCTAAATCACAATTCAATGAAAATCTTCTTTTTTTTTAAAGTTTCTCAACAAAGTTGCAAAACAATTTTTTGTTTCTAATTTCAGTTAGTAAAGGATCCGAATATTTTTTTTTGTGAAATTTTACATTTAAAACACAGACTGTTGTTGTTTTAAATGCAAAAAAAAATAAGGGTTCCACAATGCATTTTCATGCAGTAAGATCATCTAAAAAATATTTGCAGTGAAGCGTAATATTGTATCCGTCATTTAAAACCGGATGTCCTGATAGATTTTGACATTTATAAGGCAATAGATACAAAAACACACACACACACACACACAGAGACAACAACCCCCTGAAAGGTATTTTGAAATGCCGAGTATCTGATCTAATCTGACATGCGTGTGTGAATTTAAGCTGAAACTGTTCAAAAAGCAACAACAGCAACAGCAACAAAAGAAAAAAATCGAAACAAATTTTAAATCCTGTGCGAACTTGAAGATTAGCGTTTTACGCTCGTTTGAATTTACATTTACAACAACAACTATGACAACAACAACAATGAATGTTAAACACTTTTTGAGAGCTAAAGTTTGTTTTATTGTGCAAACCGATTACAAATTTATACGGCAACTCAACTTAACTCAATTCAATTCAACCATCCATCCATCCATCCATCCATATAAGAGGGGTTGTGTTATCAACAATCTCTACAAACCATCTACCACAGTCAGATCAGACAGGCACTCATTGCGAACAGAATGCAACCCAACCAGCTGTGTGTAGGGCTTTAGTTTAACCACACCAAAAATGAACGCAAAAAATAAAACTCCCATCTCTGTTAGATTAGCGATAAGCATCAACAGATAAATTAAAGCGTTTTAACGCTTAAATGCCTGTCATTAAAATAGTCAATAAATATCGATTACACGACGACATGCGATTTGCATAAAAGTTTGCTGCTGATAATATTGGTAATTAACCTTTAGAACGAGCGATCTATATCGATAACGATATGTAAGGAAGCTAAACATAAAAATATTTCTGTATCGATTTTTATATCGATAATATAAAAAAAACATAAACATAAAAATATTTGTGTCTCGATTTCTATATCGATAATATAAAAAAGTATATGAATATCGATAACATAGAAAAATATTTGTATATCGATGACATAAACATAATCGATAAAAGTTAAATACATTTATATACCGATAACAAAAACATTTTTTATATAAAAAATTTTGTGTTTCGTAAACACAAAAAAGGAATTCTATATCGATAACATAAAAAATTATTTGCATATCGATAACTGCAAAAATATAAAAACAAAGATTTCATATAAATACATAAATGTATCGATAACACAAAAAAAAATATTTATATATCAAGTGGTATACATATGTATTCGTGTATCGATAATATAAAAAATATTTTTATATCGTTAACATAAAAAATTATGTGCATATCGATAACTACAAAAATATAAAAACAAAGATTTCATTTAAATACATAAATGTATCGATAACACAAAAAAAATATTTATATATCAAGTGGTATACAAATGTATTTGTGTATCGATAATATAAAAAATAT
Organism: Sarcophaga rosellei; assembly: GCA_930367235.1. Taxonomy (NCBI): domain Eukaryota; kingdom Metazoa; phylum Arthropoda; class Insecta; order Diptera; family Sarcophagidae; genus Sarcophaga; species Sarcophaga rosellei. Next base: position 5,961,037 of record OV884020.1, on the reverse strand, counting down.
TTTTATATCGTTAACATTAAAAAATTATGTGCATATCGATAACTATAAATATATAAAAACAAAGATTTCATTTAACAACACGTTTTTAGTTTATCGATAACACAAAAAAAATATTTATATATCAAGTGGTATACATTTGTGTATCGATAATATAAAAAATATTTTTATATCGATAACGCGAAAAAACACGTTTTTGGGTGGCTGGACTCTTTGTTTCTACTGCCACAAGTTAAAGAAGCAATAAGGCTCATCCTTGGAAATCCAAGACGGCAAAAATCGATCACAGTAAGTAAAGTACTGAAGAAAACAACTAATTCATGAGGGGTATTGTAATAGTGAAGCTGGCATCACAATCATGTGAAAATACCCATGGAAGTGCTTTCTAGGACGAAGGATATTGGAAGACAACAATTGCAAGGCAAGAAATCGAATGGAACTTTTGTGTAAATATTAAATAAGTTATCGATAACATTAATTTAAATATTAAAGTCATGATTACTTAGTTTACTTAAGTTGCTTAAGAGCACAGAGAAACAAATTTTAAATAAGAAAAAAATTAACTGAGTTTTTATCGATAAATTTTTACAATAAAATATGAACTTAACTTACCTATACGGTTGCCTAATGAACCTCCATTATTTCTCAATATTTATGATCAATTTTATAACACTTCTGGTAATCATATACACACAGTATGATATCATTACAGACACTCACTAACACACTCTCTCTGTTATCTGTTATAATACAGCGCCCACTCGTTCGTTTTTTTTTTTTGATTTCTTGCGCTGCAGGCATTTTATGTTCATCTAATTAAACAAATACACACGTAATCTGTAAATGAGAGAAAGACAAAAAGACAGTGTGAGAGAGACAGTGACAATGTTAATGCAATACAATAAGAAATAATAAGTTTTTCTTTAGTTTTCTTTATTTTTATTGAATGAAAGCAAACCATGCTTAAGAATTAAACAAAACAGAAGAAAAGAAAAGAAGAAAAGAAAAACTGAAAAACCAGTTGTTGGCAGTCAGGCATTTGAAATTGTTGGTTGAAACAAAAGAGAGCAGAGCAGAGTCCGGCACAGCAAACGAAGGATCCGAATCGTATGTATCCCTTCGCTTCCCTTTCTTTTGTTTAAACCATGTCTAATAGCAAATGAAACATCATGGTATTGTTGTGTGAGTAGAATGAGTTACACAAGTACAACATTAGGAGAAAAGAAAAGAGATAAAGAATGACAAAAGGAAAACAATAGAAAGCAAACAAATGGCATTAGAAAATGAAATGAAACTCGTAGAAATTTTCATTCATAACAATGACTTTCAAAAAAGAAGAAAAACAAGAAGAAAAAATGCCTACAAATTTAAAGAGAATAAACAATAAGAAAGAAAAGAAAATTCAGAAATATTTTAAACATTTTAAAATAACAATAAAATATCCAACAACTGTAATAAAGACAACAATTGACCCATACACACACACATACGCACACGCACACGCACTTAAACACATTAAACGATTCGTTTGCCATTGTTCAAGTCGTGCCTTGGGCGACATAATGTCTAGCAGGATCATGAATTCGATCTTTTTTTGTTTTTGTTATAATAACCTGTATTTTTTTACATACATACTTGCATACGTACATACACATACATATAAATATATAAATACAATTAATTCTCCTACTCTTTACTGATTTCTCTCGTATGCATACATGCATACATACATAGTTCATGTAGTCATACTAAAATAAATGTTTGTATGTGTTTAAATAAATCACATTGTGGTGGTAGTGATCCTACAATAGCAACAATAGAAATGACAATATTTTTCCTTGTATTCTCTTAATATCGATGTGCTTGTACATTTAATTTTCATTGTTTTTGTTTTTCGTGATACTTGCCGAGTAGTAAGTAATTGGCAATGCTGCATACTTATAAGGGCACGTACATATATGCATTTTGAAAAATGTATGGGTGGCTCCATAATTGTAATTTTTTTTTAAGATTTTTAGTGTAGCCCTCTACAATGTTAATAAAAATTACCGTTATTTAGTACATTTTAAAACATAATAAAAATATTTTTGATTTTTAATAATTATTTGTTGGTTTTTTCCTTTAGTTAAGTACCTAATGCTATGTTCGCACGAGCCTTCGAATTACTTCGCTCACTGTTTGAATTACTTATTTGAATTATCATGTTCACACGGTAGTTTTGTAATTCTTTTTTTAAGTTCTTCTTTTCTTCTTCTTTTTATCACTAAATTATTATTAATATTTTTAAATTATAAAATTCATACAGCTTCTTCAAAAGCTGCAAATACTTTTCAAAAGGTTTTCTACACACATAGTGGCTTCCTCCGCTAATTTCGCGAATAACTTTCTTCTAAATAATACTTTCCTAAAATGTTATTTTTGTATTCCATTATTGTTTACAATATATTTTGTTTATATTTTTTTTTTGCTTTGTCAGCTTGTGATGGCAAAAATACGATAAAATTTAGAGATTACATTGGTTTTTAAGTAATTCACAGGGTAATATAAATTGAATTACATACAATTTGGGTAATTCACTCACAATATTTTGTATGACGAACTATGTAATTTAGCACATAATTGGATGTTGAATTACGAATGAGAGAGCGAAATACGAAAAATTGCTGCCGTGCGAACATAGCTTAAGGCAAGTAATGAATGTTTAGAATGACGTGTTAAAGTTTTACCATTTCCGTTCTAATGGAAAGCACAACGTGTGGTGTCTTCCAAACCTAGAGCATCATTCCCGAAGTACACCCTTAAAACGGTTAAGCATAGTAGAGGCAAAGTCATGGTATGTGTATCAATATCCTAACATGCTCTAGGTCCCATTAACAAGATTAAGTTAGGTTAGGTTAGAGGACGTGTACTTGTCAACTGTGACAAGTACAGTACCCGGAGGTCGAATTGATCCATTGTACAACGTCCTAGCTCCTTACACCACTCATGTTGTGTGTGTGTTAATTTTATACATGATTGGCGGGACCTACAGTTTAAAGTCGACTCCGAACGACAGATTTTGAGAAATTTTTCATGGCAATTTTTAATCTCAGAGTTTTTGCCAGAAATCTGCTGAGAGGAAGTCGCCGAAGAAATATTTTCATATTTTCGTTTTGATGCCTGAGCTTTGATTTGAACTCGGGCCTTTCGTCTAATAAGCCAACACACTACCTACTTACTAGACCACGGCGACTTCTCCCATTAGCATGATTACCACTAAAATTGGACCAGTAGTGGGCCACTAAAATGACAGCAACACGCCTCTAAAGTGGAAATTTATTCGTGATAAACTCACACAGTTATGCAGGCAGTGGCCAGCTCAATCCTTAGATCTCAATCTAAATTAAGGACTTGTGTCCTTGTGTGATTTTGGGAAGCATGGTAGCCAAGCTTAATGATAGATTAGAGGCATACATACATACATAATTGATCATTACAATAATTCAGTCAATATTACGGCCTAGCTTCTCACACCCCATATGTTGCGTGTGTTAATTTTATGTGAAGGAAGAAAAGCAGTCGCCTGTTTTTTTTTTTTCAAATGAAATCTCGTGTCAAATCATTTTCTTTCTTTACTTTTATTATTGCAACGCAGTATGAATAACAAAATTATGCAGAAAATATGTTTCAAATTGCGAATATGAAAAGATTTGTTATTAAAATTAAGCCTAAAATAATATTTTGATAAAAAAAAAAACACTCATTAGGGTGTCCCTTAAATAATTAAAAAATAAAATAAAAGTAGGGTTATGAACACTGACTCAATGAAATTCCAAAGGAATGTTAAGTTTAGATTTGAAGAGATATTACTGTGAGCTATGATAAAAAATTTTGTAGAAATAATTTCTGCGTGTCCTGTATAGGGACAACCACTGAATATCTAGCTATTTCTTCAAAGCAAATCGGCATTCTTGGCAATCCTAGATCTGCTCTATACACTATCTAGGGGCCTAATCGGTTCCTTACTGTAAGTAAATGTTTGTATGTCTTCATTCAATGTACTGTGATACTGGTTTCGGAGGCGGCGGTCATTATAGTCATCATACTAAATGGGTACTACGGGAATCAAACTAGTAAACCAATGCACTTCCCACTATACTACATAACATAATTGGTCATTACAGACCTACACACAGGACTACGACCTATCTTCTCATTTGTTTGTTTGTGTTAATTTTATACACGAGTGCAGGGACGTAGAGTTTAAAGTCGTCTCCGAACGACAGATTTAGAGAAATTTTTCATGGCAAGTTTATTTACTCTCAGAGTTTTTCCCAGAAATCTGCTGAGAGGAAGGCGCTGTAGAAATATTTTTCCATATTTCGTTTTGCTGTAGATATCTGACCTGGGATTTGAACCGTGGCCTCAAGTCTAATAAGTTATCAGAGACTTGAGATATATTTTTCATTGTTTTACTAAGACTTAAACGAACTTTCATTCAGCGTTATCTGCTTCAGTGTGAGTTACCCAAACGTAACGTAACAAACGTTCCGTACCGTAGCAAACGTTCTCTTTTTAGCATATGCAGAGCAATGTAAACGCTTTCTGAAACGTTCTCTCTCGTTAGCAAAACAGAACGATTTGTATAAAACAGAATTCTCTCACGTTTTTACGTGACAGTTGAACATGTGTGCAAGTGTCTGTATACCAATTTCTGTACATTGTGCTGAGTTCGTGTGTATGTTACTATGTGTTTTGTTTTGTTGTCACGTTTTATACGTCACGTTTTAAACGTTTCTATAACTACACAAACGTTTTTAAGGCTACATACGTTACGATTTCACGTTTCTTACGCATGGATAACCAGCCCTTTCTCACCTCCGAACGGCAGATATTCAACAAAATCTCCCAGACGAAAAAAAAGTATCGAAAATATTTAAAAACGATTTTGAATGCTAAGATCAGCACTTTTTAATGCTGTACAACGAGCTTTGGGCCAAGAACCATGTTTTTTTTCTACATTTATGTTAGAATATCACGAAAACCTAGTTGTGATTCGGCAATTCTGAGCCTTAATTCGAATTTAGTGTTTCAAAAACCAAAGAAAAGAGTATGTTCCGCTTACTGCATCATTTACTTTTTGAAATTTTGTCATCCTGTGTATAAACTCTAGTGGTGTAGAAAAAAACTGTGAAAAACTGTGGTGAAATTCCTTGCCTAGTAAGAGAAATACACCACATTGTATGTACGCATACAGTCTTAAGCCTGCACTTGCAAGGCCTGTATTAAAGACAGGAATTTAAAACAGGATTTGCCAGACATAGTGTCGCCGAAATTACAATGGAAACCAACCAAATAGAGAGACAATGAAAGAAAGCGAGGGAGAGAGATAGAGGGAGAGCTTGGTATTGTAAGGTAAACAATGAAAACAAAAAAACTGGGCATTATTATTTGGTTAGTGACGAGTATTTAAAATTGATTGTGTGTCCCTTTTAAACTATAAAACGATGTCTCTAAGCTATTATTATCTCGTACGGGTGATCTCCTTGTATAGTTTTCTTTTCTGTTTAAATCAATACACCATTATGAGTTGTTTTTTCAATTTCTATTGTTTTTATTAGTGACTCAGCAGAAGAAGCACTGCAGCCGTAGTGTGTTTGCATTTGTTTGGGATTTTCCAAACAATGTGGGAAAATACCGGAACATAAAACAGGTTTCAACAGATAGCAAGAGAGAGAGGGAGAGAGAGAGAGAGAGCGAAAGATAAACTGTACCTAAGGATCAAACACACAAGCATACAAATAAATACAAAACTTAAGTGACAAACACCTGAGAATGCGTTTGCGATTGAAAAAATCTTTTAAAAGGGAATTTTACCTTAGGTGTGTGTGTGTTTGTCTGTGTGCGTGCAAGTACAGCTGTTGAAGAGAAAGCCTAGACAGAAAAAAAGGAATAAATTGCCCATGATTTTAATCTCGCGCTTAAAACAATTGATTTTTGTTAAGTGCCCTCCTCCTACTCTTTTGTATTAAGAGATTTGCATTCTGTTGTTTTTGTTGTTGTTGTTGTGGTGGTTAATGTCGTATGCAAAATATAAAGTAACCGAATAATAGAGATAGCCTTTGCCATTGCCCTGTACATATAACCACAAGTAATAAATTAGTGGCATATTAAGCCCAGGATTTAAATAAGTCGTTGCCTTTAATCTTGCAATTGCATTTAATTGTTGTTTCCTTTTTGTTTTTTCCTCTGCTTTTAAAAAGGGAAAAATCCTGGGAAATTTTCTCTACAAAAATAATTCAAAGAAAAATTGTTCGGTTTTTTTTATATGAAAACAAAAGAACCGTAATTAAAACAGATACAAGGAGAGAGAGTGAAAGAGAGCGAGAGAAGCAATAAAAACAATTGAAAACAATTTGCATTGATTATGGAAACAGAAATTCTCATTCATTTTATTGCAAAAAAATCAAGACTAAAAAACTGTTTCTCTCCCTCTCTGTCTCTCTCCCATGTATACGAGAAATTTGTTTCTAGAGCCCATTAACGGTATTGTTGCAGTTGTAAACATTAAAGGAAATAAATTACATGACCTTCATTTCGTTTTTTTTGTGTGTGTGTGTGTCTGTCTGTTTTCTTTCCTTTTTGATCTTTGATTTTTTGACATTTCCGTTATTTGTATGTTTTCTTTTTATTATTGTGTTGTTGTTGTTGTTGTTTTGCAAAAAAAAAAAGCTTTAAATTTAATTAAAACATGGTGACAATGAAAGAACAAAAAAAGAAATAAAAAAGGGTTGTAAAGAGCCGAGCAAGCACCCTTTGATGTCATATCAGAGGTTTTATAAATCATTGAGTTTTTGCGATCAGATCACATCAATTCAATCTTTAACGGTGTATGGTTGTTGTTGTTGTTTAATTCATTGTGTTTTTCTTTAACTGTTTTGCAATTTATCTCACACACTGTCTTAAAGTGTATCAGAGCGAGTGAGAAAGAGAAAGAGAGAGAAAGGGTTTCCATAATTTAATTGAATTGAACTGCATTGAATGGAATTGAACTGATTTTGTATTGATTTCGACGGCAAAAATTAATTTTTTTTTCAATTTGCAAGCATGTAATTGCGAAAAGGTCGTCTGTCGTGTTCTTTCGAAATCCTGGTGACATCTGCGTATTGTTTTCTTACTTCTACTCACTCTAAGGATTTTCATTTCAATTCATGTTTTTATTTTGAAGATTTATTTTTTTTTCTTTGATTTCTTTTAAGAAAGACAGAAAAGGGTTTAAATACAATTGTCCTTCACCTTTGAGATTTTTGCAAATATTGAAATGATCTTAAAAAAAAAAACAACAATAAACCATTGATTGGAATTGATTAACTTTTCAATGCCTCTACCCGTAGGAAAATTATTCCAAAAAACTATAACAATAACAATAAAACAGATGTCATACTGAATTTAATAATTTTTTCTTTCCTTTTCATTTCCATTCAATTGAAACAGATTTTGCATATGAATTGTAGAAGAAAAAAGTGAAGATTTTCTACAAATAATTACCATTTAATTTCATTTTAATTAAAGAATTCATGTGATTCCACAAGATTTAACAAAAGAAAAAATCAAGTTTGAAAAATTCGTTATCGATAAACACTGTTATAAATTTAAATAATTTGATTATCGTATAGTCATTAAAAAGTAACTTTTTTAAATTAATGTATAAGCAAATTTGTTATCGATAACAAAATTAAGTGTATTAATTAACCGTCCATGAGATAATTACAAACTGCTAAAAAAAACAAGTAAAAAAACTTTATTTTTCAAATTTATGGATAACAAAAAATATTTATCGATAACGAAAAATATTTCTTATCGATAAATTTAAAACATTATTTATATAATATTTGGCTTTTTACCAGTGGTTATGATTTCTAGGCATGATTTTTGTTATCGATAAACTTAATTTTTTTTGTTATCGATAACATACATATGTATGTATAAAGAATTATACGATTTGGTAAAAAACATTTAAAAATTTAAACATATTGATATTAAATTGCTGAGAATTATTACAAATTTTAATCATTTTCAAATTTTATCGATAACTGATTTTTTTTTTGTGTTATGGATAACACATGTATAAAAATCATACGATTTGGTAAAAAGCACTCAAAATTTAAACATATTGATATTAAATTGCTGAGAATTATTACAAATTTTAATCATTTTCAAATTTTATCGATAACTTATTTTATTTTGTTATCGATAACACATGTATAAAAAACATAAGCATAAGTAAAAACCAATAAAACATTACACATTTTGATATTAACTAGTTATCATTTATTAAAAATTTCAGTATTTTTTAAATTTTATCGATAACTAAATAATTTTTTTTATTATCGATTACGTATATATTTAATACAACTTTCCCAAAAATATGAATAAAAGAAGTTTACTTTGCAAACATTTAGTTACCAAATTGTTATCGTTTATTATAGATTGAATAGTTATCGATAATAAAAAATAAAACAGTAATTTGAAAAATACGAATTAAAATTTATCAAATTTTAGTTTTCTCATTTGTTTAAATGTTAGCTAACTTTAGGCAAAGAAGTCGCCGTAGTCTAGTAGATAGTGTCTTCGCTTAATAGACGTAAAGCCCGGGTTCGAGCCCCGAAACATGAAAAAAAACATTTCTTCGGCGACTTCCTCTCAGCAGATTTCTGGCAAAAACTTTGAGAGTAAATAAACCTGCCATGAAAAAGTTTCTCAAAATCTGTCGTTCGGAGTCGACGTTAAACTGTAGGTCTCGCCACTCACGTATAAAATTAAGGCACACAACATGAGAGGTGTGAGAAGCTAGGCCGTAATCCTGACTAAAGGATTGTAATGGCCAACTATGTTATCTTTAGGTAAAGCTCTCTGCAGAAAGACAACTTTATGGTAACCGGTATGATAATAAGCAGCAGGTAGCATGAAGGCCTACTGTAAGTAAGCATAGGATGAGCTATTTATCATGCCTAATAAATATATGCCATAGCAGACTGTCTTCTAGGGTATATACCAACTGTCTGAACAAGAGATTGAAATTTAGTCCAAGAGGAGAGGAATGACACAACGCATCCTAAGCCTACATAGGCTTTAGAAGTCATAGAGGTTATGTTTACAATAATTCTTCAGAGTGCAACGTAATTTAATAGGCCGATTGGCTGATAATTTCCTTTTCAACTGTTCTCTGGCCAGAACCAACTGTAAACTTTAGGTTGCGAAATGCTTTGCAATGACAGTAAGCTATAAGCATGAATGAAGCAGTTTGAAGGAATCATTTCGGGGTATACGGGTATAAGGACAGTGAGTGAGTGTAGGAGTGAGGAGGATATTCGTTTTAGTTTAAGAGACTGCCTTGACATCAGTATGGCAGTGTCTTGACAAGCTGAATGCGATAGACAAGAAACAAAATGGTCGCCCTAAGCGAGATTGCAACACTATACATACATATACATTGCGGGGTTTATCGATCCTAGAGAAAATAAGGAATGTTTTTTCCGAACTAAGAAGTTGCCACCATAACGATCGTTATTTTTTCTTTTTGATTTGATTTCTTATTTCATTTGCCATAAGTTCCCATTAAAAAAATGGCGCGAAATTAGATTTTCCTTTGAATTTCAAGAGAATATGAATTTGATTTGATAGATTAGGGATTAATATAACAGTAAAGCGTTATGTAAAGATAAAATCCTTCAAAAAAATATTGAATTTCTAAATTGTAATGCAAATTTTTTTTTCTGTTTTCTTTGATCAAATCAAATCAAGAAAAGTTCAAAAGGTCATGCAAATGTAAATGCAAAAACGCAAAATTGCAATAGACAGACAGACAGACGTACGGGATTATTATTATTTTTTTTCTTCTATTTTTGACAATGACAATCAGAATAAGAATACATAACAACAACAACAATAATAACCACGTAATGCAAATGTCTATTGATCGTTTGATGCAAATCAATCTCTCCGTCTTCTTGCCTACCAAGACAAACTTGCCTTCTTTTCTTGTCTTGTCTTTTTATTTGCCATTTTGCTTGGTTTTGCGAATTTATAGAAAAATGTTTGTTTGTCTGCGTGTCTGTCTGTCTGTTCGATGGATGGATTAATATGGATTTGAAGAGGCAAGAGTGTAGCCAATTTTCTTTTCTTTAAGGGTGACGTTAAAGTTGACACTTTTATTGTTTGATTTGATGGGCCATGGTTATACAACACAATATTTGCATCTGTCAGTTTATTTGAGGTTTGCGCAGCAGCATGAGAATCAAAATCTTTATAATAAATTGCCACATAATTTTCAAAAATGTTGTGTTCAACAGACATTGGGACACAGACACAAACTAAAAACTCATCCATCATTTTGATGGAAGTTGCAACAAGAACAACAATTACAAGGCGCTGCAGCTCTTATAGGATCGTCTTATGATGGCATATTTGAAGAGTTTCTGCGGTTGTTTATTCTCCGGAGTGGAGGGGCAACAAAATTGCATTTTAATTAACTTTCTTACAAACGAATCTAAGCCCAGGAAAACTAAATTAAATGACAATCTATTGCCTCGCATTTGTTCCAGTTCGTATCTGCCGTGGCACTCTCAAAAGCTGTTGCCGTATTTGCGCAATTGTAACACTTAAAACACACTCTTCTTTGTGTGTGTGTGTTTGCTTTAGCTGTCTTTCCTTTGAGGTTGATTTCAATAGCAGATTTGGTAATATTATTACCATTTAAATTAATAAAACCGCATTGCCAACTAACTATACAGCAATCCATGCATCCATCTATTTGAGAATTTTTCTTCACATATTTTTCCTCACACCATTTAAATGTAAAAGAAAAGCGTGGGTAGTCATCATCATCTGTTCCTTCGGTTTTCGTTTTCTGGCTTTACTCTCATTTGATTTGACTCGTAGTGTATATGTACGAGTATGTGGGTGTTATTATTTGTTTTGCCGCTCACTTCACTGTTGTTAATATTCAACAAATTTGCATAAAATTGCAATTTACAAAAGAGAAAATAAAAAAAAAATAAAAAAAAACAACAAATCCCGCATAATTATGTCGTAACAATCACTGTTAACCGTACTTAGCATTTGGAAATCAAATCCATTGAATACATTTTTAGGATACGTAGAGGCTTTACATAAGCTTTAATGAGCCTCGCAGCGGAATTGCCAATACAAGGACATACAGAAATACATATGTATGTATGTGTGGCCAGCCACAGACGGGATAACCGAAAACTGAAGGACCATATTTGTGGTAAACAACAAAGACAACGACGAAGAACCTTTAATGAATCCTAAATCCACCGTCATGGTAGAAATCTCGACTACGATCCTAAACTCTTTGTTGGATCTTTCTTACTACGCCTGGTAGGCAAATACAAAATCGAATATTTGCTGAATAAAACGGCCCGTCAATTGAAACATACAAGACTGCTCTGAGAGCACGCTTAAATGAAGGGGAGTCCACAATGAAAACCAGGCAGGCAAAGTGTGTAATCTATACTTTGATGCTTTGCAAAAGTGAGGTTATGTGGGACGAAAACCAATTTTGCATGCACAGAAGCTGTACGCTTTGAAGAGATCAACAACCAATGTTGCAACGAGCCGCTATGCATGCTCAAGTAAGCTTTTGGTATCAAAGCTACTACTCTGACCTAACCTAACCTAATCTAATGTCAGATATCAGACCATAGAGTGTTGAATTCATGCCTCAAGTATACACATTTCAATCAATAATCTCAACTTCGCCTAGGTTTTCAACTGCAACTTTTGAGGTCAGATCACTGGTAGGTTAGGGGAAGAGGCCTACTTCAAAAGTTAAAACTCGGATTAGGAGGTGGAGGAGAAAGAAGCTGTCTGCCATATTTAATGTGTCACTGCCCTAAAGGAATTGTTTGATTTTAGAACAACGGACACTGTTGGATTTATAAGTGAGCCTCTGAGTGGTTTAGGCTAGAGAGCGTTTTAATGGCTTACACTTTCGCCTGTTTTTGTCAAATTGTAAATGGAATGTGTTTGATAATGAGACTAATAACAGTGGCCCAAGTGGAAATCCCTAGTGGTTTTCAGTGTGGTGTGGCGCCAACTAAATTTACTTATACAAGCTAGTTCAACAGAACCTAATAATATTACATGTCGGACCTCCGTATGCATTGACGGGGGAGTAACCCATTTGGCTGAGGCTTTTGAAACTGATGTCAGCCTCGAGATCAAGCGTAGGATCACTCTTGCCAACAGGTGCTACCAACGACTCAATAGGCAATTGAGTAGCAGAGACCTCTATCGTACGACTAATACTAATACTCTACAAGACGCTCATCCTCCCCGTGCTTCTCTATGGCGCAAAGGCATGGAGCAATGATGCAGCAGCCTTGAGAGTATTCGAGAGAAAAGTACTACGTAAGATCTTCGGTCCAGTACGAGTTGGCGATGATTTCCGCATTCGATACAACAGTGAGCTCTATGAGCTCCGCAACGACATAGACGTTGTGCAGCGTATTAATATCCAGAGGCTGCGCTGGCTCGGCCATGTCGTTCGAATGGAGGAGGATGCTCCGGCGAGACGGGTATTTGATGCGAGGATCTGCGGAAGTCGGCGCAGGACGACCTTGTATCCGTTGAAAGGACCAAATCGAGGAAGCCCTGTCATCGATTGGTTTGACCAACTGGCGTAGGCGCGCAAGAAGCAGAGGCGCCTGGAAGGAAGTGTTGCGGCAGGCCGAAAACCCTTAATCGGGTTGTTATGGCCAATTAAGTAAGTAAGTAAGTTTTGAAAGCTCAATGCCCGTTACAAGTTCGAAAATTGTGACATTTGTATACTACGATACAGATTTCCTATGATTTTACGCGACCAATTACTCCCCGCCCTCAAACTTGTCATAATTTTGAATTTTTCACTTCAAATTCAATTTTTTCCAGGCCATTACTTGTGCTTTACCTTTGGCCCACTAAATTACATAATTTATGACAGTATTTAGTGTTGTTTTCACAATTTACGAGACACTCATCTCGATTTTTTTTTCTCATTCAAAGGCACCACAAAAGACTGTAGATTTTCTTTTTAAATTGTCAGATGCTGCACATTCAGATGCTGATGCTGAATTGAATGTCTCCAGTCTTGTAAGGCATTTAAACAAATCGATGCGATCGATTAATGGCACTTGAATTAAAGATTCACAGTGCAGTACAATACAAAGAGACGCGATCTTTTAAAGCCAACAAAAGAGAATACAACAACAACAGAGTTCTCCTGTTGTGATGGAAAGGAACAGGGAGGGAGGGGAAATACAAGTGAAACGAATTCAGTCATTGATTGGATTAACAATTATTCATCGCATCTCATACATACAGCTTAGCCGAGTCAAGAGCCATACAGTCTAAGGCATTGAGGCCAGGCATTCAGAAGGCTGTGTATGGTATGAAACTGTAACAATCGATTGTTGTGTTTGTGTGCTTTAGTTTTGGAGAGCACAACTCATTAGGCTCCATTCTTTAACCAACAATATACGCTCAAAAGCCTTTTGAAGTGTAAAGCATGAATGCAGCAAGCAGTTCGTTTCTTTTGTTGTGAATCATTGTCACAATTCTTTGGTTCTACTTTTTATTCTTTCTTGTTGCCTTTGGTTTCGTTTTGTTTGTCTGTCTGCCTCTCCCTCTGTCTCTGTTTAGCTGTCTTTCTGTTTATTATTGTGATATTTTCGTTGTAATACTGCATCGAATCCCATTGTATTAATCAAGATGTGATTCCATAATAACAACAACAACAACAATTAATATCTCAAATATAGCCAAAGAGTTTGACAGTCATCTGTCTATGCAATTCAAGATCGAGTTTTTTTCTTTTCACATTGTCTGTCTATGATTCGTCCAATAATTGGTAATCCATTGGCTATTGTGGTGATCGAAAAATTTTGAAAATTTTCCTAAGAAAACCCTTTTGAACAATGGCTGACTGGCTAGCTCGCTGTCATGACTAGACTCATTGGAACCAATATTAACTGGCTCGTTTACATCAGGCATCGTTTGCATGCAGGTGTGGGGGTTTATGTTCCTCTCTATAGGCCCACATGCTCATACTCATGCTATGTTTCATTGCATCATTGAATCATTGTGTGTGTGTGTGTGTGTGTCAATTGTGTCAAGAAAAATGTCCATCATGGCACACTTTTGTTCGTTAGTCGACATCCAAATAGTTGATCAATTTATTTGTTTTTTATTTTTGACATTTATTTTTGAAAGGAGTCGAGCAGGAGTGTCAGCCTCGCGTTTTTCATTCTGAAGCTCCAATTTACAATTGACATCCCCTCATACCTTGGAAAACTCTGAATAGTATTGTCACTTCGAAATATTTTTCAAATCAGAATTGCAAACAGTTTCTTTCGGCGATTATCTCTCAGCAATTTTTTGGCAAAACTTCTCTGGAGCCACCATAGTCTAGTAGGTAGTGTGTTCGCTTATTAGACGTAAAGACCGGGTTCGAGTCCCGGGTCAGACATCAAAACCGAAATATGAAAAAAAAAATTTTCTTCGGCGACTCAGAAAGGACTCACCAGATTTCTGGCAAAAACTCTGAGAGTAAATAAAAAATTGCCATGAAAAATTTCTCAAAACTCTGTCATTCGGAGTCGACGTTAAACTGTGGGTCCCGCCACTCAAGTATAAAATTAAGGCACACAACATGAATGGTGTGAGAAGCTAGACCGTAAGCCTGACTGAAGGATTGTAATATCCAATTATGTCCGATGTGCAGCACGAGTTCGACTTTAAACCGCAGGTTCCGACTCTCACGAATAAAATTAACACACACACACACACAACATAGTTGGTGGGAGAAGCTACGTCATCATCTTGACTAGAAGGCTGGTAATGGCCAGTCAAGTAACTGAAGCGGCCATTAGATCACTAGAGAGCATGTATACCCCAAATCTAAGACTGGAGGATATAAAATATTCATTTGGGTAGCTGAACGTGTATACATTGCGGGTACCAAAATCACTGACTTACTTGGGAAATCTGGTACAAGTACATGGAATGAGTATTCCTTTATAGGTGGTCAGATCACTCTCAGACTATACTCACGCGGTCGAAGGGAAAATGAGCTAATTTGCATAGAGAACAGACAAAGCTAGCCTATTGGGGACAATATAGACCAACCAGACCTCGTAGGTGGACATGTAATTGATCACTCACAGGCTTCACTCACTTAATCGTGAAAATGAACCAATTTGCATGAAAAACAGACAAAGCCGGCCTATTAGGGACATAAATAGACAAACTAGACCTTGTAGGTGGACCTGTAATTGATCACCCGCAGGTTTTACTCACTTACACGTTAAGAAAAGATGCGAAAGTCAATTGATTTGCATAGAGAACAGACAAAGCTGGACTATTATGGACTTAAATAAAGCAACCAGACCTCGTAGGTGGACATGTAATTGATCACTCACAGGCTTTACTCACTTACTTATGAAGAAAAGATGGGAAAATAAAATGATTTGCATGAAGAACAGACAAAACTGGCCTATTAGGGAAATAAATAGAACAACCAGACCTCGTAGGTGCACATGTAATCGATCACTCACAGGCTTTACTCACTTACTCATGAAGAACAGATGGGAAAGTCAACTAATTTGCATACAGAACAGACAAAGTTGACCTATTAGAGATATAAACCGAACAACCAGACCTAGTAGCGGTCATGACGGAACATCGGCCATTTGACATATACTATTAAAGCTTGAAATTACTTCACAACGACTTTTGCAGAAGACGACACAGCATAACACTTTCTCATCCATTATCCGACACTTGGGAAGCTGAAACGAAGAATGTAGGAGCACCCTATAACGCGTATCTTATCGTTAGCCCATCGGGATGGTTGTTATAATTCGACATTATAAGAGTGACCCTGTAGCCGCTGTAGTCTAGTTAGTAGTGTGTTCGCTTATTAGACGTAAAGTCCGGGTTCGAGCTCCAGGCCAGACATCAAAACGAAATATTAACAAAAAAATATTTCTAGGGCGACATCCTCTCAGCAGATTTCTGGCATAAACTTCTCAAAATGTGTCGTTCGGTGTCGACTTTAAACTGTAAACCGTCACTCAAGTATAAAATTAAGACGCACAACATTAGTGGTGTGAGAAGCTAGGCTGTAATCCTGACTGAAGGGTTGTAATGGCTAATTATGTATGTAAGAGTGACCCTAGCTTGCAGTAGCATACACAATTCAATATTGATCATCTTCCGATTTAGGAATTCAAAAAAGGGCCACAAACAGAGTGAGTGACATGGCTACTATACTCTACTGGAAATGTTAAGGAAAGTCGAAAGGCCAGTAAGCTCTTGAGCGTGTAATATATGTATACCAATAAGACATACGGCAGTCTGAGTAGATGATCCCATTCTTAAATCATATTTATTTTCTTTTTGGAATAGAGGGGCCTATTTCATGTCTGTTTTAACCTTAATTGAATAAATTTGGGGGAGAAAAAAAACTGTCTTTAAATCTTCTTAAATATGACCGACTACCTTTGATAATTTAGGCCACACTGAACTGAGCTGAGCTGAGCTTTATAATCAACTGGCAACTGAAAATTAAAAATGATTTTTATACGCGACAATGAAGAAAAGAAAGAAGAAAAAGAAAACGAAAACTTGAGTGTTTCTTTTCTTTAAATACCTGATTACCAGGCGTATAATAACACTGTTATGCAGCTCCATTGTAAAGGGGCCTCGTGTTACTTAAATGCAACACTTTTTGATTGTAAGGAAACAGAAAACAACTGCTGAATCGAGCTCAGCAGAGCTGAGCTGAGTTGAGCAGATCGTATTTGTCTTGTGCAATCAATGCTCATTTTCGACTGCTGTCAGTGACTGTCAGTGGCAATACAATGCCTATCACAACAATCAAATAAAAATGCGTCACAACCACCACCACTGCCACCATTGCCAACGCCATACAGTAATTCAATTAAGCAGTTTGAGGAGCCGTTGTGTTGTGTATTGTGTGGCAGCCCCATAATCGAAATGGAATCCCCCCAACGTAACCAATTCGATTTTAATTAAGCCAACGCTGAGGACACAAACATTTTCCCTCTCTCTCTCTCTGTTACACTTACTAGCTGGAGCACCCAAAAAAAAAAATTGAATGAAAGAAAAAACAAGCAAAGGATGTGGAAATATTTGCCACCACAGTGAAATACATACAAAAAAATCCCCGTCTTTGTGGTGCAGCAACACTAATGGCCACAGCATATGGAGGATGCGGTGCCTGGCTCTGTGTTATGAATTGGTTTCGGCTTGGGCTTAAACATGTTTGTAACGAGGTGCTAAATCATTGCCTTGATATTAACCCCAAAAAAATGGCACACTTAATCAATTCATACAAGTATTGTATCGTTAAAAAAAATACCATATGAATTGCCAGCAGCAACAACAACAGAGTAGGGATGGGGGGAGCGATTTATAAAAAAAAATCGCTTTTTTACTTCCCTTTTGCAAGCGTTTTCAACAAAAATGTGAACATTTTTTTGTCGTTTTGTTTTTGCAAGCGAAACTTGGTTTATTAGTCGCATAAAAGTACAACAACAACAACAGCAACATTTAGTTATTACAACCAACAATAATGTTTGACACAAACATGTTACATTTGTGTCACACACACAATAAATTTTCAAAAGCATTCGCAATTTTCAGTTTTGCATTACAAAAAAAAAAAAAATACGAGGCATGAAGTAAAATTATTGCTATTTAGTTAGGATTACAACCTAGCTTCTTACACCGCACATGGTGTGTTTGTGTTAATTTTATACATGAGTGGCTGGACTTACAGTTTAAAAGTCCTTCCCCAAGCGACAGATTATTGAAAAACTTTTCATGGAAATTTTATGTTTACTCTCAGAGTTTTTGCCAGAAGAGGCTGCTGAGAGAGGAAGGTCGGCGAAGGAGATACTTTTTTTCTTATTTCGTTGATCGCGATATCTGAGCCAGGGTTTGACCTACAAAATCGTGCAGTTTAATCAGGAATTCTGAAATTGTGCCGCTCACTTCACCGTAATGCGAAAGAGGAATTGAAATTGTGATTCAGGCCTGGCTTTCAATACTTCAATTTCCCTGTGAAGTTCATTTGATAGCAGCTACTGCTATATCGGGGGACTGACTAATGGGAAAGTGAAGCCCTCAAAAGACACGTTCTTTTTCACACAGCCATTCCTTTCCAAATGTCAACCTCATCTACTGTCCTTCAAGGGCTTGGTGTCCCCTGTCACGCTGACGAGGCTTTGACGACCGACCATGGGCGGTATAACCTTAATACTTGCACGGTTAAATCTCGGCAATTTACATACCTGGAGGCGATGTTGGCAGCCCCAACACCAGTTTCGGAAGCTATAGCCTAATAAGCTGTACGTCTTAAATAACTCTTATTACAGAAACCAAGCGGCCCTATGCTCCCTAGGGGAGTAAGAGGAACATATGTATACATATATACTGCTATATCGTCATCTGATTTTCGACATACACAGTCTGACCGATTCATCTCCATTCTTGCTTCAATAATTCCATTTTAGTTGTTGTTCGGCCAGTTCTCAGCTATAAGCAGTGATTGAATCTTTGACCTTTGAGCTGCACATCGGACTGTTCGATAATGATTTACGCTCCGCTTATGATATGTGAAGAATCAAATGAAAGGAGACTGTGAAATATTTATTAAGGGCTCTGACTATGTTAGACTTTCGCTTGGACTGCCTGACCATATCAGCACATTCTAGTCGGAAGTGTTAGGATTTTCCCCGAAAATCTCCTAATTTTCTTCTACAGCCAGATTGCAATCAAGCTATCTGCTCTCCTCCATGGATTTCTAACGCAAATTTCGGATCTTACAGAGGAAACTGGTTGCAGGACATGAAAACATCGTTCGACATTGCATTGCTGACGAAGGCAGCCAAGGCTGGTGCAAAGTTCAAAGTCTCTGACATGTTGTAGAGAAGAAATAATCCGATTGACTCACTTAAACTAGGTATTTTCCGATCGTTTTACAGAGAGGTTCAACTACTTTGGCAACATAATGGAACGTGGAATGCTCCTAAGTATTTTGTTGAACTGATATGGATAAGAGGAGGACTGAATGTGTTCTTTCCCTAAATCGCATGGTCATCCACTGTGCTATTGCAGTACTAGACAGACCACAGTCTTATTAGAAAGCACATCAGAAGACTTGGGAATCAATCGAAAGGCTTGTGTGGACTTAAGGAGAAGGAAGAGACAGAGCACGGCTTTTGATATGTACTATGTGCAGGAGGTTCTTGACTTCACTCAGTTTCTCTGTAATCTTTCATTCAAAACACCTCTCCAAAGTAAGAATTACATACTTGGATTATGTAGTTGAAATAGTTTCTTTGGGAAATGTTTACTTTGAGCTTTCCCAATGGGTTTAACCACTGGCCTAAGTGGACCCTTTGCGCAGAGGTTCAACTACTTTGGCAGCATAATGGAATGTGCAGTGTTCCTTGGCTTTTGTTGAATTGATATGGACAAGGAGAGGACGGATTGCAGCCATTGAACTATTGCAGCTGTAGACAGACAACAGTCTGATTGGAAAGAATGCTAAAAAATGGAAATAAATCGAAAAGCTTCCACAGGGTTTGTGGATTTAAGGAGAGCGAATATACTTTCTTTGGCCTCATGTGTCAGAGCACGGCTTTTGATTTGAATGTGGAGGAAGTTCTTGACTTCACTCATTTTCTCTGTCATATTTCATTCAACACCCTCCCCGAAGGAAGAATTACTTGGATTATGCAATTGGAATAGTTTCTTTGAGGAATGTTTGCTTTGTGGTATCCCTAAGGGGTTTAAACCCAGGCCTAAGTGGACCCTTATTTTTCAGGAAGGACATCAATTTTATCGGGTAAACTAGAATTAGAATTAATCTTCAATTTCCCCGAAAACTCATCGTATCACTTAAGTTTTGAGGATATTTTTCTTTACTTTTCACTTTAAACTGCTTATAAATGGCGTGGCAGTAGGGTGACCAATAAAAAAAAAAAAAAAACCATTACAGCAGCAATAAGGACTCGAAAAATAGCATTCCCTCTCCCCACCACCCCTTGCCAACGAAAAAGAGAGACACAGGACAGAAAAATTCATTTCAATTCCATTCAATTCAATTGGAGAGTAAATGAAGAATTTTTCATGCTACTTTGTCGTCGTCGTAGTCGTCGTCATGTGAAATTTATGACACCCAGTAACAAATAATAATAACAACAACAACAATAATAACAATAAAAAAATAATAGCGCAACGACATAACAGACTGAATGGCAACAAAAGGACTATACAAGTGCTGTTGTTGTTGTATAGAGAGTAAGCCTCCAAGTTCGCGTTGTTGTCTTTTTTTTTCATTAATTTTTCAAAAATTTTTATATTTTTTCCCTTGTTTTTGTTGTTGTTGCTGTTGGTTTAGGCCATTGGTTTTGTTTTGTTTTTCAGTTTTTGTTGGCTGTTTGGCTAGCTGGTACATATATGGATGGCTGGATGGCTGGTTGGTAACATTTTATGGCTTTAAATGCTTTATTTAGACTTGGCATGAAAAGTGCACATGAATCATGTTCATTTTTATTGTTAAGTTACGTTACGTTATTGTTGTTGTTTTTTAAGGACCCAACCAACCAACCAACCAACCAACCAACCAGCCATACGACATATGGTAGTTAAAGAGAACTTTTCTATGGCGGCCAATAACATAACAAACCCATGGGTAAGTGGTGCTGTTGTGTGCTGAACAGAATCGTGAAAATAAACTTCACTGGACAAAATATATTTTGGAAAGAAAAAACAGGCTGTGGACATTTATTTGTTTAAAAAAATATATTTGTTGTTGTTGCTATAATTTTCAATTATTCGGAGAACAATTCATTATAAAGCAATAAAAATATTGAAAGTTAGGTTAGGTTAGATAAGGTGGCGGGCCACCATTTTGAAAGAGGAGGTCCCACTTAGGTTTGTTGTGATACCATAATCAACTCTATCCGGGGTCCAAACATTCCCTAGAGAAAACTATTCCGAGAGCAAAATAAATCTAGAAATTGCAGAAATCTTAGTGTTAGAGAGGAGGACGGTCAAAGATGTTAGAAAATGAGAGTTCAAAAACTCTCTTGTCTTTGTATAGCAAGAGCAGGGAACTGTGCTATAAGATGCAAGACAGTCTCTTCTTTCCTTCTCCTTCGAACCACAGCTGCTGCAGAAACATTAGCTTGAATGCCAAGTTTTTCGAGGCATGCATACCAAAAGGACAGTGACCCCTAAGAACAGACAATTGGACAATGGAAGGCCATACGACTTGAGAATAAAATCGAATGGTCTATTCAGAAAGTTGATAATGAATCATATAATCGACCATATCCACAGTCCACATTGGGACAGAATTTGACTACATTAAGTCTTATTGTCACCTACTTAACCCTCTGCTGAATCCATCCAGATAGATGAGACAACTCCTAGGTTAGGTTAGGTTAGAGGACGTGTACTTTTCAACTGTGACAAGTAGAGTACCCGAAGGTCGAATTGACCCATTGTACAGCTTCTCACACCACTCGTCTTGTGTGCATTAATTTTATACATGAGTAGCGGGACCTACAGTTTAAAGTCGACTCCGAACGACAGATTTTTGAGAAGCTTTTCATGGCAATTATTGTTTACTCTCAGAGTTTTTGCCAGAAATCTGCTGAGAGGAAGTCGCCGAAGATATATTTTCATATTTTCGTTTTGACGTCTGACCTGGGATTTGAACTCGGGCCTTTCGTTTAATAAGCCAACACACTACCTACTAGACCACCACAACTCCTATACACACGCAAAATATGAAATAATAAGGCACGCTGCAATCACAGAATTCGCCGTAGTCTAGTAAGCAGTGTGTTGGCTTATTAGATGTGACGCCATGGTTCAAACCCCAGGTCAGACATCTCCAACAAAACGAAATATGAAAAAATATTTCTCTCGGCGACTTCCTCTCAGTAGATTTCTGGCAAAAACTCTGAGAATAAATGAAATAAAATTGACATGAAAAAGTTTCTTAAAAATCTATTGTTCGGAGTCGACTTTAAACTGTAGGTCCCGCTACTCATGTATAAAATTAACGCACACAACACGAGTGGTGAGAGAAGCTAAGTCGTAAACCAAACAGAAGGGTTGTAATGACCAATTATGTATGTGCGTATGTACTCGTATGTACAATTAGAGTTTGTCTATAAAATAGGGGTTATTTCAACCTTTCAACACTTTCGCAACTTTTCAGCGTAACTGGACCATACACCGTCGTCATCGCTCTCGAGAACGCATGTAAATGACTGCCCTGTATGTAAGCCATAGGTATTGTCTCAAGTCCAATAAGTTGTTTTTGTACTCGTGATCCTGTTCGCAGCATCAGTACATATACTTGGAAGCTGTGCATGTCAAGTATTATCAAAAAAAGCTATTTTTACTGACACCGTGTAAAACCTTCTGGAGTTTGTCAGGACAACAGGATTGCAACAGACGAATAGAAGGATGCCCAATGAGGTCGCTATGCTCTAACATCTCTACCTGACAATAGTAAATAATGGGCCTGAGATTGGCAAGAGTATACACAGTAGATTATTAGTATTAGAGTCGATGAATATGAATTACTCGTTAGCCATTCGCTAGAAGAAAAGATATTTCCGGGCGAGCATACCCAGAGGTGACGTACAAGCCCTAATCAGTTGTTCTCTACAAATTTCGTTACATTCTCGTCTAGGGCCTGCTCAGCTTTTCGGTTCACTACTGAACAGGAATTGCCCAATTTGTCTGGCACAATAGATCGTACGATCACAGTGCCTCTATACGACAACAAAAAATAAAGAATCTGTGATTGGGAAGAGTCTACATAGTAGAGTAGCATTGGAGTCGATGAATTCGAACTATTCGTTAGCTATTCTCGAAAAGAAGCGATGTTTCCGGGCGGACATAACTTGTGGTGAAGTACAAGCACTAATTTCGTTACATTCTCGTCGAGCGCCTGCTCAGTTTAGCGATTCACGATTGAACAGAAGTTGCCACTTTTGTCTGGCACAATAGATCGTATGTATGATCACAGTGCTGTAACACCTCTATACGACTACAAAAATAAGGAATCTGTGATTGGAAAGAGTCTACATAATAGAGTAGCATTGCAGTCGATGAATTCAAACTATTCGAACATTCTCGAAAAGAAACGATGTTTCCGGCCGAACATAACTTGTGAGGACGTACAAGCCCTAATTTCGCTACATTATCTTTGAGTGACTGCTTAGTTTGTCGATTCACGACTGAACGACTGTATTGCCACGTTTTTTTTTTGGAACATGATCAGTCTACTGCCGCTGCTACCTATAATTTTATGGGGCTCAATGCCTTCAAGACATTGTATTTCTAGTAGGGTTTCGAGATCTACTGTCTCTACTTTCTTAGGAGTTTTATGTACAATTGGAATGTAAATACTTTTATCAACTACTGTAGCCTTGTTAGTTATTTGAATCAAAAAAAATTTTTTTGTTGGGTTTTGGTTTTATTTCTGCTCTGAATAATAAAAAAAAAGAAAAATGTCACATGTTCGAGAGTATATTGTTGGCAACAATTTCTATTTAACAAAAAGCGAAAGACAAAAAAAAAACAGAAAAAATTAAAACCCTAAACAAGTCTAAAACCATTTAAGACCGAGCCAGTCATGTTTAAAACAAAAACAACAATAGAGAGAGAAAAAAAACATAACAAAACAATACCAACAATAACGACAAAATAATGACAATAGTTACGTACAAATCCGTAAAAGTGCACAAAATTGGGTCAAATGCTGCTCAACACAATAACGGGTTCGAGATTTTCAAAATGTTTTTTTTCATTGTTTTGTTGTTGTTTTGTTGGCCTATTGTATTAACGGTCAGTGTTTTTGTGATCGGAAAAAAAAAATAAAACAAATCAATCGATCGTATCGATCACAAACGATTGTGATACTCTCGTTTAAACACACAATTGAATGCAAAAGCCCATTAAAATGGAGAGTTTTAAAGGTGCGACACATTCACCAGCCAATATAATGTCAAATATAATCAATCATGTGAACAAAAATATGTAAAAAAACATATCGTCACTTGAAAAAAAAAACATTTTGGGGAGCTTTTAATTTCATTTCATTGTTGGTGACAATCGTAACAGCAGCAGCAACAGCAACAGTGGCTTTTGGCCATCAATCGTTTTCATTTTACAATAAACGATCGCCAACAAAATATACATAATTATTGTCAATAGCTGGGGCCTTAGACATTCTAAATAATGAAATGAAAACATCAATCAAATCGAATCACAATCACAATCACGAATCACAAATCAATTGAAATTTTTTGAATACGAATTCGTATCAATAATTGCAATTAATTACGTAAATTCATCCACACCAGCAGCAAGCACCACAATAGAAACAAAATAATCGAAAACGAAAATCAAAATTAAAAATTTTCCAAAAGTTTTGAAAAGCAATACACAGACAGTCTGTAACAAAAGTATATAATCAGTTTGTGTAATTCACTGGCGTTAAATTTAAACTTTCGTACATAAATTCATCCACAAAGTAATCGAAAGCGAAAATCGAAATTAAAAATTTTCTAAAATTTAGAAAAACAAGACAGACAGTCTGTAACAAAAGTGTCCACTCAAGCGGTGTAATTCACTGGCGTTAAATATAAACTTTCATACGTAAATTCATTCACAAAATAACAGAAATTAAAAATTTTCCAAAATTTTGAAAGACTATACAACCTGTAACAGCTGTACAGTCTGTAACAAAAGTGTACACTCAAGCGGTGTAATTCAGAGGCGTTCAATTCAAACTTTAATACGTAGATTCATTCACAAAGTAATCGAAAATAAAAATTGAAATTAAAAATTTTCTAAAATTTTGAAAAGGCACACAAACAGTCTGTAACAAAAGTGTACACTCAGGCGGTGTAATTCACTGCAGTAAAAAAAAACTTTTATACGTAAATTTATCAATAAAATAATTACCAATAAAAATCGAAATTAAAAATTTTCCAAAATTTTGAAAAGCAATACAAACAGTCTGTAACAAAAGTATACACTCAGGCGGTGTAATTCATTGGCGTTCAATTTAAACTTTTATACATAAATTAATACACAAAAAATCGACAATAAAAATGGAAATTAAAAACGTTCAAAATTTTGAAAATCAATACAGACAGTCTGTAACAAAAGTGTACACTCAAGCGGTGTAATTCAGAGGCGTTCAATTTAAACTTTAATACGTAGATTCATTCACAAAGTAATCGAAAATAAAAATTGAAATTAAAAATTTTCTAAAATTTTGAAAAGGCACACAAACAGTCTGTAACAAAAGTGTACACTCAGGCGGTGTAATTCACTGCAGTAAAAAAAAACTTTTATACGTAAATTTATCAATAAAATAATTACCAATAAAAATCGAAATTAAAAATTTTCCAAAATTTTGAAAAGCAATACAAACAGTCTGTAACAAAAGTATACACTCAGGCGGTGTAATTCATTGGCGTTCAATTTAAACTTTTATACATAAATTAATACACAAAAAATCGACAATAAAAATGGAAATTAAAAACGTTCAAAATTTTGAAAATCAATACAGACAGTCTGTAACAAAAGTGTACACTCAAGCGGTGTAATTCAGAGGCGTTCAATTTAAACTTTAATACGTAGATTCATTCACAAAGTAATCGAAAATAAAAATTGAAATTAAAAATTTTCTAAAATTTTGATAAGGCACACAAACAGTCTGTAACAAAAGTGTACACTCAGGCGGTGTAATTCACTGCAGTAAAAAAAAACTTTTATACGTAAATTTATCAATAAAATAATTACCAATAAAAATCGAAATTAAAAATTTTCCAAAATTTTGAAAAGCAATACAAACAGTCTCTAACAAAAGTATACACTCAGGCGATATAATTCACTGGCGTTTAATTTAAACTTTCATACGTAAATTCATCCACAAAATAACCGAAATTAAAAATTTTCCAAAATTTTGAAAGGTTATACAACCTGTAACAGCTGTACAGTCTGTAACAAAAGTGTCCACTCAAGCGGTGTAATTCACTGGCGTTAAATATAAACTTTCATACGTAAATTCATCCACAAAATAACAGAAATTAAAAATTTTCCAAAATTTTGAAAGACTATACAACCTGTAACAGCTGTACAGTCTGTAACAAAAGTGTACACTGAAGCGGTGTAATTCAGAGGCGTTCAATTTAAACTTTAATACGTAGATTCATTCACAAACTAATCGAAAATAAAAATTGAAATTAAAAATTTTCTAAAATTTTGAAAAGGCACACAAACAGTCTGTAACAAAAGTGTACACTCAGGCGGTGTAATTCACTGCAGTAAAAAAAAACTTTTATACGTAAATTTATCAATAAAATAATTACCAATAAAAATCGAAATTAAAAATTTTCCAAAATTTTGTAAAGCAATAGAAACAGTCTGTAACAAAAGTGTACCCTCAGGTGGTGTAATTCACTGGCTTTCAATTTAAACTTTCATACGTATATATTCATCCACAAAATAATCGAAAATGAAAATCGTAATTAAAAACGTTCAAAATTTTGAAAAACAATACAAACAGTCTGTAACAAAAATGTACACTCAGACGGTGCAATTCACTGGCGTTCAATTTAAACTTTCACGAGTAAATTAATCCACAAAAAATCTACAATAAAAATTTAAATTAAAAATTTTCCAAATTTTCAAAGACAATACAAACAGTCTGTAACAAAAGTATACAATCAGCTAGTGTAACTCACTGGCGTTCAATTTAAACGTTCATATCTAGATTCATTCACAAAATAATCGACAATAAAAATCAATTTTAAAAACGTTCAAAATTTAGAAAAACAATACAGACAGTCTGTAACAAAAGTTAACACTCAGGCGTTGAAATTTTATGGCGTTAAATTTAAACTTCCATATAAAAGGACGTAAATCTGTTACTCTCTCTCACCAGAGGAAAAATCCAAAAAGAAGATTACATACATACATAGCATAATTGGTCATTACAACCCTTCAGTCAGAATTACGACCTAGCTTCCCACACCACCCCTGTTGTGTGCATTAATTTTACACATGAGTGGCGGAACCTACAGTTTAAATTAGACTCCGAACAATAGATTTTTGAGAAATTTTTCATGGCAATTTTTACTCTCAGAGTTTTTGCCAGAAATCTGCTGAGAGGAAGTCGCTGAAGAAATACATTTTGTATTTTGTTTTTGATGTCTGGCCTTCGAACTCGGGCCTTTCGCTTAATAAGCCAACACACTACCTACCGGCGACTAAAGAAGATTAGGTTCGATAAACATGAAATAAATTTAGCGAACTATGCCATGGCGCAGTCCGCATTTTTTTTACTAATAGCCCTACTGCCTATTGGATCCAGGGATCCAGGGAAAGCTATTCAAGGTAATCGATACGAAAGACTCTTTTCAATCTGTGATGCCATTTAACAACTGGAGTCGTTATCATTTGGACACATAAAGTCCTTATCTTGTTCTTGGCTTTCAATTTGAAAGGTCCTTGCAATCCATTGCAAAGAACCCTTGTATGAGAAATTGTTTTTCTAATTGAAACTCTCAAGTCGAGACCAGTTTGTTTATTTAATTTAAATAAACTTTAAAGTCATTAAAATGGATTTCAAATAATTCAATAGCTTTGCTTTGCGCGCGCATTTATTAGACTATAAAGCCCAGTCATCAGGGCAATTAAACTCACACATGAATTTGAATATGAAAAGGCAGAACGATTGACCTGATTAGGGATACTCGTACAAGAAGAAAAACAAAAATACGTTACAATTTAGAAAAGGACATCCCGCGAACATGAAAACATTTTTATAAAAACCAGTTGTGAAGATCAAAGACAAGACAAGATAATCGGCTGTGCTCTAATTAAAAAGGCAGGCCAGGCCATAAAGGATGAAAATGTCATTCAGGCAGGCAGACCTTAAAAGGTCAAAGCGTTCTGCTTTGCTTAACTTGATGTTATTTTAAGTGAAGTTAATAAAAATCAAAGATACAATGAACACCTCATTTCAAACAAAAAAAAAGGATGCTTTGAAGATCAAGACAATCATGCTGATGATGATGATGATGATGATGAACTTGAAACAAGCAAGACAAGACACTTAAAATGTAAGCAGCAGAAGAAAAAGAAGAAGAAGTAATTCGTAATTACTTTTGACAGATTCCAATGGTTTGCGTTACGTTTTTTTTTGTGTATTATTTTATGATGCATGACATCTTGTTGTGTCCAAAGCAGACCATTAAACAGAGGCAAAACAACAAAGGCAAATACAAACACAACACAAATGTTGCAAGCAGCAGCAGCAGCAGCAGCATTCTTTTGAAGCCTTAGCAGATGTAGAAAGTAGAAAACATTTGTGGCAATAACCCTTAAAAGCTTATGATAAGTGTCATCCTCATATGAATTTTTGTGTCTTAAAAAAAGGTCAATCAAACCCCTTTTTTTTTTTTGTTACTCTACGACATTATCATTGTTGCAACAACAACAACAAAACTTGTCCAGTTTGCCTGTCTGTCTCCGTGTGTATATCTTTTGCTTTGAGACGACTTCAAAGCTAAAGATTGATTGTTGGCACAGCTTCTTCTATTGGCTTGCTACTTGAACTGAATGACACTCGATTGAATTCAAATAAAAAATTGTTTTTGCAGCAACAACAACAGCAACAACAGCAAAACCATATAATTTTCTCACACTACAAATTAAAACACGATAAACGTAGAGAGAAAAAACCATCAAAATCAAGATATGGAAACTTAAAAAGTCCCTTTCCTTACTACTTGCCTAACCTTTATCAAAAGCAACAAAAAAAAAAACAATCTAAACTTTGACCTTTTTCTGTAAAAGCCTTAATATTCACACCATCAAGTTTTCTTCTTTTGCCATCATTTTTAAATCATAATTTATTTCCCTTATTCTTCGGTGTGTATTCATTATCAAGCTTAGCTTGACCAGCCCAGTCCAGGCTACCACCACTCACTCCAATGATTTCGAAGAAGACTTTTAATAGCCGCTTATTTATCAGATTCATTGTTAAATTTAATGACAACTTTATTTGGCAACTATTTTCTTTTTCTTTTCTTTTTCTGGTCTTTAATTAATTGTTTTTCTTTTCTTTCTTTTTTTCAATTTCTTTTCAATCTTTTCAATACGTATGTATGTATTTACGGTATAACATTTCATTTAAAAAGTTTACGAGACAAAAAAAAAAAAATATGAAAAGATTTTTAAAGAAATTTCACAGTCATTTTCGATGCTTACACTTCAAATTAAAGTCTTAAATGCACTGGAAGAAAATGATAAGCCAAGACAGAAACTTAAGCCCCGTTTTCACCGAAACACAATACATAATATTCTTGAAAGCGAGAATGCCAGTGCCATTACTAGATTGGAATGCATCCAAGCAGAGATGGAGAGAGACATTGAAAGGCGAGATCTGATCGCTAAGAACCTTTTTTGGGTTGATGGTGATTGAAGTAGCTCACTATCGGGACTGAGGTTAGGTTAAAATGGTGGCAGCCTCAAAAAGGCATATCTTGAGAGGGGCTCTATAAAGTCACATTGCAATAGAGGAGTTAGTACCTATTGTGTCACCAATAACTACCGCCTGGTACTTCTCAGCCATCACTAGAGGGATCAAGAGAGGGATCCCACGATATGAGCCAACTACAGCCGTTTAAGAATTCTTCCAGTCACATACAACGTTCTTACAAGCGTATTGCGTGAACGACTAAAACCACACAATAAAGCACTGATTGGACCTTATCAGTGCGGCTTCGGTCCTTGGCACCATTCACCATCGATCATCAGGTTACGTCAAATCCTGCTGAAGGCTCCAGAAGAACAAGTCGACACACATGTCCCATAAGGATGTATGAGAAGCTCTGTAAGCTGATACGCCTATGCAGAATGACGTTTAGCACCTCCTGCATGTCTTTGAAGATAGGAATGGACCTTTCCCAGAGATTTCTTACCATGCGACCTCTTCAACTTCATTCATTAGGGGGAGTGTTTTGCGAAAGAAGGGAGGAAGTGTGCATCATAATGACACTATTCTGCACCAAAGTGTCCAAGCTAACGACATTGGATGTATCAAGCGAGATATACTGCCGCCTTTGGTGCTATAGAACTCGCCGTGGTCTAGAAGGTAGTGTGTCGGCTTATTAGACGAAAGACCCCAGTTCAAGTCCCAGGTCAGACATCAAAACGAAAATATGAAAATATTTCTTCGGCGACTTCCTCTCAGCAGATTTTTTGCAAAAATTCTGAGAGTAAAAATTGCCATGAAAAGCTTCTCAAAAATCTGTCGTTCGGAGTCGACTTTAAACTGTAGGTCCTGCTACTCACGTATAAAATTAACGCACACAAAACGAGTGGTGTGAGAAGCTAGGACGTTGTACAATGGGTCAATTCGACCTCCGGGTACTGTACTTGTCACAGTTGACAAGTACACGTCCTCTAACCTAACCTAACCTTTGGTGCTATTGAACGGAAATCAATCAAGCTGGATCCGGCATTAGAACGGGTAGGTGTCTCTGGGTCTGGGCACAAGTAAGAACTTGAGGTGTATATCGGATCCCATCTTACAGCCGATAACTATACTTTCGATGTTGTCAGTGAATTTTTGTGTATCTGGGCGTCGCCGTTACCAGCAAAAATGATGTCAATCTTTTGCCAACAGGTAGTATTATGGACTCAACAGGCAATTGTCTAAAATAGATCTCTATCGTACTGTACAAATCGCTCATTCTACCTGTGTTTCTTTAGGGCAAAAAAGCATGGACACTATTAACCAACGATGCAGAAGCCTTGGGAGTATTCGAGAGAAAAAGAAAAAAGTCCTACTCAAGATATTCGGTCCAGAGCGAGTTGGAGCATCCGATTCAGTACTGAAATGGGTGACATGGGCATTGTGCAGCGCATTAACATTCAGAGGCTTCGCAGGCTTAACCATGTCGTTCGGATGGACGAAGATGTCCCGGCGAGACAGGTATTTCATGCGGGGTTAGGCGGAAGCCGGCGTAGAGCACAAATTTAACTAAAGAACCAAATTGAGGTATCGATTGGTATGACCAACTGGCGAAGAAGCGCCGATAATAGCCAATTAAGTAAGTAAGTAAGGATTCTATAAAAATCTCCTTTGGCTAGATACGTACTGTCATTCAATTTGTTTCTGGGTGCTTAAGGCTCCTTGGTCTTAGGTTCCCAAGTGCCGACTGATGATTGTGATTTTCTTTTTTTACTTCCTTATCATTACAGCTTCGACAGAAGTCGTTGTGGAGTATTCCTAGCCTCCGGAAATGTATACCCACTAAGATGCATTCATATCTAGATTCATATGCCCTCTCTTCAGAAGAGAAATGCCAATCGTAGGAATGAATTTAGTACTTTTAAGAGTACTTTTTTAGTGTGCTTTTTTGGTTTTATTTTGTTTTATCAGAAATTGAAACTTGAAACTCGAGACAGATTGCCCTCTCTTCACAGAAATGCCAATCGTAGGAATGAATTTAGTACTTTTAAGAGTACTTTTTTTAGTGTACTTTTTTGGTTTTATTTTGTTTTATTCGAAATTGAAACTTGGTTTCATTATTTTGTAATTTTTTATGAAAGAAGGTTTTAAAAGAGTAGTTTTTGTGGTACTTTTTTGGTACTTTTATTTTGTACTTTTTTGGTACCTTTTTAGTACATTTTTGGTACGTTTTTAGTACTTTTTTGTTCATTAAAAAACAGCAATTTTTCATAAAATTCACAATCAAAATTGTTCTAAATTTTAATTTCTTCCAGTGTCTTTAACAATTTGGTTTGGCTACTCTTACCAAAAAAAGAAAGATAAAAAGACGAAAAAATTTGTCAAAATAAGTATATTTTAAACATGACAACAACAACAACATCACTCGCTTGGTGATAAAAAAAAATGAAATAAAAAATAAAAATTTTTAAATCGAAAATTAGACAGAAAAAAATAAAATTGGGGGGAAAAAATAATAAACAGAACAATAGGAACCAGTTAATAAGATTTGATTTTGTTTGTGATTGTTTGTGCGCTTATTTGTCTGTCCTAACAGAGTATGTATGAATGTGTGTAATATTACGGTGTGTTGTAAAGTAACGCTATTTTCCACTGACAATTTCTCCTCTGACGACTCTTTAAATAATAAGCCTGTGTAGACTAGTATACGAATGTAATACAATGGAAGAAATCATAAAAATCATAGTTTAACTAACAAAAGAAAGAAGAAGAAAGAACAGACAGACGGACGGACAGACAGAGATATAGAAAGAAACTGCTGACGAACGGCGACAATCTATTGTGGCCGTTAAGAGGTACTTTTTCTTGGTATTTTTTTTCCTACATTCACCATAGCCATGCTGTTATTGTTGTCGTTGTTGTTTGCATAGCGGAAATAATAATGATCACAATAAATTATTAAATTGTTCAATAAAACAAGCACAACAACAACAACACCAATAAAACAAAATAATAATAAATTGTGCTCATTTAATAAGAAAAAGACAAAGTTTTCAATGCAACTGTTTTTTCTAAGCCGAAAATAAAAGGCGATTTTTTTTCTTTCTCTCTGAAGTGTAACAAAGCCCAGTGAAGGAGCCCTGTGGTAATTTGGTTTTACAAGAAAGTGTTTGAAATTTACAAAAAAAAAAACAATTTTTTTCTGATTTAAGGACGCGTACGGAAAACGCTTCACAACAATTTCTAAAGGGAACAGAAGTGAAATTTATTAAAGGAATGTCAAAAGGGTCATCAATTTATTGTTTTCAAAATTACTGGTCTGGCAAGGTGTCAACTCAGCTGTCTTCTATCATTTCAAGTGGCCTTTTTTTTTTGGGGGAAAAAAACGCGTAAAAATAGTTACAAAACTGTCCATAAAAGAGGTGATTAAAACATGACCACTTTCTGAGCATTACGTGATGGGGTGATGGGACCCATTATAACTTACACGGCGGCTGTCGAGGTGAAAGGTGTCGGAAAACGCTTCACAGCAATTTGTAAAGGAAAACTGAAGTGATTTTTATTAAAGGAAGGTCACAAGGATCAGTATGTAGTATCGGGTCATCAATTTATTGATTTAAAAATCACTGGTCTGGCAAGGTTGTCAGCTCTCAGCTGTCTGCTGTCATCTCAAGTGGCCTTTTTTTGGGAGAAAAAAAAACGCGTGGAAATAGTTACAAAACTGTCCACAAAAGAGGTGATCAAAACATGACCACCTTCTAAGCATTATGTGATGGAGTGATGGGAGCCATTATAACTGACACGGCGGCTGTCAAGGTGGAAGGTGTCGGAAAACGCTTCACAGCAATTTCTGAAGGGAACTGAAATGATTTTTATTAAAGGAAGCTGAGATGGATCAGTAATGCAGTATCGTGTTTACTATCATCTCAAGTGGCTTTTTTTTTGGGGGGGGGAAAGGTTTGCCAGCAATTGTTACAAAACTGCCTACAAAAGTGGGGATGAGAACGTAACTACTTTCCGATCCGACGACTGTATAAAGGATTGAAGAGAACAAGGCTGTCAGCTCAGCTGTCTTCTATCATCTCAAGTGGACTTTTATTTGGGGAGGCAGAAAGGTTTGCCAGCAATTGTTACAAAACTTTCCACAAGTGGTGATTAAAACGTAACCATTTTCTGAGTTGGGATGGGATTGGAGACTTAATGATTGACCCGACGACTGTACAAGGAATGGAAGAGAATGGGATACAGGGTCTTATTCGCCGTAGTCTAGTAGATAGTGTCGTGGCTTACTAGACGACAGCACGCGATTTAAACCTCAGACATCACCAACATGGACAAAATACATATATAAACAAATATTTATTTCCGCGACTCCTTTCCTCTCAGCAGTCATCTGGCAAAAAGTCTGAGAGTCAAATGAAATTGTCAAGAAAAAAGTTTTTCAAAAATCTTTTGTTCAGAATCGACAGTTGGTGCCGTAAGTAAGTAGTGTGAGGAGTTAGATTGTAAGCCTGACGATTGCTAAATTAGAATGCATCCAAGCAGAAAAGGACAGAATCATTGAGAGGCGAGATCTGATTGCTAAGAACCTTTTTGGGTTGATGGTGATTGAAGTAGCTCACTATCGGGACTGAGGTTAAGTTAGTATATCTTACTGGAGTGCTATAAATTCACTTTGCAATACTTTTAGTACCTATTGTGTCAACTATAACTTCTGGCTGTTACTCCCTAGCCATCACGATATTTTTATGCAGATAAGGGAGACCACACGATATGCGCCAAATACAGGGGGTATAAGCCTTTATTAATTCCTTCTTCGAGCACGCAAGATTCTTACAAGCGTATTATGTGCACGACTAAAGCCACTCGACAAATCACTGATTGGACCTTATCAGGCCGGCTTCAGACCTTGGCAAGTTCACCATCGATCATCAAGATACGTTCAAATTCAAAGGTTGCAATGACCAATTAACAGAAACCATGATTTCTAGACGAAGTCGACGTAATCTAGTAGATAGTGTGTTGGCTTATTAGACGTGAGGCCACAGTTCAAGCCACAGGTCAGAGATCTCCAACTAAACGAAATGTGAAAAACTATTTCTGTAGGCGACTTCCTCTCAGTAGATTTCTGGCAAAAGATCTGAGAGTGAAATAAAATTGCCTTGAAAAGCTTCTCCAAAAATCTGTCGTTGGGAATCGACTTTAAACTGTAGGTCCCCCCGTCACTAATGTATTAAATTAACACACACACATAAGTGGT
Source organism: Sarcophaga rosellei (assembly GCA_930367235.1). NCBI lineage: Eukaryota > Metazoa > Arthropoda > Insecta > Diptera > Sarcophagidae > Sarcophaga > Sarcophaga rosellei. Next base: position 5,926,184 of record OV884020.1, on the reverse strand, counting down.
GTGAGAAATGTGGTTGTAATCCTTACTAAAGGGCTGTAATGAAAAATTAAGATGAGCGATAAGATGAGTCTTCAGAAGAAGCCACAAGCATCTTTAAACGAATAATGTGAGCATCGCTATGCTGAATGGAATGCTATATTACTGTTCAACTAGAAAATTATGAATTGAACTTGCAACACCAAATGCAAAGAAATTCTCTTTCATTTTAATTTTTTTAATAGTTTTTAAATGAGAAAATTTATGAGGATGTATGTAAATTGTATGTCAACCGTTTATGTGTGTGACAATTTTGGGTCATTAACAGTGAAGAAGCAAAAAAAACCCCTAAAACTATAACTCTTTTTCGCTTGTGTTGCAGCCTTATTGTTGTTGTTCTAATTGAAAACAACCCTCTCCCTCGTCCTTTATCGCATAAGGAACGTACATAGTCCCTGAGCTAATAAATTAAAATTTTACATTCACAGTCTATTTCGGCAATAAAAACCATGTAAAACATGGACACTCTGTCTCTCTCTGTATAATTACTGACAAGAGAGATGAGATTCCTCTCGCTCTCGCTGCCTCTGTCACAAAGGTTGAAACAAAAAGGACTACAAACAATTCTTCTTCTTTAAATAGCCGAAAGGGTCAAAATCAAGAATTTTTAAGAAATTTTTTTTTTAATAAAAAAAAGGAAACTTTCTTACCTTGAGTTAAACGAACGCCTGAATATCCTTTCAAATTAGCGGAGAGTTTTTCTTTTTTTCTGCTTAATTTAACGCGCTTGTCATTGAAACGTTTATTGTATTGGAAGGGAAAAAAAAGTGTCCTTTCCATGGCTTCCTTATAAGGCAACAGGAGTTTAAAATCAAAATTGAATTTCAACCACTTCTCCTTTACATACGTATGTATTTTAAGGATCCTGTAAAGAGAGTGTAAAAAAATGAAAGAAAAATGAAAATCTTTTCTCATCTATTCAATGCCATTAATTAGCACGCTTAACAAAATAAATTTTCTTCCCATTTTCCTCCCCATTTTCCTTCTTTTCAATTTGATTTTCTTATTCTTCAATAGCCAACGAGAAACTATTTAAGACTCGTTCAATATCATATAAAACCAATTTGTATTGACCACCACCACCACCACCACAAAAGCCAAAAACTCTCGGACCATTATAAGCCGATTATTGGCCACAATTGAATGACTATTTCACAGCTCACTGCATATCCTTAAAGGACACTATGACCACCACCACCACCACCACCTCTACCTCTACTACCAGCCACTTTCCATTATTTTCTTTTTTTTAATATGAAAATAAGGTTTTCTTTGATCAAATAAAAGGAGCAACAAAAAAAAAAGAAAAAAAGAAAACAACAAACAAACTGGCCAATACAATAGGGAGTCAAATTTGTTTAGCAGGATTAGGTTTTTTGCAATGCCATGCCAACTGGCCATTGCCAAGGATATGTGTCCTGCTTTCTTCATAAGGATTAGCACAACAATATTATGAACGAAGAATGGATTTTCATTAAAAAGAAAATTATTGTCAAACCTTAATAATATACAAGATTTACGCTGGTTTTTTTTTCTTCCTCCTCAAAATGCATAAAAAAATATTGATTTTCCAACGCCTTAAACATTCGACCCTGTTCTATAAACAGAGTGAAATTAAAACAGTTCGTTTAAGTTGCATAAATTACTTGCAAGTTTACCTCACAAGTTCACTTGATGGCTATTTGTAATGCAATGAAAATTGCACCTACACTCAATGTTAACCCAGAGAACCTTGAGAACCAAGGAATCCAATTCGGCAGCAGTACAACTCCTTTTCTGAAAATTCCAACAAAGTACTGCAACGTTTCTCTCCCTTGCTTATCGAAAAACAGTTCGTCAAATACACTTACACTTAAATACAAAGCCTAGACATATTCGACAGTTATCTGCTCATTATATCCCTGAAGATCTAATTTGAATTCTTATCAAAAGCAGAAACTGCTCCAGCTTTCTTCTCCGCCAGAGTAGCATGGATGTTCTGCAAGTGATGATCCGTTCTATCCAAGCCAAGAACCACTTAAACATAAAGTAAATTGGACATTATATCAGCCTAGGCCAGTGAGCGACTGCAGTCTACAAAACACTTCGATTTACTACGTTAGAGTGGAGAGCATTGATTGATGAAATACTATTCTCGTATCTAAGTGGCTATCGATAAAAATCGATATTTATCGATAAATGGTTATCGAATGTAATCGATATTTATCGATAAATGGTTATCGAATAAAATCGATATTTATCGATAAATGGTTATCGAATAAAATCGATATTTATATACATATGTACATATTTATATTCGATATTTATATAAATATAAAATAATAAATCAATATATCGATAAATGGTTATCGAATAAAATCGATATTAATCGATAAATTTATATATTTATAGTCGATAATATTTATATAAATATAAAATAATAAATAAATATATCGACATTTATCGATCAATTTATCGATAACAGATATTTCAAGAATACACCTAAACCATTTTTTTATTTTATTCGATAAAAATCGATATTTACCGAAAAATGGTTACCTAATAAAACCGATATTTATATATGTACAGTGGCGAGCAAAAATGGTAGCATCCTGCCACATTCTTAATAAAACTACTATAAAATCCGAAATAAATAAGCAAATTAAATAAAATAAATTGGTATATATTTCATTTTTTGATATATTTTTTGAAGAAATAAAAATAAATATAAAAAAATTAAATGTAGCTCATTTATATGCTAAAAACTTAAACAACTCGATTATTCCACTTTTGCACGTATTCGAAATTTTTAAATATTTATTAATTTTTAGTATTTTGTTCACAGTCCTTTATTTTTTTACGCTTTTAATGCGCTTGGGAATATTTTCTACTAACTTTTTCATGTTTTTTTTTTTTGGTATTTTTCTCCGTTCACCCTGCATCCTAGTCCAAAGTTTGTCTAAATTGCTTGGAGTTCTTTCATATGCTGCCAGTCTTCTCTTAATAATTGCCCATAAATTTTCTATTGGATTTAAGTCCGGGCTTTGTGGTGGCCATTTAATCAATTGAAAATGTTGATGGGACAACCAATTTTGAACAATTATGGCGGTGTGTTTTGGATCGCCATCCTGTTGGAAAAACAGTTCTTATTCAGGGCACGCACTTTCTGGCAATGTTGTTTATGGCATACTGAGATAGTTTTCCTTTCTCATTATACCCTCTATTTTCACCAACGGACAAACACTCCACCAAGTAAAACATCCCCAAACCATCAAAGTTCCACCTCCATGTTTGATTGTTTGTTTTACCTGATGCCTTTGAAGTTTTTCATGCAGCCGGTGCCAATAATACTATTTTCCATCTGATTGAAATCGGTTAATTTTTGTTTTAGCCGACAATATCTCGTTTCCATTCGTCAACTGTCCATTTAGCATAAGTTTTGCAAAATTCTAAACGGGCCTAGACTTTTTTATGCGATAGAGCCGGCTTTTTTTTTGCTTAATGGCGGATACCAACCCGATTCTGGGAATTGCCCTTCGGGCTGTCCACTCGCTAACATTTTTATTTATGGCCTTTGCAGCTAGCTTTGGTGTTTTTGTGTCCCTATTTTTCATAAGACGTTCCATAAGACGAGCATAGCCATCGGTGAGCAATCTTGATCGACCTCTAGTTGTAGAAACTGGCCGCACAGTTCGTCGTTTTCGAACACTTAAGACCACATAGTGTGATATTGGAAGTGATTTTGCTATTTTGCTGGCAGATTCACCTTTTTCTGTTAGAAACACAACTCTATTTTCAATTTCAACACTTATTTTTTCATTTTATTAATATAAGAAGATCAATTCTTAATAGCGAGGATAATTAAGTTCAAATCACTACTGACAGCTTCTAATTATTAAAATAATGCATAGAATGGTAAATAAAAGAAAACAAAAAATTATATAATGGCACATTGCAGTAATTTGTATTGTGTTTTGCTTTTATGCAAAAAATAACATAACGTGCAAAATTGGAAGAATCGACATCAAACACGTTTATTAAAATTATATTCTTTTTGCTAAAATTTTCTGAAATTTTACTTTGAATACACTAAAGTAATGAAAATTAGAAGAAAAAACCGCAGAAAGAATAATCATATTCCACACAATTAAAATTTTATAAGATAATAAACTCGAAAATTAAAAACATGCATCCGTTTTTGCTCGTCACTGTATGTATATATTTATATTCGATAATATTTATATAAAGATAAAATAGTAAACAAATATGTATATCGATATTTATCGATACATTTTATTAACCATCAATAACCATTTTATTAACCATATTAAACCATTTTTTATTTTATTCGATAAAAATCGATATTTATCGATAAGTGGTTATCGAATAAAATCGATATTTATCGAGAACTATTCTTTTATTTTATTCGATAACCATTTATCGATAAATATCGATTTTTATCGATAACCACGTATATACGAAAATAGTAAAAATATAGTAAATCGATATTTATCGATAAATGGTTATCGAATAAAAACGACATTAATCGATAAATTTATATAAATATAAAATAATAAATAAATATATCGATATTTATCGATGAATCGATAACGAAATATCGATATTTATCGATAACAGATATTTCAAGAATACATCTGAGTTCCCAAACCTGCAACACAAACCAAAAATTGAAATCATGTCGTCCCGAAATATATACTCTGTTGCCTAATCTTCTCTGGAAGATATTCTAATCCTAGGCTGTTTCAATAAAGTTTCCATAGGTTACGACATTATACGTTCGATTAAGTTCTGCTCGTATTATGGTGCCTTATTATGGTGCCTTAAACAATGGCTTTTTTTTGAAAAAAAAGAGGGAGGCATAGCATTGTCTCCTGTTCTGAGGGATGAAAGTAATAGAGTAGATTATAGCAACACAATAAAGTTTGCGCACCTCCTAGAAGGTATACAATGACTTCTTCATCCATAGCTCAGTGCATAGAGTCCAATATTGCATTAAAATTGTTGGTTTTCTTAGAACTTTTCAAATTAGCAGCACCCACACATGGCGGCCTGGCTGACCTGTGGAATTTTATAGCTTCTGATAAAATGGAATCTGATCCAGAGACGTGCTTGGCAGCCTCCAGACAGTTTACCTATTGTGTGATCGGCTATATGCGACCACCTTGGTACTCATGCTATTGACGCTGAAGAAAATTTGATTGACAATTACGTTTCACAGAACACTCACAGAGCAGACTCGCATCCATCCTTTGGCGTAGCGTTTATCATAACCTTACTTCTCCTACCAAATACCCAAACCAGAGTTAATGGCTTCTCTTCATGTATGGCCCCTTATAAAGTCATCTCTGTTTCCTTAAACAAAATTTCCAATAACTTGTAATGCTGGCCATTGTGGTGACCCCCGTTGCTTGAGTCACACTTGTATTTATTGAAGAATTTCTCGGGGTGTCAGAAATTTAAATGCAGAGGTTTCATGCCTATTCTATTCATATTGCCTCATTGATTGATTAGACATCATTTTCCTCTGATGACAAGGGCTGTCATATTTTTTAAATAAAAATTGTGTTCATTTTAATGCATGCATGCATGCATGAATGAATGCATGATGAACGTAAATATTTACACACACAATAATTTTATAATTTCAATGACATTTTTAGCAACAACAATCAGAAGGAAAATTATTGATCACTTTTAAATAAATAATCAACGATTATCGATACTTAAGGGACACAACGAACGATAACAGCGATAACATTAAAAATGTTAAATAGAAGGCAGGCATTCTATTCTATTCCTTTGGGTATCCTGTGTGTGCGTGTATATGCAAATGCCTCCTGCCTTCATATGCAAATCGAGGATTTCTTTTTGTAAAATTAAAAGAATGAAGCCTGCATGCATGTTTATAGGCCACTGACACAATTCAACCCAACCCAAGCCACCCCTTTTTCCTTCACATTCTTTTGTATTACAAATGTGTTGTGACCCATTCTTCGTAGTACTTTCAGTGATAAATTGCGACAAAAAAACCTCACAGAAAATTTAAATAATTTTTCAAATTCGAATTCAAAATGAAATTGAAATTTAAAACACACTCGCAGCGTACATTTTTTCTCCAAAAACTATCAACGATTTTATAAAGAAGAAAAATGGGAACAAGCAGCAGCAGAGCACACTTATGGCGCACTACTTCTTACGCTGCTTCTTTGCATGCTTTTTGGGTGGAATTTATTTAATTTAAGGCCTCTTTGGCAGAAGAAATATGGTTTTTGATAACAAAAGGAAGTCTATTGTAAAAGGATTTTCCTTAATGGGTTAATCCAGGAGTATAACAATCCATTATTCTTTGCAAACAAGGTAAACCTCCTCCCATGGGATTCGAAAATGAATTTTCTCTTTAAACGAAATACTTGCTGAGTGTAAGTTAAATTGCAGAAAATAATGGAGAAGGATTAACTATTCAAAGATGCAGGTTAGGGTCTGAGCCATATCCCTGGTATCCCTTAGGGTCTGAGCCATAACCTGGAAAATTGCGGGATTAAAGTCAACAACCGCATTACAAATCGATTAAAAACCTAATCTGGTAAGGGAGTCAGCTCTATCTCTCGTCCAGGAAGCCAAGATGAGTCAGACTCGCTGCGATTTAAAGGTACCAATAGCGCCTAAAGGAATCTTTAGAACCGCGAAACACTCTCAGAGTGGCTTGGCTGTCAACGAAATTCATGTAAGAATTCGCATTGGAACTAACACCGTCGATCGCCTAAAGCCCCGGTTAACCAAACGTCCACGGAACATAACAGAACGTATCTTCTCCTAAAATTCTAAGCTGTCTCTCATTACCAGGAATTCCAGTATGTCGCGGAAACCAAGATGGGAACAATCCGTTTCAAATCAAAGACTGCAATAGCGCCTAAGTATATGATCTTATAGAGCCTAAAGAAATCTTTAGAACAGCGAATCACTCTTAGATTGGCATGACTGTCAACAAAAATCATGTAAGAATCTGCATTAGAACGAATGCCGTCGATAGCCTAAAGCCCCGGTTAGCCAAACGTCCACGGAACATAACAGAACGTATGTTCTCTTAAAAAACCTAAGCTGTCTGTCATTACCAGGAATTCCAGTATGTCGCGGAAACCAAGATGGCAGCTACCCGCTTCAATTCAAAGGCTGCAATAGTGCCGATAGGATCCCATGGAGCCTGAAGAAGTCTTTAGAACCGTGAAACACTCTGCAATAGCGCCTATAGGATCCTATAGAGTCTAAAGAAGTTTTTAGAACCGCGAAACACTTTCAGAGCGGCTTGGCTGTCAACGAAATGTATGTAAGAATTCGCATTAGAACGAACACCGTTGATCGCCTGAAGCCCTGGTTAGCCAAACGTCCACGGAACGTATGTACGTTGCAGAAGGTAAAGCAGAAATAAGGTCTCCATTGTTTTGGCAATTTCAAATCGAATTCTGAATGCAAAAATGCTCCTCATTAAACGATTTTACGAGATTCTAAAAGCTACGATTAGCCAAACGTCCATGGGACGTACGTTCCAGAAAGTAAAGCAGACATAATACGGTCTCCATCATTTTAGCAATTTCAAATCGAATTCTGAATAAAGAAAATGCTCCTCTTTAAACGATTTTTTTTACTTGTAAAAGCTACGATTAGCCAAACGCTCACGGAACGTACGTTCCAGAAAGTAAAGCAGATAGAATACGGTCTCCAACGCTTTAGCAATTTTAAATCGAATTCTGAAAGAAAAATGCTCCTCATTGAACGATTTTAAGAAGTTCTAAAAGCCACGATTAGCCAAACGTCCGCCGAACGTACGTTCCAGAAAGTAAAGCATACATAATACGGTCTCCATCGTTTTGGCAATTTCAAATTGAATTCTGAAAGTAAAATGCTCCTCATTAAACGATTTTACGAACTTCTAAAAGCTACGATTAGCCAAACGTACGTTCCAGAAAGTAAAGCAGATAGAATACGGTCTCTAACACTTTAGAAATTTTAAATCGAATTCTGAATAAAGAAAAATGCTCCTCATTAAACGGTTTTACAAGTTTCTGAGATCTTGCTTCACTTTCAATTATTTTATATATATTTGGTAACAGCTCATTTCGTTATTGTGTTGTTTGCTTAAGATTTTTCTGCATTAAGAAAGAAAAGAACTCGCCTGCAGGCGATTTTGCCACCTTCATGCACATTTATGACTGAATGACTGAAAAAAAAAACACAGAGTTGGGCTTTAAGCAAACAGCACAGCAACACTGCCAAACTAAACCATTGATGATGCTATTGTTGTTGAGAGGCATTTATTGACATGAGAGTAGTCTGTCTGTCTCCTCGACACGAAACAAAAATAATGATTTCGTTTAAAAACAAAGATTGAATGTGTGAGTGTGCCAGTCACTCAATAGGCTCGTATATCATTTTTTTAAGAAGAAGACAAGCAACTTAAACGGAGAATATTAATAATTTTATAATTTTGTGTTGTGTTGTAAAGCATACAAAAGACAACAACACACACGCACACACACTTTCGCTTTGTATGCGTATGCATTATATTGCCTTTGTTTTGATTTTGAAAAATTGTTACAGCAACAATGGACACAATAATAAACCGCTAAACAAAGGTTTCAAGTTTTTTACAAAACAACACAACACAAGATCATACCGAGATCATAATAATGAGAGTGTGTAATATTTTTGTATTGTTTTTCTTGTTGTTGTTATTGGTAATTTAAATATTCTGTCTTCTAGCTACAGAGATAGAGAGAAAGAGTGTAGTGTGTGTCTTATTTTTGGTTGTACTGTTTGTTGTTCTTGGGGTCGCTTTAAAGTTGTAATAAAAATGGACTGCATTTCGTATACGTTTTCTTTTTCGTAAATATTTATGAGTTTTCTCACAAAAAAAAAACACGAACATTTCTTACATGTTAACCATTATTAGCATACATACTCGTATGCATGTGTGCATGTAAAAAAAAAAAATTGTTTCCTTTGAAATGAATTATTGTATGTTCGTTGCTAGTGTTCGTGCTAGTTAGTAGTGTGGTGTGGTGTGGCGTGGTGTTAGTGTTGATAAGTGTTATTATTCATAATGTATCATTTCTTTTGGGGCTTTTTCAATTTCATCTTTTGCTTGCTTATTCTTCTTCTTTTTATTGTTATTTGTATATGTAGTGTAGTATTATTGTTGTTGCTTTAAAGTTTTTTTTTTTAAATTTTTTTTTTCTTCGTCTTCAGCTTAAGTGGTTATGATTAATGTGCGAAAACGTGTTAAAAATTACGGAAAAAAATCACTCATCATTATAATTTTTCTCACTCTCAGTGTCTCTTTCTCCCTCTCTCTTGTACTCTGTATATGAAACTCATTGTATTCGTTTTGTGGATACACCAGGATATACACTCTATAGCACACAGTTTTATACGCACGAACGGAGAATATGTCGTACAAAATTTAATTGCAGCGAAGGACCAATAGTGCCCGGTATATGCAAGTTTATACATACATACGTACATAATTGGCCATTACAACGCTTAAGTCAGAATTACGGCCTAACTCCTCACACCACTCATGTTGTCTGCGTTAATTTTATATTTGAGTGGCGGGACCTAAAGTTTAACGTCGACTCCGAACGACAGATTTTTGAGAAACTTTTTTCATGGCAAGTTTATTTACTCTCAGAGTCTTTGCCAGAAATATGCTGAGTGGTAGTCGCTTATTAGACATAAAGCTCGGGTTCGAATCCCAGGTCAGGCATCAAAACGAAATATGAAAAAATATTTCTTCGGCGACTACCTCTCAGCAGATTTCGACGTTAAACTGTAGGTCCTGCCACTCAAGTATAAAATTAAGGCACACAACATGAGTGGTGTGAGAAGCTAGGCCGTAATCCTGACTGAAGGGTTGTAATGGCCAATTATGTATGTACGTATGTATTCCATTTCTCATCGGAACAATTGTACCTCACAAGAAAAAAATAAATTTTAACAAAATTTCAAACCTTTTTTGTTTTATTCCATTTTTAAATTTAACCTTTTAAGAGGCCCACCCTATAGAATAGTCTTAAAGCCAGTGACTCATGGCTTCTAAATCAAACTGTGGTGCTATGACAGCAACAGCACTAAACCAGCAATTCAAATCGTTTTAACTTTGTTATGTACTGTGCCATAAAGTCGATGTTGACTTATGGCATATTACTGTATATGCTTACTGTTGTTGTTGTTATTGTATCATTGAACTGTTTAAACTGTTTAGAATTGCTTACCCCAAGGTATTTCCAGTGTGTTAGACAATGAATATTGGTGAGACCCAAAAACAATAACAACGAAAAGAAAAAAATAATTGAAAATTTTCAAGTACCATCTCTAAGCATTATTGCAAAAGCAAACGAAATAAACCGCTAATAACGGTCTATCAAAACAAACGAAAATAATAAGTAGACGTCGGCACCAATGTCCCCCAGGGACATATTCGACTTTTTACACACATAGCACACGAACATCAACAAAGTTCGTTAAAAAGAGCGTAAAAATTCATTCATTTGCTTGTCAGCTTCTAAAGAAGAAGGCTCATATTGCTTTTTTCAGGCTTCAATTATACACCCAAAGAAATATTACAGTAGCGTTCATTAATATCAATTAGAAATGATTTCGATTTTTGGAAGAATACTTGCCAAGTTAAATACGGTGGCTTTAGGGACGTTTAGCGTAGTACAATTTTTCTATATTTTTCGTTCGCATATACATTTTATTGGGTTAATAAGTAGACCTTAAAATACTATTAACAATTTTCCTCTGGGTTAACACATGTCTCTCACACTCATACATTCACATTTTTATCGTGTTCTCTTTGTGCCGACGTCTGATAATAAGAACTCTTTATAGAATACTGTTGCCTATTAAAGAGAGATTCCTTTTTAAGCTTGCGCTTAACGCTTTAATTGTGTTTTACAGAGCAATAAAATAATTTCAATTCAATTTGCATTTAAAAGGTTCGTTTTCATTGATAAAGTGTTTCTAATAAAGATTTCATTTAAAAAATATTACAAATTAAATTGCTTTTCAATTAAAAACCAAACAAAAAAACCTTTTAGGCTTGGCAGGGAAGCAAAAATAAAGCAAAAAAAGAAATCTAAACAAAACGGAAACAGCTCAACATGATTTGCCAATATTTGGAAACACAGTTGCAGATTTTAAACGGCCAACAAAACTACACAGTTTGACACTTAAACCGTAAAGAGCGTAGAGAGAAAATAAAGCATCACCGTTAAAAAGCGGCATACAGTAAACGGAAGCAATAACAATAAGTATAGAATAATAAAGCAGAGAGAGCAGGAACATTTAAAAAACTTATTGCAATTGAAAGGGTTACCACGATGCCAGTGCCGATGCCAATTGTAAGTGTTTAAATAAGTATGGAAAGTGTGTAAGAGAACGTGAGAATATTACGAAATGAGAGCAGCATTAATGTAACCATTTAATGTACCGTATTATTTGGTTACCAGACACAGTTATGTACACATACAAGCACACACACACATGCAAACAACTACAGGGAATTGTATTGAATTGAATATGAATTGAAATGTTATGTTTGGTTTGGGAAATTTCTTTTAACCCCTTGTGGTGTTCTATTAAATGTATAGCCAGCCAGCCAGCCCATACACACACACACACACACACACACACATACAGTAAGTTAAGACTTGTTAATTGTAAATCAATTTTAAACAATTAAAGCAATACTAATGCTTTGCTCCTGTTGCCGATTTTTTCCTTACATTTGGACTTAACACCCCTTTTTTTTGCACTCCTTTTTAAGCAACCTTTTGTTGCAAAATAATAAAAAAGTAGGTGTTGCCAATAAAATGTTTAAAAAAATAATTGTTTTATTGACACATGTGTGAACAATTTTTCAAAAATTAAAATTTTGTTTTAAAGTTTTCTTTCACATAGGAAAACCATTTAAAATAGTTTTAAAAAGGAGCTACATACTAATGACATGGTTGACACCGCATCTCGGTCACGCCTACCGTTTCTCCTTTTGTATTAGAGGTCATGACCTTTTTTTAATGCCTTTTTTTGCCATTTGCCAATATCACGATACAATATTTAGATAATGACTTCATTATCAATTTATTGCCAAAAATTTATTGGTTTTGCGAAAAAAAAAATCGTTAAAAAAAAGGGGCGTTAAAGGGGTTAAACAATTTAACGGTTTAATTAAAACAGCTGTTGGCCTCTGCGAGAAACTGAAATTTAAATTTTATGCAAATTATTCCTTTGCATGCTTAGTTAGGAGTAAATTAAACATATGCCAGCATATACGAGGTTCGTGCAAAATTATGATACGGCTTATTAATCTATTGGCCCCAAAGTATTGCTTTTAAATTAGTAATCCCTCCCCGGTCTTTATTGAATTTTTTTTGGTAAAGCCATAAGCTGAAATCTTCAATCTTCGAACCTAAATTTCGATGGCTGGGCGCCAAATAATTTTTTTCTTCGAATGCCCCCGGCCTCACACTAACCCACCCTCACCCGACCGCGGTGGGCTCGTTCCCATTACGTAGGGACACGTACGCACTACAGTCCGGACTGTAAGCATAAATAAATTAAAAAACACAATTTCATAATATTTTTGAATCGAAAGCCGCCTGGTGATAAAAAATGGATCACTTGCGACCACATCAACTGAAAATGGTCATGATCGGATTGCCATAAGCTTACATAAGCGATGTCCGAAACGATATTGATACTCAGAAAGTCTTTTGGCGTATATTTCCGACATTTACTATCAAATTTAGGCACTTTTGGAGTAAGCAGATCAGCCTTGCCTAGTAGGAGACAAATTGTGTTCCGTAAGAACAATGGCTGGTCACACTCATCGATATTTTTTTTTTGCATTCATGAAGGTCGTCACCATATATGGACATATGTCGGACTCTCTACTGGGTATACCGACTAAAAACCCGCCTTTTCTCCTCACCGGGGTATCATTCCACCTCGGACCCACGGTTGTATTACTTCGAGGTGGACCCCTCTTTGGCACCTGTACCAGTTCCATCATTGTCAGCCTGCGTCCAGGCTCCGCTCTTTTCTTATTCTACTGCGTCTAGGTCATATTTTTTCCTTCGCAGGACATGTGCACAGTGCACAAATTGTTTTACTGCGTTCCAGTTTTCTTTGCTGTTTGTCATTTTCAGCACGACGTTTGTAGCACTAATAATACCGATTCCAGCCTCGAGACCCTAACGCCTTTAGGCCCAGCGACTGCAGCCGAAGAAAGTGTATTCGGCATTGTCTAACATTTCTTCCTCCTCGTAAATGCAGAATGGCGCGCGATATTTCCCCATGCGCTGCAGGTACTCTCTGAAATATCCATGACCGGTTAGCATCTAGGTTATAAAGGGTGTTTTTTATAGAGGTATAGAACTTTAAGTTGCAATAAAACAACGATGGATCATTCGATTGACATAAATTTTATTTATCCGAAAGATAATCTTGTGGCATTACATTTTAAATATGATTTCTGGCATATGACCGCCACGGCTGGCGCGGATGTAGTCCAATCTGGACGTCCAATTTTCGATGACTTTTTCCAACATTTGTGGCCGTATATCGGCAATAACACGGCTTTGTGGCTTTACCGCATAGACCAATGACCTTACATAGCCCCACAGAAAGTAGTCTAGAGGTGTTAAATCACAAGATCTTGGAGGCCAATTCACAGGCCCAAAACGTGAAATTAGGCGGTCACCAAACATGTCTTTCAATAAATCTATTGTGGCACGAGCTGTGTGACATGTTGCGCCGTCTTGTTGAAACCACATCTCCTGTACATCATGGTTATTCAATTCAGGAATGAAAAATTAAGTAATCATGGCTCTATACCGATCACCATTGACTGTAACGTCTTCCTCAATGCTACAGCATTGATGCGAGTTATCAATAAGAGTAAACGTGTTGCGAAAACGTTCCATGGTTAATCGAATTAACTGCTCTGATGGACGATTTTGTCGACGATAAAATGGAGGTAGTGCGCGATACGTTTTCCGCACAGAACCATTATTTTCGAAATAAAATTGCACTATTTGCAAGCGTTGTTCAGGCGTGAGTCTATTCATGATGAATTGCCAAACCAAACTGACAATAAATCACTTGACAGATGTTAAATCGGTCGCCATCTTGAAAAGTAATGCCAACTTAAAGTTCTATACCTCTATAAAAAACACCCTTTATATATAGTAGTCTACTACGCCGTTTTTTCTGTTTTTCCACACTTGCAATTCTGGAATCAGTTTATATGTCCACCTACCATGCCGTTCATTTTCCCAGCGATATTGCCATTTTAAACGCTCACTCATCGATATTAAGTCGCTTAAAATTCTGTAAGCTGAGTTGAGAGATTCTTATGCATCCATCTCATAGTCTTGACCTGACAACACGTCATTATCTGATTCGATTTGGAAACTATCTTTAAAGTGGATCACCTGCTTAACCTCACAGATGCACTGTTATCCTTTGGTTCCTCAATGTCGTTAAAGCCGTATCATCCGCTACTGGAAAATATCATGAGTCAAGCGCTAGGAATCAATTCAATCAGCTTTTCGCGTATCCTTATAATCTATCTGAAGCAAGCCATCCTTTTCGAAATGATTTTTCTTAGCCCAAGAAAAGATCTCGTCCCCCTTCCTCAAATCTCATTTATCCTCCTCCTCCTCATCCTTATGCTGCTTATTAAATAATTATTAATGGTTATCGTTATCGATAATAATTCTTTGAATTTTTCATTATTTTTTAACGAAATTTTTTATGCTTATTTGTCTTTCTTTTATATTTTTCTTCTGTTACCGTAAAAAAACACACACAAAAATTATGCAATTCATGCTTTTTGAGTTGCGCTGCATTGCGTTTCTTCTCCACACATTTTTTTTATTATCCTGTTGGCTGTCATTCATTTTAATGGACACGCCCCAGCCAAGATGTTATCATTTTTTATTTATTTTTCTTTTCATGTGTTGTGTTGTGTTGTGTTGGTCCAGCAGTATCCTAATGTTACTTTTCGGTTTCATTTTAATTGTTCGATTCTTTGGATTTCAAAAATCATATCAAATAAGCTGGTGTTTTACAATTCATTTGACCACCACATTTCTACATCATCAGCATAAGCATCAATGCCATGGGAAAAAACATCTGAAAGGCAACCAAATCTAGGCTACATGGAACAAATGCTGGGCATTTAAGAATTCTTTCTTTAAAGAAATGTAAATGTATTCGGTCACAGGAACAGTACATGAGGCTTTTTTATTTACTGAGTACTGAAATGGTGATTTAAACTGCCCCAGTTTTCGAGAATTAAGAGTGCTGGTAGGTTATCATAAACGATGTGCAAGGTATAGCAAGAAGCTGTGAAATGTTGGAATGTACGCCATGCCAAAAACATAGCAATTTTTAGCGGAAGTATGGGCTCATCAACTTTTTCTGACCGTACGGCTCATTACGCTGTTGTTTGCATTTGGATTTGTACCGCCATCCATCTGACATCCAACACAATGCCGTAATTGGTTGCTAGAGCAACAGGCTTTCAATACCGATCCAACAGAATAAAATTTTCTTCGACAATAAAGTCAGTTTTTCACTCGGTAATCACCTCAACAAGCAAAAAGTGGCTGTTTGATGCTGTCTTATGGTTTGGAGATGTCATTGAGCAGGCGGAACCGTTACCGTCAATTTCAAGCGCTGAGGGTGCTAGAGCAACAGGTTTTCAATGCTGATTCGATCAAATAAAATTTTCTTCAGCCCTGCAGCTCATTTCGCACTCGCTAGTTATTGCAACACACAAAATTATCGCATATGAGGTCCAGACAAGCCAGAAGTAATTATGGAAGTGCCATTGCTTCGAAAAAAGTGACTGTTTGATGCTGTCTTATGGTCTGGAGATGTCAGTGAGCCGTACATTTCGGAAACTATCCTGGCGGAACCGTTACCGTTACTTTCAAGCACTGAGGATGCCACAGCAACAGGTTTTCAATGCTGATTCGATCAAATAAAATTTTCTTCAGTCATGCAGCTCATTTGGCACTCACTAGTTATTGGCTGAGGTTCAGACAAGCCAGAAGTAATTATGAAAGTGCCATTGCATGGGAAAAAGTGACTGTTTGATGCTCTCTTATGGTCTGGAGATGCCATTTACCCGTACATTTCGAAACGGTAGCAGTCAATTTCAAGCACTGAGGATACCAGAGCAACAGGCTTTCTTTGCTGATTCGATCACATTAAATTTTCTTCAGTCATGCGGCTCATTTCTCACGCACAATTGTCACATATGGGGCTTAGTCAAGCCGGAAGTGAATATGGTACACCCATTGCATACGAAAAAAGTGACTGTTTCGAGCTTATTACAGTTCGGAGGTGTCACTAAAATCTTGCTATTTGACACCTTTTGTCATCTTTTTGTGAGGCTAGTGCCTTCGAGTAAAATTCCCTAACGTTAGAGCATTTGACAACCAACATCCGCTAAATTATTGCCGAAATACCGGCTAAAATATGGAAAAAAGTATTCGAAATCTATTTTAAAAGCATGGATTGCTGCAATCAATCCGCTGATATTCGTTTAAATAACATTAGTTTTTTGCACAATGGCAACACTTGACAATATAGAAAAATGATGTTGAACTGTTTGTAATTTTCTATAAATTTTTGCATTTATTTTATCGATTTAAATAATTAAATTAAATTGCGGTTTATTTTCCACGCACTAGGCCATAACTGCAGCTATTTTAACTCTTTAAAATGAAGAGAGTAAAACGGAGAAAAATAGCAAAGAAAAGTACAGTTTATCTATGGCATTTAAGGCACATACATAGATAGATAGTAAAGCAGAGTATGCGAGTAAGTGTTGCCATTGTATGTCCATAATGTTTATGAGGATTGTTGTTGTTTGTTTATTTTTCATTCTCTCTCTCTGTTTTACAATTATTGTATTCCTTTTTTATATATTTTTTTTTATTTTAAATTATGTCAGTCATTCTCGTATTGCTAAGCAAATAAAAAGAAAAGAAAAAAACAGTCAGTCATTCATTCGTACGTACATGCATTCGTACGTACATTCATTTATATTCTTATGCTATTCAGTCAGTCATTGCATTCATTCATTCCATTCATTCATACTACATTTATGCCTGCATTCACTTGTTATCGCATTAGTTATGGTGTCCGTTTAACAACAAATGCACTTATTCACTCTCTACTTATACTTATTCTCTCTTTCTTTTCTTTTTTTTTTGTGTTTTTTTTATTTTTTCTTCTGCTAAACAACACAATAATATCGCTTGTGTTGTCTTTTCTTTTCTTGTGTTTATTGCTGCTGTTGTTGTCTTTTATGTTGTACATATTACGAGTAATGTATTGCATTTTATTTATGTATGCGTGTATGTGTGTTTTCAACAATGTTTTATTGTTTTATTAATGGCGGGTATCTCTCTGTTTTTATTCTCCAAAAATATTCATTTCCATTCATTGCTTTCTTTTTTTTTGTAATTCATTTTTATTATGTATGCCCTGTTTCTCTCACTTAGATAATGAATTAAGCATGTCCTAGTGGCAGTGGTATGAGTGTGACTATGTGTATAAAATTCATACACATCATACTGTGCTTTTGTTTTATTCCCATTCTCTTCAGGCTTGGGTGTATGTGTGTAATGTTTCGTCTTGCAATTGTTCGGCTGCTCTCCTTGAGAATCTATTTTCATTATGTATTTACAATACGACGGCATGTACGTACGTACGAACATTAATCGTTTTTAAAAATTCTGTCGTTTCTATTATGAAATGTGCGTAAGCATATGTATGTGTGTGTATACTTGTAACTGCTTTGTAACAATTCCATTCGTATTGTTTTCTGTTGTTTTTTTTTTGTTTTTTTTTTTTGTTTTCAAAGGAAAATGTACGTGTAAAAACAAAAGACCAGCAGCAGCAGCCGCAGCAGCAGCAAGAGTGTAAATGGGGAAGAAAAAAAATTCATTCATTCGTGTGCAAGGTGTTACACATCCTGTAATTCATACAAACACCTACACCTACACCAACACCAACACTCATTTATAATTAAACACGTACATGCATGTACATATGTATGTATGTAACTGTTCTATGCATGCATTTAAGGAGAAAGTATTTTAAAATGTTAGTGGTCTAGTGAGAGATTACAATGATGGTTGGTGAGAGCGTGTCTCTGTTGTTTTTAAGCATCTTTAAAAGGGATTTTGGAATTATGACTTTGACACCTTTTGTAGTTTATATGTGTATGTGTGTATGTGTGCGTGTGACAAGTAAACAATAAATTTTTCTATTCTATGGCACACTAGGGTACCCAACGATCAATGATCCAGCCGTTAGGCTCCTTCTCTTTTACAATTAAACCATGAATGAATGAATGAATGGAATGAATGGAATGCAGTGCAATGATGGAATGAATGAAAAAGTATAAAAAATCCGACAAAAGTCAATTATCGTTGATGGTCTTTTTTGTGTGTGTGTCTATTTTTCTCTTTAATTTTCCACAGAAAAACAAAAGAAAAACGTATTATTATTATTCCTTGAATCGATAGGCGTTTAAATCTTCGAAAGAAAAAAAAACCTTTAAATCGTATTACAAACGTGTCTCTTAGCAATTGTCAGTGCTTAATAGCATCTACTCTGTCTCTCTTACTTTGGCTCCTTAAGTACATGCGTTTGAAGTTATGTTTCATATCACAATCCTAGTCAAAAAGGTTGCCAATATCAACCGTTTGCGTAAATAATTCGCAGAATTTGCGGCTGTATAATCGCCACCTGCCAACGATCTTTTCTCTTTCTAACACATACATACACAAAGGTATTGTGAAGCTTTTTTATGGTGCCTCTGTTAATATTGCGATGTTCATTTGCATGGAAAAACAAGCACGAAAGAGAATTTTTTTTTACGGATTTTCAATAATTTTTAAATTTTTTCAAAATAAATTTGTAAGGATTTTATGGAAATTTTTTCAACGAAATTTTAATAATTTTCGGAGGATTTTTTAAGAATTTAGTTACAGAAGTTTTGTAAGGAGCACAAGTCTCCGCGTCCTTTCTAACGGGTGATTTATTAGCTTTTATCTTTTTGGCAACACTGGTTTAAACAGCTCGCGCGCACGTTTCGTGTTTTGTTTCACTGTCAAACATCTTCGGTTTGGTCTATAATCGTCTTACAAACGAACAACGCTTGCAAATCATTGAATTTTATTATCAAAATGCGTGCTCTGTTAAGAAAATTCATCTCGCGCTTCATCCATTTTATGGTCAGTTTAATCGACCCACTGAAGCGGCTATTCGGGATACGTAAATAAGCAGAATTGTCGATTTTGGAGTGAAGATCAGCCAGAAGCATTGCAAAAGCTACCAATGCATCCAGAAAAAGTCACAGTTTGGTGCGGTGTATGGGCTGGGTGGCATCATTGGACCGTAGTTCTTCAAAGATGCTGAGAATCGTAACGTAACTGTGAATGGAGAGCGTTACTGTGATATGATATCAAAATTTTTTTGGTCCAAAATGCAAAAGCTTGACTTGCATGACATGTGGTTTCAACAAGACGGTGGTACATGCCACAAAGCACGCGTAACAATGGGTTTATTGAGAGGCGAGTTCGGTGAACATTTTATTTCACGTTCGCGACCGGTCAATTGGCCGCCTGTTAAAGCTCATGTCTATACAGACAAGCACGCTTCAATTGACACATTGGAAGACAACATTGAAGCATTTATTTGTGAGAAACCAGCCGAAATGTTGGAAAGAGTATGCCAAAATTGGACTAAGCGTACGGACCGGACCATTTGAGGCGCAGTCACGGTCAACATTTGCATGAAATAATCTTCAAACATTAAATTATATGGACCGTACTATCGATTCAAATGAAGATTTCATGCATTTTTCTGAATTTTATGTGTTTTTTTTTCTAATGTTCCTATAGCTCTTAAAAAATCACCCAATAGGACGAACATAGTTAATCCAAAAGCTGAAATCTCTGCTATAAAGGGCTTAAAACATGTATTAAAAAAAAAAACATTTTCTTTCAGTTTTTAACTTTGAAAAGTTGGAGGGAGGGGGACCCCTTCCTTCCATATAAAGCGTTTACAAAGAACTTCAAAGAAATTTGCAAATAATTTCATAAATGATTGCAAAAACAGAAAATAAAAAGAAAATCAAAGCCATTCTTCGTCATTTAAACGTTTTACAGACAACATACATACTTCACTCTTTCAATAAAAGTGTTTTCGTTTCATTTTTTCTTTCTTTTAAACCACAATTATTGAAATTAAATTGAGAAACACTGAAAGAAATTCAAGCTTCTTTCCGAGGATTTGACACGAAACAAAGCATTTCGAAACGCCTCCATTAAAGGAATATTTCGCTGAAACAATAATAAGCATCATCAAACTTCTTCATGCCACGCCCATTTATAATTGACATGAGGATGTGCTAAGCTTATATATTACAATAATCTGCAACAATCTTTGTAACAACAAACGTCATTCAATTGGACTCCTAGCGGAAACTACTACATGAGGCTAAATTTGGCCTGCACACCTCCATCAAGACAAAACTAAAGAGAATGTATTTCACAAATACTTCCTGGTCCACTCTTACTTGATGTAACACCATAAAAGTATTGCAAATATGCTGCTAAGCAGATTAGAGAAGGGAGTTATGGGTCTCTATATGGCACCTCAAAGCAATTTGTGCTAAGCCCATGGTTCTATATGCTTAACTCTTTCGCTATAGCTACCATGTACATGAATAGGGCAGGGCAGTCTGTTGGTGCATCACAGCGGCTGAAGTCGTATAAATACGGCATTCCCTTATTGGTCCACAAAGGCTAATGCCGCATATACATGGCACTCAGTTAGTTATTCACTTGCGTGTTCGCGTACTATGACGACGATGTATGGTCAGTTGCAACGTTGTGAAAAGTTGCAAAGGGCGGTGCATGGCCCTATCGAAAAGAAACACACGAAAAGTTGGTTACCAGCTGCAGTTGATGGAGATCAGCAGCTTAAAGACTGTATCAGTAGCTCAGAATCTTTTGAAATATAATATAACGGGGTATATGCAATTTAAAGGGTGCTCAATGCCGAATGTAGGAATTTTGGTTACTTAGCGACCTCCGATTAAATGTCTTCCAGAAGTACAAAAGTAACTGAAGATGACGTCATTTCCCCTAATACTTGTGTGATCATTTCAAAATAGAAATCTCAATCAATCTGGATAAACAAACAGAAAACAAAATTCAAAAAAAGAGACGTTTTATTGGATCCTTGTGAGTCGTTGACTTGAAAGATAAAGTGGTACTGAATCCGCTACGTCAGGAATATGGATGCAAATGACGTCATTTCCCCTAACGCTCGTGTGATCAATTCAAAATAGAAATCTCAGTCAATCTAGATAAATAAACAGAAAACAAACTCCTCTCTCTTTACGGTTACGCTATTGGACGAAGCAAAGTAGAAAGCTTATGTGATCCTCAGACTGTCGAATTTGTTGGTGGAATCTGGAGGGTCGATCCTCTGTTGTGAACACAATTTGTGGCATCGAAAACAGCGTGGTATCAAAGAAGACAGACTGAATTCTGAATCCTTCAGACAGTAGAAGTAAAAGTTAACGTGCCAACACTTAGAGAAGAAAAATTGAAAATGAAACAGCTGATTGGGGATAGGCAAGATCGATATGATCGAAGTGAGTGTAGCGACCTTATTTTACTGTGATTACCTTGTATTTCTCTCAGTGTATTCTCTTTTATGTATTCTTACGACTCAATATTAGTCAAATCCATTGGCATTAAGGCAATTCAAATTCAATCTACAATATGAATCGTCATCTGTTATTCCTACTCTCCTTTTTTCTTTTGTTTGATATATTGAATGGGGTCAGGGGGTATATTATTTGCCTACATTTGCAATTGATTCTATCAATTAAATCCTCCTTAATCAGTATGATTTAGATCAGCTTTAATAAAGAGGCAAGCGCGTTTGCATGCCTACAAAATGGTCAAGATTTTCTCTGGGGTTATGAGACGTTTGAGTCAATTGTTGTAGTTTAATCTGTGTGGAGTAGAGAGTTTTATTTGCGGTTCGTAACCCAGATTATCAGACGCCTCTTGTCACAAAGATTTTTATTCTTAAATTGTTCTGTACATCTAATGTTGGTTATAGATTTTGCAAAAATTTTCCTTTCTTTTCTTTGCCTAGGGTTTCCCAAGTTTTTTTTCTTTTCACAACATTCTTCGAAAAGAGTGTTTTTGTCATTTTATTTTAATCGTCTTTGGCAAATCTTTCTTTCACTCTCTCTCTCTGTGTCTAGGATGTATTGTCCTTTTGAATGAAAATTCATTCTCAAGTATCGAGAGGCCTTTGTTATGTGCTCTACATATGGGTGTGTGCATATGTCAGTGAGTTTTCATAGCCTTTTTTTTGTATGTTTTGTTTGCAAAAAAATGATAAAGAATCCTTAGATGTGTGCTTAGGAGAGAGGCTTCATATCTTTGTATGTGACATTCCATCAAAATAAGCATCACAATCATGTGTGTGTTGTGTGAGGGCCGTAAAGGATATGCAAAAAAGTATCAAATTTTCCTTATCGTTTGCAAAAGAAAATCCTGGATGTTATCTACTGCACTACTAACCATTGTTTTATTGCATTATTAAACTGTCATTTGAAAAATTTGACACAAAACAAAACTGTTTTTCCAGTAAATTTCTTCATTTTGCCTCGACTGCTCACATTTGATTGCTAAAATATCAGTTTCTTCTTAAAATTTCTGTAATGAAGATTTCCTTTTTAATTTTTCTTGATTTTCCATTTCATTAGAGTTGATTTTCATGTTATTTCCATGTTCCATTCATCATGCAAACAATTGCGCAATTCCCTGGACGTATTTTTTTTTTTGTATTCTCCTGCAGGATTATTTTCACTGTTTCGGTTTCTGTTTCAATTTCTTCTTTCTTTTCTTCATTTTTGTGCCATTTTGTTTGAAAAGGAATTTGTTTACAGTTAAAAAGGATATTTTTTTTCCAATTTTTTTGTTGTTGTTGTTGTTTGCCAAAGAAACAGAATCATTAGATACTTGATCCCCAAGTTATTATTTGGGAATTTAGAGAATATGTGTGCTGCGTGTCACACAAAAGCTTTAAATTCATATTCAAGACGTTGGCAGAGCCTTATAGGTATGATTTGATGGCATATGACCCTGTGAGGCACCAGAGTTGTATTTCGAAAACAAATCAAGACCGCAAATGCTGAATTATCTGATATCGAGAGCGACCTCTCTGTCTCAACCCTTTCGTGGCAGTCACTTGCTGCATTACAGTGGCTGACATCGTGTAAACTCGGCAGTCGTTTATTACTCGTCCATAGAGGCTGATGCCACATACAGACGGCAATCACTTATCTGCTCGCTTGCTTTTTCGTAAACTAAGGCTCTATGTATGGTCAGTTGCGCCGTCATGAAAAGTTGCAAAATGTGGTACAGGTACAGGTACAGCCATAGCCTTGAGAAAAGTTACTGTAAAGAATCTTATAAGTTAGGCGACTAAATTTCGAGATTCACAAAGAACAAGCACAATTAATTGCCTCTCAGAAGTAATCCTTCAGCTTCTGCAATACAAGGTTAGGTTAGGTTAGGTTAGGTTAGAGGACGTATACTTGTCAACTGCGACAAGTACAGTACCCGGAGGTCGAATTGACCCATTGTACAACGTCCTAGCTTCTCACACCTCTCGTGTAGTGTGCGTTAATTTCATACATGAGTGGTGGGACCTACAGTTTAAAGTCGACTCCGAACGACAGATTTTTTTGAGAAGCTTTTCATGACAATTTTTACTATCAGAGTTTTTGCCAGAAATCCGCTGAGAGGAAGTCGCCGAAGAAATATTTGATGTCTGACCTGGGATTCGAACTCGGGCCTTTCGTCTAATAAGCCAACACACTACCTACTAGACCACGGCGACTTCTCTGCAATACAAATTAGGTTTGAAAAGTAAGCGACATCCACCTGCACTCGGAGACTCGAAGCGAATCTTTGTGATTAAGCAGTGCAGGTTAAAGTGTAAAATCATTTTTTTTACACGCTCTTACCCATGTACACTTGTTTGGGTTTGGATTGACTTAATATCTTTACATATCCTACAGCTGTCATACAGGGGATAACATAGCAAGAGATGGAACTCTGTATGTATGTAGAAAAATCTACCGAACTTCTTTACTTGAAGACAGTCATAGGACACCAAATGCCGGAGATTTCACAACAAGCAAGGCCCTCTTAGCAAGGTTGCAAACCATGTCTAATTTCCAACAATGTATGTAAGCCTAAGGTCCCATTCTTAGAAAATGACACAAACTGTACTGAGGTCGAATTGCTACTAAGCAGGATGGTTTTCATATTCTAATTCAAAGCAGACTTAAGGATACAGACTTAAGGCCGGGCAAATTCTTTATGATTCTGAACTGAACTCCGCAGACAGAGGCTTTAGAGGCCTAGTGGCATTGGTTTGCAGCCAGCCATATAAGATTGTGGTTGTTTTCGTTAAAGGTCTTGCCTTAGACTAGGAGGTTAACAGTTCTCTACTTTGGTAAATTTGAAAAATTTATGTTTTAATACCTTCAAGGCTCTGCAATTGATTTCAATACAAAAAAATATGAATTTCTTCTGTTGTGTGACATATTTTTTCCATTTTTTTTTTATAATTTTCTGCATATCTTAACAAAAAAAAAAGAGAAAGAACGGCAACTGAAAATAAAAGTTCATAGAAATTGAAACTGAAGACTGAATTTACAAAAAAAAAAATCGTTTTTTTTTTTCATTGGTGGAGCATAGAATTGGGATTTAAATGAACAATCGACGACAAATTCAAATGAGCCATCAAAAGGGCCATTAAGGATTTAAAAGATTTTCAAAGACTAGAAAAAGAATTGAAAAAAGAAAATTAAAATGGATGTGGAAAAATATAATTTCTATGTTTCCTTTTCATTTTTTCCACTTTTTTTTTATTATTTTTAATTTTTTTTCTCTACTTTCAGTTGCCATACAACGCTTAAATATGACGGATGATGAATAGAAGATGAAGAAACATTATGAGTTCGTTCTGAAGACTTGTTTTATTCACATTTTTTTTTTAACTTTTTTGCATACTAAGGAAGTGTAGAAGAGAGAGGTCGAAAAATGGAGGTAGAATAAGAGAAATTATGAAACCAAGAGAAAACACTTCTTTTTTCAAATGGAAAATTTAAATTTTAAAAAGAATTTCAAAATATTGAAAGGAGAAGTGGTGGAACCTTAGAAATTATGATTTCGAAGTTGTTGTGAAGACGGGAACTCGCATATCAGGAACTCATACATTGTCTTCCAAAAGAAAGCTGAGCACTCCCATCCCTGAGAGTATGTTGGTCCTTCTGACAGCCAGACATTCATATAGTTCCTTGCGAATTTCACATTGATGTCTAAGTTATACGTGAAAGTCGTCTAATTCTCCGGAAAATACCGCAGTGTCTCCCGGAAGGCAGCTTAATATTACCTGAGAATATATTGGTCCTTCTGACAGCCAGACATCTATAACGTCTCTTTCGAATGTCACATTAATTTCTCTGGAAAATGGCGCTAATTATTCTAAAGTCTCCTACAAATGGCTGCAGAGTCTGCCAGAAGGAAGCTAAGAATACATTGGTCCTTCTGACAGCCAGACACCTATAAAGTCTCTTTCGAATGCTACATTGATGTTCAAGATACCGCAGTGTCTCCCGGAAGGAACCTTAATATTATCTGAGCATATATTGGTCCTTCTGACAGCCAGACATCCATAAAATCTCTTTCGAATGTTACATTTATGTTCAAGATTATCCATGAAAGCCGCCCATTGCTCCGGAAAATGGCGCTAATTATTCTAAAGTGTCCAAAAAAATGGCTACAATGTCTCCCAGAAGCTGAGAATATATTGGCCCTTCTGACAGCCAAACATTCATAAAGTTCCTTGCGAATGTCACATTGATGTCCAAGATTATGCGTGAAAGTCGTTTAATTCTCCGGAAAATGGCTGAAGTGTCTCCCATTTCTCCGGAAAAGGACGCTAATTATTCTAAAGTCTCCTACAAATGGCTGCAGAGTCTCCCTGAAGGAAGCTGAGAATACATTGGTCCCTCTGACAGCCAGACATCGATAAAATCTCTTTCGAATGTCACATTGATGTTCAAGATTGTCCATGAAAGTCGTCCGTTTCTCTGGAAAATGGCGCGAAGTCTCCGAAAATTGGCTTCAATGTGTCCCAGAAGGAAGCTGAGAATACATTGGTCCTTCCGACAGCCACACTTCCATAAATTCTCTTTCGAATGTCACATTGATGTTCAAGATCGCCCATGAAAGCCGCATATTTCTCCGGAAAATAGCTGCAGTGTCTTCCAGAAGGAAGCTGAGAATACATTGGTCCTTCTGACAGCCAGAAATCCACAAAGTCTCTTTCGAATGTAACATCGATGTTTAAGATTGTCCATGAAAGCCGCCCATTGCTCCGGAAAATGGCGCTGATTATTCTAAAGTCGCCATTATTTTGACACTTGGGCATAGGAACGCCTACCCGAAAATAGAGATATGGATGTACTGATCAGACTCATCAGAATGTGTTACTTTTGATCGCCGGATGAATCGGAAATTAGCGAAAAATTCCACTGCTTTGCTTATGCTTCCTGGATAGAAGAGAGCGCGGATCTTTTCAAATGAAGAAGGAGAAGAGAGACCTTCGGCCACTCAATGCGAGAGGCAGGTCAGATCAAACGATGTCACATGAGAACGGGTTAGGTTAGGTCAGGTCGGAGTGGTAGCTCTGATATCACAAAGCTCACTTGAACACGCATAGCGGCCCGTTGTAATGCCACGGGTGAACGCAGTCCCTGTACTAACCAAGTTCCACCAAAATCAGGGAAAAGGAAGAAGTCGGTCAGCGCAAGGGCTGCACTATGAAAACGCCTACGGGTTATTCTTCTCTGAAGTCTGTAAATAGGCTCGCTATTAAGAAACTAAACCAATTTCCATTGAATTAAGAGTGGAAAAGAGTTTTTAAACATTTTTTAAATGTTTTTTAAACGATAAAGTAAGCGAATGTATCTTTTGTGTCAAAAAAAGGGGATGGCGGTGTTACATAGACCGACTGTCCATGTGTTTTTCTGTTGCTTAAGTAACGATTCAAAAACAATAATTGCTGGCTGGCCTATTCAAAGGTGTTCAACTTGAATGTTAAAATATGGAGTGCAGTAGCACCAGAATTAACACAGGCATGCCACAAGACGTCAGTCTGTTCAGCTAGTTACCAAACGAAAAATCAATTACCAACACTAACTAACTTGGAATACAACAATACAATAAAGAGTTGGAAATTATTTTGAGAAAAGAGTCAGAGGCGGTCATAATGTAACCATAAATGAATATGAAAATTGAAAACCAACAAAAGGAAAAAGAAAACAAAAAACGAAGAATAAACGAACGAACCAACATTAACTCCTTTCAGCAGAGCACAGGTAAAACCGTTGTTAAGAGAGTAGAAAGGAGTACAAAAAAAAAACGTAAAGAAAGTGGGGAAAAATAATGAATAAATTTATGCCACCAAAAATTCTTAAAAAGGATATAAATGTGGATGCATGAATGAATGAATGAATGAATGTGTATGAATGGCTCGTTGGGTTGGCTTGCCATTCAAAGTCAAGGACTCTCTTCTTTCGCTTGTCGTCTTACAGGAGCACGACGAGAGTTGCTTTTAATTAAAATTTTGTGACTAGAAAAACGGTGTGCCACAAAAAAAACAAAACATAATTGCTGGTGAAGAAAGACATTGTAAGAGAACTACACACATTCTCAGTTTGATTGTTTGTTTGTGTGTTTTTTTTTACGGGGAGGTGGAATAAAACTTAATTAATTTTTCTCTTTTGTATTGCGTATTTCATAGAAAAGTATTTCTAGTGGAATATTATTGTAATTAGAATTAGAAATGATTACATGGAGGCATAATAATTGAAAGGCAATTAAAAATAAACCAACAGAAGGTGTGTGTTATACCATGGAAAACATAATATTCGTGAAACTAAGAAAGTGGCAAATACCAAGCTTTTTGTCTTCGCTGTTTGTTCTCAGACAGTGATCAGTAATGTTACCGAGATACAGAGCTTTCTGGCTTTGGGACCAAGCCCTAATTTTTTGTGTGTAAAAGCCTCTTATTATAATCATCTGTAGTAGTATTTGAGATCAGATTTTATGTGTCCTAGCTTTGATGATGATCCATATTACAAGCTTCAAAATCGCAATCGATGATCCATTAACCACAATCGTTCACTAGTACCTTCTCATTCAATTATTCCAAAAATTCTGATGTCCTCGGGATATGTATAATTTGTTCCTAAATACCGTAATACACAAGAGACCTTACTCCGTCCTACCCAGCATACAAAACCTATTGAGATGATTCTACCATTGTTCACCTTCCCTACCTTCTCTATACATACAGCATTGGTCATTACAACCCTCCAGACAGAATTACGACCTAGTTTCTCACACCACTTATGTTGTGTGTGTTAATTTTATACATGAGTGGCGGGACCTACAGTTTAAAGTCGACTCCGAACTATAAATTTTTTTTTTTGAGAAATTCTAAATGGAAATTTTATTTGACTCTCAGAGTTTTTGCTGAGAGGAAGTCGCCGTTATACTTCGAGATGTCTGACCTAGGGTTAGGATCGTGGCCACACGTCTTATAAGCCAACACGCTACCTACTAGATTACGGTGATTACAGTAATCCTTCGATTTACTTCGCCTCGATTAACGTTGTTTCGATTTACGTCGTCAAATTTTTTGTTCCCTCTAATGCTATGTTCGCACGAGCCTTCGAATTACTTCGCTCTCTGTTTGAATTACTTATTTGAATTATCATGTTCACACGGTAGTTTTGTAATTCTTTTTTACAGTTCTTCTTCTTTTTATTACTAAATTATTATTAATATTTTTCATACAGCTTCTTCAAAAGCTGCAAATACTTTTCAAAAGGTTTTCTACACACATAGTGGTTTCCTCCGCTAATTTCGCGAATAACTTTCTTCTAAGTAATACTTTTTTTAAAATATTATTTTTTGATTCCATTATTGTTTATTGTTTACAATATTTTTTGTTTATATTTTTTGTGCTTTGACAGCTGGTGATGGCAAAAATACGATAAAATTTAGAGATTACATTGGTTTTTAAGTAATCCACAGGGTAATAGAAATTGGATTACACACAATTTGGGTAATTCGCTCACAAAATTTTGTATGGTGAATGACATAATTTAGCACATAATTGGGTGTTGAATTGCGAATGAGAGAACGAATTACGAAAAATTGCTGCCGTGCGAACATGGCATAACTTCGATTTGCGTCGCTTCGATTTACGTTGCCTTTTTTGGAACCAACTGCGAAGTATGTAAATCGAGGGATTACTGTAATGCCCATCTCTATAGGAAAAGCATTTCGGTCCATCCTTGGCTTGGCTAACATAGTAGTTTGGATTGATTTTCTTTCTTCAAATTACCGCGAAAGTCTAGTAGCTATTGTGTTCGCTTATAAGACGTAAAGCCCGGGTTCGAGCCCCAGGCCAGACATCAAAACGAAATATGAAAAAAAAAAAAAATATTTCTTCGGCAACTTCCTCTCAACAGATTTCTGGCAAAAATTTGTGATTAAATAAACCTGCCATGAAAAAGTTTCTCAAAAATCTGTCGTTCGGAGTCGACGTTAAATTGTAGGTCCCTGCTCACGTATAAAATTGATGCACACAACATGAGTAGTGTGAGAAGCTAGGCCGTAATCTTGACTGAAGGGTTGTAATGGCCAATTATGTATGTATGTAAGTGTTTGAAAATTAAATCATTCTTCAGCGTCTCTTAAAGCTCTGAGTGAATAAGAAATCGATAAAGTTAAGAATAAAAAATAGACTCGAGCCTGTGGTTCAATCCCCAGCTTAGACACTTCGAACAAAAGAAAATAAGTTCATGTGGAAATCCTGACTCAAGGGTTGTAATTATGTATATATACATATGTATGTACATATGTATGTACATATGTATGTACATATATACCTCGTAAGAAATATTTGTTTTATTAAAAAATCTTTAAAAAAAAACATTAAAAAAAACTTTAAAAAGCGATTAAAAATCCTGCTAAACTAATGCCTTCGGTAACCCCATTTTATAACATTTACCAACACTGGAAAAACTATGACACAACGAAACTAAAGAGTTCAAGAATTCTAAAAACAAATTTGAACACATATGTATGTAATCCAAGATAGTAACTGATATCAAGAGAGACAGTGAGGGAGAGGGATAGAGAGACGGAGAGAGAGAGGTGCAGAGAAGTTATTAAAAATCAATATTAACAACTTAACTGACCTAACACAGACTTATTAACATATTTTAGAAATAAAAATAAATAGAAAAAAAAAGAATAAATAAACAAATAACAACAAAAACAACAAGAAAAATTACAACAAAATTATTAAAAAAAAATCCATATTTTGTAGAGAGCATGTAAGAAACGAACAAAAAAACACACTGTTGGAGAGTACCATAGCATTACAGTGCGCAGCAACTGTTAGGGTAATGAAAACGAAACAGCCCCAACATGACAAAGAAGAAAAAAAAAACATAACATACGAACAAGACAAGCAAGTGTAAAAGTAAACGCCCACTTAGGTTTTTTTAGTTAATAAAACGAATTCTTATCAACTAACCAATGATTATAGAGAGAAAATGTATTCGTTTCATTCGTTTTTAGATTGCTAGCTCTTTTGCACTTTTGTTATACAAAAAAAAGAAAACAACAAAAAGTATTTTAAGGTGCTCACAAACAATACAGAGAATTATATGGATAGACAGAGAGAGAGAGCGAAAGAAATTTAACTCTTGCATAAGGAGCTGCTGCTGCTGTACAGTAAGTGCATTTGCATTAGCATGTATGTATGCTTGCTTGCTTGCATTTGTCTTGTTTTCTAAAAAAAATGTCTTGGTACTCAATGCTGTTTTTGTTTGCATTCTTGGCTCTCGCTCTCGCTCTCTCTCTGATGTTAAAGCTTCTTGTATTCTTGTATTCATACTAAGTGGGGTTTCGTTTCTTTGTTGTTGTTTTATTATTTCTTGTTTTGTATTAACACAACGAAGGGAGCCTACGTTAAGTTTGAATGTCGTTGTTGTCGTTGGCTTCTCGTGTTTCTTCTTCTATACTTCGGTCTTTTGGAGATCATCTCATCTTAATAAATAATTTTGTTGTTGTTGTTGCTGTTGTTGTATGAGTGTTTTTAAACATTTGTTTTGCTTCTTAAATTTCCTAAAGCTTAGCCGGTATTTGTAATTTGAGAGTGTTGGTTGTTGATATATCATGTAGTACTGTTGTACGTACGTAGTACAGTGTTTTGGTATTTTTTTCTTTTTCTGGCTTCTCAAACGACATGTTGATACATGTTTAGTCCACGTCCCCCCGCCCGTTGGCGTAAGCAAAATATAAACAAATAAATGACGACTGACTCTGACATGCACACATACTTTTACAGTTTTAGTGCTGTTGTGTTGTTTTTTTATACACAAACTTTTATTAGTCGCATAAAGTTTTGCATACATTTCTTAGTGTTGTTTGAAATCGCGCGCGTTTGGACGCAAAATTTTTAAAGTAACGGTTTAAATTTAAAAAAAAGTTTTTTATATAGAAAAACAACAAAAGCCTACAAAACATACTACATCCATATAGTATGGGAAAAACAAAGAATGTGTGGATGTATTGTACAGTTATTCGAAAATTGTTTTTTTTTCAAAAGGAAAACAAATTCATCACATGGGCAATCAAATAAGTATTGTGTGTAGTGAGTGAAGTGTTATAAAATTAAAAATCAAATGAAAAATTTCATTTGAGTATGAAAAATTTTAAATAAAAATCAATTACAAAATACAAAATAGTGCAAAAATTGTCTATCGAACTATAATAAACAAAATAAACAATTTATTTAACAAACAAATTGAACGAAAAAACCTTAAAAATGGAAAATTTTTTTCATTAAAAAAAATTTCGAAAAAAAATAAAAGAATTCCAAACGCATGATGATAATACTTTGAATGAAATCTTTTAACACGAGCAACACAAACAAATTAATAAAAGAAATAAATATTGATAAAAAAAAATAAAAATTGTATTAAACAAATAAAATTTTAAAATGGAAAATTAAACAAAATTAAAGGCAAAAAAAAGGAAGAAAAAAATCTAAACACCTGCTTAACAACAAGAAAATATTAAAAGCCGACGGTGTTTAAAGGGTTCTTTTGAAAACAAATATTTTTAAAACATCACAAAATATATTAAAAAAAAAAAAAATAAATTATTTCAAAAATTTTTAATTAAAATCTCAAGTGTCTAAGAGTGAAGAAATATTTTGATAATTTTTTTAATAAAAAAAGAAGAATAAATATACATATAAACTAAAGATTAATTTAATTAAAAAAAAATTAAATTAAAAAATTTTAAAGAAAATTAATTAATTAATTAAATTAAAAAATTTTAAAGAAAATTATTTAATTAAAAAATTAAAATTAAAAAAACAAATTAAAAAAAATTAAAATTAAAAAAAAATTAAAATAAAAAAAAATTAAAATTAAAATAAAAAATTCTCAAGTACTTATAAAAAATTAAAAAAGAAAAATTCTTTAAAAAAAAATTGTTATTAAAAATTGAAAAAGATTTCTTAATTAAAAAATATACATATAAAATATTAAAAATATTCAAAAAATAAAATAAAATTATTTGATTTGCTGTTTAAATTGTACTTACCTGGAGGCAATGTCACATAATTTAAAGTGAGTATTACATTAAAAAACCGCAGGTACAATAGAATTAGATTGAACACGGCAGAAAATATGCAATGAAATGAAAAATAAAAAAAATAAATAAATAAATAATAAAAAAATAAAAAAGAGATATTTTTATATTGAATATTTAGTCTACCAAATTGCTTAACTATAAGGGTACAGTTGTGTTAAAAGAATTAGGAGTGTATCGCCCGTTCATTCAAAAACAAAATTCTTTTAACATAAAATGCATTTTCAATTTATTATCTAATTTGAAACAAAATTTTCTAGTTAATAACACTGCCCAAAGCCATAGTTCTGAAAATTTTTTTACCGTCAAACCACAGATATCCTATGGAATTGATTGACGATGTAATCCATTAAATATTATTCCATTAGTATGTATCATTTTAAGCAGTTTCATCAACAT
This sequence comes from Sarcophaga rosellei, assembly GCA_930367235.1. Taxonomy (NCBI): domain Eukaryota; kingdom Metazoa; phylum Arthropoda; class Insecta; order Diptera; family Sarcophagidae; genus Sarcophaga; species Sarcophaga rosellei. Next base: position 5,892,810 of record OV884020.1, on the reverse strand, counting down.
TTAGTTTGCTTTCGCATGGTCTTTGCCCGACTTAAGTATCATTTTAATTAGTGCAGCCATCCCTCCACTTTCTATGGCAACATTCAGATCGTAAATAGAGCATTAAAAATGAAAACAAAAATCTTGCTATACTAGGCCGCTTAATAAGCATCTCCTTACAGATTTTCTTCTACACACGGAGTAAATCCATCGATTCATTGAACAAAATCTAAGTAAAAATAGGTCACAAGGTACCCTTGCGTACCATCTATCAGTCTGCCTAGCTGAAGTGCATTTATTTAGTGAAAGATTTTCCCTTTAGATTGTAAAAGTCGTTCAGAAATGAAATTATTCAAACGTGAGACTTGTCGAGCATTATTGAGTGAAAATAGTCGCATTAATCGCGTTAGTCTCCAAGCATTTGACAAAATTTTAAAACAATTTGGAAAGACTGGAAGCATTACACGAACTCTGTGCATCCGTTCCTTGGGAACATATCTAAAGGTTCATCAGGGGCATATTTTGCATTTGGATTTGCATCACCATCTATGTTAAGTCCAGCTCACACAGCTCCGTAGATATTCCGGTGGGTTTTCAAGAGAAATGTTGATTTTTCTTCTACATTTCTCAAGCCAGTCACATCGGCTGGGAAAACCCAGTAGAAATTATGGAAAAAAACATTGCAACTGGCAAAAGTGACTCCTTAGATGTGCCATTGGATGGCAATTTTTCGTAAAATTTTCAAAATGTAACGTGGCATATTTTGCATTTGGATTTGCATTTCCATCTATGTTAAGTCCAACTCACGCAACTCTGTAGATATTCCGGTGGGTTTTAAAGAGAAAAGCCGATTTTCTGCATTTTTCAAGCCGAAGTTACGTCAAGAGCCCAGTTATGTAGGCTGAGAAAATCCAGCAGAAATTTTGGAAAAACATTGCACCTGGCAAAAGTGATTCCTTAGTTGTGCCATTGGACGGTAATTTTCCGTAAAATTTTCAACTTGTAACGTGGCATATTTTGCATTTGGATTTGCATCTCCATCTATATTAAGTCCAACTCACGCAACTCTGTAGATATTCCGGTGGGTTGTCAAGAGAAATGCTGATTTTTCTTCTACAATTCTCAAGCCAGTCACATCGGCTGGGAAAACCCAGTAGAAATTATGGAAAAAAAACATTGCAACTGGCAAAAGTGACTCCTTAGATGTGCCATTGGACGGTAATTTTCCGTAAAATTTTCAAGTTTAGGTTACGGACCGTGCTCGTCTAACTTTAAAGCTCCTCAAGTAGCCGAAATACTCCTAAAACGAGGGCCTAATGTACCACAAAAGAATCGACTACTGCTACTAGTTCATATGCGACTATTTAAATGACCTCTATTCCCCACATAAAGCCCAGGGACAAGGTTCAAGCGTTTATGGAAATCATAGCTTCATGCGTATTTTATTCAACTTTACGCCTGAAACCGAAACGTAAACAACGTTTTATAATGCGAATGTGAAAAACTGTATGAAGCCGTCGTAATCTAGTAGGTAGTAGTGTTGGCTCACGTCTTATAAGACATGAGGCCTTGTTTAAAACCCCAGTCCAGACATTTCGAACAACAATGGAAAACACGTAAAAAAATATGTGTTCGGTGATTATTCCTCAGCAGTCATGAGGAAAAGTTTTTCAAAAATCTGTCAATCTTAGACGACTTTAAACTGTAGATCCCGCCACTTATAGATAAAATTAACACATAGCATGTGAGTAGTGTGAGAAATTTGATTGTAATCCTGATTAAGGGCTTGCTATGACCGCTTAAGTAAGGAATCCTTCATAGATTTAATTGAAAGTGAGTAGAGAGACACACTATGTCAATGCAGGACGACATTTCCTACATCAAAGTTTTGTGTTTATTAGAAAAGCGCTTGATCGGTCAAACAAACTATAGATCCAATAGATCGTAGTGTTTCATAACTCGGCATTGTCTAGGTCTACATGACAATAATTTCTTAGTACAGCCATTAAATATTTGAAAACACATTATTATTTACAAAACATAGTGTTTTTCCCCCACCTTTTTTTTTTTGTCATTTATTAGCCATTATAAGCTGGTAAACGACCACTAAAAAGCAATCCAAACCTAGACAATATGTTTAACAACCCACACCCCCCATTTGTGAGTGAGTGAATGAGTGGCTTCATGGTTTCGCCAACACCATGCTCTGTCTGTCTACGAATTGATAATCTACCCTTAGAAATGAATTCTCATTAAATTTAAGGGCTTAATGTCTGTCTATCTGTCTGTCCGGCTGTCATATTTGTCACACAAAAAAAATTGTTTTTTTTTTGTTTAGAATTGAAAAACTCCAGGCAGGCATTATAACACGCATCGTTGAATAAAACAAAATGCGTTTTCATGACAACGCTTTACTATAAGAATCGCATGACACCACATCACACCACATCACTTCACTACACTATACTACAGAGCACACCATATACCACTCACTTCACTTATTAGTTTCAGTTTTTCAGTGGTTTGTCCTGCCTGTGTCTCTCTCTTAGCAAGGAGTTGGTGGTTTTCAAAAAAGACATACAGGTGTTGTGGATGTTTTTTTATTGTTGTCGTTGTTGTCTTTCATTATTAAACAGGACCTTTAAAAAAGGGGTAGTTTTAGCCAGGAACAGCAACAACAACAACAACCACAATAACAAAAAAACAATGGAGTTACCAACCAAACTGTCATACAAATTCCAAAGAAATATAGAAGACAGGAAATTTACATTTAAATTTAAAGACAAGAAGGATGGATATACAAGGATATTCATCACACTTACTTGTTAATATGTAGGAAAACTGTAAGTCATATTTAATGAAAATTACTTCATGGATTCTTACGTTTGACGGTGCTTAAGTCATCATGGTTATCATGGACAATTAAAGTAATTCCATTGAAGTAATCTTCAAAAGACAAAACCAACTAGAACCCCTAAATAAGGGACGAATGGACTGAAGGACCATCTTGTCTGTTACCAACTGAATTCATTACAATGTTCAGTGGTTAAGGCTTAAATATATTGCAGCTTTAATCAAGCATTTCTGGACATTAAAAAGTTCTTTGACACGACATCGTTATAACCTGAAGCTGTCCGAACAGCTCTAATATGTAATGTTAGTCTGAAGAAAATATCTTAGACAGTGTCTTAAGTCCGATACTAACTGCCACGAATCAAAAACGAATTCAATCCACAAAAGTTTCTCATTGCTATCCTTTCTTAAAGGGCGAATGGTAGGCCAATCACGCTAAGATCTGCCCAACCACTTGTTTAGTTGTCATGCATAGCATGATGCAAATTTGCTGATAGGGTTGATGTAACAAAGAGCGTTGGACAGGAATTCTATTGTTTTAAGAAGATCCTATAAAACATTATGGCCAGATTGGGTCAGTCTAGGATTTTTTGTTATCATTTTCAAGACAACTTTGAAATTTTAGATTAAATGAATGACATTTGTATTCATTCTATGATAAGCGGTCGGGTCGTAGGCAAACAGTGACAGATAGGTGACAGACAGGTTTATAAGGGTTCAGAACCGATAGTAAAACTCTCTGTCATCTCACAGGCAGAAGCCTAAACCATCGAAAGATGTATTCATTTCAACTTGGACAGGAAATATTAAAGAAGGGGTATAGCAGTCGTATCTGACAGTCTGGCCGCTATATTTATATAGTATCAGACTGCGTCGAAAAGGAAAGAAAATACGGACGTTTTAAGTTATCGATCAATTTTCTATTTAATAATTTAATTAAATAAATCTTTTGGAAAAAATTTTTAAAATCTTTGCTATCGATAAGTTTTCTAAAGAAATATTTTTTAGCGATAAATTTCTTATTGAAAATCCATGTTATCGATAAATTTCCTAAAAAAAAATCCATGTTATCGATAAATTTCCTATAGAAAATCCATGTTATCGATAAATTTCCTATTGAAAATCCATGTTTTCGATAAGTATGGATTTCTTTTGTATATATTTTAAGTTCACATTTATCGATAAAATTACATTAAAAGTCCATGTTGTCAATAACTTTGCAACAGAAATCTATGTTATCGTTATTATGTAGAAGATATGTGTAATCGAAGACATTTTTAAGTTATCGATCAATTTTCTATTTAATATTGAAGTGGAAAAAATTTTACCACAGAAAATCTTTGCTATCGATAAGTTTTCTAAAGAAATTTGTTAGTGATAAATTTCCTATAGGAAATCAATGTTATCGATAAATTTCCTGTAGAAAACCCATGTTATCAATAAACTTTCTATAGAAAATCCATGTTATCGATAAATTTCCTACAGAAAACCAACGTTATCGATAAATTTCCTATAGAACATCCATCTTATCAATAAATTTTCTACAAAAAAAATCCATGTTGTCGATATTTACCCCACTATAGCCAACAAGTTTGGAGGTGTAAGATATTATTGGCAAAACCAAAGCGAAAATAGCGGAAGAGAGCTGGCATTGGCTAGAATTTTTCAATTAGTTTGAACTTTCTCTTATACTGGCATAATGTTCAAGCAATAAATCTTGATCACCGAAAATAGGGACATACCCTGCTATATTCAAGTCATGTGGGAATTCCCGAAAATGAGCAATCATATGAGCCTGCGATGCGAGATGCAAGCCGATAACGGATTCAAAAAATCTTTCTTTGGATTAGGAAAGAATGTTAAAAACGTATGTATATTTTGCGCAACTGAAGAAAATAGAGTCGGAGACTCTTCTCAAGCCAGATAGGAGTGAGACAATCTATACTTTCGCTGGATTATTCCAATGAGAAAAGATTAGAGTTATTCCGGAAATACCCTTAGAATATTAAACAGTCTTTTGATTTGCCACTTAATCAGAATAGAGGTCGCCTCAGGCTCAATATGTAGATTTTGCGGTGAGTAGAATAAATAATCAGATAACATTGTTGGCACTTGTGGGGCATTAATGCATTTAATGGTAGGAGGAAAATCTGAATATGTATGGAGTTAAAGGCAGATTCTTATCCCTTATTCCTACTAACACTGATTGCAATACGTCACATTATACGTTGTAGGGATACCCTAGACTGTGGGCTGCATGCTATCTCCTCTACACGAAAATAATACCTCACGGATATGTAGGAGAAACTATTCAAAGTTGAGATGAAAGCTGTCGTCATCACACGAAAACAATGTGAGAACATGTTGATATAACATCCAACCCAACTTCTGCTGCTTCACGTCTCTTTCATTTCGAAATCTGGTGGTTCTTCCTTTCTGGAATTCAAAAGGAACTGCATGGATATGGTGGTGCTTACTTTCCAACTCTGCATTGGAACTAAGATCCGATTGTATTCAATACAATGTTAAGTCTATACAGCTGCTATTTGAGCAGTGAGAACGTGTACGCAACTACAACAAATGTCGGTTCAATAGAAACTTTACAAACCGTTGTCCATACACAATCCTTTTGGTGTATCCATATAAGCAATGAGGCTCTGTGGATTGCTGTGAACCAGACAGGAAATCTAACACTTGTATGGCGTTGATCTTGCTTCGTCAGTGCAAATGTTTTTATTCATTGGACCCTTTAGTCAGGCTTACAACCCAGCTTTTCATCCATGAGTGGCAGGACCTACAATTTAGTTGCACTCCGATCGACAGATTTTTGTGCAACTTTTCATGGCAAATTCTGTTTCGGACTTCAAATCTCATATGCTGTAGAACATTTGGAATAAGAAGCATTTAAATATAAAGACTTCTAGGCATTATGGCTTGTAATGTTTTCAAAGTCTTTGTAGCTTGTACTTGAAAGCCAGACGGCTCTACATCACTACGTCACAGGTCACTCTTTCTCATTGACGTCACATCTCACGTCTCACGTCAAAATGAAACTGTAGCTAAAACTTATGGTGCTCTAGTTTTCTATACGGGGGTGTTCCATATAATCAGATTTTAAACAAAAAGTAGTCGTGTTTCGCTAAATTTTTTAATGTATAAAGTTTCTTGAAGACCTGTTTACACTGGAGCGAATATCTTCTGTAGAACTGTTCTTTTGTGTTTGGGTGACATTGCCCTGGTATACGCAGTGAAATATGGAGAGTCTCTCGTAGCAGAGAAGTCTCTGTTATACGATTGCATATTGGGACCAAAATAGCATCTTGCAAGAGCAATTCCATGCTTCATCTCTAGACTGCGTGTACTGGGGAGCATATGTGCCTCTTCTCAAAACTGAAGACGTAGAAATACCTATCCAGGGAACCTGTTTTTAATAGTGAAGACTGACTTCTGTTTTTCTGAGTAAAATCTGTGTTTGAATCTTTACTCGGCCATTATAGTCTGGCCATAATAAAATGTTTCTTAACAAACAAGAAACTGTTTTAATCCTTTGATTAATAATTTCTGTGTGTGTTTTTTTAATCCTTTGATTACCACAAAAAAATTTTTTTCTCCTTTCTTTTGGCAGTTTTATAGCCGACGATTAAAATATGTTTTGAAGGCAATTCAATCAATTGCCTCGCTCGCGAAACATCTTTACAATTCAATTCCTTCATATTGAAGCGTTTTAATCAATAAAACAAGTCGAGCAAGGAGTTCCTCTATTCATATGTATGTACAATGGACGGACAGACTGACAGACGGTGGCTATAACAGATATTGTTAGCGAGTGTGAAAGTAAATTTACAAACATTAGGTGGCCTGCCTGTGAGTGGTTGTTTGTTTCTTTTATTTTTTCATTAAAAAAATCGAATTTTTTTCATCTTACTTCTCGTATTAATGGGCTAAGAAAATGAAAACGACCCTCATACATATGTAAACATACACACAAACACACACATTTATATGCAAATGTAGACATACATTTATAGCCACAGCGATTTAATTTAAGACATGGCCAACGACGATTAACCAAACAAAACGTTACAAGCGTTACGTGGCAGTCGTCCCCAAAGGCACTACCACCAACACCACAAAACTAAACAACAACAGTGGCAATAATAATAGCAGCTACATTTTGTTAACTGACTATCTGTCTGTCCCTCAGTCCGTCTGTCTTCTCTTCAGTCTCTTGGCCACTCAGTGTATGGATATCCCAGAGATATCCCAGGCTGTCTTGTCTGATTGCCTTTGGCTTTTAATGCAACACGTAGTATAAGCGGCTCAGCATGTGGCTAAGCCGATCATAATTCTTGTTTGTCAGTTTCAACCTGAGCTATAGAGGAGACCAGAGCAGTAGCTTTTGTTCAATTCTTTCTTTCGCTTTTTTTTTTGTTTTGTTTTGCTGCTGCTTTAATAAAAAAAACAAAAATATGATCTTGTGTTGTTGTTATTATTATTGTTATTGTATTATGAAAGACAAAAGTGAAACACCATTTGTATAGAAAATATTTGTTCATGTGTCAAGTGACTTGAGGCAATTTGCTCCTACTGTGGGCATAAAAATGAGCTTCTTCTTCTGCATTGTCTTCTTTCTAACCTGCTTAAAACTTGGGCTGCTTCCATACCATACATACACTGGCAACCAAGCCAAGCAAAATAACTAACCATCGAGCATTGCATTGTTGCATCATGTGGCAGCAGCCTTGGCCGCAGCAGCAGTTAAAAAAAATTTGCATCAGAATGTAATTTAGCTGTGAAGTTATAAATTTTCACGATGAGTTCTATTAACGCTCAGCTTTAACTAAATATCTCTTGCTGTTCTTCTTATTCCTTCTTATTCTCCTTTTTATTCCTTCTTATTCTCCCTTGTCCCTTATGTTGCCTCTCCTTTCTTTCCGTTTTTTTATGTTTGTGCTGCTTCTTAGGCTTGTTGCAGCCCACGTTGAAGCCAGGGTTTACAATAGCGCAGAGTAGAGAGTGTGTTGTGTGTCTCTTTTATACCTGTATACTGTGGCAGACATTATGGAACCAATAAGACGTGCTTGAAGTTCTGTCTGCAAAGGAATGCTTGTGTATTTCATTTGTTTTTCGTTTCGTTTTTCTTCTGCTTAAGCCATGGTTATACTAACGATGAGCTAACGGTTGAATTGACACTTTGACGCTACAATTCTTTAACAGAGTTTAACTCCCAGAAGTTTTATTTCAAACAAATTCTCAAACATGTTTACAATCCATCCTGATTTTCAATTCATCAATTCAATTTTAAAGCCTTTAAACTGTCTGCTATCGAAGAGCCAATAGAGGAACACGCATTTAAACGCTGTTTTCAATACCATCTTGGGAAAAAGTACGACGCCTTTAAGTAGTTCTCTTCAATATTAAGAAAATAAATTAAAGAATATAAGACAAGCCGGTCGTGTTGGTTGGTCGATAATTTTTTCGTTTTTCTTTAGAAAATCCATGTTTTCGATAAGTATGGATTTCATTTGTATATATTTCAAGTTCACATTTATCGATAAAATTACATTAAAAGTCAATGTTACCAATAACTTTGCTATAGAAATCTATGTTATCGTTATTATGTAGAAAATATGTGTAATCGATTTTCTATTTAATATCGATAAGTCTTCTAAAGAAATATTTGTTATCGATAAATTACCTAAAGAAAACCGATGTTATCCATAAATTTCCAATAGAAAATCTATGTTATCGATAAATTTCCTGCAGAAAATGAAGACGTTTTTAAGTTATCGATCAATTTTCTATTTAATATTGAAGTGTAAAAAATTTTGCCACAGAAAATCTTTGCTATCGATAAGTTTTCTAAAGAAATATTTGTTAGCGATAAGTTTCCTATAGAAAACCCATGTTATCGATAAATTTCCTATAGAAAATCCATGTTATCGAAAAACATTTCCTATAGAAAATCCATTTTTTTAGAAAATCTAATTTTCGATAAGTATGGATTTCATTTGTATATATTTGAAGTTCACATTTATTGATAAAATTACATTCAAAGTTCATGGTATCAATAACTTTGCTATAGAAATCTATGTTATCGTTATTATATGGAAAATATGTGTAATCGAAGACATTTTTAAGTTAGCGATTAATTTTCTATTTAATATCGATAAGTCTTCTAAAGAAATATTTGTTATCGATAAATTACCTAAAGAAAACCGATGTTATCGATAAATTTCCTATAGAAAATCTATGTTATCGATAAATTTCCTGCAGAAAATGAAGTTATTTTTATGTTATCGATCAATTTTCTATTTAATATTGAAGTGGAAAATATTTTGCCACTGAAAATCTTTGCTATTGATAAGTCTTCAAAAGAAATATTTGTTAGCGATAAATTTGCTATAGAAAATGTATGTATGTTATCGATAAATTTCATGTAGAAAACCCATGTTATCGATAAATTTCCTATAGAAAATCCATATTATCGATAAATTTCCTAAAGAAAATCCATGTTATCGAAAAAAATTTCGTATAGGAAATCCATATTATCGATAAAACTCCTATAGAAAATCCATGTTATCGATAAATTTCCTATAGAAAATCCATGTTAATGATAAATTTTCTCCATAAATCCATGTTGTCGATATCTACCCCTCTATAGCCAACAAGTTCGAAGTTGTATTGGAAAAATCAAAGCGAAAATAGCAAAAGAGAACTGGTATTGGCTATCATTTTTCAAATAGTTTTCAATGAACTTTCTGAGAAACGTCCGCTTATACTGGCATAATCTTAAGACAATAAATCTTGATTAGCGAGAATTGTGATCGAAATCGGAAAAGAAAACAGTCACAGTCATATTTGTCTTTCTCTGTTCAGTTTAGTTTTCCAGAATGATAAGAGTTGCCATCTGTCATTGTATAAAAACCACGCCATGAGGGTTGCTGCATTGTCCTACAGTTTTCAGAGATAATGCTCTGATCTGACCATGAAGTTCGTTGCAAATGTTCCGTTCTACGAGGATAGCGAAAATCTAGGGCTTTCTAAATGGATTACTTGGAGAGAATTGAAGTCACTTAATTGGTATCTTTCTTTCAGTGAAAGTACATCAACATTACGAGCTGGTAGTGATGTATGCCGATGAGGCTTAAGGCAAAAGCATTTGAAAGATGGTCCTTTCAGTTTCACTTCTCTATACGAACAGTAATCTCCCTCAAACTTGTGTGTGTTCCAATGAAATTTTAGCACTTGAAACCAAAATGTTTGAAGGCATTTTTATGGTTCCTGAAGATCACTTTTGTGACTCCTATCCATATGGATAAATTCTATTTTTCTTTTTGAGTGCTTTTAAGTATGTTTAGTAGTAGAAGGTGTTGTTAATTCAATTCTCCTTGAGGAGAAGACTTAAGCTTGGAATTAATAGTGACCCAGTGTCTTTAATTGCAATAAAACTACAGAAAATACGTGTTTTAAGCTGTTGGAAATTATATCAACAGAATATTTAACGCTGCCATTAAAATTGGGGTCTTTACACTTTTACTTTTCATTGAAGCCAATTAAAAAAGGGATTTTAAAATCGAAATACATACTTTTGAAATACTTGGGGTCTGTTTATGGAACTAGAAGAAGTAGTTAAATACACAATTTTATGGCATTTTACGCCGCAGGACATTTACGAAGCGTAACTGTCGCCAAACAAAGTTGATAACGTTTTAAGAGCTGCTGGTTTTATTTAAAAACAAGAAGAAAAAAAACACGTAAAGTAAGACAAAAAAACAAATGAATTTTGAATTGGAAGTGAAATGAATTCTCACATTTTAAAAACAGCCACTATCACAGTCACAGTCACAGCCGCAACAAATCTTAAACGGGCGGATTAAAAATATTTCAGAAAAATATGCACGCAGGTACAGATTCTTGCAGTTTTTTTTTTTTATAAAAAATTATGATTAATAAAATGAAATAAAAGAGAAACAAAACAAAAAACGTAAAGAAGAATTTGGAACACTGACTGTCATAAGTTTGGCTCAGCTCAGCTATAATAGAAGCTGTGTGGAGAAGAGAGTAGTATCCCCCCTCCCTTTTGAGCTGTTAAGTTGGTTCAGAGTTTTAATCCTTATTAAGTGCCACATGCATCCTCTGTTTTACTTTCAATGTTACCACTGACATATAAAATACCTGTGAATGAGGACAGACAGACAGACAAACAGACAGACATACAGACATACAGACATCATACGTACATACGTAAAGTTTAAACATGTGCAAATTGATGTTGATTGTCGTCCACTACACTATATACTTTGTATAGAAATTCTTACAATATTTTCGTTCGTTGGGATTTTTAGCTTTTTTAGCCACAAAACAAAAAAAAAACAAAAAAACACAAAAACTGTCATAATCATGAGCAGAAGAAGTCTTTTATGATTGTGATGGTTGTGGCGATGATTCCCAGCTACTAACATTACCAAGTAACAGTAGGTGCATCCCTGCTGTTTCGAAAATAATCAAAAAGTTCAGTGTCTTTACACAAATTGGGCCATGTTGTTGTTGCGTTTTATTTTGCATTTAATTTTTGGCAGTGCAAGTATTTCTTCTTTTACTTCTTCTTCTTTCAACAAAATTTTTAATAAAAATTTTAAAACTCTCGGCGACTTATGGATGCCCGAAATTAAAAAAAGAGTACCGAGAGAGGCAAAAAATAAACCCAAAGGCTCTAACAAAGGACTTTAACGCGATTGGAAAGAGTTAAAAGAGTTGTTAAAAGTTTACTGTTGTGATAACACATGACCTCGATGCCACAGAACACATTGCCAATGTCTGGTTAATCGCCTTTTGAAACATAACTCCCTTAGAATCAATCTGAAAACCAACCGGAAAGTTTTATGAATTTGGTAATCGATTAGATATCTAGGTTATCGAAAAAGCGTGAAGTGGCTGGTCTTCAAATCGATCTTGATAATCAGCCAGAGTTTTATGAATTTGGTAATCGATTAGATATCTAGGTTATCGAGAAAGCGTAAGGTGTCTGATCGTTAAACCAACCGATCTTGAAAACCATCCAGAGAGTTTTATGAATTTTGTAATCGATTAGATATCTAGGTTATCGAGAAAGCGTAAGGTGTCTGATCTTCAAATCAGCCGATCTTGAAAACCATCCAGAGAGTTTTATGAATTTTGTAATCGATTAGATATCTAGGTTATCGAGAAAGCGCGAGGTGTCTGATCTTCAAACCAGCTGATCTTGAAAACCAGCCAGAGAGTTTTATGAATTTTGTAATCGATTAGATATCTAGGTTATCGAGAAAGCGTGAGGTGTCTGATCTACAAACTCCACAGAAGTTATTTGTACCTCCTTATGTATACCGACTACGCGATGCCTACAAAACAAGATAGACAATAAAACAAGAAGGTACCTCAACCCAGCTATCAATAAATACCGCTGGCTTGTGTTAACGGAAGTAGGGTAAGGCAAGACCATGCTTGATCCATGAAAAATTGAAACAAAACTGCCATGAGTGTAGATCAAGAGAATTTCGAAAGTTACTCAACATTCTAGAGTTGGTAGCTGTTCACGAATTACATTCGCTTGCCGATTGGCTGGTAGAGAGAATAGAAATGCTACTCTTACTCAGAATCAGTTTCGATGTGAGAATTGTGAACTGAAACACACTGCAGTAGTCTGAGAGGCAAGTATTGCTCTCCTGCTCTTCTTCTTTAAAAATCCGTTCTTGATCCATCTGTATACCATGTTTCAGAGACTAGGCAGATTAGAGTTTACTCTAATAATTTTTGTTACTAAGTCTCGTAGTAATTCCAAACTTAGAGAACGTACTGGTTCTGACTAGATGACAGCTAAGAAGGGAGCTGTCAATCAATCGTTTCCTCTAAATCCTGTAATAAATTACTCGTTAGACTTGTCTCCCATCAAGCCATCCATATACTCCAATAGAGCCTTCTGTGGACCAGTTCTCTGTGTTCGTGCTAAGCCATCACACATCTTTATATCTTATTCAACTCCACTTCAGCTGTATACAATTGTTTCTATTTGTTCAACAAATTATCCCAGAGGTCACTCTCTATTCGACCATCCACTTTATAAATCGTGGATTGCAGCTCTCGGGATTAACCTACAAGCTGTCTGCATGTCATTATGACATGTCTGGCCTTGTCTGACATGCTCTCTTTATAAGCTCTCCATGTCAATTTACTCTCCAGCGCTTTTCCTAGACATTTGATCTCCATTTTATGTGATTTTATCCCACACGGGTGTTGAATATTCTTCAATTTTGGGAAGTTTCCATGAGAGTATTGTGATGTTGCCTGGGGTTTATTCTCAGGAACACTGCTATGCACCAAGACCTCTTTGAATGCTGTTGCAAAGAGTCTCTTCGTGCTTGGCTTCAAGGCTATATCATCTGCATATCCTTGGCACAGTCAATGCCCGCCTCAGATAGTTTTGTCAATAGCTCATGCACAACCAGACTTCAAAATAGTGGTGAAAGGACACTACCCTGTTGGGATCACCAAGTTGTGCTGACCGTTGTGGTTTCGTTTCCACTGCTATGTTTTCGCAGTTGAAGTGTATAGAACCTCTGCCATCTGTCTGTCTATCTCTTCCATCTAATGACCAACTATTCATGATGTTGTGAGAAACGTTATCGAATACGTCTCCAATGTTAAGCAAAGCACATATGGTTGAATAGTTTACATTCAAGGCCACCTGAATAAGTATTTCCGAAATACCGTTCTCTGCTAAGTCCTGTATAAACCGCCTACATCAGCGCCATTATATTCCATACCGAACACAGAAAATCTTAACATTTTTTTCTTTATTGTTTTGACACTTTTTGAATCACATTTTCGTTGATTAACGCAATAAACGAGCGCGAGTAGTTTTGCTGTACAAATAATTGAAAAACAAACACCAAAGCCGCCAGCCAATTGATTGTAGTGCGTTAGAAAATGAACGTCATATGCTGCATAAATCTCTTTTTAAGGATTACGCACAGGCACACATAGTTTGTAAGCCTATAGCCATTCCATAGACTTACTCCCTCCCAGCTATGGTTCGTATGCCATTTGGGGCAAAACAGTCGTAAAGCAATTTGCTTAAGCCGTCATAAAATTAAAGTTTATTACACAACAGCCCAACCAGCCAGCCAGCCCGACCAACCAGCCAGCTAGTCAGCCAGCCATTATCGTAAGGAACATGAGTGAATAAATGAATGAATGGTTCCACATACATGGTGGCGGACGAGACTAAATAGACGGGGTGAAAAGACGAAACAAAGAATAACTTGATCCACTCGTTCATTGTTGTCGTGTTGTTATAATAAAATCAACAAAAGAAAACGTATTTGTAACTTTAAGCAGTTGACTATTGGACTGTGGGGGACTATGACTATTCATTCGTTCATTTCAATTTAATTTCATTGCTTTCGTTCATTCGTTCTATTCGTTGTTCTCTTCCTCGACTATTCTTAAATCAAAATGAAGCAAAAAAATGAACAAAAACTAGAAAAGAAATTGTAGTGACTTGCGTTCATTCACATTGAAATTCTTGCATAAATTTTATAGAGTGTATACAGGCGTTTTAGGGTGCCCCTTGAAGAAAATTTCTTTATAATCGATTATTGTTCACCATCATTTGATTAGTTTTTAAAAGCATTTAGAAAACAGACAGATTTATTGAATTAATTTGAGAGTTTATGAACGAAATGGTTCCTCTATCCATTTCTAGCTTTTGTTTTATATCGAACGTCCCCGGCCTCATACTAACCCACCCTCACCCGACCGCGGAGGTCTCGTCCCCATTACGTAGGGACACGTACACACTACAGTCCGGACTGTAGCGGGTAAGGGAAAAGTATTGTCAACGAGAACATAAATCAGCTACAGAACTTAATCACAAGCTGAATAAAGTAACAATAAACAGGAACTACCTATGACAAGAACGAAAATACATTTTTATATAAGCTAGCTTTATAGGAATACAGATGTACAGACCACTAAAAGTCAACACTTACGCCATCTGAAAGAAAATTCTGAATAGAATAGGGCTCTCGGGCAAAAAGACAACATAAACTCAGGACTTAGTTTAACTAGAAGACATAGAAGAAGATCTTTTCATAGGCGAAAGAATGCGAGGCGGGTCAAATAGGTCGCCGCAATGACTGACAAAAGTAATATGTGGATGAGTCTAAAATGCAGTACAAATCGGAAATGGAAAAATAGAATTCAGGAGGCAATTCCAAGGTGATACAAATAAAATACTCTCTCGGACAATTAACCTCAATGAACTGACCATTTAAGATTGAATTACCTAAACACGAGAGGTCGTATAGGAAATGGAAACGAAGACCTCTATGCCAAAAGGGAAACTTATTCCATCTTTAGACCTTAACAGTAATCGACTTAGCGAGGACTTGAGGAAATGGTGAACGTCTGTCGTGAAAAAATATTGGGATTTGATGCGGGGAGAGTAAACCTTCCTAAAAAAATCGGAGAAATTTATAGATATACACGTCTTCAACAAGCACTAAGCAGATTTTGCAGTGAACAGGCAGAGTCTATGTGCCACTTGACTACCAGCTGCATTGCATATGGTAGTGGGAAACAGATCTATGGCGGCTATAGCTAGAATAATGGAAGACAAATTCATTCGGAGGCATCGTGACCTAACAAATTGAATGGCTGATAGCTTCCTTTTTTTTACCAGTAAGTTTTACACTTTAGAAAATGCTTCGCAATAAGACTGACAGGTCAGACAGTGAATGGAGCAATTTGGAGGCTACATACTGTTGTTATAAAAAGAACATTCCTCGGTATATGGATGGCTAATAAGAATAGATAGTGCAACTGGGGCGGTGTGTTCGGTATTAAGAGTGAAATATTTGGAGTATATGCTTAAATGCTAGAGCATCCTTGAAGTAGAAGTCTAACAGTCGAGCTACTGTCCGTACACTTGCCGCCGTCATGTGGTAATTCACGCAGCTTCCTCTCAGTAGCCTTCTGGTAAAAGCTTTGAGAGTAAATAAAAAAAGTTCTTAAAATTTACTGCGCCACTCATGGATAAAACTAACACATACGCACAACATGGATAGTGTGAGAACCTAGGTTGTAATCGCGACTAAAGAGTTGTAATGTCGAATTAAGTAATTTCCGGATGTTTGCTACATACCGAATGACATCTTGTAAATGATAGATTGTAATCTTGCCTGGGGTTTATTCACAGGACAACTGCCATGCACCAAGACCTCTTTGAATGCTGTCGCAAAGAGTCTCTTCATGTTTAGCCATCACGGGCTATATCATCTGCATATTCTTGGCACAGTCAGTGCCCGCATGAGATAGTTTTGCCAATAGCTCATGGACAACCAGACTTCACAATAGTGGTGAAAGGACACTATCCTGTTGGGATAATTTCCGGATGTTTGCTACATACCGAACGACATCTTAACTTCGTCAGGACACTAGGATTGGGGTTGACATTACAGAAGGAGAGCAGTATTCGCGACAATTATAATAGAAAAGTGCTGTTAAACCCCTAGTTTAAGCCAATTAAACGTGGAGTATTAAATCAATTAAAAAATCGCTTATTTAAGCGACACCCTTATTCGTGTTTATTACGAGTGTTTGTTGGATTAAAGCAATAAAACGTTGGTTTTGCTTGGGTTGTATTGGCATACGTTTTATGCGGCAACACAACAGCTAAAATCCAATTGTTTGGTCAATCTAATGCGAAATTATGGCCAAATAATCATAAAAAATCAAAAGAATAAAGGAAAGAAAAGAAAAATTAAATTAAAAAAACAAACAAACAACAAAAATGAAATAAGCAGACAGACAGACAGACAGACAATCAAATAAAGCAAAATAACATAAAAAACAACAACAACAAAGGCAAGCATAACAAAAAAAATTTGTGTTTCTCAGTTGGTCTGTCTTATTTTGTTTGCAAAACAACGTCGTCTATCGGGGTAAGGCAAGCCAAGCCAGAGGGGTGGTTTAAGAGAATTCCTTTCTTTAAATCCAAGCCAATAGCAATTAAGTAATTAATGAATACCAAATTCCGGAAAGGATTAATCATCCGGCACCCTTCTATTCTATTTTTTTGTTTTCTGTTTTGTTTTCAAGTGGTATTGACCGAAAATTTATTCATTAGCGCTCAAGTATTTAAACCCATTAAGCAAGCAAACAAATAATGAACAAAGGCAAGGGGGCACGATGCAAATAGCGGGCCGAATGTTGTATGAAAATTATGAAAAACAAATTTAAGGAAGATTGTTATGACTGTAACATGGATTACTTTGACAATAAAAAAGGCTTACAAGGCTCTAGGATGTCCATCCCATTCCTTTACTACTACCAGTGAAGGTTTAATGGTCCGTTTATTTATAAAAAGGAAAGTCATACACAGCTATTGTTAAAGATGACAGAGACTATAAGCTGCTGATGACTTTTTAAATAAACACTATGACTGGACATTTACATATCAGGAGCATACTCTATGCCCATTGTTAGCCGGTCCCCCCTTCTCCTACCAGAGTTATTAGAATTCCATTTTTTTTTTTTGCTTTCTTCCGCTTTCTTTATAAAGGGATGACCCTTGTCTTTCTATTGTATTTAGGCCTGCTTGTTAGCTCAAGTATGGGTCACTGTCTGCCCGGCTGTTGCTTTGTTTGTACCAGCCACTGTTTGTGCAAAATTCTCAAATCTATGCTGTTTGCTGCTGCCTTGTGTTGTGTGTTAAATACACTTCTCCATGGGATTAAATGGAAATTGTTTAAGACTCAACTCGACTCACCCACCATTCCACCATCCACATCACACTCTTGCCTTTACAAGGGTTAAATATTCATATTCATGGCCTAATGCCAAAGCACTTCTTCTTCTCTGCGTATTACAAAAAGGGTTTCAAGTTGTTGTTAAACTTTATGTCGGCTTGCTAGCATTCGGCAGATTGTTTAAATATTTATTTGACTGGTCTTGGCATTTAAAGTGGCGATGATGGTGTTGAGATGGTGATGATGATGATGACCCAATAAATAGTTTCGAGATGAAATCACTTTCAGCAACAAATACTTTTAAACAATTACTACAACCAACTGCAACAATAAATACAATTAAATGAAGTGCAAATAATGTTTAATAATCAATAGAATGTTAAATATTCCGTATGGGATTTTAAATTGACCTCGTTTTTCTTAAGAGGCTTTTAAAGCGGGTGGTGTGTGGACTGTAAAGGGTAGTGCCAAGCAAATGAAAGTGGATGCAACAGTTTTGAGGGGGAGATGCTAAAGGTTTCAAGTGGCAATGACAGAAAAGCAAACAAGATTTTCTAAACAATCATAAACGGAAACTTCTATAGATTTAGAGATGAGTTCCAAACCCAAGATACAGTACGATAGTGTGTGCACAGTACTCTAGGCCAAGCTGTTTGGAATTACAAACAGACATACACACATAATTGGTCATTACAACCCTTCAGTTAGGACTGCGACCTAGCTTCTCACGCTACTAATGTATGTATGTTGTGTGTCTTAATTTTATACATGATTGGCGGGACCTAGAGATTTTTGCCAGAAATCTGCTGAGAGGAAGTTGCCCAAGAAATATTTGTTTCATATTTCGTTTTGTTGGAGATGTCTGACCTGTGGTTTGACCGGCGGGCGCAGATGAAATAGTTGGGAAACAGATTACGTCGAAAGATTCGGAGATTGTCAAGATTAGGACAGGTTAGATTAAACTGAAAGCCGCTTCACCGGATACAGTTTACTTGGGTCCTGTAAGATCCCATTGTAACACCGATATTATCGATTCCGCCATGTAATTACAGCTCCTAGTTGGTATCTCTCAACCATTTCAAGAATCTTACAAATCGGCTTTGGCTTGCCAAATTCTGGGTGTCCAGGAATTCTCCTTCTAAGGTTCGCAAGTGCCAGACCGTGACAGAGAAGATGTTCTCGAGTCTCATATTCTCCCTAATCGTTGCAGCTTTTGTAGAATTCATAATAAGGTATTCTTAGCGTAAGCACCAAGAAATCAGTAGCTAGATATCACTGCTAAAAGGTTTCTCCGATGGAATCTTGTTAGGTTCAATACAATTTCATATCGGGCCAGATCTGTCTGGTGTTTCAACAACTGCGTTCATTATCCCATCTTACCTTTGCCAATGAATGGAGTTTTTGTGAGACTATTTGTTTGCCGCTCTCGGTAGAGGAGCTCTTATTCCATTCCATATGCTTCCTTATCGTTTCAGCTTCTGTAGAAGTTATTATAAGGTATTCCTAGTGTAAGCACCAAGAAATCAGTATCGCGTTATCACCGCTAAAAGGTTTCTCAGTTGGAATCTTGTTAGGTTCAATACAATTTCATGTCTGGTCAGATCTGTCTGTTGTTAATACAAGTGAGTTCATTATCCCATATTACCTTTTTCAATGAATGGAGTTTTTGTGAGACTATTTGTTTGCCGCTCTCGGTAGAGGAGCTCTTGTTCCATTCCATATGCTTCCTTATCGTTTCAGCTTCTGTAGAATTCATTAAGAGGTTTTCCAAGCGTAAGCACCAAGAGATCAGTGTCTCGTTATGACTGCTAAAAGGTTTCTCCGATGGAATCTTGTTAGGTTCAATGCAATTTCATATCGGGTGAGATCTGTCTGTTGTTAATACAAGTGAGTTCATTATCCCATCTTACCTCTGCCAATGAATGGAATTTTTGTGAGACTATTTGCTAGCCGCTCTCTGTAGAGGAACTCTTATTCCATTCAGGAATTAATTTGAATTTTCGTGGCGTCAACTTTGGCAAGTGCTTTGGCCTTCGATCCTTATATGAATCTTAGGGCATTGACAAAACTTTTCCATTTCGATCTATCCATTGCAATACTCTTAACTTTGGCATCAGTTTGCCGTTGCCTTATGTGGACTAAGAACTCTACCTATTCTACAAGTTTCTTGATGATTTTAATCAACCGTATTTCGGTTAACATTGAGCAGCGGTTTACTGAGATGAGTCTGGTCTTCTCTGTACTTTTATGTGTAATGTGTGGTGTTTAATGTGCTGCACGCCACAGATTGGTTTTTTTTTGCGATTCGCAAAAGTAATCCAAATTTTAAGGCAACAATGATGATTGTATATAAGTTTACGAATGTTTAAGGTCCTCCAAACTTTCGTAAGGTCCTTAACGAGTCGGCGTTTGGCCGTCATTACACTATCCAACAGAATATTAAATCAGTAGCAGGGACACTACGTTATCCTGTCGAACACCAGTGCCCATCTCATCTCTGAACCCAGATTCTTTAATAATTGGACAAGTTTATGTGGCACATATGTGGCTTGTGGACTAAAAGCTTTTTTAAAGTCTTTGTAGACAACACACAGAGGAGATGTCCATTGGACTGACTGTAGGTAGGTAGGTATAGGTGGCTGCCCATTCAAGAAATACTTTTGGATGGACTCACTTAGGCCGCATTGGACCCATTATGCTACCACAGTTATCTGTTATCCCCTAATCTCGAAACCACTCGGAGCTCCTGATGAAGCGATTCAGGCTGCCAATGTCAATCCTTGACAGTTCCTTCAGATCATCCATGTAGTAAGTACCCAAGTACTTCCTTCTCCTTTGGCAAACAGCCGGGCATGTACCCAGCAGGTGAGGAATACTCTCAGCTTCTTCCTCATCCCACTGTTCTACGATTACTCTTAATGAGCTAAAGCGGTCAATAAACATACATATCAAGGGAAGCTTCAATCGCTTCGATTCGATTCGTTTTCAATGATTTTTTTAAATTTACAACGAAGTAGCTGGTTGGGTTTCACATCCGTTTCTAATGCTTGGGCTACCAGCGTTGCTATCACGGGCATGCTTTTATAAAGAGAACATATGTTTAGATACCTGAACCATGGAATTTCTATGGAGAAAGAATGGATGACCAAACTGATCCTTAGGGTATCAACTTTAAATGGAACTGAGTGGTGGATCACAGTGGCTATATGAATGGCGACATCTGTGATTTTCAATCGAAATTACAAATGGAGGACAAACAACTCTTATAGGCTCGGAGTGGAGATCTAGTTAATCATATACGGCTACGAGTGATGTATGGTAACGCTCTCCTTGAGCACTGAGATGAACCAATCAACCACTTTAGTTCCTTTCCGAAAATTACTTATCTCTGCTGAATGTGACCAAAAAAATCTATTTTCACTAGGAAACAGTGTAGCTACGAACAGCTAGCCTGGCCATTATTTATTTTGAACTTGAGACGATTTTCGCTTAAAACATTAGAAAACTTTGGTTGTGAAAACATTGATTTTAAAATCCAAAAAAAAATCCCTTCATTCGATAACTGACTGCTTATCTCCAATTACACGATTAATCATAATTAATAACCAGCTATTGTTTGAGGATTGACTTGGCCTTTCAATACAAAATATTTCTTTATTTCGTCGTTGTGTGATGAAAAATGTTTAGAAAACAAATAAATATTGTTAACCAACGACAACGACGACAACGACGACGACGACGACAACGATGGTATTTTGAAAGTTATGACAGACGACGCTCCACTAAAAGATTTGAATAATCGGATGCTATTTCTAAAGACAAAGGGCCGTAAACGGGGTTTTAATTAAAATGACCAACCAACCAACCAAACAACCCGACAACACTTTAACGTTGAGGTAAACGAAAACCAAAGACTTGAAAAGAAAAAAAGTGTGAAAAAGTTCAAGGGGTGCCTATTAGAAAAATAAAACAAATCAAGTTACCATAAATAAAACTTAGAGACGTGAAGAAGAAAAAAAAGGTGCTGTTTTGTTATGTAAATGCCATGTGAGCCAAAAATAAATCAGTTACACTGGTGGCTGGCAGTGAAAATTTCAAGTGACTTAAGCAAGATAAATTATCGGCTATAAATAAATATAAAAATAGTTATCGAGTGTCTACATACATAGTTATCGAAATGACTAATTGACTTTTCATTAAAACCTTTGTTTGTTTCTTCTTTTATTTTCTTTTCCCCCCCAATTGTTTGTCATTTTCAGCAGCATTGTTTTGGATTTATTGGCCAGCGTAGCAGCAACAGCAGCAGCAGCAGCAAGTCGTCTTGAGCCCTGCATTAAACGTATTCACACAACAATTCGTCGTGTTGCCATCGATTCTATGATTGTCAGCCCAGAATGATGGAACATATTCCATCAATATCACTCTCTGGGATATCGTTAGCACATCCACTCTCTATCTCAACGGGACAGACACTCACCAATCATTTCGGCAATAGTTCAGCAGCGGTTAGTTCTTCAACGGGCAGCTCTCACATTGAACAGTTAGCAGCGGCTGTACATCATCATCATCACCAGCAACATCAACAGCAACAACAGCAACAACAGCAGCAACAGCAGCAACAACAGCAACAGCATCAACATCATCACAATAGCCATTTGCAACAGACGGCGTCCGCGGGAAACAGTCACTTGGCCTTGAATTCCTTGTGTGGCCAGCACACGGGAGCAACCAATCTGTCAGCCCATAGTAATACGGTAAGCAGTAGCACTTCAGCTGCCCAGCATTTGCAACAAAACTCTACGGCTCATAATTATATACTGCATCACGCCGCTTCTGCTGGCGGTTTGGCACATTCCAGCAGTCATTTACACAGCACATCAGCGGCGGCTCACAGCAACAATTCTCCATCTTCCCTGCACTCACACCGGTCATTGGCTTCACTGCGACACGCAGAGCATTTAAATCACAATCACACGCACTCGTCATCAGTGGCGGGCGGCGATAACAGTTCGGTGGCATCCTCGACGGCAGCAAATTCTTCAGCTATGGCTGCAGCAGCGGCTGCCCACTTGCATCACAGTGCCCAGTCTTCGCCCATGACAAATTTACATCAGAATATGGGCAGTCTCATGAATAGTGGAGGCAGTGCTAGGTAAGCTTAAAAGCACAACCCCCCAAAATGTTCTTAAAGCGTGTTAATTCCTTTCATTTTTCTTCTTCAGTGATGTCTTCTTTAGCCTGATGATACAAAACACAACGAAACGTCAAAACGAAGAGCATATAAAACGTCCAATGAATGCATTTATGGTGTGGTCTCGACTACAACGACGAAAAATCGCCCAAGACAATCCGAAAATGCATAATTCCGAAATATCAAAGCGTTTGGGTAAGTAGAACTTTTAATTGTGAAAACCTACTGCAAAAAGCCTTTAGCAAATGGCAACATTTTGACAGGTTGGCAATTCGATTGTTTGACAATGACATGAAAACTTTGTTGCAACACACTTCCTTCTCAATCAAGTAAGAGACAATGAAGCTTATAAATATTTTGACCTAAGCATTTCAGCTAATCTCTCTCTCCCTCTCTTTCCCTCTCTCTTCTTATCATCGCGTATTATCTATTAAATTAAGTGAGTGAGTGTGCACACACTAGGTTTACAATGAATATTCAATTAAAATGAAACCCTCAAAATACGCCATAATCATTGGCACACTTTCCGTTTCTCTTTCTCTCTCTCGCGCGCTTTTTGTGCGTCCTTTTAATTCCCACACTTTGTTGGAACTTCGGTTAACTAACATTTAATGTCTGCCTAGTCATTTTAAATTTGACGGACACAATCACAAGCTGGTTAACACATTTTGAAGATGACATCAACTGTCAAACAAAACATGACAGTATTTCGGTAGACAGATAAAGAAAGCTTAAGGGTTGCCAAATCACGCCCGAAACAAATTTAATCTTTGCTTGTCATCGTTGTTTTGTTGTTACACTCACTAGCTAGCTGCCTGCTAGTTAAGGCCGCTTAGCTAAGTGAGTGCATAAGTAGTTTGGCTTTCTACGACATATAATCCCTACTGTTATAGGCAAATGGGGTAAAAAATAGCTGACGCGTGTATTGCAAATACCAATCAGTGTCCGCTCACTCACGTTCACTCTCACTCACTCTTTGAAATTAATTTAATTTCAATTTTATTTTAACAATAGTTTGAATTTTCTTTCAAAAAACGAAAAGAAAAACTAAGAAAATAAGCCTGTCATCCAGTCAATAACGAAATAAATATAAGAGAAGGGCGTCAGAGGGAGGGGTAAGCATTTTAAGGGTTGCGTTGCCAAACATATGTTTGGTAAGCATACACACTCACATGACACGTGTCCTTGGTACTGAATTAACTACTTTTCTTATTATTTAAATCTAACTTCGACACTTTTAACTCCCTCTCTCTCTCTGTAACTCTATTTATCCTGCAACAAAGCCAAGACGTTATATCCAAAAAATTTTAGCATAACAAAAGCCTAAAATAAGAGAGAAATGATGTCTTAAAACTTTGCAAATCTATGATGATTTTCTTTCATTCATTCTGTCACAACAATGACAATCACAATCACAGTGAAATGTTGTGACAGTGACTGTTATAACAGAGATAGTAAGTGACTCACACTCACTGTTTATCGTTATAAGCGTTTTAATTTGAATTAAAACAACATTCGTAATACCTGTACAAAGATTTCGGTGATAAATATTTGCATTAATTAGCCAACCAAAGAAAATTTAAAGTGGTTGGTAAAGCGACAGGCGAAGGAGAGAGGAACAGATAGTGGCGATAGTGGTTATGGTGCGAATAAATTTGGAAAATTATTCTCATTGCTAAGCCTCAGCCGCTTAAGTCTCGGAGAATTGAAGGAATATAATCAGTATACCAACATCTACAACCTCTGAGACGGGGAATACCTTGGACTTCGCAGCTAAATTACATTCCATTTAAAGTGTGTGAATTTAAAATTGACTTCAAAGTGCTCCGAAAATAGGGCTTAATACCTATATCACTTTAAAGGATTACAGGCCAATTACAATTGACCTTTCCTACTAAAAACCACGGCGCACTCCTTGTTATCAATCGACGTTCATACGTGAATGATGATCCCCTGTGACCAGTTGATAAGATGTATATAGAAGAAGGAGATCCACTGAAACCCTTTACACTTTCTACAACAAGCGAGTGACTACCTTTCTGTATAAAGAAGGAGACCTCACAATGTGCAGCTAAATTGGGTGAAGATGATAGCAAAATTGCTGCGGGTTTGCATCCTAATACATACGATATAGAAGGACCCTTGAATATCGTAGAACTAAAGGTCATAACGTTCGTATAAGCACTATTGTAGAGGGTGGTGAACTGGATAGCAAAAATTGCTTCAGGAAAAAACAATCTAACCGACTCCCGTGCATCACTACGAAGTTAGAGCGTCGAGCCCCACAAGGAGGACACTTTCCCCAAAGAAGATGGGTTTGATAATGTACAAGTAGGGGCCTATGTAAACATAGTACATCTAACGGAAAGCAAGGATTCGAATATTTAAAACGAATATAGTGGGTAGTACTATATGATTAAGTTGCCAAAAAAAAACGGTAGACTTGTCAGCTTTGCATCTTCTAACCGCAGACGATTTCCAACGAATCTGAATATGCGGACAAGAAACAATTGGTCAATTCACACAAGGCTTTGTATCGTTGTATTCATTGTATTGTTGGAAGAACATACAACAGTGTATGATTGTTGTTGATAATTTTCATATAAAAATCCGATACACTTATACACATTTTGTCCATATGTTTTTAAAAGTTGTATTGGTTTCGTGCTATCAAATTGTGTGAATGAAAAAAATGTGTATATGTTTTCATATGTTGTGTTGGTTTCGGGCTATCAAATTGTTTGAATGCCACGAAATACACAATACAGCATAGCATTGAGCGTTCACAAACAAACAAATGTATTCAATACAACATACACGATTCAAAGTTGTGTGAATTGCCCAAATGTTAGAGGTCCGACGGCACTAGTGGTTGTAGATTTTTGCTCACATTGTACTGAAGTCCGTGGGGGCAACATGGTTAGAATACGCATGGCAGTTTCAGAATATAGAGAGACCAGCATATACGTGGAGACGACTGAATGCAGGTAGTTGCCCGAGGAACTAGCTATAGCTGACATCCGTCTGGGGCTTTGTGTATATCCTTGTACATGAAACTAGAGCTTAAAACACGCCGAACGAACGAAATTTTAAATAGCGTTGTAATTGTTAACAGTGTTAGAAGAGAGATTTTATGAAAGTTTTCAAATGCTTTAACCGCAGGAAGTTATCAGCATAGGAACGGTCTTTAACACAAGATCGCATGATCTCGGGGGCCAATAAATGTCACCAAATCGTAAGACACATTTATCTAGAAATTTCTCACGTCGTAACGTCTGAATTGTGCTATGTGGCTTGGGACATGGTCAATTTCAAACGATCATAGCACTATGAATTATCAGTAACGGGTTTTACCGGACAATTCGCCTTGCTTTCCTCAGTAGAACTGATATTTTCGGTGAAGCCTACACTGTTATACTGTGTACAGGCCTGATCCTACCTCATCGCTTCAAAATTTTATGCGCAGTCGGCCGATGATGCTTGAAAATGCTTGTTTGAATCAGCACTTCATGTTTTAACTGCTTCTAGGCCTTATACAACTGTTAAAGGATCCATATTCGTATTTGCAGATGGCAAAACCTTTCATTAAATAAATGTTACTTCTGATGGCAGGTATTTAACAGCTGATAGTGTTGCCAGAGCGGAAAATTTTAAACTGAACGTATGGAATACATTCATTCTGTATATACCAGTGCTGGCTGGTTTCGTGAGAGATATTTTAAATATCATATGGCGAGGCATACTATTTAACCTAGAGGCTGGCAATGGCAAACCTTTTTCTAAATGTTTCTAAAAGGGTTTTTCGCGTTTTATTTACTTTGAATAAATACATAAATAAAAAATTTAACCGTTAACTATGTATTCTAAAGCACTTTTGAAGCTCTCTTAATTAAAAAGCATTTAATGGTTCATAATTTCCCTCTTTCTTTTCGAAATTCGATTCAATTGAACTTAAGTGCTACTGCTGCCGTTGGTGATGCTGCCGTTGTTCAATTTTCAAATTCAATGATTTCCTCTCGTTATTTTTCATTGTTGGGAAACCCCAAGTTATTCTAGTACACAGGGCCAGACGACTACTTTTTAAGGCACAACTATACTGCTTATTTTCAATTAAAGCAAATTGCCAATGTTGTTGTTGTTATTATTTGTGTAACAATATTTGTTATTGTTATTATTTTATAAGTATTTAATGTAGTTTTTTTTGCCACATACTTTCAACTTAAAAAAAAATTGAAAAAAGTTGAAAAAATTATATTGAAATGGAAGCAGCAGCAGCGTATTTTTAATGGCAACATATTGATATTGTAAGCAGTTGTTGTTGTTTTTGTTATTATTATAACTATCATTATTATTTGTTGTTACTATTATTTGTTATTGTTGGTTTTCATTTTTTTTCTAGACCATATTGTCGAAGTGGAAAACAAAATTTATTTTTTTAAAGTGAAAAAATAGAAAAGCAAAGCAACCATATTTCCAATCACCTTCATTGTTAAACGGTACCATCGTAGTACCCAGGGTACTTGAACAAAAATTCAATTTTTTTTCCTCATTTAATACAAGGATCTACACAGCTCTGCTGCTGTTGCCTTAACCACACTAACGCAACCATAATAATGAACCACAATGATGCTGCTGCTACTGCTGATAATGATGAGTATGAGGATGAGTCTCGTTCATTTGTTTCCTTTTTTTTTTTGTAACTGTGAAGGACAACCTAATAAAGCCTGTGCAGCAGTACCTCAACTACTTGGCAAACACCCTTACCACGGCTTTATTTATTTTTTTTTTTTGCTTTTGTTATTGTTGTTTTTGGTTTTTTCATTTTTGAATTTTTTTTTCAACTCTGCCACCGGATGCAACAAAAAAAAGAATTGGAAAAAATAACACAGAGAGACTCAAAAAATTCAATTGTTACAGTCTCTCCTTGTTTTGTTTGCCGTTGAAGCTTTTTGTAAAATGAAAACGAGAAAAAAAAAAGAAGAAAGGTTTCAATTGAAATGGAGTGATGTCGAGAGAACGTATGTCTGTAATAGCGAAAAAAAGAAGCGAAATATAAGAGGTAGTAGAAAAGAATCCTGATCTGGCAACACATGAGTTTTGTCATAAAGATAACGGTGTTCATACTTGCCAAACTTGACAAAGATAGCTAGGCGAAATCACCCTCTACATAGAGAGATTCCTAGATGACAGTATACATATTGTCTTGTAGAGTACATTGACTTGAGGAACGTTAAAATTCAAAAGGTTTAAAGTGGTACCAGGCGAACATCACCTACAGAAAATTGGAAACAATAGTCTTTTTGTCCAACCGATAGAGATACGGGTTTGATATGAAGCAACTCTTACAGAGTATCGGGTTCACGGTTTGAGCTCTGTGTCAACCAGAGCTACAAAACGCATCACCAAAGTAAAATAGGAGTAACTGAATTCGGACTTTCGAATTACGCGTAGACATCTAACAGTATGCCTAATGGCATCACTCACTACCAATTGCATGATTCAAATAACGAACCGACTTCCTTGGTTTTAATTTTTCATAACTCTGCGCATAAAAATCAGACGGAATTTCCCACATGGCATGGCTTACGTTCGCTTTGAGGACCGCTGTGGTTTGTGATTTCTTCGCATACAACTGCGACTTGAAGAACCCCACAAGAAGTAGACGAAACAGTGGAACAATTTTTATATCATTGCCCAACAATTTATTGTATTGTCTAAGAACCGTCAGACTATTCTAAGCAAACCCTAAAATTGAATACAAAAACAATGGTTATCTATTTACAACACCTTATATTTCATTATTTTTCAATTTCATAAAAAAAAATTGAAATACAGACTAAAAAGCCTGTTTGTTTGGATGAATAGATGACAGAATGGTGGAGCCAAACAATAGATTTCCTATGAATTTTCAACAGACAACATACGCCGCACTGTCATATTGCCTTTTAAAAATATTATTGTTGCTGTTGTTGTTGTTGTTTTTATTGTTTAGTTCTAGCACAATATGTTACTTTTCTTTATCATATTGTAATTGTGTTGTTATTGTTAAAAAAGATTTTTTTTTTTGATTAGGAAATTAAATCATATTTTATCTGAGTATCTATCTTCGGTTGAACAAACTGTCATTTACCACAAAAACCTAATTTTATAATAATAACGGTAATAATATTGAAACAACATTTAAAACTATACAAACTAATTAAAAAAAAAATTAAATTTCATTTAAAAATAAGAAAATAATAAACTCACCAATAAATAACGCCATAACGCTGTAATTGTGTATAGCAGGACTTTTTAAAATTTCCCCAATTACTGGCAACATTGTTTTCTACTATGCAGGCACTTACAAAAAAAAAACACACACACACAACACTATGAGAGAGAAGAGCAAGGTGACAAAGTGCAAGTATTTTATTCATACCGTCTACCGAATGGCATTTTTTTACAATTTCTTTGGCAAAGCATTTATAATAGCAAGAACGACAACAACAATAACAGCGACAATGTTAAAATAAAGCACACACAAAAACCTTTTAAGTTGTCTTTTGTTTTTGAATTTTAATTAATTTGCCTGCACAATCTTGCTTCTTTTTTTTCTTTTAGGTCTCTTGCGTTGTAATAATTTAACGAAGCCTTTGCCATAACAAATCAATGCAACTCTTTCACCCGCACTTGTGTTTTTTTTTCTTCTAAAACAAAAACAAAACCAATTAAACTGTTTACAAGAACAAGAATTCCATTCAATTTTACTTAAAGCAATCACACCACTTGTTTAACGGCTTTAATAGACGTATGTACGTACGTACGTACACACAAAATTCGTTTATTCTTTTACACCCCCTCAATCTCTCTTTCTCCACGTTCTAACAAACAATCACTATGTCATACACACTTCGTTTGATTTCTTGTAATATTTATTAAAAGGGCTTCTCAAGTTATTTGTTTTTGCTCAACTGC
Source organism: Sarcophaga rosellei (assembly GCA_930367235.1). Classification (NCBI taxonomy): domain Eukaryota; kingdom Metazoa; phylum Arthropoda; class Insecta; order Diptera; family Sarcophagidae; genus Sarcophaga; species Sarcophaga rosellei. The sequence continues at coordinate 5,863,041 of OV884020.1, read as the reverse complement.
ATAACAATTCATTCGTGATTAATTATTATTGTTGCTGTTTTCAGTCACTCGTCTTAACATCAACGTCATTTAACGACATCGACATCGACATTTACATTATCGCTGTTGTTCCTGCTATTGTTCTTGTTGTTGGCTCTTCGTTATTGTATTCAATTCGTTTGACTCGTTCTTTTTTCGTTAAGTTTTTTTCTTTTCTTTTACATGCTTTTATAGAAATTTTTTCATTTTTCTGTGGCTTTTGTTTAGAAAATTAATGCAAAACATTTTATAATTAATGAAATGCATTATTATTTATTAAAAAATACACTTATCACTCGTTATACGTTAAAAATTTATGAATTTCTTTAATTTTAATCAATTAATAACACTAAAAACACTTTAGCAAACACTTTCACTACCGATCCGCACAAATTTATAAGAAAAACTGCCATATTGGCTGTGTGGCCATACCACATGAAACAAGTGTAGAAAACCGTGGAGAGTTTTTAAAAATCGCCAAAAAGCTCTAAACGATTAGATTTGTTTAGAAACTTATTCGAAAATAGTAAAAAGTGTTGAATATAGATTATATGGATGAATTTTATTCATCTTTAAAGTTTAATTCATATTTTAATGAAAAGATGTAGGAAAATAAAGGCGTAAAAAGAAAACTTTGAATAATTGAGTATTTTAGACTAGACGAGGTACTATTCTTTTCTAGACTAGTTTGTATCGACCGATTAGACTAGGTTAGGACAGTAGACCGTTTAAAATTATTGTTCACTCATTCACTTCGTAGTTGAAAAAACCTATGTACATAAGCTAAGTGTGAACAGAAAATTGTCTGTACCGCAACATCATTGTGTTTCGGTTCATACTAGACAGAATACATACATACATACATAATTGGCCATTATAACCCTTCAATCAGGATTATGGCCTAGCTTTTCACACCACTTATGTTATGTGCCTTGATTTTATACTTGAGTGACGGGACGTACAGTTTAAAGTCGATGACAAATGACAGATTGTTGGAGAAACTTTTTATGACAATTTTATTTACTCTCAGGGCTTTTGCCAGAAATCTGCTGAGAGGTAGTCGCCGAAGAAATATTTCTTTTTTTTTCATATTTCGTTTTGTTGTCTGGCCTGGGGCTCGAACTCGGGCTTTACGTCTAATAAGCGAACACATTACCTACTAGACTACGGCGACTACAGACAGAATACATATATTTATGTATGTTCTCTAACGTGAAAAAACGCTCACATTGTAGACTTCATTTCCATCATTCTTGACTGTGAAGTGGAGAACAGAATAGTCGCTGCACCACAACGTAACGGGTAGCCCCGGAAACAGTCATAAGTTACTGCAGTGAATCAGAAGCTCATAATTCGAATAATTCGGAATTCTGCTGCATGATGGAGAGATGCCAGCTAATTGTAAAAAAATGCTCGCGTTATAAATTTCACTTCCATCATTGATTGTGAAGTGGGGAGCAGAATAGTTGCATACCAAAACGTAATGGGTCGGCACGGAAACAGTCTTAACTAAAGTTACTGCAGTGGATCAGAAGCTCATAATTCGAATTTTGGAATTTTGCCGCGTGATGGAAAGATGCGAATAGAAAATGAAATAGTCGTAGTCTAGTAGGTAGTGTGTTAGCTTATAAGACGTGGGACCACTGTTCCAACTACAGAGCAGACATCTGCAATAAAACGAAATGTGACAAAATATTCCTAAGGCGACTTCCTCTCAGCAGATTTCTGGCAAAAACTCTGAGAGTAAATAGAAAATTGCCAAGAAAAGTTTCTCAAAAATATGTCGTTCGGAGTCGACTTTATATTGTAGGTCCTGCCACACATGCAATGTAAGTGGCATGAAAAGCTAGGTCGTAATTCTGATTGAAGGGTTGTAATGACCAATTATGTATGTATGAAATAGAGTCCCCATGTTTTTTTAAATATAATTCATAAATAAAATTCACATAAAATATATGAAGTATAGAATTTAGAAACATAAGTTGACTATAAATTTATTATACAATTTGAGGCATAAATTTTGTTAAAAAACTCACCTATTATTGTTGCATAATTCTCCAAGTTTTTAAGAGATTATTTTGCAAATCATATAAGACAGCATCACCATTCTGTTTGCAGTTTTCCTTACAATGCCACATACATTGCGTTGTCAGCTTCAGCTTCGACTGCAACCACTTTATACTGTTGCTGGGCCTAAAAAGATAAGTGAAGTTAGTTAAGCCTTGGACTATCATAGCATAATGTGATGATAATACACACACAAAATGGAATGACATTGTATTTCGTAAATACAGTGGGACCTCGATTTTTTGTGATGGTCGGGACCGGAAGTATTCTGTATAATCGATTTTCTCGGTTAATAGGGTACCAATTTTGGCTAGTTTTTTAATAGATATTTTTATTAATTAATAAATGAATATGTATGTACATATTTATATAAGGATTTTATATAATACTAGCTGACCCAGCGAACTTCGTCCCACCCAAACCACGCCTATTTTTTGGGTGGGATTGTCGATATCGACTCCACGAACTTATCCACCAAAATTTATTCGTCTACGATCAATATGTACCTAAATATTCAATTTTAACGATTTGCCACGCCCTCTTAACATTCAGGGATATGAAAAATAGATGTTGTCCGATTCTCAGACCTACCCAATATGCACACAAAATTTCACGAAAATCGGTCAATCCATTTCGGAGGAGTTTAACCACTAACACCGTGACACGAGAATTTTATATATTAGATATACATACATACATGTTTCAAAAATATAAAAAAAAAATATGTAATGCAATGTATGGACTTCTCAAATTTCTAAATTAAACTAAACATCATATACTAAAGAGGGAATTCCCCTTTTTCGCTTGTCAATAAAAAAAATTTTCTTTTTCCAACCCAGATAATTGATGTTGCCGGATAATCGAATCACGGATAATCAAGGTCCTACTGTAATTTTTAATAATCAAGTTCTAAATACTTCTGACAATCAAAACTCTGTACCTCCCTTGTGTCATACAAATGTAGAAGCTGACCAAAAAAAAAATCAGAGTTTTTTTTTTATATTTTTTTTAATTCCTAATGGTGACATTGAAAAATAAATGCCGTTATTTAAATTTTAAAGCATACTTTAAGGTTTATTTGCCTGTTTTTCGTTTTTTTATGGCATTAAAATTAAATTCCAAACTTTTTTGTTGTTGTTTTTGTTTTAATGCCACTTAAAGACAAGCATCATTGAATATGGAATGAAATAAAACGTAAAAAAAAACACACACAAATATTGTACATTTAATTAATCACACATTTTTTGTGTCTCCATTCAGTTAACAAAAAAGAGGAAAAAAAGGAAAAAAATTAAAAAAAAAAAATTCATTTAAAAAACCACAGACAAAGAAAGTAGAAAAAACAAATGCATGAACAAACCCAGATACTATAATTAATGACAGTTACAATCTGGCAAAACACACAAACACATACACAATTATGAAGCACCCACTTGACAAATTTTTCATTATTTTTATGGCTGTTGCTGGCGAAGCTTCTGTTTCAATGGAAGTTGTTGTTGTTGTTGTTGTTGGTTTATTTCATTATTATTATTATTATTGTGATTGTTAATGTTACCGTTGAACTTTTTTCTCTTTACTCTCTTTCCCATTTACATTTGAGCCTTAAAAAGGAAATTCGCACCGCCATTTTTTGTAGCCTTTCACTTGAGTTTTGTTCTCTCGTTGGTTTTGTTTTGTTGCCGTGCTATGCCAAGAGAGCCAGGGTGTATATAGTAGGTGTGTTTTTGTAGGTGTGTGTGTGTGTGTAAATATATATCTTGAAATAATAATTTTTATTCCACAGTAGAAAATAATGAGCTTTTTGCGAGTTCCTTTGTTTCATTTGGAAATAATGAATGAAAAAAAAAAGAAAAATTGTTGACTTTTTGTTATTGTTGTTGTTCGGCATTTTTTTTTCATTATTAATATTGCCTTATTTTTTGTTCTGAAGAGAGAACGGAAATAGAGTGCGGTGAGGAAGAGAGCACTCGCTCACTCACTCACTCCCTCACTCACTGTACAGCAATGTAACGTCGTTTCAAGTGTAAAAGTTTGACATTGCAAAAGTAAAAATGTGGCAAAATGTTCTCAGTTCAGCCATTGTATTGAAAAAAATGGCCGACTGCTGTTGTTATTATTCAAATAAGTTTGAGGTTAGATTGCGCCTCTCACATACAATGTTAGTGTTCAAATTTAATTGAATTTCAATGTAAGAAAAGTTTTCTAAAGATTTTTTTTTGCATTCTATTCATTTTTTTATTACCTTTTGGGAATAAAATAATAAGAAAAATAATTTGAAATTAATTTAAAACAACCAAAAGAGGTTGTTCACATTGGCATTAAACATAAGAAAATTAAATTTTTTTTAACGACTATTTATGCATTTACCAGTATACGTACAATAAATAAGAGAAGTTCCATTGAAATCGCCCTGAATAGCCCAACATATACAATAGGACCTCGATATACGATATCGCATACACAGATAGCTAGCTAGATGGATAGCCAGAAGAAGCTAGCTACGTAATTTAGATTCCTTTTTTGCAGTAAATGTATAAGTTAACAGAGACCAAATATACTGTCCATAAATCGTACAAAATCGGAGATAAAATGGTATTGTGTATGTGTATGTATTGTGCCGTGGTCGCAAGGATTCTAAACCAGGTTTTTTTTACGGTCGCACGTTGCTTGACTACGGAGATATAGGCTACGAAACTAATTGTTTTCTTCAAATGAGCAAAAAAAGTGCTTTACGTACTATATAAACCAAGGATTCCAAATCAGATTTCCTTCTGTTTTCTTCGAGTAAGTAAATAAGAGTGCTCTGCATATATAAATCGTCCTAGTTCGAGTACTCAGTCTAGCCTCAAGGATTCCAAAACCGTTTTCGTTTCGTTTCGGGCTTCAATTGGGAACGGAGATATAGGCGGCGATGCTAACTTTTAGTTAAATTAGCAAAAAAAAAAGACACAAATGTGCTCTATATAAATCGGATAATAAATGCACTTGTGGAGGAAGTGGACCTAGTGGGGTGGATAGATGTGGTATCAAGGAATCCAAAATAATTTTCTTTAGGGAAGAGCTGTACTTCTGACCGAAGATATAGGCGACGAAGCCATTTTTTTTATGGTGACTTGTAGTTTTTGGTCAATGAATTGCATTTTTTGACCAATGACTTGCAGTATTTTGGTCAATGACTTGCACTTTTTTTTGCCGATGACTTGCATTTCTTTGCCTATGACTTGCATTTTTTGGTCCATGACTTGCATTTTTTTGGTCGATGAATTGCATATTTGGTCAATGACTAGCACTTTTTTGCCGATAACTTGCATTTTTTTGGTAAATGACTTGACTTTTATGGTCCATGACTTGCATTTTTTTTTGGTAAATGACTTGCATTTTTTTCATGACTTGCACTTTTTTGCCGATGACTTGCATTTTTTGGTCCATGACTTGCATTTTTCTATTTTGGTAAATGACATGAATTTCTATTCTCTATTTTAAAGACCTGCAAGCATAATAGACAATGCAGTTATGGATTCTGTCCATATCATATGGCCAAAGCTGGATAGATGGGCATACAAAAGGCCTGCTTAAACTCGAAAAGAGTTCGCTCAGTGAGGTTATTGGAGTCATTACTGGGCATTGTAGAATGGGAACTCATGCAAATCGCTTTGGTGTTTGGCGACACTGGGAAAATTACTTTTGCAAGATGAAATATAGCAGGAAATTAGTATTCACTGTATATCTCCAGCACTATGTCGAAGAAGAAAAAGGCAACTTCGAGTCTACGATATATGTAGATGAGCTAAATGAACTGCCGTCAGGCATGGACATTACCTTCATTAGAAGCTCCGAATGGTTTCTAGATTAGAGGAAACTGGAAAACTGTGGTATCACAATGGATTTATGTGGTGTCTAAGCCACCTCACCTTCCCACCAGGCTTTATTTTTGATAACACAAAACCGATAACATAACGATAAACGAATATTTTCGATAACTAAACGAAATCGTGTTATTGTAGCCATTGATTAATGTTTCCATTATGTTGACCAGTGTAAACGAATGAATATTTAATTTAAGTTTCTAATATTGGCTCATTTTACTTCTCTACAGACTAAGCAATACCTGTTTAACCATCAATAACTTTTACAAAAGCAAACAAAGGTAATAGAGAGAGAGAGAGAGAGAGAGAGGGGATGGAAACAAGTTTTTAATTAAAAGTTTTTACAACAAAACAATTCAACAATTGTACTTGAACAAAAAGTTTATTTTAGATTTCCATTCAATTACAGAAAGAAAAAAAAACATTTTCAAATACCAATTGAATTGATTTCGAGTTGAATTGAGTAGAGAATTGAATTGAATTGATTTGACAGGCAGTTCAATAGCATTTAGACTGACACCAGAGCTCCTCCTATTTGAAACACTCTCTAATCAATAATGAATATGACATTGGCATAATCCTTCAATACAATTAAACTTTTTCAAAAATACATATTTGGGACTCTACAACAACAACAACAACAACGACAACAACAATAAAATAAAAAAAATCAATTGTTCAAATTCAATTCAATTTTTGAAGTTTTAAATTCAACAAAAACGACAGCACGAAAGCAACAAAAAAAAATGTAAACATCACTACAAAACAAACACACACACAGGCACGGTGTTTAACCTTTTTTTCCTCTCTCGCTGTGTGTTTGAAAACTAAATCGCATATTGTTACAGGCAGCCAACAAGAGACAAAACAGCTACAATAACATTACCCAACACCATTACATTCTATGAATGTGTATTACAATACACACACTCACTCACTCACTCTTCCCATACAGCTCCTCTTGTTATTTTTCCAATAACAACAATACTTAGGGATAACTGTTATACTATATTGTATGCGAGTAAATATAAGCAATTGAGAGGGAGCTAGAGAGAGAGAGTAAGAGAAAGTTTCTATTTTTTTTCACTTTTTTGGGGGAGAACACTCGTTAACAAAATACAATTTTTGACAATGGCATCCAACAAAGGATAAAAGCTGCAACTGACAGCAAAATATTATGCTGCTGTCAATTGACAAAAATGGATGTTTTAAAATAAACAACAATAACAACAACTACAACAACAACAATAATAATAATAACAACCAACAACACGAAACAACCTACAAAAGCAAATAAACTTTTTATTTGTATTTGTTTAGAGGAATAGGGAAAAATTTCACTAAAAACTTACATACACTTACACACATACGCAGCATTCGCTTACACACCCATAAACATAAAATGTACTTATGTAGTCATGAAGACTGCGTTTACGTGGTTAAAAATTTAAATTGAATTGATTTTCAAACAGGTTTCATCAAAATAAAAATGAAAAAACAATTTAGCAAAAAGCAAATCGATAACAAGCCCTGCAGAGAAAATAAAAGTAATAAAGCAAACTTAACAAAATCGATAACTTTTTAAATTATCAATAGAATAGATTTTGGCTTAAGAAAACTTTCGATAACAATAAACTGCTGTTAGATACACAAAATTTCAATACAAAATTGCATTACAATAGTGGGTTTTTAATAAATTTTTCGATTACAAGAATTATCGAATAGGAAAAACGATAAAAGTTTTTTATGGTTTTTTTTCCATAACATTAGTGCGTTCATGTTAGCACATACATACATATGTATAGGATAAAGACGAAATAAATTTATAGTACAAATTTATCGATAACATTAATTTCAATTGTTGATAAAAATGAATTTACCATTTATAATGTTTCATATTTATTTGTATATGTACATATTCTTCAATACAAAAGTTTCGATAACAACAAAATTTTCTATTGAAAAGTTTCGATAACTAGAAAATTTTAATATTTCAATAACAACAAAATTTCTGTAGAAGAATGTCGATAACAACAAAATTTTCTATAGAAGAATTTCGATAACAAGAAAATTTTCTAAATAAGAATTTCGATAACAAAATTTTCTGTAGAAGAACTTCGATAGCAACAAAATTTTCTGTAGAAAAATTTCGATAGCAACAAAATTTTCTGTAGAAAAATTTCGATAGCAACAAAATTTTCTATAGAAGAATTTCGATAGCAACAAAATTTTCTATAGAAGAATTTCGATAGCAACAAAATTTTCTATGGAAAAGTTTCGATAACAAACAAAATTTTCTATAGAAAAGTTTCGATAACAAACAAAATTTTCTATAGAAAAGTTTCGATAACAAACAAAATTTTCTATAGAAAAGTTTCGATAACAAACAAAATTTTCTATAGAAAAGTTTCGATAACAACAAAATTTTCTATAGAAAAGTTTCGATAACAACAAAATTTTCTATAGAAAAATTTCGATAACAACAAAATTTTCTATGGAAAAATTTCGATAACAACAAAATTTTCTATGGAAAAATTTCGATAACAACAAAATTTTCTATAGAAGAATTTCGATAACAACATTTTCTATAGAAAGGTTTCGATAACAAAAAAATTTTCTATAAAAATATTTCGATAACAAGAAAATTTTCTATAGAAAAGATTTCGGAACGGAATCACAATCTACATATTTCTTGAATAGAAAACTTTTTTTTTTAAATTCCCATAAACACTAAGAATAATTGAAGGAAATGAAAAGAGAAACACGAAGAATTTACATACTCGTAAATCATCGATTAGAAAACTGTTCCATTCCTTTGTTCGTTATTCCTTCAATGAACATTTCGTTTAATCAATAACATGACCCATGGGAGCGTACATACTCATGGACTTACTTACTCAGTCTTTAGAAAAACAGCCACACACACAGGGGAGAATGACTGAAATGGTCAAATGAAAAGCTGCCTTATTTTTGCAATTTATAACAACAACAACAATAACACAATTACACAAAATACCCATGAAGCAACCACAATGGATTTGAAAACAAACAGACAAACAAACGAATGAAACCCACTATAGCTTTGCAAAACAAAGAGAACGAAATCAATGAGAGGAATACAATTGATTAGAATTCTGAATTCAATTGAAGGTTGCTGATGCAATTCCTTTTTTTTTCTTCCTGCCTCTTCCCTTTTGTTTGTATTTGTTTTTGTTTTGCTCTTGTTATTTAGATCTATTTAAGTTTGTTTTTGTTGTTGTTGTTGCTGTCGTTGTCGTGATTGTTTTCTAAGGATTATTGTTTGGCTCTCGTATTTTCTTCCTTCCAACGTTATTACTTGTTCTTCATTCGTTTCAAATCAATTTTTTTTTTCTATGCCATACGATTGCCATTGTTTACAAAGTTTGGTGAATGTATCCATGTATGTATATGCATGTGTGTATGTGTATGTGTGTGGAGACTGTTCAATACTCAATATTGAATTGTAATTGGAAGTAAAATAGTAGGTGTAGGTAAAATAAAAACAACTTCTTTATTTATATGGGCGTAAGTGTGTTTGTTTCTTCCCGTTAAGGGGAGGTTTACATAGAAATCGCCTTCTTTCTTACCCACTGTGGTGCAATTGACAGGTGTATCTGTCAAAATTAAAGCGGGTTGTCGTTTCGATTGTTATTCTATACGCTGCTGCTGTTTTTTACGTAACGTACGCCTTTCGCTCTATTGTTATATTTGCACTCATTTTTCGATTTCTTTCTTAAATACGAAACGAAAAATAATTACTTTTTACCCTGGATTGTTCGTTTTCTTTTCAGCAATAACGTGTTGGGATTTGAAAAGCTTTTGTTTGCAAATGATAGAAGAGAAATGGAAGATAATAGAGACAAGAAAAAGGGTTTCGAAAAAGGCATATTATCGATTACTAGTATAAAAGAGTATTTTTGTTTTTATTATTTTTGGATTAAAATAGGCTGTATTAACAATGATAAGTTTAAGTAAATGTCAAATCCATTTTAAATCATTACAGTTATCGATATGTTTTGCAACATTTTACAAAAATAGTAAAGTTTCTGTGAAAAATTTTCGATAACGACAAATTTTCTATAGAAACATTTCGGTAGCAACATATTTCGATAATAATAAATTTTTCTATAGACAGATTTCGATAACAACAAATAACAAACTTTTCTATAAACTAAAAAACTTTCGAAATTTTCTATAGAATTTTTTCGATAACAAAATTTTTTATAGAACACTTTCGACAACAAAATTTTCTATAGAATGCATTTTGAAAATACAAAATTTTCTATAGAAACATTTCGATAACAAGAAAATTTTTTATAGAAAAATTGCGATAATAATAAAATTTTCTAAAGAAATTTCTAAAGAAAGTTCGATAACAAAATTTTCTACGGAAAAGATTTCGATAATAACAAAATTTTCTATGGAAATTATTTCGAAAACAATATTTTCTATAGAAATATTTCGATAACAACAACATTTTCTATAGAAAAATTTCGATAACAACATTTTCTGTAGAAAAATTTCGATAACAACAAAATTTTCTATAGAAAAGTTTCTATAACAATAAAATTTTCTATAGTAAAATTTCATTAATAACAAAATTTTCTATAGAAAAATGTCTATAACTACAAAATTTTCTACAGAAAAATTTCGATGACAACAAACTTTTCTAGAGAAACATTTCGATAACAAACAGATTTTCTAAAGAAAACCTTCGATAACAAACTTTTCTATAGAAAACGTTATACAACAACAAGATTTTCTATAGAAAATCTTCGATAACAACAAGATCTTCAAGCAATCTTCAATAACAACAAAAATTTTTATAGAAAACCTTTGATAACAAACTTTTCTATAGGTTTTACATATATAGAATACCTTCGATAACAACAAAATTTTGTATAGCAAAATAACAATAATAAAATTTTATAAAGAATAAGTCAAGATTTCGATAACAACAAATTTTATAGAAATATTTCAATAACAGCAAAATTCTATTCAGAAACATTTCGATAACAACAAGATTATCTATATATCAATAATAAACTTTTCTATAAAAAACCTTCGATAACAAAGTTTTCTATAGAAAACATTCGATAACAAACTTTTGTATAGGAAAGGTTCGATAACAAACTTTTCTATAGAAAACCTTCGATAACAAAGTTTTGTATAGAAAACCTTCGATAACAAACTTTACTATAGAAAACTTTCGATAACAAGATTTTCTATAGAAAACCTTGGATAACAAGATTTTTCTATAGAAAACCTTCGATAACAAACTTTATTCTAAAAAACCTTCGATATCAAACTTTTCTATAGGTTTTATAATACCTTCGATAACAACAAGATTTTCTATAGAAAACCTTCGATAACAATTAGATTTTCTATAGTAAACCTTCGATAACAACTAGATGTTCTATGGAAACCCTTCGATAACAAACTTTTCTATAGAATTTCGATAACAACAAAATTTTTACAGAAAAATTTCCATAAATAAAAGATTTTATAATTCAATCAAAATAATTTTATAGCCTGATATAGATTCCTTTGTAAAATATTTTTGTTAGTTATCGATACAAATCTATTAGTTTTTTTAAATATTTCTTTCCAAAAATAATTATAATTAACAATACAAAAGCAATAAAAGCCATAAAGATTTGCTTAAAGCAATCTTTTCACGTTTTCTTAAGTTATCGATTATGATTTCATTTGTTTACAAAGCAAAAGATTTACTGCAACATTACTTATATTGTTTCTTGTGATATGATAGACAGGCATTGTTATGTTTATAAGTATAAGTATACATACGTACATATGTATGAACATTCTTTCATAATTTCCTTAACAGTTATTACTTAAATAATAAGCGACAATTGATTTGTTTTGCTATTATTGTTGTTATCAATGGATGATAAATTAGTGCTATTTTTGTGTCACATTAATTTCTTAGTCACAATAGAATTCATCATCACTGTGACAATTACTTAAGAAATCATTTTTACTACTTATGCTGCTGCTGCTGCTGCTGCTTCCAATTAGATTGCAAACGATGGCAACAATAACAAAATAAAATGTAAACAATGCAAGAATATGACATAAACATACATACAGATTCTATACATACAAAGAAAAAAAGAAAAACAAATACAAAAGCATTTTGTGTAAGGAAATTACGGTAAATAAAATGAGCATTACTTCAACTACTCTCACTGTTCTGTAAGAATATATGTAGGTGTTTGTAAGAGTGTGTGTGTGAAAATATAAAGAAACATCAAGTAATTGCTCTTTTTATCAACCGAGTAAATTATGTAATGGTTTCTTTATGTGACGTGTTAAGGAGCCCATATGACACAGACACAGAGAAAGAGAGTGACATAAACAAAATGAACAAAAACTGGACGCGACACCTTTAGCTTAACAATGGCAGGCAGGCAAGGTGAATTGGGGATTTATGGTTAAAGACAAAACCCTTTATGCACACAGAAAACAAACATACAGTCTTCTTCTTCTTCTTGTTCTTATGCGTTTTAAGAAAATATGAGAAAACAATAAGGATTGTCATAGCAATGGTAATCATACATACATACATACTCTTCTATAATTCATTATTATGGGGCAGGGGGCCAAATGTAAATTAACAAAGCATTTACTAGCATATGTACGTATTTGTTTTTGTAAAGGCTAGTAAGTAATGCTTTAGGTATGTATGTAAGCTAGTTTTGTGCAGGTGTGTGTGTGTATTTTTCCCTGTCTTCCCCTAAAGGAGTAGCATTTTAAGAGTTTTTGAAGTGAGTATAGAGACTGTATACTAGGGTGGGTCGAAAAAAAACTTGAGCCAGTTACGCCCTAGAATTAAAGATATTTTAGCTAATAACGTTCCCAAATCCATAAAAAAAATTTTTTTGCCACGCCTAGAAATACCGCCCCTTTTTGATTTTTATATACTACGTCGCCATTTTAGGTCCGATCGTAACATATCATATATCAGTGTTTGTGGCTTGATGGCAGCTACATTTCACTTGAAGACGATTTTTTAATTTGATGTCGTATTCGAAGTCGCCGTGGTCTATTAGGTAGTGTGTTGGCTTATTAGACGAAAGGCCCGAGTTCGAATCCCAGGTCAGACATCAAAACGAAAATATGACGACATTTCTTCGGCGACTTCCTCTCAGCAGATTTCTGGCAAAAACTCTGAGAGTAAAAATTGCCATGAAAAGCTTCTCAAAAAATCTGTCGTTCGGAGTCGACGTTAAACTGTAGGTCCCGCCACTCATGTATAAAATTAACGCACACAGCATGAGTGGTATTGAGAAGCTAGGCCGTAATCCTGACTGAAGGGTTGTAATGGCCAATTACGATATAAAACACGAAAAGGGCGGTATTTCTAGGCGTGGCAAAAAAATTTTCTTTATAAGTTTTTGGAAATGTTATTAATATATCGTTAGTCTAATTCGCAAATGTGTTAAGCCCCTTTTTTCAAATTTTACAGGAGACACAAAAAACAGTGTAACATTTCCAGTTTTTAAAATTTTTAAACTTTTTAAACGCAATTATTTTTACAAAATAGCTCTCTTTAAATGACTTAGATTAAAAATCAACTCAAAAAAATCAAATTAAATCAAAAAATTAGCACGTGTTTTTAATATTTTTCGTAATTTTGTGGACTTAGCGTTTTTGCCAACCACAAAATTACAACAACTTTAAACTACATAATAAAATTTTTTGTTGTTGTAAAATATGTATTTTGCATAATGTTACCGTTTTGCATTAAAATCTGAATTTTGGAAAAAAGTGGACTTAACGTCTTTGCGAATTATACTAACGATATGTATCTTTAATCCTAGGGGTGACTGACTCAACTTTATTTTTTACCATAGAGAGCAACCCGCTCTACTGTACACTGTAGAGAGGAGAGTAAAAGTAATTAAGTTTTGTTTACACACGCATGGTTTTTATACTTAGGAGTTGTACTTAAATAGTAAGTGTAACAATAACGGTAATTATAACTGTGTATGGTGCATATGTGTAAGTAATTTAAAGAATTTCTTCTTGTTTTCAATTTGAAAATATATTTTTTTTTTTGTTATATTTTAAATTTTTGGTACCTTTTCCGAGTATGTATTAATAACCAAGTTTTATGGTTTTTGAAAACAAAATTTTTCATAAAATCACTTTAAGGAAATGTCACAAGACTAACAAGCCAGTTTATGTACGTATATTCAATACAATTGTTCTTACAAAAACAAAAACAACAACAACAACAGTAACAGTATAACATTTTCTAACATTTGTCATAACAATTGTAAGCTCCAATACAATATAAACAGGAAAATCTATACAAATACATACACATTGGCTTACAAAAGCATTGTTACAAAATCCAAAATCTATGTACGTATGTATGTACACACATGAATGTATGTATGGAAGTACACATGAATGTATGTATGTGTGTATATGTTGTTTCAATTATAATCATGTCATGTCATTCAATTGTTATAAAAGCTGTATATGATTCTAATCTGACTATTCATGTCTTCTATTTCAAGTACCTTAAAACAAACCTAGTCCCCCCCCCCCCAACTTCGCTCTCTCTCTCTCTGTCTTACATACATATACTGTCTATCAATTATATTCTCTTCGAAATGTAAGTGAATGAATGAGTGAGTGAATGATTGAGAATGACTGTCTGTTTATTATACATACAAGAGTTTTAAACAACATGGTAATCTATTGTTTACATTTCTCCTTAAGCTCCTGTTGCTGTACGGTACATACATATGCTGTGTTTCTGAGTGAATGTCAGTTAATAGGAGAGTATATTTGGGTATGTGTTGAAGCCAAAAACATACATACTTAGATTTGAAGGAATACTCTTCATATTGTAATTGTAACCTGCTGCATCATATCCTGTTATTGTATATGTGTATTGTTTCAAAATTTTGTTGAGAAATTCTATACGAATGACTTGTATTGTAGAATAGAAAGAGGTAGAGTAAGAGAGAGAGAGAGAGAGTGAATAAATAAAACCTTAAAATATTAACAAGAAGAGAAAAATTTGCATGGATGGTACTCATAGCAATGGTAACAAGCAAGTGGGGTACACGAAATATATGTATGTACACATATCATAAAATTTATTAACAGTGATGGCAAAAATAATTAGGATAGTTGTTCAGTTTTAAATGTCAAATTTGTATAGTAAAAAATGTTTAAATTCCCTTCTTTTAAAATAATACGGAAGATATTAAAGAAATAAAAAAGGAGAAGAAATAAATAAATCTAATGTGTTGTTGTTATTGTAATCCAGTACTGTATTACAACCAGCGTTGTCAACTATAAATTTTCAAAAAGCACCAAACACGTTAAAAAAACGCGTAATTTTGGCAAAAAAGCACTAAAACATAATATTTATTTTAATTTTATAACCATTTTATATAATCAGTAAAAAATTTACAAACCAAAATTAGTATTATTTATTTAACCATTTATTTATTATTTAACCATTTATTTTGCCATTTTAGTATCGTTCGCCATGCATTTTCAATATTTGTCAAAATGTCTGGTTTAGATTCAAATTCTCTAGCTAATGACATGATTTCATCATTATTTACATTGGTTACTGAAATTTTGCTTAGCATTTCGTAGTTTTTAGGAAGTCTTAATCTTATTTCTTCTACCAATTTTTTTAGTTTTTTTTTTAATTTTTGATTTGGTGTCACTGACATGAAAAGAAAAGCACTAAAAAAAGCACTAGGCACTAACTCGAAAATTTTCCGCGTCGAAAGTTTAAAAAAGCACTAAAAACAGTGCTAAAAGCACTGAGTTGACAACGCTGATTACAACTTAGAAATGAACATGAACTTTTCTTCCTATGCTCCCTCTCTCTATTAATTTACTCGTAACTCTTAAACGGACTCATATTTTATACAGGTATGTACATATGTTGTATTTGTAAGATACAACACTCCTTCCTGTGATATGTCACCAGGTTGCCTGGACAAAAAAAAGAAAAAAAAAAAAGAGAGAGAGAGAGAGAGAGAGAGCAAGAAAAAGGAAAAAACAACACAACTCTTGCTTTTCAATACAATTTTGTAGTGTTTCGTTTTGTATATATGCCTGTGTGTGTGTGAGAGAGAGCATCTGTATACAGAACCTTAGCTCATTCTCTGGTTTGTATTTGGCTTAGTGTTGTAAAATTTAAATTTTAAAATAGTACTGAACTATAACTGAATAAGTACTTTTTTGCATCAAATATTACTTTTGTAAAAAGAAACACATACATAAATAGATAATTGATCATTACAAGCCTTCAATCAGGCTTATGACCCAGCTTCTCACATCACTTATATTGTTTGTGTTAATTTTGTACATGAGTGGCGGGGGGCCTACAGTTTTAAGTCGATTCCGAGCGACAGATTTTTGAGAAATTTTTTCATGGCAATTTTATTTACTCTGAGTGTTTTTAACACAATGAGTTCGCCGAGAGACTACTTTCTTCATTTTTCGTTTTTTTGAAAATGTCTGAAATGGGGGTTGAACCGTGTTCTCACATCTTTCATCTTTTCAAATTTGTAATAATAAAAAAGTACTAAAAGCGTCGAGGTAGTACTGCGGTATTTTTGAAATGAAAAAGTACTGAAAAAAGTACTAAAGTACTGAATTTTTCAAATTTGTAATAATAAAAAAGTATTGAAATCGTCGCGGTGGTACTGCGGCATTTTTGAAACGAAAAAGTACTGAAAAAAGTACTAAAGTACTGAATTTTTCAAATTTGTAATAATAAAAAAGTATTGAAAGCGTCGCAGGGGGAACTGCGGTATTTTTGAAACGAAAAAGTACTAAAGTACTGAATTTTTCAACACTGATTTGGGTTGTCTTGTATACTCTTTACAGGCTTTTTTTTTTTTGGTCCTTTTAATGGAACTTAAATTTGTTGTTTTTCAATGTTTTACAATTACTGCTGTTGTTGTTGTTGCTGCTGCTGTGAAAGAATTGTTGTAAAAATCTTCGTTGTTTGTTTGTTTTTTTGGTATGATAATGTTGAGAGTACACGAGTGTGTTGGCTCTCCCTGTCATTGTTTTCATTTGGCCATAGAAAATCTCAAGCTTGAGCAAGTTGTTGAGACTGTGTTAGTGTAGCTTTTGCATAGAAATCTCGTGTTATTTGTTTATTATCAACAGAAATCTCCCTCTAAGTCAGGGGTTACCAAAAATTTTTTTGGTTTTGTATTAGTGAGTAAGAGAGAGAAAATAAGTTGAGAGCTCTACAGTTATAGAGTGTAAGTACAGGAGTGTTGCCACAATGTAAACAACTCAACAGAGTGTTACAAAATCGTAGAAAATTTAAAGAATTGTTTCGGTTGTTACTGTATTTACCTTCAAATTTTGTTTATTTAAAGGGGGAGGAGGATTGGTATTTACTTAATTTAAAAACTTTAGAAATATTTACTGTAACTGTTCTAACTGTAACTGTTATTTACAATACATAACAAAAGTAATTAATAAGAGTTTTCAATTGTTTGTTGTATGTGTGTTTGTTTTCAGGAGCGGAATGGAAACTTTTAACCGAAGAAGAAAAACGTCCATTTATCGATGAGGCTAAAAGGCTGAGGTGAGTTACATACATAAGTTTGTATATTTTGAATTGTTTTTATATTTTAAAAATTTGTATGATTTCAGAGCCATGCATATGAAGGAGCATCCCGATTATAAATATCGACCGCGAAGAAAACCGAAAGCCTTGAGAAGGGATGGCTATCCATATCCCATGCCATATCCTTCAGTACCAGTGGAGGCTTTAAGGGCTGGTATGTTACAAATTTTTTTATTATTTCTTGCAATTTGATGAAGATTTTTCTGTCTGTGGTACCTACCATGGGTATCGGGCAACGACTTGTCAATCACAGGCTACTTTCCATAGTGAGAGTGTTAGTAGGCAAATATGCCTGTAGGAGTGTCGCAAATACTCCTTTAGGTACTAATATAGTGAAAATAAAGTATAGGGTTACATAGTAGGTCTTAGACACTCGGCTATACCAAGTAGTAGTTTTGTAGTTCGAAGGCTCTCAATGGGACCATAATTCATCTTCTCTGTATTTGGAAGGCGTTTCAAAAACGGCTTTCAGATGTTTGCCTCACCTTCATGGTGGTATCAGTTTAACAAACGTTTTCAAATAATTTTAATTCTATTTGTCCCGCAAATGTTGGTCACTTTGGCAATGGTTTCGAACCGTTTCCGATTAAGGATAACAATTATATAGTCAACTACATACATACATACATAATTGGCCATTACAACCCTTCATGCAGGATTACGGCCTAGCTTCTCACACCGCTCAAGTTGTGAGCCTCAATTTTATACTTGACTGACGGGACCAACAGTTTAACGTCGTCTCCGAAAGACAGATTTTTGAGAAACATTTTCATGGCAGGTTTATTTACTCTCAGAGTTTTTGCCAGAAATCTGCTGAGAGGAAATCGCCGAAGAAAAAAATTTTTTTTTCATATCTCGGGGCTCGAACCCGGGCTTTACGTCTAATAAGCGAACACACTACCTACTAGACTACGGCGTCAACTAGTGCAGACAATTATAGCACGGGAGAGGTGCCCCAAATCTTAATCTCAATGACTCCAGAGAGTCTGTAAGTGATCTTTGGTTTACGCATGCAGGATCTGGTGATCTTGTTGAGGATGTTGCTTCAGTCGCCAAAAAGTTCACACATCAATAAATCCCAGAAGTGTGGCCTCAGAGAGTTTAAAGTTTGTTTGCCTAGGGAGAGGAAATTGTGGTCTATGCAACCATTTCAATGTCTTCAATGTAAAGGATGATGAACTGATTGGTTTGTAGAAATTGGTAGATTTTGAGGTTCCTTAGGAATAGAAATCTTATCCTAATTTTTCTTCAAATCTTAGCAGTCTATTGCAATGTTAGCCTCGATCGAATTATGGGTGTGCAACACAGTGGAACAAAACATAATTTATGAGTAAGCAAAGACGTAACAAATAAGTTTAAGAACTTAAGGGCGGCATAATAAATACTACAGAAAACTAAAGAAAAACTAAAGTAGACAGACACACACTTCTGGCAAATATTTCATTGACATGAAGTTCTTTATTCCCTCTCCCCATAATGCTAATGATAATGACAATGACAATGATGATGACAATGACAATGATGACATTAGCAAAACTAAAACGCTCTTAAACTACACTCCCATATTGTACACAGAATAAATAAATATTTCGGTATAAACTTATAATAGAAAGAGGAATAAAAGGTGGGGGCGGGGGAGTCTTCTCATTTTATATGATGAAGGGATGATTTTGTTTGATTGGGGGTTGTTAAAAAGACTACCAAACCAACTAAACTGGCCAATAATCAAAGAAATTTTACTGTTTGGAGTTTTGTTACCCCAAACGATAGGAAATGTTGAAAAGACTAGCTCAGCAGCTTTTTTCTTCTTTGCCTTTTTTTCTACAAAGTAGACTGGACAATAGATAAGCGGAAAAGCTGCCAATAGTTTTGGTTATTCAATGTCCACGTATTGTCCTCTAAAAGAAAAATTACGTGAATATGTTTAGTTTCAGCAAAAAGTGACGTTTTTTGTAATGCAAGCGAGCATTTTCTTAAAAAAAAGTTGCAACAGTTTAACTCAAGCAATTAAGACAGCCCGTAGGGGTCAAAGAGTCCCTCTAGGAAACCATAACGATTAGCAAATAACTCTTGCTATTGATGAGTTTAGTCACAGAGGATAGAGATTAACAGTTAAGCTGAAGAGTAACGTTCCTCCTTCTTAGATCCACAGTTCCTGCAGAAGTCATTGGATTAATACCCAAGTCAATCATCATACCTTACAATTGGGCAGTGGCCTGAGGAAACCACAATTAAGTTTTCTTGTTATTTATATCAGTCTAGCAGAGTCTGGCAATATTGCACATATCCTCGGGTTAAGCTGAGGCAATCGGAATATCTATGCCGCTGTAGTATATTATTGATTGTAATTTCTATACCTGCCCTCGACAGTTCATAAGCAATACAATAACCTGTGATATGTCCTTAAATTTCCCTGAGAAATCCCAGGCATTTGTGGACAAAAATGGATTTCGAGGTGATCTCCGTAAGAGATTTGATAGTAGCCACCAACTAGCCAGGATTACAACCTAAATTCTTACACCACCCATGTTCTTTGTAGTTTAATTCTATAAAGGGTCCGCCATCTAACGTTTTTTTTTCAACTAGTGCTTATTTCGCGAATGGTAACACTTAGCTCATGTCTGATTTGACAGATAATTAGTTTTATCCTTCCGCTGAACGAATATGGTTGTGTATACGCTTGAACAACGCTGGGAAATATTGCGACATTACTTTGAAAATCATGGTAATGTTGCAGAATGTGTTTGGCAAAAAAATCATCTGTTGAGATGAAGCTCATTTTGATCTTGGCGGGTATGTAAACAAGCAAAATTGTCGCATTTGGGGCACAGAAACCCCGCACGCATACATTGAAAAGCCGACGCACCCAAAATGAGTCACTGTTTGGTGCGAATTTTGGTCCAGAGGCATAATTGGGCCATTTTTCTTCGAAAATGAGCAAGGAGTGGCCGTTACAGTCAACGGCGATCGTTATCGGCACACGTTGAACGAATTTTTGTTCACAAAAATTGAAGAGGAGGATATTGCTAACATTTGGTTTCAACAGGACGGCGCTACGTGCCACACAGCCGAAGCTACACTCGATGTTTTGCGCCCTGTTTTTGAAGATAGCATTATCAGCCGCAGAGCTGATGTCGTTTGGCCACCTCGGAGCTGCGATTTGACACCGTTGGACTATTATTTGTGGGGTGCCGCCAAAGATAAGTGTTACGCCGACAAGCCAGAGACAATTGACGCTTTAAAGGACAATATTCGTGAAGCCATTGGTGAAATGCAGCTCCACACAATCGATAATGTGCTTAAAAATTGGACCGATCGTGTAGGCTACTGCATTGCCAGCCGAGGTAGCCATTTGAATGAAATTATTTTCCATTATTAACCGGAAGGATTGTACTTTCAAATAAAATAAGAAATTTGAGAAAATATTCAGTAGTTTTTTCTTTTTAAAGCATTTTCAAAAAAAAAAGTTATTTGGCGGACCCTTTGTATGAGTCGAGGGGCACATACAGTTTAAAGTCAAATCCGAATAATAGATTTATGGAAAACTTTTTCGTGGCAATTTTATTTCAATCTGAGAGTTTTTGCTAGAAAACTGCTGAGAGGTCTAAGCTGTAGTTTGGACCATGGGCTCAAGTCTAATAAGGCAACACACAGCCTACTAGTCTACGGCGACCATCAATATAAGGAGATTTAAAGCGTTTGACACAACTTATGGCCCAGATAACTTCCAAGGCATGTGCTTAGCCTAAACTTGAAGGAAGCTGCAACTGCGTTAGGCATCAGGAAGGTCTTTAAGACTTTCTCGCTTGGACATCCGAAAATAAAAACTGTCCTCCTCAATGAAAATATATTCGAACAGAAGCTTTGTTTTAAAGAATAAATAAGTTGTTTAATCAATTACGTACTTTAGGAAAAGTACTTTAAGAAAAGTACTTTTGGAAAAGTATTTTTGGAGAATAAATAAGTTTTGTAACCAATTAAGTACTTTAGGAAAAGTACTTTTTAGGAAAAGTACTTTTTTATTATTATTAAAAACCATCTCGTTCAAATGAGTTTAAAGAGATAATTTTTAATTAAATTGTGTGTTTTTTTTGGGAAAGAAATGCTGCCTCACAATCTGTAATTAGATGACAACACAGCTTTCTGTAAGAAACAACAAAATCCAGGCTTAAAAGCCAAAAACCTATTATTAAAGACAATTGTGGCGTTTAAGTACCAATTTTCTCTAACAAAGAAAAGTACTTTCTGTTTTTTTTTATTAGAAAACACTTATGAAAACGTTTCAATTAAAATTCTTTCTTTCTTTCCTTCTTTTCTTCTTCCTTTTGCTATTATTATAGGCATAACGCCCAGTTATTTTGCGCCGGGACCAGCAGCAGCCGCTTATCATTTGGGCAGTCATCTGACGCAAACGAATCCACCAACATCGCAGGTGAGTGAGTGAATCAATCATTTTTTATTAAACGAAGTGATAAAAGAAAGGAATAAAAAGGGTTGAGAGAAAAAAAGAGGTACCCGGGACCAACAATTAACTCAAGTGGTTCGATTATTTCAATCCATTGGTTACTTAAATTGTGTTTCTAATCTTCTACATGCTGTTGTTGTTATTGTAAAATTGTTTTCTTATCTAAAATTTTGTTCAATTCAAAACAACGTACACACGGTAGCAATTTAAAAAAAAAACCCTTTTTTTAAATTAAGAAATCATCGCTTTTAATCATCATTCCTGTTGGCTGGGGAGGCGCAACACTTGATTGATCGTTCACTGTTGCTGGTGCTCTTAACCTCAGTCTTTACCTGTGTTTTATGATTAAACGCTTTAATATGATAGGAAACAAGAAAAAAAAAACAATGTTTTTAAACGCTTGTTAAGGGCGTCACACCTGCAAATTATTTGTTTCGCTGCGCGGCGTTGATTGTTTAATGACATCATTTCCAACTCCTCTGATGAACGCCCACTTCACAAAGCAAACACAGTGCCACGGTAAACTAACCGCTGGATGTGTTATAAGAACAACAACAACAACTACTGCTACCACTAAAGTATTGTTGGTTAAAGAATTTTAATTTTGTAAAGGAAGGAAGAAAAAAAATTGTGTTCCGTACACTGAGAGAAACGTCTGACAGGGAAATCAAGTTTCAAAACGTAATAACACCTCCAGTGGAATGATCTTCAAAACTTTGGGAAAACTATTGCAGTGTGTATATATTGTAGTCGCCGTAGTCTAGTAGGTAGTGTGTTCGCTTATTAGACGTAAAGCCCGGTTTCGAGCGCCAGGACAGACATCAAAAACGAAATATGAAAACAAAAAAATATTTCTTCGGCGACTTCCTCTCAGCAGATTTCTGGCAAAAACTCTTAGAGTAAGTAAACCTGCCATGAAAAAGTTTCTCCAAAAATTTGTCTTTCGGAATCGACTTTAAACTGTAGGTCCCGCGCCACTCAAAGTATAAAATTAAGACACACAACATGAGTGGTGTGAGAAACTAGGCCGTAATCCTGACAGAAGGGTTGTAATGGCTAATTATGTATGTATGTATGTATATATTGGATCACATATTTCCAAGCATTGAATCAGTACTTCATAATAGGCAGAGTGACTTGAGACCAAAACACGTTCGCAAGGAGTACATCAACACGCTGAGTTTAGGCATAGAGAAGTCGAGGGAATTTAACTTTTCTTACTTATTTGATTGGTTAATACAACCTTTTAGTCAGGATTCCAACCTAGCTTCTCACACCACCCATGCTGTGGGTGTAACTATTTGACCAAGAATGGCAGGGGACTGTCCAAAGTCGACTCCCAATGACAGATTTTTGAGAAACAGTTTTTCCCAGAAGACTGCTGAGAGGAAGTCGCCGTAAGAAATGTTTTTTTTTTTCAGATTTCGTTACGTTCGAGATGTCTGAACTAGGGTTTGAATAAGCCAACAAACTACCTACGGGAATAGGACGACGTCAACTTTAACTCTTCACTTGTCATCATTTTCGTAGGTATCAAAAGGATCGAGTGCGTCGTCAAAACGTTCAATATGGTAAGCACTACAGTATGTCGCTCTATCCAATCCATATCACTACCGCGATCACAGAAACACAAGGGGGAGGACCCGTGTAAGTACTAGTAGCAGACAGAGGTACATCCTCTCCCCAGTGCTATTTCTCTGATAAGGGTAGTTGAGACCAAACAAATACAGAAGCACAACGTGACGACCCGTGTAAATACTATTTTCGGACGGAGCTAAATGCTCTCCCCTGTGATATTTCTCTGATGAACGTACTTGAGACCAAACAAACACAGAAACACAACATGACGACCCATGTAAATACTAGTGTCGGACAGAGATACATCCTCTCCCCGGTGCTATTTCTCCCATAAGAGTACTTGAGGCCAAACAAACACAGAAACACAACGTAACAACCCGTGTAAATACTAGTGTCGGATAGAGGTACATCCTTTCCCCGGTGCTAATTCTCTGACAATCGTACTTGAGACCAAACAAACACAGAAGCATTTGTCCGCTTTCTATGGCATCTGAAACGACTGAATGACTTCGACTACGCCTATGATATATGTCTGCTATTACGGACGCACCAAAAAAGTCGGACACAGGTACATCCTCTCCCCGGTGCTATTTCTCTGATAAGCGTAGTTGAGGCCAAACAAACACAGAAGCATCTGCTCGCTTTTCATGGCATCTGAAACGACTGCATGACTTCGACTACGCCTATGATATATGTCTGCTATTACGGACGCACCAAAAACGTGGTTGGCTGCGTAGAAATTGACAAAGTAAGAAGAACACGAATATTTGAAGCCAGAGTTGGAACAACAAACTCTGTCCCTTAGTTTCAATGACGTGACCAGTGAGGATGTGAATCAGAAACACGTATTTTGGAAGCATTTTCAAAATGAACGTTGATGCTTGGCATTATCGAGATGAGGACTCAGAGGTCTCAGATTTAATGGCGTGAACATCGTGGCTGTGATAATTGCTGGTTATTGCCTCCTTGCTCATGTGAATGGTGTCTGAAAACAGGGAAAGGGTCCTAAATCGATATTCCCCTCTTTTACTCACCATTTTACACTGATTAGCTTGCATTGAAAAGACATTAATACGTCAGCTGTAAAAGTGTTTCTAAAACCACTTTCGCTCAGTGTAGTTTTAAACACCAGCCAGGCATGTAAAAAGCATATGTTTTAACACCAAGTCTCTCTCTCTCTCTCTGTCTCTCTCGCTCTCTAGGTCTTTCTGTGCTCTGGTACAAAAATGCAAACTCCTCATGCTCGTATAACAAGTCTTTTTTCACCTTCGTTTTGTTTGTTTATCCTTCGGTAAACTTATATACGAGGGATACTCATATTCCTAAATTAATAAGAGTTGTTTTAACGTTTTTCGTTTTTTGCCTTCCTTTGCTTTGTGAATTTTTGGCAAGTCATCGTTATTCAACGATTACTAACGAGAGTGTTTAGATACTCATTGAGGCCGACTATACATATAACAAACACACAACAACACCTTGTAATTTTTCAATTACGAACACTTAGCACAGAGAGGGAGAACTGACAAACGAACGAACATGTGCAAGCATAAAGTGTCCCGTTAAAGGAAAGCAACAAAAACCACAGGCGTATTAAAAACTGTGTGATGATAAATGTGCTAAGCGATGTATGGATGGATGGCATTGATGTGGAATGTGTATGTGAAGTGACAACAACATTTAATTGGTTCAACTAGCACTGGCACTGGCACTGGCAGCAGCAGCACAAGCACCATCATCATCACTTGTTCTGCATAGGGTACCTGTAAAGGAGCTCGTTAGGGAATAACAATGTAATCCTTGTGTACGCTTTGGTGACATTTCGAAAGAAAAAAAACCCAACGACTGTCAGAAGTTCTAGGAAACTTAAGGCAGCTGTTGTTCTATAAAATATTTATAAGAAAAATTATGGTT
The DNA here is from genome assembly GCA_930367235.1 of Sarcophaga rosellei. NCBI lineage: Eukaryota > Metazoa > Arthropoda > Insecta > Diptera > Sarcophagidae > Sarcophaga > Sarcophaga rosellei. The sequence goes on along the minus strand of OV884020.1, from coordinate 5,837,456 downwards.
GTTGTTGCTGCTGTTGTTGGTTTTTATTCTTGGCCAAAAGCGTAAAGAAATTTTCTAAAGTTGTAGAAACATTTTCTAGTTCTTTTAACACTTGTTCGTTAAACTCAAAGGCAAAACAAAGTATTTTGCATTAAAGGGGGTGGCCAAATACGTAAGGATAGAATAAACACTGGCACTGGAGCGTACAAAGCTGGACCTTAAGCTTGAACTGAACGCGAAAATATTTGTAATTTAAACTTTGCAGATACGTCGTACTACAAACCAATAAGCAACCGCGATAGAGTTCCTGAAAAGTAAGTTTGCGTCTCTCAGATCCAAAAAACAGGATCCAATTATGGTTCCCCTCCTCTAGGGTCTTGACTTAATTGAATTGTGAAGCGAAAGCGAAGAATTTTTGTTCCCCCGCTTTGCGGAATTTTCAGAGAAATTCGATTCTAATGCAATCGACATGTGATTGCCTTGGTGACCTTTAATTCGATAACAAAATAAACCCTTCAGTTAGCCAATGTACTAAGATACTACCAGTGCTGGAAACTTGGTAGGGAACTCAATCATTAATGCTTCCAGATCAGTTATTAATTAGGGGGGTCTAGAAGACACCGTGGTCTAGTAGGTATTGTGTCGGCTTATTAGACGAAAGGCACGAGGTCAAATCCCAGGTCAGACATCAAAACGAAAATATGAAAAAAATATTTCTTCGGCGACTTCCTTTCAGCAGATTTCTGGCAAAAACTCTGAGAGTAAAAATTGCCATGAAAAGCTTCTCAAAAATCTGTCGTTCGGAGTCGACTTTAAACTGTAGGTCCCGCCACTCATGTAAATATAAAATTAACGCACACAACACGAGTGCTGTGTGAGAAACTAGGACGTTGTACAATGGGTCAATTCGACCTCCGGGTACTGTACTTGTCACAATTGACAAGTACACGTCCTCTAACCTAACCTAACCTAGGGGGGCTCTCCGTGACCTTTCCTCTAGGCTGACGATGGTTAAGTCAGATAGGAAATTACGAAGAATACAGTGAGATGATCAGTGGAACTTTTGACTCACAAAACTCTCTAGAATTACGTAGGCAATGTGGATACATTCACGGTTCATATTTATCCCCGACACTTTCTAGATTTTGCCGCATTCCAAACTGAAGTTGTAGCTTCTTATAGATGTTCAGCAGCATTTTTCCATTTCCCCTCTTTTGTCACTTGGCAAGCAATACTAAAGCGTTTCTATTGCATTGGCCAACCCCTTTATTTTTTTCACACACACATGACTTTCGCGTCCCAAACCATCATCAGCTGAAATAGTAGAGTAATTAAAGCATCTCTGGTTCTTGATAACAAAACTGGGCTGCTTTCTATAGTTACCTCAAACCACTTTCGACTTGACTGCCTTAACCCCTTAATTCCAAGTGCAACATGTCGTTAGATGTGGTGTTGGTGTCATAAAACCTTAAGTTTCTTTTGACATGCATTTGATGGAAAACTCCCAACAACTTAGCGAACGATGACTGCCGGAACTTTTAAAACACACAACCACAATCAAACCACAAAAAATCAAAAGAATGGGATGAAGGGAAGGAAAGAAGAGAAAGAAATTCCCTTGTCGTTTTGTTTGGCAACAACATAATTATAATAATAACTATGTTGGCAACAGTTGCGTTGCCAACCGGTGTATGCATGTTACCCACCCACTTTTTATTCGTTTATTTTCATGCCACGACGGACGGATATCAAAACGCATATATGTACATACATATGGGAACGGTAACGCAAGTACGAGGCGTGGTAGAAACAAACAAAAAAAAAAGATTTGGCAGGAGGTGGTAGAACTGACGTTACCAACAATTGACATGTCTTGTTAGCGCAATGCAATGCACATAACATAACGTAACGTAACGTATTCTTTGCAATCGTAAACGTATTCATTAGCACGACGTTATTAAAAATCATGACTGTCGTATGGCTTTGTCTGTTTGGGGGCTAGAAAAAGCCAGAAAAACAAAAAAAATTACAAAGAAATGTTCACCGTTTTTTGTTTAAGGGCAACACAATGGGCCACATACGCCAGATAAGTGTTGGATGGATGGATGGATGGCTGGCTGGTTGGTTGGATTGTGCCGCATGAGTGTTGAAAGAAAGATTCAATTCAATTTTCATATTTAAAGGGGGAGGCCCCTGACTACAAATGCCATATTATTATGCTCCACAACAACATCATCATTATCAACACTTTCAATATTGAAAATTTTCTCAGCTTAACAATGAACGAGTGACTCCGCCACTCCACGCACTCGTTTATCTTTTGTAACGAAGTGTGTGTGTGTATGTGCTAAGAATTGTTCGATTTTCAATTGCCAAGTCAATGGGTAGCCTGATGCCGGGTTAACAATGCCAAATCGTTATGATTATTAAGAGGTCAAGAGCACAATGGTCGATGGTTTAAAAAGTTTAAAAACAATTTCATATTGAAGGTCTGAATCTTAAACACACGACCTTGTTCGTTAAGGGAATGGAAATTGGGAGGCAAATGTTTTGGGCGATAATTGAGAATTCTACATCCAGCATTGATTTGCTAGATATTGGAAGCTCTACATCCTAGAAGTCCGACTTTTTTAAAATGCATATATACATATGTACATAATTGGCCATTACAACCCTTTAGTCAGAATTACGGTCTAGCTTCTCAACAGCACTCATGTTGTGTGCGGTAATTTTATACTTGAGTGGCGGGACCCACAGTTTAACGTCGACTCCGAACGACAGTTTTTAAGCAACTTTTTCATGGCAGGTTTTATTTACTCTCAGAGTTTTTGCCAGAAATCTGCTGAGAGGAAGTCGCCGAGGAAATATTTTTTTTATAAATCGTTTTGATGTCTGACCTGCGGTTCGAACCCGGGCTTTACGTCTAATAAGCGAACACACTACCTACTAGACTACGGCGACGACAAATGCATACGCAATCGATAAATTTTAAAACCTCGATATCGTCAATGCCCGACTTCTCTAATACGCATACGCAGTCGTGTGAATTTAAAATGTGCTCACTCCACAGTCAGCTCCACTTTAGGGCAACTCTAGGTCAAAAGTTTTTGTGAAACTAAGCGAATTTCCCACGGATAAGATCGTTAAAGTTCGTAATAGATTGCGCAGTTGCCCAATTATTCAGTATGCGTAGTTACATTCTGAATAACTGCTTCGGCTTTGGGGATTGCTGAGCTTTTAGGAATACAGAGGTAGTTAAGGAACACTTGGGTACTTTAGGAGTCCATTAGGCTTGTATGTCTCTAGTTTCCATTACTAAAGACGGTCTCGATGTAATGGTAGACACATCAGCCTTGGATGCCTTTGTCAAATGCGTTCCAGGCAATTAGAGCTGACACTCAGGAAATTTGTACGACTGAGAGACAATGCTCGCACTAACCACGATGGAATTCTGCGGGAAGTGATTGCGCTAATCTTCGGATGGAGCGGATGGATCAAAGAATACCTAATCTGAGCTTCGGTAGGACCTATGGAATTGGAAGATCTGAAAGTATTTGAATCTCTGGAAGAAATTCTAATACCATGGATTGGAATGTGGAATTTGTCTTTCGTGACTCTACACGATCTCAATTTCTACTGATGGCTCGAAAATAGAAATGGATACAGGGGTGGGTATTTATTATGATTAACTTGACTCTTTCCCCGACGGTAGTGAACTTGGTGAACAACTTCAATTGTTTAATGATTCAGCTTGGCTGTCAAATTATTCGGGTCTATGAGGAAAGGCTGTTGTAGACGAATGCGCTACTAAGGGGTTATCGTTTACTTCAGCACTTGTCCAAGTGGATAGACATATACATATCTCTCCCTCTTGCGCTGTCGGAACTTGTTAGATAGGCATGCCGAATATCCAGAATCCTTTGCCTTTTTCTCTTAACCTTTGGGCTAGAGTCTCTTAGTACTCTTATGGTATGCGTTACTGGTGGAAAGCGTTGGGGGGCCGGTAGTATGGCTTTGTACAAGAGGAGGAACCTAGACAAGATCTTTGTTGTAAATGCTGCGATGTACAACCGTTTAAACTAAGGTATGCTGGCGCTTATCGCTTTCATTCTGTGGATGGCCTTAAAACTGACACACTGAGAAAACGGGTCCATTTTATTAGAGTTAAGGGTCTCGAGAACTATTCTTGCTTGAGTTGCGAGAAGAGAATGGATTGCGGTGGAAAGCGTAGGGGGGACGGTAGTATGGCTATTGTACAAGAGGAGGAACCTAGGCAATATCTTCCTTGTAAGTGCTGCGATGTACAAGCGTTTAAACTAAGGTATGCTGACGCTAATCTCTTTCATTATGTGGTTCGTCTTAAAACTGACTCACTGACCAAACAGGTCCATTTTATCAGAGTTAAGAGTCGCGAGAACTATTCTTGCTCGAGTAGCGAGAAGAGAAGGGATTGCAAGTGGTTTGATGTTGTCAGTTCTTAGTCAATATTTTTTAGATGACCTTGCCTGTTCGTGTGGAAAATGTTTACGGCTGTAATTAAGGGAGAATGTAGGACTGGAAATGCGTCTAAGTAAGGTCAAATTGTGACTATGGCAGGAGATGTTTGGATGAAGAAAAAAGAGAATCATTGTAGCAGTCTCCGCATGAATATCCTGTTCCATGAGAAACTAGACTATGATACCACGTTGCAAGTAATTTCCAGAAACGAAATGCTTCTGAAACGTATCCTTGACGAATGTAAGATGAACTGTTTGACTTTAAGGACCAACATGGAATGTACTCAGAGAGCAGGTGGAATTTCCACAGATGCCCGTGTATACACGCAATGTAAACTTGCTGCAATTCAATACCAGGAGTTTTCTTGAAATATTTCCGTGGGATTTGGTGTTGCTTTGGTCTTCCCAAACCGAAAATCTTGTCGGCTTTTTCCGCAAGCTTGAATAATGCCTTCCATATGGTTTTGTTGTAGATAAACAAACCACCTCCCCCCCCTCTTCCTCGTCCCTAAAGTAAATTGAAACGTTTTAAACATTGGTTTTGGGCTGTGACAAACCCTCCCCCCCCTGTACTTGCTTGCTTGTTTATATGACAGGCTATCATTTAAATTTCATTTGAAAATTGGAATTGTTGAGAGAGAGAGAGAGAGTGTGTGTGTGTGTGTGTTTGGGCAAATACAATTAATTGATTACGACAATCAAAATATTTGTTTGTAACAAATAAAATAAAAAATTTTGAAAATTCCCAATTGGTTTCAAATAAAAATGGATTACGATTGTGTGTGTGTGTGTGTGTGTGTGTGGCAATGCTTTGGGCGTTTGGTTGCAAATGTTCTGGGTTAACTGGGACTTGGATTTTGAAAAAAAAAAAAAATAAAGCGATGAAATCAGAGAAGATGATGATGTGTTAACAACGTAATTATAGAGCCCCGTCGCAACACTTACAGCAAATGAGGGTTACGCTTACAGATACAAACGCAAACAATTGCAAAGTATATCCTGTGTTCTTTGCATTTATTCCTCCTTGTATTGTGCTTGTGTTTGTTAAAAGCCATGTGGGAACATCATTTAGCCGTGGAAGAAACCCTCCCGCAGGCTGATGATTTTTGAATTTCTTTTTATTGTTGAAACAACAAAAATAATACGATGAGTAAACAATTTAAAAAATAAATGCGATTACATTGCAATAAATACATACACACACACAAAGACAGACAAAAATAGAGAATGAATGAATGAATGAAGCCCTGCCAGGATAAATTGTTGAATGGTTGTTTGGTTGGTTGGTTTGTTTGTTTTAGAGAATCCCGGTAAACCTGCTACAATTTGAAAAATGTTTACTTTTCCACTTGAATGGTTAATTGCGGCTACAAATAATAGCAAAAGGATTCAAGTAGATATGTATGCTTTCACCAACCAACAGTCAATGCAATTCAATGCCATTCAATTCAATTCAATTCAATGCCTTTACAAATCCCATTAACATTTGAGCTACAGCTGAAGTCCTAAAAACAATAACAACAACAACAACAGCAAATTAAATTCACAAACAATTAAACATAAGAGAAAGAGAGAGAGAGAGAGAGAGAGAGACAAGGACATTTAATTCTAATTTCAACCCCTTTTTCTCTGTTTTTCTTTTTTCTTACAGACTTCCCTCACCAGCCAAATGGAGGTGCCGAAATTCGCTTTGGATCGCAACTCTTATCTGAGTAGCGCCGCAACTGCGGGTTCTTTATATGAATCATCGAAAGCCGCCCAGGCTAGTGCTGCCTATAGCGCCTATTTGGATCCCAGCGTTTTAACGAAGGCCTATTTCGATTCGAAAATGTATCAGGATCGTGCTGCCAATTATGCCTTTGACATAACGAAAATCTATGGTGCCCAACAGCATAATTCATCTGCTGCAGCAGCGGCTGTGGCCCATCAACATCATCAGCAACATAATCTGCTCAATGGGCTGGGTATAGCCAGTCCCCACAATAGCAATAATGCTTCATCGAATAGCAACAATAATAACAACAACAACAATGTTGACGAAAGAGATGCCTCACCGCATTTGGATACGGGCGGTAATAGCAGTAGTGGCCCTATAGGCGGCCTAAATGATACAAAAGCTCATATGCATTCACCCAACGACAGCCAATTAGAATACAGCCAATATGCTCAACAATATAACCAAAGTGCAGCCGCATTTAATAACGGCTCGCTATCAACGGCTGCGGCAACAACGAATGCAGCCGCGGTGGCAGCTTCAGTGACCTCGGCCTCAAGCGGTGATTTTCGAAGGCCTCTAACAGTTATATTTTGACCGCCAACCGATGAATGTGAAGAGCTTAATCTGTCCATAACAAATTAATTGAAAAGCAAAACAACACTCCTTCTACACAATCCTGTTCCCTCCCTCCTCCTTTCTTATTATACTCTCAGCTGTGTTTTAAGCCCCTAATTTCTTACAGTCTTAGGCAAAAGTATTACAAAAAAAAGAAATGAAAATTCTTCTTCTTTAAACAACGATCGGTGCAATTTATAAAAAAAAAAAACAAAAACAAACACAACAACAACATGAAAAATCAAAATACTTATAAATACAACAACAACATAATATAAATACATATAAAAGCATATAAAATGCATTAAAAAAATGCATATAAAATGCATTATTAAGTGCATATAGTATATAAAAAAAACGTATAAAGAAAAACAAAAATAATGATTAATAAAATTGAGATTATTTGAGTACATGATTTTGTTTTATTTTTAATTTTTATGATTTAAAATTTTTTTTTCAAAAAAGTACCTTTTTTTTTGAAAAAGTACCAAATCAAAAAAGTATTTTTTCCAAAAAAAAAGGCCACGTCAAAATGGTATCATTTGCTAAAAACTCCATTCTAAAGTTTTTTATTTTTAATATTTATATTATTAAAATACCTTTTTAAAGAAACTACCTTTTCTGTAAAAGTACTTTTCAGTAAAGTACTTCTTCACAAAAAAGTTTTACTTATGTATTTTACATTGAAAAATTCAATAAATTTTGTTACTAATTTTTTTTTTTCGGAAATGTATCGAAAATAGTACTTATTTGAAGAAAGTACTTTTTGTAAAAAATTCGTTTCTTTAATATATTTTACTAAGGAACATGCAAGAAACATTTTTACAAAAAAATATTTTATAAATATGTATTTATGTATTCAAAAAGTACATATTAAGGTACTTTCCTTTGCAGAGAAGTACCGCTAAAAAATATTTTTTTTAAAAAGGAACTTTTCTTAGAAATTTGTTCTCTTAATTTATTTCACTTAGGAAAATGCAAAAAGAAAAAAATGATAAAAAAAATTCGTTATGCAAGAGATACAGTACAATGGAAGTAAAAAGTACTTTTTCAAAAAGTGAAAATTTTTTTGAGAAAATTATTTTTGAGAGAGAATTTTATTTTTTTTGGAAAAAAAAAATACCTTTTTGGCAGGTTTAGAAAGTACTTTTTCAAAAAGTACTTTTTAAAAAATGTTTTCATTTTTTAAAAGTTATTTGTTTTTGGTTCTGCTTGAAAAGAGCTTAGTGTTAATCTCAAAATACAAGCCTCTTCGTATCTACAAGTCAGGTAAAGGTCTTTCGAACTGAGATTCATGCAATTTCAGTATCGGAAGGTTAGCAGAGATGCTCAAACAATAATATTTTCGGACAAACATTTAGCATGATTGGGGGGTAAATGGTTTGAATATTTTCAACAACTAAGGGTGACCAGACCTTTGCTTTGCTGAAACCCTGATCACTAGGGAAGTGCGTGACAATGAAATGACCAATTAAGTAAGTCAGTAGGTGGGGTTTTCTGCATAAAACAGAGTGCAAGTACTGTTTTGAAGAGAATATAGAACCTCAGGTTACAATTTGTGTAATTGTGATGCATTGTTTAGGACCTTATGGCCATATTTTCAAATGGTCTCTACGATATTGTATCCAGTAGAAATAAAAGTTAGGAAATTGCTAAACATAGCTTTCGGCCCGGACTAGACTTTTCTAGGTGATAATTCTGATTTACTGTAGTTGGTATTATGATTTGTAGAGATTATAACTTGGTTTAGCATACGAAACTAAAGTAGCAACCGTTGGTCCACAACCTATTCATCATATTTTTTCTTGCAGAACTCACGGAAAGTACTTTTTTTTAAGAACTTTTTTAAACTAGTTTTTATGTCTTTTAAATTGTAAAAATATCCCAATTTAAATACAAATTTGCATTGAAAATTTTTTAGTATCCTTACTTTTGTTGCATACTGTTTTGTTCTTAAATTTTTATTTTCTATCTAATTTGGTTTCTTAGGAAAATTGTAGCCAGTAATTAAGTTCTTTTTTTTTTTATTGTAAATACACAGTTACTTACCCCATAAACACATTACACCCGAAAAACAGCACTTTAAATGTATGTTTTCTTCGGTTCTAGAAAAAAAAAAAAAATAACAGAAAATCAATGAGAAAAAGTTTAAAAATTGAATAAAAAAATAAAATTAAAATTTAAACTGAATTATTGTATAATAAATAAACGAATTAATATCAGTATTTTACGAAAAGAACAAAATGTGGTTTTATTTTGTGAGATTATCCCAAGAAACAGGTGGGAAAAGGGCTCAAAAGTATCCCAACTAAAACATGGACGCGTCTTAATATATAAAATCGAAATCTTATTAATTCCCAACAAGTTTTATTAACACTTTCGTCATGGGAGACGTTTATATACGTCAGTTACTTGGTGTTTTACAGCGGTTGATGACGTGTAAATACGTCACACGTCTTGTTAACTCCCAACAGCTTTTATTAACCCTTTAGCCATGGAAGCCGCTTATATACGTCATACGGTGTTTTACAGCGGTTGATGACGTGTAAATACGTCACACGTCTTGTTAAATCCCAACAGATTTTATTAACCCTTTAGCCATGAATGCCGTTTATATACGTCAGTTACTAGGTGTTTTACAGCGGTTGATGACGTGTAAATACGTCACACGTCTTGTTAAATCCCAACAGATTTTATTAACCCTTTAGCCATGGATGCCGTTTATATACGTCAGTTACTTGGTGTTTTACAGCGGTTGATGACGTGTAAATACGTCACACGTCTTGTTAACTCCCAACAAATCTTATTAACCCTTTGGACATGGAAGCCGTTTATATACGTCAGTTACTTGGTGTTTTACAGCGGTTGATGACGTGTAAATACGTCACACGTCTTGTTAACTCCCAACAAATTTTATTAACACTTTCGCCATGGAAGCCGTTTATATACGTCATACGGTGTTTTACAGCGGTTGATGACGTATAAATACGTCACACGTCTTGCTAACTCCCAACAAATTTTATTAACACTTTCGTCATGGGAGACGTTTATATACGTCAGTTACTTGGTGTTTTACAGCGGTTGATGACGTGTAAATACGTCAGACGTCTTGTTAACTCCCAACAAATCTTATTAACCCTTTGGACATGGAAGCCGTTTATATACGTCAGTTACTTGGTGTTTCACAGCGGTTGATGACGTGTAAATACGTCACACGTCTTGTTAAATCCCAACAGATTTTATTAACCCTTTAGCCATGGATGCCGTTTATATACGTCAGTTACTAGGTGTTTTACAGTGGTTGATGACGTGTAAATACGTCACACGTCTTGTTAACTCCCAACAGATTTTATTAACCCTTTAGCCATGGATGCCGTTTATATACGTCAGTTACTTGGTGTTTTACAGCGGTTGATGACGTGTAAATACGTCAATTGCTTATTAGTCCACAGAGTTTAATGCCGCTTATATACGACAGTCATTTATTTATTCACTTGCATTTTTGCAAGCAAAAACGGCGACGTATCGCCGTCAGTCGTGTCGTTGTGAAAATTTGCAGGGTGTAGTACAGCTTATCGCCGAAGCCTTGAGAAAAGTTACTGCAGCGAACCTTATATGTTAGGCCACTAGATTTCGGGATTCACAAATAGCTTGAACGATTGTCTTACTCTCACATGTAATAATTTAGCTTCTGCAATACAAATTAGGTTTGAAGGGTAGGCTGCAGCCATCTGCTTTCGGAGGGCTGCGCCCTTGTGAAAAGTTGAAAAGCATGGTACAAGTGCCTTGTATTAACATGTTTGTATCGTTCCCCTTTTGGCAATTTCTAGCCTGCAATTAACATCTAATTCATTTAGATTTGACGATTGACGATAAAGTCTTGAAGTTAAAGTTTGAAAGCAATCCACCATCGATCATAATTCATCGGTTTCGATACAACCAACTTCTTTTCTAATGAAGGAATTGGTGTTGCCCTTGTGTAGAGAAGTGTTTTGGCCTCTATAACGTCAGCATTCCCTGGGAATCAGTAACCAAGTTATCGTTTTTATTCTTGCAAGAAGATGCTGGGGGCTTGGAGTTCCGCAATATTGTTGAGATATGATGGATATCGATAGTGACAAGATAGGCCGTAATCCTGAATGAAGGGTTATAATGGCCAATTATGTATTATGTATGTATCGATAGAGAATTGAGCGGAGAACGACTCTGCTGCTGTCCCTTGTTAATACAGGCTCATTCCATCTAGCTTATGTAGTGTACTAGAGCAAATTTTTTTTTTTTTTTTTTTTTTGTTTGTAAAACCAGCACTCAGGGGATGGCCCCTACTCATGCAGTGCATTGTGCATGTTTAGGAAAATAGGTTATAGGAAGGTGGAAAGAAGGAGTAGTGTTCAAAGAGCTTAATGTACATTCGCTAAGAGCGAGGAGATAATTTAACCAATCTCGAAGTTAGAAAATAGTCTTTCGCCAATTTCACTATGGTCGGTCTGATCGAATTTGAATTTGTCGGGGAACAACAAAGTTCGTAAAACGTTGAAATGCAGAAAACTGATGCTACATATTACCATATTGAGTGAGTTCGACTACATATTACAGTTATTTGACAGTTGACAGTGATGCCATATTACCGCTTTTAATAGATTTTTACAAGCATACCTCTGTAGAATAGCTTTTTCACTATTTTTTTATACCTTCTCCGCAGCAAACTTATTTACCAATACTTTGTTTGGAACAATTAAATTTAAAAGCCTATCATAATAAGCTCCCTTCACTGCCCTGGCTTTAGAAATTTAAGAAAAAAAATAAAATGAATTTCAATTATTTAAACGACCATTAAAAGGCACTTTAAATGTCATACTGTCGCTAGCTATTAACCACGTACTTCAAACAGAAGGAAAAAAAAGGAAAAATAACGAAATTAAACGACGTTTATAACCGTAAAAAATGAGGCAAAATGTCGCCGTCACCGTCACCATTCACCACACTAGTCACCAGTGGCACGTTTATACTCTGCTGTCTCAATTACCCAATTAACGTGTGTTCCAGCATGCCAGCGACAAAGAATGACAGAAAAAAATGACGAAAATATGCAGTAAATTTGTGGCATTTGAACGCCTTTCCACCCTCGTGGGGCATTATTATTGTGATTAACCTGAGAAATTAATTCCATTATTTGCGTCTTTTTGAAATCTTAACAAGTTTTTCAATTTTTTTTCTTCTTTTTGAAGATGAAAAAAGAAAATAAAAAATAGAAAAGGAATGAAAAAGAAAAATATCATGAGATTTTCTTGCCTCAATAATTCTAGAAGTGGCTTAGAAATTTGATTTCTTTTTCAGCTTTAAACTGGAAAGGGTTTTAATCTTATGACTTCAAAGCAAATTGAATTTTTAATCGCTGGACGGCAATGCTTCTTCTTGAATTATAAACGGCAAAGTTGGAACATCCATCCATTTTACGCCGTAAGCAAGTACTATTGCTTAGGAAGATTTCAGATTTCCGCTTTGCAACCTAAGGAAGTCTGCCATTCTTTTCGCGCTCAAACATGTTGGTTCCTCAGTGTACTCCATAGTATGTTCGTAAGCGGTAATCGACTATTCGCAAATCTCCCTCTCCTCCACGGAAAGGTTCTGTCTGTAGCCACATCAGTGGCTTTAAAGATCCCTTCTTGGCAAATTCATTTGCCTACTAATTGCCACGAATTTATACTTGATTTAAGGGACCCAGCCGAGGATAATACTATTTGCCCCACTTAGTTGACTCAGTTTTCTCAAGCAGTCCCATACTATTCTACTCGTCCCGTTGGTTTCTCACTCTACTCCATAGTATGTTCCTGAGAGGTAATCGCCTATTTATAAAGCTGCCTCCACTCCTCAGAAAGGTTCTGTGGCCTCATCAGCAAGTTCATTGCCACAAATTTCTGCTTGATCTAAGGGACCCAGCCGAGGATAATACTATCTGCCGCACTTAGCTAATTCAGTTTTCCTAAGCAGTCCAATACAATTTTCGTGATAACCTCATGGTACCAGAGTGCTGAACACGTTGACTGCAGCGGCAATTTTCAGAAAACTGGCCACTTAAGCCAACATTGACTTTTTGTTCTTTTCCCAGAAACCATTTATCGATACTAGCTCTGATATAATACGATTTCATTCGTAGCTACACAAAAATGGCAGGTTTAGTAGTGAGTACGAGATAACTCGTAGTTGGCACCCTAGAAGGGAACGCAATCTGCGAGTTATCTCGCAGTCAGCTGTCAACGTGATAAATCGGGAACTGTTTTGCTAAGCCCGTATTCAAGTTGAATTGAGCACATCTTTCGATGGCATATACTTCCGCTTGGAAGATACCCCCCAAGAATTTAACCTATGACTTGGATTATTTCCAGTCGGTAACTTCAATTCAATTTGAGCGGTTTTCAGATTTGTTCTGTTTGCCCAAAATGTATTAAATTAATGAACCCTGTTTCCGATTTCCAATATTTTAACTTTTTTTTGTAGTCCTTAAGAAATATAGCCTTAGATGAACTAACTAAAACTACAGGAGATAATACTGTGTTCACACATGCACTTTTATTGCGTACATAGCAATAAACGCCATTATTGCGCAATAAATACGCAAATTGTTATAATATTGAGTAAAACTTAAAATACAGCACTGCAACCATAAGTACGTTCAGTGAGCATATTACAAATATCCGAACACTTTCTGTTGATATTTGACAACTCAAATGTCAACAACGACAAACAAGAAAAACAAAATGAAAATAATGTTGTTGGAACAACCAGCTGTCAAAGGAATATTGAATAAGTAACTGAACTGCGTATTTTATTATGTCTGAACACTTAAAATATTGTACTCAAATAACCGAATATTGTTGGCTCAATAAAAGTGCATGTTTGAACATAGCATCAATAACAACCGAGAAGTTAAACAAAGGCGCCATCTTTTGATAAAATAATTTATTATTTAAAGCACTGCTTCATCATAACTTTACTGCATTAACGAATACATCGTGGCAACATAAACTGCTTTATCATTTTCATACACAGCAAATGTTTTTCACCGCATTACCATTTCATGATTATGAAATGCGATTAACGGAAAGGAAATTTGGTTGTGTGTTGTACTAAAGTACAAACATTTACTGTTACAATTCAAATACAGATGGTATGCCAAATGTTAAAAAGGCGTACACTGGTAATGTCGTTTAATGTCATCTTTCATAACAAGAAAATCTACCCACACTGAGTTTTTTCGACCACAGTTAAAAAATCTACCACAATGTTGATTGGAATGGTTTACAAAGAGCCTAACGATTTTATTCACCACAACGGAAAAATTCACATTTTGTAAAAACTCACCACGATATAAACTGACCCCAACTGGATAAATTCACCACATTTTGTAAAAACTCACCACAACTAAAAAAAATTCATCACTTACAAAAAATAAAAAAAATATTATGTAAGAAAGACAAAGAAGAGAGGATTTGAGGCAAATCAAAACTCTTTTTGGGAATTACAGTAAGAGGAGCTGCTATCAGACTATCTAGTTTTAACCTAAGGTGTTGGTAAACGGTGTTTTGACAGAGCACTGTAGATTCAGAGTACATTTCTTCAGAATGGAATTTTCTGTGACGATGAGAATGAATCAGCAGAACACATTATTGGACCTTGAGAGTATTCAAAGGAAAAGATCTTCGGTCTACAGCCAGCTGCCGACAATTTCCACAACTGATCCTATACTAAGCTGAATGAGTTCCTTTAGCGGTCTTTTCACAGAGCACTGTAGACTCAGAGCACATTTCTTCAGAATGGAATGGAATGAATCAGCGGAACACATTATTGGACCTTAAGAGTATTCAAAGGGAAAGATCTTCGGTCTAGAGCCAGCTGGCGACAATTTCCGCAACTGATCTCATACTGAGCTGAATGGACGTTGCACAGCGCATTAACATCCTGACTAGACCATGCCGCTTGGATGGACGAGGATGTTCCGGCGAGATGGGTATTTGATGCGGGAATTAGCGGAAACAGAGTTTGAATGAAGGATTTAATTTAGGAAGCTATAACGTCGTTTAGGGCGTCTGGAAGGGTGTGTTAAAGCAGACCGAAATTCGGTGTTAATGGCCAATTAAGTAATTAAGTCAATGTATGCCAGCTGCTGAGCAGGTAATTGTTATTGTTGGCCAATAGACTGTTATCCCACTCTGTGGATGATGGGGTGGTTGTTTCTAATCCAACCAACTGAAACGATTGATCGGAATGTTGCGTATTCTAACACCGTTGCTAGAACCGGCTTGCAGCTACGACTTGATAGCTCAACATGAGGTTGCTTACAGGGTTTTTACAGAGCATTACGAAATTAGGCCGCTGAAGAGGAGTTGCAATGGATCTTAATCCAACTATTGCAGGGTATGTCCAGAAGATGAGAATTTGGAGACTATAGAGTATCTCCTTTGCAACTGTCTAGCCCTTGTTTAAAGGATTATATGAGAGTATGAATGAACTCCAGTTAGAGAATCGACTTTCGAAGCTTGCTAGCGTAGCTGTTTTAGCATTAGCTTTGTGCTTAGCTTCTTATTTTCTTCAATTCCTCATCCTCATTTCGTTTCTTTTTTGCTTGATTTTCTTGAACAATTCATTCCTTTAAAGCTCTGCTTCTTTTATGTTTGAAGACCTAATTCTTGGTTTATTTCAAAGGAAAACAAATACGTCCTGGCATGCAATTGCAATACTTGTAAAGGACATTTGTATTGTTGAATGGTTTTTAAAGGATCAGAAACGAACAACAAACAACAACAAAGGACGGAGAGAGACAAATTAAACTTTGAAATCCAATAAGAAATTGAATTGCCAATTAAGGATTCAAACGAACGATTTGAGACGAACTTACAATTTCGTTTGTGATTTCCATTTAAACAAGACATTCGTTTAAAATCGTTTGTCTTACAAAAACAGTCTCTTAATTGGCCTTTATGAAGGACAGACAAGCAAAATTCAATTTCTCTGAAAACAAGCTCTAAGTAACTAAAGGTGTATGTGTGTGTGTGTACATATTGTATGTAAGTAAGAGCGTGTGTGTGTGAGCGTTATAGTAGTGATGACAATTTTGCTCAAACGATTGCAGTTCGTTTTAATTCGTGTGTGTTTAAAAGACACACAGTGAGGCCAGAGAAATATAGAGTGGGCGTTTGTATGTGTGTGTGCATTTGTGTGCATGAATTGTAGTCGTATTAAGGATTTAATGGCCATTATCTGTGTGCCATGAAATTATGCCAACAATTATTATTATTTTGTTATTATACTTGAGCAGCAACAGCAACAACAACAACAACAACAACAATAGCATTTCAACATTGGTAATGGCAATATAAAGAGAAAAACAAAAATGTTGCTACTACTGATGCTGCTGCTGCTGCTACTGTTGCTCTTACTACAATACTCCGTAGATGCCATTTACAATTGCTTTGGCTTGCTGCTGCTGCTACTACTACAGTGTGTGTGTGTGTGTGTGTGCCTGTGTTGAATTGAGAGT
Source organism: Sarcophaga rosellei (assembly GCA_930367235.1). Classification (NCBI taxonomy): domain Eukaryota; kingdom Metazoa; phylum Arthropoda; class Insecta; order Diptera; family Sarcophagidae; genus Sarcophaga; species Sarcophaga rosellei. Next base: position 5,821,111 of record OV884020.1, on the reverse strand, counting down.
CAAGAGAGTCATTTTTAGCTAATGCCCAAATTTATTGTTCGAAAACAGGTCCATATTTCAGGCTTTATTGCAAATTTTTTTCCCTCGATTTTTCCATAATGTCAGCACAATAAAATGAACTACGAACACAAACACTCATTCATACACTGAATACCCGCTCACACAATTAAAAACTGAATAGCTTTGCAAAGTATGGAGAATGACATTGGAATAGAATAGAAAAGGTTTTCAAAACTGTAAAACTAAGTGTGGTTTTGTGTTTTGGGCAATAAAATTTATTTCTTTTCAAGAGAGACAAAGAGAGACCGAGAGAGAAAGGGAGAGAGGCTTTTAATATCCAAATTATTACCCACTGATTAAGCAAAAAAAAAATTCAAAAATTAAGAAACGGGGAAAAAACTCAATTAATTACGAAAGAATAGCTCAGGGGGGAGGGGGAAGCAATTTATAAAGGATTCAAGAGAGATTTTTCTGTCAAGAAATTTAATGGATTTTTTTTTTCATTTCCAACAATTACAGGCTCTTTGCGGCAATGTTTTGCCTTTCTTTGTTGCCTATTAAACATTAATACCAATGATTTTTTTCCCTTACCAAGCCATAGATTTTGCTTTATACCCACACAATATCTCTGGAAAGCAGAATTACAGAACCCTAAGAACATGCGAACACTACAAATGCTCCTCATAAGCTTCCAGTAACCAGGGCATACCTTCTTCATGTACCTCGTTCTTTAACCCTGCGTCTTCAATAGCTGACAAGTCTGCCCCTTTTCTAGCGAGGTTCTTGGGTTTTACATTCGGTGAACTTCTGCTTAGGTTTGTCATCTTAGTTTCCACTGCTCTAGGGAGTTAAATAGATTCGATTCTACAGGTCAGAATTTTACAATCATTCGACTGTGGCAGCGTTTAACAAACACATGAGGGGTCCAATAATAAGGCAGCAAAGATTTGACGACGTCAATTCAGTGTAATCTTGGGCAATATCAGACGATGTAGTGTGATACGATCCAAGTCCTCTTTTTCTGAATTTCTAAGTGACTTAGCATCTGGTGTGTGTCTCATCGTAGTCGCCGTAGTCTAGTAGGTAGTGTGTTCGCTTATTAGACGTAATGCCCGGGTTCGAGCCCCAGGCCAGACATCAAAACGAAATATGAAAAAAAAATATTTTTTCGGCTACTTCCTCTAAGCAGATTTCTGGCAAAAACTCTCGAGAGTAAATAAACCTGCCATGAAAAAGTTTCTTAAAATCTGTCGTTCGGAGACGAAGTTAAATTGGAGGTCCCGCCATTCAAGTATAAAATTAAGGCACACAACATGAGTGGCGTGAGAAGCTAGGCCGCAATCCTGACTGAAGAGTACGTACTTATGTATGTATGTATTATTGAGCCTTGAAATCTGGAAAAACGGAAGTGATAGGTGATCATTTAACGGATTTTGGACCCAAAGATGCGGCCTACGTTATGGGGCTTATTCTGAATAGGAAACTGCCTTACTAACCTACAAATATATTTAAAAGCATCAAAAGATTTCTTTTCATTGCTTTAATATATAGCGTGGCTGCTGTATGTATGTATACAGCACAGTACGAAGGATTTTGTGAACGATTTTCACGAATGTATCAAAACTGTATAGAACTTTGGGTAGAGGAATCTTTTCGAAGACAGCAAATGGATACACAGCTCATTCAATAATCATTTTAAGTTAAGGATTATTACGCATTAAAATATTTCCCAGACTATCAGGCACTGTGTTGTAACACAACGACCTCTAGGATGATCTGCGGTGGCTGCCGGGATACTTGATGTCAATATAACGATCTCTAGAACAGTGTCTACGGCTGCAAAGAGGCTCTTTAAGATGGCAGAATGGTACAATTTGTTTACAACACATTTATACTGTAGCCATCTTCAAGCTCAATGTGAAGAAGGTGATGTACCGCCTAGTTTAACAAGCAAAAACTATAAACGGCAAGCGATCTCAAGATCTTTTGAAGAAATGCAATACAACAACAACATGCATTGTGCATACAATATGCAAGCCAATGCAGCCAGCGACTTGACAACAAAGTATCAAATGATTATCGCATGTGCGCCTTACTATTGTGGTGTTATGCGCTACAGCGACGGTCAGCAATATTGAATCAAGTGGCCGCTTCTCATATGCAATTGGATATTCTTTTGCTTGTGAACATTGTTTGAAAATAAAACATGAAATGTTGTGTTAGTATTGACGACTGTAAAATCATGCTACACAACTGCAATTAAAGTGAGCAGTGTTTCTGTAAGACGAATCTCTTTCAGGCTACTTTGTATTAATTGTTCTCTTTTCCTTTAATCAATCACGAGCATAGACAGTGTTAGAGGCCTTTTGCATCAGTATACTCGCTTCAGTACAGTCGGCAAGTTGCCAGAACAGTTTTATATACAAAATATGCCCTTGGAAGCGCGAAACATTACTGAGTTCAGTATTCTTCGCATACAACCTGGAATGACCGTCTAGTACAAGTGCCCAATCCCCGAACAGATGCCCATTCGTTAACTTTCTGCAAAGCAAGTTGTATTCTATACCTAATAGGAGCCTCCCCAAAATTGTGAGAATCACGTCAATCTCATAGGAAATTGCCTCATAGTTGACCTGTTCCACTAGTAACACTCTCATCTCGAGATTCTATAGGAGAGGTATAAGAAAATGGCAGACAATGGCGGACAGAATAAATGGAAAGAATCTGCAAGACATCAGTGTAAGAGGAGAATAAAATTGCGATTGGGTTTTTTGGTGCCTCAGTTCCCAAAACTGCAGGAACCTAAGAATTATTGGATATTTTTTACGATAACGAACACAAGAATGAATGATGATTGAAAGAATTCAAATCGAATGTCCTTCAAGAAATGCAAAATGTAGTGGCCTAAGCAGGCCTATTACAAAGAGAATTAATTTTAAGGATGTTTTGTATAGGGTATTTTTTATAGAGGTATAGAACTTTAACTTGCAATAAAACAACGATGGATTATTCGATTGACATGAATTTTATTTATCCGAAAGATAATCTTGTGGCATTACATTTTAAATATGATTTCTGGCATATGACCGCCACGGCTGGCGCGTTATGTAGTCTAATCTGGACGTCCAATTTTCGATGACTTTTTCCAAAATTTGTGGCCGTATATCGGCAATAACACGGCGAATGTTGTCTAACAAATGGTCAAGCGTTTGTGGCTTTAGCGCATAGACCAATGACTTTACATAGCCCCACAGAAAGTAGTCTAGCGGTGTTAAATCACAAGATCTTGGAGGCCAATTCACAGGTCCAAAACGTGAAATTAGGCGGTCATCAAACGTGTCTTTCAATAAATCTATTGTGGCACGAGCTGTGTGACATGTTACGCCGTCTTGTTGAAACCACATCTCCTGGACATCATGGTTATTCAATTCAGGAATGAAAAAGTTAGTAATCATGGCTCTATACCGATCACCATTGACTGTAACGTTCTTCCTCAATGCTACGCTCTACAGCAGCAATAGCTTCTTCTGTACGCACCGTACAGCGTCTCTGGGGATGCGAGTTATCAATAAGAGTAAACGTGATGCGAAAACGTTCCATGGATAATCGAATTAACTGCTCTGATGGACGATTTTGTCGACGATAAAATGGACGTAGTGCGCGATACGTTTTCTGCACAGAACCATTATTTTCGAAATAAAATTGCATTATTTGCAAGCGTTGTTCAGGCGTGAGTCTATTCATGATGAATTGCCAAACCAAACTGAGAATAAATCACTTGACAGCTGTTAAATCGGTCGCCATCTTGAAAAGTAATGCCAACTTAAAGTTCTATACCTCTATAAAAAAAACACCCTTTATTTAAAAAAAAAAAATTTCTAGGAAAAAAGCGTCCTTAAAAGCCTTTGATATTCCAAAAAAATTTTTGAGAGACAGAGGATTACTTCAAATACCATCTCTTCTGCATGTTAAAAGGATGTGCCACATACATACATACATACATATGTCACACACATAAGATATCATCATCATCAATTAATGTTGTTCAGCTTATTGTTGTTGTTATTGTTGGTTAAATTATTTACAAAAAAAAATTGTTTTTTTTTTTCGGCAACAAGTAAAACCACAAACAATTTTAATCAAAAAAAAAAAAAATCAATTTTTTTGTATTGAAAATGCCACACAGCTTTTCTTTTCACAAAGGAAAACGGAAGAAAAATTGCAATAAAAAAACTCTGCTCAATCATTGTGTTGCCAACATATTATTATTTCAACAAGAATTTCTTTCGCTTTCAAAAGCAATAATTTACACCAACGCTATGCAAAGCGAGATAGAGAGAGAGTAAAACCATAGAAAATACCGTTAGACAACACAAACACAAACACATACACATATAAGCACTTCCGTTACATATTATAAAACAACAACAACAAATAAATACCCCCCCTCCCCCACACACCCACAATTGAATACATGTTTTTTGGTTTCTTTTTATTCATTTTATTTGTTGTTGTTGTTGTAACAAAAAAAATAAACCATCATCAGTTTTACCAATTTAACTGCTTCGGTGCCTTTGTGTACGCTATTGGCCAAATTGCTGTAAAATTAAGTGCATGCGCGTACGAGCAAAACCATTTCACATTATGGGATTTTATTATTAAAAAACAATCTCCTGTGCGACAGTAGTAGTAGTAGTAGTCGTAAGCAACAAACGTGGGGGGGTAGGAGGATGGAGGATTTTATAAAATAGAAATTCCCAAACAACGACTGCCATTTTCCATTTGTTAAGATATTATTGTAAAACAACAGCAACAACCACAACAACGACAACAACAATAAAGAGAAAGGAGGATTTCCTTTGATTTTATTGTCTTGTGTGTGCGGTTTTGTGTCTATCTATGCACATACACACTTACATACACTTGCAACACTAAAGGGAGCATAAAGGGAGCATAATCTGTTAGAGAACATGTATATGTATGTATGTGTGTGAGTGAGTCAAATCAAATTACCCACAATGCAATAAAAATAAAACAAAACAAAACGAACCGAACCGAACCGAACAACAAAAACTCTACACTTTTCTCTTAAACTCCGTGGAGAGTTAAAATGTTTACGAAAAGAAAACAAATAAAACAACACACACACATGCGTAAGATGAGTGTTATAACACTAACTGAAGACATGAAAATAAAACAAGGAAAATTAAATAAAAAAATATATTTATTGACAGTTATAAAGTTATTTAAAAAATTTGTAACCCTCATGAGAAAAAAAAAGAAAAAAAAACTATTTTGCTCTCCAAAAACAAAACACAGCACAACACATTCTTTCACACAAACACACGAAATGCAAAACAATGTAAAGCCATTGATAACAATCCAATAATATTTATTGTTATTGTTGTTGTTGTTATTATTATAGCTGTTTCTTATTAAGGAACTCACCACGTGTTATTTCAATACCACTGACACACACACACCTACACACTTTCTCACAGAGAGTAAATTGAATATGATCAGTGGGTATTGTTTTTGATTTATTGCTTACGGAACTCTGTTACACTCTCTATCTATCTATCTCGCTCTCTCATATCAATTGGCAAAATGTAAACACACACTGAGAGCAAAGCAATGTCAATATGTTGTGTTAGCGCACTAGGAAAATTGTTTACTTTTCACATACAGTAAGGCTATAGGAGCGATTTTTTTTTTGTGTGTTAAAAACAGTGAAAATAAAAGGGATTTCAATTGATATACGATACGAAGTTTGGAAACCTATTTTTTTTAATAGAAAAATTTTTAAAAAGAAATCATTTAAAAGACCCAATCTTAATCTCAAATTCACATCGGTAGATATGTTTAATAGTTTTAAAACCTGCAATATGTATCTTATCTTATAGTGAGCGCCAAAAGTGAGTAAACACCACTGAAATAATTCATTTTCTTCAATCCAAATTTGTCGATTCCACGCCCTTCCCTGTAAAATCGTTTTAAGTTAAGGATTATTACGCATTAAAATATTTCGCAGACTATCAGGCACTGTGTTGTAACATAACGACCTCTAGGATGATCTGCGATGGCTGTCAGGATACTTGATGCCAATATAACGATCTCTAGAACAGTGTCTACGGCTGCAAAGAGGCTCTTTAAGATGGCAGAATGGTACAATTAGTTTACAACACATTTATACTGTAGCCCATCTTCAAGCTCAATGTGAAGATTAAGGCAATGGTACATCGACCATCGATTAACGGCAAGGGATCTCAAGATCTTTTGGGATGTTAAGTCTTAATGCACTAAGCAAAGGCAATTAAAGTGATCAGTGGATACACTTATACCCTGTTTCTGTAAGACGAATCTCTTCAGACTACTTTGTTTTAATTTTTCTCTTTTCCTTTAATCAATCATGTTAGAGGCCTTCCCTGTAGGCGGGAAAATCTTACGACTCATCAAGCGTATATTGAAATTGGATTTTAATCGCCATTCACTTAAGGCTTAACTCAGAATTAAGCGTGTGTTGGCTTACTAGACGTAAGGCCGCGGTTCAAACCTCAGGCCAGACATCAAAACGAAATATGAAAAAAAATATTTCTTCGGCGACTTCCTCTCAGCAGATTTCTGGTAAAAACTTTTTTTTAATGGAAGTGTGACGAACTTGGTTGGGTTTAGTACGTATGCGCTTAGCAAGCCGAGAGTAAGTCTTGCGGCGAATCGTGCACATTGTGTAGACCGGGCTACCAATGTCTTTTGAAGATTCCCAACCTTTAGCTCGTATAGCTATAAAAAAAAAAATACTCTAAAGTCGCCTTAGTGTAAATGTATTGAATTGTCTCTATTGAGTGTCATATAATGCTTACTAATGCCTGCTAGTATTCCTATATTGAAAAAAGAAATGAAAAATTGCATATATTGAGCTTTATTCGAACTAGGGATAATACTTCGAAGTCAACTTATCCACCGCAACACGCGGAGACACACAATGGAGTAGAATTGACATGAAAATATCAATAAAAATATGGAAAAAAAAACGTTTCATATTTAAATCGAATTGAATAATTTCAATGTTTTCTAGATAAATCCTTGGATTTCTTTTAATAAAGGTCTCACCTCTCTCCTGAGATTTGGAATTTCACATAAAAAAACGCCAAATTAATTCAATTCATGGTAGCCACACTCTTTGCACAATATTAACGAGATAAACATGCATGTTTATTATGTTGAAATGTTTCAATTTTGTGTAAGTATGTACGAGTATGCATGTATGCATGTGTTTGTATGTGGTATTGATAATAAACAACACCACAAAATGATAAGACAACAAACAAATAAACATCAATACGAAATGATAACAGTGATAAAACAATAACAACAACAACAACAACAAACGCAGCAATAAAAAGAAATATTAAATACCAATACAAAAACACAAAAATTCTAATCCTTCACAAACTCACTCTCACTCTCGGTCTTATGCACTCGCCATATTTCTCTGCTTCTTTGTTTTTTTTTTTTGATTCTCTTAAACTCTACTACAAACACTTGCTTTATTTACAATAACAATAAGCCGTACAAATAGTTAAACACACAATGGCAAGGCAATGACAATATAAACGACGAAATAAAAACGAAAGAAAACAAAGCCTTTGGAACAACAACAACAACAACAACAACAAAATAAAAAAACCAAATAAAGTTAACCAAACAAAATACATTTCGCGGTTACTCCATCCATACCCATACAAAATACATCGTACAATAAGAAAACGAGAGCACGCACACATGCACACACACACAGAAAGAGAGAGAAACGTTACTTCCTTGTGCGACTTTGCTAATACAGCTTAAAAACTCTACACTCCTCGGCAATTGTTAGTTTGTTGTTGTTGTTTTGTATGGAAAACATGGTGTTTGTTGGATGGTTTATTTACTTTTATACTCTCATTTATGAGTATATATGTGTGTGTGTGGGTTTACGAAACAACTAAAATTCAGCTTTTCTTTCGGGGTTTCGTTGTTACTGTCATTATTTTTGTTAACCATGGTACTATTTGCATTTGTATTGTGTGTTTATTGTTATTATTGTAGTTGTTGCTATTGTTGTTGTAGTTGTTGTGAGGAGCAACACAACAATATACATACTTATGTACGTACACTGTGTCGCTATCCATTCAGTCAGTCAGTCATCCAGTTGTTACAGTTTCCGTGCAACCACAGCAATCATTTCGTGTTTTTCACTTGCAAGTGAAGTTTCGCATTCAAAAACAAACCCGCTCGTTATAAGTATAACGGTTAACTGTAGTGATGCTCTATTTAGCGATTTTATATTATGATTTAGAAAAAACAAACAAAATTTTAATTTAAAATTAATTAAAAAATTAAGAAAAAATTTTTAAAAAAATATTTAAAAAAAAAGTGAAAAAATTTAGATTTAAATTTAATGGTTAATTTATAAACAATATTATACATACAATTAAAAAAAAAACAACAACAACACAGTGCAATTAATTAATAAAACAATGAAAAAAATATAAAATAATTTAAAAAAAAAATTTCCACATTTTTAAAAAATTTAATTTAATGCATGGATTTATAAAAACCGAGCCTATTTCGAGAAATTTGTGTAAAAAAAAAATATTTGTACAAAATAAAGGCTTCTTTGGATGTTAAACACAAAACAAAAAAAATAAAATAAAGGGTAAGAAAACGGGTCCATTTTATATAAAAATATTTTTGAAAATCCAAAGCCTCGTATCTAAGTTAAGTCAAGCAAAACGTATTCAACGATTCACCAGATATTTAAATTCTGTATTATACCGACGCTTTATTTATTATGGGTTTTCTTTTTTTTACGACCTGACCTGAGTAGAAAAGAACCATTAATCACTCATTTATTTGTAACGAAAATAGCTCATAAGTCAGGGGCCAAATCACCGCATTCGCAATCGAATGCACAATCGAGTAAACACTATTTTCGATGGCCACAATTTCTTGGATCATGGTACTCGATCGTAATTTATTCCGATTATTCCGATTATTAATTCGATGACCAGTTACAAATCGAGTGCAACTTCGAGTAGATACGTTACGATAACGATTACAGTGATCCACGTTAACCACATTTCAATAATAAAGTACTCGATTTCGAATGCGGTGATTTGGCCCCAGGTCTGATCTAGCTATTCTTCTGCAACTTCCCTAAGAGCAAGTCCAAGACGGCCAAATATGTAGTGTGATATGATCCAAGACCTCTTTTTCTGGATTTCTACGTGACTTAGCGTCTAGTGTGTGTCCCATCATACATAGTCGCAGTAGTCTAGCAGGTAGTGTGTTCGCTTATTAGACGTAAAGCCCGGTTTCGAGCGCCAGGACAGACATCAAAAACGAAATATGAAAACAAAAAAATATTTCTTCGGCGACTTCTTCTCAGCAGATTTCTGGCAAAAACTCTTAGAGTAAGTAAACCTGCCATGAAAAAGTTTCTCCAAAAATCTGTCTTTCGGAATCGACTTTAAACTGTAGGTCCCGCGCCACTCAAAGTATAAAATTAAAGCACACAACATGAGTGGTGTGAGAAGCTAGGCCGTAATCCTAGCTGAAGGGTTGCAATGGCCAATTATGTATGTATGTATGAAAATAGCACATAAATCAGGTCTGATCTAGCTATTCTTCTGCAACTTCCCTAAGAGCAACGCCAATTCAGTGTAATCTTGGGTAATATCATACGACCATATATGGGTGTATAATACGATTCTATATTTCTATGTGACTTAGCGTCTAATGTATGTCCCATCACATATTGAAATTCTGTCCTTGGATTCGCCAAATTCTATACAATGAATTAATATTTCAGGATCTACTATTTCAAGTTTCTTCGCTATATAATAGGTATTGTTTTCGCATGAAGACAGTGTGCCGTTTTCCACAAGATTTTCATAATTTAGAGATAAGCCCACTAGACCAATTGAAGGTATATTCAACCTCCCCTAATATTTTATTGTACATGCAAATTAATTCGTATAATTTTAGACATATTTCACTATGCTATGTCAGAAAGTCGCTTTAGTTGTGTAAACTTTTCAGTATAGATTTAAGAGAGAAATTGGCCTGAAACCTTTCCCGAAGTCCCCAAGCGATACCGTGTATTTACACGACATTACTTGATGCACGCACTACACCGTCCCAAGCAGTATTAAATAGTAGGAACGAAAACGTACAACCTTGTTGAACATTCAAAACCATGGCTAAACCTGAAATTAATTTGGTCCTACAAACAGACTCTTTAGTAATCGGAAATGTGACAAACTTTTTCATTTAACTTCGAATGCCGAATAACATTGCAAATCAATTTTGTCAAAAGTTTTCTTGAAGTATTTAAAGATGGTATATAGAATAGATCTCCATTCGACTGACATGCTTATGAATTAGTCTTAGTGAGTTACACTACTTGTTGCGCTCAAAAACCCCAGCCGATTGTGTCTTTAGAATGTTGGCTTTAAAACTTCTAAGAAACTCCCGAAAAATGTATGCTTAAGTGTTTCGACATGCGGTCGACATAGTGCCGTTTTCTTGAAGCTGGTTTAGGATTATCCCTGTTGATCAGATGTCTTCTATTATAGGCGGGATAGGTCCGCTGTTCTAGTTACGAGATTTGCATTAAAGAGCTCACAGGCCATATTATCGCTACGCGGGCATTTATTAACTTTACAATGAATACACGACCTAAATTGTAAGACACTGGAATAGATATTACTGTGTAATTAGAAAAGGAACAGTTTGATCTTGGCTCCAGTTCCTATGGCATTCCATTTCCTTTGCTGTCGTAGGACTCAAAAAAAATGCTTTTAAAACTCACATTAGTTTTGCTTAATTTGAAGTCGCCGTGGTCTAGTAGGTAGTGTGTTTGCTTATGAGACGAAAGGCCCGAGTTCGAATCCCAGGTCAGACATGAAAACGAAAATATGAAAATATTTCCTCGGCGACTTCCTCTCAGCAGATTTGTGGCAAAAACTCTGAGAGTAAAAATTGCCATGAAAAGCTTCTCAAAAAATCTGTCGTTCGGAGTCGACTTTAAACTGTAGGTCCCGCCACTCATGTATGAAATTAACGCACACAACATGAGTAGCGTGAGAAGCTAGGACGTTGTACAATGGGTCAATTCGACCTCCGGGTACTGTACTTGTCACAATTGACAAGTACACGTCCTCTAACATAACCTAACCTAACCTTTGCTTAATTTGCTTTCAAAAAATGTGGCAAAAATACTTCTGTTATTTGAAACGAGTCTTGATCCAACAAAGTCGGATATCTCTGGAAGAGACAGTAAGACAATCAACAATTTAACTCATGTGTATTGCCTTTATAAATACACGGAGAACACGAATTGTCCTAATTCCACTCAGAAGCCATATCAGAAAGCAATGTCTAACCATAGCCCTGCCATTTTGTTATTTGAGACCAACATTTAGCGGATGGCTCCTACTCATGCAGTGCATTGTATACGAACTACTTAGCGAATGGCTTTTAGTGAACTAAGAAAATAGGAACTAGGAAAATAGGCATGGGTAGAGGGAAATATGGTGTGCAGTGTTTCTGGGCAAGAACTTTGCAGAAAGGGTGCTCCTTATAAGGATAATTTTTAAATACCTGCGATAATAGATTCAATAAGAGCGATGGTATTATAAGGCAATGCAGCCGAATGTTTCCTTAATCTTTCAGAATTTGTTAGCGTCCAATAGAACTTTTAACTTTAATTGAGTAAAGTAATAGGTTCTGATCTATTTTCTTAAGTGTGGATATATGAATGAGTGTAGCAATATGCCTGCTCTAGCAAATTCATTCGCTATATAATTATGTCTTTTGAGACGAGGAGCTCAAACCTATTGCGATAATCAATCGCGGCATTTGACAACCAGTTTAGAACAGAAGGTTGCACTCAAAGGAGAACATCTGATTGCAGCTGATCTATCATAGAAGATAGAGTTTCTTAAAACCGATTTTTGTACGAATGTGGCAACACATTTCCTCATAATTTCGTTGACTCTCTCTCTGCATAGGACGTCAAAGAAAAAGACAACTTACAACACATTTTTAATTGAATTTCTTCTTCCATTTCCAGACTTTGTAGTTAACTTTACATGCATAAAGATTCAAAACAAGGAACTAAGGAAAACTCGCCGCCGCCACCACCACAATCACCACCAATAAACACTTCATATCGCCGCAGTGCATCTCCAACGAACACGATGTCAACGTTTTGTGCAATTTTACATCAACACCAGCAGGAACAATTGCGACAGAGTATGTCGCCTCAATTGATGGCCGGAACAATTTTGAACATGACCAGCGTTAGTGGTACACTAGCGACGGTAAAACAATCGAACACTTCACCGATACTCAGCAGTCATAGTAGTGGCAGCAGCAATAACAACTACAATGTATTGACAATGTCTCCCCATCATTCAAGTGACCCAGCAAATATACTCTCACATACACTGTTAACGAACAATAACAATAACAACAACAACAACAGCTTCAGCAATAATGGACACAACAATAGCGGCAACAGTAATACTAATACGATCAACAACAATGGCAGCAGCAGCAACAGCAACAGCAATTCATCATCAATGCATCACAATGACCATATAAAACGGCCAATGAATGCTTTTATGGTGTGGTCCAGGGGACAGAGACGCAAAATGGCTCAGGATAATCCAAAAATGCACAATTCCGAGATATCAAAACGCCTGGGAGCAGAATGGAAACTTCTCACCGAAGGACAAAAGCGGCCATTCATTGATGAGGCCAAACGTTTGAGGTGAGTAAAGAGCAAAAAAAAGGAGGATTTTTCCCTCCTCCTGTTAAACAAGCAATATGAGTGAGTGAGAGAATGAGAGTAGCTAAGGATAAAATGTATGTGTGTGTATGTGTATGTGTATGTGTATGTGTGAGAGTGAGTGTAGCTAAAAGTGTGCAGAGTAGATTGATTGTGCGTGAGCTTAAGTCAATTTTCTATTCACGCACTCAGTCACTCATTCACTTTCGTTGTAGTGAGTGTGAGGCGTTAAATAAACGGATTTTTTTGTTTTTGTTTTTGTGGAAAACAATGGACGGCTATTGTCACATTCTAAATTTTTCATGTTCATAGAAAAGACACAATATACTCCGGCAAATTTGAATAAGGCGGGCACATAAGTGTCAAGACATAATTATAATTGTCGTAGTGGTAGTATGTTGACATATTGGACGAAAAGCCAAAGTTCAATACCGTGGCTCAAACACTGAGAACATAACGAAATTTGTTCGGCAGTCTTCTTGCAAAAACTCTCGAAAGTAAACAAAAAACTTTCCATGAAAACTTTTTCAGAAATCTGTCATTCGAAATCGACTTTTAAGCTGTAGGTCCCCCCTTTACTGTTGGAAAAAATTCACTCACGCAACAAGGGCGGCGTGAGAAGCTAAATTGAAATCGTGACTAAAGGCTTGTAATGAACAATTTCGTGTGTAAGTTAAGTTATATCATGAAGCGCAAGAACGATAGCAATGTGCTATCTCGGAATATTTTTAATTGAACTGCATAGTTCTATAAATATTCGATTAGAATTGCCATCAATTGAATGCATTTCATATGTATTATTCGTTATCAATACAGTTCTATAGAAGGGGCTGCCAGTGTACTGTATTAGAATAAGTTTGTTTTAACCCTTTCAGACAATCTGTCTAATATATTGGACTTTTGGATTTCCTTTTTTTTCGAAATCATATAACGCTGGCACTAATACATACACACTATTATTGCGCTTAAAATAATTCATTTATAACCAACATATCCTCTTAAGTAATTTTGGTGGATATATTGTGCACCCACCTAATACTATGTTCAGATATGTAACTTTATTGTGTAAATCGCAATATCAATATTTCATATAAATTTTCAATTAATTATTGCGCAATAAATACACAAATTGTTATAATATTGAGTAAAACTTAAAATGCAGCACTGTCATAAGTATGTTCAGTGTGCATATTACAAATATCCGAACACTTTCTGTTGATATTTGACAACTCAAATGTCAACAACGACAAACAAGAAAAACAAAATAAACAACAATGTTGTTGAAACAACCAGCTGTCAAAGGAATATTGAATAAGTAGCTGAACTGCGTATATTATTATGTCTGAACACTTAAAATATTGTTCACAACCGAATATTGACTCAATAAAAGTGCATGTTTGAACATAGTATAAGATGTTCTACATGTAACTTGTAGCCTTAAATTTACTCACAATAAACCTTTTGGAATTTTATCTCTCAATTATTAGCCTCCTTTAAGTCCAGAAAGGGTTAATAAATTGCAATTGCATTTTTAATACGTTTAAACTTTAATAATTATATATCAATTAGTCATATTAATAACAATAATAATAATGAAATCGATCATTTCAATAAAATAATACAATTCTTTAGTTTATTGAACATCACACAAGCAGATGAAAGTAAAGTTAAGTGAAGTGTATTGCAAGTTCTAAGTGAAAGTGTACAACAACTGTGAGAAGGAATTAACAATAATTCACGAAAAAAAACTGTAGAAAGCAACATAAAAAAGGGTGACTGGCAAACTCTTTTAAGTACAGGCAACTGCCGCAAGAAAATGTTGAGTTTAGCCCACGAAGCTCTCAGAAGACTATGTTACAAAATGAATATAAAAAGGAGTAGAAAACTAGTTCCATGTCTAGCTTCACTAGTTTTAATTTCTTGTCTGACTGAGGTTTCCACGAACTCAATGGTTAATCAAATAGTCAAGCAAGGTGACCATGTCACGTTTGAATGTGATGTTGTATCTGAAAGGAAGCCTCATATCGTTTGGTTTCATCACACGTATAAATTAAATTTGACTGATCCATTACTTTATAACCTCAATCCCAATATCATAAATTCATTTACCCGCGATGAGCCCAATATTTTACGACTACACAGTGTCCAAGCCAAGGATCAAGGCTGGTATACTTGTTCAGCCCTCAATGCTACGGCTCGTACTAGAACCAGTGCTTATCTTAACGTTTTGAGTAAGAAATCAGAGGATCATGATGGGGAAGAGAAAAAGCCTCCTCGTTTTAATAATTTCAATGTATTAGGTGCTCATGTGAACGCACACTTGGGCAGTACCATATTTCTATATTGCCCTACCACTGGTGATCCTACATTCAATTTTACCTGGACGCATAATAATACCGAAATGGAACACCACATCACAGACAAGGTTGCCTATGCAGAATGGTTCATACAAATTAATGATGTCATAAGCGAAGACGCGGGCATCTATAAATGTACTGTATGCGATGGCTTAGACTGCTTAGGATTCTCGACTAACGTTACTGTCTCCAAAAGAAAGCCTATTATTAGTAACAAGTTTCCTCAAAATCAAACTGTGCTTGCTAACAGCTCTACGTACTTGGAATGTCGTGTAGTTTCCGACCTAGAACCCTATATAGTGTGGTTGAAATATACCCAACGTAACGAATCCATAGAGGAATTGGAGAAGTTAGTACCGAATTTTTCCAATGATCAAAGCATGCTTTCGAAAGATGTGGTCATACTGGACACTGACAAACCCAATATTTTAAATTTCACCAAAGTTTCCCATGAAGATGAGGGCTGGTATACTTGTGTGGCCGGGAATAACTTAGGGCAAACAGTGGCCAGTGCCTATGTCAAGGTAGTGGATAAATTGCTTTCTAGGGAGGAATTTCAAAGAGATCATCCTAGAAACATTAAAGCTGTAGCCATAGTAGTGGCTTTACTGTTTCTCTTAGGCACCATCTTTGTCATCTATGTCATGCGCAATTTGAAACATGAAAAGCTTTTAAAGCAGCGCATTGATACCATTTACCAATGTACCAAGAAAGTCACAATATACAAACCTCCTCCCTCCACCGAGGACAGTTCGTATGATTTACAAATTCCAGTCATAAAAATTGAAAAACAACGAACTACGTTTACCACCTCCTCAAATTCGGATCCCAATCAAGGCTTTAATGAATACGAATTTCCTTTGGATTCTAATTGGGAAATACCACGCAGCCAGCTGTCTTTAGGCTCTACTCTTGGTGAGGGTGCCTTTGGCCGTGTGGTTATGGCTCAGATATCCCCTAATAGCTCTGATACCACTATAGTGGCGGTTAAAATGGTTAAAGACGAACACACCGATGCTGATGTAATAAGTTTGGTGCGTGAAATGGAGGTGATGAAAATGATTGGCAACCACATCAACATTCTTAATCTACTGGGCTGTTGTACCCAGAATGGTCCCTTGTGGGTTATTGTGGAGTATGCTGCTCATGGCAATTTAAAGGATTTCCTTAAAAAGAATCGTCCCTTGTCGAGTTGGGATAGTTATGGTCTGAAGCACGAGAGCAAGTACTTGGACGATAAGACTCACTTAGCGGAGAAACACTTGATATCGTTTGCCTTTCAAATTGCCCGTGGTATGGAGTATTTGGCCTCGAGAAAGGTAAGTGTTTTCTCCCTTTCGATATTGAAAACAGGCTTGATTTGTTAATTGAAAACACGAAAGATTTTCCACATCTGAAGTGTCAATAGCAGTAAACTGAAGGCATTACTACGTATTATTCAACGTGTACATTTGAGCTGAAATATTTTCGAAGTTTTGGGCACAAATTCTAGGCGATCGAATGTAATAAGAAATCATTGAAACGCTAAAGCTAAAGATCAGAAGCGTTGACCGTTTACCGATAAGATGAATTTGTTTGGAAATTATTTTCGACAGCCAGAGAGGTCCACTGGCCCAGTGACAATTTAATTTCGTAAACACTTTTAAAAGCTCGAGCTAGCAATCAAGCCTGATTTTCAGAGATCCTAGCTGCTATTTTCATTCTTTTTATTTTATTGATAAAATTTCAGTGTATTCACCGTGATTTGGCTGCTCGTAATGTACTGGTCAGTGAGGATTACATTATGAAGATAGCCGACTTTGGCCTGGCCCGTGATATACAAGACACTGATTACTATCGCAAGACTACAAAGGGTCTTCTGCCCATCAAATGGATGGCACTCGAATCGTTGCAGGAGCAATACTATGATTCCCAGTCGGATGTCTGGTCCTATGGTATTTTGCTATGGGAAATCATGACCTACGGCGAACAGCCCTATCCCAGTATAATGTCTGCCGAAGAACTATACAGTTATCTGATAACAGGTCAACGTATGAAAAAGCCACCACACTGTTCCCTTGATATATATATACTAATGAGACAGTGTTGGCATTTTGATTCCATGGCAAGGCCTACATTTAGTGAGATTGTAGAGAATCTCGATAAGATACTGCAATTGACTAGCAACAACACCACCACCACCACCACCAATGTAGAGTATGTAGAGATGGCAATGCCGGAAGCATCATCCCAACCGAGTGATGGGGAATCGGATAATGAAACATTTCGGGAGAGTTCTTTAAGATATCAGAATACATGTTTAATTAAAAATTATTAAAAACCATTAAAAATTATGTCTAAAAAATTAAATTAAAATAAAATATTGGAGTGCTTTGATACTATTAAGTCCCGTTAATTATAAAGCATATTTACCAAATGGTATTGTCTACAAAAGCAATTCAAATGTGCATATCACTCTGCTTCAGCGAGCAGCATTTTTTTTTTTTTTGATAACTTGTTATCACTTTGAAAAGAAGCGCTATTAAGGAGTGTGCATTAAAAAATTTGCTTATACACTTTTCTCTATAAAAACTTAACTTAATGGTTGAATTATTTCAGTTTTTTTAGAAATTAAATTCAAGAAAATATTGTTAAAATTCTAGTCTTGATAGAAGACTTCACAATAGAATTCCACTTAGGGAAGACCCGCTCTTCTTTACGTAATTGTGCATTACAATCGTTTGGTTAGGAGGACAACATAGCTTCTCACACCATGTAAGTTATGTACATATATGAATTGTTATGCAAGAGTAAAGGGGCCTACCGTTTAAAGGCCGACTTTGAATGGCAGATTTTTGTTCATGGCAGTTTTGCCAAACGTTTGCTGAGAGGAATTGGCCGAAAGAAATATACCTTTCACATTTCGTTTTTGTTCGCAATGTATGATCTGGGGATTGAGCCACGCGGCCTCATGACATAATTATGACACATCTTTTGATATCAAGAGAAGAAAAATATTCAATTTTAGGAATTTCTGAAGTGCTACATTTATATCCCTTACCCTATACATATGCACGCCAGTGTATTTTAATTCATGTACTATGGACGTATGGTAGGTAGCAAGAATGATAAACTAAAGATTACGCCATCACGCACACAAAATTAAAACTTTCTGCGCATGTTGAATCAATGACGTCACGCAATTTGTGTTCCTATTGGCTAATGATTTTCAACTGTCAAACAATTATATTTATATGTAAATATAACAGTGGGACAATTTAACTTTTGTCTCTACAAAATTATTTAGTAGCAAAAACCTTTTTTTTTCAAAAATGTATTTATTGAAAATTCATTAAATAAAAATTATCCAACAATATTTTATTAATTGAAATATTATATGAAAATAAAATGAAGTGAAAAAAGTTTTGTTTACGTTGGTATTTTATTCATTTTCCTTTTGTTGATATTTTGAGAAATTTCGGTATTTAGTAATATCATTCTGAAGTACATTCTACATCTAAAAAAGTTTTTTCACTTCATCTTTTCCTTCAATGTCCTTTGCTTCCAACAAATGTTTTTGGATATACCTGATCGTAACCATCAATTGTTCTCCATTTAATTTAAAAAAATGGCATCACACGATCTTAACGTTTTCATTAGTGAATTTGATGGCTTACTTAGCCCACATTCACTTAGGTGGTTGACCCAGGTATACGTCGAATCCTCTAAAAGCTTGATCGCAAGATCGGGGTTTTTGTTTTTATTTGTGACAAATATATCCGGCCAAATTCTCTGAACCGACATACTGTAGGTTTTCTAATTCTATTTCATTATTTTCGGTCTGTAATATGTCCTCTTGGATCTCAGTATTAATATTCTTAAATATAGTACCTGTAGAAACCAGAATGAAAATTAAACACCTTTATTTGAAATTGTATGTCGACATTTACCAGTTAAAGAATTATTTACTTCTAAATCAGGAGTATTGCAGACCACCACATTTGCATTGGCACCTAAAATGCCTTCGTTATAGCCCAGAATATATGACCGAATTAAAAACACGGGATATTTTATTTTTTAAAATTTCTCACTTTTTTTTACCACTATTTTGCTTGCATTTGCCCACTGCACACTCCATGTTTACATTTTCCTTCAATATTTCATTTTAGTTTTTCTTTGTGTTGCAGCTTTTTTAACAAACTTCACTAATTTTTTTTATAATGTTAATTTTTTTAACGTTCTTTTTCAATAAATTTTTCACAAAATTCGTTGTATATTTCAAGAATAAATAAATATTTTTTTGACAACTCTCAATGTAATTTATATTGTAGGGCTGCCAACTTTCACGTAATACACACATTTTTCAGAAGAAATGTTAATTTTCATATTTGAAAAAGACTTGGAAACCTTTCAAATAGCCCAACTACGTCATCTAACGGGAAATCATGCGCAAGGCGTAATCTTTAGTTTATCATTCTTGGTAGGTAGGGTAGTGTGTGTTGCAGTTGTTGCAGTGAATGTTCGTTAAACATTCTTTTGTGAGAGTTTTGGGACGAATTTAATGATTATTTTTCCATATCTTTGGTAAACATACGTAAAGAATTATTTTTTTTTTGTTTTTGTTTTTGTTTTATTCACAACACATATGAACCCCCCCCCCCCCTATTCACCGAAACCCTTTTCATAGCTCGCCAAAACAAAGTTGAAAACAATTGAAAACAATTGTCTTTTTGTTCTTGTTCAAGTTCTTTGTCTTTGTCTATTTCTAATTCTTTTTCTATGCCTGTGCCTGTGCATGTGTCTGTGTCTATTTGAATTTTTCCTTGAATTGTATAAAAACAAATGGGGTTTTTGAAATGACGACGCCAAATAACAATTGCTTAGTGGAAAATATTCCCCTTTTTTGCCGTTTTTTTTTTGCTCATTTGGAACCCCCCCATCATCCATCAATTATTAGAAAATAAATAAAAGCAGACGAAGGGGATAGTACTATTTTCTACTATTTTTTTTTATCTTAATTTTAAATAATTATTAATTTTGTTTGTTTGTTTTTTAATAAAAGCATTTTGTTTTTTTTTTTTTATATGTTATGGGTGGTAGGAGGCATAGACGACAGACTTTACTTATTTACAAATGCTTCATTTTCAAAGCTGTCATTGAAATCTTTTATTGATTATTACAGCTTAAAAGCTAGAAGAACTATTAAATAATTTAATTAATTATAGAATATATTTATAAAAAAAAAAAAACTAGCTGGCCCGGCAAACTTCGTCGCGCACAAAATTGATTTTATATATTTATTGTAATAATTTATTTTAATAGCGCTGACAAAGTTGTAGTTGTTGTACTCGCTCAAAAATAAAAACTAACAGACATACATGTTATATACATATGTACATATGTATGTATGTAGTTATAAACCATCGAATTAGCCGAGTTATAGGTATCTCTTAAAGGGGAGAGTTGCCACGCCCATTTTTGGGATGAGTTTGTCGATGTCGACTCTACGAACTTACCCACTAAATTTTATTCGTCAACGATTACTATGTCCTTAAATATTAAATTTTAAAGATTTGCCACGCCTACTTTTTGCTATATCGAATATATATTTAAACCATGTAAACCTGATAAGCTTTCGAACAAAAAAAGAACGTTTAAAATCGGTTCAGTAGTTTAAGAGTTATAGGTATCACTTGAAGGCAGATTGTGGTCGCGCGTATTTTTGGTGGGATTGTCGATATTGACTCTACAAACTTACCCACCAAATTTTATTCGTCAACGATTACTATGTCATTAAATATTCAATTTTAAAGGTTTGCCACGCCTTACTTTTTAAATCATCTAAACCTGATAAGCTTTCGAACAAGAAAAGAACGTTTAAAATCGGTTCAGAGTTATAGGTATCACTTGAAGACGGATTGTTGTCTCGCCTATTTTTGGTGGGATTGTCGATATCGACTCTACGAACTTATCCACCAAATTGTATTCGTCCTCGATCAGTATGTACCTAAATATTCAATTTTAACGATTTGCCACGCCCTCTTAACATTTAGGGATATGAAAAATAGATGTTGACCGATTCTCAGACCTACCGCTAACACCGTGACACGAGAATTTTATATATTAGATACTCATTCAATTATTTACAAATTAAAAAAAAGAATTGAACAATCTTGAAGCAATACTAAGATCCCAGGAAGGAGGACATTTGAAATTTATGGGCGGTGTAACCTGACGCTAACCTAACCCTTTAGTCAATATTACAACCTTACTTCGCAACTCACCACCTATGTTGTGTGTGTTAATTTGATGCATGAGTATCAGTGGACCTACAGTTTGAAAGGCGACTTCGAATGATTTTTTTTAGAAACTTTTCATGAACATTTTTTATTTACACTCAAGAGTTTTTACCCGAAAGATCTTTTATACAACCTTTTAGTTAAGATTACAATCTAGCTTTTCCCACCACCCATGTTGTGTGGTGCGTTTTATTGATTAGTGGCCGGGGACCTACAGCTTTAAAGTCGCCTCGGAATTACAGATTTCTGTGAAACTTTTAACGACAAAATTTTATTTAATCTTAACGGTTTTTGTCAGGATCTGTCTGACGGTGCATAGCAGACATTCGAAATGTGTGAGACAGGGTTTTGAACCGTGGAGTCGTGTCTCAGCCAACACATTATCAACACTGGCGACTTCTCCCATTATACATTACCCATTAACTACAGACGTAATGGCCCTTATTAAATTACTATCAAGAGCTGCCTCGAGTCTTTGCCTCGCCAAAGATCAATTGAGTTCACACGAAGCGAATTCAGCACGTATATAACTCTTGCTCACCCCACATTCATTTCCCCTAGAATCCACCATGACCTGGAATCTAAATTAGCGTTATTCAAGAATCGAAGTTGAGGGCTGATCGAAGGGCAGGAATAATCCTTTGACTCTCAACACACATATAGGTGCTCCCACACACTTCGATCTGAGTTATTAGTGAGCAGGTCGGCTTAAAGAATCGCGCAAAGAAAAAGAGTTCTGTTTGGGCTCGAGTGAGAAAACCCCAACTATAGACCCTAATATCAAAGCCTTTAAGGGGATTGCGCCCATTTTTTCACAGAGAGAAAGGATTTTCATTATGAATTTCTTATCGATGTAAGTTCGAGAGTACACTAATCGATCGTAGAAAGAAGTTCTTCGAGAAGTTTGTCAAGAATCCGAGCAAGACCCCACTCTGAAGGTAATGGAAAGTAAATGCAGCAGCGTATTGAGTGACTTAGAAGAGGAAGTATGTGTAGCGCTTGACCTTTACATTCTTCAAGCTTTCAAGTGTTCGTCGGTCGCCATAGCATTAGTCCACGGAGAAAAGTAAGTGAGAGTAGGTGCAAAAGCGTAATGAAAGAAAAAAATCGGTATCGTGCTGGTAACCCCAATACTGGTTGACTTTTGAAAATCTCTCACGCATTCGAATGTTCTTCGGTCATCATACTATCACTCGGCAAGAGAGGGAGAGGCGTTGTTATGATCTAATATATCCCGCAAAAGCCAAATACACCCACACGAATTAAACGTAGGCTACCTGCTAGACACGCAATAATTTTTATCAGTAGTAGGGTGTTGGTATTGTTCACCAACTAACCACGCTTATGTTGAATTCCGAATAATCTCACTGCACTGGCGGTCAAGTTAAGTTAATGGTTTGTGATATATAGATTCTATGCTCAGGTTAAAGGTATCGTTATCCTGATTGTCGCCAGATTATAAACAAAGACACTCAATATCCGTTGTGTCCCAGATAATGGATTTTAATCTATTGCTTAAGGATATCATATTTATTTATTCACCACGGGTGATTTATGATTTATTAATGGCGCTCCGCAACAGTTGCTCTCTTCATTATCTTTATTTATATACTCTGACCGGCCAATCCATATCATTACTGATGATGATATGTTTTGTTAGGACCAACAATAAAGGTGTGTTAGTGCACTCTCTCTCTCTCTTTCTTTATATCTCTTTGTCTTTTGTAAATATGTACATATTATTGAGTCTCTCTTGCATTTACAATATTTGTTTAGCAACATTATTGACGAGTGTCGTCTCATAAAAATATTAAAACAAATACAATAAAAAAAAAACACCAATAAAAACAATAACAAAAAAATATAAACAAATACTCAAGAGTGATAAGAAAGAACATAAGATATGAGAGCGAATACACACAGAGGGGATCTTGAAAATAACAGAAGAATTCAATTCGATTCGATTGTATTGTATTTTAATCGATTATATGGTATTAAGGGAAGAAGAAAGAATTCAATTGTCTTTGCAAACGAGAACAATGAATGCGAAAGAAATTTTACACACATTTACTATTTGGAATAGACTGGATTGTATATTATATTGCATTGTATTTGTGTACACGATAGCCATTAAGGCACACAGTACTGTAAAGGAATCAAATCTATTAAGAAAAAAATAAAAGAAAGAACAAGATTGTTTGCATAAACGGTTCTAAGCTTGAGGAATTTTCACCGAAGTATTTAATCTTAGAGTATCTCTGTACCACCACTGACCATTGTAGATGTGTGTGAAGATAAATTCGAATTGAAAAAGCAAAGACACCAACCAACATTTTTAGCGCAAGCAATTTTAGCAATTTTAACACAGGGGAAGTCGCCTTCAGAATTTTTTTTTGCCATATTTCAGTTTTGTTCGAGTTCTCCTTTGAACTGTCGCACTACCTACTGCACTACAGTGACTTCTGCGATCATACATAGGCACATGATTGGTCATTACAACCGTTTAATCAGGATTAGGTCCTAGCTTTTCACACCACTTATGTTGTGATATCTACATATCTATATCTATTAAGAAAAACTTGAGACTTGAGGAATTTTCACCGAAGTATGTATTTAATCTTAGATTATCTCTGCACCACCACTGACCATTGTAGATGTGTGTGAAGATACATTCGAATTTAAAAAGCAAAGACACAAACCAGCGCAGGCAATTTTGGCAATTTTAACACAGATGAAGTCGCCGACAGAATTTTTTTTTCCATATTTCAGTTTTGTTCGAGATTTCCTCTGAGCTGCTGCACTACCTACTGTACTACAGTGACATCTGCTGTCATACATACATACATAATTGGTCATTACAACCCCTTAATCAGGCTTACGTCCTAGCTTCTCACAACACCTATGTTGTGTATGTTAGGTTAGAGGACGTGTACTTGTCAACTGGGACAAGTACAGTACCCGGAGGTCGAATTGACAACGTCCTAGCTTCTCACACTACTCGAGTTGTGTGCGTTAATTGTATACATGAGTGGCGGGCGGGACTTACAGTTTAAAGTCGACTCCGAACGACAGATTTTTGAGAAGCTTTTAATGGCAATTTTTACTCTCAGAGTTTTTGCCAGAAATCTGCTGAGGGGAAGTCGCCAAAGAAATATTTTCATATTTTCGTTTTGATGTCTGACCTGGGATTTGAGCTCGGGCCTTTCGTCTAATAAGCCGACACACTATCTACTAGACCACGGCGACTTCAAAAGAAGTGTTTAATCTGAGAATTGTAGATGTGTGTGAAGATAAAGTCGACACAGACACAGGCCAAAATTTTTAGCGCAGGCAATTATAACACAGAGGAAGTCGCCTAGAGATTTTTTTTTCCATATTTCAGTTTTGTTTGAGTTCTACCTGTTATACTACAGTGACATCTGCTATCATACAGACATACAGCCCGTCAATCAAGATTACTTCCGAGCTTCTCACACCACTTAGGTGTGTGTGTGTTAATTTTATACATGAGTGGCGGTACCTACAGTTTAAAGTCGATTCCGAACGACAGATTTTTGAGAAACTTTTTCATGGCAGGTTTATTTACTCTTCGAGTTTTTGCATAAATCTGCTGAGAGGAAGTCGCCTAAAAAATATTTTTTTTTTTCTTTAATATTTCGTTTTTGATATCTGGCCTGGGGCTCGAACCCGGGCTTTTCGTCTAATAGGCAAACACACTGCCTACTAGACTACGGAGACTACTCCATTAATTACAGGATTTAAAATTGAATGCCTAAATGCATAGCGTTTGATGTTTTCACACATTTAAGGCTCTGCTGTTAAGCTGGCATCAAAATCGTAAATTATTTTAGGTACTGGACTATAAACATTATAAAAGAAAAAAAATAATCGCGCACACATGTGGTCACATTTCTTATCAATTTTTTTTTTCAATTCTTATTGTTGTTATAAATTTAATTTCAATAAAATCGTGTTTTACAATTGAAAACATAAGTAAAAAACAAAACAAATCAAACAAATATAGTAAACGAATAAATAAACAGTATAAGTATGTATGACTCATTAAAACAATTATTTGTTGTTGTTTTTCTTTTTTTTTTCCTCCCATTTTTTAACAGAGCCCTACACATGAAAGAACATCCCGACTATAAATACCGGCCGAGACGAAAACCAAAGACGCTCAATAAATCGCCAGTACCAGCGGGCAATCATAACAACAATAATGGCTCAACAAATAACGGCCAACATAACACGTCACAAAATGGTAAAGAATCTGCACTCAATACCAACAATGGTCACTTGACACACAAGCAAATGCAAAGTAATGGCGGCCATCATGGTGTACATCAGACATCGGCTGTTAATTTAAGCGGCCAAAAATATAATTTCGGTTCACCTTTAGAGTTGACGTTGAACATGCCGCCTCGTGTTACCGCTGGATTTCCTGCCGCTCTCTCACATTATCCCTTGGATCCCACCATAGCTTTAGATTTACAGGCCCGCCTGCAAGCCATGTATGCTGGTAGTTTATATCATCCCTGGCGTTATTTTGGCTGTACGCCACTCATCAGTCCGGAAACACCACCTTCACCGCCCAGCAGCAATAGTACGGGCCTATCATCGTATGGCTGCATTAAAGTGGATAAATCATCGCCCACATTATCCGCCCCACCCAATATTATTTGACCAACTCCTTTGCGTTATGGAGCCGTTGAACCTGCCGTTTAAGCGAAACATAAAATTAAATGAATTTTTATCCTTTAGTCACGATAACCAGGGGGCGCGCCCTTTTTCCCATTTATATTGTAAATTTATTTGAAAAAAAAAAAAAAAATTATTTTTGAAATGGACTCTCCTCACCATACTACGCACCCGTAGAGTCCATAAGATTCGTATATTTTTTGTGATAATGTCAGTAAAAAAAAGAAGAAAATTTAAATAAAAAAAGAAAAAATAAAATTAAAATTTAAAAAAAAATTGTTTTTTTTTCTAGGGCCTTCAGAAAGTCTGGGGCCCTTAATAATTAATGTCAGGGCGGACGATTAGAATACTAAGTAACTTTGTCGTCGAAAGCAAATCTATCCACAATTTCAGCTTGATCTCTAGGCTCTAACGTAACCTAATTTGCGTGGACAACCCGGGGCCCCACTTCCCCTTGAATTATATACTCCGATCTCTCGGTTGGTAAGCAAGTTAAAGGGAAAATTGAATACCTTACGGCCGATTAGATTCCTGGATATTGTAATTTCTATGGGAATAAATAAACGGACGGACGAATTGTTTAGTAGTACGTCTGAAATGGTCCTTAAAGGGTCCCAGTAGGGCTTGCGTTGTGATCTGCTAATTTCTGTCTTCTTATGGGAGGCTAAATGAAGGTGGAAGGCAATCTTTATGTAAAAGGCAAACGACTATTGTAGGATAGCTCGAATATAATCACAGACGTACCAGGATTTGTGGTTGTTTTTGCGGGGGACAAGCCCATTATATACTATAACCGCCGGAGGAAGTACAGCAAATAGATTATAGGCGTAGTTGTGATAATGCTGAGCCCTTAAACTATTAAGACAGGCCATTGAACAAATATTGTGCATCGGTCCACAGGATAACCGCAAATACTTCAATTCGACGAACTGGATGTGAGGGTCATCACATTACAAGTACCCTCTCTTGACACTAATTGACAGTTTTCCTGAAGGGCCACGTGAACCAAGCAACCTCAATGAAAAACGTAAGTCTCTGGTAGACAACATGCCCGTCTCGCTGACAGATTTTTCCGCTTTGGGTCCTTATTTGTTAGGATCTCAGAACTCGTCTGAATCTAGTCTTGATAGGAAATTTTACACCAGGATCTCAGGACTCGTCTGAATCAGGTCTTGAGAGGAAATTTCACACTTCAATTCCAAGGTTTAAAGGTATTGTGGAAATTAATACGAGCGGGTTCTAAGCTTGGGAATTAGGTAGGCTGTGGAATTTTTTCCACAAGATTTAATCCTAAGGGATTTCTTTGCCTCCCGGACGACTACAGTGTGTTTCAGGCAGAGTTAATAATCAGGAATTGTCAGTTAGTTTCTGCGATATCAGCTTAAGTGATATAACAACGACTGACTATGTAAGCTCAAGTGAGTTGCCACTCTGCCTCCCAAGCTTATCCAAACTAATTGCGATGAAAAGGCTTTTTAAATCGGTTGTTCGAAGGTGACACTACATGGCAGGTATGAGAAATTATTCCGTTATATTGATTAAACGGTTATAATGGCCAATAATGATCCACTATGATCCAAGGAAGTCTATCCATCTTACAAATGTTAAAACCTTGAAAGAAACACGCTCATAATCATCATTTCCATATGCCCTTGTAGAACAAAAGGGACATTGATTATGATGAGAAAAAAGACGGAGAGGGGGTGATTATGAAACTTAAGTTAACTGTCAGATTTGTTTGTTCGCCCCCCCCCAAATTCATGACACTCTATTCCATCTATTTACCATAGAAGGAGTAAAAACAGAGTCATTATGTTACTTGATGCGTTCATTATTCGCTTAAATTGCAAAATAGAACACAGAAAATAAAAAAAAAAAAACAAAAGAAGAGAAGAAGAATAAGTATCACAAGATTTAACTGTTAAACACAGGCAGACAGACAGACAGACGGAGAGAGAAATTATTAATCTTTTCTAAACTAAAGAGGGTAGATTTGTGTTATGATTTGTTATGCTTAACAAGTAAGCGTGAATGAATGAAGGAAGGAAGGAGGGGGACATGATTTGTTGATGCAACATGGTAAGCAATTTTTTTATAAAACACATACACACACACACACACACACACCCCCGTATATACTTAGGCGTTTATGCGTAACAAATTGAATTTTGAATACCCACTTGTGTATCCACTCATCTGTGGTATTACAAACGTTTAATAGAACGCTAGAGGGAGAGGGAGAGAGAAAGAGAGAGAGAGAGAGAGTGAGAGATTATCACTGTCAATATGAATGCCAGTTACACTGTTTTAAACACGAATTATTTTTTTGTGATTTTTTTTTTTTAATTTTTCTTTGAAAAATCGAAATTTTTTTCCCTTTGTTGTTGTTGTTGTTATTAATTATTTAAAATTGTTTATTAAATTCACAAAACACTTGACATTTAAATCAAAAAAAAAAAAAATAAGCAGTTGTTTAAGTGAAAAAATATATTTCGAAAAAAAAAAGGATTCTTTACTCCTCCCCAGTGTGAAAGTTTTTAAGTTTTTTCTCTCACCCCCCCCCCCCCCCCAAAAAAAAGCAATAAAAACTTGCTAAGCATTCACAAGTACATTAGAAAACCAACAAAGACAACAACAACAATAACAGACAAAGGTTGTGTCTCAAACAAATGTTTGTGATAAGAAACATTTGCAGTCACATGCTGCTAATAGTTCTTTACGTTAACGTTACGTTACGTTTACGTTTACATTACATTGTAAAATTTTATTCTTGTTTCCTTTTTCTTTGTTGTTGTTGTTGTTATTGTTTTCTAGTATTTATGTATGTACGCATTGTAACCTTTTGCCTGGTGTTTCCACTGCTTTTTTTAGAGCACCTCTTGCCTTGAGACCTTAAATTTCCTTTCGAGTCTTTGTCCTTCTGCCAGAGTGTTTGGAGTGTTGGTGTTTGCCATCAAGACAAGGTCATTTTCAATTCAATTTTGAATTTTAAAGTTACAAAGAAAAACGGAAAGAAATACAGTCTGTAAAGGAATCATAATTTTTGTGGCCCTATAAACCTAAAAAAGTCATTGGACAGGCCGAATCTTGTTATGATTCAGTGTATCTGCTAATTAAGCCAAGTTATGAGGGTTAAAATAGTTGAGGGGTCAAGAGCGTAGCAGCTTTGTTAAAACAAAGCTCACTTGAGCACATGTAGTGTGACCCACAAGCCAGTGGCGCGAGATCAAACACAGTTTTAAATAAGAAACACCTAGCCTAGCAGCAGCTAGGTTAGGTTAGGTTAGAGGACGTGTACTTGCCAACTGTGACAAGTACAGTACCCGGAGGTCGAATTGACCCATCGTACAACGTCCTAGCTTCTCAACACCACTCGTGTTGTGTGCGTTAATTTTATACTTGAGTGGCGGAACCTACAGTTTAAAGTCGACTCCGAACGACAGATTTTTGAGAAGCTTTTAATGGCAATTATTATTTACTCTCAGAGTTTTTGCCAGAAATCGGCTGAGGGGAAGTCGCCGAGGGAATATTTTCATATTTTCGTTTTGATGTCTGGCCTGGGACTCGAACCTGGGCTTTTCGCCTAATAAGCGAACACACTAACTACTAGACTACGGCGATATTAGGAGATCTTCGCATTTTAAATGTATGTAAGAGCCTCTAAAGCGAGAAAATGGGGTAACAGGGTTGCAGATGGTATGGCAAGAACAATAGAGGTGAGAGCTGCGAACCTGATGGAGTGAATAGTTAGACCTTCCCTAGAATACTTCCATAGGCATGAGCAATAGAGGTAAAGGGCGCAAACCTGATGCAGTGAACATATGAGACGTCCCCTGGAATACTCCCATAGGCATGAGCAATAGAGATGGAAAGCTGCAAACCTTATGGAGTGAATAGTTAAACCTTCCCTAGAATACTTTCATAGACTGAGCGATCAAATGATGCAAAGAATTTCAGAATCTCCATTCTTCTGTAAGCCACCAAGTGAGACTCATACTCATAGTCTGTCTCATGGATAAATCAATTGAAAAATAATTCTATTTGCTCTACAAATTTCTCATTGACTTTTCTTACTCCATGCCATGCATGATTAACCTTGTAATTATCACTCGCAGTTGACACTTTATCAACCCAAAAAACAAAAACGTATGTATTGCTAATTCTCCAAAGAGTATTCAAAAACGAATGAATTGTTATTGTTTGCTTTTCGACACGGACAATCAAATGTTCTCTGACTCCCCCCTACCCATAGAAAACAAAACTAAACACACATAACCTCACTGTATGAAAACAAAATAAAAATAAATCACCCTCCTTCTGACACTGGATGTCTTTCTTATAATTTTTACATCTTCTTCTTCTTTTTTTTTTTTCTTGTTGTTTTTGTGTGTCACTTTTCGATTACAATAATAGATTTGAAGCTGAAACAGAAGCTGAATGATGAAGCAATAGAATGAGAATAGAAATGTTGAAAAAATATTTGAACAGAAAATAGAGATGAAAAGCGATTATTTCGTACAACACAAACAATTGAGGTTGAGGGGTGTCAAGTAGTTGTAGTAGTACACAGTGGGGTCGAGGTGAGTGGGCATGGGCGTGAGTCAATGTCAACAATTGTTGGCTTTTTATCGTTGTTTTATTAATTTTTTAACAAAAAAAAAATTTTACACTCTTCTGGTGATTTAATTTTATTTGCTTTTCTTTCTTATTTTCTTTCTTTTTTCTTCTTTCTTTTCGCGGGCATTTTTATTTCCGCCGTCATAAAAGTATCACAACCGTAACAATGAAAGCTGTTTACGTTTCCGGTGACTTTGTTCACTATTCGTGGAGGAGGTAATATATAGAAAAAACGTTTTTTTTTTAAACGCGGGCATTTTCCCAATCGAAATTTGGTTCTACAAGGTGCCTAGATTTTATTTTGTAGCACCATTACTCACAGTACCTTCAAAGGCACTACACTAGTGGAATATAAAGGTTTCAGTAGTGGTTTATTGCTCTCAAGGTTGTAAACTGTACTAAAATTGTATATTTTCAAAGCCAAGCGGAGTTTATGTATGTGTATGTGTACAAACAGGAGAGAGAGTGTTATCGAGTAATCGAAATCTAGTGACGGTTTCTATTAGAGATCTATTAGAGATCAGTTTCCAATGTTTATGTCATGTATGTGTATGTGTACAAACAGGAGAGAGAAAGTGTTATCGACAAAATGTTATCGAGTAATCGAAATCTAGTGACAGTTCTTATTAGAGAGATTCTTTACTTGTAGCCTGATCAGTTTTATGTATGTGTATGTGTACAAACTGGAGAGAGTGTGTTCTCGAGAAAGTGTTATCGATTAAGTGTTATCGAGCAATCGAAATCTAGTGACAGTTCTTATTAGAGAGATTCTTTAGTTGTAGCCTGATCAGTTTTATGTATGTGTATGTGTACAAACTGGAGAGAGAGAGAGTGTTATCGAGAAAGTGTTATCGATTAAGTGTTATCGAGTTTTAGAAATCTAGTGACAGTTCTTATTAGAGAGATTCTTTAGTTGTAGCCTGATCAGTTTTATGTATGTGTATGTGCATGTGTACAAACAGGAGAGAGAAAGTGTTATCGATTAAGTGTTATCGATTACTTGTTATCGAGTAATCGAAATCTAGTGACACTTCTTATTAGAGAGATTCTTTAGTTGTAGCGTGATCAGTTTTATGTATGTACATGTGTACAAACAGGAGAGAGAGAGAGTGTTATCGAGGAAGTGTTATCGAGTAATCGAAATCTAGTGACAGTTCTTATTAGAGAGATTCTTTGGTTGTAGCCTGATCAGTTTTTTCCAATGGTGCGATAAGAATTTTGTCATCATCTGCATCAAGATAGGTCGAGGCAGTGAATAAGGACGATAAGTAGAGACATGTGGTGTTATCGAATTTAAATTATGGCCAATAACTATACTTTCGATGTTGTCAGTGGATGATTTATTTGTTCTGGCTCTGTCATTACCAGCAAAAATGATGTCAGTCTGGAGATCAAGCGTGGGATTACTCTTGCCAACAGGT
Source organism: Sarcophaga rosellei (assembly GCA_930367235.1). Lineage (NCBI taxonomy): Eukaryota > Metazoa > Arthropoda > Insecta > Diptera > Sarcophagidae > Sarcophaga > Sarcophaga rosellei. The sequence continues at coordinate 5,788,899 of OV884020.1, read as the reverse complement.
GTTATTATGGTCTCAATAGGCAATTGAGTAGCACAAAGCTCTACAAGTCGCTCATCCTCCCAGTGCTTCTTAACGTTGCAGGAGCATGGATACTATTATACGCCGATGCAGCAGCCTTGGGAGTATTCATTGCAAGTTGGCGATGATTTCCACATTCCGATTCAATAATGAGCTGTATGAGGTTCTCAACAACATGAACATTGTGCAGCGCAAGAGCATCTAGAGGCAGCACTGGTTCGTACATGTTGTTCGCCTGAAATAGGGCGTTCCGTCGAGACAGGTATTTGATGCGAAGATTAGCGAAAGTCGCCGTAGTCTAGTTGGTAATGTGTTGGCTTTTTTGACATAAGGCCACGGTTCAAACCCCAGGTCACGCATCAAAACGAACAAATATGAACAAATATGTACTTCCCCTTAGCAGATTTCTGGCAAAAACTCTGAGTGAAAATAAATTTGTCATGAAAAAGTTTCTCAAAAATCTGTCGTTCGAAGTCGACTTTAAACTGTAGGTCCCGCCACGCATGTATAAAATTAACACACACAAAATATAAGTGGTGCGAGAAGCTAAGGAAGGACCAAATCGATGGAAGGACCAAATCCATGAAGTCATGTCATCGATTGGTGTGACCAACTGACAAAGGCACCTGGAAGGATGTGTTCAAAAAAGTCAGAATCCAAAAAGTGGTTGTTAATAGCCAATGAAGTAAGCAAGTAGGTTTCAAGAGAACTCATTGAATCCCCAATGTTTTATACTCCAAGCTTGAAGCTGAAGGAGTATACAGACAAGTATAAAATCTCCACCGTATGGCAATAATAATGGTAATATTTCGCAGTAGATTTCACTGCCAATGTCATCAAGTAGCCTGAGGAAATTTTATTTTTTCCTCTTCTCTTCTGTCTTTATATGTTCGCCTTAAAACGGTTCTTATTTTACTGTTATTTTTTAATATTTCTTTTTTTTTTTGCTTTTATTTATTCAACTATTTTAGGGAGTATATATTGGCCCTTGTGTTTATACAGTCACTGGTATATATATGTAGTATACCAGCCATTGCTACTGTTGCTTGCTGCTCATTTGTAGCACAAACATGGGTGTTGTTGCATCCCATACCACTACTCACTATTATTTTCTTATTTTCTTCTCACACTTCGCACCTAAGGCTTTGAAATCAGCATCGGCGTCTTGGGTAGACGCCGTTGAGGGGTTGGGGTTGTGATTGTGTGCACCCTGACATCCGTTTTGATAAAAAGAAAGAAATTTTTCCTTTTTTATTTTATTTATTATTTTTGTATTTGTGGTTTCATTTCGGTTTTGATTGTATTTATTTCTATTCTTTTTTGGGGTCTTTTATTTCCCTTTATTTTCCCTTTCTTTCTGTGTGTGACAATTTGACTTTTTATTGAATCTTATTCTCTCTCGCTCTCTCTCACATACTTTTTCCTTTTTATATGGTATGCGAAGAAAGAAAAGTTAAAGGCAGCTAGAGCAGGTGGTGGTGGTGGGAGATGGTCGACGATAGGACCTGGTGTTGGGCACTAAAAGTATTTGCTAAACAATAAAAAAAAGGAGTCACTATAATGACAATAATTCACACACAATACCGGGTCGGGGGAGTGGGAATATTTCGTCTATAAATCAATATTAAATCGAGAGAGAGAGAGAGAGAGATTTTTTTCGCTTTTCCCATTCAAAAATCATACGGAAAAGTAATAGAAGTAAGGAATAGAAAATGTTTTATAGAAATTGTTAAAAGAATCCCTATGAGCAGAATATAACGGTTTATTAAAGCTTCACATGGGAACAAAAATTACACTCTTAAAGTAAACAAATCTTTATGGTTCTCATGTAGTATTTAGTCTCGTAAATCAACCAATCGTGCACATTATCTTCGAAAATAAAAGGAATTCTGCACAGAGACAATAACAGTAAAACATCGTTCTAAGCTTTGTCGTATACAAACACAATTGCCGTAGTTTAAGTAGATAGTGATAGTGACTTACTCGAAGCAAGCCCGTGATTCAAACCCCGGCTCAGGCATCTCGAAAAAAACCAAATATGAAAAAAAATGTGCCTTTGGCGACTTTCTCTTTACAGTCGTCTGGCAAAACCTCTCGCAAAGTTTCTCAATAATCTTTCATTCAAAGGCGGCTTTAAGCTGTAGGTCTCGCCTCTCATGGGTAAAATTAACACCCAAAACATGGATGGTGTGAAAAGCTAGGTCGTAACCCTGACTAACCCGTTACTCTGATTGTAACGGTAAATTAAATAAAGTAAGGTTAACTATGAAGACACACCATAAGAACAATTCAATGGTTTTCCGTAAGGTCTGGTAACACAACCGCAAATTCTAAAATAATATTGCGGTACCAGAACGTTGAGCCTCTTCTCAGGGAAAATGAGATCTTAAGTCGAAAATAAATGACTGTATCTAGGTACACAGCACAGGCAGTCGGAGACAGTAAGTTTCAGGATGTATGGCCCAAGTTTGAAAGTCAATATTAAGACGCTTTTCCAGGGTCATGTTTACAACAAAAAACTTTATTAGAAAAGGAATATACTCAGCCTAACGAAGAACGCCTCCATAGTTTTCTGCGATTACAATGAAGAGTTGAAAAGCATCCCCTTTTTGATCCTTTGCAGCATAGATTGCTTATGAGAACACTACGTTCTCACATGATGACGGCGAGGAAGTTTACAAATTGGCGCAAATATATCAATGAAAGAGCTGTGGCTACACCCCCTCCAATATAAGAGATCTAAGAAGCCACTTCACCCCCTGAAATTGGAAAAAAGATCGCATTACAGGAAGGTGAGGCAGTGCCGGCACCAAGTGAAAAAAGTGGTTAGGAATCAATGATTAGCCAGGTTCACCACCAATATACCAAACACTCGGAGGGTGTTGTTTCTAGGTAATGACAGATGGTAGCCGCATTATCCTAGAACCACTAGACCTATTTAGCTGGAACAACAACATAAAAATGAATAAAACGGAAACAAAACAGAAAATACTGTATGGAAGCCATATGTTCCCAACAGGGGTAATGAAAAACAAAAAGATAATGGACAAATGTAAAGTGTGCTCACCAAGCGCTAATTAGCACACTAAGCATCAGTGATGGAATTTTGTATTGGACTCAGTGTACTGGACACTAATGGGAAAAGTATTGAAAATGAGTATGTGGCCAATGAACTTTACAGAATGAATTCTTGCAGAGAAGAAGGTTAGGTTCGAGGACGTATACTTGTCAACTGTGACAAGTACAGTACCCGGAGGTCGAATTAACCCATTGTATAACGTCCTAGCTTCTCACACCACTCGTGTTGTGTGCGTTAATTTTATACATGAGTAGCGGGACCTACAGTTTTAAAGTCGACTCCGAACGACAGATTTTTGAGAAGCTTTTCATGGCAGGTTTATTTACTCTCAGAGTTTTTGCCAGAAATCTGCTGAGAGTAAGTCGCCGAAGAAATATTTTCATATTTTCCTTTTGATGTCTGACCTGGGATTTGAACTCGGGCCTTTCATCTAATAAGCCAACACACTACCTTCTAGACCACGGCGACTTCTATTCCAGAGAAGAAAAAGAGAAGGAAACAGTTTTTGATCTGTTGGCTACACTGCTAGCGTTATGACGCCAAAGTAAGAAACATCTGTTCTTTTATTATGCAGTTAAACTCACTGATCTATCGGGAATAGACACTAAGAAACTCAGGGGAGTAATCATATGCTCTGAATGATTCCATGATTAAGGCGGAAAATACATTGATATATCACAATGGGTCTATTCTAGACTTCTCGCTTGCAATGGAATTCTGTGATCTTTCGCTTATTGTGATATCATAATAAAGCACACTAGCCTTCATGAATCTATCTTGGATTTCTCTTGTGAAATGCACATTAAGAAACACAGTGGCTTTATCAAGGCCTAGTGATTTCGAGATAAGAAAAGGAGATTCATTGCGTGCCTATACTTTATGTGGGGTCAGCCGGCTACCTATCTACCCCCTAACACTCATACTTTTCCTTAATTTAGACAAAAATTCCCTGATAAAATTAGAACGTGTTTTCAATGCTTCAGTGCAACCAAACTAGTTCTAATCAAAAGGCATTAAAAGACAACACAAGTTACTTCCATTTGATGTTAAATTTCCATGAAATTTTTATGAATTTTGTACTCAATTTCTATACATTTTCTCTGAGTGTATTTCTCTCTAAAAACATGCCAACAGTTTAGTTTGACTCGAAACTCGTTTAATACCGGAAATCGAATGCACTTAATCAATAAGGCCTGTATGGGGAACAACAATATTAAATAAATAATAAAAAAAACAAAAACGAATACAAAAAAAAAAATTAAAAACTATGTACATTACAAATACAGGGTGAGTAGAAACAAAAAAAAAATTCAACATTTTGAAACAACTGTAACAGTGGCAGGCCGGCCACATCCTTTTGCATTATTTTTTTGGGAAAATATTTTTTTTTTACAAATAAAAGCGATACGTTGCAAATACATATCAATGGTTGCAATTAATTAAATACGCCGAAAATGATGCACTGACAGCGAAAATAATAAAAAAAGAAAAATTTTTATTTTTTTTAAATCATTTCCCATTCATATTGCTTTCAATAACAGTGTGGTGATTGTGTGGCAGAGAAATGCAATGCTAGCGCCAGTGCCAGTGCCAATAGCCAAATACAAAAGAGCAATTAAGTACAACAGCAACAACAGCAACAACAATAAGAAGATGAGGAAAAAAACCAGAAAGAATGAAATTGAAAAATAAAACTGCTGCTGTTGGTAAATAATTGTTGAATACAAAGAAGCAATTAGAGCGTACGAAATGCGCTTTGAATGCATAAAAATTTGAATTTCGTGGCATTTGCTGGCGCACTACAATTCGCAACTCATAATGCTACACACACACACACACTCACACACAATACAATAGCAACACTCAACAGCCAAACACGTTTCAACAATAATTCTTGTCCTGTTACCAGTTTAATTTTTGTTTTCTTCCCTTTTTTTGTTGATGTGTTGGTGTTGGTGATGCTGATGATGATGATGTCTTTGTTTTTATTCTAAAAATAAATGCTCAAAAGAAAGAAAGCAAAAAGCCTATATAGACATACACATACACATACAACTCTTACACTCCAACCGCCATAATTAAAAAGGAAACGGTGCTGTTTGTCCAGTTTCCAGCAACAACTGGAGCTAACGATGCATTCTCTTACACAAAAACAACACAACAGCTACTCTCTCTCTCTCTCTCTCAAACTGGTTTTTGATGCAACAATAATAAAAACAAAAACAATAAGAAAAACAACAATAAAAAGAATATACATAATTTGTCAATAGCATAGAAGAATAAGAAAACGAATAAAAAAAGAAAGAGAGAACAAGAGAAACAATATGAAGGCATTAGAAAAGTTTTCTAATTAGAAAAAATTCAATTTCAATTTGCAGTTGCATTTGAATATGAATTCTCTTCTCTGTCTGCATGTTTGCACGTTTATCAGCCAACAACTTCCGTTTTATGATGGTAGGCATATGTACACATACACACACACACATTCTTCCTTAATGGTTTGCTTTACTTAAAGCGTATTGCCTACTTTTAGGTGAAGAGAGAGAGATTTTAGAAACAATAAAAGAGAGCCGCTAATATAGCATACGAGTGAGAAATGTTATTAAGATTTTGAAATTTTGAAAGAAAATCGTTATTTTTTTTAATTAAAAATAACAGAAAATGGAAAAATTAATTCCAAATAATAAAAAATTTTCAATTTTTAATTGTTTTTATAAAAAAAAAAATAATTTTTTTACAGAAAAATTGTTAGTTGCATAAGCAATGCCAGGAAATAGAGAGAGTGGGAACGAGAAAAAGCAAGAGAGAGAAAGTAGATACGAGGGAAAATAAGAGAAAGCAAGAGAGAGACTAGAAGCTAGAGAAAACGCGAGTATGATCGATCGTACTCAGCGTTGCCCTTTGCCAAGTTTTCCCTTTTTCTCCAAGTTTTTTAGGATGCGAAAAAGTTTTCATTAAATTTGTTTTCTAACAAAACAAGTTTTTTCGACAAAATTAATTTAAAATTTTTTTTCAATAAATTTAATGATAATAACACGCAATAATTACATTTTTAAAGGAAATGTTATGTATTTTGTCCCGGGAAAAAGTAGCAAAAAATAGAGGGTACCGGTCTCCCGTGTTTCCTTTAAACATTTTGGAACTTTTGTAGAAAACAAGTTTTTTTTGGTAGAAAAAAAGTTTTTTCCCCAGAAATAAAAAGTTCTTTTCTAAAAAATTCTGGCAACGCTGATCGTACTAGAGCAGGGGTTACCAAAATTTTTTTGGTTAAGAGAGAGTAAGAGAGAGAAAATAAGTTGAGAGAATTTATTTTTTTACAGCCATAGAAAAGTGTTAGTAATATACGCTATTTTTATTTTCATTTCATCAGCCTATCTATCTTTGGCTGAATAATTTTAGAAAAATAAAAATTAAAATAAAAATCCATTTTTTATTAAAAGAACATAAAGCTATCCATCTTTGGCTTAAAAATTAGGGCATGTTTCTTAGATAAATAAAAAGAAAAATAATAAAAAAACCCATTTTTTATTAAAAGAAAAAAAACGAGCATTCCAAAGCATTTAAAAAAATTACATTATGCGACAAAATAAAAAAAAAAATTAAATAAGCCCAGCTAATGACATAGGCCATTTTTAACATAAAATATTTTTTGAGTGTTATTCTGAAATAAAATGATAAAGCATCCACCGCACATGTGTTCTTGTCACAGTCTGATCGACAACTAAATCAAAGAGCACAAGAATGCTTGTGAGTTCTCTCTGCACAATTGTGTTATGAAATGGTAATCGTTGTACTAGAGTAACAGATGCTCAAATTTTATTTTTTTAATTTAACAAATAAATATTTTCCACCTAAAATTCTTCAAATTCATCAGATTCTACTCATTTCTGAGAGCTTTTTAACCGTATAGAGTGCATTCGTGCAGCGAACACTTCTAGATAATAAGTAATTCAAGCACAATATTAAAATTACACTAAATATACCAAAAATATTGCCGTAAGCAATCCATAAAATATAAAAATTCACCCTCACACTATAATACGCCGGACCTAGTATTACAGACTACTAAAGAAGCTTTTATAAAACAATAACTGGAGAAAGAATAATCTTTAGTGCATTGCATTGGCTCTATACATGATCGATTTTGACATTGATTCGATCATGGGTGGAGCGAGTTTCACATACAATTTCCTGCGTTTGGGGTTATTTATTAAAACTTCAAGCATTCTGCCTTAGTTCGTGTAGAATTCAATGTTTTTACTTTTAAATGAATCCTGATTATTGAAATTGTTCCTTTTACACGTTCCTTTAGAGAGTTGGAGAATATTCTTTGTAGAGAAGTACTGCGAATTTTGACTAATCTGGATGTTAGAACCGCTCAAATTATTTTTCGATCATTTTAAAGAAAGGAAATATGCAGAGTAAGTTTCAGTAAGTCATTGAAGTTTATTTACATCATCTCTATGAAATTTTTAACCTAAATTTACACACCATTTTCTTAGCCAAAAACTCATTTTATTTACATTACTTCGTTTCTATTGACAAATGGAGTGTAAATGTAAAACACAAACCATAATATGGAACTGAGAATATTTTTTCATTTATTTCGAGCATTTTAAAATATTTTAAGGAGCCCACATACGTACATACAGTGAGAGCCATAAGTGAGTCAACACCCACTATAATTTTAAATTTTCTATTATGTTCTTAAGTATATAAAAAAAAGTTCCTTTATCATGAATTGTTGTAACATTTTATAAGCAATAAATAAACGTTTTTATTTTTAGAAATTTATTCGGCTTTTCTCGCTATCCTCTAAGAAAATGAATTATTTCAGTGGTGTTTACTCACTTTTGGCGCTCACTGTATATATATTCTATTATTTTATTTTCACGACAAGAAGCAAAAACTTTTTGTCAACTTCTATAAACTGATGTTCTAAAACGGAAACGCACTGTTAATAATGCTATTAAACGCTTACAGACACAACAGTACAGAAAACAGGGAAAAACATTAGGCCGGGTTAAAATGAAATTAGTCTTGTTACCAAAGAAATAGACCCACCCACCCACCGCTAGAAAACAATTATGTTCTACTGCGTAGCACATACACAAACTGTGTGAAAAGAATACGTAAAAATAAAAAAAAATAAATATTTTTATACTCTTCAATTTTAATAGAAATATTGATTAAAAAAAAATTTTTTTTTGTATAACAATTTTTATTACAAAAAAAAACGTTTAAGAACCTCTGCTATAAAAGATTTTTGTTGATTCTCTCTCTCTCTCAAAAGGAAGTTCATACTTGACTTTCAGTATAAGAGTGTGTTGTTATAACACTAAGAGTAAGTTCAAGTGTATGTATGGATGTGTGTGTGCTTGAGAGTAGTAATAGGCTGTGTAAGAAAAGTTAAAGAAATAAATGTGTGTGACTCTTTTTAAGACGTTTTATGTAAGGATATAAAAACAAATGCTTTTAATGTTGATATAAACAACAAATACACACACACATATACATACGCTCTCTCTCTCTCTCTATCTCTCGTTTTGAGTACACCAATAACAAGAGTATAAATATCCATTGCAAGTACATAATAACACTAAAAGTATGAAAGAAAACAACAACAACAACAGTGAAAACTTAAAGACAACAACTGCTTACACACACATACACACTCAAGTATAAACATGATTTTATTATCATTTTATTCTTAGACTTGTTGTTGTGGTTGTAGTTGTTGTTCTTGGCTTTTTTTGTCATTACAAGAAATGCCAGCGACAATAATAAAAACCGAAGTCATAGTCATACTCATAGTCATTGTCGTTTTACGAATAATATCATCATCATCATGCCAAAAAGATAACAAGTTTGTTTATATCGCCTGAGCAAGTGTATGCAAGTGTTAGTAAAAGAAGGCGGGCGGAGGTTTATTAAAAAATCTCCGATACCCCCAGTAAAACACCAACTTTGAACAATGACAACAACAATAACAACAACAAACAATAAACCGCGTGCGCATTATATAATAATAATACAATAACAACAACAACAATAACAATAACTGGCGCTATAACAAAAAAGAAAGAAATGTAGTAAAATGGGTAACAGCTTTTAAATGCAAAAGATATGACGTGTGTTTCACACAGATAAGCTTACACATGCATATACATACGAGACGATGCCTCACACACTATGTATGTACTTGCAAATATTCACTCATACACTGGGGCACTGACGACTCTGACTGCTTCGTCTACTTATTACGACAATACTACACGACACTTTTTTGTTAAGTATGAATTGTTTTCTCGTGAGTTGTGCTGTGTGTGCATGTGTATGTGAGAAAGTATGCAAAAAACAAAAGAAAGGGGTTACCATACTTAATGCAATTAATTTATTTAAAGCAACTGGGACTTTAAAAAGTGATCAAAACAGAAAAATAATGTCACGGTAAAGAAATACGCTGAAAAGTAAACAAAAAAAATAATGGAAAATAAGTTCTGCGTACAGAATATTATTAGGCATTGAAAATGGCAGTATAAGCGGGGGGCGTGGTTCTTTTTGGTAACTAGAGTGGCCCCATAGAGTCGATATTGATATATGTCCCGTTACAAAGCCAGTTTAACTGATTTGTACTGGGCATGAAAGCAACAAATGCAGAACTCAACCTCTGCACATTAAGCCCTGAAATTCAGAAGGCAAAACGATCAAGGTAAGGTTAGGTTAGGTTAGAGGACGTGTGGTGCAGCCCTTGCGCTGACTAACTTCCTCCTTTTCCCTGATTTTGGTGGAACTTGGTTAGTACAGGGACTGCGTTCAACCGTGGCATCACAACGGGCCGCTATGCGTGCTCAAGTGAGCTTTGTGATATCAGAGCTACCACTCCGACCTAACCTAACCTAACCTAGAGGACGTGTACTTGTCAACTGTGACAAGTATAGTACCCGGAGGTCGAATTGACCCATTGTATAGCGTCCTAGTTTCTCACACCACTCGTGTTGTGTGCGTTAATTTTATACATGAGTAGCGGGACCTACAGTTTAAAGTCGACTCCGAATGACAGATTGTTGGAGAAACTTTTCATGGCAATTTTTACTCTCTGAGTTTTTGCCAGAAATCTGCTGAGAGGAAGTTGCCGAAGAAATATTTTTCATGTTTCGTTTGAACTCGGGCCTTTCGTCTAATAAGCCAACACACTACCTACTAGACCATGGCGACTTCTAAAACGATCAAGATTGGATGAAATTCTGGAATTAAAGATTCTTTCAATGAAGAGCACGAAATAACGAAAACAGTTTGAGACTTGTAACTCTCGTAAGTCATTTTACTCGGCCTATATTTTCAGCATCGAAGAATAATATACATATTCAACGGATGATGTGAGAAAAGGAATTTTAAGTCACTGCGTTTCCCGTCATAGTTCTCGGTACTTGGGCTTCTATCTCTACCCTGACGACGAATTTAGCCGTTGGAATAGTGCAGAGAATGGCTTGGTATGGCTAGATATGTCATTTATTGTCATATTGTTGATGAATAGCCGAAAAATATTTGAAAAGAATAAAGTAACCTTGAAATACATCGCGATAAAACTAAAGGGAACACGTGAATTTTATTCGCGAAAGCTTATTCGTGAATTAGAGCGCTCACGTGAAGGTTAGGTTAGGTTAGACGACGTGTACTTGTCAACTGTGACAAGTACAGTACCCGGAGGTCGAATTGACCCATTGCACACCGTCCTAGCTTCTCACACCACTCGTGTTGTGTGCGTTAATTTTATACATGAGTAGCAGGACCTACAGTTTAAAGTCGACTCCGAACGATAGATTTTTGTCGTGTTTGCTGAGAGTAAGTCGCCGATTCGTCTAATAAGCCAACACACTAGACCACGGCGACTTCAAGCGCTCGCGTGAAGGTAATACAAAATATTGCAGAACCAGTAAAGAGAAGATTAACATCCACGAAGTGTTGGAAGCGCTCTCCTCAAAGATGTCAAGAAGAAAACGATGGTTAATGTATCGCCTAGATTGATAAGTGAAATATGAGGTCCGCTGGCATACGAAAGAGTAAAGAATCAGAACAAATTGCAGTTATTAAAGGGAAAAAACGATGGGTTTCCATTAGCGAATGGCAGACTTTTGTTGTCATTTAATATGTGTTTGCTATCGAAAATTTCAATAAAATTAATTTGGAATATATGGCAACTCTGTTATTAGCTTATATGAGAATTCTGATAATGACATTATTTGTGTGGCAGATATTTAAAAGAATGATTTCAAAACATTTGTCAAATATAAGAAAATTAGAGTCGAAACACGTCAAATCATTGTAGAAATGAGAACTGAAGCCATTATGATAACCGGCAATGCAAGAAATAGTATACGAAACCTTGTCAAGCAGCTACAGTGAGCGCCAAAAGTGAGTAAACACCACTGAAATAATTCAGTTTCTTAGAATAGCGAAAAAAGTAAGTGAGAATAGTCGAATAAATTTCCAAAATAAAAACGTTTATTTATTACATACTTATAAAATTTTGAAACAAAAACAACAATTCATGATAAAGGAACTTTTTTTATACTTAAGAACATAATAGAAAATTTAAAATTATAGTGGGTGTTGACTCACTTATGGCGCTCACTGTATGATGCCAAGGAAATGCTTTGTATTTGGCGGAGCAAACATTTCCCATCTATTATGAGTTCATTAAAGCGGGAGCAGACGATCATAGGGCACCGGTTACCAATACAAACACTTTGAATGAATTCAACTTTAGGAAGCAATGCTCCACAATATTCCATTATTGAAAATTGCGTCAAAGGCTATTTGTTTTTCAAGTTTACCTTTTGTGAATTTGTTTTGGGTAGTTAAGTTGTGTCTCTGGACGTTACACATTACCTCGTTTATAGCCCTATGGCTGTCAGCAAAAAAAGACACACGCTATTAAGTCAAAGATATTTACTTTTCGAATTCATTCTTTTAAATCACTGACAAGTCTTTAGAGCAAAAAATATGATTTTAAAACTGCCTGCAATTGTAAAATTTGATACTGAGTATTTAAAAAAGGGTGGAGGAGGCAGCATAGCATTTATGGCCGTATGGTAGTATGGCCATAAGGTTAAGAGTATGTGGGCATAGGCATAGGCATAGCATTGGCAAGTAAGATGGGGGTTTGTTTTTGTTTTCAATCTTAATTGGTTTAAACGGCTTAAACTGATTCATTGACAAATAAAATAGAAAACCCAATGCCTACCGTGCGATTAAAATCGCAGCAGGCTTTACAAATTAAAACTTTGAAACGAATGAAAAGAAAAAAAAGGAGAGGAAGAAGAAGGGATGAAATCATTAAGAAACGCTAAGAAATTTCGCTTAAGAAATCCAAAAAAATATTGTGAAAATGAAAAGAAAAATTAACGAATAAGGTGAAGAGAATTAAGAAGAGAGTTAAGAAGGAAAAATTTGACTAAAATTCGGGGGTTTTTCTATGGTTGCTAATTTTTGTGGTTTTTTCTAAAATTTTTATGGTAAATTGAATTTAAAACCGCTTACCCTGCCCTACCCTGGCTAATAATTTAAATCTTTGGAGGCCTTATTAACTTTTATTGTAAACATTTTGCCGCTGTCTGCTACTGCTATTCGCAGCCTCTGTATTGTACGCTATTTATGCATAATTAGGCTGTTTTGTTTGGATTCTGATTATTTCTCGTTTTTTTTTATTTTTATTTTTGGTTACAGTTTTTGAATTGGGCTTAAATTGTAAATTAACACACAATTTTTTTTTCTTTCAGGCCTTAAGTCTCTAATTGTATTGTCTGCTTGCTTGCTAATTTCTGTGTTCACAAGTTCACAGAGAGCAGGTTCAAGTTCACCGGCATAGCACGAAAAGGACGTTTTTTTTTTGGAAAACTCGCAGAGAAAATAAAAGAAAATTTTGTATGAAAAAAAGGTGATTAAGAGCCTTTCTTTAAGCCGATAAGCCTTAAAAGAATTCATAGACAATGAATATAAAAAACAGTTTATTTATGATGACTCCATCGCTGAAAGCACGAGATGTTTTAATATTTTCGTCAATTTCGCTGAAACACAGCCATACAAGCAATCTTGGCGATAACAACGAACGCCCAAGAAACTATAGAAGACAGAGATTCCATCATTTAAACTGGATTTTCGCATTTGTATACAGACCAAGTTTCCTTTGATCAATGAGGAGTCCTGCTCAACCGCAAGACTCACCTGGCCCCGGATGGATAGAAGGCGTACAAACCAGTTACTTCGACTTGGTCGCGGCATCATCTCAACCACAGTGGCCATGCTTACAGTTATGGGTAGACACTCGGAGAGAATGCGGCTCTCATTTAACGACTTCTGCCGTGGGTGCAGATCCGCTGAGGAAGACGAGACTGTTGCTCACTTTCTTTGTCAATCTTGCGAGATGCAGATATAGGTTATTTGGCTCTCCGAACCTTGTCAGCTTGACGAAGCTATCGTCCATTGATGTCAAGGATATAGCCTCGTTTATCAAACTTTCTGGCTGGTTTTCCAGCGCGGGGTATTCGTGCTTTGGATTTGCAGATCTTGAGCTGACCGACCTCTCCCTCTTGGATTCGGGGGAACTTGGTCAGTACGGGAACTGCGTTCACCTGTGGCGTCACAATGGGCCGCTATGCGTGCTCAAGTGAGCTTCTGCTATGAAGCTACCACACTAACCTAACCTAACCTAAGTTTCCTTTGTACTTAAAAGACTTTACGGAAAGCGAAGGCGTTGGCTTAAATGGATACGCGAGAGCCCACATATGGCTTCAGATTCCCTAAATCGATTCCAATAAGTATCTACTGATTGAAGTATTTGGGGAAGAATATCTCCATAGCAGAATAAGGGCTACCGGCACGATCATTTCAAAAAGGATACCGGCACGATTCTCGACACATGAGGTAGCCTTTAAAATTCTTGGATATAAGGCCAAAAAAGGTAATGTAATGATAAACTCTATATTACGAGATGAAATTAAATTAGGCCCTAATAGGCCCTCAGCCATTATTTGGACGTACAACGGCCTGCGATAAACTAAACGAAAGAGAGAAATCTTAAGTAATGTGTTTTTGCTATGCAGAGCAGATTTAAGAGTAGAGATGCTTTACGCCCTAGATATCACATGAACAAAATTGGCGCTTCTCAAACTATCGTGTCATGAGCTCTGCTTTTGCTAAGCAGAGCACATTAAAGCATTTTAATAGTGTGTTTAGAAAGCCAGTGTCTACTACCTTTTTTTTTTTGAAAATCACAAGCCTTTAGTCAAGACTCCAACCTAGTTTCTCACATCACCCATGTTGTGTGTGTTAATTTTGAGCACTAGTGGCATGACCTACAGATTAAAGACGATCCCGAACGACATATTGTTCGACAATGGCATTTTACGCTCAGAATTTTCCTAGATGATTAGATATTAGAAGTCGCCGTGGTCTAGTAGGTAGTGTGTTGGCTTATTAGACGAAAGGCCCGAGTTCGAATCCCAGGTCAGACATCAAAACGAAAATATGAAAATATTTCTTCGGCAACTTCCTCTCAGCAGATTTCTGGCAAAAACTCTGAGAGTAAAAATTGCCATGAAAAGCTTCTCAAAAAATCTGTCGTTCGGAGTCGACTTTAAACTGTAAGTCCCGCCACACATGTATAAAATTAACGCACACAACATGAGTGGTGTTGAGCAGCTAGGCCGTAATCCTGACTGAAGGGTTGTAATGGCCAATTATGTACGTATGATTAGATTTCGTTTTGTTCGAAATGTCTAAGCTGGGGTTTGAACCATTTTAGAGATTTCTTATTCACTCTCAGCTTTAAGAGATGCTAAAGAATGATTTCATTTTCAAATACTTGTAAACCCTTAAAGAAAATCACAATTTTCGATCTTTCTCTTTCTCACTCCCTCTCTGGAATACAATAATATATTCCATACCATTTCCGTTTCAATATTAAGGGGTTCCAGCTTATTTATCAGCTCTCCTACATTTTCTCTCTCTCTCCCTCTCTCTTAGCAATAGCAATAGTCCTGACTTGGGTTATATTTTTGCATACACTTTATTTGTTTATTTGTTTACATTACAATATTTTTATTGTAGTTGTTTATACGTATTTTTAATACCGAGTACTCATATTAACTGTTATAACCCCACAGAGAGAGAGCGAGAGACAGTGTGATACCGGGTTTTATTAGAAAGAATATACATATATGTATGTATGTGAGAGCGTGTGTTTTTTAGTGTAAAATATTTTTGTTTTATTCTATTATTTCTATCATTCTATCTCTCTCTTTCTCTGTCTTTCTCGTGTATATATGAATGAATGTAACCATTAAGGAATATTTTTATTTCTATTTTTTATGTGTATGTGTTTTAAGAAGAAACAAACGTTTTATTATTATTTTCTGTCTTCTTCTTCTTCTTCTTGTTTTTTCTTCGTTGTTGGTTGTGTTTTTCAGCACGTTTAACATCCTGCTATCGTACTAATTTCCGTTTCTTTATCTTGGCACAATGGTGCACATTATGAAATCATAATAAAGGAAGCTTAACGGGGAGTGAGTGAGAATGAGCATTAAAATAGCAAAAGGATACGAGGAGAGGTGGGAGTAAGAAAAAAAAGAGCAAAAGTCAGCTCACCAACATACCACAATGATTTTAACCAAGATTGTAAAGAAAGAAATCAACGAAATTAAAACACTAGATAGATAGAGAGAGAGAGAGAGAGAGAGAGAGAGAAAAACACTTTTTTATTTCACAAAGAAGAAAAACAAATGATAATACAGTGTGGGAGTGAAATAATTAGGTCGGCATAATAAAATTAAAAACTAAAGAGCAAATATAGTAAACAGCAGACTTCAAAACCTTATTAACAGATGGCATACAGGAGCTTTAGATTAAGAAATCTGGATACCAGGTCATGTCGGATTGCAATGAAATGATCATGCAAATGAGCTTGCCAGCAGTGGAGCGTTGACACTGCTGGAAAGGCTAAAACCTTTCTGTTGACGAAAAAAAAGAGTTACAAAGTGAAATGGGTCTCTCCTTAAGTGATTATAGTGAAAGGAAATTAGTATCCAGCAACAGACTATACAGAACCAGACTGAAAACTTTAAGCATATGGTCAGGCCTGTACATTGCAATTTACGTCTGGTCAAATAAGACGTTTCAGTTAAACAAAGTATGGAAAACAATTCGAATTTGACAATTCCAGAATGCACTCAGCAATTAGGACTATCTAATGAGGTTGAATTTGGATTTGCACTGCCATTCACAAAACTCCAAGTCAGGCAACAACTAAAGGCGGCTGAGCATTCACGACGCCTTAGATTTGCTAATTAGGTGCTGGACTATCTAGCTTTCAATGCTGATGTGTTAAAAAAATTTTCTGCAACGATTAAAACTCATTTTTCACTCGGTGATTACGTTATAGTCGTCGTAGTCTAGTAGGTAGTGTGTTGGCATATTAGACGCGAATCCACGGTTCAAATCAACGGTCAGAAATAAAAACAAAAAATAAAAAAATATTTCTTAGGCGACTTCCTCTCAGAAGATTTCTGGCAAAAACTCTGAGAGTAAACAATAATTGCCATGAAAAAGTTTCTCAAAAATCTGTCGTTCGAACTCGACGTTAAACTGTAGGTCCCACCACTAAGTATAAAATTAAGGCACACAACATGAGTGGTGTTGAGAGGCTAGGCCGTAATCCTGACTGAAGGGTTGTAATAGCCAATTATGTGTTTATGTATGAATGGGGTACTTTGAATTTAGATTTGCATTGCCATTCAACACAACTCCAAGTCAGGCAACAACTTAAGGCGGCTGAGCATTCACGATTTTGCTGATTTGCTGATTGGGCGCTAGACCATCTAGCTTTCAATGCTGATTTGTTAAATAAAATTTTCTGCAACGATTAAAACTCATTATTCTCTCGGTGATTACGTTAGCAAGTAAAAATGTCGCATAAGGCGATCGGAGATCACAGAAGTGATGGTAGAAGGTTGTGGTATCGAGATGTCATTGACACAAGCCAGATTTTGGCCTTTTTGCATGAAAAGTTTCTAGGAAGATTAACTTTAGGTTTTAGCGACAACAATTTGACATCCTTAAAAAATTTGTATGGGGGGCTACGCTAAAGACCACACCGAAATGGATAATCTCCTAACGTTAAAGCATTTGAAAACCAGCATTGCTCAAGTTATCGTCGAGATACTGACCTAAATGTGCGAACAAGTGGACGAAATGTACCTCAAGAGGATCGATTGATTAAACCAATCCAAAGATGGTCATTTAAATAAAATTAAATTCCATATACAATGGCCAATGGCAGGTCGAAGCCTCTGAGTGAAATAAAAGTTTCATCGAAATACATAATAGCCTTATGAGTTCTTTATTTAATATTACTTTTGAAACCAAAAAATGGATAACCTTTTACAATACCTATGATTCAAGACTAGACTGTATAAATATAAATATTTTTCAAAAACAACTTCATTTAAAACAGTTTGTTTAAGGGCTTGCAAGCAGTTTACAAAAGAAAAAGATAATTTATGAATAATAAAGAAATTACTGCCACGCCCACCCATTTTATTTCTCTTAATAGCGCTTTTGTGTGGAAAAAAAATCAAAAATCTATTATTGTTGCTATTGTTGTGTTATTGTTAAAATATACAAACATTTTTAAAACCGCAAAAATAAATACGTTTTACCCCCACCGAACCACCAGAACACTTATTCGTTCGCGGTCATTAAATGTGATTAAAAAACCGCATAAATTATAAAGAAAATCCCAATTTTATTGCCTTAAAGTGTTTCAAGAGAAGCATACACAGAGAGAGAGAGAGATAGAGAGGGAGATGGAGTAAAGTAGATAAAAACAACAAATTTGTTGTCAGCAAATTATGAATACCAAACAACACACAATAAAAAAAAACGAATTCTAAATATTATTGTAAATCATCAACCAAAAACCAGTTAAATAGCGAAAGACAGAGAGAGAGAGAGAGAAATTCTCTCTCTAGAGATCTGAATAACAACAATAAGAAGAATTATAATACAGAAGCGTGAAAAAATTATCGGCAATTGTTTGTTTTCAATTGAATTTCAATACAATTCCTAATGCAATGCAACAATGTAAACAAAATAAATAAAAACCGTTAACAATAATAACAATAACAACAGCAACAAAGGACATCAACACACGAGCTTACAAAACAGTTTATATAGTATATGTGTGTGTGAAAGCATGATTGACCTTTACCGGCGCCACACGAATTTCTAATGCAATTTAAACAACAACTGTTTTGTTCTCTGTCGTCTCTCTCTCTCTCTCGCTCTATGTAGGAGTTTTCATTTCAATTGCAATTTTATTTAAAATTTCGCGGTGTTCGTTTTTATAAAACGCACTTTTACACACACACACTTATGTGTTGTATGCATGTATTGTATAGAAACACACTGTGTGTTTACAAAGGCAGTCAGTTGTTCATCATCTATTAAGAGTTATTGTTTGTTTTGTAAGCTTTGAATTATTTTTTTCTGTTTTATTCTCTCTCTTGTTTTTTTCTATTGCATATGACCGACCAGTTATTCTAAAAAAAAGAAACAAGTACTCTCTACCCTTGTGTGTGATGCATTATTTTTCTACACAAAAGACTACAAATTGCAAAGGCGTTTTATTTTCATTTGTTTTCTGTTTTTTTTTTTTATTGTTGTTCACAGCCTCTTTTTTTTCTGGCATGAGTGCTACAGATAAAGAGAGCATAATAGTAATAAAAAGAAAAAAGAACAGAGGCTTAAAGTACGTACGATATAATAAGAGCACATGATTGTATTATTATTAGCATACAATAACAAAATCCTTTAAAGGAATAAAAATACGATTGCTATTGCGATTGCGACAGCGACAGCGAATGCTAGTGCCAGATCGTGTATGAAGAATACAATTGACTCTCGTCAATCATAAAATAATTTAGAGAGGCACGTGTCAATGATTTACAAATTCTAAGAACGAGGAATAACCAAACAAAACTACTAATAAAGGAGGGTGGGTTTGAGAAGTTAACCACCATGTAAATAAATTATAAAAACGAAATACGAAAAATTCATAAGAAATTGAAATTTTTTAAATAAAATATCGAAAGATCAATGAAATTTTGTTTAAGAAAAATTATTTTGATAAAAAAAATGATCGAATAAAATGGAAACAATGAAATATAATAAGAAAAAATATAATAAAAAAATTAAAAACTCACCGAATTCATTTTTCTTAGATTTCTTTTTCGCCTTCACATGTTGAGTTGTTTTATATTTTCATTTTTTTACCACCAACCAGCAACGCACAGTCACAAATATATGTGCTGAAATTAAAAAAAAATATATTAATTAAAATATTGTACCTTTTAAGAATTTTTTTATAGAAAATGTAAATCATAGACAAAAATGAATTATAAAAAATGCAAGTTATCGATAAATTTAATACAAAAAAGGAAAGTTATCGATAAATTTATTATAAAAAAAAATGCAAGTCATTGTTTAATTCATTATGAAAAATGCAAGTCATCGATAAGTTTAGTATTAAAAATGCAAATTATCGATAAATTTGATACAAAAAATTAAAATCATCGATAAATTTATTGTAAAAAGACAAGTCATTGTTTAATTTATTATGAAAAATGCAAGTCATCGATAATTTTAGTATGAAAAATACAAGACATTAATAAATTAGTCATAAAAAATGCAGTCATCGATAAAATTACTATATAAAATGCAAGTCATCGATAATTTGCTAAAAAAAAATGCAAGTAATCCAAAAGTTTAATATAAAATATGCAAGTTTACTATTAAGAGTTCAACTCATCGATAAATTTTCTGAAAAAGAAATACAAGTCATCAATAAAGTTCTACAGAGAAATGCGTGTAATCGATAAATTTACTATAGAAAATGCAAATTATCGAGAAATTTAGTATAAAAAAATGCAAGTGATTGTTAAATTTACAATAAAAAAATGAAAATCACCCACAAGAAATTGGCAAGAAATAAATAAGAAAGCTTCAATAAATAAGCAACAGTTTGGATCAGTCTGTCTTCCTGTGTTCGCAATACACAATTATTATTAAATTTTCTCTTTAGACTATAATGCTTACCAAATAGTAATTTGAATGTTCTACAACCACTTATGCGACATTTTGTTTTTTGGTAAAATCCCAGCGTGACAATTGAGCTGAAAATTTCAGAAGACAATGTATTTCGATAAATCGATAAGAAGAGACTGTTGAATGCAACTTTATATGGATGGAGGTGCAAATCCAAATGATAAAAACGTCATAATGGATTCGACTAATTATGATTATCCACGATATTTTCTGTAACAAAAGCTCTACTTTCGGTAGGGCATACATTCCAATAATGCACAAGCATGAACTTCTTCGTAAAGCTTCTAGTCTCTTCCAATTGATTGTAGAGTAGATCCTGATTATTTGATATCTGATCCATCAGTAAATTTATTAAGTTTTTTAGAATATGAAACCCTGCAAACAACGATTAAGCAGGACTTGTTAGTTAATTTCTTGAATCCAAGCAGTATCACTGGGGACTTTTAATTTAAAAAGCCTACTACTCTCCTATGGTATACTAACCTTGTTATACTAAAAGGAAACGCTAGGGCTTCTACTGTGCAGATGATCTTACTGTTGTTTCAAGAATGGACACTAGCAGGCTAAATGGTTTCATCAGAAGCTTTAGAGGGTACCAGTATTAGAATAGCTGCAGGACTGTGGTATATGAGTGGACCCACTGTTCCTTCTAAGATAGGCACTGGCAAGCTGATGTTTTCCTTAGAAGCTTTCGTGGCATCAGTGTTAGAGCAAATGAAAGTGGTGGTATCTGAGTGGGCCACAGTAAATAAGCCGACTGCGTACTAAAATCCCTTTATACCTCTTTATCTGTGATGGTTTCTGTTTTTAATGTTCTTCTAATTTATTTTTATAATAATTGTTGTTGGATTGTTGTTGTATTTTATTTAATTTTATTTTTCAAAAAATCAAATTCGAGTGAATTGAATTAATTTTCTCGAAAGCTTTACGAATTATTGTTAAAAAAATATCATTAAGACCACATCCGATGATACCCAGTCTCATCACACTCCCAGCCATATGCACACGCATACATACATAAACCATATTGTTGCATGTATGTATACTGAGCATACAATAATAGAATATGTTCGATATTTAAAAACACATACATACGCAGATGCAATTACAACAGAGATAAGTGCAATAGCACTCAAGAGTAATTGGAAGAGAGAGAGAAAGCTAATGATAAAGAATGGAGAGAAGAAATTGTAAAGTGTATAAAGGGTAAGTGTGTAATTATTTTACCCTTTATATTGAATCAAATTCTGTTAAGCTATCTTATAGGAAAACTTTGTTTGTGCTATTTTTTTCCTCTCTGCTGTTAGAGAATTAATGCATTGGATTTTTCTGTGTGAATATTTTAGAAAAACTATTCGTAAATTGAACAAAAATTTCAAAATTAATGATGCAAAAATTGTTCAACTGGCTTCTGGAGAGAAGGAGTACCACTATGAATATGTGTGTGTTTCTGTGTGTGTGAATATTAAATGAAAATCCAATTTATTTGATGATGATGAGAAATTTTTATTTCACATAAATTACAATTGAATTATTTTGGCAATTTATTTTTAAATAATACCATGGAAACATGAAAATGAAGGAAGAAAAAGAAAAAAATATATTGTAGAATACAAATCCATTACAATATAATTATTTTGTTATGAGGATTTTTGTTGCATGTAGAATAAACGATGGCAACAGCAATTTTTATACTCTTGAGTTAAAAATAAACAAAAAAAATTTTCAATTTTAGTTTGTAATAAATTTTGAATGAAAATAAACATGAGAGATCGAATTTCTTTATTAAATTTCAAATTATCTATATATCACCAGTCTGGCAAGGCTGTCCTCTAATAAAGATCTTTCATCTAAAGTGTCATTTACTTAGTGAAAACTTTACCTGACATTTTCGAATACAAATCCTTTAACAACCTAAGAACAAAGAACTCATAAAATCAGCTAAAAAGTAAACTATAAAAGTGGATGATTCAAACGTTGCCACTTTTCGTACATTTAAGTGTCCTTACGTTCGTCGTTATCCACCTACTAAGCATGAAATTTTGAAGGTTATAAAGGAATTTAAAGAGTCTGAAGGTCAGGCATGTGAAATATACGTCCGGTCAAAAATATTGTTTTTTTTTTACAGAAACTATAGCGAATAATTCGAATTTTTTCAATTTTTCACTGTGTTCTCAGCCATTGAGTCTGTCTTACAGCTCATTATGGCTCATTGTGCATTTAAATAGATAATAGCATATAAAGCATATAAAGTACGGCCTAGTTTCTCACACTACTCATGTTGTGTGCGGTAATTTTATAGGCGAGTGGCGGGACCTACAGTTTAACGTCGACTCCGAACGACAAATTTTTGAGAAACTTTTCATACAATTTTATTTATTCTGAGAGGAAGTCGCTGAAGAAATATTTTTTTTTTTCATACGAACCCGGGCTTTACTACGGCGAGAAACTAGGCCGTAATCCTGACTGAAGGGTTGTAATGGCCAATTATGTATGTATGGATGCATATAAAGTAGCATGCAACAGGCTCTTAATGTTGATTTTTCGAACAACATTGTCTTCGCGCGGTTTCAGCTCATTTCTCACTCTGAGTTTAGGCCAACTAATTTGCCACAACAAAATTGCCGCATATGGCTGGAGCGGGGAACCCAGAAATTATTGTGGAAAAGTGATTGCAGCCTTAAAAAATAGTTGTTTGGTAAGGATTGTAGACTTAAATGTCGATTTCATGATATTTAAGTATTACAATCACAGGAAGAGAGACTAAAATCTAACGTAACACCTGAGATATGTTGGTTGATCGCTACAACAACAGACTTTTAATGCTGATTCGATTGAATACAATTATCTTCACCGATAACGCGTATTTTTGAACACGACTATGTCAACAAGCAACATTGCCACATATGAGGCATTCAGGATACCTAGAAAAGCCATTGCATCCGTAAAAAGTGACTGTTTAGTGAGCATTATAGTTTGGAGATGTAATTGGGTCTTATAACCCATTACTCTCAACTCATAGAGCTATGACCATATGAAAACCTAGATTTTTTGGCCTGCAATTTAAGATTATGAACTGGACTGTCGTTCGAATGGAGGAGGATGCTCCGGCGAGATGGGTATTTGATGCGGGGATCTGCGGAAGTCGACGAAGAGGACGACCTTGTATCCGTTGGAAGGACCAAATCGAGGAAGCCCTGTCATCTATTGGTGTGACCAACCGGCGTAGGCGCGAAAGACGCAGAGGCGCCTGAAAGGATGTGTTGCGGCAGGCCGAAATCCGTTAATCGGGTTGTTATGGCCAATCAAGTAAGTAAGTACTGGACTGCACGTGGTTTTAACGAGGCAGTATCACTACCCACAAAACACTTTCACTTTTTGGTTACGTCATTTGCCCACCAAGATCATCTGGTTTGACGACAGTTAATCTGGTAACGTTGAAGCATTTTGATAGGATAGAATACCACACAAAATAAACGAAATAGTGTTCAAAACTATCTCCAAAAAAATTGAGAGATAAAATACAGAAGACAAATATTCGATGGTAATCGAAATATATGGTCTTGGGTACTTGGAAAACGAATTTTACAGAAGCAGTAGAGATGAGAAAAACTTGTTTCATCAACACTATGCCGCCTTATACGGTCACCAAGGACCTTATATGGCCTAAGCGTGTATGGCCAGCTTCTTGCGTGCCTACTAATCGATATACATATGTACATAACGAATACCATGTATTCGTGTAATTTAAAAAAATCAATTCGGAATTCAAATTTTGAATTTCTAACCTCAAATATAAAACATTTTCGAAACCAATATTGTCAATAATATTGACAAAATTGTCAAAAACTCACACGCTCACACGTCATCACTTGTGTCATTCAATAGCAACACTTGTTGTCACAAGTGAATTTACCACACCATCACTGCCACCACCCATTGTCAGACGATGACAACGACGACGACGATGACTTTCATTTCAATTCATTATTTAATTGGCCGTAAACAATTTAAAATGGAAATATAATCACCAACCGAGCATTTCCCCTCATTTCAACAGCACACAACTCTCCAAATAAAAAAAAAAGAAGGAAGAAGAGAAAGAAAAATACTTCTGGTATGAGAGAATGCAAAAGCAAACAGGATATATAGAGAATGAAAAACAACAACAAATAACGAAGTAATACAAGTATTATGGTGGATAACATGGCATGGGAGATTAAAGTACACGGAGAAAAAAAATGAACTTTAATAGTAAAGCCAGGAGGAGGATTTTCTACAAAGTTTTCTGATCGTGGAAGGCCTTTAATTGGACATTCCGTTACGGGTTTCAAGGAGAACGATCTTACGATCTTGGAGAGTACACAAAAACTAGACTGTTTATCCAATATGAAATGAACGAAGGCTAATGAGCAGACAATGCTTAATAAAGTATCATTTAATGTCAACCAGGATAGATGATAATGACACTGAGATTCAGAAAAGTTGGTCACCTTTGTGAATTGTTTCACAGAGTATAGACGACATATCTTCGCATCGACTGTATGCATCGAATTTTATTTCTTTCAGTGTATATTTTTGCAATGTAACGGTAACAGTAGTCAATGCTAACGGTATTATATGCACATACAACATACAATAACAACAACTACGGGAAAGAGAAGAGAGTGAGACGGTGTCTGTGGATAAAAAACATGTCAGACATTTTAGCTTGTGGCCATTTAATATGTTTTATAGTGAAGCATTTTACCATTAACGGGAAATTTCATTTTCTCTGCTTTTATTCCCTGGCAAATAAATGACAAAATGGCAACCAATACTCTCTCTCATACTAACAAATGAATGCTAAAGCAGAGTTGGCAAATACACATCATTTCATTTTCTTATTCTCAACAGTTTCATACGCTCAGATTAGGTACGTTCGTTGGATTAAAATTAAGCGCCCCGCTATCGGCCCCTTCCCTCTAGGACCACTTGAAATTTCCAGCGGTAGAATACAGATCTCATTTTATGGTATACCTTCCTGTTTTCCCAAAGCATTTTTACCGTGATAACCTAAGTATACCAGTAGCTAAGCGAATTCCAGCTATGTCTCTTCTCATTATTTCTAATCAAGATTACTGTTGATGATAATATTCTGCATTTCCTCAACGAATAATCTGAAGTAGTTAGACATTTACATCTGGTTCTGCTGAGAAGTATTCCTATTACATTGTGCGGTGAAGACCGTGTAACATCCTTTGGTACAGTCTGCCAGAACATCCTTTAGCACAGAGAGCCTTAAAGGTAGAACTTCTGCGCCGTATGTATTTCCAATTAATTTGCAGTCGCCATAGTCTAGTAGGTAGTGTATTGGCTTCTTAGACGTTAGGCCACGGTTCAAACCCCAGATCAGATATCAAAACGAAATATGAAAAATATTTCTTAGGCGACTTCCTCTCAACAGATTTCTGGCAAAAAATCTGGGAGTAAATAAAATTGCTATGAAAAGAAGTTTCTCAAATATCTGTCGTTCGGAGTTGACTTTAAACTGTAAGTCCCGCCACTCATGTTTAAATTAACGCAACCACTATAAGTGGTGTGAGAAGCTAGGTCGTAAGCCTGACTAAAGGGTTGTAATGACCAATTATGTATGTATGAATGGTACGTCTTAACCATGCAAACTTCCTTTTCACGACTTCGTACCGGATTGGTTATCGGTTTGTGGTTCGAATCAGTTCAATATTACGTATGGTGTTGGGTCAGAAAGGCCTCAGGTTTCCTAGAAAGGCCTCAGGTTTCCTAGACTAGGCCTCAGGTTTCCTAGACTAGGCCTCAGGTTTACTAACCATATAGGAGCTTAGGTTTTACACACGTCTTGAAGACTTGTGTCTTAAGATGCCTGGATTAGCCGTTAAACGCCCTCTTCCTCAACAGGTCCATTGCTTGATGAGCTTTATTGCAGAAGGCCTGGTTAGCAGAACGGTTAAGTATGTCCTATGTTATCGTGAGGCAGGAAATACGTTGGATTCAAGTGTCGGAATATCTGGGATAATAAATAAAAACGTATTCAAGGTCAATTAGTTTTTTGAGCGGAAGTCTACTGAATGGCTGTCAACGCCCCTGTTGGAAACCCCACATCAATTACAAAAGATTTCGATTTTTAACACCTTCATAGCACTCTATCCTCACCATTATTATCTCCATTAAATCCGTTATTCTTTTATGATGTATCTTTCCATCCAGAAGACAAACATAAGACAAGTTCGATTGTTCGATGCAACTTATGCGAAACTCCTGAGGGATTTTCCCATCTCTGCTTTTTTCCTCGAGTGCTTATGTGAGTCTGTGGGAGTGTTGTTTTTGATACCTGCTAGAGGTTTGCCTCTATTCACATCTCTCTTTCAAGCCATTGTGTGGTGTAGGCCCTCTCCTCTCTATTCAATGTAACAGCAAGAGCAGCAGCAGCATCAGCATCAATAGTTTCAGTTTCATTTTCATCGAACATAATGAGTTTTTGTCTGAGTTTTAAATGAGATTTTTTTCATTCTGTTATTATAATCGAGTTGTTGTTGATATTGATGTTGCTATTGCTGTTGTTTTTGTTCTTGTTATTTTATTGTACTTAATGAAATATTGACAACAGCACTAGCAAGAAAGAAGAATAAAAAGAGCAGCATAGAGAAGGCATTAAAAGACTGCAATTGTTAGGAGGATATACTGCCATGCATATCTTCTCCTCCCTTCACTTCACGAAGAAGAGTGGATTTCTAACAATTCTATTAGAGAGTCTTGTTAAAATTAATTATAGACTTATTAACTATTTAAATTTATAACTGTTCATATAATGAGAGAGTATTCATTATATTCTTTCTCTTCCACTCTCTATCTCAAGTGTTGTAATAATAATTAGACTCCAGCAGATAAAATCAGTTTGAAAAGTTTGGCAACTTATTTGCCTTTTTCTTCTTCTTCTTTCTTTCATTCTTTTTATCTACTTATACTGTCTTTATCATGGCTTATTTAACCCTTTTTTTCTGTGGCAAAACTTTCAAGTTTTAAATGTTTTTAGTGGCTCCAGGTTAGAGGACGTTCCAGGTTAGTGGCTCCAGAAGAAATTAAAAAAGAAAATTTTATTTCAAGTGGCGGAATTTTTTTTGGTGAAAACTTTTGAATTTTAACAAGCAAATCAAAGCACTATGGGTAGTGTAGTTCAATTATGAATCATATTTTGTTAATAACTTTTATTTTTTTTATATTAGTTATACGCATGCATTTTCCATAGTAAAAAAAATTGTAAAATCGATGACTTCCACTTTTCGTACTAAATATATCGATAACTTGCATTTTCCTTGGAAAATGTATCGGTGACTTGCATTTTTTATAATAAATTTATCGATGCCTTGCATTTTCTATAGTTAATTTACCATCGGCTTACATTTTCAATAGTACATTTGTCAATGACATAAATTTTTTATAGAAAATTTATCGATAACTTGCATTTTTCATAGTTAATTTATCGATGACTTGCATTTTCTAAAGAAAATGTATCGGTTATTGGCATTTTTACGGTAAATTTGTCAATGACATAAATTTTTTATAGAAAACTTATCGATAACTTGCATTTTCCATAATAAATTTATCGGTGACTTGCATTTTTTATAATAAATTTATCGATGACTTGCATTTTCTAAAGAAAATTTATCGGTTATTGGCATTTTTACGGTAAATTTGTCACAGACATAAATTTTTTATAGAAAATTTATAGATAACATGCATTTTTCGTAGTAAATTATCGATAACTTGCATTTTTCATTGTAGATTTATCGATTACATGAATTTGATACAGTAAATTTATCGATGGCTTGCACTTTCTAAAGAAAATTTATCGGTTATTGGCATTTTTACGGTAAATTTGTCACAGACATAAATTTTTTTATAGAAAATTTATAGATAACATGCATTTTTCGTAGTAAATTATCGATAACTTGCATTTTTCATTGTAGATTTATCGATTACATGAATTTTATACAGTAAATTTATCGGTGGCTTGCATTTTTTATAGACAATTTATCGATAACTTGCATTTTCTATAGTTAATTTACCATCGGCTTGCATTTTTCATAGTAAATTTATCGATAACTTGCATTTTTTTATAGAAAATTTATCGATTGCTTGCATTTTCACAGTCAATGTATCGAAAACTTGCATTTTCTAAAGAAAATTTATCGGTTATTGGCATTTTTTACGGTAAATTTGTCAATGACATAAATTTTTTATAGAAAACTTATCGATAACTTGCATTTTTCATAGTAAATTTATTGATTATTTGAATTTTCTGAAGAAAATTTATCGATTATTTGAATTTTCTGAAGAAAATTTATCGATTATTGGCATTTTTACAGTAAATTTGAAACTTTATAGGTATTGAGTTCTACTTTTTCGCAAGAAGTGGTGGCCGCTGCTAATGTCGTCCACACTGGAGAGCAGCTTAGTGTCAGGTTTAAAAAAAATTGAAGTGAATAGCATATCATCTTTGCTTCGCTCTGTAGAACAATTATTGGGTATAATCGTAAGGAAGTTTTTGGTGATTGGGTTCTATGAATTTAATCATGGTTAATGTTACAACCCCTGGAGGTTATCAGAGGGATTTAAATGGAAGAAAAATTTATTGAATAGTAATCACTTCTGCTGCCCCTGTATATAACATGTATTGGTTGCCATGGCAACGATTTACAAGGAGTAACGTTGATTGATTCATCTTGCTCTAGAGGAGAGTAGGCCTCAGGGAACTTCCTAGATGGTTTATATGGAGGAGATTATTTGAAAAATAAATTTGAGTAAATACTTCCCGGCATAGCTTGATCTAATCACTCTTATACAGTACGATAAACAGATCATTAAAGTCTTGTAAGAGTTGAGTTTTGGCCCCATTGTGCCTACTCAAGAAACATTTCGCTTGAAATATAATTGTAGTGGATTCCTTAACTTAGAACGCATAATTTTGTTTGCGTTCGTTAAGAGCGTGGAGAGACATTGAGATACGGAAGTGATGGCGCTGTTTATTTAAGTTTTAGCATATCCGTTTACTTGTCTCAAACTCTAAGAAACAAGATGCTTTCCGTTTCTGCTACTACTAACCGCACTCTAAAAGGAGTAAAGTAAGCTAGGCAAAGTTATTTAAGCAGTTCATTTGATTGCACACTTTTCAGCATGTTTAACATTGTAAATCAGCAGCAAAAACAGCAAAGAAATCATGGCAAGTTTTTGTTTAAAGAAAACAAACAAACAAAGTTTGTTATCTTTCTCTCGCTCTCTGTGTGTGTTAAGAATAGTTTTTAAAAACCTAACTTAATTTCTTAAAAATAAACAAGAAAAAGAAACGAAAAATGAAAGAAGTTTTGGAAATAAAATTTTGAAGAAATTACGCCACTAATAGGATGTAAGAAACAGTTGTGATACCATACGGCTTACAAGAGAGGAGACAGTAGATAAACTCAGGTAAGGAAATTATTTCATGCTTCAAAGGATTCATTTAACAAATTACCGCTTTTGGTAATACAATTTAATTTTTTTCTCTTCTTCTCAAGCAATGTGCACCCCCCCCAACCACACTACTTTCGAGCGATTTTTTTGTTTGTTTGTTTGTATTTGAGCTGTTCTAGGGAAATTTTTGCTTAAGAAATTCAATCAAATCACAACTTGAGGCGGCTTTGGAACGTGCCAAGGATAATAACAACAACAACAACAAATCAGTGTATAAAAAGAAAACATAAAGGAATGAATGAAAGACGTGATATTGAGCTGTGAAGTTAAGCATGAACTAAAATCGTCTTTTTTTTATAACACTTACACCCCCCCCCCCCCCCCTCCCCACACTTCTCCCAGTAAACGAATTCATATACAAATATTGTAATAAAAACCCAACCACCCCCTTCTCCTTTCTACACACACTCTGCAAGAAAAAAGGATAAAAAACGATTGTTATTGTAACCATTTTTCTTTTCCGCTCCTTCACACACACACACAGCACAGGAAGCCCTTTCCATGTGCGTTTATTTCCTTTTTTGATTCATCATTTGTTTACTGTGAATGGCAAAGGAAAAAAAAGGAATGTATTATTTTTCAATTGTAAGGATTTCTCTGTGAAACAACTCCTTTTCTCTTCTGCTCAACAAAAGAAGGAACATTTTTTTGTTGTTGTTAATGATTGAATTTAAATTTCTTTACAATGGATTGGCTTCTCCGAATGCAAAAACTCATTGGGATACACGCATTATACCTCCTTTGGGTGGTGGGAGGTGGGTTTAAGAAACAGAATTTTCCTAGGAAGGATTAAAAAGGATCAGGGAAAAAAGAAAACGAAATACAAACATAAGAAGACAGATAAACGTATTACAATAAGTCGTTCTATCGGCACAATGAGAAATTTTTGTAACGGAAGCTTAGAAAATGTTACAAAGTTTTTCTTTTTTAAAGAATTGAACCTGTTACCCCTAAACGTTAAAGCCAGAAGCATGCAAATCATATAGAGTCCTCCTCAACAATTTCTTTTATCCACTGCAAATGTGTCTTCAGTGCCTTTACTTTGAGCAGTAAACGTCAGTTGAAGATTAAACTTTTCCTCCAACTGCTAGCCTGGCAATTTCTGTCTGATATTCAGACGGTGTTCGGAATTCAGGTCCTAATAACAGCCAATGGTTTGAAAGGCACAATAGAAGTTATGATGCTAGTAGCAACTATAAGTCTATTAACAAATTACTTTCCGGAATAACAGCGTGATTTTAATAGATCCCTTAAAGCCCGTTAAACTTAATGACTCTTCCTAACCTTACATTCGAACGACAGTCTTGAAATCAGCCAGAATTTCTATGCGTTTTCAGAATTTCTAAGACTCCCAACAAGTTTCGTTGACCAGTAGTGCCATTAGCTCCCCACTGAATATCGATTATCTCCCTGTGGAATACTGTTTTGACAGAGGTTTCAACTTCTTGATCCCGAGCAGAAGCGATTGGACCCCTGACAGGACCGTGCCCCTGGAACTTCTGGATGTATATACCGACGGCTGCAAACTCGATGGCGGCGTGGGTAGCGGAGTCTACTCTGGGAAATTGGATTTGAACATTTCACTCCGGCTGCTGGACTATTGCAGCTCGTAGTAGGCGGAAGCAATGGTCATCTACCGAGCCGCACAGTGGATCCTCGCATACGATGTTCCTTTTACCCGCATTTTGATCTTTTCGGATAGCCAGGCTGCCATAAAGTTTCTGTCGAACGTTGCGAACAATTCAAGGATCGTCAGGGAATGTCGCCGTTGCCTTCACCTTCTTTCTGGGCGCTTCAGTGTTACACTTGTCTCGGTTCCCGGACACTGTGACATTCCGGGAACCTGTAGAGCCGACGAGCTGGCGTACTACTTCCGGAATCCTATTCAATCAGCTTAGGAATGCCACTTACCTCGTTCAAACTGGCCATCGCGCGGAAATTCACCCGCGACGCCAACCTGTCCTGGATCAATGATGGATAGAAGGCGTACCAACCAGTTACTTGGACTTGGTCGTGGCATCATCTCAATCACACTGGCCATGCATACAGGTCACTGTGTTATAGGTAGACACGCGGAGAGAATGCGGCTTCCATTGAACGATTGCACCCACGGCAGAGGTGCAGATCCGTTGAGGAGAATGAAACTGTTATCCACGTTTTTTGTCAATGTCCATCTCTTGCGAGGTGCAGATATACATAGGTTATTTGGCTCTCCAACCCTTGTCAGCTGTGTTATGGGTAGACACGCGGAGAGAATGCGGCTCCCATTTAACGACTTCTGCCGTGGGTGCTGATCCGCTGAGGAGGATGAAACTGTTATCCACGTTCTTTGTCAATGCCCATCTGTTGCGAGGTGCAGATATAGGTTATTTGGCTCTCCAACCCTTGTCAGCTTAACGGAGTTATCGTCCATTGATGTCAAGACATAGCCTCGTTTATCAAACATTCTGGTTGGTTTTCCAGTTCTGGGTAGTCGTGCTTTAAGATGGATAGACCTTGCGCTGATCGACTTCTCCTTCCTATGTTCGGGGGAACTGGTCAGTAGTGGGACTGCGTTCACCTGTGGCGTCACAACGGGCCGCTATGCAAGCTCAAGTGAGCTTTTGGGCATAAAGCTACCACACTAACCTAACCTAACCTAGCTCACACAATTGTTCGATCATTAGCAGTCGCCGTAGTCTAGTAGGTAATGTTTTGGCTTATTGGGCAAGAAGTCTCGGTTCAAACCCCAGGTCAGATATCACCAAAATACGAAAGAAGTGCCTCCTCTTAGCAGATTCTCTCAAAAACTTTTGAAAGTAAATAAAATTGCCATGAAAAGTTTTTCAAAAAAAATTTTTCGTTGGGAATCGGCTTTAAACTGTAGGTCCCACCACACATGGATAAAATTAATGCACACAACAGGGCTAGTGTGAGAAGCTAGGTTGTAATCCTAACTGTAGGATTGTAATAAATAATTATGTATGTACATATGTATTGGGAAAACATGATGAACACTAAAGATGTCATCTCTACAACAAAGTAGCACCCACAGTGAGTGCCACAATTAAAAAAACTCTTTAAAATTTATGCTCTTTATGACATTTATTGCAGACACTTAAATAAA
Organism: Sarcophaga rosellei; assembly: GCA_930367235.1. NCBI lineage: Eukaryota > Metazoa > Arthropoda > Insecta > Diptera > Sarcophagidae > Sarcophaga > Sarcophaga rosellei. Next base: position 5,756,008 of record OV884020.1, on the reverse strand, counting down.
ATTAATAAAATTACGTATTATTATACATTCTATATATATATAAAGGTTTATAAAGGGGGCGGGGGGAAGGCGTGGTGTGGGAATTCACTCGAGTTCCTTGATCGTTTACTTGGGTCGGAGTTGGCGGCGCGGAGTTTCCTAATTCATGTTCATCAAATTCAATTGAATGTTGTCATCGTGAAAGATTTGCACATCCTTGACCAAAACATTAGGCATGGCATTGACCTGATCCAAGTCGGTGATATCACAGTGTAGAGGATAGTTCAAGGGCAAACGATCAAGGAAAAGAACATCCAAACCGGTAATGGGACGACCCACAGTGCTAAGGGTATTCTGGACAGGTGTTATTACCGTAACTAATTGCATGGGTAAACCATTGACACGACCTCTGGGTACCAATAGGCGATGTGGCAACATATCAGTTTGGCCACAAATTTGCTGTTCTGCCATTTGAGTTTGACGTTCCAAGGCAAGCATAACACGTTCATAGATTTTGGTGTAGGGTGTAGTATCACAGCCAGTCAAGGTAATATCATTGGAGTGCAGCTTAACGAGATTACGTCCCTGATGCAAGTCAACGGTGGCAATATCCAGCAAAATGGCATTTTGACGTCTTTGATTGACAGGCAAAGTATTACCACGTCCATCTACCTTGGGCACCAGCATGGAGCGCACTACCACTTGTTGCTGGCGCTGAGAGGTGACCTCAATATCAATGTGGAAATTCTTGTGATTCAAACGAGGCACTTGACCCACAATCATTCTGCTATGGCCTTGCATCGACCGATCAATATTGTCTTGCACCAAATTGCTAAGATCCACTTCAGTTTGTTCCAAATAGGTTTGCAATTTATCAATCTGGACATTGTTAATGGTGATATCTTGTTCTTGGCCAGTTATATGCTGCTGTCTGTCCTGCAAAATGTCTTGAACATGATCATCGATTACCTTAACTATGCCGGCCAATAGGATTTGTATGTTTTCATTGTCTATGATATTGGCCACTTGACCTTTACGCAATTGGTTTTCACTGTGCTGCAATACTTCACCCATTAAGTCGACCAAATTGATGTCCTCTACTTGGCCAGCCAATAGCAAACCGATTTGATCGAGTTTGTCATTGTAGTTAAGGGCTGACAATGTTTGCCGTTGACCTTGTTGAACCTGCTGTTGTAAGACACGTTCAACACGTTGAATAATCTCCTCGATTTTGTTAAGGGTTTGTCCACTAACACGGCTGGTTATGTCGATATTGCTGTGAGCGTTTCTACGCTCTGCGATGCGTCCTAAAATGCCTTGTTGTTGTTGTCTATTTAATGATTGATCATCAATTAATTGAGGCAAACCCAAGGCAATGCGCTCTACATTGATGCGAGCCACTAATTGTTGCAATGTGTGCAACAATAATTTGCCATTAATGCCAGTACTTTCATCACGATTCAAGTTTTGACCCCAATTTTGTTGTTGTTGGTCCAAGCTACGTCTATAACGACGGCCGCCAGTGTGCATGTTTTCCTCGTCTTCGTTAAACATGTTACGGCGGTTAATCATCCAGTTGTTACGAGTTCTCTGGTTGTTGTTGCGCATTCCATGACGTAAGTCGTCATCGTCATCATCATCGTTATCGTTATTGTTATTGTTATTGTTCCAAATGCTACGGCCTTCAGTATTGATATTGTCATTGAGTCTACGGCGATTGACATGCAATAGACGTTCATCATCGATGCTGGTTGTTGGCAAATTCATATCTAAACTGCCACCCAAGTGGCCACCTTGCATGTCACGTCCACGTACATTTGTATTGTAAGCATCGTCGTGCATCATATGGCTGCCGCCGCGTGTAACAACCTTAAGGAAATCATTACGTCCACGACCACCAATACCTTGTCCCATACGTTGATCTTGCCATTGTCCTTGCATCATGTCATCATCATCATCATTATCATTATCGTTTTGCATTCGGCGTTGGTTATTCATTCTACGATTGCCGAGAATATCATCATCGCGTTCATTAACTTGCCACCAATTCTGTTGACGTTCATTGCGATCTTCACGTCTTCCGCCCGAAATCATATCCACATCATCACGATCCATATAATTCCTGGTGTTATAGTTCCTGTTACTGCCACTTAAATTGATCACATTATTGGGATTTTTGCGACGTCTGCCCACAAACAATAAACGAGGATCATTCACACTAACAGTGTTAATGCCACGTTGACGTTCATTACGGCCCATTATGGTTCTGCCACCAGTATGTACATCCTCATCATCATCGTCATTGTTACCATACATAGTATGTCTTAAGCGTCCCTGTTCATTGATATCATCGCGGGTTAAACCAACACGGCCCATGCGTCCACCCATAGTGTTTCTATCCTGATCCATATTCAAGCCAGTTCTTCTAGCACCAAAAATGTCTTCATCACTGCGTTCGACATTAAAGAGACGATCCATACGGCCAGTGTTTACAGTGCGTCTTTGGTTGTTGATACGAGTATTCCAACCAATGTTATCGTCATCATCATCATCATCATCATCATTATTGTTTAGAGTGTTCCTGACACGATTTCCTAAACCATGAGTCATATCCATGCCTCTGCGAGTGCTCATGTTCATGTTCCTGTCTCTAGAACGGCCTACAACATCTTGTTTCACAATCAATTCGTCCACCAATACATTAACGTAAGCCTTTAGGCCAATATCATCGGTTAAGAGACCTTGTCCGGGCAGTTGTATAACCAATTTGTTCTGTTGACTGTCGGTCTGTTGTACCACATTACCGCCAAGCATTCTGCGCATGGCCATTTCACGGTGCAGTTCACGCCAGGGCATCCATAATTGAGAACGATTCAATATACCCAATAAACCGGTATCGTGTTGCTCCGACAAGCGATTGTTTAATAAACGATTTTGTCTACCTAGGCCTACAACATCCACAAGATTGGGTCTTAAGCTGGAGACGCCAGTATCCAAGTGTTGGACTTGTTCGATAACGGACTGGTGTTGATAGAGTTGAGGCAAGATTTCATGCAAAGCGGGCACGACTAACATTTCAGTATCCTGACGTTCGGCCAAAGCCAAAATCAAGGCATTCACAAACATTTCAGTGTTAATATGCTGGCGAGCATAGACTACCAATTGCTGGAAGGCTTCAAAATCGCGGGCTCCCACCAAAAGTCGATACAAACCCAGCATTTGTTGCATGTGACGGTCATTGCTAATGGTGCAGATCTGTTGTTTGTTTAACATTTGCTGCTGGCGTATCAAGTCCAAAACCATAAGCATTTCTTCGGTTAAGGGCTGTGTGTGAATTTGAAATAAAAATTTAATAAATTGAAGGCGGGCAGTTGGCAGTTGACACTTACTCTCGTGTAAAGATCCTCGTTGGTGACATCATTACGACTGATGAGCACCAGCAATTCCTGTTTCTGTATCGGCATATTGACTTGTTGCAATACATCCAAAATGAATTTCTGGCGCAATAACTGCTGTTGATTCAAAGTGTTCACATTTATGCTGCCCACACCCTCAGGGCCTATGCCCCGGTGATGAATAGAGCCTTGCAAGCCGCCTTAAGATTTAAAGCAATTTTAAAAAAAAACAAGAACTTCTTGACAGACATCCTTAAGCTTACCTTGACCACCTTGTAGACCAATGCCTAAACCGCCAACCATATCAAGGCCTCCTCGAACACGGTCCGTGATAATACCACTGGCCGCTAGGCTGGCCATGCCAAGCAGTAACAATACTATTTTCTGCATGACTATGTGACAAGTCGTCGAAGAAAAATTTCGTTTTTTGTTACGGTTTTGTTTTTGGTTTGAATTCAGCTGTTAATTTTCGTAGCGCTCGTACTGAAGATGCGCCTTGGCAGTGACTGTGCTTTGATGATGGCTTCTGAATGCTTTTATACTCTACAAATGCATTCTTTTTATCAGTAATTACAGTCCAAAAAATTGTTTTTTTTCTTTTTGAAATTCTTATTATCACCACGAAAGAGGTTATTAACCAAAACCCCTGCCAGTCAGCACTGTACTGCAACAGTAGCAGCCTGATTGCATTTGTTCGTATTATCAAGTCATTTAATGACCTTTTGACCTTTGTTTAAATCAAAATTATTTGTCGTTTTACAAATATTATTATGCAATTAACCAGATTCCGTTTATCATCTCTTCAAGCTAGCCAAGTGCATCACTGCTTATACTACATATCACTGTTTGTTCTTTCGAGAAATATTTTGCACGCTTTAATGCATATTTTTTATGGCATATTTTTTTGTTGTTTTTAAATTATATTTTTTTAATGTTCTTATTTACAATTCGTTTCTTTCTTTTTTTCCGCTTAGTCCATAAACAATTTTATAACCAAAGCAACGTAACGCACATCATAACCGTACCGTACCATCCATCACCAAGTCGGACAGGATGGTCTTTTAAACGAAATCAAAAAAATAAAGGAATAATAAAGAAATCTGGGCATCTAATCTAAATGGAAAGATTTCGGAAGAATTTATCAGCCGCTAAAGCGCAAAAGTGGTCATCAAGGGCAATGCCTAGCTAAAGATGAGTTAATTTTTCAATTGAATTTCACTAGTAGTACGTCATATCCCCTTCCTCGTTGAATACTCCCCCTTCCGAGTTTTGAAACAACGTTATAAGTTAAGATAAAGTCTCCATAGTCTAGTAGATAATGTGTTCGCTTATTAGACGTAAAGCCCGGCATCGAGCTCCAGGCCAGACATCAAAACGAAATATGAAAACAAAAAAATATTTCTTCGGCGACTTCCTCTCAGCAGATTTCTGGCAAAAACTCTGAGAGTAAATAAACCCGTCATGAAAAAGTTTCTTAAAAATCTATCGTTCGGAGTCGACGTTAAACTGTAGGTCCCGCGCCACTCAAAGTATAAAATTAAGGCACACAACATGAGTGGTGTGAGAAGCTAGGCCGTAATCCTGACTGAAGGGTTGTTATGGCCATTTATGTATGTATGTATAAGTTATATTGGCAATCGCCTCTAAAAGCATATCTTACGCGGGTCCAGATAAAGCCTACTTCGTCATTCAACAATTTTCCAGCCATCGAAATAGTTTCAAGAAAATGTGAATCCTATTCAAATCATCCTTATCCAAGAATATTCCGCCACAAGTTCTCAAAAGTCGAACAATGACAGAAAATATGTTCTAAGGTATCGTTTTCTTCCTTATCCTTACAGCTTCCTCAGGTACACCTAATCACTAGGTGTTTCCAGTGTCTCGTTATAAATGCTATGAGGTTCTATGCAATAAAGACCTCTTTTAGTTTCATTACTCCACATATCTCCCTTTGCAAATGGGCAATCACACACGAGAACAATTATGCTGTCACAAAATGGCAGCTTGTAGGCAAGAGAGGTAAGGAGAGTGGTTTTTTACTGGCATAATTTTTCAACCAGCTTCTACTCCGCACAAACCAATACATAAACAACACAATACCTATACACACATTCATTTATAAAACAGCAGGTTCAGGAAAATTTTTGGTATATGTCGCGCATATTTAGTCTAAGACACACAAAGCAGAGTACATGTATACAATTTTATGTCAGATGAAATAGTCTCGTGTGTGACTGATAGAGCAAAAATTGTGCGACTTAAAAAATAGTCTCGTGTGTGATAGCACAATGAAAAAACATTTTTTTTTAAATCATTTGCTTGCCCCTCTACAAAGGAGTGGCAATCTCACGTACAAATTAATTTGAATTTTGTGTTGCAAGGGGGTAGTTTTGGTACCCGTGTCCAAAAGAACCAATATAAGGTTAACCTTCCAATGCCTCACTATCTACCCTTGAGACACACGTCGTTCTTGTACTATCTTCGGTTTAAAAGGCCACTTTTCTGTTTAATTTACTGTAAACAAGCGATTGATATGCTTTGATTCGTACAACGATAGTATTTGTAACTGTTATTCCAAGTCTTAATAGTATTACAGTTATCGGTTAGTGCAAGAAACAATCTAAGATTCAAGGGTTCCGAAAAGACTCCACATCCGATTTGGTCACACGATTTGAATACTTCGACGAGTACTCTGCTGGATGTAGTAACAGAATCTATGAAGTAAACAAATTAAATTCTCAAAACCATTATTTTACCGCCGAGTTTTTAAATCTATGCCGTCTAAATCTCCATTATTTTATGCTGCATTAAGCTTGCACGATCTGCTGATAATTTCAGTGAGTACACTCGACGGTGCTGTGGTTTGTTTTGAGACTCTGAAAATTTCGCCACGCTAGTCCAGTCCCAACTTCACGAAATCTGTTCAATTTCAGAACCAACGCACCATCCGAACCGGACAAAATCTATCAGGTTCAATGGTGACACATTTCCGAGGCAATAGGTTAGGTTAGGTCGAAGTGGTAGCTCTGATATCAAAGAGCTCAGTTGAGCACGCATAGCGGCCCGTTATGATGCCACGAGTGAACGCAGTCTCTGTACTGACCAATCCGGGGCAGTATAGTTCCAGCAAATTTTCTCCATCCAGGCGCATAGGTACAGGTACATTCACACAAAAAATTCTATAATAATTCTCCTTTTTCCTTGTCCAAAATAGCTGCTACTAATGTGATAGTGCCTGAACAGACATCTAACAAATTACGCAATACAGGCAGAGTCTGAGATTGAGTGTCCAAGGGTAACTAGAAAGAGCACAGGGAAGGGTTAGTTGCACATTGATAGCTCTCCGCAACAGACTTGTATACAACAGCCGATATAAATATGCAGCAACGCTAGTCTGAGATGTAAATGGTAGCCCTAGCGCTAGGCGGGCTAGATTTACACCTCAAATAATATTAAATGAGGACTAATAGTCCATAGGAATCCAAGTAAATTACTTTCATAGGACTACCCTTGCAAGTCGACGTGGTCTCGTAGGTAGTGTGTTAGACGTGAGACCTCGGTTCAAATCCCAGATCAGACATCTCCAACAAAACGATATATGAAAAAATATTTCCTTAGGCGACTTCCTCTCAGCAGATTTCTGGCAAAAATTCTGAGAGAAAATAAACCTGCCATGAAAAGTTTCTCCAAAAATGTGTCTTTCGGAATCGGCTTTAAACTGCAGGTGCCGCCACTCATGTATAAAATTAACACACACACATAAGTGGTGTGAGAATGTAGATCACAATCCTGACTGAAGGGTTCCAATGACCTATTATGTACGTATGTGCCCTTACAAGCCAAGGCATACTAAAGTTACGAGTGTGATAGGATTTCAAAAGTTTTCTTCAAATCTAGGAATGCAAGGCACAGAATTGGACTTGACAGAACGAACTCCTAATGATTCGTATTCGATTTATGTGTTGCGCGCATGTCGTTAGTGAACGAAACACTGTTTGTTCGTTTCATTGATTGTATTTGTGATGAAAGTAACTGCAATTCGGCGTTAGTTTTGAATTAAATCACCTTTTTTTGGTACCAACAACTGAAAAACGCTATGGATTGTAGATAGCAAGGACCCAAAAGCAAAGGTTGCTCGTGTAATCCGTATCATCTTATTATATGCCATGAAGGTAACATGTGATATGTGAGCTTCTTGGAATTGCATTGCTTATCATAAATAATAGGGATAAGGGAGGATCAGCCTAGTATCCAATATATTCCAATAACTATATGTTGTCTTCTGTGATATTTGAAATATTTTTCCCACAATTACCGCCCCTTATTATTTCACTATTAATTTCGTTTTTTTATTTTTTATTAAAATACAACTAAAGCATGTACAGTTTCTGGTTAAAAGTAACGGGAAAAAATAAGCACGATTTATATAACCTTTGACCTTACACGACCATGTTATCAGCATAAAAGTATGTTTTGCTATTTAATTATGCTGTCTTCACTAATTAGTTATTACCCCAAGACCTTGATCTTTTAATGGGTCCCAAAGCGATTAAATTTTATGTTTTAAACTGTAGGGAGGGGGAGAGAGGTTCGCACACATTAAATATATTTAAAAATATGTATTTTTTAATCTAACAATAGAGAGCACATATACTCGCTTTAAATAAAGAGCTATTAAGTCTCAAATCTTAAGTATTTGAACTCAATTAAGTATTTAAATTAGCAATTCTTTATTGTTTTAATTGCTAAATTCTATAATTGTAATAATACTTTAAATTAAATTTGATTCCATTAAAAAAAAGAGACTGAAAATTATTTTATTATTTATTAAGCCACCTTGGCAACATGAATTCTAATCAATAATTTCTAATCAATTTTATAAAGTGATGCTGTCCAACAGAGCCGTAAAAATCTAAGAGAACTTCCATTTATATAGTTCGTCTTAAATCGCTTGGGCCTCCCTTCTCCAGATCGTACAACTCGTTCAATTCCCTTGTCTCTGCATCAATGGAGGTCATTATTCTAGCTAAAACCTTCAGCAGCTCCTTGTAACTTTCGCTAGCTGTCCTGTTCCTTTTATTCATACTTTTTGGATTTTCTTTCCATGCTAATGAAGCCTATAGTAAACACTGCAATAGCCTTTTGCTTTCCTTAAGTTCCCCTACACTTCTTATCAATCCGTACAATGATTCATTGCCTTCCTGTGTGAGTAGTCCTTAACGTTCTCTTTTTAATTTCCAACTTAAGCCAGGTTTAGACTCTTAATCAAGAGTTTAATCACTGTAACAGTCTCATTTTTCCAGCTTCCAAGTGTTACCTACACAACTCCTCTTCCTTAGTTCTCCAACCAAACACTCCAATGCATTACAAATCCATGACACTGGAACTCAATCCATAACAACGTATGACTTAAAATCGCTATCGGTTTCCTAAATCAGTAACCTCTTTGCGAAATGATTTCTCAACTCCATGCATCAGGTTTGCAGGCACATTTACCCGCAGTCCTCTTTGACTGCTATGCAGCAATCAGATCTGTTTCCGCTATAACCTTCAGGTCTAAAGTGATCGGCAAAAGCAGCAACTTAATCGACTCACACGGGAGTTGAGTGCCAATCTATAAGGGTTCCTGGTCCCACAGAATTCCCTACTTATTGTGTAACTGATCAAATTGTGTAGATCAGGCAAACTCCGTCAGAATACCAATCCAGGCATGAACGCAAGCATAGATCTTACCTTCATAATGCTTACTATTGGCCGCTGATAAATTATACAACTGAAGTAGAATCTTGCTTTATTGCCACACTCAGCTGGCCCAAATTAGATAGGAAACGTCGTACAGAATAACAGTCCAGGCATGAACGGCAGCATTGCTCTTACCTCTGTTAGGCTCACTATTGACCGCTGATTAATTATACAATCAACTGAAATAGAATCTTGCTTTATTACTAGGCGCAGCTGGGTTAAATTAAATAGGAAACGTCCTACAGACTGCCAATCCAAGCTTTAACATAAACATGCCCCTTGCCTCCGTTAGGCTGACCATTGGCCGCTGATAAATTATACAATCAACTGGAGTAGATTCTTGCTTTATTGCTAGGCGCAGCTAGCTTAAATTAGATGAGAAGCGTAGCAATCCACTACTTCAATAGGACCGTAAAGACAACTCAGTCACTGTTTCGATTCTCAGAGGTAATTGGATACTGGGTACCTACAGCTGACTTCCGTAGACAACTGGAATAGAATCTTGCTTTATTGCTAGGCGCAGCTGGCTTAAATTAGATAAGAAGATTGCTACGGTTCACTACTTCAATTAGTCCGCAAGGACAACTCGGTCACTGTATCGATTCTCAAAGGTGATTGGATACTGGGTTAGGTTAGGTTAGTGTGGTAGCTTCATACCAAAAGCTCACTTGAGCACGCATAGCGGCCCGTTGTGACGACACAGGTGAACGCAGTTCCTGTACTAACCAAGTTCCCCCGAACCTAGGAGGGAGAGATCGGTCAGCGCAAGATCTGCAATTGGATACTGGGTACCTGCAGATGACTTCCGTAGAATATCGGTATTTTTAAATTTGTTGGCCGATGTCCATCTCTGGCTCAATGCAGAATGCTTTCACTTGCCACTTTACTCTATCTCGATCAAATCGATCACTTGTTTAAAAACTTTCAGACTGTTTTTCAACGTAACTCTAAGGCAGTCATGCTTTAAATTCAAAGCAGTATTTTCAAATTTGTTGGCCAATGTCCGTCTCTGACTCGATGCAGAATGCTTTCGCTAACTCTGTACACGGTTTTTAATATCAAATCGATCACTTGTTTAAAAACTTTCAGACTGTTTTTCAGCCTAACTCTAAGGGAGTCATGCTTTAAATGCAAAGCCCAAATGCTAACTCTCAAGATTAGTTAATCAGAACTTGTCAATTAGTTCTAGAGCATTGCTTGATGTCGTATCACAATAGGCATCTACATATGTGGTCTCAGTGAGCTTCGATTTCAACAAAGGCTAACTCCTTCCCTAGTCGCCGTAGTCTAGTAGGTAGTGTGTTTGCTTATTAGACGCGTAGCCCGGGTTCGAGCCCCAGGCCAGATCTTGCTTGGCTGCTTGCGTGAACCAAAGGTCACTTACAGGCTCTCTGGTGTCATTGAGATTCAGATAGGGCCTTACTCTGCCTTACTATAATTGTTTGCACTAGTTGACGCCTTAGTTTAGTAGGTGGTGTCTTCTCTTATTAGACGTAAAGCCCTGGTTCGACCCCGAAATATGAAAAAAAAAATATTTCTTCCTCTCAGCAGATTTCTGGCAAAAACTCTGAGAGTAAATAAACCTGCCATGAAAAAGTTTCTCCAACAATCTGTCGGTGGGAGTCGACGTTAAACTGTAGGTCCCGCCACTCAAGTATAAAATTAACACATACAACATGAGTGGTGTTGAGAAGCTAGGCCGTAAGCCTGACTAAAAGGGTTGTAATGGCCAATTATGTATGTATGGGTGTAACTCCTTCCTATCCTCCTCCTCTCTCTCTCTCTCTCTCTCCTTAGCCTTTTAGAAGTTTAAACCAACGATGGCAATTCAAATGTTTCTTCTGATTGGGACCTTAGGTTTAGCCAGTCTTAATCAGTTTATCCTTTCAAGTTTGATTAGATCATCGATCGCCGTACAGTGCCATCATCATTTATCTTTAGTTTACTGTGCATGCAATTTACAAACCATAATTTAGCTGTTGAGTGCTCAATATATATTTTTTTTAATTTTTCAAAAATTCCTTCAAACTTTTATTTAAAAAAAATTAAAAAATAAAAAATAAAACCAAAAAATAATATGTAATGAATACATAAAACTCATAAAATAACGAAGCCCAGTAAAAGCAAATGAAATCAAAATTGTAAAAACTTTTTAAAATCAAATCCAAGCATATCCACTATGCCGAGTACTACGCCAATGTAGCTCTCTTTGAAACAAATTCCCTGGAGGACTTTTCCTTATTGGTGAAACGGGCATAACTGTAAGAGAAAATGTTAAAGACGGATTACGAGAAATGGTAGAAAACTTAAAAGCGTAATATTTTTACATACGTTTTCTGGTATTTGGCCACATCTGTGGAACTTAAGGAGGGGCGAGTACTATTGAAGGCCTCAATTAAATGTTTCTGTTTGACGGCCAACTTTTCGGGCAGTTTCTAAAATAAAAAAACAGAATTGCCCAGCAGGCTATTGTAACAAGGCAGGTAATTTGTATTTACATTTTGGAAGAGGATGAAACACATGACTAAATGGGTGGGGGTGGGTGGGTAATGGAAATCAAAATGAAGAAAAATGAAAAGAATGCCAATAAAACAGAAAAAGGTGAAAGTGTTGTTGTAATAAGGTGGATAAGGTGAAATGAAATGAAAAAAATGTGCGTGGTGAATTAGAGAATTTAAAAAAACTTAAAAAATTTTGTAACCATTTCACAGTATTTGGCGTATAATTTGGAATATTTTTTGGCAAGGTGAACCAATTTCAATATTTGAAAACCTTCACCGTGTGACAAACAATCACTTTACGTCACAAAAAGTTAATTCTCTACAAATTATATTTGTTAACATGACCTTATTAATGGAAAAAATTAAAATTAAAAATTAATACATCTCTGGAGTCTAGCAGAGCTGTGGTACGAAGAATGAAAATTTAAAACCTTGTTCGGAGGAGACAACCTCAAAATCTAAGCAACGAATGGCTGGTAAATTCGGTGTTTTGACAATATTTGTAAACATGGTTGACCGATCAGTATAATACACAAGACCCCCCCCCCATTTCTTATGATGCCTTTAATCAACTCATGGAGACAAAATTCACTCTCCATTATTATTATGCATTTATTAGGGCGGGAGTTGCACTGCGACTTATAAGATCTACTGTGGTAAACACTACAACAAAATCGAAATCAAATACCACAGATAAATTTATGATAGCCTAACGTGAATGACAATCATTCAAAGTCCGTACAATCTTCTAGAATTCATAATTATGGAAGTGTTACTGTTCCCCCGATCCGAAAGTACTATTTGGCAACGTTTACAAAAGAATGAACAATTTAATCTCCTCTCACAATATTCTTGGTTGGCGGTCGGCGAAAACTGCTTAAATCAAACGCCCGTTTGCATAAGAGAATGTGTAGCGATGTGTTCACAGTCTAATAAGTTCCCTTATAATTTGAAGCTCCTTATTAGCTTTACAAGCAGAGCACTGCGCCCAATACAAATCGCATTGAAACAGGTAATCTGATAAGCTAGACATTGGACATAAAAAAAGAAAATCCTTAACTTGTCAGTTCTTTTTGTCACGGATACTGTTAGGACAACTAGTTGGGCTTATGGCTAGGCTATGCCCCATATAAACTTCATAGTCAGGCTTTCAGAATAATGATTTCTAAGGAATTCTAAAGACTCAATATAGGCTAGATCTAAAAATAAGTTCGAGTTATAGATCCCTCAAAAGAAAATGCAGTAGTTTACCTTCCTAGACCTTCACAGAATGCCTGGAGTGGTGAACATGTCAGTGTACCAGCGTTCAATAGTTCGAATTCTGTTGCAAACCTGCAAGACTAGATTACGACAAGATATAATTAATTTCATTCAGAGTCTGGGGTTCGCCACATAGGAAAGAGGACTGCCTAGAAGAAAGACCAGAGTGAATCTTAAGATCCTTAGGAATGAATACGAACACTGTACTGTACTACTGTAGTCGCCGTAGTCTAGTAGGTAGTGTGTTTGCTTATTAGACGTAAAAGCCCGTGTTCGAGCCCCAGGCCAGACATCAAACAGAAATATGAAAAAAATTTTTTTCTTCGGCGACTTCCTCTCAGCAGATTTCTGGCAAAAACTCTAGAGAGTAAATATACCTGCCATGGAAAAGTTTCTCCAACAATCTGTCGTTCGGAGTCGACGTTAAACTGTAGGTCCCGTCACTCAAGTATAAAAAAATTAAGCCACTCAACATGAGTGGTATGAGAAGCTAGGCCGTAATCCTGACTGAAGGGTTGTAATGGCCTTTACTAAATAGCTGCCCTACTTCCTTCTCTTTTGTAATCTGAGATCTCACAATAATCAAAAGAAGAAATTGTTTTATTGGCGACACCATGTTCTCTATTTAAAAAATGCCCGTGTAGACTTCTAATCAGAATAATCGGAACTGACTATGTCAGCTAGTTCTGACCGATGTTTTCTACTTGGAATTCTAATGGGAAATCTCCTATCAAAACAAGTTTCATCAGACGTGGTACAAACAATTTCACTCTGAGACTAGGGTGTCAGTCTAGGTCAGTCTAGTCAGGTAGGGCAGAGGAGCGACCATAGAGAATAAAAGCCTAAGAGGACCTTTATAGGGTACCTTAGTACCGATCTTTTCTACTTGGAATTCTAATGTGAAATCTCCTATCAAAACAAGGTTCATCAGACGTGGTACAAACAATTTCACTCTGAGACTGGCAATCCTCAAGTAGGGTAGAGGAGTGACCATAAGGAATAAAGGCCTAAGAAGGCCTTTAAGGGGCACCTTAGTACCGATCTTTTCTACTTGGAATTCTAATGTGAAATCTCCTATCAAAACAAGGTTCATCAGACGTGGTACAATAAATTTTACTCTGAGACTGGCAATCCTCCGGTAGGGTAGAGGAGTGACCATAAGGAATAAAGACCTAAGAAGGCCTTTATAGGGTACCTTAGTACCGATCTTTTCTACGTGGAATTCTAATGTGAAATCTCCTATCAAAACAAGGTTCATCAGACGTGGTACAAACAATTTCACTCTGAGACTGGCAATCCTCAAGTAGGGTAGAGGAGTGACCATAAGGAATAAAGGCCTAAGAAGGCCTTTATGGGGTACCTAAACTGTGTCGCATTAGTACTTAAATAATATATTTTTTAATTTAAATAACCACGTTTGAAATAATTTGACGATTCAAAATTTTTAAAGAGAAGTTTATGCCAAAAAATTTTTTCTTTCGCACTCGTTAATAGGATTTCTTTCAAAAGTGACAAGTTACGAGGAAAAACGGTAGCCATTTAAGCAGAGTGTCACGTAAAGTACTTTAAAGAATTGAAAGAATTTCAAGTGAATAGTTTTTAATATCATTTCAATTTCAATTTGTGGACTATTATATCACCTTATAATAACAGTTTATAATTAACGGGACTTAAAAGTATCAGAGCATTACAATATTTCATTCTTATTTAAGCTTTTAAATACATATTTTTTTTTTTAATAATTTTTAATGTTAATAATTAATGTGATTAATTTAATAATTAATCTTCTTGCAAATTAAATTTCATTTCATTTATACAAAAACAAAAATAATAAAATAATTAATATATGCATGTTTCTTTATGATAATTCGATAACCTATTGGTACTATATATATAGTCTCTTGGTTTGTTTTTGTTTTTAATATATATTTTTAAATAATATTATATTGTGTTCCTAATACTAAAAATGTTTCATGATTAAAAAAAAATTCATGCCTTTTTTATTCATTTCTTATACATACATACTAATTGCCTTTTTTTGTTTTTGTTTTTGGACTCGTTTTAAAGCCTATTTAAATATGTCTTATTAAACCTATCGCAATATAAAAACCTATCAATTAAACTTATAAGTATACTGATATCTTAGGGAATTCTCTCGAAATGCTTCGTTATCCGAATCCTCATCACTCGATGAGGGTGGTGTCTCCAGCATAGGCATCGATAAGTCCAAATACTCTTCATTCGTGGTGGTGCTAGTCATTTGCAGTATCTTATCGAGATTTTCAACAATCTCACTAAATGTAGGCCTTGCCGTGGAATCAAAATGCCAACATTGTCTCATTAGCATATAAATATTAAGGGAACAGCGTGGTGGCTTTTCCATACGTTGACCTGTTATCAGATAACTGTATAGTTCTTCGGCCGACATTATATTGGGATAGGGCTGTTCGCCGTAGGTCATAATTTCCCATAATAAAACACCATACGACCAGACATCCGATTGTGAGTCATAGAATTTCTCTTGCAACGATTCAGGTGCCATCCATTTGATGGGTAAACGACCGTTGGTATTCTTACGATAGTAATCAGTGTCTTGTATATCACGTGCAAGGCCAAAGTCGGCTATCTTCATAACGTAATCATCACTGACCAGTACATTGCGGGCAGCCAAATCACGATGAATGCACTGAAATTTAGAAAACACAGAAAAAGAATAATAAAAATGGTCCTTCGGAGGTCTGAAAAACAGGCTTGATTGTTAGGTTTCTTTAAAAACAAGCTTTTAGAAGGGTTTTCCACAGAAATGAAAATGTCATTAAATTATCATATGCTTCTACGAGAAGCATAGGGCTTCAACAATTGAGCTACATTTTCAGCTTGTTAACATTGACACTCCATAATTGGAAAACCCTTTATACTCGTGCTTTTAAATAATAAATCAAGCCTCTTTTCAATATATAAAAACAAAGAAAATACTTACCCTTCTCGAGGCCAAATACTCCATGCCACGTGCTATTTGGAAGGCAAACGATATCAAGTGTTTCTCCGTTAAATGAGTCTTATCGTCCAAGTACTCACTATTACGCTTCAGGCTAGAACTGCCCCAACCAGACAAGGGGCGATTCTTTTTCAGAAAATCCTTCAAATTGCCATGAGGAGCAAACTCCACAATAACCCATAAGGGACCATTTTGTGTACAACAGCCCAGCAGATTAATAATGTTGATGTGTTTGCCAATCATTTTCATCACCTCCATTTCACGTACCAAACTGGCCATATCGGCATCGGTGTGTTCTTCTTTAACCATTTTAACAGCCACTATAGAGGTGGCAGACCCAGTGGAAGAGACACGTGGTAGTGATGAAGCCTGAGCCATAACCACACGACCAAAGGCACCCTCACCAAGAGTAGAGCCTAAAGACAATTGGCTGCGTGGTATTTCCCAATTAGAATCCAAAGGAAATTCGTATTCATTAAAGCCTTGAGTGGGATCCGAATTCGAGGAGGTGGTAAACGTAGTGCGTTGTTTTTCAATTTTTATCACGGGCATCTGTAGATCACAGGAACTGCCCTCGGAAGGAGGAGGTTTGTATATTATGACTTTCTTCGTCCATTGGTGAACAGTTTCAATGCGTTGCTTTAAAAGCTTTTCATGTTTCAAATTGCGCATGACATAGATGACAAAGATGGTGCCTAAGAGAAACAGTAAAACCACTACTATGGCTACAGCTGTTATGGTTACAGGATGACTTCTTTGCAAGCCCTCTCTAGAAGGTAATTTGTCGACTACCTTGAGATAGGCACTGGCCACTGTTTGCCCCAGGGAACTGGCGGCAACACAAGTATACCAGCCCTCATCTTCATGGGAAACTTTAGTGAAATTTAAAATATTCGGTTTGTCGGGATCACGATCCAGTATGACCACATCTTTTGAAAGCATGCTTTGATCATTGGAAAAATTCGGTACTACCTTCTCCAATTTCTCTATGGATTCATTACGTTGGGTATATTTCAACCACACTATATAGGGTTCCAGATCAGAAACTACACGACATTCCAAGTACGTAGAGCTGTTGGTGAGCACAGTTTGATTTTGAGGAAACTTGTCACTAATAATAGGCCTTGAACGCAATCTGTCGGAGACAGTAACCTTAGTAGAGTGTTCTATACAGCCTAAGACATTGCATACAGTACATTTATAGATGCCAGAGTCTTTGGTGATGGCATCATCCATTTGTATGGACCATTTCTTATAGGTAACCTTGCCTATATGGCGTTCTATTTCGGTATTATTACGCGTCCAGGTAATATTGGGTGTAGGATGACCGGTGGCAGGGCATACTAGCTGTATAGAACTACCCGAGGGCTTGTGCATATGATCCACTAATTTATTGAGATTCTTGAAAAGAGGAGGTTTCTCCTCTTCCCCATCATTGGTTTTCACATCAAGATCATGATCGGCTGACTCATCATTGTCCGATTGCTCTAGATTAAGTAAATTAAGCTCTAGCGAAGATACTGTTACAGACAATTTGTTATCTTCTTCTAGACTAGGATTGTTAGATTCATTATTTACTTCCACAGTATTCAGAATGGTAAGATAAGAACTGGCTACTGTTTCGCCTAAACTATTGGCTGCTATGCAAGAATACCAGCCTTGATCCTCCGACTGGACACTGCCTAGTCTTAAAATATAAGGCTCATCGATGCGTGTCAACAGTTTCAAGACATTGGCATTGTTATTGTAATCGAATGTATTATCCTCAGTCAAATTTAATTTATCCGTGTGATGAAACCAAACGATATGAGGCTCCAAGGCAGAGATAACATCACATTCAAACTTGACATTGTCATCTTGCATTACGGTTTGATTAACCATTGATCCGGTGCGTATTAAAGGTCGTGAGCTTTCACGTTCTATAACTGTTAAGATGGAAGAACGTTCAATACAGCCATTTATATTGCAAATCAAGCAACTATATTCGCCAGAATCTTCAATTAACAGATCGTGTACCGAGATGAGCCATTTTTTGATTTTGTACTTGGCAGTATTGTTTGTGTTGGTGTGTAAAGTTTGATTATTAAACAACCAGGTAATATTGGCTTCCACCGCTGAATAAGCATTGCAATTGAATATGGCCGAGCTGCCTGTATACTTTTGTGTTGTATTGTACAATTGTGGGGTTTTAAATTTCGGTGGCTTATTACCGCCATCCTCCTGGGAGTCCATGAGTTCTGCACTGTTGAGCAAAAGTTCTGCTGGAGGATTTATAACAGGTTTCTTGCTTTCGTTGGATTTACATAAGAAATCTTTGGTATATTCATGGCATATATTCAGGCTAACATTGGCCCATTTGTTAGGCGTTTGCGATAGGCAGCTGTATAGACCAGCCTTCTCTGATGAAATAATTTTAACGTTGAATGTATGATTGCGGTTTAGAAATTGATTGTTATGATACCATATAGGCTGGCTAAAGGGGCATATTAGATTTAAATTTTGGCCCTCTTGCACATATTGATTTAACTCAACAGACTGTTGTAATATAACTTGTGTTGAGTCGTCCTCCTTAACATGTAAGCTTTTTGAGGAAACTGGCAGAAGACAAGCAAGCAAGGCTAGTAGAGTTAGGTTTAGAAATTTTTTTCTTGTCCTTTTTACATCCATTTTGCAATAGAGACGCCTCGTAGCTTGATGGCCGCCGACCAATTGGTTGAACAATTTCTTTTTGCAGTTTTCTGTGTTTCTTTCAAAAAGTGGCTGGTAAATAATTAAAGGTTTTTAGGTTGTTAAATGAATTTTGAATTCATGGCTAAAATGTCGTCACACTCATATTCATTCCAGTATGTAGCTATGATGGTGGGTATAGTACAAGTTGCTGTTTTTCGCTATTAGATTTTAAAAAACGTATGGCTTGTTAGCTGCTCAAATCGATTATTTATGTAGAAAATCGTATGCGTTAAGACTACATAATGAGCTTGCTTGCTAGCCTTAAGCGTGAGTTCAATAGATAACAAAAAAAATGATATTCAAGACCGCGCAACAAAAACGCTCAATATTACACTCAAATTTTTTTATGATTTTTTTTTTTCAATTTTTTTTAATTAAAAACGCTTTCTTTATACATTCCTTTTGTTATTTAATATTTAAATTATTTTTATTTTTTTTTCAATTTTGTTTTCATTTTTTTATTTAAAAATTTTATTTTTTAATTTCTTTTTTAATCCTTTTTCTCAATAATTTTTATTTTTATATTTTTGTTCTTTATTTATTAATTTTTATTTTCTTTGTGCTTGAAAATTTTTGTTTTAAATATCACGTTCTATACTTTTATGGGCCGTTAATGCCACACTTTATGTTTTATTAATGCTTTATTGAGCGTTTCAAGTGCAGATTTCTGGCTCCATACCACTCTCCTCTCCTCTGCTCAATAATAAAAAATTTAAACTTTTAAAAATCCTCCTCTCTTACTCTCTTTCCTCTTTTCTTTTTTAATTTGCATTCACTTCCGTTTTCCATTAAAACTAAAATATATACACACACACACGTTCATTGTCATTAATCGAAAAAAACAACGTTTAAAAACCTTGAAGACCACTGTCTTAACCAAACGCTTAAACACAACTAAACTGTATTGAACAGTTCAAAACTTTTTACACTCCCGTACGTAGCCGCATACGCAAAGAGTTTAACAAACGATCGTTAAAGAATAAGCACTTGTTGTTGTTGTTGTTGTTGGCAATTTTATACGCAACACACATTAACGTTGAGCACTTTGTCACCAATAATCCATAGCCAAAAGCAAAACATAAAATACTCCTTATAACCCTGCAAACCATCACACGAATCTCTTCTACCAGCCAATAAGAATAGTTGATAAGACACAGTGTTATGACAGGAATACATTAATCCTTGCTTGTTACTCCTTGTATGCAAACACAATCACAAACACAAGCACATAAACACACTCACTTACTTAATAACAAAAACCGAAATCTATGAAAGGAATACATGTGTTATCTACCTGAGGTCTTAGCAAAGATTTATACGATAAGCGAATAGATTTTACTTGCACTTTCCAGAGAATGGTTCCCGCATCTCCTTAGAATTATTTTCTCGGTAAAAGGAACTTAAGTACAGTAGCGATAAAATAAATAGCACAATATGAGATTTATATCCTAGATAACTAGAGATTAAAGGGTTTATCTTTGGTTCTCTGTAAAGGATTGTTCCTCATTTTTGGTTATCCATTCAGTGGTTTCAAAGCCATCGTTCATAGGTCATTTCTTTACCAATACGGCATAAATCGAATTCGTATATTCTCAGCAAATGGTCTTTGATCTTTCAATTTACTGTGGCCTATTTTCTATTTAGATTTCCAATTCCTTTCATATAAACACCTAATCAGGCAATAATTGAAAGCGACTGACTATTCACAGATCCGAGAGAGTAAACAAACAAAAATTGACATGAAAAGTTTTTCATCTCTGACGTTTGGAGCCGACGTTTAAACTGTAGGTTATCCGTTACTCATGAATAGAAATTAATCCCATATATCGTGGATGATATGAGAAACTTGGTCGTACTCTTGACTAAAGGGGTCTAAAGCTCATATATCAATCATTAGCTCATTTTCCACCTAAGAGTTCCGGCAATAAGTAATATTATCGAATATGGGACTCAAAGAACCCCCAAAAATGATTGGCCATTTATGTCTAGGCGGATAATCTTCTAAAACGATAAAACATTTGTCGAATTATCGCTGACACCATTCTCGCGCAAGGCTTTATCCAGAAATCAACGATATGAACGATATTCCTTCATTTCTATTTATAAAGCGGAAGGAAATTCTCTATGATTCCATCGTATTGAGGCGTCAGAATTAAAGCCATTTTCATCATGGGCGCTTGTATCAACTTCATAACTAAGTCCTCCAGAAGAAAATGCGTGTTAAATACTCGATCAACCTACGTCAAACACCGCGTCTAGGCGGATAATCTTCGAAAACGATCAAACATTTGACCAATATTTGTCCATTCGCTCTTAAGGCTTTATCCAGAAATCAATTATAGACGATATTCCTTCATTTCTATTTATAAAAAGCAGAGCCAAAGCATTTCTCTATGATTCCATCGTATCGAGGCGCCATAATTAAAGCCATTTTAACCATGGACGCTTGTTTCAACTTCATGACTAAGTCCTCCTAGAAAAGGCATGTCACATACTAGATCAAATTCTGACACTGTGTCACATGTCATGTCATTTTCATTTCATCGTTTATTTCACTACAGCTCACTTCATTACAATTCAATTCACTTTAATTTAATTTACTTAATACAGTAAGACCCCGCTTAACGCTGCTCCGCTTAACGCTGTTTCAGTATTACGCGGTAGTACGCATCTTTCCTGCGTCACAGTTGATTTATTAGTTGCCTCGTTTAACGCTGTTTCGTTTATCGCTGGAACTTATTGGAACAGTCTTACTGTATAACGTAAATTTTACAGAATTTAATTCACTTCACTTTCATCAATTCAATTCACTTCACTTAAATTCAATTCAATACTTAAGTTGCCTTGACGTTATAGGACTTTCTCAACAGATTTCTGGCAAGAACTCTGGAGAGTAAATAGAATTGCCATGAAATATTTCTTATTTCTTAGAAAATCTTAACGACTTTAAATTGTAGGTCTCCACTGTCACTGATTATTAACACACAAAACACAAGTGATTCGACAAGCTAGGTCAGACATCAGTTCTAAGGAGAAAAGCCGAAAATTCTGGGTTTTCATTAGAAAGTTAATACCGTATTACGGATCGAAATATTATATATAATACAAGATCAAAGGTATTGTCTTACGAATCGAAATATTATATAAGACAATACCCTTGATCGGGATTAACTGTCTAATGAAAACCCAGAATTTTTGAATTGTATGAGAAAAGTAAACCATATCACGAGAATTGTTCGGCAACTGAAGGGCAAAGTTTAATCCCTTCGAGGGAAAACCCCTAGTAAAACGCATTAGATGTGTGACATGCAAAAATATACAAAATTCAAGTGGAAATGCCATAACAATTAGGGTCAAATGATTATGGTATTAAATATTGAGTTTAAACGTACATCACTCGTTTATTAAACATTTTCTACTCATCTGTATTTAAGAAAGGTTTACGATGAATGAATGAAATAAGAGACGTTGAGGGAGTCTCTATTTTTTTTTTTTATCTATGTATTCTTGTTTTTTTACAGTGAGTGTGTTGTGTTGAGAACATTTTATGAATTTTTTATTAATCTATTCCGAAAAAACAACAACAATAACAATAACAAATAATATATATAAGTGTTGTATATAAACAATAAACTAAACAATATCTACAATACATAATATCTAATGTATATTGTTGTTGTTGTTTATCGTGGCTATTTTTTCACAGATTTATTTTCATAATTTATGCACATTTTGGTTACAAAATTTGTTGTTGCTATTGTTGCCTTTGTTTGCAGAAAATAAAGAAGCCAAAGGCTTCTTTAACCATATAGTACCACCACTAGGCTTAATAAAACAAAAACAAAAACAAAAACAAAACCAAATCTATTGCACCAGGTATGAAATAATATTCTTTGGCGATCTTTTTCTTTTTATTATTATTGTGTCTCTGATTTCTTTTTAAAGTTCTTTTTACTGTTTTTGGTATGGAATGGTTTGTTCGTTTGCTCATTCGTTTTTATACTCAAATTTGTTATTGTTGTTGGTGTTATTAAGTAAGCGTTTATTGAATATCAATAAGAAATATCCGTTACGTGACTTATTTCTTCCTTTGCCTATAAGCAAAGAAGCAAAGCAAACCAAATCAAACCAAACCCACCTACTATAGCAAATGAAAAACAAAACAACAACAAAAAAACCCAACCAAGTTCAAATTTGAGTTTTGAGTTCTAATCTGAATTAGACTCAAAAGATAACACAACACAACAGCAACAATACCAATAACAATAGAAAATTTTTTTACAAACTCTCGGTAAGGCTTGTAATATAACAATCTAGGCACGGTATTATCAGTTTAGCCCGCATTGTTAACAGCACAAATACAACATAAAAAAACAGGAAAAAAGGAAATTTTCACCGAAACAAAAGCAAAATATAAAAAATACTATTTTACAGCTAAAGGAACACTGATTTGTTAAAGAACAATCAAAAGTATCAACAAAAAAAAGCGAAACACAAAGTGCTCCTGTAAAATTTACAAACGAAATTATTGTTTTTAAAAATATTCTTTGCACGTACAAATTCGAATAATTTTATGATAGTTTACATAGTGTTTCATCTGCGTTTCCCTTTCCCTTAGCCATTTAGCTATTAAATAAATACAATAAAACAGAGAGAAATACTATGTATGTATCTGTCTCTATAGAAAACAAAACAGAAAAAACCAAAATCTCCTGAGAACTATGATTTTCTTATATGATAATCAAGATGATGATATGTAGTGAAGTGATTACATGGTTATATGTATGGTTACACGATTACAACAAAAATAAAATAAAATAAATAATAAAAACAAAAACATGGTACTTACCTCATGACCATACTCTGCAATAGCTTCTTTTACGGCCAACATATTGGCCGATGTTAAAATACTTTGTATATCGGCACCCGTATAATTTTGTGTTTTCTCTGCGAAATAATCAAAATCTACGGATTCATCTAAAATCAAGGTACTGGCTAAAGTCTCGAATATAGCTAAACGTGCTGTTATATCAGGCAGGCTGCATTCAACTAAACGATCTATTCTACCCGAACGTAAAAGAGCCGGATCTAATAGTTCCGGTCGTGAGGTAGCCGCTATAACTGTAACACCTTGTAAGCCCTCAACACCATCTAGTTCGGTTAGCAGTTGATTAACAACACGATCTGTTACGCCTGTCGAGTCATGACCACGTTTTGGTGCCAAACTGTCAAATTCATCGAAAAATAAAACACAAGGTTTGGCACTGCGAGCACTGAAAGACAAATAAATAAAGGAAGAAAATTAAAATCCACTCCCTCTCTCTTGCAATTCAAATAAAAAATAATGTAATATTTTCTAGGCTTTTACTTTAATTCTTACAAAAATCTCGTCATGAGGTATGAAAGAATCTTCCATTTTCAACTACTTTACCTTTTTATTAATAAGAAAACTTACCGATTAAATAAATTACGCACATTTTCCTCGCTTTGGCCAATATATTTTGCCAATAGCTCAGGGCCTTTAACCGATATTGTTCTTAGATTCCAAGAATTGGCCAATTTCGAAACTAAAAATGTTTTGCCAGTACCAGGTGGGCCATACAATAAAACACCTGCTTGATTGCGTAACGGTGATGAGTTAAATATTGTGGGATACTAGAAATAGCAATAACAACAACAACAAAATTGAAAAGAGAACATATGAATCTGACTAAAAAACTTACCCTTGAAGGCCACATAAGAACCTCTTCAAGCACGGAGACTACTGGCTCTAAGCCAGGTATCTCTTCTACTGTTAAATTATCTTCATCATTAGCAGTATTGCCTGAGGCGGATTGATGGCTAACAATGCCTTGTAGGCAATAAGAGTTGGTATTCTCCAAAGAATTTTTCAAATGTTCATTGGTAAGTACGGGTTGATTTTTACCTTAATATGGTAAGGAAACAGAAAACAGACATTAAAACCTTTTAAGAAAACAAAAAATTTTTCAAACTTACTTAAACGATAGGCATAGAATATGGCTCGCTCAACGAATTGCACTAAATCGCCTTTGTTATAGCCTTCGGTAAGTAAAGCATACCGTTCGTAATCCAATTTGTCAACCGCTATATGACTACACAGCTCTTGCAAAACCGATACTCTGTCAGTTCTTTCCAAATTGGGTAGACGTGTAATATTTTGAAACAAATGACGGCCTCGTGGTGAATATAAACGTTTATTTAAAGACTGCAGTTCATTGACAGTGGCTATAACTGCTATGGGCAGATCACTGGTATACTGTACAATTAGTTGGTGGACAATATCGGCTATGCGATTAAAGTATTCACCATCCTGGGTAGCCTGATCGCCGGTGGCATGAGCTAGAACATCTAAATTCTCTAAAACCACTATAGAGGGAGCATTTTGTAGGCAGGTAGTGAAAACATTGCGTAAATCTTTTTGTATAGACTCGGTCTAGGGAAAGGAATTTAAATTAAATACATTTTTAAAAAGAAAGCAAAGAAACCAACATTTTCATGGAATACATACCTTGCGACCTTTGCTGCGCGTACAGTAAAATATATCAAAGTAACAATAGTAAGGCTTTCGTATTAGCTCATCTAATATACGCTCTACCACTACACTTTTGCCCGTACCAGAAGCTCCTTTAATAACAAAATAAACAAAAAATTAATTACAAATGTTTTTAAAAACAATTTTTAAATACAAAATTTTTCGTTTACCCGTTATAAGTATATTGCCCTGTC
Source organism: Sarcophaga rosellei (assembly GCA_930367235.1). Taxonomy (NCBI): domain Eukaryota; kingdom Metazoa; phylum Arthropoda; class Insecta; order Diptera; family Sarcophagidae; genus Sarcophaga; species Sarcophaga rosellei. Next base: position 5,730,656 of record OV884020.1, on the reverse strand, counting down.
GTAATACACCATGTTTAGCATCCAAACATAAATTGCTTTTCAATTCTTTTGCTAGTCTTTCAACAATTTTATCATATTGTGGCAGTTTTATTAAATCTTTAACACTAAGCGGTGATACTACATCGGCATTAACTTCAACGATATCATCGACTTTTCTTACTAAATCGGCTGCATAGATTTTGCTTTCCTTTAGAAACTGAGAATCTATGGCACAGTATTTAAAGTGCTCGGGTAATATGCCTACACTAACCATTAAGTCCTCTTCCAAACGCACTACCTCATGTTGATTAAGCAGCATGGGTGCTTTATTGGTTTTATTAATGACATAACGCTTAAAGGCATTCTCCACTACCTTATAGTGAGTCTTTTTGTGCGCAAATAATTCTATTTTCTCTACAAAATTCACCACATTTGGCTTGGGTTTGAGTATGACTTTCTCCAGTTCCTTGAGATCCAATAACTTCATTAAGCTTACATTCACCTCTATGGTGGGATGTATGGTTTGAGCTATCTCATCATGGCTAACCAAACGTACACGCACATAATATTCCTTTTCGTTGACAGTTTTCAAGCTATACACTGTACTGATGTCCAAATGCTCGGGCCAATTGATTTTATTAATGAAAACATCGGATATTTGATAGTCTTGTTGCCATTTCCCAGAAATCACGCGAAATTCTATGAATTTTGTCAATTCACGTGACAAGTCTTTTTTCAAGCGCTCCATTTTATCACGTCTATTGGTTTTGGCTAAAGTTTGCGAACGTTGCAGATTTTTCATACTGCTAACGGTTGTGGAACGCATTAAACGTTGATTTTTCTCATTCTCCTCCTCATGGGTAGCCAGTTTGGATACCGTGCTACTGCGAAACAGTTTGTCTGTGCTGGTATCATCCGTACTGCCATTTGTTATGCTGTTGTATAGATTGGGTGCAATAACCAGTTCAGTATGATGATCAATGCGTCCATAACTAAGACTGGGTTTAATACGATCTACAAAAACAAAAATAAATTCATTTTAATTTTCAAAATAAAAAGCAAAAGAAGAGATTAATAACTTACCCACTGTTAAGGCCACTTGCATGGATTTATTTATCCACACTATAAGTATTTGATTGGCATTGACAAGCCGTGTTTGATCCAAAACACTCTCCGATATTTTCTCACTGCTTAATTCCTTTAAACGAAATCATGTATACATACGTTATAATCACATTTCATAAGGCTCTACAAGCCATAGGCAAATATACTTACTATAATTTCCCAATCCTTTGCCGATACGGGCGTTACGAATACATTTTTCAATAGTGGTGTATCTGCTATTAGTGCACACTTGACCATGTCATTTTCATGTAAACCTAAAAATAAAAGTTTCAAATGTTATTCGTAATCAATTTTTCTTTAAAAAAAAAAAAAAAGTTTTCAAATAAAAATGGAAACGTAGGAACACCTGTTGCATTTGATTTATTTAAAAACCATTAGGCAGCCGCCTCTTAGAATTTGAAGGCCATTCAATACGAAAACAAATACGCTTCCTGCTCTAATTTTGTGGTTTTTGATTGTAAATGAATGAATTGATGCTTTTGACAATTTCGTCACTGTCAAAATGCATATTTACTATGCCTATATATAGGCATAGGGTGACCATTTCTACAAGAAAAACATTGAATCTCTTTGAGGATTATGCATAGCGTAGTAAGTAGCTCTAATGAAATTGGATAAGATACAGAGACTGCATTATTATAACCAGCGCAAAAAGTACCGGTTCCGTAGCTGCTCTTAGAACACGATAGGGACGAGAATGGAGCAATTGGATCCTAAATTATCTTTTAAGAGAAGCGGCATTTTGTGATAAATTGGAGGGTCGCGAACAGATGGCAACACAAATGAGGGGATTTTCCGTCCCAGAGTAATAAAGCCATGGGGATACTGGTAGGGATCTTCTAAGTGATGTGATCCATCTAAACGTTAGAATTAGATTTGAGGCACACATTAGACTATGCAGTAGTACCGCGATAATATTAACTTTATATTTGAAGAATAGAAATCGTCGTCGAAACTGGTTAGGGGCATCAAAGCTGGCGGAGCTTCATTATAGATTAGATGACAACTGCAAAGTTCTTTATCTTCTTTTTTCACATTCAGTATGATCTGAAGGCAATAGGGTCGGTCTTGTGTAAGGCATGATCGATTCGTGACTGTAAGCACCCCATAAGAACAGTTGGACAGTAACGAGCCAATCACAGCTATGTTCCAGACCTTAGTGGTATATCCATTCTTGCTAGAATGGTATGGTGTTTGGTGCTTATTCTTCAATCAGTTACATCTTTGCACTTATTGGGCGAAATGTTATGGAGAGGAAGCAGATACGCTGGGAGTATAGATCGGAATGTGTAGTGGTTAAAGGTATTTTACTGTTATCCACAAGTTTGGAAACAACTAGTTGCTTGGACTTAATAAATCCAGCGTAAGACTGGTGACCGAGTTCCAATTACGTCACTAACGGGAATTTAGTGTGTATTCGATCCACACAATTGCAGGATATGTGAAAATGAGAAGATTTATAGAACACGACCTTTGTCACTATTCAGCCCTTGGCAGAAGGAGTATGAGTACCTTGGGTAAAGGTTTCTTCCAGGGTGTGAAGTCTCTGACATTCAGGCACTTCTGAGATTTCATAATACGATTGAGCTGGCTAAAGGGTTTGCATCTCTGTTTTGGTGTTCATATTCTCCATTTATCTTTACATCCATCTTTATCTCTTTTTTCCTTTCATTCCTTTTTTGCTCTGGAAACAGCACAATAAGTCCAATGGCCCCAGAGTATATTGTAGTTGCCTGTATGATTCTACCTATACGTTCTCAATATCAAATTTAGTTAACTTTCTCTTAAATTAAATTGGCCATCTGGTCACCTCAATTACTGTTACAACAGTATGCAAGCATGCTTGCGTACATGAATGTGTGTGCGAATGAATGTGTTTACGTTTCTGTTATTTATTGCCAAATTATCATCATCATTATTATCATAAACATCATTATAATGATTTTGTATAATTGATACTTACCGATCTCTTTAGCAACCCTGGCATTGATTGCAATTTCAGTCTCTTTAACGGCGCCCGAGTGTGGAGCCCAAAAGGCATAATGAATATGGGCATTATATTGCAGACTCAAACAGCCCGTATCCTAAACAAGAAAAAAAAAACTTTTTTTGCATAAAATAACCAACACAAGGCAAAGGGAGGGGAGGGAAACAGCGGTAGAACATTAAATAGAAGATTAGCATAGGAATCTTTATAAAGATCAATTGTTGTTGTTGTCGTTGTTTTAATGTTTGATAATCTAATCTTTTGTTTTATTTTTCTTTTAATTATCATTACAGGCAGCCTTGGTATTGTTTTTCTTTAAAATGTTGACACTTTATCGCTCACAATGTGAGACACCAACACAAAACTGCACAACGGTACTCTGTGCCATTTTGATTTTTTTTTCTAAAGGTTAAATTCCATTTTCTTTTCTTTGCCGAGACAGCATAAGAAGGGAGTAACACTACACTTACATAGGTGGACACCACTTTAAAGTAATTCTCTGGTAAAATAACGAAATTATTCTTAACCGGACGGAACACTATTTTAAAAGTACGCTTAAACATTATACCGTTAACCGACGCGATACGTTAAAAAAAAATTTTCACACGCGCTTCTTTTTTTTTCTTCGCCGAGAAATTTTACACTTTCGTTTAATTTACATGCACTCGCGTTAGTTTTTCTTTAATTTACAAGAGATTCTTTCGTTTCGTTTCTTTTATTACAGAGAATGTGTTGCAACAATTTTGTTGCAAGTATTTTTTATAAATAAATTAAAAAAAACTAAAAGATTACAACAAAATTTCACTTTAAACAATTGGACTCTTCAATACGAACTGTTTATTTCCGCGAACTTTAGGGTAGTAAAGCAAAATTTATCTGCTGCCGCAAGTAAAAGAATTTTAATCAAAACAGCTGTTTATAACAGGGTGTTTCATGAATCTTTTGATTAGGTTAATTGTCAGAGTTGGAAGGCATGTATTAAACAATAAATTGGTAACTTATAGGATTAAATAGTTTTTTTTTAGTTTCTAATTAGAATAAAGTTAGATACGTAATTATTTAAATGGGAATAATAATGTAAGACAGAGTCATCTCACTAGGCAATTTACGTCAAAATGAAACTTACAATAGCAGAAATCCTAGCAGGGGATAACTTATCGGGGACTTTGGAGAAAGCCCAGTCAAGAAGCCAGGGTCTTTGGCCTTGCACATAAAGGCAGAGATACAAAATATACTTAACAGACTCTGGAATCCACAAGTTACTACAAATCCTTCGAAAAGAATGGATGCTTCAGTTCCACATACTGGTACTTGCCCTCAAAGGTTAGTGAAAAATCAAAATACCTATCAAATCATTAGTTTTAGGACCTATTTCGTTCTAGAACGGTTTACTCTAGGTGATAAAAACCTATAGATTCACTTTTCATCTTTTCACTTGATCATTACCCCCGAAAAAGTGTCTCAGAGAAGGTCTAACCGACTAATTCATCAGCTTCACACTCTTCACCACTGCTTTACCAGCTCATCTGCTGTCTTATTATCACACTCATCACAATGTCAAGGAATTTAACACCTTCTACCTGCATTTAGGCAAAGTGATGACTTTCCTGGAGACTGCAACTAATCAATCTCGGACCAGGGTTTCTGCCTTGGTGATACTTTAGCCTCGAATACAATGTGTACATATGACAGTATCATGCCATTCACAAAATTAGTCTCCAGCAGTCCCCATTTATTACCCATCCATAAAGATCGAATGATTGTCAAATAGACTATAGCTATAGCTTCCTGTCTCTAGAAAACAATGAGTGACCTATTGATTTCCTAGATTTTTTATATTTAATTGCATATTTTTATAATTTTTTATATTAGTTTATTTTATTTTTTATTAATTTATTTAAAGTTTTATTATTAATTTATTTCATGTATTATTAATTTATTTTATTTATTATTAATTTATTTTATTTATTATTAATAAATTTTTTTAATTAAATTTTTTTAATTAATTTCATTTGAATTAATTTTTTTTAATTTATTGTTTTATTTTTTATAATTTTTATTGTTTTATTCTATTTTTTATTATATTTTCTATATCTTCATTTCTTTTTATGTTCTATAGCTTCATTTTATTATTTTAATTCTTTTTTTATTTTATTTTTTAATATAAATTAATTTAATAATAATTTAATTTTATATTTATATTATTTTTTTATAGCCTTTCTATCTTTGATATTTTCTTTTTATCTTTTACATTTTTATTATTTTTTATTTTATTATTTTTTATTTTATTATTTTATTATTTTTTATTTTATTATTTACAATTTATTTTTATATTTTCTTACTGTTGATTATTTTTATTATTTATTATAATTTTATTTTATTTTATTATTTATTTATTTTATTTATTACTTATTTATTTTATTTATTATTTATTTATTTTATTTATGTATTTTTATTTATTTATTGTTTTCATATTTTTTAATATCAAATAAGTAAGAAAAATGATTTTATTTCTTTAATGTATTTATTTATTTAAAAAATACAAAAGTTTATTAATAATGAAAAAATTATCGTTATAAAACAAAAAACGTATTATATAATTAATAAAAAATAAAAACATTATTATTTTCTTTTCCTTTGTAATACAATATATCGAAGATAAATTGAGCGACAAAAATAAAAACAATAATTATAAACGACAGTAAATTTTTAAAAGTTACTAAAGGACACTACATAAGAGATTTACTTATCGATAAAGAAGATGAAAAAAAAAAATATTTAAACAATATAATGCTTATGATTAACGATACAATTTATTTAAAAACTTTATATAAATGGCAACAAAAAAGGCCATTTATTTAAAGTTTTACGATTATTAAAGAAAAAAAAGATATTGTGCAATTTACTTACAACACTAAAAACAATTTTAAAATAAATATATTTTAGAGGGGTAAAATAAAAAACAAAAAATAAAATAAAGTATATGTATGTACTATATAAAAAGACAAAGCGAGCATTGTTAAAAAAATATATATACAAAACAAGGAATTAAAAATAAAAAATTTTTAAGAAATAAAATGATTTGTTTTTTTATAAACAAAAGTATTTTGTTTAAAATTAAATTGATTAATTTACAAAAAAATAAAAATAATAATAATAAAATAAAACATTTAAAAACTCTTTTAATGGTAGAGCTTTGCTTAAGAGATTCTCTAATGAGTAAATGTGTTTACAAGAGATTACCAGAGTCTAATACGTGTCTCTACACCTTTTAAAGGTAATGATTAAAAATATTTATTTGAAATATTTTTGTTTTTGGGGAGTATCTCCTGCCATTTTACTATTTATTAACTATAGTTAAACAAAAAAAAAATAAAATTAATTTAATTTAGCAATGAAATGGACACTTAAACAAGAAATGCTAAACAAAAATAAAACAATTTACAATTGCTTAATACAAGTAATTATAAAACTAAACATAATGCCTTTAATGGTAGATAGAAAGGGGTAGTATTTTGCATGTGTAAAGTATACTTTTGTTCGTTTTGTTTTAGATTTTAAGTTTACTAAGATTTCTATATGATTTTTTAAAAAAGTACAAAAAAATGTCTAAGCCTGTATGTATAGTTCTATGTATATACTGTATATATGTATATATAGATTGTTTATATCAAAAACTTATTTTATAATGAATTCGTTTTCATATATATATTTGTAAAGTTAAATAAATATTTCAAAAAAAAAATTATTATTTTGTTGTTATTATTGCATAGCAGTTCTTTCATTTTGTTGTTGTCGTAGCTTATTAATAATAAAACTTATTTATTTATTTCCTTTTTGGGGTTGTGTTTTTTGTTTTTAATTTTGGGAATGTTGTTTCTTTATATCGTTTAATATATATAAAATATTTGTTCTTTTGTTTTTATAAATTAAAAAAAAAATATTTTTTATTTGTTTATATAAAAAATATATATATATGCACGTGGTATTATTATTATAAAAAGTATAAAAAATTTGTTTTAAATGCATTAATTATCGGATTCTTTTGTTTTTAAATGATGTTTCTTAGGCATAAAAATATTTTAATTTTAATTTGTTTGTCTGTTTGTTTGTTTTTTTTATATCGTTTGTATCGTTAGACGACGATTACTACTTGCTAAATATTTAATTAATAATTAATTAATAATATTTATAAAATGTTTTTATAAATAATAAAAATATTAATAATATTCATTACTGACCAACTGACACTTACAAACCCTGCCTGGGATCTCGTTATTCATTTAGACATCCAGCTCTTCTAAAGTACGTGATAGACGATTATTATCGATGCGTCTTCTTTGACTACGTCTAACAGCATCGGCCCTTCTGTAGGGTTCACTTTTTAAGCCCAATAATATATCCTCTAAAGCGCCATTATAGACTTCATCTTGTTGCAATAATTTTTTCTCTCTCACTGAGTTGGCCTTACATTTCAGTTCATTGATGACTGCTTCCTGTAAGGATATGCCCCCAGCGGGTAACTTGTTTTTGTGAAATGTTTTTTTTTCAAAATTTTTTTTTGTTATTAGATTAAAGGCCACAAAAACAAAAAGATCAACAACAACAAATTTATTTGCGTCATGTACAATAGAGGAGTATAGAGAGAGCGATTAAAAAGCCAGAAAAAAATTCAAATTTTTAAAAGCAGTTGTTGTTACAGCATAAAATTATAAGAAAAGAAAAAACAAAGAAAAATAAGTCAATAAAATTAAGAAAATATTATTAAAAAAGCCACTACTTCTATTAATTAAATATTCTAAATTAAAAAAAAACTTGTTTTACAATTCAGCTTAGTTTAGTTTAGTAAGAGAGAAAGAACAGATGAGAGAGCGAAAGAGAGTTAAAATAGATGTAAATTTATAATTTTATTTAATTTTTTTTTTTTTTTGTAGTCGTTGCATGACTGTGGAAATGTTAAAAACATTAATAAATATGTATTATTATTATTTTATTATTATTAATAAAGTTGCGTTTTGTTTTAATTAGTTTCTACTCAAAAATTATAAACAAGAACAACAACACAAAAATTAATTAAAACACAAACAGAAAGAAAAAAAAGAAACTAAAACAAAAACACAATACCTATCTATACTATTTAGATATGTAAATGGGGTTTAGCATGTTTACTAAACAACAAAAACAACACCTTAAAAAGGTTTTTTTATTTTATTTAAAAGCTAACAGAGAATTTTCCATATAAAATCAAAGAAAAACATTTAAAAAGATTTATTTAATCTATTATAGGCTAGGGAAATAGTACATTTAATAATAAGAACAACCTACCAATAAAGCTCGTAACTACGTTGGCACTTAGAGTTGGAATTCACTTTACATAGTTGGGATTATTGCTCTACGTAATATGATTGGAGCTATTGGATCAACTGTAAATACATATATCGTTGGTAACAAATACAAATGAACTAATAGCAGATTAAATTATAAGGAAAATAATAGCATGAGCTACTCCTCCTGTCGTATAGATAGAATTGTATTGCTAGAGGATAACGACGTGAGATACATTACAGGCTCGGCTGAATAAGCCTATTTAGATTGTGCTGTTCGCCCACTTTGCAAGAAAATAATAAATTAAAGTAGCAAGACAATCAAAGTTTTCTTTAGCTATTCAGGTATCTAGTCTTTCTTTATACAGTAGAAGTATACTGCAGTTTTTACACCTGTTCTGATGCATGAAGCATTGGTGTGGGCAGGGAAGTAGATAAATGTTCTAGCACTGCACAAGTAATTGTGTGACGAATGTCCCAACAAAATTAATAAAGACACAAGGTATGGGATGGGATACATGCAAACAAGATAGAAAGAAAGAAAGTTTCTGACTGTGGTCAACGTGGCGACCTTAAGAACGATCCTTGTCTTGCTGTATTCAAGCTGACACGCAGCATCCGCGTGGTCCCTACTGGATGGCATACTAGCACCCGCTAGATGTTAACTAATGCATGCAGCAAAGTCCAATTCCCTTGACTTTAAATTAAATTTGTAAGTAGGGCTTGGAACCCACCACATAAAATATTATCCAGAAAATGAAACCCAGAAGTCATCAGATCTATGACCTTATGACCTTGTCAATCAGACTCTACTTGACCATTGTCCTGTGTGCTATTTTTATGGATAATTTTGCAGCGATTGAGTCTTTCTGTTTTACCATAAAGTTAAAGTAAATACATATATGTACTCCTTTATGAGATCACCACCTAACTGACAATGGTTTAAGTATAGTCAAGACGTAGGTTAGGTTAGGTTAGGTTAGAGGACGTGTACTTGCCAATTAAGACAAGTACAGTACCCGGAGGTCGAATTGGCCCATTGTACAACGTCCTTAAATAGGGAAGGATAATAGAGGGAATAGGATAAAAGGAGAGGATGTAGGAAAGGGAGAATGGGAAGCGGAGGAATTACACAATTAGTCAAGACGTATGAATGAATAAAAACAGAGATGACAAAGCTTCCTTATCCGTAAGATGTCTAAGTTTCAATGTTCTAGAAAAGATCAATATCGAACGAATCAAACGTAGGAAGCGGATTACACCAGCTGGAACATAATGTATGCAGAAATTATCATGATGAGCAACGTTAGCAATCATTTTTATCGATCTAAACGTGACCATACCTAATCTAAGTGTTTAGTTTTTAAACTGATTATCCAACAGAAGAAAAATAACATCAAATATACAGACCAATACTACTAACAAGACCTTTAGCAGACATTTTTATTTAATGTTATTTAAGACAGCTCGCTGTTTCAATTTATAAAGAAAGGCAGATGCACCTTCCTGAATCACTGTATCCCTCATTTAATAGTTATAACTAAAGCCTCGCCGTCTCTCGTCCTGATCATATTAGTATTTCAATTTGAAAACAATCATTAGAAAAGCTTATTTTCTTCTAAAGCTGTCTATATATGTATGCTAGAAGTTCTAGTGAGTTTTAATACAAAATGAAAGGTTTTGTAAAAATTCCCGCCATATTTCGGAATAAAAGTACTCAAATCTATCGTGTGTTAAGCTATAAGCCATTGATTTAAAGAGACTTTTGCCTTTAATAGATTAAATAAACCTTTTCTTATTAAATTTTCTAAAAAATTAAGTAAAAAAACCAAACAAACAAACAAAAAAATAATGGAGAAAATGGGGAAAATTCTCTTCTTAAGCAAATTTACAAGTGTGTTAAGCTCTACTACATTACAAAGGTTTTTTTTATTGTATTGCACTTACATGGACATACAGATTTAAACAGCCTCGTTTACGCGTTTTAATTAGTCCCGGGGGCAAACCCACTTAAAATCGCACAAAATTGTTGCCCCATTTTGGGTATGATTTAATAAAGCTTGTGACGAGTTTTACAAAAGATGAGTAGTAGTAGTAGTAGCGGTAGTGGTAGTGGTAAGTGAGAATGATTTATATGTACATTTTATTACAATAACAAAGAAATAATCACTTTCTTTACGATCGATCTAGAGGCTTAAAAGTCCTTTAGCGGCCATTAAAATGGTTATACAATAAGGCGTTACATTACGTTACGTTGAGTGGTGATGGTGGTGGGTGGTGTTAAGGGATTTCTGAGATTTTTTTCTTTTTTGTTTTAAATGAGTTTTACGTGATTCAATTAATTAATAATGAACGCTATAATACAAGTGCTGTTAAACAAACAAATAAAAGAAAGGCAAAACCGGTTGCTTATATAAACTCCTCCCTTGCTCCTTGACACCTTACATATGTATGTATGTATATACTATGTAGAGGGGGTGGTTTGATTTATATTTTACAAGATTTTTTGTTATTATTTTCTTTTTTTTGATTGATGTTTTCATTTTCTTTTTATATTGTAATTTGATTTCTAGGACGTATTGCTCCATTTTTGTTTTTAAGGGAGCGGGAGGGTTTTTCTTTTTTGTTTTAGATTTTTTAACAACAATAACAACCAACACCATTTCTTTTTTTTTAATAGTTTTTGATTCCAAAAAAGCCTCTACACCTTTCTATGCACACTTTATCTAAGCGGCTCAATCTACTCAATCTCAGCTTTTGGCAACAAACTAAGTCCATCAGGCCAAATTAATTAGCGCTTTATGTAACAAACTGCTTTCCATAGTCACGCAACCAAGTTTCTAATGAATTTTAATTTTTTTTTTTTTGGTTTTTCAGATGCAAAAAATGAAAATGAAAATATAATAAATGTGTGTGAGAAGTGAGTTGCAACAAAGCGAATCCAATTTACAAAAACAAAAAATAAATATTGAAAAAAATATAAGAAATAAATACAATATTTCTATAAAAAAAATGTTTTTTCTTTTTTAAATTTTGTTTTCAGATGAATAATTAATCAAAAAACAAACACTGTCTATTAGAGATTTAAAAAAAATAATAAAAAATAATAAAAAAAATAAAGTAAAGCAAACGCTTGTTCATTGTAATTACCTGTTGTTTTTTCTGGTTGGCTTTATTTCGCATTTGGACTTGTTCGTTTTCTTTTTTATTGGCCGCAGCAGCAGCTGCCGCCTGTTCCAAACGTCTACGCTGCTCATTCTCTTGATCATGAGCCTTTAAACGAAACATAACAAACATGATTAAAGTAATGTGCAAAACATTTCAAATATCACTTCAGCTTACCTTAAAAGCTCTGGTAAATCGTACGATTAATGCAAAAAAGGCAGCAGCATCTGCATTGCGTGATGATTCACCAAAATATTCCACACATTCTCTAAAAGCTTCCTGGGCATTTTTCAATTCAACTTTGATTTTCTTTAACTTGTCCTCGGAATTGTTAAGGAAATCTCTTAAGATATGAGTTTGTGTGCCCTTAACCCTTAATTCAGCTTCTTTTTTCACCAGTTCCATGCCTTTCTCCAAGTCATGCATATCGGTAACAATATTTTCCAGCGATACCTGGGAAGCCTTATCCGTACAGAATAATTCCGTTTCGAAATTAAGCAGCTCAGGGAATTTTTGTCGTATGGTGGCTACGATGTAATGCAACAGAGAAGTACGTTTATCCGTCGATTTGGTATCAATTAATGTGTCTAGGGATTGCAGTTTAAAGCCATAGGCTGGACCACGTTTGCTGCTATTCAAGTAATTGCCAAAGGCTAAAACAATTTCCAATACAGCCTTAAATTTACGCGACTGCTTAAGCGAACTGGAGGCAGTGGTAATGGCTTGGATTTGCTGAAAATCAAAATTTTTTTATTTTCTTTTCTTTTCTTATAAATTTCTGTCTTCGTTTTGTTTCAACTTACCGGACATATTAAATGCAAACAATCGAAAAAGTTGCCCATATAATTCATGATGGCTAATTTCGAGGAAATACGTTCCACTTTGGAAAGTTGCAGCATAAATTTATCCTCTTCGGTTAAAAGATTTTGATCTTTACGCTCAATTATGTATTCTTTGTAGGATTTAACCTCCACATCTGTGGGTATCATTTTCTGTAAAAGTTCTACATTCTCCAAAGATAATTTCTTCAAATCCAAACTGTGTATAGCCAATATAACCTCATCTATAGGCATATCTAATTTACGGCGAGATATTGCTGCAAATATATCGAAAAACACTCATTAAAATTTCCCTTTTTTCCCACCAAAAAATTACAACAAAAACTTACCAATATTTCGTAATCTCGTGTGTTCCAACAGAGAAACGCATTCGGGTTTCTTAAAACGTTTACTGGGATAGGATTGTAAGGTGCCATCCACTTCGGAATTACCGCCGCTTGTTAAGCCGCCGCCTACACCAATCTTAAAACGTTCTTCAAACTCATTAAAGTCAATAAATTTGTAGATTTTCTCATCATCCAGCTCATTGAAGATGGTGCCGCGTACCTGTGTAGATAAATACAAGAAAAATTAATAATTTGGCTCACTTTTACACCCAACCCAACCTTTAAGCCTTACCTGATTTGGCTTTAGTGCTATCCAATTCAACGTTGGCAATTTATATTTGGTGGGCACTTTTCGTTTAATGGTCATGGCACCATCGGGTGCTGGCATAAAACCAGCAACGGGTGGTGGTGGCGGTTGGAATGTCATATTCAGATTATTCGCATGAGGCATTGACTGGAAGGCACGTAGCGATGGTGGTGGTGGTGGAGGCGCCATATTATTCATCATTTGCCCTAGACCGTGAGGCGGCGGTGGTGGCGCTGGCGGTGCTGGTGGCGGTGGTGGTGGCGGATTTAAAGTGGCTTCTGGCAAAGGTGGAGGTGGTGGTGGCAATGGCGGTGACACACATTCTACAGGCGATTCCTTTGTATAACCCGCTGCCTCATTGGCCAGCGACGTGTCTGCACCGGCAGAACCAGAACGAGGCAGGGATCTTGTTAACGTTTGCAATTCAAGATTTTTGCTTTGCAGCAGAGATTCTCGTTTTTTCAGTTCCTGTTCATTCTGCTTAAGTATACGCCTTAACGTACACACTTCTTCATCGAACTTCAGTTTGGTAGCCATAAGATCCTCTCTTTCGGTTCTTAAATATCGAACCTCCGTTTCCATTTCGGCCAATTTGTAAAGCAACTCGGAATTTCTATCAATTTCACGTTCAATTTGATCCTCCAGTTCTTGTACTCTTTCCAATGCTGCTGTCTTGGTTTCAGAGTCCTCCATTAAGGCCGCCACATCGAATACATTGTCTAGATAGGCGGATATTTGTACCTTTAGCTCTTCCGATTCCGTTAATCTCAACTTTTCCAAATACTTATCCAAACCCAAAGCGGTAAATTCATATTGCAAATGGACTCTGTAGTTCATATCCTCCACCGAATGCACCACTATGTTCATGAACTGCATGCAGGCCACCATAAAGTCTATATTGAAAGCCTCAAAGTTCATAAAGTATTCCATTAGGGTCTGGAAACGTTGGTTTTCATGGCAGACATTCTTGAAATTATCAAACGCCGACAAGATTATCTCATGGCCACCCTTAACCAAACAAATGGCGGCCAGTAGTTCCAAAACCAAGGCTTTTGTTCTCAACGATTTGTGTATCAGACTAAGGGCTATACAGTTGATGGCCTCACGATGCTGTATCACCATGTTAAAGCCATACTTATTGTTCATTATGGCACGCAAACACATTATGCACACGTGGATGTCATCGGTCGAGGCGCCCATATTCAATTTGGCCATGTGACGCGAACGTCTTTTAATATTTGGACTGTCTAGTACCTCGGCCAAGGCGGGACGCAAGAACCCATTAAACGAATAATGATTGTTTTGGTAACGCGATGACTCTGTCAAACTTACATTACTAATACCACCAATATTCGAACTAACACAAGCCGAAGTGCCCAAGCCATCACTGCTCATATTGCCTAAGCCACTGTTGTTTAGATTCAAACGTTCATCGGACTCTGTGAGAGACTCCTGGACACGCTGTTCGTGTCGCATCATTTGCAAGCGAAAACTTAAATAATCCACTAAGGCGTCTAAGCCTTTATTCGTTTCATCTAGAAATTCCTTTACCCACTCGATGTGATTGGTGCGTAAAGAGATCTCTAGATCGCGCAGTACTTGTGTAGACGTTGATTCGCCTACCATCTTACGTTTCTGACAAAAAAAGTAGAGGAAGTAAAGCTGTAAGTGTAATTTTGCCGGTTCAAAGGAAAGGGAGAAACACAATTTAGCAGGAACAATGAAAGGAAATTATAAAGAATTAGTAATAGAAAAGGGATAATAATGTCAAATAGATAGAGAGAGAGAGAGATGGATGGATAGAGTTAGGGAAAGATGGACAGGTAAGGGAGAAAGGAGTAACAGTAACGTTGATGGGTGCAAAATTGTGCAAATAATAGAAGGTAAACAAAACAAAACAAGATGGAAGCATAGTCAGGAGGTAGAAGAGATAGAACAGTAATAGAAGAGAAGAGAACGTTGGTGAGTGAGTAGAGTAGAGTAGAGTGGTGTCAGTGTTTTGTGAGTAGGATGAAATTGAAAAAGTATTAATAATTAATTCAACTAGAAAATAAAGCAGCAACTACAAATACAACAATAGTTGGTTGAAAAACACAAATTTTACTTTTAGAATGCAATGTTTTGGATACATTACTGAACTGATTGCTGTTTTACCAATTGAAAGTCAGTGTTACATACATACAACTTCTAACTATTTTCAACCAACATTTAAAAGTCATAATAGACGACAGTATAGTTAAGCAAATTTCAATGATTTTCAATTCAAACGTTAATGCCTTATTATTAACAGGTTGGCTATTTGTGGTGGCTTGCATAATTCAAGGTTGCAGAAAAATAAATGAAAGCAGTCTTAACAGTTTTAATTTCATACCATTTATCTGCGCCTTTAAATCCTTTGAAAAATGCTTAACATAATGCCTTATTTATTGATATTTTCTTTTCTTTTTTGTAAGATTTTTTTGCAGTACTTACTCTATGACTCCGTGAGGCTTTTGGATCCAAATAGGTTCGTAATTTATTTAAATAATGTGATGGTGGATCTTTAGCTTGCACCATTTCCTATAAGAAAAATGTAAATGTTTCATTTTAATACTTTATATTTAGATGCAGTTAAACTTACTTGATCACAAATAATATCCCATTTCTTTTCATCATCGTAATTTTTTAAAAGTTTTGCTTTATCAGGCGGTAAATCCATAGATGCCTAAAAGTACAGAAAGAAATCCAAAAATTAAGAAAAATTTTTGTATAAAATGAATATTAAAATTAAAATAGTTTTAAACCTGAATTCCTTACGTAACGTAAGATAGGTTAGGTTAGATCGGAGTGGTAGCTCTGATATCACAAAGCTCACTTGAGCACGCATAGCGGCCCGTTGTGAGATCACGGGTGAACGCAGTCCCTGTACTGACCAAGTTCCACCAAAATCAGAGGAAGAAGTTATTCAGCGCAAAGGCTGCACAAAACGTAAGATGGTTTGAAACGAACTGATAACGCAGGAAGCATTCAGGTTCGAAAAACTTTCTGTTATGAAGTTCGACAGCATAACTAACTACGTAAATGAGAAATTAAAAGATGACACTTTAATTGCATCGGATCTAAGCTCCGGAACGTCCCGACCACACATCAGCCAACGATTGTCAACCCAACAAAAACTGTTACAACCTTAAGCAGTGCACTGTTCAGCACTGCTCAGATACTCAATGCTATCGTATCCCCGTATGATTAGTGCCCTTATCAATTCGACATAATATCGCCAAATTTTAGCCAGTTGGCAAATGCAGCTGAGAAAGCCTTTTGGAATTGAAAGCAATGCTCGATGCAAGACTGTCCACATGGATTTCAAAAAACGAAGATTCAAGGTTTAGTTCTGGAAGACGCTTCCGTTTGAAAAACCCTAGTCAATCTGAGGAATATCGAAAGGTAAGAGGTTCATCGAAATAAACACCAGATCCTGTAACTTTTTCACCTTCGAGATATCAATAAAGATCGATTCAAGACAGAATCCTAAACTCGATCAGATTAAACCGCTCAATTTCTGATAGAATGCTGACTTCCTTGATCGGATTTACATTGCTTAGGGACTCTCCTGATAAGTGAAGCCCATGAATTCGATAATAGCAAGACAGAGAAACCTTTACAACGGTTTTCAGCCACCGGAGAAAAGCGCCCAAGTGAATATTGTTCATATGCTCACAGTATACCTACAACATGGAATATATGCGATTTAACACTTAATTTCCTATAAAAGGTTACATCACTTAGGCCAAAGGTCTGCTACATTATGATATGATTACATAAACGTATACAAAACGAGGATCGAACATTCTCTCTAGGAAATCATTGTGACGCTAAAACAAATTTTCCTATTACATTAGTCCTTATTATTTTCGAGAGTTAAGCAGTTAGAAATGACAAACAAAGTCGCACCCAAAAGGTTGTTCATACTTAAATGCACAACTCCTGCTAAAATCAGTCTATGGATGCCGTTTGATTACAGGAAAGTATGCAATCAGACCTCTTTGTATGTATATCAGTCCCGCAAAGTCTAACAATATTGTACGATCCTTATGCTGTGAACAAAGTTTAACTACCTTGTAAAACGATCGGAGAAAATATAATTGTTCATTACAACCCTTCAGTTAAGACCTAGGTTAGGTTAGAGGACGCGTACTTGTCAATTAAGACAAGTACAGTACCCGGAGATCGAATGTATCCTTAAAGAGGGAAGGATAATAAAGGGAATAGGATTAAAGGAGAGGATGTAGGAAAGGGAGAGAATAAGAAGCGGAGGAATTACACAGACCAGACACAACAAAAAGGGAAAGCGCGACTACACTGATGAAACCCTAGCACCTCTCTACCAGCCCAAGCCACTAATGAATCTGTGGAGAGCCTTAATGCCGGCTCTAGACACAGAATTCAAACTCTCAAAGAAGGCCCTGCCAAGGGTCTTCGATAGACTCCAACTCCTCCTCATCGCAACATGCCCTGCAATAGTCCGGCTGCGACTTAATCTCGCAGTGCCCCGTGATAAAAACGACAACCAAGCCCAGCAGCCAACCTGTTCTCTTACTGTCCACAGCAGGCCATAGACATCTAGAAACAAAACAACCAGATCCGTTCCAACGTCTCTGCTCTTCTTCCCCGACCAATCCATGGCAGACTGGGGGGTCAGAAGCAACTATTAAATCGCCCCCAGAGAGCGAACCTAACCTAGCAAAGGCATCCGCTGTCTCATTACCCATTATTCCGCTATGACCCGGAACCCAGCATAGACAGATACGATCTAGTCCAAAAGTCCTCAACGACTCCTTGCACTCGCGAACGAGCAGTGATTTGCACCAGACCAACGCAATGGCCCTAAGGGCAGCCTGACTTTCAACGAAGATCACGTAAGATTCCGAAGCTGGGCCACCAGCTATGGCCTCAATAGCCTTCAGGATTGCGAAAATCTCTGCCTGAAAAACGCCGCAACCTGAAGTGGAGTTCAGTTAAGACCTAGCTTTTCATTAATTTTATACATGAGTGGCGGGATTTACCAGTTTAAAATTTAAAACGATCGGAGAATACTAACTTTAAACGAGGCAATCAGAGAGCACCTATGTTCTGTAACATATGAGATATTGTGTGCTTTGTACCGACCTTGTGTAGGCTATTTCTGAAGATATTGCTATCATTTGGAACCCATATAAGAGATACCTTCAAATGATTCGAAATTTTCCTGACTATCCACATAGTCCAAAGACCTCAAAAGACACATCTTTGCAGCTTCTCCACAATCAAAAGCGAGAGAATGCCAGCTTGTGTTGGGCCTTTATACTGAAGCTAAGTCACACTGAGGATCGAAGTCCTAAAGTAGACAGAACTCCTTAAAAGACACATCATTGCAGCTGCTTCCCAAGCGAAAGCGAGAGAATGCCAGCTTGTTTTAGGCCTTTATACTGAAGCTAAGTCATACAGAGAATCGAAGTCCTAAAGTAGACGGACGGAACTCCTTAAAAGACATATCATTGCAGCAGCTTCACAACCACAAACACATAGCAAGAGCGAGAGAACTTCACCCTTTGTTGTGGCCTTTATACTGAAGCTACATAAGTCTCCTACAGAGAGTAGAAGTCCTAAAGAGAATAAATAAACCCTTAAGACAATACTTTAGCGGATATATATATATGAAGAAGGTATCGCAGTATAATTTATTTGATTTTGAGTACGTACGCATTGCATTTCTAAATAAAATATTTTTGGAAAATAACCTTTCAAAATCTAAAAGTAGATCAAATTTAATGCATTTAATGGGATCATCATCATCATTCATTCATTATAAAGTTTTAAATAAATTGATTTAAATTTGTAAATAATAATAAAAAAACAAATGATAATAAAAATAAGCATGTGATGATGATTTGCATTACAAAAACAAAATATGTATTGGACGAAAAAAAAGTGTCAATAAAAACTAAGTGTGTAAACTATGGTATTTAGAGTATGTACAGTTGAATAAACAACACAAAAGATGATAATGATGATCTTGAGGAAATTAACATTTTTTTTGCGTATTTTTTTTTGTTGTTGTGGTATTTTTTATTACGAGATACAAAAGAAAAAATTAGCATATCATTGTTGTATTTGAACAACAACAACAACAACAAGAAGAATAACACAAAGACAATATGAATATGAATAATAAATATTGTAATTGGGTTATAATTAAATTAAATATAGATCAACAACAACAGTTACTAAGGCTTCTTCCGTCACTGCCAGACCCCAGATAAGATCATCAATAAAATGAAATTCAATAAAAAATAGGGCGATAAAAAATTCTTATTCATTTAAGAGGTTTCCCTAGGCCAATATGAGAAGAAAAAAAACCTAAACCTAGACCACATACGTATACTTCCAGAGTATGCAATGGCGTTTCAAAGAAGCATACATAGCTTGCTGTTTCTCACCGTAACCATCACCACAGCCATCGCCATCAATATACACACAATTATTGTTGAAAAGCAGAGTAGTAGTGACAGGCAGGCAGGCAAGCAGGCAACAAAGAAATCATGAACACTAAAACCATATGGTAATGAGGAACAATCAGCAATGTATTGCAATGCAAAAATGCTGATGACGATGATGACTGGTAGTGGTGATGGTGGTGGTGGTTGTTGGTGGTGGTGATGTCGATCATAAGCAGCAAGCAATTCGCATTAAGTTATTAATGCCAGATAAAAACTGCAAACAAAAATGCAAAATAGCAATAAAAAAAATATCTTTTACAATAAAAAAAAACACAAAGAAAAAACAGAAATAAAATCAAAAATAATATTAAAAAATACACGCAGAAATTAAAAGAAATACTGGAATTCCGCCTTTATTCCGGTTAGCCTATGCAGTGGTAAAAAAAACGAGGTCAAATCCGTATTGCTCTGTTGCAATCTCTATAAAGTTGTTATAACTGGAAATTTTAATATCATCTAAGGCTTGGTCATTATCAATTATACAACTATTTCGTAATAGATTAAAGACAACACTCCCTCTATCAAGGTTAATCTATTACAAAAATGTTATATTTTCTATATTTCGTTTCCAGGCATTGGAAAATAGTTTACTGCTTTCGTTGCTCCAATAATAATTATCATTGCCAATCATTTAACTTCATCGATCTTAATATCTAAGGCATTATCGTTATGGATATTTTTGTAATAGATTAAAGAAAATATGCAAATTGCAACTTTAAGTTGCTTTAAATGTGCTTAAAGACAATGTCTTAGACAATATCACTTAATAATAACGGATTATGCATTATCGAGGTTTCAAAACCCTTGCTGGCAACTGTGGATAGTTTAACAAATTTATAGTGACTCCTACTAAACTGTTGATTCAAAAGTGGCTACTTTCCAAGCATTAAGAGCTTGCCATGGAAGGAACTAACAAGATTAGAAAGAATTTTGAAGAAAATAGAAGCGTTTTAGATATGATCAAGCCTGTGTCTCATAGCAATATACATACTGCCGAACGTAATCGCCTTTTCTTAGAGAAAGAGTACCGGATAATCCGATTTCAGCAATTGAACCTATCTTACAGCTTAGTGTAGAGTATTTTCACCTTCATCTTAAATAGTCTAAATTGTATTGCCTGTTCCTCAGCAAAAAAGCTAGTTTCGCGGCATACGGTTGTTACGTCACCTAGCAAAATTGTCACATGTGGGTCTTAGAGAAACCACAACTGATTACAGAAAATTCATTGTATCTGAAATAAGTGACTGTTTGGTTGTAGACCGCCGTGGTCTAGTAGGTAGTGTGTTGGCTTATTAGACGAAAGGCCCGAGTTCGAATCCCAGGCCAGACATCAAAAACAAAATACAAAAAGTATTTCTTCGGCGACTTCCTCTCAGCAGATTTCTGGCAAAAAGCTCTGAGAGTAAAAATTGCCATGAAAAGTTTCTCAAAAAATCTGTCGTTCGGAGTCGACTTTAAACTGTGGGTCCCGCCACTCAAGTATAAAATTAACGCACACAACATGAGTGGTGTTGAGAAGCTAGGCCGTAATCCTGACTGAAGGGTTGTAATGAGCCAATTATGTATGTTATGTATGTTGGTGTGCATTATTACATGGCAGTACCATTGGACCGTAGTTTGAGGAAATGACCCTGGAAGAAGCGTTACATAGAAATCAAAATACTGTATGGCTGCAAGTTAACAATCTTGCAAGTGCAGATTATTAACTAAACGAGACGGTGGTGTCACGTGCCACTGGGCGCTAATGATTTGGACTTTATTGCATTAGAATTTGTCGAAGATCATGATGTTATGGCCACCAAGGTTATAATATTATGTAAATCATATCATCTATATATTTATAAAGGACCAGATTTATTTGGTTTCTATGCAAATTTCAAGGCTGTCTATATAACCATTAGTTCAGTCTGTACTATGCTACCTTATCGGTATATACATAGGTTAGGTTAGGTTAGAGGACGTGCACTTGTCAATTAAGACAAGTACAGTACCCGGAGGTCGAATTGACCCATTGTACAACGTCCTTAAAGAGGAAAGGATAATAGAGGCATTAGGATAAAAAGGAGAGGATGTAGGAAAGGGGGAGAATGGGAAGCGGAGGAATTACACAGACCAGAAGACACAACAAAAAGGTAGAGCACGACTACACTGATGAAGCCCCAGCACCTCTCCACCAGCCTAAGCCACTAATGAATCTGTGGAGAGCCTTGATGTCGGTTCTCGACACAAAATTCAAACTCTCAAAGAAGGCCCTGCCAAGGGTGCTCAACCTCAACCTACCAAAGGCTGGGCAGTTACCGGTTAACGGTGTGTAGGTTTCATAAAACTTTCTCAGGGCAGAATAACTATTCCAAAAAGGAAGAAATGATGCAAATGGTATAACTAACCTCGTCAACGATGTTGAACTTACTTAAATGATTCTTTAGTAAGGAAAGAAAGCTAAGTCGTTTCTTACCAGAGTATCGGTTTGAAGTTTCGATTGCCATTGGCTAACCTAGCTCCCATTTTAACCTAGTTCCTATGACTTACTGGGAGAAAAGGCTTGCATCTTGTAACGTGTTGCTCATCAACCTCTCGCTGCTCTGCGTGTAATTGAAAATAAATCCCAACATTCCCAACAGAAAAAACCATTTCAAATGACAAAGACCTCCTTTTAAAAGCGTGCTCGCAATATCAATTATTAGTCAATACATACAACCTCCATGTAAACGATGCAGAATAAATAATGCAATTGCAAATCTTTTCTTTTTTTTTTAAATTAAAAATACGGCATATTTTTATATGCCTTTTATATGTATGCCTAGAGATAATAGATAAAATTTATTACAAATCAATATTATAAATAACTTTTGCGACTGACTCCAGTCACAAGGCACGCAGTCATTTCAGTCACACCGTCCGTCCGTCCGTCCGTTCGCAGCACAAAGGCTGAGTTGTTGCAAACGTCTTTCGACTTGTAGTGGAGTGAGTCATTTTACAAGAAATAGAAATATGTCTGTGTGAGCGTTAGAATATTTTCCAATAAATTATGAGAAAATTTATTACAACAACTGAATCATACTAAGTATTTCTGTTAGTGTTTAGAGGAATAAAAAAATAAGAAATAAATAAAATGAAAAAAAATTAAAAACGAAATGAAAAAATTTAAATAAAAAACTTGTATTCATAAAAATAAATGTGATTGTGCCACCAGCAGCAGCAAGCAGCAGCAGCGGAGGCAAGTAAAGTGTATGAGTAAAATACTGCGAAGCGAAACAAACAAAAAAAATTAAAAATTGTTGTTGTTGGTTATTGTTGCATTATTGCATTAAACCAAAACTCTTAATATAATTGTTAATGTATATTATATATTATATGTTGTTGTTATTGTTGTTGTTGTTGTATACAATATTATAAAACATATTCCTAAAAATAGATTTCCTGGAATTATTATATAAAAAAGCACAAGAGATACCAAACCAAATCAAATAATCAAAGCAAACCAAAGAAAGAAAAACTGCTCATACAAAGAGAAATAAACGACGCTTTTTGTAAAACTGACTTTAAAGACTGGTAGCCACCAGAGTCAGCCAATAGATGATGATTTGTATTTATACTAAACTTTTAATTACATTACGAAGCTATGTTCACACAAAATCCGATCATGGGCTTACTACTCACGAAGGAAGGAAATAGGGTATCAAGGGATTGGGTATCAAGGAACTTATTAAGAATCTTTACTATAATGAGTGGCTTAGATTAGGTAAGGTTAGGTTTAGTGAAATGCATGTTAGGGTTGTTCAATAACCAACCCGAGGGCCAACCATTTCCTACCGGAAACCATTCCAACACCGCAATTAAACGTGCTATTATAGTAAAATCCCAGGTCAGACATCTCCAACAAAACGATATCTCAGCAGATTGCTGTCAAAAACTCTGAGAATAAATGAAATAAAATTGCTATGAAAATGCTTCTCAAAAATCTATGGTTCGAAGTCGACTTTAAATTGTAGGTCCAACCACTCATGTATAAAGTTAACCCACACCACATATGTGGGCTGTGAGAAGCTATGTCATAATCTTGACTGAAGGGTTGTAATGACCAGTTATGTACGCATGTATATACATATTGTAGTAATCCTATGATAATATAAAATAGCAAAAGCCGCACACTGACACTTGACTTTAAAATTAGCCTCTTCCTTCTCCTCCTCCTCCGCAGCTCCTGCAAAATTCATTAGAGGGAAGGACAAGTTCCAAGAACGTATGTGATTTCTTATCCACATTATTCCATTATCATTCATAGAGCCTGGTAATAATAAACCTGCCCTCATGCTGCCAATGAAGTTGGGTCGCCCTGTACAATGACCGAAAAAACAAATTTTCACTAAGGCACTTGAAACATCCACACCCTGTAGCATGTACGAAGGTTGTCAATATGTTTGCTAGCCTTGGTCAGTCCAGCAACAATACAATTATTGGACAATATTCCTATATTAACGTGAATCGTGTGTCCGAAACTTTCTTGAGAAATCTTAAACCCTTCATGGCTGCAGACGAATGTCAAGGTAACGTTCGTTAAGGACTTGAGTGCAAACTGACTGTCCCAGTAATGTAAGAGATCTTCATAGAAAATCTCAACAAGCATTACACTGCTCTGTCGGGAAAACACTGCAGTGGTCAAGCAGTCAATGCAGAAGTCTACTGTTAGAACCCTTAATTTATATGCAACAGCATACTTCATCTAGTATTTTAGTGTATACTTAATCGGTGTAGGGTCCCCACGAGAAAATATCCGAAAGGGTCTACAGCTTTCCATTTGTATGAGTATATTCAACTGTATTACGCTTCAGTAGAAGATCAAATCGAATTCGATTGAGTATAGCAGTTAATTGTCTTGGCACTTGACTGTCCATCAATCTACCAGTGAAACTGGTATTTGACCACCGTCCACCAAAAGTAAATACCGTCGTAAAACAGGGTTGGTTCCACAACGTCCTGATAGAACCAGTACGTGAATGCAGACAGGTCTAAGAGTCCAAATCTTTCAGCATTGTGGCTCTCTTTGACCGCTCCATTAACATGAAAATGAATTTGAGCATACACGAGATTCTACGACATTCATGCTGCACTGAGAGTACTGCACAGCTCGAGGATAATTGCAACTTTCACAGTCGCATTGCAAGCAAAAAGGCTGCAAATGAACTGTCGAGAGAAAGGGCTCGGCAGAGTGCGTAGATCTAGAGGATCTAGATGTGATTGACCAATGGATCAAAGTGAGAGTAGAAGTGTCAAGACAAAAGAGGGCACCTCGCATGTCCTAGACTGAACCGCTATGATCGGATTTTAAATGAACTTTATAACAACGTTTTTGTATGTTTTAAGATAACTCCCGGGTGTTGATATCCCTCTCTTTTCGTACACCTTTTTTTATAAATATTCCTATAAAATAGAAGAAGAACCCTATAACGCCTGACAAGCATGTTTTACAATGTGTTCAAATACACCTCACGAACGTATCGTACTATGTGTGCCTATGTTTGTAATGCTTTAGTGTCTCCTCCACTCGCTTCATTTCATTTGTCATTTAAGCTGTCTGTCATACGTTGAAAATATAGACAAAAAAAAAGGAAAAACAAAACAAAACTAATAAAAGTATTCAAATAATTAACAATTGAACTGTGTATACGAGTATTCATATTGTATTGTATGATGTTGTATAGCATACAAACATACATATGTACATAGAATACTATCGTATATAGCCATACTATAAATAATAACATTCATTTCCGTTCTACTAATATTTTTACATTAAATTTATAAAAATAAAATAAATAATAAAAAAGAAAACACCAACAACAAACTACACTCGATCACTTCTGTATACAATAGACGACAAGCGATTAGGCTGCGCTCTTAAGAGGAAAGCACTTAAGTGCCTCACGTAAAAGTATGTACTTCAACAGCTGGGCTTCTCTATAACAGCTGATTTGATTTCTATATTTAAAAATAGAAATAGAAAGTACATACATATGAAAATCAATTAATAGTACTCCCACCTCTACCCCCACGTATAACACCTCTGCCAACCCATGTCTAGCGTTAAACGTTAATTCAATTGGTAGATTGATTACCTAGTCTAGGTTTAAGTGAGCAAACAAAGTATAAATCTTTAAGGATGGCTTGCGACTGAACTGAACTAATGAAGGTATATTTTCAAAGTCAGCAGGTATAGTTTACTCGATCAGATTAGCGTACCATTGTAGCGTCTTCCATGTGAAGGTATCAGTGCTAAGCACTGTTCTAATGGTTATTACAGAGATAGCCCCACCGAGACCACAAATCGAATGCTTTGTATCCTGTACTCATGTGAGATGTGTTGCTACTTGAACATCTTGTCAATGACCTCGGCAGAATTTACAGGGACGAGAAGAATGGGAAATAAACGGATGATTGCAGCGTCTTACATGTGGAGGTACAGATCGAATGCTTTGTGTCCTGTACTTATGCGAGTCGTGTTGACACTTGAACATCTTGCCAATGACTTCAGCAGCTTGCACAGGAACGAGAAACAAGAGGAAGAAATAGTTCTTTAGCTACTGTTTTACTGGGTAAATTTCCATGTCCCTTATACCGCAGAAGATAGGGATACACCTGGGCTTATATTACTCAGTTGAACACATTAACCGTTCGGAAGCTAACATTGAAAAGCTCAGCAACTCTTGCAATATTGCCATCTGATTTTCACAGAATATGCAGGCCCTCAACTACACATGAAGATTTTCGTTGGACCCGTAAAACATGATGAGGATGTTTCCGTAATAGTAAAATGGTGAAACGTCTCCATACCACATAAGATACCACGTAAGTAGGTAGGGAAAGCTGTCCACAAAAAAAAAAAACGTTGAATGGACACACATAGGCTACATATCGACGCCTCCGTTCTATAACATTCTAAGTCGAAAAAGTGTGTTTTGAGTTATGAGCCCTCAAAGTTTTTACGCGGCATACGACTATATGTGTATTCTAAGTAGATTTTTCCCTATAACTTCGGAACGGATCGACGCATCTTAACCAAATTTTGACAGTATTTAAGTTAGAGAACGTAGAATTTAAAAATGCAAGAACATTAAAAACGTTCTAAGTACACTTAGAACGTTATAGAATGGAGGCGTCGATATGGTGGTGCCACAATTCTTCGTTATCCCCTAGCCACGGAATCATTTGGAGTTTCTGTTGAAGCAACTCAGACCTGTGAATGCGTGGTAGTTCCTCCTAAGATGCGAATATGTCTATTGCATTCATGTTGGACCTTACACCACCAGCTCAAGTCCTTCTCTGATTTAATACAGGGTCAGAGAAGTATAGTAAATAAGGCCATAATTGTAGTGAAACAAATTGCACTGGTGATCAGGACAGCTTAATGTCTATGCACACTGCCTATGAGCTGGTTTAGACATTGGAATTAGCACATCGTCCACCAAACATGAGCAGCAAGATAGAACAAATTAGTGATGGCGGATCTAGTCTTTCCCATGCCTTTATCAGAGGTCCCTTTATATATCCCCCAAATACTTTACCCAAGGCCGAATAACTCCCACTAAACATCGGTAAAAGAAAACCAAGTACAGTAGAAGTCCATTAGTCCGGCATCCAACAGTCCGGAATGCCCGATAGTCCGGCATCGCTCCGGAAAATTTAAAAATTGAGGTTTTCCCCAAAAAGTTTGCCTTTAAAGTAAATAAAAACGGTTGAGAGCTATTCGGAAGCTATCGGAGTAGTTCGGGATCATCCGAAAGCGCTCGGTATTGTTCGGAAACAATTAGCGGCTGGTTAGTCTCAGCACCGAGCCGGTCCGAACGTGCCGGATTATCGGACTTCTACTGTAGATGTTTAGAGAAAATATCATGTTTTTTTTTGGCAAATATTTGCCTAATGTGACCATTTCTTCTGTAAATTTTCGAAAAACAAATCTATTTTATGAACTGCAAAATTTTGTTTATTTAAATGGTATTAAAAATAATTGTGAATCGAAAACTAAGTATTTATGAGTGTGTCTCACTATTCCTTGGTTCTTCTATTACTTTTTTTTGTGAAACACGAGCTGAAAACATTTTAAATGAAATTAAGCAATTAGAAGT
The DNA here is from genome assembly GCA_930367235.1 of Sarcophaga rosellei. Lineage (NCBI taxonomy): Eukaryota > Metazoa > Arthropoda > Insecta > Diptera > Sarcophagidae > Sarcophaga > Sarcophaga rosellei. Next base: position 5,702,966 of record OV884020.1, on the reverse strand, counting down.
CAGTCGATTAGTCGATTCAAATAACAACAAATTATCTTAAGATATTTAAGACATTTACGTGCCATTATTTTAAATTTATTTGTTCGAAAAGTTTTTAAAAAAAATGTGTACAATAAGCCATTAAAATAACTGTACATAAAAGGCATTTGAAAAAATTGTAATTAATTGTTGACAACGTTTCTTTCATTTTTTTGTCACCGACTGTTGTTATTTTTATATATGTACGTCGGTATGACTGACGGTCGGTTTTTCAATTACAATTTTAAATGCGCATACTTCATACACAATTCAACAAACAAACAAACAAATTGTGTGTTGGAGTTCAATTTTTTTGTTTTTTTTCGTTGAGCTTTAATGTCATGCATCAGATGAGCTAAACTTTGTTGGTGAAATCAGCATCAATAAATAGAAACAACAACTACAATAACAAACAACAAAAAAACTTTTAGTCTCTGCCTTAAACCCACCCGTCGTATACCTCCTGAAACAAAATTATGAAATTAGAGTAATATAGACAGTGAAAAGAAAAGCTTATTTTAAGCACATCATACATCATTTTATTGTTGTAGTTGTAGTTGATTGTCATCCGCTATTTAAAGTCAGGGTTGAAAAGTCTACACGTCTTTGGCCTTTCCCACCCAGCAAAGGGCAGATTTTGTTCTAATTTGTGTTTTAAACACAAACAAGTTAAACTAAAGGGGCCGGCCATAAGTAAAACACAAACATACATGGAGTGTGTTTCATTACAAACAAACGTCTTACAGACGACCACTTGTCTTACAGAAACAACGTATAAAACTCTTTCAATTATAGAAATACATTTGAAGAGACATCGGAAAGACAATTTAAACTCAAGAATACTTGTTAACCGGCCAAGGCGGCGATTAGGGCAATATTAAAAAACAAAGACTATGATAGACTAGTATATAATCAGATGTGTGTGAAGATAATTTCGAATTTAACTAGCAAAGACAAAAACCAAAAATGTTAACAGAGCCAATTAGTTTTGAAATTTGAGAAATCGAGCTTGAGCATGGTCTGGGCAGGATGATCGATATTGAGGAACAATGGAACCCCGTTATATATCCATGGTATCAAGAATTTTAAACAGATTTTCTTATGGCCGGGCGTTAGTTGGAACCAATGATATAAGCGACGAAGCTAATTGTTTTCTTAGTTTTGAAATTTGAAAAAATGAGCTTGAACATGGTCTAGGCAGATGATCGATATTGAGGAACAATGGGACTTATTGCAGGTACCCCATTATATATCCATGGTATCAAGAATTTTAAACAGGTTTCCTTGCGGTCGTTACTTGGAACCAAAGACATAAGCGACGAAGATAATTGTTTTCTTCAAAAGAGCAACAAAAAGGTTTCTATATAAATTGGGAATTTTTTGGCCGATAACTTGCATTTTTATGGCTAATGACTTGCTGTTTTTGTGGATGACTTGCATTTTTTGGTCGATGACTTGTATTTTTTAGATTTTTGTTGATGAGAAAGATATTAGCTTCGTCGCCAGCATTAGTTTTGACGCCTATATCTACGGTCCGAAGAAATACTCATCCGTAGACTGTTTTTCAATTCTTGATATCACGGTTATCCATCCCATAAGTCCATTTTTTAAAGGAAGAAAATATCAATTTTTGTTTTCTGAATAATTCTAATAGGCTTTTCAACAAGTATAAATTGTTACCGAGAGTAGTAGGCTGCAAATGTAAGCTTTAGCTGGACCGGAATAGATGTTATAAAGGTATACTTCGGCTAATCGACTAACCATCTAATCTATGCAGGAGAATATAAACAAAAAGAGTGTTGTATGACCTCGACTGCTTTATGTGCCTTCATACATACATACATAATTCGCCATTACAACCCTTCAGTCAGGATTACGGCCTAGCTTCTCACACCACTTATGTTGTGTGCCTTAATTTTATACTTGAGTGGCGGGACCTACAGCTTAACGTCGACTTCGAACGACAGATTTTTGAGAAACTTTTTCATGGCAGGTTTATTTACTCCCAGAGTCTTTGCCAGAAATCTGCTGAGTGGTAGTCGCCGAAGAAATTTTTTTGTTCATATTTCGTTTTGATGTCTGGCCTGGGGCTCGAACCCGGGCTTTACGTCTAATAAGCGATCACACTACCTACTAGACTAGGGAAGGAGTTAGCCTTTGTTGAAATCGAAGCTCACTGATACCACATATGTAGATGCCTATTGTGATACGATTTCAAGCTTCAAACAAGCTAAAAACCAAAGAGTCACTGTGTAAATCGATTTTAAAAGCAAATCCTATGCAATTTAAATGTCTTTAGAAATGAAATCGTTAAAAATCTATCAGATGTAGCGTGAGCTAAAGCCATGGACTAGGCTATAACAGCGTTTAAGACTATATTAAAAGGTTGTTAAATAAATTTGCATTACACGCTGGTGTATTCACTGAACAGAAACTTTTGAATTCGGCCAGCATATTTCATGTACGATTATTTCCACTTGCAATTAGAGTGTGTATGTATGTATGTTGTTTGCATTAATTTTTTGTTTTTCTACTATTTATTTACGAATTAAATAATCCATGTCTACAATATAATAAAAACTTAAATACAGAATAATAACAACAACAACAACAAGAGCAACAAAATAACTAAAAGGTGTAGCAAATAAATTGTTAAGTGTACTTGAACTGAACTGAAATGTGTTTTTAAAAAGAAAAACTTGTTTTTTGGAATGTTTTATGTTCTACACGCTGGCGATTATAATAAACTCTTGGATTGGTATGCAAGCAGTTAGGCAGTCAGGCAGTTAGGCAAACAAGAAGTGTTAGTAACTCTGATTGCTTAACGCTTTTTGAATTTATTGCGCAGACATTTGGCATTTTGCACGGAGGAGTTGACATTTATTATCAACCACACATAACCACAAACATTCTTCAAATGCTAATAAAATATGTATGCAACTAAAGATTGTAATTAACTTCTTGAAAAGATATTTCTTTGGATACAAATACATACTACTTGTTAACATTTAACATTTCTATGAAACAATATTTGTATTCAATTGTTCTCTCTAGCAAAAGCCAAAGCAAAGAATAATTCAAAATTCAATTAAAATTTTTGTAAAAAAAAAAAGAAAAAAGTTTTTCATGCGTGTTCAATTCAGTTCATACGCTGTACAATCAAATCACAAATGAAGGCTATGTGATCACACAGCCAAAACAAATCAAATTTAAACGGGAAATACTCTCATGATGTTTATTTTTCATACAAGCTGGGCTTTATGCTAAATTAAGTGCAAAAATTCTAATATCTGACCGACCGTACCATGCACACAGATCTGCTCTATGCATACATACTTTTAATGTTTCCCCTCTCATACACATGTTTTTGTTTAAAACGAGGTTCGCTTAAAAAGTAAGGAAGTTCTGTCGTTTTTTTTCGGTTTTTAATATCTAACACAGTATTTTGGGCAAACAGAGAGAGAGAGAATGTTATAAGTTAGGTTAGGTCGAAGTGGTAGCTTTGGTTACCACAACTCACTTGAGCACTCATAGCGGACCATTGTGATGCCACAGGTAAGCGTTGTCCCTGTACCAACCGAATTCCATCAAACTAGCGAAGAAGTTGGTCAAAGCAAGGACTGTACACTGTCTCCAGAAACATATCTAGGTTAGGTTAGGTTAGAGGACGCGCACTTGTCAATTAAGACAAATACAGTACCCGGATGTCGAATTGACCCATTGTACAACGTGCTTAAAGAGGGAAGGATAATAGAGGGAATAGGATAAAAGGAGTGGAAAGGGGGAAAAAGGGAAGCGGATGAATTACACAGACCAGACACAACAAAAAAGGAGAGCGCGACTACACTGATGGAACCAGCCTAAGCCACTAATGAATCTGTGGAGAGCCTTGATGTCGGTCCCCGAAACAGAATTCAAACTCTTAAAGAAGGCCCCGCCAAGGGTCCTCAATCTACCAAGGGCTGGGCAGTTACAGAGGAGGTGTTCGATAGTCTCAAACACATCTAAATTCTTTCAAAAACTTTTAGTCAACTTGCAACACCTGCTGCTACAGTAGCTCAAATAGTACAATTCAATACAATGGGATGGCTCACTAGATTTATTTCGATGATTATGGAATCTAACATCTTTATAAGCATGTTTTTGGTGACCTAACCTCAATATTTCACTGCGAGATTAGGTCGCTGACGGAGATCTGGAACAGATTCCAGCCGGACTATTGCAGGGCATGTTGCGATAAGGAGGAGTTGGAGACTATCGAACACCTCCTCTGTAACTGTCCAGAGCTTGGTAAGTTGGGGTTGAGGACCCTTGGCAGGGCCTTCTTTGAGAGTTTGAATTCTGTGTCGAGAGCCGACATCAAGGCTCTCCACAGACTCATTAGTGGCTTGGGCTGGTAGAGAGGTGCTAGGACTTCATCAGTGTAGTCGTGCTTTCCCTTTTTGTTGTGTCTGGCCTGTGTAATTCATCTGCTTCACATTCTCCCCCTTATCTACATCCTCTCCTTTTTATTATATTCCCTCTATTATCCTTCCCTCGATAAGGACGGCGTACAATAGGTCAATTCGACATCCGGGTACTGTACTTGTCTTAATTGACAAGTACACGTCCTCTAAGGTAACCTAACCTAACCTCAATAACGTTTAAAATGTAAAGCTCTCTTTGGTAAGGCAATAAGATCTGTTATGACACAGAGCACTGCTTAAGCTGGGTTTTGAGCTTTCTTGCATTCCTTAGCATGACTTTAGCATTTGTGTACACCATATATAGGCATTTAATGTCTTCAATTTAAAGCTTTTAGTCGCAGAATAATGATATATTTTAACACTGGCCCCTCGTATTAGAAAAACAAAAAAACAAACAATAATTTTGATTTTGTCTGTCCGCCTGTGCATGCATGGTTATTTCGTTTCTGAATATCTGTTTCGGTTTCGCTTTCCATAATTGTTTTTTTTTTTTTTGTGATACTCTCGCACCCATGATATCATACCCGTTCGTTCATTCATTCATTCACTCCTTTAAAAATTGTCTCCCCCTTCCTTACTTCCTTCCTTCCGCTCCCTTCCCCACCCAACACTCTTTCATTAATTCGTGTTTATTTTGTTTTATTTAAATCGTTGTCGCTGTTTATATGATTTTGGAGTTACGTGCCCATGCATGTTCTTTTCATATTCACCTTCTGTTTGGTGGCGAGTGGAGGAGGGGAAGGGGAACTTTACAAATATATTTTGTAAGCGCGTTGCACAAAGCATTTTAATTCAAAATTAAAATCAAAATCTAGGACAGACAGACACACACACACACACACACAATACAAGGCTTAATAAACAATTTTTATTTATTGCCTACCATTTTTATAGGACAAAAAACAAAAAATAGGAGCAGCTCCTCCTAATGTGTTTAATAATGTGTTCAATAAACAAAAATAACAAATGAATGAATCAGAATTATTATTTTCCTAGTAATGTTGTATGTGCTGAGCTGCTATTGTTTATTTATTTATTTATGTACGAGTATTTAAACAATGAGGCAGAAAAGTATTATTTAATCAAAGTGTGTAAACAAATCTAAACAATTAAAACGAAAAGAAAAAGAACAACAACAACAAAAATTATTTTGTTTACTTCAACGCAAATTATCACTTTGCACTTCCTTTTGTTCCCGAACAAAGACTGAAGGCCGGAACATTCCTGTCGATTAAAAATCTTTAAGATTCTCTTGAAAATATTTCATCTTAAACGTTCTACATTTAAACAAAAGCCACAGAGTCAGGCAGAGGTATAAAATAATAACCTTGAGCTTCAATCAATGGCCCAAGTTTAAAACAATTCATACTTTTTTATTTTATTTCTCCATTTAAAAATAAACATTGATGACACACTGGCATGGCAGCATTAATAGCAATTGATACGTAGAAAACAGTGAATCATGAAAAGGATGGCGGTTGTTATTGCCCATTAAGAAGGCATTGAAAGATGACTCTTAAAATATTGGCACCTTTTTCCGTCTGTAATAGGGTATAATGAGACTTCCTTGTTTGACTTCAAGAGATTATTTCCGCAAAACTGTCAAATTCCATTCCATTTCATTCCTTAGCTCTTACCAAACTATAAAATCTTCTAACCTTGGTGTCATAAAAAAAACATTCCTAGGATGCCTTATCGAACACCACTTCAGTTACAAAAAGAAGTTCATCTCTTGTCTTCACTAAGCTATCCATCGAATTGGTGGAATCTTTCTAAATTGCCAAACTCACATAGTCTAAAGTGAATAGCAAGCATACTGTCTCTGTAAGATGGATTTCAGACAGTTTTTGCAATTTCATTCAAGGAAATCATGACTTAAAGCCTAGCTTCTATGCTTTGGTTAATCAGGTCGAACCGCTTTGGGCACTCCAGTAAGCTTTGATTTCAATAAAGCTGCAAGTGAACATATAACAGGTTCCTCGTACCTATACCTCAAAAGTTCAAATGGTTTTACTTCTGCACAGCATGATTTACAGGCGCAGCTATCACAACAGTGAGTACATTAGCCCATAAAAAATGTTGCGGTCGTTACACGAGACTGTAACCACACTGAATGTCAGAAATGTATTGACGCGTTACTGCGGATAATAAGTGGATACTTCTTAGTGACCCCATATTATAAGATGACTATTGCAACGTTTTTCAGACAAGATTTCTTTCTAATAACTTATCTACAATATGTTTTAAAATTTGAAAAAAAGATAAACTTACCAAAACTTTTGTAAATCTACGATCCAATTCCTCAGCTGTTGGCATTGGCTGTTGACTTCTACTGCGTACGCTGGGCTGGCGTACAGGATGATATTGTGAATTGCCGCCAATGTCGTAGCGTAAATCGTTTTTATGCAGAAAACCACTGCCATTGCCACAGTAGTTTTTGATTTGATGATGATTATGCTGATGATGCTGTTGGTAGTTGTTCGAGGAGGCAGATGATGTGCAGGCCACCACATTATTCTCATCGACCAGATTCGCATCGGCCGATGTTAGGGCACGTGACTTAACCGAACCCATATTTGTTATATGGTAGTGGCGGCCGTCAACCGAACCTACCGTTCGTACAGCAGCAATCGATGACGCTCCAACGTCACCGCTGCTGCCACCACCGTTATCCACAAAATTTAATGTTTCGTTGAGTGATGAGACCGCCTCCCACACTCTCGTCTGGACAGTGCGACAAATTGCTCGTGTTTTTGCCGGGCAACTTGAAAGTTGCTCCTTGATATCGTTGAACAGATCCAAAATTTATGTTTAAGTTCTAACGCAGAGGACGATGACTTTCAAATTAACGATAGATTTTCTTATTGTATAATAAGGCTGCAGTTGTAGTGTGTGTTTGTTGCTGTTGTTGTTGGTTAGAAAATCAAATTTTTCTTTTGGTATTTTTTTCACAGGGATTTTTTCAGTCTCTCAAAATATTAATTTTTTTGGTAAATTTTCTTTAGCTGTGAAGTTTCTCTCACTCACACAGTTACACGCACGTTTAATCAAATTTTATTAAAACCAGTCACACACAGTATTCATCATTAATTTAATAAAAACAGAATAGTTTCTACAAAAACAAGAAGAAAAAAACAACAACACAATTCATTGATTCATTCTTTTTTAAAAGCAGATGTAGGGACAGACACAAGATAGCAGAACAAACAGTCAAAGTGACAGTAAAACAACAATACTTATGTGTATGTGTACATATGTGTGCATGGAGATAGAGACAACATGACCAATCCCTATTACGTTATACATAATTCATATAGAAAACCCGCACACATGACACCCAAACACATATACACTGCATCTCATGTAAACAAATTACAAAACACACTCTCTACTCCAAAGAGAGCAGAAAAAAAACATGAAAACAACAACAAATATAATAAGGAGTTACACTCCCCTCTTAAGATGATTCATAAATTGGATACAAAAGGGGAACTAAATGGAAATAAGTTTTGTTGATTGTTTTATTAGACAATAAAAAACATTTTACGAAAAAAAAACAATTCTTTGTAAATAATTATTATTAAAATGAATTTCAAGGCCTTTTTATTAAGACTTAAAATTTAATTTATTTTTAAAGTTTTTTTGTGCTTTCTATTTAACAAAGAATAATTGTCAAGGTTTTTATAAATTAAATGGTATTTATAAGGGTACTTGGCATCCCTTATACCGGCTCTCTCATACATACTACTGCAGCAAATGCACTTTTTCATATTTTTTTTTCTTCATGTTTATTAATAAGCAACAGCAACAACAATATGGAGGAAAAAAATAAACAAACAATGTTGTCAATCACAGGAAATAAAGGCCAAACAATTACTTTTTATTAAAAGAAATGTGATTAAATGCAATAAAGCAGACTTGTTTTTTGCAAGAATAAAACCTATACAATCAAATTTAATTAAATTAGTTAACAAATGTTAAACTATTTTTAACTGGACAAAGCAATTAGCATAACAAAATATTCCTTTGTTACGGCATGTAGGCCTTAGATGTTCTTTTGTTAATCACTAAATGGGCTTTTTTTCAAACTAAAAGTAAACACAAATGTGTTGAAGAAAAAACCCTGTGGAATTCCTTGTTATAAAAATTGTTCTTTTTTTCTTGTGAATTCTGCGAAAAACATAAAAAACGTTTAATCCCGTTTGTTTCTTAATAAAAACTGTCGTTTTCTTAGTTGGCAACATTTTTTGCTCTGAAGTTTTCTTTGCAGACCTGCCCCCTTATTTATACAAAAAAAATTTTATGTCTGGCTGCAGTTTTTTTTTTTTGCTTTTTTCTACAAGATTTTCATTTTTCATAATTAAACAACAACAAAAACTTTCTTTTTTTGTTTGATTCGTTTACAATAAAACTTATTAAGCACAATTTTTTTGATTTATTTAAATACAAAGGAGCTATGAAAACGTCTTTGTTGTAATAATTCAATTATGTATTTTCTTTTGCTTGCTTCATTTGCATATAAAAAATGTTGTTTTTTCTCTTTACTTTTCATTCAACTTCAAATTCTTATTACTTTTATTTTATTTCGTTTCAATAGAAAACTTATTTTTTGATCTAAGAATTTTGTAAAAATGCAATTTATGATATTTTTTTCTTTTGTATGTGTATTTCCCGATTAAAAAATGCACTCGCCCACTTAAACCGTTCGAAATAAAAAAAACGTCTTAACACGTACAACACCAATTTCCAACTAAAAACTAAACACAGCTTGTATGCACAAGAACAACAGTGATGGCATCTCTATAGAAAAACGTCGGTACAAAAAGGGAATTTTTCAGGTCTTTTATCTTTTAAGCTACATAAGTGTTTACAAGACAGTGAAGATACATAAAAAACGTTAAAATATAATTTATGTATTAAAGCATTTAAAAGTGGGCGTGGCATCAGTTATTTAGTAGAAATATTTAATATTAAATAGATTGCTTGTAATAATAGTGAAATTTTAAACAATAAGTGCCATTAAATAAATAAATAATAATAATAAATAAATAAATTGTAAAATTAGTTACGATTACCCCATGGACGGGCCAAAAAGTTCTCAGAGCTACTACGTAGTAAATAAAACAGATATCGAAGTACTTAGTGATTGCTAGGTGGCTAAAAAAACTACAAACAGATTCCATTACTAACTAAGCCTGACGATAAGCTAAATGCTTTAACCAAAGTAAAACTAAATTATATAGAATTCATCGGCCTTGTTTGTCTTTACAGTCGAGTAGTTAGGCTTAACGATATAATTTACTCTATAATGCGATTTTTGTGATTTGAGCTATTTTTAAACACTAAAAACACAACGGGAGTCATTAAAAAAATAGAACGCCGTCACTTAAATCCTACGATGACTTTGAAGCGAATGTCAGCAGGAAGAACACAAGCAGAAAAAAAATCCATTTTTGTTGTGATACACATATTTATTGCGTGCGTTTTAATTTTTTGTGATATTTAACAAGTTTGTAAACAACCAGTGCAGAAAAGACAAGTGTTTTTGATATAAAAATGAATACGCCAAGGAAAAGTTTTAATTATAATTCACCATATACGAGGCCAGTGCAAGCATATCCATCGCAATCTGAAGATTACATATCCCTAGACATGGGTGGTTTAAAAACACAACAGCAGCCTATTAAGACTGCACAATCTACAAATTATAACGAAACAACTCCTGGGCATTATAGTGGCAAATATTATCAACAGAATCAAAGGAATTCTCATCATAAAAACAATCGTCATAATTCATTCAACAATAATTATAATAATGCGGGACAGAATAACAACAGACAACAGAACTTTAAGCAACAGCATCAACGCTTTACACCGCGTAATAACAAGCAACCTTATAGCCATGATGGTGGAGCAGGAGGCCAACAACAGCAGAGACAGGTAGGTTTGCCTAAGAGCTTTCATTAAGCGTTCTGCTTACTTTAATTGGTGTTTTCCCTTTTACAGCGTCCCAGTTTTAAGTCTCACAATGATGATAATAATAGCAGCATTGCCTCGTATGTACATCCCTCCATGACAGAAGATCCCTGGTCTAATTTGATGAGACGTGCACAGGCCTTAAGGAATAGTTCTATTAATTTAAAGGATAAATCATCTTTGGAAATAAACTCTACGTCTGCGGATAGTGATAATGCTTCAGATGAAGTAGCCGATGATAGTCTAACAGCTTTAACAGACTAGCAGTGTGCAGAAGAGATATGCAACAGTTTGGTGATTTAAATTTCTCTTTTAAAAAGCGTTTTTTTTTATTATTATCCTTGTTTGGTATGAAACCAGGCTTGTACATATGTTATCATTTTAATTATGCAACTTACATTTACATTTTTAGTAAAAAAAACGAATAAAATACAAAAACAAATATTATAAAAAATAAAATTTCGAAAAAGTAAGAAAATACAGTGACAACTAAAGATTTTCCTGAACGGGAGGCGAGTTTAACAAAATTTGATTTTTTTTTCACACAAGTATGTGTATGTCTATGCTTTTGATTTAGATTTTTTTTGCTTGTTTTGTTTTCTTTTAACAATAACATAGAAAACAATAGATTTAGAAGACAGCCAGCTAGCCAAGGAGTAGAGTAGCATAACTGCTGCTTAGCTTATTAACTATAGACGAAGATGTTATCATTAAGAAGCTTTAGGGAAAACACTCTTTGTTATTTGGGATTTTTATGTTGATGTCTCTTAATATATTGCTCCCAGTCACTAGCCAAACAATTGTATATGCTCATAACAGCTCTGGCATCTTCAACGGAACTGTGTTCACCAGTTTGTATTTCTTTGCCTAAAATAGCTTGGCTTAAACGCTTCAGACTAGGTGTACGGCCATTGGCCATTAAACGTCTTAAGGGCTTATAAAAGGCTGTATCCCGTATATTATGACGGGGATGTTTAATACGTAAAACCGACAAATCCTTACCAAGGCCATGGCCTATTAGTATTTTATCTAAAAAAACAGAAAGAAATCTTTTAATATTTAAAAAATTCCTTTAAAATTTTATCTTACTGCACACTTACTCTGTAATATTTGTACTACTTCGTCTTGAACTGTGGCCATATCCTCACCATTGGCCATATCATGTGGTCTTACGCCCGATACGCTGGTACGATAATCAATAACCCTTTCCTGTGGCTTTACAAACTTGTCCAATAAAACGTCACCTCTTCTATTTACTATGGAAACACGGGCCAACATATCGTCTACACCATTTAAACCTACACCCACCATTTCACAATCCATGGCCACATATTTATGTAGCAAAGCATTACGACGCTTTTGCCTATGACGTTGGGCTTTGGTCAAAGTGGTAGCGCTAGGCGCCTCATTCTCACCATTATTATTACTGGCACTACCGTTACTTTCTTGTTCATTTTTCACTTGGGGTTTTGGTGTTTTACCCATAGCCGCCTGCCAATTTGAACCGGCAGCCTTACGACTTGCTACCGGTGTAGTGTTGTGTTCCATGGTATTGTTTAATGGCTTGTTTTCTTTTGTTTGCGTTTCACCTTGTGAGCGCGCCTCACTATCACCACCACTGGCTGTGGTATTTTCTATTTCGTCCTTGTTAAGGTTATTGCTGTTGTTGTTGTTAACACTTGCTGCCTCGGAACGTTTCTTCCGATTTCTATTTCGGTTTTTCTTTTTTTTACATTCTACTCCTGCTATTTGCTCTTGCTGATGTTGCTCTTTTTCTCTTAGTTCTTCCTGCCGCTTCTGCTGCTGTTGTTGTCTTGCCTGCCGCTGATTTTGTGACATTTGTTATGTTCCCTTGATGAAAGCCTGTGAATTTTGTTTATTGCGTCTGCTACTTGTTTACACGGTGTTTATAAATATTTTAACAAATTTATTACACTTATTTATTTAATAAATTATTTATTTTATTCAACATTTATTTGAAATTTTCATTAATTAATAATAACAAATGCCAACAAACACTTACAGAACAGTTAACAAAGCCGTTACTTACAATGCAAATGACGGCAACCAATTCTAGCTTAGGCAACGGCAAGAAAACGGCTTTACAAACGCCGGGGAATTTAATTTTGCTTCTTGGTTGAAAGAAATTATTTAAAATATAACAAATATTTATTCCTAAAAATATATAAAAAAAAATATTTATTTAATGTTTATTTATATTGTTAAATATCAGTAATTGAATTTAATTTGTGATTATTCTACAATCGTTTCAAAGCCCAAAACAATGTGTAGCCGTTAATTTCTATTTCGACGACTTTGTTGTTTATTCTTAAAACATGTGTGTTTGCGAACATTTCATTCCGTTTACCGTTTTTTTTCTAATGGGCTGCCAAGTATAGGAATTATTTGATCAAAAAGGGGTTATTCTTGTTCTAATTAGAAACACAATTTGTTCTTGTATTATAAAGAGCAATGCTTGGGAAAACGAAATAAGGGATTTTCAAATATAGGCAGGATATTTAGTTGAAAATTTGTTGCTAATTGCGTTTTTATGAAAGAAAGGAGGAGAGCAAAGTCTTAGGAACAGAACCTTAGAAAGGATATACGATAATCTTAAGCGGTTAACACTATAGAGCACCCGTTGGTAGTGCTCTGGAACAACAATATCATGAGGGTCGTCTTCGATAACATGCTGTATTGAGCAAAACACTCTACTTGCGTCCAGGATAAATGCAGGATTTGATTTCTTTTATGACTTTATTTTATTAAAAGAAATTAAAATATATTTAAAACTACAGTTAAAGCTAAACAATCTTAAATTTAAAACAATGCACGGCAATTTTTTTTAAATGAAAATTTATAAACTTAACATGAAGGAGAAATGTAAGATAAAATAAAATTAATGAAATGAACAAAAGAAAACTAGAAAATATAGAATTAAATTAACAAAATTAAAGCATTCTAATATAAAAAATATTATCAAGAATAAAATTAATATACATAAAAGGAAACAATATTTTTTAAATATTTTCCATTCAATTTAAAAACAAAAGGAAATAGAAGAGAATTTAATACAGAGAATAAAGAAAATAAATGTAATAAGAAATAAATGCTATTTAGAAAGACAGTAATTGTTAATTTATAAACGATTTATAAATTATGCCTCAGACTTTGCTTGTTTCTTTTTGGAATTTGGCAATTTGGAAATTCTTTTTTAATTTTAAACATTGGTTTTTTGAAAAATTTCTTTTAAATTTAAAACGAGTAAACTGATACATATATTTTTAACTTAATAAGCTATAATTTTTATTTGCTAATAATACTACTTATTTTAACGGTGGGTAGGGTGCTTCTTAATATGAATCAAATGAGATGTATTATCTCTTAGTCAATAATCAAAATTTAAAATTTCTAAATTAAAAAAGAAGAAGATAAATTTACACTAAAACTTATATTAAGGCCGTTTAAATATTGCAAATAACTTTGTTTTTATGGCAATTACTACAAAAAAATGTTCGTTCTTTTATAAACTTAACCAAGAGGAATCTAAAAAATATAATTAAACTAAGGACTCCAAAAAACCTGTACACGGTTTGATGAAATAGTTAATGATGGCATAGAGTGAATTGTATTTAAAATTTATAAATAATTAAAATTTTAAAATAACTTTACTAACGAAAATTAATTTTCGAACATTGTCATTAATTAATCCTAAAAGCCGTGTAGTTAAATTCTATATTTCAAGCTCTAGACATTTGTTTGTAATGTTCGAAAATTCGAACATATTTTCGAACTTTGAAAAACCTTCGTTTTGGCTACAATTTTATCATTCTCTATATAAAGAAATTTCATTTTATTCTATACCAATATGTCTAAAAGCATTTAAATATTTTCGAACATAGACAATTGAGTTAAAAACTATTAGTCTTTTCAATTTTTATATATCCATGCTTAAATAAACCGTTTTTTATTTAAAATTACATTTAGAAAACTTTCAAAAAAAAAGTTCGAATTTTCGAACATCGCAAAATCTGCTTTTCTTTCTCGTGTCAGTTATAAAATGTTTAATAATTCATCAGCAATGAAACTGGAACACTTCAATAATTTGAAATTAGATTTTCAAACATAGAAAAAGGTGTTAAAAATATTAACATTTGCCAGGCATATGTTGAAAAGGTTTCCTTTCTGATTTTACATAAGTTTTGGAAATTTCAACAAAATGTTCGAATTTTCGAACATACAAAAAACAAGCTTTCTGTAGCTAAAATTAAAGTTAAGAGTTGGAAATCTCACCGATAATCAATTTTAAAATATGAATCGCACCTAAAAATACAAATTAATTAGAAACCTGAAACATTTTTCTTATTTTTATAAGTCGGTAACGAAATTGCTGAATTTTAGTTTCAAGTTTTGTATTGAAAACTTCGAACAGTTGTTCGAATTTTCGAACTGGGAATAAGATGAGATTTAATTGTATATCACATGCTTAAAACTGTTCTTTTGTTGTATTCAAATAAAGAAATTTTCGGAAATAAGTTCGAATTTCTTCTAATATCTATGCCATCATTAATTTAAAAAACTTCCTATATTCTAAGGGTTACGTTCGAAAATTAAAATGATCTTTTGTCGAGGGCGTTGAACAACATACCATAATGTCCTGTAAAGCATGACGAGAAGACTCTCCTCTCTGCTGCTGTTGATGTTCCTGTTGCTGTGGTATATGCAGTTGATTATCCTGTGAGGAGGAAGAAGAATACTGTGGCATTTCATTGAAACCACTGTCAGCTCTATAGAAAGTTGCACTTTTTTTGGGTGAACCCTCAATTGCCGTTTCATTACCCACACCAGCAAATGAAGCAGATGTTACAGCCATTGTTGGACACATGGCTATATTATGATTAAATGGCTTTTTACATAATAACTTATTATTCTTCAATGATTGAGAAATTTCTAAATCATCTGTTTCGTCTTCATCTTCTAGCCAG
Organism: Sarcophaga rosellei; assembly: GCA_930367235.1. Taxonomy (NCBI): domain Eukaryota; kingdom Metazoa; phylum Arthropoda; class Insecta; order Diptera; family Sarcophagidae; genus Sarcophaga; species Sarcophaga rosellei. The sequence continues at coordinate 5,687,521 of OV884020.1, read as the reverse complement.
TTGGCAGAAAATGATTGTGAAAGATTTTTACGGCTCGCCGAGCGTCGTTTACATCTGGGTGTATCCGATTGTGAAGAGCTACAATTGGAGGAATGTGCAGAAAGCTGGGATACTTGCATATCATCCATGTCGACTGTGCTTTCAAGCACATCCTGAGTATCATCATGAAATACATCCACATCATGGCTAAGGGTTTTTTGTGTTGCATATCTTTCTTTGGAAGTATTTTGTGTGCGTGATGAATTAACCTTTAAACGGCTGACCTTAACATTAAAACTATCGGTGGAGAACTCTGCGATATTATTATGATGCGTGTTACTTAAAGGTGATGATGACCTTTCAGGTGAAAAGTTTTCGTTGCCATCGTTTATATACGAAGTATTATCGTTTGTCGTTATTTCCATTAAAGGGCTGCGGTATTGTGTGTTGGCATTTAAAGCTTGTCTTCTAAACGGTGGCGGGTGTATGGGTGAAAGCATTTCCACTTCTTCCAGCTGGCTTATAAAACTACCAAATCTTATTTTACGCTTGGATGCACTTTCCGAGCGACTGTTGGGCGATAAACTATCAGAAGCCGAAATGGGTGAAAGAGAGCCAAAAGAGCTTTTGTCCAAAGAGTCCGATAACTTGCCAACAATGGCCGTATGTTGGAAAGAGTTCATTGAAATCGGACTAGAATTCGAATGCTGATGAGCAGAATAATTATTTGTAAGTTTTGTTTTGGCTGACTGCTGGTTTTCATTCTCTATTACAACAATATTTTGCATATCGAATAATTTCCTCCTTAAAGAAGTATCCTTTATCTCGGCAGTATATGATTTTTTTAATTCCTTGCCTTTGCCAGCTAAATGAGGCTGAAAATAGGGTTTTAATGCCTCCTCCAAATCTGAAGGCAATACGGGTGGCAATGTCAATTCGGTTTGTGTGCAACCATCACGTATTCTACGTCCGGGCTTTGACAAGGGAGTATCGCCATTTATTTCCGATAACATAATGCGTTGCGAACGTAAAGGACAGTCTATGGGACTGGGCACAATTTGCTGTTCTTTAAAATACGAACTTATGGCCGATTGAGCCTTGGCTTCCAATTCGGGATCAGGAGAATCATGAAATTGGGTTTCATGCGGCTCGACATGGGCTGGCTTAAGGCTAGAAACTTCTTCTATTGTCCATTCGAATTGTGTGGAACTCATTTGAGGTGTATTGGGCACATGAAACAAGGAAGGACTACAAACATCATAAGAAAATAGAAGTTTTTCCATTAAAAACAAAACAAACAAAAAAAAAAAAAAAAATAAACAACTTACCTGGCTATCAACGGCAAATGTAAACGTTCAGCCAAAGCAGCCTCAAAAGGATTTATTACACGTTGATACCGTTTGGCTGGTGGTGTTTGCACCACGGCCATAGAGATCGAATGCATGGAATTATTGCTAGATACTAACGAAGTACAGGCAGCCATTGAATAGCTGACACTTTTTCCTTTAGGTGTACGAGGATTTATGGGTTTCCTTAAATATTTTGAATTTTTAGGCGTCTCGATAGTATTGTGCACTGTTTGACTAGGCGAAGCCGACTGCTGACGCTGCTTCTTTTGCCGGTAGTTTATAAAGAACTGATGCACTTCCAATTTTTGCTGTGTTTCTTGTTCGTCTAACTCCATTTTGTTGTAATAAAATTAATCACTTTATAATTAATGATTCTAGGAAATTTTCTTTGGGAAAAACTAATGGATTTTCCGTACGGTACGGTTTTGATTTGTTGCTGTTTGGGCGCCCTTGTGAAAATACGACCAACAATCGTTCAATTCAAAAAATCAAATGAAAACTAACTTTTCTTTTGGACAAAATTAGAAATTTCCCTTTCTTGTGACGTTTGTAAAGACAGGGTTGTTCAAAGAATATGATAACAGAGTTGCCAAATGCTATGGAGCTATAATATGAAAAATTAATAGAATTTTTTTTTATTATTCGTTTATTAGTAATTAAATATGGAAAAGAACGTTCTTTTAAATTCTTTTCTAGTTAAACGTATTAATTTTTATTTAGTTTAATTTAAAAGAAATGTTTTAATATTTCCTGAAGGCAAAGGGATTTTTTTTTTTCAGGTATTTAGTTATAATACATATATAAAAGCTGGTGGCTGTGTTTAAAAGTAAATCCTTTTGCTTGAAGTAAAGACAAAATGAAGGTTCATGCCATGTTCATTGAGTATACTTCTTGTATTCAGTGTTTGTGACTTCACTAGTCGAGATTAATTGTCCTTATTCTGGACACAAACCATACAACTGGTAATACAGGTGCGAAATTGTATTACCTACATGTTGGTAGTGCCGTGAAAAAACTCCCCACACCGGAGAAATTCACCAAATTTAAAACAAAAAAAATTTTTTGTGAGGCTGTGAACATAAAGAAAAAGGTCCCACCGACAGGACTGACCTGAAGTGAATCACCCTCTACCTGTCCCTCTATGTAGCAGTTAAAGTAACTTGAACAAACGCGCACCAACTCCAATCGCCCTCCTTCCCTGTTTTCTCCTCACCCGACGTACACAAACAAACGCAATCAGAGAAACTCCAAAAATTTTTAGAAACAAAAGGGGCTTAATTTTCATTTATATAAACTAAACAAGGAAAATGAATATGCGAATTACAAATGTTTTGTTTTTTGTTGTGTTTGTGGCAACGAAAGAAAAAAATCTTGAAAAAATCACTCAAAAGTAGTAAAAATTAAAAATGCAATGTTTAATTAACTTTTTCTAGTTAAGCTAACTATGCTGTTATTAATTTTAAAGCTTTAAATTAAATTTTAAATAATTTATTTTTTAAATTCAAAATTAAAAAATAAACGTTGGCTGTTAAGTGTTGCCATATTCCCTCTGCATGGAATTTACGTATTAGTACCATTTTTTGCATGTCTGTTTGTTTACCACCATCTTTCTATTACCATTTGTGTCTCTTGCTGTTCAGTTCTTGTTGAATCGTTGTTTGTTAAACTTCTTTGTGTTGTCGTGTAGCGTCTGTATTTTTTGTAACCAATTGGAATTAAAATTGAAGTGTACACGTTATTTGTCGCAAAATACTTTATAAATATGAAACGGGCGTATGTTAATTTGTTTATTTAAGTGTTTTTAATAAATAAAACGTCGGTAATTAGTTAATAATCAAAGAAAATCTAAACGAAAAATTTCTGTGCAAAGAAAAAAAAAATAAAATAAAATGGTCGCATAAGAAAAGAAAGTACCAAAAAAAAAAGTGAGTGCAAGAGCTAAAGAGAGAAAATGTAAAGAGCGCGAGCGAGATTGTGATTGTGTGAGTGAATGTTAAAATGATCATTTTGTAAATATTAGCAGGCAAAACAACAAAAAACACATTATTTATGTTGGCAAATGTAAAGCTAAAGAGAAAAAGAGCGTTTCTAAGCAACATAAATTGCACTGAGAAATAAATAAAAGCAAATGAAAAGAAAAAAGAAATGATTTTTAACGCATAAATTAAAGCCAGAAATCTTAAATAAAAATACGAAATTTAGGTGAAGCTGTCTGCATTTTTTAAAAGTTATAAATATAAATACAAAAAAAAAAAAGAAAAATAGAAAATAAAATCTAAAGAAATTTTCCACAATTAAGAAAAAATAAATAAATTGGAAAAAGAAGAAAAAAAAAAAATGTGTGTGGTGTTAAGTTTTTTTTATAAAAGAAAAATTAGTAAATGCAATTGCTAAGCATATGCAGTGTACGTATGTGTATGTTTAAAAAAAGTGTTTGTTTGTGTGTTTAAGCAATTCAATAATCAGTCAAGCGTTAATTAAAGCCGAAAAAAAAATTTATTTCAAGTCTTGCTGGTGGTTTATCTTATGCTTACAGGCAGGCGAAAGTTTGTTTAACTTCTTTTTGTTTTTTTTCATATTTTTTTCTTAAATTTTAAGTAAATTTAATGCAAGGCAAGGAAAAAAATCCACAGTGAGCTTTCTTAATTACAAAAATTGTTAAAGGCTAGCTGTGCACAGGCAAAACAGCAAAAAATATTTTAATGCCACTCTCTTTAGAAAAAGAATAACAAAAAGGAAAACGACAGCAACATAACAACAACAACAACAAAAGAACTTGGTGACTATTTAAAAACACTAACAACAACAACAGCATGCGTTAATATATACACACACATGTTAATGCATGTTGTATGCACTGTTCTCTCATCATTTAACTTCAATCATAATTCCAACAACAACAACAATAAAACATAAGGTAAGTAAGTACTATTTATTTTGCTATTTACATAGGTACTTAGAACTTTTCTTCTCTTTTTGTATTATATTCCGTGTTTTTATTCCTTTTGTTTCAACTTTTAAAGTACGAAAGTTGTATGCTTTTTTTTTAGTTGCTATTGTTGTTATTATTTTTTATTATTGTTTTTTTTTTGTACTGTTTTTTCTTTCAACTTCTCTTGTTGATAAGATTGTGCGGTGTTAGTACTACTACTGCTTTATCAAGGTCTATTCATTTTTCATTTATAAGTACGAGAGCCATGATATTTTTCTTTTTTTATATATTTTTTGTTTTTGACACTTCTTATCTCCACTAACGGTTTTTTATTATTAATTGCCAAACATACATGCCTACTTAGTTATTTCAACTAGAGTTGCCGTTAAAGGGCAACGGAAAATTTAGGTAATTTAGAAAAATGTAAAATAAAAATGCAAAACTAAATGTGAAGAAATGGAAAATAAGAAAATAGAATAGAAAAACATAAAAATGACAGCAGCAAAAGAGAAAGATGCTTTAAAAATAGAATAAAATATTTTTTAATATCAAAAATTAGGTATTTTTTAGCAGGATTTTAAAACAATTATTCGAACAACGGCGGTCATGTTAAAAATAGGGACAAATTCCGGAAAAACAGTTTCCATATCTCTTTTCATTGAACCATAATTGTAGAAGCTTAGCAGCTAACTAATAAGGGTCAATAACGCATATTATAAGCTACTAGGAATATTCACTATTCAAAGCGATTATTTCGAATACGAGGCGATAGAAAAACGGTACAACGACTCATTGACACACTTAAGGCGATACCTCAGCGATAACTTGACGATTGTTGATATTCCAATGCCCCAAGGCTAGGAGATAACCTGCATAGCCTCGGTCTTTGGCGTAACCCCCTAATGAAAGGTCTAACTTCCTCAAATGGCATGAACTTGACGCCCAATTCAGTAGCTTAAAGGTAAAATAGTCTTTCTAGAAATTTCTCATGCTATAAGACCACATAATACGAACGATTTCATGTGGCTTGTGGCATCGTCATGCCACATACCCAGCAGTTTATAATCTACAACTGTAGGTAGGCGAAAAGATGTCTTGCTGCCATACGGCCATTGCGCTTTGCGTTGTCCAGTAAAAGTTCCTTCATGCGTCCTTTATTTAAAGAGTTGTCCACATTTGTAATGCTTCAAAATTCTTTAGATTTCTTTGTAATCCAATGCCAATTCTTTGCTAAATAGGTCGATTCAATGCTGACAATTACATAATGCTCGTGAAGTAGCTACGCTTGTATCACCACTTTTGCAGTAACTTTTTAACTATTTCCACGCGTGCTTTGGTTATTTAATGTTCCATTTCCCCTAATGACAAGCGAACATTTCATTAAATAAATGAAAGTCTTTTTAGAACGGCCATTTGAAATCACTAAATGGATAACCCGTTATTTTTAAAGCTAAAGTGGTCATTTTAACCGGATGTTAACAGTTTTTTTCTGACAATTTTCATGTCTTTATGTTTGAGTTTCCTTTCCAATTTGTTTCTTTTTTTTAAACATAAAACAACAACTCCAAAGTTTTAATTTCTATTTAAATCCTCTTTGTAAGTCAGTCACATTGTATTTCTTCTCATAACCAACGTAACAAACGATTACAACATCACCTTTAATAACAACAAAAACAGCAACAATTCATTACTTTTTTTGTTTTTGCCAGTGAGTGTGTGGTTGTTCGGCAGTAGTGTGAGCTCACATTTATTTAACTAGAGTCTCATGATTGTTTTGACTTTTTTGTTCTTATTTTTTTTCTTCTCTTCTCTTCACTTCGCTTCTCTTGCCATGTTTTGTTTTTATTTCCTTTTTAGTTCTTGTTATTGTTGTTTGTTTTTGTTTGTTCGCCCCTTGTTTTATTGTGATTTTTTTCTCTCTTTTCGTAGTTTTTTTTTGTATATTTTTGTTGGCTTAAAAACCAGTTTTAATAGCTTTTGTTATTGTACTTAAAAGGTAATAAACATTAAACCACAATGTACTGTCAAACTGCTGTGCTAGACACAACAACAACAACAATACTACTTAACACACATACTTACTCATACAACACTCACACTCATTCACCTCATACACTCTAGTCACTCGCACAGTTTCATTTCAATAACAATAATAATAACAACAGCAACTTGTTGTTACTCTTAGAACTGAAAAGTTGGAAAATCATCATCATCATCATCAACATCATCATCATCACACCATCATCATCATCATCATCATTAACAACCACCACAACAAACTTCCTTAGGAAAACAGCAATTGTTGTTGGGAGTGCACTACAAAAAAACGGTTTTTTCTTAACCTAACCACACACTAAGTTTTGCTGAGAGTAGTTGGTTTAGAATTTTTTTTCTCTCTCTTTGAATAAATGCAAGAAGTACACAGTGTTGTACAAGAGTGTCTACACTGTTTACCAGTAAATTAAATAAAAATTAAAAGAAATAAAATGAAATGAAAGAAAACTATTCAACATTTATAAACCGTGCTAGAAAATGCAAACATTTCTATTTTTTTCTTTGAAAACTAAATTAAACACGCATGCGTGCAGCTGTGTTAGGTTGGTAGGCGAAGTAGACGGAGTAGGAGCGGCCAGTGTAGGATTAAATTTTTTCAAAACAGGCTTTAAATAACCCACACCCCCACCCATATGCGTTAAAATTTTCTTAATTTACTGTCTATGGTAAGAGTGTTAGAATGCTGCTGCTGCTACTGATTCACACATGCTTCGAAATATTGGAATATTTTCGTCTTTAAAATGTTTTTCTCCTCACCTCCTCCTTATCCTGCAGTATTTTAAAAAAAGTGACAATAAAGCATCTTGGAAGTCCAACGCTGGTTAACTGAAGTGAAATCTCTAAAGGTTTTAAGACTTATTCAAAAACGCTAATAAAACACTGTCTCCCTTATTGGATAAAACCACCTCTCAGATGTAATTCAAAGCCCTTCCAATTCCCTAGAGTTCTCTGACGCCCACATTGGCTATTTCATAGATTAGTTTGTAGAGTTAATGGCAAAGCTAATGCTCTGGTATTAAATCACAAAAGAGTGTGAAAATTGGTTTTTGACAGAGGATTGAAATAATCACAGACTACCTTACCTGGAGTATACGTTCTTCTTCTATCCAGTGCGTCGGACAAACTCAGACGTGATGGTCTCTCATCTGCAACTCCTCTATATCTCTACATACCTTGTAGAAATTCAGCTGAGATCTAAACATCGTTGCCCATCAGTGCTCTGACACTACAATATTGCATGAGTAACCCGGTTAAAAGCGTAATACTAGATTTATTGTACTAATTGTGCCACCGTTAATGGATGGCCGTGGTTTCTTAGTTACGTCTCTGCTTCGTCGCTCAATTGTCTAGGAAAATCAATTAAGCATTTGTATTAGCAGTAGCGAGGGTCTTTTAAACCGTATCAGATCCTATGACTGCTTTCAAAGTGCTAATTATATAGGGGACGAGAAAACGTTTGCTCATCTTCCCTGCTACTGGAGGATTAGAGAGAACTTTCTGAATCTAACCAACCACAAATATATTAGGTGTCTAGAGCATTGCTTGAAATACGAAATGCTTCGAGTATTAGGAATCCTTAATCTCACATTCACTCCAGTGTAAACGTGCTCTTGGCTATTTGCAAATCTTTTAAGAAAATCAATGCCAGTGTGAACGTGTTCTACAACCTACTTAAAGAAGTCATTTATTTTAGTTTCAAGACAGAAAAACAATCAAAGGAAATCAAATAGAATGGAAAAGAAAAATTAAAACACAGTTTGAAAATTTTCCTGTCGTGTTGTTTCCATTTCATAACAGATGGCGGTTTGCTTAGTTTGTTTTTTTTTTGGTACGGAACGTGTTGGGGAATTTTTCCAGGCAAGCTTTTATGGCTCTGACTGATGAAATGGTTGTTGGAGCATGTTTTTTCTTTGTTTAACTTTTTGATTTTTTTCGGTTTTGTTTTCTTGTAAAATCGAAAAAGAAAGAAAAATAAAATTCTTGTACATCATCTCTTGGTAAACATTGTTTTGCTAACATTTTATTATTCTTTTTACATCTTGGCTTTGCTTTCTGTTGTCGGTCGGTGGTTAACAACTTTCATTTTTCTTAACTTGACTGTGTAAGTCACTTTTGTCTGCTGTTGTGTGTGTGTGTGTGTGTTTGTGTGAAATGCAATATGAGATTGTAAAGTGACCAATCGACTAGATTGTATAGGCAGATTAGACGTCCAATGGGAAGTGAAAAATGAATTTGTGAAATTTATTTCCTTCCTTCTATTTATCATAGATTTTACCTCCACTTTTATTTAAAATTCTTCCCAAATAGAAAAATGATTCAATTTCATCAGTTCTTTCGCTTTCTACGGACAATACTTGCTCGTTGCCTGGTTCCAATATACATACGAGTATATCTGAAGGCCAACCTCCTGGATCCGTATTTTCTTGATTTATACTTAAAGGATGTCATGAATAGGGTCTCCATATTTCTCATCTGCTGAATAGTGACATATCCAGTGGCAAGCGATCTTTCCTCCTCTTCCTCCGAATTGTAATTGCTGCAGGATGTATGCGAGAGGCACATACTTTCCTACTAGGCAGTTTCCAGTGAGAACAGAGATTACTTTATACAAAGTGTCAAGTCGTGGAAAAAAATGAGCTGCTTTCTCCTTCTTTGAGTAAAGTTTGGTAGGTTTAGCTTATCGGTCGAACCTGGTCATTACTGCTACTCAGGAAGCATTAGCCAAGTAAAATAATTTTTCTTAATTTTCAGTCTAATCGTGGGCAAGAGATCCACATTTGGATCTTCCCAGTGCAATAAACGTTGTGGTCAGTCCGTTCGCAATGCTGTTTACGGTTTCAAATAATGAAGAGCCTGGTAGCCGCTGTAGTCTAGTAGGTGGTCTGTTCGCTTATTAGACGTAAAGCCGGGTTCGAGTCCAAGGCCAGATATCAAAACGAAATTTGAAAAAAAAAATTTCTTCGGCGACTTGCTCTCAGCAGATTTCTGGCAAAAACTCTGAGAGTAAATAAACCTGCCATGTAAAAGTTTCTCGAAAATCTGTCGTTAGGAGTCGACGTTAAACTGTAGGTCCCGCAATGCAAGTATAAAATTAAGGAACACAGCATGAGTGGTGTGAGAAGCTAGGTAGTAATCCTAACTAAACGGTTGTAATGGCCAATTATGTATGTATGTATGTAATAATGAGCCTAGAATAATCTACCATTTCCCAGAGAAATAGGCGAAACTAATGGAGAAAATTAAACGCCTAATAATTCTCGAAAGGGACTTAATGGCAGGCTGGCTGTATGAGTATATCAGAGAATATTCCGATACTGAGCAGACACTTAATTGTCATGATAACCGGTATCCAAGGATTCTAATTCAACTTTTTGTTGTTCAATTATGTAAAATCCTCAACATGTTCGTTATTTTTGCAATGCAGTACGGAATTGTCATTGTTTTTGGTGTTCACTATTATGGATTTGGCTCTTAGATGGTAGGGTTGTGCTTGCATATGCTTCTAAATAGAATATAATACGATAGGATTCGATTAAGATCTGATTTCTTTGGCAATAACTGTCGTTTCACTGTTCCTCTTTCATTTGCCTTTACTGTTCCTCTTACTCTTGCTTAGGATATTACTTATTCCCTTACACAATAATTTAATGTAACTTATATTCAATGTAAATAAACTGCATATTAACACCTGATTTCCTTAGTGCATAAGAGAGGTTGGGTGCGAATGGAGTGGAGGCAGAGGTGTGAATGATTTCATAAAACTTGTATAACGTGTAAGTGATATAAAAACTAAATTCTTGAGAATTTCACATCGAACCACATACAACACGACAACAACACAACCTTTCTTCCATCTTTCTTAAGCGAGTGTTGATGGAAATTATAAAATTTCTTGTGAATATGTAGGGAACAGGAAGATTATGAATTAAATTAACGTGGCAAATTGAAATATTCTCTATACTTCGTATGCTCAGGCCATGTGTAATGAAAAGTTTAGTTCCGTGTTATGGTTGATCTCTTTTTGTTTCGCCTTCAAATTGCTGTCATATTTTCCCCATGAGCCTTACTACGTTTCACACTTTAATTTTTGGTTACATTTCCCTCGTGAAGATTTCCTTGGTTTAGTTTTTGCTTTGTTCCCCCCCAAAAAAAAAGAAAAAACTGTATCAGCATCGATACAACAGTCCGTAAGAGTAGCGTAAAATATGTCAGTATGCCAGGCCAAGTAGCAGGTTGGTTTGACAAAACTCTTGTGTTGTGTTGTTGTCTGGTTGTTGGTGCTGCCAGTGGAGTGGTATGGAGTGGAGTTAATTAAATAGAATGAAAAATTCCTAAATCTTTAAACAGGATTCTCCTCTCCTTGTCTCCTCTCCTTCTCTCTATCCATACAATAATAGACCAACAAACATGGTCTTGTGTTCAGTTGATTCATTTGAATTTCAAATGAAAGTAAAAAATGAAAAAACCGAAAGATTTAAAGTAGAAAGTCCATGTAGAAGACCTGCTGTGTATGGCACATATTTTTCCATAAGCCATCAGTTAACAGGGAATGGCTCCTACTTATGCAGTGTATTAATATGTTGGGATGACAGGGTTTGAGTTGATTTAAGTTGTAAGGCGCAGTAAAAACTTTTTTCCACGCTCCTTTACTCGTGGAGATATGGACTTGTTTACTCCAGTAGGTAGTGTGTTCGCTTATTAGACGGAAAGCCCGGGTTCGAGCCCCAGGCCAGACATCAAAACGAAATATGAAACAAAAAAAGAATATTTCTTCGGCGGCTTCCTCTAGCAGATTTCTGGCACAAACTCAGAGAGTAAATAAAATTTACTGTCGTCCGGAGTCGACGTTAAACTGTAGATCCCGCCACTCATGTATAAAACATTAACGCACACAACATGAGTGGTGTGAGAAGCTAGGCCGTAATCCTGACTGAAGGGTTGTTATGGCCAATTATGTATGTATGTATACTCCAGCTAGTTTAGAACCTAGAAAGGAAGAAGATTTTCTTCCAAACGCTCACATAGATTTCCAATTTCATATCGTCTGAACCTACATTAAAACAGGCCTTCTGGTTCTAACCTTTATTAGTTCAGCCAAAGTCGAATTACTCTCGTTATCGATATGGAGTGACTAATTTAGAGATATTCGGTTGGCTCCGACAAGGTTGAGAAGTTTCCTTCCGAAAGGCCTTAAAAGCCTTAATAAAGCTGATGCATGTGCATTACAACCTGTCAATATCAATACAACAGTTTTTTTTTTTTTGTAAAACCTATCCGTTGTATGAAACCTGTGCATCATCCTGAAGAGAATTTCTATCTCCGAAGCGAATCATAGCCTGAGATGAAGAGCCAAAATAGGTGTGCAGCGATAAGAGTGAAGACTCGATTCTTAGTCGGAGATATATTTCTGACTAGCTGGACTCCTAGGATGGAACTGAGGGAACTATCCTTAGCCAATATCTTGCGCGATCCGCGCAATTTTAGAGCTCGTATGTACAGAGTAAGCCAAGCTAAATACCCGATGTACAGTATGATATAAAAGTTTACTACCTCTTTGGGTGCAAACATTTTTTTAAGTTTTCTTTAAGAAATTCAACTACGAACAGCAGACATGAGTAGCATGTAGCGACAGCCTCAATTATTTGTAGTTTTAATAAGTTTTTCTATTTATTTTTTTTTCTTTTCGTTTCTTTCTTCTTCAATTAAATTAAAATCAACGAAATGATTTTATTTATATTTATTGTTGTTATTGTTGTATTCCTTTCTCTTTTTTTTATTATTAAATTGAATTAAAAAAAAAAAAACTAAACAAAATGACACACAAAAAACATTATTTTTATTGTAATAAAAAGAAAAAAAATTAGAAAAACAAATTGGAAAAACAAGAAGCAAAGTGGCACGAAAAGATTGAAGAAAAAAAAAAGAGAAAGAAATTTAATAAAAAAATAAATGAAATGAAATAAAATAAATAACAAGAAATGTTAAATATTTTAAATGCAAAATACAAGAGAAAAAAAAATTGAAATGAAAACAAATATTTTCTATGGCATGGTTATTCAAGACACACAACACAAACAGAAGCTTATTTCCAACGTAAATGAACAGGCAAACAGAAAGACAGACAGACATACATACAGAAACTTGGTTGATGTGCTCATTTTATGTAAAACACTGAATTAAACTGAACTGAAACGCTTTTTATCACATCATCGTCATCACACCATATCAAAACACATCACATTCATATCATCGTCCAATCCTAACACCCATTTTATCAGACTCTCATTCAGCCATCCACCCAGTCCTTAAGACTCTCAATTGTTTATCAGCTGCAGCTACAGTAACGGCAGCAACAGCAACATCAGTATGAAGACAGTAATAGAAGACATTATCATGACATGCCATGTAGCATGTCATGTGTTTTTGTTTATGTATACATACACAAGAAATATTAACTCGATAATGAAGATGACAGTCAGCATTGAGGATGATAATGATGATGACGATGATGATGATGCTGTTATAATATTAGTTGTTGTTGTTAGTATTTTTGATGAACACATTAAAACTATTCATTCTGTTTTTATTGCTTCTTATTCATTATTCTTCATTTAATGGCATCGTAACACATCATTTGCACGTAACTAATCGAATTAACGGCACGTTTACTACTAAAAAAAATTAAAGAAAGTAGTTGAAGACGAAGAAGAAGCAGCAGAAGAAGAAGCAGAGGAAGCAGAGCAATGTAAAGAAGAATAAGTTTCAATGCATTCAGCTGATTAAATGCTTCTTCTTTTACTTCTTCTTCTTCTTCTTCTTATTTTATTATAATTAACAACAGTAACTATTTGAGATATTCTTATAATTGTTGCTTGTTGCTAGGTAAGGTAGGAGCAAAAGATATTTCTTAAAGGCAACTCACTTCCCTAACAATTTACCGCCCACTTCCCGAAAGCATTATGATCTGATAACATGGCTGCCTTAGCATTTCCGTCCAAGTGCTTCTACTTCGCTTGCACGTTTGTCAGTTAGTCTCCCCAAGCGTTGGCAGCGCTTGCTCGATTTGGTCCTTCCATTACGTATAAGCTAGACCTCTATGTTTCCGTTCGAAAATTCATTTCGCGTAGACCTTTTCCTTTCCATAACTTACAGCTGCATCGGATCCTTGCAACATTTATGTTTCCGTTCCATAGAGAATTAAGGCGAGAATGAGGGACTTGAGAAGCATTAGTTTCGTCAAACAAGAGAAATCTCTAAACACAATTCTCTTGTGTCGCAATGGTTGCAGTACTCTTCGAGCTCGGATATTGCGTCAAAAATTAGTTTCCATATATGGCTATCGATTACTGCTTTATGTATGTATCGACTTGATCTTCATAGATCATCAACAGGATTAGGCGTAGTTTGAATATCTGAACGCTTGTAGAATTGTCAGCTCTGTCAGTCACACTGATAAGATGCAATCATTGCCTTGGCGAGTAACTTCCATCGTTCAAATATAACCGTCTGAACAGTCTGATGTTCAGTATGGAGATGACTTATAGCCCTGTAGGTGCACAGAGAAGAGAATAGGATTAGGCTTAGTTTGAAAATCTGAACGCTTGTGGAATTGCCAGCTCTGTCAGTCACACTGATAAGATGCAATCATTGCCTTGGCGAGTAACTTCCATCGTTCAAATAGAATCGTCTAAGGAGTCTGATATTCGGTATGAAGATGACTTACAGCCCTGTATGTGCGCAGAGAACCCTGATATTCCAATCGTTTGTCTAATCTGGTACCTCCACCTTATCTACTCGCTACCTTTAGTCTGTACCTCACATTGCATAACAACATCAACTTTTGATATTTTTTCACCATCACACCTCGTAGTTTTGTTGGAAATACTGAATGCATTTGAAATTTTATCGCTTTTCCGTTCGCCTTCATTTTACATTCTCTATTGTACATTCTGCTGCTGCTGCTGCTATTGCTGCTGTCGTTATCATTGTGTTTGACAACCTATTGTAGTCCTCCATTCATGTGATTATCGTTTGTTGGTTTGTTGCATTTACCGTTGAATTTATTAGAGAAACGATAATTACAATAGAAATTATGGTTAAATTTTAATTAAACGTCGATAATTTATTTACAATTATTAACGACAAAGACAAAGGAGTGCTTGTGTAATAAATAATTCAATACATAATAATAATGCACCACAACAACAAGAACAACAATAACAAACACAACAAATATTAATAATTAATTATAGAAACACACTTTGCGAGGTGATAAATGTCAATAAAAGTATATATTTGCCCGCTTAATTAAAAAAATTTAAAAAAAAACAGAAATTTATGCAAAAACAATGAATGAAATTTACAAACATAACTAAATAATCATGATAGTTCCCATCGATTCTATAAGGAGCATACGGCCTCTGATGTGGCGTTATTCAAATTGTATTAGCATCCTAGTCTGATGATGTGGCTGGCTACACTTTTATACAGCGATCCGCATAATCGCATAATCCGCATTCGCTTCCCACAAGTTCGCTGAAGCATTACGCACGTCTAAAATTTCATTCAGAGGTCACCAGATTTAGGTTTGTGACTTGACTTGGAGTGTAATAAATCAGAATCATATTGGATCCTTACACCTGACTGTAAATGAAGAAAGGATTGAAAAAAAATTTCTTCTGTCATGATATATCATGAGCCACTAATTTCAATTCTCCCTAACTCATTACTGGTAAAGTGAATTCAATTACTGTTCACTCCTTATAAGTTTACCATTCTCCAGATGTTGGCAGGTCTTCTTTTTCTAGTGGCTTAAGGATTTCATTCACTTGATATTTTCTTCTCAGCAGATTAGCCTAGTGAAAGCTCCTTTTCTAGTAAAATCATTGGCGTGAACATTCATCGCCATCTAGTCAGATATTACAGCAATTAACTTTACGCACATTGTTCTGTGTATGAACCTATATTCTCTTTGCGCATATTTGTGCATAAAATGCTGTAGAGCCAGGATCAGCCTTAACGCCTACTATTATTACTCAGTATTTTTTGAAGCTCAGTCTAGCATCAATCATTACGTCTGAGGTAATTGCATCTTGTCACGTGGCCACCAATATAAAGTATCATATGCTGCCTTAGTCCGTAAGCATTTATCAGTACCGCTTCTACTTTCTTTGCACTTCGGTTCCTGGGATATGGAAGTATCTCAGGAACAACTGTTTCTGTCAGGCTTAAAGGGACTTTTATTTGTAATTTGCGGTGTGTGCATACTCCTACATGACCTAACCTACTTGTTTTCCCTACCTATCTCTTTTAGATGTTTACTCTGTTGAACGGAGCAAGAAAAATATAGTGATATAACACTAGCGGAGACACAAACCAAATTTCTATTGACGTTCATGCAAGATCTTGCATGATGGTCTGGCTTATACTAATCAGTTCGATTATTTTTTTGTGAAACTTCTTCATTGAAGACTTGGATGACGTCGTCACGAAATAATTTATTTTTATTTTTAATTTTAAAATACCTTGAGCTCATTACAGCCAAAGCTTTTCAATAATTCTGACCTTGAATTACGGTATGTCTACATCTGGGGTATATATCCCCATTTTAATTGTTACAAAACTCTTTAACTTTATCTATCTAAACTAGAACGTTTAAACAAATACCAAAAAAACACACACACACAACAACAATTGTTTATAAAGTGTTGCTGCTGCCTCTTCACAACACTTGTTAACAAGTCGTCCGTCCGTCGTTTTTATTGTTTAAACAATAGAAAAGATATCCAAGAATTAATTAAATAATACTATACTAGAGTTATTGAAAATTTTTGTGTTCTATATATTGTTGTATATATTTGTTTATTTATAAATAGAAAATAATAATAAAAACAAAGATAAACTCAAAAACAATTAAATTTACAGTTTAAACCCTTAACGTATTTCTTTTTTTTTTGAAACGAATTGTGCTAAAAACAAAATATTGGACAACTTTTAGTGGATATGTTGACTTTGACTCCGGAGTAGGTATAGTATTTATGAGAATCTTTAGCAAAGATACAAACCACATTTATAGAAGTTACAACTGTTGTTGAACGCTTAATACAAAAATGATCTGTATCTAACAGCGGCATGGAAGCATCCTTCATGTGTCTGCCCATTGCTGTGAATTCCCACATAAGTTGTGATCCAGCAGAAGATGACCTCATTACCCTGCTTAGCTGTTTCAGCTTGCCCAGACAGTCTCACAAAATTATCGAGCTAAATTCACTTGAACTAGAATTGAAAGTTGAATTGAATACATTTTTCAATGGCATAGATATCCCGCTTAGAAAATACCCGTGAGTGTCCCCGTGGGTATCGAATATTTCACTCGGGAATCGGCTAACTAAGTAATTGAGTAACACACGTAATCGCATCATGTCCTGCCAAGTTGGATAGATGTAGAAACGTCGTGCGGACAGAAGGTTTTTTTTCCAGTGAGATAGAAGCTGCTGGAACCGAACTGCAATAATTCTACGGCGATAATAAGTAGATAGCTCGCCATGAATTATTTTCACAGAAAACGGAAGCTGTACTGCTAAATAAGCACGATCTGAAAGCAGCATATTAAACTACGTATTGGTGGCCACGTGATAATTTCACAGAAGGCAAAAAAGTACCGCAGTCGTAGTGGTTGATTCAATTCTGAGATTTGAACAGTACTTGGCAACAGTTGGCGTTAGGACTAGTCCATAATTGACGGCCTGCGGGGCATATGCGAAAAGCCACTGTTTTGTGGAAAAAGAAAAAAGGAAACACTAGCTTGGCTGACCCTATTCCTTCCGCAAGTCCCTGTTGGATTTTCAAAATTTTCGCAGACATTTTTGTGCGCAAAATTTCCAAAAATTAACACACTCACAATAAATACAAGCTGTGTGGCAATCAAATGGCAAACAAAGTGCCTGCAAAATGCCCAATAAATTTAATAAAAATATGAGCAACAACAACAACAACAACAGAAATATTATAAAACTATAATAAACAAAAATTTTGAAAAAACAAAAATCTCGTAAATAATTCAAACATTTATAATAATTTTATGAATTTTAACAAGAATTCTAGAGCAAGAACGAACGAAACGATCGATCGACACGACCTGTAAGTAAAAGTTGGTTGGATTGAATGTGTAAACATACAGAAATAAATCGACAAAAAAACACAAAAACGGCAATAAATTGAGAACAAAAGCCAACAAATCAAGGTAAACAACTAAAAAATCTTAAAAATGATTAATAAATTATTAAGAACAACAAAAACAACAACAACACAACCACCAAGTGCCAATAGTAAAAAACAATAACAACAACAACAACAAAATATTTTTCTAGATTTATTAATAACGCTTGCGTTCGTTCATTCGTTTGCTCAATTCCGTTCCGTTCATATTGAACGTACAATTTTTTGAACAATTAAAACACATTAATGGAATGCATTTCATTTCATTCTGTGTGTGTGCGTGTGGAGTGTGTTTGTTTGTTTAATTGCATTTCGGTCTAAAAATCAAATTTTAAATTCAGTTTCTAAAACTAAAACTAATCGAAACGGTTACGCATGCTCTGCTCTAATTTCCAACCATCAGCGTATTGAGTGCTTTTAGGAACATACCCCATAGTACTATGGACAGCACCAGTCATTTAAACCAGTTTAACGAAATGATTTTCAAAATTGTTATCTAAAAAAAAAGAAAGAATAAATCTGGTTTTTTTCGTTAACCAGTTCCCTCTAAAATGAATGAATGCTTCCCCTTCTTACCAATTGAGTTTTCGCTTTTATTTATTTACACATTATATAATACAGGGGTCGCCACTCAAAGTAGGGAGACCTTAAAAATGTTGTAAAAGTGTTTTCAGAGTTCTTTCTAGAACCAATACTCGGGGGAAGGACCCCTACTACATGCAGTGCATTGTGTTGGGGCTAGAGAAAATAGGTTGTCGGTAAGAGGGGAAAAAAATGATGTAAGAAGCCTTCGCCGTGGTCTAGTAGGTAGTGTGTTGGCTTATTAGACGAAAGGCCCGAGTTCGAATCCCAGGCCAGACATAAAAAAACAAAATACAAAAAGTATTTCTTCGGCGACTTCCTCTCAGCAGATTTCTGGCAAAAACTCTGAGAGTAAAAATTACCATGAAAAGCTTCTCAAAAAATCTGTCGTTCGGAGTCGACTTTAAACTGTAGGTCCCGCCACTCATGTATAAAATTAACGCACACAACATGAGTGGTGTTGAAAAGCTAGGCCGTAATCCAGACTGAAGGGTTGTAATGGCCAATTATGTATGTATGTATGAAGAAGCCTTCTTTCGACAATTAAAAAATATTTTGGGGGTAATTACAGGACTCGTGATTGAAAAAACTACAGGGATCCGCATAATCGCATAATCCGCATTCGCCTCTCACAAGTTCGCTGAAGCCACCAATATAAAGTATCACATGCTACCTTAATACTTAAGCATTTATCAATGCCGCTTCTATTTTCTTTGCACTTCGGTTCCAGGAGCTTCCATCTGCTTGTAACATCTGCTTCTGCTGTCAGAGTGGATTCGATTAAACATATCCAGCTTCGTCCATAAAGAGTCTTGAAAAGTAATTTTTGGTGCCTGCATACTCTTTATTACCTAACCTATTTGTTTCCCCTTTGAATCTTCTTTTAGACACTTAAGAAATATGCTGGGGGCTAATTACAGGACTCGTGATTGCAAAATTTCCATCCTACTTCCTACAAATTAACTTTGATTGTACGAGGTTTTCGATCACAAATTCAACGAACATCGCATTGCATTTTTATGCGCAGAATATCAAGAGTTGTTGACTTCCTAATATTTTCAATCCACCTACTGAGACATTACCTTCAACCTGATCTTTCCTGATCGAAATTGTTCCGATCACGAGTCTCGTAATTAGCCCCCTGATTTCAAGGAACATCATACTGCATTTTTATACACAGAATATCAAGAGTTTTTTACTCCCAAAATACTTTCAATTCACCTACTGAGACATTCTCTTCAACCTGACCTTTTCTAATCGAAATTCTTTCGATCACGAGTCTCGTAATTTGCCCCCTGATTTCAACGAACATCGCACTGCATTTTTATACACAGAATATCAAGAGTTTTCTGACTCCCTAATATTTAAAACCTACTCGCAGTAAAATCTCTTCATCTATGATTCAGACGTCGTCGTCTGCAATTTTTTCCGGAGGATCATTTTTAAATACTTTTTTTTAGTGGAGCGGTTTTCCTCAACAAGTCATAGAAAAAACCTGCAAAATACTTCAAGACTAGCTTCAGCAGCTTGTGCATGCATTACAGAGTTCCAGTTTTGTTTGTCGAAAGTGAGCCTTGGTTTCTAATTGACCCCTAAGATTAAAATAACAATTCCTACAGCGTTTTCTTATAAAATATGTACGTGCAGGTAGTTTAAAGTCAGAATTCAGTCTTAAAAAGCACCATTTTAACGTTGAAAATTGCAGATGCTTAGCTACATTTCATATCCTGAATTTCGTTGGCTCGATTTCGCGGAATGCGGGGATCAGAAAGCTGAGATACGTGTTAATCGAGGAAGCGTTAAACGAACTCAAGTTTCGTTTGGGACTTAGCTAACTAATCACTCCAGCATATAAGTTAATTCGTCTCTTGCTTTATGCAGACATTGCCGTTCTCCATGGCTTGTGTCTGTCTTAGCTGCGATCGCTTGTCGTATCCATACGTCCACTTTGTTGACTTATATTCAGAGTCTCATATACTATCGGTGCTGGATTCTTTGAGCCACGAGGAAATGTGAAACGAACTCAAGTCTCGTTGGGGACTCAGCAAACTAAGCACTCCAGCATATAAGTGAATGCGTCTCTGTATTGAGTAGCATTATCTGTGCCTTATAGAGACATTTCCGTTCTCCATCGTTTGAGTCTGTGTTAGCTGCGATCGCATGTCGTGTCTATACGTCCACTTTGTTGACCTATATTCAGAGTCTTATATACTATCGGTACGTATTTTCTTTGAGCCACTCGTTTTCGTTCGATTAATATCGACATTTTTTGATGTCGCTGTTAATCGATAACTTTGCAAGTTGCATCAATTACTTGCAGTCCCCATACTAAAGCACCATTTGATTAGCAGAGCAGTATGAAGTTATTTACACTTTCAACGCCGATCCCTGTAGTTATTATTTTTATTTCAATTCGTGTGTGAAAGGGATCGGGTTGGGGTTTCTTTTTGTATTCACTTTATGACACAATAATGACAGTATTCGATGACATAAAAATATCGTCTTTTTTGAATATACGTTTACGTTGTTTTTGTTTTTATAAGTATTTGTTTGTTTGTTTTTTTTATCGCAATCTTTACAATATTGAGATAAATTTTTTTAAACAATCGATTTATTTATAATTTAATAATATCTCGTCATTAATAAACATAAATTTCTGTATATATATGTGTGTGTCTATGTCTATTTCAAAATATTTCTTTTCAATGTCTCATAAATATTAGACAAAAAAGGCTTGTTTCCATAAATATGTAAAAATACCCCGATTTTATTTACAAAACAAAAAAAGAAGAAACAAAGTTTTAAATAAAAATACGCGGAATAAATTATTGATTAAAACAAAAGAAACTGTGTATGGAATTACCAGGTGATTGCAAATAGCATAAGACGCCAAGGTGGCTGACGGGAGCCGGAACTCCGTCAAAAAACTGCAACACATGTGGGATGTCTGTGAAATAGTAGCAAAGAAAACCCAGTTCCAGTTCCACTATAGAGCTGAATATTGAGGCTAACAATAGCCGTAGAAATCGCCGTAGGCTAGTAGGTAGTGTGTTGGCTTGTTAAACGTCAGGCCATAATCAAAACGAAATATGCACTTCTGGCATAAACTCTGAGGTTTCACGCAAGAAATCTGTCATTCGGCATCGTCTTTAAACTGTAAGTTTCGCCACTCATGTATAAAATGAACACACAACATAAATGGTGTGAGAAGCTAGATTTTAATCCTGACTGAAGGGTTGTATTGACCAATTATGTATGTTTTTTTTTTATAGATATGCGAGCTAAAGGCTGGGAATCTTCAAAAGACATTGGTAGCCCGGTCTACACAATGTGCACGATTCGCCTCAAGACTTACTGTCGGCTTGCTAAACGCATACCTACTAAACCCAACCAAGTTCTTCACACTTCCGTCACGAGTGCTGCTATCCATTTCTGCTGGTCTTGCTCTCTCTATTATCCTCTGTAGTACTAGAACTTCCTTCGGGAATAACCATACCGCATTCCAGTTTTCGCATGATGCTATCATCAGGTTAAGTACGTTATCGGAAGCCATATGGGATCCGATCGTCCTCTCCAGGAAATTTCGTCGGTATTCGTAGCGCGGGCAAGTCTGTGTCATACAAAAGTACTCTATCCTTAAAGTAGTCCATTATGAGTTCCATCAAATATCTAGGTACGCCCCTCTCATCAAGTGCAGCCAGGGTGGCGTCCCAATCTGCCGAATTGAAGGCGTTTTTGACGTCCAGGGTGATGATTGCGCAATACTCCTTATCACCCTCAAACCAGCGGTCACCGCTGATGGCTTCCTTCGCTACGGTTATGACCGCCTCCATTGGAGCGCCCTTTTCGGAAGCCAAATTGGCGATCCGACAGGCCATCTCTCTCTAATATCATTTAGAATCTTACCAATTATGTATGCATGTACGTATGTGTGCGAACACATATGTATGTTTGCCTTGAAACATGACGGAGATTCTGAATCCCGTACTAGTCCCCCTCAGTTCATCAGCAATGAAATATCCAAAGATATTTCTGTAACCTGGATCTCATAAAAGAGTTACCTTTGAATGAAATGAAATTTGTCTGCAAAATTCCTGACATTTATGGAATAGAATGGTCAGTGCAGTGACGTTCATAAGAGGCTTGTTAGCAGCTTGACAGTCCTACTAAATTAAAAGATTTTCAGAGCAAATCACTTCACATAAGAATATGTCCATGATCTCTGCCTAGACACGCGTGCGGTTAGGCGTGAGACTACCTACCGTAGCCTACACTGCCCAACATTTAGAAAGACTTTCTCAGGCAGCCCTAATATATTTAATATATGACATCCTAACAAACTTTGACGACTGCCTTAACGTGTCATGACTTTTTAACACATGAACTTTCTGAAGTGTTATGGCCTCCATTAGCCACACAACTAATTAAGTCACACATCTTCCGACAAGACATACGGGAACTCATTATTTATGCCCACATAAGAACGCGAGAGTGTGTGTGTGTGCATAAGACAGACAGACTTATCGTTTTAACTTTTTCTTCTTTCCATTATTAATTTATAAATAAATCATTAGCGGATATAATTAACAAATAAATAACAAGAACAGCAACAACAGCAACAACAAAAAAATAAATAAATTGCTTAAACACAGGTGTAAATGTGTCAATAAATGAAGCAAAGTGAACAAAACAAGCAAAAATCATATGAAATTTTAATTGTTTTCGAAAGGGGAAGGGCTCCCCCCCGTTAGCACTCGTTTTAACAAAATAAAGTGTAAATACATACATAGTTTGAAAACAAAGTCAAAATTTAATTAAAACACGTGAAAAATCTTTGAAAATAAAACGTAAATTTTAGATTTTCTACGAACGAGAGAAATGAAATGCCAAAACGCCACATTGAGAGGGAGAAGAAAATTAATGTGTTAAAACAGTCAGTTACACAGGCAGATAGAGAGACAGACAGACAGACAGTGAGCTTTCAGTTTAAATTAACAAACGATAATTATTATACAAAAACGTAACAACAGCAACAATAACAACAACAATAATAGAAGCAACAATAGCTGTAGCAGTCACAGTAACAAAAATAATTCGCAATTCGCTTTACATTCTAACAACAACAACTATAGCTGACTGACTGATTGTGTGCATGAATAAATGAGTGACAGAGTAAGTGAGTGCCAGTGTGAGTGCCAAACTGACTGACATTTTGTAATTAAGTTGGTTAAGTAGTAAGAACACACACAGTACATACACCAGACAGACAAGATCTGTTAAAGTATTAATTTTTTTTTCTACGCCCAGTTATCTGCAACTATGCCTAGGTACATATGTATCTCTAACAGCAATGACTACAGCTTTATTTGGTGGTGTGAGAGGAGGTTTATTTTTAGCTTTTTTTTTAAACGAAAATTCCTCTTCTTCTTCTACTGCTTCTTTTTATTATTATTTCTATATGGTACATACTTAATGCTCTTAAGAGGCATGAATTGTCATATGGTAGGAGTGGTAGGAAAATTTCTATATAATTACATGTTCCTACAGCATAACGTCTTAGTGGTGTTGTAAAAGTCTCAGAGATATCTACAATACCGTACGAATTCTCTCTGGTGATTTTATAAACTATTCAGCAAGCTGAATAGACATTTGCTTGGGAACATAGTGATATTAAGGTTTTAACAAGTTAATTTAACAAGAACTCATTAAGTCAGCTAGCTGAATAGGAGTGCTTTTTTTTATTAAATACAAAATATTACAATTAAAAGTTATTATATAACTGAAATTATCTTATAAAGTATGTATTCAGCTAGCTGAATAGATAATTTACTCTAAAATTTGATGGTATTAATGGTTTAACAGGTTAATTTAACAAAAATTCACTAATTCAGCTAGTAGAAGCTTCTCTTTAAAATCTTTTCTAAAGAAAATATATTCCGAGTAAGAGTTATTATAACCCACTTTATAAAGTATTCAGTTGGCTGAATAGACGGTTTAGCCCTTACATTTTGTGGTATTGAAACTTAAACAAGTCAACCAAAAGAGAATTTATTAATTCAGCTGGCTGAAAAGAAGTTTTTTCCATCAAACGTTACTATGTTAAAGTTTTAATGAGCTAATTCATCAAGTATTCCTTAATTCAGCTAGCTGAATAGAGATTTTTTCATGGAATTTACAGTCTTACAGATTGATGTCACTTTTTACAAAAAAATCTGTTAAAATTTATAATTTTAAGCTTTCAGAAATACAACATTTCTGATAAAATTTATAATCTAGGGTTTGAGAAATGGTATTACTCAAAAAGTAGCAATTCAGCTAGCTGAATTCATCATTTGGAATAAAATTTATAGTTTTAAGGTATAAAGAACAGTATTACTTAAAAATGTAGCAATTCAGCCAGCTGAATTCAAAGTTTTTAATTGAATTAATAATTTTTAGTCTTTAACTACTTACGGTATTCACACGGTATGTATTCAGCAAACTGAATTTAAATTTTTCAGACACTTTTTAACTTGTAATTTTGATACTGACTCATATCCCGGAAGAAGAAGAAGAAGACGCTTTACGTATCGTTTATTTTGATTAAAAGTAAGTAACTTTAGGAAAATTTTTGGTTGTCTTTGATTGAATCATGAATTTTAATAGTTGTTATAACTTTTAGAATGGATACGTTAACCTTGCTACGTGGGTTAGGCGGTTAGGTTGTAAAGTTGCACTTTTTCTTCAATGGAAATTTTTTTTGAGCAGTTTTGCTCATTCAAAACTGTTTCATATTTCTTTTGTTTCTGTTTTTTTCGTTTTTTATTTTTAATTTATTTTCCCTTGTCAAATAAGACAGACGCTATCTTATCACATGATTTCATTGTTTTTTCTGTCGCGTATTTTTTTGTTTTGTTTTTAATTCAGTTAATCAAAGAACACTTAGACGTTGTATAAAGTGATTATGATTCAGAACAATTCCAAGATCAGTGGTAATTAAAGTTTATTTGTGAAATATTTTTTTTTTGATTTTTTCTTTTCTCGGGAAAGTACCAAAAGTTATAATAAAGCTGGAGACTTACAATACCAGTAAACTTTGCTAATGGTGATGTTAGTGTAGGGTAACGTTTGAAAACTCTCCTACTAACGGTGATGGTATTGTATTTACCGTTAGCAATAACTTTTTTTTTTATTTGCGTTTATAAACGAAGCTGCTTAACTTTAAGCCTGTTTTAGTACAAATTTTATTTTATTATGCTTTTTAAAGCAACCCATTTGACTTTATTTTTCTTTTTTTCTTTTAACAGACTGTATATCCCAGCAAAATTTTTGATTAACAAAATACATATATTGAAAAAAAAGGGAGACAAAAAGCCTTCAATTTTTGAAGCGAGTAGAATTATGTTGTTGATATAGAGGAGATCCTTGACATGTTGGCCGATACTACACGTTATTTGTTGCTCCAGTTTGACTATGTTCACAAGCAAGCAAACAAGACATCCTTGTTTAACATACCGTACTATATGTACCTTTATAAGAACATTGTTCTAAAAACTTTTGCTGGGTTATAATAATTGTTTTCCGTTTCTTTTCCATTTTCAGTTCAGGAGAACTAAGAGTCCCCCCTTTTTTATAGCAAATTTTGCAATTTCTTGTTTGTTGTTTTTCTTTACATTTATTGTTGTTGTTGCTGTTGTTTTTTTATTGTTAAATAGAATAACAGGTGATTTAAGTTTAATGTGCCATTTTTATTTACACACATACACACACAGAACTCTTACATTCGCATACTTATACTGCCTGCACAATAACTAAATAAGAAGAGTGCACCATAGTACAGTTTAGAGAGTAAACACAAATACAAACCGCTTCACTCACTTCAATACGTATTTATTCTATTATTTTGTACTATTTACACGTGTGTGTGTGTTGGCCTATGTGTGCCTACAACAAGAAGAAACTGTGAATCTTGCCGAGAGAGAGCACTTGAGTTTTCTCAAGAATAGCGAACTTTCCAATGCAATCAGAAATTCATGCAACTCACTGACATTTGCACAGACACAGGCATAATATATCCCATTGAGTCGTGTTTATTATGGTTTTGTATGATGATTTTTCTTACATAGAGAGAACAAAATAAGAAATAAAAGAGAGCAAATATAACAACAACAAGTAGAAGAAATAGAAATTGGAATAACAAATAAATGTGAAACAATTTCCTCTTTTAAAGCATTTGTAGGCCTACAAAGAAATGAAAAGAAGAGAAGAGGAACAAAAGAAAAAGATGATCCGAAATGAGAGCTCTTAAGAAACTCTTTGTATTTAAAATTTATTGTAAAATAAAAATCTCCCAAGTTAAGGAGTACGAGCGTTATACGCTTTTCTTTATTTGTTTACTTATGTTTTCTAGAACGATGACGACGAAGTATGGTCAGTCGCTCTGCAGTGTAAAGTTGCAAAGTCTATACCACACTTCGATTGTTGCGAAATGGTTAAGCCAGAGCATCTGTGTAATTGTTCTCTCCTCTATTAGAAATTTCATGAACATCTTGATGTAGCTTTTTAATATGAATTTTGTTTGTTTGCCTACTTATAAGCTACAACAAAACAAATATTTATACCAGCCCCTCGTCCTCAACCTACTTGTTCGTAGACCTCATTGCAATATCGCACGTATATTATTTATTTTTTTCTTTGTTATCAATCCCTGTCGAACATTCGAACGCGTTATGTCTTCATTAATTTTCTTATTTTGAAAGCGTTTAATAATAGTTTTAGCACCTGATATCGATAATTTTTTTCGTTTGCTTCTATAGACAGCCCGTTGAATAAATGTATGTATACCGAGTAAATATTAAAAAAAATATATTTTTTCCACATATTGTTGTTGTAATAAACACCTACAAACTAAACTGTTTCAGTCAGTCATTTATACCCCTCTTTCTGTTATTGTTGTTCTGTTTTTAATGTAAAGTATTATAAGCGATACTCTATGGAAGTATTATATGCAACCTCCTCAACCCACCTTGGACTGAGTGGTTG
This sequence comes from Sarcophaga rosellei, assembly GCA_930367235.1. Lineage (NCBI taxonomy): Eukaryota > Metazoa > Arthropoda > Insecta > Diptera > Sarcophagidae > Sarcophaga > Sarcophaga rosellei. Next base: position 5,660,386 of record OV884020.1, on the reverse strand, counting down.
AATGAGTTGCGCTATTGAATTTGGTTTTATTTTTTTTTTTTTTCTTTTTAAGATTTCAAATAAAGGGAAACAAATTTATCAATCACAAGTGTCATGCAACACAGTTTAACAAAAAATAACGATAACAACAATTGCTATTGAAATATAAAAAAAAATATATAACGAACAGGAAAATAAATTATCGCAACAAATTTGTAGATACGGTCACATTAAAAAAAAAGAGAATAAATTGAACAACAAAAAAAAAACGATTGCATAACTTATCGATTAGCAGATAAAAAATATTGTTGGGATTCTCGATTGTGTTATAAAAGAAGATTTGGATTTAGAACTGTGGCCCACTCTATTATTCATAGAATGAGCAGTTCAGGAGTAACACATTTTCCTATGGTTAAGCCCAGCCTAGTCGCTGTAGCCTAGTAGGTAGTGTGTTCGCTTGTTAGACGTAAAAGCCAGGGTTCGAGCCCTACCAGACATCAAAACGAAATATGAAAAAAAAAAATATTTCCTCGGCGACTTCCTCTCAGCAGATTTCTGGCAAAAACTCTGAGAGTAAATAAAATTGTCACGAAAGGGTTTCTCAAAATTTGTCGTTCGGAGTCGACGTTAAACTGTAGGCCCCGCCACTCAAGTATAAAATTAAGACACACAATTTGAGTGGTGTGAGAAGCTAGGCCGTAATCCTGACTGAAGGGTTGTAATGGCCAATTATGTATGTAAGCCCACACGTAGCCACGTGGGGGTTTACACTGAGAATCCTTGTGATAGATTATCCCTTTAGAATACATACTCTGTCTAAATGAAGCGTCCAAATAACTGTCACATTATTTTTACAATTAAATTTATACGTTTTCTTTGTGTCTTTTTCCAAAAACTAAACGAACAGGCCTATTATTATCTCGATAGAACACACAATTTTATTAAGATTATGACCCAATTTCTTGGCACAATATTTGACCGCAAATTAAAATTAAATTAATAAAAACAACAACAACAACAACAACGACCTGAAACGTTTTTTCATTCTTTATTTTTGTATTTTTTCTTTCTTCCATTCACACTTTGGAGTGTTGTTTTTTGCTTTTGTTTTGCTTTCCTAATACAAGTATGTATTGTGGTGTGAAAGATTCACTTGCAATATGTTTGCTCTCTCTTGCTCTTTAGTTCTTCTTCTTTTTTTATTTTGTTGTTGGTGTTATTTTATTATTGTAAATAAATGAATGAACAAATGTTTCTATGAATGAATTCTATTTTTAAATAAAATATAAGAATACACATGAATTTTAGTAAAAAAAAAAATAATAATAAAAAATAACAAAAAGTTGCGTCAATTAATAAAAAAAAAGCACGAACAGAAATACACAACAAAAAACTTTATAACCCCACTTATTAACGCTGTTAAATGATGGAAAACATAAGCCCACAAAAATAACAAATATAAAGAGAGAGAGAGAGAGAGACAGAGCGAGAGATAGCATGATGTTATTGTTGTTATTGTTTTTCAACAAATCATTGTTATAAACATTAACTTCATAATTATAATTACCACCATTGTTATCTCCACTATTATACGCTCCCTCTCTCTCTCTCTCGTTTTAACTCTTCCTTTCTGTTGAAAGCTAAATAAAAACATGATATTTTCTAACAAACAAACAAACTTTAGTTGTGGCTCCCTTAACCATACACAGACACTCTAATATATATTTTTTTTTCTTTGCAGTTTGTTTTGTTTACAAAAAAAAAAATAGTATCAACAAGATAATTTCTGTTTTGCTTAAATTATTTCCCATTGTTTGTTATTGTTATATTTGCGGCAATGGCAATAGCAATAGCAATAGCAAAAACAATTACATTTATTATTGTATTTCATGTGTTTGTCATTCTCTGCACCTTTGCTATCTACAACTCTCCCTCTCTCTCTCTCTCTGAGTGGTCTTAAACAATGTGGTTTGCTTTTAATATTTAAAATATGTACTAACCAACACTGCTGCTTCTACTCTATTACCAATACTAACACTACTCTGCCACCTACAAACTTTACAAAGAGTAAGAGTAAATAAATAAACAACAACAACAAAAAACAAACTTGTGTGCAAACATCTTTTTTACTGCATATTGGTCCTTTGTTCATCCCAGCCTGTACGGGGAGTTTTAAATTATTTTTAACTAGCTGTACCCTGCGCGCTTTGCTGCACTACAAACTAAAATAAATTTGAAGGAAAGACATTAGACAAATATCCAATTAAGTTTGAATCATTTTATTGATTTTGTTTCCCGTTGTCCAGATGATTCAGACGAACGGGCCTGAGTAGTACGCATTCGATCAAGTGATTCATTGTTCAAGTGATTCATGCGAACGGATCTGTGCGGCATGTACTCGAAGATTTTTCAGTCTCAATGCTGATTCTGAGGCTAGTAATGCTCTTTTCTTTTCTTTTCAACACAGGATCAAATGCACAGTTTACGATTTAATTAATTTCGAAGAATTTTCAGTGGCGCCACCTGTCGGAAATTGGTTATACCAACTTAGAAACCTTCGTCGGCTCATGCGCAACAACTTTGCTAAAGATTAAATGCATAGTTTACGATTCCATAAAGTACATTCATTTTTATATATATAGATAATTTAAACTTGAAAAAAAAAATAAAACAAAAGTCTACGAATTTACTTTTGGTTATATTTTTTCTTATTTGGTGAATTTTTTCACAAATGTTGGTTACAAAATTTTTTTCTTTCCCTTCTATCTTTCCCCCCGCGTCGTTCTTTACACTTTATTTTCTTTGGTTTTATACATCAGGAATCATAGATAGCATACTTTAGGGGTAACTATGCGTATGAGTAATATATTTCAAATGCAATTAAATATTAAGTATGTAGTATGTAGTATACATGGGCATGGCCCCTCGCTCATTTGGAATATCAACATAAAAAGTAGCCTATAACTCCTTCCAGACATACAGGAAGATACTGTGAAAATTTCAAGAAAACCGGTTCAGCCGTTTAGTCGTCTATAAACTTCAAACATACAAACATACAATCAAACACACACTCATTTTTATATATAAGATTTCAAAGCAAACCAAAATACATATTTAAAGACTCGAAAACAAAATGAAATGCTTTAGAATGGTGTTGCAATACCGGGTTACTCGTTTAGTAGTTTCAAAATCGCCATTTTGACGAGACTGTCGGCTGTTAAATATTTTTCATTTGAAATGCCATTTATTTACTGAATGGTTTGCCATTTACGAATATGGAATACATAGTTTAATAATCATGGAAAGCTTTAACATAGTTCAAACTGACTACAGAACTGTTAAAGCAATCCTAGAAACTTTTCGCGTATTAGGCTGTGATTATGGTCGTCGTAATGCTCCAAACAAGCAAGCAAATTGGCAAGATTATTAGCAAATTTCAAGATACTGGAAGCGTTACAGATGTCTACACTTCTGTGCATCATCACAATGTACACTGCCTGACAGAAAATACAGCTTCTGTTATTGAATTTGCTCATTCTATGGGGTACTTTACAACCCCATTGGGCCGATTATTATATGAATTATTTTGTATTTGAATATGCATGACCCCCCATTTAAAGTCTAACTCAAGCACAACTTAAAGCTGGCTGAGTATTCACAACTTCTTAGATAAACTGTTACAGCAACAAACTTTCAAAATTTTCTTCATCAAAAAATCTGTTTTCGATTGCTTGCTTGTGTAGTTCAGAGAACCCAGAAATGATTGTGCATATGCCATTGCACCCCGAAAAAGTGACTGTTTGGCTGAGTTTAGAGTCTGAAAGTGTAATTATGCCGAATTTTTGTCGAATATAATCGCGGAAAAACAACCGTTACTTAATTCAAAGAACTAAGGCTGCTTAAATAACCGATTTTCTTGATCTACAATAGTAGCTAGCGAACTATACAGTACCTGGCTTCACATAACACTGCATATTTTAGCTTTATTGCATGGAAAGCTACTTGAAAGATTGCTTTCATGTTTTGAGGACGTCAACTAGCGAACTGGGTAACTAAACGCATCCGTGGGGACACGTTGAAGACTATATCTATGCGGTTAATCTTTTGACATTGGAGTATTTCAAAATCAATATTCGTCAAGTTATCACCGGGGTAACGTAAAAAAAAGAAAACCAATCCTGACATGATTTTTTAAATGCAAATCTTTACTTTTAAGCGTAAAAAATTTTTCAAATCCTTTTATTTTTAATTGTGATAACATTTCATAAGAACTTACCTTACCTATTAAGAACCTCTGAAATTTCATATGAAATTCACTATTTCTTTTTGCTCGACGCCAAAAATTTGTTCCATATTAACTGTATAACAACAACAACAACAACAATAGAACAAAAAAACTTACTTCCAAAATGTTTCCATAACACGCAATTATAACGGCGACGAAACAAAAAACAACCACAACTCGTTAAAACTCTTAACGTATTGCATTATACTGCTCTGCCTATGTAGGGGGGGCTCCCCATTATATAAAACAAAAACAATTGCCGCAAAATAGGAACACAGCAGTAATACAATACAAGCAAAAGTACAGAAAAGAAAAAAAAAAACATGCACACTGTAAACAATAAAACGGCAGTAAAATAAAACAACAACAATAATAATGCTACATGCACTGCACAAACAACAATGGCAACCGCCTATAGGTAAACATTTATAACAGAATTTCCGTTGTTGTGTTGTTAAAATTATAAGCAAATGTATGTAGCTCTGTGTATGTGTCTGTGCGCCAAAGTTGAACAAAAACTCGAAGTCGAAAAAAAAAAATGCCGCATATACACCGGCTTTCATACCACCCATCCTAGCTACATAGTTTTTACAAGAGTTTGTTGTTTTTCTTCTTATTGTTTGAGAATAAAAACATTGCATTGTTTACCAACAAGTACTAAGGCAGTGGGATAGAGAGAGAGTGAGGGACCAAGAGAAAAATAGAGAGAGAGTAACAGGGAGTAAGAGTAATTGTTTTTGTTCTGTGTGTTTATTTGAAGTAATAGTACCATCTACCGTTAAATAGTCAGAGTTTGCTTTAGGTAGAACAATGAATTTAAGAGAGCACGAGTGATGGAAATTTGAGTGTATACTCTTAAAAAAATTTATTTTGAAAACAAAAAGAGATAATTTATGGGTTATTGAGGGTAAATAAAAATGCCTTGTACTGTGAATGGGAAGGTTTTTAAATTTTAGGCTGTGATTTTGATAATGAATTAAAAATTTTGAAAATAAATAAAGTAGTGGCCTCATTTGTAATGTTCTGATACACCTTCTGACCCTTTCGATTTTATACAATGTATTGGATCAATTCCGTTGTAGTTCTTATGACCAAGCTTTACGATTCATTCAAGTGTATTGGTAGGGTTTTCAACGTTACACTGTTAAAAAAAAATGTTTCTTCAGCCCTAACAATCATTTTGCCTTTAAAAGCCCGCAATATTTTTTATTTTATTTTATTTTAAACCATTGCTTGTATTTCTTTTAATTTTATTTCTTTTTAAATCTATTGTTATTGTATTAATTTTTTTCTTATTTCCGCAAAATAAATAATTATTCAAATTCCCTTTAATTTTACAACAAATCCCCCTTATTTCCTTTACTTTATTGATATTCCTTCAATTGCTAACAACTCTGCACACAACCTTGATTTTCTCTTGCTCCCATACACACACACACACACTCGCGCTCTCTCTTTTATTATAATTGTATAGTTGTACGACCACCATTCATTAAATGCAAATGCAGTATGTGATGCATTTATCATTGTTTACGAGCAGCGGAAAAAGGAAATTGTTTTGCAAGTAACCCAAAGCCAAAACAAGTAATAATAATACACTCAACCATCTACACATACATTTATAGTAAAGTTAGGAGAAATGTTCTCTTTGATAAACACTTGTTTGCAAAAACAACAACACGTGTAGTCAAAGCATTCCCCGTATGATTCTCATTTATAATATAATAACTTGATTGTTTATTGCGCATGATTTGCTAATTCGTTCACTGAGAGTAATGCACAGCGAGAGGCAGAGAAAGAGAGCATATGTATAAATACAGAGAGTAAATTATTATTTGTTTACATTTTTGCCTTGTGTTTGTAGTTATAAAGGTTTGGATACTACTTTATTGGCGCCCACTTTATAGACCAAGTAATATGCAGCAGTACGAATTGTTATTGTGTTTACCTATCTACCTCCCTGTGTGTTTTGTTTGTATTGTACATGTCGTGCTGTAAGGGATTTTCGCAAAGTAGAAATAGTTTTTGGTGTTTTTTCTTGTAAGGTGGTCAGTTGTTAATTTTCTGTTGTTCAATTCTTTTAATTACAACGTGTTTTTTATATACATTTTGTTACTGTTGTTGTAAGTTGTTAATGTTGTATTTCTGTATATTTTGTTGTTGTTAAACTGGTCTCTCTATTTAATGTCTCTGTGTGTGTTCATAGAAAAAGCAATGATCTCCGTGTGTGTGCTTTTGCCTACTAAGAGTAATGAATGAATTTTGAATTTGTTTGTTTGAGCATATGAAAGAGAATATACTAAGTACATATACATAGGTGTATGAGAGTGCGTGTGTTTGTGTGTTTTTATTTGTTGTTGACTTTCCTTTTGCTTTGCGGCAAAAAAACAAACTTTTTTTTAGTCTTTAAAGCGCATTTGAAGCGTAAAAGTGCACGCATTGTTCCATAACATTGCAAATTTCGGTGTTTAAATTACTTTTCAAAAAATTTATCACAAAAAAAAGAAAAATGCAAAAAATTTAAAACGAAAATATTTTCGTACAATAACAAAAAGCAAGAAAATTAAAAAAAAAAAAACAATTTTTTTCTTTAAAAAAAAATGGAAAATATTGTTTAAATTCCTTAAAAAAAAAAAGAAAGAAAAATATTTTTGAAAAAAAAAAAGTATATTTTCACGTGATATGTTGTGTTAGTGCAAGCCAAAGATAAGATTGTTGTGTTTATTTTTTTTTCGTTCATTCGTTCTTTGATGGCTGTTTGCTTGGCTGGCGTTTGCTTGTCATTTATACACGGTGTTTTAAATTTAGAAATTCGGCACAAATAATAATAATAATAATAATCGCTTTATAACACACAAATATGCCATTTATTATAGCTATTTGTTGTTGCTGTTGCTGTCTAATTTGCCGCCGCTATCTGTAAAGAAAACCACAAGCAGCAAAAATATTTTGTTTTTTTCCTTCTTCTATTTTTTTTTCTATCAATTTTACTAAAAACAAAAATAAGAAAAAAAGAAACCAAAATTTAAGGTAAATTTTAAAAGATTTATTACTTTTCTCTTTTTAATGATAATTATGATACTCTGCTTGTATTATTAACGGTTTAAAATAACTGTCTTCTTTAATGCTGCAACTCTTCTCCGTTTTAACAACTTATAATTAGCTGTTTAGCCTCTAATAATAAATAAATAGTTTTGTAATGAGAGTGGCAGTAGCAGTAGTAGTAGTAGTATTGACAAGAACATGTTTATGCTTGTTATTGCTATGTTTTCTTGGAGTAGAGTAGAATTATAGTTGTTGTTTTCCTTTTGAAAATTGTTTTTGTTGTTTACCAATTGATTTCCTTTGATAGTCAACATTTCCCACTTGTTTTTCTCTCTTTAGACTTCCACTTCAATTGTTATTGTTTTTTATTTTTTTCCCCTTTAAATTCATTCTATTTAAGTAAACATCACAGGATGATGATGTTCGTATTGGTGTTGCCGTTGTCGCTTTTTTACGTTTGCGTGCCTTTATTTTGTTAAGGGAATAGCGCGTTGTTTTTTATTTTCTCTTTTGATATGGCTATGGGGGCTTTATTTTTTTTTATTCAGCGAAATTTCATTGACAAAAAAGAAAAAAAAAATAAATAAAATAAAAACAAATTAATCAATCGCCTGTGAAGATAAAAAAGCAAAAAATAAAATAAAAAAAGAATAAAAAATAACTTGGAAATATTTGTAAGCAAAAGAATTATTGCTTTAAAAACAAATTTATTGAACAAACATTTTAAATTGTTTTTTTTTTTTACTTTTTTTTATTATTAAATAAAGTTAAGGATGGGTAAGCATGAAATTGAAGGCTTTATTTAGCAAACTTAATTTGTTTGGCTACGTTTTATTATTTGGAAAATAATTTCATTTTATTATGCTCGCCTCTTTTGAAAGTAAAATTGAATAACGTATAAATAAAGCTATGGCTACAATGAACTCGACATTTTGACAGCTAACTGGGTATCAGAAATTACTCTAATGTCTTCTACAGAGATATTTTCTTTCTGAATAATCATCAGTGCAACTAGCAAGTTCAGTAGTCTTATTAAGTGATCTGCACCAAGAAAAGATGTCTCCAGTTATAGCTCCATCCAGTTTTGAAGCCTCCTTGAAGATCTGTAAGAAGTGTTTACGATTTTCTAGTTCACTTTTATTTGGAATGGACGTTTTACACTTCTTCGAGAAGTCATAGCTTTATATTATATAATAAATATGCCAGAAAGTTACCAATAATATTATTATACTTGAACAATCAGTATTCGATCCTTGCCATTATCCAATCGCCCAGAGATGTTTAACAATTTTTAACAATTTTGATGCATTTTTTTTGTGTTTAAACATTTCATTTTGAGATTTCTTTTTTAAAGATATCAGACCTGAGGTTTGAACTCAACGCCAATGTTGTAGTAAGAAAACACATCACTCAGTAGACTATGGCTACTACAAGGTCTTAAAACCATAAATAGTTTCTTCTTTTTAAATTTTTAAATACAGATCAAAAAACAGTGGCTTAGCTGGCAAGGGACCTTGCCCTATAACTGATATAGCATTTTATAGCCTTCTTTAATAGCTTAGATCTCCGGCTGAAAGGCTTTTAAGTTATCATGAAATTGTAGTGAAAATTCAAGTCGTTCTCGATTTAGAAAACACTTGATCTGCGAAGCCACTGACGGACACACATACTACCCACTAGACTACAATGGGTTAATTACATAAAAAATTTTATATTTCACACATACATACATACATAATACATAGTTGGCCATTACAACCCTTCAGTCAGGATTACGGCCTAGCTTCTCACACCACTCATGTTGTGTGCCTAAATTTTATACTTGAGTGGCAGGACCTACAGTTTAACGTCGACTCCGAACGACGGATTTTAAGAAACTTTTTCATGGCAGTTTTATTTTCTCTCAGAGTTTTTGCCACAAATCTGCTGAGAAGTAGTCGCCGAAGAAATATTTTTTTCATATTTCGTTTTGATGTCTGGCCTGGGGCTCGAACTAGGGCTTTACGTCTAATAAGCGAACACACTATCTACTAGACTACGGCGACAACAATTTTATATTTCAAGGCCTATGTAATGCTTTATTATTAAAGAAATTAAAAAAATGAAATTTACTTATTTTAACGCTATATACATATGTAGAAAATAATGTCCTCTTCTGTTAGAAATTTATTTCGTTTTATAGAAACTTAATTTATATAATTAAACAGAACTTAAAGCCTCTAAAATGTATTTTAATACGCATAGCATACTTTAAATCAGTACAACTGCACAGCAACACTGTTTTCTTGAATCGCTTTAAATCTTTAAAAATCTAATAACACTAATAACTCCATTGAATGAATGACGAGAGCTCCTTACAAATTTTTACACTCTTTTTTTTAACGCTCTTTATTTACAGTCACTTAGCATCTATTAACCTAAGAAAAGAAGAGATCAAGACAAAGAGAAAGTGTTTAATTATCATTAAATGACTACAACGGCAACGACAACAACAACAATTATAAATAATCACTGTCATCTTTAATGTCATCATATTTCAATGATACCTTTTTCTCCCTCTCTACCTCCTTCCCTCCTTCTCTCCCTCTGACTCAATTTTGTAGAAATAAAATAAAAAAAAAATCTTGATAAACTTTAATTTTATTGGTTTCTTTTGTCGGTTTGTTTGCTTTCACTTAAACATGGGTTTTGTAAGACAAATCTCTATGTGTGTGTGTGTGGGTGTGTTTGTGAGAGCATGTTTTTGTGTTAAACACAATAAATAAATTTAAAACATGATTCACTTTACTGTTAAATAATATATAAACAGAGAGAGAAAGAGAGAAAAGACAAAGTAGAAGTACAAGAGCACATTACAATATTACAAATGACAAGTCGAGACAATGACAACAATGAGACAACGACAACACGACAGTTACAACCACAAACAAGCAGGCAGGCTACGGCTGGCATCTGTAAAAACAACAACAAAAATCTTTTTTCGTTTATTTTTTCAATTGTAAAGTTAAATGTTTTTAAACTTTAACTTTTGTGTGTAAGTGTAAGTGTGCGCTCATGTAACATAGTGCAGGAGTTTGTGTTAAATGAGTAAATCTGTATGAGTATGTGTGGCTTTATATAATATAATTTGAGTGTTTGAAAGTAAACAATGTTCTCCCTCTCTCTCCGTTTTGTCAGGTTGTACGGTAAATACGAGTATAGCCATCCTCCAGCTGGTAGTGGATGGCAAAACATGAAAAGTTAATGCCACAAAAGGCATATGGATTTGGTTGCTTTTGCTACTATTCCTGCCTGCCTGTCTGCCTGCCTGGAGGATCATTTGAAAGGCTTTACAATGTGACACAGTAAATGTTTTTAATTACATTCTGTCCGAATGTTTATTTTTAATTTTAAACACACACATTCAAACACACTCTCTCTCTCTCTTTCTCTTTTTCCCCTTCTTTCTGTTTATTTGTAATTATTCTTGTTTTGTATTTGTGTGTATGTGTGTGCTTGCATAGGCTTTTAACTTGTTTTTGAAAATTTTTATTTCATTTTATTTGTATGAGTGTGCGTACGTACGCACAGTCTGTGTGTTCAAAGAGACTTAAAGTTTAGGAAGTCAAACAGAGAAAACAAGTGAAACAAAACAAAAAACGACTTTTTAAGCCACCAAAAAACGGTAAACATTAGCCAACAGGAGGTCATGTCGGAAATGACTTTTCATTTTACTGTGTGACATTTTTACAACACAAATGCTTGTATTTAAACAAAAAATAAATATAATTAAGCTCAGCTAAAGTTGTCATTATAAAACAGCAAGAGGTATTGGCTGCTAGGGACAGTTGATGTTGGTAGTTAATGAAATTCAACCTAAAAAGAGCATTTTAAGGTGACCCCAGCAGTTTCACTTTATTCCGGAATCCTTGAAATATAAATATTGTAACGCTTTGACATCTCGATGAGAGATAGCGGCGACCGTAAACTGATCTACAGGTAATTATATTATAACTCACCATGATTGCAGCTGACTGGGTATGAGAAATTACTCTAAAATCTGCACCAAAGCAATCTTCGTCCTGAATAATCATCAGTGCAACTCGCAAGACCAACACTTTCTCTTATAACATGGCAATAGTCCCAGTAGCCTTTTTAAGTGATCTGTACCACGAAAAGATGTCTCCTCTTACAGTTCCAACCAGTTTCGAAGCCTCCATGAAGATCTGTAAGGAGTGTTTACGATTTTTCAGTTCAATTTATCTCTCTTTGTTTAATTTTGAATGCACTCTTTGCTACAAGAGTTTTAATGTTTTGAAATGACAATTAAATACATTGAATTTCTTTTATTTATTTATAAATTTTATTTCGTAATGGAACCCTTTTTCATTTATTATTCATTTTTATATTTTCTTTGATACTCTCTCTTATACACACTCTTATACTCACTTTGATATGCAGCAGATCATCCATTCATTGCCAACAATTGACGTTTAGATGTGTTAATAAAATCTGCTGCTGATATCTTTAATACAATCTCTTCTTCTCTCTCTCTCACTTCTGTCTGCTCTCTATGAGCCTGTGTTTTGTCATATATTTTATGGGATTACTTAACCAAAAAAATCCCTTTCTGCTCTACAACTACAACAACTATTGGCAGATATAAACGAAACCAATTTAAATGAATAGAAGAAATCCTCTTCTATTCCATAAACAAAAAAAAAAAAAAAACAAAAAAAAAATCAAAACGAAAAATTAAAGGTATTACAACAACAACAAGGTATCCAATGTTTACGTAGTACTAGTATAACTGTATATATCTTTATTATTCTCTGTTTATTAAGTACATATTGTAACTGTGTTTAGTTAGTGTGTTAGTGTTTGTTGTTATTGTTATTATTGTGGTTATGTGGTTATACTAGGGGTGAGAGCCCAGCCCTTGCCTTACTTGCCTTAACTGTTTAAACTGTATTGTGGTTAACCTTCAAAATCTTGGTTAGTAATTGAACTCACACATACAAACACACACACATATACATTCATATACTTATGCTTTCTCTTCCATATTGTATTGACTTTCTACAATGACATTCTCATGACCACTTCTTGTCATCACTCTTGTACTTAGACTTTGTCTCTCTCTCTCTCTCGCTTTCTCCATCTCTTTGTAGTTTATCTCGTTGTGTAGTGTTTGGTGTCTTCATTTTCAATTTTGCTGGGGTGATTGAAATGATTGAAAAATCATTCTTCATTCATTTGCTTTGCTTTAAATGTTGATTTTAATTTCACAAACTAAGAAGAGATGACGATGATAGTCATGGGGTTAGAGAAATATCATTCAATGGCACAGTGTGCTGTTAAGGGTCTTTAGAATTGGCACAAGAATGCTAATAACACTGAGAGAGAGTTTAAATTCGTGGTATGACCTTGTCTTAGATGTAAAGGATGATCCTGACGTCTGAAGCAGGCGAATCGGGTTATGGCCACTAAAACTACACCTAAAAGTTCGAAAGGAAAAAAAAGCAGAAGAGCTGAAGAACCTGAGCCAAGTTTGTAACCACAAGTCGCCGGAAAGACCTTGAAACAGTGTAGAGAAAAGAACAACAATAACAAATCAACAGTACAGTTCTAGAAGTTGACAGAATGAAAATAAATAAAGTTTCCTGTGACTAATAACAAGCGAAGCTATGTACACACACGGTGAAGATTGTTTTATAGTAACAGGAACATCAATTAAAGCATGCTATTGCTTTTTATACCAAGAAATAACTACAAATGAGAAATTATTCGTTTTTAAAAAATAAAATTCCAATAATTTTTCAGAAAAGAATCGTAAATCGTTACACTGTACACATGTATTGGCCAATATTAGTGTTCCATATGAATGACCAAATGGCCAAATACCAAATACTTGCTCTTAATAATGCTATATTTATTGCTCTGTCATCAAAAAATTGCTTTTAAACGAGAAGCAGCACCAGCAACAGCAGTAGTTGAGTTTTTTCTTCATCTTCTTTCTTTTTTTTTTTCTTCTTTCTGTTGCCAATACTTATTATCCTTGTCTAAATATATTACAATATGTTGCCGTTGTATTTGTTGTGGTAATGGGGTATACAATTAGTGGTTTCAAAACACAAACGGTCTCCGGTAAGCATGTCATCTTTCATCTGAAGTGCCATTTATTTAGGAGTTTACCTCTGTCATTTACGAAAGTGGTTCGTTTAACAACCGAGGAACGATTAAAAATGGTTTCAAATGATGGTGGCCACTCTCCAAGCTTTATAGAGTGATAATGATAGTCTTAATCGTCGTACAAGGCAAGGAATTGGCAAGACTGCAAAGAAATTTAAATATGATCGGGATTGTGCATCGATTTCGATTGAAAATATCCAGATATTGTCAGCAATGAGCGAAAAAGTATTCGAAATTTATTGTACTCAACTGCTGTAACGAATTCAAAGGCATTTAAAACGAAAAACCCTCGAATGGCTTACCCTCTACATGAAACAAATATTTCAGCGTGCAGCTTCTGCTGTTGCTGCCACTTTTTCTTTGTAATTTTTATTTAAACGCTCTTGATTTGATTATGGTTGTAATTTTTCTTGTCGTTTTCTTTTATTGTGGCAGTTGTTGTTGTTGTTGCATTTGTTGTTAAGTTTTCTTTTTAACTTGTTTTTTTTACTGCTGCTGATATAGTTTCCAATGTAATGTGGGTCAACAAAGGCAGCCCCGTCTAGTTTGTAACCCCAAACGTCGTAACCACAGACGTTTACATTGGCTGGCGGTTTGGCTTTGAATATAACAATATGGTGTATGGTACATGGTTACAAACAATGCTGATACTTATGTAAATGAGTACTTGTTGCCAACAACAATAACAACAATTATCTGTGAACATAAAGAAACATGTTTGAGAAACAAAAGTTTGCAAAAGAAAATATTTGTGTTTCAAGGATTTTAATGTGATATTAACAGAATATTTATTAATATAAATAAACTTTGTTTACATTTTTATTTACATTGTTTTGCTGCTAACTTCACGTTAAAATTTTCTTTTTGAATTGAAAATCTATAATTTGGGAATCCCTTAATCTAACGGGTCTTCTTAAATTTTTAAACATTTTAAACTGGGTATATAACATGCCCGTTATTGTGTCTCTTTTTTACATACATACACAGTTTAGTAGTGAATTTTACATCAATGTCGTTCAATGTTCTTGTTTTAATTATCTTTCACGCTCTCTCTCTCTCTCTCTCTCTCTCTCTCTCTCTCTCTTCAGCTGCAACTGTTAACTTAAAGAAAAAGCAACACAATCAATAAAGAACTAAGAAATATCACAGTTACATATGCTCTTGTTTTTCTACATATTACATACACATACACACTCTAACATTAGTATTCTTTAAAAAAAATTACATTCCCTTTAAAACAAGCTCTCTTTGGAGGAGAGCAGTAGCACAGTCATAGTCCTAGGCATGTATTTAAGAGTAGTAGTTATTGTTGTTTTAACCCATTAATATGAAGCACTTATGTCATTAATGCATTTATCCTTGCTTAATACATACACATACACACACGTACTCTCACATACATGTGCGCTTTGTGTTACAACAACATGCATTATGTATGTAGTTACATGTTTATCATTTACCATATGCCCACAGTCGTTCGTGTATTTACGAGTGTATTTCGTTTCTTAGTTGAAAACTAATATGAATGGCATACTAGTGCATATTGTTTTCCATTATAATTTTATTTTTAGTTAAATAATGAAGCAAAAGAGCGAAGGGGGGTGAGTGAGAGGAAGATTAAGTACAGATTCAAATGTCTTTCACGAAACAATGCGCTTAGATTTGGAGGTTGCCATAGGCAAATAAACTGGGAAAAAGGGAAAAAAGATAAGTATGCAAAGGCGTTTCCACCATCACGTCTGGTTTTCCACCAAGTGAGAAATAAGCTTTATCGTTGAAGAAAAATTTTGTTGGTAAAATCATTATTGAAAGCCGGATTGAAAGTCAATTAAAACAAATCGATTGTTTATGTGGATGGAAATGGAAATCCAAAGGCAAAATATGGGTCCAATTGCTAAAAATACCGTGAAATTGATAAATTCATGTTGTCCGCCATAGTTTCTCTAAGAGAATTGACATTTTCTTACCAGGTTTTTAATATTTTGATCTCTTATGTTACCAGTCTCTTAAAATTTCTTCTAAGTCTTGCCAATTCTTGGCTTCTGAGGTCGATTATGACAGCCATAATCACGACATTATGCTGTAAAAATATCCACGTTTGAATCACCACATTTGTAGTCTGTTTTTGAACTTTTTTCTGTTCTGTGCCTTAATAAATGCTACTTTAATTGAAGGATATTTAACAGTTGACAGCCTTGAAACCCCATAAATGTATAACAACGATAATAAAAAAGAATATAATATCACACTATGGCAACACTGGTATACACTTCCGTAGTCGTATACTTTATTTACGCCTTAATGCATATCGTCGTCTGTAGTTTCCTACACTCTTGTGGTTGTTCAATACACACACACACATGTAAACTATTTTATTATTAATGACTGTGTTGCTGTTGTTGTCGTTGTTGTTGTTGTACTTTTCTTTTCTCTTGTTCTGGTGATGTTATTGCACTTATTGTTTTACGACAGCATGATAGCAGAGGCATTGGGACACAAAGGTACAGATTGTATAAGTATGTTACAGAGAATATTCGAATGCAAAAGTGTTATCCAATGTCCTCCTTATGTGATTATTGTTATTATTATTATTTAAGAGTATGGCTACGTGTGGCTGGCTGTGTCATATTACATATCAACAGTATGTATGTATGTGTGTTGGTAAGATCATAATGCATTCGTACTCTTGAAAATATAAATTTCTTGCTTACTTTACTTACTTTTTATTGTTTTTTTTGCCTGAACTATTTTGTAAAAAATCCCTTAAATATAGAGAAAGGAAAGCAGAGAGAGAGAGAAAAATTATTGAAAAGAATATTTTTTTGTTGTAAAAAGTTTTAGTGTTACTTGTGCATACACAAGTAGACATCGTGTTACTATAACACCCACTTGCAAATTACTATTTACTGTTATAAACAAAAAATTTAAAAATTACTTTTACACACACATGCATGCATGCATACACACATACAGGACATACACTCGTGCATGCATTTATTTGCATATGTAGTGAAGAGCAAATATTGTTTGCCTGCTTATTTACTTATAGAATATGCTTTCATATTTGTACTCTTTTTTTTTGCACACTTTGCACACATACAAACTTATACTAACTGTTATGCATGATGCTTGCTTGTGTGTCAATTGAAAAATATCCTGGGTTTGATTGGTATTTTTGCAACTCTTGTGTCATTGAAGTTTTTGTTTTTGTTCTTGTTTTTTTTTGTTGATTTTGTTGCTGCCTCTGCTGCTGTTCATAGTTGATATTTTTATTTGCCTGCAAATATACATACATATTTGCATAGAATGCAAGTGTATGCATGCATGCTTGCTCTTGCTAGCATAGCATGTTAGTTGGGTATGCAAATATGTATGTCATATGTAGGTTGCCAGATTGATAGATTATTCCAATTGAATTGTTTACATTTTTTTTGTTGCTTTTTTTGTTGGAAAAAATATTTCATTTTAATACAATCAATTTATTTGCTTATATTTCAAATGGCTCACATACATACACCCTTATAAACTGTATGCTTATTGAATGATTACAATGTCATTGTCAGTCAGTTAGAGTTATGTTTATAAGGGTATTAGAAAACACCAAGATACGAGGGTTGTTAAGAAATTACTTTTTTCTTCTTAAATAAAATTTTAAAAAATGTTACAGAAACGAAATTTAAATTTTGTACACATTACGTATACTTATACGAGGGTTATTGGAAAAATTGGATTTATAGAAAAAGAATTGAAACATACATATCTTCAATGTTAACAGTATCGATATGATTTAGTTCGAATAATGTTCATATAAGAGCATGAAAAAAACTGATATGCGAGGGTTGGTAGAAATTTTATTTAAAGTAAAGTAAGGTCTGGATTTTAAAATATTTATTCTGTTACTGATATTTACAATGTTTTATAATAATTATTTCTTATTCTAGTTTTTATACATATATATAGATTCATATGGGAGGTGCCACGCGCCCTTTTGTTAGTCAGTCCATTTTTTGTCTAAAATATTTATATTGATATTAAAGTGGCTTCGACAAAATTTTAGGAGTCTGTTATATATTCTTAGATATTTTAATATTTTTTTCTTTTACATTTTGTTCTTATACACGCCAAAGTTGTCCATACAAAATTTGAGGACTCTAGCTCTTGCAGTTTATGAGATATGCGACATTAAATACTTATTGGGTACGTGGGCGTGGCACCTCGCCTACTTGAAATAAAAAGTAGCATATAGTTCCTTCGAGACATACAGGAAGAAAATCGGTCCAGCCGTTTAGCCGTCTATAGACTTCAAACAAACAAACTCACAAACAAATAAACACACATTCATTTTTATATACATACAGTGGTGGCCACGAATTTAAGACACGACATATGATAGACTTATTTGTGATAATTGAGAAATCTCAAGAAACCCATGATATTTTGGAAAAATATACTTTGTAGTTTTGCCGCATTTGCAAAAGCAGTACGTATGGCGCCCTCCAAACCTAGAGCATCATCCAAAGTACACCCTAAAAACAACATGGTGTTGGAAATGTGACGGTGTGGGCAGCATTTTCCTGGCATGGTGTAGGTCCCATTTACAATATAAATTCTAAAATGGACCACCATGTTTACAAAAATATTGTAACAGACACAATGATACCATTCGCCGAAGACAACATGGCTCCAATATAGAAATTTATGCATGATAATGACCCTAAGCACATTTCACGTCTAGTGAAGAGTTGCTTAGAGGAAAACGATGTCATTGTTCTTAAATTGCCAGCTCAATCCCCGGACCTCAATCCAATTGGGAACCTGTGAAATGATGTTGAGGAATATGTACGAACAGTTAAACCAAAGAATTCAAGCGATTTGTGGGAAGAAATCCGAAGGGCTTGGTATGCAATTCCAAAGCAACGTTATGTGGCATTAGTCGAAAGAAAGAAAAGAGATGTGCTGCTGTGATGAAAAATAAAGGATTTCCCACTAAATACTAGAATTTTTTTTTATTAAGCTGAGCTTAATTTAGAGAATAGTGTTATATTATGCCTATGTCTTAAATTCGTGACCAGGTAAAATTTGTGTTTATGCATATAATATGTAAATAAAAATTTTTAACCGAATATAGGTAAGAAAATATTATTAATTTTTCTTCATAACATTACTAAAATCCTAAAAAAATATCATGGACCCATAATTTTTTCGATAAAATGTAAAAATTATCTCAAACAACTCAGTCATATGTCGTGTCTTAAATTCGTGGCCACCACTGTATATAGACGTATTTTAATTCCTGTCGTGTATAAAATATTACATAGAGCTGACGGGTGACGTATACGTAATATTTTGTTAGACAATAACACTCATACTTTTTTTATTTATTTTATTTTATTTGCCTATTTCAACGTAAATAGTAGCCTATAACTCCTTCCAGACATACAGGAAGATACTGTGAAAATTTCAAGAAATGGGTTCAGCTATTTAGCCGTCTGTAGACTTCAAACAAACCCACAAACAAATAAACACACATTCATTTTTATATACAGCCATGGACATTAAATTAGCACAAAACTTCGTCATAAAAACAATCATATTTTTTATAGTATTTTAGGTCTACTCATAAAAAATTTAAACATAGGAACTTAAAATACATATTCTTCTTTAAAAAGAAACAAAAATGTTGACGATATTGCCAGTCGTCTGCTCATTAAGACCTGAAACGTACCAAACGCCAGATTTTAGCTGGACAGTAAAATAGCACAAATTAAAATTTCTGGAATAAAAATGATGTGCTTTAATAAATAGTAAAAACATTAATGTTTTCAGCTTATTTGATTAATATTTAGTAGAGTAGCTCCTATTTTCAAGCGCCGCGTGGCATCTACGGGACAATGTTCTTCGGGAAAGTTCTTTGGGAATCGAGTACCAAGCGTCCCGTATTCCAATGCTCTAATCGTAAAATTTTTTGTACTTTTGTTTAGCAATTGTACATTTCACATCGTTCTAGGCGGTTTTCAATCGAGTTTATGTCAGAACTTTGCGCCTGCCAGTCTAAAACGGGAATGTGCCCTTCATAAAATCAATCCTTTGCCTGCTTAGATGTGTGTTTGGGGTCACTATCTTGCATAAATATGAATAAAACTGGCATGAATTTAAAAGCTTATGGTTCTATTTTGTTCTTTATATTGTCCAAATACTGATAACAGTCCATTTTTTCATTAATTTTTACAATGGGACTTACACCGTGCTTTGAAAATGCTACCCGCACCATTGTGTTTCCTCGAACATGCGTTATGGTCCTTTGAGCATAGCGTGGATTGAATGTCTGACATTTTGGCCAATGAACAACCACTCTACCATCCGCTCCCATACGATTTACCTTTGTTTCATCACTCCAAACTATTTTTTTCCAGAATGGGAGGTCTTTAGCATTGTGGACGCGAGCAAACGTTAAACGCTTGAGTATATTTTTGTTTTGATAGAAGTGGCTTCTTTCGGCAAGAGCGTCCAAAGAGCTTTTTGTGATTAAGACGTCGTTATAGGAGCCTGTCCGATAAATTTAACCTGAATTGGGAGTTAATTTCGTTCAAAATATCGCGTGACGACATGAAAGGCTCCTTCTCTGACTTCCGGATAATAGCGCGATCAAAAACTTTTTGCAGTTTTCTTGACACGTGGCTTTAATTTTTTGTTTTCTGCGACATTATTATATTTGCTTTGAAGGAAATTATTACGTTATAAATCATTTTTAGCTAGCAATTCGAAATTTCGGGAATTTCAACCAGCTTTTTCCCATCATGCCCCAAGTAAGCGATAATGCGCTTCTCCTCTGGCGACCAATTTTTTCCACGTACTATTTTTTCCAAAAATTACTTTAAATACTACAAAATTAAAAGAATATACCGTAAGAATAAAAATACTCGAACATAACTTGTACCTAAAACACTTTTAGGCACGTTGTGCTAATTTACTGTCCAACTCGAATTTAGGTATCGATACAAATTAGCAGTCAAAACAAAAAATATATACGATAATGGTATTACTTTTATTAAACAACAGTTAGAGGTCATCGTGCAACATTGCAGACCAAAACAATTGGCCTAATTACGATACAAATGCGAAAAAAATTACAATCAAAGTATATATGGATTTTGTGCTAATTTAATGTCCATGGCTGTATAAAAAGAAGATAATGCGTATTGCATAATCCTTCTACAATTATGCAATTAATTGACATCACACCATTACTTGAATGTGTTAAGTTCAGCCAGTAATAGATAAGACCAGTCTAGGCTAGGTTAGAAGCTTATTTGAGGATGCGGCATTAATTCGCCCCGCATTAATTCAGACTTTTGTGGGTTTATCTTGTCCTGGCAATGCCTAATGCTGAACCTACTATTACATCAGTGCCTAAGTACCCTGGCACCAAGTGATCTCCGCCACATGTACCTGTCTAAGGCAAATATTTTTTTCGCCCTCGCTCGCTATCATAATTTTGTAAAAATTCCCTGTAACTCCTGCGGTATTTGATTAACAAGAGGAATTAATTCAAATTTATTTCCCCCTTATCTGGTAACACTTACTCTTTGTTTTTTTGTTCTTATTTTTATAACCTTAAGTTACCAAAATCACACATAAGAACAAAAAAAAGAGAAAGAGAGAGAATATAATTCATCTGTTTTAAGTAAACGTGCGTGTATATGCATTAAACACTTTAATTTATTCTCAACACTCAACTCAACACAATTCAACTTTTCTCTTTTATTTTCTTCTTTATTTTCAGAGCACAAACAAAAACAATCGACAGCAACAAAGATGCTCTTGAATGCAGGTGAGTAATTTCACATGATGGTAGTTAATAACGAAATACACATATACACATACTCGTACATGATATTTTATATGAAAATAATAATACTCAATACACGCATGAGGTTAAAAGGCTGTTATGTTAGCAGAAGTAAAGGGTGTGAGAGAGTATAAGTATTGTCAAGTTGTTGCAATTGAAAGAAAGTCCACTTACCCACTTAACATTTGTATATGTTTTTAAAGGGAATGGTGAATTTGGCGTGTATAGGCACAAATATAAGGGTTTATAGAGCTAGTTAGGCAGACAATAGTCAATAAACTAGATTTCTAAAGGCATTTTGAAAAAAAAATTGTTTTTTTTTTTTTAAAGAGAAATTTTCAATTGCTTACTGGGTATTCTTTCTTACACTTGTATTTCAGTCGTACATACTACTACAGTTAGCGGATGTATGCAAATGTTAGAAAAATTGAAAGGCAATGCAAAAGAGAGAGAGAGTAAGAGCATAATAAAAACAGGATAAACTTGAAAATTATTTGAAATTGAATATTAAATTTAATCTTGATTGAGAACGTCAGAGAGGCGCAGGGTTTGGCATAGTACTGCTTTAAAATACATATGAAAATATGGTGCTAAGAATTGAAAATTCAATTTATAGGATTATAAATGAATGTGGCAACAGTAACAACAACAACAATAACAACAATAACAACAATTGAAGAATATTATACAATAACAATACTCTTGTGCCACATACTTCCATAGCTTTAGTAGAAAGAGGGTTATCATCACATGGTTTACACAGTAGTTCTATTCAAGGGAATTATTTTTTTTAAAACGCAAAAAAGGGGGGAATTTTAATGGAAATATTGAATTTCGGCATATTGGATTTAGGCAGTGGGATACAGTTTTATTACCTTGTAGGAGCAAGCATTTTAAATCTTTGTCTATGTAAACTAAAAATTATACTTTTTGTGATATTTTTCAATGTACTTTTTTAAGTACTATTTAAAGTACTTTTTCAAATTCTTTTTTAGGTACTTATTTTTGGTACTTTTTTATGTACTTTTTAAAGCACTTTTTAAGTATTTCTTTAATACCTATTTAAGAACTTTTTCATGCCTTTTTAGTTACTTTTTAAGCTTTTCAAAAAAGTACTTTAAATTTTTTACATATTGGATTTAGGCAGTGGGATACAGTTTTATTACCTTGTAGGAGCAAGGATTTTAAATCTCTGTTTATGTAAACTAAAAATTATACTTTTTGTGATATTTTTCAATGTACTTTTTTAAGTCCTATTTAAAGTACTTTTTCAAATTCTTTTTTAGGTACTTTTTCTTGGTACTTTTTTAAGTCCATACTTCTTTAATACCTATTTAAGAACTTTTTCATGCCTTTTTAGAAACTTATTAAGCTTTTCAAAAAAGTACTTTCAATTTCTTTTTGAGGTATCTTTTAAATTAATTCTGTTACTGTTCTCTTTCTTTTGGTACATTTTTTGTGCCTTTTTTGATTAGATATATTTTTTTTATTTAAAACTAAGTGAGTTGAAGAGGAGTGCCTAGTAATTGAAGGAAAAAGGTTTTTTAGGGAAAAAATGCGCGCCTTTTTAAACTCATTGAATTCTGCCGAAGATAAATCTAATCAATCGATTGAAAAATAAATCAATAGAAGGTAACCCTTTCCAGTCTTTACTGTATATGGACACTTGGTTCAAGGCAATGTTCATCGCTTTGCAGCTTTCATTTGTTTCCGTATTTGTATGCCTGAGACCAGCATCTTTTTGTTTTTTTACGTTATTTTCTGCTTAACGTCTGTCTGTCTGTTCTTTTCTTTATTGTTTGTTTAAAACCGAAATGTATTTCCTTGTAAATATTTCCTTATTTGCTGATATCAAGTGTCGACGGTGTTGATGGTCTTGCTGTGGTGTCTCCTTGACTCCTTTTGATTTCATTTATTTTATTTATTTATTTGTAGAGACATAGATAGAGTTTATTACGCAGGCAGGAAGGCCTACCAGGTGGTTTCATGAATAATAAGAATGAAATAAAATGTAATTTTATTTACCCTTAAGCTGCTTAGGGCGTAATGTACTCGCCTTGTATTCATAAATAATTGTAAGTGATTTCCCCTTCTCCCAAGCACACCTACCTTACCTTTCTTCTTCTTCTTATTAACGTTTTAATTAAATCAGTGAAAAGAAGGCTTTTTCTGGCAACACTTTCAAGTAAAAACACTTGAAGGCTGATGACGAAGTGAAAAGATATTTCAATGTAACGTCCACCCATACTCCCACCATCACCAGTAAGTAGTTAATTATGAAATTAAAATTCATTTTCCGTTTTCATTATTTTCATTTCATTTAAATGAAAGAAAAACCGTTTCCGTTTCCGTTTCCATTCTTTAAAGCATTTTTGAAATCATCCGCCGGCTTGAATTTTAATTTGCAATCCGTCGTTGAAAAAAGTTTTCGAAAGTTATTAATGAGAGTGGATTATTTGGAACCCTTATTCCCCGTTTTCCCATTGAAGAAGGACAATAAATTATACTGGGAGTGAGAGTGCGAGAGCGTGAGAGTAAACAAATTAAAAGTAATTCCCTTTTAACAACCCACGATTTGTTAAATCGTTAATAATCCATTTTTTTTTTTGCTTTGCTTTTTGTATCCTTATTTAACACGGCCCTTGTAAAATTTAACAGGGTTACCAAATTTTTATTAAGCAGTGTAGGATGAAGTGTAAAAAAAGGCACGAAGA
The DNA here is from genome assembly GCA_930367235.1 of Sarcophaga rosellei. Taxonomy (NCBI): domain Eukaryota; kingdom Metazoa; phylum Arthropoda; class Insecta; order Diptera; family Sarcophagidae; genus Sarcophaga; species Sarcophaga rosellei. The sequence continues at coordinate 5,636,343 of OV884020.1, read as the reverse complement.
AAAGCTAAACAAACGCTAAGACTTACTCTGAATTCCTTAAAAACCACTGTCTTAGTCTTTCTCCAGCAATAATTCCTCAACAGGTCCTATAAGTAATTTCAGTTTAGTATTTTAACTCTCTCATTATCAAAAGAGTTTGGCTTCAATATAGTATATTTAAGCCTTAAATTATGCTTTAAATTTTGTTTTAATAACATTAAACGTGTCTCCTTTCTTCAAATATATTGCAAAGCGTATGTAAAGAAATTAAAGTCTTAAATCATGTCTTATATATAAAAAAAATTACAAAAAAGACGTTATTAAAAGAAATTAAGCCTTAAATTATGCTTCTGTTTACAAAAAGCGAAATAAAAGTAAATTACGTTTTAATAACCTTTTAATGGACCCTTAAAATATGCTGTGTTTTCGTAAAAGAAAGCGAGAAGAAATTGTGTTTCTCGTTAAGTTCATATTAACAAAAAAAAAAAAAAATTAGAAAAATAAAATTATTTTCAAATTCAAGGTTAGTGTTCGTACCTAAGGTGCAATTAGGTGTTACTCTAACGAACTGTGAAAAGCTAATAAGACCTCTTAAAATTCCCTTAAGAATTATTTTAAGTGAATATTATTTACTTTGAATAATTTTTCCAAAGGCAAGATTCAGTGAAATTAGATTAAATCTTTAAATAAACACTTTTAAGTGCCTGAATGTAGGCAGTAAAAATATTGAAAAAAAAATATGAACGAAAATTATTGAAAAAACACTGAAATTGCCTTAAATTAAATTTCAACAAATCATATAAAAAAAGATTTTTAAACAGAAATAATAAAATTAGTATTGTAATTGCCTTAAAGTAGCCTTTAAAATACGTGACGTACAGCAATATCTTACATATGGCTTGTGTGTTTAATAATATAATGGCCCTTGGAAGTATCAAGATGTTAAATACTTATTCTCAAGTTATTTTCCCATCAATCATATGTGAAAATATGCTTTGTATCAGAAATTGTTGCAATTCGTTACCCTCTAAAAGCTGTACAGACCTAAAAAGCTACAGGATTAACGAAGACCATGGGGGTCAACTTTTTTCTGCAAGTCTGCCGTAAGAAGAAACTATAAAATAAATGTTTGAAACTGCCATAAAGTAGGCTTTAAAAATTGTCAACAGAATTATTGTCATCGCCGCCTTAAAGTATACTTTACGAATTAATGTAAACATAAATATAAAAAGAAATACAAACAAGAATTTCACGAAATAAGTTAAGTTAAGAAGTCCATTAAAAAATTTCTTATTTCCTATAGAAACAAAAAAAAAAAATCAATAACCCCTAAAAGTAGGCTACTGCAAATTAAATATTTTTTAGCTTAAAGATAAACAAACATTTTTATGAACAACTCCTCAACGATTTAATAAACATTCAAAGCAATTGAATATTCTATTGGAACGAGAGAATGAATAAATGAATGAGTGGATGAATGAATAAATAACGCCTTGAAATCATCTTCTGGTATACAAGCACTAGCACACGTACGAACACAAGCTTCTTGCAATCAAATTCATAAGAATTTGTCTTTCATCGTGTTTCGTCAAATACTTAAGTACGTTTTACATGCTCTTTCGATTGTTTTCGCATTTAAATAAGGCCACACGTTAACAAAAAAAAATTCTAATACTACTGCTACTCCTTCTCTACCTCTCACTGAGTTCCAACTGTGTTGTTCGATTTTATTTTTTTCTGTTTTCTACTCCTTAAAATAGGCAATAAATGCGTGCGTATGATATGATGTTGGTATGAGTTTAACCAGCATCATTTATTATTACTGGCTGTATATGATTAATCCTAAATGTATGCTTTAATTTTAGGCTTTAATAGAAACAGTATAAGCATAGGCAAATTCACATCATCAAGCTGTTGTTGTTATTGTTGTGAGACAACGTTCATGTTCACATTTTCGGATTTGATGTCTTTATTTATGAGTTTCATGAGAAATTTGTTTGACATCGTTAATCACAGCCGGGATTTAAAAGAAAGTTTTTTTTTCGCTTCCCACGAAAAAAATTGCAATTAAGATGAATTGAATCATTGAAGGATATAGAGATTTAAGAAAATTTCGTTTTCACGCTTCCAACGATCCGCTATGTAGGCTCAAGTGAAGGCTTCCTTATCTTATTCTAAGAAGAAAACTTCTACTCATAATTTAAATGCTTTTATCCTTGTGGGTTTTTCCATTTACTCACATAAAACCTTGGATTTTTAATACAATTTTAATTTTAGCAACACCTAAAATTATGCTTTAAATTTTAATTGCTTTCACATCAGCACAAATTCTCAGAAATCATTTTGAAATGAATTTTCCAAAATCGATCATCATATAATTGAAAGCGGTGAAAACGAAACATAATGTATTCAAATTTAATTTAATTTTCTGTTAAAATTCTACACAAAAGCATACTTTTAGGCTTTTAACCGAATGTGATGATGTGATTTTGTTTTCAATTAAGGAAACAATTAAAGATAGTATTTAAATCAGATTTTCCGGGATTCATTATGCGTTTAAATTTCAGTTGAAAAAGCTTAAAGAAAATAATTACGGATACTGGATTGAGAATCTTGGTCAAACGGCAGCCTGATACAGCTGCTTGTGGAGAATAGTTACTACTCGAACGGTACTAAACGAACCGTTTCTACACTAAAAACTTTTCTAAAAACCTAAGAGCTCATAATTTACAATCCAGTTATGTATTCTTCTCCGCACACGAGTCTAATAGCACAACTAATCGGACTAAAACTGTATGGAGGTCACACGAAAAGTCTGTTTAAACTACAAACGAGGACGTTTAGTCAAATGGGGGGCATTGCATTATGGGTATTGATGCGGAATGCATTCGTCTTGGACACATGGAAAAGGTCTGCCACGACCTTGTAGTAACAAGTAGCTGTAGCAATGAGAAAGGGGAGAAAACTACTTTTTAACTTATTTTATGCGTTATCAGCACTATGTCTGTAAAGAATAGTGGACCCCAAGGTGCTTAAACGATTTGCACAAGATTTGTCAGTAAAGCAGATATTAGGAGTCTTAGTCGCTTCATCAGAGGTTTCGGATGGCTCCGGGCCTAAGGAGAGAGCGGATAACAAGAGTATTGTAATGGGCTTTGTATTGCGTAAATATGTACGTGTATCCCAACTTCTTTGAGTGGACATCCTTTCTACTTACCTTAGGCCTACGCTGCCGCTTTGCGATATCGATATCAGAATGTATCGAGTGAAGATATACTAGCATATTTACGGATACTAAAGTGTGCTATCAGATGCCTAGATTATCCAAGAAAATGTTGTATGTCTCTAGAGGAGAGAGTGGGGCATCGACATCGACGACTTATACAAGTTCCTGAATTGGACACTTTCAAGGGCTAGGACAACAGAAAATTCGACTGAATTCATGCGAAAAATTGGCATTTCTGTGCGGAGAAACGAACAAGCAAAGAAAATATTAAATCACGAAGCCACTTGTATAAAGACTTAAATAATCCTGCTTGCTATGAAGATATACAGAAAAAAATTTGTATTAAACCTAACCAGAGTGCATCTCAGGAACACATATCCGAAGGTTAGAATACCTCACTAACTTCTCTGTCACTGTTCACGGCTAGAAATTATTGACAGAACGTACCTTATGATAAAAGCATCGGGGTTGTGAAGAAATGCCAGTCAGAGTAATGATTACATGACGGAGTAACGATATTGCAATGGGAAGTTATAGGTCCCAAGTAAGCTGTGCTTTTTAAGGCCGCTGGCAATTTAGCTCATACAATTTAAGCTATGTTGTGCCTATAAAGCTTCTGTAAAAATGCTGCCAAATGCTGAATAATAATTTTGTTTTGCAAAAATTATAAATTCTTTCTTTGCATTGTAATCCAAACGTCATGTATCCATGTACTATGTACAGGGATTATAGCCTTGTAAACAACCAATCCAAGTCACAATAAACCTCATCAAAAAAATATTAAAAAGAAACAAAGATTTCTTTAGCAGTCAAATAAACAAGCAACATGAAGTAAGTCATATACATACAGGGTGTTGCAATGAAAAGGATTTCATACGAATGTACATAAGTGTAGAATATTTCAGTTTAAAGAAGAATTGTTGTTCTCTTCTTTTGCTGGTTTATCGTTAGCCTTCCATTAAATTGCATATCGTACTCATTGAGAAATCCAATCCCTTATTGTATGTTGAGTTGACTTTACCATGCGACTAGAAGAAAGAGCAACACACTACTTCGTAATTATGAAGGAAATTATATTAAATGTTTCTGTTTTTGTTTTTGTTTTGAATCTTTTATTCTTATTCTTATTTATTATTCCTTTCTTTTATTATCATTTCTTTTTTTATCATTTTCATTCGTTTATTTTACATTAAAGGAGCAGCACAGAAAAAAAAATGTGTTAAAAACAGCTAAAAGCAATGCTTTGTTGTTGTTGTTGCTCTATCAGTTGCATTTACTCCCTTGTTGGAAATGAAATTCATTCATGAAAAAAAATATGAAAACAAAATCACTGTTCCTCTATTCTCTGAACATGAAATATAGCAGCAATTTTTAAAACTTTAACAGTAGAAGCTCCCAGAAACGGAGTAGAATCCTTGAAGTTCGATCAGTACGTCTGTTGGATTATTTTATAACACTTTCAATGTCTTTGGCTGCTTAAATCTTGTATCAAACATAAGAAGAATTTACAACAAATTTCTAAATTGGATTCAAGAAATTGCTTTTATGACTATTATAGGCATTAGAAGAAGATGACCGCAGGTTGTTCTAGGCAGTAGTCTCTGTCTGATTTCATTTGACTATATATCAAGGGTTATAGCGTGTATAGTACCATATGATTCAGGCAATCACTTGTTCTTCGACATTATGGACGTCTTTTCTCCGCTCTGAGTTGAGGGTTACTCTCTACTGGACCGCAGGTCATCGCCATTGTCTAGTAGGTAGAGTGTTGGCTTAATAGACATGAGACCTCGGTTCAAGCCACAGGTCAAATATCTCCAACGGAACGAGATACGAAAAAAATATTTATTCGGTGATCTTCTCTCAGCAGATTTCTGGCAAAAACTCTGAAAGTAAAACAAATTGTTTCTTAGAATCGGAATCAATTTTAAGCTGTAGGTCCTGCCATTCCTGTATAAAATTAACACACACAACACTAGTAAAGTGTGAGAAGCTAGGTTGTTATCTTGGCTAAAGGGTTATAATCAGACGACGGCACAAAGAGAACATGATAAAAATGTGAGTGTATTTGTGAGAGGCATGTGCTAACCCAGAGGAAAATTGTTAGTAATATTTTCAAGTCTACTTATTAACCCAATAATATGTATATGTGAGCCAAAAATATAGAAAAATTGTACTGCGCTAAAAACCTAAAAACACCGTATTTAACTTGGCAAGTATTCTTCCAAAAAACGAAATCAATTCTCATTAATATAAGTGTATCCTACTGTAATATTTCTTTGAGTGTAAAATTGAAGTCTGAAAAAAGCGACATGAACCTTCTTCTTTAGAAGCTGACAAGCAACTGAATGCATTTTTACGCTCTTTTTAACGAACATTGTTGATGTTTGTGTCCTATGTGTGTAAAAAGCCGAATATATTCTTCCCCTGAGGGACATTGGCGCCGACGTCTGGTTATAATGACTAATTATTTATTTATGTGTTTCTAGCAAGGGTAGTAGAGCGTATAGTACCATATGATTAGGAAGATCGCTTTATGGACTTCTTTTCTGCGAAATAACTGAGGGCTCTACTGGATACAAGGTCATTTGGAAATTCAGGCCGTTAGAAGCTATGTTGGGTTTAAATCCGTTGCATATGATAAAGAAGACTAGGGATAGTTTAGAACCTTACATTTTAAATCTGCAATGATGAGAACGAATCATCAGAATATGTTCATGGATCCTTTAAGACACTTATGTATTTTAGAAGGAAATACATGTTGTTGGGCAGTGAACTGCATTCTAAAGTTGTTTAAGGCAATATGTTGGAGCAGATGTTATAGGGACACCCTATATGGGTTAAAGGCATTACAATAGATCGTATGATCGTAGTATTATGGCACGTCTTTGCGAGCTGGTACAGGCATTTAAACTTATTAAGCAAACCAGGAAGAAGACTTTGGCACTGGGATCTTATGCGAGAATGTCGAACTGAAAATTTATTATAGACTGGCTGACTACTGCAGCGTTTTTTAGAGGCAAAAACTGCTATTTGGAGTTGTCTTGGAGTCTTCTAATGAGGATTCTTACATGCTTTGTTGTCTGCGTGTCAGTCGACCTCGGAGCAATAGGTTAGTCTCTGTTTTGAAATCCGAGGCATTGTGATATTCCCGGGATTGATAAGGCTACTTTGTCCAATTTAAAGAGTTGACACTATTTGAAATTTTCCACGCAAAGGTATGTGTGTCAACTATTATGGCGTGATAGAGGGAATAGTATTCCTTTGTATATTAAGTTATAAAATGTAAAAATTTCACTATAAATTCTAGTTTTTTATGATAAATTCACTGGCAAAGACAGAGATACAAAGGGTGAGAATAAAGAAAGAAAGAAATAAAAAGAGAACAGAAGAGTAATCTACAGGAAATTAAAAAGTTGGGGTGTAATTTTTGCAGTATTTAAGAGATTAGCGTCTCATAAAAACCAGGGAAAACAATAAAATTCTCAATATATATATATTGTGTGTGTGTATTTGTGTTTAACAATACGCAGGCTATAGCACCAACTAAAGGGAAAACTTTAACGGGGGAAAGAAAAGTTGCAACAGAAGAGCGTAGAGAGGGAGAGAGGAAGAGAGAAAATGTTTTCAACTATTTTTTCCTATTGACTGGTTAGGTGTTAAGCAACTTTATTGGATGAGTATTTTTTTGTTGCTCTTCATTCCTGTACTTTTTTATTTCCACAATAAAAAGGGGGGACAGAGAGTGGGTGTTAAATGACATCAGAGTCAATGATACAAACTGTTTTTTTTTTCTGTTGTACTCGTACACAACCAAATCAGCAAAACAAACCAATGAAGTGAAGGAAGGGAGATAGGAAATTACATATAAAAAGTAGAACAAAACTTTGTCTCCTCTTCTAAACCCTAATAGATAGAGAGAGAGAGAGAGAAAAACCAAACCAAACTATGGAAAATTAAAGCTAAATTGTAAAGGTAAACGAGATATGTACGTGCATATGTGTTGTATTCATTGGTTACATTAATTAACCATAAAAAGCTTTTTAATGAAACCTTTACGTTATACACTCAGTACCAGGACCTGTTTCAATAACTCAAAGGATATGAAAAGAAAAGAAGAAAAGAAAAGAGAAGAGAAGAAAAGAAAAGAATGGAAATAAAATCAAAAATTAAAGACCACATAAAAAGATCAAGAGACAAATGATTTGTAGTCATAATTACACTTGGGTATGTGAAAAGCAGGGTTAGGAAAACGTCATGTAGCTTGTGTGTATAGAAGAGTTGAATTTCAGAAACTTATGCAGACGCTCGCCTCTCGACTGTATTGTCCACCAGGTGACTAGGCAATTAAATGTGAAATATTCGCAAAGAAAGCCAGACTGCCTTAAAGTCGTATGCATACCTAAGCTTGTGTAAGAAAATCGCCTATTTCGAACACCCTTGAACTCTGTTGTGGACTTACCGGCCAGAACGGCTACGGTTATACCATAAAACGTGCACATAAAGGTCTCCTTAACCATGACTCAAATTTAAAGAAAAATTCCACTCCTTAGCTAACGCTTATGAACTGGAAGAGAGTACATATTCGAACTCTGGCCTGAGGTAATCGAATCTTAATCCAGTTAGGAAAAAGCAGCTCATTTTTCTCTACCGACTTGTCCTTACGGGTGACTGCATATTTATCTCGTGAAATATTTCAACAATAACTGGGCGATTGCTTTTAAATGTTCTAACTTTAGGAAATTATGGGCATAAGCACATATCAAATACCACGATCTTGGTGGTCAATTGATGTCGTTCAATTCCTCTTTTTGGAAACCTTTGTGGCAATCCTACTAAGGAGAAAACCTTGTGTATTTTAAAACTAAATAAAGATGACTTAAATACAATAATGAGTGTACACACAAGGACACTTCGTCTTACATTTACACCTAAATTGTGTTGGCGTTTTGAAAAATGATGAATACAGGGCATGCATGAATGCAGGGCATGCTTGAATGCAGGGCATGTCATTGCCCAGCACTTGTAAGCTTGAGATCTCAAAACTCTGGGGAAGTGACTGTACCAGACATGGCGTGAACTGAAGGAAGTTAAGAAAGTTCGTAGAAGCTACAAAAGACTTCCTGCAGATAGTACGGTTGGTATTCCTTAATGGCGAGCGCACTTGATAGCTTTGGAAAGTACTGATAGGCATGAAAGTCTTGGTTGGTCTCCTCTCCTTCAATCTACTATTCCACGTACATATCTAGAAACTTTTCATACAACAAAGCCAAAATAGGTCGGCTGTGGAGCTCGTAACTCGGACTTGTTGAAGCCACATAGCATACAGTTTATTGCATTTCAATTGCAGCTCCAAATCAAACGGTTGTCATTTGTCTTTAGCACTCTGTACTGGCTATAATTGCTTTTCCAGATCACTTTTAGGAGTAATATTCTGCTCCTAACAATAATGCTTACCAAATAGTCACTTTCTCCACATATGTATGTACGTTGGCTTCACCACAATCACTTTTGGATTCTTCAAGCCTCATATGAGACTCAGAACGGGAAATGAGCTTCAACATACGTACATACATAATTGGCCATTACAATCCTTCAGTCAGGATTACCGTCTAGCTTCTCACACCACTCGTGTTGTGTGCCTTAATTTTATACTTGAGTGGCGGCACTTACAGTTTACGTCTAATAAGCGAACACACTACCTACTAGACTCAGAACGTGAAATGAGCTTCAACGCTGAAGAGTTTTTTATTGGAAAAAAAAATTAGCCTGTGAAAGCCTGTTCTTCTGGCATCCAGTCGGTATGTCAACGTCATAGTTTATGATCAGCTGGCGTGAAATTGTTGCGTGAGTGGAAGTTTATATGAATTCAAGTAAAAATTCAATTGCAAAATATGCCAAAATCAGAGCGAATAAATGGGCCCAATAAATTCGGATTATCCATTACACTTTCTCTTAAGGAAGCGAGAATGTAATGATGGATCTGTAATGCTTCCAATCTCTTTCAATTTCTTTCCTTATAATGCTGACTATTTTTCACATGGACGGTCATCATAATCACCAATTCACAAAGCTCGCAAACTGGCAACGTTTTCATCAGTTTTGTTGTTGTGTTCTTCGATTCGCCAATAACCTGACAGGCTTACTAATGTGGCCATTTTGAAACCACTAAATGGGTAACCCAATAAAGGGCCAATAACCCTTATGGATAAATATTAACTTTCTTTGTGTCACTTTTTTAAAGTTTTTTTAACGATCCACTTTCAATTCTTCAATACTTTGTTTTCATTGATTATTATTACAACTAACGGGTGGTGATGGTGTTTTAGTTTATTGTTGTTGTTGTTGTTGCTGCTGTTGTTACTGTTAATGGGTTTTTATGGTATTTAAAATTAAGTCAGCTAGCATATGTTGTATACCCCCCATATATTGTGTTGTTTTTGTTGGTTTTGTTTTTTTTTATTGGTTTTGTTGGCTGGGTGTTGTTGGTTGCAGTGCTCAAAAATTGTGTCAAGCGGATATTATTGCATGTGCAGTTAATTTTATAGGGCTTTTGTAGTATTTTTTTCCTTCTTTTTTGTTGCTTTTTTGTTATTTGAAACATGCATAGAAGCATATACATATGTATGTATGTATGCATGTACGCTTGTATATGCTTTATAAGCATAGCATATGAGAAGAGAATATATTTGCATATTCTGTAAATATTTATACGGGCATTAATGCAAATGACTTGAGTTTAGAAATGAAAAACACTTTTTTAAACCACATTTTAAACAGCACAACACAACACAACACAATGTGACCTGACCTGAACTGACTTACTTTACAACAGTCAGGGACCCTTGCATGATAATCACACACTCCCTCCACACCCCCTACCACTTTGCCTTGAGTTGAGTGAAAAAACAGGAAAATAATAATTATTTATTTTAGACTGGTCTGACACCTGAAAAAAACAAAAACAAAAATGGAGAAAATCATTTCAATTTTATCTTGGTTTTCCAACAATTTGTTTTCACACAACTTTACTTTGCCCACCTTTAGCCATTTGTTCGACCACGTTTATCTTCAGTATGAAATAACAAATGAAATACAAACATTTCCCAGCTGTTGTTGGGATTGTGAAACCGACAATTGTTAACGAAAATGAAAACAAAACAACAGTAATACGAAACAAAAGCTTAAAACCCCTAAAGTATACTGTATTAATTTGTTGCAGCAAGTCATTCATTCACTTGCTTTTGTATCAACAATAGTGTGGCAAGCAAGCAGGCAGGCAAACAAAAAAACTTATTACCCAAGTTACTCTTTTACCATTCACCGTTTCTGTTAATTTTTTCTTCTTCTGCTTGTTTTTCCCTGTTCCTTAAGACCAACAAGAAGAATAAAGTTTTTAATGACGAAATGACCAAAGTTTTTTAGCAGTTGGTTGGTTGGTTGTTTGGTTGGTGGGTTTGCTGGTGCTTAAAGTCATGAATTTTATTGTGTAATTAAAACTAAAGGCCTTGAAAGATATTTTTTCTTTAAATATGAAAAATGCAAAATTCTTTACACTACCCCCTTACCATCCTGCCAACCTTCCCTTATAGCCTAAAGATTTTTAAATATGAAAAGGGAATAGGCACTGAAGATGGGCTGTAGCGTATGCATATGAACTTAAGATTTGAATCTGTTGCTTAACAAGTCTTCGGCAGTACGTACATTCGGCCATTGGCCATTGCAACTCTTCAGTCAGGATTGCGGCCTAGCTACTCACATCACATATGAGGGGTGTGTTAAACGGAATAGGCACTGAAAACAGGCGGTAGCGTATGCATATGAACTTGAGATTTGAATCTGTAGCTCAACAAGTTCTCTTCAGTACATTCGGCCATTGGCCATCACTACTCTTCAGTCAGGATTGCGGCCTAGCTTCTCACATCACCTACATGTATGTTGTGTATGTTAATTTTATTCTTAAGTGGTGGTAGTGAGACCTTCAGTTTAAAGCCAACTACGATCGACAGATTCTTGAGAATCTCTTGCAGAGCGTTAGAAATCTGTTGAGATGAAGTCGCCGCCTGAATATTTTTCCATATTCCGTTTTCTTTGAGATGTCAAAGCTGAGCTTTGAACTCGCAAGTTCTGATATAATATACCAACATACTACCTACTACTACTTTGCACTTATCACCGAAATAATTACAGAATTTTTAATTAGAAATCCTTGTAAAATTTTGTTGCATTGCTGTAGTCCCCCTCGCCTGGAATACTTTTGTATTTTAAATTCGTTTAATTATAATGGATCCTGTGATAAACCATGTGATTATTATGGTCATGTATTCCTTTTTTTTTTTTTTTGTTTGTTTTTGATTACACTTTAGTAGGAAGTAGGAAATATCAAATAAATTAAATGTCCTGTCGCATGATTAATGTTCAAGAAAGTTGACAATATTCAACGCAAATTTGTGAAAATTATGGTCGTTTGTTTTTTACTGTTACTGTTACTTTTCCTTTTTCCTTATTGTTATATATTGTTATTGTTGTTGTTATTGTATTAAAAGTTTTTTTTTTATTTTTATTTTGATTTCATTTTATGTTTTGCCCCTTAATGGCATTTTCCACATGAGTAACCTTTTTGTTGTTGCTGATTTGATGTTGTGAAAACTCATCAGGGATTTATAGAATGTTAAAAAAAAAAAACAACAACAACAACCCAATTGGGAGATTGATAACAAAAATATGCTAAGCAAACATCATTTGAAACAGAGAAAAAAAAAAAGAATCTTAATTGCATTACTTACACTTACATTTAAAATGTTAAAGCATACTTTTAGACAGCATTTGAAAAAAAGTGAAAAAAAAATCACGCAAATATGTATACGCGATTTAATAATCATAATAACATATAATAACAATAAAAATGTATCAAATAAGTATTAAACGCCTTAAAATAGGCTTCAAAAAAATCATGAAAAATCTCTAAATGTAAAGCATACTTTTAGGCAGCTTTTGGATAGAAAAATTAAATGAATTTTGCACGATTTAATAAGCAAATAAAATAAGTATTATAAGGAAATCCTATAACTTTAAAGCCCTTAAAGTAGGCTTTTAAGAAACAAAGCATATATAATATCTCTAATTGTAAAGCATACTTGATGAGAACGTTTTCAATATATGAAAAAGGAAAATGTTGATTTGGTATTGGGTATCTTTCTCTAGATAAACAAAATCTGTTTTTAAATCCTTCTTTTGTATTCCAATTTAATTTAAATTATTTATTATTTAAAATTGCAAATAACAACTTATTTTATAAGCATATTTAAAATATACTTAAGATTTATAAATTATAAAGCATTGCATACTTTGCGGCAATAGCACCTGTAATAATATTTCAATTTCAATTATTATTTTTTGTTTTCTATTTTCTGTCTGTTTTAGAAGCAAAAAGTTTTACATTAAAGATGTCAAAAAGCATTTGAATTAAAGCATAAAATGTAATGAAATATGAAACTTATTATTTTTAGTTTTTCTCTTTGTCTCTGTCGCTCTCTTTCTCTTCCTCTCTCTCTTTAGATTTTTTTTTGATTTAGTTTAGCATACATTTGTGCTGAAATTTTATTTCGTTTTAAAAATAAAGAGAAAAAAACTTGTGTGGGAAATCACACACTCTTACATACACACAGAGAGACTCAAATTCCTATTCACATACATATGTACATATACACATACACAAAAAATTTAAAAGTTTTGATATACAGTTTATAAAACCTGAAGAGCAGTAGATACAGGGTAGGGCAGGACAGGGCAGGGCAGGGCAAAGTATAACTATGTAACCCCTAAAGTATGTATGGAAATGTGAAATGAACTTGTTAAGCATATGAGTGACTGAACGTGTGTACGTATATGTCTGTACATTGTCGCGATATTTGAGAGCTTAAATTTTATTACAAATTGAGGGAGATAAAAGGGAGGTGGAGGCGAAAAAATAAAAGGTAGCAAGTAGTTGAGAGGGGCCAACAGAGCAGTGTTAATGGCTGTTGCATCTGTGCTATATTAACAGAATTTCCAATGAAAAAAAAAATCAAATAAAATGCATGTGTATATACGTACTTTAATGTGTGTGTATATATGAAATAAGAGAAGTATGATAATATTGGAAAATATAGGGTGTATCATGTGAAAGTGGATATTTAGAGCATGCTTTAAAAATAGTTACTGGTCAGAAGAGAAACACACGAATGTACTGCATGAGCGAAATCGATTTCAAGTTTCAGAGTCTATTAGGATGCTGGATAAACGGTTTAATTAACATTTTCCACCTTCTCCACTCGTTTTGATCACAGTTTCGTCCTCACAGTTTGCTTGCTTTAAAGCTCTTTTGGTCTTTGTAAGGTCTTAAAATCCTTTTCGAAGTTGAGACTACTTTTAAGACATCATTTAATTGGCAATATCTCCTATTCCCAATTGCTTCATGCCTCCAATTACTTTCATATGCCGCCTTTAAAGAAAAACTCCTGAAAGGTAGAAATTACAAGATCCACTAGCTCCTCGAATTTAATTCATAAAGTACGCTAAATAAATATCAAGTTTCTTTTGAAACACCTCGTATCTATACATATACATATATGTATACCATACATATGTATACTCCATTCAAAAGGGTATGATATACAATATTTTTTACATTTATTTTAAATACTACTTATAGGCGAGCTATTAAAAAAAATACAAATTTATTTACAATTGTAAATAAAATTACAATTTAAAGTATACTTTCAGGGGTTTACAAAAAGTATAGCATAATTTAAGGCTTTACTTGTCTGTTTGTTTATTACGTTCGAAACAATTCAAAAAGATTTTAAAATAAACAGACTTTTTCATCTATTTGGGATAAGTAATGCAATTTATGGTTTCTCTTCACTGCATGTAATAATTTAAAGTCTACTTTAAGGGGCTTAAAGAAATGACAGGATTTAAGCAAATACTTGTTTTGTTATACGATTTAAAATAAATTTAAGTGTTTAGTTGATTGAAAATAATTAAATAAAGGTTTTTACACAAAATTCATCAACTGAAGTCGACTTTAAGGGGTTTACAAATTTTTTAAATCATTGAGTGTATGACTAAAAATAAATAGAAAGTTAATCTTTATATTGAATTTATTTGTTTTAGTTTTCATATAAATTGTAGTATATTTTAAGGCTTTCAATTTTATTTATTTTTTATGGCTTTTGTTTTGCCAACCATAAAAAAATTGACTTAAAATTTAAGTCTCAGCATATTTCATACTTAAATAAACTGCTACGGCATGTGAACTCTTAATTACTGTATAGCGTGTGGCGTTTTAATAATTTTTTTTGCTGATTTTTATTTCAACGATTTTTTCCCCTCTGGAAATAATGGCGGCACAATGTAAACGCTTAATGTATTTCAATTTCTCCCCCCCCAAATAGTTTGTGGGTCAATAAACCCGAAATCAAACAATCATCATGCAATTCATTTAAATTAGTCGCTGATTTGTCACAAAAAAAAAAAACATGAAAATAATAACAAATAAAAATGAAAACGAATGGAAATGGAAAGTCGTTAAAAAGTATACAATAATTATTATATTTTTAATACACAGATTTATTTTCATTTGATATTTTATAGCATATTTTTAGGGTGGGGGCGAATAAAAATAATAACAATATTTTTCCCAATAAATTAAACTTTATTAGGGTGGCTTATAAAATCGAGGGGGATGGTAATTATTAATTAATTTGAGGGGCCCAGAATGTAAAGAAAACAGGGTAAAATTAATTTTAAATCTTTAACAGGCTTTTCCAAAGTGATTTTTAAATAAAAAATATTCAGTGCATAGTTTTGGGCGTTTAATGTGAACTGTTGTGTAATGCATTATAAATTAATGAGCGGTCGTAGGTGGACCTATTGTAAAAAGGGGAAAACTTCTATTGGAAGATACGGTATACAGCCATGCAGATATGAACACAAAGAGTAATATCTCAATAGAGAATCGCAGAAGTGAGATTTCCAAATGCATAGTACGCATGAATTCATTCCCATTTGTAAAAATTATATAAAAAATGCTCCCGATGTATGTATCTTCAGATAGAAAACATTCAAATATTTGGATAATAATGGGGTCTTCCAACAGAGACTTCGGAAATTTGACAGCTGGTAACGGCCATCTGTTGAAGCTATATCTGTCGTAATTATTCAGTCTGTTCAATAAATCACAGTGAACTACCATAGGCAATAATAGGGGCTCTGCCGCAGTTGTAATTTAATTTTAATCATCTTCTGCATTTGGAATGATGCCATTTCACACGAGATTTCAGATATAACGCAGTGATCTATTGACAAAGAACTGCAGCTTATTTTTGATTCACACTGATTATAAAATAAATTCCTTAAATTTCTCAAAATCTTAAAATTAAATGCAATTAAATCAAGACTTTAATATGTTTATTTTTATTGCTGCCCAAAACTATGCTTTTATCCCTACAAAACATATCATTCTTAAGAATACCAATTATTTTAATAATACTTTGAATGTCTACAAAATTATCCTTAAAATATTCCATATATTATTCAATATTAAAAGGAAACATATTTCAAACTCATTGAGCCGTAAAATATGCTTTATAACAATTCTTTTTTAAATAAACTTAAATGCTGTTAAAAGCAATTTAATAATAACATTTAAAAAATAATAAAAAAAAATATTTGCTTTCTTAAATTTGCAAAACAAATTAAGAAAATTATTATTTTTAATTTGCCCAAAGGTATGCTCTTATTTATTTTTTGCACTCACATATGAATATGTTCATTATTTTTCATAAAGTTTTTATCATTGGCTTCTGTACTTGTCATTTGAATTTAAACTTAATGATACAATTTAAAGGAAAAACAAATATTTTTTGCCTTAAAGCAGGCTTTACTTTTTTAAAGTATTTTTGTTTATTAACTTGCTATTTTAATAAAAGAATGAACTTGAAACTTTATACAGTAAACGTTAAAAAGATTAATACTTTAACACTGGCTTTGTTTTTCAAAATTAATTTATTGTGCCTTAAAGTATACTTTACTTTTTTGTTTCTCCTAAACTAATTTAAATTTCGATTGAAATTATTTCTTTTTCGATAACCTTATTTATTGCGTTTTCATAACCTTTACATTACCAGTTGTTGTAACCAGTTTTTGTTTCTCTCTTTTTTCATATTATATTGCAGTGACCCTAAAGTATGCTTGAGTTTTTTCTTTAGAATCTTTTAAAAACTGACCTTTTTTGCCCCTGGAGCATATAAATTTCAAATGATATCATGTAATCGATGGCAGCATTCTTTTTAAATTTGTGTTTTTCTTTCTTTTGTTTTTCTATACTTCAACTAATTTAATTGGCCCAAAAGTATACTATACATTATGTTGTAACATTTTTTTTCTTAACTTAACATCATCACATTACTCTTTTTTCACTCCTTATATCCTGGGGATATTATTTTTTGGTCTCCTTTTTTTTTGTTTTTTCTACAAATAATAATAATAAAATTAAATGGCCCTAAAGTATGCTTTAGTTTTTGAAATTATGAGAAGTATGCTTAACTTTTTAAATATTTATTTTTACTACATATTTACTTACTTTTTTAGTTAAAGGGTTTTTAGTTTAATTTATTATTTTCCAAGAAGAGATAGGTTAAGTACATATAGGGGAAAGTTGGGAACATAGTAAGTTGTGTTTAATGATATTTTCTGTAGGTGTGAGAAACTAGGCTGTAGTTGGTAGTAGTTAGGTGTTGACACAGATGTCATCTATGCTACGACTTGCAATTTAGAAAGTTTCCTAATTTTCCTATAGGATAGGAGCATGAATTTCTTAGAACCAAGTTGAAAAAAAGTTCAATAGCCGGAGTACTAAATTCAAGTTAGACTCATTTTTTCATTTATCGAAGAGAGTTCTTACTATTACTAGAGGCCAACATCTGCTTAATTTAACACTTAATATTTATTCCTATTAAACACCTTAAAGTATGCTTTATGATACAACCGCTGCATTACATGTTGCTGAAAGTATTTTTCATTGAATTCATCCTTTAGAATTTTTCTCATTTACCATTAATTTTGCATATATTTCTTCCACACAAACATCCAAATACCCTAAAGTATACTCTAATATTTTAAAAAACCAAACTCCCAAAAGTATGCGGTTTTTTTTCTTGTTGTAAAGCACATAAATTACAAATTATTTTGCTCAATTTATAACCAAGTTTTGTTGTAAGGTTTTCGTAATTTATTGCCGGAGCAATACCAGGAACTGAAGCAAAAAAAGTACTTGAACGGGCGGTGGAGGCTTATTAAATATTTTAAACTTAATTTAGCAGAAATTTTGCAAACGTAATTTAATGTTTTACAGCCTTAAAGTAGACTTTGTGTTTAATATACCTGGAGTTGGTGTAATAAGATGCTTTATATAGTTATTTATTAAATATGTTTGCTCTAGAAATTGAAGACATTAATGTAACTATTCTTTGAAGCCTTGCTTTTTAATATGAAATACTTTAAAATTATAATATTTTTATTTTTATTTTAAAATGTTTTTCTCTATCTTGGAAATAATTTAATAACATTTATCATCGTTAAAGTTTTTTTATATTTCTCTGTCTCTCCTTAACTCTCTCTTGTCCGTTCTGCTATTTATTTGCCATCATTTGTCAGTTTGTCATTTGAAATTGACTAAAAGTATGCTACAAATTTTGGTTGCTTGCTTTATTATTAGCTTTCAGATAAAAAGTATGCTTTAGTATTATTGTTATTTATTTTCTTTATTTCTTATTTTGTCATTTTCATTCATTTTCCGTTTTTTTTTTTCTTTATTGTATTTCATTTCATTTTCTTAAGAAACCTTGCTTTGAAGCATATTTACTATTTTATTTGCATAATATTAATAATTTCTTTGCCCACCTCACCATTGCTTTCCGTATTTGCGAAATTACTTTTCGGAAAAGCATAAAAATGAATTGCTCTCACTGTCAATTTCGAAAATGGTCAGAGGATATTAATATTTTAGGAACGCTACTCAAGGTTAAGAGTCATAGATTGGTATCAAGGCCGACGGGAAGGTAGAAGGAAGTGTTATTAAGTACTGAGAAAATAGAAAACAATTCTACGAGTGTAGTTCAAATGGGATTGGAATTGGGAAACACTAGAGATACCCTACACAATTTGAGAACAACAGAATAGATCGTATAGTCGCTGTACACTAGCATATCTATACGATAATAATTACAATTAGGCACTGAAAACGTGGGCTTATGAATGGCCAAGCTTTCGAACTTTAGAACTCGTGGTGGGCATTCAATTGAAAAGATTTGCTTATGTTGAGATCCGTAATTTACCATTTGGTTGACCATCTCTGTAACTATCGAGATTCCTATGGCAATAGGAAGCTACCATTGATGCACATAATTTGTTTCAATTAATGGCAGAATACCTTCTGGCATAGAGTACTTTTTTGCTTAAATTTTACTTTGTTTAGTTTTCTATTGATTACACCTTAGGTTAGATTTAAATGTTTAAATAGTAAAGCAAAGAGTACCTTAAAGTATGCCATGAGTTATTAAATTTAAATTTATTGGATTTTCTTTCATTAGTTGTTGAGTGAAAACAAATACAAATGCAGATTTGTCAAGAAGTCTTTTTTTAAATTCAATTTAAATTTTTTATTTCCTTTTTTTTTTTCATTAAACAAAAAAATGCAAAATAAATTTTGTTATCTATGCAAGTTTAAATATTTAAAAAGATGCTCTCTGTACTGTCACTGTGGATATCATTGCATTTCTCTTTTGTGTAGTTTATTTATTCTACGTATTGTGCTGACTGACTGACATTTATGTCATTCACTCTTTTTCCATGTTGTATTTGGTCAAAAGCAAATTATGCATGTTTACCTAAAAGTATGCATGCATTTTTTTATATTGAAAAAACACAGTTTTTTTCCATAAGCAAATATTTGATAATAACAGTACAGGACATTTTCGTTTGGTTTCGCACAAAAATACTTGAAATTAAATTTTTATAAAAACAAAAATAACTTTGAAATATTTTTTCAACAATTTTTTGGTTTTAAGAATTTTTCTTAGTTTTTTTTTTATTTCCTCTGCTCTTATTTGATAGTTTCATCCTGTAAATATGCCACAATTTCCATTTTTTGTCCTCCTGCCAGTATGGCACACGTTAACAATGTCTAACCATAAATTGTTTTCTCTTGTCTCTCTTCCTACTCTCTCTTTCTCTCATTGGGGCTTTTTTTGAAATATTTCAAAACAATTTCTTGTTTATTGTCACTAAAGATTTTCGTTTTTTTCTGTCTTTTTTTCTCAATTTCAATTTGAAGTTCCAGTTCTAGTTGCTACTACTGCTGCTATTGCTCTTTCATACTGCTGTGTATTGTACGGCAGAGAGACAGGGAGAGTAGAGAGAGTAAATTGTTCTCTTGAAATATTTTAGTTTGTGAAGCACGTTTCCTTGCTAAATATTTTCAACTTTGCCTTGAATTGAAAATAAAATGAAATCCCTACAGGATAATGTGAAACAATGTCTGTGTATTGTGTGTCCGGGTGTGTGTGTGTGTGTGTGTATGTGTATCTGTATAGTTTGATTTACATTTTTTACTGCAGAAAGTCCTAACTTTTGACTGGCTGTCTGCTATTTTTCCGTTACTACGAGGTATGTGCAAATAGAAGGCTTCAGAATACATAAAACTTTGCCAGTAGCTAACAGTGATGTTTTGTTGTGCAAGAAACAATTTCTGTAACGGAATATGGAGAGGTGGAGACTCTGCCTCTTACCAGGCTTGAGTATACCCTTCCAGATTTCCCTGCCCTCTACACGAAAATATGTAGTCCCATCATTACTGTGGAATATCACCTCCTCGAAGCTTCATTTACCTCCTCATTTCTATGATTTTCCACATGACATGCTATCCAGCACAGGTTGGCCCTAATGTCTCCTGCCTAGCTGACTCTGCTTTTCCAGACAGTCCCATACTATACCCGAGTTAATCTATGCCCCGTCTTTTGTGGAAACTTAATTGAGCACATCTTGTGATGGCATAGACTTTCACTTAACCTATCCTTATACTACAAAATGGTTCCTCTTTTAAAAGACTATGTCGCCTCTAAATTAGTCTATTCACTCTTGTTATTCAGTTTCATTGTGAAGCATGGAGGGAGCTATCAGATACTAGGTCTAACAGATGTCGGTGGCCTCTAAAGGATTTCGTATTCTGGTTATACTAACAAAAACTACGGCCTTATGAACTAGGCCAGTTAAACCGAGACCTTTCACTAAAAATGCAGAATGAAAGTTCTTTGAAACGCATGATTTAAAACGATTCAAGGGATTACGACTGCAGTGCTTCTACCACTCGAGTTTGCTCTTGGAAATCGTTCTTTACAGTGATAAAGAGTTTTAAATTTATTTTATTATAAAAATGAAGAATTGCAAGAAAAAATACTTTCCAGAATAATTAGAAACTTCCTTAATTGTTGAACAAACCTCGTATTTATACATTCGTATTGAATGGATTGTTGTAGGATCCCTTTATAGCGTTATTATACTCCAGAGTAAATCGCAGGCAATCAAAATCATAATACAACTGTACAGCTCAGAAAGCGAGAGAGAGAGAGTGAGGGAGTACGTGTGATAACAAAATTATTAGCATTCATTCATGAAAATGAAATGAAAATGAAAATTCCTAATCATCATGAAAATAGACACAGAAACAGACAGGAGGCAGGCAGGCAGACAGACATACATACAGCTAATAAACTCACATTTAAGGTTTAAAAACACCATAAACAGATAACAACTGAAGGCAATAGTTATTCTTCTGTCTTTCCCTTTCTCTTTTATTTTTTAAAACAATTTCAAATTTTTTTCCATATTTTTTTTTCATTTCAGCCAATAACTACGCTGTAAACGAGGCCGCCGCCAACAACCAACACAAAATGGCTTTAATTTAATGTTGTTTTTTTTTGTTTGTTTGCTTGTTTTTGTTTTCTTGCTTTAAATCAACTTAAACAAAGGACTTTTATTTCGTAGAAACAAAAGATAAAAACCGAAACTGAAACAAAAAGGAAGCAGAAGTGGATAAGAAAAGAATTTCCCAAAAAAAAAAAAAAAAAAATTAAAACGAAATATAAAAACACATATCATTGGCAGTGTATTGGTATTGGTTTTATTCTTAAGCGGGCATGCTACAGCCGGGCAGACAACTCAACAACACTCACTCTGCCTAAGCATATATAAAGCACTACCCACACCAGCACCAGCACAAATATACAAAAAAAAAAGAAAAAAAAATTACCAAACAAAAAGGGAACAACAATTCATAACACTAAACCCACCATACACCACTATACACCACACCACACTATAAAGCACACTATAACCCTGCCACAACGACGACAACAATAGCAACAACAACAACAACTGCATCAACATGGTTAAGGGTATTTTAGTGAATCGTAAATCGGATGAATCCTTTAAAGCACAACTTAAAATGGAACATGCTGACCTTATAGCTGAGATGCAAACAGTGGAAAATTTACCCACACATGAACGCCTACAACTGGCAAGACTGTAAGTACCCTACCATTACCACTACCACTACCAATACAATAACAATAAAATATAAAAACAAAATATACTCTGTATTCATCTACTCTCACACTTATTTTTACACTCTGTTATAGTCATAGTTCATATTTACATCTTCACCCTGCTCCTCCCCCCATCCCTTCCTCACTCACTTACCCATTTATAGACCCATACATACATATGTGTCCAGCTATAAAAACAAAATATGTACACTTTAAATCGCTTTAAAAACAAACTTTTTTCCCACGAAAAAATTTTTACGTGTTATAATCCTGTGTGAGAGAGAGAATATAAAAAACAAAACAAAACGACGAATTTTTTATAGCCTACTTTTAGGTACGTTACAAAATCAATTTTTATAGGTATTATCCTTTTTATCTAAAGCCGTTACTTGAACCATAAATTAAAAAAGTTTAAATAACATCTATCATGCTTCTTATCCGTTTGGGAAGAATGAAAGTCGCAGTTTAAAAAAAACTCCCCTAAGGCACCTGCCACGCCCTTTATCTCGGAGATAGTTGGACGATATGGTTTTAAGGTTTGTTAGAACTAGTGTTTGATCTGTTATTAATAAATGGTATGTATTCATTAATGTTAGAGTTTAAAAGGCAATGGTTTGAATGCTGTGTGGACTAGGGTTTCAGTAATTTGTTTCGTATCTTATTCCCCGATAGCCCTCAAAGACAAATATTTGAATGCCTGTCACAAAAGGTTTCATAACTCTATTCGACCACCAAGACATGTTAAATCAAAAAGATTTGATTTTAAAATTTCTAAAAATCTTTATAATCATTTCCATCATCCTAGAACCTGATACCTCTTTTTATCCTTCCAAACTCCTCTTCTCAGAAAGAAAGAAAGTTTCTGACCCTGTCAGTGATGTCGAACCTATTTCATCTGCCTATTCACTGACCTGAATTCCCACATTACCTAGAATCGACCAAAGGATGACCTATTATATCTATCTATATGACCTATCTTCTAAGTGATTCAGCCATTGTAGATACTAATCTGGAGCTAACTTTCCAGAAAATAAGCATTCTAATGGTGACCAACCAGGCTGTCTGAAACTGTTGCCATGTTCTTTCCTCTGTAACGTCGGTCCAAGTTGTATTCACTACATCTAAACATCTGATTGGAAAGTACTCGTTTCTTTATGGGTTCAAGTCCCAGGTCACACATAAAAATGAAAATTTGAACAGATATGTACTTCCTCTCAGCAGATTTCTGGCAATAACTATGGGAGCACATAAATTTGCGATCTAAAGTTTCTAAAAAATCTGTCGTTCGGAGTCGACTTTAAACTGTAGGTCCCGCCACTCATTATATAAAATTAACACACACAACAAAGTGGTATGAAAAGCTAGGTCGTGACCAGATATCAGTAATGAGTATCCAAAAATATGAGTAGATTCGAATCATACTCATAATTTCTGATACTTATTCGCATTCATACTTATTTTAATATCATACTCATACTACTCATATTCAAAGTTTGAGGTACTCATCGTACTCATACTTAACAATACGCATGATGTTGTTGATTTCAATTCTCATTTACTCAACATTTACAAGAATCACAAAATAAGTATGATTCTCGTACGAACACTACAATACTCACTAGAAGGTTGTATGTTTGCTTTGCTTGCTGTTTTTGTCTTTTTCTTCCTTTTTTTTTGTAAATACAACAACAACTAAAACTGTAAATTTTTATGAATGATTCGAATCACTCGAATCCTTTATGAGTATTATAAGTATTTTTCGAAATGTATGATTCTGAATGAGTAGGCATATGACGCAAACATATTTCGAACGTTGTAAGTTTGATGTCAACTATGTACTCATACCTGTTGCAACCTGTACTTATAAATCAATGTTGTAGTGAGTACGAATGAATCAGAGTAGTTGAATTTCAATACTGTTGACTCATTCATAATCAAAATTTCATGAGTACTTATGAGTAGCGAAAAAACGATTCATTGCTGATCTCTGGTCGTGACCCTGACTGAGATAGTTAAATAGAGAGCTTGTCACCCTCTGAAGAATTTTGTGTTCGATTTGTCTTGTCCATTATCCTAACCAGAGTCTCTATGCAACAGAGCTTCTACCACCGTCGGAAGGGTTCCAACATTATTAACTAAGGTTGACACCACAGATTATGTAATGTATACTACTGGGAGCTTTGTCTGATGTCTTCACTTGACTTTCTATAAATTTCATGCAAATTTCGAGGTGATAATCCCAACCTTAAGACTTGGCTATATCGACCAGTCGCAACTTCATCACCCTATTGAGTTTGAAAAGTGGATGATATGAAAGTGGATCATAACGCTATACCCACAGATACAATGGTCATGTAAGGACCACAACTACCTTGTATTAAATTTGATTCTGCATATTTTTCCACTCCCCCTTTCTCTTTTTTCAATAACAAATGAACAGTCCAGCCGTCAATCGTCAATCGATATAAAATATTCTTGCAACAACACGTTCACATACATAAATTGAAAACAATTTTAAAAATGAAATAAAAAAAAAAGAAAATTACAATAGTTTTACAGTTGTTGTTGTTGTAGTTATTGTTATTGAAAACAATCAACACCAGATTCCCAAAGGATTTTTAAATAAAATTTTACGTTTTCAATTGAAACCATTGAAGAGCTTAGTTTTCTTCTTCTTCAAGAGATAAAAAAGGAAAGACAAAAGGATGCCAAAATAATTCTCTCAAAAAGGAAGGAAAAGGAAAGAATTTTAAAGTGTTATTAGATAACTTTTTAAGGATTTTTAGAAGACAACTCCTATGGGTATTGCGATTTAAGAAAAGTACACAAGATAAGTACCAAGATAAGCTACACATACTTCATATACCTTTCTCTGGATTATTTGTGTGTAATTGTGTGTGTAAAAAAAGAACATTTTCTGTCTTGTACAGGCAATTAGATTCGTGAATTAAGTTTCTACCTTTCTGCCAGTATGCTCTCTCGCATACATTCAGCACTTATCTCTGTCCTCTCTCCTCACCCATTTCCATAGAATATTTACAGTTTTATTGCTTTTCTTAAAAAACAAACGAAACAAATGTCCCGTAAATGAAATGCAAATTTTCATTTGATGTTTTCCTTTTAATGTTTTTTTCTTTCTTTTCCTTCTTTTCTCTTTTTTTTTGTTAATTTGTCCAGACGACGTGCCCAACAGCTGAAAATGGCGCGACAAAAAGAAAAAGAATGGCTTAAACTGCAACGTGCCAAGGGTGTGAATCTTGCCACCCTGAATGGCATGAACACAACACATCACTTTCGCAACGCGTCAAATTCATCATCAACGAAACGTCACATATCTTTTGAGAACAGTGTCGTACTGTTGGAGGCTGCCTCACGCAACGATATGGACGAGGTGGCCGAACTATTGGAGCATGGCATTACGCCGGATGCGGCCAACGAGGATGGTCTAACGGCATTGCATCAATGCTGTATAGACAATAACGTGGAAATGTTGAGATTACTATTGGAATACGGTGCTAATGTGGATGCTCAAGACAGTGATAAATGGACGCCATTGCATGCTGCCGCCACATGTGGTCATTTAGAATTGGTGCGTATTCTTATCGATCATGGTGCTAATTTACTGGCGGTCAATACCGATGGCAATATGCCATACGATTTGTGTGATGATGAAAATACATTGGACTACATAGAGGCTGAAATGTCGAAGCGTGGTGTTACCCAAGAGCTTATAGATGAAACACGTTCGGCTACAGAACATCAAATGTTGAATGACTTAATGGACTTGTCCAAAAATGGTGGTGATCTCGAGCAGCCCGATGAATATGGTGCTACGCCGGTATTTTGTTTTGTTTTTGAAATTTATTTAAAAAATTTAATTTTTTTCTTAACATTTCTTGCTTCATTTCCTTTTCCCCTTCTTTAGCTTCATATAGCCGCTGCCAATGGTTACATTAAAGTGGTTGAATTCCTGTTGGAACAGCATGTCAATGTTGATGCTTTAGACAGAGACATGTGGTCACCCGTTCATGCTGCTGCCTGTTGGGGTCATGTAGGTTTTCTTTTCAGTTTTTTTTATTTCTTTTTTATTTTAATTTCGGTTTTTTCTTGCATTTTCTAGCTGGAAGTTTTAGAAATGCTGGCCCAATGTGGTGCTGATTTAAATATTAAAAATAAAGATGAGGAAACGCCATCAGGTATTTGATAATCAAATAATATGAAAAAAACTTTAAATTACTTTCTGTTACAAAACGAAGAAAGGAAGGAAGTTTATAGGGTAGGAATTAACACCCGCCCCCCTGCTGCAATTCGATAACAAATCACACAGCTATCAGTTTTTTGAAAGTTTCATGATAATACTCTTAATCTGACTACTTGTAGGTCTGATGATGGCATCTGTAGGTTGCTTCACGCTTTTTGTCCGGTCTAGTTGTATCGATAGCTAACCTAATTAGGTTAGGTTAGGTTAGAGGACGTGTACTTGTCAATTAAGACAAGTACAACACCCGGACGTCGAATTGACCCATTGTACAACGTCCTTGAAGAGGAAGGGATAATAGAGGGAATAGGATAAAAAGGAGAGGAGAGGTACAGAGACCAGACACAACAAAAAGGGAGAGCGCGACTACACTGATAAAGCCCTAGCATCTCTCAACCAGCCCAAATCACTAATGAATCTGTGGAGAGCCTTGATGTCGGCTCTCGAAACAGAATTCAAACTCTCAAAGAAGGCCCTGCCAAGGGTCCTCAACCTACCAAGGGCTGGGCAGTTACAGAGGAGTTGTTCGATCGTCTCCAACTCGTACTCATCGCAACATGTCCTGCCATAGTCCGGCTGGGATCTGGAACAGCAACCGGCTTGCGGTTACTAACATCGGCTTGTGGTTCTAACATCATTCTTTTTAGATTCCTAAAAAAATAATCAGCAAAAATAACTACCTGCCCTACTGTTTCATGGTGAAATACATTTCTGACGCCGTACAGCTTCCGACAATTCATTCTCCTCGTCACAGAAACTACATATTGGGCTCGAGATAATCTCCTTGTTGATCTAGACTACAGTGTCAAATCAGAAGGCCGATTACTAACTTCAGATGGCTCTCGAATCGTCTCCTGTTTGACGCGAATCTCTTTTTATTATAATTACCCGCCAAAAGTTTAGATTGCCTAAACCCATTCGGTTCCTGTCAGCTTATTATCGTAAATTGCCTGGTAAATTGCTATCAGCATGAGTTCAAATCCATACTCAGTCCTCACTTCTACCTGAACCACTTGCCGAACTGGGTTACACGTGATCACAGTACCATCTATCGTATACAGTTTTGTAATGCCTATCAGAGTACACTATCCTTATGCACCTACAACATACATAAGTCCCCCTTTAGCCATCAAAATAGGTTTCCGTTCCACAGGAGACAGTAGCCCACCAATATTTCCAATTCTAACTAACGCTGTTGTTAATCGTGATGAATGAGTCTTATTTAGGTTAAATAACCAATTCTTATGAGGGGGCTTAACCACGCCCATTTTTCCTATGGATATTGTCTTGACTTGACAATGACTTTCAAATGGCTGGCGAATAGACAGAGAGGCTACAACAGTGCCTCCTATTCTATTACGTTCAATTAAGCGAAACCGTGTTCGATAAATGTCGATAATATTTTGTGAATTTTCTCTGATCGACAAGTGAAAAGCTTCTCAATTTTATAGAGCGAATAGATTCCGAATCCACTAGAAATTTTCTATCCTTCGAATTTAACACAAAGAATTTCAATAAATTTTTTCAGATATTTGTGAAGATCCTGAAATACGCGAACGTATTGAACAGTTAAAAACCGAACAGGAAAGTAAACGTTTGGCAGAAGCTCAACGGCGTAGAGTAAGAAGATCTCAAAGTAATAATACCAGGTAAACTATTATAAATCCATTTAATAAAAATCCAATTCAATTGAATTGAAATATGATTTCTTCTTCTTTCCGACAGAGCACAATCGGTACGTCGTACATCCTTAAGAGATAAAACGCTAACAACCAAAAAAGATGCTGTCGAGGAGGCTCGACTGCGTCTGCAGGCTCAAGAAGTATTTGTAACCGCACCCGATAGCACAACTTTAGATCCAAACGGTCTAGTGGAACAGCATCAGCATCACAATCATCATCAGATGGATAGTAGTACGAGTGAATGGTTATCAACAAAGTCTGCAACGAACGCTACAACAACAAATCATCATCATAATCATCACAACAACAACAACAATAATAATAATACCTTAAAAACCAATAATAATCATAGAAATTCCTACGATCCTAGTCTTAAAGATATGGTAGATTCCAATAGCATTTCCACAAGTAGTTTAAAGCAACAGCAACTACAACAACAACAACAGCAACAACATTCCTATCAACCACGACGACCACCAGAAGGTCGTGAAAATGATGAATTACAAATGCAAGCATTTAAAACTAATGGTGAACATTCCACAGGGATTGCAGGCACTGGTGGTGGTGGTGGTGGCGGTGGCGCAGCAACAGCTCTGGGCTCTGGACCTCTAACGGGAGTGGTGGTTGATGGCATAACCACAGATACAGCAAATACAACAGCCGCCGCTGTAATTGCAGCCACAACAGCAACAACCACTGGTCATGGCACGGAAGCTGTACAAATACAGTCAAGTAAAGAGGCCACAAATGGCAAAATAAACGTACAAGTCACTGTATTAGTGGGTAAGTGTGTAAACAAAAAACCTAAAAAAAGAAAAACTATAAAAACAACTTTAAAAAAAATGAAAAAAACAATAGACAACATAAAGAATAGCAAAAATGGAATACTAAAGGGAACAACAAATATAAAAATGCATGCATTTTCATATGCCACATACTCACATACATATCCACACTTTAATATTACACTTGCATTTATTTATTCGCACACACACACATACACACTCAAACATAATTTATTTACACTTTGAGTTAGACGCCTATATTGTATATCCTTTTTCCTGGGGGGGGGGGGGCAGTTTCATATTTAAAAAAGGAAATTTTCTTTTTTTCAAAAGTGCAGCAGGGAATCAGGGGTATCGAATCAGAATCGTTCATATTGGTCTTCCACAGAAGATCTAAGAGCGTCCTAAGCAGCCCGAAAAACGTCAGTGTTGGGTATGGACTTTGAGGCTGGCGATGTCATCCATCCATATTCCATGAGTGGATAATTATCAACTTCTTTTGGCCTGAATTAGATGATCCGGAAGTGAATCCGAATGCATGCAGTTTGGTGCTACCTGACACACTTCTGCTCATGCCACATTGAATATTCTACACTCGCGATTTGAGAAGAGCATGGTCACCTCACGTAAGCGGTGATATGAACTAACCACCGAGATAGTATAATTTGATTCCACTAGACTATTTTGTGCGTTTCTCAAAGCCAATATAAGTCATGTTATCGGGCAAATTTAAACTGATTTGTGCGCTAGTCATTGAAAATTCAGAGAAGCCATAGCGTCTTTCACTTCTCCTCACATAGTTTGTTAGAATTCGCAAGAGGATCTGAGTTGCAATTCCAATATTAATAGTTCCCTATTTTAAATAACACTGCTTAAGTGCTGTGTCAGATAGTTAGAGGAGGTATCAAGGCATAAGGGTTTAAAACTGTAGTACGTCGTTAGAGCTTGGTAGGTTCAATTGCTTCAATTTCTCCAACAGTAGTTCAGTAGGAAACCAACGATGTCGTAAACTGTACTCTGTGTAGGACATTCAACAAGGATTATAGATTACCTCCTTAGTATCTTGCAGTTACATTTTCTTTCAGCAGCTTCCAGATGCCTCCCATGGCTTTAAACAGATGACAGATGGTACGTTAAATGCGGGCGGCATAGAAGAGGCTTCAGAGCAATGCAAAAATCCTTGCTCTTAGGAGCTAAAGAGTGATTACAGCTTTGGAAATCATTTATTGAACATGCCAACATCGATAACTGGCTATAGCGTTCCCACCACAATCGGATCTTCACTCCGGAACGACCCGACTCAACATCGGCCAAGGATTGTCAACCGAAATGTCAGCGAAAGCTGTATCAACAGGAAGTTTTTTCCCAAGGGAGAAGCTTCCAGAAACAACAGCTGAACTGTTACAACAACAACAACTGGCTATAGAGTTACGTTAAACTAAGATCAGATATGAATTTCGGGTATTGAATGAACACTTGCTGCTGGTAAGCCTTTAAGTTCACATGCATGCATGGAAATGAGAATCAAGAAAATCTTGCACGTTGACGTACCACAAGTAATATAGGAACTTAACTTCATTACTTTAAATTCATTTTGAAAGAATATGAAACTGCCCCGTCATTCTTTGTATTGCAAACATATGCCATTTCCGCTTGTGATATCCTTTTGCGTTTATATACATACATACATAGAGTGTATACAGGCATTATGTGGTTATATAAAACAGTTTATTTGTGGTTTTTCACGTTTTTTATCCTTCATTTTTATTTGATGTTATACAAGCGAAAAGCACAGAAAATAAATTCCATAGATTTACATAAATAATCCATTGATTTGTTTCTGTTTTATTATTGTTTTACTTTTTTGTGTGTTTAAATATCATTTTTTGTTTTGTTTTTTTTTTCATATATTGTATGTATCCTTGTTTTGTGTTGTCCTCCTCTCAACCTCTGTCCAATCAACCACCCAACAAATTACAACAATTACTACTATAAATGACTACAACAACAACAACTACTACAACTACTGCCAATAAAACAAACAACCAACTCAACTCAATTCAAAAATCCATTAAAAAAAACAACAAAAACAAAAATCCAATTGCATCATCATCATCATTATCAACATCAACATCAACAACATCATATATAAACCCACACATGCTTTGCGTATTATTTATTGTTGTTGCTGTTGTTCTATATACGTACGTATATAATAACCATGGCTTAAATGTTAAATGCTATTGGGATATGCTTTTGGCTGCCTGACTTGTCTAACTAACTGACTGAATGAATGGTTGGTTGCCGGTCTGCTGTTTGTTTGATAAACGTAATGTACTTTTGTTGGCCATTGTATTGCGAATAATTCGGGCTTAGATACAAGCAATACCCATAATCTACAGCATCAGCAGCAGCAACAACAACATCACTTGCATACGCAACAACAACAACAATTGCATCATCATCAGCATTCACAACAACAACCGAATCAAGAGCAACAACAGCAGCATATGCATATGCATCTTCATGGTCATGGTCATTATAATAATCTGACAGGCTCAACAACAACAGCAACATTTCATAATCACAATAACAATAACAATAATAATAATCCTCTGCCACATTTAACAAATAACAATAACAACAACAACAACAACAGCAACAATAATAATAATTATAATAATAATAATCCATTACAACATCAACATCAACAACAACAACAACTATTGGATAATTCCATACAAATGTCCTCCCCTTTAGTTAATGCCACAACCTTAGCGAATTTAAAAAAACAACGCTCACAATCGCGTACAAATGTTTTAAACGTTGTTAGTAATTGTGAAAATGGTTCTGTTTTAGGAGCCGCTAACTCTACACATCTTAATCATAATCACATCACCCACAAGAACAACAATAACAACAACAACAACATTGGCAGTCATAGTTTGGATGGCAGTGGTAGTTTAGGTGGTGGTGGTGGTAGTGGTGGTATCCCCTTAGTCAATACCCAACAGCCTCATCTAAGCAATGGCTTACAGCATCCCACACTAATGGACTATAATGGCTTAATAAATGATCCATCATCTCAGACGTCAGCAGGTGGTGGCAGCAGTTCAGCAGCAGCAACAGCTGGTGGAAATGGTGGTGGCATGAACAAATTTAGCGGTGTTACCGGTGATGTGGTAAGTGATAGTACAAGTTCGAAAAAATGTTGTCTAGTGATGTAAAACTAAAATGCAAAAAACAGAAAACAAAGTCCGTTAGAAAGAAAGTTAAAAGTTGAAAGTGTCTTTTCAGGCGCTACTAAAACAAAAAAGTAATAATAACTGTAATAACCCCTAGGGGTAGGCAACACATTTTCAAAAGGAAACTCAAATTATTTTCAAAATTTTATTTCGTTTTCAAAAGCAATTTATGAAGAGAAGAAGTTTATTTTAAAGGAAATTAAAATCGAAAATCAAGTGAAAATAATCAAACTAATAAGAAACGGGCATAGTTAAAAGTTTCTTTTCAAAGCAGTAATTATAATAACGCCTTAAGCTAGGCAACAATTTCTTTAATCAATTAAAAAATATTTTGCTTATGTTTTTAGGCGCTATAAAAATGCTTAAGTCTCCATAATTAATAGAATTTATTTTTCTTTTGTATTGGCTATATTAGAAGGGTCTGGTCTTATACCTGATTTAAAATAGAACTCCGAGCGCCTCGGTAAAGTTTTTTGTACCTTATCTAATGAGATTTTGGTAGTCGTTTTTCCAGTAATTTCTGGGCTATACTGTTGGTACATGACTACCATGATTCTGCGCCATATATCAACACGGGTAATATCTGTGCAGAATCATTTTCGCTTTTCGCAAGACGGCCTAGTATGTGAAGCCTCGTTTTCTTTTAAATGATTTGTAGGGTCTCCAACCCATTTCAATTTGAGACCTGATGCTACTTAAGTCGTCCTGCAAACTCTAATCAGCTTGTGAGATTTTAAATTTCCAAAAAAAAGATAATTCTGATAATTTTCTTCTTTCTCCTTAAAATTGTTGCCTGCTTCAAGGGGTTAATACTTTAAGAATCATGTCCTTAATGACAAGATATAACGAGCTTTTTTTTATATATTCATCTAGAAAAAGAAAAGAAAACGTTAAAACAAAGCACAGGGTATAGAAGAGATTTTCCTTCCTTGTTTTTTTTTTTTCTCAATTTTTAGTTGAAATTCTATTTTATTGTTTATAACACTTCAGAGTGGAAAAAGAAATGATAAAAGCAAGCGGATACTTCAAGGCGTCAAGGGAAAGATAAAAGAGAAATAATTTATAGTTTTAGTAAAGTTAATAAAGCATACTTTAAGGCTGATAACAACTTTAACGAAAAAAAAACATACTTTGAAGAGTAAAAACTGCAACACTTGTTAAAACGAAAAACACTTTAGAATGCAGCAAAAGAAGAAAAAAAAATTGTTTGTACTTAAACTCGTTGCAATTTCTATGAATTTTCTGCTTTGTTTCTTTATTTTATTCTCTTGTACGAATAGAAGGAAACACAAGTTCTCATAAAACCTCAAAAAGGAAGGGGCCTACTTAATAGTTGTTTTCCTTTCTTCTTTCTCCTTTTATTCTGTTATTTTATTTGATTTCTTCTTTTTTTTATTCATTAAATATTCACAAGTTTTCCTTGTAACCCACACACTCATTAGTACAGATTTATCACTCTTGTAAACTTGTCGGAAAATTAAAATATGAATAAAGTTTTCTGGTAATTAATTTTGTTATAAAAAGAAAACATATTTAATATGTATTGTATTTAATATGTATGCATGTATATATATTTTATACATACATATTTATTTCAAATATATTTTTGCTCTGTTTTAAATTGCATTTCAAATTGACTTGAAATTTTCTAAAGCATGAAATCAATTGAAAGAAATTCTCTTCTGTTCATCATCCCAGAAATACTTTCCTTGCCAGAAAAACAGAATTGAACAATAAAAAAACCAACTATTTTCTCGACTTGAATACCAAATAGCTAAGCACATTAGTGTTTAGAAATGTCAGGCAAAATAGAATAGAAAACAAGCATTGAAGAAAAGAATTTAAATTCGTATAGCATCGTAGCATATGGCAACTGATACCAGCTTACCCCTTAAAGTATGCAGCATTTAGCCCAACTCCCTCCCCCAAAAAACTATGCAGCATATATCATATACCAAAAAAACTTAGCAGAACTCAAATACCATGTAAAACAAGGGAGAAGAGGGAAGGTTAAAATTAGCATAGCCATCACACTGGAGATTTCATAGAAAAAAAAAAAGAAAGGAAAATGAAAAAACTTCGTTGGCATTACTAATTTACATAACACTTGAAAATGTCATCAGTTGTGCGGCAATATTAATTTTCTGATTGATAAGAAATTAACAAACAATGGTATTATAAATATGATATATTCATGTTTTATAAGCCTACAAATAGGCTGAATTTTTTTTCTTACTGGCCTATATGAACAGTAAATATTTGCTTAATAAACCTAAAAAAACTTCTGTTTGCCAAATATAATGCGAATAGGCAAATGTTGACATAATACGCCTTAAACTAGGCTTAAATTGTTGTAAAAATTGTTACTAACATGGAAAGATTTGTTTAATAAGCCTAAAAGCAGACTTTATTGTTCTAAATGTAACATTAGCAAGCAAGCCTTTAACTAAAGCTTTATTTTCCTTAAATGCATTAGAAATATTTAAGTATTTATGTAAGGAGCCTTAAACTAGGTTTCATTTTTTTCTGTGTTATTGGAAATCTTTGTTTCATAAGGACCCATGTCAAAGAAATTGTTACCCATGTGAATTTGTAAAGCACAAAATTAGTTTTGTTTTAAAAAGGTTTTGGTTTTAGTACAATAACCCTTAAACTAGGCTCCAATTAAAAATAAAAACCGAATTTCTATAAAATTTCTTGCGTAAGAAAATTTCTTTTCGATTTATATATATTCTGTAATATAAAATAACACTTTTTTATCTAAACTTTACAGTGAAATGGTCCATTTTATGTCTTTTGGCAATTAAGCTTTTACGCCTAAAAGTATGCAATTTGTTGGCTTTCAAACTTCTTCAAATATTTCTTGTCCATTTCTAATTATTGTTTTCAATTTATTTTCAGTATAATATACGCATAAAATATTTATTTTGTATTATTAAAACTTATTTCCTATGAAATGTTTCCATTCACAGGCCTTTTTTACTTATTTCCTCTTATTTATTAAGAAATTTCCCAAGAGAAAGTTGAAGCAATTTTATGAACCTTTTCACCCCACTACCCCATCTCTCTTTTTGCTTCATTCAATAGAAATTAACACATGAAATTTTCTTATAATTTTATTTTGAGAATTTTTGGTAAAAAGAAGTCTTTTTTGGAGGGGGCTGGGCTGTAAGTGGAAGGTGAAGAGCTTACTAAAGTTAAGTTTTTAATTTTAAATTACAAAAGTATGTATGTAAGGCTCATAACTTTAACCCTAAGGCAACCATGTTTCTTTTTGGAATTTTAATTGTTTAGTTCACAGCTTGAAACTGTAGTAATTGAAGTTTTTGTTTTAGAAATTTTTATTTAAAAATTTGCTTTAATTTAATTTTCTAAGCTTTTGTTTTTATGGTTTCAAAAACCATAATCCTTTTCCCCTTTTGTTTTTTTTTTTGAAAGCCTTACAAATGACCTGATATATCCGACCCTTTTGTTTTAGACCAGCTTTTGTTTATTTGTTGTAGAATTAAACAAGAATTTAGATTTTCTTTTATTCTCTTGTATATTATTTAATTAAATAACAACAACCCAAATAAATATAGGCTTTATTTCTATCTCTCTCTCTTTTTCTCCCTCTTTTGGAATATGCTATATGTACTGTATAGTATGCTTTGCTGAACTTACTTATTAAAACCAATTGAAGAAATTTGCCAAAAAGTATGCTTCATGTTTCTATTTGTAGATTTTCTGCTTTCTAGAAAGGGAGGACCTCATTTGGTTTTTCTCTTATTCAAAGGATGAAAACAGTGTTTTTCTATTTTGCCTTTATATTTATTAGAAAAAAGTATCACAGAAATTGTTTACATTATTGTGGTTATTTATACACTTAGATTTCACAAAAAATATAATTGAAAAGAATTTATTTATTTTTTTAATTAAAAATACAAAAAAAAACATGAAAATGAATATTTTTGTTATAAAAAATGTCCTGTTTTTTGTATGGACTTTATACTACAACTACTTTTACTAAAAAAATATGTTAAAACCACCATAAAGTATGCTTTATTTAATTTAATGTCCTTCAAAAATTACAACAAAAAAATTCATAAATATTGATTCATCATCACTTATGTGAATGATTAATCAGTACATAGATATGTTTGTGGACGTACATAAATGACCGTAATAGTCAATATAAACATCTATGTCAGGGCGTAGAACTCATTGTGTTCGTCCTTGAAAATGAGAAAATCGAAATTAATAAGAATTCAACTTTAATATGTAGCACACACTGCTCTCTGGAGTTCTTTGCGCCTATAACTTACTTTGAAATGGTCCAACATAATGCAAGGCATGAATAGGGAACATTCCCTGATGGTTGGTGTCATACAAAAGAAATAAAGAAAGGAGAGAGATTTGCCAGCGTAATCCTACAATAAACTTCAAAGAATTCCTTCTCGAGGACACTCAATCCTTTTGCCACAGAAACAAGCACAAACGAAATGATCTAGCATCTTCGGCCCCTCCACTCTCCTACTATATCTTATTGGCAAAATTCTACTCCAGATACTCCTCAGCAACCTGACACAAGGATCCCTTATGAGGGACCCAGTTAGTCGTTTCAAATTATGCTTATTGTGTTGTCCCTACCACATATCAATCCAACGACCTTTTCTTTCAACGTCTTCACTCCTCAGTGTGAACATATTCGTTGATGAACCGAGCACGACTCTTTAACAAAAGCATCACTCTTCTAGGTCTCAGGAATATTACTGAGCCAAAGAAGCTTACGGTAACCAGATCTCTCTTTGTCCATTAGGTGAATACGATGAAACCTAAACTGTGGTGAAATTTTAGATTACAATCCATACTCAAGAAAGTTTTGTCAGGGTTTTTAGATATTCACAAATAGCTAGTGATATATTTTCAATCTTTCATCAGCGCAGCCTTTAAACAGGCTTTACGAGTACGAGTTTGTATAGCGAGTCTCTTAAAGTAATCATAGTGCACATTTTCAGTTTCACCAACTAGGTGCAGAAACATCTGGGTGATGCAAATTGGAATTTGTTGCCTGCTTATCTTTTCCGGGGATTGCTTATTTATGAGAATACTTGTTAATATCTAAAGGCCGTATATCATTCTCACTGTATGACCCGTTTGATTGCCTATAGCTGATCACCTTCCAATCGATGAGAGAATGCTACAGAATTAAATTCACAGTGATTCTAAGGCCATGCCTAAATGAAACAGAAAGCATATCGGGCAATATGAACCGCTCACTCTAGTTGCTTTCAAAATGGGAATAATTCTCGCAAGCTGCCAAAGGTTTAGAGATGTATTTCGCTCCTTTTAAATATGAATAAGAGAAATGTTTAACAGTTTAGTATGCGCATTAGTGTTGCGATGCCTTCGGGTTCTTAGAAAATTAAATGGTTTCATTTTGGAGGTAATTATTGACTAATCATGAAAGTGGCCTGATATTTTAAACCAAACTCCAGGTTTCCATGTTATGTCTCTTGTTTAGCTATTCTGAGGCAAATGATGTGCAATAAATTGCTTACAGAATTGAACCTTCTCAATATTATGCACGTCCTATCGGTATTTTTTAATGTTATGGCGGATACGTCCTCTAAGTCGACATGCGCTAATCATGTGCTGCATTAAAGAAAGAATTTCTCTCGAGTATTTTTTTTTTTTGGCCTTGGCTTATAATAAATTTTGAAATAGAAATAGGGAAGGCCTGATTAAATCTCTCTCTCTCACTCTCTGTAAAGCTTTTGTACCAGCTTAAATTTAACATTTTTTTCTTTTCTTATTTTTCTTACGATTACAAAGAAAGTGTCTTTTTCTAATAGCTTAGAAACTATTGCACTAAAGAACTTAAACCAAACAACTAACTAA
This sequence comes from Sarcophaga rosellei, assembly GCA_930367235.1. Taxonomy (NCBI): domain Eukaryota; kingdom Metazoa; phylum Arthropoda; class Insecta; order Diptera; family Sarcophagidae; genus Sarcophaga; species Sarcophaga rosellei. The sequence goes on along the minus strand of OV884020.1, from coordinate 5,598,641 downwards.
ACATAAATCAATTAGAAAACTTTTAAAAGAAACAAAAAAAAAACACGAATAATTTTTTTTAAATAAAAAATTAAAAACTATAAACGAGCAGCTTTAAGTTGTTTTAATAAAAATCAAATTAAATTAAATCAAATCTAAAAGTAGAGCAATATTTTAATTTTCTATTTCTATAACTAAAAGTAGATTAAAAAAAAACATTAAAATTAAAATTAAAAAAATAAAATTATAAGCCAAGTATTTTGTTTGAAATATTTTTTTTTTATAAATAATAAATTAAATATGTTAAAAGAAACTTAGTTTTAAATTTAATTTTTTGTCTTTATATATGTATACATATGTATAGCTGTGTGAAATATAATAGTAGCGCTGTATTAAATATATTTTACTTAAGTAAAAAAATTAATTTTTATTCAAGTTAAAAAAGGTTTGTTATTACATTTTATTACCACAAGTCTAAACTATTGAAAAATATAAAAACTTCAAGACAAATATTAATTTTCCAAAGAAAATGATGCTAAATTGTTAAAAACCCCAAATATTTGGCGTGCAAAAAAATAGTAGTAGCATTAGAAAACGTATCTGCAACAAAAAAATGTTGTCACAAGTGATTACTTTTGTATCTTATTTTGTTATATATGCCCTAATATTTAGTTGAAAAGCCCTTATTGGCCATTACAGTTGCGCAACGTCGCGTCATTGAGTCAACTAAAGATCTGCGCCTCTCAATAGGAATACTTTCCCAATTTGACCTCACAGACGCCCACAATTCAAAATATTGTAGGACGTTCTCCCACGGTTATTGCAAATTGCAAAAAATTTTAACAAAAGCCAGAAATCCGCGGACTCAAAGCAAAAATTTCTCCCAACGACTCAAGAAGAATAAAACGCATGGTATCATCAGACCCATTTGTTACTTCTACAAATATAAAATTGGACTTGGAGCTTGATGTTCATACCTCAACTATTCACCAACATCTAATTAAAGACAATTTATGTGGTGGAAGTCCAAGGAAAGTACCATTGTTGAATTCAAGACATGTCCGCAACAGACTTAAATTTGCTAAACTTTACGTTGATTGGCCTCCGTCGAAATGGCGCAATATTCTGTGGACAGATGACTCCAGAGTTGTTCTTTTTGGAAATCCTGACACCAGAAAATATGTAAAAAGACCAAAGAACAAGGAATACGATCCTAAATTTGTCATGAGGACCGTAAAGCATGGTAGTGCAAAAATTAAAGTTTGGCGTTGTTTTTCTTATAATGGTAGAGGACCCATATTTTGGATTAAAGGCAACATGGACTCCTCAATGCATGTGGAAATTTTAAAAACTGTCATGCTACCTTATGCAGAATATGATTTGCCGCTTAAATGGGTGTTCTAACAGGACAACGATCCCGAACATACCAGTGAAATGGCAAAAAATTGGTTTTCTGAAAATAAAATTGAGGTATTAGAATGGCCGACTCAGTCCCCAGACCTAAATCCAATTGAACATCTTAGGGGCGATGTAAAAAAAGGTGTTTTTAAAGATAAGCCGGGAAATGTAGAGCAGTTGTGGGCGTCTGTGAGGTCAGCTTGGGAAAGTATTCCTATCGAGAGGTGCAGATCCTTAGTTGACTCAATGCCGCGGCGTTGCGCAGCTGTAATGGCCAATAAGGGCTTTTCAACTAAATATTAGGGCATATCTAACAAAATAAGATACAAAAGTAATCACTTGTGACAACATTTTTTTGTTGCAGATACGTTTTCTAATGCTACTACTATTTTTTTGCACGCCAAATATTTGGGGTTTTTAACAATTTAGCATCATTTTCTTTGGAAAATTAATATTAGTCTTGAAGTTTTTATATTTTTCAATAGTTTAGACTTGTGGCAATAAAATGTAATAACAAACCTTTTTTAACTTGAATAAAAATTAATTTTTTTACTTAAGTAAAATATATTTAATACAGCGCTACTATTATATTTCACACAGCTGTATGTAGTTTGTAAGCATATAAACAAACCAAGTATTATTTAATAGAAGAAAATTTAGAATTTAATTTTTTTTTTTTATTTCCTTTTTTTAATATTTTATAAGTAAATTTAATTATAAAGTATGTATTGTGTATTGTATGTGTATGTATATATAGTTTAATAATTGTATGTATATGTTAAAATTTAAAAAAATTCCTATATTTCCCCAAAAAACAACAATGTGGCCTTTATTCCTAAAACTTTACTTTATTATTGTGTTAGAAAATTTAAATTTAAAATTAAATTAAAATTATTATAATTATTTTGTTATACCTACGGACTACCAAGTATGTATGTATCTTCTCTATGTATTATATTATGATTATTTTAAAATTTAAAAAAGAGAAAAATATTTTATAAAACTGCTTACAAAAGAAAGCGAAAGCAGCAGCTAGCAGCCAGAGCGTGGTATTGTTTGTTTGTTTTTAGTTTTAAATTTCTTTGTAATGAAAACTTAAAGAAAAAAAAATAAACTTAAATTAATTAAAAAGTACATGAAACGAAACTACATATTTATAAAAACTATACCATATACTATATTGTTTTTTAGATTTTAAACAACAACAAACAAACAAACAAACAAACAAACAAAAATAAAGAACTTAAAATCAAAAACTTCAATTCTATTCTATTAAAACACCACAATAACGAATAACATATACAAAGTAAATCAAATCAAATCAAATACAAGGAAACATTAATTAATTAATTACTGTAATCATGAAAATCATAACAAAATTTAATTATAAAAAATTTTTAAAAATTAAACGAAATCTAAACTTAGATTAATAAATGAAAGAAGAATAAAAGAAATCATGCATACCAACAACAAGAATTGGTAACTCGTAATATAAAATATAAAAAGATTTTACAAAAACTATTTAAACAAACAAAAAAAGACAGAAAACTATCGAAAATAATTTCATTAATATTTATAAAAAGGTTTGTATAGAGTCCTGTTCCTGCGGAAGATCACAACATAACACAACACAACATGCACACAGTTTAGCAAAGCAACACCAACAGGGAAAGTAACAGAGTCAACGGACACCGGTACTTTCTTTTTAAAATATTGGTACGTTAGTAGAAAAAAAGTTTTTCTTGCTAAAACAAGGTTTTTTTCCTTCCTGGCAACGCTGCATACACTATTGAATAGTAGTAAGAAACACGATTACCTTGACAACACTGCGTTACCCAGTATCAGCTGTCATTTGGTTTTTTATTTCTTGGTTAACACCACGTGTAAAAGAGTTAACTTTGGTAAAAGATAAGACAAAAGCTTTCGAATTAACCTATAAAATATAGAAAAAAGTGTATAATTTTGTTTAAACGCTTGATTTATACCCGTAAACAACAAATAACGCCTGAGGAAAATTGCAGAACTAAAATTATTAGATTTTGAAAGGGTAGGTGGTCCATTATCCCATACGAGATTGTGAATATATTGGCTTTGATTGCCCAAGCTTAAACAAATTTTAAGTGGAACTCAATGCATATTAATTTTTCTCTTTTCTTTTTTTAGCTTTGATCAAATGCCACACCACATGCTTTTCTATATTTTGCTGCCAATTGTAGTATCCAGAACTTGTAAGTAAGAATTGTTACCTGCGATCACCAGCTCTATGGATAGTGCACGTCAATAAAATTTTACAAAAAATAAATAACCCAGGAACCCGGCCATACATTTGACGCACTGCAATCCAAAATGGCCACAGAATTGCTTTAACGCTCAGCACATCCGGAGATATTCTAGCCTAAAGCGCCTATCAAGTGGCTGTTACATTAGAGAACTTTGCCTGCAATAAAGCCGAATCTATCCTCACAATTGCTTCATCGTCCAGCATATATATTCGAAGTATTCTAACCTAAAAATCCTGTTACACCAGCGTATTTCGTCTTCAAACACTACCTAAAGAGAGAACGAAATAGACAGTGTTTCACTATTCCATTCTATCTATCCACCCAGATATGAAAAATGTTTGGACATTCATCAGATCAAGTTAAATAAATTTTGGCCTGTTATATGAGATGGATGGATCGATATCAAATATTGCAGTAAAAATTCGAACGTGTTCAGACACTATTACACTAGCTAATTTCGTCTGTAAGCACTGCTTGATATCAAACCACCTAGCTCGAGTAATAGGCAGCAAAATTCGTATTTGCAAACTTCACCTGATGAATATCAAACATTTTTAGTATTTGGGCTGATAGATGGAATGTAATAACGAAACACTGTCTCAGCAGGTAGTATTTGCTGATGAAATTCGATTGCGTAATAAGCGCTTTAGGTTAGAATATCTCCGAATATGCTAGGCGTTGAATAATAGGGAAATTCTCTCTTATCGGGTAGTATTTGCAGGCGCAGCTCGCTAGTGTAATAGCTGCTTAAATTCGCGACGTAACATCCACCAGAACGTTGTGAAAAATTTATTCTTGCGCGTTTAGGTTGTGATATCACGAAAACCAAAAAATAATGGAGCAATGCTGAGGTCAAATTTGGATTCAGCGCATCGAAAGCCTTTGAAAAAACTTTGGTCTGGTTCCTGCTTTATTTATTTCTTAAAATATTGTTGAAAAATTAATTCGCAACGTGGCGATATCCATTAAAATTCAGCCAACCGCCGTGTTTTTGCTCTGTGAAGTTATAATATCATGAAAACTTATGCTAAACGAGCAATTCTGAGGTCAAATTCAGATTCAGCGCAGGAAAACCCTATAGAAAAGTGGATCAATGGTAACAATTCTTACTTGAACGTTCTAAATAATACAAGGGGCAGCAAAGTATGGCCCTAAAATAGGTCTTTGATAGTCGAATACGTTCCTCTAAACCTCCACTTATACATATGCTAACAACCCCCACTTCAAATCAAAAATAAACACTTTGTACGGAATCTGTAATGTTAGATTAAAATGTTTGCTTTCATTATTTATTAATAATTATACATATAAATAAATAAATTATTAAAATATAAAATGAGTCCCCTCCCTATGCATACGCATTTTTTTTACTTCTAAGGTGTCTGTGCTAAATGTGCCTCTGCTAAAAATTTGCAAATTTACCAACTTAAAAATCTGACGAAAATACCAGGCGAACAGAATTTTCAGCAGGGAATAAAATTAAATTTTTTTAAAAATAATCCAAAAAATTGCAGCATACGTTAGGGGATAACGAAAAATTACATTAATTTGGCCCCCTAAAGTATGTTAACTTATTTTAATTTTCATGGCATAACAGGGTGAATCAAGTATCATAAAATTAAATTTTTATTTTTTTTCATCCCTGCTGAAAATTCTGTGCGCCTGGTATTTTCGTCAGATTTTTAAGTTGGTAAATTTGCAAATTTTTAGCAGAGGCACATTTAGCACAGACACCTTACAAGTAAAAAAAAATGCGTATGCATAGGGAGAGGACTCATTTTATATTTTAATAATTTATTTATTTATATGTATAATTATTAATAAATAATGAAAACAAGCATTTTAATCTAATATTACAGATTCCGTATAAAATGTTTATTTTTGATTAAAAGTGGGGGTTAGCATATATATAAGTGGAGGTTTAGTGGACGGTACTCGACTATCTAAGACCTATTTTAGGGCAATACTTTGCTGCTCCTTGTGTTATTTAGAACGTTGAAGTAAGAATTGTTGCCTTTGATCCCCTTTGCCTTTGAAAAACTTGACTTTTCTACAGGTTTTTTGTGCGCTGAATCTGAATTTGACCTCAGAACTGCTCGTTTAGCAGAGGTTTATATGATATTATAACTTAACAGAGCAAAACCACGGCGGTTGGCTATATTTTAATGGATATCACCACGTTGTGAATTAATTTTCCAACAAAATTTTAAGAAATAAATAAAGCAGGAACCAGACCAAAGTTTTCGAGAGGCGCTGAAGCCGAATTTAACCTCAGCATTGCTCATTTACTTTAGGTTTCTGTGATATCACAACCTAAAACGTGCAGGTACAAGTTTTTTCACAACATTCTAGTGAATATTACCGCGCAAATTATTTTTTAATCATTTAAGCAGCTATTACACTAGCGAGCTGCGCCTGCAAATACTACCCGATGAAAGAGAATTTCGCTATTATTCAATGCCTAGCATATTCAGAGATATTCTAACCTAACGCGCCTATACGCAATCGGATTTCACCCGCAAATACTGCCTGATGAGATAGAGAAAGACAGTGCTTCGTTATTACATCCTATCTATACTAAAAAAAGTTTGATATTCATCATTTGAAGTTTGCATACACGAATATTGCTGCCTATTACCCGAGGTAGATGGTTCGATATCAAGCAGTGCTTACAGACGAAATTCGCATGTGTAATAACCTCTCTACACGTTGGAACTGATGCGATATCTGATGGTGATCCATCAATCTCGTGTAACAGGCCATCATTTATGTTTGCAATCTTGAGCTGATGAATATCAAAAATTCTTGATATTTTGCTGGATAGGATGTAATAATGAAACACTGTCTCTCTCGCTCTCTCTTTAGGTAGTGTTTGAAGACGAAATTCACTTTTGTAATAGGATTTTTAGATTAGAATACTTCGAATATATATGCTGCGTGATGGAGCAATTGTGGGGATAGATCCGGTTGTAGTACACCAAACAAATCTCTAAAAGGAAGGTATTTGCAGGCGAAGTTCTCTAATGTAATAGCCGCTTGATAGGCGCTTTAGGTTAGAATATCACAGAATCTGCTCGATGATGGAGCTGTCCTGTGGCCAATTTAGAATGCTGCAATGCACCAAAAGCATGGCCTGGTTCCTGGGTTATTTATTTTTTGTAAAATTTTATTGACCTGCACTATCCACAGAGCTGGTGACCAAAAGTAACAACTCTTACTTACAAGTTCTGGATACTACAATTGGCCGCAAAATATGTAAAAGCATGTGGTGTGGTATTTGATCAAAGCTAAAAAAGAAAAGAAGAGAAAAATTAATATGCATTGAGTTCCACTTAAAATTTGCTTAAGTTAATCAAAGCCTATATATACACAATCTGCTATGGAATAATGACCTACCCTTTCAAAATCTAATAATTTTTGTTGTGCTATTTTTCTCAGGCCTTATTTGTTGTTTAAAGGAATAAATAAAGCGTTTAAACAAAATTATACACTTTCTTCTAAATTTTATAGGTTAATTCGAAAGCTTTTGCCTTATCCTTTACACGCGGTGTTAACCAAGAAATAAAAAAAAACCAAATGACAGCTAATACAGGGTAACACAGTGCTGTCAAGGCAATCGTGTTTCTTACTACGGGGTAGCAATCTCTCTATAGTGTTGCCAGTAATTTTTTTAACTTTTTATTTCTGAGAAAAAACCTTGTGTTAGCAAGAAAAACTTCTTTTCTACTAAAGTACCAAAATTTTAAAAAGAAAGTACCGGAGTCCGTTGACTCTGTTATGAATGAATGAATATTTTTGTTAAAAGTATAAAAAAATATACATTTTTGGAGATTTTGAGAACAAGTTTTACAGGGTGTTACTAAGTTGGATTATTTAAATTCAAAAATAACGACCATTTAGCACTAATAAGTGCAACTGTGTACCTGTTTGACTCCAAGAATTATCAATTCTTCACAAGCATATGATGTTTGTTTACAAAAATAAAAGAGAATCAAAACAACATTTCCAAGAATATTTTGATGGCTTTCCTTCTGCTTTTGCTAAAAGGACATGTAATTTTAATAAATATTTAATAGTAAAGAATATTTTTAATAAAATTAACAAATGAATGCTTTACATAAATACCGTTTCTGTTTTATGGCCGGTTTATGTGCAGCCGGCGGCAGTTTCTTTGGCAAATTGCCGAGTTTCCTTAGCGATAGAATGTTGTTGCCGGCGGATGCTATGTCAGGCTTAACTCCATCTGTGGAAATATACGCAGGTAGTTTGGTAATTGATTTAAAGTTTAACACACACAATGTAAGATATTTATTATTGTCTTCGTGCCAGCATTTATTTTATTTAAATTACTTCCTCTGGCGTTGATGATTTTAAGCAACTTGTTGAATTGGCGTTACTTTCTAAAGGCTTTACAATTATCGGAGCAAACATTGACCGCCACCGTATTAACAGCAGCCAGTAATTATGTTGCAACAGTAAGTTTCGAGTTTAAAATGATTTAAATTTTGAAATAATATTTTGCTTTTCTTAGTTTATTTTAGGATTTTTAGTATTTAAGGAACCCATAACATGGCTTTCTAGTTTGGGCTCAATGTTTATTGTTTTAGGTTTATGGTTCTTATGCGATGATAAATCAAAACTTAAAAATAAAGAGCAATAAAGGCTACAATAAAAAGAATTAATAGTTACAAGCTCTGGGCTTCAAGACAGTTCCAATGCCTATGTCAACAAAGATGCTTTGGCGCGACACACGTAGTTAACTGTCCAGACTACAGTACCAACCCAAGGGCCTATTTGTAAAACTATTTGTACTTGCAAGCAATTAAAAGTTAAAATGGCTTGTTTCCAAGGTTAGCTTGCTTTAGTATAGACAGACCTTAAAAACATTGATTCGTTGAGTTTGAAAGGGAACCTTATTTGGAATTTTAAGATTAAATTGTCCAATTATTTACAATTATGCCGTGCTGTTCATCCCAAAGGCGTAAATTGAACTGTATTTAGTACATTCTAACGCAAGACTGCGCTAATTACAATCGAATTCCTTAAAGCAGGTGTAGACAAAGGAGTGCGATTTACACATGAAAGAGACGGGCTATAAAGGAAGTCAACAGATAATAATATAAGAGTGAATGGAGGAATTTGTAGCCATGGGTATTAAGTGTATCTTCTAGGAACAAATCTATGCCATCAAAATATCTGATTAATTCAATTTCGACTGGAAGTACCAAGGGCGGGATCATTGTAATACTTTTCTAGTGATATGGCAAATCTTACTTAGCAATGATATCTTCAGATTTCTCACTCCCATCGCTTCAGTTCTTATTTGATAATAGTCCTTGTGGGGGAAAATTGTCTAAATTCCTTTTAAACACCGTCTCAGCTCACTTCAATCCACATTTAGAGAATCCATGAAAGGGGTTAGTACTGCATACGTTTCCAGGGCAGCATTAATAGCTGCTATCCCTTTGTAAGTTATGCCCGGAATACAGCCAAGCGTGGAATATTTTTTCTCTTAAAAAAATCTTGTGAAAATCAGATTTTTGCTTAAAGATTGTACTTTTCATGGATTTCATACTTCACTTCATTTCAATTGACTTTCAGAGAATACATGAAAGTGAAGTCTATATGGACTTTTCCAGAGCAACATCTTCTTTCATGTAGAGGCTGGCTTCCTCCCCAATCTCGAATAACATTCCGTAGCAGTTTTATTCCGTTCCTTCTGTAAATTTTTCCCATTAAATTTTACGCTTTTTTCTCCAGAGAAGTAATTTCTGTAGGAAAGGAATTCCTAGGGAATATTTGTGATTGCCTTGTTCATCTATAGTTTGAATAGAAAGAATTCCAGAGGTATGTATATGTAGGTTGATGCTAATGGACATGAATGAAGTTTGATCAAAGTTTGTCAGGTGTTATTGTGTAAAAAGAAAATAACGATCGACTTGTTTTGAATTTTCAATTTTTATGTAGATTTTCTTTTTGTTTTTTTGAAATTTATTAAAAATGATATTTAATAAAATGAACATAAATAAGTATATATTATCCTTGTCTCTATTCCTTTTTTTAATGTTTTGTTACGTCCTTACTTACATACTCTAGAAGAGCATATCTTACGAAATGATTAATTAAATTTATTTTTGCTTTGTTTTTAATGCTTTCTTGATAAGTGTCTTTACTTCATTCACTCGCATTCTCGTTCATTAATTGTTAACGATGGCGTTACGATGTTCTGTCTATCTGTCTGTCTGTCTGTCTTATTAATTTGTTTTCGTTCAAAATGTTCATATTTTTTTGGAATTTTTTTTTCAAAATATTTACTGGTATTTTAGAGTAGTTGTTGTTTTAAAGGTTTGTATACTGTGTTGAATTGTTTTTTTGTTTTTATTTAATTTCTTATTTAAATTTATCATAATTCTTGTTGTTTTGTTTTTTTGTTGGTTGGTATTTTGTATTTTTTATTTAAATACGATATATAAGTATATAATTATGTTGTTTTTGTTTTTATTTATGTTAAATTATAATATATATATTTCTTGTTTTTTTTTGTATGTATTTGTTTTGTTTTGTTGTTGTTGCTGTTAAATAATATTAAATTATTTCATATGTTCATTTTTCTTTTGTTTTGTTTTTAAAGTTTAAATACATAAATTGTTTTGTTTTTGTAGTTTATAATTAATTTATAATTATAATATAATATAATAATAATATAAATCATGTTATATATGTAGTATGTATGTGTGTGTATGTGTATTTTGAAAAAAATAAAATAAAAAGAGGGTTTTCTGCCTTCTGCTTCATAAGTAAGAGAGAGTTATACACTAAAAGGGTTCCTTTGTTTGTGGTGGGTCCCTAGCCTGCCTGCAAATTTTTCTTCTTAAAACAGTGGTGCCCCACCAGGGATTCATTGTACATCTTTTTTGTTTTTGTTAAAAAAAAAAAGAAATTTGTTTTCTTCATTTCATTTCTTTTTTTTCGCTTTGTTTACATTCAGTAAATTTGTTGATAAGTAGGTAAAGGGAGAGGCGATTAGGGTTAGAAAAATTTTGTTTATCCATCCGTCAAATGGTGTTTGGTTGATTGTTGGAGGAGTTAGTAATAGTTATATGATTAAAATCCAATCCAATCCGATTAAATATTTTCGAAGAAAGAAAAAGTAGAAGTTCAATTTGGTTTGTCTCTGTTTTGTTAAACTACTTGGTTTTGTTTTGTTTTTCTTCCTCTAAATAATTATGAATTTTAATGTTAAAAATTCTTCATTTTTGTTTTTTTTTTTAATTTTAATTCTCTACACATAATTCTTTGTTTGTAATTTCTTTTAATATATTTTTGTATTGGTTTTTGTTTTTATAATTTCTATAAAGGGAGGGGGGGAGAGAAGGGAGAATTTTTCTTCTTTTACTTGAAATTTTTCCTCTTGTGTATGTGTGTGTAGTAATAAAAGTGGAGGGGAGCCGCCGGGGGGGTAATAGTTTTAATTTTTATTTTCTATACCCAATGGCATTCGGTTAGAGGACTGCCGCGAGTTTAAATACGAATTCGAGTTTGTATTGTTTGCATTGGAGTTGCCACCGCCAGAACGATTACCCATGTGTCTTGGTGGCGGGCCATTATTACGTGAATTGGCAGAATTGTTGTCTGAGCCGCGAGATCCCCGATAGCTGCCGCCACCGCTACCGCCGCGTGTATCATAGCGGGCATCTTTGTTAGAGTAAACATTGCCGCCTCCGCCGTTACCACCGCCACCACCACCGCCGCCATTCTGGTAGTATGTATTGTTGTTGGAGTTATCATTGTTACGGAAATACATACCGCCAGAGTTTCCCCCTCCACCACGTGATTGGCCATTCTGTTGAGGATTGCCCGAACCATAATTGGAACGACCTCTATAGCCGCCACCGCCACCACCGCCGCCATTACTGCCCCCTGTGCGTCTATCATCACGACGGTCATCATTACGTTGGCGTTGGTAGCCACCTGCATTAGGACCACGACCGCGTCCATAGCCTCCAGACTCCTGTGAATGCCAGTGATTCGATTCTGGGCGATTATCATTGCCGCCATAACCTCCTGCTGATGCTTCAGAAGTAGCCGCATTGTTATTATTGCTGTTCGCAGATGAAGTCCATTCATTTTTACGCGTTTGATTTTGTTGTTGTTGCACGGTTATGGGTGAATTGGCATTTACTTCAGCACTCCATTTATTCGTAGATGCCTCTACGTTTGCTGTAGAAGATTTATAATCTTGCTGCTGATGTGTGCTGCCGGTGGGTGAAGGGCCCTTGAGCACAGCCTCATCCCATTCATTAATCAAATCGTTCTTATGCAGATGTGTAGCAGCTGCAGCAACATTTGCCTCTTGCAAGGCATTCAATACTTTCTCGGCATTGAGTTTCGTTTGCATTTGTTGTTCGTAGCTGAGGCCAGCCACTACAGGATTTTCAAATGGAAAACCGGCATTTTTAGGTGTTTGGCTCATATCATTAGCTGAGGGATTGTTGTTGACGGAGGATGGAGGCATTTGTTGTTGTTGCTGCTGCATGACACCTACCAGATTTTGATTCTGTGGTGCAATTTGTTGCTGCAAGAGCATTTGCTGCTGTTGTTGCATTAATTGTGTAGGCGGTTGACCACCTCCTCCAGCGGCCGCCAAACGATTCATCATTATTACTGCTGGTGTGGGCTGTTCTTGTGGTTTGAACAACTGTTGTTGTTGTGGTTGTTGCTGCTGATTAGTTTCATTAGAAACTTGAGCAGCAGCCATCATTAATTGTGTTTGTTGCTGCTGCTGCTGCTGTTGTTGTTGTTGCTGCGGTGTGGGTATATTTTGATTTTGTACCGGTGAGAACAATTGTTGCTGGCTATTAGTATTGTTGACTTTTTGTTGTTGTTGTTGGTGAAATAAAGGACTTGGGGTATTGCTATTAACCATACCACCAGCATTGTTTGGTGGCTGATTTTGTTGCTGTTGCTGAGATGGTGGTGGCATTTGTGGGAATGATTGATTTGTGAATGTTTGAGTCTGTATGGGAGTTTGTGTGTTTGGTTGCTGTTGCAGTTGTTGTTGTTGTTGCTGCTGATTCACCTGTTGCAATTGATGTTGCGGTGGCTGCTGTTGTTGATTTGGAGTGGGCATATTTTGTTCTTGAATTAGATTTTGTGTTGGTTTATTCTGATGTAGAGTTTGCTGTTGAGGTGGCTGTTGTTGCTCAAATACTATGGTATTTTGGGGTACACCCTGTACACCTTGGTTACTCAAATCCGGCGAGTCTAATTCACTGTCCTGCAGGAAATAGAAATTTCCACTACCGATTACTTCGGCCAAAGGGCGCATTTGCTGTAGATATTGCTGGTGTTGGCGAATGGCCCTATTAAAGTGACTGGGCGGTGGTGGTTGAGGACCGTTGGCATTGTGCAATGCCAAGGGACCTGCAGCCACAACTGGCTGACCAGCAGCAGGGCTTGTAAGCATTTGACGCTGTTGCTGCTGCTGCTGTTGTTGTTGTTGTTGGTGAGCAGCTTGAACTGTTTGTGTTGAGACATTTGGTACACCAACCTGTTGAGCAGCTGCGATGCCAGCTATCATGGGACCAGCAGCATTTGTAGGTACACCGCCTATCAAAGCTGCTGCCGGTGGCATTTGTGATATTTGTTGGGGCGTGGGCTGCTGCATACTTGGGTGATACATGGCTACATGCACTGGAGTTGTAGCACCCGAATGGCCGGTTGGTGGTGGTGCTGCAGTTGGTTGGAATGAAGGTACTGCTGTGGCTGGTGGTGCCATTGGGGGTGCGGTCATTAGGGGTGCTTGGGCCTGTTGATTTGGTAAATTTGCTAAAGCAACCTGTTGCTGCTGCTGTATATCCAAATGCTCTTTTATAATAGCCTGCTGTTGTAAAGGTTGCGGTTGACCCATTAATACTGCTGCACCATTGTCTAAGGCATTGGAGTCGTTAACTGTTGTTAATACATTAACCGGCTCAATATTTAACTTTTCCATGGTCTCATCCAAAGTATTGACATCTTGTTCCTGGTTATTCATTTCGGAGACATTACCTTCATCGTTGTTAAGAGACAACTGTTCGGGAACCTCTTCAGTAGTTTTAACTTCTGGCTCTTCGGGTACATCGGTCAAATAGATCTTATCCAAATAGTCAGACTCTTGTATGCGATGGAATACACGTTTAACATTCTCATAAGTGGTATCACCATACTGTTTAGGACGAGCATCAATTGTCATGGAGAAAATTTCGGCCGCCTTTTGGGCTGAGGTGGCAAATGGAACATCTTCGGAAGTTTCAGGGCGACGTGTCTGAACATCCAAACAGCTAGAAATTCAAGAATGGAGACTAATTCTTTAAAATATAAGATTAAGGATGAAAAACCTACAATTTCTCCAAAATATCCATTTCTTGGGGCTCCAATTTGGCAGCACCATTTTCTCCGGTCAAGAAATCATTACGGACAGCATCATCGGTGAGGCAAGACAAAATATTCTGAATGATCAGAACTTCACGTATTTTAACCGTTTCGGCTTGGGCTTTGGCGATTAAATCCTAAAAAGGTTTTAAAATGATTTTTTAAAGTTTCCTTGAATTTATGGCAGAGGATTTACCTTGCGTGCCTGTTTCTTTTGTTCCTTTTCAGCATCCTTGGTAAACTGTTGCATTTGTTTAACCAGATCTCGAGCAAAATCCAAAGTGGCCAATACTGCATCATATTTGGCTACCGCAGCCTTTTGATCTGAACTTAATTCTTTACCGGTGGCTTGTAAAGCGCGATAGGCCTCCAGTTTTGTCTAAAAAATTTACACAAATTCCACAATCAAATAAAAAAAACACATATTACACGACAACCCTGTTTTCACTGATTTTAAAGCACAAAAAGTACTTAATATATCAACTATGCAAATGAGTTGACAAAGTACAATGATGAGAAAATGAGAGAAAAAAAAATCAGGTCAACGCATAACAAAAACAAAACACACAATAAAGGGTTCCCCTATTTATAAACAAATAAATATGAATCATTCGTCAACACACAAAGGCTGATAAAACAAAAGATTAAACTCAAGTAAATCTATTCCATTTAACAATTCTTTTCATTAAATTCCAATGAAAGTGAAATTTCTTGGAATAATTTAAAAACCAATAAAAAGAAAAACAAAATTATTTCGTTCTATTGGGCTATCATTAAAATCTCTTTTTGCTCTCGTTAGTGTTGTCAGATTGTTTTCAATTTTTATCCTTAAAAATCTTTAGTTTACTTCCACAAATCTCTTAATGCACCCAGGGTCAAAAAATTTGTTCTAAGGATTCATTATCACCTATAAATCTACAAGTTGGGCACCATTCTGAATAAGTGTATCCTGAGTCTACAAACCCCTAACAAAACACCGGTTATCATCCTTAGGTTAATGCTTGCTAGTCTGACGCAGGGCTCAATTTCCTCTCATTGTAGTTTCCTTACAGTTATTTTTATCCTTCCTTTCTCCTCATCCACGTCACACTTATTTGTTTACTCAATGCCGAGGATTCCCACATGATCTGGAACCGAGCAGAGGGTAACCACATTATAGCCAACACATTTCTACTTCTTCCGACAGTTCCATACTATCCAGATTATCAGATAAGTATTGCTCTTTTTTGTCTTTTGTACTTCCTATCCTGTCCTAAAGTGGACACATCTTTTGATGGCATAGACTTCCGCTTGAAAGATACTCGCGAGCTTCCCAAAGACCTACGAATATTTTCTTCAGGTATTGCAAACTTCCGCTTCCATTTGCACTTCTGTTCTTGACCCATCTCTATACTACAAAATGGTACCTCTTTTAAAAGAATAGGTAGCATATCTAGATTGCAGTTGATGTATCTTTAAAAATCCGAGAAGAATTATTTGAAATCGCTATCCCCAACACAAGAATTAAATTCCCATTTTTGTGAAAAATCCATTAAACTGACAACACTGTCTCTTTATGCAAGAAAAAAAAGTATGGCATCCCTTTTCTTTGGATTTTAACTAAACATGGCGTCGCAAAATAAGAAAAAATCTGCAGAACGAATTACAACACAAAACGCAATTCATGAAAAAAATGGTGGGGCAGAGAGAAAAAAAATCAAATCCTTTGTCCTAATTTTTTTGGAAATTTTTCAAGCCAAAAACCTTGACTCCATCGTTTAACACAATATTTTATAAAAAATTCTTTAACTTTAAACACTTAATTTTATGAATTTATTTATAAAATGCCGGCTTGAGTAGACGCCATGAGATAGAAGATATACGTTTTTCTTTTTTTTCTTCTATTAAACAACGCTTTTTTACGGGGGCTTGGAGGGGGCCCTTTAAAAATTCTATATTTTCCATGTTAAATAAACGAAATTTTCTTTACAATTCTAGTTCACCTTGATTCAAAAGCACTTTTTCTTGATGTTTTTCTATTGAAAACCGAAAAATATTTTCATGATTTTGCTATGATTCCGCTCTAAGGTCTCTTTTTTTCAATATTCTCATATGCAAACACACACACACACAGCGTTACACTCATATATTAAAAACACACGTACTTACCTTGCGTTTTTCCAAATTGCGTATTTTATGTTCAATTGTGGTAAAAGTCAATTTCATGGGATTCAAAGCATCATTACCAGCAGCAGCATCTTTATTAGCCGTCGCCGATGTTGAGCTTGTATTATTCCCAGCGGCTGAAGATGTTTCCCAATTCTTGCTATTATTGGCCGAAGCTGTTGTGGCTGAAGGCGAGCCTGTGGAGCCCGCACCACCAGCACTAGCAACGACCACATTGTTGGTATTTTCTTTTGCCGTTTTTATGTTGTTGCTACCGCTGCCATTGCCACTGGACGTTGATGTCTCATTGTTTGTAATGCTGCTGGTATTGGTGGTGGTAGTATTAATGGCATTCGCATTGGATTTTGTTGTACTTTCCGTTATTTTTTTATTGCCTTTATTACTGCCACTAGCTCCACTTGGACCACCGGAATTGACCGAATTCACGGAGGTTTGTTTCACTAGCTTAGTACTCGATTGGTTATTATTTGAAGCAGAAGGCATCCTCCACGGATAAAAACTGAAACAGGAATGACAAAACGAGCGTGTATGTTGTTTTTTCTTTCTTTTCTATTATTTTTGCACAATCTCTTCTCTTTTTTTCTCAATATTTCTTTTTCCTTCCCTAAATTCGGTTTTTTTTTGTCAGCAAGCGAACGAAACGCAGAAAAACTACTACTGCTGAGAGAAAATGTGAACAAAAGTGAAACAGGAAAGTAAAACAGCGTTGCATTTTATTGTAGCAGGGGTGTATTTTATTGGTCTAGAACGTAGTAAGAAAAACTGCTACTCTTTTAAAATATTCTGTAAAATATTAACAAAAATAAAATCACATGCTTATCATATACACAACCTGCGTAGTAGTTGACCATTGATAATATGGTATCCACATGTATATATAGGGGATTTTTTGGTGGGATTTTAATACCAATGACTCCGCTAACTGAGGGGAAATTTACTTATTCCAGGCACACTTTTGTCAATTCACCATGGACAGTACAGGGAATTGTGGTAACACAGTGCCTATTTCGAATGACGGCAATTTGGCGTATTTCAATTTCATTCACCATTCTGGCAAAATTTACCGCATTCCCCAAAAAAATCTCCATGAGATGAAACTTACTACTTTGCCAAAACGAACCAAAATTATTGAAACACACCACACCATTAAAATTCACTACACTTTCTAATAAATTCACGACGTTTTTTAACACGCACCACACAAAGTAGTCCATTCATTCTAACAACAACAACTCCGCAATCCCCAGACTTCCTCCCTCACCACACCCGTTCATTGAGAACACGCACACTCAAACATCCAACCTCCGTGGGATATGGTCGGTCGACAACTCACACACAACAAACCCACGCACTCCCCCACATATTGTAGACACTCACCATATCGCAAACACAACCCATACCCACCCATACGCAACAAAGAAATTTTTCCTACAAGAAAATTCCGTTACAAACGAAACACGGAAAAAGAAAATGCAAACGATTTTGATCGTGTGGATTTCTGACAACCAATCCACATAACCACTGTACATTCTGACTGGCAATACTGCCAGTTGCAATAATTTCAGTACAACTATGAATTGTAACTGCCAGATGGAAAAAATTTGAATTTAAGAAACAAATAAAACACGTTATAATTTTTTATATGCAAAAAACGTTAACGTTTTTACATTTTCTCAACAATAATTTTTTATTTTAATTCTGTTACTTGGTTTCAATATATAATTTCTAGAATGCCAACATATTTTTTTAAAATATTTTTGAGGTTTTTTTTTACTTAAATTAAGTTTTTTTCTCTTGTTTTTTAACGATTTCAATGAGATTTTTAAGTGCACTTATTAATTTCTTTGTATATTTCAACTACAATAAAATGGGACGTTGTTTGTTCGGTTTTATAAAACGTTTAATGGGGTTGAAGAATTAAAAAAAAGAAACATTAAAAAATAAATGAAAATATGAATGGAAAATGAAATTAAAAATTAGTTTTTCTGTTTGTATGTTTATAAATAGTATTTATGTATGCCTTAGTAGTAGTAGTCATAGGTAGTAAAATAGTAGTAGAAATAGTATTTAAAGTCCACCAGTGGCTTATAGTCTGTAAAGTAGGAGTAGTTTAGTAGTTAACCAGAGAGTAAAAGAGAAGACGTAAATTTTTCAAAACGAAATCATAGAGAAAACCAAAAAGCCATAATTTTGGAAGCCTTAAAGGAAGACGAATAAAACGGAAAACTTAAAAGAAAACTGAAACGGTACAATTTGGTATTCAAAACTGTTTTCTAAAGATTATTAACTTTTTTCTTTGAGTGTAAAATTTCGAATTTTTTTCGTTTTAAAACACAAATGTAAAACAAATACGTCTTTAACTTTACGTTAGGAGTAGGGGGTAGGAGGTTGTGGATAAATTACGTTAGCTAAACATACTACTGGTATTCCAAAGAATCACTATCCAAATTGGTAGAGGATTGTTTGGATGTGCGTCGACGCCAGTAGTCTGTGTAGCGGCTCTCATACGGTACAGTTGTACGCCATGGTGGCCATTTCAGCTATTCAACCAAATCCCACACCATCAATGAGGCATCAGTGCCGCCCACCGTAACAATAGTTTGATCACCAAACAGAAAACGAGCACAGGCGACCATGCCCGAATATACCTTGGCTTCATGGAACTCCGCACGCGGTGTTATGCAAGGATATCTATTAAAAACAACACAAATTTTAATACAAATACACGCTCATAACACATCCATCCATTCATACCTAAACAAACGTATGTAACCATCAGCATCGCCCGATACCAACATATCCTGAGCCGCCGAACGACTGCAGGTAGCTATAATGGTGTTGCTGTTGCTATAGTAACGATTACTCCATTGGCCAGCTACTAAGAAACCCACCGTACAATTGCTGGTCAACCATTTGACATCCTTCATGGCTATGGGGCTACGTTCGGGACTTAGGGACTTGGCATCCCAGAACAATAAATCGAAATCAATCGTCACTGTCTGCACAAAATTGCCATCCATACTCCAGTCCAGATGAGTTAAAGGCTGGGAACCTCGTATTTTATTCACTTTTTTGTAGGAGAAACCATCTCGAGAAACACGGAATAGATAAATGCTGCCATTTTGTGAACCCATAGCAATCATGTCGCCAACTGTCCAGAAAAAATAATTAAAAACTCTGATAGCGACAGAGAGAGAAGGAGAGAGAGAGAGTATGGAAGATTTCCTTACCTTGATTGAAAGCCACACAATTAATAGGCGAACCGCATACTCTCAGTGTTAACATGACGGCGCCATTTTCACAATTTATTACCAATAGATGGCCCTCAGTGCTGCCAGCAGCTAAGGCGGTGCCAAATGGATGGAAGGCCAATGAGACACATTCATAACCCGTCTGTATGGTCCAAATAAGTTTGTTTTTCCGCCACAACGCTATATGCTTGTCATGGCCCGCCGTGGAAAATAAATCATCCTCTGGGTGAGCTGCCAAGCCCCATAATTGACGTCCATGGCCAAATACCACCTGGGTAAAGCGGCGTTGCAAAGATCCCTCCAAAATATTATTGCGTGTAGTGCCCACATAAATATTACCA
The DNA here is from genome assembly GCA_930367235.1 of Sarcophaga rosellei. Taxonomy (NCBI): domain Eukaryota; kingdom Metazoa; phylum Arthropoda; class Insecta; order Diptera; family Sarcophagidae; genus Sarcophaga; species Sarcophaga rosellei. Next base: position 5,578,811 of record OV884020.1, on the reverse strand, counting down.
TCATTACGTCCCGGGCGTTGGGGATAAATAGTACGTACTCCGCCAGCGGATTCGGGTAGCTATGGATTACGAGTATTAATCTTTGTTTATCATTAAAAATCTATAAGTAGAGTGTACCTTTGTATCAGCAATTTTCTTATAATTCTGTAAAGAGTCCCAGGCAGCAATTTTTCGATCCTTTTCACCGCCCGACAATAAAGTTCCCTCGCCCAGCATTATCAAACAGCCAATACCCTTGGTATGGGCCTCAAATTCAATGCGCACGAAATAGGCACCATCTGAATCCACCGAATAGATGGTTATAAAACCATCCGAGTCCGCAGTTATGACATCACCATCCGGCTCAAACTGTACACTGGTGACATGGGAACGTGAAGGCTGTTTAACAATATCGGTACGTTCGAAGAAGCCATCTTTGCGCCTATGCCAAAAAGCCAAATGGCCACGACCATGTGTAATTATAAGATTATCATCCAAAGGATGGAAAGAGGCCCCCGAAAGGCCCTCCTGAAGAGTCTTTATCATGAAAGAAGAACAATTTTCTTTAGAAAAAAATTTTCATAAAAGAAATCGATAACTTACCGCCACCTTGCCTAGTAAATGACCCCATTGCCATTGCCATACTGATAAGATACTCTCACGCCCGCTATCTACGGCCAATATATAACTGCCGCCATTCTGAAAAAATTCAAAGAAATCTATGACACCCTTTCGATTTCTCTAAAGGAAGAGGGAGAGACCTACCAATTGAGAAAAAGCTACAGCTGTTACGCCCGTATCCAATTCGCCCATACCAAATACGTATAAAGTTTCCAACGATTCTGTACTCCAGATGCGCACATGAGCCTGTGATTTGCGATCGCGTCCAGCTTTTTGTCCCGAAGCCACTAGTTCCCGGGAAGGATGAACATCCATGCTGGAAAAAAATTGTTAAAATTTTAAAGCCAAACTGTTGTAAGCTTCATACAGTTCCAGAGTTCAGTTGCCAAAGTTTGGCTTAAGCACTGTGCTCTGATTCTCCAAAACTTACCACATAATATCCTCCGTATGACCCGTATAATGACGCTGGGCATCTTCATCGCGATCTAGTAAAACAGCCACAGCGGCCACATAATACAACAGTTCACCCGAGGGCAAAACCCATAAATTACGACGGGCATCTATACCACGATAGCCGTGTCTATAAAAAGGAAGGCAATTATTTCCACAGAAAACTTTTCTTAATTCATTCACTACTTACACCCACTGCAGCTGTAATTTCTTATCCGGTGGTGTATTATCGGCTGGTGCATGATGTGCGGGCGGATAAAATGTACGCCTCAGGCCCCTTATGGTGACTTTGGTGGGGTCTTCTTTCATCATATCCAGCATGGTGTACTCACCATTTGTGCGTAAAATTTCACTTTCCGGCGCATATAAAATACGTGGACGACTTTTACTGCGTGGCCGTGCGCCACGTAAAGGAACCTTGGGAAGATCTTCTGTCGGTAGTATGGGTGCAGCAGCCATAACGGAAGGACGCGAACGTGACCGTCGTATAGGTGAACCAGCTATTAAGGCAGTGCCAGTGGCTAAATAAAATGTATCCACATCGGCAAATTCATTACGTAGTTGAGAAAAACTGCGTACCTTTTTTACAACACAAAATTTAAAAGGTTGAAAAGAAAATTTAATTTGCCACTCACGTACAATAGTGGTGAGTGGGTGTGGTACGTAAATAAAAAATTAAAATTTTTAATTAGATTTTTTCATATTTAAGTTCATATTTACCTCCTGGCCAGTGCCTGTGTACACTTTTTTAGCGCCATTTATTTTTAAAACCTGACCCAAATCTTCCAGCACTTCTTCAAACGGTTGGGAAGTGCGTAGATTTAATAAAACGCGACACTACACCACAGCAACACCGGCAAATCATACAACAGTAGTATACCGTATGTAGGCAAGTGAAGAAAGTGAACAAAAACATCCCATGAAAAGAGAATAAAAATATTAAGAAATTAAAGTTTGTGTCACTGGTGTTGTTGTTTAGAATTAATCTTATTATTTCTTTATTCTTATTATTACACATAGTAAGGAAAATCACGTGCTGTAATAAATGATATATTACTTGTTGTTAAGAAAAGTAAGTACAAAAAAAAAATAAAATGTATTTGTGCCGCCTCGCAATTTGCTGTTTATCTTCTTTTTATCACCAAAAAGAGTATAAGAGAGGAAAAAGAAAATGCAAACGATTTTGATCGTGTGGATTTCTGACAACCAATCCACATAACCACTGTACATTCTGACTGGCAATACTGCCAGTTGCAATAATTTCAGTACAACTATGAATTGTAACTGCCAGATGGAAAAAATTTGAATTTAAGAAACAAATAAAACACGTTATAATTTTTTATATGCAAAAAACGTTAACGTTTTTACATTTTCTCAACAATAATTTTTTATTTTAATTCTGTTACTTGGTTTCAATATATAATTTCTAGAATGCCAACATATTTTTTTAAAATATTTTTGAGGTTTTTTTTTACTTAAATTAAGTTTTTTTCTCTTGTTTTTTAACGATTTCAATGAGATTTTTAAGTGCACTTATTAATTTCTTTGTATATTTCAACTACAATAAAATGGGACGTTGTTTGTTCGGTTTTATAAAACGTTTAATGGGGTTGAAGAATTAAAAAAAAGAAACATTAAAAAATAAATGAAAATATGAATGGAAAATGAAATTAAAAATTAGTTTTTCTGTTTGTATGTTTATAAATAGTATTTATGTATGCCTTAGTAGTAGTAGTCATAGGTAGTAAAATAGTAGTAGAAATAGTATTTAAAGTCCACCAGTGGCTTATAGTCTGTAAAGTAGGAGTAGTTTAGTAGTTAACCAGAGAGTAAAAGAGAAGACGTAAATTTTTCAAAACGAAATCATAGAGAAAACCAAAAAGCCATAATTTTGGAAGCCTTAAAGGAAGACGAATAAAACGGAAAACTTAAAAGAAAACTGAAACGGTACAATTTGGTATTCAAAACTGTTTTCTAAAGATTATTAACTTTTTTCTTTGAGTGTAAAATTTCGAATTTTTTTCGTTTTAAAACACAAATGTAAAACAAATACGTCTTTAACTTTACGTTAGGAGTAGGGGGTAGGAGGTTGTGGATAAATTACGTTAGCTAAACATACTACTGGTATTCCAAAGAATCACTATCCAAATTGGTAGAGGATTGTTTGGATGTGCGTCGACGCCAGTAGTCTGTGTAGCGGCTCTCATACGGTACAGTTGTACGCCATGGTGGCCATTTCAGCTATTCAACCAAATCCCACACCATCAATGAGGCATCAGTGCCGCCCACCGTAACAATAGTTTGATCACCAAACAGAAAACGAGCACAGGCGACCATGCCCGAATATACCTTGGCTTCATGGAACTCCGCACGCGGTGTTATGCAAGGATATCTATTAAAAACAACACAAATTTTAATACAAATACACGCTCATAACACATCCATCCATTCATACCTAAACAAACGTATGTAACCATCAGCATCGCCCGATACCAACATATCCTGAGCCGCCGAACGACTGCAGGTAGCTATAATGGTGTTGCTGTTGCTATAGTAACGATTACTCCATTGGCCAGCTACTAAGAAACCCACCGTACAATTGCTGGTCAACCATTTGACATCCTTCATGGCTATGGGGCTACGTTCGGGACTTAGGGACTTGGCATCCCAGAACAATAAATCGAAATCAATCGTCACTGTCTGCACAAAATTGCCATCCATACTCCAGTCCAGATGAGTTAAAGGCTGGGAACCTCGTATTTTATTCACTTTTTTGTAGGAGAAACCATCTCGAGAAACACGGAATAGATAAATGCTGCCATTTTGTGAACCCATAGCAATCATGTCGCCAACTGTCCAGAAAAAATAATTAAAAACTCTGATAGCGACAGAGAGAGAAGGAGAGAGAGAGAGTATGGAAGATTTCCTTACCTTGATTGAAAGCCACACAATTAATAGGCGAACCGCATACTCTCAGTGTTAACATGACGGCGCCATTTTCACAATTTATTACCAATAGATGGCCCTCAGTGCTGCCAGCAGCTAAGGCGGTGCCAAATGGATGGAAGGCCAATGAGACACATTCATAACCCGTCTGTATGGTCCAAATAAGTTTGTTTTTCCGCCACAACGCTATATGCTTGTCATGGCCCGCCGTGGAAAATAAATCATCCTCTGGGTGAGCTGCCAAGCCCCATAATTGACGTCCATGGCCAAATACCACCTGGGTAAAGCGGCGTTGCAAAGATCCCTCCAAAATATTATTGCGTGTAGTGCCCACATAAATATTACCATCATTACGTCCCGGGCGTTGGGGATAAATAGTACGTACTCCGCCAGCGGATTCGGGTAGCTATGGATTACGAGTATTAATCTTTGTTTATCATTAAAAATCTATAAGTAGAGTGTACCTTTGTATCAGCAATTTTCTTATAATTCTGTAAAGAGTCCCAGGCAGCAATTTTTCGATCCTTTTCACCGCCCGACAATAAAGTTCCCTCGCCCAGCATTATCAAACAGCCAATACCCTTGGTATGGGCCTCAAATTCAATGCGCACGAAATAGGCACCATCTGAATCCACCGAATAGATGGTTATAAAACCATCCGAGTCCGCAGTTATGACATCACCATCCGGCTCAAACTGTACACTGGTGACATGGGAACGTGAAGGCTGTTTAACAATATCGGTACGTTCGAAGAAGCCATCTTTGCGCCTATGCCAAAAAGCCAAATGGCCACGACCATGTGTAATTATAAGATTATCATCCAAAGGATGGAAAGAGGCCCCCGAAAGGCCCTCCTGAAGAGTCTTTATCATGAAAGAAGAACAATTTTCTTTAGAAAAAAATTTTCATAAAAGAAATCGATAACTTACCGCCACCTTGCCTAGTAAATGACCCCATTGCCATTGCCATACTGATAAGATACTCTCACGCCCGCTATCTACGGCCAATATATAACTGCCGCCATTCTGAAAAAATTCAAAGAAATCTATGACACCCTTTCGATTTCTCTAAAGGAAGAGGGAGAGACCTACCAATTGAGAAAAAGCTACAGCTGTTACGCCCGTATCCAATTCGCCCATACCAAATACGTATAAAGTTTCCAACGATTCTGTACTCCAGATGCGCACATGAGCCTGTGATTTGCGATCGCGTCCAGCTTTTTGTCCCGAAGCCACTAGTTCCCGGGAAGGATGAACATCCATGCTGGAAAAAAATTGTTAAAATTTTAAAGCCAAACTGTTGTAAGCTTCATACAGTTCCAGAGTTCAGTTGCCAAAGTTTGGCTTAAGCACTGTGCTCTGATTCTCCAAAACTTACCACATAATATCCTCCGTATGACCCGTATAATGACGCTGGGCATCTTCATCGCGATCTAGTAAAACAGCCACAGCGGCCACATAATACAACAGTTCACCCGAGGGCAAAACCCATAAATTACGACGGGCATCTATACCACGATAGCCGTGTCTATAAAAAGGAAGGCAATTATTTCCACAGAAAACTTTTCTTAATTCATTCACTACTTACACCCACTGCAGCTGTAATTTCTTATCCGGTGGTGTATTATCGGCTGGTGCATGATGTGCGGGCGGATAAAATGTACGCCTCAGGCCCCTTATGGTGACTTTGGTGGGGTCTTCTTTCATCATATCCAGCATGGTGTACTCACCATTTGTGCGTAAAATTTCACTTTCCGGCGCATATAAAATACGTGGACGACTTTTACTGCGTGGCCGTGCGCCACGTAAAGGAACCTTGGGAAGATCTTCTGTCGGTAGTATGGGTGCAGCAGCCATAACGGAAGGACGCGAACGTGACCGTCGTATAGGTGAACCAGCTATTAAGGCAGTGCCAGTGGCTAAATAAAATGTATCCACATCGGCAAATTCATTACGTAGTTGAGAAAAACTGCGTACCTTTTTTACAACACAAAATTTAAAAGGTTGAAAAGAAAATTTAATTTGCCACTCACGTACAATAGTGGTGAGTGGGTGTGGTACGTAAATAAAAAATTAAAATTTTTAATTAGATTTTTTCATATTTAAGTTCATATTTACCTCCTGGCCAGTGCCTGTGTACATTTTTTTAGCGCCATTTATTTTTAAAACCTGACCCAAATCTTCCAGCACTTCTTCAAACGGTTGGGAAGTGCGTAGATTTAATAAAACGCGACACTACACCACAGCAACACCGGCAAATCATACAACAGTAGTATACCGTATGTAGGCAAGTGAAGAAAGTGAACAAAAACATCCCATGAAAAGAGAATAAAAATATTAAGAAATTAAAGTTTGTGTCACTGGTGTTGTTGTTTAGAATTAATCTTATTATTTCTTTATTCTTATTATTACACATAGTAAGGAAAATCACGTGCTGTAATAAATGATATATTACTTGTTGTTAAGAAAAGTAAGTACAAAAAAAAAATAAAATGTATTTGTGCCGCCTCGCAATTTGCTGTTTATCTTCTTTTTATCACCAAAAAGAGTATAAGAGAGGAGTGTGAGCGTAAAAGACTGGGAGTAAATGAAATTTCTATTAAACTTCCAGTTTGTTTGTCTCTCTTATTATTTGTTATTGTAATTTATTTATGTGCGTATGCATGTAGGCCAGAGAGAGTAGCTTTAACGTTGATTTATTTTTTAGAAACGTTGTTGGTGTACACAAATAAACCGGCAGATTTACAAAAACAAAAATTTCCCTTTAAGAAATGAGATCAATATCAAGTAACAAAACGGAAATTAAAATGGATGATTAAGTGAAGTATGAGAGCACATATAAATGACGTCAGTCTCTCGCGTGCGTTAAATTGGTAAGGGTGTTAAAATGTTAAAAGAAAGACAATGTAAATGTAAAGATCGAAAAATTAAAAATTAGAAAACTGAACAAGAAAAGAAAATGTATTAAATAGCAAAAGTGTACAATAATCATACTAGCCGTGGCATCCGTTTTTGTTCAGTTAAAGTTTTGTTAAAGTTAAACACTTGAAAGAAAAATAAAATTATAAAATGAAATGGAAAAAAAAAATTCCCTTTAGGAAATGTATGATGCAATAGCAAGTAAATTGAAATGGATGATTAAGTGATGTGCATTAGACAGTGTATAAAAGATGCTCGCGTTTATTAAAGAGTTAAGCATGCTAAGTGTTTTAAAGTGTTAAAATAAATCGAATTTACGGATCGTAATATTAAAAAAGAAAATCTATTAAATAGGAAAAGTAGCCGTGTCATCCGGTTGTGTGGTACGTAATATTTAATCCCTTAAGGCATTAAAAAGGGAAATTAAAAAAAAATTTCCCCGCAAGAGAATATTCAGCAAATGAAAAGGGAAATTTAAATGCATGATTGATTGATGTGCATTAGGGAATGAGTAAACAGTCTCTCACGGTTGTTAAGATGTTAAAGGCGTTGACTGCCTTTCGTTGTTAAAAGAATTCAATTGTAATAGATATAAAAGCAAAATTTAAAAGAGAAAAGGTGTTGTAAAGAAAAAGTGTTTAAAAATTTGATTAGCCATGGTATTTGATCGTGTGTTACTTAATATTTAAGTTCTTCAATGTTAAATAAATAAAATGAAATAGAAAAAAAATTTCCCTTCAGGAAATGTATGATGCAATAGCCAGTAAATTAAAAGGGAAATTAAAATGGCTGTTTAAGTGACTTGCGTTATAGAATTAGCAACAGTCTATTAAGCGAAAAAATAGTGAAGTGCGTTAAGCGGTGTTAAAAAAATTAAACGTCGGGATCAAAAAAGAAAAAAGAAATATTTTCTTTAGAAAAAGTATTCACAAATTAGATCATTGGCATCCGGTCGGGCTTAACTTCAATTTCAATATTTAAGCGATAAAAAAATAAAACGGTATAGAAAAAATTATCGTTGAAGAAATGCATGTAATAGCAAGCAAATTAAACGGGAAATTTAAACGGTTTAGTAGTCTCTCGCGGGTGTTGAGGTGGTAAAAGTGTTAATGTATTCAAATAATTAAAAAAAAATAAATAAATAAAAAATAAAAAATAGAAATTAAAAATATAAAAAAATTAAATTAAAAATATAAAAATAAAATTAAAAATTAAGTGTGTTCAAAATAAAAAAGCAAGTAAAAATAGAAAAAAAAAAATAAATAAAAAAAAGAAAAAAATGCAAATAAAATCAAAAATAAAAGTAAAATAGAAAAAAGTGTCCGATAACCGTTGTATTCGGTTATTTTAAAAAATTAAAAAATAAAAATATAAAAAAGTGTTTCAAAATTAAAAATTAAAGGTGTTCAAAATAAAAAAAGAAATTAAAAAAGAAGAAAAAAAAAGAAATGAAAAAGAGGAAAAAAAGAAAAAAAAATGGCAATAAAATCGAAAATAAAATAGAAAAAGTGTCCGATAATTAAGCTAGCCGTTGTATTCGGTTATTTTAAAAAATTAAAGAAAATATAAAAAAGTGTTACAAAATTAAAAATTAAAGGTGTTCAAAATAAAAAAGAAAGTAAAAAAAGAAAAAAAAAAAATAAATAAAAAAAGGAAAAAATGGCAATAAAATCGAAAATAAAATAGAAAAATAAAATAGAAAAAGTGTCCGATAATTAAGCTAGCCGTTGTATTCGGTTATTTTAAAAAATTAAAGAAAATATAAAAAAGTTAAAAATTAAAGGTATTCAAAATAAAAAAGAAAGTAAAAAAAGAAAAAAAAAGAAAGAAATGGTAATAAAATCAAAAATAAAAAAGAAAAATAAAATAGAAAAAGTGTTCAATAATTAAGCTAGCCGTTGTATTCGGCTATTTTAAAAAAATAAAAATATAAAAAAGTGTTACAAAATTAAAAATTAAAGGTGTTCAAAATAAAAAAAGAAATAAATCAAAAAAGAAAATAAAAAAAATAAATATAAAAAAATGGTAATAAAATCAAAAATGAAATAGAAAAAGTGTTCGATAATTAAGCTAGCCGTTATATTCGATTTTAAAAAATAAAAATATTTAAATAGAAAAAGTGTCCGATAATTAAACTAGCCGTTTTGGGTTCACCTACTTCAAAAACCCAAACTGCATCTTCACAGTAATAGCAAAAATTACAGCAACATCAACTGTTTTCAAAGATAAATGGTAAGTTTTTTTTAAATTATTATTATAATTAAATTTTAAATTATTATAATTAAAGATTTCATTTCAAAAATTTTTTCAAATTAACCATAAACACTGTAATTACTAGAAAAAAAAGACGCTTATCCCAATTATTATTGCCTTACACTGTACTTTGTTTTGCAACCTTAAAGGAAAAAAAACCCAACAAATGTTTATTCTTATAGAAAAAATTACACGCAATTGGCAATTTCACACCATTGTTAACAAGTGTAATACAAAATTATACACACACACACACACACGCTTGCATGAATATTTGGTTATTCATGCTTTTGTTCACTGTTGTTACACTCTAAAATTAACACTTCATTGCTTTAATACTCACTTATCTTAATTTATTTCAAGTGGGCAAGTAAATGAGAGAGCATAAAAGCTCTCTTCTCTGCAATTAGTTATTGTAATAGTTGTTGTCATCGTTGTTATATTAACTCAACAACAACAGGTCATTTCATTTTTTTTTTCTTTTTTGCGTTCCAGAGAAAAAAATCCCCACAAATAATGCTTTAATTTTCCACTTGACTTAAATAAGCCACCCAACAACAGCATCAGCAAAAAAGGGACCAAAAAAAGAAACAACAAGTATTACTTCACTTTACAGAGAAGATTTTCCTTAAAAAAATCGTAGTAGGTATTCCTATAAAAACCGGTTTCTTATGCTGTTTGCTTTCTCCTTAAAGGGTTATTTACTCTTGCTCTCATATTTTTATTATAAAAGTCATGACTGGTTGTTGATGTTGTTGCTAACCTAGAATTTTTATTAGAGTGTTTAAGTTTAAGTATTTATGATTACGACGAGCATTATAATTATGATGTCTCTGACCTAAATATCTTGTATGCAGTAGAGTGTAAGTTACACAGTTTGAAAGTGAAAAGGAGAGAAGAGAAGCTTATGTTCGGTATAGTGTAGCACTTGTGTAAAATTTATTGTAGTTAGTGGCTTAAGTGTTGTGTTGTTCGGCTTTTCTAATGGATTTTGGTCACACAAAACCCCTTTGCTATTACACACACGCACTCGTGTACGTTTACACAATTATTTACTCTTCACCAGCATAATGAGTTTGATTGGTATAGTCTCACTCTCTCTCTCTCTCTCGCTTTATGCATTCTTTGCTGCTCTTTTCATCGTAAATGTTTGCTTATAATGCGTGCTTTTGGGTAATTTCTCATATTTTTCCTTTTTATAGTTTTTGTTTCCTTTTGTCATACACTTCAACTGAAATTTTACAAGTGGAATGTGTGTGTGTGTTATTCTCCTTTCTCAAAACCCTTATTGTTGTTTTTATAATGCTTACATACATATATAATGAACGAATGAATGTCCTTGAAGTTTTATTGTTTTTAGTTTCTTTTCTTTTATTCACTTGCTCTACTTGTTGTTGGTAAAATTGTAAATCAAGCATTTAGTCGGATGTTTAAGTAATAAAAAATGTGTATAAATTTTGTTTTTGTTGTTGCTTTGATTGTTATTGTTACTTTAATGATGATGATAATGATGATGCTCTCTCTCTGTGTTAGCATGGTTATACTCTTTATTTTATTTTTTTTTTGAGTTCATTATTACCGTTATTGTTATTGTTGCTGAGTGCTTTAAGTAGAGTTTATTAACAGTTGTTCATTTGGTTGGCAACACCTACCCGTAATAATTAGTCACACGGTTGCAAACCAAACCAAAAAAAAACCGTTTTTTAATGAAGTAATAAATTTGTAAGAAATTTATGACATTTATAGTGTAATTTATTTCAAATGGTTGTGTGTGTGTAGAACAAATAAATACAATAAGAAGAGAAAAATAAGTGTGTTACGGCAAATTACAAGCATATTTCCTTAAGGGACATAATAAACGCAATGAAAATAAAATAAGAGTAAAAGAAAGCATCTAAAAAGAAAATTACAAGTGAGCACCACTTTCTTTTATTACCCTACACAGAGAAAATGGGATGTTAAATTTTATAAAAAAAATTGAAGGCCTTTTTCTTATATTTGAAAGAGCTTTAGAAAATCAACAACTTTCCATTTTTGGCAAGTCTACAACTTGGCTGAAATACAAAGCCCAGGTACTGATTTACTAGTAACAAAGCAATGAATTTCTAGTAAAAAAAGGGTTTATTTACTGTGTCTTTTAACGTAATAGCTTGGAAGCTATCTAACTTACGCACTTCATACCACTTACTAACATCATTTAACGTACGTATTTACCTACTTCGCACTTTATTTCTTTTAAATTGTTAAAGATTTTTGAAATACGATACAGTAAATGTGCACATGTTTTGCTATTATTAACATTTTTATTAAAAAAAAGAAAAAATTAACATTAAATAATAATAAAAGTGGCATGTTTTAAAACAATTTGATTTTCATTTACCATTTGGATATTTTTAGAATTTCTTTTTTATCTTTTACTAAATCTTTGGAAATGTATTTCTCATATTCTCTGCATTCTCTGCGTTGATTCTTTTTGAAAATATTTATAGATAATTTGAAAGCAAAAATAATATAAATTTTAATTACTCAATAAAGGCCAGATGTTACCGTTAATGTAAAATTTCTTTTTCCTTTTTGGTTTAATTTTCTAGGTTACATTTAGCGTCTCCCCTAGCAAGCAAATAAACGTAACGTTAAGCTTAAAAGCATTTTTGTTTACAACACTATCCCAGCCCGTCCTTAGTTGTATTAAAAACCACATGTTTAGGGATTTTGTGGTTATTATAATAACGGAATCTATAATTTGTATGCTAATTAATGGTTAATGGTTACTGATAAAAATGCCATTAAGGCCAGTTGTGTAACAACAAATATTGTAAAAAAAAAAATGGAAAATTTTCTTCTTTTTCTATTATTATTAGTATTGCAAAGGACTGAACAAATATTGGCTTAAACAGAATGGGTGGATGTCATTATTTTAGGTCTTAATTTAATTTGCATATTTAAAAAACAAAATAAATACAAATTAAAGCAATTTTCCTTTTTAAATTAATAAAATAACCACAAAATAATTTAAATTTGAATTCAATTAAATGCGTAGTTAGTATATTTGCTTAAATTAAATTAAATACTCCTCTTTTGCAGTATTTTTTTTTTTTTGAAATGAACACAAGGGTAACACTTGTACGGTTACGGTATTTTTTAAAATAATTTGAATTTCAATTTCTTTTGCCGTATACGTTTATTTAAATTGGCTGCGAGTTTGTTTATACACATCCATTATAGCATGTATGTTGTATGTGTGTATGTGTGCATAGGTAAATGTAAACAACAGCAATATGCCCTTGGCCTTGGTCATTTTAAAACAAAAACAACATACAACAAGGAAAACAAGAAACGGCAAAAACAGCAATGAACACTTTACTTATTTCCTTATATATGTACATTGTTTGTAATAGTTTTTGTTTTTCTTTGCTCTTCTCTTTTTTGTTTTGTTGTTTATTTCTATTTGCATTTCCTTGCCATTTGTTTTTTTTTCTTTTCTGTTATTGTTGTGTGCTTGCTATACAATTGCCTTTAGTTTGATTGTTTTGTTTCAATATTTGTTTTTATATTGCCAGGTGATTTACTCCCACTCTCTCTATCTTACTCTAACCTACATTTGCTCTCTCTCCCACATGACATACAATACAATACAATACAATACAAAAGGTATGCAAGCAACAACTGAACTGAACTGCTTGCTGCCATTTTTATTAAGCAGAGATTCTATTTCTTTTGTTTTATATTTTCTCTCACTTGCTCCTTCTATCTCTGTGTGTGTTTATTTTGTTACTTATTGCTTGTATAAGCATTGTGTGTTTTGATGCAGAGTAACATGATGGCTCGTTGTACGTGTACCGTTTGTTTTTCTCTTTCCTATTTTTACACTCTATTGCAAAAAACAATTTCAATTAAATGGAAATTTGATTGATTGACTTTTTTTTTTGAGTGTATGTGTGTTATTCTTGTATATGATGTCTCACTCTCGCTCTCACTGCTTTATTCTTGAAACGTTTTAGTTTATTTATGTTTACACAGGCATACAGTCATGCATACATGCATATAAGCATGCATAAAAACTTGTTCTTTTTTTCTGCAGAGAAGAAGAAGTGTTTTGGTAGACTTTTATTATCATTTCAATACAGTATTTTGTTTTTGTTTTGTCTTATAAAAGACTGTAAATTTCATTGTTTGTGTGAACATAACAGAGATGTTAAAAGGAAATTGTCACAAAAAAAGGACTTTCATGCTGTTTACAAAGAAAAACGAGCAACAGAATATAAATATTTATGTTACAGGACAAAAATTAAATTATAAAAGTTTTAGGAATTAAAAAATTAATTTTAAATAAATATTTTGTTTGAAAAAATACTAAAAAAATACAGTCAATGTAAAAAGTACCGGATAAGTACTTTAAAAAGCAGTGCAGTAATAAAAATAATAAAATGGCGTAAACAATACAAAAAATTTATTTTTTAAAAATTTTCGCTTGTATAATTCGCCTCCTGAAAAAGTACTTTTTGTTTTAGTACCTTACACAACTTTAAAAAGTGTGCCCATATTCATTTTAACAAAATTTTTGAAAAAATAAATTAAGAAGTACTATTAAAAGTACTTTTTTCTTTAAAAAAAATCCCCCAAAAAGTCGTTTTTTGTCCATTTGTCAGGCTCTTAAATAATTAAAGCGTTGGGTACTTTTTCTTCGTTTACAACAAAATAGTACGTACATACATATGTAGGTGCAGGTGCAGGTGTATTAAAGAGAATATTTAACTCCTCTTCTCTCTCTCTCTCTCTCTGTCTCCCTGCTATATTTTTTATTTTATTTTGTTTTCAATGGCTGCTAATTTATGTATGTTTGAGGTTTTGTTTAAGTGGTCAATTGATAGACAAGTGTTGTGTATTTTTGTTTATTTTTCTGTTGTTGTCTTCTTGCTTTTCACTCAAAGTCATCAACCAGTTTTTGGGTGTTTGTTTAGGTTTTTATAATACGAATGCATGTATGTATGTAGGTGTATGGACTTGAGAACGTATGTTTGCATATGTCAATTCCTCTCTTAGAGTATTAAACCCTATAATAAACGCACACAACAGAAAAACAAAACAAACAAATAAAATCGGGTCTTTTACTTAACCCTTGAACAAAAAAAAAAAAAAAAATGGAGGAGTTAGATGTTATTGTTGAAGGGAAATATAGAGACTGTGTTTGTTTGTGTGTGTGAGAGTATTTTGATTTGCTATCTTTGTTTGGTTATTAAAGTCATATCAAATGCTTATCGTTTTGGAAAAATAAATGTTTGTTTATCTCTTTTACTTAATGCCTGTGTGCCTGTGTATGTACGAGTGTGAGAGAGAGTGAGAAAGTGTCAGAGCGGTTGTGTTTATTTATGCTGTTATTTATCTTCTGTTGCCTATAATCGGTATTAATACCCTATCATTTAAGCTTAAGCGTGCGACATATTATCTAAACAGAGAGCAATTTAAACTAGAAAAACACAATGGCACAGGAGTGTCTCTCTAAGGATAACGTAACGAATATTTAACGCCTAAAAGTATGTTTTGAAATTGTGTGTTAACGTCATGATATTGCATTAACCTCTGTGTGTAGCTCTTGGAAATGTCTTAGAGGCCTTTATATTTATCGAAATAACCTATTTTTTGTGTAAAGCTTTTCTAAATATTTTCTTAATTTATCGTTTAAACAATCATTATAGACTATTCTCCACAATGATATATGATTTAGGTTTCTCTTCTTCTCCTTTTTTCTGTTTGAAAATTTGAATGTATTTTCGTTATCATTTTGTATGATTTTATGAAATAAATCTCTTTTCAAAACTTAATATCAAAACCTCTTACTCACTTCCTCTCACTGTGTGTGAGTGCGTGTGTGTGTGTCTGTGTGTGTGTCTAAGCCTATAAATATGCTTTATGTAAATGTAAAGTATTTTATGCATTCAGGGCAATTTATTGATAAATTAATTAAAATCGTTCAAAGATTAAATTGATGAGTCAAGTTAAACTCATAAATTTTAAATAATGATTCAATCATAAATAAAACACAGCGGAAGGGGAGAGATTGAGAGAGAGACAGAAGGAGAGAGATTTATAGATTAAAATATACAAAAACCTGAAGAAGAAGAGTAATTTTATTTCTTTAGATTGAAAATCATAGATAATAAAGTCGTTAGAGCGTTATATAACGAGAGCCAGCAATTAATGAAGTGTTTTAGAAATTGGCCTGAAGCTTATTTGGTTTGAGGTCTTTATTTCTTTTTTCTTTTCGAAGAGCTGTTGTAATTGGTTTATAAATTTAAGGCTTTTCATTATTTCATAATGATTAAGCAAATCTTTATTATTTAATTAATTGTTATTGAATTTAAGAAACAAGCATGGGTTGCAAAAATAAAAAAATAAGAAATAAAAATTGATTGAGAATATGGGCTTTAGTTAGCTATTATTAAACAACCAAAAAAACCTGCTTTAAGTTAATAAACAACAACAAATAGAGCAAATTTCACGTACAGAGTTATGCAATAAAACCTATTCTAATGACAGAGTAGTTCTTCAGTGGTAGCAACAAATATCATTTGAACCTCGCAAGGTTTTGGCACTGTGGAAATTATGAGAGAGGTGTTTCTCACTTACTAAATAGCCTTGGTTTTAACTAATCTTGCTGCATGTGACCTCAAGTTTTCGTGACGGAATATTGCCGATTTCATTCTGCTGACACAATTCAGGCGTATTCCTGCCAATGCTTACTTCAAACGGTACAATTAAGTCCAGTACAGGTTCCCTGAGATCATCTGCAAAACTGCAGCAGCTCTCATTAGGCCATTACCTTGGCCCGACTTATATTTGGCTTTGGCATTGAGGCGAAGTGATTGTAGGGCTTTTCAAACGAGTTTTAAGCCTCGGTTTGATGTACTAGGCCTAATTTTTATCTTCAGTAGTAGTATAGAGAGGATTCCCTTCGCTGAAAATTGTGTTTCTAAGTTTCTAGTATTCAAGTCCTGTGGTATCTACTTACATTGGTTTTGAATTAATCCTGCTCCTAAAAAACGTATTTGAATTGATACTTGAGGGCCAGTCCATGATTTTACAAGTTCCAATTAAGCCTAAAAACAGTCTAATGAGCTAGCTGCCTAAGCATAAGGAAAAGGCTGCTCATACTCAAACTATTGATTGACTGTTTAATGGTTAGAGCCCGTAGATTTTTTTGTTTTTTTTTAAATCAATTATTGCTTGTGGAACAAATTTTTTTTCACACAAATAATGTTTTGAAATTGTGTCCTTTTAAACGCCTTAAAGTATGCTTCGGTTTTTTTTCTCTCTCTCTCTCTCACTCACTCAAACTGCTATTAAATCGTCTTAAACACATTCAGACTATAAGTACAGTTATCTGCCATTTATCCCCAAAATCTCTTATCGTTTGTTTTCCTCTTTTGTGTTCCTGTACTTGGGTGTAGTTATTGTTGTTGGTTTCAGTGTTGTTATTGTTGTTGAAAATCACATAAAACTTTCCATATTTGCGTGCATAACTCTAAAGCACTTGAACAATTTTATCCTCCTTTCTTATATATTTATCTGACGGTATAAAGACAATTTCCGCTTTATCCGCTCTTCTTCTCTTCTCTTCAATCCAATCTACTCGTCTCTTTTTCGTTTTTCTTGGTTGTAATGCATCTTTGCGTGGCTCAATTGTACCCTTTTGTTGCTGTTGTTTGGCTATAATTTTCGTCATTTTCTTCTACTTCTTCGCTTATTTCGTGTGGCATATATGACCCCAACAAACAGAAAAAATAAAAAATACATACGTGACGTTATTTGTCATAAAAATTGCATGAAGGAACACATACCAATCCACCCATGCATGTATACGTAGCGTGACCATAAAAACTGAAGACGCAATAAAAAAAAATTGGAACTGAAACGCAGCTACAGACAACTGTATGAGGGAAAATATTTAAAGAAGAGTTTTCCCAAGCAGCGATTCCCAATTGAATAAGCTGCAAAGATGAAAGGAGCACCTAATAGAAGTGTTGCAAAATCCCGACAATTAGTTCAAGTTCATTGCAAACATGCTGCAGGTTACGAGAGTCGCTGGCTGACTGGCTTTCCGACTAAATGGAGATAAGGAAATACAGTCCTCTACTGCGGCTTGTAAGGTAACTAGAGCGCTTGATACCATACGCGGGCCATGTGAATCTAGAGAGAGTAGTAGAGCAAACGGGTAACAATACTTGGCTCACAGCGTAAATATAGTTGTGCATACAGTTTGGGAATCTCTGACCCTTTTTCTATAAAATATTCTATAAGAAGCAAAAAAGTCCGTAGAAAAGAGAAAAAGGAAAGGAACAAAAGTCATGAATATCACACACCGAAAGCTTAACACCTTTGCTGTCATAGTTGTGGTTCGAACTATAGTGTCAGTAAGTGTTTCTCTCTCTCTTCCATACTCTTTTTGGTGTGTCTCTGTGTGACGTAGGTATGTGTGTGTGAAATTTAATTTATAATTCTTGCTTGCCAGTGCAGTCTTACCACATACGACAGAGCGCGTCAATTCAAAGAAAGTTTTTTCCGTGTGTGTTTCCTTTAAACAAACGGAAACGGCTTTAAAAACGAGACACAGAGAGACAGAGAGTGAACGGAGAGCGGAATAAAAAATACCTCAATTTAGTTGTTAACTTTTTTGTCTTTTTTTTTGTAATTTTAATTTCATTTTAAACGTCATCATACTTTGGTTTGTGTAACCAATAGCTCCTTAAAGCATGCTGTAGTTTTTTCTTTTCTTTGACGTCATTTTTTTTATTGCAGAACCAGTAACAACGTGCCAAGTAAGTAAAACAGGTTTGTTTTGTAATAATTTTTTATAATTTTCTCTTCCTCTCTTTCTCTCTCTCTCCCTCTTTCTCACTCTTGTTATTGTTGTTTTCGCTGTATATGATCCTCTTTGGTCCTTTTCTTGTTTTTTTCGCAATTTTTCTTTCATAATAATTGCAGGTGGTATGTTGGTTGCTATTGCTGCTGCTGAGTTCAAAGCATTTCTATTCCAACCGGCACGTGCTTGGCTTTTCAAATATCATTAAAGCGGGGGGCGATAAAAACCTGTTTAGTAGCAGGGGTTTTAAAGGGTTAAAGAAAATATTTTACGAAAATCGAAACGTGCAATTGCCCGGTAATGGAAATTTACTATTCAGGTAAGAAAACCCCAAATAAAGAAGGAAACTGGTTTCCATATTGGCAACAATTAAGTTAAAGTACCATTAAAAGAAAATGTAAAAAATTAGGTGCAGCATTTTAGGATTGCCATAAAATTGCTCTATTTTGTTTAATGGCCGAAATTATTTCTAATAAAACTCAAGGCCGTTTCCAAAGTTAGCCAAACTAATTAAATAAACATTTAAGAAATTGGAAAAAAATGGTTTTTATTCCTTAACGTTTCTCTCCTTAAAACTCGATACATTTTTCTCATACGATGCTTAATAGCTTAGGTGTTCGGTTTATAGTAAGAGCTGCACAGTCTTTTTTAAGGTTCTTTAAGGTGTTTTTGCTTTAAAACTCGTGAAGAAATTTTATGTTTTATTTTAAATCTCGTAGGAGAGAATTGTCAAAATAGGCCTCATTAGGCCTCGGTGTAATGTCCGTTGGTGTCTATTAAAAAAAGCATCTTCAACTTCTTCTCTAGTAAGACATACTTATTGTACTCCTTTGGAGTACTTTCAGTGTGCTCTTTATCGAATCCCTGTCCGATTTAATATAGTTCTCGCATAAAAAGCTTTAAATATTTATTACATTTTATTTATTGTTTAAAAGAAGAAAAACAGCTTCCTTCCCTTCCGACTTAATTTAAATGCTTAAATGTCTTTTCTATGACTCCTGAAAGTAGGCAATACTATTTCATATAATTTCCCAAATATTAGGACAATATTTGCATTTGCTTTTCTGCCCTGGCTGGCTATAAGCGTTGTTGTTTTCCTAAGTATTTGTGGATATTTGTGGGCATTTGTTTGTATAGACATCTCTTGAGTATTTATTTATGTCTTCGTATATTTACTTGGGCATTAGACGGACGTTAATTATAAAATTTATGCATAATTTAGCATATGTTTTGCATAACTTTAGGCATTTCATAGCACTGTTTGTATACAGTTAAACATAAGCAATGTTTTGCTTCTAAACGTCTAAGAGAAAAAGGTGTTAAAATGTATTTTTTCCAAATTGTTGGCATTGGAATTCCAGTAAAACTTTTATTTAAATCCTGTAAATCTATTATGAAAGAGAAGTGTTAAACATTTTTAATTTAAGGCCTTTTTCACGTTTACGGTAATGAAATTACCTTTCATGTTAGGCTTTAATAATGAAGTTTATTTAGCAAGAGGGTGCTTAAGAAAACATTTGTGTTGTATTGTCGAAACAATTTGATTACAATTTACTGGCATTAGTAATGCCAGTAGTTACGAGCTCTTTTGCTTACTCTCTTTCTCTCTCTATTTCTATGGGTATAAAATCCTATTAATACTCCAGTGAACGACAGACTCTTTCGCTCTAAAACTGTTTCAATTGCCTTAATAATCGTCATCATCATCATATTAATAGCGTTGCAATTATGTTGCAGGCTTATAGGCTGCATAAACTCAATTAAATTGCCTATAATATATCTCAAGCCTTTTAGGCTGGCTTAATAAGAAAACTAATTTTGCCATGATTAAACTGCAATTATCATGGCAGTTAATGAAATTGCGACACAAAGGTATTCTATTTGAAATGAAAATTTTGCGGAGACAATTCACAAACGCCATATGAGATGGCACAAACAGTTATTAGTTTAAATATTGTAAAGCCTTAAGTTATGCTTTAGTTTTTTCTGGACTTTTATAAGACAAGTAAAGGCTACAAAGTAGAAGGTTACTCTTCAAATAAATCTAGGTTGTTCAGTATCAAGATATACAAGATGATGCATAATTTCAGGCCTTTTTACTACAAGTTTTTAACGCCTAATTGTACTTTAAATAATTTTGCTGAAGAATTTAAATTATTATGTAAATTTTAAAACTTAAATAAAGGGTCAGTAAATACAAATGAAGCGCGTTAAATATTTTAATTGATTTTATTTAATACATCACGAGCTGTTAAATAACCACCTATAATGCAAATTAATAACAGCATGTGTTTAGGCATAAAATATTTTTATTTTTTTGTCCACAAATCGATTTCAATAAAAAAATACATTAAAAAAATACCAGTCAAAGTGTTTAACACAAACTAAAGCTGACAATGAATGGAATTTATTAGAAAATATTTTTGCAGCATATTTTTAGGTGCTAATTTTTAAATTTAATTATTATTCATTTATTTTTTATTTTGTATCAATTGTATTGTATGTATCGAATCAGTTGTATTCGGAACACATGCCTTAGGATCATGAAGTTTAATATCAGCAACAATAAAAGAAACATTTCTACTTCCAAATACAGAGAATTTCTTTGACCTCATAAATATTCGACTTTGAATTTAATTCAGATCAGCTTATATAGCAAAAGAGCCGCCTCTGACAATCCACAAAGCCTTAGGTATGATGATTGGATGCTAGAGCAACGAAATTTCAATGTTACAGCATTTAAAAACAAGTTATCTTCAAGTTATCGGTAAGATACTGTCCGCAATGTTTGAAAATTTGGTACTCTTAAAAGTAACCGGCGATTAAATAGCTGCGTATTTCGTCCATAGTTCCTAAAGCAAATGGCTTGGGTTTTAAATATTTTATTGTGCCTAAAAGTATACTATAAGTTGGTTAACATTTAATCATTTTTATTGCGCCTAAAATTATGCTTTAATTTTTTATTGTTATTTAACGGTTTAAATTCAAGTTCAACCTCAACTTTCTTATGGTATTTCTCGGAAAACAAATGTTTTGCATATTTAAAATAAAATTTTTTAATTAAGCCTAAAGGTATGTTTTTTACGTTGTTTTCTCAAAACTCCTAACATCAGCTATGTTATTATGGTCTTTTTTATGTTAGATTTAGTTTGTTATTATAGGATTATTAAAGCAATTTATTTCTTTAAAAATGGCCCAAAAGTATGCTTTGAAATTTTTGGAATATTTTTCTAGAAAAAAATCACGTTTAAAGCAAATGTTTTAATGATTTTTCTTTATTTCCCTACTGCAGGTTTTTATTATGGTTGTGTGTACAGCAAGAAATTTAACGCCTACAATTTTGATTGATGTATAATTACGCCTAAAGCTATACCCCAAAATTTTTTGGTATTTTTTTGTTGATGAGGAAAAACAGTAAAAAGGTCTATGTAGATGTAGTTGATGTCCATCTACATCATCATCATCGTCATCGTCATGATTTGCTTGAATTGAAGTGTTTGTGGCAAGTTTTTCTACATTTTTTTCTATCGGCTTTCGGTTTTTATTGTGGGTGCTGGTGGTTGGCAAGCTGCAGGGGTGTTTATAGAGCGTGAATTTGTACACAAATTGATGGCTAAGGCCAATGCTAAAGGTAATAGGGTCTAGTTTTGTGTTCTTTTGTTGTTGTTCTTGTTTTCGGTGTTTTGTTGGTCAATGGAAATTTTGCTTTTCCTGAGATTTAAATGCTGAATTTGTAAACCAGAAAACAAAAAACTTTTTACGACAGCAAATAAAGCTTTTATTTTATATTTAAATATCCTTGTGTGGTGTGGCGTGGTGTGTATGTGATGTGGTGTGTGATGGTGATGTATGTATTTACCAAATTCATTTGGTTTATAGCAACAAGAACAACAACAACAACAACAACAACAACAACAACAACAACAACAATCTTTCAAATTGACCATGACTTCAATTTACAGCACCTTTAAACGGTTTTACGGTTTTTAGCCATATTAAGGTCTAAACAAATAACGACAACATCAACAATTACCAAATAAATTGCAGACAATTGATTTTTGTTTCAGTTTTCTCTCTCTTCTTCTTTTTTACAATCGAAAATTTATTTATATGCTCTTAAACTTTGTTGATAGCGTGTTGAAAATGAACTGTTTGTGTTAAAGGCGCCTAGAAGTAGGCAAAGGTTAATACTTAACATTGGCATTTTACAACACCGTCTTTTACGTTTATTTTCTACTTTTATTTGTTGTCTTTTTTTTTTGGCAAACTAAAGCTATAATTTATTTTATTGGCATTTTAGAGAGGAGGTGTGAACAATTTTGATTTTTTTCTCACTTTGAAAATAAAACACAGGAACACAGAATGAAAAACAAATCAAACATTTATTGGATTTACAAATGAAAAATGCAGGTTATTGAAAATAGTAGTGGTCGTAATCTATTAGGGTTTTATGAGAAGCTAGGTTGTAATCCTGACTAAAGTGTTGTAATGACCAATAAAGTAAGGACCATTTGTACCAGAAATATATCGTTTTTTGTAATGATATTCTGCTTCAATTCTACATAAAACAGAACGGGAAACCTATGGATTTGGATCACGGAAGTATTAGTTAAATCTGTTCCAGAGATTTGGAGTCAAAAGTGACGATCTTTACCATCCAGTTATACTAAAAAAGAGTCCACAGATATTAAATTGAAGGCAGCATTAGGAAAGAAGGGATAGACAGCTCACTTGAGCACACAAAGTAGTCTGCTCTGATAAAACACGAAGCAAAGCCAATTAAGCTAACCATTCGTGGCAATCAGGATCAAGACTTCACTTTTAATGCTTGGCACTAGACCTGAACTTTACACTAGAAAGAGATGTGATTGGAGATCTTTTTTTCAAGATCAGTAGCACAGTTTGATTATTATTAATTGTTTCAATAGTACATAGTCAGTTTGATCTGCTTGGAATTCGCGATCCTCAGGCAGGGTAGAGAGGAGAGTGACAGAATGATAGGATACTAAGTCGCATTGAATGTTGTACATAGGCTATCCAGTACTCCATATTATTACTTCATATTTAACTGGGTAGTGCGCAATGCACTCGTAATATAGATTGAAATAGATCTTTTTATTTCGTTAAGAAGTTTAATTTTTATTGACTTCAAACCACTAGAACAAAACCACCGTAGATACGATAAGGTTCCATAGCCATGTAATAAATCCAATAACGAATAATTTGACAATTAATGCCCCAAATCCTTTATTTTTATGTCAAGTTATATCCCATCAAATATTTTATTATCCTTGGGATTTAAATAAAATCCATATTGCTTTCAAGCAATTGAAAACATATATATTTTGCCTGTTTGTTTCGAAAAAAATGATAAAAAAATTCTCTGAATTTTGTAGATTTTTTATAGCTTATAAGAGAGATTATTTTTATCATTGTTGTTATAAAAAGCTTTAATACTTAATCCCTGGGTGTTAAATTAATAATTTTTGTTGTTGTTGCAGGCAAAAAAACATTAATTTTATTGAAAAAAAGAAATCACTTTTAATACTTGGCTTATATTATCATTTCATTTTATTGTTTTGTTGTGTTTTTTGTTTGTACATATTTTTAACCACTTGTTTTTGCCTAAAACAATGCTTTAAAATATATTGCATTTTTAGCTCAAAGTAGCGCGGGTATTTATTTTATGTAAATTGAGCCCCTCGCATAACATTGATTATTTTTATACAAATATTTAAATAAATTTAAAATAATACTTGAAAAATAAATATTTACACACAACAAAACAATATATTTTTAATACGAATTCTATTTACTCAGGAAAATAACGTGGATTTTCGAACAATTTAAAGGCTTTTTTGTTTTCAAATAAATTTCCTAAAATTGTAGTTTCAAATTAATTTCCCTCACTTTTCCATTCTCTTCTCTCTAAGCTCTTAAATTGTAAACAAGAGCACAAAAAATCACATTAACACAGAGCGGGTACTCCCCCTTGCATACTAATTGTCAAGACACAACTATTTCCACACGTACACGTACACTTACATACCTTCCTTCTTTACTGCTGATGTGTTTTTGTTCTCATTTTTAGTTTCCTAATAACCCAGTAATAAAAATCCGCTCTTAATTAAATTTATAAAAGAACGTTTAATTTTTTCACTCTCTCTCTCTCTCTCTTGCTCCCTTTCTCTGTTTTAATACTCATTGTTGTTGTTGTTGTTTTCGTTAAACAGGTATTTTTTTAAAACACACTTTTTTTGGTTTGTTTGTTGTTGCTGTGTGCTCATTCGATTCTCTTGACAATATGCCAACACATATTTTCATCACACACGCATACACATGTACACACACAACATAAACTGATGATAATCAAATTGTGAGAGAGAGAGAGGGTGAAGAAATTGCTTATGAGTTAAAAACTGTGTGTGGAATACCTTTTTGCCAGCGCATTCCAATGCACTCACAGTGCTTTACTAGTTAGTGTGTGAAAACAGTGCCACGCAAAAGTCAAACGTTACACTTTTTCGGTTTCATAAGTACAGTTCAAAAACATACATGCAAGAGCAGTGGTTTCGATAAAGCTGATCATCTCTGCAGTGCAATTGATGCTTTTGTGGTATTGTCTGTTAATTTTTTCTTAAAGTGCGTACAGTATTTACTCATGTTCAGAGTCATGCGTTAGACTTTCCAGGTATAACCTGAGATTGGTTATCAGCCTTTTAACAGGCCACCGTAGACGCAGGTTTCATTTAGAATGCAGGTTGTCTCGAGTCCAACTTGTATATTTTGTAGAGATGAGAATAAATAAAATAAACCGTCGGAACACAATCTGTGAGACACTCATGTATCCCAAGAAGAAACACTTGGGTGCAGATCAACTGCTAGACAGGAAATTGTTGCCTCCAACGAGTATCCTGACATTTATCAGGACAATAGTCTTGTAGGAGACATTATAGCTGCTCTCTCCTGTCCTATTCTAACATAATTTTAAATCCAGAAGATCACGAATTTTAATAAAAAATTATTCAACTTTTCCATTTCGTTTTCTATGTTATTATGTACAGTTTTGGTACTCACTGTATTCTATTCATGTGTGTGTGTGTGTGTGTGAAAGTATGTTTGTGTATGTTTAACAAAAAACACATTTTTTTTTGCTTTATATTCTGGCATAAAATTTTAAGCTTTTCACAGTTATTTGCAATCATTTCCCCTGAAAGAATTGAAGAAAAAATCGAGAGAAAAAAATCCCGTAGAATTTTTTTCCATACACTCTACTCGGTCTGTCACTTTTTTATAGCCGATGCATGCATTTATTATACACACAGAAAATTTTCTCACTCATTCACCAATACTCACACTTACTCATTGAGTTTTTATGTTTTTTCTCTTTTTTCTTTCGTTTTATTGTGATTTTTTTTAAATTTCCCATATGATTGGAGGATTCTCTCTCTCTTTCTCGCTCTCTCTCTGGTTTTTTATGTTTAAGCAAGTGTATGTATGGGTGAGTGATTCATTTTTTGTTGTTTTCGTTGTTGTAGTTGTAGATTTCCCAATTGTACACTTACCTGCACGGAATGATCCAAATTATTGATAATACGTATCACACGTCCGGCGCTACGCTTTATCGAACCCGATGTGGTTGATAATGTACCCAAATCCGCTTCCATTATTGATGGCTTACGGCTGGCAGGTTTTGAGCCCCAGCCCTGATTGCCAGGCGAAGCATACCACATGCCGTTCTTTTTACCGTAACTCGCAGGCTGTGCAAGTGTCAGTGCAGGTGTATGCATGTGTTTGTATTCACACGGGTTATCAATGGATATTTTAAAGAGAACGTTTGCATTCCATCACATCAAAGGCAGCAACAGCATTGATCGGGTTTTTTGTAGTTGTTGTTGTTTTTTTTTAATCATGAAAAGAGAAAGAGAAGACGAAAAAAATTGAATTGAAAATAAAATGTTAATATTTCTCACTTGTTTTTTTTTCTCTACTGCTTGTATGAATATGTGTGTATATGTGGCAGTGTGTCTGTGAGTAGATAAAAAATTGTTACTCAATCAGTAGTCGGTTGCACGATAGCTTTTCATGACACATACATACATACATTTGCACTAATACTCTGGCATTTCAATGTAATTTACATAACGTATCTATGTATGTGTGTGTATGTAAGCGTGTCTGTGCATGCCGGCTATTAAAAAATTCAGTGGTAAAATTGTTTTAAAAAATTTATAACAAAATAGACTCACAAAAAAATTGTTAAAAAAAATTAATTCCGTTAAGTGGGATGAATATTGTCTTTTAAAAACAATACACACGGTATCTATATGTCCTAGTATACTAATCAGCAAAAGTAGGCGCACACAAACACATTCGGTTTTTTATTTTTAGAAGAGTCTGCATATTGGCCTTCGATAGATAGTTTAAATCTTCGAGCAGTCTCCTCCCTAATGTATTCAATCAATCAAGAGCAGGAAAATCACAAAGTAGATGCTGTATCCTGAACAATTTCTCTTTGTCTCAAAATGCTCAGCAGAATCTCCGCTTCAGATCTAACAACACAATGTCTGGTAAAAAAAAAACAATTAAACGATCATATTGGGTTTGTTGAGGCTTAGCAGTTAGCCAGTTCTACCACTGTCAATCGATAGTGGCCACACACCAATCTATCTCTTATCGTCGGCCGAACCCTTTTCTTGATGAGCACATAGAAGTGACGGTTTGAAATATTAGGCCTAGAAAACACCTCATCCACGCAATCAGAAGATAATCTAGCAAGTCACTCAAGATTTGCCCTTGATCGATGTAATCGTCCCTAGAGTTACTTGACTGCAGACGGAAATCATGTATGAATATAAATTAGAAGGAGCTTGGCTTAAAACGGCTTCAACATTCGGTTCTAAAAAGTGGTGCCATCAAAGTCCATAAGATCCCAGCAATATGTTGTGCTTCTTATTAGGGGAGAATGCCTTATTCTGTGTTGAGCCAGATGAAACGGTAATCATTCTGCTAAGGATCTAAGAGTTTCATCCCTCAGGAAAGTCTAGAGGCAGTCCTGGGCCTGCTACCACTGAATATCTTTGTAAAATGAGAACTCTATGCTAAGAATCCGAGAATCTGTTTTATCGAGATGCTCTCGTATTGGTTACGAGACGACTTTGTGTGGCTGAAGTGATTGTGAGTGATAACACCCCTTCCATTTGGGGCCTAAGCTTAAATTTCCCCTTGACTGTAATGGTTTTCAGACACAAATTTATGTTATTGACAAAACATATCAGGAGTATTGATTAGTTTCAAGGAAGTTGCACTAGACCCTCTGTTCCTTTTAACATATCTCTCTTGCTGTCATATAACGAATATAACGTTTAGTAACTGCTTTTTTAGGGAGTGTAGGTACACACATACACTCAAATGTAAACAAACAAATTCTGCACTCTTAATTATATTACACACTGTATATAACTGTTATCGGAAAAATAAATATACCTAGAGAGAGAGAGTGTGAGAGAGAGTGAATATTAATGTGTGTGTGTGTATGGATGTGAGTGTTTGTATGCATTTGTTTGGAATGATTTTTATTTGTTATAAAAATCTGAATTTAATTAAATTCTTTGTAACAAAATTTTTAATTCTACCAGAATAACTGTGCTTTACACTCTCGCTGCCAAAATGTATGTGCATTTAACACACATGTTTTTATACGAAATTGTTTTGTTCCTAGAGTACATGAGTGTGTGTGTGTTAGTGTTGATTATTTTTAACTATACATATGTCATCGTTTACCGTAAACGTAAATGTAAATGTTTGTGTTGTAGCTGTCTGTGTTAAATATTGAAAGTTTTTTCAAATTATTTTCATCACATTTATGGACATTTTAAGTGAGGGTACTTATCTTTTGTGAGAGACATTAACGATAAAATTTTATTAACATTTCATGTTTCGCTTGTTTGTTAAAAAGAACATTTAAGATACTGGCTGATAGTACAGATATTTTTTGTTGTTGCCATAATTGAATTTGAAAATCCTGATCTCGATAAGAGTTTTATTAAAAAGAATTGTGCATAAAAATGTTCCCATAAATTGTAAAAAGTACCTTCTCATGTCAATGTTATCAAGAAAGTACTACAAAAAGTACCTATAAAGTACCATACAATTTCCTTAGTGAATACATTTCATTAGAAAACTATTTTCTAAAAGTTTAAAAACATACCTCCTGGTTATGTTATCAAGAAGGTACCATAAATATTCTTCATCACTAAATGAACAGATCCTATTATAAGTTAAAAAAAGATGCATTTAAATATCGCCCCGTGGTTAAGTACTCAAGTACGAATAAAAAAAAAACATATGTACCAAGTACCAATAAAGTACCACACAAAACTTCCCTAAAAATTTGAAAACGCACTTCGAGGTCATGTTAGGAAGAAAGTACTTATAAAAGTACGCACATAAAATAATGACAACTGACGTCAGAGAGTTCCCCTATGTTATTTACAATTTGTTGTGTAGTCAGAAGAGCCTTCGAAAGCTATGCCATTGCAACTGTGTTTGGAACATACGATGGACTCTGCGTTTCACTCACAACATTAGATTTGGGCTACTTCATAGCCGTTGTAAGCGTTGTGTAACATTTTATTGTTTACATTTGATTGTTGTTGTTCTTTTTGTTTCTGTTTTTCTACGTTTTTTATTGTTAATTCAATTCAATTATGTTGACAATATTTGTTAATTGCAATTGTAGCTGTACCTGTTAAACAGTTATTCTAGTCACTCTATCTCCCACTCTGCCACTCTCTTATTCTCACTCTCTTTGAGTCACTATTAAATGTATTTTGTTTATGGAAATAACAAATAAAAACTGGCTTCGTGTTAGGCTTACACACTCACTCACACATATGATACACAGAGCGAGAGAGAGAGAGATAGAGAGAAATTTTTTTTTTTAGAGAGTATGTGTGTGTGTTTTATTATCAAATAAAGAGAGTGAGAGTACATGATTGTTTTTTAAATCAGTTTATAATTGAAAATTTATTCATTCATTCATTCATTTCCATTTTCATTTTCATTTCATTTATTTAATGATTTTGTTTATTTTACTTTTTTTGTTTATTTATTTTGAGTTTCTTTATGTTGCTCTTACTCTCTCTTTCTCTTTCTCTCTCTGTCTCTTACTATGTTGCTCATACGGTATTTGGTTTAACAGTTAAAATCTACTTTGATTTCAATGTTATTAAATTGCATCACAGATTTATTTAAATTTCGTTCAAGTAAAGGGTTATGCTTTTAAGGGTACCAAAAATAAAAAAATTATAAGGTTAGGTTTTTGATGAAACTTTTATTTCATTGTAATGCTTCAATCTTGACCATGTAAGCACGTCTGTGCATTACAATCCTTAAGTTAGGATTACAAGCTAGCATCACCTATTACCGTTATTTGGTGCGTTTGTTTTATCCATGAGCTGTGAAGCCTACAATTTAACCTCAGCTCTTAACAACAGATTTTTGAGGCATTTTTCATGGAAACCCCGCTTTTATTTTGTTATTTGACAGCTTTTGTAGGCGGTTTTTAACATATTTTTAGGCATTCTTCGGTTGTTAAACGATCCATATTT
The DNA here is from genome assembly GCA_930367235.1 of Sarcophaga rosellei. Taxonomy (NCBI): domain Eukaryota; kingdom Metazoa; phylum Arthropoda; class Insecta; order Diptera; family Sarcophagidae; genus Sarcophaga; species Sarcophaga rosellei. The sequence continues at coordinate 5,549,172 of OV884020.1, read as the reverse complement.
ATGTTGGTAAATATCAAACCTTTAAATAGATATCCTGTTAACCCGTTTTTTTTTGTTTTAAAAATTTATTTTCATTTGTATGCGTGTATAATTGAAATTGTAATTATTTCAGCAAACACATCTCCCCTAAAAGTAGGCAACAATAAATTTTAATTGAAATTATTTCTATATTCCCTACTCCTGTCACTCTTCTCTCTCTATTTCGGTTTCCTTTTTTTTTGTGAGTTATTGGCCCAGTTTTATTTTATTTTTTTTGTGTTACTTTGTACTTTTTCTGGTATTGAAATAATTGCTTTAAAAACAAATTAACAAATAATTGCTAGAGAATAATAATTTAATACCGTTTGTATATAGAAGAGCGTGTTGTACAATAAATTGATTACAAAATACAATATTTGTACGATTTTCTATTCAATTTTATTGTATTTTTTTTTCATTTTTGTTTAATTAAAAAGCAATTAAATTTGGAAATTAAATACAAGCATTTTGTGCACATAAAACAAAAAATGAAAAAGAAATTCCTCAAAAACACTTATACAAATTAACAGAGAGAGATAAACTATTATGTATTTTCTCTTATTTTGTTGTTTTGTTTTTGACATAAAAAGTTTAGAAAAATTTTGTTGAAATTTAATTACAATGTCATCAGGTACTTTTTTTTGTCAGCACAAATGTAATGTATGGTACTATTTTTTTTGTTTTTATTAATTTTTTTATTTAAATTTACAGAAAATGTTTTATTTTTTTATATCAAATTGTATCTGAAACGTACCTTTACGTTTTTGTACTGTGGCCCCTTTTTTTTATACGTTAGTACTATTTTATTGGTACCAGCAATGAAGGAGAATAATGTACGTTCGTCTTTCAAGACCAGTATAGACTTAAACGAAGGATATTCTCTTTCTTACTCACTCTTCTGTTAAACCTATGTATACGTCATAGCTTTATTCCTCAGACGATATTTTGCAAACATCGCCACTGAGCACCATGTACTGAGCAGCAAATACTGAAATTTTAATCCGGTTTAACGTCATTTCCCACTCTCTCACAACTACCCCATTTGAAAACAATCTGAGATATTAGCGTATAGGTGCTAGTGATTCGATCAAATAGGCACAGCAAATGCCTCCACCAAGAGACATTAACCTTATTTTCACGTAGATAGACCCTTATGGCAATTCAAAGAAATTACGGAAACAAAAAGAGCCTCAATCGTTTGGCGAAGTGGATAGGATGCTCTCTGAAGGTAGTAATTCTCAATGTATTTAACGCCTGGATCAACTAGGACATGCTGCATAATGCAGACAGATTCAGGTCGAATACTCGGTTCCGTTAAAATTCCTCGATAGGAGGTTTAATTATAGCATTTCAACAAAGGATTTCTGGTCTCAGAAGCCACAAGTCCTCCCTTCAAAATGCAGGAGAGAGTAAGCTGTAAGGTATACCATAACGGTTTTATTATTGTATTGTATTATTTGTATTATTATTGGCAATATTTTTAAGGCGTAGGTCTTGGTCACATTGGAAGCGAGATAATGGGCGTTGGGTGAGGGAAATTTCCGTTGAAAATCTTTAAGCGTTTACGACCAGCCCAGCTGCGATCACATCCTTCTTGAACGTCGATGTACGCCGCAGATTTTTCAGGAAAATTTCATATCATTTAAATATAACTCTTATATCGGTTCCAGAACATATTTATATCGTTTTGGGAATTGCTTTCGGTCAGAGCTCAGATTTCGTTTCGATTGTCTTGGTTAAACTAGGTATACTTTGATCGTTTTACTGGAAGGCTCAACTGGCTACATTGTGATCATGAATGACAAAGATTTCTTAATGAAATTTCACAAGCAACTCCTACATTAGTTCCAGAACATAGGAATATCATATGACAGTGCATTGTTGATGAACTAGCCAGGACTGTTACAGAGCCTACAATGTTCAACATGTTACAGGGAAGAGGTATTCCAATTGCCTTTGTTCAAAGAGACTTAATTTCATTGGCAGCATGAGGACAAATGTAATATTGATAGGTTTTGCAGAACATGGATGTGGATAACAAGAGCTGCGTGATTGTGTTCTTTTTTTAAATCGCATGGCCATCCATCATACAATTACGGTCCCTGCATCTGAAAGGCATGCAGAAAGTTTTAGTATATCCTCCAATGATTTCTACTAGAGCTGTGGATCTAAGACAAAGGAGGAGGAGATTATCTTATCTTATCAATTTTCTTTGTCAATTATTGGCTCATCATGAAGAGGCGGTTGCTTTTGACTGTCATTTTCTGTCATTTTGGACGAATAAGGATTGCCGCAATATATTTAGGTTGGTACGGTCCCCTATAAGGAATGTTTGATCTTAGGGCTTGACAGTGATTTGTGGTATCACAATGGCACAAACACATAGTCTTAATTGTTAGAAATTTGTTGCTCTATTGCAAGTTATTTGTCTTAAAATGTTTTTGACATTTCCAATAAAGTTTTTAATTGAAAGATAAAAAGTCATTTTAACCAGGCTTAATTGAAAAACAGAAACAAACAAAAAAAAAAAGTTCTTTTCAAGTTGAAAACAGAAGAAGATTAATTAACTTTTCGATTGCATTTGATTTTAACAAATGAAATGAATTTCAATTAGCAATTTTGCAATTATTTCATGAACATTTATTTATATTAGCTCATGAATATTTATAATCAAAATATTTATAATAAAATTGAAAATATTAAATTAAATTAACATTACAAAACAATAAAAAAAAACAACAAAGAAAAGAAAAAAGTTTTATTGCCACAACCTCATCACCACTTTATACGGCTGTAGACTAATTTGAAAACTTTCTTTCTGCCTCTATTACAGAGTCTTTCCTCTTATTTCTTTTTCTGTTTTTCTTTCTCTTTTTTTATTTGTAAAATTAATTTATTTAAACAAATAATTGAATAATTTCTTTTTGTTGTTGTTATTATACTCAGATTTGTCAGTTTATAAGGCAGGCAGCCAGTCATATTAACATTTATTGTGTGCAATTTTTAATGTAATTTTCTATGGGAAAAAAATATAAAAATAAAAATTAATCAAAATTACAAATTAAATTAAATTTTATTTTTATTCTCAGTTTCAGTTTCAATTTTAATTTTACGATTTTTTCCTGTTGCTCGCTATCTTATAAATGAACGCACGTACACTCATCATGTGTATTGAATTTTACAGCATATTTATAGGGGCACATAAAAATTGAATGTAATTTTTCTCTCTTGCTCTCTCTTTCGATCTCTCTCTCTCTCATTACTGACATTTTGGGAGAAGAATGAAAAAAAAACACCAACTTTCAAATTGAATTTAATAACACAGTGCAGGGGAAAAATTGAACATGAAAAGAAAATTCTTTCATGGTCTACTCTGATTAATATCCTCACCGGGAACTTTAGACCAGTGGTCGCTAGTTGGAAGCCTAAAGTCAAGCGAAAAAATTATAAAAAACCATGCAGTCGACACCCCGATTGTATGTAAGGTTTTCCAGTATTGCATAGCATATCCATTGCATACATTGGGCCAGGAATTAACTGCTTTGAGCCATACTGCTGTGAGCTCTCAGCCCTCAGCTTCAATACTAGGTGAGATGGAAGCCAAACGAATATAGCACATCATGTCTTACATGAAGTGCAACAGAGTTCACTGGTTATCGGTTTAGCTAACTGCTAGAACAAGAGAGCTAGTCTCTTACACGATCTAAAAAAGGCTCTAACACGATCTGAAATGAAATTTACCCGTAACTCTATATTAATGATGAAATGAAACTTTAAAAGCAGCTGGTATTTTCCATTTTCATTTTCTGCCATATTCGCAATTTTATTGAAGCAAAAAACCGATATATTCATGCAGATTTGTTTGCCACTGTATTGTTTTCGATTTTATTACTTTTTTTTCTGTATTCTTACCACAGCTTGAATGGGTAGCAAAATTTCATTGTCATTTGGAAAAATGTTGTTATTAAAAATTGTTTTTTGTTGTTGCTGTTGTTGTTGTTGTTGTCTTTCAGACTTTGATTTGTAAATACCCTACAGAATAGCATGGTACACAATACTCTTTAAATAGAAACGATCAGCACTCAAGAGACGATTGCTTAATTATACAAGACATTGGGTTGCGATGGTCACTCGAAAGTAAGACAGGAACTTGTCTAAAAATGAACGTACGTTCCGTTACGTGTATGAACGTACCTCTGGCTAAGCTCTTTATTTTTTTCATGATTTAATTCATTTTTAGTAATTTTTAATGGCGCCACCTATCGGAAATTAGTCATGACAACTTAGAAACCTTCGTCGGCATATGCGCAACTACTTTGGTAAAGATCATATCATGATCAAATGCATAGTTTATGATTTAATTCATTTGTAGTCATTTTTAGTGGCGCCACCTGTCGGAAATTAGTCATGCCAACTTAGAAACCGTCGTCGGCACATGCGCAACAACTTTGGTAAAGATCATAACATGATCAAATGCACAGTTTACGATTCTATTAACTACATACAAACAAACATTCATTTTTATATATATACTAGCTGTACCCTGCGCGCTTTGCTGCACTACAAACTAAAATAAATTTGAAGGAAAGACATTAGACAAATATCCAATTAAGTTTGAATCATTTTATTGATTTTGTTTCCCGTTGTCCAGATGATTCAGACGAACGGGCCTGAGTAGTACGCATTCGATCAAGTGATTCATTGTTCAAGTGATTCATGCGAACGGATCTGTGCGACATGTACTCGAAGATTTTTCAGTCTCAATGCTGATTCTGAGGCTAGTAATGCTCTTTTCTTTTCTTTTAAACACAGGATCAAATGCACAGTTTACGATTTAATTAATTTCGAAGAATTTCCAGTGGCGCCACCTGTCGGAAATTGGTTATACCAACTTAGAAACCTTCGTCGGCTCATGCGCAACAACTTTGCTAAAGATTAAATGCATAGTTTACGATTCCATAAAGTACATTCATTTTTATATATATAGATAATTTAAACTTGAAAAAAAAAAATAAATAAAACAAAAGTCTACGAATTTAATTTTGGTTATATTTTTTCTTATTTGGTGAATTTTTTCACAAATGTTGGTTACAAAATTTTTTTCTTTCCCTTCTATCTTTCCCCCCGCGTCGTTCTTTACACTTTATTTTCTTTGGTTTTATACATCAAGAATCACAGATAGCATACTTGTAGGGGTAACTACTATGCGTATGAGTAATATATTTCAAATGCAATTAAATATTAAGTATGTAGTATGTAGCACACGTGGGCATGGCCCCTCGCTCATTTGGAATATCAACATAAAAAGTAGCCTATAACTCCTTCCAGACATACAGGAAGATACTGTGAAAATTTCAAGAAAATCGGTTCAGCCGTTTAATCGTCTATAAACTTCAAACATACAAACATACAATCAAACACACATTCATTTTTATATATAAGATAGATTTTCTCTCTCCCGCTCTCTCTCGTTCACCCTCTTTTGAGGTTCTCTTATATAGCGTGTCTGGCTTACAATTGAAATCCTTTTCAGAAAACCCAGTTTAATGTAGAGTGTCTTTACAATTTGTTTTGATCACTTGTTATTTTCTCCCTATTCATTTAAATTTATCTCTCTTGTTCTTTTTTTTCAATTTTATTTTATTTGTGTTCGATTTTCTCTCTCGTTTTTTGTACAACCCATATATGTATGTACATTTGTTGCTGCGTTACTTTTCATATTATTTTTCAATTTCAGTTTCAATACACAAACCAACACATAATATAAAGACAGGGCAGCGAAAAAGAGAGAGAGAGAGACAGCAAGAGAGTATTGTTGTATTTATAATTCACTCATTAAATTAACAATTATTTTTGTGCGAGCCCCACATACCATTAAATTTTTTTCGTATTTATAACTGCAACAATGTACATATGCATGGATGTGTGCGAGAGTCTTTGTTAGCAAGTGACACGTACTACTCTCTGTATGTGTCACATTTTCATGAGGTTGTGTTACACACAAGCAATGCATACATACATGTAGTGTGTTGCCTTGCTTGCCTGCATGTTTAAATACGAAAAACTTCATTTAAAGCTGTTTATAGGTTTGTTTGAGTATGCATGTGTAAGTGTGTTTGTGTGTATTCTTTTTTTTTTAATTTCAGTAAATTTTGATATTGTTTTCGGTTATTTCTCCTTTCCTTTCTCTCTCTCTCTCTTGTTTGTTCATTTTTATTTCGTTTAAATATCTTTACACAGATTTTTATAACACAGTATTTGTTATGTTTTTTTTTGTTTTTTTTACATATGTGTATGTACATACATACATATATGGTTATGTGTTTGTTTTCATATCAATATGCTTGCCGTGATGAGAAAATAAAAACGTTGATTAAATTTTGTTACTTTATAGGGAGCATAAAAGCAAGAAAGAAAGAGAGAGAGAGTGACAATATGCAAGAATAACTGTTTGAAACCACATTTTTATCGAACTTAACCTATTAAAGACGAAGTAGACGTTATTTTTAAAGGATTTGAATGTAAATTTAAAATATTTTTATAGAAAATAATTCTGTTTTTCCATTTTTTTTCTTCTTGCAATTTTCCTAAAAACAGTCACGTGCTTTAAATGCCATGTGGCATTTGATTTGAATGACAGTAATTCTCAATAAATTATTTATAGATACTTCATGCAGATTAATGAATATGAAATAATTTTTTATTAAATTTGTTTTAAATTCATTTTTATCAGTGATATAAATAGTAAATATATGAGATATAATTTCTCATATATTAATTTATTGTGTTTAATTTATTTTTTTTAATTAAAATTAAATCAATAAATAATCACAAGCGTTTAAACCTTTTCTTAAACGTTTAAACATTTTTTTTCTATTTTTTTTATATCAAATTGATAACGAATTATAATAATTTGCCTCCAAACATTGTTTATAATTCTAATTATTAAAGTAGAATTTAAAATATTAGAATTCTCTTCTTTTTTTTTGGTAGAATTTATACCATAATTAATATTAAAAACCTCAAAATGCTGATTAAAATTTGGTTTTAAATTAGTCTTTACAACAAAATAATTTTTAGTTTATTTACCAATGACAAAAAAAAGAAAAAAAAATATGGCCACACAATTAATAGCACACCTGCACGCATAAAATACTCATAGAATCCTAAAAGTGTGCTTTAATAATACACGCACACACTAAATGAGTTATTATTGCAATTGTTCTGCATCCGTCATACAGTGGAACACAATTATAATGAATAGAAAGAATTAAATAGAGTGACCCTTAATTTAGGCAACATTTTTTTTTTATTAACTCTTAAGCACGATAGTAATATTACGTCATCTATCACTATGGCTAAGTATTGTGTAAATATGGAGAATTCTAAGTTTAACAGACTTCATGCTCAGGGTTGTAATTTCGATTAGATGTCGTCGGCAGTATTTTCGAAGTGGGAAGAATGGTGAGGTTTCTGTATATCAATGCGATCTTCATGGACAGCAGTGAGGGAAAGGAAAGCCTGATGTAGTGCGTGAATCGAGTGAATAGGCCTGCAAAATCTTCTGTGGGTGACATTTTAAAACTGGTTAGCTAATGGTGCAATAACATAATATGGGCGACTGTAGAAACTTAATTGTCCTACGCTTGTGTAGATAGCCTCATAATATCTCTAAAGGATTTCTAGTTGGGTATTGTGTTTTAAGGGCTAGGAATAGTTTTTAGGCAAATAGTTGTTCCCTTTAATTTAGTGAATATGCGGCAGACTGAGACACATCTTATGCATCTGAAGTGGAATTCAAGGCCAGTTGATCATCCATGGAAATAGCTGGTGTTTTTGAGTGTTGCAGTGAAAAACTGATTGACTCGAGGTACACTTCCTTAAGTCATGGCCTTGCTTAACTTTTTTATAATGATCGTTGATGATATTATCCTCTTTAGACGAATTTTGTCATTATTTTTTAAAATAAAAATAATTTTAAAAAAATATCTGTGACTCCCATCTAACTGTTCTTTATTGAAAACCCTTTGTATAACCAATAGAATACAATTTAATTGCCGTAATTTTTCTATTGTAATCACGTTTTTTTTCATCCTTTATTATATGCATCCTGTTAATAGTTTATAATTGTTTAATTCATTTTTAAAAGCCTTAAAGTATGCTTTAGTTTTTATTGCCATCCATACATTTTGTTTCTATTGTTTTTCTTTTTTTTTGTTTGTTTATAAGTATTACAAGGTTAAATTTGTGTTTTTTATTGTTTTTTTTTTTAATAAAATTAGCATAAAACCCATAAATAACAATGACAACAACAATAACAATCTGTAAAAAACGAATGAAAAAAAGAGTATAACAATAGGCTTATTAAAGAGTCACTAGCCAAAGGCTATTGTTTATGGTTTTTCCCTCCACAATAGCAAACACAACTACACTAACAACAGTAACGAATGCTAATAATTTATTGATGAAATTTGTAAGCCGAGAGAAAATATTAAAAAAAATAAAAAAAATTAAAAAAATTTTTTTTTAACATAAAAACTAATTACGTTTATTAAACAAATGCCCTAAGGTAGGCTTTCATTTTTTTTTATAAAAGAAAAGAACAGCTTGATTTGTTTTTGGTTTTTTTTGAGAGCCAACAGAGATGTATTCATAAAGTTATGGGAAAACAGGAGAAGAGAGAAGGAGAGAAAATTACACCTGATACTCCTATAGGGACAATTCTTTGCATGTTAATGGGCATCTTCCTTTAACTCTCTGTCTCAAAAGGTCTTCACCCCAGTATTAAGAGTCCTGCACAGGAATCGGTTGAAGACTAAATAGTCGTAGATACCTTCAGGTACCGACACCCACAATCTACCTAGGCATTCCTAAACACTTAGTGGTCGCTGAGTCCTTTTGTCATCATTTCCAATTTCTCTTTACAATAAAGTTTCTTGGTTAGTAACACGACAAGATATTTAGCCACACTAACCCCTTCACGGTGTAAGGCAGTCACTTGGTGCACCATAGCGGCTGACGGCGAGTAAATACAGCAGTTGCTTATTGGTTCACAGGGGTGATGCTATGTACACACGGCAGTCAATTATTTGTTTACTTGCTTCAGTCGCGCCATCGTGAAAAGTTTGAAAGTGTGGTAAAGATCCGCCCTCGCAAAAGGTTTAAGCCGGGGCAGTAATGTTTCTGTGGATGGTGATCTAATCTAACCTAACCTGCAGCTATTCGAATAATAAAATCGTCGCTATTTGCAAGCGTTTCCTCCCGGAGATTGATTGTAGGGCAAACACAAGGTCCATTCAGTAGACTTCTAAGATTGTGGGAATCTTTGGGTAACTCTAGGTGGGGGTCAAATTAAAAATACTTTAAATTGTACAGTTTTTGGTCCATTTTTCTAAAATCTTTAACAGAAATATGCACAAAACCATTCTGGTCTATTATGGCTCTAGCCAAAACTTCGAATAATTGCACTTGTTGGTGCTTTACAAATACACACAAAGTAATAAAATAATGTTATGTTGCTCCCTTTTCGCTTTTACCAATTTTCTCTTTCTCTCTCCCTATCCATTCATCTATACACGGCTGTATAATTCTCCTTTGCATTTTCATCTCTCATGCATCTTTTGAAAATTTTTAAAATATTTGCATTTATTATTGCATATTTTAAGGATTATTTTTGTATATATTATAGTGTTTTCACACCAAAAGTTAAAACCTGATTTTAGCATTAAAACCATAATCAGCTGATTTTGCGTTCACACTGCAAATTTTCTTAAATCAGGTTTTAACTTTCATACATTCATGACGGAACAGAAATGTTTTTGTTTAAGAAAAAACAAAAAATATGAAAAATTAAGAAATAATATTAATATTATTAATATTATTGTTAAAATATTGTTATTTATTATTGTTGTAGCATTCATTATTTGAAATTTTACATTTTTACACAACCGGCTTTCTATATTTTTACATTTGTTTTGTTTTTATTTTGTTTTTATTTAATTTTTATCAGCTGTTTTTACCATTTCAGAGCTGGTAGCTCTGATTTAGTACATAAAACAAGGTTGTATTTCATAAAATCAACTTAAAACCAATTCAAAAAAGGTTTTAAGTTGATTTTAACACAATAATTTTGTACGGTAAAAGCAGGTTTTATTTTTGATTTTAACGTTAAAACCAACTTTTGCGTTAAAACCACTCGGTGTGAAAACACTATTACATAAGAATGTGTGTGTATGTGTAATTCATCAAAAGCAATCTGCTATGTTTGGCAAATATAATATAAGATTCCCATCATCATTTACTAGCACAGATCTTGTGCTGTGTATTGCTGTTGCTGAAGGAGGAGAAACTATTTTTGTGAAAATATGCTCCTAAAAATATGCAATCATTTATTGATTTGTTATTATAAATAATCCCATAAATTAGATTATAATTCCTGAAAATGTTTGTAATTGTAATGGATGGCAAATATTTAAGAGTACTTGAGAGCAATAAATATGCAATTGACAGGAAAATTTTTAAAGACAGATAATTACAGAGCAATAGTTAGAGGGCTACAGGGAGCAGGCTGCAAGGAGCAAGAGAGGAATAGAGAGTGTGTTAAAAGGATGATTTATTCAGTGTATTTGTTATGCCAAAACAAAAAGGAATTTTAAAATCATTATGCAAAGGAATGAAGTTCAAATAAATAATAGAAATTGGAGAATAAAAGGTTTTCCAAAAACATGATTACGAATTTGGAAATGTTGATAAAGGTACTCAATATCGATGTTTAAACTTCAGCCGAATATTAACAATATGGAGGTGAGTTTTGAAGACGATAAGGCATAGGAAGATCCCAAGTAACATGGTAAAATCTTGAAGAAAATCGATTTGGATATACCAGGAATTGGCACTAGCCTAGAATGTTAGCTTACAAGAAAAGGGCTCGAGGCTTTAAGATTCAGATTTGATGTCTTGAAACAAAAAAAAAAAAAAACAAAATTACTTTCGCCAGTTCTTCTGGCATAACTCTGCGAGTAAAAAAATTGCTCAAAAATCTGTTAGTCCTCTACGAATTGCACTGGTTTTTATGCCCTCTGGAACATTGCTTTAAAATGTACTAAAAATTCTGCATTTTAAAGATTAATAAATTTATTATTGCTCTTAATTAGCACCTTATGCTGGAAACAATTACCAGTTATTGTGTAAACATTAGCACCTAATTATAATACACGCAATTAATTATAACACACTCATTGCATATTTATAGGCTTATAAATTAAAAGTTAATCAATTAAGATAAGACTTAAGCACACAAACACTTTTGAAATAATAAAGAAACAATTAAGTTTTCTTTGTTCAAATGTGTATACTCATTAAGGGTGGCTAGTTTAAGTAGTTGCTAAGGTAATACTTTAAATATTATTTCCACGCCTAAAAGCGCACTGAATTTAATGCAAAAAATTATTAAAAAAACTATAGAAAAGTTTTTAAGTGTAGATTTTATACTAAAGTAGTAAATCTTTGTTTTCAAACCTACTTTAGCACCTAAAAGTATGCTGCAGAAACTTAAATTTGAACTACCTTTTTTATATTCTTTAACTGTTTTATAATGGTTCATTAAGCATCAACATTTTTGTGAAAGAGAATTTCCAATTGAGTTTCCTAAAGCATTGAGAGAGGGCAACACTGTGTCACGTCTAATTAGGCAAAACACTAGGCAGCGTACATTTCAATTGATATGCTGTGTGCATTAGTACAGCCAATATAGCCAGCTTAAGTGGCTGAAGTTTTTATTAAACTCAATATATTTCTCTCTTCTTTTTTCCCTCTATCTTGCCATCCCTAATTTTCTTTTATAAGCTTGGAAAAACAGTAGGGTTTCGTTTATGCAAGTTTTTTTTAATTTACAAATTTTAATTTTACAAAAATTATATTTCGCATGCATACTTTAGGGTTATTTAATTTATTTTCATTTTTGGTATAAGTTTTGTTAGTAGAAAAATATTTTCTTACTGCAAATAAATTATGTTTACTCTTATGGCTGGTAATTGGCTACCCACTGTTTTAATACTGCCATCATACTAATGACACCAAACAACTTTGTTCACTGCTGTTTTACAATATTTGGGTGAATTGGTCAATAAAGTTTCTGTTTCTTTCTTCATACGCCCCCTCACAACTACCATACCATTGTATTTAAAAAGTTATATTTTACAGCATAACGTTAGGGGAGCGACAAATTAAGTTCAATGTTATTTGGTTGCATAACCAAGGGAGGTAGAGATTCGACTAAAAAAAACAGAAAAGAAACAGAAAAGAAACTGAAGAAAATTACTTTTAAATGGCCAAAGTTTTACTGGAATGGATGGACCAAGTGGTATTGAAATTACTGCCATCATAACAAGAGAGAAGTTTAAATGAAATATTTAAAAATGGTTTTCGAAAAATGTTTGTTTTTTCTAAAGCATACTTAAAGGCTGAAAGTATTAGGAAGTATTAAAGTAATGCCATAAAAGTATCAGTATCAGAAGAGAAAATTTTAGATATTTAATGATTAAAAATAAAACAAAACAAAGAGAAAATAAATAAATTAAACAAATATTGATGCATACTTTGGGGGGCAATATAAGGTTATTAAAAAGGAATTGTGCGAATTTACTCATATATTTTATATATTTATATTACAAAGAAACATTAAAAGACTTTTCAAAAGTGGAAATCAAATTGATTTTATAACTTAAAAATGTGGAATGTTTTGCAAATTTTACACTTCTTTTGTAAAATAGTTATATAAAATGACTAAAAAGCTAAAGCGTACCTTAAGACTTTACAATATTTAAACTAATAACTGTTTACGCCATCTCATATAGCGTTTGTGAATTGTATTAGCAGAAATTTAATTTCAAATCGAATGCATTTGTGTCGCCATTCCATTAATTGTCATGGTAATTGCAGTTTAATCATGGCTAAATTAGTTTTCTTATTAAGCCAGCCTGAAAGACATGGGATATTTTAGACAATTTAATTGAGTTTGTGCATCCCATAACTGGCAACTTAACATGATGAACATTAGGGAATTGAAATATTTCCAGATAGAGAGTGATAAAGAGAGTAAATGAGAGTGCCAAAGAAAGGACTAAAAATCCAAAACGCTTTATTAGTTATTAAGGATACAATCTAAATGTAAAATATAAACTAACTGTTTTATAAATTTTGAAGTATTAGGTTATATATCTCCCCAATAACTTTTAAAGTTTTTCATTAATTTAATATAACGTAAAATTATGCTTTAATTTTTCATCTCATGTATTATGCGACTTATTTTAAGGGTTTCTAAATACAGTAGACCCCTGAAATAGGTTTTATTTTTTCCCCCTACTTGCAATAGAAAATTTCTCCTTTAAAAATATATTTTAAAGCGCCTTTTTGTCTTCCCTACATTTTACACAACATTTCTCTTGTAATATTATATTTTATAAAGTCTACTTTTAGGACTTTTGACAAAGTGTGTTTTTTTAGAATAATAATTGTTTGTTTGGCTCCTGAAAGTATGCCCTACTTTAATGACACCAATAAACTAATTAGCCATAAACAGAATTTAGTCTTCTACTCTCTTTTTCTCACTCTCTCTCTCTCTCTCTCTCTGTGTGTGCTTTAATGTTGTTATACTGTGAGATAATTTAATACTCTACTAAACAAGAGTGACATTTCTTAGAATTTTTTTCCTTCTGATGCTTTTATAATACAAATACACGACTCACATATACATGCTTAAACTAAAATTATTTGAAAATATAAAGTAAAAATGTTTCCACTGACATGTCTGTGAAAAGAAAATACACACACAGAGTGAGAGAGAGCGAGAGAGAGATAGAGCGAGAGAGAGATAGAGCGAGAGATAGAGAACAAGAGTACAATGTCATAGAAAATAAAATAAAATAAAAAAACATTTTTTAAAATCATTATAAAAATCTAATGAAGTAGAACAAATAATCGTAAAAAATAAAGTTTCACAGAAAATAAATGTATTTGCTCTACGAGCAAAAGAGAGAGAAATAGAGAAAGAGAGAGAAAAGCAATAATAAATGCCCATTACTACTCTCATATGTTATATATTCTTTGTTAGACTCATAATATATGTATGCGTAGGTATTAGGGAGGTACTATTTCTTGTGAATTTGAGGACTAATAAGGTGGTGTTCGTTTCCAACATGGAAGCCATTTGTCTCGGTATCTTAGTGCTGAAGACGCAAGTAAATCAATGGAAAGGACATTTTTTTAAATTGATTTTTTAAATATCTTAGATTAGGTACTTGCTGGTTAACAAAATGTAACGTTTTGTTATCATTTTATAATTTTTTATACTTTTTAATCCGTAAATCCCGCCTTTGGATTTCAGAATTTTAAGAAGTTTGTTGCCAAACTTATTCAAATTTTTTTTTAATTTCTTATAACATATGCTGAAGGTCTGCCTTAATGCTTAAATGTATGCTACGGAAATTTATAACTTTTTTTCTTAAATATTTTTATTTTCTTTAAAAACGAAAGAGAGATACACTTACTGACCCAAGATTTGGTTGGCGATGTGAGCATTACAAATGGCGAACTTTCGTCACTATCGTCGTACATTTAGTTGCAGATTATGGAACCTAAGGAAGGTATTACAGGCAGGCAGCAGCAGCAGCAACGCAACAATAACAAAGAAAAACAATGTTTATGCAAAGAAATCGGTAATACAGTGATTTTCCTTAAAGAGTTTATGATTTGAATTACTTTTTCTCCAGGTTTAGGGTTTTGTTTTATTTTTGTTGGCCAATCAAGTAGTGTCGAAGTAGTTCTAAAATGTTCATTATCATGATGAGAATGAGAATGATGATGATGATGATGAAATAAAAAATTTCTTAAAGAAAACTTATGTTTTTATATTTATTAGTTACAGTTGTTGTTGTATTATAAATAATACGGGTTGCTTGCTTTCTAATGGCATTAAAGCAGAAAAAGTGACTGCCACGTTTCGTCTATTCTTTTACTTTTCAAGTGACAGAGAAATGTTACTGCGCCGTAAGTTTTCTTTACAGTTTGTTTTCCTCTACTTCTTTTCATTGCAAAGGAATAATTTCTTCGTGGCCATGGAATATTATTGCCACAAGAGTGGCTGGCTGGGCTTGACTGGTTTCTACCAGTTAAAGTTGTTAAAATATGGTCGATGGCTGGCTGGTCATTATGCGACACTTGTGACCTGACTATTAAGCAGCCAAACGTAGTTGTTTTCCAGACTCAACAACTCAGAATTTTCTTTTCCCCGCTTCTCTTTGAATAAAAAAAAAACACCAGGAAAACAGGCACAAGAAATGCAAGAGTACTTAAGCGTTGAGGCAAAATACAGAAATAAATAAATGAAATGAATAGAGGCTTGCAATTCCAGCATTACTACTACACCCTCGCCCTTAAGTCCTTGTCTACTTATTTGTAGTGGAAAAAATTCTCTCGTAAATTTAAAAATCATTACAGTGGCAAGGGCTTTTGATATTTTTTTTTGTTTCTGATTCTTTTCCTAATTGAGTTGCTGTGTTTGCTTTCTCCTCGGGTACACCTTTAAGTTAAATACCCTGTGGGGTAATTGCTATTTTAAGTGTGTGAATTACATTAATTGACACTCTATTTGAAATTTTAATTACATTTTCAACAGCCAAAGCAAAGAAATCAGCTTAAAAGGTAACCAGTTTACAAAAATAAATGAGAAAACTGGAAGAAATTTAGCGGACATGATTTAAATTTAAATTTCAATCATTAGTTTATTTTGAAAAGTAATGGAACATTTCTTTTCTTATTTAGCAAAATTTTCCTAAAGATAGGCAACAGTTTTTCAAAAAGGATGCCTAAAAGTAGGCAATTTCAAATTAAAATATCAATAATTTAAAAAATATGCGAACAAATGTTTTAATCGCAAGTATAGCCTTATGTGTAGTTTATTGAAGTTTACTTTTGAAATCGCAGAATGGATAACCCTTTTGCATGCGTAACATACTGCTTAACATAAATTCTATTTCGTATGCATTATTTTTAGAAAGTCATTGGCCTTAATACTTTTATTGCCTAAAAGTAGGCAACGTTTTTTTACATTAGTTTCTTATATTATTGTAATCACACTTCCGTTAGTGATAAGAAATTTCATTTTTATGAATAATAAATATGCAGAATTGTATATTTAGATTGTAAACGTCATAAAGAAAAAATATATCATGTCCAGCATTAGTAGAAGGAGAATTTTGTTCTGCTTTCTATAACAAAGTTTCTTAAGCTTAGCATGATGAGTAAATATATCTAAATCAAGGTCTTTTTTAGTTTTTCTTCATTAAAAAAATTATAAATTGTTTAAAATTGTAGAGAAGAAATGAAAATATTATAAATTAATGCCTAATTTTAGGTAATTTTTTGAAATGGTTCAAATTAAAATCCTTTTATGCCTTCCTTTTGTAATTATTGTCTGGTTTCCATAACGAAATTTTAGAATACATTGCATCGGATGAAGCTTAAGAAGAAATCCAGTTTTTTCAAATACCGCCCACATTTTAAGTTTCAATTTTATGAAGGCAAAGAGAAAACATAAAAAATTTTTAAATACTGTTGTATACTTATCGAGTTCTGTTTTTTTCAATTGAAAAATGGTTTAAAATTCTGTGACAGATTAAAGAAGAAAAACAAGAAATAAAGCCTACTTTAAGGCCTCCTTTTTAAATATTTCATAATAATAAATTCAAAATTTTTTATGTTTGAATGTTCTTTAAGAGGAAACTTTTTTCAAATTTAAAATTAAAACTTGAGAACGAAAATAATTACAAATTGAAGCCTACCTAAAGGCTGTGTGTTTTTTAATTAAATTTTCATTATAGAAATGACAAAAAAATTCAAAATTGAAGTAATGCCTGCTTTAATGCTCTTAACGAGCATTTAAAAAATTTATTTTTGCTTGTATATTTGAAGCAGAAAAACGTTCTTAAATTTCATTTTTAGCTTGAGCAAATAAAGTATGAGTTAAAGTCTACTTTTGGGCTGTTTTGTATATTCACTATTTAAACAACTTTATGCTGTAGTTTATATTTAATTAATTTCCTTTTACAGTCCTTTAAATAAGATCCTTTTTTTTTTTTGGTGTTGTTTTTCTGGATGAGAAAAAGTAATTCAAACCCTTGTGGTGTACATGTGCATTAAAAATGTTTTTCCTTACAATCTTTTCTTTTTTTTTTTTAGCAAATTTTTGCTCTGTGTTTGTTTGGGTTACAAAGGTAAACGTAAACAAAAAAAAAATA
This sequence comes from Sarcophaga rosellei, assembly GCA_930367235.1. Classification (NCBI taxonomy): domain Eukaryota; kingdom Metazoa; phylum Arthropoda; class Insecta; order Diptera; family Sarcophagidae; genus Sarcophaga; species Sarcophaga rosellei. The sequence continues at coordinate 5,531,860 of OV884020.1, read as the reverse complement.
ATTAAAAATTTAACACTCGCAACTGAAAAATTGTGAAATTGTTTCTCCTTTTCACGTTGAACAAACAGACGAACAAACAAACAAACTGCGTAAGTAATATTAAATATTTTTTTTTCTGCCTCCGGTTACTTGTTGGTTTTTTCCGTTTTTCCGTTATTAAAAATTTACGTTATTTTAACAGTTAATTTTCTTAAAGGTACGTGTTAATTTGGTGTTTGAATATAAAAGCAAAAACAAGGAAAATCTCGGCGAAGCAAAAAACACTCGCTTTTTTAAAACGTTACAACCCGTGAAAGGCTTTATAAAGACTAAAACCTGTTTGTTACTTAAAAAAACAAAGTGAACAATAAATTCAAAAATCCGAGAAGGAAACACAAGAGTGAGTATATGTATGTAAGTAGGGTCTGTGTGTGTGTTTGTGTGTATGTGTGGACGTATAAGTTTTTGCATTACTTATAAGTTATAAATTAAAGCAACAAAATAATAAACAGGTTTCAAGTGGTGAAGAGTGTAAGAGAAAAGGAGAAAGGGAGTGTGCTATATAAGAAAGCATTGTTTACGTGTGTACATTATTTGATTTGCATGTTTTGACCAAAAAATATTCTTTAAGTTTTTTTTTCCTTATTTCACACTCGCGCTCGCTCGCTACTCTCCCTCTCAATTTCATTATTTCTTTTTTTTTTAATAAATATTAAAGCAATTTAGGTCGGCTATACTTTGGTTTATTTTTTCTTTATTGGTTCCCTTTTAGTTTTGCTGTTGTTGTTGTAGCTTTCTTATATAAAACAATGGATAGTGTTGGTGTTGTTGTTATAATAAAAATCCAACAAATTACTTGCAAACATGTAACGTGTTGTACTCTTTCCTTTTCCAACACTACTGGCCACTTCTCTGCACAGTCTTATAATAATAATAAAAAAAATAAGAAACAAAAACAGGTCATGTATGGCTTTAAAGCAAAAAACATTATTATGTGAATGTATGTGTGAGTGTGTATGTGCCTAAGGGTATGTATGTGGCCTATATTGAACTGGTTTTTTCCCCTTCAAGTGTTTTATTTAATTTACAAAGAAACTTTAAATTGTTGTTACTTTGTGTGCAAATGTTCGCTTTCATGTTTCTCTTTAATTTACCACTTGACAGTTAGTTTTAACGGTTTGTTCCTTTAAGCATATTTATACAAACAAAGAAAACTTTGTATGCCTTTTAATGTTTTTTGTTTTTTAACGAAATTTCTTTAATTTTTTCTTTTGTTTTCACTTAAACCAACAAAATATTTATGTTTTCTTTAACAATAAAAAACTCCTCTTTAGATTCCTTTTTTTATTACTTTTCATGTTTTGTAAAGGTGTCTCCCGGCTTCTCTCTTTCTCTTTCTTTTAAAAAAAAGAACACTTAAGCAATGGTAATAAAAAGTTTTTTCACGTTTTAAAGCCACATGGTTTAAGTGTTAAGCAGTAGGGCTACCACCCATACACCTTATTGTTTCTATATACCCACACACACCACTAGCTCACATATAATGTGTGTATGTAATAAATATTTGCTCATTCATTCAGTCGTTCATTTGGAAAGTCTTATAAATACGATACATTGTATGAGCCCCTTAAGTCAGGCAATATTTTTTGTGAATTTTTTGCTTTAAAAACAACTTAAAAAATGGGAAACGAAAATTTATTTATTTTAAATCAATAAAAATATTAAATATTTACAATATTTTTTTTTAATTTTTGGCAATTATTTTCTTTGTTTAAAAAATATTGCCTATATTAAGGAGTATGTACTGGTTTTTTTTCCTTAATAAATCAACAAAAATTTCAATATATTTCTGTCATATGCATACTTTTGTAACAATATCAATGCCGGTAAGGCAGTTTCATGCTCATAGGATGGCTTTTATGATTTAAAAATGAATTTCTAAAGAAAGAAAATTTTTTTAGTTTTCATAGACTTGGACCTTGGGTTCTTGTGTAATAAGCCAACACACAACTTTTTAGGCTACAGTGGCGTGTTATCTACTTTTTTGGATATTTCGAGCAGAAGCGATATTATCGTCCGGGCTTATATTGCAATGAGGCAATTTCTTGTACAGTATGACGATCATAGTTCGCTTTATACAACCTCAAAGGATCGAAAAGGGATCATGTTTTCGAGAACAGCCTTCACAGGATCCATAAATCTATTCTAAATTGTATCCAAATCAGCAATGGGATTTACAAAGGATTTTTTTATCACAGGAGAGGGAAGCATAATACTCTTTCTAAACCTCTAGTTATGAGTGTGCTCCCTGCGTTATCTCTATTGTTTTTAAAATTGGTTTTCGATTATATCGCGTGTTTTTAACTCATCGAAGCCTTTGATTTTGAATGCACTTCTCTATGGATGACACCATATGTAAAGCTATTATTGCTCTACGTTTTGATAGTCTCTTATTCTTGCCATTGTTGTTGTCTTATACATCCATTCATACATTCATTCCATACATTCCTACATTCAATAACAAGAAAAGTTTTTCTTTTTTCCTTAAAAAAAATCGAAGAAAAACTGTTACAATTACCAATAGTAGTGCTTCTTATTCCTATTATTCTTCTTCTTCTTTAGCTTTATGGCTTAGATATTCAGGCAATTTCAAGTATCTGGTCTGGTCTGTTTGGGTCTGGTCATTTTGAATGACTTATGGGTTTATTTAACGTAACGTTTTTCTTTCATTACATTTTCAAAGTAGTTGTTGTTGTTTTTCGGTTTTTGTTGTTGTTTGTTTCTGTAAATCTACTTTCATTCATTCATGTATGGTTTAGCATTGTGAGTGGCAAAGAGGAAGAAAGTGAATGAGAATGATAGAAAATAGTGGCATTGATGTGTCAGAAAGATCCCCTATAAGTATGCTACAGAATTTAAAATGAGATGGAATGCTAAGGTAGGCACGAGTATGATTAATATTTTCATTTTTACTTTCATTAAATATTAAACATACGTCACGTGTGTTACTTTTTACTTTTGGCTCAGAAATAATTTAAACTGGGTTTCACGCGGTGGTTAATATGATCCTTAAAGAAAATTGAGCTGAGGTGGTATTAAATACATTGGAACTGAAATAGAGTACCAGGATTAAACATCAAGATTTAATTCTCGAACCCAAACTAAGCTTGAAAGCCAATCTAATGGATACAGCTGGTGGAGCGACTTGAGTCACTTATTGCTGTAATACAGCCGTTATTTCAAAATGGGGACTACATACATACATACGTCTTAGTGCAGGTCACTGAACTTATTTAATAGTTATCGAACCGAAATAATGTTTTTAATAGAGAGTTCTTCTAGTAGACTGCTGTCAAAAGAATTTCAGTTTTAAACTTCCCGACAAAGTGAGGAGATTTGGTGCGTTGGACATGACTTAATTGCTTACTGCAACCCTTTAGTTAGGACTCCAATCCAGCTTCTCACCACAACCATGTTGTGTATGTAAATTTTATGCCTGAGTGGTGGGGTCCTACAGTTTAAAGTGGACTGCGAGTGACAGAACTTTGAGGAGCAAAAAGAAAAAATCTTAATGGCGTAGTTTAAAATCCGGAAACAACAGCAAACCTGGTGATGCTTTTCTTTAAAAGTTCATTAAATTTATTGTGGTAACATTATCCTACGTGGGACAACTACTCTATCCTATGGGATTGGTCATAAAAGTTGCTCGAAATGTTTGAAAATTATAGAAAGCATTTCAATAAATATTTAAATAAGGAAAATATCAATAACAATACGATCCCTTAAGATATCTTCAGTAGCCAAACTATCTCCCCCCCTCTTTTACTCCGCTTTACCAAAATACTGCGCTAAATAAACGAAACAAAAGTAAATTCATGTAAAATATCCAAACAAAAATAAATAAATAAAACAACACCAAAGAAATCTTCATAAACACTGGCTAAATAACAAATAAAACAATAACAACAAAACGAGAAGAAAGGCGAAAAAAACGAACAAACACCGCATTAGACGAAAGCAGTCAAATAACCCGACACAAATACTGTGTTATAAGAAGTAGAAGTAATAAATACTCATAAAGCACTTGACTATTGCAAGCAATAACAATAACAACAACAGTAATCTTAGCAAGAACAAAAGCAACAGAGCCAATACATATATTGCTATAGACTATGGGCAGGCGGCTATACATACGTACTAAAGAGTTAAGAAATGTAAACAACAACACACTGAGAAAATAACACAAAGGGAAAGAGAAAAAAACAAACAAACAACACACATAGCGAGAGAAGTCGATAGCAAACGAAGAAGAAAAGTCATAAAAGTAGCAGCAGTTGATACCAGTAGTAGCAATACTAGTGGATATAGTGTAGCCAGCATTAGTAGTATAAACAGCTTAAGGCAGTCAAGAGAAGAGAGAGATAGAAAAAATACGAGCACATATCATAACGGTAACAGCAATAAGCCATTGAAAAGTAAACAATACATGTGAAGTTTTCCCTTTGCTTTTTATTTATGAGTAAGAGAGAGAGAGCGAGGGAGACTACAAACAAATGCTCATAAATTTTTATGAGTAGAAAAAAAAAACAACTAAGAAAGAAGAGAGTATTTTTATGTTTTTGTTGTTGTTGTTGTTGTTAGGAACGTAAGCTTAAGGAATTTTTTAAAAGACAACACAGGACTCGCAGTTAAAGAGAGAAATCGTATACGAAGAACTAACGGTAAATTAAAACAGTAAATTTGTTTGTTTATAAAAGCAAACTAAAGAAGAGAGAACATTTTTTGGAAAAAATTTCCAATGAATTTAACAGCTTTAAAATTTATTTCCTGAAGTATTTCAGTGAAATTTATTCTAATATATTTTGCCATCGTACTTTATAGATTGTTAGGTTAAATTGACAGTCGCCTTAATTCATGCTCATATTTCATAATGTCTTGTTATACCGGTAGTACCTATTCCTGCATTCAACTATAGTATCTGGATGGTTTTTCTTAATCAAATCGATAGTTTTATGAAGATGTGGATTGACACGTTCTCCTTCAATCCAGGTTTTTAAATGCCGTTCAGTGGCAAAAAAAAAAAATGTTAAGCGATCTCCTTTTCGTCCTCACCATAACAGCTTCTGCAGAAATTGTCGTGAGGTATTCCGACTCTCCAGGCGTGTGCATGCAGAAACCAGTGTATCGTAATAACTGCTGTGTGTTTGCTAAAATGGATTCTGGTTCTGGATTTAATGGAAATTTTATTCTGCATATACCCATAGCGTGCCTGATTTGTCTGGTTTCTATACAAGTGAGTCCATTATCCTATCGTTCTGTTTTGTCAGATCATTTCTTTAAACACCATCAGAGGGGAATGCCAATCTGACATGTGAATTCATTCTCTAGTATTCAGTTGTACAAGTCTTTGGAAGTGTCTTTGTGTCCTTGTGTCCTTGAACCCATATTGCGGTAACCAAACACACACAAAATGATACCAACAAATTTTCAATTTCTAAAGAAATCCCTCTTTATGGGATAAGCAAGGATTATATTTTTTTCTACTCCCATATAAAACGTTTTAAATAATTTCAATTTTCGAGAGTGATTTCAAGCATTTATTTTCAAAAATTACAAACAAAAACTGCTTTAAAATCGTATTAAAGTTTATCTATTAAATGTCTATGTAAAGATCAATTCGAGCCATAACCGCAAAAATATCTCAAGCGACATATTTTTCAAATATCGTTTTTTGTAATAAATAAGTTCATTGGCATCATTTGCATCATCTATAAAAATTTCAGGGTCCCACTCTGTACCGTTATGAATTTATAACAGGAAAAAGTTTCATTTTCTAACCTAATTTGCTTAAGAAATAAATAATAAAAACCTTCCCCTGTAAAATTTTGTTTTTGTCGCTTGAGATATTTTTGCGGTTATGGCTCGAATTGTTGAACTCAAATCAAACATCATTAGCACACCTAAAATCATATCAAAATGATGTGAACAACCGGATAAAAAGTCTCCTTCTCTCTCTCTATCTGTTCTCTTCGCTTAGAGGAATTCTTATAATTTTTTTGTGGAATGTACTGTCATATACGCACAGACAGTGTTCATCTGCGTGATAAGAATAGACATCATTTTTCTTTTAAACAAAAGAAACTGAAAAAGAATAACAGACCCCTACTCCCATATGTAAACTGACATGACAAGTCAAAATCATAAGAGAGAAACAAACAAAAAAAAAAAAAAATAAAAATCACAATCAAATCAAAAAATGGAATTGAATTGAATACCACACAACAGATAGAAAGTAATACATCATAATTCACACAAACACATACACCGACAACAACAAAAACAATAACGAGTATATACACACACAAACACAATAATAATATATTCTAATATAAATAAATGACACAGCCGTTAGGAAACCGAAATGTGAAGGCTTCGGAAAAAACAAGAAATCATTCTGTAACAGAGATCACAACAAAGGTGAGAGATGAATAAAAGATTAGATAAGTCAGTCACTCACACACACACACTCGTATACATTTTATTTTTCCCTCAAACAATATAAAAAATTGCCACCATTATGGCAATTTAAATATCATGCCATTTATCTTTTTACACAAACAAAAAACAAAAAGAAAAAACCTAAACACTCGCCCACCATACCCTCCAACCACACCACACTACACTACTACACACACCAAACGCATTTATTCTCGAAGAGTTTTCTGTTTTTATTCTCGCAATCACAATCATAACACAGCGTAATCAAAAGACGAACAATAACGAGAGAGAGAGAGAGATATTTAAAGATAATACGAGTTGTGTTATTGCATATGAAAATTACACAAAGTTATTACGAGTGAGAGTAGTAAGTACGAAAGTAAAACCGTGTGTGCAATAAATTTTATGTTGATTGTACAAACAGGTTTTCGTTTTCGTTTTTTTGTTTTTGTTTGTATGAACAAATAAAAAAAAAATAATAATAAAGCACAGTGTAAACAAAGCATTGCTTGCTTGGCTGTATTGTTTTGTTTAGCTGCACGTGTGTTGTTTTTACATGTTAATGCATGGCACACATACACAGTTAAACAATAAAGAGAGAAACAATCATGGCTTGTCTCTGCGGTGTTGTGTTATTATTTAGCTGCTGCTGTTACACATATACATACATAAATGTGCGTTGTTTTTACACACAGTTAAACAAAAAACAATCATGGCTTGCATTTGCTGCTGTTATACATACACGTGGCTTTTGTTTTTACATGTTAATGTTCTACACACACACATACACACACGCGCAGCAAAAGAAAACAATTATGGCTTGTCTTTACTGTTATGTTACACATACACATGCATGCAATTTAAAACCTTGCATACTTTTAGGCTGTTATTTAAGTAAAATTAACGTTTTTCCTACCGAATTTGGATATTCTTGTTAGTTTTCGATTAAAAAAATTAAATTTTGTATGGAAAAATACATTTCCTTAGCAATTAATATGAGGCAGAATTGAAATCCTTGGTCTTACTACCGTATGTTTAAATTATAGTCAAATAAATGCAAGGATTTCTTATAAGTTTGAGTGCTTAATAAGCCTTATTTTGTAACGTAAACAAAAGTAAAGGGTTTTTTTAAAGAATTATAAAAAGCTTAACTAAATTGAAAATATTTTTTTTTCTTCAAAACTCCTTAAATTTTTCATGTTCTTATACTACCTTAACTGCTACCTCTATATGCTTTCCCATGTTGTTGTTGTCTTTTTTTATATCCTTACATCTGATAAGATAAGCAATAAAAAATTCCATACACTAACCCATACACATACACACATAGCCACAAAACATTTCATAAATATTTCAAGCACATTTACCTGCTTTTTACTTATCTTTTAAGGTAAAAAGATAGACAGACTGAGAGGCAGACAGGCAGGCAGGCAGAAAGACAGACATAAGAGTAACACAGCTCCCTCTTGACATTATGCCTTTATGTTTGACTGTCTGTCTGTCGGTACGTCTGTATGTCTGCCAGTTGCGATATGTATGCTCCCTTCAAGCTGACGGGGAGATCCAAAAAATGAAAGACACAAGATGTGTGAATAAAAACAATAACGACATCACCAAACAAAAGATAACATCGTGGTACGTGGTAAGGGAGCGAATGATGGGGAGTGTTGAGCAGTGTTCGTATATGAAATGTTATGGTAACGGCATTACCATAAAAATCAATTTGTATTTGTACACAACACAACAATAATAAAAATAAAGACAGAGAGAGAGAGAGGTGGATGGCGTCAAACATTTGTATTTTTATTTATTGTTTTGGTCCTGTGAACCATAATAACCGTTAAAATCCAAAGACAAGAAACTTGTGTGTGTCATTTTACTGCAGAAAGTAATGATTTTGTGAACATTTTTTAGATTTTCAGTGGAGAAATGCAACACGTTGTAATAACTACTGGATGGCATAGGCGGTTTCCCCTTCATTTTCTATTCGAGCTGTTATGGAAAATAGGATAGCTTGTTTGCTGGATTCCAAATCTTGTAAGGACCAGATAAACGAGCTTGTGAGTGCCCCAACCTTTTTTGTGGAATGATGGGTATCCTTCCCCTTTTTATTTAGACGCTAGAATTGATTTAAATGGGAAATGTCTCTTTCTCGAGTCATTTTGTTGTATGTAGACAGGCTTGGCTCATTTGTTTGTATGTGAAATATCATGTCTTTGCATGTCTTTTGTTTTTCATTTTAGTTGCCATAAATATTTATGGCGAAATGAATCTTAATTTCAACCACAAATAGAATAAATCTTTGCCCTCTCCATCACCGCCTCTTCTTTTTCAGCGGGCTTCTCAATTTCTTTAAATTGTTAATGTCGTTTACAGAAAACAAACACCGTCATTAACATTTAATTTTTCTGGTGGAAGACAAAAAAGGGCCTATAATGGCAACGTTTTTTTTTTTTGTTTGAATTTTATTTCAATTTCAATTTGAATTTCGGTTTAAAATGGTAATTAAATTAAAATTAATGGCAGATTTACATGTCAATGCCATAAAAAGGAAAAACGAGGGTTTCAATAAACAGAGGAGGCACTTTAAGCAGGAGGATTTTTTTTTTTTTTTTTTTTTTTTTTTTAAGGAAATTTTGATTGAAAAGGTTTTAAAGGTATTTTAAAGCATTTCTGTTTTCTAAGCTTAAAAAAATTGTTGTTTTTTTTAACTTTTATGGCTTATAAGACTTTTATTAGCCCACTTAAAAATTAATAAGTTTTTATGCTGATCTAAACAGAAAATTGTGCGCTTTATGGTGCATAGCTTGTAAAACCTTTAGTTTTTTCCCTTTTCCTTATGAAAAAAAAACAAAATGAAAAACTTTAACTAGAATTTATAACTCTCCATAAAAAAAAAATGGTAAATAATCTGCCATAAAAACCTTAAAAATCAATAAAACAAAATAAGCCTCATAAGTTTGAAAAATAAAAAACGAAAACAAAAAAAAAACAAAATTTAGTTTTACATGGTGAAGGGATAATGATAAATCCCCTAAAAAGAAAGGAAAAGCAAGGGAAAAACATTGGAAAAAAGGGTCAGCCAATACCGCAATAAGCATTTTATGGCCACTAAGTGTGCTTGCGTGTGTGTGTGTGTGTAGGCTCTCTAAGCCTTTAAGACAAGCCGCAATACGGCAGTAACATAAACAAAAATAATATCCTTAAAGGATATGGATATGGGCTGTCCAATAAAATCCTCATTATTGGAAAAAAAGAAAAACTAAAATTATTATCTCGTCACACAACACTTGTATAAAAGCCAGAAAGAATGAAAAAAAGAAATTAAATGTTTAACAACAATTTTAAAGCCTTTTAAACTGGTCTTTAAATATACTAACTTCACTATACCACCCCCTTAATGATGATTTCATTGAGTATTAAATGACCGAGCCAAGCAACTAATTGTTATCAAAACCACTGAAGCGTATGATTGATATTAATAGTGTTACACGCACTTGCTTTCTCTCTCTCTCTCTCTGTCTATTACGTACACACACTTTAAAGTGTATAATATTCCTAAGCATACTTTAAGGGGGGAGTGATTAGAGGTTAAGGTTCATTCATTTTGTATTTACTGTGTGTGTGTGTGTGTGTCTTAAATTTCCTGTCAATATTTTATTAATGAGTTTCTAATTCTCTCTCTCTCTCTCTCTCTCTCTCTCTCTCTCTCTCTTCGTTAGTTAATGTATGTATATGTAAGTGTATGTTAGTGTATATGTGTAGTGTTGTGCTGTAAACTATCAAATTTACGTTTTTAATTAAAATTTCATTAAAAATATTTCAAAAAGAAATCCACATGCAATAATAGGCTTATAAGGGGTAGAAAGCTTATTAAATAGTTTGTGTTATTAATTAAAGCCTGCATTTTGTAAGATAAAATTTAAGAAATGAAGCATACTTTTAGGTTGTTAAGCAGAAACCATCGAATATCATAGCATCAAGAAGATGTTCTTAGGTTTGGCAGTGCAATAACGATACAGATTAATTACAGAAAACCAGCTGTATAATCGGTTCCAATTACTTCCTTTAGTCGGGATTACAACCTAGCTTCTCACACAACCTATTTTGTGTGTGTCAATTCAGATTTTATGCGATCTTTTCATGGCAATTTTATTTACAGTGTTTCACACCCTCTGTTATTGTTGGAATATTTATTGGGTACTCATACGAACAATGAGTTTTGCGATGCTTCTTTTGTGCACTTGAAATTTTTTCTTGACAATTTAAGAACACACTGCATTATCATAAAATTCATTTTAGATTTTAGTGAATTTTCATCATATCCTTTTACAATATTGTGAATGATTAACGATTTTTTTACTTCTTTTTCTAAGAGATTTATGGTGTTTCTATTTATAACTTGAATCCTTTTGTTTTATTTTCCTTTCTTTTCTTTTTCTTTTGTATTTCATTTGAATTCAATGATTCGCCAGAAATCGCTTAATCAAACACACATACTTACATGCACATACACATGTCAAAAGCCTAATTTAAAAATCCTAAACTGATGTTTCTTTTAAATCCTTGATCCCTGATGGCGGCTAAAATAAAGATTTAAAACCTGATTCCTTTAAGGGATGAGCGAAATGAAAAAAATGAAGTAAAATGTGACAAAACCAAAAATGAAAGCAAATCATAAAAATGATTTATTATTGTACACATTATTTCTCGTCCTCTCTCTCTCTCTCTTTCTCTTTCTTTCCCTTTTTGTTGCTTTTGAGAAATACAATAAATATTGTTGATAGAGAAACTCAAGGTAAAAAAAAAAGAAAAACTGTCAAAAATATACCAAATTTAAGTGTCAACTGCAAACAACAACAACAAAAAAAATATATAACTGATGACATATAAACCTTTTGGGTTGCTTGAGTGTTAAAGAAATCATTACCATTCCTTTACTACCAAAAAAAGGAAACAAAATTCCAAAAAAAGAAATCCAAGAAAAAAATTCATGAAAAAATGTCTGCAAAAAAATGAAATCATTTTTCATAATGGCCCAGCATTTGTCGAAAAATATGTGAAACAACAACAACAATGCAAAAAACAAAACAAATCAAATATCATGTATAACAGTAATTAAAACTAAATAACCTCGACCGTATTTCTGTATTTTTTTTCTTCAGTTTTCTAGGAACAGAGAAATTTTGAAATACCCTCTCTAACGAAAGAATTTTATTGGATTTCATTTCATTTTTTTTTCTTGTTTTTTTTTTTTTTGCCGAACTTAATTCATTCATATGCTGTTGCTGCTGTTTTATTTTTTTTTTTGCCTTCACTGTGTTTTTGTATATGTAAGCATGCGGTGTGTGTGTGTTGCTTGTGAATATTTTTATTAGTTTTGCTATAAAACTCTCAATATAATTTCCGTTTCCGTTTGTATATGTTAACGGTATTATGAAATGAAAAAGAAAAAAATAAACAGATTCTTTAACTGAATTTTAGCACATGAAATGAAAACAATCCTTCTCCCTCTCTCTCACACTCTCACTCTCTCTTTGTTGCTGAATAAAATCAGAAAAAATGTGTGAAAAAAATAAAACGTCAACATGTACTGACCCAATGCCTGTACGTCCCCCTTGTTCTTTTCACATTCAATCCCCGATTTCATATGAAATATTTCCACGCTAAGCTTAGCTGTGATTCTAGCAAAAAAAATTTTGGTTTTATTTTGTATTGGATTTCGGTTTTTATTTTTGATCTCTCTCTCTTTCTTTTTTTTTCTCTCAATAAAATGAAATCTAACAGCAGCAGCAACACCACCGAAAAAACTATGCTCTTTACACTTTAGCAAACAAATAAAGAAAACGCCAGAAACGTGCTCACACCACAATTAAACACACACACACACACATATATATATAGTAGCCACATCCAACTTGTTTTCATCAAATACTCACTCTCTTTATCTCAACACATCTCTTTACTGTACTTATGCCCCAAACACACACACACAAGCATTAAAACATTCGTACATTCGTTCATTCATTCGTTCGTAGTAGGAACCCATCGTTTATGGTTGTGTTCTTAATGTTGTTGCGCTAGTTACTGTTGTTGTAAGGGAATATATACAAACAAAAATATGTAGAGAATGAAAGAATTTCTCTCATACAATAAAAAACGAACCCCAGAAAAAGGAAATTGTTGGCATTTTATGACTTTTATGAATATTTTTTCGGCTTTACTTTTTCATTCGTTTGTGTTGTTGTTGTTTTTTTCTCTGTTCTTTGATTCTCTGGTTAAATTTTTTTTCTGGTGTGTAGCCTCTGGTCAAATATGCTAAACAACATCAACAACAATAAGAAAAACACTATAAAACAGCCGCTACACACAGATACACACGCACACAGAGAGAAACACAAAAAATATGTCGGCATGAATATGAACAAAATCACAGGCATGCAAAAAAAAAAAGTAGACACACTACAAGGAAAAATAATGGATAGTGTTCGCTCCTTCCGGAATCCTCTTCTGTTGAATTGGGTATGCCACTTGCCTCGGTCAAGTTGACCATTGCTCGGAGGTTCTTTCGGGACGCCAACCTATCCTGGGTTAATGAGGAGTCTTGCTCCACCGCTAGACTCACCTGGCCCAAGATGGATAGAAGGCGTACCAACCCATTACTTGGCCTTGGTCGTGATGTCATCTCGACTACAGTGGCCGTGCTTACGGGTCACTGCGTCATGTGTAGACACGCGGAAAGAATGAGGCTCCCTTTCAACGACTTCTGCCGTGGATGCAGGTCCACTGAGGAAGAGGAGACTGTTGTTCACTTTCTTTGCCAGTGCCCGTCTCTTGCTAGGTGTAGATATAGGTTATTTGGCTCCCCATTCTTTGTTGGCTTAACGGAGCTATCATCTATTGACATCAAGGATATAGCTTCGTTCATCAAACTTTCTGGCTGGTTTTCCAGTGCGGGGTAGTCGTGCTTTTGTTGTGCAGCCTTTGCGCTGACCAACTTCTTCCTTTTTCCTGATATTGGTGGAACTTGGTTAGTACAGGGACAGCGTTCACCCGTGGCATCACAACGGGCCGCTATGCGTACTCAAGTGAGCTTTGTGATATCAGAGCTACCACTCCGACCTAAACCTAGACCTAAAGGATAGTGTTGTTGGGTAAGAATAACTCATAGAAAAATCGTGTTTAAAACTTTTTTTTTTACAAATGTTGGTAATACAGTATCATGTCGACAATGCAGTTCATCATATTAACATCACGTTGTAACTCGACATGTCTTATCCTTAATTGAATCGATCGCATCAGTTTCTAATTCCTTCTCATCTCCACATACCATGTAGAAATTCAGCTGCAGAAATTCAACCTCATGTTGGGTTTACTAGTTTTCTAGTACGTCCATCCAGCTCGCTAGCGACACAGATACATATCTTAGAAACACTTTCTCAAGTTCCTGTAGGGTTAGCAAGCCATATCCAAAAAACGAGTTCGTATCTAGCCTCTCAAGTGTGTCAGTCCTTTTGTTCTCAGGAATACCACTATCGCATCACTTACACCAGACTGATCCTATCGTCCTTAGGGCCGCTTGCTTGTCAATGAAAAGTACTTAGGAACTGGCATTGAAAAATGGGGGGAAAACGCTGCTACTTTGTCATTCAGTTTATAATGGAGCTTCAGTTCATGATCCTTACAAAAGCCCACATCGATAGCGCTCCCATCCAGTTCCGACTGGAATGGGAATCTTCAATCCAGAAATGAGCAAAGACTTGGGAACCATATCTTCGCTTATCAAAGAAAAACAGTGATTCAGAATGCCGAATTGATCGTTCGGACTCTTTTTCCAACAGCCTGAATCTCTCAAGCATATGACACAACGCGCCCTACAACTCTTGTTGTATAAATCAAGAGGAGTCTCCCGCCTTACAATAGCGTCAACAGGAGGCTAAGGACAATGCCCCCTAAACCCGATATTCCAGGTTCTCTTCCAAGGCATTCCATTTACGTTAAACATTATTGGCAACAATATTTTGTTTGTTTTACACATTTTTTTCAGTGTATTCCGTATCTTTAATTCCCTCTTCTTCCCCCCTTGTGCAAAAAAACAATATGAAATGTTACACGCTCTTCTGTTGCTATTCATACTCCCTAGAGTTGCTTGTTTTGATGTTTCGCAAGAGTTTGTGAACACCCCCCCCCCCCCCCCCCCAAAAACATTGTTGCTGCTGCTTATGAATGAAGCATCAACAGCAATAGCAGCAGCAGCATCAGCAGTACCAACAACAGCCGTTTGTTGTGGTAGCAGCAGTTTAACTACACTATAGCTGTTGCTTTTTGTTGTTGTTCTTGTTGTAGTAGTTCATGAATTTTTTATCACATTTGATTGTGGGTTTTTTATTGCTGTTTTGCAACTGTTGTTGTTGCTGTTGCTGTTATAACTGTTTTATGCCACTATCCATGCATTACTTTTGAAGTCTTAAATATTTTATTGGGTTTTTAAATATTTATTACATACAATAAAGCAACAACAACAACAACAAGAAGAAGAATAGCAAGAGAAAAATATATGAAAAGAAATAAAAAACGGAGAGGGAGAGGAAAAAAAGAAATTTAAATGCATGCAAGCAAACTCACACATACACACTCGTATAGAGTTAAAGTAAGAAACTAATCTCTCTTGAATTCTTAAGAAATTATTTATTTATTCTCTCTCTCTCTTTCCCTTTCTTCTATTCCCTCACTCTTGCTCTCTCTTTCTGTGAGTGTTTGGGTTTGTTTATTTGTTTTTATTGTGTTCAATTTTCTGTTCATAAATCACTTGTAATTTAAGCCAGAGAAGGTGTTGATATATTTTTTTTTTGCATGAAGAATTTTATTTTTTAATTCCCGTAAATATTTTTCGATTAGAAAACAATAAATTTTTTAAAGAAATTTTCATAAGAAAATTCTTCATTTTATTCTCGTTAACACCACTCGCATACGCTCTAGTGAATTTAAAACATAATCTTTTTAAAGACTTTTATTCGAATTTTTAAATTATATTTTTTGTACGTTAAAAAAAAATTTAAATTTAAAATTTGTGACAAGTAATTGGAATCTACTAGTCGCTGTGGTCTAGTAGGTAGTGTGTTGGCTTATTAGACGTAAAGCCTCAGGCCAGATATCAAAACGAAATATAAAAAAATATTTCTTTGGCGACTTCCTCTCAGCAGATTTCTGGCAAAAACTCTGAGAGTAAAAATTGCCATGAAAACGCTTCTCAAAAAATCTGTTGGTTCGGAGCCGACTTCAAACTGTAGGTCCCGCCACTCATGTATAAAATGAACGCACACCACATGAGTGGTGTTGAGAAGCTAGGCCATAATCCTGACTGAAGGGTTGTAATGGCCAATTATATATGTATGTATGTAATTGGAATCAGATTTCAGCAACTCGTTCGCAGCAAGAGCTAGTTTTCATGGAGCTGCGACCATAAGGGACAGCTGCAACGTTCTTCAGTCAACAACTGTTGTCTAAGTTCCTGCGATCTCTGTATTATCTTTAAGACATTGGCCACACTATTGCGCAAAAAATCGTGTCCGATCTAGGGTACGAAGAAGAAGAAGAAGTCCATGTTTACGAGGCTACTACAGAAAAAAAGGGCCGCCTATAGGAAAATTTTGCAATCTGCTGCTACATAAACTATTGAATAGGCCTTCAGAGAAAGGAATAGTGGGTAAGAGAAAAGTCCTTTCACATGCAAGAATGATGCTTTAAAATCTCATAAAAAGATTAAGTGTCTAACCATTGATGAACAGATGGTCAGAGCGGGTACAAAGCTAGAAATTTGCCAAAACGTTAAAAAGCATAAGTACTCCGATTGCCTCCCATTTTACGTGGAATCTCAACCTATTCGACAGCATGAACATATGTACTTGCAATATTGTTAGACTCTGGTGAGTATGCTTAAATCTTATGGCAATTAGTGGCACAAGGGAAGATACTCTCCTTTTGGTAGGCATATTGAAACACTTGGCATTCCGACAAAGGACTTCTGTGGTCGCCGTAGTCTAGTAGGTAGTGTGTTCGCTTATTAGACGTAAAGCCCGGGTTCGAGCCCCAGACCAGACATCAAAACGAAAAATGAAAAAAAAAAAAAAATATTTCTTCGGCGACTTCCTCTCAGCAGATTTCTGGCAAAAGCTCTGAGAGTAAATAAACCTGCCATTAAAAAGTTCCTTAAAAATCTATCGTTCGGAGTCGACGTTAAACTGTAGGTCCCGCGCCACTCACAGTATAAAATTATGGCACACAACATGAGTGGTGTGAGAAGCTAGGCCGTAATCCTGACTGAAGGGTTGTAATGGCCAATTATGTATGTATGTATGTATGTATGACTTCTGCAGGGTCTGAGGAGGAAGAAGAGACTGCCTTTCGTTTTATGTGAGAGTGGCCTGCTCTTATCACAGAAATGCAGACGTTTCTGACCTCTTACCTTCTGACATCCTTGACCGAGTTCTTCCAATGTATAAAGAATGCTGCAATAGCAAGATTTATTTTGGACTCCGAACGATTTTCTCATGGGAATTTTTGATCCTCGGGATGAATTGAATTTCGTATCACAATGAGCCTAAAAGCTGGCCTAAGTAGGACCTCTTCCTTGCCTAACCAAACCTAAGTGTCTGACCAAAGGTTGGATGGACACTGTAATCTGGTTGCAGACGCTATGCTAGTGCGAGGACCCTACGCAAATAATTCTCCATTAGAGAAGATGTCTTACCGGACCTAAAAACATTGACAATGTGGACATTCAGCTGACTAGCCATCATGTCTAGATTAAAGTCCCAATACAGTGACATAAGAACAACAACACAGCTGGCCTTGATGGTCTATCCACGGAGTTTTTTAGGACCGAATGTTTAAGTTTTAAGTCGTTGCAGTTTGGTAGGCAGTGTGTTGGCTTACTAGATACGAGCGCGAGGTTTTAATCACAGCTCAGACATTTTAAACAAAAGGGAAATAAAAATTGCTATGAAATATTTCACAAAAATCTGTCGTTCGGAATTAATTGTAAATGTGGGTGATGGGAGGTGTTAGTTGTAATCCTGACTAAAGGGTTGTAATCACCAATTAAGTAAGTAATGTTTAGAATCGATCGGAATCTCAGTAACTTGTGTCCTAATTGGCACACGTTGAACCTAATCATTGCGGTTTGAAATCTGTCAAGTCAGATACATTATGGATCGGGATTTTGTGGCAATGTTTGAGTTCGCCATTTCTTCGATGCTGATAGGGTTGTGCGCAGTATTGTGTTCAGCCATTTTTATAGCTCTATCGAGATAGGAAATATTTCTGAATGACATTTCATTTCTTTGAGTGTGTAACAAAATCCTTTTGTTTCTTGTATGGCAACCCTCGCTTTATATTTTTCATTTCACAAGCTTAAGTTTTGTTCATTTCTTTTTTCTTAGGTTTTTACAAATTGTTTCTGAATTTTTATTCGTATTTTTTTTTTTGGTTTAACATTTCAATTTGTGGCATTTATTCTTTAAATAAATATTTATTTTATTTTCTTTTTATTTTTAAACAAAAAAATCTCTTGATACCATGTAGTACATATACCATATACAAGTGATTGTCTGAATAAAAATAAAGAAAAATTCTTTCTGGGAAATTTATTTTTTATATGTCTGTGTCTGCCCATAGGCTAGGAGAGAAAGAAAAGTCTCAATTTAATGCAGGCCCCTCTTACTCTTAAGCTAGACACTTAATAGGGATTAAAATGTTTTCCTTTTTTTTAATTTTTTTGTCTTTAAAAAGGCTACAGGGTTGAAATATAATAAAAAAATTATTTTATCATACAGCAAAAGATAGTTTTTATTTTAAATTAAATAATTGCCTCAAAATTCCTTTAAAATGTTTACTCTTCACAATGGAAATGATCACTGTTCAGCTCGTAATAGAATAATAAAGTAATAGAATACCGTTAGAAATTCTCTAGCAAGAGAATTATTTTCTCTGCCTACTTTCATAACAATAATTTACATCCAAGTATCTCCTGGCCGGCAACAGTAACATCTTTTCAAATTTCCTCTCTTCTTTCCTTTCCGCTCTATTTCCTTTACTTGTAAAAGAAACTCTTTAATTTATACACTCACTGTGTGGGTACGTACTCCCCTCGTTGAACATAGACTTCTTATTCAAATTCCCTAATAACCCAGAAACAGAGAGAGCGAGCGAGAGAGAGAGTAAGAGTGACAATCCAAAAACCATTATTTGTAAGGGAGCAAGGATGTATGTGTGCAGCTTGTGTAAGTGTAAAGTGTTCAGGTAAAATTTTGCTGTTGTCACTCATTTAAAGTGTTAATTAATTGACACGATGCCAAAAAACGAACCTAAAACTCTTCAAACGAACACACACCCGCACTCACTAACCAACAAACACCACCTAAAGTTTTCTATACACACACACACACAAGGAGAGTATGAATCACACTCTGTAAACGTATAGAGAGAGAGAGAGAACATATTTGGCTTACTATTCGGCTTCGGCTATTGCTATTGCGTTGTATATTGTTGATATTGAACTTACGAGTCTCAGAACTTGTTTTATATACCAACAACAACAACAACACCCACAACTACACTATTAACTACAAATGAAATGAAACATTGTGACAGAGATGCATAGTCTTTTAATATGATACTTATGAAAGCAACAACTTATGTACATACATATGTACATGTGTGTATATGCATACAGTTTCTTTTTAGGCTGTTTAGTAGAGACAATACAAATATCAAAACACTTAAATGCAAGTATGTGTGTGTGTGTTTTACAATGTCTCAACTCAAGAACTCTTGTTTTAGGGAGCAATTTTTCTTGTTTTTCCCCCCGTAACTGTTTACTATTGGGTAAGGGTAAAAGCTATTTATTTATTATGAATGATATGTAGTAAAAAAATTGTAAATTACAGGCGATTTCATTTAAAAAAATCTTTTTTCTTCTATTTTCTATTCGGGATTCAAGAATAAAGAAATTTTCTTTAACCCTTAACCAATAGTTATTTATAACTGTTGTATGGTTATGTACTTAGTCTGTGGGTGTAACTGTGCATGTTAAATTGCCATATTGTTGAAATGATGCTGCTGCTGCTGTTATTGAGTATAATTTAAATGGCTTTTTAGTGATGAGATGTGGATGTGATGTGTTACACAAATTCAATATAATTTGCATGCATCGACACAAGCACACTTGTATGTATAGGTGTAAGCATGTGTGCTTAATAATGCTCTTAGAAGAGAAAGACAGACAGAGAGAGAGAGAGAAAGAGATAGAGAAAGCACTGTTGAGGTATTAACAATACAAGCATTTATAAATAAGCCTTTTACTCACACTCTTCTCTCAATTGTTGTCTGTTCAACTGACTGTATTTCTCTGCGTGTGTGTTTGTGATTCTCTTTTCATATTACAAATGATTGTTGAGGTATTAGCAAGCAACACAAGCATTTTTAAAAGAAGTCTTGTACTCATACTCTCTTTGAGTGTTTCTCTGTGTGTGTGGATGTGTGTTTGTGTATTATGAATGATTTATGCCCTTAAATACCATTCATTTACCATACGTAACTGGTCGATTTTTGTACAAATTTTTTTTGAAATTTTTTTTTTGAATAAAAAACCATCAATTTTGTGCTGCAGAAAAAACTTGTTTTATTATGTTTGTGTTGCTTTTATTCTTATATTATTATTGTTATTATTATGAATAGTTAAATACTCTTAAAATATTAGGATTTGTTTTGTCTTGTCTAGGCTTAATAATAATAATAATCATCATCATCATCATCGTCATCATTATCAGGAAATAGTTTTTCTTTCTCTTCCACAGACAGTAATTTCTCTCAGGCCAAATGGAAAACTACTGACATATTTTGCTTGATTTTTAAATTTGAATTTCTTTTTTTCGAATTTAATTTATGCAAAAAATTTCTTTTCCTTTCAAAATCTTATATATAAAAATGAATGTGTGTTTGATTGTATGTTTGTATGTTTGTATGTTTGAAGTTTATAGACGACTAAACGGCTGAACCGATTTTCTTGAAATTTTCACAGTATCTTCCTGTATGTCTGGAAGGAGTTATAGGCTACTTTTTATGTTGATATTCCAAATGAGCGAGGGGCCATGCCCATGTATACTACATACTACATACTTAATATTTAATTGCATTTGAAATATATTACTCATACGCATAGTTACCCCTAAAGTATGCTATCTATGATTCCTGATGTATAAAACCAAAGAAAATAAAGTATAAAGAATGTGAATTTTGGTATATTTTGGAATATTTTTCAAAAATATTTCACGACGCGGGAGGAAAGATAGAAGGGAACGTGTATATATAAAAATGAATGTTTGTTTGCATGTAATTAATAGAATCGTAAAGTGTGCATTTAATCATGTTATGATCTTTAGTAAAGTTGTTGCGCATGAGTCGACGGACGTTTCTAAGTTGGTGCGATTAATTTCCGGTAGATGGCGCCACTTAAAATTATTTAAAATGAATGACAATACATTGTTCGACGTACACCTCAAGCACGGAAGAATAGAGCATTACGAGCCCCAGAATCAGACGAGTAACGAATATTGAGACTTAAAAATCTTCGTGTACATGCCGCTGAGACCCGTTCACATGAATCACTTGAACAACGAGAAGTGAGATTAGAAACTGATCGAACGCGTACTACTCAGGCCCGTTCGTCTGAATCATCTGGACAACGGGAAACAAATTCAATAAAATGATTCATTATTAATTGGATATTTATATAATGTCTTTCCTTCAAATTTATTTTAGTAGGCGCCGCAGTAACGCGCGCAGGGTACAGCTAGTATTTCATAAAAATCATCATACATTTTATTTTTTTTGTTGATTTTGAGGCTTTTTAAAAATTTTTGTTAAAAGGAATTTTGCTTTTAAAAACAGAGAGGAAATATTTTCGAAATAGTTATTTAAACATCTTTTATTGACTCTTTATTTAATTAATATGATATTCATATTCACAGACACATACTGTACTTAAAATTATTCATAGATTTTCATAAGAGGAAGCCATTAAACAATTTGGATAAGAATTTAAGGATTTTAGAAAAGAAAAAACATAACATTCGATTGAACTCCTTGCCTGCGCCCTTTATGAGGCAAAAAAACCATGGACTGATTCTGTATTAGATGCAGCAAGAGATCCCGCCACTCATGTATAAAATTAACGCGAACAATATGAGTGGTGTTGAGGAGCTAGGCCGTAATCCTGACTGAAGGGTTGTAATGGCCAATTATGTATGTAAGAGATCCTTTTGAGATACATTTCGAACAGTTTTTCATTTATTTCAAGCGTTTTTCAGTCGTAACTTGACAAATATTGATTTTAAAACGTCCGAAACGTTGGGGAAATATTAACGTACACAAAAAAGTTAATGACTTAAAATCCCATGATCTTGGTAATCAATTTGAGTCTCCAAAAATGTAAATTGACTCTTTTCGTAACTCTCTCATGCAGTAAAACCTAAATCAGTCGTGTTCTGTAACACGTAGCAGCATCAAGATAAACCCCCTTGCTGTCTCGGTCATCATTTTTATTTGCAGGCCAACAGAAAGCCGGTTATCATAAGAATATAAGCTCCTTCAGGCCCATTTTAGAAAAAATACAACCCAGTGATACCCTAAGGCCATAATGCTAACTTAAAAAGCTACTTGTCCCAAGCACCAGAGCTTTGCCGAGTCCGTTAAGCCCTATATCCAAGATTTTTCCTTGTTGACGTCCCAACCAAGTGAGAAATAAGCATCAGAAGCTAAAGAAAATTTTGTTCACAGCATCTGTATTGCTAGTCTGTGGCTGTACCATTCCATCAGCCTCTCTTAAAAGTTGTGGATGGTAAGTCGGCTTTAATTTTTTAATTTTTCTTATACGCTATGTATGCAAACAAACATATTTTTATGGTTTTTAAAATTGTTTATTGTTTAATTAAAAAGTTTACAAGACCGCACCCCTAAGCTAAAGGGTAATTTAATGTATGTATGTACGGTCGTACGAACGACAACATTTCCTTACAAATAATTTATTTAATGAAATTCTATAACAATAACATACTTGCAGGCATATATGTACTTGTATATGCATATACGACAATATTTTATATTCTATTTAAATTTATTACAACAACAACAAGAAAAATGTATGTAAATTTAATTTTCCCTTTTATTTTATTTATTTTTAAAAAAACATAAATAAATAATAATTTATGAGACAAAAACAATGCAAAATTGTTAATATTGGGTGTTTGAAAAAAAGTTTGCTCATGAATTTGTTTATAAAAGAAAAGCTTTTTAAAAAATTTGTTTGAAAGAAGCATTATTAACTCCAATAGGTAAGGTTTTGAACGTGAGTTTAAAGTAGGTTTGATTATCCGATAAGCTTAGCTTATTTGGATATGTATAAGGTTCCATTGTTACACCAATATTACGTACAACGTAATGCGGTACGCACAGTGGTGTTGTGCTAATTTTTTTTTGTTATTGCAAAGCGTATGTATAATTATATAAACATGGCCGATCCTGGGTAGGCGGCCGCTCTGTGCGGTCTCATGTCCCAAATTTAACGACGGGGTGATTTTCCATGATAACCCTGGCGGCGGCGTTTTTTTAGGTCTCATGTTCCAAATTTGACGACGGGGGGATAGAGATTTCCCCCAATTTTCGCCCGTCGCCAGGATCGGCCCTGTATATAGCATAAAAAGGAAAGGAAACAAAAATCATCACGAAACCCATTTTGTGTATATGTTTGTATATATATGTTTATTACAATAATAGGAACGTTTAATAAAAATTAGTTAACAAATTATAAACGCGTTCCTGTCCAAAAAGGAAGTATCGGAACGACGTTCCGGAGCGTTCCGGCTCGACAACACCACTATGTACGCATAAGTTTTAAATTTTTCACGCGTTCCTATTATTTAAACATAGAAAAACCAAAAATTTATGTCAGTTTTATGCAAATAACTTTACACAGCATTACAATAACATTTCAACAAATTAAACACGTATTAATGTTGCCAGATGCAATTATTAACGCAGACATAACATTTTAAAGCGTTCCATTGACAATTTGCATACGAATTTAACCGAACACCCAATATTTACATGTTAAAGTCATTTAATCATATACATCTACGCATACATATAAGTACATATGCATACATATGTAATTGTATTAATATTTACTCTCCCGGACTCCTGATATTATTTAAAGTACACAAAAACAGTGTGTAAAAACCTGTTTATAACATAAATGCATGCATACAAGCATATTTCTAATAACTATGCCATGTTATATTAACTCTCTCTCTCTCTCTCTCTGTGTGTGCTCCCTCTATTTGTATTTGTAAATACTATTACATTTTTCTTTCTGTTTCTATATATCTAATTGTTGTTTTTGGTTTTGTATTAAAATAATATCAACAAAAACTAATATGCTATTAACTTTTGTAGCTGAGCAGAGAGGAAGAGAGAAAGAGAGAGAGAGAGAAAAATATTAATAAATAAATATATTGGAAAACATGACGCATACATACATATGAACATGTGTACGTTGGCAAATATAGACTCTCACTTTTCTATTTATTTTTATATACACTCTCCTAACGCACACACACACGCCATCATAAGCAAATATTTAATTTCATCTGCTATACCACCACACACGAATTGAGAAAGAGCAGGAGCAACAGAAATAGAGACTGAGAGTCACAATCACTGTGTGAATATTAATTAAAACACGTTTTCATTTTATACTCTTCCTTTTGCTTTCGTATCACTGTTAATATTTTATTTTTGTTCTTCTTGTTTTTATATTTGTATTTGTTTTACCACAAATAATAACAACAACAACAACAACACCAAGCATACATAAATAACTGTTATGAGAAATATATGTACAAATATTAGCTTATATTGCCAAAAAAGCAGGAAAAAAAAATAAAAACAATAACAAAAACTAATGGTCACATAACTTGTAAATATTTTTAAATACAATTTACTCTCACACTGTATCTCCCTCTCTGTCTCACTTGCTTTTCCTATACAAAACAAGTTATATATGACACGCAACTAAAGCATAAATTTTAATAAAAATGTTGCTCTCTAGGTCAGCAGCAACAGCAGTAGCAGCGGCAGCAGCACCTACACTCGGAAGCGATAGTATAAAATACAACGAGGATACGGTAGAAAATTTCTACACAAATACACATTCGAACGAATACTCTATCTCATTGAAACATTCATAATCGTTGTACTCGTATACAAATGAAATGAACACCCCCTCGTTGCTTTGTTAGTAAAAACTCGTATCACTAACTCTTGCATGTAACAGCAACAATAATAACAAAAAACCGTAATTAAACGCCACCATTAATGATATTTTTATTGTAATTGTAAAACATGCAGGTTGTTGTTATTGCTTTTTGGCGCTCTAATTTTTTTTCTTTATACATATTCCCGTTTACAATTCATATTCATGTACTCTCTCTCTCCTTGTTATTAGTGCTGCTCCCTTTGAAAAACGTCGTCTTGCTTGCTTGCTTTAGTAAACATTGTGTGTACATTGTTCGAAGAACATTGTAAACATGTTGACATGCAATACATATTCAAAATGTGTTTAATTGTTGCAGGCCAGGCTGGCAGGCTGGCTGGCATAAAAAGGTGTAAGTAAAGAAAGGCTGGAGTGTGAGAGAGCAATAGTAGAAGAGTGTGATTAAGTGCGTGTTTATTACAATATTTTCATGCGAATAAGTGTTTGTGTGTTAAGGAAATCAAGTTGTTGTTTTTGTTTTCTCTATATGCTGCCATAATGCTTATTGTTTTTGTATTGTAGCGTGTTTACAAATACAAAAAACATAAAATTTTCAAAAAAAAAAAAAAAAACTTTTTTGTCGTTTCTCTTTCTCTTTTGTGTTTTATAGTTTTTGGCTTTTGTATTGTTGTTGTTGTTGTTGTTGCTGTCAAATATTGTTTTAACTTTTACAAATTGACACCTCAACACTTAAACTGTGTGACACAAACTATTATTGTTTTTAATTGTTTGGACAACAACAACAACAACAGCAACAACAAATGCATGTAATTTGTTTAACAAATGTAAAGAACAAATTATTGAACAAAACAAATGAAAGAAAATGAAAATGAAAAAAAAAAAACAATAAATTTTTTTTAAATAGTTTTGTGGTGCGCTGTCATTATACACAACAATTGTTGTTGTGTGTGCGGTCGATGTTATTGGTTAATTTGAATGGCATTTTAAATGCAAAATTTAATAGAGAATGAGCTGGAGAGAGAGAGAGAGGCAGAAATAGAGTGATATTTAATTAGATTAGTTTGTGTGAGAGAGAGAGAGAGAGCTAAACAACTGTCAAGAACAGTTTTAATCGTCAATAATACAGTTTCAATAGCATAGTTTTGTGTTGAGAAAGAAATAGCAAAAGTTTTTATTCTCTTTAAGAAATTTAATGAAGATTTATCGACGGGGACATGATCCCCATGATCATGCTCTCAATTCAGTCAAACTCAATGTGACATCAGATCATGCAATTCAAATCAAAACATGATAGTGATAGCCTGGCCAATGTTGATATGAACCGATGACACCGACAGCCTAAAATCTACATCAAACAGTGATTTTTTCGAGATGTATTGGACGCTCTTGGATCCCAAATGGATTGATAACGTCCCAAATGTTATTTGTTTTATTTGTTTCCATGCCCAATGATCCCGAAAGGCGCTTTATCGTTGAAATAAATTTTTTAATGGGTCAGTCACGTCTCCAGAGTCTACTCAGCCCACATCGTTGTACATAGTTGTACATCGTTGTCTTTGGTTGTATATGGTGACTTGGCAAAACAAACTGAATAAATGACAACAAATAGTTTGACAACTAGTAGCTTCAATAAAATGATTGTTATGAACTGTAAAAGTTCGGAAGTCCCTGTTAGAAAGCACGATATAAGGATGCAGAACTCTTGGTTCTTTAAAATGGTAGCAATCAGTCAACCATTTCTTAACTATTTTGTAGTAAAACAAGGATACCTCTTGACCCCACAAATACACGCTCTAGCGTACATTCGGTCTTCTGGTCTAAAAAAATTAAAAGATTAAAGACATGGAAACAAAATTCCGCAGTAGTAGCCTGTTGCAATACAGATTTCTCGTAGACTACTTTCCTTTGTTTCTGACGGTCATTCCTCACTTGCAGTGGTTAGGTCAACTATCGAAATTGTCGCTTATGATGCTCGTAAAACCCAGAAGTTAAAGGGGAGAACCCATTGCAGGCGCATAAAGTAATTGTTTGATAAGTGTTTCCAAAAACTAACCTGGAAGAATCGTTACTATCAATTCAGAGCATTATGGCCGTATGAAAACCGACTTTCTTTAGTCTAGTATTGAAGATTATAGTGACTCGAGCAAGAAAACGTGAATGATTTTATTGTCTAAAATGTGTAATTTCATATATTGACGACATTAATTGGTCCTTTACAGTTTTTTTGGAGAGCATACGTCAAAGTCCTTGTCTAGGCGGAGAATTCCCTAGCCTTTGAGCATTTTAAAATCAAAATTTGTCAAGTTAACGCAGAGAAAGTGTCCACAATAAGCTAGAAAATGATCGAAATTTATTGTACAAATCCTAGATCAATGCAACCAATACAGAGGTAGTCATTTCAAGGACATTAAATGTATGTATGTAATGCGTACATATGGACCAAGGCAAGATCTAAGCATTCATTGCAAACATAGCTTTTGATGTGAATTTATTGAAAATTTTTCATTTCCTCTTTAAAATATTTAATTGTTCCTTTCTTCTGCCTTTATTTAAAATTCTAATTTGTGGTTTATTGGTTACACTGTTTTACAGAGTTTTTGGGATTTTCTTTCTGGCTTTGTTCCTTCCTCTTTGCGTTTACATATTTAAATTGACACAACACATCATGCACATGCACGTACGTACATGTACACGCACACACGGAAACTCCTACTGAGGAGTTTAAGAAAAAAAAAACAGAAGAAGAAAACAATCCATGTTAAATAACAATTTAATATGCTTGTTAAAATGCACATAATCCTTACTCTCTACGCGCTCTCTCTCTCTCTTCATACTTCATGCTAATAACTTACTACAGCATGGACAAGAAGAAAAAAAAAACGAGAGAGAGAAACAATTAAATAATTTCGTTTCGTTTTTTTATGTGATGTTTTATGGTAATGAATACAAATGAAACCTCAAGGAGAGCCAGAGAGAGAAAGAGAGCGAGAGTGACAGTAACAAAAGAAAAATTTACATAATGAAAGTAAAAAAAAAAAAAACAATTTTTTGACACTTTTTCTTATATGTATTGTTACCTGCAGACGAGCGTGTACGTGTCATAATTTGCATACAACAATAGCAAAAACAAAAAAAAAAAAAATAATAACAACAACAATGTAAATTGAGTAACAAGATTTAAAACATTTGTAATGTGACGTAATCAGAAATTGTCTAAATTGCTGTCGAATAAAAAAAAAACAAAAAAAAACATCCCAAACAAGAGAATTTATGTATGTGTGTGCATATATCAAGTGTGTGTTTCGTAAGGTTAAATCAAAAAAAAAAGAAGAAGAAGAAGAAATGTTTACCATTTTTACCTTTAATTTAAGGAGAAAAAAAACAAAACGAAACAAGAGGACTTCTTCTTTCGGGTTACAAATCCTTCCTGGTTGCAATTACTTTTTATTACTCTTCATACACTCATTCACTTTGTTCACTCACATGCATGCTGTTTATATGTATTTCGTATATGTTTGTATGTCTAAACAAAGCACACGTACAAGCATTGACCCTAATGACATGCTATTACGTGTGTATACTACGTGTATACATATGTGTGTATGCATGTGTTTAACATTTAAATGAAAATTTTTCTTCGTTTACTACGTTGTTACAACATGTTTATGTGTTGAGTTTTTCTTCTCGTACTTTTTTTTTTTGCTGAGAGTACAAAGGGAATTCAACGCTATCTTCCTATAGCAGTGTCATTTGTGTGTGTGTGTGTGCGTGTGTTTGAGTTCAAAGAAATGTTTGTATGTGTGTTGCTTTTGCTTTTCTAAAGATTTATAGCATTTGTGAGTCAGATTTCAAAAATGTAATTTGTAATGCTGTCCCAGTAAATGTTGTTGCTGTTGCTGCTGTGTTGAAATGTTTGTATATGTGTGTTTGCATGTGTTCGTGTATATTGTATAGAGTGTTTGAATATTTACTCTATTGGCTTTTGCTTTTGCTAACATGTGTCATTCTTGTTAGACTGTATAATATTTCTTTTGCTCTCATGCTATGTACATGCAATGCACAAACACTCGAACTTGTACACGAACTGTAAAAACATAAATATTGTAAATGGTCATTCTCTTTCTCATACACACACCACACATACACGCAAACAAACATAGACGTATTAACAATGACAGATGTAAATACTTTAATATACACAGGGATATCTACATAATGGAACAGTGGGTACAAATAATTTATTTTACATTCTGTCCATGGCGTATAAGTATTTAAACACTTAACATAGGGAATTTACCGGCTCGTAAAGTTTAACAGAATGGTAACAGTGTAGTCTATAGACTATTGCTGTGGACAGTTATAAACAAAATTAGATTTCTCTTTAACTTTCTCAAATTCCAAAACTTTTTCAGCTATCCCACTACCACGGTTCGAAAGAGGACCCTCCGGATTACCATTTGCATATAGTCGGGTAGGTGTACTATGTCTCATATGTTCCAAAATGGCCACTGATTTTCTAGAGAATTTTCAATTAAAAAATTGATAGTTTCAAAGACAATTTTCTCAATGCCATATCACTTTATATGGGACTTTATCGCTGATTGTATTAAGAGGCCGTGGAGCTTTCCTTTGTATAGTATAGTATGGTACTCATAGACCTAGAATATTTCTTAAAATTAGCTCCTAAACAAGTTGGCTTGTTTAGATGGAATGTTGCTCTGTTAACGCCAAATGCGGTGCTGCTACAATTTATGGATTGCGTTTTGGATTTTTTAAGTCGCCGTAGTCTAGTAGGTAGTGTGTTCGCTTATTAGACGTAAAACCCGGGTTCAAGCCTCAGGCCAGGCATCAAAACGAAATATGAAAAGAAATATTTCTTCGGCGACTTCCTCTCAGCAGATCTCTGGCAAAAACTCTGAGAGTAAATAAACCTGCCATGAAAAAGTTTCTCAAAATCTGTCGTTCGGAGTCGACGTTAAACTGTAGGTCCCGCCACTAATGTATAAAATTAAGGCACACAACATGAGTGGTGTGAGAAGCTAGGCCGTAATCCTGACTGAAGGGTTGTAATGGCCAATTATGTATGTATGTATGTATGTATGTCTTGGATTTTCAAACTCGAATATTTCTTCCCACACATTGATTTCGGCTATGTATGTACATTATAATGCTGGCACCTTGCTAGGATGTATGTACGAAATACAGGGTCATTTAAATGAACAGTTCTGCATTGATTGCAGCAATCGATATTTTTTGAACATTTTCGAAGAACCTGAACGGAATTTGGTCTTAAAAGTTAAAGAAAATTTTGTTTGAGAAATTTACATTTTGTTGCAAGTTTGTTGCTGTAGTATTCAATTAGCATTTCTACGGCATCGTAAATAATCTGATGGCTTTAATTGCTGCTTAAGTTGAACTTTATGTGATTGAATGTGTGAATACTATTAAAAAAAATGCTTCATAATGTGTTGTAAAATAGGATCAATTAGCAGAGAACGCCGTGAAATTGTTAAATTTGAATTATCCGCCACACTTTCTCTATAACAGAAAGGATATTTACTGCTGATCGCTTATTGAGATGATGCACGCTTATTGAGATGATGCACGCTTATTGAGATGATTCTTTGTAAGTCCTTTCCTAACTCTTCGCTTTGTATGTCGTATTTTAAAACCGGAGTCCCCCATAATGCTCGAAAAGCTATCATCTTTGAATCTGCACTTTGGTAGTCAGTTTTAATTATTTTTTTTACTAGGAAGATTGTGATCCTTGCTGACGACGAACAAAGTTTTGTGTTTGCCAAGGCAATAGTATTTGGGGGGGTTAGATGACATGATAGTGTTACCCTGTATACATAGAAAATTAGTATAATAGAGCCTAAAAAGTCCTAATATTCTAGCACTTCTATATGACAATAATATTAAAAATATTTTCTTTTTATCTCATTACAGCAATTGTGATCGAATCGTTCTAACGCTGTGACACTAAT
Organism: Sarcophaga rosellei; assembly: GCA_930367235.1. NCBI lineage: Eukaryota > Metazoa > Arthropoda > Insecta > Diptera > Sarcophagidae > Sarcophaga > Sarcophaga rosellei. Next base: position 5,501,065 of record OV884020.1, on the reverse strand, counting down.
GTTATACACGAATATCAACGACACAGGTGAGTTGTTATTTCAATTTCTTATATCTTTTAATCTTAATGTATGCAATAAGCTAAAAGCAAAGCTTTTACCCTTTCGCAAGGGTTCCTTTCGAATTCATAGAGAGTTTTTTTTTGTCAAACTATGCCTTATCTGGTTTTTATGGGTCTTTCATGAGATGCTACAGTACTTCCCTAGTCTACATTCTCACTAATCGTTTAAGATTTATGCAATTTTGTTAAATATGAAAATTGTCCTTATCTTTCTGTTTTTTGCCCCACTGTGCCTTATCCACATGCATATGAGTTGTGAATTTCATTTTTACATTTGAACTGCAAACATTTCAAAGTTAAAATGAGAAAATCTTTTACTCATCATCATACAAATGTCATCATATATTACCTAACAAATCTCAAGACAGGCACAAAGAGAGAGAGAGAGAGAGAGAGAGAGACAGAGAGAGAGACAGCAAATAATAGGTAATAACGTATACAAGACATGTTTTATGAGAGCAAATAGAAGAAGAAAACTAAAAAAAACACATGCCGCACATGTATTGACACTGCGGCTAAAAGGGTCACTTACTTTTATTTTCGCTCTCTCGTTCCCTTTCTTCCTCTATGTTTCCGTTTTTTAAGGGATCTCAATGAGATGTTAAAACTCAAATTTACAAAACCATGCAAAACCATGCAATTGCTGATTAAAATTTCTAATAAGAGAGAGAGAGAGAGACAGAGAGAGAGAGATGATGTGATTTCTATTTACATTTGCCTTATGATCTCCATAATAACCAGTTTAATAGCATGAACGAGAAAGCAATAGGAGAGTTTAAGAGAGTGTCACCGTTATGGATCACCTTAATATTCTTACTCGTTTTTCTTTTCTTCTTTTTTGCTAATAATTTTGTTTAATTTTATAACAAATATATACGCTCGTGTATGCTTATGTCTGTCCGATGACTATATCTGTACGTTTAACAGCAATTTGATGTTTTTCATGACTTTATGCATAAATGACCACTCGTTGCTGTTGAACTCTTTGGCAACAGGGAGATGTGATAAATAAAATAAATAAAAGTAGTGAGAAAGAGAGAGAGAGCATAAGAGTGAGAGAATACATAATGTTGTCTTTTATGCATTTAAATTGCAACACATGGTGTCAACTAATTAGTAGCAGTACCAAATCGACGGATTGGTTGCAGCAATCGATTGCTTTGTGGTAGATTTTGCAACGCTTTGGCACATTTCGGGAGATATCTCGGCGCAGGCTTGACATATGTTGCTTTTCAAATGCTGCAACGTTATGTGCTTTTCAAGTTTGACATGGTGTTTGAAGTAGCCTCACAAGTGAAAGTTTAATGACTTCAAATCGATGATTTTGTTATGTTATTGATATCGCAAGAAACTGGACATTAGTCTTTCTGTAACTCTTTATGAAATACAACCAAAATCCGTGCTGCTGTGTGGTTTGTGGCACTGTCTTATTGAAACCACGTTCTGTTCAGCTTAACATCTTCAATTGCAAGCGATTTGAGTTATTGGTAAAGAGTCTTAAGAAATGTTTTTCACATTTTGTTTTCTTTGAGATGCCTAAACTGGTGTCTGAACCACAATCTTACCTCTAATAAGCCAATACAGTGCCTACTAGACTACTGTGACTTCAGAGTTTACATGCCTGGTTTTCATTCGAAGCCTTTTTAAAATTGTATTGAAGTATTCAGTAAGCAACAGAATAAATAGGCCATTAATTGCAACAGAATGTAAAAAGAAATACGTTTTAATTCCATAAAAGCGTTACTATTTAGCTGCCTAATGCTGTTGCATGTGTCCCTGAGCTATGACACACGTATTCATTCATTCATTCATTCATATGTTCGTTCATTTACATGCCAACTTGTTAGTTTGTGTGTATGTGTGTGAGTAAATTATTGTATTACATATTTCCGTATGAGTTTTTTTTTGCTTTTCATTGCTTTTGTTTTTCTTTTCTTTTTTTTGCTTCTACTTACAATTATTAGTAGTTTTATAACATAATCACACACACACACAAACACACTCACTCTCTGTCTCTACTACTTGCTCTCTTGGTTTTTTCTCTTTGGCTCATACAGTTCTTCAATTGTATGAAGAAATACCGTTAGTAGTAGACAAGTACACTCAAGTACACTCACTCACTGACTGTCTTGTTTGGCATGTGAAAATGTGGTAAATGTCGTCAGTTTTCATTAGATTTACTTTGTTTTTTTTTGTTACAACTACAACAACAATATTGCATGTGTGTGTGTGTGTATGCATGCAAATGTTGGTTGATATTCATTATTTTTATTAAAATGAATGGTAATGAATGTTCAGTTCATATGTGTGTACATATGTGTATGTATGTATGTATGAGAATGTGTTTGTGTTTTCATTCTGCAAGGGGAATGTAAGGAAATCTTTTTTTGTTGTTGTTGTTTTTTTATTATTATTTTAATTTCATATCAAATGTCAAAAAGTACATGTTGGTTTATGATATTTGTTTGTCTCTCACTCTCACTCTCTCTCTCTCTCTCTCTGTGTGTCTCTTTTTTTCTATGTATGATTATTTAACACAGAGTTTACATGTTTTCCTTAACAGGAGGTCATTCCATATGCTAAAAAAAAGGAAATTTTTCTAAAGAAATCTCTTTGCAATTAACTCTCTTATATAAACTGTATGTTTGCATAAACTCATGTGTGTTGCATCAGTGTGTTCGTGTTCGTGTGCGTGTGTTGTATGTGTGAATGTATTATAATTGCAAATTACCTTAATATTATAAAAAGAAATGGAAAATATTGGGTTAACCATTGAGAGCTATCAAAACTAAGGATTCTGTTGATCGCAAAGTAATCTTAAGTCTTCTTTTTTTATACCTCAACCCTCCTTCATATTAAACCTTCTATTCTGACCAGTGATCAGTGTGATTATGGTGTAGTCCTTGTGCTGGTTGTGAATCCTGTTGAGTTAGACGACTTTCTTTAGAAAAGTACTTTATATCTGCTGCTGGGCAACGCACTGAGTATGATAATAATAGCGGGTTATTCATTTATTGGTTTCAAGAAGGTCTATCAGGCAGAATTATCATCTGATGTGTCATTTCTTTAGCGAAAGGATTACCCTTCACGAATCTAGATTGTAAAAATAATTGAAAAACTGACAACGAAAGTTTTGATTCAAACGCGTCCATTCTTCATGTATTACAAGATGATCGTGTACAATATAATCGACATATAAAGCCAGGAACAGATGAAACTGGAAGTCGTTGTAATCCACTAGCCAGTCTAGTAGTAAGAATTTGGCGATAGGCATTTATTTTAGACTTAAAAGAGGTATAAACACTGGATAATCGCCAAACTATCGTCAAACTATAGTTGAAATAGTCGCAATAAGCGAAAAGATGCTCGAAAACTGTCTTGTAATGAGCGTTTGATGTACTAAAGCCAAAGCTTGTTGTACCAAGGATATTGTATTGCTTACAGAATGGCCAATGCAAGGCTCAAGTTATTTTCATACCCACTAAATGGATAACCCTTTACCTTTAGCTTCTTCGTCTTTATAAACTAATTAATTATTCTTGAAACTTTTTAATTCTTTCTGTTTCTCTTTTTATCTTTGTCTTTTCTTGTCTCTTCATGTCATTTGTGCTTTTGAATTTGCTATGATTTTTGACATCAGTTTGACAAATTTTCAACTCGTAATGCACTTACTCGTACATATTCTATATGTACACACACTGCGTATGTGTGTGTTCTGTTATAAATGATTATGATATTTAATAAAGAATAGATTTCTTTGGAAATTGTTAAAAAGATTAAATTAAACAATTTACGAAAGAGAGAGAGAGAGAGAGAGAACTTTTAAATGCCATTTTAAAAATGTCACAAATTTTTTGATTATTTTTTTGTGATAGAAAAAGATACATTTTTTTTTAATAAATTCAATTAAACTTTTCAAATCTCAATATAAACAAATGTCAGAATTTTGTTTTTTTTATTTGTAAATTTAATTTTACAATGTAGGTATACATGTGTTCATATGTACACACGTGGATATTCACATTAGGGAAATCCAAAAGTAAAAATAGCAAGAAATATACTCTGAGATATGTTGAGTATTTACTTAATTGGCCATCAGCTTCCCTTTAGTTAGGATTACAAACCAAAATTATGAAAATAAATTTTCTTTTTTATGGGAACTTTTCCTAATTCCTACATTATGTCAAGAATTGCTGTAATCTTTAAAATTTTTCTTTTACAACTCGTAACTTGGCCATGATAAACTAAATATCGAATTTGGAGACAAAGAATTCATTAGGTACAAAGTCTTCCGAATATCCTTTTTCGTGAAATGTAAATTTTAAAAATTTTTTTTAACTACAACTCGTAGATCGTAGTTATCCAACTATACAACAAATTTTAAGTCAATAAATGTTATATAAAAGAAGTTCCCTGTATATCCTTTTCTTAAAAAGTTAGATTTTTATAAAATTCTTTTTTTGCAACATGTAGATTCGCATAGATAAAATAAATCTAGCATTTTGTGCTGAAAGCTTTGTTATATAGAAAGTTTCCTGTATATCCTTTTTTCAAATTGCCGAATTACTTACTTAATTTTCCATTAGCTTCCCCTTAGTTAGGATTACAAACCAGCTTCTCATGCCACCCATATTGTGTGTGTGTTAATTTTAGCCATGAGTGTCAGTATCTACAGTTTAAAGTCGACACCAAATAATAGATTTTTGACAAAATGTTTTATTTACTCCGAGGTTTTGCTACAGAAATGTTGAGAGTTTATCGTGGTTTTGTTCGAAATGTCTGAGCAAGGGTTTGAACATACGCGTCTAATAAGACTACGACAACTAAGGATACTACAACTAAGACTACGACGACTAAAAGAAAGATCGTAGGAATGCGTGTGATTACTCTCTGCACCATTGTGCTATGGCATGTGCCTCCCTAATACACACTATATAATCATCTATGACTACTATGTGTGTAAACACTTGCTTGCTTGCATTCATGAGAGCATCCGGTTGTTTGTAAGCAGTTGTTGTTGCTGTTTTCGTTAAAAAAAAACTGTGTTGATTTTCTCTCTTTTTCTTCTCTCTGCCCTTTTGATTTTTTAATTAAACATTTAATACGGGATATAAACATCCGTTATTGACAGGTGCGATAAAATACCAAAAGGACACATTGCTTTTTTTCCTTGTTTTTTTCAAATCAAATCAAATAAAACAGAGTTTTTATTTAAAATCCAAGTTATAAATTCTAAAAACGTTGATTAGAGATTATAGAATAGAAAAGAGGGCAAAAGCAAAGTTTTAAATCTAAATGGATTTTAACAGCAGAAGTTTCATCAGTAGAATACAGATCACAATTCCTGTTGGTAAGTTCGAGAATAATAAACAACAACTGAAATTGAGAATCAAAACAAATGCTAATCAAACATGTTTCCGCCTAGACATTCCTCTTAGGGATTAAATTTGGAGTATAAATCAGCTGAGGCATTACCATTTGCCATGGCATCTACACATTGGAGGACCCTTGCATTGTTCAGGTGTAAAATAAGTTTTTTTTCTGGGCCACATTGCTTTGTTTTGCGTACAAATCTTCATTAAATTAATGCAATGACCAGAGGTCATCTTACATACATACATAATTGGCCATTACAACCCTTCAGTCAGGATTACGGCCTAGCTTCTCAAAGGTTATCTTAGCAGTTATAAAAATTTCCTGGCCTCTGAGTACACATGCCTGGAGGCTTTTAATATCACACTCTATGACTTCTGTAGACGTTGTAAGGCTGGGGAAGCGCAGAAGATACCGCAGAACATCTTCTCTGTCAAATCATCGCTAAGTATAATCCAAAAGTACTGTGGAGTACCTTCGTGGAGGGGATCTCTCTTCAGAACCACCAAAATCCTCTCAGCGTTTTACTTGTACTTCGTGGAGGGGATTGGTTAATCTCTATAACGAATTTTAATTATTTTTTCATGCAAAAACCCCATCTTTCAACGAATTGTAATTGTAATTCTCTTTAAAACAAAAACAAAAATTTATAAACCCATGCGAAGCTTTCATCATTAGGGTGGTAATGAAGGAAGGTATCCATCCCCCTAATAAAAAATTATCATAATTGAAGCGCTTTTTTTTGGCTTTTTTAAACCCGCATATTGTGCAAATAATTATTAGAAGACGCTTGGAAAACATGATTTCGCTTGGAAACAAAACAAAAAAAATATGATTTCGAGTGCATTAATTAATGCTGAATCATAATAAAGGACATCCTCTCCTTCATTCTGTATAAAAAAGGTGATAAAACTGTTGCTCATGTTTGTTCATTATCGCCACGAAAAAAGGTCACAAAATATGCAAAATCATACATTGAATCGCAATGAAAATGTTTTTCCTGGACAGACTTAATTAACCACAAAAAGCGAGAGAAAGAAAAAATATGAAAATGAACAAGATAGTACAAAACATATTTGCTTAAATAATTCATTCAAAATAATTACCAAAGCATATGGGAGCCTGAAATAAATGAAAAGGGCAAAAAGAGAAACACAAAGAATGTCAATAGATGGCAACTCTATCATTCTAGAACAGAATGTGAAACTGCTTTGGTCTGTAGATCTTCTATAGTACTGCAGATATCTTTAGTTTCTCGACAAATGGGTTTATTTTCCCTGCTCTGCGAATAAAGCTTGTCGAATAGATCACTTGTTTGCCCCTATAGAGGGGAATGTCCAGCACTCGTATGGCATCTGACGGTTTTGTGTGACTTTGTCTTGTTTTGAAGCCAATAAAATCATGCTGAGGCTGTTTAAAACTGTCGTCAGCTCTTCCCCATCAACATTGTAAACTCTTATAATAGATGCCTCATCAATTTTGCAGTGTTGCCACTTTTTTCGTTTCTGCAAGACGATTTAATTTGCTGCTGTCGAACCATGACAAATCATGCGTATTTGTCCAGAGTCTATCTGTTCAGGTGTAAAGTGCTCGGCCGACTTTAAATCGAATTTTTTCATTTAAGCAAGGGTTTGGTTTTCAGTCGCTAGTTCTAGTATAATAGAGTTGCCATCTGTTTCTCCTTTTATTTCTCTACGGGGTGGTACATGCGTTATGGCAGTGTCGAAGGCGTCTCATAGGCCAGAGGTTGGTTCCATTATGATACTACAAATCGATATCCAACCTGGGTACATTCTCTATAGGAAACCAGTACCACATCAAAATAAATCTTGCTTCCATCAAAGCTGATCGGAAATAAGAATCCAAATCACTCCTGTTGAGATGAATGATTTACAGACTCCCGTAGAAGTCGTTTCAGGAAATACTAAGCCTGCTGGCTTGCCTTTAAGTGGCGCAGGGGAGTGTTAGAACCGTTACAGTGCAACGAATGGCCACGTACTTTACGGAAATAATGAATTCGATCCTGTTTTTATCATTTAACGATTTTTTGCATTCATATACTAATTGTTCATGGTAAAGGGCCTTAAAACGTCAATTCATTTAGTTTTTTCATCAACACACACAATCATTAATAGAAATTTATTCTTAGATATCCTCACTTTACTTTGTACAACAATCCTGTACACATTGCAAGCGTTGTTAGCCCAAAAGGTTTTGCCTATCGCTTTGCCTAAAGCTCTGCAACAATTAAATTGGCTTTAAAACGGTATTGAATGACGTTCGAAAAGACCTTAATATTAGAATTCCAACAACAGCAATAAAAAAAAAATTGAAAAGTGAATAGAAAGAGAAAGGAAAAGACAAAAAAAGGAAACGAAAAAGAGAAACCATATTTATGTTTCCGGTTGACAATTTTTTTTTGCTTTTATTTTGCGACTGTTATTGTCTTGAGTCGCTGCAACAAAAACAAAAAAAAGGAAAGAAAACACCATGACACAATTCCTGAAGAGTTTTGAATGCAATAACGGCACAGGTTTTTATTAAACTGGCTTTAAAACTATTTTTCATTGGTAAAACGTTGGCAATTTGAAATTATAGCAACAAATTTCAAACAGAAATTTAAAAATTAATTCGTTTGATTTCAATTAAATTTGTTGACAAGGAAAACACGAATCCAATTGTTTAAAATTATGAAAATAAATTTTCTTTCGAACTTTATCCTAATTCCTATAACCTGTCTAGAAGTTCTTTAAAATTCAATATTTTTCTTTTACAACTCGTAACATGGCCATGGTAAACTAAATCTCGTGTTTGGAGGTAAAAGATTTATTCGGTACAAAGTCTTCCGAATATCCTTTTTCGTGAAATGTAAATTTTAAACAAATTTCTTAACTACAACTTGTAGATCATAGTTATCGAACTACACAACAAATTTTAAGTCAATAAATGTTTTATAAAAGAAGTTCCATGTATATCCTTTTCTAAAAAATTTAGATTAATATAAAATTCTTATTTTTTTTGCAATATGTAGATTCGTAAGGATAAAATAAATCTCACATTTTGTGCCGATAGCTTTGTTATATAGAAAGTTTCCCATATATCCTTTTTTCGTGATATATAAATTTTTGCCAAATTGCTTTCCAACAAAAAAAAAAAAAGAAAAAATTTTCTACCACGACTTGTAGAATAGTTTCCTTTAAGCAAATGTAAAGTTTTGTGTTAATAGCTTTAATGTGTAGCGAGCTGTCCTTATATCCTTTTTTGTAATATATCATTTTTTAAAAAATGTTTCTATTGTAATACATAAATTGACATTATTTAAATATTTGAAAAATTTTAAGTTAATATATTGAATGAGTTCCACGTATATCCTTTTGAAAAACAATACAAATTGATAAGAAAATTTTATTTCACAATTTGCATATTGTCATATACACATGTATAACATAAATCTCCAATCTGCAAAACTTGGCTTTATGGAGTGTAAAGTACTCCTTATGTCCTTTTTTGGTATATATAAATATTTACGAGTTTGTTGCATTACGACATGTAGATAATTTTTATATGTTTGTATAACAAATTTGAAGTCAATATCTGAACTATCGACTACGTTGCCCATATATCCTTTTTCGACAGACATTGTTTGTTATAATATTGTTTGTATTAAATTGTGTAAATTGGCTTTAATTAATCATATGATGAATTTAAAGTTTAACAATTCAGCAATTGGTAAACTTTTTAGGTGTCCTTTTTGTTCTGATAAATATTTTCCCTAATTTTTTAATACTACAATTTGTATACTAGCATCAAGTATACGTATGATTAATATAGAATCAATTGCTTTAATTTGTAAGAAGTTCTGCGTATATCCTTTTAAAAAAAATTAAAAATACATATATACATTTGTTAGTACAATATATTTGTAATGATTTAGTTGGCTTTATAATTGCCTTACAAAGAATGTTTAATATGTCCTTTTTGTTGAATTTACATTTTTGAGAAAAATTTTTTCACTACAACTTGTAGAATAGTTGCTGCTAAATATGTAAAAAATCCTGTGTTCATATCTTCAATGTATAGGAAGTAGTTCATATATCCTTTTTTGATGTATTGACATTTTTTTATATGTTTTTATGTTATTTTCATATGTTCTGGTAAAGCTTAATATATTTAAAAGAAAACTGTACTAGAAGTATAAAAAGTTGTTACCGTATTTTGTAGAAAAGCATTTATAGCCTGTTCCTTAGCCCAAAAATCCCTAAAAGTGGGATGGTGTGCAGATTTCTCCATGTAATCCATAGTGGAGATGGTTGCTTAACATAAAATTATACACAATTTTTGTATAAAAAAACTCAACTCAAAGGATTTTCTTTGTTTTTTTCTATTTTTTTTTTTAAATTTCTTTTTCTATTTTTTCTTGTTTTAAATTGACAATAAATCTTCTCGTTTTAATATAAAAAAATTTTTGTTTGAAGCGCCCGAAAATATGCTTCAATATTTACTTTCACTGGGTTTTTTTTCTCGCAAGGATAGGGATAGCAGAGAACAAACAAACGAAATTTCTGGAGCATAAAAAAACAAACACCGTTTAACACACCGCGACAATTTGTGTCAATCGAATTGAAAATGAAACGATTTGTTTGGCGACGGCGTTAATATGTACGCGCGTTAGCGATGGAGCGCGCGATAACGTTTGTTGTTTTGTTTGTATTGACGCTTGCAAATGGTTTGCAATGCAATGATTGCAATGCAGCCCAGAGGCAGACTGTAAATGGTTCACAACAAAAAAAAAATACAACAAAGAAACGACACACACACACGCACACATCAGCACATATCAACAATCAAAGTTTAAAATTGTTGTTTTTTTTTTAACCAAAGGCAGCTGGTGTGCACTAAAAGGCTTAACGTTTTCTAAAAATGTATGCAAACGACAGTTAGATTTTGTCGTTTTGTTGTTGTTGTTTTGTTGTTTCTTTTGTATATTTAATGTCTATGTGAACTTTTTTGTTTTTGTTTATTCTGTTGTTGTCAATATTGTCGTCGTTAACATTGTGTTGTTGCTGTTGTTGTCGTTGTCGTTGCCTTTGACGTTGTCGTTATTATAGTTGACATCCGTTAGTTTTTTCTTCTTCTTTCTTTTAATTTTTTTGCATTTTTAATAACAAAAGTTTTTGTCGTATTAGTGAAAGGCCGACAAATAATATGTAAAGATGGCTGACAATATGGCGGAAATCGTAAACGATTGCCACACACACATACATACACCCTTGCTGAAAAACTTTCAACACAAATACTTTGACTTGTGACTCTGTTTGAAATGCAGATTGAATGACTGTGTGTCATTGATGTTTTGTTCGATTATAAGACTTACACTTTCCCCGATACACACGCACACATACACTTTTACAACTGTATGTATTTGCCTAGCATATGAAAAAGTATGGGGTTTTGTAACGGCATGTGTGTGTGAGTGTGTGCGTAAGCCTAAGTCAAAGTTGTTTAACTGCCTTCAGTTATTGCTTTTGTTTTGTTGTCTCTCTCTCTCTCTCTCTCTTTTAGTTCAAATGTTATCAAGAGTGCAGGATTTGTTGAGAGGAAGAGTGTGACAGGACAAATAGCGTATGCACTACAGAAAAATATTTTAAAATCGAGTTTAAATTCAAAGCATATGTTGTAAGAAGCGAGAGAGAGAGAGAGAGAGAGATCATCAAAACTACAACAACAAGTCAACACACAAACAATATTTGACAAGCATTGTGACCGACATTGTGTGACTAAAAACAGCAGCATATTTGAAGGGATATTGTTGGGAAAGGATACATTTAACCATTTCATCATCTTCCCCTTTTCTTTAAACTACTTTTGAAACCTAAAGATGATGTGGAGGTCAGTGAAGGTTCCCCTTTGGGCCAAGATCTAATTTTTTCAAGCCTCTCTACTCCTTGCACCCAAGTGGCCAGGCTGTTCGTGCTTCCATAGCTTTTTTATGAGGATGACCAGACCATAGCTCCTAACCCCCCAGCAATATAAAATACTTGCCTCTCGATTCCTATTTTCAGTAAAAAACTGTCCTGTGCAGATCTTCCGCTTTCACCACAAAACACTGGAGATGACATTGAAACCTTCACGGACTGCAGGGAGGCAATAGTTCCAGAGCCAGCAATATAAGACACCTCGAAAAATTCGACACAAAATACTAGAGAAGGCATTGAAACCTTCATGGATGGATCGATGTAGCCATAGGAATCCATGTAGCCCTAGATGGAGCAATATAAACAGTATCTTGAGCTGAGGCTGTATTTGAGTATGCAAATTCTGTTGCATAATGAAAAGATTTAAAGCCATTCAAAGCCTTTTAAATCACTTTGACGATATTGTGCGCCAACAGAATGGTTTAAAGTACGCTTAAGACAACAACAACAACTACAAGAGCATCAATATGTTGAATTGCTTTTGTATTAAAAACGATTTTAGAAAAAACAATCGAAATCGACATGTTGAAGCCAGACAACAACAACAAAACATTCGCTGTGACATAAAACATGTGTAAGTGTAGGCAACCAAACAATGCTCCCCCCTTTGATAAGTTTCAGAGGATTTGAATTCACAAGCCAGAGGAATTTCTTGTTGTTTTTTTGTTTGTTTTAGTACGACTTGAGCAATAAATAATTTTAAATAAAACAACAACAACAAAAAAACGACAGCAACAACAAAAAAAGACACCAACGTGCATACAATTCAGTTGCATTTCCGTTTGTGCCACATACGACGACCACGCTATTGCCAGGTGGTTGATATGGTGTTGGTGTAAGCGTGTGTATGTAGTTTTTTTCTCAGGAAAATTGAAATTCCATTGTCTGCTGAAAACCCATAAGAAATTTCACTTTATTATAACGTAATGTCACATAACACATAACATTACACAAAAGGACTTTGCCTGGCCATATCCTTTAACGATTTCCCAAAATCCAATAGGGGCTCCTGTGCCTATATTTTCATAATCTTTATGGTTTCGAAACTAAAAATACAATTTTTATGGCCTCCACTCCTTTAGTATAAAAACTATAACAACAACAATAACAGCAACAACAACAACAACAACAATGACAACAATAACATGGACACCAGCAAACAAAGTGAAAGTTTTCCGTTGTTTTCCATTTTTATTGCTCTCCCCATATATTTTATTGCTGCTTCTGCTGTTTGTTGTCAGTTTGTTGTCATTGCTGCTGCTTGTCTTGTGGCTGTTTTGTTATCCTTTCCTCTACAGCCTATAGCCAGCCAAACAACTAACCAAACAGTAATATTCTGCCTTGACTGGTATTGGTGTCATGTAAAGCAAGGATGGCAGGAAAAATGGCATATTTTGTTGTTGTTTTTTCGATTTTATTTTTTAAGAAATATGGTCACCCCATAATCATTATTATTATCGTTGCATACGTTATACGATATAATATGCAGACGAACGGATTTTGTTGTTGTTGTAATGTATGAAAATGAAAAATTAAAAGAAGAAGAAAAATAATACAGGGTGTGTAGGAAATATACGGTGATTTTAAGGGCTTGATTATGGTAATGCTTGTTAGAAATTAGAAATCATTTCACTGTTCTATGCTGTAAACAGTGAAACTTTCTCGTAGAACTCTCATTCAACAATCAGACATCGTTTTCAATTTAGAAACACATACTTAAGCTCAGGTTTTTAAAAGACAATATCAAATTACCATTATCTGCACAGTTATCGATAATTTCTATAGAAAATTGAAAATTATCGAAATTTTTTTTAAAATTTTCTATTAAAAATTAAAAGTTATCGAAAGTTAAAATTTTTGGAAAATTTATAGAAAAATAAAACTTATCGAAAATTTTCTGCAGAATATTCCACGTTATTGAAACATTTTTTTAGAGCATTTAAAGTTATCATTTTTTTTTAATTGCTGTTAGAAAGTTGAAAGTTATCGAAAATTTTCTTTAGAAAATTTAAAGTTATCGATTTTTTTATATTTTCTGTTAGAAAGTTGAAAGTTATCGAAAATTATCTGTATAATACATAAAGTCATAGGGAATAATTTAAGTTTAGTATTGAAAAGTTATCGAAAATTTTCTTTAGAAAATTTAAAGTTATCGATTTTTTTATATTTTCTGTTAGAAAGTTGAAAGTTATCGAAAATTATCCGTATAATACACAAAGTAATGTAATAATTTAAGTTTAGTATTGAAAAGTTATCGAAATTTTTTTGTCGATTTCCTTGATTTCGATTTTTTTACTCTCAAAATTTTTTTCTTTCATTTTCTCAAATAGGGGCCTATTTATTTGGTTTTCGATGGTTTGGATAATATTTCTTTTCATTTCAATTTTTTTTTTTGGCTATCATACCCTGTATAATTTTGACCAATTTCTTCGGACTCTGTCCTTTTCTTTCCCTTTTTCTCTTTCTCTCTGCTCTGGCACTCCGGTAATAAACATTCAAAGCAGAGGTGGTTTTTACTGTATGCCTTCAAACTTTTCATCGGAAATTCTTTCTAGAAATATTTTGTTCAGGCTTTAATTCGCTTTTATAGATTTTATTTTGCTACAGTTAAAATGTACAGTCCTGGTTATAATTATATAAACAAACAAAATGTTAATTTTTCTTTAATAAAAAATAAATACAATGCACATAATTAAAGGTAATTTAGAACCTTAAATTTAGAACATAAAACTTAAAAAAAATTTCAATCTTTTCTACCTATTATTATGCACTTCACTGTTTAATATTTAAACTATGCCTGACTATTGCAAATGTCTTGTTTTGTTTCTGTTTTTTTTATTGTTGTTATTGCACAAGTATTTGCGACTCTTTAAAAGAGACGAAAATTATTACCAAAACCGGTTTCTTGTTTTTTTTTTTTCTAAAACAAAGTGTCAACAGTCCTTGCTTTGTGTATTTCCTTTGAATCTCTTCCTCTCTCTCACTCTTACACACTCTCTCACTTGTATTTTCTTTTCTGTTTTCAACGAGTATTACGAATGTTGTTGTGTTGTGGTGTTCATTGTCTAGAATTTCCTGTTACAATATGGGCTTATTTCGTTGTTTTTGCTCTTGTTGTTGTTGTCTTGTCATTTTATTATAACCTTAATAATAATGCTGCTGTTGTTGTTGTTGTTTTAGCTTTATGCAATATATTGTTGTTATTTTGTTGTCATTTTATAACTTTTAAAAGTTTTTCTGTGTTGTTGTTTTTCTTTTTTTTTTTTTGTTTCACTCTCCGAGTCTCTTGAGTAGTTGTATTAAATAAACTTTATTAGGTCACTTTATGGTCACTATATTTTACTCTGTAACTGTACCCACCCCCACCCCCTCTACTTCTCTAGTTCTCTCTCCCTCTCTTCCTCTCTCTATTTGACTCTTTGTAGTCCTTTTCGATATGAAATTCGAAAATGATATGCATTCCTCGTTTGTTTACTTGTTTGCCTGTATTTACTGAAAAAAATTGGTTCTGTTTTTATTTTTGTTGTTATTCTAGCTGTTGTTTTAAGAGGTGGCGTATTTATGTTGTTGTTGTTGTTGTGTTTTTCTTCTTCTTCTATCAAAATAGTTTGCCTAACTACTGTTCTGTGTTATCGGTGTTTATAAGCTTGAAAGAAACTTTCTTTCGTTCGTTTGCCTTGAGTTTGTTTTTTTTTGTTGCTGTTTTTCTATTACTTTTTTGGTTTAAAGTGCCTTTACCGTTTTATCATGTTATTGTTGTTGTAGTTGTTGTTGTTCTAAAGAGAGGTGCATAACTAGGAAAATGAAATTGTATTGTGTATACAATCTTGCTAAGATTTTATTAAGAGAGTAAGAGAGAGGGAGAGGGAGAAAAAAGGAAAAAGAAACTAAAGAGTGTTGCAGGCAAGATAACAGTGAATTAAATTATAAAGTTTTGCTAGAAGAAGTTTTAATAAAAAGAAGAGAATTTGCAGTCTGTTTAAACGCAATAGTTTTTTCATTTCATTTACATTTAAAAATTGTTGTGATTTATTCTACATACAGTTATAAGGAAAAAAGTTTAGGTAAAGATCTCAAAAAAAAAAAACAATCGAACTTAGTACATAGCAGATTGATGACAAATTTGGGAAGGCTAATAGCGGCCTGAAGAATACAGTACGAATACTAGAACATACTACTCTGTTTCTACAATGAACATCGGCGATAAGTGTAGTTTTGGCATATAAAATGGACCCAAGGCAGGATACATTTTTATCATCAGAAGCGCTATCCCCATAGATCATTCAATTGAGGAGAAAATACATTGTAAATACGAGCTCAACGATGGCTAGGCAAGTTAACCTCAAATAGATTATCTGAGGGAAGAAATGGACCCACGGGATAACACATTTTCATCATCAGAGGCGCTATCCCGAAACATCATTCAATCGAGGAGAAAATACATTGAAAATACGAGCTCTACGATGGCTAGGCAAGGGAGTGGGTGAATGTTAACCTCTAATAGATTCTCTGAAAAAAAAAAATGGTCCTACGGAAGGGCATATTTTTATCATCAGAGGCGCTATCCTGATAGATATTTCAATTAAAGAGAATACGAACTGAACGATGGCTAGGCAAGGAAGTGGTAGAAAGAGAGAAAAGCAGAAGAAATAAAGAAGTATGCATAACGAAGATGAACAGCAGGAGTAATGCCAAGGATAGTAGCGTAATAGAGGAGAGGGAGAATTTAATGACTACCCAAATTTATTGCCGTTCGAGAGCAACTACTAACAGAAATAGCTCTGAAGTGCCAGTTTACTTAGATAGTTACCGAGATTTTTAATGGAAAATAAAATGGGGAAAGAAACTGGTCTGTAACTGTTGATAAAATGGTGAACGAAATGCTGTGTGCCAAGGAAAATTGAACAGAAGTTTACTAAAACCAAAACAGAAGACCGACCACGGAAACAATCGTGACCCGCCTAGACTCAGGATAATGATGCTAATCGTGGTAGAATTCAAAGTTATACTTATGCAGTCCCTTTTTAAAATTTCTTTTAATCAAAACATTTTTGGGAGAATGTAGAGTTTTGCCCTCAACTGTACATACTATTTTAGCATACAACTTGGAAAAAAAGATATTGTTCTAAATACTCATTAAAAACCTTTAATTTTGTCTCTTTCTTTCAATTTTCTATTTGAAAATCGGAGTTTTTTTTCTTCAAAATAAATTATTTTTTGCCACCCATATTTGCAATTTATTTCTCCTTTCTTTTTAAAGCTTTAATACGAAAGCAACAACAACAATAATGAATACAACAAAAAAAAAAAACAAAAGCATTATTTAATGGCAGACGTCGGCACCAATGTCCCTCAGGGGAAGAACATCTTCGGCTTTTTACACACATGGGACATGAACATCAACAATGTTCATTAAAAAGAGCATAAAAATGCATTCTGTTGCTTGTCAACTTCTAAAGAAGAAGGTTCATGTTGCTTGTTTTCAGACTTCAATTTTACACCCAAAGAAATATTATAGTAGGATTCACTAATATCAATGAGAAATGATTTCGATTTTTGGAAGAATAATTGCAAAGTTAAATACGATGCCGTTAGGGTTTTAGCGCAGTACAATTTTTCTATATTTTTCGCTCACATATACATATTATTTGGTTAATATTACTAACAATTACTAACAATTTTCCTCTCGGTTAACACATGCCTCTCACAAATACAGTCACATTTTTACCATGTGCTCTTTGTGCCGACGCCTGTTTAATGGTATTGCTACGGCAGATAAAATAATTTCCACTTTAATTTATTTCGCACACACTCAAACGTAGTCACACACTCCCCTGATTACTTTTACAATCTCTCTCCGCCACTCTGTTTACACTTACTTTCCTCTGGCAGTAAAGAAATTTTCAACATTATTTTTCGATTTTAAAAATTGGCTAAACCCTCTATGAACATGTGATTGTTTATGCTTTAAATGCCTTAGAGAGAGTGGGAGAGAAGGAGAACAAATTTTTCTTATTTTATTACATCGTACACAAATTATTCAAACGAAATCTATGCATTTTACATTTAAATGTAAAACAACAACAACAATAGTAAAAACAACAACAACAACTGCAGTAAAACATCAACAACACTGCAACCAATACCGACAGCGTCCATTATGAATGAAGGTCAATTACATGTAATGTAAACAAAAACCAAAACACATACACGCTTATTCTATAAGAAATTAAAATTCCAAGAAAAAAACGAACAAACAAACGTACACTACTGCACCTTTTTTTTCTCATTTACTTATGAAACACGACATTTTACAAAATAATTGCATGGGTCCGGTTGGTTGGCATCAAATAATTTACTTATCTTGTGTGTGTGTATTATCGAATACAGTAGCACAAAACAGAAAAAAGGGAGAGCCAGGGAGTAAGGTGTGTGTTACATTATGCATGCCTTTATATATATACATGAGTGTGCATGTGTGTTTATGCAAGAATAGGTTTTTGCATGCATCACGTTTAATATTTCTTTAGTTGGTCGGTCATATTTACTGTAAAGTGAGTGTGTGTAATAGTGTGTATGGCTGTAAGTAATTTTATTGTTTATATGGGTCTTTCCTTTGTATGAGAGGCCTCTGAATGCGAATGAAAATTTTTCTTTTTGTTTTGTGTCCATAAGTAGGCCTTTGATTACAAACATATGCTAATTTCCAGGTTTTGCATGTGGCTTAAGACTTTTTGGCTTAATGAATAGGCCTTGGAATGCAAAAAGTTTTCATTGTTTTTGGCTTTGATGCAATAAATACGCCTCTAATTAAGAAAATATGCCCATTTATAGACTTTTCCATGTTTTTAGGCTTAAGATTAATTGCTTTGCACTTTTACTTCCTTTCTTTTAATTTTTTAAATTTAATTTCCTACGAAATAGGCCCTTAACTAAAAATTTAAATATTTTTAAAAATTAAATTTCTTTTCTTTTATTTTCCTGTTTATTTACGAAATACCCCAGGGCATAATTTTTCTATTAAAATTTGCTAAAACGCTACTGCTGCTGCTGTTCATACATTTCCAAAAATTGTTCCATAAAAATATCAAAAGCTTTATAATAATGCTGGTAAATTGACCCCTTTTGTAGCCAAACATTTATAGCCATAAACTCCTTTTTTTGTGCTTTTGTCCTTTGGCCACCAGTTTACGAAAGTCAGTTTTGCATTTACAACAGTATGCTGCTGCTCCTGCTGCTGCCAGTGCTGGTGCTTAGCAAAGGTGCAGCAAATATTTTGTATTTCTTTTTTCTGTCTTCTGATTGTGTTAAATTTGTCTAGTAATTTTGGTTTACCAACAATTTTCTCCCCTGCTGTTCTCTATCTCTCTCTTTCTCTCTCGCTCTGTACTTTTAATGCATTTTTAAAGTGAAAGGATATAAAATGTAAAATCCTTACGAATATTACTTTAAATAGAGGGAAACACAAGTACTTAAACCAACCAAGTAAACTTAAGAGATATACAAAGACAGACAGAGAGAGAGTAGCACTATGAGAGAAAGAGAGAGAGCTAGAGAATGTAGTCGTGGGGCTGTTGTTTAGTATACTTGTGTCTCTTTGCCGTTATAATAACAATAATAACGTTGATGGTTGATGATAATGATGATGATGTTGATGCCTTTACGTGCTGTTGTTAAATGGCACGTGTTTAGGGTTAAAATAATAATAAAACGTAACGTAAACTGTTCAAGAAGAAGAACACCATACACCACACGATACTCAGAGATACTCTTAGCAAGCAAACTATGTGTATATATGTGTGTGTATGTATAATTTTTGAATATTATTTTGAGGACAATTATAATGCAGAAGACGATCAGAAACGACCACTGCATTTGGCATAAATTAAATGGCATGTGAAATATTTGCCTAAGAATAAAAGCAATGGAGATAGAGAGACAGAGAGAAGGAGAGTATGCCTTTGGCATAAAGGAATTCCTAGAGCCTCTCACAGATTATTTATAAATTTTTGTTTCTTTGAAATTATTGTCTCCATAATTTTTGTGCCTCTTTTAGTAGGCTTTAGTTGCTAATGTCTTCATGGCAAACGTTTAGAAATTATAAATTATGCTTAATCATAAGGCATGTTGTTGTGAGGCTACAAGAGGTAGGAATTTTAATTACTTGAGGCTTTTAAGGAGAAACATTTAAGATTTGTTGGTGTTTAAAAGGAACACAATTTTATTAAGTGTTGAAACTTAGTCTGGGTACGAGGGGAAAGTTGAAAATGAGCAATCATTAGAAAAACTATTGAAATTTAGGCTTTGGTCTGCTTAGATTCTTTACCTTATGTGATGAGGTCGTATCTCATCCAGATTAAAGGAAATATCGGGTCAGATTGCTGGCCTCAAAACTCAAATGGAAGCGAAATGTTGAACAGTGAGAGAGCCACAGTAGCTATTGCACTTGTCCTAAAATAGTTATGTGGTCTTAGACCTGTAAACGTACACAGCGGCGTGTTTGTAAGGTCTAGCCGGTGATGGGTAAAGTCACGATCTTCAGGTTACTGGCAAGAATCCAAAGATATATGACGGCCTATGATGCCGTAGTCTAGTTGGTAGTGTGTTGGCTTATTAGACAAGAGCCCAAAATTCGTTGATTTTCTCTGAGCGGTGTTCTGGCAAAAACTCTGGAGAGTAAGTAAAACTGCCATTAAAAGTTCCTCTAAAAAATCTGTGGTTCGTTGTCGACTTTAAACTGTATGGGTCCCCACCACTGATGTATAAAATTCACACAGACAACATGGTTGGTTTGGTGTCCTATCTGAAGGCTTTTAATGACCAATTAAGTCAAGTAAAGTGGCGGACTATATGTGGCCAAGGTGGCATTGCGAGCGTTTTGCGTATATATTCCCACTGTTATTTTGCTGAACTTGACTTCAATAGTGAGTTCATAGATCAACACTATGGTATGTACGTACGTATATATGATGAACTGTGGAATTGGTTTCGAAGGTTTCTCTAACGAGAAGCACAACTACAGCCTTTCTTCTAGCTGTGGCGTCTTCTATGAGCTGATAAACGTGTTTATAAAGATCCGAGATCTCATTTTTATTTCCATGAAACGCTAGGAGCCTGGTCTCCGCTGAGTAGCAACTTCTTATGTCTCTTCAACCCTAGTCAACCCTAGTTTGTTTTTTATAGGACATCATAGGACCTTAGTAGCGTCTCTGTGGTAACCTATTAAGTCTCTTCAACCCTAGTCATCCCTAGTTTGGTTTCTTATAGGGCATCATAGGACCATAGCAGCGTCTCTGTAGTAACCTATTAAACAGACAATCCTCGACTTGAGAAACATGCAAAGGTTTCTACATAGTATTCTCAGGAACCTTGCTTGTGATTCAAATACGAATTGATTTGTAAAATTTCAGGAAATAATCTTTTAATCGCTGAGTAGTCCGGTTGCATACAATGAAGATGAACAATTTTGTATGATTCCATTTAAAAGTGTGTTTATGGCTGAGTGGACTTGTCCGTGTCATAATAATGTGGAGAGAAAAAAAACGCCAAAGAAAGATAACAAATATTGTTGAACATTTTTCATTGGCCCACAATATTTAAATTAAATTCATCAACCAACCCACAAGAGGCTTTTCATACACAATAACGTATTCATTTGCGTGCCGCCTGCATACAACATCAATCTTCTCCTTCTTCATACCCCATTTCCATTTCGCTAAAAAATGAAACGAAATAAAGAAGATTTTATTTAATTTTTCATGCCATTTTTTATTGTTTCTTTTTCTTTTTCTCATATATATTTCCACTTCAGCTCTATTGTGTTACAGTTTCCAGTTGAAAATCAGTAAAGCGTACCAAAAAAAAAAAAAAAAAATGAAACAAGAACTGTGGCCGAGTTTCAGGAGTATATGTATGTATGTGGTGTGTACAGCACGTTTGCAGCAACATATTGTTTAAAAACCATTACTAGAGCTCTTCGTTTTTCTCTCTTCTTCTGCTTCTTCGCCCACTTTCTGTATTTAAAAACCAATTGTTTTTAACCTTAATTTGCATATTAGCTTAAGTGATTGCCTGGCCATTACAATAATATTTCCATTTTGGCCCTCGCTTTTTTATACAAATTTTTCGTTTCTTTTTTTTTGTTACAGAGGAGTTTTCTTTTTTTTTTGCATTTATTTTACGCCTGGCATCCATTAATTTGCCACAGATTTATTGGTTTTTTATTGCATACTTTACTTCCTGGCTGTCTTTCCTCTTTCCTGGTTTTTTTTTTTTTGTTCTTCTTTGTGTTATTGTTTTTAAGCTTTATAATTTGTCACCGAGTGTTTTAATGTTTAACAAATAATAATAAATGCCATTGAGAGCACCATTACACTCTCATACTCACACTCACACTCACTCTTAGTTTCTTTTTGTTTTGTTTTGATAGCCTGTTATATTATTAAGCTGTTTCCGTTATAATTTTAATGGCTGTGTTGATTTATTTGATTTTAAATACTGGGTTTTTACTTTTTGACACTCTCACACACACTCTTACATTCTCTTTCGCTTACATTTGTTATGTTTTGTACACACTAATTTCATAACCGATTTATTTGCTGAGTCTAACACTCTGCCCTTCTGTCTCCCTTTGATATTTGTTATTTAACCGAGTGACCATGAGTTCATTGTAATTAAGACGTTGGTTGCTTACTTTTGTTTCACAAACTCTCTCCCAGATTTTTAATCTCTTCCGATTGGTTGATTTCGTTTGGTTGTTGTATTGTCGATACGCTATACTTTCTAATTTGTAAAGCATACATGCACTCACACTAACTAACTAACGTTAGATCTCTTTTCATACTCTCGCACTATTGTTCGGTAACACAAAACGCAGAGAGAAATCGTATTGTTTTTCGAAGCGCACACACACTCACACCACTAAACTTTTTAGCTGCCTAATACTCGTATGTGTGGGAATGCAGTCGTTGGTGCCTGTGACGTATACTCGATAAATAATTACGAAAAGAAAAATAATCATACGCCTTAGGGGTACTAAATTAAGTGTTTACCATGGCCAGCATTAATTTCGAAACGAAAAGACATCAATGTTTTAATAACAGTTATAACGGTAAAAAATAAAAGAAGAAACTCAACAATGTGTGACCATTTAAAAAAACGAGTTGATTTGTTATAAAGGGTGATGCATTTATCGGTTTCAAAAGAAAGGTTAAATAGAACGCACATCAAGCCATGATTTCGTTGAACTATTTGTTTTCTTATAAAGCACTGACCTAGTCTTGGCCAATTATTCAATAGAATACATACATACATAATTGGTCATTACAACCCTTTAGTCAGAATTACAACCTAGTTTCTCACTTCAATAGAATGCCGCTGTATTAATTGCAGCAATTGGTTGTTTTCCAGCACTTTTTCCCATATTCAATAGGGTATCTCGTTTAAAATTTGGGGAATGTTGGTTTTCTAATGTTCCAACGTAAAGGGAAGTATTCGCTTAGTTACGTTGTTTGACGTAGGCCCATAAAAAAGTCTAATGGAAGCAAATCGCATTGTATGAGTGGCCAATTAATAACAACAAATCACGAAAATACACTTTCTGGAAATTTCTTACACAATGAAACCAATATTTATCCTTTTGTGAGGCTCGAGGCAACGTGTAATTTTTATAATCCGTAAATTTCACAATTTTTAAATGCAGAAGTGGTCACAGCAGTCTGAATTAATTGCAAAGGTTCTTTCAGCGCCATTTTCTAAAAAAAAGAACTGCTTATTGACTGCCTTTAGACTATAATATGCATCAAATAGTCATGTGTTTTCGAATGCAATAGCTGTTTTACAGTTAAAGCTGATATCAGTGAGCCCCGCATGCTATAGTTTTGGTTATTGACGTTTAACCACAGGGAAGAATGAAGGTATAAACACATAGACGACAGACAACAGTTCGGCAGCTCGACAGAAAATTCTTATAACTGTTTTTTCTGCCATAGCCCGACTGCTTAAATTTTTTGACAGCAGAGCAGAAACTTCAATAATTTTCAAATTTGAATTTAAATATATTTTCAGTGTTGTCACTATCAGCTTTTTTGTACCCAAAAATAAACTCACTTATGAAAAAACCGCACACAAAAAACATTTATCAAATGAATTCAGATACAAAATTGAATCTATAATTCTATTTTATATTATGAATACATTGATTGCATTTGATTTCTTAATTTTAGAATTGTTCTTTCTCTTCAATAATACAAGTATTTTTAGCTGTTTTTTATTATGATTTTATGTTGTATTGGCTTCACTAATTTGCTTTTAGCTGCTCACAAAAATAGAAAATATTTTAATTTGGGCAGGAGCTGCTTAGGTTGTTGTCTTGGCTTTTTCTGTTCTGCCTTCAATATAATCGTTTTCATATAAACGTGTGTATTCTATACTTGGCAGCTTTCTGTTGTCTGTCGTCTGTCGTCTGTCGTCTATGTGTTTATACCTTTAGAAACAAAAGAAAATTTTGTTTGGAAAATCCAGCATTGAAAAGCTGTTGCCCTAGCATCCACTGAGCATGTCTATGGTGTATTGAATAGTGAAACGTCTTTACTGAATGTGTTAGTTGCTTAGATCTCTGTGAAATTGATAAATTCGTATTATATGCTCCACTCTCACTGACAGAAGCGATATTTTCGGTCGGTCATGTACATTGAAATTATGCACAAGGCTGGATAACAACTAAAATGCTTAAGTGGGGACTTAAATCGCCCTCTAGTGTGCGACAAATGCCCGCCAGCATAAATTTTGTCTCCAGTTTTAAATATTTTTACGCTTTCTTCGATTACTAAGCGATTTATGTTTGTAAGTTTAGTTTAAAGCCCTTTAAAGCATTTCTCACAGGCTGTAATAAATTCCAGGCTGAATTAACATTCGACTGATTTCGTTGTCACCGTTCTCTAGTAAGTAGTGTGTTGGATTATTAGGCGTAAGGCCTCGGTTCAAACTACAAGATTTCTGGCAAAAACTCTGGAGATTAAATAAAATTGCCATAAAAATGTTTCTCAAAAAAACTGTCCTTCATAGCCAACTTTAAACTGTAGATTCCGCCACTCATGGATAAAAATTAAAACACACAACATAAATGGTGTGAGAAGCTAAGTTCGTAATCCTGACTGTATGTATATATGTATGTATGTGATTTTGGGAGTTAAAGGTTAGAAGGAGAACAGATTGAGGAGTTTCATCAATGATTTGTAGGTGGAGGAATTCAGCCATGAAACTAAATGCTTGTGTTTTCAACCAGACTGGCAGTATTAAGACCACTAAATGGGTAACCCGTTATTATAACTGCAGTTTTAATTTTTAATTATTAAAATTTCCTAGAAAAGAATTATTAATACGACTTATTTAGACAAGATATCTCAATTTAAAATCTCCCTTTAAATTGCTCTCCATTTGAATAATTCAATTACAGTCTACATTTAACACATACACACGTACTCAATTTTAACAAGCCATTAAACCCCTTTAAGTAAAAAAATACTCTCATAGGTAAGATTACAAAAGAGAGAGAGAGAGAGAGAAAGAGATAGAGTATGTGTGTGCACAAATATTTTTTGGCTCAGGATACAATAATCATGCAGAGGAGGCCTTATTTACAACATAATTTGCCTCAACAATATTGCACACAACAAATTTAGCACAACGATAACAATTGATTTCGTTTTCCTTTCCTTTTTGGAAAGGAAGAGAGGATTGAGAATAAAAAGCAATTTAGTTTAGGAAAATAATAAAAGTTATAAAAAGAGAGAGAGAGAGAGAGAGAGAGAGAGAGAGAGAGAGAGAGGAAGGGGGAATATAAACACAATACATGAGTATTATTAAGATAAACTAACGTTATTATTTAAACAAGAATGTTTAGAATGCAAAGTTATAAAAAAAGACATAAAATACACACACTCACACAGAGGGAAAGAGTAGAGGAGAAAGAGAGAAATAAATCTTATATTTCCAATTTTCTAAATTTGCAAACATTTTCAAATTTACTCAATGAATGTCGTACAAATTTTTTCATTTTTGCTTCCAATTTTTCCCCATTTTTTCTCTCCTCTCCCTCCTCTCTCTCTCTCTCTCTCTCTGTTGATGATTGCTATACTTTTGCTCTGTGTTGTGTGTTCACTTTGTATAACGGATAATATTAGTTCTCTTTTTTTTGCCTTATTATTGTCATTGCTGTTGTTGTTGCTGCTGCTTTTATTTGTATTTCATTTCTTACTTTGCTTTCTTTCTTTCTTTATTTCATTGCCATTGTGTATGTTTAAGGAATATTAAATGAAAGAGCAAAGCAAAAAGTGTAGGAGGGGAAGGGAGGTGAGTTAAAGAGATAATGTTGATATTTATGCTGTGTTGATAAACATACACAGACAGACTCGTGCATAAAATCAATTTACAGTGTGGGGGCAAACTATACGGAGTTTTCTTGGAGCATTTGAAAACCAACATTCGTCAGGTTATTGTATACCGTACATTCCGTCTAAAATTTGTCAAATAATGGCAAGGCCAATGACAAACAAAAGCTTAATCGTTGAAAAGCTTAAGCTTAAGATCAAATTTTACAAGGTATTCCGTACGCTTCATTTATACTTCATTTATTTTGGGTTTGGAAACTTCTAGAATTCCGTTGTTGATTTGTTATGGTACTTCTCGTTATTGTAGTATCGTTATTGTTTGTTTCTCTTGTTCTTGTTTTAGTGTTTGTTTTTTTTTCATGATGATTCATTCAAATAGTTTTCTCCGCCACTGTTTATAAATAACTATTCAGGCTTTGGCATGCATAGCACACATAACATATGCTCATCTTTGAGAATTTCTATAAACAAATATTGAGAATAGACTCTCTCCTATGCACACAGGCATATACACTCACACACATATGCTTACATAAGTAAACTCTCTCTGTGTGTTCAATATGCACACACAGACATTTAGCAAACACTGAACTGAAAGAAAGTATGCAAGCAATGAAAAATATCAAAAAATGTTGCAACAAAAACAACAACAGCAAAAATATTCATTTTTACTGTCTGCTGCTGCTGCTGTTGGTAGTCGTTGTTGGATTATTATCGAGACTAAGAAAAAAAAACGAAACAAAAAAAAAGAAAACGAAAGAAAAGCGAGTAGAAAAAGTATTCGGCATAAGTACATATGTATGTATGTGAGAGTGTTTGTCTAACAAATGCACATTTTTATTAGAATTTTGTTACACTCACTAACAAACAGATACAGACACATACCGATACACATAGTACATACATTTTATAGAGAAATTTAGAGAGAAATTCCTCTACAGTAGTTGCCAGAGTAAAAGACGAACATGTACGTTGTTATTGACCAACATGTACGAAAGGGGAGACAGAGAGAGAGAGAGAGAGAGAGAGAGAGAGAGAGAGAGAGAGAGAGAGAGAGGAGAGAAAACTGAGATGAAACGTAAAATTATTTGTCTGCTGCTATTTTTTTTCTTTTGCATACAATTTAAAACAAATTTTTTCTTCTTTTTTTGCACTTCTTCTCTTTCATTTTTTTTGGTATAAAAAAAGGAAAAAAGGAAACAAAATAAAGAGGAGATCAAATGTTAACAGAATCAAAGTTGCTGCTTATGATGCAAATGCAATTGGTAGCAATATCCAGTATTAGTAGTAGCATTTGTAGTTGTTGTTGTTGTTGCAAACATTAAAGCCAGAAAACTACCTAATGTTGTCGTATTATAGCGACACACACTTATACACACATACACTCTTACATCCCGAAGAATTTCGTTTGTAGTGAGTGCAAGTGTATCATGTATGCAAAATCTCTTAGCAAAACCATCTACATACATACACTCACTCACATATAAAGACATACACTTTGTGTCGAATGGCTAAAGTAAAGTTTTGCAGATGAGACCAATTTGTGTAATAGAATTGCATTTAAAAAATATAATTTCAGATAATTTCTATTCCTCCTCCACCTCCTCCTTGTTCCTATTTCCAAAGCAGCTACACAAGGAGAGAGTGAAGTAAAGAAGAATAAACTAAAAAAATACAAAAAAGAAATGAAAATAAAATGAAATAAATTTCTATTTTCTCTCTCTGTGACAGTTTTAATTGGTTCCAAAAAAAAATAAGAAGAAGAAACACTAGAAGAAAATTTTTACCAAAGAATTTAAAATTAAAATTTTTTAAATTTTTTAGAAACAAAAGATTTAAGAAACGAATGAACCACAACATAGGGGCGATACAGTAGTAGAACAGATGTATTCGAAATCGTGTTTCAAACAGAGTTTATTCTGTCACACCAGGTTCTAGAAGTTGACAGCATGAAATTGTAGAGCATACGGAAAATTGTACCACCAGCGTTAAACTCTAAGGCTCTAAGCAATAGAGGAAACATACGAGGCTGTTGCTAAGGGATGTTGAAGTCACAATAGTCTAGAAGGTATTGTGTTGGCTTGTTAGGCACAAGGCCGTAGTTCAAACCAGGTTCTAGAAGTTGACAGCAAGAAATTGTAGAGGATATGGAAAATTGTACCACCAGCGTTAATCTCTAAGGCTCCAAGCAATGGAGGAAACATACGAGGCTGTTGCTAAGGGATGTTGAAGTCACAATAGTCTAGCAGGTATTGTGTTGGCTTACTAGGCACAAGGCCATGGTTCAAACCCTAGCTCAGACGTCTCGAATAAAAACGAAAGACAAAAAAAAACTATTTCCCTTGGCAACTACCTCTCAGCTACCTATACTTACTAAAACTCTAAGAATAAATTGAATTGCCACTAAAAGTTACCCAAAAATCTATCATTCGCACTCGATTTGAAACATCTCTCGTGGTTATAAATTAACACACATATCATGGATGCTAAGAGAAGTTAGTTTGTGATCATGACTAAAGCGTTGAAGTAACCAATTAAGTACAAAAAAGTAAAAAATAATTAATTTTCATTAATATATCTCTTAGGCTTACACAAAATTAAAAATTTAAAGCCTATTTTCAGGAGCTAAAAGAAATATTTTTCCCTGCATATCTTTAATTGACAAAAAAAAAAGAAAATAATATTTTTTATGGAAAATATTGGCAATTTAAAATTGATATTCTATGTTGTAATTATTGTTGTTGTTGTAAAAATGAATAATTGAAATATTCTTTTACAATTTTGTTGTTTGCCAACCATGCAGACACACATATGCGTGTGTTTGCATGTATTTTTAATAGTGCATGTAATCAATTATTTTGCCATTAAATGTACATTTTCCAATTGAATAAATAAATTGACGGATTTGGTTTGGTTAACTGGCGCGAGACAGAGAGAGCGAGAGAGAGGTCTATTCATTTTTATTTTCTGCTTCTTTTTGCTTTCGTTTGTTTGTTCGAGTATAATTGTTTTTTTATTTGTTTGTTATTGTTATTGATGGTTTGTGGTTTATTGGGTTATTATTGGAAATAATAACAGTGCTCAAACACAGTGTTTACATGTAACTGTATATCTCGCCCTCTCTCTCTTTCTTTCCCTCTTTTTACTCTATGTGTTGTCCGAATGTAACTGGGGATACAGATTTCTTAACAAGAATTTTAAATTTATAAGCTTATTAAACAATTATGCAAGAGTATTTACTAAGAAGAGAGAGCGAGAGAGTAAGGTTTTTTAACTGTTTAATCATCTCATTATCCTTTACAACCCTTGTCAGCAATGTATGCATGAATGATGAATGATTCATCATCATCATCATTATCATTGCAATCATCATCATCAGCATTATAATTATCAATAATTTTAATAAATATTTTATAAAATAATTTAAAAATCGTGTAAAGCTGTAGACCACAGCATTTTATATTAAAACATACATACATGCATAAAAGCAAATAAAACTACGCGAAAAATGAAAATAATACATGAACAAATAACAGCCATTCAACCAGCCAGCCAGCCATCCATCCATTTATCTGTCCATCAATCCATTCAGTCAACGATGAATAAATGGTTGGACAAAATTACAACAACAATAATGTTAAATTGTATGTCATGTCGCTGCACTCGAAACATATTTTTTAAATATTCAAACGCATAGCAAAACAGCATATGGGTAAGCCATTAAAAAATAAATAATAATTAAAACATTAAAAAACTTTCGATAAAAATGTTTTCGATAACTTTATATTTTCTATAGATAATTATCGATAACTTTTTAATTTTATATAAAATCTTTCGATAACTATAAATTTTGACAACCTAAATTAAAAAAGTTTTCGATAACTTTATATTTTCTATAGATATTTATCGATTACCCTTGAATTTTATATAAAAACTTTCGATAACTGTAAATTTTCATAACCTAAATTAAAACAGGTTTCAGTAGCCTTATGTTTTCTATAGACAATTATCGATTACTTTTGAATTGTATATAAAAACTTTCGATAACTTAGAATTGTCATATCCTGAGCAAAAAAAAAAAATTATCGATAAGTTAATATTATCTATGAAAAATTTTCGATAACTTGTAATTTTGTATAAAAAAACTTTCGATAAATTTGGGTTTTTTAATCATGAATTGCAAAAGATTTCGATTATATCATGTTTTCTATAGATAATTACCAATAACTTTTAATTTTATACAAAAACTTTCGATTACTGTGAATTTTCATAGAATTAGTTAAAAAAGTTTCCGATAACCTTTTTTTACGACATAAAATTAATAACATTTTCGATAACTTTCGATCTTTCAAACAGATTTTTATTCTTTCTTTTCCATAAGCTCTCTTTGTTAAATAAAATTAATAAAATTTTCAAACCATGAGCTAAAAAATTTTTTTTCGATAACATTTAATTTTCTAAAAAAAAGTTCAGTAAGTTTTAATTTTCTAGAGAATAGTGTCGTGTTCAGGAAACCTAAATTCAAAATAAGTTTTGTTAGTCATTGAAATACCCATATTTAAGTATCCCGGATAGGAAAGTTATAATGACGAGAGAAGAGAGAAGAGAGCTGTAAAGGAAGCCCTAGTCGTAAACTGCAGTTACATTTACATTAACATTGATGATGTGACCATATTTCTCATATAAAATGACAGTTTAATTAATTGTTGAATGTGAAATAGTTTTTAAATTATTTTCCCTCTCCTCTTTTCTGCTATTTTCCTCCATTATTTGATGTTTAATTTTCTCTCTCCTTCTCCTATGTTTTATTGCATTGCAACTGGTTTTTAATATTGTTGCTGGCTGGCTGGCAGGCTGGTGTTGTGTTTATAGTCCACGATTATTAATTTTTATTTCCAATAATTATTTCTAATGCTGCCAGCCACTTAAATTTAATGTTTCACGAGCAATTTAAATGAATTTGATGTTTGAATTTCTACTATTTTTTGAAAATTTTCATTATTTTTCTCTAATTCTTATAATAACAGTTTCTAATAGAAGAAAATGTTATAAAAAACTGTAGAAATGTTTGATTTCCGGGCATTTTGACCATCTTTTTGAATTGAAGTTCGAAAACTTAATTTCCAATAATGAAAAAATTGTGTTTCTTTTATCGATTTTAAAAGTTTTATATTTGATTTTAACATATTTTCTGGCTACTAAAGGTTTTAAATTTGAGTTTCGAACCTACGTTCGAATTTTCGAACATGAGAAACATCGTAATTTTACAGATTTTAAATATTTTGGGACTAATTTTACGATACTTTTAGCTATTTTAGCGTCAAAATTCACTTTTCCCAACTAAGTTCGAATTTTCGAACATGAGAATAACTGTATTTTGACGGGTCTTAAGTATTTTGGTATTAATTTTACGATACTTTTAGCTATTTTAGCATCCAAATTCAATTCTCGAACTTTTCAAACTCAAGTTCGAATTTTCGAACATGAGAAAATTGTATTTTTTATGATACTAAAGAGTTTTAAACAAATTTTATTAAACTTTTTATGGCTTTTGTATTCGGATTGATCTGCAGAACTTTCGAACTTAAATTCGAATTTTCGAAAATAAGAAAAAAACATTTTTTATAAAATTTGTATAGTTTTTGTTTCATGCTTTAAATCGATATTATTTAATTTCTTTTTGGTATTTAAACCTTAATTACGACCATAATTGAGTTACAAATTGTAAATTTATTGGGTAATTTGTTTTAGCATTTGGCTTATGCAACAGTTAAGTCAAAATGTTTTATTTTTGCATTTTGTTAAGTCATCATGATTTTCATTCATGCTTTTGTCTAAATGAATAGCCAATATATTGGTTAACCTAGCCACACAGCTTTATTTTAAATAGAAAACAAGAGAAATAGCTATTCATTCATTACTCTCTCTCTCTACTGCGTGCTCTTATTGATGATGAGCAAGAGTAAAGAAAAAAAATGTGGATTTTTTTTTCTTTTTATTATGAGATTTTCTTTGGAAAATGGAAAAAATCCATTAAAATAGTGCAATTGGCCTTTTCGTGTTGCCACTATCCTTTGGCAGGATAATAAAACTTTTATTCTCTGCCTCTCTCTCTGTCTCTATTTCTGCTTCTACTCTTTAATAGTGAAGCTATCTAGAGATGTTGTAATATTATTTGCTTTACGTTGGCTTAATGTGGATCAACATTTAAGTGCTGCAGCGTTTTGGTTTAAGTTTCAATAGGTTCACAACAGACAGACAGACAGACATACACTCGCACACAAATCACGTTGCTATGCCACAAGCTAAAGGGGCGAGGTGCTGTTGTCTGGTTTTTAGCTTTCCATTGATGCAAAGTGAACTCTCGAGCGCATACACACTTTCGTTGCACAGTGTGTGGGGGAGAAAGCCAAATAGCCAAACTGCCATTCATCCATTCATTCATTCACTCTTGCTCTATACGTCATTTGCTCATGCTTTACTTTATTCATTCATTCATTCATCCATCCATTCATTCATTCATTCCTTTGGCCAGCACAAGTAAAACTATCCTCGTAAATACGTGGCAGGACTCATTGCTACTCATGCTAACGGGGTTATGCTCTATTCAGCCATCGAGCTTAAGTGCTGTTGGCAAATTTAAATGTG
Organism: Sarcophaga rosellei; assembly: GCA_930367235.1. Lineage (NCBI taxonomy): Eukaryota > Metazoa > Arthropoda > Insecta > Diptera > Sarcophagidae > Sarcophaga > Sarcophaga rosellei. The sequence goes on along the minus strand of OV884020.1, from coordinate 5,468,620 downwards.
TTTCCTTCATCTACCCCACCACTCTACTCTACTCCACTCTTCCGCTCGCCAAGTGCTGTAATGCTTATGGCTTTTCATTTAAAACCCCAAAAAGATTTTCTTTTCCAACTATTGGGTGTTAAACTGAGCCCAAAAGGTAATACAGTCCGGCAGATATGATATGTATGCAGCTGTGCAAAAGCGGGGGAGAGAGTTGAATCGCATTTATAATCTACCGCATACGAAATGCGATTGCGGATGTAATTACCGTTACTTAGCACACCTTTAATACTGATTTTCATTCGAAATTAAATTTTCGAAAAATAAATGAATGGCTCAGCAGCAGCACCAGCACCAGCAGCATCAAAAGAAAAGTTTGGAAGGGGGGTGGGCAGCGAAACGCATCAAGAGAATATTTTAAGCTGGGAGCAGAGTAAATGATGGCATCACGGATTAAACAAATCAATTACAGAATTCAGGAGCTTGGCCTCCATTGTAAAAGACAGACAAGTTTTAAAAAGAGTCTAAAAGGCCAGCTTAAAGACTTTTAGAAGGTATTCTAATCCTATAAGTTCTAGCAGCATTTAGAGTAGGTATCACATGATCTATTTGAAGATTTTAGATTGTCAAATCCCCTTCTCCTAGAGTGGCTAACGTGATAAATAAGAATGTGTCTCAGTATCAATGTGATACTCTTTAATGTCAGGCAATTAATTCAAAATTGTTCCAACTGTTTAAGACTCCGGAAAGTGTTTTATCTCTTTCTAACTTCAAATTTATTTAATCTACCGCCTTAAGCTTTTTTTAACACCCAATAAACAGCTTTCGCACCTTACGGTTAAACTGTTTTGACTCCGTTTTTATTTGTTTCTTACAATTGCTCAATTGCTAGAGGTTTACTCACACACACACTTCCTTATTAATTTTTTTTTTATGCTCCTTTCTGATTATTACGTTCCATAATGTTGTTCTCTCTTGTAACTCTTTTAAACATCTCCTGCATTATTTTATTTGTATTGCTCTCCTCTCTTGCAGTACTGCTCTTTTTCTCTGCCTTTCTCTCGCTGTGTTTAGAATAGAAAAATACTGTGTTTGTGCTCTAGTAATACGGAATTTGTAATAAAAATTACGTTACGTTACGTTACGATACGGTACTCTGTTATTGTTGTTGTTCTACTTTTCTTTGTTTCATTGTTTTTGTATTGTTTTCTTAGTACTCGGTAATCCATATACCCTCACTCACTTATTATGAATAATTGTTGTTGTTGTTGTCGTTGTTTATATTATTACTATGATACTCTCTCTTGCTTGCCATGGTTATACGCTAATAAATAACCGGTTGTATTAAAGAGTACTTTTTTATATTTACAGTTTAGAAAGTGAAAATGAACATTAAAACTCGCTCTCTCATTCTCTATTTGTATGTGTGTGTTTCTTGTTTCCATAAAATTTTTTCCGTACTATTTTAAGTGTTCGTACGGTTGTAGCTGCTACTGCTGTTTGTTTGTGTGCGTGTGTTACGACTTTGAAACTTTAAATTGTTGTGTGTGTGTGTGTATTGTTTATACCGTATCAGTTTTAGTTTTTATTTTAAGTTTTTCAATTACAATGACTCCTTTAGCTATTGCATGTTATAAAATTAGTGTCTGGCAGATAGTGAGAGAGAGAGAGAATAAATGAGAGAGCGTGAGCTTAAGTGTATTGATATGAGTGTATAAATGTGTATTTAATGTTTAGAAGTCTTATTTCGTTTGGTTTTACGTGAGTAATTGTGTTTATTTCTTGATTACTAAAGAACTTTCCTAGAGCAGGAATTTGGTGTTAGAGATGGCAATTATTTTTTTTTATAAAGAAACGTTTGATTTCAAGGCACACATTTGCTTTAGTAATTATTTTAAGCTCATTGTGCTCAATGCATGAAATGATAAAATCAACAAAGTTACAGTTTTTGTTGTGATTTCACTGCACAATGAACTTTTATTGGTAGAATCAGTACAATTTAAGACGAAGCTCAAGTTTTAAGGAATCATTTTTGATTTAAAACTAAACTGGCACTAGATAGGAGGGAGAGTTTAGCATAAAAATTAATTGAACATTACAAGCGAAGAGAGGACCTTAGTGTAATTCATGTTGATACGTAAAGGGATATCCAAACTCGCATAAACCCATGATGTTTGAACCCTGCAACGTACATACTTATGTATAAAATAGTCATTTAAAGGATCGTTTAGTTCCAGCATTCGATCAATTTGTTCGATTCATCTGACAAATGATGGTTTTTATGCTTCAACTTTAGCGTGATTGTCGGCAATGACATGGTCTTTGATTTACTCGAAAGAGTGTAAAGTCATATGGTTTCCTATCAAGGGATCTTTTTAGTCAATTGATTGGTATCAGAAGGAGAGATTATTCTACCTGCATATTACTCATGCAATAATACGAAAATGGGTCTTATTGTATGGTTCGTGGCGATGGCTGATTGAAATTACATACCGCTCAGTTCACTATATTTAAGAAATACAGACCAATTGCACTTGCAGACCATAATACACATCAAATAGTCACTTTTTCGAGCTATAATGGCTTTTTTGCAATCACTTTTTGGTCGTTAGAGCCTAATATGGTATAATTTTGCTTGTTGATTTAACCATCGAGTGAGGTATGAGCTTCATTGCTGAAAAAAATTTTGTTCAAATAATTCGCTTTGATAGCCAAGGACACTACAATTCAATCGGCATATCTACATCGCTGTGAAGTGTTAGCCGGCTGCCATTTTTAAGTGAGTTGGCCTATGTATGACTAGAGGTGTAAGTCCACAAGCCAAATACATCATAAAATAACAGCAAAGTAAGGCCAATTGCTGAGGATATCATGGAATCGATAAATTCGGATTGGGGGACACATATATGCTTAAACTACTTTAGGCAGCTGGCATCACCATAACGAAAAATGGATTCCACTCTATCAGCCAACATTATCTTGAATCTACGATTATAAATCAGTGCGGGATTTAGAGGTTCTGTAATTACCAAACGAAGTGCTTCCTTCTAAAGTAACACAATTCTAGCCAAGATGCGAATTATATCCCCGAAGCATACATCTTCATATAAATTCTTAGCTTTATTATGATTTCTGTGACCTTAGTTGTCTAGCTACGCATAATTTCTACGTCTATATACTGCTTTATAGCCTTCGAATGATCTCTTGGCCTCTAATAGAAGCCATAATAGAGGGTATGCATTTGTAATGATCGGCCAAATAATCATATAACATACATGATAAAACAGTTTACAGTCTAAATTCCTTGTTCTACCTAAAAAGCTGCAGTAAGGCCTATATATGTTACCCTTGCCATTAAATAAGAATTTATTTTTAGCCTGAAAACCATAATTTTTCAATATTAACACCTTAAATAGGCCTCGTAACACAAAGTAAAGCAATTTTGAATATAAATTTCGAATTTGATCGTAGGCAGGCAACTCCCCCTAAATTTTTAGGAATTTTTTTCCTGGTGGGGCAACAAAAAACCACTAAAAATATTCACGTAATCTCCTCCTATTAACCTAACTTTACCTTGAACCCTCTTCTGAACTCAAACTCTGTCCGCATGATAAATTTATTACTCCACACACCACTTATCGAGTCTCTTAATGCGTCATCATCAATGGTAATCAAGTGTTTTACCATCTCTAATTAAAATCCAAAAAAAAAAGAAAAAAATCAAATTGCGGTACATTTTTTTTTTAATTCTTTTCCGTTCTACATATGCTAAGTATGCCATTGTGTATGTATGTGTGATGTAAGTGTGCGTGTGTGCGTGCTCAGTTGTACTCGATATTTAGTTTTTCTTAAAAGTTTTTCTCTTAAGGATTTTGCGTGTTTTAATAACAACAACAACAAAATTACGGAGAATTTCTTTAATTTTTATTTGTTTTGAAATGGGAGAGAGCATTAAAAGAGAGAGAGAGAGATGAGAAATCAGTATATAAAACCAGTTTTAATTTCATTCAAGAAAATCTAACCGTAATACACACACTTGTAGACGTATACTTGTGAACACGCACACTCACACATTTATCCATGATACCGCCGCATTATAATTTACAGCAATAGCAACGCATTATTGACATGCAAAATCAACATTCAGTTCAAAGTTAAATGGGATGCCAGACTGTTTTTTAAAGGGAAATATGGGGTTTAAAGGGAAATTTAAAGGGATAAGCCCGAGCAATAGAAGAAACCCAAGTTTAAAGTTATTTTCTGTGTTTTTTTATATTCTTTTTAAATTAATTTTCTTCTTTTTCTCTTCTTATTATTTCAGTTTAAAGAAAAAAGTGGCATTTCTTGAAACAGTTACGGTCGCAGTTTTATCAGCGGAATCGACGTCCTAAAAAACGGTAAGTCTTGTTGTGCTATTATTTCCCTACACTGTATAGATCATGTATATTTAGTGTTTAGTGTATTATAAGCCATATTCCATAAACCAATCAACTTTTAGTCTCAAATATATTTAAATTATCTGTATTTAGATGAATATTTGACCTTGTGTGAAAGATATTAGTACATATTTCCAATTCGCCATCCCGACCCAAGTGTTGTCTGTTTAGCAATCCAACCCAATCGATGAAAAACTCGGGTTTGGCTTTTTTCAAACTCTGAAGTGTGGGCGATTTAAAGAAGGATTCTCGACAAGTTTCGCAGTATTATACGCAAAAACTTTCATTCCCTCCAGCATGAAGGTTTTTGTCTTATTCAGCGCCAAGATAAGAACAATGGTGGACCCTGAACTCCACCTCAGGGGAGGGGAAGTACTATCTCCATAGCAATGAAAGCTGCTGGTCATTGATCAGCGGCTTAGTAAGCTTGTAGAAAACGGCTTCAAATTATTAGATTGTACCACTGATCTGTTCATAGTTATCTCCGGAAATTTTCTCATAGCAACTTAACATTGTATTTGAAAACCTTTCTGAATGGAGAGAAGTAAATGACTTCCAGACTGAGCTCTGGTTCTTCAGCAGAAAATGTAAGATTCCGATAAACTATCCGCCCAGACTGGATGACATTCAACTCTATCTTTCCTCCACCGCTCTCTCCAAACCCTTTTGATGGGAATATATCCCTGATGGAAAGCTTAGCTTGTAAGCTTATGGGATTTCTTTCTCTGTCACGGACTTACGAAGTAATAGCGCAGTACTTCTAACCTGATAGGAAGTTGTTTCGTTATTAAAAACGTTTTTAGATTGCGTCAGGTCTTGTGTTCTTGTTGAGCTTCTTCCAGGGACAACGAAAAACAAACTGCTTTTGTTTAAGCTCGGATTTAAGACCCTTACTCTAGGAGAATCCTTAATTACTTCAACCTCTGTGACTATCTCGTCAAGAGCTTAGAGACTAATATTCCAAGCAGAGACTACTGCAATGAGAAGTCAGATTTTTCTCCCAATTATATGGAAATAGGTGCAAGTCATGGCTATCCTCTTCGTCCTTTTTTGTTTTAATTTCTGCTGTTTTTTATAAAATCTCCATTGAATTCCCATATTCTTTGATGTAAATTCCCCTTTAAATGGCTACACTGTAGTTTGGAATTCCTTATGGCCGCACAGTACATTAGTATTCCTTATTTTCAACACACAGTTAAACAGTTAAACAATCACAGGCGAAGGTGGTGTGTTGGTGGTCAATAAATTGTTTTCTTTATTGAGTTAGAGAAAGAGAGTGAGAGCGAGAAGGGGCAGTAATAAGCCTGTTTTGGAGTTGTTGTGTTGTTGGTCAAGTAGTAGAAACACTTGTGTTTGTGTTTACAATTACATTCACAGTTCAATGGTTAGGACAACACGCTCTCTCGATTTCGTTTTCTCTCTCTCTCTTTCCTTTTAAACAGTTAGTATTTGTTTTTGTGTTACAGTTGTTATTGCTCAAAACACGTTTTATTTTGGCGAAACAACAAAAACAACACAAGAAATACGGAATAAAATAAATGGAAATGTTAGAAAAGCAACAACAACAACAACAAAAAAATAACTTTAATTTCGGTTTCACTTTCTAACTGTGGTTTTCGTTTCTTTGTGGTTTTTTTTTTGGGTCAAATATTCAAATTTTTATTGATTTCGCACGAAATAAAATACCAACACACACACAGACACGCTCTCCACCATATGATATAATAAATATACAGCCTAAGTCCAATATAGTAAATTAAGAATAAAAAGAAAAAATTAAAAAATTTTGGACTCACCTTAAAGGCCTTAAATGAGGACACCACATAGGAAGCACCATCTTCCAGTTCATCGAGATGATATTTACGATCACCATCCATAGAGAATACATAACGGGCACCGCGAGGCAAATCGATTTTTGGCGATATCTTATCGAGTAGATTCTCCAACGAGGTGATGTCACGTCCCGGTCGAAAACGCAACTCGACACCGGGGAAAAAGGGATCACCATTGCGATAGAATACCACACGACGTGCCTTCCAATACGAGAGATTCGAATAACGACTGGCCGCACTCATGGCTGTGTTAATGTGAGTATTTGAATTGAGTTCAGGTCTAGATTTGGAACGTTGCAGAGGTTGGACCGGTGGTTGTTCAGAATTCTCACTCATATTGTCTGGATATTGCAACAGTTGGTGGTGATTGGGTGTAACAGCACCACTGGCCGAATTACTAGCTGCAGCCTGAACGGCACCGCCTCGACTCTGGCGGCCTGAGGTATTGCTGAGACCACCGTTACGCTGGGACCAATAATCATTGGCTGTCGAGCCTAAACTTAAGCCGCCGCCGGCTGCATAATCCTCGTCTTCTTCGTTATCGGAATAGTTGAGATTACGTTGCAAGCGATTACCGTTTAAATTGTTTTGTTTTTGCTGTTGTAAATGTGGTTGTTGTGGTGTTGTTGTACCTGCTGCTGTTGCTATTGTTATTGTTGCATTTAAATTTTGCTCATCATACGGTTGCGTTGGCGACGTATTTGGCGAAACGTCTTGGTCGAGTTGTAAAGCCGCACTAAGTTGTGGCGTTACTCTGCCGCCATCCATAAGTGATGAGTTCTCGTTAGTATAACTTAAAGAATTATTGTTACTATTATTATTGTTGTTGTTGTTGTTGTTGTTATCGTTGTTTTTGCTGTTGTTGTGTTGGTCTTGTATTTCGCTCTCTTCTTGCTGGTTGGACATACTGTAAGAACAACAACAACACAATGACTAATACAAACACAAACAAAAAATCACTTTCACTGCTTGCGGTTGCTGTTGCTGTTGCTTTGGTTTGTTTTGTTTTGTTTGTGTATTGGCTGCTAAGGCTAATGGTCGTCTTTACTCTTTACCGTTATTTTAATTATTTTTATTATTTGTTGCTGTTATTATTGTTATTTACGGTGACGTAAAGTCTCTAAAGCACTTGGCTGTGTATGAACGTGTATGTGTGTGTGTTTCTTCTGTTTAACTTGAAAACTCAACTTAAAAGCTTTCGTTTTGGCGTTTGACGTTTAGAGTTTGGCTTCTGACGTTTAAAGTTTTCTGTTTTATTTCAATTTCTTGTTATTTTTCTTCTTCTTCTTCTTCGTTTTGTTTTCTTTTGAAACTCCGTCTGTGTGTGTTCGTAGACTTTCTTCGATTTGCAGACTTGAAAAGTTTTTCGCGTGCAGACTTTGTTGTTTGTTTATTGCTGTTGTTGTTGTTGCTGCGTTGCTTTATTTTTCTGCTCGTAATAGCGTGTTAGAGAACTGCAAAGAAATGTTTTCACAAGAAAAGTTCTTAAAACAAATAAAAATTGAAAAAGAAGGAAAGAAAATTATTTTCTCTGTGCGTCTAGTTTTAGTTGCTGGAGAATATCTTCTGTAGTACATGTGTTTACACTTTCAAGAATTTTTGTTTGTGTGAAAATTTTTGATTTTCTTTCTTAGTTTTTAAATATTTAATAGGAGGGATGTTTGTTGTTTTATGTGAATGAAATATTTAAAGGCGGTTCAATTAGAATCTGAAACTTTTTAATTGTAATTTTATCAGCTGAAGTCTGGTGGTCTAGTCGTTTGAAAATAATACTTGAAAGTGATTAGAAATTCTTGTCTACAGAGGATTATAGCTTATTATAGTTTGGCTTAAAACCATATGTACTTTGAATGCAAAGTGTTAAACCAAAAAGCCAAACAAACACTTCACTTATGTGTCTTGAATCTTAAAATTGATTCCCTGGTGGAACAAAAGGCATCTACAAACAGTCCTCAAATCTCTTTGTTTCTCTCCATACTTCTCATTCTTCAGATTAGCATTAAACATCCAAGGTCATGTTGGTTTTGACTACCTGCGAGATTTTATCTCTTTTCCTCCTTACACACATACATACATAATTGGCCAATACAACTCTTCATCAGGATTACGGCCTAGCTTCTCGCTTTTCCCTCCTTGCAAAATTTTACTACAGATTGGTTTCGTATTTGTTTTTACTGGAGGGTTCTCAATCTATTTAAATACGCAGAAGATTTCATTTGCTTTTGTTATGATACTTGTTGTACACCATTCGGGAAGACTAAAACAATTTTAAAGAATGAAGCCCAAGTATTCTTCTGCAATGAACCCATCCATACTCGTAATACGATGTTGGTCTGATTTAATACGATTAGTTCAAGATTGTGTAGAGTGACACAATCACAAGTTCCTGTGTTGTTCAACTACCTAAGAGTTATCTTATCGATCTACCATTTGTTTGATTGAAAAGGACATCCGCAGTTAGCTTGGTTTCTTTAGGACTCAAAATATTGGTTAACAATAAAGAAAATGTCACCTTATGCCAATATCGCTAACAATTTTCACAAAATTTTAAATTTGTATCACTGAGCGTATGTGTAATATTCTAAGTAGCAAGATAAATTCATGTTACTCATACGTATTGGAGCTCAGGTTTTGAAAACAGTAAATGAATATCGAATAGTAAATATGTAAATGAACCAAATATTCTTGAAGCTTTACAAGGTAAAAGTCGCCGTGGTCTAGTAAGTAGTGTGTTGGCTTACTAGACGAAAGGCCCGAGCTCGAATCCCAGGTCAGACATCAAAACGAAAATATGAAAAATATTTCTTCGGCCACTTCCTCTCAGCAGATTTCTGGCAAAAACTCTGAGAGTAAAAATTGCCATGAAAAGCTTCTCAAAAAATCTGTCGTTCGGAGTCGACTTTAAACTGTAGGTCCCGCCACTCATGCATGAAATTAACGCACACAACACGAGTGGTGTGAGAAGCTAGGACGTTGTACAATGGGTCAATTCGAACTCCGGGTACTGTACTTGTCACAGTTGACAAGCACACGTCCTCTAACCTAACCTACAAGGTAGTAAATGGAGGAGATTAAATTTAATATTTTCAGTATACTTGGGGAAATTTTGAAACAAGGAATTTGGGTTCTCTTGAAGTCTAGTGGGTAGAATGAGTGCTAATATATATGTACGTGTGGTTCAAATATATACGTTTTAAAGTTTCGACTTGCGTGTGTTTTTTTGTATTCAGATCTCTGCTCTTAATGTCATCTTATATATTTCTGGGCGTATGATCATCATATTCCTGCTGGTCAGTGACAGTAGGATAAGTCGCTGTAGTCTAGTAAGTAGTGTGTTGTTGGCTTATTAGGCGTGAGCCCACGGTTCCAACCCCAGGTCTGACATCTCCAACAAAACGAAATATGAAAAAATATTTCTTCGGCCACTTAATCTCAGCAGATTTCTGGCAAAAACTCTGAGACTAAAATTAAAATTAAAATTGTCGTGAAAAGTTTCTCAAAAATCTGTCGTTAGGAGTCGACTTTAAACTGTAGGTGGTCCAGCCACTCATGGATAAAAATTAAAACACATTATAAGAAACTAGGTTGGAAACCTGACTGAAGGATTATACAGTAATCCCTCGATTTACGTCGCTTCGATTAACGTTGTTTCGATTTACGTCGTCAAATTTTTAGTTCCCTCTAACTTCAATTTACGTCGCCTTTTATGGAACCAACTGCGACGTAACTCGAGGGATTACTGTAACTTTTTTAAGTTTCTTGTTAAAAACATACTACTTTGTAGTATAAGCAATATGAAATTCGATTTACGTCGTTTCGATTTACGTCGCCTTTTTTTGGAACCAACTGCGACGTAAATCGAGGGATTACTGTAATGACCAATTGTGTATGGATGTATGTACATATATATTTCATTGAGATTTACCTCAACAATGACCTGGCATTTCTCCAATGAGAATATTTACAAGTTAATACGGATAATTGTCCAACAGTATTGCATAAAATCAGATTGCCCGCATTGCCATAAGCTACAATTGGTGTGGCTGTACAAAATATAGATTTAATTTCGATGGCCGGTTGACATAGATTTACGATCATCAGATGATGGTACTCGCCGTTGGCATTAATTGTTCGAAAAAAGGGGACATTTTCTTCTAAAAAACTCTCTAAAAAATTAATTAATGGCACTCGTCGTTGGTGTTGGAGATTTTCTTCTAAAAAAACTTTAGTCTGCCCTGATACCAGTGCATTGACATTAATGAAGTTAAGAACATGTTTCTTTAAGGCTTCCAATGATCATTTCCTCATGGTATGATAATATTTAGGAAAATAGCAAAAGTTTTCTCTTACGATTTCTTATGATTCAACATGGACATCCATGCTTTAAATATTTACTTTTGCTAAATAGTGTAAATAGATGTGTGTTCGAATAGTTTTGGGGTGTATTGTATTCGATATTGTTTCCTATTGAATATTGTGAAATATTAAAAAAAAATTAAACAGAATATTGCCTTCAACTTGCCTTGTGTTTTTTGTTTGTTTTTGTTGTATCCTTAAGTGGCTAATTGGTCCGGTGTATTTAAAATTTAAAATGTATAATTTTTATCAGTTTATTTTTTGTTTTAATATTTTTTTTATTGTTGTTTATTTTTAAAATTTCTTTTTATTTTTTATAATTTTTTTCTTTCCTTTTTTATTTTATTTTTTTATTTATTATTTTTTTATTATTTTTTATTTTTCTTTTATTTTTTCTATATTTGTTTTACTATTATTTTTATCGAAGATTTTTTAAAAAATATTTTATTTTTTAATTTTTTTAATTTAAAAAATCCTTTTTCCTTTTTTAAATCTTAGTTCACGTAAAAAAATCGCATCAAATTTTAGAAAATCGTAAACAACGGTAATAATTAACCGTTACTCTCTTTCTTTAGTTTGTTTTCTTTCCTTTTCTTTTGGTTTTTTTTTTTTGCTCTTAAAGATGCCCACAGATAATTGAACTCTTCGACAAACTCATTTGCATACACATATACACACAAATCGGTTTCTTTCTTCTTTTGTTCTTCTTGTTGTTTTTACTTCGTTTGCGTAAATGAATTAGTGTTGCTTCGTTGTTATTGTTATTGTTGTTTGGTTTTTATTATTATTATTCTGTATTGCTTCAGGTTAATGACACTCTCTCTTTAGCCTGTAGAGATAAAACAGTGTTGTTAAGAAGAACGAAAAAAAAACAACAACTGAAAAAAGAAACTTTAATCCTTTGGTAGAGTGGTGGTGGAGTGCTTTTAAAATCGTTTTAAAATTAATAAATTTAACCAAGATTTTTTTTGAACTTTTTTAATCGTTTTTTTCTAACGGAATTTGCAAAATAATGCCCGTTATAGTGTGTAGTACCGTCTTTTATGTTTGCCGGCTGAAATCTTTGTGATTGGCTTGTATTGTACAGTGCCTGGCTATAGAATCGCGTTCATTATTCTCGTGGTTATACACTGAGGTCCGTTATTGTTTCTTGCCTTTCCTTCAATACAATAACAACAACAATAGAAGAAAATAACACGGAAAGCAAAAAGAGCAAAAAAGAAAGTGGTTTCAATGGTTTCTTGTTTCTTGTTGCTGCTGTTGATTTTCTTTCGTTCAATTTTTTTGCTTCTCTCTCTCTCTTCATTGTATGCCATTATGAGTGGCTGCTTAACGTTGCTTCATGTTCTGTTTTTGCTTTATGCTCGCCTTGATGTGGTATTGCGGCATATTATTTTTTTTTCTATTAGACGTTCGTTAAAGCAGTTACTTTGTCGAGGAAATAGAATGTGTATGTGCGTGTGTAAGTGTATATGTATGCCAGTATGTCAGTGTATATGACCCATAATTGTTGGTTGTTTACATTGGCTTGACTCGTAAGGTAAAACAAAAAAGCAAGAAATAATTTTACAAAAACAACAACAACAACAACCTTAGCGTCTACAAACTATTCTAAGAAAATTTTCAAACTCGAATAATGTATGGATATGCTGCACACGTTAAAATTCTTACAACAATTTTTTTTATTACACTGCCACCATTATCACCATCATTCCTTTCTTATCCACTCTCTCTCTCTCTCTCTCTGTGTGTTTACCTGTATGCTTGAAGCATTCTGCCATTCTGTTACTTGCAATTGTTGTGTATTTTATTTCGTTTAAATTGCCCCCTTTACCCTTTTCTTTCGACGACACAAGTATGGGTTCTGACTTTTGTACTCCTTGAGCGGAAGTCACAATTTTTTTTCTTCGTCGTTTTCTTTTTTTTCGTTTCGTTCTTTACCGCTGTTGTGTATTGTCGTCGCTGCTTTAATTGTTTGTTGCTTTGCGTTCCTTTGTGTAGCAAAATCATTTCTTTATAGTGGTGGTGGTGGCAGTCAAGGTGGTAGTAGTTAGTAGTAGTAGTAATAGCAGTAGTAGTGGTGATAGTGTGCTTAGAGTAAAAAGTCGAGTAGAGTCGAGTGTTGTTTCTGTTGTTTCTTGACGTGTGATATTATACGTCGTCTGGCGCTTCTTTATCAACAGCAAACAATCTTTTGTTTAAAATCAAAGCACTATGGGACGAATGCAGCTTTGCAACTATTATCTGAAGCGCTAGAAAGCAACTTCGCATTAAAGCACATATTTTGGACTATGCTGCTGACTAAGTAAGGAAATGTGCTGTAGTCAAACCTGTCTAGCCATGTGATTGCTTGACTTGGAAAATAAATCGTAGTCAAAATAAATCAATTATAACGTGTAGTATGCTTAAAAAATTGTATGCTTTGAGTGAAACTCGTGATTTTTTCCCCATTGTGCATAAACGTCTTGCATGCAAGTTATAAGCAAAACAATCAAAACTAAAGAATTACAAACGATTGAAATAAGACAGAGAGAGAGAGAGAGAAAGAGAGGTAGCATGCGAGCAAGTAACACAATATGAAACTCAGTTTTGTGGTTTTGGTTTCTGTTTTATGTGTCACGTTGCCTTTCTTTATTTCACTAAAGAAACAACAACAGCAACAACCAACGATTTCTTTTTTCCCGTTGTTTCATGTGCTACAGTATGCCGGTTGCTTTTGGCATACATAGTACAATTTTTGTGTAAAAGAGTGCGAGTGAATGTGTGTAAGTATGCGTATACGTGGTGGCCGTGGTGTTGTCATCATCATCACAGTCACAGTCGCATAGACTTGAACAATTGGGGGAGCACAAAAATGATTTTTTTGTGATGGAGAGAAAGAGAGAGAGATCGAGAAAAAAGAGAGTGAGTGGGAGGTAGAGCAAGCGTGTAGGCAAGCAAGTATGAATGAATGAATGACTGAGTTTTGGTGGTTTTTTTACCACAGTCTTCCGTTAGTTTACCTCACCATGCTTTTGTTTTTTTTTTTTTGTTGATTTTTTTCTTCTTTCTCTCGTTGAACCGTCAGGGGGTTTTTTTTTACAGGATGTCAGTTACAGTGGGTCAAATTAATTGCTGCTAAAAACTAAAGAAACAGTGAAAAAAAGAAAAATTTACAATAAAACAGCAGAACACACAAGCACACAATCAAAACCCCCTATGAAAACGTGTCATAAAAAAATTTTAAAAGAAAAGAAACAGCAGAGAAAGAGGACTAAAGGGATAGTTAAGGGGAAGCGAGATAACAGAGAAATTTTTATAAAAATTTCTTGGAAAATAAATACCAAAGATGCCAAATGATGTGAAACTCATAAAAATTTATGATGAATGGTTAGCTATAGTGGATGGCTAGTTGGCTGTATGGTTAGCTGGCTGGCTGGCTGCTTGACTTGACTTGGCTTGTTTATTAAAATATTTTTGAAAGGAATTCTAAAATAAATAGTTTTGCTATTTAATAAACTCTTGTACAGAGCAATAGAGAGACAAAGGCAAAGAGAAAGTGGGCAAGAGAGACAGCAGTTTAAATGAACTTCAAGAAATTGCACTGAAACATGCAAAATAATTGAAGAAAACAATAAAAAGAAAAAAAATTATTAACGTTGTAATGAATCACTTGGGGAATTGCTGAAATAAATTAAAAACTTTTATGACCAACCATTTTATTTTTATTAATCAACCTAATGGGGGCGCAGTCAAATACTTAATTAATGAAGTTGAAATAGAAACTCATAAATTTTCAAGTCGACCACCCACAGAGAAAGAGAAAACAAATTGAAGGAAATCGTAAATTTTCTTTTTAAAATGTAATAAAATTAAAGGTTTTTTATTTAACGAAGCGTATAAGTAATCTAGTTAACCATACTTGAATGGAATTCCACATACGCATTGGGAGAGGAACAATAAAAAAGGAATTTTGGTGACAAAGAGCTCTTTTAATTAGGAAAGGAATGAATTGGAAGTTTCACATTTTATAAGCCAACACACTACCCACCAGACTACGGCAACTTCATCTGTCATTAACGCATTGCCACGTCACCATGGACAGGAATAGCATGCAGCAACGAGTGCAAATAATTTAAATTGGTTCATCAAATGGGTGTTCTACTCGGTACCATGTGCACCGTCCATTCTAAGACTGCCATAATCGTCCTACCCGGAGAATTATTCGTCAAGCGACGGCCGAATTCGCATCAAATGGGGTTCAGCAAGCGATCTACCAACACTCGTAAGCAGACGAAATGCGAGGTCTGTCGAAAACATTACCGATGTCCGTGAAAATAAACTGGATAATCCGTGGACAGGCTTTTTTTGTGTCTGGCATAAGAATTTAGGCTTTCGCTGATCACATCAACTGTATGTCGCGGAAATGCAAGAACTGCCGAAAACATTACCGATGTCAGTGAAAGTGTACTGAACAATCCATGGCCAGACGTTTTTGTGTCAGACATAAGGATTTAGGCTTTCGCGTGGTGACTTGGGCCCCCGTCACCCGTTCAAAATTCAACTGAGGCAACAATCGAAGTTAAATGATCCAAGGCAAAGACGTGTGTCTGCTCTAAAGCTACTTACTCCGATTTTAATTGAAAAATCATGTTCAACAATGGGGCCTGATAGCCGACACATTAGATCTAAGAGCGTTCAATGCGTCCCGAGAGTCACTAACCATGTCATCGGTATCATATTTCTTTGAGTACAACGATGGTCACGGCATCACTGTCAAGGGCAAGCACTATGGGTTGGGGATTACCAACTTGTTTTGGTTTGAGTGGGATGAACGGGACACCAATGCAATATAGTTTCAACAAGACGGCGCTATGTGATACACAGTTCATGCCAATATTGGATATTCTGCACGAGATGAAGGTTTGAACTGGACACCGAGATTGTTCGTTTTAACCCAATTAGACATGTTCTTGTAGGATTTTCTTAAGTAGCAGGCATATGCGAATAAGTCACATAACCACAGCGGTCCTCAAACCAACATAACACAATTCAACCTGATTTGTGGGTCCAAAACATTTCGGAAGCACTCCACTAAACCCCGTCGTCAATCAAATTCAACCTGATTTATGGGTCCGAGACATTTCCGATGCACTCCACTATAGGTCCCAAACATTCGGATGCACTCCACCCATCCGTGGAGGACATTTGAAAGATGTTGTATTCCACACATAGTCGGTCCTTTAAATAAATAGCCTATTGGGCTATTTATCAGAAAGGAAGCCTGTTGCGAGAGCTGAACTAAATTAATTACGCCTGCCAAAGAAAAAGAAAAACAAATCAGTTTCTGTTTTCAATATTTGAATTCATTACGTTTCCGTTTCCTTTTCATTTTTATTTTCAAGTTGCCTATACCAAGCAACCAGTGTGTGTATATTATAATGTGTGTGTCAATTAGCCAATTAACCGAATGTCCTGCCCATTAAGCTTGTCATTGTTTATTTAAAACAAGAAATGCTCACATAAAGCCTCACAAAGGCTTAAATTATTAGACCTCCGAAGACTATTGAACTGGTAAACTCGTTACGTTAAATGAAAGAAGGCAATCCACCAACACTACCAATACCACTTGCTCCAATAACAACCATAAATTTCTTGCCGCTGAAGTCATAAACACCTCAAGTCAGTCAAATGCAGGAGCAGCAGCAGCAGCAGTAGCATATAAAGGCAGCAACAAACATTTCTTTTAACATTTCTGCTTCGAAAAGTAGGAAACTCTATAAAACAGAAAGAAATGCATAGGGAGAGGTAACAGAAAACCACCAAAAGAAACAAAGAAAAAACGTTTAAAGAGTTTCATATGCCCTGGTAGTCGGGGTTGCAACATAAAATGCAACCAAAATAGATTGTTTATAGAGG
The DNA here is from genome assembly GCA_930367235.1 of Sarcophaga rosellei. NCBI lineage: Eukaryota > Metazoa > Arthropoda > Insecta > Diptera > Sarcophagidae > Sarcophaga > Sarcophaga rosellei. The sequence goes on along the minus strand of OV884020.1, from coordinate 5,452,119 downwards.
AGAAGAATACTCGTTGCAACATTTACAAGGTATTGACATAAACAACGATCCTTTAAAAGGAGGAAAACGAAATAAGGAAAAAGAAAAATAAAATAAAAGAGAAAGCCAAAGACAGACCCATAAGAAGTTGCAATATATGTATGGTTGTGGTTATAGCCGCCGCCTGGGCTATAATAAAATATTGGCAACTTATTAAGGACCAACACAGCACAGGTACTGTTTAAAAGGGCAAGGGGGTATAGAGGAGGAAAAATAACATGAAATTGCTTTAAAAATACAAATACACACGCAGATATTCGTACATACAATTCCTTACCGTTCTGCTTGCTTGAATGGACTTTTAAGCTCCTGTGAGTGTTTTCCAGGAAAATTTTGTGAAAGGAAAACTGCAGCTGTCTCAAGAGAGTGAAAGAGAGAGGCAGAAAGAAACCTGAGCAAAACGTGACCAACTGAAGGATTATTCCTCAAGAAAGCCACAATAATCCTTAATCACAGAGATTATAATGCTCTCAGCTAAAGTAGGTTGGGACGAAAATCAAAGGTAATACAAAAGTTGATGCCAGTTCATCTGAGATTCATTTACCTCCAATGTCTCATTCATCAGTCAAGTTCAATGGCACAATTAAAGGCTGTTCCCCTGAACAACAGTTTTTACAAAATATGATCTTTCATCACTCGAATAACTTGACAGTCACATCAGATCATTTTGATTTCGTTCAAGCTGAGCTCAGCTGACGCAACACATCGATCTAAAATAAGGTGGAGAATCCTTTTTCAAAGTTAGACCAGAACTTATTGATCATTTATTATGGATGATGATTGATGGACGATGATTGATGATGATTGAAGCGTGATGATGATTGATGGTATATGATTTATAACAGTCGATAGTTAATGGTTGATAATGATTGATTTTTTATGATTGAAGATATTTTATAATCAATGACCAGAGCTTATTATGGATGATGATTTATGGACAATGATTGATGCTTAATGATTGATGATGGTTGATGCGTAATGATTGATGATGATTTATAGTTTATGATTTATAATGGTCGATAGTTAATGGTTGATGATGATTGATGTTTTATGATTGAAAACAATTTATAATCAATGATTGATAGGACTGATTGATTGAAATCGTTCGAACTCCAAACAGAAAACTCACTGTTCGCGCATTTTAACACAGCGTTAAAGGCCTTTTAGCTGCAGGACTAATCATCAATTATTCTTAAATTATAAAGAACCCGTTTAAACATCAACTTGTCTACATAAAATCTCTTTTAAAAAATCTCTTTCGGATCCTTGAAAAACTTAACTCTGTTGGTCTTATTAATTGCATTGCTGTTGAGTGCTGTCATTATAAATATTTACTCGACGTTTATGCTTCTACAAATTGTATCAACATGTGTGTGCGTTTGTATATGTATGAGTACACTTATCTTTAAATGCCTATTAACAGGGACTCTCTCTATAAACACACATACTTACACAGGTGCATAGCCAACTCAAAGAAATAACGACAAGAAATTTACAAAAGGATACACGGCAAATGTATCAGCAAGTGTGCCAGCAAGTGTGTTGTCACAGTCAACTTTGTGCAGACGGTTAAAATTGTTTTCCTTTTTGGCTGTAAAAAGAAAAACTTAAATTTGAACAGGAGAAGATCTCCGCAAGGGACTTAGTTGTCAAAAGTGTCAGATTTTCTCATTACTCTCGTGTACTTTAAAAATTCTTCAGGGTTTTCCTGAAGATTTGCATGGAGCCCTTTGCAATGGTTGTGATGTTATCTTTATTTCTTGTCATTAATTGTGTTGTTTTACTGTCTCATCATCATCATCTTGTCTTGTGTGTGTGTGCTCTTTTCAATGCTCTTTTCTCTTTAAGCAAATGTGAGTGTGTGTTGCGTGTGGACTTTTGTATGGCTGTGTGTTTGTTTATGCGATGTACATGTGTGTGTGTGTGGTTTTTCCTTTAACGTTTGTATTTTACTTTCCACTATTAGTACTTGAGTAACAAAGAGTATGTCAAACTAACATACATACATACATACATGCAAGCCCATTCATGTACACTACTCTCAGGCACGTGCTGTACTTTGTACAAAAGCAGACCCTTATTTTTCAGCTGTGTGTGTGTATGTGTGTTCGTATGAGTAGCTATTTTGCTGGCAAAAAGCAAAGCAGGTCGCTTAACTAACGTTTTTTTAACCGCAAACTATGCACACAAAGCTTTTCAAACTATTCTGTACACGCATTGTAAAGGAAAGGGTATCATCCAAGTAGACGTAATTCTAAAATTCAAAATGGAAAAACACACTCTTAAAGGGGAACCCTTTGATTTTAAATTGTTAGCAGCACGCTAACCAAAAACAGAAATCAAAAGAAAAACAGATAAGAAAGAAAGAATGAAACAAAGTACCGTTAGCTTGTTGCATTACAAATGAGAGAGAAAAAGTAACCGCAAAACAGAAAACAACCAACAAAGCGCCGGTATAAAGCAAATGTTGGGGGGGTGAGAGGGGTCGATTGGTTAGTTGCATGTCCCTAGATGTTGTGTTGTGTTACGTTGGCTGTTGACCGTTTTGGCTCAAAAACAGCCACTGCCAGCAGTAGTAGCGGCAAGCAGCAGCACAAGCAGTTGCTGCAGCAATTGTTGTTGAAGTAGTTCAAGCAACATTTAAAATTCTGGTGGCCAAACACGCAAAGCTGTTGAGACTGAACTCGTGAGTGAATGAGTGATTGTTTTTTGTTTTTGTTTTTGTTTTCAGTGTGAAAATGTTGTTTCGTTTTTACGGCTTTAACCTGCTTTTTCGTTCTCTCTTCTCACTTTTTACGCCCTTTATCTGTTCCCCAATTTCACGTTGCCTTTGTATGCACCGTTCACAATTAATTTTTGCCTGCTACACACTTGCTTTCCTTTTTTGCCGACGTGCTCGTGTAAAGCACCGGGGTTTGTTTCTCTTTTTCTTTCCTTTTTTTATTAGCAAATGCCTCCCAGTGTTTTAACCTCCTTCCCATGCAATTGTAGTTGCTGTGGAGGTGAGCGTGTAATGACTTCTTTGCTTTCAGCAAAAGAAGTTGTTTGTGGTGTGTGGGTCTGCATCGTTAAGTATCCACCTTAATAGCCTGCAGCTATGGACGTTGCCTTTTTCTTTCTTCCTTTCTTTTTTTTTTTTTTTTTGTTTCTTTCCGGTTTTTCTAAATTCTTATTAAAGTTGGCGTTTTGCGTTTTTGTTTGACTCAGGCTCATAATGAAATTGTAAAATATATGACCACCACTCTTCTTCTAACCAAAGTTGGTTGTTTGGTGGAAAAAAACGAGCGAAAAAAAAATTTGCAGAAAGAAGAAAAATTGGCGCAAAAGTTTTTATACTTCATAAGCCTAATTTTCATTCAAAAAAGAAAAAGTTGGCAAAAAAAAAACAGGAGAGAAAGAGGAGCTAAATGGGCAAACCAAAAGGCAGGCCTTTTTATAAGACTTTATAGGCAAGTATGGCCACACAAATGGTCCTGCAACTGCTTATTGACCTTCACGTTTTGCAAAGTATTCGCATGCAACATGCAGTTGGGTTAGGTTAGGTAAGGTGGCTTGGCTATTCCCTCAAAATGGAAGAGGTCTCACATAGGCCAGCAAATATGCCCTAAGACAGATTTCAATTGGATTTCTGAAGTCTGTGTGGAAATAAGTCGCCGTAGTGTAGTAGGTAGTGTAGTGGCTTATGAAACGACAGCTCCTGGTTCCAAACCAGGCTCAGACATTGCAAAGAAAATGAAATAGAAACAAACAAAATATTCTTTCTACGACTTCCTCACTCAACAGTCTTTTGGCAAAAACTTTTGAGAGTTAACAACAAAAAATTGCCATGAAAAGTTTCTTAAAAATCTGTCGTTCCCAGTTAGACAACATAGGTGATGTAAGAAGCTAGGTTGTTGTCCTGACTAAGTGTTTGTAGTGACCAAAACAGTAAAGCACCTTTTCTGTGATTGTCGTCCTCTTCATGCACGAAAAACGAGACTTATATCCAGGAACCAATGTATGCAGCATCCGATATTCACACTCTTCTGGCAGATTACACTGGTCATGGAAAGCTTATCCCTTCTCCCATCTCATCTCATCCCCCTCTTTCTCTCTCTCTCTCTCTCCTTTTTCTTTCTCTATCCCTTTTCTTTACTTTCTTTCGAGCATTGAAGTCATTGATTGCTTTAGTCAAACACATCGCCTCAGCTTCCATTTTACTTAAAGGCCTCTGGTGATGTCGCGTTACTGTCAAGTTCGTCCCTTACCAAATTGGTGTCAATTTCACAAGACAAACTACCAAAAATGAACAGAAAAAAAACTCGTGAATAAAACTGGCCTGGCCAAGCCAAGCCAAGGCAGCATGTTAACGAGTTAAACTTTTACAATGAGCTTCACTTTCGCCAATTTTGATAAACTTCCTTTGCTTTCGTTATGTCGTCCTTGTTGTCGTCGTCGTCTAATGTGCCACGTTTTTATATTTACTGCGCTCAATAACAGTTTATAACATCGTTAGAGTGTGTGTATGTGTGTAAAAGTCTGTAAAAGTTTTTGAAAACGTAAAACTTTAAACCACACACAGACAGACGTTGGTTCTACAAATATATGGACAGGACAGGATACTTTTTTTTTTCCCCATCAACGAGGTTTATAAACGTTTCCCCTTAGAGTTTGTCTTTTACGGTTGGAAGAGGGGGGGAGGTAAGCTGATATGATAAAACTGTCTAGCCTGCGTGTATGTGTGTGTGTATTGTCGAGAAAAAGTTTTGATTTCCATTTTAATGTGATTGTGATTGCAATTGCGATATTAATGTTGACGCCAAAACGTTTTTCTTTCATTATTTCGACAAACTCTGGTTAGTATTTAAACACAGGAACACACACACTCTCTCTCTCTCTCTCTCTCTCTCTCTCGCTCTCTCTCTCGCTCTCTCTCTTTTTCTCGCTACTGTAAGCGGAGGGGAGGGGAGAGAACAGAAAAAAAATAATTTCCACATTAAATTTGTTGGTTTTCCTATTCGGTGTTTGTGTGTATGTGTATGTGTGAAAGAGATAGACTGTAGAAAGGACACATACATACACATAAACTGTATGGGCATAATACTATATTTCAACGTGTACACGTGGTTGTTTGTAAGTGAAAATTTTTGGTGTCCAGCTTAGAAACCTCATTCATGGCATGTGGCAAAAAAAACTTTGGGAACTCACACACATTCATAGTACATACATATGTATATATATATATGTGTGTGTGATTATTTTGCTGCACATAGATCCCAGGGATGGTTAGCGATTTGGAGAACTTTAGAATTTATTTTCAAAACTTCATTGTCATTAAAGACGAAGTCACCTGGTATTTAGTACAGTAACTGGTGAAAAGTGACCATCTATGGTGAGAAGTGTTGATATTTGCCTTTTCCAGAATAGGAAACTGGTTTGTCTGTGTTTGCTTGTTTTTTTTTCTATGAATTTGTGGTTTTACTTTAAAAGTTACAAAAAAAGAATGTAAGCAGCAAGAGGAGAAGTAGGAGGAGAGGTATAATTAAAATCCGTAATTCCAATTAAATTTTTATCGTTTTAATTTGCAAATGAACACACAATAAGGAATTTTACGGCACTTTTTATAGAAAATTTGTTAAATTTTTAACAAAAAAGAAATTAAAAAAACCATTCAACTTACGCTGTTCCGGAAAGCAATTTCAATAGTCAATTGAAAATTCCACAGCCTTCTCGTAAATTTAAAAGCCTTTGTGAGGACTTTCACGGAAGCTTACACGGAAGCTGATAATGTCAGAGTACTAGTCTTACTTGCTTAGAATCTGCTATCGATAGTAGGTTCAGACATGATGTCGTCACTTTCGCAGAAAGTCAGAGAATCCTTAAATAAGGTGGAGATGGAGTGTAAAAGGAAAATTATATGACAGCGAGACTAGTGCTTAATACTATCTGGCTATTGGCTAATCTAGATACTACGCATAGCAATTGGGGTCTCCGTATTACTATGAGTGAGCGTAATCCAGTAGCCCGTAGTTCATACCCCAGTTCAGATATCTCAAACAAAACGAATTACGAAAAATATTTCTTGCGCCGACTTCCTCTTAGCAGTTTGAGCAGGCAAAAACTCTGAGAGTAAATTGAAATTACTATGCAAATGTTTCTCAAAAAATCTGTCATCCGGAATCGACTTTAAACTGTAGGTCCCACCGCTCATGGAGGAAATTCACACACACAACATGGGTGGTGAAAAAAGCTAGGTTGTAATCCTGACTAAAGGGTTGTAATGACCAATTAAGGAAGTAAGAAAGTAAGTAAGGGTGATGAGGAGTCCAGAATTCAAATCCAATTGTCATGGAAAATGCATTTTAAATCTAACATTCGAATTCAATGTTAAACTGTTCGTCCCTGCACTCATGATTAACAAAAAACTAAGTTGGAATCCTGACAACAGAGTTGTATCACATTGAAATCAAATAACCAAGTCCATGAAAAAGATTACATTCGAACTTAATACCCAAATTGCACCAATTGCCCTACTACAGCTGACACATCCTATTAACTCAATTGATTCCTCCCCTTCTGGCTTCGTGTGAGGAATTAGACGCCGATGTTTAAGCCTAGAGCTCAAACTAGAGTAGCACTTTCCTATTAAGATTATTGTTCAGCAAGCTTACAAAACCATTGGCAGCCATGCAAGCCTCAGTTTTAAAATGTTCTTAATTAGGATGACTAAGCCAAAAGCAAGGTAATTGGGCATCACATGGGCTAAAGACGAGGGATGCTAGAAAACGATGCTGTGTATGGCAAAGATAATTCTGTAGCTTACACTTCGATTTCATTTTGCAAGCAAAAGAAATGCTTTTTAAACATTCAAAAATGTTAAATTATCACACTTAAAGCTTAAAATTTAAAAAATTCATAAAATTGCTCTTCTCTATTCTTCACCTTAATTTTGAAAGAAAAACTGGGCATTTACGGGTTCCATTGGACAGTTTAACAAGCATTCGAATACAAGTTTTTACTCAATTTCTCAGCTTAAATTCACCACAAAGATTGAATTACACACACACAGACAAGGACATACGATTGCACATATTTAAAACACTTTTAAATAGAGTTTCTGTTTATCAAAAAGAGAACAGAGGGGCAGAGAGAAGAGGACAGAGGATAGAGAAATAAAGAAAAAATTCCATTTAAAATGCAAATTGCTTTACCTCCACATTAAATATCCATTTTTATGAAAACATTTCCCTATTTTTTCTCTCTCGCACACTTACTCATCGTCACTCTCAATCTTACTCTGACTCACTCAGTCACCCTCTTTTACTCTTTCATAATTTCTCTGGCCTTTACAATGCAAATTTATGCTTTTAAAAGCAAAAAAAAAAAAAAAAATTGGAGCCTGTTGTGAGGCCATACCGGCTTTAGAAACTCATTTAAATTGAAAAAAAAAATTTTTTTTCAACGTTTTTGGATTCTAAACTGTGATGCATAGTTTCCGAAAATTAGTTAAAATATGGTCAACACCTAGTTTTTCCTTCTTCTTCTTGTTTTTGTTCTTTCTCTCTCTCTCTTTTTTTACACAGTTTTAGTAGATCATTATTAACTGCCTTTAACTCTCTCTCTCACCCTCTCTCGAGATGGCCCCCCTCTAAATTACTTGCATAATTACCTTATTATGCTTGCAAGGAACAATCCAAGAGAGACAGAGAGAGAAAGAGAGAAAGTTGTTGAAGGCAAAATGAATTAACATTTCAACAGGATTTTCAATTAACAGAAAAAGAAGAAGGAACAAAATTCTGAATAGAAATTAATAGAAACGACAGTGGGCCTAAAGCAGAAAAAAGAATTTCAGAAAAAGGATGCAAATTATACAGGAAAAGTAATGGGTGTTTTTTATAGAGGTATAGAACTTTAAGTTGCAATAAAACAACGATGGATTATTCGATTGACATGAATTTTATTTATCCGAAAGATAATCTTGTGGCATTACATTTTAAATATGATTTCTGGCATTTGACCGCCACGGCTGGCGCGGATGTAGTCCAATCTGGACGTCCAATTTTCGATAACTTTTTCCAAGATTTGTGGCCGTATATCGGCAATAACACGGCGAATGTTGTCTTCCAAATGGTCAAGCGTTTGTGGCTTTACCGCATAGACCAATGACTAGTCCAGCGGTGTTAAATCACAAGATCTTGGAGGCCAATTCACAGGTACAAAACTTGAAATTAGGCGGTCACCAAACGTGTCTTTCAATAAATCTATTGTGGCACGAGCTGTGTGACATGTTTCGCCGTCTTGTTGAAACCACATCTCCTGGACATCATGGTTATTCAATTCAGGAATGAAAAAGTTAGTAATCATATCTCTATACCGATCACCATTGACTGTAACGTTCTGGCCACCATCGTTTTTGAAAAAGTACGGACCAATGATTCCACCAGCCCATAAAGCGCACCAAACAGTCAGTTTTTCTGGATGTAACGGTGTTTCCACATACACTTGAGGATTACCTTCACTCCAAATGCGGCAGTTTTGTTTGTTGACGTAGCCATTCAACCTGACGTGCGCTTCATCGCTAAACAAAATTCGCTTATGAAAATCGGGAACAACGGTAATCTCGTTTTGGGCCCAGTATTGTACTATTTGCAAGCGTTGTTCAGGCGTGAGTCTATTCATGATGAATTGCCAAACCAAACTGAGAATAAATCACTTGACAGCTGTTAAATCGGTCGCCATCTTGAAAAGTAATGCCAACTCAAAGTTCTATACCTCTATAAAACACCCTTTATACATACTCCCTTAATGTAGTTCCCTTCAAAAGTAGCAAGACACTCGAGATTTTGTCGGATAATGAACTTTCACCTTTCTCACCTTCTTGACCACCGTGTTAAAAAATCTTGCTCTTAAGAAAAAAAATGTTTCCGTTCTTGATGCCATCAATTCTTAAATACATTTTAATACAGGGTTACAAACAAAATGAAACTAAAAACACAGGGTTTAACAGGAAGAAGGAAAACGGAAACAGTTTTGAAAAGCAACTCCATTAGCCGAATGTATGTAAATGGAAGCTTAAATGAGCGTTTTGCAATGAAATCAAAGTGGTGCTGGAGGTCATGGTGTTATTGGCCGTGTTATTAACAAAAACACACACAGTAAGTAATAATTTTCCATGAATTAAAAGCCAAAAACAAACAAAGAAGAAAAAAAAGAAGACAATTAAATGCCGAATTATAATGCCAGAAAATGAACACAAATTAACATGGAATTGTTGGCATCGAATGTAGAAGTAAATGAAATGAGCGTTGCGCGAGTACAAACTGAGCTTGTACATCCCAGGCAGCAGAGCAACAACCATAACCTCAACTGTGTTTTTTGGCAATTGTAAGGTATGGCCTGTGAAACTATGACTGGCAGGCAATTTCAAGTTTTTTTTTTTTGGTAAATAATTAAAGGAATTTTGTTGAAAATCAAATTAATTTTATGGGATTTCCTATCCCCCACTGCACACACATACAAAATAAAATACAATAGCGCTAAACAGATTTCAATAATTCCATGGAATTTTCAGTCCTATTGCCCACTTCTTTCTCTGTAATGCTTGGAATTACAGTAAAAAAGAGGGGACGACGGCAAAGGAAAAATGCCATAAAAATTACATGTTTTATGGCAAAAATAAAAAATAAATGAAGAGAGAATGCATGAATTAATGAAGGCAATGAAGGAATGACTGAATGAAGAATGCCTAAATGAATGACTGAACTTGTACAAGAAAAATGCCATGATAACATGCATGGCCAAATGCTATAATTAGAATGATGGGAAAGTTTTTTCACTTTATTTCTCCCCTGCTTTATTGCAGAACATTTGTCTAGGAAGACTCGCTCATAATTATTTCAAGCTAGGCAAAAAGTAGCATGAAGGCTTTTAAAGTATGATTTTTAATTACGTGAAGGAGAATGTATCCATTCGGGCTAGTCAAGAATTATGTGAGAAATTTCCGACATTCGTGAACGTGAACGAATGTCGAAGAGAAAACATTCGTAAGGCACTTGTCTAGAGCCCACTGTGAATTGATGGAACAATAACATCTACAAACCATAAAGCCTTTCAAACCGTCACTTTTCCCAGTTGCATTGGCTTTTCTACAATCTCCTGTAGGTTCTCCTAGCCTTATATGCGATATACGTAGTAGGTGTGGCAATACCACCGACTGAAATGTAAGCTTCAATGCTGAAGTAACTTCATTGCAATCAATCGGCATTGAAAGCCTGTTGTTCTAGCACCCAAATCAGCTTATCTACTGGGTTGTGAGTGTTCGGCCGGCTTTAGTTGTAAGTCCTTGTCGAACTCGAAATATGTTTTAGCAGGTCTACCGCGCTTGTCTTCTTCTTAAACGATCCATATTCGTATTTTTCAAGGTGTCTTACTGGTTTGGTTAGTAATACGAAGCAGCTGAGTAATATTACTGAAATAAAGATTTGTAGTCATCGTAAGCATCTGAGTTCTTAATTTTTATTAGTCTGGTTTTTACAGGATGTTCTTTTGCCTAAACCAACGTCATCGCAGGATGATTGTTTAGATTTATTGGCTTAGATTTTCTGTACAGAATCCAAGGTTATTACGCCCTAGTGTTTTTATTTTAAAAAATCACTCATTTTCCGCAGAGCTACAATATAATCTTTTGGACCTGTCTATGAATATAGTTCAGCCATTATCAGAAGCTATTCAGAATTCCCTATCAAATATATCACAAGTATACTATTGTGGCCATGTAACCTGTCTTTCTTTTTAAATGTTTAATTTTTCTGAATTAAAAACAAAATCTCATGCACAAACACACACTTTTTGAGAGTATAAAAGAGTTTTTCAAGTACAACATACCGTTTGAAATGTGTTATGCAATTATAAATACGAGGATGAATTTATTTATTTAAGAATTAAAAAAAAAATAATAAAAATTTTTACCTAAGTAATGTATTAATAACGGTCGTTAACGATTTCCACCACGATTGTTGTGTAAACAAAACGATACTGTAACAACACTGTTCTATTGCAAGTTTGAGAGCCATTGGTGGCGGCAATCAGCTGCTTTTTTAAAATGCAATCGAAAGTAAAAAATTAAAACGCAATTGCATGTGATTCAGTGAATTGTGAAATAAAGATCGGAAAATTGTATTAAAATCGTTTAAAATTGTGTTAAAATCAGTGTTTATTCAAGTATTTATGAAAAGCAAGTGTTTTATTCATAGGATTTCATAAAAATATCACATTATCGGGGTAAGTTGTTGCGCAATTAATTTCTACCAAATATTGTCCACAAGAATGCAATTGTTGGGGCCGTTTGTTAAGTGTGCTTTGTTTTATAGTAAATTATACAGATTATGTCAGTAAGGATCTAACAACATCCTTGTGATCCTTCTGACTTCTTATATAATATAAAATCGATTGTTAATATAATTTTTTTTTGTTTATACTTCTGCCAATGAGACGTCGTCCCTTCTCTAAGGTTTTAGTCTGGAAATTATAGGTTATGTTAGAGAAATAATGAAGAATGAAATAACATTTTGGAATTATTTTTTAGAGAAATACTTTCCATTTAATCATATCAATTTTTATTTAAGAAAACATTCAGTTCGTAATATTTTCTTTGTGAATTTGATGACAAACTGTTGGCGAGAAACCGGCATGTGATTTCAACAAAACGTTACCGGGTATCGCGGTCGATATTGGCTTTCTTATATGATAGGTTTTCTGAAACAATATTTTCACGTTATAGCGGCGTAATTGGCTGTAGGATTCGATGACGTTAGAGTTTATTGTGTAGAAAAGTCAAAGACAATGTCTACGCATGTTAGTACTTAACTTTGCAGCATTCGAAATCTAACATTTGTAATATTATTGCCGCAATGCTGATCCGACCGGCCGGCTTTAATTGTAAGTCCTTGTCGAACTCGAAATATGTTTTAGCAGGTCTACCGCGCTTGTCTTCTTCTTAAACGATACATATTCATAAACGGCAAAAGTTTCCTTAAAGAAATGAAACTTTGAATTTAAAACCTTTGAATGGCTAACCCTCTATTCCCTTTATCTAAGAAAGAAGAAATTTTCCAATCATTAACGTAAAACAGCAATCCTTGACAAGTCCTTTCAACTGACTTGTCTTTTACATTTCATCTGATTATATAAAACGTTATTGTTATAGAGAGAGAGAGATGATTATTTTATTTTTATTTTATTTTAATTAATTAACATCCTTATGCTTCAATTGATTTCTTATATTCTACTTCATTATCATTATCGTCGTTTTATCCTTATCATTATCATTTCCTTTCATTCACATTCATTTCCATGGTATCCATTTGTCATTGTTTCCTGTTTTCTTTTATCATTCAGTCGTACTTACAGTTTTAATTGAATTTCTTATGGGAATTCTCTTTTGTTAAACTCGTAAGCATATGCTACGTTTTAATTTTCGATTTATTTGTCTAGAAATTAATTCACAACACTCATTTGTTTGTTGTTATGAAGGAAGCCTTTAGATATGCTTCTTCTTTATCTTTTTCTTTTTGTTTTCCTTTTTGTAGTCTTTTAAGCAAATCAATTGATTTATTTCTTTCTCTCTCACTCTCTCTCTCTCTCTGTCTCTTGATATGAGAAGACCTGTTTGTGACACTCTATCAAATACAAGAAACATACATTGTTTAGTAGACTTTAACACACAAAATGTTTGTTTTCACACACACACAGACACATATAGACTTGCTTTCTAACTCTCCCTCTCTGTTTCTCTGTAACTGATGTTAAAAGAAAGCAATTATCTCTTATAGCTACAGAGCATAAGAAATCTAAAAGGAAACTCTTGCTCTCTCTCTCTGTCTCTCCATCACTCCTGTGCGTGGGTCTGTGTTAGTTTAAAAAAGAAATGCCTTTTTAACAATTATACTCTTTGCTTTGTCATTATAAATAATAACACTCCTACATAAAGACAAAATGTGTACCATTAATTCACATACACACACAGCATTCACATACAACCATGCATGCATAACATGCCTTTGCCTTCTTGCTTCTTTGGTTAGTCGTTTATATTGTTTGTGTTTCTATATTTGTAGGCTTTTCTTTATGCTTTAAAGTGATTGTTAGTGTGTTCGTGTGTTCGTGTGTTCGTGTGTAGGTGTGTATGCTTAAAGTATGTTCGTTTACACAAATATCATTATTATGTTGACTCTCTGAGATCATATTATTTTTAATTTTTTTTTAATTAAAAGAAGTTTAAAAAGCACAAGAAACAAACATACAAAAGAGAACAAAAAGAAACATACATGCAGTGAAGAACAAATAAATAATAAAGAACAGTTTCATTAAAAGAAAAACAAAGAAAAAAGAAAAAACAGAAATTAATTTCGCATTGCCATTTACTCTTTAAAGGATATGTAATGAACAAACACATATAAATTCATGGGGAGAGTTTCATATTACAATTTAACTGCTTGTTGTTGAGTCTTAAAACTGTAGAAGAACGTTTTGCTGGCGTATGAAGTAGCCATAATGCTCAATTGACTCACTAACAGTAATGGAAAAAAGGACCTGAAGCGGCTTCCAGTGCTGATGTTTTAAACAAAATTCTCTTCAGAAACGAGCAATAATTGTCGCATATGGGACGCAGAGAACTCAAAAGACTCAAAAGCATGTGGTAAGACTGATTGCTTTGAGTGCATTAGGGGCGTTATTTTTCTTAAATTACTTCGAGAGAACCGTTTCCGTTAACTTATAGTCCTTTAACCGTATGATAAGCGATTTCTTTGGCTTGCAATTGCAGTTTATGAACTGGACGGTGTGTGGTGTAGAGGCATTAGAAATCTGAGATGTTAGGGGAGTAGAGGCGACGGTAATCTAAAGATTGATGCACTTGTAGACCAGAGGGAGAGGCTATAGTCAAGAGCCAGAAATAATCTAGAGGCAGAGATTGTAGCAGTTGAACGGCAGTAGTAATATGGAAGCTGTAGGAGTGTAGAAGCTGCAGGCGTCTAGAAGTAGCAGAGGCTGTAGCCTAGTTGCAGAGACACTAGCAGTCAAGAAGCAGTAGCAGTTCAACAGCAGAGATACTATGTAGTAATCTAGAGGCAGAGATTGTAGTAGTTGAACGGCAGTAGTAATATGGAAGCTGTAGGAGTCTAGTCAGAGTCTGTTGTTGTAGCCCAAAGGCAGAGATACTAGTAGTCTAGAGGCTATAATAGAAGTTTAGAGGCAGTGATAGTCTAAAGAAAAGGCTGTTATATGTATAAAGTCTAGAGGCTATAGAAGTATCCTGGAGTGGCTGTATTAATCTAGACCCTTTAGTACTTTAGATGCTGTAGTAGTAGAAATTGTGGTACCCTATGCACTGTATTAGTTGTAGAGGCTATATTAGTCCAGGGGTAGCCCAGAGGTAGAGATACTAGTAGTCTAGAGGCAGTAGTAGTCCAAAAGTAGATATACATACGAGTAGTCTAGAGGCAGATATTGTAGTAGTTAGCGGCAGTAGTAATATGGAAGTTGTAGTAGTCTAGAAGTAACAATCCAAGGGCAGAGACTGCAGTAGTAGTCTAGAGGCTATAATATAAGTTTAGAGGCAGTGATAGTCTAAAAGAAAGGCTGTTATATATAGTCTAGAGGCTATAGAAGTACCCTAGAGAGGCTGTATTAATCTAGACCCTTTAGTACTTTAGATGCTGTAGTAGTAGAAATTGTGGTACCCTATGCACTGTATTCGGAGTAGAGGCTATATCAGTCCAGGGGTAGTGATACTAGTAGTCTAGAGGTGGAGATTGTGTAGCATAGCGGCTGTAGTGATATGAAAGCTACGCTGTAGGAGTCTAGAAGTAGTAATCTAAGGGCAGAGGCAGAGATACTAAGTAGTCAAGAGGCAGTAGTAGTCCAGAAGCAGAGATACTAGGTAGTCTAGGGGCAGTAATAGTCTAAAGGAAGGGGCTGTTGTAGTCTAGAAGCTATATGTGTACCCTAGAGGCTGTAGTAGTCTAGAGGGTTTAGTTTTAGCTGTTGCAGTTTAGGAAATGTAGTACCCTAGGGACTGTAGTAGTCTAGATGCTATAGTAGTCTGGAGGTCCGCTGATGAATATTTATATTTATCTATCTTTAACTCATAACGCCGTCCATTAATTATTATTTTCATTTCTCTGCCGAATAAGACACTATTTTGAAAGTACTTTTTCTTTTTAAAATCCTTTTGACCCCATTATGGAAACAATTTTAAATGAAATTATCAAAGTCTTGTAGAAAAGAAGGATGTCTTTTTAGTATCAAATGTAAACGTATTCACTTACATAAGTAAGCATAAGTGCCTAACGCAGCCTGAATATACGTATGTGCTTTACACACCATCCTTCATCGCAACTTACATATTTACTTTTGAAAATTTCATGTTTCATGTCCTTTTTTTTCTGAGTAGGAAGCAACAGTAGCAGTAGCAGTCTTATGCATCAGAATGCTTAAATGGAGACATTAAGACATTTATTACGGGTTCACAAAAGTGAAAAATTAAATTAAAATCTATGACAAGCAATGAAGAATAAGAAGAAAAAAATAGAAAAAAGAATTCAATTACCCTGCATAAGTAGAAGGACAAGTAAGAGTACGAGTGCGAGTGCGAGTTATGCATGGTCTTGAGCAAGGAAAAATAAAAATCAAAAATTTTCGTCCTCAAAAATAAGAGAAGAAGAAGAAAATCAAAATCATTTTCTATGCAAAAGTATTTTGGAAAATGTGAAATGCTAATGGAAATTGAAATAGAAATGGCAGGAAAATTATATTTTTATTCCTTAAATTGTTCACTTTTCTTGTGTTTTTATTTTCTTTTCTTTAAGAATTTGTAGGAGTTTCATGCCACATTAAGATTTCGTGATAAAAATTTGGAAAATTGAAAACGAACGACGATAAAAATGTTCAAAAACATGAACAAGATTCTTAGAATTTCTCTGCTTTTCCTCTGTTTTTTTTTTTGTATTTCTTATGATGATAAGAAAATTTGTTTTTGAATGCCATGCAAGAAATAATCGCTTAAGAAATTAATTTTAAATATTTCAAAAAAGATTTTCTTTTCTTATACATTTCGTTTCGTTTCTTTTGAAAAGATACAAATCGAAATTCTTTTCAGAATTTAAAACACAAAATGCCTCTTAATAAGTGAAGTAAAAAAAGGTCTTTTTCTTTTGATTTTTCTTTTAAGCTCATCAAAAGACGATGGAATCAAATTAATTAATTAGCTGGATGCTGGGTGAAATATATATGCACAATGGGATTGACTTCCATTGATACAAGTACAAAAAATACCAAGCTATTGAAATTCGGACCACCGCATTATGCTGTCACATATTACCGCTGATGCAGAACGAAGGTATGTCTTATGATTACTTAATTATGGTTATTGTAAATTATTCCTTACTTTTTTTACTATAACTCAGTACCAATATTACTTTTTATTGTATTTATACTTCATTTATAATCGGTTTGGCAACTTCCAGACATTACTATGTTGATTTGTTGTGGTTTCATCGTATTTCTATGTAGTTTTGTTATTGTAATTTAATTTTTACTATTCGCTATTTTCCTTGAGTCTTGTTTTTTATTTTTTAATAAATCGTCTATTCGGCTCTGTACCCTTAAAATACCTCTCCAATCCTGTTGTTTTGACAAACTTGTACACATTGTTCGCTGGGAGAAAGGAGAACTCCCTGTTTAGTTCTTCAATGCCCAGATGTTTACTTCTGAGATGCACAAACGCCGTACATGTCCCAAGCGCATATTCTGATGGTTCATTATTCTCATAACAGAATCTATAAATTGGGTTTTGGGGTGTTACCTAATTTTAAATAAGAGCTTATTGAGGCTACAATACGCGATCAGAAAGTTACTACTACTTCTAGATCATCTGATGCGTGATGTGTGTCCTCAAATATCCTCTCATTGTAATCATTCCAGTTCACAGAAGGGTTTTGTTAGTTTCCCACCTCAAAATCTTAGCTGTCTGCTCAAAGTCGTGAATTTTCACATGATCTGGAATTCAGCCTAGAGGTGAACCTCTCATTCATGATATGAGTGTAACCGTTGAATATCTCGGATAGTCTAGGACTAAAGCACTTTCGTTTTTCTCTTATTCCCCTCTTATTTTATCGAGTCTGTTGGTAGTTGTTTTTATAATCAGGTCCTATGAAACCAGTGCAACAGACTCTTGTTCGATATTGCAGTACACGGGAATGGCGTCCAAGTGTTCGAATAGCTTCGGCTTTCTTTCAAGATGGCTTACTAGTTTGGTTTGTAATACCAAGCAGCTGAATATTCTTAATTAATTGAAGATTTGCAGTTACCGTGAGCATCTGCGTGCTCAATTATTAATAGTCAGGTTTTTACGTAATCCAAACGGGATCTTCTTTAGCCTAAACTAACTTTACTTTCCCTCATATCGTCATCGCAGTATGATTTTCTGTATTATTTCTGATTGTTATGCCCAAATGGTTTTATTTTAAAAATTCACTCACTTTTCGTAGAGTTTCAATCAATAAATCTATGAAGGATTAATTTTAAAAAATTCTGCCCCGGCTCCATTTTGAACCTGCCTATGAAAATAGTCCAACTATTATCAGAACCTATTCAGAATTTCATATCAGGTATATCCGAAGTAAACTTTTGTGGTCATGTAATCCGTAATCCGACAGTCGAAATAACTTGACCACGCCCCTTTATTTCCTATAAAAGTGTTGAATGATCCAGCCTGAAAACTCACTAGCGGCAGCTCATTCAGTCCAAAAGGACTTCTAGCTGCCAACTTCTTCATATATTCGTCAATCGAGAGTAAGTGAGAAGAAGTGAAGAAGCTGTTTCTGTTGTGCTTCTACTGGAACTTGTAATTACAAACAGAGGAACATCTGTGAACTTTAGATAGAATGTTCTTATTCTCCTTATAATAGAGGTTGCAGAGCAGTTTAGTTCGTTCCGTGCGTTTCATACAAGTGTGTTGTGATTTTCTGACGCTCTAAGGTCGCATGTAGTAGTGGTTATGTGCTCGACTACTCCCAATAAAATAGGTTTGGGGAATACAAAACAATTTTCATCATAATTTTCTCTGGTTTAAAAAGTAAAGACACTTCAATTTCCCTTGGACATTATGAATTCAATTCAATTTGAATTTTAAGTTATAAGTTTTTCAATTTGTTGTTTTTCTTTACAAAACTTTTTTAAATCCTTAACAAAATTAACAACAACAGGAACTTTGTTGTATAAATTTGAAAAATTCATTTTTAATTCATGTTTTCATAAATTTTAATTCTTCATACACATTCACAGGTGAAAAGTTGTCCATTCTTTTTCATTATCCAGATTTTTCTTTCCCAGTTTAATCCATTTCTTGAGGGCAAATAATTGGTAGAAATTGTCAGAGACTTCAAGTAAAACTCTTTTTAAAATGTTTAATTTTTCTGAATTAAAGACAAAAACACACACTTTTGGAGAGTATAAAAGAGTTTTTCAAGTACAACATACCGTTTGAAATGTGTTATGAAATTAGAAATACGAGGATTAATTTATTTATTTAAGAATTAAAAAAAAAGAGAATAAAAATTATTACCTAAGTAATATATTAATAACGGCCGTTAACAATTTCCACCACGATTGTTGTGTAAACAAAACGGTAGTTTAACAACACTGTTCTATTGAAAGTTTGAGAGCCATTGCTGGTGACAATCAGCTGCTTTGTTAAAATGCAAGCGAAAGTAAAAAATTAAAACGCAATTGCATGTGATTCAGTGAAGTGTTAATTTAAGATCGGAAAATTGTATTGAAATCGTTTAAAATTGTGTTTAAATAAGTGTTTATTCAAGTATTTATGAAAAGCAAGTGATTTATTTATAGGATTTCATAAAAATATCACATTATCGGGGTAAGTTGTTGCTCAATTAATTTCTACCAAATATTGTCCACAAGAATGCAATTGTTGGGGCCGTTTGTTAAGTTTGCTTTGTTTTATGGTCGATTATACAGATTATGTCACTAAGGATCTAACAACATCCTCGTGATCGTTCTGACTTCTTATACAATATAAAATCGATTGTTAATATAATTTTTTTTTGTTTATACTTCTGCCAATGAGACGTAACTTCTCAAAGGTTTTAGTCTTGAAATTATAGGTTATGTTAGAGAAATAATGAAGAATGAAGTAACATTTTGGAATTATTTTTTAGAGAAACACTTTTCATTTAATTATATAATTTTTTATTTAAAATAACATTCAGTTCGTCATCTTTTTCTGTAAATTTGTTGACTTACTAATGGCGACAAACTATTGGCGAGTAACCGGCATGTGATTTCAACAAAACGTTGCCGGGTATCGCGGTCGATATTGGCTTTCTTATATGATAGGTTTTCTGAAACAGTGTTTTCACGTTATAGCGGCGTAATTGGCCATAGGATTCGATGACGTTAGAGTTTATTTTGTAGAAATGTTAGTACTTAACTTTACAGCATTCAAAATCTGACATTCATAATGTTATTGAAGCAATGCTGATCACAAAAATGCGAATAAGTATTTCAAAACTGCCTCAGAGGGATTGAGGCCTAGAGATGATCTTACAAATGACTGCTTCTTTCGCGTATACGTGGAAAGATTTAAGCTTCATATTTATTTCCATATAACGTCGACTTGGAAACAACATGTTCCCACTTGTATTTACTTTTTTTAACACTCTTTTTAATCTTCCCTCGCTTTCTCTTTGGCATGTTGGTAACAGACCTAGCTTAACCATAATTTTTGAACTTTTTGAGCAGATAATTAAATATTTAACACAAGTTTCTCTTTAAAACACTTACACACACCTTCATATGTACATATATTCTATCAAGCAGACATATCGTATAACCAATACACTCAGATAAACATACCAACACACACGCATATAAATACTACAGAAAATATTATAAAAACATTAAAAACAAGAAGAAAAAGAATAACGTAAACAAACAAACAAGGATCAAAAATATGTTTTTGCAACATGAACTGACACTGACATTTGGCCTCTTCTTCTATATTAAGAGAGAGCGAGAGAGAGAGAACGAGAGGGTGTCATTCAAATAAAAATTAATACACACATACACATTCTTTAAACTGAAATACACACAGAGAGAGAGCAGATGAATCCAATACTATTTGTAATGTATACATCCAGGCAACATAAACAGAAACACAAACACAACGTACACTGATACTCAAGGCTCATACACATACAAACACACACAGAAAGCCATTTACAATCGTAATAAATACCACAAGTTGAAATATTCTACTCGAAATACTAGAGACAATGATAAGAATAAGGATTTAACAACAACAACATCACGCAATAGGAGAGACAAACAATGTGTGTGTAAGAGTGTATAGAAAAGTAAGAAAAATGATAGACAACTTGACATTAAGATTGAAATAAAGACAAAACAAATAGAAAATAGTCGTAAACAAAAAAAAAAGAAAACAACAAAATCAAATCATACACACACCTATACACCTACATACATACGTACGTACATGTATGCACACGTAGATTTTCTTTCAGACAACGATAACGATAAACTTGAAAAGACTTTTTGTTTCTTATACAAAAAAGTGAGGAATAAAAGCAAGCTAACAAAACTTTTTGGCACCTTCCATTAGCCTTAGCATTGTGACCTTACGATCTATTGTACTGCCCTCAAACTTTATAGAGAATCCCTATAATATCTGCTCCAATTGTAATCTGCTTTTATTATAATTTCCCAACAGAAGTTTTGATTGGTTTAGAAAGTGTCTTTGCCTCTTTTTATTTTCCTTTTCATTGAGCATACGTTTCCAAATATTCGCCTCCCCTCCCCAGAAGGATTCCGGCCTCTATTAACGATGTAGAAGCTGCCCTCTTCGCAAGCTCGTCTGGCCTGGAATTGTTGGGAACCATACGATTTATGTTCTTCTCTGGCTGGATTAGGTTGAAATTTTAAAACTCTCGTGTTTGCTAGTTCTCGTCCTCTAATATGTGATCCTTTGGGGACTTATCATTAAATGGTTTGAGACAAAATAAGTTATTGTAAGGTGGCCTGCATATCACTGTGATGAATGACGAGACAAATGGGGAACAGCTAGGCAGTCAGTCAGTTACCAGAAGTTCAAACACTGACAAACAATTTGACGTGGACCCCTTGGAATACTATTTTTACGATTTTCTCCTCGATCACGCACAGAATCAAGCTGATTATTTAATTTCTGGAGGATCAGGAACAAGGATAACTGCTTTTCAAACCACTGCCGTCATTCTAAAGTCAGGTTATTTGGAGAGCCCTCATATCCGAAATATTCCAAACATTTTTAATTCAGGAAATGATCCTGAATGAATCAACTCTATTCCAATGCCATGGAAACAGGAGCACTTATTCTATATCCTTGCCTCCTGTACTTATTAAATAAAACTACATTTTGTTTATTTGTTAACGTGTAAGTACATTAAAAGAGGGTATTCAATTTGTATGCTTATTTGATATAAAAAGGATCTGCGTTTGAGTATAAACGTGTGTGTGTAAGACAAAACGTAACGTAACGTTGCATACGTAATATGATAAGAAATCAACATATAATTCTCTCTCTCCCTCTGTGTTTATTTGTTAAACAAATAGAAAAAGAAACAACAACAACAGCAGCAGCTGAAAAAAATATTTTTTTTAATAACAACTACAACAATTATAACATGTAACTAAACAGCATGATGATAACACAAAAGCAACAACAAGAACATTATAAATGCAAAAACAAACCATAATCGTGACATACAGTAAAAGGACATTAAAACAAAAAAGAAAAGGAAAAAGGATGCAAACCAAAAAGGAAGAGATAATAACACAACTAGCTAAAGAACAACAACAACAGCAATAATAATTTGATAACATATGAAGAATCACTCTGTTACAGCAGTGCACGACAAAACGCACAAATAAAAATTCTTTCCACAGTCTTGCATTTATTTTATGTCGACTCTGTACTTCACTTTGCTTCGTTTTGTAGCAAGGAACAGAAACCAAACAGGAAGAGGAAAGCAAAAAAAAAAAAAAAATAAGAGGAACAAAAAGTTAAAGAGAGTCGTCGTTGTATGTCATATTTTTACATATTAAGTTAAAGAGCTCCTTACACCAGTTTACTCCAGTTTGTTTTGTTTCGTTTTACTTGTTTTTTTTTGCAGACTATGACATAAAGCACTATACAAAATGTTAGTAAAATATGCACATTTTTTAATTGCTCTGACAACAATTGATTGATTGTGTGTTTTCGAAAAAGGATATATGGGCAGCTATTTAAATATTGCAGGCAAAACTTTGAAATTCTTTTTTATATATAGAAGAGCCACAGTTATAAATTGCAGTAAAAAAATTTCTTGAAAATTACATTTCTAAAAAGGATATGAGAACAACTCCTTCTATATTAAAGTAATTATTATAAAAATTATTTTTCCTATAGTGAATGCATGGCTATAAGTTTTAATGAACAAATTTCGTTAAAAAGCCAATCCTTTAAAAAAGGATATATGGCCAATATCTTAAATATTAAAGCAATAAATTTACAATTTTCCATGAAATATAGAACCGGTTTATCTACAAGTTGTAAAATAAAGTTTTCCTTGGAAACTTAATTTTTCAGAAAAAGGATATGAGACCAAATTCTTCTGTATTCAAATAATTTTTACGAAAATTATTTTCCACATAGTTAAAGCAAGGCGATAAGTTGTAATGGCAAAAATTTTGCTAAAATCGAAAGAAATTTTTGTCAAAAATGTTAATGCTAAGAAAAAAGGATATATGAGAAACATTCTTTATGATAAAGTTACGTCCTTTAAATTTACTTTATATTTAAATTGAAATATTCTGCTTGTTTTGTGCAAACATTTTTATAATATTCTAATTGAAATGAAAAAAGGATATATAGGAAACTTTTGAAATGTTATAGCCACCGTTAGTAAAATTATTACATGTTTATATTAAAACAATCCACAGGTTATAATGAAAAAATTTTGTAAAAATTTTAATCATAAGAAAAAAGGATACGTTTCAAACTTTTTAAATATTAAAGATTCGTATACCAAATTTGGTGTATGTTAAGATTAAAGCAATCTACGGATTGTGATAAAGAAATTTTGTAAAATGTCAATCTTAAGAAAAAAGGATATGTTAGGGTGTTGCTTTATTATAAAGCTATAGGTTTCAAAACAATGTTATAATTAGATAGTGATAATCTACATGTTTTATTGAAAATAAAGTATAAAAATCTTAAGGGTAAATAAAAGGATATAAGAAAAACTTTTGAATTATTAAAGTTACAGATAACAAATTTGGTATATGCTGATATTAAAATAAACTACAAGTTGTAATGCTATAATATTTGTTTATCAAAGCATTCCTCCTAAGCCGAGCTGAGAAATAGAAATTTTATGGTTTTACTAATATTTTCTAATGTCTGCCTTGTGTAACAGCCACAGCTAAACAAATAAAGAGTGTTATATATGCTGCTTACCAGCACATACTAGCTTTTAATATATTTTAGTTGTTGTTGTTTTTTTTTTTTCTTTTTTTTTTTTTTTTTGTTCTTCTTCTGTTATTTATTTTTATTTCACAACAAATAGTAACAGCAACAGCATTAACTACTTAACAACAACAGCAGCAAAAACAACAAAAATAAGAAGTACCAGATAATTTTATATTCAACTCAACAACAGCAAAAACAAAAAAAAATCCAGACAACTTCTATTACTTGAGAGAACTTATAAGCACAACTTTAAGTTGTTTAATGTTGTTTGGTTTTCCACTTCAGGGAAAAAAAAGTAAAAGAAAAAAGTTCACATTTATTATGAGAGAAGTACCTGAGATATTTATGTTTAATCGCGCTTGGCATAACTACACAAAAGATATAATCCATATAAACAGGTTGACTAAATGCTTAAGTAAATAAAGTTAAATTGAGTTTTAACAACAACTTTGTGAATTACTTAAATAGCACATCGGAGCAGAACCAGAAGCAGAAGCTGAAAGAAGAAAAATCAACTAGAAAAAGAACACAACGAATGAAAGAAAAGAAAATTCAGCTTAAAAGTATGCTACAAATATTAAATTCCTTTTGGTCCGTTGGTGAACAACTAATAAGAAATCCACGCACACACACGCTCTCACTGTCACTATACAGGCTTGCTGAACACATTAAAATGTTTAAGTGTGCTAAACAAAACCCAAGTGTTCGAGGATATACGTACTCGTGTTTGTGTATGTGACTGAGAAGAGTTTATTGCGTTTTAGTTTTAGTTGTTCGTCGTTATATTGTTCTCAGAAATGTGACACATTAAGTGCTCATTAATATTAAATGAGAGTTTGTGAGACACTACATACATACATATAAATACATAAGCACGTACTCACACCAGTCACCTATAACTACACGTTTGCCGCGGCAACAAATGCTCCCCTCTTACTCCCGCTTTCGTACATATACGCCCACACCATATAACAACCACTTTGGCTTCAAAATTCCTTTGAAAATTATAACGTCTCAGTGTCTATATTCAGAGATTGTATTGTGCAGGAAGGGATGGTGGAAATCTTCAAAAGATACTTCTTTAATATTGATCTGACTTCTTCAGACAGGAGCCTTCAGGACGTCTTCCTCTGGGGCTTTGTTATGCCATAATTTGCTATTCGCACGTATGCTCGATTCAACGCTTAATTACGTCTGCCAGAGGTTTGACGATGATCTTCAGGCAGAAAATTCCGTGATGGTAGTACCCATTTCTAAAAAGAATTTACGGCAATAATCAGCAAGATAAGCTTGGGAAGAGTGGTGGCGTCATAATCATTCTCTGGAGAGGCGCCATAACTTTTCGCTGAGAAGAGTATTTTAAATGGTGAGGGGCAGATGCTTCTCAAGCTAAATCAACTTCAAACAATTTGAACTTTTGTTGTGTTATTACAATGAGAAGAGCTGTGAGTCACGTATTAGAAATAACCTGGACTTATAGAACACTTGGCAGTAGTGGAAGCTCTACATTTAAAACTGTTAATTGTCTTGCAAGCGCTTGTCACTGGGATTGATCCAGAGTGACAGATATCTACTGGTAGGTTGTTTGTAAATGGTGTGAACAGTAAGAATTGATCGATCATCATCTGACAAGCCTGTATGCATAAAGAGTAAATTGTTTTATGGCTATAATTGGCCACTGGCCTTAAGGAATTTAAGGAATTCTCCACGAATTCAATTGAATCCTTTTAAATTCTTTCTTTGTTTGTAAATTTACTGTACGGCTCAGGTAGAAGTTTTATCTGCGCCTTGTATTTTCAGTTTACGAAGGATATATTTTGTTTGTTTTTATTTTTATTTCTTGTGCATATTTTTTCAATTTTATAACCATTTTTATCTGGGCATGAAGTCAAGTGTACCAGAACTTGACAGCCAGCCTGTAACACTGCATTTAAATGCAATGCAAGAGAAATGTATGCGTATTATTTTCACAAACACTCTCACGCACACGCACACGCATTTACTCATGCATACACTTGCAGTCTTTTGCTTTCCTTTTTTATTATTCATTTACGTTGTGTTTGTGAGTGTTGTATGCACGTGAACAGGACGAATCAGCCATGGGTAGAGTATAGTATAGCAGGCCTGAGTGGGCAAAGGCAACAATAAAAATTAATATTCATGCTTGAATAAGAGTGTAAAATGCACTGATAAATCACATTAATTACACTCATGTGTTAAAGTATTAAAATATTAAAAATCATCGCAAAAGACGAACACAGGACGACGACATCCAGGACTACGACTGCCACTCATTTACTCATTCACTCAGTCATTGGGCATTGCCCAGGTTATTATCGGAAAGGAAGGGAAACGAAACGAAACGAAAAAAGTGAATAAAATCTGTTGAAATCAGCACTATAAATTAACAAATGCACATAGCCAGAGCACAGGATAAAAGAAGAAGAAGAAAAAACCAAAAAAAAAAAAGAGAGAGAAAGGAAAGCATCTCATCCTGTATATTCGCTGCTTAATATTTTGTATTGCCATTGCCATAGTGATTGTTGTTTTCCTTTTATGTTCTTCTTGGAATTTTAAAAGTCAATTACAAGAAATGTGGCGAAAAGATTTCTTCTTACCAACAACAAGTAATGGAGCAGCAGCAGCAGAACAGCAGCAACTCATGACAAGGATATGCTATTGATGGCCGGTTGGTTGGTTGATTTGGTTGCTAAGAGAGAGAAATACTTGTCATGTCATCTCATTCATAAGAACAAAAAAAGAAAAGAATCTGAGAAAAAGAAAAGAAATGCTTGAAAAGGCAATTAACTTAAAGCGGTAATTAAAAATCAATAAAAGGGCTCAAGAAAAGGTGTATAAAAGAAAGAAAAGAAACTGAACTGAACTGTTTGTCCTTCCCTATTTTCTGAGAATATTTATTCAAACAAGTAAATCCTTTATTTGAAATTTATTTTAAGCCGCCTTTAAATTAAAAGAAATCATGTAAAATATTCAACACGAAATCAATGTGAGTCTTGCTATTTGCAGTACTCTTTATAGAAGACGGCTCAATCAAGGATGTTCGAAAGTGAAAGCTCAAAAACCTCCATATTTTGCTGATGGCAAAAGCTGATCACGATACCACATGAAGTGAAAGACAGTCTCTTCCACCTCCAAAGGCTCAGCTCCTGCAGACGGAATGCTAAGTCTTTTCCTTTTCTTTCGCTTCAAAAAGAACAGTCGCCCATGTTCCTTCCATACGCGGGTCTCTTCCACCTTCTCATATCTACATCTACTACAAAAGTCATTCGTGTAAATTTAAAGGTTGTCGGGTATGGCCCCGCGAATTAAGGAAAGAGACCAATATACCTTCTTGCTTTCAGTGCATACATCCTTCTGCTGCCAATAAAGCCTGTATAAATCCGGGCCAGAGAACCCCAAATAAACGATACTCTTGACTGTACAGAAATTTTCTGAATAAGAGAACGAACGTCGAGGTGACGTTGGTAAACAATTTGAACTCAGCTTTACCGTCCGAGTAAATTAAGTGATTTTTTAAGATATTTAATTAAGGAATTTAATGTTTATAAATTTCATCTCCAAATGAATATTGGGAATAGGCGTCTGTCCACCCAAGGAAGTTGGATGGATACACTTAAACCACATAGGACCTATTCTGAACCACGAGGATCACGCTGCTTTTAATATGGCCAAGATAACTGCCTTGAAATACACTTCAGTAGTGACTCATACCAATGTCTAGTGTCAGATATATTTTACAGCCTATGTCCACAGCCTACTCTGCATTATGTGAACCTTCAGAAGTATTTGTGACCCAAAATAAACCGCAGATATTTTACCCTTATTGATAATCGTACGTAACTCCGCTGTGGATGCTTCAAAAGGCTGATCAAATCGTCTGATCAATCTATCAATCAATTATTAAGGATATTAGTTGAACAAATTTATTGCTTTAATATTTGGTGTCTATTTTAAACACATTTAATTACAAGTTGTGTGAAAATATTTTCTTATATTATTGCATCGATTGCAAGGATAATAGAAATTTAAATTTTTCGTTGGTATTTTTTATTTATTAATGCTAAGAATGTGTTTCTTTTTCTTTACTTTTATTTTTTGGTAACAACAAATTTGAAAAAATATATACTTAAAATAAAGGATATTCGGCAGGCTTTGACAAATATTATTTGATTGTATTAAAATTTAGTGTGTAGGTTAAGGTGATTAAACTGCAAGTTGTGGTGAAATAAGTTTCTATATTAACATACTGTTAGCAAGGATAATTGGAATTAAATTGAAAAAAAAAAATTGTTTCTAATTTCTCTTATAATAATTGCTAATGAAGGACTAAAAAATATTGTGGCTTAATTAGGTCATGGAAATAAAAACCATATATGAAAATTCTATTCTCTCTATTCATTAGTTTTAAGGCAATAATTACGCCCCAACATGCATTGCATGCATGCCTGATTGCCTGCCTGCCTCTTTTTCTTTCTAATGCTTTAGAGAAGTTTTGAATTGAAAATACTTGTCGTCATTATTATTAAATTAAATGAGGTGACACCTATTCCAAGTAAAACTTGTTCAAAATTTTTCACTGTAATCATTATAAATTTCTATTGCTTTTCGTACTACTTAAACTCCTCTTTTTTTTGTGATTTATTATTACAAAAACTGTGCTTTATAAAAGCCAAATATAAAGGAAGTGTGTGTATTCAGCAGACTTATAATTTAATTATCATTTAATACGTAATGATTTCTTCTAAAGAGCTTCAATGAAAACACATGATGAAGTTGGTATAAGAAAGAGAAGGGGAAACTTTTAAAAGCAGCACTTTAAAACATATTCCACTCATTATGTACACCTCTTTACTTAGGAAAACAGGAGAGAGGTTGTATGTAACAGGAGGCAGAAGAAGAAAAAAAATAAAATGTTGAAAACAACATCAAAACCATCAACCATAAATCAGTTTTACTCCCTTAATGCAAATAAATTACGTTAATATGTGAGAGGTTGTACCGTTATGTTATTAATATGGCTGAGTTTATAACTGTACATGTGAGAGACAGAGGTAGAAAGAGGTAGTAGCAAGAGTGCAGGTGATTTAACTTATTCATACAGCACAGCACAGTATGTACATAAGTATCGTATGTGTATACATAAATATATACGACTTCATTCATTCTTTCATATAAGAGCTGTGCACACACGCACATGATTATTCCTTATAACCCTCTCATTCTCTCACTCTCTGCCTTTCTGTTGACGTTGTTAGCAAATAATTTTACAGATCTTATCATCATCTCATTGCAAATTGTTTTCTTCAACGTGTCTGTGATTTATTTTATTCATGGACAATAAGATGCAGAATTATTCTTACACAAGGGAAATTTGGTTTGCAAAATAGAGAGAGAGAGAGAGAGAGACCAGGAAAAAGCAAAAAATAAAAAGGAATAAATTTCATAAAGCATGTAATAAATTTTGTTGTAGTTTTAAAAGGTAAAATAAATTAAGTTTAAGCAATATTTATTATCACGAAAGACAAAAATATTTGTAAACTATTTTCAAATTATTACAAAAGAAATACATTTTTTTAAGTTATTGCTTTCAATTCTCTTTTGTCCTTAAAAACAAAATTTAATATTGAAACTAATAATGTCACAATTTGTAGTTTAGTGTCCTTAATGTCCACATAAAATTCCAATATAATCAAATAATTATTAAAAAAGCTCATCTATTATCCTTTTTTTAAGAAAAAATATTTTTTACGTTTTAAATTGTAAATTTTAAGAAAGAATACAAATATTAACGACAAAAAAAATTAATTTTCATTTATATTATCCTTTAAAAAAATTGCGTATACTAAAAATTATTTCAACACAACTTGTAGTTTAATGTATTTATATCACACAATAAATTCCAAGAAAATCAAATAATTATTAAACGAACTCAGCTAATATCCTTTTTTAATAATTTTTTATTTGTACTACAATATGTAAAAGAAAAACTGAAGAAAAACACTAAAATTCTCTTAGAAATAAATTTTAATTATTGGAATTTGTTTCTTGTATTTCGATTTGAATTATCCTTGTAAAGGACTTGTTTATAACGAAAAGGATTTTACTACAATTTGTCGCTTACTGTCCTTAATGTTTAAACAAAATTTCAATGCATTCAAATAATTATTACAGAAGCTCCCCGAATATCCTTTTTTTCAAAAACACAATCTAAAGGCAATGAGTTTTTTTAAAATGCTATTTTGCTGTAAATTTTAAATAAAGCTTAAATTGTAATTATTTTCCCCAAATTTATTGTTATAAATTACATATAAAATTATTTTTCGATCCACTGCCTATAGAAGATTTTTGTTTTTATTAAAACCAGATAGGCATAGATTTGCTTGTCTACATAATTATTTAATCCACTGTAACAGTTTAAAACTTTCCAGAACATCATGTTGTAATGACAGCAACAACAGCAGAATATAATTCCTTTTTTCGTTGTTGTTGTTGTTGTTGTTGTTCGCATATTTAATTATATAATACGATATAAAATAATACAATTCCAACAAATAAACTCTTGCACACATACACAGCGCGATACATAAGCGATGTCGATTAGGAGGACTGTATCCGAAGTCATAATTTTCCTTAAAGAGAATATGACGCGTTCTTACAATAAATAATTGGAATTCACAGGGTTTAGTAGAACACAGTAGAATACTTTCTAAGATAACTTGCCGGGAATGTTACCGGAGAACCCTTTAAATATAATCCGTTTGATCCGATACTCGGAATCAACTTGAGGCAATCCCTTTCATAGTTTCGATATCAGAATTAAGAGAAATACAACACAGCAGGCTTCGTTCTCCTCTCCTAACCTATCATAAACCCAATTAACGTGGATGGCATACCTTCGCTTACAACTCTTTAGACACATACCCTCTGGCATTTAATCAGTCACACAGTCACTTAAAAACTTTAATTTTTTAATAAATAACAACAGCAACAACAAAAAAAAAGAAAAAAAACAACAAGAGTTACGAGAATATGAAAAGGAATATTAGGAAGAGAGTCGGTCCCCCCCTCTATACTTGATGTACAGAAAAGAAGCTCAGTAAACGGAAGTTGCTTAAGCAAAAGCAAAATGTATATGATTATGAAAGAGTGGAAGAGAGAGTGAGGAGAGGAAGGATGAGAGAGAGAGAGAGAGGAGGTGAGGTATAGAGGAGTAAAGAGTGTTTATAATGGATGCCTCTTGACAACGTGCCAGTATGATGGGGATATACAGCTGTTCTCCCCGCATTGAGTACAGAGTAAGCACTTGTACAGAGTTAAGCACTCTGCTTAATAAACGCTCAGCATAAGGGCCGAATAAGGGCTGAATGTAAGCGTAAAAACATGCATAGCTGTTCTATACGTTGGCTGCATAAAAAGCTATATTGTGACAGAGGAAGTGAGAAAAAAGAAATTGAAATACGTGGAAATGGAATAAAAAATCACTCGCATAAGTAAGTGAAACTTGTTTTAAAATGAATTTTTCCTGTTCATGTATTGGTATCCCCTCGGTATGTGTGTATGATTTGCACACATTAGTTGCTAAAGTGATAATGAACACCATAATACAGATACAACACATGTAAAGCAATAAGCATACACGAGAAAGGGAATTATAATTAGTTGGTTGGGCATACATACATACATATGTATGCTGGCAATCATAAGAATGACTCGCGGAAATAAGCCTCTTACATGACACACAGGTACGAAAAGGGAAAACAAGAACAAAAACTACAAAGAACAACAACAATAATAACAACAAAGGCTTCTAAATGACTAAACCACTAAACATTGTCATTTTATCCGAACGTCCCCGGCCACACACTAACCCACCCTCACCCGACCGCGGAGGGCTCGTCCCCATAACGTAGGGACACGTACACACAGACTACAATGTAGTCTGGGGATACTTTTTTTTTTGAATGAACATTTACGCTTGTGTATCTTCAAGGGGAAGTATGCACAGTAAGGGAATACGACTTGGTAGAACAAAGGTCCAGACAAAGCTTGCGTTTTCGTCACCATAATACGATAATTCAGGAGAAAGTACGTTGCGATCGATAGCAAATTTAGCTTGACACCCAAATAGCCGTTAAGTTATTAATATCCAGAGATGGAAGGAACCAAAGGATTTTTTTTAAGGATGCGATTAATTATTTTTGCAAATTCACGTCCGCATGTAGATTTAATCGGAAGTAAGAGGACTTTAATGCCTTTAAAGAGAATCTTTTTTCGATCCTGGTCTGAATATTAGAATATACAGGTTTTCAAAATAAAATGAGAAGCATATAAAAGCTAACATCAAATTGGTTATCACAGCCTTACAGATGATATGATAGTGGTGGCAATTTTATAATCAATCCACATTCAATTAAATTATCTTTTAAAAAAGTTGCGAATACTACGAATTACACAACTTGTAGTTTAATGGGTTTACACCACACAATAAATATCAAGAGAATCGAACAATTATTAAAGGATTTCAGCTAATATCCTTTTTTTTTAACAATTTTTACTTGTGCTATAATATGTAAAAGAAAAACTAAAGATAAACACTAAAATTTGTTTAGATTTCAATTTTAATTGTAGGAATTTGTTTTTTAAATTTCAATTTGAATTATCCTTGAAAAGGACTTGTTTATAACAAAAATTATTTTACTACAACTTGTAGTTTATTGTCCTCAATGTTCAAACAAAATTTCAATTGAATCAAATTGTTATTACAGAAGTTCGGCGAATATCCTTTTTTCAAAAGAAAATTTTTTTTTTTTAAATTTATGTACTATGTAATAGGATATACAAGTAATATCATTCTAAAGGAAATGTTTTTTTAAATACAACAGAATAAAATGTCATTTTACTGTTAATAAAGCTTAAATTATAATTCTTTTTCCCAAATTTATTGTTAAATTTTATAAAATTACTTTCCAATCTACTGTCTGTAGAAGATTTTTATTGTTTGAAATTTTGTAGATTTGCATTTCTTTAATGAGCACTTTCCTTATATTTCCCTATAATACCATTCGCATTCACCAAGTTTTTTACACTAAGTAAGTGTTTGGCAGGGGTCCACTCGCATTGTTTACAAGTAACGCTTTCTGTGGACGTCTAATGGATGTAATGGTGATGAAATTTATCCTGATTATTGATTTTCCCATATTCGTTGTTAATACTGCTCTCACAAGTAAGGCCAGGCGATATATAATAATCCTTTAAGATCACTAACGAAAGGATTTTGGACGAACCCATAAGACTTTGCAAGATATTACATGGTCCAGACTGATGTGATGGGTGAGCAAAAACTCTGTAAGCTATGACACCCCTTACGCAGTTTTCTCAACATTTACCAGATTTTTTGCCAAGACATTAAATTATTAAGTTCAACACATGTCACGAATCATAAGCTTAATTGAGACTTCTTATAATAAAGAATAAAATAAGTAAAATCCTACCGCTAGTATTTCATTTTCATAAATCTGTTATGCGCTCTCATATATCTTAATATCTTGTCATCATATTACACATCCTTACTCCATCTATAGATGAGTATATAAATAAATGCCAGCCAGAGTCTCTAAATTGTCATTATAACTCGTTATCCTTGTATGGTCGTGTATGCTGCCTCTGTTCTGTTCTGCTCTGTCTGCCTCATTTGTATTGGTGCGTGGTTAAAAGATGTTCAAATGCTATTACAAACAGACAGACAGTCGCAGGATAATGTCTATATCACCACCATCACAATATAGATTAATGACACTTAAGCAGGTGGCGAGCGGTGTAGTAGGCGAGGATGGCGGTGGCATAATATTTATTAAGATTCATAATGTTGCTACATCAGGCATACATTCTACCGGAGTTTCCTTTTACAAAATAAACCTTTTTTAAAAGACTCGGTGACATATAAATGGCATTAACATATATTTGTTAAATAATATCTGTTCTTCCCCTCCATTTCTCTTAGCCTCCCTCTCTCTCTGTTACAGAAAACAGAGGAGGAAAAAAATGATATATTTTTGAGAGCGAGAAAAATAGGATAATCTTGTGAAGGACGTTAAGCAAAGTGTAGAACATTAAAATCGTCCTCGTACCCCTCTTAAATTCTTTTATTCTTTTCATTCTTTTGGTTTTGGTTTACGCGTTTAAATTCATATGTGCCTGAGTCTCAGTTTATTTCATGCACAAAAAGACCCAAAAAAAAAGGAAAAAAGAAGCTGGAGGTCGTATAAATGAATGAGCGTATGAATGTATGAATGAATGACTGTATGAATAGCGAGGGAGGAGAGAGAACACCGGCATTTATATGACAACCGGTTTATACGTTTCCGTTGTATGTTATGAAAATGATGACAATATGGCTTAACTTCCTCCTTTTTTTTCTTTCTTTCTACGCTGATGCTGATATTTTTTCATTAATGCTGCCGCTGCCGCTGCTGCTGTTGCTACTGCCTCATATGTGTGTCACACAAACACACCCACACACATACACTTAATATAAAGAGCATATAAATATTATAGTCCTTTATAGGCTCCCTTACAAATAAATGAACAGTGAACAGTGATAGATGGTGGGGGTAATACAATTAAATCTCCTGGATTTTTGCTTTTTTTCTGCAAACAATTGGGAACAAAATTATGGACTTCAAAGTGATTTCATTTAAAGGATAAGTCAGTTAAAGGTAACAATAGCCACAGGACTATTGTGTGCACTGCTCTAGTAGCATGAGTTGGTATAACCGCTGAATGAGTACCTGTTTTATGGCGACGCTAAAAGCCAATGTATGTTGTAGCTAAGGCCAGATCCTTAGAGAATTAAGAATGCTTTGCAACGAATGGCAGCAATGCAAGTGAAAGAAGTAATTCGAAGGCTACATACTCTTTTAAGTCTTTCGCGATGGATTCCTTGTATTTACAGCGTCGTCACTTGATGCATCACAGTGGTGCCACTTTTATTACTCACTGTACTAGATGAAAGCAAATCTATTTGTATAAGTGTTTAAACCCATGTATGCATACATGCTACGCTGTGTGTGTGTGTGACTTGTATGTTAACAGTAGATTTCCGTTTAAAATGAAAACCAGGGGAGAAAAAACGTAAACGAAGCAAAACTTTTTTGTTCATTCATTTAAATCATACGCACACACTGCTATACACACAGCTCTCACATACATTCAAAGCAATGTGAAAAAACAGTTATAAAAATATGTTGTGAAAACATGTGTGTATGCGTTGTGTGTACCACTGCCACCAGCATCAGAACTAACAATGTGTGTTGTTCTCTTAACATACACACAATAAATGTCATTTAATGAGTGTGTAAAAGAATGAAAGAGTATGTGTCTGCGTGTGTGAGCGTATGGCAAAAAGGGGTGAGAAGGTGAGTGAATGTGTGTGCATGTGTGTATATCACCCTAAAATACTCTTTAAAGTATGTAAGTCTTCTAAAGGATTTTCAAGAATTTATAAATATTTTCCAAATTTAATTAAATTTATATTTAATTTAAGCACAAGAGAGATTCTTATACACTCTCTTTTGCTCTTTTGCCTTTAACTCTCTTGCTGTTTTCCGTTTTGTCTGGCATTTATAGGCCACAAAATAGCTTTAAAATTATTATTATGATCCTTTAACTTAATATTACCTTCAGCAATAGCAACAAAAACATAGAGAAACACAGAGAGAGAGAGAGAGAGAGAGAGGGAAGAAAAGGTGAAAGGGATTTATTGTAATATAATGGAAGACAAAAACCCAAAGGGAACGAACGAGAGAAAAGAACACAGAGAGGTGGAAGAGCAAGTGTAAGTTAAAGAAAGAGATTTTCTTTTGCTTTATATTGAGTTTAGTTACCTTCTGATTGTGTGTGTGTGTGTGTGCGGGTCTATAACTGTGTCTGTGTGTAAACGAGTGTTGATTTTATTTGTGTATTTGTATTGCAAGTTTTTATCACACTTTGACTTATGGAAATAGTTTTTGAAAGGTTTCAAAATAGTTGGTTAGACTTTTTCCACACACATACACATACACTCTCTGATGCTCTCTCTGTCTCGCTTTCTTCAGCTCTATTAACAAGTCATAAATATTAAGAAAGTAGTTGAGGAGGAGAGAGCGTAGGTGCGTATGTGTTACAAAAGTTTCCTTAAGCTGTTGTGCTTATCAGAACTCGAATGTATTCAGAGAGGACTTTGTAAATAGTAAATTCGTTTAAACATTCAAAATGGAAAGATTATTTCACTTTTGCTTTACCAATTACACAAACAGTTCACATGGAAAGAAGGATAATTCGGTACCAGTCATTTTCCTAAACACAAACTGACTACAAAGCGACTATAGAGCGCCAAGTGCAAAAGCGCTTTGAACTAAATTCGATTAAATGTCGGTCATAGACAATGGCCGGTCTGATATTAATATCGATCATCTGCAATCAAACTCTGCCTTTAACATTCTCTTTTTGCCTGTACTTGGTTGTCTGTTTTCAGGTTTTATATTGAAGCAGAGGACATAAAAATATCTATGTGAAGCCACAGAAACATTTGAGTCGACTGCGTGAATCTTTATGAAATTCTCGACATGAGATTTCATAATCCATCCCGTTACCCTTGGCCTTATAATGCTGACAATCCCAAGCAATATCTGCATTTGTGCACCTTTCTACAGAGGCCTAGGCAGCATGCAGTAAGGCTAAATGCAATCAACTTCTGCTGCAATCCTTATAAGCCACAGATACATTCCAGATTACTGGTTAGATGGTGTGTTAAAATTTTTTCCACAGAAACTTCTGGTTAAAAGATTCATGCCTATGGCCTTAAGGCCTATTGTAACGTTTTAGGGTCTAGGATGTGAAGGATAGAGCACACCATAGCATAAAAGATTCTAACGTTAATCTTTTCTATCAGGTGTCAGGCCATTACAGTGAACTTTAAGTGAAGGTCGTCAGTTTCGTAGTGAACAGTAGGGCAATGCTTGCTGAAAATCTTCTGATTTACTTGGATAGCTAGGCTACTGTGGCTAAGGCCCTTATAAACATAATTTCCACACAATCGATTGACAATGCCCAGTGTTTCTTAAGGAAATTTTGAACCATTTAAAGGTAAATCTTACATGAAGTCCTGCCACAGGATGGTCGTTATTAATGAACTGACCAGAGCTGGTACAGAGCCCACAATGCCTGAATTGAACTAAGTATCCTGCAGTAGGTGTTTAAAGAAACTGAATGTCTTCTCAATGTATGTGCAGTATTGTCAGGCTCTGGTGGAGCAAACTGGATCAGAAGATCGTACTTTAGTGAATTTTTTTCTGGCCATTGGAGTTCGACCAAATTCTATAGGATCTGAAGATCCTTGCTTTAGAGCAAGAGATTATTATTCACCTCCTTTGCTATTACCCAGCCTTCTCATAAAAAGATGAATTTTCTTGGACTCTTATTACCTCTGACTTATTTGGACTGACCTGAATTGGGTCGCAATTATTATTTTAAAAGCGTGTGGGAATTCTGGCAACCCAGTCTTAATATCCCTGACCCTACTGTCAGAATTGATGATGAAAGGCTTGTGCAAGAGGTTTACATCATATGGTAGCACAATGTGCATAATATAGCATGGAAAAGGTAGCTTCATCTGTTTTGTAGATGAAGTGAAACCTAACCTCAACTACTAACCGAATTCTCTAGTACGCTATCCATCCCTTATAACGAAAACTTATACGCCATTTTAATATTGCATGTTCGAGTATGAGTATGATATGTGTATGTGGGGTGCTGAATCCTCTGGTTTTACTTCTTTTGCTGGAGCTGCAACTGAGCATGGTGGATATATGGCTAAAGTTGATTGTTTAATATTATGCCATCGTGCCAATATCAACGTTTCTAAGGATTACAATGTTTTTTTTTTCTTCCTTCATCTTCTGTTCTGTTGATTTTCTTCTTGCTAAGCTGCTCTCACTACATCATTTTCTTGGGCTAATAAACTTATCAAAAAGTTTTCAGAGTACACTTCTTAAGTCGGTATGTATGTACGTTCGATATGTCTGTCTCTGTCCCTTATACATAAATAAAACTATGAGAGAGAAACAAAAAGTATTAAAAAGAAAACAAAAACAAGAAAAAAATGAAATAAGAAAACCAAATGAAAATCGAAAAGTTTGTTGAATTGGACTTTGGGAATTTTTTTTTGGGGGGTTGGAGGTGGTAGAAAAACAAAAAAAATATTCATATGCTCTCTGTCTCTCTTTCTCTCAATCTCTGTGTGTATACAAAAACAACAATAACAATAACAAGTTATCGAAGTTAATTTTCATTTCGTATGGTTAATTGAAACTTTTCTCTTTAATGTATTACATACAGGGTACTTAGTACATGTGTGTTACACTCTCCCTCTCTCTCTCTCGCTCTCTCTTCGTTGTGTGCTAAGATAACAAACAATAGAGCAAGAGCAACTGGCAGTAGAGTCCTTTATAAAATTCGTTAAACAATGCTGCATAGTTTAAGGGGGAGAGAGGGGATATGGTAATAAAATTAATAAGAAAAAGTTATGTTTTTCAACGTTTTTCTTTACGTTTTGTTTTTTCTTTTCTTGACTTTAATAATTTACTTTTAAGGGCTTCCTTCTAAGCTAAGGTGGTGTTATTGCCAACACTTTGGAAAGTACATTTTTTTTCTTTTTTTGGTAGTTTTTGTTTTCATTCATTTGAATAGGAGGAGGCGGGAGTGGGGAAGAATTTCTTTTCTACGAAATAGTTGTCGTGCTAGAAACTTTTTCTATTTTCCATAAATTTTCTTATTAAGTTTTTCTATTTTTTTTTGTGTTTGTTGGGCGAAAAATGAGCTGAAATCCGAAATGCGATAATTGTTTTGAAAGATTTAATTGAAAAGAATTATTTATGAAATTATGTACGTATAAATATTGGCACACATAAATATTGTATTCACACAAATTCAATTCAAGAGCACAAGTTTTGTATTTTAATACTCTAGCAATTATTCCTATCAGACACAGGCAATTAATTTTATTTAATTTTTTTCTTTCTATTTCTAGGTCATGCTGATTATCCTTACAATGGCTTAAAAGTTGGTAAGTTTTGTTTTACAGTTACGCTTTAAAATATTATTCTTTACTTACCATTGTTTTTATTATTTATTGAATCTTTAAAATTAATTGAAGCAACAATAATTGTTGAAATCTTAAATTTATTTGATTTATTCACTTCGCTTTAAACAAAATATCACCCCCCCCCCCCCCCCCCTATTGTTTAGCATGCCTCTGTCTTTAACACGTTGACTGCCACGGCAATTTTCAGAAAACTGGCCACGCAAGCCGACATTGATTTTTTCTTCTTTTCCTAGAAGCCATTTATCAATACTAGCACTGATATAATACGGTTTTATTTGTGGCTACACAAAAATGGCAGGTTTAGTGAGTACGAGATAACTCGTACATAGATTGCGTTCCCTTCTAGGGTGGCAGTCAACGTGTTAAGTAATTTTTCATTGTGAAGAGTACTATCAGGGATAAGTTGAAATGAGAGACTATGTGAGGTTGTAACACCGATATTACCTATTCCGCCATATAATTATAGCTCCTGATTGTTATCTCTTAACCATTCCGAAAGTCTTATGAGGGGGAGGTGGATTTACCTCAATTCGCTTTTGGCCAGGCATGTTCTGTCACTAAAATTCTGTGTGTCCAAGATATCTACTTCAAAGGTTTCCAAGCGCCGGACAATGGCATAGAAGATGTTCTGGGCTCTTCTCTTTCTCGTCGTTGCAGCTTCTGCAGAAGTCATTAGGAGGTATTGTCGGCCTCCTAGTGTGAGTACCCAGAGGCCCAGGTTCCTGTTATAACTGCCATGAGGTTCGACAAATGGAATCTTGTTAGGCTTAATGCAAATTATGTTCTACATTGTTAGGAATATATTTACTTCCGCAGGAAAACACTAGACGACCATTTCGTTTAACACTTTATTCCAGAGTGAGATTAAAAACTTACAAGCTAAATAATTATAGTTACATACAGTATTGCCAGATAATAAATAAGTATAATTCATTGTTGCCATATGTAAATATTATGCAATCGTGTTGCCATATATAAAATTCATATTTTCAACACTCCTCCTCAACACGAGTGCATAACAAATATTAATAATACACATTTACTTAAAAATACATTACATTATTCATTTGGTTTATATTAAACCTAACTTATTAACAAAGAGTTTATGTTTATTCTTAGCCAAATTCTTTGTTAGTATATCTGCCACCATATCATTTGTCGAAATATATTCTACATGCAATAAATTGTTCTTTATATAGTCTCTAATAAACTTGTACTTTATATCAATATGTTTCGTTCGAGAATGATAGGTATGATTCTTTGCTAACTGCTGCGCACTTAAATTGTCCCCATACAACACTATTCGTTGTTCATTATTCTTCGTCAAACCTATTTCCTCCAAAAGCCTTTGCAGATATATTGCCTCTTTTGCAGCCGTTGACATTGCAACAAATTCGGCCTCAGTGCTGCTAAGAGCAACGGTTTGCTGTTTTCTAGACTCCCACGAAAAAACACTACCACCAATATAGAATGCATAACCTGTATATGATTTTCTGTCAGACGTGTCGCTACCCCAGTCTGAGTCGACATATCCTATAACTGGTTGTCCGGTTTTCCTATAAACTATTTTTAAATCCTTGGTTGCTGACAAATATCTTAAAACATGTTTGATACCTGATAAATGTTCCCTGTGTGGATCTTTGCTGCATTGTGCCAACTTCGTCACTGAATGCAAGATGTCAGGCCTTGTTGAGAGTGCCAAATACATCAACGAACCAACAAGTGATTGATATTCGTTTGCGTCTACTCTCTCACAACTTTCTTTTTCACACTTTACCTGAAAACCCGCATCCAATGGAGTACTAACATTCCTACAATTTCCCATATTATTTGCCTGCAACAAATTTTCTATATACTTTTTCTGGCTGATAGTAATTTCCCCTAGTTCACCTTCTCGTTCTATTTCTATACCTAGAAAATAATTTAATCGACCCTTATCTACACAATCGAAATGCCTTGAAATTTCCTTCTTAATATTTAAACCATCCTCTTTATACCTAGAAGCAATTATAATGTCGTCCACATACACGGCAATAAAAATAATTCTTTCCTTATCATTATGTTTGTATAAACATTCCTCACTTTCTAAAGGCGTAAAATTCATAGAGCGTAAAACTTCTCCAAGTTTTATGTACCACTCACGCCCTGCCTGCTTCAATCCATAAATTGCCTTTTGCAGTTTCAAAACACGTTCTGGATGGTGTTTATCAACAAAACCCTGAGGTTGTTGCATGTAGACAGTGTCGTGTAAATCGCTATTCAGATAAGCTGTACAAACATCTAATTGTTCCAAATACAAGTCATGTTCAACAGATAATGCTAACAACATGCGTATTGTTGCATACCTAATTACTGGTGAAAACGTTTCCCTATAGTCTATACCATACTTCTGTGCACAACCCTTCGCAACAAGTCTTGCCTTAAATTTCTCTATGTTACCGTCTTTGTCTTTCTTAATACTAAAAACCCACTTCGAACCTATGGATTTCTGTCCGTCAGGCAAATCTACTAATGTCCATGTTTCGTTTCTAAGCAAAGATTGATATTCCTGCTGCATGGCCTTCTTCCACTCATTTTTGTACTTACTATTTGAAGCAACAGTGACTGAACTTGGAATAGTCACTTCCTCTTGTAGTGCATTAAGAGTATTGTAAATCTTTTTTCCAGTTCGTAGTACCATTGGATTTCCGCTATCAGTTGTTGGCTTCTGTGGCTCCTCCTCACTGTACACCTCATTAGCGTTCTGCTCGTCGCAATTGTTTTCAACATCGCCCGAATCTGCTTCCGTACTTAAATCAATCAAGAATTTGCTGGTATCTATTTTGTTGTTGTTCTCTTTAGTTTCGATAATATTTGCATCTTCAGCTTCATTAAAATATACATCACGTCTTTCCACTACATTTTTGGTTTCTGGATCAAACAATCGATACGCCTTCGACGATAGTGAATAACCAACCATTCTAAACTTTTTTCCTTTTGGTTGAAACTTATTCTTCCACGTTTTTTCGAGAGCCACTGCGGTCGAACCAAATATTTTAAAATGTCCAACTGAGGGTTTCAAACCAGTATACATTTCAAATGGTGTTTTATCTGCAATCAGTTTTGTTGGCGCTCTATTTCTAATGTATGCTGCAGTTAAAACAGCTTCTGCCCATAAGTTTTCTGCCATACCGCTGTGAATTAACATACTTCTTGCCATTTCAATCAATGTGCGGTTGGCACGCTCGGCCACGCCATTTTGTTGTGGTGTGTAGGGAACGGAGAGTTGTCTTTTAATTCCACACTTCTTTAAATGATCATCAAATCTTTTGTTTACGAACTCGCCACCATTGTCACTTCTGACACATTTAATTTTCCTTCCTGTTTGCCGTTCCACCATATTTTTAAACATCACAAATTTGTCATAAGCTTCGTCCTTGGTCTTCAAAAAATATACAAATATGCGCCGTGAATAATCGTCGATGAATGTTATAAAATAACGCGAACCACCAAGCGACTGTGTGTTGAATGGGCCACACACGTCCGTATGTACTAAATCCAGTATGTTCTTAGATTTTATCTCATTATTACTGATAAAAGGTCTTACATGGATTTTTGCCTTCATACAAGTAATGCAATTCGGATTGATTTTAAAACTTGCCTGATTTAAACCTCGTACCATTTCTCTTTGTTGCAATTGGCGTAGACTTTTATAATTCAGATGTCCGTATCTGTTATGCCACTTAATATCGCTGCTTTGTTTCATTTGAAAAACTTTGTTTTTTCTATTTATTTCGAAAACGAACAAGTTGTTCAACTTCCTTGCCATCAAGACGACTTTATTATTTTCGTCTATGAATTCTGCTTTTTCATTTTCAAATTTAACAATAATACCCATATTAACAGCTCGGCTTACAGAAATAAAATTTCCAGTTAAATTTGGCACATACAAAACATTTCGCAAAAGTATATCTCCATGCTCTGTTAAGATGTTTACGTCACCAATACCCTCTGAATAGATGTAATTATCGCCAGCAAGTACAATTCGTTCTTTGTGTTTGTTTATTGTTGTAAAACATTCTCGATCACCAGACATATGTGCAGTTGCACCACTATCAACGCACCAGATGTTTCTTTTTAATGTATTTGTTTCTGCTGTCGCCAATGTGGTGAATTGCAACTGTTTATTTTCTTGTTTGTTGTCTCTTCTTTGTCTCGAGTAGCAGGTAGCTGCAAAATGCCCTTGTTTACCACAAATATAACAACAGCCTGTACTTTTTCTTCTGTTTTGTTGCTGGGTTCTTTTTTCAAAGTGTTGTTTTTTATTACTTTCGGCATTTTGTGTATTTGCTTTCGCTGCAAAAGCTGACTGCGTCTTTTCATTTTCTTTTTGCGTCTTTCTTTCATATTCTTCTAATAGCTTTACTTTTAAATTTTGCAGTGATGGTAAACTGTCTCTGGTCTCCATGGCTACGACAAACTGCTCATACTGCGTCGGCAAACTAGATAATAGTATGATTGTTATCAGCTCCTCATTCATATCAATACCAATTTCAGCCAATTTATCAATAATGCTGCTGAACTTATTGATATGTTCCGACATTTTCTCATCATCTCCCATACGCGCATTTAATAATTGCTTAAACAGATATACCTTTTTAACGGGACCGCTTGGGCGAAACACTTCCTGCAATCTGTTCCAAGCTTCTAGCGAAGTCTTACAGTGTTTTATGTGATTGAGTTGTGTCGCTTGCATACACAACGTTATCGTTGCAAGGGCCTTCTCATCCCTCTCTATCCATTTTTTGTCTGTAGCACTTTCTTTAACTTCACTTCCATTTACCACTGACCATAGACCTGAATGTATCAATACACTCTTCATAAGCACACACCAGGCATCGTAGTTCTTTTCATCCAATTTGTCTATTTGATACAAACTCATTTTTATTATTTTTTCACAGTTACACTTTCACTCAATATATATTTTTTAATACTTTGTGCTCTGGGCCCATAACCTATGTTAGGAATATATTTACTTCCGCAGGAAAACACTAG
Source organism: Sarcophaga rosellei (assembly GCA_930367235.1). NCBI lineage: Eukaryota > Metazoa > Arthropoda > Insecta > Diptera > Sarcophagidae > Sarcophaga > Sarcophaga rosellei. The sequence goes on along the minus strand of OV884020.1, from coordinate 5,408,323 downwards.
ACGACCATTTCGTTTAACACTTTATTCCAGAGTGAGATTAAAAACTTACAAGCTAAATAATTATAGTTACATACAGTATTGCCAGATAATAAATAAGTATAATTCATTGTTGCCATATGTAAATATTATGCAATCGTGTTGCCATATATAAAATTCATATTTTCAACATACATAATATACAGTCACAGAGGAAAGTCTACCTACACCGTTATATGTAGACTTTTTTATCGCAACATTTTTTTTTTAAGTTTTTTTCTAATAATTTCTATGTTATATTAGATTTTGTCTTCAAACATTTTGAATTAACTTAAAGAGCGCGTTTTAATTTGAAAAAAATCGCCGAGAAATATATGTAGACTTTTTTCTTTGACTCTATATAAATCTCAAATCTCTTCCCATTGTAAACATCTAACAAAATTTCGAACTGTCTGAAATTCATCTGACTTGAGAATAGCTTCCATCTCTTTCCATCCAACCTTTCGCCAAGATAGCCTTTCGAACATCTCTTTCTGACATTATAATTGCTGGCATAAAGGACCTTATGGCCGAAGGAGTACTGATCGCCTTTCACTAAATCTAGGAGAGCATTGTCTTGGTGGATCTGCCCACAATCTATGCATGTTGCTTAGGTTGCTGTGGCTTCATTTTCAATATCCCCATACTTACTTCTTTGTCCTATGAAGTGTGCTGACATAAAGAGCCTTATGGCCGTAGGAGTACTGATCATCTTTCACTAAATCTAGAAGAATATTGTCTTGGTGGATCTTCCACCGCAATATAGGCATGTTGCTTAGGTTGCTGTGGCTTCATTTTCAATACCCCCATACTTACTTTTTTGTCATTTAAAGTGTTATCAAATGTGAGACAAATTGAGGCATAAATCTAAGTGGAAGTTGTCGAAGAAAAACCTATTAGACTAAAGGGACCTCAAACTGTAAGATGAGGTGAGCGTAAATTCCCCTGGAGAACTTCCGTAATATTATCGGAATGACCCCCCCCCCCCATTCCGATAGAGTGACTTGAAAGGCTCTGTAGTTGTCATCTGAAACTTTCTTTCGTTCATACAAACAAAGGGTTCTCCTCTTTGACTCCAATATAAACACATTCGTTTAGGCAGAAAAATGGGCGTCTAAGACAACTTTTGAAACTATTAGTTGGATTTTAAATGGGAATCATAATACGTTCTTTCAATACCATCGATACCATTGATACCATTACAGTCAAACGTGAGAATAATTGAGATATAAAGGATTTTTTTAATATGTATTTTTGATTCAGTCCTTTGCCATGGTGTTGGTTGCTGCAACTCATCATTTAATTTTTATTATTTAATTTAATACATTTTTTAAATAAATTTTGTATAGAAATTCCATTCCATTGATTACAATCATGATTCTCTGGTATTTCTTATTTAATGTTGACATGACTCTCTTTCTCTTTATGACAATTGAGGCGATTGCCTTCTTCCTCTCTCTGCTCTGCATTGATTGCCTTTAATTTCTGTGTAAATTTTGATTTTGGCCTGAAAATAAATTTCCCCTGTTTGCAATGAATGAATAGTGAGTACATTAATTAGTAACGGAAATAATACACAATTTAATTAAATTCATAAACATTCTCACATTGCTTTTTCCTCCCAGTCTATACTACATTCCATTTTGAATTTCATTTGATTTGATTTGATTTCATTATTTTTCTTCATCTTGCCAAACAATTTATTTTTATTAACCTGGCCTAATGGCTGTATTACTATTTGACTTTCTTTGGCCACCATCATAATGGTAATAATGGCAAAAACGTTATAAATTTTAATTAACACGGGCTGGCTATAGAGAGAGAGAGAGAGAGAGAGAGAGAGACTTAGCAAAAGACCAATAACGACTTACCCGAAGACATACATACGTATGTACTTAACATTTGACGCCGTTTTACAGGCAGGAAAGTAAAAGAACTTTTTTGGGTTTTTTCTTCAGTTTATGAAAGTTTATTTCAATTGTACAAATATTTTCTCTTTACAGGGCTTTTATTTTTTTTCACATTTTTTTTTTATAAAAAAAATCTTAAAATTGCTTGTATTTGTTAGTGTGCTTTACAATATATTTTTTTATGTTAGTTTTTTTGTTTATTGCCTACTTTTTCTTTCAAACTTAACGTCATTGACCACAGATTTAATAGCTTCAAAACACGCCACCACTACACTACAAGCCATCGTTGAAATCTTAAATAAATTTGTAAACGAAAATTTGTTGGCCATTGTCGCTCTTGTCTTAGTCAACAAAATTTTATTGACGTGCTAATCAGCCTCAAAACATGTTGTGTGTAGTTGACCTTCCAAAAACGGCTCATTTTCATTTTAAATAGCGTTTAAATATGTACATCAAAATTACACACACACATACACTCACTTTAATACATCTACATCACATGCATACATTACATCTTAAAAATACACAAAAAAAAAAATAATAATAATGGCCCACCACTTGAAAATCATGTCGTTCGTGCCAATTACTCATCTAAAGAAATAATTGTTGTTGCTCCTCCTCCGCCTCCTCCTCCTGAATCATTACATTCACGGCTAAGGTGGCCTGAGTCTCTGCTGACTGTATTGTTCGATAAATTTCTCGGGCAATTAAAATTCGTAGGCCTGTTTAAAAATAACGATAAAAAGAGAGAAAAAGAGAGAGAGAAAGAACAATTAAATATTATGTACATTACACACATACACATCAAAATGCAATAAATAAATTTCAGTAATTATTTTATGATGTCCTTAGAAGGACATTCAAAAACATCGCATCGTAAATAAAAATAAAAACCTGAAACCTTAACTTGTAAAAAAAAAGTCCGATAAGACCTCTATCCGCCCTATCCGCGGGTGTTTAATAAAAATAACACTTCCAGGTATGAGTGTCGCATTAATTTTTACAACTCCTGTGACCTTTTTTTTTGTTGCTTTTGCACACCGTTTATATGCACGTAAACAAACGTCTTTAATTACACTCTCATTTATTTTCTTTCTCAATCACTTGGTAAAATGATTTTGGTTTCTTTATTTTCGTTAAAGATAAAAATTCTTTTCATAAAAAACACGATTAAAAATGAAATTCTGTATTAAAACCCCCAGAAGAGAGGGATTCATTGCATACAGTTTGAAGCCGTGTACGCTCTACGGTTCCGCTGTTCTTAAATTTCACCACAGATTCTTAGTTAATTTAACATTCTCTTCGATGATCTAATTGGAGATTTACGGATTCTACGTGTTTGGTCCTTACAGCTCTTTAGACAGGATTACAACCTATTTTGTAGCAACAGCCATGTTGTGTGTGTGTATTAATGACGGGATCTACAGTTTTAAAGGCTACTCCAAGCGACAGATTTTTTGGGAGACTTCTTCGTGGCAGTTTTAATTTAATCTCAGAAATTTTACCAGAAGAACATACACACATAAATAATTGGCCATTACAACCCTTCAGTCAGGATTACGGCCTAGCTCCTCAACACCACTCATGTTGTGTGCGTTAATTTTATACATGAGTGGCGGGACCTACAGTTTAAAGTCGACTCCGAACGACGGATTTTTTGAGAAGCTTTTCATGGCAATTTTTTACTCTCAGAGTTTTTGCCAGAAATCTGCTGAGAGGAAGTCGCCGAAGAAATATTTTTTCATATTTCATTTTGATGTCTGACCTGGGATTCGAACTCGGGCCTTTCGTCTAATAAGCCAACACACTACCTACTAGACCACGGCGACTTCAAAAGAAAGCTGACGAAACCCGCCGAAGAAATATTCTTCTATATTTTGTTTTGTTGGAGATGTCTGACTAGGCCGTTTGAACCATGGTTTATAAACTAAAGTAATACTCAAATGAGAATCAATTTTCCGAAGAAAAATTTATTCAGATTCGGTTTTTTTTTTTTTTTGAGATGTCAGAGTCGTGGGTTGAACGACGGGCTAGGCTAGACTAGTGAGCGTAACTCCCTCCCCTGCAGATATTCCGTAATATTATCAACTACACATCATGTTTTGAGGCTGATTAACTGTCAATAATATTATCGGAATGAAACCCCACCCCCTACGTTCCGATAGAGTGACTTGAAAGTCTCTGCAGCTGGTATCTGAAACCCTGTTCCGCTCATACAAACCAATGGTTGTCCTCTTTGACTCCAAACATATTCCTTTAGTCAGAAAAATAGCTGTCTAAGACAACTTTTGAAACTAAGACTTGGATTCTAAATAGGAACATACCATCAATACCATCGAAACCATTATGGTGCAATTGAATGATTTCCGTTTAAATGAAATTCGAAAGTCGCACAGCTTGACTTCATAGCAATTTAATCGACCAACCTAATAGCTCTCTTTCGGCTACACCAATAGCCACAAAAAAACCTCAGGAACCATGCGTTCTTTCAATATTAACTTGAGAGCACTATGTTAGGTTAGGTTAGGTCGGAGTGGTAGCTCTGATATCACAAAGCTCACTTGAGCACGCATAGCGGCCCGTTGTGATGTCACGGGTGAACGCAGGCCCTGTACTAACCAAGTTCCACCAAAATCAGAGAAAAGGAGGAAGTTGGTCAGCGCAAGGTCTGCACAACAAAAGCACGACTACCCCGCACTGGAAAACCAGCCAGAAAGTTTGATGAACGAAGCTATATCCTTGATGTCAATAGATGATAGCTCCGTTAAGCTAACCAGGAATGGGGAGCCAAATAACCTATATCTACACCTAGCAAGAGACGGGCACTGGCAGAGAAAGTGAACAACAGTCTCCTCTTCCTCAGTGGACCTGCATTCACGGCAAAAGTCGTTGAAAGGGAGCCTCATTCTTTCCGCGTGTCTACCCATGACGCAATGGCCTGTAAGCACCGCCACTGTAGTCGAGATGACATCACGACCGAGACCAAGTAATCGGTTGGTACGCCTTCTATCCATCCTGGGCCAGGTGAGTCTAGCGGTGGAACAGGACTCCTCATTGACCCAGGATAGGTTGGCGTCCCGAAAGAACCTCCGCGCATTGGTGAACTTGACCGAGGCGAGTGGCATACCCAATTCAACAGAAGAGGATTCCGGAAGGAGCACACCAGCTCTGGCGAGCTCGTCTGCCCTACAGTTTCCCGGAATTCCACTGTGGCCGGGGACCCACACCAGAGAGACACTGGAGAAGCGCCCAGAAAGAAGGTCAAGACAGCGGCGACAATCCCTAACGATCCTAGAGTTAATCACGGAACCCGATAGAGATCCTATCGCGGCCTGACTATCAGAGAAGATCGAGACGCGAGTGAAAGGAGCATCGTTGACGAGGATCCATTGCGCGGCTCGGTAAATCGCCATCACCTCCGCCTGAAACACACTGCAGTAGTCCGGCAGACGGAGAGAAATATTCAGGTCCAGTTTCCCAGAGTAGACACCGCTCCCAACCCCATTATCGAGTCTAGAGCCGTCGGTATACATATCCAGAACTTTCGGGGGGACGACCGTATCAGAGCACTATGGCTTTCGTATAAAACCCTGCGAAAAACCCTGCGAAAGGTTGCAGTCCTTGGATTCATAGAAACTTCCCCATGACTGCTGTCAAGTATTTTTTTTTTTAATTGAAATAAAAAACGAACACAAAGATTTAAACAATCGCAATACCAGTCAGTAAACAACGTTTAAATTTAATTCCGTTTTACGTGTCGTATGATTAATGAGCACACATAAAATAAATAATAATACGCATACGCCTACGTGCTATAATTTATGACAATAGAATAAATAGCATGGCATGGTATGCCATTATTTTTAAAGAATTTCTCGGGGTAGAAAGGAAGAATAGTGTTTTTGTTTTTGTGAATGTGGTAAGCAATATAAAATAATCACAGTTTACAACACACACATCTTTTTTGTAAATTTATGTCCTTAATGGCTTATTAATAAGCAAGGATTGTTAAGATGGTAAATATTTTTGTAAATTTTTTATTTAATTTATATATGTAGTTTTTGTTGTTGTTGTTGTAGTTTCATTGTTTTAGTTTTTTTTTATAATACTTACCCATTGTACTTTAACTCGCAAGGCTTCTAAATAGATGTGCCAAGTATTTGTTAAACAATTTTTTTGTTGTTGTTGTTGGTTATTGTTTAAAGTAGTTGGTGTGTTGGGTGTTGTGAGGATGTTTGTTGTTGTTAGAAAAAAGGGAATAAAAATACAATAAAAAAATACCGTAAAAAAAGAGAAACCAAAACAATAAAAATTTAAGTAAAAAAAAATAATTCATATTCCTTCTCTTTGTGAGGCGAACAAACAAACAAACAAACCAACGAGAACAAGAACAACAACAAACAAACAATTTAATTTGGGTTAATTGCATTTAAAAAAACACACACACACAAAAAAAGAGCAAAAGAGAGAGAGAGAGAGAGAGAGAAAGAGGAAAATAAACTGAAAACAAAAAAAAACATGAAAATAAAAAAGAAGAAATTGTTGCCGCAGGATAACAATAAAAATGTGGGAATAAAAATAAAAACCCAACCAACAGTTAGCCAAGCCAAGCCAGCCCAGCCAGCTCAGCCGAATCAGCCACTGAGTGTAGTTATTTTCCTTCCTGGTTTAACAAAGTTAGCAGCGGCTATATAAGTACTAAGGCTTCCCATGTAAAGCGATTTTCCTTTCTTTTTTTCGGATTTGGATTTTGATTTCATTTAAAGCAATAAAAAGTTTAGCACCACTATTTACAACAATAAGGAAGGAAAGGCAAGGGAAAAGGAAAAGAAATACTGTGTGTGTGTGTGTGTGTATGTTTTTAATAAATAAATCACAATATTTATATGCATTTGCATAATTTGCTAGTTTGTTTGTGTTTTTTTTGGCTTGACTTCCTATTACAAAACACTCATAAAAATGAAGGAAACTTTTTACGAAATTGTTTTAAACCATCTCCTCCTCTATGTATCTCTTATTCACTTTAATACTACCGTGTACCAAGAGGGTGGATTTTAGGAATTTTAGCTGTTAAGGTTACTGTATTGGCTTTAACTTTAAAGAAAATCTTTTTAAATTTTGATTTTATTTTACTGACGAGGGAAAACGTTTTATGAAGAGTCTCTAAGGCATCCTTTAGTTTTATGAATTGTTATCACAAGAAATATTTAAAAAAGTTTTACAAAAAAAAATTTAAATTTTGATTTAAAAAATGGCAGTGATTTGTTGCAGGCTAGTAGTCGTAGGCGTGGTGAGCCCATGGTTCACGTGAGCCCTAGGTCAGACACCTCGAACAAAATTAAATATGAAACGAAAATATTTCTTTTGTTGACTTCCTTTCAGCAGGCTTCTGGCAAAACTGAAATAAAATTTCCATAAAAGTCTCTGTCATTCGGTGTCGACTTTAAACTGTAGATCTTGCCAATCATGAATAAAATTAACACACTCAACATGGGTGATGAGAGCAACTGGGTTGTAAACTTGACTAGAGAGTTGTAATGATCAATTAAGTATCTGTAGTGCTAACTGTCGTTTCTACTACGTTAGTTACTGATGTCCTATAATATTTGGTTGGTAGGGATTTGGTTGCTGGATTATTTCAAGATGGAAACTATCTCGAATTCTCCGAGGTTTGCATCAGGACTACTGTATTCGAATACTACAACCACTATACAATGTCACCTCTAGTTGTCTGTAGGGTAGGTTATTAAATGTCCTCCTCTCTGATGATCAAATTTTTCAACATCATAAAGGGTCCACCAAAAAACTTTTTTTTTTTGAAAATGCTTTAAAAAAAACTACTGAATATTTTCTAAAATTTCTTTTTTTATTTAAAAGTACAATCCTTCCGGTTAATAATGGAAAATAATTTCATTCAAATAGCTGCCTCGGCTGGCCATGCAGTAGCCTACACAATCGGTCCAATTTTTAAGCACATTATCGATTGTGTGCAGCTGTATTTCACCAATGGCTTCACGAATATTGTCCTTTAAAGCGTCAATTGTCTCTGGCTTGTCGGTGTAACACTTATCTTTGACGGCACCCCACCATTAATATTCCAACGGTGTCAAATCGCAGCTCCGTGGACTACCAAACGGCCAAACGACATCAGCTCTGCGGCTGATAATGCGATCTTTCAAAAACAGGGTGCAAAACATCGAGTGTAGCTTCGGCTGTGTGGCACGTAGCGCCGTCCTGTTGAAACCAAATGTTGCCAATATCCTCCTCTTCAATGTTTGTGAACAAAAATTCGTTCAACATGGCCCGATAACGATCGCCATTGACTGTAACGGCCTCTCCTTACTCATTTTCGAAGAAAAATGGCCTAATTATGCCTCTGGACCAAAATCCGCACCAAACAGTGACTCGTTTTGGGTGCGTCGGCTTTTCAATGTATGCGTGCGGGTTTTCTGTGCCCCAAATGCGACAATTTTGCTTGTTTACATACCCGCCAGGATCAAAATGAGCTTCATCTGAAAAGATGATTTTTTTTTGCCAAAATCGGCATCTTCTGTAAGTCGATCGCAGGCCCACTTAGCTTAGTTGTTGAAGCGTATGCACAACCATATTCGTTCAGCGGCAGGATAAAACTAATTATCTGTCAAATCAGACATGAGCTAAGTGCTACCATTTACGAAATAAGCACTAGTTGAAAAAAAAAACGTTAGATGGCGGACCCGATAGTAACGACATACATTACGATCTATGCTAAGAGTGTGTTAATTTAATATATGAGTCGCGGGACCTACAGTTTAAAGTCGATTGCGAACGGCAGAATCTTCTGAAACTTTTTATGGCCATTTTATTTACTGTCAGAGTCTGAGAGGAAGTTGCCGAAGAAATATTTTTTCAATACTTCGTTTAGTTGGAGATGTCTGACTTGAGGTTTGAACCAATAAGCCAGCACATTACCTACTACACTAATGACACACACGAAAAAAAGAAACTCTAGTATGAATCAGATTTGTTGTGAAAGCCCTGTGTTATTTAGCCATACTTTAAGTGACAATAGCCTATTTTTAGAGTTGAGTGGAAATATAATTACGTGTCTAATTGAAAATTCTAGCATTTGGATCATACAAATAGAGGATTACAAGCTATTAATTATAAATTAATTTCTAATTATTTTAAATTTTTTTTATATTTTTATTGATTAATTTTTCATTATTTTTTTTTTTTTTTTGTACAATTTACTAAGGGCGTTGTTGTTGTTGGTTTTTTTTTATTGTATATATGTATGTATATCAATTGTTATTGATTTATTATTAGTTTAACTAATTAATTTTACTTTTATTGGCTTTTTATATATGTATGTATATATTTAAAGTAATTTTTTTTTATTGAATTCAACTTATAGTTAGGGAAGGAGCGGAATTAGGTTACATAGTAAGGGATTACTTTATATTAAGGGGGGAGTCAGGGATAATGGCTTAAGGATTAGTTTTTCTTTATTTTTTTTTTTAGTTGATTAGTATTTATTTTTATAACTACTTCGATAGCCTATAAATGTTTTTTATTTTTTTTATTACAGTTTACAAATTACAAACTACAAATATTGTATAATATTTACATGATGTTTTTTTTAATATTTTTTTAAATTTTTTTTAATATTTTTTTTTTAATTTTTATATTACTTTTTTTTCAATAACAATATTTTTTATTTATTTATACGTTCAAACAAAACAAAAGAATATAATTTTTTTTTTGCAATAAATTGTTAATTTTTTTTGAAAAGGGGGGGGCGTGGGGGGGGGGGGGGGGTGTTTGTTGTGTTAATCTAAACATTTTCTTTTTATTATTAAAAAAAAAAAAAAAAACTTGAACATTATTTTTCTATTTGCAAAGAGAGATAACAAAACACAACAATTTTTCTATTTAAAATATTTTTCCCTTCGTTTTTTGTTGCTGTTTTTAGTTTTTTAAACTTTTTTTATTCTAAAAATCCTTTCATTTGATCTGAACTTTGAAACACAAAAATGTTTTTATTATGTGGCCTTTTCTTATTTTTGTTGTTTGGTCTTTTGGTTGTTCTTTTTTGAGCTTTTTTTTTTGTTCTCAAGGGTATTTGAAAACTTTTTTTTCCTTTTTTGGCATGAAGTTTGAGCGACGACCTAAGCAGGTGTTAATAAAAATATTTCTCTATGCACTGTTTTGGGAAAAATATTTAAAGTTTTCAAAATACACCGAGAACTTGTAGAAACAAGTTGCAAGCTGGAACATATAAATTGTAAATACGAAACCGGCATATTAAAATTCTTATTAGTTTGGTAAACTTTTCACAAGGCTCTGGACACTCACAGCCGAAGTTGTTCAGAATAAGCAGAATAAGTCTTGATAGGAAAAATCATCGGACACATTCTTGTAACCTATGAGGCATTAATGCCTCCCAAAGGCACAGGGAATTGTCCTTGTCGGCGTCAAGCATCATCCTCATAATCTCCGACATATGTTATAGTAAAGGGTGTTTTTTATAGAGGTATAGAACTTTAAGTTGGCATTACTTTTCAAGATGGCGACCGATTTAACAGTTGTCAAGTGATTTATTCTCAGTTTGGTTTGGCAATTCATCATGAATAGACTCACGCCTGAACAACGCTTGCAAATAGTGCAATTTTATTTCGATTTATTGAAAGACAAGTTTGGTGACCGCCTAATTTCATGTTTTGGACCTGTGAATTGGCCTCCAAGATCTTGTGATTTAACACCGCTAGACTACTTTCTGTGGGGCTATGTAAAGTCATTGGTCTATGCGGTAAAGCCACAAACGCTTGACCACTAGGAAGACAACATTCGCCGTGTTATTGCCGATATACGGCCACAAATGTTGGAAAAAGTCATCGAAAATTGGACGTCCAGATTGGACTACATCCGCGCCAGCCGTGGCGGTTATATGCCAGAAATCATATTTAAAATGTAATGCCACAAGATTATCTTTCGGATAAATAAAATTCATGTCAATCGAATAATCCATCGTTGTTTTATTGCAACTTAAAGTTCTGTACCTCTATAAAAACACCCTATACATAGCTAACATTACATAGATCACGATTACAGAGATACATACATATGTACGTGATTGGTCATTACAACTATTTTGTCAGGATTACAACCTAGCTTCACACACCACTTATTATTGTATGTGGTCATTTCATATAGAAGTGGCGATATCTACAGTTTAAAGTCGGTGCCGGACGAAAAATTCTTTGATAAACTTTTTCATGGCAAGTTTTATTTACTCTTAGAATTTTTGCCAGAAATCTGTTGAAATGAAGTCGTCGAAGAAATATTTCTTTTTGAGTACTTCGTTTTGTTGCAGATGTCTGACCTGGGGTTTGAACCAAGGCCTACTAGACTACGGCAAACTTTTGACAGGGCTCTGGACACTAGAAGACAAATTTATTCAAGATAAGCATCCTCTCGAATCCAAAGTGTTAATTCTGTTACACATTTTTCTAACCTATGAGGCATTAATGCCTCCCAAAGGCACAGGGAATTGTCTTTGTTGACATCGAGGAGCATCATCCTCATAATCTCCGACATATGTATGTTATAGTACATAGACATTCCCATTGCCTTACATAAACTAGATATTATTCGCTTGTTTTACATTAAGTCTCAATCTCGTTGGTAACAGGAAAGTACGTGCTGTATTACTCGAGTATGCTCTGGACTCTATCCTGACTACCCATTGCACAATACTGATTCTAATAAGCTACCGGCCTTTTAGTAGGCACACCGAAAGTATCGGCATTCCATCAAATGACTTCTTATCGCACAATACTGATCCTAACAAGCTACCGGCCTTTTAGTAGGCACACCGAAAGTATCGGCATTTCGTCAAATGACTTCTGCTAAAGAGCTAAAGGTCTGAGGAGGAAGAGGAAGAGACCGCCTCTCTTGTCGCAAAGAAACGGATGTCACTATCTGACAACTTGGAATTGGGCATTGGGCTCTCTAATAAAAAGAGTGCTGGAATAGTAAGAGTTGTTTTCAGGTTGTTTTCTTTTAAAGAATGTCTGATTTACCACTAGAATTCATTTGTGGTATCACAACCGGCCTATATGATGGCTTCAGAGGGACCACGACCTTGTTTTCTCCTGCTTGTTTGAGCTTTGAACACTGCTTGAGCTTTGAACACTGTTTGGCCCATAATTTTGTGCGGGTAGTTTTCCTCTAGGGAATGTTTGATCGCCAGATAAAATTAATTGTGGTATCACAAAGGGCCTAAATGGTGGCCTCGGTGCGACTTTCGGCCTACTTGAGCTTTGAACACTATTTGGCCCATAATTTTGAAGAGATGTTCACTGTTCTTTTACATTACATTGTAATTAAAGGCTTAGATGTGTAGAGAAGTGAGGAAGGAATGTACATAAATATGATGGTGGTAATACATCAAACCCCCCCCCAACGTTTGAGCCTTAAGGTTAAATGATTGGTTGTTATTGTTGTTGTTTTTTACCGAATATTTGTTACCGAATATTTCATTTCATAAATTATTTGAGCCTTTACATAAATATTTCATATTTCTTGCATAGATGAATGGATGGATAGATGGATGATACAACACTCCTAAACATAGGCACAGGCAAAATCAAATATTAAACAAAATAGCTGACTGACTATCATATCGTACCGTTTGTCTGTTTGTCTGTTTAGCTTTTAAGGACTGTTGTTGTTTTTATGTATATTTTTCGGCCAGTTTTACGCTTGCCGGCGGGGCTGATTATTATTGTTGGTCTCAGCAATAAATTCATTTTGACAGCTAAAGTGGTCACTTTCTTTTATGAGATAATATTTTGGAGTCGTTTTTATTTATTTTTTTTTGTAGTTTTCTTTCTATATGATGATGATTGTTGTGTAATAAAAAAAAACTCTCTCTCGCTCCTGGGTTTTTTGTGGGTTAAACTAACAAAAACAACAACAACAGCAAATAACTCAACGACCAACCTACAGTTGTTAGTTATTAATGGGTTTTATGAACTTTTTCTTTTTTCCATTTGCCCCTCCTCTTAAATAGCTAAAGCTCGCCCCTCCCCTCCTCTCTTACTAAAGCGTAAAGATATCATTTAAAGCGCTGCCTCCCTCCCAACCATCATTGAAAACTTCTGTAATTGTTTGTTGCTTTTAAAAGAAGCAAAACAGAAGTAGCAAGGGAAGAAGCAAAACCAGGCTAAAATAACATCTCGGATGAGCTGCCTTTATGAATTATGGCCTGACTTTTACGTGGTGCTGGTGGTCGTGGTCGTGATGGTGCTGGTGTTGGCTCTTGGAAATGAAACTTTTTTTTTTTTGTGAACATTTTGGTATCAGTTGGTCTATTAAGTTCTTATTAGATTAATGGCCATCATAATTTGTTTAATCAAATAATAAATAAAATTACAAAACAAACAAACAAACAAACAAAGAGAGAGAGAGAGAGAGAAAACATAATGGAAAGAAGGACATAAAAAAGTTTGTTTTCTTCTTTTAAACTTTTCCAAGATAATGGTTGTGTTGTGTTGGTTGCCAAACAAAGCAAAACTGAAAATAAATGAAAGTTTTCTTTTTCTCTCTCAGCTGACATTAAAATGTCACCGGAAAATTCCTGTGCTTATTACTAAGCACACATCCATTTTAGTTTTGTTAAGCTACTCTGGCAGAACATCGTATGACAATCGCGTCAAGTAATCTAGACTTCTTGGAATACCTCAATCAAAAGAAAGCGACTCAAAACAAGGCAAAACCGTGTACAATTTTTAAATAACTTTGGTTGTCCTGCATGGATTCCTTATAAGAAGCATACTTTAGTCCATTGATGAAGCTTCCTCCAAGGCAATGCGCCTTATGGATTCTTGGCCAAAATACTTCGGTTCATCAGTGGTACCAGAACGTATTCTACAGAGGCATGAAATGCTTGCTGATAACGTCCAAACTTTAGTGTAAGGATTCCTCCAAGGCCATGAGTCCTATGGATTCTTGGCCAAACTACTTTAGTTCTTCTTCTAGTACAAGAACGTATAGTATTGAGGTATGAAATGCTTGCTAATAAAGTCAAAACTTCAGTCTAAGTACTCCTACATGAAACTACATCCAAGGCCATGAGTCCTATGGATTCTTGATCAAACTGCTTTATTTCTTCTTCTAGTACATGAAAGTATTACACAGAGGCATGAAATGCTTGCTATAACGTCAACAGTCAAGAGATTCCCGGCGAAACTACATGTTCTTCAGTTGTGCGAGACTATATTACACAAACTCACGAAATGTGCGTTCTCCATAGAATTCTCTGGGAACATACAAAGACGGATTGAGCTTGGATAGGAAATATGTAGAATACATGGGTATTAGGAACATACATACATACTCCCAGATTTCTGCAGAAACCATGCCTATCTTCATGGTAGCAGAATAATTCCTCGAGAATATACTGATGTATTCATGTGAGGCTGATATAAACCCGCTTTCAGACTTCACATCGATGTACAAGCTTGTTCGAGAATGTCATCTATTACCACATGAAAATGGTGGATAACTTTAAGGACCCACTTATTTGGGTCCCTGAACTGGAATATACCCGGACGGGCAGCACACCGCAAAACTCCATGAGTGATCTGTGCTTAGGAACTTCCCTGCCCAAAATTAGGCTGGAAATTAGGGAACAATTCACTCCATGGCCAACATTTTCTGGGTAGAAAAGAGGACCTGTTCGACCGCTAAATCTGTTGTTCTCTAGAATTTGACCTTTGTTATGAAGTCTCTGTTCTTACTCCCGCAGACGCGGTAATATTGGAAACCCAATTCTTTGCACTCCTGAAGGACCAGAAGGAAGGATATAGCAGATGTAGTAGAAAAAGATGGCGCGCCGAAATAAATAGAACGCAGGGAGCTGTGAATTAGATCTACGAAGAGATATTTCTTGTTGCTGATCGATCTAATAAAAAGTGGAAATTTTCTGGAGGGCTAGGGGAGATGACAGAATCTCGCAGCTTTTTTTTATGGTACAGTCTAGATCGTTCCTGTTTTAAAGACGTATTGCGGTATCAAAACTGAAACCCTGCCAATTTTACGGTATTACTGCGTGATAGTGTTCATTTACTCCCGTCAATCTATCATGTTCCTCAAATACTCTATGGATTTAACAGAAGCTTATGAACCTCGACTTCGACAATCAACATCTATTATCTGAGGCACAGACAAAGCGCGACGTTCGGATTAAAATAAGTCTTGGGGTTAACAAATTTAGAGGACGTTACGTGCTTTTCCTATATCAGCAGTATTCCTACGAGGTCCGCGAATCCAGAGCTGACATTGCTACCAGACTGAGTGTAGACAACCAATCACTTGACCTTTTTAGCTGCCCTCTGACAATCTCCATATGAGAATTAACCACAAGCATAAAGATTGACATGTTTAGCTAGTGTGTAAAGGTTACAATCTTGTATGGCTGCAGGTTATGAGACACAGATATCAAGCGTGTCAACTCAATATGGTTATAAATTGCCATATGCGTGGCATTCTACAAATGTTCTGGTTGGAAACAATATCTGAACTTTGTTTATGACAAAAATCGTAAGAAGTTCCTGTTGTAAAGGAAATTATGCTATGGAAACGGAGAAGAACTGGCCTTGAAGAATTGGAATTGAAGAAGCTTTATGATGAAACAGCTAAACAGACCCTAACAGAAGCTAAAAAGGAAGATCGGAAGCATCGTAAGACCAACTTATCGTTATAGAAGAGTGATGGAAACCTTATTAAAGTATTAGCTTCAGACAGAAGCAGTTAGCAAGCAAACTTACATTTTGGCCATACAATCTTCTAGAAATCGTTAAATGAATTCCAAACGAATCTTAAAGGAAAAATTAATTTTAAAGGGGATTTATAACTGCTGCATCTTTTGGAAGAAAATTGAAATTTTTCAAGTTTTTCTTTTTAAATGTTTGTGTGGGCTCTGATGAGAATTTCTCGAAATTTTCATTAATAAAATGAAATTGAAAATTTGGCAAATGACTTAATTAGACACCCAGATTTAATTGAAAAATTTAATTAAAAAGATACACACACACACACGACCTATTGAAAGCTTTTAAAGAAATTACATTTCTCTTGGGCAGTGTTTTTTAAAAAACCATCAAATTCGTTTCTTGGCCTAGTCAAAATCTCTTGTAATAGATTCGATTCCCATTCACAGATTACAACCAAGATTACAAGCAGCCTTATTAGCTCTTATGTCTGCCTCTGCACTCTACTACACTCTCTGGTTTAAATAATTCATGTAATCTTTCACAATTTACATCGAAATCATCATCATCATTATTATGATTGAAATCATCATTATCATCATTATTGTGATTATTGTTGAATTATAATAGAAAACCATTTAAAATACTGATGACTTACGACGTTTAATGAGGATGATGATGATGATGTGGATGTAGATGTGTATGATACATAAAGAAGACTTTTTTGTATTTAAAAAACCCTCGATTTCTTAAGCCATACATTTAAACATTTTTTTTACGCTCCTTGACATTTACATTTACCCACATACACATACAACATACATAGATACATTCTTTACATATAGATTATATTGTTTACATGTGTAGAACATTTTTTTTAAACACTCAGTTTTGTGTGTAGAAGCAGAGAATATAAAGAAGAAAAAAATGGAAGTGTGTCAATGACACTGAGAAGTACAAGAAGAAGAAGAAAAAAAAAGAAAAAGGAAAGAGAATTTATTTATTTAAGAAAGGACATAAGAAGGACGACAAATAGAGGTTTAATGTCTCAATAATGACAACCATTAAAACATGCATTTTATGATGGAATCATTCAACTGTCATAATACAGTCAATAGGAAGGGAAGCCCTTATTGAGGTTGAAAGATTGTAATTGGATTTCAAATGTGCGCTAATGGATGTATATTAGTTTTGTCTTCAAGGAAACTTTGAGGTCCCCTTGATCAGTAAACGAAAAATCTAAACGCCAAGGTAAAGAAGAGAGGATATAAATGGCATGGAAATCTTGAGGATATTCGTGGCATAGGAGCAGACATTTCATGTAATGATCTTCCTCTACTGGCAGAGGTCTAGAAGAATTAGGCAGCAAGCCACCTAAATATCTCATATTCCTTTCTATATGCATAGACTAAAGCATTATAAAGTAAACTCCGCTCAACAACCATAATAATCAATAGAAGAGGAAGAATATGTCAGCATCTTAAGAAGTAAACGCTGACTGTTGCCTTGGAAAAGCTTCTAAATTATGTAGAAAATGTCGTGGTCTGTAATTGGGTCACTAAAAACCATCTGGGAACCCAATAGATCTCTGATGAGATCCTATAAACAATAGAATTGCTGAAAAGAGAAAAGATAATGAAGCTCTCAAATGGTTAAATGTGCTCGTTTCGAGTTTAAAAAGACTCTGCACATCCTTTATCTCCTGCTCAGCTCTTGCAGATCATGCAGGTTCTCAGTTGAGTTTCCCAATATAGAAAATTCACACGAAAGTTCTATGGTTATAGCTCCAATTCATCCGCTCTTCAATTTTTCGAAAAGCCACTATGCCTCAGTACCCATGTACCATTACATTAGCAACCTCGCACCAGTTGCAGATCGCCCTAAAAGTCGTTATGTTAGAACCCAGTGCCCTGTTATCCCCTTGGCCAAAGATATTGTCATTATATGTGCCTGCACCACACCGCAGCTTTACGAAATCATTGTTTCACATTTCTTCCCGCAAATGTTTTCCATGGCAGGCAACTGATTATTGAACAAAACATAGAATATTTGACTTAAAAAGCCTTTAAATCCATGTTAAAATAAAGAATTACATTTTACTACACCCTAATATTTTTAATTGTTATTTACGAACGAGTGTCTAATGAAAATTCTTTTTTCTTTTTATTTCTTTGCAGAAATTCCTCCATTCCATGCTATTCAGATGATGAAGTTTTGAAGCACAGTGTAAACCGTCCTAAAGATCACAATATTCGATGTTGCCTGCTATTCAGATGATGAAATTTTGAAGCACAGTGTAAACGGTCCCAAATATCACAATATTCGATGTTGCACGACGATAATTCGAGAAGATTATCAAAAAAAAAGTGTGGACTTTAGGACTGCAGAAAGAAATGGAACTGCATTGCGAATGCCGACAAGGATAATCAAAATTGATCCCTGCAATGGGCAACTATTTGGCGTGAATTTTAAACTCTACCCGGCAATGCAACAGATTACAAGAACGACCATGTGGCTGTAGTGGCGGTGACAGCACAAATAACGTGCATTAAACATGCAAATGCCATCAAATTTCAAAACACCAAGACCTGCGTTAATGTGTATATCATCGCATCATGAAGGCGCTTCCGCTGGACCTCTACTCCCCATTTTACAATAAGCGTAATGAGCTGTTTGAATACTCCTCTTCATACATATGTACTACGAATACTCTTCATTGAACATTTTGCAGCTTTTATATTGATGTAGACTGTAACCCCTAACCCGCTTTTGTACATAACCAGTGACTTTTTTAAATATTTAAGAAAAAAAATTCAAAAATTTGCGATCAGTTGTACATTATTTTTCATTATCTTAGTTGTTATTCCTTTATATATTATGTATATAAGTATGTTTGTATGTAAAATTAAATAAAATTTAAAAAAAACTCTTTAAAATGTTGTATTTTTATTCGTATTTTTAAAGAAAAGAAAAATTGCCATGAAATTGACAAATAAAACTTGCTTGTGTGAAGAAATAACCAAAAACCTCATTTTTGCGCATTTTATTTATTTCTAAGGTGTCTGTGCTAAATGTGCCTCTGCTAAAAATTTGCAAATTTACCAACTTAAAAATCTGACGAAAATACCAGGCGAACAGAATTTTCAGCAGGGAGTAAAATTAAAAAATTTTTAAAATTAATCCAAAAAATTGCAGCATAAGTTAGGGGATAACGAAAAATTGCATTAATTTTGCCCCCTAAAGTATGTTAACTTATTTCAATTTTCATTGATATGACAGGGTGATTCAAGTATCATAAAATTAAATTTTTATTTTTTTTCATCCCTGCTGAAAATTCTGTGCGCCTGGTATTTTCGTCAGATTTTTAAGTTGGTAAATTTGCAAATTTTTAGCAGAGGCACATTTAGCACAGACACCTTAGAAGTAAAAAAAAATGCGTATGCATGGGGAGGGGACTCATTTTATATTTTAATAATTTATTTATTTATATGTATAATTATTAATAAATAATGAAAACAAGCATTTTAATCTAATATTACAGATTCCGTATAAAATGTTTATTCTTGATTAAAAGTGGGGGTTAGCATATATATAAGTGGAGGTTTAGAGGAAGGTATTCGACTAGCTAAGACCTATTTTAGGGCAATACTTTGCTGCTCCTTGTGTTATTTACAGCGTTCAAGTAAGAATTGTTACTATTGATCCACTTTTCTATAGGTTTTTGGTGCGCTGAATCTGAATTTGACCTCAGAATTGCTCGTTCAGCATAGGTTTTCATGATATTATAACTTCACAGAGCACAAACACGGCGGTTGGCTATATTTTAATGGAGTTAATTTTTCAACAAAATTTTAAGAAATAATTAAAGCAGGAACCAGACCAAGGTTTTTTCAAAGGTTTTCGATGCGCTGAATCCAAATTTGATCTCAGCATTGCTCCATTATTTTTTGGTTTTTGTGATATCACAACCTAAACGTGCAAGAATAAGATTTATCACATCGTTCTGGTGGATATTACGTCGCGAATTTAAGCAGCTATTACACTAGCGAGCTGCGCCTGCAAATACTGCCCAATGAGAGAGAATTTCGCTATTATTCAACGCCTAGCATATTCAGAGATATTCTAACCTAACGCGCCTATTACGCAATTGAATTCCACCAGCAAATACTACCTGATGAGACAAAGAAAGACAGTGTTTCGTTATTCTATTCTATCTATCCGCCCAAACACATAAAACGTTTGAAATTCATCAGGTGAAGTTTGCAAACACGAATTTTGCTCCCTATTACTCGAGATAGATGGTTCGATATCAAGCAGTTCTTGCAGACGAAATTTGCTAGTGTAATTGTGTCTCTACACGTTCGAATTTCGGCTGCCAAACCTGATGGCGATCCATCCATCTCATGTAACAGGCCAACATTTATGTTTGCAAACTTGATCTGATGAATGCCCAAAATTTTTTCATATCTGGGTGGATAGATAGAATGGAATAGCGAAACACTGCTTCTCTCGCTGCCTCTTTGGGTACTGTTTGAAGACGAAATTCACTTGTGTAAAAGGATTTTTAAGTTAGAATACTTCGAATATATATGCTGGACGATGGAGCAATTGCGAAGATAGATTCGGTTTTAGTACACCAATATATCTCTTAAATGCAGGTGTTTGCAGGCGAAGTTCTCTAATGTAACAGCCGCTTGATAGGCGCTTTAGGTTAGAATATCTCCGAATGTACTGGATGATAGAGCTGTTCCGTGGCCATTTTAGAATGCAGTATTGCACCAAATGCATGGCCTGGTTCCTGGGTTATTTATTTTTTGTAAAATTTTATTGACGTGCACTATCCACAGAGCTGGTGATCGAAGGTAACAATTCTTACTTACAAGTTCTGGATACTACAATTGGCAGCAAAATATATAAAAGCATGTGGTGTGGTATTTGAGCAAAGCTAAAAAAAGAAAAGAATAATTAATTAATATTGGATTCCACTTAAAAAATTTGTTTAAGCTTGGGCAATCAAAGCCTATATATTCACAATCTGCTATGGAATAATGGACCTACCCTTTCAAAATCTAATAATTTTTGTTGTGCAATTATCCTCAGGCCTTATTTGTTGTTTAAGGGAATAAATCAAGCCTTTTAACGAAATAATACTCTTTTTTTAGGTTAATTCGAAAGCTTTTGTCTGATCTTTTACACGCGGTGTTAACGAAGAAAGAAAAAAACCAAATGACTTCAGAAACAGCTGATACAGGGTAACACATGTTAATGTAAATGTATAGCTTACAAGCACAGTTGTATTATATTGTATGAACATTCTATTACAATTTTAATGATAATTTTTATTTAAATTTTAATAATAACAATAATGATGATAATAATTTTACTATAATTAAAGTAATTTTGTTTTTTTTATTTTTATTGTATATATTTTACACAAGTTTTATAATACAAATTCAATCTATATTTTCAGATTCTTATTTCCATTTCCCTTTTGCTTAAATTTTTTTTTCAAACCATTTCATATTCCAAAATGATTACCTTTTGAAAAAGGAAATGTAATGGCAAATGGTTTTCTAAATTATATTAAATTACATACATATACACCTACATATGTATATACATCTGTACATACACATATATATGTGTGTATGCATGTTACATATTTTATATTTATTTAACACTAATACTAAGAAGGCATCATACACATACAAATGTTTTAAATTATTACACAGTAGATGTCTTGTTTTTCCTTTTTTTTGTTATTTTTCTTTAAGAAAAGAAAAGAAGTTTTAAGTCCTTTAAGAAAGGAAGAAAACAAGTAAAGAAAAGAAACGTCTTTTTTACAAAGAGAATCAAGCATACAACACTTATACAATACAGAAGAGAGAGATACAACACAGTAGAGGAGTTACATGTTACGTATGACTTGGCTTCTTCCTTTTGCTGGCATTTTTCTATGCTGCTTAACACACAAGAGCAAACGGAAATTGTTATAAAATCAAGAATAATACACATACACTACATACACTTGCTTAACAATACTGGCTTACATATGCAAGCTTACTTACTCCACGTGTGTGTTTGTTTGTGGCAATGATAAGACATTTACAGTGAAACATCCTTAAATAGTTCAAGGAGCAGCGAACTACTTTTTGTGTGCTTTTTTAAGGTTATTTCACTGTTTGTGTTTGCCAATTACGCTTTTAACAAATGTTTTTGGCATTTTAAGTCAATGATTTGTTTTCTTATTTTCTTTTCGCCGCCATAAACACAGCTTCAAAAGCCTGGTGTTAAGCAGCACACAAGGATATATAAGGTAAGGTAAAGTAAGGTAAGTTAGGTTAAGTTAAGCAAGTGTTTTGGAATTTTTAGCATCACCAAGGCTAGTCAGTGTGTTTACATTTTCTAGCTTAAAGCCCAAACTAAATTTAAACGCGGTCTGCATTGTAACTCTTTAATAATAAAAAAAAGGATAAATGAGCAGGAAGAGGAGGATTAGGTAGGAAAGAGGAGGTGTAAGGGTTTTAGCTTAAAAGTTAACTACATTCTTATGATTATTTTTATTATTTCTTTTTGTTTTTGTTGTGGTTGTTGTTGTTATTGTTATTTTATATGCTTGCTTATGGCACAAGTTTTTTAAATCCTGCACCTTCTTGTCCCAGTTTGAGCTCTTCATAAATTGTGGGTTTAATTTCGTTGCATTGTGTATGAGCATCGATGCCATCCAGATTTGAGGTTTTGCCTGTTGTTTGTCTATTTTGTGCTGCTGCTGCTGACTGTGCTGCATGTGCTGCTGCTGCCGAAGCTGTTGTTGTTGAATTCCCCACCCGGGTTGCCATCGAAGGTCTTAATTGTGTTGCCATTGTGGGTGCTGACGATACAGTTGTTGTGGCATGTGTGGAGGCGGGTTGTCTTGTTGTGAAGTTACCAATGCCACCACCTCCGCCACCACCGTTTGTTGTATGCGTTAAGGCAGATGTCACCGTAGGTAACTAACCGGAAGTTTATTAAGTTATACAGTAACAAACACACACACACACATACGCAATACACACGAATACATAATTTTTCCAAATACCAATACCCACCAAACACACACATAAACAGGCATATGTACACACAGCAGCGTAATGGTTGACAGCAGGATAAGACAATAAAAAAAAGACAGAAAAAACGGAAACAAAAACGTTAACAATGAAAACTAAGTCTATTACTATGACTATGACAGTAAGAAAAGAATACAAAGAAAAAATAAAGTACATCATTATAGTAGGTGAGACAGGATGGATGAAAAGTTTTGAAAGCTGTTCACAAATAAATGCCAAGAAAATCTATAACAAATGGATGCTTTGGATGAGAATATAAAGTAAAGCAAGCACACGTTCTTTCAGTAGATTTCCAAGGGTGTTATTAAACACAAAAATTGTAAATGAACTCTTGATCAAACAGTGGTTTGGTTTGTAACTTAACTTAACTTCTTGTAAACTTAACTTCTTTGTATGTCTGAGGGAAAGTGCAATATTGATAGGCTTTACTGGACTAATATGCGTTCCTTAAATTACAAATTTCCGCTGAATTGTTGTTGCCCTCAAATACAACTACCCTGTTGGACCTAAGGAGGAGGACCTCATGTTTCAGTATTAATGTCGATAAAACAAAGCCGAGTCCATCAATCCACAAATTTCACTGACAGTGAGTGTTTGTTCTTGTATTTTGGTAGGATAATAAACGAAACCGGTGGGACCAAAGAGGAGCTTTTAGTAATGAATAGCGCGTGCGCCCTTTCATTTCAAGGCAAACAAAACTTCCGAATTGAAAGTTAACCTGTGAAGCATGGTACTGCAGCTCATCACCAGTGTTCACACCAAAATTCTTAGGCATGATTTAAAAGCCTAGAAACCTAAATCTACGAGAATAGTCCATCAGGAGCTTTTTATAATGTATGGTGGTGCACGCGCCCTTTCATTTCAAGACAAACAAAACTTCATTCTTTATGGCTGTGAAGCATAATGTCATGGAATTTAAAGAGTTAAAGGCACTGCAGCCCCCTTCACCAGCATTCACAACAAAGTTTCCACGTTCCCACGACAATCGGATCTTCGCTCCGGAACGACCCGACTCATCATCGGCCAAGGATTGTCAACCCAGCGAAAGCTGTATCAACCGGAAATTTCGTCCTAAGGGAGATACTTCCGGAGACAACAGCACAAGTGTTACAACAACAACAATAAAGTTTCCAGGCATAAAATGGGATCTTAGAATAGTTCGTCATTTCTCAAAGAATAGATAAGCTGGAACGGACATCAATGTTACGTTTGAAACGAACTCTATGGCAGCCTGGCTACCCGGACTAGGAATATTTCGCCACTGCCCTTAGTTACGCCTGCAAGAGATTAAGATTTTCCGGGGAGGTTGTTGTATTCAAAATATACCTGACTTGGATCGACTTTTTGTGGTACTGAGCGCCGCAAAAGAAGAAAAAAGGATCCTTTAATGCGCGTAAGGATCATAAGATTACTACAACTTCTTTCTATCTTGAGTTGATACTAGGATTTGTCAAGTATCGTGGCCTTCTTCTCTATCTGTCGAACGTTATCAAGTCTTACAATTATAGAATTGTTACAATTCGTAAATAGTTTACAAACATAGGGTCATTGTTATGGGGATGTTACTATCCTTAGAAAAGTTATTTTTTTTTTACGGGAAAAAGTGCTTCACCAAACCACTGTTTTAATTCCACTACTTAAACCACTGTATTAAATTTAAATCATGTGTGCGTGCGTGTGTGTGTAAGTTTAATAATTTTCAAAAATGTGTTGAAAAAAAAGGTGAGCATGAGAGAGAAAATTTAATTTTGCTTCCTTTTTTCGTTTTTGTTTCAAAAAGTGTAGAGCATGTATGTGTGTGTTTTAAATTTAAGCTAAAAACAGTAAATAGCAACAACAACTTACCTGTACTTGTTCTAAACCTCTGGTATATGTGGGATTTTCAAATGCCACCCCAGTGGCTGCCTTACCATTTGCACGATGCCGTCTATAGAATATAATGGCGGCAGCTGCCAGTAAAATTGCTAAAATGCTGGCAACAATGCCGCTTATCGTACCCACGGCATGTGAGTATGTTGTTGTCGCTGAAGTGACATGATGTTCGCCGAGTGTGAACTTTATCGGTTCAGTTAAAACACTGGCACCTGGGATGATGGTAAATAGAAAAAAACGACCGAAAAAAGTAAGAAAAACCATGAAAAATAACAATGTGGAGTGTAGAGTGTATAGTGTGGAGTGTTAACAATTTAACCACCACATGTATTGAGTAGTTTTTGTGCTGTGTTTTGTTGTGTTCAACTTACCATATGTATTGCCAGCCTTAACAACCAGCTCGTATAAGACATCCTTTTTGAGGCCATCTATATTAACGCTAGTCTCCTTGACATCGATGCGTCTTACCTCGGTGCTAGTGAGCCCTGTGCTAGAGGAGCCATTACCCATTTGCATGCTTGTTGCATTATTGAGCAGTGAAGAGGAAGAAGCTGATGACGATGACGACGATGATGATGATGCCGATGAGACTGTGGTGGCTGCTGAACTATCTAAAGAGCCTCCTGCTGCCATTGTTTCTGTATTTGTCAGCTCGTTGCCAATAATGGCTGCTTCATGGTAAAATATTCGATAGCCATCTACAACATTGGGATTTTTCGTTGGTGGATCCCATCTATAAAAACAAACAAAGAATAAGGGAGAGAGAGATAGAGAGGAGAGTTCACATAAGATGTGGCAAACAAATAGAGGAAGCAGAAGAAAAGATTTTTAATGTAAATTAAACGCTTTGCCTTTATCAAACAGAAATTGTTTTTCTTTTTTTAAAGGGGGTTTTCACAAGGATTTCTTCTTCATCGTCGTCGTCGTCGTTTTATAATGTGCTTTTGCTTGAGTGCTTGTGGTTTTATATCCTTTTTAGATTGTGCAAATGTGTGAAACTTTTCTCAAGGGTATTACTATTGTTGGTGTTGTTGTTGCTTCTGTTGCTGTTATTGTTAGCATTGTTGCAAGAGCCACTAATGTGTGTAAGTGTTAACAGCTTCTTTACACGTAGTCCTTTACAGGCACACACAGCTTCACACATGCATTCTCTATCCTATGCTACTCTACTCTACTTACACGTAGTAAAATAAAGTTTTTCCTTGTAGTGTACACAGGATATTTCAAGTTTGAGTTTCTATTCAGTTTTCAAATTCAATTTACTAAAACGGTTCCATTTTTAAGGGATAAAGTGTATCAAATCGGTTTATCTACGTCAATTATGGTCCCTACTATACAAGGCCACTATACAAGGTCTTTAGTTAAGCAATGCTTTGTATTAGGAATTAGGAAAACAGTACGGAAAGAGGGAGCTTAGAACCCAAGATTAGGGTTGCACTCACTTATGGACCAATACAACGGCGTTACCTTTGAAAAAACGAAACCGTCAAGAAGACACTTTTGTTGTCCAATCTAATTGAGGAATCATGGTGGTGAAGCGCTACAATATCCAATCACTATCAGAAATGAGCTGTTAATGTATCAAGCAGACGTAATTCACGCGCAAACCACTGCATCTGTGAAGTCTAGTCAAAATGTATGGCCTCTGTTGATTATGGAGCACTAACATCAGCCATAGTAAGTGAGTTTGAAGTGAAAATTAAAACACCAAATCAATGTCCGTCAGCTCAGCTCATGAGGTTTCCCTCATTATCTCCTTGAAAGTCAAGTATACAGACGATCTCCGCTATACTGACTGATTGACTGTAATTCCAAACTGTTGACATGGTCAGTGTAGCAACTTTTTGCCCCCAATTTTTCCAATTTTGCAAAACAAACTTGAAACTTGAAAGCCAGTGTATTCAGACGCTACTCTCTACACATGGATACGCTGTTAAGTGGTGTTGGTTGGAAAACCAAATATTCTATAAACGTTTCCAAACTCATAAACTGGCTCTACACATGCTGTGATAAAAACAAAACAAGAAAAAGAAAGTTTAAAGGAGATACGGTTTCTAAGCATTGTGTGCCAACAAATACATTAAGAACTCAAGCTTCGCCGCACACTACTTTGTTGGCCGCACTCTCTCTCTCTCTCTCACACACACTACTTAACATGCAGCAACTTTGTAAATGTAAATGCAAGTGTAAGTGGTGTAAGTGTATGTGGAAGTGTTTTTAACTTCCGTTAAGCGTATAAGTACAATTGGAAGAGAGTACAAGGCAGAGAGGAGAGGCGTTTATGCTTATGCATATTCATGGTTATTTAATTATTATTTTGTGTGTGTGTGCACATTCAAGTAAAACCAAAACCAAACCAAAGTTAAAAGAAAAAAACAAATATGAAAACTAGGCACACCATATACAATTTCCGTCTTATCTTATCATTTCCGGTCCAAGACAAAAGGACTATTTTCTCTATTTTCTTCAATAAATTTGTTTTCTTTTTTTGTTTGTTTTTTCTTTTGCTCTCGAAAGGAAATGAAATAGAATTTTTGAGTAGAAATAAAAAATTAAAAATCAGGGAACAAAAAAAACATAAAAGTACGTGGACATTTTAAAGAGATTAAAAGTTTTTCTTTGGGTTACTTTGGGGGGTCATAATGAGACACGATACTTCAGTCAGCAACAAACTACAGACTTTCTTACGCAGCTAATCATACACAATAATCAACTCCACATGACGCAAAGCGCTGGTTCGACAACTACCTGGAGGGCAGACAAACTTTTGTTGTGTTCAGAGACCAAAGATCAGGATACTGGAAGATAAAAAAAGACCATGTAATAGGGTATGGGTGGTACTCCCCTACCATTTTTCTTCAATATACATCTAGCCTATCTTTCTCAGCCTCCTTACAATGTCCCAATGTGGTGTCCTGTGCCGATGATAGTTCTATCCGCGCATTAGGCGTGAATATAAATGACTTAAAATGCTCCAACTGACCCCCATTGTGGACTTCTTGCTTGATTGGACCATTATCTGCGCCTACATCTCTGTTCACTGCAAAATTCTTGAAGTAATTTTCGACAATCCCACTTTACATCTCCCTGCACGCAGCATATGTGAACCAAAAAGTGAATACTCGGTACAGGGTTCTGAAAACTCTTGGGAGAATATCATGAGGCATGGTCAAGAAGACATAGACATCTTACATCGTATATTGGGTGCCCTATTTTTTATTTTTCCGATCCTATTTCCATGTGATAACCGCAATAACGAACAGCGCGAACTCAATCGCAACCGGATGTATTAGATTGCCAAACGTGGATCGCTTACACGAGGAGACCAAAATATTGTCTGCCAGGTAGCATTATAAGTTGTTGAGTAGACAACACTTGGTAAAAGGCTACCTGCCTCTCATCTAATTCACCAAATTGTCTTGAAAGATGTCCTTTCTCGTCGTATGCGGCACAACTTTTGACCACGAAGCCATTCCAAACGGCGTTGAACGATTATTGGTATTAAACAAACGGCGTTCTTTGGATCAATAGGTAATTACGGAAGCCACAAATGGCTGTAGGTGCAATAGAGTACTAAATGAACAATTCTCTGCGATCTCGAATAGTGAGAGAAAACTATCCACGTGAGCTTTACAATACAATACGATTGATGTAAGAGGTTGAATTACAAATTAAACTAGAAAGTCTGCATCCAAGCGTACCCTATCCATAAACACTGAAATCTACTTTAAAGTCTACTCACCTTATCACCACTTCACTATCCGAAATAACACTGACAGCAATATTCTCTGGCGGCCCGGGCAAACGATCACGATTCGATTCAAAACAGCCGACTATGGTGCGTGCATATTGCAGACTACAAATCTCTTTAGATCGTACCGCTTCACCTCTACACCAATTTAAACATTTGCGCGGTACATGTGAATCGGCACAACAAGTACGATGATCGGAGCCATCGGCAGCACATCTCATGAGTTTATCAAATTCCGTTATGCATTCCGGGCGATCGGCTATGGCATCGATATCCACATAATAACTGCATGCACTACGGCAAGCCATGGTGACATTCATTTCGGCACAACACTCGGAAACATTCTGATTCAAGGCAGGGGTATTACGTATGCGTACAGACACTGGTATAGTGGCAGAGCCAAAGGGATTTTCAGCATGACAAAAATAGTCACCCACATCGGAAGCCTGCAGTTTATTAATGCGCAGTGCCATGGTATAAAATGTGGGTCGAGTTTCATTGGTACGTATGGCTATATCGTAATTGCCACCCTGTATGACAGGCACACGACCATCATGATCACGCCAGAAAATGGTTTTAGGGGCAGGCTTGGAATCCACCATGCATCTCAATTCTACCTCATCGCCTACAGAGGCTACGGTAATGCCGGCAGCTTGAATCTTCGGAGGATCTAGGGAATGAAAAAAGAAAAATCATCATGAATATCAAATAAATTGAAAATAGTATGACTCCTCTTTTACTTACAGCATATATTCACTCTTCTGGTGGCTTGCATGGGTACACCATAACCATTGTCCGCATAACAGGAAACATGCTCCATATCGGCTGTAACATTGTGTATCACCGTAACCATATGACGTGAGGTATCCTGACGCACTAAATGACCACCAACATATAAAGAAATCGTGGGTGCTGGATTGCCCAAAGCCAAACACAAAATTGTCATAGAGCCTCCCTCGGGAATATTATCAGCAGGGTGTACCGTGGGGGGCTAAAATAAATATTGTTTAGTTCGCGATTTAATGCAATTTAATTAAACTTACATCCACAAATGCTGGCAAGGCTGGATCTGTCCAGGCCACTAATGTCTCAGAGGGTAAGGAGGTGGCCTTTTCAACTACTGCCTCTACGTAGAGTATGTGTTGAGAACTGGGTTTCAAGTTGTTCATACGCAACCATGCCACTTTGGTATCGATTTTAGTGAATTTATCCGCCTTCATGGGCTTGTGATAGACTCTGGAAGAGAGACAAATTTCAATTTTTTTATTGGAATTATTAATCGTGGAACTTCAAATGATTCCATATGGGCTAGGGAAGTTTGAAACCAATATTCTGATTATTTCGATTTGTCAGGGCCTTAGTATAAATCGGGGGATAATTGGGGGATTTATGGCAAAGTCTTAAGACAGGAGTCTTCAAAACCAACTGTTGAGTCATCGTATTGAGATTTGATTCGGAGAATGCGGAGACTTATTGTTCAAGCTTTGAAAATCCTAGTACTAGTCCATGACCCCAACAGCTGGTTTGGCCTTACATTATATGGTTTCGAATCTTATTAGCATTCTATCCGTGCAGCTTTAGAAGTTTTCAGCTATCATGGCCCCCAAGTCTGTTGCAGACTTTCTCCGCTTCTCTGCTATGCTTGCATTAAGATCTGCAATTGCAGTCCTTAATATCAATGTTGCCAGGGAATTCCTAAAATAGTGCAGGCTAGTTTGGTGGTACATAACGTCCATCGTACAACGTTTGCTTTATTTTTGAAGGTGACGCATGGTAGTGTATGGGAGATGCTGTTTAAGGAATATTTTTGTGCCAATAACCTTTGGCTGGCTATCAGTCATCAAATCCTACCCTCGTGTAACCAATTAAAATTTCAATTTTTTTTTATTAAACTTTCCTCCTCCCATTTGTGCCAGAGTTTGACTCAATCACTTGAACTTTCATAATTAACAGTTTGACTTCCACTTAAACTTTCATTTCAACGAGAAAGAGAGAGAGAGGGAGTGAGGAAAAAAATACAGAAATAGGAGGAGATGGAGGAAAATATGTTCATCAAATTACTGTACAGTAACGGTTTCACCCAAATGCAAACTATAACACCAGACCAGCCATCCACCACAGTCTGATGCAAGAAACCATGACAACCAATAGCTTCCCACGCCCAAGAAATTTTTTGCACAACAAAATAATGGACATGATACCAACAACAACAACAATAACAACCGTACATTGTTGTTAATACTGCTGAGAATATGATGAATGTGGATGATACGGATGATGCTCACAATGATGCTGATGCCGATGATGAGTGGTTGGTTGGCACTACAGATTATATGACATTTGAATGGCACATACACCCACCCACTTACTCACACAAACTGATTAAGCATCAGAGGGCAAGAAAAATAATCACACAACATCAATTTTTCATCATTTAAATTGAACACAAAATTTTCGAGAGGTAAAGGACGAAGGATCAATGCTAATTGCCAGGATAATAATCAGAATATATTATCATACCATTAATGAATGAAGTAATGAAATCGCAATATTGTTTACGCTTTTCCACTCACCTGTAGGATATCTTCTCATGGGGATGTGAATATTCGGGCGGTTGCCATGTCAATTGCATCCAAGTGGCACTGTGAGCAATTATTGCCAATGAATGTGGTGGCGAGGGAGCACCGTAAATATGTTGTGATTGTGGCTGGTCAACTGGAAGAGAGAGAGAAAAGAATTTTTATTAAAAACTTGTTCATGTGATGATGACAATATCGAAAACGATAAAAATTAATCACAAACAGTGTGACAAAGCAACTACAACAACAACAAAAACAACAACAGCGATAACGACATTGTGGAAAGGGATTTAGAAAATTATGAAATAAAAAACGGGAGATTATTAAACGATTTCCTGTAAATCGCAACACATTAACGATTGTACCTTCGGGTATTGGAGCTTTACAGCTAAAGCAGAGAAGACTTTAATGTAGATATTCATCCATAGAACTGAGTTCCTTATGGGACATTGTGGTATCAGGTCGCTGATTGGGATCTGGGATGAATCTCAGCCCTGTTCCTGTAGAACATAATGAGACGAGCAGTAGTTGCATATGATAGAGCATCAATTCTATGGTTATTCGACTTTAACCAGAACAAGTTTCAACAGCCTAGACAGGCGATTCGTTAAGGGCTATATTTTGCAATTAATTCTAGGGTTAATCCGTTCTTTTTCTCAGTCTTATCTATCTCTCTCTCTCTTTCTCTGTAGATGTGAGACCAGTTCCTCTGTAGATGTCCATCTAGATCTAGAAGAAGAGATTCTTTGAACGTTCACTCCTCGCTGTCATAATCTATTTTTTCTTAATTTAATTGTGGGATTATGTCGGCTAAAGGGTGTACATTTATCCTCGAGCAACTGATCCTTTCGTTTTTTCTTAGTTGAGCCCTCTCTCTCTCTCTTTCTCACTCTATCTACCTTTTCCTTTTTAGTTTTTTCTTTTGGGCGCATTCGGTCTATAAACCGGAATTGCATACAAATCTCAGCTATGGATGAGTGTTTTGAGGACTATTTTTAGGAGTACAAGAAAGGGGCTATTAGCCCCGGGCTAAAGAGCTCAATAATGATGGATATTGCCTCAATTTATAAACCTCTTTGTAGTATGAAAACTACAGGCCAACCATCCAAGCTATAGGAAATAAACTCCATGTCCATGTCCATAGCCTTAGTAGAACATTCTACACCAGAAAGGTTAGAGGACATGTACTTAACAATTAAGAGAAGTACAGTACCCGGAGGTCGACTTGACCCATTGTACTTCTACATCAGAAAAATCTGAAATAATCCCGCGCATCGACAGAATTGAAGACAACACGCACAGTAATAGAGTTAGCTGGTGGTCATATGATAATGAGTAACGCTTTATTTGCTCAGATGCGGTAGGGGTCATCCCCCAAGTGCATTAAAACAAAAACAACGTTAAAATTATTTTAAACATGTTTTTGGAAGGACCTAATCAATTGTTTTTGGTGTTTTAAAGGATATTCTCTTTAATGATGATTTCCATCAGCTATCCCTCCAATAGTTGCATTAAATTGTATTGGTAATCGTTTAATTTTCTATTTTCAAATAAAATATTTTCCCAATACCTTTTTATATGTACATTCAAAATGAAAATAAAATTAAAATTTTAAACATACTTTTAATGGCCACCATAAAGAGAGAGAGCAAGAGAGAAAAACAGAAAAAACCTTGTCAAATTGCCCAGAGTGTGTTATTGTAGAAATTATTCAGCCAACCATCAACCATAAAATGTTAATGGACGTACGAATAAGGCATGCCAGCGCCATTGCACCATGGCTGTCTGTCCGTCCATCAACTATGTATGTATGTTTGTGTCACTCGAGAGAGTGCCAGCTGCCAATATGATGTTGGCCTCTGCATGATATTGATGCCTTTTGTACATTTCAAATAAACTTTTTTGGGGGGAGAGAAAAAACATAGAAATTTAACATAAATAAACAGGCATTTAAATCGACATTAAAATACATATGGAAAGGACAGTAAACCCTTTTAATCGATAGAAAATAAATTACAAGGTCTTCAAATTGGCCTCAAATTAGAATCAGAATTGGAATCTAAAGTCGTTAAGTGATTTTAAGTATAAAAACTTATAATGATTGCTCAATTTTCATTAAACAACATAATGGAAATCAATTAAAGTAGTCATCGAATGAGTTAATCAAATTAATTAAAATTTTCATCGAAATGACAAAACCCTAATAGGCATTCAAAGTAAAAAATTGTCTTTGTTGACATCGACATCAGGACAATAGCCTTAAAGGAAACTTCAAAGGGATATCCTATAAATTTGAGCGGGGTACAATAGATCGTCTCGTCTGACACCTCTTCACGATACTGAAGTATGGGCACTGCTAAGCACCGACGCTAAGCTACTTTTAAAGGAATTCGAGGTAAAAATCAAGAGTTTTCTGCAAGGGTTTCACTGCCTGAACCTGAACAGTTAGCCGCATAAGCTGTTATACGATTAAAATCCAATGGTTGCGCTATGGTTCTGCAATGTCATCGAGATGAAAGAGGATGTTACGGCGAGTCGGGTATTTGATGCAAGACGGGTATTTGATTTGATGAATCACTGGACGTTGGTGTTGAGGACGACTTTGTTTTTATTAGAAGATTGAATTGAGGAAATCAATAGATTTTTAATACGGAAAACTCTGATTCAACTACCATTTTAACAACATTTCACTGTAATTCGCCATACGTGCGGCTGTTGCAATAAAACTATTCTCATAGCCATTACATTTGTACGTATTTGTATGTATGTAACTCTCTCTGTGAATTTGTAAGTATAATGCGTGTATGTGTGTATATTTGTTGGTCTCCATCATCATCAGTTTTTTATTTTGGTATTTTTGTTATTGACTTGTAATTAAACAATTTATCAGAGTTTTAGTCATTCCTCCCTTCCTGCATTCCTCCCCCCCTTCCTCCATAATGCATATGTATTTTATTTTTATTATTATTGTTGTTGTAGTCGTTTTGTTTTGTTGATTTGCGAATAATTTTCAAAATAAAAAATTAAATATTTTTGTCCATTTTCATTTAAATTCTTACCTTTTGTAGTGTCTGTAGCAGCAGCAGCATCTGTGTTGCTGTTGTTAATTGCTGTCGTATTGATTAACAACATGGACGATGGCAATGATGTGCCAAATTTACCGCGTGTCAATACGATGATGCGATACAAGGCATGTGGTTCCAAATTTGTTAAATCAATCGATGTTTCATTTGTTGTCAATTCCTAAAAAGAAAAAACAACGCAAAGAAAAAAGAGGAAAGGAATTAAAAAAATGATTATTTTTAACCGTAGATTGAGCCTTAAAAAACTTTATACAACTTCTAGCTTATGTGTCACTTTTGATACATACATACTTGTATTTCATAGAGCTTTGCAAATTATTGATAGATTTTTTTTACAAAATTTAAATATATTTATTTATTTTAATTCATTTTAATAAAACTAGTTTACATTATTACATTTTGTTATTACTTTTATGGAATTTACGCCAACATTTTTGACATGCTGTACATTGCAGCAAAAAGATTCAAGTCTTACTTGCTAACTTAATTGACCATTAACATCCCGATTAACGGATTTCGGCTGCCTTACACATCATTCCAGACGCCTTTGCTTCTTGCGTCGCCATTTGGTCACACCAATCGATGACAGGGCTTACTCGATCTGGCCCTTCCAACGATAACAAGCTCATCCTCTTTGCAGACTCCCTCAGACGCCTGCATTAAATACTGGTCTCGCCAGAGCATCCTCCTCCTCCATTCCAACGACATTGCCAAGTCACCTTATGTTAATACTCCAAAACCGACAAAAAAAAATGTAAGTCATTGACCAAGAAATGCAAATCATCGACCAAGAAATGCAAGTCATCGACCAAGAAAAATGCAAGCCATCAACCAAGAAATGCAAATCATCGACCAAGAAATGCAAGTCATTGACCAGGAAATGCAAGTCATCGTCCAAGAAAAATCCAAGTCATCGACCAAGAAATTCAAATCATCGACCTAGAAATATGCAAGTCATTGACCAAGAAAAATGCAAGTCATTGACCAAGAAAAATGCAAGTCATCGACCAAGAAATGCAAGTCATCGACCAAGAAAATTGCAAGTCATTGACCAAGAAATGCAAGTCATCGACCAAGAAAAATGCAAGTCATTGACCAAGAAATGCAAGTCATCGACCAAGAAATACAAGTCATTGACCAAGAAATGCAAGTCATCGACCAAAAAAATGCAAGTCATCGACCAAGAAATGCAAGTCATCGACCAAGAAATGCAAATCATCGACCAAGAAGAATACAAGTCATCGACCAAGAAATGCAAATCATCGACCAAGAAAAATGCAAGTCATCGACCAAGAAATGCAAGTCATCGACCAAGAAAAATGCAAGTCATCGACCAAGAAAAATGCAAGTCATTGACCAAGAAAAATGCAAGTCATCGACCAAGAAAAATGCAACTCATCGACAAAGAAATGCAAGTCATCGACTAAGAAAAATGCAAGTCATTGACCAAGAAATGCAAGTCATCGACCAAGAAAAATGCAAGTCATCCACCAAGAAATGCAAGTCATCGTCCAAGAAAAATGCAAGTCATCAACAAGAAAAAAAGTGCAAGTCATATACCAAAAAAAATACAACTTGCAAAAAATACGACATTTTTGTTGTATATATACATATATATGCATATGAACTCAATGAGAATTATTAAAAAATTTAGTCCATTTAACTAAAATTTTATTTTTATCCGTAATTACATGGAGCACTTTATCATATATCCGGTTCCACGTAACGCACGACCATAAAGAAACCTGTTTTGGAATCCTGGCGACTATGGCTATCCAGCCCACTGGGTCCGTTTCACCACTGGGTCCATTTTTATCCGATTTTGCCTTTGTTGCTTATTTGATGACATTAATTAGCTTCGATGGCTATATCTCAGGTCCTAAGTAAAGCTCATTCGTAAGGAAACCTGTTTTGGAAGTCTTAAGACTATGGCTATCCAGCCCACTAGGTCCATTTGCCCCACTAGGTCCATTTTTATCAGATTTTTCCTTTGTTGCTTATTTGAAGACGTCAATTAGCTTCGATGGCTATATCTCAGGTCCCAAGTAAAGCTGATTCGTAAGGAAACCTGTTTTGGAAGTCTTAAGGCTATGGCCATCCAGCCCACTAGGTCCATTTGCCCCACTAGGTCCATTTTTATCAGATTTTTCCTTTATTGCTCATTTGAAGGCATTAATTAACTTCGACGGCTATATCTCAGGTTCCAAGTAAAACTCATTCGTAAGGAAACCTGTTTTGGAAGTCTTAAGACTATGGCTATCCAGCCCACTAGGTCCATTTGCCCTACTAGGTCCATTTTTTATCAGATTTTTCCTTTGTTGCTTATTTGAAGACATCAATTAGCTTCGACGGCTATATCTCAGGTCCCAAGTAAAACTCATTCGTAAGGAAACCTGTTTTGGAAGTCTTAAGACTATGGCTATCCAACCCACTAGGTCCATTTGCCCCACTAGGTCCATTTTTTATCAGATTTTTCCTTTATTGCTCATTTGAAGGCATTAATTAGCATCGAAGCCTATATCTCCAGTCCCAAGTAACACACGACCATAAAGAAACCTGTTTTGGAATCCTGGAGACTGTGGCTATCTAACCCACTAGGTCCATTTGCCCCACTAGGTCCATTTTTTATCCGATTTTTCCTTTATCGCTCATTTGAAGGCAATAATTAACTGCGTCGCCTATATCTTCGGTCCCAAATAAAGCTCGTTCGTAAGGAAACCTGTTTTGGAAGTCTTAAGACTATGGCTATCCAGGCCACTAGGTCCATTTGCCGCATTAGGTCCATTTTTTTAATATGACTTTTCGTAGGTGAAACATTCTTGCTAGGTGAAATATTTTCTTTTTTTGCTGTGTTAACATGTTATGTTAAATGATCCAAATCGATTATTCCTTCAAACTCCCAAATATTATTCCCTCCTTCTACTTATTAGGAAAAAAAAAGTGAAATAGTATAGTTTTACTATAGATTAACTAGAGGCTTCACCTCTTACGCTTCACATCTCATCCAAGGATTTACCATTTGGAGGCATTTCGAAGGAAAGACTGTCCAAATAGCATGGCAGTTTGTTTTTCTTCTCTTTTCCTTTCATAAAACTGATTAATAACTAATGATGGTTTAACTGTAGATTAACTAAGGATTTAACCTCCAAATTCAAGCAAAGGCATTCTAACCAATCATGCGGGAATAAAGCGTTGATAATAGTTTTTCTTATTTTCCCTTTCATAAAACTGATTAATAACCAACAGTTTAACTATAGATTAACCTAGAGTTTAACCCTCTATTTGTTTTCTGTAACAGGAGCGATTAATTTAAATTATTTATTGGATATCGAATGCAATGAAACACACCAAAAAGAAAAAAAACTATGTTTTTGGGTCTCTGGTTGACCATTTGTTTGGAAGGTTTTCCAAATAAATGTGGCAAATGGCACATTCCTCTCACATGCTTTGTTTCTCTCTCTCTCTCTATGGATATATATAAGAGTTGGTCAAGTGTGTCATCTATAACCATTTATTTAAACAAACGTTCTGTGATATTGTCCACCAATCTTTTTTTTCTTTTTTTTGGTCATTTAATGTTGTTGGCGTTGTAATTTGTTGTGTGAACGAACAGTTAGTAGTCGTGGAGATGGTGTGTATTAAAGCAAATTGAAATTAATATAAATCATTGAACATACACACACATAGACACATATGGACCAACACTATTACAACTATAAATACTATTAAAGGCTTTATATGTACGTATATATACATACATACCAGCAATCCTTTATACTCCCCCACTTTCCCTTTATTTTGTTTGTAATTTTATGTTAAAAGCATTGCTTTGAGGCTGTTTTGGTGGGTGGGGAAAGAACCACTACCACCACTGGTAATGCGTATAAATATTTGAAAAACCAAAAAAAGGATTTTTTTGTTGTTGTTTCAACTACAATTCACACACAATATAAATCCAATAAAATCCAGTGATTTACAGACACTAACCAGTTATAAAGATTTAACTTTATATAGCAAGGGACTAACAACAACAACAACGATACATGCTACTAACGATAGTTTGTATAGAAAAGCCATATTCGAGGAAAAAAACGAAAAAAAACATAGAAAAAGAATAAATTTCTATAAAAAACAAAATAAAAATAAAATAAAAAAATAAAATAAAATATTGTGTATAAACAATAAAACACAATACAAACAAATTCTAGCGCATCACAGAAAAACAGAAAAAATGCGATAAAAAAAATAGCTGCGAGAAGAAGAAGAAAAAAATTGCTTTGCAGCAGCCGATAAAAATCATAAGCGCTCTTAGTACTACTGCAGAGATACTGAATAAATCTTTTTTCGGTGAAAAAAATAAACAAACTTTAAAAACAGCAACAACAACAACAACCAACACCATTTACGTTAAACTCGTTGACCAAGTGCCATTGACTTACATGCGCTTTTTATTTGTTACATGTTGTTGGAATGTTATTTTAAGACCTTAAATACATTTGCCAACAATAACATACACACAAATACATACATACATACATACGTTATGTAAATAGATTTCATAGATTTTCAACACATCCAAGGTGATGAACTTTGTTGCACTTAAACTATGCATTCTTACTTCCCACTAGTTACCTGACTAGCCTCGAGCTAATCACAAAGAGACACTCAGGACAATTACAACCTTTTGCCAACTGATAACGACAATTATTCCCTTAATAATGCAGATACTGATAATCGCAATGATGACACTTTTCACCCTTCTTTGCTCATTGAGATCATATGGAACAAATCTTCAACTCAAGGACTTATTCCTTCCTTTCCTTTCTGAGATTTATTTTGAATAGGAAACTATGCTGAGAACTGGATATACTAGACGGGTTGAAAAAGATTCTTACTTACTTAATTGATCATTACAACCCTTTAGTCAGGATTTCAACCTAGTTTTTCACACCACCCATGTTGTGTGTCGATGGTGGAACCTTCAGTTTAAAATCAATTTCGAATGACAGATTTTTGAGAAACTTTTCAAGGCAATTTAATTTTACCCTCAAACTTTTTGCCAAAAAGCTACCGAGAGGAAGTCGCCTGAAGGAATATTTTTTCATATTTCAGGACCTCATGTCTTACAACCCAACACACTACCTACTAGACTACAGCGACTGCCCGTTAGATGAAAGGCGCACGGAAAATCCGTCCGAACTTCAAATGACCAAACTTAGTATAGTTATTGGGGTGTTGACATAGGGTCAATGCCTTGTGTAGAACCAATACACTTGAGGATAGTGTAGGAAACTTTTATTTACCACTTAAAAGTGCTTGCCCAGCGTTATGTCGAAGTCGAATGAAACATCTGGGCTACTGCACAATACAGATTACCTCCTTAATCCTTCAGAGTACAGACATTCGAGTCTAAATGGCTTTATTAGAATTTGCGAATGCTTGTGGTATTACAATGGCTTAAATATCTGGTCAAAGACTGTCTATCCCCTTGGGCCGACAGGATATGTTGATATGCTGATTGTTTTCTTCCTCAAAGCAATGGACAGAAATCTTGAAAAATTCTCTAATGACCATGAACACTTCGTTATCCATCCCCGTAAATTGCTGTATGAATTCACACATGATTTTGAGTGTGTACATACGTACATGGATGTATAGCAGCGTGAATTTCAATTGTTTTTTATTACATTGGCTTAGGATTTGGATTCTCATTTTTTTTTTTTGCACTGTGTTGTGAACAACAAAAGTTTTGTATTGAAAAACAATATTTTTTGGTTTGTTTTTGTAAAACTCTTTGTCCAACAACATTTTTGTCATGTTTGTTTAGTATTTTGCAAACGAAATTGTTTATTTCCATTTATAAAAAATAAAATTGCAAAAAAAAGAATTTAAAATAACCACCACAGAGAGAAAAAACTCCAAAATCAAATAAACAAACACGTAAATTGGTATTTGGCATCCATCTCTGAGCACAAAAAAAAATATTCAAAAAACGCGCTAAAACTGTAAATTGTTTAGATTACTAAGCAGACTACAGGTACAGTTAGAGCAACTGTTTATTGTTGAAAGTAAATTTCAAAATTTATTAAAGAAAAGAATCATTTTTTTATAATTCTAATCATCAATTTAGGAGGTAGTTACCTTACTAGTCCTCAGCTAACCACTAAGAGACAATTGCCAACTTTTTCTAACACTAGTTTTGAATACATTTTTGGCGTGTCTTATAGTTTAACACCGACTACGAGCAACAGATTTGAGAAACGTTTCCAAAGCAATTGGTAGGATATACAGTGCTGTTCAAAAAAATAGATTCACCTGATCTCCGAAAGGCTTACTAGACATCTCTTATGCAAAGGAGCATATGTAAAAAAGTAACTGCACTTTGTTAACTGGCCTCTTATTTTAACCTTGTAGTTTTATTAATGACTTAATGGGTAATTATTGGCATGAATGAATTATGAATATAATTCCGATACATTTCAAAAATTTGAAGCGTAACTCTTCTTTAATTAATTGCAAGATGTTGATCATGGTGAATCTTTTTTATTGAACAGCAGTGTATAAGAAAAATTGACTATCACCCAAAGGACAGACCCCCTTAGGTCATATGTGGCTTATTATTATGATACCACAGTCTTTAGTTTCCTTAACACTGCAGTCATCAGTAGCTTCTGATGAAAGTGACTTTCAATATCCATCCCTGACATTTCAGGGAGCTCGTGTACATTCGTAGTAGAATACCAAGTGCTTGCTTTACCAACGACATTTCACTTGACAAGTGCCCAAGTGTGGACTCTCTCCCACATCTTTCCTGCTTTTGCTGAGACCATTAGCTACATATATGTCCAAGGCCAATTGGGCTCCAGTTGAGTATCCAGAGCGGAATGCCCAATAAATACTGCGACAACAAGCTAAGCGCACTTCTTTAGAGTTTGAGAAGATTTTACGCCCAGCAATCATTTAATCGTAGCTGTAGTCGTGTATAGTTGGCAGTGTGTTGACTTATTAGAAGAGAGTCCGTGTTGCTCAGCCCCTCGATAACATCCTCTATATAGACTTCGGGTAAAAACTCTTGAGAGTAAAATAAAAATGTCATGTAAAGATTTTCAGAAATCTGTTGTTATTAGACGAAAGGCCCGAGTTCGAATCCCCGGTCAGACATCAAAATGAAATATGAAAAAATATTTCTTCGGCGACTTCCTCTCAGCAGATTTCTGGCAAAAACTCTGAGAGTAAAAATTGCCATGAAAAAGCTTCTCAAAAAATCTGTCGTTCGGAGTCGACTTTCAACTGTAGGTCCCACCACTCATTGATAAAATTAAAACATACAGCGTGGGTGGTGTGAGAAGCTAGGTTGTTGTCCTGACTGAAGGGTTGGTAATGACCTATATTGTCTACGAGGAACTGTTTGCACACAATGACGCCGATATTTGCACTTTGTCGACCTGAGCACCGTAAGGCAAAGAAGACTCCTCCCAATGACCCAATACAGCCACCAAATTGCGTCCACAGCCTTTTTAGTGGCGTGAAACACTCTTATCACTTTCTTTACCTTCTGCCTTACGTTCTCCCATCTAAGTAACTAACTGAAGGGTTGTAATGGTCAATTATGTATATGTATACACACAACATGAGTGGTGTTGAGAAGCTAGGCCGTAATCCTGACTGAAGGGTTGTAATGGCCAATTATGTATATATATGTACATACATATGTATGTATCTAAGTAACCACCGGTACTGTACTCTTGTGGGTAAAGGATGCCTGGCATATCAAAGGCAGGCCGTTTGTATTGGGAGAATCATTGCATTTACTGAGAATTGGTTTGAAGCTAAGACCACAAGCAAACCGGTTCTGAGGAGCTAACTTTTGTATCCCATAAGGATATAAACAAATGAGAAATGTTCCCAGGCTAAAGAAAGTGAAGAAGTTTATTAAAGCTATGTTAAGTCTTTAAATTCGTAGTAATTCCTGTGTAATCATGTTATTGGAAAATTGCTAAGAAAAAAAGCGAAGAAAGATTGTGTAGAAAAACACCACAGAAGAAAAAGAAGAAAGAAAAAAATTCTTTAACAAATAAAAATCCACTGACAACGTATAAATGAGGGGAGGAAATACAATAAAAAAAAACGAAGAGAACAAGAGATAAAAAGTAATGCGCAAAATGCATTTTTACTACAAATCCCAGTAAAATAAACAATTAAATACCGCGTGTAAAAATTGTACAGAGAATTGAACACGATTTTTTTTAATGGCCCACATCGAACGAGTGAGTCACTAAGCCAGACAATGAGTATAGCCAAGCAACGAACCCACCACAAACATGAAAGCCCTAAATCTGGCCAATATTTTTAAAACAGATTTTTTTTTTGTTTTTGGTTTTTTTTTTATTAAAAATGCCAATACATTGCAACACACACACACAAACATTGGTGGTGGTGGCATGCAACATTATTCGTATGCATTGCAACACATAAACAGTTCATTGGTTTTGCGAGCTGGACACATTAAAGAAATCCTGCAGAAACAATAAAAAAAAGGACAATTCGTGGTAATAAAAAAAAATCTCCCCAAAATAAAACAAAAAATTGTGGCAACAAAATCTCTGTGAAAATAAATCGGTAATAACACCAGCATTTACGGCGAAAGAAAAAACTTCCAAATAAAAGAGGGTATCAGCAATTGGGGGGGGGGGGGGGGGGGGGATGGTATGGATAGAACTGCGCTCTAAAAATAATTTTAAATTAAAGCAGCAGCCTTAGCAGCAGCTGCAGCTGCAACATCACAAAAAAAAAAAGAACAGAAAAACATCCGGATTTTTTGAATTTTTAGTGGCAACAATAGCTGTGTAGTACAACGAGTATTTGGACAATATTGACAATTTGAAGGCAACAACAAAAACTGCAATTGCATCAGCATCAGCATCAGCAATTGTTACTAATACTCTTAAACAAGCTTAAAGAGTTACCAACAGATTTAAATAATATTCACACATAAGCTAACACTTAAACATACATGCACGCACACATACACACTGACGGAGAAAAAAATTGCATAACGATTCAGATATTCTCAGGGACAGAGCCCCAACTGTTAATAGCAAAACTTGGGTACACTTTTAGAACCACTTACGACTGAACTATACCTGACACAAGCCGCTGTACAAAGAATGGTATGTACTTGCAGGTTCTCCTGCTTCGTAAACGAGTCGTCGGGGAATGTGAGCCGTAAGTACAAGCTATTGCAAGCATATGCGATGAATCAACAGGATGTTGTGATGACATAAACCCATCTCTTTGATTGATTGCTGCTGCACACAATAGGTGGTGAATGTGCAAAAGAAAGTTGTCTGTCTGACCCCACTACCCGCACTAGCGATACACTGTAAACGTTTGAAGCTTCATGTACCTGTGTTTACTAGCATATTGTCGATCTTGAGAAAAGCTTTCTCAAAATGTTTTAAACAGGGGGGGGGGGGGGGGGGGGGGGTATACATTCTCAGCAAAAAAAGTCCTGACAAGGCATAAGAATTACAATTAAATTGTGGTACACATTACTGGAAGCGTTTTTATTTCATGCCAGTTAAGCTCTATATAGACGCCGATTATTTCAAATATGGACATGGAATATTCATTCATTCATTCATTCAATAGACAAATATTGTGTGACAATCAACCCAAAAAAAAAACAAATCAAATGCAACCATCTGTACGCAGTACATACCAGTTCAATAACAAAATATACCAGGATAAATTCACACAGAGATAGAGAGGGAGAGAGAGAGAGCGAAAAGCAAAAATGACAACGAATTCGAGCGAAAAACAACCGCAAATTACTGAGTGTATTACACTTGCAATTACTCAAAAGTGCTTAAAAATGTATTAAAAACGTTATAATAACAGCAACAGCAACACCAATACCAATAATAGCAACAACACCAACAAGAACTGCAAAAACAGTTAAAATCACGGCATTATAAATAAAATCCATTAAAATGCATTTGAATTTGGGAAAAATCATATTAACCTGGAGAGGGGGTGGATGTTACCCCTTCTCCCACCAAGCGTTGTTGTAGGCCACAAACAGTATTTGACCACAAACTACTACAGTAGAATTCGTGAAATAAAATAAATGCGGAAATAATTACAGGCTTAGAGAATTGGGATACAAAGTCAAAACTAAATGCATATTTATCGATAACTTACATTTGCTACAGAAAATGTATCGATAACTTACATATATCTTTCATATATTTAGAAAATTTATCGATGATTTGCATTTTCTATTGAAAATTTATCGATGATTTGCATATCCTAAAGAAAATTTATCGATAACTTACATTCTCTATAGAAAATTTATCGATAACTTGCCTTTCATATAGAAAATTTATCGATAAATTACATTTCATATAGAAAATCGTTGATTTGCATTTCCTATATAAAATTTATCGATGATGTGCATATCCTATAGAAAATCTATCGATAACTTACATTCTCTATAGAAAATTTATCGATAACTTGCCTTTCATATAGAAAATTTATCGATGATTTGCATTTCCTATAAAACATTTGTCGATGACTTGCATTTTTTTATAGAAAATCAGGCGATGACTTGTTCTAGTCGATAATTTGCATTTTCTAATCAAAACTTATTTTGAAAAACATTTTTCAAATCTTTTTGGCATCTTTTAATAAAAATTTTAATATTTTTTCAATTCTCCTCAAACTTTACACAACACCTCACCACCCCCCAAAAGAAAGTACAAAATTGTAATTCTCCCACGCTCTGACTTGGAAAAAGTACAAAAACAACAACAAAGAAATTAAAAGAAACTACGAACACAATCTCAAATTAAAATTGA
Organism: Sarcophaga rosellei; assembly: GCA_930367235.1. Lineage (NCBI taxonomy): Eukaryota > Metazoa > Arthropoda > Insecta > Diptera > Sarcophagidae > Sarcophaga > Sarcophaga rosellei. The sequence continues at coordinate 5,363,391 of OV884020.1, read as the reverse complement.
AAACTGCTGCTATTGCCCCCCAAAAGCAGCAAGTCTAGTCATTAATTGCCCAAAGCTGTCTCGTCTGTCTCTTTCTCTCTGTGTCTGGTCTGTCTACACTTGTTTCATTTAATTCGAATTGCAATGAATTGAAATCAACTTCAATTGCAAGACAAAACAAAATAAAAACAACAATACAAAGAAAAAAGAGAAAAAGAAAAACGAAAAATCCTTAAAATATTTACAACTACAAACACCGCTCCACCCCCACGCCCGCGCCCACCATCGACTACTAAAAAAGAAACTTTTTTCAGACTTAATAGCCCAGATCATTGGCAGGACGGACGGACGGACGGACGGACGGAGCAGACGATAGAAAGAAAGAAAAGTGCAAAATAAGATGAAACTCCCCCTCCCTCTGCTGGTTTTTTTCTTTCCAATTTGATTTCAAGCCAAACAATTCATTACAAAATTGCTTAAAATTGCAAAAAAAAAAAAAAAAGAAAAAGAAACAACATCAACGAGGGTAGGAAAAGAAAAAACAAAAAAGGAAAACAGTAGGGATTTATTGGTTTCAAGAATCCAGTTTTTCTTTCTTTGCTTTGTTGCCCGTTTTTTCTGGCTTTTAATTCAAAATCTTGGCCAAGAAAGAAAAGAAAAACATACTAAAGAAATTGTTGGGGTTTTTTTTTAATTTCATTATAGATTTTATGGGGGGCATTTCACAATGAAATTAACATCCATTGTCATAAAATTAAAGCTTCTAACTCAGAAAGATAGAGGGCCATAAAGACCTATAATTCCCCCTACCAAACTTACTTAATTGGCGCTTACAAACTTCTAGTTAGGATTATAATCTAGTTTCTCACATCATTTTGTCCATCAGCGGTAGGACCTACAGTTAAAAGTCGACTCGGAACGGCAGTTTTTTTAAGGAAACTTTACTTGGCAATTTTTTGTTTATTTCTCAGAGTTTTTGTCAAAAGACTGCTGAGAGGAAGTCGCTAAAAGAAGTACTTTTTTTCGTATTTCATTCTGTTTGAAATGTCTGGGCTTGGGTTAGAACCATGAACACACTACCTACTAGACACTATCACCCTACCTACTAGACTAGGGCGACTGGTAACGATTAATGCTCTCAACTTCAACGTGGTATGACCGCAAAAAGTGTCTTCTCGCTCGCAGTCAATGACAAACTAATATATAATATATATCTCTTCTAATATATAAAATTATCGTGTCACGGTGTTAGTGGTTAAACTCCTCCGAAATGGATCGACCGATTTTCATGAAATTTTGTGTGCATATTGGGTAGGTCTGAGAATCGGACAACATCTATTTTTCATATCCCTAAATGTTAAGAGGGCGTGGCAAATCGTTAAAATTGAATATTTAGGTACATATTGATCGTAGACGAATAAATTTTGGTGGATAAGTTCGTGGAGTCGATATCGACAATCCCACCTAAAATAGGCGTGGCAACCCTCCCCTTTAAGAGATACCTATAAGTCGGCTAATTCGATGGTTTATAACTAAATATGTACATATATAACTTCGTCAGCGCTATTACAATAAATATATAATGTGACCTGTTTTGGGCAATAAAAAAAAATCAATTTTGGGCGGGACGGAGTTCGCTGGGTCAGCTAGAAATATATATATAAATATAGAATTTATAAAACTTCTCGAGTGTGCTCCTAAAAAGTCATCTCTTGAATTTGATATTGCGCAGGCAAGGACACATTCTCCTTCAAAGTCGATATCGTATTTCCTTGGTGAATGGACGATGAGGAAGACGTAATTCAGATGGACTATATTACCTCTAACAGAATCGTCCGATGCTATCGAAAGGATTAAAACTCTCTTCACCTTCGTGAGAAGGTGGACTAGGCTAACCATACGGTCATAATTACTGAGCACTCTATTTTTGGGTATCGAAGCCTGTGGGTTTGCCATATTAAAGCTACCTCAACACCTCTAACGGAACACTCAGAATCGTCAGGCACCAAGCATCGAAACTCTTTGAATTTTAGGAGAGCAATTGCCGATTAGCCCTCTAACGGACAAAATTAAATATTGAGCACAATATTGTTATGGTAAGGTATGTGGTTTACCCAAGACTATTATTGGAATTGTCAGAATGATAATGAAGTACGCGCTCAACACCTTCTTTGTGTGTGTGTTATGTGTTCCACTGAAGGATAGACATGCACATCTTAGTCCATGACCCTTCCAGGATCTGGACTTTCTTGAAAATCGATTTCAAAGTTCATCTTCAATGTATTCGTTTGTTAAATAGTTTTAAAAGGATTTTTTTCTATTTAATCCTGTAAGGGGACTCCTTTTTGTATTCAAAACACCTTCCTTTGTTTTAAAATAAGTCTTTTACAAACCTGAAAGGATACCATCAATGAAAGCAAGTCATCCCCTTTAAGTTTTAGTTGACAATACTTGTTGTTTATAATCCTCCTTTCAAAAATCAACATAATTAAAGTGGAATGTCCTTTTCAACCACTGATTATACTGGTAAACAACAGAATGGAATCCTTATCACAGAGTGAAAGAGAGAGAGAGAGAGAGAGGAAAAGACTTTTTAAGAATTTTAAACTAAAACTGTTGCTCATTTTCGTGTATCCTTTTTAATACTTTTCATAATGCACAGAAAGAGATAAGTATACACGCATTCGTATGAGTGTGTGGGTGCGTGTTTAGAAGGACCAAATTAAAGTTTGTCATGTCTTGGCATTTGGATTCTTGTTTTTTGTTTTCCCAATTAAACGGAATTTGAAAATGATCAAGTTTTCCATGATTTTCTTGTTGCTGCTGCTGTTTTTTTCAAGGAATGAAAACTTTTTGCTTAAAATAACGTGTTTCAGTTACCCAAAGTACACTCAACAACTGCTTCAAAATTCATAGAGAGTACCGGGGCCCCCAAAGGGATACTGGCACTCGAACACAGTGTGTGTATGTGTGTGAAAATGTTTGTGGTTGTCGTTAAGAAAAAACAAACAATTGCCACATCCCATCCCGTTCTCTCTATAACCGCTCAGAAGCATAAGCAGAAGCCAAATAAAGTATCCTGCCGCACACATACCAACTGATACACTCTGCTCTTCAATTGTCAATATTTTCTTTGGACATTCTTGCAACCAATAACATCTAATAACACACACGTACTTTCGTGTATATCTTCAACCCACACTCCTACAAAATTTTGCCAATTTTTTCCACTGACAGTGATGCTTAATATACTCTCAGGCCACAACAGAATGAAGAGTAGAAAAAAGGATTCTCATTAGGCGTGTTGCTGTTGTGTTCAATAATTCAAAATGCAATTCCGTTTTCGGTTGTTATATAGAAGAATGGAAAACGGACAGTCAACAGTGCCAGCAAGAGTTTGACAATGGCGATGACAATGCCATCCACACCGGCTATACTGTGGCCATGGATTGGAGGACAATCGTTGACAATGAACCACTGAATGAATGAATGACGATAACAATGAGTGAGGGTTAGACAAACACAGATAATTTTCGTTGAAAAGTTTCGCTCTCATTGTTGTTGTCGGAGTTTTTTTATTGACAACTTTACGGAGGCAGGTTTGGAGCCAAAGGCTGCTGGAGGAACTGTGTGTAAGCAAAAAGGAAAACTTAGTCATCCTTTTGGGTGAATGGAAAAGTAAGAAACAGTTTGGAAAACATTATGTTTAATGTTGTTCTGTAATGTCTAATGTCCAAGTCTTTGTTAAAGAAGGGAGGAGGGGGAAGGTGGACTCACACATGTGTTGCACAGTGGAAACAAAAAATTTTAAATTCGACAATGTAAGCACAATTCTTGTACAAAACAGAAAATATTAAAAACACTGGTACCCACAGAGTGCTACAGAAACTACCAAAAAAGTACTAAAAATTCCCAAAAAAAAAAATTAACTAAAAAGTACCAAAAAATTGGCTAAAAAAGTACAAAAAAATTATTCAAAACATTTAAAATTTGACAATGTAAGCTCAGTTCTTGGATGAAACAGAAAATATTAAAAAAAAACTGGTACCCACAGAGCGCTAAGAAAGTACCAAAAAAAAAAAAGTACTAAAAAGTGCCCAAGTAACAAATTATTCAAAACATTTAAAATTTTACAGTGTAAGCTTCTTGGATAAAACAGAAAAAATTAAAACAGGAATCCACAGATTACTCAAGAAAGTACCAAAATAGTACTAAAAATGCCCAAAAAAATGACTAAAGAGCACCAAAAAAAATTATTCAAAACATTTAAAATTTGACAATGTAAGCACAGTATTGGATAAAACAGAAAAAATTAAAAAAATTGGTATCCACAGATTACTAAAGAAAGTACCAAAAAAAGTACTAAAAAATTCCGAAAAAATTTTACTAAAAAGTACAAAAAAAAAGTTATTTAAAACATTTAAAATTTAACAATGTAAGCACAGATCTTGGATAAAACAGAAAAAGTAATAAAACAGGTACCCACAGAGTGCTAAAGAAAGTACCAAAAAAGTACCCAAACAAAGTATAGAAACTGTATCAGAAAAATAAAAATTTTCTTAGAAAAGTTTAAAATTTATGCACAAATTCCTGAAAATATAGAGAACTAAGAATAAAGTACTAAACGTAAGGTACTAAAAATAAAATACTATTCGGGGATTATCCGAAGCTTGCCTACTAGACATTAACTGCAGCAGTACGTCTAATTCTGCTATACCAGGTTATATTGCGCCTTGGAGCAGAAGATTACAGAGTGAGGGTAGGTAGGATATAGAGAAGGGATTTTCTTATGTGTTGTCAGCGCTCTACAGTGCTGTCACCTAGCCAAGAAAGATAACTGACATTTAATTTTGACTTTAAAATGGGAAAATATGGCAAAACACAAACAAATTCTTAAGTCTTCATATCTTTTTTCACCACCACTGTAGTCACTGGTCCTGCATTTGTTTCTAATATGGATTTGGTTGGATTGGAAGATAAAACAAACCAATACCTATTCTTATGGCCACCACTGTAACCAAAAACTTCATATTTCTATTGGTACGACAGAGGATCGTTGAGCTCTTGGGTTTCAAGCGATTTCGATAAGAATATTCAAGGTAGATGAAAGGAAAATTGAATTTAGTAAATACTCTTATTTCGCCATCACTGTAGTATATAAACTGGTAATATTTCTGAGAAAATCAGACGAGCTTGAAAGACAAGTGAAATTAAATTTTTTACTTAGAAACCGAGAGAAATAAAGCAAATCACTGTTCAATTGCTTATGTTACATTACTTTTCGCCACCACTGTAATCTCTGTATCCGTATGACTTACAGAAAAGCGCACAGAATTAGCGAACGAATTAAAATTTTTTCTTTCGAAAATTTTAAAAGAAAAGCCTCTTGCATTTGTGGCCGCCTAAGCGTAATTTTCTTTTTGCTGCCACTGTAATTACTAAGAGTGTGGATATCATGTTAAAAACTTAATGATACAAGCATTGTAAGTTCACACTCTTACATTGAGAGTTTGCCATAATGGACCGATGGACAGAGAAACAGATATGTAGACAATCATAACCCGGAGGCAACTTTAAAAACGTTTTTAAGTGACACAAAACACCATGTCAGGCCAATCGAATTGAATTTTGAAAAGAAATGATGACACTTAAGGGACAGAAAGAGGGAGAGAGAGAGAACGAAATGAAATACAATAATATTTATAGGAGGGGTGTGTTGTGTATGAAGTAAAACGAATGAACGCCCTCTGCTCCAATTGACAATTGCGGACAATGACAACATCAACGCCTTGCATGCCATGGCTTTTGGGTAAAAAACAAGACAAAAAAAGAGGACACGCAACAATAGAAGATACTTAAGGAATCAGAATCAGTAGCAGAAAGAACATTAAAGTGTACAGAATTCAATTGAATTGAACATGAACAGGAACATGAACTGAACTGTAGAGAAGAGAGAACATTATTGAAAATGTAATTGATGTGCTTACATAGAGCGTACTTGACTAAACACGCATACTTGGCTTGTTAAGTTAAAGAAATAAAATCAGAACTCGGGGGGAAGGGGGTAGATTGATTCTCTTTTAGGAGCACAACAAAAAAAAAAACAAAGAGGAACATTGAAATGGAGCACATGGACAGACAGCAAGGCAGACAGACAGACAGACTCTCGGCCGTACATGCAGCAATAAAGTATAAGAGTATGTTACAACAATAAATGATACGTGCAACATGACACGTTTGTTGTGTGTGGCATAAATAAAATAAAAATCAAGCAGGATACATGATATCCACAACAATACAAAAATAGAAGAGAGGGAGAGAGGGAGAAAGGGAGAAAGGGAGAGTAAACGTAACCCGATATATTTCCATGATGATGGCACATTTGGATGGATGGCTATATATGTATGTACTATGTGGCGCTGTTATAAAACATGATACTCCACAACAGCTTGCTTGCCACATTGTTTTTCTTTTTCTCGCCACCACACACAACACACCACAAATCTATTTTCGCTACGTCAAACATCATAAAAAAACAACGGGAAAACTCCAAAAAAAAAGTGTTCCCAAGTCTTCTACTTTCAAGTGAATTGTTTGAGATTTCTTTTGCACACACTCGTACCCATCTTTCATCATCATCATCATCATTATGTTGTGGCATGCAACACACTATGATTTGTTAGAATAACCTGATGGATATGAAATAAATAAATAAATAAATAAATAAATAAAAAATAATGGCCAATTATATATGTAAAAAAAAAAAAAAAAAAAAAAAAAAAAAAAAAAAAAGGCTGTGTTTGTAAAAATAAATCAAAACTCCCCGAAATGAGAACAAAAAAAAAAAACAACAACAAGGATACATCGCCTTGAATCAAGTGTGTAGTTCATATGCCAAGTACAGCAACATATTATCCTCAGATTTAACAATGAGCAGCACAGCTCATAGAAAAGTCAGCCAAAAACTTAAAAAAAAACAACAACAACAAAATAAAACCTGCTACGAATTCAAGTCAGATTTGCAGTCAAAAAAAAAAAAAAATGGTAAAAAAGAGAAAGAAAGGCAGAAGGGCTCAAAAAAAAAAAATGAAGTTTCAAAATCATAAAACAATCTCGAAAAAAAGTTCAAAATATTGGTAAGGGGCAATAGTAGTTTCTCTGGGATATACACATCGAACCTAAGAGCAGGCAGATATGTAGGTAAGACGACGCGTATATGTATCTATAGAGGCCTAACATACATACATATGTATATGCGGAGGTCATGGTACCCACTGTGTTCATTTTTAAGAAAATGCATAATGCCATAAGGAAGACACTTAAGAAGTGTAGTATAGAGAGGAAAATGACACAGCTGAATGAAACAGCTACCAAAAGCTCTATTTTCTCAGGTGTATGGAACTAGTCTGTTTGTCATTATTGAAGACAATAAAACGCCATTAGAATTTTTCAAAGGATCACTAACAGCAAAACCATGGCTTAGCAAGAGTAGGTTGCCGGCTTGAGAAATTGCATTCAAACGTTCAGTATCGCTCTTCACACATATTTTCCAATTCTGGATTAGCCTGCATTGAAGGCAGTTTCCACTCCGCTGAAAGGCGACGTATAAAAAATGTATCGATAACTTGCATTTTCTTTGTCGATAACTTCCATTTTCTATAGAAAATTGCCTGAACCCTTCTGGGGGACTAGAAGGAAGGACGACGAAGTGAGGCTAAGACTCAAGACAAATGGATTCGACTAGATCTAAACTTTTGTTGAGTAATTACAATGAGAAGTCTCTCCTGAGTATGGTAATCGATCTATTGACAGGATACTGTAAGCTCAAAAGACACTTGCTAAGGCCCTCTATTTAGATTTTATAATGAGGAATGAATGAATCACCAGAACAGATATTTGAAATCTATGTGACGTTAAAGTATGTCAGAAGCACTAGGCAAGTGGTTATCCTTACTGAAACCGAACAAAAATTTATAAAATTTGTCAAGGCAATAGAATTGCTGGGGGACATTATAGAGATATTCTAGATATGGATTGAGGGCAGTACAGTTTTCTTTTCTGTTTTCATTCTTTGAACACAGAGCTTGACTTTCTGTTGATCCAACACTTTTTCAATTCAATTAACAAACAGTGTCAAAATTTATTTACGAGGGTAACTTACTACCATTGTCTTGAATTGTCTTTTTTCCCTTTAAGGACGAACAAATTTTTTCCACTCCCCAAACATATGAATTTTGTACACAAACACATGCCTATGCATGTACATGAAGTACTTGTATGGTCAAGAGAAAAAAAAACAGAAACGACGAAAATACAATTGTTTTATAGGACAACGTATGAACACATGAGACAGTGTATGTGTATGTGTGAGTGTGAGTGAGTGTATGTATTTGAGAGTAGGATTGCGTGTATGTATAAATGACAATTGCAATCAACTTTTGTTGCACGTACACATGCGACATGTCAAGTGAATTTAAAATCATTCGTGATATCATGTAACACAGGCATGTACACAATGAATATTACATTTAACAACACACAGTAACACACACACAGAAAACCCTTCAAGCTGAGGAGTTGAGCGGTAAATGTAAATGTAGTTGTAAATTTGTAAAATATTGCATACATATGGGGCGCGTACGAACGTACGTCTGTTCATTTCATTTTATTTTTATGAGACCATAAGGCAACGGCAATAGCAACAGCAACAACAGCAGCAATAACACACAATAGTCACTTGGTATTCACTCACTACGTGTGTTACTCTTTTTTAGAGCAATAGTAATAGATAGAGAGAGATAGAGAGCGAGAGTGAGAAAGAGATGGAGTGTACATAAAAAATTAATGTTTATATGAATGTGTGTGTGTGTGTAAATTTAGAAATTAATATAAGCCTGCCTGCCTGCCAGTGAGTGCGTGCATGCACGAAGTAAGGCAAGAATGATGATGATGTTTTAGAGGTTTGCAATGCAGTTTCAATTTTTTTCTTTTTTTTTTTTCTTTCATTGTTTGGAGTTTTTTTCGGCCAGCAATAGCATCATTACTCTTGGAGAGCGTATAATAAATGTTTAACTACAACAGTAGCAACAGCAACCTAAAAACTATGAGAATGTGTGTGTGTGTGAGTGTATAGGAGAGAAAAAAAACTTGAAATTTTAGAATAAAATAGTGGAAACCAACACCATCTGTGTATGACACAATGGGGTGCCATTATTATTAAAGACGAGTTTTGTGATATGAAACCTGAAAATTCCATTGTTTCTCTACTTCCTCTTCCGTCCAGCTTTTTTCTGTTGGAAGGGTTTTCTGTTACAATTTGAAATTTGAAAACATCCTGTCAAGTTTTATGTTTGAAAAGAATATTCTCAGTTGAGTTGGGTTTCTTTCTTCAATTTCCCTGCCTTGTGAAATGGGAAAATTAAAATTTAAACACAGGGAAACATTTTTCAAGCTGATAACAATTGAAAGTAAGACTCAGACTGGTTCTCTTTAGTTTACATAAGATTCATGGTTTTATTCAAAAATATTTAAAAAAAATCTCTTCTCTAACGAACTCCATAAATTGTTTAAGCCTCACTACATACAACAGTTCTTCCCCGTTATACGAAACAAAAAAAAAATAAAAAAAAAATGCTTTTAAACTCTTTTACCCCATGTTAGAGCGAAAAAAATAAACAAACACACACACATAACACTCTATTACAACTAACCCAGGCAAATAACTACAACAACTCAGATTAACACTACCACCAATAACAAAAAAACATGATCTAAAAAAATAATAATAAAACACACACTAACATTGTAAATAAATTTCATTGCACACACACAAACTCGAATGTAAGATTTGACTGTAGCCGTGATATACAAAATGCTCCTTGTATGAGTGATAGAAATAAAAATTAAATTGAAACTCTTTTTTTTTTTGAGTTGAAAACATGACGTCATTTTAAATAAAAAACAAGTTATTGCAGATGACCATAGGTTTATGCACTTTTTATAACACAGTCTCCCTCTCTCTGTCTCTCTCGCTCGCTATCTTTCTCTCTGTGAATTTTTTTTCACTTTCGTATGCATTTTATTTGATTTATTTTTCTCTTTCATATGCAGTTACTTTTTTATGACACACACACACACACACTCATACTCTCTCTCTTTCTCTCTCTTTATCTAGATTTAATAGGATTCAACTGTCATTATTGCATGATGTCAGCTTGTTTGTTAGTGGCCAATAACGGTATTTTTTTTTTTTTTTTTGGTGCTTGTTTTTAATAATACAAAAACTACCAGAGATTTGTAATAGAATATCAGATGAAGTGTGATTTTTTTAAATCTGTAATAATGAACAAGAGAGTTCACACTTGTCTTTTTTTTTTGTTTTTAATAGATATCTTGTCTAGAATTTTTACAAGTTAATGATGGGTTCTTGTCCCTACTATTGAGTGACATTTAAGAGTGAATCGAGCCTATTTTAAATTACTGATGACACGGACACCAGTTAAGATAACTTCTAATCGATCTTCCAACAAGGACTTCCGAACTTTGACAATTAATAACGCTTATCTTGTTCAGACTAAATTTGTCTAATTAGCTGTCAGTTTGATTTAGCAAAGCACCATACATAATTGGTCATTACAACCCTTTAGCCAGGATTATGACCTAGTTTCTCCCACCACTTATGTTGTGTGTGTTAATTTTATACATGAGTGGCGAGACCTACAGTTTAAAGTCGACTCTGAACGACAGATTTTTTGAAAAACCTTCCTTGGCAATTTTATTTACTCTCAGAGTTTTTGCCAGAAATTTACTGAGAGGAAGTCACCGAAGAAATATTTTTTTATATTTCGTTTTGCTGGAGATGTCTGACAAGGGGTATGAACTGTGGACTCATGTCTAACTAGACCAGAGCCACAACGTCGACAACACGAGCAAATAATAAAATTGTGATATCAACTTGGATGTTCTCTTCGGGCAAAGAATCGTGCACTTCGCTCAATTAACGATCGGCAATACCGTGCTACTGAAAGAAATACTAATAATGTAGTAGTAGTAGTGTATAAACTGGAGTACACTGGTTCGGTACATCGACAAAAAGCAAGAGTTGCCGAAATTATCATCGCTGGCCATAGAATTACGCAGAAGAATCTAAGGCAGTCGATTTCTTGCGTATAACAAGAACTCGGTAGTCTATAGACCAATGAAATGAAGTTAAATTGATCCTAGAAACTGAAGGCAAACTAACATTAATTTTCATCGAAAAATCGTCTTCAACGATGAGATCTATTTCTGCAGGAAGGGGTACGTGAACAATTGACTGTCCAATTTGGAACGTTACCAAAGATATTCAATATATCCCGAAAGAGTCACTGTAAATAGTGGGCTGATAGGATCATTGGTCCATATTTCTTTGGGAATGACATTGGCTAGGCCATCATTGTCAACGACGAGCACAATAGGTCGATAATTATCATCTTCCTTTGGCCTGGTCACACAGTTTACACCACATTAGATATTGTACGCAAGCGATTTGAGGCGATTTTATTCATCTCACGTGGAGGTTATGTGAGCTGGCCATCGAAATCGTGCTATTCGAGCTTCCGAATTAATTATTCTTCACGACAATTATTAAAGATTTCATTGTCTACCAGAAATATCGCTTTAATTCCTCCGTTATAGGCTTCTGTTTAAAATTAAAGGTCATTTATAGGGTATAGGATAATGTTGTTGTTGTTATTGTTTACTAATAAAAATGATTATGTCACAACAATCTCTTGTGTTCCTTCGAAAACCTTTAAAACCCGTTTATCATCCCAAAAAAGAAAAGTGACGTAAACACACTCACACATACATAACCACTCAAAAAATCTCTCATAAAAAAGAGAGAGAGAGAGAAAGAGAGAGGGAAAAAAGGACAACCCGAAGGTAAAATTTATTTGTTTCGACACATTTAGACACGAATAAACAAACTCGAGGGTTTGTTTTCTTTTTTCTTGTTTTTTTTTAGTTAAAGAAGAAGAAAGAGTTGGGGGAAGGGAGAGAGACTTTGTGAGAGATTAAGCTGTATAGAGAGATTTTAAATGTGGATGTTTACGGTTAAACTTTATAATGATACAGAGAGACAGTGTGTCTTTTCTGCTATTTTAAAGGTGTTTTATTAACATTGTTTTTGTTTTTCCAACATGATTCCATTGTTATTGTCTTGTTGAATTATCATTATCATCATCATCAACAACAACCTCAACCATGTTTCAAATACTCTCAACTCTAACATGACTTGATGTCTGACGACTGACTGGTTCGGTATGGTTCGGTTTTGGTTTAGTTTGGTTGTCTGACTTGGTCTACCTCTCTAGCTCCCTCTCTCTCTCTCCTTCCGTCTCTTGCTTTTCTAATGCTATGTTGTTGTGCTGATGTAACGGTTTTATCTGTTGTTGGTTTCTTGTTTTATTTTTTTCGCTATTTTCAAGAGTTTCCAGCGCATAGTTTGTAAGTATGTCGGTGTCTGTGTTTGTACGGCTGAATGTGTGTGTGTGTGTGCTTTGGCATGAATGACTGTATAAATGACTGCAACAGTTGACATTGATGGCAATGAAGATGTGCAATTTTGTGCTGTGACTGCAATAGCGTGGAGAAAAGGACGAAAAAAAATACGAAAAAAACACAGAAACCTGACGATAATGTCAGTGTTGATAGTTGTTGTATTTGCTTGTTCATTCATTCATTCGTTTGTTTGTTTGTTTGTTTATCTGTCGCTAAATGTAGTGAGTGTGTGTAATTGTTGTTGTTTTTAGTAAGTAACAGTAGTAGTTTTAGTATTAGTGGTTGTTGTTATTGTTGTTGTTGCTGTTATACACTTGTCGTAATCTCTGTTATACAGCAGCCGTTGTTGTTGTCTTGTTGTTAAACTCAACCTCAAATCTTTTTTTTGTTTTTTGATGACTTCAATTGTACACTCAGCCGTTAGAGGTTGATAGAGAGAGAGCGAGAGAGAGAGTATCAACAAACACTTGCATAAACTGGTTACATTAAGTAGTAGATTAAGCATTTTTTTTGTTGTTGTTTTTATTTTGCGTTTTCTTCTCATTTCTTGTATTTTGAATTGTTAAACACGAAAATTTAATGCAACAGCAGATTATCTGTGTGTGGTTATATTAACGAAGATTCACTTGATAATTTGAAGTGAAAAAAAGCAACAACAACTATAGCAGCACTACAATAGCAAAAACAACATCTTGTCTAAGCCAAGATGGATTTTTTTTCCGACACTTAAAAATAAGCGCACATGCTACAATTAAACCAAAATAATTAAAATTTATTAACCTTTACGGCAAACAATACAAACAACGGAAAGACTATAAATGGAAAGACAATTACAATAACAATTCAACAGTAAGTTTCTGGAAGTTGCCAGTATGAAATTAATTGACGTATAAATAGAGCGAAACGTTAAATAGGCAATACAATGCAGATACTGCGTCAGTCAGCGACAAATTTTCTATAGAAAATGCACAACATAGTACAACCCCTACTGTATTTATTATATGTACACTGATAAATCTGATTTTTGAAGCAAAAGTAAAAAGTAAAAGTGAATTAAAATTTGTAATCCGCAATCCATAGAAAAAAATCGCTTTTGAAAGGTAAAAACACTTTTAAAAGTTCAATTTTATAACAACTGCACCACAAACTGGTTTACAAATGACAGAAATCCTTCGTAAAAGTGGTTCGCTCTTGAAACGCATTTATTTTTCATGATTTTCTGCCAAGATGTCATTAGTTTTGATAGAAATTGGCCAATTATTATAAATTTTTAAAGAAGTTTGTCTATGGTTTCTAATTTCCTATGCAAGCCGGTTGGACAACCAACTTAAACCTGCTACGAGTGGTACAAAGAGCTGCATCTATCATTATAAGTGATTGTGCTTTGCGAACCACACCTACATTGACGCAGGATATAATTTTATATCTCTCTTAGCTTGTCCTGAGGGTATCTAGACAAATAGACCTTGCTGTGGATTAAATATTAATTAGGCGAATATCGAAAGCGGATTTGGGGCTATAAGACGAGGTATTGATCATAAGATACCACAATCTGACAGGTTGGACAGCCAACTTAAACCTACTACGAGGGATACAAAGATCTGCATCCATCATTATAAGTGATTGTGCTTTGCGAAACACACCTACATTGACACAGGATATAATTTTATACCTCTTTTAGCTTGTCCTGGGGGTATCTAGACAACTAGACCTTGCTGTGGATTAAATATTAATCAGGCGAATGTCGAAAGCGGGCTATAGGACGAGGTATTGATTATAAGATACCACAATATGACTTCTCAGGGATTTTAACTTATCTATTCCGTATAGAAAGATTTGAAAAAGTGATGCAAGGGCAAACTGTGCTTAAACACGAAAGAAATGGAGGTCAGAAAGTAAGACGATGTCACCAGTAAATACCAGTCTACTTACTGCTGCAATTCACCTTAAAATTAAGAATATTCGTAAGCCCAACAACACTATACAGTGCAGAAGAGTAAATATCACAGCTGAAGGTCTTATCCTTTTTTATTAAAACTCCCAGACTTAGGACATACAAAATGGAACTCTTGACGACACAAGGAACTTAATAATCAAGCAGAAAAGTTGTCAAGATGACAACAATTTCAAGACTAGCAAGGACTTGTAAAAGCTTTAGATAAGTTAGAGAGAAATGGATCAATAATATCGCTGATGCAGGACAGTGTGCTGTCGTAGCCCATGACTGTAGAGACCTGTACGATGCTTGAAGTTGATTATCCACATTTTTAGTTTTGTCATACGTGACGTATGACGTATTTCCCATTTTATAAGTGATTTTTTTATTGTTTGTTTGTTAATTTTATCAAAATTTTTTAAGAAAAGTTTACTGTTTTATGCATTTCTACGGTGTAGAGTGCATTTGGAAGCGTTTAAACTGCTGATAATACAGTTCTGATAGAAGTTTTCGTTAAGATATCACTTTGAGTTGAATTTCCAAACAGTTGCCTTAGAACAGAATTTAATGAATGCTTTGTTATTGCATCAATACAATGGGTTGCATGCCACAACTATTTTGACATTAAAAATGTTGAAATCGTTTGTTTTTTTTCTATTTCTGTGATTTTGAAAATGTTAATGACGATTTAATAATAATTGTTCGAGAAACAGACAGAAATTCGGAAACATTTTAATTCTCAAAAAAAAAGCTCATGAACAAACTGAAAAAAAGTTTTTTTTTTTTAAATTTTGAATAACTGTTGACTGTGTGTGAATGACTTTCTTTGCGTATGGAAAACTCTGCCTGGTTTTTCAATAACGAATTTCTATAGCAATTATGGAAAAATATTTTTTTGGGGAGGAAGGGAAATACTATGCTTAACAAAGTTAAATGAAAAAAGCATTCAAATATAAAAATAAAAACGCAAAAAAATTGGTTTTTTGAAAATTTTGCTGTTTTTGTCATCATGTCGCTCATGTGGCGTGAAAGATAGATGACGAAGAAGATTTTACAAAAAGTTTGCTTTTATTTAAAGAGAATAAAACAACAGTTGTTTGTGTTTTGACTGTATTTAAGTTGATTTGGTAAGGCTAACCATGTTAGTTTGATTGGTTTGGCCTAAAAAGGGTTTTTGATTTGGTTTGGTTTTGTTGCCAAGGCAGGCAGGCAGGCTCTCTTTTATTATTTATGGTTTGATGCATGGCATGATTGACACATTTTATATGCCAAAAACGAAAAAAAAGTATTATTTAATATAATAAAGCCTTAAATTTATTACCAAAAAAAAAAAAAAAAAAAAAGGAATTCGTTTTTAAAATTTAATTTTTTTGGTTGGGAAAATGAATTTTTCTTTTTTCCCAAAAATTTTCTTTTACAAAAAAGAAAAACAAATGAAAACTTTTAATTTTTATGGCAATAGTTTAATAAAAAAAAAAACACTGCAACTTTAGCATATCAAGCCGTAGAGAACAAAAATAATTAATTTTCATCATCATTATCATCAGCATGATGAAATTAATGAAAAATAAAAACTTTTTCGTTGGCTTTTTGTCTTATAAAAATAAGCAGAAGAAGAAGAAGAAGAAAAATAGAAAAGCCAGCAAGAAATACATTTTCCAAGATGAAATACATCCCACTACTACTGCTGCTACTACTCACGGCAAACGAACTTTTTCTCAAGTATGAAAAATAGCACACAAGAGAAGCAAAACAAAACTTTAAATAGAAGCAATTATGGCAGACAAACCACTATAATGTTACACTCAAAGAAATATTGTTGGTAAAAACAACAACAATCACATCTGGTTTCCTATTTAGTGGTTTGAAAAACTTCCACAGTGGCAAACCTTAATGGCATGAGTGAAAGGAACAGGCATTGTTTAACAAACTGCATAAAAATACTTTCACGAGCATCGGGAAGTCATTTCTATGGGGTTTTTAATAAAGAACAAGCTTTAAATTAGGAGACGTGGTGGACAAAACCTGAGAGTTAAGATCCTATTTAGGCCAGAGATAAAACTCACTGCGATATCTCAAGGCAAGATCTAAATTGTGGATCAAAAAAGCCTTCTCCCCCACTTCACCTTCTCCCTATCATGACAGTCTTTATTTTTGGAGCGTTCAATTAAAGATAACAGAAAGTGAGAGATCAGGAAACCTGGTCAGTTCGTGGCAAGAACTAGGCACTGATACATATTGTTTAAGATAGCGTCCTCCTCCTTAGACTCCCAGCTATCGTAGATAGCGTTCTAGGGTAAGTCGAGGTTATCAGTTTGTTTTCTAAGTGGACAACTGCCTGTAAGAATCGCAATTTAAATGGATGCCATTCTCTTATATAGATCAGAGCCTAACTATACTGCAACTGTATTTGAATAATCAATTTAATTGAATCCCTTGGAATACCTGCGCGCCTAGTAACAGTTCGAAAATTGGGAGTTTTGAAATTGTGGAACTCATATAAGAAGTAACCATCAAATGAACGATATGGACTGTCGGCTGACTGGCTACCCCTTGTACATGGCCCTGATATCTGCTTAAACTACACTGCAGTGATCAGGTAGGAAGCATTAGAGTTAGAGAGTATTTACCAAATTTGTGAAATGAGAGTCTAATCTAGCGAAGTCACAAACCACTTGCGACGAACACCAGACCAAGTCGGACACTCTTAGGACCGAAAATCACTAGTCAACACTTCTGGTTCCATACGAAGTAAAAAATCCTTAATCCAGGCATAAATATGGTCTTGAAAAACTCTTTCAAAGAAGCAAAGAAGGAAAGTGGGCTGTAAAACTACGGTCGTTATGTGTGCGTAGCTCTACTAAAAGTGAGCTGTCAATAGTTATAATTTTTCGAGTGAATAATTTTAAATATTCATAATGATAGTGTATTGCTCTCATTTTTCTTCAGAAATTTAATATCCCAGAGCCCCTTGCCACCACTAGAAAATTATAGAAAAAAAAAACAAAAAAATACAATAATTTTATTAAAAAAAAATGAAAAATTAAAAAATAAATTTCCATTTCCGTTTATTTAAACTTAAAAAAACATCTTCTTCTTCTGAATGAATGATAAGAACATAAATTTCAACTTCTCTCAGCTATATTTTGTTTTTGCATTTGTTTTTATTTTTCCATCATTATTATGAAGTTTTTTGTTTTTGTTTTTATTTTTTATATTTTAAATGCTGTTTTCCCTTAAGAAAAATTAAAAAAAAATTAGAAAAAAATGAGAAAAACAAAATGAAAATTGTTGTCTCTTCTCTCTATGATGTATGATGGACGATGATGATGATGCCGACAAAAGTCAAAAATCCTAAACACAGCAGTGTGTCAGTCAGACTCAGTCTACTGTGGGTATCTGTCAGAAAATATCGTCAATTTTTGGTTTTTTTTAATGGCCAAGTCAACAGACAAAAATTGTTAAAAAAAAAAGTTTTTTTTGGAAATTTTTGTTCTCCTCTATTTTGCATCAAATAAATGGAAAAATAAATAGAAACACACACTCTCTGATAATAAAATAACATACACAAACACAGAGAAATTGATTCTCTTTTTTTCTGCGAAATACTTTTAAGGACAGAGACTGAAAGAGAGCGAGAGAGAGTGAAAAAGAATTTCGCAAACAAGTCAAGTTAAACAAATAATGACCACTCCCCCTTCCCCTTGGTTTATGAAAGTTATGCCACTTGATATGGAAATTTAAAGGGTGAACCATTTAACTGGATGGTTTTAAGGTTTTACTGCAGCAAACACTGTATAGTATTAGGGGAGAGAGAAAATGTATGCTGATCCCCAAAGCAAAGGTAAGTCTCCAACAGAACTCCAGATACATGGAGCTTCTAAGAGCTGACATAGTCCAATCTGTTACACAGACAGTAGAAGAACCTAAGGCAGAAAAGAACTCCTCAGTCAAGCAGGATTTGCCATTAGGCAAATGTAAAGTGACATAGATCTTTCAAAGATGTCAGGAAGGGAGAGGTTATAAATCTCCGTTTCTTTATGACAAGGGCAGGATATTGACACATGAAGTGAAAGACAGTGTCTTCCTCCTCCTCAGCCCACATTTGTTGGAATGCCCAGTCTTTCGGCATGCCAGTCTTTCGACATGAGCTGAAAGAGAGTGTCTTCCTCCTCCCATCAGACCACATTTGTTGGAATGCCCAGTCTTTCGGCATGCCAGTCTTTCGACATGAGCTGAAAGAGAGTGTCTTCCTCCTCCCATCAGACCACATTTGTTAGAATGCCCAGTCTTTCGGCATTGACTACCAGAAAGCCAACAATCGCCATTGTACGATGAAGGGGCACGCAACTTAAGGACAGAAGTGAGTCGGTCCTCTTCCTGTCCACACGTGTCCAGCAGAGTCTAGCAATATTGCACGTACTTTCGTCCTGCCAACGAGTTTAAGCTTTTCCATAAGAAGTGTGGAGGATATGCAAGTAGACTGAGACAATCGGAATATCTATGCCTTGTAGCATATTGCAGCGAGCTCCGTACCGGCCCTGGCCAACTAAACTCATAATAGCTAAACTGTCTTGTGACCATTCCAACGCCGCTCAATTTCATCCATCACCCATTTCTCTGATAGATGTGGCTGATCTTAAGAGATTGTCAGTCAATGAGCCTTTAATTGTACTGGAAATGGTATTGTTTGCGAACTCGTCCACAAAGAAACTGATCAATCCGTTAAGGCTTGAAAAGCTAACAATTCAAAGATTAAAGAGAGAACCTGGATGAAGATGTCCAAACCTTAATACCAGTTGGACAAAAGATATTATTTTTCTTTCTCGCTTGAGTATACGTTACATGGTCACCATCCTTATGGGAGACTGCCACCCACCAGGTATCTCCACAAACGATCTGCTGCAGATGCAAATGGAAGGAAGACTAGGCTTGAAATTCTAGTGCGAAATAAGATTGCGATTATGATTGGGTTCAGAGGAGTTACAAACAATTTCACTCAGAGTCCAGAGATGCTCAGACAGGGAAATAAGGAAATAATTTGCCTGCTAGACAGGGGCATTAAGTTGCACTGCAACAAGCGACGCATGTCTTTTGGCAAGTAATTAGGCTGGTAGCCAATTCGGCCTAACCAGAAAAAAAGACGGAAATTTTTCTTGGCTCTCCCTATCTATGACTTCTGCTGGCCACTGTATAATGGTCGCTGATGGAGTTGTGTCGTCTGCAAATGTTAATTTTTATTTATTTTTCTCTTTTTTATTTTTTCTCTATGAAAGCATACAGAGAGAGACAGAGAGAGCGAGAGAGAAGGAGAAAAAGAAAATTTTTAATGGATATTTTGTGTCATTTAATGCAAAGATGATGATGATGATGATGCTGATGGGAAAATAAAAACAAAACACAACAACAACAGCAACAACATGAATAATAATGACAATAAAAACAAACACCAACTGCAAAACATTAAACAAAGAAAACTTTATGAATGAATATCTAAAATAGAGAATGAAATACGAAAAAAAAATAAAAACAAAACATTAGGAAAGTTTCCCTTTTTAAAAATAGCCAGAAGCGTAGAAAAGGGAAGGGTTCCCCTGGGACAGATGATGAAGA
This sequence comes from Sarcophaga rosellei, assembly GCA_930367235.1. Lineage (NCBI taxonomy): Eukaryota > Metazoa > Arthropoda > Insecta > Diptera > Sarcophagidae > Sarcophaga > Sarcophaga rosellei. The sequence continues at coordinate 5,343,323 of OV884020.1, read as the reverse complement.
ACATAAGAACGTTTTAATGGCCAAAAAAGTGCAGAAGACTTCAGACACAATTTCCGCACAATATTTTCTAAAAGGGAAAAGTTTTCCCTAATTTGGCTACAACCGGGTACAACCCGTATGGGAGTAGAAGCCTCTAGAAGCTCCTAAGTCCACTACCCCCTTTTATTTATTCTCTAAATATCGATCAGGTACACTTATGTGTGACTTCCTCTCGTATACTTATAAAATTAATTCATTTTGTTTAATTTTTAAAGAGCCACGCCCAAAAATTGGGGCGTTTGTAAAGATTTCCTACACCATATTTAATAAAAAGCCACTAACAGTCAGCGAGAGTTGATAGATTAAACAGCAGACTCTACAATGACCCCTTAGTCCTCCACACATTACTGGTGGGGAGAGTTGAAAGCATTAGAGGAGTCAACGGTAACGCCTGGAAGCCTACACATTTGACAAGTTGAAATAGGAGAGTCTAGTCTCACTAATCTTTCTCTGTTTTCGTAGTAAGCATTCTAGAAATTCATGTAAGCATTCTAGAATTCATGACATGAGGTGATGATTAGCGAGGACTCTCTAGGAAGATAAACTTTTAAAAGCGACCACCCCGGCAAAACATAACCTAACCTTCTGTTCGTTCTATATTTGTTCACTTGCATTTTTGCAACTCATAACGACGATGTTTGGTCAGTGGCGCCATCGCGGAAAGTTGGTAAGTGTAGCACAGGTGCGCCGTCGCGAAAGAGTTCATAAACAAATGCTTAAGGATTACATTTTGAATCTGCCACGCCCTTGAAAAGTGGGCGTTTTAAAATATAAAATGATTTAATATGTAGCAGATTAGTGGAAAGAAAGAGTATTGGACCACTTTGTTTGCCAGTGCCCGCCCCTCTGGCGATATTCGATAAATAATGCAGCTATCGCAGTTAGATTTTTCAATACAGAATTTTCTTAATTACAGGGATCCTCCAGTACCCTGAGAATAATTCTAGACTGTGAGAGCTATAAAAAAACCTATTAAAAATGAAGAAATAAATTATTTAAGGCTCTTGAAATAACTGTAAAGATATTTAAATTCGAATACACTCTCCTATTTAAATACGAATAAATACACATACACACGCACACACACCTAATTTCACCCACACAAACTAAGAGAGAAACCCACAGACAGTATAATAACCAATAAAGCCAGAGATGCAATAAAACCAATGAACCAAAATGACAGCCAGCAGACAGACACTTAAACGATGGACAACGGATAGACAAATTAATGAGTGTATGTATGTATGTAGTAGGGACGGTCATATAAAATAGTAGATAGACATGGAGGATCGACAGACAAAAGAGGCAGACAAACGACTAAAAGCTTCTTAACATCATTATGTTTGTTAAAAACGTATAAAATATTTACAAAAACAATTTAAGGTTACACCCAATAATAAATCCATTTAGGCAGTGAATACCATACATCTGTACAAACAGACGCCCAAAAGCAGGCTGTATTTTAGGAAACATGTTTGAAATGAATGTCAAATGAGAGAAATAAACTGAGTAGACACTACAAATTTTATTTTTGTTTACTTTAAAACTTTTAAAATCGATGTTTACATAATGTAAACAATAGGTAAACAATGCAATTAAATGCAAAACTATGTAAAAAAAAAAATTAAAATAATTATAAAAGGAGGCCAAAAATCTCTAAATTTAGGGAAAGAAATTGTTTACATGATGTAAACAATAGATAAACCATGTAATTATAGACAAACGTATGTAAAAAACGTAGAAAATAACGTAGAAACTTATAACAGGAATTAAAAAGCACGTAAATATAGGAAAATACATTGTTTACATGATGTAGACAATAGAAAAACCATGTAATTATAGACAAAACTGTGTAAAAAAAACGTAGAAAGTAACGTTAAAACTTATTACAGGAATTAAAAAGCCCGAAAATATTGGAAAATAAATTGTTTACATGATGTAAACAATAGAAAAACCATGTAATCATATGTAAAATCACTATGTAAAAGACGTAAAACCTAACTGAAAAACTTATTAGAGGAGATTAAAAGACCGAAAATAGAGGAAAATACATTATTTAGATAATGTATATTATAGGTAAACATTGTAATTTTAAGCAAAAAAATGCAAAAAATAATAAAATGTAAATAGATATAAACTGTATAGCACGAGGCTAAATAACGGAAAATGTAGAGAAAAGCATTTTTACGTGATGTAAACAATAGGTAAACAATGTATTTCAAGAGAAAATCAATGTAAAAAACGACGAAAAATTACAAAAAACCAAATAAAATTAAATTTGGAATCCAAAAGTTGGGTAAATACACTTTTTGTATGGTGTAAACAATAGGTAAACAAAGTAATTATAAACAAAAATAAATAGTTATAGTAAAAAATTCGAAAACTTATAGAAACACAATTTTTACACGATGTAGACAATAGGTAAACAATGTATGTAAACCAAAAAAGATGTAGAAAAACACAAAAATTAACTAAAGATCATACAATATTGAATTTGGAATCCAAAACAATGATGTAAACAAAAGGTAAACATAGTAAAAATAGATGTAAAATTTTTAAAAATGCTTAAAATGATAAAAAAAAAACATGTTGAAAGCATGTTCCAAATTGTAAAAGTAAGTTTAGGTAAAGTGGCATTTGGATTCCCAGATTATTAAAAGTTTTATGTGTTCCTATGCCATTCCCCCCACAGTATAACAGTAAAATAAAAGCAATAATGGTTGTTGTTGTACTTACATTTTCCAACTTGGCTACGGTCTCGTACATGGTCATATTATTGACTCGTCCATATTGAACAATAAAATCAATATCGGCAGCATTTGTTGTGGCCTGGCCTGTAGTTGATAATGATGATGATGATGATGATGCTGCGGATGATGATGCTGTTGCTGACGATGCTGTTGTTCCTGTTGCTGCTGCAGAATCTGTTGCTACTGTCGCTGTTTCGGTTAAATTGTTTGTTGTGCCATCAACATCTGGTTGTGACCAAACTAAACTTATTGAATTATTCGTAACCAATGTGGCATGAAGATCTTCAACCGGACCGGGTATACTGCCAGTACCTGAAGGAATATTAAGAAAACAGTTACAACAATAACAAAAAGAAAGTATATGTGCGTTAGCAAAGCCAAGGCTATGAACGGGGAATAGCCCAAGAAAAGAGAGAGAAAGGAAAAATGTTCAAATTAGGCTACTAAGAAAATGTATTAAAACAGGACTTTAGTAATTCCATTTTACCTTTTAATAACAAAAAAAAAACAATTTTCGGTAAATTTTTCAAATAATTTTCTGCTACAAAATTAAATATTTGATTGCAACTTCCCCCCGTCCCTTTTCCCTATCCATCCAAATTCTAAAAGTTCCAAGTGTCTTGTCTGTCTTTCAATAATAAAATTTAAATTTTTCTTCCAATCATCGAGTCGTAACCCTCCCTCCTCTGCCTCTGGAGTGTACACTCCTCCTTTTTTTAATTTATTACAATTTGTTTATGTCACATGTCTACTGCAATGACATTTTATTTTCCAGTTACTTTCCAACAATCCCTCCTCAACCCTTTAGTTCCCCCCCTACAGTATCAATTAAATTAAATTCCTTAAGTAAAGTTGCAAGAGAGAGTTGCATGCACGCTCACTCACTCATTCACTAACTTACCTTCTTCGAAACACTGTAAAATATTGCCGGCATAGGATAGACAATCGGTGCTAGAGTTGGAGTTGCTGCTACTGCTCATTGATAATGAAGTGGAATGATGTACAGGCAGTACACCACGACACAAAGACATACAGGCTGAGGTAACGCCTCTACGAACACAACAGGGCGTATGATCTCGACCACCGGCAGCACAACGAGCTATGACAGCTAGATAGGGAGAGAGAAAGAGAGAGAGAGAAATGAAATTAAAAATTAGAAAAAACAATTTTTTTCTTCAATTTATTAAGAAATCAAATAAGAAAAGAATGAAAGAGAAAGAGTAGAGAAATTTTAATTATTTTTATTTGATAAACTGAAGCAATAATGTATGGACAAAGGTGGACGAACTAGTTTTCTTGTCACAGTAATGGCATATAACAGTTCCAGAAGGAGCAAAGTACCCTACTTTGGTAGTTTTAAAAGCAGCAGTCTGGCAAGGCTGTCAACTGTCAAGAGAAAGGTTTGCCATTCATTAATATGAATCGTTTATCAAGCGAAAAACGTGTTAAATGTGTTCGCAATACAGTAGTTTCTATTTGACATGATTAGGAGCTGATCAGATAGTTAGAGGGGGGCTACATGTAAGCAATCGATGCCACGAAGTAAGAATTTGAAATCTTTAAATGTCATAAGAACTGTTTAGGCCAGCAAAATGCTGAGTTTAGCTTGAACACAGTAAGAGTGAGATGTTGTCGCAAGAGAAGCTCAGTCGGAAACCTATTCCAAATGCTAATGAGTTACTCTCAGCGCATTACGCAGAGGGTTGCTGAGAGGGAATTGTACAGAGGAATGACGTTTTATGTCTGTAGCATTCTCATGGAATTGCTTGGACCAGCATTTTTCTGAGTTCAACCTGATTGGCAAAAGCTTGATAGGAAGCCAATTTAAATTTGAATTTAAAAAAAGAAAATTCTTGACGTTAGCACTGCTCTTATCTAACTAGTTACTGAACTAATTCCCTGGTAGACAATGTTGTAACCAATTTTTTTTATTTTTATTTAAAATTGTAGGGTCTCTGGCTAGTCCATGCTATCGTTTTTCTCCTCTTCAATAAATTATCAGTCATGTGAATGTGTGTATGGTGATATATGTTTACTTGTTTCAGTGAGTAGGAGGCGGAAGAGAGGTTAGGTTTGCAACTTAATTCACATGCATATCGTGTTGCAAATAAATCTTATTTAATGTCTTTTTATTTCACTTTAGTTTACGTTTTTATTTTTTTCTACTGCTTTTTACGTTTTTCATTCATTATTTCATGTTTTTTGTTTTTTTTTTTTATATGAGCACACAGAGAGAGAGAGTAAAATATTGCGTACACCAGACCACTTTTTTTCAAAAAATTATTTTTTTTGCCACATTTTTTGTTGCTGTTGCAAAAATACTTGCAACAGGAACAGAAACTATTAAAAAAAAAAGAATGGCAGTAAAAACTAGTTAAAGTAGTAGTAGTAGTCGAACAAACAAACTTACACATTTGAGCCCGACATGCTGGTCCTAGTTTTTCAATGTCCGATAAACGTATGTTGTATGTGCATAGGGGTGCACATTGTGGCAATAAACCGGATGCCTGGCAGCAAGTGCTCATGTTATATTTCGTTTCGTTAACGTCCTCCAATTCCAAGGGCTGGGTGCGTACAATGAGACGTGGTGAGGGTTCACTTTTACCGTAAGCATTTATCGAAACCACATAAAATTCATAGTAGACATCTGGCTCTAAGCCTTCCAATATAAGTGGTGGATTTTTCTACATACGGGACGACCAGGCAGGACGACAGGGCGAATCCCAATAACCAAGCATTCCAATGATGTCCAGTACAAGTACAGTGATGGCAGAGGGTGTTGGCGGTGGTGTTGTTGTTATTGTTGTTCGCATACACCAGTAGTGTTCAGGAATTTAGACGTTAACCCAGAGTCATAAATTAGGAAAATAAAGAAGAAGAAGAAAACAAAATGAGAGAAAAAAATGGAATTTTTTTTATTTTTTTTTTAAAAAGCGGAGAGGAGTAAAGTGAGGTTAGTTGGTCGTGCAAGCCGGCATAAAGGAAAAACTCGTAATAAAATGTTAAATATTGTAGTTTATTATTAAGTATGTTAAAATTGAGGTTATAAATAAGTTAACAACAACAACTACGACATCAAGAAGAAAAAGAACAAGACCGACAACATATTCTAGGCAACATAAGGAAATTCAACAGCAAGAAGAACGTACATCGTGATAATTTTTTTCTTTCTTTTTGAATTATTAAGACAGTTTGAATAACTGCACTATGTGCAGCAGTAGCTGTAGCAGCAGCAGCAGTAGTTGAAGAAGACAAAGAGTCGAAAACATTTTGAAATTTATAAGCCCCTCCCTCCGTCCCATAGAAAATAAATTAAAAGTGGAAAGTGGATAACTAATGGACCAAGAGGTCTTAAAATCTTGACACAGCACACAGAGTGGAGTGTTTTATGTGGTTAAAGTGAAATGAAGTAAGGAATTCAATTTCAATTTAAAACCAAAAGAAATAAGAATTCAAAAATAGTTTCTAAAAGAAGGCATGGCATGCCAAATCAAGTTAAAATTTTGGGAACCAGAGCCCATAGCCTTATGGTAGGAGCATCTAGTAAATCAAGGCACACATAACTGCCCTTTGTCTCATACCACATGAAACGATAGTCGAGAGGCTAATGAGCAGATTAAAATTAACTAGGTTAGGCAATCAGCGTTAGGGGTTCTGCATGGGGTTCCAGTATAAAATCCCTTGATCTAGATTCGTTTCAGTTCAGGGTGGAAAGCTAAATTTAGGAAATTTTAAAGTTAATTTTTATTAGCCACGCCTATATGGAGTGGGCGGTGATATAACTGGCCAGGAATTATCAGTTACGTTAGGTATCTAACATAAAAATTGTCATTAGATATGAAAAAACACGATTTTACATCAAGCTGACGTTAGACACGCCCATTTAAGGGGGCGTTACAAAGCAAAATTTTATTTAAACCCTAAATGACAGCCCTAGTTCAGTCCCATATGGTTAATTTTAGAAAAATTTCTACAAACAGGACAGGAAAAATAATAAAAAGTACGGTTTTAGCCTTAAATTTTAACTAACACGCCCATTTTTGGTGGGCGTAAGTAAAAACTGGTAAGAATTTATGAACTAGTACCCGTTCTTTTCCAGAAATAAAGAAAACTTTAAAAATATTATTTGGAACGATCATTTTAAACAAATAGTTGACTAGACACGCCTATTTTTAATGGGCGTACTGCTTAATTTGGCACTATAGGCCACGCAGTATGAAAAATTTGATTTGGACATACCCCACTTGCACAACTTTGATATTTTAAAGTTTGAAATCTCTATATTAGCTAGATTTCATAACTTTGCTGGTCAAAAGAGAATGAAATCTTGTCAACTTACCTTTTCTACAGTGAGATAATCATCTCCAACTCCCAAGCGACGGAATTTCACATGAAATGTACTGATAGTGTCAGCTAATCGCTTCGGTTTATTCCAATCCAATATTACAAACGAATCCGTTTTCGCCACTGTGTGTAGTTTTGATGGGGGATCCGCTAAAACCCCATAACCCTGGAACAAGCAGCTGCTGAATTCGGACATAAAACGCAGGCATCTAAAGGAGACAATAAAGAGTAAATTAAACTGGTTTACTGGCTTACTTTAAAAGGTGCACCGCCTTCACTCACTTGAATAAATTAAAATCCAAAGTAGACACTTTGCCCGAACACAACGGATAACACACAGTTGGTATGCCGCGAGCCCTACAACAGGGCGTATGATCAATATTGTTGGCCAAACAGTTGAACGTGATATTGGACCAGGGAGCGCACACCATAAAGTCAGGCAAAGTGGCCAAATCGGTTTTCTGAGGATCACACATCTTATCCAAACACATGCGATGAGTCATGCCATTCGTTTCACAACAGGAGCGTATGTCCGGCAAATTGGGCACATCCATTTTATTGGAGGGCCCTGAAAGCTCCTCCGTTGCCAAGGCACTGGTGTGTGTAAAAATACGCAAACGTTCGCTGGGCAAACTGCTGCCAAAGTCATTAACTGCCGTTACAACAATAGAGTACATGGTCAAGGGCTTCAAATCATTAATGGTCAGCGTGGTAACATTGCTGGGCGATAAACGTATAATCACAGCATCATCTTGCTTGCCTGTGGTGGCATTGTCGTTATCATTGTCGTCGTCATCATTGTCTTCGTCGAATGAATGCAAAGCCGTTAAATTGACCATGTAATGTTTGACAAGGTGCGACAACTTTTCGGGGGGTGACCAGGAGATAACGACACGTGTTTCACTAACCTCATCAGCGGCCACATTTAACGGTGTACTGGGTATCTGTTGCACACCCTGTAATATGCACTGTAAACCACTTAAGGTATGATGCACACACGATACCCGTGTACGTAGCATATCAGTGAAGGGTGTGTATTCACCGCGACACATGTCCTGACACAAATCAGGTATTTGTTTCTCTACACAACAGGGCACATGATTACGGCCATCAGCCATGCAGCGTACAATTTGTGGGAAATCTTTTTCACATGCCTCCGGCTCTATGCCAGTGGTGCCATCTAAAATGTTGTGGACATTACAAAAGCCCATACAGCCTTGGCTTACATTACTACGTTCACAGCATTCAGTGAAGTCGTGTGTAAGCTGGGGAGCTACCGCAGAACCACCACCACCATTGCGCCACAACGAACGATTGTCGTTGGCATCCAAGGGGGGTGGCACTAAGAACACATCACTCGATTCACTGGCAGCTGAATCTCTGTTTGTAGACGTGCTGCTGTCGTCATTGCTGCTGCTGCTATCTGTTGTGTTGTTATTATTCTTAAAGGCTAAGGATTTAACTAAAAAAACACACACACATAGAGAATTAAACACTTTCTAATGGGAATTTTAGTTGCGTTTTTAAAGCACGCTTTAGGGAGGATTACCCCTTAAATTTAAAGAGGACAACATCAGAAGAACTTAACCGTACCTGTTAAAATATGTATGCTACGCAACACTGGTTTTGAATTTAACTCGCATATATAACTACCCGAGTCCAAGGGTTTTAATTTTCTAATTAGCAATACCCACACTTCGCCTCCTGTCTCTAAACGCCCCTTAGGATCTGTAATGGAATTGAAAAAAGTGAAATATTTACAGAGAGCGAGAGTTAGGGGGGCTGATCTCGTTAAACTTACTCTCATCATGTAAAACACTTATGCGATTATCGCTAGTGACTCGTACTTTGCCAGCGGTTAGGATTTCACCGGATTTCTTCCATATCACAGTATTATTGCTGCGGTTTTCAGATACCACACAGGTTAATAAGGCATCCTTGCCTTCGTAGATTATAGAGGGACCACCAGTTCCTATTAAAATAAAAAACATACAATTTTTCTTTTCATTTCATGTACCACCCTAATATTTCGGGCAACTCATTAATTATGGTGTTAAAAATGCATAACGACGACAGCAGCAACAATAAACAGGAAAAAGCCTGTGTTGGCACACACAGCTGTTGCCTGCTTAATAAAGCAACTGCCTGTAGAGCACAAAAGTATGCAGGAGGGAAAGGAGCAGAGCAGAGCAGAGCAGTGTACTTACCAATGGGTGTACCGGTATTAACTGTTGATAACAAACATGTTGATGTTGTTAAGACCAGCAACAATTTTAACATTCTGACATTCGTCAACAGCCTCCTGTAATTAAAAACACAAAAAAAAGAGAGAGCAAGTAAGCAAACAGAAGAAAGAGTAAGGAAAAGAAAGTGAGAGAAAGAGAGTGAGGAAGTGAGTGAGATTTTCATAAGTAGGGAGTCACAACAGGATACATTTTTTTTAATAATAATTCCTTATGAAAAGGACTCTTCTGTTGTATAATCAACAGATTATACACATTAATTAATAAATGTTAACACGTATAATACAATAACAACAACAATAAATACAAAAAAAAATTAATACTCTTATAAAGAAAAATTTAAGGGGAAGTATAGCCTAACAGTATAACTTAATTATGCCTATACAATTACAAGGTTATTAGGGCTCAAGCGTTAGACCAGGTTCTCTTTCTCTGATAGAAATGGACCACTAATTCTCACCGTAACAGTCTACAATACTGACTACGGGGGACTACTATAACACCTACCGTAGAACTTCGCTCGATAGAGCACATCAAAGATATGCCAATCGAGTAGCAATTGGAACGTTGGCCAATTGTTGTGTGCAGACTCGGTATAATCGAAAGAAAAATACAGAGCGCTGCAGCAACTGGAGCTTAGAAGGCGGACGTATCAGGAATATGATAAACGTACAGAGGAACTATAGTATAAATAATATGATCATAACTCTCCGGGGAGATTCCAAACTAATAGTCTTCTAACTGCTTTTTCTTCGTCTAAAATAGATCACGTGGAGATGGGTCCCTCGAGGCATATCAGGTAGCTCCAGGTAAACCCGTCAGGCATCTTTGGATAGGGTTTTAAAGGGGTTCTCACTAGGATAAATGAATTCCAACACGTCGATTTGATCATTACGAGACTAAGTATCTCATTTTAATGGTCTAATTGGTCAGTGTATGTGATTTTTCCAAGTTGCCCTCGGCGTTATTTTCATAGAAGAAGCAATGGAAAGATGTTGACAGGTTACTGAATGGTCATTCGAAGCTCTCCCAGTGCGAGGAATTCTAGAGTAATTTACGCAATGGAAATAGTGTACGGGAAAGTGTTCGATACCCTCCCGCATTACCGTACAACTTAAGCATCGAATCACTTGTATTGTATGATTGTGAGACCTTGAGCACTCCACCACTTGGCTTTATGGTGCAGGACTGCATATATTTTACAAAAGACCCATGGCAACGTAACCCAATTTGAAATAGATTGACATCTCTAAGGATTCTACAACAGAGAAAGGACCGCTTATAGCTGGGAATGATACAGATCGATAAAGAAGTAGCCAAAGAGGGAAAAACTGGGCTGAAGTTAATAACATAACTACGGATAGATTACACAGCAGATCTTTCGATGTGGATACTTTGTCATCAAAAACAAAAACAAAACAAAAAAACATTGCCATCATCGTAATTACTTATTTTAACACTCATATGGGACCTTTACCGACATCGCCGCCCCCCCCCCCCCCCCCCCCTCCGATCTCATAAGCAAATAAAGTCTCCTTCTGTGGCATTAAATGTAATCCATGCCACATTTAAAGGCAGATTAACACCATAATTTATGAGGGAAAAATATAAACAAAAACAACAAAAATATTTTAAAAACAACAACAAATTGAGACACAAGTGGCAGCAGGAAGCAACAGCATTAACGCATTGATTTCAATTACAACAAATAAGAAAGCCTAGACAACAATTAACAAACAAAAAAGTATTGGCGGACGGACAGTGGCAAAGTATGGTTAATCAACACAATAATAATGCCCTACATTCGGTAAAGAAAATAAAGGCAGGAGACTTATGTTCGTTCCCTTAATTTATCGAAAAAATAATCAACTCTTGGATACAGAAATATACGACAGAGGACAGAGGCAGAGAGTCTCGTGAGACAGCTAGACAGCAAAACCTAATCTTCCACTTTTATAGTCCAGCCTTACTGTACCACCACTTAGTGTAACAGCACTCAGGGCACTTGATGCAGACTAGCAATCGCTAAGGATGAATACAGAAGAAGTTCATTGAGTTTGAAGTCGATATATATTGGCCGTTCCAGGAAGGAAATCAGATGCTAAAAGGCAGACGGGGTGTGACTTCCGGTAAATCAATGGCTTGATGACGGATTTCATTCACCGAATAGCCCCAGGATTCCCAACAGAGTTCAACAAAATTTTCAGCTCTGAAGTCTTAAACGTGTTGCAAACAAAGAACACTTTTGCAGATCAGTACAAAGTACTTATGCAGTGAATTAAAGAGGCAGTATAGGCAGCATAATTGAGCATCATTAGGAGAGTAGAGTATAGATGGGCCTTCAAATCAACAATCAGAGCAAACCAAAATGCCAATCTGAAACTCCCCGGTTTCCATTGCAATTTTGAAACCTATTGTAGGATATTTATGTATGTTGCAATGTTTTAAAACAATTTCTGTCGCTGTTGCAAAAAGGCTGAATAAATTTCTTTATTTATTCGCTGAATCAATATCGTAAGATAGCGTAATACAGCAATACATACCACCATACCCGGAAATATTGTTAAGGAAAGTCACTTTTTCTTAAAGAAAATTTACCAAAAATTTTTCTCTTTTAAGAAAACCGATGCCCTTAAGGTATCACCCTTTCCATATTCAATGATTTTGAAATGAAATTTTAAAATTTCCTCTCACAGAAGCGACACTTTCCTGTCATCGTTTGTTTATTGTCAATAAATATTGGGCAACAGATGACAAATTCATTTTTTATTTATAATTAAAACAACAACAACAACAACAGCAATAACCAGCAAATAAAACGTATAAAATAATCCGGTTTCTGTTTTAAACAGCAGAAATACATACACACACACACACACACAACCAGAGCCTCAAACACTCGCAAAAAAAAAGAAGGGAAACGGAAGCAATTTCAAGAGAAAACACAAAGTTTGTGGATGTGTTTGTGCATCAGTATTTATGTATCCGTGTTTGTTTGTAAGTAAATAACCATTTATAGCACCAACTGTTTGCTGATAGATGACCAAAGCACGAACGCGTTCTCTCACTCTCTGCATACAGCTTAAGATGGCAAAGAACCCCTCTTAATGACACTGTGAGAAAGACTACTATAAAAAGCCTTAAAAATTTGCTTTATTGTTCAGTTGAATTATTTCTGACGAGAAAATTTACTCAGAAAGTGAACAGAGGAAGGCAAAAGGAAAACGAGTCCGCAGACAGTGTTAAGGAAGCTCCTGGTATCACTAGACCTTCTTTGACAGCTAGGTTGTAATATGACTTTTTTAAGTGCGATCTTGAACTCTAAACTCGCTGAAAAGTGTCACGATACCTTTGAGCCCCCAACATGGCAAGGCTGAAAATAATACCCCAAAATGTTAAAGGCGATTTCTAATCGTTTTGCTATCTTGGAAGCATTTTCACAGCGTCCGGCGAATACAGTAATGGCATGCAGAGCACAATAAACAATAAAAGCAGCCAGGCCTCAGGACTCCTAACTCAGGTATGCTGATTTCCTAAGACGCCTTAGTCTAGACGGTATTGGGTTGGCTTATTAAGAGCTGATTCCGTATACCTCATGTTGCAACATTTTTAATTGATAAAGCTGAGAAGAAACATTAAAACCAAATCTGAATGGATTCTTTCCCTAATAGCTACGAGAATTGAAGATGAAACTCAAAATAAAAATTTTCTTTGCATACTTTTCAGAGCAAAGGAAAACAACATCAGGAAAAACAAATTGTAATAAATGTGGTAATGCTGAGAACGCCTTCTCTTTACATACAGAAGAAACATTAAAACCAAATCTGAATGGATTCTTTCCCTCATAGCTATTAAAGATGAAACTCAAAACAAAAATTTTTCTTTGCATACTTTTCAGAGCAAAGGATAACAACATGTGGAAAAACAAATTGCAATAAACGTGGTAAAGCTGAAAACCCCAACTCTTTATATACAGAAAAAATATCAAAACCGAATCTTAATGGATTCTTTCCCTCATAGCTATTGAAGATGAAACTCAAAACAAAAATTTTTCTTTGCATACTTTTCAGAACAGAGGAAAACAACATCCGGAAAAACAAATTGCAATAAATGTGGTAATGCTGAGAACACCAACTTTTTACATACAGAATAAAGATCAAAACTGAATCTTAATGGATTCTTTCCCTCATAGCTATTGAAGATGAAACTCAAAATAAAATTTTTCTTTGCATACTTTTCAGAGCAAAGGAAAACAAATTGCGATAAACGTTTAAAACGTATAATACATGCATATTTTAATACGTACATGTATGTGTGTGTAAGAGAGAGAGAGAGAGAGAGAGCGAAAGACTGTATTGATATACAAATACAAACAAATGGCAGCAAATAGTAGCAATAACAAGGAAAACAAAAACAACAACAACAGCAATAATAAAAAACATAAATCAAAAAACCATTAAATACTCTTTCAACACTTTTCCAATACTGTAGCACACACATACACACAAACACAAACAGAAGCTTTCTTTCTCTCTTTCTCTCTCTGGCTGTGTTGCCTTCTTTCAAATGCTCTCAATCACTTTATAAGCAAATAAAAACAACACGAGAAAAACGAGAAAAAGAAATACAAACAAACAAACAAACACAATGAATTTATAAAACCATAAGCATTGCAATACAGACTCATATAACTGTCGCTTTGGCTCTAGCTCTCTCTTATTCACTCGCTCGTTCTCTCTCCCCAGACACATACAATGTTTAAAAAAGTATTTATAAACACATAAACAAGAGATGGAAGGTCATAGCCAGATATAAACATACAGTTGTGTGTTGTATTGAGTGTGTATGTATGTATGTATGTGTGTTTGTGTATATTTTTGTTTCTTTGTTTTTTTTTATACAAATAAAACCAGATTAAGTGCAATTAATTTTCTGTCGGCAACAATTGTGTGTGCCGAGTATCACTAACAGATAAAAATACTAACACAAGCAAAAGCATACACACACACACATATGTACATACAAACATTTAGTCTGTTATATTACTTTTAAATACTTTAAATACCCTTTAACTCTTATACTCATATTCATTTCAATACACTTGCACTCTCGTACAGAATAGAAGAAGAAAGAAAAAAATTCCTTCGTTTTTTTTTGGAGAGAATTAAAGAAAATTTCAAAAACATTTCAAATCTATATTTCATTGTTAGAAATTGTTGTTGTTGCTGTTGTTGTTATTATTATTATTTAAGTCATCATCACTTAAATAATAATAAAATCTATTTAAAATACAACAAAAAAATTTTCAATAAAAAGAAAACACGAAAGAGAAAAACAAAAGAAATAAAAAACATTTTGCCTTTTGGCGACATTGGCTTTAACAATAGCAGCAGCAGCAGCAGCAGCAGCTCTCTTAGCAGCTATAATAGGATATGACAACAACAACAACAACAACAATGAGAGCAACAAAACAACTGTTATAATAAAAATTGAAATTCCCATTGGAAAATGAAAAACAAAAATAAAACAAAACAAAATAAAACAATTGGATTTATTGAGATTTTCGCTCTATTTTCTCTCTATTACTCATTACACACACACACACACACATACACTTAAACAGAAATTAAAACAGCAAACAAATGTTGAATTATTTACCGTCATGTTTAAGCTGACCAACTAGTAAAGCATTTAAAATAACATTCCTATGGCATATGAGGTACATACGTACTTAACTTGTTGTTGTTGTAAGGATTTAGTGAGGATTACAAACTAGTTTTTCACACCACCCATATAGTGTGTATTAATTGTATTCATAAGTAGAGCAAGAGGCTGAGCTGTCAGCTGAACCAAGCCACAAACGAATATAGAGGTTATTAAGAGGTCATCTATAATCTTAACAAGTTCCTGACTGAACACGGTGGTCCCAGGTATCCGCTTATGTGGCTCCAATACCTTCAAATTATTTTGTGTATCAAACTTCAGAGAATCGGTAAACATTGTATGGAAATTGAATCTATGATCGGCTAGTTCCTGACGTTAGAAAATGTTGATCAGATGATGCTACTGCCCAAGAGGCAATAGACTGTTGTGTGGAAGTTCCTTATAGCAATAAGGGAGGCACTGAGAACAGGAACAAAGGAAATCCTCAAGGTCTTTAGGATAACACAACTCTTGTCCACTGTTTAACGTCAACTTTGAACGACAGATCTATATACCAAAACACTTACTTTTAATAATAAGTAATAGTTAGGTTAGGTTAGGCTAGTGTGGTAGCTTCATAGCAAAAGCTCAGTTGAGCACGCATAGCGGGCCGTTGTGAGGCCACAGGTGAACAATAGTCCACTGACTATTTTTTTAACCTTGAATTTTACATTTTTGAGGCTTTATTCTAATTGGAGATCGTTTAACTAAATAAATTATAAACAGAAAAATTCTTTAAATTTTCATAAAGAAAACATTTACAAAACCTGACTGTTGTGCTGCTTTAAATTGAATTACAACGAAAAATTCTGTCATTATCAATTTAGAGTTTGAAAAGCTTTTTAATTTCAATCAAAATATAGTTGGTCACGTTATTGTTATCCTGTTTTGGCTTGCTATGGTCGGGGGTATTATCGATTATAAATGAGTTTGGCCAACTTAATTAACACCATCATTTTATAATCGTTTGCCATTATGAAATTTTATTATTGTTGTTGCTGTGCGTGTGTGTGTGTATATATATGATTGTTATTTAAAATAGAATTTAAAACGTTTAGAAATGTTAATAAAATTTTGTTGAAATATTATAAATTATTTCAACATTTGTTGTTGACCGAATAAGCAATAACAAAAAACATTAAAACAGAAAGGGGAAAATACACACACACACATATATATACACGCTCAAATTATAAACTAATTATTTATGAAACACATATTAAAACCATTTGATAATGATTTAATAATGATCAACAAAAACAAAAAAACACATCATTATCGCCATCATAAAAACAACAACAATAATAATAACAATAGCAATGCAATACAACAAGCACACAATACAAGTACAAGTCAAGCTAATACACTCAATACAATACATAATTATACCCAGAAACACACAGACACACACACACATTTACAGCCACCATTCAGCATTATAATCATTATAAGCAACCATTATTATAACGGTTATAGGCAATACAATACAAAATAAAAATAGAAATACGAATGAGTGTACAATACAAAATAAAAATAGAAATACGAATGAGTGTACAATTACAATTGCAAATACGAGTACGAGGAGAGTGCAAGAGAGAGAGAGAGAGAGAGTAAAATTGTATTTGTTCTTTAAAATAATTTCATGCTTCGTTTTAATGTTTTTCATTTCTCTGGTGTAGAAAAGGAGGGAGAGAGAGAGAGTTGTAGTAAAGCAATGTTATGGTTATACAAAAGGGTATTCAAGAGTTGTGGAGAAAAACAAATTTTGTTTGTTTTGTGTAATAAAACAGAATTAAAACGTGACGTAAAATAAGTCTTACACCCACGCTGATTTTAATGTGGTCTGTGATTCTTAGTTCAGCAGTCTGACGATATCCTACATGCCTCGTAAATTCGTCTGCATAGCAGTACCAATTCCCACAGCACATATCCAGAAAAAGTTCAACGTTTTCTTTTGAAGTTACGTTGTTATTGTGTTTCAACATTTAAGTGTGTGTGTATATGTGTGTGTGTTAATATATCCATATTTTATTATAAAATTGTAATCTCAACTGCTGGGTGCTTTCTCTTCTCTTTCTCCCTCTCTCCTTCTCGCTCTTGTTCATTTTAATTCTCTCCTAACGGTTGTTAACTGAAAGTGTTTTTTCTAAAACCCTTCTAGACATCTGCTTATAACAATACATTCAAGAACACATTAATGTGTTTAACATCATCATCATCATCGGTATGATTATCATTTATTAACAACGCGCTCTCTCTCTCTCTCTCTCTTTACCTTTTTAAGATGCTTTCAAGGCCGTTTAACTAGAAACTGTTAAAAGAACATGTGACGTGTAGTGCCGTGTGTGTGTCTAGGAATGCTGGTGATGATGGTGGTGGTGGTGGTAGCGCTGTTCTATTGTGTTTAATTGGAAAACCAGATTGTTTCTCTTGTGTAAAGTAAAGTGTAAAGTTTTAAATGGTTTTTCAAGGTCAAAATCTTCCGGTAAGTATTAATTTTGAGGAAAACATTTTAAATTCATTAGACGCGCGTTATAATATTAATTGAAATTAATTTTAATGCGAAACTAATTGATTTCTTAATTATTAATAAACGATAGGAAATTAGAAACTTGAAGACGATGACCCTTAAGAGCAATGAAACCCAAGAAACAATACAAAATTAAGGTTAAGCAAACGGGAAAGTCAGTTTAAATAGAAACTTTTTGCAAATATTGGTACAACCTTACAGTAACAGTCTGAAAGAAAAATACTTCACCCTTCCAAACAGTTGTCGTAAATGCTTGTATGTCTCCCGGCTGCTAAAGAAGAAGTGTCTTGAGAAGAACATTATATACAAGGCTGCTGGCAGCCTCATTCTATATACGCTGCGTAATAAAATTGGATACTTGATCTGAGTAATTAGAAACAATTTCTAGAACAAAATACTTCGGAAATAAATATCAGGGACAAACGAATCACAGATAGAGATTATCGAGAGGGCATCTATAATCTTAACACAAGTTCCTGACTGAACACGGTGGTCCTAGGTGGTCGCCTATGTGGCTCCAATACCTTCAAAAATGAGGACACTGTGCAAATTATTTTGTGTATCAAACGTCTGAGAATCTGTGAACATTGAATGGAATCTATGATCGGCTAGTTTCTGATGTTAGAAAATGCTGATCAGATGATGCTACTATCCAATAATCAATAGAAATTTGTGTGGAAGTTCCTTATAGCAATAAGAGAAGCACTGAGAACAGGAACAAAGGAAATCCTCATGGCCATTACGATAACACAATGCTTGTAAGAAAAGCCGACTAATGGTAGGAAAACTTTAACGGTAATCCTACACCACAAAGCAATGATGTATTGCTGGTAGTGGATGTGAAGTCGGAGATGGTTTTAGTCGAAAGGAATCTAACATACTCAGTGAGAACTGCTATGTACAGCAAGGGTTTCATCCCAATAAGATGAAAGTATGTCTGCTGTTGCAGTTGCTACAGTTTTAATATACAAATTAAGGGAGACCAATGGGTAGCTAATCATATTTTCACTGTAGAAGTACATATACGATCATCTGATATATTATTTTGATAATACATATGCAACCAGATTATCGTCATGGTCAGCATATTTGTGTGCCCAACCAAGAGTAAATTTGGAATGTTTTGGAGTTCGTTTAAACGAATTAAAAAAAAAACACAACTAAATTGATATCATTATTTTGTTGGCCACAGCCTGTAGCCTTATGTAAAATATCATTAAAGAAAAGAAAACTTAGTTTTCTTCATGTATTTGTAATAAAACTGAAACGCATACAAATTTTTTTTATTTTTATTTGAAATTGGTTTCAAGTCAATACCAATAAAAATAAGAAAAAAACAAACCAACAACAGCAACAAATAAATAATTTAATAATAATAATAAAAAGAAAAACATTTTAATAAAAAAAAAAAACAAAAAAAATTCCCCAAGAAAGGCATACAAACAAGCAACAATAAAAAAGAAAAGAGAGAAAAACTGCCTTAATTTGCATAAATTATCAACCACATGGCGCGGCGGCATACATATGAGTACAAAAAAAGGAGAGAAAAAATATACTTTTTTGTGAAAGTAAAGCATACTTTAAGAGCGTTTAAGTTTGCGGAGAGTGAGAGAGAGGGGGAGAGAGAAAAGTTTCTAATTTTATTTTCCTTTGCATTTTAAGGGTACATACAGCTATGGACATTAAATTAGCACAAAACTTCGTCATAAAAATAATCATATTTTTTATAGTATTTTAGGTCTACTCATAAAAAAATGTAAACATAGGAACTTAAAATACATATTCTTCTTTAAAAAGAAACAAAAATTTTGACGATATTGCTAGTCGTCTGCTCATTAAGACCTGAAACGTACCAAACGCCAGATTTTAGCTGGACAGTAAAATAGCACAAATTGAAATTTCTGGAATAAAAATGAGGTGCTTTAATAAATATAGTAAAAATATTAATGTTTTCAGCTTATTTGATTAATATTTAGTAGAGTATCCCCTATTTTCAATCGATGCGTGGCATCTACGGGACAATGTTCTTCGGAAAAGTTCTTTGGGAATCGAGTACCAAGCGTTCCGTATTCCAATGCTCAAATCGTCCAAATTTTTGTACTTTTGTTGAGCAATTATACATTTCACATCGTTCTAGGGGGTTTTCAATCGAGTTTAAGTCAGAACTTTGCGCCGGCTAGTCTAAAACGAGAATGTGCTCTTCATAAAACCAATCCTTTGCCTGCTTAGATGTGTGTTTGGGGTAACTATCTTGCATAAATATGAACAAAACTGGCATGTATTTAAAAGCTTAGAGTTCCATTTTGTTCTTTATATTGTCCAAATACTGATAACAGTCCATTTTTTCATTAATTTTTACAATGGGACTTACACCGTGCCTTGAAAACGCTCCCCGCACCATTGTGTTTCCTCGAACATGTGTTATGGTCCTTTGACCATAGCGTGGATTGAATGTCTGATATTTTGGCCAATGAACAACCACTCTACCATCCGGTCCCATACGATTTACCTTTGTTTCATCACTCCAAAATATTTTTTTCCAGAATGGGAGGTCTTTAGCATTGTGGATGCGAGGAAGCATTAAACGCTTGAGTATATTTTTCTTTTGGTAGAAGCACCTTCTTTCGGCAAGAGCTTTTCCAAAGAGCTTTTTGTGATTAAGACGTCTTTATAGGAGCCTGTCCGATAAATTTAATCTGAATTGGGAGTTAATTTCGTTCAAAATATCGCGTGACGACATGAACAGCTCCTTCTTTGACTTCCGGACAATAGCACGACCAACGATTTCGGTTTGTTTTCTTGACACGTGGCCTTCAATTTTTGTTTTCTGCGACATTATTCTGTTTGGTTTAAAGGAAATGATGATGTTATAAATCATTTTTCGCTAGCAATTCGAAATTTCGGCAATTTCAGCCAGCTTTTTCAGATCATGCCACAAGTTAACGATAATGCGCTTCTCCTCTGGTGAGTAATCTTTTCCACGTACCATTTTTTTCAAAAATTACTTTAAATGCCACAAAATTGAAAGAATATACCGTAAAAATAAAAATACTCGAACAAAACTTGTACCTAAAACACTTTTAGGCACGTTGTGCTAATTTACTGTCCAGCTCGAATTTAGGTACCGATACAAATTAGCAGTCAAAACAAAAAATATATACGATAATGGTAATATTTTTTGTTAAACGACAGCTAGATGTCATCGTGCAACATTGCAGACCAAAACACTTGGCCTAATTACGATATAAATGAGAAAAAATCACAATCAAAGTATATATTGATTTTGTGCTAATTTAATGTCCATGGCTGTACATATTTGCTAAAGTTTTCATTTTATTTTTCTTTTTATAGCTTCCACACACACTGACACTCATACACACACATACATACATACTTGCTTACTTCAATTCAATTTTACTTAAATTAACTTTAATGTTTATTTAATATGATTACAGGCACACATACAAACACCCCGCATGGCCTTTTTTTTTGCGCCAACCATCCTCCCAGCCAACCACCACTGTTTTCAACTAATCAAAAGCAAATAATGCCATAATAAAACACTGTTAAGCCATTTTATATTTTAGAACGAACACAGACAAAACCGAAAAACAACAACAAAAAATTGAAAATAAATAAATGAAATGAATAAAAATAAAAACAGAAACAAAAACAAAAACAGAGAAAAAAATAAAGAGAAAATTTAAAATGGATTTTTATTATCACGGGGTATTTGCATTCAAACATTAACAGTAAAGAGCAGTTGTAAAGGACTTTCTCCAAACAACAGCAAAGAAACGGAGAGAGAGAGAGAGAGACTCTCATAAAATGTAAACAAACCATAACCCACAAGGTGGAAAGTAGCGATATTGTGAGAGTCAGTACAGTACACATAGTTTTACCGAAAAGATCGGTTACTACACAACGAGAGAGAACTGTTTCTGTAAGACGAATGGTTTCACATGTTCGTTTGTTCGCATTGAGAACACACCAAAAAAACACTGAATTTTGTTTGGGTTTTCCCTACAAACAGACGAAGATGTGAAACTACTCGTCTTACAGAAACAGGTCTTCAATCTTCTATTTACGACATACAAATATACCACCACATTTAATAATTTGATATCAGAGAGAGAGAGAGACTTTGTCTCACAGTAAATCGGCTTAACCAGCAAACACTGTATACCACCTTACTTAAAGGGCTCTGTTATAGGTCGAAGTAGTAGCTTTGAATATCGGCATCACATTTGACCACACATAGCGGTCCGTTGTGAAGTTATTGGCATGCGCAGTGCCTGTACTGACCGTATTCAACCAAGCTAAGGAAGAAGTTGGCCAGAGCAAGGGCCACATAAAGGGCTCTGTAAACAAACAAAACTACAGAAAGAACAGTGGTTCAGAGAAATTTATATTACAAGAGACTCTCACGATTATCCAATTCATCCACACATGCCGAGCAGTTTTAGTACTTTAACAGGCAAACAGTGTACATATATGTATCCAACTCAATCACTAAGAAACAGAAGAGACAAGGAAGGCGAAACTCAAACTCTCAGTTGTTGTTGTAAAAGCATATAAAATGTAAGCAAATTAAACTAATTTAGAGAGTAGTGGTATCGATATTATGAGAGCCCTCTCTCTTCTAGTTTATACCCTGTTTCTGTAAGACGAATAGTTTCACACGAACGTCTGTTTGTATGGAAAACCACTTGTCTATGTCGGAATTCGTCTGAAACCATTCATCTTACAGAAACACAGGCCTAATTTGTTTACATGCAGATGATTTTTTATACTTCAAAGCGTCAAAAAGAAAGAGGGAAAAATAGAGCCAGTTTATCTTGCATATGCATACGTGTATTGGTATAGCAAACAAGTAAATTTCTTCAATACTAAAGGGGGCCTTAAATATCGTTGCTCCTCCTGAGTACATCTATTCTTATTTAATATAAGAAGCTTTTGTTATCGACAGTTTGAAGATTTTGAAAGTAATAGTAAAACGTATACATACATACATACATAATTGGCCATTACAACGGTTCAGTCAGGATTACGGCCTAACTTCTCATCACCACTCATGTTGTGTGCGTTAATTTTATACATGAGTGGCGGGACCTACAGTTCAAAGTCGACTCCGAACGACAGATTTTTTGAGAAGCTTTTCATGGCAATTTGTACTCTCAGAGTTTTTGCCAGAAATCTGCTGAGAGGAAATCGCCGAAGAAATATTTTCATATTTTCGTTTTGATGTCTGACCTGGGATTCGAACTCGGGCCTTTCGTCTAATAAGCCAACACACTACCTACTAGACCACGGCGACTTCAATAGTAAAACGTATACATACATATATTGTGAAGAGTGCATGTGTCCTGGTTTGAGAGCGTTTATTGTTTATTTATATTCAAATGTTTAACTGTCTAGAGAGTACTCTGTATATTGTATTGTATTTTCCGTTACTTTTTTATTTTTTGCTAAATTTTTGCACTTGTTCGACATGGATTTAAAAGTTAAGCCTCAACCAAATCATTTGTTATGATTCAGTTCTCGCTCTCTCTCTCTCTCTCTCTGTTTCTTACTCTCTTTGATTTTTTTTCTGCTGTTTAAAATCACTTTTTTTGTGTGTTGTTGTATTATAAATTCTTATACATTAAGCCCATCTGTGTGTGTTAGAGCGCAAAAAATTTACATAAACCCCTAATAATAATAAAATAAGGATTTATTTTTTTGAATTTAAACTACAAAAAAAAAATGGAAAAAAAGAACGAATGAATAAATGAAAAAACAAAAAAAAAAATAAACGAAAATCCACATTAATTTCCATTGTATTGTAAAATATAAACATACATACACACACACACATACTTGCACTCGTTCACACACACAAACACTAATATCAATACTGGCTTAAAACTGCTACAATAGCATTTTAACTGAGATTAGTTAGTATTGTTGGTGTAGAAAAATTTAAATATTTTGAATAACCGAAAATTATTTCAAATGAATTTTGTTTTAAAACGCTCTCTCTCCCTCTCTCTATCTATCTATTTGTCTAGCTTGTATTTTATGTTTATTAAATAGAAATAAATTGTGTGTTAATGCTGTGATAAAAAAATTTTTTTGTAAATAAAAATTATTTTCTTTTGTTTTAATTAATGAAAATTAAAAAAAAATCGATCAAATAATAAAAAAAAATTATTGAAAAATTTTTTTTAAAAAAGAAAATTTTTTGTTAATCCTTAAACCAGTGCTCACAGCCTGTACAATACATTTAAAAGAATTTCTCTTCCTTTTTTTCTTTCTTTTTTGTTCAACTTCTCTAAAGTTCTTTTCATTTTATGCTGATTTCACTTTTCAAATTTTGTCATTCTTTGTTTTTGTTGTTGTTTTTCATGACAGTCTTCATTTGTTTCTTACATTACATGTTAGGGGTAAAACAGCTGACGTTTTAAGCTTATAAAATTAGTATGTACCAGAGAACAACAGCATTGCTAACATTAATAGCAATACCACTACTACAACACACACACTCCGCCACAACATATAAGGCTGGATCCCAGGCAGACATTTTCGTACCAGGATGGGCAAGACCGCTGTCTTTACGAATAAGGGGAAGTTATTGATGATGCAGAGCACACGGTTTTCGAATGTGGACGCTGGCAGAGCTGTCGCTCTGTACTGACATCGGAAATTGGAACGATCACGGCCACTAATATTGTCGGTGTTATGACTTCGAGCAGAGAAAATTGGGCCTCAGTGGCGAATTACGTAGAGCGCATTCTAAGGCTGAAGAGAGACCGGCATAATAGATACGGACACATGTGTCAAAGGAAACCGACACGGGATCCTGGTCTAAAGGAATAGTGGAGGCACGTAAATGTCTCCTCAATTTACGACACGCAATCCGGACGCGGATATGAACACGCAGGAGCCACTCCGAAGTAATACCACCGTAGTTCCGGAGTGGGCACGAGTCCACGAGTCGAGGGGGGGAGTTTAGTGGGTGAGGGCCCCACACACGGAGGATGTGACGACTTCCTCTATGGTGCGGTTAGGAACATTCACCCCTCCTCGGCGAAAAAAAAAAAAAAAAAAACATACAACATACAACATACAACACACACTCCGCCACAACATAGCGGCAAACAACTTAAAACTAAACTACAAAACAACAACTACCACAACAGCGTGAAGAAATAATAATTCAGCAACAACTGAAGCTAAACAGAAAAAAAAATCTGTGAAAGAATAATAACGGGAAAAACTCACACTTAATTCTTAAGAAAACAGCAGCAGCCAGCAAATTGAAAATATTAAATAGTTTTTGTTGTTTTTTTTCCACATTTTTTTTCTTATTTTTTTCACATTTTTAACACAAATATTTTTAAACTTTTTAACTCTGGTCCCGAAAAACTTAACTACTAAACTGAAGAAGAAAAAGTGAAAAGAAAAATACACGCACTTTACTTTACACAAAGTTTAAAATAATAGAGAAGAGAAACTAATAACAAGAGTAAAACCGTAAGACAATAACAACAAAACTAACTAAGGCCTTTACAATGAGAAGAAGAGAAAAGAAATTCTTAAAAAGACAAAACATTGAAGACTTATTGGCATGTCTTGTTGAAAATGATGATGATGATGATGGACAAACACACACACGTACATATAAAATCAACCAACAGTTAAGCAAAAACAAAAAGAAGAAGAACAATTTTAAAGACAACTCAACTTGAGTTTTAAAAATAAAGCAAGACAACACAGAGACAAAAATACAAAAACAAAAAACAATGAAAACAAAACAAACTAGCCAAGCTTACTCAAGAACTAAACAAAGAACAATGGAAACGAAAAAAAAATATAAACACAACACTACTAAGCAAAACAACAACAGCAATAGCAATAACAATAATAACAACAACAAAGGAGAATAAAAGAAATATAAACTGGTTACACTACCCAACAGAAATTGAAATTAAAAATTAAAATTCTTATGCTCTTAGAAAAAATGTAAACAAAGAAAAAAGAGAGCAAGCAAGAGCCAAAGAAAGAAGGCAATAAATACTTGCATAGTTAATTGAACAACAACAATAAAATTATACTAAAAAAGTATGAATGAAAGCCAGCACTATGATGTAATACTCAAGGCCATGGATGTTACCACATACTTAAGCCATCAGCAAATGAATGGTAAACAAATTTCTGGTAATATTCAATGAAAACAAACGAACAAATGAATGCTTTTGTAGAGAGTAAAAGTTTGGAAGTAAGAGCGCTTCAATTATGCTTTGTATTAATTGTGCTATGAGAGCTATTTGTAAACAAAAGAGTGTGATCATTACAAAGAATGGAAGAGAACACATAAACATGTACTTTTAGGAGAGTTTAGTGAAAGCAAGAGTAGAAGAAATACATATTTTAATTAGACTGTGCATTATTAAATATGAATAGAACAACAACAAAAACCCACTAAAAGTATGCATAGGAGTAAGAGAATAAAATGTGCCATGTAATAATATTCCATGGCCATGGATGGGTATATGAAAACAAAACAAACAAATATTTTCAAAGTCTTTGTAAAAGAAGAGCACAAAGCAAATTAAATAAGGTAACCGCAACTCTACAACAAGTACAACAATGCAAAAACAACACGCATTTTGTTTTTGTTAAACCTCCATTTGGATGTCAAAATAGGAAGAAAAAAAATGGAAAAGGAAAAAAAGAACAACAACACGCACACGCACAACAAACACACACAAAAACAACAAAATTTTGACATTAACAAGGTGCTCAGCTGTTGACATGATCACACCATCTATGAATTCGCCATGGAAGAGCACATATGAGAGAGAGAACTTCAACTAGACTTTGGATTAATTACAGATGGAAGTGATAAACACACATACATTTGTATTTTACCAAGTGTGGTTAAAGCAAGAGAGGAAAGAGAAAAAGAATTATAATTAGAGCACATATTTAATATAAAAACTGTTATGTAATGTTCAAGGCCATGAGAATATCACAATGAAACGCTAAAAGAACGGTACACAACTGGTAGGTTTGAAGAAAACAACAAATATTCTTCAAGGATATTCAAAACAACAGTATAAGGGAGAGAGAAAAAGAGAAATTTAATTAGATTCAGTATTAAGGGTGTATATTTAAGTGTGTTATTTTTAATTTCCTACTACTGGATTTGAGTCCAAACAATAATAATTTCTTAAAAGCTGCTAACGATAGGTCTGTTCGCACAAAATAGGAATTGTTTAGTACAGTTTCTTTAAATTTTTTTTTTATTTATTTTCCAAAATTAAATATTAAAAGCCAGTTTGTAGACTTTGGCCAAAAACCATTTAGCAGCCAGTGTAAACACACTCATGTAAAATTAATTTTTTTAAAGCTTTTTCAGCTTCATAAACTTTTCTAAAAAAAAAAAAAAAAAAAAAAATACTTAACGAAACACAACAAAACCATAGAAAAACTAAACAAAACTTCAAAAAAGAAATTCTTAAAAAAAAGAAACTTCTATAACGAAAAAAAAGCAAAAAAAAACAAGAAAAACAACAAAAAAGGAGAAAGAAAAATTAAGAGAAACCAACAGAACAAGAGAAAAAAAAACAGAAAAGAAAAGCCAACGGCAACAATCAACAACTTGTTTAGCACTTGCCAGTTAGAAAGAACAACAACAACAAAACGAAGAAAGAAAAAAGAAGAGAGAAACACTCATTGTGATGAACTCAAAACAAGAAGTGATGTTTGGTTGGCTGCATAGATAGATGGATGAATGGATGGATGGATGGCTAGTTTAGTTGGCTGTTCTCAATGGGATTCAATGGCCAAGCCAAACTGGCTGGCTCACAAACTCACTAACTGGCATCATACTTAATAGAGCACAATGACTGACAGAGCACAGACCTGCTGTTACAGTTGCTTAAAGGTAAACATTGTTGTTGTTGTATTCGTTTTCTTATTTTTTGGTTCTTTTATTTACACGTTAAATGTCATATTGAAAGCCTTACCCATACCCACTTAAAAAGACCAAAAAAAAAAAACACGTACAACCACTACAACAATAAATAAAACATAAACAAGAGATTAATGGTAAAGAAGGGCATGAGAGTGTTAAAAGCCACATAAATAAGATAAGGTGTGAGCATATTGATGTTAAACAACAACAGCAAGAGCAACAGCATCTACTATACTGGGAGAGAGCAAAACAAAAAACGAAACAAAACAAAGTTACAATAATGAGTTTTAAACTTGCAAACACACCCACACACACAGAAGCACACTTACTAAGGCTTTGGATTATAACAAAAGCATAAGAAAACACAATACGAAGGTGTTCGTTGAATGAAAGAGATTGATGATAGAAAATAACATCTTAATTTAATTGGATATCCGAAGGCCACATTGAAAGAGAGAGCATAGAGGTAAATAGAGACATTACTAGGGTAATTTTAAATCAGCTGTTTTGTTTGTTTTAATTATAACGGCAATCAAATCGGGACAGTGCACTGTAACTGTGGGGTTACATTAAAAATGAGTGGATATTTCGGGAACTCATTGTATTGAATCTATTAAGACCCGTTGTTAAGAAAACAGAAAACCTATGTCTCCATTTTTGTTATGCATAACCTTGCCCTCTGCGGCCCTATGTTTGCTTAAACAAAAATCTGCTTGCAAATAATTTTCTTTTGCGGTCTCTGCCAAGTGTGTTCATTTCTTTAGAAAATTTGAAAAAAAAAGAAAAACAATTTTCGTTCATAACAAAAGGAACAGAATCTAAACGATGCCAAACAATACAGTTTTAAAAAGAAAAAGAGAACAAGCACAAGAACAACAACAACAAGAACCTAAAGAATCACATCAACACTATGCTGTTCCTTAAGTTTTGTTTAGTGACCAGCCAGAGACACAACAACTGGTTTTTGATGCAAAACTTAACACAGACAAAACCAACCAAGAAAATAACGGAAGTAGTGGCACAATACAGACAACAACAATGAAAATCTCGAAACACGAAAATCCTAAACAATTTGGCAGCCGAAGTAGTATTAAAAGTAGAAGTGTTGGTTGATTAAATGGGAAGAGAGAGAGCGAGAGAGAGAGAAAAATCATTGGAGAGTATTTAATGCATACAACAGGGGATAAAAACCAAAAGCATTAGAGCAGGCTTTAAATTGTAAATAAAAATAAACCTTAAAACCCTGTATAGTATATCCTGCAATTCTCTTCTGTCTCACTCCCTCTCTCTCTCACTCTCGCACTCTCTGTCTATGTTTATAAATATCAAAATAGAGATTGATTTTCTGAGACTCTCTGGTTTATCACAAACTAATCGACAGCAATGTTGTTGTTGTTATAGTGGAAAAGGGGTGAAGGGGGTGGATGTTGAGAAGAGGGTTTGAGGTATTAAAAGTAAAGAAAACAAAACTATTAAAATTCAAAAGTGATAAAAAGTTTCTTTAGATGATTCTTTTTTCTTTCTTTCTTTCTTCTCTACTCTCTTTGCGTTGAATCAACTTTTCTCTTCATCTTATGATAAGAACGAAATAACAAGCAGATGTTGTTTAAACATTAAAATATAAATTGAAGTTTTTCTTTCTTCTTATTTTTCTTCTGATTTTTCTTCATTTATTTGCTGTTGTTGTTGTTGTTATTTTTGGCAAAAGAAATGAAAAATTAAAGCATTGGCAAAAAGTGTGAAAAACAAAATATCATCAGTATTTACAGTGAGGGATATTCTCAACAGAGTTGAGGTTATTTCAAAAACTTGTAGATTATTAAGAGAACTTTAAACGCAACAAACAAAAAATGTTAATTAAAGAGACTAATACTATGTTCAGACATGCACTTTTATTGAGCCAATATTCGGTTATTTGAGTACAATATTTTAAGTGTTCAGATATAATATAAGCAATATTCATTTGACAGCTGATAAACAAAACAGCTGGTTGTTTCAACAACATTGTTTTTGTTTTGTTTTTTTTTTTGTTTGTTTGTCATTGTTGACATTTGTCAAATAACAATATGCTCACTGAACGTACTTATGACAGTGCTGTATTTTAAGTTTTAATCAATATTATAACAATTTGCGTATTTATTGCGCAATAATTAATTCAAATTTTATATGAAATATTGAGTTCAATAATGGCGTTTATTGCGATTTACGCAATAAAAGTGCATGTGTGAAAATAGTATAAGCTTAGGCGTTGTTATACTTTTAGAATTAAGCTTTGGCGTATAAGTTAAGCTAAAGTAAATGGAAGGACCTTATTTTTCCAATAAAAAGTTTTAATAGGACACACAAAAATATTCGGAAACCTACCGAAAAAGGAGAAAATTTATGAACAAATATTTTATCTATGAACTCCAATTTTTTTTTAATCTCGCAGTTTGATTTCATTTAGGAAGGCGCTAAATTTATTCTCAAAACAGGCTCCAATTTATCTACTATCCGTACTTAATTAAAATAAAGGGGAAAACCGGAAAATACGAACTCCAATCGCATTAGTTTTACCATTTAATGTGGTGAACGCTCACTATCCATACACACATACATACATATGTGGCCATTACAACCCTTCAGTCAGGATTACGGCTTAGCTTCTCGCACCACTCATATTGTGTGCCTTAATTTTATACTTGAGTGGCAGGACCTACAGTTTAACGTCCACTCCGAACGACAGATTTTTTTTTGAGAAACTTTTTCGCCAACATCTTTTTACTCTTACGGCGGCTTAACTTCCTACAAAAACAAACAGGCTTCACAATCATCAACAAACAGGCTCCAATCTAAACTCTGCCTGTGCTTAATCAAAAAATGCGAAATAAATACGGACACCAATCTTTTTACTCTCACTGCTTAACTTCTTACAAGAGCAACCAGGCTTAACAAGCCCCAGAAAACAGGCTCCAATCTAAACACTGCATGTGCTTAATCAAAAACTGCGAAAAAAATACGGACACCAATCTTTTTACTCTCACTACTTAACTTCTTACAAGAAATAATTACGGACACCAATCTTTTTACTATCACTGCTTAACTTCTTGTAAGGACGAACAGGCCTCACAATCACCAAAAACAGGCTCCAATCTAAGCACTACATGTGCTTAATAAAAAAAAAAAACACCGTAATAAATATGGACACCAATCCTTTTACTCTGACTGCTTAATTTCAAACAATACTTGTGCTCAAACACAAAGCAAACATGCGAACATCAACTCCTTTCTACTCTCTCTTCTTTATTTTTATGTTGAAATTTGATCTCTTTTAAGAGCAAGCTCCAATAATTATACTACCTATGCTTAATCAGAAAAGGAAAATACGACCCCAATCTTTTTACTACCGCTGCTTAATTTCAAACAATACTTGTGCGTAAAGACTATTCTCCCTGCTTTATTTTTGTGTTGAAAGACCTAAATTAGATCTCTTTTAAAAGCAAGCTCCAATCCTTATACTACCTATGCTTAATTTGAAATACGAACCCCAATCTTTTTACTACCGCTGCTTAATTTATTTACAAACAAAACTCGTCTTTACTATCAGACCCCAATCCCTCCACTGCATATGCTTAATTAATTAAAAACAAATAATAACTATGAACTCCACTTGTTTGACTATTCCTGATTAATTTCATTAAAGAAAACAAAGAATTTACCAACTCTGCTGCCTGAATGCAATGCGTTTGTGAGGAATTTTATAAATCCAAAACATTTTCTTTTATTTTTTTAAGGACTTTTTTAATAACAAAAAAAATTCCTCAAATTGTTATAATTTATACTTAAAACATTTTTTTAAATTGTTGGTTATTGTTATTGCTTGTTTTTTTTTTTGTTTCTGATTCTCTGTGGTTCTTTTCTGCTCTCTTAATTACAACAGCATGTAGCATGTAGCAGTGCGGAGAGAACATTGTAGCAAAAATTTATAAATTTACTGTTATTATTATTGTTGGTAGCATAATTTTTGTTTTTTGTTGTTGCTGTTGGCAAACACAACCACAGCAACAGCAATAATTATTTATAATTAAAAACAATAAAATCATATAGTATTACGACAACAACAACAACAACAACTGCCAAACATACATATACAAGTACATATAAATAAATACGCAACATGATTATAAAGTTTGTATTTAAAAATTTTTTCACTCTTTCTCATTTTTTGCTTGTGCTTGTTGCTTTGGTTTGCAACTGCAACAACTAGTACAAGCAGCAGTTGTAGTTGTAGCTACAGTTGTTGGTACATTTGTAGTTGTAGTAGTTCATGTCCATTTGCAATGTGTTTTTGGTTGTTGCTTTAATGTTTTTTGTTTGTTTTTTCTCTGACTCATTTAAAATATTATTGTTTATTACAGTTTTAACAGAGGGAAAGAGAGAGAGAGAAAGTAAGAGCCAGAGTTTAAATGAGTTCTTGTGTATGTTAGTTAGTTAGCACTCGCAGACGTGTGAGTATATGCTTGAGTGTGTGTGGCTGGCACGCATTCATTTATTAATTTACTCAACTTTAATAACAAAAAACAAAAAATTCATTAAAAAAACCAAAAAAAACCAACAAACAAACAAGAAATTAAAACAAAGTAATAAAAAAAGTTTGTAAATTATTATTTTTTTTAAATTATAAATAAAAGCAAAGCAAAACAATTGCAAAAGAAAGTAAAGGCTTAACAATTTAGTGGTTTTAAAAGAAGAATAAAATAAAAACTATCTATTATTTCGATAAAAGTTTTGCTAAATAAGAGCGCTTGAGCCTGGTCATTATGTACGAAATACAAAATTCATTTAAATCACCGCCTTCCCAATTGGTTTTCCACTTTTTCTTCACCCTTTGGGGCAATATTTCGGTGATAACTCGACAAATTTTAATCTACACGTAAAAAATCAAGTATCATAATTCCAGATCGAAAACATACAGTGTAAGGATATTTTTCAGCTGTAGCACTTTAGCAAACAGATACATTTTCCGGATGCAGTGGCGTTTCCACAATCACTACAATTTTGCTTGTAGACGTCATCACCGAATGATGAAAAAAACAGCACTGAAGGAAATATTGTTCGAAAAATTATGATTGAAAGCCTGCTGTTGCTTCTACATCGAATCTGCATATTCACGGCGTTCGTGAATGCTCAGCCAGCTTAAAATGTTGCTTAAGTTGGTCTTGATAAGGTCACCATAACGAGACGTAAAATTTCGGGCCCGATGGCTGTGAGCGCCGTGGTATACATAAATTCGTATTGAAAATCACTCTTTCTCTGATGGAAGCAATATTTTCGATCGGTTGTACCTTGTGATGATGTAGTCGCCATAGTCTAGTATGTAGTGTGTTAGCTTATTAGACTTAAAGACCGGGTTCGAGCCACAGGCCAAACATCAAAACGAAATATGAAAAAAAACATATTTCTTCGGCGACTTCCTCTCAATAGATTTCTGGCAAAAACTGTGAGAGTAAGTAAACCTGCATTGAAAAAGATTTTCAAAATCTGTCTTTCGGAGTCGACATTAAACTGTAGATCCCGCCACTCAAGTATAAAAAATTAAGCGCACACAACTTGAGTGGTGTTGAGAAGCTAGGCCGTAATCCTGATTGAAGGGTTGTAATGGCCAATAATGTATGTATGTATGTATGTACCTTGTGACAATGCATTGGTCTGACCATGTCCACAATGCTGCCAGAATTTCACCAATAGAAGTGATATTTTCAGCCAGGAAAACATTGCGATTATACACAAACCTGATCACATCCGTAACTCTTGCAGTTTCTTCAATTCCTTGCTTAGAAGGTCGATTAAGACAGCCACAGTCACCTCTTTATGCTTGAAAAGTTGCCATGTGCGTAGTAACCAATTTTGTATTCCATTTTAAACTATTTCTATACATTCTTCGTTTGTTAAACGATTCATATTCACGAAATAAATGTTGCATCCTTGCTAGATCGGCGGTTTTCAAACCACTAAACGAATAACCCGGTATTACACGACTTGTTGCTGTGTATGACTGATAAATATGAAATGCTTACAGCAACAAACATTAACAACGGTATAACGGTATAAGAAAAACAAGCATTTACTAAGAGAGATTGTAAGAGACAGAGGGGGAGAGAGAGAGGTAGTGAAAAATCAGACCAACAGTTCTACAACTGCAGTAGCAACAGTAATAAAAAGTTTTTCTTTTTTTAATTATTTTTTGTTGTTTTAAGTTTTATAATCATGGTTTATTTTAATTTCTTTGCTCTCTCTCTTTCTCTCTTTCTCCGTAACACTGTTGCTGAATGCCTTGTTGTTTTGTTCATTCATTATTGTTTTCTTTGCTGGTATTTTTATAATTACAACGTTAAGCAGTAAAAAAAAGAAAACATTTATTTATTTTCTCTTTCGCTCTCTTTTTTTGTCTTCGGCTGTTGGTATTTACAACAGAAAAAACTTATTAAATCAAGGGACAGTAATTTAAGCAAAAACAAAAAAGAGAGAGCGCCAGAGAACGAGAGAAGGACAAGAGAACAACAGTATGAATATTATAGAAAAATAATGAAAATCTACAAATAATAACGGGGGAAAAAATGTTTAATTTTGTTGTTGTAGTTCTTGCTGTTGTTGTTCAAAGAAAATTACTGTTAATTAAAAATAATTTCAAGTTTAGAGCTCAAGGAATTCTCAAGATTACTGCTGTGGAGAATGATGAAATACTTGACTTGGCTTGGCTTGGCTGTGGAAGAAATAATCGAAGAAAGAAATGCGAAGGAATTTCTTTCGTTAGTTTTGAAAGCAGTAAAGGAAAGAGTGCTGGAACAACAATTAAAAAAAATACAAGAGAACCCTGGGGAAAGAAAAGAAGGAACGAAAATTTAAATAAAATTTTAAAAGTTTTGGAGGTGTGCTAATCACAAAATAGATTGAAGAAGCGTGTAACAACATACAGTGTGGATGGCGTTAAGGTATGCGGCGAATAGTTTCTCTTTAAAGAAATAAAATTTAAGTGAGAGGGAGAGAGAGAGAGAGAAAAAAATACTTAAAAAAGTGGATCAAAATTGGATTTTCTTTATTCATTGCAACTGCACACACACACACTTGTACACACATACGTTGACAAGGATTTTCTTTAGAATTTCACCACACACAGCCAAAGATGTGAAGCGTCATTGATGACATTAACATGGTTGGCGGGGTTGGGTTGAGCTGATGGTAACGGTGTTGGTGTTGATAACAACACCAGAATGTTAAACAAATAACGACAGGCGAGCATATACATATTTTTGTTACCAAATAAATGCCAATGAGAGAGAGACATACTTCCGTTAGTATGCATGCTAACGCTGTCTTGGTTGTTGTTGTTGTTGTTCAACGCTATTCGCTATTGATAAACCAAAAACATAAGACAACAGTGAGGGGGGTACGAATAAAAACAAAAACAAAACAAAAAAAAACGAAAACTAGCGGCATTGTGGTACTGTGCATATTAAAAACAAACCCGAACGTTGCAAATTCCCTGAAAGCGTTTATGGCCTTACGGTTCAAGAGGTTAAAAGCACGGCATAAGGCCGCAAGCGATAGGAAGAAAGGCAGGCAGGCAGGCATGGCAGGCAGGGTAGATGGTATTTCGAAATTGAATAAGAATTTTTGAATGGGACAACAACAGTAAACAAAACCTTGATAACGCCACTTAAAGGGTTTCGAAAATAAAAAGAAAAACAAAAAAAAAAACAGAAAAATATGCTAAAAATGTATAGAGAGAGACAGAGTGAGGGCACGACAAGCCAACACAGGCAGAATGCAATTTGCACTTGGTAGTTGGTGGTGGACAGACTGTTGTGAAACGTAACAGTAACTGACATTCAAATAAACTGTCGAGGAGTGGGGGAAATATTTAAAAAACAATTCTCTACCCTGTGCTCTTACCCACAGCCCCTTAAATTGAATTGAAAAGAAATGTTAACAAAAAAATATAAAAAAATTACGTTGTTGTTGACACAAAAGCTCGCACAATTGCTGCAATTCTTTAACGGGGAGACTGCAATCAAAAACAAGTAGAGGGGGGTAGTTTATCTGGGCAAAAAAAAATTCAATTTCGCAAATACGCCACAACACACGTTAAAATCCCATGCAATACAGACGATGCCATGAATTTGTAATAAAAATTTGCCACGAAAATAAAAGCAACTAAACATAGTCATCTCATAAAACAAAAAAAGGAATTTCGAAAATGCTTTGTATGCACAAAAATTCTTAAATAAACTGCCTTGAGACTGGTGCACGCCCATTTATAGTGGGCGTTTAATGAAAATTTGTTTTAAAAATCAATTAAAACGGGGAAAAAACCTTGAAAGAATATCATGAAAGCTAAAATTGGATGATATTCTCCTACCTATGAAACGCCACGCCCTTTTAAAGTGGGCGTAACTAATGAAACTTGGTTCCTGCTTGAGTTAGATCAATGTGCTCACCATTTTATTTGTTAAATATTGCTAAAAGAAAGTATATCCAGTGATTAAAACCTTTACGGCTGTAACCCTATCCTGAAACAGTCGATCCTTTCCGTTGCTCATACAAGGTGTGAGCGTATTGTCTAAGAGACTGAAACCACTTGCTAAGGCACTCATTGATCCTTATCAGTGTACCTGCACACCTGGGGAAGCTTCATAGAAACCAAACAGAAACATATGATATTTTCCGTCGGTCTTAACTTTTCCTTCCTGAAGCATCTTCTTTGCATGCGTCATGGCTAGGCTTCCAAAGCACACAAGGTCGTCCCTTATGTATATCGATCTTTATGTCACTGATAAGCTAAAACAGCTTTTTGTTGATTCGAGTGCGGAAAACATCGGCAATTCACTCAGAGTTGAAGAACTTGCATTGAACTTTCCTCTGAGACTCGATTACTAATTTCAGAACTCAACTGGATAAGCGGTAAGCCTCTCCAACTACCATACAGCACATACCAAGTAACAGCAGCTGTCTATTTAATAGGTCACCTCTTGAAAAATAAAGAATTGAGGATGCGGGGGAAAGGGGAAATCCATTT
The DNA here is from genome assembly GCA_930367235.1 of Sarcophaga rosellei. Taxonomy (NCBI): domain Eukaryota; kingdom Metazoa; phylum Arthropoda; class Insecta; order Diptera; family Sarcophagidae; genus Sarcophaga; species Sarcophaga rosellei. The sequence goes on along the minus strand of OV884020.1, from coordinate 5,306,698 downwards.
CAAAAAGTATTTTTCATTTATAAAAAGCAAGCAACCAACATTACAACACAGAGTACTTGGAACTGAGTTTCGGATTAAATGACAAAAACAACAACAACAGCAACAACATGGTGACCTTGCCTTACATATATAATATAATGCTTTTCAACGACTACAACAACAATAATAACAGTAACAACAAATAAATAAATAACGAATAAAATTAAGAAAAAAAACGAAGCAAATTGAAAAGTTTTACAATAAAAAAGAGAAAAAAAAATATGAAAAAAGCAGAATAAGAGGAGAAGAAAAAGGGGAAAAAATTTGCTTTTAAATGTCGACCACTTGCACTCACAAGTTGGTTGGGTAAGCTATTCATACGGCCTCAGCCGTAGCAGCCCAACCAGCTGGGAGAACTGCTGCGTTGTGCAAGCAACAGGGTGCTGCCTCATTAAGGGCAACAATATTTGTATCAAATGTTAAACGAAACACGTATAATTGATAATGATACAAAGTAAAACCATTTTGCCAATAAAAAAAATCTCTTTAAAGAGACATCATTAACAAAATCAAGGGATGGGTAATTTGCATTTTGCCGACTCCACGACGTTGTCAGGAAACGGGCCTATCTTACTGTTCTTTATGATATATTTTGAATGTGAATGTATTCCTTCATCCATAAAGAGTTCAATGCACGTAAATATTAAAGCCGACTAACCATTCACAACGTTGCTGATATGCTGACTAGGAGCTAGAGTTCAAATTTGATAGCCGATTAGGTTAACTAACAAAATTGTACCTGAGAATTCAGAAGTGAATGTGTATTGCGGTGTAATTTATTCTAAATTTTCGGAAAAAGGTTCAGAAACAGTTCTTACTATCAATAAGAGGCATGTTACAGGGCATAACTTCGCTTAATTTGGATATTGTCCACTCGTTCTACGAGAAAGCTCAATCTCATTGACAGCAGTAGGGCTGGAAGAGGACTGACTCACTTCAATCCTTAAATCGTATGGCCATTCATCGCACAATGGCGATCCTTATGGGCCATTGTCCTTTTGTAAAGCATGACAAAAGATTCGGCATTGCAACAAATGACTTCTACAGGAGCTGTCGATCTGAGGAGTAGGAAGTGACTGTCTATCATATCATGTTCTAGGCCCTGGTCTTCTCATGAAGAGACGATGGTTTTTGACCTGTGATTATCTGATATCGTTGACCGAATTCTCTAATATGAAGGTTGCTGCAATAGCAAGATTTATTTTGGACTCGGAATGATTTTCTCTAGGGGTGGTTGAACACCGAGTAGAATTAATTGTGGTGTCAAAATCGGCCTATATGCTGGCCTTAGTGGGACCTACATAAGTGGGGGAAGTACGCCAACTAACTTAACCATCCTTCCTTTGGTTGCCATTTTTGCATGGCCATACCCTTTATGATCAACCACTTTAGCCTGTACGTCGATGTAAGCTTTGTGTGTAACCATAATAATAAAAATCTGGGTATCACAAAAATAACCGACAGTAAACGAACAAAAAAAAAATAACAACAAGAAAAATCCGTTAAACTAAAACTATGAAAAGAGAGAGAGAGAGAGAGAGAGAGGAGAGGAAATCAACAGCATAAGATTGTTTGTATGTAATACACAACTCAAGTGACAAATTTGATTAAATTTCATACAAAACAAGTCAGGCAGGCATAACCGAAACCAAGCAAACAAGTAACAACATTCACGGATTTTTTTTTAAATAAATTTAAAAATACTTTGCTTTATACAATCTCTCCAAAAAAAAAACATAGAGTGACGGAGAAAAGGAGAGAGCAAAACAATTCAATGAAATTGTTTATCAGCTTTGTATGGCAACAATATTGTTTTCATTGTTTCTTGTCCTGTATAGCACGGAGTAGCTGTTGTTGTTATTGCTGCTGTTGTTGTTTATGTTATTATTATTGTCTCTAAGGAGTTGTTGTTGTTATTCAATACTTTTCATTTAAAAAATTTCATTAACCAGCATAACTCTCACACTCACCACTCTCTCCCTTTTTCGCTTTTATTTTGTATATGTATGCATGTATAGGCATCATCATCACTACATGAGAGGCTGTAGTGATTGTATTGTTTCAAGAACCACTTTGTTAGTGTTTTTAACGAAGTTCATTGAAACGAATATTGTTTTCTTTATTTTTTTTTTTCGTTTTTAGATTCGTTAAGCTGTGATTCATATTTTCTCATGCAAACTAATAAAAAAAAAACCGAGAGAGAGAGTTAAAAACTGTTTTTTGAGAGACACAAAATTCATAACGTTTGTAACGCTTAAAGTGTTTTGATTTGAAATGAAAAATTGAAACACACGGTAGGTGGGCGTTTTTTTTTTTTTAACGAATTTCATATTGTATTAAAAAAAACAGGATGGGGGGGTCATATTTTGTAGGTAAAAAAATATTTTTTTTTTGTTAAACACTTACACATGCACATAGGGTTATAGTTGGAAAAATTAAAACACTCACCTGGAAAGAGAAGAAAAGAGAGAAAAATGTTTAAAAAATAAGTAAAAAGAAAATTTCAATAAAATTTAAAAAAATATTGAAAAAAAAGTTGAAAAAAAATTCAATAAAAATTTGTTAAAAATAAAGGATTTTTTAAGAAAATATTGTATTTAAATATAAACTCCCTTGGACAAGAGGGTATGACAGTTAAATTGAAATCAAAGCTTGCTTTAACAATAAATCTACAAGGGGTCTTGTCATGCAACCGTATATCGTCTGGGTCAAAATCTTTAATTTCACAACTAACAAAATATCGTTTATTATACGGTTAAAACGCAAAAAATCCTATCAAATTACACCTTCAGACCATAATGTCTAAAGGTTATAGCGCAAAAATACTATCCAATTACACCTTCAGACCACAATGCCCACCATTCAGTGGTTTTTTTCTACATGTGAAGGCTTTTCCACAATCATTTCTGAGTTCAAAATTCTTAATATGATGTAATTTTTCCTTGTTAATGTAACCACCGAATGGAAATAGACTTTCAAAGCTGAAAAAAAACTTTTTCTATGCAAATATTATTTAAAACACTCAAATCACCACATGTTTGGAGTTCGGAATGATCAGTTGGCTTTAATTCATGAGTGAATTCTACTTTATATGGCTAGAATTGGGAAATCAAAATGCAAAATTCTTCATAATGGTCCTTAAGATACACCCATTTGCTTAGCATGACATGCAATTCGAAGTATCCGATCTACATTCTCTAATAGAAGCGATATTTTCAACTGGAAATGCATTGTAATGATACAATGGCCTGACCATACATATGTATATAGTGTGTTCTGTCTCTTCAAATTTCTCTACAATTTTAAAATTTCAATACAAATCCCAACAATTCCATGAACAACAGCTGATTTGCAGTACATGAAGTGAAGCTTGAGAGCTCAACAAACAGCCTCTTCCTTATATTAAAGCCGAAAAGAGGTCTGAAAATTTTATGAATCTGCACATCGATTCGTTATCAAATAACAATAGTTTTGTCGGGTTCAGTTAAGTGAAATTTACACTCGCCTTAAAAAGCATAGCCTACGTATGTATACGCGTCAATTATTTTGTTATCATCCAAGTTCCTGTGTCCTGCAACTAACGTTAGAACAATCGCTTCACTTTAGGCAGCGTTTCGAACTTACTATATCTATTCAGCATTATTCCAGAGATTTCAGATATTTTTTGGGCAAACTTTAGCTCCTAGTCAATAGGGGGAGTGTTTATTTGGCAGTAGAACTTGAAGATTTTCATTGTTTTTTGGGTTTTTCTTCTTACAAGTTAACAAAAAGGCTGTAGTAGTAACAAACACAAAGAACAACTGCAAATTATGATGGATTTTGCACTCAAAATGACTGGTAAATCGCCTGCAGTTATTCCCAAAGCATTGATTAAAATATTAAAAAATAATGTTTGTTTCCTATAGAAAGCAATAAAAAATATCACAACACAACTTAGTCTTTCAAAAACAATTTTATTTGTGAATTCTTACTTCAAGAAAACACACACTAAAATTTTCTATTTAAGAAGCAGCTTCAAATCTGTTTCAATATTACTCAACCAGGCGTATGAGTGATAATTAATTGTGCTATCAAATATCAATCATACGCCTGATGGTGACTATAAAACCTCTTCGAAGCTATTCTGCTTCTGTTTCAATATTACTCAACCAGGCGTATGAGTGATAATTAATTGTGCTCTCAAATATAAATCATACGCCTGCTTGTCTCTATAAAACCTTTATGAAACAGTTCTTGTAAGCACAGGCACTCTTTTGCAATTTAATTTTAAATTTCGTTGGCACTTGTGCCTAAAAACTCTTTAAAAGAGACGAAAAAGTGTGTGTGTGAGAGAGAGAGAGAGAGAGCGAGCAACAAACCTGCTTAACGATCCGCCATTGTATTTAAATTAGTTTGTCCCCCAGAGAAACAAGAGCTTTTTGTTTAAATTTTTAAGCTGTTGTGAGGAAATTAATTCTTAAGCACACAGACACATGCAAACACTTACACAAAACAATTTTAAAAATAAAAAAAAACACGAAACAAACAAGCAAACAAAACGGATTCCCGTATGACCTGCAAGGACACAGACACACACAAACACACACCCAACTCATACTGCAAGAGCAGCATCAAAGGAATAGACAACAAAAATAGACAGAAAAAAAATAGTAAAAGATGGTTTACGGTTATGAATACCATTAAGTGAGTATAAAAAAACAACCAAGAGAGCCAGAAAGTAAAAGTGAGAGTGTGTGTATGCACAAAAACAAGTAACAAAAATAAAATATAAAATGATATTCACGCCTGTTGGTTAAAAAAGCCATGTGAGGCAACAAATATTACAATCGCTATCTTGCACTCACTCTCTCTCTCTCTCTCTCTCTCCTTCACTTCGTGTGTCTCTTGTGTTTAACACTAGCAAAACACTACTCAGTGACAGTTATTATTATATTTTGTGTTGTTGTGTTGTTGTTTTTTTTATATGTTTTCAGTTTTTTTTTGCTACGCTTTTATGCCCCCAACACTTGTAGAAGGTAACAAGCGTAACGTCGTTATAAAAAATAAAAAACTGGCTTGGCTTTATGCCACTTGAGGCTTTTTAATAATAAAAAACAAGGAAAAAATACAAAAAGAGAGAGAGAGATAGTGAAAAAAAGATAAACTGCTGGTGTAACGCATGTAATAAATAAAATAGAAAAATGCACAACAAAAAGAGGGAAAAAATGGGGGAAAAAGACAAGAGAGCAAAAGAAAAATGAGCAGATATAAGCACTTTTTACTGTTTAAGAAAATAAAATACAATTCAGATTTAAGAAAGCACTGAAGAAAAGAGAATAAAAGGTTATTATTTAATAAAAAGCAATAAAGTACGTAGAGAGAGAGAGATAGAGATCGCGCGAGGACATTCTGAAATTTATGGTTACGCTTTAATAGGACACTGAAATAAAGAGAAAAAAGAAATGCAAAATGAGTTCTTCAGTTCAGTTAAGAGGTCCTAAAGTGCCTATTACACTAACTACCTTCGCCTCCAAACACGACCTGATGTAAGAGGGGTTTTTGCTACTATACTATCCAACCAAATATAGGGGCCAGATTTGCCTCCTATTACAACAGCTGCTAGGCTTGTCATCATTTCGAAATTCGATAGTGTAATAGCTGCCTAAGAGAAAGAGGGGAAAGAGTAAATCTTTAAATCTACAGTTAATAGTTGATAGAATAGTTGTCTTGAAAGCCTATAGCCAACGTTGTGCGGTTGAACTTTTATGGGTTTCTATACAAAGGGCAATGTCCCTTGTTAGTAATACAAGTGATGCAACAACAAATTCACATGAATTTATACACGGCTTTGGGATAACGCTATACATTTGAAAAGGAAAAATGGACAAGTGAACACCACTACTTATACAGATGCCAGACCAAGATTAGGTTTAGGTTTAGGTCGGAGTGGTAGCTCTGATATCACAAACCTCACTTGAGCACGCATAGCGGCCCGTTGTGACGCCACGGGTGAACGCAGACCAAGTTAACTCTTTATAAAAAAAATACCTTTAAGACATGATTAGCATTAATTCTATCCGAAAAGCCATTTTAGAAACCTCCATAATGTAAGAAAAGACAACGTTATTGGCATTTTACTACCGTGAAATTAATCAAAGCCTTGATTTTCACTTTTTGTTTTCTTTTTTTTTTTTTTGCGACAAAAGCCACCTCGTTTCGTCCTTCACACTTTTAATTGTTTTCACCCTCAAGTGTTTATTTTTTTGAATTTTTTTTAACATTTTTTTCCCCCTTCATGTTTTCATTATCATATGACACTCAGCTGTCAAGTTCGTGGCAATAATCGTTTGTAAATAATTCATAAGCTCAGAGCATAAAACACATTGCAATGGAAAAAAAACTGACACACAGTGTACACACACATACCCCCACACAGTTAAATTGAAAGCAAAGTGTACCATTATCCATCCACCTCCGTGGGCATACTGTTTACATGGGTGAAAAGAAAGAAAGAAAGAAAAAAAGAATTTCAAACAATAACAAAAACATTGAAATTGAAACAAACACTCGCACACACATATTGTTGTACAGTTAAACAGTTATTATTTTTAAATGGTCATGTTTTGCATTAACAAAGCAAAACAAATATTATTTAAATGGTGATGACTAAGCATTAAAATTTAAAAAAAGAGCAAAAAGAAAGAGAAAGAAAAAACTGAAAAAACATAACAAAACGCAACAATAACTGGCCACAAATATTTTAAAATATTTATACGCTGTTGCCCAATACTATTTAAATATTCAAAAAAACACACACACACACTTCCTTTTCAATTCCTAAAACACATACAAAAAAAATTAGAAATTAGAAAGAGAAAATAAACACAAACACAAAGACTCTCTCTCACTCACCTTAAATAAAGGAAAACCATTCAACACAAAAAGAGAAAAAAATTGTCAACCATAACACAACATAACCACCGTTATACTCCCAACATAACTCATCATAGTTTTAGGTTCAATGGTTTTGACTACAACAGCTCTATACACACACAGGAAGAGAGAAAGAGAGAGAGAGAGGAAGAGTACCAGAGTAAGCTATAAAGTCAGGTAACTGTAAGCATTTTATAACAACAACAACAACAACAAACTAATAAACTTTTTAACATCATTTTGCTTTTTGTTATAATAAAATTGTTGTTGTTTCTGTTTTTCTCTCTCCATAATAAATATTAAATACGTTCCTTCTAACAGAATTTCTAAAGCCGTGTGAAAAAGTATTGCGTATACGTATACGTGGGTATGTATATTTCTAGTGCATTAAAGAGTAGTAAAGAGAGAGCGAGATGTTATAATGACAAGTAACTCTTTAAAGCATGATATATGATAGTGCATGCAATTTTATATGTTTATAGCATCTCTTCTAATAAATAAATTGTGTGTGTGTGTGTGTGTTGTTTATGTATAGTTTTATGGCTATTTGTTGTTGTTGTTATTTTTCTAGCTCCATAAACATAAAAAAAGATATAATGATAGGTGTCATAATTATTTAAGAGCAGCTGCACTGTGAGAAATCAAAGAAATAAAACCAGAATGCTTGCAAATCCACAATCACATCTGGGTTGGTTCTCCTTTGTAATATTTCTTCTAGGTTTTCTGTGGTTTTCCTTGGAATATTATTACCTTGAGCCACGGACCAAAGGAGTATACATATGTACATACATAATTGGTCATTACAAACCCATCAATCAGGATTACGACCTAATTTCTCCTACCACTTATGTTGTGCGTGTGTATTAATTTTATACATGAGTGAGCGGAAACATCAGTTTGAAGTTGTCTCCGAACGACAGATTTTTAAGAAACTTTCATGGCAATTTTTATGTACTCTCCAGAGTTTTTTGCCAGGAATCTGAAGAGAGAAAGTCGCCCAAGAAACATGTGTTCATATTTCGTTTTGCTGGAGATGTCTGACCTGGAGTTTAAAAGATGCTCTCACTTCTAAGAAACCAACACACTACCTACTAGACTACAGCGGCTTACAAAGATTTATTCTAAGAAGTATTTTCGATTGGTCTACGAGGGCTGTAAGTAGTGTTCCACTTGCTGATTTCTGTTTCTGTTCGATATCATAAGCATTGTATGATGGACATACATACATGAACTGTATTATGGACATACAATTTCTTACAGTGTATAATATTATTCTTTTCTAATGCACAGTGCATATGGGTGCATGTGTATGTATGTGCATGCATTTAATGTGTTCATCACAAAAATTTAGTCTCTCTCTCTCCTAAAACAAAGCGTACAAATAAGTGTGTATTGAATGTGTTTATCATCACACCGGAAATTATTCTCTCCTAAAAGGTACAGTGTGTGTGCATAAATTTAATAAAAAATTTTTACTCTTTAAATCTGAACGTAAAGCTGAAATTGTTTATATTTAATAGCCGTGTGTTAACATTTATTACACTGTGAATTTCATTTTTTTTTTCGTTTGTTTTTTTGTTGTTGTTGCTTTTCATGATTTTTTAATTTTGATTACAACAATATTTAGATTAGAGACTGAAGGCAATTTTTTTTTCTTCATTTTAGTTTTTAAATTTATTTTATTTTTATTAATAAATAAATAATAAATTTAGCAACATATGTACATACATACATGCACTCACATTTAATAATATTTAAAAAGCCATAACATAACTGAGTTCATAAAAGAACTTTTTGTATGATCTTTTTAATATTCGAGAGCAAAAAGAGACCATGGAGAGTATGGAGCAAAAAGAGTTATGGCCTGTAGCCACTAATAATAATAGATTCGTTCGAATCTAACATAAGTGATGTGAGAATCGAGATTGTAATCCTGACTAAAGGGCTGAAATGCCCAACTATGTATGTACATACAGTGGCGACATTTCAAATAGCACGGTTAGTGTAAAAATTTTCATACACATTTTTTCTCTTTTATTTCTTAAATTATTTAAATTCTTTTTACAGTTATTTGTTTAATAACATGTTGTTATTAATTTGTAATGTAAGCTTAGTCAAAAAAAGAAGTGTATTTTTAGAAACTGAAAGTTATTGTTTCTTTTTCGCTATATTCGCAGATATTTTAAATAGCACACGTCTTAAGATATTTAAAAAAAATTATATTTTGATTAAAATAAACACTGTGATTAAGAAAAAAAGGTATAAAGTTGATAATTATTATCTAATTTATTATTTAAAATATAAAGTATTACTATTCTCATAGAATGGGGCGTGGCTAACACGCTAATCCAAGCTTTCGAAGATTGGTCCTGACATTTACCGAAATACCACAGAAAGTGGATTGTTCGAGAAAAAAAGTGTATAACGCAATCAAACATTATAAAACAGCTCAATCTTTTGAAAGCATCACACGAAAAAGATCCAAAATAACGTCTCAAAGGACACATAAATTAATAGTTAAAATGAGCAAAAGTGATCCTTTTTTAATTGTACCAAGAATACGGGAAAAAATTCAAGAACAGTAGGGACTAAACATATCCACAAGTACAATAAAAAACAGATTACGAGAAAATAACTTGTTTGGGCGCATTGCCAGGCGTAAACCACATGAGTCAAAAGAAATCGAATAAACCGTGTTAATTTTGACAAGGCCCATTTAGAAATTATGTAAAAAATATATGAACAAAAAAATAAAAATAGAATCACTATTAATTAATTAACAACAATATAGGTGGTTTAAATATAATACAAGTTTATAACTTTATCGCAGCAATTAAAGAAAAATTTTCATTAATTTCTCCATTTATGAAACGTGCTATTTGAGATGTCGCCACTGTATGTATTCCTAGATATTGTGAGGCAAAAAGTTTACATTCTCTAAAATCCTTCTGTTTTGAGAAGAGACTCAATGTCTCTTTCTATCTTTCCTCACATTCTGATCTTCTCATCATTGTATTTCTTGTTAATATTTTAAAAATATTTCCACATGTTTTTGCTTTACATAAATTGTAATAAAATGTTTTGTTTATTCACGTTTTTTATCACGTTTATTGCGTGATTACATTTAAAACACAATTAAAAACCCTTTAATGCCATTAAAGGACTTTTCATGGAACTCTGTTAATTTGTCTTTTCTCGCCAGGATTCCCTTATAAAAATAATTTTTTCGTTTATAGAAAATTTTTTTTCGTACATCAATTAGTCAATCAAAAAACCCTTAAATAAACCATTGAATAATTGTTATGCTCTACAGTTTAATTTTTTTCTCTCTCACTCTCTCTCTCTCTGATGCTTCTTTTTGTCTCTCTATTTATAATGAAAACTGGAAAAAAAATTCTATGAAAACAAGAAGTCATAACCAAGATCTCTTTTTTCTCTCAATCTGTTTAAACTGTATGTGTATGTGTATGTATGTAAACAAATTTGTCTGTTTACGAACACAAACATAGAAGAAATATGTTCGTTGTAGTATTTTTGTTTTTAATCCGTATACTTGATAGTGGTTCAGTTCTAAAAGAGAGAATATAAAAACATATACACACACACACCCATGCACGCACACACACACAATATTTTAAAGCTTTTATAAGTTATAAATACATTAAATGAAAATTTATAAAACGTTTTTTAAAAACACAGAATAAATATGCTGCTACTCTATCGCAAGCATCACTTGCTCCCCTACTACTCTCACAATGTATATGCATTTGTTTGAGTACAACTCTTAAATAAACATTTATTTGTATCGTAAAAATATACACATACACACACACTACTACTACTACTGCTATGCAAACAAACAGATATAGAATAAAGTAGAGGCAGAGAGAGAGAGAGAGAGCGAGAGGGAGCCTAGAAGTGGGAGTGTAAGCATATACTGTGTGTGTATAATAAAATAAAATCTATAAATAATAAATTATTGAACAACAACACACTGTAATACTTATAAAACTCGTTCGTGTATATCCGCGTATGTGTGTGTATGTGTACAGAGACATAAAAAAAATAAATCATAAATAAAATACTCTTACTTTACTTAACTAAATAAATTTTATAACATGAGAGCGAGATAGAAAAAAAGAGTGATAGAGATAGAGTAAGTATTTGTGTTCAAAACACAATGCGAGTACAAAACAAAAAAAAAAAACAGTTTTTATGCTCACTTATACTATTAAAAATATGTTGTTTATATAGATTTTTTATTCATCTCCGTTTTTTTTTATTTGCGCTCTCTTTTTAATAACCATTGTTGTACTCGCCGTTATTTTTTTTTTTTTGTAATACTTTGAGGGCCAATAAACTACTATGGAGACTGAAATAAAAACCCCTCAGCATTTAATAATTTTTTTTAAAAAAAGCACAAATAAATTGCAATGTGGAGAGTTTGTTTTTATGGTTTTAAATGAAATGAAAAGTAAAATAAATAAAAAAAAAAAAACAAAACTGATGTTTATGAAAAATATTTTGTTTAAATCAATTGCTTTTAAGGTTTTGTTTTATAAATAATTCAGAATTTTTTTCTCTATTTTAATAAAATAATGCACGATATTTTAAAAAATAAAATTAAAAGAAAAAAACGAAATAAAACTCTATAAAGGCAGAGTTTAAATACAAATAAATAAAGGGTTATCCATATTTGATGTTCAAAAGCAAAGTTATGATCTTGCTAAGACTTCTGTTTCATGCTCAGACCAGCATTTATAGACGAAATTCAATATCATTTATGACCGACTCTGAATTGAAGGCAGCAATTGATCCTTTTGAGGTACTTTTCAATCACTTTTTCGCACATTTCGGCCGGTATTACGGTACGACAAATTGAGGAGTGAGTGAGGAGTTATCTGCGTAGACTCAGTTTTTAAATACAATAAAAAAATATCGCAATACCACTTGGCCTTTCAGAAGCAATTTTATTTGTGAATCCTTACTTCAAGAAAACACGCTAACAATTTTTGTATCCAAGAAGCAGCTTCAATTCTCTTTCAATATTACTCAACCAGGCGTATGAGTGATAATTAATTGTGCTCTCAAATATGAATCATACGCCTGCTGGTGACTATAAAACCTCTACGAAGCTATTACGCTTCTGTTTGAATATTACTCAGCTATTGCGTATGAGTGATAATTAATTGCAGTCTGAAATATTAATCATACGCCTGCTTGTGTCTATAAAACCTCTTCGAAACTATTGTTGAAGCAAAGTTATGGTCGTGAAAATTTTTGTTTTCTAACTATGCTTAGCACTCGCCATTATAGTCGAAATTCAATGCCATTGAATGGCCTCCTCTGTTTTGAAGGCAGCAGTTGATTCTTTTGAGGTACTTTTCAATCGCATTTTTTCGCACATTTCGGCTGGTATTACGGTGGCAAATTGAGGAGTGACGAGGTCAGTCTTTAATATACAACCACCAAATGCATATCCTAGGCGCTGTATATGGTCTTCATATGGATGAAAGTGAATCAAATGCCATCAAAATATGCCAAAATGAGCCGTTAAATAAGCCCAACTACTCAGAAACAGTGCAATTGGCAAATCCCAATTGTGGCAATATTTTCCACAACAGAATCTATGTTATCGGCCGAACGAACACTACACAGGCCAAAGCCTATCTGCACCCGCTTCCAGTGTCTTCGAATTATATTTCAATATGAGCCATAATGCTGAGGATCCTGCGGAATCGGAAAATTCAAAAGGTCCACCACAATTTTTGTAGCAGAGGCTATATTTCGGATGAAATTTCATCGTGTAATAGGTATTTTATACTCTTCAAACTCTCTACAACTTTTCTGTTGCAACATTACAGACCGTCTGTATAACAGTTTCACTGTCTTCAACAAGAGCTAAAAAACATTCGAACTGAGTCAAATGGTTTGATCAGGCAAGCATCAAATTTTTTAGAAGATAGGACGAAAGAAAATGACTCTCTCTTATAAGGACACACTGTACCTTCGTACAAAATGTAAATAAACACTCAAACGTACAGAGAAATTAATCAAATTGCTGATATAAAGGAAAGTTAATTAAATAAACGTAGATTTTAAGCTTGTAAAAGTGAGAAATGAAGCTTGCATGTCCTGTACACGGATGCATATAGAAAATATAAAAAGACCAATTGAAAAGAGATTAAAAGAGAGAACACTTAAAATAAAAGAAAAGAGAGAGACAAGTTTTTTTACGATCACTTATGTGAGAAAATAAAGCTTAAATGTCACACATGTACATACATAAAAAAGAACAAATGAAAAGCGAAAATAAAAAAGAGATAAACTCCCATAATGGCGTTTGTTGTTTATGGGTGTGTGTGTATGCAAAGCAAATGAAAATATTTATTATTTTTGGTTGACATTTACTATATTTATGCACAGCATAATTATTATAGTTTTTTATGGTGTTTATTGTTTGTTGCTTTCATTTTTATGTGTGATGCTCACATATTTTAATTTCTCTCTGTGACATAAATTTCCCATTTAAAAGAGAAAATCATTTCACTTGCTTTTGACAGACAACCATCACTAGCAAAGTCAGCAGCAGCAGCACAGCATGTTTAAAGAATATTTAAGAATTATTAATGGAAATAAGAAAGCAAAAGAATTGACACACACACACACGCACAGACATACATGCACGTGGGTAAATAATTATTTAAAAGCATTGCATGTTGGCATGTGTGCATAAAAATTCTTTAAGAAAACTATATGGAGTTGATATATTTACCGTTGTATAGGGAAGTTTATTAATGTTGCAGAGAGAGAGAAAGAGAGAGAGAGAGAGTGAGAGAGGAAATTTATAGTTAAGTGGAATTTCTTTTGATTCTCTTTGTATTTAATAATTAATATTTTTCTTGTGATATTTTCATATTTTAACTTATTTAAGTTTGTCACCAACAGACTTGTTGTGTGTAAAACTTAAATAAACGAGTAAAGGCATGCATGCACTTGTGGGTTATTTTATAGCGAAAGATGTTAACAAGTAATTAAAAAAGCATATAAAAGTAAAAGAAATTTAATTTTGTTTACAAAATTAAAATTTTTTTATAAGGAATGTCATCCAGAAAAAATTATATTTTTTTTATTAAAATTCCTTAAATATATGTATTACTAGCTGTACCCTGCGCGCGTTATTGCGCCACCAACTAAAATAAGTTTGAAGGAAAGACATTACACAAATATCCAATTAATATTGAATCGTTTTATTGGTTTTGTTTCCCGTTGTCCAGATGATTAAGGCGAACGGGCCTGAGTAGTACGCATTCGATCAGTTTCTAATCTCACTTCTCGTTGTTCAAGTGATTCATGCGAACGGATCTTAGCGGCATATACCCGAATATTTTCAAGTCTCAATGCTCGTCTGATTCTAGGGGTCTTAATGCTCCTTTCTTCCGTGTTTGAGGTGTAGGCCGACCAATGTTTTGTCATTCATTTTGAATAATTTTCAATGGAAATTAATAGCACCAACTTAGAAACCTCCGTCGACTCATGCGCAACAACTTTGCTAAAGAACATAACATGATTAAATGCACAGTTTACGATTTAATTCATTTTTAGTAATTTTAAGTGGCGCCACCTGTCGGATATTGGTCATATCAACTTAGAAACCTTCCCAGGCTCATGAGGAACAACTTTCCCGAAGATCATAACGTGATCAAATGCATAGTTTACGATTCTAACAAACATTCATTTCTATATACTATATAGATTTATAATAATATTTCATTTATAAATAAACAAAAAATTTTTTTTTCCAAGTTAACCCTCTATTTTTCATATAAAACAAGAAATTTCATTGAAATTCCTTTAAATAACTCGACATTTCCATATAAAACAACCCCTACACTTATAAGTAAACTCACTCACTTACTCTTAAGGCCTTCAACACATAACAACAAGAGTAGAGAAAAAAACAACAACAATAAATGCATGCTTGCATTATAAGCATTGCAATGGAATAAAAGAAAACAGGCTGCCATTAAGAATAATAACACACATACATACACAGCCAAAGCCATAAACAGAGACAACACATTCGTAAAACACAACAGCAACAGCAACAATGATGCACATTTGTTTTGTTTTTACAAAAAATAACCGCAAGCAGGCACAAGAAGAATATCAACAAAAAATGAACAACAGCAACCCTCACAATAACAATAACAACACGAGAGTAAAAACATTTACTCATACAACAAGCAAGTGAAAGGAATTTATTGTACTTCAGTAAAGAGAAAATACGAGCAAATGATAATGATGATCACGAAAATCTTGATGACGATGATGATGATGTTCCAAGTTAAACGACTGTTTGAGTGCATAAAATAACTTCGCATATCATAAGCATATGTAAACAAACACAAACAAACAACCAAACCAACGAATGAAACATAGTTACCGAATGTATGGCGAATATTTTATTTAAAAACACTTATCAGTGTACTAAAGTACGAATAAAAAATACGAAAATGCACGAGTTTTTGTTTTTTTTTTCTGTGGCTGTGCTTGAAAGTGCTCTTGCGAGTGCATGCATAAGTTGTAAGTGTAAATAAATGTTTCGAAATTATGTAAGAAACAGCATAACCCTACACTGTTACATACAGCAATGTGTATGAGTCTGTATAAGTATTTAAGAGCTTCATAAACATTCAACTCATAATGTAGCTGTGAGGTGGTGATGATTTCAAAATTGTTGCTGTTGCCGTTGTTGTTGCTTTTGTTGTTGTTGTTGCCGTTGCTGTTTCTTTCTTTTTGTTTAACACAAGCAAAGCCAAATGATGTGTGCCTTTTGCTTAAAGGCCTTTCATTGTGCTCGTGTAACTGAAATAATGAGTGGCATTTTTTGGTAAACGACGACGACGATGACGTCCTTCACGACGTTGCTTTTCACAGTTAAATTGTAATCATGTTGTTTTTGTATGTGTGTGTGTGTGTGCAACATCAGTGCATGTAATACAAAAAACCTTCAACTGAGTTGGTTGATTTTCCTTTTTATTTCAGCAGTAGTCAGTAGGCAGCTGCTGCCATTGCTGGGTGTTTTAATTAAAAATCCAACGAGTTTTTTCTCTTTATTTTAGTTTAACTGTTTCTTTGTTGTACATTGCAAGTATTCATATACATATTTAAAACGAGTATTTTCTCTCTGAATTTCAGTTTTTGTTTTCGTAATCTATAGCCTTGAGTACATATATTAAATTGATTTGAAAAAAGGATTTCCAATGGAATTTTCGATTTGCTTGAAATCTTTTTTTAAGGATTAAAAATAAAATTTTAAATTTAATTGAAATAAGAATTTAAAAAAATATTTTCTTTCTACTCCTTTTCTTATTAGAAATTTATTTATTGCTTAGCTAGTTATTCTCATTTGTTTTACGTTTCTGTTTATGCTAATAAACCCCGTTTGCTAGAAGATAATTTTTTAAATTCTCATAAAACTTCATGTATTTCTGCCATAAAAAAAATTGTGTCTCCATTTCATTGGAAAAAAACGATAATAAAATCGGGGGTCGTCTTAAGTTGTTTTTAACGCTATTTTATACGATAGTGTAGTGCGAGAAGAGTAATAAAAATGCATTTTTTTTTTGTTTGAATAATAAAGCGAATAAGAAAAACTATACAGTATACAAGGGTCGTTGTGTATATTTTGAATAATTTTTTTTTTTGGTATCAGGTTCTTATGTCTCCTTTTGTTGCTCAAGCAGCCACATTTAAAACGAACTCACAGGACTTCTTAAATTACAAACATTGTGAATCTGGCATGTGGCTAAATCAGGCATGTCGAGATCAGACTGAGGAAAATAGACACTAATTTGCAACATATGAATGTGTCCTATCATTGCAAAGCTGATGATATTTTCGCAAAAACCACCAGAAATACAAGTAAAGTCAGCTGTAAAGTCAAAGCTGCCAGCAATAATCCGGTCGAGGTTCTGAGTTCACTCCAAGACAAACTGTTTACCAGCCGTATTCACGTTAAAACTGATAAAATTTTGAAAAATCTAGTCACTATGTTGCATTGGCGTTCTACTAAGTTTCTTCTAAACTGTACCTTAGATGTAAAGGGATTCCCATTTCGTGGTTTCAAAGGTATGGGACTGGAATTCGACATCTGTCAAACTAAGTTGTGAAACCAAGTCTGACATTGACGAAAATGGATCGCTTAACTATCACACAACGCATAAAAATTATCAAAACCTACTACAAAAATGGTGATTCTGCCACAGCCACAAAACAAACAAATTTTCTTCAGCGATGAAGCACATTTCACACTCGGTGGGTATGTTAATAGATAAAATTGTCGTATTTGGGGTTCTGAGAATCCTCAAGTAATTGAAGAGAGGCCATTACATCTAGAAAAAGTCACTGTTTGGTGCGCTCTTTGGTCTGAAGGTGTGATTGGACCTTACTTCTTCGAAAACGACGATGCAACGACTGTCACCGTCATTTCGGAGCGTTATGGTCATATGATAACAGACTTTTTTTGCCTGCTATTGAAGAATGCGACTTGGAGAATATGTGGTTTCAACAAGACGGTGTCGCATGCCACACAACTAGAGAGAATATGGCTTTATTGCAAGAGACATTTCCTGGCCGCGTAATTTCTCGTCGTCGTGGCGATATCAACTGGCCACCAAGATCATGCGATTTGACATCATTAGACTTTTTTTTTGTGGGGCTACGCGAAAGACCGTGTTTATGCAGATAAACCTTCAACTCTTGAACACTTAAAAACCAACATTCGTCAAGTTATGGCTGAGATACCGCCCAATATGTGTCAAAAAGTGGTCGAAAATTACCTCAAAAGAATCAATGCTTGCAACACTTCGCGTGGAGGTCATTTAAATGATGTAGTGTTTCACACATAATGTCAACGTTCAAACTTTACAATCAAAAAGAAATATCATGAAAAAAATATTTTATATGTATTCTATTTACGTTTACTTTTGAAACCACGAAATGGATAACCCTATACATATTAGTCTTAAACTGTTATTGTTCGATATCGGTCTTGATAGCTGGGCCTTCCTCCATAGGCCACTGTCAAGTACTTGCGCTAAAAAATGCAAGTCTTTCTAAGCCATCGAGAGAACTGGAAGAAAACGTCATTCCTAACATCTCTGACAGAACTGTTGACAGCAAAAATAGCTTGAAATAGCCCACAGAAACAAAATCATTACTTGAACAGCTTTAGGACTTTTTTGCCTGGTCACTTAAAAAACAATTTTTTTCTAATCTTTGAGTTGAGTATGCATTGTTTACATGCCAGCCACTCTATTCTAAAAAATTTATGAACGAAAAAAAAAAATATTTCAAATATTTCACAGAGAGGGAGAGAAGGAAATAAATATTTTCTTAAGAATTAATAAATAAAACGTTCCAAACCTAAATGGGGTCTACATTTTAAAGATGCCTTTGTGCTTGCGTAAAGAGGAGAGAGAGAGAGGCGATACATAAACATTATAGAGAAATAACAAGATTTTAAGGCTTTATTAAGGCACATAAATTTATACTCGTACTCTCTTTCCCACTCTATGTCTCTCTTTCTCTCTCTCTACTGCTATCACTTAACAAACTCGGGCTGGTGGTAAAATTAAAAGATAATCTCGAAGAATGTCAACAAAACTTAAAAAACAACAAGAAAAAAGAAATCAAAATAATTGAGGTTTTGTTTAGCCCAACTATTGTACTTTAGTCTGTAGAAAAACATATGTATGTATGCATGCGTGTGTGCAGATGAACAAAACTAAAGAATTTTTAATATTTTAATAACACATCTCAACTCCCTTTCTCTCTCTTTCTCGCTCTCTCTCTTTTACTTTCTCTTTGTTTGTCTTGCATAACAGAATTTCTTGTAATTCGTGTGCGTGTGTGTGTGTATGCAGGGGCAACTGTGGTATTTTATTAAGAATTCTCTGGTACTTAATGATGATGTCGTTCGTTCGTTGTGTTTGTGTTGTATTACGAGCTTAAGACGAACACAAAAACAGGTTTTTCTCAACTTCTTGAGATCATTTAAAACTTGTTGTTCTACAAACACTCGTACTCACTAACATTGTTCTTACATACACACCCACACACATACACATATTGAAACTCGGCATTATTAACTTGTCTTTAGAAAAGAGAGCAAGCAAACACTAACATACATGCTTACGTATGTACATGCATGTACTCTAGTTCTTATTTCGAAGATGGAGAGAGAAAAAAGGAAGAAGATAAAAACACAGAACGTTTTAAATGTCAATTACTTGTTGGATTGTTGTTTAACGACTTACATCCTTATACACACACACACATATACACAAACTTATGTCTTTAATTGTTCTCTAAGATTACAAAGAAAAATTCTCAAGACATTCTTGAACTCTCTCTTGTATACACATGTTAATATTCTGTCTCTCTCTCGCTCTCTCATTCACTTTTTTATTCATTTAAAGAAATGAAAGGCAAAGCCACACTACATGACGGCGTACGAGTAATATTTGCTTGCCTTACAATTCTTATTATTACTCATACGTATAGGCGGGGATATTTACACACACGTAGAATACTTTCTTTCTTATAATAAAGAGTACAAAAGGCAAGCAAAGCAGCTTATGAATGTTTTAATTAGACTGACTGACTGGCTGTGTGCTGTTTTCTAAAGAAATAAAGAAAAACAACAAAAGCATTTTTTAAACAGTGAAGGGGTTATACAGGGTGGTTAAAAAGGCTAAATGAGTTCATTAAGTTTTATGCCAGAGCGAGTGTCATTAATAAATGAAGAGTTTTCGTAAAACCTTATTAAAAATGTCATCAAATATTTAAAAGAAATTAAAAATGAAATCTCTTGATGTCTTCCGGGCACAAAAGTTTACAAAATTTATTTGAAAAAGAAATTGAAATAAAAAAAACAAAAATAAAAAAAACGAATTAAAAATGTATGCTGCAGCTGGCTGCAGCACACCTAAACGGGTAACATAATTTTCAAGAGTTTCAACGTTTTTCTTTTATATTGTCTTACAATGCTTATTAGCGTTGGAATATCATTCTGTGCAAAAGGATGTCCGTCCGTATGACCACCAAAATCTTCATATTGTTAGTCGTTTATTGGTTCCGATTTATTTCAAAGGCTTCACACACACACACTTTTTTGTGTGTACATTTCAGAGCCAGCTAAGTACTGACTGCACATCTATTAGCCACATTACTTGTCTGTCTTATTCAAGTTTCTTTCTATTTTTTAATGTCACTGTGTCTTGGCAACTAACCGGTTTAGCAGAACAGTCCGACTAGCTGACTTCACTTAAAAAAAAATCCAGATTCCTTAGGCGATTTCATTGAAATCATTGTGTGTCCACCAAATTTTATAAGAGTTGTTGCCTGTTAATCTGGCTGTGGAGAGTTCCGTCCGGGATCTTAGGAATGGGGTTTCTCGCGATGACTTACATTTTCTGTCGATGATTTGCATTTTTATCGTCAATGACTTGCATTTGTTGATGGTGATCTGCATTTTTTGTCGATATCTTACACTTTTTATAGACGATGATTTGCATTTTTTTGTAGACGATGACTTGCATTTTTCTTGTCAATGACTTGCATTTGTTGACGATGATCTGCATTTTTTCGCAGGTATCTTACATTTTTTATAGACGATGATTTGCATTTTTTTGTAATCGATGACTTGAATTTTGTCGATTACTTGCATTTTTTTTTGTCGATTTCTTGCATTTTTTGGTCGTTGACTTGCATTTTTCTCTAGTAAATTTGTCGATGACTTGAATGGGAAAACGAAATAAACGTACAGAGTCCCCAGATCAATAGAATATTTTACAATTCTCTTCTGTGACAGCGTACACTTTTAGATTGTGTTCATCTATAGGAATTAAGCGGGGGCTGCCATAAATCCTTTTACAAAAATCACATCGAAGTCCAAGAGTATCCAAAACGATCGATTTAAGTTCCTATATTGCGGACGAATTAGTTAGAAAGTCTTCTAAACTGGACAACGGTTATGTTATATTCATACAGGGTGGTAGAGACGATGCCGTACACGACCTATAGGTTAAGCTAAGAACGAATTCTGAATCCAAGGAAAACGTAGAGAATGGTTTTTTTGTCTACTCTGATCTAAGGGTACCGTAGTTATTAGAACAGGACAACAACTGAGTATGATTGGTTGGATCCTGCCACTAGACAAATTTGTGCGCTTTAAAGCCTCGTATAGCCTGAGACATTAATTTTATTTTTGTTGTGCAGTTTTTAGCTTAATTATACGTCATTATATTAACATGGCACATGGATACAAAAATGCAAATCAATTCAATTTAATTTAGTTTTAATTTTTTGTTGTTGTTGTTGTTGTTGCTGTTTTCTAAACGTTTAATTTCAATAATATTTTCAATTTTCCCAACGAAAAAAAAGAAAAAGGAGGCACAAAATCAATTTTCAACAAAAAAAAAAAAAAACACTGTCATACACACTATAATTATGATAATCGCCAATAATAATGATAATAATAAAGATAATAATGATGATAATAATGATTTTAATAACATGGGGGGTAGGCATAAATTAATACGGAATTTTTGAACAAAAAAGAAATACTCAGTGAAATGGAAAATAATCACATGCATAATAGGCATAAGCACAAACACATACTAATACGTATCATCCATACACTCAAATACACATAGAACCACACACACACACACAGGGAAATAATTATAATTCAGTATTTATAAGTATGTGCTATAAAAAAGAGAGAGAGAGAGAGAGGATAGGAGAGAGTAAAACAAATTATATACTAAAACAGTAATAAATTATTATCACTGTCATTATAATTGTTGTCATCAAATATTGCTGCTGCTTCTGTTGTTGTTGTTGTTGTGATGCCAATTATTTTAAGGATTTTTTTTTCGCTCTCTATCTCTCTCTCCTCCAACATTCTCTTTTTATTTCAATATTTCTATTTACGAGTTTAGCCTATAATTAGTAGGAGTAACTGTAATAATAATAAAATATAAGCAGAGTCGTAATTTGGTTGATTGAATTCATAAACCAAAAACAATTAATTTAAATACTCCTCTGGCATATTTAATACTATAAACACTACACCACTCTCTATACACTACTCTCTATACACTACTGCCTTATACAGACCAGACCCCCTATGTATTCCTCCTACACTTGCTTAAAACAAACACTCCAACGCCCACCACTCTCCCTCACAAAATGTAAACAAAAACTAAACGAACGGTATTAATTCGTTTATCAATACGATGTAATGAGAGATAAACCTTGTGAAAGGCTAAAAACATATTTAAACTATAAACACGTACGTTCACACACAATCACACCACTACCAACAGACAGCACTACCGAAACAGAGAGAGATAAAGTGTTGGAGAGTAATAAAAACTACTCTCAAGCCTTAAGGCAAATAACTTTACAACACTACACCATAAAAACCCATAAACAAGCAAGTACGTGAGCTTGTGTCTTGTATACTCACATATACAAATGTATGTATATGATTGAGGAGTCTATGAGAAATATTTGTCAATTATTTATTAACCATGAGTTATTTATTGAGAAAAGCAAAGTGAAAGAGCAAAAGAGGCGGGAGAATGAATTTTAACAACAATGCCAATAGACAATAACTTATTTATTTTGTAATGAAATATTTAAGAGTGTAAACAAAATAATACAGTGGGTAACAATACATACACCACACTGTACAGAGAATAACTAACAAACTCCACAGATAAACCATAATTTTTTATTGTAAAACATCATGATAGTACTGGGGGTAACAAAATTAAAAAAAAAAAATTTTTTTTGGGCTTATTAGGAATACAAGTAACACAATCAGTAGCCAAATATCCACCAAACTGTACAGAATAGGCCTTATAAAGGCCTTATAAACAATTGTAACAGTTAACTCCCAAAAAAAAAATTAATTAAAAAATAAAAATTCCATAAAAAATGCGACCACTTTTGCCTGCCACTGTTTTAATAAAATTGATGCTGATTATCTACGTTGGATCCTAAATATATTCCTGCCATTTTGTCTGCCATTTTTTTCGGTTTCACCACAATCTGTCTCAAGTTATTTCAGCTTCTAATAGACAATTTGAAAATTATTTGGCAAAAGCCAAAATTCATTAACATCTCTACGTCACTTCCCCTACCCATCCCCTTATACTATTTAGCACTTAATCCTGTCGCTGTTACTTTTCTGTTTTACAATAATAACACAATTTGTATTGCTATAGGCATAGCACAGATACCTACATTCGGGCTTACACAGAGAGAGTGCGGAATGGAGAAGCACTTCTTAAAGGTTCAATTATAACAATGGGAAGTACAATAAACTTTAATGAGTTAGAGAGGTGGGGAGTTAGGCAGGCAGCAGATAGCTGGCATTTAGCGTTAATGGATTGTAGAAACAAGCAATAAATATTTCAAATATCGACAGTGCAGAGCGAGAGCAAGCAACAAGCAATAGGCGACAGCAAACAGAAATGTGACATACAACGTCAAGGATAATTTAACACATTGCCATCAGTAAAAGCGCAGGTAAATTGTTATTGGGTAAGGGTAAATGTATCTTATAAATACTTATAGACTACTTACCAATTAATAAAAGATGTATATAAAGAAGACTCACCTGGAAAGAGACAAGAAAAAAAGAAAACAAATTTTAGTGAAATTTTTTAAAAAAAATCCAAAAATTTTCAATCGTTAAATAGATCTTAGACCTTAAAAACTCTGTAAATTGAATAAAACCATGAAATTCAACGTTTTAACACATTTTTAAACTGCCACGCCTATTATAAGGGGGCGTCAACATAACAAAAGTAAGTAATTTCATATAAAATCAAATTTTCCATACGAAATAAGCGTTAAAAAGGAAAGAAATATATTAAAAAGTAGTTTTCTTTTAAAAAATTTGTATATGCCACGCCTATTTAAGGTAGGCGTTAACACTTTTAAATCTTTCAAGCCTTAGTTTTACCTATAAAATATGCTTAAAGGTAAAAAATACATTAAAAGTGCTTGATTTTAAATATGTTGAACTTACCACGCCCATTTTTAGGTGGGCGTTAAAATCTTTACATTCATTTAAACTCAAATTTATAGCACAAATACTATGTCTTATGCTTTAAGCAGAAAGAAATTTGTCAAACTATGTCTACATACATAACATACATAATTGGCCATTACAACCCTTCGTCAGGATTACGGCCTAGCTTCTCAACACCACTCATGTTGTGTGCGTTAATTTTATACATGAGTGGCGGGACCTACAGTTTAAAGTCGACAGATTTTTTGAGAAGCTTTTCATGGTAATTTTTACTCTCAGAGTTTTTGCCAGAAATCTGCTGAGAGGAAGTCGCCGAAGAAATACTTTTTGTATTTTGTTTTTGATGTCTGGCCTGGGATTCGAACTCGGGCCTTTCGTCTAAAAAGCCAACACACTACCTACTAGACCACGGCGACTTCAAACTATGTCTGATTTTAAAAATTGTTGATTGCCACGCCTTTATTAAGAGGGCACAAATTAAACCCTTAAAAATTACAATTACATTCTAAAATTAAACAATAACAGTGTTGAATACATTAAATTTCTTATCGCAATAGAAGAAGAGTGAAAAAGTCTTTATTTATATGCCCTCAACTGAATTTGCTTATGCCCTTTGCCAATAGTTTAATAAAATTTGCTTTTAAATGCACTTGACGTTGGTATAAATCCTCTGCACACACACACGTATACAGAGTAAAGTGATGCACGGGTGTTTGTAAATCCAACAACATTAACACTTACTTTCGAACATATACACGCACACATACCACCGTATGTATCAGAAAACGGCAGTCTAATGCGTTTGGGGTATAATATGCGAGAGATTGTAGAGTAAACAACACCCCCGGGGGTACACACAACAATATGGCAGAGAGACAATAACAATATTAAGCCTTAAAACATTAACATTTTACTCTTGTTATACGCGCTCACTCTCTACCACTCTCCACCACTCTCTCTCTCTCTCTCTCACTCTATTTGACTTTAAATTCCTGCTTTTATTTGTTTATTTAAGTTGCTCTTCAATGTTGCTAAAGACATTAAAACACACACAGAGAGAGAGAAAGAGTAACAAGTGTAGGAATGCAATTTTTCATTGATTCACTCAGAGTTACGCGTTTTACTCATTCAAATGCTCATTAATTTATTTTGTGAAACAAGAAAGAGAACAACAGCAACAACAGCACAAACATAAATAAAAACGGGAAAGTAAAAGAAATGTTCCTCTCAGTCGTTTATAACTGTGACTTGCTCTCACTGGCATTAACACTTGCAATACACTGTAGTTTACAATGTTTATGCATAAACAGACAAACACGCACACATACATGAACCACTTATCCATGAGAGAGAGTGATAGAGACAGAAAGAATAGGTGTGTGTGTGTATAACTGTATGTTGATGAAATTAATGGTTTTCTTGCTTAAATGCATAACATTGCTTTAAGCATGCATGCATGATGCTTGCCTTTCTTGCCATTGTTATAGGGGAGAGTGACTCGTACATGTTGTTTATTATTGAGGCTGTTATTATTGTTGTTGTCGTTGTATTCATTCCCGTTCCCATAGCCGAGCCAGACAACAACGAGCACTTGATTGCAAACTATTAACACCATTAAAGTAGGAAAAAAATGAAAGGGGAACGACGCAAGAAATTTAAATAATTCCCGCATGAATTAAAATATTTTTCCTCTTCAACGTCTTGTTTACGTTCTCATCTCTTTCACTCTCTCTGTCTCTTTCTCTGCTCCTTGCTCACTCTTGTTAGCATACTTCATGCTATTCTAAGTACTTTTAACAATAAGAGGAAATTGTATGAGAGAATGAAAACGAAAAAACAAACACGACGACATAACGACAGCATAAATTTGTTAACATTTACACATACACACACAGCCACGCATAAATACACAACAAAAGAAAACTGCACTCCAAGCTCTTATGCCAAGACACACATACACACACACACGCATATGCATTCGAATACTGTGCTTTACTGTTTTGTAAGAGACATTTAAAGATGGTGTTGATGATAAACAACTACTGGAGACAACAACGGCAGCAGCAGCAGCAGCAACAACAACAACAACAACAACAACAACAATAGCAGCAGCAATGAACGAAGAAAATACTTAAAAGAGGCTGTTCTGACTATGAAAGCATAAGTAGAGAGTAAAAGGAAGAATAAATTAAGTTGTTGAGAATATATGGCACACAAATACAACAAGAAGAAAACGGAGTAAAAAATAAAAGAAGAGTGGAGTTCCTTTAAAGAGAGATGCTGGTTTTACAGTTAAAGTACATAAAGAAAAGGGGAAACCATTAAATTTCAAAATTAAATAAAGTACCTTTCAAATAAAGTAAAATGTACCAAGAATTACTTAAAATTAATTAAAATAAATTGAAATAAACACTGCAAAATACAAAAATTAATACAATAACAAATCGACATTCAAGGTTCTAGAACTTGCCACATATAATGTCGACCATCACATAGAAGCAGCACTAAGAATTAAGAAGAAAAATCTCAACAAATCAACACAAAGTTTGTAGAACTTGTCACAGGATATGCAAAACCATAAAGAATACCAATTAATAACAATAACAAATCAACAGTAAACTTCTCGAAGTTGACAAATCGAAAATAAATCATGTATAAATAGGACAATAGGTTATCGTTATCAGTATGTAGTAGAAATAGGCAGGAACATTGAAGCATTGTTGTATTAAAACCGTGAAATTTGGTCTTTGTAGTAAAAGAACAGTGTTATCAATTAAAGAGCGTTTAAAACGGCTCAAATGCAAGAGAATGGATACACTTGGATCACGCATGGCCCATTGTTGTACCACAGTTTTTTAAACGTCCAAAAATATTGAAACTAAAACAAAATTCTGGGTGCCGTGGTAGTCTAGGTGGGTAGTGTACTAGGCTATTAACGTGAGGGTCTTGGGTTCGATTCAAACCAGAGACCCTGGTCTGTTGCACTACACCAAGCATAAATTCTAAGTTACTCAGTTACTCTTACTTTAGATCAGTGAGATTCTTTGAAGCCCTAGTGCATCGTTCTTTCACGACATAAGGCTAGGCATATACCTACGAGGTAAAGAGTAGTTTCTTCCTCTTACTTAAAATATACTTTTTGAACTTATTTTTTTCTTACTTAAAAAGTATTCTTTAAACATACTTTTTTCTTACTTAAAAAGTACTTTTTACTTTTTGCTTTTTTTTTCTTGTTTAAAAAGTACTTTTTAAACTTACTTTTTTCTTATTTAAAAAGTACTTTTGAAACTTACTTTTATAAAAATACTTTTTAAGCGTACTTTAAGTGATTTTTAAGAAAGAAAAATTGAACTCCCATGCATTAAATTAACTTTTTAAATTGATTTTATGAAAAAAAAACAAAAACGAATCATAGAAAAGTACTTTCTTGAAACAACGAAAGTAAAGCACTTTTAAAAACTGCAATAAACGAGTATTTATTTATTTTTTAAAGGTATAAAATCCAAACAAAAAAGCTTTTTAAAAAAATACTTTTCTGAAAAAAGTACTTTTTTACAGTACTTTTATTAAAATACTTTTTAAAGGTACTTTTTTTACTAAATTAGGAGTTTCCAATAACACAAAATTCAGCTATTAAATTATTTTTTTTAAATTTTTATAATAAAACAAAAAAACAAATATCCTCGAAAAGAAACTTTTTTCGCGGTTTAAAAAAAGTACTTTTTCATTTGTTTGAAAACCGTAAAAAGTACTTGTCAAAATTTAATTTTAAATATACTTCTTTTCATTTTTATTTAGTTAGTAAAACTACCTTCTTCGTATTTCTTTATGCCTTAATAAAAATGCCACTTTTAAGATCCAAAAATACCTCTTGTTTACCTCACACGAAGAATATTTTTTTTGGGAATATTGAAGAGAGTATTGTTGTCTTGCAAAATGGAAATCAAATTTCCCTTTCATGTCAAAAAGTTTGAAGCTGAGTGTTTTGCCTGTATTTTGTATTGCTAATGCTGTTGAAATGTCTGCCCATCATCATCCTAAAACTGTCAAACATTCATTCCTTAAGTCAGTGCATTCATTCATGCCAAGCATTGCACATTCCATTCCATTCAGTCATTTATTCCCCATTCATTCATTCATTCTTTTATTTATTCCCAACCACCACTTGCATGTCTAAATGTCTTACGGTTTGTGTGCGTGTGTGAGTGTGTGCCTGCCAGCATATTTGTTATTATATTTGATGGTATTGTCCCCGTTGTTGTTATTCTCTATACACAATGCATATATCCTGTTAGATGAGTCACACTGAGAGAGAGAGAGAGACGAAATGCAATCAACAAACCGACAAGTAAAAGGCATCATCAAGCAAAAGATAAAGTTAAATTGTCATGTGAAGATAAACAGCATTTAAAAGTACTTTACAAACGCATACACATACATACATGCATACATACGTACATATACATATATTGCATACCTATGTATATAACAGTATAAAGCTTAAATCTCTTTACTTTTAAACAACAAGTCAGTAGCAAAAGAAACAAAGAGAGATAGGGGGAGGGAGAGAGAGAAGGAGAGTGAGAGCAGGAGCAATAGTAACAGTGAGAATGGGCGTTAAAACAAAGACAAGTGGGTTGTTGTGGATATAGAAATGACATGAACAAGTGCAAGAAAGAAAAAGAGAACAGACGCACACATACTCATATGGCTTTAAGTGATAAATTAAATAGTCACAAACACACACACACACACACGCACACTTATCATACACACATGTACTAAATTCAACATTTTATTGTTAAACATTCTCTGTTTCTTCTTATCACGAACACACACACACACATGCTTACCTGTTTGCCAAGTGTTTGGATCTTTATTTGCTGCTCCATATTTTCTTTATTAAAACGTTTAAAGCGTAAAAACAGAAAACAAAACGAAAAACCAGTTTTTCTAATGCCATTTCGGTTGTGTAAAATGCATTATTTTGAGAAATCTCTCTCTCTCTCGCACACTCACGAGAAACTTTAATTTTAGGTGTGCATGTGTGTGTACCCATATAACGTACACAGTTTTTAAGTGAAAATCATTTATTTGTTGTTTCTTCTTCTTCTTCTTCTAAATGCTTATCAAAGAAACTATGAAAGTTTACATAAGTATGCGTGTGTGTATGTGCATAAAAGCTAAACCATAAATACCACACTGTGCTCAACATTACGCCATAAGAAATAAAGCTTATTGGGTTGGGGCAAAAGAACAACAACAAAATAATTTAAAAAATTAACAATAAAAAAAAACTATAAGGTTTGCAATGGAATGCATGCTCATACCGAAATTATGCTATAAAAATTGAATTATTGGGTTGGGGAAAAAGTTACATAAAAATTACTTCTTATGATTTTATTTCTTAAAATTTTTTCCTATTCCACATAACATAGCTTAATATTCTCGACAGCATATAATAAAAAATATATATATTGGGGAGGGGAAAATTTTTTTCTTAACACTTTTGTTAAGAAATTGCCGTAAAGAATAAAAACAAATGATTATTGTCTGGAGGAAATAGTACAAAGAATCTATTTAAAATGAGATGTGTTTTAAAATTTATTCTTATCAACAAGACAGGGTTGATAGGATGTCAATTTAGCGGTTTTAAAATATTTGACTTGATTTACAGCCTTCAGCGATATCCCAGGAGGCTAATTAAATGACGACATGCCTAGGCAAATATGCCTCAAGAATCTCATGTTTTGGCGACATCAATTGGTCACCTAGTTCGTGCGATTTGACGCCGTTAGAGATACTTTTTCTTTCTCATAGAAATATTCTCCTCTTAGAAAATATAACAGTTTAGGCTATACCACTACACACACAAACACTAGCACATGCAAGCATGTATATATGTACGTGTGTATGCATGTATTTATTGCTTTTAAACGTGTTGAGAAAAAGTTCTTTTTTTCTCTTATTTTTCAATTTGCAGCAGAAAGAATGTGTTACAATAACAAAAACTGCAAACGAATAACAATAATAACGAGTGAGAGGGATGGACAGAGAGAGAGAGAGAGGGAGAGAGAGAAAAAAGCCAAACAATACTTGTCGGTTAAAGGTGTGAGCCAAACGTCACTTGAGGCAAAATTATGCGTGCCAAGTGTGTTGCTTAGTTAGGATGCAACAAAAACTTTCTCTTTTTCTCCTCCTTTTCTCTCTCTGTTCTTTTTGTAATAAAACCCACAATAGATTGTTTTTCGTTATACACATGCTATATAAATGTGTATGTTTATATATGTATGTGTATAGAAGAGTGTTTGTGTCAGTGATGTGTGAAATAATTTTTTGAAAATTTTAATTCCCTGCCATTTTATGTTTAGAAAACACACAGAAAAAAATAAGAACGACAACAGCAACCTAAAAGTATGCAATGATTTTTCATTATAAACATTCTATTTGCGTTGTTGTTGTTGTCGTTGTTGATGCGCTTGTCGTTTAAAAAATCTCACACACACACACACACACACTTGCATCCAGTGTAGCATAGTTATATACAACATCGCAGTAATCGATAGAGAGCGGCAGCAAGAGTACATGCATGCATGTACATACATATGTATGTATGCTTAGGCAAGGCATGTGATTGCACTTTAGTGTGTTTGTGCCTGTGTATGTGTGTTTGTTTATGTCAAGTATTCACTTACAGCCTGTTAAACACTCAATGAAAAACAGTTTAGCAACAAAAACAACAGCAACGGCAACAACAATTACCGACAACTTTCATGTACTTTTTGAATAAATTTTACAAAAATAAACTCTTGCTCGCATCCATTCCCCCTCACCACAATCCACCTCATTATAACAGAGCACATCTTAGTAATGCATTTACGTAAATCTGTGCATACTTATGTAAGCATATGTGTGTATGTATGCATACATTTTAATGTGAATTTATTTCTTAACCACATAATTTAACTCTTAAATTAAGTCTTAAACTAAACCTAATGCGCTCTTCTTCCCCTCCCCTCTTCTCTCTCTCTCTCTCAGCATCGTTTTGCTTCCCTAAGTGTTTATTCTTTTTTTTTTTTTTTGTGTGTGTGTGTGTCTGTGTTTGTCAAGTGCAACGTTCTTTTTCTTTCTCTGGTTAAATTAGCCTTAAATTGAGATTATTTTGTGGTTGTTGGTTGCGTTTTTTCTTGCTCTTCTTCTTCATCCTCTGTTTTTTACTTTCAAGTGATAAATATTCATAGTTTAGCTACACTTTAATGAAATTACATTGAATTCAAGACATGCACACATACACTTACACAAGCGCATTCAAATACTAATTTAAAGCTACAAAATACTTATGCATGCAGCAGCATTAATAACATCAACAGCACACTGCCGAAATCACTGCGTTAAAACCGCAAGAAATTTAATTTCATTAAGAAACCTCATTGCCCTCCAACCATTTGACACTATACGCCCTCCGTCTCTAACGACTTTAGCAAACGATATTTCAATAAAAAAAATTGAAATTAAATTCTTTTAATGCCATTAAATATCAACATAAAACATTACAAAAAATGGAATTAAAATGTGGGCCTCAGAATACAATTTTCATGGCAGAGGCTGACTTCAACACTATCAGACAAAAAAAAATCGTTTTCAGACAAAAAAACACCACAAAAAATTTGGCCTTCAGACAAATGCATATTAAAAGTAGATCTTCTATGGAAAAACAATTAATTTCAGTCGTTAAACGAAATCTTCCGACAGTTTTAGTTTTCAGACAAAGTCCGCCAAACACCTTATTACAGTAATTCAGACAAATTTCTACACATACTTCTATTTTCTTATCAGAGAAATTCTTATAATTTTTATTTATTTTTCCTTTCCTTCCCTTAGACATGCTATATCGTCAGACAAATTTCTGTAGAAATTTCTTATAATCAGACAAAAATATTTTATTTTCAGACAAATTTCTGTAGAAATTTAGAAACATATTTTATAAACAATTCCTATCATCATACAAAATTCTAAAGAACTTCTTATCATCCGACAAATTTCTGTTGAAATTCTTTCATGGCCGACAAACTTGTATGTATAATTTTATAGACAGTCATGTTTTTATAAACAATTCTTATCATCATACAAAATTCTAAAGAATTTTTCATAGTCCGATATAATAATCAGACAAAAATATTTTATCTTCAGACAAATTTTTTAAGAAATTTTGAAACATATTTTATAAACAATTCCTATCATCATACAAAATTTTATTATCCGACAAATTTGTGTAGTAATTTGTTAAACCAGATAAAAAATATATCTTCTGATAAATTTTTGCAGAAATTTAGAAAAAAAAATTATAAACACTACCTATCATCATACAAAATTTTAAAGAATTGTCAGACAAATTTCTGTAGAAATTTGAGACCAAAATTTTTTATAATCAGACAAATTTCAGTAGAAATTTTTTTCTTTCCTTTTGTTTGACATGTTATATATCCAGACAAATTTATGTAGCAATTTATTATAATCAGACAAAAAAAAATTATCTTCAGACAAATTTGTGTAGAAATTTAGAAAAAAAGTATAAACAATTCCTATAGTCATACAAAATTTTAAAGTAGTTTCTAACATTCAACAAATTTCTTTCCATCAAATTTGTATGGAAATTTTTTTATCGTCCGACAAATTTGAAAATGAAAACTTCTATGTACAATTCTTATCATCATTCAAAATTCTAAAGAATTTACTACCATCCGACAAATTTCTGTTAAAATACTTTCGTGTCCGACAAATTTGTATGAAATTTTTTTATAGACAGCCAAGTTTTTATAAACAATTCTTATAATCAGACAAATTTCCAAAGAAATTTTGTCGTCCCTCAAATTTGTATGGAAATTTTATTATCGTCCGACAAATTTGAAAATGAAAATTTGTAGGAACAATTCTTATTATCATTCAAAACTCTACAGAATTCATTATCGTCCGACAAATTTCTGTTAAAATACTTTCATATCCGACAAATTTGTATGAAATTTTTTTATAGATAGCCAAGTTTTTAAAAGCATTTCTTATCATCAGACAAATTACCATAAAAATTTTGTCGTTAGACAAATTTTTTGTAAATTTTATTATCGTTCGACAAATTTGAAAATGAAAACTTCTATGAACAATTCTTATCATCATTCAAAATTCTAAAGAATTTAGTATCATCCGACAAATTTCTGTTAAAATACTTTCGTGTCCGACAAATTTATTAACAATTTTTTTTATAAATTGCAAAGTTTTCATAAACAATTCTCATCATCAGACAAATTTCTAAAGAAATTTTGACGTCCGGCAAACTTGTATGGAAATTTTATTAATCGTCCGACAAATTTGAAAATGAAAATTTCTATGAACAATTCTTATCACCATTCAAAATTCTAAGGAATTCACTATCGTCCGACAAATATCCAATCCAAAACATTAACTGTTATAGAAAAACCCGATTGAAATAGAAAATATTTTAGCTCAGACAGATATTTTTTCTTAACTAAATCTTGACCCAGTAATTTGTGTGATTATGTTTAAATAATACCGTTTGGATAGTTTAATAAAGCAACAACAACAACAAAAACAATGTTAAATAAAATGTTCTTGAAATTTTAATTCCATTTGTGCCAGTTTCTATGCGGTCTACCTCGCTCTCTCTCTCTCTTTTTCTTTCTCTTTCTGTGTCATCTCGCGCTCAATGTCTATTTGATTGTCTTCTCTCTCAATTATTTTGTGTTGAAATTGTCTGTGATTATATTTAACAACGTATTGTTGTTGTTGTTGTTGTTGTTGTTGCTGTTATTATTTGAATAAATATGCTGGCAATATATGCACTTGTTGTCGGCATTTGTAAATATTTGTGTTGGCATCATCATCATTATACAATATTATTAATAATCATACATAATTATTATCATTATAATGATGATGAAGATAATAATGATGACATCATTTTGGCTTATGACACACACTCTTGCTCGATTAGTAGCTTCGCAAAATAATTAAATTTTTGGAAAATTGTTTTTTTTTTAAGATTTTTCTTGTCTATTCCATTGGCCATTGGTATGGCCATGAGATG
The DNA here is from genome assembly GCA_930367235.1 of Sarcophaga rosellei. Lineage (NCBI taxonomy): Eukaryota > Metazoa > Arthropoda > Insecta > Diptera > Sarcophagidae > Sarcophaga > Sarcophaga rosellei. The sequence goes on along the minus strand of OV884020.1, from coordinate 5,272,532 downwards.
TCGTCGGTCGTTTGGTCAGTCTATTGGTCTTTTTGGTCGTCTGTTGAAATTCTGTTGGCAACCAGAGAACAAAAACCACAAGAAATTAAACAAAAAATTACAGAAAAAATAAATTTTAATATTCAAAATGTGTGAGGGGAGTGTGTGTGTTAAAAAGTGGGATTCTTTTGCCAACAACAGCAACAGCAATAGGATAAATGGCCGAGAAAGCACAGACACAGAAACAGAGCCAGACGGACGGACGGACGGACTGAATTAAAATGAATGGCCCGTAGAATTAATGTTGAAATAAACAAGTGTTAAATACAACAACAGCAACAACAAAATGTGAAATTTTTCAAAAATTAATTAACACAACAGGATACCAAAACAAAATAAATAGAAAAACCCAGGCCAACAAGGATATCAAAGGACAAACGACAAACCAATAAAAACATACAACAACAGCAACAACAAAGTATAATGAATTACTTTATTAAGAGGGATTCAATTTAATTTGTCACATAACGTCTACAGAAAAATGTTGTGGGGCTAGACAAGGAATTAAAAAAAATTGTCTGATAAAGACAAAACAAGCAATAGATTTTCTATGCAAATTAAGTCTGACAATTAAAATAATTCTGTGGAAAAGTGTGTTGCGATTAAAAATTTCCATTTCCAAATTTGTCGGACGATCAAAAGATTTCCATACAAATATGTCGGACGATCAAAAAATTTCCATACAAATATGTCGGACGACAAAATTTTGTTGGAAATTCTCTGACAATTAAAAATATTCTATGGAAAAGTGTGTCGCCATTAAAAATTTTCATTTCCAAATTTGTCGGACGATTAGAAAATTTCCATACAAATGTGTCGGACGACAAAATTTTGTTGGAAATTCTCTGACAATTAAAAAAATTCTATGGAAAAGTGTGTCGCCATTAAAAATTTTCATTTCCAAATTTGTCGGACGATTAGAAAATTTCCATACAAATGTGTCGGACGACAAAATTTCTTTGGAAATTCTCTGACAATTAAAAAAATTCTGTGGGAAAGTGTGTCTTGCGATTAAAAATTTTCATTTCTAAATTTGTCGGACGATCGGAAAATTCCATACAAATATGTCGGACGACAAAATTTCTTTGGAAATCCTCTGACAATAAAAAAATTCTGTTGGAAAGTGATTTTTAGTCTTCCTATTAAAAATTTTCATTTCTAAATTTGTCGGACGATCGGAAAATTACCATACAAATATGTCGGACGACAAAATTTTGTTGGAAATTCTCTGACAATAAAAAAAATTCTGTGAGAAAGTGTCCTGCGGTTAAAAATTTTAATTTCCAAATTTGTCCGACGATCAAAAAATTTCCATACAAATATGTATGTCGGACGACAAAATTTATTTGGAAATTTTCTTGTTGGACGTATTTATGGAAAATTTTAATGAGAGAGTAATTTTTTTGTCACAAAAATTTGTCTGAAGAAAGAATTTCTCCACGCAATTATTTGTCTGACGTTTGATTTCAAATTAATACAATTTTCTACAGAAATTTAATGCGTTCTTGACTATTCTATTTGAAGTTATTTCATACACGTACGTGTATGTATAAATGCATTCGAACGTATGTGTGTGTGTATGTTTAGATTCCTTTAATTCTTCTAAAAATAAACTTTTGCTTTGTGAATGAATAAATAATAAACGACAAAAGGAAGAGAAGCAATAATAATAATAATATCAGGAGAAAGAGAGAATTTCTTCAATAAATTCCTTCTTTACAATATAATAATTCCCATGAAAACATACGCTACAATACAAAATACATATGAAAACACACATATGCAATAAATTTTAATAACAATACATCGAAGATCATGAATAATGTCTTTATAAAATACAAGAAGAGAGCAGAGAAGCAAAGCGAAGAAGCAAAGAAATACGTACGAAAATCTATGAATAATTTTAATTGAATTGTTGTTATAGTTACCACTGACGTACATACATATTTCTATACATTTTTCTCTCTTTCTCTCTCTTTGACTCTTTGTATGTGTGTGTGCATAAGAATGTTTACATTAGATAGGTATTATTAAATATTTATCATACGTGTGTGTGTGTGCGTGTATAGAGGTAGGTGGTGGGTGGTAGGTAAGTACAAGACAATCCAAGTTTTCTTTTAAAAGTAACTTAAATGATTATAGGCATGTGAAGCGGAGAGAGAGAGAGAGTACAGGAGAGAGTGAGTATTATTGCTTTACTTATTTTATGTTTATTTTAATTGTACATGTTTCAACATGTTATTATTGTTACTGTGTTACTGTTCTTGTTGTCGTTGTTTAGTATTGTTTTAATTGCTATTATTCGTGCTACGCTGTATGTGTTTACTTCGTTTCGTTTTTTTTTCGTTTTGTTTTGTATTGTTTTCGAACAAGTATTGGTTAAGTATTCGTTTGGTTGTACTTTGCTTCCATATGGCCACACACGACATGTGTACTCATCATGTAGAGAGAGAGAGAGAGAATCGTGTTTAGCGGGTTCCGTTGCTGTGTTGCTGTTGTCTTATGTTTTGTTTATTCGTTTTTGTTGATGACAACCACAAAAACGCAAAATCTACAGCAACGACGACAACAATAATAACATTAAATGACAAACAAGTTATAAAACAGCCATAATAATAACAACAACAACAACATTAGCAATAAATGCAATAACATGCAAAAATAATAACGAAAATACATACATACATACAAGCAAACAGTATAAACAGCACCGTGTTCACATTTCAACATTGCCCAAAATGAGAAAGCACAACAACAACAACAACAACAAAATTCCTAACTAACTCACACCTATTCTGTGAGCCTACCACTGCCTCTCTCTCTCTATAACTCGTTCTCTGTTTGTGTGCGTTTTTTTTTCTGTTCTGTTCGGCAATAATAATTTTCACATGTGGGCCTAATTGGAAATTTAATTATTTTATGCGCTTATATTCCAACAGGACACACATACACATCAATACTTATACACCAAACACAATACACATTAGAATGCTTATAGTCAATGACATGTTTTAATGAGAGATGGTTTATGCTTGGATTTCTGCTTGTTTATATGTACCATATATATGTATGTATGTATGTATGTATGTATGTATGCATGTCGGTGTACGTGTATGAATGTATGCATTAAATTGTGTATGTTTGTTAGAAATTGGAGAATAAATTAGTTTCACTTGTTTAAGGTGACCAACTGCAGTAATTTTCAATGAAGGGTACTAATCTAAACTAATGAAGACTAGACTGCGCTTACGTGGCGCAAATCATTGCCAATAACAACGGCAGCAGAGAAGTCGATTTGTATTAAAGCCTTTCCACTCATCGTTCCACGACATGTAGGCCTGAGCAAATCTAAGTCGTTTCCCACCGCGTATCTTTGTTTATAGTGTCTTAGATTTCATTTTTTCGATTACATCGAGCGAATACTATTTAAAGCACGGGCAATAGATGCCACAGTAACTAAAACAACAAGTTTTTGCTAGACTTCACAGCTTGATAAGCGATTTTTAGTGGCATTATGTTGAATCTTTTCTTTCTGCCGATTTATTCTTTCGTTGTAGCTTTAAATCGAGGGTTTTTCAAATTTTTTGATAATTTCTTATCACTCTCTTGCAGAAAGCATTTATATTTCAGCAATTTTTCTATTAAAATATCCGGCTTTGCTTGAGATTATCGATTAAGATCTTTACGTTGCCATTTAAACGGTATTCTGAGCCTATTTTTCCTACAGTTTACTTTGGTTTTTCACATTTGTTGTTTTTTTAATAAAGTTTTCAAATTTAAGATAAAAAATTATTTTTTTCCACGGTAATATTCGACAGAAGAGAGACTGGCAGTTGGTCACCTTAATGTCATTGGCATTTAATAACAAAAATGCTTTTCTTCCGTTTGTTTTATGATTCTAAATGAATGAATTTGTTCTCTAAGTGTGTGTGTTCATGTGTGTGTATGTGTTTGAGTGTATGGTTATGCGAATCTAAATTATGCATGTACATTTATAAGTGCCAGTATGAGTGTGTGTGTGGTTATTTGTAAAAGCAAAAATTGTTGTCATACAATACATAACATAGACCATTTCAGACGGACATATACCAAATATTATAAAATTTTACATACACATATACACACACACATTTTTACGAAGTATGCATTCTTATACAGCATATGACAACACTTAAATACGATATATGCACGAGTATACATATACACACATACGAACTTACTACACACACGCAATACTGTCCTTAAAATATCAATTCTTTATACATTGTTAATTGCAATGCTCCCATGCTCTTGCTCTTGCTCTTACTCTTTCTCTTCCTCTCTATCACTCTCGGCTGGTGGTACATATAAATATCATACTATTCGTATATTTTTGTTCGTTTTTGTTTTCGTTTCTTTTGGGTAAAAGTTTTGTCATAAAAGGTGTTGTTGCTATTGTTGTTGTTATTGGGGAAGGCGAGAGTAACATTTCATTTTCGTCTCATTTTATTACAATTGTTTAGGGTGCTGTATGTTATGAGAGCGTGTGTATGCATGCATGCATGTGTGCTAAATAATGAGCAAAAATATGCTGGAACATTAAGTTTTACACACACTCGTAAACTCACACAAACGCTCTTTTTTACATGTTCTTGTTGTCTATGCATAGATAATAACCACTCTCATGTAAAATGGCGAAATCAGCAACAACAACAACAAGTCCGAGAACAAATAATAATTTTTGGAAAATTTTGTAAATTAACGTTTTATAGACAAAAACAATACACTCATAAACACAACAACAATAACAGCAACAACAACAATAATAAAATTGCTGTTAAACAAGCACTTAAAAACTCCGACCCATTTAAATCGAAAAAAAAATACCAGAGAATGCAAAACCACCATGCAAGACATTTAAAAAGAGCGAGAGAGAGAGAGAGAAACAGTGAGAGAAGGCGTAATAGAATAGCCTTAAAATGAAAAATTATAAACAATAAATGTAATAATTAATAAAATAAGACTTGCTAAGTATAAGATGTAGTAACAAGAGATCCTTTAACTAACAAAAGAAATTGGACGCCATTTTTAAACGTTCAGCGGTTTTAATTTGCCCCTTTGAAAGCCTGTTTAATAAGATTGGTTTACTTGAGGCCTTATTGCAGTGCTGATGTGCCATATTCAGCTTCTGAATGAACGAAACAATGCTGTCACGGTGATCACTGTCCCTGGTCTTCATTCTTTAATCGTTATTTAGGTTCATTGTTAGCATTTTTCATATTAAACAAAACAAAATTGCTTCTGTTTCAGTGTAACAATATCAGAACAATAAAATCATTGACAATTTTCAGTCTTCTATAAGGGGTTGTGGTGATAACATGAGAAAATTTTGCAAAATATTGCAAATGTTCTGTCCGCCATGAACTTCATTTTAAACTAGCTTTGTAGCTTAACTGGGTCGGAAAATTGCTAAACTATCAAAGAGATGTTTTTAATATGGAATCTCTGCTTTCGAACGATAGTTAGCTTGTGTCAAACGGTTGTATAGCAACCGAGTTATAGGCGGTTAAAGCCGTGTACTTCAAGGGCTTGCTTTTTACTACAACTCATGCCTGTAGGAGTGTTTAGTAAAGAAGAAGAAAAATGCATGTGTGTGTGTACAATACACCATAAAAAAATATAAACCAAACAAAGACAAGACTTAAATTATGTTCATAGACACACACATACCAATCCACCTACACACACAAAGCAGTAAGTAAAACAAAACAAAACAAAACACAGAGACATTAATTTACACTTTAAAAAACAAGTGTTCGCTGCTGTACACAAAACTTATTGTGATCATTTACAGTTAAAGAGCCGACCACAAAAGGGAGAGAGAGAGTTAGAAAATGGAAAGCGAGGAACGCCTTTAAATATTTCAGAACACACCATCACATAGCGTAGTTAAATACGGCGTTGGCTAGTGTTTGTTAGTGTTTTTTTTTTCTTTTCTATTTAAAGGCAATAAACATGTTTGTTGTTGTTGTTGTTGTTGTTGTTTTTGTCATTATTAATATAACATTTCTAGCGAAGAGTAATGATATCAGAGTGAGACAGAGGGAGAGAGTGAGAGAGTACCTGTGCATGTGTAAGTAAAATGTTTGCTTGGGTATAATATGCGGTAAGTTTTATTGCTTGTAAGGGAGGCACAGCACAGCAGCAAGCATTGGTTTCCCAAAAATATGAAACATTTATAGGTGCCAAGAAAAACACACACATATCTATACATACGTTAAATATATGTGTAAACATGTTCATGACTCTCTCTCTCTCTCTCACTCTTTAAACACCTACACATCAATAAAACTCATTGTTACACCGTTTTATAGCATATTTTTAGGTGACTGTTTGTACTATTATTAACAGAAAATGCTAAATATACCCCCCCCCCCCCCCCCCCCCCCAACCTTTTTTAAAATAAATTCTCATTTCCATATGCATTTACAAAACAACAACAACATAAAAACAGTAACAACAACGAAAAATCATTATAAACAACTGTGTTTATTTACTCATATTGTGTATCTCTTTTTGAATTTCAACCAAAAATTATCTGCTTGTTGTTCCACAGTATCTGTACTGGTATTTGCATAACTGTATGCAAATATGTACGAGTATGTATGTTTCTGTGTATGGGTGTGTGTTTCTATTAGAATAGATGCTTTCGTTTGATTGTAGATTTTCTTTTGTTTTTTTTTTGTTATAAACATTTTAACAAAAGACATTTTAGAGATAATTATTTAGCGAAATAATATACAACAACAAAAAACAACACTAATAACAACAACATAAAGAGCTTAAAACCATATAATCAAAGAGAGAACGTTGGCACAAAACAAAAAAACAAATGAGGTCTGTTAACAAATGAACAATTTGGTGGATATGAATAGAGAATGCATGAGTGAAATAAAATAAATAAACACACAGGCATACACACACACAAAAGAGACAAAAGAAAACAATACCAAAGCAATTATGGCATTAGGGAGCAACGAAAATATGTAGAACATGAAAATGCTTTTTTCCTAACGAAATATGTACATTGGATTTTGATTCAGCTGCAAGTTAATTTTTTTTTTGAGACTTCCTCTCTCTAGTTACTACAAGGGCTCTGAGAGTAAATAAACAATTTCCAAGAACAGCTTTTCAAAAATCTATTGTTTGGATTCGACTTTAAACTTTCGTTTCGCCACAACATGGGAGGTATTGGGAAGCTGACTAAAGGATTGCAATGAACGATTAAGTCCCCTCTCAGCAGTCTTCAAGTAAAATTACTGGGGGTAGGTAACTGATATGAACAAATTTCAGAAATCATTCGCTTGAATTAGATTCTTGGCATGAGAGATGCCAGGTAAATTCCCGATTAAAGCATTTAAACTGCCAATAATCCATGAATGGACGGACATAAGTACATACCTACATATGTATGTAATTAAGGAAAATATATATTCATAACATACATACATACATAATTGGCCATTACAACCCTTCAGTCAGGATTACGGCCTAGCTTCTCAACACAAATAAAAATTAAAAAAAACTCCTTCTCAAGATATTGAAATAAAACTCTTTTACGAGTCTTAAAATAAAACTCTTTCACGAATTTTAAATAGAACTCCCATACGAGTTTTAAAATAAAACTCTTTCAAGAGCTTGAAAATGAAACTCTGATGAGTTTTAAATAAATTTCTCTCACAAATTTTGTAAATAAATCTTTCTCATGATTTTTAGAATAAAACTCCCTCATCAATTCAGGATAAAACTCCTCATCAATTCAGGATAACACCACCCATCAATTCCCGCATGAGAATCCTTATTCAATAAAACTCTCACATGGCTTTTAGAATAAAACTATCTTATGTGTTATGAAAGGAAACTCTCTCACGAGTTGTAAAATAAAATCTTCGCTCGAGTTTTAAAATAAAACTCTTTCATGAGTTCGAGAACATAAAGTTCTTTTACGAATTTTAAACTCTTTTAGGAGTTTACGAATTTTAGAAGCTCAACAGAAAGTTGTTACTATAAGCAGCATACCTACGCGTAGGAGAAGTGTATACAGAACGCATGCTGAGTTATTGTTCGTTCTGAGATCTCTTCTGATAAAATTTTAATTCATTCGTTAATATTGTGAAGTAATTTGTTTTTTATTAAAAAAAAAACGAATGTATTGTATGAATCTCACAAAAAATATCGTTTTAATTTTATAATGAGATTATTTTAAGCCATTTATGCTCAATAACGACAACAACAACAATAATAAATTCATTATAATTAGTGTATGATGCATTTACGCTGTGCATTACGATATGAAAAAATGTGATTAACAAAAAAGCTTATATTTAAACAAAAAAAAAAAACAAAAAAGAATATTGAGGACAGCCCACAAAAAAATAAAGCTCTTTCAGGAGTTTTTAAAATAAGACTCTTTCAGGAGCTTTTAAAATAAAACGCTTTCAATAGTTTTAAGAATAAAGCTCTTTCATGAGTTTTTAAAATAAAGCTCTTTCAGGAATTTTAAAAGTAAAACTCTTTCAGGAGTTTTTAAAATAAAACTCTTTTATGAGTTTTAAAAATAAAGCCCTTTCATGGGGTTTTAAAATAGAACTCTTTTATGAGTTTTTAAAATAAAACTCTTTTATGAGTTTTTAAAATAAAGCCCTTTCATGGGTTTTTAAAATAAAACTCTTTTGAGTTTTTAAAATAAAACTCTCAGGAGTTTCAAATTTTAGTAAGATAATGGTTTACAACGCTTACAGAAAATTATCCCAGTATTCACTGACGAATCGTGGTCACAGGAAAATGTGCGAAACGAGCTGAAACAGAAACTACCGCCGTGCGAATCTGTGATCAGAGTATAACGATACCCAATTTTTGCAGAAACTTAAGCGATCATTTGAATTTGCCATAGACTAGCAAGCTTATTAGACGAGAGCCTATGGTTCAAATCCCAACTCAGACAATTCGAACAATATGAAATATGAAAAAAAAAATATTGCTTTCAGTGACTTCCTCTCAGCAGTCTCCTGGCAAAAAAATTCTGTTGAAAGTGGAATAAAATTGCAATGAAAAGTTTTTCAAAATTTGTCGTTCGCTGTCGATACGACCGATCTTTATTGAACCTCCGCCGTCCAATACTTATTGTGGCATATTTTTTCACACAAAATTTTTTCATGCTTACTCCTTAACTTAATTATTTTTTAAGGTATTTTTAAATAGAATTTAAAGTTAAATTTTTTTTTGTAACTCCGAGTCAATATAATGAAATTCATTGTGTTTTGTAATCGAATTGAATTGGAATTGAATTGTTGAAATTGCATTGAATTAAAATGTAAATTATTATTAACTTTTTTTCGTACAATTGTTGTTAAAATAAATAATTTCCCAATTATGGCATAAATTAATAAAAAGTGAGGCTTATATGTACACACAATATTTGCGTCTCTTTTTTGCCGCATTATTTTCTTTTTTGTGTTATTTTATGGCTCATCAAGTAGAAGATACAAATTCAATAGAATCATTGGAATAAAAAAAACACAAAAATCTGTGGAAAAAAGCCTATTAAAATACAGTTAAAAACAACAATAAAAACAATCAAACAATAATAATAATAGAAGAAAATAATAATAATAATGGATGGATGTACAGACATACAGATGGAGCCCATCATTCTAAATAAGTATTGTGGAATTAAATTGAGGTTTATAAGCCATTCTATGCAGCAATTGGCTTTTAAGCACGTTTTTATGGTCAATTTCAACGCGGAAAAACAACAGAACGCACGCTCTTCAAATCCGCGTGGAGAAAAAACCCTTAAAAGTTTGTAAAAAAAATTTGAAATAATTAATGAGTGTTTCAAAAGTTATAAGTAACGGTAATTAAAAAGGATTAAACAAGGCTCAAAGCATATCAAACATGTGTTCAAAGATTAAACAACGAGACAGACAGTTGAGTTTAATTTAAAAAAAAAGAAAAGAAACAGGAATTTTTCAAAGGATTTCAAGACTCGATATACGTCGCGATTATTTCCAAAAAAAAAAAAAAAAAATGACGACTTAAATCGAAACGACTTTGCGTAACTTCTGAAAATATTCACTAAACATCGGTTTTATCTCTTCTGTGCATGTAGAAATCGCGAGGGAGTTTTATTCCAAAACTTGTGAGGGAGTTTTATTCCAAAACTCGTGAAAGAGTTTTATTCAAAAACTCATGAGGGAGTTTATTCCAAAACTCGTGAGGAAGTTTTATTCCAAAACTCGCGAGGGAGTTTTATTCAAAAACTTGTGAGGGAGTTTTATTCCAAAACTTGTGAGGGAGTTTTATTCCAAAACTTGTGAGGGAGTGCTATTCTAAAACTCGTGAGGGGGTGTTATTCCAAAACTTGTGAGGGAGTTTTATTCCAAAACTTGTGAAGGAGTTTTATTCCAAAACTTGTGAGGGAGTTTTATTTCAAAACTTGTGAGGGAGTTTTATTCCAAAACTTGTGAAGGAGTTTTTTTCTAAAATTCGTGAGGGAGTTTCATCCAAAAACTCGTGAAAGAGTTTTACTCGTAAAACACGTGTGGGAGATAAACATCCCTTCTTTCTGCCGCGTACAATTCTGTACATTTGCTTTGATGTGCAGAGATAAAGACTTACTCTTCAAATACTTTGAAGAGTTGAAAGACTCCCACATTGCTTCTTCATTGTAATTCGATATGGATTGCTTTTTCTATGAATTCATAAAAACTAAACCAAGCCTATCGCAAAAACCGCACACAATGTCTCCAGTGAAGCACAAAGAACTTTGCTTTGTTTTGTTCACTTTTTGCGGTGAAACACCGCCTCAAAGACTCTATTCACGATGATGGTTTTTGTTCTACTATGTCAAGCACAGTTTAGGTAGCATCATCCCACATAAAAAAAAAACATATGGGGGTTCCCCTCTCCCCTCTTGTCTTTTTATTGTAATGAATTCACACGAAGGGGCTTTAAGCCGTCATCTATGCAAAGATTCGATTGACATTCATTATGCAGTGGGGAGAAGAAAAATAAGGGAAAATTCTTGGCCTTTCCTTATGTTATTTGATCAATTTGAAGTATTTTACAGAAAATTTGTTTGGATTGTTAATAAAATTCTTGCATACTTGAAGGCTTATGCAGGATAAATGACGTCATTTCTCTATTGTGATACTTTTGTTGCAGTCCTTTGCAACTGTTTAAAGAAAACCTTAACATTTTATAACACAAATAATAATTTTGTGCATAAATTTTGTTAAACTTTCAACAAGATTTCTTTTGTTTATTTCTCTCTCTCTCTCTCTCTCTCTCTCTCTCTTTACCTCTGTCTCTCTCTCACAGAGCAAAGATTAGTTTTTAAATCTTTAAAAGTTATTTTAATATATGAAACTAATTCTCTTTGTTATTGTTATTGTAATTGTTCTATTTGAATTTAATTCTAAACAAAAATTAAAACAAAATTTATTCAAGAGAGAGAAAGAGAGAGAGATGGTAAATGAGTGTGTGTACGTGCGTATATTTCTAATTAATTTCAAAATATTATTTCGAACAATAAAGATTATTAAACATTCATTGTAAATGTTTATTTTCTTCCACACACAATCTATTGTTCGGAGTAGTGAAACTTTATTATTCTATTATGCTGTTGTGTGATACAAAATAAATTTAATAAATTCAGACAATTTTTACAATTTTAAATAGCCATTCTAACTATTACAATATTTAGAATAATTGTGACCAGTTTATAGGTCAATTGCAAATCATAAGAATTAATTAAAATTCATTGTCTAAACAGAAATTGTTAATAATTTACGTGTTTTATTAAAGTAAGAAAAATTCAACTTCAATTGAAAAGAAAATTTCGAACAATGAAAATGGCTGCAAAATTATCTACAAACCATGTGAAACTTAGCTTTAACACCCAAAAATTGATTTTCAAACATTTTAGTACATTTTTGAAATTTTCGAAATTGAGTTCGAATTTTCGAACTTCAGAAAAAAATATGAAAAATTGTTAAATACGAAGAAAAATTTACTTCACTGTATTTTTTGTAGAGCTAAATCATGAAACAATGTGTGTTTGCTTATTTTTAATCATTCGAACATAAGTTCGAATTTTCGAACATTAGAAAAATTTCAATATTTTTTTATTTAAAGCAAATGTACAAAAATTTTAATAATTTTAAACGATATAATATATAGAAATTTGTAATATTTTCAATGTTTTACTTACTTTTTTATAAAAAATGTATTTTGAAAATCAACAGCTTGTCTGGAAAGATAAAAAATAAAAATTTTTTTTATTAATTTAAACAATTTATGAAATAAACTTAGAAAATTTGAAATCAAAATTCTTTTACTTGACTTTCGACCTCCAAAATATGACATGTAATACGTTCACAAATAGTTAAAGTTTATTTACGAAAAACAATTCCATTTAATTTTCAACAATTTAATTTTAAACAAATAATTCATTTTACTTAAAAACAATGAATAAAATGTGCGAAAAATTAAGAAACAATAAAACAAAACAAAAAAACGAAAAATAATTCACTAGTAAACCAAGCAAACAAGCAATTACAAAAACCTGCATTCAGTTACAAGGTCAAGCTCAGTCAAGCAGAGCTTAAAAATGCTACAGCAACATTAGATAAGCCACTTAGCAGGCAGCAGCAGTTATAACTTTAAAATGCAATTGAAAATTGCATTAAATTTCAAATTCGAAAACAAGATACACAAACACAGTTGCACATACGGCGAGTACATAGTCACCGCAAATGAATTACATAAAAAAACATTAAATTTAACGCAACAGCTGTTTCAGCAAGTGGATTGCTTAGCTTTAAAGACATGAGGTAGAGAAGCGAGAGCAGGTATTAAACGCCTGCGCAACTTAAATAAAAGAAAACTTAAAAACAAGTCTTAAAACACGTCTCAACCACAACAAGCACTTGTTAGCTGGTTTGAATGTTAAACTTGGCTTAAATTTATTTACTTTATAAACCTTAACAATATCGTTAAAACAAACACACATACCTATGTACGATAGAAATGATGGAAATAATCACATCATAAAGAACAGGTTGTAAATGGTGTTTAAATAAGAAAAATTAATTAAAAAATAATATTTAAACAATATTTATTACAAAAAATATTCAAAAATACACTCAGAAAACCAAATTAAAAGAAATATTAATTTTCAAACATTTTCGAAGTTAAGTTAGAATTTTCGAAATTCATTAAAACCATGAAAAACTTATAAGAAATAACAAAATTTACTTAAATAAATAAAAAATAATACATTTAAATTGCAAATAAATTCGAAAATAGGTTTCAAAGTTCGAAAAAAAAGTTTTCGAACATGTAAAATAGTATAAAAACCTTTTGCAATTGGTACCAAATTTAGCAGCAAATATTTAGAAATCCGTTATACCATTTTAAACCCTTTTCGAAATTAACTTCGAATTTTCGAACTTCATAAAAACCATGAAAAAATGTTATGAAATAACAAAACTTTCTTCAGAAATCAAAAAAATTATAAAATTAAAGGAAAAAAATATAGAAAACTATTTTCGAACATCGAAAACAAGTTTACGAATATGGAAAATGATTTAAAACGTTTCCCAAATGGTCTTAGAGATCATATTGAACTACTTTGAAACATTTTCGTGAATTTCGAAATTAAGTTCGAATTTTCGAACATCAGCCAAAATGACGGGAAAATGATAAAAACAAAGAAATAAGCTGTATATCAAGCAAATAAAACAAAAACTCCAACTTTAAATATATAAATTCAACCTCTCAATCACAGTTGTTCTTGCAGTGCTTTTCTAATTTGTTTAAATGACTTGGTAAACAAAAAATTCAAATTAGCTGGGTTCAAAAGCAAAGAAAAAAAAAAATACGAAAGAAAAAACAATTCAAAACGAAACGAAACAGTGTAGAAATGTAAACAAGAAACAGCTGAGCTAAGCTAAGCTAAACTGAAATAAAATCGCCAGCCATTAAACAAAAAACAGATACCCCCTGCTAACAACTTATCATAAAAAATGTTTTAAAATAAAAAACAAAGCATAACGTAATTATTTATAAAGAAGTAGCGAAAATCAAAATAAATTGCCAACCATAAATTAAATTTAACCACTGAACCGCTAATGAAGAATCACCTGGCGAAACCAAAAAAAGAATTCACCAAAAAAAAAAAATGAATTTTTTAGCAGCTACTGCTTGCGCTGCTGTTTCTTCAGTTTGTAAAATAAACAAAAATCTTGAATAAATTCAAGAAAAGAAACACAAAAGAAATCCTTAAAAAAAAGCATTAAAAAAACGAAATTATGGACTATAATGATTGATACAAGGAATACAAAACTTTGCTTAAATTGTTCGGGGAACAAGTACACAAAAAACATACCCAATTTGTTTTCGAATATTGTCTAAACAATAGAAATTTTATCATAAATCATTAGGTTTTTGCGATGTAATTAAATTTAATTTAATTTTTTTGGCATTTTTAATGTTCGAATTTAATTTCGAATTTTCGAACATGGAAAACCATAACTCCTGTATAACAAATTGACCGGTTTAATGTAATTTTCTTCATTTTAAAGTACTTTTGCAATGTTCGAATTCGATTTTGAATTTTCGAACATTGCCGAAATATGTGAAATATCTCAAAAAGTGTTCGTTTTTTGTAAAATATGAAAGCTAAAGCATCTTTATCCTCTTTACATCCAAGAATACAATAAAATGTCAAGCCTAAATAAAGGAGCCTATTTCTTATCACTTTGTATCGTCTTATGGAAATTTTATTTTAATTTCGAAAATTCGTATTCGAAGATTTTCTTTAAATTTGTAGCATAACCATACTTTCTTTTTACAAAATTATCGATAACTTTATATTTCTTATACAAAAATGATCAAACTAACGATAACTAACAATATTCTCTATAAATCCACTGATAACCATACATTTTCTTTAAAAATATATCGATTACTGTATATTTTCTACATAAAATTATCGATAGGTTTACCGTCTACAAATAAAATTGTCGACTATCATTAATTATACATTTTCCATATACTTTCCTTTTTCTTCTTACAAAATTATCGATAACAAAAAAATTATCGTTTTAGAACTTTCGATAATTGACAATTTCCTGTACAAACCTAACATTTTCTTCAGAAATTTATCGATTAATATAGATTTTTTGTAAATACTTTCATCGATTACAATACATTTGATGTACAAATCATCGATAACTAAGTATTCAGCCGTTATCAATTAAATTTCGGAAATATTAGAAGTAACTGTGTGTTGCAATTACTGAACTTCATTTGGAAAGTGTGGCATTAGGCCTACCGCTTTCTAAACGAGAAGTAATTGAGTAAGACAGCACGGCAGATGCTAGTCCACTGTAGGCGCTGCACTGATAGTAGGGGGATGGTTATAATGCGATTTTTGCATAATTTGTCAATTTTCTCAATCCGTTTGAAAACCATAAACCAAAAAATAAGGCAGTGGCCTTCTCTATTGTCTTTAGATTTTCTCATGTCGTTTCCTTAATAATATTGTATTTCTTTCTTGCCATTTTTGCCATTCCTGAATCATATTTCATGTTCCATTGGGTCTTAAATCTAGCAAATGATATACGACAATGGCCTGTATTACTCTGTGTGTGTCTGTCTTACTGTCTTTATTTATTAGAGTATCATGAGTATTTTACTGCATTCGAAGGAGGCTATCGTTATCACACACATATGGGGAAAGAGTCTAAGAGTCTAGGCGTACATATGCACATAAGTAAGTCTGTATGTGTATGTACGTGTGTGTGGCATATAATAAAAGAATATTATTTCCATTTTTTTATTTTATTTTAATAATCATTCTTGTTTTATGTGCATATAAAAATTAATTTTGTTGTTGTTGTAATTTTATTGATTGACCATTACATTCGTTCTGCAACAACTCACATTATGTCTGGGGGGGGGGGTAATAATTTAAATTAAAAACCCCAGTAATAATGCTCTCTCTCTCTCTGCCCCCCTCCCCTGTACTCATATCCTCTATACAACAATAATGATGACGTTGACAAACAGTCAAAGTGTATGGCAAGGCAGTCAAACATGCAGGCTATACCCCTCGACTCTATACAGTCTATTGTATTATCATATCGCATAGCATTGTGTCGTATCATATCATATGCTAGAGTACAAAACAAAGTATGTGTTAAAATTATTATCGTTTTCATTATTATTTATTTTTTTCTTTTTATTTCTTTTTCTTTTATTTTTATTTCAATTTTTATATCGCCATTGTTTTTGTCTTCTTTCGCTTTTTTTTTACATGTATGTATTGTACTCCGTATGTATTATACATACGAACTACACTGAGTTAAATTCGATCATTTATTGACCATTAAGAACGGCAGCAACAAAAACAACTACAATACAACAAAACATGTCTGAATTACGAGTTGAAATAAACTCAGTCTGTCTATGAGTTTGTTCGTGTGTGAGTTAGTTGGCTGGTCGTAATGAATGATTTTATTGCTTTGGATTATTATTACAAGGCAATGATTTAAAATTAATAGACGGAAGCGTGAATAGAAGAAACAAAAGGGAACTAACACACGTCGTATGTATGTACATATGTATGTATATCTACAGTAATGAATGGTTTTAGTAATAAAGAATCTATACGAGAAGACTCGTTTTCAGTTACAGTGTCTGCTTTAATTTTTATTAACTTTTCCATAAAAATCTATAAAATATTGTAAAAAAATAAAGTAAAACAAAATAGAATACAATAGAATAAAAGCCATTAAAAAAGAATAATTAAATTTTTGTAATAAATTAAATATGAAATCGAAGATGGAATGTACATATATTTACGGCTTTAAAATATTCATTTCAAGGTCACAAATAGAGTTCTAAACAATAATTTACGCAAAATTTATAGAAAAACCTAAAAGCCTTTAAACTTCCGGGTCAAGAGCCAGAGAACAGAGAAACAGGCGTTGCGTAAGGTCATAACTAGCTCACTTCAGAAATTTTTAAGAAATCAATAAGCCCATGATAATAGATGGACAACATTAATACTCAGCGGATTATTTAAGAACATCGTGCACAATAGCATGTAAAACACAATTTTTATCGATAACGAAATTGTTTAAAGTGCTAACATATCTGTAAAACAAGAAAGTACCACAGAAGATAAATTTATTAAAAGCTTTAAGAGCTAAGATGTCGCTAAATGTAGAGGTCTAAACGACAGTCAGCACTCCACTCTGATATCCAGCTCTGGTATACAGAAGATGGTTAGTTATCGATAGTATTTTATATTAAAATCCCAGCTAATTATTAACTTCTAAGAAATAATCTCGATAACTTCAAATTTATTTTCAAATAATGTCGATAACCATAAATGTTTTGAATAAAAATATCGATAACCACAAAATATCTATATGTATTACATTATCAATAACTTTTGCTCTACAAAACAATTATTAATCATAAAATTGCTTTATAAAATTACCGATAAGATCATAATTTACATATAGTGTTATCGCTAACTAACAATATTATGTATAAAACTACCGATGAACACAAAAATCTCTTTGTAAAATTATCGATAACATTATAATTTATATGTATATAGTGTTATCGCTAACTTACAATATTATGTATAAAACTATCGATAATCACAATTTTTATTTATAAAATTATCGATAACATCATAATTTATATATAGTGTTATCAATAACCGACAATATTATGTATAAAACTATCGATAATCACAAATTTTTTTTATAAAATTATCGATAACTTGATAATTTATGTATATATAGTGTCTAGCGATAACAATATTATGCATAAAACTTTCAATGATTAGAAATTTTCTGTATAAAATTAACGATAAATTTTCATTTCATGTAAAATATTATCGATAACTAACGGTCTTCTCTATAGAATTATTGAGAAACTAAAATTTTCTGTATGAAACTGCTAATAACTATGAATAGTCTGCAAAAAACTATCGATAACAACGCACTTTCCTTATATATAGAATAATAGTTGACATTGTATAATAGTAAAGAAGGCCAATTTATGCTTCCTTTTATTTTTTATACAAAATTAACGATAACTATACATACATGCTATATAAAACCATCGATAACTATATATCGATAACTAAATATCGATAACTATATGAATACAAAATTGTGAGTTATTTTATACATTTTGCAAAACTATTAAAATTTTAACAATAAACCTTCGATAACGTATAACTTTCATTTTCAAACTTACAGTTCTTCTACTGTTCATCACTGTATTAGTCAGCCCTACCAATAAACAGAAAATTAATGAATGAATATCTTGAAGATCTTGAATATCTAACAATATTGTTTTGCTTTAGTAAATGCATTACTAAAGGTTGACCAAAGGCTTCATGTCCAAAAAAGATAGTATAAAATACTGCGTATTAAGTTGCCTGCAGCTCGAGCATAGCGTACGCCAACAACCGCTTCGCATGGTTGTTGAGTATTCTTTTAAACGAAGTAGGAAGAAGCAAAGTATGCTCATTATTTCCTACCTTTTATTGCGTATTCAAATATACAAAAAAAAACTCTTTTGATGGTGGAATATTGAAAAAATCCAACAACAAAAATCACTTAATTGAAGCACTATCTTCCCAAAGACGATAACAAATTTTTATCTTGAAACCGAAAAAACAAGAAAGAAAAATCTTTTGTGGCTGCTGTGTGTAAGAAAAAATTATTGCTTTTATTAGCAGAGAAACACAACAAAATAAAACAAAAGAAGAGAAAGAAAACAAAAAACCATGGAAGAAAAGAAAGAAAAATTAACAGAAAAAAATTTACCGTAAAATCGTACATTTTTATGGAGAAAAAAACTGTTACGCCAAATAAATACAGCGACAATATCAAAACGATAGTGGCAGAAAGAGAGAAAGAGAGAGAGAGACGGAGAGAGGAAAAGCAAAACAAGGATAATATGGTGTATAGAGAAGCAAGCAAAGATTAAATAATTTTTAGTCAAAGCACGCCAAATAAACACAAAAAAACAAAAACAATTATATCTCAGTGAAGCCATTCATTAACACATACACACACACACACTCGTACTTATTTTTATATGAAAAACAAAAATAAGAGAGACAGAGCAATACAATTCTACACGTACAAACAATTATAAGAGGATATTGAATGCATTAACAAAGAGACAGAGAGCAAGCAAGCAACAGTAAAACAGTAAAACCAATTTTAAATTGAGGATAATGTTCTCTTTTAATAAATGGCTCTCGCATGACTAGCTCTACATTTCAAAATGTGTTTGCATATCACTGTGTGTATTTTAGAATTTATTGGTTTATGTTGGCAGAGCCATAGAGAAGGACTGAGAGAGTGTTGTATAGAGAGAGGGTTTAAGGTGCCGAAGATGATGTTGGTGTAGTGGGGGTGGTGATGGCATTATATCTGTGTATCATTAGTGGCTTTTACGTTTTACATGTTTAATTGCTAACAGCCAGCCAGGCACACACACACACACACATACAGTTTTAAAGGATAAAGGCATTGGTATAAAAGAGAGCAAGAGCGACAAAGAATAACAGAAATTTATCTCGAGACATTTATATTTCTCGTTTAGTTTTTTTTTTTTTGTTATTGTTTTGTTTTTGTCTATAATATAATGAAATAAAAACAAAAACATAAACATTTGAACTAGACATATCCTTTTCTCTTTTGCTTATAAACTCTCTCTCTCTCTCTCTCTCTTTCAGCCTCTTGCTGCTGTGTTGTTATGGAGATATAAAAACACCATGGATAACATTACATTTTTATTTCTATTTTGTCTCTTTTGTTTGTTTCTGTTTCTGTTTTTATTTTTGTTTTAACTGCGGTAGATATGAGACACAGAAGCGAGAGATAAAAACCGTTTTACAAACACACAACAAGCACACACACACACACACACACACACACACACACACACAGTGATACAGTCACAGTCACACGAAAAAACAAGACAAACTGTGAATTTAATTAACAATGGTTTATGGAGTCAAATGAATGAATGAATGAACGAATGCATGAGCAAGAAGAAGAAAAAAAGGCATGAGAAAAATGTGCCAAAGGAATTCATTTCTGTTCTCTTTCTCTTTTTCCCTTTTTTATATAAAAACGACGGGAAAAAACTCCATTGCCAGTGCTAATTATGAGGCCCACAGAGTGCGGAAATTAGCAGTGAAGATAAACTACCAGAAAATGTAATCAAAACAGAAAAGAAGAAAAAATTGAAAATTAGCCAACAACTAACGACGCTGTGAGGATGTGCTATAAGAAATGACCGTCCATAACCTCAAACAATATAATACGAGGTTTGGAAAAATTAGATTTTAATCTGTTACGTTAAGAAATGTCAGTAAAAGTTTATGATTTTTCTTAATTCTTGTGTTTTTTCTCTTTTTTTTACTTAAAATAGTACGTGTAATTTGTATTCATTTTGGGGGAAAAGTTTTTTTTAGTGGAAAATTATAAAAAGGCAACATTTTTATAAATTACAATGAGGCCACACCAATGTCGCCATTAGAGAAGATATTTTGCCGAACCCAATCAATGATGACGGCGTGGAAATTTCACAGCCCAGTAAAGAAGTGGTCGAAGTCACGATCCATAGGCTTAACACCAATAAGGCTTCTAACCACAGAACTGCCATGAAAAGATTCTCAAAAATTTGTTTTCCGGAATCGATTTTAAACTAAAGGTCTCGCCACTCATGGATAAAATTAACACCCACAACATGGGTGGTGTGAGCGGCTAACTCGTAATCCTGACTAAATGGTTGTAATGACCAATTAGAAAAGTAAGTTCAGCCCGTAGTGAAAAACGATATGATACGATCTAATTGTATCAACGACTGCAGCCACTTCAAGCCTAGAAAGTCCATCAACTCTCACTTTACTTACTTAATTGGCCATAATAGCCCGATTAACGGATTTCGTCCTGCCGCAACACATCCTTCCAGGCGCCTCTGCTTCTTGCGCGCCTACGCTAGTTGGTCACACCAATCGATGACAGGGCTTCCTCGATTTGATCCTTCCAACGCATACAAGGTCGTCCTCTTCGCCGACTTCCGCAGATTTCCGCATCAAATACCCGTCTCGCCGGAGCATCCTCATCCATTCGAACGACATGGCCGAACCAGCGCAGCCGCTGGATATTAATACGCTGTACAACGTCTATGTCATTCAGGAGCTGATACAGCTCACTGTTGGATCGGATACAGAAATCAGATCTTACGTAGGACTTTTCTCTCGAACACTCTCAAGGCCGCTGCATCAGTACTTAATAGGGTCCATGCCTCTGCGCCATAAAGACGCACTGGTAGGATGAGTGTCTTGTAGAGTGTTAGTTTTGTCGAACGAGAGAGGTCTCTGCTACTCAATTGCCTATTGAGACCATAGTAGCACTTGTTGGCAAGAGTGATCCTGCGCTTGATCTCCAGACTGACATCATCTTTGGTGGTAACGGCGGAGTCTCTACTTGTCGATAACATATACTTTATTTTACCCTCATTTACTGCCATACCCATCTTAGTAGACCATCGACTCTCACGCTACGCCAAAAAAGTCAATGAAAATCAAGTCGATACACATGATCCTTTTGTCGCGTATGTTCCTATTTTGTCTTATGGACAGCATTCTGCGGAAAGCGGCACGTCATCGCAATGACACTTTTTCCTACAAAAGTTTTCAGCTTTTCATCCACATAAATGGGGGTATTAAGCACCCACTGCCACTGCCTTTAGCGCTATAGAACCGAAGACTGTCAAGACGAATCTGGCGGTTTATGAGCGTAAAACAGAGCATATGTTGACGACGAATAGGGACTTACAGTGTATAACTTTGTCTTTGACGTCAAGATGTCAAGAAATTTCTTTACCTTGGCTCTGCTGATACCAGCAAAAATGAACAACAACAACAGTTGAATTACACTTGTCATAAGTTGTTATTATGATCTCAATAGGCAATTGAGTAGCAGATACTTCTTCCACGCGAAAGAGCCGATGCTCTATAAGATACACTTCCTCGCCCTATGATGTTACGTAGTAATGCCCTCTTTTCTCAACTTGTTGTGGCATTTTTCTTACAAAATTTTTAATTTAAATTTGAAAACATTTTTCATTTTCCCCTTGTTTTTAATAAAAAAAAATATAAATAATTCGCTTTTATTAAAAAGTACTTTTAGAGGAAGAAAAGAACAAGAAAAATAATTTTATTTTAATAGGCCACCAATTATTTTTTTCCTTCTTTTTATTTTGAATTTTGAAGTTATGCTTGCAATTTTTCATCATCATGCACTTGAAATTTCGTATTTTTGCCTGCATTTTAATAGGGCACTAGAATAACAAGACACCACTAGGGAGAGAGAGAAACAAAAAAGTACTTTTTACTACAACAGACTAGAGACAACAAAATAAAAACGCAGAAAGGAACAAAAAAAAAAACAATAAAGAGAGCAAGAGAAAAAACCGTTACACAAAAAGTCCAACAGAAGGTTTAAGCCTTTTCGACGTTTTAATCCGATTTAGTTGAACATTTTCACTGTTAAACCCCAACAACAACACTTACAGCAACAATAACAACAAATTTCTTTTTCTTTCCTGCCACTTGGTGATGACGATGGCAATGCGTACGAGTGCAGTTGTTCCCAAAGTACGTGCATACGTACCGTTATTTCTCTAACATAAAACGGGGTTTGGGAATGATGAGTAATAATCCCACCATTGTCTGGTCGGAAAACTGCAATTTTTACTTCAGCTTTACTAAAGAAAACAAAGAAAAAAGAAAAGAGAACAAAAAAGAGTCATCAACGTTACCAACGACAACTTACGCAGATCCCTGTGATGGTACAAATTGTGGCAGGAAAAATTCGTAAAATGTTCGAAAAAAAAAGCAAGAAGAAAACCAAACATTGTAACTGAAACTTATCTTATCCTTGATACAAAGAAAGGAAAAGAGAAAAACAGAGAGAAGGAGAGAAGGAGAGAAGAAGATAAAAAGGAAAAACAATAAAGATACAATCCCTGGCAGTTTTACTTTTAAATGAAACCACATGACTGGAAAATCATGGTAATTTGAAAAGAAAACAAAGTACCACACAACAACGACAACAACAACTTGAAAGGAAAATCATTAACTTTATTCCCCTTTTTTAAATTTATTTTATCCACAAAAAGAAAGAAAAAGAAGAAAGAAAAATCCCAAACTTAAGAACAAAGTAAGAAAACTACTTTCCATACTGTAAGAAAAAAGGAAATTTTGATACGAGACAATATTGAACACAAAAAAAAATACAAAAATTAGTACCAAAAAAGTACCTAAAATGTTGGGACCTTCTTTACTTTCTCTCGTAAAAATATATGTAGCAGAGTTACAGCCCAAAGATCGACCGTGGCCCTAGCATTTTTATGAAGTCTGTTATGTCTATTATTTATTTAGCTTTACTTTTGAAACCTCAAAACGGTGAACTCTGTAGTTTTTCTTTCGGAAAAAGAATCAAAGACTTGAAGTACTTTAAACAATTCGTTACTCTTTTTCCTTTCAATGGTTAAATATTTACTTTGCAATCAAGTTCATTCTCTTTTGCACACACACACTCTTTCCCTCCCTCTCCTTCTCACTCATTGTCACTCTCTCTCTCTCTATATTTTTGTTTATTTATTATTTTGGAAAAGCGAAACGAAAATATTGTTTCTACCCTCTTAAATCATCATTTCCTTTCGATATTTTAAAGCAATTCCATTAATGTTCACACACACACACTCACACGTAAAGGAAGAGAGAGACAGAGAGAGAATGAGAGAGAGATAAAAAGAGAATTATTGAGTTCAAAGTGTTAAAAATATTTATTTGTTGCCTTCAATTACAAGTCTGTGTACGTAGGTGTGTGTGTATGTGTGTGAGAGAGAATGAAGAGATTAAGCTCTCATAGTCACACAGTCATTGTTGTTGATTTTAAGAGAGGAGAAGAGAATTGTTGATGCTGGTAGCGGTGTTAGTGTAGCTGTTGTTTACTTTTAAAATAAACAAATAAATACAATTGCAGAGGGGCGGGGGCGGTGGGCGGGGTGATATAAAAATACAACGTAACGGTATCATTCATTTATTGTACGATTATTATACGACAATTGCTAATACTAATGCTGCCATTGAAATACCAGGATACCGTTATTTATACCATTACAGTACAATTCATTGTTGCTTTTGTTGTTGTATTTAATCTAATAAAAGGTTTATACTGTGTGTTGCCATTTGCCCTGAAAACTATTAGCCTGAGGGTAATAAAAAGTACCAAAAAGAAATACAACAAACAAGAAAATCAACAAAAACAACAACAACAACAAAAAATAGTGAAAGAAAGAACGAAAAAAGGGGCAGAAAAGCAAGCCAAAGGCAATCTACAAGAAGGACAGAATGTTTAGAAAAAAAAATGCATAATCTTGATATCAATACTAGCAATCATCATCAAGGGAAGGTATGCCTTATGGACATACTTAGGTTTACATTACATTACCTCAAGGCTTTTAAAACCAAGACAACCCTTGTGTTTAAGAGGGATTTTCTTCTTCATACATATTTTCAAATCATGTCCCACGGTATGGAATATTTCATTTGGAAATACTAAAATTTCCAATACAAATGAAGGGGGTGTAACATTCCCTTTTTAAAAATTGAAAGGAATACAAGGCAGGGATTGTTTTTTCTCCTCTTTACAGTGTTTTATCCCAGGAGTCATGTCAACAAATTTCTATGACTTGTAGCTGATGCTGATGGTTGATACTCTTCTCTTACAATTACAGTGACTGTTACAGTTACTTCCGATGGTGACGATGATTAAAATGAATACAAAGATGACGACAACGTTATTTTCATACACAGCGGGTGGGAGTGTCATATGGAGTGGAAGTAGTATTTGAAGTATTTGTTGCCATCAAGCATATGAAAACAGTACGAAGAAATAGAGAGAGAGAGAGAGAAGTAGATATCGTGCTAACGTTAGCAAGTAGAGTGACAATGAGTAACTTAATGTCAAATATCGTATCGTTTCATCTTGTCTTCTTCCACTTCTCTTAATAATTTTCTTGTGAATAGCAGAAAAGCTTGTACTCTTTGAAAGAAGAGAAAGAAAGAAAAAGAAAAAAAAGTAAAAAAAAAAGTTCGAAAATAAAACCGTAACAGTTTGTGCTGTAAGCTGCTACTGAAATATGATGATAATCCTCTAAGTGAAGCAGAGTACGACCAGCTTAAAATTAAAACGTGATTAAAAATGCATGCAAGTACGGAAAGCGAGAAGAAGTCAAAGAATTAAGACAGAAAAGGTAATAAGAAGGTTTGAAACTAAGTTCAATATTTTGCCACTTGTTAGCTTAACAGCTTTAAATAATAATTTCGAGTTTATAGGGTCAACGGGAAATAACCAGAGATAGTGAGAGACAAATCAAGTTACTTTATCGCCTCTCCTGCTAAACCGCGTCGTGAGGAACATGCAAACGAACTTATGGGTTTTAGACGGGCGGACGAATGTGACCCCTTGTGAACGCTATTCGTCTATTTGAACTAATATTGGCCGAGGGGCGCACTTAGGCTACATGAGGCCCATTATGATACCACAGTTTTCACTTTTCCCTTATTTTCGGTAGCATTAGAAGATTGTACTGAATCGAGTCAAACTGCGAATTCAAAAGTACCTTTTTGAAGAAGTACCTTTTTGAAAAAGTACTTTTTTTGAAAAACTACCTTTGTGAAAAGGGTACTTTTGTGAAAAAGGTACTTTTTATTAAAAAAAAATGCATTCAAAACCTTTTTCAAAGTATTTTAAAAAATAAATGAAAGTACCTTCTGAAAAAAGTACTTTAAAAAGTACCATTGCATAGAGTATTTTTAAAAAAGAATAGCGTTCAAAAAAGGACCTTTTTAAAAGAGTACAAATTTAATTCAATGTAATAATTACTTCTGCCATTGCCATGATTTACATTAAACTTTTACTATTAAAGGCTCATGTAGTAGTTGGCGACATTATGTTACTGTCCTCCTCGCTCTCTCTTGGAGGCGTTGTGCCTTATACTCTGTATTATATTACGTATTACGTTTTCACATTTATTTATTGACTCACGCTTTTAAAGTAATTTCCGTAAGCAAAACTACAAGATTATGTAGAGACGTGCGTGCGTACGTGTGTTTGCCAATGTGTGTTTGGAGACAGTGTCATATTGGCTGGCTTTGGCTTTTTCAAGGTTCACTGGAGACGACATACAATATAAACGGACTCGACATTTATAAAATACACACACAGACTAATATAAACTTTTTCACTCTCTCTCTCTAGCTTTCTTTCTTTTATTAGTAAGTATTTGTGCAGGAACTTGTGCAAAAATATAGGAAAACATCATCAGGCATTAAAAGGTTAATGGTTTTCGTTTTGTCTTCCTCCCTCTCTCGTTCTCTCTGTCTGTTCTTGTAAATGCTTTTGTATGACATCTATACCGTGTTAAAGATTTGGCGTGCTTAATTGTCAAATCGTTTTAACTAATACAGATACAAATCCATTTGTACAAAGAGACAGACAGATTCGTCTTACAAATCCATTTAACGGAGCTTCCTTATTCGCTGAAGCCTTTTATTCTGGTTTCTGTTGTTTTATTTCCTGGTTTTCTTTTCGTTGTTTTTCTCTCTGACTTGGTTAGTTGTTGCTTAACGGTTTTTATGGTCATAAAAATACCGTTAACATAAATTAAATGCTATAACGGTGTTTTTATTTTCACTTCCGCCTTTTTTCATTTTCATTTACTTTTTCGCGAGCAGATTCTTTTCAAGGTTTTTCCATTATTTATGGAGTTTTTCGTTCCGTTTTTTTTTTGCCAACCAAATTTGCTTTTCATGTTTTTTGTTCCTTCTTTTTGGTTTGGAAAATAGTTGTAGTGCTCTGCTGCTGTTGTTGTTGTAAATAGTATCTTTATTAATTTCCTGTTAAAATTTCCATTTAAACGAAAATTGTTTTCCTTGCAATTTTTCATTTTTATTTTCTTCTCTTCTTGCATTTTTTTCTTCTTCTGACTTTTCATCCCTGCAAACTGAAGGCTACCGCTGGTATTTTATTAGTTGAAATGCAATAATTTTTTTGTGTGTCAAAAGTTCATTAAAAGGTTGGCAAAATTGTCTTCCTGTTCTTAGTCTTCGATTCGATTTTCCTTGTATTTTTGTTTTTTGTTTTTGTATTAAAAATTAATTTTTCCTTGATTTTTAAATATTTAATGATTTTTGTTTTTAATTTTATTGTAATTGTTATTGTAATTGTTGTTGCTATTGTAGTTTACAAAAATATTTTGTGCTTAATTAAATGTAAATTGTTGTATTTAATTAAAAATATTGTGTAATTAATTTAAATAATGCCTAAAAGTATGCTTTACAATTGAATTGAAATGCCATGCCATGCGTTAGGCAATGGAATTTATTTATTTTCTACGCTCTACTACGTTCTGGCTTTCTCTCCCCCCTCTCTTCCTCTCTCCCTCTCAAATATTTTCTGCTGTAAATTGTTGGTAGTTAATGAAATGGAAATTTAAAAATGTATTTCTACAATTGAAATAAGCTCCGTTACATAAATTTAGTACACAAAAAGTCAAACTTAAAAATATAAAAGTACTAAAGTATCAAAAAAAAAGTACTGAAATATCAAAAAAGGTACTAAAGTATAAAATTTTATTTACTTTCAGCAGTTTTTACCCAGAAGAGAGGAAGTCACCGAAGAAATATTTGTTCTTTTTTCGTTTAGATAGTTTTCTCTTTTTTATAAGCCGTACCGTAGAGTAGGAAAGTAGATTTATTTATCTTTAAATAAATTATTTAAAAATTATGTTGCCTGCTTTTAGGTTTCTTTATAAATTCCTTCAGCAACCGATGAACATTTCAACTTAAACTTGGTGTAATTAAATTAAAATTTTTGAAATTAAACTGCCAGCAGAGTATAGGGGGAAAACACTAGAAAATTATATTAAAAGGAATATTGTAGCATACTTTTAGCTGCTAGTATTATTTCTTATATTACAAATATAAATCATTTTTAACTTATTTTAATTGAATTAAAAACTTCAAGTAGATTTCACTGTTATTCTAAAATTTCTGGTGACCACTTTAAGGCGATTTCAAATTTTTGTGCATACTTTTGGGGTGTTATTTTGAATTATTTTGTATAGGCAATGAAACTTGATATTTCTTTTTTTAAATTAATACATCTCTTTAGAAATACAAAAATAAAATGCAAGTTTAATTATAAAAATTATTTCCTATTTTGGTGAGAACTTGAAATTTTTTTTGCATATTTTTAGGTAATTGCGAAATTATTACTACATGGGAGCAATTTAGGATTTCTTGTTCTTGAATTAATACATTTCTTTAAAAATTTAAAAAAACATAGAAGAGTTGAGATAATATAAAAAATGTTGCCTACTTATGGGGAATTTTCAATTTTTTTGCATAGTTTAAGGTCGCTTCCATTTCCGATTTCTTTTTCATAAATTAATGCTTTTTTAGAATTTTAAAAAATAAGTACAAGAGTAAATATTTTACAAAAATTGTTGCCTACTTTTCTAGGAATATTTAAATTTCCCAAACCAAATGAAATTTGTAATTCAATTAAAAAATTTTAAATAGAATTTATTGCTGCTGTTATAAATGTTTTTTAAATTTTTATTTTAAAAATAAAATTTATTTTCTCTTTACTTTCTTGCGTTCCAAAATGGGGTTAAAAAAATTACATTAAAACAGTTTTTGTTGCATACTTTTAGGTTGATGTTTTTAATAATCCTTTATATAAGCTGCTGTTGATGGAGTTTTTTTTTTATTTATTTTTATTTTGTTTTATATTTTTTTGTATAGCGCTGACGTTATTATTTTAACCCCTAGGGGGGTTAATGGAAGCAATGACGTGGTCGGGGGTGTTTGTGAAAAGGAAAAAGTTTTTTTTTTCCTATGAAATAAACATCATGTTTGATTAAAGAAAACTTTTCTACTCCTGCTATTGCTGCTTCCTACTTTTGAGCACAGCTATTTCTACCAGGTTCTTTCTTCGTTATTTTTTTTTTGGAAAATTTTTCAATTTTTTTTTTTTTTTTGTTGTTTTAAATGTTTTTATTTAACCTTTTCATCACTTGTTAAACACTTAATGGCTTCTTTTCAATTTGTTGCTGCTACTGCTGCCTGACTGATGCTGAACTTTTTCCTGTTGGCGGTTGTTGTTGGTTGTTTTTATGCCACAAAAAGTAGCAAAGTAAGGCAAAAAAAAAAAACATGACTGTTTAAGTATGTGGCACATAAAAACATATTTAACAATTTGTAATACTTTTTTGGAGAAAAAAAACGAGCAAAAAATCCTCGATATTTTTCAAATTTTTTTGTTTTTTTATTTTTGTGAATTTTGTGTAGCAAATTGCAGAGAAAAAGATTTTTGTAACTGAAATAAAAACTTTAGTTTTATACACAGAAAAAGAAAAAACAGAACGAAACGAAACGAACTTTATTTTTTGTCTACGGGCCCAGAGGAGCTCATAAGCAATATATCAAAATGTTGCCAAATTTTCTTCTTTTTTCTTTTTTTTCTCAATCAAATTAAATTTTCAAATGTAAGCATACAACACACATACACGACTAGCAAGAGATGAAGAGAAAAAAACCATTTCGAGGAAAAATATTTTTCAAATGAAAATCACTTGTTACATGCTTACGATTTTAGCGTTTCTTTTTCTGTCTCTAAAACAACCGTTTATCCCCTCTCTCTCGTAGCCCTCTACATAGGGTATAAGTAAGGGTTTATTTTACAGTTTTATGCCCCCGAGGCTGCTATTCTGTTTTTAGCTCTCACACACTCTCATATATAGATGAGGGAAGAGGTGAGCTTGGCGAAAGGAAAAAAACTAAAATTTTCTATTAACGGGTTTGTTTTTGTTTTGAATTTCCTTTAACAAAAAAAAAAGTAAGTTCTAAGTAAGTGGGAACCTTAAGGCTCATTTTGCAGGAATTATACGACAAGTGATGGTATTCAATTCTTTACATCATCTATGCCTAGTTGTCTATGCCACTCGATTCTACGATTGTCTAGGAGATACCAGTAAATACATACATACATAATTGACCATTACAACCCTTCAGTCAGGATTACGGCGTAGCTTCTCAACACCACTCATGTTGTGTGCGTTAATTTTATACATGAGTGGCGGGACCTACAGTTTAAAGTCGACTCCGGACGACAGATTTTTTGAGCATTTTTTTTTTTACTCTCAGAGCTTTTGCCAGAAATCTGCTGAGAGGAAGTCGCCGAAGAAATACTTTTTGTGTTTTGTTTTTGATGTCTGGCCTGGGATTCGAACTCGGGCCTTTCGTCTAATAAGCCAACACACTACCTACTATACCACGGCGGCTTCATACCAGTAATACTAGTAAATGGTTTTAAAAAAAAAAGTACTAAAGTACCAAACAAAAAAGTACTAAAGCAGCAAAGTAAAAGCATTAAAGTATCAAAAGTATTTAAATCCCAAAGAAAAAGTACTTAAGTAGCAAATTAAAGTACTAAAGTATTAAAAAAGTACAGAAGTACCAAAAAAGTACTTCAATACCAAAAAATGAACGGAACTAAAGTAGCCAAAAAGTACTAAAATACTGTAAAAAAGGTCGAATATCAAAAATACAAAAATATTTTGAATTTATTTCCGTAAAACGTATAAATTCATGGCAGTAGGAGCGCTAGCCTAGCCGTCGTACATGCCTTCCTAATAGGATTGACTGGAGAGGTCTCCCCAGGAAAAGCCAATCTAGCGACTTTCCTTTGTTTTAATTTCTCACTCAACAAGCATTTGACCACACTCGTCTTCTTCCTTCATCGTTTTAGATATTGTTGGCCAGAGAATGTTGCCTGTACGATAAAGCCTTGGACGTCTTACAGACTTGAGTTCCATGTTCCGGTGGTAAAATGCTATGCCGTACTGTAGAGTTGCGCAGGCCTTATGGCCAAAGTTTAATCCTATAGGAAAGCAACAAAAGCGAAGCATTAGTAGGCGGGTGATGAGAGCTATTAAAGGTGTACTAACGGAACATGCAGGGTCACAATGGGCCAATGAGTCTCTGGGTAAAGGGGTGGAACTATGAATACAGTGAGGTTTAGTTTTTCAGCCATCACAGTTAAACTCTTTCAAATTATTAGCACAGTACACTGAATTGCTTTAAGTTGATTTGGTAGTAAAATCACTCATATTTTTACCGTTTTTCCAATACAAAAATTGAACTAAAGTGGCACAAAGCAAATGAATGAATCGAGCATTGAAAGCGTTTTTGTCGTATTTTTTTTTTCTTATAAAGTAGCAGGAGGAAATAAGTGCATTTAAACAATTTGCAAAATAACAATTTGTATATACATATGTATGTATATATGTAAGAAGTGTATGTGTATGTAAATGTAGTTCAAAGTCATTTCATGCACCCACACAAACGTAATCTTTAAGAGCAGCTGTTTGATAAACAATTTGTTTTTCAAAAACGGAAACGGGGAAAAATTTAACACACATACATATGTACGTAATCAAAAAAGAATATATAGTCTGGATGGTGAAAAGGAATATATGGTACCGCAGGGCTTAGTACTTGGGTCCACTGTTATGGAACATTATGTACGACGGCATACTTGAACTACAATTACTGAACGGAACCACAATTGTAGGTTTTGCAGACGCCCTTGTCAAAGTCTTAGCCGATAGGACAGTAAAGTAAATAGAAGAGACCATGAACATAATAGCGGTTAAAAAAGTTGGGTTATGGCTAAATTTACACTTGTTATACACAAGGCAGAGGCCGTCTTGATAAGTGGTCAGAAAATAGTGGAAAAGATGGAAATGGCACTAAAATCGACGCAAAGAGGGCCATAATATATTTGGGTATGATTATCGACGACAGGCTGAACTCCAAGGGGCATGTAAAATTCATGGTCAAAAAGGCATATTTGATGCAGGGAGTAATGAAGACGACGATGCCAAATATTGGAGGACCATATCCATGGAAGAGAAGGATATTCTCGGGAATAATAACGTCGATAATATTATATGCTTACGGCAGTCCCACAGAGGGAGAGTGGTTGGAGGATATAGCGGTAGCAGGGCTTTAGTACGTAGACCCTAGGGATAGTGTTTCGTACACACTTACATATCGACGCCTCCATTCTATAACGTTCTAAGTGTACTTAGAACGTTTTTAATGTTCTTGCATTTTTAAATTCTACGTTCTCTAACTTAAATACTGTCAAAATTTGGTTAAGATGCGCCGATCCGTTCCGAAGTTATAAGGAAAAATCTACTTAAAATACACATATAGTCAAATGTAGCGTGAAAACTTTGAGAGCTCATAACTCAAAACACACTTTTTCGACTTATAACGTTATAGAACGGAGGCGTCGATATGTCGAAACAAAAGTGTCTTTTGAAGATTTCTGCTTCCACCTCAGAACAGAAAAAAACTACATCCTGTGGTGCTGCCTTTAAAAAATAATCTAAAAACTTATTGAAGGAGGCTAAAAATACGAAAATTTACGGAAATAAATTGTTTACATAATGTAAACAATAGATAAACCATGTAATTACGGACAAAACTATGTAAAAAAAACGTAAAAAGTAACGTAAAACTTATAACAGGAATTTAAAGGACTGTAAATGTAGGGAAATACATTTTTTTACATGATGTAAATAACGAGGTAAACAATGTAATTATAGATAAAACAGTGTAAAAAACGTCGAAATTAACTTAAAAACTTTTAACAGGAGGCTAATATAGGAAAATGTAGGGAAACACATTTTTTGCATAATGTAGACAATAGGTAAACAATGTAATTATAAGCCAAACTTTGTAAAAAAAAAAAAAAAAAAAACCTAGAAATTAACTTATAAACTTATAATAGAAAGCTAATGCCGAAAAATGTAGGGATAAACCATTTTTTACATAATGTAGACAATAGGTAAACAATGTAATTATAAGCCAAACTTTGTAAAAAAAAAAAAACCTAGAAATTAACTTATAAACTTATAATAGAAAGCTAATGCCGAAAAATGTAGGGATAAACCATTTTTTACATAATGTAGACAATAGGTAAACAATGTAATTATAAGCCAAACTTTGTAAAAACCTTAGAAATTAACTTATAAACTTATAATATGAAGCTAATATCGGAAAATTTTGGGAAAAATCATATTTTAAATAATGTAGACAATAGGTAAACTATGTATTTTAAAGGCAAAACAATGTAAAAAACAACGGATAATAACTAAAGACCTTATGGAATTAAATTTGGAAATCAAAAACTGGATATTTAAATTTTTACATGATGTAAACAATAGGTAAACAATGTAATTGCAAGTAAAATGATACAAAAAAATTATAAAGGAACCCTATGGGAGTGAGTTAAAAATAAAAAAACTTGAAAAAATACTCTAAAAGCCTATACACATACATAATACATACACATATGCCCGACTGAGTGCCTGCCTGCCTGCCAGCATACGTAAACAATTCAAATTTTTGTTTTTATTTTAAAGAAAATCAAGGAAATTTAAATACTTGAAAAAACAAAAAAAAAAATAACGTCGCTTTTCTACAACAATTTACAACATTTACAAGGCAACAACTACAACAGCAACAACAATCTGTAACAACTAGGCAAACAACCAAAGTCTAAAAGAGCTAACAATAGCAGCAGCAACAACAACAACAACACAAACACAATAAAATGTTACTTTTTCAAGAGCTAAACTAACATACAATTCACAGTATTTCATTCAATCATTCATTCATTCTCCCACTCACTCAGTCAGTCAGTCAGAGTCTTTCCATTTCCATGTTTTTTTTTTTACATTTCCATTCATATTTACATGCCATACATAAAAGTAGCACATGCATGATTCTCTACTACACTACTACTCTATATGGTTTCAAAAGTCCCTGGCCTATTTTGTGGTGCAACAACTACAACAAAAAAGTAATCAAAACTTTACTTAAAAAAATAAAAACAACAAAAAAAAATGGAAGCAGCATAACAAATGAAAGTCAAATTAAATTCAAGCAATTTTTAAGAGAGAGCTTATCAGAGGCATTTCTTTTGCTTTTCGGTTACTTTAAAGGTTTCAATTTATCGCTTACGATTAAGGGTCATGAACTTTGTAAAAAAAAAACAAGATATTGAACCCTTTTGAGTCACTTGGTGGATCACAGCTGCCGACGTCGTGTAAATACGGCAGTTAGTTACTGATCCTCAGAGATTGATGCCGTATATACGCGGACAGTCATTTATTTGCTCATATGCTGACGAATATATATGGTCCTTCGAGCCGTCATGAACTTTGTAAACAAAAAAAAAGATATTTTACACTTTTGAGTCACTTGGTGGATCACCGCGGCCGATGTCGTGTAAATACGGCAGTTATTTACTGGTCCACAGGGACTGATGCCGTATATACACGGGCACTCATTTATTTGCGCATTTGCTGACGAAGATATATGGTCCTTCGAGCCATATATCATGAACTTTGTAAACAAAAAAACATATTTTACACTTTTAAGTCACTTGGTGGATCACAGCGACCGACGATGTGTAAATACGGCAGTTATTTACTGGTCCCGTCTATACACGGACAGTCATTTATTTGCTCATTTGCTGACGAAGATATATGGTCCTTCGAGCCGTCGTAAAGAGTTGCAAATGAGCCGCCTCAAAATGGTTAAAGGCTTCGGCTCGCAAGCCTACAATATTAAGAACGCAAACGTCATTGGAACAAAAACTCTCAAGAGGGTTTCATTAACGACAACTCGCGATGGAAATTTCTTTATTTTCGTCATATTTGTCAAATCCTCTCTCCCCATTTCATCTCTCAAAAAAAAGCCAAGCATCCAATATTGGCTTTTAATAAATAATTTGATGAACCTAAGTGGTGTTACATTGTAACGCGATCTAAAGAAAATTGAATTGTTTTGCTTAAACATGATTTTCCTCTAAACCCTTTGGGAGCAAATGAATACAAGGGTTTTATTTGATTACCACATTGAGAAGGATAGATGGATGGCTGGTAGTATTTCTGAAAGACAATTCAATTTAAAGCGCAGCCTTTTATTATTCCAATCGATAATCTTATTTGAAGAAACTGACTTTATAAACGAACGCAACTCAACCCTTCCCTTATAAAACATACAAAATGTACTTATTGTCTTAAAAAAATTCTTTTTATTTTTCTTCTTCTTTTTCCTCTTCTTTTTTTATGGATTTCATTATTGTATTGCTTTATAATATTATCATAACAGGGTAAGTGAGTGTATATGATTTCACAAGAAGAAAATGAAGATGAAAATGAAACAAAAAAAATTGTTTAAATTGTATTCCCCGCAATCCTTAAGGATGGAATATAAAATAAGACACTGGCAAGCACTACGCTCTCTCGCAATGAATATACGCTCAATCACTCACTTACATATACATGTATTAACCAGATTGCTTGATTTGCATTTTAAAGACACACACAGACAGATGGAGAGTGAGAGAGAGAGAGAGAGAGTGAGAGAGTGAAAAGGGAAAAAAAGGATATTCAACGTTTGATTTCTTAACATTATTGTTGCAAAGTTGCCAAAGCCAAAACCAAAAAAAAGAAAAGAAGAAAAATTACAACAACAACACAAAGAAAAAAGAAGAAGATTTGTTGGCAACAACGTTTTCAAAAAAATACTTTTTTACAACTTCACAAAGAGAAAGCTAGAGAAGAGGTAAAGCTGTAGGGGGGGGCAGCTGTTGCTTGTATTGCCTGTTGTACTCGGTAAAGCTGTAAATTGTTAAGAACTGTATTGCAAACGAAACGAAACGCAAAAGAAACACGATAATTTTCTAAGAAATATCTCTTCTTCTTTCTGTGCCATATAACCTCACCCCGCCTTCTTCTTTCTGTGCCATATAACCTCACCCCGCCTTCTTCTAAGCTTGCCAGGTGGTCCTTTGCTTCCCTGTTTATCTGTTTGTTTTTTGTTTTCATTCTTCCTCTTCAGCGTTTGTAATAAAAATTCATGGCAATAATAGTATGTAGTGTGTAGTAGTAAGGGGCAGCAGCAGCAAAAGTTGATACAATATTAGCATGCAACATGAGTAAAAAAAGAATGTTGCAAAAAGGTTCTTTGCTTTGCTTTGTTTCTATAGTTTTTTATTGCATGTTGTGTATGTTAAACTAACAAATACTTCCCCTCCCCATCCCTCTCCCCACTTTGCTCTAAAAATCCTCTTTTTTTGTGCAGCTCCTCCAGCAATTTTCTCTTTTTTTTTTTTTGCTTTCTCTTGCTTTATTATTGATTCTTTTGATATGCAAGCAAGTGTTTGCTACTACCAATATACACACATACATACATACGTACATGAACGCTTACATATATGTATGTAACAGATCCATATTTTATCTCTGGAGGCTGTGTAAAGTGATTGACTGTTAAAGAGAAATACAAAGACAGAGAGAGACAGGGAGGTGGGAGAAGAGTAGAGGAGTGTTTATTTTTTTATTTACATCCTATGGTTTCAGGTGAGATTTAGACGTACATACAACTCAGCACCAATACAACAATCCACATACAATATATGTATGCCACACATATGGGTCATTCCCCTTCAAAATAAATACAGAAGACCAAGCGAAAAATCAACAGTTGTAGGCATACTTTTTGGTATACAAAAGATGCAAAGAAAGGAAAAAAGTTCCAGAGTGGGCATGTTTTAAAAAGAATAAAAAAAAGGTACTAGATAATAAAAAAAACAGTACCAGAGAAAAAAAAATACAGAAAAAGTACTAAAAAGTATCAAGGCAGGATCAAAAATAAAACGTAAAACAAAAATTTTTTTTAAATGAAAAAAATCCCCATAATGTACCAATAAAGGTTGGCAATAAACGTAAATTTATGCTGTAATCAAAATGAGAAAATTAACACTTTAAAACATATCCTCAAAAGTGCTGAAAAGTATAGAAAAAAGTACTAAAGTAGCCACTATAAAAAAATGTACCGAAGTAAGTACCCAAAAAAAGTACCAAAAATTCCGTTTTTGATATTAAAACAATATTCTTCAAAAAGCACTAAAAGACAGAAAGTTTAAAAAAAAGTGGTAGAAAAAAGTACCGAAAAAGTAACAAAAAAGGTACAATAAACATCTTTTTAGGGGGAAAATTTCCAAAACATATTTAAAAGATACAAAATGTTTAAACAAGATATCGAAAAAGGGCCCAAAACACACACAATAAAATGTTTCTAAAGTGTGAGAAAATCTCCCAAAAAAAAGGACCAAAAACGTTTAAAAAAACGTCAAATTTAGTTTAAATCGAAGATAGTATGGGATTGTGTGAAGAACCTGAATCTAAGTAGACAGTACTTTTCTAAAGTATGAGAAAAGCTCCCAAAAAAGTACCAAAAATGTTAAACAAAACATCAAACTTAGCTTAAATCGAAGATAGTATGGGTTTGTCTGAAGGACCTGAATCTAAGTAGACAGAATAAGGCCGATTCTCGACAATGAGCAAGCAGCTGAGCTAGCAATGGGGGGAACTTTCAAGCCATTGATGGGATCAGGAGTGGTGGCTTATTAAACCAATTGGGTTGTTGGAAAATTACAATAAGGGGAGATATGACTCATGCATCAGACTATCCAGAAATAACTTAAAGTTGATAACCGATTGTTTGACAGGGGACCCTGTAAACTCAGAATACATTTATTCAGAATGTAGAGTTTTCTTTGACAATAAGAATGAATAGTTGAAGCATATATTTGGAACCTTTGAGCCATTAAGACATTCCAGAATTAGGTCTTAGTTTACTATATTCCCCAACTATACATCATTCCAAACATTTGGAACCCATGCTAACCCGGATGCCTGAGACCATACCATTTTTATTGCATTTATCCGGTGGTGTTTTTTAGATTTTTTCTTCAATTAATTTTGTCAACGATTTCGAAATAAAATCTCTGGATTTATTTAAGCAAAAAAAAAAAAAAAAAAAAAAAAAACGGACGCCCGCCCGCATGCTTGCTTTTATTATGAATTTTTATTTCCAACAATTCTAAGAAATTTTTTTTTTTTATAGTTTTGCTCAGCTAGTAAATGGAATGCTTGGTACTGCCAACAACATGTTGATTGCAATACTTTCCAACTGCAGCCGTGTGCCCCCTGGCCCTGTCTCGTTTGTAAACAATGAAAAAAAAAAAAAAAAACAAATTCAAAATGGCAGCAGAATTATGTGATGATACTCAAAGGATAATAAAAATCTCTTTTCGTTTGAGTTTATACGAACACAGACAGACAGATTTGGATGTATGAATTGAGAGTAGTTCTCTTACACCAACAACAACTACTCACATTCGTTAGAGAGTGGTAACATGGTATTGCAAAAAAAATAACGAGAAATTCAAATTGCAATCCAAAATTTAAAATCATATTGAATTTTCAACGTATTTATTACTTTCTTTCTGTCATAAATGCTGTACTCTCTTTGCTCTTTGCTAACGAGAGTAGTTTTTAATAAAACACAAAATTCTGTAGAATAATAAGCACTAGCATTATGCTTATCTTGCTAAAACTCTTGGGAATTAAAAATTTCAGTTTAAAAATCAATTTAAAACGAATAAAAAGATCAGAAAATTTAAAGCTCGCGAGTTTTAATATAAAACTCTTTTAAGCTCCCCCCACTCCTAAAAAGATAAACTTCTCGAGTTTTTAATAGAGTTGCCAACAACTCACCAAACAGCTGAATAAAATTATAGCACGAAAGTTTTATTATAAAACTCTTTTAAACTCTTAAAAAGAGATTTTCTTGTTTATAAAATTGCTTAGGTCTTGAAATAAAAGAATTTAAAGCTCACGAGCTTTATAATAAAACTCTTTTAAACTCCTTACCCTTAGAAGATGTTTTTCTATTTAGAAACTATCAAACACTTGAGTTTTTAATAAAATTTGCAACAACTCACCAACTTCGGGTGAAAAATTCAAGCTCTTGAGCTTTATAATAAAACTCTTTTAAACTCCCCACTTCTTTTAGGCGGTTTTTGTTTGAAACACGAAAGTAGGAGAGTTTTATTTAAAAGTCCCATTCCTAAAAGATGTTTCTGGTTTAGATAAATTGTAAACTCTAGAAGTTTTAACGAAACCTACAACAATCCAGTAATTGTTTGAGAGTTTTATAATAAAACTCTTTTAAACTCTTAAAAAGTGTAAAAGTGTGCTTAGAATTTTGCATTGAAAAGAATATTTAAGTTTTGTTTTCTTTTAAACTAAAAATGAAAATAATAATAACAAATTATGGCATACATTAAGGCACTGTTAAAAAATTATTTAAATCAAAAATTTTAAGTCAATATATCTAAGGAATTTGAAATTAATTTAAAATACATATGCTATGCCTATAAACTTACAGTGTTTAATATCCTAATTTTCTCCTTATGAATATGTATTGTATTCTAATGGCAAACGAAGCACACCTTAGGGATTTGAAAGTTATAAAAACTTACGCTGAAAATATAAAAAAAGAAAGAAAAAATTGTTATTATTCAATTAAAATATTACAGAATTAAAATGTTAATTATTTATATACTAAAGCCTACACGAATACATATTTTTATTGTATTAAATGAATATATGTAGCATACCTAAGGGGTAAACTTTTTAATTTAAATGTAAAGCATATGTTTTGGGCTGAATTTAATTGTATTGTTAATAAATTAGAAAGACTTCTACCAAAAAAAACTATTATCAGGGAATTATACACCTCTCTCCTTCTGTTTGACTTCGTTAAATTTACTTTCGAAGCTCAAGTGATAGTGAAAATCTTTTTCGGTTATTTAATTTTATCTTATTTCGTTTAGTTTTTAAATTAAAACATATCTAAAGGCTATTTATAGGATTTAGCAATGGTTTTGCGATTTTTGTTTTCCTTCAAATGCTTTGCATAAATTCAGGCGCGTTAACACAGCTTTAAATTTTAAAGGGCAAACGAAATGGAATTTCAGAAACTTTGGTTCTTTTGTAAAGGTCAGTACTGACGTTCTGAAACTATCTCTTTGCGGCACAATACAGGAAATTAACGGAGATATCACGTTATGACTTCACCATCTACTTCTGCTTCTGTAGATGTATGTAAATACCTCAAAGGTACGATTTCCCGTATCGCATCCATCTATCCACACTCAAGAGTTCCAAACGAGATTATGTTAAGAAGTCCCTTCTATTCTTATTAGATGATATTGTTTCCTCTCTTTTTTTTCTCCCCCATTTAAACTACGCTACTGAAGTAAAAACTACTAGAGACAGCACAATTTTTATTTTTCTTATCGAATATAATTTCCGACAATTAAAAGCAGTTTTCATTTGAATATTCTCAAGATATCATATGGCATGGATTAAAACTATTCCTACTTAACCTCCCTCTCCCCTTTCTATTCCTCTCCTTCCCCTTAAATTTTTACTCAGAAAATACCTCATAAAACTTTTTTTACCACAATTTTTTTAAGTATTTTGTGCAACCGTTAGTCTGAAAAATTTAACGGTATAAAACAAACATCAATTAAACTGTTATAAGCTACTGTTCTTGACATTGTTATCGTAGAAGCTTTAGTGAAATAGGCTTCCGCTTCCTCAAAAAAAAAAAACACGTACCCTTGTCTTGCCTTGTCTGGTGGCGGCCTGGCCTTATTTATGACAAGACAACACAGTGTCAAGATAATTAAATAACAATAAAATTACTACAAAAATAACAACAACATTAGATTGTACGTGCAAAATTTAAATAATTATCTGGGAAGCATATCGATCCATTCATTCATCCATACATTCACTCATTCCCCAGTCATATTCGTAACGCGTAATCGCGCTGGCACGTAGTAAACATGTATTGAGACATGTTAGTTCGTGTCACGCATAATTTATTGAAACAAAATCATTTCATTATTAATTAAAAAACAATGAAGAATTACTAAAGCCTGTTTAAAAAAAAATGTAATGAAGAACTGTAACTGCAATGTGTTTCCAGTAGACAGAGGCAAAGTTTGGTGTATAGTTCTTCTATATAAGAGGCCTAGTCCCATCCTATCTTTAGAGCCAATCGTGTAGCAAAAAGTCCCCACGGGTATCTGTGCTTTCAAACTGCCGGATAACCCCACGTTAAGCGAATTTTCCTCTCGTGTTTTAATTATACTCTGGTGATACCATTTGTATCGTACGACTCTGATTGCTGCATTCCCCCATAGACTTAGGGTCGCCTCATATCGAACACATACATATCTCTGTCGATTGGTCTTGTAGTTAATAATTCTTGCAGCTCATATAACCCAACAAAGCTCCTATACTTCCCCCACTACCTGTTATTGCTCCTGTAATTACACTACAATCCCTAACAACATTATTCAACAGCCAAACAGCAGTAAAGGGAGAACGAACCTAGCTTAGAGGCTGCTTTAATATTGTGGTACTTGAAAATGTTGTGTTAATTGAATTGAAAATTCTTACTGGGGATTTAAGGGTATTTTTTCTCTTCCACTTTCTTTGTTCCGTAAGTCGATGTCATTTATTTATGGACTTGTGGACAAGCCATAGTCGTATCCTTTTCATATGCCTATTACAAGTCCTTTATTGTCAACTACTCAGTCGGATTGTGTTTTTTTGTTTTTTTTTTTCTTGGTTCGCCTTTCTGCTAAGCATTCATTACTTTTCATGTTACAATGAGAAGAGAGATAATTTTGTAATGAATAGACTTACAGCAGCAGGGTAGATAGAGAGAGAGCGAGAGAGAGCGCGTGAGGTTTTGATAAGGATTTTTTTGGTATCTTTTCCTTTTTTTATTGTTGTTGTTGTTATTGTGGAATATTGAATGGTTATCATGGTCTATTATCCTTAAGATAATTTTCCCTTCATTGCTATGTGTGTGTGTGTGTAGGCTTAATGTAAAAAGCTGTTGTTGATGTCATTTCGGCAAGTCAAAGGAAAGCAAAGAAAAATACCGCATCATAGAGGGGGACGAGGTAGGTCCTTTTATATCCTTTATTTCCTTGATTTTATTTTGCCTTTTTACAATATCTATTCATTTCCGTTTTAATTCTTTTTATTAAAGATTTTTTTCCGAGATCACAATTTTATTTTCCATTTTTTTTTTCTTTCTTCTCCAAAGATTTTTCATTCATGGGAAAAAGATTTTTCCTTTTCTTTTTTTTTTTTGTGCGTCCATTTCTTTTATTTCTTCTTCTGTGTGTTGTTGTAAGTATTCAATGTTGTTGAGGTTTAATTCATTAGACCACAATCCTATTAATTCTATAGGCTACTGGAGGTTT
The DNA here is from genome assembly GCA_930367235.1 of Sarcophaga rosellei. Classification (NCBI taxonomy): domain Eukaryota; kingdom Metazoa; phylum Arthropoda; class Insecta; order Diptera; family Sarcophagidae; genus Sarcophaga; species Sarcophaga rosellei. Next base: position 5,230,035 of record OV884020.1, on the reverse strand, counting down.
CTTTCCTATCCCCCCCTTGCATACTGGCATTCTGACATCCTGACTTTCGTAGCACCCTCGCCGCCGCTCATTTTATGTGTCATTATCATTAAAAGATTGAATTTCTTTCTTTTTTTCCTCTCTTTATCTGTGTTCCTTCTTTAAGCATTCATCGGATTCTTACATGAGATTCGTCCTTTTTTTCTTCTTTGGGATTCCTTAGCTTTCCGCGTGTGTATGTGTGTGTAAGTGTTAGTCAAGTGATGACATTGATTATAATGCAGGAAAGGGGTTCAATGGCGTATGAATAGAGAGAGAGAGACAAAAATGTGAAACTGTCTTCATAGTAAAAGCGTGCAATTTCCTTTACATCCGTTTCCGCGTCCGTATCCGTGTCCTAATTATTTAGTCCCTTTTCACTAGCATCGCCACACTAAAAGCACCTTCTTCTTCTTCATCGTGATTTACACTTGTCCACTGCCATGGCCATCGCCATAATGTGTTTATCTTTTACAACATCTAGTAGCCCCACCAGCATTTACACTCTCTTCAGGCTTCGTTAGCTCTGGCCAAGGATTCCTATATACTTGAAGAAATTTTTTCGTTTTCCTTTTCAATTCTTCTTGAATACGGCGAAGAAGTATAGGAGCCGAAATAAGCACAGCATTTACACTTTCTTAAGGCTTCGTTAGCTCTGGCCACGGATTCCTATTTCTCCCCTTCTCTCCTTAAGACACTCAAAAAGAATTTCTTCCGTTTTCTTTCTTTTTCTCTCTCTCTTAATTTTAATTCTTCTTGAAGCTGAAATTGAAGCAGCAGCAGCAGCAGAGAGTTGTTCCGTGTTAAATATAAAATCACGGGACAAAGCAAAAAAGAGAAAAAAATTGTTTGAATTGTCATGACATTGCCATGCCATGTCATGTCATTTATTTTTTGTTCCTCTCCCTTCGGACAAAAAAGACACACAGTTCGTATGTCGACATACATTCTTGTCCACATAAGTATTCTTTCCATTTATCTACATTCCCCACCCCCTAGGCTTCTTTTAATGCATCTTAAATTTGTCATTTCATCCGCTTGTGTGTATATCTGTCTGTCTTTGTTCTTTGAATACAATACCCCCTCTCTCTCCCCCTACTTCCCTCATTAGACCATACATTTTGGTTCATTCAATATGCCCAGCTTTTCACTTCGTTTTCTTTTTCTTTTTTTTCCTTGAAATCATGCTGAGTGCGTATATTGTATGTCTCCGTGCGTGCGTGTGTGTGTGTGTGTTTTTGTTTAAAATAAGTAATGAAATCAATTTCAAATTAATTTCATTTTATCCCTTATGTCCCCTTTCCCTCCTTTGCTTCTGCTTCGCCTTATTTTGGTTGTATTCTCACGTCATTTCCGCTTGTCAATACAAATATTTCAAATGATTTTTAAGCACAAAATTAAACAGTGTTGGCAACTTTTTCTCCAATATCTTACAATTCCTAGAGGCCATGATTGCATTGCCACATCTGTGAACCAGTTAGCCAGGCGAAGATCCTTATCTTAAGTTATCGTTACAAGACAATCGTTGATATCGAGAAGCATTTCATTGATTACAACACACTCTGCAGTGTATTAACTAGCAGCAAAGGCTTCAAGGGCTCTGAATACAAGGCCTTTATAGCTTTGCTACTCTTAACAAACAATTGCTGACAACCAACGAAGCAACTCCATTTCCAATGGCGTAAGCCTTTTCCCCTTTAGCTACAAAGGATTACAATTCACAGAAGAAATTCACAACAAGGACACACAGTCTGAAGGTGCTGCAAGGGAAGGCTAAGCCTATAACCTACAAATTCACGATGAACTGTTACAACACATCTTTACAAAATGAACTCAGGGCTAGAATGCGACTTAGTTTGCATAGAAAACTGTCCCGGAATACGAATGTGAATTGGACGAAAAGGTATCTCTATTGCTCTCTATGCTTGTAATAAAATGCGGGTAAAGAAAATGGTGTCTCGAAACTAGAATGACTCTTTGTCTCATATGTTGGAAATGAAGCTTGGTAGAGCAAGTAACCTCAACTTGATAAGGAGGACAAAAAGATTCGCCGCCATCTACGTCGGTAGGTAGGTCAGTGTGGTAGCTTCATACCAAAAGCTCACTTAAGCACTGCAAATCCAAAGCATGACTACCCTGCGCTGGAAAACCAGCCAGAAAGCTTGATAAACGAGGCTATATACTTGACATCAATGGACGATAGCTCCGTCAAGCTGACAAGGGTCGGAGAGCCAAATAACCTATATCTGCACCTAGCAAGAGATGAGCATTGGCAAAGAAAGTGGGCAACAGTCTCGTCTCTTCAGCGGATCTTCACCCAAGGCAGAAGTCGTTAAATGGGAGCCGCATTCTTTCCGCGTGCCTACCCATAACACAGTGACCTACAAGCATGGCCACTGTAATTGAGATGATGCCGCGACCAAGTCCAAGTAACTGGTTGGTACGCCTTCTATCCATCATCTACGTCGGCACTAGAAATAAATTTCAAAACCCAGTAGATCCCTCTCTCCTTGTAGAGAATTGGCAGCTAGTCGGCTGTAGGCAACCAGACAATGGCGCGAACTGAATATCGGTGACAAAAGGATCCTGATGGAATTGAGAAACTTCAGGGATTTAGATTACCTTCTCCGAAAATGTATTGAACGGCCCGGAAGAAGCGAAATTGGAAACTATTGTGACTTTCTATAAATTTTCACAGTAAAAGGCACATTTTATGTTGTGTTTGTGACCAACACTTGGGGCAAGACGCCCACTCACGCAATGCATTGTAGTGTAAGCAAGAAAATAGTTTTGGGGGAGGGAGGAAAGAGGTGGTAGTGTGTATGGACATTATATTCGAATCCGTTTATAATGTCAATGTCGGGAACGAGTGCTAACTGTAATACCATTGGCTAATCAACTAAAACGGAAGTGTACTACGTAACAGTGAATCTGCTGAAAATGTTGGTTTGCGTCTTGGGTTTGTTTAATTTGAATTTATCTTCACACATATTGTTGGAACCACGTTTTCGATATTGATTTGTGGTATCACTGTGTAAATATCACATCAGCTTTCGAAGAAGGTCTGCCACCTAATCTCATGGAGAAGGATGCCATATAAACAGTCTTGTTCGTAAATAACTTTCTTCCCAATATTTTTCCACCCATTTCTATTGATTCTTTGATTTAAAAACAGAATTAAGGATAATTCGAAAAAAGAGAGAGAAAGGAAAAGAACAAGAGGAAGAGAAAGAAAGAAAAAGAAGGAAAATTCTTTCATTTGATATTGATGTGGTTTTAAATAAGATTTATGGTCATGGCTATGCTTTTTGAATAAATAAATCCCATGCCCTCTATTCATACACATACACACACACATACTCTCTTGCATACACACACACACACTACCTTAAGCACTGTTGCTTATTTATAATAATTGAGTGAGAGAGGGGGAGAGAGGAAGGAGGGATCTTATTATTGTTTAAATTTAATAATGAGAAAACAGAAAAATGAAAAGAAAATTCCAAAGAAAATCAATAGCTTAAGAGATGAAAAGCCAGAAAACACAAATAAAGCTAGAGGAAGAGAGAAGACAGTCAGTCACAGTCATAGAATCAAAATAAAACGGAAACGGAAGCATCAAGATGGTTTGCTAATTCATTTATACCCCCCACAAGCGTAGTATTAGATCCAGCCAGCCAGAGTAATTTCTTTAAGAAAAATTAAATCAAAAGACTTGTAATGAATTTTTCTATTAAAAAAACAACAAAAACAACAACAAAAATTATTAGAAAATTTAAAGATGCTTTTAAGGCTTATAACCATGTAAACCACAGAAGAAAAAAAACAAAATGAATTGAATTGATCCCAGCAGTGCACTGTGGGTATTTCATTAAAGCCATGGACTAAGATGCCTTATGAGAACGCTATCAGTATTATTTATTGCTGTGCCACAGATATTTCTTTAATATTCAATTTAAAAATTTTTTAAAAATATGAAAATTAACCCCCCCTCCCCTTTGGCTTTGATCGTCCTAGTCCACAACGGATGCACTTAGTCATCTAGCATTTGCATCCAGTTCAGCTGCAAGTTATCGATAATATGTGCATCTTATCGGCTAATGAGGATAAGCCCCTTAGATATCAACGCTGTTCAGCGCATTAAGTTCCAGTTGCTGCTCTTAAGTTGTAGCCTAGTAGGTAGTAGGACTGCTGAATGGCTCACAATCAATTTGCAAGATACCTTGGGGCAACAGGGATCCTTGAAAGACGTCCTCGACCATTACAAAATAAAATATATTAAGTACCCTAACAGTAGAGACATCAAGTGGCCTTTAAACAGACTTTAAATTTATTCTTAACGGATAATGAGCTGGATAACCCACTTAGATATGAACGCTGTTTAGCTCATTAAGATCCAGCGGCTACTCCGGCTACTCTCAAGTCGGCGTAGCCTAGTAGGACACCTACTAGTAGTAGTAGTAGGACACCTGAATGACTCACACTCTACTTGCAAGAGTTGGATTCAGTCTGTATACCAACATACCCTGAGGTAACAGGGATCCCTTCAAGACGTCCTTGGCCAATACAAAAGAAAATACATAAAGTACCCCAACAGTGGTGCCATCAAGTGGGCTTTAAACAGACTTTAAATTTATTTTACCAAAACAAATTTTGTTCCAGCTTTTATTAACGGGTTCTTACTCCTTCTGGCCCAATAACTGCAGAGATAATGTCATACAGAAGCCTTGAATATCTGTGTGCCTTGTTTCGTGTTCAAAATCAAACACAACAGCCAGGACTTTTCGTACTGTTGTTGTGGGTTAGATGTCTGTGTATATCTCACTCACATAGTGAGAATTCTTTATAAAAAAAAAAAACTCATAGACTAAGAATGTAATATACAAAGAAAGAAAAAGAGAGTAGACGAGAGAGAATGGGGAGACACAGAGGAAGTAGAAGAATAAAAGAGAATTGTAATGTAATTTAAGTGTTGCTTGCAATTGAAATTGAAATTCTTTCTACCCAATTAATCCGTTTTTGTTCTTCTCTCTTTGTTAATGGATATATGTAGTATGTGTGCCTCTGTGTGTGTAAATTAACATTTTCACGAGAATGTTTCGAAGTAAAAAAACCAGAGAAAAAGGTCAAGAAAAAATTAACGAAAATGGCCAATAAAAAAGCGATTCTTTTCTTAACCCTTTCACGATGGATGCCGTGTATATACGGTATATTACAGCAGCTGATGAATATGGCAGTCATGCACAGAGAATGATGCCCCATATACGCGGTAAGTTGCACCATCGAGAAAAGTTACAAAGTGTGGTACAGGTGCGCCGTCTTGAAAGGGTTAACGTTAAACACAAACCGAAACTCAAACAGAAACCGAATTTTATCAAAAAATAGCAACAGCAACAACAACAACAAAATGTAAAAATGTCAATTTGCTTATGTTGCCGCCATTATTATTGGTGTTGCTGGCTGTTGTAGTCACTTTGTGGCATGACCAACCAACCAAACAAATAAACAAACAAAAAAAGGACATTCCTGGTAACGAAATGCTCTTCTTTTCCAAGTTTTTTTTCCCTCGGTTTTTCGTTTTTTTTTTATTGGGGGGGTTTAATTAATTTAATTTTGTTTTCCCTCTTTGAACTTATGTACGTACGTAGGCCAATTGTGCCTAGACCAGAAAATGACGGGGTCATTAACATTAATGTCACAGAAACGATTACTTTTACAAAGACAACAACAACAGCAATAAAAACACAGAATTGAGGACAGGACTCAGGTCATATTGGCTGGGAATATTTAAATATTCCTTTTATTACCGAAAGCAAAGAAACAAAAAAAGTAAAGAAATCCTTGACATTTTTAGCTTTTGCCAGCGACTCAGTTAATTGAGTTTCAAGTTGAGCAGATAGAACATACAAAAAACAGAAAAACTGACATGGAAAAGAGGTCATAAAAGGCTTTTTTGGGTTTCCCAAAAGCAAAAAAAAAATTCATGGAAAATACAAAAAAAAAAAAAACTCCAAAGTCATCCGTACTGCATATTTAAGTTCTCAACACTTAACCTCGAGTTCAATAAATTTTATGGATACTGTCTGCAGCTTTACACTACTTTGACACAGAAGCACAATTTTCTCTCATTGATTGTCGTCCAAATGTGTTAGAATACTTGCCTCCATCTATTTAAGGCAACTCTCTAACGTCTACCCCCAACAAATTCAGTTACAGTACAAGAGAGAAAGGAGATATAACGCTCTACTTAGTACTTAAAGCGAACCTTGGTGTTTCCTCTGAGATGTATTAACACAGCATAGGTTCCAAGTCACCATAGTCTAGTAGGTGGTGTTGCTTATTAGCTGGCATTGCTTCGGTGGTGGTGCTTAGTGCTTTTGAGCGACTCCTTCTCAGCAATTTTCTAGCAAAAACTCTGAGAGAAAATTAAATTTATCATGAAAAGTTTCTCCAAACCCTGTTGTTCGAAGATAACTTCAAACTGTAGGTACATCGCCACTCATCTATAAAATTAACACACAAAGCATTAGAAGTCGCCGTGGTCTAGTAGGTAGTGTGTTGGCTTATTAGACTAAAGGCCCGAGTTCAAATCCCAGGTCAGACATCAAAAACGAAAATATGAAAATATTTCTTCGGCGACTTCCTCTCAGCAGATTTCTGGCAAAAACTCTGAGAGTAAAAAATTGATATGAAAAGCTTCTCAAAAAATCTGTCGTTCGGACAACACGAGTGGTGTGTGAAGCTAGGACGTTGTACAATGGGTCAATTCGACCTCCGGGTACTGTACTTGTCACAGTTGACAAGTACACGTCCTCTAACCTAACCTAACCTAACACACAAAACATGAGTGGAGTGAGAAACTAGATTGTAATTCTGACTAAAGGGTTGTAATGACCAATTAAATAAGTTCTGCCCGCAGTGTTTTTGAAAGCCGGAGATAAGAAGATGCACGATTGGAACCACAGTGTACTACTCTGTCCTAATCCTGCCTAAGCGGTTGTAATATCGATTAAAAAATCTTGTGTACCAAGGCATGGGTTTGTGTCATCATATTACCACATAAGTATAGACATGGCTTCCACTGAGACTGCGTCTTCCCATCTAACTTGGAACCGTCGTTGTAAAGGGTGATTTTTAGCTATTATCTTTTTGGCAACACTGGTTTAAACAGCTCACACATGTTTCGTGTTTTGTTTCACAGTCAAACATCTTCAGTTTATTCTATAATTTAACCATGAATCGTTTTACAAACGAACAACGCTTGCAAATCATTGAATTTTATTATAAAAATGGCCACTTGTTTATCGAAAAATTGTGTTCAGCGACGAAGCTCATTTTTGGCTCAATGGATACGTAAATAAGCAGAATTGTCGATTTTGGAGTGAAGATCAGCCAGAAGCATTGCAAAAGCTACCAATTCATCCAGAAAAAGTCACAGTTTGGTGCGGTTTATGGGCTGGTGGCATCATTGGACCGTACTTTTTCAAAAATGCTGCGAATCGTAACGTAACTGTGAATGGTGAGCGCTACCGTGAGATGATATCTAACTTTTTTTTGCCCAAAATGCAAGAGCTTGACTTGCATGACATGTGGTTTCAACAAGACGGTGCCACATGCCACACAGCACGCGTAACAATGGACTTATTGAGAGGCGAGTTCGGTGAACATTTTATTTCACGTTCGGGAGCGGTCAATTGGCCGCCTAGATCGTGCAATTTAATGCCTTTAGACTATTTTTTGTGGGGGGCTATGTTAAAGCTCATGTCTATACAGACAAGCCCGCTTCAATTGACGCATTGGAAGACAACATTGAAGCATTTATTCGTGAGATACCGGCCGAAATGTTGGAAAGAGTATGCCAAAATTGGACTAAGCGGATGGACCATTTGAGACACAGTCGCTGTCAACATTTGCATGAAATAATCTTCAAATATTAAATTATATGGACCGTACTATCGATTCAAATAAAGATTTCATGCATTTTTCTGAATTTTATGTGTTTTTTTTTAATTTTCCTATAGCTCTTAAAAAATCACCCCTTATATTTCTGCAGAATTTGAAGTAGGTTTTGACTGAATAACTGACGTTCTTTTTACTTTAAAATAAAATTTTACATCTAAATTTATGGAAAATTTCAGATATTTTTTTAAAATAAAATAAAATTTTAAAATCGTGTAGAATTTTTTTCGAATGGATTATTTCAAAACAAAAAATTGAAAAAAATTTATTTATTTCTCTATCTGACTAACTAACTAACTGACTGTACATATACATACATTGTGTTTTAATAATCGGGTTCATACTGTGTTCACACTGTGTGTTCAAAAAAGAAAAAGAAAAAAAATTAAAATTATTTTCACAACAGCTGTGAATATCGTGTCAATTAATTTTGTATGCACTTCAAACGATATTTTTGAAAATTAGAGAGAAAAAAAATAATTGTTTTTGTTTTTGTTTTAGCATTTTAAGATCGTTATTAAATTTCAAGGTCAAGTGCAGTACTTTGTTAAGTCGTTCGTTCGTACGTACGTACGCTCGTTCACATTATACCTCCCCATATAGCTTAAGTAATTATTGTGACTTGTTGTGGTTGTTTGTTGTTGTTGCATGCTATTTAAGTAAATAAATTAAATTGTAATTAAATAAATAGAAATACAACAGCGGCAGTAACAACAGCAACAACAACAACAACAAATAATTAAATATTTAAAAAATGTTGCTAAACTGGTATTCCATCAGTTGTGTGAAAAAGGTAATCCAACCATCCATCCATTCATCCATCCATGCTTGAGGGTATCGATTTAAAAACGAAAAAAATTTTCAATTGCGATGCTTTACATCTTAAAAAATAATTGAAAATTTTTTTTCCCTAATCATACAGTGTAACACAAAAGAGAAACAACAATGAAAATAAAATGTAAATTTCGCGATATAGGACAACCTACTATGTAGTGTATTGGCTTATTAGAGGTGAGGCTGTGCTTCAAGCTTCTCGAACAAAAACAAAATTTAACCCATATGTGCTCATCGCCCCATACAGCAAGATATCGATCAGCTGTGTGATATACCATACAGAGTCCAATAAATACAAAAAATCCATGTTTAAAAAAAAAAAAAAAAATTGGACAAATACGGGTTAAAAAAATACTTTTCTTCGGGGACTTGCTCTTCAACTGTCTTCTGGCAAAAAGTCTAAGATTGAAATAAAATTGCAATGAAAAGTTTTTAAAAACCTGTTGTTCGGAATGGACATTAAACTGTATGTCCCGCTACCCATGGATATTCATGGGTGGTGTGAGAAACTGGGTTGTAATCCCGACTACAGGGTTGTAATGAACAATTAAGTTAGGTAAGCAAAAAAAATATGGCACCCAGAGACCATAAACTAAATCAAATGGTCACTCTTTTCGAATAAAATACCTTTTCCACAAGCACTTCTACGTTCTCCTAGGTTCACATGCAACCCAACATCACCATGACATGAGAGAAACACCGAATTACGCAACAAGCTTCAATCACGAAAGAAAATTTCTTTTGAACAGCTAGTATTGGAAGGTGCAATGACCAACTTTTTCCTCTTCGCTGTTGTTGGTGGAACTTGGTCAGTAGGGGACTGCGTTCACCCGTGGCATCACAACGGGCCGCTATGCGTGCTCAAGGGAGCTTTGTGATATCAGAGCCACCACTCCGACCTAACCTAACCTAGTATTGGAAGCCTCTTGCTCTAGCATCCAATCGATATTTCTACAACGTTGTAAAGTGTACAAATTCAAACGAAAAATTCGCCATAAGCCGTTACATGCATACATAATTGGCCATTACAACCCTTCAGTCAGGATTACGGCCTAGCTTCTCACACCACTTTGCCAGAAATTTGCGGAGAGGTAGTCGTCGGAGAAATATTTTTTTTCATATTTCGTTTTGATGTCTGGCCTGGAGCTCAAACCCGGGCTTTAAGTCTAATAAGCGAACACACTACCTACTACACACTACCTATAAGCCATTAGATAGGCGCAATTGCTGAGACTGCCGACCTATTTTGCCATGTCTAGGGGTATGTCTCCCATCGCTATGGGTTCCGCGTACATGCGGCAGTCACTTGGTGCATCACAGCCGCTGATGTCGCGTCAATACGGCACTTACTTATTTGGTCTACAGAGGCTTATGCCGTATATACACGGCAATCATGTATTTTTTTTGCCGTTTCATGTTTGAGAACGATGTATGGATAGTTGAGCCATCGTGAAAAGTTGAAAATTGTTGTACAATTCCGGCTTCGCGAAACGTTTAGGGATACTAAATAATGTAGTCCCCGTAGTCTAGTAGGTAGTGTGTGTTCGCTTATTAGACGTAAAGCCCGGGTTCGAGCCCAACATCACAACGAAATATGAAAAAAAATATTTCTTCGGCGACTTCCTCTCAGCAGATTTCTGGCAAAAACTCTGAAAGTAAATAAACCTAAGTTTATCAAAAATCTGTAGTTCGGAGTCGACGTTAAATTGTAGGTCCCGCCACTCAAGTATAAAATTAAGGCACACAACATGAGTGGTGTTGAGGAGCTAGGCCGTAATCCTGACTGAAGAGTTGTAATGGTCAATTATGTATGTATATATGTATGTAAATAATGTCTTTGATGAGCACCGGTTTTCATGATCGCTTGTGCCCAAAATTAACTACGAAACTAATGTTCCCCAGAATAGAGTTGATTTGAAAACAAATTTCTGCAGCCAGAGGGGCAGTCATAGGTTTGATAACCTCTTTTAGGTCTACCCATAGTCTTGTTGTTGAAAGTGTGGTATGACACTGACAGTGAGTTGTATATTCCCTGTGCTATTAATACCAATTCTACTTCACTTTGTCTAGAATTTTAAGAACCTGAATTTATTACACGAAAAAAAAATTAAAAAGAAATTGAAGTTGAAGCTGAAGCTGAAGCCGAGAAGGCCATAAATTTAAGCCTGTTGTAATGGGCCTATAAACACTGAAAGTGTTTCATTTCATTTTTATTTTAAGATTCATTAGCCAATTAAGTTTTTTTTTGTTTTTTGGATTTTGTTTAGGCCATAAAACGTTTGTTGTTTACAAAAAAAGCCTTGTATTCAGTTATTGACCCATTATTTAGGCGTTTAGCTGAGCAATATTTAATGATGGAATTTTTTTTGGTAATTTTCTTTTAATGATTTAACGTTTGTGCTATGAATTTTATTTGTTTATTCTTAAATTAATGATTTTTTTTTTATTTTGTTATTGTTTTTATTATTTTAAAATTATTTTTTTTTTTTTGTCAAAAAAAAATTCTTGAATTTCTAGCTTTTGTCAAGTCAATGCTTTGAAAAAGGCCTTAAGCTTTAAATTTTTTGTTTTTTTCAGATTTTAATTTGAAATGGCTCAATAACTTGTTGCCAATAACACATTATCATTATCAACAGCATCATCAACATGCTTCGACATGATTAAAGCGCGGATTCTAAATATTTTTGAAAAAAAACAACCAAAATAAGCATCAGCTTTAGTTAGCAGTTTGGCATGGCAATCAGCATCATTATTAACGTTTTGAAAATGTTGCTGTTGTTGTTGTTGTTGTTGTTGTTGTTGTTGTTTAACGAAGAACATCTTCTTTGTTTAATTAAACAATTAATGAAATTAAACACTTATTTAAAAGGCATTTCAAGCCGGTTTTGTAACCAAAAACCAGCTAACAAGTGAAGCTACATACAGCCACCACAAGGACAGACAGTTAGACAAACGGCCATCAATTGTACAAAAAAAAAAAACACATTGAAATACGCAAAAAACCTGACTAAATAAAACAGATTGTATTACGAAACATTAGAACCCCTCTTAATAAGCTACACAACAACTCTCACGTGACGTCAATAAGAAGTTTGTTTGTTTTTTTTTTTTCAAGCCACACACCAACATAGCATTGAGATTTTACAGCCAGATTGGGAATCAGTGTCACAGTCAAATACAACAACAACAACAAAAATCGAAAGAAAAAAACAATTCAAACTCAAGTGTAATAAACGTCCTTCAATCGTATCACTTGTTTTTTTTTTGTTTTATTCACCACATTACACTCCGCCGCCCTCTTACGCCCCCTGTAGCCAAACAAATAAACCAACAGCTTGCCTGCCTCCCAGCCTGTTTGCCTCTGGTTAAATGTGCGTTCATTGTTTAACATTGGAATTGAATTTGAAATAAAATTTGAAACAAAAAACGAAAACAAAAAAAAAACAAAACAAAAAAAAACGAAATAAAAGCGGTCAATAGCAATCAAAGTTGTTGCCATTGTTAGTAATATGGGGTTTTAATAAAAAAAAAAAAACAGCAACAACATCATTAACGTGTTCTACTACCAAAAACAATTCTAAATTATGTTCAAAATAAGACGAAAAAAAATCCACAAGAAATTTAATTCACAGCCTAACAACAATAGATCGCCATGGGAAGACAGCATTCGAAAAAAAAACAATTTCTTGAAAATCAATGTCAACTATTCGCACAGGTCCACCAAAAACAAGTCCAAAATATTTTAGATTTTGTAAATGGCATGTCGCCATGAATTAATCATATTTTGAACACAAATACGAATACATACATACATACATGAATTTTAGGCGTGAAGAAACAAGACTGCCAAGAGTGTGATGCCCAATGTTGCTTCAGAAGATTATTAGCAAAGTTAACCTACTGTTATAAGTAGGAAATAGTAGGTAATGAATACAATAGCAGAAGTTAAAATTACATACATACATACATAGTTGATCATTGCAACCTAGCTTCTCGCACTACTTATATTGAGTGTGTTAATTTTACGCATGAGTTACGGAACCTACTACAGTTTAAAGTTGACTCCGAACAAAAGATTTTTGAGAAACTTTTCATGGGCAATTTTATTCCCTCTCAGCGTTTTTGGCATTAGAGATGTCTAACCTGGGGTTGAACCGTGGCTAATAAGTCTTGTCTAAGAAGTCAACATACTACCTACTAGACTACTAATAGGTTAGGTTAGGTCGGAGTGGTAGCTCTAATATCACAAAGCTCACTTGAGCACGCATAGCGGTCCGTTGTGACACGTTCACCCGTGGCATCACAACGGACACGTTCACTCGTGGTATCACAACGGGCCGCTATGCGTGCTCAGCTTTGTGATACCAGAGCTGCCAATAGCACTAATTGCGGCTATCCCGCATAGGCCAGATGTAAACGCCAACGCTACTTTTCTTTACAGGAAGAAAGATCATCAATAACTGATTAAACGAAAATCTTGTAAGCCCTCACTTGCCACGGTGGGTCAAATATGGGAAAGATTAATATACTATCGCCACAGAGTCTAGTATTTAGTGTGTTACCTTACTAGACGTGAGGCCGTGGTTCAAACCCCTGCCCTGACATCTCGAACCAAAAAAATACGGAAAAAATATTTCTTGCGGTGACTTCCTCTCACCAATCTTCTGACAAAAACTTGGAAAGTAAAATAAAATTTGCCATGAAAACTTTCTTAAAAATTTGTTGTTCGGAGTGGACATACATACATATTGTATACGAACTAGTGGGTGGTGTGAGAAACTAGTTTGTAAAGAACAATTAGGTTAAGTAAGTAGGTAAAGTAAGTAAGTAAAGTAAGCATCCTTGCAATAAAATATGTTACCGAAAGACCATATAAAGTAAACCAAATAGTCACTATTTTATCGAATGAAATGACTTTTCCACAAGCAATTCTACGATCTCCTAGTCCCAAACGATCTCCTAGTCACCATGACATGACATAACCAGCGAATATGCAATAAGCTTTCTCAAAAATCTGTTGTTCGTAATCGACGTTTAATCTGTAAGTCTCCCTCCACCACTTGTGGATAAAATTAATACGCACAACATGCGTGGTTGTGTGAGAAGCTTAGTTGTAGTTCTGACTAAAGTATTGTAATGACCAACTAAATAAGTAAGCAAACTTGGTTCGAAGGACCAAAACTAAATGTGCTGCTTAAAAAAAATACAACAAAAACTCTCTTTGGAGGGTAATATTGCAATGGGAAAGCGTAAAGTCATAAAATCAGTAAGTCTCTCCACCACTCGTGAATTAATACGCACAACATGCGTGGTTGTATGAGAAGCTAGGTTGTAGTTCTGACTAAAGAAATTTGGTTCGAAGGACCAAAAATAAATGTGCTGCTAAAAAAAAATGCAACAAAAATTCTACTTAGAGGGCAATATTGCAATGGGAGAGCGTTCTTTGATACGTGAAATTCAAGTTATGTAGCCTTAAAGTCAGTTAAAACCACATTCTTTAAATACTTTTCAAAAAACGTTATGAATTGAAACCAAAACAAATTTATTTTCCTTTAACAGCCTTTTGGCGGCCATGATAATAGAACTTCCAAATTAAAGCAGATCATTTACAACAACAACAAAAACGATTTTTTTTTTTTATATTCTTTTAATAATTTTTTAATTTTTTTTTTGTTTTTATAACAAAAGAAGAAGAAGACGGAAAGCTTATTCTTCTCGTTATATTTCCATATTTATTTTCATTATGAAAATTTTAGTTTCAAACATATTCTTTCTGCATTTGGCTTAAATCCAGTGGAAAACAACGGCAAATCAAATAAAAAAAAATTGAATTGAAGAAAAAAAAGATGACAAACGAATGAAAACTTCTCTCTCACAACAGACATATTGTCTGCAACAAAAACAGAAAAAGGAAAATGGAAAAAAAATCTGGCGGAAAAAAATTGCTCACAACAATAAAATCAGATCATAATCGTAAAACTCTGACAGAGAAACTTCAACAAAGAAAGTAAAGAGAAAATCAGATGAAAAAAATACGGAATTTTTCTCAAAAAGACTCTAAAAAATCAAATGAAGTGCATTTAAATAGAAAAAGACAAAAAAAAAACCGAAAAAAATCGTCAAGAAAAAGAAACAGAAATATTGCCTTTAAAGACATGGGGGTAGGAGGGGGAGTGTATTTAAGATGCCATCCCCAGAAAAGTTTTCCTAAGCAGTCTGGCATTTAATGATGGAGAATTAAATCGAAAGTTTAGAAATCGAAGAATAAACATCTTTAAGCATCTTTTAAATAAATGTAGCAGCTAAAAAGTTATGATCAATTAAAAACACAAAAAAAAAGCGCTTCAAACGCTTTTCAATAAAAAGATTAAAGAAATAAACACGAAAATATTTAAAAGCACTTAAAAAAGAAAACTAAAAATTCATTCAAAATTTTAAAGGAGAAGAAGAGAGAAGGAAAGGCATCGAAATGTTTGGAATTCGAAAAAGTGGAATTGCAATGGTCCTTCCGATGGAGTGATTGAACTTTCAACTGCCAAACCATATAACCAGATGTGGTCGGTCGCTTGTTATAGATATTCTAAATAGAATCATCAGAAGGTCTGCACAAATCGACTTGGCGTTCTTTCATCACACTAGTGTAGAGCTGGATTGTCAATTAAATCACGACGAAATTGTCCCAGCAAGGCATTGACCGCTAGAGGGGGATATGTATATGACAAATAACTCCCTGTGACTTCATGCAAAATATTAGTGAGGAGATTGTGCAAAGCGCTGGAAGTTCTTTTGGATTTAAGACCGTCACTTATAAAATGCAGAACAAGAGCTATAAAGCCTACGGCCAGGATAATAAAAGACAATTATGACGGAGCATACATCAGGGGGGTGGGTCGTCACGACCTTACAATTTGTGCTTAGCAGTCTCTTAGAGAGTTTGGCAAATGCTTTGCCAAGAGCAACTGAATAATGATCGAGAATGAACTGATAAAATCTTCGTAATCTAGTATATAATGTGTGTTGGCTTCCCAAAATCGTTTTTGGTTAGCCAGAAAGCCTTTGAAAACAGCTCAAATGGATTTGAATAAGATACAACCACAGCTACACATGCAGAGATATAAAACACAACAATCGCGCCGGGGGGCTCTATTGGATACAAGACCGTTGCTCATAGAATTCAGAACAAGAGCGTATGGTTAGGATATTGAAGGATAAGACTGATACGAGATTCATCAAGTTGCGTCGCGGCCCTGCTTAACAGTCTCTTAGAGAGTTTAGCAAATGCTTAGCAAAGAAACTGAGTAATGAGCGCGAATGAACTGATACAGTCGCGCGTAGTCTAGTAGACAACGTGTTGGCTATTATTCAAACTTTTTCTACAAGGAACCATATAATCTCGCAAAATGTTCAAAGTCTTTAAAGAATTGATTTTATGGCATATGGCTCGATTGGCTTACAATTTCCGCAAATTGTAGAAATTCATTCGAAATTTTAAAATTTTTGCTAAGAATTTAACGCAAATTGTAGAAATGCATTCTAAATTTGATGCCAGACTGTGGCCAAGTTTTCTCAGAATTGATTTGATGGTATATGGATGGCCCGTTTGGCTTACAATTTCCGCAAATTGTAGAAAGTCATTCAAAATTTGATGCCAGAAACTATCCAAGTTTTTCCAGAATTGATTTAATGGTACATATGTATATGGATGGCTCGATTTGCTTATAATTTCCACAAATTGTAGAAATTCATTCGAAATTTGAAAATGTTTGCTTGGAATTTAAGGCAAATTGTAGTAATGCATTTTAAATTCAATAATTTAGAGGAGAATTAAAGATTTTGTATAAACTTTAAGGCCACATTTAAAGACTTTTTATAGAAATTTTTAAATATTACTGACTGAATCACTAACCAAGTTTCCCTTGTATTCCCTCTTTACTACCCTTGAATATTTTTAATTGCTTCTTTAAGTAAATCGTTAAGAACAGCTGTCATCGTTTAGTTTTTATATGCTGGTGGATTATCATTTTCTTCATTTCATCAAGAGAATAAAGCGCGAATGTTAAGAAATTCCTTTACAAAGTAATTGTATTGTGTAAACTTGTGTAATTATTTCTAACCTTGACTTATAAAAATATTTCAATTTTAAATGAAATTCAAAAATTTATAAAAGATTTCCATTTTTTTTAATGAATTTTTTTAAATAAATTTTTTCATTTTTTTTTTTCTTCTGTTTGCAAATGCTGACGTTGTGCTAAACACTTGGTTGTTTTAAAATGCAAATTATTTATTATTATTGTTCGAAGTATATTATGTATTACGAACTAGTGAGTATATTACATATTCATTTATTTTTTAATAAATTTTTTTTAATAATAATAATGATAATATTTTTATGTGATATAATTGTTTGGCTGGCAAAGTTAAAAATTCTCAATGCAGGTACAAGCGACAGTTGCGTTATTATTGTCACCACAAACAGTGGCCAACAAAAGTAAAGACATGAAATTATCAGCGTAATAATTTTATTAGAAGTTCTATTATTTACAAATCCAGCTCTAACATTGAAAAATCATTTGCTAAACGTGAGAATGGGGCACTACACAAACATTTTATCTCAACACAAGGCTCTGCCAGAAGCCAACGCGTCCAACATACAGGTAGACTTACTTAAGTCATCATTACCACCCTTTTAGTCAGGTTTACAACCTAGAGTCTGAATCTGAATCTAAATTCGGAAACGAATCGTTCCTTCATTATTATAATTGAGAATAGAATAGCAAACGTAACGAACTTATTTGATCTGCTTCCAATTGCTTTCCGATGGAGTTTCGGTAGTCATCTTCTATGCCGCCCCTCGGTGTCAAACACAAGCATATTCAAGCCAACGTAGCCGTTCGCACGATATGAATGTCAGCGTAAAGCTAACTCCAAGCAGTAGTAGTAGTAGTAGCAGAGTGTAGTAGTAGCAGAGTGTAGTAGTAGCGGAGTGTAGTAGTAGCAGAGTGTAGTAGTAGCAGAGTGTAGTAGTAGCAGAGTGTAGTAGTAGCAGAGTGTAGTAGTAGCAGAGTGTAGTAGTAGCAGAGTGTAGTAGTAGCAGAGTGTAGTAGTAGCAGAGTGTAGTAGTAGCAGAGTGTAGTAGTAGCAGAGTGTAGTAGTAGGAGAGTGTAGTAGTAGCAGAGTGTAGTAGGAGCAGAGTGTAGTAGTAGCAGAGTGTAGTAGTAGCAGAGTGTAGTAGTAGCAGAGTGTAGTAGTAGCAGAGTGTAGTAGTAGCAGAATATTGTACTGTATGATTGTGTTACGTTGAGAAGGAGTAAGACAGATTGCTATTCTTTGTACTCAGTTAGCTCCTCTCAACAAGCTTGTAAAATTATTCCATATGGGCAATTAACGGATCAACAATAGGATTTGCAACAGTGATGTCAGGTCAAAACACCAAGAAAGCCACAGATTGCGACTTGTGGAAAGACCTACAGTTTAGAGCCGCCCCCGAACGAAAAGTAACTCAAAAGTCTATCGTTCGAAATCGACTTTAAACTCGTGGATAAAATGAACACACTTAACATGGGTGGTGTGAGAAGCTGATTGTAATCTGTAATGATCTAATGAGGCAACTGGAGATAGTTCGGACATGTATCACACAGAATAATGTTCTGCACAACCAGTACTACAACGATTAAGCCACAAATTACGCTGAAAGATGGAAATATAGCCAGTGAACGTAAATAAATCGTGGCATGAACTGAAAAATACCATTTACAGCGAATAGCATTAATGAAGCAAATTTCAATGCCTACACTTTTTGTTCGTCACTGTATTTATTTATGAATTCATTCAGTCGTTCATTCATTTAAAGAAAAATTGATTTTTCTATGAAATCATATGTGGGACGTCTGTCGATGTGTAGTTGCATTTTGTATCAAATACAACAACAACTATAACTCAACTGCTGTCACATTAAAAACAAAAAACAAAACTGAAATATAAAAAATAAATACTTATTTAAAAATACTTTTTTTTGTTTTTGACTGCTGCTACTGCAATAGAACAACTGGCATTCTGAGTGATTTCATTTTGTGGCACACCCTACTACGGTAATTAAAAATATTTTTAAAAGTGACATTGAATCGCTATGATTTATAACTTAAATGTCACCCGAAAAAGTGTCAGGGAAATACAATCATTAATGCTTGATAAGAAACTTTACTATGCTATTCTTCAATTATGATAACTGCCCATTTTGGAAGAGTTCTTTCTGCAATTATTTTGTTTTTCTTATGAAAATCAATTTAAAAAAATAAATAGTACAAAGGACCAATAGTTTCCAATAGGAAATGTTTTGATTTTTTCTTACGAAACGCCATATTTTCTCTTCAAACGACCAATTTTATTCGTAAGAATCTATTCAGTTGCTTTTTCTTTATGTACTTGTTAGTAGAACAATTTGAAAGAAATTTTTTGGAAAAAAATTCAATATTTATTAGTTCGAAGGACCATTTCTGGTTATAAATTACCAATTAGGAAAACTTATGGT
This sequence comes from Sarcophaga rosellei, assembly GCA_930367235.1. Taxonomy (NCBI): domain Eukaryota; kingdom Metazoa; phylum Arthropoda; class Insecta; order Diptera; family Sarcophagidae; genus Sarcophaga; species Sarcophaga rosellei. The sequence continues at coordinate 5,210,696 of OV884020.1, read as the reverse complement.
TCTTAAAGAAGCTCTAGATTGAGGTTTTTTGGATCAAATGAGCATTTTCAATTTTTTTCATTGATGAGATAACCACAGAATCTGCAGGACCTTATTCGAAGGACCATTTTGAATTGCAATTTTATTTATTTTGCTGCAGTCCTTTGGAAATCAATTTAAAATAATTCGTTCTTTATTGATTTGAAGATTTAATATTTTATTATAAATTTTCAATTAGAAAAGATTGTGATTTCGAAAAAAACAAAAAAAAAACTCTACGTAGGCATTTTATAGTTCGAAGGACCATTTCTTTTGTTCTCTCTATTATGAAGTGAATACGTTTTTTATTGTCTTTCGACTGGATTCGTAATAGAACTTTCTATAATAAAACTGTTTATAGTATTCAAAATTCGTTTTCAATGGTGCCAAATATTTTGGCTCTCTCTCTCTCTCTCTTGGTTGTTTTTCGTGTTTTATTGCGAAAAGCAATCAACCGCAAAAAGCAACTTTTCATAATTATTGTGGCAAATAATAAAACAGTTTTTTTTCAATATTTTTTGTACTCTTTACGTAATTATTAAAAGAACACTATAAAATAATGTTGAATAAATTACAACAACAACAACAACAAAATGGAAAAAATCCAATTGATGTTGGGCTTTAACTATTAAAAATATTTGAATTTTTTTTTCTTTGCGTATTTTTTTTAACATTTGATTCCATATGATGATGATGGTGATTTATCCACATGTTATGCTACAGAATTTAAGAATAATGTTTTTTCCATAAAATTTATGCATACAACAACCATATGTAATGACCAGCGTCGTTATGGCATAAAATAATGCACCACAGACAGACAGACAGACATAAATGTATTGAACATAAAATATTTCATAAATGTTTAATAAATAACACAACATATAGTGGAGAGTTCGTCTTGTTTTTAAATATTATTGTTCAATCTACACGTGTTTATTAAAAAAAATAATAGTGAAAGAAAGAAAATAAATTTCATATGAATTCATAAAATGTTTGTTAATGGATGGAAACGATTTTTTTTAGGAAATTTAAATATTGCATGTATTATGTATTGTTGTATGGGCATGTGGTATGGTAATAAAATATTTTCAAATATTAATAAATAAATTTGATTTATAAAAACAAAAACAAATCAATTGATTTAATAGCATTTAAAAATAAACAAATTCTTTTTATAATAAAAACTTTAGAAGGAAATTTAAAGAAAATCGAAAGTTTTCATGTCAAAAGCTTTTAAACGGTCTCTTCTCATAGAATCAAAACTGATTTAACCAAACAAAACCACGAATTCAGTGGAATATCCAAAAGGTCACCAGTTTGAGGTGGTCAGCCTCCTAAAGAAGTTGTGATAGACACACTTACTTACACTATGGTGAGGCCCTTTGTATTATTAATTTTTCCCTTAGTCCCGGACTCATTCGGACCCATACATCTAATGTTCATTACTCTCCCTCATCTCTACAGCTGATGCAAAATTCATTTACAATGTACCCAATGAGTCAATTCAGATGAGCACATTTTTTAGTCGCACAATTTTTGTTCTTTTCAATTTACACGGGATGAATATTCGTTTGGCAACAAATGTATACGTATACAGAGCTTTGTATATATTAGTGTTTTTGCATTCATTTGATGTTTGGCTGATTTTTAAAAATGTGCATGTATTAGTTTTGTGCTGGTGATGCGGGGGGTTGTAGCTGGTGGAAACTTTACGCCACCGAAAACCCATTCTCTTCACCCCTCTTGCCTATAAACTATTATTTTACGCCAGCACAATTGTGCTTGTGTGAATTGGCTCAATACGATTAACACATCTTCCATTCCATATGTAACCAACGCCAGATTTACTACACTATGCTGCCCCTATCATCAATTCGCTGCTGAGTGTATAGCCAGCTTTCTTGGTTACTGAATCCAATTTTCATTTAATGTTTCAACGATGCACACTATAAACCAAGCTTAACAAAGGCATACGGGCTTTTTTTTAAATCGTTTTCTTAAGAGAGAGAGAGAGAAAGAGAGAGAGAGAGAGAGAGAAAAAAATAGCATAAAGAGCCCTATTATCACTTTACAACCTTATTTACAATGTTATTACCCGGGTATAATTAAATAATTTCCATTATTTGTTAATTATTGTTGAAACAAACAAACAAACGAGTAAACAAGTAAACAAACAAAATAAGTACAGGTTCATTAATTTAACAACGTTTTCGAATGAATGGCATCATTAAAATCGAAGAACAATGGTTTTGCATTTCTCCTAAAGGAGAGAGAAATTTCAATATTCCCTCACCAACAGCGCTACACCATAACGCCCATAACAAAAACAAGAGCAGAAGTGCTGAAGAGCATGGAAAGCAATAATTTCAGGCGGCTATTGTTTTATTCTACAATAAATAAAGGAAAACAATTAAAAACCGTTTGTCAGTTTGGCTTTAAAGACTGCAAATAAATGTTACTCAGAGAGAGAGAGAGAGAGCGAAAGCAGAGACAACAACAATTTCAACAAAAGCAGTAAAAGAAAAACCAAGACAAAACAAAACAAAGAAAAAGAACGTGATTGTTAAAGTAAAACAGGATAATGAGACCAAAAATCCTGGGATATATAAACGTTTAAATGCAATATTTAAGTGTGTGTGTGTCTGTGTGTGTGCAAAATGTAAACTTAAGTAGCAGCTTAAATAATGAAAGGCAACAGGAAGAAGCAACAACAACAACAAGAAAGAGGAATATTTGGGTGTATTTCCCTTAACAGAAGAAACAAACGAACGAACGTACAAACTAACGACCAACCGACCTACTAATGCCGTAGTGCACAATTAAACTGCAATAAACCATAAATATCACAGGCTTCGGCTATAAAACCGAAAACACGTTTAGCATACTAAATACAACAGGCACAACAGACACAAAACTACGCACACACACACACACTCCAGCTCTTATAGGCTTCAATACTTTGCAATATGGTTCCCTTAAAGAGCACCCAGGCACACACATACACTTGCTAAAACACACACTTTAAGATTTAAACTCAATATTCTCTAGCATATAAAATTGAGGGAAATTTTCAAAAGTACACACACAGAAGCATACATACTCCAACAAATAGTAACAACAACAATGATAAACACACAACACAAACAACAAGAAACTAAAGCTTAAAGAAGAAGATTGAAAACCATTATTTCAAAGGCAATACAAGCAAAGCAGTAGCAATACTAACAGCAGCAGCAGTAGTAGTAGTAGTAGTATTGGTGGTAGTGATGGTAGTTACCATTCGTTATTGTTGCTCATTTTGTTGAAGAGAATTTTAAAACATACAACGACGACAACTGTTACACGCATACACACGCCATACGAATAATGATACGAGCACCAAACCCAAATACCCATCAAAATAAAACAAAACTTACCAACTCAACAGCATAAAAAGGGAGATACACTGAAGGAGAAGACACAGAAGGAGAAACACAAAGAGAGTGAGGGAGAGAGAGAAAGTATACAGCCTTCCTTACTACCAATTGTATTTCAATGTTGAGAGGGAAAAATAGGAAAGTGTGCACAAAAAAGAAAATTGTTGTTATACATGGCATATGAATACTTTGTCGTTTGTTTTATTTGTTATTTTCCTTCCGTCCTTCCTTTAAAAATTGTTTCTTCTTCTTTGTTTTTTTTTTCTTGTTAAAAATGTTTAAAGTTTTTCTAAATTTTTTTCTTCTTCCTCCTTTTTCTTTCCTCTTTTTTTTCCTTTTTTGCCTGTAATTGAGTAGTGAGTGGTAGTGAGTGTTGTTATGGAGAGTATTTTTGTTTTTCCTTTTTTTTTTTTAAAGATATGCTCTCGTATAATAACCATATGGTTGTTATTGCCTACTAAAGGCAACAACAACAACGAAAACTACAAAAGCATTTATACAAAACGAGTCATTGAGAAGCAGAAAAGAAACGAAAAAGAAGAAGAGAAATGAAACATGCAATTGTTCTCTAAATAGACGAGTAATAGAAAAGACAGTGGGCCCAAAAAGTTATAAAAAAAGAGACAAAATTCAAGGCTTATCGTACAGTAAGGCAATACATACATACATAGTTGGCCATTACAACCCTTCAGTCAGGATTACGGCCTTGCTTCTCAGTAAGACAATGTACGAAGATGATTAGGTTAGTTTAGATGGCGAATTATCATTGAGCGCTACCACAAATCGAAATACTAAATCCGGGGATCAAACAGACTCTATAGAAAATCATCCTAACTCTAAGGCAAGTATCACTATTGCGATTGAGTTTGTAGAATTCAGCCAAAAAAGGAAAAAAGTGAGAAGTCAAGCACTTCCACCTCTTCTAACCAAGATGCAAATTCCTGTAGAAGTTATTTCAAGGAATGTTAAGTCCATTGACGTGAGTCCTAGAAAGCAGAGCTTCATGAAAAGCAATATGAACTTCTGAACTGTGGCAATTGACCACGATCATCTTTTGCTGAAGCTACATCTGTAAAGAGAAACTAGGCCGTAATCCTGACTAAAGGGTTGTAATGGCCAATTATGTATGTATGTATGTATGTATGTATGTATGTACATCTATAAAAATTATTCTGTCTGTATTACCATGGACGACCATAGTTGTTGGCAACTGATTTCTAATTTTCATGGAGAAATCATCTTCAGCGGTGAGGCCCGTTTCTGAAATGTTATCCTCCAATGCTTCCCGAAAAAGCCACAGTGTGGTGCGGATTTTGGGCTGACTTTGACCACGTCAAAAGCTACAATTTGGTATGGATTTTGGGCTAACATTGACCAGATCATCACTGTCAACGGCAAGCATTATAGTTCGTTGGCGAAATATTTTAGGCCTTGAATATGGGACAATACCAATTCACATGAGATACACTGTTTGGTGGTGTTAATTTTAGGCGGGCAACGTCACTGAAGCCGCCGTGGTCTAGTAGGTAGTGTGTTGGCTTATTAGACGAAAAGCCAGGGTTCGAGCCCTAGGCCAAATATCCAACCGAAATATAAATAAAAATAAAAAATAATTCTTCGCCGACTTCCTCTCAACAGATTTCTGGCAAAAACTCTGAGAGTAAATAAAATTGCCATGAAAAAGTTTCTCAAAATCTGTTGAACGGAGTCGACGTTAAACTGTAGGTCCCACCACTCATGTATAAAATTAAAGCACACAACATGAGTGGTGTGAGAAACTATGTCGTTATCCTGTCTGAAGGGTTGTAATGGCCAATTATGTATGTATGTTTTCTTATGTCGGAGGCCACAAACTATAGACGTCCGCAAAGTTAGCAAAACCCATTGCAACGATTAAATTCAGCCTGATAGTATATGTGACAGAGAGACAGAGGGAAAGGACATTTGTAAAGTGTGTTTTTTAGAGGTATAGAACTTTAAGTTGGCATTACTTTTCATCCGATTTCCGATTTAACAGCTGTCAAGTGATTTATTCTCAGTTTGGTTTGGCAATTCATCATGAATAGACTCATGCCTGTACAACGCTTGCAAATAGTGCAATTTTATTTCGATATATTGAAAGACACGTTTGGTGACCGCCTAATTTAACGTTTTGGACCTGTGAATTGGCCTCCAAGATCTTGTGATTTAACACCGCTAGACTACTTTCTGTGGGACTATGTAAAGTCATTAGTCTATGCGGTAAAGCCACAAACGCTTGACCATTTGGAAGACAACATTCGCCGTGTTATTGCCGATATACGGCCACAAATGTTGGAAAAAGTCATCGAAAATTGGACGTCCAGATTGGACCACATTCGCGCCAGCCGTGGCGGTCATATGCCAGAAATCATATTTAAAATGTAATGCCACAAGATTATCTTTCGGATAAATAAAATTCATGTCAATCGAATAATCCATCGTTGTTTTATTGCAGCTTAAAGTTCTATACCTCTATAAAAAACACCCTATATATGCAAACAAACGCCACAAGCCATAGAGGTCCCCAAAGCTAAGACAACCCATTCCAACGATCAAATTCAGTCCGATATACATATATATGCGACAGAGAGAATGGACATTTGCACGAAGTTATATTAGATATATAATGGCATCAACAGATATTCAAACATTTAAAAAATTTCGATGATATCTTTCATACATACGAGTAGTTTGTTTCATTAAAATTTAAAAGTTTAAAAATAAAAATTTTATACACGAATTTCTTGTATTTTATTATAAAATTTTATAATTTTTTCTTAAACTTACCTTCAATTTCTATAAGGAATCACACTCCAAGCTCGCGACACAATATTTTTTTTTTTTTTTATCTAAAAACACAAAACCTGCAAAGAAAAAAGAAAAAAAAATTGGAATTAAAAATTTCTTAGCAATGCCACTGTAAGCAGTAATACATCTTTTTAACGGTAAAGAAAAAAAACAAGAATTAAACAACGTTTGCTGTTGTTGCATTTATGAAAGAGACCCAATGCTATGCTACTCTACTTTAAGCCGAAAGTCCATAGCATGCGTTTCATGCGAGCTTGCATTACATGCGTATACCGAAAAAGTAGAATCAGTGTAGTTGTATGTGACAAGAAACATAAGAAAATGCATAGAATGCATAGATGCGTAGAACGCATCAAGTAGATCTACTTTCTACTTTTCTATGCGACTCATGCAGTGTTGGAAAATGTCAGCAGTTTTTTAAACTTGGCATGCCAAATTATATACTATTGTGAATGGTTTCGATAGATATGTTTACATTTTACGACATTATTATTTTCGCATTTTTCTTTTTGCATTATAAAAATATTAATAAAAACATATTTCATAATAAAGTTTACTACTAATTTAAGAGGAAAATACATTTTTAGCACATTTCTGAACATTTCATCATTTCATGAACAAAATATGCATGTTACTAGTTGTCGATTGTTTTTATGTACTGAGTGTCATCTACTTTGAATTTATTTATTTGTAAACATGAAAAATGGAGGATAAATTAACCGAAAACAATCGTCTTGTGTTCTTTTGAGGATTTTCGTAGGACTTAACAGCACAAAATATCACATATTTAAACTCATAAATTTGTAATTAATGGCATAAATTCTTTTAAAATTACAATTTAATTTTGTATTTTTCCCAAAAATGTTCTTGTTTGCTTTTTATTGTTTACCACAGCTGCTGATCAAAACAAAAAACCAGTCGCATAAAACGCATTGTGTGTAACTTGCAATAAGAACCGCATAGAAAGCAAAAATTGCATGTAACGCAGTCCGCATGAAACGGATGGTATGGACTTTCGGCTTTACTTTACTCTTTGTGTAGCAAACACAAATGTTTCCCACAATATGAGAGTGCGACAGGGAGAGGGAGACGGAGCAAAAGAAAATGGCATTAATTAAAAAATACTTACACGCATTGCAAATACATGAGTGTAAGAGTGTGTGTATGTACGCATGCATGTGTATGGCTATGCTTGTTTATGTTGCTGTTTTCTTACTGAGAGAGTAACAATACTGGCAAAGTAGTCATTAAAACCTAGAAAAATTGTATTCTTTAAAGAAAGTGTAAGAGAGGGAGAGAGAGAGAAAGAGAAAGAGCGCGAAGTAGTATTGCAAAGCTTAGTTTAAATGTGTAATTGAGGTGTTTTGTTTATTTTTAACGGAAATATTTGCAAAAATTTTGTTTTTTCTGTGTTTCATATAACTTTTCTAAAAGACAGAGAGACAGAGAGAGGGAGAGAGTGTGAGAATATTTTGTGGTGTTTATATCGTATTTAATAAAGATTTATATTTATTTCTTATTTATTTTGTTTTGCAAAATTATAAATGACAGCGAAACGCATTTTATTGCCAACGCACGTACTAGGAATTTATAAAATTTATTCGCATTTTTTTCTTCTCTTTCTTCTTCTTCTTCTTGTTTTGCACACAATAAAATAGCAGCAACAACAACAACACACAAACACAACAACTAAATGGTTCTCCATTTTCGATAAAAACTTTTATTTCATATAGGTATGCTTGTCTGACTTAGTCTGACCTAACTTGGTTAGGTTAGCTGGCCCACTTAGATCAGAGGTTCGAGCCATAGTCTATCATACAATCTCGATGATTAAAAACATTCACTAAAGCAAAACTAACCAATGTCAATGCTTATTTGGGAGACAAAAGTACAATTTACAAGAAAAAGAAGCTCTACCTCTTTACAGCAAGAAACAGACACGAATGCATGACCCAGACCCACAACTTTTGCGGAAGCCTTATGAAGGAAGCCTTATCAGTAAACCGCAAGTCTTCCTTTATATAGTTTTCACTTCAAATGAAATAAATATCAACGAAACAAATGAAAAAACCTGTCACACTTCATTTATATTTATTTAGGGCAACTTCTAGAACCTTTCTGTTGATTTGTTATTGTCATTCTTTTGTTTACAATCATTCGTAGTCTATGCAGTGTTATTAATCGCATTTGTAGCGCTTGCAATTGCAGTCAAAATTTTTTATAATTTTGCTAATAATGCCATGATCCACAAATCAATAATGGTGACCAGGACCTTAATACTCCCTAAGACATGGACCTTAAGGCTCCAAAAATTTGTTACGTGTGCTTTGGTTTGTTAAATAGAAAACCGTTTTACAACATAAATGCCTTTTTAGATGCAAGAGATTCAGTAGCTGATTTTCAAACCTACAAAATGGATAACCCTTTACGAACACAAGACAACAAAAACAAAAAACTTCTGTTTCTGTATACAAATGAGCGGAATACAAATGGAAATTCTATTTATAAAGGCTTTGCGTTCTTTTCCTTTACTCTCCCTGTCTCTCTCTCTCTCTCTCCAAGCAAATGGAGAAAATGGAGAGGAAGGAGAACATTGTAAACTAGAAATGAAACTTAAAAGGATTTAGAAATAACAACAACAACGACAAGAACAACCAAAACCGATTTGCATAACTATTTATTTAACTTTAGCTAAAACACAGCAGAAGAATATTTCAACAAAAAAAAAGAAGGAAAACAAAGAGACAACAAGAATGAAGGGATCTTTTCTTGACGTTCTTGTTATTATTGTTGTTGTTGTAAATTAAAAATGCCAAAAACGCATATTGTTAGTGGATTACATAAATACTTTGGGCTTGGGCGACTTTTTGCATAAACAAATAATAGCAACAACAACCATAATCATCATCATCATCGCATAGAAAATGTGGCTTTAACACAATAAGGAAATTTTGTAAAAGATTATTTACATAATACAACAACAACATTAACAAACAGAAAGAGAGAGAAGGAAAGAGAGAAAGAGAAAACAAAAATTCTTGTTACAATTCATTACAAAATTGTTACACAATGCCTGGCCATATGATGATAAGAACCCCATAAGGAATACAAGCCTTACAACACTCTAGAATACTCTACGCTACACTACACTAGAAGGGGAAGACAGAAAATACAGAATAACAGGGTTTTTCACGTACGAGTACAGGATATTTCGTTATTTTCACGATATTTCCTTTGCTGCTTCAAGTGCGAGTGCTGGGCATACTCATTCGTCTATACATTTGGTCAATTCACACAAGCCGTTGTATCGTTGTATTCATTGTATTGTTGGGAGACTATACAACAGTGTATGCGATACACTTATACACGGTTCTGGGCATACTCATTCGCCTATAAATTTGGTCAATTCACACAAGCCGTTGTATCGTTGTATTCTTTGTATTGTTGGGAGACTATACAACAGTGTATGCGATACACTTATACACATTTTTTCCCATATGTTTTTAAAAGTTGTATTGGTTTCGTGCTATCAAATTGTTTGAATGCCAAAAATTATAAAGAAGAATACGACATACACCATACAGCATAGCATTGAGCGTTCACAAACAACCAAGTGTATTCAATACAACAAACACGATACAAAGTCGTAAGAATTTGACAATTATCTTGAATGTTCCCGTGCCTAAGTACACCATTTGATTTGAATATCAAATGATCTCTTTAAGGGTAAGACAAGCGACAGTTGTGAGCAGTACTAGTAGACAGGATCTGCTGTACCTAAAAATATCTGCCTAATAATAGTGTGCGCTGGTTTAGTAGACAATAGACGGCGACTTCCCCTCAGCAGTCTTCTAGTAAAAACTGCTGAGAGCAAAATAAAATTGCCATGAAAAGTTTCTCAAAAATCTAGCGTTCGGAAATTAATATAAACTGTAGGTCCCGTACCCAACCTGACCTAACCTCACATTTTAAAAGTTTAGGATTTATTAAAAGAAATACAATTCTATTGAATTTTTTAACTGAAAATACAGTCGCTGTTTTATTTCAAAAAGAAATTCGTTATTGGCAGACCCCGTATGCAGGAAAATCCATGTATGAGTGCACATATATTTTTTTTTTAGATAAATAGTGCACAATACCATTTATGTATGTATGTATGTATGTATGTATGTGGCACACACATCCATACATAAAATTTCTCTCTTCAAAAGCCATAGAAAAACCACAACGAGTAAAAAATTATAAACAAAGTTTTTAACGACTGTTAACATTTTAACTAAATTGTAACGTTTGTGTTAAATACTGGTGTTTTTTTTGCCACTTCTTTCTCTCTGAAAGAGCAAAAACACGTTCTTTATTTTCCCCAAAATTTTAGGACTGAAGAAAATAAATTTCAAATTGTAAACAACACAGACACTCACACACGCACTCACACATAAGTACACTCAAGAGATTTCAAAAAAATTTTTAAGCAAAACCTATACAACACAGTAGTAAACACCCACTCAAATTTAGTCTCTCTCTCTCTCTCTCTCTCCGAAAAAAAAAATAGAGAACAACAAAGAAGCAAATTAAAAGCAAAACTTTTTAGATCACATTTTTACTGACTCTATGAGCAAAAATAAAACAGAGAGACACAGTTGCAACTTTTATTTACTCTCTCTCGGTCTGTCTGCCTTCCTACACACACAGAAATACCTACATGAGGCAACAGCAAAATAAGGATCAATTGTAAAAAAAAAACAAACTCGTTTTTTCTCTCTCTCTCTCTGTCTCCTATAAATGTAAACGAAAACAATGTTGTCTAGCAAGCAAAAACCCCGAATTAACAGTTTATTTCCTTTACTTTATAGGTTTTTGTTGTTGTTCGTTTGTTTTGTTGAGGGAAAATAAATAAGAGAACATTAATCATCAGGAATATTTTGCTATACTTTTTATGTGTATGCGTGTTTAAGTGTGTGTGATTTAAAGAGTAACTTACGAATAGAAGGGTAGACTTTAAATTATTTATTGGAAATTAAGAAAAACTTCACATTAAAAATTAAAATAAAAATTAAAACAAAAACAAAAACAACTGATACGACATAAATAAATTAAATTAAATTGCAATTGTTTTTATTCCAAAAATAATAATAAATTTCAAATAAAATTTTTTTGTACAGAAAATGCACTCAAAAATATAAAGAGGAAGAGAGAGAGTGAAAGAAATAATTCAAGATTTATTTAAATAAAATAGAGAGGCAAACTTATATATAGAAGAATGGTTAGGAAACCCAAGCAAACAATAATAAGCGTACGAGGAAAATAGCTTGTGTGTTGGAGGATTTAAACTAGACTTACATCAAGAGACAAGAAAAAAATATTTCCTTAGGAAGAGTGTTCCACATTGTATATGGATAGAGAGTTTAAAAATTGAATTATAAATGATTTCTCAGCCCAGTCTAGCAATTGATGTAACGGCTGTGACATTCATTAATTCTTTCATTAAAAAAGTTCGTCAATTGATCTACTTATTATTTCTTTTTTCAATTCGAAAAAATTAAAACATTTACATAAAATTTAAAAAAATATGGGAAGTTTCTATGTTACGGATGTGACATTCTTTAATTCTTTCATTAAAAAGTTCGTAAATTTATCTATTTTTATTTCCTTTTTCTATTCTAAAAAAAATTTAAAAACATTTGCATACAAAATTTAAAAATAAGGAAAATATTCTATGTAACGGGTGTGACATTCTTTAATTGTTTCATTAAGGAGTTTGCTAATTGATATGTTTTTTTTTTAATTTTTCTATTCTATTCTAAATTTACGTACAAAATTTAAAAGGAATGAAAAAATTCTATGTAACGGGTGTGACATTCTTTAATTGTTTCATTAAAAAAAGTTCGCTAATTGATATGTTTTTATTTATTTTTCTATTCTATTCTAATATTACGTACAAAATTTAAAAATAAGGAAAAAAAATTATGTAACGGGTGTGACATTCCTTAATTGTTTCAAAAGTTCGCTATTTTTTTCTATTTTTCTGTTCTAGTACTTTAAATTTAAGTATAAAATTCAAAAATAAGAAAAAAAAATTATGTAACAATTCAAAAATAAGGGGAAAAATTATGTAACGGGCGTGACATTTTTTTTTTTAGAAAAAAAAACCTTACAAAGGCAGAATCGAGTCCTTATTAGCTTTGGCTTATTTAGTTCCTTATTTGCCCTTTTGTGTAAATAATAAGTAAAACAAATATTTGAAAAAAAAAATATTTTTGGAAAAAATTAATTTTTGAAAAAAAAATATATTTTCCTTAATTAAAACTACTCTCCGAAGTGTAGGCTTTAATCTGAGACATAAAAAGAAATACTGTAATGTAATTATTATTTCTATATATTTTCTTAAAAAATCTTCTGGTATTTAAGTAAATTCATATGATTTACATATTAAAACAACAACAATGATTTAAATTTGAAAAAAAAATGAAAAAAAATCAGAAATAATAAGACTAAAAGTTCCAAGCTTTATTTCAACAGATTTAAACACCAGCCACTAATACCAACACCCCCAGCCATCAATATCGTTTACCACTGAACATATAACACAATGGAAACGGAAACAGTAATTTTGATAGAGAAAAAATAACGGAAAACTTAACAAGAGAGAAAAATTTTTATTTCTTTTTTCTTCGACATGAAAAAAATGTTCAAATTAATAACAAAAACAAAAAAGCAAGAAAATCTAAAAAAAAAAAATTTATAAAATAAACAATGTGTGCACACATATGTACATTTCCATAAAAATATTTTTAAAAATGAATATTGAGAGAATAAAAACCCACTAATAAAAAAAATCTACATGAATAGTGGCAAATAAATTGTTGAAATTTTCATACGAAAATAAAGCAACAAAACAGACAGACAGACATACACATACTCTTATAAAAAGCAAAAACAAAAGATAACTCTAGTTAAGGAAGAGCAACAGAGAGGAGGGTTTTAGTATAGTTTTATAGAGAATAAGACAATAAAGTAACGAATATCAAGCATAATATATGCATGCAATTGCTGCTTGTTTAAGTATAACTGTTTAACGAGTTTTTAATAAAAAAAAAAAACTGCCTCCCACATTTCAGCTCACTTGCTCTCTGTCTAGCACCTACACATAAACTCTAACAGTTTATAGCAAAACAAAATAAAAAAAAAATCGTAAAACAAGGATTATGTGTAACTCACCACTCTCTCCCTCTCCGTCTGAGAGGGACACACACATAGCATTGCTGTGTTATTAACATGCATAAACAATAATAACAACAACAACAACTACTGCAATGAAGAAGGAGTAAAAAATTGTACAAAACTCTTGCAATATGTTTTATATGCTGCTGGAATTCTATAACTGTTGGTTACCATTTGCAAAGAGTTCTTTTGTTTTTCTTTTTGCATTTGAGTAGAGAGTTAGTGCATGTGTATGTGTGGATATAGAAGTAGTAGTAGCAGTATCAGTACAATATATGCATACGGTTATTATAGTAACGAGTTAAAAGTGATTTTATTGGATATGCTTACTTACACAGTTAAACTCAAAATATAGTACTCGCTCTTACTCTTTGTACAATGTTTGTCTCTAACTCATACTGGTTTATATTTTTTGTTTGCATAAAAAGAAATATTGAAAATACTAGCATACTTTAAGGGGTTCTTATGTAAATTACAAGATTTTTATAGTAAAACTTACATAAAATTATAAATAAAAGAAAAATATTAATAAATATAAATAAAAATGCAAATAAACAATGACTACGATTTTAATACACCCCAAAATCATAATAAAAAATAATACTTTTTGCAAATTATAGCATATGTTAAGGGGTTTAAGCTTAAATTAAAGGATTTTTATAGCAAAAATTGATTATAAAAATAAATAAAAGCAAAATATTAATGAAAATAATTATGAAAATGAGAGAAACTGTTTAAAAATGGAAGAACATATGAAAATAAAAGAAATATTTTGAAAATTAAAGCACATGTTAAGGAGTTTAAATATAAATTAACGGAATTTTATATGAGAATTGTATAAAATAAAGAATAAAAGTAAAATATTAATTAAAAAAACACTACAAAAACATATGAAAAACAAAAAATATTTCGAAAATCATAGCATATTTTAAGGGGGTTAAGAGGTTAAATTTATATTAAAAGTTTATAAAATGAATCTCAAAGGAAAATTTTAATGAAAATAAAGAAATAAAAAATTAATAAATATTTCCCCAACCTCAACAATCAAAGGTCAGTCGGCGCACTTCCTGTATGCATGATTCGGAAAGTTGAAAGAAATATTATTTTTTACTGCAGCACTTTAAAAGCTTCGCTGGCTACGTTTTTCAATTATTTTCTGTGCTATAATTTTTACCTCGTCTAACCAAACATCTCTATTCTGTCTCTTTAAAATAGAAAAAAAAACTTTTAAAACAATTTGCAAAAGATTTTTATATTTTTTGATAATTTCTCGTATCTTTTTTGATATTTTTTTTGTCATTTTCTATTTATAAGTAAAAAAGGAATAAGAAACAAACAATTTATAACGAAAATAATATAAAAAAAACCTTACAAGCAAGACAAGAAAATATTTAAATGAACCACAATATTCCTCATAAATGCAAGTAAAAATAAATTTATTTGTCTTTATAAATAAAAATTCCATAAAAAAAATGCTGACTAAATAAAGTAAAAGAATAAAGAAAAGACTTATTAAAATGGAAAATGACAATAAAAATTATTTTTTCAATATTTTTTATTTTATTTTTTAATAGAAGAAAATGCTTTTTTAAAGCAAACTCAATAGAAAAAATTTTTAAATCAATTCTTCGAATTGCAAATGCAAAAAAGTCAACCAATTACTGAAAAAATTTAGTAAAATAAAAAAAATTTAAATAGACTAGCATATAAGCAGCGTGGTCGTTGCTACAAAACTAGGTACTTAAACTAAACCCTAGTCAAGCATTCAAAGAATGCTGGAGGCGCAAAGAAGCTCAATTATTGGTTGTTTTATGACATATCAGTGAAGAATTTAATGGACCTTATGAACCATTTACTATTTATTGCTAAAACAGAACAAAAATTATGATTTTATGAAGCAAACAGAGCAATATAAAGCTTTACAGATGATGACAAAGCCAAGATTGCCACCAAAATAGGAGGAAATGCCTTGGTTTTGAATGAAAATTCAATTCAGCTTCCTCAACCTGGGCAAACAATTGTTTTTGATCTCAGCTGTCATCAGTTAAGGCGATTGAAGCAAGAAATTAAATCAAAGCGGCCAGAATTGCTTTCCAAAAAAGGTCCAAAACTAATTTTCATTAAAAAAATATGTAAAAAATCCGCATAAAAACTCTTTTTTCGGTTTAAATGAAGTCCTAAAGTATGCAGATTATTTTATAAAAATGTATAAATATTCTCTTAATATTGCAAAAATATTCTCTCTTAAATTCCATGAAAACATTAAAAAAAAACACTTAAAAATTCTCTATAATTTCTTGATCACTTTCATTTATTTCTCATTTTTCTCTTACAGTTTTCTCTCTCTCTCCCTCCCTCTGTGTTACTGAGTTTTGCACTCCCTAAAAAATTACCTCAATTTAAAGTTTAATCATGCTTTTACTCTTTGTATGTGTGTGCGTGTACAAGTTTCTTTTTTTTACTCTCTTGAAAAAGAAAAAAACCAAAAAAAAACTACAAACAGTAGCAGTAGCCTACAAAACAAACAACAACAAAAAAGTGAATAACAAAACCCGAGAGTCTATACAATAATTAATGAGACTGAGTGTGTATGTGTGTACACACAACACGATAGTATTTTTATTTGTGTTTGTGTGTGTTCAGCATAGATTTCATTTCATACTTTCTTAACTTCTCAACTCTTATCGACCACCATCATACTCTCACTTACTCTCTTTTCTCTCTGTTCGTACATTAACTTACTTTAAGGCAAACATTGCTTTGCATTGTTGAATAAATTTGTGTGTGTATGTGTGCTTGATTTTGCCTTAATTTTTACGGTATTTTTCTTTTTTTTTTACTTCGAACCTCTTAAAGAGTTTCTCCTCTCTTTTACAGTATTTTTTGGTTTTATTTTTGTTTTTGTATTTTTTTTTCGTACATAATCGTACGTAAAGACTCATCTATCTTAAGTTGTTGACAGAAAAAATTTGATAATCAAAGTTTTTCTCATAGTTTAACTAACTGTTCCTATGTTTGTATGTCTGTATGTATGTATGTATATGAATGTTGTATGTATATGAATGTTGTATGTATATGAATGTTGTATGTATATATGTGTGTTTAAGTACTTGTGCGTTAAGCTTTGGAATTTATGTTTGTAGTTAAAGTTCTTCACATTTCTTTACAGTTTTTGTCTTCTTCTCTTTGTTTATTTGTTGGTTTCATTGTTTTTGTTTCCAAAAAAAACAAAAAAGGAAAATAGTTGTTATTGCTTTTGCCAATAATTGGTTAAAAAAGGAAAAGGTAAACCGTTACCCTTGCAGAAAGTGTGTGAGAGAGAGAGGGAGAGAGAGAGAGAGTAAAAGAGTTTGTAAACAAAAGACTGAATTTACAAGTGATATAACGAACGGCTTAAAATACTACAAAATGCATGAGACTGTATATGATGGAGCAATAATTAAAGGTAGGAGCGACAGAGACACAAAGAAACACTAAAAAAAAACTTTGTATATGATGGCATAATAATTAAGAAGAGAATGAAAGAGAGGTAGAGATGGAGAGTAAGAGACACTAGAATTTCGAATTTGTTTCTCTTGCGATGCTAAGCTAAATTGAGAAGAGAATTACAAAAGGGAAAGGAAATATTTATTGAAACAAAATTTTTAAAAAAGGAAAGACAGAAAAAAATAAAACGAAGCAAACTTTTCTAACGAGAAATTAGGGATTTCAAAGATTTTTAAGCTTCTTTTAACAAAAAAACAGTCAAAATTTTTATGTTTTTTAAGAAAAACTTGAATATTTTTCTACTTTATGTCTTTCAAATCGAGATTTTGTAGATAAGTAAACATAATTGGCTGTAAGCCGTAATGATGAAGTTATTGAGGCACTGATGTCAAATGCATGGTAGAAGACTAGATCCGTGTGTATAAGGCAGCCACATCGTGTGTCACAGAGGCTGACATTTGTGTCAGTGACACTAACTTGAAAAATTGCAAAGTGTGGGTAAAGGTACACCATCGTGCAATGTATAAGCAAGGTCCATTTGTGGTCAGTCGTGCTGTTGTGAAAAGTTAAAAAAAGTGGTACAGATGCGCCGTAGCAAAATGGTTAATTAGTCATTAATATCCTTTAGTCAGGATTACAACCTATGTGGCTTCTCTGGAATTTAATTTAATCCATTTCTCAGTAGCAATGTAAAGCTAAGAAAATAGTCTTACACACAAGCGATATGTTGCCAGATGCAATGAATAATACCACAGATATCCTATTCTACCCAACCTCCAACGCCTTTAATTTCACAGCTTTGTCTCACGATCTTACACTTTATCTCTATACCTTTCTCTTTCTCTCTCTACCTTTCTCTCTCTCTCTCTCTCTCTATACCTTTCTCTTTCTCTCTCTATACCTTTCTCTTTCTCTCTCTATACCTTTCTCTTTCTCTCTCTACCTTTCTCTTTCTCTCTCTACTTTCTCTTTCTCTCTCTCTCTATCTTTCTCTCTCTCTATCTTTCTCTCTCTACCTTTCTCTCTCTCTCTCTGTACCTTTCTCTCTCTCTCTCTCTCTACCTTTCTATCTCTACCTTTCTCTTCAATTGTTTCTTATTTTTTTTTTTTGTTCTGCTGAATTCTTAATAAAACTTATCATTTCCCTATCGATTATAATCTTCAGTCTTTTTTTACGGCTCTCATTAAACACTTAATAGATCACTAACACACTTACTGTGTGTATGTGTGTATGTATTGTAACCCTTAACCATTTTATTCACTTATTTTTCATCATTCTCTAAAGAGCAACTAGTTAAACAAACCTTTTGCTCTTTTAAATTTCTATCGAGACATAAACACACACAGCATAGACACACACACACACACAAGTTTAAATGCTAAACTAATTGAAAAATAAATATTTGTTGATTGCCTTAATATGCAAACACACAAACGAACAGACAAACAAACAGACGTATAAACAAACGAACGAACGAACATAGTTAAACACTGTCTTACTTAAACACACACACACACATATACAATGAGTATATGCAGAGCAATATTTAAATTAAATGCATCACTCATCGCATTTATACGACTACGTGCATATATACGTATGTATGTATGTATGAGTGTATGTATGTATATGTGAGTGTATATCCAAACAGATATGTATGCAATCAGTCTGCTTTAATTTATCACTTCCAACAATTACTCCCGTTATATAACCGAGTAATACCGAGTAAAATGTTCATACACACTTACATATACTCTGCTCTTGCAGTTTGCCATTGTCTTTCTACTCTCTCTCTCTCTCTCTCTCCTTCTCTCTCTATTTCGTTCTCAGTCTTTGCATTCTATTGCTACTCTCGCTTTGGTCCTTTCGACTAACGTTTAAATGAATGTTAAACATTCAATATTAAACATTACAAGAACAAAACAAACAATAAAAAAAAACTTGTTTCTTAATAACATAGTGAGTGAGTGTGTGTGTGTATGTGTTGAGGCATTATATTAATGATAATGATTACACTGGGATAATAATTATGAAACAGTAATTGTTAATGACGATGATGACGATATGAATAACGATGACGTTTATGAATACATACAAGATGGGCATGATGTACTCTAGCAATAGTAGTGGTAAGCAAAAATATTTTTATTATTATTGTGTGGTAGTGGTGGTGGTAGCAGCCTAATACAACCAGTTGTTGCTTTGAGACTGTAAGTAACGGTTGTGGCTCTGGCTATGGCTGTGCGGGTGGATTGTAGTTGTGGTTTTTGAGCTAATAATTGCTGATTAGAGCACATAGCACTAGAAAATATTGATTAATAATACCAATAAATAAATAAAGCAATTGGAATAGAGAAATTATTATCAATGCTGGCTGATAAGCAATTTCTAACAGCAATTTTTATAGGAGTTTCTCTTCTAAGAAAAATAATTTTGTTTTTGTTTTTAAATTTTCCCTGAATATTCAATTTCCTGTTTAGGATGGTAATCCTTAAGGGCATTTAAAACAGAGAGATAGGCGCAAGAGCTAGGGAAAAGACACTAAGGCAGTAAGAAAAAATTTAAAAAAAAATCCAAACACATCCATACACACATATAAAAGGCAAATGAGTAAAGGAGAGAGTCGTTTTTTTATTAATCCAAGAGAAAAGAAGGCAGAGAATTAGCAAGAGAAAGAGTGCTCCTGCAAAAGAAAAAGAGAGTAAGCGGAAGAGTAATGCAAAACACATAAAAATTAAGAGAAAGGGAGATAAAGAAATATGTATATTGCAAATTTATGGAGCCCAGAGATACGCCTCTACACTAACCGTGTTTTCCGAAAGAACAATTTTCCTGTCTCTTTTAGAGAAGATCAATATCATTACGTCTCTTTATGAATACGTACAGTTGTCAATGAATTTTAGGAATAAGGATAGACCGTAGAGTTAAGAATATTCGCCGTAATCTAGTAGGCAGTGTATTGGCTTATTAGACAACAGTCTCGGCTCAGTTATCACGAACAAAACGAAATATAAAGACAAAAATATTTATTTCGGCCAACATCCCCTCAGTAGTTTCTGGCAACAACTCTAAGAGTAGAATAAAATCGCAATGAAAAATTTCTCAAAAATCTGTCGTACGACGACGTGAAAATGTTAGTCCCGCCACTCATGGATACAAATGAACACACTCAACTTGGGTGGTGTAAGAAACTAGGTTGTAATCCTGACTAAGCGATTGTAAACGGCCAATTAAGTAAGTAAAGAAAGAAGTTCTAAACTAATGGCATAATTCCTTAATAGTTCCATAATAATGACTAAAATTTTATCTTTTAAAATGTAGGCATTTGGAATTGAAATTGTTTGAATATCGTCTTGCTTGCTCAGATTCCTTAACGACAACAGAGTTTAACCCATCGTGGTATAAATTTGTTCAATATTTTGAACATCAAAATATAATTCATTCTCGATTTTCTTTTTAATTTCTTTATTCCACCTCTTATTTTTGTTGTTTTTATTCTGCTTACAATTAAAAATTTACACTGCTGTTCAAAAAAATAGATTCACCTGCTCTCCGAAAGATTTACTAGACATCTCTTATGCAAAGGAGTATATGTAAAAAAGTGACTGCACTTTGTTTACTGGCCTCCTATGAATATAATTCCGAAGCATTTCAAAAATTTGAAGCGTAACTCTTCTTTAATTAGTTGCAAGATGTTGATCATGGTGAATCTATTTTATTGAACAGCAGTGTAATTTAAAAAAAGTTAAACCATTGCCACCAGGACGTATTGTTAATAATTAAACACTCATACGCCTTGGAGGTTAAATTCAAAATTTCTCATTCTGTTGAATAACCACCTTAAAGTATGAGTAATATTTATTTCGTTATTATGATAATATTATACGAGAACTCTTTTAAAATATCTTTCTCTTTCTCTCTCTTTCTCTCTCTGTGTGTTTTGTTTTTATAGATCTCTTATCGGTGCTCTACGTTATTTTTGTTTCCCGTTTTTTCTTTTTTCTTGTTTTTTTTGCTGTGATGTTTATCATTTGCACTGCAGTTTTCCTAAATAAATGCGAAAAAAATGAAGTTGTTGTTTTTACTCTCTCTTCCCATTTCTATATCTCTTCTGTGTTTAAAATTTTTTCTTCTTCTTGTGTTTTATTTATTTATTACGCTAACATTTGCCAAGTCATTTATATGCACTCATACTCCATATACACAGAGAGATAGAGAGAGCATGAGTGAAAAACAACAGCTACATAAAGGAAGAGACACACACACACATACACACACACACACACTGTAGAGTCGTCACTCTTTCTAAACAAGACTGTATGAGGATGAGTTTAAGAGATAGACAGACAGTTAAGACATTAAGACAGACAGAATGAGACCAAATGTCGCTTCCTAAGCATGCTGTTGTCAATCTTATTTGTGTGTACAACTGTTGTCTGTCTGTCTGTCTGTGTGTGTGTGTCTAAAGTTGTTGTTGTTTTCCTTTTTTATTATTATTTTCCGCCTGGCAATTTTAATATTTCAAAGTGACGCAGAAAAATTAAGAAGACGAAAACAAACACACTTTCTCGCTCGCACACGCACACTCACACAGAAAAACAATGAGAAAAATGAGTTTTAAAAAAACTTTTTGTTGCTGTTTGTATTAGAAGATTTGTAAAACGGCAAAAGTAACGGTTGTTAATGATTTAAAGTGCCGTTATAATAATTATCATATCGTATAAACAACAGGAAGAGAGAGAGAGAGGAAGAGAGAGAGAGAGGAAGATTGAGAGATTGTTTACAACGCTGTTAACAATTGTTGTTACCTTAATTAACCACTTAGCTAGCTACCAGCTGTCTACGAAAAGACAATTGTTACTGATTTTTAACAAATCTTAAGGAAATCAAATAAATTTAAATGTTGCTTGTACAGAAAGTGAAAAATTATATATTTTAATAGCCTTGGATGGATGTATTGTTAGGCTCTATAGTTCACTTATAGGTCAGAGTGGCTATCAAAACCGACAGATTTGTGTCTAATGTCTTTGGTATAATGTGAGAAATTTCATCACTTTTTTAAGCGGTTGTCATGTCTCGGCTTAGGGGACTTTCTTAGGCACTATGAAGGATCTGATGAAATAGATTTGGGTTCTACACGACTTTTTTTTTTTTTTTGGTATCGGGCGAAGGACACTATTCGACTGTGACAAAGTTCTCAAGGCTACAACATAAATCAACTAACTAGTTGTGTGATT
Source organism: Sarcophaga rosellei (assembly GCA_930367235.1). Classification (NCBI taxonomy): domain Eukaryota; kingdom Metazoa; phylum Arthropoda; class Insecta; order Diptera; family Sarcophagidae; genus Sarcophaga; species Sarcophaga rosellei. Next base: position 5,188,485 of record OV884020.1, on the reverse strand, counting down.
TGATAGAGAAGTCTTCAGCAGGAATTTCCCCTTAGAAGTGAAGCATTTATGTGGACTCCTGGTAATAGGCGTAGAGTTTGCAATGCAAGACAACTAAGCGGTAGACAAGCACGAAGTAATTATTGTCATCAAGCCAAGCAAAGCTATCCAGCCCCCTTACTACTACATCATCTACATATATTATCTCATCCACAATACCACATGCATACGCATAGATTTTGGCAATATTTACCGGTAAATAGAATCATCTACGTTTAGTAGTTTAGTAGTACCGGAAGTGACAAAACGACGTTAGAATATTTAGCTGTTAGAAAGCATCGCCGTAGGATCTTTGTATGGACAGCTCTTGCAAGATATCTCCAGTATAGAAGGTATTGATCCAGGAAATCTCGATGTCATGACATTAACGTGAATCGTACATACCTTTTTACGGTTCCAGGGACAGAATAAAAGCTTAAGGCACTACTAGACGAACACCAAAGCTACTGATGGTCATGTAAACATGCCAATTAACCATCATTAGAACATAGGCATTTTGTAAGCGAATATAAACTGCCTGGAGAATACCCAAAGACAAGCTCTCACTATATTACACTGTAATTGAAATTGTCTTTGACTTCTCTACTGCTAAACTTATGCACGAAAATCTTAATATCATCAACAATTTTATACAAAAGTGCCTCTGTGATCCTTAAAAATCTGAAATATTTATTCTTTTGGTTTTCCGCTTAACAAAGCATCGCCTTAAACTACATATTGAAATTGGATTTTCCATTGAAAAAAAATGTTGATTTCATAACAAAATTTCGTGGAATTTTTTATAAAATTTTCAATAATATTTCTTTGTTTGCTTTCCATTTATATCTTATTGTCCTTTATAACACAACAAAGAAGCATTTTTTATATTTTTTTATGAATTTTAAATTGAGGCTGACACATCAACCTTTTCCACCCGCATCCCCCTCAGGACCAAAACACTAAACTGAGACCGAAGATGAATGAAAACCAAATTTTTTTGAGGAAAGAAACACCTTTACGTGTGAGTGATTTCATATATTTTTTTGGTTTTTTTGTTATTGTTGTTGTTATTGTTATTCCATATTCAATAAAACACAATCACAATCAAATATTTAGATTTTCAACACTTTCTTTCTTTCTTCTTCTTCTTTTATCACTCTCTTTTTCGTTTTTTTTTTACATTTTTTGATATTTAAAAAAGAGCATAAAATTGTGTGTGTAATCATATCCATTCATTCATTGTCAATTGAAATTGAGAGCAAAGGAATATAAAAAGTGTGTGTGTTTGTGTGTGTGAGAGAGAGAAAGAGAGATTTTCTTTTCTACAATAAGACTTGTTAAGGATCTAAAATGATTGATTTTTTCTGCTTATTTTGATTTGCATTTCTCCAAAGACATGATAATATTAAACGTCTATGTATATGTGTGTTTCTGTGTGTATACACACTCATACACAGACAATAAAAAGAGTTAAAACATAATGTTAATGGTTGTGAAAATTTGCTTAACAAATCCCCAGAGAAATTTGAGTAATGCATGCTGATAAATTTTAATATAAAACTTTTGACACACACACACACACTCACATCTACCAAACTTATGTACTATGTACAATCATTCGTTAGAAAACTCGTTCTTCTTCTTCTTCTTCTACTCTCAATAGTAGAAAATCAAGTGTACAAGTGTATAAATATGGAGACATTTGAAGAAAAAGCGCCAGAAAAAGCATATAATCACGCAAATATTTTTTTTATTGAAATGCAAAGCACAGCAGACAAATAAAATATACAAGATTTATTGAGAGCGAGAGGGAGAGAGAGAGAATGTCACTACCTCTCCTATTCACCCCAGCGCGGATCCTTAAGGGAAATACCATAAGTAAAGTATGTAAACACAAGAAAGAAGAAGATATTGAGAAGGCCTTATGAATATTTTTATACCGAAATACTGGAATAAAAACAAAACGAAAACAAAAATAAATAAAACATTAAAGATTTATTGAGTATAATCTACTGGGAGAGAGAGAATGCAAAATATTCTTAAGGGAAATACCGTAAGTAATCTCGTGATGTGTATGTAAACACAGGCCTGTGATGAATTAATGGATCCCGTTAAATTGTAATCATTTGTTTTATAAAAATCCCTGGAAAATCAATTTAATTTCTTGGAAAATGAAAGAAAATTTTTTGAATTTTTCCAACGAATTTTTAAATGATTTTGAATTTAAAATGAAAAGGAAAATTCAAATTCAAATAAAAGAAAATTCGTAAAGGCAATGAAAACTTGGCTTAAAAGCACAACAAAGTGATTAAAGCTAAGAGAGAGAGAGAGCGAGAGAACGAGAGAGACAGAACGAGAGAGATAGGACAAGAGAGATAGCGAGAGAGAGAGAACGAGAGAGAGAGAGAGAGCGAGCGAAAGTGTTAATAAAGATTAAAGCTAAAGGCGAACTGAAATACGAGTGCATGCTGTTGACAATGGAGTTAAAGGTTAGGATCCGCCCGCTACCGGAACTTTCACATAACGAAAAGGACGTACCTACTAATGCTAATAAAGCAAACCGAGTTTGATAATCATGTTATAACATTGAGGTTACTTGTTCGGACAAGGGATTCCTACCATTTCAGGCATACATACGTAGATCAACATAGATCAGAGGCGTCTAAGATCCGAGGCTCCATTTTCTTTTCATCAAGCATGAGAACAATGGAGACCTTTGTTATCCTGTTACGTATATTCAGATTCAGATAAAATTAAGGCACACAACATGAGTGGTGTTAGAAGCTAGGCCGTAATCCCGACTGAAGGGTTGTAATGGCCAATTATGTATTTACATATGTATGTATGTACATATATACATTCAGATTTCCCAACAGTTTCCTTTTCTATTGATTCCTGATCAATGCATTTAAATACAGACTAAGGTATTTGCGATCACCAAATAAGCAGATCGGATCCGAGAATGAGTTGTATCGAGTCCAGCTGCCTTAAAGCCACTTACTGAACACTTTAAGCTCGATATTGCTTAACGCCGGCAGAAAGACTCACACGATGCTTCTGGCCACCTGTCGCGGGTTCCAGGACATTGTGATGTATGAACTACAAAGCCTGTATATGCATGTGGTATCACCAGAAAGAGCAGTATACGGCGAGAAAAACCTGAATCAGTCAATTAGGCCTTCCCTGAGGCACTTCTTCAGGCTGATCGGAGAGTGGCAAAACAATGTAAATTACAAAATCTTAAGAAATGCCCACAAACATAAGCATACATATGTAAATTAATTATCTTTTCATCACTTTATTATAAGCATGAGCACATTGCCACATATCCTGTCCGGTATATTCCATTATTTTATTTTTAGCATGAACACGACGTGTTTTTTATCCTGTCCGGTATATTCACATTCTAGGACCGTTTTCTATCCAAAATAATCCGCAGAACACTATCAATGGGCGAAAAGCTGGTATCCTATACCTTCAGGCGAAAAGCTTCACTTCCGTTCTCCCGATGTTTACATTAATTTTTATTTTTTTTAATTGCAAAAAAACCCCCCACAAGATTACCAAAGTTTTGTTCATTAATTTATTTTTCCTCTCCTCCCCCTATTTTCTCTTCCTATTTAAGAGAAACAATTATTTCTTAAAACTAAAACCGCGACCACTTTTCAATTTTTTTTTTTCTCTGTTTTTCTCAATATTAAAATGCCATAAAAATGCATCAAGTTACACTAAACTAAACTGACGTTTCATTTTATATTTATAACCATTAAGCGACATAAAAAACGACAAAAAAAACAAAAACAGAAAATTGAACTAAAAAATATATTTTTTATTACAAACAACGAAACAAACCCAAACAACCATTAGATTATAATGGTCAGTATTAATTTTCATTGAAAAAATAACGGGTTTTTTTCTATTCTTTTATTGTTCGCCCATAGTAGTGCAGACAATGTAAACAGCGACAAATATGTATGCATTATGAGAGAGCGAGAGAGAGAGTGTGGGAGTAAGAAAAAATAGCCGCGAGTTGGAAAGAAAAATGCCGAGACTCACACTGCTACATATATGTCATTATTAAACTTTAATAACAAACGAATGGTAAGAATGAAAAACAAAAAATCAAGAAAATGATCATCGGTTTCTTATACAAAACATTGGGAGAGCATCAACACTTACACAGAGAGACCGAGACAGTTAGTTAGACAGAGAGCCATTGTATTTATGTTTTAAGGGGAGAAAAACAAATGAGTCTGGCATTTTAATATTAAAAAACTGACACACACACACAGCCACACACGGACATTGACTTACAAAAACATAAGAAAAGAAACCAAAACAAACAAACAAACGAACAAACATAATAAATACTACGTATACGTACTAAGAGCATAGAGAGAACACAATAAACGCTTGTTTTTTTTTTCTTTTCTATAAATTTTAATATAAGAAATGCAAAAACACAAGCACACATACATATGCTGTACACACATACAGCACAAGAGCAAAGACCACATAAAGCAACGTTTATATTGAAAACAAAAACAAATATCACCAGGACAACAAACAAATGAAAACAACAATCAAAAATAAAAGACAGAAAAAGAGAGAGAGTGAGAGAGAAAGAAAATTGTTGAGACAGGCACAAAGTAATGTGATATTTTCAAGCATTATACTGCAACAGTAAAATGTCCAATATTATGAGTAAAAACAAACAAAAAAAAAACAAAAAAAAAGAGAGTAGAATAGCGGGGAGAAGAAAATAAGAATAAAACAGTTTACATACTTAGTCTATCAAGAGTACAACCACTTGCATGCAATTCTACTTTAAAACAACCACTTACGGACAATGAACGAAAAATGAAATTCACACACACACACATACACACTCACATACAAAAGGAAAAGAAAAAAAATAAGTAAAACAAGCTGAAATGTAGTGTGCATTTATACTTCTGCTTACTTTCATATTTTCTTTCTTTCTTTTTTTCGCAGGGCCTGGTTTGTGGTGAGTATTTTAGCAACAACATAAGAAGTCTGACTGACTACATACATATGTATACTCCCTCTCTCTCTCTCTGAGGATATGTTTAGTGAGTGAGTGATAGTATGTTGTATGAACTGGCTGCCTAAGCGTATGAATATGTAGTTGAGAATGGAATTGTAAATGTAAATGAATATTAGAAAACACAGTAGCATGTCGTGTAGTGGCAGTGGTAGTAGAAGTAGTAATGCAGCAGCTGTATAAATACCAATGCAAACACTCATTTAAAAATTGTGGGATGGTATGCCACCCTCAAATTTACACAATAGCAGTGTAAATTTACATTTAAAAGCCTTTACAAGGAATATAATAACAGATAACTTAAGGAATAAATCAATTTAAACAAATTTTAAATGCCTATAATATATGGAAGAGACCTGTAAGCGATCCCAGAGTAATGAGTCTGCAGTTGCAAGTGGCAATAGAAACACCAGTTATGAATTCCGGCGGTACTTAGAGGTATACATCCCACGGCTTTCCTTTACCTATACACATTTAAATGCCATTCTATGAGTGCTCGTATGTATGTGTCTGCCTCAGAGCGTACATATGTCTATGTAAAACTGTTTAAAACTTTTAGTTTTATAACATAACTGACATAAAAACTTCACATTCCGTGTTTTCTTTTCATTTTTCAAGATATTTTACAACAACTGTGGCTATAAATGATTAAAAAACATACCCAAAGGCAATGCTACAACGAATTTGCAACATAAATAATTTAAATAAAAACTATCATAAATTCTTTGTATTCAATATCCTCTCTTAGAATACTTCTCTACGAAAATCTGCTACTCATTTGGGCACACAAACAACTGTCGCTTATTATACACCAACAATGTGACACTGGTTTGAGTTGTGTAGCTCAGAGCATGTAAAAAAAATTGTCACTAAAGAGCAGAACAAAATAAAACGCCTTTAATAACGAGTAAAATATGCAAAAAAGCAAAGAAAAAAAAGGCAGAAAGAAAAATATTTTCAAAAATGCCAGCAATATTCATAAGAAAATATGGGCCCTGCTTTTAGGCGTTCATTCACAGGAAGCAAAAAGAAAAAAGCTCGGAAGATGAAACCGGCGTTACTTTAAAATTTAACTGTGATAACGTATAACACAAACACACATACACTTACATCAGCCAGTATGACTGCATTTAGCACTTCAAATGCACAGATGATTGTCTGTGTGTGTGTGTGCGTATCTTTACATTGCAGAAGTAGACAGCAGCAGACAGTTTGTAGTGTGTTATTTGACTGTGTGTGTGTATCTGTGTATGTGTAATATCGCTGTACCATTACTATTCTTCCGTTATTCTACTCTTGTATTCTAATTCATCTTCATTTTTGTCTTTTGCTAGTCTTTTGTGTTCTAAGGAGTGCATCTCAAATGAAATGCTTTCACACACAAACACTCTCCCTCCCCCATTTTGCCTCTTTTTCTCTATTACTTGACAAGCAAATGTGAAAATTTATGCGTGTTACCATATCATACCGAGTGTATGAATAACAAAAATGGTTGACGGTCTTTACTACAACAATTATTATTTCCGTTATAATGCAAACATAATACACAAACACACATGGATGTACAATATATGCATACATGTGTCTCTAATACACGTGTATGTATATGCAAATAATGTTCACTTGGCAATACACTCAACATCATACACCCATACACAGGCACACACAACATCAGGTAACATTTCGCATAATAATAATAATAGAAGTGCAGGCAGTAATAACAATAACAACTATGGCAGCACCGGCAACAACAAGAGCAATAACAACAAATGTTATGGTTAAAATAAAAAAAAAAAAAAAATTAAAACGTTTTACTATTTAAGAATTTCAGACATAAAATTGCAACAAAAAACAAGAGAAAAAACATTAAAATTTACTGAAAGCAAGGAAAGGAAATACACAAAATTTTACATATTCAATTTAATATTTAAATGTGGAAGTTAACCATAATACATACATCGATAACTTTCGATAACAAATGTTATTGGAAAATTTGAAATGATAACCATACATTTTGCAAACATTAGTTTCTATAACTTTCGATAACTAATGATATTAACAATTTTCAATAACTAAAGTTATCGATAACTTCACTTCAAAAAAAAAAAAAGAGAGAGAAAAAACATTAAAATTTACTGGCAGCAAGGAAGAGAAAACCAAAAAAATTTTACATATTCAAATTTAAAATTTAAATGTGGAAAGTAAACCATAATATATCGATAACTTTCGATAACATATGTTTTTGGAAAATTTTAAATGATAACCATAAATTTTGAAAACATTAGTTTATATAACTTTCGATAACTAATGATATTAACAAATTTCAATAACTAAAGTTATCGATAACTTTGGATAACTAATCTTTTCGATAACTTGCAGTAAATATTGTTAAATAATTGCGATAAGTATAATAAACGATAACAAATAGTATTGATATCTTTCGATAACTAATGTTATCGATAAATTTTGTTATAAATTATTTTCGATAACTAATATTAGTAACAAATATTCCTAATAATTTTCGATAACTTGCAGTAAATATTATTAAATAATTGCGATAAGTATAATAATCGATAACTAATAGTATTGATATCTTTCGATAACTAATGTTAACAATAAATTTTGTTATCGAAACCAATATCATACACATACATAACAAATATTATTAATAATTTTCGATAACTAAAACGAACCATAACTTTACATAACTACTGTTATCGACATAACAAACCAAATGTTATGAATTTCTATGTCTACAAATAATTTTTTTTTTGACATTTCGCTTTGGCCCTGAAATTATTGTTTCTTTATTTTTTAAAACCGATTTTCTTAAGAACAAATTTCAATACATTTTAGCCTCGTGAACAAGGCTGTATTGTGTATTGTTTTCGAAACATTTCATGGTACTTTAAAGGCCCTTCACTTTTACACTGTAAGTGTATGTCAAGCATAAAACAGAGGGAGAAAAACGTGAGAGAGAGCAAGGGGAATAGACATAAGCATTAAAATAGAAAACAGACTTTTGAGGAATACAGTTAGACAGACAGGCTGTTTTTTAGATATTTTACATGCTCATTTCAGTTTTTATTTTGTTTTGTTTCTATTTCTTTAAAAAAAGAAGGAAAACGGAAAGAAAAAAACAAAAAATATTCATACTCTTGCCAGTTTAATGCTTTGCACATATAAATAAACATACACTCGCACACGTCTTAGAAATACATGTACATATGTATGTACGTACGTACACTTAACAATTTACTTCACTCAGAAAAAAAAATATAGAAAAACATACAAAAAGAGCGCATCTTCTTTTGAAATTATAGTTGTTGTCTTAACAACAAATATTTATTTACATGGATGTGTGTGTGTGGGGAACAGTATATGTTTCCTCTTTATAGTTTTGGTCTACGCGAAAATAACACCAGCACCAAAGACAACAACAACAATAACAAACTAATCCACAGTTACATTTCATATAAATAGAGCTTTACTCTGTCTGTTTCTTTCTTTCTTTTTATTTTGTTTTGTTTGTTCTCTCGCCCATAAAGAGATTATTTTATTTTCTTCACTGTATATGTGTGTTTTTTTCAGTTATTTTTCTCTTGTGCTTACATTTTAGCTAAAAAAAAATCCTTCAAATGTTTGAAAATGTTGCCTCACATACAATTTCTTGTTTTTTTTTCATTTTTATTGTTCAAAAATTTTATTTTACTAAAATCCCTTTTTTATCAAAAAAAAAAGATTTTTTTTTGTTGTGAGAAATTTTTGTGCAAACAAAAAAGTACAGAGGAATGCTTTATTTTTTTGTTTTCCTTTTTGTTGTTTTTATTTTTATTATATTTTAATAATAATAAAAAACTATAATCATTTGTTTAACACTTAAAAAATGTACAAAAAGCTTGCCAACCAAAGTTGGTAGAATATTTGGGTGAGAGTGTTGGTGGCTGTACAAGAGCGAATAGTTGTTGGTAAAAGTAACAGTTAAGGCTGACTCTTCACGAAAGGACAGTAAAGCAAGCACCAGTAGTGTTACTTGATATATAAAAAGCGTCAAATTGTCTCTTAATTAAACAAATATTGTTATATTTAAAGTTATCGATATATAATTTCTAGATTAAGTTTTCGATAACAAATAAAGTATGAAACAAGAGAAAATATATTTAAAAATAGTTTCCAAATTTTTAGTAAAAAATAAAAAAAATAAAATTTAAAAAATTTTTAAAAAAAATATTTAGTTATCGATAACAATATTTATGTAAACTTAGCAATAAAGTCAGAGACACACTTTGAAATATAATTTAACAGTAAATATTTATATTAAAAAAGATTTCTTGAGCAACAGAACTTATCGATAAAAGTTGCAAGTTTATCAATAAAAACTGCTAGAGTATGAATTGTTCTATTGAACAGGAATAAGGCTTAAAATATTATATAACGGTATTAAAAACAACAATTGTTAACGATTGAAGTATCAGAATTTATCGATTACAGTCTTTATGTGAAGTTATCGATAACAATAATTAGAGTATTAATTCCATATTACATGTTTAATGTTCAAAAATTATCCTTAGTTAACAATTGTTATCGATAACAATTTTCAAGTTAAAGTTTCGATAGCAATGAACACACAAACTTAAGATATGAAATATTAATAAATATATTAAAAACAATTCTTGGTAATTTAGGCACTAGAAATTATCGATAACAGTTTATATGTTTAGTTATCCTTAATAGTAGTTACGGTATAGTTAGTAGTATTTATTTATTAATTTAATTTAAGAAAAGTGCCAACAGTTATCGTTGGTTGCCTAAAGTTACAGTTAGAAAATTTTAAGTCAAGTTATCGATAACTTTATTTAAAAAAATTGTACTGAGTAAAAAGGTTTACAATTTAAACAATTAATTAGAATATTAAAAAGACAGAACTGAACTTCTGCTAATAAAAGTTATCGATAACAATTTATCGTCTGCACTCTTCGAAAACATGTTCTATGTACTTGTTCATCAAATTTGCGTTTTGAAAACTTTTTTTATTAGCCACACTATTTACTGTTTACTTTACCCTTATAATTGCCTCTTAAGCTTGTTAAAGAGAAAACGAACTAACAAAAATTAAAATAACCAAAAAAAAAACAACAACAACAAATAAGAATTCCACATAAATTTTTAACACAACAACTACAGCAATGAGAGATCTTTATTATTAAAAATGAGTGTGAGTGGGCTTATGTTTGTATTGTTCTCTTTAGTTTTTTTTTCATTCGGCTTTGTCTCTTTTCATGGTGGAAGATTAAAAAAGGAAACATAAGCAACAACAACAACAACTATTTTCATAACTAACTTTTTAACATTTTGTGGGCAACTCTTTAGCAGTTGGTGGGTTTTTCTATTTTTTCGAGTTTTTAACTTTCTTTGTTTTTTTTTTTTTTGTTGTTGTTGTGTTTGACTCAATGTGAAGGATTTGTCCTTGTTTTTTTTTGTAAAATAACGTTGCCATATAAACATAAGAGATTCCATCATCGTGCACTTAAAGAAAATGAATTGAAATAAATTTGCCAATGCCTGGTGGGCGTTTGCAGTTACAGTCAGAAAAGCTCAGCACATCTGGCTAAAGGTGGATAGATAAGGTACAGAAAGTCTACTCAAACATCAAAAGAGTATGCTCAGTATGATTGGTCATTATTAAACATTGCATTACTGGGACACACAGTTTTGGAGTAGTTATAGATACGAGGAAGAAGGGAAAATTGTTATTCACCTACCACTATGGCGGAGAAGTAAAAAGAAAATATTTGTCTACTATAGAGACGATTATTAAATGGCAACGGAGCATTATGAGTCTAAATTGCTTCATTAGCAGCTCAGCATTGCTCTGGGCTTAGTTAAAGTGGTTAAATATGGCATCACCATGTTCAGCATATAGCTTAATTGAGCCTGTTCTAACTTCTTTGGTGGACTGCCACGTTTACCTACCCAACTATTTTATTGATCAATTTTCGATATTCGATTACCGATAATTTTTTTTTTTAATAAAAACTGATGTTTTCAATTATTTTATCATAAATTTTATGTTATCGATAAATTTTTTTTAATAAAAACTAATAATTTCATTTATTTTATCATAATCATCGATGAATTTTTTTCAATTGTAATGCAGAAACTTAATGTTATCGATAACTTTAGTTTGAAAAGTGTTATCGATAACGTTCTTTTATAGAAATTTTAAGTTAATTATTAATTTTTTATAAAAATAAAGCATTATCGGAAAGATTTCCTTAGATATTTTATATTTATCGATAAACTTTTGAAGGAAAATTAGGTCTAGTCTGGCAAATTTTCTCTAGCAAGCATATGAAACGCTTTATAAGCAACTAATAATTGTTTTAATTAAAAATTTTCAATAACAAATGTTTCCTTTACAATTTTTCTTTGATTTTAACACACATACATTTAAAATCCTTTATCTATGTAAAGAATGTATGTATGTATGTGTAAACATTAGAAATTTTGCCATAAATTATAAAATATTTTAATTTAATTTGGAAAAATTTTATTTCGAAAATATTTTGATCGATAAAAACAATTTTAATTTAATATTTAATTTCCTTTTTATCTATTTTCTAATTTCTTATGAATTTCTTATTTTATTTGATTTGTTTTGTTTGTTCGTTTGTTTGCCTTTTTGTTTTATTTTCCTAATCTCTTGATATTTATTTAAAAACGCAATTTTCTTGGAAAACTCAGTTCAGTTGTTCATTTCAGTTCAATTAATTGAATTGAATTTCTTGTTTTGCTTCTTTTCCTGTCAATTTCCATATTAAACAGTTAAATAAATTATAAATCATTTTTTCCCTTTCTCTCTCTCTCTTCATGGCTCTATGTCACACTCTCTCCCACACTCACTAACAATATGTTGTGATTATTTATGATACTTTTTTATCAGACAATTTGTCATTTGAAGCGTAGGAAATTGGTAAGACAGCATGGCATGTAAAACGTAAACAAATCAAAATTTGTTGTTGTTATTATGTTTACTTTTTATTAATACCCTGGATGTTATTGTTGTTGTTGTTGTGGCTTTAAGCTAATTTGTTAGAAAACGAAAATGATTGTCATATTCCCCTGATAATCACTACGTGCTCTACTCTACTCGAATTTAAATAAATTCTTTTGATTTATTTTTCTTTACCTCTCTCTCACCCTCTCTCTAGAGAGTAGACAAAAAATACTAATGCACACTCTTATCCCTCTCTCTCTCTCTCTCTAACTCTTTGTTGTCTTAATAAACTGTAGTGTCATGACGTCTATTATTAAGTGTGTGTGCGTACCCGTAATTTCTTTAATTGTTTTGCGAATGAAACATTAAATTTTCTTAAGTGTATTACATCACTTATGTACATACAATGTACATGCATGCATACACACACAAACACTGTAATAATATAGACCCCTTTAGAGGGATCTACAAGCACAGCATGTACATATGTATGTATGAAGTAGGCGAAGGAGCCTGGTTTAGTAGTGTAGATTATATTTTTTTCTCTTAATTCCTTATGCTACTTTAATATTCAACTCACAAACACACACATACACGCTCACTGAAGCTACAATGTTCTTTTACATGCATAAACTAAAGCAAATGCTATGCATACACTTACAGAAAAACACACACATACACATCTAAATGCATGTTTAAATATTCATACCACCGCATAATTGCAATTTGCGTAATTGTACCTCTTGGGAGACGTTGTACTAAGTATAAAATGCAAGTATTCTTATGCTCTCTCTCTCCCTCTCTCTCGCTCAATCTCTTTATCTCTGTGTTGTTATTGCATATTTTATTTGCATATTATAAGCTGAACGCTCCTCGTAATACTTCCTAACCATTTACCCTATATGTGTGTGTGTGTTGTTTAGTTTACTTACGTACTTACAATGGGGTTTGAAAGAAAGTTTAAACTAAAGAAGCATCGGGTTGTGTTTCCCCAACATAGGGAGGCAGAGAAATGAGTGAACGACTCAAAAGCGTACAGTGTAGAACAGTTATAATGTTCTTATTAGTAGTTATGATAACATTTCTGTTGTGTTTTCTCTTACTTTTAAATGACAATGAGTACGTACAGACAGAGGGCATACGAAAAAAAAAGAAAAACTACCGTAAAAACTCCGTTACATTTTTGTGTGAAAGAAATATATTTTATGCTCTCGCAACTACCGTTTTTTCTCTCTTTTTTCTCTTGTGATAAGAAAACAAATTTTAAAACAACAATTAGTTCTTGTTAATAATAATTTTCTACATTTTCTAAGCTGTGGGGCGGCGGGCAGGCATTTTGGTACAAGAAAAGGACTCATAAAAATGCAATTATTTCTAAAAGAAACTGTTATTACTTTAAACCGTAAAAGTAAAAAACCAAGATAATGTAAATCTAAAAGACAAAAAACCACACAAAACTGTAAAATGGCGGTCGGTGGTGATTATATGGTATTTTATGCTGTCATAAAGTAATGGGTTATCCATTCAACTGTTAAATATCCTGCAACCGAAATGTAATTTTTTGGTTGATTTAACAACCGAAGAACGCATTAAAATAGTTAAAACCTAGCAATCAAGAGTAGCAGACTGTCAATGTTAATTCTGCGTAGAAAATCATTTCTTCAGCTAGTGGTTACTTCAACCAGTAAATTTGTTTTAAATGAGTCTCCGAAAAGCCAGAACCGCCGTGGTCTAGTAGGTAGTTAGCTTATTAGACGTAAATCCCGGTTTCGAACCCCAGACCAAACTTAAAAACGAAATATGAACAAAATATTTCTTCGGCGACTTCCTCTCAGCAGATTTCTGGCAAAAACTGTGAGAGTAAAAATTGCCATGAAAAGCTTCTCAAAAATCTGTCGTTCGGAGTCGACTTTAAACTGTAGATCCCACTACTCATGTATAAAATTAACGCACACAACACGAGTGGTTTAAGAAGCTAGGACGTTGGTCAATTCGAAATCCGAATCACAGTTGACAAATACTTGTCCTCTAACCTAACCTACGTCCAAAGTAAAGATTAACTAAATCAACCCAAAGACGATCGTTTAAAGAGCCACATCCAAGCAATATAATGGAATAAAAAAAGTGTCATAGAAACCGTAGCTTTTTAAATATTTAATTTTAATTTAAAACCCCACGAATGGAGAACCCTTTACTATAACAGGAATTATGGCAACAACTAAATCAATGAATATTAAAACCATGAGGAAAAAACTATGCGTCCAGAAATGAAGCAAAAGAGAGTGTAATGAGAGAGAAAAATAAATGGATAATTAATCATTATGTTTTATAATAAAAAAATGAAAAACGTAGAAAGCAAGCACAGGAAAATTAAATAAAAAGAAAAACGTTTTTAATAAAATTGATAATAAATGAAATGTCAAAGTGTTTATAAAAAAAAAGAAAGTTAACCTCACTTTTGCAAACTGGGTGACAATATTTTTAATTTTAATTTAATTCCAATTCAAAATGAAATTATTTGTTTCCACTTTTTTTTCTTTTGTCTAAATAATCACGTTTTTTAAAACATGCTTTGCTTTACAAAACAAACAAAAAAATGAAAAGAAAAGAAAGAAAAAACCCACTCAATTTACAATTAAGGTTTCTTTATTGGAAAAACCCCTGTTTCAATTGATTTGCCTGCTGCCATACATATATTCTATATTGCAAGTGTATGATAATATAGTACTTGGTAGCACTGGCAAAACTGCACAAAGAGTACAATTACAAAATCATTGCTATTAATAAACCAGTAAATAAAAACGCCATAATAATAACAACAACTGACAATAACAAAACAAAAGCAAGCATGCAAATGCACTCATATACGACAGACTACTACTGGTTATCTTCGACTAAACATTCGAGCTAAACAACAATAACACACACACACACACGCACATGTACACAGTAGTAGTGTACAATGTGCATCTATGCATAAGTAAATAATAAAGAATGAGAATTTCAAAATAAGAAGGTGTCTTTGTTAAGCAATTAAACATAACAAAAGCATACAACCACAACAAGAACAACAACAGTAAATGTAACAAATAAATAACTGCTCCATAAACAGAAAAACAACAACAACAAACAATTACTAAATAGTAATACACTTTATATAACACTGAAAAAACACACACAAACACACATAAAATAACAAATATTATATGTTTAGAGAAGAGACACAGAGAGAGAGAGACCCCATCATGTGCCATCGTTTTACACCTTTTACACCCAATCGTAAAACAACATTAATGCACAAACAATGACATTCAAAGTCAATGTGACGATGACGATTTGATATTTGCATGTCTTTGGAGTTATAAAATCCATTCGTAATGAAACCATTCAAATGATGATTATGCTCAGGCATTACAATTAAGTTGGGTGGCGCGAGAGAGAGAGAAGGAGAGGAAGGGACATTATTGCAATATCGTCTATCTTTCATGTTAATCGCATTAAAAGATTTATTTGTCAATTGACCTTGAATTAAAAGAAAAAAGAGACAGAGATAGAGGAATGTAAAAAAACAAACAAATAATAACAAAAGAAATTAGTGGGTCATAGACGACTACACCAGATTACATGTGTAATTATTTGGTTATTTGGTTAGCACAGTAAACCTAGTAAAAGTATTGAAACATGAATGACAAATAACGACGAAATTAATTAAGTTTTGTTGTTTTTCTGTTAATACCATAGGTTACGTTTACGTATTCATGTATTTAAAAGATATATATGTATAAATCAGGCTTAAAAATGTTGAAAAAATTTAAAAAAAAAAAGTTTTCTGCACGAAAAAAGTATGTCCAAATGGGAAAATGGAAAAATCTAGAAAAACGCCTTCTCTATAAGCCCCGCATGGGGTTGGGTTTGCCGAAAAATTATATGAGGGGGCTCCAAAACACACTCTTTTAATATAAAATAGTGTACCAAAGGCTTGTATAAAATGCCAGCTTAAATAAAAGCTTTATTAAGTCATTTTTTGTCAAGTAAAATAATCTAAAGGGTTATTCATTTTGCGGTTTCCAAAGGTAAATTAAAAAAAAGCAATGATTTCTATGAAACCTTTACTTTTGCTTCACAATATTTGAACTTTGCCAGTATGCAGGAAATGAAATGTCATTTAAATAACTGCCTCTGGATTGTTTTCTCGAAGCACGGAGTTCTCAAATTTTGCTTGCCAACTTCACCAGCAAATCAGAAATGAGCTGCGGAAGATAAAGAAAGTTTTCTAGGAAAACTCAGTATTGAAAGTCTGCCGCTCTAGCATCCTACTCAGACATATACGCGTTGTAAACAATCAGTCGGTTTTAATTATTGCTTGTCTTGGTCTTTATACGGATGAAAGTGCAAATTCCAATGCAAAAGACATATGAGAACACCAAGAAAACAACAAATTCGGAATATCCGCCTTAAAGTATTATTTTCAGGGTAACACTATAAATCTCTTCAAATTCTGCTTCAAAATATACGATAATGAAACTTAAGATAGACTTAACTGCTAAGAGCACACCCAATCAGCATAACTGCGATGCTGCCAACCAGCTTTAATCTTGCCTGATTTGGTGTTTATTTGAATGGAATGGAAAGTCCCAATTCCTTGCTTAGCATGTCGATTTTGCCGGCCAGAGAGTGGCGTCGTTTCAATTACACCTTTTAGAGTCAAGTTTTAAATATTTAGAAGCATTCGATGGTTGTAAAACGATCCATAATGGATCATAAGTGACAAATCTATCACTAAATAAATAACACTTCAGCTGATTGCGAATTTTGAAACCACTTAAATGGTGAACTCTATATTAAAAACCATTTTCCATCATCATTTTTAAATATTTTATCACTGCCTTGCCTGCCTGCTTTAAGCGGCTTTTGTTCTATTAAAAAAAATATATATATAAAAACAAACAAACAAAGGAAAAAAAACCATGTGGCAACATTATTTGCTTTAATGTTAATACAACTAGTACAAGTGCTCTTAAAAATGTAGCACTTAACACTTGTTCTCATACCCTGATAAGCAAAGAATGATATTTTGTTTCTCTTCTCTACTGAGTTTTATGTGTGTTTTATTTCCTTTTCCTTATACATAAACAATAATTTAAAATGTATGTGTAACTACTACTACTACTACTCATCTTGTACAAAACACACACATACAAAACAAAAAGGAAAAGAGAAAGAGAGAGAGAGAGAAAGAATCCTATAATTATCTACTAATTACTAACTTTTTAAGGATTATAATCTTAACAAATACAGACTCTCTCACTCAGTTATACAAGCAGTACGTATGTATGTGTGCTACTCATATTTAAAAATTCATACAAAAAATATATGTATGTATGTTATGTTATTACTCTCCTCCTCTCTTTCTCCTCACTCTGTGTTAGTGTGTTGTTCTATTTTCAATTTTATTTTCAATTTTTTTTTACTTTCGTTCGTTTGTTTATTTTCATTATGTGCTGTGCATGCCATCGATGCTTGTTACTTAGAAAATATTTTCTACACATTCTTACTTGATTGTTAAGCAATACATGTGTGAATGCAACTGATTGTGTGTGTATGGATGTATGTATGTATGTGTACAATTAGAAAGGCAATGGATTTTTAAAAATTAAACTAAAATTCTCAAAATAAACCAGAATACAATAATTACTCATTCTCCCATACAAACACTGCCGTGCACGTATGTATGTATATGTATGTATGTTGGTAAAAATCTGATTTAACTGTTCACAACATTCAGGGCATATTTTTATTTTTGGCTTTTTTTTTGTATAAGAGATTCCTTTTGATTTATTAATTACAACACTTGACATGGATTAGGTTTTATAAAAACAATAGATTGATATGCGCAAACAGAGAGACAGGGAGAGTATTGAAAAAAGATATGGAAGAGTGCTCCATTGATTATGATGATGATGATGAGATGAGTAAGTGTTGCCATTTAAGTGTGTTTTAATTTTTTTTTTAACTTTTAATAGGGTTTAGATTTAAAAGAGGATTTTAATGAAAAATAAAAAGAATTTAAACATTTAAAACATTTCCTGCTAAATGTGGACTGTTTATTATATTTAAAGGAAATGTTACAAAACGTAAGTTTTTAAATTAAATCTTTAAATTGAAATCTTTTAAATTTTTAATTCCGTTTGGAACAAACCAAGCTCAATAACGAGTTTAAACTCTTGAAAGCATCCTGTAGATAAGCAAAGCCGTGGTTAGGTTAATCCTAGTCATTTGTTTCAGATTGTTAAGAGTATAAAATTTAGAAAGAAACCCTTAAAGCCTTCAGATCAACAACTTAATAACCTGTTTTAAGACCTAAAGTTCACTATTTCGAAAATAAGACTTGCAAAGAGCCTTTCCTGGTAATCAAATATACAATCCAATGCATTTTTTAAAGCCTGTGTTCAACTGTATACAGAATAAGTTTTGGTAACAAATAGTAATCATCAGCCAACTTAAGAACAGAAATTTCATATCGCAACGTTTAAATCGCCTAGTCTACTTAAACAACCTGAAAAAAATAAGGCCATAAATTTCCAATTGTAATTGCCTGATAAAAATCTCAGAAAAAAAAACCAGAGGACTCTGACTGGCCTTTATCACTTAAAGGGTAACAAGGTCATTATGATAAGCAGTACACGACCTACTGCGCCACAAATTGGACAGAAATTTGAGAAGACCGTAAGTATTGCGAATGTTAGAAAAGTGTCAGAGAAAGCGTGACCAATAATCCGAGTTTGTTGATTCCACAGCTTTGGGTCTATCTTGTGGCTCTTTATGGCGTATTTTGCATTTCCACCTCCATCCACTTATATTGCAATTTATGAAACGATTAAGGCCGTCTGACCATTCACAATGCCGTAGATTGTATGCTGCTAAAACAAACAGGCTTTTAATGTTGATTTTTCAAAACAAAATTCTTCGGCTTCTGGATCTCATTTTCCAATCGTTGGGAACGTTAACAAGTAAAATTGTAGCTGTAAGAGCAGGAGAACTCCGAAAAAATTTGGCCTTATGATAACCAACTTGTATTAGTAACCAATTGAAGCTAATGAACTGGACAAAGCCACACGACATAACTAATTTTGAGTTTATTACATACAAAGTTCCCAGAATGAGAAGTTATATATTTCGACAAGGCCAATTGGCCACAAAGATACTGCGATTTGTGTGCCCTAAACTACCATTTGTCAAATTATCGCCTAGATAACGCTCAAGATAAGGGAAAAAGCTGCTGTAAGCTGTCCAGAGACGATCATATTGTGCACAATGGCCAAATCCAAGCATTATAATGAAATAAAAAAATTTCATCGAAACCAAAACTGGATTCTAACACTTGTACTCTTTTTCTGACAACACTGTGCTTCAGTTTCGTTTAAAGACATTTAAGGAAGTTTTGTTTTCAGGTTCTTTTTTTCTTAATTGTTTTCCATGCTTTTGATAAAAAACGCTAAATTCGTATTGTTGTTGAAAATATTAAATTACAATGGAAGTAGATTTTTTATTTTGTTTTTTTTTAGTTTTTGCATATTTATTGTTAAATTAACATTCAATTGTTATTAACGTTTTTTTTTGTTAATTATTTAAAATATACTCGTTTATTGCCTTTTTTTCTGTCTTTCAAATTTATTGCTCATTATTAAAGTTGCCAATATTATTGGGTACTTTAAAAGTCATGCAATTAATGTTTGACTATTAGGGAGAGAAGAGGGAAGTGTAGCATGTTATTTATTTTTTTTTGTCGACGGTAGTGAACTGGAAAACTTTAATTATTAGCCATTCGTTCGTTTTTCTTATGTTTACCGTTTTTATTTCAACAATTTGAATTTAAAATTATTTCTTAATTTTTTTATGCACAAAACAACACCATAAACTTAAGCAAATAAACCAGCAGCAGCAACACTCATTCTCACAACACAACACACTCATACGCACCGTTACTAAAGAAAACGAAACAAGCACACTAACAACAGCAAACATAGGCAATTGGAATTGCAGTTAAAATAACAACAACAACAATAATGTTATTTAATGGCGTAAATTAAAGAGAAATAAAATAGAAGAAGAAGAAAAAAACTCAACTTACCACTCTTTAAAGACACTAACAACAACGAAGTATGTATGTAGTATGAAGGAAAAAAAAAATTATAACACAACACTACTTATTTACAAACTCTTTAATAACTGTGAAATAACTGTTAAATTATAACAAAAACCAATTTACTTGTACAAACAACAAACATTAGTTGTATTCAAAACAATTGTAATTTCATTAAGAATTCTAAACACTTTTGTGTTTGCAAAGGGCGAGTAAAATAAAACGAATTTTTTTTTGCTTATTTTCGTTATGTTTTGCAGAAAAAAATGGTTTCCTTAACACCAAGCCAACAACACACTTTTCAATTTTTAACACTTTTTACTGATTTAAAATCACAAATTTATAATTTTTCTTATTTGTTATTAAATACACATCATAATTTATTATTCTTTATCAAATTAAACAATTCAATTTTACGCCGAAATATTATTTTAAACTTCACTAATTCCTTTACCAAACGTTTTTAACTCGACGAAGTTGTAACTGCGACTAGATTAGCAACAGCTAGCCAGCATTATTTTATTTCTATTTTATATCGAACTTGTTTTTGCTAACGGTTTGAAACGAACACAATAAAACTTGTTTGTGTTGCATTCACTAAATGTTGTGTTTTTGTTTTGTCGTTTCAATGTCTGTATGTGTACATGTGTGTGCTTTTTTTTGTGGGTAGTTTAAGCAAGTTTTGTTTTCGTTTTTTTATCTTAACAAGTGCACGAACAACTTAGCACTTGGTTGGGTATACGCTCTCACTCTCTCTAATTGGAAAAAATGTAAACAAAACAAGCCGGCTTTTTAAATGGTAAACATATGTTTTGCTTGGTTTGCTAAAGGGTTGCCCCTTTCAGTAGAAATAAGCAGAGGATGTATTTCACATAGAAATACCCAAAGAAGATACCTTTTTTATATCTTTCTAATGAAAAGCTATTATTTTCAATGAATATTTTGTTTTTTATAATGAAAATTAAACATTTCTATTGAATTTTAAACCAAAAAATAAATTAATTTTTAGAAATAATAATTTGAAATAGACAGATATGAAACAGTATAAAAAAATTCCTGGTGAAATAAAGCTGGTGTCCCACCGTGAAATCGCATTTGTAATTTCAGAGAGTGCTGCTGTGTCGAGACAACGATTTAAGCTCCTCTGTTGCCGTGAAAGCAAACACGAAATATTCTCTTGACCCTTCCAGCTGCGCATCGCCACTGCTGATAATATTGAAATTCTATTCTTCATGATATTTGGCACAATTGAAACAGTTTTGGGCCACTAAGATTCTTATACCGGGTCTAAGGGTCTTTCCTCATAAATGAAGTTGCATATTTTACCAATCTCACAATGTCCTTAAAATCTTTAAGCCGCGAGAAAAGCGAATCATTTTGTTTTAATTTACGGTTTAGAGTCGTTATGCCATTTGCCTGATTTCCCAAGCTGTAGCCGTTAGAAAATTCGATTTGGTTTATACCCATTCCCTGATTTCTGCCTAGCATAGTGAATTTTTTAAGCGTTTAACACAATAAACACTCTCAAAAGAGACAGAATTATATTCAGAATCACCTAAAATAAGCAAAATGAACAACTCATTCCTGAATTCCCAATCACTAAATTTTTTCTTTTGTTTTAAATTAACTCTTGGCATCACTTCTAATGTAATGTTCTTTTTGCAGGGTTTTTTTGTAATTGCTTGCAACATGTTCGTTGCCAACATATGTTTAAGGCAACAACAAGTTTTATTCCAAGAGATGCCAGATGTTTTGTATGAAGAAATTTGGCATTTTATTGAAAGGTCGAGGAATTTAAATCAAATGTCAGGAATAAACCAGTTTCTCCAGTTGACCGAGTACTGAGCAACTGGATCGATAGATATGCTGGATTACTATCGGTTAATTGGCGGACAGTCATTCAAGGGAAGAGTGCCACTTAGACAAGAGTTTTGTGATACCACCGTCAATATCTAATCAACATATGAGCAGAGTAGAGCCTAACGCAATATTTCACGTGATTTAATGCCGCTAACGACGTTGAGCCTCGCTATATGACGACCGACGAGTATCTTACATACACACATATGTACATAATTGGCCATTACAACCCTTAAGCCAGGATTACGGCCTAGACGAGTATGTTAACTGAGACAAATTAGAACACCTAAGCCCTGTAACATGTCGGAGACTGCGAACTCTGGACCACCCCTACTCAATTCATCAGCAGTGGAAAAATCTAATTACCTAACAAGCATTGTGAGGCCATCAACGTGGCCATGACCTCTGCCTTAAAAATACTACAGTTATCGGACAGTTTGTACGAATGTCTAACAAGTAATTCAGCTCCCTTCCAAGGTCAGAGAATCACGGGAGTTACACTTGAAGCCAAAAAAAAAAACCTAATTGCGGGAGCTTGTTGAAGAGTATTGCACAAAAAGGGATCAATTTCAGAGCATATCTCGCTGATTTAGACAAATACATAATAGCTTTGATGTTGATGCCTTGCAAAAATGAATTATAAGACTGTCGGGCCAAGAGCTTTACAGATAATACAGATTCGTAAAAGCTCTGCATTAAGAGGCCCCGCCAATCGTTTCAATGAGAATTGCTGTATTCATGCGAAAGAGTTTAGCTGGCAAGATACAGCACTATCACAGAAACGATAGAATAGCACTCAAGCGATAGAGAAAGGCAGGAAAGTTGGCAGAAGGATGCTTCCAAAAATACCAAAATCTAATACCAATTTCCTAACCTAGCTACCTATCTATCTTTATTTTTTAAAATTGTTTTTATTTAAAATTTCTTTTTTATTTTATTAAACGAAAGGTTTTTGAACTTTTTTTTGTTATTATTTACAAAATAATAAAAGAAATATTTCCAGTTGAAATCTAAAACGCATTTCAGATCACCAGCAACAATAACAATAACAACAAACAACATCAATAATGTGAGGCTAATAGCCAACAATTGACGAAATTGCGAATCAAAAATCCTGACAAAGAAATCCGGTTCAATTTGAATAAAATTTGAAAATAATTTAAAATAAAAAAAAGAAGAAGACCAACAACAACACTCAATAATTGCCATAAAAATAAAGAGAAAAAAACAAAAAAGAAATCCCAAATGAATTTTGAATATTAATCATTAAATGAATAAAAGCTACGAATTTATTTCTCTGTATTTAACTGGAGTGACCGGCACCTTCGTTTTCAAATCAAAATTAAAAAATAAAAATTAAAAATAAAAGACAGTCAGAAAAAAATTACTACAAGAACAACAAAAATATTAAAAAAAAAACACCAAAACATAACCTCAAAACACAATACAAAAAATATTAAAAAGCAGTTTTTAAAAATATTTCTTTAAAAGCATTTCTCAATCAATAAAAAAATAAATCCATTTTAGCTTTATCAATGGCCTCCTTGAAGATGCGTATCTCACTTTGTCTCGTTATGCCAAAGGCATTCAAATCAATCTCTTTGAGTTCCTTGAATTTGGCCATATTGATCTTCTTAAACGAGTGCTGGTATTTGGTCATTTTGATTACTTTTAAAATCTGCTCCACAGTCAAGGCCTTATTTCTATTTTTATTGTCCGATGCTTTAAAAGGCTCACTGGGTCTGCGTGCCACCACTGATTTGCGCGCCACAACTGGTTTAGTGGAACCTAAAGACTTTCGTGATGTATTAGCAGTCTTCTCTTCAGATTTCTTTGCAGTTGGCGTAACTGCGGTGGTGGCTGCCTCACATTTCTCCTCTTTATTCTCTTCGGATTTGCAGGAAACAGTTAGTATTTCTTTTTTAATTAATGGCTCTATAGGTGAAGGCATAGATATCATCGGTTTTATGGCCTCATTATAAATGTTATCCACCGTAGTGTCCTTGAACTTTACTTTGCTCTCCCTGCGTACGGGACATGTAATATTAAAACCTGGACGTGAGTCTATATCTTTGCGAAAGGGATAGTAATGGTAAGCTTGCTTAATACGCTCCTCTCCATAAATACTATTAACTTTCGTTGAATTGGCCAAAGGTGAGGTTAGATAAGGCGCAATAATAAAATCATGATTCGCCATTTTGTCTAGTTCTTGTCTTAAATAAAATCAAAAACACTTAAATTACAATTACAACAGGTCAAATTAGAACTTTACAAAGTCAAGGTTTCTTTAACAATGGCTTTTGCCTGGCTTAAGCATTTACAGTTAAAAAGCGGAATTGCTGAATAAATAGCGAAATTATTAAGCACAACAGTTACACTTAAATGCAACTGCGTTCGTTTAACCCTTAACTTAGTATGGTAGTTTGTGTTTTGGCCCAAGGGTAAGCATTATTAATCGGTAACAAGGGATTATCTAGATCGTTAATTTTCGATTAAAAGTTGTTTGCAAGCACTTTCATAGTTTATCTCTTGAAAATGTTTCAAAACTTTAAAAAGCTGAGACTTGTTTTGATTTTTAAGAACTTTTAGCCCGTTATAGGATTAATCACAGTTGCATTTTATTTTAACTGCTATAAAAACAACCTTAAATAACGGTACTCCTCCTATGACCTTTGCTTTTGTTCTTTAAACAAGAGCTTTAGTACTAAAGCCATGAGTCATTTTCTTTAAAATAAATTTTTATAAGAAAAAGGAATTAATTTTTATTTAAATACTTATTGTTTATTGTAATTGTTTGTATTGTGTTTGAAGAAATTTACAAGAAATACTATCAGCAATGGAGGGTTACAGTCATCTACAAGCAAGTAAGTACAGCTTTAGAAATAAAAAACGAGTAAATATTTAATTTTTTTGTAAAGAAGCCATTAAACTTGACAAAATTATAGAGTGAACCATCAAAGGTATTCATTTGTTCTTTTTCTTTTAATTCCTCTTTTCCTAGTGCCCAATTCACCACTGACTCCTCTAACGCCGTTGAGTGAAAATACAAAATTTGAGTTTAATTTCGGTGGCGATGGCTCTTTGGATGCGTACATTGATAGTGTTCGCCATGAACATCGTGTCCAAAAGCAACAAAAGAAACTTCTCAGTCAAGCCAATAAACCTTATCACAAAGAGGCTTGTCCTGTACATTCCCGGCACTATTCTGATGTCCTTGAGGTACATGATGGACAAAAGAAACCGGAATATTACCAACAACAACAACAACAACCGTCAAATCCTAAAGCATTATATGTAAACTATAAACAAGTTACGCCCACAACAAATAAACCAAAAATAGTGATTCATGACCATGAGGCTACACCTACTAATATAAGGACACCGCTTAAGCCTCGTAATCACAATGTACCACAAAATGTAAATTATAAAACTCCCCTTGCAAAACTACATTTAAGCCCACAACCTATTCCACAACAACAACAACAACAACAACACAGGCAACAACAACAACAACAAAAGCAACATAGAGTATTTAAACAAGCTTCACCCGTTGCTAAGCGTCCCTTGTGCCCCCATGTTGCCAAACTGTTAACTAAACGTGGCCTTAACATGTATGCTGGTATTTTTCAAAGAGAAGAAATCGATATGGTTGCCTTACAGCTATTAAGGCTGCAGGATCTACATCAGATGGGCATCACAAATCAACAACACATCGATGCACTCGTGAATAATGTGCGTAACTTTGTAAAGTATCTTTAGATCAACAGACTCTTTATCCATTGATTATGAATTTTAATTATTTGGAATTAGTTTTAATTGGTTTTAATTATTTATTTTTGATTTGATTTGATCTATTTATTGTTTTTAATTGATTTTTTTTATTTATTTAAATGTTTAGTTTGTAAGTTTTAATTGTTTAAACTATTTAACTGTGTAACATTTTTGTAAAAATTTCTTTGTGTTTGTAATTCTGTTTTTAAATAAAAATGTTTACTAAAAACAATCCTCTTTAAATGTGGTTAGGAGGCTAGGTTAGGTGACGGACCCTCCTTGAAAGGCAACACCTTACTTAGACAAGGCTAGTCGCCGAGTGGCGATCGTATATCTTCTTATGTGATTGTGTAAAAATCGTTCAACTACTAAACCCTGATCATTTTTTATCATAAAGCGAAAGGAGGTTTATTTTAAGTTTCTTTTTTAATTCGTGGAAGTATTTTGTTTCAAAATCCATGAGAGAGTTTAATTTGCAAATAAGTGAATGAGTTTTAAAACCTGTGAGAGAATACTAATAAGAAGGTTTAGTTTTTAAAATTCATAAGAAAGTTTTATAACTCCGTTGATAGTTTTATTTTGATTTGGTGCTAGAGCAACAGGCTTTTAATGCTGATTTTTAGAATTAAATCTTCATTTCTGAAGAAAAATTATTTTTGCAAGACTACGAGAATTTAGAAGTGGTTGTGAGACAGTCATTGTATTCGGAAAAAATTAGTTTTTGGTAAGAATTAGGATTGATTTCCCTGGAAGAACTCTTACGGACAATTCAGAGCTTTATGATCGTATGATAAACGATTTTTTGTTGTACAATTGAAGATTATAAACTGTACAGTATATATGGTTGCAAGAAGCCCATGCCAAGAGCTACACATCTAGACCGAATTTGGCATTATTGCATGTACAAACATCCAGATGGTGTCAGTTCAGTCATGCGATTTAATACCGTTAGATCTCTTTAGTGGGGTTAACTAAGGTTAAAGCATTTGCCAAATTATCGCCGAGATAGTGATGGAAAACCCCCTCAACAATTCGACCAATTCTTTCAATCAATACAGAAGATATCATTTAATTGGAAGATCATTATCTATTAAATAGCAAGACCATTATAATGAAGTAAATATTTCATTGAAATAATTGCTTCATGTGTGTTTCATTTAAGTTTACTTTTGAAAGCGGGAAAATGGATAGCTCTGTTTGAAAAACCGGTCTTGAAACAATCTTCAGTTAAGTTTAGTAAATTCTTGGAAAGATAATCAATTAAGGAACTTAAAAAGGACCACAGATCTTTCAATAATCATTAGAATTTGAACATTTTATTATTATTTAAAGTTAATGGCAATAAAAAGTATAGAAAAATTAAATGAGAAATTAAAATTGTTTATAAAATGAATAAAAATTATAAAAAAAATTCAATGAGAAATTAAAATTGTTCATAAAATGAATAAGAAAATCGTAGAAAATATAAAAGTTCGAATTAAATTAAATGTTTTATAAAAATAATGATGATGATGACGATGATAATGTTAATAATACAATAATAATTTATACTGAAATAATAATTTTATAAAATATAAAATTAAATCAATATAAACATTAATTACAACATAAAAATTTAGAAAAAAAAAGGGAAACTTTAGATAATTTTATTTAAAAAAATTATTCACGTTTCATTTTATTTTAAATTGTTCGTGCTCTTTGAACTTTAATTAGTCCCAACTCTTGTTTTTGTTTCACATAGGTATATGTATGAGGGCTTTTTTCTTTAAATATGAAACATTTGGGTGAAATGCTCTGCCATCCTATCAACTTCATAACGGCCGTCCGAGTCATTTTCCTTTGTAGCACAATCTTCCTCTGTGTTTTTGGCATCAGTAGCATTAGTTTGCTCTTCTTTTGCAAAGCAGTTAAGCAAGCTTTTTCTAAAACTGTATTTTTTCTTAGGAATTTTCTCCACATTAGAATATTGACTTGCCTTTGGCATCATTTCCTGCTTCTCCAATTCCTTTTTGGCAATTATTCCTGACTGCTGGACAGCGTTCTCTCCTTCGTTCTTCTCGTATTTCTTTTCTCTCTCTTTAATTTCATCTTGTCTTTTCTTCTTCAAAAGTTTTTCTTCTCTTTTGTCCTCCTCGTTTTCCAGGTTCATCTCCCCATTTTCTCCTCTATTGCTTAGTTGCTCTCTGTTTTCTCCACACTCACGATCATTTTTACTCTCATTTATTGTAAAATTAACATGGGCTTCAAAAGAATATTTTTTTACAGTATCCCATAGGCCATACAACATCCCTCCATACTGCTCTACATTCAGCTGCTTAGGACCGCATTCCTCCTGTTTATTTTTCGCACCTTCTCTCAAATGGGAAAACTCCTTGTTAACGGTCTTATCTAGCAATTCAGCCATAGCTTTATATTTTCTATCAATTTGTTTAAAATGTTCCATTTCATACCGTTCCTTTTGCTGCTCATCATTCCTGCAACCTTTAGGATTTACAAGATTTTTGAGGTCGTGAAAAGACTTAATGGGAGTTTTAAGTTTAAGACGAGCATTTTTACCAACTCTTGTTTCCTTTTTCCCGTCATTCCCCTCTTGACTGGTCATAGCTTCATTTCCATATTCTGTATTTATGAAAGAGTTTTCAGTATTTTGTGCTCGATAAGTAAAATATTTTTTGGGTATTTTAATAATTTCGTTGGGAATTTGGCTACTAGTCTTAATTTTGTTACAAATATATGGCAAATTTCGTTTTAATCTCGATTTTATTAAGTGTTGGTTTCTAAGTGATTGAGATGTTTCATTTCCGTTTGATTTCTTAGATGTAACGACTTTATCTTCACTAACATTTTGTGTCTCATTTAGTTCTGGCATTAACTGCGTTAAGTATCTAGGAGTTTCAATTCCACTTGTTTCTTTAGCTGTAATTGTAACTTGTAATGCTTGTAGGCCTTTATATTTTTCATTATTTAACTCGTGTGAAATTGGACATTTGCCTATTTCATTTCCACTTGTATCTAATGTAGTTTCTAAAAAGTTTAAGACTGTATTAAGATTTTGCTCTCCAATATTATTCATCTCTTTAGTTATGAGTCCTAAGCCCTCACAACAATGCATTTCATTTTCATTCGTTTCTTTACAAAAAGTCAAGTTATGACCAGTTGTTTCAATTCGGTTTGTTTCTGTTGTAGTTACGAACTCATTTATTAACAATTCTAGGCATATATTTATGCTTTCAATATCGAGTTTGTTCTCGCCTTTAGTTACAAGACTTAAGCTTCCAGAAGAGTTAGCTTCAATTCCACTAGTTTCTTTAGTACATAAACCTATGATATTTGTTAGCGATTCAAGATTCTCTGCCAAAGTTTTAGCATTTTTTAATGCTTCGTTTAATGCAAAAAAGCTTTGGCTTCTGGCTGTTTCATTGCCACTTGCTGAACATATTTCATTTTCTACTGTTTCTATGGCTGCAAACAAAGATGAATTTGATATTGGTTCGAAACTCACTCCTTCGGTTTCAATATTTTCAATGGCAACAGTTTTGTTTAGTGCCTCATTGTAATTTGCTTCAATTGGATTCGTTGCTGTTGTCGCCAACGGTGTGGAATTGATTAAACGTTCAATTTTATAGTTATTAAAGTCCTCTTCAGTAAGGCTTTGGTAGCCGGATGTATCGTTTCCACCTGTTGCTCTAGATGTTAATACCATAACGTGCCTCAATAGATTGACTTTCCTAATCAAGGTCTCCCTTTTGCTGTTACCAGTTTCAGCAGCTATGAGAGATTCTTTGGTTGTTATTCCAGTGAAAGTTTGTAGTTCGTTTGTGCCGTTTAACAATTTTGTAAATAATTTCATTGTCTCATTTAGAGTCTCCCTTTTCGCATTACAAGGCTCATCAGTTATTTGAGATAAACGTTGTTCGCTTTGTAATTCATTTCCACTTGCTTTTGCAAGTGAAAGCAGTGCGGTAGTTGTTAAGAGTTGCGAGGTTCCTTGCACATTTGTTAGAGTTATTTTTTGAGAATTTGAGGCTTCAATTTCATTTCTTTCATGGATAGTAGCCATTATATGATCAGTCTCAGCTCCAGGTGTCCCGTTATTAATTGTTCCACAGCTAATTAGCTGATCTCTATGCTTCAGTGTATTTTTGTACTTTTCCTCGAGTTTATGTTTCAGTTCTGTCATCTCTCTATGCATTTTAAGCAATTGTTCAACATCTGAAGTAATGTTTTGGTTTTCATTACTTTGCGTAGGAGCTTGATAAAAATCTATGCTAGGTTTGCCCCGATAATTACCGATAGGAACGGTTTCGTTTGCGACACAATTGTTTTGTATGGGAATATTTTCTATTTCTAATTCTATCTTACCTGGAGAAGAGTCTGGATATGTTGCTTTAGCATTTGAATCAATTTCCTTTAAGGTTTTGGAAGAGTTGTGATGATATTTATGACAATCCATGATTGTCCGATGTTGTGTGGCATTGATAGAGTTTTTGCCTGGTAATTGTAAAGCCTTGTTTAAGTTGTTTTTGTTGTATGGACTGGAAGGTCTAACCGTATTTTCTTTATTAGATTTTTTTATAAAAATTCTGGCATTTATAGGTTGTGTTTCATTGAGAAGAAAGGGTTTTCGTCGCTTCTGCATTTCTTCGGAGAATTGCTTGGTTGCCGTTGCAGACATTTTTGCATAAAATTTTTTATTCAAACGGGGTGTGTCCGGTAGAGCGTTCATGTTTTTTTTCAATTTTGTGAAGCCTAAAAATGGCGCGGTAAACGCGTTTGGATTTTACCTCGTAGAAACACACGAAATTAATCAGTTTTTAACACGTTTTTAAAGCCGAAAGGTAAAAATTCACTTCGAAAAGAAAAATCCGGTAAATATACATTTACTTATATTAAATATCGTTTAAAAAAAGTTAATTTAACACCACAAACTACATTTAACACTTTTGCTTAAACACCGTATGTAAGAAAACTTTTTTAACTACTAAATCATTAACCAACACTGTTTGAATACCGTTAGCAACACACTTGTTGTTATAGGTATGGTTTTCTACTACAATTCAAAACAGCTTTGTAGAAATGTTTTTCTGTTTCTTTTGTGTTTTTAATTTTCCTTGTGAGAAAAAGAGAGGAAATTCATTGAGAGTGGCAACACTGTTAGTTTTTTGTGTAAATTCTTTTTGTACGTGATGTGCAGTTTTACGAATTTTATTTAATTTCATTTTCTTTAGAAAAAATGTAAAAATTAGTGCATAAAATAGTTTTAAAAACTTTTTAAATAAACTAAAAACATAAGGTGAGTGTTATTACGGCCTACAAAACTAAAATAAATGACGTAATAACCAATAAAAAAGCCTGTGTGTGAAAAAATAAGTGGCTTAGGGAATGGTAAAAAAAATTTTTTGCAATGAAATACATACTGAAATAACAGCTGTATACAATACAATACGAAAAAAGAAAAACGTAATAAAAAATTGAAGAGAATTATAAATTAAGAAAAATGCGTTTAAAAAGGTTTACTTTTACTTAATGCAACAACAAAAACCGGTAAACATTTTTAATAGTTAAAAAGAGGAATGAAATTGTTTTAAAAAGAAATTATTTTAAAGCAAAAAAAAAAAAAAAAAAACTTGTAGGAAAATAGAAAGTGGCCAGATTAAAGTGTAAAAAATGATTTATAAAATGAAAAAATAGTTGTTAAAAGAAAATATAAACAAAAGAATGTAGAAAATCGTTAAACAACAAAATAAATTTATTTATACACTATCTGTATAAGAAAAGTAGTAGCACGAAAACTGAATTATTATAAATTGCTATTATTTAAAAAAAATATGGCAACCTTTAAACAATCTTATTTTTCTTTTTATTAACCACATATTTTTTTTTACACTTGACATTATAGTGCCAACATTATTTGCCATATATCAAGTAATCATATGGTAAACAAATAACCAAAACAAGTAATTGTTTTAAATAGTTTTAAAAATAATAATAAAAAAGATTTTCATTATAAATGTTTTTAAGAAAACATTTTAATTATTGAAAATTTTCTTTTTTAATTTAAATTTTTAGTTTGTTTTACTGTATCTTCAAATAAAAACGATTACTTGTTTATGTATTTGTTACGGTTATTTACGATTTGTTTAGCACTATGCGGTATCTTTACTCGTATCGTTAATACGACAGCACAATAACGACGGTATGATTTTTGTATGACTTTTCTCTTTTTTTCGTAATTTTTTTACAACATTAAAGGGCTTTCGATTAAAATAATAACAAATTATTTTGGAAAAAAGTGTTGATTTAAAAAAATATATTGAAATTGTTTAAAATATTGAATTTAATTACAAAAAAATAAAAATAAGGTCGTCTAGCAATGAGAAAAAAATGACTGTACACTATGAAATGAAAGAGAGCAAAAAGAAAAAAAAAATGAAAAGAGAAACACAATGTTAAAAGAAAACAGTAAAAAATAATTGCAAAAAAAAAGAATGCATTAAAAAAACAAATTTTAATATTTTAGTAATAAAATCCCCTAAGTAATATTTAATGAATTGTTATAAAATATAAAGAAAAAAATATTAAAAGGTTTTCTCTACAATATGGTGTCCCGTTTAGAAATGTAAATAAGCAAAATTAGCTCTTCCGGCTGGAGTTTCACACACACTGGAGCTTTTGTTGTATAGCGTTTATAACCCCAAATTTAAGCGAAAGTTTGGAGTTTAAAACTGCAATTCCACGAGAAATTTAGCATGTAGAAAGAAAGTTCCTGTTGTATTTGTAACAGTTTCACAGTTAACAATATTAAAAAAACACAAAATAATCGCCATTGACCTGATCACTGTTTCGCTATTTAAAGTAATTTATACTTCCCAATTGGTGTCACCCAGAGGTCATTGTAGTCATTTGTTGCACCGGGAACAATTAAAAAGACTAAATGCATTCTTCAAACATAAATACCAGCGTATACAACTTTTAAGCATAATTTACATCTAACCGGTCATAAATATTGTTATTCACGACATTTCCATACAAAAGTCATCTTTAATACCAACAAATATGGCTTTTAGAATGGGACACAGTACCTGAGCTTTCCCCATTTTGGTAAAAATAAGATCAACTAAGTATTTTACTCTTAAGGGATATTGTAATTTCTCATTGTAATGTACTGTTCTTGTTTTTTAGAGTTGAATAAAGAAGCCCTAATCAGCCCTAAGCTTTTCCCCCTGAACTGATAGATAGTGCCAGAAAAATTTCTTATTAAAAGCGCGTTTGATGTAACAAATGCCTTGAGCTCCGTCCATTTGATAAAAATAAACCAAGGGTTCGTGGTAAACATTACCAGCAGATCTCTCTGCTACTGCCTTTTGTAACGGACAATTTAAAACTTTAAAAACAGCGTTGTTCTCTTTTACAATGGAATATAGAGCTCTAATTGACCTTGCCTGTTTTCAGGTTGATAAAAATGAACTATGGAAAGATATTACCGCTTTCTGGCCAAGATCACCTACGTATTATATACTTAATGTGTTATGTAGACAACAATACAATGCAAAAAATACTGGATTCTTATTCCGATCCATCCACAGATAGCCCCTAATATGGTTTACAGTGTCTTACTTAAAAACATTCCTTTTTCTTTTGTTTTACCATTGTCGTGGTGGCACTTGCCTCCGCCAAACTCTTCCCAAGAACTGTTTCTGTCTTCCTCTAGATGTTTTTCATTTTAACGATTTGTTTTTAACTTTATTTTCATTAATTTTTTTTTTAGATTAATTTCAAATACTATTTAATTTTCATCAAAATGTCCTAACAACTAAGCATGTATAAAACTTTTAATGCAACAATTAAAAGAAGTGTATATTATAATAATAATTGTATATTAAGAAAACAAAAAATTTATAAACGAACGATAAGCGTTACATCGCCTAAAACGTTAATAATATT
This sequence comes from Sarcophaga rosellei, assembly GCA_930367235.1. NCBI lineage: Eukaryota > Metazoa > Arthropoda > Insecta > Diptera > Sarcophagidae > Sarcophaga > Sarcophaga rosellei. The sequence goes on along the minus strand of OV884020.1, from coordinate 5,154,687 downwards.
GAAAAAAAGAAGAAAAAGAAAATTGTAAAACGCGTAGAAAGGTAATAACTTTTAACAAAATAAGAGAGAGAGACAGCGAGAATAAACTAACGAGACGAGTTACACAACGTCATGTCCGAGAAGGAAATACAGGCACATGATAATGTTCGATGGCGTAATTGGTCTCGTGCGGCTACACTCTATGATCAGATATTATCATCACCACCACTGTCGAATAGTCGTGCCCAGAAAGATCGTCATATTATTTGCTTGTTGGGGCGTTGTGAATGCCTCTTGGAACTGGGTAAATATGAAGCCTGTCTAAATGATGCACGCAAGATTTTGTCGTTGTTGGGTGAACAGCAAACAGATTGTTTGGCCAGTGTTTCGAGGACGAGACGGTGGCTGGTGCATGCTTTGTGTAAATTAAAAAAATATAGTGTAAGTAAAACCTTCCTTAGGTCATGCGAAAAGTTTTCATTACAAAATTACATTACCTTTCTCCATTCTAGGACGCCGAAAAACTACTAACCGAATGGATAACCGAATTACAACATCAGCAGGGTTTTGGTGATATTTGCAAGACCCTAGAACGTTACAAATCTGTCATACAAATGCTTAACGGTGGCAATAAGTCAACACAAAAGATTAACAATACCCGCTTAGAAGATGAAATGACTATACTCGATACAAAATTAGATCATTGGGCCACAAATAATCTGCCTCTGGACAAGTATAGCAAACCGTTGAGCAATAAAGGTGTTAAGAAACGTGAAAATCCCACTCAAAATGGCTCAAACAATAACATTACGGCTGTACTACAAAAGAATACCGATCTATTGGCGGCTCTCAAAGTATCGGGCAGCAACAAGTCAATAAGTGATGAAAGTGCTGGCGGTGATAACGCCAATAGCACCACCTGCTCGTATTGTACTATAACATTTCTCTCACGCAATGAGCTAAGGCAACACTGCCAAACTGTGGGTCATCAAAATGTGATTATGTCCGATGAGGGCAGAGATTGGAAGTGGCGTCCACCTCCCCGGGGTTTTACTTTAGACTCTTATAGCTTGTGTGAGTCTTGGAGTGAATCCCAGTTGTGTCATTATGGCAATCAATGTGTGGAGGCCCATGGGCAAGATGAACTAAACGAATGGAAAGAACGTTTCGAATATAGACGCATGCGCTTGCAAAAAGCTTGTGAGAAGGAGCTATACGGTAAATCGTATACGGAACAAGTTCTAGAACGCTGGATACAATCCACCGTGCCCGAAAAGATAATGTGCGAAAAGGTGGACGGCATAGAGGTTCAATGTGAGCAAGATTTGGTAACCAGTATAAGTTCAAAGACTTCCAAACGGGAATGGATATTTATTTTGAGAACAAACAATAAACCTTTAAAAGCTGTGGCACTTCTGCAAGATGCTCATCGCTCACATTTTGCTATAAAAAGCATAAAAAGTGGTGATACTTCCATTGATCTGGTTGAGAAAACCAATCAAGAATGGCTATCAAATAAACATTCAGCTTCTGCTTCGGCCACTTCATCCATTTCATCGTTAATAAATTGTACGGTGGAGAAGGAAGAGCCTAAAAAAGCATTGGAAAATTGTGATTCATCATCGTCGTTGCAATCGCTTATAGAGCATAAAGTCTGTGTGGAATTTCATACGGAAATCTATGGCACATTTCGTCAAGCAATTTGTTTCGATTTCGGTTCAGAACCCTTGCTGGTACGGCATCTGTGTGTAGATGTTGTGCCCGTAAGTGATGCAGAGAAGATTGAAGAAATACGACGTGATATCATAAACAGTTCGGCCGCAAGATGGGACGTTTCCAATACACATTTAGTTAAATTTGAAACTACCATAGGCTCCCATATGAAGACTGAAGCTTATCTGAATGATTTGAAGCATGAAAAGGAAATGCTAGAGCGTTATCCCTGCCCTCGAGCTCAAACGTTTACCTTAACGCAATCCACTATACTGGATAAACGCCTCACTCAAAACAACTATCGCTCTCGCATACATGAGTTGCTGTATGTAGAGGAAATAGCCCGCTATGAACAAATTGCCCGCTTTAATTTACGCACCAAACTGGGCATCACTTCCAATTATATTTTAACACCTGCCGGCATGGCTACCAGTACTGCAAAGTATTCATTGTCAGGAGAACTATTTGCCTTAATGCATTTAGGCAAAGATGTATCCGAAGATACTTCTGCGGGCCGTTTAATTCTATCAAACTGTTCCAGTGTCTATATATCGCCCGTGGAAGAAGCCAATGTAAACGGCAAAGATAAAAACCGTAATGTTTACGAGGCTGTCATAGAGGATAAAGGCAAAAATGTGATCTATTTAAAGCTAGGCTCTAAATGCGTGGAGGGCATGAAACTAAAGGCAGATACAGAGATTCTTGTCGACATACAATTCCAGCTGAATCGTTTGCCTTACTGTGAGTGGCATCATGCTGTCGATAAAATAACGGACTTTAAAATTATATTTCCTGCCACTGAGATTGAACCGAACATACCTTGGACACCCAAGAAACAATGGTCGGAGACATGCGAACCGAAATTGAATGCCAAACAAAGGGAGGCTGTTAATGCTATAACCACATCATTAGGTATTAAGCTGCCACCTATTTTGTTAATTGGTCCCTTTGGTACAGGGAAAACGTATACGTTGGCTCAAGCAATAAAACAACTTTTAACTCAGCCAGAAGCGAAAATATTAATTTGTACCCATTCAAACTCTGCTGCGGATTTATACATAAAGGAATATTTACATCCTTGGATAGAAGAGGGCTTGGAAGAGGCCACTCCTTTGAGAGTGTATTATCACAAACGTTGGGTAGCCACCGTTAACAGTGTAGTTCAAAAGGTTAGTTTAGTATAGGTTATAACGTTTTACGAAAAATAAAATTAAATAATTTTCTTTCTTCTCTTTCAGTACTGTATCACAGATGGCGCTGGTAACTTCCGGCGTCCAATGGTGGAAGACATCATGAAACATCGTATTGTGGTTGTTACCTTAAGTATTTCAATGGAGTTGGCCAACTTAGATCTCCCTAAAGGTTATTTTACACACATATTCCTAGACGAAGCCGCCCAGGCTATGGAGTGTGAAGCCATTATGCCTTTAGCTTTAGCAAACGATACCACACGCATAGTACTTGCTGGTGATCACATGCAAATGAGTCCAGAACTTTTCTCCGCCTTTGCTAAAGAACGTAAACTGCACATTTCTCTACTCGAACGCCTATACGATCATTACCCCTCCAATTTTCCTTGCAAAATTCTTTTGTGTGAAAATTATCGTGCCCACGAAGCCATAATTAAATTCACCTCTGAACTATTCTACGAGCAAAAATTAATTGCTTCAGGGAAACAGCCAAGACACGATAAATTTTATCCGCTTACGTTTTTTACCACACGCGGTGAAGATGTTCAGGATAAAAACTCGACTGCATTCTACAATAATGCCGAGGTTTATGAGGTGGTTGAAAGAGTATCGGAACTGCGTAAGAAATGGCCCAGTACTTGGGGTAAAATGAATGACGCCAGTATTGGTATTATGACGCCCTATGCCGATCAAGTCTTTCGTATACGTTTAGAATTGAGGAAACGTCGGATGGGTGGCATATCAGTGGAACGTGTACTAAATGTCCAGGGTAAACAATTTCGTGCGGTATTTCTATCCACCGTAAGAACAAGAAGAACCTGTTTGCCCACAAATGCTTCAGGAGCAGCTGCAGGTTTTCCCGGTCAAAGTAATAACTCAATGGAAGATGCCGATTATGGTTTCTTAAGTAACTCAAAACTATTGAATACGGCTATAACTAGAGCTCAAAGTTTGGTAGCAGTAGTCGGCGACCCGGTGGCATTGTGTTCAATTGGACGCTGTCGAAAAGTCTGGGAACGTTTTATAGAAATATGTGACGAAAATAAATCTCTATTTGGCTTAACCATGTGGCAGTTGCGTTCACAGTTGGACGGAGTAGAGCTGAAGCGTGGCTATGTCTTAAATCCCTTAGCACCTGAATTTGTACCGCGTTCTTTGCAGCCAGAGGCATATCTAAGAGATCAGGCTAACATGTATTTAGCAATGGCAGCAAATAATCATCATCCCATGGGTCCTCATCCCGGACATCATCATGGACCAGGCAATATGGGTGGTCCTCATCCCAGTTTATTGGCAGCAGGTGGTGCAGGTCAAATGCCTCCTCACCATACTGCTCAGCAAATGCCACATATGTATGGACCTCATACTGCAGCCGCCGCAGCATATAATGCAGCCGCTGCAGCAGCAGTTATGATGAATCAGGGTATGGTAGCTGGCAAAGGTGGCCACCATTTCCACGGCCATCCAAATCATATGCCAATGCGGGCAATAGGACCTCCTCCTGCAGCCGGTGGGCCACAACAACAATCACAACCACCGTCTGCCATGAGTGGGCAGCAATTCAATCCCCGCGGACCTCCACCACCAGCAGTTCACCTGGGACAACCACCTGCACCCGGAGGTGCAAATCAGTTTACTCAATACATGCCTTGGCAGCATGCTCAACAACAGCTAAGGCCGCCTGGAAGTGGTGGTAATTTCTCCGCTGGTTCTGGCCAACAACCTGGTGTACCATCAGGGCAAAATCCAAATGCCAGCTTATGGGGTCCTCCGCCACAAAGCAATCCATGGAGTGTATTACCTAAACAGTCTCAATTGCAACAGCAACCGCCAAACAATGCCAACGGTACAAATGGGCGACAATTACCATCACAAACAGCAGGCCAGAGTATGCGTGGTAATAATGGTGTACCTTTGCAAGCTCCACCACCTTTGCCTAATCAACAGCAGCAGCCAATGCGTAATAATCCCAACGATTTGGGTTTCTTAGCCAATAAAGCATTGTATGCAGGCAAACAACATCCTGTACAAGGTGGCGCAGGAGCAGGAGGTGCTCAAGCTCCACCACCCCAGGGCCATGCAAACTTTACCAATTTCGGTCAAGGTAATGTGCCACCACAACCACCACCACCAAATCCATTGCAAATGATGAATCAAAGAAGTATGAGTGGCATACCAAATGGTCCCATAAGTCCTATGGATCCATTTATGGCTAGGCCGCCTACAGCGACAGGAGCACCCAACCAGAATGCATTCTTCGGACAAAATAATATACCCGGGCAAATTAAAGATAAAGACTTTCAATTTCTGAACAACGTTCACGTACCACTCAACATTGGGGGCACAATGTTTCAAGCTCAACAGCCGCCAAATGCAATGGTTAACACCGCCAATAAACAACAATCTCCTACGGCTTTAAGGTTTCCTCAACCCCATGAATATGCCTCACTATTGCCGCCTAATGTAAATATCTATGAAATGGCCTTTGAACCCAAAGAATCCCAATATAAATGGTACTTAAAACTATTGGAGACTCAGGGCCAAGAGGCGGCCAACAAGTTTACGGAAGTCTTAAGACAGGTTAGTGCAATGATGCAGCAGCAACAGCAACAACAACCGCCTCCACCACCAGTTAATAAACCGCCACAGCATATGCAACAACCATACATGAATGCTGGTGGCAATGCAGCTGGAAATGCTGCACAGCAGCAGTTAATGCCGCGTGATGCCTTTATGCAGCCGCTAATGAACTATCAACAGCAGCAACAGCAACAGGCCCAACAGCAAAGAACAATGAATCCGTATATGGGACCAACAGGCACAGGTAATCTCATGCAGCCCTCGTTAAATCTGTCAACTGTCAACGATGAAACGCCACCATTAGATATTAATTTTAATCAACAAATCGATATGGTCTTCAATTCCATTATCAATGGCAATGAGATAAGCCAACCCATATTACGTGATCTCTTTGGAGTAGTTGGAGGAGGCAGTGGTAACAATACGTCCGGCATGAATGGTGATTTGCTATTGAATACCAACAGTTCATCGTCGAACAATTCTATGATAAGCGGCAGCAAAATGTTTCCCACCATAGGAGCGGGAAATAATCAAGGAGCAGGTAATATGACTAAAATGACAGGTCCACCGAATATGATGGGAGTGCCAACGGCTCAACAACAACAGCCACAAACGGCTAATCCACATGGCGGTTATATGACAAACAGTAGGTTTTCATTTGTTATGTTTTATGCTTTTAGGGGACGATAAATGATGTTATTTGTTCTATTGCAGATGCCCTTATGAATAACAAGGATTACTTGATGGCTACTACGGTGGGTGGTATAAACAATTCTAATGCTTCGTCTGTGCCGCTGTATAGAAGACAAGGCTTGACCATGGGTAATGGACATCAACAACAACTAAATAACACTGGAAACTCTGGTAACTCAACTGGAGGACATTCTTTATCATCTTCAACGCCAGACAACATGCTAACTGGCAGTCCCAACGATATTTTGGCAGGCTTAACTACTGGCTCTAGCACTTTGATTGAGGCTTTGTTCCAACAAGACCAGCAACAAAACAATACCACTTTGCAGAAGTTATTATACAATAATTTCAATGCCACGGGCCTTAAAAACGATATTGACTTGTTTATGGGCAATAATGCCTTTGTAACTGGCCTAAACGATGGTCTAAACAATACATTTCATACACAAAATTTCCAACAGCCAGCCAATAATATACAGCAACATCCTGCCAATAATCCAGCGGTTAGTACAGGCGATAATCGTAATACCACTTATGCGGCTGTTCTGAGTCAAGGGCCCCAGCAGCAAGATGCTGCTGTTGCTGCGGCAGCTGCTCTACAACAACATCACAAGCAAAACCACAATCACAATTTCCAGCACAGTTCTATGATGAACAATTTGAGTGGCAATGGATTAGCTTTGGGCTTAACCGTAGGCGGTGCAGGAGCCAATAATGGTGATACACAAGAGAAAGATCCATTCGCTGCCATACGCGAACTGGGCCAAGGTACGAATGGTTTTTATAATTATTTTCAATAAAATACAATAAGAATTTGATATAGGGAGTAGGTGAGCTCATTTCCCTGGGTATGGTTGGTTGCGTGGGTGTGTAAGGTTGTGGTTGTTAAGTCGATTGAAAGTGAAAGACAAAGCTTTCTTGCTAGTGAAAGAGAGAGGGAAAAAGAGACATGTTATGTTATTAATTGCTTTAGTTTTTTTTTTTATTTTCTTTTTGGCATAAAATATTTAAGATTTATTTTAAATTTAATGTTATTAACAATAATTACTATTACAACTACTACTACTACTATTTTCTTTAGGCTTTAGTTTTATTTCTTATTTAGGCTTGAAATTATATATACATACATATGCATTATACAATATCGTATCGTATCGTATCGTAACGTATATTATTAAATAATAATTTTGTACATTATTATTATATAATTATAATTATCAATAACTATTATTGTAGATAATGATAGTTGTCTTCTTTCAATGTGAAGCTAAAATCACTTTAATTAGACCCCAAACCCCACATACACACACACACAACGCCATCAACCGTTTAACCTTTTTGTAGTAGAAAGCCACCTGCGTACTCTATGACAAGAATCTGAATATTTATTTGGTTTTTTGTGTTAAAAGTCGTTAAATGACTTTGTTTTATTTAAATGTTCTCCTTTTTATTATTATTATTATTATTTTCAATTATGAATTATTATTAAAATAATTTAGTTATTAAATACGTATATTACTAAAAAAAAAAACAAAAAAAAACTGAAAAAGAAAAGCAAAAAAACATAGAAAGATAAATAAAAATATATAAATTTATATATATATATATATACGGTATAAAATATACATACATAAACAATTTATATGAAAAATCTAAAACAAAACAAAAAAAGAAAAAAAAAATTAAAAAACAAAAAACTGCACAGTAAAAAATTTATTACAAAAAATAATACAAAAATAAATTTAAAAACAAAAAAAAAATACAAAAACTATAAAAAAAAATATAAATATATATTAATAAATATTAAAACAAAGTTTAGGTGCACCTAAAAAAGAAAAAGCAAATGGAAAAAGAAGCTGTCTTAAAGCATTTAGAGAAAAAAAACCTTTCACCCTTTAAACACTGCCTGCTTAATAGTTGTAGTTATTAATTATTCATTTTTTTTATTGTTTAAAATTTTTTTTATTTCTCTTTACACATTTCAAATACATATTAGTTTAATTATATAATTCTACAAAAGCCATAGAGCAGTTCACTTTAAGTATTTCAAAATTACATATTATAATAAATTAAAGCAATTTGTTTACATTAATCTAGATTAAAAATCCTTCAAAATGAAACTATGTTTCGTTTAATTTCAGATTTTCAATAGATTTCTACATTCAAAATGTCAAAATAAGTTGTTAAACAATTTAATTTGATACTATCTCATATTTGTAGATTTTATGGTTTTTAATTAGCCTTTGTTAGGGATTTTCAACAGTTTTCGTAATGTCTTTGATTTATTATTTGAATAATTGATGGCATCTTAGCTATTATTTGACAGCCGTAATAAAGCTGAATGTATTTAACTGTTTTGTAATAGTTTAATGGAAGTCTTCTATTTCAATATACTATTACCAATACCATAAAAAAAAACTAACATATCTTCCCACTTCCGCCTGAGTATTTGAATAAAATGAATCCTTTTCCTTTCATTACCCCATTTCCAATTGTATTTAGCGGCACCCAATTCAGCATGACTGGGAGTATATATAAATAAAAATCTATTGAAAATAAATATCAAAAAATAATAATGAAAATAAATATCAAATGATAAACTAAAAAACAAATAATTAAAAACTTTAAATAAAATAATATAAAGAAATATGTTAATTTAACAAAAAAAAAAATAATAAAATATTTAAAAATAAAAAAAAATATAATAAAAATATATGTATAAAGTAAAAAAAAAAAAAACAAATGTATGAAGTAAATAAAACAAAATAAGTGAAAATTAAATAATAAAAAATATAAAAAAATAGAAAAAAAATAATAATTATTTACATCCCTATCTTAATGATTTTTCTTTCGAATAATTTTTGTATCACTCCCAAAGGACAATATTTTCTTTTTTAATTTACTCCCTGTTACTGTAAGACGATCGATTGCAGACAAATGAAAATTATAAAAAATATTTGAATAATTCAGTGTTTTTGATATAAAATTCCTAATCGTCTGAAATCGATCGTCTTACAATAACGAAGGCTAAATTAAAAAATTAAAAGCTTATTGAAATATTTAAAAATTAAAAATATGGATGAAAAGAGAATATGAATGAAATGAATATGAATTTTTTAAATTAAATTAATTTTTATTAAATTTTTTGAATTCAAATATTGAATAAAAAAAAATTCTTGAATGCAGTTTAAAATGTTTAAACCTGTACAACTACGATATTTAAACTTTACATTTTCATATTAATTTTATCTTTAAAAAAAAAGATCGAAAATTCCATATGCTTAAAACAGCTCTTTAAGTGCAATTAAACCTAAACTTTGTTTTATTTTATATTAAGTTATACAACTCAGAAAAAAATTAAAAAAAAACAAACAAAAAATATTTTTGCTATAAATTAAACAAAATAAAACTCTTATGTGTAAGCTAGAAATTGGCTTAAACGGAGTTGTCTCTTTTATATATATTAAAATAAAAAATTAAAATAAAAACAAGGATTTAAATGTATAAAAAAACACAATGTTTTATATAGCAAAACAAAAGAAAAACAAACAAAAAAAACCAATGTTATTTAAAAAAGTAAAAAAAAAAGAATTTTGCAAACTTTGTAAATTAAATTAAAAAAAAAAAACAAAAATGAAAAATTATAAAGAAAAAATTATAAAATTAAAAAAAAAATTAAAAACCATATATAAACAAATTTATAATATAAGATTTTTATTGTAAAACTTAAATATAGGACTCTTATAAATTGTAAGCTAAAATTAACAACGCAAAAAATTATAAAAAAAAACATTATATAGTTAAAATAATAATAATACATAATAATAATAATAATAATTAAAAAAAATTTTTAATAAAACTATGAAAAACAAAATATACATTTAAAAACCAACAAAAGAATACAAACAAAACAACAAAAACACTGTAAAATTTAAACCTAAACCCCACTCCCTCCTTATGAAAAGAAAAACAAACAAAAAAACGAAAAAAAAAAAATAAAAACTATTAATACTTACAAAATAATAAATAAAAAAAATGGAAAAATATTAATTTATATTGTAATTAAAAATATTAATTTTGTTTTTAACATTTTCTTTAAATAGTTTCTCAAAAAAAAAATTAAAAAAATAAATCTGAAAAATTGAAAAAAAAATTTAATTAATTTTAAACACTACACACACATTATTACACTTTTAATTTAAATATTAAATTGTTTTCTTACTTAAAATTTAAAAATAAAAAAATTAAAACTAAACAAGCAAGTAATTTAATATAACAACAACACTTTTTTATATTATAAATGTATGTATTTATGCAAAAAAAAAAAAAAAAATATTTTATTTACAATTTGTTTGTTTAATTTTTTCCTTTTTCTTTTTTAAATACCATATTAAAATAGCATTATTATTATGTAACACATTTTTTTATATATACATACTATATACTACAGATATAGTATATGATTATCATATATTATATTATAATTATATTTCTTCTTTAAATTTAATAAATATTTTTAATTATTGTCATTTACTAAAAGTAAAATAAAAATAAAACATAAATCAACTACAATTTATATAAGCTTATGTAAAACTTAAAAAAAAAACAAAACAAAAAAATTAAAATCATTTTACAATTAAAATTTAAAAACGTTTATTAAAATGTGAGAAAAAAAAAGAAAAGAAAAATTTTAATTATTGAGTTTAAACGTTTATTATTTAACACTGTATTAAAATACGTTTTAATTTAACAATTTGAAAAAAATTTTAATATTTAAAAACAAATATCAAAGTTAAATAGACACACCACACTTCTAGAAGCCTGACTTTAAAAAAGAAAAAATCAAATTCGGAATTTCTAAAGGTATGGCGTTCCGTCTCTTTCATGTTTATCATGAAAAAAGTTTAAACTCTCTCTTGGGAACCGATATTCAGACTCTGTTGAGGTTTGTTACGTATTGCTTAGTTGTTGTATTTAGATGAAGGCTGTACTTGGCCATTGATCTGTGAAATGTAGTATTATTCTGGTCCGAAATGTCTTCAGCAGAAATCTAAGGAATATTGTGGGTTTACTACGTACATATTTCGATACGAATTACAAAATTGTTTACAACTTAAGATTCTAATGAATTTTCTTTCGATTAGAAATACATTATTACTCCCCAGATCACGTCTGCGATGGTGTTACCTTAGTCTGCCTTGTTGGTTGTCTAATAAAACCCCATTTCAGACCTTAATTGGGCAATTGAAGTTTCTACAGCAGTCTGGTGTTGTGCTTTTCTAGACGTTCGCTTTTGCCGTAGCCTTCAAAATGTAGGCATATAGTACTGCATGATATCTATACGAATGTAGTTAAAGAGCACAATTGTCCTGCAAGATTCGTATTCTGTGAAATCAACCACAGCTATAATAAACCCTCTAGACACCTTCGCTCTAAAGAATGCAGGATTTACATCTCAAATGCTTGTGGTTTGTTCATATCGGTTACCTTAAAAATCCTTTTTTCAATACCCAATAAAAGAACAGACCATGAAATCCAGCAACGCTAAATGTTTTCACATTTCTAACATGGACATCTAGGGGTTTCAATACCATATCATGTATTGGCAGACCTTAATGACCTTTGAACTTATTACGGTTTTAAAATCGCCATTTAAGCTCGGCTATTTTCTAACTGTTTCTTCAATCTGTTATAGTGCGTGTACCATAAATAAGTCTCAATTATAAATTTTTTTCTTTAAAATAAAAAGGTTTTTATTTATATTTTAAAACAAAAAATATACATATATTCTAAATTGTCATTTGTTTATAGAATAGATTTGATAAAAAAAATAAATTGCATCCCTTACAAAAATAACAAAAAATAAGTAAAAAAAATAAATTTTTTAAGTAGTAAAAAAACTGTATAAAATTAAAGAAAAAAAAATAAATAAATAAAAAATACATATAAAAAAAACAAAAAGAATCAATGTAAGTTAAAAGTGTAAGAAAATCTTATAAAACCCAACAAAAAAAAAACAAAAATTATCTATGTATTTCAGTAATTTTAGTAAGAATAAATTTTTAAAAATTTAATTATACATAAAAATGAAGAAAAAAGTTATAAAAAAATAAAAAAAAGATCCCAAAGGGACAAGCCGAAAAAAAAACAAAGTGTTTCACTACAAATCGAAAGAAATCCCGGATCTAACTGTGAATCTACACAGCCGGATGAAATGACATGCTGCAGAGATTGTTGACTGCGAGTTACAACCTTGAATTCGGTAAGTAGATGTTCAAAGTTTTTTTAAAGTTAACTTATGAGGGACGCAAATAAAGAATTTATTTGACATTTAATTTTTCTTTTAAAAATTTATATTTATTTCTTAAAAAGTATCTTATTAACTAAATTGAAATAAAGTGCAGTTTAAAATGCTTTATTGCCTTAAACGGGTACATATAATGTGGAAATTTCCTGTTTAATTTCATCGTAAAGATCTTGGTAATCTTCATTCTCACGTACTAATAAGGCGACGGTACCGCGTTTAACACCCATAGCGGCGCCCAATTCAACACGACTGGGAGTGTATACATAGGGTATGCCCTTCTCTTCGCAAACAGCAGGCAGGTGGCACATGATTTCAACAGGTGTTACGTCGCCGGCAAAGATAGCAAGACTAAAATGGAAAAGAAATACATTAGTTAAGAAGCTCCATTTAAGGCAAATCCACAATGTAAAGCAAACAACGTCTATTTCAGATTTTGATTGACCCTTCATTCAAGGTTCAATGGCAATCCTTTTTGATAATGGTATTGTTTTAATCAAACTTACCCAGTCTCTCCTTTGCGTATTCTGGTTTGTACATCCTTAAGGCCATTGCGCACAAAAGTTTTATGCTTAATTGCTTTCTTAACCAATTTATAGCATTTCTTTGCAATTTTTTTGGTGGCCATGGGCTGGGAGATGGCATTTACATACTTGAGTTTGTCATCATAATTGTCTTCTTCTTTAACGCTTACGTTACCTACTTCGGTAACACTTTCATCAACAAGTTCCTTCTTAATTTTACCCATATTTAATTAATTTTATTTAAAAACAAGAATATACAAAAAATTTCACGTTCCTCGTTAAAATACAAACACGTGTTGTGTTTTAGTTTATAAAGAAGAAACTTCAAAATATTCCTGCTGTCAATATACAAATACTCGTTTAATCAGGTACTCGTTTTTGACAGCCCAATGCTGCTAAGTTTCTTTTTATATAATATTCATATGGAGAAAAATCGCTCAATCACAGAATGCTAATAAAATTTTTATAGTTCTCATATAAAATATAGCAACCAGAAATTTTGTGTAAGTGTTATTAGCTCAAGAGCCTATTATGAAATCTATTGAACAAAATTTGTTGTAATTTTTCTCATTGATTAAATTTTACATTGTGGTTGCAATTAATTAATTCTCTTTGCACGGCAAACGCTACAATTCATTACCGGTTTCAACAGAATATAACATCTCTGTTCATACTAATACATGAACTACAAATTTGGTAGCATTGTTACTGTAAACAAAAAACAGCTGCCGCTGGAAGCGTATTCAGTGCAGAAAAATCCATTTAACATTCGTTTTTTGGCAAATAACTTAAAAATATAGAAATATGGATTTTTTGGTAAATAATATCAATCATTATACACCCCCGGTGGATCTGCTTAAGCCTTTTCATGAAATTAAATGTTCACAACCGGAATGCAGCAGTATTTTCACCAATCAGTCCAATTATGAAATGCATTTAGAGAAGCATCATCGCCTTGCACCGCCAGCAAAATCACTAAATACTCGGCTTTTTTATTGCCCAGAAGTTAATTGTGTATATAATTATGGCAAATCGAAAGCTAAACATTTTAAAAATTTCAAATATTTGCGTCAACATTATCAAAAAGTTCACTTAATTAAGGACTATAAATGTAGTGAATGCGATAAAGCCTTTGCCACCGAGAACCAGTTAAATAAACATCAAAGAGATTTGTGTGGCAAGAAGTTCATATGCAATGATTGCAGTTGGTCTTATGATTCTCTGGAGGCTTTATTAAGACACGGTAAAAGAAAAGGCCATAATGTTAAGGATATAGGGGCGGAAACCGTAAAACCTGAAGGTAAAATAGCTTTAAAGCCTTTGAAAAAGTTAAATCAAGTGGTAGTACCTCAGGAAACTCAGAAACAGCATGTAGCGAAGGAAATACAAGGTATTTTCAACCCTTAGAATTTAATAAACATTATTTTCTTTAATAAAATATTTATTTACAGTTGATTTTTGTCCCAAAATGCTTTGTGCCACCAGTGTACAGACCGATTTTTTGCCTGCTATAAATGAAAGCACTACTAATCACGATCTAAACAATACTTTAGATGATATACACTCCTTTTTAAGAGACATAGAAACACAAACAGAACCTTTTGTTAGCTCCTCAGCTTCTGCAGAAAATCAGAATTATTTCGATCAAATGTTGGCCCAATCTTCACATATGTATACCCAAACTTGTGATGATTTCCTTACAGAACTGGGTCTATCCGATATACAAACACAAACAAATTGGCCCTCATCTGATAACCATAGTGAGACATCTTGTGTACAGTTCACCTCTACAGCCACTTCAACAAACCCGTGTATACACGATGAACTACTAGTTTCGACAGAAACCCAAACCAGTTTTACGCAATGTTTACTGAATTCTTGTGCGGATAGTGGTAACAGTACGCCGCCAGTTACATTTGGCAGCTTGTATCATACCCAACATACCCAAACATGTGATCCTCTATTGGAGAGTTTTGATTTTTGTGGCCAGGCTTCTGATTTGATTGATGGCTTTCAGTCAACGTACACGCAAACATGATGGTACGACTGGGATTTCGCAGGAAATTTGGACCAATCTGGGAGTAGTGGTGGTAATGCAAATACTTTGGAAGTCATAGTTACGAAAAAACCACACGGTGATGAGAAAGAGTGAAAAGAATTTCAAAGAAACAGCATTGAAAATCAAGGATAATGTACATATTTGTGTAAATATACGTATAGTCGCACGAAAATAACATTAAATAAAACAGAATTAATGAATGTTCAATTTGCGTAGAGAACAGTGTTGAAAAAATTGAGTACTTTTGTATTTTTTTTGTAATTTTGCATTTCAAAAATACCGGTGTGGTGAATTTATCCGGTGTGGTGAATAAAATCTAAACTCACCAAAGTGCTGTTATTCGAAATGGTATTCACTATCCGCACAAGTATTCTCATAGATCCATGCACTGTATACCATGATTTTGACGGTGCGTGTCTAGAATAAGTAATTTTCACATCTGTTAGTGAAGGCATTCACCGATATGTCTGGTTACCATTACACACTGCATTAACAATGTTGCCATTGTGTCATTCTATTTAAAATTCTAAACTTATTAAAAATTAGAAAACTGCATACAAAAAATAATTAAATTAAAATTATTTTGTATTCTTTCTTTTATGTTTCATTCCCAAAATGCCTTGTTTGTTCCTGGCATCATTTCAATTTCAAAACATAAATAAATATATTTTTATAAAAGTACCAAAAGGTACTCTTTCAGTTATAGTTCAGTACTATTTCAAAATTTTAATTTTGCAACACTGGTAGAGAGAAAAGTAAACTTTCATTATTTTGAATTCCCTCTTTAAATTAACACCTTTTTCCTTTCAAAATAATGCACAATAGTGAAACAGTGGTGCCCATTCACAAACATGCTATTCAAGTACTCCCAAATGTTTGTGTTCTGCATAAACAATCTGGCAGCTATCGTCATAAACACATCAACGAAGAGAGAAAAAATAGTAGTCAAAAGAAAGACGCAATGAAAATCAGTGTAAGGAAAAATTTTCGGTGTTAATAAAACAAACAACAATTGCATAGACAAAAAAGAAAAAAAATATACACTAAAAACAAATTTCACTTATAAGAAAGTTACAATAAAAACAAATATAAACAATAATAAAAGAAAAAACCCATGAACGTGATAAAATAAATAATTAAATATGCAGAGCAGCATAACATAAAATACTACAACAAAAATATATATTTTTTTTCATCTATACGACGAAGACAATTTTTTATTAGTGCCGTTAGATGTGTTGTTCCTTTTTTAATACATTTTTTGATTGGAAGGGGGAGGTGAGGGATATAAGAAAATGTGAATTTACGATGTGATGAGAATAACAGAACAAGGAGTAGGATAAATAAAAACAACAGCAACAACACAACAAATCTTTTAAAAGGGACTCGTAAAAAGAAAGTAGAAGAAAATTCTGCGTAGAAAAACATAAACCGGTCGGTTGGAAAAAAAATATTTTAAAATCTTTTCATTTCGTGTTTAAAACAAAATAATTTAAATAAGTTAATGCAACAACAAAAATATCATGTGTTAAAAAAGTGAAGGTCTTTTGATTTTTAAATAAGGTTTTATTACAAAATAAGTAAAACTAAGTTAAATAAAATAAAATATACAAATAAAGCAACAATTAAAATTGCTGACCATATGTTAAAAGAGTTTTAAGTTTTTTTAAGCTAAAAAATAGAAAAAAAGAAACTAAAAACTACAACGATATGTAAAAAAAAAAGCTTGGAGCAGTGCTTCGTTAAAAACGGGTGAGGCCAGTAGATTGATTGTCTTATAGACTGGCCAGGTAAGCTGCGCTAAAACTTCATATTTTTACTGGAATACTCTGCCCAGACTCTTACGAATTTATGCGCAATTTTTTTTTTATTACAATTTTTGTTTTTGCTGACTACGTTTTTTTTCTTCCTCTTCTATTTCTTTGGGTGTTTTTTTACAACAGTTACAACAAACAGGCTGTATAAGAAAGAAGAATGTGTTAGTGTGTGTATTTCTATGTGAATGCCTGATAAGCTTAAAAGTAAATATTAATTTGTGATTGTGTTTATTTTGTTTGTAAGGCTTTGGTTACAAATATGTTAACCAAACAAAAAGTAAAGTGCCAAATCCATCAGAAAAAGTAATAAAGAAAAGCATTTTTTGGATTGCATTGGGTAGTAACACAACTTTTACTACACCACCTCCTCCGACTTCTGCTACACTAACAGCACCATACCACCATGTCTTTTGCCACTGTAAACAAACAAACGAAACAAGCAAGCCAAGCAGCAGCCCAGTTATAGTGTTTTTAACGATCTTAATAATGACCTCAAATCATTTTAATTAGAAAAACAAAAACAATAACAACAATATGTATCAACAAAATGTGTTTAGTTTTATTAAAACAATATATTGCTTATAAGACGACAACAACAAGAAGAAAATTACGAAAACAGTAAAAACGAGAGCAAAAAAAATTTTAAAACAAATTTACTAAACAAAACAAAACAAGAAAATTTTTTTGCCATAAAAAAGGTAAGCGTACCACTTTTGTTTTTGTAATTAAACAGTTTTTGAAATCGACAACAAATCACCCCCGCTCCTTAAGCATTGTTACTCTCTCGCTGTCACTTACACATGCACACAAACACACATACATACAGTCAGTCGTCATTCGTAGACAAAACACTTTAACATCTGTTTGGATTTTAATTAAAACCTTAAAACGTCTGTCTGACAGGCACAATAAGTGGCACGTGAGCGTAATAAATTTTTGTTTATATGTAATTCGTTTGTGAAAATCTTTTCTATTGTTTATAGACATGCAATGTATTGTAAAGCGATAAAACCGATGTGTATTGTGTGCGACTTAATGCAACAAGACTTGGCAGTGCTCCTAGACATCTGTACATACATATATGAAGAGAGATACATGATCTTGTGTTTTAGTTTTACTGTAAAGATTGTCAATTAAGAAATAGGCCTGCATTTGCAAAAGTTAGCAATGTTTTCTATAAGTATGTAATTCATTATTATTACAAAACAAATAATTTTATTGTATTATTTATAAACTATTCTGCTATTCATAGTTGCTTTGCAAATGGACAGATTATTGTTTTGTAGAACTAAGCAGGTGATTAATATACAAAGTCCTATGGGGTGTGACTTCTGTATGTACATAGTATCAAGGCTGTAGTATCAGTAAATTGTGGTTTCTTTATTTACTGTGCCATGAGCCTTGAGTTTGTGTAGCCAGCTGGAATATAATTACAAAAGTCAGTTGGATTTTATGTAATATGAAATTAGACTTCTTTACCTTTTACTTTAAAATTGTGATCATGTAAAGGGTTTTCCATTTTACGGTATAAAGTACCATTTTTCCACAATATCCATCATCCGTCAGCCTACCCAGACTCTGTTAACATAGGGTATATTTGAAGCCCGATATCTCCAGTTCCAAAATTATTTGGGATATACCACTTATTGGGTTTTATTAGGGACTATTGACTATTTTTCGTATTTTCTGTTAACCACTTAACATTGCTCTGTTAACTCTAACAGCTCTGTTAAAATTTTTCCTTTTTCTCTTTGCTAGTAAAATTTGAATTTATCTTCACGCACATTGGTATATCCCACATAATTTTGGAACTTGATAAGTCGGACTTAAAAAATTTACTCTGTTAACAGTGTCTGGGTAGGATGATCGATATTGTAGAAAAATTTTACTTGCTGTAGGTATCCCACTATATGCCCATGGTATCAAGAATTCCAAAACAGGTTTCCTTACGGTCGGGCGTTACTCAGGACCGGAGATACATATAGGCCACGAAGCTAATAGACCTAATCTCGAAACTAGTGGGCTGGATAGCCATGGTATCAAGGATTCCAAAACAGGTTTCCTTATGGTCGGGCGTTACACAAAAAAATGCTCTGTATAAATCGGATAAAAAAACGGACTTGTGGGGCAAGTGGACCTAGTGGTCTGAATAGACATAGTATCAAGGATTCCAAAACATTGCATTTTTTTGGTTGATGACTTGCATTTTGTTTTTTGGTTGATGACTTGCATTTTTTTTGTATATGAGTTGCACTTTTTAAGCCGACGACTTGCATTTTTTTTGGTTGATGACTTGCATTTTTTTGGTTGATGACTTGCATTTTTTTTGTATATGACTTGCCTTTTTGGTTGATGACTCTCACTTTTTTGGTTGATGACTTGCACTTTTTGAGTCGATGACTTGCACTTTTTAAGTCGATGACTTGCATTTTTTTGGTAGATGACTTGCATTTTTTTTGTTGATGACTTGCATTTTTTTGGTTGGTGACTTGCATTTTTTTGGTAGATGACTTGCATTTTTTTGGTTGATGACTTGCAACAAGCACATGCTCAACCATCTGAGTTCAACTTTGACCCATAGGGACATTGTATAGTAAGAAACTTGAAAACAGTTCCAGAGTAGCTGGGTAATATAGAGTGCCCGTTGGGAGTTGTCAATGAAAACTTGTTCTACAACGCCTTTAGAAGTCCTTCCTTTGCTACCCCATTTAGTGCTTGCTATGCCATTCAGTGGACTTCTATAATGAATAAGAAGAACTACTTCATCTTGTGGGGTTTCGAACACCGTTTTTTTTTTTAATTTGCTTCACTCACGTTTTATTTGAAGTTGCCTTGGCCTTATTGACAAAACTTTATACTCCCATTTACGATTTATTTTCCCTTTTATTTGTTTTGTGTTTTGTTTTTCTAATTGTTTAAACAATTCGTTCGTATTACAAATACATATTTAAATACGAGATTGTATTGCATTTAAAATGGGTTTCATTTATTTTTAATGGGTATTCTATTGACTTTCTAATTAGGATTGAAGTGTTATAACACAGTTATTTTGTTTAAACTATTCATGAAATATTCTATTTTCAATTTTTTTTTTTGGTGAAGAAAAAGATCTCTATTTACTGCCTGTGTTATGCTTTAATGGCTATTTAAACATTTGCAGAGAAGAGTAAATACTAACAAAACTAATAGTAATATTGCTGGCTTAGAGAGTGTAATTTAAGTAGAAATTAGTTGTTAGTCTAATGAGAAAACATTACATTGTCTTCTTGGAATGTAGTGCTCAACACTCTTGAGCAGTAGTAGAGCTTGTCATACATAGTTGCTTTCACAAGAAGACACTAAATTTGTAAATTTTCTACATACATATGTAAACATACTTAGTTGACAATCATTACGGCACCTAAGTAAGGATTACGACCTGGTCTCAATTATGTGTGTTACTTTTATCTATTAGGGGCTGAATCTACAGTTTAAATTCGAATCTGAAAGACAAATCTTAGAAGTTTTTTCATGTCAATTGACGCAATTTCGAAACTTTTGCGAGAAGGCGGCTGAGCGGTCGTGGTAGTGGAGGTAGAAATAGAATTGGACATCTCTAATGGCGGCCACATTATAAAAAGGGACGATAAAAGAAGGAATAAGTTCTACAAAGAACTCGCTGATACCACATATTCCCACGGGATATGATAAGGCAGGTCAATTTATCTTTCGATACCCAGCTACGCAACCCGAGAATGGACTCCTTTTCTAAGTATTATAAAATGAAAGCAACTCCTAACTGTTCAAAATATGCACTCAGAATCACTAGTGGCCGCATGCCAACTGAATTACTACACTAATCTCGAGGTGATAACTGAAAATTTGCTTCCCCGAAACGATCTTAAAAATATTATGAACATAATTCCATCGATTACTGATGGAACATTCCCCCTAGATGCTAAGAGCATCAGCAGAAAGTATAGGCTGAGGCTAACGAATATGGGTATAATAGGGTCCTGTACGGCCACAGGCAATAAGATCCGTTTCGAAATCTGTTCTCAACTCCAACTGTGAGAATATAATACCAGTCCTGGACAACCACATACCCGACATTACAGACATTAAGAGGCTTCCACCCAGAAAGACGTAATTAAGCTTGGCTCAGCTGAAATTCCTGACGTGGAAAGATAGTACCCGTAATTCAGTATCGTTGCCCCACCAGCCAACAAAGCCTTCATACATATAGTACATATGTACATAATTGGCCATTACAACCCTTCAGTCAGGGTTACAGCCTAGCTTCTCCCAAAGCCTTCGCGATGCGAAAAACCTTATTCAATGTTTTAATACGTCTGCGGACCAACACTCGATACAGCTGTGGTTACGACCAATAAAAGTTGCACGATTTCTATCATTATAATTACTAGATAGAGCTTTCCTGCAACCAACTCAGGCCCCCGGCTTTAATAGAAGATCAGAGGAGAGCCATTTAAGTGCACCAAATAATGCCTTAGATGGAGAGGATGAGAGTAACCTAGTGATCAGGACAGCTAAGTGTCTGCGACGATGATGTGTGGTCAGTCGCACTGTCGCACAGAGGGGCATTTTGCCTCAAAACCTGGCCAAAATTAATAGAAGTGTTTTATGAGTTAATGGCTGGAATTTTTTGATAGTGTTAGTGATAATTAGGCCCAAGAATGAATCCAACGGATTTTGGTTCAAATCGGTCCGTGATTTCGCCTAGCCCCCATACAAATTCCCCTCGAAATTGCACTTATTTACACATAATTATGGTAATTATGCAACAATCATGATAAAATTTAGCATAGATCAGTTCTGTGCACTAAGAACCCATGGTGTAAAGTGTGGTGAAAATCGGATCACATTTGACCCTAGTCCCCATATAAAGTCCCCTTTAGAAATTCGCGTTTGCGCTTATAGATGGCTTAAGAACATACATAGCTATAGTGATGAAATTCGGTATGAATGTGTAGTTTGTAAATCTAAATCATATTACCAAATTTTGTTATGGTCGGTCCATAATTGCCCTTAGGTCCAAAATAGGGTCCCTTAAGAAAATATGTTTAGCAATTATAATTGGCTTAAAAATTTTGTTACCTCGATGAAATTCGACATGAACATGTTTAATATGAATGTGAATCATTTTAGCTGATTTTATTATGATCGGATCATAAGTGCCCATGTCGTGTGAAATTTATCTGAGCCGTTCTGAAATTGTTAACAAAGCTGCCTCTACCTCCTATCCAAACGTACAAGAGCAGTACAGTGTGATCATTCCTTCTTCAAATGAGGATGTATTCGATTCATTACTACATATCTTTTTAACCGTTCAACCTAGTCTAACAACAATTGTTCAGCGTGTAATCAATAATTGCACAACCATTTTAATTTGTGTTGTTGTTGTTGGCAAAGAATGAATTTTTCCTTGGGTTTTACGGAAATTACAAATTTTCAAAACAGTTAAAATGAGTGGCTGGTGTACTGTTGTCTAGAATTGGCCAAGGAAAATGAAGAAGAAGAAGAAGGAAAATAAGCTGAAAATAAACGAAACAATTTTTGTTTTTTTGAAAGTAAAACCAGCTTAATTAACACTAAACAACTGACATAAAACGGGGGAAAAAATAAAAACAACGAAAAACAACAGCTTCAAACGTTATTTTAACGTTTTACATTCACACAAAAATATATACATACATATGTATGTATGTTTGCATGAATGCAAGAATGCTTATAGAAAAATGAAAAATTCATACAATATTTAATGAAGACACACAGCATGTAATTAAACAATGAAAAAAAACACAAAAATAATAAATATTGTATTGTACACATATACACTTGCATACACATACACATACCCATACACAATATATACATAAATGCGTACATGTATGTGCTGCAGTGAAAGGAATGCACTCAAGAGACGTTCCGTGTATATATCGCGTCTACAGTCGTATATTACAAGACGTAATTGTTTTTGTTCTACGTGCTACAACAGACAACAGCAACAACAACAACAACATGAACAATTAATAGACAAGTAACTAAAAGCCATTATTAACAGCAACAACAACACCAACACCAACACCATGGGGTGGCTGGCTGGCTGGCCCAGACTGGCTGATTATTGACTATAAGGGGGTTGGCAAGTACCGCCGCCTGGCTAACACTAAAGCAATGCCAAACAACAAAGAAGGCAGCGTGTCAGTCAGTCAAATATTGAGACTGACTGGCGGCCATTCATCTAGAATTTTTGTTCACATTCTTCTCCTTCCCTGTTGACCTAACAAAACTATTGTGGCGGCAAAAAAATAGAAGAAAACAAGAAGAAAAACAGAAAATGAAAAGTTTATATACATACTTATACTACGCACTGTACTTTATTTAATACGAAAAGTAATGTTTCGAATCGGAACAAAATGTTAAGAGGAGCAATAGGAAACACTATGGATATGGCCAATTAAAAAAGGATTATGACTTATTAATCAGGCTATTCAAAAGAAAAAAGAAAACAACAAAGGCAACGAATTAAAAGCAATGAATGCCAAGTTACTGAAATTACAATGACAGATTCGATATATTAACCCCCATGGATTAAAAACTGTTCATCTTACTACGGGACATTGTCCACTAGGAAGATAAGACAAGATAGGCTAAGCGCTCTCTCGTAAGTTTGCTACAGATGTTGGGATTTTTTCTTTAATGTGTCACTGCCCAGTACACCCGAGATCCCTTGCAAATACACTGAGCACTCCATTCTTAACATCCCTGCCTATACAGGGTATATGTATGTATGAGTCTCGATGGCCAATGGTGTTCATCATTGTCTTTTAATTGAATGGAAGGGGGCCAACTCACATAATTTTATATGAAGTGAAGTCACCTAACACAATTAATACGGCATTGTTTGCTGGCTCTTAAGCACTGTATTCGCCGTAGTCTACTAGGTAGTGTGTTCGCTTATTAGACTTAAACCCCGGGTTCGAACCCCAGGTTAAACATCAAAACGAAATATGAAAAAAAAATATATCTTCGGCGACTACCTCTCAGCAGATTTCTGGCAAAAACTCTGACAGTAAATAAAATTGCCATGAAAAAGTTTCTCAAAAATCTGACGTTTGGAGTCGACGTTAAATTGTAGGTCCCGCCACTCAAGTATAAAATTAAGGCACACAACATGAGTGGTGTGAGAAGCTAGGCCGTACTCCTGACTGAACGGTTGTAATGACCAATTATTGATGTATGTATGTATGACTAGATTAATTTAGATTGTACGGGTTGCTTGCAAATTTTACGAGTTTATTCAGAGACCCTATGCATGGGTCCATTATGATACTCTGAAAGTTCTACTTCCGTATCCAGTCCATGTACTTAATTTTAACCAAGAGAGCCAATCTGGAATCAAGGCAAATCTATCAGATTCAACAGTTTCACATTTATCTGTTCCATGAAACTATCTGCCCGGAAGTCTCTTAGTTTAATTCCTTATACAGACAGGAATCCAAAGTCAGTCCCACGACAGTTGCGATTTCTTTTTCATACACTCGATTAAGATGTACAACTAATTAAAAGGTTGGAGGGCTGGTTGATCTGCCAGAAGACTGCGCTGAAAGAAAGTCGCCGAAAGAAATATTTATTTTTTGTCTGCTGAACCAGGGGTTTGAACCATGGGCTTTCCTTTAATAAGCAAATACATTATCTACTAGATCACGGCGTCTTCCGGTCTGCATTTTCCCTGAAAAGCTACTTTAGCAGACAGTCTTACTCAATATTGTGCATAGAGTGTGGAACACCAATCATATGATCGATGTTTAGGGTTGTTATATGAGCCTCTGACCTAGCTAGCCTAGCAGTTACCCTCATTGACCCTGCACCGAGACCTAACATGGCAACAGTAAACAATTTTTAATTATTTTTCTCTGTGACTGCATGCATACACTTGGAATAGTTTATTGTGGAGTAATTTGTTGAAACCTTTAATTGCAGCCGATAATTATACACGTTGCAATAGAATTTTAATTTCTTTTTTTGTTTTTGTTTTTCAAGTTCAAATCAATAGAACCTACTCGTACACATACATTATTTAGCCCACAGCAGCCTGTGTACATGGGAATGGGAATGTAGATGGGAATATTAAGTATCTTTATTGACATGTTCATACATACATATGTTCTACGCGGCTGGCACAGCATCATCATCATCTTTATTATCCATTCCAACCAACCATATGGGCATTAGTAAATAATATTGGTTGGCTGGCTGACTAGTTGATGATGCTGATGATGGAGCGAGCTTCTGTGATGTGGTCGGTCGGCCGGGTCGATCATATATAAAGTAAACGAGTGTTTAAGTATTCAAAAGGTAAACAAAAATAAAATGTAGTAGCGTAGCTGTGCTATAAATTGAAACAAAACGATGGAAAAAAATTATTGAAAGAGAAATAATAAATAAAAATACATACAGATAGATATACAGAATACATACGTACATAGATATAGAGATTCAATGTAAACACAATTACGAAGAGCTTCTTTCCTACTTTTCGAATCACAAATGAAAAGTTAAGAGGAACAATATAAACAATAAAACAACAACAATTATACACATATTATATCCAATCGAAATAAAAAAGAAAATCTAGTATCTGGGAAAAACAGAAATACACTGCACAACAGAACTATACTACATAGTATGTACGTATACTGCTGCGCTACTATGCTCTACAATTTGTTTTCTTTAATTAACAATTAATGCTTCCTTGACACGCGTCATTGACACACTTTTTTGGTTTTTTTTATTCAATTCTCGAAATTAAAAAGGGGGCTCTAGCGAAAGAAAACTTTTGTTGTGTAAATAGATTTCAATTAACTTGTTTGGGAAAAAGATACCCAAATTGAATTAAATACCCATGAATTTATACTTATTTATTTAGGAGAAGAAAATTAATACGATTAGATAGTAAAAAAATTAAGAATAAAATTTAGATTAAAAAAGTTTTAAAAATAACATAAATTGAGTGTGTTGAAAACATAAATGGGTGAATCCCCTCAATTGAATTATTTTCTTTTATTATATGCGCACCCCATGTTGCTATCAATAGTTCCAGTTTGTTTATTTTTACAATATTTGGTAGTTGGAGAAACTTCACAGCGCATCTACATATATGTACGTGAACAGCCAAGCGAATATTCTTATTCCCAATTCTCACATTAACATCTTTCGGTTGATGTGTAAGAGTGTCAATCGGCAGTTGTTTGTGTTCCAGAACACAGGAAGTTGTTGCAGGAACGAACAGAAAAATAGATTATCTTGCGTTAGATCTGCATCAAGAAAATGTAGTCCGGCTTCAGTGGACCAATTCCCACATTACCACCTTTAGTTTGCTGTAAGAGTGTAAACCGACAGTTGTTTGGGTTCACGAAGTTACTCCAGGAACGAACAGGAAGATGGATTATCTTGTGTTAGATTTGCATCGAGAGAATGTAGTCCGGCTTCAGTGGCATTACCCGTCCAACTCGTTTCAAATAGGCGAATATTCTTGGTCAAAATTCCCACTTTACCACTTTTAGGTTGCCGTAAGAGTGTAAAACGACAGTTGTTTGGGTTCATGAGGTTACTCCAGGTACGAACAGGAAGATGGATTATCTTCTGTTAGATTTGCATCGAGAGAATAATCATCGGACTCGTTTAACAGAGGTATTTTTAATCATACTTAGAACAGTTGCAGTTTTGGTGGAATACTGGTAAATCCTATAGGATAACGAGTGTCACTAGGCCTAGATATGATACCAGGTCAGGCAGCAACAAGTTATGGTGGTTGCGCTTACTGGGCATTGTAAACCATGTCCGATGGATGTGACTATAACGGCTATAACGCCTACTGTCGTAGATGGCGAGGAGAACACATTTGATCACTTTTTATGTATGTATAGGGTGTTTTTTATAGAGGTATAGAACTTTAAGTTGCAATAAAACAATGATGGATTATTCTATTGACATGCACTTTTCATTATCCGAAAGATAATCGTGTGGCATTACATTTTAAATATGACTTCTGGCATATGACCGCCACGGCTGGCGCGGATGTAGTCCAATTTTCGATGACTTTTTCCAGCATTTGTGCCCGTATATCGGCAATAACACGGCGAATGTTGTCTTCCAAATGGTTAAGCGTTTGTGGCTTTACCGCATAGACCAATGACTTTACATAGCCCCACAGAAAGTAGTCTAGCGGTGTTAAATCACAAGATCTTGGAGGCCAATTCACAGGTCCAAAACGTGAAATTAGGCGGTCACCAAACATGTCTATCAATAAATCGAAATAAAATTGCACCATTTGCAAGCGTTGTTCAGGCGTGAGTCTATTCATGATGAATTGCCAAACCAAACTGGGAATAAATCACTTGACAGCTGTTAAATCGGTCGCCATCTTGAAAAGCAATGCCAACTGAAAGTTCTATACCTCTATAAAAAACACCCTTTATGTATGCGTAGAGTGGGCATAGATTGGTTTATTGTGTTCGGTTAGGAGGCTATGAGCGACGGCCAACATGAGATTGGTCACTTTATTTCTTATAGGGCACTGTGAGCTTAGATCGCTTACAGGAGTATGGAACAGATCCCAACCGGATTATTGCAGTGTATGGTGCAATGCGAAGGAGTTGGGAATTATCGAACACCTCCTCTGTAATAGAGTCTTTGTTAAGAGGCGATATTAGATTACAGATTTGTAATGGGATTCAGTTGGCTGAAGAAAGCTGCTTTATCAAGGTGGTTATCTCTTTTAACGCTCTCTTACATGATGTGATCGGGGTTTTTCATCTCAATCCTATTCCAACGTCTTTTCTTCGTTCTCTATCATTCTATCTTTTCCTCATCTTTTTTAAAGAGGGATACCTTGGGTCAGTATGACCTTCGGGTTTTGTACTTGTCTTAAGGGCAAGTACACGTCTTCAATCCTAACTTAACCTACATATGTATGTATGTGGTAGTTCAACCTTTTCAAATCAAAGTCATCGAAACAATGATAATACTTGACCTTCGTGATAGTTATAAGTGGCCACGCTAACCAATCAACCTACGCGTTAAACGTTAGAAGGGAAAAAACGAAATAAGCGTATCAATTTCTTTTTTACATTTTTAAAAATTCCTTTATTTGAGCTTCACTAATGTATTCTTTTCATTTTTGTTTGTTTTGCAGTATTCCTCACTTTGAAAGAGAGACGACTGACTCTCTTCCTTTTACATTTAATCATTAACAGCAGCTTTGAAACATTCATTGTTCAATAATAGTTCAATAGACTCATCATACTCAGTATACATGGACCAACGATAAGATTGTACTCAAGTAGAGATTTGCCAATGTCGAATAACGGCATAAATAGCGCTACAAATGGGCGCACTAGTGCCAATAATACACGTGCAAATACAACAGTAAACACAAACACAGCATCAACAGCAGCCACAAATTCCTCCTCATTGGCAGGAGGAGGAGCAACACAAAAGCATACCAACAATAGCCAAACATTAAATAATATTGCCATTGCCAGTAATGCAGCAGCAGCAGCAATTAATGCCACAGTGAATAATACAAATAAAACAACGTCAATTAGTTTTAAAACTACTGCAACACCACTGCCAAACAAACAACAGCAACATTCACATCAACAGCAGCAGCAGCATCAGCAGCAACAACTACCCAAATCGCATAACAACGAACATGTACATACAACAACAGCAGCAACAGCAACAACATTAAAACATCCCTTAGTGAATATCAATGTAAATACAAATAGTAGAATACAAACTCATCGTCGTGATAGTTCTAGTGTTAGTGGCCACCATAATTCCCATACGGGTGGTGGTAGTGGTGGTGGTGGTATCCACTTACCACAAAGCCTAAAAGATGCCTCTAAATATCGTTACATTAAACCCCAAACTATATATAGACCTGATGTTGCCGACTCATCAGCTTATAAAAGCAAAGACGAGATAGATGCTCGTGGCGAGGATAACATCAATCATGATCATTATTTAGTTTATTATGATGATCAGTTGATAGCGGGCAGCTTGGATAATCTGATCGAGCATATGGTGCCAACCAGTGATTATTATCCGGAGAGAACGTATACATTTTCGTTTCTCTTGAGTGTGAGGCTATTTATCAGACCCCATGAATTGCTGGCCAAAATATCACAAACGTGGGAAAAACAACAAGAACAGCAACACCAACACCTACAGCAGCAGCAGCAGCAACAACACCACCACCAACACCAACAGCAACAGCAGTCTGGTACTGCTCAAGATCAAGTAGATGATGCTGGTCATTTTACAAACTCACCTTTGCTACAACGTAAGCCAGGCCAAATGGCTACACAGACACAGAAATCTGCTCAAAACTGTATACGCCTATTGGCGGAATGGATAGAAACATTTCCCTATGATTTTCGAGATGAACGCCTGATGCAACAAGTGCGCATATTAACACGTAAATGTGTTTACATTGACAATGCCTTGGGCAAACAAGTCTCACGTATTCTGCAACTGTTGGTACAACGTTTGACAGCTTTGGAAAAATATGAAGAATTCTTGCAATCTCTGTTACAAAATGATCTCAATACTACCATACAACCACACTATAGTACTTCAGCATCAGCCTCCTACTCGTCTTCATCATCATCGGCTTCCAGCACTACGGCTACGCATAATTCTCTAACGAAATCCGCTGTTCAGGCATTAAATAGTCATGATTTGGCTACAGCAGCCCAAAAGAATCATTATCTACTGAATGCTCATCAATTCGCTCATCATGTTAATTCATCTGCCGCTCCCGCTTCCTGCAATTCTTCGGGTGCCAATACTGCACACTCTACAGATTCCAACACGAATAGTCATGAGATATTTGGCATTATGGATCTTTGCCCAAGTTGTGCTCATTTGGCGCATCAATTAACAGCCATAGAATTAGAACGTTTATCCCATATTGGTCCTGAGGAATTTGTACAAGCCTTTGCCAAGGAATATCAAAATTCAATCAGTAAAAATTCATCCTCTACGCAAAGTAATAGTAGTGGTCATAACTCTAGTTCACATCAACAGCAGCAGCATCAACAGCACCAGCAAATAATGCAAACGTCTTTGAATGATATGAAAAAGACAAGGAATTTGGAATCATATGTTGAGTGGTTTAATCGTTTAAGCTATTTGACCGCATCGGAAATTGTTAAGGTAGGTTTATTATAAAGTAAACTCATTCCAGATGTCTCTCAATGTTCTTATTTCAGTATCCGAAAAAGAAACAACGCGTACGTATCATTGAGTATTGGATTGAGACCGCCAGAGAATGTTTTAATATTGGCAATTTTAATAGTCTTATGGCAATAATAGCTGGTCTAAATTTAGCGCCTATTTCAAGACTTAAAAAAACGGTAAGTTGTTTATAAATTTTATTACGTTACGTAATGCAAAAGATATATAAAACATGAAATAATAAATAATGATTATGAAACGTAATATAAAGGTATTACGTAACGTTGTATATAAATTTTAAGTTGTTTATAAATTTTATTACGTTACGTAATGCAAAAGATATCTAAAACATTAAATAATAAATAATGATTATGAAACGTAATATAATCTTTGCGTAATATAAAGGTATTACGTAACGTTGTATAGACCTTACGTAATGTAATATATTATTGCATAATTTAATATTTACAATCAATACGTAAAGTAATATACATACAGTTATTACGTTATGTAATACAAAAGCTATCTAAAACGTGAAAATGTTATAACATTATAAATAATAATAATGGAATGTAATATAATCTTTACCTAATATAAAGGTTTTTACGTAAAGTATTATATACCTTATCTAACGTATAGTAGTAGGTATAAAGTAATTACGTTATGTAACATAATCATTATGTAACGTTACATGAACACATTATCTTACGTAACTTACCTTATACCTTACGTAACATATTATATTATTATGAAATGCAATATTTATTCATTACGTAAAGTTATTTACAGTCATTACATTACTTAATTCAATCATTACGTAACGTTGTATAAGCATTATATAACATAATGTAATAAAACATTTTTAGATTATAGAAAATCGTTTAATTTGTTTTGTTTCCTCTTCTTTTTCTAGTGGTCTAAAATACAATCGGCCAAATTTTCAGTTTTAGAACATCAAATGGATCCGACGTCAAATTTTAATAGCTATCGCTCTACACTTAAAGCGGCCATGTGGCGTTCCGAAGGTGCTACCGAAGAACGTGAACGTATAATCATTCCATTTTTTAGTTTATTTGTTAAGGATTTATATTTTCTCAATGAAGGTTGCTCAAACAGGCAAGTATTTATGAAGTTATGAAAACATTTTAAGCTATTATGTGATCCAATGCTTTACAATTTGTTATAATCGTCCTTTTGTTCCATTCTAGATTACCTAATAATCATATAAATTTTGAAAAATGTTCACAACTAGCCAAACAGGTAATGGAATTTAATGAATGGAAAAAGGTGACCTGTCCCTTTGAGAAGTTACCACATGTTATAGCCTATTTGCAAAATAGTCCGGTATTAAATGAAAACACTTTATCAATGGCATCGTTTGAATGTGAACCACCGGAGAATACGGAAGAGAAAGATCGCTATAAAACAGTGAAAGCGGAAACAAAACAACAATTATTACAACAATTGCAAGAGCACCAACATTAAGTGAAAGTAAGTTAAAGCGACTAAGGACAATTTATTTCTTTTTGTATTACAAAAAAAAAAAAAAGAAAAACAAACAAAAGTAAGAAAGAAAGAATGAAAAGCAAACTTATTATGATTGAAATTGAAACTACACTCAAACAAGCTTGCCATGATTTTTTTTTATAATATTTTTTATTGTATTTATAATTCTCTTTAAGGACATTTAAGGATATTACAAAACGAAGGGAAAATGTATTTTTTTTTCAAATTTTTTTTGACAAACAAACAATGACTTTAAAAGTTATTGGATAAGGGACATTTTAAATAAAATAAAAAAAAAACAAATTAAATTGAATAATTACATGAAAAAAAAAACATTTAAATTAAAAACGAAATTCAATTTGAAATTTTGCCAACAAAGTTTATAAGTTTCCTTTTATAATTTTTCAATTGCATAATGATTACGTAGTACATATATTTTAAGTAAAAATTGATGCCAGCAAAAGTAGATTTTATTTTATTTTTTTTATTATTTTTAATTTATTTTTTGTACTTAAAACATTTACAAAATTATTGTTTTGTAATGATTTTTTATATTTTTATAACAAACAAACAAAACATTGAAATCTCGTAACTCAATTGTATTGTGTTTTTTATAATGATTTCTTGTCGATTTTTTCTATCACTTTTGATAGCAACAAGAAATCTAAACTCAAACGAAATTAACTGCTTAACAAATGCTTGAAGCATTTCTAGGTTATGTATTTATTTATAAATTTTCTTTAAAAAATATAGAAATCCTTTTAAGAGAAAAAAAAAATCAAGATATTTATGCCAATAACAATTTAATAAAAGTAAAGAGAATAACATTTTTTGTATTAATTTTTAAAATAAAAATTGTTTATAATTTTACTTTTTTTTTGTAATTTTACAACAAACAAACACTATTTGATATTGAATATTTAAAACAAAACAAACAAGAAATATTTTATAAACATTTATTATAACGTAATGTAATATAACGTAACGTAATTTATTCTTTTTACAAATCCTAAAGGAAACTGTTAACAAACGAAAAGAGAAAGAGAGACAGACATACAAATGCCTTTATAAAGTATTTTTTTTTAATCTTTAATTTTAAACCATTTATCATCTAATCTAATCTATTCTAGTCTGCTTGTTTTTTAGATGTTTTTTTTTATGTGTATCATGTTATAAATGTTTTTATGTTTAATAACTCTTTTAACAATTTGTTTTATATTTGTAACATATATTAATTTAATGTGTATGTGTGTGTGTTATACTATTTTATATTAATTTTATACGTTAGATTATCTAACTTTAACTAACTTTGAATACTAGGCTGGCATTTGTTATGTTACAAATCAACACCCTAAACCTACAACAATACAATACTAATCAGAATGGTATTTACTCTGTGGCTGAGTCTAGACTTTCTACTGACTTATGTATGTTTTGAGCACAGCCCTTATATGGTGAGAAGATATCCGAAATGGCATCCAAATTTTGTTTGGTTGCACTTTCATATATGCAAAGATTTCAATTGGCATGTCTGGGAGAAGTATTTAACTTCATTAGAAAATGGTGGGTTGGTTGCTTGCCACCTACGATAACATGTCTGAGAAATAAAACTGTTTTCAGGTTATGATACTGCGCCCTTCCATTGTCACCATCTTCGTCTCCCCTCATGCAGATGGGATGCCTAAGGTCAGCATATTGGCAAATCTACAACTTCTTCCATTTTATTTGGCTGATGACTCATAATTACTAATTGGGCAATCGGTTGCTTATGGAGTCAACAAGGTTTCTTTATTCATACTCAAAGGAGGATCTTTTCCTACTTCACATCCTTTTGTAAATTATACTGACGTGGAAGAAGTAGCTAAAAATGCTATCGAATGTGATTTTCAAAATCTTTGTGTCGCCGGTTCAAGCTGTGCACGCAGTCTTAATGGGTTTTGATGGCGAGATTGTAAAAATTCGCGTACAGAAAATGTCTTCAAGATGACTTTAATGACCGTTTATGCATCGGTTGAGTGGTGAGTTTAGCCTATTAAACCCGAAGAAGGGCCAGGACTGTTCATCATGGTAATCGAATTTACAAAAAATCTGTCTTCTCATTATCCTGAATTTCCCTATCATCTGGGATCCAGCAAAAGGCAACGCTATTGCCACTGTCCAGTTGATTAGGCTTGTTCTGACAGTGAATTAAGCACACCTTCTTTTAGAGGTATAAAATTTGGCTTATTTTCCTGTTGCTGCCATTGTAATTGTTTCCCATTTCAACGAAACTTTTTTTCTATTATTCGCAATGTGTGGACACGCCCTATAGCACGCAGCTGTGCTTGTGTGCTGTTGTAAAATGAACACTCCTGATATATTTTAAAGTCTAATACAGCTTTAAAGCCTCTTAAAGGGGGGACCTCTCTGTCTTTCTATATTCTCTTACGTTAACAGTTTTCCTTAAAATAAAATCAACTCGAATAAAAAAAGTATTTTTTGTTTTTTGTATAATATTTTAAATAATCTATAAATTATTAATAAAAACTATACAAAAATTGTAATATTTTTCTCTTTTTTATAAATAAAATTTTGAAAAATTAATTCTAAAATTTATGAATAAATTATTTGTAATAAAACAAAATGCAATTTAAGAGAAAGTATTTAAGTATTAATAAAGATTATTAAGTATATATTGTATTAATAACCAAACAAAAATAATAAAAATAAATCTAAAAACAAACTGTATTTATATATACATACAAAGCTAAATAAAAAAACCTCCTCCTCCTACTCCTACACCCCTATTTATGTCTCCAAACTAAAGAATATTAAAAGAAAAAAACTTAGAAATTTAATTAAAAAGAAAAATTTTTTCTTTTTTTTCTTCTTTTCAAATGTAAAAAATAAATTTTTGTATTAAAAACAGCAAACATGCATACAAACAAACAAACAAACATGAAATTGTAATATCTTATAAAATAAATTAAAATATGTAATAAAATTTATATTTATATTTTCTATTTATACAAAATGAATGAATACATACATACAAAACAACCTATAATTAATTAATTAAAAACAAATGATATTTAAAACTCTAATGATACAACAAAAAACAAAAACAAAACAAAACCAGAAAGGCTAATATTTTAAAAACATTTTGAGAAATTTCCACAAAAAAAATATTTATGATTTCTAATGAAATTTCTTATCTGTTTTAAGTTCAATACTTAACGTTTAAATAAATTAATAAAAAATACAAAAACAACAAAATGTTTAAATAAATTCAAATTTGTAATCGAAAACCATATTTCTTTTATAAAAAACAAAAAATATTTAAAACTCTATTTCTCCTTTTATTTAAGGATCTTTAATTAGTTTATTTGTTTATATACTAAATACTAAAAGGGTTATCTGTTATTCGGTTTCAAAAGTAAAGTTAAAATTCCTCCATTTCGAAAAATTTTTCTTATACTTCGGCGACATAATTTGACGACTGTTGCGGGTACTTAAGGATCGGAACATTGAAATAAAAGTGGTCGGTGTGAGATATTTAATTTCTGACAACCTTTGCCAAAGCGTGGCGGTTTTGAAATCGTTAAATTGGTAACCCAATATTTACTTGTTCTTTAATTTTTTTTAATTTTTTCGCGGCTTTTCTTTCTCTCCCCATTTACATACATACAAAAAAACAAGTTTTTAAACTCAAAAACATATTTACTCATCAGTTTAATAATATTTCATTAACGTAAAGAAAAAACAAAAATAAAAACTCTTTAAAATTTAATTACAAAATAAGCCAATAAAATAATAAAATTTAAATTAAAAAGTAAAATAAAAAAAAATAAAAATGAAATCCAAAACAAATGAAATGCTTTCGAAAAGTTTAAAAATCTAAAAAAAAGTGTTTGAATGAGTTTTATTAATTAATTTCGCTTCGTGTTTAGCATAGGACCTCAACATAGTTTACCGTTCTCTTCTGTCTCGTAAGGTTATAACCCATTCGTTGCTTCAAAACGAGATGGAGCTGTGTGGGGACCATATGGTCATATGCTTGTGGAATATATACATTCAGAACAGGGCAAATTTAATACTTAAAGGTGTTATAATGAAATTTAAACACTTTTGCCGGCTTAATTTTAGAACTACTATTGAAAAATATATGGCAATAACAGTAAAACTAATTTAAAATTTATAATATAAATAAATATGCACAAGAAAAAGTTTAAAATTACATTTTTTAGGTGTTTAGGCGATTATAATAAATCAATTTTAATACTTTTTTGAGTTTAACCGTTAAAAAATATCATTTTGAATCGTTTATTTACGTTACAATTATAAACCTATTTAACACAGCTTTTATTGTAGTGAAAAAAAACGTTTATCAACACTGAACCTATTCCATTACAATTCGACTCATGACAATTGAGTGAATAATCAAACGAGCTGCATTCTTATAAGGGAAATTTAATGCAGTTGGCAAATAAGAGCAGAGAGAGAGAACAATATATTATATTGGGGTGAAAATAGAAAATGCAGGCAATGGAGAAATGAACAAAAGCTTATAAGAATTTGACAGTTTCGATGGAGAAAGCAAAAACAAACGCATTTCATCAGTGGAGACGTAAAGACCGTGAACGCGCAACGGATAAAATCGCATAAGAAATATCAAAAGAGAATGAAAAAAATTTTAAGAAAATGGCCAATTTAAGCGTCCTATACAGTGTTTGGTGAAAAACCAATAAAAATTAAAGTTTAATTTAACAAAAAAGGAATTTTATTTACAAACAAAACAAAATTACGGTTTCTACGGAGTTTGTAGATTAAAAACAAATAAAAAAAAGAAAAAACACAATCAAAGAAAGTGAAATTTTTTGGCTTAATTTTGTGAAAGAATTTTTTTTCATTCTCGTAAGTTTTTTTTTCTTTTTTTCTGTCGTTCTTGTAATAACTGTGGTGCCATTATTTTCGTGTGTAATATGTAGATTCCCCGTACGTGTGTGAATGTTTGTGTAATAATAGTGTTTGGTTTTCCAACAACTTGACTATTTAATGAAGCACACTACATATTTGTTGTGTTGTTGTATAGACAGCCCCTTCACTGCACTTTTACTCTTTCCATGGCAATGTGTGTAGAGACATAATGGAGCTCTAATTTTTGTATTGTTGTCGTCGCTGTTGTCGTTATTAAACGTAGTCATTCGTATTGGAATGGTGTGTGAACTAAAAATGCCACTAAAAATCTATGAGAACCTGTTGTTAATGAGTGCCATAACAATGTTATAGAAAAACAACAACAACAAGAACAACGTTAAGTAAAACAATTACTTCAAAACAACTGCATTGTAAGACAAAACAAAACATGAAACAACAAAAATAAAACAAGAGAAATAAAAACAAAAAATCGATTGTTGGTTGAGCCCATTTTTGTTTGTGTTCTTACTTTTGTGTGTGAATAAAAAAAAAACCACAACAAATAAAGAAACAATACAAGAAGTCTCTTGTCCTTTTGCTCTCTTCTTATTTAGTTCTTTGAGCTAAACATAGTACTCAGTACATGTGAGTGTGTATGAGTCATAGAAGTACTAATAATAAAAGACAGGCCACCACATATTATTGTTAGACAAAAGAAAAAATGAAAAAAACCTACAAAGCAAAAAAAAACCTTAAAAGTAATAATTAAATCAACAAATTACCGTTAATTTGTTCGTGTTTTAAAGACCGTGACGTGTATTTACATTATCGGGTGTTTTTAAACGAAAGTGTTATAAAAAAAGAGAAAAAAAGTGTTATTTAAAATAAAAACGCGGTGTATGTGTATTGAAAATTAACGCGTTCGTTTGTTATTGTGTTTTGACGTTAAAAAATCATGAAAAATCATAAGAAATATGCGAAACTACCCCAAGATTTAGATTTAAGTTTCCAAGAACAATTAGATGTGGATACCGCTGTTGCTGATGATTTCAATTTAAGCGGTTCCGGTTTAGATGAGGACGACGATAATATTTTAGACGATCAAGAGGACGAGGACGTCGACGACGAAGAAGAAGACGAAATTGTTATTGCATCGGCGGCGGCAGTAGCTGCTGGTCTTACGGGTGCCGGTAGTGGTGTACGCGTGGCAAATGCAACAGCATTGGCTAGGAAACAGCAATTGAATCGCAAGGTTTTAGCCGGTTTAGGCAGAGATAGTGTTATTGAGGTAAGTAAGACATCCATTTTCTTTAGTATTTTCATTAAATTCTTATAATTTCTTTGAACTTTGACAAGAAATGTTGTAGAAATGTATACCCGACGGCCGGGAGTTTATCAGTTGATGTATTTACAAGTTTGTTGGGTCGGTCTCAAGCATTATATTTAAAATTGTTTTCAAAATAGGATTGTATATGACAGGATATAATAGGAGATTGTGATAATTTCTTTTAAACCAGTTCTCACATGGGCAATCTTTGAGGCCAGTTGTGCCGCCTTAGGAAAAGATGCTCCAGAGTCAACTGACAAATACTGATTAACCGGTCTTAACAATCAGTATCATGTTTAAAGCTTAGAATTAAGCTGAAGATCAGCCTAAAACGGCTGCAGCAATCGGTTTAATATCAAGTAACGTTAGATATCCATTAGACTAGCGAGAAAACGTTACCCTATTGATGAGAAGTCTACGTTTAGCCAGAGACGGACACTGGACAATAAAGTAGGAGCTACTCTCTAGCTTCTCAAAAAATCTCTCAGCATAACAACGCATTACACAATGACTAAGGCAACTGCTGTAACTACTTTAGCGTGTGTAGCCCGGCTACTCTAGCGTCCGTAGGTCGAAATAATGGTCATAAATCCTGTAGTGAAATTAAGCAAGAGTAGTCGCACCTATCCAACCTATCGTCTC
Source organism: Sarcophaga rosellei (assembly GCA_930367235.1). Taxonomy (NCBI): domain Eukaryota; kingdom Metazoa; phylum Arthropoda; class Insecta; order Diptera; family Sarcophagidae; genus Sarcophaga; species Sarcophaga rosellei. The sequence continues at coordinate 5,116,209 of OV884020.1, read as the reverse complement.
CTTAAGCTTAGAAGAGTTTAATTAGCCTTTCACCAAAGATTATCACATCAGGCGATCAGTTTTCATTCTTTAAATTCTAATGTGAAATCTATTACGGCTATTCGATGTTAGAATAAAGGAGTGCCTAGATGCAATAAATGAGAGCCTAAGGCATAAAGCTAATGATGGATGTAATAATTGAAACAAAACCAAGAAAATAACAGATCCTTAGGATTACAACACGCCAATAACAAAAATAATAACATCTGTGGCTGTTTACTTAACAGTTTGAATTGATTTTTATCACCATAAGTGATTCATATTTGTGGAAGGGTTTATTGGAATACAAAATCTTTTCAATTTCCTTACATGTGTTCCATAATCGTTTCCTTAGTGTACTTCCTCCCAATTCAACTCTTTCGTTTATCTATTCCCAGCATATTTTTCCTTTTGATTTCGTTGATTTGCTTTGCGTTTTGAGCCTCCTCCTGTTATGTTAACATAAGTTGACCTTCTGGGATATTGTCTGCCATTATTATTGTTAATTTCGGTAACTGGGGAAATTTAACAAAAAAAAAAAAAAAAAAAAAAGTAGTAGAATAACCCCCGTACCAGTTGGATTATACAAGAGTAGTAAGTAAATAATCCTTAATAGTCCTTTTTCGATTGAGTTTTTAAACACAGTTTTCTTATCTTTTCTTTTTCTGTTCTGTGTAGTTAATAGTTGTTATAGAAATTGCTTTTTTCCCCATTTTTTTTTTGCTTGAATTGCTATTCAAATAAAACGATTTTCTATTCATATTTAAATTGAAGAAGCATTCTTATTGCAGTCAGTAAAAAAATTATAAGAACAGAAACAAAAATCAGCATTGATGATGACATTTGTTAATAGAGATTGCTGACATACTGACATGCCCGTAGTGACGTATGAAATCAGTTCTAACTCTCAGGATCAACACAACTTAACATAAACAGAGCTCTAAATGCTATTCTAATGGCTTATCTGGAGACAATACTACTCATTTGATGCCTCTAGATGTGTAGGATAGCAAGGCGAGAATTCGAGTCTTCGAGAACTACGCAACTGGGCTAAATACGATACCGTATAAGCGAACTTGATTGTTCATGGCTGGCTATTGATAACTTCTTGCCATTTGGAAGCCAATATCATTACGCCTGTCTCATAGAAACCCTCGTCCCTAATGGCTAAGGACTGAGGCACTCGATTTTGACAAGTTTCTGTTGAAAGGAATTTATGTGTGTGAATATATTCCCTCTTCAGAGTGCACACAAAAAAATCTCCCGTGGTCTTTAATCAATAGCAAAACAAAGATGAGAAGGTTAAGGTTAGATGGTAGACTTCTCTTTGAAGGACAAGGTTCCACTTTGGATAACGTTTAGACTCATTGTAATAAAGCATTGAAAATTTAACACGGGAATTAAAGATTCCCTAGAGGAAGCCAGTCAGACTTTAGAACATAACTTGCTATTGTGTCCAGTCAAGGCTAACAGAAAATGAGAGTTTGCAAGGCTTTGTCTCTTCGTGTCAAAAGCAGGTGGAAGATAGTCTCTTCCTCCTCCTTAGATCGGCAGATCCTGCAGAAGTTATTCCAGGAATGATTCAAAATTTTGAACCATCCAACATTTTCCATCTTGACCGTTGTCTCGAAAATATGGCCTAAACAACAGCCCATTCTATCCAGAAACCCAGTGAAACCCAGACTACACCTTATCGATTCAGATGGAAAAATGAATCCACTTTACCCGGGTTTCTCACTTGGTGGTTACGTCAGAAAGTTAAATTGTGCCAATGAACTCAGTGCAAGAAGTAAGAAAAGAAGTAGGTGTTGGCAGAATAGAAATAAATAAACGTAGAAGTAGAACAAAGTGTTTTTGCCAGTCGAACAGAAAGTCAACGAAAGGTAAAAAAGAAAATAATAACAATAACAAATCAATAGTAAAATTCTAGAAGTTGCCAAACTAAAAATAGATGAAGTATAGCGTTTAACATTGTTAGTCAGTGGCAACTGCAATTGAAGATTATGAACTAGACGGTATGTGGCTGCAACAAGACGGCGCCACGAGCCAGATTTTAGCATGAAATAGTTTCCAGAAACAGTAATTGAACGTTTTGGCAATGTCTATTAGCAACCAGCATCATGCGATTTGACGCCGTTTGAATTTTTTGTGGGGCTACATCAAAAACCATTTCTAGGGGGATAATCCTCTAACGTTGGGAGTATTCCACAACCCACAGTCGATTAGTTATAGCGGAGATTCGCCAGAAATGCGCTCAATTGAAATCATAATTTCACTTTTGAAACCGTTAAGTGGGTTACCTTTTACTCTTACACTGTTAACGATTAAGAAAACATTTTATGACACTTATCTTCCCCCAACTTTTCCTTACCATAACAATCATTACAAAAAAAATTATTTTTTTTCGGTAACCAGGCAACCTTTGGCTTTGGTTAGGATAGGAGGGGAGCTTACAATTTTGTTGCCACCACCACCATCACTCACTATAGTAACCGTAATTGAAAAGAATGCTTGACACTGTGTAAAAACATCAGAAGGCTACTCGAAATAATAATTGATGGTTTCGCAATATTGACAATCAATAATCCTCTTAAAAATGTGGTTATTTTCATAGATGGGCAGATGGATGGATGGATGTTTGACTGTTTGGCATTGTAATGTGTCTGTGTGTCTTCCGGTTGTTTGCCAACAAATGTTTTTTAATGGAAATAGTTTTCTTAAATACAATGTAGCCGAAAAAAAAAATCCATAAAAGCTAAGAGAAACCAGAATAGAAATTATAAGGTGGAGAGCGATGTAGTAGTTAATAAGCTTTTCTGGAAATACTACTGCATGGTCATCTTGTAGAACATGGATTTGTAAGGATTATTTATTTTGAAACATTGTATTTAATTAGACTTCATTCGATTAGATGGACAGCGGACAGTGTTTTGTTGATAAATCATCATTTGGCCAGGCCAGAGCTAGAGATTCACAAAGAAAGTGAATCATTATCGCAGTTTCAGAAGCACTCTTACCGCACTCTTATGCAGTGAAGGCTAAAGGATAAAATTATTTTTATCCCGTAGAAGTACCGATTGTCGGAGTACCGATTGTCAGAGTCCTTAAACTAGCATATAAAATAATGAAACTCGGACTGTTTTGAGTCTAAATTTCAAAAAAACGATTGTAGTATCACCGATAGCTGCCTTATTGTAATCGATAAATTTAATTTCAATACTAAATTGTAATCCGTACATTGGTATCATATTGTATAATCAGTATTGATTGCATTTCGTTGTTTGTTATTGATTTTTCCGATGGCATATTGAGTTTGTTTCACAATAAACATTGTGATCATCACTGTTTAGGTCTCTCAAAACGCCAACGGCACATTCAAAACACAATAAATCAAACAAAAAATTTGGCAGCATTGTTTCTTTTATAATTGATATATGCCGTTATATTTAATGGATATATAGTACTCTTCTCTTAATTTTATTCTCGTTTCCCCTACAGTTATATTTTGATTTGTTTTTTTTTTATCGCGGCTTTAATGCTTTTGTAGTGGTATTTTGTGCATAGTAGTACGTACTGATACAAGTTTTGTTTATTGTTATTATTTCAATCGATTCAATTGTTGTTGTTATGTTGTTTTTCGTTTATTTTTCATATGTATATGTATTTCAAGAGAAATAATAAAAGCTTATGTACATACCCGTACATACCCTTATTTAAATGCAAATAGAAACATGCTATTTCCTTTCGTGCTTACATGCACAAACAAAACCTCATTAATAAACCAACTTCGACTTTTGCATTTTCTTTCCCTCTCTAACACACAAAGACTCTACTCCACTCGTGTACGTTGTCAGCTTTTGTTTACAAAATCCAAACAGAAAAATAAATATGGTGGCGGTTCCTTTATGTTGCGCTCATATTGGAATTTTTTTCTTGTGGGTAGAAAAAGAAGAAGAAGTAACATTCTATGACCTGTTATGCTATTTTGTATTGTAACAGTATTTTTTGTTTGTTTTTGTTGCTGGTTGTGTTTGAAATGGTATGGTGTAGCGTAAGGTTATAAAATTGTGTTTTTTTTCGTTTTTTTTTCTGCTAAGGATCTACAAAAGAGTGTGACAGTGTGTGAGAGAGAGAGGGTGATAGGGAGAGAGGGCGGAGAGAAGAAATATTTATGGCAGCTTTTACAGTGGTTAGGAATAATTACAAACACATACACACCTTTTACCCACACAGCTTATAAAATATTCAAATAATTCTTAAGAAATTCAAATCAAACATTTTTAAAATTTTACATTTTAAAACAAATCAAGAGAATAATTTAATTTCTCTACCTTTTCATCAGTATTTTTAGAAATCCTTCACGTGTTTTTTTTGGTAATTTTACATTTTTGATAAGGGTAAAGCAGGTTTAAATAGAACATTCATGAGTAAATGATTGTGTTTAGTGTTTATTTGTTTTTAAGAACGTTTATATGTATGTCTCTATGTATGCATGTGTTTATAATTGTAAAATCCCTGTAGGAGAATGAGTAGCTAACTACAAAAAAAACCAACTTTAAGTTAGCTTTTATTTACTAACTTTAAGCTAACTACTACTCAATGCAGAGTTTTCATTAACTGAAGTGTATATTCTGAGCAGTTGTCAATCACAAATTTGAAAATTTTAATTTTGGAATATTTTTAAAATTTTTTAAAATGTTGGGTTCAATTGGATTGGGTACATTGTGATATTCTAATAAATTTGAACGCATTTTTCACGTCGTTACCGTGTAACCATACCTCCAAAGCGACAAGCAATTGGTCGACTTACACCTCAAGAATGGAAGAAAAGAGCATTACGAGCCTCAGAATCAGACTGGCAACAAGCAATGAGACAGGAAAATCTTGGAGTACATGCTGTTGAGACCCGTTGGCATGAATCACTTGAACAACGAGAAGTGAGATTAGAAACTGATCGAATGCGTACTACTCAGGCCCGTTCGTCTGAATCATCTGGACAACGGAAAACAAAATCAATAAAGTGATTCAATATTAATTGGATATTTGTGTAATGTCTTTCCTTCAAATTTATTTTAGTTGGTGGCGCAGCAACGCGCGCAGTTTACAGCTAGTTTAATTAAAAAGTCAACTGAAACTTAGATACAAAAAGCCAATTAAAAGCTAACTACAAAAAGTCAACTAAAAGCTCACTTATAACTAGTCGACTTAAAGCTAACTTATAAGTAGTTAACTTTAAGTTAGTTGAAAAGTAATGTATAGAACAACTGACTACTGCCTAGGACATCACAATGTTAAAATAGTTAGTTGCTGACATTGAAAAGTAATCCAAGTGGTAGTCAGCACTAGTTGAGAAATAGTTAGCTTAAAGTTAGTTTAAAGTTAACTATTTTTCCGACAGGGATGTTGTCAATAATCCAAAAGGATTTACGATTTACATACACATGCCTATACAAACTCAAATACTAACTCTTCAATACATATAACTACACACCCATACATACATATACACGCATTTTCGTATGCGGTCGATAAGTTTTTAATGGAAAATATAGACTCAACAATAGATTACCATTACAAACACCGTATACGTACACATTTAAATGCAAATAGTACTCAGGCAAAACAATACTCGTACAGGCAAACAATTGTGTTGTGTCTTCAACTAACGTGTAAACAACCCAATAAACATTTTGTAGCATTAAAAAAATGTTCTCTGTGTTATTGGCGTATAAAATAAAATGAAATTTCCTTTTGGTTTATGGGGTTCTGCATACTGTACGTATGTATGTATATTTTCTAGTTTTGTTTTTCCTTTTCCATTTAAAGTTTAACAGTATTTTTTTAGTATTGCTGTTGTTTCGTTTTTTTAATTGTTTTTATTTTTCTAGCACTTGCCTCGGTTCAACTTTAGTGCCACTTGTTTTTAATTTCTCACTCATCTCCCCATTCCCATAACCATGATCATTAACAATTTAAAAAATTGTCGCTGCTAAACAACAACACAGAAATAAAAGTTTTATTTCTCTCTCTCTCTCTCTCTCTCTTTCTTTCTTTTTTCCTATTGTATAAATTAATTAAAATCGATTTTTCTTTGCTGTGACTTTAAATCAAAGTTTATTGTATACGACAAAAATACATACAAATTAAAATCAAACAAAAACAACAAAAGCAAAAGTTGCCTCTCGCCTATACAGCAATGGTTGAAAAGTTTTATAGTTTTTCAGTATTATTTTCAATCTCCTGGTGTTTAAATAAATATTGGGTTAGCAAGGCATGATTTTCAATGACTAAAACAAAATAGTAATCAAAATCTCCATAATAAGTACGAAAAAATCGATTTTTGGCCAAAAATTTATATAAGAAAATTCTCTAGAAGATCAGTGGCCATTTTAGAGCATATAAGAGATAGTACACCATAGAGACTATATGCAAATAGTAGTCCAGAGGGTGCTCTTTCCAACCATGGTAGTAAGATAGCTGTATTAATTTTGTGAGACGAGATATTCAATTTTGAATATTTTTGATTTTTGGCCAAAAATATATGTATATATGAAAATTCTCTAGAAGATCAGTGGCCATAAGCTCCTTCCTTATATGAACTGTTGTTCTTTCACCAACCCAATTACCAATTTATTTTTGGGCCTCCCTATTTTACACAGCTTTACTTGAGTACTTTTTTATCGCTCCTAAAAATATGCAATTGTTTATGACATTTTGTCTCTTTGGAAAGTTTTAAGCGTTCGCTGTGTTCACACATTTTCTTCAAATGTCAAGCAACTCGTAAATCATAAAATAAAATGAAAAAATTTACCTCGTTCATACCCCTCTAAACTCTCTATACAAAACACGCAGTTTAAATTGCGTTGTTCCATATGGAATTGTGCCATACGAAACGAGAAGAAAAAGAAAAATATGTGGGAAGCGTTAATGCAAGTTTTCTAACGTAAGAAAAACGAAAGAAAATTTGACTTTAAAAAATCACGTAGCATTTCCACACATGCACAGTACATGGAGTATGACAATGACAACAGCTTTAACTTCAACTTCAGTTTGTAGCTGCAGGAAGGGAGGAAATGCTGACTAACTTCCAACAGTCAGCCATACGGTGATTAATGGTTTGTTTAACATTTTGAAAAATGTCCTGGTATTTTTATGGTTCTTTTTTTGTTGAGTATTTTTTCAATAATTTTGTTTTCAACTTAATTGGCATGTTTTTTTGTATAATAATTAAAGGACATTTTTTTAATGGCATTAATGTGTCTTATATCTTAAGTTGATCCTTTGCTTAAGACGTTTGTAAAACAAACCTAAAAATATGCAACATTTTACAGAAAATAAAACTCGAATATTGCCCTGCCCAATCCTTATCCTATCCTTTTCTTTTATTATTGTTATGGCCGTTGTAGCAATTAACAAGTCGTTGGGTTAGGTTCGTTAATGGCTTGTCCTTTTTTATTTTTCCCTGGCATTTATTATTATTTTTTTATTCTTATCCTTTTAAACAATGTTAAGCCTTAAGTTAACGATGTATTTTATTTATTTTATTTTTTGTGTTTTTCATCAATTATAATAATATTTCGTTTTTTATTATTTTATTGTGCATTAAGAATTTATTAATTTTGTTTAATTGCTTTAATTGCTTTGATATTAAAAAATTTTTAATTTCTGTTATCCTTTGTGTTTAAAGAAAATCCTTTTTTATATTTCATTATACATTCAGTTTTATTGAAGATAAGGTATAAATCCTGAAAATATGCTTTAAAAAATATTAAAAAAAGAAAATATTGCCTATAGCTAGGGGCATAAGTAATTTCGCAGAAAAGGCAGTTTTGGGTGTTCTAATAAGGAATGTAGTTTTAGAGGAGACGTGTCGCTGAAAATTTCCAAAACCAATTAAAACCTCAAAAAGTTTGAAAATTTGTAAGGCTTCCAGGACTAGACCACTTAGAGCTCGACCTACTAAAAAATCTGCAGAAATTGCTGTTAGGCTCTTAATCACGAGAAACAGCACCTCACGCAAGCCCACATATTACAAAATTGGACGTAACTCGGTGTTATTACTGTAGTTTACGAAAAACGTCTTTAATCATGTTGTCCGTAACCGAATAAGATGACTTTCGCCCGCTGAAGTCGTGTTCAGAGCATACAAACGGCCTACGCATCATTATCAGACAGTCTGTGGAAAGACGCTCAACACACTTGTTGTCAAAAGAAATGAATAACAATAACAAGTCAACAGTAAGGTTCTAGATGTTGCCCGACCGAAATTAAATGAAATAGTAAGGAGCGTGGCATATAAATACAATGACCATTATTTTAACTCTACAGCAGCCTTTGTTTCTAACGCAACAAAAAATCATCCTTGGGTTTGAGAAAACTTGTTTTCCTTGTGAATAGACTTCTTTTCTTTTTTTGTTTTGCCTATTCAGATAAGAATTTTTCTATTTTTCATTTTATTTTATTTTCTTTCTAAGGAATACAAATATTTTATGTGAAATAGCTGAAAAAAAGCCTAAATGTATACACCACAAATTGCTATACATTTACATTTAATACATTTGCATTTAACACTGATGAGTATATTTATGTATGTGTGTGTGTGTGTGTATAAAACACTAACATTACCTCTCGGTAGTTTACAATTTAAAATTCTACTAAAACTTATACTACATGCCACTTTACTGATAAAATGTAAATTAACAAAAAGAGAGGGAGAGACCGAGAGAGAGAGAGAGGTAGAGACCGAGAGAGAGAGAGAGGTAGAGAGAAAAAAATTAAATAAAATAAAACATTCTCTAAGATTTTTTTTTGGTCTATGCATTTATTATATAAACTCTGCTCAATTTTGTTACATTTTTTTTGCGCACACACTAAAAAATGTTTGAAACAGGAAAGAAGAGAGTAACGGGAAACCTCTAACAGCAGCAACAAGCTAAAATGTTTTATAAAACATAAAAACAACAAGCAACAAATTTTTCTCTATACAATACAAATACAAACAACACATACAACACATGAGAACCTAAACAACAATATGCTCTTTTCCATTATACTACTCGTGTATATTTTTTAAATTCACTCTTTCACTTTTACTCACTCCATCATTATATCAGCATAATTTTATTTTCTATTGAGTGTGAGGTGTAATAGTGGTACTGAGTGTGTATGTATGTATGTATGTATGTGTGTTTTTCTGTTGCCTTCGGGGAACTCTTAACACATTGACAAAACAGCCCCAATATATGTATCAAGTAATAATAAACAAGAATTATAGCAACAACAACAACAACAATGGCTTTCTTTAGAAATCTTTAGAGGCTCCTCTTTTTATTCCCTTAACCATTATGCTCTCCCTCTCTTCCTTTGCCTTTGTCTCTTTTTTTGTGACTCTCACATATAATGTGTATATTTTCATTACATTCATTCGTGTCGGTTTTACAGTTTTAATAGCTGCGTTAGTTTGATTTATTTTTCTCTTCTTTACTCTGTTTTTTGTTTGTTTGCTTTGTTTATTTTATTTGTGTTTTTGTTTGGTTTTTTTGATGATTTTTTTTCTGCGCTGCTGTTATTTTTATTTTGTTTTTGTTTTTTCTTTCTGATGTGTCTCTCTCTGTCTCTGCTTTGTATTTTGTTATCTCTATTGTTTGTTTATGTTTTTTTTTATTCAGAGTTTGTATTTGTGTTTTTTGTATGAATGAGTTTTGATTTAATTTGTGTTTGTGTCGGTGTGTGTGTGTGAGTTTTTTTAATATTTTAAATACAAATTACGCCACAGGGCAGGCTTTAAAAAATATTTGTCAGCGAAAAAGAAAGACAAATTTAAGCCGCATAAAACTAATTTAAAATATTTCCGCAGCTAAAGGTAAAAAAAAAGAAAAATAAAAGCAGAGACAGGAAAAATACACTTGGAGTCTATTAATGGACTGGTGTCCGTAGGATTTTGAAAGTTATTGGAAATTTTTAATAGAAAATTCAAAATTACAGCATATTTTCCATAGGACACAACAAAGTTATCGAAAAATTTCTGAGAAAAATATGAAGTTATCGATAATATTCTATAGAAAGCATAAAGTTATCGAAAATTTTCTGTATGAAGTATAAAGCTATCGAAAATTTTCTGCGGGAAATATGGTTATCGAAAACGTTCTATAAAAAATTGCAAAGTTATAGAAAATTGTATGTAGAAAACAGAAAGTTATCGAAAAGTTTCTGTAGTAAATATTAAGTTATCGAAATTTTTTTGTAGAGAATATAGCTATCGAAAACGTTATATAAAAAACAGCTAAAGTTAAAAAAAAGAAAAAAAAAAATAAAAGCAGAGACATGAAAAATACACTTGGAGTCCATTAATGGACTGGTGTCCTTAGGATTTTCAAAGTTATAGGAAATTTTTTATAGAAAATTCAAAATTATCGCATATTTTCCATAGGACACAATTAAGTTATCGAAAATTTTCTGTGGAAAATATGAAGTTATCGATAATATTCTACAGAAAACAAAGTTATCGAAAATTTTCTGTATGAAGTATATAGTTATCGAAAATTGTCTGTGGAAAATATGGTTATCGAACACATTCTATAAAAAATACAAAGTTATAGAAAATTTTGTGCAGAAAATATGAAGTTATCGAAATTTTTTTATATAAAATAGAAAGTTATCGAAAAGTTTCCGTAGAAAATATTAAGTTATCGAAAATTTTTTGTAGAAAATATAGCTATCGATAACGTTATATAGAAAACAGAAAGTTATCGAAAATTTGCCGTAGGAAATATTAAGTTATCGAAAATGGTCTATAGAAAATACAGTTATCGAAAACGTTATATAGAAAACAGAAAGTTATCGAAAATTTTGTGTAGAAAATATTAAGTTATCGAAAACGTTCTATAGAAAATACAAAGTTATCGAAAATATTCTATAAAAATTATAAAGCTATCGAAAATTTTATGTTGAACATAAAGTTATAGAAAACTTTCTGTAGGAAGTATAAAGTTGTCGAAAATTTTCTGTGGAAAATAAAGTTATATAGAAAACAGAAAGTTATCGAAAATATGCCGTAGGAAATATTAAGTTATCGAAAACGTTCTATAGAAAATACAAAGTTATCGAAAACGTTCTATGGAAAATATAAAGTTCTCGAAAATTTTCTATAAAAAATAAAGTTATCGAAAATTTCTATAGAAAATAAAGTTATCGAATATTTTATGTTGAAAATTCGAAGCTATGGAAAGCTTTATGCTGTCAATAGGTGTTGCTTTGTCAACTTGCAAGAGTTAAACAAAATTTTTTTCACTACTTTTGCTACACAAAACTAAACTTTATTTCACTCCAGTGTAAAAGGCAAGTGAATTTTAAATTAAAAATCATGGAATTAAAAAAAAAGTTCTTTAATTAAGAGAAGCAGTAACTAGACTCAAAAAAGTGAAGCCAGCTTTCAGGCTGCATTGCATTTAATTGAGTTTACATTTGATTTTCATAATTTCTACACATGCTTTCTCTAGACAGAATTTGAACTTTTCCATTGAAATTAAAGGCGTTTTTAATGGAATTTTTATTTGCTGCTGTTGCTACTGTTGTTGCTTTTGTTGTGTTGTGGAAATCATGTAACCAGAAAACTGATTTACAATATAAAAGCAAAACTTGCATTTCGTTCTTGTTTTTGTTGGTTTTGCTTTTGCATGTTAAACAAACAAATAAATAAGACCGAGATTTTTTCTTTCTTTCTCTCGGTCTCTCTGACCATAGTTTTATTTTTTTTACTGTCCCCTACATATCAGCTTGCAAAACTAAAAAATTCTGTTGGAGAAATGGATTTATTTCAACTCGCATACACACACAGAGCTACAAATACTCTAACATTTGTATGACTTTAGTCAGGATTGTCGTATACTTTAGACAACAACAACAACCCGTTAAACAAGCCACACAAACTCCTCTCCTAACTAAGTTTTTCTCATGTTTTTTTGGTGTTTCGTTTCATATCGCACGCCAAGCGAAAACTATCAAAAAGGCAACTTGTTTGGCTCGCCGCCGACTAATACAACTGTCAGCTTAGGTAAGGATTAAAAGGTGGCGAGGGGGAGGGGGAAGGTAGGGTCGCCTACTACATGTTTTATAGCAATTTTAAATACTGTGTGATACCAGATTGGAAAAAACTATGGTTTTTAAAGCTTAACAAGTCACTATACAGTCACATAAAAAATTTGTAGCATACAATCTGGAGCATAAGTTAATCGCTTGCCAGCATAGCATATTTTTAGGGGAGGTGACATATTAAAAAAAAATGAAAATTTTAAATTCCCTGCCATGCAAAACACTTGCGAGAGTACGTTTGGGATACAAAAAAAAAAGATCGAAAAACGTTGCAAATCGTATCGTCAAACCACAAAAGATGGGGCTCAAAAGCACTTGCTTTAGCAAGCAGGAGAGCGTAGATGAAAAGGTATTCATTTTAAGAAACATGAATTTGAAAAATATTTTTCAAATAAAAAAAAAACAACAAAAAATCTAAATCCTTTAAACCACAAATACCACCATAATCCCTGCTAATGTTCTAATGCTAAACGGCTCTTTCTCTCTAGCTCTCTCTTTTCTGTATATGTTTTTACCACAATTCTTTTATACACTCTGACCCAAAAGTTTTGCAACTAATTTCAGATTCTATTTTTTTTATTAACAAAGCCGGCATCATTATTATCATGTACGATGTTGTCGTCCTCGTAGTCGTAGTTGTCGTTATTGTATCCTTTGAGCTGTACAAGTGGGTAAAGATAAGGACTCGCGTGTAGTTGCAACATAACCAGCAAACATTGTGGTTTAAAATTTAAGAACGAGAAAAAAAAGAATACTTTTCGCCAAGGGTGCTTCAAGGGAGTGATAGCTCAGGCTTCTTCTGGACGCGAACTTTATATTGGGGAAGGAATCCGGGACACAAGTATTCCGTAAGGGAAAGGAACCACCTTAACATTATACAGCGAGCATGTCTGCGGTGGCAGTTAGATGGGCTACTGATGGGTGTAAACCATTGAAGTTTCCGGGACCAAACTGAATATATCGAATACTTTAACAACATTTAAGACCGGAATACATCAGGATCTTTAGAGAAATGTTCCTCGCCAGTCTTGAGCCAACACACTATCTAAGACGACTTCACTTCTTAAGTTATAAGGAAGGATTCCTCATAGGCAGAGACCAGTGTTATTCAAGATTTCACGCTGAAATCGCTTATGCAAGGCTGTCTTGTAATTCCGATTTACTTTGTTGAAGAGGAAATCCTTAAGGATCTGGATCACGTTTCAAGAAGAGACAGAGAGAGAGGAAGAATGCCGCCTGTTTACAGTCCTGTGTACAAAGCATTTTCTTGTTAAATTGTTTGCTGGGTTATCTGCATCGTGCCATCATACACGTGTGGATTGAAGTATACTCAGAAGGAAAACAGAGGGGACGGAATAGGAATTTAAAACAACTTTTTAGTGTCAGTTTAGTTTAGTTATTCAAAACTTGTCGTTCGTTGGATTATTTTTAGTAAAAAAAAAACAACAACAAAAAATGGAAAAAAGGAATCGAAAAAAGGATATAAAAAAGGATCAAAATATGTACCATGCATGATTCAGTAATAAAAAGCAAATTTTTATGGTCAAATTTTGCATGTATGTATGTATATGGCCCCTACTATTTCTCCCCTTCCTCCCCCTTCTTCGCCTTTGTCTTCCTTTTTTATGTATACTTTTTAGACAGACACTATTAAACATGAAGGGAACAAAAATTTCAAGAATTTTTATGGCATTCCATTGGCAAGGATTAAAAAACCTTTTTTTTTGGCCAACTCAGCAATGTTTCTTAAAGGAAATATGGCCTTAAAAGCTTTGCAATTAAAAGCAAATTTTTAAAGAGAGAAAGAGAGAGTGTTTAAAAAATCTTGCAAAGTGTTAAGCTTTTCATTTCATAGACCTTTGAAGCTTAGATTTGAGCCTTTTTGGAGTGAGGTTTAGCAGCCAGTGTGCCTTAAATTTTTAAAGAAGTTGATGCGCTTCCTTAATGTTCCAAGTCTGTGAGTGTGATAGGGGAGATCACAGTGTATTTGGCCTGCTGTCCTTGATGCACGCCAATAGTCTCAGTGCATTTGCCTGCTGCCATTTTACTTTTAAATATTCCAAAGACTTTTCTTATCCCACTTAAACTCGTGTGGATTGCATGTAGCGCATCCGTATAATCATCAACTCCTTGTCTTCTGTTGCACTTTCGTTAAGTAAGAATCTTCTGTAACATCTGCTCTAATTTTCCCATGAAATGTACAAATTTTCTTTGTCTACCATCTGTAGCCAGTGATGTGTGTCTGTTCTGTTGTTTACATAGGACATTTTAAATTATTTAAAGCGTAGTTATCGCCTCATTCATCTATTTGTGATGATGCTAATGCTGCCGTTGCTGATGTTGCTGCTTGTGTTTAAAGAGCCATTTGTATCATAAACGCTGCTCTCCAACTACCACTCCTAAAGTAGATAGATAACCTTGCACTCCAAACAGTTTTTTCTCATTTTTTTCTCTGTTTTTTAGGTTTTTCCGAAAAAGAATTTTTCCATCATCATATGGAAATTGTTTTGTAAAGTTCATTTTTTTATTGTTCTTGTTGTTGTTGTTGTTATTGCTTGTTGTAATAGTTTATCCCTTATTATTATGTATCCGCACGTTTACGTTTTATGGCACTGCCTTACCATCAACATTTATAAACGACAATGTCAGGAGGCATCATCATCCTGTTACTCAATGTTGCCGTTCGTAAAGTACATACATATATGAAGGGAGGAGAATCATCACGATGTATAAATTTATGAAAGTAAATAAAACATAAAGAAAGGAAGTTAAAGAGAGCATCATAGGGACAGGGGAAGAGGAGATGCGAGAAGTTTTTTAAACAACAAAATTTAAGCTTATGCAGGTAGGTTGGAGTCCATGAAGTCTTTGAACACCTTGTGTTTACGCTGTAAAAAGAAAATTTAAAAGGGACCAGGGAAACGAGGTTGTCCCTACAGAGAGTTGAAATCATTCAATAATCCTCAGCCTACTGTAGGTAACTTTTTCTAGCCAAGAGCCACGGACAGCTACCGTGAAGGTGCTTAATAATCCACAATTCCTCTTAACTCTCCAAAGAAACTGTAGAAATGTGATTGAAAACAATTCTAGTGCCCCGTCAGTGAGCTGGCACCATCATAAGCTGCAAAGATACCTGATACTAGCCTCCAAATGCTCTGCGATCACTACGGTCGATAGCAATCAAATAAATACTGCAGCGGCTTGACTATTGTTATACACGGAGCTGTTCTCTTCTCAATTATTTTACGAAACAACACAGCCATAGCGAATGGACATTCTGATGGGCAGGGGAAGTCCCCCCCAAATTCTTACTTAAGGAGCTGCCTCCCTTCTTAGGTATTTTACTAAACAATACAGTCATACGTAATAACTGGTCTGACAGCTGCCATGTTGATCCTATGATAGGTCATAGACAAAGGAAGTCCTCTGGGGGAAGTCAAGAGAAGTCCTTTAGAAGAAGTTTAGCCTGTTAGGAAGTTTAGCAGTTGTATAAGCCTGCAAGCCCTGCTTTATGCCCACCTTGATATAATAACACTCAGGTATTTGAACAACAACAACAAATTTTAAATGCAGCCTAAAAGTAGGCAACACCCGAATATTCTCTAACTGGCTTCACGAAAAGAGTTATTTTATTGGTAGATTAGTATGGGTGAGAGCAAGTAAGTCTTTTAGAGGAAGTTTAGCCTGTTAGGAAGTATAACAGTTGTATAAGCCTGCAAGCCCTTCTTTATGCCCACCTTGATATAATAACGCTCAGGTATTTGAATTTAAACTTTCTCAACAAATTTTAAATGCAACCTAAAAGTAGGCAACACCCGAATACTCTCTAACTGGCTTCACGACAAGAGTTATTTTATTGGTAGACGGTATGGGTGAGAGCAAGTTTAAGGAACTAAACAACACAGTCATACGTAATAACTGATCGCACAACAGTCGCATAGAGCTAATGATAGGTCATAGACAGAGGAAATCCTCCACGGGAAGTTCCCCAGGAAAAGTCCTTTAAAGGAAGTCTAACCTGTGGAGCTGCAACAGTTGGATAAGCCTGCATGACCCTCTCCATGCTCTTCTTGACATAATAACGCTGAGATATTTCAATTTATATCTTCTCAACAAATTTTAAATGCAGCCTAAAAGTAGGCAACACACGAATACTCTATAACTGGCTTCACGACAAGATGTATTTTATTCGTAGATTGGTATGGGTGAGAGCAAGTTTAAGTAATTCAATGCAATTTTAGGACGTTTTTCACTCTCTATCTCACCACCTCTCTCTGCCTCTTTATTTTCTTTATTTTTACTCTTGTTTTTTTGGGCAATAAGGACAAAATCAACTTGTGTTTGTAGTATGCAAAGCTGGATAATAATGATGATGTGGATGATGATGTGGATGATGATGCTGATGACGATGATGCTGTTTATAATGAAGCTGCTGACGTTGAGTAGGGTTGTGGTTAAAACGAATGAATAAACGGTTGAACGACTGAACGAATGAAAGATAAAATAAAAAAAACGTGGTTAAAAGTGGTTGCAAGTGGATGAATGTGAATGAATGAAATAAAAAGTGGAATGAATGACGGAATGACTGAATGAATAGATGAATTTTTCCGTGTTGCTTAAATTGATGATCCTGTCATTTATTTTGAAACTAATGCTCTGTGGTAGTGGCAGTAGGAGTAGCAACAATTTTGTTGGCATTCTAAAGAGAGAAGTGGGAAGGCAACCGAAAGTTGGGCAGTGGAAAGGGACGAGAGATAAGAAGTTTTTTTTTGGTACACTTTTAATGCTTCATTTAGTTTGTAATGTAATGTTGGTGAAGGTAATTTTTTTTTCTTTTAGGGAGACTGTGATGTATGTAGGTCTGCCTGTATGTAAGCCATTGTATTTGGCCTTAACAAGCTACATTAGCTAAATTGCATTAATGATTGCCTTGTACAAGCAGAAGCAGCAAAAAAAGAACAGCTTCTAGCAGAAGCAATAGATTTTTCTTTTTGTGCTGCTGTTTTTATAAAGAAAAATTAAATTTCATTTTAAAGAAATTAAATAAATACGAGAGAGTTTGGTTAACATTTTTTAGGTTAGTTTAGTTTCAATGGATAGTTTGCTATCACGGCACCCATTATAGCCTTCAGGTGTTGCACAATCAATATTTAGAACATCCATAAACGAAGCACACTTTTTTCTTTGTCTTACTTACCATACTTAATTGGTCATTGCAACCCTTTAGGTCCTGGATATATATACCGACGGCTCTAAACTCGATAATGGGGTTGGGAGCGGTGTCTACTCTGGGAAACTGGCCCTGAATATTTCTCTCCGTCTGTCATACTACTGCAGTGTGTTTCAGGCGGAGGTGATGGCAATTTACCGGGCCGCTCAATGGATCCGCGTCAACGATGCTCCTTTCACTCGCGTCTCGGTCTTCTCTGATAGTCAGGCCGCGATAGGATCTCTATCAGGTTTCGTGATTAACTCTAGGATCGTTAGGGGCGCTTCAGCAGTATCTCTCTGGTGTGGGTCCCCGGGCACAGTGGAATTCCGGGAAACTGTAGGGCCGACGACCTCGCCAGAGCTGGTGCGCTCCTTCCGGAATCCTCTTCTGTTGAATTGGGTATGCCACTTGCCTCGGTCAAGTTGACCATTGCGCGGAGGTTCTTTCGGGACGCCAACCTATCCTGGGTCAATGAGGAGTCCTGCTCCACCGCTAGACTCACCTGGCCCAAGATGGATAGAAGGCGTACCAACCGATTACTTGGGCTTGGTCGTGATGTCATCTCGACTACAGTGGCCGTGCTTACAGGTCATTGCGCCATGGGCAGACACGAGGCAAGAATGAGGCTCCCTTTCAACGACTTCTGCCGTGGATGCAGGCCCACTGAGTGCCCGTCTCTTGCGAGGTGTAGATATAGGTTATTTGGCTTCCCATTCCTTGTTAGCTTAACGGAGCTATCATCTATTGACATCAAGGATATGGCTTCGTTCATCAAACTTTCTGGCTAGTTTTCCAGTGCGGGGTAGTCGTGCTTTTGTTGTGCAGCCCTTGCGCTGACCAACTTCTTCCTTTTGCCTGATTTTGGTGGAATTTGGTTAGTACAGGGACTGTCCAAGTAAGCTTTGTGATATCAGAGCTACCACTCCGATCTAACCTAACCCTTTAGGACGAATTACAAACTAGTGTGTGTGTTTTTGTCAAAAATCCAATGAGAGGAAGTCGCCTGTTGAATATAATTTCTCTGTGGTGTATTATTTCTCTATTGATAGCATTTCCCTATTGAAAAGCATTTCCCTATTGAACAGCATTGTCCTGTTGAATAGCATATCCTTGCTGAATAGCATTTCAGTGTTAAATTCTTAAAAAAAATCCAATTTGGTTTTCCTGTCATATTTTCTTTATAATTTTGTTAGTTTAACAAAAGGAATCGTTAGTTTTTTTTTTACATTCATACTCCCATCTCTGGTGCTGATAAATCTATCGAATTAAGGCGAGTGACATGCATCGCATAATAATGGTGACACAATGTCCGTTTGTTAGAGGTGCTCGAGCCATAAATTTCAAACACTTTTGACCACTTTTATTTCCTTTTTATTTTGGCTTGTCACATAAAAGCAGGAAGAAAGGAGAGCAGCGAGCATAAAAGAGTATTTGTTTTAACACACACCACAAAATGAAAATTTGATTAAAGAACACCCGGATGGACACAGAGATAGAGATACTATATAGAGAGTGAGAGAGAGAGAGAAGACATTTCGTTTGTTTAACAGCCAAGCAACGAGTTGACAAATACGTTTTAGTTCCTAGTTTAGTTCTTTTTCTAAAAATTTTTCCTATTTTTTCTTTGTTTTTCTATGCTTTTCTGCTCTATTTTTGGCTATTTTAGTTGGATTTTTTTCTTTGTTTGTTTTCATTTTCTGTTTAACCTCACTCTCTGTCGTATTTTTGGTTTAGATGTGTGGTAACGTTTCAAGTACATGATGCCCTGACATGTTTAAACAATGTTTTCGTATTGGGTGTGCGTGTGTGTGTATGTTTGTGCATTCTTATGGAGAAGGTCCCATTTATTTTTCTTGTTTTATTTTCGTATTCTTTCTAGTGTCCTGGTTTAATCCAAAGGACTAAACGTTTCCTGTGTGTGGCTCTGTTCAGAGTCCTTGTGTAACTCTGTCTCTAACCACTAGACAAACACAACGAATGATGATGAATTGCTTGTGAAATGTAATGAATGAAACACGAGCGTTGCACATTATAAATGATTTTTTGGCCAAAAATTTTATTTAATTTTCAGATTTCCGGTTTTCGTTTTAAATGTCAACACAATTTATGGTTTTGGGGTCAAAGGTTAGCATACATTTTGCACATGAAATCATAAAAATGGCTTCAAATACCACAAAAAAATAATTGTAAGGGAATGTTACAGGTACCAGGCAGTCCAGATCTCAATTTCTTAAGATGCGAGAGATGGCAATAAGTTCCAAGAGTTCAAAGGAATGTTCTGTATGATTGCTCCGAATTCGGCAAACAGAGCTTAAGTATTTCTTTGCAGACTCACTCCACCCACTGCCTATCTGCAAACTTCATAAGAAGTGTTAATGTCTTGCTGAGTTTCTTTATTGGATTCAATAGATTCGGAATACTTTCGAAAAGAACAACGTTGCCTCAAGTGTTCCCTGTAAGCCTGAAAGTTTTAAAAGCATTACTTAACTTGAAAATTTTTCAAGTGTCCCATAAATATTGGCCTGTACTGTAAAGAGATTAAATATTGATTATGGTATGCTAATAGGCCTAACCACTCTACCTAACCTAACTTTCCCGTTTTAATTACAATTTTTGTGAAGTGTTAGTTAAATATTGGCCTGCACTGTAAATAGATTACATACAAGCTTAAGAGAATCTTATAAAGGAATTTTAATTTGTTGTTCCTTTGCTTATATTGTTGTTGTTGTTTTTTTATTATTTTTTTTATTGGATTTATATTCACATTTTGCCTGCCATAAATTGCCAGACACATACCCAGACTGTTAAAAAAAATCTTATCGATTGAGTAAGTTAAGAAGAGAGACTAGGGCGAGAGAGGAGAGATGGAACAAATGTTCTTTGCCCAGTTAAGTTATGTTTATGGCTCACATGTTTATGGATTTGTGTGTTTAAACATGCAAGTGCTGAGGGAAAGGACAAATAATCCCTTCTTGAAACGAAGAGAGGGAGAGAGAGAGGCAAAGAGAGTTAGAGAGGGAAATAAGGAAAGAATTTAAAAGAGAATATTGCTGAATGGATAAATCAATTAAAATGATTGGTTTTAATTTAAAAAAAAGAAAATAAATCAATCGATAAATACTATAATTTCGATAAATATTTTCGATAATTATTATATTTATTGCACTAATACTATGTACATATTAAAAGAATTTCAATTAATTTAAAATGAAATAAATTTTCTAATTTTTTTCTCATTCCCTTCTCTCTCTCTCTCTATCTCTTTCTCTTTTAGGTAAATATTCTGGTTCTATTTGTTTTGTGCGGAAGTGGATTTTATATTTTGTTGGACCCACACACACATCCATGCTTACATTGTTCGTATAGTATTTTTATAATCATTTTTATTGCCTATGTTTAGGCGCATGGTGAGTGAGTTTTTAAACAGATTATATTGCCTATAATGCGGAAAACGTGTTTAAATAATTGCTTTATATGTAGTAGTGGTTGGGGGGTGGTAGCAAAGTAGGATACGGTCACGTTTATATCTTTTTAATATGCAGGCTGTGTGGATACATACATATTCGGTGAATTAATAAATCTAACATATGAGCAGAGATTTCTTTTTGGAAAAATTCCTATTTTATGGATATAAAAAAAAAAGGATAGGCAATATTAGATAACATAATAACCCTTGCTTTTTGAAGAAATTTATAGTCTTGTGATGCTCACAATGGTAATAAAATAAGACATTAGACTCACAAAGGTTTATAGACTTTTAAGTATAACCAAAGGACTCCATAACACTGTAGGTTTATTAAATCTTTTGTGACGTATGCCGTATGTAAACGTCAATCACTCTGTGCTTTATTTCTTTACTGGCATATCTGAGTATCCTTAGGGTTTTAAGTTCAGAAATACCCTTTAAGGTTAAGATGGTATTAAGAGCTTCTTTCTCGATCCTGAACGGTAGCGGTAAAATGCCCAAAAACACTTTTTTCAACGGTTGGAAGTGTTCTCATTGCTCTGGTCGCAATGCGACTTAAGGCCCTGTCATGCTGATGCATTATTGCGTCTGGGCACTTCTTTATCTTATCTGAAATCATTAGACTCTGGGCGCTTCAGTGTCACACTTGTCTGGGTCCCCGGACACTGTGACATACCGGGAAACTGCAGAGCCGATGAGCTGGCAAGAGCTGGCGCACTATTCCAGGAATCCTGTTCAATCGACTTAAGAATGCCACTTGTCTCGAGCAAATGGCCAGTTTGCGCGGAAATTTATCCGAGACGCCAACCTATTCTGGATCAACGAGGAGTCCTGATAGAAGGCGTACCAACCAGTTACTTGGACTTGGTCGCGGCATCATCTCAATCACAGTGGCCATACTTACAGATCACTGTATTATGGGTAGACACGCGGAAAGAATGCGTCTCCCATTTAACGACTTCTGCCGTGGGTGCAGATGCGCTGAAGAGGACGAGACTGTTGCGAGGTGTAGATATAGGTTATTTGGCTTTCCGACCCTTGTCAGCTTGACGGAACTATCGTCCATTGATGTCAAGGATATAGGCTCGTTTATCAAACTTTCTTGCTGGTTTTCCAGCGCGGGGTAGCCGTGCTTGGGATTTGCAGATCTTGCGATGACCGACCTCTCTCTCCTAGGTTCGGGGGAACTTGGTCAGTACAGGAACTGCGTTCACTTGTGGCGTCACAAGGGCCGCTATGCGAGCTCAAGTGAGCTTTTGGTATGAAGCTACCACACTAACCTAACACCACCACATCTGAACCTAGTGTTTATAGAAACTTTCTCACTAGAACTCCAAGAACAGAAGTCTGGTCTTATGAGCATTGTTAGCTCTAAGGATTCTAGGGAAGTCTACACAGGCAATTCTAAACTTGAAACTATAATAGGCAGTCGAATTTTGTTCGAAGAGTTTCAGGGAGAAGCATTGGCTATAAATAACGCGTATATCTATTCTCTCTAACTGCCAAGCGGCAGTGAAATCTCTTTTGGGAGCTGTCTATGCAGCAACTCTCTTGAGCGAATCTCTTGGCAGTCTTGTGTACTTTGTCAGATTGATATCTCAAAGTGAACTTTTTGGAGCGAACGATGAATGTTTCCTATCGAGTGTAGTGTATATACAGTCTCTTTTCGTTCGCTTTAGGGTACTAAAATGAGTATTTTTTTTTTGTTCTGTTCGTTGAAATTCATTTAATTTCTGCTTATTTTGCCTTTTCAACCAAAACGTGTGCAATTTAATTAAAAAACAAGAGTTTGTATGAGGCAAACACTTCTAATATTTTATTTATTCTAACCAACCCGCCAACCACCATCATTGCATAGAATATGCAGTAGAAGTTTTACAATTTATTGAAATATTTTATTTAAACGAAAATTATTCTCCCGTATTTTGTTTTTAAATTTAATTTCCGCAAAATTATTGTTATTGTGGCTGTTTGTTGCTCATTATAATATTCTAAAAAAAATGGCAACTTCTGGAATGTGTTTTTTGCGTTGTCTAATGTACTAGAAATTCTTATTTAAATAAATACAATATGTCTCGCACAAAAAATTAATTTATTTTTCATTGTTATGGCTTAAAAGTTAAAAACTAAAAAAAATCCGTATTTTTCTAAAAACATTCCAAAAATTTTGCTTAATTTCCCTAAAGTGTGCCACACAGTTTAATGATGAATTTTTCAGATTTTTTTTCATTCTTTTTTTTTGTGTTCTATCACTGAAAACAACAACAACAAATAACACATACATAAGACAAGAAAAAGAGCAGAAATAAGTGTACATATTTCAGCATATTTTACAACAAAACTTTCTAAATAGAGTAGAAATTCCAAAAGTATCTAAGCCTTTGCAATGTGTATGTAAGTATATACTATATGTACACGTGCATGTGTGTTTGTTAAACCCGAATAACCGCAACTTGTTGTTTAAATAGCAAGAAATGCAAAAAAAAACGAAACAAAAATCATTTACCCGAAGTCATACTCAAGCATTGAAATTATTTTACAACGAGCAACGAAACAATATAAAGCAACAACAATAACAAAGAAAAACTTGTTTACAATGTTTACAAAACTCCCACTAATGGCAATACATATTACATAAACAACAGCATTAATATACCTAAATGTGCTGTTTCTATAAGACGAATTGTTTCACACGTTTGTCTCTTGGTATGTGTTTTCCATATAAACAGACGGCCTTAACATTGTGATGCTACACTTTGTTACACACTCACTCTGTATAACTCCATCATGTGTATGTACAGGCAGGGTTAAAAGTTTGTTTACCCTTTTGCATTCGCGAGAGGACACCAACCCGAGTTCAAAATAAATCTTTTTCTTGCATCAATCTTTATATTAGAGAGCTCGGTCAAGGATGTCAGAAAATGAGAGGTGAAAAACCGCTATGTTATGAGCAGAGCACTGACGCATGACAGTCTTTTCCTTCTTCTCAGGCTCACAGCTCCTGCAGAAGTCATTTGTCGGAACGCCAAGTCTTTCGGCATGCCTACCAAAAGGACAGTTGCGCTTAAGAATCGTCACAGTGCGATAGATGGCCATGCGACTTACGGGCAGAAGTGAGTTGTCTATACGTATCCAATACAGTCTAGCAAAATCGTACGTAATTTCCTGTTGCCAACGAGACTGAGCTTCCGCGTAAAACGACTCCACAATATCCAACTTAACTGAGGCAATCCGACTAATCCTATGCCCTGTAATATGACGGAGATTGTGCGATTCTTATCAGTTCTGACCAGCTCAACAGCATTGCATTTTTCAACGATATCCCTATGTCCCGGAACCCATTTAAGAGTCACCTTTGAATGATACAAAATTTCCCTAAAAAATCCTCGTCATTCATGGGCAAGGACGGATGATGTGTGAAAATACGATCGTTAGGGACTAAATTGCAGTCTGGGGATGTTCGAGTAAATCAAGAGATTTTCAGGAAAAATCCCAACACTCAACAAGCATTGCAACGCTTTTAAATTAGCCATGACCTCTGTTTGGAAAACACTCAGGCAATCTGTAGGAAAATTTAATATCGCCTTTAATAAGCCTTAATCAATATACCACAGACCACTCAGGGAACCTGTGGATCTTCAGACCAGAAATAGCTTCGTTAGAATTCTAAAATCGAATGTCGTATTCAAAAAGTTATAAGCAATCATATTATCGACCCTAAAGTGTGTATATATTGGCAGAATAAGATCAGAATTTGAGTACATTGAGAGAGAATTCTTTTATACAAATTTAATACACAAAAAATCCTTAATTTTTGTAAATTATCAACCGGTGTTGCAATACTTTTGTCACTGAGTGTATGCCTTAGTAATTTAGTATGTATTTCTTTTGCTTCGTCTGAGATTTGAGTAAGTGGAAGTTTCAGTTGCAAGCAAAGTAAAGCGAAGGGAGTGTGAGTAAGCGAAAGAGAGTGAAGTGGGAGCAAGAGTTATTTAAATTGAGTTGAGGGAAATTGAAGTCTCTCTGTGTTTGTGTGTGGTTTAAAATTAAATCAGTATTGACATTGTCTTACACAAAAAACACTTTAACTTTATCGTTAAACAACACCTACGTACACATATAAAACGTATTTATTTTTGTGTATACGTGTGTGTTTATATGATTTAAACGAGTTACTCCAAATAACTGTAGATAAATAACGGTATAGAGGGAATTAAAGCATATTTCTTCTTTGTATTACAGTAGTAATGAATACAAATATTTTATTGGTTCTTGAATTGGATGAAAGAAACAAAAAAGTACTTCAAAGGCTTGAAAGAAATTGAATTTTAAACAATTTTATTTAAGAAAATAAAAAAAGTTACAAAGGAATTTGAGGGAAATTTTCCTTTTTTTTTAAGAAAATCGCAAGTTTTTAAGCTGTAGAAAATCTTTAATGGAAAATTGAAAGTTATTGAATCTTTTTGAAATTTCATTTCATTCATTTAAAACCTTTGAAAGTACATATATGTGAAGACAAAGAAATAGAACAGGATGAACAAACTATAAAAGGACAATAGAGAAATTACAGAAATAAAGAGAAGCAAAGATCGAATTACAATAACAAAACTTCATACGACAGTTAGAAAAGAAGGACAACTAACAATTACAAATCAACAGTAAGATTCTAGAAGTTGCCAAAACTAAAATAAATAAAGTGGATACATAAAGCCAATTTATGTTACCTGTTGAAGTAAAAGCTTATATAATATTAAGGCTGTTGTTTAACACACTGGGAAGTTTATTTTTTATACTAAAAGTATTGCGTGTAAAAATTAATCAAGTAAATTGATTGTATCGTTAAAATGAAATACGTAAAGAATTTATTTTCTTTTCTTCTTATTTTCAATTTCTTTTACTTTGAAATAATTCTCGAATCCATAGAAAATATTCGTTTATGTTTTTGGTAAAAACATAAATAACAATGTTCTATAGACCACTCAAAGTTACTGAAAGTTATCGAAAATTTTGTGTAAATTAATTCAAACTATAGAAAGTTTACTATTGAAAACTCTTAAATTAAAAATATTAAGTTAACATTTTTTGTGCAGAATTTAAAGTTATCGAAAATTTAATATAAAAAAATTCATAGCTATCGAAAATCTTGTTTGAAAAATTTTAATTTATCGACAGTTTCTATAGAAAAGTCAAACTTATCCAAAATTTTGAACAGAAAGTTCAAAGTCAGTGAAATATTTCTTAATTTAATGCACAGTTATCGAAAATTTTTCACAAGAAAAATCAAATTTATTGAATAATTTCTGGATATTTAAAAGTTTTCAATAATTCTTCTACATGAAATTGTAAGTTATCGAAAATCTTGCAAAGTTATCGAAAATTTAATATAAAAAAATTCAAAATCTTGTCTAAAGAATTTAAATTTATCGACAATTTCTATAGAAAGTTTTGAACAGAAAGTTCAGAGTTATTGAAATATTTCTTAAAGGAATATAAGCTCATATTTTAAGTCAATTCAGAGTTATCGAAAATTTTTCACAAGAAAACCAGATTTTTTAAAAAATTTCTATGGAAAGTTTCAAGTTCTTAAACCCTATAGAAAATTTAAAAGTTTTCGATAATTTTTCCATAAGAAATTGAAAGTTATCGGAAATTTTCTAAAGTTATCGAACATTAACTTAAGGGATATTAACACATAAAGGCTGAAATTGATAAAACTTTGAATTTTCTACAAAAAATTTTCGATAACTTTGAATTTTCTGTAGAAAAGTTTTGAAAACTGTGTTTTATTTCAAATACTTTGTAGCTATAAATTAATTCAAATTAAAAAAAGTACCAAAGAAGGAGAAATAGTACTTTTTATAATTTATTCAAATGAATTTTTATTATTTTACCGGCATATTTTTTAATGAATTAAATAATATTCTATAAAAAGATTTAAAAAAATCTATTGTCTATTGCTTTATTTTAATATTGAGCAGAGAAAAAAAATCAATAAATTTTTTAAGTACCATTCTTTCCACTCCTTGGTAACGAATAATTGTTGTTGTTCATTTTTTCATAACATTTTTGAAGTCTCATTTCCATTCATTGCCAGCCACTCATATTTTATATTCTTGACTATTCGTTATAATCGTTGTTAATGAATGAATGAATGAACGAATGAATGATTCATTGAAAATGTTGAAAAATTAAAATTTCATTTCAATACACTCGCCGACACAATACAGTACACATTGTGAATGAAATTTGAAACTCTTTTGACTACATTCTTGCCATTGTGCCATAAGTATTTAAGCAGATTGTTAAATGATTATTAAAATTAATTGTACGTTTCATTATTATTTTTCATTTTTATTTGAATTTTTCATCCTTTTTTTTTTGCCAAATAAAATCCATGAACAATAGAACGAAATATTTGGTCAGTCATTCTGGTTCATTTATCTCTATTAAAAAGGCCTTTTTTACAACAAAACCCCCCCCCCCCCCATTCGAATTCAAAATCAAAAAACAACAACAACAAAATCATGTTTTATTCTCTCTGACAGGCAGGAAACAACAACAGCAACAAAAAAAACAACAATAATAATCACGAGTCATTATGTTACAAATAATGAGCATAAGCAGAGAGCAAGAGAAAAAAGAGAGAAGAGTAGTAGAACTTAGTCAAGTAGAAAAAAGAGCAAAAAAAGAACCGTTTTAATTAAATTACAAAAATATTATTCAACAATGTAAACAACAAAGGAAAACGGTAAATTATTTAATAAGCAAAGACCAGATGTGACAGCAAACAACAAACAAGGGGGGGGCAACAAAATCTTTATTAAACGCTCTTAAGCAAAATGATTAAAATAATCGATAAAAGGCATCAAAAAAAGCACTTTTTAAGAATTGGTCCTTAGGTTAGATAAGGTGGTCCCATTTACACCCATTGTGATACTACATATGCAACACGGGGATCAAATATTCCCTAGAGGACACCATCCTGAATCCAAAATAAATATTGCAGCAAGAGCTGGGCCAAGGATGTTGGAAAGTGAGAGATTAAAAACCTCCATCTGTTTTTGACAAGAGCAGGGCATTGACACATGTGATGAGACATATCAGCCTCTTCCTCCTCCTCCTCAGTCCCACAGCTTCTGCACAAGTAATTTGTCGGAATGCTATGTCTTTCGGCATCCCTACCCAAAGGACGGTGGCCTGTGGGAATCGCCATTGTGCGACAGATAGCCATGCGATTTAAGGACAGAAGTAAGTTGGTCCATACGTGTTCACACGAGTCTAGCAAAATCGTAAGTTACTTCCTGTTGCCAACGAGATGGAGCTTCCCCGTTAAACGAGTGTAGAACATCCAAATTAACCGAGGCAATCGGAATACCTAGGCACGTCGAAGACTGCGAGCTACGTACCGGTCCTGACCAGCTTATCAGAATTGTAATTTTCAACGATAACCCCTATAAGAATTGCCTTTGATTGATTCGAAATTTCTCCAAGAAATCCTAGGCATTCGTGAATAAGGACGGACGTAAAAACTACTTTGTTTAGGGACTTAGTCGCAGCCTAGCTGTTCTAGTAAATCAAGAAATTTTCAGGGAAAATCTCGCCACTCAGCATGCATTGATTCGAATGATATAGTCGACCATATTGTGTCTAATGTCTTTCCAGAATGGCAGTATGTTTATAGTCTAGATTGAACTACGAGTCTCAATGCCGCCAACTCAGGCCTCCGCCTTTGTAGGAGGTCAGAGAGGGGCCGATTTTGTGTAGCAAATAATGTCTTAGTTGAAGTGGAACAGAGCTCACTGGTGAGCAGAACAGCTGACTGCCTGCTTAAACTGTCCATCAGTCGGGAATGGTATTTGTGTTTACACACCGTCCACGAGACGTGCATAGAACTATAGAGCAGGGTTGATTCCACCATTGCCCGATGGAACCAGTATGTTATGGATGGTCTGATACCTCAGATATTGTCTACGGTTCTTTTGCACATGTAAATAGTGCTTTCAAGATTTGTTACTTTTCTTTAACGAAATGTCTAGTATTGCCAGCTAATTTTGTATGGCAGTACAAGTTTTTTATACAAACTTTATGACCCCCTTGTATTCTATTTTATTGCTTGCAAATAAAAATTTTGCTGGGTTTTCTTTATATTTGAAATTTACTTTGTGTAATACTGCTTGTGATTGACGGTTTCAAGTATCGCTGCTCATTTGTTATTGTGCTTTAAATATGTATGTATGCTCAGCTTTTATGATAACATGAGTAGCAGATGTATGAGGGCATATTCTCTCACTCTCTCTGGTTCTCTCTCTCTGTCTCTCTCTCTCTTTCATTTGTGTACATAATTAACAAATATTTAATTTATTGATATTGAACATACACACTTAACGGCGTGGTGCGTGTCTAGTGATGATAATAACTGGCAAATAATAAAAGAACAATTGAACAAACAAAAAAAAAAAAACCAGAAAAAATTATTTCATAATTAAAATCTCTTTACTATGGGGGGGCCATATGTTGATTGGTACATACACAACACACATTTGTTTTTTGTCTCTTACTCATTGGTTTTCGTTTGGCACACCATATTATTTCATTTATTTCTTGTTGTTGTTGGTTGGATTGCATTGTTACAAGAACGGGTTTTTGTATAGAGCGGCCATGAATGATGAGAATGAGAAAAACGAACAAATACGAGTATAAGCAACAAGTCTCGGGTAGAAAAATAATTTTATAGAAATGAATGTCTGTGTGTACAGGTGTGTGCGGGTGTTTTCTTTTGGTTGAGTGTTAATCAATTGATAGTACTGAGAGTATAAAAAGAGCATTAAGGTATGCATACAAAAATGTGTGTTCACTCGCTCTGTGTGTGTGCGATGGGTAGAGAGATACATATAAAAACAAAACGATTCATCGTACGTGCATGTGTAAGTATACATGTGCGTATGAGCAAGATTGATTGACAATATTAAGTATACGCTTTAGTGGGTACGGGAATCATTCATTGGCATTGAAAGACAGGCAGAAAATAAATTCGAAAACAAAGAATATTTTCTTTCTTTTTTTTTTTCTTTTTGTAGAATTTACGGAAATAAAAACAAAAGCAAATGAAATTTTCCTTTTTTTTAAATTGATTGCCAGCTGAAGAATGAATGAAATGAATGCGTAAATGAGGATATTTTTTATTCGTTTTTCTTTTTTGCTGGTGACGAAAAGAAAACAATTTCATTAAAAAACACTTGAGTATAATACAGCATAAGAGACAGGAGGACAGAGGCTTCAATTTAACAACTCATTTATAATTTAAATGTTCATTTCTAGAATACAAAGTTATTTTTTCTGTTGTTTTTTTATGGTTTTCTTTTCCTTTTCAACCATTTGTCAATGCAAAAATATTTCAACTGTCATGTAGTGACAGTTAATTTTTTTTTTGCTACGACCCAAAAAAAAAAAAAGAAATCCAAAACTTTTAAAATAATTAAAATTTTTTTATTGAAAGCAAATACATACATATAAAAAATGATTTTTAAAAACTTTGAAATCTTTCGGTTTAATGTTTGCCATTAAACGCCTTTATTTTTAAGCCATAACATCCTAAAAAAAGGAAACAAAAATTTTTATTACTTCTACCACGTTAAGTACCAGGTGTTTGTGACTGTTTTATTATATTTTTTGTTTCACTCTGTCTTTGCTTAACTCGTTAAAAAACTTTTTATTTTATATTCAAATAATCCAAAGAGAAAAAGTAAAGCAAAGTTTTAAATTTTATTAAATCAAATACGGGGTGCTTTGTGCTTTCATCAAAAACCGTAGAACTTTGTATTTGTAAATAAAACAGAAAACGACATTTGAAACGAATCAATCATAAACTTATTAAAGATTACCGCGTTTAAAAAACTTTTTCTTAAAAAAATTCCCAAAGAAATGCTGTAAAGAGTTGTAAGAAAAAAACTTTTTATGCTGATAAGCTGGTAAAAGTTTAAGTTTTTAAAATTTTCTGATGTATACCTTATAATTGAAAGAATAAAATCCTAAATAGGCCTCTAAATGCTAAACGTTTAAGAGGCCAAATAAAAAAAATGATCTTTCCATTGATCTTCTTACCATTTCATATAGAGTTTTAGATTCCAAAATTTTCTTCTAAAAATATGTAAAAAAAGTTCAAAAAAATGGCCCAGAAAAAAGTACCAAAAACACTAATTTTTCAAATTTTTTTTCTAAAAAGATATCACGAAAAACTATCCAACAATAACAATACATAATTTACATAAATTTACCAGGAAAAATACAGAAAGGTAGCAGAAAAAAAGTATTAAAAAAGGTACGAAGAAAAGTATCAAAAATTTACCAAGAAGAAGTCGAAGTCGTTGTTATCTGTTATCTACGGTTTGTGAGAAGTTCGGTTGATATTCTAATGAAAGCAATATTAAAAACAAATACAAAAAAGTGGAGAAAAAAGTACTAAAAACTTTTAAGGAAACTCTTTTCTCAGAGGGCCGATAATGCATACGATTTTCTACCTTCTGATTTTAAACCAATCAATCTGCCTTCGTTGCTGAAAACAATACAGAGAATAGGCGCGCTAAACACACTGAATTTCTGTCTTGGTCCTAACATACATAAAATATTTATGCCGAAACACTGTTGTAATGTACACTGAACGTCTCTTTGAAGCAGGATTTAACTGTAAATCACAAGTTTAAGAGTTAAAGGAAAAAGAGAACAATTTTCTATGTTAATATTTCATACCCTCCTCGTATATATTTCAATGGCTTACCAAGTTATAGCGGTTAATGTCAATACAACAACAACGAAACCATGTTTACAACTATTTGATGAGAAACGTGATTAAAAAACATGAAAAGAAATGGCCACAAAGAAAAAAAATGCAAAGAAAATGCCAGGAAAATATGTTGGAAATTAATTTTCTTTACAACGAAGTTACCAGGACAACAACAATGGCAATAACAATAGCAACAGTAACCAGGATAAAATGTAATAGCAATTTAAATAATCCTACACACCCACTACTCGTTTGCTAGTGATAAAGGAGGCTTATAATAAAACTCCCGCAAGAATTTTAAAAATAAGCTTATTCAAGAGTTTTAAAAATAAAACTCATTCAAGAGTTTTAAAAATTAAAGCTCCCTTAAGAGTTTTTAAAATAAAACTCATTCAAGAGTTTTAAAAATTAAAACTCCCTTAAGAGTTTTTAAAATAAAACTCCCATAAGAGTTTTAAAATAAATTTCAAGAAGAGTTGAACTTTGATATCGATGAGAATTTTAAGATGTTCGACAAATAGTTGATACATTAAACAGGATATCGGAATGGACTAACTTTGAGGCCAGGCTCCTACCTAAAATACGATTTCTTGCCTGAGAACTCTTGTTTTTATATTTTTATTTGTAGCCTAGTGTGTTTTATCTTTTACCCACCCACTGCTCGTTTGCTAGTCTTAAAGGAGGCTTATAATAAAACTCCCGCAAGAGTTTTAAAAATAAAACTCATTCAAGAGTTTTAAAAATTAAAACTCCCTTAAGAGTTTTAAAATAAATTTCAAGAAGATTTGGACCTTGATACCGATGACAATTTTAAGAAGCTCGGCAAATAGTTGAGACACTGCTCGTTTGCTAGTCTTAAAGGAGGCTTATAATAAAACTCCGTCAAGAGTTTTAAAAATAAAACTCATTCAAGAGTTGTAAAAATTAAACCTCCCTTAAGAGTTTTTAAAATAAAACTTGCTCAAGAGCTTTCAAGAAGATTTGGACCTTGATATCGGTGACAATTTTAAGAAGCTCGACAAATAGTTGATATCGAAATTGACTAACTTTGAGGCCAGGCTCCTTCCTAAAATACGATTTCTTGCCTGAGAACTCTTGTTGTTTTTTGTTTTTATTTGTAGCCTAGTGTGTTTTATCTTTTACCTGTCTTATGTTTTATTTCAAAGACGTTGATTAACCTGGAAAAATATTTAATTTATGCACAGTATGATAACACTGTACATACTGAATACACGATTGGCTTAAGGCTGTCTTTCCTATGAATTTATCATCTCTCTCTCTCTAGCAATAGACGTTGAAGCGCAGTTGAAGAGTAAAAGTGCAGCGTAAATGAAAGTGGTATTGCCTTCAGGGTGTTTAATTTTTATTAAGGAGTGTATTTCATTAAGTTAATCATTTTATAATTAGTTTGTCTAACATTTAATATTCTCTACAAAGCAAAACGCACACTTAATTTCCTGTTGCAGAGGAATATGAGGAACAGAAAGAAAATGTGATGGCAAAGGAAAGTGGAAAGTTAAGTAAAGTGTTTTAAAGTTAAAGACTTTGCAAAGAGAGATGCAATTTAAGCAAATACTTTGAAAAATATAAAAAGCTGGCAACCCTTTATAACCTAAAAATCATTTTTAATGGCACACTATGTGTTACGGCATTAAATTTGAAAAATCTCTCAATACTCGTACTAGAGAACAAAAAAAATGGAAAAGAAAATCGCTTTAAAAATTCATAGAATTTTAACTTTGTAATCTCTTTGCCATCCTTCTACCATCCTTTGGTGGCCATCAGGTGTGACCAAAACAGGCGGCAAGAGAAAATAAAGCAACAAAAATGGAATGTAAAAATATGGAGAGATAGAAACCCTGGCCCGGCACAGCAATCAAAACTGTAAATAAACTACGGAGAATAACAAAATTGCTCGGGTACACACTTCAATATGTCAGCAGGTATTACTTAAGCACACACACATACACACTCACGCCCAAAGGACCTATACAGTAGCAGCAGCAGCATCCCGACATATCCTGGCAATACAGTTACAAAATAAATTTCCATTTATAAGTGGAGTTTTGTTTTTTCGAATTCAAAACATATTCTTGCCTAGAGAAAAAAAAAAACGAAAAAGAGTGTGAATCTGGTTACTTTTTTGCTAAAATCTGTGACCATTTGTTGCCAACCATTCGTTTGCACTTCTGAATAACAGTAAAAATAAACTGCAGGTTTTGTTCGTATCGACACCACCACTGCCCTGCCCTGCCTCCCTCCAATACAGATAGTTTTCTAAAATTTTCTATGAATTCTTGTTTATTTTCGATTACGGACGGATGGATGGACGGACGGACGGATAGACACAAGAAATGAAAATGTTTGCCAGTTTGGAAATACTGGCTCTCACTCTCTGCCTGTCTCGAAGGACCCATTTGTTGCAGGATATTGTTTTGTGGCATAGTATTTCTGTTGGTTGCTTGGTTCAATACAAAACATTTTTTTTCTTGTTTTGTTTGTATCCTTTTGTCAGTATTTGTCAGAGATTTGCATTTCTAAATATGAAACCTGGAAATTTAGACTTCAAGGACACTAGATTTCTCTCACAACGAAGAAAAAGAAAAAAGCAAATGAACATTTATAGGTGTTTTAAAATGATTAAATATACTTAAAAAGTCAAATTACAGTCGTTCATATGGTGAGTTTGTAGTTTGCGGCTTTAAAACAAAAGAAAAAAATTTTTGGAAATTTTTGAAAATTATTTGGGAATTCCGGGATTAAACATTTGTACAAATTCGGCACAACCAGTTTTGAGCCCTTCTTCACTTTTTTCTATCTGGTTCATCTGCAGCCTTATTACCACATATGTACATCCTAAATGGCCAGGAAACCATTATAGGGTTACCCTGTATCTGTATAAAAAAGAAAAAAATCGTAAAGTTTTTCTTGCGCACTGAAACGAATCTTGAGCTTATTACCACATACATATGTACATCCTAAATGGCCTGAAAACCAATATAGGGTTACCCTCTATCTGTATAAAAAAGAAAAAAAATTCGTGAAGTTTTTCTTGCACACTGAAACGAATCTTGAGATTATTACCACATACATATGTACATCCTAAATGGCCTGAAAATCAATATAGGGTTACCCTGTATCTGTATAAAAAAGAAAAAAATTCGTGAAGTTTTTCCTGCACACTGAAACGAATCTTGTGCTTATTACCACATACATATGTACATCCTAAATGGCCTGAAAACCAATATAGGGTTACCCTGTATCTGCATAAAAAAGAAAAAATTCGTGAAGTTTTTCTTGCACACTGAAACGAATCTTGAGCTACTGCCCTCAAGGCAGCTTAACTGATCGCTTACATAAATGAATAGTCATATAGGACAGCTGACCGAAGAAGTAGTACTCAGCCCTTATGCCAGCCTCTATCTTCGAATCTTCCGTAAAGATTTTATGAACGCGCGATATTACTGCGGTATAAGTTCCCCGTTTCCTGTTTGAAAAAAGAAAAAAAAAAAAAACAATGAGACCAACGTGTCGAAGTCACATACTCTTGACCATGTACTCCGAGAAAGCCGAATTTGCAACATACGTATGAGCAATTTGACAACCCTTAACTCATGCGCTACGGATGCCGTGGATATATGCCAGTCACTTGTGGCATCACAGCGGCTGAGGTCGTGTAAATAGGGCAGTTATTTATTTGATCGCAGAGGTTAATGCCACATATACACGGCAGTCATTTATGAAGTATGGTTCCCTTGTGTTTTCGTTAACGATGACGACGATGTGTAGTCAGTCGAGCCGAAGTGTAAAGTGCGGTAAAGGTACGCTGCCGTTAAAGGGTTAACAGAGGGAAGCCTAGTTTACGGTGTTGAGGCTAAGAGTGTATTAACTTTTGAGAATTGTCGAGAAAGTTTTTTGAAAATTTCCTTGATATGTGTCCATATCCTAGAGATTGTTATGTTCTGCATGAACATGGAAAAATCATTCTTTATTTTAGGACTTAAGACGTTTTTGCCCTCATCGGGTTATTTTAAAAATTTCAATTTTAGAAGAATTTTTTTTAGAATTGTAAACCAAAAGAAAAATTAATTGTTGCTCGTTTAGGGGTCTTTCACTCTTTAAAACATAAAATTCTTCTACGTCTTCTACTCTTGTTCTCTTCTACGTCTTTGCTACTTTTGCTTCTTCATCATTTTTCTTTTAATTTTTCCCCCCTTTTTTTGAAGCTTTAAGAGCTGCTTCAAATTCCGTTTCATATTCAAGAGTTTTCGGAACAATTTATGCTTTTCGTGCATGAGAATATTACCACCAGTATGGCACTGGCACAGGCACTAGCACATGCATCAAGGCACCAAGTGTGTATGTATATGGGAATTATTACTCACTGACTGGAGACTCACTTAACTTTGTTCAGAATTTAAGTGCCTGCTGTTAAAAACAACACAACAACAACAGCAACAGCAACAACGTTAGCAAAAACCCATGTTTCCTGGTATTGTATTTCATTGTTAAATGAAGCATTAAATACTCACCAACAACTACAACAACAACAACAACATCAACAACTATATCAGCAATAGCAACACATTGGCCTGGTAATTTGAAAACAAAAAAAAAACTTTTTTTGTTTTCTTTTCTGCTGGCATATGTGTTTAAAGCAATAGAGAGAGAGAGAGGGAGAGGGAGAGAGTGAGAGTGAAGTAGCCCCGCTTTAAAGAATCCTAAAACGAGTTGAAAAGAATGAAAACAGAAAATAAAAGTGGCAGGAATAAAAAGCTGCAATAGGAAGCAAAAACAAAAAAAAAAAACCCAAAAGGCAAATGGGAAAGCCAGGAGCTACTGAAACACTATTTGGCCAAGAGTAAATGGTTCGTGTGATTAGGCCAAGTGTGCTGTATGAATTATAATTGCGTTGTAGGAGGTAATTTTGATTTCTAGATTTTAAATAGAATCCTTGAGACAATCCTTTATGCGTAAGGAAACTATTTTAAAAATTTAAGAACGAAAATCTGAAGTATTGGATGTACGAGGGTGTACTCACCAACTGCAGTGATCAACTTCTCTTTCCTACTTAATTGATCATTACAACCCTTTAGTCAGAATTACAACCTAGTTGCTTATACCACCTATGTAGTATGTGTTAATTTTATCCATAAGTGATGGGATCTACCGTTTAACGACAGTTTTTTGTTTTTAGTTTTGGAAAATGCAGTTGAATTCATTGAAAAAGCCTGCAAGAATTTGTCTATTCTAAAAAGCAACAGATCTGGCCACTCCATGATCACAGCAGATCACCCGCTTTGATCAGAATTTACAGTTGGAATCTGTGCATGCATGTGTCTTTACTAAGCACAGACTTACTACCTCAATGGGGCACTTCCATTTCCAGTGTCCTGCATCACCGTAAGGAAGGTGATCAGGACGAAAACATGACTCACTTCTTCTGCGTGCGTTGACGTGAGGAGAATGAAATGACGTGAAATAGGCTGACACTATTGCCCACTCCCTGCGTAGCTGTTCTACATGCACGTGAAGGCTATGAAATGATGTAGAGGAGGATGAAATGATGAATAGAGGCTTATAATTAAGACAACTTAAAAAAGCATCAATGCATTACAAAATATTTTATTTTAATATAAACTTTTAAATTTCTTTTTTAATTAAACTTGTATTCTGATATCTTAAGGAATTCTCCTGACATTTTTCATTATCCGAATCCTCATCATTCGGCAAAGCCATTTCTACGTACTCTATGTTGGCGATGGTGGTGGTGGTGGTGGCGGTGTTGCTGCTAGAGCCAGTTATCCAGTATCAGTATCTGATCGAGATTCTCTACAATCTCACTAAACGTAGGCCTTGCTGTGGAATCAATATGCCAACATTGTCTCATAAGTGTGTAGATATTAACAGAACAGCATGGTGGTTTCTCCATACGTTGACCCGTCATTAGAAAGCGATAAAGTTCTTCGGCAGACATTATATTCGAATAGGGCTGTTCGCCGTAGGTCATGATTTCCCATAATAAGATACCATACGACCAGACATCCGACTGGGAATCATAATATTGTTCATCCAACGATTCAATTGCCATCCATTTGATGGGTAGGAGACCATTGGTAATCTTACGATAGTAATCAGTGTCTTGTATATCACGGGCCAGACCAAAGTCGGCTATCTTCATGACATAATCATCACTGACCAGTACATTACGAGCAGCCAAATCACGATGAATGCACTGAAATTTTAAGAAAATGAAAAAAAAAATGAATATGAATAGAACTAGTCTCTAACTAGAGTCTCGGAAAATCAGGCTTGACTGTAAGGCTTCTTAAGTAAACGGGGTTTTAAAAGCTGTTTTGGCAATTAAACTGTCACTGTGGCAGTCACTGTCACGAAGTCGCCGTGGTCTAGTAGGTAGTGTGTTGGCTTATTAGACGAAAGGCCCGAGTTCGAATCCCAGGTCAGACATCAAAATGAAATATGAAAAAATATTTCTTCGGCGACTTCCTCTCAGCAGATTTCTGGCAAAAACTCTGAGAGTAAAAATTGCCATGAAAAAGCTTCTCAAAAAATCTGTCGTTCGGAGTCGACTTTAAACTGTAGGTCCCGCCACTCATGTATAAAATTAACGCACACAACATGAGTGGTGTTGAGAAGCTAGGCCGTAATCCTGACTGAAGGGTTGTAATGGCCAATAATGTATGTATGTATGTGTGGCAGAGTGTGTATGTATGTAGAATTCTCTGGATCTCGGAAATAAGGCCCAATGCTTATGTAGAGCTAAAGATTATGCGCTCTACATTCAAACGCCTAGAATACGGCAAACTTCGGGAATATTTCGGTTCAAATGAACACGCTGAATAACATAACAAATCAAACCTGTTTTCAATATAAAAAGAATAAGAAAATACTTAACCTTTCTCGAGGCCAAATACTCCATACCCCGGGCTATTTGAAGGGCAAACGATATCAAGTGCTTCTCCGTCAAGTGAGTTTTATCGTTCAAGCATTCACTGCTGCGACCATTCCAATACGTTAGGGGGCGATTCTTTTCCAGAAAATCCTTTAAATTACCATGAGAAGCAAACTCCACAATAACCCACAGGGGACCATTTTGTGTACAGCAGCCCAGCAGATTAATAATGTTACTGTGCTTGCCAATCAGTTTCATCACTTCCATTTCACGTACCAAACTTGTCACATCGGCATCGTTATGTTCCTCTTTAACCATTTTAACCGCCACTATAGAGGTGTCAGAGCTATTGAAGGAGAGTTGAGCCATAACCACAAGGCCAAAGGCACCCTCACCAAGGGTAGAGCCTAAAGACAATTGACAGCGTGGTATCTCCCAATTAGGATCCAAAGGAAATTCGTATTCATTAAAGCCTTGGCGGTTAATATCCGTATTCGAGGTGATGGTTAAGGCAGTGCGTTGTCTTTCAATTTTTATGACAGGAACTTGCAAATCATACGAACTATCCTCGGCAAGGAGAAGAGGTTTGTATACTATAACTTTCTTGGTCCACTGGTAAATGGTATCTATGCGCTGCTTTAAATGCTTTTCACGTTTCAAATTACGCATGACATAGATGATGCCTAAAAGGAATAGTAAAACCACTGCTATGCCTACGGCTATAACGATTACAGATCTTGTTTGCAATGTTGAGACTGTAGGATCATCTGTTTGCAATCCATCCACCACTTTGAGATAGGCACTGGCCACTGAATGCCCTAAGGCATTGACGGCTAAACAAGAATACCAGCCCTCATCTTCATGGGAAACTTTATTGAAATTTAAAATATTTGGCTTATTAGGATCAGTATGCAGTACAACCACATCTTTCGAAGTCAGGCCTTGATAATTGAAGAACTTTGGCAATGATTTCTCCAACTTCTCTATGGACTCGTTTCTGTGGGTGTACTTAAGCCATACTATATGGGCTTCTGAGTCGGAAATCACACGACATTCCAAGCGCGTAGAGCTGTTGGTAAGCACAGTTTGGTTTCGAGGAAACCTGTCACTAAGTAGAGGCCTTGAAGGCAATCGATCGACGACAGTGACGTTAGTGGAGTGTTCTATGCAGCCTAAAGCATTGCACACAGTACATTTATAGATGCCCGTGTCTTTGCTTATAGCATCTCCCATTCCTATGAACCATTTCTTATAGATAACCTTACCTGTAGGGCGTTTTATTTCGGTATTATTAAGCGTCCAGGTAATATTGGGTGTAGGATAACCAGTGGCATCACAAGATAGAATAATAGAACTACCCGAGAGTTCGTACAGTTGATTCACTAATTTATTGAGATGAGTAAAACGAGGAGGCTCTTCCTCAGAATTATTAAAAAGGGCAAGCGAAGCCTTGATTGGTGTTGTACCAGAAGCATTGGTGGCTAGACAAGTATACCAGCCTTGATCCTTGGCTTGGACACGGCGTAGTCGTAAAATATGAGGCTGATCGATGGGGGTTATTTTGTTTAACATATTGGGATTCATTTTGTAATCGAATTCATGATCTTCACTAAGATTTAATTTATCCCTGTGATGAATCCAAACGTAGTTAGTCTGCGAGTCAGCGGCATCAGCACATTGAAACTTGACATTGCTACCTCGCTTGGTGATTATCTTATTACTGAACAGCGAGCCGTTACCAGCCGGTGTAAGACAAGCAAATAAGGCCAGTAAAGCTAGGATTTGATATTTTTTTCTTGTCCTTTTTATATCCATGATTTAAGTGTGTCTTCTATTCTTTGCTTTATTTTTGATTGTTTTTTTTGTTGTTTTTTTTTCGCTATTTGTTGCCTATTATTGTTGATATGTTTCACTTTTCACAGCCACACTTTCACTTGGAACTTGTAACTTCACTTCACTTTACTTTACTTTCATCTTCTTGTGTGATGTTAATTAAACTAAAATGATGTGAAATGAATTATTTTATTGAAATGAATTTCTTCTCTTCTTCGATTTTATTATTATTATTATTCTGGTTGTTATTTTCTTTATATGAGTAATAAGACGTACATATATAATTAACCCTTTCGCTTTGACGCACCTTTACCGCACATTGCAACTTTACACGACAACGCGACTGACAATATATCGTTGTCATCGTTCGCGAAAAAGCAAGTGAATAAATAAATGATTGAAGGGTATATGCGGCGTTAGCTTCTGTGGAGCAATAACAATTATTTATACCATGTTGACTCAAGTGATTGTGCCGTATAAGTACATCATACGCCGCGAAAGGTTTAATAATGTAATTGTGGTTAAACATTTTTATTTTTATTTCAAATACGTTCTTGTTGTTATAATTAAGCAGATATTCATATTTAAGTATATTCTCTATATTGTTAAATATATTTCTAATGAATAATACGTACATAAACAGAAAATTACAAGCTTCTCAATCAACGTAATATGTATTCAAAACAATACATTATTTCCGGCCATGTTGTTCTAATTTTGTTCCGATATTGATTTATTTACTGAATTATATCGACACCTCCGTTCTATAACATTCTAAGTCGAAAAAGTGTGTTTTGAGTTATGAGCTCTCAAAGTTTTCACGCGACATACGACTATATGTGTATTCTAAGTAGATTTTTCCCTATAACAAATTTTGACAGTATTTAAGTTAGAGAACGTAGAATTTAAAAACGCAATAACATTACTTAGAACGTTATAGAATGAAGGCGCCGATATTAGCTTTCGACAATATATATGATTGTATGTTGATTGCAGGTCTTATTACAACATTTTTTTGTGAGTTTTTCTATTGAATTTTATCCAGGAATTTAATCTTTTTTTCCTGTTGTTTTTATTAACAAACTTTAAATTTATTGTTTAACTCAACTGGGTTAACTGAATGGGTTTGTGTCTAGGATAATAGGTTTTTAAAATCGTATCTTCATACACATCACTTCCGATCTGGCTGATCTAGTTTCTAGCATCTGTGTACGTAGTCCTGTTTTTATTTACATACATTTACTGTTTAACACAACTGGGTTTATTGAATGGGTTTGTGTCTAGGATGACATATATTTTTTAATTATTTTTTTATTTCTTAATTATAATACAATTACAAATTATATCTAATTATTATGCTGAAATAACTTAGATCATGCGCTCGGTGTAGTGTAACAGACCAGAGCCTCTGGTGGGAATCGAACCCACGACCCTCACGCTAACAGTCTAGTACACTACCAACTAGGCTACCAGGGCGCCCAATAGATTTTTAAAATCTATCTTCACACATATCACTTCGGATAGCCTGACCTATCTGATCTGACGTCTGTGTATGTCTGATGCGCTTACAAATGGATGATGTGTTTGCATTCTGAGTGTGTAAGCCTCCTTGATGATTAAGACTTTTAAGTGGAACTTTATCAGCCTAGTCATGTTGAAAACATACATATGATTAATAGGACGACCTTGTTTGCGTTGGTAGGTCCACACCAAGGAAGCGCTGTCATCGATTGGTGTGACCAACTGGCGTAGGCGCGCAAGAAGCAGAGGCGCCTGGAAGAATGTGTTACGGAAGGCCGAAATCCGTTAATCGGGTTGTTAATGGCCAATTAAGTAAGCAAGTAAGTTTGCTCCCTA
The DNA here is from genome assembly GCA_930367235.1 of Sarcophaga rosellei. Classification (NCBI taxonomy): domain Eukaryota; kingdom Metazoa; phylum Arthropoda; class Insecta; order Diptera; family Sarcophagidae; genus Sarcophaga; species Sarcophaga rosellei. The sequence goes on along the minus strand of OV884020.1, from coordinate 5,074,040 downwards.
AATGGCTATCCAAATATTATCATATCAGTGATGAATTCATCAGTTATATACCAATGATATCCAGTACACTATTGGTTAGTTAGGTCTTGTATGAGTCATGCTTTTTAATCACTCAAGCAAGTGACTCTTTAGGTGGCTATTTATTCCTTTAGCTAAAGCAAGTTACTGTGGATTCCTTAGGTTTAATGAGTGCGTGACGACCGTGCTGAGGTAGCAATTATAGCAATCACTCATCCCTTAGCTGGCTACTAGGGACTAGTGAAGTAACTACATACTGGTATACAATAGGAGATACATTGACTGCAATGCTTTAGTTTACATTTTATCCCACAATTCGGTAACCTTCTCCTTGAGAAAAAAAACAGTGACCACAGTTTTTTATCGTCTTCTCTTTTGACAATTCAAATGAAAACCACACAAGAATTATTTTCTTATGCCTTCGGTGTAATTTATGAAAATCCCGTCAATTTGATGTCAGTTTTTGTTTTGTTTTTTGCGAAACATTATTTATGCATAAAAGACTGTCATTAATGTGTCATTTATGTGACACAAATTGTCACAAATGTTTTCCCTTATTTTGTTATGATTGTTTTTTTTCGTTTTTTTTTTTTTCTTATTGTTGTTGTAAAAATATTAAGGAAATTCCATTTGTTTTTATTGATTTCTGTGTGTTGTCCTCTGTTTTTATTGTCCAAATGAATCGCACATAATTTATGAATTGAATATTACGGAGAGGAGGCATTTAAATTTATTACCCCAACTACGACTGCAGTACTATTAAATGTCCATTAAATGTCAAAACATGATGGACGGTTTCCTAATGGAAAAACAATTATGAACAGCCCGCACTCCTCTTTACTTAAATGCAATGGACGGACTATTAATCATGAATAGTTTTTTTTCAAAATGAAATCACATTTTTTCATATTTATTGCAGTACAAGAGACAAAACTGATGAGAAGGTATGCGTATTGTCATATTCAACGTTTATTGAAGAATCTACGCAGGCACCGTCCTTGGGCAATCCGTGAAGAAACATGATGCTCCTGTTTCTTCATAATAGAGAGATAGAAACGAGTTTTCTCTAGCGGGTTAATATTTATTAAATATCTTACCAAAAAGGCCTTATCTTAAACGGGTGGAAGCATCGTGAACTGCGTGTCACCCAAATCGACCGTTCGCTGAGTATCTGTCATCTGTCTATCTGAGTATCAGAATTACATATCTTCTCGCCTCCACGTAAGCTGCAGAAATCCGATTGAGATTTTTGCCCAGATGTCAGTCGGCGACTTAACATCATAACGTCACGTAAGGAATCTAGCCACCATGATCACTTTGGGCTTTACTCAGTCGCAGCAGAGAACCCGTGAGTCCTTGCTACATAGCAACCCGATCAGTTAGGCTAGCTACATAGCACCCCCCGATCAATTCTCCCAGCGACTTTGCTCCCGGAATACTACTGTGATCCGGAAGGAGTTCTATCACCAGAGCCATGTTGGGCTTACTTATCCCCAGCAGAGAACCAGTAAGCCTAGCTACATAGCATCCTTCGGTCAATTCTGCCAGCGACTCTGCTTCAGGAATACTACCTGGAAACCAAACACAGACTGTCTTAATCGAGTCCAACGAATCCTATTGTGTTCTTACAGCCTAGAAACACTTGCGGCTTACACCATAGCGATCATATCGCTTTCAGGGCTGCTTGTCAATGTCAATGAAAATAACGTGAGAGAAGCGATAACAATTACGGTCTTAAAAGCCTTCAGGACAGTAAATATCTGCCCTTTGAAAAACCCTGCTGTTTTCTTTCAGTTCGAGACCCTTAGAAAGACCCCAGCATCAGTGCCCCCTTATTCAGTTCCGGTCGAAGTTCAGACAATAGTGTTGGAGGAACCCGTGACTCAGAACTGCTGATATAGCAGGGAGAACTTCTAGAGTACAACACTACGCTTGACGACACCAGATCAACAACAACAACTAATGTCCACGGACGTCAGACCAAGCCAAGCTATGCAGAGAGTTCCTCTGTTTGTAACAGAGGCAGGGTAGTGTGACAGAGTAAGTGAGTGACGAGTTGCCAACCATCTGCACGTGCTTGCAATCTATGCAAAGCTTGTAAAGCGAAAATTCCCATCACTCCTAGCTATGCAGAGAGTTCCTATGCAGTAGGCTTTCTCTGTTTGTAACAGAGGCAGTGTAGTGACAGAGTAAGTGAGTGACGAGCCACATGCTTGCAATCTATGCAAAGCTTGCAAAGCGAATGATCCGATCACTCCAACACTGCTCTGTTCAACTTTCATCTACGAATTCTGGTGAAAGCGAATGATCGATCTCTTGTAATCACTGCTGCCAGCTTAACCCTCTGTTGCAGCAGATCGAGCAGAGAGATACCAATTGAGCATAGAAAATAAAATTGCTGTAAATGCCACAATACATACGGGAAAAGGTGGGTGGCCTGCAGACAGATAAAATATGTCGAGTGGTTAAACCTGCTGTGAATGACTAAGAGTATGGCAATGCTTAGATGCAGTTGGATGATCATTTAAAGCGGCTCTCTGCTCCTTATAGGAGTGAAGATGAAAAATTTTCAGTTCTCCCAGCATCTTTGCTCCAGGAATACTACTGTGATCCGGCAGAAGTTCAATCTCCAGAGCCATGTTGGGCTTACTTATCCCCAGCAGAAAACCAGTGAGCCTAGCTAAATAGCATCCTTCGATCAATTCTGCCATTTCACTCAACGTTTTATAATTTCATTTTAACTAGGAAATGTTAACAACAATAGACCACCACCACCATCACTACGTTTTAAAAAACATACTGACATTCTTATATTCCTCAACTACACTGTCTTTCTGTCTGTCTCTCCGAAAACCGTATTTGATATGCCATGTCATGCCATGCCACTCATGCTCATTCATGTGAATGTCTGTTTCCTATGTTTCCTCTATGCATTTAACCCTTTAAGAGTCTTTCTTCATATTTCGGAGCTTGTTTTTTTTTAAATTTTTGGAGAGGGTTTTTTTAAAGCGGTTTACCGCCCTTATTATTTGTATTTTTTTTTTGTTGAATTTCATTGTTGATTTTAAAATTCTTTTCATATTTCATTTCATAACTTGAAAATATTTTCTAAAAATTCCTTCTCTTTTATTTTGTTTCTTTGCAGGTAAGTGCCAGTATGTTTGCAATAAATTCTTACATCAAATCTAAGGAATAGGAAATGTTGAACAATTTCCTTCTTGAAAAATATTTTGAAGAAATTAAAGAGGAAACATTTCTTCAAAATCTTTTAAAAATCATACACTGTTTTGTAAGTATAAGTTTCCATATTCTCTTGAGTCAATTTAATTGAATTTAAAAAAAGTGTTCTAAGTATCCTTTTGTGCAAGATTTACGGCTTGGTTAACTTGTCAATAATTTGTCTGTCTCCTTAATAACACAAAATTATGCAAATTATTGTTGAATAAATTATACACACACACAGATGGGCAATCAAAATAATTCGATGACAGGGCTTCCTCGATTTGGTGCTTCCAACGGATACAAGGTCGTCCTCTTCGCCGACTTCCGCAGATTCCCGCATCAAATACCCGTCTCGCCGGAGCATCCTCCTCCATTCGAACGACATGGCCGAGCAAGCGCAGCCGCTGGATATTAATACGCTATACAACGTCTACGTCGTTGAGGAGCTCATACAGCTCACTGTTGGATCGGATACGAAAATCATCGCCAACTCGCACTGGACCGAAGATCTTGCGTAGGACTTTTCTCTCAAACACTCTTAAGGCTGCTGCATCTATACTTAATAGGGTCCATACCTCTGTGCCATAAAGAAACACGGGGAGGATGAGCGTCTTGTAGAGTGTTAGTTTTGTCGCACGAGAGAGGTCTTTGCTACTCAATTGCCTATTGAGACCGTAATAACACCTGTTGGCAAGAGTGATCCTGCGCTTCATCTCCAGACTGACATCATTTCTGGTAGTAACGGCGGAGCCAAGATATATGAATTCCTTGACGGTATCAAAAGTATAATTATCGGCCGTAATCAATCAATAATCAATACGCCGCGCGTCTCATATTTCTATGGCGCTGTAAATACTTGTGCAAATACTCTCTCATAATCTCTTAAATAAAACCGAAATTGCAATATAAAGAAATTATTTGTTAAGGTTTTAACTCGTAAACAGCCTTAAACATGGTAACCTTTTGTAATATTTTCTTTCAGTTTCAATTTAATCCTTTTCTGGAACTGCATTGCCCCACTCTACCCAATTCAATAGCACTGTGTTACCATGGCTTGTTCTTCTATTTTATTTTTTAATTCTCATAAATGATTGTATGAATGAATGCATATTAGAGAGAAACCAGAAAACATCTACGCAAAGCCGCTATTATCCTCTCTAAGAGAGTCTTTTATCTAAAGGGATCAACTTTAGATTCCAAGAAATTTTCAAGAAAAATTTCTTTTTCTTTCATTCCATATCTATACCGCGCAACAGGAAACAAGTGCAATGAAAGCAACAAAATTGGATTGAAGCCAAGTGTCATTGAAATGCAAACGTGGTAATTTTTGTATCCAATCTCTATGGGCGGGCAATGAAAAATGAATTCATTCATCGCCATGATAATACACTGACTTTGGTTTGATATGAATAGCTTCAATCTGCTTATGAGCTGCTGAAGACGCTCCATACGACTTCAGAGCAACTGAACAGATCTTTACTTGCTTGCTTAAGTGGTCATTACAATCCTTTATTTAGGATTACAATTTTGCTTCTCACACCATCCACACATTGCATACGTAACATAAAGGGTGATTTTTTAAGAGCTATAGGAAAATATAAAAAAAAAACACACATAAAATTCAGAAAAATTCATGAAATCTTTATTTGAATCGATAGTACGGTCCTTATAATTTAATATTTGAAGATTATTTCATGCAAATGTTGACTGCGACTGTGCCTCAAATGGTACGTACATCCGCTTAGTCCAATTTTGGCATACTCTTTCCAACATTTCGGCCGGTATCTCACGAATATATGCTTCAATGTTGTCTTCCAATGCGTCAATTGAAGCGGGCTTGTCTGTATAGACATGAGCTTTAACATAGCCCCCCACAAAAAATAGTCTAAAGGCGTTAAATTGCACGATCTAGGCGGCCAATTGACCGGTCCCGAACGTGAAATAAAATGTTCACCGAACTCGCCTCTCAATAAGTCCATTGTTACGAGTATTGTGTGGCATGTGGCACCATCTTATTGAAACCACATGTCATGCAAGTCAAGCTCTTGCATTTTGGGCAAAAAAAAGTTGGATATCATCTCACGGTAGCGCTCACCATTCACAGTTACGTTACGATTCGCAGCATCTTTGAAGAAGTACGGTCCAATGAAGCCACCAGCCGCCCATAAACCGCACCAAACTGTGACTTTTTCTGGATGCATTGATAGCTTTTGCAATGCTTCTGGCTGATCGACAATTCTGCTTATTTACGTATCCATTGAGCCAAAACTGAGCTTCGTCGCTGAACACAATTTTTCGATAAAGAAGTGGATCTTCGGTCAACTTTCCAAGAGCCATTTTGATAATAAAATTCAATGATTTGTAAGACGTTTGTAAGACGATTCTTGGTTAAATTATAGACCAAACTGAAGATGTTTGACAGTGAAACAAAACACGAAACGTGCGTGAGCTGTTTAAACCAGTGTTGCCAAAAAGATAATAGCTAAAAAAATCACCCGTTAATTGGTCATTGCAATCCTTTAGTCAGGATTACGACCTAGCTCCATGTTGTATATGTTAATTTTATTCATGTGTTGACATCCATGAGTTTCGGAGTCTACAGTTTAAACATTGACTCCGAACTACAGAGTTTTGAGAAACTTTTTGTGGCAATTTAGTTTTACTCTTAGAATTTTTAGAAATATTTTTCAGCATTTCATTTTGTTCGACGTACATATCTGAGCTGGGATTTGAACCACAGCCTGTTGACGTTTAAAACGTCAACACACTACCTACTAGGCTACGGTGATTTCAATATCCTTACACTTACTGTTCCCGCAGATGCTAAAGCCTCTTTTGTAGCTTTTTTTTCCTACCGGAGGGAATATTATCACTAGTCCAGGCGGTGCTTATTAGAAGCAGTAGGTAGAGTGGAACATATCTGACAATAAAGGTATAAACACATAGACGGCAGACAACAGTTCGGCAGCTCGACAGAAAATTCTGATAACTTTTTTCTGCCATATGCCGACTGCTTAAATTTTTTGAAAGCAGAGCAGAAACTTCAATAATTTTCAAATTTGAATTTATATATTTTTCAGTGTTGTCACTATCGGCTTTTTTATACGCAAAAATAAACTCACTTATGAAAAAACCGCACACACAAAACATTTATCAATTGAATTCAGATACAAAATTGAACCTATAATTCTATTTTATTTATTATGAATACATGGATTGCTTTTTATTTCTTAATTTTAGAATTGTTCTTTCTCTTCAATAATATAAGTATTTTTAACTGTTTTTTTATTATGATTTTATGTTGTATTAGCAGCACTAATTTGCTTTTAGCTGCTCACAAATATAGAAAATAGTTTAATTTTGGCAGGAGCTGCTTAGGTTGTTGTCTTGGCTTTTTCTGTTCTGCCTTCAATATAATCGTTTACATATAAACGTGTGTATTCTATACTTGGCAGCTTTCTGTTGTCTGTCGTCTATGTGTTTATACCTTAAGACGGCCAACTGAAATGTGTTGAGTAGGTTCTGCCGTACCAAAATCTCTTAGGGTTTTCGGCCCTTGGGATACCATTATGCTGACTAGGTCTGTGTGAAATATTCTTTCAATCTGTTAAGTTAGCATACGATTGTTGTGAGTAGTGCCCTGATTACCTCTTTTGCCGTATTGTGTGCCGAGCTGTTGCCCCACACGTCTCTTGTTCTATTTTTTTTTTACCAAAATAGAGTTTCTCTGATCTCTGATTTACGATTTAAATTTGCCAATTAAAATCTGCTATCCTTTTTGGCGACAACCATTTCATATTAATTCAATTTCAATACAATTTCAATTAAATTGCGTTTTACACGCTGAAAGCTCTTAAATTTGTTGCCGCTGTTTTACGGCAATTTAAAATCAAATTCTTTGTAAAAAGAAAATTAAAACTCTTTCCTGTCACACAATTTCCATTTGATTTTAATCCTTCCAATTTGCAAATGAAGAAAGAATCTACTTCAATAAGTATATTTTCCACATCAAAATTCAATTTAAAAATTTCTAAAGAAAAATCTATGTAAACATTGCCACGGGCCATCAACGGCAGAACGGCATAACAGACAAAATTTACAAAACATTTTCATTTAAGAAATTATCTCCTTAAATTCAATGTTTTTTATTTCAATTAAAATTTTTGTCAGTTAAGCTTCTTATTCACTTGAGTCCTTCAAATTATGTTTGAAGGAATACCTACCTTATGAGTAAGTATTTCTCTGCCTCTGTGTGTGTATATGTGTGACGTTTCAAATGAATGAAATTAAAGGAAACCAACCAACAAAACAAAAATAAAAAAGAGAAACCGGAGAGAGAGAGAGGGTGAGATAAAATCTTACATTATAATAGATAACGGTACATATGTATGGGTTCATTCAACTGTATGTGTCTGCTGATAAAAATTCTTCTTCTGACTACAATAAGTACATACATCAGTAATCATAGATAGAGAGCGAGAGAGCAGGAGAGAACATATGCTAGCATTTGATGTTATTGCGGTTTGTCTGTGTATTTTGAAGTGCTGGTAGAGGTAGCATTAGGATGGCACTAAATGGATTTATCAATCTATTTTGAAAGTGCCACGCCTACTTTTCCTATTATTTTTATTTTTGATTCAACTGTTTGATTGATTGGGTAGGTGGGCAGGTAAAATGTTCTGTCAATCTAATTGTATAGACAACCGTAGCCCATGTGTATCCATTGTACTGCCACAGTTTTTCTTTTGTCTGTCATAGGGACCATCCGAAGATTCTAATGTGGTCACTGAGACTTCCTATGTCTATTCTAGATAGACTAGTAAGAGTAACAACAAACGTGTTTCCTTCCCCTACGACATAACGCTGGGCCTATAGCCAAGGGGTGAAGAGTAATTATGACTGCGACAATTGTGCTAAGCGTTTACCATGCGGCTTAAATACTACAGACTTGGTCAGACTTTACTGCACTTGGCTATGCCTGGCTTAAGAAATCTATTCAACGCTTTATTTTGTTTATTCAAAACTTTAATAAAAGTTTTCAAAAATCATATTTTCTTACATTTTTTTACTCTCAAAAATAGTCACGACCCTACTGTTTAACTGTTGCAAAACAGCCATTAAAATAAATCCATAGAAATATATGTATCCATGATGTAATTATGCATACTTTACTATGAGAGTGTGTGTGTGTGCGTGTATTTAAATTTCTACCCGAAGTATTTATTGTAAACAAAACCACAAACATTAAAATCCACAACAGAAAATACCAACTTACCTCTCCTTCTCTCTGTCACTCTCATACACATTTTGTTCTTTCGTATGCTTATGCTCTCTTATCGAAGATGTTTTATTTATAAGGACATATTATTTGCACAAGTATGTGTGTGTTTGTGTGCGTGCTGCATAAAGTACACATTAATTTTGTGTTTACATGCTTGTATTTAATAAATTTAGAGGTGCGTGAGTGTGTGAGCGGGCGTCTGTATTTGCGTTTGTTACGCTGCATTTGTATAAAATTTAATTGACTATTGTTTGAATAATAACAACAACAACAATAACAATAACATGTTTTATATTTGTTGTCTTTCTCTACAAATGAAAATGTTGATTTAATAGACTCGCTCTCTACACTAGAACGGGTGGGAGTATTAGGGGGTGCATTAATGAAATTTAACCATAAAAAGCAGACTTTACCTGAAGACTAGTGTTCTTGGTTAATAATTATGATCTCTTTTTTAAATGTTTATTTTAAAACCAAGGAGTCTCTTTCGCTCTCGTATGTAAATGCTATCGAAGCAACAGAAGTTGTTTATAATTTACACGGTGTTACCATCGGTTTTGAAAGTCCTGCAACAGGATTTTCACAGGATCGATTTTTCAACTCTGTACTGAGTTCAGAACAATATTGTCTCGCAGCAAAGGACACTTGACGCCGTCCAGACTGACCTCTTTATGTACTAGGATGGTTTATCGTGTCGAATTCGTGCCTTGGCTTGATAAGCAAGTCCGTGAATCCTAAATGCGAGACTATATAAGTCAGAAAAATAAAGAAAGCTGTACTGTAATGGTAGGGTTTGATGAGGATTGTTCAATTTTGCTAGCTTAACGTATTGAGGTCGCTATAGTGTAGTAAGCAATGTGTTGTCTTATTATATGCGAAACCCCTCTAACCCCAGCTCAGACTCTCTCGAACAAAATAAAATGTATAGAAAATATTTCTCCGGCGACTTTGTCTACCAGCAGTCTTCTGGCAAAAAGTCTTAAGACTTTAAACTGGAAGGTCGCCGTAGTCTAGTAGGTAGTGTGTTGGCTTATTAGACGTAAAGCCCGGGTTCGTATCTCAGGTCAGATATCAAAACGGAATATGAAAAAAATATATTTCTTCGGCGACTTCCTCTCAGCAGATTTCTGGCAAAAACTCTGAGAGTAAATAAAATTGCCATGAAAAGTTTCTTCAAAATCTGTCGTTCGGAGTCGACGTTAAACTGTAGGTCCCGCCACTCAAGTATAAAATTAAGACACACAACATGAGTGGTGTGAGAAGCAAGACCGTAATCCTGACTGAAGGGTTGTAATGGCCAATTATGTATGTACATATGTATGTACTATGTATGTATATTGTAGTAAGCAATGTGTTGTCTTATTAGATGCGAAACCGTGGTTCTAACCCCAGCTCAAACTCTCTCGAGCAAAAATAAAATGTATAGAAAATATTTCTCCGGCGACTTTGTATACCAGTAGTCTTCTGGCAAAAAGTATTAGGACTTTAAACTGTAGGTCCCGCCACTAATGAGTAAAATTAACACTCCCGACATGGTTGCCTTGAAAAGCTGGGTTATAGTCCTGATTAAAGGGTGTCAACACAGTCTGCCACCAAAACTATGTGAATAGATTCTATGGGCATCTTAAGGTCTCTGCAGGCTTTATGGGACCATGAGTTCGTTTCTTAGCTAATAAGCATCGTCTTGCAGACTTTTGAAAAGCATTTTAAAAGCTTAAATCCTTGAAGGGAAGGGCATTCTAATCTTTATTCTTAACGTAGTATTTAGACGTCCTACGAGGGTGCTTTCGATGGTCCAGGGCCAATGAAGTCTGTACAATACGGTCAATGAAGTCTGCTGTGGGACTTTGATCTCTTGCCAGCGTATTAACAATTCCATTGCAAGCCATTTCGAAGTGATTCGGGTATCGTGAATACCCAAATGTCAGAGTCCTGTCCAAGGACTTGTAAGGTTTCACACATTAAATTTCAATCATGATTTCTATTGAAAACTATTTTTTAAATTTCATTTCCTGTGCTCCATTTTTTTTACTTCGTTTATTAAAGTTTTCTTTTCAGTTTTTTTCTGCTTCTTTGTTATCGCCTCCTTCGTTTTTTTCTTGATAATTTATTTGAAAATAATATTGTTTTTGTTTTTTTTTTTGTGTTTTTTTATATTCATTGTCTCCTATTACTGTTGCTACTACTATGACTGGCACTCCCACAACTACTGCTGCTGTTACCAAATCGTTTAATGATACCCCCCCTCCACCAACTCTTTTAACTCCTGATGCCTGTTCCTTTATCAGACCGACAACTTGTTGTTTCTTCAACATTTGCTGGATGAAATTATTGTTGCTGTTACTGTCGTTCTTAGTGTTGTTCATTGTTGTTGGTGTTGTACATTGATATCCTTTGTTATGGATTTTCATTTCATTTTCCTCCTTTCTATTATTTTTTTCTTTTTTGTATTTTTCCTTCTTTTTTTTCTCCTTTTTTTTATTTTCTTTGTCGTCTTTTCTTGGCGAATGATAAATGCGTTTCGATTCGGTGCTGGGGTAATTGAATACGACAACTGCGACATGTTTTTCGCCTCGCCCCCAATAGTTTTTTTATGGGATTTTAATGTGAAATGAAAATGGAAAAATGGAATAAATGGGAAAGAGAAAGAGTGTTCTCTCTCTCCTCTCTTAATGGAACAATTGAATGTGCTAAACTATCTTTGATTTTAGGTTAGGTTAGATAAGTTGACGGCGGCTCTTAAAGACCACAATTCCCTAGCTTTGACAGCAATCTTTATAATAAAGAGATCGGTCAAGACTAACAAAAATGGGAGGTCAAAAACCTCCGTCTTTTTCAGCAAAAGCAGAGCACTGACACATGAGGTGAAAGAGTGCTTCGTCCTTCTTCCATAGGCTCTAAGCTTCTGCAGAAGTCATTTATCGGAATGCCAAGTATTTCGGCATGCCTACCAGAAGGCCAATGTCGCGTAAGAATCGCCATTGTGCAATGGGTGGCCATGCGACTTAAGAAGGACCATCGATTCTCTTGCCCATACGCGTCCAGCATAGTCTAGCAATATTGCATGTACAAGTTCCACTATAACTCAACCAGCCGAGTCATTTCTCACTCTCGAACTTACCAAATTGGTTTATGTCTGTGCTACTGGTAAATTGATTAGATTAAATGTCAACGTTAACAACAATGTCATTATTATATGGCATTATCAGTGAGTTTTTCATTTTATTTTTAATTAGAAAGTTTAAAACGCATTAAAAATCTATTAAAGATTTCAATTTTCATCAAATATTTTTTTGGAAGCGGTGATAAAAGGGGGCGTAGCGGGAGGGATGTGGCATTTTTCATTTTCATTTGCTTTTTTGCCATTTTCATTTCCTCTGAAATGAAATTAGAAAAACAAAAATAACTGCCAACAATATACTCGGCATTGATATCAACAGGAAGTCAACGCAATGAACACCAGAAAAATGGAATGAAGAAGAAGAGGAAGAAAAATAGATAACATTACCCACAAAATGTTTGTCATTAGAAATACCAACGCATGCACACAGTAACACAGTGACACATAGCGACATAGCGACACAGTGATACTGTATTTGTGTGGAGTGATACACAAAGAATGAAAATACAAGGGAATGATAGCGAACTGGTTGGTGTCTTTACTAGTTTAGCAGCTAGGGATTGATAACAATTTTTTGTTTTCTTCCTACATTTGGAAAGGATATACATACATACATAATTGGGCATTACAACCCTTCAGTCAGGATTACGGCCTAGCTTCTCACACAAAGGATATACACACTCAATTAAATATCTAAGTTTGATTCTTGACTCTCAAAAACTTGGCTGGGGCTACAACTTAGTTGAGCAGGCTTTTAAAGCAACCTGTTTTTCTCCTACTGCTACAGTGTTGCACATTTCACAACGACATGGTTCGCCGATGGCTATCGAACCCCTAATCATTCTTTTGGAGTTGTCTTCTAGTGGACTGAGAGAGAGAGAGTGAGAAAATTTTCATTGTAATTTTATTTGACTCTCTCAGCAGTTTTCCGGCAAAGACTCTGAGAGTATGTGGTCGAAAGACAACTTCGAGATATTACAAGTTGTCATTTGTAATGGTTAACTTCCCTTCTCTGAGTTTGAAATTTGCTGGTTTATGACTGTCTCCCAGAAGAAGAAGAGGAAGAAAAAACCCAGTGTTTGTTGTCAATGTAATCACTATGAAATCATTTTGGATCTCTGTGGTGGCAATAGACGAAAAACTCTATAAATAGAAGAAAATCATTTTAAAACATATTTTAAGGGGCATTAGAAGAGAGTAATAGAAGGGACGAAATGTATCTCTTAATGGGTAATGTTTTCTTTTGAAACATTTAATAACCCCTGCTGTGCTACATACACACAACAACATTAAAGCAGTAACAACAACAACAATAATATCCTTAAACTTTTGTCGAAAGGATAATGTAACGAAATGTATTTGTTTATGAAATAGAGAGAGAGAGAGAAGGAAGAGGAAGAGTAAAGGGGAAAGAGAATAGTTTGTATCTTTGAATGCGTAATTTTTTTTTATTTTGTCAATTCAATTTCAAATTCTTAAGATTTCATTTCCGTTTTTTTTCTTAATGGAATTAACATTTCGATAATTTCTCTTCAAGTCCTTTTTTTATCCTAAAAGTCCTTCAAATAAGTGAAAGTTTTCTTAAATTGCTTTTACCTTTTAAGTCACATTTTTTCAGAGTTAAAAAGCCAAAAAACCATGGCATACTTTCTATTGTAACAGTCATTTCCATTGCCAACTTTTAGGAGTAAAATGTTTTCGTAAATGAAAAGCAATGCCTTAAATCTCTTACAATTACTTCCGTTACATTAATTCCTTTATACTTACTGGCACAACATTTTAACGTATCATGGATTTTTACTAATGCCAGCAAAATACTTTTCACTCTCTCTAGAAAAGAGAGAGAAGATAAAAGGAATCAAACCTCTCAACGGAAGTGGTTTTTAATACGTTTTAAATTGGTTTCCTTTAGCAATTTTTGTGTAAATAATCCTTTGGTAATTGCTGCATAAGTTAGAAAATGTCCTTTGGGAACTAAATTAAACGAGAGAGAGAGAGAGAGAAAAAAAATATAGTGAGAGAGAGAGACAGGGCTTCTTAACTTGTAATTCGTAAAGCATATTTTAATGGTAAATTAACATTACTGAAGCATACTTTTAGGTCCGAATGTGTTTTCTTTTTATTTGAAGAGAATTAACACTCAAGCCTCAATTACGCTGATATGAGCTCAATTTACAGTGATGAAAGCCTCTTTAGTGAGCCAGTTAAGCCTTAAAGTATCATATTGCATCAGAATATCGCACTAATCTTGTTCGGTCATATTGTTTAATGAATGTTTACGCCCGCAGTCGTCGTATTCCAGTAGGTAGTGCGTAGGTTCTTAAGACGTGAACCCATGGATCAAACCGCAGCAAAAGCATATTGAAACGAAGGAAAATTGAAAAAATATTGCTGCCGCGCGGCTTCGAAAGCAAGCAGTATTCTGGCAAAAACTGCCATGAAAAGTTTCTCAGAAAGTAAAGAAATCTTTCGTTCGGAATCGGTCCGCCATTCATGGGTAAAAATTAAAAAAAAAAAAAAGAAACGCACACACCACACATGGGTGATGTGAGGAGCTAGGTTGTTATCCTGACAAAAGAGTTGTAATGAGCAATAGATGAGTAACAGATGGTCATATGTACGGTCTCTACGAAGACTGTACAAGCTATTGAGGAGTAACTTAATAGGCTTTAAATATCTCGCAAGATGACCTAAGGGCTTAAGGGGCTTTAGGCCCTTCTTAGCTTTGGTAAATAAAGTTTACCTAGCATATTAAGATGTCATGAACAATTTTCTTTCCATATGAACTTTCAAAGCTTTTAAAGCTTATTTTAAAAGCCTATTAAAATTCTTTACAAACTTTTTAATTTCAAGTCGTGTTTGTGTTTTTACAGACTTTATGCAGTTTTGTCGCTTGTCGTCGCTATAGTCCAATTAGATAAGTTTGTCAAAAAGAAAGTTACAAACGAGAGAAGGAGAGAAAAAAGCGAAAGAGACGCGGAGAAAAGTTTCTTAGTTTTTCTAGCTTTCAAACTAAATTTCAAAAGACTTTTTAGCACTATAAAGACGGAGTTTTTCGTTTGTTTCCTTTTTTTCCACTTAATCTGCGAAGAAGAAACCAAAAGGATTATTTCATTTCTATTTATTTCATTTAAAGAAAGAAAAGGGGGAGAACAAGATGGCAGAGGAGGGGGAGAATATATACAAGCCTTGATTATAAATAAATTTTCTATAAAAAGATTTTAATTTTTATTTTATTTCACATTCTTTATACATACCAAGAGAATTTTAATTTTTTTTTTGTAGTTTTCTTCCTATGACAACAAATTTTATTTATTTTATTTCTCTGTCTCCCTCTCCCTCTCTCTCTTATTCTTTTTCTTTCTCTCTATCTTTTTGATGTGTTTTTGTATATAAGAAAACTTTATCATCCTCATACAATATGTAGTTTTAAGGCTCTATTAATATATTTGAAATCCACTTTATTTTACTCATACTCTACGACTCTCTCTCCCTCTCTTTCTCTCTCTACATGTTCTCTATTTACTTCCTTTTCTTGTTGTTGCTTATTTGTAAATATTTTTATAAATTTTATTTTTCTATAACTTTGTATATACAGGGTGTCTACTCGTTTAGATAGCTCTTCCAATAAACTAAAGGGTTAGCCATTTAGCCACTCTGTGGAGTTCTTATAATATTTCAGTTTTTTTTTTGGCAACACTTTACACGACGCCATAAACAGGATCTTTTGTAGACCCTATGATTTCCAGATGTTTGGCTAGGGTTAGGTTAGGTCGAAGTGGTAGCTCTGATATCACAAAGCTCACTTGAGTACGCATAGCGACCCGTTGTGATGCCACGGGTGAACGCAGTCCCTGTACTAACCAAGTTCCACCAAAATCTGGGAAAAGGAGGAAGTTGGTCAGCGCAAGGGGTGCACAACAAAAGCACGACTACCCCGCACTGGAAAACCAGCCAGAAAGTTTGATGAACGAAGCTATATCCTTGATGTCAATAGATGATAGCTCCGTTAAGGGAATGGGGAGCCAAATAACCTATATCTACACCTAGCAAGAGACGGCCACTGGCAGAGAAAGTGAACAACTCCTCTTCCTCAGTGGACCTGCATCCACGGCAAAAGTCGTTGAAAGGGAGCCTCATTCTTTCCGCGTGTCTACCCATGACGCAATGGCCTGTAAGCACGGCCACTGTAGTCGAGATGACATCACGACCAAGACCAAGTAATCGGTTGGTACGCCTTCTATCCATCTTGGGCCAGGTGAGTCTAGCGGTGGAGCAGGACTCCTCATTGACACAGGATAGGTTGGCGTCCCGAAAGAACCTCCGCGCAATGGTCAACTTGACCGAGGCAAGTGGCATACCCAATTCAACAGAAGAGGATTCCGGAAGGAGCGCACCAGCTCTGGCGAGCTCGTCTGCCCTACAGTTTCTCGGAATTCCACTGTGTCCGGGTACCCACACCAGAGAGATACTGGCTTGGGACTACTCTACATTCCCAATATCCTTTAAACCAATTAGCCTCAGATCACTCATGTCGGATGCCATTAGGAAAACTGTAGACAACTATAAAAGATGTGGCAACATTGAAAAGGGTGACACAGGTTCCTATGGAAAGCCATGCCGGAGTCTTTGGACGCCAAGAAGGACGTTTCAGAAGGTTATAGAATAGAAGAGTGGAGTATCCGCCTTTTCCGTTGTGTAGACCTTTGTCTATCCTTCTCAGTTTTTGCGTATGTTTCCTCAAGTCGAGTGTATAGGGCCTCTGCCCCCACCCCTTCTATCTAACGTCCTGTTTATGACCTCATAAGCAGTGTCATCTAATGCGACCTCCATATCAGGATATCGCTGGCTTTTTCACATTCAAGTACTCTTGAATGGTTTCCACTAAATCTACAAAAGTTGTCGCAGCATTATCACAGGCTGCTCAAAAAGTGGGGTTCTTTCAGTGAATACAAGGAGTGTGGTTCCGTTCATTGGTTATTACAAATCTTCAGTTAGGATTACGATCTAGCGTCTCACACCATCCATCTTGTTTGTGTTAATTTTACCCATGAGTGACGAGACCTACAGTTTAACCCTTTGACGGACGCTGACGTCTATAGACGTCATAACAAGGGTTTCTGGGGGGGCATGACGTGTATACACGTCATAAATTGTTTCCTTCATAAAATACATTCTTGCTTTTGAAACCCTGAAATGGCGAACTCTTTACGAAACGAAAACCTCTTTTGATAGAAACCACTTCAGTTGTCTTGCGTTTAAGAGAAAAACTATGTTTTCTTAAGCAAGTTTATCTCACCCCCTTTACTCTCTCACACTCTCCTTACACTTTAAGCATGTATGTGTATGTGTGTGTGTGTGTGTGTTAAAGTCTTATAAAAATAGATGAGGATGATGATGACGATGCGGATGCTGATGACGACTTTGCTTAAAGAAAACAGTATTTGCCCGGTTAAACAAACCATGAAGCAAAAGACAACAACAACAACAACATACAACACACAACTACAGCTACAACCAACAACTACAAATACATTTACAAATACCGTGAAACGAAATAAAAACTACGAGTGAAGATGGCAGTTTGAAACAGTCATGCTGCGTCTGCTGCTGCTGCTGCTGCTGCTGCTGCCTGTAATCAACCATAAACTGTTGTGCTGAAGACAATTTTTATACGAAATCATTGCGAAAAGAAATCTTTTAAGGAAAACAGAAAGAAAAAGAAAAAAAATGAAGAAAAACTTGTGGAAAATCTAAACAAAACATACAACACAGAATCCAAACAAATCGAACAGAAACGAACAAATATGGCAATAAATTGTAAAAATCTCTATAAAAAGAGTACAAAAAAAGAAAGAGAAGAAAAGCCGAAGCAAAAGTAAAAGCCAAGAAAAGAAAAAATCAATAGAAATGCATTGAAGCGAAAAATATCAAATGAATGCCATCATCGTCATCATCGTCAGCATCAGCATCAGATTGTTGCTACAAAACTATGTATGTGTGGTGGCTTACAAGCCAAGTAAGCCATTAAACAATACTAATCATGCAACCTATACAATCAATCTCAAGCAGTTGTGCGTGCTCAAAAATAAAGGTTTAAAAAGTAATTCAGAATTTTTTTTGAGTGCAATTTTGTCAGTGCCTCCTCTGTAACCTACGGAGAGAGTTTCATTAGAACTTCAGGCATAAAAATTCAAATTTAATATTCCACTGAGAAGCTAGCATGGACTGAAATCTAACATGAGCAATTTATGACCCGCAATCGCCGTAGTCTAGTAGGTAGTGTGTTGGTTTATTAGACACGAGACCGTAGTTCAAATCCCAACCCAGACATTTCGATCCAAGTGTATGATGCACAGGTCATTATTTACTTAATTAGTCATTACAACTCTTTAGTCAGGATCACAGCCTATCACCCATGATGTGTGTGTTAATTTTTTTCACAGATTTCTTTGCCCGAAGATTGCTGAGGGGAAGTCGCCGAAAGAAATATTGAACTAGACTTTGAACTACAGGGCATTACCTACTTAATAAGTCATTACAACTCTTTAGTCAGGATCACAACCTAGCAACAATGATGTGTATGTTAATTTTTTCACAAATGGCAGGACCTACAGTTTCAAGTCGACTCTGAACGCCACTGCATTTCGATTTACTTTACAGAGTTGTTTGCCAGAAGATTGCTGAGGGGAAGTCGCCTGAACGACATTGCATTTCGATTCACTTAATAGAGTTCTTTGCTCGAAGATTGCTGAGGGGAAGTCGACTTTGAACTACAGGGCATTACCTACTCCATAAGTCATTACAACTCTTTAGTCAGGATCACAACCTAGCACCCCATGATGTATGTGTTAATTTTTTTCACAAATGTCGGGACCTACAGTTTCAAGTCGACTCTGAACGACATTGCGTTTCGATTCACTTTACAGAGTTCTTTGCCCGAAGATTGCTGAGGGGAAGTCGCCGAAAGAAATATTGAATTAGACTTTGAACTACAGGCTCTCACTTCACATTTGCTTTATATAATAAGACTAGCAGTACCCAGCGCGCGTTGCTGCGGCGCCAACTAAAATAAATTTGTAGGAAAGACATTACACGAATATCCAATTAATTTTGAATCATTTTATTGAGTTTGTTTCCCGTTGTCCAGATGTCTCACTTCTCGTTGTTCAAATTATTCATGCGTACGGGTCTTAGCGGCATGTACTCGAAGATCTGATTCTGAGGCCCGTAATGTTCTTTTCGATCAATTGCTTGTCATTCATTTTGAATAATTATCAGTGGCGCGATCTATCGGAAATTAATCGCACCAACTTATAAAACTTCGTCGGCTCATGAGCAGCAACTTTGCTAAAGATCATAACATGATCAAATGCACAGTTTACGATTTAGTTCATTTTGAGTAATTTTCAGTGGCGCCACCTGTCGGAAATTGGTCATACCAACTTAGAAACCTTCGTCCGATATCGACCCTACGATCTTACCCACCAAATTTTATTCGTCTACGATCAATATGTACCTAAATATTCAATTTTAACGATTTGCCACGCCCTCTTAACATTTAGGGATATGAAAAATAGATGTTGTCCTATTCTCAGACCTACCCGATATGCAAACAAAATTTAATGAAAATCGGTCTATCCATTTCGCAGGAGTTTAACCACTAACACCGTGACACGAGAATTTTATATATTAGATTGAAACTTAAGGGCGTATATGAAAGACGCTTAGTTTAGATTTTGTTCCTGTTTAAGTTTGGAGTTTTCCTTAAAAATAGATCCTTAAAGATTTTAAAAGTATTTTTTTTTTTACAAGAAACTCAACATTTTCCTGCTGACTCCTAATGTGTGACGAGCACAAAAACAGAAGAAAAAAATTATTTTTTGTTTTAAAACATATCCATCCAGTCTGAGGAGAAAATGTCCTTTTAAGTAGTAAATGAAATCAATTTAATGCCTATCTGCCTACATTTAGAATCACAAGGACTTGGTTGGCAATCTATTGTCATAATGACCCTGTCATGTTGTGCACAAAACAACAAACTTACTGCTTGACTGGCATTTAAGATTCTGTTGAGTTGACAAAATTATTTCAAATTGGATTTCAAGGAATTCAAGGATTTCATTTTGCTCACACTCCTTCATTCATTCATTCATGCAATCATTTATTCATTCATTGTTTTAAGTTGACAAATTTGTTATTGTTCTTGTTGTTGTTGTTGTCGTTATCATTGTTTTGTTAATTTATAATGTTTATTACATTAAAATAATTATAAATTTTGTTTACTACTCCTTCCCCCCCCCCCTCCTCACCATCTCCTATCTACAGGCCTCTTCCAAAAAAGGTACAACAGTGTAGTAATGTTGAGATGAAATGAGCAGCAACATCTCAGGTACAAAACCCTAGAAGAGCACTTGTGTGTGTGTGTCTGTCTCTATGGATGTGGTTGTGTATGCCTTTTAAACTGTAAATGCAGCATAAATTTACTTACACACACACGCGCCTACATACACAGACATTATTTGTTTCAATTAAAATGAAAATAATTGTGTTTCCTGTTTAAGAGAAGGCAGAGAGAGAGAGAGGCACTCACACACTTTTGTTGCTTAAATTTTGAATTCTCATAATATGTCACAGCAATTTTAAAGCTTAAAAGATGCCCCTTTTCTTTGTTACAGTTAGAATGTGGGAGTACTTCCCATTTTTGAATGGAATTCCTCTTCTCCTCGTTAGATCCACAGTTCTGGCAGAAATCTTTTGAGGAAATACCTTCCAATAGCCCAGTGGACTGTGAGAATAGCAATCGTGCAGTAGATGATCATACGATTCAAGGTGAATCCAGGAGGGTCTAGAAATGTTGTAAATATGGCCCCATGTTGCCAATCCAGCTAAAAGGAAATGGACAATTATAACACTGGCAAAGCACAGCCGCAGCTAAATACTATCATAGTAGATCCCTTTATGAGTCCATCAAACGTTTACTAAACAA
This sequence comes from Sarcophaga rosellei, assembly GCA_930367235.1. NCBI lineage: Eukaryota > Metazoa > Arthropoda > Insecta > Diptera > Sarcophagidae > Sarcophaga > Sarcophaga rosellei. The sequence continues at coordinate 5,053,409 of OV884020.1, read as the reverse complement.
AAGAAACATCAAGAAGATATTACAACTAGAAATTTGGACTCAACTTTACAGTGAATTGCTTGCTGTTCCTTCGTCATTTGCGCCCCATTCTAAATGACATCTCCATCCTTCTCTGTCCACATTAAAATGTTGTAAGGCGAGGTACTAGAATAGATCCGTCGCAGTCTAGTAATGAAGTGTGTTGGCTTATTAGATGCGAGGACGTGGTTCAAAACCCAGCGCAGACAATTAATTAAGTACTTTACTAGCTGCTGTAACACTGCTGAAAGAGCGACAATCATTTATGAGGTCCAGGTTGAGAAACCAGGCAATTAAGTTTTCTTCATTGGAATCGCGCAATATTTGAAACTGTATTGCCCCTGTCCTAGAAGTCGCCGTAGTCTAGTAGGTAGTGTGTTCGCTTATTAGACGTAAAAACCCGGGTTCGAGCCCTAGGCCAGACATCAAAACGAAATATGAAAAAGTTGAAATTTCTGTGGCGACTTCCTCTCAGCAGATTTCTGGCAAAAACTCCGAGAGTGAATAAAATTGCCATGAAAAAGTTTCTCAAAATCTGTCGTTCGGAGTCGACGGTAAACTGTATGTCCCGCCACTCAAGTATAAAATTAAGACACACAACAAGAGTGGTGTGAGAAGCTAGGCCGTAATACTGACTGAAGGGCTGTAATGGCCAATTATGTTATGTATGTATGTATGTATTGCCCCTATCCTCCCCACACTGTATTATTTATAATTACAGGATGCCAGTAACAAATATCCTTTCATTTCCTTTGTGTAATTCATCACCTCTATGGTGTTGCCATTGTTTCAAAACGATTCCCTAATTAATTACGATTTTGGTTAGGCTTCTTAAAAAAATTTCTCTTTTCAATATTTTTTTCGTTTCAACAATTTTGCTGGGTTATCCTAAGCCATTCAAGTCTTCTGAAGAATATTTTTCATATAAAATTCTGCCCAAAAACTTTTAATTGCATTATCAATAAACAAAAAACAACAACAACAACAAAAAAATGAAAATAAACTGAAAAGAAAGGAACACAGAACAAATTGAAGGGTTTCATAAAAGAAATTCTAATCAAATTATTTACAGAGCATACTTATATGGAGGGCATACTATGTAAATAAAAACACATACTCGCTGTGAGAAAGAGAGAGAGAGAGAGAGAGTGGGACACAACACATACTCAACAAAAATATTATGAAAGTGGGTGTAAATTTCATGTCATAAAATTTTGAGGCATAACTTAAAGGGACAACATAGGGAGAGAGAAAGAGCAAGCGATATAGAGATAGAGGGAGTGGGTATATAAGTATGTATTGTAATGAAAATCATTTTAACATCCGCTCTCTCGGTTAATAAAACAAAAACAAAAGATTTCTAAAATGTTTTAAAAGCCACAACATGTATTACAATATAATAATATATATGAGCAACAACAACAACAATAACGACAATAATACCAAACAATAACAAACAACAATTATGTTAATGACAAAAACAACCACAAACATTATGAACGACACACATACACAGCTAAGTATACAAACAATTATTCAGTCAATGTTGGAGCTCCAAAGGAGTTTGGCAACAAAGTGTTGTTGCCTTTAGAGGCTGCATAAGCATTGGAATTATGAATAGCTTGTCATAGATTTGTTACTCGTTTTAAAATTTTTGTGTTGCATGGTTAGTTGAAGATTTAGGTTTAGGTTTAGGTCGAAGTGGTAGCTCTGATATCACAAAGATCACTTGAGCACGCATAGTGGCCCGTTGTGATGCCACGGGTGAACGCAGTCCCTGTACTAACCAAGTTCTACCAAAATCAGGGAAAAGGAGGAAGTTGGTCAGCGCAAGGGCTGCACAACAAAAGCATGACTACCCCGCACTGGAAAACCAGCCAGAAAGTTTGATGAACGAAGCTATGTCCTTGATGTCAATAGATGATAGCTCCGTTAAGCTAACAAGGAATGGGGAGCCAAATAACCTATATCTACACCTAGCAAGAGACGGGCACTGGCATCTTGGTGAACAACAGTCTCCTCTTCCTCAGTGGACCTACAGCCACGGCAGAAGTCGTTGAAAGGGAGCCTCATTCTTTCCGCGTGTCTACCCATGACGCAATGACCTGTAAGCACGGCCACTGTAGTCGAGATGACATCACGACCAAGACCAAGTAATTGGTTGGTACGCCTTCTATCCATCTTGGGCCAGGTGAGTCTAGCGGTGGAGCAGGACTCCTCATTGACCCAGGATAGGTTGGCGTCCCGAAAGAACCTCCGCGCAATGGTCAACTTGACTGAGGCAAGTGGCATACCCAATTCAACAGAAAAGGATTCCGGAAGGAGCGCACCAGCTCTGGCGAGCTCGTCGGCCCTACAGTTTCCCGGAATTCCACTGTGGCCGGGGACCCACACCAGAGAGATACTGGTGAAGCGCCCCGAGAGAAGGTCGAGACAGTGGCGACATTCTTATCGCGGCCTGACTATCAGAGAAGATCGAGACGCGAGTGAAAGGAGCATCGTTGACGAGGATCCATTGAGCGGCCCGGTAAATTGCCATCACCTCCGCCTGAAACACACTGCAGTAGATGATGGTGTGTCACATTACTAGAGCGTTTCGGCATGCCCGCCAAAAAGGACAGTGGTCCGTATACGCTTAAAGATTACTTCAACTTCTGACTCTCTTGAACCAAGTACGAATTCGACCTTAAATCAAGAAAAAAAAAATGCTTAAACCAAATACATGATGAGATCACTTTGATCCCAAAAAGGCTTAAATCGCGCTATCATCAACAGTTTTGTACTTGGCTGATTCGGGCTTGATTCAACTCTTTTGTACTTGATTCAAGCCAAACCGTACTTACCGTACTATTGTGACCGATATGGATTGATTCAAGCCCGGATGGCTTTTTTTGAGTGTAAGAATCGTTATTGTGCAATGGATGGCCATGCTACTTAAGGATTGAGTTGGTCCTACTACTTGCCCATAGGTATCCAGCAGAGTCTAGTAATACTATTTTTACCCCTCTGCCGCCAATGAGATTATGGTTCCATAAGTGTCCAGCAGAGTCTAGTAATGCTGTTTGTGCCCTTCTGCCGCCAACGTGATTAAGGTTCTATAAGTGTCCAGCAGAGTCTAGTAATGCTGTTTGTACCCTTCTGCCGCCAACGAGATTAAGCTTCCACGTAAAATAAGTGCACAATATCGGAATACCTATGTCCTGTAGTATGTCGAAGATTACGAGTCCTGTACCGGCCCTGGCCAACTCATCATCAATGCAATTTCCAATGATGTCCTTATGCTGCGGAACCCATATTAGAGTTACATTTGAATGATCAGAAATTTCCCTAAAAAATCCTCGGCATTCGTGGGCAAGGACGAATCTTGATGGTTGGATTGTTAGTGATTTAATTTCAGCCTGAAGGTTCACGACACAAGACAATCAAGAGAAGAGGGAAAATCCTGTACTCCGCAAGCATTGCGTGGCTTTCAATATTACCATGACCTCAAATATACATACCTCTGCTTATGTTACCTTAGTATGCTTATGACCTTTTTGGTACTTATTTTTAGAAGCTTCCCGTTAAGCTGTCACTCAATTTAATTTCTAATCAAAAATATCCATTTTCGGTGAATTTATTTTATGAATGAAAACATATTTTCACTGAATTGTTTTCATATTTTAAGGATTATGAGAAAAATATTTTTTTCTATCAACTTAATGGCAAAATCATGTTTAAATTATAACTGACAGGCTAGAGAAAAAAATTTGATTGTTCAAATTGGTTCAATTGCAAATATAATGGCAATAACAAATAACTGTAAACTAATATGTTGAACGTATGCAGAATACGTCAATGCATAAGTATTTGAAAGAGAATTTCGCTGCTCAATTATTCAAAAATTTTTTGATTAGAAAAAAATATTTTTTAAATTTGTTTCACCGACTGAATTATTCTAGAATTGCTTGCGCTTAACTAAGCAAATAAAATTTATCACATATACATATTTTTTGTTGTCGTTTTGTCGTTGCTATTGTGTTTTTTTTGTTTTTTTAGGATACTCAACTCCATTTACTGTTCATGCATCATTATTTTCATTTTTCATTACCGAAATTGCTTATGACAGACAAGTTAATATACAGAATTGTAATAAAAGCCAAAAACTAATTCCCTCTCTCTCTCTCTCTGCTACTATCACTCTGTTGCTGTTCTCTTTGAATATACATATAATAAATTTATAATAACAGTTATTTAAAAAAGAAAAAAAGAAGAAGAAACTCTACTAAGTAATGGATTGTAATTCATATTTCAAACACTTTACAACACGAAACCAAAGATAAATGACGCTCTGGACTAAAGAGAGAAAAAGAAAGTGTTGAAAAGAGAGAGTCAGTCCAACTGTGAAAAATACTCATGTAATCATAGTCATCAAAGCTCATCATGCCATCATCACCATCATCATCCTTTTTATCATCGTCTTTTGCTTTTTAAAAAATATGGCATTATTATTGTGTATGTAAGTATGCATGTGTATGCTCGTACGTATGCATTAGTATACATGAGTGTATACCAGAAGTAATAAAGAAAATTGCCAGAGAGATGAAATAATTTTTAGTAACAATTTTTATATCATTTTCTCATAAAAAAAACGGATTCTTTCTTTTATTTTCTCTCTTTGATTTTATTGTAAGACTTCTTCTCTACTTTTGTGTAAGTACGAGTGTGTATGTGTCTGTGTGTGTTAGAGTATTCTATTTGCTGTTTTTTAATAATCGGATTATGAATGATCTGAAAATGATGATGATGATGATGGCGATAACAAACTACACACGTAAACCACAATAATAACACATGCATACATACATACACAGATTTTTGCTTAAAATTACAGGAAAAGGAAATAATAATAATGCTTGCAATTGCAATTATAATTGTACCGTGAATAAATGTAAAATAATTAAAGAGAGCAAGAGAGAGAGAGACCGAGCAAGAGAAAGGTTTGGAGAATAAATTAAAATGTAATGGAGAGTGCTCTTGTTATGCAATTCCAATAAAGTACTGCACTCAAGTGCTCTATTAGCGTGCTTACTTAATTCGTCATTAACAATTTATATAGGATTTCGTCCTTCCAGGCTCCTTACTGCTGCTTGCAGCATACCCTACCAAGACCACGTAGAGCAGAATTCCAAGCTATAAAACTGCACAGATCTACGCACCTAGATTGCTTACTTAATTGTTTATTAACAATCCGTTTATAAGATTTCGTCCTTCCGGGCTCCTTACTGCTGCTTGCAGCACACCCTACCAAGACCACGTAGACAAGAATTCCAAGCTATAAAACTGCATAGATCTATGCACCTAATATCCTTACTTAATTGCATATTAACTATTCGTTTATCGGATTTCGTCCTTCCGGGCTCCTCACTGCTTCTTGCAGCACACTCTACCATAACCACGTAGAGCAGAATTCTACGCACAGAAGCTCCAGTTTTTTTTTCCAGAAGTTGTCTTGCGGATATACTAGGCATCCCTTTCCCTCTTCAACTGCTCCTTTGATGGTTTGTTTTTTGCTCAGCCATTATAGAGGTATTGGACGAAGTATAGCAGCATAGTTCTGTGGATAACCTAAGTTCCTTGCAATGGCTTTCTTGTAGAAATAGAAACCAACCGTCTCCCTTAACAACAGCTCTATGACGTTCTGTTTGTAGTTCAGCCCGTATAGTAATAGTATACGATCTATAAAGACACAATTCAGTGGGTAATGGGAGCAGTGCCAGTTTCCTCCAATGGCCTTCTCGTAGAAGTAGAAACTAACCGTCTCGCTCAACAACAGCTCTCGCCTCAACAAGCGCACTATAATGTTTTGTTTATAGTTCAGCCCTTATAGTAGTATTGGACGAACTAGAGGCATAATTTAGTGGCCCTCCTAACTTAATTGGACGAACTGTAACGGTAAAATCCTGAGGATAATCTCTGGAGTTAGTAGTCGCTGCAGTCTAGTAGTTAGTGTCTTCGCTTATTAAACGAAAAGCTCGCGTTCGAGCCCCAGGCCAGACATCAAAACGAAATATGAAAAAAATGAAATTTCTGCGGTGACATCCTCTCAGCAGATTTCTGGCAAAAATTCTGAGAGTAAATAAACCTGTCATGAAAAAGTTTCTCTAAATCTGTCGTTAAACTGTAGGTCCCGCCACTCAAGTATAAAAAATTAAGGCACACAACATGAGTGATGTAATTATCTAGGCCCTAATCCTGACTGGAGGGTTGTAATGGCCAATTATGTATGTATGTATGTATGTAACGGTAAAATCCTGAGGATAATCTATGGACTGAAGCTCATGTCCCCTTCAGTGGCCTTCCTCCACGAATAGAATAGGTAACTATCGCCTTTAACAATTGCATAAGCCCCCTAGCTTTCTTGAGAGCTCTCTTCAATTGTTTTATAATTTTCTTGTTAAAACTCAGCTTTTTTTTCAACAACATAATGCTGAGATATTAAGATCTACCAGTGATTTTCCTGTTGTTGTCATCCAAAGATAGTAATAGACCGGCAGTTCCATTTGAAGGGACTACTCTCACGTGTCTGCCTTTCAGTTGGCTACAGACTTTCTTTAAGAACATTTTATTTTCTGTTCTTCCTAGTAGGTTACCTTCCCTTAGTTAATTATTATATACTTTAAAACTCTCTGGATTGCAATTAAAATAACTCACGTTTCGATACTTTTTTGTGAAATCCAATAAAAATCGTGTTTAAAGTATAAAATTTCGAAGAAAGGAAATTTATTTTTGGTAGAGGTTCGTTCTATAAATTGAAAAGAATTTGCAACTCAAGTTGCATTACTTTGGATAGACTTGTATTGGGTGGCTAACATGTCTCTCGAAATGTGTGGAAATGGTTTACAAAAATTCGTAATTTTTATGGCAACAGTAGCAGCTTTAAATGTAAGTACTGTCAATAGTTCTGTCTTAAACAATCTACTAACGGTTTTCTGCTTAACGTTTTAGGCATTCATCAATTTCCGACCATGTGAAGCCAGTTTGCTATCTGAATTGACTACGGAGCTAATAGGAACCGATTTAGATGCCGTTTTACAATTGGTTGTACATCTCAAGGACATACAAAAGACTTTAGATCCGTTAATAGAACTCTTGAAAACCTTAATACCGCTTTTAAGCCAAGTTTCCAAGGTATTGGGCATTGTAGGCAAGATTTTATAAGAAAAATAAAAAAATTTAATGTAAAAACAAATTCCATACAAAATAAAAAAAAAATGTCTGAAAACTAAGTCCTTTGACCCCCAGGTATTTTGGTTATTAAATAATCCTCCATATCGAATATATCATAGGCGTGACGAAAGTCTTCAAACAATATGTTATGCGTGTGGGAAGTATCCATTTCAACAAGCATTCGTTCCACCACTTTTAGGATCTGCTTGGAGGTCCACATTTCCGCAAATAGTTTGTGCACAATGAAAATTAAATCTTCTTCCGTAATAATGCCATTCTTATCACGATCATACATATTGAAGAGAACTAAAAAGCACAACAACAAAAAAAATAATAAATCTCCTCCTCCATCTATTTTGTATATAAAATAGTTACGCCCACTTTTTAATTTCTTCTCCTTCCAAGCCTGCTTTTGTTCCGGTTTCATCTGTTCTGGAATCACCTCAAAATTACTCAAATATTTGGCAAAATCGACAAATTTCAAATGCTTCTTCGTTTCAAACATGGACGTCAAAATGACCGATAACAAGGGATTATTATGTAGGCGTGGCAAGGATAGAAAATAACGTTTTTTCAAATGATTAGGCGGATATTTATAGGATTCTTTACCCAGATTTAGAAAACATCTGTACAAATGATTGATTTGTCCGGGTTTCACTGCCAAGGAAAAAAAATCCAAAAAAGTTTTTTAATTTAAAAAACTGACATTCCAAGTCCATTCTCTATTGCTGTACTTACGTGTGGTAGAGTCTCGTAATATTTTCAATTGATCCTCGGGAATGCGTAACTGCTCTTCGTTGCTAGGTATCCGCTGACGGCAGCACAAACAGCATTTCGAACCCATTTTCTCTGGGGAATACTTTCCCTTCCGTATGTCTGGCTGCTCTTGACATTTAGTTTCTAAAAAATTAAAATTTTCAAATGAAATTTTCAAAAAAACAGGGTGAGTGCAGGCAGAGTGCTTCATTAGAAGCAAAATCGACAGAGTGATTCTTATTCGAATTAATTTTCAACTTTTTCAAGGCGGGTGCTGTGTATACATGCTAATCACTTGGTTCATCACAGAGGCTGGGCCACAGCACAGTGCTTTCCTGCTACCAACACAGCTCTCTGCTTTAATAAAAGATCAGAGAAGAGCCATTTGAGTGCACCAAATAATGTCCGGGTGGAGTGGATGAGAGTAGCCTAGTGATCAGGACAGCTAACTGCCTGTGTCGTAGCTAACTTAGCGTAAATGTTTCTCTTCTATTCTGTATTGTAGCCGACTTTTTGAAGCCAAGCCGTATTCAAATTGTATTCAAATGGCATGCAAATGTTGTTGTCTTCTCTTGCCAATACAATTTGAATGTTGCTGTTGACAATTGTGTTTTAAGGATAATGTTATACAGAGTTTTAGTTGTTACCGTTGTTGTTGTTGTTGTTATTGTTATTATTGCTACTAACATTGTCATCATTGATACTGATGCTCATTTTTTGTTTTCCTGTTGCTATTGGGCGCTCATCGAAGTGGTTATAGTGACTGGCAGTGTTCATTATTAGCTGTTAAAAGGCATTCATAACCATACTCACAGAGAATGAAAGCTACAGGCAGAGAGAGTGAAAGAGAGAGAGAGAGAAAGAAAAATGGCAGGCAAGTGTTGTACAACTGCATAGTGGGAAGATAATGCCTCCGGGGGACATATCGCCACTTGAACATTCTCAAAAAGTGACATATGACAGGCACTCCAGTCATAATATTTAACAAAATGGTACAGCCACAGCCACAATACATATGTATGTATGTATGTGCGAGTGTTATAGTTTAATAGTTAAATACTATCAGGCATATCCAGCCCTGGCTAACGATTACTGCTGCTTCCCACACATGCATTCATTCATTCATTCATTCATTCATTTTGTCTGTGTCATGTATTCTATACTGCCTTACCGCATGGACTACTTACACTTCATAAAATTTTATGAAGTTGTTCAACATTGAATATCAACCATGCAATCAACCAACCAAACAACCGAACAACATATTGAAATTGAAAAATTTTGTTCGGCGTTTTTTTCTCTTTCGTCGTTGTAGGCAACACATGTTGTATGGCTCCTCCACCGCCACCGCTAACGCCACCTCCCTCCCCCTCGCGCCGCTTATGGCCTTTTACAATGGTGGCTAAAAGGCCTGTCTATCATTGGTTTTTTGTCGTTTGTAGTTGGCATTTACACACATACGTCCACACACACACACTATATTTACGATTTGGTTGAATCCGTTTTTCCACTTTGGCTATTTTGAATTACGCGTACATGTACCACAACTTATATGGGTGAGTGTATGTAGTATGGCTGCTCTCTTATCAACACATGCTTTAATTTACAATAATTGTGATTTAAACAATAGCCCGGGAAATTGCAAAAAAAAAAACTTCAACTTAAATTTCGTGAATCTTTTTATTGGTAAAAAAGGGGAGAGGATCCTTCCCCCAAAACTGCATTTTATAAGCTATAATAATCTAAAACTGATACTCAAGTTTATTCCTTCCGCACGATCACATATTCTAGCAGATTATCCTCGATTTCCCACTCTTTTCTAGTTAGATCTCTCCTTCTTCCACTTCTTTCAATACGCGGATGATTGAACATAAAATAGGAAAAGTGGGAGGTTGTGGGTATATTAGGAACATGGACATACATCACGTAGTCATACATAGGCTCTCTGATCTTCTAGGCGGAAGTCATAGCTATTCTCATGGAGGTAGTTGCTGAATATATAGTGATCTCCTCCTACTGTCTGCCACACTGCCGTGAAGTATTATGGGAAACCCATATAAACTTCTTAATATGTTCCTGAATGCTGCCTATATCTACGTAAAATGGCTAATGAATTCCTGGAAGAGCACTGAGCTGGAGATTAGAAAAAGATTTTTCACTCCAAATTCCTTAATTCCTGGATAGAAGAGAGGACACATTCGGCGGACATTCTGTTCTGATGTGTGTGAAGATAGATTTTAAAATCTATCTCTCCATGTTAGCTAACAGAGCTCTGTTATGTTATTAACGGAACTCTGTTAAATAATTAATTTAAGACAGGAAAAGAAAAACAGGAAAAATTAATTAAATTCCTTTGTAAAATAAGAAAAAAAAGCATAAGTTGATAAAGGTGTGAGGGACGGTGTGAGGGACGGTGTGAGGGACGATCTGAGGAACGGTGTGAGTCCCACAAAAGGACTTACAGTGGATTTTAAAATCTGAAATCTGAGAAAATTTCAAAATCTACTATGGAAACACGCTCTGTTAAAGGTTCTGGCGATTGGATTAGTTAAAGGGACGTACAATGCTTTAAAAACAATTATTTTGTCCGCCCACTCAGTCGTGTTTTCCCACAATATTGATTTATTTATTGGAGTACAATAGCTTTCCGAAATGTGTGATTATCTGTTAATTGTAGTTCTTATTACGCAATATTTTGTAACAGTGATTCACTATAGGACTTATTTTTATCAACTTATGCTTTTTTTTCTTATTTTACAAAGGAATTTAATTAATTTTCCCTGTTTTTCTTTTCCAGTCTTAAATTAATTATTTAACAGAGTTCCGTTAATAACATAACAGAGCTCTGTTAGCTAACATGGAGAGATAGATTTTAAAATCTATCTTCATACACATTCTGTTCTGGACATTCTATTTATTGTTCTTGTTCGATATATTCTACTGCCCTTAACCTATATTGTGTGTCCCTATAACTTACTTATTTGCTTAATTGATCATTACCATCCTTTAGTCAGGATTACAACCTATCTTCTCACATCACCCATGTTGCGTGTGAATACTCCGAACTACTTTTCATGGCAATTTTATTTTACTCTTGAGAGTTTTTGCCAGAAGACTGCTAAGAGAAAGTTGCTGTAACAAGTTTTTGTTTGAATTGAATTCTGTTTGAGATGTGTTGACATGGGGGTTGAACCACGGGCCTGGAACCTATTGCCATGACAAATGTCAGCATGTAGTAATTCGGTGTCATAGAAAGGAAGGGTTCCAAATACTCTGATGATCCATTCTCCTTATCACAGAATCTAAATATGATACTTGAGACAATCCCTACTCTGAACAAGAGTTCTGTGAGTCTACCGTGCCTGCCTACAATCGCCGTACTGCTCAGGTTTGGTCTAATGCATGGCCCAAACCACTTTTCATCAAACTGCTGAGATTGCATCAAACTGCTTTGGTTTGTTAAGAGTTTCTCTCACTCTCCGTCTTTTTTTCCTGGGTATACGCTCCAAACCTCTTATTACAATACACAGATATGTTCTGGACCTATCAGTGGAGTAAAAGCTCTCCTCTTTGCGATCAAGTCCTTCTGTTCTTTGGAATCCAGCGCAGGGGATCCTGTTTTCCTGTCTAGCTGATATAGATTGCCTGGACAGACTCAGACGACTAGAAGTCGCCGTGGTCTAGTAGGTAGTGTGTTGGCTTTTTAGACGAAAAGCCCGAGTTCGACCTGGGGGTCAGACATCAAAACGAAAATATGAAAAAAAATATTTCTTCGGCGACTTCCTCTCAGCAGATTTCTGGCAAAAACTCTGAGAGTAAAAATTGCCATGAAAAGCTTCTCAAAAATTTGTCGTTCGGAGTCGACTTTAAACTGTAGGTCCCGCCACTCATGTATAAAATTAACGCACACAACTTGAGTGGTGTTGAGAAGCTAGGCCGTAATCCTGACTGAAGGGTTGTAATGGCCAATTATGTTATGTATGGACAGACTCTATACTGTTCTCAAGTTAACCTTATATGGACCGAGTAGTCCGATTGTAGACTGATTATAGGCCTCCAGTAATAATAATAACAAGGGCGTGGGAGGGAGCGATTTAATTGTTCCGCCATTGCTATGTCTGAATGCCTATCAATATTGAATAGTGTTATTAAAAATATCCTTTCTATCGATGTTTTCTATTATAGTCGATCCCCCCTTATGCTCTCCTTCCCTCCCTCCCCCCACTTTTGTAATTACCATGTAAAACAGAGTAAAGTGTAAAGAAAGTAATCAATGCGGGATTATTTTCATTTAATTTATGCCATAAATTATTACCTGCTTGCCTCTGCCACCATATTTTTCGGTGTGGTATAAATGCACTTTAGAATTATTCACGATTTGAATAAAACATTCATTATTCAGGCATTACAATGGCTTATGGAAAATCCCCTCTCCTTCCCTCTTTGGCAGCCGAAATATGCCACACGGAAACATGTTACAAGCAACACATAGACTTTTGCATTAAAGGTGTGTGCATGCATATAACGGTTAATATTTTTGTTTGGGAAAAAAAGGATCTTATCTTTGCTATGGGTATGGTAACAGTTACGGTTATAACAGTGTTTATAGCGGGACTTTAAAAATGCTCGGTAGCATCATTTGCTGCTGCTGTCGGTGGTGGTGAAGAAAAATGTTGGTAACAAAAATTGGGGAATAATTTTCATTATTTATGTATTCCTTAACCATCATGACAACAGGTAATGCAGCACAGCAACATTATTTATTACTGGCCCATATACTACGTATGTATGTATATGTACGTAGTGGAATATAAACGTCAAACAGACAAACAGGCAGTTAGACAGACGTATTTCTACTGGTTAGACAACAAAAAAAAATAAAAATTTTGGGAAATGTTGCTGCTGCACTACGAATGCAAGAAAATTGCTGTGTTCTCTGCAGTTCAGTTAATGTCTGTCAGTCTCCATGTACTGCAGCGGTGTTGCTCAATAAAACCATGTTGCAGCTAAAGCTTAAGGGAATAAGGAACCTTAAGCTGGATACCTTAGTCGAAATGAAAAATAAAAGCAATATTTGAAGTATTTTTAGTATACCAAACGGCTTGGTATACAAAATTGAAACAAATTTCCAGGAACTTTTAATGGGTACCCAGAAAAGTACTTTTTTTCAAAAGCCAAACGGCTGGTTTTATTGGAACAAATTTATAAAAATACCTTTCCAAGTACTTTTAAAGGGTACACAGAAAAGTACTTTTAAAAATGTACTCAGTGTTGCTCTGCATAGTAAAAAAAAATTTAGGCACTTTCTATAAAAGTACTTTTACACGAACTTTTACAGGGTACGCAGAAAAGTACTTTTAAAACAAGGTTTTAGTGTTGCTCTACACAGTGAAAAAAAATTGAGGCACTTTCTATAAAAGTACTTTTACAGGTACTTTTAGAGGGGACCCAGAAAGGTACTTTAAAAAAAGTACTTAGTGTTGCTCTGCACAGTAAAAAAATTTAGAGACTTTCGGGGGTACCAAATCTGCAATAAGGACCTGTACAGGGTAGGCATAATCAATACTAACTCCTGCCGATTCTGCTGCCAGGAAGACAGAAGTACATGCGACACTTGATCTCCACCATCTGCCACCACCTCTGTAACTAGCTTAACTTATCACACTACCCTCGTATCGGCATATGGTGAAAAACTGCTAAAAAAAATATAAAATTAAAGCAAAACTTTATTCTTTTTCATTTGAATTTAAAGACTGACGGAAAAAATGAAAAATTTCCCTCTTTAAGTAAACATAAAGACATGATGGGTCTGCTTACTTCCCACCTCCACTAATACTTGCCATGAGAAATTCAATTCCACGAGTGAATATTAAAGTAAGAGAGTGTGAGGAGGGGTATGGAGTGCAGCTCATATATCCCGGGTATTATTTAAAGTGTTCTTTTTTTGCTACACACTTAAACATACAGCTGAGTAAATATAAGGATTTCATTCACTCAACTCACTCGCTTGCATTCACTTAAAGCCTTAACCACCACTGCCACTGTATACGTAGCCAGCCAGCCAGCCAGCCAGCTCGACTGGGCCTGGCGATGATGGTGGTAATGGCTGGATGCCTGCCTGTTTGGTTGGCCTGGTAAGGCGGGGATCGGATGGATAATGTGTTAAATGAACTGAAAAACTTTACAATTGTATTTAAAATTTTCTTTTTCATTTTTCTTTCTCTCCCTCTCTCTCTCTTCCTTGTATTTTATTTTTTTCAATTCAATTCAATTCCATTTGCTTAACGTTTTTCGTATTTGCATTTTTCGTTTGCATTTTACGTTCCATATTTACATGGCGATTTTTCATTACATTTCGACGACAAGAAAAGGCAAAAAAAGGAGGAAAAAAACGAGTAAAAGAAACTCGAGGATATGACAAATGAATTCTCACATCAAATGTGGGCCATTCAGGGGTCAGTTTAAAGACTTAAAGTCCTGGTTTTAAAATTTTTAATGTTTAAACCCATCTAATGGGTAGAAGCGGTATTGCATAGAAAGCAGTTCAAACGAAGTGGTTGGGTAAGGAGAAGACCCACAAACAAAGAATCCGTGAGGTTCTCCCATTAGCCAATATATGTATTTGGCACTTTACTCCACCACGTTCCATTCAATGGAAAAACGATGATGGACACCATTAGCCCCGTGGTACCTCGTTCTGGCTAGCAAGTCTACAAGACAGTTTTCAAGTATGTTCCCATGCCCTGGGACTTAAATAACGGAAATCTTCGTATAAAACGCCACCTAAGACGTGTAAAGGCTAGTCTAGGCGGCGTCTATTCACATTTCCGGTGATGTTGTTTGGACTTAACTACCATAAATTGCAGTTTTTGCTGATCTTACTACTTTGCCTGCAATATTTAAAAATCCACGGCTGTTTATTTAATGTGCACCTTTGGGGCCATGCGGTTTTCACTAATTTTGATGGCTGTAGTTCATTTTATCTTGACTTCTTCAGTGCATAGTTGTTACATACACTTTTAAAACTACCCTCGTACTTTTAAAGTTTATAATTATTTCCTGTTTTTCTTCAGCTGGAAAATGTTTTTCTTCTCAAACAAAAAGAAAAACTTTTACGGCATCTTATTATCTGGAAACGAACGTCTTCATCATCATCAGCATTATCGTCAGTACGAGTACTATAATGATGATGATGAATGATAATGATCATTATTGTCTAGGCTATCGTTTTAAAGACTGTCTCTTTAGAGCAATAAAAGGCGAACAAGATTTCTTCTATTCCAACGTTAAGGACCTGCTCATGTATAAAATTAACGCACACAACACGAGTGGTGCGAGAAGCTAGGACGTTGTACAATGGATCAATTCGACCTCCGGGTACTGTACTTGTTGACAAGTACACGTCCTCTAACTTAACGTAACCTAACCTAAGGTCCTACAAGGACCTTTAGAACGCTGTGCAAAGTGTTTGAAATAAGGGATCTTATTAGGGATTTTATTTACCCTCGGAGTAATAGTTACAAAGGAGGACCAAGGCTTATGAAGGTTTCTCAGTTTTGAGGCGTACTTTTGGATTGTTTTTGCTTTTGAGGCTGTCTTATGGAACCCTAAAGAAAAACACCCTTTAATTTGAGCAGCTCTATAGAGACAGACAGTTTTGCTAAATAAACTTTAAATTTGTTTCTCCCCCCAGGGCGCTTTTGCTCATCCAAAAAAAAATTCAAGTCATCGACTCAAAAAAATGCAAGTCATCTACTAGAAAAATGCAAGTCATATAAAAAAAAATCAAGTCATCAACCAAAAAAAATGCAAGTCATCAACCAAAAAAAATGCAAGTCATCTACCAAAAAAATGCAAGTCATCTACCAGAAAAATGCAAGTCATCAACCAAAGAAATGCAAGTCATCGACTCATAAAATGCAAGTCATCTACCAAAAAAAATGCAAGTCATCAACCAGAAAAATGCAAGTCATCAACCAAAAAAATGCAAGTCATAAACCAAAAAAATCCAAGTCATCTACCAGAAAAATGCAAGTCATCAACCAAAGAAATTCAACTTGCGAAAAATATGACATTTTCTTGGATATTTATATATAAGTGCAGATTAACTCAATGAGAATTATTAAAATTTATAAGTTAATTTCCCCACAATTTAATATTTTATCTTATCTAAACCAATTTATATATAGTTTCGGAGCCTATATCTTCGGTCCCAAGTAAAGCTGGACCCTAAGGAAATTGTTTTGGAATCATTGATACTATGTCTATCCAGACCACTAGGTCCACTTGCCCCACAAGTCCCTTTTTATCCGATTTATACAGAGCACTTTTTTTTGTTAATTTGACAGAATGTCGCCTATATCTCCGGTCTCAATTAACGCCCGACCATAAGGAAACCTGTTTTGGAATCCTTGATACCATGGCTATCCAGCCCACTAGTTTCGAGACTAGATCTATTAGCTTCGTGGCCTATATCTCCGGTCCTGAGTAACGCCCGACCGTAAGGAATCCTCGATACCATGGGTATATAGTGGGATACCTACAGCAAGTAAAATTTTTGTATAATATCGATCATCCTACCCAGACACTGTTAACAGAGTAAACTTTTTAAGTCCGACTTATCAAGTTCCAAAATTATGTGGGATATACCAATGTGTGCGAAGATAAATTCAAATTTAACTAGCAAAGACAAAAACAAAAAATTTTGATAGAGCTAATGTTAGAGTCAACAGAGCAATGTTAATTGCTTAACAGAAAATACGAAAAATAGTCAAGGAAGAAATCATTCAAATATACGATGTCAGGGACTTGCTGAGGATATCTGACTATATACAAATTGTAGCCTAAGGTGTCCCTAATAAAACTTAATAAGCTGTATATCCCAAATAATTTTGGAACTGTAGATATTGGGCTTCAAATATAGCCTATGTTAACAGTGTCTGGGTAGGATGCCGGATGATGGATATTGTGGAAAAATGGGACTTGCTGCACATATCCCGCTATACACAAATTGTAGCCTAAGGTGTCCCTAATAAAATCCAATAAGAGGTATATCCCAAGTAATATTGGAACTGGAGATATTAGGCTTCAAATATGCCTATGTTAACAGTGTTTGAGTAGGGACTTGCTGCACATATCCCACTATATACAAATTGTAGCCTAAGGTGTCCCTAATAAAACCCAATAAGTGTATATCCCAAATAATTTTGAAACTGGAGATATTGGGCTTCAAATATACCCTATGTTAAATTTAAATAAATTTCAAAATCTCCATTTGTGCGATCAAATAAATGTATTGGCATCTCTGTTATACTGTGCTTGATTTACTCAAAAGTAGCAACAAATGATCTCTTCAATATTTTCTCTTTATTTTTACAAAAAAGCTTTCGTGTTTTTTTGTAATACTCAACTGCACTTATTGTTCTCTTTTTATTTTTTTTTTTCTATTGTATTATTTATTTTTTGCTTTTCTATCTTGTTTTGGTAATCTCTTTCACTCTTTCGCACTCTTTTTTCGTTTTCATTACTTTCATTTATAAATAATGTCTGTTTGCAGTCCACTGTTGTTGTTGTTGTCTTCATTCCACTCATAAAAGAACTCTCTCTTTAAAATTACTCAGTAGATGTTGTTGTTGTTGTTATTGCGTATGAAATGAAATGGAAAAACACAAGATAATCGTTTTTGACTCCAGTAGTAGACGACGACGGCCATTTCACTTTAGTTGTTCGGTAAACGTGCGTGCAAAGAATTAATTTCTTTTTTTATTTTGGTAGTGTTTTGTTGAAATATTTTGCAAAAAGTGAATAAAAAAACGAAAAGAAATATAAATAAAGTGACGTGTTCATAATAATAAAAAGTGTTTAAAAAATAGCAACAAAAGTAATTGAAGGTAGAAGACAAAAAAAAAGCCTGCAACAGCAAGAACGAAAAATTCACAAAAACAAATCAATTACACGTAAGTAAAGAGCCAAAAAAACACATTTTTCTCTCTCTTTCTTATTCTTTGGAATAAACAGTTTTTTGTTTTTTTTTTTCTTTTTGAGTTGAATTATAGAGAATTACTCTCTTATTTAGCAAGAAGTTATTGTTGATTCATAAAAAATTCTCTTTTAATGTGAGTAAGAAAACGTAGAATTTGTAAATGAACATCAGGGTTGTTTTCCATTGAGAAAAAATATAATTTTTCTTAAATTGAAAATAAAATTTTATTTATTTATTAAAAATTTAATTTCGTTTATTTTTCGTATTCAATTTCAATAAAAACTTTCTTTCGAACAGCAGATTGCTTTGCTTTACATTTATAGAGTAAGAGTAACTCTGTTATTGTTTACATGCTGCTCTCTTGTTGAGCTGTTGTTTTTAATGGCTTTTGAGTGGTTTTATGTGTTGTACTGTGTTCTGTTGTGTTGTTGTTTTTTTTTAGTGTTTTACTTATTAAACACTTTAAAATGAATTGTATGTAGCAACCCGTTGTTGTTGTTGTCGTTGCTGTTATTATTCTTAGAATATGTTAACTTTGTTGTTATTTCTTTTCCTTTTATCATGTATCGCCGAGATCAAATATAGCAACATCGTTAGCATAACTTCACGATCTTGTGTCTGTTAAATGGTTTTTTTTCTTGCATGTATGTGTCTGTGGCTGTGTGTCTTTCTTCGCAACTCCACCATTCATCTAGCTCTGTACACGTTTGTAGTAAAAAATAAGAAACCAACACTCCATTACCATTTGTGTTGTTATTTATAACAGTTCGGTTTTGAAAAGCTGTAAAGTAAAGACAATAAAGCGGAGGAAAATAATTTTTATAAACGTATCATTAGAAATAATTAAATTGAATCATAAATAATTAAACAAGCAGTGAAAGTGTGAGAAACAAGAAAAACTAAAGCGGAAACCCCCATTTTTCCAATTTGTTCTGGTAAAATTTACTTTTAAAACGCGCCACGTCGTTTTCTATTTCTATTAATTTATGTGTCTCTGTGTGTAATTTATACCAACGTGTTCTATTTACACAGTTTTTTCTTTTTTTTCGGTTTTGTTCCGTCTTCTTCTACTTTAAGTGAAAATAAATAATAAAAGTGACTGACAACTACAACAACAACACAACAACATCAACAATAACAAAAGCAATAAATAAAAACTCTCAAACGTTTAATGAATAAGAATCATAATAAAAGCATAATTGTGTTTAACAAAAAAAAAACACTAAAAAAAGGGGGCACAGCAACAAAAACAAAAGCAACTCTTTTGTCTTGTCTCTCTTCTTACCGCAGTAAGTGAGAGTGTATGTACGTAGGCTTAAAAGAACCCGTATTACTCAGTTTTATAGGCAATTTAGCGTTTTTCATTGTAGAACACGCAATTTATTAACGGTTTGTGTTGAAAAACATGTGTGGCAACATAACTTTCCTAGTCATGCTTTCATTTGCAAATTACTTATTTTGCTCTAATTGTTGTTGTTGGTGTTCCTCTTGAGTTTCTTTTTTTGCTCTTGACACGATTTATTGAAAATAAGAAAAAAACCCCTCTCTTCAAAGAAAAAGGATTGCCAAATTGCGTTGAAATAAAAATGTTGAATTCAAGGAATTAAAAAATGAAGTTCATCTTCAATGTGTTAAAAAAAAAACACTGTATATCTCATATATTTTTGGGGTAATTTGATAAAAACTGACGATCATGTAAAATCGTTTGTCACACGGAAAACAAAGAAAGAAAAAATATACGATTTTGTTGGAAGCAAAAAGAAATTGAATAACAAGTAAAAAAAGAAAATTTTCCCATGTGTATATCCTTTTCCTGAGACAAAATAGAAGACGTTATAGGTGCATACTCCAGCGTTAACTCCGAGTGATTCCTGTGAGTTTGAGCAGACTCCTCGTGCATCCTTTATCTAGTCTTGGCCATATTTGTTGCGCTGTATTATCCCTCTTCGAAGCTACCTAAACGGCGTTAACAGAATCTCTTACTGCTCTATGTAATATGTGGATTGATATCGTTTGAAGAGCCTAACGGCAATCTTAGATCGTCCTAGAGGATGTTTTGTAAAAACGCGGTGTTCGGACAGCCGCTTTGTTATCAGAAAGTACACTAATATCTCTCCTAGGTATATTTTAATTGTTTGTTGCTCTTCCCATAGTCCCTATGACCGACACTTGCACGGGAAAGGCACTGCAATGATTCTGTAGTTTTATCGAACGTGCTACACTATCTTGTCATAAAAAAATTCCTATAATATAACATAATATTTTAATTTTCAAGCAAAATTATTACGACAGAACTAACAATGTAATGACAAACAATTTTGACAATAAAAATTGCCATTCTACACATTAAACTCTCTATTTCTGTTAAATTCGTTATATTTTTTTCTTATTTTCTAAATTAACTGCATTACAGAGAACATATCAAATATTTCCTAAAAAAATTAGCAGTAACTCTCCCTTACACATTATTTCTTATTTGAATCATGGCAATCCTTTACAAAAATAGAATAACAAAAGAGAACCTTTGTAAAAGCAAAGAGTAATTTTCCATGAAATGTAAAAGAGAGTGCATAAGTGAGTGTATGCTAATGAGTGAAAAGAAAATGAAGAGGAAAAAATTTGTGCGCCAAGAATAAAAATATAAATTATAAACAAATCATTGGTATTAAAAAATGACGTCACAATGAAGTAAATGTTTAAAAAGTACGTATTAGAAGGAGTTATAAAAGTGAATGAAATTTTTACGTCAAATAAGAACATTTTATAAAAAAAAATTTTATAAGATCAATCAATATTTAAAGAAGAAGAAATAAATAAGTGTTCGGCATTAGTTGTTGTTGTCAAGTTATCGTGAGTTAATGAAAGTGATATGGAAATACGATTGCAGAGAAATTGTTGTTGTTTTTTTTTTATTAATTTATGGAAAAACAAGAAAAACGAAATTAAAACATGATTTTTTTTCTCTATTTAATGAATTTTATTACATTTGTTGTTGTTGTTGTTATTATTTATTAATTTAAAAATTCATTTTTATTAAACAATCATCGCGTGATATTTCTCTATTAAAACAACCCCCGGCAAATGTTTGGAAATAATTGATCCCATCGCTGCCGGTTGTACATATTGTGCGGTTGAGAGAGCATTGTATTCGCAAATGAATAAATAAAAAATTAAAAATAGAAAATAATTGTTAATTTTGTTTACAACTTATAATACAAAATTTAATAATGATTATAAAGAAATTAAATTAAATACGCTGGTCTATAAATAAATACGAGTTTCAGATTTGTACTCCAAAGAAATTCTCATATATTTTCTGTTTCCATCATTAGTGACGGGCAAAAGGAATTTTCGTAAAGAAAAAAAAAAACTTATTAAAAAGTAATAAAAATAAGAAAAAGAATATTTATTAAAGTTCAATATAATACATGGCTTTTATACCTTTTATCGAAAACGTACGTGATAATAAATGTGTTCAATTGTCGGTAGAATATTTTAAATAAATAAAAAAAAAAAATCAAATAAAATAATTTTAAATTATATTATAATCACCATCAATCATCATCATTTACCGTCAATCATTATTTAAATAAAATTTGAAAATTTTCTACGCTAATCATGATTATTATTGATCCTGATGTAAGTTTTTTCTGTTTTAAATACAGGGTGTCACAAAAGAAAATTTATAGTCATGTATATTTATTTGAACTGTCATTGAGTGTAACTGTCAAAGTCGAATTAAAAAATTCTGCTGCTGGATTAATCGTTTCGCGGCTGTCACTTCGCGCATTACTGCAAATGGCGTCGTGTAAATACGTCAGTTACTTATTGGTCCACAGAGGCTAATGCCACATATATACGGCAGGCCATTTATTTGTTCATAAATACATATGTCTCTGTGGAGTTTTTTAAATTTTTTTATTTTTTTTTTAATTCGATTCCCCTTAATATAAACTTTCTTTTGAGGAACCCTGTTTTATTAATCTTTATTTCATTATTATTATTTTTTAATTTTTCCACTTAAATTGTGTTCATTTTTTATCTTATTATTTTAATATTTTTAATCTTTTCTGATAATTTCCCAATAAAAAAACAACTTTAATTTCCGCTTAATACTCTTTAATTAGCATGTGCTTAAGTAGAACTAAGCGCTTTTAATATTTATTGTTTTGAACAGATTTAATGAGCTCTGCATAGGATTATTGAGAAAATTTTAATTAAAAATTCTTTAAGCAGCACAAACAGGGCATTACGGGGTTCAATTAACGACAACTAGTGATGCCACCTGTTGCATGTTAATTTGGCTTGACCTGAATCCATTAAATTAAATTGTCTTCGTTTTATTGTCTGCAATATTCTTTAATGTATGGAAGTATGATGTAATCAGATATCTTAGCTTCTTCCTAGCCATAACTGTACACTCGTCTAGTATATGTATGTATCTCCGATCTCACACTGCTGTCCCCTTGTTGTTGCTTAAATTCCAATTATATTTGCAGAATCCGGTACTCAGCATTAACTTCATAAGTTTGAATATAATTTTCCCCACAGCTCTCGTTTCTAATGTACGGTTGCCTATATGGATACCTAGGCGGGTCCATAATATTACTTTTCAGCCTTATCTGTCAATGGAGTTTCTTTTTCTGTAGGAGAAAATTGCCTAGGCTTCTAATGAACATACCTACGTATGTCGCTTTGGCTATTGTAGGATATGTCAGGGTGAGGAAAGACTTTAATTGGTACGATTTTTTAGAACTGTTCCGATCAATAGCATCTTAGACTAAGGCACTTTGATGCGTGTCTATGCATCATGATCTCGACTGTCACTGCTGATAATTTTGGTTGAATTTTAGAAGACTATCCGTCAGTTCTAATAAATAATACACTTGCAACACTTTCCGGTTTAGGGTTAACGAAACGTTAATGATCTAATGTACCCACTTACTGTAAATCCGTGCTATTATTAAAACGGGTGGTTTCGTATTACTTGTAAATATTACTGTCGAATGTGATAGGACTTGCCAGGAGAGTGATGGTTGGATTACAAAGAGACCACATGGAATTGATATGGATTTTTATTAGGGAAGTTTAAGCATATCGCAATCATCCATAGGGCCACTGAGAAATCTCGGGCGGTAACTACGTACATATGTAAGTAGGTTAATGGAACTCTTAATAATTCTAAAAACTTTCCTTAGAACATGGTTTTGGGTTTATTTTTAGGCTAAATAAGGAAATACTTGTTGTGTTCGCATTAACATGAATAGCCTTGAAATGTTAAAATCATTAAAAATTAAGTGATGAAAGCAAAAGTGCTCCACTAATGGGTATACTAAGCTAAGTTTTTTTTTTTTTTTGTTAGACGCATTTTAATGTTCTGTAAGTTATATTGTTTTAGCACTCATTACTCTACATACGTATGTATGTATGTACATATACATACACTACAGTGCAAAAAAATAACCAGGAAGTAATTGGTTTCTCTTTAGAATTTTTAAAGCCTTTCATTAAAATTGTGTGTGTGTGTGTTTTTTTTTTAGTATTTTAAAAAGAATTTAAAATTCTAATTTCAATAGCAGGTGATTGTAAGCAGCACCTGAACGAATATCCGTGTTTTTTTTTTTTTTTTTTTTTTTTTTTTTTTTTTTTTCTTAAGCAAGTCTTATAACTATTCTCAGTAGGTTTGGTGTTGTTTTATTAGGCTTTAATTAAGTAGTTTCAATTTCAGTACAAATAATTACAATAAACGTATATCATACCGCGTATGTACATAAGTACATGCGTTACGTATACGGTAAAGCCCCCTTGAATACACGTATGAATTTAAATGACTGCAAAAAAAAAATAAATAAACGCGTTTTAAATTTAGAATTTAAAATTTTTAATTACAATTTAAAGCATTTCTAATACGTTTACGATATTTTGTTGTATGCTAATATATTTGCTTCCAATATTTAATGGAATTTAAATTAATTGCTTTTTTAAAGTACTTTGGCTACTCTCCCTACCACCCTCCACCCAGTGCGTTTTAACCCTTATAAACTACTATTCCTTCTCTTCCTCAGCCCTATCTATAATATACATATGTATGTACAATGTATACCAGAATATACACGATTTCATATCATCGTTACTCAAACATTTCACATCATTTTGTCAGGCTTTGGCAAATACCCCAAAGGTTAGTTTTTTAATACACACAACAAGTGCAATATTAAAAATCATAATACCAAGACAGAGACAGAGAGAGAGAGAGAATGAGAGGAGCATTAAAAGAGTGAATTTTGAAATTCAAATTAAACTTAAAAAATAATTACAAGAATAGGGCGTAAACAAAGTTCAAATTACAATAACAAAACTACATGAAGGTTCCAGAAGTTGCCAAATCTATCATTCACGGCAATTTTATTTATTTATTGCCACAAGACTACTGAGTGGAAGTTGCCCATGCCATTTTAACCACGATCTCTCGTCTAATAAGTTAACAAGCTACCTACTACTACTACTACAGTCTAGTGAAATAAGAGGACTTATTCGTGACAAATACAAGGCTGCTTTGTGGAGAAAAAATTCATTCATGGTCGATTCTATAGTGGCTTAGGCAAAGAGAATTGCTTCTTTAGCTGAACTATCTGTGTGAGGAATATTCTTCCAGCACCAGCAACAGTTTTTTCTGTTTCTTATTATGTAAACAGATTCAAATCTAAAGTTCATAAACACTACACCATTTTTTTGCCTTCCTCAATCAATTGCCCTGGTTCTAACTAAATTTAATTTTTGAATAAGGGCCTATCCCCTGATTCTAATTTGCCTAAAAGTAAAATGTTTAAAATTTTAGGATTTCTTTGACAAAGTTTGTCGTCGCCGTAGTCTAGTAGGTAGTGTGTTCGCTTATTAGACGTAAAGGCCCGGGTTCGAGCCCCAGGCCAGACATCGCAACGAAATATGGAAAGAAAAAAAATATTTCTTCGGCGACTTCCTCTCAGCAGATTTCTGGGTAAAACTCTGAGAGTAAATAAGATTTGCCATGAAAAAGTTTCTCAAAATCTGTCGTTCGGAGTCGACGTTAAACTGTAGGTCCCCCACTCAAGTATAAAATTAAGACACACAACTTGAGTGGTGTGAGAAGCTAGGTCGTAATCCTGACTGAAGGGTTGTAATGACCAATTATGTATGTGTGTATGATAAAGTTTTTAAAAAATTTCATTGAAAAAAAAGGAAACAATTTTCTTGTCTTTATGTTGCAATGTTTTCATTCTCTTAAGCATCTGCAATTGGTTTTTCGTATTGCATCATTGCAACAGTTTTGACCTTTAGGCTATTAAATCTTTCTCTATTAAAATCATTCATTCTAGTTTATCTTGTGTAAAAATTCGTATTAAATTTTAAATTCTTTTTGATTTTTTTAAAACAAGAAATATGAAAACCTTTTTAAATTTTTAAAAATTTATTTAAAAATAATTTTTCTCTTCCCTTATTTCCATTCAATTTCTTTCCATCTTTAATAAATATTTACCTGATGTACACATAATAAACTTAAGCATGAAAAATAGTTTTTGTCAATATTTGTAGATTATTTTTCATTTTTTTTCTTTTTTTTCAATTTCAATTTAAATATTTGTATTTAACACAAGAAGAAATTTAAAGAGAGAAAGAAAAAATAATTTCAAAATTCACTTGAGTAAATATTTAATATCAACGATCAACGACCAACAACAATTGCCAATGACATCTAAATCAATAAAATGTAGGTGAAAATAAAATTAAAAAAAAAGGAAATTTTTGTTTTAGGTTAAGTAAATTGTTCCCCCTACCCCTTGATTAAATAAATAGTAGGTGACGTGGGGTAATGGAGCTTGCTTGTATATAAACCAAATCAAATTAAATTCGAAACCTTTCTCTCAGTGTATGTTTGAAGTTTAAAAAATTAGAATAAATCTAGAAAATCCCCTGGTCGGACCCATCAGAAACGAATACATTAACGGAGAACATTATATAATTCCATGGGTGTGAAGATAAATTCGAAATTAAAGACCCAAGACACAAACCAACAATTTTAGCAGAGTCATTTTTGAAATTAACAGAACAAATTCTGATATTAACAGAGCAATGCTATTAACATGAAATTTAATTCTCATTATGATTGATCATTATTATTTGTGAATTGAAATATGTTTATAGGTTAGGATGGCTAGGGATACAGGGGGAATTTTCTCAAATCAAATCAAAGTTATACCAGATTCGCACTATCACAGTTCGTAAGAGGACTTTGTACTGCCAGGGGAAGATGGGTGCTATGTGTTCCATATGTTCCAAAACGATTTTCTTAAAGTTCTGTAATTATGCGGGATTTCGATTAGTGGTAGTATATAGAGGGAGCTCTTGGCTACAGTTTAGAGCTGTAAGGGTTATTCCTAGACACGATATCCTACAAATATTTAAAAAATTTTACAACTATAAATTGTTGTTTCTGTTGAACAGTTAACAGTGGTCTGTTAATAGCAAATTTTTCACTGTTAACTATATATTTTGCTCTCCTAGCTGGAAAAGTGGCACTGCTAAAAATGTGGGCCTGTACATTATGATTCCTACTCTTTAAATAGTTTAGGACTCTCACCACTACTCATGATACATTTATATAGACTGGGTTGTTTTTCAGCATCTATAGATTCTATTTGAGCTAGCATAGTGCACCTATCTTTTGAGGACTTAATATTGAATTCTTTTTATATAGAACTAACGCACTGTGGTCTTCAGAATATACATTTAGAACAGATCGCAAAACTTATCGGATATGCAGATGACGTAGCAATAATTGGCAAGCAAACCTTAGAATCACCAGAATATCAATTGCAACTAATGCAGAAGCTCACAATTAAAAAACAAGATTTGTGTAGTTACTGACTTGGTCATTAGAGAACCCCTTTAGTTAGGCTTACATTCTTGCTTTTCACACCATTCATGACGTTGTGTATGTGTGTGTTAATTTAATCTATGAATGACAGAACCTGTAATCGAAAGTCAACTCCGAATGACGGAGTTGTTGATAAACTTTTTATGGCAATTTTATTTTCCTCACCCACCCCCCTCTCTCTTTCTACCTTCGTTTTGTAAAAGTTCAAATTCAAATGAATTGAGTTTTTTATTCACGTTTAATTATAAAAATTCTTTGAAATTTTATTCGTTCGTTTGCCACACATCAAAAGTATTTCTCAACTGACCTGTCATATGAGAATTTTGTGTCGTTTTTCTATTTTTTGTTTTTAATTCTAAACCGTAATTCATCTGATATGCTCTAGTTAAAGTTGTCAGTTTCTACGTGAATTTGTTTAAAAGTTTTATATTCAAATGAAATGAAAAATAAAAAATAAAAAATTGTATTTGTTTTAAAATAAGTTTTCTAAGAAATTCACGTAAAAATCAATTTAAAACAAGTTTAATATGTAGTAAAGTCTCAATTTCATATTTGGGCAATTCACACAAGCCGTTGTATCGTTGTATTCATTGTATTGTTGGACGAATATACAACAGTGTATGCTTTTTGTTGATAATTTTCATATAAAAATCCGATACAATCATACACATTTTTTCCATTGGTCAATTCACACAAGCCGTTGCATCGTTGTATTCATTGTATTGTTGGAAGAACATACAACAGTGTATGATTGTTGTTGATAATTTTCGTATAAAAATCTGATACACTTATACACATTTTTTCCATATGTTTTTAAAAGTTGTATTGGTTTCGTGCTATCAAATTGTGTGAATGAAAAAAATGTGTATATGTTTTCATGTGTTGTGTTGGTTTCGGGCTATCAAATTGTTTGAATGCCACGAAATACACAATACAGCATAGCATTAAGCGTTCACAAACAAACAAATGTATTCAATACAACATACACGATAAAAAGTTGTGTGAATTGCCCAATTAATTTTTGAGTCGTACAGCGCACTATCTTTTTTTAATTTTTTAAATTAATTTGTAACTCAACTCAATGGGAATTTGTTTATAAAACCAAAGAGGAGTTTTAATAAATTAAGGAGTCTTAAATTGCTTAGTTTAGTAGATAATGTGTGAGATATTCCACGAGAGTCTTTGGTTCAACAATGTTTGGCCAAGACATTTCCTTCTTACTGTTCCTTAAAGTATGCTTTAGTTTTTTTTTTATTAAACATTTTATAATGCCTCTGTGGTTTGTAAATAAAATTTTGTTATAAAAAAAATTTTTTTTTTAAATTCTACAGTCTGTTCTTTGGTATTTACCAAGCTTATATGCACCTGAAAGTATGCTTTAGTTTTTTATATATTAAAAAAATATATACTCTTAGATGGTCGTTTTTATTCTTATCGTCTACATACAGGAAATTATAAAATGGCTTAATTAAAACTAAATACTCTCTCTTGCAACAGCTAAAATAACAAAAAGTTGCATTTGTTCATCGACTCTCCACTAACATGCTACTTGCCACTAGTATTTCTTGTTTTTGGTGCAACAGGATGGATTATGTAGCTTTTCAAAATTAACCTTTCTACATACATACATGTATGTACATTTATCTCTTCCTCATCTATTTTAATTAGTTTCGTAGAGAATTAGTTTATTTATCTCTGCTCTATACTAGCCTCTTCTTGCCTGTGTTTTTTCATTTTTGTTTCGTTCATAGGAAAAAGGACTCAAAGTAACAATGGAATAAAGTTTTTTTTTTTAGGAAAACATAATCTACCTGGCCTGTAAGCATATGCTTTAAATGGTCCTTCCTTTACCTTTTTGATAACCAAGTTTTGTTTTTGCTTCTTTACTGTGGCTATTTTAGCCGTGCCCTGGAAACCACCCCACCTTTGGGCAAAAATAAATTTTTTCATTACACAGTGATAATGAAAATGATTTTTTACTTTGTTTATCTGGTTGGTTGCTCTGACAAATCCTTACAGCATCTAACTGAAGCTAGGGCTTTCCAAAAACAAAAAACAGTTTTTTTTTTCATTTGCCCTTAACTTTGGTGGTGATAGTGGGTGGCATACAAGAGTGGGTATTTAAACTAATGAAAAATATTTCCCAATGAAATTGCAACCTTGTTTGCGAAAGAGAGAGAAAGAGAGAGAGAATTGCTAAATGATGATAATAATGTTTCAGTCTCTGCTGCCAATGATAGTTTAAACATGATGACGTTGGTGTGGTCCCAGTGTGATGAAGGGTAACAGTGATGGTGATGGTGGTGGTAATAGTGGTTGTCTTGGATAATTTGCAATTGTCATCGCAATGTGTTGTTTGTTTTTAACTGTTTTAAATGCTTTTAATGATATTTTGTAAAGCTGTCATCTCCAGCATTTACATTTCATTTCAACTTCTCATTTTCTTCTACCATCCTTGTCGTTGTCATTGTCCTCTTCAGCCAGTTTTCTGCTTGTTTTTGTTTTCTCCATCATATTTAATTTGTTTGTGGAGTTTTTCTTCATTAAAAGGGCAGAAGAATTATTTTTTTAAGAAATTTACTGATGAGTGGAGGCAGAGTGTGTAGTGTTTTCTTTTAAATGCCAAAATCTCAGCAATACAACACAATGTGTTGTGAAGATAAATTACCTTACCCCCCCAACCCATACAGTGATGTTGAAAATGTTGGATGAAAAGCCAGTGCTTTAAAGGCTCTTCCAACACGAGACTTTAATTTCTTTCATTATTCAAGCAGTTAGGATAGATAAAGACAGGCAAACGATTCAGTTCAATACATTCGCTGTAATCATCTGGAAATCTCCTCTTGTACATCCAAGATTTACAATTCCAAATTTGAATTGAATTAGCAAAGACAACAACCAAAAGGTTAAGGTTAACAGAGAACTGTTAAGTAGTTAACAGAAAATGTCATGGATGTAATCAGCCAAACATAAGAAATCAGGGCATGGAATATGCATCTCACCCATTCAAATCTATATTCCCAACGTTTCTGTGTGGAACAGATTCACTGATAATCGTCAAATGTTTTTGAAGAATGATAGGACAGGATTGATGGCTATTTTGGAACATTGGTACATGTTGAAAACCACACACTTTAAAGGAATTGTTGTCAAAAGGGTCCCCCATTAAAACCCAATTAGTGGGATGGGTTTGAAATTTAGTTCGACGGGTCTTAGTTTGTTCACAAACCAAGTGAATTCACTCACCCACAATTCACTGTTATGTACTCTTAGCTGCTTCGTAAACCAGCTTATTAAGCGTAGTACTGATCAGGAAGTCTTCATTGATCCCACTGAACGGATTTATTATTCAGTTTACTTGAGGTTCAAGAGGACTTAAAGTTTTTAGATTTATTGTTAAAATATTTCATTCCACCACATCTAATCTATTTCCTTACTTTTTTCTCTCTCTCTTTTTTGCAGACGGGTTCAACATTAACCCCTGAAATGTTACTTACCACAGCCGAATCTTCAACATTTAGTGCCTCTGAGGTGGCCGGTCGCCTACAAGTCGATGTACGTGCCGGTCTTAAATGGACCGAAGCCAAATACAGAGCCAAAATTATCGGCCACAATGAACTCAATGTTATCGAAGAAGAACCCACATGGAAGAAATATGCCGAACAGTTTAAAAATCCTCTCATTCTACTCTTACTGGGTTCGGCAGCCGTTTCGGTATTTATGCGACAGTTTGATGATGCTGTAAGCATAACAGTGGCCATCATTATAGTGGTAACAGT
The DNA here is from genome assembly GCA_930367235.1 of Sarcophaga rosellei. Classification (NCBI taxonomy): domain Eukaryota; kingdom Metazoa; phylum Arthropoda; class Insecta; order Diptera; family Sarcophagidae; genus Sarcophaga; species Sarcophaga rosellei. The sequence goes on along the minus strand of OV884020.1, from coordinate 5,022,751 downwards.
AGCTTTTATACAGGAATACAGATCGGAGAAGAGTTTAGAAGAGCTTAAGAAATTAGTACCGCCCGAATGTCATTGTTTGCGAGAGGGTAGATTGGAGACATTCTTGGCACGTGAACTGGTGCCTGGCGATGTCGTGTATTTGAATGTGGGCGATCGTGTGCCGGCAGATGTGCGTCTGTTTGATGCCATTGATTTGTCCATTGATGAGTCAAGTTTTACGGGTGAAACAGAGCCGTCTAGAAAATGCACAGACATGCTATTGAACAATGGCGGCAATAAGGATCATTCGAATATGAAAAATATTGCCTTTATGGGTACTCTAGTGCGCTGTGGCAATGGCAAAGGCATAGTGGTTAGTACCGGTGAGAGAAGTGAATTTGGTGAAGTTTTCAAAATGATGCAAGCCGAAGAGGCCCCCAAAACACCGTTACAAAAGTCAATGGATATTTTGGGCGCTCAATTAAGTTTCTATTCTTTTCTAATTATTGGCGTTATCATGCTATTGGGCTGGTTGCAGGGCAAACCCTTAACCGAAATGTTCAATATTTCTGTTTCCCTAGCGGTGGCCGCTATACCTGAAGGTTTACCCATTGTGGTTACGGTAACACTGGCTCTGGGTGTCATGCGCATGGCCAAACGTAATGCCATCGTTAAAAAATTGCCCACAGTGGAGACCTTGGGCTGTGTTAATGTCATTTGTTCCGATAAGACGGGTACGCTAACCAAAAATGAAATGACTGTTACGGTCATAATAACCAGTGATGCCTATATGGCTGATGTTACCGGAGCCGGTTACAATGATCAGGGTGAGATACATATACGCAATTGCAATAATATTGAAATGGCCAAAGCCAATATAACGAATCTACTGGAAATTGGTGCTGTTTGCAATAATGCCTACCTACAGAATGGCACTTTACTGGGTCAGCCCACCGAGGGTGCTCTTATAGCGGCCGCCATGAAGAATGGCATGTATGCCACCGCCGAAAATTATGTACGCATACAGGAGTATCCATTTTCATCGGAACAGAAAATGATGGCCGTGAAATGCATACACAAGTACAATAACAATAAAGAGGAAATCTATTTTGCTAAAGGCGCTTTGGATTATCTCCTGCCCCAGTGCACCAAGTATCAGTTTGGCACACAAACCATGCCTTTGACGAAACAAAATGAAGCCGAATTTTTAGCAGAAGCTTATGAAATCGGTCGTAAAGGTTTGAGAGTATTAGCCTTGGCTAAGGGAAAAAATCTTCAGGATTTAATATATTGCGGCTTAGTGGGCATAACGGATCCACCACGACCTCTAGTCCGAGAATCAATTGAGCTGTTAATGCAAAGCGGTGTAAGAGTGAAAATGGTCACCGGAGATGCCCAGGAGACAGCGATGGCAATTGGTAAGTGGAAGAATTTGATTTTTTTATTTAAAATTTGAAAAAAAGTTTAGAAAATCTTTTATATATTAAGAAATGGGTTTTTAAATTTTTATTGGATAACGAAAATGCTGTAGCATTTTAAAGCAGAATAAAATACTTCGCAAGGCTAATATATTAACAGAATTCTGTAAACAGTATGTCTTCGTAATCCAGTATTATAATGAATATTCTTTCTATAACGCATTAACATCGTTTAATTAAGTTTTCGTTAGGCTTCCATGGCACTTTTCCGACTTTGTTGGATTGGTGGGTTGCCCATAATTTCTTCAGAGAGTGGCAATCCGAATGGAATTGAAGTCTCCAACTAAGTATAGCGTTCAAGCTATACATCTATAGTCATTGGTGTAAGGATTCCAGGTCCATTTTCTTGTGACTCTTTCAACTTCGTTGTTGTTGTTGTAACAGTTCGGCTGTTGCTTCCGGAGGCTTCTCCCTATATATAAGATATAAAAGGTTAGTGTTATTCATGCCTTTAGTTGGTTGTATGCCATGTGATTCGGTGAGGATGGGATGGGTAAGAGATGGGGTTGATTGTAGTTGGTTATGTAGGTGTGTTGTCAACGTCATGTAGTCGGCAGTCCTAGGAAGTCCGCAGTTGTCCTTGGGTTCAGCCATAGGTCTATGGGTCGCAGAGTTGTCGGTTTTACTGGACAGCTAAAGATATGCACCGTATCGTGTGGTGCCAGGTTGCATAAGGGGCAGGTATCCTGGGTTCCCGGGATGATTCTGGCCCTGTAGCTGTTCAGGATGTTTGACCATCCTGATCTCAGTTGTGCCAGAATGGTTCTCGTTGACCTTGGTAGCTGCCTTTCAGAATCCGATATAGGTGGTGGGTGTTGAGTAATGACCCTGTTAAGGCTGAGCTCGTCCCTGGCCGTCGTGACAGCCGTTTGGTGTAAGGCGCTTTGCGCCTCTCTCACAGATAGTGGGTCCGCTATTGTGGGTATAAGGTGTGTAATGTCGGGTTTGTAAACGGTGAAGTCTTGTCTTATGAGGCGAGGAGGGGGATCGTCCATAACTAGGTGGTGGTTTGGATGGGTAGGAAGGTAGCAGGCTATTAGATACTGTTTAGTTAGTAGCACATTATGCGTCCTAACAGTCAGCATTTTGGACTCATCGTGGAGGTGATCGATACTGGACATCCGGTGGCTATACGCAGGGCGTTGTTTTGTGTCGTCTGTAGTGCCTGCCATCGGGTCTCACTTAAGAATGATGTCCAAATTGGAGCAGCATAATTGAGGAGTGACCGTCCTATAGCCTTGTAAGTCGTGATGATGGTTTCCTTGTCCATGCCCCACGTGGTGCCTGCCAGAGCCTTTAGGACTTTGTTTCTCTTCTTCACTTTTGCATTGATGTTGGGTGCGTGTGCCGCGAAGTGAAGTAAGTTGTCGAAAGTTATCCCGAGAATCTTTGGGTACCGAACCGTGGGAATGTCATTGCCTTCCACTTCGACGTTTAACGTTCTTCTTACTTCCTTCGTCCAAGTAGTGAAGAGAGAAACCGTTGACTTGGGCGCAGATATGCGCAGTCTCCTGCTTCGGAAGAATTCCGCTACGGACGAAAGGTAATTCGTTATTCCGGTACAGATTCCCTCAATGTTCACGCCTGAAGAAAAGACTGTACAATCGTTCGCTTAAGAGACTTCAACTTCGTTGGGTTGTTCGGTTTGTCCATAATTTCTTCCGAGAATATGATGCCGCAGTTGGTTGTACAATGCATTTCTATGTTTGGTTTAAATCCAACGACTAGTGTACCAGCTCTCCATTTAAAATTATAAGGCTACAATTCCACGTCTGCTTAAGATGGGACCATGCCACTTTTCCTTGCCACCAATCCAACTTCGTTTAGTATGTATACATATGGTTTGAAACTAGGCTTTAAATCGGATGATGATGATGGCTTTTTTGTTGTAACATTTTTAAATACTATACTGTATTGATTTTCTGTTTAACATTGAAGCATTAACTGGACGTATGCTGCATACAGCATTCATGCATGCAATCAATTTATTTCAATCTTTTATTTCATTTCATTTGAATTTATTTTTTTGTTGGAATGCTTCATTTCATATCTCATTTTTATTCGATTTGCCTTGGCAGTATCAGTCTTTTTCTCTTTTATTTTCCTTTCTTTCCTTTTACTACCACATATCGTAATTACAATTTCTATGATAAAAAAAAGAGTGTAGAAAAAAACACAAACAAAAAAAAAAAGAAATCAAAAGGATAGTGAAATGAAGGACCCTCTCAACACAATATTTTTCCAACTCATTGAAGTTAAACGTACTGTGTTATCAGACAAGCACAAGCCAGTAGATGGAAAAATATGATGATGATGATGCGGATGATGGTCCTTCGCATTTATAAAACTGTTTTACTGCAGACATAGTGGTAATAACTGTAATACTGTAATGGTTTGCGTTTTTATTATGGCCATTTTCTCTTTTGACTTACAAATCTGTTGCAACAATTAAAAGAGGGGGAATGGACTCGCTGTGCATTTCGTTGTGTCAGTGGGAGTTGCGTTTTTTTAAGTTTTCGATAAGAATTCGTTGTGTCAGATAGACGTAGGAGTTCTTAAGTAAAATTTCATTCCCTTGTATAAGATAAAAATTAAGAAAAGTCTGCCGTACGTACAGTCGTCAGCCAGCTAACCAGCAATATTCACTTTCATTTTGGGTTCAACAGAAATAATTAACCACAGAAAGAGTAACTTATACAGCTCTGCCCGGTTCTGTGAACCCTGACTAAACATCAGACGGACTGACTGACTGTCAGTTGTCGGAGTTTTGTTGTTTAAAAATGAATGCATATCCTATGCGATTAAAAGAGGAGATGATTTGGACGACTACCAGCACCCAACCATTACCATCACCTCCACCACGACTACGGCTATTGGCTTTCTTGTATTTCCTGTTGCATCCTGGATGTACAATATCCTGGTTTACAAAACACTTACTTTCTCCTCCCAGAGAGAGAGAGAGAGAGAGAGACAAAGACAAACTTAAATTATATCCTTTAACATACAACTTTGGCCTGTAGGAGGTTTATACAACTGATGGGCTCCCACCACTGCCATGTAATTCTTCTTATGTCAGAACTTTACTCGAGTACAAGAGAGGAGCATATCAAATTTAAATTTTGGGTATCCTTTTTTTTTTTCGTTTTGCTTTTTCCATTCTCTTCTTGTATACTCCATCATGGATGGTATTTGCATATTGCAGTCTCACTCAGTGATGTGTTCTGCTGCTCCTAGTCGCTTGTTCGTAGAAAAAAATCTTGTGGTTATTTTACAGCGACTCACTAGAGTCGTGTTGAGTTGAGTTGAGTTGAGTTCAACAGTAGTTGCACATTGAAATTTAAAATGTTTAACTTGCTTATTTCTTCGGGAGAGTAATAAATCTTTGTGGTGCCATAAAATGAAATAAAACCGGGTTAAAAAATAATGAAAAAAGAAAAACAAAAACAAGCAAACATGATGTCTATTACTAAAACAGATAAGAATGCAGTTTTATTTTTCTCTCTCTCCCTTTCTCTCTCTCAGTTCATCTTTTTAGTTCCCTAAATTGAAAGTCTCAAATGTTTAAACGAAAACACACATGCATGTCCGGCCATACCATACAGTTGTACTCCACTTGTGAAGTATTCCAACAATGTTTAGCAATCAAGTAACATGACATTATTTTCCATGGGTTTCATGAGTTTTTTTCTCGTGTTTTATTTCAATTTTTCTTTTATCATTCATTTCAAATGGTGGCTTTGAGTCAGAAACACTCAACAGACAATAAATAATGATTAAAAAAAAGAAAAACAGAAATAAAGCAACTGAGAAAACCTCTGTGGCCTTATTTCGTAATACAAATTGTGTTTGAAATAAAATTACGAACTTTATATCCGAAGAATTAAAAAAGTAATCGGTAAACTCCTATAAAAACAAAATTTCCCTAATAAAGGCTTATAAAGTCGCCGTGGTCTAGTAGGTAGTGTGTTGGCTTATTAGACGAAAGGCCCGAGTTCGAATCTCAAGTCAGACATCAAAACGAAAATATGAAAATATTTCTTAGGCGACTTCCTCTCAGCAGATTTCTGGCAACAACTCTGAGAGTAAAAATTGCCATGAAAAGCTTCTCAAAAAAAAAAAATCTGTCGTTCGGAGTCGACTTTAAACTGTTGGTCCCGCTACTCATGTATAAAATTAACGCACACAACACGAGTGGTGTGAGAAGCTAGGACGTTGTACAATGGGTCAATTCGACCTCCGGGTACTGTACTTGTGATTTTCATAGAACGTCGTCCCTTTAAAGGTAGTTCTTGAGCAGTTTTACGCACTTTTCTGGTTGTAACACGGCGATACCCAACATAAGGACGTTATAGGCGTTATCATGGTCCTTTACATAGTCACACAAAAACGTGTAACGTCCGCAAACCGTCTGAACTTGCTCGGAAATTGTCCAATAAAGCAATAAATAATTATTTGTGTCACAAGCTTTCTAGAACTTGGGTTCTTGAACTTACTAGTTTTAGCCAAACGGTTTTATTAGCACAACTTAAGGCGTATACACACAGTTAAGTGTCATTTTTCCCACACTGCATTATCCTTGCTAATGAAACTATACTTTTAGGAGGTATTTACTGTATTTATAGGTTCAATGACCCAGTTTATTGCATCTCCTCATCTTCATTATCCCTATTAAATTGAATACTTAAAAGTCTTTTAGACCTTTAAACTAAAACTTGAACTGTTTCAACGTTTTTTATAACAACCCTTTTAGCGATTATTGTGCTCTAATTTGTCTAACCCTCTGCATTACAATTTCAATTGAAATATCAAAAGAAGCTCGGAGAGAGAGAACCAAAGCTTTGTTTTAAAATATAATCCCCCAGTTAAATTTTTTATGGACTCTGTATACAATTTTTACCATTAGAAATGGTTATGGTATTACCATTTTAGCCCTAAGTTTTAAGCCAATAAGTTAAAGGGGCAACACAATTAGAGATTGGAAAGCAAAAACTTTAAACTTTTATGCTTAATTAATTTGCTTCGCTCATGCAGACTTTACCACAGAGAAGGAGGAATAGATTTTCATGCAGTTTGCCAAAAAGTTTTTTGTTCTCATTTTTTAAGGGAAAAGCAGGTAAAAATGTGCCTAAAAAATGAAAGTTTGAAATAAGTTTTCTTTGTGGGTGAAGATGAAGTCTGTTTTAAATTGTTCTTGATGAAATTTATGGACTTTGAAATACTTGTTGTTGTAGCTGTAGCAGTAATAGATAAATTGCATTAAAATGTTTCACCTAAAAGTATGCTTTTATTTACTTATATTACAACGCCTGTTGGCTAGGCAATGTATCTATAAAGCCAAATGCTGATTGCCTTTAAGCCTCAGGCTATATAAATTAATGAGAGCCACACAAAGTTGTGTATTTTCTTATGGCATACAAATAGTGTTGAGAGTCTAGAGCGATAGAGAGAGAGAGAGAGAGAGAGAGAGACTAAAGATTTTTGTGTTTATTAATTTGTCAAAGTTTTTGCTGTATACCTTAAGGCTTTTTATATACATATATATTTGTTGTGATTATTACTGTGGTTACTAAATGCCCCGGTGGCCATAACAGACAAGGTTAACTAAGTAACGAAGTTTTACGAAGCTTTTTTTACACAAATTTATTTGTTTCCTATTATAAGGGGCGGAAAAATCTATACATATATCATTTAAATTACATGGCATTGGCAATAGATCTTCTCAGAGTTGTGTCCAGAACAATATTAAACAGAAGTGGTAATAAGAAACAGACTTATAGTTCCATTACTATACCAACCGCTTAGTCATTTTTGCCTTGTAACACGCTTTATTTTTGCTTTTCACCACTGATCCGACACATTTCAGAGCTTAAATTGCTTTTAAATTAAATTTAAACACATTAACACTTTTTCAAAATTGTATCCTTGAAATATGCTTTAAATTTGAATTTAGTTTTACACATCAATAATTTCTTAACCTTAAAATCTAAATGTAGGAGCATTAACACTTTTATTTTCTTTTATTATTTTTCTTTTTTTGGCTCCTAGAAATGCTCTTTAAAAACATTTTTGCTTATTTAACAAATAAAAGAAAAAAAGTTTTCTCCGTTGCAACTTTGAATGCACTCAAGCCCAGATGTATGCTTTAGTTTTCCATTTACCACATCTTACCACACAAATATTATGCATCGATTTAATGGCAAAAAACGAAAATGAAGAAATGAAATGAATGCTTCTGCTGATGCAAAATAATATAGAAAAAACTCCTTAAAATATGCACATTTTATTTAAAACCCATTTTTATGACCCAGTTGTGTATTCAAATTTGCCATTAGTTTGTGTAACTAACGTTGAGTGCTCAAATCTACAACACTTGCTATTATAAGTAGTACTTTAGTTAATACCATACGAACCATATTGTGCTGGTAAAGCCCCTAAATGTATGCTTTAATTAGCCTATATTCTCTCGTATTTTTAAAAATATTTTATACACTCCCTGTTGTTGCAGTAGCAAATAAAAGTTAATTACATGCAGTTTAATACCATTTTTTAAATGGCAGCTTAACTGTAATAAGCTGCGTTCCATTAACTTTTAAGTATTATTTATAGAACGACTAAAATGTATGCAATAATTTTCCCAATAACATTTTTATTAAAAAAAGGGTTTTAATGTTGCTTCTGTCACTTTTTTATGGCTTCGATTTTATTTCGAAAAATAATTTGAAAATTTTCTTTTAAAGGTTTTGATAGTTTTCTCTTCTCTAATAGTGCTAAGAGCCTGTTAATGACAACTGAAGATGGCAGACTGTTTTAAGGCTAAAAGGTTATTCATTCTTTGGGGTTTCAAAACAATTTTTTTATTATATTTATTGTCGTATGGCCAATACGATCTTTGACGTAGCCCCACGACAGCCTTGCCTCATATCGTAATAGCACTTGGGCCTAAAAATGTAAATTAAGCCAATCTTGAGCTAATATAATGCCCACGTAAAATAAGCTTAATTGCCATTGGTTTTGAAACCACTAAATGTATTACCCGTTACTTTAAAGTTTAATTAAAAATCAATAAAAGTGTGAAAATAAACTGATTCAGATGTTTGAAAACTATATTTTCTATGCTGTTCAATGACTTTTAAATTTGTCCCTGTATTTTCCAGAACTTTCTAACTTTAACTGTGTATTAGTGTCTGAAATAAAGCAGCACTTTATGGAAAAATAAAAATTTAATTATTTAATGCCATTTTAGCAGTTTTTGTTTTTTATTTGAACATCATAAATCCTTAATGTATGCCACAATATTTTTGAATTTATTAACCCACTTAAAAGTATGTTTGTTTTTTTTTTTTTTTTTAACTTATGCCACCTTCATAGTATGCTTTAGTTTTTTTCCATTTTCTCCATTTTATTTTCTAGTTTATAGAAAATCCTCTGCATATTTATATGTTTGCAGAGTGAATTTTTATTTAATAAATAAAAATATATTGAGATTCACATTTTTTTTGTGTGTTTAAACGCTGAGCTACGCTTTCAGCTAAATGTAGAAAAAAATTAAATATGAGCTATGCTTGGCAATTGTTATTTAATTAACAGAATTATTCTTTGAAAACTTTATACTGAATTTTTGAGAAATGTTATCAAACTCCAATCTACAAGAGCCAAAAGCACTCTGGTTCCATCCTTTGTCACAGTAGATCACAGCATTTTGAATATGCTTCGAGTAAAGAGATCAAATCATCTGTGTTCCGTTATTCTATCGCGAAAAACTCGAAACCGGGTAGTACAACCTACGTAGACTAAAGTACCTGTATATATACCCTTTAGAATTCAAACCGATTCTCTCCCAAGGCACAGGAGAGTCTTCATCCTTTCCATTTACTGAAAATGCTACAGGATTGCCATATTTCCAGACCCGGTAGGCCTAAAGTGGACAAGAAGCACACCATACAACTGCTTAGATTATATCTTAGGTACATCTCTGTCACTTCTATCTATTCTGCCACCCGGATAGGAAGTGTGCGAATTAATAACTTAAATTAGATCGTAGGGGCATTACTCTAAATCAGTGTATCTAAACACGTCAAACATGTCATTGCATAATGGGTGGGCATGCAGTGAGACTTCGCTCTCTTGCTAATAACTTCTGCAGAGGTTGTAGATCAATTGAGGAAGCAGAGGGTACTGTCTACTTTATCTGCCAATGGCTCACCCTTTTTAGTAGTCAAATGATAGTAGATATCGATTGATTCTAAGGTAGTCTTACTTGAAATACGTAATCCTAAAATTAATTGTCAAGACTGCTTCATTAGGACTTATCAGTTTACCTTTTAGGCATCGCTATACTTTGTATCGCAAAGGTTCACTATGTATGTTCCAGTGGGCTAATAAAGCTGCCACTCCCTCTTCTCCTATCCTACTTTTATGATTGGCAATATATCGTATCCGCTCAAAATTTCGGCTGTTATAACCTAAAAGTATACTTATGTAGTGTGTATAAGTAATTCAATAAATACTCGGATTTTATATTTTAATGCCATAGAAATTGTTTAGCCTCGTTAAGCTTTGATTTAAAATATTCATTGAAGCCTAAATGTATGCCATGTTTTTCTCATTTTTATTTTATTTTATGCCAGTAAACATAATTTTACTATTTTTTGCTTAATAATATGGTTGAGAGCATTTGCATTTATTTAATGCGATAATAATTATAAAATATTACAAAATATATAACTATTAAAGCCCTTTTCTAAAAGTTATAATAGTTATGACAATTTTAAAGTGGAACCTTAAAGTATACTTTAGTTTTTTTGTTGAATTTTATGCCTGAACGCATGTTACAATTGTTTTTTCTATGTTTCTTAAATCCTTAAGTGTGAATTAAAGAGAGTAGGGGAAGTGTATAATTTTAATCTTTATAATTCAATAACTTTTTACTTTTTTTAATTTTTCGTTTTGAATTCACATGTGATTTTTATTTTATACTTCAATGGCTGGCTTATTTCCATAAGTTCAAGAGCAAATACCAGAGAGAAGAAAACACAAATGCTTTTAAGAGATCTTAGTTTTTTGTTTTTCTTTAGATTTCAATGCAAACAACCAGAATAAATTGCAGAAAAACTGTGTGTAAAAACTGCATATTTTTAATAATTTCAAGTAGAAATTCTTACAATACGAGGACAAAAAAGTCAAGAGGGTGGCAGGAAAAACTTCTGCTAGAAAAAATTCCTTCTCTTACTACCTACCTACCCACTTAAAACTTGCAAATTATAATTCATTCAGTACTTGAACCAGCACTTGCATCCAACTGCATGCATTTGTACTCCCTTAAAATTTCCATAGTTTTTCAATGGCATTGTTTAGTTAGAAGACAAGAAAAACTATGAGGAAAATTGCAAAACTACAGGATATATGCACCTATGCATTCCTCATGTTGCTCCTTCGTCTCTCCAAATGCCAGGTGATTTACTGCCAGTAATTCTAAGCTTTACTTCTCTCTTTCTCTCTCTCACTCACTTTCTTTTCTCATCTCTTGAGTTCTAGAAATGTATTGTCTTGCAACGACTGTTATCCTTAAAGGATGCTGTTATTATTGTTACTTTACCAACAAATGCATATGCTTCGTAAGCCTTAAAGTATGTAAGGATGCGAGTGATGGAATGTGTGTGTAAGTGAATGAATGTAGTTCGTTGAGCATATCATGAATGCAAGCCAACAACATGACATTTAACCTGCTGTCCTTAAAAGCAGGTGTTTTTCCCAAGTATATCATCGAATACATCAGCACTTACATTTACTAGCACACACACATTCATGATGTCCTTTTGTAAAGAATATCCTGTTGTTTGTGAATCTCATTTCTTCTTCTTTCTCTCTCTCGCTCTCTCTTTGTCTCTTGTCTTGAGCTGGTGGTCTTATTTCTTAAGATACTTTGGCATTGAAAATCTTTTGAATTGTCATTTCGAATTATCATAAGAAAACAATGGTTGCGAAGCATTTTATAAATGAGACTTTAACAGGTTTTTTTGATGTTATTCATGGCATGTCATTAAATATTTAAAAAGAAAATGAATTTCAAAAATAAAAATTAAAACAAAAGTTTTCAAAATCATTTAAAAATTTAATTACTCAAGGGGGGTGTTTTTGTTATTAGCTTTCAAGTTCCGTAATTTCTCAATAAGACATCGCAGCATGTTAGCAATTATTTTGCATTTGGAGTATTTGTAATAGAAGGAGATACAAGGCTAGGCTGCCAACTGTGAATATAGACATACTTAAACCCAGCATGTTAGCAATTATTTTGCATTTGGTTTATATTTATAATAGGAGGAGGTAGGAGGCTAGGCTGCCAACTGCGAATATAGACATACTTAGACCACATATGGAGCATTGTGATACCACAGTCTTTCACTATCCAAAGTCCATTCTCGATCTAGATCTAAGGGATAGTAGGCATAGTAAAAGCCAAGGTGCTTTGTTCTCCTAAGACTTAACGCATAGTTTAAAACCAAGAGATGAAGGAGTTTCTTTATCCTCAGCTCTGCAGCTTTTGCAGAAGTCATTGTTCGTATGCCCAAGATCAATGGGTCTCACATGAGTTCTTAGAATGCTTACTTAGTCTAGTAGCGATTAAGACAGTTGCACTTAGCGCTCATCTTTGGAGACTTTTCATGTGCCCTTTCTCTAGTCTTGATCAGGTTTGATGCTTGTACCATATATGTTCAATTCATCTCCTTTCCGAAAGGATACTGCGGTCTGTCACCGCGTTCAGAGCCCCAAGGCTGCCGTAGATCGATATAGAAGTCGTTATGTTAGAACCCCATTGTCCTAGAATACCATGCGATAACATTGACCTTCCGAAGTCGCCGTGGTCTAGTAGGTAGTGTGTTGGCTTATTACACGAAAGGCCCGAGTTCGAGTCCCAGGTCAGACATCAAAACGAAAATATCAAAATATTCCTTGGGCGACTTCCTCTCAGCAGATTTCTGGCAAAAACTCTGAGAGTAAAAATTGCCATGAAAAGGTTCTCAAAAAATCTGTCGTTCGGAATCGACTTTAAACTGTAGGTCTCGCCACTCATGTATAAAATTAACGCACACAACATGAGTGGTGTTGAGAAGCTAGGCCGTAATCCTGACTGAAGGGTTGTAATGGCCAATTATGTATGAATATTGACCTCCGAAAAAATGCAAGTCATTGGGACGATAGAATGTGAACTGGCCACCTTGATTGTAAAGTTTTCTTAAGTCACATGTGTTTGCGAATAAGCTCCGAATTCATTCGTGAGTCCAATATTAGCTTCCAATTCAACCGCAATGGCCAAGAAGGTGGTAGCTTTTAAACGTTTCGTTTCTAGCATTCATTTTGATTTACATTTTTAAATAAATTTGTGGTTGAACAATTAAATTTGCTATTAAAGCAAAAATTTTTCCCTTAAATTATTACCAGAAAATCTTCTATAAAATGTGGCTTCAAAGTAAAAAAAAAAACACGAATAAATTAGTGGTTACCACCAGACTGGCTATATATAGTTAAAGGGAGGCAGGCAGGGTTTGGAAAAAAACTTAAATTTTCAAATGAATTTGCTTACGTTGCTTGTTTGAAAATAACCAAATAAATATTGTATTAATTTTGTAATTAAATTGAATTGAATTGAATAGTTATGTTTAATTTTTCTAAATTTAAAAACAATAACAATAACAACAACAAACAATAGCCTGCAACAACAATAGAAAATATATGTATATGTTTTTTCCCTTAACCTCAAAAACCTCATAAATTAATCGTTATTCCATTACCAGAGAGTAGAGAGTAGATATGATGCATGCCATGGATGGCATGCTTTGTAAAACCAAGAGCGTAGCTAACAATGGGGGAGTTTTAGAAAAATCGAAGAAGGTTTTATAAAAGCTCTTTAAAAATTATATGTATGTTTGAAGATTAATTCGATTTTTATAAACCAGACACAAACCCATTTCTTCAAATTCGAATTTATCTTCATAGGCATTTAAAAATATAATTTTTCCTAAGCCTCTGTTTCTTTTTTCTCTCTATTTATGTGGTGATGTTGGGAGCCCTTGATTTTATTATTATTTTGTTGGTCTATAGTCTGTTGCATTGACTGACTGCCATATTTGACATGTTGTTGCATATGTGTTGTTGTATACAAAACAAAAATAATTGAATTGTAATTCGCAGCTTGTTATTTTCTTTTTTTTACATTTTCAATGTGTGGCATTTACATACATTTTACAAAAAATGAAACATAATATCGACATTCGTCTCCTCAAACCGCTGCCATAACGGATGATGCTGCAACTTTAGTGGCGAGAGTAAATAATTGACCCCCTGACTGAACTGAACCACACTTTGGCTGTGTGTCTGTCTCATTGATGCATAGGCTGGCCGCTTGTTTAGCTTTTCATCACTCAGTCATTCACTCATTTGCTTAACAATGACAATAGCATTGATAATGTTGTGTTAATGACGATGATGATGATGATATCCATCCAATGCCATTTGCTGCTCATCATGATGAGCTTATTGTACGTATTTTTTTCTTCTCATTGTTCATGATTCGTTTTTCTGCCTTTGAATTGCTGCATAAATTCCGATAATTACTGAAAGCAATCGTTGGCTGGCCATGTAATGGCGTTGTCTGTAATAAATATTTTATTGATGCGGTTTTTTTATTTTCTAAACTCAAGGTTTTCTAAACTTAGGCGTGCATCATTCAAACTTAATAAACTATTAAATGGGAGATGATAAATAAATTCTCCGGTTTTTAAATGAATGTTCAGTAAAATATTTAAAACAACTGAACTACAGTTTAAGACGTTTCCGAACGACAACTTTTTGAGAAGCTTTTAATGGCAATTGTTTTTATTAGAAATATTTTCTCAATATGTACCTTGTTTTATTCGAGATATCTCGAACCTGGGCATCAGGTCTAATAAACCAGCACACTACCTAGTAGACTACAGGGACTCCATGATTAACGTTCTTCTGGAAAGTACATCTCTCGGAGCCATCGATTGAGATATCAAGGGTTCCACAGGGAACCACCGAATCCTGAGACCAGATTCAGAAAGTTAATTGAAACCTTACACATAATAGATGTAACAATATCCATGAATGAATTGAAGCATATTCACCATCACAAGTCTGAGTTTTGCTACCAGCTAGGAACTCTGGTTCAAAAGAATTTCAAAAGTAAGCCAATTAAGTTTGGAAAATAATGTCTTGGAGCAGAACAACTGACTGTCTGCGTTCTCTTTATGGTTATTGGTTCCATCACAATCCAATAGAGTCAACATTAGGGTGAGGTTAGGTTAGAGGACGTGTACTCGTCAACTGTGACAAGTACAGTACCCGGAGGTCGAATTGACCCATTGTACAATGTCCTAGCTTCTCACACAACTCGTGTTGTGTGCGTTAATTTTATACATGAGAGGCGGGACCTACAGTTTAAAGTCGACTCCGAACGACAGATTTTTGAGAAGCTTTTCAGGGCAATTTTTACTCTCAGAGTTTTTGCAAGAAATCTGCCGACTTCCTCGCCGAAGAAATATTTTCATATTTTCGTTTGATGTCTGACCTGGGATTTGAACTCGGGCCTTTTCGTCTAAAAAGCCAACACACTAAATACAAGACCACGGCGACTTCTTTATTTTAACATTAGGGTTAATTTTGTTGTGTTTTTTTTTATTAATTTCAACTATTTTGTAGATTTTAAAGTTGACTTTACTGTTCTACAAAGTCTCCATACTCTCAACTTTTTTTTTATAACGCCAAAGCGAGATTCAAACCAACAACAAAAATAATAATAACAATCAAAGACTTTCTTATTGTTTAATGGCACAAGTTTTCTACACAATTAAATTCGTAAACGTCTTTTCTCATTCACAATTCATTTCATTAAATCTCTGCACTCTGCTCTTCTCACTCACACAGTGGCTGACTTAACAGTTACTTGAAATTTAACTTGAACACGGACAGTGAAGAAAAAATAAAGGATTTAATCAACAGCTGCGCTCTTCTAGTAAGAAGAAGAACAACAAATAACACCTCCATAACCCTTTTATAAACGGTTTTCTGAAAAACAACAGAGAGAGAGAGCGAGCAAGAAAAAAACACTCAGCTATTGTGGAGAATTCTTTTAAAATTTAAATAAATTTTTTTTACCACGTTTCCTGTCTCTTTTTTTTGTGTGTATTTTTTAGAAATAGTTTTTTTTATATTTTACTTTATTGTTGTTGTTTTTGTTCTTTAGTCCTTTTTGTAGTTTTGACAACGTCAAAAAAAAAAAGCGAGAAAAAAAACTTTTAATTCAATGCAACAAAAGCACAATTGTTAATACGCTAACAATAGCTTAAAGAGAGTTTAAGTAAAAGAGAAAAAAAAAGAAACGAAAAACTCAGTATTTTAATGAATAAACAACAAAACAAAAGTTGTATTGTGGCCCCTGTACTTACACACACACACACACTTACATGTATATACCCTTTATATTGTTAATTTTACCGTATACTCCATACCACTCTCCACAATGATAGTTGGTGTACTCTTACCTCTCTGTTGCTCTTTTATAATAGAGAACAGAGCAGAGCAGTGCAGAAAAAAATAAAGTATTCATAAAAACAATAATAAAGTAGACAAAATTATATGAAAAATAAAAAACGAGCACACATACAGACACAGGCACAAAATATGCTCTCCTTGCCTTTATTTTATTTATGGCAGAATATTATGGCAAAACAAAAACAAATTCCTTCCTTTACTTTAAAATTAACAGAAGATTCTTTTGCTGCATTCTTGCAGTTGTGTGTGCCATACACACCAGCGAATCTTTCTATGTATTTCTCTTTTACTTTTGCTCTCATTTTTTTTGTTTTTTGTTTCTATACCACCCACTCATTATAATTTTTGTATGTTTTGTTGATTGTAAGATGCTTCAGAGATTTTGTTGATGACTAGCACTGTTACTTTTACGAAGCGAAGGCAGCATAATTACTTTTTTTATTCTGCTGCTGCTGCTGCCTGCTGTCATAAGTACCTTAAATATGATGGTTGTTATTATTAAAAATAACAGCATCAACAACCAAGGAACGAACGAATGTACTAAACAACAATAACAATTGCAACATTATTAACACCAAACAAACACACAACATACTCACGCCATACATTTAATGGAATGAAAAAAAAAAAACGCCTGCAAGAGAAAGCTTTACAAATAAAAACACGAAAGCCATCATCAACGTAATCCACTCTACACACTCACACTCCCTCTCTGTGTTAGTAATGTGTTAGAAACTGAATGAACTCCTTATGTTTATAACAGTTTTCATTTCATTTGCCTGGCATGACGTTGTTTGTTTGGTTATATGTATGCGTGTTGTGCTTTATTTTTCTCACGTCATATTGTAGTTTTGTTTGTTTCCGATCACACAAGGAGAAAGCGAACTGCAAAAATGAAAATAAAAACACTATTGCTCTCATAATATACACTCACACACACACACACTTACTTAAAGAGGGTACTCTTTTTAGTTGTTTATACTTTAAGGGTGACCAGATGAAATCAAAAAGGGTTCTTTTTATTTTTAAGCAATTATGGCTTGATTTTAAGCAATTTTTGATCTTCTAAGTAAGGTTTTACATAAAATATTCGACATTTTTGTATAGAAGGCCTATACATTGAAGGATTTAAAGGGTTATCCATCATATTTAAAAGAGAAAAAGCTATGATTCCAATGAAACCTATTCCATTATATTGCTTGAACCTTACTTGGGGCATTTAACACGTTGACTGCCGCGGCAATTTTCAGAAAACTGGCCACGCAAATAGTTCTTTTCCCAGAAGCCATTTATCGATACTAGCACTGATATAATACGATTTTATTCGTAGCTACACAAAAATGGCAGGTTTAGTGAGTACGAGATAACTCGTAGTTGGCACCCTACAAGGGAACGCAATCTACGAGTTATCTCGTAGTCGGCAGTCAACGTGTTAAATAACCCGCCTCTGCATTCCTTTGACCACTGTGTCGATATCTTGGTCTTGAATTAGAGACCGGGTAGACACGGTCTTTAAAGTAGTCTTACAAAAAGATCTAACGGCGGCAAATCACATGATATTACTGGAAAAGAGAGGGATACATTTACAGAGGCATCTTTCAAGCCAGCTAATGTTAAAGATGAAACTCTACAAGACTATTGAAAATAAAACCCGTCTATACAACCCATGGCTCTGTTTCATTATCACAAAACCTGCAGAAGGAAGTATGGCCACAGGCAGGCATAATAGTTTTAGCCCTCAAGCCGCAATGCCCCGTTCTAAATTGATTTCCGCCACAGATGCAAGACCCTAGACCATTATAGTTTGGAGATTGTGCAAACTTCTCTATTTCAACGTGAAGCATCCCTTCTTCGCCTGATCAGCTGATCAATCTGTCCAAAGATGTGACCCAGGGAAATCTAACCACCAAATTGTTGCCTTTTTTTGGTAACTCATGCGCACGCTCATTTCTCCTAATCCAAATAGTATTCCTAGTAAAAATATATGATAAATATACTCATTTTAATGGCAAAACACAAATCGTCTAGTCACCCAAATACGCTCAAACAACTCTTCTTGCCTTTTTACGAAATACAAAAAATGTTCTTGAAATCAAAGGATTTGAATTTCTTTTTATTTTTATTTTTCCATGGAATTCTTTTCTTGCCATTATTCTTCAATTTGTTTCTTTTTTTGTAGTTTTTCGTATTATTTTTTTTTGTATGTATTTCTCTTTGCAATATAAATTCTTTTCTGATTGTAAAAATAATTACTTCTTCTCGTGTTTTTTTTTTATTTTTTGATTATTTTCTAAGGGTTCTCCTCATGCAATATAAGTGCGTGCATTTGTTTTACAAGTTCTTTCCTTTGCTTTTAATTTTTTTTTTTTAAATCTGCAGTATATGTTTACAAGTATAGTCTCTTTCTCTTATCTCCTCCAACTCTCTCCTCTGTCATTTTCCATCACTTCTTGCATAAGATTACACAGCAACCTCCCCTCAACCACTAACCCAGAACCAAGTGAAGCCAACTCCAACCTTTTGACAGCCGCCACTAGATTTCGTGGATCTCTGGAAATAATGTTGAATAACAGTATATACTCGCAAACGTATAGATAGATGCTAGAGTCGTCATAAAGAAACTTCAATTATTTGTGCCGATAAAATGCAAGGAAACGCCGCGAAACTAAAAATTAAAAAACGGAGGGAAAATCGTAAACAAAATGAAAGACAGAAGGTAAACCCTGGCTAAATGAAAATTTATAACGATGATGATGGAAATAAAATGCAGTCAGTCAGTGTCTGTTTTACTCCATTTCTTGTAGTTACAATGTTATCATCCACTCGTAATTATAATTTCTGAGTTTTAAACGAAAAGAACTTTCGAAGAAGCAAAACAACAAAGTGGAGAGAAAATTATGCGATACGGTTCTGTAGTTAATGAAATCTTAACTTAAAGTTATTATTACTCTCATCATAATGGTGTTAGGAATTGGTGGTATTGCCTCCGAACTGTCATCACCACGTTCGAATCTGTAATCAAGATGCCGTTTGCATGCTGGTAGAAACAAATACTTGCCAACAACATTAGATAGTCATACATACATATGTATAGGGTGTTTTTTATATAGGTATAGAACTTTAAGTTGCAATAAAACAACGATGGATTATTCGATTGACATGAATTTTATTTATCCGAAAGATAATCTTGTGGCATTACATTTTAAATATGATTTCTGGCATATGACCGCCACGGCTGGCGCGGATGTAGTCCAATCTGGACGCCCAATTTTCGATGACTTTTTCCAACATTTGTGGCCGTATATCGGCAATAACACGGCGAATGTTGTCTTCCAAATGATCAAGCGTTTGTGGCTTTACCGCATAGACCAATGACTTTACATAGCCCCACAGAAAGTAGTCTAGCGGTGTTAAATCACAAGATCTTGTGGGCCAATTCACAGGTCCAAAACATGAAATTAGGCGGTCACCAAACGTGTCTTTCAATGAATCGAAATAAAATTGTACTATTTGCAAGCGTTGTACAGGCATGAGTCTATTCTTGATGAATTGCCAAACCAAACTGAGAATAAATCACTTGACAGCTGTTAAATCGGTCGCCATCTTGAAAAGTAATGCCAACTTAAAGTTCTATTCCTCTATAAAAAACACCCTATACATAATTGGCCATTACAACCCTTCAGTCAGGATTACGGCCTAGCTTCTCATACCACTCATGTTGTGTGCGTTAATTTTATACATGAGTGGCGGGACCTACAGTTTAACGTCGACTTCGAACGACTGATTTTGAGGAACTTTTTCATGGCAAATCTTATTTACTCTCAGAGTTTTAGCCATAAATCTGCTGAGAGGAAGTCGCCGAAGAAATATTTTTTTTCTTTCCATATTTCGTTGTGATGTCGCCTGGTTCTCGAACCCGGGCTTTACGTCTAATAGGCGACCACACTACCTACTAGACTACGGCGACGACATTAGATAGTCACCTCCCAGAAAATAGGGCACCACTTTTGTGCCATTTTAATCATTTGATTCGTTTCTCTTTCATTGTAAATATTTTATGCTCATGCAAGTAACAAAAGTAATCACTTCCTTTTTGACAGTGACAATTCAATATCGAGAGAGAAGGATTGTGAGAACTGAGTTTTAATTTCCTTATACGGTGGCATTGCCTGCCTTACCAAACACACACCACTTTTACCTCAAATGTCTGTGAAATATTTTTGGTTCTCCTTTTCAATTCGTTTTTTTTTTTCTTTATTTTTGTGTTCTCCTTCAGGTCTTTTTAAATATGAACAACGGACTCTTTGCCACAGGTTCGTTCAGTTCTCCAATTGATATCAGAAAAATGTTTTTGTTTTTTGTACCTTTCTGTGGCACTATTCTTTTTTTTCCATTTCATCGTTTGCCTGTAATTTTAACAACTTCTTTGTAAGGTCCTGGTTAAAAATTTGGTTTATCAGCGTAATTTCTTTTCTTTCATTCCCCTTTTTCTTTCTGTTCTGCTATTCATTGTGCATTGTTTTGTTGCATGATGTGACACAAAAAACAAAAGAACAAGAAGAAAAAAGCGAAAAGAAAAGGTGAATGCCACGTAGCAAGCGAATGAATGTTGTGCAAGTATTGTATTGCAACGCAATTCGTTTTCGGATGACAAACAAAATCTGCCATCAGAAAGTAAAAAAAGGACAACAAAAAAAATCTAGGGCAAGAGGGAAAGGAATAGAGGAGTTAAAATTGTTATTTATATGAACGAAGATAGTATTCTCTTAGTACTTGTACACGCTGCGTATTATGTCCTTGTCCTTTGGCATATCCATATCCACCACACAACACACAACTACCGCTTTACCACTACTATAACTATAATATGCGTATGTGTGTGTTTGTCTATATTGCCCCGTAACATACTCATTCTCATATTGGCAGTATATACTTGTACTCATAGTAATACAATATTGCTTACAAAACATGCCATGCCATGCCATGCCATACCATACCATCGCAGCAATCGGATGTAATACATATTTCCTGTTTCGTTGGCACTCAGGGGCTTCCGTTGCATGCCATTTTCTGTTCTCATTTTCAGTTTTTTTTTTCTATTTTCCTCTGTTTTTTTTGCTTTCTTTTTTGTCCCAAATTACAGTTACAGATAGTAACAGTTTCTTTAATAAACTTGTGAAAAAAATTGACTAGAAAACGTTACCTTAACGGTATTTGAGACAAGCAGATTGCAAAAGAATCGGAATTTTGATTCTGCTCAGCATTCTGACATTGCAGTGTAGTCCGCCTTCTGTCTGCTCTTTTATTAGTTCCACATACTCTCATGGAGCCAATTTGTAGAAGGCGAAAAAGTACCGAAAGAAAAGGCCGAGGGATCTTTACAGCCGTATGGATAGAGGGGTTAAGAACAGCGCCAAGAATATCAAGCGACGCTGGATTGAAGATCTTGTTAGATAAGCCCAAGCAGCCTCATAATCACCAGAAGGATAAGGTTCGCCTCCATTAAACCTCATAAGAACAGCAACGGAGAATTGTTGACGTAAGTAACTAGACATGTAGATATGGACCAGGTTAGGTTTAGGTCGAAGTGGTAGCTCTGATATCACAAAGCTCACTTGAACACGCATAGCGGCCCGTTGTGATGCCTCGGGTGAACGCAGTCCCTGTACTGACCAAGTTCCACCAACATCAGGGAAGATGAAGAAGTTGGTCAGCGCAAGGACTGCAAAAACTTTATATCGGTCTATCTAAAGCCGAATTTTGATATCTTCTCATCGCTCAGATCATAATCACCGAGAAACCTACTTTGTGCAGAAGCGAAGGTGTGCCTCAAGAGCCTTACCTAACCTTCACTCTAAAAGTTTCTGCCTGAGGGAACACGGTTAATTTCAACTTTACAGTGTTTAATTATGAGATTTGCCAATGTCTTTAAATTTTTAATCAAGTTTAACAACAACTGCTGCTATCACCTGAACAGGTGAAGGTGTTGTTAGCTGCGAAAACAACAACAACAACACAATTTATTCAATTATTAATGAAATATTGTTCGTCTATTTGATGATTGTCAGTTCAGTTTACTTTTGCAAACATTTGATAAATAATAGATACACACTCACACAGACTCACTCGCTCACTCTATGATGTGATGAGATGTGACGGGACGTGACTGGTTATTTGTTATTGACACACGGTAAATAATAATCATACGAACATTCAACATTAAAATTCATACTTACATCAGAGGCAAATATAAATAAAATTAAAATGATGATGTTGACGTTGATGTGTATGTAGTCACTCACTCACTTATTGATACACTGACTCACTTACATTCGCTCGCCTCACATAGGATTATTTGCTGACATGAATGTTGTAGTAATAAATTCTGTAACATTTTAATTGAAAATGAATTGCCAAAAACACACACACAAACAACAAATGAAAATTTCTCAAATAACCCCCACCCAAACCCTCTGGCTCCATGGACCGACCAACAAATAACATTCAATTGAAAATTATAAACGAAATAAATTTGAAATTTAGGAAGAAATTTAATGTCTAATCGGAAGGGAGGGGTGATAGAGAAATACGGAGAGAGAGCATGTATCATATTAAATACACATACAATTAAGCACAAAAGAAAATGGAGGCCAAGGATACGGAAGTAATAATTAAAATTCCCAACAAAATATGCACGGCTACTGAGGCCCCCAAAAGGCAGAAAGCAAAGGAAATGATGTTCAGATAGAAATAAAGAAAAGGATATCGTAGCTACAAAAAAACCCTCCCCCACACCTTTAATGTGTACTTTTCTTACCAACCGTATCGTATACACACATACATATTTTTGCATTTTTTCTTTTTTGTTTCCTTTCCTTTTTATCCTTTTCGGTTTCCTTTTTAAATCTTTTTGCCTTTTTATTCTATTTTTTTTTGAATGATGATGATGATCCTTTGAAAATGTAAAACCTTGTTATCCTTTTATAATGTTGTTTTACATTTTAAATTAAAGTTGTCATCATTAGTTGTTGTAGCGCTGTTGCTGTTGCTGTTGCCGTTGCCGTTGTCTGGCAAAGACAGTCGGTTTATTTTTATTTATTTTTTGTTGCTAGGAATACCCTACAAAAAGATTATGGGAAGAGAGGAGTTTTCAAAAGCAGAGCATAATTTAAAGCCTAAGCCATTGATCACTGTTTCGCATAATTCGCCTAATATCTTGGCGATAATTTGGCGAATATTGGTTTTTGCAAATGCTCTAACATTAGAGGGAATTATCCTGCAGTAGACACGGTCTTTAATACAGTTCTACAAAAAAGTCTAACGGCATCAAATCGACATCGTCAGAGGTTGTTACTCCTTGTGATAATTTCTCCTGAAATTCCATGGCTATTATGAACGAAATACAATGACGAGCCCAATTAAATGATCGTTTCTCGTTTGGTTATATCAGTCGATTCTTATTTTGAGCGCCTTTTCAAGCGGTTTTTCGCACATTTCGGCCGGGTAGCTCGGTAATACATACATACATAATTGGCCATTACAACCCTTCAGTCAGGATTACGGCCTAGCTTCTCACACCACTCATGTTGTGTGTGTTAATTTTATACCTGAGTAGCGGGACTTACAGTTTAACGTCGATTCCGAACGACAGATTTTTCTTGGTAATAATTTCACGAATGTTGGTTTTCAAATCCTCCTACTCTAGGGGATTATCTACGAAGCCAAGCTTTAAAAGTAGCCAAGCTTAACAAAAAAAAACCCAACGAGGCCCAATTACAAGATATTGGTTATCAAAACGGTTTGTGTTGTGGAGCACGTGTCTGTGTCTTGTAAAGTCGAGTTCATAATTTTCAACTAACTAACTAACCAACTGGGTTGAAAAGACTTGGCTCCTCTTTCCATCTTTCAAACATTCCTTCCCACTCCACAGAAAATCTTTTCTCAAGACAATCTCACGCATTTGCCAAAATCGTAAAATCTGCTGCTTCTGTTCAAAGCATAGTTAAGGATGGAATTGTCATCCATTTGATATACCAGATCACGATACTTAATAAAGAATCTTATGTTTTCTGATTCTGTCCAGTGGCACTTAACCTTGTTATATCAGCACGTGCCAGTCTCTGTATCTTAGCCAATTCCATTTGAATTGTTTTCAAATTCGTTCTGCCTTCAATCTATTATTCTTAAGCCATTTTCTATTTCCTCTTGCCATATCGTTTGCGAATGTTCTTAGAGTTTTTAGCAATATTTTTTCGGATCGGATCTGCTATTGGCCTTGCGTGTAATGTGTTCTACACATACTAGGTGTTGTAATATTAAAAATTTCACTTTTTCTGTTACAAAACACGAACGGTTCCTATTTATTGCTTTGGGAGAAGCTAGCGTAGAATTTTTCTCTTCAATATTCGTAGAGAAGCTAGGCCGTAATCCTGACTGAAGGGTTGTAATGGCCAATTATGTATGTAATATTCGTAGATGCTGTTGATCGTTAACTGTCATGGGCCAAGTTACTAATGCACACGTAGCAGTTTGTTTAATTAAGTAAGGTCTTGTGAAAATTAGTTTGAACATTC
Organism: Sarcophaga rosellei; assembly: GCA_930367235.1. NCBI lineage: Eukaryota > Metazoa > Arthropoda > Insecta > Diptera > Sarcophagidae > Sarcophaga > Sarcophaga rosellei. The sequence goes on along the minus strand of OV884020.1, from coordinate 4,998,150 downwards.
ATCTCATTCATTCTCTCTTCATCTGTTCCAGATCCCAGCCGGACTATTGCAGGGCATGTTGCGATGAGGAGGAGTTGGAGACTATCGAACACCTCCTCTGTAACTGCCTAGCCCTTGGTAGGTCGAGGCTGAGGCTTTGAGAGTTTGAACTCTGTGTCGAGAGCCGACATCAAGGCTCTCCACAGATTCATTAGTGGCTTATGCTGGTTGAGAGGCGCTAGGGCTTCATCAGGGTAGTTGCGCTCTCTCTTTGTTGGGTCTGTGTGACCCCTCCGTTTCCCATTCTCCCTTCCCTATCTCCTCTCCTTTATATCCTATTCCCTCTCTTATCCTTCCTCTTTAAGGACGTTGTAAAATGGGTCAATTCGACCTCCGGGTACTGTACTTGTCTTAATTGGCAAGTACACGTCCTCTAACCTAACCTAACCTAACTAACTAGTATGCTAAGGCAGTCATAAATTGAAGAACTGAAATGTGAATCCAAACAATTTCTTCGACGTAGGATCACAATTTATTATTCTAAACATCAGCGTTTGGCCTGTGATTTAGCGTGCCTTGAATTCTTTATTGCCTTCATTGCATGAATATTTTAATCCCTGCTTTCTGTGTATTTTTTTCTGGGTTGCTACTACAACTTGTGATGTCAACTGTTGACTTTGTTCCTCCTCCAACGTTGTGTTTCGATTTAAAATAGAAGAAGTAAAGAAAAAAATTTTATTTTCATTCCATTTTGCGTAATTCTTTTTATGGATGGCAAACAGTGTGTCTAATGCCTGTACGACGTACGAGTACGAGTATTTTATTAAGTCTGACTGCTTGCCTAGCTGCCTGCCTTTATGTCTTTTGGTGTCCCCGGAGACGGAGAGACATCATTATATAGGTGGGCTAAGTTGTAAACACGTTTATGTCAACTCGTTTGTGTGTGTGTGATGGTATAACCTTAACGAACGAAATCGATTATGGTAATAAAGTAACTCACAACTCTCCTTCTTCTCCCTCTTCCCATTTAACTTTCTTCTGTTTTATGTGTACCACAGGCTAATGGAAAAATCTCAGAGAAAACTAAGGAGAGTGGGAGTAGAATTAAAATGTTTTTGTAATGCTTTCCCCAGTTTCTAAATATTTTTTTTCGGTTTTTTTTGTTATCTCTTTACAGCCAGCCTTATTGGCATTGATACCATACATCATCAGACATTATCGGGCCAGGAAATGGATCAAATGAATGACCATCAATTGGACAAAGTGGCCAACAATGTTAGCGTATTCTATCGAGTTACACCGCGACACAAACTGGCCATTGTCAAGTCTTTACAGCGTACAGGCAATATTGTAGGCATGACCGGCGATGGCGTTAATGATGGTGTGGCTTTAAAGAAAGCCGATATTGGCATTGCCATGGGTAAAAATGGAACAGATGTGTGTAAAGAAGCCGCCGATATGATTCTCGTCAATGATGATTTCCATACCATAATGTAAGTCAAAGAGAAATTTTTCCTTCTTTTATTTTAAGAAACAAAAAAATTTCTTCTTTTCCATTCCATTCCCATTCTATTTAGAGCTGCAATTGAGGAGGGCAAAGCGATTTTCTATAATATACGCAATTTTGTACGTTTCCAATTGAGTACTTCGATAGCGGCTTTGTCATTAATAGCATTGGCCACCTTAATGGGCATAGCCAATCCGTTGAATGCTATGCAGATTCTCTGGATCAATATCATAATGGATGGCCCACCCGCCCAGAGTTTAGGTGTAGAACCAGTGGATCATGATGTCCTAAAGCAGAAACCGCGTAATGTTAAGCAGCCCATGATTACCAAATCGGTGATTGTTAATGTCTTGCTCAGTGCCAGCATTATTATATTGGGCACTTTGTGGGTATTCCAACGGGAAATGGTCGATGGTTCGTTGGGTAAAACGAAACGTGATACGACCATGACCTTTACCTGTTTCGTATTCTTCGATATGTTTAATGCTCTCTCCTGCCGTTCACAAACTAAAAGTGTTTTCACCATCGGTCTGACTTCAAATAAAATGTTCCTACTGGCCGTTGCCTTCTCCATTATCGGCCAAATGTTGGTCATATATTTTCCACCGTTGCAAATGGTATTCCAAACTGAAGCTTTATCCGCCTACGATATACTCTTTTTGCTTTCGCTCACCTCTTCAGTGCTTATAGTGGCTGAGATCAAGAAATGGTTCGAACGCACCATGGAACGTAAAATGTATAAAACACGCTCCGAATTGGATTTCGTATGACAAAACGAAAGCGCTGGAAGATTGTTGAATAAAAAGAAATCCAATTAAATTCTAGACTAAAAAAAAAAGAAAGAAAGAAAAGAAATGAAACTTAAACAAACAAACGAAATAAAAACAAATTTTGAAATGAAATGAAATGAAAAGAAAAGGAATACAAAATTGGAAATTTTGAAAGGAAATTTTAATTTTAAACATGATTTAATGTCTTGAGTTCTTGTATTAGCAAATGGGAAAATGAAAAATGATTTGAAAGAGCAAGCAGCAGGCAAAAGCAAAAGGAGTATAAACAAATGGCAAGTAAAGCAAACGGCGAGCGGCAGAAACTAAAGCATTTCAAATTTAAATTCTATTTTCGAAATAACGAAAAAAATCTGTTAATTTTTTTATGGGTTTCTGTTTGAAGTTGTTTAGTTTTGTGTTTTTTTTTTTATTTATTATTTAAAAAGAAAACCAAAAGAAACAAAAAAGAAAACATAAAGACCAAAAAATATTTTTACCTAGAAAACCAGACATCATGGAAAGAAAGGAAAAAAAGAGAGATAAAGAGAGAGAGAGAGAGCTTTTTAACTTTTTTTTCGAAGTTATTAAGAACTAAATTTAATATCCTCTAACTAAGTCTTAATGAATTAACTGTCAAAAAACAAAAGAAAAAGAGCAGAGCAATGATATTAATTTAATCACATCCATGTAGGTTGTTCCTCTTCTTTTACTGAACTTTGCTTAGGTATTTTATTTTTGAGTTTCGTTTTTAAGTTTTATATTTAAGTAGTACATTTGATTTTATCTTTTAATTAAATTTAGTTTAGTTTTATTTATTTTTCTTTATTTTCAAAACTCATATTTTAAAACCTAATGAAACTGTCATTTTAAATTGTTAACAAACAAAATCTCGTCTCATAACATATCTTTACACAAAACAGGACACTGTTTAATGGCATACAAATGTCAATGTAATGTAAATTATTTGCCTTTAAAATGCATTGAAAGTTGACATTTTATTTTCTCGAAAATCTTCATTTTCTTGTATTGAGTTGAAAACGATAACATTTCGAAAAACACAAGACAAGACGGAGCTTGTTCCATAGATTAATTCGAACAACAGAATGTTTTAATTTACTCCTGTTCTAATTGCAGATAAAGACCACCTCTAAGGCATTTGATAAACATCGAAATCGAAACGAAAATAATAAGTTTTAACATTTTACGATGGATACTACGTCAATATCATCTGATTTGCTTAATGTTCGTTCCCCGCGATGTACAGTCACACAGATAATTATACGTACCCGCCCTAAAAATCATTTTTTTTTTTAAAGTAATGAACTTCTAATCTAAAATTTCTTTACATTAGCGTCTGTAACGACACATTTACTTAAATAAAGAAAAAAGATTCCCAAAATCTATGAATTTGTGACTGCAGTTTGCTTAAAACCAATATGGCACCACAGAAAATTATACGTACGACGTATATTTCTAATACAATTTCTCCAAGGGTAGCCCGGTATATAAAATGTATTGTGAATAAAAATCCTAGGACTACAGCCGTAGAAATACGAAATACCTCGGAAAGTGATCACAATGTTATTGTGCGTTCCGAAACAGTTTGAAGTGTTTTGAGGAAGAATGGTTTCCGCAGCCGAGTGCCGAGAAAAAAGCCACGATTGGAATTTGCCCAATAATATATGGACAAGTCCTTTGATTTTTGGGCAAATGTAATATTTAGTGATGAGAACAAATATAATTTGTTCGGCTGTGACGGAAAACAAAAAATTTGGCGCAAAAATCAGTTGACTTGTCCACATACTATCATTTTTAAAAAAATGATTTTTAGGGGGTTACGTATAATTATCTTTGTGACTGTACATAAATTCATATGCTCAAAATGTTTTCAGACTCTTTTCAGATTCTAAATTTCAATGGTTCTTACGTTCACGGCGGATGATACACACTAGGTTATCCCAGCGTGCACCACTGATGTTAAGCATTTGATTCTGCTTTTATAAGGCCCACATTCTATTTTCTAATTATTTTTTCATTCTAGGAGCATGAGTTACAGAGCCGCCGTCAATCTGTTAAATTCCAGCTTATTTAGCTTCCATGTAAAGTTTCCAAATCAGTCATCTATCCGAATTAGTTTCCGGAAACCCAACTGCATGTTCTTTTGGTATTTGATACCCACAGTCTTCTCTCTAAAGGAGTGCGTTTAAACTTCTTAAAATTATCTTTTAATATGCCATCTAATATGCCATTTCTCCGTGGGGTTTATACATAGTGGTGTACAAATAGTAAAGTTTCTATAAAAGACTGGCAAGAATCTGCTGAAGCTGTATCATCTGCTTTTAAAACTGTGTAGTATACAGTGTGCATATGGTACTGCTACTCGGATTTCGTATAAAACGATATAGAGATGCATCATCTGCATTAGTTGCTACCAGACGTCATCTATAGCATGCAGTGTGCCTATGGTACTGCTACTCGGACCTTACATCCTTACTTTTAACATAAAAATGTTCCCTTAAAATGGAGTTTTTAATTTAGTTATGAAAGGAATAATGAGACAACTTATCACTATTAACCTAGGGAATTATAAAGGTTGGATTTCATACCATGGCATGATTTCAAATAAAACCAAAATTGTCGATTGTTTGAAATTGTAAAGAAGACAACTAACAGTGTATGAGACAAGGTTTTCAAATAAATTTTAACAATTTCATTTATTATTACAGATTTTATTTGATGTTTATTTTAATTATTTTCTTTAGTAATATTTCTTTTAAATAACATTCCAAACTACTTATTAATTTTATCAATTACTCCAATACACAAATCTACATATATAAAAATATTTCATAAACTTTGCAAACGCGGTCTTACAGAAATCTGTATATAAAGTAATTATAAACTCTAATAAAATGTTAGAATCGAATACAAACATTTTAAAAATAATAAACAAAAAAAGAAAATAAAATAAAATAACAATAAATTTGTAAATTTAAATTTAATTTATTTAAATAAAAAATGGAATCATAAAGAGATAATTTAATTTATATTAATTTGTGATATTATTTTAAGTTAAAATAACAAAATGATTATTAAAACCAAAACTTGTATGTATTTATACACTCCTTCCTTTCGTTTTTTTTGTTCTTGTTCTCTCTTTCATTTATAAACGTAATAAATTGTAATTGTAAAATGTCAATAATTTCTAGCATTTTTTTTTTTTAATTTTTTTATTTTCAGTTGCGTTTATTTTTAGTTCATTAGCAAATCTATGTTAATCATAATTTATTAGTTTAATTAGTTAGTTAATTATGTGGTTAAAAGAGAGCTGATATATACATATATAGTTTTCAAATATGTTTTTTTTTTAAATTTTTTAAACAAAAATATTTGTTTTGATTTAACAAAACACACAAAAGTATACATACGATTAAGAAATTTCAGACATTTCTAAATTAATTTATAAAACAAAACCTAATCATGCAAATAATTATGAAAAGTTTTAATGAAAATGTATTGTTTAAAAAATATTTGAAATTTTTTAATCGTATGTATACTTTTTTAGCTGTGTATATTTTGTTTTTCAATATTTATTTCATGCTTATGATTTTTAATTAAAAAATATTTTTATGTTTACAACAGAAGCAATAAAAGTAAACTAAAATTGGCATGAAAAACGTTTCTCAAAACTATTGCTCGAAGTCAACATTAATCAGTAGTTTCCTTCACTCATGGATAACATTAACGCCCTCCACTAATGGATGGTGTGAGAAGCTGTAAGCCTGGCTTAAGAGTTTTTATTGGCGAATAATGTATGTATTGTTTCAGTATACTTTTATAATTTTATTTTAATAACATTTTCTTTTTAATTCAGTTATTTTGTAAAAATTTTAATGTTTTATTTATTAAAAGAAACAAAATTTCTTCAAAATTTAAGAATATTTTAATCAGAAAAATAATTTTTTTTTATTTAAAATTTAAATTAATTTTTTTTTGTACTTTTTTTTAATTTTTTTAAAATAATGTTTCCAGTAATTTAATTTTTTTTGTGATTTTTTGTAATTTTTTTTTTATATTTTTTGTTAATTTTTTTTTATTTATTTTTATTTTTTTTTTTTAATTTTTTTTACTTTTCGAAAATTTAAATTGCTTTAAAACCCTTCTGCCTTGTTTGAAACTGCATTAAAGAAATGTTTGTAAATGGAATGTGAAAAAGTAGCAACAGACTCGACATATTTAATAAGTGTTAAAATTAAAAGGATTTGTTTAAAATATAATTTTTTTTTTAGTACAGAAAAAATATCAACATTGAAAAATCTTCTAGCGCTAATTGACAAATAAAAATAAAAAACAACAACAACAACAAGAACAATTTGTGGAAAACAAAACAATTCGAATAAAAGAATTTTGAAATGTTAAAAGAAAAAAAGTTTTTAAATTTAAAGAAAAATCAATAAAAAGAAAACGTAGAAATTTAGTGATTAAAATAGCAAACTCTAACGAACATTAAATTGCAATTAAAAGTAAAAATTTTTGAAAAACATTTTCCAAAAGCACTTACAAAACCAAACTTTTGTTAACACCCATTTAAGCACCTTAACATTTAAAACAATTTTTAAGAAATAATTTTTAATTAATAAATAAAAAAAAATATGTAACTTTTAAAAGTAAAACATTAACAACAAACAATTGAAATTATAATTGAAATTAAATATTAACACCACAAAGAAAAAAACATACAAAAAATAATAATAATGAAAGAAAAACACCAATTTTGTGAAAAAGAACTGTAAGGTTTTCAAATATCAATGAATAACATTTTTTAAAACCAACAACAACAACAAAAAAAAGCTTTAAATAACATGTGCTTAATCTAATACACTTTTCGAAAACATAATTCCCGTTTCACATATAACTTCACCGAATAAAATATTAAATTTGAAAAAAAAAATATTTCAAACCACAATAAATATTTTAAATAATAAATATTTGAAACAATTTAAAAATGTAAACTCCATCCCTTTTTAGACTTAAATTTTGTAACTCTTTGACTTTTTTCTTAACAAAAAAAAAAGAATAAAATTTTACATTTCAAAAGAAAAATTTTGAAAATATTTAAGAAACAATATTAAAACAATAATTAGTTTTAAACAAACACAAAATTATTTAAAAAAAAGCCACAAGTAAATTAAAATAGAAACTTTAAGTATACATAAGTACCAACAAAACAAAAAAAAAAAAATTGGTAAATAATTAATTCGAAATCATAAAAAAAGCTTTGGAATCGAAAATGTCATAAAATCACTAAAGAGCACACTGTCATCAACTATGTATTTAAACAAATGAATTAATCGAAGCTTTCTAACTGTTTTGTACATCAATTTTTGAAATGTAATAACGAAAATATAGAGAACATTTTTCTAAACTTTATTTTACAACTGAAGTTTACAAAACAATTGGTCAATTCACACAAGCCGTTGTATCGTTGTATTCATTGTACATACAACAGTGTATAATTGTTGTTGATAATTTTCATATAAAAATCTGATACACTTATACACATTTTTTCCATATGTTTTTAAAAGTTGTATTGGTTTCGTGGTATCAAATTGTGTGAATGAAAAAATGTGTATATGTTTTCATATGTTGTGTTGGTTTCGGGCTATCAAATTGTTTGAATGCCACGAAATACACAATACAGCATAGCATTGAGCGTTCACAAAGAAACAAATGTACTCAATACAACATACACGATACAAAGTTGTGTGAATTGCCCCAATGAAAAAATTGTATCCAAAAAAATAGTACTTTTTTACATATTTTGTGTACGAATTTTCCGGAAAAAAATTTCCAAATTTTCGAAATGTTGTATTTATTACAGAAAAGTTAGAAAAAGTTCTCTCTTTGTGATTATTACACTTTTTAAATATCCTTAAGTCTCGATTTATTGTATGATATACAAAACAGGGCATAAAATAGTACTTTTTATTTTTTTAAATGGTACCAATAACTTATTGACGCCTAGGAAATGAACATATTCAATCAAATCAAAATTAAAAAAACCTAAAGAAAAGGTATGCTTTAGATTATATTGTAATATCTTTGAATGTTTTTCTTTTCCTAATAAAGTACCTTCAAATTTTTCACTTTTTGCATTCTCTTTTCAAAATATTGGTTGTAAAAGTGTCCAAAGTTTTCGAAAAATCTTTCCAAATATTATTGTTTCAAACAGTTTCTGTAGTAAAGTCCCATTACCATTGTACCATTTTTTAGAAGAAAAGTACTATTTGAAATCAAAATTCATTTGTTAAGATAACGACGCTATTTTTCAAATCATTTCACAAAATTTCCACAATTGCACTGTTTTTCATCACACATAAGAAGCGCTTAGAAAAATCTCATCATAGGCACCCTCTTTAAATCACATTACATGATGGGCAATTAAGGTCCGATAAAGGATCATTAACTCGATCATCTGTATTTCCTAATAAATTCTTAATTTTATGAAGGATATTCACAGTAAACTAAAAAGTTACTGCCATCACATCTTCGGTTAACAAGGTTAGTTTATAAAAAAGACAAAGTCCCACTGTCCGTTTTCTTATCCGTACGAGTCCAGCAAAGCCTTGGAATATCATACTTATCTTCCTGCTGTCAGCGAGATTGATCCGCCATATAAAATGAACGACTAATATCTAACTTGACTGAGGCAATTGCAATCGCAATCACAATTCTCTGAAACATGTTGGAGATTGTAAGCCGTTGCCTTTGAATAACCCGAAATTTTTCTGAGAAATTCTCTTAATTCGTGGACGTGAATGTACTCGGAAAAGATTTTCGTTAGCGAATTAATCACAGTCTAGCTGTTTGAGCAAATCACGTTATTTTCAAAGAAAATTTCAACAAAGTTTACGAGCAACTTTGGAATCGAAAGAGAAAAAATAGAACAGAAACAGACATAGATTACGAGTAGATACCGTGGTTTCTGAACGCATTTCTTTTTCCTTATTGTTGTTGAACAGAACTATCGTCTCTAAGGAATTTCATATTTGAGAGGAATTGCTCTGGCATCTTAAGAATAAAAAAATAAAGTCCTATAGATACTTGTCTAGAATTAAGAGTTCAGCTAGTCCTTCCACTCACTTATCTAAGTAGTTCTAATACCAAGAAACTATCTGATTGTCTTCAGAATTCATTCATTTCTGAGCGATTGGCTGATGGATGTTAAAAGAAGAAGGAGGAAAAGCTTATGAACTCTTAAAATGGTTTAATTAAGTTCCCATTCTATTATTTTCTATTTGATTGGTGTTAAACTGGCAGTATAGGTTACTGTGATTTACCCTTTTCGTAAAAAAACTCTTTTTTTTTATTAATTTTTTATTTATAATTTTATTATTTCATAACATCATTGCTCAATAAATCATTTAAAATCACGCAGCATAAATTAAAGCCATTTTAAATTATAAAAAATAATTATTTTTTTATTTTAAATTTATTTTTTTAGGCTCTCAGCAAAATCATCTAACTATACCTACATTACCACATACATATATAGTATATAATAATAATAATAAAAGAAAATATCATACAAAATTATATCACTGGCATCATAAATATTTAAAATTAAAACAAACAAAAAAAATGAATATTAAACGCATCACAACAAAGAAAAAAAAATTTAAATTTAAATTGAAACCAAAGCATATTTTTATTACCATGAGAAATAAGAATTAAATTAAATGAAAAATAATTATAAAAAAAAATAAATTAATTATAAACACAATATATATATACACTGAAATTATAATAACTACAAACTAAATAATAAAAATAAATAATGATATGATAATATGATTATTATTAAAAACAAATTAATAATATGAGAAGAAGGATTTAAAAAAAAAAGAAGGATAAGAGGTCATACAAAATTTAACACGAATTCATATCAACTGTAACCAAATCAACACAATTTTTTTCTTCTCTCTAACAAATACACATTGCTACACTCACATACAAAATTAAAGCCACTTGCATTGCGAAAACAAAAAATATTTAAAAAAAACAATTCAAATTTAGAAACAAATAATTTAAATTTAAAATTAAAAACAATTTACGGTTTTAAACAAAGGAAAAACAATTTAAAATTTATATGTAAAAATTGTGCATTTCAAATATGAATTCATTTGTGGAAAATTTTTTAACAACAACACTCTGCAAAAAACAAACAAACAAAACCACACATCATCTCATCCACAAAAGGTAACAATAATTAGTTATTTAAGTCTCCATATATTTATTATTAAATTAAATATTAAATTATCATAAAAAATAAAACAAAAACAAACAAATTAAAGGCAAAAAAGAAAAAACAATATTAAATTACTAACCTTTGATTAGAAATTATTTAAACAAACATTATGGTGTGGTGTCTGTCATATGCAAATAATAATAATTTTAAGCCTGTAAACAAGATTTGAATTTAATTTTGCTCTCTCTGCTATAACTACTATAAACGTTTCAATTGTAATTGTAATCTAAAACAGTCAAAGAAAAAAGTTCTACATTCACATCACACAGTATACAGTGATGTACATACATATGTATGTAGAGTTTTTTTTTTCTTTGACTGTAAATCAATACTGTTTGCCAGAATCATATTATTTGCTTAACTCTTAATCATAATAATCACTGTATCAATCAATGTATATAAACGTTGTTTATCTGTTATTAACTCTTTAAGAAATATAATTTAAACGGAAAGCATTCAGGACATAGACTCACTATGGCTAAGCAATAGCTTAACAAATTGTATTTTAAAATCTGTACTTATAATAGACTTCTAAGCCGTACATATACATACATATATCCAAGTTTCCATTTTCCGAAGTCTACAATACTTGTCTTAAAAACCTTCAACTTAAATAAAAAAAGGCTTTAAATAAAAGATATCCTTTGGCTGAAAGATCATTGTGACCATTTGAATTATTTTCAAAAATCTGAATTTAGTTGTTGACTTTTCTTCGAAGTTGCAACTAATTTAATATATGGATTCAGTAAGGCTTCAGCCAAAAATCTTGCAATTGGCAGTCTTTTTTAGCCTTATCTTTCCAATATTCAAGTCCACCTATTCAATATTTTTTCAACCAACATAAACTGAATCCCAACTTCTTTACTTTATTACTAATTGATCGTTTAGCTCAACTTCAGTCAACTACCTAGCCCCTGTTTAAATTCCGTTTATCTTTTCAAAAATATCTCACGGAGGATAGTGACCGGAAGCGGTTCAGCAGACAGCCAATCAATTGTCGGCTAATATACGCCTTATTCACTATCGAATCTGTTTGTCTATATTATTTGGGACTTAGTTACCCCGTAGGATATCTTCAGATGAAGACAAAAGGCAAAATATTGTGATATTATGTAAAGAGATGTTCTCTCCTATCTTATGAAAGTTTCCGTATATCTGCCATAAATCCTTGTGACTAAAATTAATTGTTAATCTGTCTGTTATTCACTTATCCTGGTCTGATAGAAATTTCCGGAAGATTTCTTTGAATCTCAATATCGTTGTGGCAGTTTTAATGTCTGAAATTATTTTTCTATGTGATATGATAAGAAACATTTTTGATATGCCCAAAGCAGCATATATCACATCCTTATATCTTGTTCAGCAAATAACTCCATCTGGGATGACAGGGTTATAAATTTTCTCACGCCTGGAGGAAGAATATTGCATATTAAGCATGAAGCCACTTCTTCATCCCTTCTAAAGGTGTTCTCCTTCCATAGTAGTTTCCTTCTAGAGGGTCACAGTTGAAACAAGACACTACAAAATTCTACATTTTATACTTCCTATAGAAACGAATCAACTCAGTCGTAGCCGAATTGGTGCCAAGACCCTTGCCAAAGGTCCAGAAACAAAGAGTGGACTCTCATAAGCTTAGGAATTGTCGGCAGAAATTACTTTATGACTTCATAAGTACCACGTTACCTACATAACCTTACTTCAATTAGCCTCAAAGTGCTTCAGGGTGCTATTCACAACAATATTTCAAAACAGAAGCAAAAGGGTACAACACCACTCTAACTTTGGGGCTTACCGAGACAGACAAGTCCCGCCTAACACATTTCCATCAATCTAACCACTGCCATCAAACCCGCTTGAAGAACTACCTTTGAAATATTTCTCTATTTCTTGGATATTAACACTGTAGGATATTAACACTGAATATGATTTCCTTTATGGTAGTTGTTAGACGTATCCCAGCTAAAGGGTAATTAAGAAACAACAACATTTATAATTTCTGTAGAATGATTTACAGCATAAATTTCGATTTGAAATATAAAATAAGCCCTGTGATTGGTGTCATCCTCAGATCCCTGGTAGTAAGGATGGCAGAGTAGTTTCTAGAAATTCAGGAATCTTGCAATACATTGTTCTCGATTATACGGTTCTGGCCTTTTATAGCCAGGATGTAGTGAAGTGTTTGAGTCGCCATTTTTTTTTTGTTTATCAAATGCCTGTTTTCACGGTCTTCTTAAGAGTTTGGAAAAAAAGGAAGTCGCCGTGGTCTAGTAGGTAGTGTGTCGGCTTATTAGACGAAAGGCCCGAGTTCAAATCCCAGGTCACACATCAAAACGAAAATATTTCTTCGGTGACTTCCTCAGCAGATTTCTGGCAAAAACTCTGAGAGTAAAAATTGCCATGAAAAGCTTCTCAAAAAGACTTCAAGACTGTCGTTGGGAGTCGACTTTAACATGTAGGTCCCGCTACTCATGTATAAAATTAATGCACACAACACGAGTGGTGTGAGAAGCTAGGACGTTGTACAATGGGTCAATTCGACCACCGGGTACTGTACTTGTCACAGCTGACAAGTGCACGTCCTCTAACCTAACCTAAGCTAAGAGTTTGTAATTGAGAATAGTTCCTAGATATTTAAACGCACTATATACAGTCAAAGAAAAAAGTCTACATCCACCCAACACTGTATGTAGACTTTTTTCCCGCTAATTTTTTACATTTTATTCCCAATAATTTCTAATTTATATATTTTATATTGTATACTTAATTGTAAACGCCCTTTACAACGCTATAGCATCTCTTTCAATTTGGAAAAAAAACAGCGGAAAAAAAGTAATGTATGTAGACTTTTTTCTTTGACTGTATATACCTCGCTCTGTAGAGTTGACACTCGGTATCTTATATTTTCTAGTGAAAATCTTGAGTGTGGACTCTACATCGCTTACTCTGCTTTACTTGTAGAGATGCTGCTAAAGAGGCCACAGAAGAATAGAATACATCTGGCTTACTACATACCCCAGGATTCATTAATTTATAGCTTTTCCGTTTAAATTTTATTTTTAATTTTTATTTTGTTTTTTTTTTATAATTTTTGTTATAAAATTTATTGACAAGAAAAAAAATCTCTTACTAATCTGTGCTATTAACTCTATAAGGCTTGCTAAACAAACGATTGTCTATTTTATATAGTTTGCCTTCTTTTAATTATTTAAACAATTTATTTAATATTTAATAACAATCATTTATAACAATAAAAAAAAAAGAAATTTAAATTTAAAATTAATACGAAAAAAAATACAATAAAAAAAGAAAGTAATCATGTTTAAGTGCTCGTATAATAATTGTTTATTAAACTATTAAATTTAACATAGCAAAATGAAAATATTAAACAATACAATACAAATACAATACAATATAAAATTATTATTATTAAACAAATAAAACTAAAAACTGTACATTTTTTCTATTTATTTATATGCATCTACAGAAAAACTAATTAAAAATTAAAAACAATAAAAAAAAGATTATGATTTAATAACCATTAATTAATTGATAAATTATAGAAAAACTTAAAACACAATAAATGTTTCTCTATTAAATAATATATATAAAAATATAATTACAAAAAACAAAACAGAAAACATATTTATACAATAATTTATTATAATAATTATAAACAATAACAACAACAACAACCGAAAATAAAAATACTTACAAATATTTCAAATTGATGGATAAATACTATAAAAAATATTTAAAAAAAAAAACTAATAAGAATAATAAATAATTATATACATACAAAAAAAAATAATTAAAATAATAATAATAACAACAACAACAAAAATACATAAATAAAATGAAATTTTATGTAGCAATAGAAAAATCAATAAAAAAAACTCAACAAAACATATATTTTTATTTTCAATTTATTGGCTGGCTTATGCCGCCTGGCCTATACTCCTCTAGGGCGTTTAAGAGTGTTATAAAAAAAACAGAGGTAAACATTAAAACATATATTTAAACTTTGAAAATAATATTAAAAAATAGTGAAACAAAAACGTTTTAAAACCTTTTTTATTTCATTTTTAGGTCACTTAAAACCATCACAACGTGAAACTGGAAACTTCCCAAAATCAACAAAACAAAAATCGAAGGTCTTATTGAAACCCACATACCGTCAGGCAGGCCAAAAAATTTCGATTATTGTCCTTCCAGTGATATTTTCGAAACAATCACCTCTTGGTTCTGCGAGCAGCATTTCGCTTGTTTTACCACGTAACCATCGAATGAGAAATGAGTTTCAAATGCTGGCGAAAATTTTGTTCACAAAGTCAGTTTGTTGGTCTAGCAGCAGCTAACCCCGAATACATATCAAAAAGTTGCTTTTCCACCATCACTTCTGGGTTGTCCAAGCACCATATGCAACAAATTTGTTTGTTAATGTAACCATCGAGTGATCAATGAACTTGAGAAGCCAATCAGTCTGTTTAAGGCTTTCTGTATAGTTAAACGCTTTGAATTGCTGCATGAGCTGAAATTTATAAGAATGGAAGTGTTAATTCAAATGCTAAATATGCTGGTATGAGCCGTAAGGAAGTCCCAATTGTTAAGGACTCCATGTAATCGCCAATATCGGATTATCTGAGGAGCTTGCTCTAACACAAGCGATGTTTTCGATGGGACGTATATTGTGCTGATGCACTGGCTTGATCACATCCGTAACACTGCCAGTCTCTTTGAATTTTTTTGTATAATCTTACCAATTCCTTTTTTAACAAAACGATATGCCTGTCCGATTCTGGAAATAATATCAAGTGGCTGAGAAATTATTTTCCTTCCCGTACAGTACAGTACAGTACATTGAAAACCATCGTAGCTGTGATGTGCTTATATTTTTCATAAAAACTTGTTGCAGTTATGGGATGCATTTAGCGGAACTACTATCTACTAAGATTTGCTCCAAGCTCTTTCTTTATTTTTTTTAGAAATTTTATTTGTATTCTTCTTACTAACTTTGCTTTCTGTTACTCTCTTATCTTTATAGATTATGCTAGTTATGCGAAAAGTGGCCACTACTGCAAGGCATTTCCAACGTTGGACCAACGACTTGAACTTAAAAATGTTGTCATCGCCAGATGAAAGACGTTTGCCGTCACAAATACGGTATTATGTTACACTTTGCGGTATGGCCACGCTCATACGCAATACTTCTACAAGCCTTTTCAAATTCTGTGTAGCTAAGTCAGCGGAAATAGCAGTGGCTTAGCCATACACTTGGAAAAGTAACTGACGTATGCAGATCTCCAGTCTCCTCCACATGAAGCTATTAATTTACTGCCTAACATTTTTGAAAACAAATAATCCCAGATTAATATCAGTATTACATCAGTATTACATATTTGCTTGGCTATGCAGATCATACGATGCGATGCAGAGCCGAAAAGCTAATGAAAATATAAATTTGAGGTTTCAAGGCTACCAGGACACAAACAGCTCTTTGGCAACAGCCACCACTCATCAATAATTTATAAAAAAAACAACAGAGGTAAACATTAAAATATAAATTTAAACTTTGAAAATAATAGTGAAAAAATGTTTTAAAACCTTTTTTATTTCATTTTTAGGCCATTCAAAAGCGCCACAAAGTGAAACTGGAAACTTGCCAAAAGCAACAAAACAAAAATCGAATATCTTATTGAAGCCACATGCCGCCAGGCAGCCCAAAAAATGTCGATTATTTGACGTCCTGTTTTGTCCTTCCAATGATATTTTCGTAACAATCACCTCTAGGTTCTGCGAGCACCATTTCGTTTGTTTTAACGTAACCATCGAATGAGAAACCACCATCACTACTGGGTTGTCCAAGCACCATGTGCAACAAATTTGCTTGTTAATGTAACCATAGAGTGATCATACATACGATTTACAAAGTATTGAGCCGAAAAAGCTGATGAAAATATAAATTCTGGGTTTAAAGGGTACCAGGACACAAATAGCTCTTTGGCAACAGCCGCCACTCATCAATAATTGCACTAAAAGTGTACTGAACCTGCCATTAAAATCATCAGAAGTCCTTTAAAGAAAGCATAACAAAACAAAACGTCCATTGCTCCGCTTCTATGTAAAGAGAGAACAGCATCAAAATGTTTAAAACTATCAAAAATTCTTTTTATTTATTTGTTTTTTAATATTTTTATTATATATGTATGTATGTATGTATATCTGTCCTTTCAAGAAATCAAAACAAAACATTATTGCTCGCTCCGCTTCTATGTAAAGAAATAAAAGTATCAACATGTTTAAAAATATCAAAAATTCTATTAATTAATTAATATTTATTATATATGTATGTATGTATATCTGTATGTGTGTAGAAAGATATAAAAAAAAATTTGTCATTTAATTGTAGTTCTTTTATTTTTCTTATTTCTATACGCAATCCATAAATAAAACCCACCCACCATTTATTAGCAAATTCTCAAACCCGCACGCACACAAAATTTTTCAGTTGGTTTCGCTCAAAATTCCAAATTTTCATAAAATACAAGGCGCACAGAATTTGCAGGAGGTGGACGAAAAAAATTAATTTAATTAATCTCTGGGTCACCCTGTTATACCCTGAACATCTGGGAACACTAGGCATACTTTTAGGAAGTAGCAAAAATAAAACCAAACACCCTGTTGCATTTTTATAACAGGGTGTCTGTTCTTATAACTGATGATCCTTAAATTATGCTGAAGGAATTTTAAAATTTCCCATATAAATCAGCAGTCTTACGACCTATTAAGACATAGGCAAACTTTTAGGCTAGGGTTAATAAAGCAAAACACCCGGTTGCAAAAATATTTAATAGCAGGGTGTAGTTTTGATGTTGGAAAATCCCTACATTAGGCTAGAGAAAGTTTTTAATACTTTTTACATTTTATTTTGGCATCGTGCTAAAATTTCTGATTGCCTGGTATTTTCTATAGGCATTGTTTTTGTTTTGGTCAATTTTAATAAATAATTTAAGTGTGAGCTAGCTATCTCGCTCACACGCATGTAATTTGTATTGTCTGTGAAGTCTTGAGTTTATTTTTTCTGTGAAAGCAAAAGAATGTAAATGGACGGTATCGGTAACGGTATTTTATTATTTTTATTAGTTGAAAATACTATGTGAAGGCAATCAGTAGACAACAATGACAAAAAATTGTTTTGAATGACGTAATGAATTGATTTGTATGAAGCACTTCATTTAATATGTTTCATTGCTTGTAATTAAATATGAGTCTTTTAATAAATTTCGTGGTTTTGGTTACAAATTTATGTTTTTACATTTACCAGTGCGGCATGTGAAGTATTGTTTGTTCGACTATAGAAAATGGACCAAGTATTCGTTAAACGTGCTTAATAATTATATTTTTTTGTCATGTTCCCAAGTAGTTCTCTCTCTCAACGGGGAGCAGCCAGTTTAATATAATATATACGTGGAAAAAAGGTTATAAGTGGTACCGCAAAAATTTCGTTCGCCGGATTGGAAGCGACATGTGCTGTTGAAGTGGGTAAATGGCAAAAAAATGGTGAATGGTCCACAGTCTCCTGAAAAAATTTGAAGTTAGATCTCGAGAGCAGCAATAACCCTGAAACGGAATATCAATATCAGAGAAATAGATTTTTTAGAATCCTTCAAGCCGAAATAGCTGTGTTATAGGTAAGCATGTTTTTAAATTAGCTTTCTGGTGGTCCAAATGTGACAAATTTGGGCTTACTTCTGAGGCTTATATTTTGTTATAAAAAAATAATTTTTTTTAGCAAAATTTTTTCATGCGCAGGTCACGCCGCCTTAATTGTGTGCCTAGTAAGACATAAAATTTTAGAGTCTGATTTTGGTGGTAGTTGGTAAAAACATTGTTACAAGTAATGTGCAATAAAAATATTTTAACGAATATGTAGTCCCCTAGGGGAGTGTCTTCTTTTCGTGACGAGGGGTTTTACATGACAATGAGAGCTATGCCGGCGGTAATGCAGGTAATGTGGTAAGGTTAATGGTGAACTCCGGAGCCAAGAGCAGTTCGTAATTATACAGCGTAACGTCTGGACTTAGAATGGGCGGCTAGACATGGCATTAATTTCTCAGGTACAGAAGAGTGTGCTTGCTGGAATGGTGTGCCTATCGAATAGGTTTTGGAACTTTAGACTAAAAACCTACTCCGCAGAGATTTTTTTTATTTATTTGTTCTTTAAAATTTTTATTATATATGTATGTATGTATATCTGTCCTTTAAAGAAATCATAACAAAACAAAACATCATTGCTCCGCTTCTATGTAAAGAAAGAAAAGCATCAAAATGTTTAAAAATATGAAAAATTAATTAATATTTTTATTATATAGTTATGTATGTGTGTAAAAGGATATAAAAATAAAAATAATTATCTTAAAATTTTATCATTTTAGTTGTAGTTTTTTTATTTTTCTTATTTCTTTCTATACGCAATCTATAAATAAAACCCACCCTTCATATTAGCAAATTCTCAAACCCGCACGCACACAAAATTTTTCATTTGGTTTCGCTCAAAATTCCAAATTTTCATAAAATACCAGGCGCACAGAATTTGCAGAAGGTGGACAAAAAAAATTAATTTTATTAATATCTGGGTCACCCTGTTATGCCCCGAAAATCTGTGGAAACTAGGCATACTTTTAGGATGTAGAAATTATAAAACCAAATACCCTGTTGCATATTTTGTATAACAGGGTGTCAGGGTTTATATAACTCAAGCTCCTTAAGATATGCTGTAGACATTTTGAAATTTCCCATATAAATCAGCCGTCTCACTACATACTAAGCCATAGGCAAACTTTTAGGCTCGTGTAAATAAAGCAAAACACCCGGTTGCAAAAATATTTAATAACAGGGCGTAGTTTTTATCTTCGAAAGTCCTTAAATCAGGCTAGAGAAAGTTTTTCATTATTTTAACTTTTTATTTTGTCATCGTGCTAAAATTTCTGATTGCCTGGTATTTTCTATAGGCATTGTTTTTGTTTTGGTCAATTTTAATAAATAATTTCAGTGTGAGCTAACTATCTCGCTCACACGCATGTAATTTGTATTGTATGTGAAGTCTTCAGTTTATTTTTTTCTGTGAAAGCAAAAGAATGTAAATGGACGGTATCGGTAACGGTATTTTATTTTTTTTATTAGTTGAAAATACTATGTGAAGGCAATCAGTAGACAACAATGACAAAAAATTGATTTGAATGACGTAATGTATTGATTTGTATGAAGCACTTCACTTAATAAGTATGCATGTTTCATTCCTTGTAAATAAATTTGAGTCTCGTAATAAATTTGGAGGTTTTGGTTACAAATTTAAGTTTTTACACTTACTAGTGCGGCATGTGAAGTATTGTTTGTTCGACTATAGAAAATGGACCAAGTATTCGTTAAACGTGCTTAATAATTATATTTTTTTTCATGTTCCCAAGAAGTTCTCTCTCTCTCTCAACGGGGAGCAGCCAGTTTAATATATACGTGGAAAAAAGATTATAAATGGTGCCGCAAAAATCTCGTTCGCCGGATTGGAACGACATGTGCTGTTGAAGTGGGTAAATGGCAAAAAATGGAGAATGGTAAAAACGGTCCACAGCCTCCTGAAAAAATTTGAATTTAGATCTCGAGAGCAGCAATAACCCTGAAACCGAATATCAATATCAGAGAAATAGATTTTTTAGAATCCTTCAAGCCGAAATAGCTGTGTTATAGGTAAGCATGTTTTTAAATTAGCTTTCTGGTGATCCAAATGTGACAAATTTGGGCTTACTTTTGAGGCTTATGTTGTGTTATAAAAAATAATTTTTTATCAAAAATTTTTCATGCACAGGCCACGCTGCCTTAACCGAGTGCCTAGTAAGATATAAAATTTTAGAGACTGATTTTGGTGGTGAGTGGTAATGCATTGAGTGGTAAAAACATTGTTACAAGTAATGTGCAATAAAAATATTTTAACGAATATGCAGTCCCCTCGGCGAGTGTCTTCTTTTCGTGATGATGGAGTTTAGTAAGTGCTATGACATTGAGAGCTATGCCGACGGTAACGGAGGTAATGTGGTAAGGTTAATGGTGAAATCCGAAGCCAAGAGCAGTTCGCAATTATACAGCGTAACATCTATACTTAGAATGGGCGGCTAAACACGGCATTAGTTTCTCAGGTACAGAAGGGTGTGATTGCTGGAATGGTGTGCCTATCGAATAGGTTTTGGAACTTTAGACTAAAAACCTACTCCGCAGAGATTTTTTTATTTATTTGTTTTTTAATATTTTTATTATATATATCTGTCCTTTAAAGAAGAAAAGCATCAAAATGTGTAAAAATATAAAAAATTCTATTAATTAATTAATATTTTTATTATATATGTATGTATGTGTATAAAAGGAAATAAAAATAAAAATAATTGTCTTAAAATTTTATTATTTTAGTTATAGTTTTTTTATTTTTCTTATTTCTTTCTATACGCAAGCAATCTATAAATAAAACCCACCCATCATATTAGCAAATTCTCAAACCCGCACGCACACAAAATTTTTCATTTGGTTTCGCTCAAAATTCCAAATGTTCATAAAATACCAGGCGTACAGAATTTGCAGTAGGTGGACGAAAAAAAAATTAATTTTATTAATCTCTGGGTCACCCTGTTACAGCAGAAACCGGGTAAAAATCTAAGCACACTTTTAGGATGTAGCAAAAATAAAACTGGGTATCCTGTGGAAAATTTTGTATAATAGGGTGTCCTGGTTTTTATAACTGAAGCTCCTTAAGGTATGCTGTAGAAAATTTAAAATTTCCCATATAAATCAGCAGTCTTATGACCTATTAAGGCATAGGCAAACTTTTAGGCTCGTGTTAATAAAGCAAAACACCCGGTTGCATAAATACTTAATAGCAGGGTGTAGTTGTTATTTTAGAAAATCCTTAAATCAGGCTAGAGAAAGTTTTTAATTATTTTACATTTTATTTTGGCATCGTGCTAAAATTTCTGATTGCCTGGTATTTTCTATAGGCATTGTTTTTGTTTTGGTCAATTTTAATAAATAATTTCAGTGTGAGCTAGCTATCTCGCTCACACGCATGTAATTTGTATTGTCTGTGAAGTCTTGAGTTTATTTTTTCTGTGAAAGCAAAAGAATGTAAATGGACGGTATCGGTAACGGTATTTTATTTTTTTTATTAGTGGAAAGTACTATGTGAAGTAAACAGAAGACAACAATGACAAAAAATTGTTTTGAATGACGTAATGAATTGATTTGTATGAAGCACTTTACTTAATAAGTATGTTTCATTGTTTGTAAATAAATTTGGAAGTTTTGGTAACAAATTTGTGTTTTTACATTTACCAGTGCGGCACGTGAAGTATTGTTTGTAGAAAATTGACCAAGTATTTGTTAAACGTGCTTAATAATTATATTTTTTTTGTCATGTTCCCAAGAAGTTCTCACTCTCAACGGGGAGGAGCCAGTTTAATATATACGTGGCAAAAAGGTCACCGTAAAAATCTCGTTCGCCGGATTGGAAACGACATGGTGCTGTTGAAGTGGATAAATGGTAAGAATGGTGAATGGTAAAAATGATCCACAGTCTCCTGAAAACATTTGAATTTAGATCTCGAGAGCAGCAATAACCCTGAAACGGAATATAAATATCAGAGAAATAGAGTTTTTTCAAGCCGAAATAGCTGTTTTATAGGTAAGCATGTTTTTAAATTAACTTTCTGGATATGATTAATCGTGGTGGTCCAAATGTGACAAATTTGGGCTTACTGCTGAGGCTTATATTGTGTTATAAAAAATAATTTTTTATCAACATTTTTTCATGCGCAGGCCACGCCGCCTTAACCGAGTGCCTAGTAAGATATAAAATTTTAGAGTCTGATTTTGGTGGTGAGTGGTAAACGTCGTTTTTCGTGATGATGAGGTTTAGTAAGTGCTATAACACTGAGAGCTATGCCGGCGATAACGCAGATTATGTGGTAGGGTCTCCAGTACCGATAAGGTTAATGGTGAACTCCGGAGCCAAGAGCAGTTCGCAATTATACAGCGTAACATCTGTACTTAGAATGGGCGACTAGACATGGCATTAGTTCCTCAGGTACAGAAGGGTGTGCTTGCTGGAATGGTGCGCCTATCGAATAGGCTAATAGGCTAGGCTAAAAACTTACTCCGCAGAGATTTTTTTTTATTTATTTGTTCTTTAATATTTTTATTATATATGTATAAGAAATCATAACAAAACCAAACATCATTGCTCGCTTCTATGTAAAGAAAGAAAAGCATCAAAATGTTTAAAAATATCAAAAATTCTATTAATTAATTAATATTTATTAATATTTTTATTATATATGTATGTATGTGTATAAAAGGAAATAAAAATAAAAATAATTATCTTAAAATTTCATAATTTTAATTGTAGTTCTTTTCTTTTTCATATTTCTCTATACGTAATCCATAATAAACCCCCACCTACCAATTAATTAGCAAATCCTCAAACCCGCACGCACACAAAATTTTTCATTTGGTTTCGCTCAAAATTCCAAATGTTCATAAAATACCAGGCGCACAGAATTTGCAGAAGGTGGACGGAAAAAAATTAATTTTATTAATATCTGGGTCACCCTGTTATGCCCCGAAAATCTGTGGAAACTAGGCATACTTTTAGGATGTAGAAATTATAAAACCAAACACCCTGTTGCATATTTTGTATAACAGGGTGTCAGGGTTTATATAACTCAAGCTCCTTAAGATATGCTGTTGAAATTTTGAAATTTCCCATATAAATCAGCCCTCTTACTACATACTAAGCCATAGGCAAACTTTTAGGCTCGTGTAAATAAAGCAAAACACCCGGTTGCAAAAATATTTAATAACAGGGCGTAGTTTTTATCTTCGAAAGTCCTTAAATCAGGCTAGAGAAAGTTTTTAATACTTTTTACATTTTATTTTGTCATCGTGCTAAAATTTCTGATTGCCTGGTATTTTCTATAGGCATTGTTTTTGTTTTGGTCAATTTTAATAAATAATTTCAGTGTGAGCTAACTATCTCGCTCACACGCATGAACTTTGTATTGTCTGTGAAGTCTTGAGTTTATTTTTTCTGTGAAAGCAAAAGAATGTAAGTAGACGGTATCGGTAATGGTATTTTATTTTTTTATTAGTTGAAAATAATATGTAAAGCAATCAGAAGACAACAATGACAAAAAATTGATTTGAATGACGTAATAAATTGATTTGTATGAAACACTTTATTTAATAAGTATGTTTCATTGCTTGTAAATAAATTTGGAAGTTTTGGTTACAAATTCATGTTTTTATACTTACCAGTGCAGCATGTGAAGTATTGCTTGTAGAAGTTAGACCAAGTGTTTGTTAAACCTGCTTAATAATTATTTTTTTTGTCATGTTCTCATGTCCTCTCTCTCAACGGGGAGCAGCCAGTTTAATATATACCTAGAAAAAATCTCGTTCGCCGGATTGGAAGCGGCATGTTCAACAGCAAAATGAATGGTAAAAACTGTCCTGTCTCCTGAAACATTTTGAAGATAGCTCTCGAGTAGCAGCAATAACCCTGAAACGGAATATCAATATCAGAGAAATAAATTTTTTGAGAATCCTTCAAGTCGAAATAGATGTGTTATATGTTTTTAAATTAGCTTTCTAGATATGATTAATCGCGTGGTCCAAATGTGGCAAATTTGGACTGACTTGTGATGCTTATATTGTGTTTTAAAAAATAATTTTTTTTAGCAAAATTTTTTCATGCGCAGGTCACGCCGCCTTAATTGTGTGCCTAGTAAGACATAAAATTTTAGAGTCTGATTTTGGTGGTAGTTGGTAAAAACATTGTTACAAGTAATGTGCAATAAAAATATTTTAACGAATATGTAGTCCCCTAGGGGAGTGTCTTCTTTTCGTGATGAGGGGTTTTAGTAAGTGCTATGAGAGCTATGCCGGCGGTAAGGCAGATAATGTGGTAGGTTAAGGTTGATGGTGAACACCGAAGCGAAGAGCAGTTCTCAATTATACAGCGTAACATCTCTCCTTAGAATGGACGGCTACACATGGAATTAGTTTCCCAGGCACAGAACGGTGTGCTTGCTGGAATGGTGTGGTGTGCCTTTCGAATAGGTTTTGAAACTTTAGGCTAAAAACCTACTGCGCAGATATTCAATTTGTTACTGAAACCGTAAGGCACTATGTGCCATGTAAACGGCGGAAAACTAATAATAAAAATAACAATAATATGGTTATTTTTGTACTCACCCTGGATCCTTGAGGAAGTAAAAACACTCTTTGGTTTTTATATTACAAGATTCACTTTATTTTGTAATTTCACTTTTTTGTTTTGTAATTTTTTTTTTTGTATTTTTTGTATTTTTTTCTTGTATAATAATATAATTTTTACTTATTTTTTGGTTTTTTTTTCTTTATTTTATTCATTATTTTGGATTTAGCAATAGTATTGCGTAATTTTGGGGAGTTTATAATTAAGTTTTCTTGTCTTTTTTTGGAGATTTCAAAATTCTTTTTTTTTTAACTTATTTTGGATATTTTTTGTTTTTGTTTTTTTTTTTGCTTCCATAAGGATATTTCATAATATTTTTTCCGTTTATTATTAATTTTATTTTTTTGTTTTTGTTTTCTTTTTACTTTTTTTTTCTTTGAGGGGTGGATTTTTGGATTTTGAAGAGTTATGATGTATGTTGTGTAGGATGTAGTAGAAGTTGGGGTGTGTAATTGGTTTTCTGTATTTATTGTTGTAGAGTGTTTAGTGTTTGTTTTGTATATTTTTTTTCATTTGTTTAATTAATAATTATTACAAAAAAGATGAAAAATTTTTACGACATTAAACTAGATGCATATGATTTTGTTTTTGTTTTTATTTTTTAAATATTCTTTTTTTTTTTGTTTTGTTTTTTAAATATTTTTTTCTTTATTTTTTAATATTATAATACGAGTTTAATTTAGAGTGTGTATGTGTGTATTTATTTTATAAATTTCGGTATCTGAAATTTGGACAAAATTTTCTTAATTTTTTAATTTTTTTTTTTTGAAAAATTAATTTTTTTTTAAATTATATTTTAATTTTTCTTTTTTGTTTTAACAAAATGATGCTTAAAATCTAAACCAATGAAAAAAGGAGTACAGTTTTGTTTGAAAAATATAAATGAATTTTAAAAACAATTCTTTCCTTCTGTTACGATATTAGAAGGAATAAAAATTTTTAAAATTTAAATGGAAGTTTAATTTCATTTTTTCTTTTTTTTTTAAATAAAAATGTTTTTCTTTTAAATATTTTTTATTTTTAAATATTACTTTTCAAATACAATATTTCTGGAGTTTTTATAATATTTTTTCAGGGGAGGGAGGATTATATAGAGTATTTATTACAACAAATATTACTTTTGAATTTTCTTATGTTTTATTTTTGGTGTGTTATTTTCCTTTAAAATTTTATTCCATTTTAGTTTTTAAGACCTAAAGTTTTATTTTATACGTTAAATTTTAATTTTATTCTTTTTTGCTTTTTTATATAAAATGATGCTTATGTTTATTGTTTATTTCTAAATACTTTTTTGTTTAATTTTTATTTAATAAAATTATTATTTTTTTTAGCTCCAAAAACTTTAAATATTTTCTTTTATTTTTATTTATATAAAAATTTTGAATATCCTGGTATTTTTTTTGTTTGTTTTTTCTTTTTGACTTAGCCGAGACATTTTAATTTTGAATTGCAATAATTTTTTTTAATTTCTTTCTTTTTAATTATTTTTTACACCACACCACTAAGAGGAAAAATTTGAGAAATTCCACAAAATTTCAATATTTTTAAAGAAATTTAATGAAATAAACAGAACAACAATTAAGTTGTGTGAAAGAAGAAAAAGGACTTTTAGTCATCATGTGGCCTATTGAGTGGCTGCAGCTTTAAGTCTCCTTACATACGCAAGAAATAAGTAAAATCTTTCCAAGTAAAAGAAGAATCTGTAAAGTTTCGAATAAAATTTCAGAATATTCTTATTATTTCATTAAAATTCATTATATATGTGAATCGTTTAGTGGGTAGAATATAGATTTATACAAGGATCTACAAATTTAAATAAAAATCTCAGAATGTGGTGTATTATTCATTCAATACTTTTTATGTGTTTTTGAAATCTTTTCAATCTAAATTTTAATCTTTTCCTTTATATAGACGAACGAGTATTTATGCTGTATATTCCTTTTATATATTTTTTTCTTTTTGATTGAATATTAAAATTTTAAGGTTTTTATTTTAAGATTTTAATCCTTTTTGTTTTTGTTGTTTTTAGACATAAGTCATCATTTTGTTTTGCAAGTGGTTAATTTTATATTATTTTTGGTTTTATTTTTAAATTAAAAAATATTTCAAAAAATGGGGGTTTTGTTCCAAAGTTTTTTTTCTTTTTTTTTTTAATTGTATGCCTTGGATTGTATTTCCAAAAGATTTGAAATTTTGTTTTTAAGCTTAAATTTAAAGTGTTTTGTTTATATTTAAAATTTTATTTTCCATTATTTTCATGGTATTTTTTGTTTGTTTTTGTTTTTAATTTCTAATAAGTATAAATCTTAATTAATATTTTAAATGAGAAAGAAGTATAATTTTGTTTTCTTAAGGGTGGTTAAAATTTTTTATATTTTTAATTTGTTTTTCTTCTTTTTTTAATATTATTTTAATTATTTATTATAATTTGATTTGATTTCTTAATTTTTTTTTTTTTTTTGTTTTAAAATTTAATTTTTATTTGGGAGTTTTTTTTTTATTTTTGAAATATTGTGTTGTTGCCTTAACTTGTATTATAAATACTTTTCGTTTTAATAATAATTTCGAAATTGTATCTTTTTTGTTTTATGCCAACCAAAAAAAAAAAATTCTTTTTTATTTTTTTAGATTTTTTTTATGCCTTGAATTTGTTAAATTTTTGCTTGTTTTTGATTTTTTGTTTTTGAGGGGGTTTTGTTTTGAATTTTGCTGATTTTGTTTGTTGTAATTTTGGAAATTTTGTTATTATTATTGTTGTTGTTGTTGTTGTAATATATTGCATATGAGTTGAAATGAATTTGAAAAAGTTTTCATATCGAAGTAACATAAAAATTGGTTTAGATTTTCAAACAAAAACAAAAACAAAACAAAAAATTATAAAAATCAACTCAAATACAAACTTAAAGAATTTAAACAAAACAATTTAAAAACCTAAAATATTCTTTCAGCCTAAACTATTGTTTTGTTGTTGTTGTTGATGTAGTTGTAGTTATTGTTTAAATTTGGTATCAGAATTCGTTTTTATTGTTTTCTTTAAAATTTATATTTTTTTTTTTACCAGTAAAGTGAGATTTTGGTGTCGATGGTTTCATTGCAAAAAAGTTAATTGATCGGAAATTTAATGAATATATTAAGAATATTAATCAATTACTAATTGATTAATCCAATTCATTATATAATGAATGAATTGAATAATGAGCTTGAGTTAATTTGTTAGTAATAGATTTATCCAATTATAAATTGATTATAATCCATTATTAATCAATTAATTATCAAACTAAAAACTTATTTTGTTAAAAAAGCAATTAACAATTTGATTATTTAATTGAATTTAATTAAATATACAGTTGAATAATTGATAAATTCAATAATTATTAATTAATTGATTTAATTAAATAAATAACAAATGTTTGCATTAAAATAGGTAAATAAATTTGATAATTCATAAGAAATTTAATTCATTAATTAATTGATAAATACTAATCAAATCATCACATGTAATGTAATTAAATAATTGATTAATTATTGAACTGTATAACTGATAAACTAATTAATTGGTATATTAATTGATTAATTGTTAACTGAATATTATTTTAAATTATAAATATTTATTTTATAATAGAAAATTAATTATATTATAATAGAAAATAATTAATCATGTATTACAAATATTAAGTTATCGATTAAATATTGAAATTGTATTAAACATTCACTTAGCAATTAATTAGTTAATTGATAATTGATTGTGACAACTTCAAAAAGAGAACAGTATTTAAATGCTTGACATTTAGCAATGCATAATTAATTAACAGATTAATCGATAACTGAATGTTTTAAAAATTTTGTAATTAAAAAGTAACAAATTCCAATAACTAATTAGTTGGTAATAGAATAATTAATAAATCTATTCATAGCTGAATTGATTAATCTATAAGTTTAAGAAATTATAAATTAAGTTATCTAATCATTGATTAACTTACTAATAAACACAGTAACTACTAAATCAATTTAATAGTAAATGAGTCAAATAGTTAATTTGTTAATTAATTAATAATTTAACTCTTTTATCTCATTGTTTAAAATGTCAATGAATTAATTAATTAACTAATTAGTCTTTGAATTAACTGAACATTTTATTAAATAAATAATAAGGAATTAAAACTGGCAATTAATTGAATAATTGCTAATTAAAATAAATCATTAAATCAGTTAATTAATTAATTGGTTGACCGGTAAGTCAGAATTCTAGTAAAGCAATAAACGAATAATGAATCGATCAATTATTTAAAATTTTAGTTAAACTATTAATGTTTGTTAGTAACAATGGAACAATTAATCAACTAAAGAATTTAAATTTCGATTAAGCATTCAATAAATTAATGAAATAATCAATCTGTTAATTTGTTATTCTACGCATCAAAATTTTAATTAATGAATTAATCAATCTGTTTATCTGTTAATCAATATTTGAATTCAACAATTAAACAACTTATGGATCATTTTACTAATGAATTAATCAATCAATCAAGCAATTAAATTTTCAATTAATAAATTAATCAAACATTTTATCAGTTAATCAATACTTTAATTAAACAATTAAACAACTTATAAATTATTTTATTAATGAATTAATCAATCAATAATGCAATTAAAATTTCAATTATTGAATTAATCAATCTGTTTATCAGTTAATCAATTAAACAACTTATGAATTATTCTACTAATGAATTAACCAAATTTCAATTAAATAATTAATCATTAGCGAAGTAATTATTATGCTGATGAATGAATTAATCAACCGATCAATTAAACAATTCTTGCATTTATATTGTAACTCTTGTAATATAAAATTTATGGTTTTTATATATTTTTTAATTTTTTTTTTTAATTTTTTTATTGTTTTGTTTTGTTTATATGGTTTTATTATTTAATAACTTTTACTTTTTTTGTTTTTAATGTTGTTTGTATATTTTCAATAGAAAATAAATTAAAAAAAAATGAAGAGGCAATTTGTTGTACGTTCAAGAACGTTTCACTTTTATTTATTTTTTGTTTGTTTGTTGTAATTGTAATTTATTTAATTTATTTATGGTCTATTTTGTTTGATTTTAGTTGAATTTGTTTATTTTTAGTTTTATTGTTGTAAAAAATCTATTGTTGTTTTTGGTTTTTGTAAAATGGTTTCGTTTTATCGATTTGTAAAAAAATATACAATATATTGTAAAAAATTCTTTGCAATATTATGTTTCATTTGTCTTTGTTGCTATTTTTTTGTTATCGGTTTATTTCATTTGTTTTATTGTTTTTGTAGCTTGGCTATTGTTTGTTTGTTTTGTAGTTTTTGTTATTGTTGTTGTAAAAATAATTTGAAAAAATCAGTTTTTTTTGTTTGTTTTATTTTTCTTCTCTTTTTTTTTGGTTTGTAATTGTTTTTGTATTTTCAATTATTGTACTATTATTTGCAGTTGTTTTTTTTAATTTTAATTAAAATTTATTTTTATTTTCTTTGTTTTTTAATTTAATTTTAATGCTATTGTTGTAATAAAGAATAACAAAAAAAAGTTATTTCAGTGGAAAAGTAAAATTGAAAAAGAATAACAAAACAATTTAAGAAATATTGTTTGCAAAGGCTATTTTGCGGTGTAATACGGTATGGGAAACAGTGGCTTGAAAGGCGATACAAAAATTATATGTGGCTGGCATCGATGATCAAGGATATCAAGGATGATTAAAGGAAATTTTAAAGAGACTCACTGCGACATCGTTCAAAGAGGTCTTGAGATTGTTATAAGATAGTGTTGCACGTCAGTGGGTCTGCAGATAAGTCTAGATTATAAAAAATAGGAGAAAACTACCTAGATAGGAATATATTCGACTTATCTTTGAGTAAATATCACAGAAAATCTAGGAATATCATCAGAAAGAAAATTCACATGGAGGGTTCGTACAGAGAACATTTCTTAAAAGACCAGACATGCAACGTAATGACCAATGAGGCCATTGTCTGGATAGACAGAACAAATCTGAAAAGAAGCAACTTTAGAGTTGAGTGTTGGTATATCAGGTCAATGATAATCTGTAATACTGCAGCACCAGAAGATCCGTTGCATCTTAACTCGCTGCACTTGATGCTAAATGCTTTGCAACGAGATGTAGTAATAAAAGTGAATGGATGTTATGATCTTGTCTTCGTTACAATAACTACATACTGTTTTAAAATAAAAATAATTTTTATCACTTCTAAACCACTGTTTCCATATGTTTACATTTATTTCAACAGAGAATTTTGGTTCTCAAAGCTAAAAACTGAGTTGTTTTCATAACAGAATTATTTTTTTATTTTTTCTTCTTTTTTTTTTTTTTTTTTTATTAATTTGTCTCACTTTCTGATAATTTTAAAATGATTTCATTTTATTTATTGTTTATGATATTAAAAAGAATTAAAAAAATAATAATTAAATTATTATTAAAAATTAATTATTCACGTTATTAGTTTTTAAATATTAAAAAACAAATTGATATTGTTTTGTGGTTATACTTTGGGAGCGAAGATATGTAAGGAATTTATTATAGAGATTTGATTTGATGCGATTTGTTTTTGTGTTTTTATATATAAAAAATGTATACATATGTATGTATGTAATTATTAATAAATTTATAACTAATAAACAAAAAATAGATTAAGGTTAAGGATAGGGGGGTAGGGTAAGGTAATGTAAAAATAATTAAATATTAAAACTATTTCCTTTTAAGGCTGAATTCATTATTAATAATAGAAGAGAATGAAAATTGTTAAAAAAACAAATAAACAAAAAATTAATATTTCTGCTTTTATATTTATTTTTTTTAATGTTTATTTAGTATATATTTGTTTATTTTATTTTTTTAATTATTTTAAGTATGTAATCATGGTACTATTTGCTGTGGTTCATTATTTATTTTTAAGGTTTTTCTTTTTGTTTTTGTTTTTATATTTTTTTTATTCGTTTTGCTTTCTTTAATTTACAATTTTATTCTTATGTTTTTGTTTTAATAATTAATTAATTTACTTGATTTGATTCAGTGGTTGGGTTGGAGAGAGGAAGGGATTTTGAAATTATTGTAAAAAAAAAGAAAAGTTTTGTTTTGAAATTATTTACTAAAATTAAAAAAATTATATACACTAAATAGGAAATTATTATTGTTTCTTTTGGCCTTTTTTTTAATATTTTTCGTAAGTTTTTCCCTAATAGTAACAATTTTTATATTGTTTTCAAGTTAAAAAAAAAACTTTGTTAAATTTTCTTTTAAAAAAATTATAAATTTAACAAAGTTTTCTAAAAGCAAATAAAAAATAAAGTAAAAATATAATTAAAACTAAATAACCTTAGAAATAAAAAAATAAAATAAAATAATTAAAAATTAAAAAACAAAATAAATGTTTTTTGTTTTATTTAAATTTGTAACTATTGTTTTTGGTTTTTTGTTTTATGTTTTATACTGTTTTTTTCATCTTCTTATTTTGTTTTTAATTATTATATTTGCATATAATCCCTGTCAATTGATATTGTTTTTAAAAAACAAAAATATAACAAATTCACTGTTTTTATTTTATTTTATTTTTTTAAGTTTTAAATTATTTTTTTTGATATTTTTTTCTGCATCACTGTATATGCATCACTGTATATGCAAAAGTGTCTTGTTTGTTATTATTTTTTAATAATAATAATAATAATATTTATTAATTACTTTAATAATACATTATGTATAGCATAATTTATTTATATATATTTATATATATATATATAGTATGTATATATATAAATGTAAGAAGTGTGTTTGTGTGTATGTTTGTATGTGTATTATAATTAAATTAATTAAATTTCATTTATATAAAAAGAATTCTTAAATTAACACATAAATCAAGTTATTTTTTTATTTTCAAGTAATTTTTTTTAATTAAATAACCGTTACTATTTCAGTTTTTTCAATTTAAGTTTAATTGCTTGAATTTTTTTTAGTATTTCCTTCAATTTTACTATTTTTTTGTTGGCTTTTTTTTAATTCTTACTTCTTTAACTATTATTTTTTATTATTTTCTTTTCTTTCATTTAGCTATGGTCTATGGTTTTTTTTTTATTTAATTCTCATTTTATTTTTATTTTCATTTTATTTTTACTATTTATTTGGATCTGTAAGTATGTATTGATTGTAAATTATTTTTTGTTTTTTATTTTTAATTTTAAACAAAGAAATTATTATTTCAACAGAAAAAGAAACTATTATTTTTTGTTGTTTGCTTTATGGTTCTATGGGCACATTGTTGATTTGATTTTTACTCAACAAGTTAAACAAAAAAAAAATTTTTTTTCTAGTAAAATAGCCTTCATCCTTCACCATAAGCTTTATAACTCTTGAGGTAAACACTTATAAATAAAATAAAATTAATAGGAACAACCAATTGTAAATAAACTCAAAGTGCATGCAAAAGTAAAAGTTTAAAGTTCTTCCCTTAGGATAGGATATATGCCATAAAATGGGTCACAATATTCTGTAATTGATAGAATACTCAGCATATCAGACGGACAAATCTTGCAAGTTACGATTACACCCTGTTGCTGGCTTTCTTAGCACATTCATCCATTAGTCACATTGAAATTCTACTTCAACCATGAGTTGGAGGTACACAGTGCTAGAGGAAGAAAATTGGGTTTTTATGCAGACGACATCTCCATTGCAGCATTGGGTAGTTGCCGACAAAGTCGACTGTCCCCTGAACATTGTATCTGGTTAGTGCAACAAACTTGAACTTAAGGTCGATTCTTGAAAAACTGATATGAGAAGCTACAAACTACCTGCCATTAAATGGAGTCAGATTTTGTTTAAGCGCCAGTTTGAAATATCTAAGCTTTAAGGACAATCTAGCTGAGAGGACTCCTTAAGTAGCTGATTGTAGTAGGGCAATTGGAACAAGGACAGCTGAAGTGGTTGGCTTCTTCAGATTCTAGCTTGTTTGAACCTAACCTTGGTACGAGATTTAACACGAAAATTTCATGCAGGGAAGAATGATCCCCTGGCTGACGGTTCCATACTAAATAGAATAAGCTAGACGGTGTAAATTGGAAATTTTCTCTTAGTATACCTCTCCGCCTCTATAACTACCTAGTTGATCCAGGTAGGGAATCTTCTTCTTTAGCGGATCTACTTTCGGAAATCGGGCTATAATCAGAACCTCTAAGTCCAAACTGGTTGGCATATGCCAACCCCAATTCTCTTGCAGAAATAGGTATCA
Organism: Sarcophaga rosellei; assembly: GCA_930367235.1. Taxonomy (NCBI): domain Eukaryota; kingdom Metazoa; phylum Arthropoda; class Insecta; order Diptera; family Sarcophagidae; genus Sarcophaga; species Sarcophaga rosellei. The sequence goes on along the minus strand of OV884020.1, from coordinate 4,964,004 downwards.
TTTGTTGCTGATAAATGCAAGGCTCACCTGACCTATTAACTACTTAAATTAGGCCATAGAGACATTTATGACACTGTATTGTGTCCATTGGCCATTGCAGATTGATTGGTTGAGGAGAAAAAAAAACCGATTTTATATACTAATGTTCGGCAAAGGCATTAAATTTATGCATGACATATGTATGATTGTTTTAAAATCTGATATAAACAGCTTTAAACTTTTAAAATGAATATGGTACTTACATATGTATGTGCTTGTGTTAAGGTGAAATTGTTTTGGAAACTTGCATGTAGTATTATATTCTAGAGGTGCGCCCAGTGTAAAGGGAGATGTTGTCTACACTGACCAATATTTATATCAGCTTTTTTACTTAAGGTGGTCGTGGTAATAGATTAAACATTATAGAACTTGATTGATGTTCTTGATAGGATCCCTTTTATGGGAGCTATTGATTGAAGACTGCTTACTATAGATTGCTTGAGTTTTTGTAATGTCACTTACAAATCACACTTTGTAGATTTTTTTTGACAAATTGCATTTCAACAAATATATTGTAAAACTTGGCAGCACTTGCATAAAAACCTGAATATAAGTAAAATAAAATATTAAAAAGAATTCAAAAATAATAAAATAATAAATAAATAATAAATAATAAAAATAAAAAAATTACTTACAATAAATATCGAGGTAGAATAGCGATATTCATTTCATATATTTTGTTATTATTAATTTTTTTTCTTTGTGATTTTTTGTTTTTAAATATATTTAATTATTTAATAGTGTATTTTAATGTTATTTTAAGGTCATTTGATTTTGTTTTTTCTTCATTTTCATTTTCTTTTTCACTTTAAACTATTTCAATATATAATTAATAATAATCGTAATAATAATAATAATATTATTTTGTTTTATGGCTTTGCTTTGGTTTTGTATTTCTTTTTTTTTTAATAATTAATTTAACAATTAAATCGGTTTGATTTGTTTATTTTATATTTGTTTGTATTGTTTTGGGTAACTTTTTTTGTGGTTATGTTTATAAACAAAAACAAGTTTTATTTTATTCTTCTTTTAAGGTTATGTTATTAGTTTTTTGTTTGTTTGTTTATTTATTTGTTTTTTAAATATTTCTTATAGAGGCGCTTGTGTTTAAGTTGAAAAATAAAATGAAAAAATAATGTTGAAAAATAAAGGAAAAAAAAATTATTTATAGTTTAAACTAGTAAGTATTTGCTATTTTAATTATATTTAAATACATATTTATTTATATACTTTATTAAATATATTTTCTTTTTTATTTTATAAGTATTTAAGGAACCTTATTTTTATTAAAAAGAAAAATGAAAAGAAAATTAAAAAAAAAATCCAATTTAGTTTAAATTTATAAAGAGTTATAAAACTGATGCAGGCCTTAAGTTTTGTAAGAAAAAATATTTCTTTTTTTTTTGTTTAAATTGTTGGTTGAATTTTAAATTTTTATTTCGTTTTACTATGGCTAATGAGGCTATTGTTGTTTTTGTTTAAATAAACTATTGTTTTTTATTTATGTGGATTATTTTTATTTTGTTTTGTTTTTTTTAGAGTAATAAATAGTAACATTTCTCTGTTTAAATTTTCTTTTTTTTTTTAATTTTTCACATTTACAATCAGTTATTTTTGCTTGTATTTTAACTTCAATTTACTATTTCTTTTGCTTGTTTTGCTGGTTTTACTTTTCTTTCATTTTATTTCTATTTTTTATTATTTTGTTTTATTGATTTAAAGTTAAAAAAAAATTGTATTTATTTTTTCTTGTTTTAAATTAGCGATGTTTTGTTTTTATAATTTTTATTTAATCATACAACACTTATATGGTATTTATTTAATTAATATGTAGGGTTTGTTTTTGTTTAATAATAATTTATAATTAATATTATTTTTTGTTGCTGTATTTTACAAGACAAAAATAATTGTTTCCTTTCTTTTAGGTTTATTTCAAATAAACATAAATTATTAAAAATTTAATTGCATTTATTTCAACTAAAAATTTGTTCTTATTTTAGTTTTAAAAATTAAATTTATTTTTATTTTCTTATTGTATGTAAATAAACATTTAATATTTTCATTTATTTTTAATTTATATTTAAAATCTTAATACTGTTTTTAAATTTAAATTCTACGGCTATGGTTTATTTTATTAATTTTTTGTTTGTTTTTTTTTATAATTAATTGTTAAATTAATTTAACTGAATTGGCTGTTTTTTTAATTATTTTTTCGGTATTTCTTTTTTTTTTATTCTTCTTTGATGTTAAATTTAATTTAAGTTGACTTAAAAACTATTATCACTATTGCAGAAAGCGGCTATTTTTTGTTTTTGTTGTTTATTGATATTTAATTTCGGTTTCTATTCTCCTGTTTCCATTCTTACATTTGTGTTGCTCATTTCTTTGCAGTTTATTTTCTTATTTCATTTCATTTTTTTTTTTTTAATTTGTTTTATTGTTGTTTTTGTTGTTATTTTTTTGTTTTTAGGCAAATTGAATTGTAATTTGGTTCGTGTTTTTTTATTTTCTTTCTTTGTAGCCGGTTGAAATTGAAAATATTTTTGTTTTTTAAGTTTTGTATGGAATTTTTAAAAATAATATTAAAAATTTTGGATTTGTTTCTTTTTTTTATTTATTTAATAAGTTTCTAAACACTATAATACGTATACTTGTTTATAATATTTAATTTTTCATTTTTAATATTATTTTTTGTTTTTATAATATTTTTTATTAAAAGAAGAAAGGATTTTACTTTTTTGTTTTTTTTTTTCATTACATTTTAAATTTACTGCGTTTTAAGATATTAAACAAATGGTTAATTTTTAGAAAGTAAAATTAAATATTTAAGAAGGATATTCACAATAGCCATACAGGTAAAATTCGAATGATAACAAAAAGTAAAAAATAAATTACTAGATTAATCTGTATTACAATTCAAGAAGAGCTAAAATGGGATTCAGGTCTTAGAATACCACTGATGGCACTCAAGAGCCATGGTGGATTGCCGTGTACACATATTAACTTAATCAAAGTACCTAACTGCAATACAGAAATCTAAGGTGGTCTTTAAAAATGCGTATGATCTGGAAAGACTTTACAATCCATGTAAATTATGGATAGTTTGGAAACAGTGAGAGTGGTCTTATGGTAATGAAAAGGTCAATAAATTTACTAAAAGTGGATATATATTGACATATATTATCTTATTGATAATTGGCTTCAGCGTAAATCTCACAAACTATAACAATGCTCAAGTCGTTATTGAGTTGACAGGATTATAATAGAATCATCAAATATTTGTGGCTTAAACAGGAACCTAGAGGACAATTCAAATCATAAATTTTAAAAAGCAATAGAGGTCCTTGGATCCTTGGTCCTGTTGGTTGCCGGTTTGTGATAGTATTTCCGGGAATTAAAGAGCTGAAGCACCACTCAATTGCTGATATAAAAAACCTCCAATCGGCTGTCCAGATAGATGGCCGTTGTTCATCTATAAATGGTTGTAGAACTAGCTCGATGATGGGACTTAGTGAGTCTAGATTAATTAACTGGTGACTGGGTACACCTTGATGGACAAAATTTTAACCCGGAATTTGCAGGGAAACGATAGTTCGTGACTATAAGGGCTTCATAGGAGCGTTTGAACGAGATCTGTTCAGTCTGCAGGGTATCGTGATAGTTGTATTCCTGCTAACGAAAAACTGAGGCACTTGTGAAATTATCTGTCCACTCAGGGGCAGCTCTGCATGTTAAGTGTCAGGCTTTGAGTAGAACTGGCTCGATGCTAGGATTAATATGTAGACTCTGTTGAGGTTTTCAGAGGAATTGGATTGAGTTGGATCTTTCACTCTCTCTCTCTCTCTCTCTCTATACCCGGGTTGTTTTATTTCACTTTTTTCCTGTTTTCTTGAACGGGTCCTATGAACATCGGAAGTTTTTGTATTTGCCAATAAGGTTATACAAGTCCTCTTAAGAAAGCTTAAGATATAAATGACTGGGAAAACGGCTTCCAAACATATTTCGAAAGTATAGCAAATGTGATCTTGGATAGTCTCATACGTTGTCATAGTATTAGTGGCTAATTTCAAACCAATAGTTAATCATAAATATAGGAAAACGAGCTAAAGTCCATACGATTGAACCTGAGGGTGGATAACAAAAGGCTTCAAATAAAAAAAAATTAATTAAAATTTAATTAAGAGGATTAGAATACAATATAATGTTTTAAAGTATTTTGTAGCTATTGTGAATATAAATAAAATTGATTGTTTTAAAAGGCTTTTATAATTGTTTAACGAATTATGTTTCAATAATTAACCATTTTATAATTTCTAAGACTTTAAATGTTTTTTTTTTTTTCATTATCTTTTTAAATTTTTATGTAAAACCAGACATTATTTTTATTCAAAAAGCTGTTTATACTTCAGTTTGCCTGTGTGTAAGTGTGTGTGTTTTTAATAGATTATTTGTTTTTATATTTTTATAAATATTAATAATTAGATTATAAATTATTATATTAAGTAGTGGCTTTTGTTTTTTTAATGGTATTATTATAATTATTTTAGTATTATGGCTTTCAGACTGCAATTTTAAAATCTTGTTAAAAATTATTTGTACTTTTGGTTCATATAAATTGGGCTATTGTAGATTTGTTATGGTTTTTTTTTTGCTTTTTCTTTTATTTTTAACTTCTTTGCTTATTGCATTTATTTTGTTTATAATTTATTTAATATTTCTTTGGGGTTTTATGTTTATGCTGCTTATATGGCAATATGTTTTTGATATTTTTTTATTTGTTGTTGTTTAGCTTGGTTGCTTTGTTTGGTTGTAATTGAAAATAAATTTTCTGGGATTTATTTCGTTTGTTTTTCTTGTTTCGTATTATTGTTGATCAATTATATGATGTGGTTTGAGTATGGCAAATGTAAAGAGAAAAATACAATTTTTAATATAATTTAAAACTCGAAATTTGAAATTGAAAAAAGTTCAAAATGTTCTAGAATTTGTTTTAAAAAATTTTAAATTTTTCAATTGTAAAATTTAAAAAAATTGTTTTTTTTTAAATTTAATTTAGAGTTTAAAATTATATTAAAAATATTTTTTTTCCTTTACTTATGTTTATAGTTTGTTAATACAGTTTTTTGTTTGTTGTAAAACATAAATCGTTAATCAAAACAAAAAATTATAAAATGAAGGCCAAAAGTTAGCAAAAATTTTGAATTTTGTTCAAAATTGCGGTCCGTAAATATTTATTTTTTTTTATCAAAGATTTATTATAATTTTGTTTTGTTTTTTAGTTTAGTTTATTATAATTGCTTGCAAGAATTTTTTTCTTTCTTTTTTGGTTTTAAGTTTTTATATTTTAATTGGAAAACTATTCGCTTTTTTAAAAAAAGGAGTTTTAAACTCCTTTTCTAAAAACAATTTTTTTTTATTTATTTTTTGTTTGATTTTGGAATTTTCAAAATTGTAAAGCCTGTTATGGGTTTTTTAAAGTCATTTACCGGTTGTTTGTTTTTCTTTTTTTTTGAAGTCTCAAGTTGTTTTTAAAAAAACTAGCTTTCCTAGCAGTTTCTCAAGTCATAGTTGGGTATGTTAAGTTAGGTTAGTTTAAGTAATTTTTGGAGCCTTTTTTTATATACAATTCAAAAGAATATTTTTTTGAAAGAAGAACTTAAGAAAAAGTTTGAAAATAAAATAAAAATTTTTAAATAAAAAAATAACACGTGTTTTTAAATTCTTTTTTTTTAAATGGAGTAAAAAATTTTGATAATTTTGTTAATTTTGTGTTTTAAAAATTTTGTTTTTTAATGTTTTAAGAATATTTACTATTTTTTTACATAAAATTTTGATTGTATTTAAGGGCCTAAAATTTGTGTTTTTCAATTAAAATTTACGTTTTCTTTTTTTTTAATTTTAAAATTTACAAAAGTTTTATATACAGTTTTATAGTTTTTCATAATTTTATTTTTTAATTTAATTTTTATATTTTAAAGTGTATCACAGTGACATTCAGTCTAAATTTTTTTTCTATTAAAATTTATTTTTGCTTTCATTAGAATTATATTTATTATTGTTGCTTTTTTTTCTTTTAATTTACTATACAATATTAATTTATTTTTAATTTCGAATTTCTATTTGAATTTTTTTTTAATAAGCCAAATACGTTTTTCGTTCTTTATTTAATTACTAAATTTTGTTGTTAAGTTCTGTTTTGTATATAATTCTAATAAAAGCTTAAACTCTAGATTGTAGATTGTTAATATTTTGTCCAAAAATCTTTGCCGAAACTTGAATTTTGTTTTTAAAATTTTTTAGTTTTAATTATTTTTTGTTAATATTATTTTTTAATTTTAATGATATGGGCCTAAATAATAATTTTGTTTAATAAAATTTTGTCTAATTAAAACCAACAGTTTAAAAATACCAAACAAATAATTTTGTTAATAATTTCGATATTCGTTTTTTTTTGTTCTTTTTTATTTTTTACTTAAATTTCTTTTTCAACTATAAAACTTTTGTATTTACATTACTACTATATACCAACGAACGTTTTCTTTTACTTTATATTTTTAGTAATTTATTTAAATATTTTTAAAAATTAATTTTTTTTATATTCGATTTGAAAATAACGCTTCATTTTTGTAAGGAAAATAGGAAAACGGTAAAACGGTTTACCGTTGTTAATAAAAAAATACATGTGCATACTTTAAGGCTAAGTTTACACTTAAAGCGCTCCAATTTTCGGAAGAGATATTCTAAATTGTAGGGAATCCTAAAAGAGATATTCATTTTACACAATCTATGTCTTCTGTCTTTTCTAATATTGAAAAGAATTCGATAAAAATCAATCTGACAGTAAATGACCTATAAGTTTGGGACATCATGCGAGCGAATGCTGCAAACAACGATTTTACAAAGTGGATGAAGGCATAAATAATTAATATTAGTTTAGAGAATAATATTTCATAATCGATCTTAGTAAGCGAGCACAAAGATCTCTCACTCTCTCTCTCGCCGAACCGAATTCATAATGTGCTAAGAGTTTTGCTGCATGGCACAGAGGCATGGGTACTCGGTCTGACGTATGAAGCTGTTCTTGGAGTTTTAGAGAGAAAAGTTCATCATGAAACATATGGTCCCATTGGATCAATCCTGAACACAATGAGCCTTATGCTGACATCGACGCCGTTCAACGTATCAACGAAAATGCTCCGGTAAATATATTTTTCGTGTATCTACCAGAGGGAATGCGCAGAAGTGAACGACTGAGATTTCGATAGAAAGATCAGGTTCAAGATGTTTTACAAACGAGCACATATATTATAGTTTAACGTCGATTTCGGACGATAGATTTGAGAAGTTTTTTCGATCAGCTTTTTCCAGTAGCAAATATTCTTATTCGTTTCATATTTCGTTTTGTTCGAGATTTGTGAACTCAGGTTTAAACTCTCAAAGCTCTCTTCTAGTAAGCCAAACCTACTATCTACGATAATCAACACCAGAGAAGCTGCTCTGAGGATGCTGTGGGGAGTGGCCAACAAAAACTTAGCTTGTATACCGTGCCACGATTCTCAATGTGTTTGTACACAAAAGTGGAATAATGCCTCTTTTTGTTCTCATAGGAGTGAAAAATAATAGGAAGCTTAGAAATTATTTTCCTTTTGTTATGCGAAACGTAATTTTCAAATCGTTTTTTTTTTTTTTTCAAGCCAAAATAGGTGTCATTTTGTTATGTTCATAGCCAAATGATTGTAACCAAAAATGTTTAGATTGATACCCCATTTTTTTTTTTTGTGTATTTGGAAGTGTAAGTTAAGTGTTGAAGTGTGGAAAAAAAAGAGAGAGAAAAAATATAAGATTATTAGAAGTAACAAAAAAAATAAAAAAAAAATCACGATTTGTTTTTAAATATTTTTTTTTTTGCAATTTTATTTATAAATAAAAATATTGATTTGTTTGTTTTGTGAAAGAACATAAAAATTATAGTTTAAATAATAAAAAGTTAAAAACTACAATCTTTATATTTATATGTATATTTGTTTATATTTATATCCGTATATAAAAAAAAAAAAAACTAAAATTAATTTAAAACAAACAAACGTTTTTTTTTTCTTTTCTTTAATAAGTATGAAAAAAATTAGGAAGAAAACATATTTGCTTAAAATAAATTACAGCTTAAAAACAATCTTTAATTCTAAATAAAATTAGAAGAAGAAAAAAATTAAACATGGGTGTTGGTTGAGTGAAAGAAGGAATTGAAATTAAGAACAGGATGGTCATGGTTTTTAAGCATTCTTCTCTGCGGTGTTAAAGAATTTTAAGAAAATTTTTCTTGCAATAAATGCTTATTAAATGGGATTTTTAAAGCCACTTGTAAAGAAGAAAAGGAAGGAAATTTTTTTTCATTGTCATTTGGAATATTTTCTATAGTTTTATTTGCTTTTTTGTTTAATTATTTATTTATTTATTTATTTTAAATCCCTTTTTATTTTCCTGCTATATGGCACTGTGGTGGTGTGTAGAATTTATTGAAAAGAAATTTCAAGTGGCCTTGTTATTTTAAAAATACATAGCTTGCAAGGGAACCGTAAAAAGGAGGGGGTGTAGTTAGTAGGTATAGTAGGAAGACATTTCAAAGAAATAAAATCACATTTTTGTTTGTTTTGTAAAAGAAATAAATAAAAGTTTTGGATTAAAACTGAATAAATAGGAATTTGGATCGTAAAGTAGTGTTTTGTTTTTCAACTTATTCTCACTAATAAAAATTAAATCTTTTTAGTAACAAAATAATCAAAATAATAATGATAAAAAATAATAATAATATTTTATTTATGTTATAAACCTTTGTCTTAATTGTATAACGAAAAATCTTAATAAGTAAAGTCACTAAATAATAAAAAAAAATGATAATAAAACATAATAATAAAAATATTTAGAAAAAAATATACTAAAGCTGCTCTTTCCAAGAATAAAGTTTCTTTTTTCTTTTTTTTTTTTTTTCTTGCACATAATGTCCAAAACGCGTATAATTTCACACAATAATTGAGTGTTAGAGAGGAATTTTTAGATACATTTTTAGAGTATCAATAGAATAAATAAATTTTACACGAAATGATTCGTGCTGAAAATTTTTTCTCGAGGCATACATGAGACTGTAGAACTATTCTTTGTTTTTGTGTCAAATTCTTGAAACTTAATGGGAACTCCACAAGGTGGAATATTACTGATTATTGCTGCATGTGGCAACATCTTAAAATTATGGGTAGTCAGTTGGAAGCTGCTCTGAAGAAGTTGAGTTGTGCCAAAGCGTCCAACTAAAACTGAGGTTACCTTCCTAGAATACATATGTAAGACTCAAAATTTTCCGTCTTCATAATCTTAATAAAGTTATACATGCAAGCCAAACACAGATATTGGGCCTGAACATTTAAACTAGGATACCAAACCTGTGCGCTGTAGTTCTTCATATCGTTGGTCTCATGTAGAAAGGCCCTAACTCACACTTTTTTCGAAATTGATTTTTTTTGTGATTCCAATGCATTTAACACACACATTGGAATTACAAAAAAATCAATTTCGAAAAAAATGTGAGTTAGGGCCTTTCTACATGAGACAACGATATAGTGGCTTGGCCCTTGATTTTATATATGAATTGTTTATAACTGTGCTTTCTTAAGAAATTTGTTAATCACAGGATCTTGTGTAAGTGTTGCTGGACCATGTGCTCTTTTTATAACATGCGCGTTCGCTTTGGGCAAAATCTCGGCTTTGGGCCTAAGTATTACTGAGTTGTGGCATAGTAGATTCTATAAATATTAAGATTCGAATAAATGCTCTTTTGAATCGAAATAGATAATAACCCTACTGGTGGATCATAAAGCGGGAACGCTTTTGAAAATTTGGCGCAAGTGTAGGCCTAGCTATCATGCAGAGGAAGTAAATCTATGAAGAATTCGAAAATCTCAAAGCAACTTCTGCGAAACTTTGGTCGTTTAGTGTACTATTCCTTAGAAATATGAGCAGACCATTGAACATTTTGTTTTTCTGTCATTAGCCTGTATTTGGAGAACGTAAAAAACTTGTCTAGCCGAAGACGATTATTTTACAAATTGATTACTGAGGAATAATAGAAACCAAGACATGTTGAAAAGTCGGCATCTTAAAAACCCTCTTCACATCGAATTCTAATTGTGGAGATAATGAAATCTTAAGCAACTGATTCTAGCATTAAACGATTGTGAATATTCACAGCTTTATCGAGAATACCAAAAGAAAATATTGTCTTTCGAAAAGATATTCGAAATGTTCGAACATTCTTTTTCCATTACATTGAATAGGTATGTATATAAGACGTTAACCTCTTAAATTTAAATGTTTCGAAAGCAATACAAAATCAGTTCCAATTTGAAATGCCCTTACTACTGTGGTAGTGGTATTAGATACACCATTTCCTTCTAACACTCAAAAGTTTGTGTGAAAAGTCATAACGTTTTAATAAAAAATATATATACACGAGTATATATTTATATAATAAGTATTGTATACACATGTATGTATGCATGTAGTATGTTTGCATATGCAGGCATATGTTAAACTGTTTTAAAATAAAGTCTTTAAGTGGTTAATAATAAAGATTGTTTGTTTTTCTTAAATCATTTTTGCGTCGGATAAACTTATTTATAAAGAATTCTTTTTTGTTTTTCTTTTTTTACTTCAAGTAAAAAAAAAAAATTATTGCTGGTACGCATATATAAATGATAAATTAAATTATTACGTGGTTAAGTTTAAAAAGTTTTTAAATTTTAATTTCTTTTTTTTTTTAATCAAGTTTAGAGTCCTTTTCAAAAAGACTAGTTGCTCTTGTTTTCATTTTTGCAAAAAACAAAAAGAAAAATAAGAGTAAAACTAAAAACAAAAAATATATATTTAAAAAAAAAGGTATTAAAAGAAGACAAAGGAAATATTGTGTATAATATTTTTCCTTGCCTTTTCTTTTTTTTTCAATGAAAGAAAATTTAATTCTTCTTAAAAGAAAAGTGCTTTAAAATCTCTTCTTTTTTTTTTCTTGTAAAAAATTTAAATTAAAAAGGACTCTGTTTTGTTTTTTGTTATTTTGAATTCATACTCACATATGAAAAGAAAAATTATGTTTAGAGAGAGTGGTGATGGTGGTGAAGATGTAGTATGTTGTGGTGTATGCAGTATGGTGGTGTCTTGTTAAATAAAATTTCTTCGTTTTGTTTTTCTTCAAATAGAATACGACGGTAGGAAATGAAATATTTTTAAAAGAATTCATCATCATTATCATTGTATACTTAAGTTTGTTGATATTATCATAGAGATCCGAATATTGAGTGTATATGTGGATGTATGGGTATAGCATGGGATAGTGTTGGTGGAGGTCCTGTGGGTGGAGGATGAGCCGGTGGTGGCTGATTGTGAGCGTGCGTTGTATGGCCCTGATGATGGTGTGTAGAAGAGGCCGTGGCAGCTGCGGCTACGGCTGCCGCTGTAGGTGGCATACCTCCCACAGGCGGCAACGTTATTGACAGTGTTACCGTTTGAGGCGCCTGGCCAGAGGTGGAGCTATTCGCATTACTGTGTGCTCCTGACTGTTGTTGTTGTTGCTGTTGTTGGTGATGATTGTGAGCTGTTGTAGTATTGGTGGTGCCACCACTGCTCGATCCTGCGCCACTACCTCCTGCCGCCGATGATACTGTTGCTGTAGAGCCCGCATTTGGGGGATGTCACTGGGCTACTACTGAGGTGGCAGCATTTTGTTGCACTACTACCCCCGGCGCTACGGAATTGGCTACACTTACCGATACCCCAGATTGACCGGCCCCGGCATGAGCGGCCTGGGGCTGACCCTGAAAGGGATGCTGGAATGGTGGCCCATAACATTGGGGAAAGTACAGTTCATTTTTCACCTGTGAACCCGTATTGGCGCCACCGCCCATGGAACGCGGCAGTATATTGTTTTTATTATCGCCTGGCTGTCCCACCGGATTATTATTGTTCAGAAACTGTTGTGCAGCGGCATTTTTCGATTCGTTCATTAAATGATTGGCGGCTGCAGCAGCTGCTGCTGTCGCTACTGCAGCGGCAGTATGTGAACTGTTGGCATTACTATTGGTATTATTGGCTCGTCGTGTTTTAGTGGCACTCGGATTCATATGGTTGTCAATGTGTTTGGTTACCTCGTTTTCGGTTGCGAAACGTCTTCGGCAATTTGGCATGGGACAGCAGAACGGACGGTCACCCTAGAAATAAAATAAAAGTGAATCCAAATAAATTAATTTCGTTTAGCAAGGAATTATTACTGTTTTGTTACCACAAATTCAAAAAATTCAATTCGAACATGAAGAATTCTATACCTCTTACTGTTTTGTAATGAATTGCTAAAGAATTTAATTTTCTCTTTAGTTTTATTATGATTGAAAGAAAGAAGTAAAATTAGATTCAATAAAACTTTTGAATTTAAAAAAAAAAGTTCGAATAATTTTCGAATATAAAACTTTCGTTTCTGTTGAGTGATTTTGTTTTAATAATTTCATTTTTAAATACATTACTTCGAACACATTTGAATACAGAACGAATCAGTACAGTTATATAGTTACAGACTACAGCTACGATTATGAAATCTTTTTCGAATACAAATTTTAACGTTTTTTAAACACACAGCTACAGGGTTTTCTTTCCAAAAATCCTTTAAATAAAATGTTAAATTCTAAAACTAGTTAAAACGTATGTTCGAACAATATTTAATACAGAAGAAATCGCTTTCGAATATAAATTTTCGAATCTCAAATACGGAACTTTGATTACAAACTACAGCTACACGTATAAAGTCTCTTACGAATACAAAATTTTTGCGAATTTTCATAACAAAACTAGAGGGTTTACCCTATTGGAAGACCCCTTAAAACAAATTTTATAATTCTACCACTACCTGGTGCGTTCGTGTATGCTGATCCAAAATGGCCTTTTGACGGAAATCTTTGCCGCACTGGGCACATTTATACGGTTTCTCGCCAGTGTGTATGCGTATGTGCTGAAATATGGAAAGCGGTATTTAAAACGATTCCGTATTTAATATGGAATATGAAAACTTACCTGATTTAAAATGGTTCGCTGACGGAAGAAACGTGGACAGTATAGACAACCGAAAGGTTTTTCATTGGTATGTATTCGTAAATGTTGGGTCAAATGCGACTGTTGACGGAAACGTTTACCGCATTCAGGACATGGATAAGGACGCGATTCGATATGTATGCAGCCGTGCTGCAGTAATGTGGTCTTCTGTTTGAATTCCTTATCACATATGGGACAACGCACATATAGTGGCATATTTGCCGGACGGATGCCAATGTGTGATAAAACATCGGGTAAAATCTTTTGACCTACAAAATAAGATTGATTTTTATTGTAATGTTTTATTTCTTTCTTTAATCTAATAAAAAGTTCTTGTTCTTGAGAACCAACCCTTGCCATCTTTAAAATATGAAGGATAGTGTATGCCACCATCCTGGCCACCTTGAGAGTCATCATCATGATAGCCATCGCCGGCAATGCCATTCTTTGTATCATTCTCCTCCCCGGGAAACGGTACATCTTGTGGCCACAATGTAGGATGCGGACCATTTTTAAATATGAGATGTGGTGAGACATCTAAACACAAATAAAAAATACGATACGATTAGTAAAGCAAAGCATGCTAAAATAGGAAAAATAGGTTTGTTTTTTTTTTAGGAAATCAAATCTAAGCTAAACTACTAAATTATTTAAAAAGAGTTGTTGTTGGTAAGAACGGCTAAGTGCTTCAGCACTTTCCTTTTTTTTTTTTTTTTTGGGTAAGAGAAGGATTTTTTGTTTCATAAAGAAATGAGAGCCATACAGTTATTTTTAGAAATTTTGAAAGTTTATGCCAGATTTTTTTTTTTTTTTTAACAAAAAAGAAAAAAAAAAAAGATTTTCCAAAATAATGGCCTTAAAGGCTGGAATGGTGGATAGAAGGAAAAATTATAAGAAATTTTGAAAATTTGTTTTTTTAAGAGAAAATTGAATAATAAAAAAAAGTGTTGTAAGGCGAACGAGTGTGTCAAGTGTTGTTGGAGTTTCAAGGCCTTTAAAGCCATTAAATTTGGAAAATCAAGCCAATTCCTTGTTAACAAAGTGCTTTTTTTTGGGAGGTTTTAAAACAAATAAAAACGAATTTTTTTTAAATAAAATTTTTGCCAAAAGATTTGTAACAAAATGTTCCCTAAACTGTAACTCTCGGGAATTTGGTTTTGAAATTTTGGTCGTCTGTTCTAAAAAAATTTTTTTTTGTTTTTTATTTTTCATGAATTTATTCAAGAACTGTCGCTCGCCTTGGTGGGTTCGCACATGTTGATTAAGGATGGCCTTCTGGCGAAAGTGCTTGCCGCACTCGGGACACGCAAAGGGCTTCTCACCCGAATGGATGCGAACGTGTTGATTCAGTATCGCCCGCTGACGAAAGCCTCGATTGCAATAGCCGCACGTAAAGGGCTTCTCGTTGGCATGTATGCGCAAATGCTGCGTCAGATGAGATTGCTGGCGAAAACGTTTGCCGCACTCCGAGCAGGGATAGGGTCGGGCGTCCGTGTGTATGCGATCATGCTGTAGCAGGGTACTTTTCTGTTTGAAATCTTTGCCGCACGTCAAACACTTGAATAAACGCAAATCACTGTGAGGTTTAGGAGGTTTATGACTGCCCGACGTGGAGTTATTATTGCTGCTAGAGGTGGGATGACGTCCGCCGCCGGAGCCATTGGTCGAGGATGTATTGTGATTTGATTGATTCTGTTGATTACTGCTGCCTGAGGCATTCTGGCCCGGTAACAGTTCGGGCAAGGTATAGCCTTCAAGGCCATTGGCTGGACCATTGGCCGTCGATTGATCCATGCTGCCGTTGAGTCCTGGCAAAACGGGTTTATTCAAATAGTGCAGTGGTGGAAAACCGGGTGGCGCCATTAGAGCGCCTTGTGCTGGATGTCGTGGAGCGTAATAACCGGCTAATTCACCATTGGCGGTAGGAAAGTTACTGTGATCATTTGTTTGGCCATTCTGTTGTACATGTGGATTATTCCCCGCCGGATTATCTGAAGAGCCGGCCGCATTGCCATTCTGCTGTTGATGGGGATCATTTGAGCTTTGGTTTGGATTGTTCTGGGAGGAGTTCTGATGTAGACCAGATGACTGCAAAGATAACAAAGAAAAAAAGGGAAAAATAGAAAAATTAGTAGGCCTCCTACATACATACATATGTACATACTGTTGAAGATAAGACAACGAGATAAATAATAAAAAAAAATGCTAAGAAAAGTTTAAAGCCTAAGGTAAGACTTAACAAATGCATGTATAAGTATGATGTGTGATGGACGCGTTTCAAAGACAAAGAAGATAAAACCTGCCTAATCTAATACGATTAAATTTGCATGTCAAGCTTAAAACTTATGCGCTTCAGATGGAATTTTTTTGATTTGTTTTGAAAGCACTGCTTAAAAATCGAAAATTAAATTTAAAAAAAAAATTTACAGAAAATTTGTTAAAAAAATAATCCTAAAAAATTGTTTTTAAAATGCCTTAAGGGAAGGAGCTTTTTTTTGTTCTTAAATTAAATTCTTTAAAAAAAAATAATTTTAAATTTAAATTCCCTTTAGAGGAGAGCTACTCACCTGATTCATATTGGCATCATCCTCATTGTTGCCGTTAGCTCTTTGCTGTTGCGGCGGATAAGGGCTAGTGGAAGGTGAACCTTGTTGCCTTACGCCGCCACCGCCACCCGAACCGCCCGCATCACCCGCGTTTTCACGATTATTATGATCACCATTATTGGGTGAGGTTGGTTGTGGCCCATTGGCCGCTGCCGCTTGGCCATTGGCGGTGATTTGTGCAGCGGCATTCTGTTGCTGCTGTTGTGCGCTTAAATGTGTTTGAGCCTGTTGCTGTATGCCCGGGTACATTTCACTACCCCATTGGGCAGCCGTACCGCCCAATGCTGCTGCATTTCTCTCGGCCTCTTGCGAGTCTTTGTACAGCACATACGGCTGCCCAGTATCTTGTGTTATGCAGTACATTATTTGGCGCGGCACTTTTAAACCTGCGGCTATGCAGGCCGCAAAAGAAGCGGAAAAATTTATCGCCATTTTTGTGGTGTGGTGTTAAATCAGTTTGTTTGTGTTCGTTCTCGTGGTTCTAGAATTTTGGTTCAAGTCTAAGCTATTTCCAAGAGATAGCTTTTATGTGTGGGGTGGTGTTGTGTATAAGTAAACAACTTTCTTTTAAGACCCTCCACGTAACTCAAAAGGTTGAGAGGGGGGAGGGGTCTTTTTTTTTTTTAGGTTTAAAGAATTTCTTTTTTGTTTTGTTTTTTTTTTCTTTTCAAACAATTTTAAATTGTTTCAGCTTTACAGACATTGTTTGTTGTGTTTGTGATTTGATTTGGATTTTTAATAATTTTTTGTTTAAAAATCTTTCTTTTTTTGAATAATTTAAGCCGTTTTCTGTGGGTTGGTTTTTTCTTTTATTATGTATTCCTTTCTTCTTCGTTTTGTATTAATTTGTTTTAAACTTATGTTTTAAATTGTATTTTAATTTTAAGTTTTTTTTATTTTATTTTTCCATTGAAATTAATAATTTTTTGTTTTGTTTTGTTTTAGTTTTTTTATGCTTCAAAAGAGTATTTTTTTTTTGTTAATCAAAAATTCTTTTTCTTTTTTCTTTTTGCCAAGTTTTTTTTAGATTTTATAACTGCCAACTGGAATTGAAAAGAAAAGTGGAAATTAAATTCTTTTAAGGTCTATAAACTAATATTTTTTTTTTTTTTATAATTTATCATTACTATAGTTAAAGAAAAATAAAAAAAAAAATATATATTCTTATAATACTCCACTCCTTCCCTTAAAAACAAATTTTGAATTAAAAAAAAAAAAATTGGAAAGAAAAAATAAACGCCTAAAAATTAAATATTTTCCCTGCATAAAAAGTGAATTTAATTTGTATGTGATGAGAATTTCACGCAACGCATATCGATTCGATTCAAGTTCACAACTTCAATAAATAAAAGAAATATTTTTATTTTCATTTTATTTTTATTATTTAAAAAAATAAAAAATAAAATCCATGATTTTAATATGCAAAAGTGCATTTATTTAGGAAAGAAAAAGAAACGAAAAATATTATGCAGAAATAATATATAAAAAAAAATCCTGCTCTGAAGAGATATGAATAAATAACACTCGACATTTTTAAACCTACAACGTAACAACGGGTCTTTGCTAACTTTGAACTCTACAGTTATTTTATGTTAGGTTATGTATGAAAAGGTATCTCTAAGACCGAAAGCGGTCCATTGTGGTTATCAAACCAACCACACATACACATACATAATTGGCCATTACAACCCTTCGTCAGGATTACGACCTAGCTTCTCAACACCACTCATGTTGTGTGCGTAAATTTTATACATGAGTGGCGGGACCTACAGTTTAAAGTCGACTCCGAACGACAGATTTTTTGAGAAGCTTTTCATGGCAATTTTTACTCTCAGAGTTTTTGCCAGAAATCTGCTGAGGGGAAGTCGCCGAAGAAATACTTTTTTTTTATTTTTGTTTTTGATGTCTGGCCTGGGATCCACAGATACTAATCAAAAATTAAAATAGCAAGAAAGAGTGTGGAGACAGAAACAAGCATACATACATACATAATTGGCCATTACAACGTTTCAGTCAGGATTACGGCCTAGCTTCTCACACCACTCATGTTGTGTGCCTTAATTTTATACGTGAGTGGCTCAACTCCGAACGACAGATTTTGTGAGAAGTTTTTCATGGCAATTTTATTTACTCTCCAGAGTTTTTGCCAGAAATCTGCTGAGAGGAAGTCGCCGTAGAAATATTTTTTTTTTCATATTTCGTTTTGATGTCTGGCCTGGGGCTCGAATCCGGGCTTTACGTCTAATAAGCGAACACACTACCTACTAGACTACGGCGACTACAGAAACAAGCAGATTTATCAAACGTAAGGCAAAGAGAAAATAGAAAGACAGGAAGAGAGTCCTTTCACTAGACGGTATTACATGGTGAAACTCTCATTATCTCATTATCACTAAACCCATTGAAGAAATGCTAGTCAAAAATTCTTAGTCTATGCATACATCGACAGAGATATAAAATAAGTTCAACAGGATCCGATTGCCTTACTTCACTACAAACTATGCAGGAAGGAAAGCTTATAGATTCAGTATCAATTTAGTTAAAGATTGGAGAGCCTTCAATCTTTCTATTTCGCTATTTCGCAAATGTTCCCGCCTGATCGAAGATGTATCACAAGGATAGCGACCACTCTTGGCAGCTCATTTACAGGCTCATTACCCCAAACATTACAACGCTCCCGAACACACAATACCTCTGTGTTCCTATTCAGAAGTGTAGTAAGTACCTTTCTGTAGACTGCAACCAAACCTGAGCTAAGTAAGTACCCACACTAAGGACGTAGACCTGCGGCTTAATTCGTTCCCAGACCAGCTCTGTTGTCTTGGTGTTCGCAAGTACTTTAGCCTGGAAATTGCCAACCTTACTTGGATAGGAAGCGTATCATTCAACTCGATTGTGTAGGTATATGTCTGGCACTGTGTCTATTCCCACTGATCATTACGAAAAGGATTGAAGATAACTTATTTAGGATTAGTTTCGCAGTGTAATTTCTGGCGGAGATATTCTTCCAGAAAAGTGCACAGCTCATCATATACTCGAGTTAAGAATCTTGGGAAAGGTATGAAAGGCAGAAGGGAAATAAGGGTGAAACCAAAAGGGATTGTGACAATTATAACTTTTGCAAGGAGGCAACTATATTAGGAAGAAACTTGGTTCTTGGCTCGGATTATAGTGAAGTAAAGTGAGAATAGTTACACGGGTATTGAAACTAAATATGTATAAAATAAACTAAATTAACCTGAGAGCAGAGTTCGCGAACGAGTTTACGTTAACATAATAACTGTCGTTGTATATATACCACTCCCTAGACAAATAGAAGATCCACTGCACAAAGAACATAGTAGAACAGGACGCAGATGATATATAAGGTGCCTAGAGGAGAGGCAAATCCCCTATAAATCCAGAAAGAAGGCCGATAAACATTGAGCTAAATAAGGAAGCAATATTCCACCACGTCAACAGAATTTCAAAAATGAAGCCAATGTCAAAACCACTGATAAATCCAGGAGTAAGGTGGAAGTACACGGAATCAGAGGAGGAAGCATTATCGCTCCTTGTCAACAGACGGTCAAACGATGGAAAACGAATCGCCAGAGCAGACACTTGGAATCTTAGTGGTGTCAATAGATTTTAGTAGAACACACTTGAGTGTTTAGGCAGGGCGTTATACTTATAGACACCGAACGGAATACCAAGATTCAATAGGATAGGGGAACCCTATACAGACTGCTTGGATAGGTTGTCAAAGCTCAGTACACTTTGGTACGTTTATACAAGAATGCAATACAATACCACTGCCATCTTACGACATAATTTGAAGTCTAAACATCTATTCAGAGACTGACTGACAATGAACCTATGGCTTGTCATTCAATGATTTAGTGAGAGTAAGGCCAAGGCTCTAGACCAGAGCCCGGCAATTCCTATGCACGCGTGCATGTCAGCCATTACAACAACGTACTCTCACGATCAAAAACACACTCAGTCTCGTTTGAGCATTCATTGAAAGAGGTTGTGTTGTCGCATGCTTCTTGCTTTTGTACATGAAGATCTGCTAATGCAGGGATGTACAGTATAAATATCCTAGAAAGTTTTCTATTAAATATGTATATTTCCAAAAAAAAAAAACAAATGTTAATCTAAAATGCTTTCTTAAATCAATATAATCAAAGAAGTCTAAACGAATTTTACAAATTTTAATTTAATAAACTAATATTTTTAATTAAAATGCCACCATTTAAAAATTTAAGTTTTCCATGCCTGCATTGTAGTGAATTTAAGAGTATACATTTTTCTCTTTTCTTATTTTTCGCTCTTGCAACAACTGACCAATAGCAAGTGTTGCCGGGCTCTGCTCTAGACATTTCCAGGATATTGGATAAGGGGTAGCAGGTTAAGTTTTTATTCAAATCTTCAATTTCCAGATTACATTATATAAGTATTCCCTGATGGATCAGTTTCAGATCAATTTAATCTTAGACAAGAACCTAGAACAGCGATATAGTAAAGCAATCACCAGACCCCATAGCCGTTATAGGGTTAAGATGAGTTCTTTTAAAACACATACACATGAATGGCAAAGGGTAAAACTCATCAAACAAAGAATTTATTTTAAAAGCATTTATTTTTATTGTTTTTTTGTAAAAGAAGCACGAACAAAAGAATACAATAAAAAAAAAACAACAACAACAACAACAAAAAATCAACTGAAATGAATAAGAAAAAGAAGACAAAAAAATACTGGCCATTAAAAAAAAACTGTTGTAAGTACGACTACAATGATTGGTACTGAATGCGACTACTATCGGAGTGAAATTGATTGTGTGGTGCTGTGTTGTTCTTTGCGATACTTTATACGTATGTATACACTGTAGATATGGGGGCAAGATCAAGCCATGAGTCTTATATATATTTTTTTATTGTTGTTATTGTTGTTGTTGCTTATATAGTCTGTATACCCAGAGATTTAAGAAGTAGAAAAGAAAAAAAACAACGACAACAAAAAAACACTTAAAAAAAGGCACACGAAAATAGGGACAGACAGACAGACAGGCTGGCTGAATTCATGATCATCTGTTAAACGAAGTATTCTGTCGTTTTGGCCGACTGTTGGTTGAATTCAGAAAGAAAAAAAAAAAGAAAAGAATTCTGCTTAAATTGTTGCCTGCCTGTTTTAATATACTATAAAGGAGTGCCCCCATGCCTTTGAGACTTGTTTCTTAAGAAATATTTTCTATCTTCATACGGTCCGGTCCCCCCATTCTCTCTCGTATAAAGGAATGATAGAGCGGAACAAAGGGAGAAGAGAAGAGACTCTTAAAAACAAGACAACTCCTTTTCATTTTGAAGTTTTTCGTGAAGTCGAACACTTTGACAATGTTTCAGGCAATTTAAGAATGCGCTGTACTGTGTTTGTTGTTTTCTTTTCAATTCTTTTTTTTCGTTTAATGCGGGATCAAGGTCTCAAGTTTTTGCAAAAAAAAAACAAGAAAAAAACGAAATCTCATAAAAAAGAAATCGTTTTTATATATTTTTGCAATCATTTATATTGTTTGGCAGCAAATAAAAATCAAAAAAAGCAAAAAAAAAAAGTTTAAAAAAATAAGAAAAGATTGTGATTTTATTTCAGATACTTTGCGGACGACGACGACGACTATTTTGAAATGAATTGTGAATATGAAGTCATTATTATCGGCTCTAAACTTAACTATTTTGTGTGGTGCTGGTTTCAGTTCGTTGTAATCGAAACAAACTTAAACGAAATAAATATGATCTTAATTGAGATCAAGCGAAGGTATTAAAAGAGGTCAATTACCATTTACAGTGGCGGCAATAATAAAAAAGCACAGTCTATGATTAACACCACCAAATAAAACATAATCTCTGTGACCTTAATTTACCATAAAAGAACATATTTAAGTAACAGATAAAGCTTAACATTTTTGAAATTTTTTTTTATTAGTTTTCTTATTAATTTAAAGTGGGGTAGGGCCTATACCCCTCCCTTTTGGTCAGAAGTTATACGCGTTATAATATCACAAACCAATATCCAATAGTCGCCGTAGTCTAGTAGGTAGTGTGTTCGCTAATTAGATGTAAAGCCCGGGTTCAAACCCCAGACCAGACATTAAAACGAAATATGGAAAGAAAAAAAAAATATTTCTTCGGCGACTTCCTCTCAGCAGATTTCTGGCAAAAACTCTGAGAGTAAATAAACCGTGCCATGAAAAATTTTCTCAAAAAATCTGTCGTTCGAAGTCGACGTTAAATTGTAGGTCCCGCCACTCATGTATAAAATTAACACACACAACATGAGTGGTGTTGAGAAGCTAGGCCGTAATCCTGACTGAAGGGTTGTAATGGCCAATTAAGTAAGTAAGTAATATTCAATCTGGGGATCAAACTTTCCCTATAAAAAACTACCCCAAATCCAAAATAAATCTTCTTTCATTTCATTCTTCTTTTTTTTAAAGAGTTCAGTCAAAGATGACTGAGAAAATGAGAAGTCAAGAACCTCTGAATCTCACTGCAACAATCGGGTACTGACACATGGGATTCAAGATTAGTGGCTTTCTCCTCCTCCATTAGAAATCATTGGAGGGAATATGAAATCTATTCGCATGGCCTGAGGGAACCTCAAGAGAGCGATTTGTCCTCTTCTTACACATGTCAGCACGCTCACTGCTGCTGACAATGAAGTTGAACTTCTCTGCAAAACGACCACAGCATACACAGTCTTACTTAGGGAAACAGAATACCTATGCCCTGGAGATTGTGAGCTCTGTTGTAGACAGCCTAGACAGTGCATAAACAATGCAATTTCCTACCATATGCGCCATATTTGTTTGATTAAAAAATTTCCTGAGAAATTTCCAGCATTCACAGACGAAGACGGACGTCAATGTGCAAGAGGAACTTGATCCCAAGCTGGCTGTCCGAGGTCTTTTTTAAGAGATCTTCAAGAGAAATCCAATCAAACAAAAAGCATTGCGCGACTTTCAGTATAGTCATGACCTGACCGGAAAAAAATGTAAGCTTTGCACTTAAATAGTTGGTGGTACCATAGTTAGGTTAGATACGACAGTTTAGAGGTTTTACTAAAAATGATAGCCTACTTTGTAGGTGTGCTTCTTACTTAAGTAAGATATGTATGTAGTTTGGACATGCCAAGAATCTGAGAATTTTAAATGTGGACGTTTAGACCCTGATTCCGGGTTTCACAGACTATATGGTCAGGGTATGCTACTTTGAATTGGGGACGTGACATAGTTTATCTGCTTGTGGGTCATACAATCTTTATGGATGGACTGATGATGGAGCATGTCTCTGTGCTCCATTAAGCATTAATCTGTCCTATAAGCTTCCTGATAAGGGCAGCGCATTCTAGTCTGGTGGGGTAAAGGAATTCGGGAATTCAACCACTCCCTTATGGATGTAATTACTGGACTCTGTATGATTGGAAGTTTGTCTGAGCGTATTAGTATATCCTTTTTTAATGCTCATGGAAACAAAACATCAAGGATTGTAATTTTCTTCCTTCATACGATAGTTTCAAGCGCCCCAAAAGCTCTCAAAAGCAGATCTAATCTTGTATAATCTGCTTTGGACATTTATCACTTGATGCAACTCTACTACTGAGATATCTTGTGCTATATGGGAGGGACTCTAGACAATGCCATCTCAAAGCAGGTGAATTTCTGGAAATCGAATGCCTAGGAAATGTGCCCCAACCGAAGCTGATAAAATGTGTCAGATGACTATTTGGTTCTCAAGGCCATCTTATAGGATGCATGCTGGTTCAACAGATATGAAATTGAAACAAATCTGGTCACCTTAATCAACACTTCATTAACATTTTTAATCACACAAAATAATTTTATTTTCATAGCATTTTTCGAGAAAAAAAAAACAACAAAAAAAGTGAAAATTTAAAACAAAAATAAACTCATGAATAAAAAGAGACGAAAAACTATTCAAAACAACAACGGATACGAAACCAAAAAATAGAGAATCTTTACACAGTCAGTTGTTCAACACTCAATGAATGTACACGTATGTATGAATGTTTGTCCGTTTGTCCGTAGGTCTATTGATATATAAATAGGCTCACACATCAAAAGTCCATTTACCTTTTTCGCTGCATGAGTGTTGTGATGATTGAGAGTGCCAGTGTGTATGGGTGTGTATGATTCTCATTAAAAGTCAATTTGCAAAAATAAAATAGATTTTCTGTGCAAAAATTGTTAAAAAAAAAAACAAAAAAATAATTACGCACGTCAAATAAAAATTAAAAAAAAAAATCCCCGAATGATTCATTTGATTTGATTATTCAAATTGATTTTTGTTGGAAATTGGAAATATTCACTTGAAAGATTTATGTTTGACGTGGCGATAGTGGTAGTGGTGGAGGTGATGGTGGTGGTGGAGGTGTTGTGTTAGAAGGTGCTAAAAAATATTTCTTTTATAAATGCCCCGTAAATTTTATTCTCACTATAATTGAGGTCTCTACGGTGAGAAGGGGGGAGCAGGTTTCTAAAAAAAATTTATTTATATTTACTTTGGCAAAAGAAAAAGCTCTTCAATAATAATTGTTATGGAACTTAAGAGTTAAAAAAATTGGTTCAATAGATAACAAAATTGATAAAAGTCCACCACTTGAATACCCTATACAAACATATAACCATTGGAGGTAAAATCATACCAAAGTATAATACAATAGTAGATGTCAAGAATTTTGCTAAATAGGCTGATAATTATACCCCCAGTAAAGGAGCCGCGTAAACTAATTAATCGAAAGCAAAAAAAAATATATTTATTTCAAATCATATCTGAAACCATTTGAACTTTAAATTAGAGTGGGAGAGAGTTGGAGCTTGGATAAAACAAAGCTCACTTGAAAACACCTAGGGTCCGTTGTAATTCTAGATGTAGCAATACCCCAGAGACTAGACTAACTAGCTAAATAACGTGTATAACCGGTTTTGATTATAAGTAGCAGGACAAGCAGAAAAATAACCAAAAAGTTTACAAAATTTAGTGATCAATCCGATACCTAGTAGCGAAAACAACGTTAGACTGTCGAGAGAAAGTAAGCCAAGTCAGAGGAGTCGGCCAAATCAGAGACCAAAATCTCTCTTCATCCGATCTACAACCTCAACAAAAGGCATATCTATTCACTCACAATAACACGTGAGAATGAAGTGATAGAGAAGTCGTCCCTACGATCCACGGTTTATAGTTGTTTGGTATTCTCTCTATTCAATTTAGGAGGCCATGTCCGCCTGGCAATAAAGCGCCATTATTCCGTAGCTCTGTCTAATACTTAGCCTATCAGAGATATAGTTTGGCATTCGAAAGAAGTGTGCCTGCTATTCCAGTAAGTAGATCAGCTAGGCCATGTCCTCCTAGCAATAAAACACCATTATTCCGTAGCTTTGCCTTATAGACAGCCTATCTGAGATATAGTTTGGCAATCGAAAGAAGTGTACCTGCTGTTCCAGTAAGTAGAGCAGGTACATAATCAGCCGTGATATCCTTTAGCCCAGATCTCCACAAACAGAGAAGTGGCATATGCCAAGAATTTTAAATCCAAACGTTGTACTCGAAAGAGATTAGATAATGAACAGAGATAGTAAGGATAGTAATGTCAGTAGTTGGAGTTGAATTCCTATCTCAGGATCTACTTCGTTGTATGTGCTTTTATCTCGCCCTAAAACGCCCTGTAATATTTAATAAGTGAGGTTATGTTTTTTGATTCTCCTTCAGCTTAGAAATCTTTGCAGGAATAATGTGATCAAGCGTTTAGCTACCTCTTCCGTAGGTGGGTAGTGTTTCACAAAGTTAGATACCATGTCGTGTGTCCGAATACATATGTACATCAGTAATCGAAAAATAGCTTGCTACTGAGTAAACATTTTATCGTAATGAGGGAACCGTGAAAGATGCTGCAACAACTTCGCGTTTTTTTTTTTTGCTTTTCATAGTCGGTATATGTTTGCAGTGCTTGGGATAATGGGGTCTAAGGATTCGTTTAGATAGTTGTAGAGCATCACATTGTCAATCGGTATCGAAAAGTAAGGAGCTGTGTATACCACGAGAACGTCAATTTAATATGGCATAAAGGTTCTTGGAGGGTGCATCCCCTATATACTATCAATAAGATGGCAAACTGTTTAGATTTTGCAATCTCCAAAGCCAAGGCTTCATAGAATGAATGAATAATCATCGCTCGAGAAATCAAGAATTCTGGCGAAGATCATTGTGTTATCACAAGGAGCTAGACCAGCTCTTCTGTCAACCTAATGCCCCTACTAATTTATCATTTGTGAAGTCTTCTTCAAAATCGGTATCTTTTGAAAGATTGATCTGTTTAAACATTTTCAGGATGCGATTCGAAGAAGAAGCGTACAACTCTGACTAGATAGCCTGTGCAACAAAAGAAGTGAAGACAGTTGTAGAGTCAAAGAAATCTGGCCAATAGTGTAATCGAGAAAATCTACGAATATTTTCGAATTCTATGGACTTAAAATATGTTGATTTACTGTATGAGACACTGTACTACAGTGTAATTTTATTGGTATGTAGGGGACACACTCTAGAAGAAAAAGCTTTTTTTTAATTTTTTTTATCTCCCTCTTTCTCATTCCTTCTCTCCCTCTATCTTTCTGTCTGTATTTAATTAACTAACGAATGGTTCTTCTCTGTTTAGCGTAGCGTGGTATTTTATTAAACATTGTTTCTGTTTCTGTCTTGGTTTGTGTTTCTATTTTTTTCTTTTTTTTTTGTTTTAAACAAAGTAATATTTTTGCAATAGTTTGGTAAAAAAAAAAATAATTAGAAAACAACAACAACACACAATATAACCTTGAATATAATTTACCGGCTATTGCCAAAATCTTTCGCGTCTCACTCTCCCTCTCTCTCTGGTACCCTTTTTCTTTTTATAATTCATCGTTTGTTTATACGAATAAAAACCGAATAAGTTCTACAATTCACATTCAAGAATAAGTATGTATCAGAGAGTGAGGGAATAGAAGAGAATTGTTTTTATTTCGCTGCTGATTTATTGCAAAAAATCGTTGATAAACAGAAATCGTAGATAAAAAAAAAAAATAAAAGGAAATAAAAATAAAAGAAAAAACAAATTCTTGTTTATTTAAGTATCTGCATAATTTGTTTTTTTTTTTTTGACTTTTTAAAAATTTAAACTTTTGGCGCCAATAGATAAGAGATTTCCTTACATTTGCTATCAATGAGCACAAAACCTAATAGTCATAGATACTTAAAACATACGAGAAAGAGTAGTCATTGTAGGAAATAGAATTTTAGATCCACACGACAAAGTATTGTAGCGATGTGATGGCTTAGTTTAGATTGGGGAGTTTCTCTTATTATCGAGCATCGGTAAAACACAATGATACCGATTTAGAAGACAACAACTAAAGGTTGTTTGGCTCTCCATTTCTTGTCAGCTTGACGGAGCTATCATCTATTGATGTCAAGGATATATGTATGTAGCTTCGTTCATCAAACTTTCTGGCTGGTTTTCCAGTGTGGGGTAGTCGTGCTTTGATGGGCAGACTCTGCGCTAACCAACTTCTTCCTTTTTCCCTGATTTTGGTGGAACTTGGTTAGTACAGGGACTGCGTTCACCCGTGGCATCACAACGGGCCGCTATGCGTGCTCAAGTGAGCTCTTTAATATCAAAATAATATCGACCTAACCTAACCTAACTAAAGGTTATCCACTCCTAAACCTTTGCCTATAGGCCAAGTATGCAGTCACATTGTAGCTGTTTGCACGATTGCAGAGTTTTCATCATTTCTAACGGGTCTTTGGTCGGATTCTTAAATCCCCTTCACTCATAGGAGAGAAGTGAAGAAATTTATTGAATGAAAATCAAAACTAACTCAGGCTTGCGAATAGAAAAACAATACAGGAACTGATGTGGATGATGAGAAGAGGCAAAAGACATCAAGTACAGTCAAGGAAAAAAGTCTACGTACACCGCCGTATGTAGGCTTACTAATAGAAAAATAATACAGAAACTGATGTGAATGATGAGAAGAGGCAAAAGACATCAAGTACAGTCCAGGAAAAAAGTCTACGTACACCGCCGTATGTAGATATTTTCTTGGGCGATTTTTATTCAAATTAAAAAAGAACAATTAAGAATGATTGAAGACAAAATCGAATATAAAAAGATATAACCTAGAAATTATTAAAAAAAAACAAAATTTAGTATACAACGGTATATGCGTTGTATGTAGACTTTTTTCTGTCACTGTATTGTAGTCGACCTCAGCAAAAATGTTTCCAGAGCTAGACAGATGCCCAAAATATTTGAAAATCTATTCTTGCTTCATTTATCAGGCAGAAGTCCTTGCGAATAAAGAGACTAAGTGACACAAGCTACTAAAGAGAAGGAGAATTGTCCTCTACAGTATGACTCCACAGTTTAATATACCATTACAGGCGTTCGAGAAGGAGAATAGTCCTCTACAGTATGACTCCACAGTTTAATATACCATTACGTTCCATCTGAACTTAAGGGGGAATGTAAAGGAAGGTCACCTTGTCTTGATATATTACATACATACATACATAATTGGCCATTACAACCCTCCAGTCAGGATTACGGCCTAGCTTCTCACACCAACAATGTTCTGTGCCTTAATTTCATACACTCAAGAGTGGCGGGGCCTATAATTTAACGTCGACTCCTAACGACAGATTTTTGAGAAACTTTTTCATGGCAGGTTTATTTGCTCTCAGAGTTTTTGCCAGAAATCTGCTGAGAGGAAGTCACCGAAGAAATATTTTCATATTTTCGTTTTGATGTCTGACCTGGGATTCGAACTCGGGCCTTTCGTCTAATAAGCCAACACACTACCTACGAGATCACGGCGACTTCACACACGTCCTCTAACCTAACCGAACTTATGACTCCACAGTTTAATATCCCATTACAGGCGTTCCGCGGGACATCTGTACTTAAGGGTAAAGGGAAGGTAAAGGAAGATCATCTTGTCTTGATCTATTGGACCAAGTGTTTTCAGATATCAATGGCTTTCAGACTGCTGGCTACAAAAGCTTCATGTAATAGGCATAGCTTGCGAAAGAAAGATCGATGATTAATGACTTCAGGCCAATGACGTAAAAAGCCAGAAAGGCAACAAATATTGTCCTACTTTTAACACGAATCTGATGAAGCAAAATATTTCTTCGACCAATGACTTCCTCTCTACAGTCTTCTGAAAGAGAACCTTTGGTCGAGCTTTGATTTCATGACAAAAATTCATCAAAATATTGTCCAAATTGATTGTAAATCTGCTGTTAATGGATTTAATTTGTTTATAAACAATTAAAGATTATTGTTGTTGTTGTTGCTGTCGATTTTATTGTTTCTCTATTATAATTTTAAAACTCCACCCACTTTTATGAACACACCAGAAGAGATTATTTGTTGTTAAACGATTACATTATTATGGGTTTTAACAATTTTTTGTTTTTGTTTTTGTTTTTCTCTTTCATTGCTGGCAACTTTGCTTTGAAAATGTGCACTCAAATGTTGCAATAATGCCCCTATCGACTCACCGCCTTAGCCACTAACTAAGGCCTCATAAAGCTCCTCGTATTGCAGGCAGGCAGGCAGTCGTTAAAATAGTGGCAACAACTAAAACTAAAAGACTTCAAATCAACTCATTTGATACTCATTTGATTTCATTATGGAAAAATATAAATGAACGACAGACTGAATGACGAAGTGACTAAATGAATGAATGAATGAATGAAGGAAAAGCCTGGTGTTAAAACTCAAGTACATTCAAGGCAGTATGTACGTACATATGTATGTACGTTGGTTTCTTTTTTGTTTGTTTTGTTGTGGACGAATAAATGGTTGGTTGAGCTTTGTTTGAAGCTAGAAAAACCATAGAAAAGTCGTTATTTTATTGGTGGAAAAATTGTAAGCAGACAGACAGACAGACAGACATACAGACAGACATACATACAAACAGCTAAATAGACAAACAATTTTTGCTTATGGTAAAATTGTTTTAATTTCGGTTTTTTTTTTATTTCGTCTGTTTTTGGAACTGCATTCCGTCTTTTGCAAATTGTAATGGGAGACCCTGTTTTAGTTTTTTGGAAAACAAGTGCAAAAAACGGTTTCTTTTTACGTTTCATTTTTTCTTTTTATTAACTTTCACTAAAAAGTTTAATTTTTTTTGGTTTTTTGGTTAACAAAATGACAAAAACTAGATCATCATTTGGAGAAATAAATTCGAAAAAAAAGCCAACAAAAAACCATCAGCAGAGCAGTAGTCAGCGAAAATGAAATTCACAAATAACGACGAGGCTTTAATCATACATACATACTGCTGCTGAAGCAGTAACTGGCAGTACTTACAGTTTCAAAAAAAAAATACATATTTTTTCACAAATTAACAAATAAATGCCAAAAACACTACTAAAATCCAGCTAGCCAGCCAGTCAGCCAACCAGCCTATTGTATCCCCTCCCCCTGTTTCAAAGTTTAACCTGAAATATCTTCTCACAATTGGTAAGTAAATCGCCAGTTGGTTTACTTTAGGCTGTAAAGTGTTTTTGTTGTTGTTGTTGTTTTTTTTTTTTAGCTGGAGATCAATGTGGAAAATAAATATTTATAAGATGATAATTTCTATTTTATGATCAATAGATTTACTTTAAGTAAGCAAAACTAATATATTAGGGGTAATCACTTGCAGTTGAAATTAAAAAAAAAGAAAAAAACAACAATCAGAAACAGTTCTTATTAGTATCCCTTATACCCGAGATGTAGTCTAGTAGGTAGTGTGTTCACTTATTAGACGTAAAAACCCGGGTTCGAGCCCCAGGCCAGACATCAAAATGAAATATGAAAAAATATTTCTTCGGCGACTTCTTCTCAGCAGATTTCTGGCAAAAAAACTCTGAGAGTAAAAGAAAAAGTTTCTCTAAAAAATCTGTCGTTCGGAGTCGACGTTAAACTGTAAGTCCCGCCACTCAAGTATAAAATTAAGGCACACAACGTGAGTGCTGTGAGAAGCTAGGCCATAATCCTGACTGAAGGGTTGTAATGGCCAAATATGTTTGTATGTATGTATATATCCCCGAGACAATGACATTACGAATTAAGTTATTACAAAAGATGTTTTGCTGAACCAATCATGAATGATAGCATCCAAGACAATGTAAAAAAAAATGCGTGTTAACCTCTAAGCGACCCTTTTCCGCAAGGCAATGAGGTTACCAATTCCGTCATTATATCAAGTTCACATATAAGCAGGTTAGCTAGGTTATAGTGGTTATCGAGGTTATCTCGTAACCAAGCCACAAATGTATGAGGTTAGCCATACAATTTGTATGTTAGAGAAGTTGTTATACCGAGAACGAGTCAATTGAACGATTTAAAAATAACAAGACCTATTTACAGAATTATTTCTAGTCTAGATTCAACGCGTGTTCATAATTTTTTTTTAAGATTGTCATCTCCCCAGTATAAGCCTTTTCCAATAGCTTATAAATTGTTTTAAGAGCGTATTGTGTAAACGATGCCACAGCATTAATTTGCAAGGGTTCGGACCTACACATTACGCCAAACCCTATCGAGAGACCGTGTAAACTACATCAACAGCCATAATCATTTGGTCATTATAACCCTTTAGTCGGGATAACAACCTAACTTCTCCCACCACTCCTGCTGTATATGTTAATTTCATACATGAGTGGCGGGACCTAGAGTTTAAAGTAGTAGTACAGTTAAAGTAGTTTAAACTGTTTATGGCAATTTTATTTACTAGACTACGCAGTGACTTCATATCATATTTTATTGACTAGAGGGCAGCATTGTATATCTAGTACATTAGGCATACATAGATTTTTGAGAAGTACAATGGGTCAATTCGACCTCCGGGTACTGTACTTGTCACAGTTGACAAGTACACGTCCTCTAACCTAACATTAGGCATCACGTTTTTGCGAAAATGTCTAAGAGCTTTGTATTCCTACAAAGCTGATAAAGTTGTGCAGTATGGCGTTAAGCAGCTTCAACCAAGATAGCAAATAACTCCTTCAAAGACAAAACGCTCCCTATCCCTATCAAGGCTACTTTTTCAACTACGTTATAGGGAGTGCTCGGCTGTTGATGGAACTTCATCTCAGAATTTCTATTTCAAAAGACAACTGAGAGGAAGTTGCCAAAGGAAATTTTTTCTTCATATTTTATTTCGAGATATCTGAGTTAGGGTTCGAACCACGCGAGGGCCTGTGGAGAACTAGGAGTATACAGTACACATATATACATACATAATTAGTCATTGCAACCCTTCAGTCAGGAATACGACCTAGCTTCTCACACCACTTATGTTGCGTGTGTGTTAATCTACAGTTTAAAGTCGACGTCGAACCATATTTTTTTTTAAATTTTCATGACAATTTTATTTTACTCTCGACAGTTTTTGTCCCAAAACTGCTGAGAGGAAATTGCAGAAGAAGTATTCGTTTTCGTTTCACGTACTTTTTCACGCAGCCAATCCTTTCCAAAAGTCAACCTCACCCATTGTTGGTGTCGACCGACCATGGGCGGTAAAGCCTTAATACTTGCACGGCTAAATTCCGGCACTTTGCAATATCTAATAAGCGAAACCAGCAGCCCTATGCTCCCTAGAGGAGTTAAAAGAACATATATGTTAATTTATGTATGTATATAATAAAGACTGTTAATCTGCCTTTTGCCAGAGCCTATATTGTATATATTTCTCGACCAGAATGTAAAGATTATCTATCTGTACGAATACAGCAATGCTTGAGCATTTCAATCTTTCGCACATTACGAGCGGCAATTCGTTGTCCCGCAACCGTACCAGCTTGGGTTCAAACCTTTGTCAGATCTTGGCTGTACAGGGCATTAGTTAAAGGGGATATGCTTTATAGAGCGCCCGTCTAAATTGAAGGCAGTTGCGAGACAATAAATTTGAAAAATGCAAGATGAAGTGAGATTGTCCTATGGACGATAGGTATTAGAACACCTTACGCTGCTTTTAATTGACTACCTACAGAGTTTCCAATTAAGAAAGTAAGAAGCTCCTCGGTGTCTGTAGATGATCCCTACAAAATTGCTGACTAGAGAGGAACGTTTGTAGGCTTTAACTCAGTGTGTTAACGCCCAGTAAACACGCCGGAACACGCCCACTTTTAATTTCTTTGACTGATCCTGTTTGAAATGATATTCAAACATTTAAAATGTTTTTCTTTGATTTTATAAAGGAAATGCAATTAAAAATTTAGTTTTATTTAAAAGAAGCTGCTCATTGTTTTTCTTAACAGAATAAGTAATTAACTTGAGTATACATATACATTAGAGCGACTCAAGTTGTATGGAAGCGAAATTCGTGCAAGATGTACCCCCCTCAAAATGAACATTGGTATATTTTATGATGACATTTAAAATATTTCGGCTCCAGCTTTGACCTCTCGTGAGCTGGACCATTTTGAAAAAGGGTATATTTTTCCATGTTTTGTCAATTTGAGAATTTGTTTCCTAACCAACATATACATACTGTATGTATCGGTGTCATTTATCGTTCTTTTTAACAGAATATCCTTAAAAAAAAGGACATGGATGATCGTCCTTGGACAAATTGTATACACAGTTGGACGCGCATTGAAAAAACCTTTCTTATGACACCCATGTTGTATATGTTGATAAGGAAACAGATTCTCAAATTGACAAAACATGGAAAAATAGACCCTTTTTCGAAATGGTCCAGCTCACGAGAGGTCAAAGCTGGAGCCGAAATATTTTAAATGTCATCTTAAAGAAGTCCAAGGTTCATTTTTAGGAGGGTACATCGAGCACTTTTTTTGGTGAGTCGCTCTAATATACATATAAACTGGTAAGCAAAAATATTCTATTTTAAAAGTTCGATAGATTGATTGATTTTTTTAAAATTAATTTAGAAAGTATTAAAATTTTTCTCTTAAAAAAGTATTGATAAATTGATTGGTTTTTTAAAAATTAATTCAGAAAGATTTTAAGATTTTAAAATAATCTTAACTTTTTATATATATAGAATATGAAGAAATATATACATATATAAAGAAATAATCGTGTTTACTTACCTTCATGAATTTTAAATTTGTTCTACAAATTTCGGTTCACAAAAAAAATAAATAAATCCAAAATATATTCTATTCAGGGAAAATTTTCACTGCAAGTAGAGTAGAGAGAGAGAAAAACAAACAAAATTAGTTAGAAATTATTGATTATTTAATTAATAATAAAAAAAAATTATTTAAAGAACAATACATTTTAAATTTAAATAAAACATTATTAAATGATAATTATTAATGTTTGTATTATTATTATTTTTTTTTAAATAAAATTATCAATTTCCTTTTTTTTTTTTGCAATATGTACACCAAAAAACATGTTCGTTTATTATAAAATAAAAATATATTTAAAAAAAAAATTAAAAAATGAATAATAACAAATTAAAATAACATTTGTTGTGATAATTATTTCATTATAATCTTAATGATGATAATAAAAAAATCTATAAAAAAAATTATTTAATTTTTATACAAAAAAAGCAATAAAAAAATATCAACAAACAAATGAAAAAAAAAATGTGAATAATAATGCAAATATATGATATATTAAATTTAAAGAAATACATATGTACGTATGTATGTACGCAAAAACATTACATAATTTTATTAATTTATATACATATTTTGGCGTCATTCTTTAACCCTTATAGGGGGCATATGCATGCACGTTTAACATCCGAAGAGCGCGTAAAAATAAGTACAAAACTAACAGTAAAAGTGGTGATTTAAATAATGGACACTTTCCGAACATAACGGGGCTGGTTATAGTCGTCACAAGCGACACCTGCTAAGCTAGGCACTAGCATTGAAAGAAATTATAAATAATTATATCGACGTTTCCATTCTATAACGTTCTAAGTGTACTTAGAACGTTTTTAATGTTCTTGCATTTTTAAATTCTACGTTCTCTAACTTAAATACTGTCAAAATTTGGTTAAGTTGTGCCGATCTGTTCCGAAATTATAGGGAAAAATCTATTTAGAATACACATATAGTCGTATGTCGCGTGAAAACTTGAGAGCCCATAACTCAAAACACACTTTTTCGACTTAGAATGTTATAGAACGGAGACGTCGATATGCCCCGTAGTCTATTAGGTAGTGTGTTGGCTTATTAGACATGAAGGCACGGTTCAAACCCCTTGGTCAGACATCTTGAACTAAACGATATATAAAACAAAAATATATCTTTTGGAGACTTCCTCTCAGCAGATTTCTGTCAAAAGATCTGAGAGTAAATGAAATAAAATTGCCATGAAGTGTTTCAAAAAATCTGTTGCTCGGAGGCGACTTTAAACTGTATGACCCGCTAATCATGTATACAAAATAGCACACACAGCTTATGTAAGTGGAGTGAGAAGCTAGATCGCAACTGAAGGGTTGTAATAACCAATTATGTCATGTATGTGTGTATGTATTATAAAGATATCTAAAAAAATATCTGCAAATGTGGCGGCCTTATCAGCAAAAATAATGGCAGTCTAAAGATGAAGCTTAGCCTACAGCTGCTACTATTGTCTCAGTAGGCAACTGAGTATTAGATTGTCCTCTCGTACGACAAAACTAATACTCTACAGGATGCGCATCCTCACCGTCTTTCTGTGCCATAAAAAATGGACGCTATTAAGCATCAATGTAGCAATCTTGACAGTATTCGAGAGAAAAATGCTACTCAAAGATCTTTGATCCAGTACAAATTGGAGATGGTTTTCATGAGCAATCCTTGGACATCCAGCAGCTGCTCTGGCTTGGTCATGTAAAAATTTCGTGGGTAAAAAGCAACGACGAACCCTAAAAGATTGTTAGGAAGGCAAGCAAATTGCATGTGAACGTGGTAAAAGGAATAGAAACACTACTGACTGCGCTAGTAACACCAACATTTAAAGAGTCAATTAGAGACTACGAAAAAGGTTTTTACAATTTTTAAATATCCATGAAGTGTGTTCTTTTCTTAAAGTGATATAAAACAAATATTTTTCGTTTTAATAAAGAAACAAAAATACACAAATTTTTTCTGGCGCACTCCTTACATGCAAAACCATACCAATACTATACGAATAGGTTTTTAAGTTTTTGTGATACCTTCTAAGGGTTAACAAAAGGTAGAACGGCATCATCAGAGGCAAGAAAACAAAAATTAAAAGTAAAAAAAAAAATTCAATTCAACGGAGATAATAAATTTCGTATATTTTTGTGTTAAAAAAAATTCTAAAAAGAATTTTAAACAATAACAACATCAAGGCATATAAACAAATTGAAAAAAAAAAACAATTTTTATAAATAAATTCTGTTTTTTTTCAAATTTAAGTTGATTGAACGAAATTTATAAAAACGTAATGCAATTATAACAATAAACAATAAAACAACAACAATACTAAAAAAAAAATATTACAAAAACAAATTCTACACTGAAAGAATATAGAGCGGGAAACCTTTATGGAAATGAAGAAAAATAAAGTGTTTGTGGTAAAGAAAGAGTACGTACGAGCCCAGACATGTCGACCAAAAAAAGGAAAAATGTTTTCTCAGCAGTTTTCGAGCAAAAAGTCACAAATAAAATTGCCATGAAAATTTTCTCCAAAATTTGTAATTCGGAGACGACTTTAAATAGTAGGTTCCGCAAAACATGGGTGATGTAAGAAGCTAGGTTGTAAGCCTGACTAAAGGGTTTTAATGGCCAATTAAGTAAGTAAAGAGTTGAACTCAATTAGAGACGTTGAAACAAAATAAAGATTTGTTTAGGAAATTTAATGGGGCCCTCTGCCCCTTTTCGGAACCTTTCGGAACTCTTTGAAAGTTTTATTGTAATTGTCTCGTAGTCGGAGATATAGTTTGTTATGTGGTTCTTCTATGTAGCAGAGCTCAATCCCGGGCTAATCTCCATGTTCAGAGCTATTCGTTTTGCAACAAGTCCTTACGTTCATCTGCGCAATAGGCCTGTTTGACAAAATAAGTCGATCCAGTATTAGATGGATGCTCCAATTGGTGTTCAATGATATGTTAAGCACTCTGTTGGATTGTTGCACGTTAAGCGAGTATACTATTTACACTCTGGTGATAAGATTTATGACTCTGCGCCATTCCTCTTTAGACAGGAGACGATACACCATAAGTACCGCCTCATGTCGAACACGTATTTCAATCAGTTGGATAAGAGTATTGTTTTCAATGCCATTGTGGGAAATGACCTCATCCCCATACTTAACCCTTTCGCAACGACGCACCTGTACCACACTTTGCAACTTTTTACGACGTCGTAACTGACCATACATCGTCGCAGTTTCTACCGAAAACGTAAATGAACAAATAAATGATTGTCGTGTGGACCAATAAGTATCTGCCAACGTTAGCCGCTGTAATGCACCAAGTGAATTCTGTATGTATATAAAGGGTGTTTTTTATAGAGGTATAGAACTTTAAGTTGGCATTACTTTTCAAGATGGCGACCGATTTAACGGCTGTCAAGTGATTTATTCTCAGTTTGGTTTGGCAATTCATCATGAATCGACTCACGCCTGAGCAACGCTTGCAAATAGTGCAATTTTATTTCGATTTATTGAAAGACACGTTTGGTGACCGCCTAATTTAACGTTTTGGACCTGTGAATTGGCCTCCAAGATCTTGTGATTTAACACCGCTAGACTACTTTCTGTGGGGCTATGTAAAGTCATTGGTCTATGCGGTAAAGCCACAAACGATTGACCATTTGGAAGACAACATTCGCCGTGTTATTGCCGATATCGTCATCGAAAATTGGACGTCCAGATTGGACTACATCCGCGCCAGCCGTGGCGGTCATATGCCAAAAATCATATTTAAAATGTAATGCCACAAGATTATCTTTCGGATAAATAAAATTCATGTCAATCGAATAATCCATCGTTGTTTTATTGCAACTTAAAGTTCTATACCTCTATAAAAAACACCCTATATATGGTACCCGTTGCGAAAGGGTTAATACTAAACAAAAAACATTCTTTGTTTGTATGGAACATTGAAGGCATAAACCTATTTTATTCAAAAATCCTTAAAAAAAATCAAATAAAAATTCTTTGGTTTAGGAAGTTCTCTTAACTGAGAGTCAAACTAAGAGAACAGTAGAATACACAAATGATCGTGGTTCTCATAAGAAATTAAGCACGATTAATTATATCAATAAAGGCATACATACTACATACACACATACACACTCAAACATATAACATAAGCAGTAAATAAGATTCTCTATTTAAAGAGAGATACACCAACAACGGGTTTTTGCCTAATGTTCTCTCAGCAACAATGTTACGCCATTTAATAAAAGGTACTTTAAACACACAGAGAGAGAAAGAGGGAGAGAGCAATAGAAAAAATATGTCTCAATCAATCAAAAATCTAAAGTTCTTTTGATTATAAAACAAAAAACAAAAAAAAACTATTAAAATAGAAATAAATTCACTTTTTCAATTTCAATTTAAGTTTGTTACCGTTTTTGTTTCTTCTTGTTTTATTTTTGTTTCTTCTTGTTTTACTTTTGTTTTTTTCTAATTTTTGTTGTTGTTTTTGCTTGAATTATACACTTTTCTCGTACCGAAAATAAAAATTTATTATGACGCGCCACCATTAATATTTGATTTTGTTGCTGTTGTGAATGGGGGTTTATTTTTTATTTTTTATTATTTTCTATTCTATTATTTTCACTACGGCTATTACGTTTTGTTGATATTTTGTTGTTTCGTTTTCAATTTTTTTTTTATTATTTTTACCGGCAAAATTACAATAAAAATTTATATTTTCTTTTCTTTTTATGCTTGTTGTTATTTGTTTTATATTTTTATACTTTTTTTAAAAGATTTTTTCTGTTTTTTTTCTCAACGATTTGTGTTGCATTTCTTTCTTCTTTTTTTTCATGCCATTTTGGCGTTTCTACACTTTTTTCTTTAATTTTTTTTTTGGAATTTTATTCGTTTTTTTATTTTTCGTTGCTGACACGAACCCCGAAATATATAGAAATTTTTGCTGTTTTTTATTTCGTTTCGTTTCGGTTTTTCTTCTTTTTATAATACACGGCACGAGTTCAACGAGCAACGACAACACTACTAACAACAATTACAAAACAAACATAGAACGAACATCATCATCACACTTTATCATTATTATTATCATCATCATCATCATCACCGTAATCGTCATCATCAGCATGAACATTAGCAATTTTTGTTCGTTTTATTCGTTTTTAGCCGTCGTCAACCGTGTACGTACGCCAACACTTATGAACAACAACAACAACGATGTTACGTTTCGTTTCGTTAATATATGGGGGCACACAAAACGAAACGAAACGAAAATAAAAAAAACAGAAAAACTAAAATCAGAATTAAAAAAAAAAACCAAACAAAATATCAACAGTACACACAACACAGCTTAGCACAGCACAACCAAGCAAAAGAAATAAAACGAGACTAAATAACGATAACGACAACGACAACGACAACGACGACGACGAAGAAGAATCTCAACAAATCGTTTACGCTACACAACAAACACTAACTAAAAACTTCTATACAATTTAAGTTGTTGTGCAAAATATTTCTTTTTTTGCAAATTTTATTCTTATTGTTGTTGTTGTTACTGCTTGAATATTATTTCGTTTCGTTTTTTTTCTTTCTACTTATTCGTACTGACTGTTGTGTATACACAAAAACAATGTTAATGGTGTAGTGAAAAATGAATAAAATTTTTGTACTCAAATCACACACCACACATACCGTACACACTAAAACACTAAAAACAAAAAATGTACACATAAATATTCGCTCTTTCTCGCTCTCGCTGTTTTCTTCTTACGCTCTGCTTTGTATGCTTCATTGTTGTACAGAATTTTAAGCTCCCCTTTTTCAAATACTATGTACAGTGTACACGAAGAAGAGAGCATTGTTTAGTTACTTTATTTACTTAAAAATCTAAAATCTAACACACACATACACACTCTCTCTCTTTCTCTTAAGTTCTAATATTTATAATGCCTATATGTCCTATTAATTTACTCTTAACATAAGCCTGTATTGTGTTTTTTTACTCTTATTTCCTTTAGGCTTTTAAAAGTAAATCAAAGTGAGAAACACTCTCTATTTCTCTTAAACAAAGTAAATATTATTTCCTTGTTGTTATTGTTGTTGTTGTAAAATAACCCCAAAAATAGAAAATAAAACAACATATGCTTACACATTTGATACATAAAAATAGAATATTTCTCTATTCCAAAATGTATTATTATTACTCTGTGTATTGTAGTTTGAGAACAAGAGAGCGAGCGAGAGAGAGAGAGAGCGAGATTGACAGAACAACAAACATGCATTTGCACTTTAGTTTCAGTAAATGTAGCCACATATACATGCAAACTTATACAAAGGAATGCATGTTTTAGTCTCCCCCATTCCATAAATTGTTAACCCAGTCAATGGTTGAGTTTTTTTTCGTGGTTTTCCTTGTTTTCTCTCCTTTTTTTCGTGTTTTTTTTTTTGAAAAGGTGTTGGTTGTTTTGCAAATTCTCTAAAGGAATTGCTTTGGCTATTGAATTGAAAAAAAAAATCAAGGAATTATTGATTGATTTTGGTGGTAAATGGCCAGAGATTATTTGTATGTATCCCGGGGTATTTAAAAAAAACTAAATCGAGAAAAATAATTTTATAGGAAGAAAATTGATAGAAAAAAAGACACTTAATAAGCAATAGAGAATTTACTAAGACTGTAGAAGTGGCCCTAAAAATGTAGGTCTGATCCCTACTGAATCCTTAGGACCCACCAGAGAGCAAATGAAATCAAGTCAGGTTAGGTTAGGTCGAAGTGGTAGCTCTGATATCAAAGAGCTCACTTGAGCACGCATAACGGCCCGTTTTGATGCCACGAGTGAACGCAGCCTCTGTACTGACC
The DNA here is from genome assembly GCA_930367235.1 of Sarcophaga rosellei. Taxonomy (NCBI): domain Eukaryota; kingdom Metazoa; phylum Arthropoda; class Insecta; order Diptera; family Sarcophagidae; genus Sarcophaga; species Sarcophaga rosellei. The sequence goes on along the minus strand of OV884020.1, from coordinate 4,923,197 downwards.
AAGTTCCACTAGAATCTGGGAAGAGAAGGAAGTTGGTCAGCGCAGGGGCTGCACATGAAATTAAGTTAGCAACAGGAATACTGGCTAGAACGGGTACTAATGTGTGATCACAATACCTCTACTAAGGCATGATTAGGCTGAAATCTTAATCGAGGCCGATCTCTTAACCCTTTCACGGCAGCGCACCTGTAACACACAACGAAACTGACCATACATAGTCGTCATCATTTCGATAGTGATTGTGGTTATAATTTCTAATCCTCGAATCTGTTATTCTCGGTATTCATGGATTAGTGAGAGGTTGTAAAGCTGCTGGAACAGACAAAGTCGAATATCGCGCGGTTAGGACTTTTAACCGTTTATCAACTATGAACCTTGCTGCTGTTGGGGTCTTACTAAGTCCATCTAGAGACAAGGCTTCTTATCGAGGCTTTGTGATGTTGGGTCACTGACAACAATATGGCATAGACCCCCCCATCTAAACTAATGCAGGAAATGTAAAGTTGAGTAGGAGGAGTTAAGAATTGCGATTGCCTTCTCAGCGACTGTCAACGCGTTGTTAAACAAGATTGAATAGTCTGAGTTAGGTTTTTATCTTAGAGGATTTTAATTCTCTGTTGTGGACCAATAGATTCATACATACATAATTGGCCATTACAATCCTTCAGTCAGGATTACGGCCTAGCTTCTCACACCACTCATGTTGCTTGTCTTAATTTTAGTTTTTTTCATGGAAGGTTTATTTACTCTTCGAATTTTTGCCAGAAATTTTCTGAGAGGCAGTCGCCGAAGAAATATTTTTTCCTATATTTCGTTTTGATGTCCGACCTGGGGTTTGCACCCGGGCTTTACGTCTAATAAGCGAACACACTACCTACTAGACTACGGCGACTACATAGAGTCATACTCTTCTACAATTTGTAATGGGCTTGAGTTGGCTGAGGGGGTGATACGTTCATCTTGGCGTAGCTGATTAATTTGTTACTCTCTATCTTCATCACTATTCTCATTTTTTTCTTTTTCCAGTGAAAGCAAGTGCACGTCCTAGTACCTATGTATGTTATCCATCTACTGGCTCGTCATATCAATAAAATCTTGACTAAGCAGAGACACAAACCATTTCAATTAAATAATCCGTGACGTTGTTTGTCTTTCTAATTCCTTAAAAACTCATTTAAATTATACTCATCAAGGATCAAGGACACATGACAAGAGAAATTAGAAAAGAAATAACAAAAAAAACTAAAGAAAAAGTAAATCATACAACAACAACAACGACAATAGCAACGTGAGACCCTCTCTAATCAAAGCCAAAAACTGACTTGAAACCACAATTATTTTTTTTTTAGTTTTGTTTCCCCAAAATGAGTAGAACAAGTTGGTGTCATGTTGGTTTCCTTTTTTTTTAATTTGGTTTCGTTTGGTTTTTGTTTTTTCAACATTTTTTTTTCTGGCTTTTTTGGCCAACACAGAAAACGTGAATCCTGTTACCAGAAAAAAAAAACGAAAAACCAACTAAAACGTGTGGAAAGTTTTTCGAGATGAATTTTGTTTTTCTGTTTCGATTTGTTTTTTTTTTTTTTTTGATTATTTTTAATAAAGTTTTGTTGTTACTCCGTAGTAGACAGGAATTTTTCTGTTTTTTTTCCTAAAAAATCCGTCTTTTTTCCCCTGTTACTGTTATCGAGTTTTATTTGCTGTTGTTGTTGTTGTTGTTGCTGTTGGTTTTGTTATAATTTTGCATGAATTTTTGGTGATTTTTTTTAAGGGAGAGGGGAGGTCGGTCTACTACATTGGCATGAAAGTGAAAAGTTTGTGTAGAAAAAGGCACAAAAAAAATTAACGAAATATGTATGCAAAAACACAACACAGCAACCAAAACTTTTGCATAGTGTAATCTAGAGGTAGATAAAATACGAGGGTTATCTTAAAAGACACTCAGTGAAAATCTTTATAGATTGGATCAAAACGCCACCGCATTTCAAACACAGTTCTTTGCTTTTTTTTTTGTTCTTGAGCTTGTAGTGGTCCTTGTTTCTTTAAGGCGTATTTTCGTTGACAATCAGACTTCTGCTCTGAAGGCGATAGAGACCTGTCTGGTGTAAATCACGACTGGTACGTTAATGTCAGGCCTACATAAGACTCGATTGGTGTGACCAACTGGCGTAGGCGCGCAAGAAGCAGAGGCGCCTGGAAGGATGTGTTGCGGCAGGCCGAAATACGTTAAACGGGTTGTTATGGCCAATTAAGTAAGTAAGTACATAAGACCTACCTCTTGTACCAAATCGGGTTAGTCTCTGTTGGGTTCTAGAGCGTTGTGGTATGCCTGAGAACGAGACATTCCGACATTCTTACTAGATTTGCAAAGTACTTTGAGAGTTATTTTCCTCCAATCTGACAGTCGTATGGATTCATGGGTTAGATTGAAAGAGCAGAAGTGCTGCAAAAATCGAATCAGATATTGCATGTCCTGGGGCCTTTGTCAGTCTATCAACTGGCTTGTTACTGCGACTTAATATGTCCAACGCTATACTGGTGAAAGGTATAGCGAGAACTCGTGTTGTAAATCGCTGACTGGGATCTCAGAGAGCTAGACTACTGCATTAAAAGTAGAGATGGAGAGTAGTTCGACTCTATAGAGCATCACTTGTGCAATTGTCTAGCTTCTAGTAGCTGGCAGTTGAATACTCTGGATTAGGAGACTCTTAGACAGCTTGAACTATCTGTAGGCAGCCGACCTTACCACTTTATTATGTATGATACTAGAAAACGCTGCAAGCAAAGAGCGTAAGCGTACACAATAGGCGTAGTCGCCGTAGTCTGATAGGTAGTGTGTTCGCTTATTAGACGTAGAAGGCCGGGTTCGATTCTCAGGCCAGACATCAAAACGAAATATGAAAAAAAAATATTTCTTCGGCGACCTCCCCCTCAGCAGATTTCTGGCAAAAACTCTGAGAGTAAATAAGCCTGCCATGTAAAAGTTTCTCAAAAATCTGTCATTCGGAGTCGACGTTAAACTGTAGGTCCCGCCACTCATGTATAAAATTGAGGCACACAACATGAGCGGTGTGAGAAGCTAGGCCGTAATCCTGAATGAAGGGTTGTAAAGGCCAATTATGTATGTATGTATGTACACAATAGGCTACTCTCCTGTACAACTAGCTAGTAAAAGTTTAAATTCACTCAGACTCATTCTCCATCTTCCCGAGTAAAAGCCTTTAAACTCCTCTCTCTACTCCACCGAAAAATTTTGGTCCCTGGAATCAATGAATTCAATGCCTAGCTAATCTAAATGGCCCCAATTTAGTTTGTATGATGGCGGCCTGGTGCTGCTATATCCCGCCATGGGGACTTCCTGTCCAAGTTGAATTGAGCACCTTTTTTGACGGGGCATATTGCTCGGATGTTGGATCCCTAAAAGTTATAAGTCGGGCAGTATCGATTGATATTTCGGAACACCCTTTTGGGGGTATTTACGTTGCTGTACGATAACACTTTTTAGACGGTTGGTTTCTTTAAAACGTTGTACGGTATGTTGTCTTTGGAGCCAAGGTGAATTGTAAATCTATTTACACCACTTCCGTCCGTCGTACTTATCCTAATCTTGACCTTGGAATAGTGATCATGGTATACAAATTCTTCTTTTTTTGAATTGCCAAGCCCTTATGCCTTTTTCCACCTTTGGTTCAATATACTACGTGATGCCTACAAAATAATTCGTGTAGGAATTATTGGCATTTTATTAAGAGCCCCTCGTATTATAGTATACGTACGAGTGTCTATAGTTTTACTACTACAACACAGGATATTTATTGTACGTATGTATATATGGGGGTATAGAAAATATCGTAAAATTTATAACAACAACAACAGCACTTTACAGTCTAAAAATACTACAAAACATAAACAGAATAACAACGACAGCAACAACAACTGCAAGCAACTACAATAAAAAAAGAAATGTTTTCTTCGAAAAATAGAAATAAAAAAAAAATAAAAAACGACGGAAAATAAAACAACAAATTCACCGGTAGACGTGCATAAAAAACCTAAAAAAAGTTTTTATTTTTATTTCGATTTTATTTTATATTTTTAATTTTATTTGGTTTGTTTTTGTTGTTGTTCTACGCCATGCTGTCTGATATAAAAAAATACAGGAAAAAAATGTATTTTTCAAACTGGGATTCTGTTAGCGATAGAGAAAGAAAACGAAAAAAAAACAAAAACTTTTTGCAGACACTGACGAGACACAGAAAGTTCAGATTAAAGCGGGTTAAAAATTTTTTCAGTAAAAAAAAGCATACGAGAGATAACAAAAATTTATTGATAACAAAATGGTTGAAATTTTGAAAAACTTTAATTTGTTTCATAAACTGCACTGTGCTACATAGAAATATGTACGTACGCACTTCTCATGTAGAAGATCTTTCAAGCTTAAAGAGTTTTATTCGAATTCAAAACAACACCCACGGTAAGTACATAGGTAGGCAGTTAAAAGTGACTGTCAACCTAAAAGAATAGACAACAGACCGCAGGCGAAGTGCACTGTCCACTCGTAAAACGTAAATGTTCCAAGGCTACGCTAAAGAAAAATTTGGTGCAGAAGCTTAGCAGAGGTCTTCTGCTAATACCCAACAGAAGAGAACAAAGGCTTCGAATATGACGAAAACCAAGGGTAAACCCTTAATACTTTCGCGACGGCGCATCTGTACCACACTTTGCAGCCTTTCACGACGTCGCGACTGACCATACATCGCCCTCTTCGTCGGCATCGTTCGCAAAAATGAGATAATAAATGACTGTCGAGTATATCCGGCATCAGGCTCTGGGGTCTAATACATAACTTCCGGATTTAAACGATGCCGGCCCACTGTGATGCACAGGCAGATGACTGCCGTGTACACATGTAGCCCATTGTGATGCCATAGTCTTTAACTTCTTGCAACACTAAAACCATTAGCAGCTTCGGATCGAACCTTGTACACTCCCAATGTCCATACCGCACAGAACAGTGGGATTATCTACATACTATAGTAGAAGCTCCTTCTCTCACAACATAATGTTGGAGATATGCTAAGAGTTGAAGAAGTAGTTTCTTGTTCTCACTCGTCTCTACAGTTTCTGCAGAAGCCATTGGCTATCTGGTGTAAACTAAGGCGACCCGTATTAGTATCCAACATGCAATGCAATACATCGTTTGCCTAAGCCTTTCATAAAATCATCAAAGCATTATGTTTCCTTCAAATGCTTCGAATGTTCTAAGGCTTTAGCCGCAAAAATGACCCTTGTAAACATTTAATTGCCTGGTTTATGCAAGGTCAGATTTCTGTCTGTTATCTTAGTGGTTTTAATGCAAAATGCAAGTCATCGACAAATTTTATTTAGAAAATGCAAGTTATCGATAAACTTACTACAGAAAATCGATAAATTTACTACAGAAAATGCAAGTCATTGATAAATTTACTATGAAAAATGCAAGTTATCGATAAATTTTTTATAGAGAATGCAAATCATCGATAAATTTTACTACTGGCAATGCAAGTTATCGATAAACTTATTACAGAAAATCGATCATTTTACTATAGAAAATGCAAGTCATTGATAAATTTGCTATCAAAAATGCAAGTTATCGATAAATTTTTTTTGTAGAGAATGCAAGTCATCATAAAAAATGAATAGCCTTTCATCTAGTTTTGGCCAAATATGTTGCTCTTATCCAAAGGAGCTAAGGAGCGTTTAGATCATGCTGTTATAAGCACTCAAGCCTAATGCCCTCTTAAAGGGCGCAAAATATTAAACGCGTTTAGTTTTGACACGCATTTACAGTTTACAGCTCATCATCATCATGTGTGAATGTAAGCCACCACTATTAACGCCATTTTTTACTATTATTATTGTACATATGTATGGCAAGTAACGACATGATTAAAACCCATAAAGGTATCCCAAACTACCCCAAGTATGGCGTATGACGATGATAATGTCCATGAGAATGTGTACATTTCAGTTGTTTGTTTGGCTTAAATCAGTGTAAGAAGCTTAAAAGTAATGTCATTTTGCGTTCGTCCTACACCCCTTCCCATTTTTTTTTTAAATATTATGCCGCTCTATACAAAACTAATGCCTTTCCTCTCTACCCCTATATTTTGGCTGGATGTAAGGCAAAGGAACATTTAACCACAATCATAATTATCTGGCCCCGCCATAACATTACTAGACTTTACAGTGGAAGGGTTAAGAGCAACAAATTTGTTACAACAAAATGTAACGAACGCACCTATTATTTTAATACCCTCCTACCGTGGTGGTGGTGGAGTGCGTAGTTTATGGCGGCATTTTTTCCATGCATTCGTTTGAAGAGGAGATTTTCGCACTTTTTCTTAAACGTTTGCTACGCACCATTGAACTGTGACACTCACTTACTATTATTGAGTGTGTGTTAAAAATTAAATTCTTTCTTTTTTTTGTTAAGCGATTTAAAAGCGATTTTCTAAGTTAATATTCATTGTGTATCATATAACCATGCTAGTGCTAGAGCTAGAGGGCGGTTAGGTGTAGGGATAGGAAACATGGTGTAAAACGTTTAGTGTTCTTGTTGTTGTTGTAGTTAAAATGTTAATTGCATTAGACTCGTTTTGTTACCCGTTGCCTGTTGTCTGTGCTTGGTTAGGTTGTTTATTAAAAAATATTCCATTTTAGTTCCATTTTCATTTCTATTCTCTATTCTTTACACTTTTTTTCTTTCATCATCATCATATTATTACTATGTATTGTTGTTGTTGTTTTTTATATTAATTATGGGCCACTAAGGTCTTGACGATTTGGTATGTTAAGCTGCTCATGCCTTGGCTCTTGTGATGTGGTGTTGGATGACACAAGTATTTACGAAAATCTTTTTGCGACAGAAAAATAAAAGAATTCTTCAAGTAAATATTCTTAAAAATTAAAAAAAAAACAGAATTTAAGAAAAATATTTAAACAAAATGCTTAACATTAAAGCTTTACAACAAAAAAAAAGGCAAAAACAAAATTACTGGCAACAAAACAAAGGCATTCTAACCGACACTTTTGCTAAAGGCACTGCCGTAAACGTTGGTTTGTCACCATACTAACCCAGAAACTGTTATAAGCCGTAAACAACGTTAATAGCTTTAAAATTACTCAAGAGACTATAAGATAGCCTGGCTGGCTTTGCAAAACGCACAAAAAATCAATCGTTATTGTAGGGAAACGCGGTACTTCTTCCTCTACTACACTCAAACCCCACTTTTTTGTCTTCAAACCCTAACCATTAGTTGAAGAAACACTAGATGGAGTTAAATGATTGAATGTGAACTTAAATTACCTATGTTTTGTCGCCCCCCATAACGTCTAATTATGGCCGAAAAATTTTGGGTTGTACTGTAAGGGTATTACAAAGGCTATGGGTTTTGTATTATGGAGATCAGCAAACGACATCAGTCAATATGCGGGGATAACTTACATAATTGCCTATTATAAGCATTTAGTCAAGATTACAACCTAGTTTCTCACACCACCAATGTTGTGTGTGTTAATTTTTTACACATGAGTGGCGACTTCAACACTTTTCATGGCAATTGGATTTGTTGTCAAAGTTTTTGCCAAAAGACTGCAGTGGGGAAATCGCCTTAACAAGTATTTGCTCGTGTTTTGTTTTGTTCAAGATGTCCTAGCTGGGGGTTGAATTATGGGCCAATACACTGCTCACTAGACTACTAGATTGCGGCACTATCCCAGTCACACATGAAATCGATAATTAGATAAGAGATGCAGATCCTAACCAATAAAACGTGTAGCGTACTAGAACATGAAGTTTTTATGCTTTTTTAGGAACAAAAGAAATTTGTATACGTCGGGTATATGGGAACCTGTCCCAAATGACACCCAGAAACTCACGGCAAGGAGCTAGCGAGGAGAGGGTCCTCTACTTTGCTGATAGGCAAGAGGTTTACTACGTAAGAGAAAATATGGAGAGAGGCAAAGACTCTTTTCAAGTTAAATGGATTTGACACAATCTAAACTTTTGCTAGACGGCTGCAATTGGAGGAAAGCTTCATCAGACAGATTTCATCAGTACTGCTATTGTAGCTCTAAAGATTGTAGATTGTACAGAATAGAAATCATAGAAATTGAGCGCAACTTGAAGAGGAGAATCAGAGTAAGCTATTAACCGTTACGCGACAATAACTTTGTGATGCACCAACCTTATGTTGTAGAAGGCGGAAGCAGCTGAGCTTCTCCATTGTAGTTAATCCCACTGTTCTGTCCGGAATGGACATTGGGCGTCTAAATGATTTGATCAGAAGCAACGAATGGTTGTAGTGTTGCAAGAAGTGAAAGGCTAAGGCATCAAAACGGGCCAGACGTGTGCACGACAGTCACCTGGTGCATCACAGTGGGCGAGAGTCATGTAAATCCGGCAGTTACTTATTAGTCCCCAGCGGCTGATACTGCATATACACGGCAGTCATTTTATTTGTTCAGTTGAGTTTTCGTGAAGAAATGACAACGATATGTGGTTAGTTGCGACGTCGTAAAAAGTTGTAAAGTGTGGTACAGGTACGCCTTTGAAAGGGTTAATGCATCTCTGTTGGAAATACTTGGGTATTGGTGAAGTACTAGGCAGAGTCTTAAACTTTGTCAGGACAATAGAATTGGAGGGAGGCGTAATAGACATACGTCATATAGAATTAGGGACGCAGTACCCTAGTGCCCATCATATGACAATAATTGGAGTCATAGAGTTATGGAGTTACGAACCTGAAATAAATTCTTTTTTTAAGGAAAAATTAAATTTTTTCCTTAATTTTAATCCCACGAAAGTCTCTGTTTTAACACAATAAAATAAAATTTTCTTTTTTTTTCATTTTGGCCCGCCTTAATATTTAATTTTTCTCCCTCTAGGACATTTTTTTGTGACGTGAAGGAGTGCAGTGCAGTGCAGTGCAGTGTAGTACAGTGCTGAGCAGTGCATTAAACTTACAATAACATTGTGTGGCAGTTTTATTAACATTCCCTCGATTTTTTGTTTTCTTTTCTTTTATTTTTCTTTTTTGTTTATATTTCTTTAGTAATTTTTCTTTTCGTTTTATTCTTTTGATGTTGTTTTATCGCTTTGTTGTTGTTATTTTTTATTCAACACACATACACTCACTCACTCACATTCATTTGCAATACAAAAAAAAAATGTTTTTGAGGCATAAAGAATACACATATGGAAGCTGTACGTACTAGCTAGCAGTTCTCATACAGGGAAAGTATCCCCATAAGAAGAGTCCAGTAATAATGGTTTGTTTAGGGGGGGGAAAGAAAGGGTGCTCAACTACGAAAATGCAGCGAATTGAGGAAGATTGATACTCCTTCACCCACTTTGTAATACTTATTGTAGACAAGTGGCTGCAATGTTGCCTCTTGGTGCCTCTTGGAGAAGAGGAATAAGTTGTCCTGCCCCTCATTACCACTGCTTCTATACATCCATGCGAAATCCATTCCTTCTAATAAGGAAAACAGAGCGCAGACCGTGGGGTTTAAAGTCTTGCTATCATGGCAAAAAAGACATATTGAACGTGTCCTTATACTGCTGAGCTAAGTCTAGCATCTATGTCAGGTGATAATTGGGAATTGCGAGCATTTTATCTGCTCGGGCGAGTCCATTATCAATGCATTGTAAAAGTTTCCTTCAAACGGTTTGAATGTTATGAAGCTTAAGCTGCTAAGAAAGAACCTCGTAAACATTCACTTGCCGGGTTTATGCAAGATCAGATCTCTGTCTGTCATCTTAGCGGCTTTATTTCTTTAAATCCCCAAATTTTCTGTATAAAATGCAAGTCATCAACAAAGAAATGCAAGTCATCCATAAATTGTACTACAGGCAATGCAAGTCATCGATAAACTTACTACAGAAAATCGATAAATTTATTACAGAAAATGCAAGTCATTGACAAATTCACTATGTAAAAATGCAAGTTATCGATAAATTGACAGAAAATGCAAGTAATCGACAAATTTACTACAGAAAATGCAAGTCATTGATAAATTTACTTTGAAAAAAATGCAAGTTATCGATAAATTTACAGAAAATGCAAGTCATCGACAAATTTACTACATAAAATGCAAGTCTTTGATTTCTATGACGAAAAGTTGCAATCTTTGTCCCTATTTTGGTATCCATTTAAACAATAAATTTCAGAGGATTCCATCCCTTGATAACTGCAAGTATCCATTAAAACAAAATGTTTTTTTCTTCTTCATTTTTAAATATGCATTCAGCAGCTACACTCATATGAGAGACAAGAGAAAAATAGAAATGAAAAGAAAGGAAAAAAAGGAATAAAAACAACACTGGCAGGACCTACAAAACTGAGAACGAACTGAATTGCACACAGAAATGCACTTAAAAAAAATACTCAAAAGAGAGTAAAAAAAAAACAAACAACAATAACTACTGAAAAGGAAAGAAAAATAAAGAATAACAAAACAAGAGGATGAAAAGAAAACATCACTGCATACACATGGGGTGGGAGATGTATGCAGAGCTGTACGATACATGTTACCTTCAGTGATAAGGGAGGACATAGTAAAAAAATGGTTTTCGTGTAGAATATTTAAAAATCTTTAAAGCGTAACTAGAAACTGTAACTTATAGGGACAACAGTGTTGTATTTAGAAAATCAGATTATGAACATTACTTTCAAAAGACTTGGAGTGGAAAGTGAGTGAGCGGCTCCAATCCAATCTGTAACATTTACGACAGATCGACTTTCATACAACGTAAATGTTCCAAGGTTGCACTAAAGAAAAATTTGATGCAGAAGTTTAGCAGAGGTCTTCTGCTAATAACCAATAGAAGAGGGCAAAGGCATCGAATATCACGAAAGCCATGGGTAAACCCTTAATTATTTCGCGTCGACCTGTACAACACTTTCACGACACCACGACTGACCACGCATCGCCGCCTCGTTCGCTTAAACGCAAGTGAACATATAAATGACTGCCGCATTCAGGCGGCAACAGCCTCTGTGCCGTATTTAGCCACTGCAATGCATCAAGCGACTGACGCATATACGAGCCATCGACACGAATAGCGTCCCCACACTGCAAATATCAAAAGAAATCCTTAACGATGGCATAGTTCCTGCGAGAGAAAGAGTGTCTTATGGGGATAAAGTGTCAGGTCATCGATTGTAGTTGTTTGGACGCTACTGTATACAAGCGATTTTTGACATTTTCTTTTACTGCCTTCATTACACAAAAAAAAAAGAAATAATTTAAAGGATTTTCTTGTGTCATTTTCTAGTTAAAAATTGAATAAAAAATCATGTTTTTGCAATTTAATTGCAGCAGCATGCTTTTCTCTTTCTTTTAATGCTGTTTTCTTTCTGTCTTTATTTAATTTTTTTTTTTTGCATTCTTCTGAAAGAATGAAACCAAATTCCTTTTTAATTTCATTTCCATGTCATCATGACAAAAAGAATTTTTAAAAACTTGCAATTATATGCGCTATACCCTATTGTGGGTCACTACCCACTAGTGTGTTGAGACAAGGCGATAGCAGTAAAAGATAATGAACCTTCACTTTAACAATCCAAACTAGATGTTCTTAAAATCGGTCAAAATAGAACACAGTTCAACCTATTACTCTACACTTTTCAGGCAGAGAAATCTGCTACTTAGAAGGCTTTTCAGACCGTAGCTGACTCTGTTTCTTTTATGATTTTCATTTACAATCAAGCCGCCCTGAGGACGATAGCAATGGTCCGGTGAAAGTTATAAGTGGTTCCTGACTGTAATGACTCAATAGAAGCCTTAGGATCGAATCGAATCAGTCTCCCAGAGGGCGATAGCAATAATCTGGTGAAAGTCATGAGTGGTTCCTGACTGTAATGACTCGATACTGGCCTTAGGATCGAAACGAATCAGTCTCTATTAGATTTCGAGGGATAGTTGTGTTCCTGGGAACGTGAACGCTGATGCTTTAGCTATTTTGGGTTCTCAATCGATTGTTAACACGATAGTTGGTCATAATCATTCTGTCTCCTACTCCTATGGACTTAACACGAGATAAAACACTGTCGCTTGGAGAATAGATCTGAGTGTTATTTAGCTAGGATAGGTCGGAGTGGTAAGTCTGATATCACAAAGCTCACTTGAGCATGCTTAGCGGCCCGTAGGAGCTCTACGCTCTCTGCTGAACTTAAGGAGAGACTGATAAATAAGTTTCTTATGATGTCAGGTAGATGAGGGGTAGGCCCCTCTGCCGGGAGCCAATGTTTAAGGTCCACTGAGATTTATTGATAGAATTGCTTAAGAGGTGTGCATTTCTACTCCCAAAGCTAATCCCTCTGTTTTGTTTTGTGCATCTTTCTTTCAGTTTCTATGTCACGCTGCTTTTTCTTTCCTCCCTTCTTTCAATAGGTCACAAGATGGGCTTTAAGACAAAAGTTGTTGAGACGGTAGGGTATCCTACAGTCGTGTCTGAGTGTGAAAATTTTTCTTTTTAAATTTTAATGATGTGTGTAATAATATGGTAAATAGGGTTAACCATTTAATGGTTTCAAAACCGCTGGTTTGAAAGACTGTTAAATTTGTTTAATTTGAAATAAGATTTCATGAAATGAACGTTTTTCCAATAGGGAATCACGTATATAGCAATAGATTAACAACCGAAAAATACATAAATAACACCAATACCCCGATTTGCGTCGCTTCAGTTTGCGTCGCTTCGAAGTTGCGTCTTTTTTAAGTTTCTGGAATTTCAATGTTGCGTCATTTTTGTTTCAGTTTGCGTCGCATGGCTTCGAAGTTGCGTCGTAAATGCTTCGATTTGCGTTGTTGATATGAAAATGTTTTTACAAACCTAGAGCAGAAAAAGGGGATTTCCCGTTTAGTAGAAAGCAAATTTGCAGGTGTGACCTTTTCTACTCGAAGTTCTAGCATTCGTAAGCAAAAAATTAGTCAAGATTGTAAAGAAATCTGAAGGAACTGGAAGCGTTATAGCCGTGGTCGGGGCCTAAGCAATATCACAATGTACTCCCGGTCGCAAATATCCATCGTGTTAGAGAAAGTGTGGGAAATAATTCGAATTAATCGATTTCACAGTGTTCTCAGCTATTGATGGTATATTTTGCATTTGGATTTCGATTCCCATCCATATAAAGTCCAACTCATTGAAAAGTTAAAGTCGGCTGACTGTTTACAACACTGTAGATATGTATGCTAATTGGAGGAACATGCTTTCAATACTGATTTTACGAACAATGTTACTTAGCAATCTATTGGCCACCTAGACTATGAGATTTGGTGCCAACAAAAGCAATATTTACATGAAATGTTCGAGAAAAGTTGCCCTGGTCTAGTAGTAGGTAGTGTGTTGTCTTGTTGATCGAGAGTCCATGGTGGTAAAATCCAGCTCAGACATCTTGAACAAAAGGAAATAAAGTATTAGGTTAGGTTAGGTTAGAGGACGAGTACTTGTCAATTAAGACAAGTACAGTACCAGGAGGTCGAATTGAGCCATTGTACAACGTCCTTAAAGAGGGAAGGATAATAGAGGGAATAGGATAGAAGGAGAGGATGTAGGAAAGGGAGAATGGTACAATGGGAAGCGGAGGAGTTACACAGACCAGACACAACAAAAAGGGAGAGCGCGACTACACTGATAAAGCCCTAGCACCTCTCAACCAGCCTAAGTCACTAATGAATCTGTCGAAAGCCTTAATGTCGGCTCTCGCCATAGAATTCAAACTCTCAAAGAAGGCCCTGCCAATGGCTCTCAACCTCAACCTACCAAGGGCTGGGCAGTTACAGAGGAAGTGTTCGATAGTCTCCAACTCCTCCTCATCGCAACATGCCCTGCAATAGTTCGGCTGGGATCTGTTCCAGATCCCCGTCAGCGACATAATCTCGCAAAAGAAAGTATTTCTTTCGGCAACTTTCTCTCTGCAGTCATTTGCCGGAAACTGTGAGAGTAAATTAAAGTGTCATGAAAAGTTTTACAAATTTGGCAAACAATAAACTGTAAGTTCCACCATTCACAACATGGGTGATGTGAGAAGAGTTGGGTTGTAAGCCTGACTAAAGGGTTGTTAATGCCCAAATACACTTGCATTTTAACAACATCCTTCGGCCACCGAGATCATAAGATTGGACGATGTTTGACATTTTTCTGTGGGACATGCATTAAGAATCATGTCTAAGCGGCACTTGAGTGTCAACATTCGTCAAGTTATAGCTGAGATATCCACAGAAATGTGAGAAAAACGATTGACTGTTGCTACCAATTCGGAGGTGGCCATTATATTGTTGTATACGATATGTTGTATTTAACTTTACTATTGAAACCACTAAATGGATAACCCTTCATTTACCCGAAACTGGAAAGGAATACATGAAATATATATTTTTTTTTAATTAAAAAAGAATTTCTCTTAAAGAAACAAAAGCTTAAAGCGGGTGAATATTTCGTTTTACAATCTGAGAATGTTGATGAATAAAGATAACTTCTTTGTATTAGGCATACATTATCAACACAGTTACTTAACCCTATCCATAAAGGGTTAAGCTTACTGGTGGTAACCTCAATTGCATTCAAAGTGGATTTGCATAATTTGTGAATTTATGTTAAAAACGTGGAAATAATTAAAAAAAAAATTACAAACTAAAGGCGAGAAATGATCAGATGTCAGATGTTTTTAATTAAAATTAAAAAAATTTGTTGTTTTTTTTTCTTTGTCATCATGTTAATGATAAAAATACATTTTATGATGATACTTCCCCTCCTCCTTTTTTTTCTTGTAAATAAAAAGAAAGTAAAAAAAATGGAAAAATATTTATAAATTTATGGCATAAAAATACAACAAAAAAACGAATAAAATTAAATGAAAATAATTGTTAAAAAAAAAAATTATTTTTAGAAACAAAAATTTTGTTCCGTATTTTGTTAATAAAAGAGCAACGAATTTATTTATAAAATAAATGCAAACAAAAATATTTAAAAAAAAAGAGGAAAACAAATGATTAATAAAATAACAACTGACGTAAATAATAAATAAAATATTCAAAAGAAAAAGATATAAAAAAGAAAACAAAAAGCAGAGAAGAGAAGAAAAGAAAAGGAATTTATTTAATAAATGGGGGGTTTCCTTATCATTTGAATGCCAGTGTATAATAAACACAATATAAACAATAAATATTAAAAATAATAATAAATAATAAATAAAATAAGAAAATTAAACAAATACCCCATAAAAAACAACAACTGCAATGAAGAAAATATTAAATAAAAATTAATAATGATACGGAGTATTTAAATAAAAAATAACAAAAACAAATAAATATTTCAATAAAAGACTTAATAAATAAATTATTAATAAATAATAAACAAATCTAAAGACAATAATAATAACACAACAATCTGCAGCACAGAGAAATAAAATATTTTTTTATATCGCCAAGAGAAGTCAAAGAAACAGATGCAGAGATGTAGTGTAGGGTTCGCCAAATAACTTTTTTTTTTTTGAAAATTCTTTAAAAAAAAACTACTGAATATTTTCTCAAATTTCTTTTTTTATTTGAAAGTACAATCCTTCCGGTTAATAATGGAAAATAATTTCATTCAAATGGCTGCCACGTCTGGCCACACAATAGCCTACACGATCGGTCCAATTTTTAAGCACATTATCGATTGTGTGCAGCTGTATTTCACCAATCGCTTCACGAATATTGTCCTTTAAAGAGTCAATTGTCTCTGGCTTGTCGGCATAACACTTATCTTTGACGGCACCCCACAAATAATAGTCCAACGGTGTCAAATCGCAGCTCCGAGGTGGCCAAACGACATCAGCTCTGCGGCTGATAATGCGATCTTCAAAAACAGAGCGCAAAACATCGAGTGTAGCTTCGGCTGTGTGGCACGTAGCGCCGTCCTGTTGAAACCAAATGTTGCCAATAGCCTTCTCTTCAATTTCGTTCAAAATGGCTCGATAACGATCGCCATTGACTGTAACGGCCACTCCTAACTCATTTTCGAAGAAAAATGGCCCAATTATGCCTCTGGACCAAAATTCACACCAACCAGTGACTCGTTTTGGGTGCGTCGGCTTTTCAATGTATGCGTACGGGTTTTATGTGCCCCAAATGCGACAATTTTGCTTGTTTACATACCCGCCAAGATCAAAATGAGCTTCATCTGAAAAGATGATTTTTTTTGCCAAAAATCGGCATCTTCTGGAAGTCGATCGCAGGCCCACTTTCCCAGCGTTGTTCAAGCGTATACACAACCATATTCGTTCAGCGGAAGGATAAAACTAATTATCTGTCAAATCAGTCATGAACTAAGTGTTACCATTCACGAAATAAGCACTAGTTGAAAAAAAACGTTAGATGGCGGACCCTTTAGATTCTGCTTGCCACGCGGTGGCTTACAGCTTTATTAAATCATTAGCTCTGAACTGAAAAAGGTTGAAAACATATACCATGGATCTGGACATTGTTCAGGAATCGTTAAAGGCCTTAAATAAATCTTCAAACCATTTCAAAACTTTTTGAAGCAGAGCTATTTACGCCACTTTAAATTTTTCGGAAAAAAATAGGAAGAAAACGATCAATTTTGAAATCAATTTTTAGATTTAAAACTTTAAAACTGTCTCTATATATCTCCCCAATATTAGCTAACCTGTTGCTTCATTTCCTTTTCATCTAATCATCACCACTGGAAACCATAACTTTCGCTAAAAATCCCCTTCCATCGGTTCTCTCCATTAGATGGAGGAAAATACTCCATGTTGTCTGTTGTTGTTGTTGTGTTGTTTTTTTTGGGGGAAAAAAACTAGAAATTCAAAATAGAAAAATTAATACCCAACCGACCAAACGAACGGCCAGTCAAAAACGAAAGTAAATTCCGCTTCTTTTTTTTTTTTTTGTCAATTTTTATTGTCAACTAAAAACGACAACAACAACAACTACAAGAACAATAAAAAAATAATTCTAAAAACAGCAGCCAACATAAACCAACAACAACAAAAAAATTGGCGAATATTTTTAAGCCAAATGTTTACGTCTGTTACGAGAAAAAAGAATCAGAAAAAAAAACGGGGGGGAAAAGCGAAAAAAAGAGCAAAAATTCTTGCCAAAAAAAATTTTTTTCAAAGTATTTTTAGAAAAAATAGCAAAAAAAAATATATATATCAAAAATAGCATGTAAAACAACAACAAAAATGATATAAAAAAAAAGAATTAGCAAAACAACGCAAATTCTAAACAAATTTTGCAAAGAACAGAAAAGAAAAATTTAAAGGTTAGTGAACCGCACTGAAATGGCAGTTTTTTTTTGCATTTGATAGGGGACTGACTATACGGGTGGTAATAAGCAGGGAAATGTTTTAGAAATATAAACAGAAAACATAGATAAGCTTGGGAGTAGGATTGCTACCACCTTACTAAAGGGGCCGAAACCTAACTGCAGAGTAAGACAATATGGGCGAAAGGACAGTTGAAGAGCAGAGGAGGGAGATTCTTTTCTTTCCCAAGAGACTTGATATTTGATAGAAACTTTTGTCGATTAATTACAATAAAAGGAGTTTTCCATCTTTCACTAGGTTATCCAGGAGAATCTGGAAGTCTTTTGACCCGGAACTATATACTTAAGAGCATCTGTTCAGGAAATAGGATTACCCTCGTGCTCCATAAGCAGGTTCTGGGGAGAAGGAGAATGAATCCTTAGTACACATACTTGTACAATATGAGGCGTTATTGAACTCCAGGAGAATGCATCTGGATTCGTATCGAATACTAGGGAATATTCTGAAAATTTTCAGGGGAACAGAGCTCTGAGAGACATTAGCGGGCAACCTATGTAGACGAACAGAAGTACAACAGATAGTACAGTCGCAGTACCACGACACCTCTTACTTGCTTCATTGGTTGTGAATATTCTATAGTCAGGTTTACAACCCAACTTCTCACATCACCAATGTTGCGAGAGTAAATTTTTTTTCTATGAGCTTCGGGACCCCTACAGTTTAAAGTCGACTTTGAAAGACAAATTTTTCAGAAAATTTTCATGGCAATGCAAAAAAAAAAAGTTTTTACCAAAAAACTGGTGAACGAAGGCCGCTGATGTGTCTGTGTACTCCACAGAAAGTTTTCTATAAAAAAACTTTAAACATTGTAAAACAATTTGTGGATTTCTTTAAAATTTTCGATAACTTTGTATTCTACATAGAAAACTTTCGATAACTTTAAGTTTTATAAATATATAAAATATCGATAACATTTTCTGTGGAAAAATTTTTCGATAATTTTAAAATTTTCTGTAAAAAATTGACGATAACTAGGTATTTTTCTGAGAAAACTTTCGATAATTGTATATTTTTTTTATAGAATATTAGTTATGCATTGTATCAACTTTCGATAACTTCCTAATATTCTTAAGAAAAGTCTGTATGTATGTTGTATAGAATTTTTTTTTTTATAAATTTCGATAACTGTTAATTTTCGATTAAAAACTTTTCAGCAACAACAATTGTTTGCAATTCTTTTTCCGTTTCCACGTCTTCTGCTGATTCCATTTTCTAGTGCATTTTCGATGTTAATTTGATGTCTCATCTAAACAGTACTCTTCTCAGTGCTCTACAATCATTAAGTTTTACTTGCAATTTAATTGTGAATGTGTGTGGCATGTTTTACTTTCGAAATGCGTGGGTGGCAGACACAATATTTGGTTGGTTTGTCATTCATTTCTTTTTGATCTTCGTTTCTTTTCATTTGTGGCAACATGTACGTTCATTTTTCTCTGCGGCCTAGTCTAAACAACCAACACCAGGTTAATAGTAGACAGTAAGCTTTTCTTCCACTCTATTTTTTTGGAATGGAAAGAAAGAAAACAAATTCTCGTATCTCATACGTTATGAATTTAAAAAGACCCGAATTTGCAACATTGTTGCCAAAGATACAATGTATTTGCAATAACAACAAATAAAAGAAAATGTAACAGTTTTTTTTCTTGTTACTGTTATGTTGCACGTTTGACCAACAACAACGCAACAAGAAACTTACTTTCACTAATTGGCCATTTTTCTCTCTTTTTTTTTACAATTTTAGTGTTTTATTTCAGTTTTTAAGGGAACTGAATGATTATTAAGTGGGGTTAATATAATGTGTTTATCCCCCTAGAAGTCCTCTATTAGATTAAAATCTTATTAAACCTAAGCTGATGTGTGATTTAATGTACACCTTGCAACAGTGTTTTGCTATTCAGAAGTCTTTACACAGTTGAAGCATTTTAGATGACTCATAATGACTGACTGAAATCCATTATAAGCCACGAAGCGTATTTTTAAATTTTCTATTAAAAAAGTCGATAACTTTCGATAACCTCATTTTGTATAAAAATGTTTGGAAACTTTAATTTTTCTTAAATTTCGATAACTTTATATCATAATCAAAATTTCTATTACATGGAATGTTGTATTGAAATTTAAAAAACTTCGATATCTTTGAATTTTCTATTGAAAATTTTGATAACTTTTAATTTTCTAAAAGAACTTTTGATGACTTTTAAGTTTCCACAGAAAAGTTTGATAACGTTTAATTTTCTATAGAAAATTTCGATAATTTGTAACAATAACATTCAATTTTCTATAGAAAATGTCGATAATTTTTTCTAAAATAATTTTCTAAAAACGTTTTTAATGGCTAATAAGTTTCCACTGAATAACGTTTAATTTTCTGCAGAAAATTTCAATAATCTTCAATTTTCTAAAAAAAAATTTTGAAGACTATTAAGTATCCACTGAATAACGTTTAATTTTCTGCAAAAAATTTCGATAATTTGCAGTTTTCTATAGAAAATTATCGATAACATTCAATTTTCTACAAAAATTTCAATTACTTTTAATTTTTCACAGAAAAATATCGATAACTTCAAATTTTCTACAGAAAATTTCGATAACTTTCGATTGTTATGAAGAAAATTTCGATAAATTTCAATTTTTTTCTATAAAATTCCGATAACCTGAAATATTCTACAAATAGTACATTTTTTTAAAGGACTGGCTTGATTACTTTATGAATTTTTTTTCTCGATGATTAGATAGTAACGTTTGGTCCTCCTAATCTATTGATATGGGCCAAGGGATTGATATGAAAATTCGTAACCAAAAATGTTATTAATTGTAGGCTATTTGGCGCTCTTTAAATTTAAATTTGCTTTTGTTTTCAATTACAATTGCCATTAGAAGTGATGGCCTTGATAAAGCCAAATATAGCCACAATATTTCAGCGATTTACGAGTAAAACGAAAAATTATTTTTTAATGTCGGGTATGTTTTCTTTTTTAGTAATCTGTTGGCCGGTCATGTTATATAGACGCCGTAATAGTTCACCACGAAGTACGTTCGCTGTCCTTCATTTCCCTCTCTTAATATTTCCCGGAGCTAACAAGCAGCAGAGTCTGGGTATCTTCTGTGTGTGTTTGTGGCATAAAATTAAATGCGTTTGTCATTGTCTGACTGCTTGCTTAATTGCCTGCCTGCCTGGCTTAATGGATTGTAATATTTCGCAACGAGGGGCAGGGGGAGGCTCTATAAAAATGTACAATTCCCAGACAGAGTTGAAATAGTGGGTGATCACCCATTAGGGTTTCGTTTTTGTATGGTTTTTTTTTTTGTAATTTCTTTCGAGTACTCTTTTTGACTTTTATCTGGCTGGAGTGTTATTGCCAAACCAGATACTTCAGATAATAGATATTTAACAGTTTATAGCGTTGCCAGATCAAAGGTTCTGAAACTCGTAAATGGATAACCTAAGATAGCTTTCTTGTTGAGTAGCAAAGAGCGAAAAAGTGTCCTCAGATTTGATTTCAAGTTATTCCAGCGAAGCGCTACAAGTCTTATCATAATTTTAAAAGACCTTACAGATAAACTTTACCATATTGCCTCCCTATGTCCTTCAAAAAGAGTGTTGGGCTTTAAAATAATGCCTGGTAAACAAGGCAAGCGTTTTTCATGTACAATATATATACAAGGAAATCTTTACATAAATCAAGCAGTACGTATACATATCATTTCCATGCATATGTACATACATCCTTTAAATGCAAATGTGAACTCGGCCCCCCTCCTTTTTATTTTTAATAAGGCCGCCAACAAAGGCTCGATAAAACAACTGTGCCCCCTCAAACCCACCACACACGCATCGCAAATTTTTTATGGAGGAAAAAAAATGCAAAAAAGAAAGGAAGTTTCCAGAGTTTTTCCCCAAATATTGGCCAATAACACCGTCCCAGCCAAGACAGATGATGTGCGGTGTTCACATAGGCTGTACAAAACAAAAAAAAATGCGACGAAAACTTTTATATAAGAAAAGTTTTGTTTTTATTTAAACAAATAAAAAGAAAATTAAAAAGTATTAAATATTGGACGCGTATATTCCTCTTAAATCCCTTTCCCCGCCGTAATGCATGATAAATCCTGCTATTTGCCATGTAGAAGAAAAAAGAGAGAAAGGACGAACATTTGTTGGTATATTTGTAAAAGAGGTCCCGGCAGAGATTGTGTTTCTTTTTGTATGTTTTTGTAACAAAGTAGACATGGGTGTTGTATGTACAGAAAGGCGGCAAAATATTGTGTGTGTTAATAAAACAAAATACGAAACACAAAAAAGACGAAGAAAAACAAAATATAAAAAACATAACCTAGAAAAAAAGAAGAAAAAATACTATCTCAGAGGGGGGGTTAAGCAAAATGCCGCCAATGTTTCTTTTGTTTTTCCGCTATTTTGCATGACATTTTTCATCTTTTTCCAACTGTTGGTAGAGCATACTTCTACTTCCAAAATATACTTTTTGAATAGCTAAAAGGCTTCTATGGAAGTCTCTACCGATCGGTTCAGAATATCAATAATCTTAATAAACAGTGTAGCAAACATCAAGTAATTAAAGGCTTGAATAGACGCCAATGTAAAGTCGACTCTAATTTATGGAAATGAAACTCTGCCTCTCTCCAAAGAATTCTGTAGACCTGCTAGTCAAGAACATCAACTACCCATTGCCACGGTGGCAATGAATTCACTATTCACTCTCTGAGGAGCTTAAGAGCATCACAAGAAATGCCAAAGAATGGGATACACTGGGCACATGAAGAAGGGAATTTGAAAAGATAAGAGTGAAATGAGAGGTGAAGACTATGGCTTAAAATAGCAACATGTTCACGTGAGGCCCTCTCTATAGAAGAGATTGGAGAGAACTTCTGAAAAAATATTGGCTAGACTGCACATGTAAAGAGCTGTCATCACACGACCTTAAAAAGACGACTTAAAGTAGATGGGGAGGTGTATCCTCATAATGGCAAATACAACCACTTCGTCATAGAAAAGGGTAAGAAAAGAAGTAAAAGAATAGCGATAGAGGGCGAAGAGAGATAGAGGAGCGAATTAAAGGATTGCAATAGGAAATTAAAAGTTATCGAAAATTCAAAAAAACTGAATCGAAAAGAAGTCGCCATAGCGTAGTAGGTAGTGTGTTGCTTTGTTAGACTCGAGGCCGTGGTTTTCTCCCTGGCTCAGACATCTCGTCGACTTCCTCTCAGCTGTCTTCTGGCCAGTCTTCTAACCAATCTTCTCGCAAAAAACCGCTGAAAGCCGAATAAAATTGTCATGAAAAATTTCTCAAAAAATCTGTCATTCAGAGTCGAATTTAATTTGTAGGTCCTGCAACTCATGGGTACAAAAGTAACACACACAACATGACTGGTGTGAGAAACTAAGTTGAAATGCTGACTAAAGGGTTGTAATGACTTATGATTAGTTTAGGCAAGAAAAACTTTGGTTTTTTATAATTTTTATTGAATTTTCTAATAAAAAAGGAAATAAATTTTTGAAAGTTTTTTAATGTTTGTAAAGAGGAAGATGTAAGAGGTAGTGTAATTTTCTTTCTTCTGTAATTTTTAACATTTTATTGTATTTTAATCAATTTTTTTAATTAATTTTTTTTTTGTTAAAATATTAAGCAAAGCCTTAGAGAATATACATATGTATGTATTCTTTATACATACATTTTTTTAAATAAGCATATAAAATATTAATAAAATATTATTTACAAGTAAATAATTATAGAAATAAAAAATAAAACAACCATATATGGGTGGGCTGCCCCTTTCTTAAACATCCTGCCTTCAAAAAAAATTTTTTTTCTTTTGTTACGCTTCACATACATAGAAAATAACTCATTTACCGGGTCCTTATAATCATTAAAAAATATTTGTTCTACTCATTATGAGAACTAAGCCCCTTTCAGCAGGCCAGGCCAGCCGTATGCAAGCAGATGACACTACCAATTGAAATGTAATCGAAGAATAATAATGAATATTTACCCCCGAAAACAATATGATTGTACATAAAAGAGAGGTGTTGAACACCCAAAAAAAAAAATACAATAAAAAACAAACACATTTTAAATTAGTATATAAAGGAATACCAAAATGGACAGACCATTTCCATACATACATTTCCGTACATATGTACAACAGCATCAATATGGAAATTTATCGAGAGATGCAATTGTTTTTATCGAAAAGTACAGTTGTGTTCTTACAATTATTTTTCCATTTCGTATTATGTATGTGTAATAAAGCAAATCTATCTCTGGCTGATACAAAGACAGACAGACAGACAGACAAACAAATACATTGACTTCAGTATTATAGCCAGCCATGCAGTCTGCAATATAGCCAACCAGCCCCATGCGCCCCCTTAATATTGACTACTTGCCTTATATATAACATGTATTAAAAAAAACATCCTGGATTTTAATAAAATTATCTCTGTGTGTGTGTGTTTCTGCAGACTTTTACTCATTACCAAAATGTACAGGAAAGTCCTTTACATGGCCGCCAATATAATAATGTCCTCCCTTTTCCACACAACCGAAAGAAAGAACAACAAAATTTAAAAAAAAAAAATTCAAAAAAAAGGGGAGAACATTTCAAAAATACAAATTGCCAGCCACCATAATTTTCGCGTACAGCATTTACAACAACAACAATAGCAATTATATAGACATACACATGACCAAAAAAAATCCCTTATATGGTCATATACTCGCCAAAGCTAAAGCATTCCATATTCACCCTTTTGCTTTTAAATAAAATTGCAAACCCTGACCATCACATCACACACAACACATCACTGGGGCCGGCCACCCAAAAACACCCATCATTTCATTAACAACCACTCCACACGCATAGACTTGAAAATAAATTGAAAACACAACACAACTCTCAATCCGACTTTACACACAAATATAACTCACACACACGTACACACTCTCGCATTTGCCTACAAATAAAGCATCAAAAACAAAAATATAGCTTTAGTAGGATACGCACTCATACTTAAATACGTGCACATACACACACACATGTAAACAAACAATTGGTCACCGGCGGTTGCAATAAATGCATATGAGAAGAGCATTTCATTGTTGTTGTTGTCATCATTGGTGTCGTAGAGATAACGGTAGTGGCAGCAGCAATAATAACAATAAAAACAACCACACAACAATTGCATCCTTTTTAAGCATCTCGTTGCCAAAGTAAATGCAACGCAGTTGAAGCGGCAGCAGTAGCAGCATAGGCTTTAATTTTATATGCACACATGATACAGTGGGTCAAAAAAAATTATGAATTTTAATAAAAAAAAAAAAAAAAAAATTGTTAGAGTTAAAAAAAATTTCTTGCAATATTTTTTTATATAAAGTTATCGATAAAAAAAAAATTAAGACGAATAAAAAAAAATTTGCAATTTTTTATATAAAGTTATCGATAAAAAAACAATAGAAATAAAAAAAATTTGAAAATCAATAAAAATATGTTAAAAGTATAAATTCTCTTGTAATATCCATTATAAAATTATCGTTAAGTTATCGATTATTGAAAAAATTCAATAAACATTACCACTTTTCATATAGAAAAGAAAAATTAAGTTTTCGAGAAATAATGCAACATAATCGAAAATTTTTTAAGCTATCAAAAGAATATTAAAGCTTCTATAGAAATTGAAAGTTATCGAAAATTTTCTGTATATGGTACATACTTTTCCAAAATATATTAGACTTGTAGGATTTTTTTGCAGAATATTTTATGTAGAAAACTTATCGAAAGCTTTCTACGGAGACTATAAAGTTATCGAAAATGTTATCGAACATTATTTTATTGTTTAACAGCAAAGTTTTATTTATAAAGAATTTCTATACCAAATCAAAAGTAATCGAAATTTTTTTGTGAATAACACAAAGTTATCGGTCAAAAAAAAAAACAGTATCGATCTCATTTTTGAAAATCGACAACAATATATTAAAAATTTCAACTTTTCTTTCAGTAAATTTCCTTTCCTTCATAAAATTATCGTTTAGTTATATAAGAAAATTGATAAACATTAATAATTTTTAACAATCGATAACAATTATCATTGTGTTAAACTTATCGAAAAAAAATGTTAATTAGTAACAATTTTTTGTAATATGTTTGCAATTTATAACAAAAATTTTAATTTGTTTCTTTAAATAAAATTGTCATAAAATTATCGTTAAGTTATCAAAAAAAAATCGATAAAAAATAACAAGTCCAGTTTTCACCGGTTCGTTTATGGCGCCATCTATCTAAGTCAATAATTTTCACAAAGAAAACTAAAATTTTTATTGCCTTGGTCCCACTGTACTGCAATCATATAAAATTGCCAATAACAGAATATTTATTTACCCATTGCATGTGCTTACCTTCAACCTTTTTATGATGCTTGCAAGTGTGTGTATATACAGAAGAATTTAAACGATTGCATATGCATGTGTGTAAGAGCGCATTTATGCATGACATGGGTGCAGTGGCCAAATGTATTTATATGCATTGTATGTATATATGTATGGATGTATATGAAAGCAAGCATGTATTTTTACATACCAATACATAAACAGTAAACACAATTTTTGTATACAAGCAAGCAAGCAAACAGGCAAGCAATTGTCATGATAATGATGTTTTCAATGCAATAATATTTATACTTACTCTCTCTCACTCTTGCTCTCAAAAAAATAAATCCTCGTTTGTATACAAGGCGGACACAAAGTAAGAGAGATAGAGTGGGAGAATAATAGGGAGTTGGATTAGTGCGGAGAGAGAGTTGAAGTTGTAGTTGTATTGTTGATTGCTGCTGCATCATTAATGACAAACAATTTTTAATTTACATTTTTAATATCCTGTTATATTCTCTCTTTCTTTTGTTTTTTTTTGTTTCTGTTTTAATTTCCTTTTTTTTTCTTTTGGGGCATAATGGCTAGGAATTTTTACAGTTAAAACGCATGTACATAGTGTATATGCAAATAAATGCATACATATTTATTTATATTATATATGTACATATATACAATACACACACATATACATACATATGTATTCATATAATAGTAATTAATATTAATATTTTAAATAAAATGTAATTATTTATATTATCTGACAAAGTATACATATGTATAACTGTATATGCATTATTTAAATATATACATTGTATGTCTGTGCGTATGTGCGTGTGTTTTTTTTGTGTGGTACAGTTGATCCTAGATATTTTTAATGTATTCTTTCAAAAGAATTTTATATTTCTTTTCGTTTATTGAACTAAAAAAATTGTCAACATATTACCAAGTTGTTATCGATAACAATTTTTTCTGTTATCGAACAACAAACGGTTGTGATGTTTTAGAACTATTTTTCTACAAAAATGTAAAGCAAGCATATTATAAAAATAAATTGTTATCGATAAGCTTTTTTGTTTATCGATAACAACATTTTCAGTTAGAAACAAAATATTGTTTTTTTTATAAATGAAGCCAATAGTGTGTAGGATTGCGAATAAAGATCAGGAATAAATTTGTGGAAATTTGTGAGGTAAGCCATCCTTTTGCTATCTCTAACGACAGAGGTACTACAGTAGTTTTGACTTACCTGCACAACTAACTTTTGCAAGAATTTTTGTGCAGATAAGCAAAAAATGCAGCTAAATTAAATTTTTTACTTTAATTATAGATTACTCTCTCAAAGCTCGAACAAAATTTTTGTGCAGGTAAAGGCAATGCGCACGTAAATCAAAGGCAGCTAAATCAAAACTACTGTAGCATAAGCTGGGAAATCTAAAACCTCTGAGATTCAATCGAATGCAAGAAAATTAGAAGCTATACGAACTGAAGAAGCTAAAGAGAAAGTGCTTCGTGAACTCATTTTCCTAACAGCAGCATCTACAGGTGACAGTATCGATTATATTTCCATCAGGCATGAAACAAGGTCACTATGTTTCTTCTAATAAAAATGAGCCTCAGAATTCTAGTCTATGGGGTTGCCTAATACATGTAGCTTATGTATCCCATTCCACTGAAAATCTTGTGACAAACAATAAGATTTTATGGCTTAATTTTCTCCCTCCAATGTGTGTATAGACTGCCTGTATAGAAGCTTTGTTTTGTACCTCCCCGCTGATAAAGTTTCATGCCATAAGTTTGTTTTTCCTTTGAATGCAGATTGCTCGCTTAGAAACCATGGCAGGTCTGGGCCTCTATAAAGAAGAAGCAGAAACCGTATATTAACTATGCCATCGGTTATCGGATCATTCCTCAGTCCAAACAAGCGGACAATAGACAATTTCGTACACTTAACACCATAGTATCCAGCGATATGCACAAGAACTGTCGTGGAATGTAAGATTAACAAGGCACGGGTCACATTACATTGGCACTTAGTCATCATGAACTAAACGACAATGTGGAAGTGAATTTTCTGGCTACTAGATCCCAGAGTATTATCTTCAGAGAGGCCTGAAAGTCATCGTAGTCTACTAGGTAGTGTATTGGCTTATTAGACGGGAGCCTGTGGTTCAACACATGGCTGAAACATCTCGAACAAAACGAGAGAGTAAATAATAAAATTGCTATGAAAAGTTTCTTAAAAATCTGTCGTTCGGGGTGGATGTTTAAACAATTGGTTCCGCATCCGCCATTTATGTATACAATTATCACATACAACATGGGTGGCGATGTGAGAGAGATGTGTTGTGTAAGTACGTAAGATCATGACATAAACTTGGATAAATCAATGCCTTTTAGTGAAGATCTAGAGAGCATTACATGACATAAACTTGGATAACTCAAAACTAGGCAACAAAAGTGGTCGTCAATGGAGGAATTGTAATGATACTCTGGAGCGATCCTAAGAAGAGGAACTAAAAACTGAATAAAAGCTGTCGGGGCATTTGCCTTACTGGTATACCAGACTCTAACAGATGTGTTGGATAATGATGAGTTCAGGAGATGTGGTGGAACTAAAAACTGAATAAAAGCTCTCGGGACCTGAACGCACGTGTTAAATAATGATGAGTTCAGGAAATGTAATGAAGATATCAAAACGATGTCACACTATTTATGCTATTATACCACCTATCGTAAGTTCAAGATCCCAATATTTTAGGGAAGCTGTACCAGATATAACATGTCTTGTGAATTGGGGAGATGCTAAGAAAGTTTGTACAGATATCTACAGACTTTTGCGAGTGTGTAACAAGGCGCCTCGATATCAATAAACATGAAACCTTAGATCGTGTGATTGGGTTTCCCTTTATTTTTATTCTAAATTTCTTCAAATTCAAAAGTTTATGGTTAAAATTTTTTCAGTACACTCCTTACTTTTTTTTTTTAAACAATAACAAAATATTTTATAATTACTTTTAATGGTATTTTTTATGAAATAATTGTAATAAATATGACTTGACTTACCATTTTCCAATAGCCAAAAATTGATTTCTTGCCAAAAAAAAAAAAAAGTTTTTAATTCTTTTCCTTTTTAATTTTATATGGGGGATAACCAAATCCGCGTTTTTTTTTATAAGTTTTATAGCTTAAAATCCATCCAAAAAAAATATTGTTTTTAAAGTTTTTTCCAGCGATTTTTTTTCAATTTCTTTGCAAATATGTTTATGATTTTTCTGTTTTTAATTTAATTTCATTTAATTTTTATTGAATGCAGTAAATGTTTTAATTTTTAATTTTAAACACACGTTATTTTCTTTCTTTTTTATTAATTGTTTTTTATTTTAATATTTTTTTTTTAAACACTTAGAAATTGTTTTTTATTTTTTTTATTTAATAAAGTTTTCTTTGCTTTGCTTTGCTTTTTTTTTGATAAGTTTTTAGAAGGGAGGCTGGCTCAAATTAGAGTTTTTCTTTTAGCAAAATTTTAATTTTTCTTCTTAAAATGTTTTTTTTATTTATTTATTTTTAATAAAATTTAATTGTTTTTTTTTTCTTTTAACCTCAAATTATAAGGAATTTTGGTGCTTTTTTTTTTGCTCTCGTTTAAAGTTTAAATATTCTTTCTTTTTTGATAATCAAACTGTTTTTCAACATTTTTGGGCTTTTTTTTTGTTTCTCTTTTTTAGGCTTTCGTGTCTTCAGAACGTTGTTGTTGTTTTTTTTTTTTAATAAAAAATTATTGAAAATTTTCTTCTGTTTTGTTTTTTTGTTGAAAAATTAAAAACAAATTTTGGTTTTCTTTAATAAAAAATTAATTACGATTTTGATTCTCTTTTTATTTGTTTTGTTTTGATACCTTTTTTACGGATGTTTTTCTCTTTTAAAATTTAACAAATTTTGTCTATTTTTTTTTTTCTTTATTGGTTTTCTTAGGCGGGGGAGGTTTGTTTTTTTTTTTTGTATGCTGAAGAGTTTTTCAAACGGTTTCCGGTTATTTTTTTTATTTATTATTATAATTTACTGCACAAAATTTTGTATTTTTTTTCTCTCAAATTCTTAATTATTTTTAAGCCGAAATATTTGTTTTGATTTCAAATTTCTTTTGATTTCTTCTGATTTTTTACTATTTTACTAAAATTTTTTTCTTTGAGTGTAACTATCCTTAAGAAATGTTCTATTTTGTTATGCTCTTTTTTTTTTTGTGATGATTTGTTACTCTTTTATTACTCTTTTTCTTATTTGCTGTTGTTGTTGTTGTTTATGATTATTATTGTTTGAGATTGGAGTAGTAGTAGTAGTAGTAAAGGAAAATCTCTTCTCTTCTATTTTGTTGCTGTTGCTTTATTTTTAGTGGTGAATTTGTTGTTGCTGTTGCTGGTTACTATTATATATGTATGTGTGTGTTGGGGTTAGGGGGGTTGGTAGATTATTTATTTATTATTATGATTAGAATTCGTTTTTATTATTGTTACGGTTTATTGTTGTTGCAAATTGTAGTTGGGGATTTCTCTTCTCTTTTTATTGTATGTATGCTTGTGTGGTTACTATTTACTGTTACTTTTGTTTTTTTATTTTGTTTGTTCGTAAACTTCTCTTTCGTTTGCTGTTGTTGCTGGGGGTTCCTTTTATTATTATTGCTTTGCTTTGAATTTTGCTTGTAGTTTTGCCGAAATTATTTGCTTGTGATTGTTGTTGGTTGGTTGGTTGGTTGGTTTTATTGAATTTTGTTGTTGTTTTTGGTTGAAATTTTGTTTGTTAAATTTTGAGAAATAAAAACTTAAAAATTTTTTTCTTTTTATTTTCGTTTCTATTTTTTTTGATTTGTTGTTTTTGTTGTTTTGTTAATTAAAAAGAAATTAAAAAACAAAAATAAATTGTTTTCAAATCAAAATTGTTTAATTAAATAATTAATCTGTTTTTGTTTTTATTTTGTTTAAAACTTAAATAAAATGTTCCTTTTTTCTATTGCTGTGCTTGTAGTTGTAGTTGTAGTAGATGATGTAGTTGTTGTAGTTGCTTTATTTTATAGGCTGTCGTAGTAGTAGAGTGTTGATTTGTTTTCGTAGTTTAAAGCGGCTATTACTGTGTGTGTATGTGTAGTTGTTGTTTAAGGAGTTGTCTGTTTAAGTAGTGGGAGATGGCGTTTTGAATGGTAGTTGTTTGTTGTTTTTATTTTTTTGTTGTTTTTGTTTTGAAATTATAATAAAAACAAAATAAATTTTTATAAGTATCAACAACGTTTTAACGTAAGTTTATAAAAATGTTCCAAACAGTCAAAAAGCACCTGAAAAAGACAAACAAGAGAGTATTAGTAAGAGCTTATAAAAAACATAAACTATAAATTTAAAAATCGATATAGTTATCGATAGTAATAATCGAAAAAAACAAAAATGATTAAATTAACATTGTTATTGCTTCATGTTTAAACTTGCAGTTATCGGTAAGTTATCGATAGTTTTTTTTTATTTTTCAATAACCATAATAAATATAATTTAAACTCCTTTGAAGATATAATCATTATGGATTTTAATAAATTGTTATCGATAACAAACATTCTTTACTTAATAAAAAATAAACGATAAATTTTTTTTATTTTTCAATAATCATAAACTCCTTAAAAATAATTGTTACAGATTTTTATAAATTTTAATCGATAACAAATATCCCTTATTTAAAATTTATAAGAAAAGATGCTTTAAAGCAAACATTCAATTAAAACAATACTAAAATTTTTAAATAAAAAAGTTATCGAAAAGTCAATAACTCAAATATCATTTAGATTCCATGTTATCGATAACAATTCATTAGAAAAGTTTTAATAACTTCTTATGTTATTAAAACTGACGATAAGCACTTATTCGAAAGCTATCGATAACAACTTATGCGAAAGCTATCGATAAATTCCCGGCTTCTCATATTATTGATAGCCCATTTTTTTTCCGGGAGCTATCGATAATTCCTTATATCATCGATAATCAACAAACGATAACTTTTTTTTACTATCGCTTGGTAGAAGAAACTTTCGTAACATCTAATTTCTAGTACTTAGTAGTGAAAAGAAATTTTCGATAAATTTAGTAAAATAATAACAAAACTTTCATTAGCACCTACAAAAACTATCGACAACTTCCTTCCTATGCTATCGTCTAGAAAAAAGCAAAGAATTTCCCTATTTGATACCAAAAACCATCGATAACTTTTTTTTTTAATTTTTATTTCTTTATTTTATTGTTTATCTTTAAAGTTTAAAAACTTTTTCGCAATATTCCCTCCTTTCAAAAAAATAAAATAAAATTCAAAAACGAACTCAGTACCCCAGTTTATAGTAAAAGTTTTTGTTGCTGTTGTTGTTGTTTTTGTTGTATTTTTAATGGAAGTTTTGCCAAAAGAATAGATAAAAAACAAAAACAGCTACAGCAACAACAATTCAGAGAAAAAAGAATGCAAAAATGAAACAACAAGCGAAATACGGAATAAAATCAACCCGAAAAAGAGAGAGAAAAAACTTTTCAAGTTCAAAATGCCGCTAGACAGACAGGCAGGCAGGCAGATATATAAACTAATGAATGGGAGAGATGGATGGATAGATGGTTGGGATACACAAATAAATGCGGGTATAATACAACAACAAACGAAAGTATACAACAAAACTAAGAAAATCTAGAGAACAACACCACCAACAACAACAAAAATTAAACAAATAAAAAATTATTTTATGGAATGATAACAGCGACACTATAATACTCCCCACGCCCCTCGCCCCCACGACCCTTTAGT
The DNA here is from genome assembly GCA_930367235.1 of Sarcophaga rosellei. Lineage (NCBI taxonomy): Eukaryota > Metazoa > Arthropoda > Insecta > Diptera > Sarcophagidae > Sarcophaga > Sarcophaga rosellei. The sequence goes on along the minus strand of OV884020.1, from coordinate 4,890,619 downwards.
CAACATTTATCCATCGTTACCCAATACTCATCATCATATGTGTAGCAATGAAACAAAGAAGAACAAGAACAAGTAAAAACAATGAATTTTTAGATACAGACAATTTAGACACACACACTTGCACACGAGAAAAAGCACACATGGATACACACACACACACAATTTCGCTCAGCAATTATTCCCACTCATTCACTTGTCGCTCGGCTGTTGTGTTCCTTTTTGAAGTTCTGGTTGTTTTTGCCTTTTTTTCGTCGACGCTTGTTTTGTTTGGTTTTCGGAATTTTGAAATACACGTGAGTGAAGGCGAATTAGATTTATTAGATTTACACACACACACAGCCAACAAATGCATACAAACATATGTACATACATATGTGTATGTGTATACATATGCTTAAGATTTTTGCATGTGAATGAATGGGAAATCGATAAGACTTTAAACAGCGCATATTCAACCCTGCGTTTAGAGGATGTCCGGTTGAAAAAAAAAAAAAAAAAAGGCATTCAAAGCACATGGGAAAAATCGAGGATTTTTCGAATGTTTTTTAATTAAAAATTGAATTCATTTTTCTTTAAATTAATTTTCTAATCTTATTTAATAATGGGTTCTCCATTTAATGGTTTCAAAAACCATGATTCGGGCATGCCTGTCAGCTGTTAAATGTATTTCATTTGAAGCTCCATTGATTTAGTGGAACGGTTTGCCAATAGATTTACCAATACGGATGGTTCTACCAATGGGACTATTCGCAATGTGGTGAATAAATTGGACTCCACTGATTTAGTAAACGATCAACCACCACCTGTACATACATACGTCAAAAAACGCAAGATCGGCCAAACACATTGCCGCTGTCCGTGTACCGTAGAATCCAAGGTAATTGATTACGAGTCGCTCACAAGAACTCAACCACTCCCACGCCACAACTTGGAGAATTTTGCAGGGCCACATAGGCCTGTGCCCCTACAAAATTCAACTGCTCCAGGAACTGAAAAACCGCTCTTGAAGAACGACGTATGTTTGCTGCATATGATCTGGAGCATGGAAAAAGCATCTTCAGCGAAGAAAGCCCATTCCTTGATGAATCGCTATGTGAATAAATCAATTGTTGATACCAATCCACATGAGATGCAAGAGCATCCAACGCAGACCAAAAAAGTCACTGTTTGGTGTGGATTTTGGATTGGCATCGTCAGCGATCCATATTTCTTTGAGAATGATCATCACTGTCAATGATTATCAACTTCTTTTGACCTGAATTGGATGATCTGGACACTAAGGACGTGTATTTTGAATACGTGACACCCGGCTCATGTCACATTGGATATTCTTCACGAACGATTGGAGGGCATAGTCATCATGCAAGTGGAAGTAGTGTAATGTAGCCAAGGAAATTGTGCGATTTGATCCCATTAGACTTTTTTGAAAGGGGTTTTTCCAAGTTGCAAGTGTATGCAAATAAGCCTCAAATCATAAAAGTCCTCTAAGCCAACGTAACTCATGCAATCATTCAAATTCAGCCTGAGTCACAGAAATTTTAGATGTGCGCTCCACCCAGAGAGGCTATGGCAGACATTGGAACATTCCACATATAATGGCAGCAATAGGCCTTTCAAACATATACAAAATTTTGATGTTATCACACACACACACACACACCGTGTGTTTTTTAAATTTAATGATAGTAAGCGCTTAATGAAAGACCCCCATAATATTGAATGTTTTTCTGTTGGACGATAAATACGATATATAGTGTAGGTTATAGTTCAATGGCTTGTTCGATTATTATCCTGACCTGCCAATTCTTCACTTTTGGCCTCGAATAACGTCATGAACAAAAAAAAAATTAAATACAGTGACACTTTTATGCAATTTATTAATGTTTTAATAGTTAATTAATTATTTATTTTTTAAGTTATTGCATGTGTATTTGTTTTTAAATGTGATTCTATTCTATTTTTATTCCATCTTAATAGTCTCTTAATTTTTTCAAATATTTTTTAGGCGTGTTCTCTTATTAATTATTTTTTTTTTTACTTTTTTAATTTAATTACTCATATAAGTTGTTTCTTTCAAAATATTTTGGTAAATTTTAATATTTTTATTTTGTTTTATATATTTTTTTATTTCTTTTTAAATATTAATTTTGTTTATTGATATCAAATAAAACTATATATTTTTATTAACTTATTGATAATATAAAAATTATTTTATTAAATTATAATTGTAAGTTTTTTTGATGTATTTTAAAATGGCTCTTTTGTTTTAATAAATAATTCTTAATGAGCTTTAATTATTTTATCATTTTTGTTATTTTTTTTTAATTTCTTTTAATTAAAATTCTATTTTGCATTATATTTGTTCTATTTTTTTATTATAACTTCTTCTATACCAGTTCCTTTTTATTTTTTATTTATCACTTTTTGTTATATTTTTATTATTTTATTTTCTAGTTATTTTAATATTTTTCTTTATTTTTAATAATTTTTATTTACATTTAATTTAATTGTTTTATTTTATTCAATTTTTTGTCTCATATTCATATTATATTTGTTAAATTTTCTTGTTTTTGAAATTTTAAATATTGTTTTCATTTCATTTTATTTTAATGAACTTACAATTGTTTAAGAAATTTGGGTTAAAAATTTTTATTTTTATTAATTACATATTCGTTTATATACATATATTTTTTATTGTTCATTCCTTGCCTGGTTTTTATTTTATAATATACTTTAATTTCATATTACATTTCATTTTTTAATCATTTTATTTTAAATGTTTTTATTATTGTAATTTTTAAATTTTTCATTTTAAAATTTTTTCTTATACTTTATTTTATATATTTTAATAAGTTTTTATGCTTTAAGGCCGTTCTATTGTATAAGTAGTGTTATTCTATTCTTATTCTTCTCTTTATCTTTATTTTCTTTTTACTTTACTTTTATTTTCTAAATTTATTGTATTTTTTTTATATTTTCAATAGTTTTTTATTTTTATAAGTTCCTTCAATTGCCATTTTATTAATTTTAAAGTATTTTTTTTTTATTTAAACGTTATTTCACTTTAAATATTTAAACATTATCTTTATTTATTTCATATTAATTTATGAATTTCTTTTTAAATATTTTTTCTATATTTCGTAAAGGTTTTTTATATTTTTGGTGCTTTTACTCCATTTTGTTTATTATTTTTATATGTATATTTTTTATTGTTATTATTATTGTTTTTTGTATTATATTTCCATTTTCTATATTTTAAAAATTTATTTTGAATTATTTGTAATTTATTTTTAATAATCTTTAAGTTTGTTTCTACTTTCTTGTAATATTTTTAAGATAGTTTTTATTTATTTTCTTTTATTTTTTTAGTTCTTTTATTACTTTTTTTAATTTCTTACTTTATAAAACTTTTTAATGTTAGGTTTTTTGTTCTTGTTTCAGTCTTTAATTCTTTAAATCTTTTTTATTATTCTTGGGATTTTCTTTTATTTTAATTTATGAAATTTTAATTACCTAATTTTTAAATTTATTTAATTTTACATTAATTTATTGGTCCTTTTATCTAATTGTTTTTATTATTTTCCATTTTTATTTTATTAAGTATTTCTTATTTTATTTCCAAATTATTAATAATTCTTTAAAATTTTACTTCTTTTTATATTACGTATTTAAAATATTGATTTAATTTTATTATTATTTATTTTTAATTTGTAATTGTTTTTAATATTTTTTTTATCATTAAAATATATTTAATTTGATTATTTATACATAATCGGTCTTAGTTTGTAAACATGAACATTTTCAAAGAGACAAAACTTTAAATTAATTAAGAAACAGTTTAAACGCTTTTAAAATGTACTTTTATATTTATTTATTTTCACTTTTCTTTTTCATTTTTAATACTTTTTTTAACATTTTCTTCTTTTATTTATTCAAATATTTAAAAATAGTTTTTCCATTATTTATTTATTAATTTTTTAATGATTAAATTTCCTTTTACTTTTGTGTATACGTATATATTATATTTTATCATTTTATATTATCATTCTAATATGTTTTAATTTTAGTTTTAACAAAATTAGTGTATTTGTTTTTGTATAATTTTTTAATTTGTAAATTTTACTATTTTTTTTTTATTATTATTATTATTTGTTTCACTTTATTTTATAAATTTTTTCTTGAATAAGGCGTTTAATATATTTTTAATTTTACATATTTTCTTATTTATTAATTAATTAATTTATTTTTTTGGTTATCTTTTGATAAAAATTATATATTTATTATTCTTTTAGATTTTTACTGGGTTTTAATTGTTTTGAATTGTTGAAAACGATTTTTTATTCGATTTAGTTTTTTTATGAGATATAAAAGTTAACAATTTAATATTATTAAGAATATTACTTATTATTCTTGTTATTTATTTTAACAATTTTATTAATATTATTGTTTTTTTTTTATAAAATTTTTATGAATTTTCTCATTATTTTTATAATATAAAATTTATTGTGACTTTTTTAGTCTTCAAAATACATAATAATGTTTTTCTTATATCTTTTTTATAAGTATATTATTATTCTTTATTTTTATATTATTATTCTTTATTTTATTTTAATATATATTTTTTTAAATTTATGTTTCTTTTTTCATTTATTATAGTTTTTAAATATTAATATTTTTTTTTTTGTTCTTTTAAATAATTTTTTAGTTTATTGTTTTATATTTCTCTTTATTATTTACAATAAAATTTATTGTGGCCTTTTTAGTCTTCAAAATAATAATGTTTTTTCTTATCTTTTTTATAAGTACATATATGTTATTACATTTATTATTATTGTTATATAATTATTATTCTTTAATTTTATATATTTAGTTTTTTTATTTTTTAAATTTATTTGTTTTTGTTTTATTTATTATAGTTTTTAATTTTTAATATTTTTTTTTTATTCTTTTTTATTTTTTGTTTTATATACACATACATTTACTTTTGTATATTTTTTTATTTATATTTATTTTTAATTTATTGTTAATCCATTTTTGTTTCTTATTTGATTTCCACCTTTTTTTATTTATTATTAATTTTTTTTAATTAAAACTTTACATTATTTGTAGATATAGTTATTATTATTATTATTGAATATTTTTAAAAGAAATTATTGAATTTAAGATGCTTCATACCGTTTCTTTTTTATATTTTAAAATAATTTTTTTATTTTTATTAATTTATTTATTTTATTTTATTTATTTTATTTTATTTATTTTATTTATCTATTAAGTTATATTTGTATACACATCAATATTCTTATTTACAAAATAAAATCCTTTTTGATATTACATAGTTACAAGAAAAATTTTATAACTTTTTTTTTTTTAATTATTGTCAAAATAACATCTAATTTTCAGTCTTTATTATCAAAACATTGCCCACAGCATAGTTTTCCTTCCTTTTTTTTTGATTGATTTTTTCACAAATAAACTATCGAAACATCCTGTTTTTGTTTTGATTTCAAATGTTTCTAAACACAACAGAGAGAGTTATTTATTTGTTGTTCTTCTTCTTTTTGTTTTCGCTCTCTAAACAATTCTAAACACATTGTACTGGCACAGTACAGCACAGTTCTTTTTTGTTTTTTTTTTCTTTCATTTCTTTTCAAGTCACACGCAAAACAAAACGTCACGAATTTATGCATTTTGCCGGTTAAAACAATGAAAAATAACACACGTTCATATACATCCAAACACACATACGCTCTCTCCTAAACACATAAATAACTAAACAAAGTCAAAAACAAAACAATCACACACACACACACACACGCTGCTAATATCAAAAATTGTTGTTCATTTTTAGAAAAATTTCTTAGAAAGACAAACAACACGAAAGCCAAACAAAAAAAAATCAAAGAGAAGAATAGAGAAAATCTTTTTGAGTAGAACTCCTTTGAAAACAAAAAAAAAAAAAAAGAAACGGAAAACCAACAAGAAATAAAAAGAAGAAATTAAAGGTATTTTTTTTTTGTTCTTCTTATGATTGATAAAAAGTAATAAGAAAAAGACAAGATTCTTATAAGAAGAAAGAAAGGAAAAAAAATAATAAAAAAAAAAAATAAAATAAAAATTAAAAACAAGCGCCACGACGTAACGCACCGAAAACGGCCAAAAAGATGAATATGGGCGAAAATCTTTTGCAAATGTTCAAGAACCAAAAACAGGCGGCCATTCAAAAACACACATACACACAAACACACACAGATGAACACACAGCTTTGGTTTTTTTCTTTTTTTTTGGTATATTTTAAGGGATAGCAAGCAAGTTTTTGTTGTTTTTTATTTTTGGAGAAAAAAAACAGGAATTTAAGCACAATTACACAGGCTCACTCACATTACTTTTTATTTGAGGGGGAGAGGGGGAGAAAAAAAACATAAAACGTAAAGAAATCCCGTAAAAAGAAATAAAGAGAGTAGCATAGCTCTGGCTATACATGTTACATTAAGAGTATGACACAGCAAAAGCAAGAGAGTGAGTGAGTGAGAGAGAGAGTAAAGGGAAAAAAGAAGTGGATACCCAAAAAGCAAGCAGCAAACGGCTAAGCAAATAAACACAAGAGAGATGATAATGATGTCTTCTTTGTTTTATGTTTGTTTGTGTGTTGCTTTTAAAAGGTTGTAGTGAGAGAGAGAGAGAGAGAGAAAAAAAGAAGAAAACTTTTGTTTGAAACAAGAGTTCGGGTTTTTTTTTCTCTAAAGGGTATAGAATTGTACTTGCAAGCAAACACATTCACACACACACACACGCACACTAATAGAAACAATGTACACAAGCAAATAAGAAATATTCTGTTATAATAACAAAGTTGTCTTGCTTATTTTCTTTTGTAGGAATTCAATAAAATATCCAAAACAACACGAGATTTATTAGGAAAATTAAAAATAATTCCTTTTTAAAATTATTATAATTTTTTAATAAATTTATATTAATTATTTTAAAACAACAACAACACAAATACACTGTACACAGAGAAGCAGAACAAAAAAACACACAGAGAAGCAGAAAGAAAAAACAACATAAATTAACCCTACCGAACAGTTGAAATGTGAGCGACGTACTAATAATAGGCACACAAGTAAAAAACTTATTATAGCCCGCGCAAAAAATCTTTAACGAACAAAAACAATAACAACAACTACAACACCAACATCAAAAGGTACACACATTAATATCATTATTATCTTAAGCAAAGATACAAACAAAACAAAAAACGGGAATAAAAATGAGAAATGAAAAAATCCTGTATGTTGTAAAGTTAAAGAGAAAAACATCATTATGTGGCTCATTATATAAATATTCAGATACAGTAGTGGTGTATGTACATACTTAAAAATAATATATGAAATTATATAGTATAAGTATATAATAAAATTAACTCTCATACTAAAAAATAATATATGAAATTATATAGTATAAGTATATAATAAAATTAACTCTCATCTCATACATGTACATACATGTATGTATGTATGTATGAATACTCCCCCTCTCTGTTAAAACTCTTTGCAACAAACAACAACAATAAGAAAAAAAAATGGTTTTTTTTACCGATTTTTTTTAAAAAACCTGTACATAAATACATACATACATGCATACATATACGTTTATATAAATGTGTATGTTTGCTTTTTATTTACCACTGTATACGTATATAAACTACAGAAAAAACGGCGCTAAATTAAAAAACTGCATACTTGTGAGATGCAACAGCAGAGCAGAGTTGAGTTTTAATATGTAATTTCACAATAAAAAGAAAAAGACAACATTATACATTAAATATGTACATGCTCTCTTTGGTTCAAAAAAAAAAAAAAACTTAACAACTCTTTTGCTCGCACACCTTCTTTGTGTTTGAAATAAATAAAAAAATTAAAAAAACAAGAGAGCGTACAAAAAAAAAATTCTTACTCTCAACAGCACTCACTTGTACTTTCTTGCATTTGGTTTTTATTTATTTTTTTTTTCAATGTACCTTAAATGAGTGTTATTTGCTCTCTCTCTCTCTATGTGTGTGTATAAAAAGTATTGATTGCAAATACTTGTTTTTTTTTGCCGGCAAAAACAAAGTAAAAAAGCATTACAATTCAGTTACTTTCAACTCTTTACTTTGATTTTGTTGTTGTTATTGTTGTTGGCTTTTAATAATATAAAGAACAACAGCAAAAACAGCAAAAAAAAAAAGAAATGTGAATTCAATTTAAAGCGCACGCGCTTTAAATAAACACTTGCATCCATACAACATACAAAACCAACAATAATACACAATTCAACATACTCTGGCTAACAACAAATGATAATGCATATGATGTCTACTTACACCTCACCTCACCTCCCTCCCCCACCACACCACAACCAATTTAACGAATTTATTACGAAATATGTTTTCATGTATGCATCCCCATACATACATACATACATACATATGTATGTACATGAAATAAAAACTTACGAAAATAAAATCGTTTACATTACTGTGCTCTTGTGTCATCTCCTCGTAAATATGTATGTACGTATATCGTCATTATACTAAAGGCATTTCATTTGAGATTTCGTTTCTACTATTTGCAACAGTGTTTGTTCTCTAGTGGAGGTGTATGTTTGCATTTCCCTCCCTCTCTCTCTCTTTTGCTTTTGGCTTTTTATTTACTGTTTTCATGTATACAATATTCAATGTTCAAAATACTTATTGTGTTTATAGTTATTACTTACAGAGAGCCGTTTGTAGTTGTTGTTTTTTTATATTAAAAAACTGTATACAATCCCTATGTAAGAGTATCAAAAAATGTCTTTTGTTGTTGGTTTTTTATACATATTTCGTTGTTGTTTTTCTTCTCTCTTTTTTCCGAAGATTTTTTAATGTTTATACACAACAAATAATGTTTTTGAACTAGTTCTAAAATAATTAAAATTTTAGGCGGCCAAACACAGATTAAGAGAGAGAGAGAGCGAGAGAGTGAAAAGTAGTATTTAAAGAGCATTGGAGAGTTGCTGATGATGTTTAAATTATAAACACAATACTGGGTGCCAAGCATTAAAAGAGTGGGGGTTAGAATGTATAGTATTTATAGATAGATAGTGTTTGGATATTTAATTACAATGTTTGCGGCTTATTTGATTGAATTGAGCATTACAAATTAATTTTCCAAGTTTAATGGAAGGCTTTATATGGCCCTTATTACTTTTTTCTACAAGTTTTTATGTTAGTGTCTAAAAATATTCACATACGTACATAATTGATCATTACTACCCTTCAGTCGGGTTTACAACCTAGCTTCTCATACCACTTATGTTGCGTGTGGAGCGCCCTATAGCTTAAAGCCGATTCCGAAAGACATCAGAGTTTCGATGAGGAACTTTTTCATGACAATTTTATTTTACCCCCAGGGTTGTTGCCAGAAATTTGCTGAGAGCAAGTCGCCGAAGAAAAATTTTTCATATTTCGTTCTGTTGGAGATGTCTGACCTGTGGTTTGAACCGAGGCCTCATGTCTAATAGACCAACACACTACCTGTTCGCATGGTTTTAAAAGCAATGAGTGTGAGTTTGAATTTCCTGTTGTGCTAGGATTTCAATGAGACCGTATCCAAGAACCCATACTGGTGTAACCTAATGAAGTCTTGCTGTTAGAAGTGTGACAAACAATTCCAATTCGATTTCCTAGCGTTCTCAGCAATTAGGCCAATCTAATGGCTCATTAAGGAGTATTTTGCATTTGGCTTTGCCTCTGCATCCATACAAAGTCCAACTCACTCACCAATTAATTCCGGTTGGCCTTTCAGTAGGCCGCAGATATTCTGATTGGGTGCTAGAGCAGCAAGCAAAATACTCCTCACCTTCAGAAGCTCTATTTCTCAATAAATGGTTATATCAATAAGCAAAATTCAGAATATGAGATTCGTAAAACTAAGATATGATTGTGGAAAAACCATTGCATGCAAAAAAGTGATTACTTGGTTCGTAATATGGTTTGTAGGTGCCATAATTCTTCGAAAATATTGCTGGAAGAACTGTTGCCATTAATTCCGATCGCTATGACCATATGGTAATCAACATTTTTGACCAGCAACTGTGTCTTGGTGCTAGAAAAACTGATTTCACCTTTTGGAGATATCATATAACCACCAAAATCATACAATTTGGCACTATTAGCCTTTGTTTTGTGGGGATATGTCAAAGAGCGGATCTACGCGTATGATCCCCTAAAGTTGGAACATTTGAGAACCAACAAACACCGATTTAGTGCCCGAAATGTGCAAAACAGTTATCGAAACTGGTGTGCAATAATGAACTGTACGATAAGTATGCATGTACAGTAGTTTTGACTTACCTGCACAACTAACTTTTGCAAGAATTTTTGTGCCGATAAGTCAAAAATGCAGCTAAATTCAATTTTTTTACTTTAATTATAGATTACACTCTCAAAATTTTTGTGCAGGTAAATGCAATGCGCACGTAAATAAAAGGCAGCTAAATCAAAACTACTGTAGTTCCCATAAGAGTGTACTACTATCCCCATAATCTGACTGGTTTAGGCTTTATGCATTACAAATTGCCACCACACAGAGTAATTTAATGCTTTGGCGGCAGCAATTGGTTGTTAAAGCTTTACGTTTTGGCGCCGTTAGCCTTTTGTTTTGTGAAGCTGCACCAAAGAGCGTGTCTATGCGGTTAATGCCATAACGCAAGAGCATTTGAAATTAACATTCATTAAGTTATGGCCAATATACAACCAGAAATTTGAGTAAAAAATGGTAAAAAAAAACTATCTGAAAAGGATTAACCAGCTGCAATGAATCCGGAGGCTCTCATTTTCTCTTTTACTATCGATAATACCTATTAGGCTGTCCTTAATCTGTAAAGGCTATTACTAGAATGTCTTCTTAGAGAAACCAGAACAACCGGACAACTCCTGGCCTAGTAGTTGCCTTCTGATGTATTATATTAACTAACACCGCAGAGATAACAAGTTTGTAATCATTTGACACATAATGAATAAAAACATTTAAGCTTCTAGGCTTATATAAGTTGGAGTATTAGCTTTAATACCAAAGCTTACTTGAGCACGCATAGCGGCCCGTAGTGATGCCACGGTAGAGATGGGTTTACACCTGGGTATTTACCCAACGCTGGGTATTTACCCATTTATACCCACTTTCATACCCGGGTATTTACCTAATTTCGGGTAAATACTTATTTGAATAACGAATACTCGTTGTTACGTATCGTAACAGAAATGTGGACAGTTTGGAATTTATTTTGAACATGTGTATTTTGTTTATACATTTCAACACCAACAATTCTTAATAATAACCGCTAATCAGCGTACTTATGGCAATTAAATGTAATGAGTGGGATTGACAGCAACAACAATGCTGAAGCAACTAGAAACTTTACCCTTCCGAAACCCATGCTTGAGCCTCAGATGCATAAAAAGAATTTGATTCATTCATTCATAAATCTTTTTCCAAGCGATTAGTAAGTGAAATAAAGTGCGTGTATTGATAATTATATTTCAGAGGATGGGAAGACCAAAAAATTAAACTATTTGGAAACATTTTCATAGAAGTAGCACTGAAGTTTCATGCTCACATTGCGAAAAGCGATACAAATTTCCGAAGGTAAACAGAATGGGAAAACATTTAATAAAGTGTATCAAGTGTCCATTATTAATAAAGCAACGAGTTCAAGAGATGCTTGCAACCAATGTGGCAATAAACAATATATAGACAGCAAATGATTCTCCGCCTTTATCTGATTTACATATGCATCTTCCTTCAAACTCAGCACAATATAACTTAGCTAAGGCTATATTTGTAACCATTGTGAAAGGACTTTTTAAGGACCTTAATCCACATTTCAAAGCTCCAACCAGAAAAGCAATTTCCTCCACATATTTGGATAACATTTATAACGAGATGAGTATGGGCATTACTTTGCAACTAAAAGCAGCAAATTTTTTCAATGTGATGGATAACATTCGTAATGGAGGTGTTGTAAACTTTCTCATATCAAAGCCATAAACTGTATTTGTGAAAAGTCTGCCAACACGGGCCAATTTGCCAATTACAAGGCCAAAAATGGTTTCTGGACAAAATCTTTTGCCTGGAACTGTTTGGATGAGATTTCTCCAGTAACTTGGTGGAAAGGAATATTGTGGAAGTACGCCATTAAGCAAATTAGCTGTTCGAATTTTAACAGCTCCTTGTACTTCAGCTGCTACCGAACGTTCCTTTAGCACTCACGGCTACATTCACTCAAAAAAAAGGAACCGTTTACCAACACAAAGAGCAGGAAAAATAACATATATGTATATCGTGCAACTGGAACTTGCTTTTTAAAAATAGTTTACCACCTTCAGCAGAAAGCACGCACTCCACTTAATTTGAAAATAAAATGAATTCACTAGAATGTACTCAAGACTGTACTCCCTTCTACTTCAACAGGAATCACGCACTCTACTCGATATGAGTTTTTATCGGATACGGCTTCATACTAAAAAAAATTAAATTCTTTTAATTTATTTAAATTTTTCTTTAATTTGATTTATACCCACATTTTGGGTAAATACGCGGGTGCTTTGGTAAATACCTGGGTATTTACCTTTAAATACCCAATTTACCATTTGGGTATTTACCCTTGTCCCATCACTATGCCACGGGTAAGCGTAGTTCCTCTACTGATCGAATATCACCGAAGTCATCGAAGAAGCTGGTCAGCGCAGGAGCTGCACAGATTGAAGCCTTACAATGAAATAAAATTCTCATTGAAATCTGCGAATTTTCAAACCGATAAATGGATAACCTTTTATTACGGCAGCAAAATGTTGTTTAAGGAGCTTAAGTTTTAAATTTTTAGTCACAAAAATAAAAGGACAAAATAGCTATGTTGACAACAATTTAGAAAAAATTATTTCATAATCAAAAAACAGTATTAAACCACCACCTACCCAGCAGTTATACACACTATTTTGTAAATGAAACACCCATTACTTGCAAATGCTACAGGAAAAAAAAACAACAACTGTATTTAGAGAGATAGCAACAACAACAGCAAGAAAATTAAAAGAATAGATAAAACCAGCATAATTCATCAATTTATTTAAAAACAAACATTTAAACATACCTGCATACCATACTACATACATATATGCATACATACCAATATTAACAGAGAGGTAATGATAATAATGATGATGAGAGTACGAGTATAACACAAACATGGGTAGTTTGATTCTTAACCTATACCACACAAAATATATTGAACACAGTGAAAATAAGAACAACAACAACAGTAAAGCAACGAAAAAAAAATCAACCTCCCACACACATTTACTCCTTTTGCAAACCACATACTCAATTACTCTTCTACTCATACACATATGTACATATGCAGAGAAGAAGATTCGACCCGAGTCGACTGCAAACATTTTACTTTTTGAATGCCGAGGCCAAAAGGTAATCGTACCGAAAGAAATCATCATCATATACATACCAAAAAAAAAATATAAAAAAACATACACATACACACACCTATACACATATGATTTACAGTAGAAAAAAAAGAACACAAAATTTTTGTAATAAAAAAACAATACAACACACCCACAAACATAAATAAAATAAAATTTTTGTTTGTTTTTTACTTACTTTTATTACATTAAACATACGCCAGAGTATAGGAAACGAAAACGAACAAAAAACAGAAATAACTACACTAGCATACAACAACAACAATAACTATAATCAATAATAAAAAGCTTACAATACAAAAACACTTTAACTGTAAATATAATCACATAAAATACGAGGGTATTATCATCTTTTTTATTTTTATTATTGTTGTTGTTTATTTAGTTTATTTTTTTTCTTTTAATTTTTTTTAATATGATTGTTGTTGTTGTTGAGTTTTTACACTCTTTTTTTTAATATTTTCTTTTTTTTTTCTTATAATGATTGTAGTTTTTTTTTGTTTTATTTTATTTCTTTCAAACAGAATTTATTTTTCTATTTAAGAGAGCTTTTTTGTTATGCGTTATTATCTACGGGTGAATACACAAACACTAGTCTGTATTAGAAATGAATGCACAGTAATATAGTGCAAAACAAAAAAAAAAACACAAAAAAAGAAAACTAAAAAGCAAAAACACTAAAAAGCACACAAACTACAACAAAACTAAAACTGTCTAAATACAGAAACAACAAAACAACAAAGCACGAAACGACGAAATGAAACGACGAACAACTAAAAAAGCAAAAAGAAAAATAAAACCGAACAAAAACTTGCCAAAACATGACTACAATTACATATGTATTTGAAAATGAATTTTAGTGCTAAACAAAGTCTCTCATACTTAATACATACATACATATGTACACACTAAGTAGTATACTCCAACCAACCAATCATCCAACCATCCATCCCTACATATACATTGTTCACAGCTTAAACTGTTTTATTATTGTTATTGTTGTTGTTGCATTAACATTATATTTGCCATAGTATGGTTAGATTTTTTGGCGCGTTTTAGTGTATGCGTGGGAGAACATTTCTAAAAACAAATGTTCTGTGTTTTTCCTTACGGGGTTTTTGCAAAAACACATTTTACTCTCTTACTCTCACTCTCTCTGTGTTTTGTGAATTTTTTCTAAAGTAATACATTCCGTACTCTTTACATTATTTCCTACACAGTAATATTATTGTGTGTATTCACACTCTCTTACTCTTTATTTCTTCCACTAAGAATACTCTTTTCTAAACACAGTAATAGCCTCTAAAAAATTGTTGTTGCGAGTCAACAAAAGCAAAAGAACAACAACAGCAACTCTCACTTAAACAGCAGTTTCATTACAAAATACAATGCAATAGAACTGTGCTTGCTTGCTTGCCTGCCTGTTCTTATAAAGAGCATAATCAGGGTATTTAAGGTATTTTGTAAAGGACTTAATGGGGGGGAAGTTATTAAAATTATAAATTGGGAAACTTCCTTCAAGAGTTTTATAAGAATGAACTTATTTTTGCATTCACAGGCCTATACAGTGGCTTGTATTTGCCTTTTATACTTTCAAAGTTTACAAAGACATATTTTTTAGAATTTTTTTTAGCTATGGCAACCCTATTTTCTAAATATTTTCAACTTTAAACAGAACCCGGTTTTAAAGGATATTTAAAGGATATGATTCAATTGTTTACAATTTTAATTTTTTTTATTTTTTTCGACATGGCAACCCTGTTTTATTTTAGATTCTAGTCTCTTTGCTTTTACTTTGTCGTTAGAATGCTCGATAAAAACAATATTACTTAAGGTTTGTAAGTTTGTTTACATTTTCGTTCGTTTGCTTACAATATGCACTCAATAGTGTTGTTGTTTCTGTTGCTGGTGCTACTGTGCTGTTTTAGAGAGCTCGTTTATTGAAAGTTCTCCCATTGTAAAGTAAATTATGGTGGCATTAGTTTGCACATGTGTGTGTGTGTGTGTTTTGGTGGGGAGAGCTGTCTTAAGTAATAAAATTTTTGCAAAAACTACTACCGTTTCGTTTGTTTTTGATTTCTCTTTCCGTTTGTTTATTACAAAAACACAAAAAGAGTACAACTTATTTTATCTCTTTATTTTCTTTGTCAGTAAATGCGTTTGTATGCGTGTAGAAGCATTTTTTTAAGCATAAGTTTCGTTTTTAACAATGTGTGTGTGTTTCATTTTTTTTCTGTTGATAGCTGTGGCCATTCTAATCTATTTCACATCAAAAGCATTTTTGTTGTTGTTGTTGTTGCATTCATACAAATGTTTGTTGGTGGTTTTATTTGATGTTTTACTTTGTTACTGCTGTTGTTATTGTTGTGTAGTTCTTCTGCTTTTCTCTAGTAGTGCAGTAGTAAGTAGTATTGGTTGGTTTTGTGTTGTGTTTTTATCATCACTTTTGTTGGTGTGCCTGTGTCAGTGTCAGTGTGTATGTGTGTTTTTTTTCAAGTTTTATGCGCTGTTGTCAAATTTCCTTTGAAACATTTGTTTGTTGTATTGAAATTTATTTCATTTGCTATTGCTATTGCTTTTGTTGTTGTTGTTGTTATTGGTTTGTTTGATAATGTTTATTGAGTTTTGTGTTGTGGGTGTCAAATTTTTCATTGTATTGTATTGTGTTGCTGATAATGATGATAGTGTGCATAGACGTTCATATCATAAGGAGATATGTATTTTTTCTGTACATAATTGTTGTTGTTGCTGTGTTGCAATGTCAAAAGGCGATTTTTATAACGGTTAATCAGTTAGAAAATGTCTTTAATATTAAGCAATGAAAGTGTAAATAAGTATGTGTGTTTAATTATAATCATGCAAGCATAGGAAATATACACACACACACAGTGTAATAAATAATACAAAATCAATGTGGTGTATGTAGCGCTTTTAAGAGTGAGAAAACTGTAGCTTGTAAAGGGTATTTTTTATAGAGGTATAGAACTTTAAATTGGCATTACTTTTCAAGATGGAGACCGATTTAACAGCTGTCAAGTGACTTATTCTCAGTTTGGTTTGGCAATTCATCATGAATAGACTCACGCCTGAACAACGCTTGCAAATAGTGCAATTTTATTTCGATTTATTGAAAGACACGTTTGGTGACCGCCTAATTTCACGTTTTGGACCTGTGAATTGGCCCACAAGATCTTGTGATTTAACACCGCTAGACTACTTTCTGTGGGACTATGTAAAGTCATTGGTCAATGCGGTAAAGCCACAAACGCTTGACCATTTGGAAGACAACATTCGCCGTGTTATTGCCGATATCGTCATCGAAAATTGGACGTCCACGTTGGCCGTGGCGGTCATATGCCAAAAATCATATTTAAAATGTAATGCCACAAGATTATCTTTCGGATAAATAAAATTCATGTCAATCGAATAATCCATCGTTGTTTTATTGCAACTATACCTCTATACCTCTATAAAAAACACCCTATATAACCAAAAGTGTCACAAAAAATGATGAGAAGAGTTGTGTAATGTAGGAGATGTGGGCCTTTATCTGTCTGAACTACAAAAATAAATATTTTGGCTTAAATTCTAGGATGAGGGATAGATCCCAACAACTAAAAGTGTTTGAAAATATGGTGGAGAGTGCTTGCAGCAAAGAAATCTTATCATTCAAGCAAAATTGGGATAATTGGGGAGGAATATTCAATCAGAGAAGACAACTGAGAAATCACGAGTCTTGGAGACAGAGCCTAATAGTGCTAAATTGATTAAAACAAATATAACGTAAAAGGTAGGTATCTGACTTAAGGAACTCGGGCTTCTATTAGACTGTGTTGCAAAAATTGACATTTTGCCTCAAATTCTAGGATGAGGGACATACACTCAGAGGCAAAAATGGTTGTGGAGATTGGCTAACTTAAAGAATACTGGAGACTGTTAATATGAACTGAAGATCTGGCCATTACTGTGCAGATTAAACATATGGGGACAGATCCTAACTGCCGTACATGGTTCTGAAAGAACAAGAAAATAATCAAAATCAAAGAATTCTGCCTTCTAATACTCTCAAATGCAAATTTGAACAGTTTATAGAGTTAGAGATAGAATCCTAACAGTCGTAAATGGCTAACAATAAACAAGAAATGTAGGCTTGCCATTGTTTGAATTACAAAATTTATCATTTTGAGAAAGATTCTAATGGCCATAAATGGTTATAAAATAATAAGGAAGGGATGTAAATGAAAATATTATTTTTTGTTAGTCTGAGACTAAAGAGGTCTGGGGATAGATAATACCAATATATGAAAGAAAATGAACGAAAAGTAAATCAAACTCAAAGATTTCACGCTTGAATTCGTTTGAATTGCAAAGACAAACATTTTGACTTAAATTTTAGGTTGGGGAACGAATCCGAATAAACAAAAATGGCTTCAGAATTTGGTAGAGAGAGGCTGACTCAAAAAACCCTGGCTTCTGTTTGCCTGAGGAACATTTTTGTTCACACTCAAGGCAGGGGAATGGGTCCTAACAGACAAAAGTGGCCTGAAAATATGGTGTAGAGTATCAACAGCATAGAATTCTGACTAGAATTTATTTGATTTCCTATAATTGGACAGAAAAAGATGAAAAAATGAATCTCACTTAGAGAACTCAAGCAGAATTCCGACTTGTGTTAACTTAAAATGCAAAAAATTTATATTTTGACTAGAAAACGTATATGAAATTAAGGGAGAGCCTATGTCAGTAAGAAATACAGTGTCAGGCAGCCTCATTTATTTGGGTTTACAAAGTTAAACGGAAAAAGGACTGCAAGTATTGGCTGTGATTTGTAATTTTGCGTGTTCAGTTGAAAAAGAAAAAAACAAGCATTTTTGAACATCAAAGGAAATTAATTTTTTATTTTGTACTAATCAATGGGAAATATACAGATATAACGCACGCACAGATAGGGGAGGGTGGAGGGGAGGTGTTCGCATAAAGAACTTCAAATCTGATGAATTTCTCAATAAAATAAAATCCAATATTTGCATGTATCGAAAGCCTTATATTTTTATTTATTTATGCGTTGATATTTGGAAGAAACTGATAATGATGATGATGAGCTATTTAAACGGAAATGATAGGGAATAAATAAACGAACTGCTGCACCTGTCATTTGGAAATCCAGAGAATATTTCGATTCTTTCGTTGTTTTTTTTTTGAAGTTTTCTTTCATTGCAGACCATTAAAGTATTTAAAAATCATATAAAATGTCTATATAAACCATTATGTATACAATACATATGTACTATATGGATTTAAATTATGTACAACAACAACAACAACACTGGCGGAGAGTAAACCGCCCAACTCCCAGGATTTTTTTGTGGCTGTGAGTATGAAAAAAATTTCATTTTCGTATAACTCCCATCCCTGTTTTTTTTCAACACAGTAACTATTTAATTTTTTTGTTGTTGCCTTATCAGTAAAGGGTGATAAACTCAATTCACCCTTCAAAACCGTTCGTCTGTCCTACTGGTTTAAGCCATACAAAGTATTCCAACCGCTGTATCTATACGGGAAAAATTTTTCCCCCCCGAAAAACAGATTATCAACCGCCTCCCACCCCTCATAACCGAAATCATGTAAAAGCTGCTGTTGCTGCTGCATCCAAAAAAAAGACGGACGGACAGACAGACAGACAGACATCCAAACAATCTCTCGTGACAACAAGAAAGAAAAACGAATACAATGTTGCCACTTGACATGTGCAGTGAGTAAGTAAATTCGCATAGATACACACACACTATTTTATCCTCTCAACTCATACGCAATATTTTTCCAACACTTTTCCACCAGCCCTCAACCTCCATTTCCCCCCATGCTCTCCTCTCCTTCATTGCCAAATGGATACATACACAGAATCTTTTTCTATTTCTGTTTTCAGAAAAAGAGAGAAAAAGTTTGTATATGACGGTGATGATGATGATGATGATAATGATGTTGATGAAGTTGAAGCAGGCGTGCATTCACCCCTGGACCATGGCTGCTGCCATTGTCTAGCCAATATATCATACTCTCTCAGCTGAAAAATATTACACATGTCCTGTTCCCATCCACAGACACACAACACACATACACACACACAAGCACACTCGCACACAAATACCATGAAACTCCAGGATTTTTGATTAAAAAAGCGTAAAAAAATTAAAACGGATACCCAGTAACCATCACATACTTTCAAAGCTTTTCTTTGAAAATCAAAGAAATTTACAGATTTTTAGTTTAAATACAAAGAAACTAATGGATTTCCTATTATCTCAACAATATTTGAAATTGTAAGAAAGTGGGTACCCGGGTAACCATTATGAATTTTGCAGGTATTCCTTGGAAATCCAAAGAAATCATCAGCTATCGTATTCAAATACTAATAAACTGTTGTATTTTGTTTCAATCGACTCAAATTTTAATTTAATAATCAGTGGGTAACCGAGTAACCGTTACAAATTTTGTAGGCAAATTAAAAAAATATTAGTTATGCTGTTTAAATACGAAGAAATCCCAGTATGTACTTTCTATTATTTTAACAGTATTTGAAATTGACAGAAAACGGGTACCCGGGTAACCATGATTTTTTTGTTTGTAAAATAAAAACTCTTCAGTTTTCTGCCATAAATGCTATGAAGCTTTCGTATTCGACTACATACAAAATAAAAACAAGACAGAGTAACCGGTAATCATCAAAATTTTCTATGTTTTAGGAGCTAAGAAAAATAATTGGTTTCAATACAATGTTGCTGTATCGTCCCTAACTTAAACCGAATTTCAAAATGTCAATCCTTTAAAGAAAAGAATGTGGGTACTCGGTAACCGAAATTCATAAATATATAAAACGTAAAGAATTCTACATTTTCGAACAAATACTTCGAATTGATACCTCCGGACCATAGTGCTTACCAAGCAATTACTTTTTCTGGATGCAATGGCTTTTAAACAATTACTTCTGGGTTCTCTAACCCCATATACGCGAATACCAAATGAAAAATGAGTTTCAAAAGCTAAAAAATCAACCGTGAAACTTTGTTGGTCCAAATAATTGGCTTCAATACCATGTTGCAAAATGTAAATCCTTTAAGAAATGAATGTGGGTACTCGGTAGCCGAAATTCATAAATCTTTGGAAAACGTAAGGAATTCTACGACATTTTCGAATAAATGCTTCGAATTGATACCTCCGGACCATAGTGCTTATCAAGTAATTACTTTTTCTGGATGCAATGGCTTTTCCACAATCACACAATCCACAATTCTGAGTCCTCTAACCCCATATACGCGAATATTTCTTGTTGGCGTAACTACCAAATGAAAAATGCGTTTCAAAAGCTAAAGAATCAACGTTGAAACCTATTTGGTCCAGTTCCCCAGCACACTTACTAAACAAATCACACCATGTAAGGGGGAATAGAAAAGTGTGTGCTACACCTTTCTGCGTTCTACAGACAGCAGTCCTTGGACCTTAGATTGACCTTATATCTGAGCACAAGAACTGTCCTCGAATGTAGCTCATTTGATATTCAGATAAAAGCGATCCCGTTGATCCTAAAAGACCATAAGGCAGGATGTTGAGTTCCTTGCTTCGCAGCCTCCAAGAGTAAAGAAGATAGAACGTAATCCTGTCTACAAGGCTTTCAAATCATTAAATGCGCCACACGTTTAACATTTTTTTCTAGAGTAACTCGATTAGTTTTGCTCTTGTATTTACTACCAATTGAAGTTTTTTTGTTAAAAAAAAATAAAATAAAAAAATGCAGAGAATAATTCAAAAAATTGTTGCAACATCAACACAAAAAAAAAAAAAAAAAAAAAAAAAATCGGTGGCAAGTTATCAAAAATAAGAATAAAAATCAAAAAGTATTCAATATTCCAACGTACATATTTTTTTAATTTTTTTTAGACTTATTGGCTCTAGTTTTTCCCTCCATCATGGCAACCAACACTCACTGTATGCTAAAACAACATGCACGTGAATGCATAGTATTAAGTGAATGATGTGTATGTGTGTGTTATTTTTTTTTACCGTTTTTTTTAGCCGGTATTCATCTATGAATTGTTTTTTTTGGTTGTTTGTTTTTGTTTATCATTTCCACGTTTTTAGAAACGGTTTTTCGTTTTGTTTTTGTTTTTTTTTCATAGAAAAACAAAATTTTTGCTTTTAATGCCTGTTGTTATTGCTGCTGTTTTAATTTTTGTTTTTTGTTTGTTTTGTTGTTGTTCTGTTTGAAGTTTAGCTTCATTTTACTTTGACTTTCATTCAAGAAGATTTCTCCTCTTTTTGCTTCTCTAAACAAAAATTTACCGCCATCCCTACATACATACATACAAATGTACAGAGAGACAGAGTTCCAGAGACAGACAAGCTCACAGCCAGAAATGTGGCGCAAAATTTTCAAAACATTTACAACATGAAAAAAAACAACAACATAAAAGCACAAAACAAGTAAAATAACTGTAAAATAATAACAACACACTACAAATATGAAATTAAACAAAAAGAAAGACAAATACACACACACACACATACACACTCATAGAAAAAATAAGTGAAAAACCATAGCAACGCTAGGTTTCTGTGTGTGTGTAAGTGCAAGTAAGTGTTGTAAATATAGAGGAGAGTAAACCGAAATAGAGAAACGAATCCTACAAAGAACAACAGCAACAGCAATATCAGCAACAGCAACAACAACATCGTCAACTCATCGTCTCTAATGAAAATTATGAAGAATTCCTGTGTTACAAAAACAAGAAAAAAAAAAACAACAAGAACAGCGTAAAACAACACATTCCCGCCAAAAACATTGACGAATTTTAGAAACGGGGTTCGAAGTTCTGTTGTTTTTGTTTCCCATTCATTTCCTTGTTTATTTTTCTTTTTTTCTTGTTCTCTTCTTCGTTTTCCTTTAACTTTTACCGTTAATGCAAATTAAAACTAAGTTTTGTTGTTGTTCTACATACGATAACTTAAAGAGTTTAAAGAGAGCAGACAGAAATTATGGCAAGAAATTTCAGATTTGGAAACTTTAATCACAAAACATAGGGTTTTTTGGCATAAGCAGGACTATTTATAGAATTCTTGATACACATACGGCTTATGTAAGACGTTATTATTTATTAAAATGGCTTTATTATGAAAAAAAAAAAAATAAATCGAAATATTCCCAACATTACGCTTTCGTTTAAGGGCCTATTTATTTGTTATCATTTACTACATGTTTTAGTTTTCTTGTCAGCAAACCTCTGCTGTAACAATTGCCACTCCTATAAGAAAAATCTAAATGATACAAAAATGTCTCCTTTAAGGGGATTAGTTTGAGATTTTCCTTCAGCACATGGATAGATGGGCAGCATTACTCAGTAGACAAGAATGGAAGCGATTTCCTAAGAGCTGATCGTAAAATATAGCAGCAGAGTCTTATAAGATTCAAGTGTTTAACTTGGCTCTAAGATGATGTTAGACATACATACATACATAATTGCCCATTACAACCCTTCAGTCAGGATTACGGCCTAGCTTCTCACACCACTCATGTTGTGTGCCTTAATTATATACTTGAGTGGCGGGAACTACAGTTTAACGTCGACTCCGAACGACAGATTTTTGGGAAACTTTTTCATGGTAGGTTTTATTTACTCTCAGAGTTTTTGCCACAGATCTACTGAGAGGAAGTCGTCGAAGAATTTTTTTTTTTCATATTTCGTTTTGATCTCTGACCTGAGGTACGAACCCGGGCTTTACGTCTAATAAGCGAACACACTACCTACTAGGCTACGGCGATGTTAGAAGTTGATTTAATAAAGACGTGATTCTTGTCTGGATACATGGATATGTAGACATCGAGAGGAATAGATTAGACACTGAAAGCCTATCCATCTCAAGCAATGTCGTAACTTTACTGATTTCTTTCGCACATGTTTGATGCACCATTCCTTACTTACTTAATTAGTCATTACAACCCTTTAGTCGGGATTACAAACTAGCTTTTCACACCACCCATGTTGCGTTCTCTTGATACTCGCCTGGATACATGGAGATGTAGACATCGAGAGGAAATAGATTAGGCACTGAAAGCCTATCCATCACAAACAACATCGTAGTTTTACTGATATCGCCTGCAAATGTTTGGTGCACCATTCCTCAATTAATCATTACAACCATTTAGTTGGGATTACAAATTAGCTTCTCACACCACTCATAATGTGTGTGTAAATTTTTTAAACATCAGTGGTGGGACTTTCAGAAAGACAGATTTTTGAAAACTTTTCATGGAAATTTAATTTAATTTCGAGAGTTTCTGCTGGAAAGCACTCGAGAGCAAGTCGACGAAAGCAAAATTGTTTTCATACATATTTCGTTATTCTAAGCTGGGTTATGAACCACGAGATAGTGTCTAATAAGACACTGCGGCAGAAACGTTATCCTTTATAGCGGGCTATTCAAAGCAGGCATACAGTGAGCGCCATAAGTGAGTCAACATCCACTATAAATTTAATTTTTCTATCTAATATATAAAATTTTCGTGTCACGGTGTTAGTGGGTTAAACTCCTCCGAAATGGATCGACCGATTTTCATGAAATTTTGTGTGCATATCGGGTAGGTCTGAGAATCGGACAACATCTATTTTTCATATCCCTAAATGCTAAGGAGCGTGGCAAATCGTTAATATTTAATAATAATCGTGAATTTTTGGGTACATATTGATCGTAGACGAACACAATTTTGTCGTAAGTTCGTAGAGTCGATATCGACAATCCCACCAAAAATGGGCGTGACAACCCTCTCCCCTCAAGTGATTCTTATAACTCTTAAACTACTGAACCGATTTTAACCATTCTTTTCTTGTTCGAAACCCTATCAGGTTTTATTCGATATAGCAAAAAGTAGGCGTGGCAAACCTTAAAAATTGAATATTTATGAACATAGTGATCGTAGTCGAATGCAATTTGGTAAGTTCGTAGAGTCGATATCGACAAACTCACCAAAAATGCGCGTGGCAACAAATATGTAATAATAATTAATTAATAGTAAAAATATGAACAATTATTTTTGATGTTTAGATAGCTATCAAGAATTGGTTTTTAAAATATATTCATTACTTTAATAAGGAATAATTTATTATGCTAAATAAAGCATATTTTCATTGTCTAGAACGCTTTCGATTATAAGTACATCCACACACATTTACAGCATGCTAGTTATTTTTAATAACTGTTTTATGCAGTGTATTACAATAAATATATAAATGTGACCTGTTTTGGGCAATAAAAAAAATCAATTTTGGGCGGGACGAAGTTCGCAGGGGTCAGCTAGTTTTGTTATAAAAAAAAGTTCCTTTATCATGAATTGTTGTTTTTGTTTTAACATTTTATAAGTACTAATAAATAAAAGTTTTTATTTTTGCAAATTTATTCGACTATTCTCATTTACTTTTCTCACTATCCTAAGAAAATGAATTATTTCATTGGTGTTTACTCACTTTTGGCGCTCACTGTATATATATATACACAGACATATCGTATATATACAGACATACATACATACATATATAATTGATCATTACAACCCTTCAGTCAGAATACTACTTAGCTTCCTTAGCTTCTCACAGTACTTATGCTCTGTTGTTGATTTTCTGTCTGTCTCAGGATATGGCGTAGTGTGAATATGTGTGGCAGATGTGGTGAGTGAGCTTACCACATCTGACGTCCGACTGCTAAGGGTAATCACCGCCTTGGCAAGTTTCTCTACTAATCTAATACTCTAAAAGACGCTCATCCTCCCCGTGCTTCTTTATGACGCAGAGGCATGGGCACTACTAAGCATAGAAACATCAGTGTTGAGAGTATTCGAGAGAAATGTTCGACGTAAGATCTTCGGTCCAGTGCAAGTTGGCGATGATTTCCTCATTCGATCCAACAGTGGGCCGTATGAGCTCTTCAACGACATAGACGTTGTGCAGCGTGTTAACATCCAGCGACTGCGCTGGATCGACCATGTCTGTTGTTCGAATGGAGGAATATGCTCCTGCAAGACGGGTATTTGATGTGGGGATCTGCGGAAGTCGACGAAGAGGTCGAACTTGTTCGCGTTGGAAGGACCAAATCGAGGAAGCCCTGTCATCAATTGGTGTTATCAATTGGCGTAGACGCGCAAAAAGCAGCGGTGTCTGGAAGGATGTGTTAAGGCAGGCCAAAGTCCGTTAATCGGCTTGTTAATGGCCAATTAAGCAAGTAAGTATAAGTTTTTTTAAAGTAAAACTTCCAAGTGGCTTAAATGATCTTAGTTATGAATTATTTTATTGGAAGTATGGTACCATCGAGAGTGGTAAGTGGTGGTAAGACCTTTAAAATCTCTTTTTTTATTTAAAATCTTAAGAGTTTAGGCTGCTAATTTACACAAATTTTTTTAATCAATTTCATTGCCATAGTTTATACCTTTTTATCTCCATTTTCAATAGACATCACCAAAATAAAAATTGTTTTCGTTCCTTGTTTTTTAGGCGTTAGTGGCTATGTATGCTGCATTGCTTTTCAAAATAAATTTTTTTTTTTATTTTTTTATCACAATATTTTCAATTTTAAAATGTTTTTTTTTTTTTGGTTCCTTCAAAAAAGATTTCTTCTCTAAATTTGATATTTTAATTATTTTTTTTCTTGAGGGGAATTGTTAGAATTTCATTTCTAAATTTTTAATTTTTTTTTTGGTGTTTGTTTTTGTAATACAAAAAACAAATGAATGTTGCAACACTAACGGATATTTCTAAACTAATTTCAGTTAAAAACAAGCGGCTAAAACACCAAACAAAACAACAAAATAAATTGTAGATGCAATAATAAAAAAAAAATTATATAATAATTTAAAAACAACAACAACAACACTAACACAGCAGAAAAAAAAAATAAATAAAAACAAAATGGCTGACAGGAATAGGAAATGGTTGTAGAAAAACAAAAAAACGGGAAAAAAACACAGTGAAAACTACGCAATTTACGCATGCAGAGCATAGATAAAAACACAGACACACACACGCACTCTCACAGAGACTTACACACATACATATGTACATAGAGGAGACAACATTAGCTGGGAGGACAGCAACAACACCTATTTAGATAAAAAAAAAAAAAAAAAAAAACAATACAAAAGGGGTGACCACATGCTCATTCTCACTTCACACTGCGTTTTAATTTTTTTTTGTTCTTTTTTTTTCAATTTATGCTCTAATCTGATAGGCTTTGAACGCACTCACTGTTCTGTTTTTTTTTGGAAACAAATCTTTTTTGTGCTCTTGGGAGGGCCTTGAAGGGAGTCACTGTCCTATTTTTCCTTGCAAAATATTTTTTTCTAGTTTTCTTATGGAGGCCTTGAAAGCTCTCATTGACCCGTTTTTCCATGAATTTTTTCCACTTTTTTTCTTGGCAGGACTCACTGCCATATTGTTTTGTTTTTTTTTGTATTTTTTACTCACTTGTTGTTGTTTTTGTTAAAACACAATTTTTGTTGTTGTTGCAAAATTTTTTCTCTTATGATTCTAACTTCAAAACTCGATTTTTTTGTATAATTTTTGACCATTTTTAGCATATTTTTGTTGGTAAAAAAATTATTTTTTAAAAAAAGGAAAAAATTATTGAAAAAAAATTTGAGTTTTTATTGTGGCTGAAACCATAATGATGACTAAATGATAATGGGCAACAATATTTGCCTGTAACAACATAAAAAAATTTTGCAACAACAACATTATTTTTTAGTTGCAAACATTTTTAATAAAAAAAACAAAAATATTGAAAATCCTCCCAACCCCCCTAAAAACAAAAAAAAAAAACAAAATAATAGCGGCTGCACAAATGCCACATCATCATGAACATCATTACTGAAGCTGCCTCATCATTTAATTGCTGTCATGTTTTGGCATAAAAAACAAACAAAAAACAAATAAAACAACAGCCAGAAAAAAACAACAGTGCCACCTTTATCTTTAACAGTAGCCATTATGTTGTTGTTGCCATCATGTTGCTGTTGCTGTTGCTATATTTACAGTTAAGGGTTATAAATCTATCGGTAGAACGAGGCGGCCTGGGCTAATTATCATGCAAAATGAAATTATGTATACGTTTAACGTTCATTCTTTTTTTTTTTACTTCTCATTCTCAACCCTTTTAAAAAGTACTTTTTCCACATGCCGTACCATAAAAAATGTACCCTATTGGCTGTCAATTAAGCCATAATGAACATGAGCATAAAAGCGTTAATGAAAATGGTTTTTAAAATTTTTAAGTACCTTTTGTCTCTATGCTTTTTAAAAAGTACTTTTTCATATAAAAGTACCTCCAAAAATGTATCCTATTACCTGAAAGCTAGGTTTTTCTAAAGGCATTGAATGCATATAATGAATAGTACATGAAAATTGCGGTAGAAATGGTGTTTAATGTTGTTAGAATATCTTTGGTTTTCCATATAAAGTACCAGAAAAAGTACTATTCATACTATCGATCGGCCATAAACAGATGTGATCGTCCTATAACATGCCAAAAACTGTGAGTTCGCACCTAAACCTTGCCATTTCACTGGCAATGCAATTTGGGGCGGTAATTCTATGTCCTAGATCCTCTATAGGAGTTACCTTTGAATGATCCGAAATTTCACTGAAAAAATGGAATGTCGTTGGCAGAGTAAGAACAACTTAAAAGATTTCCAGGGAAAATACCGTCACACAAGAAACATTGTGCCGTTTTCAATGAGACCATGGAGGGAGGCTAGGCATTCCATATGGAAGTTTCATATCAGAACCCTAACCGGCCTTAACGGTAATCTGTTAATCGTCAGATCAGAAATTGGCATTGTAAAGACAAATCTTAAAATAGATGGAACGATATTATCAACCCAAACGTTTATAAGGCTACTATATCCATAGTTGAGATTGGGCCAGCATTTAAGTGCCACCACATGTAACATCTGAAGAAAATAGGCACAGAGGTGATGAACCAACTGAGTATAGAAAATAGCGCCTTTGTTGGAGTGCAACAGAGTACACTGGTGATCAGGAGAGATGACTGAGCGCTCACCCTATCTATCAGTCTATAGTGTCACGATATTTGCTCTCCGATCACCAGACTTGAGCACCGTAAAGCTCTACTACTCTGGAAACGAGTTGTTGCACTTCTCCTCAAATATTTATGCTTATGGTCCTTGTGCACTAGCATTTGCCGTTTGTAGCGCCTTAAAAAAAATCTTTTTTACCACACCATTATGAAAAAATGGTTAATCAAGGCAATTTTTAATATGCTTTTATAATAAAATATATGCTCTCATGTATTCTATATGATTGCATATGCAAAAAACATAATTTTTTTTTTGCTTTTTGAGGTTTTCCATTAACATTTATTTTTTATTCTGTTTATTTTTTGTTTTTATTGCTGGTTCTATTCGATTTTTATTTCTGCATGGCTGTCTCCAATTTTTTTTTCCTGATTTTAATCCTGGCCGTTAATTTATTTACTGACCAAATAAAAAATTAGGGAGCGATCTGTTATCGAGGGTGTTTGTGATAACAAATAACGGATGGATCAAAGAAGCCAATGCAATTGTAAAGGCCATGTTATTCGATTTTAACGAGTTTATATCTCATGCTATTCTATATAACAAGTCTATTTCTCATGTTATTCTATATAAACAGGTTTATACCGCATGCTATTCTATATAAAGAAGTGATATTCCATATAAACAGGTTTATATCGCTTGATATTATATATAAACAGGTTTATATCGCTTGCTATTATATATAAACAAGTTTATATCGCATGCTATTCTATATAAACAAGTTTATATCGCATGCTATTCTATATAAACAAGTTTATATCGCATGTTATTCTATATAAACAAGTTTATATCGCATGTTATTCTATATAAACAAGTTTATATCGCATGTTATTCTATATAAACAAGTTTATATCGCATGCTATTCGATACAAACAGATTTATATCGCAAGCTCTTCTATATAAACAAGTTTATATCGCATGCTATTCCATACAAACAGGTTTATATCTCATGCCATTCCATATAAATAGGTTTATATCGCATGCTATTCTATATAAACAAGTTTATATCGCATGCTATTCTATATAACAAGTTTATATCGCATGCAATTTTATATAAACAAGTTTATATCGCATGCTATTCCATAGAAACAAGTTTATATTGCATTCTATTCCAGAGAAACAGCTTTATATCGCATACTATTCCATATAAACAAGTTTATATCGCATGATATTCTATGTAAACAGGTTTATATCGAATGCTATACCTTATTAACAAGTTTATATCGAATGATATACCATATAAACAAGTTTATATCGATATATAAAAACAAGTTTATATCGCATGCTATTCTATATAAACAGGTTTATATCGAATGCTATACCTTATTAACAAGTTTATATCGAATGCTATACCATATAAACAAGTTTATATCGCATGTTATACCATATAAAAAAGTTTATATCGCATGCTATTTTATATAAACAAGTTTATATCGCATGCTATTCTATATAAACAAGTTTATATCGCATGCTATTCTATATAAACAAGTTTATATGTCATGCTAATTGATATAAAGAAGTATATATCTCATGCTTTTCGATATAAACTAGTATATATGTCATGTTATTGTATATAAACAAGTTTATATCTCATGCTAGTAATATAAGTGCAACCCCATTGTCTTTTAAGCTTTAAATCAAGGATTTTATGAGTGCGTGGTTATGTTTTATGTCGCCTATGCATTTTTGCATATTTTTGGGGCGGTTATCATGCGATGTTATTTTTGTGTATAATATTTCTCATCATGTTCTGTGTTGTCAGATTTTTTTTTGTTTTTAATTAACCACCAACACTATTTTTAATAATTTTTTTTCTGTTTGTATTTTTATATTAATTTCTTTTTTATTATTAATATTTAATGTTTTTTACATAATCGAATTGCGTAAAAAACAACAGACATAAAACATGTTTTAATAACATGTTTTGGGTGGCATTATAATAAAAATGTATTAAAAAACAATACGAAATAAAAAGAAAAACTTAAAAATGCTTATACAACCATATGCTGCTCATATTAAAATATTAATTTAAACACAATATCATGGATAATGAGGAAAATATTATTATGGATTATTATGAATTTTTTTTGTGTGTTTGTTTAAATGGCAGGGAAAGGTTATTGAACTTGGTTAAATAAAAAAAAAATCTACACAGACGGACTGGTTAATATATTCAAAAGTTTACCGTGGGGGCTATGTTGTAAGCTAAAAGGAGTAGTTAGCCCCAGAGATCTGTAATTATTTGAAAGCCAATTCTGTTCTCTTTTTGACAAAATTTTATGTTCAATATTTGTCTAATATGCCACGAATATTTGCTAAACATAAAACCCGAATCAGACTAGGAAATATTCAGATTTGAATAAGGTTAGAAAGTGCTAATTTTGAATCTAATGAGTATATTTATACAGAAATTTATAATATCAGAGGCGAAAATGTCTACAATTTGTAGACACTATGTTTCTGTTGAATATTTGCCTAATATGCAAACAATAATTGTTATATTTAAAAACAGTTCTCATTTGCAGTCTTCCTACATTGCGTTCTTCTCCATATTTAACCCCGAATGACTAGTTTTTATTTCCAAGCCCCACTATTTTGTAACAAGACTTAGTAATAATTGAGTTGATTGGGCGCATACCCTTATAAGAGTAGGAGGTATAGACTGAGAATGGGACCTATCCATTCAAGCACTTAGCTCATCAGTAGTCTCGAGAATAGCATGGGACTGTGTGGGCAAGTTTAAACTGCTAGGCAGGGGAAATAGGAAAACTCTTTGATTTTTATATAAGACTACTAGCTGACCAGGCTCACTTCGTACCGCCCAAAATTGATTTTTTTTATTGCCCAAAACAGGTCACATTATTCATATATTTATTTTAATAATTAATTGTAATAGCGCTAACGAAGTTGTAGTTGTTGTACTCGCTGCAAAACAAAAACTAACAGACATATATGTTATATAGGTACATATGTAGTTATTAACAATCGAATTAGCCGACTTATAAGAATCTCTTAAAGGGGAGGGTTGCCACGCCCATTTTTGGTGAGTTTGTCGATATCGACTCTACGAACTTACCCACCAAATTGTATTCGTCTACGATTACTATGTCCCTAAATATTCAATTTTAAAGCTTTGCCACGCCTACTTTTTGCTATATCGAATTTTTTTTAAATCATCTACACCTGATAAGCTTTCGAACAAAAAACTAATGGTTAAAATCGGTTCAGTAGTTTAAGAGTTGTAGGCATCACTTGAAGGGGGAGGGTTGTCACGCATATTTTTGGTGAGTTTGTCGATATCGACTCTACGAACTTACCCACCAAATTGCATTCATCTACGATTACTATGTACCTAAATATTCAATTTTAACGATTTGCCACGCCCTCTTAACATTTAGGGATATGAAAAATAGATGTTGTCCGATTCTCAGAAATACCCGATATGCACACAAAATTTCATGAAAATCAGTCGATCCATTTCGGTGGAGTTTAACCACTAACACCGTGACACGAGAATTTTATATATTAGATTGGGGAATAGTAGACTGTCTTCTGGTGGGACATTCAAGGAAAATTTGTTTGGAATTAAAAACGCTTCAAGCTCAATATAAAGATTCTACGATGAACAGAACGACTCACCATAACATATAGTTGGAACCTGTATGACGCCAATTATTAAGATGGGGGGTTTGGTAGCTAAACGCAATATATGTTGTCGACAAATAGGAACATGAGGCATATGAATATACTTTCAATGTTTATAATGTCAGTCTGGAGGTCAAGCATACGAACACTCTTACCAACAGGTGCTATTAAGCAGAATGCCTCAATAGGCATTTGAGCAGCAGAGACATGGACACTATTAAGCACCGTTGAAGCTGACTTAAGAGTATTCAAGAGAAAAGTCCTACGTCATGATGTTCAGTACAGTGTGAGTTGGCGACCTAATAATGCGCTGTATGAGCTCCTTAACGACATGGAAGTTGTGCAGCTCATTAATATACAGCGGCTACGGTAAAGCGGCTATTTGGTTCGTGTGGAAGAGGATATTCCGACGAGGCGGATATTTTATGCGGAAATCAGCGGAAGCCGTCGTAGAGGACAACCAAATGGAGAAAACCCTGTAATCTATTGGTGTTACCAACTGACTAAGGCGAGCAAGAAGCAGAGGCATGTGGAAGCATGTGTTAAAACAGATCGAAGTCCGATAAACGGGTTGTTAATGGCCAATTAAGTAAGTAAGTGATGCGAATTATTTTCAAAAGGAAACACCTAAAAAAAGTGGTCAAACATTGGACCAAAGACCCTTCAGGGAGACTATTTTTTGTACCAAAAATTTGTATTTCAAACAGAAAATCACAGACTTATTGATGAAACTTTACAATTTACTGTTAATGGCCTTATAAAAAATTAAAATAACTTCAGTTTTCCCTCCCCAATTTAAATATTAAATAATAATAGCGAAGCATTTAATTAAAAATAATTAAAAATTAATTTTATTCCATAAAACTTACCCTCAAAGCTGGGTTTTTTGGGCAGGAAACATTAAAATTAAAAGCCTTTGAAAAAAAGGCAGGCACGCAGGCAGATGCTGAAGGAGAAACTGCAAATAATAAATGAAAAAAATATACACATAAAAAAAGCAAAATAAATAATTAAAGAAATAAAAAAAAATAAATAAAAAGCAATAAAATTATATTAAAAATACATTAACAGCGTATATATCATTGTAAGTTTTGTTTTTTTTCTCTCTCTCTCTCTCTGGATTTTAATTTTATTTTATCCTGGTTATTATATGGCTGCTGATGGATATTTCACATACGCATGCAGCAGCACCAACAGCAGCAACCATTTGCATGGATTTTAACCACATTAAAATGTCTGACAATGACAGTGACAGGGACTTGGTTAAGTGACAACTCCCGAAGGGACGAAAGCATACATATGAAACAAAACAATCAAAAAAATTTTTTTTTACAAAAATTATGGTCATTAATGGCTGGCGAAAAAAAACTGTACTTTTTTAAGCCCACCCTCCTTTAGAGGCCTTTGCGTCCAATACGTAGTAGAAAAAAAAACATTTGGAAAAACGCATTTTTTGGTTAAAAGTTATCTTTTTTTGACATTATTTTTTAAACTTTTTTTGAAGGCTTTAAATGAAGTGGTTTGGGCAAGCATATACAGAAGAAAAAAATTCAATAAAAAATACAAAAAAAAAACAAGAAAAAATATATAAAATTAAACGCATTATTTTATCTATAATAACAGTGTGCTTAAAGCAAGAAAAAATGACGGATGTGTAAAAAAAGTACACGCACTCATTCACTTGCCACTTGTCAAAAACAATTGCTTAGCAGAACCATACTTTCTATAGTGCTAGCGTATCTCAATTACTCACTAACTCCCACATCTAAATCACTCCACTTGGGGTGTCTATCATTACAGCATCAGCAAACCTCAATCACTCACTTGTCATACCTAAAACTCATACACCATCAGCAGATCTCCACCACTCACTTGCCGT
The DNA here is from genome assembly GCA_930367235.1 of Sarcophaga rosellei. Classification (NCBI taxonomy): domain Eukaryota; kingdom Metazoa; phylum Arthropoda; class Insecta; order Diptera; family Sarcophagidae; genus Sarcophaga; species Sarcophaga rosellei. The sequence goes on along the minus strand of OV884020.1, from coordinate 4,856,451 downwards.
ATCCATAATTCCCTACAGTATCTGTAGATGTTATCACTGATTAGGAATATTTACATTTTCTACAGCACCAGCAGATCTCAACCAATCACTCTGCTTACCGCCAAATGCTAATCTTAATCAGTTACTTGATGTACCCATGATTCCCACAAAGAAAAACTAGTTTTCGTGCCCTTAATTTAAAGGGTATCTCTGAACTAAAAAGTGCAGGCATTAGGGTCCGTTTGAGAGTTTTAAGGGACTTCTTTTTTTTTTTTTGCGTGAGGTAGGGTTCAAAATGCTTTCGCACTTACAGTGACCGTCGTCAGCTGCGTCGAGTGGTGCTTCCACTAAAACAATCCCTCCTCCTCTTCTGGGGATACTCCCTTCCCGGGACGGCTTTCTGCATTACTTCGGGAAGGGCACAGAACGACGTCCCGTAAAGGACCGTTATCTACTCTCCCACGTCTGGGTACGCCATATTTGAAGCCAGCCTCAAGCTATTGGCTCGCCTTCTCGTGTATCATTTCACCGCACTGTGTCAAGGTCGACCTTCTTCCTGCGAAGTATACGCTCAACGTATGTATTTCCTCACAGCGTTCCATTTCGCCTCGCTCTCGAGCATTGCATCCACAATGTTGTCGGGTGTGAATTCACCAAAGTATGTTCAGCGTCGTCATTTATTTCCTCGCAGTAAATGCAACCAGGGTCAATCACCTTGCACATGCGGTGTAGATATTGCCGGAAATAACCGTGACCCGAAAGAAACTGTGTCAGGAAGTAGTTAGTTTCCCCAAAATTTCTCTGTATCCACGCTTCTATAGATGGAATAAGTCTAGCAGTCCATCTTCCACTTCTTTCGTCGCTCCATCTGATTTGCCATCGTCGTATTGTTTGCGACCTGACATCTGTCGTACTAATGGCATGGTTTTCCCTCTTCGCTTTCCATAATCGTCTTCGCTCAAATGCCAGCAAGTCGATAGGTATCTCACCGGTGATAACGAGGATTGATGCGCCTGAGACCGTGCGATAAGCCGATGCAACTCTTAGTGCCGCTGTTCGTTGCACCGCTGCTACTACTTTCCGCTTAGATTTAAACTCCTTTCTATGCAGTTCGCTTCGGAATAGAGATGACATCATGTCACCAAGCACAGATTACTGCTCTGGAACTTCCGAGTGATTGTGAGTAACCGCGAACACTGGAGAATTAGCTCTATCAACTTAGCAAAGGGCTCTTTGGAAAATAGGAGGACAGAGGTTATAATCACAGATCCCAGATTTAGGAAATCTATTCCGCGAGCTGTCTGTCTACTCGCCAGAATTTCCACGGATGGGAATATCTCAGAGGAAAAATATTCTCGTCTATAGATTCTTGCGTAGTTAAGCGGCTATTAAGTGACTTTCAGTACTCAGAATTGACCACCTTAATAAGGAGTAGTAAAGGATCCGCCATCTAACGTTTTTTTTTCAACTAGTGCTTATTTCGTGAATAGTAACACTTAGCTCATGTCTGATTTGACAGATAATTAGTTTTATCCTTCCGCTGAACGAATATGGTTGTGTATACGCTTGAACAACGCTGGGAAAGTGGGCCTGCGATCGACTTACAGAAGATGCCGATTTTGGCAAAAAATCATCTTTTCAGATGAAGCTCATTTTGATCTTGGCGGGTATGTAAACAAGCAAAATTGTCGCATTTGGGGCACAGAAAACCCGCACGCATACATTGAAAAGCCGACGCACCCAAAACTAGTCACTGTTTGATGCGGATTTTGGTCCAGAGGCATAATTGGGCAATATTTCTTCGAAAGTGAGCAAGGAGTGGCCGTTACAGTCAATAGCGATTGTTGTCGGGCCATGTTGAACGAATTTTTGTTCACAAAAATTGAAGAGGAGGATATTGGCAACATTTGGCAACATTTGGACGGCGCTACGTGCCACACAGCCGAAGCTACACTCGATGTTTTGCGCCCTGTTTTTGAAGATCGCATTATCAGCCGCAGAGTTGATGTCGTTTGGCCACCTCGGAGCTGTGATTTGACACCGTTGGACTATTATTTGTGGGGCGCCGTCAAAGATAAGTGTTACGCGGACAAGCCAGAGACAATTGACGCTTTAAAGGACAATATTCGTGAAGCCATTGGTGAAATACAGCTGCACACAATCGATAATATGCTTAAAAATTGGATCGATCGTGTAGGCTACTGTGTGGCCAAACGTGGCAGCTATTTGAATGAAATTATTTTCCATTGTTAACCGGAAGGATTGTACTTTCAAATAAAAAAAGAAATTTGAGAAAATATTCAGTAGTTTTTTTTTAAAGCATTTTCAAAAAAAAAAAGTTATTTGGCGGACCCTTTAGCATCTAGAACTGCTCTATGTATTGGGGCAACTTTAACACTGATTTACGTAATTATTTTTGGTCTCGATAGATAATTACGGCTTGGCATTGGCAAAAGCCCTATTCCGTCAACACGTCACTTGTAGAGCCAGGAACAATGGTAGATGTGACCTTCGAAAGGAAAACACTGCAGAGATCTGGGTGCCACTGTGAGTTCCGGATATATACACCCCATTTTCCCTTTAATTTCGATCTGTCGGTATATATTATTAAAGAATTCAGAGAAAAATCTGACTTCGCCTTCTGAAAATCTGATTTTGAAATGAATGTGTCTAAGCCCATGTTCAGATAGTTATGCCATAGGGTATCTCATAATCGGTCGATACCGAGAAGTAAGGGTCTATGACATTGGCATGTCCACGCCGCTGCTTAGGCTAGCGGTTTATAGAGTTCAATCTGGGAGATCATACAGTCAGTCGGTATCGAGGAGTATGGGCCTATGACTTTGGCGTGTCCAAGCCGCTGCTTAGGCCAGCAGTTTATAGAATTCAATCTGATTGTTGCAAGTGTTGCCTACTGCTTTAGGGTAACATCGGTAGAAAGCCAATTCAGCATTGCATGCCGTCAGAGCACTAGTAATAAGGGTGGCAAATTATTGTCTAACCTCGTTTAGAATCTTGCAGTTCCATTGCAGCTCTTATCCAGCAGTCGGTCTATCTATGCACTACTAAATATATATGCGCATTTAGTAATAAACATTGTTATATTACTTGGCCATCAATTTTCTTTTTCCAAGCCCACTGTGCAGTTAAATTTACATCGGATAGGGTAGTTTGTTGGTGTGGTCAAAAAGTGCGTAAAGTACAGTCGAATTGTCCAAACGAATATGAGTTTTTTTTTGCGGGGGGAGGGGGGGTGCCGTTATATAAATAACGGGCCGAACATTATATACAGTTGAAAAAAAACAAAGGAGAATGGGGGTTAAAGCTTATAATTTGGCTTTAAACTGTTGCCATTTTTTCGTTTGTTGTCGTTGTTGTTGTTGCTGCTTTCAAATGCATTTACAAAAAATTTATTGGAAAAAAGAATGTGGCTGCAGCAAGCAGTATACTGACCAGAGAGTGGAGGAGAATTTTAATCGAACTGCAGTTTGCAGTTTGCTGCAGAGAAACCAAATGGCGAGACTCAAATGCACTGGGATACTTGCGATACCTTCAATGCAATGCAAGAGTGAAGGTAGGGGCAGTTGATTTTCGGAAATGATTTCGTATTTTCAGTCATTTTTTTCTACTACTTTTTGGGTTTTTGTGGTTTTAACAATGGACATGCGCCCTTATGATATTGAAATTGATGAAAAAAGAAAAGAAAACAAAAAATGAGACGAAAAAAAAAATTGCAGAAAAAGTCAAAATAAAATTGAAATTAAAAAATATAATTTTTGCGAAACACAACAACCAAAAATATTGTACATATGTATTTCAACTACCAGGCATCCATTCATTGTGTCTTCTCGATATGATGTGTGGATCCAGGATATTAAAAATGTAGACTTAAAAAATAAAAATAAGAAGGAAGAACCAACAACAAAAAACAAATAAAATGTACATGGTGGTCATCTTGTTAACACAGTCAAAATAAAATACGTTTTTTTTCCTACGGCAAGTAGTTGATGCAGAAGTTTTTTTTCGGTAATTAAAAATCATAGGATGTCTCATTAAATTATTGGTATGTATTTAAGGCTTTATTGCCTTAAGATGGTTAGGGCATGGAGGCTTCCTTTTCGCCTACCCTGCAAGCATAATGAAGAAATGAATTCCAGTTCGATTTTACTTGTTTACTTGTACACAAAATTGGCTGTAATTAAGTTACGTTAGGTTTAGTTGTACGGATAACTAACAACTTTCTAGGGCAAGTTCCCTTGGAGGCCTCTCTCATTCAAAGCAGTGAATTTATTACATTACATTCTGAATTGCATGCTTAAACAAAGCCACTCTATATGCGGATACGCTTAATCTAGCCTGGAGTCGCCGTAGTCTAGTGGGTAGTGTGTTCGCCTATTAGACATAAAGTCCGGGTTCGAGGTCCAGGCCAGACATCAAAACGAAATATGGAAAGAAAAAAAATATTTCTTCGGCGACTTCCTCTCAGCAGATTTCTGACAAAAACCTGCCATTAAAAAGTTTCTCAAAATCTGTCGTTCAGAGTCGCCGTTAAACTGTAGGTCCCGCCACTCAAGTATAAAATTAAGGCACACAACATGAGTGGTGTTAGAAGCTAGGCCGTAATTCTGACTGAAGGGTTGTAAAGGCCAATTATGTATGTATGCGTTAATCTAGTCTGATGAAATCTCGAATCTGATTACCTTCTCTGTCTATGTAGCAATCTTATCTCAGGGGAAAAGCTGGAAATGTCATAATAATATGGAAAAGGCTTGTAGAGAAGCTTTTACGCCGCTGAGAGGACCAAAACCCTTGTGTGGAGTGGTGGTGTATGCTCAACAAAAGGGAAAATAATGAGAGGCGAAGACTTTTCTGAAATCAAATGGGTTGGGAAATCACAGCAATAGGAGATCTGAGTCAAGCATCAGACTATCAAGAATTAGGCCGGTTTTTTGACAAGGCACTGTCGCCTCTCCCTAGGCCCTATACTTCCTAGAGGAGTAAGAGGAACATATATGTATATACTGTAGTCTCAGGCTAAACTTCCATCCTGGGGGTTATTCCGAGGACATTCTGTGAGGGAATTATAGGAGGAGCACTATCTTGGAACTTTTGGGGCATTAATGCAAGACAGAAGAAAATACATGATAGGTGCTAAGATGGTGTAAAATGTAATTCTTGACACCGAGTTGCATCAGGGCAATAGGCTTGGAGGACGTTCGGATAGTGGCCCTTACTGTTCTTCATTCCATATCCTTCCATATGCCTACACTTTAGGCAATGTTCAATGAGAATAAATAGGGACGAAAAAGTCCATATGCTGAGTGTGGCAGAAACCCAAAACTCCTCCTTAGCCTAGGATTGATTGAACGCATTAAGTTTTAAATAAAATCTGAGAGTAAAATAATAACTTATTTTAGCCTCAGTCCCCGAAAAACTGTTACTAACAAAGCATTTAAAAAAGCTCAAACCCCCCGTTCGCTTTTATTGATTTAAATAACGATGCGCTGCGATAAGAAATTTTTAAAAAGCCACACTGGGAATATTACAAATATTGCCAATAATTGAATAAAACCTCTGCCTTGTGACCCCCCCCCTCCCTACTTTTTTGAGGCATTGTTTTGTGTCCCCTCTATTGCTATCTATGATAACAGCCACTGTTTTTCCTTCCCCTTCCTTCTACTTCACCATCTTTCTGTGGGTTTTAATAAATATTTTAATTTTATTAAGGAAAACAACACAAAATGTATCCTTTTCAGAACTAAAAGCGCTGAATGCGGATATGCACTTCAATTATGGTTTTAATTTTGTCATCATTAGGGTACAACTTAGATTTTCAACGGAATAAAAAAGATTTCTTCAATCAATACGGGAGTCAAATGTTGGCAGAATTTTTGAACGTGTTTTCATAAGATTTCTTTCAGTTTTAAACTGCCTAAATTGGTTTAGCAATGAAATATCTACTGCCACGCCCCTTATTTTTGTAAAATCAAGCCTTAACTGTTTAAGAGCAGTCTTAAAGATGTTTGGGAACATTTTTAAAAATCATTCAAAATAAAATTTGCTATCACTTTGCAAATATAAAAGTCATCTATTTTTTTACAATTAAATCATTAATGCCACGCCCCCTTGTCTGTAAAACAAATTTATTAATTAAACCAAGCCCTGAAGTCTAGTCTAAAATCATCTCTTTAGCCTTTCTAAATTTTTTGAGCTATTATTACTATATAATCCTCCATTTAAGACCCTTTGGAGACATAAAAAAGATTAAAACCACGCCCCTTTTTTCATTAAAATTTTCTTAAAATTAAACGAACATTTAAAATATGATTTAAATCATCTTTACACACATTTATTTTAACCTCTTGAGCTAAATTTTAAAACTGCACCTGTTATCTTTAAGCCTCCATAGAGGTCAAATAGTTTTTAACCACGCCCCCTTTTCAGTAAAATAATTTTTCAAACTAAACAAAACCCTTCTGTTCTAAGTTATTTCTAAAGCTTATGAGGCATCATTTTATGCTGGTTTACCATTTTATATGCAATCTTTAGATGCCTTTAAAACAGAGCCCGGCAACACTTGCTATTGGTCAATTGTTGCGAGAGCGAAAAATAAGAAAAGAGAAAAATTTATACTCTTACATTCACTACAATGCAGGAATGGAAAATTTAAATTTTTAAATGGTGGCATTTTAATTAAAAATATTAGTTTATTAAATTAAAATTTGTAAAATTCGTTTAGACTTCTTTGATTATGTTGATGTAAGAAAGCATTTTAGATTAAAATTTGTTTTTTTTTTTTGGAAATATACATATTTTATAGAAAACTTTCTGGGATATTTATACTGTACATCCCTGCATTAGCAGATCTTCATGTACAAAAGCAAGAAGCATGCGACAACACAACCTCTTTCAATGAATGCTCAAACGAGACTGAGTGTGTTTTTGATCGTGAGAGTACGTTGTTGTAATGGCTGACATGCACGCGTGCATAGGAATTGCCGGGCTCTGCTTTAAAAGAAAAATATTTTATGACACGCCCATTTTTTTATTTAGGAAAAATACTAATTAAACCAGGTTCTTAAAGTGTATTTAAAATCATCTGAGGCTCTTTCTGATGTAATGAGCACGTTTTGCTAGTTTGTCTTAAGGTCTACCAGTTTCTGTAATTAAAACTCAATCCTTAATATTGTATGTACCGCCCTAATATTTTTGTTATTTTACATGTTTGTTGTATAACCGCAATGATCCAAAAAATATGAAAAAAAACAAAATCGAACTGACATTATCGTGATTGTATATTTACCAGGACATGGAGGTCCTTTTTAAATAAAGTAAATACAGGGTCACAGAATATAAAATTACGATTTCAGACAAAATTTGATTTTTGTTAAGGGACAACTACAATTCAAATATTTCAAGAGAAAGGCGAAGATTTGGAAATGGAGAGCTTCTACAGGAAGATCCTTGACAGTGCCAGTAAACTATTGAAGAAGTTTGCCCAGAGCAGTTTGACAGATACAGTTAAGGCAGCTAGAAGACTCTTGGAAAAGCAGTTCAGTTCTTGCGCTGAGTGCTAAAAGACATAAGTTGAGAGGGTCAGACTTAGACACTACTATCCACAGTCGATGTGCGAAATGCCTTCAACACATCGCATACCCTTAACCCTCTTGCGACAGCCCAAAATGTGTAAAGGTATGATCGAACTCTATCTCAAAAGGAACAACTGCTGCAATCAATTCAGAGACATTATTAAATAACATTGTATTAAACACCCTGTATTTCATTTACACGATGATTTTGTTCTGTTTTTGTTTTTGTGTACAAAACATTATCCTTGTTTTTGGTACCTTCCATTACTTACATATCGTTTAAATGGGATATGCAAACAATAACCATAAGTACTCTCTTAGTCTCTTCTTTTGCTTTTCGTTGTTGTAGTTGTTGTTGCTGTTTTATTGAACCAAAAAAACAGTGCATTTTTAACGCATTTTCATATGGATGCAGTAGACGACAACATAACAATTCTTATCGCTTTGACTGCACCAGAGCCACAGGACCAAACAAAAAAAATATATAGAAACAAAACACGAAAAAAAATAACCAAAAAAGTACCAATATAAAGTACGAAAAATATTAATAAACAGGATACAAGCAGCAGCCGTCCAACAACTAAAAAACGACAACAATGCGATTGAAGTTAATGATAATGTTATCCAAGAGAGCAGTAAGAGAAAGCAGGGATAATTGTGTGGACTTTTACAAATTATTGAATAAGTTTAAAAAAAGTACTTTAAATAAAAAGGACCTGAAAAAAATTGTCATATGTTTTTTACTGGAGAATGAGAAATCTTTATGAAGAAAGTCCTTTTTTAGAAAAAGTACCTTTTTGAAATAGTACTTTTAGGAAAAAAGTACCAACAAAAATATATCAACATTTCGTAAGGTTATTTAGAATCACACAATTTTGGAATAACACTTTTTGTAAAAAGTACCAAATGGAAAAACATAAGTTCTTGCAAAAATTCCAAACAGTTTCCTACGATCCTTCAGGCTTTTTGAGCCTTGGGCACCTACAAAACCTTTTGTAACTATTAAAAAATTCTTATTCAGCTAGCTGAATACCGGTTTGAAAAAAATTGTGTTTTCAGTCAAGAGGCCGCTGTGAAATGCTTTTAAATGCTATTCAGCCAGCTAAATTCGAATTTTATTTTAGCTGAATAAGAGATTTCGGAATAATTTGACATATTAGATGTCATAAAGCAATAATAAAACTTGTGAAATGTCTTTTCAGCTAGCTGAATTGAGGTTTATTTAGCTGAATACTAATTTTTGTGTTATAAAAGTCTTTAAATTTAATAGAATGCTAAAGAATGCTACTTATTACCTATTCAGCTAGCTGAATAACGTTATTTAGACAAATAATATCAAGAAAGTAGCAGAAAACAACCAAAGAACAATTCATTCAGCTTGCTGAATTAGATCATATTTAATTTTCGTTTGCATTGAAATTGTCAGCCAAATTCGGTTTTTATTTTAGCTGAATAAAAGATTTCGGAATAATTGACCATGTTAAATGTTATAAAGCAATAATAAAATTTGTGGAATGTCTTTTCAGCTAGCTGAATTGAGGTTTATTTAGCTGAATACTAATTTTTGTGTTATAAAAGTCTTTAAATTTAATAGAATGCTAAAGAAAAATGCTTATTACCTATTCAGCTAGCTGGATAAAGTTATTTAGACAAATAATATCACGAAAGTAGCAGCAAGCAACGAAAGAGAAATCCATTCAGCTTGCTGAATTAGATCATATTTAATTTTCATTTGCATTGAAATTGTCACAAGTACATGCAGACTTTAAAAACAAGTTTTTTTTTGTTTTTGATTTTAAAATACATATGTTGCCCATCATTAACGAATGACTGATGAGTATGGTTTCATGTTGGATTTTCACTATCCCCCCCCAATAAACTGGTACGGAACAGAAGAATATTGATTAAGCAGTTGGTTGAGTGGCTGGCTGGCTGGTTGAGTGGCTAATACATCAGGTTTAGATCCTTTACTTTTCAATTATAACAGTCATTAATCAATATTAATTAAAAAAATGCAAAGGAAACAGCCAAATCATCCATTGATGCGGCTGACGATGATGGAAACTGGTATGGAACTGCTAGTATTTTCTACTTATGGCAGGTAAATAAAATGCATTTGTTATCTCAAAATTCCTACTGATATAAAGGGCAATTAAAGTACTTTTAAAAGACTTTTATTTAAAGCTTTGAAATGCAATTCATTAAAATCATGATTAAACAACTTTAAAGCGGTATTCAGCTTGCTGAATTATATTTTCAATAAGTATTTGTATTTAAAATCGGAATAAAAGTGATATTCAGCTGGCTGAATAAGATTTTTAATAGCTGAATTTAAATTTTCTTATGGGGTATGGAAGCGCATGTTTGAAAGTATTAATAAATTATCTCAAATTTAGTATTCAGCAAGCTGAATTTAGATTTCTATGTAAATAGTAATCACTTTTAGAATTCATTATAATTGTTATTCACCATTTTGTTATTGACACCATTTAATGCAGTATTTATTTAAAAAAAAAAATTGTAATATGGGTACTAAAGCCATTGAAAATAATATTTAGCTAGCTGAATTTGGTTTTTGCTTAATTTTCACATTTAAAATCTCTTAAAGATTATTATTCAGCTGGCTTACTTTATTTATTTATTAATTTGTTAGCTGAATTGTATTTTCTGTTCAGCATGCTATTTTTTTAAAAAAATTGGCACAAATTATACTAAAATGTTATTCAGCTAACTGTTTTATTATCCAAACATTGTAAAAAAGTGTTTGAGAATGTTAATATATGATCTCAAATCTTATTCAGCTAGCTGAATTTGATTTTCAATTAGCTGAATTGCAATATTTTAATTAAAATTTTTTTCTAAATGTTTGACAATATTAATAAATGATGTTAGAAGGCTATTCAGCTAGCTGAATTCCTTCCTAATTAAAAAGGCTTCATTTTGGTCTATTGCTCTTTTTATTAAAAAAAATATGTTGAAATGTTGTGTGAAATCTTGCACTTGTTTATATTTTAAATTGTTAATTAACTTTCTTATGCATAATGCTAACCCTACCCTCTATCCTACCATACAACAAGTACCCTAACCACCCTTAACTTAGATTGAAAAAATTTTAAAGTTTTTTTGTTTAAGATGCCTTGCAACGTCTCTCTAAAGTCCTGTCCTGTTGTTCTTATAGATTTTAATGATAAAATAAAAGCCTGGTTAATGCATTTTCATTAAACCCTTCTCTCCCACTTTCATTCTCCTCTCAACACTTTGCTTAAAACCAAGAAGGGTTGGACAACTGCATGCCGAAATGCAATGCATTGACTGTCAAACTGTATGTATGTGTGCTACAACAGGCATTCTTTTGCCTTTGGTTGGTTATTGTGTACGAAATTTTAAAGTTTTTTTTAATATTTTGCTGAATAAAAGAAAAAATATTTTTTAATTAATGCACTTCAGTTTTCAAGTGGTAAATGTTTTCTGTGTATGTGTGTGTGTGTGTAAATTTTTGGGGAAAAAAAGGAGAATTTTTTTTAATATTTTCCCTCATTTATCATCATCTCTGTATGACTGACGCTGAATACAATAGAATACATTGCATACACATGACATGTGTTCATTGTTGATTTTTGATTTCTGATTTCAGAATTCAGTCGGTCCTTCGACAATCAGTTCTGTTGTCAGGGTTGGAAATTTTTGTAACAATAATACAAAGCCACATAGCCACACAGCCACAGCCACAGCCTCAGTGTCTCAGTCGCATTAATACAACAGGATGTTTATTTATGTACTCGGTTATCATTGCAACCATTATTCGATTAACATTCAAACAATATGGTTTTTTTCTTTCTTTCTTGTTTTTCTAACCGGTATTTTTGTTTTGTTTTTGTTGTAAAAACAAACAACCAACTTCAATGCATTTTAAGTGCATGCCTGGCAACACCCCATTTCCCATCAGCCCCTTCTCGCAATCAACCGAACAAATAATGTAATGGAGCTCTAATACAAGTAAGGAAAGAACAAAAAAGGCAAAGGAAGAGAGTGAGGAAGATGAAGAGATAATTAGCGCCAAGGGAATTGTAAATTCAATTCAACTGAAAACGTCCCCAAATAAATAATAAAAAATGGGAGCAGATTTGTTGTTGCGAATTGATAACTACACCCTGCATGTATTGATTACTCCAATCACTTTATTAAAGGGGCTTGGCAGGATCTTCACCGGTACAACCGATAGAGAGAAATGAAAGACGAAAGTCTTGTGAAGTCTTCATGGATATAGTAAACGTTTCTATGCCTTTTAACATAGCGAAAACGAGCGGAATCTTATAAAGCATCACTAGACCTCGCCACACAGTGGATTGAGGGTTTTCGCATTCATATATTAAAAAAGGAACGTAAGACACTACGACACGTAGTCATTTCTATTGTGGGAATTTGTTCCCAGAATTCATAGCAGCCGTTTTCAATGTTTAAAGGTTTAAGGAGGAGGAGGTTTAAAGAAGAAGTTTCCAACGATATACAAAATGCCACAATTAATCATCCTTTAGACCACTTGTTGGGTTGGGCAAATGGTGCATCATTTCGTCTTAAAATTATTGTTGAATATATTCGAACAGAAGATCATAGGAATTGAAGGTTTCTTGCAGATGCAATTTGAAAAATCAGGGATGACTGCTATGCCTCAAGCAGTGATATAAAGAACGTAAATGGTATTGTGCATTGGATATCACGAAAGCAATCAATAAAATATATGAAAAACTATCAAAATTAACTTGGAATGCAAACAAGATGATGAACACTAGGAGTTCCATCAACAGCAGATGGGCGGTTTCCGCCACAAGCATGATAAATCTGCTTAAACTCCAAAGAAGTGTGATCAATACGATTGTCGAGGTCATTTCTATGCATTGCATTATGGGCACACATGCAAGGCGCATTGGTCTTCAACGTCTTGCAAATGATTTCTCCAGAAGCTACAGAGATAAGGAAGAAAAGGATACTGTTGGTTCACCTACTGGGTACATGGCCAGCACTACGTCGAAGGAGAAAAAGACACCACGCACCCCACAGACACCCCTTCTATATACACGACCTAGAGTAACTGCCACGCATTAACATTGGCCGTCAACTACCTCAGTTAATAATGTATTCAGCTGATTAAAATTCATATTCAGCAAACAAAATAATATTTTCTAATATTTATGCGCTATATTAGCTTTTTCTCGGGTCAAAAACGTAATTCAGCTAGCTGAATAAGTAAATAATTATTTTCATACGGAAACAGTTTTAAATTCAGCAAATTAAAATTCTAAAGTACTCAGCTGAATAACTATAAAATAAACAAAAATTACTACACTTACCTATTCAAACAGTCCTTTATTAATAGTTTTCACTTTTGACCTTTTTCTCCTTCACTTGACTTATTTTTTTCCATTCTATTCCTTTTCTCTTTTCTTTTTTGTTATTGTACTACACACAAGTAATTGCTTGTAACTGCAAGTAATATCCTTGAAAGAGATCATCAATCTTTTACTCTTTGTTTTCTTTCTACACTCTCTCTTGTTTAGTGTACGTCTCTTTCTCTTGTTCCCCACTTCGCTCTTTTTTTTTGACTAGTTTTTCCTCTCTTTTTTTTATAATTTCGTGTGCAAACATCAACGGCAGCAGCAGCACTTAATTCAGATGAATAATCTGTGTTTAGTTGTTGCATTTTAGTGGGGCTTGCCTGCGTTTTTATGTTTAATTTTCTTTTTTTTTCCTTCTCCCCCGCCTGCCAAAAACGAAAAACAAGAAAAACAAGTTTTTTAAAGCAATAAAATGTAGAGGAAAACGAAAACACAATAATAAAGCAAGAGGAATTGAGTGGGTTGTTTAAAAAACGGGGTTGCCATATCAAATTTCCTTCGACATACATATGTAATAGTGGAGCAGGATTCCTCATTGAACCAGGATAGATTGGCGTCCCGAAAGAATTTCCGCGCAATGTCCAACTTAGCCGGGGCAAGTGGCATACCCAATTCAATTGAACAGGATTCCGGAATGAGCGCACCAACTCTGGCGAGCTCGTCGGCCCTACAGTTTCCCGGAATGTTACTGTGCACGGGGACCCACACTAGTGAGGCACTGGTGAAACGCACAGAAAGAGGTCGAGACAGCGGCGACATTGCCTAACGAACCTAGAGTTATTCACGAAACCCGATAGAGATCTCATCGCGGCCTGACTATCAGAAAAGACCGAGACGCGAGTGAAAGGAGCACCGTTGACGAGGATCCATTGAGCGGCCCGATAAATTGCCGGCACCTTCGCCTGAAACACGCTGCAGTAGTCCGGCAGACGGAGAGCTTCTATCATTCAGATGATCTCATTGATCTGTTGAGAATGAATACTTGGAATCCAAGAGGATTCATTCGAAGCCCTGAATAGTTCCAGAATTAGGGGAAAATAAAATACTGTGGTACCACAACTGATGCAACAATTAAGCCGGTTACAGTTTCATAACGCCGTAGATATACTTATAGGGTTCTAAAGCAACAGGCTTCGTTGTAAATTTTTCTAATAAAATTTCATAAGCTTCTGAAGTTTATTTCTCATCCGTAAACAAGCAAAATATGAGTCTCGAAGAACCTAAAAGTGATTGTGGAAAAGCCATTGCATCTGGATAAAGTGGATATTTGATGCGTGTTATTATTTGGCGGAGTTATTGGAACGTATACCTCGAAAATGTCACAAGGACAACTGCTACCAACAATTAAGAGCGCTATGGCCATAGGATAAGCGACTTTTTTTGCATGTAATTACAAATTATGGAGTGGAGAGTATGTGGCTTCAACAACATGATGCGATAATTCACGTAAAAAGCATGATTTTGACTGCATGGCCACCAAGATCATGAGATTTTATGCCGTTAGATAACCCTTTATGTTTTATTTAAAACTATTTCAAGCAATTTGTTAAGGTATGGCATCTCTATAATTTCGACTCTACAAAAACACAACAACAAAAACCTCATTTTTCAAAAGTTAGTCAGTAAGTCAAAACTACAAGAGAGTGCCAGCTAGGCACTTGAAGAAAATCGTTTTTAAAAAAAGGAACTAAAAATCATTACACACTACTTTGTATTCCTATTTTATTTTTCTCTCTAGCTCTCTCTCTCTTTTACACACTCTCCGTAGTTTTTACAATTAGTTGTTGGCGTTTTTCTGTTTTCTTTTGTGATAAAAAGGAAATTTTGTTTTTGTTTTTTTTTTTTCTATACGAAGTCATGAAGTTCATTCTCTCACTCTTAGCTACTGTTGTTGTTGTTATAAAAACTTTTTTCTTGTTTTTCGTTTATCAAAATCATGTAATTCTTTTTTTTGTTTTTGTTCTCTTCTTTTTTATTTAGTTTTTGCTGTTTGTTGTTGTTGTTGTTTTTATAATAATAAAGTATTATGGTTGGCGCTGCCAACTGCAGCCGAGACGACGGGAGTATTGCATCCAATGACCTCGAACTTGTGCCGGTTATTCATTTTTAGTTCGTGCTGCACTTTGAAATTTCAAAAAAAAAAAAACCAAAAACGAACAAAATAACAACAACAACATAAAATAGAAGTTTTCTTCTTTTTTTTAATGGTGTGCTCTTTTTCTTTTTAAAGAGGAGTAATACAAAAACAACAGCAGCGAAAAAATATCTGAAATAGTATAGTATTTGCGTGCTTAAAAAACAACAACAACATAGAGTGACAGATTTTCAACACAATAGTTGTGCTGGTTGTTGTTGTTGTTGGTAAAATAAAAAGAGTGCAACACTAAAAGAATTTCAAAGTAAAATAACAATAACAACAACCGTTTTTCTTGTATACAAAATAACCTGTTTTAGTAGTAGTTTAGAACTTAATACATTCATATGTATCCATATATGCATACATGCTCTCATTTTATTCGCTGTAATTAAACATAAACAAACCTATGGATTTGCACATGTGTGTTATCATTACAGTGTGTTAATTTTTCTTATAAGACAGTCATCATGGAATGATAACACAAGACTTGTAAACATTAAATTCAAGGACTCATGGGTAATTCAACAGGCGTTGCAATAAATTTAAACAGCAGGTAATAAAATTAGTTGTGGTCAGTAAATCAAAGCTTGTCCTGCACTAAAAATATAAATTAAATAGAAATACAGTCAAAGGAAAAGGTTTACGTACACCTGAGCACATTCAAACTTTAAAGGCCATAAAACATCTAAGGCATGAAACTCTAGATAATCGAAATAAGTACCGCCACAACCGGAAATTAACCGCCACTAATGTCCTAATTGGTTGTGTATGAAATTGCCTGAGTCTCTTTGTGATATCATTCAAAGAGGTGATGCAATTGTATCCGAGCAAAACCACAATAGTACCATTTGAAGAGAAGAAGAAAACTTCCAAAACAGCAGAATGTTCGACTTCCGTCTTGAGGTAGTATTTCAGACACGGGGGGCATAGTATGTGTGAATAGTGCTATATAGTAAATTAGCATGTACGGCACATACAGAGAGAGTAATTCAAAGAAAGCCAAGCATGTCATAAAGATATGCAGAAGACTGTTGGACAGATTTTGAGAATAATGCACTGAATGTATACCATAATGAACAGGCCGCTGTATATGATTGTGTAGATTAAAGCTATGGTGGCTATGGTCAAAATAATAGAAGAAATCTAACAAGAGATTACAGCAGAATATGCAATTCACAATAAATTTACTGTAGAAAATGCAAGTTATCGACATATTTAGTGTAGAAAATGCAAGTTATCGACATATTTAGTAAAGGAAATGCAAGTTATCGACAAATTTAGCGAAAAAAATGCATGTCATCAACATTTTTACTGTAGAACATGCAAGTCACGGATGAATTCACAGTAGAACATGCAAGTTATCGACAAATTTTGTGAAGAAAATTCATGTCATCAACATATTTAGTGTGGAAAATGCAAGTTATCAACAAATTTTGTGAAAAAAAATTTATTTCATCAACATATTTAGTGTAGAAAATGCAAGTCACGGATGAATTTACAGTAGAAAATGGAAGTTATCGACAAACTTTGTGTAAAAAATGCAAGTCATCAACATATTTACTGTAGAAATTGCAAATCACGGACGAGTTCACTGTAGAAAATGCAAGTTATCGACAAATTTACGGTAAAGAACTGAGAGTAAAATTAGAGCAATTATGGACCTATATACCCCTCTAAGAATGATGGGCTATTCTGTATGCTAATAATTCGAGTAAAAAGAGGAAAATAGGAGTGGAACATGCAAGTCACGGATGAATTCACAGTAGAACATGCAAGTTATCGACAAATTTTGTGTAAAAAATGCAAGTCATCAACATATTTACTGTAGAAACTGCAAGTTATCGACAAATTTTGTGTAAAAAATGCAAGTCATCAACATATTTACTGTAGAAACTGCAAATCACGGACGAATTCACTATAGAAAATGCAAGTGATCGACAAATTTACGATAAAGAACTGAGAGTAACAAAGGTTATTAGAGCAATGATGGGCCTACATACCTCTCTAAGAGTGATGGGAAATAGGAGTGGGACTGTACGAGAGGAATATTCGAAAGCCAAGTGGCGCTGGTTGATCAGCACTTGCTGTTACTCCCATTGATGAAGTTATGATTCCTCAATTAAGTTTGCGATCGATAAAGAGATGCAGAAAGTAGCATTTCAAAAGGCTATCTTATGCCCGATCTCATATTCATGAAATGCCTCTCAAGACTGAACTACTTACTGAACTACTGTTAGATAAACGGATCATTTGGATGCTGTTTTTCAGGTCAAGAGATAATCCCCGCAGCCTAAAAGTTGCATAAGTTTCAAATAAAAACAAAACGAATGACAAAAGTATTCTAAAAAATCCCAAACTGGTACAATGACAAATTCACGGACAGATGAGCTTTTTGTAATAAAAATCCAGTTTCATTTTCAATCACCTCCATCCACCTCCACTCACCTTAAAAAAAAAGTTCTCTTGATTTGCTGCTATTCAATGCTAGCGGCCATAAAAAAACTAAAACTGGCTCTGGCTGTGGCACTGAAACTGTGTGAAAAACAGCGAAAAAAAAGGAATAAAAAGTTCTAAAACGTTAAAAACGGAAGAAAAACGCCAAAACGAAATGAATAAAAGGCACAACGAAAAAAAGAAACAGAAAAAGAGATGCAAACCAACCAACAAAATTTCAGACGAACTTGAAAAGTTCGTTTTTACATTTCAAGTGGAGTTTTGTGCTGCTTTGCAACAAATAAACTGTGGCAAGCGAAATTATACACAGACGTACTCACCAATAGACCGAGAGACATACTATTGAACAGACGGACGTTTACTACTTCTCCCTCACTCCAACACAAACGAATTTTCATAAAGCCCCATGTAAAGTAGAATGAGAATTAGAGAGGAGGCACAGAAATTATGGGGTATTGTTAGTAGTGTTGGGCTTGTGTTGCATGCACCATTTGCTTTATTGGAGTCTTTTCATAAAGGCAATGATGCTACTCTTTAATCAAAACGATATAAGGGTGCAACAGATTTTTTTAAATCCAAACAAAGCCCAATCATCTCAGCCATCACAAGTACTGTACTGGGGAATAGAAAATTTCACAAAACCTGTGACCCTAACGGAACTCGGTATGATGTATGGAGTCAGTACTAATGCCGCTCGAAAATGGGAACAGCTATCTATGCTTTTCCTAAGCTTTCAAGTTATCGCAAGCAAGTTAACATTTGCTCATCACATGACCACTAAAAGAGGAATCACCCACTGTAGGGGTTCTTTAAATTTCGTTCTTGTTTCCTAATACTGAAGCCTAGAAAATGTAATCACCACAGTTGGTTGTATCACCTAAGTACGTGACTTCCAAAGTAAAATTCCAGTATTTTGGACCACCGTAATGGTCACCCCCCCATGCCAAATCCATACAATTTTCAACGCAGTAGCCAAAATATATAAATACGCATGTCACTCATGAAAATTGATGATTGAAAAGTAATGGTTGAATGGTATGAAATTGAATGAATGAATGAATGACTGGTTGATGGAATGAACATTTTAAAACGATTGAAAAATCAAATTGTGAACTCTGCTAACAAAAAAAGGTGGAGGAAATGTGCGGTGCAGATTTTTTTTTTTCATAATGGCAGACGACGGCATCCAATAACAGAGATACACAACGATAAAAGAGATGCAAAGATAAACGCAGGAGATTATTGTTTCACAAGTTCAAAAAATCAATAAATTTGTGGAGTTGCTTACACTAACACCACGTGAGGTGAGATGAGGTGACAAGATTTGCATGAAAATACAAGCAGCATTACTATATGGATAATGTAAGGGGAATTTAAAAAAAAATTCTCCTTAAAGTTTTGGTTTTACCGTGAAGTTTTCAAAGATTTTCAGTTAGAAAACTGGGGAATTGTTCTCTCTATCCACCACACAGCGAAGAACTATTAAGAGAAACCAATATTTTTAGTTTAAAACCTTCGGAAACAGATCCCAGCCGGACTATTGCAGGGCATGTTGCGATGAGGAGGAGTTGGAGACTATCGAACACCTCTTCTGTAACTGCCCAGCCCTTGGTAGGTTGAGGCTGAGGACCCTTGGCAGGGCCTTCTTTGAGAGTTTGAACTCTGTGTCGAGAGCCGACATTAAGGCTCTCCACAGATACATTAGTGGCTTAGGCTGGTTGAGGCGCTAGGGCTTCATCAAGGTAGTCGCGCTCTCCCTTCTTTGTTGGGTCTATGTGACCCCTCCGCTTCCCATTCTCCCTTTCCTATCTCCTCTCCTTTATATCCTATTCCCTCTCTTATCCTTCCTCTTTAAGGACACAACATGGGTCAATTCGACCTCCGGGTATTGTACTTGTCTTAATTGACAAGTACACGTCCTCTAACCTAACCTAAACTTCGGAAATTGTGATTTTTGGAAAATATAAAACGTGACACTCCTATTTCCCAACTCTGCAAAGTTATCGGCAATACAATCGCATAAAAATGGTCTGCCATCGTTAAGAGTTTCCAGTTTAGAAAGTTAGGCCGCTGGGCATTTACACAAGAGGTAAAGAACAATCTGCTTCTCCTCCTCGACTCTACAGCTTCTGCACAAGTCTTTGGACCAACGCATCTCGCATGACTATCTAGAATACGGTGCCCAATAATTCCTTTAATAATTACGCTAAGAGTCCTTCTTTGAGGTTTGAGCAGACTGTACTATCTTGACCGCATCCGCAATCGCTTACACAACATTTACGAAACCCATTACAAATTATGCCTGAAAACCTTTACCTGGCCCCGAAACCATCCGTGAAGGTTTTTACTAAGTCGTTCACGACGCTTAACACGTTCTGTAATCTTAATTCCATTTGCTGTTTTGACTGGAGGCTTTTTCTGCTACCACGGGAGGTAAAAGATCCAAAGGCTAGACCCTGCTCTGCTGGGGCAACACCCCTTGGGGATCTACGTGCCGGTTGTGATTGAAACCCCAATTGCAGGGAAAGCAATGTGATGTTACACTATTAACTGCGTACCGTGATGCGGCAGGGTAACAAAGAGAAAAGTACATGACCAAATATACATATGTCTTCGAATCGGTACTTAGATGTGACATTTCATATGTGGGGGAGCTGTTCAACCGTCCTATTAAGTATTGTGAGGTGGATTTCTGGCACTCACGTTAAATGCAGCGGTTTAATTGATTTCATTTGCCATTATCCAGTCGACCGTCCATAGACGCTGATTAGTGTTATTAGCAGAACTCAGTAAAACGCAGAATGAAAAGGAGTGGGCGTGGCATATCTTCGTAATTGTCTTGTCAAGTTGAGATTAATTGTCCTGCCAACGGATTGCCCTTTGCTGTATTGATTCCACGGCTTGAGATGCTTGCCTATATATATGGGGAAGAAGATAAGGAGGGCCTACATCTGATTCAATTCAGTTGTAAGGTGCTCATTGCAATAGAACAGCATCCCATTTTCCTGAATTGCATTTAAATTTCGACTTAGAAGGTGATTCTTTAAAACCATGTCCGATTTGCAAAGTTAAGCTGCCATTGAAAAATTTCTTTGAGAAACTGTGATAAATTGGATTTCAATTGGAAAATTTGCCACTTGATTGCGGTTCCTTATAAGAGAGATCGTTCTTCTTTCATACCTCATTAATTCCTTGTGGAGTATTCTTCGCCTTATTTGCTTTGGAAATGTTTATGACTTCTAGGAATTGTTTCCACATCACCAGTCTACGTTCCATACCATTCTGCGTTTTTGCGTGTTCTCTCCTCTTCTAATTAAACATTCATTATTATTTATTTGAGTTTTTCGTTTTGACTTGCCTCTTTAATTTATTACTTAAAAGAAATTTAATTAAAAGAAAATATGCTGGCCTTAGTCGAATGCATGGTGATGATCGTGCATGGGATGTTTTTTCAAAATCCGTAGCCAACCAACCAGCCAGCCAGTTTCGCAAGTTATTGGTGGCTTACCAAAGCAAGAACCTCCTTTGAAGTCTGATTCTCTTATGTAAAGTTTCAATTACACGTTGTAACAATTAGCAACATTGTTGCAAGTAACTGCTGCAACTGCCACAAGAAATAAGCAACACACACTATGAATATATGTAGGAAACCATTCCCCCTCACATCGCCAGCCGCCCCTTATATTTCCATTTCGTTTGGCAAGACATTGAAGTGTCATTTGCACGTTTCTAACTATTGTGGAATGATGGCTTGCTGGCTGAATGGCTGGCTGGCTGGTTAGTTGGCATTGCTAAGCGTCTTATACTTCCTTAAAGAAGACGAAAAAGATAAACACGAAGCGAGAGAAGAAGACGAAGCAACAGAGTTATTTAGCCTAAAAGCATTATTTGATTTATAGGCGATTTGGGTGCAGATACTGGGGTACTTAACGATGTGGCATTTAAATTAAAACTGGTAATAAAGACACCATCCAGCAAAACACCATGAAGAGTATGAGAGAGAGCTTCAGTGACGGCATGAGAGTCACTGGTGGAATATTGAAAAAATCCTAAATCATCTTGAATAATGTCAGTGATAAATTTATCATTTGGAATGGCTTCGCATGTCAAATTGACCATGAAATTATTCATGTTGAAGTGTAATAGGATGGAAGAAAGGAACAGGTTGAGGCAATTCTACTACATTGTTGAACTTCTGGAACTCGGTGTGAAGACAACTCGCTGATTTGGAATTGAAGCATAAGGAATTTCATTTCCGTATAATGAACGGATTCCTATTTCGATTTCAGTACTATGATTCCACTGTTGATCTCCTAAATGAGCCATATTGAGCCATAATGAGCCATAAACCTCAAAATTGAATGAATGGTCTTTATATCTCTAGGAAACGCCACTGTGATTGAGCTGAAGGGCGACAGCTATTAAGTATGTTTAGCAAATGTGACAGATGTTTTAAACTTGAATACGAAGAGTGACAGTTGAAGTATATTAAAGAGAGGATACAACACTACTCCGTCAATTTCCAGTGTTTTGGACCAACGAGTGTCTCGATGTTAAGAAAGACTTTTTCATCACAACTTTTATGTATTGCTAGGTAGGATAAGAGAGCCTTGAGAGAATGACTCTTGCGAAGGGCGTAAGACTGTTTAGGACATATGCCACAAGACTTAAACTTGGTTTTGAAATCTACTGATGGAGAAGGTAGAAACCGTGCTCTTTAAGGCGGATATAAGGTCTAAGGTTATGAGGTCTCCTTTTAAAACACAAACCCAGAAGCATTCGGCTTGCCTCAAAGTTGTACCAATTTAGACAGATTGGAAGCGGTAAGTGATATCACGATTACTCGTATTTGACGTTCAGATGCGATTTTCAAATATTAAGAATGTTCAGCTGCTTGGGACATTGCCAGAAGTGTCAGAAATCTACATTGAATGCTATTTTAAAATTCTTAGACAGTTTAGAACTAGACGATTACATGACTAAAGCTTTAAAACAAATTCCATGTTGCAAAACCTAAAGGCAAACTGAACTGCGGCCAACTTCACTCATGTACATATATCTTAAGTATTTGTCATGAATAATCAACGAAAGATAGGGCAAGGAAAGACAAAGTCTTGCCATTGTTTAAACACACAATTGAACCACTAATTAGCAACGCACTGTAAATTGACACTTGGTCGTACAACAAATGGCAGCACATTGTTTCAATAAAACAACGGTGACAACAACAGCAGCATCACGAAGCAGAAGAAAAAGTCTTACCGCAACAGCAACAATAAACAAACAATACTTTATTAAATGAAAAAAAAACAACGCAAAGCAAAGAAATGAGAAGAAAAAGAAGAAAACAAAATGAAAAAACCTGTCAAGAAACATGAATGTTGGCAACACATCATAAATTCTTGCTTGCATTGTTGCAAGAATAAACAATTGCCACAAATAACTAAATGATGTTGCCCGTTGCCCGTTGCCGTTGCTATTGCAATTATAATTGGTTTTGAGGTATGAAATGAAGAATATGTTGTACGTTGTTCAACTTGGATTCTACTCATCTATTTCTTGTAACTCATCTGTTGCCTCTGTCTTTGCCTCTTAACCAGGCATTCATTGTTGCCACATAAAATTGTTGTGCTATTGCCTGGATTTCTTTAGCGGCTCTTAAGTTATGCCCCAGTCGCGTGTATTGAATTGACAATGAACATAAAACAATCAACCAATCAAGTGCTGCGTCATCATCATTGCTGGCCACTACTTTAATCACTTCTTTTCCTCTGCACTTATCGCTTTTAAATGTCACGTCATCACGTGCTGGAACACTTCATAATTGTGAAAGAAATCCAACAGAGGAAGAGAAACACAGTTTAAGGCAGGGAAAACTTAAATATTTACTTGTAACGAGCTCGGGCAAACATGCAAGTTCCATAAAAGCTTTGGATTTTACGGCGTAATAGGTTATGTAAGTAAAAACATAGGGACTCTAAAGTACCAAGAAGGGGGCCTGTTGCCTATCAATACAGATTTGTCTAGCGTCTTTCTTGTGGGCCTTATTCAGCCACGGTAGATTGGCCAGTGTTTCACATAATAATGTATCACAGAAATAATTTGTAGCCCCCCTATCCAAGGCATATCTAGAATCCATTTTACCTTCAGAACTGCTTTCTGTAAGCAGGTTCAAGTTAAATGTTCTTTAGAACTGCTGTATCTTATTCCCTTACAAAGTCTGTTTTCCCTAATTCAATAGAATGGATACATAAGTAGGGGTCATCCCCTTAGGTTTAAGTTAAATGCTCTTTAGAATTGCTGTATCTTATCTTATTCCCTTACAAAGCCTGTTTTCCCTAATTCAATAGAATGTATAAGTAGGGGTCATCCCCTTAGTGTTGAAAATTCAAGTTTAACCACTTAACCAGCATAGTTCTGCAGAAAGAGGAAGCCTCTACACTGTATAAAGTCATAGAGAAGTTATTACAACTCTCGTTTCTTCCAAGCAGAAAATTTGTGGAAGTGTGACTGGACTAGACATGACTGGAAGAGAAACATACAAAGTAAAAATCAATCTCAAGATACCAGATGCCTGGTGTTATTGGATATCTAGTAGATTTTATTCTCTACAGAGAAGACTTTGGGAAATCTATTGCGACTAGACTAGATTTTAATGACATGACCTTTGACCTTTTTATGAATTTTTGTTCTTTCCCTATATTTAGTAGGCAATTGCCAACATTTTACGATAAAAGAAAGCTTAAGCACATGAATTCCACCTTGATTGACGTGACCTTTTGACCTTTTTAAATGAAAATGTAGGAAAACCTTACTTGTGAAAGAGATTTCTAAACCTTTTGAGAAATTTAAGAATTGTAAAGCGTGTAAGAATACTATTTTCTTCATTAACCTTTGACCTTACGTTTGAGGATTAGCTTTGTAAATAAAGGGATTAAAAAATTTGCAATAATTTATGAAAGAAATGGTATAGTAGCTAAAATTTTGGCCTTGAGTGTACTAACAGCCTATTGATTCCTCTATAGGCCTATAATAGCCAGGCAACAGGAATTGGCAATAATTTTTAGCACTTCATCAACTAAAATGTTTGCCAGCAATTCACACACATTTTATGAGTGAATTTTTATGTTCAGAGAAAAGAAAAAAAAAAGAATTCAAAGGCCCAACCGACCAATACACTACGAAACTACGAACAAACAAACGGCTTAACTGATCTGCCATAAGAGAGCAAAAGGAGGAGACCAGAGTAGAGTTTAGGGGGAGGGGGTTACAAAATCAATAGACAACCAAGAAAAATGCTTAAAATATAGGCTTTATAAGCAAACAAAAACAAAAAACACACGTTTTTTATTTAATAAAGTTTGTCTGTCTGTCGGTTCTTGCTGTGTTTACTTTGTTTTGCAAACATTTCTGGTATTCCTGCTGCACTTTGCGGTTTAAGCGTTACCAACTTAAGTACTGCAAGCAGAAGAACAAGAACAAGAAAAACCTGCTATGCTAATACAAGAAGAAATACAACAATAAACCGAAGAAGTTGAAGAAGAGTACTCCACCTTAATCGTTGTGAGCATCTTAGAAATTTTGCCGACAATATGAACCTTGATTAGAGATTTCTTTTTCCCCTCTCCACCTTTATTTATAGTCAACAAGTAACAAACATTACAAAGAAAGAAGAAAAAAAAATAAGCAAATAACAACCACAACACATTATAAAAGAAATCTTTTCCGCTATTCTTCTTATACTCTGCTTAAAACACAACCTTAAAAACGAAATAACAACAACAGTTTTTGTAAAATAAATCTATACAGTATACCCCCGAATGCCCTCCATTTCTCCTTTAAAATATCACGACATTTATTAATTAAGCAATTCTGTCTTTCATTTGTTTTTGCCTACAAATATTATCTCTCTCTAACTCTATTCCATCGATCTTTTTATTGTTGCATTTAGAGTGGAGAGCTGCATACGTCTGTGTATACATATCTTATCTCTTGCTGGACTAAAGTGGTTTGATTGGTTTTTTTTATTGTTTATCTGCTTTTAATAATTATAAATTAAAATATTTATGGTTTTTAAATACGGTTTATAAATAAATAAAATTCATAAAGAACAACAACAACAACA
Source organism: Sarcophaga rosellei (assembly GCA_930367235.1). Taxonomy (NCBI): domain Eukaryota; kingdom Metazoa; phylum Arthropoda; class Insecta; order Diptera; family Sarcophagidae; genus Sarcophaga; species Sarcophaga rosellei. Next base: position 4,830,774 of record OV884020.1, on the reverse strand, counting down.
ATGACACAAAAAAAGAGGAAAAACAAAATCAGCAAATAAATGAAATAGTGGTGCAAAACGAGAAAAATATACAAGAGGTGTAGTGAAAACTTATGCCTTGGAAATCAACATGCAGTCGTGGCCGAGCGGTTAAGGCGTCTGACTAGAAATCAGATTCCCTCTGGGAGCGTAGGTTCGAATCCTACCGACTGCGAAATTTGGAATCTTTTTATTCATAAAATTTATTTTTTTCTTTATTTTAAGTAATCAAATCCAGGGTTTAAATCCCACCAGAGATGAGGACTAATTTTTGTTTTTATTATTTTTTATTATTTTTTTTTTTTATTATTTTTTAATATTTTTTATTATATTTTTATTATTTTTTATTATGTTTTATTATAATTTATTACAATTTATTATTATTTATTATTTTTTATTATTTTTTATTATTTTTTATTATTTTTTATTATTTTTTTTATTATTTTTTTATTATTTTTTATTATTTTTTATTATTTTTTATTATTTTGTATTATTTTGTATTATTTTTTATTATTTTTTATTATTTTTTATTATTTTTATATTCAGAAAAGCAGATTAACCAAGGATCATACACCATCGACAGACACCTAAGCCATCACGTATGCTTGTTGCAATCTCTCAGTTAAGAAATACCAATCACATTTCCTTAGCTTTTTCCAGTCCTCTCTTCCGAGGCGAGCTATGGCTGATATAGTGTTTTTAATCTTCAAAATATTTGAATCTTCTGCTTAAGAAAGCTAGACAATGAATCAAAATGTGCTCCATCATTTTGATGTTTTCCATTTTGGTCTTTAATGCACTGATAGGCATTGGGATATTTAACCTTATGGTATGTAATACTTCATGGCTCTAGTAGTCAAAATATTTGCTTCCTCGTTTCTAATTCCTTCATGATGACTAGATATCCATATAATGCATACCATTCCATGGCTAGAGTAACTGTAAATCGGTTTTTTTACGTTCTTTGATCTCGTATTGCTGCATGTTATTGCTATATTTTATTTATTCATATAACCAACACTCAGGCGATGTCCCCTACTTAAGCACTGCATTACTTTGGAACTAGGTAATTAGTTTATGAGAGAGAGGAAGTGAGGAAAGTGGGCTGTTAGATTTAAAATTCTTTGTATTTAAAGTGATAGGACAAACTTCTTCAGGAAAAGAGTTCAACTGCTATCCACTTGCCAATTGATCAGTCAGGAACGTATGCGCTCATGTACGACACAGGCGTTGTATGAAAAATATGTGATTGTAGGGAAAAGGTCCTTTATTTCCCTTGGGAACACCCCGTTATTTAACAGATAAATTCAGATACGCAGTCAGGGTAGAATAACCTCAAAATAGATATCAGAATACCCGGCTTATATATGGGAGTTATATTCCATTTTCGGATGGACATAAGTATGAACGTAAGCATCTTAAGAAGCTATGGCACTAGAATTCTTCTTTCAATACTTAAAAATAAGCTGATCCTAGCCAACATTGCCTAGAATTTTCATTAACAGAATATCAGGAAATTCTGAATCTTTTTTTTGAAATAACCATGTTCACAGCTGACATGTTTGACACGACATGTATCATTAGGGAGCTCTTCTGAGTTAAACACGTGCCAACATGGTCAAAGTCACCTTTATTAAGAGGTCCAAGCAGACACCTTATACGTTAGGGGGTTAAATTGAAATAGAAGTATAGGGTCATGATTACGTTTTACAAATCGGGTTTATATAAGCAGTCGTGGCCGAGCGGTTAAGGCGTCTGACTAGAAATCAGATTCCCTCTGGGAGCGTAGGTTCGAATCCTACCGACTGCGGAAGGAATACTGTTTTTAATTTTTAAACAAAATATTTTTAATTTTGACAGATTTCCCAAATTAGTTTCTCATCGCTAAGAAACAGAACCGGGAAGTATAGTTGCATTTGTCTTGGAAACAGTATTTCGGTAGTTATCGATTATTTATTTTCAGCGCCTTACACCGTTCATACGCAATGAGTCTACGGCTCTGTGTCAAAGGAGAAGGAAGTATGTACTTGGGTGCTTACTGCATGGATGATCTGGAGGAACTGTCAAGGATAGACATTGGCAGCCTAAATCGCTTCATCAGGAGCTCCGAGTGGTTTTGAGACTAGAGGATAATTGTGGTAGCACAATTGGCCCAATGCGGCCTAAGTGAATCCTTCCAAAATTTTTCTTGGATGGGCAGTCACCTCTACCTACCTACCTACCTACACCGTATTGACATTGGCTATTTCCGCAAGGCGTTTCTCAGAGATTAGACAATAAAATAGCTACAAAATAATGCTGAGAGAGACGACGCACAAAACTGGAACCAATCTTCTAATTGTCCCTTGGTTGGTTGCATATCAGAAAAAAAAAGCCCGAATACCGGACTATTTCCTCTCGCAGTCGGTAGGATTCGAACCTACGCTCCCAGAGGGAATCTGATTTCTAGTCAGACGCCTTAACCGCTCGGCCACGACTGCCTACAAAAGCTCAGACTGCAACATGACATGAAAGATCGGCCGCCAAATGTTAAATTAGACAATAAACCAGATAAACCTCTTAAAATCTGTGGATATTTTGAAGAAACTCTTCTGCATTATTTTTGTAGAGATTTTAGATCCAAAGATATTGCGGGGTATGGCATAAATTATTAAAACAGTTGCCGCCAATTGCAGCGGCAATTAGAAGTAAACTGTGTAGTAATTCTTTAGACTGATAGGGATGGGGAAAAGTTTGATTTTAACACATACACTTGCAGTGAATTTTCCAAGAAAAAAGGAACGAGACTTTTCGCAGTCGGTAGGATTCGAACCTACGCTCCCAGAGGGAATCTGATTTCTAGTCAGACGCCTTAACCGCTCGGCCACGACTGCTTATTGGGCATGGCGTTTTCAAGAAGCATTCAAAAGCTACAAACTAAAAGCGAAATATTTTTGCCCTTCAAATTTTAGAAACTTTTAAAAAATTCAATAATATGGGGCCTTTATAGTTTCCTTCACATTGCAAGGTATGATTCTTCAATACCAGCGGTATACGAAATTTGAATTCGTAGAACGAGGCCTTTGCAAGCAGTCGTGGCCGAGCGGTTAAGGCGTCTGACTAGAAATCAGATTCCCTCTGGGAGCGTAGGTTCAAGTCCTACCGACTGCGTAAGAAAGACGAACCCATAATTTGTTTGCCTTCGTATTTTATTGCATGTTTCATAACGTTATCAATTTTATGAATTGAAATAGGGGCCGCCCCTGTAATTTGTATTTTTAAATCCTTTGGGAATATTATTCAAAATTATGTCTTTAATTATATCCTGGTAACAATAGAATTTTTATTTTAAAGTTCAAGGACATCAAGTGCAGTCGTGGCCGAGTGGTTAAGGCGTCTGACTCGAAATCAGATTCCCTCTGGGAGCGTAGGTTCAAGTCCTACCGACTGCGTTCATATGACGCTCTATGACTTTTGCCTTATTTTAATCTATATTTTATGAATTGTATAATAGAAGCCGCCTCTGATTTCTAAACTGCAGCTGAATGAGATACAGACAGCAATTGAATATTTAATGGGATAGGAAAGTAGAAAGAGCTCCAAGGGTTTTTGTTTCTGCTAAATAGCCGGGAAAATATTTTACATCAAATTCACCAAATTGGAGTTATGCTAGGTACAGCTAATGGCTGTAGTTTAAATTTTTAAGTCCTCTGGAATTATTATTCAAAATCATGTCTTGTCTTAGAAGTCCTTTAATTATATCCTGTCAATTATTGAATTTTTATTTTAAAGTTCAAGGATATCAAGTGCAGTCGTGGCCGAGTGGTTAAGGCGTCTGACTCGAAATCAGATTCCCTCTGGGAGCGTAGGTTCGAATCCTACCGACTGCGTGGGAACCACCTTCTTTATTTTGATAACTTTAACGATCAACGGGTCATTTCAAAATCCTTGAATCAAAACGTATGGAAACACTATATTCAATAATCTTTAAAAAGTGTCTGGGGCCTTTAGATATGTTACCACAATGCTATTTTACTGTATTTACATGAGCTAACAAGAGGAGTTAGTACCTGTGATCTAAACATTACGGGCACACTATATGCAGTCGTGGCCGAGCGGTTAAGGCGTCTGACTAGAAATCAGATTCCCTCTGGGAGCGTAGGTTCGAATCCTACCGACTGCGGTAAAGGTTCAATATTTTATAGATAATGAACAAAGAACTAGTCCCAACGTTGGCGGCGGCGCTTTAATTTAAACTTTTAAAATTGAAGCTGAAATTGACGATTATCTCTTAATTAGGGGCTAAATGGGGTCAACTCTTTCTCTATTTCGCAAATTTCTATTGAAGGTTAAGGTGGTCGATTCTAAGTACATATTTTATAAGTATATATTTGCATACAACGTACATATCAAATGAAAACTATTTTTAATCCTACACAGTAAACAAAGAGCGGCACAGACCCCTACTACTTTCTTATACTCATCTGCACGTGTCTAAGGCTTCTTGAATTCTTTTGAGAGAGCAGAAGGTAAACGAAATATAAGAGCACCTTCATTGAATCCTCTTCATAAGACTTTGACGTCCATATTCCTATTCAAAATGTGAATAATATTAACCCCTTCCGGGGTCTATAAGACTGACGGATTTACAAATTCGAAAACTTATCTAAAAATAGGTGAATAAGTGAATGGGTTTTAAGCAAAATTTTTGATTGTAAGTTGTCACTTTATAAGCAGTCGTGGCCGAGCGGTTAAGGCGTCTGACTAGAAATCAGATTCCCTCTGGGAGCGTAGGTTCGAATCCTACCGACTGCGAAAACAATCGCTTTTTTGATTTAAACACACAACGGACTTGCTAAAAAAAGCTTAGTATAGTCGTGTTTCAGGCTTGTTGCTGCTTCTCTGCTTCAGCAGAATGAATGCATTGGATCTGGGGTTAGGTTGGTTTGATAGGATTCAAAATAATAAATGACATAAAATGAGTAATAAAAGACAACAGAGAGCTTCAATCCAAGGAAATCAGAACTTCACTGCGAATATAAATGTTTAGCTTAGGCTGGCTGCGTCCTAGTTTTATTTTATAAAAAGTTCCAACGTTTCTAAGGTTTTAGCTGGTGCAGCAAGAGTTTATTTTTGCACTTTTCTGTGCGGGGTTGTAAATGTCTATAGAGCTCTCGAACTTTTTAATTTTCTATGAAAAAAGGTTATGCGAAGTTTAATACGTCTAAAATTAACATCTGCGTATTAAAAAATCAATTTTTGACTGACGAGCGGTTAAGGCGTCTGACTAGAAATCAGATTCCCTCTGGGAGCGTAGGTTCGAATCCTACCGACTGCGAAAGATCAATATTTTAAAACCCAATTACTAAGGGGATAGGATCTGATAGATTCTCTAAATATTTAGATATTAAAAGTTTTCCACACAATCTTTTTTTCATTATTTTTGTTCCAACAACAGGATACACATTTCGAGAAATTTGGCTAATAAATGTCCTTTTTTGCGATTCTTAAATTTAATAATAAATTAATTGAACAATTTCAATTATACTTACTCTGACAGGGATATGATATAGCAGTCGTGGCCGAGTGGTTAAGGCGTCTGACTCGAAATCAGATTCCCTCTGGGAGCGTAGGTTCGAATCCTACCGGCTGCGTTCCATGTTAATTTTTTGGAAAGTATGTGAGATGATTTTGAAAAATGATGAAAGTAAAGCCAAGCCTGAAAAGTGAAAAGTTCCAAATTATTTTATTGTCTAGCAATGAAATAAGTGCTAGTGGGCCCCATCAATCGCAATACAAATCAAAAGTTTTCTTACAAAATACGTGTCAAATATTTTTAAAAATTTGCACAGCTTTTCATTAAAAGACCAGTTCTTGAATAAGCAACACAATCAGGGGGATTAGTCGTAGAAAAATATGAAGACTAGCAGCTGTAAACAATATTTTGGTTTTCATATCCTTCTCATAATTAAGTCCCTGTGAATAAAGCGAATGCACAAAGATGTATGTGGCGTCATTGAAGTGTGTGTGGTGTGTATTACAACACTTCAGTCAACATGTCATGCTTTATGCCACGTGACAAATGCCTTTTCACTCTTTCTCTCTCCTTCCCTTCCTTGCAATTAAATTTAAAAGAAAAAATGCTACCAAACGATACCAAACACTTTGATGCCTTTTTCCAGTATTTAAAAGGCCGGGTTAATGGCTTTTAATTAAAGCAACAAGAAAATTTGTTAATAATTAATTACGGGGAAGAAGGCGGCCAATTTGGAGAGATTTTCATGCAAAACATCAAATTGATTACAGATTCTCAGAAGAATATTGGAAGCATTATTGACCTAACAGTCTATGAAGTCAAAACGAAGTATAAAATGTTAATAACAAGGGATATGTGACGTAACGAATCCCAAGCTATGATACCTTCGATGAATGATTTAACTTTGCTCAGCCTTTAGCAGGAACTAAGTGCTAAGGCGGGCCCCAGATCTGACAAGCGGGTTATTCAAGTCAATTATGTAAAGTAAGTACGTATAGGAGGGGGATTTTTTATATATTTAAACAAATTGATTACATATTCAGTTACTTTTTATGTTTAAATTAAAAAAAATGTTTTGTTTTCTTGTAATTTTTTTTTCTGATTTATTTCTTAATCATGTTTCATGTTGAAATCCTAATTCACACACTTCACTTCTTGATGGTAGAAAAATAAATCATTCCACTGCCTGTTCGTGTTAAACAACAATAAAATTATGAAATTATACACCGGCAGTCAAAACGTTTGTTAAAAAAAACTGTTTTTTTTCTTCTTTTTCTTCTGTTGTTTTCTTAATTATTTATTCTTAAGAAATAAGAAAAAAAAAAGAAAAAAAAATTAATTCCAATTTAGTCAGTTACTCAGTCTAATTACCAGTTGCCAAACGGATAAGACAAGCAGCAAGCAGCAAAGCAAGCGCTCAAGTATGAAAATAAAAAAAAATCTGAAGGAAAAAAAATATTTAAAAAAAATCTCTTTCCTCGCAGTCGGTAGGATTCGAACCTACGCTCCCAGAGGGAATCTGATTTCTAGTCAGACGCCTTAACCGCTCGGCCACGACTGCTTGTTATCATCTCAATACAAGATTGAAACACGTATTTTAAAGTGTTGCCATAAGTAAGCTTTATGTGTGCATTTAAATGTGCAAAAATCCTGACAGATAACAGTGTGGTTTATAAAACTAGCAGCATACATATTTTATTTGTTTTGCTTTTTTTTATGATAATTTTTGTAATGATATCATATCGTATAATTAAAGGCAACACATCATAAACACATCGTTAATACTATTGCAACAAAAACAAACAAAAAAAAGAATAATTAAGACAAGAAGAAGAACAAGAGCAGAAGAAACATAATAATAATGAGTGCAACAACAGCTATCTGTTGCAAGTTGTAATTACGTTTTGTTTTTAAATGCCACTTAATGTTCTTAATGTTGTATGTATTGCATGTTACTTTATACGCAGCCACCCATTACTGACGCAATCACCGCTTATATATGTAACAAGTACCGCTGATCTACAAAGCTTAAATACACTCCAGAGTAACACGCTTGAGAAAGAAAAAAAAAGGGGGCAATGATAATTTCAAATGAAAAAGAGAGGGGAGGGGGACATACGAGGACTGTCCCAAATAAGGGGTGATTTTTTAAGAGCTATAGGAAAATTAAAAAAAAAAAAAAAAAACATAAAATTCAGAAAAATGCATGAAATCTTTATTTGAATCGATACGGTCGGGTCGATATAATTCAATGTTTGAAGATTATTTCATGCAAATGCTGACCGCGACTGCGCCTCAAATGGTCCATACTCTTTCCAACATTTCGGCCGGTATCTCACGAATAAATGCTTCAATATTGGCTTCCAATGCGACAATTGAAGCGGGCTTGTCTGTATAGACATGAGCTTTAACATAGCCCCACACAAAAAATAGTCTAAAGGCGTTAAATCACACGATCTAGGCGGCCAATTGACCGGTCCCGAACGTGAAATAAAATGTTCACCGAACTCGCCTCTCAATAAGTCCATTATTACGCGTGCTGTGTAGCATGTGGCACCGTCTTGTTGAAACCACATGTCATGCAAGTCAAGCTCTTGCATTTTGGGTAAAAAAAAAAGTTGGATATCATCTCACGGTAGCGCTCACCATTCACAGTTACGTTACGATTCGCAGCATCTTTGAAGAAGTACGGTCCAATGAAGCCACCAGCCGCCCATAAACCGCACCAAACTGTGACTGCATTGGTAGCTTTTGCAATGCTTCTGACTGATCTTCACTCCAAAATCGACAAGTCTGCTTATTTACGTATCCATTGAGCCAAAAATGAGCTTTGTCGCTGAACACAATTTTTCGATAAAGAAGTGGATCTTCGGCCAACTTTCCAAGAGCCCATTCACCAAAAATTCTGCGTTGCGGTCGGCTTCAATTCTTAAATTATAGACCAAACTGAAGATGTTTGACAGTGTTTGACAAAACACGAAACGTGCGTGAGCTGTTTAAACCAGTGTTGCCAAAAAGATAATAGCTAAAAAATCACCCGTTACAATCACTTTGTTTCTCAACTTAAAATTCCCTTTAGATCGCTACAGTTTTCCTAAGCTTCGCAGCTCTATAGGTTTACTCTTAAGCTCTGATTGTGGAACACAACTTCTGTAAATCTTCAAGGGCTTCTGTCTCCGCTCCGTGGGTACTTTCGTAGATAATGTTCCTTAAGCAGCTGCTCACTTCACTGGTACGCAATGCCATTCCGCTGTTAGGATCCTCGTTATCATTCTGCTTTTCAGGGGATTTAGTCTTCCAAATCTTGGCATTATCCTCACTATAAGATTCCGAGTCAAGGATGCTTATTCGCTGATCAATTTTACGTTTCCCTTACAGGGTTTTGGGGGCATTTGACTTTGACAATGCATTGGTTTGGGTGCTTTTGGTTTTTACCCGGAGTTAGATTCGAGCAATAGGGGGAGGGCTAAGGGATAAGGACCGCTATTTTATACTCTGTTTTGTTGCAATAGTTCATTGTACACAAAATAAATTTTTTTGGACTGTGAATGCCTATTAAACTGTGAATTAAAAATAAACGATCGTTGCTAGAGCTCATTAACATGCAACAGTGGATCTAAGCTGCAGCAATAACCACAACAACTACAACCACAATATGATCATAAAGCCGGTTAACGATGATGATCTTCATGATGATGATGATTATGATGATGGTTTTTAAGTTGGTCGGTAGGTTGTTGAAGACACCCGGCACGTACAAACGTTAATTCCCTTCTGTTCATTTCACCATGCATAGACAGACAGACCAGCTTAAGCGAATGCATTGCTTGCAAATGTAGCGGCGCGCATGTGCACATACATACATATCTGATGGGGAAACACACATTAGCCTGGCTTGGTTATAAAAATGTTTTGTTTGTGTTGTTTGCTGTTTAAACTTTTTCAAGGTTAATCGTACGAAATCGTACGGCGGTTACTTCAAGTTTTTTTACGATTTTTTTCTGCGTTTTTTTTCTCTCTTCTTTTATTTTTACGACCTGTCATCAATTACAAATACGGTTGGGGTCTTCTATTTTTATTTAATTGCTGCTGCTGCTGTTACCATACCAACAAACAGTAGTTGAAACTGCAAAAATTTTTATTTCCAAATGAAAGCGAAAAGAAGCTTAAAAAGAAATTGGTTTTCTTAAATCGCCGTAACAAATTAGTTTTAGAGTAACAGAGAGTAGAGAATAGGAGTAGAAATCCTATTCTATTCTGCCCCATTACTGACCATTCCCAATGCCGCATAAAAAACAACAGAAGACCAGAGGAAAAAAGGAATACAAAAATTAAAACAAATAAATAAAGGCGTTCATTTGTTTTACAAAAATTATTGAAGCATAACTAGGCAATGACCCCTTTACCAATGAAGCGCATTTAGTTCAGGCCACTCAATAGAATATCGCATACACTTGCAGTACGAATATGACTCTACGCTCTCTCTCTCCCTCTCTTGCACTTACTGTGTACCACATTTTAAGAACAGCAAGAAAGAAAACATTGCCTTGATAACAACAGTATAAAAACAAAAACAAAAAAAAAAAACCGATAACAACAATGATTTTGATTGTGGCAGTAAAATAACAATACAAACACAAATAAATCGATTTTTTTTGTTATCATTTGCAATAAAATGTCTTCCTTATACACGAATGGAAAGCATCTGGGAGTTATTTGGATGCAAAACTATTTTGGAGGGCTAACATAATAGAGAGGGTGTACAGGGATTTACACCTAAAAAAGGACAAGGTTTGGCCAGTGGCGTATTGGCTCTATCGGGCAGTGATGTGGTCGCTGACTGCTTGATAAAGTGACCAGGCAAACAAATGTTCCTATCATCTGTAGCTATGCTATGTTGACTCCACTTTGACCTTCAATTGCAGTTCACTTTTGGTACAAGCTGGACTATACTAAGGATCTGCTGCAATACTGGGACAACTACGTTTAGACTGGCTAGTGGTTTCCACTAATTTTTTCGATAGGAGGTTAAATTTTCAGATTCCAACCAGAAATCTTTTGTTTAAAGATCCCAAGATTTCCGGTGAGGCCGGAATATAGAATATGAATATAGACTAAGAGATCTGAGTGCTAGATAATCCTGACATCTGCTGAGTTCTCCAGGAGGTTTTCATGACCATATTGAAGGCGGCGCAATGCTTATTGGCGGAAGAAGGTAGGTAGGTAGAGGTGGCTCCTCATCCAAGAAAAATTTTGGAATGACTCACTTAGGCCGCATTGGGCCCATTGTGCTACCACTGTTATCCGCTATCCCCTAGTCTCAAAACCACACTTTGGCAGTATAAATCCAAAGTCAATACTTGACAGCTCCTCCAGATCATCCATGTAGTAAGTACCCAAGTACTTCCTTCTCCTTTGGCACAGAGCCGGACATGTACCTAGGAGGTGTGGGATAGTCTCCTCTTCTTCCTCATCTCTGCAGCTTCTGCAAGGTTAGCAAGGTGTCCAAGGCCAATGAGCCTTGCATGCTTACCCATAATACAATGCCCCGTAATGACGCCGACCACTTCACTGAGCGCGTCTCTTTGGAGTTTAAGTACTCATTGTGCGCCCTTCATCTAGCCTTGACCACATTTTGCGAGCCGTTCTACCCATGTCCGAGGCCGCCCATCTGTCGTTGACGGAATCGACGATTGCATTATCAATTATGAGCTTGCAGGTCCTTATAGAGATGCCCAGATTGGAGAATTCATCGGAGAGTTCGATGGTCGTGCCCCGCCTGGCACGTTCATCGGCGCTGCAGTGACCAGGAATACCACTGTGCCTCGGTACCCATACGATATAGATATCATATCGTTCCGCTATCTTTTCGAGATATCTGCGACAGCCGTACACCGTCTTAGAGTTCTTGGGGGAAGAAACTTTCTCTAAAAATCTCATAATTTACACTTGCGAACAACAACTCACAACATCCGTCACATTCGATAGGAGATATAACTTCAAAATTGTTTTAGGATCTTCTGGTCTAAAGATTTAGTATTCCAATACACAGGAATAGCGTCAAAAATTGCATTGCAGGGCTAGTTCAGAGGTAACCATCTCCTATGTGTTACAGGGTATACATGTTGAGATTGTCTCCGATAAACTGGGGCACCCAAATGCGTTTTTACATTGGGGAAATTCTTATTTTAAAATAATTTTTAAAAGTATGGGTTATCGATAACTTATCGATAACTTATATAGGGTTATCGATAATTATTATGAAAATAAAAACGTTCAAAACTAAAATGTGAAGCCTCGATAACCCTCGATAAGTTATCGATAATTGTTATGAAAATAAAAACGTTCAAAACTAAAATGTGAAGCGAATTTATCACTAAAGCAACGACTTGAAATCGATTCCCACCAATGTCCGTCTTTTCTTGTTACTCACTGTACCGAGTATATTAAATGCCTCAGTTACTCATTGTATGCAGTAAAACACTTGCACTTCGTTTAGGGAATTGTTGTTGATTCATTTTTTTCTTCTTTATTTTTTGCTTCTTTTTTTTGTTGTTGGATGGAATCAACAGAAAGACAAAATAAAGAAATCGATGCTGATGATGATAGAGATTGACGACGATGACGATCGTGATCGCAATGCGCTGGCGCTGGTCACCAGGGGCTACATGAGAAAGGGGGGGCAAAGTAATATACAATGCATTACAATACGTTTTTCATTGTTATTGCTGATGTTGATGGTGTTGTTGTTGTCGTTGTTGTAACGTATTCGTATTGTGAATTCATTGATCGTTCATTGACTTGACATTTTTTGTACGTTTATGCTTTTTAAGGTTTTGATTATTTTAGCAACAACAACAACAAAAATAACAAAAAAAAATAAATTTAAAAAAATGATTTCTACATAAAGAATCATTATCAGAGTGTGAGTATGCCAAGTAAATATTGGAAAAGGCATATGCAATGTAGAATGATTAAATAGGCTACAGACCGGAGAGACTTTGATGGGGAGATATTCTTTTTATTTTTTAAAGCTGTTTTAGATTTAAATTCTGAATTATGTTCGTGCCTAGGTTACGAAACCTTTAGTTAAATATTATTATTATTGATACATAGAGACTCTTCTAAATGCTTAGTATAGGGTATTCAAAAGCAATCCATTCGCACTTTGTATACCAAAACACTGTATTTTTTATTGCTCTCTAGGGAGTGTTGACAACAAAGATAATAAAAAAAAAAAGAAAGAAAACAAGAGGAGAAGAATTTTTAGTTTAACAAGTTTTAATTTATGAGCGCATGTGACTGACTGACTGACTCAATTTGAATTGAGTTTTTGCAAAAAAAAAACAAAAACGAAAAATTCAAAAAGCAGAGACAATTTGTTGCAAGTCAATGACCGTTGTCGAGAAGGTGAAATATTTAAAATTGATTACAATTAATCGATAAAAATTAAAAGAAAATATTACTTTAGCATTTCATTCATATTCATACATTCATAGTTTTTTAACGAAAAACTTTTTATAATTTTTAAAAGAGAATTTATAAGTTATCGATAACAATTTGTAATGAAATTGAGATTTTTTTAGTTTTGTTTTACTTCCGAAAAAGTAAAATAAAATTCTTCATAATTTACCCACAAATTTATCTAAAATTATACAGTTATCGATAACAAATACAAATGAAAACGAATCAAAATTATGAAGCTATCACTCTATACAGTGTCTTTATGAAAAATAAAAATTAAATTAATCACAAACTTATCAAAAATTGTATCCAAAATTGTAAAGTTATCGATAACAATTACAAATTGAAACGAATCAAAATTATGAAGTATACTCTGTCTTTATGAAAAATAAAAATTAAATTAATCACAAACTTATCGAAAAATTGTATCATAAATTGTAAAGTTATCGATAACAAATACAAATGAAAACGAATCAAAATTATAAAGCTATCGCTCTATACTCTATGTCTTTATGAAAAATAAAAATTAAATTCATCACAAACTTATCGAAAAATTTTATCATAAATTGTAAAGTTATCGATAACAATTAGATATGAAAATTAAATTAAAAATCTAAATTATGAAACTATCGTTACTATTCAATGATTAAGTTAGGTTAGGTAAAATGGCGGAACCCACTTAGGCACCGACATGTTACAAGGCATAGGTTTCCAACTGCTTCAGTTAGCTTGGATATTATCAACCAATCCAATTTGCAGCAAGAGTAGTACATGCAATATTGCAAGACTCTGCTGGACATCAAGACAACTGACTGACAACTCCTTAAGTCACATAACCATCCGACGTAGAATAACGATTTTTACTGGCCACTGTCCTTCCGATAGGCATGCCGAAAGACTTGACATTTATTCAAACGACTTCTGCAGGAGCTGTGAATCTGAGGAGGGGGAAAATCTGTCTTTCACCTCATATGACAGGGCAAGCTCTTGTGGCAAAGACACGAAGGTTATTGACACTAACTGACGTTCTGTGACCGAGCATGATTTATTTTGAACTAGGGTTGTTTTGCCCTAGGAAATGTTTGATACACGGATAGAATTGATTGTGGTATCATGTTCCCCTAAGCATGATGGCTAACTAACCTAACGAAATTCGTGAATACGTGACCAAAGTTTACTATGTTGGAGTTGTGAGATGATTGATCGATGCAAGATATCGATAACCGAAGTTTAAAGATATAATTGACGAACACACCCCGTCTGACAAACTGTGCAGTTGTTAGGACATCAGAAAGGTTAAGTCTTGTACACATTTTCATCTTCTCAGTCTTTTCAATCTTTTTAGAAGGTATTCAAATCCAATCGTCCCTCCGAAGCTCATAATAGGTATCAAATAATCCCTTCATAGCTCCAAGATCGGCCCACTTTCCCTAGGATGGTGCCGTAACTTTGGTCTGGGTTTGTTTTCATTCAGACTGGCCTGAGAGGAGTGTAACTTATGGATAAAACTATAACCAGACAGTTGAGTTTTTGCTCCATCTTCAGATTAGTGATGTGGAAGCTGGTGTCAACCGTCGCCTACTACACCAGGCAGGGATTGGTTTGTGACTGCGGTATATATCTCACAAATACACTTCTACTACGACTTAGAGGCTAGATTTTATATAATAAATTACGTTATCTTTTTGTTTTTATGAAATATTTAAAATTATCTATATTACGAAATAAAAGTCGATAATTATTCTCATTTTTACAGGATCATATCTTTATCGTTTCGTATCTTTTAATTAAAAATTTTATTTAAATTTTATTATTTTATTTTATAAATAAAATAAGTATGTGTACGTTTAAACACTAAAAGATTCTCTATTCAAGGCAGTATATCTAGTAGAGATCACAAATTTTTTTTTTTTTGCTTTTTAAACTTAGTTAAGCGCTATAAAAGCAAGAGGAGCAAGAGAAGTAGTGTATGTCACAGCATGATCTTTTGGAGTATGCACAAGAAGAAGAAGAACAACAACAACAACTAATACCAGCCCAAAATATAAAGAAATTGGCAAATAAAACCTGAGAGCTGCTGGCAAAAATGGTGTTCGAAAACCAACAAAAATAAAAAGAAAAATAAAAGAAGCAGCACAAGTACAGTCACGCCAATCGTTTTATTTTATTTTTATTGCCATTTTTTTAAGATTCTTTTTATGTTGTCCCCCTTTCTTCTTTCGCCTTTTTTTCTGGTTGTATAGCCAAAAGCTAAAATAGGATACGCTGTTGATATTGTATGAAGAAAAAATCGGGGTCATTCCATAATTAGTGGAAAAATAACACATTTTTTTTGTTATTTTATTGGTTTGTAGGAAAATATAAACAATCAATAAATATACTATAGAGAATTTTATATATTCTATCAATATTTCTTTTCTATTGATATATTTATATTTGTTTGAAATTGGTAGTTATCGATTATAGAATTTTTTTTTAATAATTTAAATTCCATGGAAAATTTTCATTTTTTTTCGTATATAAGAATCTATGGATATTTCTTTCAAAACCAAAAATTATCGATAACTTTCTATATTAAATTTTCTGTACTGATAACTCTACACTAGCGACAGTTTTTTCATTTAACCAGAAGTTATCGACAGAAAATTCAAAGTTATCGATATTTTTCTGTAGGAAATTAAAAGTAATGGAAAATGAAAAGTAATTAAAAATTAAATATAATCAATAATTTTCTAAACGCATTTATCGAAACATTTTATAGAATACGAACAGTTAATGAAAATTTCCTATGGAAAACATTAAGTTATTGCAACTTTTTATGGAAAAATCACAGTTATCGATAGTTTCCTAAAGACAATTAAAAGTTATCGAAAACGTTCTATAGAAAATTCGGTTATCGAAAATTTTCTATAAAAAATACGCAGCTATCGAAATTTTTCACAGTTGTCGGTATATATATTTTTTTAGCTCACAGTTATGGATAATTTTCCATAAGAAATTAAAAGTTATCGAAAATTTTATATAGAAATTTTAGTTATAGAAACATTTTTGTAGCAAATTCAAAGTTATCGAAAACTTTTTAAAGTTATGTATGTGTGATAATGCTATTCTGTTGATAGTTTTTCCTTTATTCTATTCTATTAAATTATTTTCAAACAAAAGTTATCGATAACTTTTCGTAAAAAAAAATTGTTACATCTGAAGTTATCGAAAACTTTTCAAAGAAATTTCTATTCTTTCAAGAATTTTGTTTCTAACTAGAAGTTATCGATAAGTTTTGTAGGAAACTTTTTTTTATTTCTTAATATTTCTATTGTTATATCTGAAGTTATCGAAAACTTTTCAAAGAAATTTCGATTCTTTCAAAAAAAAAATTTTTCTAACTAGAAGTTATCGACAAGTTTTGTAGGAAACATTTTTTATTTCTTAATATTTCTATTGTAATATTTTAACGTTCTGACATTTCTATTCTTCCTATGCATGCCTGATTTTTGTTACTTTTCTGTGTAAAACTCTCCATCCAAAGTACTAAAATACGTTCCTAGACAGACACACAGTCTATAACCAATTGTACGTCCATCCATACGTCTGTGATCATGATGATGATGATGATAACGATGTTGCAATAAGATTTTTAGGCGCACTGCCATAAAAATAAAACGAAATACTGCCTGCCTACAAACGTATATTCATTCCGTGGATCCTCTAGAGTAAACAGATATGTGATAGCGTGTATGTGTGTATACACTTGTGTGTGAAAAATAACCATAAAGGAGGAGTACATGAGTAGAGTGATCCTGCAAAATAGTAGACAATAAAACTCAATTCAATTCTATTCAATTCCATGCCATTGCTATACAATTCGATTCAATTTAACTGTGTTGTCTGTGGCTTTAGCTCTTCTTATGGCCACATAAAACGTATACAAATTTACAACAACAACTAACCAGAGTCCCAGCAGCTAGAATGAATCCACGTTTCTGCTATGCTGGTTGCATTTGGTAGCTTAATGCGATTTTTTTAGCGATCGTTAAGTGCGTCATTAATTTAAGCAGCAGCAGCAACAGCAACATCAGCAGCAGCAGTTTTGTGTGCCTTAAATACTAAATAATCCCCTGGATTGCTATGTGCTCAAACCAGTGGCTGGTGGCCATCCCGTTCAGTGTTCTTTCTTTGTTTTTTTTTTTATGTTTTTGGCATGAATACGAATGATTTGTTCGTTACGAATTCAGGTGTTTAAGGAATGTTGGCGTGTTTTTTTCTTTTTTTCTTTCTTTGCTTTTATTAGTCGTATGGGCCGCTACGTTAGGAAGCGTTTTGCAATAAAACTGGCGATATGGCGTGCCATGATGGAAATATAAAATATTTTAAAACTTTTCTTCTTCTTCTACTACTTCTTCTTCTTTTTAAATAAATTAATTGAAAACAATTAGTTAAACACTGACTTGTTGGAATTTCTTATTTAAACGTTGGCAGTAACATCAATTCGTTTTAATTGTTTGATTATCTTGAAGAGATCACCATCATCGTCATCGAAGGGAAATTGAAAATAAAGTCATTAGTTTCGTCAATGTAAGATTTTATCACTCGCTTCTTAACTTATATTTTCCATTAATTTAATTTAATTTACTTTTCTTTTAGTTACTCGATAACTTTTTATAGATATGTATTTTTAGTTTTGCCACATTTGTATTTAAAACAAGAGTTATCGATAGGTCTTTATATAAGCAATCTATTTCTATATCTTGTGTATTCTAATCCATAACTTTTTATAGGAATTTTAATTCTGTTAACATTTTTATTTTCACTCAGAAGTTATCGATAATTTTTTATAGAAATTTATAGTTTTCAACATTTTTTTAGCCAGCAATATGTCGATTACTTCTTCTATAGTTCTTACACTTCGATAATTTTCAATTTTCTACAAATAGTTTTCGATAACAATTTATTTTCCTATAGAAAATATTTTGATAACTACAGGCTTTCTATAAAAATTTATTCGATAACTTCTAATTATCTAAAGATAGTACTGCAATTTTATTACAAGAAATCTAATAACATAAAATTATCTACAGAAGATATATCGATTACATTTTCGAAAACTTGCAAGTACAAATTTTCTATAAAAAAATATTCATACTCAATCTATTCGATAACTTCATATAAAACATTTCTCGATACGTCATGATTTTCTATAGTAAATAGTGCAATAGCTTAGAGACTGTGGCAACTACATTTTCAATAAAGTATAAATATAGTTTTTATATAAACGAATGAATTTTATGTCTTCGATAACTCTTAATTTTCTCTAAGAAATTTTCTATAAAAAATTGTTCGATAATTTATTTTTATAGAAAATATGATTTGATAGGTCCGATAATTTAAAATAATTTATAGAAAATATTTCGATTAGCATTTTCTGTCAAGTACATATAATTCTAAATTTGATATGAAAAATATTCTAATTCTTGTGCTTCGATAACACACTATTTTCGATATGATGTACAGAAAATACTGAAATAATTCATGGCATTCTTAGGAAAATATTCCGTACACTAATAATCTTCTTTAAAACATTTTCGATAACTGCGATACTAATAATATATCGATTACATTTTCGATAACTCAAAAATATAAATTTTTTTACATAAAAAACTACGTTAATTGTACTTTTCTATGGAAAATGTTTGCCTTTTGCTTCTTCTATCCTTTATTCAAAATCTTTTTATGATCCCTGGGTGAAAGTGTAATAAATAATCTGATGCTTATGAAATATTTTTAAAACCTTTTCTGTCTACACTGCATAGTTTTCATGCAATTTTTATAATTTTTTTAAATATTATATTCAATTTAAAAATTTACTACCGTAACTAATCCAGTCATATTTGGGATTTTTCATTGTTATTAAATTCTTTAATGCAATGAAAAAAATATGAAATAAAATTAACAATTTTTAACACGAAACAAATTATGAAATTAATGGAATAATTTTCTATGGCAATACATTTTTTTTGTGATTAAATTATACAAAAAAAATTAAAGAAAATAAATTAAAAATAAAATAAATAAATAAAAAATAAAAAAATAATAAAATAAATGCTAAAAAAAGAGCTGTTCATTAAAAAACTAAATGCATCCATAAATATGCTTATAAAAATTTAATTATAAATTATTAAATTAATTAAAAATCAACAGACAAAATAAAATTATATATTCTTAACGAAGAATATCAAAAAAATAAAAAATAAAATAAAAAACTTGGGAATAATTAAACATTTTTAGATGAGTCACTAGAAAAATTTCAATGCAATTCGTTACATTAAACACTCTGATCACATTTGCATGTGTGTATGTATACATTCCCAACTTCGCTATACAATACATGATTTAAAGTAAACAAAAACAAAAACAAAGATATTCAACGAAAATAATAACGTACGTATGTACGTCCATATAACAAGTCTGTCTACAAGACGTAAAACCACGACCCACCTCAACATTGTTTACAAAAACAATTGAAAATAATAAATGAAACAACAACAACGAGAATAATAATAATAATAACAATCGGTTTCTTTTCTTTTATGGCATTCAACTAAAAACACAAAAGAATTCATCGTCGTAGTCGAGTCGTCTTTGTTATTATTGCTGCTGCTGCTGCTGGTGCTGTTGTTGTTGTTGTTTTGGTAGTCGTTTCTCTTTGCTATTTTTATATTTTTAACTCATTTACAATAACAAAACTATAGACAATGAACTGTAGGGAAATAATATCAACAACAACAACAAGAATAAAAACAATGTATTAATATTTTACAAGAACAAATGAAAATGTAAACAATTCTTGGTCATCAACATCATCATCATCAACATCAACATCTAGCAGCAGCCATTATGTTAAAAATAACAAAAACAAATACAAAATTACACTTGAATAAACAATAATAAAGAGGGAGAAGGAAAGGAGTGATGAAGAGAGACAATACGGTTTTCTTAAGCTCTTCTAAATAAGTCTCTCCTTGTAATACAATAATAAAAACATCATTACGGTGTTGTAATTAGAAGCCAGAGATGGGTGTTCGGAAATGTTACACAAAGAATTCCTATGGAAAAGCAAAAGCAAGTAATGAAAGCGAACCATGGCTTTACGAGTTAGCACCTGAATATAGGAGTAAGAAAAGAGAGTCGTGACATGTGGCAATGCCAAAAATACTCAGTAAGGTCAGGCATTTCTTCATAATAAACGAACATAGTAAAGATGGAAGAGAAAAAGGCAAGAAAATGCAAGGAAAAGAGCGCAAGAAGCCAGAGATAAATATCTCAATGTCAGAAATCAAGACACTTGAAGAAAACTCGTCTAAGAATCTTGTGTTTTCCCACCACATGGCTCCTGTGATCTTTCAACTTCGGCTTCCACCAGAAATTCTATATCACACACTAGTCTTTACACTCAAGGCACAATGCCCCATTAAAAAATTATCAAGATCCTAACATATTTAGGACCGAATCGGTTCCAGAGGAACCTGAGATTTTGCAATCTCCCACAGGCAGCCTGAAGAGACCACTCTACGTCTGCTCACCTAATTGAGAAGCCACAAGATTAGAACTCATCATCGTGCATTCCCAGCCAAATACCCCGGAATCTAACACAATACCACCTTCTTCCTATCCAGGGCCTTCATGAAACGAATCTTGAGCAAACAAAGTTGCCAAGCAGTTGCACCATCTACCCCCGCTCAAAAGTTCACAAACTAGTTCCACTATTTTGGTGATCGCAAACACTCCAACGTGGAATATATTGCACTCACCAAACTGTCCATAGGACATCTTTCTGCTGAAATACGTACTAAAAATCTTCTCAAACTCCAAAAAAGGAAAAGGGTACGTGACCGTCTTTATGACAAAGATGAAGAGAGCACCTGGACTACTACTATGCAGATGGTCTCACTGATCTCTCTCGAGTATTGAAATTGGGAGTCTTCATAGGAAACTCCGGACGTTTTAACTGTTAGGCAAACAGAAAGAATGTGTTAGGGCGGCCCACACTAATGGTGTTTTCTTTTCTACAAAGAAAATGTCACCCTCTTACAAGGTGCATTAAAAAAATTGCTGACCAACCCTGTTATAATGTAATTTTTATTTGAGATGAACATAACACAAATATGAAAAAAGGGTATGCCCCGTGCCCTTAAAAATATGTTTAATTTTTTGATTTGTTTTCAATAAAATATGTAAACATAAAAAAGGTGCTGCCAGATCGATAATTTTTCGATATCATTTTTTTAGAGCTTTTTTTTATAACCAAATAAAATTTTTTTAACACAGTTCTAACACTGAATGCAATTTTTTATATTACTGACCATGTAGCTTTAATAATGTAATGTTCTCTTAAGGTTACCCCACAAAACAATGAAAAAATTAACTTCAAAATTGGATAACGATACTAGGCGACTTTTTTAAATTTCATCTGGTAGCCCTATAAATAAACAAAAGTCATTTGCTTTACAGGGCATTATCAGCACTCTCGATTTATACAGGGCGTAAAATGCAATGCCCTCCACCATTTTCAAGTGCGAATTATTTAGAATAAAACATACCACCCTTTTAGAGGGAGAAACATTTTGAAGAAACAAACACAAAATTGCATTTTTTAAAATAAAGTGCACATTTTTTGGTAGAAAAGAAAACACCATAAGCCTAAGTGTGTGTATTCTCTTTTTCTGTAAGTACTTTTTTCTACTTCTCAAATAGTACTTTTCATAAGTGCTACTTTCAAAAGTACCTTAAGTACCTTTTTCAAAGATCAGTAAGCAGTAAGTGAAAAGTACTTTTTTAGGTACTTTTTGGTACTTTTTATATCCCTTAAATTTTGTTTTGTATGCTTAAAAGTAAAACATATTTATAATTGTTTTTCTTAATTTTATTTTTTATTTTTTTAAATAATAACAATGACGTCTAATGGGCGGAAAGAGTAAAGTACAGTGAAGGTAAAAATAATAGGTCAGGGTAAGTGAAAAGAAATAAGATGAATGCCAGAGAAGGGAGTGAATGCATATGTGTTTAACTGAAACATTAAATATTGATTTTTACTTTCTAAACAATATTACCAGGCCTGTAATTGGGCTGGAACTTGGGGAAAGGTAGCATATTGTTGAGGTAAAAAGGCAGAACCAACTGTATAGGCAGCCGAAACTGGCTGTATAGATTGGTAATGATTAGCTGCGACATAGGCAGCACTGAAAGGTTGCACGTAAGTGAAAGCAGTAGCTGGGTAGTAAGTGACAACACCACCATTAGCTGCTGGTGTTGGATTAGCAGCCACCGCAGTGTTGTTGGTAGAGGCCTGGGCGGGTGTGTCCTCTTTCTTGGTAGTGGTTTCAATGTCTACTGCAGATTCAGCGGTTTCCTCTTCTCTTTCCTCGCGGTTATCGGTTAAACGGGCTGGTTTTGCGGCAGTTAAACGTTGGTTTTGTGTCTCAGCCAAGGCTTCAGCTTGAGTTTCGACTTGTGGTTGTGGTTGTGGCTGCAATTGCTGTTGTTGGCGTGGTGTGGCATACAAAGCTTGGGGTTGGTTTTGATTTTCAGCTAGAGCTTGAGCTTGTTGCAAACGGGCAATTATCAATTGCTTTAGGCGGGCTGGTGAATTGTAATTGTATTCAGGACGTTGAGCTTGAGGTTGTGGTTGGAATTGCGGTTGAGGTTGTTGTTGGAATTGAGGTTGAGGTTGTTGCTGGAATTGAGGTTGGGGTTGAGGTTGAGGTTGTTGCTGGAATTGAGGTTGCGGTTGTTGTTGGGGTCGGGGTTGGGAATGAGACTCCTCCAAGTTATTAAAGTCCTGTTGTGGATTTGGTCTCTGCTGTTCATTTTGTGTTTGAGTTTCTGGCAAATTATTAAAGCCTGCTTCATTGTTAGTAGTGCCACCATTGAAATTATTTTCTTGGCCGCCGTTGAATTCAAATTGCTGCGGTTCAGCTAAATTATTAAAACCCTGAGAGTTTTCGAAGCCATTATTGCCATCATTTCCATTAGAGTGTGCAAAACTTTGCGTTTTATCCAAGGGTGCACCATATATCAATTGGGGTCTGGGCTGAGGTTCACTCAGGTTATCAAAACCAGAGCTGCTGGGTTGCTGAGCAGCATTATTGCCTTGCTGTTGGTTACCGAAAGGAAATAGAGGCTGGTCCTGAGGCAAATTAAATTCACGATTGGGACGATAACCGGCCGATGGATAGGGTGTAGGGCGTGTTTCTACACGCTGTAGGCGTATTGTATAAATACGTTTACCGTTATAACGATTATTTTGATTTAAATGTGACACATCGCCTTTGATAGCTACAAACAAACATGACAGGATTACAAGGGTATACCCGATAGCCCACGACATTTTAATACTTTAAGGTGAACACTGTATAGTAATCGATTATGCAAAACTAATAATTTTTTAACAAAAACACAACGATTTTATACAAAACTTTCCGTCGATGTATGAGACAAAAAAAAAAAGCTTTTAAAACTTAAACACTGTATGGCCCAGCCAGTGCAGCTACCCAAACAGCCATTTAGAATTCAAAATACGTTCCATTACGGCTCTCTGTCTCTAGCAATTGATTTTTACACTCTCAGACGTCTTCATGGTTTGTCTAGTTGGCATACTGTCAGAGACCTCTGCTGTTGTTTACAATATTGACATTGACCTCCTAAAACCACATGGTGTTGTGTTGCCCATTTGGAGGGCGCTGAAATCCTCAATTGCCAAGAGAAAAAAAAACTGGAATTTTGTTTATCAAAAAATGTTTTACATGGCACTCCAAAAATCCTGATCAATATTCCTGATACGTTTAAGCAGACAGAGGTAATTTATCTCCTCCCCTTGTTGGCCCCTTTATTTACGATTTTGTTTTTTTTTTTTTAAATTTTTAAGAAATTTTGTCAAAATGCCAATTTCAATTGAGATTTAATACACAATTGTTTCGTTTTATTTCTGCATTTTAATCCAAAATCATATTTAAATTCAAATTCAATTGAAAAATATTTATGGTGCGTTTTATGAATTTCGGGCACGTTTTACCCCCAACACACAATAAACCACCTCTGAAACAAGCTTAAATGCTGACTGACTGTGGCTGATTGGTGTGTGTGTCATCATTTGTGTTGATTGCAGGTTTGTGTTTTTATTTTTTTTGGTTTTTAGTTTTCGATTGTAAATCTGTTGCATTTTACCATTAACCTGCTTAGCTATTGCCAAAATAATATGTACCGTTATAAATAATTTTGCCCTTTTTGCCCAAATAAAATAAATAAAAATCAAATTACCATAATAAATTTAAAAAAAAACTAAAAGATTTATTTGAATAGCCAAGACAGGTTTTAGTTTTCAAACAATTTATGTTATTTTATCGATAACTATTCAAGTCAAAAAAAGAAGGCAATCGTGTTTGCTACTAAGTCCCCATTCATCATAAGCTCATTTGCCAACTTTGCAACTGCGATAAAATAGTCTGGCTAAGCTGTGAGAGGGAAGTAGGGTCGTTCTCTGCTGAATGCTAGGTCATGTGGGATTTAATTGCAATTAGCAGGGGAAGATGCAGAGAAGCAAAGTCTCTTATCAAACCATAAACTTGGTAAACTTTTCCCAAAAAAATTATCCATATTTTTCTATAGAAAACTATGTATTTTTGAATTTTCTATTGAAAAATTTCATGCTTTTAACAATTTTCTACAAAAAGTTATCGAAATTTTTCAAAATATTTTTTACAAAAAATTCTCGATTTTTTTTGAATGTTTTACAGGAAGTATTTGATATTTTTCTCTCTTCTTTCTATAGAAAATTTGATAAAAAAAAAACAACATTTCCATATTTTCTATAGAGAAGTCAAAAATATCGATATTTATGACTTTTCTATGGAAAATGTTGTTTTTTTTTATCAAATTTTCTATAAAAAGTTATCGATATTATTCAAAACATTTTTTACAAAAAATTCTCGATTTTTTTAATGTTTTACAGGAAGTATATAGATATTCTTCTCTCTTCTTTTTACAGAAAATTTGATAAAACATTTTCCATAGAAAATATCATAAATATCGATATATCATAAATATCGATATATCATAAATATCGATATTTTCTATAGAGAAGTCAAAAATATCGATATTGATGACTATAAAGAAGTCAAAAATATCGATATTTATGACTTTTCTATGGAAAATGTTGTTTTTTTTTATCAAATTTTCTACAAAAAATTATCGATATGATTCAAAATATTTTCTATAAAAAATTATCGATTTGTTTAAATTTTTTTGCTGGAAATATTTGATATTTTTGACTTCTCTATATAAAATATCGATATTTTTGACTTTTCTATAGAAAATATCAATATTTTCAAGTTTTCTATAAACAATTATCGATATTTTCGAATATCCTACAGAAAATTATCGATTTTTTTAAATAATCTATAGAAAATAATCGATATTGTTTTATTTTTTATAAAAAGGTATTAATTACTTATAAAAAATTTTAAGTTATCGATGAAGAGTTATCGATAAAAAGTTTTCGATAACTTTTAAATTTTGTATAGAAATTTGTCGATAACATTAAAAAAAATTGATAACTCTAGATTCCATGGCATTTTCTACATAAAATTTGAATTTTCTACAAAAAATTATCGATATTTTTTGAATTTTTTTGCATTTTTGATTTTTTTTTAATTTCTCTATATACAATATCCTATTTTTTGACTTCTTTATAGAAAATATCAATATTTTCGAATATCCTACAGAAAATTATCGATATTCTTGAATAATCTGTAAAAAATTATCGGTCTATTTCCTTGAAAAAATTATCAATTACTTATAAATAATGTAAAGTTATCGATAAAGAGTTATCGATAAAAAGATATCGATAACTTTTAAATTTTATACAGAAATTTGTCGATAACATTAAAGAAAATTGATAACTCTAGATTCCATAGCATTTTCTACAAAAAATTATCGTTTTTTTTTATTTTTTTTGCAGGAAGTATTTAATATTTTTGACTTCTCTATACAAAATATCGATATTTTTGACTTCTCTATAGAAAATATCAATATTTTACAGTTATCTAGAAACAATTATCGATATTTTCGAATATTCTACAGATAATTATCGATATTTTTAAATAATCTATAGAAAATAATAGATATTGTTTTATTTTTTATAAAAAATTATTAATTACTTATAAATAATTTAAAGTTATCGATGAAAAGTTATCGATATTTTATCGATAACATTAAAAAAAAATTGATTACTCTAGATTCCATAGCATTTTCTACATAAAATTTGAATTTTCTAAAGATAAATTAGCGATAACATTGATAGTATTTATACAATTTCTTTGTGATAAGTTTGAATATTCTCTGGAGAATTTTTGATACTTTCGGCACTAATTTCGTACCAGCCGTCTCCGCACCTAATGGCTAGACAAATAGTTTTTTTTTCTACTTTTCCTTAACCACTAGAAATATGAGTAACCCTTGCCGCAAATATTTCCGCACGCATTTTAATCGTCAAACGCACAATGATTTCCGTTTTGATACAGGATTTCAATGGAAAAACCCACGGCAACAATCAAATGATTCAACCACATCAACAGCACAAAACACATTTCAATTGACAGTCTATTTTTACTTCTTGCAACACATATTGAACATGGAACATGGTACATGGAAATTGAACAAAAACATTCTGAAGCAAGTTGTTGTTGTAATTTCCGCACATACGACGGTGCAAATGTAATGTAAATGGCTATTAAGCGAATACAATTATCAATAAAAGATAAGAAATTTATCGATAATACAACAACTACAACTACCATTAGTTGTATTACAAGAAACATAAAATCTCGCTTAGAAAATCAGTTTAAATAGAAAAAAGTTGTTGTTGTTGTTGTTGGTTTTCCTGCTATTCCTATTCATTACCAAGAATTGTGGCACTATTTACACAGAAATATTAGTTACTTACGCTGCGTAGACATGTATCGGTGATATCGGTGTTTTTTTTTGTGATTTTATTTTTCTTTAGAAAATATTTCCTTTCGGCTGGCATATCTTTTTCCATTTTTTTTCTTTTTTTGCTTTTTAAATGGTTATTTGCATAATGATATGCCGACACTGTATTACCAAGCGTTGCAATTCAAGTCAAGCCGAGCCAAGCCAAAGCAATTCAAAGTTGAAGTCACGCTTATGCCACACGACATGACAATTAAGTGAGTGGCGGTTAGAAAAAAAAAACAACAACAGATGAGGAAATCCACTCAAGAACGTACCACAAAATGTTGTAATGCAACATGATACTGACAGTTAGTCTGTCTGTCAGTCCGTCTGTATGCGTTATATAAACTGGCCAAATATTGTGAAAAGAAACCAAATTGCTTTTCATTCGCTTGATGCCCTATCGAAAGTGAGTAGAAAAGTCGATGGAATGCTGCCATAATGAAACTCCATTTTCTTTTTTTTTTGCAAAACTTACGCTTGGAAATATTGAAACAAGCTTCTGATGGTCATCTATATAAGCAATCATAAATACCAGGCCACAGAAATGGAATCCAAGTATGAGAGCACCAAACTATTAAACACTTAGATGAGCATAGAGCATTCAGCGTCCCTTTTTTCTCTCCATCACCTAGCAAAACCTTCCTGGATAGAAGAGAGAACATATTCGATCGTTAAGTTCAGCTCCCTTAATGCGGTTTCCATTCTCATCGAACACTGTTTAATAGGGAAGCATATCCGCCGTTGGCTATGCGTTCTCTCGTTTTATTTCCACAAAAGTTGCGAGTCAGAGGAAGTGACCGTCTGTGAGCGTCAGTAGATTGGACAGAAGATGCCAAAATATTTGGCAACAGTCGGAAGAGTGTATCCTCTGTCCAGAAGGAAAATTTATAACAAAAAACTGACTACGTTAATATTCTATGACGTGTTAAATTTTGGACGTATTTCGGCGTGAAGAATATAGAGAAAGTGGCTGGGTTAACAACAGTCGGAAGATTGGATCCTCTGTCCAGAAGAAAATTCGACAGAAATTTATAACGGAAAAGCTGACGCTGACTACGTTAATACTCTATGACGCGTTCAATGGTGGACGTATTTCGGCGTGAAGAATATAGGGAAAGTGACTGGGTTAACAACAGTCGCAAGAGTGGATCCTCTGCCCAGAATAAAGTTCGAACCAAATTTATGACGGGAAAACTGAGTGCCTTAATGCACAATGGCATGTTCAATGGCGGACCTATTTCAGGAAAGGGTTGCTAAGTTCAAATCAAGTCCACAGAATGTTTTTTATTGGGTTTTTAAAATGGAGAGCCTTAATTAGGCATCAAAGAAAAAGAACATTGGATAGGGCTTATATTTAGGAGGTACCAATGGCTTCTGGGTAGTCTTCTGGTGAGTACCTATGGTTTCTGGGAAGAAATACTGAACGAATCCCCTTAGCGGGGATACTAATTAGGACTAGATACGACTTGTGCAACAACTGCCATGCCATTCCATCTGATAATGGGGAGCCTTAAAAATTAACTAAGGACGACATGAGCCGCTTAATTGTGCATTTAAAAGAAGGAACAAATGAAGGACATGATTGTGAACCCTTTATGATTATTTCCATACTATATGGTCTTTCTGGATTTCCTATTTCCGTGTAGCATTTGTTTGGATAAGAATTATAGTTTTAGAAATCAAAACTAAACTTTAAAATCAACTTAAGGCCAATAGAACCAAAGTAACTGCTTTGATAGACACAAACAATGCAACTAAGGCCAGCTCTAAACTCTGACTTGTGCTCATCCATTCATTTGGTGACTATTTTTGTGATTAAATATCCTGTTACGCATATTATTTTAAGCCAACTTGTATTAGCGGGACTTTTTTTTTTTGTTTGACCGCCTTTTATTCAACCAAAAACATGCAACACTCATTATACGTATGCCACAGCTACAACAACACCACACCACACCAATCTCTATGCCATGCCACACCAAGGCATGCCAATAACGCTCAAAATTGTTTAACTTTGGAACACAAGACAGGCCGACAGACAGAGAGACAGACATACATACAAGCAAATTTGAAATGCACGACTGAACTTAAAAGCGCTTAAACCAGTGGTAGTAGTCCACACAGTACTCTAATAAAATGCAGCAACAACAACAACAACAATAACATTTTGCCACGCCTTTTTATTTTCAACACCAGCCATCACCATGCAAAACCCATTAGGCCATGGAGTGTCTGTCTCTCTGTCTGTCTAAATGGAAAGATTCCAAAAGTAATTCGATTCTGTTTTGTCTGTCTCTCTATCCGCTTGTGAATTAAACAAAGCGTATAAGCTTGTGAGCAGTTGTATGAGCAAACAAGTTACCAGCTACAGCAATTACAGTAACAACAACAACAACGAGAGTTATAAAAATATTTTAAAACAACACGAGCTAAAAACAAATCTACGCATGTGTCGAACACATCTTGCAACTTTAGATCATTTTTTGTTTCTTTTTTTATGAGTTCGTTTGGTTCGCTCGTTTCAAACAATTGCGTTATAAGCGAGTGAATTTTGCAATTGTATGTATTTCTGTCCGTCTGGCCGTTCGTGTGTTCGATTTTCAGACTATGGTATCAATTACACTTAAATTTTAATGCGTAGCAGTACTCTAGATTAAGGGAAGTATTGCCTAGGAGAAGATATCAAAGTGGAATTTTTTTTTTTTTAAACTCTCAGCAGATTTTAAGTCTTTGCGACCGAATTTGTAAACTGCTCAGACGGAGCATGGATAAGAATCAGCGACTTATACGAAGCCCATGGGTAAATTCGCTGGGTACGCCATCGAAAAATGTGCGGGAAGTACAAAAGATGGGAAACAAAATGGCCGCCATCTGAGCCATCACCTCGTATGAGGTTAACTCGAGAATAATATGGGACTATCCAGACAAGCAGAATCGCTAAGTAGAGGAAACAGGGTCACAACCATACGGTGGCTTACGAAAGGATCACGGACAGATAATGAGACAGGTGCAGGGATATCCCCCCCAAAAGTGAAATATTCGAAACTCATGAGGAAACTTACTTGAACTCTACTCCATCGAAAGACATACTCGATTCAACTTAGATGGGAAGGACCGTCAGAATCAGCTAAGGTGGGGAAATAGGGTCACCCCTATTCTCGGCAATAAGCACATAGAGGAGCTAGCGAAAAGAGGAGCACTGATAGAGCCATAATCTTTCTGTGGAGGGCAAAAAGAGATATTTGCAAGGATATACTCAGCAGTAGGGAAGATATATAGAGAGAGAGAGAGTGGAAATCTCTCCATTCTAGCTAGCGGAATTGAATAATTTTTATAATATTGTATTCAAGACAGGAGGAAAGTATTTCTTTCCCTATTCAGCTTGCTGAATTGAATAATTCTATGAAAAGATATAGTTTAATATATGTATGATAATAATTTTTGTCTTATTCAGCTAGCTGAATTGATTAATTCTAATAAAATATAAACTTTAATGCAAAATGAAACTAATTTTTTTCTTATTCAGCTAGCTGAATAAAATAATAGTGGTTTATGTATGATTATAATAATTGTTGCCTTATTCAGCTAGTAGCTGAATTGAATAATTCTATTAAAATATGAGCTTTAATGCAAAATGAAACTAATTTTTTCTTATTCAGCTAGCTGAATTAAAGCATCCTGGTCTAATGTGGGCTTTAATGTATGATTATAGAAATTTTCTCTTATTCAGCTAGCTGAATTGAATAATTTTAATAATATTGCATTTAAGATATGAAAAAAATTTTTCTTTTCTCATTCAGCTAGCTGAATTCTATGGATATAAAGACTTGGATGTATGATTAGACTACTTATTTTCTTATTCAGCTAGCTGAATTATACATGATTCTGGTTTAATGTGGTCTTTAATGTATGATGAAAGAAATTTTCTGTTATTCAGCTAGCTGAATTGAATAATTTTAATAATATTGCATTTAAGATATGACAAAAGTTTTTCTTTTCTTTCACAATACATATTTAGGGCAACGTGCAGTGTTAATACATCTGACATTTGCCTGTGGGGTACCTTCCCTTTTTTGAAAAATTATCCACTTTAGATGTGTGTGCTGCCGTCATCTAACAACCGTTCACAGGCATTCTCAGTAAATAATCTCATTTAGAAGATCATCTAACGACGACTGAGTTTAGGCCATTTGATTACGTAAGCAAACCATTTAGGTTTAGTCTCTAAACATGTGGCACGCACGTATTGGTTTAGAAAAGAAACGCTTGAGAAAAAAGAAGAAAAACCAAGATGAGCGGAGCAACATCTTGCAAAATACTGGCAATTTGATTTACAATTTGAAATGGCCAGAGTAATGAAAATGGTACCAGTTTTGAACCCATCTTTGGTCCTGATCTGCTATGTACACCTTTCTTTTTCTTTCTATTCACTGATTATACAACATTTTATTCAATTAGTGGCCAATGGATATCGGTTTCAGTATTACCATGTAAACGTTTGTAAACAATTGCTAAGTGAAGAGTAGGAATCAGCCATGGATTGTTTGTTAGACGTTCAATTGATAACAAAAATTGGAGCTGCTGCTTGCTGGTGCTGTTTCTAGTATTTGGTCATAACTGTCACTTTAGCCACTTTGGCAAAGTGTAATTATTGTTAAGCGACACCCCACATTTGGTGGGAAACATACGATCAATTCTATCGAGTGAATATGATGTTCCTAACAAGTGCACAACAACAACAAGTGAGTGGATTTTCTCCATATATTTTTAATTACCCCCATTGGTAAATGGTTTACAGTGTTTACAGTCCACTGGTTTCGTTTTAAATTTTAATGTGGAATTCTGCAGAATTAAAAATTTTGGAAAGTATGGCTAGGTTAGGTCAGTAGGCGTGACCACACCTCAAAAACACGTGAGTGTCCTATTAAAGGCAATACATCACTCCCATTGTTCTTTCAAATTACTGTTGGGCATTGACAGACGGTCTTTTTTTCCTCCTACGAGTCAAAATTTCTAGGGGGAGACCCCTAGCCAGCGGGCATGCCTTGCAATTAGACAGTTTGCGCTGTTTCATTCTCCTTAGGATAAGAAGTGTTCGACTAGAAGTCTGATTGTCAGATAGTATTGGTGGGCACTGTCATTTGTATTTCTTGTCCGAGAGGAACAACTTCCGATGACGTAGACTTCTGCTTGGAGAATAGCTGCGAGTTTCTCCATTGGTTCAGAATATATTGTCACGTGCCGAAGTGAACGAGAGCGATTGAATTTGGGTTGACAACTAGTTCGCTATGTTTCCTCATAGAAATTGCAGGAATGAATTGCAATTGTCTCTCTCTCAGCCTCTTTTCTAGGCTTATGCTTATGTGGATCCCAAGGCATCAAAATTTCTATGGAAATGAAGTGGCGAATGAGTCGATATCGGGACTCGTTGGCTTTATGTACAGCAATAATTAGAAATATTCTGGACTAATATGTGGGAAAGGTAATTGTCGTGGTAGGGCTATTGGAACCTATAGATTCTTGTAACCCGAATGTACAGTTCACTCAAAGTAAGTAGTCAGACTGGTGGCTGTATTAGGTTAGGTTAGGTTAGAGGACGTGTACTTGTCAACTATAACAACTACAGTACCCGGAGGTCGAATTGACCCATTGCACAACGTCCTAGTTTCTCACACCACTCCTGTTGTGTGCGTTAATTTATACATGAGCGGCGGGACCTGCAGTTTAAAGTCGACTCCGAACGACAGATTTTTTGAGAAGCTTTTCATGACAATTTTTACTCTCAGAGTTTTTGCCAGAAAGCTGCTGAGAGGAAGTCGCCGAAGAAATATTTTTTTTCATATTTTCGTTTTGATGTTCGACCTGGGATTCGAACTCGGCCTTTCGTCTAATAAGCCAACACACTACCTACTAGACCAAGGCGACTTCGCTATGTTTCCTCCTAGAAATTGCAGGAATGTATTGCAATTCTCTCTCTCTCTCTCAGCCTCTTTTTCTAGGCGTATGCTTATGCGGATCCCAAGGCATCAAAATGTCTATGGAAATGAAGTAGCGAATGCTATCGGGACTCGATGGCTTTACCTATAGCGGTAATTAGAAATATTCTGGACTAATATGAGGGAACGGTAATTGTAGTGGTAGGGCTATTGGAACCTATAGGTTCTCGTAACCCGAATGTACAGTTCACTCAAAGGTAACAGTAAAGTAAAGTAGCCAGACTGGTAGTAATAGAAAGGATTTTGGTTTAATGATCACTGTAGAGAAGACAGTTGATCACTATCAGTTGCTGCTGTCCGGAACTTACGAATGATCGGATGTTTGTTGGGTGGTTCCCCTTCCTTGATCTGATGAAATGAACTTGATTTATACACAGCTTCGCACAATTTGAGCAAGGTGCGAAACAATCACGCATTCACGATGTCTCACGATGCTCGTGATAGTAACAGGGAGGTCATATATATTAAAAAACGAGAGGATGGTTCCCTTCCTTAGCTACACCATTCTAAAGCAATGGTTTTAAATTGTAAACAGATTTTTAGGATTCGAGTGATATGGTATACAAGATGCTCGTGATTTTAATACACTTCTGGCCACATCCAATTGATTTAAAAACAACAACTATGAATGGTTTACCCTATAGCACACCAAAATCTGTTTGCTCTTGTGCAACATTTATGGCTAAAATGTGTGAGTTGGCTTTAATTAGCTGAACATACATACGTAACATTGGTAAGACGGTGCCATATTTGTAGGACTCTTGTGGCAAGACACTTGCAAAGCCTTTTAATTGTATTAAAAACCAGCAACAGCAACAACAATTACAAATAATAAGAAATGTTAAGAGCAACAAATAAAGAAATAAATTAGAAAGGTGGGAGCCTGTATTGCATTCCCAGAAGCCCATATCGGGCGGAGACAGAGTTTTCCATAACTAAACTTGGTCAAATAGAATTATGCCTTCCACAACAATAAAAAAAAGGGGAATAGAACAGAACATGGACGCGAACAAGAACAACTTGAGCTAATTTAAAACAAAATTCCATCATTTTCCCTAGAAAATACATGAAAACAAAATTCTTTCAACAAATAATACAACATACAGCAGCTACATATACAAGAGGCACCCGTGGTACATTAAAAAAAGTCATCAAAATTATTATGAAATAATGCTGCTGCAGCTTTAATTAGAAATTTTTTTGTGAGCTCCTATTATAATAGCAGCTACTTTAAACTGGAGTTTCTCAATCAATTCATTTCTATATGCGGAATACTACTCGATTCCATTCAATTCGATTCAATTCGATTCAATTTATTTTCTGTATTTTCAATTACAATATTTTTTTGGTCTGTGATTTATTTATTAAAACTGGGCAGCAGTAGAGTAGCAGCACCACAACAGCTACCACCATAACCATCAGAGCCATTGGATTTATGGTCATGGATTTGAAAGAAGAGAGAGAGAGAAAGAGAGAGAAAAATAAATAAAATCGTTGACATTTATAATGCGCATGCGTGCAAGTGTTTTAAAAATTTATGTCTGCTGGTTGGCTAGCTCAATGGCTAAGTGAGTGGTTGGCTGAGTGACTGCTTGGCATACGCACAAGTGAGTGCTTATGTGCAGACATATGTATGTATGTGTCACAATCATCGTCTCCAACCCAGTCAAATGACCAAGTAATGAAGAAAATGCGTTCGCTTTCATGGCATTTAAATGTGAATCAGAAAGACGAAGCACAACAATTTCTGAAACTATTCCATCAACAACAACAACAAGAAACACGCGCACAAATTTCAGTTATCCAAGGCTAATAAACGTTCTACGAGGCATACACTTAAACTGGAGCGAATTTGTGTGACATTCTTGATTATGATTAGGGAAATAATATTATGTTTTGCCTTAATAAAGCAATGATTAGAACGTGGATTAGAACGTGATCAAATAAATTCCAACAACACACGTCTTAATAGTATGAGAATCATTAATTGAATATTTCTTTACATGGCTCTAGGTTCACTAATAAGGTGGGAAAACACCCAACAACGCCCTTTATGTTCTAAATAACTTTCATTTTCGTTTTAGAAGAAAAAGTACCTTTTAGTATCTTTTTAAAGTGCTTATACTAAAGATGTACTTTTTCCTTTAAAATGTAATTTTAGAGACAAATAATTTTTAGAAAACTAAAAACATGTTTATACAAAAAAGTTAATTTTAGTACTTAATGTACTATTTAGTACTTTGTCTAAAGAAGTACTTTTTCTTTTAAAACGCATCATTGAAGTGGAAATAATTTTTGAAGAAAAGAAATCACTTTTAGAAGAAAACGTACATTTTAGTATCTTTATAAAGTACTTTTTCTAAAGAAGCACTTTTTTAAAAAGGTACTTTTGTAAGGAAAATACTTTTTAAAGAAAAGAAAAACATAATTAGTTACTTGCCAAACAATAGTCTACCCTTCGCTGTCATGACACTGGGGCACGTCTCTATTCTGTCTTACGATGCTCAAGTTTCAAATTAAGCATGTTCTTATAACCAGAGCAATGATGGCGTTAGAACCTCTCAATCGCATTGCGTATGGTTGTGAACAACAGATCTATGCAGACTAGAGAAATGGGGACAAGCCCTACTCGAGAAACCGAACGGCTGAAAGCCTCTCTCTGGCTTCTCCAGGGAACCAGAAAGCTCGTAGGATTTTGTAAAATGCTTCGCAAATGCTTGAGTAAAAAGGCTACATACTGTTTCAAGAGAAACACCCTTCAATGGTATACGGTGGCATCTAGGGCAGATACCGGAGCAGGAAAGCGGTACGATAATGTACGATCCCAAATTGGAATCTTCCTTCGAATCATCATTTTGGGAAATATTACTCAATAAAACTAAAAAAATAAATAGTTAGAGGGAAGGGAGCAATGTGGAGATCTGTGATATATAGATAAGGTCAAGAATAGGTAGTAGGTCAGAAGCAGGGCTGTTTGGTCCCAGAGCAAAATATTCAGAATCCATGGAGATACCTATGCGTACCCTCCTGGCGGGCGCCTAGTGGGTCAGAAGCAGGGGTATGCGATATGAACATACCTATGGGTATACTCTAGGCGGGCGCCTACGTCCTCGATAAATGTTATCAATTCAACTTGGACAAGTACGCGACATATCAAATACTATCGAACTGCCCAACTGCCATTCAAGAAATCAGTTCGGAAGAGATTGATTGATTTGAGTACCACATGCTCTTTTAAGAGAGGGAACGTTCTGTGGCATGAAGATAAATCGAAGACAGATATTGCAATAGGTGGATCTTACAGTAAAATATACGGAATCCATGGAGAAATTCCTACGTAATTAAAAGATAAACTCAATTCACTTTGGGCATAGGGTACAAAGGACCTCTGTCCTTTTTCCTCTTTTGTACCCACCCTATCTGTATATCACATGTCCTGTATCAAACAGTCAGATTGACAACCGAGCACTCAAATCTTATGACCTTTACTAGAAAAAATTCTCCCTTTACTATATCCTCTCCTTTTTATCCTATTCCCTCTATTATCCTTCCTCTTTAAGGACGTTGTACAATGGGTCAATTCGACCTCCGGGTACTGTACTTGTCTTAATTGACAAGTACACGTCCACTAACCTAACCTAACCTACTAGAAAGTTAAATCCACTTGGTAGGGAAAATAGGGTCACTCCCTACTGGATCCTATAAGGCATTAAGCTGGCAGATAAGCTTACTTCGGGAAGAGACATAATACGGATACGGAAAAGATAGCGCAGCTCCTCTCACTTCTTCTATGCAGATAATCTCACTGATCTGTTAAGGATCGATGTTAGAAGTCTAAATAGATTCATCAGAAGCTCTGGATAGTTCAATTTTTTATTTTTTTTTTGGAAAAATAGAAGACTGGTTTCGCAATGAGCCGCACATTAGCATATCTTTTGAACTGGCAATTACTTCTGCCTACCAATCGTAACCTTCCCTGCAAAAGCTGCAGGAATACAGCGAAGAAGGACACAATCACGAATTGACTCTGTGTGTAAGGTTTCGCAGTCAGATGATTATGGTTCTTTGGGCTTTATTTCTTTAATAGTTTTACGCAGTGCTCAAGTCTGGTTTCCCAGGATTTACTACCATTAATAGAGAAATAAAGATAAAAGGCTTTCGTTCTTCTTTTCCTCTCTTGTTGCCTTGGGTACTGTGGTCTTAATATGGTTTCCAAAAAGACACGATTAGCTAGTTAACTAGTGGTCTAGTAGGTAGTGTGTTGGCTTATTAGACGAAAGGCCCGAGTTCAAATCCCAGGTCAGACATCAAAACGAAAATATGAAAATATTTCTTCGGCGACTTCCTCTCAGCAGATTTCTGGCAAAAACTCTGAGTGTAAAAATTGCCATGAAAAGTTTCTCAAAAAAATCTGTCGTTCGGAGTCGACTTTAAACTGTAGATCCCGCCACTCATGTATAAAATTAACGCACACAACATGAGTAGTGTTGAGGAGCTAGGTCGTAATCCTGACTTTAGGGTTGTAATGGCCAATTATGTATGTAATAAAGAAATAAAGATAAAAGGCTTTGGTCCTTCTTTTCCTCTCTTGTTGCCTTGGGTACTGTGGTCTTAATATGGTTTCCAAAAAGACACGATTAGCTAGTTAACTAGTGGTCTAGTAGGTAGTGTGTTGGCTTATTAGACGAAAGGCCCGAGTTCGAAAATATGAAAATATTTCTTCGGCGACTTCCTCTCAGCAGATTTCTGGCAAAAACTCTGAGAGTAAAAATTGCCATGAAAAGTTTCTCAAAAAAATCTGTCGTTCGGAGTCGACTTTAAACTGTAGGTCCCGCCACTCATGTATGAAATTAACGCACACAACACGAGTGGTGTGAGCAGCTAGGACGTTGTACAATGTGTCAATTCGACCTCTGGGTACTGTACTTGTCACAGTAGGGTCCTCTTACCTAACCTAACCTAACCTAGTTAACTAACTTAACCTAACCTAACTTTCGTTAAGAATAGCAACCTGTAGTGAATCTTAGTTATTGAAGAAAAAAAACTGTTTGTAGGCCAATTTCAAAGCATAGCATCCATGTAGCTCTGCACCTACTATTTTGTTCTGCTTGCCATGAGAAGAAGAAGAATTTTTCAGTTTTTCTGGATTCCATTTGATTGTTTTCTTTTAATTTTCCCCCAAGATTTGCTTACATTTCATTATGCTGAATTTTTTTTCTGTTTTTTCTCTGTATTTTTCTTATACATTTTTATCTGCTCTGTGTTGCTGCTGCTCCTCTGCCCTGGAAAATATTATCCTTTCATTTTCTCGTTAAGTGCTACAGATGAGTGTTTTTTTTTTTTACAAAAAAAAACGAAAAAAAAATTGAAAATGATTCTTCTCTGGTTGGTTTAAACAGTAAAAGAATTTAAGAGTGAGTGCACCCAACAAGAGGGGGGGGGGGGGGGTTGTGTCATGGTAGAGTAGAGTTTTAAGTTACCCATCCCCGTTGTGTTTAGCATTTTTTAAGCCTCTTTTCTGTTCGTCAAATCTTGTCCCATACTACGGGTAACATAAGCAACTCATGTCATACATTTTAAACTTTGACCTTTTAATATGGTTTACTTTACATTATAGATGGCCGTTATTTCTTCTTTATCTGCTTCTTCTTTATGCAACGTTGTTTGCCAGCACCTGCTGGTTAAGTAAAGAAAACAAGTGTATCTTCTTAGAAACGAAAATAATTTCCATTTTCTTCGTTTACACTTTCATTGAATAACACTCACTAAAGGCAGACAGACGATAACAACAACCATATAGCAGCAAAACAGGGTGAATGGTGATCAAGTAAACATTGGGCTTAAGACTTCCCACATAGGATAGGACGCTTTCAAATATTGTAAATAAATACGAAAAGTTATGAACGATTCTATTAAGACTGAGAAGTGTGAAGAAGTGAATATTCTTTAGTGGTCGCAATAGTTTACTTAGTACTGTGGTGGCTTACATTCCTATAGGGTAAGACCCCGCTTATTGCTGAGGTTAGGCCCACAATTCAATATCTAATCCGTGTAGCAAACATTTCCTATAGAAAGCCAAACCAACTCCAAAGTAAATCTTAATATTGCGTTCCCTAGATCCATAGGTCCTGGTCTATCTGCATGCCTCCCAAATGGACAGTGGCCTGTGAGAACTATAACAGTGCCTACAGAGCCTAGCAATATTGCTTGCATCCTCCTGCTGCGTCCATGTAAAACGAGCGAAGAATACCAAGTTTAATAGTGCCTACAGAGCCTAATAATATTGCTCTTATCGTCGTGCTGTGTCCATGTAAAACAAGCGGAGAATACCAAGTTTAACTGAGGCAATTGGAATCTACGCTCTGTAGCGTATTGGAGATTGTAAGCTCTGTTGCAGCCGAGAGGACATGCCTATGTCGTGCAGGCCATATAAGAATTATCTTTGAATGACACAAAGTTTCTCTGAAAATTTGTCCGCATTGATAGACGAGAACAAATGTCGAGGACACAGTCATGAGGAATTTGATCCCCACCTCGATGTCCGCATAAACTAAGGATTTTCTCTGAAAAATCTTTGCGCCGCTTTCAATTTCGTTAGATTACCCGAAGGGGAGCATTCTGCAGAATGAGAATACAAGTAAAGCGTACAGTCATCAAAGGGGAAAACAGAGAGGAACCGATAGTCTTCTCATACTTGGTTGAGGAAACCGCAGAATACATATTTGGAACCTGTAATGCTTTAAAGCATGACCTATCAGGTACTAGGCGGGAGCTCTGACGAATCAGAGACGAGAAATCTTGGGGAGGACATTATGCAGAAACTCTATAAAGTTTAAGAGAGGGCAGTATATAAACCACCGATTTGGCAAGGTTGCCAGTTGAGAAAGCTAGGAAGAATACCAAAGAGAGAAGCAATGTTAGCAAACGGGCAAAAGAGGAGACAAAATCATTACGCCGCTCCAAAGGACAGAATTAAAGAGGGGCAACCATGTGGACAGCTCTATCAAGAACCCGAAGAAACTGTGAGCAAACTATCCGGTGGTGCTTGTCACTCTCGGAACAACCTACAGTGATGGAGGTAATAATTTGCAAAGAGGCGAAAGGTTGAATGCTTTCACAGTTTAAGAGAGGGCAGTATATAAACCACCGGTTTGGCAAGGTTGCCAGTTGAGAAAGCTAGGAAGAATGCCAAAGAGAGAAGCAATGTTAGCAAACGGGCAAACGAAGAGACAAAATCATTACGCAACTCCAAAGGACAGAATTAAAGAGGGGCAACCATGTGGACAACTCTATCAAGAACCCGAAAAAACTGTGAGCAAACTATGCGGATTTTTCAAATGCGGTTGGAATAGCAGAACTATTGAGCGAAAGCCAACTTGTTACCATCGAAACAACCTACAGTGAAAGTGGTAATAATTTCCAAGGAGGCGAAGGGTTAGATGCTTTCATAGAGATTTGAGGGCACATGGAAAACTTTTCGAATAGAAAGGAGAAGTACTGAAGGCTTGTATAGGGTATAATGTGCCCACGATACATAAAACCACAGAAGTCGCCGTGGTCTAGTAGGCAGTGTGTTGGCTTATTAGACGAAAGGCTCGAGTTCGAATCCCAGGTCAGACATTAAAACGAAATACGAAAAAAAAAGATTTCTCCGGCGACTTCCTCTCAGCAGACTTCTGGCAAAAACTCTGAGGTAAAAATTGTCATGAAAAGCTTCTCAAAAAATCTGTCGTTCGGAGTCGACTTTAAACTGTAGGTCCCGCCACTCATGTATAAAATTAACGCACACAGCACGAGTGGTGTGAGAAGCTAGGACGTTGTACAATGGGTCAATTCGACCTCCGGGTACTGTACTTGTCACAGTTGACAAGTACACGTCCTCTAACCTAACCTAACCTACATAAGACCACCTACTTCCAATCGAAAATCGCGGAGCAAACATTGGAGCATTTACCAGCCCTGCTGACTGCTCACAACCGAAAAATGATTAGCCCCGCCATATTGTATTCATTATTATTTCACACACTGTAATATGCTTAGCAAAATATCTTGCATAGAAATGTGACATCGGAGAAACGTGAAACGTGGTAAATAGTCGTCGAAATAAGTCTACACTTAGTGGCCTATTTAGGCAAGTTTATGACTTAAACCCTAACCTTTACAAGAGAACTTATTAACAATATTGTTGTTATTATTGTTTTGTTGTCATGCTAGGGCATTAAAAGTATGCCTAAGCATATGAGTAGTACTACAACCACCATATCAGTATAGATAGTGTATAACATGGCGGACATGAAAGTTTATTAACTTTCAACATTTCAAAACGAAATGAAATGGAATGCAAACAAAAGAAATTCTAATAAAATTTAGAAAAAAACGAAAAAAATTTAAAAGAAATTCTTTGGCTTGTTTAATTATAAATCAAGCTGATTACTCACTGAATCGTTAAACATAAAGACATAAAGATTTCAACAACAAAAATAAAACAAAAGAAAGAAAAATTAAATTCTTATGCCACAGTAGAATTAAAATGAAAAAAAAAACAATTTTTTCTTTTTCGAAAAGAAATAATTTATCACCGAAGGAATTTATGTACAAGCA
Source organism: Sarcophaga rosellei (assembly GCA_930367235.1). Lineage (NCBI taxonomy): Eukaryota > Metazoa > Arthropoda > Insecta > Diptera > Sarcophagidae > Sarcophaga > Sarcophaga rosellei. The sequence continues at coordinate 4,789,155 of OV884020.1, read as the reverse complement.
AACCATGTTGTAGTAGTAAGCATTAGTATTTTATGATAGTTTATGGTCAAAACATACAACAACAACAAAAACAACTACGGCAATAGCAACTTTGTTGTTACAACAGCCGGACTATAATAAATTCTTAAATAAAAACCTCATCCATCATTGTAAAATGAGCTGCACAATCAAAATATGGCAACAAATACTAGTTGTTGTTGCAACTAAGTGGGGATTTGTTATGATTTAGAACTAACTGCCCAAGCCATATGTAAGCTTTGTGTTACAAAAAACAACAAAGTTCTTAAGCTATAACAACAACGAAAACATATTGTCTAAATGGAATTTAAACTGAATCCTTGCAGCCACGTACCATCTAGTTCATAATTTTCTATTGCAGGCCAAAAAAAGGCGTTTATCATAGGGATAGTACTTGTGATGCCCACATTATTTTTGAAAAATACGGTTGAATGACATCTCCATACACTAATGCACACCAAGCAGTCACTTTGTCCCTAATCACTTAGGGTTCTTCAAGGCCCCCATGTAATAATTTTGCTTCTTAACATTCTCATCAAATGACAACAACCTGGGTGTTATCTGTTCGTTTTACAGGCACGCTCAATTTCATTAGCAGCAGGCAGGTATGTGCGACATTTGCTGGACTCTGTTGGGATTTTATGAATAGGAGGAGGAATGATTTCCTTCTATCCTTAAATTACATGACCTTTCATATCAAAAGAACGATTTTCAAGGGTTCCTAACCTTTCGAAACACCCGTGGCATCACAACGGGCCGCTATGCGTTCACTTGTTCACTTTGTGATATCAGAGCCACCACTCCGACCATGCCTTTCAAAAGGCATGCCGATAGACTTGGCATTCTATCAAATGACTTTTACAGAAACTGTGGGCTGAGGAGAAACTTCATGTTTCAGTGCCCTCATCTTGGCATAAAGATACGCGGGTATTTGATCTGGCAATTGCTGACTTCCCTTTTGCAGTAGCAAGATTTATTCCTTTAGGGAATATTTTATCCCCGGTTTCGATATTAATTTTGGTACCACAATCGGCCTAAACGCTGGTCGAAGTAATTATTCGTCCTTCAGGGACGTACGAAAAAGCATGCCGATAGATTTGGCATTCTGTCGAATGACTTTTACAGAAACTAGGGGCTGAGGAGAAGGACAATTTCATGTTTCAGTGCCCTCATCTTGGCATAAAGACACGCAGATATTTGATCTTGCAATTGCTGACATCCTTTTTGCAGTAGCAGGATTTATTCTTGGTTTCCTTTAGGAAATATTTTATCCCCGGTTTGCATATTAATTTTGGTACCACAATGAGCCTAAACACTGGACTAAGTAGAAATTCATCCTTCAGGGAGAGTGCGCCACCTAACCTAACCTAACATAACTATCGAAAACCAACATTGAAACCCCGTTTAACGTTATAGGGATGGCGTTGAAAATCCAAATGCAAAGTGAGACGTTAGATAGCCACTAAAGTCATTCCAATACGTTTACAAAGCCAATTATTTTCTTCGGTTTCATGTATTCGATCTTCGTTTATGTATGGAAGTGTGATGAGAAACTTTACATAGGCTGCTGGGCCTGCTGACTTTTTTCAGTCTACTTATAGGCAGTTGGACTCGGGCCATGATCAAGGCACCGGCTTTTCGTATCCTTATTCAGTGGGAAGTGTCTCTATTTCTAATTTATATTCATTTGATGAGGAGTCTGTTCTTGAGTCTTTGTCTGGATTGAAACTTACATATTTGCCTGGCCCTGACGGGGTACCGGCTTGTATTTTGAGAAAGTGCGCTGTTGTCTTGAGCGGTCCTTTGACCTTTATATTCAATGGGCTTCTGAGGGTTGGTCATTTTCCATCTATTTGGAAGAGTTCGTTTATAATTCCTTTGCATAAGACAGGTAATAAATCCAATATTTCCAATTACAGGGGTGTATTGTCTAAGACTGTATATATGTACATACATGCATACAGAATTGGTCACTACAACCCTTCAGTCAGGATTACGACCTAGCTTTTCACACCACTCATATTGTATCGACTCCGAACGACAGATTTTTGAGAAACCTTTCATGGCAATTTTATTTAGTTACTCAGAGTTTTTGCCAGAAATCTGCTGAGAGTAAGTCGCCGCAGAAATCTTTTTTTTTTCGTATTTCGTTTTGATGTCTGGCCTGGGGCTCGAACCCGGGCTTTACGTCTAATAAGTGGAACACGCTACCTACTGGGGTTTGAACTTGAGCCTTTCGTCTAATAAGCCAACACACTACCTACTATACTACGGCGACTTCGACTAGACTATGGGGGAGTAATAGATTTGTTAAATCACAATTTATTTGGGCACACATAGCAATCAATTGTGATACGACATGAAGCAGTGCTCCAGGACTAAATGGCTAGACTTGATTAACCAGTTTGAGAATCAGCATTTTGTTTTCACATTTAAAGCATGACCGCCTTAGAATCAATTTGAAAACTAGCCTGAAAGTATAATGCATTTACACTCTATTAGACTACTGAAGAAAGATTGAATCTAGTGGGAGAAGTCAACATCGAGCCAGAGACGGACAATGCATTTACACTCTATTAGACTACTGAAGAAAGGTTGAACATAACGAGAGTAGTCAACATCGAGCCAGAGACGGACATTACTAAACCGATTACAACCTCTGAAGAAGACATTTGCAGATAGGCGAAGTTTTCCTTGCCGATTAATAACAGCGTTTATAAAATTTAACATTCCTGCTACCAGAAACTGTGCTACTCAATTGAAATCAGTTTCTCATGCCTTTATATGAAATAAATTTCACCTGCCAACTTATTTAACGCATGTCTCATTGCAATCATAGCCATTTTTATACAAAAAATTCAATAACGATGGCCTCATTATGCAAATTAAAAGCAAATCCTTCTAACGTACATACATATGTACTCATGCACCCACTTTTTGATTTGTTAAACTAATGCGGACATCATTATGAACATTTTTGGTACAGAAAACTGTCAGTCCATGGCTTAAAGCTTCAATATACTGGCATGAATTGGGACTCTTTTTCTTTGTGCTTTTTTAGAAAAAATTTGAGTAGGCATTAGAGGAGCGAACCGAACTTAGCTTGTTATTCATTTTAATCTTTGTCATGTGGCATGATTGTGCCAGCGTCATCCATATAATATGTATGTATGTACTCGACCATAACTAATGCACTTTAGACACACAGTAGTAGTCTGTGTTTTTTGAAATGTCACTTTTTAATAGAGTAGCCATCATGCAGGGTGTGGTCACTTCAAAGTGGAGGATGTAAAGGCTAGGTTGAGGGCTAAACTGCTGCTCAGACCAGAGATTAGACCCATTGTGGCAACACAAATCCATCCTGTGATCAAGCAACCTTTATACGAAACCATCTCGACTCGAAAATAAATCTTGCTGTTGCATGAGAACCTAGACCGTAATCCTGACTGAAGGGTTGTAATGGCCAATTATATATGTATGTATGCTGCATCAGTTCTTATGGTGGTGGGCTTTTGAGAACCTTTTGAGTGCGAAGAATGCAAATATTATTCAAGCAGATTCTAGCGATATTGTACGTAGTCTAACGGAGCCAATGACTTAAGTTAGGTTAGGTTAGGTTAGGTTAGAGGACGTGTACTTGTCAACTGTGACAAGTACAGTACCCGGAGGTTGAATTGACCCATTGTACAACGTCCTAGCTTCTCACACCACTCGTGTTGTGTGCGTTAATTTTATACAAGAGTGGCGGGATCTACAGTTTAAAGTCGACTCCGAACGACAGATTTTTTGAGAAGCTTTTCATGGCAATTTTTACTCTCAGAGTTTTTGCCAGACATCTGCTGAGAGGAAGTCGCCGAAGAAATATTTTCATATTTTCGTTTTGATGTCTGACCTGGGATTCGAACTCGGGCCTTTCGTCTAATAAGCCAACACACTACCTACTAGACCACGGCGTTTCTTTTTCAATTTTTGTCCACTTATATTTGGCCGCCTCCTGTATGTACTAGTAGTTGAAAGCTGCTAGAACTTTATGATTTTCTTTCTTCAATTCAGATTTTTTCTTCTCTTTCTTTTTACCATCTTCAGTAGTCATCATACGTGGTGTGGCCTATGTGTGTTTGTGTCATTGTTGAAGTTACAAAGATTTTTTTCTGTATCGTCATGTACTTGTTCATACGCCTTTGGGGTCTAATTTCATTTATTACCATAAACGGTATGTTAGCCATTTTGGTCATGGCTTATTTGAACAAACAACAATCAAAACAACCAGTAAAAACAATAATAATGTTGATAACGATGTAATAAAAACATTTTTAACTACTTTGTTACAAACCCAAAACTATCCATACAAATGAAAAAAAAAGGAGAAGAAAAACATTAAAATTGGTTGATCTTCAGCAACAGCCTCAGCCTCAGCATGATCATCGTCATCAACATCATTATCTTGATGATCGGATCTGTCTGTTTGCCTCTATAAAGTATTTACGCAGCAAAGGCATGCATGTTCGGAGTATGTTGGTTTTATGTTATCGTTGTGGTCGTTATCTTTATGTGTCTGCACATATGGTCATAATCAAATTTAAGTTGATCAGCAGATAGATATTGATCGTCAATAAACGCAAAAGAGAAATAAAAAAGAGAGGAAGCTACCAAAACATGGCCAAAAAAAGAAATTTATGCTAATGAAATAGCAATTAAATGATAAGCCTTTTATCTTCACAGTTTAAATTCATTTCACAAATGTCATAAAATGTTGCGAGTTTTCAAACTTAATTAAGAGCATGAACAATGGCAATAAGATTGAGTAGTAGTCGCCGTAGTCTAATAGGTAGTGCATTCGCTTATTAGACTTAAAGCCCGGGTTAGAGCCCGAGGCCAGATATTAAAACGAAATATGGAAAGAAAAAAAATATTTCTTCGGCGACTTCCTCTCAGCAGATTTCTGGCAAAAACTCTGGGAGTAAATAAACCTGCGATGAAAAAGTTTCTCAAAATCTGTCATTCGGAATCGACGTTAAACTGTAGGTCCCGCCACTCAAGTATAAAATTAAGGCACACAACATGAGTGGTGTGAGAAGCTAGGTCGTAATCCTGATTGAATTGACCCATTGTACAACGTCCTTAAAGAGGAGGGATAATAGAGGGAATAGTATAACAAGGAGAGGATGTAGGAAAGGGAGAATGGGAAGCGGAGGGGTCACACAGACACAACAAAGAAGAGAGAGCGCGACTACCCTGATGAAGCCGCCTCTCATTGGCTACAAAATTACACGAAATATTCCTGTGACTAGAAACCCCTTATTTAACTGACATGAGGACAGATCAAGAGAGTAGTAAAAGCAAGCAGTTTGGAATGGAAGGTAACATTCAAAAGAGATCTCATTGCCGCATGGCTGTCAAGGAGAATAGAAATGCTAGTGATATTAAATCCATGGCTCTTAATTAAACCCGTAGGAGTCAGGGTGACAGAGACATACGCTAAGATAAAGTTTTTCATAGAAAATTCCAGATTACATCTTTCTTTAGGAGAGTTTTTGTGTAGGACACCATTTGTTTGCTCCTCAGCAGAGGACCACATCCACTGCAAGTGTGTACCACATCCACTGCAAGTGTGTACCACATCCACTGCAAGTGTATTAACTTTGCTGTTACCTTCTTCTTAACTTGTACTTGCAATTACGTTTCACCCTCACCAATATTTTATTTCTTATAAATTTTTCGTTTCTATAAATCTTATAATTTCCTATCTTCCTACTTCGTTTTCTTTTATTTTCTCAAATTGATTTCAAAATTGTTGAAAGAAAGTGTTGAAATAATTGCCATTTTTCTTGCTCTCATTCAATTGAGGCAGCCTTAATTTATTTTGCTGTTGCATTTATAATGAAAGATGGGCGTGTTTCTTTTGCAACTCATATAAAACACTGGTGGTGTAATCAAATACATATTTTAAAGCAGCGGTACTTGCGATTTATTAAAACGAAAACAACAATTATAAATCAAATCAATTCACAACTGGTTACCAAATATTATTGCCTGCCTGCCTTTCTACGACTATCACCACCACGAGCAACCAAATATAGCAGCCTAAATCATGAATGAATGAATGAATGAGCGGAGTGCACCAATAAAACAAACGAAAGCTTTAATTAAAACTACCAAAAAAAGATAACTAGGCGGCTACTCCCCGCTTGCCAACACTTCAGCAATAGCAGCAGCAGACAAAAATATTTATGATGGAACACAATGCAATACAGATTAGAAGACAAACGACAACGAAGAGAACTTTATCAATTTCAAAAGAGTTTTCTTTTCTTCTTGTCGTTTTTTAAACTGCATGTGTTGCATGTCATGTAAACTATGAGCAATTACAACTTGAACAAGATCAGAGAAATGGAGGACAATCAGGGGATATGTGTAAAGCAGTACACTTAACACGGAAGCGCTAAAACGTTGCAAAGTTTTCTTTTAAATATGCAACACAAGACACTAGAAATATGTGTATGAAAATGTCAATAAATTGTTGTCAGGACATTTGCAGCAATTGCTGAAGGCCACATTAATACTGAACACACAGATTCTATGATTAGGTTAGAATGGCCGCGTCCATAAAAGTATTTTTATTTTCTGATACTGTTTCTCTGACTACAGGAGATTGCTTCTGAATTAGTTAGGAAAGTAGATCGAATAGAAGGACTGTCAAACGGACTGTCTCATGTTCTATCAGCCTACACCCAAGCCAATGCCTAAGTCTGTTTTGCGCTCACCAATGAGATCCGCGTATGGTATATGTACCTTCAGATATTCGTAAATAATTCATGAAAGTTTTTCCGTATCACTCTGCTGTATGCAATCATGCGAATAGCCTTACGATAAGCGTGCAATATCAATCGCGTAGATATGTTATGCTCACGGACTTTGACAAATTCTTTGATACCCTTTCACATGAAGCGGTTTGGTCTTCGTTGTGCTTGGGCGTTCCCGAGGACACCATATCGTTTATTATTGTCCAGTGCTGTCCGGTAATTAAACTGGAGACATGATTGCGGACATAAGAACAAGGCTACTACTTGGCTTTGTTCTTGATACTGTTATGCTTAATACCATGCGCCTCAAGAGCACCATCAACTAGAAACTACACCAACATTTTGGAGACCATAAGAACGTAGACGACTTTTGCCTCTTCGTATACAGACACTCAGAAATACTGGAGCGGTACTCGATTAAATGCAATGTAGACTTCCCGGAACATTTCGAGATGCGCTAAATTGAACTTCGTTTGACAGCAATTTGAAGGTTTTTGTGTAGAACGCACGCCAATCGTGGAATCCAATATGTTGTCAACCAATGCCTGAAACTAATTTAGAGAATTTTCTGGCCAATCATCAGGTCTTAATTGAGATCGAAATACAACGAGCAACTGCCCACAGTACGATACAACCAGAACTGCAGTTAACTGCATCCTCCAACACCGATAGCTATAGGGAACGAAGAAAAATAACTCGTGCAATGTGCAGAACTCATTTGTAGCGGGTAAAAGAAAATGTAGAAAGAGGATTCCTATATTTCAAGGGTTGGAGGACGAAGCGAAGAGAGTACAGAAATCTTCTCTATTGGTTGGAATCGGATTTTTTTCGATTACAGGTCTGTTAACCGAATTGTAAGTATAGATTGAAGACATGTAACAGAAGTAAGTGAAAGGTTTTCTATTGAATAGAAAATGGCTTTTGGTATTTGAAATTATGTAAATGGAAATATAAAGAATATCATCGAATAGAACAGGTTAGACTATGAGAAGAAGGGGAAAAGGAGTATTTTGAATTCTTAATAAAGATTAACACTCTAAAACAGAGGGGAACATGAGTATTTTAGAAACCAAATTAAAGTTTGTTCAAGTACAACAGGTTTAACTTTAAAATCAATGGAAAACAAAGTTATTTTGCTTTTAAAATAAGGCTTCTACAATTAATATTTCTACTCTTAAGTTTCAAACTACAAAAATATCAAAATGTTCTTTCATTACCTTTTGTCAGTCTTTATTTGCTTGCTTTAACTTGCTTAATCTTGCTTTGACTTGCTTTAACTTGCTTTGACTTGCTTTTACTTGCTTTAACTTGCTTTTACTTGCTTTGACTTGCTTTTACTTGCTTAATTTTGTTTTTACTTGCTGAATGTTGCTTTAACTTGCTTAATCTTGCTTTTACTTGATTAGTCTTGCTTTTACTTGCTTGTACTTGCTTTAACTTGCTTTTACTTGCTTTTACTTGCTTAATTTTGTTTTTACTTGCTGAATGTTGCTTTAACTTGCTTAATCTTGCTTTTACTTGCTTAATTTTGCTTGTACTTGCTTTAACTTGCTTTTACTTGCTTTAACTTGCTTAATGTTGCTTTAACTTGCTTAATGTTGCTTTAACTTGCTTAATCTTGCTTTTACTTGCTTAATTTTGCTTTGACTTGCTTAATTTTGCTTTGACTTGCTTAATTTTGCTTTGACTTGCTTAATTTTCTTTGACTTGCTTAATTTTGTTGTTTATTTCTACAGCAATTATCGTTCTTTATCACGATTGCCCTCCCAACTTATGGTATGATAAACAATTTTTTTAACCGAATTCGTTTCACTAACACTTTCATCGTCCAAATACGCAAAAACACACAATTTATTAACCGTAACCGATAAACGCGCTTTGCTTATCATATCCAAAGGTTTAATTTTCGAACTATTTAATAAAATCACAATGTGAGAGGCATGATAGATGAGAGGATCACCAGGATAGATTAGAAAATCGGCACCAAAAGCATCACCACAAGTAACAAATTTGCCACGGAGCCACAAATCACGAAAGGCTAGGTATTTTAGGGAGCCATTAGAAGCCGAATAATTCACCAAATAGGCAGCTGTAAGGAAAGCATAGAAAAAACAAATTAAAAAGACAAGATTTTCTAAGCTAAATGAGATATTCTTACCATGATTTTCAGTATGGGCACATGGTATATCGACTAAAGCATTTTTACGTTCAAATTGTATTCCGTCACGTATTTCCTTTAAAGTTTCAGTCGTATTTCCCTTCAAATTTCAGTGATTTATTCTTTCTTCGACTTTTTCCTGGTATTTTTTGAGTTCTTCATCATTTAAGAGCTTCAAGAGATGTTGCTATTTCGAAACCAAATAGCCTTTACCAATAAAAGTGTTTCCAAAGGTGACAATTCCACAGGCATGGCTGCAAAAGGATATAAAAAAAGATAAGTTGATAAGAATAATAAAATTTTGTGAATAGAAAGTCTCATATTTGGCTTATTAAGACCCAGCAGTAGGGCATTTCTACGCCGTTAATCTGTCTGTGCCCCTCCGCCCGAAACTGATTCCCTAAAGGGCCTATATATCTGGTAGATTATAGGATTAGGGCTCCCAAGCTCATCAATAGAATAATAACCTACATCTAGCAGGGACATTAACTGCCTCGTTTTCAAGAACTTTACTGTGCTCCGAATCCCAACAGGAACTACTTCTTTGCGATCTAAAGTTCAATACAAAGATCTTATAGTCACGAATCACTAGTAACTAACACCAGGCCCTTTCAATCACCCTCACAACCGTTCGATTGCCACGTAGGGATCTGCTTCAGAAGCAGGAAGGATGCCTCTAGAGATTCTGAAGTTGTCATCAAGTTTATAAAGAAGCTTTAGCACGACATTGCAGCATCAATGCTCCTCAGAAGGCCATATCTGATCTGAGCATTCGCAGACGAGGTGTACACATAGTCTCGGGAACCATGTAGACATTTTTGTGAATTTCCTTCTTACCAAAGGAGAAGACATTTAAAAGAAATGATCGCCCAAACACCGATTCCCTTAGACGCATGATTCTACACGCTACGCAATGTTTGCGACATCTGGCAAGATGAGACAGACATAGAAGAATGTCAAAAGCAAACTGATCTACTAATCCTGGTATTAATCAGATACAATTCGCTGTAAATTACTAACAAACTACATTACGGTCTTAATAGATCACATAACCTACCGATGTCTCCCTCAACAGCAGATGCTAAGCCTCAAGAATCGTCAATCCAGCAACAGCTAAACAAGTTGCGGATTTACAACAGAAACAGACTTTCACAGACCACAGGTCGCCCTAAGTATTAAGGGAGCTCTGTGACCTTCTAGTTATTTGTTGATAACGCAAGACAGTGCCAAGTCAAATATGTGATAGTATTGCTCTCTTTCACGTCTTAGCAGCCCTTGCTAAGTGTGCTGCGGAAAATCTAATTCATCGACTGTGAATACCAATGAGCCAGTGACCACTAGTCATGCTAACCTCTATGGGTAAAATTAGCGAAAAACTCATAATTATAGGGAGCTCCCGTCTACTATATCACAAAGACTCCCGAACTCACATAGACTATGCCTCAATGCAAGCATTATAAGAACCCTTGTTTTGTAAGGTATTTAACCCAAAATTTATGAATTTCTACTGTAACCTCCATCTTAAACTAAATAATATAAAATAAAATCAAGATTTACTCACTGCAATCATTTACGGACCATCCGCGCTTGGAGCAAGTGCCTACCAAAGCACCCGCTATGTGATGTATTTTATGCACAAGCAGCTAATCTAAATGACTTTACACTTATTAGCCATAAAACTTGAATAATTATGTTAAAAACTTACCCTCAACATCAAAAATATAATCGGTGCCATTTAATAGAGTTAAAATAATTTTCTTTTCTTTTAAACCACAATCTAACTTTTAAACCGCCTTTTTCCGACAAATTAAGCGTCTATCTAATCTAATTTTTTTTAACAGAACACTTCCAGATATTAATAAACTGCTGAGTGAATAAGCAGCTGGTTAAGCAAGGCTTCTCAAACTATATGCACTGTATATTGAACAAACCTCTGGAAAATCACTGAATAAGCACTTCTTAAAGGTATATATGTAATTATTCTTGTCACAAACCTTTGTCGTTTTATTTTTGTGTACTAAACACACTTTAAGAACTCTTGTTCTCTAATGTGCATTACCTTGATTTGAAAATGTAATTATTACAGACTTATAACCTGTTCATGTAAGATGAATAGTTTCAGACGAACATCTGTGGAAAGTGTCTGTAACATTAAGAAATAAAACAAGAAAAGTTTGTGACAAGAATAATTACATATTTACCTCCTATTAATACACTTTCGAAATTAATGCAACGTGTCTAGGATTAAACATATTCAGTGGTTTCGTAAGGTGTGTTCAGTATACACAGTCCACAGTTTACTTAACCAGCTGTTGCTTATCCTCTCAGCTGGTTCTTAATGGTTGGAAGTGTTCTGATAAGAAGAGCGCAAAATGACGCTTACTTTGTCGGAAAAAGGCGGTTTTAAAGAAAGTAAAATTAGTTTAACTCTATTAAATGGCACGGGTTATATTTTTAATGTTGAGGGTAAGTTCTTAACACAATTATTCAAGATTTATGGCTAGTAAGTGTAAATTCTTTTAGATTACCTGCTTGTGCGTAGAAAACATCACATAGTGGGTGCTTTGGTAGGCACTTGTGCCAACCGCGGATGGTCCGTAAATGATTGCAGTGAGTAAATCTTAATTTTATTTTAAATTATTTAGTTTAAGATGGAGGTTACAGTAGAAATTCATAAATTTTGGGTTAAATACCTTACAAAACAAGGGTTCTTATAATGCTTGCATTGAGGCATAGTCTATGTGAGTTCGGGAATCTTCTTGTGATATAGTAGACGGGAACACCCTATAATTATGAGTTTTTCGCTAATTGTACACATAGAGGTTTCCGCAGCACACTTAGCAAGGTCTGCTAAGACGTGAAAGAGAGCAATAGTGTCACATATTTGACTTGGCACTGTCTTGCGTTATCAACAAATAACTAAAGGTTCACAGACCTCTCTTAATACTTAGGCCGACCTGTGGTCTGTGAAAGTCTGTTTCTGTTGTAAATCCGCATTTTGTTTAGCTGTTGCTGGATTGACGATTCTTGAGGCTTAGCACCTGCTGTTAAGGGAGACATCGGTAGGTTATGTGATCTATTAAGACCGTAATGTAGTTTGTTAGTAATTTACAGCGAATTGTATCTGATTAATACGAGGATTAGGAGGTCAGTTTGCTCTTGACATTATCTTCTGTCTATCTCAACTTGCCAGATGTCTCAAACACTGCGAAGCGTGTAGTATCATACGTCTAAGGGAATCAGTGCTTGGGCAATCATCGCCTTTGGGAAGAAGAAAGTACACAAAAATGTCTACATGACTCCCCAGACCAGGAGTACCGTCTGCGTCTGCGATTGCTCAGTTCAGATATGGCCTTCTGAGGAGCATTGATGCTGCAATGTCGTGCTAAAGCTTCTTTATAAACTTGATGGCAACTTCAGGATCTTTAGAGACATCCTTTCTGCTTCTAAAGCAGGTCCCTACGTGACAATCAAAAGGTTGTGAGGGTGATTGAAAGGGTCTGGTGTTAGTTACTAGTAATTCGTGACTATAAGATCTTTGTATTGGACTTTAGATCACAAAGAAGTAGTTTCTGTTGGGATTCGGAACACAGTAAAGTTCTTGAAAACAAGGCATCTGATGTCCCTACTAGACTTAGATTCTTATTCTATTATGGGGAGCTTGCGAGCCCTAATCCTAAAATCTACTAGGTATATGGGCCCTTTAGGGAATCAGTTTCGGGCAAAAGAGCACAGACAGATTACATTGATTAACGGCGTAGAAAAGGCCTACTGCTGGGACTTAATAAGCCATATATGTATGAGACTTTCTATTCATAAAGTTTAATTCTTCCTGTGAACTTATATTTTTTCTATCCTTTTCCAGCCATGCCTGTTGAATTGTCACCTTTGGAAACGCGTTTACTGGTCGAGGAAGGTATAGCCACTTTGGTTTCGAAATCGCAACATCTCTTAAAGCCCTTAAGTGATGAAGAACTCAAGAAATACCAGGAAAATTTCGAACAAAGAATAAATCAACAGGCAGAATCCTTAAAAGATGAAAAACTTAAAGAATCCGAAAAAAATATCGACAAAATAATGGCAGGCAAAAGAAAAAAGCTACTCAAACAGGGCGTAAGAGAACAAGGTAAGATAAAAACAAAATATTTATTAAGAAATCTCTCTAAAATATTGCGCTTTTCACAGATATACAACTAAACGCGACTGAAATTTTGAAGGAAATACGTGACGAAATACAATTTGAACGTAAAAATGCTTTAGTCGATATACCCTGTGGCCATACTGAAAATCATTGTAAGAATATCTCGTTTAGCTTAGAAAATCGAGTCTTTTTAATTTGTTTTTCTTTGCTTTCCTTACAGCTGCCTATTTGGTGAATTATTCGGATTCTAATGACTTCCTAAAATATCTAGTCTTTCGTGATTTGTGGCGCCGTGGCAAATTTGTTACTTGTGGTGATGCTTTTGGTGCCGATTTTCTAATCTATCCTGGTGATCCTCTCATCTATCATGCCTCTCACATTGTGATTTTATTAAATAGTTCGAAAATTACACCTTTGGATATGATAAGCAAAGCGCGTTTATCGGTTACGGTTAATAAATTGTGTGTTTTTGCCTATTTGGACGATGAAAGTGTTAGTGAAACGAATTCGGTTAAGAAAATTGTTTATCATACCATAAGTTGGGAGGGCAATCGTGATAAAGAACGATAATTGCTGTAGAAATAAACAACAAAATTAAGCAAGTCAAAGCAAAATTAATCAAATAAAAGCAAGATTAAGCAAGTTAAAGCAACATTCAGCAAGTAAAAGCAAGTTAAAGCAAGTAAAAGCAAGTCAAAGCAAGTTAAAGCAAGTAAAAGCAAGTCAAAGCAAGTTAAAGCAAGTTAAAGCAAGTCAAAGCAAGTTAAAGCAAGTAAAAGCAAGCTAAAGCAAGTTAAAGCAAGTCAAAGCAAGTAAAAGCAAGCAAATAAAGACTGATAAAAGGTAATGAAAGAACATTTTGATATTTTTGTAGTTTGAAACTTAAGAGTAGAAATATTAATTGTAGAAGCCTTATTTTAAAAGCAAAAATACTTTGTTTTCCATTGATTTTAAAGTTAAACCTGTCATACTTGAGCAAACTTTAATTTGGTTTCTAAAATACTCATGGTCCCCTTTGTTTTAGAGTGTAAATCTTTATCAAGAATTCAAAATACTTCTTTATCACCGTCTTCTAGGGGCCAAACCCATTCTATTCGATGATATTCTTTATATTTTCATTTAAATAATTTCAAACACCAAAGACCATGTAAACAAGGCTCTAATCGCAATGAAATCGATTCTATTCAATAGAAAACCTTTCACTTACTTCTCTCACTTGGATAATAGGTATTCAATCCATATTTATAATTCGGTTAACAGACCTGTAATCGCAAAAAATCCGATTCTAATCAATAGTGGACATTTCTGTACTCTCTTCACTTCGTCCTCCTACCCTTGAAATATAGGAATCCTTTCTCTCCATTTTCTTTTATCCGCTAAAAAAGGACTTCTGCACATTCCACGAATTGTTTTTCTTCGCTCCCTCTATGTCGAGTTATCGGTGTCAGAGGATTCCAGTTAACTGCAGTCCTGGTTGTATCGTACTGTGGTGTGTGTCAGACTCAGTTGCTTGTTGTACCTCGATCTCAATTGAGACCTGATGATTGGCCAGAAAATTCTCTGAATTAGTTTCATTCATTGATTGACAAAAGTTTGGCAATTACAACATTGTTGGACTCCACGATTGGCGTGCGTTCTTGACAAAAACCCTCAAATTGCTGTCAAACGAAGTTCAATTTAGCGCATCTCTGAAATGTTCCGGAAACTCTACACTGAATTTAATCGAGTACCACTCCAGTATTTCTGAGTGTCTGAATGCTAAAAGACAGATATCATATGAGTTGTCGTGGTCTCCAAAATGTTGATGCAGTATCTAGTTGATGCCCCTCTTGAGGCGCATAATATTAAGCATAGCAGTATCAAGAACAAAGCCAAGTAGTAGCCTTGTTCTTATGTCCGCAATCATGTCTCCAGTTTAATTACCGGACAGCACTGGATAATAATAAACGAAGACCAAACTGCTTCATGTGAACGTTTATCAAAGAATTTCTCAAAGCCCGTGAGCATAACATATCTACGCGATTGATATTGCACGCTTATTGTAAGGCTATTCGCATGATTGCATATACAGCAGAGTGATACGAAATTCTGAAGATATCTACACTATACACGGATCTTAGGCAAAACAAACGTATGCGATGGCTTGAGTGTAGGCTGATAGAACATGAGACAGTCCGTTTGACAGTTATTCTCTTCGATCTACTTTCCTTACTAATTCAGAAGCAATCTCCTGTAGTCGGAGAAACAGTATCTGAAAATAAAAATACGTTCATGGACACGGCCATTCTAATCAAATCATAGAATCTGAATGTTCAGTATTAATGTGGCCTTAAGCAATTGCTATAAATGTCCTGACAACAATTTGTTGTCATTTTCATACACATATTTCTAATGTCTTGTGTTGCATATTTAAAAGAAAACTTTGCAACGTTTTAGCGCTTCCGTGTTAAGTGTACTGCTTTACACATTTCCCCTGATTGTTCAGTGTTTACTCAAGGTGTGTTTAGCACACAGAAATAAAAAAATTGTGTGCTTGTGACAGTTAAGGGGGACGGTTTCCTTAGATGTTTACAGTTTGTGAGGTTTTATTTAACAAGCTCTTGCTTAATATTTAATAAAAGTTTTTAAATTTTTTGCTCTACACCGTCATCCGTTCATCCCTTCAGAATCTTAAGATAGTAAGTGAACGGGGGATACAACAGTAGGACAAACTATCAGCAACACGCGTCGCGATAGAACACGCGCACACCACGCTTCAGACACAAACCATACACATGCGCTACAACTGTTTCTTATTAGACTTGTTTGTTTACTTAGGAATTTGTTTATACCACACTGGTGGTAGTGATTTAATTACATACTGATCGTGTGGTGAATAAAAGCATTTAAGACTGTTAACCTATTTAACTTACCACAGCTGTTATGTTTGTTTACTTATCGACCGGGAAGTTTGAATTTTTTAAATTTTTCAAAACAATTGTTTGTTACTTCACATATGTATATAAAAAACAAAGTGGCGCGAGAAATATTTCTTAAACAATCAATGCCTGACTTTTGACTGCATGTGAGAGAGGAAGAGAGCATAACAATGAGCACCAAGTCTAGCTTTATTTTAATGTAACGTATGTTGGTTAAATAATAAAAAAGCTTTTTTGGTTGGTAGGTAGACTTTTCCTATTCAAAACAAATGAAATGGAAAGTAAAAGTAAAAAAAGTCATAAAAAATGATGAAAAAAAACAAGAAATAAAAATTATTGCCACTGCATCTCTACTGGTTTGCTCTTTAACCTGCCGTGTTATTTCAATGAAATTCAAATCCAAAGAGACAGCAATAATGGCAACGAGCAAACAAGACTTTAAAAACGTGTTTTTAATTAAGAAAAAAATTCACTGAAAAGAAGAAGAGATTTATTTTATTTTCTGTTGCTTAAACTTGATTAATATGGGGGGAACTACAATAAATAGTAAAGAGCATCAGGCATGCAACGACTAACAGTGGTGGTTGTAACTATGAGGCCCGATGAGTTGTTCTCCTCATCACAGAGTCTACAGATTGGCGTTGGAGCAATTCCTATCTGAACAAATCTTGTTTGACTCTAAAATACTAGGTCAGGAAGTCTTTAATTTTCTCAGACTGTTTCTACAAAATCTAATCGCTTTACATTACAATTATAGTTTATATTGTCTCAAATCCGTCCTTTTTTCGTCTAAACCTCTCTTGGTAAAGTCATCCGGCCCCAACAACGGTGTAAAAATTTTGCTCCTGGCAAACATATTTGCCTGCTCATTGAACGGGTACTCTTTCGAAGTTGAGTCGTAAGGTTTTCAGTCCTATTTTTGTCGATCTGTGGCTAAGTATGTCTAATGATAGAAGGAGTCTTTAAGCTCTTCCTTTTTCAGCAAGATATCAAGTATAGCTTTTCTAGTACGTCTTCTAAATGTCGTCGGAGGAATAGGATAACGGGCACTTTTTCGTAGTTTAGTCATAAGGTTTTCAATCCTATTTTTGTCGATCTGCGGCTAAGTATGTCTAGTGATAGAAGGAGTCTTTAAGCTCTTCCGTTTAGTATAGAACTTCAGCAAGGAAATGTGACAAAATCTCTGCCGGATCTCAAGTATAGCTTATCAAGAACGTCTTCTAACGTCTCTTAAGAGCTTTTTCTCTAACATTGCATTGTATTGGAAACAGACAAAGGATAGCTTGACTGCCAGAGTCGGAACTCTATAGTTTCTCCTTACATCACGTAACTGGCTTTCAGTTCCAACTGATCATAGAACACGTAACGCTGGCTGGTTATCGTAAATTATCATGATTATACTCAGGCAGTTATATTTATTATTTCCTTACTACTCACTAATAGAAAATGCTGCACCTGTTGTAGTCCCTAGTTCTATCGTTCTTGGCCATAAATAGTTACAAAATTTTCAGCCTCCTTAAAAATTTAAAAAATATGACAAATTTTCTGTTTATTGGTGTCTATTTATTATTTGCCCCTAAACAATATCGTGTCAAGGCATTACAAAATCAGAAACAAAGTAATTTAAGTCAAAGTCAGTGTCTGGGTCCCCGGACACTGTGACATACCGGAGAACTGCAGAGCTGGCAGGGCTGGCGCACTACTCCCGGAATTCTGTTCGATCGACTTAGGAATGCCACTTGCCTCGATCAAATTGGCCATCGCGCGGAGATTTTCCGAGACGCCACCTATCCTGGATCAACGAGGAGTCCTGCTCTACCGCTAGACTCACCTGGCCCCGGACGGATAGAAGGCGTACCAACCAGTTACTTGGACTTGGTCGCGGCATCATCTCAATCACAGTGGCCATGCTTACAGGTAACTGTGTTATGGGTAGACACGCGGAAAGAATGCGGCTTCTGCCGTGTGTGCAGATCCGCTGAAGAGGACGAGACTGTTGCCCACTTTCTTTGTCAATGCCCATCTCTTGTGAGGTGCAGATATAGGTTATTTGGCTCTCCGACCCTTGTCAGCTTGACGGAGCTATCGTCCATTGATGTCAAGGATATAGCCTCGTTTATCAAACTTTCTGGCTGGTTTTCCAGCGCGGGGTAGTCGTGCTTTGGATTTGCAGATCTTGCTCTGACCGACCTCTCCCTCCTGGATTCGGGGGAACTTGATCAGTACGAGAACTGCGTTCACCTGTGGCGTCACAACGGGCCGCTATGCGTGTTCAAGTCAGCTTTGGTATGCAGCTACCACACTAACCTAACCTATGTCAAAATCAACTCATATATGTATTAAATTTTCTCTGTGACAAATGACGTCACGCTAAGTATTGTATTGGTTAATATAATAATAATACGTATTGGTTGTGTAAGCATAAAAAGCAAGCGCGAGAAACTACGTCATCTCCTATAAGGAAATTTTATTTCACGTGTGAAATTAATTCGCTATACAAACATCTCTTGTGGTCTTTAGCTGCATTTAGTAGTGTACCCCCTGAAAACACATTTATTTCCTAAATAAAGTAAAAACAACTACAACAACAACAGCTACAACTGACGACACCAAAAGCATTTGTGGCTTTTTCTTTCCATAGATGTTGGAGAGAGCGGCAATCATTAAGAAGAGCGAGCGAGATTCGTCTCTAGGCAGCAGCCAGCAACAACAACAACACACACACTACACACCAAAAAAGCATGGAAATACAACTAAAGGTGCCAGCCACATATGATTATAATACATACTCTGATGCTAAAAAAAATAGAAATAATAATATAAAAAAAAAAAAATATTTCATAGTAACGACAATAACAACAACAATAAAAGCAATAATAATGCTGAGAAATATTATTTAAAAAAACATCAACAAGCACTCCACAGTCGGAGATCAACGGCAAGATCAGTCGGCCTGACAAATGCCTATGGAAACGTTAGCGAGAGAAGATACGTACGTACGTTGTCGAAAAATATTTAAAAAAAAAATACTTTTTGAAAAGAAATTCAAAATTTTTAATTTTTAAAAAGTAGGTGATGGACAAGTGCAAAAAAAGGTGTTTAAAAAGGTGTTCTTTAGAAAAGTAAAATAAACAAAAAACAAATGAAAGAGAACAACCAACCAACAACAACGGTACTGAAACTAAAATAAACAATCGAAACATCTTATAATAACAACAAGAAAAAAAACAAAACAAAAAAAGAACATGAATCAACAAGTAAAAGTTTATTGAGAGCAAAAATAATCATTTACGCTCCTGAAAACCTCTCTGATTTGTTAGTTATTAGCGTGTAATGTGAAAAATTGTTCGTTGTGCAACAAATTTGCAATTTTATTGCATGAAACAAAAATAAAAAAAATTATTATCAGCAAACGAAAAACAAAACAAAGCAAAAAAGCTCCATTAAAGTTAAAAGTTAATGCATTAAATTTAAAAAAATAAAAATTAATAAAAAAAAAAATCCCCTTTTAAAATAACCGGAAAATAATCAAAAATCTCTGTACATCGAATAAATCCAGAGAGAAAAAAGGTAAACAAAAACAAACAAAATTACAGAAATTCCCTTTTCATTAAAAATTAACCACAAAATAATCGCCAAACAATTCTTTAAGGAATAGTCTGTAAACGTTTTTCCTTTTAAATCTCATTATGTGTTCAATGAGCCAATTCAGACGAGCACATTTTTTAGTCGCACAATTCTTGTTCTTTTCAATTTACATGGGATGAATATTCGTTTGGCAACAAATGTATACGTATACAGAGCTTTGTATGTATTAGTGTTTTTGCATTCATTTGATGTTTGGCTGATTTTTAAAAATGTGCATGTATTAGTTTTCTGCTGGTGATGCAGGGTTGTAGCTGGTGGAAACTTTACGCTACCGAAAAACCATTCTCTTCACCCCTCTTGCCTATAAACTATCATTTTAAGCCAGCACAATTGTGCTTGTGTGAATTGGCTCAATGAGCTCTTTCGGCTGAGAGATTATGAATAAATTTCTTTGCTGTGTGGAAAAAACTTGCTGTTTGCATAAGACAAATGGTTTCATACGCTCGTCTATTTGTCTATAATTGATTGTTCGTCTTATAGAAGCAGGTCTTAAGGCTCTCCTGTGTAAACAAAATGAAATCAAAGGAAGAAATTCCTTTTAAAGACAATTATTTTACTGAGTAAATTTCCCCTGTGGAGTAATACAATAGTCTTCTTTGCGTTTCCATGTAAACAGACG
This sequence comes from Sarcophaga rosellei, assembly GCA_930367235.1. Classification (NCBI taxonomy): domain Eukaryota; kingdom Metazoa; phylum Arthropoda; class Insecta; order Diptera; family Sarcophagidae; genus Sarcophaga; species Sarcophaga rosellei. The sequence continues at coordinate 4,768,850 of OV884020.1, read as the reverse complement.
GCCGTGTGAACTATTTGTCTTATAGAAACAGGCCTTAAGGCTCTCCTGTGTAAACAAAATGAAATCAAAGAAAGAATTTTCTTTTAAAAACAATCATTTTACTGAGTAAATTTAACCTGTGGAGTAATACAATAGTCTTCTTCTTTGCGTTTCCATGCAAACAGATGGCCGTGTGAACCATTTGTCTTATAGAAACAGGCCTTAAGGCTCTCCTTTGTTAACAAAATGAAAGCAAAGGAAGAATTTTCTTTTAAAGACAATCATTTCGCTGAGTAAATTTCCCCTGTGGAGTTATACAATAGTCTTCTTTGCGTTTCCATGCAAACAGGCGGCCGTGTGAACCATTCGTCTCATAGAAACAAGTCTTAAGGCTCTCTTGCGTAAACAAAATGAAAGCAAAGGAAGAATTTCTTTTTAAAGACAATAATTTTACTGAGTAAATTTCCCCTGTGGAGTAATACAATAGTCTTCTTTGCGTTTCCATGCAAACAGACGGCCGTGTTAACCATTTGTCTTATTGAAACTGGTCTTAAGGCTCTCCTTTGTAAACACAATTAAAGCAAAGGAAGAATTTTCTTTTTAAGATAATCATTTTACTGAGTAAATTTCCCCTCTGGAGTAATCCGATAGTCTTCTTTGCGTTTCCATGCAAACAGACGGCCGAGTGAACCATTTCTCTTATAGAAACAGGTCTTAAGGCTCTCCTGTGTAAACAAAATGAAATCAAAGGAAGAAATTCCTTTTAAAAGCAATCATTTTACTGAGTAAATTTACTCTGTGGAGTAATACAATGGTCTTCTTTGCGTTTCCATGCAAACAGACGGCCGTGTGAACTATTTGTCTTATAGAAACAGGTGTTAAGGATCTCCTTTGTAAACAAAATTAAAGCAAAGGAAGAATTTTCTTTTTAAAGACAATCATTTTACTGAGTAAATTTCCCCTGTGGAGTAATACAATGGTCTTCTTTGCGTTTTCATGCGAACAGACGGCCGTATGAACCATTTGTCTTATAGAAACAAGTCTTAAGGCTCTCCTTTGTAAACAAAATGAAAGCAAGGGAAGAATTTCTTTTTAAACACAATTATTTCGCTGAGTAAATTTCCCCTGTGGAGTAATACAATAGTCTTCTTTGCGTTTCCATGCAAACAGACGGCCGTGTTAACCATTTGTCTTATTGAAACTGGTCTTAAGGCTCTCCTTTGTAAACAAAATGAAAGCAAAGGAAGAATTTTCTTTTTAACATAATCATTTCGCTGAGTAAATTTCCCCTGTAGAGTTATACAATAGTCTTCTTTGCGTTTCCATGCAAACAGACGGCCGTGTGAACCATTTGTCTTATAGAAATAGGTCTTAAGGCTCTCCTGTGTAAACAAAATGAAAGCAAGGGAAGAATTTCTTTTTAAAGACAATCATTTCGCAGAGTAAATTTCCCCTGTGGAGTTATACAACAGTCTTCTTTGCGTATCCATGCAAACAGACGGCCGTGTGAACCATTTGTCTTATAGAAATAGGTCTTAAGGCTCCAATAGTCTTCTTTGCTTTAAAATTTTTTTTCTGTAAGATTATCAATGGAGATAAATTCGACAGAAATTCCCTATTTCTTGATCGATCGCTGTTTCGAGTAAATTTTTGTGGAGAAAAAAAGTGTAGCAAATGTTTTATACAAGAATGTGTCTCTACTAAGTGTCTCTACTAAATGAAAAAAAATTCCCTTTAGTTATGGTATCTCCGAGTTACTTTCAGTGGTAACAAATTTAAATTAAAGTTTTCTTTAAGCTGAAGATATTTCTCTAGACTCTAGAGCTTATAAAGCATAAACAAAAAAGAAAAAAATGTTCCTTATATCGAGTAAACATCCGCTGTGGTAAGACATAATAGCCAACTGCGGGAACATCAAAAGAAATGAAGAAGAGAAAATTCCTTTTACCGGTTTTTCCGGGAAATTTTTGAGGGATTGAAAATTAAATGTCAGTTCTCGCTGTGTGTTCGACTTGTTTGTGTGTGAAAATGAAAGCTTTTGTTTGGTTTTATGCTTTTGATCGTGTTCTTTGCGTTTAAGAGTATTTTTTATGTTAGAATATAATAGCGATAGAAAAGTTAAAAGAAACAAAAATCAAATTTTCTTTTCAATCAATTGTTTACTTCTCCAAATAATTTTGGCGGATACAGAACTCAATAAGCTGTATGTAATTGCTGAGAAATTCAAGGGAACAAAAAAATCCCTTTCCTATTCATTCGTCAATTCAAGACACTTCTCTGATAGAACATCAAGAATAAATTTCCCTTTGAAAATAATCGTTTTGCTGATAAAATTTCTTCCTTGCCTCCCTTGCTTTTTAAAAGGCTTTTATGTGAGAAAAAAAATCAGGAGAGGAAGAAAAAATAAGAAATAATAAACAACAAGCTTTCCATTTAATTTAAAAATTCCCACTTTAAGTGTTGTTGCTATTTCCTGATCAATACCTTCTTAAAACTTGTCATTCATATGTGCGTAAATATGTATACGAATGCATTCGTATATGCAAATAAAAGTGGATGTATTACTCTTTAAGTCATTATAAACCAATGCAGCGAACTCAACATACCTAATCACTCATGTAGCGTAAAAATTGCATGAAAATATTGCGTGCGTGTTCGTTAAAATGTGCAATTATTAGAAGGGGGCGGTTTACGATGACTACATTATTTACGTAAATAAAATCAAAGGAAAAAAATCATACTAACGGTTGTTATCATATATAAACACAGCATTGCTCTCATAGAAAATTAACCAGAAAGAAAGATTAACAGTATTGCCAAGGCAAATTCATAGATGGTAGCCGCAGGTCTACAACAAATACAACAATGCAAAAACAACAGGCATTTTGTTTTTGTTAAAGACCCTTAATGTTGTCAAAATAGGAAGAAAAAAAATGGGAAAGGAAAAAAAATGAACAACAACACGCACACGCACAACAAACACACACAAAAACAACAAAATTTTGACATTAAGAAAGTGCTCAGCTGTTGACATAATCCCACCTATTATGAATTCGCCTAGAGTATTGCCATATGGTCATAGACGTCTGAATTGACGGTAACGATACTTCCAGTATCAGACTTGATAAAGGTGGCCTTGATAACACAGCGTTACTTCTGGCTTCACCGAGACAAAAATGCAACAATTTTGTTTGTTGACCTAAAAAGATTTTCATCTTTGAAGAAAATTTTGTTAAAAAAATTAACATTGAAAGCTAATTTGGGTATCTACGGCGTTATGCAGGGCCAGCCAAATTTAATTATTTCCTGAGTTGGACTTTATATGGTTGGAGGTGGTATTCGAAATGTCAAACACGTTATAGTGGGCCGTAAGATAGGCTCTCTCTCTCTCTCTCTCTCTAATGGAATTGATATTCTCAGCAGTGCGTACATTCCGAAAATGCTCGGGCCTGACCACATCGGTTTTTAAACAACCCTGAATAAATGACATTTCAGATGAAAGATATTTAACAACTGACAGCTTTGCTAACATCTGATACTACCTCACTAAACCATTAAAAGCAGTTCAAAATAAAAGTCGGCTGGCAACACTTATTAATTCCCCAGCGCTCACTCATCTCTGTCTCTGGCTCTCTTTTTCCACGTAGTTTTGTGTTTGCAATGAAAACAACAAATACATTTGTTGTTATTGTATGACTGGTAATACATTTTAAAGCTTTTGCATGCATACGATAATCTTCTTTTATTGTTGTTGCTGTTTTTTTATTGTTTACAAACCAGTGTTGGTAAGAAGCTTTTGTTCGTAACTTCCTTTTTGGTGGAGGGAATTTTGAAACGTTTTTTAAATTTTGAAAGAGAAATTCAAAAGAAAAAGGGTTAGGGTTGTTTTTTTAAATATTTAAACGTTTGAATTGCAATTACGATTATGTTTTAGGCTCACGTTTAGTGTGCCACTATATTTTAATAACGTTTTAAAGCCTATCTTTGCCAAATTTAGAAACGTTAGTAGTACGGTATCCTTGAAACGCCATTTTTGCTTGATTCTTGTATTCAATTTAAGTGCCCAGAGTTTGCTAAAACCATATATGCTGTACCCAGTTAGCATAGAGTAATTTATGGTTTTTAAAAACGCGTTCATGGTTTAGAGTTTTAAAAGTTTTATTCGTTTTTTATAAAAAGAATTAAAAAAAGTAGTTAAAAACTATTAAGAGTAGGTTTTCTAGGGGGGTTTATAGGCAATAAATACAATACATACAAATTTCTAGAGTTGCCAACTTTGTTTAAATTAAGTTAAAGTTTATTTCTCAAACGTATTTACTTTTGTGTATAAATTACTAGTTCCAGAAAAATTTCATTCATTTTTTTTTAAATTTTCCTTTTTCCAACACAAAAGTTGGCAACTCTGTTTTCTAAATTACAATGTTTTTTTTTTTTTTTAAATTTTTCCTTAAATTTCTAAATATTTCTTCATTATCGTTCGATTAAGTCAAGCTGTTTTCAATAATCTTCATCGCAAAAGCAGCCATCTTTAGAATTTTCCACTATCCAATCTAAATACTTGGTTACCCGGGTGTACACACCGGGATAATTTGGTCGGGCACAACCATTACCCCAAGAAACAATGCCAATTTGTTCGTAACGTTTATCATCGGGCCTCATGCGTACCAAAGGACCACCCGAGTCGCCCTGGCAACTGTCTCTTTCACCTTTTCCAGGATAGCCTGCACACATCATATTTTTGGTAATCATTTTCTGGGTATAATTTGTTTGTGCTACACACACTTCATTGTCCAAAACGGGCACTTCCACTTCCTGCAGTAAACATGAAGGTTTGCCATCTTCCTTCAAAGTACCCCAGCCGGTGGCAATGCCTTTAGTACCCACAAACAATTGTTGACGCTCCTCGTTTCTAGGCAAACAAATCGGTCTTATGAAACTAGTTATAGGTACACGATCATTTAATCTCAGCAGCGCAATATCGTTATCGAAATTGGAGAAACTAAACTTTTGTGTAAAGGCTCTCAAAACAAAACGTGTCTCAGGCCGCTCCTTGTCATTACAACGATCGTGCTCACCGAATGTGACCTTAATCATGAACCACATGAAACCTTTAACGCAATGGGCAGCTGTTAAGACATAACGATCATTGATTAAAGTACCGCCACAATAGAAACGATTGAAATAGCTTAAGCGTGCCATCCAGGGATATTCGCTTACTCCGGTAGTTGTGCCGCCCACTATACGGGATTCATCGTTGCGTTCACCGCATCTGCAAAGGATAAGAATTTTTTAAGTTTCAAATATATTTATTAGAGAAAGGTCAAAGGTCATTCAGTACGATAATCTAATCAGTCCAATTCGTACATATTTTTCAAGGAAAATTGTTCTAAAAAGCAGTCAAAAGCCATTATTTAGAACAAAAATTGCCTTTAACCAGAAGTAAAGATCTGGATCTGATTCTAACTCAGAAAGACAAGTGCCTTAATGTCCGCACACGTATAAAAAATTCGAGAAATTGGTTAAATGGACTTTACAAGACCTAGAAAATCTTGGAAGGAGGATCTCATTCATACATTTGGCTTGACAGGAGTCTTTGCTTCTTTTTATATTCGCTTCCACCTTTTCAAACTCCTCATCCGTTTCCACAGAAAGGTTCAGACCTCGTGTTGTGAAAGGCCCTAGCTGTCTGTTCATTGCCCTTAGGTTTAGGTTTAGGTCGGAGTGGTAGCTCTGATATCACAAACCTCACTTGAGCACGCATAGCGGCCCGTTGTGATGCCACGGGTGAACGCAGTCCCTGTACTAACCAAGTTCCACCAAAATCAGGGAAAAGGAAGAAGTTGGTCAGCGCAAGGGCTGCACGTTCATTGCCCTACTTTCCCTAACTTTCTTGGATAGCCCAACACTAATCTTGAGTTACCATATAGGAGCTTAGGGCTCGGATGGCAGCTGGACTATCAAATAACTGACTGATGTCATGTTCAATTGCGTTTCGGCGAACGATAACGACAATGTCTGGTCAGTTACGCTGTCGTGAAAAGTTGCAAAATATAGTACAGATGCGCCGTAGCGAAGGGGTAAAAACGTTTGGTTCATGAGAGAGGTAGCTTCCAGGATGGATTATAGGAAGTAAATTGAAGACTCTGCCTAGTTTTAGTTCTTCAAGAGCTTATTTGAAACAATTTTTCTTTTGAAGCCAACCTTCGTAAGTCCTTTTGGTAAAGGATATTCAAATATTGTTTTCTCTTCAAGAATGACCAGTGAAACGAACGTCCTGTACGTATTTCAGCTGGTATTGTCATCATTTTTATCTTTGTTTTATGTCCCTTGATATGATTTTTGTTTTTGTATGTCTTCTGGCATAATATTGACTGGAAATGAAATGAAATCAGTATCAAGGGAGGGAGAGATAGAAAGGGGCTCATAAGGCAAATAAGGGCAACAAGAAAGAGGAAGGAAAGAGAATGGAAATGTAACATGTTTCTTAAAGATGTTTTTTGTTTTTGGCAGCATCTGAAAATTATTCAATTTCTTTCTTTTATTTATTTATTTATTCATTATCATTTATTTATCTGAAACGGGTTTTTATTGTTTTTATTATTAGTATTATTGTTGTTGTTTTTCATTTCTTTATTTTTGTGAAATTTAAATGTTTTTTTTCGTATTTCGTCTCATGCTGCCCCTGCCACTCGCTACTGGCTACTGACTGCTGTTTTTATGTCCCCAAATAAACTGCTTTTGTTTGGTATTTTTATGTCCGAAATTTGTAAATGAAAGGGGTTTTTGAAAAAAAAAACAAATTTTTGTAGTATTTTATTGTGTTGTAGTTTAATAGTGTGAAATTGTTTAAATGGAACAAAACATTCATTGTATTTTAATTATTTATTTATTACATTAGTCAGCCCCCCTCTTTCCCCTCACTTTCCCCCGTCCTCCACGACTCTTAAGTAATTGTCATAGAGAAGAAAGACCGATTGATGTTAAACAAGTCATAACTTTTACTCTTAATAGACCGTAAAATAAACATTAAATCTAATAAATGTGTGTAGATACAGTGGCAAACAAAAGTATGTAAATCACTTTCATCTGTTCAGTCGTTTATTTAGTGAATTTGGATTCTGTTACAGAATCGTAAAACCCGTGAAAATAACTTAAAACCGATTGACAGAAGTGGAGTATCAAATGTGGACACCCTTTGCAAGCATTAAGAGGAGGGCGATTATTATCCACGTCATAATCTATCAGCTAAGCAAGAGACTGGCCAACTTATAAAGAAATTTGAATAGACGGGAAGGTATGCTTGGCCTAAAATATGGCTTCTGTTAAAGAAAGAATTAATAATTCTATCTTGTTGCGTCTCTTACTATCGAGAATGCAAATCATCAACAAATTTACTATCGAAAATGCAAGTCATTGATAAATATACTATCGAAAATGCAAGTTATTGATAAATTTACTATCGAAAATGCAAGTTATCAACAAAGAAAATGTAAGTTATCGATAAATATACTATCGAAAATGCGAGTCATTGATAAATATACTATCGAAAATGCAAGTTATTGATAAATTTACTATCGAAAATGCAAGTCATCGATAAATTTACTATTGAAAATGCAAGTCGTCAACAAAGAAAATGTAAGTCATCGATAAATATACATACTATCGAAAATGCAAGTCATTGATAAATTTACTATCGAAAATGCAAGTCATTGATAAATTTACTATCGAAAATGCAAGTCATCGATAAATTTGTTTTCGAAAATGCAAGTAATCGATAAATTTATTACAGCACAACGCTGTAAATACAGGCGTTCAGTTCTTATTTTTCGAAAAGAATTCCTCTTCAGTTTCTTAAACATTATAGTTCGGCCAGGACTAGCGCAAAGCTCACAATCTACGATATGTTTCAGGACATAAGTACTACGATTGCATCAGTCAAATTAGATATTCTCCAGTCATTTTACAGGGAGGAGCAATGCTTGTTGGATGATGGAATTTTCCCTGAAAATCTCGTAATTTACTCTGACAGTCAGGCTGTGTTCAAGTTCTTGCCAAATGCCATTGTGCAGATGGCCACAAAAAATTCACGGGATTTATCATGCGCTCCAAATGATTCCAGATTTATGGTTCATTGCGATTCCAATACCTTGTCCATAAGAGAGTATAAAGCTCTTTTAAGATTTCATTTATTCATCTTCCAATACAACACATCCATTGTTATTCACAATTGTTATGGTAATTTTCGATTAATTTGTTTACATTTTCTTCTCGGTCTTTAAAGTTTTTCATGAATTTTTGGGCTTCTTAAAGATCAGGTAGTGGCGACCTACTTTTATGCGTTTTATTGACTGTTTTAAGCTGCTTTTAGGCCATTTAAAAAAGAACTTTTGGAATCGCAAAAAAAGCAGCAAAAACCATAATTATCGATAAAAACGTAGTAAAAAGAAAAAAAAAAACATTTTTTTATTGAATTTTTGTATTTGGGTGCGAGACTGAGTATGAATGTGAGTGAGTTTAAGGCCATTGACACACATTTTTCGTTGTTCAATTCATATTCGAGATTTTTAAAATTTATTCAGAATTTCTTCTTCTTGTTCTTGTTCTTTTTGTTTATATTTATGAAGTGTTTTTATATTTTTATTTTTGGGACAGATTTTATGAATCATTTCCACGCAATGATTCCAGTTTTATATGGCCAGGCACACATAAAAACACTCTGGCATCAGTAAATTGAGCGTATGAAAGAGACTTTGATGAACAAAATTCGAAAGAATGGAAATGGTAAGCAAATATAGCCAATAAAGCAGCGTTAAAAGGAAACAATGCTCATGTCCTCACCTCATTAATAAGTAAAGTTTGGCTTTGGGGCCTGGGACTAATGAGGTAGTCGCGACTTACTGCCAGTGCCTTAATCCTTTGGCTGAAAACCAGTACCGTCTCCTATTACCAGCGTGAGACTTTATTTGTTTCCTTGAATCACAGACATAGCACTGGCTCTCTTGTCCAGACCTGCAGGGGCACTTCCCCTTGTTTATACGTTCCAGAAAAGTGTCATAATTTCAGTATAAACAGAAATTTCTTCTTGGAATTGTTTCACTTGTATTTTCTTGATTGCCACAGTATTTAGGATAGGGAAAGTTCTGGGGTAGATGTCGTAGAATCAGTTTGATTCCCCAAGATCGGTCCGCTCATTTCCGCTCATAGAAGGGTGTGTGATTAATGTGAGAGTTCCTCAGTTTATCAGAATCCCAAAGTCCCAGTTTCAATTTCTTAAAGGCACAATTGATAAATTCAGCCAGATATGGTAGATCTAGCATTGTATCCCGAAAAATATGTGGAAGAGGACCAAGTGTTTCCCAATTTAACAGAGTCTAACCTAAGCAAAGAATTCAAGCGTCTCTCTGGAAATTATTTCATTTGCATTGTCCTGATTCCCAGTGTGTATAGAGTAGGCCATTAACAGCCTCATCCAAAATATAACAAAAATAACAACAACAACTACAACAGCAGCGACAAAAACAGTATAAGGAAACCGTTTGAATTGCAGGCACGTCATCATAATTCTACTACCGTTGTTAATAACACAGTCACACCGACTTGTTGATTTTATTACGCTTGCCAAGCATCACAAACAAGTTCGGCTGCGTTCTATTCCGTTCTGTTTATTCTTATGCAAGCTTCTTTCCAGGCATTCCTGTTTCGTTGATTTCTTTTTTTTTTATTTTATTTTACTGTGGCCTGATATTATAACACATCCCGGTTTCTAAAATAAATTTTCAAAATAATTACGTCGTTCTCTTATGGATTCATAATGCTGTTTATGAGGCTCAAACTATGTACTGCTGCTGGCTGACTGAATGGCTGTGAAGCTGTGACTGTTGTTTAGCCAGTTGAAGATGGTGACTGGTTACTGGTGACTGGTTACATAAATAAGTCAGTCAATATAACTGTCGTCGTCCGCCTGTTGGTTGTATGGTTGGTTGGTCCGATTGAAAGTTTTATGACAAGGAAATGCGACTCGCCAAACGACATCATCATCATCAACAGCCGGCAGCTTCAACTCCAGCCTTCTAATCAGCGTCACAGGCTTTCTTCTACTGGTTTTTGTATGTCAAGAGAAATGTTTATGCTACATGGCATGAGGGGCAATTGCAGAGGTGTTTAGTTGGTTTAAAACTTATGCAACTTTTTTTGTGTCTCTCCTTATTTGTCTGTTTTTCTAGTTTCTACTTGTTGTTGTCGTTGTTGTTGTTGTTGTACTTGTTCATAGACTAGTTTATGATGCATAAATGGTGTCTGATTTGTATGAGCAAAATCGTAATAAACTTTGTGGCATCTACTGTGTATTAATGGGAAGTGGATTGGTTTGGGTTCGGTTGGGGAAGTGAAACATCAGTAATAATAATTAAAGTTATTGACATTATTGATGAATATTTTGTTTTTATTGTGTATTTATTTACGTGCACTGTGGGAAACTGGTGTGAGAAATATGAACGGAATGGGGGCAATTAATCTGTAGTCGATAAAGTGTTATAGTTTGAGCCGTTAAAACGGTACCGCAGGTGGTAGGTTAATACATCACGACTCTGAGTGGAAACTCAAACGTAAAGATCCTATGATTTAAAGGAATCTTTTGATTCAGATTGCCTCTCAGTATCAATTCTACGGAAGTGGCCAACTTTGGCATCGGGGAGAACAATTCTGCTCATGTACAACGTTAACAGTTTTCAATCCACTCTACTTAGTTTACTCAAGGCTTGGGAACCTTTTAACCTGACGCTCGCAAACACAATTATCCCAGTAAACGACAAACCCCAGTTTCTAAGTACTTTGTTCCTATGGCTTGCCGATTGCCCACTGTGTCCATTAGGAGTAATATAGTGTATTGAGAAAGTCAAGGCACTCACACGCCAATTACAAGGTGATCATAGTCGATTATAGTTCTTGAAGATTCATAGACTCTCCTGCATACTTTAATTGTGGTATAGATACCCGTAGAAATCCGTTTCCTAAATACCTGGTCCCATTGATTTCTACACTACAATTTTCTTGTTTGCGTTTATCGATAGCTGAGAGCCTGGGTTGACGTTGATAGAACTGGTTCTTCAGTATTTACGTCCGTCCACATTCAGATCGGGGTTTCTAAAGAGAACTATTTTAAGTGACAAGTGTTTAAGTCCTTACTAACCTCATGTCATTACTGACATATGTCATTACTGTCATTACTGGCATATGTCATTACTGACCTCATGTCATTACTGACCCCATGTCATTATTGACCTCATGTCATTTTTGACCTCATGTCATTACTGACTCATGTCATTACTGACATGTCATTACTGAGCTCATGTCATTACTGAGCTCATGTCATTACTGGCCTCATGTCATTACTGGCTTCATGTCATTACTGACCTCATGTCATTACTGACCTCATGTCATTACTGGTGTCATGTCATTACTAACCTCATGTCATTACTGGTGTCATGTCATTACTGATGTCATGTCATTACTGGCCTATCATTATTGACCTCATGTCATCACTAACACCATGTCATTACTGACCCTAAGTCATCACTAACACCATGTCATTACTGACCCCAAGTCATTACTGACCTCATGTCATTACTGACCTCACTCATGTCATTACTGACCTCATGTCATTACTGACCTCACTCATGTCATTACGGACCCCATGTCATTACTGACCCCAAGTCATTACTCACTTCATGTCATTACTGACGTCATGTCATTACAGACCTCATGTCATTACTGACCCCATGTCATTACTGACCTGATGTCATTACTGAGCTCATGTCATTATTGACCTTATGTCATTACAGACCTCATGTCATTACTGACCTCATGTCATTACTGACCTCATGTCATCACTGACAGCATGTCATTACTGACCCCAAGTCATTACTCACTTCATGTCATTACTGACTTCATGTCATTACTGACCCCATGTCATTACTGACCTCATGTCATTACTGACTTCATGTCATTACAGACCTTATGTCATTATTGACCTGATGTCATTACTTGCTCAAGAACCCCAAAATGTCTTTACTTGACTGTTTAGAAAAACGCTTTAATCTCATGGCACTAGAGAGAACTTCGTCCTCAATAACAATCATGAAAGCAATGGAATCCTTAAGGTTTGGTGTTTTTCTTTTTTGTTCAAACCGTGCTTAGTGTGGGGTCACCATGCCAAAGAGGGTTTTATAACCGAACTAAATGATCTGCGCCTATGAAAGTATATATTGTCAGCATATTTCAGTCCCTTGTAATGTCAATTATGATCAAGTCTTTTAAATATTTCTCGCATTGCTTACATTATTTCTAAATGTATTCCCATGGATTTGTTTAAAATCTTCAATTAAGTTTTTCATTCACAAAAAAAAAATCAAAAATTCCTCAGTGACTGAGAGTGAGTGTGTAAAGAATTCTGTTTTTAAATTCTGGACACATAAAGTGGGTGAAATAAAACGAAAACCAACAACAACAAATCAATTATTTGGTTGGTTAGCATAATAATTAGAAAGACATTCCATTACTCAACTCTCTCTCTCTCACTCACATACTCACTCACTTATTTAAGCTCTATGTGTTCTTTGTTTAAGCTTAAGATACAAGTGTTTACACTGCAAAAAAAAAAAACTCCAAAAGCCTTAAAAGTGTTTAAAATTAGATTTGAATAGACACCCCAGCAATAATTACCTGCATGAACATGTTTTTGCGGTGGCCATAGAATCCTGACTCACTTGGTTAGCGGTGGCTGATGATGAGGCACCATAGGCTGGCGCACCATTGTTAGCATTTTGTGTGCTCGATTGTGGTCTCGTATGGTTGCGATTAAAGACTCCAAACCAATTTTTGATGGGATTCTCTTGTCGGCCTGATGCCACAGCTAATTTGGCATGAACTTGAGGCTGTTGCAAGTATGTTTGTTGTTGCTGCTGCTGCTGCTGTTGCTGCAGGTGTGGGTTTTTAGCCACCGCCAGAATATGCAACTTTTTCGTATTTTGCTGCTTCTGTTGCTGTTGTTGTTGTTGCTGCTGTTGTGTATAGGCATGATATTTCCCAGGCAATATGTTGCCACTTTGTAGCTGCATCGGTTGCTGTGGCTGTTCACTTACGCCAGCCCGTGTTAAGGCGATACAGGAAATAATTAAAAACCAAATCAGTGTTTGCTGCTGTTGTAATTGAAGCATTTTTGCACCACTTAATAGTAACTGTTTGAGGAGGTTTCTACTTCGAATTCTTGTTGTTGGTGTGTGGGTTATGATGTGTTTTATTTTTGTTTTTTTGTTTCTGTTGCTTGCCACACAGTCATTCATTTAATGCAATTCATTCACCATCAAATTTCTTTGCTTCTCTGTTGTCGTTATGGTGTCTTCTTTTTTAGAATATTATTTTTCTTCTTCTTCACTTTTTTTGTTTCTTAATTGGTTTTCGGTGTGTGTGCGATTTGTCACGCTATAGTCGTCTTCTATTCACTGGTTTTTCTTTTCCCACATGAATTATTTACAGATTTTCTTTAAAAAAAAATTTAAATATAAGTTCCTTCTAATTCACAAAGATTTCCACCAAAATACTGGAAAATGTAAACTATAAACCGTTAGAAGTAAGAAATTGGCAGGTTTTTTTGTTGGTTTTTATACTCTACTTAAACAAATTAAATAAAAAACAATGCTGATGGCCCTAATAACTAGGTGGTAGGGTGCATGGAACAACTTATTCGCTGAATATGTATCGAATTTAGTATGCCCACTCTGACCTGTCCGGAAAAAACGATACCACTTGGTATGTACCAACTACATGGGCTAAAAACCTTCTATATAACGTTCGGCCTATCCCCCTAGGCAGTAAATGAATTACTTATTTCAATAGATGCTATTATGATCTCAACAGAAAACTGACCGACAGAGTCTTCTCTCGTCCTTAAACTTGTTACCCACTAATGTACAATAAAGTGATGTATTCTATAAACAATTATCGATAACTAGATTTTTTCCATAACAGAATATAATAGATTGCCGAGAAATTTTCTATCAATAATGTTTGAAAACAAGAAATTTTCTATAAAAAAATTTCGATAACATGATGTTTTCTATGAAAAATTTTCGATAACTGCAAGTGATGTCCGTTTCCAAGAAATTATGTATAAAAAAATATTCAATAACAAACAATTTTCTATAAAAGATGGTCGATAACAAGAAATTTTTTTTATTAATAATATTTGAAAACAAGAAATTTTCTATAAAAAATGTTCGATAACATGATGTTTTCTATGAAAAATTTTCGATAACTGCAAACGAAGTCCGTTTCCAAGAAATTATATATAAAAAAATATTCAATAACAAACAATTTTCTATAAAAGATGGTCGATAACAAGAAATTATTTTATGAATAATATTCGATAACAAGAAAGCCCCTTTGAAAAGTTTATATAACAAGAAATCTATAAAAATCTTTGATAAGTAGTAACTTCATATAGAAAATTTCGATAACAAGAAACAATTAAAACATAATGGAAAATCAATGAATTTCTTTATAAAACTATCGATAACTCAAAACGATACAATTTGTAATATTTTTTTAAACAAAATTATCGATAACACAAAAATTTTTTTTCCTCTTTTTGTAACTGAAAACTAATAGAACTGTTATCTACATGAACATTGAATTATTTTGGAATTTATTGCTTTTACATCATACGCTATTGGATTACTTTGTTAAAACTATCACAGACTTTTAATAAGTTTGCTTAACGAAGACTTTTGCTTTAGTTTTGTTTAGAGAGGAGTAGCAAATGTAGACACCAAGCTAAATGTATATAAAAATCATCTCAGGATCTACGCGGCCTTGAGTTTTCATAGGTTAAGTTCATTAGAAAATCCTTTAAAAATTCGAAGGAACGTAAATAAACTTTTCCACTAAACTAAGGACTGTTGTCAGATTCAAAACTACTGGGCCTTTTAATTCGTTTATAAATCCTAGTATAGAGTATAAATGCACAGTGTGTCGAAAGCCAATTAAAATTTTGAACACGTTATTACCGTTATGTGAATAAATTTTTGAATATTTTTGTTTTTATTTTATAAAAATCTTTTAATATTTTCTGTTTTGAATTTTGTTTTATTAAAAAATAAATTTCGCAGAATTCTTATGATTCACTTAATATTTCCCATTTACGTCAAGTTACGTTTTCTAATGATTTATGCTTTCAATTCTTCTCTATTAATTTATTCTTTAATTTTTAAATATTTTAATTCAATTCTTTTTTGTTTGTTTAAATATTAGAACTTTTTTCTTGTCGTTGTTGTTGTTGTAGTTTTTTTAAAAAAGATTTCTTTGTAACGAATTTTTTTTTGCCAATATCATGTAGACACGCGAAAGTCTAAATTGAAACTAAGAAACGTAAACGACAACGTCTTCTTTCTTTCTTTCAGTCTGGCTTACATTTGCAGAAGAGTTTTTTTTTTATTTCTTTTTTTAGTTGTTAAGAAGAAGAGCAGCAGTGGCAGCAGCGAACTGCAAAAGAAACGATAACAAACATTTAAAAGCCACGCTTTAACGTCAATTGCTTTACGCATACGCTCTGGTGTATTCCCTTTCACAAATACGGCGTCAGCGTCGCTGTTATATTAACGGCAGTGATGATGGCGATGGTAATGTTGATATTTAACCATGGCTTTGAGTTTTTAATAAACAAACATGTAAACAATCGAGAACACACAACACACACAGTTATCAACGTGTAAATAGTGTTATGCATGGTTCAGCCAGTAGTTTGGGTAGAATAAAGATTCTTAAAATAATTTTCGTACGTACATACATGTATGTATGTGTAAGTATATGTGACTGTTTACTTACTTAAATAAACATGATATTCTCCTAGAAGAGAGTTACTTTAACTCTCTACATTTCTTTCTCTCTTCATTTTTGCTAACCTCTCAAAACATTTGCTTTAGTAGAGTAACCAACTATGTACTAAAGAAAGTTTAAAACTCACTACTGCTATTGCTCTCTCATTGTTATTGTTGTTTATTGCTATTTTTTTTCTTTATTCTCTGATTAAATCTTAATACGAGAGTTCATTTTTAATGATCGTATTTCAATGGGTGGTGTATAGCACCAATATACTGATGTTTGTTGTTATCCGAAAAGTTCTTGGCTGGTGTTTATGTACGTGGTTGCTTTGCTGCCTTAGGTAACGTAAGCGTTGACGTAACTGTTCTTAAAATGTTAATGAGGTTTAAATAATTCTTTAAACACTAAGTATGGCTGTGTTATTTTACCATTTTTTTTTACTTTTTTTTTTTAAGGCAGAAACATACATGTTATAATTTAAGGCTACACTTGAAGAAATTCAAAAATTATTTAAAGAAATTGTCTTTTAAAGAGAAAATTTCTTAAAGAAAATAATCAATAAATTCATTCAATAGCAAGATTCATTCAATTGAAAGTATCGATAACCAAAAATATATTATATAAAATTATCGATAATAAAGATCTTCAATAGCAAAAACTTTTAATAACAAGAAGTTTTTTTATTGAAAGTTTTCAATGACAAAACTACTGTATAGAAGACTCTTGATAACAAGGACTTTTTGGAATAAATTCCGATAACAACAAACTTTTTTTGAAAACTTGCGAGAATAAGGATTTTGTATAGCAAACTACAGGTACAACAAAAATTCTTTTAAAAATCTTTCGATAACAATGAATTTTGTATAGAAAACTTTCGATAATAAACATTTCTTATAGAATACTTTCCATAACAAAAATATTTTAGTAGAACAGATGCGATATAATAAATTTTCTAAAGCAAATCTTCGATAACAAGAAATTTTTTAAAGAAAATTATCGATAACAATAAGTTTGCCTTAAAAGATTATCGACAACAAGAAATTTTCTGTAGCAAATTATCGATAACAAGAAATTTTCTGTAGAAAATTGTCGATAACAATAAATTTTTTTATAGAAAATCTTCGATAACAATAAATTTTCTATAGAAAATATTCGATAACAAGAAATGTTCTACAGAAAATCTTCGATAACAATAAATTTTCTATCGATAACAATAAATTTTCCATAGAAAATCTTCGATAACAATAAATTTTCTATCGATAACAATAAATTTTCCATAGAAAATCTTCGATACCAATAAATTTTCTATCCATAACAATAAATTTTCCATTGAAAATTTTCGATAACCAGCAATGTTCTACAGAAAAATCTTTGATAACAATAAATTTTCTATCGATAATAATAAATTTTCTAAGATTATTGCTTTAATTAAGATTTTTGATAACAAAAACTATCGATAACAAGAAAATTTATTTTCCGTATACTTTATGTCTAACTTTTTTTTTTTTTTGTTATATTTTATGTGCTGAAGCCAATTTAAATATTTTTTCTTGTTGCTTTAAATGACTTTTAAAAAGTTTCTTAAAATTGTTTTTCTTCAGTTTATTTAAATGTTCTGTTTTTTATTTTCACGTTTATTATAGTTTCGTGTTGTTTTTCGTTTGTTTGTTTGTATTGTTTTATTTCTTTTTCTTCTTTTAATGACAATCACTTTAACATTCCGCTATACTTTTTCTAGGGTGTGTGTCAAGTGAAGTCTTTTAACACAATTTGCTTTTCCCTTCAGAGATAATCTCTATGCAAATAATCGTAAAAATATTGAATATTTTTTTATTGTAAAAACAATAATAATTGTAATCCATGAAGTATTTCTTCATATACATACACATACTCGACTAGCAGTTCATGAGTAATGACTTGGGGAAAATTGCAGGCACTGGTACTGGCACTCTATTAAAAAATGTTTAGTAAAGCGATGAAGAGAAATACTTTTTATATGTGTAGCTTAGGACAGGCGTAAAAGTCAAGAAAATATTTGGGTCATGAAAATTATAAATAAACATGAGATTTTTTTAGAGCGGCCATAAAAAGATGATCTGGAAAAAATGCAATTACCACAGCCTGTGAACAAAAAGAAAACCTAAATATGAAAGCAATTTTTCTATAGGAACTTCTCTAAGAATATTCTGTTAATATGTAGATACAGATAATTCTCTGAAAGATTAAATTCCTTAATTGTTAAAGAAAAATTTTCTTAAGAACATTTCAAAATAATGAAAATTTTCCACAGAAATTCCAAGTAAATATTGAAAGAGTTATCGATATTTAACATAAAAACAAAATTAAGATAATTTCGAAATTAACGAACATATTTTTTAAAACATTTTCAGTTTCGATAACTTGAAAATATTCGATAACAATTTTTTTTATCGAAAATCTTTTGAAAACTTATTTTAGATTTCTTTTTTTCTTTCTTTTAATTATTCAAGATTCTGATCTTGCTAAAGTAATTAAAAATAATTTTCGATAACAGATTTTTTCAATAAGTCTTTGGCTAACAATGAAACTTATTTACTTTCTATGAAAATTTTAAAATTGCAACGTGATAACGAAAATGTTTCATAAGCTAGTCGAAGAGGTTTTTCAATAACTTTACATTTTTGATAAATTTTTTCGAGAACTCTAACTTTTTTTTAATTTCTCAGAATTTTTAAGGTATCGAAATAAATTTGGAGTTAACAGTTTTACTATTACTCAAGATTTCTTATTTCAAAATGTTATCGATAATTTTCGATACTCTTAGTTTTTTTACTTTACCTTCCTTCATTAATTTCAAATGTTTTAAATTATGCTTTTTTCGATAACTTGAAAAATGTATTTTTTCTTTTTATTTCCCACCTCTGATGACTATGTATTTATTTTTAATATTCCTCAGGATAATAGTTTTACTGACATTTAGTGAGAAACTTGTGAGTTTTTCTATTTTTTCAATTTTTCTTGTTTTTTTTTTTTAATTTTTCTTTTCAGAAATTTCCAGGAGAATGTGTTGAAGTTGCAGTCACGTTTACAAAACCAATAACAGTTCTTACGTATCCTCCTGCCGTTGCTGATTTTTCTGTCTTTGTCCTGCCAACCACGTTAAATACAGTCTATGAGTGAATGACTGACTGACTGCCAGAATTGTTTCCCCTTTTTCTGCTTCTTTTTGTTTTTTTGTTCGATTCTGTCTATCATTTAACACAAGAAAAACGATAAAAAGTGAAGCAAAAATAGCGATAAAAGAGGGAACTTTGCAAATAACTCTGGCCCATTAGAGAAAGCATTTCTTATCCATACTATGAGCACCTGCATGGAAATTTTAAATTCCAAACATTCAGAAACAAACGAACGAGCAAATAATTCACATTCCGAACAGTCACTCAGAGGAGGTGGTGGTGGTGGTGGTGGTGGTGGAAGACAATCGAAACAAAGACAAAAACGTTTAAGGAAATCCTCGGGAAATAACTCATCATCCCCAATAGCCTCATCTGGTTTACTGGAAACCTTAAAATCGAAATTTATTGGAGCAGAAGACTCAGTGAGTTACGTGGCCCTAAAGCAAAACGATTTGGAGCAAGGCCCTCGTACATCTTTAGCTTTTGATTACGATAGTGATACGCAATTGGCCAGAAATAAAATCGTTAGTAATAGTGGCAGTAACAGTGGCAACAGCAGCAGCAGCGAAGAAGATTTATTTGTAACAAGTTCAAGGCGTAAACAACAACCGCGACGCAAAATGACTCGCAAGGGAACCTATTCAATGCGTGAAACATTTGAAAACAGTCGACAGGTGAGTTGATATTTCACATTCTTATTCATTTGCTACAGCAATTTGTAATTCACACACTAACCTATCGGTAGTTTAATCATCCGATTAAGTATGCGTTGAGTGTCAGCGTAACCATTTGCCAAAAGATGCAAATATTATGGTGAACAACGACACTCAACAGTATTAAGTAACGGCATTTTGAAGAGGGCTAAACAAACTTTCGTTTTTCTTTTGTTAACATTTCAACAGAGTGTTGAAGTTAAAAAAACAGCAAAAATAGAAGTTTTCAGTTGAAGGTTTTAAGGCGGTTGTTTTTGATATTTTTGGTTTCGTTGTTTGTGACAAATTAGAGATTTCATCGAATATTTTATGAATAACTTTCGATAGCAGTAATTTTTCGATAATTTTGAATTTTTATAGAAAACTTTCGTTTGAAAACTGTGCAGAAAGTTTGTGATAACTTTAAATTTTCTACAGAAAATTTTCGATAACTTTGATTCTTCTACGGAAAATTTTCGATAACTTTTTTAACAATTTTCGATAACTAAAAAATTTCTATAGACATTTTTCGATTAATAAAAATATTCTATAGACAATTTTCGATAACTTTAAATTTTCTATAGAAAATTTTCGATAACTTTGAATCTTCTACGGGTAACTTTCGATAATTTTTTAACAATTGTCGATAACTAAAAATTTTCTATAGACATTTCACGATTACTAAAAGTATTCTATAGATAATTTTCGATAACTAAGAATTTTCGGTACCTAAAAAATTTCTATAGAAAATTATCAATAAGTTTGAATTTTCCTTAGAAAATTATCGATAACTTTGAAATTATCAATAAGTTTGAATTTTCCTTAGAAAATTATCGATAACTTTGAAATTATTGGTAATTATGATTTTCTTTAAAAATTATAGAAGCTAATTGTATATAAAAAATTTTATCGGTAAATTTAACTTGATAATGAAAATTTATCGATATTTCTTATTTGGATCTAAAAGAAATCCATCATTACATTTTTCCTTGAAAAATCAGTTGTAAATTCATTATTAGTCGTTTTGTTATACCTTTAAGTGTTAGTAAAAATATTCGATAACTTTTTGGATTTAATCTACACGTTCAATGCTTAATAAAATGTTTTATTGCTTAAACACTATTTAATACTCTGCAGCATATTTCTCGATAACAACAGCAACAACTAATTCAAGCACAACTCGCATGCATGCTCGTTATTCCAAACACATTTGCTTCATTTCATTCACAAACTTATTCGATTTTTTTTCTTCTTTTTTCGATATGTTTCTTTTTCTTAATCTAAGAAATGTTCGAAATAGTATGCAAAATACATGACAAAAAAAAAAAGACTTAAGTAATGTTTATAAATTACATGCATGTATGGCACATTTTACATTTCGATAGGAAATTATCGATAATCCGAAAAAAATTTATTAAAAAATTATCGATAACAACAAAAAGAGGCTTATAATTTCTTAACCACTTTTATAACAATATACCGATAGCTAACAAAAATTAATAGCGATATATTTTTATAAAGTTTTTTTTTTTAAATTAAGACATGTTGGCGAACTTAAACGGAAAACAAACGTTTTCGCTTGAAATGACCCGCTCATGTGCTGGAGTGGAGATTACAAATTTATTGTAATTTTATGTGTTTATGTTGCAAATAATATTCCATAATAATATTGAGTTCAAATATCCATTCCCCACATAAACACTCTATATTGTTGGTGTATTGTTGTTGCTTCAGTCTGTTTCTGTTGCTACAATTACGAACGTGACTCGAAAGTTTGTCTTCCCAACATTTTTATGTTTTTTTTTCATTTCCAAATGGATGAAGTTTTTGTGTTTTTTTCATTTGAGTTTTGTTTTGTTGTTGTTGTTTGAGTTACAGTCACTTCGATTATTTTGTTATTTGAATTTTTTTAATTTTTGTTTAAAAATTATTTGAGCAGGAATTATTGAATTTTATGCTAAATTAACTTCTATTTAAAACGATAACAAAAATTCTCAGAAAATTAATTTTTTCTTTACTGACAACACGGATGACAATTGAATTCCTTTCATTGCCGTTGATCAAAAATTTTACTTTCTTTAAGTTTTTTTTTTTGCTCTCAAAAAAAGTGTGTCTGTGACAGCGGGTATTACTGCTTCGATTACTTTGCAGGTTACTTTAAACCTAAACTCGTAGTCATTGAAATGCCTTAACTTCAACCGTGTTGTTGTAATTTAATGCGCGTACTTTGTTTGCCAAACTCTAGCCTGCAGATGAAGAACAAAAAGATGAAAAAGGAAAACAAAAATGAACACGAAACTTTTGAACGTGCAGAGTGAGTGAGTGAGTGAGTCCACCAACATTAAGTACAACAAAGGATTCATTTAAAATGCCATTTTTCAAATTACGCCATTAAGACACAGTGGTGGCGCCACAAAAATTTAAAAAGTGGTTCCGTTTTATTAGTTATCAAAGATTTCTCTTAAACAAATTTATAAAAATTTTCTATTGAAAATTAAAAATTATCGATAATTTCTTTTAGAAAATTAGAAGTTATCGATCATTTTCTGTATAAAATTAGAAGACATTGGAAATTTCTACAGGAATCGAATTATCGAAAAATTTGTATGGAAAAAGTTATCGAAAGCTTTTTTTCTTTTTTTCTAGAAAAAGCTTTCGATAACTTTTTCCACTTTTTTTCTAGAAAAAGCTTTCGATAACTTTTTCTAGAAAAAGCTATCGCAAAATTCCCATAGAAAAAGTTATCGAAAAATTTCTATACAAAAAGTTATCGAAAATTTTCTATAGAAAAAGTTATTGAAGATTTCCTATAGAAAAAGTTATCGAAAATTTCCTATAAAAAATTAACTCTAGAAAATTCAATAGAAATTAATTTATCGAAAATTTTTATAGAAAATTAAGTTATCGAAAATAGTCTATAGAAAATTTAAATTTATCTATTTATATACATATGTATTTAACAGAAAATCAGAATTCGATAATTTTATACAGAAAATTAAAAGTTATCGACCATTTTCTATGAAAAATTAATAAGAAACTTTCTTTGGAAAATTCAAAATATCGATAACTACTTCCAAAAATAAACAGTATCGAAAATTTTCTATTAAAAGTAATCGAAAATTTCCTGTAGGAAAGTAACGTTATCGAAACTAATGTATAAAAAAAATTAAAATTATCGAAAATTCTTAATAGAGAATCAAAATTTATAGAAATTTAATATAATAAAATTGGAAATAATTCATATAGAAATGAAGTTATCGAAAATTTTAATAGAGAATTAAAAGTTATCGAAAGTTCTCTATAGAAAATTAAAAGTTATCGAAAATTCTCTGTATAAAATTAAAAGTTACAGAAATTTTCTATAAAAAATTAAAAGTTATCGAAATAGTTATATGAATAGTTAAAAGTTATCGAAAGTTTTCCATTTGTTTTGATTGTATTACGTATAAGAAATTCTAATTTAAAGAAAAAAAATTCTCGACATTTGTTATCGAAATCATGTGTTCTTCTGTTTTAAAATTCGTTTAATTCTGTTAACCACGCTTTGGTCTATTTCATCGAAAGCAGTGATACTCTGCTTCCTGTTACTCTGTCTATACTGCGTCATTACTCTATTTGCCTTTGCCTAAGTGTCTTTGTGTGTGTGTTTGCGTTAAAAGTTAAAGTGATTTGTTGAAAAGAACCTTTTGTCTCGTACTCTTTGTGAAGTAATAATTCTAAAAGGAAAAACTTTTCCTTGCGCCTTTTTACCGAGTTTTTTTTTTCTTCTGCTTTATATTCTCTGTACAAAGTTTTGCTCTTTTTATGTTTTTTTTCGCTTTCGAGGAGAGGTTTTATTTTTTTTATTTTATTTCATTTGCAACTCATTCATTGTGTTGTTGTAGTTGTTTTAACAAGTTGATGTGATTATGAGAGTGTTAATTGCTGCCATAAATTATTTCATTATTTTCTCTCTCTTTCTCTATCTCTCTCTGTCTCGCTGCCATTTTCATTTTAATTTTTATGAGTTTTTTCTCTCACTCTTGTTCTCCCTCTCGCACTCTTTCTCTCTAGCTCTGCTAAATTTAATGTTTTTCTTTTTGTATGAATTGAATGCATTAAAGTTTGGTTTTCTTGGCTAAAGACTGTTATTTTTTTTATCGATAATTAAGCAAATTAAATGCCACTTTAAAAGGCATTGCAAGTTTGTCAGTCTGTCTGTCTCTTTGAAGTTTAACTTAAAGTCTCTTTTGCTTAAACATACACTCCGAAATGTCATTGTATTGTTGTAGCTCCTGTCACTTTAACACACTTAAATTAAGTACAATTTCTCTTTCCTTTCTCTTCACTTCTCTCCCATTCTTTTACTCAGATTTTGTTTGGTTTTCTTCAATGACATTAAGGCTGTCATTTGTTACAATTTGATTGTACGCCAAAGTGTGTGTGTGAGTGTATGTATGTGTATGATGTGCCATCAAACACTAAACTCATGTGATTGTTAGTGAATAAGCGTTCTACTCTCATCCTTTATTCGCTGTGCTGTATTGTATTGTGGTTTTTGTCGTTGTCGTGTGAGTTTAAGCATGGAAATTAATTTCCTTCAAAGGGAATTCCCCCTTCTCCTTTATTGCGAACATTTTGTAGTTTTAATTGAGAGCTTCTCTAAAAACTTTCTCCCTTTTTCTATGCCAATTTGTTGTAGAAAATTCTCTTCTTGTTTTTTTTTTTTTTTTTTTTTTTTGTAAAATGATAATCTTCCATGTCACTTTTAATGATGTGTCGCAGTCTGTATCTCGTTTGTGGAAGAGTTTAAAAGGTTATGCTTTAGAAAATAAACAATGTTGGAGGAAAACCTTTTTGGGAGACCCATAACGTTTCTGATTTCCTATAGTTTTGAACAAAACACTTTCAAATGTTTGTCGTGGAAAAATTGAAAGTATTCGAGAATTGTCTGTGAAACACCACAAATTATTCAAGATGTTCCCAAGCAAAAGTAAGAGATAACACGTATACAGTATATATATCGTCCAACGACTTTAACATGTACGGTCGCTAGAACATAAACTGTATACCTCGTGTGTCCTGCGTGACAGAGAGAAGGCCTTCAATAATAAAAAAAAATAACAAGATTGAGTGTACAGGGCACTATGGAGAACTGGTTATCGAAATTAATTTTTCGAAGAACAATATCCCGACTATAGAGAGGTCTCTGTTCACCGGGAAGGTCCACAAGCTAGGGTGCTATACCACTTCCTATTGAATCTCGTGATAATGTTGGAACAGGTGATTTGTGGGCCAATAAAATTCTTTAAATTTTTAGTAAATTTGCAAATTCTGTTAGGGATACGATGCAAGTGTCCTTTGGAGAGTGAGGATCTAATCGCGAGTTGGATTTAAATACTTTTTAACGCATTGCAGTTATATAAGTTATCTTGGACTCAAGAATGAGGCGTATTTCCTGTGACTTATTTTAGACGAAAGACTGTCCTGCAAATCGAATATTTTTTGTCATAAAAAATTTATTAAAAATAAGGTCCCCGTGCCAGGATGACTAAATCAATCTATACAGCAATCAGACCTATCTTGACCCTAGACTGCAAATTCCTTGGCAGAACAAATAATTCCATTAATTTGTATAAAAATTTAAAGAAAAAATGCTTTTACAAATATTTAATAATCAGACCTATCTTGACCCTAGACTGCAAATCCCTTGGCAGAACAAATAATTCCATTAATTTGTATAAAAATTTAAAGAAAAAATGCTTTTGTATTAAAAACTGAATTTATTTACTTTAAATTCAATATTTTCTATGAGTCTTTGAGTCTCTCTCTCACAATATTTAACATTTTGTATCGTTGAGTAAGGATCGATCTTCATCTCACTTGTTGTGATTTCTGTGTGTGTGTGCAGTGTAGTGCTGTAATTAATGTCTCTGTGTTATTCAGTATTACACGTGAAACTAACTTTTCTGCCCTTTAAAACGTATGTATGTGGATGACCTTTCAAAAAATAACATACACATGTCCAGCAGTGCTCTATGTATGTGTGTATAGAGATGACGACTTGTATATGTATGTGTGTTGATTTCATTCGTTGATTATGCATCAATTTTAAAAGTGAAATCAGCATAACTGCTACTGAGTGTGAGTGTGCATGTGTTGTGTGTGTGTGTATGTGTCAATTTGTCTCAGTTATTTGGTGTCAAGAGAATAATGTTTGATTATGGTTGCTGTGTGTGTGTTTGAGAGAGAGTGTAACTATGGCAGCACTAATAATGGTTATTTATTTAAAAATCGCTTGTCAAAAAGTTTCAATGCATTTAAATTGTTTATTATAACAGTTTAAATGACAACAACAATCACAACAACTACAACAAAATTTATTATAAATTGGCGTTTAAACACTTGGTGAAAGTCTCTCTGGATATTTTCGAATTAGATTTTTCATATTGAGAGCGCGTAATTATATTGTTACTGTAAATGAAGGAAAGAGAGAGAGAGAGGGAGAGTGTTGTGTGGTAGTGGTGAAATACTGCGCAATTTTATGAAAAGTAATAATGATTGTCATGGCATATGTCGTTGCCTTGGTTGTCTGATGTGTGTAGATTAGAATTTTATTAAATCGATAACAGTTTCAAATGCATAAATACTGTACAAACTATGGCTTCTAAAACGTTAAAACGTGGTCATAGCAACTGTTTACAATTTTTTTTTTTTTTTTGGGGAAAATATTTCAATTTTTCTTTTCTACGAAGTTTTTATTCCACAACGAAACGTTTTTCATTTAAAATGTCACTTTTTGAAAATCCGGAAAATTTATTGCTGCTTAGGAATCTGCTCAATCCCAAGCAAAATGATCAAGACGAATCGGATTTGGAAGATGATGAGGAATCTTTAGTAAGAAATAAATTAAGTAAGACAAATTCCCTTCTTCAAGATAAGAAAGAAAATTAAACCGAAATTCAAAACATTTTCCCCTTACCCCAGCACCTGGCTGTATAGGAGCCCAGCCAACAACAACGCAACGAAAGCCAAATAAATCTACAAAAAAATCTCCCTATTCGCCTCTTGATACTGCCGAAACGGAAAAACAACCCGCCACTTTAGAGGAATGGCAGCAACAACACGAAGCCGAAGATCAAGCCATATTGGACTCACGCAAATGTCCCTCTTATACCATGACCTATCGTCAGGCGGTAGGCACTGAAGATGTTTTCCTGCAAATGGGCAATCGCACTAATGCCACCGCCAGCTGTGAAGACTTGGTAGTGGATATCCTCCTGCCCGATGATGATACGCCCTCCGATAAAATGCAATTGAATATTACAGCCAACGAAGTGATTCTATCGACTCCAATACACCATTTAAAGTTGCCTCTACAGCACAAGGTAAACGTTGATCGTTGTCGAGCCAAATACCAAGCCAATGAGCATAAATTAACGTTGTTTTTACGGTTGCAACGTGAATTGGATTTTGTAAACTTCTAAAGGCCACTGAAATAAAACTTTTTCTTATTTTTCACTCATTTCTCATTATTATCGATAAATTTTCCACTTTTTTTATTTTTTTATTGCTTTTCCTTCATGGCAATCGCCTGAAAGTTTGATTAGCTTTTCAAGGTGCCATTGAAAATATAAAAAAGTTTCTCGTTTTTCCAATAAAAGTTGCCACCACTACAGAGCTTCTCGTTTCTCGTACGCATGCAAATTTAAAAACTGAGCGAAACAAAAACTATTAAATCGTGAGATTTTTTTTTTATCTGGGTTAGAGGTTACAAAAGGTGTCTATAAATCATTGCCATGAAAATGAATAAAAAAAACTTTTTTAATTGACTTCAGCCGTATAAAAATGATGAGTTTGGCTGCCACAGAACACATGTGGCATGTTGCAAACTAAAATACAATTTAATAAATATGTTTTCAATACAGAAAACAATAATTTAAGAGAACAATTCAACAAAAAAAAGAAAAATTAATAAAAATTAAAACAAAAAATTGTGCCTGACGGAAATAGAATCGATAACTTTGAATTTTTTATATAGAAGATTTTCGATAACTTTCAATTATCTTTTATCAATAGAAAACTTCAAATAAATTAAAATTAAATTCTTTACAAAAAATTTTCGATAACTTTAAATTTCCTTTGCAAAATTCCGGATAACTTTAAATTTTCTATACGAATTTTTCAAAAACTAAACTTTCTGTAGAAAGTACCAATCTTTTTAGAATTTCGATAACTTTTAATTTTTATTTTTCAGAAATTTTTTGATAACTTTCAGCTTTATACACTAAATTTTCCATATCTTTCAATTTTCTAGAGAAAGTTTTCTATAGCAATTAACGTTCTTTTTAAATTTTCTATAGTAACTTCCGATAACTTTCAATTCTCTATACAAAAGTTCCGATAACTTGAAAATTTTGAATTATCGAAATTCTATAGTTTCCATAGCTTTATATTTTGTACAGAAAATTTTTGGTAATTTTTTTTATAAATTTTCTTTAGTTTTAAATTTTCTGTTGAAAATCTTTATTAACATTCTATTTTCCATCACTAAATTTGATAACTTTGCAATTTTCTATTCAAATTTTTTGTTTTGAAAAATTTAATTAATTTTGTATCGCTTTTACTGGCAAATAAAAGCCAACCTTGGTTTGATTTAAAAATATTTACTAAAAAGTTTATTATTCTTTGGAAATTTAGCACATTTTGGTTATTTTTATTGTGAAATTAAAGTGACAATATAATTTATTGTATTTATTTCGGCCACATACAGTGTGGTTTATACGAAGAATTTTTTTTGCAATTTTTTTAAACGTCAAATCGCTGTCATAAAATTGAAAAAAATAAGAAAAAAAATTTCTTTTGATTTTTGTTCTGTATTTTTTTGCGGAAAATTGTAAAATTTTTAGATTTTTGGTTTTAGTGGTTTTCAGTTGTGTTTTCTCGTTTTTTGTTGCTTCCTTTGGGTCTGGATAGTTTTTCACAATGAAACGTGTCTTGCAAGGCAATGAGAAGAGTTACATAGTGTGAGAGAGAGAACCAAAAGAACCAGAAACAACATAAAAATGCAGTTTAGTTTGTATTTGCTCAGACAGACCAAAAAGCGGTCGAGTTCTATGCGAAATGTGAATGCATGTGTGTGTGCATTGCAAGTGTATGTGTAGTGCTACAGGAGCATAAATAAAATAAAAAGACAATTATTTTGTACAGCATAAATACGACCTCAATGTCCTGTTATTTCCAGTCATATTCTTTTTTTGTATGTTACATTTTGTTGCTGTTGTTGTAACACTATTGCTCAATAAAATACACAATAAAATTGTGTGGAATATTTTTACAACAACCAAACATCAACAACAATTGTCTATTGTAAGAATAGTATGTAGTTTTGGTAGAAAAAAAAATGATAGGTTAAAAACGATAAACCAGAAAGAGAAGAAAATGGTTAAAACGCTTTCTTCAAGAGTAGCCACTGTTGAGAAATTCCTTCGTTAATATACTTGCATTATCTGCTCAACAGAATCTATTGAAAACCACAAATACACACAATTGAAGAGATAATCCCCAATAATAAACATACATATACGCACACACACACACACGAACAATACATTTCATTCACTTAGTTGCTAACGGAATTTGTAGCATACTACTACTCTCTCGTATTCCTGTTGATTTAAACAACAAATCGTTTATGCGATAATAATTGCAGCCACTATTTAAACTGTTGTTGTTGGTTGGTGGTTATTATTGTTCACCTACAGACTTATTATGCTTAAAAGTTCAATAAGTTCATTTGTGTTAAAGATTTAAAAAGAAAAAAAAATTAATTTTTAACAGCAAAACAGCAGCAATAATAACAACTACAACTATAACAACATAAAGAAAATCAAAACTTAACCTGAAACATAATGAACTGTTAAAACATAAAAGAAAAAAAGCAACAACAGCATGTAGAAGACTGAAAACTTTAATATTTTGAAAAGGATATGCTGTAGGAATCAGGAACAGCTTTCCTATATAAAAAATAATGATGTTAAACGAGCTCTATTAACCTTTAACACTCATATTTTACTCATCACGCCAACAAACTCCCTCCATTCGATTCGCATAAACAGCCTTTGTATGTTAAAAACAACAAAAAAAAAAAAAAAAAACATCCACAATAATAGCATTAAAGAAATGCAAACGAATGCATACACTTTAATATTTATACTCGAAGAAGTAGAAAACACACGGAGCTCTACTACACCACCTCTACCTACATACATATATAAACAACAATAACGATCCACTACAATGAAACTCATACCCTAGGAAAAGAGAAAAAACACCAAACAGCTCTGCCATATGAAATACACACTGCTCTACCCTCTTTCCACTCACATTCTCTTACTCCCTCTTGCATAATCAACTTGTGCATTCTGCCACTTGCATAAACAACAACAACAGCAACAACATCTACAATAACGTTATTAAACACTTAAACCTGCTTAAGAAAATAATGAGCAGGAAAATACTTGCATTTTATAACCATGAGAGCAATCAAACACTACAAAAAAACATTCTTTCTCTAGTCCCCTACACTACCATAAACTACATACACGTATGTACGTACCAACAGCGACAGCAAATATTTTCTGCTTAATTTACAGTTACAACTGTGTAGAGATTTCGTTTTGTAAGCAAAATTTATGAAAGAAAAAATGAAAAAAAAAAAAATTAAAAAGCGTAATGAAATGAAATTAAAACAACAAAAATATGTCCTGTGTGTGTTCGCTCCTCTCTTTTCAAAGTCAAGAATTGCCGAATGTAACAACAATTTCTAGAGAGCCCTTCTCATTACTCAAGCACTTGTTTTATTTTCAAGTGCATATCCTCCCTCCACTAAGTAAACAAAAAATTGGGAAATTAACTAAAATAAGCATAAGAAATGTTAAGAAAATGTTATCGAAATTATCATCATCATAAAAATGTTTATTCAAGTAAAATGAAATTTTGTAACAAATTTTTTTAATATGTTTATTGCATTAAATAAATTAAAAAGAAATACAAATTGTTCAATATATAGAGATATTCATCAAAAATATTCTATAATGAACTTATTTGAGCATTCGAACGTTTTAGTTCCATAGAAAATATATAATGTTTAATAAAAAATTATAGTTATCGAAAATTTTTATTGGTAATTTTAAAATTATCAAATATTTTCCATAGTTCAAAATTATCGAAAATTTCCACCGAAAGTTCAGTTATCGAAAATTTTTAATAGAAAAAGCAAAGTTATCGAAAAGTGTCCGTAAGAAGCTAAAACAAAAATTTGAAGTTACCGATAATTTTTCATAAAAATTTCAAAGTTATCGAAAATTTGCTATAAATAATGTAAAATAATCGAAAACTATCTACAGCACATAGTCTTAGTTATTGAAAATATTCTGCAGAAAATTCAAATTATTGAAAACTATAGAATATTGCCTTATTATCGAAAATTCTCTGTAGAAAATTTAAAGTTATCGAAAACCATCTATAGTTTTGAAAACTTTCTGTAGAAAACTCAAAATCATCGAAAACTCACAATGGAATATAGCCTTAGTTATCGAAAATTGTCTGTAGAAAATTCAAAGTTATCGAAAACTATCTACAGAATATAGCAGAATTATACAAAATTCATAGTTATCGATACTTTTTTTTATAGAAAATCCAAAGTTATCGAAAATTTTCCGTAGAAAACTCAAAATTATCGAAAATTATCTATAGAATATTGCTTTAGTTATAGAACATTTCCGATATAAAATTCAAAGTTATCGATAATTTTTTAAAGAAATTCCAAAGTTCCAATTTCTATAGAAAATGTGTAGTTATCGGTGATTTCCTGTAGAAAATGTAAGGTTATCGATAATTTTCTGAAGAAAATTCGGGTTTTGAAAAAGTTTTGTTGGGAATTTACTGCAGGGCTAGTATCAATAAATCTTTCTTTAGGAATTAAAAATTTACATTTTGTTATCGAAATTACTCTTTATGAGTATAGTTTTATTGTTTTTTACATCCCCTTGAAGCTGTTTTATGACTACAACAACGTAATTTTTTTTTCTTTAATCAAATGCATCATTATTTAAGGCAACAGCAGCTGCCTTAACCTTCAAGTGCTGGTAACAATGTCATGTTACAAGTGGCTAGCCAAGTAATTGACATCCTTAAATGAGACACAAAATGTAGGCTGGCTGTGGGCTGGCTGCACGGCAATTAAAGTAACTCATTAAAAAGTATCTTTTGGCATTTAAAAGATAAAGGGATTCTTCATAAAATTTTATGAGGGGCTCTACCAAAAAAACTTTCTTTAATTTTTACTATTAAGTTTGGCTATAAAATTATTCACTTAGTTAGAAGGGAGGGGAGGGGAAGAAATTAATTTTAATTAAATTTCCTGACAGGAATTTATGAAACCGTAATTCCCTTTAAAAGAATTTAAGTTTTCAAGAGTAATTACAATGTTTTATCAAAAGAATTAATTTCTCTTCGTTTTATTTTTTGACAAGTCCATGTTGACCATTACAAATGTTTGTTAAATAGCCGAGTAAAACTACTTTTCATCTTGTGGTCAAGATTTCAGTTTAACTACATAGACATGGAGATGGAGAAGGAAGGAAGACTTAGTGTGTTTTAGGTTGCGTGTTTACAGGAACAGAAATTTTGTTTTCCATTCTTCCCTTGGAAGCCTAAATAAAATTTTTAACTTGAAAGCTTTAATTACTTGTACTTGTGGACATTCAGCTTGAAATCTATTGTTTTGTCGTCAGAAGTACAAGAACTGTAGCATACTTTTATGGGCACTTGTGCTCACACACACACAACACAATCCACTCGATGTACTCTTACACACACTCTCGCTCTCTCTCTCTCTCTTTTGCTGTGAAAACGACGTTGACTTTGTTGTGTTTCTTTCATTACGAAAATTTCATAAACACATGCACATGCAAGCACAAAAATCTGTTAAATTTTGATTCTTTATACATACATACACACGTGTGTGCAACTAGATTTTCAAACATTAAGAGTTTTCATTCCATTTTATTTTGAATGGCATATTGTTCCAAATCCAACACAAAGTACGTTGAATGCTTTCTTACACACACACATACACACATATTGACACACTCTTTTTAACACTCGTACTGTCCCGTTAATAATGCTTTTTTTTCTTTCCGTATTTAACACACACTGTGAGTAAATGAATAGAGAGGCAGAACGACTAACTTTATGAACAATGGTTGGTAATGTGTGTTTGTGTGTTTGCGTATGTGTAAGTAAATGTAACTGCATGTAATAAGTGGATATTTGTTTGTATAAGTGTTTATATACAGCTGTGTGAAATATAATAGTAGCGCTGTATTAAAGATATTTTACTTAAGTAAAAAAATAAATTTTTATTCAAGTTAAAAAAAGTTTGTTATTACATTTTATTACCACAAGTCTAAACTATTGAAAAATATAAAAACTTCAAGACAAATATTAATTTTCCAAAGAAAATTATGCTAAATTGTTAAAAAAACCCCAAATAATTGGCGTGCAAAAAAATAGTAGTAGCATTAGAAAACGTATCTGCAACAAAAAAATGTTGTCACAAGTGATTACTTTTGTATCTTATTTTGTTAGATATGCCTTAATATTTAGTTGAAAAGCCCTTATTGGCCATTACAGCTGTGCAACGCCGCGTCATTGAGTCAACTAAAGATCTGCGCCTCTCAATAGGAATACTTTCCCAAGCTGACCTCACAGACGCCCACAATTCAAAATATTGTAGGACGTTCTCCCACGGTTATTGCAAATTGCAAAAAATTTTAACAAAAGCCAGAAACTCGCGGACTCAAAGCAAATATTTCTCCCAACGACTCAAGAAGAATAAAACGCATGGTATAATCAGACCCATTTGTTACTTCTACAAAGATAAAATAGGACTTGGAGCTTGATGTTTATACCTCAACTATTCGCCGACATCTAATTAAAGACAATTTATGTGGTGGAAGTCCAAGGAAAGTACCATTGCTGAATTCGAGACATGTCCGCAGCAGACTTAAATTTGCTAAACTTCACGTTGATTGTCCTCCGTCGAAATGGCGCAATATTCTGTGGACTGATGACTCCAGAGTTGTTCTTTTTGGAAATCCTGACACCAGAAAATATGTAAAAAGACCAAAGAACAAGGAATACGATCCTAAATTTGCCAAGAGGACCGTAAAGCATGGTTGCGCAAAAATTAACGTTTGGGGTTGTTTTTCTTATAATGGTACAGGACCCATATTTTGGATTAAAGGCAACATGGGCTCCTCAATGCATGTGGAAATTTTAAAAACTGTCATGCTACCTTAAGCAGAATATGATATGCCGCTTAAATGGGTGTTCCAACAGGACAACGATCCCAAACATACCAGTAAAATTGCAAAAAATTGGTTTTCTGAAAATGAAATTGAGATATTTGAATGGACGACTGAGTCCCCAGACCTAAATCCAATTGAACATCTTAGGGGCGATGTAAAGAAAGGTGTTTTTAAAGATAAGCCGGGAAATGTAGAGCAGTTGTGGACGTCTGTGAGGTCAGCTTGGGAAAGTATTCCTATCAAGAGGCGCAGATCTTTAGTTGACTCAATGACGCGGCGTTGCACAGCTGTAATGGCCAATAAGGGCTTTTCAATTAAATATTAAGGCATATCTAACAAAATAAGATACAAAAGTAATCACTTGTGACAACATTTTTTTGTTGCAGATACGTTTTCTAATGCTACTACTATTTTTTTGCACGCCAATTATTTGGGGTTTTTAACAATTTAGCATAATTTTCTTTGGAAAATTAATATTTGTCTTGAAGTTTTTATATTTTTCAATAGTTTAGACTTGTGGTAATAAAATGTAATAACAAACTTTTTTTAACTTGAATAAAAATTTATTTTTTTACTTAAGTAAAATATCTTTAATACAGCGCTACTATTATATTTCACACAGCTATATTGCTTCTAAAACTTAATTACAGTAGCGTTCAGAATTTAAAGATTGTAAAGAATATTTCAAGTTCGTTTGCCAATGAATTTTTGTAGACATTTTTTGTTAGAATTTTTTACAATTTTTCTTTTTTTAAATAAATACTGTTTGATTACATATACACCAATACCCCGATTTGCGTCGCTTCAGTTTGCGTCGCTTCGAAGTTGCGTATTTTTTTAAGTTTCTGGAATTTCAATGTTGCGTCGTTTTTGTTTCAGTTTGCGTCGCATGGCTTCGAAGTTGCGTCGTAAATGCTTCGATTTGCGTCGTTGATATGAAAATGTTTTTACAAAGCTAAAGCAGAAAAAGGGGATTTCCCGTTTAGTAGAAAGCAAATTTGCAGGTGTGCGTTGTTTTACATGTTAAGCGTAGTTATTAGTTTCGAATTATATATCGTGGAGTGAAGTTCAGTCTGAAAGTTGAAATTGAAAATTCTGCTTCAGTTTGCGTCGTTTCGGTTTGCGTCTCATTTTTTCAGTCCCAATTAGCGACGCAAACCGGGGTATTGGTGTACATATAAAGTTATCGAAAAATTTACTCTAGTCAGATTCAATCTATGTTTTATTTAGAACAAAGGAAAGATATAAAAAGTTATCGACAACTCGATAAAATGATCGATAACTCGATAAAAATTGTCGATAACTCAATAAAAATTATCGATAACTCGATAAAAATTATTGGTAACTCGATAAAAAAAAGCCTTATCATTACTAATTTGAAATTATTTCTGTAGCAAACATTTTAGTAGTTATCGATAACAATCTATAAATTATGTATAACTTAATAAAAATTATCGAACCTCGAGAAAAGTCTTAATTAAATTATTGATAGTTAATAAAAATATTTCTTGAAAAAATATGACAATTTATCGATAATTCTATAAAATTTAATCGATAATTCTGTAAAAATGTTAATACTCAAAAAAGAGCTTATTTTTTGGCAATTTGTTATAAGGCGATAAAAAAATTTCTATAGAAATTAAACAAAAATTGTCGATAACTAGAGTTATCGAGAAGTTTTAAAAGAACTAAAATATTGAAATTTGAATAAAATTATTTCTGAAGAAATCCTAGAAAAATTAACTCGAATTCGATAAAAATTACCCACAATTCAATAAAAATTATCGATAACTCAAAAAGTTTTGAAATAAGATTGTTGAATTAATAAAAATATTTCTGTAGAAATCATAGAAAAATTAACGATCAATAAAAATTATCGATAACTCGATAAAAGTTTTATCAAAACTTAAGTAAAAATATTTCGGTAGAAACTATCGATAACTTTAAACAAATGTTTTATAACGAAAAATTGTATATGTTTATAATAAACATTTTATTCGATTGACAGTAACTATTATATCCGCCAATGTATTCTGCTTTTTATTTTTGCTGTCTCTGCTTCTGTTGTTTAAATTGCTGCCTTCATTCAATTCATAAAGATTAGAAGTGTGTGTTTTTGTGTGTGTGTATGTTTTTCATAAAATTCAATTCAATTGTGGTCGACGCTTGAGTTTTTAGTCCGAATTCATTGTCTACATGGACCAGAAGGATTTACATTTGTAAGCAGGACTTTTGTTTTCTATTGCAGTTGTAAAGCATTAAAAATCTAGACTTTGTGTGTGTGTAAAATAGAGAGAGAGAGAGAGAGCAACAGCAACAACTGCTTGTAAATGTTGGGCAGTACACAGCAATGTTTTCTACACAGCAATGTTTTCTACACAGCAAATGCTGTTGCTGTTGCAATCGTTCGTTCGTTGTTAACGATTTAACTGCTGCAGTTAAACCACTACAGATTAGAGAAATAGAAACCCAAAAAATTGTGATGATAATAAATGTTTAACAAATAAAACTGGAGTATAAAACAGAAAATTTAAAGGATTATTTTACAAAGAATCCAATAATAGACTGAAACGAATTATGAATCTCTCGTTTAATTTAAACTCTTTAAAGCTTTTGTGGAATATCATAAGGAATTTATTCTCGGCTATACGCCATATGGTGAAGGCTTAAATAGCCTATCAATTATTACTTGCCTGCAAATACTTCCACATTTCATTTCATTCCATTTCGCTTCATTTTATTTTTCTGCCAGATTTTCATGTCATTCTGTAAAAAAGAAAACAGTGTGCAAAAAATTAATACAATAAAATGCGATAAATAAAGTTGACAAGAAGAAAGTGTAACAGTGTGTAAAATTTACACACTTAACGATACAAAAATCTGACACTATGACGTGCAACTTATTTTTAATGTTTTGCTTCGTTTTGCACATCTTTTTATATACACTCTCTTTATAACCCAGTGAAGAATCTATAGATAGGAACAAATGGTAGAATTTTAAAGAAAATTTTTAAAAGTTATCGAAGTTTCTTTTAATAAAAAATCTTAAATTCACGAAATTAAACTCTCTAAAATTAACGAGAATTTTAAAAATAATTATTTTAAAAGTTATCGAAACTTTTCTAGTTAGATATACATACATATACATAAGTTATCGAATTTGTTTGTATGAATATCCTTGTATTATCGAAATTAATAATTTTGAAATTAGTTTTATCAACAGTTTATCAAGAATATTTACAAAAGTTATCGATTTTTTAATAGATTTTCTTTTTATAAAATATGGTTTTAAGTTATCGGTTTTTTGTGTGTTTTTCTAAAGTTATCGAAATTAAAATATTTTTATTGCATTTTTAAACAGTTTTTAAAATTTGTATTTTAGTTATCGAAAATTTAAATATTTTGTTTTTTATTCCCTGGTTTTTTATAATTTGATTTATCGATATATTTATCGAAATACAATATTATGTTGTATTTAATTTCTCTTTATTCACTTGGTTTATATTGTTTGGTTAATAGTTTTTTAATGTTTTTGTTCATGTTCTTGTTTGTGTTCATTCACACATTGTGTTCGAAATTGTCTGTCCTCGACTTTGTGAATAAATTCCTTCACTACACTTATACGATTTTATACGGTTACAGGGGGAAAATGTGCTGGCAGGCAGGCAGAAGATTAAAATCTTTCATAATGTCAGTTTAAAGAGCACAGCAAGCAGCAGGTCATCATCATTGTCAAATAATGACAACGACATTATGCTGCTGCTCGTTTTTTTTTTTTATTCCATTACACGTAATGATGATTAATTTTATCATCATTATGGTGTGTGTATACGTACGTATGGTACGCATTAACGGTGGTAAATATATGAGAGTCAATTATGTCAGGGAAATTATGCTTGTTGTGATCAAAAGAAAGGCTTTAAACATGGATTACTTATTAATAAAGGATTTTAAAACAAAAATCCTGTTTAATTTGTTTGCCAGCTGGCTGCTGTCGGCTGATGATGATGAAAATCAAAATATTGGTCAATTGAAATGAAAACAATTTTACCACATACAGTACGTGTTCGTATAACTGTTTGTTTTTTATGGGAAAATATTTAAAGAAAATAAGTTTCATTAATAAAGTCTCGCATTTCACATCATATGCTTGTAAATCAATCATTTTGTATTTTTTCTTTCGTTTTTTTTTTATTGGTGTTTTTAAAGGATTAAAATATTTTCCTTGTATTATTTATTTAACAATCAATAATTTTCCCCCTATATTTTCCCCCAACAGTGCATAATTATTTGTTAATCTTTTTAATAATAATTATACGGTATTAAAGGAAAAATTAAGTGATTTTATGCTTTAATTAATAATAATTGCAGAGTTATTGGAATGCATCACGAAATAAATATTTTTTTAAAGATTTTTCAATGAAGGCGTATGATTAATAATAATTGCGGAGTTACTGGACCGTATCACGAAATAAATATTTTTTAAAATTTTTCAATGAAGGCGTATGATTAATAATAATTTTCAATGTATGTATACAATACAGTAAAAAAGAAGTAGTACTTTAAGGCGTATGCTTAATATTGAATATAACATTGCGAGTAGAGATATTTAACTGTGTTAGTATTATCAATAACCCTCCCTTCTTTTCTCGTTTACTCTTTTACTCAAAAACAAATATGTACTCTGTTTACATTATTTGTATTAATGTTTGCTTATGTATTAGTGTTAGCATCTGTCTGAAAACACATGTTAATTAAATCGCAACATTAACTAAAAGCTTAAATACTTGCATTTTGCAGGTATTTGTGTTCGTGTATGTGTACGTAAACATTAAAACCATAAGTGTTGACATGTTAAGTACTCATAAAATTTATGCAAACATACACGGATACACACACAAACACACATGCGGCTTTTAATAAACACCGTACAGCATGCCTAAAACCTGTTTTTATTACACTCTCTAATACTCATAGCTTTCATGCCTATAGCAATAACAGCAGCTGAACACTAAACAACAGCTAAACATAACATACATTCGTACATTCATACATGCATTCCCGTATTCATTGACCATAATGCGTAGACACTAAGTGGAGTCACGTTAAAACAATTATCGGGTGAAATAACACGAACATAAATCCTCCACTCTTACTCTCATACTCTAGTCAGGATAACTGTTAGACGCTCTCACACTTGTGTCGTGTTAATAAATAAGCACTGAAATGAAACACATTAAAATAACAAAACAGTTACTTCTACGTAATGTTTATTTATTACTTACTCTCTCTCTCTCTGCCGCTCTCACCGTTGTTTACATACATCTTTAAACATTTTTGTATGTGATTTAGAATTACACTTTGGGTGTTATTGTTGTTGTTCTAACCTGTTATATTCGTAAATAACAAACGGTTGCTCATTCGATCTCCCTTGTTTTTGTTTTTCGTTTTAAAGAGCAACGAATTTCAATGTTAATGTTTTGTATGGACTTAACAGAAGAAGTTTGTGTCTGCTAGGCGACACACTAGCTTTACTACACTAGCTTTTACTTTCAATTTTTTTTTTTACAGGATTTTAAGGCGTGTGGTAGAATTACGTTCGTTTTTAGAATATGAAAAGCAATGAAAGCAATTACCGATCCGTAATGTAATTTCGTTAAGCATTTGCATTGCTTTTCATATGCTAAAAATTAACGTAATTTCCATTACGTTCCGTAAACGTTTGGTTAATTCTACCAGTACCCTTTAATTTTCAAAGCCATAGATTATCAATTTGAAAACAAGTATGATGGATAATTAGAACTTTTTGATTTCACAAAGTTCTTAGCAGATTTCTGGCAAAAACTCTGGAAGCACAAATAAAGTTGCCATGAAAACTTTCTCAAAAATCTGTCTTTCAGAGTCGACTTTAAACTGTAGGTCCCGCCATTCATTTATAAATAAAAACACACACGCAACATAGGTTAGATTAGAGCACGTGTGCTTGTCAACTGTGACAAGTACAGTTCCCGGAGGTCGAATTGACCCATTGTACAACGTCCTAGCTGCTCACACCACTCGTGTTGTGTGCGTTATTTTTATACATGAGTATAAACAACATAAGTGGTGAGAGAAGCTAGGTCGTAATCCTGACTAAAGGGTAGTAATGACCAATTATGTATGTACATTAGAGCGACTCAAGTTGTATGGAAGCAAAATTCGTGCTCGATGTACCCCCCTCAAAATGAACCTTGGACTTTTTAAGATGACATCTAAAATATTGCGGCTCTATCTTTGACCTCTCGTGAGCTGGACCATTTTGAAAAAGGGTCTATTTTTGTATGTTTTGTTAATTTGAGAATTTGTTTCCTTACCAACATATACAATATGGGTGTCATAAGAAAGGTTTTTTCAAGGCGCGTATATACAATTTGTCCACTGACAATCATCCATGTCCTTTTTTTAAGGATATTCTGTATTTCTCTTCTAACCAAATTAACTCTAATATGATGGCGGATTTAGTTTCTAGATGATGTTTGGATGAAAATAGGACTAAAGAAAGAAAAAAAGAAATGATCCACGACTTTTTGTGAACATATTTTTTTCCCAAATTAAAAAAGGTATTAAATTTTTTTGTTTATATTTACAAAACTATACTCAAAAAACGCAAACTAGGACGAATTTCAAAAAAAAAAAGCTAAGACCCGTATTTAATTAAATCAACTAAAGATTAAAATATGTTAATTTGGTTATTTCATTACAAACAACCTCGAAGAAAAAATTCAAAAACCGTTATTTTTAACAGAATATCATTAAAAAATGGGACATGGATGATCGTCCTTGGACAAATTGTATATACAGTTGGACGCGCCTTGAAAAACCTTTCTTATGACACCCATATTGTATATGTTGATAAGGAAACAGATTCTCAAATTGACAAAACATGGAAAAATATACCCTTTTTTGAAATGGTCCAGCTCACGAGAGGTCAAAGCTGGAGCCGAAATATTTTAAATGTCATCTTAAAAAAGTCTAAGGTTCATTTTTAGGAGGGTACATCGAGCACTTTTTTTGGTGAGTCGCTCTAATGTACATATGTATGCGGTTGCCTACGGAGAACTTAGAATTGATTGGGCAAAAACCATTGCATTTGGAAAAAGTTTGTTTTTCCAGCTTATTATGGTCAAGAGTTGTCATGGTCGCCACTAGAGCGCACTCCATTTAAAGTTTGAACAGACTTTTCGTGAGCTCTCTATCTACACCGCTTTAGCCAGATTTGCTATGATATTCTCCACTTATTCAAAGCTGTCCACTCGGAGATGACTGAATTCATAACTGCATTATCAATTATAAGATCACAGATCTTTAAAAACATTCTTAGTATGGTAGAGAACTTACCATAGAATTCGATGGTTGTGCATGGCGCTTGCCCAGTTGATCCGCTCTAAAGTTGCCTAGAATATTACTCTGTTTCGGTACTCATAAGATATGATTGTCTGATCGCTCCACTATCAGATCAGAGAGAGCTGTAACAGCTATGAACCGTTCTTGTATTCGTAACATTAAAATCCAATGTTTTCCGTTACAGTTTTCTAAATTTGTGTGAAAAATGCTTCAGATGACCATTTTGATTGTGGTTTTACCACGATTTTGTAGAACATTTTCTCTTAAGTGGGCATTAATAAATTTTCAGACTGTTATTAACTCTCTTTTAATATCAATTTATTTTTACTCTCTTCATAAATTTTTTTATAAAAAATTTAAAGTAAAATTATTTTTAAAAAATAAGTAAATAAAGAAGCCTACTTTTAGGTTTTTAACCATGAAAATTGCACATGCAGTGCTGCTGTTTTTATGAGTTACTTAAACGAAATGCTCTTTTATTGTCGAGAGTACAACAAGTGTTTAATGTTTTGGCTACATTTAAGTGCTCTTAAATTCTTACTCTCTCTCTCTCTCTTATGATTTACGAGTTTCTGTAATTTTTTGTTTTTATTGTTACTTTCTCTCTCTCTGTATCTATCTTTGGCTATTTATTAACTGTTATTTGTTTTGCTAAGGTTATTCGCCGGCATAAGGACTTTATTTTTCTATAAAAAGAAACCCATGAGTTTGTTTGATGGTGTTAGAGAGAGAGAGTTTTCTACTACTCCGTTACACACACACACACACACACACTAATATATAAATTTCTTTACCAATAAAACAAATACTCTAGACATCGTGGTTTGTTGTCGTTTTTACTTTAAACGAGTTGTTGTTAGTTAAAGGAGTCAAGTATAAATTCTTCTTCTTTTTTTTAATATTATTGTTGTTGTTGTTGTTATTGTACTTAAACAGTTGTTTGTTATATTGAGGCTGTGTTGTTGCCTTGTATTGTATTGGGGTTCGTGAAGATAATGATGGCAATAATCATGATGATGATGATGATGATGATGCTGTGCTTGTGTTTGTGCTTGTGCCTGTTCGATGCTGTGTGTTGTTTTCAATTGCACTCCAATTTCTGTGTAGTCAGTTGCCGCTAAGAACTCAAACCGTACGGTTGTTTTTCGCTTGTTTCGTTCAATTTTTCGCCTTAACATAATACACTTACATAAACGCACACACGCACACAAACACACTTAATAGTTATATTTTCTCGTACGTGTTATTGTTTAGTGTTGAGAAAAAACAAAAAAAAAAAAATACAACTTTAACGTGTGTTTTGTTTCGTTTCGTTTTTTTTTTGTTTTTGTCTATCGTCGTCTTCAAATTTACAGTTATTTTTCATGTGTGTGTGTGTGTTGTATTTGCCATGACTTTTCTATGCAGTTCCTGTTAATTCCGTTATAATAATAAAAAAAAAAAAAGAAGAAGAACCAAAACAAAAACAAGAAAAACGTGTGGTTTTGTTCTTCTGTGGCTGGTTAAATTTGTTTGAAAGGAAATACGCCAGAAAAAAAAGGGAAATTTTGGCGCCTCTTTGTCTCGCGAAAGTATTACACAAGACAGCCAAACCATACAAGCCAGCCAGCCAGCCAAACAGTGTTGTGAGAGTAAAACAAAAAAAGCGTAAAAGAAAACAGTGTTATTTTTTCGTTGTTGTTTTAGTTCTATTTAAATAAGACTCAAGTTAATAAATACTTTTTGGCTTATTTTAAGTGGGTGCCCCGTTATAAAAATAATGTGTGTCTCTTAGCGTCAGTGTCAGCCAGTAATTATAAATAAAAACAAAAAAAAAGAGCAATAAAAACGAAATCGATTATTTGATCATTTAAACATGCTTAAAAACTAATTCATTTTCAAATTAAACAACGAAAATTTTGCTGGTAAAGAAATTCAAAAAATACCAAAAAAAAATTTTTTTTTAAAGAAAATATTTTAAATTTTGTGTTTTTGTAGAAAAGAAAAAGTTTTTTTAGTGATAACGTTGGCGTATACTTTATTTCGATTTCAAAATATTTAATACACCACAGCGTATAAGTGTTGTATGTTACATTTACACAATGCTGCTCAACGGTATAGAATTTTTTTAGGTTTTTCATAAATCCAAGAAAATAAACAAAAAGCTTTGATGACTGTGCAACTTTTATTGCATTAAAACAAGGCGGACCTTGTCATTGTCATTACATACGAAATTCAATGCCAGCTCTGGGTCCGTCCTTTAGAGCAAAATTTCAAACACTTTTTTCCACATTCCACTGCGATATCTCGACGATAACTTGATAAATTTTGCCTTGCAAATCCTCCAATTAGTTAGAGAATTATCCGCCTAGAGAGCTTAGGGGCCAACCGACGTTACCAAAATTGAAATTTCATTTTCTGGCAACTTATCAAACTATGAAACAAAAATCGATCGTATTGTGGGGCTCATGGTAGTATCTTATTGGAGCTAAATACAATAGTTTCAGTGGGTGTAATCGATCAATCCTTTTGAGATAGTTTTTAAACACTATGTCTTACATTTTGGCTGACAGATCGGCAAAGCCTGGATGAATAGCGGTTTTCAAATAATCCTACGTTCGGAAGGGCCGAGGTCGTCCTGTCTTGTTGAAACCACATACTGTTACAGCTTAAAATCGTCAAATGCAAGAGAAAAAAGTCGAGTTTTCATATGACAGTAAGCTTTGAATTGATGGTAATGGCAACAGAAAAGAAAAGATTGACAATAACAAATCAACAGTAATGTTCTAGAAGTTGCCAGATCGAATATAAATGAGGTATACATATATGAGATGAAGAGGAACCATAACAAGACAGTTGTTATGTAAAGAGCGACGTATAAACAATGTTGTATTGCTTACTGTGAAGTTTAATCGCTGTGCTGAAAGGATCGTGTAATAATGTGGCGTTATAAACTAGATATTGTTGTTGTAGTCGCCGTAGTTTATTAGGTAGTGTATGTGGCCAGACATTAAAACGAAATACATAATACATGTATAAAAAAAAAGTATTTCTTCTGCGACTTCCTCTTAGTAGTCTTCTGCCAAATACTGTGGGAGTAAATAAAATTGTTCTGAAAAGTTTCTCAAAAATTTGCCGTTCGGATTCGACTTGAAACTTAAGGTAACGCCTCTCAAGAATAAAATTAACACACACACGTCATCAGTGGAGTGCGAAGCTAGGTCGTTATCCTGACTAAAGGGTTGTAATGAGCAATTAAATATAAGAAGC
The DNA here is from genome assembly GCA_930367235.1 of Sarcophaga rosellei. Taxonomy (NCBI): domain Eukaryota; kingdom Metazoa; phylum Arthropoda; class Insecta; order Diptera; family Sarcophagidae; genus Sarcophaga; species Sarcophaga rosellei. The sequence continues at coordinate 4,724,162 of OV884020.1, read as the reverse complement.
ATTATTCTTGCAATCAGCTCTGTGGATCATTGTACATTGTACACTAGAGCGGGTCGCTCTCTATGGACAAAAAAAAGTTGAGTCAGTCACCCCCTAGGATTAAAGATATATTAATAACATTTATAAAAATATAAAAATTATTTTTTTGCCACGCCTAGAAATACCGCCCTTTTTGTTTTTTATATACTACGTCGCCATTTTAGGTCCGATTGTAACATATCATATGTATATCAGTGTTTGTGGCTTGACGCCAGCTACATTTCACTCTAAGATGATTTTTTAATTCGACGTCATATTCTATGCGCGACTTCTGATATCTGGGATGCTTCCCCAAAATCAGTAATCGTGGCTATGAAGGAATAAAGAGCATTTAATTATATAAAATATTCGCTTTTAAGATGCTCACTTTTATGCATTAACAGTTATTTTACAGATATTTTAAAATGTTCAAATATTCATTCACAACCTTTTTTTTCCGACCCACCCTATTGTACACCCAGACAAAAAGAACACTTATGCTATGTTCGCACGAGCCTTCGAATTACTTCGCTCTCTGTTTGAATTACTTATTTGAATTATCATGTTCACACGGTAGTTTTGTAATTCTTTTTTACAATTCTTCTTCTTTTTATTACTAAATTATTATTAATATTTTCATACAGCTTCTTCAAAAGCTGCAAATACTTTTCAAAAGGTTTTCTACACACATAGTGGCTTCCTCCGCTAATATCGCGAATAACTTTCTTATAAATAATACTTTTTTAAAATATTATTTTTGGATTCCATTATTGTTTATTGTTTACAATATTTTTTGTTTATATTTTTTGTGCTTTGACAGCTGGTGATGGCAAAAATACGATAAAATTTAGATATTACATTGATTTTTAAGTAATCCACAGGGTAATAGAAATTGGATTACACACAATTTGGGTAATTCACTCACAAAATTTTGTATGGCGAATGACGTAATTTAGCACATAATTGGGTGTTGAATTGCGAATGAGAGAGCGAATTACGAAAAATTGCTGCCGTGCGAACATGGCATTATATTACGGAAAATTCGGTGCTTAATTGGGATTTATCGATTCCACAGAATGTTTTCGATTTGAATATGCACTTTCATCCAAATAAAGTATAACACACGTTAATAATTAAAGTCAAGTCTTAATTCATTAACAAGTAAACCCATTAGGACCCCCTTTGTAAGCGTAAGTTTCAAGTTTTCCTACATTTAATTACCAAAACTGAATTTGTAAATAGTTTGCCTGAAAAGCAAGCAATACATATTAGAGAGATTTTTTGAAATTTTTTTTTAGATTTTAAATGAATTTGTTTCGTGAAAATTTCATGCTGCTACTTTGTGTTTATGCAGCAACGAAAGTCAAAATTTACCAAAAAAAAAAAAGAACTAAAAAAGAGTGGAAAAGCAAAACTTTACCATTAAAAATCATTTACAAATGAACAAAAGACAGGCGGAATTTTGTTTTGCTTTATTTACAGGGAAAAAAGGAAGTAAAACTATCAGACAGAAAACGTAAAACTTTTCCATTAGACCCCCTTAAATGAAATGATAGTAAAAGAAGGAAACAAATATGAAATAAGTGCGAGAGAGAGAGAGGGAGAACTTAACAATTAACAAAAGGTTTCTTTCAAAATCAACACGAAACTATTTTTTTCTTTTCATTTTTGCACTTGCAGCACGTAACATGGATTTTAAAAACTAAAAAAAATCCAAAAAAAAAAAAATTTTAAAGGAAATGAATTAAAAAGAAGCTGCACCATTAACCACAATTCCGCCAAACGGATATGATCCTGTGTTTCATTGATGAGTTCAAGAATCGAAAAAGAAAAAATGCAGCATTACACTCACACTCTCCCGCTATCTCTCTGTCACTCTTGCTCTATTCCTCTTCACCACAAGTTTCAATCATAATTTACTGTGTGTGTGTTCATACGTGTGTGCAAGTAATTTAAACTGAGGATAGCCATATCCATTACCATAACGGTGTTTCTAAACACCATGGATTAGTTTCTCTCCATCTCTCTCTCTTTTTTTGTGTTTAGTTTTTAAGGGCATAAAAGCGTACAAAAAAAAACCAAATTAAATGGCAGTACTTTTGCTCAAGAGAAATACAAAAACAACAAAAACTCCATTTTTAGAGTGTATTTTTTTTGCCGCGGATAAAGTAAATGAAATCAATTTACGGATAATGGCACAGTGAACGAAAGTTTTTGTAATTTTTCCCATCAACAGTGAATAGCCACGGACAACATAAAATGGATTTAAATTTTATTGCAACAGGATGTGGCAAATGAAACTAAAAGAGCAGAGGCGGATCAAAAATTAAAAACCATTTTAAGTTAATAAGCTCAGGATTTAGAAGATCAAACACCATGGAATAGAGTACAGTATAGTTTCCAAAATGTTTTAAACAGCTTTCGAACTGTAAGTTCAATCCATTTCCATTTTCTTCTGCTGATTTGGTTTTCTGAAATCGTAGTAATCTGTAGCTCCCGCCTCTCTTGGATAAAAATTAAAGAGGCTAGGGCGTGTAAGAAACTAGGTTGTAATGATGTCTAAACTGTTGTTATGGCAGATGATGTAAATCAAGTAAGATTTGATTTTCGATGGAGGTTTCTTTGGTTTTCCTTCAAAGATCTACGCTAGGACATGCAGACGTTTGTTGTTTAGTGATTGACCCAATTGTAGGTTCGGGTTTGACAAGACCATAATTCACGTTAATTTATAAAGAAAACAATATCAAGTTAATAAAAATGTTTGAAAAATTATCGAAAAGCTAATCGAAAAATAATTGAAAAAGTAATCGAAAAGTTATCGGAAAAGTTATTAAGGGGAAATAAAATAATCTCATGTTATTTTCTGAAAAGTTATCGAAAAACGTATCAACAAATTATCGAAAAAGTAATCGAAAAGTTATCGGAAAAGTTATTAAAGGCAAACAAAATAATCTCAAGTTAATTTCTTAAAACCTTATAGAAAAAATTATCAAAAGTTATCAAAAATAATCGAAAAAGTTATCAAATCGAAAAGATATCAAAAGTTATCGATAGTTATCTACAGCAAATCTATTACAAAAAAGTATCTATAAAACTTTAAACTTGTGAACTATTTACCGCAAAAAATTGGAGTTATCGACAGTTTGTTATAAAAATTCAAAGTTATCGATAACTTTTAAAAGTTATTAATGGTTAAATAAAAAAAGGTGCAATTTTTAGATACTTTAAAAGAAAATTACAATTATCGATTATTTTCCACGGAAAATGAAAACTTATCGATACTTTTATGAAGAAATTTTAAAGTTATCAAATACTTTATAAAGAAAAATATTAATTTTGAATAGAGTTACATTGAAAATTTGTGGTTAGTGAAAGTTTTATAAACCAATTTTTTTTAGGATATTTGTGTTATCGATAGTAAAGTATAAAGTTATCGATAATTTTATAAGGAAAATCTATATTATTAGGATAATTGGTTGTCCATTGTTTTATATCGAAAAGGTTAGGTTGTCATCGATAATTACTTGTAGAGAAATTCTTGTTATCGATAATTTTTTGCATAAAATTTGCTGATTAATTTTTTAAAATCTTAATTTAATTAAATTTTATTACCCCCATTTTAATTCTATGCCTCTAGTCATTTTCAATTTCATGCAGTTGCCTTTAAAATCAATTTATCGATAATAGATTTATTTATTTATTTCATGGTTTTTTTTATTTTTTATTATTTTTTTCTTTTTTTGGGGTTATAATGAATGGATTGTGATATAATGGCTGGTGCCTCTAATTTGTGTGGCCATTTAAAATGAGAATTATTGAAATTGTACTAAAGCCTCGCAATTATGTATTGCAGTTGCCATGCGACAGTCTGTTTTTTTTTAAAGCTGAAAATGAATTTCTTTTCAAATTGAATATGAAAACGCAGAAATAATTTCCTTAACATTAAATTTTTCTTTTTTGTTTTTGTTGTTTGTGTTTTTTTTATGTTAACATTATGTTGCCCTTGATGACAGGTTAGTTTCAACATTTAAAAAGAAAAGAAAATGAAAATGAAAAAATCAAAATGAACCAAAATTATGGGGAAAATTAAAAACCAGACATTGGCAAACATTTTATTGAAGTTTTTCTTCTTTTTTCAACGAGATAGTATAAAATAATAACCCTGTGTGTATGTGTGTGTATATGTGTTGATATATGAGAGTATATGTGTATGAAAACATCATCATCATCATCATAAAGAATGAACGAATTTTTTTTCTAGGCTAGAAGGCTAAACAGATTCCAACTATCAAGACCATGTAAAACAGTTCGTAGTTACCAAAAAGCAAGAAACTACCAAAAAAAAAACTACAACAACTAAAGCAGCACCAATAATAACTACAAAATAAAAATTGGTTGCCTTTTATAAGTAGAACAAGGCTTTTACTTTAATATCCATGCAGCCAAACCCCCCTCCCTTCCTCCTCCTTCCCATACATTTTATTTTTTTGGCCGCTTCTTTTTATTTTTTTGTCTCGATTATGAACGAATTTTAACTGTGAGACACAGACCACAAGAAAAAGGACATTTTTTTTCCAACAACAATACAGCCCTTTATGGTGTGGTGTGGTTGTCGTTGTTATTGTCGTATTTGGTCGTAGCTTAGCTAAAGAAGGCAAAAAGAGAAAACCGTTTAAAAGGGTTTTAAATAAAGCCGCCGTTATTATTAAACTCTCCTGTCTTTTTAAAAATGACTATCACAGATTTGAGGATTCTCTTGCTTCTCTGCCCCACCTCTCTCTCTCTCCCTCCCTACTTCTGTATTGTAACGGTTGTACACACCCACACACACACAATACAGTGCAGTCCAATCCAGTCCATTGGCTTTTGATTACAACGAACATTCAAAACCCTCCACCCTCCTCATCCATCGTAATACAATTTAAAGGAGGAAAAAATTAATAATTGACCACTGAGCCTATGGTTCAGTTATTTGTAAAGGATTTTAAGAAATTGTCCAATAAAAATGGAGGCAGAGGCAAACAATTTTATTAGAAATTTGGTCAATTTGTTATTGTTGTTTTTGCTGTTGTTGTGGATAATTTCTTATTGGGAAACGTAGCAATTTGCTGAACAAGTTAATAAAACAGAATTTTTTTTACATTTTTTTTGTTATCGAAAATTTTTTCTACAGAATTTGTTTTATTAAAAAGGAATCTCTCCCTCCCGAAATATGCGTATCAGCAATTTATTTAAAAGGATTTAAACCCACTTAAAATTTTTAATCAACTTTTCACATTCTTTTGTGCATATCGGACATGCCGAAGACAGCATTAAGTGATTTGCAAATAGGCCTATAAATAGTGTAGTTACAGCAACGTGATAAGTTTTGCCAGCCCCTAAATCCTGTCTACATCCTAACTCATGCAGAACTCACTAACGCGGTGGTTAAATCCAAGGCTTCCTGGGTATACATTGCAATGATAAGCCATTTAACGTAAACTCACTCAACGTGACAAGAAAATTTCAAACGCCTTCTCATTACCCTCAAGGATGATATTGAGCTGAACAATATTGTTATCCTTCCAGAGGCTGATCACAAGGCGAATTCTTTATTAAAGCTTTTTATAAAACCGCCGTAGTCTAGTAGGTAGTGTGTTCGCTTATTAGACGTAAAGCCCGGGTTCAAGCCTCAGGTCAGACTTCAAAACGAAATATGGAAAGAAAAAAAATATTTCTTCGGCGACTTCCTCTCAGCAGATTTCTGGTAAAAACTCTGAGAGTAAATAAACCTGCCATGAAAAAATTTCTCAAAAGCCTGTCGTTCGGAGTCGACGTTAAACTGTAGGTCCCGCCATTCAAGTATAAAATTAAGGCACTCAACATGAGTGGTGTGAGAAGCTAGGCCGTAATCTTGACTAAAGGGTTGTAAAGGCCAATTATGTATGTATGTACATACTTATAAAAATTTTCTCCTTAAAGTTCATCTCATCTCATCTTGAACATAATTACATCCGCTGTAATTTCCCACACTACGACCCTAGGGCCCAATTTATCGTTGAATGAAACTTTCAGGTTAATTTCCCCAAACTTCGAATTCCCCGCAATCTTCTTTTACCTTTTCGCAACTTAGCGAAATAAATTTACTGTAGAGATGGTCAATAGGTGGTGAAGACCTTGCAATGATCATGACGAAATTCGAAACAAAAGGAAATGGAATATTTCTGTCCTAGAGGGAATCGTCCAGGGAAGTTTTCTGATTTAAAAAGAAAAACTGTTAACGGCAAGAAAGAAGAAAACTGTTGTGATGTCGCCGTAGTCTAATAGGTACTGTGTTGGCGCAAAAACAGGGCGCAAAACATCGAGTGTAGCTTCGGCTTTGTGGCACTTTGCGTCGTCCTGTTGAAACCAAATGTTGCCAATATCCTCCTCTTGAATTTTTGTGAACAAAAATTCGTTCAACATGGCCCGATAACTATCGCCATTGACTGTAACGGCCACTCCTTGCTCATGGCCCAATTATGCCTCTGGAACGAAATCCGCACCAAACAGTGACTCGTTTTGGGTGCGTCGGCTTTTCAATGTATGCGTGCGGGTTTTCTGTGCCCCAAATGCGACAATTTTGCTTGTTTACCTACCCGCCAAGATCAAAATGAGCTTCATCTGAAAAGATAATTTTTTTTTGTCAAAATCGGCATCTTCTGTAAGTCGATCGCAGGCCCACTTAGCGAAGCGAAAACGCATTGGATGGTCAATATTCACTCAGCGGAAGGATAAAACTAATTATCTGTCAAATCAGACATGAGCTAAGTGTTACCATTCACGAAATAAGCGCTAGTTGAAAAAAAACGTTAGATGGCGGAGCCTTTACATACCACGTCACTCGTGGATAAAATAAACACACACAACATAAGTGGTGTGAGAATCAAGGTGGTAATTCTGACTTAAGGGGTTGAAATGATCAATTCAGTAAGTAAGTCTATCTTTTGTGCAGCAAGCCTTATCAAGCCTCTATTTCCTTTGCCTTCTAAATTTAATAAAGTACACCGTTAAGTCATCCACTTCCTAGTGAATCCCATGATAGCCTGAATCTAAGTCCCATGTTGAATGTAACTTTTTTTTTTTTTCTTCCAATGATTTCAATTAAATTTAACAATGCTTCTGTAAAGGCAGGCAGGACAGAAAGGAGTGGTGAGAGAAAGACTCTTATAAAATAAATTAACATAACGTTACGTTTTGTTCATGTCTTTTACTTTTTTCTGTTGCTTTTTTGTTTTATTTTGGTGTGTGTAAATTGTCACATACAACTTAATAGAAAGAAGAAAAAAAAGAAACACAAGAAGCCTTCAATAAATAAAACACACACACACATACACATAGCCATGCATGAAATACTTAAGAATACTCGTACTCGTACCTTTTTTACACACACTCTCTCTCTCTCTTCCTCTCCACACAGACAGTTTGTATAGAAAAAAAAAAAAGAAAAACAACGTGTTTTAGGCTGTGACATGTACACGGTTAGACATTAAGAGACTCTTGCAAATATTTCACAAACATTTCGAAACTTAACATTGTAGGCAGCCTACACCTACACACTCCTCTCCCTTATTCATTCCAACACAACAACACAGACGAACAGAGCTAAGTGCGAAATTAATGCAAAACCACACAAACACCAACACAAAAACAAATAAAATGTAAAGTACCGTAGAGTGTAGGTTGTGTTGTTATTTGGCTTTTCATAAATGCATGGATTAAAGGGCACAAGATTTTAAAGAGGAAGTTAAACATCAAAGAGATTTTTTTCTCTTTTTTTTTTTTTTGCTCTTTAATAATCGCTTGTTTTCTTTTTGGTTTTTTGTTTTTCAAGCTTCTTTTGTGTACACCGCTAGTAATTATAGTCTCAAGCCTGACAGTGACAACATGTTTCCATTTACTTCGGCTCTGGCTTAGAAGATTTCATATGAAATTGCTTAAAAACAAACGAATTTAATAACCATTGCTTGTTACGCAAGAGAAAGAGAGAGAGAGAGAATGAGGGTGATGAGAGCGAATAAAACTGAGTTTATTGTGCATCATTTGCATGTAATTGACATTGAGTTTAATTTCAACAACATCTTATATGTGCGTCGTTGTTGTTGTTTTTTTTTTGTTTTTGTGTGTTTTTATTGCTTTCAGTTTTTCTTACAGGGTGTGGGTACACGTGTGTGTGTGTATGGGTATAAGGGAATTAGTAGCTGCTTAGCTTGAGTTCTTAAGTTGTTCTACAAAAAAAAAAAAAAAAAAATTGTGAGAAAAACGCTTAAAGGCAACAAAACACAATAACAAGTTCTATGTCATAAGCACATACTCTACACACACACACACAGACATAAACTCTGTTACTGTTATACGTACACTTACAAACATATCTTGTGTAGGCACTTAACATTCATGTTAGAAACATCCAGGCTGTTTGTTTTACACTATTTTGGTGTTTGTTGTTGTTGTTGTTATTTTTGTTCTTATTGTTTCAATTTTTCATGTTTTACTGTGTTACAAAATCTATGAGAGAAGCATTCGTAAGAGTGAGTAGTAACACACACACTGTTTGGAATGTTTGTTACGTTCTGTATGTAAGTGTGTGTCCATTTGTCAAGCATTTAACATCATAGACCCGAATAAAGGGTTAACCATTTATCGATTTCATAAGGAAAATTAAACAAAACTCATATCAAGATGTGAATCGAAGGATCCTCGAACCTCTTAAGCGAATTTTCTACAAATTTTACTTAAATTTTGGACAGTATCTCGGCTAATAGCTTGATGAATATTGATTTTCAAATGCTCTAACGTTAGGTGATTACCAGCGTAGGTACGGTTTTTGATTCAAGCTATGCAGAATAAGTCTAACGACATCAAATCGCATGATCTTGATGGCCAATTGATGTTGCCACAATGTAAAATTACATTTTTGAGGAAGTTTATTTAGCAAAAAAGCCAACTACGTTAGTATTGTGTAGCTTGTGTCTACATACAGTTCATAATCTTTAATTGCAAGCCAAAGGGAAGACGGTTATCTTAAGGCTTTTGTCAGAGACGGTTCCTTCAGCGACATTTCCTTACAGTTCCAGACCTTAATATGCTGCAAGCTGTCATATTTTTCAAATACAATGGCTTTTCCACAATCACATCTGTGTTCTCCGAGACTTATTTAGTAGGTTTTCCTAATTGCCGAATGGAAAGTAAGCTTCAGAAGCCAAAGAAAATTTTTTTTAAGACTTCAGCTTTGAAATTCTGTTGCTCTAACGCCCCAAACATCATATCTAAGGTGTTAAGGATGCTTAGGAGACTTTACTTTCTTGCTTGTGTCTACTTTATATGAATGAAGTTTGCAAATCGTAATGCAAAACAGGGCTTAATGAACCGTAAGATTGACTCAATTGCTGGTAACGACGTAGAAGTGGCTGTCCCCTCGATGGAATCATCAGCGGACGCACTTCGGCCGCAAACAGGGCCCATTGTGATAAATCAATTGGTAACGACGTGGTATTAATAAATTCGGATTGTCCTTTACAATTTCTCTATTGTTAGAGAGAGCAGTATTTTTGACAGGACGTATGTATATCGCGTTGATGAACAGGCCTCTGACCACATCTGCAAGGCTTCAACAGACTTTCTAATTCTTTGCTTAGCAAGTCGATAAAAACAGTCATAATCACCTCATTATGCTTGACATGCGGTCACGTTTCAGGTTTTTAACTATTGTTTAAGCGTTTATCAGTTATTAAACTGTATTCTTAAATGACGTTTTCGATGAAAGACATTTAACAGCTGACTACCTTGCCATGCAGCAAGATTTTGAAACCTATAAATGGTTAGCTCTTTACAATTGCCTCTCCTACTCTATTTCGCTTGGGGAATATTGTTGCTGTAGTTATTGTAGAATTTGTATTGTTAATTTGTAAGCAACATATCTTTGTTGCAAGTGTTTTGTTTTTCCCACTTGGAAATTTTTTTCTGTATCGCAATGTGAGAAATTGTGCGTATTTTATTAAATTTTTTGTTTGCCTACGTTTATTTATGCACGTTATAATAAATAAATGAAATCTTTAAATTGATTTTATTTAAATATAAGCGAGGAAATTGTAAAAAATATTAACAATACATTTTTTTATTTTGTTAGAAAACAATATTTCCCATTGAATTATTTGCAAATTTCTATGAAAATAACACAAAAATAGTTGAGTTATACAGTGTTTTTCATATAAAATTTCATTTCTTTAAAATCCTTTGTGTCTTACAAAAATGGATTTGTGAATGCATTCCTTTAAGTAACTGGCATCTATTTGTATGGGTAATATATTATTGTCGCTATTTTTATTGCTGTTGGTGTTGATATTTTTCACACTTTTATTGTTTTATTCTCCCGCTCTCCTATTCTCCCACTCTCTCACATTACATTTCGACTGTAAATTGTATTCGTGTTTGTATACATACATACATACATCCATATTCGCATTCGCATTGTTTATTGCTATACAAATCGACGGACCAAACAAGAGCAGTAACTGTTCACTGTTATTGTTGTGCCTGCTGTTGGTGTTGTTATTGTTATTGTTTTCTTGTATTGTATTCGCGCAATGCCATCCTTGTACATGTTTTATGCTCTTGTTATTGTTATTGCGCTGTTGTTATTTTTATACACTTGCACACGCACATACTATACTTGCGTGTCACAGAGTCACAAATATTTCATTTGATGCCCCCGAAGGCAATGATGTGCAAGTGGTTGTGAAGCTGTTTTACTGGCTTAAGTGACTGCTGCTGCTGCCTGACTGAATCTGGAGAAGGTTAATCGTGTGATTTGGTGGTCGAGATTGGAAGGAAGAGGGAGAGAAAGAAAGTAGTGTAGGATCATAAAACACGCCTGCTTGACTGCCTGTTACATGATAATTGATTTGTCACAGTAAAGGTGTTCGTTCGTTTTTTCCAAATCTTGACGTTTATTAAAGTCGAGTAAACATTTAAAGGAAGAAAGGGAGGAAAGTTGAACATTTTTTTTGATGTTTTTTACACGAATTTTTGGAATTGTTAACAATTTGCAACACTTTCCTTTTCCTTGAATATAACAGCCGAAGAACTTATAAAAAGTGATGATTCAAGTGTGATTACTTAACGCGCATTACGGGGTGATTATTATTCATGTCATAATCAAACTGATAAGCAAGAAACTTGAGAGATTATAAAGCATTTGTAGAGACTTTAGGCATTCGAAATGCAATGAGAACAAGCTGCAAAAAAGAAACACTTTTTGTAGACAAAGTGTCGCCGATAATACGAAATTGTCGGTTACATAGCGTTCTCAACAATTGAGTGAATATTATAGCTCATTATGTTTGAATTGGCAACTCCAACCATATAAAGTTTAACAATTAAAACCGTCGAACCCTTCACAACGTCGTAGATATGTGTCTTAGGATGTTAGAGCGAAGGATTTTCAATTTAATTTTGATTTTTCGAATTATTCAGAAGCCAAATGCTCGCTCTTACATTCTAACGAAATTGTCTTCAGCGTTGAAGCTAATTATTGTATATTATATATACATATAGGCCTCAAAGAGTTCAAACCTCAGGCCAGACACCTCCTCCTCCTCTCTGTAGGTACCGCCACTCATGGATAAAATTAACGTACACACAACATGGTTGGTGTCAAAGATTAGGTTGTAATCCTAACTAAAGGGTTCTAAGGACGAATTACGTAACTTGAAGCTCGTTTCATATGAATTGTCACGGAGAATCCAGATGTGAAAAAGCCCTTAAATTGGGGAAAATTGAATAATTCAGCGCGTTTTGATGTGGAGTTTTTGAATATGTTCTTGGAGAACCGTTTCCATCAATTCAGAAATCTAAAGCCACATGATAATCGATTTTTTTTTGATCTGCCATTGAAGATTATGAACTAAACAGTGCCACAAGCATACCGAAAGGGTGTAATTTGTAGGGCCACGTCTAACACCAAATCTTAGAGGGTAATTCCTTACCATTATAGCATTTGAAAAGCAATATTTGTCACGTTATTGCGAAGATATTGTTTGAAATGTGGGAAAAAGTGATTAAAAACTATCTCAAAAGGATAGAATTTTGCAACAAATCCAACGGCGATTGCTTAAGTGGGAAGTCCTAACTGCTTTTCATACATAAAGGCAAGAGGCAGTGTACAAGCACTGAAATGAAATAAAAGTTCCATGGCAAACATAGTTTTTTTTGTATATTTTCTTTCAATTCTTTTTTTTTTTTTTTTTTTTTTTGAAAATTGATACATAAATAATCCTTCCACCTCCCGTTGAAATGCACCTCCAGAAATGTTGTCTAACATTTTCCGAAATAACTTTTTCACATTCCTAATCCAAAAGTATGCATGTGTTCTATGTGTTCAGTGTCTTTGGCAATTGATTTGTAACTTTATTAACCCCTAAAACTATTTGACATTGATATGCTTACACATACACATCCCTCGCTTACTTAGGACACATTCTAATACATATTAATGTGCGTTGTTATGTGTCTTGCTTGATAATAATACTTTCTGTTAAATTCCATGTTTACATTTACATACTCAAACAGAAACTCAAACACATGCTCATTCTTGAAAAGTGCATTAGAATGTGGGCAAATATGCGTCCCCGCCGCTATTGTTAAACATATCCACAAAGAGAAAAAACTTATTTCCCTATGTATTAGTTAAACACAAAAAAGAGAAGAGAAGAGAAAAAAAAAACCGAGTTTATTACAGTAAAAATCAAAATGCATATGCTTATGCATACAGTTACACTTCAAACTCTATTTTTCTTTCGCTTTGTAACTTTCTCTAACTAATATTATGAAAAAACCTCTTATACACACACACTAACATATTCAAAACACTAAGAGTTAAATAGACAGCAGTTGGCTTAATATGTCAGAAAGTTTCTTTCACTTCCCACACACACACACAGGCACCTATATATAAAATAATGCATATTTACTTATACACCAATACACACAAAAGAAAGTTTTTTTTTCGTTTTTTGGCTTTTTTTTTATTTATTATTTGAGTGACATATTCCACCGTATGTATGTACGTACGTACTCGGGGTAACATATTCCAAAAAGTAAATATGAGAGTGAATGAATGTGTGTGTGTGTGTGTAAATGGAAGAGAATATACATATTTGCCTATGAAGCAAACTCTGTTCTCTTTGTTTTTTTGCTTAATTTTCAGTCAACTTTTTAACTTTTATTTACTCAATCATATTTGAATGATACTTTGTTAGAAAAAATAACAAAGAAAAGTTGAGATTATTATGCAATTAAGTTTTCAGTGTCTCTTCAAATTTTTTCTAATTTCCGCAATGCATACATACATACATAGTTGGCCATTACAACCCTTCAGTCAGGATTACGGCCTTAGCTTCTCCGCAATACGATGCAATAATTAATGATTGTCTTGAACAGTTTCTTACCACTCCACCTAAATACATGGACTCAGAAAGAATTGTTTCTAGGCAATAACAGACCTAAGCCTAGGACCCCTTAAGGACCCAAATTAAGTCGAAAAAAACTTGACCAAAGACTCTTAAAAGTTGGTCAAGGAAGTCGGCATAGTCTAGTAGGTGTAGGTAGTAAGACCAATAAAACGAAACGAGGAGTGAAACGCAACTTCTGGAAACTTTTTTGCAACAAGTGGACAATGTCAAGGATGTACACACACGACTCGTATCCTTAGAGTATTCTTAAGATACTAGACTAATACTTGCTCGAATTGCAGCTAGCGGACAGTATGCCTAATCGAGATGTTGTAATCTAGTAGGTAGCGTGTTGGCTTACTAGACGCGAGGCCCCAGTTCAAACCCACATCTGAAACAAAAGGAAATATAAAAAAAATTTCTTCAAAGAATTCTTCTCCGCAGATTTTTTGGCAAAAACTCTGGAAGTAAAAAAAATTGCCATGAAAAGTTTCTCAAAAAAAATCTATCATTCGGAGTCGACTTTGAACTGTAGGTCCGGCCACACAGGATTCACCTTAAAACTTTCTGATTAAACTAACACACACAACATATGAATGGTGTGAGAAGCTAGGTTGTAATCGGGTTGTTATGACCGTTTATGTATGTATGTATGCCTAACATATCACATGCAATAATAGAGTGACTTTCTTGGTCAAAAAGATTCATGATACAGACACCAGTGGGGACTTGTTGCTATTATGCTTTTAGGATGTAAACATGGAAATAGGACTGGACCTCCACATCATATAAAAGAATCCGACATCAGACTATATCTCCAGGAAACAGATCCATTATATGATCTTTTAAGCGGAGGTACATATGTTCTGTTAGGAATTGTAAACGTCACTTGATATAGGGATTTGAATAGCTGCTCTGACAGTATAATGTCCAAGACCGTTTCGCAATGTAAGAAGGAAATTAACAGTTATTTTAGTAATTTATTTTTCCATTCCTTATATTATCTGCAGCAATATTTTTTTTCGATAATTATGGTTTTTTTTTATAAAAAGTTATCGATAACATTTTATTTAAAAATTTTTCATTCCGCTATGAATGATGATTACCACCCTATTGTTGTTTAATTAATCCATTTTATTTTATTTTATTTTTCTAACGTAATATTTATGATAGGACAAGCTCATTTTGTACAACTGTTTTTATTCTATTACAACAACAATAACAATCGTTTTTTCCCCGATAGCAAAACTAACAACAACAATAACAAAAAAAAAGGAGAAAAAAATATTGTGAATCAGTTTTAAATGAATTGCTCGTATAACGAAGAGTCCATTAATTTGTTTAACAAACAAGTTTTAGAGCGACAATTTAGCAAAGCAATTACCAACACTATGACAGTTTTATTCTCTTCTATCTCACACTTCCCCTCTATCTTCAGTTGCACTATGTTATGTTGGCAATTTTTTTTTATTTTAATACTAACGGGATTATTTTTTATAAAACTGCCATTACTGTGCTATACATGTGGATGATATCATCACTACACCAACCTACTGATGCTGTTAATGCATGTACTGGTCACTAGCCTATATGCACACATGCACATATTTATGTATGTATGAATGCATCATACATCAAATAGGGTTTTCTATATTTAGGGGAAGTATGCCAACAGTTTTATATTATTTTGTATGAATTAAAAAATATTTTGGAATTTTTTTTTCTTCCTTTTTAAGCGTAAAAATCCGTTTTAATTGCGAAAATATGAAATTTTCTTAAGCCTTAGTTGAGTGGAATAAGCCAACTTCCCAATACAAATTTTTAAATGCTCGGAGTTTTTCTGTTGTTGTTGTTGTTGTTGTTGATGCTGTTGTTTGTGTTCTTCTGTTTCATGTTAATTTCTGTTAAACGGAAGAGATTGTGATTTTTGTTTCTCTTCTTCGTTAATCCCGACATATTTGTAGCCATGCGAATGTGGCAGTGTGTGTGTGTTTGTCAAGGTTCGGGGATAGTCGTAAGTTTGATTTTTTGCTGTCCTTCATCACAATGTTTCAATTTAACTTTTAATGCCTGGGCTTGGCTCAGCTGTCAAATGATATAAAAACTATTAATTCAACATGATTACTTTATTCATTTTTTTTTTCTGTCGCTCTCTCTCTCTCTCTCTCTCTCTCTCTGGTGCTCTCTGTCTCCTTGTTTGTATGCATTGTAAGGAGCATATGTTTATGTGTTAAATGCCTGTCTGTGTGTGTGTGTGCGTGTGTACTTTAGTTGAAATTTATATTTCATCAGCGTTATTTATGCAATTGAAAATGTTAATAAATATTATTTGAACATAATAAATAAAGCATGTCTCTCTCTACGTCCGTCTATGTGTGTGTGTGTTGAAATTGAATTAAATTTATTACTCTTAAAACGAAAACAACAACAATAAAAAAAAAAAATTTTTATTTGTCATTTTAATTTGGAAAATATTCGTTTATTCTCTCACAGTTTCATACATTCAGTCATTCTTTTTATAGGAAATTCATGTCATCACTCTGTTGACGGATATCCTTAAGAAAAATGATTTATTTTTCCATTAAAAAAAAAAACAGAAAACAGAAAGAAGTTTTTTTTATCCCTTAAAAGCCATTCCAATAATATCCTAGAGTCCTGTTCATTTGTTCGCTTTACTAACAGACTGACTGGACTGAGAGACCTGACAGCAGCCAGCCTTTAAATTAATTTGTGGCTTCAGCAACATCAACAGCAACAACAACAACATTTTAATCAAGGGAAATAAATAATTGCAAACTAACAACTCTCTATAGAGACACTAGTTGTTGCTGTTGTTATTGTTTAGATTCTTTTGCTTTCTTTAATTACAATTTCGAATCCATGTCAAGTAAAAAGTAGCAGTGATTACAGCAATTTACACTCAAGAAAAAAATATTGCGGTAAAAAGTAACAAGCAATACCAAATTGTCGTTAAATTTATACACACAAACTTAAAACTATCATTCATTAATGTTATCGACAACTTTCGATAACTTTTTATATAAAAATACAAACATTTTCATATAAATATCTAAAAATACAAAGTTATCGTTAACTTTTTATATAAAAGTTGAGAGTTATCGATAACTTTTTATGAAGTTTTCTATAACTTCATATATAAAACTTAAACCTATCACTCATTAATGTTATCGACAACTTTAAGTTATCGATAACTTTTTATATAAAAATTCAAACATTTTTATATAAATATCTAAAAATACAAAGTTATCGTTAACTTTTTATATAAAAGTTGAGAGTTATCGATAACTTTTTATGAACATTGTAGGTTTTCGATAACTTCATATATAAAAGTTGAAATTTATCGATAACTTTTTATGAACATATTGAAAGTTCTTAATAATCTTTTATAAAAAAAAATTGAAAGTTATCGATAAAAAATTCGACGTTATCGATATCTTTTTATAAAAAATTCTAAGTTATCGATAACTTTTTATATAAAAATTAAAAATTATTGATAACGTTTTATTCAAAATATTCAAAGTTATCGATAAACTTATATAAAAAATATCCTTAAAAATACAGAAAAAATTATTCTTAAAATGGTATTGAAAATCTTTTTATTTTTTTTCAATTACAATTCCTGCTGATGTTTACATATTTGGTTTATTGTTAGGCAATCATTAAATGTGGATCCTTAAAGACTCATCATCATAATCATGATATTTTCCATTAGATTTTTAAGCTGCCTATCTCTTTAAAACTATTTCATGTTGTTTTCGTTTCATTATTATTTTTTTTACGTCTTTAAATTGTTCCTCAAAAATTAAACTGGAATGCGGGAAAAGCAGCCACAAACTGTGAAAGACAATGAAGAAAGAACACAGAACTTTATTACAGTTTAAGGAATCAGATACGAGAAGAAGGGAAATTGAAGCAAAAGGAAAAGTCAAATTGAAATTGAAAATATTTTTCTTGCAGTTCAATTTTGTCATGCCAATGCTTTTGTCTCCTTACCACACTTTTCTTTTTAATTTTTCTGTTTTTTTGTAACCCCCTCCTCCTGCTCTTTTCAAACAAATCGAAGTTAATCTGGCTCAGCTGTGTAGCAAATAGAAACACATTCTTTTGCTCTCTTTTTTTGTCTCTTTTGGTACCACAACAACAATAACAAATAATTTAACAATATGTTTTCTTCTTCTTCTTCTTGTATTTCTTTTCGATTTATTTATTTTTTGTTTTGTTTTGTCATTATTATTAACTTTTGTATTGTTTAAGACCGAAATACAATCAAAAAATTTGTTACAAAAAGTTGTCTGACAACACACAGACGACAACAACAATTGCAAATAGGCAGCTGCTACATGGAGAGACATTTCTTAAAACAGATGGCCGGTAAGGTTACATCGTTGTCCCTCTGAGTTAAGCAAAAGGATTAGGAACAGAATTGAAATTTCCTAAAGGATAAGATAAGTTGAAAACAGAAAGGAAGGCAATAATTAATGAATTATTTAATAGGCATTCCATTCCCATTTAGAATTAATTTCGTTAAGACCAGTTGAGAGAGAGCAAAACCCTATCCATCTTGAACGTATGATTAATATTTCAAAATTTGTTGAAAATATTACGTATACGCCAACGAGCCGAAAAATTATTAGCACTGTCCGTCTTGAACGAATGATTAATATTTAAAAAATTGTTGAAAATATTACGTATACGCCAACGACCCGAAGAATTATTAGAAAATTATTAATAACCATTGAAATATTCTTAGGAAATATTAATTTATTACAGAAAATTTTTGATAATTTAAAATCCATGAGTTATTATTATTTTTCAGTATATAATTAAAGTTATCGAAAATTTTTCACAGATAATTTAAAATTTTCTACAGAAATGTCAAAGTTATCGAAAATTGTCTATATAAAATTAAAAACTATCGAAAATTTTCTATAGATAATTCAAAGTTAATGAAAATTCAAAGTTATTGAAAATTTTTTATAGAAAATTCAAAGTTATCGAAATTGTTTTCTTTTAATATAAGGTCATCGAAAATATTCTACGGAAATTAAAAGTTGTCGAAACTGTTGTATGAAAAATAATACTTATCGAAAATATTCTGTGAAAAAAAGTTATCGAAAAAAAAAGAATAAAAGTTATCGCTGGTATATTTTATAAAATGAATTAAAAATTATCGAAAATTTTCTATAGATAATTCAAAGTTAATGAAAATTCAAAGTTATTGAAAATTTTTTATAGAAAATTCAAAGTTGTTAAAAATTTTCTATAGAAAATTCAAAGTTATCGAACTTTTTTCTTTTAATATAAAGTCATCGAAAATATTCTAAAGAAACTAAATGTAATAGAAAATATTCTACGGAAATTAAAAGTTTTCGAAACTGTTGTATAAAAAATAATACTTATCGAAAATATTCTGTGAAAAATTGTTATCGAAAAAAAAGGAATAAAAGTTATCGTGTATATTCTATAAAATTAATTTAAAATTATCGAAAATTTCCTATAATAAATATTCTTATATCTTATACCACACTCACGCTCTTTCGTTCGCTGTTGCTGGCACTGGCACTGGGCTCTATTGTTGTATTATTTTGGTTTTTGTATTTTATGTTTTAGTTGTTATTGTGGCTTTTTGTTTTGGTTGTTGTTGTTGTTGCTGTTGCTATAGTTTTTTCTTTGTCCAATATGAAATGCTCATTTTTAGCTCGTTAGTGAGTGCCGTTAGTTAGCACATGATTATGAAAATGATAATGACATAATGATGAGCAACAGAGGGCGTGAGAGAGAGAGAGAGAGAGAGAGAGAGCGAGAGAATGGGATTCTATTACGTTTTTTGTGTAAGTGTGTGTGTTTTTTTAATGTGATGTAATAGTGAATCAACACAAATTTGCACATTTAAACACAAGCACACACACATACTCTAGCGAAAGGCACATACATTTTACTCTCAGTTTCTTTTGTTTTCTTTTTATGTTTTAACACACTACAATTGCACACGTAAATTGAAAATATAAAGGACAGTAGCGTAACACTAAACTGAACAGTTTCGTTGTAAATAAAACATATTTTTTAAGGTTTCTCTTCGTATTTTACTGTTACTTTTGAGAATAATAATGTAAGTGAGCCAGTCCTTTAATGGTTTTCTACGTAGATTTAGAACAGGATTTTATTCATATTGTCGTGTAGGTGTTAAAAAAATTATTTTTTTTAATATTCCATACTGTATATACCGTTATATAACAAACATCTCTACAGAACAAATAATAAAAACAAAAGCCATCCTATGTCTGTGTGTGTGTACAAAAGAGAACGGTTTTTATTTTTGGCCATTTTGTAAGAAAAATTACACAGATTTTACTATGTAATACGCCTAAAAGTGGACTATAAATTTACAAATTGAAACCGTAAACGAAAAAAAAAAGAAACTGAAAATGAAAATGTTTTATTATGATTGATTTTAATTTGAATAATGGCCTGCTGCTGCTGTTTTTCTTGTTGTAAGCACGAAAAATTAATTTAAAATACCGGATATTTAATGGAAATGAGTGGCTAACGGAAATAAGTGGCCAGAATTATTATTATTTATATTAATATTTATACATCACTTTGTAATTAAGAGCCGGAAAAGATTGGAATTAGAAAAATATGCTTTTTCTAAAAGATTAAAAAGCTTAAACATAAGGAAAACAAAAATAGAAAAATTTTAAATTAAAACGTATTTTTCAAAACTTTTCCTTTCTTTTCGTTCTTTTTAAGGAACATACAGCTGTTACAAAATATCTTCGTCATGCTTCAGTTTCTTGAAAAAAAAAACAAAAACCTTGTTATGCTATTTGTTATCGAAAATTCCCTATAGAAAATTTTTTATCGAAAATTCCCTATAGAAAATTTGTCATCGAAAATTCCCTATAGAAAATTTGTTATCGAAAATTTCTTATAGAAAATTTGTTATCGAAAATTTCGTATAGAAAATTGCGTATAGAAAATTTGTTATCCAAAATTTCCTATTGAAAATTTCCCATAGAAAATTTGTTATCGGAAAATTCCTATAGAAAATTCCCATAGAAAACTTGTTATCGCAAATTTCCTATATAAAATATGCAATCGAAAATTTCCTTTTGAAAATTTGTTATCGAAAATTTCCTTTTGAAAATTTGTTATCGAAAATTTCCATTTGAAAATTTGTTATCGAAAATTTCCTTTTGAAAATTTGTTATCGAAAATTTCCTTTTGAAAATTTGTTATCGAAAATTTCCTTTTGAAAATTTGTTATCGAAAATTTCCTTTTGAAAATTTGTTATCGAAAATTTCCTATAGAAAATTTGTTATCGAAAATTTCCTTTTGAAAATTTGTTATCGAAAATTTCCTATAGAAAATTTGTTATCGAAAATTTCCTATAGAAAATTTGTTATCGAAAATTTCCTATAGAAAATTTGTTATCGAAAATTTCCTATAGAAAATTTGTTATCGAAAATTTCCTATAGAAAATTTGTTATTGAAAATTTCCTATAGAAAATTTGTTATCGAAAATGTCTTTCTATTTGAATTGTGTTTAAGAATCGATCATTTAACCATTTACCCAGAGCATTGAGTGTAATTTTGTTATTCACTGTACTTTCATTGAATTTTGAATTAAAAAATTGATGGCCTTATCAATTATTCAATCAATCCAAAAGTCATAAGCTTAATTCAAGGTCATTGGCTACTGCTCTTATACTATTTGTCTCTCTCTCTCTTCCTTTGTGTGTTTCATTCGAAATTGATTTCCGCTTGACATGAACCAGTTAATCTGCTTGTGTCTCAAAAAGCCGATAATTTTTTTCGCTTTCCCTTTTGAAAAAAAGACGATGAGCATAGCTTGTCTTTTGGGTGTCTTAACAAAGATTGTCAAGTGAATCAAAATGGATTGACCAACATATAGCCTTAATTGCCTTCAGTCATAAATAAATTGTTAAACAGTTTAACTGACCCTTTTATATGGACATTTGCTACAGAGACAGACAGATGAGATATCAATTCAATTTCGATAATAAAATAAACGAAGAAAAATAAAAAATAAATACGAAAAGGTTGAAAAACTGCAAGAAACTGTTTGGCCATGAAAATTAAATGAAAATCTTTTTAAATTTCTTTTAAAAAACAAAAAAAAAACAACTTCCCTAAAAAATTTTTCAAAAAAATTTCCAACCGGTTAGACTGACTCGCATACATTGCAAGCCAGCATACGGAAGTCACTCACCCACTTCCTTTGCATGATTTTTCTCTTTCCTTTCTTTCACATGTGCATTTTGCATTTGACCATTTTTACACTTTGATTGGCATTATTAGTTAAAGAAATATAAAGGCATACGGGCTATAGAAAAGCAATAGACGGCGGCTTGGCTTTAAAAGGGATAAAGGACATGTCTGACAGGCAAGACAGCCAGCCAACACCACCACCTACACAGGCACAGGCATATTAAAGCATTGACTAGCTTGACTGCAAATATATTTTCGGTATGAACAAATGAATGAATGAATGAAATCCATAGAATTTCAATCAGAAAACATTTCAGAATTTAAAATAAAAGAGCGAGAAAACAAGCCATTGCTCTGTCTCACTTACACAGTCTCCTCAGCCATACTCACTCACTCACTCATCACTGCAACAAATGTTTGTAAAAGCAATAGAAAACAAGGGAGAAAGCGGGAGGGAGAGGAAAAATTCCATCAAAAAAGGAAATTATTTCTTTAAATGCTAAAAATGAAAAAGAAAAATTGTTTAGAGCGGCTGAATGGCAGCAAGGAGAGGAAGGCAAAGAGCGAGTGTATGCGAAACATAGAAAAAATGCAACACTTATTGATAAAGGAGCATTGAAATATATTTTAAAATAGAAAAAAAAGAGACAGAAAAAATTAAATTTATTTCAATATTGGCTACAAATAATAGAATTCTTTTCGTCTTTTATTAGACCATCTTCTTCCCGTTTCGCCCTGTCTCCCTCTCCCTCTCTCTTTCTCTCTGCCATCCGTTTCCCTAATAAATTGCAATAGAGAGATGCAAATAAAATCAAAAATAAATTCCTTTTATGATCCAATAATACTGAACTTTTTGTACCCTAAAAATAAAGTTTAAAAGAGAATGATAAAATAATCGTTAAAGTTATCGAAATTATAGTGAAATTATTCCCTCGATTTTTTTTTTATTTTTCTGCAATAAAAGTAAACGCTAATTTAAGGAAGAGAGGAAAATTTTTCACTAGTAATAATTGTTCGATAACTATTTTTCCTATAGAAATTTTTCAATAACAATTTTTCTATAGAAAATTTTCAATAACAATTTTTCTATAGAAAATATTCAATAACAATTTTTCTATAGAAAATATTCAATAAAAAATTTTCAATAACAATTTTTCTATAGAAAATTTTCGATAACTATTTTTCTATAGAAAAATTTCGATAACTATTTTTCCTATAGAAAATTTTCGATAACTATTTTTCCTATAGAAAATTTTCAATAACAATTTTTCTATAGAAAATATTCAATAAAAAATTTTCAATAACAATTTTTCTATAGAAAATTTTCGATAACTATTTTTCTATAGAAAAATTTCGATAACTATTTTTCCTATAGAAAATTTTCGATAACTATTTTTCTATAGAAAAATTTCGATAACTATTTTTCCTATAGAAAATTTTCGATAACTATTTTTCTATAGAAAAATTTCGATAACTATTTTTCCTATAGAAAATTTTCGATAATTATTTTTCTATAGAAAAATTTCGATAACTATTTTTCCTATAGAAAATTTTCGGAAACTATTTTTCCTAAAGAATATTTTCGATAACTAATTTTCCTGTAGAAAATTTTCGATAACTTTGAATTTTTGGATGCAAAATATGAGAAAAATTTGAATTATTTAAGGAACAAACATTCCCTCATGCATATTATTAATGAAAGCATTTCATTTAATATGGAAATTGTAGTGAATTTATTTCCTCGAAGTTTTTTATTTTTCTACAATAAAAGTAAACGGTAAATACCTTTACAAACCTGTGCTATAAGTTCTATGCACCTGCTAAAAGGGCATAGGGTGCTTAAAGAAAATATATATTGAAAAATTCTTGTGAGAAAGGAATACAAATATTTATTAAGTTTTCGTTTTTTTACTATTTTTCTAATATTTTGTTGCTTTTTTTAAATGTTAACAAATGGTGGGTCCCAGCGTTACGAACGAAAAAGAAATTTGAATGTTAAAAAAAGCGGAAAAATATATAAAGAGCGTAGGGGAATTGAAAAATTAACTGTAAATAGGGTTTTAACAAAAAAAAAAAAGCTTAAACTTTAAAATTTTGTTTGCAACAATGTTGCATACTTTAGGGGGTTCTTACCATAATTTTTTTTCTAGGTTTTGTTTTGTTTTCTTTTTCTAGAGAAAATATTTATTTCTATAATCCCCTAAATAAATTAATAATTGTATTTGAATTTTTAAATATTTTAAGCTGATTTAAGCTTTAAAGTTGTTTTTGTCTACACAAATTTAAATTGTTTGAGATTTTGTGTTTCCATTGCCTACTTTTAGGTAAGCATATTACAATTTTAATCCTTTTTATGCAAAAATGTGAATGAAAAAAAACGTATATTTTTTTATGGAACTTTTTTATGCTTCTGGTAGTAGCAGTATTTGAAAAATATTTCCAATTAAAAATAAAAATAAAAATTTAATTATTAAAACAAATTGAGTTAAACTCCCAACCTTGCTTCTTCTACTCTACACCATGTACATACATACATACGTATACGCTGATGAATGCTCTTTGAAGTGCCTTTGAAGAGCTGCAACATACTACTGCTATTGGCAGACTATAATCTCTTTGCTCTTGTTCTCTGATTTTCATTTGCTTCTCTTTGAAGGGTGGGGTGGGTTGATGAAGCACTTGATTAAAATAAATTGAATTTTAATGAATTTAATGTAATTAGCAAAATTAGTTTAGAGTTAATCATTAAATGAGTTGCAGTAACACTTCATTGAACATTGGACAGCAAATAACAATGAAATCAAACAAGAGACTGATGAAAACATATAAAACTGATGGTAAAATGTAAATAATACAGTGGATACTCGACATTCATAAACAACAATAATATTAAATAAATCCATAGAATTGCACATACAAATCGATAACATAACAATGATGATTTTCATTCATTTCACTGTTTAAAAACTTTCTTTTGTTCGCATAATCATTTTATCATTCATCTTATCATTTAGCTTAACAAGTAACATATTTATTATGATACATTCATAATCCATATTCTAAAGATGAGAAAACAAACAAAAAAAAATCAATAGAAAACATGTTTTCATTTTGCCTTTCAATCACTTTATGTCTTCATTAATGAATTGAAAGCTATTAAAAGGATAATAAATAAATAAGAAATTCTATGCCTAGAGCAACACATTTAATAATACAAAACATTTTCATACAAATTTATCGATATATCATAATATTACATAAAAAAGAAATTAATTGGAAATTTAAATTTTTAAACAATTTATAATTTAAAAAAAATCAATAACTTTTTTCGATAACAATTTTTCTATAGATAATTTTCGAACATTTTTTTTATTATATTTTCGATAACTATTTTTCTATTGAAAATTTTCGATAACTACTTTTTAATGGAATTTTTGATAACTACTCTTCAATGGAAATTTGTGGTAACTATTATTCATTAGAAAATTTTGGATAACTATTTTTCCTATAGAACATTTTCGATAACCATTTTTCCTATAGAAAATTTTAGATAACTATTTCTTCTATAGAAAATATTCGATAACTATTTTTCTATTGAAGTTTTCGATAACTACTTTTCAATGGGAATTTTTGGTAACTATTCTTCAATAGAAAATTTTCGATAACTATCTTTCCTATAGAAATTTTTAGATACATAAGTATTTTTTCTATAGAAAATTTTAGATAACTATTTTTTCTGTAGAAAATATTCGATAACAATTTTTTATAGGCAATTTCCGATAACTATTTTTCCCACAGAAAATTTTAGATAACTATTTTTTCTATAGAAAGTATTCGATAACTATTTTCTTATAGAAAATTTTCGATAAGTATTTCTTTATAAAAAAATTCGATAACAATTTTTCTATAAAAAATATTCGATAACTATTTTTCTATAGAAAATTTTCGATAACTATTTTTTCTATAGAAAGTATTCGATAACTATTTTCTTATAGAAAATTTTCGATAAGTATTTCTTTATAAAAAAATTTCGATAACAATTTTTCTATAAAAAAATATTCGATAACTATTTTTCTATAAAAAATATTCGATAACTATTTTTCTATAAAAAAAATTCGATAACTATTTTTCTTTTGAAAATGTTCGATAACTATTTTTCCTTTGAAATTTTTTGATTACTTTTTTCTATAGAAAATTTTCAATAACTAACAGCTTTCTATAGAAAATTTTCGATAGCTTTGAATTTTTCAATACAAAATATAAAATAAATTTGAATTATTTAAGGAACAAACACTCTCTCATGCATATTATTAATTCATTTGATATATGATTTTAAACATTGAAGTATTAAGACGTGTATGCTAAAGGCAAGTGTGTTGACAAATGAATAGAAAAGAAAAAAGGAAAGAAGAAAAAAAGTTTTGTAAGTAGACCCTTATCATAACGGAATTAAAAAAGGTTAAAAAATTAATTCCTTTTAATATGAAACTTTTGGATGCCTTGAAAACCAAAGACGGCTAATTTTTTTCTCCCCGTTTCTATTTACATTTCTATTGCCACATCTTTTTCTATTAATAATATGAAGAAGAAAGATTATGAAACTTAAACGCTGTCTTTATTTTATCAGCAGGAAGAAAAACGTCTCACAAGAATTTTTCAACAAAAAAGTTTTATTTTCAAAATCCTGCAGACTCGAACAATAACAACAAAATTACACACACAAAAAAAAAGAGAGCAAGGGAATAGAAGGGATAAAGAGATGGGGGAAAAAAGGTTGTAACAAATAAAGAGGAAAATATGAGTAGATTTTGATAAGAGCATTTGTAAGTAGAATACGAACAAAAACAAATAAAAACATATGAAACCACTAAAAGAAGATTTATGACAACACTGTTGTTGTTCAAGCAACTTTTACTTCAACAAAATGTAACAACAAAAAAATGGTACCCAAAGAAACAACAATAAAAAATAAAGGAGAGATGGAAAAGGAGAAAAAAAACACCTCACACACACAAGAAGATTTATTTGCAAATAAACAAACATTCTCTCACAAGTAATATAAAACTACCACATACGCTCATATGAAAACATTCTTCAATTCTCAGTCTGTTTTTTGTTTTTGTTGTTGGTGTTTTTATTATAAAAGTTACTATTATACTACTTATGAGTAACTGCTAGAGACAGGAAGGCAAAAGAGAGATGAGTGGAAGTAATACGTTTAAGACCAACAATTACACCGACAAACAGATACAGTTACATATGCAGGGCAGACCAGACAAATAAAGAAACCAAAACAAACACCCATTTGTGTAGCAAATAATGTGAGAGAGCCCTTTACACTCACCCGTAGAGTGGTGATAGAGAAGTAAAGAAATTATTAGGGAACCATTTGAAGTCATTAAAAATATTTCAACGAAATGAAACGATATTTATGTTCTTAGGATAACAAACTGTTATTAATATAGAATTAATTTACTGCCTAATAGGACTCTAAACTAAACACATTATGAGAGATTTATAATATGTATATACACACATAAACTTAATCATTTTTATATACACGTGCATGTACATAATTAAGAAACTGCTAAGAAATGTGAATAGTTGTGGAATAGGAGAGTTATGACTAGTTTGCCACAATACGCCCTTTAGTTGTTAAAGGTTACTTTTTCTTATTTTTGCCTTTATAAATTATCGAAAATTTTATTTATTTATCCCTGTTTTCATTGAGTAGTAGCAGAACATTGAGAGAGTCTATTTAATAAAAATTGAAAATTATTCAAATTCAAGCAAATAATTTAGTGTTCTAAATTAGAAATTTCGAAATTTTCCATTGCAAACACAACATTAGCCAAAAATTCCGAGATATCGAAAAGTATTTACAGATAACTTGCATTTTCAATGACTTGAATTTTTTACAGTAAATTTGTCAATGATATTTGCTGTGTCGATGACTTGCATATTTTATCAAAAAAATTTGTCAATGCCTAGCATTTTATTTGTCGCTGTATTTCGAAAATTTTATAGAACATTTATTTTATAGAATAGTTATAGAAAATTTGCAAGAGAACACATACAGTGCTGTTCAAAAAAATAGATTCACCTGCTCTCCGAAAGGTGTACTAGACATCTCTTATGCAAAGGAGTATATGTAAAAAAGTAACTGTACTTTGTTTACTGGCCTCTTATGAATATAATTCCGATACATTTCAAAAATTTGAATCGTGACTCTTTAATTAATTACAAGATGTTGATCATGGCGAATCTATTTTATTGAACAGCAGTGTAGTTGTCGATAATTTTCTGTGCTAAATTTAGTTTTCAAACATTCGTTTAGAGAAACTTTAAAGTTATCGAAAATTTTTTACAGGAATTTAAAAGTTATCGAAAACTTTCTATAGAAAGTTAAAAGCTAATGAAAATTATCTTTAAGAAATTAAAAGTTATCGAAAAATCTGCAGAAAATGTAATTAATTTCTATAAAAAAAAAAATTTAAAGTTATCGAAAACTTTCTAAAGAAAATTAAAAGTTATTGATAATTATCTAGACAATATTAAAAATTATCGGAAAATCTACAGAAAATTTGAACTTATTGAAAATTTTCTACAGAAAATTTAAAGTTATCGAAATTTTCTATAGAAAGTTAAAATTATCGAAAATTTTCTATAGAAAGTTAGAGAAATAGAAAATTCCTTAGAGACAATTTATAAGTTATTGAAAATTCTCTATAGATAATTTAAAGTTACCGATAAAATTTTCCATAGAACGATAAAAGTTATCGAAAGTTTTCTATAGAAAGCAAAAGTTATCGAAATTTATCTTTAAAAAATTTATAGTTGTCGAATATTCTCTATAGACAATTTGAAGTTATCGAAAATTCTCTGTAGACATTTTAATTTATCGAAAATTTTGTTTGGTAGAAACAAAGTTATCAAAAACTTTTATAAATAATTAAATATTTCTAATTACATGGTTTAGGATGTTTTTATTTATAGAGCGATCCTTTGCATGTATCGGTGGCCACTAAAGATTTAAAAACAAATTTCTATAAAACATTTTTAATAACTTTAAGCAGTTATCGACTTTATTTATTGGATTTTTTTTACAAAAACACACAAAAATTTCTTTTGACATTCTGTCTATCTGTTCTCAGTATTTTGATTGTTTTTCCTATTTTACTGCAGCATTTGCGTTTTTTACACATGAAAAGAAAATAAAAAATTATTAATAAATAAAAGTTAAATTATTAATTAAAAATGAAACAATGATAAATTGTCATTAAGTAAAAAACAAACAAAATAGTGAGTGAGTGCAAGTGGTTATGAAAGTAACGGTTATGTAACGGTAATAAAATGGCACGCAGTTTAAATACGTACTTGAATAAAAATGTTGACAATGAACAGGTGAGTTGAAGAGAAAAAATATTTCCTTAATGTTTTTTTCTCTCCTTGAAATGATTTTTTAGTTTTAATTAAATAATGTTAAGTTTTTTTTTTTGTATTAAATAAATTTTTAAATTTAATAAATTTTTAATTTTATTTCTTTTAAATTTGTTTAATTTTTATTTGTTTTTAATTAAAAATGTTGAATTTTTATTTTTAATTTGAATTTGAACCTTACAAGTGATCTTTATTTCCATTACTCGAATGCTTTATAAACCGTTAAAAATAACTAAACATACTGCAGGCAGCCATAATGGAATTATTATGTGTGTGTGTTTGTTTTTGTTTTCCCACTCAATCGTAGCATAGGAAACTGATAATATTGATATTCAATATGAAATTGCACTTGCATACACACTCTATTGCATTCTCATGTAATTTTATAACTGTATTATAACAATTTATACGACATAATGTATGAGAGCATCTACTACCCACTTATTATGTGTAGGATTTGTTACACAAACATACATACATCAAGCACAGGGAGTGAGTAAAGTGTCTAAGGAAACCAAGTTCCTGATTTCTTTTTTTTCTTTCATTTTTCCTTTAACAATCACGAGAGTATGTTTTCGTTTTTTATGACTGCATTTATATGAGAGACAGGGTTCTTATACATATGTGCACGTGTATTAGACTAAATTTATTTTATATGTTTTTATCTCTTCCGCTCTCTTTCTCTCTTTACCTATTCTACTCTTCTACTCACACAATGTGTGAGCTTAGGCTTGTTACAAGTACATCCGTAATACATATATATGTGCGAGTGTGTGTAAATATTTTTGTTCCTTAATTTTGTTTTTAAAACAAAAACAAAAACAATAAAAAAAAGGAGAAAAAAATCTTTCTTTAGCCTACTTGGCATAAGACCAAGTACAAAAACAAACTAAATTTAAATAAAAATAATATAATAATATAAAGGAATTTCCTCTCTCTCTCCCCCCATGCCCCCACACTTTCTAACTCTCTTGCTGTGATTGTCTTTCGTTTTTTTTTTCTTTACTCTTGCATATACAAATAAACTTTGACATAAAGTCTCATAAGTCTCTTTACACATGTACATGTAATTCTACTTTGTATGCGATAAGATGCAATAAAAATCACGGAATATAACAAGAATAAAACACACACACACACATACAGTCTTACTCATACACACAAAAACAAAGAGAATGAACAAGAGTAAGACAAGGCCAAGGGGGCCGGGGGACAAGGGGAAATAATTTCATTTCATTTTTTTTTGGGAATTTTCATTTACTTTCTTCTCCGTAAGACTTTAATGTGATAAATGCCATGAAAATGAAGTTTGCATTACACAATGTTGTTATGGTGGTGTTAGTGGGTGTGTGGAATATGAAATTGAAAGATAATTTCGAAAATATTGTGTTAGAAAAACAATAAAAAAAAAAGCAAAGAGAAAATGAGAATGCGAATGCGAATGAAATGACATTCATTGTCATTTCAGAATATAATTGAAGAAATTTAAAATCCAGTTTCAGATTTCTATTAAAAAACTTTCTTTTAGGGAGAGTAGAGAGAAAATTACAAAATTTAAATATGGTCGCCAACGATCCCAATTAAATTATTTTCAGATTTCTTTTTAAATCGTATTATATCAACATGAAGTCGCCGTAATTTAATAGGCAGTGTGTTAGTCGCGAATCTATAGTTCAAATCCCAGCTAAGGCTTGTCGAACAAAACGAAATCGGTGCTTGTCTCTCAGCAGTCTTCTGGCAGAAACTCTGCGAGTACAATTACCATGAAAAGTTTCTGTAGTTCAGAGTCGATTTTAAACTATAGGTCCCGCCACTAATTAACACACAATATTTCCACAAATCTGGTCAGATGTTTTCCCCCTTTGTCCTACTGTTCTCTCTCCCTCAATCTCTGTCTCTCTCCCCCTCTTGAAATTGTTGACGTTTTGATGATATTCATCGCAATAAAAAAGATTTTAAATTTCCTACACTGTTCTCTCCAATTTTAGTAAACATTTCATTGCACTATGGGCCTTGCTAAATAAACAGAATTTTTTCATTTTGTTTAAAGTTATTTAAAATGATTTTTGTTTTCTAATTGTTTGTTTCTTTTTTTTTTGTTTGAGTTCCTAAGCCTGATTTCCTTCATTTATTTGCTTAGTTTTCAATTTCATTTAAATCCTGTTTGTTTTCTAAAAGCAATAGAAGAACAACAACAAAAAAGAAAAGAAATCTCATTTCAAATATAAAAAAAAATGTCTTTGTTGTTGTGCTTGTTTGCGATTCTTCCTTTCATTTTCTGCTGTGTGTTTAAATATGCCATTTCTGTGATGTAATGGCCTGAAAATGCCGCTTTTATAACGTTGATTTCTTTTACTTGATTATATATTTTTGTGTGAAATAAACAACAACAACATCAAATAATAAAAACAAATTGAAATCCGGCACACAGTATTATCCAGCCACACATCACAACATTCTACAAACAGAACAACAGCAGCAGACAATACAACAGTGTAATCTACACAAAGGTAAACAACAACAACAACAGCAACAGCATGTACATTTTCAACAACAGCACTATCAGTATCAGCATCAACATCAACATCATCTACAACATCAACACCAACATCAACAGCCGCAAATGAGGCCAGAATATGGAGCACAAACACCACAGCAAACAACACATCATCATAGTCAGCAGCAGCATCATCAACATCAACAATATCAAAATCTGTCGGGGGTATGGTTGGCCCCTAAGCCAACATCCACAGTCATGATGATGCCAACGCCAATAACAATGACAACAAGACCAACGACACCCATAATAATGGATAAAGAAATTATTGATGACTTCCAACAACAACAACAGCATCAGCAACAGACACAGCTGCAAACAAACAATCATCTCACCTACAATCATCAACCACAACAGCAGCAGCGGATACAGCAGCACCTGGAACAGCAGCATCACCAGCCATCGTCCAATTATTGCTTAAAACGTCTTGATTCTAATATGGCTAATGGCGGCCTTAATAACAACACCCGACTTATTGCGGAGGAGCATGATGATATGGAAGCGGGAGATTTTGTTGTCGGCAAAACCTACATTACACCACCCGATATACCCTCACCGCCACCACAACCCTTATTAAGTGATAACAAAAGATTTATTAGCCACAGTGGTGGTGCTGGTGCTGGTGGTCATAAAAGTTTACCAAATAATGCTGCTTCGCATGCAGCAGCATCTGCTGCAACAACACCGGGCTTAGCAACAGCAGCTGTGCCTACCTTAACAAAAACACGCTGTCAGTGTAATAAAAATCTTCAATCATATGCAAATCATACACCGTTAGCTCAACATCATCACACACACTGTCATCTACATCATCAGTCGCAGCAACAGCAGCAGCCAGCATCGACTTTAATAAACCAAAATCACACCCACAACCATAGTCACAATCACAGCCAAAACAACGAAGAGTCTTCGGTGATTTTAACAAAAGCTAGCTCAGCATTAAAGTCTCAACATTATCATAATCAACCGCAGCAGCAACAAACTCCACATCATCATTCACAGCAACAACAACAGCAACAATACCATCATCAATATCATCATCGTAAAATGGATGTTTTTGCTGCAGCCGGTATTGATGATGATGACAACGATACAAGTCCAAGTATAAAGGTAAAAACAACAAAAACAAATAAAATGAAAGTTTTTCTTCTTCTTTCACTTTTTAAATGGCTGTCATTTTTCTAAACCCTGTAAAAAAGAAAAAAAATCGGAAAAAGTTTCCTGAATTGAATTAAAGAAACGAAAATAAAAAAAAATCATAATGACAGCCCAGTGAAAAAGTGTCATCAAGAAAAATATTATACTTTTGGTAATCCTTAATAAAAGTTATTAACGACAAGCTGTAACATGTCACCACATCAATCATGTAATGACAGCATTGGCAAAATCACTATCTAAAAAATTATAATGACATGACATGTCATAATATGACATCCATTTAATTATGAAAACTTAAAAGAAAATACTTTAAAACTAGAAAATGACAAGATATGTCATGCCATGACAGAACTGATATCGTAAGAAAAAAGCCTATAAAGTTGCAATGACATGTCATGTCATAACATGACAATATACATAATCTGTCATGTCATGTCATGACTTAAATTTTTTTTTATAACGGCAAAAATACTGTAAAAAGTTCTGAAGGCAATATGACATCAATTCTTTAATAATAACGTTAGCAGAAGTGCCCTAAAAAAGTATTATAATGTGTCACATGATGACATGACTTTAATCATACACTATTAACATTAGCAAAAATACTCGAAATAGATGTTACATGGTGTCACGGGTATAAATGGCACATCAGTTCACTTCTTATCTGAAAGTTATCGAAAGTAATCGAAATAAGTTTTTGTTTTCATTTTTGTGAATTTTTATCTCGAAAAATTTTTCTTCTGGGGTTCTTTCTTTGTTTCCACTGTGGTTTTTTTCGTTTTCTTTTTCCACCTTGTCTTAGACTTTTTATTTCGTTAGTAGCCACCAGGACTCGTTAATCTTTTTGTGCTGGAACCGTAATTTTTCGTGGCCAAAATCAACAATGAATTGCTGACACTTTCTTTCTTTAGATGTGATGCATCTTTGTTCAGTTTTTTGTTGTTTTAGTTTTTGTAATAAGATTTTAGAAAAAAAGAAATTTTTGTGGGTTTTCTTCTTACACTCAGAAAAAAATATTGAAAAATTTTAAAAGAGGCTTTCTTGGCTAATGATTCCTTATTAAGATCTTAATTGTTCAATAAATAGGCCTCTCTAATCCATAACAGAAAAACTTTTTAAATTCTTTAATGGCTTTTTAAAGTTTTAAAATTTTATTTAAAAAAAAAATTCTCTCAGTGCATATGGCCAACCAGCAGCTCTTCTAAACTTTTCATTTTATTTTTTGTTTAAATATTAAGAATAAAAAATTTACAAACTAAGAGTGTAAATTTGTTGACAATCTGTAAACAAGTTTCTTTTATTATAACATTTTGAACATTTTCATTCTTGTTCTTGTTCATCGTAAAACGTCTTATTCTTCAGCTTCTTTTTCATTGTTCTTCTTCTCCATTTAATGTGACAGCCATTGTCACCATTGTCTTGTACTCGTACTCGTACATTAGACACATGGGGTCGCAAAAGTTTATTGGTGTAACAACAACAACATTATTATGTCACAATTTAATTTACACAAAAAAAAAGTTATAAAAAGACAACGATTTGTTAATGACATTATTACACATGCCTCATCTCTAATACATTTTTTTGTTTTTTTTTTCATTTCTTTCCAGGTACGTTCATTTGTGGTCACTTTTGAAATCTTAAGGAATAGAATAGAATGTAAGTGTTTTTAAAATGAAACTATTCTATTTTAATTATAATTAAAAAGTTTTTAACAATTTTTCTTTCACAAGGAAAAAATTTATCGAAAGTTATCGAAAATATTTTTTGAAAAATGTATCAATATTTGCTATCAGTTGCAAATTTATCACAAATTGTTTGATATTTATCGAAATTTATCATATATTAATTGATATTTATCGAAAATTATCACAAATTTATCGAAATTTTATTTGAAAAATTTATCAAGAAAAATTATCACAAAAAATTATATGTATTGAAATTTATCGAAAAAAGAATTATCGATCCTAGCTTGCCTGTGGAGCTAGTTAGATTAATAGGAGAAGCTTGGTAGGAAGCCAATTGGTTGTTTTGCAGTGCTCTATTCCCTAGAAATATGGCTTTTAGAATGTTGCAATTAAATTATTTCGTCATCAAACGAGCAACAGAAAGCATAATCGGTTGAATTATTGCCCATTTATAGCCAAAAAGTGACGAATAGTTTAAACTTGCGTCTTTTAACATTGGCTTGTCTAGAAGCACAGAAGGTCTCACATTTTTCGGCCTTTTTTTTTTGCCGACTTTTTGAACCCAAAATAACTTTAAATCGAGGATTACTTCAATACAAAACAACGTTTACCATCTAAATAGCACCACGCAACACACTTGTTGCTTGCGTTTTCTCTCTTTAGAAAACCACGCTGCTCTTAAATTATTAATGCCCCCAAATGATTTGTAAATAAACAGAGAGTCTAGGTTTTTTGTTGTCTCACTTTGCCTCCAATTTTTCTACTCTAAAACGTGCGCATATTTTATTTATCACTCCCCACTTGTTTTGCTATGGAATTTCGTATCACATTTCTAACCTATTTGGCGCTCTTTTTACTACAGAAAAAGAGAGCGAGAAAAAATGCAAGCAAACTCAAAATAAATAAGAATGCTGAGAGAGCGAAAATAGAAAAACAAAAACAATAGTATTCTGTAAAAACAAAAATAACTGCGTAGTGTTGACTTCAAGGGAATAAAATGAAAAAGTACTTTTTTGTTTTTTTGCTTTTTTAGAGAAAAGAAAACTTGTTATCTCTATAAAATAGTGTTATCGAAAATTTTCAGCATAAAAATTTTGTTATCGAAAATTTTTTGTATACAAATTTTGTTATCGAAAATTTTCTGTATAAAAATTTTGTTATCAAAA
Source organism: Sarcophaga rosellei (assembly GCA_930367235.1). Lineage (NCBI taxonomy): Eukaryota > Metazoa > Arthropoda > Insecta > Diptera > Sarcophagidae > Sarcophaga > Sarcophaga rosellei. The sequence goes on along the minus strand of OV884020.1, from coordinate 4,688,412 downwards.
ATTTTCTGTATAAAAATTTTGTTATCGAAAATTTTCTGTATCAAAATTTTGTTATCGAAAATTTCTATATAAAAAATTGTTATCGAAAATTTTCTGTATAAAAATTGTTATCGAAAATTTTCTGTATAAAAAAATTGTTATCGAAAATTTTCTGTATAAAAATTTTGTTATCAAAAATTTTCTATATAAAATATTGTAATCGAAACTTTTCTATATAAAATATTGTTATCGAAACTTTTCTGTCTAAAATTTTTATCGAAAATTTTCTATATAAAATATTGTTATCGAAACTTTTCTATGTCTAAAATTGTTATCGAAACTTTTCTATATAAAAAATTTTAAATTTTGTTATCAAAAATTTTCTACGTAAAATATTGTTATCGAAACTTTTGCATATCAAAAATTGTTATCGAAACTTTTCTATATCAAAAATTGTTATCGATACTTTTCTATCTCAAAAATTGTTATGGAGACTTTTCTATATAAAAAATTGTTATCGAAAATTTTCTATATAAAAAATTGTTATCGAAAATTTTCTATATAAAAAATTGTTAACGAAACTTTCTATATAAAATATTGTTATCAAAAATTTTTTACGTAAAATTTTGTTATCGAAAATTTTCTTTATAAAATATTGTTATCGAAACTTTTTTATATCAAAAGTTGTTATCGAAACTTTTTTATATCAAAAGTTGTTATCGAAACTTTTGCATATCAAAAATTGTTATCGAAACTTTTCTATATCAAAAATTGTTATCGAAACTTTTCTATCTCAAAAATTGTTATCGAAAATTTTGTAAATAAAAAATTGTTATCGAAAATTTTCTATATAAAATATTGTTATCGAAAATTTCTATATAAAATATTGTCAAAAATTTTATATATAAAATTATGTTATCGAACATTTTCTATTTAAAAAAAACTGTTATCGAGAATTATTACATAAAAAATTGTTATCGAAAGTAATTTTTGGTATAAAGAAAGAATTCTTGATTAAATATAAAAATTTGTTCCTTTTGAAGGCTCTTATGCAGGGGCTTCTTTTCCCTTAACCCATCACTGTTGCTAATAACCCATCACTGGTATTAAATTATGTAAATATTGCAAAAGCATTTCGCAAAAAACAATTTTTCTCGTTTATTTATTTTTGGTTTTGGAAAGTTTTGTTACAATTTGTATTTCTTTGCTTATTTGGTTATGTTGGTTGGTTTTTGCTTTTTCTATTTATATTTTTGAGTTTGGTTTCTGATATTTTTCTTCTTTAACGGTGTTTTTGTTTTTTGTTGTTCATGGGCTTTTTTTTAGTGAATTTTTGTTTTTACATGCAATAAGCACTTTCGTTTTTTTTCTTTGTTTGTTTCTCTCACTCTCTTTTTTTTCTCAAATATAATGATGTTGTTTGTTTTTGTTTTCGTTTTATTACTGTTTTTGCGTGTGTTTCATTTTTATTTTGGAGCTGTGTGTGGGGCTGTTAGCAAATTTAACTGTTTTAAGGTTTTTTCAACATTTAGTTTGCAATCGGTACTCTTACAGAGCAGTCGGTTTGCTCTATATTTATTATTTTATGTTGTTATAGTTGAAAACGTGTCTTTTACATTTAATTTTACGTACCGTTAGCGTCGTATAGTTTGTTTACATTTTTTTACTTAGTTTCCATATGTAATGACAACTATTTGCTAACTAAGTACGCGTTAAATTTTGTTTGTGTTTTTTTTCTCGGTTTTTATTTATTTCCCTTGGAAATAAAAGCGGGACTTTCGTTTATTGTTGTTTGTGTTTTTTTTTTTTAAGTGGTGAATATGTAATTTGGAAAAACAGAAACAATTAAGAATGCATGCCGTTATGATTAATTAAAGCAGAAGACGAAAAATAACAAAACTCAACTCAGTTGGTTGATACGAAACAAAAGAGTATGTTTGAAAAGCTTTAACAAATATAATAATATTTAAATTAAATAATAATAATATATTGTAAAACAAATAACAAAAAAATAAAACAAGAATATTGTGGTCAACATTTCATTTTGAGGTATTGTTTTAAACATATTTTACAGAAAATTGCAAAAATATTCTTCAAATCCTTAGAGGTATGCTAAATAGCTTAGTGCGTAAGTGTGTGTGTGTGTATGTGTAATGGAAGTGGTGGATGTTTAAATTTTCCTCGAGTGGATACAAAAAGTGTGTCAAGTTCGCTTAGAGCGTTTGTGTGCATGTGCGGGGTATTAAATAAACCTCCCAAAGGGTTAAATATTCTTAAAAGACTTTTTTTTGTTTTTTTTTTTTTTTTTCTCTTGTTTTCTATGGAGAATTACATTCTGCATGTGTATTATTGTTCTTATTATTGCTTGTTGTTGTTTTTAGTTTTTCATGTATTTTTGCGAAATTTGTATGTGTTTTTGTTTTTGTTTTCATTTTTTTTAATATTTTTTGTTTCTTAAACTCAACTGCTGTTGGCTTTTCTTATGCGCCACATAAAATTTATTGTGGCCAAAGTCAGTGAGCGTTTCTCTTACAAAAAAACAACAACAAAAGTACACAATGTGTGTGTGTGTGTGTGTAAATTATGCATTAAAACCATCAGAAACAAGAAACAAATTTGCGAAAACAACTGATTTTTTTAAATTGTATGCGATATTCGCAGGTTTTTTTTTTTGGTTTTTGCAATAAAATCTTTACAAAGAATGCAACAACAAAAAAGAGAAAAAACTGCATTTTTCCATTATTGTATCGTTATTTTATAATGACAAATGTTGCCATAAGTGCCAGCAAAAGAAAATACAGAGAATTTTTAATTAAAATAAATAAACCCTTGTTTATTATAATATGAATATTATAATATATATAATATTTTATTTTCTTATGGCTTCTATTTAAAGGTTAGCATTATTTATAAAGGTTTTCTATCAAAAATAAAACTAAACATTGAAAAATACTGCAATAGAAGCAGATTTCTTAATCATAGAAACGGTACTAACGTTTTCTGTTAAATAACGGAAGGCCCGCTATTTTGAAATCTGAAGCATACCAATTTCAAAGCAAAGAAATCCAGTAGAAAATGGAATTTAAACAATTTTTATTGTTGATTTTCTGTACTTCGGATACCTTCTCTCTCCGTTAAGGAATATGGAATTGTCAGTAATCATCTCTTCAAGTTTCTCTTTTTTTGTATTGTATTCTTTGCTTAGCTTCAGTTTCTAATTTTTCCAGCTAAACAGATGGTTAATCTATTCAATCCTTGCCTAAAAATAATGTCCTTTATAAACAGTTTATCTAAAATTTTGTTGCGTATCTAAGGGTCTAAGCGGGCTTTCATGGGGCTTATAATTGAGTCATGCTTCCTCTGTTTCTACAAACATACTTACATACATACATATATGCTATTATTTGTTATCAAAAATTTGTTATACAATTTTGTTATCGATAAAAAAAAATTGTTATCTATCCGCATGGTTGTGTATGTACTTTTTAAGGGGGAAGGCCACTGCTCACATTGCTGCGTCCTTGAAGTCAACTCAGGTGTGACCCGGATGTAAGCGGATACCCTACACTACTTCACGGATAATTGTGTCTTCTAGTTTAGTCTGCTACGAGGATGTTAAATTGACTGATGGGTATTCCCTTGGCATAATTGCAATCCTTTCCGCTTTTGATTTTTGTGCCCAGCGTTTTCTGGCAATTCTTTCCGCGTCACTCACTAGGATCTTTGCTTATGAACGCCTGCTCTTTTAGGTAGACTTGGGTTCCTCGGCCGTCTTTCTGGTATCTTCAGGAGTTAGTCGTGGATTGTCTACTGTTTTAGGTTGACTAGGAGATGACATTTTCAGCAGTTGCTGAGTATTGTCTACTCCTTCTCTTTGTGTAGGTAGATCTACAGCGCCAAAGGCCTTCATGTCCAATCTCTAGCTTTCTTTTTAATTTTTTGATTTCTCCAGACAAGTTTCTTCCAAATCAACTATGACAGACTCCATACGTCATGCCAACTACTCTTACATTCGGCCTGGTATTCAAGAAGGTTCGTTATCGGCTGAATTATTTGGATGTTCCCGAACTGACAGATTCTCAGCATGGGTCGCTTAACACTTTAATCTGTCTTCTGATATAATTTTTAGATACTGCTGCCTTTCTGACATGGCAACATCCGTCAGTACAGCTAGCTGGGTCTTTGCAGTATAAGCCCTGACACCACGATGAGGTAGAGGAAAATTGTATAAAAATTTTAATATCGAAAATCTTTTATTTCAAACTTTGTTATCGTTATAAAAAATTTCTATAGAAAAGTTTGTTATCGAGAGTTTTCTGTACAGAATTTTGTCATCGAAAGTTTTCTATAGAAAAATTTGTTATCGAAAGTTTTCTATACAGAATTTTCGAAAGTTTTCTATAGAAAATTTTGTTATCGAAAATTCGAATTTTGTTATCGAAAATTTTCTATACGAAAGCAAAACTTTCGATAACAAAATTTTGTTTAGAAAACTTTCGATAACAAAATTTTGTTTAGAAAACTTTCGATAACAAAATTTTGTTTAGAAAACTTTCTATACAAAATTTTGTTATCGAGAGTTTCTATACAAAATTTTGCTATCGAAAGTTTTCTAAACAAAATTTTGTTATCGAAAATTTTCTAAACAAAATTTTGTTATCAATAATTTCCAATAAAAAATTTTGTTATCGAAAGTCTTCTATAGAAAAGTTTATTATCGAAAGTTTTCTATACAGAATTTTGTTATCGAAAGTTTTCTATACAAAATTTTCTTATCGATAATTTTCTATACATAATTTTGTTATCGATAATTTTCTATACAGAATTTTGATATCGGAAGTTTTCTATAGAAAATTTTGTTGTCGATAATTTTCTATATGATATATTGTTATCGATAATTTTCTATACGAAATTTTGTTATCGATAATTTTCTATGTAATAACTTTTTTCCTTTAAAAAGTTTTATTATCGAAAAATTCTTTCTTGTTTAATTTTTCTTAAATTTTTAATCCTTAATTTTCTTTTATGTATTTCCCCCTTAAATTTTCATATTTTTAAGATTCGTCATGCATTGAATTAAAGCTAATAGATATTGTTATTATTGTTTTTATTGTTGTTGTTGTTTTCTTTTCAATTATTGAATTTGTATATGAATGTCACTTTCAATTGTTCAATAATGTGTATCAGGAATCTCTTTTCTTTATCAACAGTTCAACCATTTAAAGTATCCGTTTCCGAGAGGAATGTGTAACTCTATTCTAGGCTGTGTGTGTGTGCGTCTGTTTTTTTTATGGCCGCGTTCTTATGCTTTCTAAAGCAAGCTAAACTCAACTGCTCTTGAGTCAACAATTTGAAAAATTCAATTGTTTGTCTGTCTATCGTTACAATTCATTATACACAAACACACACAGCTACTATACACAAAAATCGCGTTTAAAGCAAGTAATTCATGCCGTCATTTATACCGTCTGTCATTCATACCCCATCATTCAATTCCTTTATTCATCATTTCGCTTTTATTTGGTTTTACATCATAGTTAACAAAGTGTTATTGTCCGTTCCCTCTCTCCCCTCCCCTTTCTCTTCCTGCACACTACCATTCTTTAAAAACAATTCAAGTGTAAGTAAAAGGAAAGAGGGAGACACAGAGAGAGAGAGAAAGGAAAAATGGTTCAGTTTTTTTTAAATCCCAGTATTTTCCCTATTTTGTATAGAAAATAGCATAAGTACGAGTATGAGTAGCATCTATAGGCAGTCATTTAAATACTCCTTCCCTCCCAAAGTTTTGTTTGTCAATTCGTTTGTCTTTTCTTGAGCCACTGAATACAAATTGACTGCTTGTGGAGTTGAAATTGGATTTTGGGGAATCTATTTTCATTTGTTTTTTTTTAAGATTTTCCCTGAAACTATTGTTTAAAGTTTAGCGAAATGAAATTGGGTTACAATTAAGCTCTTTAGCAATAACGATTGATACATCGGTATTGATCCCACTTCCCCACATTTCGACGGAGAAAAATTCCTGGTGCAATGAAAAATTCTTAGTAGTTTTGTTATTGCAGAGAATTGCTACTTGTATTTTCATTAGAAGAGAAAGAGAACTTTTGTTCTCCTCTTTAAAGTCCCCATTAACGCATTGAAGTCGCTGTAAACTAGTAGATAGATGTTCAAACCACAGCTCAGACATCTCTAACAAAACGAAACCTGGAAACAATATTTCTTCGGCCACTTCATCTCAGCAGTCTTCCGACAAAAGCTCTAAGAGTAAATAAAAATTGCCAAAAATGTGGTCGTACGGAGTCTTCGTTTAATTTTAGCTCCCGCTGCTCCTCGATAAAATTAACACACACAACATTGGTGGTGTGAGAAGCTAGGTTGCAAACCTAACTAAAGGCTTGTAATAATCAATTAAGTAAATAAGTAAGATAGGCGCCCTTACGGAACACTCCGCCTTTCATATGTACACCTAAACTGGATGAACACTGTTGATAATGATGCATGCAGGAAATGAAACACGTCTGTTTTTGTCATTACCTAGCTTTCGTGACCTCAAGGTTAGTGGTTAATATGTATTTATTGAAGACAATTTCTTGTTATCGATATTTTTTGCATATAAAATACTTTGTTATCGAAATTTTCTGTTAAAAATTGCTAGTTATCGAAAATTTTCCCAAAAAAGTTATTTATTATCGAAAATCTTAATGAAAAAATTATTTGTTATCGAAATTTTTCTTTTGAAAAGAAAAACCATATTCTGTTATCGTTAAAGTTGAAATTTAAATTAAAAACTTAAAACAAAAACTATGCATATAAAATATTTATTGGTAACATATTCAGAATTTATGACATTGAATTTAATCTGCAATTCTAACCTCAAATAAAAAAAAAACGTATAATTCTACAACAACAACAACAACAGAAGGGAAAGAGAAGTTTAATATGTGGATCAAGTAACGAAACAAATCATCTAAAAATGGTAGCAGGTGATGTAAATCTTAGCAGAGAGAGAGAAACATTAGGGCGCACATAGACAATAGAACATTGAGAAAAATTACAGTGTCTAACAAAACAAATAGAAATGAATTAAATGCAGGGAATTTGCTTAGGAAAATATATGTTTTTTTCTCAAGGTTATTGTAAGCAATAAAGTTTTTTATTTCTTTTTTATATTCCTTTTAAAATTGAATTTATCGATTAAACTGATTAAAGCGATAAATTTTTTTAATAGAAAAACAAATTTTGAAATATTTTATCTTATCCAGAATCTATGCTGATAAAAAAAAATATTTAGAATACATACATTGTTTTTTTTTTTTTGGGCTTGTTGTCACACTTCTCTTATCGATAACACCAATCATTTTCGATTAGTACATTTTATTTTTAGTTGCTTAGTATTTATGAGCAATATTTATCGCTTTAAGTTTAAAGTTTAGACGTAGGTTTCTAATAATTTGTTTGGGAACTTAGATAAGATTTGAAAAAGTATTTAAAATTATCGATAACTGATAACAGAAGATTGCAGTTAAGTTTAGCAATTATCTTTGACGTAGGATAGCATATTAAAATAATAAAAAAGGTGCAGAAAATGTTAAAGGATGCTTAAAATTTCTTTATGCTGCACTTGAGATATGTACATAGTTCAGAACATCGGTTATCGGTTTTTAAAATCCATTTTCTCTTGACTTTTCTCTCATACTTGGCTCTTACTACCCTAATGTTTTTACTGTAACTAGATGTTTGTTTGGTTGTGTGTATTATTTTTCTACCTCTCAACTAAATAGTGTTGATTTGGCTTAAAGGCATAAACAACAACAGCAACAGCAAAAACCAAATTTTCGTAATTCACACATGTTACATGGAAGAAGGGGGGAGGTGTAGAAAATTTTAATACAACAACAACAACACCAACAGAGCAGAGACTTAACTATGAAATGAAAGATTTTTTCTTCTTCATTTTGCTTTGCGGTTAAACCGAAAAGGAAAAATAAGGTAGCGGCAGCAGGTGTTGTTTACGAGGAAAACCAAACATGAAAGCAATTGGAGGGGGAGGCGGAAGAGAACAAATCTAGCAAAATACAGATGTTGTTGTTGGCTTAAACTATAAATAGTAAATGCTTTTAATACTATGAACTGTGGAATAAGATGAACAGCAATAATAATAAAATAAAATCTCAAAACTGTTCCAAGTGGTCCCAGTAAATACGCTACCCTTCTATGGCAGCTTTAATGGACTACGTGTAGATCTTAAGTCCAATGTACATACACATACATAATTGGCCATTACAAGCCTTCGTCAGGATTACGGCCTAGCTTCTCAACACCACTCATGTTGTGTGCGTTAATTTTATACATGAGTGGCGGGACCTACAGTTTAAAGTCGACTTCGAACGACAGATTTTTTGAGAAGCTTTTCATGGCAATTTTTACTCTCAGAGTTTTTGCCAGAAATCTGCTGAGAGGAAGTCGCCGAAGAAATACTTTTTGTATTTTGTTTTTGATGTCTGGCCTGGGATTCGAACTCGGGCCTTTCGTCTAATAAGCCAACACACTACCTACTAGACCACGGCGACTTCAAGTCCAATGTACAGCCCTGGCAATTATCCTCTCCGTACTATTAGTTAAGGATCCACGTCCTACTGGATCTTTTCTAAGTAGAATTTATGGGTATTCGGCTCCCTAATTGTCTCTCCTTTTTTGTATATTTCGTTTTGATGTCTGGCCTGGGCTCGAACCCAGGTTTTACGTCTAATAAGCAAACACACTACCTACTAGACTACGGCGACTACTGTTGAGAAGCTAGGCCGTAATCCTGACTGAAGGGTTGTAATGGCCAATTATGTATGTATGTAATTGTCTCTCTTACTTTCATACTCAATGGGCTATTAGAATCCTTTCGTCAGTATTGCAACATCTATGTTGTGTGTTAACCCGCGCTTAGAATTGATTGTGGTATCCCACCTAAGTGGGATTCAACCAATTACACTCCCACACCATAATGTACATTAAATAGTGAGGTTTTCTGAAAGTTTTGGGTTATTTCAGCCACAACTGCGACAATTTAGCTGTTATATATGGGCTTCATCCAGAATTTTAAAGTGAAATGGAGCGTAAGATCTCGATCAAATTTTCATTTTCGTTTAAATTTAAATTTTTCAAATATTCTTTGTTCATAAAGAAGAAAAACTACAAAACATTTCATAAATATTTGTAAAAAAAAAAGAACAAAGCCACACATACAGATGCAAATGCATACAGAGATAGATTGCCAGGACAGACACAATATGTGCCCACATTCTATTTAAAATTCTGTTGGAAAAAAAAACAAACAAGCAACCCCCCTACAGAGAGAAACAACCTTAAGGACTAGCCCACGAGGTTTTAGTTTTAAAACCTTCTACCTCCTCCAGCAAAGGATAACCAGTAGCCCTAGTAATTAATTTTTTATTCAGTGATGCAAAAAAAGGAAACGAAATTTAAATATTTCATTACTTTTGTTAACCGGCGGTCAAGTTTTATACTTTTTTCCCCTTTTTTTTGATAGGAAAATTTATTTAAAAAAATAAACTGCTTGTGCTTCACATCTTATTACAGAAAATTCAGACACTGAAAAACCATAAAAAGTTTTGTGGCGCCAAACGTTTGTTTAAATTATTTTTCTCTCGTTTTTGTGCAATTTTTTTCGCTCTCTTTTGCATCTTTTTTTTTATCACAATAAATTTTTACCATATTTTGCTTGTTTAGCTCATGAAAATGCATTTTATTACTGATGTTGCTCTCTAACAACAACGCATAAAAAACAAATTCCAACAACTTGCAACAATCCCAACGACTTGTTTCAACACAATAAAAAACACAGAACTTGAACAACTACAGCTACATGCATGCAAAAAAAGAAAAACTATTAGGCAGGCTAACACGACTATATGAAGGTCCTATGTATATCGTTCGGAATCCAAATTAAACAGTAGGAACCGTGCAGGACTCATGCATTAACTATCAACATGGCTGGTATGAGGAGCTAGGCGTTGTAGCTAGCAATCTAGGCATTGTAAGTTGTAAACAGGGTTCCGATCTTTGCTTGGCAACAATATACACTTCCACTTACTCTTTGTGGACTTCATTATGATGCTTGACATTGAAACAGAAATTCTATTTTATGAAGGATATTTGTGGTCAATGCTTTCGGCAAATGTTGCAAACTTCATCTCCAATTCAATATACACCCCCCATAGCAAGCCAAAATAAATAAAAAAGAAAGAAAAATGATACAGATTCTCTGTGCCATAAAAATGAAAATTTGAATTTCGAAAAAATAACGTTGAAAATAACACACACAAAGAAAAAACAATCACTGCACAATTCAAACACACACACGCACACTGCACTGATGCTGCATACAGTAATAAAATGTAATTTTCCTGTTTTACGGCTCTCTTTCACTGTTTCTCACTCTTCATCACGCTCTCTCCCTCTCTCTTATAAGGCTGGAAACATACATATATGTTGGTGTATCAGTTTCCACAAATATTTCGTGTGTGTGAGCGTGTAAGTGAATCACAGTTTATTTTGGAATTTTTTTTCTCTCTCTCCATCATTATTTTTATTCTCTCGTTTTGTTGTTGTTGTTGTTGTTGAGGAATAAATAAATATTTCATGGTAAATATGGTGGCATTATAAAGCCATATTAACACTCACAGGGCTGATGGGAGACTATCAGGAGACGTACATTAATATAGAAAATTTTAGAAAATCAAGTGAAGAAGAGTATGCTTTTGCTTTAAATTCATTCCTCAGCGAATGACCCTAACTATGCAGTGTATTGTAACATACAGATAGTGCGGTTTAAGCACAAATTCTCTCTGAACTTATCATCCTTGAATTATTATTCCTTCAACCAAAGCAAAGCAAAGAAAAGTTTCCATTTGAAATACAGAAAAATGGTAGTCGACCTCAGCCAAAGTGTAACGAAACGTTTCGAAGCTGATAGGTAAATTCCTAGGGATGAAAGAAATGTAAAAAACGATCACTTTATATTTTCGAGGGAGTGAAGTGAGAAGAAGGTCCCGTTGAGTCTTTCATAAATTGCTTAAAGCTCTTGATGAAGCCAAGAGGAGCTATGTATGCACATTGAAAGCAACAGCATCAACTGACACATTCAATGTCTGATAATGAATTCTATTTTAATTGATTATTACAACCTAGCTTCTCACCCCACCAATATTGTATGTGTTAATTTTATCCATAAGTGACGGACGGGGCACCTACTGTTTAATGGCAATGTGATTTTACTCTCAGAGTTTTTGCCAGATTACTGCTGAGAGGAGGATTGCGTTTTGTTCGAGAGGACTCTCATCTAGTAAGCCAAGCCACTATCTACTAGACTTAAGGTTTAAGGTTTTGCCTCTAAAAGGGTTAATTTCTCTAAATGTTTTGTGTCTTATTGTTAACAAATGTTTACATTTGTGAAATTATAAAATTTTAATATCATTTCCTCTCTATCGCTCTCTCTCTCTCTGTTTCTCTCTGTACGTTCCCTTTACATTTTTTTTACAACTTTAGGATGTTAAACTGTATTAACAAGCACAAGAACTAGGGAGAATAAAAAAATTTTACACACAAAATTCTTGTAGACAATATTTCCCCCAAGGCGAAAGCGATACAAACACACACACACGCTAACACACAGTGAGAGAGAGAGAGAGAGGAGGAGCACCAAAAACTAAATTAATTTTTAACAAGTTAATAATTTCATAGATTTTATAACACAAAACTTATTTCTTCTATACAGGCAAATACATACGTTTACAAACAGAGTGAGAGACCGATAGAGAGAGAAGGAGAGGAAGTATTAAAACGACATTAAAAAAGTTTTGCCATAAATTAAGCATCAGTATTTACCAAATTCGTTGTCAATTGGCTATTTAAACTTTTTTAATGATTCACTTTCTTAATGTTAAGATATCATTTTGGCTTCTTTCTTTCTCTCTCTCTCTCTCTCTCTCTCTCTCTCTGGCTGTCTCTGTCTAACTAAGCATCGAAAGACAAGGAAATTTGCATATAAAACCGGTATTTTATGATTTAATTTGTAATTGAAATGTGTAATAAATTTTATTTTAAATCCACCCCCCATGTATGTTTATTTAGGAAGTATTAACTTACTTACACATACTAATACATGCACACATCAGAGAATGGGAGAAAAAAGGAAAAGAGATTCTTAATGGATTTCAGTAACATGCTGTTATTGTTTTTGGTAATTTTTACTCATTTTCTTTGTAATTTTTAAAATATTAAGGCTCTTGATGAGTCCTTTTTTCTGCTAAACTAAGAGGAGTAACAGGATTGCTCTCTCCCCCTCCTATAATGTACTCTTTAAACATGGCAGTCACGTCGTCAGTTGCCTCTCCCGTACGTGCTGAGTATTTTTAAATAATTTACGAAAGAAATTTCAACACAATCAACTCTCCACTCTAACCTCCCGAAAAAAAAAACTGAAAAAGCAAACAAATTAACATAACCAAAGGTTGTTGTAACAAACTCTGAGTATACATATATGAATGCCCGTAGATGTGCGGGTGTGTATGTGTGCGTGTGTGTATAGTTATTTAATGTTGCTGTTGATGATGCGGGAAATCTCTAATAGAAATAAAACCTCAATCATATCTATGTATGCTCTAGCCGACCCTTATTGATGTTCGGGTTTTTAATAGAAACTGTGATTGCCATTGCATTGGTGTTGGTGTTGTGTTGATGGTTTTGATTGAAATGTTGTTTCGTTTCGTCTGTTTGTTTATTTGTTTGTATTTGTGTGTAAATGATTACTTAACCAGCCTTTAATATTGTGGATTTATATTGAATATTAACATAATATTGTACAATATGATACCGTTATATCTTCTCTCACATTCACTCTCTCTCCCGCTCTGTGTTAAATATTCAACTTATTTGTCTCTTCTTAAGCTCCCTTTATAAAGCAATAGTATGCAGAAAATAAGATTTTAAGAACTTCATTTCTTATGCCATCAACTGTTAAAGCTGCTTATATTATCGATAATATACATACGATAACTGTTTGCAATACATACATGATGATGATAATATTTATAAAGCAGAAATTGCAATAAATATTATTGAAATTCTAAACAAACAAAAAATTTAAAAAAAAAAAATTGTTTTTTTTTTTTTTTTGTAATCGATAACTTTGTTTATTTTATAGAAAATTTTTTTATTACTTATGGCAACTTTTTCTATAAAAGTATAATTATCACAATTCCAATTTATTGTTGAAAATATCTTTTTGATTCATTTTTGTAAACGATAACTTATTGTTACGTAACTATCGATAACTCTAAATCGATGCCTATAAAACTTAATATCCCTTGTTGAAAATTGAAAGTTATTATTAACACAAAAAAACAAACACTTATTTCAATTTGTTTCTGTAATCGATAATTTATTGTTATAAATTTATCGATAACTCAACATAAAAGAAATAAATATTCAAAACTTTTTCCAAATGTTCGACTAATCCTTACAAAAAGAAAATGAATAACTTTTTAAATCGATAACTTATTGCTTTGAATACATATATCGATAACTTTAAAAACTTTATGTAGACTCTTGTCTGTTAATGGAACACGGGATTTAACAAAAATGCCAATTCTGTTGTCTTTATTTTACTATTTAATGTTATCGATAACTAAAATGAAAATGAATAAATCAATAACTATATTAAAATTCTCAAATGTAAAATATTAGAATAAAAATCGTTAATTTTTTTAAACTTACCAAAAAACACTAAGTATCGATTATTTTAATAATCGTTTACAAAATAAAAATCGATAACTTAATGTAATGAAAATTGCAGTACGATAATCGCTAGCTTATTGTTGTAAACTTATCGATACGTATTTACTGAAAAAGAAAAAATAATCGATAGCTTTGCTTTTGCAATCTACGTTATCAACTAATCGATAACTGATTTTAAAATATAAAATTTACATAAATTTTAAATAAAATCGATAATTTACATGCATATATTATTACATTTTACATAAACATTATCGATAAGTTTTCTTTTAATAAAAGAAAATAATAAATTTATAAACCATAATTAATAGCAAGCGATTATTTATTATCATCATTGGTATCTGGTATGTGGAGAGAAAAGTTGATATTTTTTTTTTTTAACTTTAATTTTCAATTCCACTCCTATTCTTACGAACTCAACAAGTGATTGCTTATTTCGAACTTTTTTTAATATTCCTGTTATAATTGTTTCCTTAATAGTCCCAACATTTTTTCGAGCTCATTATTGTTCAGTTTGTTTATTATTATTGTTCTCTTGTAAACAGCAAATGTTCTCCCAAACTTTGAGTGCGTATGTGCTTTTTTTCGTTTGTTCTCTTTTTGTTTTGTAGGATCAACCTTGTTTAGTGACAACTCAGTAGGATAACATGTACACGATTTTGTTTTTATTCTTCTTCATTTCATTTTTTAGTATACAATTCAATGTCGTATGACACACACACACGCATGGGTTTAACAGATATTGTATTTGCGATCCTATATGAGAAAACTCTGTTGGTTACACGTACATACATACACACACAAAAATTATTGTATGCACTCGTGTGTTACTCATGCAATACAAGAATTTTTCAATACTTTGGTATAAGCTGTGTTACTCAACCATACCATCATGAGTTTGTTTTTATAATTTGTATACAATTTGTTTGTTGTATTTGCTTATGAATGATTACATTTAAATGAAGTTGTAGTTGTAGTTGTTGTCTATTTTTGTTTTTGCTTTTTATTTATTATTTGTTTTTGTTGTATGGATATTGTTTTCTTTTATTTGTTGTTTGTATTTATTTTTAATTCCATTTTAATGTTCTTTTATACTTGAAATTAAACACTTTCTCTTATACACTTTTATCCATACACAAGCATACACACACACACACATGGTTATGTAATTTTTATACTCTCACTAATACATTTATATACCAGCAACTATTCATGCATATGAATTGTTGTTTATACACGTACATACACTCGTGCTTGGCATATACTGTGTGTTACACACATATTTAAACATGATTTTAAATAATTTAAAATACAAATTGGCAAATTGGTTAAGGCGATTAAAATATTGTAGAAATTTAAGATATCCGTAAATTTTTACGTACATATTTGTGTATTTAATATACGAGGGTATGTTGAAAAATTGTCGGGTTAATGAAATTACTCAGTTTTAAATTATATTTGAAGATATGAAACATACTTTTAGGTTACAAAAAAATTAAAAATAATCACTTTGGATCAGTCGTAAGATAATAAGTAGACTCATTTGCTTAGAACGCCTCAGAATCGACGTAGTCAATTATCGGCCACAGTTTCTCTAGCAGATATCCTATCACAACGACATCTGTAACGCTTCCAGTGTTTGTCAAATTTTGTTGTAATTTTGCCGATCTCTTGCATAGTGAAACGATTATGAAGAGCCTATTTATTTCGTATTTTTGTATTCAATTTTTTTAATATATTTACGAGTACATAGCTTATCAAACGATCCATAGACATTGTAAGTGGCTTCAGGTGAAAGATACATATGTAAGGCAGCCTGGCCAGATTAAATTTTATAATTGTGTGCTTTAATTTTATACTTGAGTGGCGGGACCTACAGTTTAACGTCGACTCCGAACGACAGATTTTTTGAGAAATTTTTTCATGGCAGGTTTTATTTACTCTTAGAGTTTTTGCCAGAAATCTGCTGAAGGGAACTCCCCGAAGAAATATATATTTTTTTCATATTTTGTTTTGATGTTAGACCTGGGGTTGCTATTTAGAACCTTGAAAAAAATGGAAACATAGTTAAGCCCACTTTTCTTTCAGATTTTCTAAAATGATCTTTTTCATTTTTGATTATATTTTGGTACAGAAAATGTGTTTAATTTAATAATATGATTTCAATTTTTTATTATTTAAGGGTTTTCTGGCCTGTATGAGCGACTTTAGAACAATGCCACGCCCACTTTTTATTGCATTTTGATTAAAAACCAATTTTGTTAAATTTTTTAATTACAATAAGGCTTAAAACCGCTTCACACTGACTTGTTTTTCAGCAATCGCTTATTCAATACGGCTTTTGCAAGAAAGCCACGCCCACTTTTATTGAGTCTTTATTAAAAATCAATTTTGGAATCGCAATAAGGCTTTAAACCACTTCACAATGGCTTGTTTTTCAGCAACCGCTTATTAATTACGATCTTTACAACCTCTTTAGAGACTTTTGGTACAAAGCCACGCCCATTTTTATTTAATTTGCTTACAAATTCAATTTTTGTTACAATTTTTCAAAACACAAAAAGTCTTTAAAATTATAAAATAACCACAGCCTTTGCATTGATATCTTCTGCAGATATTTAAATACTTTTCATGTGTGTTAGAAGCCTTTTAGGCCAAAATGGCTAAAGAAAGTCAGTCAAAGCCATTGACAAGCCATTGAAGAGACATTACAGGCCTAAAGCATGAAGGGGGAGGGAAGGATGATAAGCATACATACATATGTATATGAAGGAGTAGATTAATTTCAAAAAAGAAAAACAAAAATACACAAAACGAAAGAACATATTGCAGTTTTACTTCTGCTCCATTTATTTTGTTTTAGATTTCATTTGAAAAACTCACAACAAACATTTGGTTGCCTGACTGCCAGCCTGCCTGCCTGCTTGCCTGCGTGCTTTCTTGCCACGTGTATTCGCAAAGAGCATAAGCAGTATCAGTAGCAAATGATTTAACAGTTGGGTACGTAAGAATGAACATCATTAAATAAAATATTAAATTTAGTGTGGAATAAAAGAGATTCCACTGTTTCCTTTCATTTTCATTCAATATTCATTGCGATTGATAGCAATGAAGAGAAAGAGACATTTGTATGGGCCAAGTTGGAGTAGCATTTGAAATAACGAACGAATTAATGTTGTACGGGCGGGCATAAGTAGTTTAATTTCTATTTCAAAAGTCTCTTTCATTTCACTCTCTGCCTCCCTCGCTCCGTTGCTCTGTCTCTCTCTCTCAGTTTTTCTTTCAAGCTCTTCAAGTTGAATGCATTGCTGTAGTGTATTGAAATGTATGGCCTGGCTTGGCTGACTGGCTGGCTGGCTATTGATATTATCATTCACATGCACAAAGAAATTGTACAATCAGGCTCCTAAACATTTTATTGATTTCAGTCTATTGAAGTGCAAAATTCTAAGAGGTTGGTTGGGAAATATAAAGAGAAATTATTGAAAATTAAATCTATTGTACCGTCCTCAATCTACATGTGTGGTTTCCCGTCCTAACCAGACGACAGTTAAGGAGGAAGATACCAGCCTCTTGATTTATCAGATAATGATACTTTCTGATGAATTTCATGTCGGACTTGTCTCTTATTAAGCAAATCAGAGCTTTAGTCCTCACTATAATATGCCATGGAGTTAACTTCAATAGGGCGTTCAACGCCACTAGGACAGATTCTAATTGCTAACAGTCATACATACATACATACATACATAATTGGCCATTACAACCCTTCAGTGTGGATTACGGCCTAGCTTCTCAACACCACTCATGTTGTGTGCGTTAATTTTATACATGAGTGGCGGGACCTACAGTTTAAAGTCGACTCCGAACGACAGATTTTTTGAGAAACTTTTTCATGGCAGGTTTATTTACTCTCAGAGTTTTTGTCAGAAATCTGCTGAGAGGAAGTCGCCGAAGAAATATTTTTTTCATATTTCATTTTGATGTCTGACCCGGGATTCGAACTCGGGCCTTTCGTCTAATAAGCCAACACACTACCTACTAGACCACGGCGACTGTCTTATTCTCTGTGTCTTATTCTACGCCATCCGAGTCATATTCATACTGCCTAAACAATGGCTCCAATAGATGTCACTTGATCTAAACATCAGGATATGCATTACATGCATAGTGCCTAGGCTTGTATCTTCAAGATATTCTAGCAAACCTTCTGCTCATCACTATGACGTGTTTGGCTCTCAGTGAAGTGCTCTCTATACGATCCTTCCATATCTGCTACCACTACTTGAAACATTTCAGAGCCATCCGTATGCCACTTTTGTGAGTCATCGCATTGCAATTTTGTGTACACGCTTCTCTCATCCCCTGATCAGAAAGACTTCAAACGCTTCCTGTAGTCTTCTTCTTTGCACTGACGTGAGTCAAGTAAATTTCCTATCCAAAATAATGTCCGTATACCATATTTGATCTCTTCCCTGGGTGTGAATGAAGGTTTTAAAATAATTTGTCTTTCCTTTGGGAATTTTAGTGGCCTTTGGCCAATCATCTAATCAAATGGCAGTACTTCTTATCACTTACTTTTTGTTGTTGTTTTTCTTTTTGTTTCTAATGCCTGTTATAAAGCAACGAATCATTAGAAAAGATTAGATTTAAAAAAGTATTATGATATATGTACGCCAATCTAATGCTTCATATAGATTAATACGACAGCACACTTAAATGATTAAATCGATAACGATAACAGCAAGAAATTCATTTTTTATATCATTTATTACCAACAGTCAGTGAGAAAGGGGGTATACTGACTGCAGCTATAAAAACGTTATCGAACCATAAATTCCGTTTAAAAGCACACGTCAAATTTTTAATTCAAAAAAAAGAACCGTTATTAAAGCCGTTATAAATAAATTGCGGCATTAAATTGACGAAAAACTATAAAAAAAATTGAAGAAAAAAGTACAGAAATGGTTCGAGACGTTATCATATGAGAAACGATTTTATTTTTAGATAATAACTGTCAGGGTCTGAGGTCTGGTTTGTGAATTTTGGTTTCTAACCTACAAAATTAATAAATCTTTAACGATTGAAGGAAAATAAATTTAGGTAGGCTTGCATGTCGAAGGGCTCATGCATGACATACGCCTAAGCCATGTGGGCTTGTTGCGCGTTCAGCATTACAGAATACGAACGCCACTTTCTTTGTACAAACTTTCTTAAATTCTTCCAGTCCACTGTTCTGAGATGAGCTATAGTCCGGTAGAATATCAGACCCAAAATATCGGCATTTCGAGCTTACGAAAGTTGGGCAATGATACAAAAAGTGCTCTGACGTTTCCATGTCTTCACCACATCTTCTGCATTCATCACTTTCCACCATGCCAATACGGTTCAGGTATACATGTAAGGGGAAGTGTTCCGTACGCTCATTACTGGGCTCAACTCATGCTTATTTAGTTTTAAAATAAACTGTTTTTAGCACTGAGGGTAAATACTTAAAGTTTATTTAATGTTTTGTTATTAAACTTTATAAAATCCGGTCTCAGTTTTATTTTAAGAATTCCATTCCTTTTGGCTATGCTTCCCTTTAAAGGAAAAAATCTGCGAATTTATAAATAAACGGATGTCTATAGAATGTCATTGTATTTGTTTGTGTGAAACAAACATTAACAATATCTCGTGTAGGTTAAAGGTGAAAGTAGGAATACAAAGAGAAAGAGAGAGGGAGAGAGAGAAAGTGTTTTTATGCGAAAGTAGAAATACAGTGAGAGTGCAGGCATTAAAGTGTGTGTATGTGTGTGTGTAAGTGAATGAATCTAACACAGTTCGTGTGTAAATACAAAATTTGATGACAGTATTTTGCGAACAACAAGAAGTGCGGGAGGGGTGGAGAGGAAGGTGGTTGATTTTTTAGAAAAATTGCTTACAAACAAATAATATTTCCAAGTGATGTTTTTCTTTTTTTGCTGCAGAATGCCTATAGCTTAACCTGCCATTATTTCTTTTTATAGTTCTTTACCGCTCTCTCTCTCTGTCTCAGTTTTGTTCTCTTTTATTTATTTTCTAATAATATCAACAAAAACTGAAATAAAAAAACAAACGCCATCATAATGGAAATCTGTCCTGGTTTTCTACCTCTACTCTTATGCTCCTTTGCTTATCTTTTTTCTCTCTGTCTCTCTCTCTCGCTCTTTATAAAAAAGTGGCTGTGCTAAGCAGTGTCTAAGGTGTCAGTGTCAATGTCATATTTTTTTAAACAAGAGCAGCAGCAGCATTTTATACACAATCACACAGACACAGAGATACAGAGAGAGAGTGAACGTGAGAGTGAAAGAGAAGGAAATAACAGAATTATTAAGAATTTAGAATAGAATGCTACAACTGCTGTTGCTGCTGTATGTGTATGTGCATGGTAATATGATTGAAGCTTCTACAAGCATTATGAGGTTATGGTTTTATAAGATTTGCCTGCCATTGATACTTTTTGGCAAATTTGTGGCATTTGGCATGTGTAGTGGCATCCATACATATGTACATGCATTCAATATGTAAATTTTATATACATATTTAAAGTATTGCCCCGATTTTTTTTGTTTTGTTTCTCTCAAAACATGATTTATTTATGAACCATGAATAGAGAATAATATTCACCAAGATGATGAAGAGAAAAAAAAAAGAACTGAAATCGACTGACAGTGAAAGTGAATTTTTTTTCTATTCTAAAATTGAAATTGAAAATAATAATCTTCTGCAGTCATTTGTCATTCATGCAGCAGCCATAATAACAAAATCAAATTCATTTTTAAAAACTAAGCTCGCTATCTCTCCTCTAAGGTAAGGTGATGACGATAATGATGATGATGATAAACGTGATGCCTGAGTAAGGGTACGATTGAATTGGAAATCAGTTTAATAATTTCAAGGTTTCTTAAGGCTCTTAATAAAAGATTTCAAATCACAAATGGTCTTGAGATAGCATACAAATGGCATTCGTTATGGTATACTAAACTGGCATCAATAAATCATAATCTGCTTGAATAACTGGCATATTCTAGATGTTTCAATCCATTTTACTTCACAGGAAATTAAGAAAATAGAATATTTTTTAAGTTCTCAGTTCTTTATTGAAGTAAAAAATTTGATTCGAATATTATTTTATTCGAATATTTTTCATAAAAGAAATCAATTCTCTTGTATGAATAGATCTGTAAACAAATTGTTTTTAAGCGAATAATTATCAAAATCGAATAATTTTTATTCGAATATTTTCTAATCAGTTTTTTCTTTGATACTTTACTCAGAATATATTTAAGTTCTTAGTTCTTTATTGAAGGAAAAAATTTTATTCGAATATTATTTTATTCGAATATTTTTCATAAAATAAATCAATTCTTTTGTATGAGTAGATTTGTAAACAAATTGTTTTTAAGCGAATAATTATCAAAATCGAATAATTTTTATTCGAATATTTTCTAACCGGTTTACTTAAAAAAACATTTATGTTACATAAATAGGTCTATAAAAAATACTTTTCAAGAGCAGTATTCTTAAAAACGAATATTTATTGTTCGGTTTTTTTTTTATTCGAATAATATTAGACTTCTCTTCGTATCCATATTAGATCAACTGAGATTTCTCACATGAGGTCTAATGCTGTCAACTAAGTTGAGCCACGCTGTATAACGGCCAAAGAAGGCCCAGTTTAAGTGAGGCAATTGAAATACCTTTGCAATATGTTGGAGTCTGTTAGCTTTGTACCCTCGTGGCCAGTTCGCCTGCAATTTCCTGCAACCCATCCAATTATACGTAATTTCTCTAAGAAAAGTTCGGCATTCATAGACGAGGACGAGCATAGAGGTGACATTTAAAATCTCAAGCTATCTATTCTAGTAGTTCAAGAGATTTTCAAGGCGAATTCTATCAGCATTTTCAGGATATATGTATGGCTGCAGCAACAGTAATTAGTCGGCCTATGCTAAAGTCTAATGTCAGGGCTCTCAAACCACTCTAATCTGAATTTTGGAGCCATGGGTATCCCGACCCTTACTTGCTTAAATGGCCATTACAATCCTTTTTACAGGATTACGACCTAGCTTCGCATAGCACCCATATTGTGCGTTTTAATTTTATTTGTGAGAGGCGGGACCTACAGCTTAAAGTCAACTCTGAATGACAAATTTTTGAGAAAATTTGCATTAAAATTTCCTTTGTTCTCAGATCATAGGCCAGAAGTGTGTTGTGAGGAAAAGGAAATATCTTTTTTCCTAATGTTTTTCTTCGATATGTCAAAGCTTCGGTTTGAGCTTCCATTTATATATGCTACTGTAATCGACAAAATTTTAAACGAATCAATTTTTTATTCGTATTTTTTCTTAATATTTTTTTTTACATACATACATACATAATTGGCCATTACAACCCTTCTGTCAGGATTACGGCCTAGCTTCTCAACATATTTTTTTTTTTAGTTTTCTTAAATAAATGAATTCTTACCAAATTAGTACGTTTTATTTTGTTGCATACTGTTAAAAAAAATTCTTTGTCTATGACTGTACATATGTATATGAAATTATTTATCAGAACAGCAATGATAATGCCGGAAGCTTTAGTTTTTTCTTGTTTCATTCATACACATTAAATAAACACATACTGTTACATATGCTTTCGTACTCTCATACCCATACTCTGTACTCATACTCAGTGTGTGTGTGTTTTTAGTATTTGTATGAGTATGAGCTCACATCACATTCATAATAACATTGAGTGATAGACAACGACTGTGGGTAACAATTGTAACTGCAGACATTTCTTTTGTTTACATTTTTTTTCTCACTCTCTTATGTTGTTTTTTTCTTTTTTTACTACTCAATAACAGGTTTTTCTATGTTTTTTTTGTTTTATATGTGCCTATGAGAGTGTATGTCTTGTTCTACTACAACTAGTCAATAATAGGTTTTCCTCAATGTGTATGTACGTATGTATGTATGTTTAACAAGAAGAATTGTGGAGAGATAAAGTTTTCTTTATATTTTTAAGTTTTAAGTAAAACTGCTGTCGTTGTTGCTGTTGATGTGTTTTATTCTCTTAGGGAGGGAGAGCGAGCATGTGTTGCGTTATTTTATTTTTTTGTTCTTTATTTATTTAAGTGTCTGTGTGTGTGTGTACCATTGCGTATTATTTCTTTAGTTGGTTTAATAAGAGGAAAAGAAAGCAACACAACACAAAACAAAAAAACATATTTGTTTACATGCACGTGTAGTAGTAGAGAATTTCTATGTCAATTGTATGCAAATAATGCTTAAGTTTAATACAAACAACAATAACAACAACTACTTCTACTACTATTACAACTGCATATGTACGTATGTATGTAAGCACATGTATAATGCACTACAATAGAATACAAAATGTAAATCAAAAGAAGAGAATAATTCTTATACAATTATGATGGTGGTTCTCTCTTAAGCATTTAAACCTTCAACTTTTCAAGTGTATTGCATGTAAAGCACAGAGAAAGTGAGTGAGTGTGTGTAAGTGAATGTGAATGAATGGAAATGGAGTGTAAGAGTGTAAATATCATAGAAATACGAATGAATGAGTGCGTAAGTAAGTGCACACATTTAAGGCAAAAAAGAAAACACATTTTAAAGGTTAAATGTGAAAAAAAAATGTTTTTTTTTTTTCAAATTCAAATAGAAAACTTCATTAAAATAAAAACCAAAAGAAAGAAGAAAATTTTAAAAGAAAATAATTTTATTAATAAGCTTTTTGCTCTCTATATATACATATAATAAAACCAATGCTGACAAGGCAAATTACAAATTAACTCTCACTCACACTAACACTCTGAAAAATTCATTTATTTTCCCTTTTAAAACTGCATTCAAAAAAAAAAAAAAGAATTTTTTTCTTTCGTTTTCTTTTTTTTCGCTATTTTTGCTGACTATGAACCAATGCTCCGTTAGAAAAGAGCCCAAGCACACAAAGAAAAAGAGGAAGAGAGAGAGCGAGAAAATAATAATGTTCGTACATAAATTCGTATTAAAAAACAAATTAATGGGGAATTAAATGTCGAATGCTACAAACGTTTAATAACTTTTATAAATCAACTACTCTTGCCCTCTCTCTTTCTCTTTTGTATAAGTTTACATGGGTGTGTGTGTATGTTATGCATGATAACATTGTGAAACACTTAAGCGTATGAGTGATATTCATTTTATTACCACCAACATACGCTGTGGTTTAGAGGTGTCAAACTATCGATAGTAGCACTATCGATAGTTTTTGATAGTTCATAAAAATATATCGATATATCGAATCTAAACTATCAGTTCTTATAAAAAATATCGATATATCGGCGATACTATCGTAACACTATCAGAGTCCCTCAAATAATGCATTTATATACATATTTGAATTTAATAGGTTAAAATACTAAATAACGCATTTTGTATAAACAAAACTAAACAAAACTGAACTTTATTTCTTAGTTCAAAAATCAAAAAATTAAACATGAAGTATTTAAGATGAAGGGTCAGTCAACCAATTGTTTTTGTTTGTAAAAAGAAGCATATCAACGACATTTTCTTTTAATTCTGTACGCCTATCCGAAACTATTTGGTCAGCTTTACTAAACATTCTTTTCGACTCAGTCGAGGTAGCTGG
Organism: Sarcophaga rosellei; assembly: GCA_930367235.1. NCBI lineage: Eukaryota > Metazoa > Arthropoda > Insecta > Diptera > Sarcophagidae > Sarcophaga > Sarcophaga rosellei. The sequence goes on along the minus strand of OV884020.1, from coordinate 4,663,965 downwards.
GATACACAAGTACAAAAACACAAATGCAAGTATTTGCATCTCTTTCATATCACTTGAACGTGTCTGGAAATAAAATAATTGTTTTAGTGATAAATAAATACATCTAAGTAGCACATGTTAGTCAGTTAATGTCTTTACTTCGCTCTCCATTTTATAATAATACTGTGAGAATCACCTGTTTATAAATGCAAACAAAAAGTTGTGGTGGAACATTTGAGGGGTGTGGAAACAAAGGCAGCAATCTCCACTTTGTTGAAGCAAATTTCTCCAAATTTCAGTTCGCATTTTCCTAAAAACTTCAGTGAGGATATGGATCAAACTTGGTCGGCATATTTATCTTTTTCTTCTACACTAATTAACAAAAAAATTCATTATAAAATACAATTGTCTTTAAAAATACAAGTTTTTCTTATTAATTTCGAAAACCACAAAAGTGGAGATTGCTGCCTTTGTTTCCACACCCCTCAATTTACTATCGATAGTGGAAAAAAAACTATCGGTAATAGTTAAATGTTTATATTTTGTAAAAAAAACATCGATAGTAACGAAAAATATAAACTATCGATACTATCGATAGTGCCATCGATATTTTGACACCCCTACTGTGGTTGCCTTGTTTAGCTTTTGATATGAAATTGTGAATGCTGCAACAGAAATAGCAATAATTGACTGCAGTTTTCTTGTGTTTTTCAAGTTTGAAAAATTATTGATAATATAGGGGGAGAAAAGAAAAACTTGTTACTTTAAAAATATAAAGAAAAGAGGAGAATTTTTTTTATTTTTCGTTTCAATTTAATTTTTATAACCATCTACTTAGGACAGGTTCCTGGGAGATGACGAGTAGGAGTAATTTGCTAATTATGAGGAAAATATATGTCTCTTTGGATATATCGTGTACACCTTAGACTTCGTTGAATATGGTTAGAGCTACTTCCTTGCACGTGGTAGTTAAGTGGCTGGCGGCAAGAAACTTCTGGAGCAAAATGTGAAGAAAAGAGAAGATTTTTTTTTTATTTTTCGTTTCAATTTAATTTTTAAAACCATCTACTTTGTGCAGGTTCTTGGGAGATGACGAGTAGGAGTAATTTGCTAATTATTTGGGTATATCGTGTGCACCTTAGACTTCATTGGAGATGATTTTAGAGCTACTTCCCTTGCAGGTTAAAACCTGTTAAGTGGCTGGCAGCAAGAAACTTCTGGAGATTATTTCAAAGGGGTTTTGCCAGAAGAGAGACGAAATTTCAAAAAAGAACGTGTCATATAGACTCTCTTGGCATTAAAAACTTTCTCAAAAGCTGTCGTTCGGATAGAATAGTTACCTGTGTTGATAGTGAAGCTGTCTAAAAAGGTACAGTCTAGGCAACAGGACGGCTAGAGGATGGTTTCTGCCTGGAGGCAGGCTACTCCAGAAGGTGTAGAGTAATACTGTGCTGAGTATAGGCGCATTGTCGCTTGCGAGGCAACGATCTTACTGATTACTTGGCAGAGAAGTGCATAGACATGGTCCAGCAATCAGTTAGGTGTTTTTAGAGCACTTTTTAAGGTGATCGTTCATATGATCAGGTGGGAAGTGTACACTTTTTGGCAGTATAGTGGATATAGTAGAATCTCTAGGTTGCTATAACCTATTCCTGACGGTTATAAGAAGAAATCGGTCTCAGTGGAGTATCTTTTACAATCCTGATATACTTTTAATATGTAATTAAGGTTCTTAAAGCAAGAACCAGTTTGCGATCTTTCTTTTTTTACTGTTTAGGATAACCCTAAACTGTTGAATACTCTACATTTCTGTCGAGCCCTGCTTTCGATTCTAAGCAGGGCTTTCTTCATTGGCTTCTGTTCATATGTATGTCTGATGTTGAGAGCTTCATCTCTGTTATCAGTTGTCTGTTGAGAGGACTCCATGTTTAGGCACTAACCAGACACAACTCCACCTTCAGACGACAGCTCGTGGTTATTACAGCGGAACATTATAGGACCCAAGTAATCTAAAAGCACTAGCCTAAGTTATAATGCTCATATTTTGTTATATTTACGTAGTGGTGACACAGTAATTTCTTCTCTTCCATTACCTCTTTTTCTCTTTCCCTATCGCAAAGTCTTAAATTGCTCATCTGTTAAATAAGTTTCAAATAAAAGCCATCCATTTGTAAAGTGACACATTTTTTAAGAAATAAGGAGGAGAGGGGTATGTGTAACCACCCCATTCCTCCGTTTTTCCCACTAATAAAATAAGCAAATGTTGAAAATAAATAAAAATATGCAATAGAATCCAGGCTAAATGATGTTGAACAAAACAATTTTTGGAAAATTAAAGACAAAATGAGAAGGGCAGAGATAGCGAAAGAGAGAGCGAAAGGATAATCAATAACAATTTTGCTGTGTGTTATTATTTATAACAGCCACAGTTAGTCAAACAGTCAAGAAAAGCTTTCTTTTTTTGGTGGAGAGGAATACATAAAACGTTTTTCTAGATTTTATTTTTTTTTTAATTTAAAAACCCATAATAATTACACTAATTAGACATTTCCAGCTGTGTTGCCAGCAGCAATTTAAACCAAAAATGACTCATAAACTGCTGAAGCATTAGTTTAAGCAACACTGGTTAGTAGCAACACTTTGGTAATAAAATTTCTCAAATAGATTCTCTCTCTCTCTCTCTCTCTGTCGCTCTTTTCGTATTTAAACAACAGCAGCAGGCAGCCAAATCAAATAATTTAATGCTGCCAATGACATTCAAATACAAACAACAATACAAACACAAACACAACAACAACAAAAAATGACGAACAAAAATGAAAACGTTTTCATTTTCATTTCCACCAAACTAACACACACACATGCACACACAGAAAACACGTTTCCATTGAATTTTTGTTTTCAAAAAGCAATTTATGCCAGCAATTTAACAACAGCGACAATACACTATGAATTTAAGAGAGAGAAAAAGAGAGAGTGTGTGTGTATGTGTGTAATAAAAAATAAACGGAACACTTGCAATTACAACAGTAAAAACAAATTGACCCCACAGTACGTGCTTTATAAAGCATGTTTTTCTTGTTTCTCATCTCATTTTGTCACTCTTGGCCTCTCTCTCTCTCACTCTCTGTCTGCTGTTTACTTGGGCTAACGTATTGTACGTTTAGTGGCTCAATGGTTGCAAAAGTGTTTGCGGTTTCAACGAAAATGAAAACGAAATAACAGCAACAACATCAAACAAAACAGTATTTCTTTTCCAAAAAAAAACAGCAGAAGAGAGAGAGAGCATTTTATGATGACTTTGTGTTTGTATAGGTTATTGTTTGTTGTTATGTTGTGTTTGTGTGTGTGTTCTTACGTATCAGCTGCGTTTCATCAAGCGCCAGACACTATGTTTGTGCTTACAAATACATACACATACACACATATCTCTACAGTTGCATTTTAAGTCACTTTAACCCGGTTCTTCTTTATCCGTTAGTTTATAGAAGTTTAAGAACTTTAAGTAGTCACAGGGAAGGATACCTAAAGTGGTTTTAAATTAAAAAAAAATTCTTTGAATCTAACGAAAGAGTTTTTAAAATGTTTGAATTGAAGTTTCAAACCCCAGTTCAGATATCTCCAACTAAACGAAATATGAAAAAAAAAATATTTCTTTCGACGATTTCCTCTCAGCAGTTTTCCAGCAAAAACTTGAGAGTTTCTCTAAAATCCGTCGTTCGGAGTCGAACGAATCCATCGGTAGTGTGAGAAGGTAGATTGCAATCCTGACTAAAGGCTTGTAATGGCCAATTAAGTAAGTGTCTCTTCCATAGTTCTTGCAGGCAGCATAAAGATGTTGTTGTGCATACTCTGTATCCTGTCAAACTCTTCTTCCCTTTCCACAGAAAATTTTCGCACCTTTAAAGTTATGCAAGCTGCACCTCTGCCCGTTCATTTCCCTTAATTTCCTATAAGCTGGGATCCAGCAGAAACCGATTTTCCCTGATGAGCGAATTTAGCTTGTCCAGAAAGCCTCTTACTAGTCTTGAGTTGGATTCATAAGTGCTAGAATGGCGCCACAACTGTCAAACATTATTGCCATGTCTTGTCTCTTGGGTACCTCCTGTTGCAATTCAAATTAAGCACAGAAGTATGGCCCTGTTTTTGTTTAATTATCTGCCCTTAACGCTTTTGGATACCACCGAGTAACCACTCTCCAAAAGAAAAATATTTCTTGGCTTGGCATACCTTCCCCATGTCGTAAATAAGCGCTTCACGTTTTTAGCGTCATCAAAATACTGTAGTACAGTATGTGTGTGTGTGTATCTGTGTATGGATGACAAGTGTATTTATCTTGATAAACTTGATGCTGTTGTTCTAAGCAAAAATTAAAGCCAAAAATGAAGAATTTTTTCTGTTCCATTTTTTCCGCTTTTCCTTCTAAAAAGTTTAGATGATAAAAAGTTTTGTTACTTTTCAAGATGATACACGCTGCTATTGCTGCTGCTGCTGCTGGCTGCTGCATGCACTCGCCATGCACAAGTATTTTGAACTGTTGTGAGTCACTTAAATAAAATTGAGAAAAATGCAGGCTTTAGATTACGTTACGTTATGTTATAGCGTTACGTGTAAGTGTGTAGACGTTTGTTGGGTGGCGGTTAAAACTAATTTGCTTTCATTCTTTGGCAAATAAAAACGTAACGTTTTAAAAAAGATTGCATGCTTTTAGGTTTGGGCAAGAGTGTGTGTGGTGTGTGAGCGTGTAGTTTTCAAGTATTTTTTTTTGTTTTTGGAAAATTGTTTGTTTATTATGGGTCTTTATGTCAAGGTTTTTCGCCATCTTTATGGGGCCACAATTAGTAAAATGGCCAAAAAAACAAATACAACTGAACTGAACTCAACTCAACTAAAGAAAATTGAAAATGAAAATGAAATGAAACGTTAAAACGTGTCTAGAAACTGCACTGAGAAGGCAGGGAGTATGGAAAATGAAATTTTCTGTTGCTGTTGCTGCGAACATAAGTTGTTGAGGCACAATAACCATCAAAAATATGATGGACATCAATCAATAGCTGCTGATTGAAAGTGTTTTAAGACAATGAAAAGAATTTATCCGTACATTTGAAATTGAAAATTTTTAATTTAAAATAATTTATTTCTTAAAAGATTTAAAAATCTTAAATGAGTTTCTCTCTGGGTTTTTTGTTTTTCTTTTGTTTTGGCCAACTGCCAGTAAGAATTTAAAACCCAAAATTTTTTGTTGTTGTTGTTTGTGTCTTAAAAAATTATTTACAAAAAAAAAACAAACAAAAACCATGAAGAAGAATAAAATCGTAGCTCAACATCATTATAATAAAATTGCGAGAAAAAAAACGGGTAAACGAATAACGATGAACGCATTCTAATGCCTTCTCAATGACAACAAATTCTAAAGAATGATGACAATGATGATGACAAAGACTACGGCGGCGAATATGATAATGAAATTTGAAACCACCAACGTTTTCCCAAAAAAACGACTTTTCGAAACATAAGCAACTACCCAAAGAAACCAAAGAAAAAAATATTAAAATGCAAGAAAATGCCAACAAATTAAGAAGAATTTCAAAAAACGAAACGTTATTTATATAAGCAAACAATTGCTTAAAGAAAAACAACTTCAAAAATTTACATTTTATTACGGAAAAGTACTTTATACTTATAAAAAGTACCAACCTAAAGAGTACTTTTTTATTGCATCTTAAGAATGGTTTGTTACCACTTTACTCCATAAATTAAGATTATTTTTGAAAAGTACCTTGTAAAAAAAGTACTTTTCTAAAAGTGCTTTTTGAAACATGTTAAGAAAAAGTTTAAATCACAAAACGTTATTTTTTTAAACGGAATAATTGCTTAAACAAAATGTAGTTTTAAAAATGTAAATTTTGTTACGAAAAAGTTTTTTTTTTTGGGAAAAGTACTTTTCAGAAAGTAGTTTTTTATTTTATATAAAAATGATTTGTTTCCGTTTTTCTACATAAATTAAGATTATTTTCAAAAGTACCTTTTGTACAATTTGTTACTATTTAACTGCATTAATTACGATTATTGTTTTGATATAGTACCTTTTGGAAAAGTACGTTTCAAAACTTTTCTAAAAGTACCTTCAAAAAAGTACGTGGTTTTATTCTTTGAAGAATAATTACGTTCGAAAGAACTGATATATTTTAAAAAAGTACTTTTTAACAAATGAAATGTTGACCACTATTCTGAAATAAAAAAAGCCCTTTTCAAAGTGTTTTAAAAATATTTTCCTTTTCCCTGTTTTAATAAGAATTTTAACTTTTTTTATAAGGAGCTTCTGAAAATATATCAATGTCTACCTTGTAAGGAAAACCAAACATAATCAAACTTTATTTATTTTTAAAACTAAAAATACAAAAAAAAAAAAAAACTTTAAAACAATTAACAATTAAAAGAAAAAATAATCAAAAATAGAAAATAATTTTAACGAGAAACAGACAAACAAACAAAACACAAATCCTTTTTAACAACTACCCGTCCTCCCAAGAAAAGCCTTTCAAAATGAACGATTTAAAAATGTCCAACCCTGACTCAATACATGCCGAAGATGAAGAAGCACCACCATCCCCGCCAAATGCTGAGGTAAGTTGGAAAACAAATTCAGTAACAAATTCTTTTAATTTTACAACACACAAGTGTTTTCGATATTATTTTTGTAGTTAATAACGGTTGTCTTTAAACCGCTTTTGCCTGGAAATAATTAAAATTTTTTTTTTATTTTTAAATATTTTTAAGCCGTAGTTTTATTACTTCCTAGCACTGTAAACAGCTATTTAGCATGCTAGAATGTATTTTTTTTTTCATTTAAATAGTGAAGTAGTTTCCTTTACCCCCCACCCAACCCCCTCCAAAAACTCCATTTTAATCTCATTAAAAAGGGTCAAGGTGTAAGGAGACCTTCTTTTCAACCTGTTGAAATGACAAAGCTTGAAGTAATATGTGAAATAAATGTTAAATTTTATTAGAAAATCAAAAAATTTATTTTAAGGTCAAAGGTCATGCAGTAAAAAATCCATAAACCTCGCATTTCAAAGCAACATCAAGTGTTTTTTTTACTTTAAATCGACTTTAAATTGTAGGTCCTGCCGCTCATGGATAAAATTAAAACATACACAATATGGTTGGTGTGAGAAGTTAGGTTCTTATCCCGACTAAAGAGTTGTAATGACCAATTAAGTAATATTAAATTAAATTTTTAATTATATTTACAACTCTGGATTTTTGTTTTTTTTTTTTTTTTATCAACAATTTGATTGCCACAGTTACGGAAAAAGAAAAAAAACTCTTGAAAAATATTTTGGTTTTTGGTTGATTGCCAGAAATAAAAGAAAACGAAGAAGAATAAGAAGCATCATCAAAAGTACAATACAACACCACCACTACACTATCACCACCATCATTATGCATATGATGTTCCAAATAATTTCAAAGATTTTTCATATGCCATCTGATGTCGTCTCATCACTGTGTGGCCGGTCGGTCGGTTGGTTGTTTCCTTGCTTTGTAGCCCATACATTACATTTGGAGGAAAGCAGAATGACGATGACTGTTCAGTTGAGTTTTTGGATTGGAAATGCAAAAAACTTTATTTATTTCTCATTAGCAAAATGGTCTTTTGCACCATATGTGTGAGTGAGTCTCGGAGAGTAGTAGCATTCAGGCAATTTTCAATATTATGGTGGCGAATGATGATGAGACATGTTTATGCAATTCCTTTGAGATGGTAGTTTGGCAACGGTCAAAACTTTTCTTTTTTTTCAAATTTTTGGCTGTTTGTCTGTTGTATTCATGTGGGGGGTTTTTTTATCTATTTTTTTGAGAATTTTATTCTCGTAATTTACATATGAAAACATGATGATGATGGTAATTAGTTTTTGATTTTGTTGTTCATTCTCTGTTTCTTTCTTTCTTGTCCAATTTCTTTTAGATATATCCACACTTTTGTTCTACTTTTTACAGTTGAGAGTTCATTTCACAATTAAAAGCTAGAAAACATTTTTTAATAAAGGGCTCCTGGATCTCGTATTGTTTCTTTGTAAATTGATCCGTGACCTCTCGTAACTGCAATGAGCACCAAATACTATGGAGAAACTCCGTTTTCTGATATCTAAGATATGCCCTATAAAAACCACAATAACAACATCCTACCGGCATTCTTTTTAAGAATTAAATAGCCACAAGGGAAATGCTGAACTGTCTCCTCCCCTTTCACAGTATTACAGCTCAGCCTCGACAGTGATCATTGCGACTGTAGTCATATCCATTGTGCATGATCTAAAACCTGGCAGAATTGATTGAGAAAAAATCGATAATTAGTAACAATCACCAGTACGTCCAGGGAGAACTAGATATCTTACTTTCCTAATGGGTTACGACCACTCTTTAGTTAGAACTACAACATAGCTTCTCACACCACCCACCCATTTTGTGTGTGTTAATATTATCCATGAGTGGCGGTACCCACATTTTAAAGTCCACTGTGAACGACTGATTTTTGAAAAACTTTTCATTTTCTCTCTGAGATTTTGTCAGAAAACTGCTGAGAGAAAGATATCTGAGCTGGAATTTGAACCACGTACTCACGTCTAACACTCTACCTATTAGACTACCTATTGGATTACCTATTAGACTACTTTGTCTTCATTCTAGTAAAAGAGTTTGCCCTGGTGATCAGGACAGTTGACTGTTTAATAACTGCAGATGCGACTACAAAGTTTCTTTGCTGCAATTCTTAGTTTCAGCCTCTAAGAGTAGTGTTGAAAGAAAGAGAGCAAGATATCGTATCGAACAAAGAACCGGACAATGATGGAACCCTCCACAGGCGTACAGGCAACACAACTGGATATATTTATGGGCTTTGTTTTGGTAAATTAAATTGGCAATGAGACCAAGGACAGTGGCCTGGTCCCAGTAAGACTCCAAGTTCCTTTGAAACACTTTAATTGTTAAGGTTCATCTATAAGCCTACAGTGGCATTGATGTTTGCGTGCCGTGCACTAAACATGAGCACCATAAAACACCTTTCAGCCTACATGGGATAGCGACCCTAAGCCTCCAAACCTTACCGTGGTTATGGCTAATATTCTTGTAAAATGTTTGGCTATCGACATTTTCATTTAATTGTTTTATCGATAACATAGCATTTTAATAAAATATAAGCTATCGACAATATTTGGGAAAAAAAATGTTATCGATAACAAACAAAAAATAGAAAACAAACTGTTGTCGGTAACAAAAAATTGTGTTAATATTTTAGAAACATCGATAACAAAAAAATTTGTTAAAAAACAAATTATTATCGATAACATAACATTTTAATAAAATATAAGCTATCGAAAATATTTGGAAAAAAATTATTATCGATAACAAAAAAATAGAAAACAAACTATTATCGATAACAAAAAATTGTGTTAATATTTCAGAAACATCGATAACAAAAAATTTTTTAAAAAACAAATTGTTATCGATAACAACAAAATGTGATAATATTTTGAAAAAAATTGTTATCGATAACAAAACATTTATAAAACTTATTTGAATATTTTCTCTTAGTTTTGAATTTTTTTCTTTTTTTTACAATAATCATCCTCTCAAACATTTTTGCAGTTTTTTCCTTCCATTAGTTTTATTTGTATTCTACTCGAATAACTGTTTATTTGTTATGACCATCATTTTATTCCCCCGTTTTGGTTTGTTTATTTATTACTCCCACCACTTTAGCCTGCTGCTGGGGCCCTTATCTAACTAACAATTGTTAGCCTTTAATAAGTAGAGTATTTTGGCCTTGTTTATTTCATTTTCTGTTGGATTTTTCTTTTTCTGGCTTAATTCTGCTGTTTGTTTTTGTTTTTGTGCACGTTTTTCGCTACAATTTATAAGATAATAAATATTACATTTAAATAAAGATTATTTAGAGAGAGTAAGAGAAAGAGAGAGAGAGAGAGAAGGAAAGCAATTCTATAGATATTCTCTCTATTTATCTTATGAACTTCATTAATATGGATGGCTGGCCTGTGTTTAACTTAATGGATAATTATTATGATGATGATAATGATGCTCTCGGATGATTGTTTATGGCTAATGACAATGATAACGATAACGACGATGATGGGTGATGATGATGACATGGTAAACACAACAACAAATTATTTACCAAATAGACATCAAGTCATCATCAAACATTTAACGAAACCCAAGGAACATTTCAAATCGAAGAATGGTTTACAATTTAATCACAAGCACAGTGCAGAAGTAAAACGTAGAACGGATTATAAAACAGAAGAGCTTAACAGCTGCAACAGAGACAGAGACTATAGAGGCTTAAACAGTGTTGAGAGTTATAATTCCCCATATGATACGGATACGGATATAACAACCTGGCCAAATCATACAACCAAACATAATAGCCAAAGACGCAATATGACACACAGAAGGCAACAAGAAATTAAATTTAATTCCATCAATAATATACAGGCTTATAAAAGCAATCATGATGACGATGATGATGATGATGACAATGGCCATGGCAGTGGTAATCCTAATGGTTATGGTAATGGTGATGGTGGTGACCATAACATAGCAAATGGCTTAAATGGCCCACCAACAATACTTAGCAATAATTTGAAATATCAACAACAACAACAATACCAACAGCAACATATCATTTATAATAGTGAGTCCTATGAGACTCTCCCTTCCAAGCATTCTTTGGTCGATGATGATGCCTCTGCTGCGGTGACTGCGGCTACGTCTATGGATAATAATAGTGGCGGAGGTGGTTGTGGTGGTGGCGGTGATACCGATGATAATATGGCCAAAACGGCATTGACCTCGAATAAGAGATTGTATAAAAAGTTTGTCTTGCCTTTGGATATACCAACACCTCCATTGCCGGCTCACAGCTATAATCTAAACAAACGACTCTTAAGCTCTCATGCCCAATGCCAATGTGATAAACAAGCGAATTTCTCTCAAAGCCATCAGAATAGTAGTGGCAGTGGTGGTGGTGGTGGTTGTGGTGTTATTGCTGGCAGCAGCAGTATCGATAGCAGTATAGGCAATAGCAATAACAACAACAACATCAATAGCAATAATAATAATAACAACACAGCAATAAAAAACAGGGTAAATCATATCAGTTACATACAAACCGCTTCGACAGCCACAACACCCCCAACAATTAAAGAGAATTTGCAACATCAGCAGCTGCTGTTATTGCATCATAACAAAAGTAGCAGTTCTAGTAGCACCATAAGTGCCACTGACCATCACCCGCACCACCAGCATAATCAAAGGTCTGCAGCAACACCATCACCATTGCTGCAACATCATCATTTGTGTCAGCAAAAGAATTTAAAATTACAACAACAACAGCAACTAGCATTTCCCAATCACAACAACAACAATAAAACCAATCATTATCATCATCATCAACGACAGCATCAGCAATACCATCATCAGCACCGACAACAACATCATCATCGTCATCAACGTGATGGTGGTATTGGTCCTCGTCATCATCAACAACTTGATGAACATCTGTTGGCATCACAATTGTCCACATCATCATCACTGTTCAATGCCGCTGCGTATGGCTCTCAACCATTTTTGCCACAATCAATGTTCGATATAAATTATCCGCAAAACGGACAACAGAATTCTTTAACTTTGTCACAACGTCGCATGGGGCCCTCATTTAATCGTATTGCTGATAAGAATTATATGAAGGTAAGCCGATATTGGTTTTCCTTACATTCCCTTCACCACACACCACCTGCTCTGATTTCCTTTTTCTCATCATTAACAACAATTTATCAGTCTGTCCTACTTCTAATTGCCTTAAAAGATCGACCGCAAAATGTAATTGAAATTAAAAAAATATTAATTTGAAACCTAAAATGTTTTATCGATTACATTATTGTAGATGGCAAAAAAGTATCGATAACAATATTTTATGCCAACAATATTTACAAAAATTGCAGCCGATAACAATATTTTATTTGTGAAATATATGCGATAACATAATTTTCTATTAAAAATTAATAAATTAAAAATATTTTCTATTGAAAATACAACCGATAACAATATATTCCTCAGAAAATATGACCGATAATAATATTTTCGACTGAAAATATAAGCGATAACATTATATACTGCTGAAATATAACCAATCACAAGGTAATATGGCCGATAACAATACATTCCATTGAAAGTATTACCGATAACAATATATTATTTTGAAAAATTGCCAATAACAGTATTTTCTATTGAAAGCATGGCCAATAACAATAACATGATAATAGGACCGATAACAAGATTTTCATTGCAAATATGACCGATATCAAAATTTTCTTTAGAAAATATGATCCATCAATAATAGTTTCTACTGAAAATATGACCGATAACAATTTTTCTAAACGAAAATATAACCGATAACATTATATACTACCGAAAATGTAAATGATAACAAGATAATACGACAGATAGCAATTTATACTGTTGTAAATATGACCGATAACAATGTTTTGTATTGAAAATATGACCGATAACAATATTTTGAATTGAAAATATAACCGATAATAATGTTTTGTATTGGAAATATGACCGATAACAATATTTCCTATTAAAAATATGACCGATAACAATTTTTCTAAACGAAAATATAACCGATAACACTATATACTACCGAAAATGTAAATGATAACAAGATAATACGACAGATAACAATTTATACTGTTGTAAATATGACCTATAACAATATTTTATACTGAAAATATGACCGATAACAATGTTTTGTATTGAAAATATGACCGATAACAATATTTTGTACTGAAAATATGACCGATAATAATGTTTTGTATTAGAAATATGACCGATAACAATATTTCCTATTAAAATTATGAACAATAACAATATTGTGTTGAAAATACAACAGATAAAAATATTTTCCATTTAAAATATAACCGATAACAATATTTCAACGGTTAATATTTATTTAATTTTTAATGCAATAATTATTATTCTTTAACTTTTGACGACAACCCTCGTATTAGCTGTGCTAAGTGGTATATCAATTTTATATTTCTTTATTAAAACCACTCTTAAGTTATGGAAATCGATAATGAAAATCATATTTTATTATTTAATCTCTGTGTGTAGGCAGATTTGTCTGATGTCTGTTTGTGAGAGAGTGAGTATGTGTGTGTGTGTGTTTTTATTAATCAATTATCCTGATTAGAAAATCCTTAAAAGCTGCTTAAAACTTATAAAGGCAGCATATAGAGGGGTGCCACCAAGCCCATTGGCATATTTAATTTGATTAAAATTTATAATTTAAATACAACAACAACTATAACAACAAACTGCTATAACAACTTAAACAATAACATGAACAACATACAACAACAACTATAAAAAAGTACATTAAAAAGCCACTTGGAAATTTATGAAGGAAAATTAATTGCAAAAATAAATCAGGCATAATTACTATTTGAAGGATGATGTTTTTTTAATAGCGATTATACAGTCGGTAACAAAATTAAGTAGAAAAATACTTTCTGTTTCATCAATTTTGTTTTTCGTTTTTCAAAATGATGGCTATAATCGTGGTATTTGAAGGAAATTCACGCTCTTTTCTTACCCCATCTATTTTTCTAGATCCAACACAAAGAAGTACTGCATAAGTAGGTACCATCCCACCTGAGTGTTGGTTGTAGAAAAAAATCACTAAACAATTTCAATGTGCTGCTAAAGCAGTGTGAAGTATTTGTTGGTATTTGCCACCTTGGCTTAGACCACATCACCACATAAAGCCACTTCTTGACTTGACTGTATGTGATGGAATTAAACGACGGCAGAATGTGGTCATGTAAGAATTGTTAGAGAATAATTTATATTGCTAAACACTTATGAATTTACCCACGTATTTGTAATAAATCCACAGTTATTGAGTTATTTAATTACAGTTATTTCAATTACAGTTTGAATTTTATAATCTCTCTCACTCTACCCTCTTTTGAAAAAGCAAACACTTCACCCAGATAAAGAGAAATAAAATTTAATTGCCTTGACAACAACTGTTGTTGGTTAAAAGCAAAACACAGCGAAACATTACATAAAAAAAAAACTCCATGATTTATTTATTACTACCACCTCTCTTTCACTAGCTATCTGGCAGGCAGTCTGTGTGTCTGTCTGTCTGTCTGAAAGGAAAAGGTTATTATGCAACTTTATTTAGAGGTCTGGGGTTCACTTTCTATTGCCAATTTTAAAACCCGCAACAGAGCTAAGCTGTGACATCAGTTACTGCTTCACCTGGTAGTTGTTTAAGCCAGGCACGTAACACAATACAACACAAACTAAAACCGCTCGCGCTGCAAAGCAATTCAATTCAGCCAAAAGTTGTGTGTCGTATTTGTGCATGGCGAACTTAGCTGAATGCTTGACTGACTGTTTGTCTGTATTAAGTGCTGCGCATGGGCAAATATTTCTTCTTTGTTTTTGTTTGATTTGTTGTTTTAAAAAGACAATTTTTTTTTATTTGTATGCATTGCAGCAAATAAATAAAATTAAAAAAAAAAACTTCACTTTAAAAACAAATCAAAACAAAGAAATGAAAGCCTGTCTTTAGTGTTCAAGTACTGGTATGAAGTGTTTTCTGTTATTGTTGTTGTTTAAATCACATTTTTTTTTTCTTTTTATAAGACAAGTTAATAAGAAAATTCCATCATGGCTTAGACCATAAGAAACTTGTTTTCGTATTACAAACATTATTTCTTTTTGTTTTTGCTTACTTTACAATACGTTTCTTGAATTGTTAAATTAAATGCTTTGGAAAGATAAAAAAAATTAATAGGAAATATTGTAACTAGGAACAGTTTTGTGATGCAATATGATTTATGATCTCTAAAAATATAGTAAATATGTAGAGCAATTGCATACTGTTGATGACCTTATCAATTAATATTTACGGGTCAAGGATCGTCTACAAACGGCGTAAAGAATTCAAAATTGAAAACACAGAACCCAAACCCGGAGTTATGAAAGCTCCTGCTATAGCAGTAGATTGAAAATGTTCGTTAGTATTCAGGGGATGGTCCCTACTTATGCAATACATTGTGTTGCATCTAGGAAAATAGGTTGTTTATGAAGGAGAAAAAATAGGGTTTAGTATTTATAAGTACTACTGCAGTGCGTTTCAGGCGGAGGTGATGGCAACTTACCGGACCGCTCAATGGATCCTCGTCAACGATGCTCCTTTCATTCGCTTCTCGATCTTCTCTGATAGTCAGGTCGCGATAGGATCTCTATCGGGTTTCGTGATTAACTCTAGGATCATTAGGGAATGTCGCCGCTGTCTCGACCTTCTCTCGGGGCGCCAGTATCTCTCTGGTGTGGGTCTCCGGCCACAGTGGAATTCCGGGAAACTGTAGGGCCGACGAGCTCGCCAGAGCTAGTGCGCTCCTTCCGGAATCCTCTTCTGTTGAATTGGGTATGCCACTTGCCTCGGTCAACTTGACCATTGCGCGGAGGTTCTTTCGGGACGCCAACCTATCCTGGGGTCAATGAGGAGTCCTGCTCCACCGCTAGACTCACCTGGTCCAAGATGGATAGAAGGCGTACCAACCGATTACTTGGTCTTGGTCATGATGTCATCTCGACTACAGTGGCCGTGCTTACAGGTCATTGCGTCATGGGTAGACACGCGGAAAGAATGAGGCTTCCTTTCAACGACTTCTGCCGTGGATGCAGGTCCACTGAGGAAGAGGAGACTGTTGTTCACTTTCTTTGCCATTGCCCGTCTCTTGCTAGGTGTAGATATAGGTTATTTGGCTCCCCATTCCTTGTTAGTTTACCGGTTTATCATCTATTGACATCAAGGATATAGCTTCGTTCATTAAACTTTCTGGCTGGTTTTAAAGTGCGGGGTAGTCGTGCTTTTGTTGTGCAGCCTTTGCGCTGATTTTGGTGGAACTTGGTTAGTACAGGGACTGCGTTCACCCGTGGCATCACTACGGGCCGCTATGCGTGCTCAAGTGAGCTTTGTGATATCAGAGCTACCACTCCGACCTAACCTAACCTATTTATAAGTATTAGATTTCAATCTATTCATCTCGTGGCAGAAAAAACTTCCGCAGGAAGAGCTGCTGTACTGCTTTAAGTGATCCAGTAAGCATGTAACACATGGGAAAACATGTGATCTACGAGAAAGACGAGTACCAAGTATATTTATGTAATTTTAAAAATCCCTGAACTCGAACACATTCCTATTGTGGCGGTGTTCCAAATGAAATTAATGGCATAGGATACTCTAACATGAACAAGGGGCATCTTCAGATAAACCAAGTGACCGGTGTACCTTGATCTGAATGCCTATGTGAGAAAAATTAGCTATTTTATCCGCCTAGATTAAAATAGTGAATGACCAGGCAAGAGGAAAAATTTGATCATTTTGTTAGTCGTGAATTGAGATTCGATCAGCTTAACCTGGTAATCAAACAGGTCATCTCTTCTACGTAGGAAACAGTTAGTTATGCGGGGGAAATTATTTCTAGTTTATTTTTCAGTATTATTGAGGCCAAAATGATTCCAGAAGGTTTGTTAGTTTAGCTAACAGTTTGGCAAATTTCTTTCTTAAAAAATTTCGATAACAAATTTATATTTTCTCTTTTTTTTAACAAAATTAATGCCGATAACAATAATGTTACTATAAGAAGTAATACCGATAACAATATGTTTATATAAAATGTTTTTTGGATAACAATTCGATAACAAAATATTCTATAGAAAATATTATCGATAAATAGTACCTCCGATAAAAAATGTTATCGAATCTAGTAACCGTTTTTTTGTATGAAATTTCGAAATTTCAGCTACAATTTTTAAGGGGATAATCGTGAGTGACCACAAATTGTTAGCATTTCGAATATTCTCTCCCTCTTGAGAAATGTCCAACGGGGAAACATCAATTTCACCACAATTTCAATTAAAACTAACAAAACTATATAATCTTTCCTTCCTACAGAATTTAGTATATTCACCGGAAAAACTACGTCGTGTTCGTATAATACTGTTCGGTATTGGCGGCGTAGTACTATTGGCCTTGTTGGCAACCGCTCTCTACTTCATTATCAGCGCTTCGGGTAGTACGGATAACAGTACAAATGGCAACACTGGTAACGTTATCCAATTGGAGGATATCTTACAAGGTAAATTGTTGGCGCATCATTTCAATGGCAGCTGGTCGTCGGGCAGTAATGTCTTGTACAAGGAGAACAATGTAAGTTATCATCAAGTATATCGTATAGATGAGCGACAAATCAAAATGCTACTTAAAGAATTTTCAAAATTTTCAGGCCATCATGGAATACAATGTGGTGACGAAACAGAAGACACGTGTACTACTGGATGCTCAGGTAAGAGAGACAAACAATTGTGGCGTGGAAAACAAAATTTTTATTTTTTATTGGTTTTGTATCATCCCTCCCTTTCTGCAGCAACAGTACAATACTTATGAAAAATCCGCGGATGGCAACTATTTGCTATTGGCCAAGAACAACAAGAAGAATTTCCGCCACAGTTTTTTGGCTGACTTTGACATTTACGATTATTCATCGGGTCAAATTAAACCATTAGAGATCCAAAAGCAAGCGAAATCTTTAATGTTGGTGCATTGGTCACCTGTGGGCAATGGCTTGATTATCAATTACGAGCGGAATTTATATTATAAGCCTACAGTGTTTGCCGATGAGATTGCTTTAACACACGATACTAATCCGGCCATTTTGAATGGCGTACCCGATTGGGTATACGAGGAGGAAGTATTTGCCTCAAATTCTGCTGCTTGGTTTAGTCCCGATGGCAAAAAGTTGGCTTTTATACGCTTCGATGATAGTCCCACACCATTGATGAGTTTCCCCGTGTATGGTGAAGCCGGTGATATACGTTTCCAGTATCCTTTTAATCGCCTGGTGCCCTATCCAAAAGCCGGTTCTCCAAATCCCCGAGTAAAATTGTTTACTTCGGATTTGGAGAGTGCAGTAGCTGGCAGTGGTGATCATTTGACTGAGATCCCAGTGCCAAGTGCTCTAAATACCGAAGGCGATTATCTCATAACGGTTGTGGGTTGGTTGAATAATACGAATGTTATGTCGGTCTGGATGAATCGCATACAGAACTCGGCGCACATACAAATCTTTAATGGTTTGAGCAGACAAAGGGTAAGTACATACATCAGCAGCATTTTTTGCATTATTTTTTTGTATCTTTAAAATACACATTTACATGCTCTCCTATACATATACATTCACATGAGTTCAAGCATTAATCAAAGAAGTTTCCTTAACTTAATACGCCAGTGAAATCATCATGAATTTTTAAAACTAGGTTTTTATTTGATTCACGAACCATTTTTTAATCAGTTAATGAACCTTAGGTGTATAGATTATTTCATACTCACTTACAAATTTGTGTATACCTGTTAGCGCATCGCTAAAGCCAAGCTCTATTTACATTCAGCAAGCCTTAGTGAGTCCAAGATCCATAGGAATATCTTGAGTACTTCTTTCGTTCAATACTACTTAGTTCAGCCTACAACCCAGTAATCTGTTACTGCAATGGTTAATATTTAGTCCATGAACTTGAAAAAATGGACCTTGTAACTACCATGAGCGACAAGCAGTTTCTTGTTTTGAGTGTTTATAACATCACTTGAACCGTAAAAATCTGTGGACAACTGAAATTCATGACATTGCATGACAGAACAGCATATTACTTGGCATGATATATCGAGGTACCTAAGGAAAACCTCTGCATCAACACATGGCGTGGAGAAATAACTTGCCAGAATAAACTGTCTGAAGAGGAAACTCTCCAACATTGACATAGCTAGGACAAAATACTGCCTTTAGCACTCAGTGCCTGGGGGTTATCAAACCAAAGAGAAAAACAGCTCAGTGGGAATAATTTGCCAGCGCGATAAGTGCCACATATTGTCTGCCTGCCTAGCAATCTATATGGCAGCCAATTAACCAGAACAAGAGGACCTTTGTAGGGGAATGGCGCAAAGCACTCGTAATTTGTATCACAACAGATATCATCACTCTATGAAAGAGCTTCACATTACAACTTTGCTTGAGCGCAATCCACTAGAAGACAACACCACGAAGAAGATGTGATTGTACACGGTCGTAGTCGCCTTCTTGTACCAATTGCTGAAGTAGGTGGCGCAAGCTACTTTTAAGTCAAGAATCAGAACTAGAGGGGGGCTGTATAATAGTGAAGGATTCATTACATTACCTTTCCAAAAATTGCGCTATATGTACTTGTCAGTAAAGTTTAAAGATCATGGCATATTATACCTCAACCACATTCCCTTTAAATAAAGTTGCTCACGGCTTTTTTAAATCACTAAGCTTGTCTCACTCTTTGCCTAGGCTTCCCTCTCATATAGCTTTCAAGCATTTCCCGTTTCCCCAGCTTTTTAAACGCTTCAGTCATTCTCTCTATTGTATTTTGAACTGCGTATTGCTTGAGTGTGAAAACAAGCACCACCGACTGAACAATTCGCATTCGTCAGTCAATACCATAACCAATTACAATTACGCCCAGGGCCTAACCTTCTTCTTTAATAGTTAGAACGTAAGCTAACGTACGTAAGTGCTAGTTTGAACACGTAAGATTACTTTTCTTAGGACTTTTTTTTTCTTATTGGACTTGTAAAATCGAAAGTTTAAATCTCTCAAATTAATTTGATTTTGTATGTGTGTGTGTCTCACTTCTTAAGGCCTATAGCTTAGAATCGAAAACCGGTTGGGTGGATTTCTTTGCGGCGCCCTTTAAAAATCGTGATGGTACACGCATTGCTCTCATACTGCCGCAAGCCCAAAGTGATGGTGATGAATACCGACATTTATGCATTATTTCCACGTCTAGCAGTAGCAACAAGCCAGAGGCCATAACTCGGGGTAAATATGTTGTCACCGCCATATTACATTGGGACACCAAGAACGATATACTGTTCTATACCGCCAACACCGAAAAGAATCCTGAACAATTGCATGTCTATGCCATTAAGGCTGCCACTGGACAAACGCCAAAATGTTTAACCTGCAATCTGCATACATCGAATGGTAAGTGCGAACGCCCGCCCGCCCGATATCATCTTAGACAGTTGCCGTATTTAATTTCGTTTTTTATTTTCTTTCTTTTTCATTACATTAAAAAGGCATCGAACAAACTTACTACACAGGCGATTTTAATATGGCCAATCAAATCATAATAACCTCTTTGGGACCAAGTATACCACAAACAATTATTTACGAGTACACTGTTGGCCAGAAAAGTGAGTTCCTTTAAATTTTAATACGAATTTTTTTAATATTTTTTACTCTCTCTCTCTCTCTCTCTCTCTTTCGATTCTCCAGATGATGTTTCCTTGAAGAAACTAGATGTTTGGGAGGATAACAAGAGTCTGAGCACCAAATTGAAAAATATTGACATGCCATCGGTGGAGATTCATACCTTTAACATTGCAGACGGTTTCAAAGCTAAAGTGTTATTGCAATTGCCACCCAATATGGATCGTAGCGGTAAAACGAAATATCCCATGTTGGTTGATGTCTATGGTGGTCCAGATTCTTATTCGGTAAGTTCTCAGAGATCAACAAGCTTTAAGAAAATCTTACTATTGTAGGAACCTATAGCTTAATGGTTCATGGTGCCTTGTAGTATCATAATTATAGCGTCCTACCAGAGGAGAGCAGCTCGATCTTGTGAAGTCGAACATGTTCGACAGGGCTTTCACAGAAGATTGGCCTGTGAAGTCTGTCCATGGAGATGGACATTCCCCTCCTAGATCGGAGATCAGGCCTTTGGAAGGCCCCTTAGTTTATTTTCTGCACAAGTGCCCGTTTTTTTGCTCCGAATTAATTTTTTCTTCTTTGTCAATCTTCTTCCCCTTGTCTATCTGTGTATATAGGTGGTCGACAGATGGATGCTTGATTGGGGCACTTATCTGTCATCGAATCAATCGGTAATTTATGCTAAAATCGATGGACGCGGTTCCGGCTTAAGAGGTGAAAAACTATTGCATTCGGTTTATTTGAAATTGGGCACCTTAGAAATAGCCGATCAGATTGACGTAACCAGGTAAGATGTTAAGAAATTCAGACAGCATTTGATACGTTATTTAACTCGCTCTCTTTGTCTTTCTCTCTCTCTCTCTCTCTTTCTTCTGTCTCTCCGTTTAATAGAAAACTACAAGAACAATTCAGTTTCATTGATGAAAATCGTACTGGTATTTGGGGTTGGAGTTATGGTGGCTATGCTGCCGCCATGGCCTTGGCCAATGATGATAAGCATGTATTCCGTTGTGCTGCTTCTATAGCTCCTGTCACCGATTGGACTTATTATGGTAAGATTTCTTTAAAAAAAAATAACCTTTTAAAATAATAAAGATGGCAATCCAAGTTCAGTACTAACTGTTCAACTCTAATTTTGTTTTTTGTTCTTTTCTTTTCTATTCCATTCCAGATTCCATTTACACTGAGCGTTACATGGGTTTGCCCACTATTAATGAATTGGGATATGCCAGCGGCCGCTTAACTACCAAAGCCGAACAATTACGTGGCAAGAAATTCCTTCTTGTCCATGGCACTTTAGATGACAATGTCCACTATCAACAGGCTATGATCTTGGCTAAGAATTTGGAAAGGCACGACATTCTGTTCAAACAAATCGTAAGTTAACCTAGTTTAAAGTTTATTTTCACAATTTAAGGGAGGGTTTTAAAGGGGCTTTCCAATAAGAACGGTTTTACTTAAATAATTAGGGACAAAACAACGAGCTTCCTAGTGTCTACGTTTGATCTTAGAAGGTTCAATTATGTCGTTGTTCTGCTCTTACTTGTTTACTACCTACATACATATTTCCTTCCTCCCTTTTAAAACTTTACTGTAGCATCTTAGCAGCAGATAGTAAGTAGTCAGCACTTCTAGGTGACTGAACAGTAGCACAAATAGAATATTAGCAACTCAAGTATCCTAGAGGAATTCGAAACTTTCGGTAACTTTGATTACGTGACACCAACAATGTACGCTTTCTCGAGAACGTTTATTTTGGATAGAAGAAAATAAGAAAATAGTGTGACGTACTTCGAAAACGACTCCGTACAGATTTTCACGAATGATTGAGTCTGAAGGCCAGACATCAAAAACAAAATACAAAAAGTATTTCTTCGGCGACTTCCTCTCGGCAGATTTCTGGCAAAAACTCTGAGAGTAAAAATTGCCATGAAAAGCTTCTCAAAAAAAAAATCTGTCGTTCGGAGTCGACTTTAAACTGTAGGTCCCGCCACTCATGTATAAAATTAACGCACACAACTTGAGTGGTGTGAGAAGCTAGGTCTATAATCCTGACTGAAGGGTTGTAATGGCCAATTATGTATGTGTGATTAAGTCTGAATGGAACTGTGTATGGAGACGTTATTTCGGATTCGATTGTTACAGTGCACTTCAAAAGGCTTTTTGACCATTATGGAATCCTCCAGGCTGACCATTCTTAGTGCAGTGATAATTATGAAATTTCCGGCAGCAACCAATCTCTCACCAAGCTGACAAAGCTGTACAACGTTCATCTAATGTGGGTACCATAATACTTTTAGGTACTCAGGAAAACTGCAGGCCTGCGAAGAGATTTTGCTTATCCGCAAATTACTTTTGATAGATCTGTTGTAGGTCGATTGAAGAGGAAGATACTTCTCTCATTTGGCTTAAACTTACTCGATACCCTGATAGAGAAATGTCTATTCAATCATTAAATACATTAAACTTTCAAGCTGGCCATGAGCTTGATTCTAAAGAAGTCAGTCTTCAATAAAAAGACCGGTTAAGCAAGACTTGTCCATTGCTTTTGGGGAATCACTGATGGAATCTGTTTTTTCTTGTTTTTAAATGTTTTTTTTTTCAATCTTATTTACAGAGCTATACAGATGAGGATCATTCTTTAGCTAGTGTACGTCCCCATTTATATCATTCATTGGATAGATTCTTTGGCGATTGCTTCGACCAAAAGCGTATGCTTCATAAAAACTAATAGACAAAGAAAAAAATGATTTTTTTTTTTTATATTTTCATAAGAAATAGATTAAAAAAAATTAGCGTCAAAGTAAAAAAATTTTAACAACAAAACTAAATAAATTAAATTATACAATATAACATAAAATTAAAAATAAAACAATTGCCATTAGCTTGAAAATTTAACACAAATTAAACAAAATTTATTAAAAATATTTATATTTATTGTACTTATACATACAATATACATATTTAAATTTAAATGTAACGGACGTATATTAGTTAAACAAAAGCATTTAAATTGTTAAACATTTTATAAATTAAACAGATAAAATTATTAAAAAAAACGACCGAAAAAATTTAATCAAAAAAATAATCCAACCGGCATTTGTAGAGTTTCTTATTAGAAACAATAACGTTTAAAAAATTACAATTAAAGACAAATTAAAAATTAAATTCCAG
The DNA here is from genome assembly GCA_930367235.1 of Sarcophaga rosellei. Classification (NCBI taxonomy): domain Eukaryota; kingdom Metazoa; phylum Arthropoda; class Insecta; order Diptera; family Sarcophagidae; genus Sarcophaga; species Sarcophaga rosellei. Next base: position 4,640,407 of record OV884020.1, on the reverse strand, counting down.
CTTAAAGAAAAGAAAAAAACAATAATTAAATTAAATTAAAAATAAAAACATAATAAATAACTCCTCAAAGTAGTTGGGTGCCTAAAGAAAAATTAGTTTTTTATTGAAAAACAAAAAATATTAAATTTAAAAGAAAAGAATGTTTAAATTAAATTAAACAATTTTATAAAAACATATTTAACGACCATAGTAAATAAATAAATCAATAAATTAATTATTTAAATATTAAATTAAAAATATTTTTGCAACAATATTATAACGGTAGTCGAATAAAGTAATTTTCTTGTAGATAAAATTAAAAACAAAAAAATAAATTAATTTTTTATTAAAACAAAAATAAAATATAAAATAAAATCGTAACGCTAATAAAACAAAATAGGCTTCCAATTAACGCAATAATATACTCATTCGTATAGTTAATAATATCAGATAATTTTGTCAATTTAAAAAAAAAAAATGTTTAAACAATTTATTACAAAAGAAAGAAAAATTTAATCTAACATTCATTAAATTTAAGAAATTATCTTTTTAAAATCCAATTTGTGAAATGTATTTATTTTATATTTAAAACAAAGAAAAGGAAAATGCTTTTGTTTTTTTTTATTATTTTAGATTTAAGTACAGATTTTAATGTAATTATAGTACATATTTGATCTTGACTATTATCATTAAAATTATTTTTAATTTTCCTAATAATGCCACGATAACAATTTTTGGCATCAAAATTATTTGTAATTTAAACATTTTTAAATACTTTTTTTTATAATTTTCTTTCGTAAAATTAAATTTTTCAAAAACAAACATTAAATACACAAACAAAATTTTCCCTAATTTTTGTAAAAATAATTTTAAAAAAATAAATTTTTTATTTAAATATTACATTAAAAACAATGTCATCAAGAATAGTTTAATAAGCCTGTGAATATGTGAATACAAGACAAAAAAACTGCTATAAATTCATTCAAACTCAGCTCTAACATCTCTAAAGCAAGTATGAAAAAAATAATATTTCTCTCAACAAACTTCTATCAAAAGCTATGTGATTAACAAATTAACATCAAAAATCTCCTCAAATCTGCAGTTCAGTATAAATATGAAACTGTAGTACCAGCTATACTTATGGACAATAATGGATAATTTAATACACACTCAACATAAATGGTATAAAAAGCAAGGCGAAACGAAACGAAAGGGTGATGTAATGGCAAATAATGTATGCATGTATGAATATGTAAGTGAAACTTTCAATTTTCAATTACTGTTACTTAAAAATTTTTATTTAACGATCATATTCCATAGAAAAATATCGACAATTGCAAATTTTCTAAAAATAAGTTATCGGGAAACATTTTAATAGATTGACCAAAAATTTTCTAAAGAAAATTATCAAGAAATGTGTAGCTAAATTAGTATAAAAATTTTCGATAACTATAAACTTTCCAAAGAAAATTATCGATAACTATAAATTTTCCACAGACAATTATCTATCTATCTAATGAAATGTAGAACTAACTGTATTTTCTATAAAAATTATCGTTTATGATTATTAAAAAATTTCGATAACTAAAAATTATCGTTTATGTTTATTAAAAAAATATCGATAACTGCGTAGTTTCTAACGTAAAAATAATGATAACTGACGTGTTTTATAGAATATTCTAAATCACAGTGAATTTTTTATAAAAATTGTCGATAATCGTGTATTTTGAAGTGAAAAATATTGATAAGTGATTAGTTTATCTAAAAAAAATTTAAAAAGGCTGTGAATTTTCTGTGGACAATTGTCGATAACTAAATTTTCTGTAGAATATGATCGATGACTCTGAGTTTTTTGTAGAAAATTATCGATAACTCTGAATTTTCTACATAATTTATCAATAACTATGAATTTTCTACAAAAGATTATCGAATATAAATAATAAATACTTTCTTTACAGAGTTATCGATAATTGTAAAGTTTTTGTAGAAAGTTATCGATAACAGACGATAACTTCTTTATGGAATATTTTAAATGGATGTGAATTTTCTGTAAAAAATTATCGATAACTGTAAATTTTCTGTAGAAAATTAACGATAACTACATAATACAAATAATGAATTTTTTGTGGATCGATAACAATGAACTTTCTACAGAAAATTATAGATATTTGGTAAATTTTCTATAGAAAATTATCGATAACTCTGTAGCTCATGCATAAAATTATATATAACTTACAATTTTGTATAGAAAATCACTGTTCTATCAAGAAATTTCGATAACTGAGTATTTTCTAATGAAAATTATCGATAAATAACTGCTTTATAGAATATTTAAAATAACGTCACCATTGATGCTCTAACAACAATTCTTTCTATAGGAAGTTTGAATTTTATACCAACTTTTTTGTCTTCTAACAGTCCACAACTTATTCGATTATGTCTGGAATAGTGTCTTTCAAAAATATTGGGGTCTTGTACTTACAAATGCTACGCAGTGACATAAAATTTGAAATTTGTTGTCATAATGCGTTTCGTTTTTTATTGAGAATTTCTCCTTGAAAAAAAAAATCCCACATAAAATTATTGCTATTGTTCGATAGCAATTTTTAGAAGACCATCGTATCTGTATAGGTAATCTAATCATCAAATTTCATTGGAACCTTAGGCCGTGTGTATAGGACTTTGTCTATTGCTATAAGGAGCAGTACGTTTAGAGATTACTCTGTTTCTTCGAGGTCCTTTGTTTGTCTGCAAGATACCTTAGATTTTCTTCATTTTTATAACCCTTGGCTATATAGTCATTATATAGTTTTCGTTGTGAGTGTCCGATCAGTTTATATGTCCTTATTTATATTACTTTGGCCGGTTTTAGGCCATGCACTTCTTAGAATTTCTCACAATGTTTTATTGGTAGACAGTCGTAGGTTTTATTTTACAGGTTCATTTACCTGCTAAAGTTTCAGAAGGGTATGATAATATGCTTTTCACACATGGTTTATATACATATGTATGTATAGTACAGTGGGTCACAGATTATTTCAAACAGGCACATTTAAGAACATAATAAATTTCATAAAATTTTGAAGTGAAATATTAATTTTAATTGTGATAAATAAAAAGGAGCACTTAACAAGCATTATAAACAATTCAAATATCTTGAATTATGAATTATTTAACACATAGACCATTACAAGACTCACTGGCTTTTAAGAAAACTTTTGATTTTTTATTTTTTTTTTCTCTTGTTTTAATAACCAATTAAAATTAATTTCCATTTAAAGGAAAACATTTTTATTTGTTTTTCTTTTTTAATATTTTTATATTTAATAATTTTTCTTTATTAAAACAAGAATGTTTTTATTACATAAATTTAGTAAAAAAAAAGAAAACATACTTTAAGATTAAGTGAAGAACGAAAAAAAAACAAAAAAAATCTTTGTAAACTTGTTATAGAAAATTGTTATATTTTTATTCTGTTATAGTTTAAGTGCATTAAAAATAAATAATTTATAATAAAAAAGAAAAACAAAAACAAAAAAACAAAATCAAAAAGAATTTAAAACCAACAAACAATAAATAAATAAAGATTTAAAGAAAACCAAAACAAAAACAAATAAATGAGAAAATAAAAATTGAAATAGAATTTAATTGTTGGAAAAATATGTGAAACTATTGATTTCCAACTGCCTCAATTCAAAATGCATTGTTGAACTGTTGTGTTCCCAAACGAAGGAGTTTTCTTTTTTCCTTTTTTCTTAAGGCTTTTCTTGAAGATATTCTGTATCTGAAAGTTATGTTAAGGAAAGAGAAACTGAACTTTGGTTGTAGATTTTCTATCGAGACACTAATACCTGCTTTCATTCTCCATCTGATATATACGGACGTAATCTGTTGCGTTGTGATCTCAGGTATTAGTGACTTGCCAATGTTCGGCTTCCTTTATTTATACAATTCTCTACAGGAAGAAACTCCTACTAATTGTTTAGCCACATGTATCTACTCAATTTGCATACCAGAAAATCCCAGAAGTCTGATCTCCACGTCACCAATAAAATCTACTGCAAATGGATTCCTCTCCAGACTCACAATCGAAGCATTATTTGGAAGTGTAAGTCTCTACATTACATCTCTACACAATGTTGGTTCAATTATAGACGCCTTTAGTAATTACGCCCAGTTCCTACCCGGGTAACCAAAACCTTGCGCTTCGGTAGACGATGTATTCAGCCTCTCCCGAACTTTCCCATCTATGTACATACATATGTAAATGGAATAAGGTAATGGTGTCATGTTTCATATTTTAAATACGTTTTCAGATTGTTTTTTAACTGCCTTTAAATTTGTTTTTAATTTCATATTGAAGTCCTTTGAAATAAATATTTATTTTTAAAGAAATGAACGCACACACACAGAGAACTTTATATCCTTTTCTATTTTTATTATATTTCACATGTCGTTGTCCTTTTTGTTTTTGTGTTTGTTTCTCTTTCTTTTTTCTTTCTCTTTGTTAAACAAATATTACAATTCCAAGAATATTTTTACGTTCAGTTACATTTCAGGAAGGACTCTCTCTCTCTCCCTCGTTCTCTCTCTCTCTCTTGTTGTAACGCATAAAAATATAAAAAAAAATAAAATAAAACGAATGAAATGAAATAAAAAGTCAAATAGTTTAACAAAAAGGAGGTCGTTCGTCGTCATCATCATCATCATTGAATGTGATGTGAAGTGGTATGACGGTGGTGGCTGTGGCTGTGGGTTGTTTCAGACTATGTCTGGCTGCAGGTCGGTTCCTTTCTTTTTTCTTGTTTTTTTCCTTTTTTTTATCATCACATCTGCCCGACAAGTCTGTACAAAAGTACACACCCATACATATTCACACAATAAGTGTGTTGTTGACAAAAGCACTGCATGTGAATGATGCCGTTCAGTTTGACTTTGATGATGCAGATGCAAATGATAACGAAGATGATGATTCTGATGATGATACTAAAGGGGGGTGATATTCTCGTACTTCATTCCATTCAAATTGAAGTAAAAGTTCTTCAATAACTGTAAGAGAAGTCAGGAAAACAAATGTAAACATGTTTTTACAAACAAATGCCGCAAATGAAGTGACAGACAGACAGCCATTCATAAGGAGAGAAGAAATTGTTAGAAAAAATTAAATGAAAATTAATTACAAAAAGGAAAATGAAAAACAATTTATTTATATAATAACAAATTAAAACAAAAGAAATATTTAAAGTATTTTAAAATATTTTAAAAATAAAAAAGAATTTGGAAAATATCATACAAACCTTCCCAATCTAAATGAGATAATGTGTGTTCCTGGATATTTAAAATATTATTATCATTACCAATAGAGAATTGTGATGTATAAGTGCAACTCCTGCAGCATATAAGCCCCTCAAGCGTCCACTGCAATCAGTTGTTCCCCAAATAGGAAAAGACAGGTCGAATATGCCACGTGTACCCATTCAATTTGCAAGCCAAAAAATCCCAAAAGTCTATTAACTACGTGACCACCAATAAAGTCTGCTGTGAATTGATCCATCTCCAGACCATCAGCAACTATGTACATTGACATCGGAACCGTGTAAACCACAATATTTTTCGCCGCATTGAATTGTTGCCACAAACATCTCCAAAGTGTAAGCAAAGCTCAAAGAATAGCATGCAATCTTGGACTTGAGCAGAATATGGGACAACACGAGATGCTGTCAGGCCTAGACGATACCTAACAGCTGTTCTGCTTAGAACATTGCGACTAAAGTCATCGCAGAGGGACCCGAAATAACATGACATTAGATTGGAGTGATACTAGATTGGTGCTATGTTTAGATTAATGGAGGCATAGTTTGTTTTCTGAAGTCGCCGTGGTCTACTAGACCAGGTAGTGTGTTGGCTTATTAGACGAAAGGCCCGAGTTCGAATCCCAGGTCAGACATCAAAACGAAAATATGAAAATATTTCTTCGGCGACTTCCTCTCAGCAGATTTCTGGCAAAAACTCTGAGAGTAAAAATTGCCATGAAAAGCTTCTCAAAAAATCTGTCGTTCGGAGTCGACTTTAAACTGTAGGTCCCGCCACTCATGTATAAAATTAACGCACACAATATGAGTGGTGTTGAGAAGCTAGGCCGTAATCCTGACTGAAGGGTTGTAATGGCCAACTATGTATGTATGTATGTATGCATAGTTTGTTTTCTACTTCTATTATGTTTAGTGTCGTCTGAATAGCAGTTGTACCGGCTGACGTCTATTAAATACCAATTTTTTGACATCCATCTAATGTCCAACGTCCTACTGAAGCAACAGCATAACTATGCTCCTATACAGCCAGTTTATCATTTCATTTTCGGATTGAGACAACTATTTAAAACCAATCAAGCCAACATCAGGCCTTGTTTCCATTTCAGGATTTCTAGTTAAATACTGTAGTATGAATTGGGTATCCAAGTATTACCAACAAAGTTTGAAGACTTTGACTTCCTGGTCTTTTGCTGATGTTTATAATGAATACGTTCGTCTACTCTTAAGAGACTTGATTCATAAGCTAAAAACCAAGTTTATAAAAGAAAAAGAAACGAAAAAAATCCTGACAAACAAAACATTGTTGAAAAATTATTATTGAAAATCGAATATTGAAAGTTTTGCCAAGTGCCTACGCTCACCCACCCACAGCAGAACAACCACAAATTTGCCACAAAATAAAACATTTTCTTCCAATTTTTTCCATTTCTTTTAACTATGAATTGAACATGAATTGTTGTTTGATTTCCTATTTTCCTGCTGCTGTTTCTTTTGAATGGTACAGCTCTCCACAGAGTATCATCTGCTAAAACAAGAGAGAGAGAGAGAGAAAAACCAATCACTGACAGAGGAAATGAATTAAAACGGAAATAATGCGTTAAAGAACGAATGAAACAACTAAATGAGCATTGCAATGAGCACTGAGGTGATAATGCTGAGGTCAGTGCTTTTGTATTTAGAGAAATCAGCAACAAATTTATGAAAAAAATCAGAAGAAAAAGGTAAGAAAATCAAAACACGCGCCTAAATATGTAGTCAATTAAATAGAAGGTCAAGTTGAGCAAAAACCAATGATGTAGAAGAAAAAAGAAAAATTTAAGCAATTCGCCACACTTTTAATTGATTTTGAAAAAACATCCTTCATCTTTCTTCTAAGGAGAGAGAGAATGATGTGCAGGCAATGGGCACTTTTTAGCTGATGGTTTGCACCTCATCATCATTTCTCAATAACATACACAGCAGTTAGGAATGAAGAGCTTTCCACAACCAGACTCTAATTGATTTGCATATCCTATCTCGCCCGAACTGTCCTCCCATATTCTGAATGTCTTTTCTCCGCTATTAAGAAAGGGACTTCTGTATCCAACCACCAACTTTGAGAGATGTGTATTGTATACGAATCTAGGCGATAATTACAGCATATCACAGACTCTGCAAGCAATAGGATCAGTTCGATATAATATGCGAATAATTCGTACTTCATAAGAGCCTTTGAAACGGATCGAGTCAGCCAGCTCATAGCAATTTCTCTGCGGGAACAAGATGGCTGTTGTCTCAGCTAAATGGTGTCCTTTCTCGATTGATGTTGTGCTTGTTAGTCCTGATCTTGTGGACTCATCAGGATATGGAAGTGAGAGAGGAGCACTGGCAGATAGACCGAACTTGTCAGTGTGATGTCATTTAACTGACGGTGATCTAAGATATATCGTAGCAAGATTTCTGCAGAGCATGTGGAAACGACTGCCCGCCACTTGGTGAAAGAAGATTGAATACCTTGAAAAGGGGATTTAAACTCTGCTAAGTTTTATTGTGAAATTTTTGTCCATCTAAGAGTATGTATTCAATGTCATACAGCTAATTCCTCCACTTGTTTCTGTTTCAAATTTTAATTCTTTTAACATATTTCTTTTCCTTTTCCAGGGTGAAGACAATGGGCACCTTAATTGCTATGTGGTATAAATGCATCCCTTTCCCTGTTGTTTTTAGTGCCGATGGATGCTTTACATCGCTCTATGCAAACCTATCAAATGGCCATGGTATTGTTATTCTAATCTTATGACTCGATTACCTGCCAGGAAATGCAAACTAATTTACAACTAAACACCGAAACATTGCAATAACATATGCAATCATTATTGGAATCATCGGACATATATGGAATCTAGACGGCAAAAATCGAATTAAATTTAGATTATACAAACAAACGTACAAAATTTAAAATGACATCAACTTTACAAAAGGAAACACCACCAGAGGTATGCTCCCAATTAAACTAGAAACTAAAACAAGTATGTATGTATGTATGTATGGTTTTTCTATTTTTCTCATCCTTCCAGAAGGAGCATACGATAAATGCTGTAAATGAAGATCTCAAACTATACTTACAGGCAAGCTGCAATAGAGCGTATAATGAAATCACCAAACAGGATCAGCTGGTTCTAGAATGATAATGTTGCCATCTACCCTTAAATGTAAACAGCAGCTTAATTCTGATGCCCTTGCTGAGTTCAGCAGGTGAGTTTTATATAAAAATGTTTAATGATTTATGGTAGTTTGCTTAGTTAACAAGTGGGCCAGACGGTGTGAAACTTGATATCTCCGACATGTTATAGGTTATTAGGTATTCCGATTGTATCGATTAATTTCAATATTGTTTGTCACTTGTTTTACGAGAAGACTTCATTTAGTTGTCGGCAAGACGGTACGGGCAATATTGCTAGGCTCTGCTGGATGAACACGTACGGACTCACTTCTGGCCTTAAATCATAGGGCCATCCATCGCTTAATAACGATTCTTACGACGAGCCACAGACTTAATTTAGTTGTCGGCAAGACGGTACGGGCAATACTGCTAGGCTCTGCTGGATGAACACGTACGGACTCACTTCTGGCCCTAAATCATAGGGCCATCCATCGCTTAATAACGATTCTTACGACGAGCCACTGTCCTTTTGGTTCGAATGCCGAAAGGCTTGGCATTCTGACAAATTCCTATTGCAGGAGGAATAGGCTGGTTTTCACCTCATATGTTAGTGCCCTGATCTTGCCATAGCGAGACGGAGGTTTCGGTCCCCTCATTTTCTAATGTCTTTGACCGGGTTCTCTAATATAAGGTCAGCTGCAATAGCAAGATTTATTTTGGATTCGACATGGTTTCCTCTAGGGCCTAAATGCTGGCCTTATTCAATCTTTAGGCTCTTATAGGCAGCTTTTTTCTTTAAAATTTGTTTTGTTTTTAAATATTGTCAGACTGTGATAACTTATTGATTTCTTTATTTTGCTAAAAGTGTTACAATATTGCTCTCTCTCTCTCTTTGCCTCCCTTGGCCATGGGGCAAATGCATACCCTCGAAGAAACACGCAAGGCTGCGCATAAGATTTGTTACCCTGACTTTACGAGAAAAGCAAAAAAAACAAAACAAACAAACTCGTATTTCATTCTCTTGAAAACAAAAAAAAAGGAAAACAAAAGCGATGCTTTTTATTTCTTATTATTATAATGCCTTCTGTTAACAGTAGTTGTTGTTATTGTTGTTCGTACTACATTAAATAGTTGTTGTTATTGTAGTAGTTGCATTTTAAAGACAAGTTGTTTAAAGCCCTTGATTTTATAGCCAGCCAGCAACAGCTTTTAAGCTGCTGCTGCTACTGCTATTGCTGTTGCAACACTATCAAGCAAGTGTAAACAGAAGGAGAACAACAACACATGAATACTATATAAAGATGACAACAACACTTTGTACATATGCATACATGTGTATACATACATACATACATACATATGTATGTAGATATGTATATAAAATAAAAACATTTCTTTGTTTTACCTTTAAAAATAACAACAACAACAATAAACATACAATATTAAATGGTGGCTTTTTATATCAATTCTTTAGATTTTTATGTTCTTTATACATACATGCCTCATGTCTCATGCTGCAAGCAATAGTACAAGCAGAGCGTATGAGCAATTTTTTTAAATATATTTTTATATACATTATGCACACTGTTTTGATTATCGTGTGGAGAGCATTCATTACCTTAAGTAGGTAGGTTTGTGAACATGATCTAGTTCAATTATTTTAAATTCATTCTAAAAAAGAGAGGATAGTGAAGGTGATACAATGGAGAAAGGGGAAAGGGGAAAGGCACCTCTCAAACCAGCTCAAACTACTCAGGAATCTCTGGAGAGCCTTTATGTCGGCTCTCCAAAGCAGAGAATCCAAGGTCCTCAACATCATCCTACTAAGGGCTGGATGGACAGTTGCAGAGAAGGTATTCTCCAACTCCTGCTCATCACAATATACATACATACATACATAATTGGCCATTACAACCCTTCAGTCAGTTCAGGATTACGGCCGAGCTTCTCACACCACTCATGTTTTGTGCCTTAATTTTATACTTGAGTGGCGGGACCTACAGTTTAACGTCGACTCCGATCGATAGATTATTTTGAGAAACCTTTTCATGGCAGGTTTTACTTACTCTCAGAGTTTTTGCCAGAAATCTGCTGAGAGGAAGTAGCCGAAGAAATATTTTCATATTTTCGTTTTGATGTCTGACCTGGGATCCGACCCCGGGCTTTACGTCTAATAAGCGAACACAATACCTACTAGACTACGGCAACATTACAAAATGTCCTTCAGTAAATCGCATGGCCATTCAACGCACAATAGCTATTCGTATGAGGCACAAACCTTTTGGAAGATATGCCGAAAGACCCGGTATTCCGGCTAGTGACTCGGTATTCCGGCTAATGACTCCTCTGCAAGAGCTGAGGAAGGAGGGAAAGAGTGTCTTTCACCTCATGTATGAGTGCCTTGCTCTTGTTGTAAAGAGGCAAGGTTTCTGACCTCTCTCACTTTCGGGCAACTTTGACCGAGTTCAGTTGCAATACGTTCGTAATTGGCCATTACAACCCTTCAGTCAGAATTAGGGCCTAGCTTCTCACACCACTCATGTCGTGTGCCTTAATTTTATACTTGAGTGGCGGGACCTACAGTTTAACGTCGACTCCGAACGACAGATTTTTTTGAGAAACTTTTTCATGGCAGGTTTATTTACTCTCAGAGTTTTTGCCAGAAATCTGCTGAGAGGAAGTCGCCGAAGAAATATTTTTTTCATATTTCGTTTTGATGTCTGGGCTGGGATCCGACCCCGGGCTTTACGTCTAATAAGCGAACACAATACCTACTAGACTACAGCGACATTACAATATACCCTTCAGTAAATCGCATGGCCATTCAACGCACAATAGCTATTCTTATAAGGCACAAACCTTTTGGAAGATATGTATGCCGAAAGACCCGGTATTCCGGCTAGTGACACAGTATTCCGGCTAATGAGTTTTGCTGAGCTGAGGAAGAAGGAAAATAATGTATTTCACCTTATGCGTCATCGCCTTGCTCTTGTCATAAAGAGACAAGGTTTCCGACCTCTCTCACTTTCTGGCATCTTTGATCGAATTCAGTTGCACCAACAAAATTTATTTTTTACTCGGTATAGTTTGCCCTACGGAATGGTTGTCGCCCATGTTGAATTGATTATAATAATACAACGGACCTAAATGCTGGCCTAAGTGGAGGTCCGCCGCCCTAAAATTTGTTAAATGCTTCAGTGAATTGTGAATCCCTCACTCCCTTATGCTTTGGAAGATTGTTCCTTTACAGAGCCCATGTATATTGATTTCAAGATATCACTCGAATAAGCTTGACCATACTAATTGGTCTACTTATGCTGAGATAACTGGGTAATAAACTCACCGCGTGCCTGGCTTCCATAGACAATCACTCCCTATTAGATATGCCACTAAAGAGCTACTTTTTCCCTCTTCCTCTGTTTTATTTGAAATATTCCCTGACAAATATTTGCTTTCAAGCATTGCTTGATTAAAGAAAAGCTAAAGGGGAGGAAGAAAAACTCCTTTTGAATTACAAGGAAAAATTGTAGGCATGTTGCCAATATTTATTCATGTTTTTTTTTTATTATTTTTTTAATATTTTTTTCCTTTCATAAATTGTTTTTGTGTTGACAACATGAGTAAACTATAGACAGATAGTCACAGCCGTAGAGACTTTCTATATGTAAAGATTTCTCTTGTTTGTCTATAAGTTTACTGTTACAAACAATTTTTTGTTTTTTCTACACAATATTTTTTATTTATTTTGAATTTCTTTTTTTTTGTAAATATTTTTTAAATATTTTGTTTGTAAAAGAATAATAAGTCTTTGGTTTTAAACGAAAAAATCATCGTTTATTATCAATTTTGATTCCCACAGGCAGGCTTCCTGTGTTTGATTTAAAATGAGACTTTTCGAGTTCGAAAAATAGAAAATTTACGAAAAACATTCTTTTGTTTAACTAAACATTGAAAGAAATCTTTTCATATTTAAATTATTTAAAATTATAAAATAATTCTGCTTTAATTCATGTTTTAACAAACATAAGCCCGGTTATAGTTCTTCTTCTTTTCTACGAAAGTGCATTGTAAATCAAAACAGTGTTAGTAGACACCACTAAAATTCCTTAGTTTTCAACTCCTAGTATTAAGAAAGTTGTCGCCATAGTCTAGTGGATAGTTTGTTGGCCCCGGTTCAAACCACAGGCCAGACATCTCCAGCGAAACGAAATACGTATGGACAAGGAAACCATCATTACGACTTACAAGGCTATAGGACGGTCACTCCTCAATTATGCTGCTTCAATTTGGACATCATTCTTGAGTGAGACTCAATAGTGGGCACTACAAACGACACAGAATAACGCCCTGCGTATAGCCACCGGATATGTAAAGATGTCCAGTATCGATCACCTCTACGATGAGTCCAAAATGCTGACTGTTAGGACGCACAATGTGCTACTAACTAAACAGTAGCTCATAGCCTGCTACCTTCCTACCCATCCAAACCACCACATAGTTATGGACGATCCCCCTCCTCGCCGCATAAGACAAGACTTTACCATTTACAAATCCGACATTACACATCTTATACCCTCAATAGCGGACCCATTATCTGTGAGAGAGGCGCAAAGCGCCTTATACCAAACGACTGTCACGACGACCAGAGACGAGCTCAGCCACAACAGGGTCATAAATCAACACCCACCACCTATATCAGATTCTGAAAGGCAGCTACCAAGGTCTATGAGAACCATTCTGGCACAACTTAGATCAGGATGGTCAAACATCCTGAACAGTTACAGGGCCAGGATCATCACGGAAACCCAGGATACCTGCCCCTTATGCAACCTGGCACCACACGATACGGTGCATATCTTTAGCTGCGCAGTAAAACCGACAACCCTGCGACCCATAGATCTATGGCTGAACCCAAGGACAACTGCGAACTTCCGACTACATGACGTTGACAACACACTTACACAACCAACTACAAACTACCCCATCTCTTACCCATCCCATCCTCACCGAATAACAGAGCATACAACCAACTAAAGGCATGAATAAAACTAACCTTTTCATATCTTATATACAGGGAGAAGCTTCCGGAAGCAACAGCCGAACTGCTACAATAACAACAACGAAAAGATATTTCTTCGGCAACTTCCTCTCAGCAGGTTTCTGGCGAAAACCCTGAGAGTAAATAAGAATTGCCATGAAAAGTTTCTTAAAAAAATCTGTCATTTGGAGTTGCCTTTAAAGTGTAGGTCCCTCCATTCATGTATAAAATTAACACACACAACAGAAGTGATGTGAGAAGTTAGATCGTAATCCTAAATGAAGCGTTGGAATGGCCAATTATGTATGTATGTATAACGAAGATAGAGAAGGGCAAACCGCTGAACATTGTTTTGCGGCAAAAGATTTTTGATTACCCGACCGATAACGATTATTGATACGTTAAATGATCTATCTTCTGGGGATCATAGAAACATAACATGCACTTTTCACTTGCATCTGCCTTTCAAACTCAATATTTTAATAAGGCTTTAAGATTTCAATGTCACATCCTCTGTTTAGAGTTCCACGACTCGCAGCCAGACAAAAGTGTAGTCTTTAAACCCGAGTTAAAGATGGTGTTCGTGTCTGTGTTTGTACCTCCAATTTGAAGGCTAAAATCTCCAGGGATGTTGATCTTTTTATAGACAAGACAAGACTGTCTTACAGTCGAGTACAGCCTGTAATAACAACAACGCGAGAAAGTAACTTTGACTGCCACCAGCTTTAGGTGGAATTTGGTCGGCTAACATGGCCATCATGTTTGATGCGCCATCTCGCATTCGTAAACAATTTTTCCAAGAGTTCATGTCCAAGCCAATACAATCCGTACAGCCTACAAAGAACAAGGCTATCAAAAACTTGATCAAAATCTATAAAAACATGATAAAAAGTTCACATGAATCGTTTTCGGAATTAATTTTTAATGAGAAATTCTTTTCATTTGTTCTTGCAACCTGCTATTGCCAGTTGTTGTTGTTGTCGTTATATAAAATTGTCAACAACAGAATATAAACTCCCGTATTGTTGTCCCATTTATTGCGAATGGTTTGTTGGCAACTTTGTTGAGTGCAAACTCTCTCACAATTTATTTCACTGCTGATGCAACCAGCAAACAAACACTACAAGTACGAGTAACGAGTGAATGAAAAACTGTTTCAATAACTTTAAATTAATCATAATTCCTCTTCTTCTTCTTCTTGTTCTTCTGCAAATACTTTCTACTTTTCAAGAGAAACTCCGTTTGTGTTCATTTGTTGTCCTCCACCATTTATATTCCTGTTCGCATTTTATTTACGAAATGAAACTATTTTGTCCACTTCATTCATTTTTTCATTTTTTATCACGTTTTTTTTGTTGTTTTTTCTGCTTTACAAAAAAATCGAAAAAGTTCATGATTTTCATGACACTGTCCTGTTGGCGCCTCAGGATGTTGCAACACTTTTATGTGTCTTTTATGTTCGTAGTATTGTTGTTGTCGTTCGTTTTTTTGCTGTACCAGTTCAGGCTACTAAATAAAAATGAAAATAAAACCTTTGGAATTCATGTTCGAGAGTAGCAGAACGAACCACATTAACTGGTGGGCAAAGAAGTAGTAAATAAAAGTTTTAAGTTTTATTACCTTTACCCCTACAACGATGGTTGTTATATAAGGTTTGAATTCAGATTTTGTTATTTGATGTGTAGAAGTTGCTGGAGTACTGTGAACGTATGGTTTCTTTCCTTTAGTAGCAAATACGCCTCTAAACTTCTCTACCCGCTCTTATAGAAATTCACCATCTTTAGCGTAGAAACTCCTTTTTGCAAACTCTTCTGCTTCTAAATTTCTTTACCCGCTCTTATAGAAATTCACCATCTTTAGCGTAGAAACTCCTTTTTGCAAACTCTTCTGCTTCTAAACTTCTCTATCAGCTCTCTAGAAATCCACCATCATCAGCGTGGAAGCTCTCCTTTTCGCAAACTCTTCTGCTTCTAAACTTCTCTAACCGCTCCTATAGAAATCCACCATCATCAGCGTAGAAACTGCTTTTCGCAAACTCTTCTGCTTCTAAACTTCTCTACTCGCTTTCTAGAAATCCACCGTCTTAAGCGTAGAAACTCCTTTTTGCAAACTCTTCTGCTTCTAAACTTCTTTATCATCTCTCTAGAAATCCACCATCATTAGCGTAGAAGCTCTCCTTTTCTCAAACTCTTCTGCTTCTAAACTTCTCTAACCGCTCCTATAGAAATCTACCACAATTAGCGTAGAAACACCTTTTTGCAAACTCTTCTGCTTTTAAACTTCTCTATCAGCTCTCTAGAAATCCACCATCATTAGAGTAGAAGTTCTTAACTATCACATGCAAAAAGTTTGATTCAAAAATTCCCAGCCGTTCAAGAGTTATAAGCGTGATAGCTTAGAACTTCTACTCTCTGCTGACTGTAGAAGTTCGAAACTAGGCAAATATTTAAACGCTTATAACTTTTGAACCGCTTAGAATTTTAGGATGAAATTTGTTACACGTGATAGATTAGAACTTCTATTTTCTGCTTGATGTATTAGTTTCCTCAGAATGATGAAATAAATCATTGATAAATGGGTTTAAAATTTTCAAATTAAATTTTCACCTGTTTAGCTCACTACCTGTGGTAAACTAATACATCACACAGAAAGTAGAAGTTCTAAACTATCACGTGCAAAAAGTTTGATTCAAAAATTCCCAGCCGTTCAAGAGTTATGAGCGTGATAGCTTAGAACTTCTACTATCTGCTGACTGCAGAAGTTCGAAACTGGGCAAATATTTAAACGCTTATAACTTTTGAACCGCTTAGAATTTTAGGATGAAATTTTCTACACGTGATAGATTAGAACTTCTACTTTCTGTTGGATGTATTAGTTTCCTAAGAATAATGAAATAAATCATTGATAAATGGGTTTAAAATTTTCAAATAAAATTTTCACCTGTTTAGTTCACTACCTGTAGTAAACTAATACATCACACAGAAAGTAGAAGTTCTTAACTATCACGTGCAAAAAGTTTGATTCAAAAATTCCCAGCCGTTCAAGAGTTATAAGCGTTTAAAGAAATTAGTTTGCCAAAATACCCCTGCTACAGCATTCTGTTCGCCTGGTATTTTACAGAATTTTTAACATTTTCTAAAAATCAAAATGTAACAAACAACAACAAACAACTCCGTTAACATAGCAAAATAATTTCTTTAAACGCTTATAACTTTTGAACGGCTGGGAATTTTTGAAAGATTTTTTTTGCACCTGATAGATTAGAACTTCTACTTTCTGTTGCATAGTTAGTTTCCTAAGAATAATGAAAAAAATCATTGATAAATTGGTTTTAAATTTTCAAATTAAATTTTCACCTGTTTAGCTCACTACCTGTAGTAAACTAATACATCACACAGAAAGTAGAAGTTCTAAACTATCACGTGCAAAAAGTTTGATTCAAAAATTCCCCGCCGTTCAAGAGTTATAAGCGTTTAAAGAAATTAGTTTGCCAAAATACCCCTGCTACAGCATTCTGTTCGCCTGGTATTTTACAGAATTTTTAACATTTTCTAAAAATCAAAATGTAACAAACAACAACAAACAACTTCGTTAACATGGCAAAATAATTTCTTTAAACGCTTATAACTTTTGAACCGCTTAGAATTTTAGGATGAAATTTTTTGCACGTGATAGATTAGAACTTCTACTTTCTGTTGGATGTATTAGTTTCCTCAGAATGATGAAATAAATTATTGATAAATGGGTTTTAAGTTTTCAAATTAAATTTTCACCTGTTTAGTTCACTACCTGTAGTAAACTAATACATCACACAGAAAGTAGAAGTTCTAAACTATCACGTGCAAAAAGTTTGATTCAAAACTTTCCAGCCGTTCAAGAGTTATAAGCGTTTAAAGAAATTAGTTTGCCAAAATATCCCTGCTACAGCATTCTGTTCGCCTGGTATTTTACAGAATTTTTAACATTTTCTAAAAATCAAAATGTAACAAACAACAACAAACAACTTCGTTAACATGGCAAAATAATTTCTTTAAACGCTTGTAACTTTTGAACCGCTCGGAATTTTTGAATGAATTTTTTTGCACCTGATAGGTTAGAACTTCTACTTTCTGCTGACTGTATTAGTTTCCTAAGGATAATGAAATAAATCATTTATAAACGGGTTTAAAATTTTCAAATTAAATTTTCACCTGTTTAGCTCACTACCTGTAGTAAACTAATACATCATACAGAAAGTAGAAGTTCTAAGCTATCACATGCAAAAAGTTTGATTCAAAAATTTCCAGCCGTTCAAGAGTTATAAGCGTGATAGCTTAGAACTTCTACTCTCTGCTGACTATAGAAGTTCGAAACTAGGCAAATTTTTAAACGCTTATAACTTTTGAACCGCTTAGAATTTTAAGATGAAATTTTTTGCACGTGATAGATTAGAACTTCTACTTTCTGTTGCATAGTTAGTTTCCTAAGAATGATGAAGAAAATCATGGATAAATGGGTTTATAATTTCCATATTAAATTTTCACCTGTTTAGCTCCCTACCTGTAGTAAACTAATACATCACACAGAAAGTAGAAGTTCTTAACTATCACATGCAAAAAGTTTGATTCAAAAATTTCCAGCCGTTCAAAAGTTATAAGCGTTTAAAGAAATTAGTTTGCCAAAATACCCCTGCTACAGCATTCTGTTCGCCTGGTATTTTACAGAATTTTTAACATTTTCTAAAAACCAAAATGTAACAAACAACAACAAACAACTTCGTTAACATGGCAAAATAATTTCTTTAAACGCTTATAACTTTTGAACGGCTGGGAATTTTTGAATGAAATTTTTTGCACCTGATAGCTTAGAACTTCTACTTTCTACTGACTGTATTAGTTTCCTAAGAATAATGAAATAAATCATTGATAATGCGATTAATTTTCTTTAATTCTTTATTTTTAACAAAATTTTAACATTTTCTTTATCTTCCTTTTAGGTCTTCCCGTAATCATCGCATATTTTTACTTGGTACTCATCTATCTCGTAGATCACATCCATTTGGAGACGATTGGGGCCAGTGGAACGTTTTTCAGTTGCACCAATCATATGTGGAATTCTCTTGCTGCAATTCCTTTCAACCTCCTCAACCTATTTTCCTGAACCCAGCGCATTAACCGGCGTTTAAAGAGGCCTACATCATTCCCCCATTATTACTTGTACACAATAAAATAGATGCACTCTCGATCTGTTGTAAAAAACCAATAAATTGTCATATAATTATTAATAAAACACTTTAAATATGTTTTTTTATCAATATTATTTATTATTTATTTAACTTTATATAATTTTAATTATTTAAGTTTTGAATTTTAAATAAAAATACCTTCAGAAAAAAATTTAATTGAAATAACCTCATTTTTTTATTTCTTTCAAGTGGGAAATTAAAATCGTACGTGAAAACGCAACTTTCAACTTTGCTTGAAAATTTTGTCAACTCGCACAAATTGAAATCCTGGTTAAAGTATCAGGCGCACAGAAATGCTAGTAGGTGACAACAGGGTGATCACAATAATCTCGGTTTCTTTTACTCCTTAGAGTATGCTCTATGTTTTTAAATCCAATTTAATGTAGTGACCATCCTGTTGTCGGTTTGTTAATAACCGGGTGTTCAAGTTTCATATTATGAATCCCTAAAGTATACTAGAATTTTTGCAAAATATTTTTCCGAGACCCGAAAAATTTTATTGTGATCACCCTGTTGTCACCTACTAGCATTTCTGTGCGCCTGATACTTTAACCAGGATTTCAATTTGTGCGAGTTGACAAAATTTTCAAGCAAAGTTGAAAGTTGCGTTTTCACGTACGATTTTTATTTCCCACTTGAAAGAAATAAAAAAATGAGGTTATTTCAATTTCTAGTATATTTTATTTAAAATTTAAGAAGTAAACAATTGAAATTAATAAAATTAAATAAATAATAAATAATGGTGGCAAGTATATTTTATTTAAAACGTAAACAATTAAATTTAAAAAAATTAAATAAATAATACATAAATAATATTGATAAAAACTAACATAATTGAAGTGTTTTTATTTAATAATTATTTGACAATTTATGTTTTTATTTTATTGTGCACAAGTAGTAGCACTGGGTGAATTATGATGACGTCTGTCTATAAAAGCCAATTAGTGCTCCGGGTCCAGGAAAATAGTTTATGTTAAAGAGGTGATGAGAGGGACGTTGATTGCAGGAATGCACATATGATTGGTACAGCTGAAAAGCGTTCCACTGGCCCCAATCGTCTCCAAATGGATGTGATCTACGCGATAGATGAGTACCAAGTAGAAGTATATGATGATTTCGGTAAAACCTTTAAAGAAAAATAAACAGAAAATTAAAATTTCGTTAAAAAATAAAGAAAGAATTAAAGAAAATTAATCTTAGGAACGTAATACAGTCAGCAGAAAGTAGAAGTTCTAAGCTATCAGGTGCAAAAAAAATCATTCAAAAATTCCAAGCGGTTCAAAAGTTATAAGCGTTTAAAGAAATTATTTTGCCATATTAACGGAGTTATTGTTGTTTGTAACATTTTGATTTTTAGAAAATGTCAAAAATTCTGTAAAATACCAGGCGAACAGAATGCTGTAGCAGGTGTATTTTCGCCAACTAATTTCTTTAAACGCTTATAACTCTTGAACGGCTGGGAATTTTTGAATCAACCTTTTTGCATGTGATAGCTTAGAACTTCTACTTTCTGTGTGATGTATTAGTTTACTACAGGTAGTGAACTAAACAGGTGAAAATTGTATTTGAAAATTTTAAACCAATTTATCCATCATTTTTTTCATTATTCTTAGGAAACTAACTTGTAACAGAAAGTAGAAGTTCTAATCTATCACGTGTAGAAAATTTCATCCTAAAATTCTAAGCGGTTCAAAAGTTATAAGCGTTTAAAAATTTGCCTAGTTTCGAACTTCTACAGTCAGCAGAGAGTAGAAGTTCCAAGCTATCACGCTTATAACTTTTGAACGGCTGGGAATTTTTGAATCAAACTTTTTGCATGTGATAGTTAAGAACTTCTATTTTCTGTATGATGTATTAGTTTACTAAAGGTAGTGAACAAAACAGGTGAAAATTAAATTTGGAAATTTTAAGCCCATTTATCAATGATTTATTTCACTATTCTTAGGAAACTAATACAGCCAGCAGAAAGTAGAAGTTCTAAGCTATCAGGTGCAAAAAGTTTCATTCAAAAATTCCCAGCCCTTCAAAAGTTATAAGCGTTTAAAGAAATTAGTTTGCCATGTTAACGGAGTTGTTTGTTGTTGTTTGTTTTATTTTGGTTTTTAGAAAATGTTAAAAATTCTGTAAAATACCAGGCGAACAGAATGCTGTAGCAGGGGTATTTTGGCAAACTAATTTCTTTAAACGCTTATAACTCTTGAACGGCGGGGAATTTTTGAATCAAACTTTTTGCACGTGATAGTTTAGAACTTCTACTTTCTGTGTGATGTATTAGTTTACTACAGGTAGTGAGCTAAACAGGTGAAAATTTAATTTGAAAATTTAAAACCAATTTATCAATGATTTTTTTCATTATTCTTAGGAAACTAACTATGCAACAGAAAGTAGAAGTTCTGAGCTATCAGGTGCAAAAAATTTCGTCCCAAAATTCTAAGCGGTTCAAAAGTTATAAGCGTTTAAAAATTTGCCTAGTTTCGAACTTCTACAGTCAGCAGAGAGTAGAAGTTCTAAGCTATCACGCTTATAACTCTTGAACGGCTGGGAATTTTTTAATCAAACTTTTTGCACGTGATAGTTTAAAACTTCTACTTTCTGTGTGATGTATTAGTTTATTACAGGTAGTGAGCTAAGCAGGTGAAAATTTAATTTGGAAATTTTAAACCCATTTATCAATGATTTATTTCATTAATCTTAGGAAACTAATACATCTAACAGAAAGTAGAAGTTCTAAGCTATCAGGTGCAAAAAGTTTCATTCAAAAATTCCGAGCGGTTCAAAAGTTACAAGCGTTTAAAGAAATTATTTTGCTATGTTAACGAAGTTGTTTGTTGTTGTTTGTTACATTTTGGTTTTTAGAAAATGTTAAAAATTCTGTAAAATACCAGGCGAACAGAATGCTGTAGCAGGGATATTTTGGCAAACTAATTTCTTTAAACGCTTATAACTCTTGAACGGCTGGAAATTTTTGAATCAAACTTTTTGCATGTGATAGTTTAGAACTTCTACTATCTGTTTGATGTATTAGTTTATTACAGGTAGTGAGCTAAGCAGGTGAAAATTTAATTTGGAAATTTTAAACCCATTTAGCAATGATTTATTTCATTATTCTTAGGAAACTAATACAGTCAGCAGAAAGTAGAAGTTCTAATCTATCACGTGTAGAAAATTTCATCCTAAAATTCTAAGCGGTTCAAAAGTTATAAGCGTTTAAAAATTTGCCTAGTTTCGAACTTCTACAGTCAGCAGAGAGTAGAAGTTCTAAGCTATCACACTTATAACTCTTGAACGGCTGGAAATTTTTGAATCAAACTTGAAACAAACAAAGAGGCATTTTTTTCCAGCTCCTGTATGCATACACAAAATTATGTCGTAGGAGAAGGAAGCCCAATAGCTTCTGCTAGGCATATGATCTTACTCTTCAGTCAAGAATGGACTTTGGGAGCGTAAGCGGCTTTATCAAAAGTTCCGAATGGTTGCAGTGTCAAAGGATATGAAAAGACTTTGGTATCAGAATAGACCACACTTGGCCTAAGTGAGTATATCCTCTTTGACAACCACATTTACTTGCTTATGATGCCATAATGAACACATTCTTGTATATCTATCACATTCAGTAGAAGTATAGAGTGGCACTGTGCTAAGTATGGAGAATAATATGATTAAAACAAGTAGCAAAGAAAGCCTATATGCTCTTCTAAGTTGTGTCTTTGATTTGTTAACCTAACTGCCCGTCTATCTCTGTATATTTTAAACTTAGTTTATAGTCCAATCAACCATTAAGTTGATGACGACCTAAAAATACTCATTTATTTTAATAAATTCAACTAAACTTTCAACGCTTGAATTTCAAATATTCCGTCATTAAGTTTCTACTTACTTTTTAAAGGTTTCTTAAGGATTCCTTTGGTGACATTTGCCTTAAATGTTCAATTTGTGTGTGCCTGCATTACTGCCATTCTTTTCCTTTCAAATCCTTATAAGTACACAAGAACAAGAAAAGTCTGTCCTGTGAGAAAAATAGAACAAAAATGAATAAAGGCATGTAATAAAAATTTATTAGATTTTATATTTTACACTTACCACCCACCGCCCTCGTTCTATCAAAACATTTCGCCTAGCCACAGACAAAAATTTTATTACACCGTCATTAAATTTCATTTCCTTAAAGGCGGTTACTTTAATAAAGGCAATCGTCATGTACGTAGGAAGTAAAATTGCTACGACAGGAAGAATAAAAATCAAGGAAATTGGAAATTAAATTCTCTATTAAAAGAAGTTAATTTTTATTAATTTGAATTAGTTTTTGAAAAGAACTTTCTGGAGTTATTGCTGTATTAAATTTTGAATTTAAAGTCTTCAAATGTAGATTCAATTCCACATTGATTTCGATTTGCAAATAAATTATGAAAGATATTCATCGCCAAAGTTTTACGAGTCATTTATTTAAACTGTCCCTGTTAATAAAAAAAATAAAATAGAAGAGGAGAGTAGAGAGGGAGAGAGCAGAAAAAGAATAGAAAAATAACGATTTATTGTCGAAATGATTTCTGAAATCTTAATCACCGTTTGTCTATCATTGGCATTTCCCAAAGGTCTGGGAAAATGAATTTCTTTTTGTATGAGTGTGGGATTTTTCATTTCAAATGCTTCGCAGCCATTACATGAGTATGTCAGTATTACCTCCACATTCCTATACTCCTCCCCATTCGCATTTTTTGCATCATACTACATATTTCACTTACAATCGAAAATTTATGATTTTTGCAATAAATTATAGGGGAAGGTTGGCTAACAGCAGTATTACACTGTCCAAAGCATTTGCTTTTAGGGCTATATTTCTGACTGGTATTTCTCAATCAGCCCGATAGTTTCATAAAGAATATAGATTAGGTAAGATTGTGGAGCCCCTTAAAGGAAGTGAACCCACTTAGGCCAATTGTGATACCACAATCAATATTCTACGCGGAAATCAGACAACTGACACGTGAGTTGAAAGATAGACTTCTTCGTCCTCCTATTAAGAGCGTGTATTCCATTCAAATCACATTTGGCTGCCTACCCAAATCAACTTTGCCTAGATACATTCTATCAAAAAATTTTAGATGAGAATCCTTGGCCTCAGGTTCCTAAGTGCTGGGCAGAGAATATGTTCTGTGGTCTCTTTTGCTGTTTCTTTATTAAAGCGTTTGCGAAAGTTATTGTGAAGTATTTTCAGACTACAAGCGTGCATACCCGGCGGCCAGTATTCCAGATTTGTCTGGTGTCTCTGCAAATGAGTTGAATATTCCATCTTTCTTTTGCAAAATTTGCTAGGAATCAAATCATATCCAATACAATCCGTATCTTTGTCAATCGATGCCAGATATGAATCTAAAGGACTTTCTGGCCAAACACTACCGGCAATATTTAACTCTGGGCTAACGCCATTTCAATTGGTTCGTAGGCGGAATTAGAGATAGAGATCGGCAGAAATAGAAGGATGTGGTGCACTTGTCGTAAGTGCGCCTAACCTCTTGGTTTGATGCCATCTCACTGTGTCAGGACGTGATCAGCATGATCTTGTTTAACTGATAAAGGCAGCTCGAGTAGGATATGGTTCTGTGCCTAGCACGGGCACTTATTGAAGGCGTTTATTACGGGCTTATAAGCAATAATTTCCTATTTTCTTCGAGCAAATTGTGTGAATCCCAAATGAAATTGTGGTTTGTAGTTTCCGCGGTCCATTGTCCGATACAGTCAGGACTGCAATTGACTTAAATCCTTAAGACAGTTGGCTGAGGGGACGTTCAAACCCCCACCTTGCAACGACAACTGGACACCACATATTCTAGGTTATGAAATATTTATCAACACATTTGCTATTCAGCAGATTTACTGGAGCAAGTGACAGAGCCAAAGTAAATTCAAAACGTCAATTCCGGAGAGAGAGGAAAATGAAAATAATAGGTGCGTTTTGTAGCCAAGGAATACTTTCTTTGCTGGCTAGTGAAATATGACTTATGAGAATAGTTTTGAATTGCATTTTTCACAAATTTACTCAGCTTTTCCCATTGAGTTTCGTTTTCTTTTAATTTATTTTTTCCTTTTCTTTTATTTCTAAATAAAACGACCTAGAATAGGAGGCAATAAGGAACACTATTTAAAAATCATTGTTATTCTGTAATGTGCTCCAAATTTCTGCAGTCGAAAAAAAGAAAAAAATCCGAAATTTTTAAAAGATTTTGTTATTGTGGTTTCGTTTTTGGCTTTTTTGTATGTGGAACCATACTTCGTTACATTAAATTTGCAGTTTTTTTTTTCTTTTGCTTTGCCTGTTAAGGCTTTCTATGGCATTTTATACTCCAGTTACTTTACATGTCCTTACAAAGTACGTTTTCTTACAACATCCCTACCTCCCTCTCTCTCTCTCTCGCTCTCAACTGAACACTTTACATGAGTTGCTGTAATAGGCTTTCGTTGGAGGTGCTCTTGCTTTATTCATTTCGCAGGTTTAAGGGCAAAAAAATAGGCCTTTTCTGTGTATGTGATTGCTAACGGTGGGGGAGATGGAGTTGTGAGTGTGTGTGCATTAAATATGCATCACTTGTGTGTTTTTTCTATTCCGTCTTTTTTTTTTTGCGTATTTTATATGCTCTCTCTTATGCCTTATGAATGCATATGTTAAATTATTTCTAGTCATGCACTTTATTTTTAATGCATATTTTCTAAAGGAGTTTTTAATTTTTTTCTGCCTCCCTTTCTCTCTCTACTTCTCTTTTAGCACTTTACTTACCGCACAAACACAGATGCTGGTTAAAATATTCATTTGCACTTTATTTCGCCAACGCCCCTATCCCTCCAGTATAACAGGATTTGCATTCCATATTAGAAATTAAAATAAAAAATTCCAATGTTTTCAAGCAGAGTTATAAACCACAGGAGTTTTCTTTTTAGCTCACAAGTTATATTTTTCACACGTGAGATTAAAAAAGAAACGTTTTTAAACAAAAATTTTTACTTTTTAACATAAAAATTCCGGCGTTCGCGAAAATTAAAACAAATGGACGCCAGAAAGTTAGCTGTGGCCAGAAAGGAAACTAACATGGCAGAAGAGATCGACACAGATTGTGCAAAACAAAGCATAGATCAAAAATTACAAAGTTGCCAGACATAAAGTAAAGCTAGAATTAGCAAACATCGACGGAACGTATGTTCGCTTTCAAGGATCGTAAATAATATTGATAGCTAAATGTGTTATTAGTTAAAGTGTGCTTTTATTTAAATAAATAAAGATTTATTTATATTTATTTATTTTCAGAACTGCCGTATTCGCTATAATCCTTATCTTTTATAAGCCCCTTCTCCATATGGGAATACACCAACTGTTCCTATGTTCTTATCGTAATAAAAAATAATAATAAAAACATCATTTAAATATGTAAAATATATTTTATATATTTTTTTATTCACATTACAATGTTTAAAACATGTTTTTCTATTTTACATTATAAATTAATTTTTGTGTTTTTCTTACTTAATTTATAAAAATAATAAAAAAAAATTAATTTTAAAAAAAATTTCAACATTTTGGATATTTTAAATACAGCAACAGAACTCTTAAAAAAATATTCTTTTATTAATATTTGTTTGTTAAAACAATATTAGCACAGGATTTTTGTAAGCAGCATACAGATAAATTAATTTTCAAAAATTTAAATACTTAACTCTTTACCTTAACATTAAAACAAAATGTTAAAGAAAATAAAATGTTAAAGAAAATAAAATAAATAAATATTTCTTATAAATATATATTTTTATATTAAAAAATAAATGTTTTTATTAAATAAAATTAATTAAAATGATGTATTCATTATTTGTTTTTTTTTTTAATTTTATTATTTACTATTAATAAAATAAGTTTTTTTTTAAACAAAATAATTAATATCTTAATAAATATAAAAACAAATTTAAAAAATTTTGAATAAAATTAAAGATTATAAAAGAAAAATTTTGATTAAATAAAAACATGTCTTAACTTCTTATTTAAGAGGTACAAATATCATTTTTTTAAACAAAGTTTATAACAAAAAACAACAACTGTTAAAAAAGATAAAAAATAAAAAAAAAAAAAATAAAAAAGATATAAAAAATTTATAAAAAAAACAGTATTTTTTAAGAAAAAAAAATATTAAGTATTTTTTAGTAAATACAAATACATACATATTATAAGCAAAAATATGGAGACAATAATAATTTAAAAAATTGTTCAAGAAAAAGATTTTTTAACAAATAGAAATACATTTTTAATGTAACAAAAGGTTTTTTAGAAGTCTTTTTAATATAATACAAACATTTATTTTATTAATAGTAAATAATAAAATATTAAATATTTCAAAATTAATTTTTTTTTGTTAAAATATTAAATTCATGTTTTTAATTTAAACATGTTTTCAAAATGTTTTTTTTTAACAAAAATATAATTTTTTTTTATAAAAAAAAAAAACAAAACGCAATATTTTTAAGTACATTTAAATAATTATTGAAATAAAATTTATAATTTATAAGTTTTGTGTTTTCTTACAATATAAAATATAATTTTTAAATATTTTATTTTTAATTATCTTATGAATAAACTGATGGTCGTTAAGTTTAAAGTTAAATTTATAATTTTATGTTTTTCTCTTCTTTTATTTTATATATTTATAAATTATTTTTTATGCTATTTATATTCGTTTGTTAAGTTTTATTTTGTATTTTGTAAGTTTTTTTTTTCTTAATTATTTAATACAGTTTTAATTATTTTTTTAATAAAATTCGTGTTATATATGTATGTATGTATATATAGTACGGTTTTATTACAAGATTAATTTAGTTTTCTTTTTTCCTTTTCTTTTCTTTATAATACAAATTTATTTTACAAAATATTTTTCAAACACAGCTTTTTTTTAAGTTTATTGTGACTTTTGAAAATGGCTTCTAAAGAAATTCGAAATTGTAAGCCTTGCCACTTAACTTATTAAGCTGCTTATTTTTTATTTTATTTCATTAAAATACTTTTTTTTATTTTATATAAATTTCTCAGTTAAAAATATATTTTCTAATATTTTTGTATTTTCTTTTTCTTTTAAATGTTTTAAATTTTTAAAATTTATAATTCAATTTTAACTTATTTTCTTATTTAATTTAATTATTTTTCTTATGATTTCATTAAATAATAATTTAAAAGGAAATCGTGTAACGTTCGAAATGATTTTTAAAATCTTTTAATATTTAAAAACGTTTCAAAAACATTATAAAAAATGAATTTTAGGGTAATATTAGCTAAAAAGAAATATTATAGGCTATGATGTAGCCCCTATGTAACTCGAAATGAAACACATTTTGAGAAAATATTGGCAGAAATATTGTTATTGATCCCATAATATTAAAAATAAACTCTCTGGGATAGTTGCTGTGTATTTCAAAGTAATGGAAATTAAGTTCGAAATTTTCGAAAAAGAATTTAAAAAAATTCCAAAGGAAAAAAGTTTCATAATGTGTTTCTGAGTATTTCAGAATTCAATACTTTCAAATTCTTAGCAAAATCTAAACATATTGAGTTTCGGATTTTTGGTTCGAAAATGTTCTAAGCTTTAGAATTTGAATTTTTTTTTTGCAGGCACAGTTTTTTGTTTCTTGTTTTCTTCAAGTTTTTGAGTATTTCATTTCGAGTTAAAACAAAATTTTTCAAATTACTAGCAGTTCTAAACGTATTTCGTTTCCTGGGTTTTTAGTTCTAATATGTTCGAAAATTTAGAATTTCAAATATTTCCTTAGAAACAGTTAAAAAAAACTTTTAAAAATCTCTTTCAGTTCATTTAACTAAAGAAATTGAAAGAATTAAATTTTCCTTAATTTTTACAAAATATTTTGATGCTTTACGAAGTCAAGTCAAGGTTGCTTCATACGACTTACTTTTAGTATGAAAATATATCGTTATTCTTATTTAAAAGAAATATTAACTTAAACTACAACTTTTTACACTTACAAACTAAGAATTTTCGAAAATTCGAAATTCGACAATATTCAAACATATGAATTTTCGAAAATCATTTTTTAAAATACAACTCTAATTTTGTTTTTTTTATATATAAAAGAGTATTCCTATGTGTAATTCATTATTTTATTGCAAATAAACTTCCTCAACTTCACCCTCATCATCCTCCAGACATTCAGTCTGATGTTGATGGCCTTGCAATTGCACCGTATGCAGTTGTTGTATATGATGCGTCTCCACCACCTCTTCGACATCTTCAGCATCGTCGACCGACATGGCAGCCTCTACTACTTGATCAACATTACTAGTGCTATACTCTAGCAAATCATCGTCATCATCCATATCGGCAGAGGTGGCTTGTGTCTGGGTTTGTATGGACATTAGATGAGGTGGTTGATGTTGATGATGTTGATGATGATGATGATGCTGCTGCTGTTGTTGAGATGTTGTTGCCTGATGGTGATATTGTATATCGGGATGATGTTCGATTGTGGTTTGTTCCACCACTTGGCTGGGCTGGTGGTGGTGATGATGTATGATTACCTGATGGTGCTGTTGCTGAGACTGGTGCTGTTGATGTTGCTGATGCTGTTGATGTTCTTCAATTTCTTCGATTTCTTGCAGTTCTTGTGGTTCCAGTTCTACCGTCGTATTGTTGGCCGCGGCTGCTGCCGCAGCTGCTGCATGCGTAGTAAACACTAAAGGTGGCGGTGAGGATGATGTCATTGTTACCGTAGAGCTGTGGACATTGTGAGCTTTCGAAGATTGCTGTTGTCGGGTATTTAAGGTGGTGGTAGTGGTTTTTTGTTGATGGTGATGATGTTGCTGTTGATTGTGGTGGTGGTGTTGTTGTTGTTGTTGCTGTTGCCTTATGATATGACCTGCTGCGTTGTGGTTCGATTTACTTGAGCGTTTTAAAGTGACCGTAACTTCAGAGCCGAGACCAGCTAAAGAAACCGGTGTTGCTGTTGTAGTGGTAGCACGTCTTGTCGTCGTATTGTTGTTATTGTGACTATTTGTTGTGGTTGTCGTTAAATGATGCTGATGCCCTGCACTACTTGTACTACTATTTGCTGCAGGATGATGTTGATTTCTCGCTTGTATAATCCTACGCGTAGTAGTGTTGCCCGACGATGACGTTGATGACGAAGGCTGTTGTATAATGGTTGCGGTGTTTGCATTGCCTGCGTTTGATGTTGATGAATTGGGCGATATGTAGTTGATCAATAGAACCCGTTCGCCGGCTGCATTGTGCGTTGTATGGCCTCGTAAGAGACGACGTGTGGTTCTTGTCAAAGGCTGTGCCGATGTTATTTGTACATTAGCGCTCTGGCCACTGCCACTGACCATTTGTGCCAAATCGGCTGTACTTACGCTTAACACCTCATTGCCACTTATTACCGTTCGGGTGTTGCCTTTGGCATTATGGCCTCTACTGCCGCTGCTACTCGTATGGGTTTCGTTAGTTGTTTGCTGGGTTGTTGCCACTGCTGTTGATGCTGCTGATGTTGACGCTACGACCTCGACTCCGTTGTTATCCACCGTCGTTGTACCACCTTCGGAGCCGCAGATCATATCGTTGGATCATCATTACGTATTATTACTGCCTTTTAAAATGAAAACCTTCTTTACCAAAATGTTCTTATTGTTGCCCTTTATTTTCAATATTTTTAATATTTTTATTTTATTTTAATGGACAATTAAAATGTTGCCGACGTCACACGACATGTAACCATAATATGTGGTTGTTGTTGAATGTTGTATGAATGTATGTTTTATTGGATTAATTTTGATTTCATTTGATTGATGATGATCATAATGATGATAATGTTGATGATGATTATGATGTTGTTTGTTAGTCATTTTCAATGGTTGTAATATTATCGCCCAGAGCGTTTTGATTACAAGAGTAGTTTTAGTAGGCAGTTGTTATAAAACATTTTCGGTTAATTTCGGTTAACAACGTAACACAACACACACATTCATTCAATTATTTATTATTGGTTTATATTATAAATAGAAAGAGAAAAAGGAAGAAAAAATAAACAACATTTATCGATTAGTAATGATATAACATGTTTTTTTAATTTATAGAGAACAACACGCTTAAAGTTAAAAATTTCTTATGGTATGATGGTCCTGTTTGAAAATGAAATAAAATTGTTTAAAAAAATAATTTAAAAAATTGTTTTTTTTTTTTTGAAACTACCAACCGGACAATACCCGGTATGAACAGAGACTCCAGTCTTGAAACATTCATCGCCCACCACCACTATGATTTATGAACAAACTGAAGTGTTTGATACAATTTTCAAAGTCCAGAAGTTTGGATGACCATAGCCCCTAGAGTTTTATGTTCCAGAGGACAACAGCATTACTAGGCTACAGGCCCCTGCTGCAAGAATAAAAATGTCGGTTGGGAGCAGAAGCAGCAGCGTATAGAGAATACCAGAAGAGAATATACGTTTCGCTCAGATGACCACAATACAAACCAGATTCCAAATGTCTACCATAGCAGTGTCTTTAAGCAGAAAGTACATCAAAGACAGAAAAGGCAACTGCACAATTGGACATCAGGGATCCTCATAAGTTTTACCCTTGAAATAGCACAGGATATAGAATACCACCTGTTCTATGCTCTTCACGAAATGCTCTAAAATAAATTGGAATAATCAGGAACTTAAGACAAAGAGATATCGTTGGGAATGAACGATGAAATTGCTAGGGGTCTCCTCAGTGGATGCTTAATCGACCATCTTCTTGCTGACCTATAGTAATACATAATCTAAGAAGTGAGATACAGAGACATCGTTGGAAATAAACTATGAACTTGTCAGGGGGTCTTAAGGGATGAGAAATCTATCGATTCTATCATCGTCAGTTGCCTCTGCAACAGCCAGTGCAACTAAACAAGACCCCTCTCCACATTATCCGCTTACAACTTGGCATTCCTCTTAATAGGAGCTTCTCTCTATTCTCCTCTTCCAAGTTAACATCCTTTTTAATGCAAGCCTATACAAATAATCTTAATCAATCGTAAAGATGCCAAATTTGCCTTGTATAATCTTCCCTTCCCAGTTAATTAGCCACCAGACTCCACGTTAGGACCGTGTGACTCTGCGTTCAGTATAAGATC
Source organism: Sarcophaga rosellei (assembly GCA_930367235.1). Lineage (NCBI taxonomy): Eukaryota > Metazoa > Arthropoda > Insecta > Diptera > Sarcophagidae > Sarcophaga > Sarcophaga rosellei. The sequence continues at coordinate 4,608,561 of OV884020.1, read as the reverse complement.
AGAATCTATTAGTTTTAGAAATCCTCAGAGCCAATGTCCTTCAAGTTTAACAAAAATAGTTTTAAGTTCTGCAAGATTTGATTTCCAAGTGATACTATTTCGTGAAAAGTGGAGAGAAATGTGTTTTTACCTCACCCGCGACCATTATGTTTTAAAATATTTTGAATTATTTTATAAATTAATAATTAATAAATAAATAAACTTAAAACCAGGATAATAGTGTACAGGAGCAGGACAAGGGGGATGGATTTAAAAAAGCAAATTCAACACTGTTTTTCAAACACCAGGGTTTTAAACACAGAGTGCATGCATACATAGCAACCAAATACCTAAAAAGGAACACAATTTAATAAAAGAAAAATTTAAAAACAATACAAAAAATGTTTATAAATTATACAAGGATACCAAAAAGAACGCAACAACAATAACACAAAATTACCAGAAAACAATTTTTTTTTATTTTTTGCCAAAAACAAAAAGAGGAGAAAAAGGTAGTAAAAAAAGGGGTTGTTTCAAGAAAATTAAAAGAGTTTTGTTAGTAAATTTGTTTGGTTTTCATATTTTTTTTTTATTTTTTATTAAAAAATGTTTTTAAAAAAATTTGTTTTTTATAATAAAAATTTGTAACTAAAACAATTAGAAAATAGTAGAAACTGGTTAGGAAGATAATTTACTATTTAAAACAAAGTAGAAAAACATGATAAGTTAAGCCAAAAAATAAAGAATAGTTAAGGGGTTCTAAGGGTCCTGGTTTTAATATTTTTTTTTATAAATTTTTAACAATAAATTTGAAAGGAAAACTAATTACTTTAAAATTACTACAAGACCTTAAAAAGCAATATTTTACTCTTTGATAAGTTGGGTTTGTTTAGATATTAAAATTAAAGTAAATTAAATTTACAATAATTTTTTTAGCACATTTAAGATTATTATACGTACTTTTTAGGCTTAATATTAAAGACACGAATCGAATCAAATTAAAAAAATAGAAAATAAAACTTACAAAAACTAAATTTAAAATTAAATCGTAACAAAATTATAACACGACAAAGTTTAACTTTAGCAACTTGGACTACGTACATACATACATACAATACGTATGTAATTAGTTTAAATATGTATGTATATTAAAAAATTAATAATATGTAATAAACTTTAAATTTAAAAATTTTAATATTTTTTACTTTGAATTTTTTTAATTTTAAATTTAATTTATCTTTAATTAAATTTTTTAATTTTTTTTATTTAGCTTTGAATTTTATATATTATTTTTTTTTTTTAATTTTTAAATTTAAAAATTTAGTAAATTTGTAAAAAAAAATATTAATTTTTTAAATTTTTAGTTTATTTTTTTAATGTTTTTCATAAATTTTTATTTTTAACAACTAAAATTTAACCTACGAATTCTACCATATTTTTAGTTTAGCAAGGCACTTAAATTTTAATACGATATTTTTATTTATATTACGTGTGTGTTTCTTTTAATTAAAAAATAATAAAATAAAAACAAATCTAATTACAGAGTCTAGTAATTAAGTAAAGTTATAAGGACTTTCTTTTTTTGTTTTAATAAAAATTTAAAAAATAATTCCAGGGATAGCTTCAGCTATTCTGTTTGTTTGTCTAGGAATAGTCATTTTTTGATCAACGTTTGATTCTATGGGTTGGCGGGTCTTTTTTTTAATGGTCAGTATAGCGAATGTAGTGGTAGTCGCCGTAGTCTAGTAGGTAGTGTGTTCACTTATTAGACGTAAAGCCCGGTTTCGAGTCCCAGGCCAGACATCAAAACGAAATATGAAAAAAAAAATATTTCTTCGGCGACTTCCTCTCAGCAGATTTCTGGCAAAAACTCTGAGAGTAAATAAACCTGCCATGAAAAAGTTTCTCAAAATCTGTCTTTTGGAGTTGACGTTAAACAGTAGGTCCCGCCACTCAAGTATAAAATTAAGGCACACAACATGAGTGGTGTGAGAACCTAGGTCGTAATCCTGACTGAAGGGTTGTTTGTAATGGCTAATTATGTATGTATATATGTATAGCGAATGTCATAAAAAAGCAATTACAATCGTCTGCATAGACACAGGTCAGCTCGATAGCTTAAATAAAAAACAAAATAATCGAAGAGCAAATAATTTTACGTAGTTTCACTACAATATTCGGACAATATTCAGTAAAGGGACGTAACTAGAGACCATTACTTGCTCATAACGGTATCCAATACAATGCTTAAGACTAAGCACAATAGTATTCACCCTTGACGTACGCCGACTTTATCGGGCAACTTATCGCACACAGAATTGTGGTGAAGTAAGACTTAATTTGCGTTTCTAAATAACTTCTGAGTAATCTCTTTTGATTTCTTTAATGCTCCTAATGGAAGTACGGATAAGGACATTACTGGAAAAGTCAACAACCAAAAATGAAATGATACATATTTGCTCTTCGGAAGCGGCTAGCGTCATAGTAGAATGCCGCAGTAAAAGAACTATCTAGAATATGTCTTTTAACCAAAGGAAAAACCAGACGTACTAAGAACTATGTAAACAGACAAAAGAAAAAAACAGACTTTGAAAAAATTACAATGAAATGGTAAACGGTCCACAGATCTTCTACATTTTAAGATTATTTTGTTTAGTATGTATTAGAATAACGTAATGTTTTCTGGCATTAAAAATTAAAAGTCAAATCCGCCAAGTCAACAATAAAGTTATAAAAGAAAAGTACAAATAACCGCCTTACAAGCTATGCAGTACACAATACAACCAAAAAGAGATAATAAGTCTAAAATATTTTTTCTTTTAATTAAATTAATAATTAAACAATAAAACAATAATAATTAAACAATAACACATTATTAGGTTTAATAAGATTTAAACATTAAACTAAACTAATGTTAACAAAAAAAAAAAAATAGAAATAAAAATGACAATAGAATTACACTAGACAGAGAGAGAGATACGATACCATCTCGAAATAAAATTCTAAAAACAGGGTCAATTTCTTTTTAAAAATCAAATAAAAGGTCTTTTAAATATAAAAGTATTTAAGCAATTAACAGAGTCAACTATGATGGTAGATTAAATCAAATTTAAAATTAATAGTTAGTACGTACGTATGACGACTATTAATTAAAATTAAAGGAAATTAGCCTGCACAGGGAGATAACAGTTTATTATAATATAGCACAGGGGGAGGGGAGGCTTGGCTATTATGATGGTATATTAAACAAGAAGTGTTGCACATATGTACGAGCAGCGTTTATAATGTTTGTTTTTCATTAAAAATAGAAAAAGGGGTATTTTTTAGGCCACCACATCTAAAGACAGACAATACAATATATGTATGTGTGTATGTATATAGTAAAAGGAGTAGTAGATAGAACGTGTATTGGTGGTAAGTAGAAGCGTGCGTCTTCTATAATTTTTCTATTAAAAGTTTTTAACTCTTTTTTTTATCTTTTTGAAAGGCCTCATCACAATGTTGGATGTGTTTGATATTCAGACATATTCACCTGATTAATATTGCCCAAGATTTGATGGCCCTGCAACGTTTGTACTTGAGCTATTGATAACGACGTTGTACCATCGGTATTTTCTGTTTGTGTTACTATTTGCTGTTGTGGTTGTTGTTGCTGTTGCTGCTGTTGTTGTTGCTGTTGTGTTTGTTGTTGACCATTGTTATTAGCCGTAGTTGTTGCTGTCGTTATATTACCCGTTTGATCAATAATATGATGCTGTTGTATTTGTTGCACTTGTTGTACTTGCTGCTGTTGTTGTTGTTGCTGTTGCTGCTGTTGTTGTTGTTGCTGTTGTTGATGTTGCTGCTGTTGGCCATTATTGCTCGTTGTTACTGTCAAAGTCTGTTGTTGCTGTTGTTGTTGATTTTGTGCATCTGGATCCTTTTTAACTTGTACGGTTTGTAGCGTATGCAGCGATTGTACAGATTGCACTTGCGGCACACTACTTGAAGTTGTTGTGGTCGATGTCGATGTTCCAGTGGCATTCGCAGAGCCAGGCGGCACCGCCATGGCAGTTTTCTTGCCGGGCGCTAAAATTACAGAAAGAAGAACAAAATTAATCAGTTACAAGTATTTGCAATTTGAAACATGTTTTAAATCTAAGGTCTAATAAATAGTTTCAGATGGCTGGCACTAGGGTGGGAACCTGAGACAGGATTCTCTTGACCGTCCCGCATTTATTAACAAAACATGTCTTGCCATGTGAAAAAAGCTAGCTGGCGACAACAATATCCAAAGAATATTACTGGGATAAGATATTGAAAACCCAATTGAAAATCGAGAGCATTAAATGCAGATTTCTAGAGAGCATTGGAAAGCCTTAACCATAATTAAAATAGTTGGAGCTGAAGGAGTGGACATAGAGAAAATTATAAAGCGTAATGAATGAGATGAATTTGTGGCATGTATGAATGACAGACAGCACAACACAAAATAATATGCTAAACTACGAACTCCTTAACAACTAAGGCGACAAGGAGAATGAGTTGAAAAGACTGGACAGAAAATGACTTAAAGTGTAGTGTCATACGATAGAGCCAGAACATTCTTGTATTTTAAACGTCTTCTTCCCAAAAGGGGGAACAGATAAATTCACCGATTATATAATGCTCCAAATAATGTTTCTGCCTGGTTTGAATATTCTCATACTGCATAGGGTATTTATTGTGGAAGAGTAAGATACTCTAGGAGGCAAAATGTGAAATCATAAGCAATCTTCTCATGAGAGCTGAACGGATTCGTGTCGACGGTGTTATTGTAATAATAAGGCAGAGTAGCAGGAAACAAAATAAAAGTGATTTAGCAGTGATTTAGCCCACAATATAGCTTTACTGAAATTGGTTATTTCTTGGTCAACAAAGGTTAGTAAGTAAAAGGGTAAGTATTGGGTTTAAGGTTGATAACAATTTATAACTACAAATTCATCAATAACAATATTTTGGCAACAGTTTTGGCAATAGCAATGAGATGAGAGTGGAAGTGTTGTACAAATGAAATGATAGTGTGGGAAAGATGAGAGAGTTTGTTAGAAATCAAGTGATTGAATATGTTAAATATTTAAAAGCAACAACAAATCTAAATAAATTAACAAACAACAACAAATATTAAATATTTTACTTTAAAATAAACTACATTTCCTTTTACTAAAGGGAGGGAAATTTCTTTTAAGATAAAAGAAAAACCAACCAAACTAATATTGCAGACGAATTTGTAGGTTATTAAATTGAAAAATTTATTTAAAAAAATTAGAAACAAACAGCATAAAACTAACTAAAAAAGAAAATTAAAATAGGGAGAGAGAGAGTAAAGAGATTGTTAATAAGAGAAAACAAATCAAGAATAAAATACAAACTCAATAGACAACAAAAGTTTGGCGTTTTCTTTTTCAAATGTGAAACACTTTATTTGTAAAAAAATAAAATTAAAAAAAAAAAAAAATTATAAACAAAAATATAAAAAAGCGAGAGAGAGAAGGAGAGATTTTGAAATAATTTCCCAAAGGAAATGTATTACTCTGGGATTTCTTTTTAACAAAATTTATTTAATTGATGAGATTTTTGTTTTAACCTTTTTTTTAAAAAATTTCAATATTCGTAGAAAAAAAAAAAGGAAATGATTTTTATAGAGAAAAAAATTTTTAAACAAGAAAATACTGGCTAAACTTTAGATAACAAATTAAATTTCTTTGTTTTGTTTTGTTGTTTTTGTTACGGCTTTAAATATTTAACATTAAAAAAATATATTCGTTAATATTATAAAATATATGTATTTATAATTTACAAATTTAATTAAAATATAATTATTAAATATTATATAAATATATGTTGTACATACAGCTATGTTATAAATAATAGCAGCAAATCAATCTATAAAGTATACTCAGAATTGCAAAGTATTTCACACTGGAGCCTGCCTATCAACTAATAAAAGTACTGAAGATGCTAAAAATTTCGAACTTAATTTCGAAAGTCTACTTTTTAGTTATTTTTTTATACTAGAACATTACATAAAATTATTATACTGGCTCTAAACTCGTGTGCACACAGTTTTCGAAGTTTCGAGTTTCGTACATTCGAAGTTAATTTCGAAAATTCAATGTTAATTTCGAAATTGGTTCTTATAGCTAAAGGTTTTCCACAGACAGGTTTGTACTATTGAAATACAAGATTTATGATAGAAATGAGCTTTCCTTAAGGCTCATTATTTGCATTATAGTCTTATATACAGTCTGTATTTTTCAAAAATAGTCTTTCGATGAAGAAAATTAAATATCTCGCGAGTAGTTGACCAAAAGTTTTTTAGATTTAAGATTAAATACATGGAATGAAAAAAAGTCTTTTCACTTCGTCTGCAAATATCAAAAATTTTTGATATTCATCAAGTTAAGTTTGAAAACACGAATTTTGCCATATTAATTAAACGATATGTATGACTTGTCATCAGTTTGTGTTTAAAAACGAAGTTCGCTAGTGTAATAATCACTTTCGATTAAAACAAAAATTTTTGTTATTCGGCTTGAGAGAGAAAAAACTTTATTTTGTTAATGATAAGGCAAAACTGAATAAGAATGACAAGCTTTAGTTTCAAATTAAAGAGGCTTGAAAGGAAAATTAACTACTATGCACTGTATGTTAATTTAATGCTGCTATATGTGTTGTGTTGCTATATTTGTTCTTAGTTTTATAACTCTTAAACGTAATTTTGTTTCGAATAAAAAAATGCTGACGTCACAATTTCGATACTTTTGTAATACAAAATGTTTGTTCATATATGCTGCTATTATTTCAACTGTAGCTGTATAAACGTATAATTATAAATTAAAATATTAAAAATAATAATAATAAGTAAGAGTAAGTTTATGTACAAAATACACAAGGGATTTAAACTTTTCCAACTAAAATGTTTAAAAATATTAATTAACGTCATTAAGGAATGCTTAAAGAAAGAAACCAGCCTGGTAGTTTATAAAAACAAAAAGGTAAAGCATAATTCGCAAAAAGACTTGTTTTTTTAAATTAATTTAAATATGAAGGAGGGGAAAAGAGTGTAGGGAGGAAGGAGAAGGCGGCAGTGTAATGGTTTTGTGTTTAATATTATTGCTGTTGTTATTGTTATTGCTGCTGATGTATATGCTGCTGTTGTTGCTGTTGATGCTGCTGATGCTGCTGTTGCTGATACACTTCCTCACTGACTATGTGTATAACATTTTGCATTTGATTTTGTGCTGTGGTGGCCACTTGATGCGCATTAGCATTACCTACAATGCAACCGCCACCACCACTAGCACTACCATTAGCGGTAATGCTGCCGGGTTCTTGTTTTAGTACCGGTATTTGTGTTATTGTACCCCCCACATTCATGGAGGCTAAAGGAGCTACCGAATTGCCGGCATTTGCAGCACCGCCACCATTGCTAACATTTGCATTTGCATCTAAATGTGTGCCAGCATTAGTGTGTGTTAGTGTGGTGGAGGAAGCAAGTATTGTGGAATCGGAGGTATCATTGCCGCTGCTGTTATTTGCATTAGCATTGGACTTACTTTTCTTTTCCTTTTTGACTCCCGGCTTGGCGAAATGTCTCAACTCTAAATGGCGGCGTAAATTGCGTGATTGACGTATGACAGCATAACAAATGGGACAGGTGGCCGGTTGTTCCGATTGTGATCGTGATCGGGGTTCTGTAAAAACGTCAAAAAAAAAATTGTTAATTTATATTTAGCTTTTATACACTTAGAAATATTACTTCTAAGCAGCAGAACTTATATAAATACGAACTTTTTTAATGGTTTTTATTAGCATTCAAATAAAGGTATAGAATTTAGGCATTTTTTTTTTTGCCAATATTAAAGAATTCGAACTTAATTTCGAAAATCAGTTTTTTGCAAAAATTTTATAGGAAGCATAAATGTAATTTCAAAAACATGTTTATGCATTCAAAAATCAAACCAAATTTAAACATTTATGTACTTTAAATTCATATGAAACATTTTTCGAACTTAATTTTTTCATAAAATAATTACAAATTTAAATCTATTATTCAGATTTGAACCCAGTGCTGCATGAAGGCTAGAGCTAAATGCCTGAAAAGCATGTGCACCCAATACAGCCTAACCTTTCTACTTTATACACTAAAATAGGCTTTCGTCTACTCACTTTCACCAGAACTTGTATTCTTTTGCCTTTTTCCCGGTTTACTAGGCGTTGTTGTCGCTGGCGCACCACCACTACTTTCGGTGCTGGCATTCGGATCCATCGAAACAATGGTTTCAACTTTTGTTACTTCACTTTTAATGATCGGTGTCGATGATAACATTTGTTGCGTTTCATTGCCATTTTCAATCTGTTGCTGTTGTTGCACCTGTTGCTGTTGTGCCGCACTGCTCGTGTGTGATGTTGTCGGTGTACTTATAATCGTGTCCATGCCTTCAACTTTAGTGACTTTCGCTGCGGTAGCTATAGAAAGGGATTGGAGAAAAAAAAACAATCATTTTGAAATTAAAAAAAAAAAATTAAAAACAAAACCGCTACTTACGTGACATTTTCTTAACTCTGGGTTTACGTTTACGTGCCGGCAAATATTGTTGTATAACATCCTTGGTAGCATCGGTAGTCAATATCGTTTGTTGTCCGCCGGGGGTGGCTTGTGCCGTTTGTAATATTTGTCCAGCCTGGTGTATATCGTCAACAATTTGAGCGTGTACGGTTTGTTGGGGTGCAGCAATCGTAGTTATCATTTGATCTTGTTCCTAAGAATTAAAAATGGAATTCATTTAGGAAAATATAAACGAAAAAATATTTCTATTTTAGGCTTACATGATGATGTTGGGGTATCATATGCTGTAGCTGTATCGAATGCGTGGTATAGTCGTCTTTAGTCACTGTTTGCGGCGCCAAACCCTGTATATTTAAGCACTGGGCCGCCTGCAACAGTGAAGGCAATTGAGCATGATCCACACTCACTTCACCGCGATAGACAAACTCTAGAAGAGCTTCCAAATCATTGGCATTGACACCGGCCAACATGACAACTGGATGTTTGCATGGAGTGTTCTAAAATGAAAAAGAGCAAATAGGTATTTAGTGGTACTTAATGGAAGATTAATTTTTTAAATTCGAATTTTTACTTCTTTCAATCGTTTTCACTTATTAACCAAAGCATATACTACAAATTTAGGAGAAAAATCCTTTTTTTTATTGTTTGAGCCACTATTTTTATCGCTTCTAATGTAATTGAAACTCGTGATAGATGTAAACAAATCTCCTTTAAAAAAAAGGTAAACAGAGCATAGAGAGAAAATAACCGAGTTTTCTGTATTAATTTACTACGAAAACAAAACACTACCGGCATTCACAACAACCACATGAACTACAACCACAATCACCAACAAATCACACTCTTTCTCATCTCTCAGAGAAAACAAAAACAACAACAATAATAAAGTGGTTTATTTTTTATAAAAATAAAAACCATAATAAGAGCATAAGAAAATTTACACATACAAGAGATTTTTACATAAAGTTCTCCAAAATAAAAATAAAAAATAAAGCAATAACACATATAATCTCACAATACAATTTTAGAGTAATTGCATAAACAACAGCAGCAACAACAACAACAGCAATAGCAAATTAAAAGAAAAAGTGAAAACTATTTAAACTGAGTTAGTAATTATATTACGCTCTGCGTTTAATAATAAACAGCAAAACAAAACAAATCTTTAACTCTCTCTCTCTCTCCATCTCTATCTCTCACCTTGTTATTTTTAGGGAGACCCCAATAACAAAATGTCACTGTAGAAATTATTATATGAGAGATGAGAGGAGTAAATGTGAGTAAAATTATAAATGATGCTCTTTTTTATAACTGCGCTGTGCTATATTTTCTTTTGAAAATTTTTTGTAAAGAGATTTTCTTAAGACATGTTGAATTAAAATTTCGAAAATAACTTTTACTTCAATAGGAATAAGAAAACAACTATGCTCAGAGCAGTTAGAGAGTACATTAACAAGTACAACAAAAAAAAACATATAAATGAAATACTTATAATGCACAAGGTACAAATTTGTTATTTGAGTAAGAAGAGAAAAAGCAAAAGAAATCATCTCATAAAAAAATATGAAAAAGTAAACGTGGTATTGAAAGTTTATTGAACTTGAGAAAGTAAACAAACTAAGCGGAGCATAACATACACTCAGCATAAAGTAAAATACAGGGTGGTCGTGCAAAATTGAGGTTTTATTATGGCAACAGTGTTATATTAATATATTTTCTGTTTAATTAAAATTTAAAAAAGAAAAAAAAATTAATAAACATTTGTAGAAAAACAATAATTAAGTTAATAACTCGTTTTTAGTTATAAAGATAATTTCTTTTAGGGCAATAAGAATGATCCAAAAAATTTTATTTGCTTTGGTACTTTTTAATTGTTTCGTTATTTTTTATTTATTTTGTTATTTTTTATTTGTTTATTTAATATTTTGTTAATATTTTTTTATACATACTTTATTTGTTTTATATATATTTTTTACTAATAATTTTTGATTTAGTTAGTTTTTTTTCACTATTTTTTAATTATTTTTTTTTTTTTTTTTTATATTTTATTTGTTTTATATTTTTTATTTGTTTACTTAATTGATGAATTATTTTTTTATTTTGTTTATATTTTATTTGTTTTATATTTTTTATTTGTTTATTTATTTGGTGAATTATTTTTTTATTTATTTATTACTTTTTTATATATTTATTTACTAATTTTTATTTCTTTATTTATTAATTAATTTTGTATATTATTCATTTATTATTTTTATATTTATTATAGGTATATGTATGTATATTATTTTTATATTTTTTATACATATTATTTATTATATACATATGTACATACATATACTTATTTATTTATTTATTTTTTAATATATTTATTTTTAATTTATTTTTTATTAATATATTTATTATTTAGTTTCTTTTATGTATATTTTATTGACATTCATTATTATTTCATATTTATTATTTATTTCTGTTTTTATATTTATATCTCTTTCATAGTTTTGTTCTTTATTTTTTATTATTATAATTTTTTTTTTTTCGTATTTAATTTTTTATGTATATTTTTGAATTTATATTATTTTTTACTTTTTCAGTTCTTTTTATTTTTATATTCTTTAATTTTTTATATATGTATTAAAACATACTTATTACTATTTGATGAAGAATTAATTCTATTTTTGATTAAAAGTTTATTTAAAGGGCGAATATTAATTAAACAATTTATAATTAAAATAACTGTGCACTTTATGAATTTAAAAACACTTGAGATTTTAAACAACAAGACCGATGACGTTAGGATTTCTATTTCAACTGAGTTATTTTATTTCTTAAAGTTTCTTTCTTACTTCTAGTACATAATAATCTATCTTAATACTAACGGTCAAAGGACATTCAGCAACTCCGTTGCTTTATCTGTCCTTGTAGTAGATATTATTTATGCATTGACCTTAACGCTACTGATTCATTATATTATTCATTGGGGGTATTATTCATTGGGGTCCATATTTCTAAAGTTAGTATTATTAATTAATTATTATTATATTAAAATTCATTTTATTTCTATTATTGATTAAACTATATTAAAGTATTATTTTATCTATAAGGTTGTTTATAAATACTGTTGTTGATGTGGACCAACACCCTGTGTTCATTGTTTATTATTTTACACAGCCTTTCTCTAACCTTTTTAATTACAAACAAAAATACCAACAACCGGGTTTATTTCCAATAAAAGGCTAAAGACTGAGCATGGAAGAGGTTTTCTCTTCTACATTAAGTAAAAGGGGTTTCATTAAAATGTAAACAAAAAATTGTTTGTTTATTTTTTCACAACCTATGAACTGGGAAGAGAGATTTGAAAAGGTCGTCGTCGTTTCATAAAATCAACAACAACAGACAATGCTGTGGTGAAAACTTTCCTTTCGAACCGCTGCTACCAAGTAATTGTTAATGGTTTGTTGTTGTGTAGTGCCTACACCACAGCACCACCGTTTAAAAAAAAAAAAAAAACTTTCACAAATACTGCATATTGTTAACATACAAACACAAACGCTCTATTAAAACTCCTTATAAAAAAAATATAAGAGTAATAACATAAGAGCCAAAGGAAAAGAGTCCAACAAATTCAAATACGAAACAGTATAAAAGAGTAAAGGGGGGTAGGTTTTTTCTGTTTGTCTCCGGGAGGATATGCTTGTTATACATTTCTTATGATTGAAATTTCTGTTATTTCTGTGAGTTACATAGAACACACTAAACAAAAAAAGAAATGAAGAGAAACGTAGATACATATATGAGAGAGGGAGAGTTATAGAAACAAAAAAAACTATGATTTAAATAATTGAAAATTTATTGTATTCTCTGTTTACATACTTTGCGTTTTTAGAGATGTGGTGTGGAGATGTATGTATGTATGTATGTTTTAAACTCTTGCTAAGAATTAGTTCTCTGTTTACATTTTATTTTAAGGGTATTGAGAAATGCATACAATGCATATGATATGATGATTTTGTGCAAATAATAACAATTATTATTTTTTATGCTGATTGTAAACAGTGTGGGATAAAATTTAATGGAAGTATTTTTCTAATCTTACTTATTTCGGTGTTATTTTTAAAGCTTTTTAAGCCATATGATAAATAAGAGAAATACGAAAAAAGAATATAAGTGTGATAAGAAATAAAAATTAAAAAACAAATAAATAAAGAAATCTGTATATATATGTAAATATAGTACATATGTATGTAAAAAACGAAAAATATAAAATTAAAACAAATAAAAAAATGTAAAAGGCAAAACAAAAATTTTATTTAAAAACCTTTAAATATTTACCAATAAATTCTGTATAGAAAAGTTTTCTTTTACTTGTTTAATATTTAATTAAACAGTATGAAGGAAAGTAATAAACAATACATACTAGCAGCGAGGCTCTACCCACCATAATGACAACAACAATAAGAAATGTGGGTGTATTTATAATGCTAAGCAAAGCACACAACACACACACAAACAATACTAAAGAGCTTTATACAACAAAATGCTCCCCCTTTTTTAGAGCGGCGCCGCATATACAAAATAAACAGACACAAGAAAGAGATGGTTGTGTCAGATGGTTGAATACGGAGTATAACGTCATCATATATTTCTGAATGTATGGAAACAATGATGATAAATTCTCATACTAAATATCTCTCTCACTCTCTTCTTTCCTTCTCTCTCTAGAGAACCAAAATACAAAAGCGCTCTTACTCATTCTAACATTTAAACTTTATTATGAACAAGAAGACGACGACTTCTTCTGCATGAAAAAAGCAAAGCCGAGTTGGCAACAATCGTGATAACTATTATGCTCTTGTATATACATACATACATGCATATAAAGCGTACACGTACACGATACATAAGCAATAATTATAATCAAAATACAGAGCACGAGCAATATAACAACAACATCTAAAGAAAACGGGGAAATTTTGCTTTCCTTAGGTTTTTACGAAAAATTTATTGTTGGGGATATGGAATTTTAGTATACGATACTATTACGCTGTTGGTATATTAAAGAAAAAAGCTCTTACACTGTACTTCTCTCACTCTCTGTCTCTCTTTCTCTTTCGCTCACGCTCTTAAAAATAAAACAACAATTATTACACATACATACATGGCATGGCATGGCAATATGCTCTGTTGTATGGGTTTTATATAAAATAAAAGGGGAGCAAGCTCTGCCAAAAGCTTATCTCTCTTCTCTGTTACACTCATGATGGTGCACTAAATGATATGAAGAAACAAAATGTAATAAAAAAAAAAAAGAATTTGAATAAAGAAAAAATCAAACCAAAAAAAAAGTAACCTGAAATTGGCGTAGAAAAAAAAGAAAAAATTGATTTAATTTCATGGTATACAGAAAATATCCTAAAAATTATTTTTATTTTGTGTCGTTTTAATTTTAAATATTAAAATTAAAAACAGAAATGTTAAAACAATTTAAGCGCTCTTTATGGTAATATTCTTACTTTCAACACAAGCCCACTTTAACATTAACAAAGAGGAAAACAAATCCTGCTCTATTTAAAGAAAGTGACATAGGTATAAGAGTTTATTTTTTCAATTCAAAATATTATCGGGAGAGTTACGGATTTGCTATACTCTTCCAAATATTAACATTTTACTGTGCTCGTTGTTCTCGTATACTATTAGCACAGGTCAGTTATAAATGTTATGGTTTGGTTTGTTTTTGATTGTTGTTATTGTTCTAAATAAAAACTTCCTCCCTTTTGCTGTTTTCCTTAAATAACCAACTACAACTACAACAATGGCAATAACAAATACAGCAAAGAGTATCATATTAATATATGAGCATACAAATAATGGCTCTAGCTGTTTAAAATTCTTACTGAGATGAGTTTCAAAACCAAGGAAAAAACAGCAACAACAATAAAAAAGAGTGTATGCCTGTTGTCTATGCAATACTTTTGCTCTAAACCACCACCTTACTTACTACTTACTTCGTCTAGGGAGAGGAGATGACATTTTTCCTCATTTGCCTCTAATTGTCAATTGAAATCTTTAAAAGAAATCTCTAAAAATCTGAACCAACACAGCGAGAATCTCACTCTCTCTCTTTCTATTTCTCTCCCTCTCTCAGAGTACAAAACCGTATTAGTAAAATAAATAGTATTACAATTTCCAAAACAAAACCAAAAAAAAAATTTTTTTCATTCATAATTAAAATAAAAATAAAAGAAAACAACAACCGATTTAAACTAAATTGAACTGAGTAAAGTGGCCAGCCATTAAATTAAAGATAATAATGCTCAGAGACGAGAAACCAACCAAACAAACAAAACACATTCGTTGTTATTATTATTAAACATCATGTCAGTCAGTCAGTGCGTGCGTGGTGTATTAGTTTTTGGAGCTCTTCAATATCAATACATACAGAACAACAACAATGATAAACAAGAGTCTACTTTTGTATGAAAACCCAAATGCATTACAAACCTTTTTGTAACTGTTAGTTATAGAGTGTCTTTGTTTTTGTTTTTCTTAAAAAGTGAGAGTTTCATTAGTAGTTTTTTTTGTTTTGTGAGAATTTGCTTACTCAACAGCTGCTGTATGTAGGCAAAAGAGTGTTTGTTTTTTTACCAAAAAATTAATCTCTGTTTACAAACCTTCCTTTTGCTTTCTTTTTTGTTCTGGTTTATTTCGCTCAATAATAACAGCATGACAAAACGTGTCGACTTGTACCGGTAAATTATCACAGAAATAAATAATAAGTATGTATGTAGGTATGTGGCTGGCGTTAAATTAATGAAAATGAAAATCCAATTAGAAATAAAGCGTGTGATTAAAATATTTTAAACCAAGAAAACAAAAAAATAACAGTGAAGTCGTAATTTTTTTCTTGCGAAAATAAATGACGCAGTCATACTGACGTAAATAAATGTATAAATAATGTATTAAAAAAAAAAAATTTTTAATATCAAAAATAACGGAAGTTATGAGTGAAGCAACACGAACAAATAACTACAAATTAAAGTTCATTTATAAGGAAGTCATTGGAAAACAAAGACACACAGTCAGTGCCGGCCAATATTATTTGAAAGGAACAGAACAAAAACGTAAGATAGTCTAACAAGGCCTTAAAGCTACGACAGTCGTCTGAATTTTCAGCAATTTCAGTATTTGTTAATCTATTCTAACAACATCCAGAACCGATAACTGGCTGAGGTATCTCCGACAGAGGGTATATAGAAATCAAAGTTCTAGCTGAGTTGCGCTAAATTCGCATTTCAAAAGATGGTTTGCATCTTGAGGCTCTGCATGACACCAAGGACGGGGAACAAGCATGGTATTGTTTATCCGAGACCAGTACGTTCACTCCCAGTCTAGTTAAGCCAGCACCAAATCCCAGAAAATGAATGTACGGAAAAGCATCAGGTCCGTAAGGCACTTACGGAAACCTTATGGGATATGGATAACAAGATCTTTGTATATCAACGGTATACAAACCCAAAGTCATAAACAACTGTAGATGCAATAACACCCTTCTGCTATTTTCGGTATTGCGAAGCAATTACTCGAAACTCTTGGCATAGTTGATATCTTCTGGCTAATTCAGCATCCTAAACTTTAAACCAGAAGTGAAAGACTTATTCAACTATTCAGCAAGGACCACTGCTTTGCGCTGAGTGGATCTATGGTTAACACCAAACGATATACATAACTCAATTCTTCCAACTAAACATCGACTAATATCAGTCTTGTATAATAATTCTACAGGGAAAAAATATTACCAACATTAGACTTGTTACAATAACAACAACAACTCCCTATGTAGTATGTCGTTGATAGTTACCTTGTATGAGGTGAAATCTGAAATGAAATCCAGTTGTGGTAGGATTTCACTCTAATACAGCTAAAGATCTATTCTGGCAAATCTTGTGGGAAGTCTAACTTCGTTAGATGATGGTTCACCATGTGTTGTGCTTTGACCGAACATCATCTTTGTCTCCTATTTCATCTGAAATCATCTGAACACAACTTGTAACGTGTCTAAAGACTGAATTCTGCTACTTTTACAATTTTCTTTTACACTTCCTGTCCATACGGGCGCTAAGTGTCCCATATAAAGGTTAAAGAGAAATTTGATTGCTATTCCGTTTCAATACGGTGGTGTGATGTAATAATTGAAGTACGTGACCTAAGTAAGTCAGATTCAAACCATGCTATTAATTTATCTAGGAAGTATCCTGCAATTCTAGGTCCCTTATGAATGAAAAAATTAATGAAAATGAAATGAGACGCAGTCTTCCAACGAAAGGAATGACCACAAGATTGATAATCGGTAATATGTAATTGTCCCCACGGGAGCTCTGTCTCTTATATCTAGAAAAGCAAACAACCAGTGTAATACAGCGAGATGTGTGAGGTTAGAAGCTAGGGATAGAAGTGTATTGGGGGATATTATAAAATTGAATAATTAGTGCTGTTAAATACACAAATGTTCGTTCAAGAATTATAAAGAAGAAATGGAAACCTTGTAGAATTAAACAAATAGTACCCCAATTGGGTGTTGGTTTCGTCATCGATCATGTTTAGTTTCTAACTTTCTAAAATCGCTACACGAACTGAAATTATTCAAATATGTAACATCATATGCTAATGACTCCTTAATATTAGTGACGGAATATAATGTTGATAAACGATTGCGGTGTGGCAAATGGTTATTTCAATAAGCTTGAAGACTTCTATCGAATGTGGAAATAAATTCTATACTTAATCTGGATATCCTGCCTTTGCTATACCGCCAAGAAATTTACTACCATGCGGCTTTATACCCTGCCAGATGATCTACAATCTTCCCCATAGAGCACAATCTCCCAGAATCCAGCAGAGTATCAACTAATCGGTTAAGAGCCTTCTGATAACCATCCTGCAAGCAGAGACCAACTACAAGCTAGTACGATGCCCTTATGACCGTCTGTGAAATGAAAGTTTCCTCACGCGAAAAACTATTTCAAATCAAGTGTAAACATTTATATACAGCTGTTGCAAATGCTCGTATCCACTGCGTTGGAAGCAATTTTTAGAACAACAGCCGTATTGTGGCCGCAAAATTTAGTTTATATTATATTGTATCCAAAGGACATACAGACTTATTACCGAAAAAAGGATTATTTCTCCGACAGCATAAGTTAAATTAAAAACTAAAAGAAAAAAGAAACTTCAGCTTATAAACTTACCTTCAGCAAATCCAGTAGAAACGGTGAAGCAGCACACAAGACAATCTTGTGAGCCGGAAAACTGCGACCACCCGCTGCTAAAGTACAATCCACTAGATCGCCATGACAACGTAGCAATTGTATGGCCGATACCAGCGACGTGCCATAGTCACCCCAGGTAAGGGAATATAAAGAATTCATGGGCAATGCCATCATTGAGTCCACCGATTCACCAACAGCACAAACGTCCTCAATGGGCTGTTGCTGTTGTTGAACTGGGTGGTAATAGTGGGTAATGGTGGCGAAATTTAATTAAACAAACCGGGAGATAATATAAATTTAAGGACAACTTTTGTTGTTGTTGTTCTGTTTAGTTTTTTCTTCGCAGTTGTTGTTCTTCGTGTTTTTAGTGTATTTTTAAAAACACTTTAAGCTTAAAGGCTTATTAAGCTTACTAATGTATTTGTTTTTTGAATATTTTTAATTGTTAAAATGTTTTCTTTTCTATTTCTGTGTTTTTAATTTAATACGGACAGGCGTCCGTGGCAAAAACTTTACACACAGTTTTATTTTATTTTTAATTCTTCTCACTATTTTTCTCTGTGAATACAGAGTATAACACAAACACTCTTTTGAGTACGAGTTGTTGTATACACACACGTTTTATAGGTAGTTTTTTTTATTTTTCTTTCTTTCGTTTTGTTATTTCATTTAAAACTCACACATAGAGAGAAAACTGCTGTAAATAGGAAACGAGAAATATTTAAGGGGAATTTTTTTCAAATCAAATACTCTTGCTTTCTCTCTCTGGCTGGCTGGTTTCTTTTTATATACTTTACACCATACCGTTATGCAGAGCGCATACGTTCGTTCGTTTATTTAAAACCAACACGCATACATTTTCAACACAATAACAAAAGTCACTGAGTAAAAAATGAGAGAAAGAGAAAGGAGAGTACTATACTAAGAAAAAAAATTATTTTCGTTTTTTTTTTATTTTTTCTTGTTTTGTGTAATTTTTGGTTAAAAAGGGGGGAAATGTTTTTTTTTTTATTTTTTTTTTATTTAACATAACAAATCATCCTTCTAGAATGTATTGCGCAGAAATCGTTTAGTAAATCATATAATTTTAGTTTTTATTTTTTAATATTTTATTATTTAGTTAAACAATATGGCTACAAGCAATTTTTTATTTCATTATTTAAAGCCACGTCTTAAATTATAATTCACTTTAGATTTGTTCAACTTTTTCATTTATTTAATGTAGTATTATTTTCCAAAAACAAAAATGTTTTAATAGAATTAAGAGTTTCCCGCTTTTTTTCTTGCTTTGGGTATTTTACTATTTATTAAAATCCATTATTTTTTCTATATATGTTCTCTTGAGTACTCAAAAATGCAAAAAAAAAATGAAATTTACACAGCAAACAGCACTTTAGCCTGCCTTTTCTTTCTTGCTTTACCTTTAGCAAAAACAACAATTTAAATCTCACCAGAGATATCTCTAAATTTTAACGTGCGCTCACAACTACTCGCCAACGTTGGAAATTTTCTACTAAAAATTGAGTTTTTCAAAATATCCCTGAAAAGTCATACGATTTTGTGCTCGTTGCTACAGCTCTACACTCGCTAACTCTTCACACACACACACACACATACACAACCGCATAAATACTCGCAACAGTACTATGCTTTTAGTTTTTTTTCTTGTTTCTTTTTATTTTATTGTATACCCATAATTTGTTGTTGTTGCTTTTGTTTGCCTGCTTGCTTGTTGTTGGCTTTGTATATTTTTTAATGGGAGCAAGATGGCTGACGCTCTTCAACAATATTTACTGATGACTATATGTATGTGTGAGTATTAAGAACTAAAAAAATAAAAAGAGGTACAGTCAAACAGTCATTCATATTGTGCTCGTGTTTTTAGATTATTTCCATTGCTGTTATTGCTATCGTTGTTGTTGTTGTCGTTCTTTATATTATTTAATCATCATCATAAGCAAAATAGCATGGCATAGCACTGCCAGTTGAAAAAAAAGAAACAAATTTTTAAGAGAAATTTCTTCTTCATCATGTTAATATTCATATGAGTTGCTGGTTATTACAGTTTTTCTTTTTTTTTTTTGTTGCTATTTTGCTAATGTCAACTCTACTCTGTTGTTTATTTTAAGGTGTGTGTGTGTCCACACCACACTGGGTTTTTTTTCTTTTTTGTGATATCATAAGAGAGGAGTAAAAACTTATAAATTTATTGGGTTAAATGTGACTGACTGACTTTGCCTGTCTGCCTGCCTAGTTGAGCTCTGATTCTGATTTCTGTCTCTTCTGTCTGTATCAATAGCATACAAGTATTCTATTTAGAAATCTGTTTTAAATACAATTTTTTTCTCTGTTTGGTGTCGTTGTTGTATTTCACATACATACATATAGACGCACGGAACAGTTACGTTTTAATTTAGATCTCTTGTTTTCTTGCAGGTTATTTTTTGTGCTTTTTTTAGGGAAATACTCTCCCTTAGTTTTGTTTACCATGTGAAAAAATCCCAATTGCAATTGGAGAAATTTTCATAAGCCGGCGATGTGTTCTCATATTGAAATCTCATTTCATTTCATTTGGAAAATAATCTCTGTTTACATTTTTTTATTCTTCTTCTTCTATTTTGCTGCTGAGCATAAACAGTAGCCAGCCGTTTTTGTTGTTATTGGCGATTTTTTTATGTGTAGGTTAACCACAAATGCTTCAGTAGTTTTTTTCAAGCGGCTTTTAAGCTTTCATACTTCAAAGAAATGATTAGATTAGTTGCAGGGGAATATTTTGTAAAATATAATAAAAATTTTGTATAATGTTCTCTATAACAACGTACACCGAAATGCTTATTGCTTGCTTTTCATAAAAGTGCATTGCCGGGTATTATAGGGTTAGCCATTTAGTGGTTTCCAAGCTGTTAAATGTCATTCATCCGAACATTCTTATAAAGAAATGTGAAAGGAAACATACATTTCCTGTTGTTTTCAAAATGATTCGTAAATAATTTCAATATTTCCCTCCAAAAATTGTTTGCGAATGTAATTTTTAACCTCAAAACACATTCTTGCGATTTGTAAACAACGAAGAAAAAAATATTCCTTTCCATAACGAAAACGACAAACAGCCGTGGTTGAGTATTGGTGTCGTGCCAAGTCGAAACCAAAATAAACTCTGTGTGTGCAATTTCACCCAAAACTCATAAAATGTTTTTCGTTTCTTTTTTTTATCATTAACAGCTCAGCATACAGTGAATGAGGGAAACAAATTAGACAAAAATAAAAAGAGGTTTCATTTCAATCTTATTTACAAAATATTTCTGTTGTTTTTATTGTTTTTATTTGCCTCAAACACAACTGCGTCGGTACATTCATGTATTGTTTCGTGTGCACCTCAGAATATCTCCCAATAATATACGACGACGCGCTCTATATTATTTTAAAAAGGAATATTTTTTTCTTCTTCAACAAAAACAAAACAGCCTACACTCACTGTGTTATTATATTTGTTTTTGTCTTTTTTGTATTTTTCTCGAAAGAAGAGATATAATCAGACTCGTAACAATAACAACAACAACGTCACATACATACAACAAACCGAAATGTAAAAGAAAGAGGGTTTTATACAAACTCTGGCTAAGCATAACGAAATTTACTCATAACCAAGGCAACCAACGCAGTATGTATGGATGTATGCACTACGAATATCAACAATTTAAGAGGTATCCATTAATGACGTTGCTGTTGTTGTGTTGTTATTGTGGTTGTTACCGTTGTCTCTGCTAAAACTCTCAAGTAGTGAAATCTTATAAGAATTACATTGCTTTCAAAAAAAAAAATACCAACAATAACAATAACCCTCACGAGCAAACAGTGGTAGTAGCAGCAGTAGTTTTAGAGAAAATGGAGGGCAATGCTGCGTGTCTCATTTAAAAAACAAAAACAAAAAAAATAAGAGTTGTTTTCTTGGCAATCGTCCGTCGTTGTGTACAATGTACGAAAAAACAAACTATTTTAGAAACTCACGGCTCTTGTTGAAATATTCACGTACAACCAGCAAACGTTGTCGGCATCACATCGGCATATGGAAAGAAATAATTTTTTTCGTTTTAAATAAAAAGAAACGTAAAAACAACATAACTTATCGTCTCATAAAATTTAAAATAACGTTATCAGACATAAACATTTAAAACACATTTTGAAAATTAAAAGCCAGTCGTGTTGAATTTTTTTAACGCTAAAAATTTATTTTTCTTATATTGTTCAGTTGTTTTTTTCTTATTACGCTGTTTTACATTCTAGGTGGCTAGATGTGAACCTTATTGTTGTTGTTGTTTGTAAAAGTTGAGTGTAGCTCATGTGTATGAGTCGTGCTGTTTGAATGACGGTACATTCCAAGCAGTGCTGCCAACTAGCTAAAAAATGAAACGTTCAAAATCTCCATATTTAAAGATCTGACATTTGTACAGTTAGAAAGAAGGTTTATCTTGATAATGAAGCTGACATTACAGTAATTAGCTAATTAAAGGTCTAACCCCTCCAAGGGATGGCGCCAAGCCAATCCGGCATATCCAAATAAGTGGTCGTATGTTGAATTTTTCCCATAATAATCATTTAAAAACGTTCGCTTCCATTAAAAGAATTTAATATCATCAACGGTTTGATTTAATAAATTCTTAGATTTGTTAAAATTCCAACCCAAATATTCAAACGAGTAATGAAATTCTTTTTTTCTACTATAGAGTCCTTGTTTGCTTACAACTTGTTGATTTTTAAAGAAAAAAAAAACCGCGATATTGGCATCATTGTTATTCATTTAGCCTCCAACATCATAATACGAAAATAAATAATACACCATTGCCATGTTATGCCATGCCAAAACCCTCTCTCTCTCCTAAAAACACACACACTCTACAATACACAGCACGTATTTACATGTAGACATTAAAACACTACAAGCAGCCAGCCATTAAAAAATAATACAGTACTTTGGCCCCATACTAAACAGAGAAACTAATAATATAAGCAACTCACTATACAAGTACAACAACAATATGGTGCGCTCATTGGCATATGTTCATACATAACAATAGTGAACGGAAAATAATAAAAGAAAGAAACAACAAAAACTACTCGTACATTTATATAGTACGTGAGAGACGAGAAACTAGCATACAACAACAACAACGGTACACTCGCTCAAATGAAATAAACACGATGTTGAATAACGAACCGAACAGCGATAGCAATGAATATTGCTACAGAAATATAATGAGATACGCGGGTACAAAGTTATGACTGTATTTTATGGTTGTTGTTGTTTTGTTTTCTTTTTCTATAGTCACGAAATTTTAATATATATTCTGTATGGTTTTTGTGTGGGTTAAAGAGTTGCCATGTGTTTGGGAAAATATGAATTGAATGTTTTCAATGAAAATTAAAAAAAAAAAGTATTTCTACGTTTAGTATAAGCGTGTAAACCTAACCTTTGTGGAACACAATTTTTGAGAGGTTTTTTCAAAATTAATTTTGTATTTCCTATGGTTACAATGGCAACACTTCATATTAAAACAATAGCATGTTTAAAGTACTGAGCAAGAGACTTTTTGTGTGTACTCGTTAAACTTGCTGATTTAAAACAACAAAACAATACACACGTATATGTACACTCGCTCATATACATACATAAATACTCAAGAGCCAACACAGCACATTTTCTCTGTAGATATGAAAAGAAAACAACAAAACTTCTACTACACAAATAGGTATAATATGTATGAATAAATAACTATGCCTGTATGTAGGTATGTATGTATCATGTAGTGTTGTTTGTTAAATAAATGACTGAATTATACAAAAATTTAACAGGAAAAATACTTTTCGTAAAAATAATTTGATGAAAAACAAAGAAATATCTTTTTTTAAATAAAATTTCTTTAAGCAATATAGGCAGGCAATCAGGCGTACTGAAGAAACACGAACATGTGTTGTATTTAAAAAATTTTAATTTAATTTTAATTAGGAAAATAAAATTATGAAATTATTTCCGTTTTAATTTAATTTTTCTATAAATTTTGGCGCCAAAAATACTAACCATAAACTCTTAAAAACACCACACCACACTATGTATACATATGTAGGTACAACTACAACAAGCGAAAACAAATTATTGAAGAAAATGCTGTGGTCACATCCGCAAACACCGTAATAATGTCAGCTCAGCTACAGGCAAAACAGATCTCTTGTTTGTTTCCAATTTAAAACCTCCGTTACAATTTAATTTTTTGACAGAATCTTCTCACTCTGGAAATTTTGCTCACAAACATTTTAATTTTTAAACATAAACTCAGCTTTTCTTTCAAAAAAGACAACAACAACACACATACCATTGAATAACAAGGGAGTTTTTGTGTTTCTGAGAACACACTCTCCAAAATCATCATATTGAAATTAACTCACGCATGTAAATGATTACAAAAACAAAAACTAGAAAAATACAAAAACAAATTTCATTTTATTTAAAAGAGCAAACAAACAAGGAGTAGGAGGATGTTTTGTTGTTGTTGTTATTAAAACTCATGCACCTGACAAAGAGATCATCATCATGATGAAAAAAAATCCCTCTTATACCAACAACAAATATATAAACAGAGAAGATGGCAACTTTAATGCTTATCCTCTGAAATGTTAACCGATAATTTACCCTCTTTTGATAAAAACTTAACTCTCCCTTTTGAATAAAACAATTCTCTAGTGCTCTCCCTTCTCCCTTAAATTCAGAAATTAACCCTCTTAAAACATATTAAAGCTGCGTACACAAAAATTCCTTATTTTTCTCTGGGCATTAAAGAAAAATTTAATGGAAATTTTTTTCCTTTCATTTGCCAGACTTCAACTAATTTTTTTTGATTTTTCTTTCATTGCTATTGCTCTTTACATTTTACCCTCTTTATCATTTTACCATTCCTTTAATACCAATACTCTTACATTGGGAACCGTATATACATAGATGATGATATCTCTATACATACGGCGCATACAGTATATTATATATGAGAATGAGTATGAATAAAAATAGAAAGAGAGAGAGAAAGAGAGAGCTATAACGTTAGAGTACAAGCAATGAAAACGGGGTAATATATATTCGTATATATTTTCTACTGTAATAGGGGAAATTTAAAAGCTATATATAAAAGAGAAAGACAGACCGAGGGAGAGCGAGAGAGTACTAAGATTCAATAGAATTCTTAATATAGGTAGATATGTATGCTCGTGAGTTAGGGAAGCACCGTTTTTTATGGTATAAAACAAAAGTAGGAGTAATTTAATCCGTATTTAATATGTAAGTAGGGGAAATAAGAGAAAGGTAAACATAAATTAGAGAAATAACATGTTAAATAATTGAAAATGAGATAAAATTCTTTAACCCTACAACTTTATTGAGGGCTCTTAATAAAATAAAAACTAATTTAATGGTTTAGATTTTAGTTAAAATTTATGAGAAATGCCCTTCGCAGATGTTTTCACCATTTTCTACTAAAGTTTTACTTAACAGATGGCCACAATACAGAAATGTGGACTAGTATCACAATATAAAGGACTCACAAAGTATATTTATTGCTGGGATCATAAGTTGTGCTTATTTGCAGGCATGGATATTTTCATTTTGTAGTAAATTCCCATCTGTGGGACTCAAAGAAATTCATGTACTGTGTCTTAGGTACTTTGGACCATTGCTGGGAGACGTTTTAAGGCGCCGGAGACTATGCACTATCGACAGCTGTGCAGAATATTAAACTAGTTGGGTTGGATTTTCCTTCACACTGTTTACTTACTTTGTGGGTGTAATACTGTAGCATTTGAATCTTAATTGTGCCTTGTTTGCTTGGGCAAAAGTCTCTCATATTCAGGCCTTGTTTTGATACTCCAGAATTAAATGTATGTGTCGTTTTAGTTTTACTTTTGTCACATTATTTATTACTTAAAGCATTTTGTCATAATGATTGTATACACGAATGTGTTATGCACTTAAGAATAATAATAATTATCATAATATAAACAAATAAAGTATCAAATAAAACGTTAAGGAGTACATTGCATTTAAAAAATTTACGAAAATATTTCTGTGTGTGTTTGGATTTTTTTCTTTTTCTTCTTTTTTTTACAAAATTTTAAGCAATTATATGGCATTTAAAAGAAAATATATATAAATTAAGCCAAGGAGCCAAGCCCCATGTTGTTTGTTTTCCTTTAACAATTCGTTTTACATAATTTAAGATAAATTGAAATTCTGTGTAAAATCATATTCTATAGTGGGTATAACGGTTTGTACAAACTTTAAAAATATTATCAAATATAAATGCACACCCAACTCACCGCCGCCTTCTTCAACGGTTTGTATAATTTTCTTCATAATATCTGCATGGCGACAAGGATGCACGGATGCCATATTGGGCCCGGGCAAATGAGGATGAGACTCCATGGTGACAGTCTTTTTAGCATGATCCTGGGAAACATCCTCATACATTTGTTCAACAGTTAAGGGTTTGCGTTGCTGTAATAGGAAAATCAAGTAGATTGTTATTATAGAACGTGTAAAAGATTGAAAACGATTATTTCTCTGACTTTACCTCATCATAGCCCACTACCCAAAGCCGTGGAGTTTGATAGTATTTATCATAGGTTATATGCAAATCATAGGTACGTGTATGCAATACAGAATCTCCATTATCTAAAGCAGCGGCAGCACCTGCTTCTGTTCTAGTATTTGTTATGGATTTTTCCGTTTTACGTGTGGTGAGAGCAACGGCAGGATCTACTAAATCTAACATGCCGCTCTCTTCAAATTCATCCATATCTAAAGCCTCCTCATCGTCCTCATCCTCTTCCAGACCAGCTGCTGCAGCAGCATCATCCATATCCGCTGGTTCATCACAGTCAGGTGTATGCATTTCCTCCTAAATCAACAAGATAATCATCAATTTTTAAAGATTAAATCATTGCCGGTATGTGTTCACCTTACCTTGCTATCATCTAAGGTCAATTCACAGATTTTTTCCAATTCTTGTGCGGTGCCATCTTCATTCAATTGATGGGTTTCTACCCAGCCACCATCGCCGCCTTCTTCTTCCACAACAGTTTCCTCGCCCACATACTCCATTTGTTTGCAGCGACGATAGCACGGTACATTACGGGTGATTAGGAATTGTTTGTCTATTAAAGGGAAATAATATAAAAAAATATTTTAAATCTACGCATGAATTATACATAATAATCATTGTTTCGTTTATTTTAGGATTAGGGGAATCCTATTTAGCATTACCTTTAGGTAAATACGATTTTGTTTTGTTGTCATCACCAGCTGCCCATTGCCAGGTGGGACAGTGATGCACCAGATGATCACCGGCAGCCACAAACTCTTCAGGTGTCAAAACGCCAGTTTCACGGAATTTGGATTCCTTAAAAACAATAACAACATAAGACGCATTAAATTTAATTAAAATGACTCATAATTTTTTAATCTTGGATTATAGCGTATCGGCATGTATTAGATTTCACTTAACTCCTTATCACCACTATCCCAATACAAAAACAGTTAATCAAGCAGACAATTTGACCAACCACCCACCCACCTCTATTGATGATGAAAACATTTTTTCTGTCTCTCAATTCTTACCTTTAAAACGGGTGTTAAATATTCGGCCACATTTAAAGCCGTACCTTTAACAGTATTTAAAACACTTTGCATGTTTTAAGTTTAATTAGATTGAATTCGTTTGTTTTATTAGTTATTAGAAATCTTTCTTTGTTTTTTGTATAGATTGATTTCTAATTTCTTTATCTCCTTTTCTATTATAATGTCACTCGGCTATTGTTGTTTGATTTTTTGTTTCTAGCACATGGTAGTATTTGGAAAGTAGTTTTAAAAACTTTTTGCAGAATACAGGGTGTTACTTAAGAAATAAAATAAAAACGGTTCTCTATTAGTAACATTATTTTATTAAAAAGGTATTTCGAATGCAGCACTGTTTGCTTTTAAAGCCATTTACTACCTTTTTAACCAACACCGCCTTCTCCATTGTAGTGGATCGAAAAAAGAAGAGAACTAAACACAAATTAAAAAATCAGCTCATTTTGTAGTAAAAATTTTTCGCAGTTAAACGCCATTATTATTAACAATTTATAAACATTTTTAATATAAAAAAGCAAGAAAATGTTAAATCTCAAGCCAATAAATAAAAACCATAAAAATAAATGAAAACTAATAAAAGTAATTCAAAGGCGTTGGGAAAAGAAAAACCATTTTGTGTATATAAAAATTAAGGTGTAGTGAGTGATTGTGAAAGAGCTAGAGTGCGGAGAGAAGAAGAAAAACAAAACGAAATTAGAAAAAAAAAATATAGATTTTGTATGTTATTACAGTTAAAATAAAAACAACAACTACGGGACAGTATTGATATTTAAAGTCTTTGAATTTGAATAAAATTTAGAATAAAATTTATACACATTATTTGTGTTATTGTTGTTGTAAAGAATTTGTATATAAAAAGAAAAAATTGTATTGCATTAGAAATTAAAGAAAAAATTGCATTAAAAGCAAAACAAATGCCGTTTTAAAAAGTCTTGCGGTAGGGAGTGAAGCAACGAAAATTGCATTTTCGAAAGCTTCAGCCTGTTGGGCGAGCTGGTGGTGTTGTGGAGTTGTTGGTTTTTCTGTGGCACAAAAAGACGCAAAGGTATGTTTTTATATATTTTATATATGAATTCGTATACATTAAAATTAAGAATAAACATTGTGTTGAAATACATTCTGTGTTGACGAAGAAGAAGAGACTGTGTGAACGCCGCCGAATCAGATAGAAGCCCATTCATTCATTTGACACTCCATTTGTTGTTATGCCCTTAAATACAGCTGTTGTCGCTTGACCTGGTCGCTGATGTTGTAATTTTACAATGCGGGCATTATTATTATGCTGCATGTATGTATATGTTTGTTATCTATCATTCGTTTCTCCTAGGCCTGCTTATAATGCTGGTTCTACTTTTGTTTAGAATTTTTCAATTCTATTGTCTTTGTATTTTATTCCCAACATAACTTTTATGTTGGTCTTTATGTCGATTATCTGCATTTTAGTGGTTTTACTTTGAACGTTTTTAGAATTTAGGTCAGGGATGGGCTTATTACTATGTGTACTTTATATCTTTAGTTGCCTCAAGGTTATTGTTTATGTCATTATGAGCTTTACTAACGAATCAATTAAATTGGTAAAACAAAAACACAGTTTTAGAGATGGTCAGATCTGTCTTTAACAGTTTCTTTCTACGCAGCCGCCTACCTCACATAGCTTTAGGCACCGTACTCCACACTCCTTGTATCTCCGATGTAGCGATGTGTCCTATTTGTATATTCTGAACGATTGCAAGGTGATCACTTTATGAGAATAATAATGATAATGGAGTTTGAAACCGTCTGAATAGGATCAAAAGAGGGTTATGCTCTAGCTGGAGTCTGAAACCTACATATTCTGTGGTTCCATGATAATAATATCACATAAGTGAAGGGCTATAAATCTATTCAGAGCTCTACTGCCTACCTTATAGATCCTACAACACAATTATATTTATTCAAGGAATAACAGAAAACAGTTAGGCACCAGAAGGGGTCATAAACTTACATTTTTTGGGGAACTATGTTAAGGTTTTTGTAAATGGCTTATTCTATATAAGGAGCTTGTATTAAAGCAATTTTATGACCTTTAAACAATCTAAAAATACTGCAGTAGTCATTAGCTGGCATTCATGCTAGCACTCATGTGGTCGCACTTTAACACTGGCAGACATAGAATTTATTCTCAGATAGTAGTAGTAGCACTGCTGAACGCATCTCACAATATAATTCCTTATGGAATGGTTGCAATGTTCTTTAAGCCGATGTATTTTGTATTTATAAGACTATGATCACAGATATCCAAGCAGATTTGGAAAGATGAGAAGAAATCTATAAAAAAACGATTGCTGAATGACTAACTAGAACAACCCTGTTTTCGATGGTGGGGCACATAGTCAATGTCCCATTTGCCTTCTTTAAATTGTGGGCTTAGTAAAGGAAAAGTAACAGAAAAGGCAGGCAACGTATACTATAGAACCTACTTGTGATTTTAGATAGAAATTTGGCCCCTTTGTCATTATAAAGGATGCTCTACACTAATTAGTATTCAAAGCCTAAGAGCTAAAGATATGGATTTGTAGACTGAGTATTCACTCAGAATGAAAGGAGGGATAGTAGGCCAGATGTTCTATAGAGTGTGCTTAAACTAGAACATGAAAAATTTTGATAACTTTGTGAACGTACTGACTACTTACTATTCAAAAACCTGTTGGCTGATAACATAAATTCTGCGTTGAGAGCAAGAAATACGTTGCCTAAACCAATATAAAGGCTTCATATTAAAAAACATGTTCGAGTAGGAACATTGTATTCTCACAACGAACCCCTTTGTTATTTCTTTATACTTTTGTATACCAACACGCGGTCAAAAAAATGTATATTTTTAAATAATTTTTCTTATTCCGATTTTTTTTCCTGTGCTTCCATCTATTTTTAAATTTAAACAATTTATTATTGTTAGCCATTAAATTTTGTTTTCTTTTCTGTTCTTTTATTTTATTGTTATTTTAATTATTTGTTTGTATGTTTAGAAATCAACAACAATCGTTCGCCATGCACGTGATGATTTTTTCTTAAAATACATTTAAAATATTCATTTGGTAGCGCTACAAGTGATGAATATACATATATGTATACACTTAAGTGCAGATTTTTGCTGAATATTATTAAAGTTTACCAAGCAATTATTTATTCATTCATTCTATTTGATTTGATTGCCTATCGTGAGATATTTAAAAGCCTTATTGAGGAAATATTCCATTTTTTTTAAATAAACCTATTCAAACATATGTACATATGTAGATATCAAGTTGATTAAATAGAACAGCGATAAATAGAGTAACGATAACTGATGTGTGTTGTATACATATATACACTGACAAATTTATCCAACAATTCTATCATCATCTGCTTACTTTCAATCGACTTTGATTTTGAGAGTTTGTTGTAGACAGCAGAGCCGTATGGGTTTGGAAAATCGAAGAAAACACAAAAAGTATCATCTCAGAACCTAGCTAATGCCAGAAATCCTATAAGCGATTAACTCTCCAAGACCATTGAAGAAATCTCGGTCAAGAACCTTGGGCAGTTTTTTTCGTTCTGCTTGTCAAGACAGAGACACAGAGTGTAAACACCGTTTCTGGCGACGCAATTAGTTTATAAACCAGCTCAGCTAACTTGGTGATCGCCACTGTCCCAGTGCCACTTTGCTTCTTCAAGCCATCTGTAAAGACTGCATGGCCGCAAGTATTTATACCCCATCACAGTTACCACAGTTTGAGAAAAGCACCGGCAGCCTGTCGAAGTCCCTGTCTATACAGTTTGTGAAGTCCTGTTTCAGGGTTTGTGCCCAACACCATTTCAGAGAGAAGAAAAGAAGACAAAGTTGGATATTAGCAGGAAAAAAACGTACTTGTATAAATTGTATTTTTAAAAATCACAATAAAATTTAATTCTGTATAGCGTCTAAAGAATTCGCTGTAGTCCAAACCACTTAGATTTGCGTGAGAGTTTTAAAATAATTTTTAAAAAATAAATTACATGGGCATCTCTAGATATAAATCGAGTAATGAAATCATATTTTAATTAAATACAATATAAATACACACACACACGCGCGCTCTTTTATTAAATTTATTAATTGTACATATCATCTCATCTCATTCATTTACAGATAGACGCGGTGTGGGGTTGGGCTTCTGCCCCGCTGCGTTTGGCAGCAAATAGAATGGGTGATCCTCTACTGCCGGGAGCCAATGGCGGTACGGGTGCTACAGTTGGCGGTAGTGGTGTGGATAGGCCACAATCGCCAGCTCGTATGGCCCATACTTCCGATAAGCATCCCAAAGTCACACTATCCGAATTGAATATGCTACGACGACATCGTGAACTCTGCGATGTTGTACTCAATGTGGGCGGGCGTAAAATATTTGCCCATCGTGTTATACTATCAGCTTGTTCGCCCTATTTTCGCGCCATGTTTACGGGAGAACTCGAAGAATCACGTCAAACCGAAGTCACCATAAGGGATATCGATGAGAATGCCATGGAACTTTTGATTGACTTTTGCTATACCGCCCATATAGTGGTAGAAGAATCCAATGTCCAGACCCTATTGCCAGCCGCCTGTCTGTTACAGTTGGTGGAGATACAAGATATCTGTTGTGAGTTTTTGAAGCGGCAATTGGATCCTACCAATTGCTTAGGCATACGAGCATTTGCTGACACACATTCGTGTCGTGAGCTGTTGCGCATAGCGGATAAGTTTACCCAGCATAATTTCCAAGAGGTTATGGAAAGTGAAGAGTTTCTTTTATTGCCCGTGGGCCAATTAGTCGATATCATATGCAGCGATGAATTGAATGTACGTTCAGAAGAGCAGGTTTTCAATGCGGTTATGTCCTGGTTGAAGTATAATATTGCCGATCGAAGACAACATCTAGCTCAGGTTGGTTGCGAACTTAATCCTAAATACTTAGCAGTCATTAAATGTTTCTATTTTAAGGTTTTACAACATGTCCGTCTTCCTTTATTATCACCCAAATTTTTGGTGGGCACGGTGGGCTCTGATTTATTGGTACGCTCTGATGAGGCCTGCCGTGATTTGGTCGACGAAGCCAAAAATTATTTATTACTTCCCCAAGAGCGACCCTTAATGCAGGGACCACGTACACGTCCACGTAAACCCACCCGACGCGGTGAGGTATTATTTGCTGTAGGCGGTTGGTGTTCCGGTGATGCCATTGCCTCCGTTGAACGCTTTGATCCCCAAACGAATGATTGGAAAATGGTAGCGCCAATGAGTAAGCGACGTTGTGGTGTTGGTGTTGCGGTTTTAAATGATTTACTATATGCTGTGGGCGGTCACGATGGCCAAAGCTATTTGAATAGCATAGAACGTTACGATCCGCAAACTAATCAATGGTCTTGTGATGTAGCCCCTACTACCTCATGTCGTACCAGTGTTGGTGTGGCCGTTTTGGATGGTTTTCTCTATGCCGTTGGCGGCCAAGATGGTGTACAATGTTTGAACCATGTGGAGCGTTATGATCCCAAAGAAAATAAATGGTCCAAGGTATTGTTTAAAGCACATACAGTAATTTTATCGTATATTTTCTTCTAATGTTTAAATTTTCAGGTGGCTCCTATGACTACCAGACGTTTGGGTGTTGCTGTAGCTGTGTTGGGTGGCTATCTATATGCCATTGGCGGTTCCGATGGCCAATGTCCTTTAAATACTGTTGAACGTTATGATCCCAGGTAGGCTTGTTTAATTTTTTTTTTTTATAATTTTTGTATTTAAAATGTTTTCTCTTTATTTAAAAGACAAAATAAATGGGTCGCTGTTAGCCCCATGTCCACACGCCGTAAACACTTAGGCTGTGCTGTTTTTAATAATTATATTTACGCTGTTGGCGGCCGTGATGATTGCATGGAATTGTCCTCCGCCGAACGTTATAATCCTCATACAAATACTTGGAGTCCTATTGTGGCCATGACATCTCGAAGAAGTGGTGTAAGTTTTCTCATTAATCAACCAAAAATTTCATGACGAGTTTTGTAATCAAGTTTGAAGAGGCAGAAAATAATGATCAAAACTACGATGAAAATATCATGTTAAAGACAATTTTTCGAAACTTGGTGCATAGGAAAGAATTCTTGAAATTTTGTCTTTGGAGGAGATAACGACCTAGATCGAATGCCTTAATCTATCTTCAGATTTATTTGAATATTTTTAACATGGTGTTTCATTCTTTGTTTTTAGGTTGGCTTGGCTGTTGTTAATGGCCAATTATATGCTGTTGGCGGTTTTGATGGTTCTGCCTACTTAAAAACCATTGAAGTCTATGATACTGAAACAAATCAATGGCGTCTATGTGGTTGCATGAACTATAGACGCCTGGGTGGTGGTGTGGGCGTTATGAGAGCCCCTCAAACTGAAAATTATATGTGGTAAGTAACTCTTTTTAAATTTATTTCCTTTTTGAAAAGATTTCTTAATTTTTTAACTATTTTCTAAAGGACGCGCAAAGATTCGGTTGTTTGATTGGGTTTGGATAGTGACTCCAAGAATATTTACATAACAAATCTCTATAAATAACTCTCTAACGTTTATCAGTTATTTGGTTAGCAACATAAAGCCGCAAAAGAAAGAAAGGTAAAACAAAAGAATTTATTTGAAAAAAAAAAATTAGCAAATATTGTTGTTTACAAAAAAGAAAAAAAAGCAAAACAAAATTTATTAATAATTGAATTGAATTGTATTGTTTGATTACAAGTTACATGCACAGCAATATTTATTAAAAAGAAACAAAATTATTATAAACAAAAACAAAAAAAAAAAAAAAAGAAGAAAATGTCTTTAAAAGAAAAAGCCAAATTAAAATTCACTTGTGAATTAACAAAACGGTTTAGCATGTCCCGTAAATTGAAGAAAGTCTCGTCGTATACATAGATTTCCTTTAAATTTTCTTTTGTTTACGGGACATGCTATTTGAAAAAAACAAAAAACAATTTTTAGTCTTAAACAATAAAAAAAAACATAATTATTATTATATTGCACTAAATGTTGAATAATTAATTTAAGTTATTGAAAAGCAAAGAAAACATACATACATATTTAATTATATTATTACATATATATTAAATGTATCTGAACTGCCTTTTTCCTTATGAATCTATATATACATTGTATATAAAAAAAAAAAATACTTATTAAAAAACAAAGCTAAAGGAAACAAAACAAAATAACAAACAAACAAAAAAAAAAAACTTATTACACAACGTTACTGTTTTAAAAATTCATTAATTTCTTCAATATTTCATATTCATATTCCTTAAAAAGATTGATTTTAAATATTTTAATTTTCAAAATTCAAAACAAATTAAAAGAAATGGTTTTTATTTCTTGTTAATGCAAGCTTAAAATTATTTTTATTTTATTGTAATAAGTTTAAAGAGATTATTTCAATTAGAACACTGAAAAATTTTCGATATACATATTTTATACGATTGATTCATACACGTTAATATTTCCTAAATGTTAAAAAAAATATCTTTTATTAATTTATTATAGGACTTAAAATTATAGTTTACATTAAAATTAATAATTAAGGTGATATTCTGGTCTAGAAGTCTACACCAGCAGGTGTTTTTTGTCTAAAAAATAGTTTTAACATCCATTTCTACATTTTACAAAATTTTTATTGACCTTTTTAAGAATACAAAGAAATAATTTTTGATAAAACTAATCTAGGTTTTGTTAAATATTCTTTTCTGCGACTTCTTGCACCTTGTAAAATCTTTAATTATTCTTCTTTCTTAAACTTTTGTTTCGCACCTAATCGAAACAAACAGTTACTAATCAGCCGTGCTTTGGGCAATTACTCATTCCTCATTTGATTTCCTTCAACAGTCTATGTCCAATTTGCTGCCATAGTTTGTGATGGTCAAATTCACTCATGCAAATCTTTTCTATTTATGAAGATATCTTAAAGGTTTGCTTCTTCCGCCGACAAAAAGAATGACTGCAGTGAACCACAGTTGACACTTAAGCCTTTATATCGCCTTGAAGGAGTTTACCTTGAAGATTTTTACTCTGACAGTTGTCCTAGTAAAAACGAAAATTAATGCCTCAAAATTATTTTTTTTTGTCACGTTAGATTTTAGTATGTTGAGTTACTATATGTATTAGAATCTCCACAAGTAGTAAATCTCCTATGCCTAATGGTAATATACAGACTCAAACTGTTATACGCTCGCAACTTTGTTTAATTCCGCCCGGCATACGTTTGATCGTCTGAGCCATTATCATATGAAAATTGCATTTAAAACGGGTGATGGAAAGGCATCGTTGGTGTGTATAGTTTAAGAATTTAAATTATGTTAAATTAAATTCTGTTTCCATGGAAGTTAATATTACAAAAAAAATCTTGACTTATTAAAGATAAACATCGTGCTTCTTTTTTTTTATCAACTTCTATAAAAAAAACAAATGAAATTATTTCCAAATTCTATGAATAGTTTTTAAAGATTGTTAAAAATATATTTCTATCCAAATTCATTTCATTTTACCCATATTCAGCATCAGATTAAATAACCATACTTTTTTTAAATTAATTTGAATTGAAGTTTAGTTTTAATATATAATTTTTTAAAGTAATTTGAGTTTTAAAACTTTAATAAACAATTTAAAAGCAAAGTGATGATTGTAAAAAATAAAACAAAATGTTTAGCATTAGAAAAGAAAAACAAATTAAAACTGTTACAAGATTAAAAATTAGTTTTTAAGCAAAAGAAAAAAAAAAATAAAAACAAAAAAAATACTAAATAAATCAATATTTGAACAATTAAAGAAATTACAAATAATTTAATAAAATGATAAGAAAATAATATTTTATCAAATAAAACAAAAAACAAAAAAAAAAAAAGAAAAAAAAAACGAATGAAATAATCTTTAGTTATTAGTGGCAATTAATTATAAAAAAGAAAAAAACAAAAATAATAAAAAACCAAATAAAAAAGAGTAAAAAAGTAATTGAAAATTATGTATTGTGTATAATAAATATTATAAAGTTAAATTAAATAATACAACACTAATCTAAAATAAAATAAAAAATATATGAGAAAGAAAAATAAATAAAAAAAAAAAATAATAAGAAAATGTAAAATTTAAAAATTAAATTTTAATTCCTACAACAAATTACAAAAGTTATAAAAATCCTTAGAACATTTCAAAGGCGAGAGCAGAAGCTGTACCCACATGATGTTTTGCCTGGAAACAGTGGACATAACCGGCGAAGTTGTTGAGTAAGCTATCAAGAATGATGACCTCAGTAAGTAATATCTGTGCTTTAGTACCAATCCAACTTATTACTGTTGTCGTTTACAGGTGCACTAGAGTACTGCGGCCATACGATTTGTTGCACTGCCCTCAATCTATATATACTACATACCTATAATTCTCCGCCAATCAAAAATGCATTTAACACCTTACAAGTTTCAAGTATACGCATGTTCTTATGATTCATTTTTCTCATTACAGAATCAACATATTGGGCTAGAGGCGATTCCTATTCCGAACAACAAGTGTTCTTTGAGTCAACAATGCATACTCATTGCCGTGAACTCCACCATAATCCTGCCATGCCGATTCAGCATGCACGGACAGTATTATATTATTCCTGGATTAACCCCATGGAAGGTGAGTGTTATGTATCATACTTTTTACTTCCTATGTAAGCTGAATTGAGCTGAGCACCTTTTTTTTTTATAAATAGGCTTCAATTTTGAAGATAATGGCGAGTTTTGCGGCTTTTGGCCGTCTGTCTTTTGGCTATCTGTCTTGGATCCAAAGTGAATTGACAAGGAAGGTAAGATAATCGTTATTTACTTTGGTTTTTATCGTTGCTTATACTGAAGAGTTCTTCAAGAGAATTTTCAGAAGGGTATAAATTGAATGCCATATTATTTTGCAACAAATTAGTACCTAAAAACTTTACCGACATATTTATTTAGCATTAATTAATAATTATACATACATACATATATTCCTATATACTAATTTATAATTCTTTTATACTTTTTACTAGCAAATTGTTCCCGAAATCATACTCTTTGTTTGGTACTCGTCTTTCCCAAAGAGTTTCTAGGCGGTTGGAGTGAGTGAAACGTTCTTCAGCCTTACAATGCGTATGTGAAACACGCTTTCTGCAGAAGTTTTTCCTGTAATTTACAAACCCTAGATGGATTCAAGTCTACAACTCATAAAAACTACTCCATCTCTCCTCTCTCCACAACATTTTTCCGATATCCAATACAATTCTCTGCAGGTATGGGGTCCGGCCATCATCACCAGGGTGCTGGGTGCGCAATAAAATAAATGAACGCATCTGCAGTTTCAATAGCTATAAATAATAACAAAACAAACAATATTTACACTTAAATGATCATATTTTTATAATTATTTAATTTTATTAATTATTTATTTATTTATATTGTATTAATTTAATTTCTTTATTTTATAATTAATGCTCAAGCATTTGTTAACAAAGGAATTCTTTAGGTTTTGCATTTACATAAAATAAATAATAATAATAAAGTAAAATTAAAGAAAGGTTCTTGATTATTTCGTCGAATCCCTACCCCATGTTCAAATTTTTTTTTTGCTTTCATTGTTTTTTTTTACGCCAGCGTGTACAAAATTAATTTTGCCACTGAAATACCAGGCGCACAGAAATTCCCAGTAGGGTGAAAAAAAATTTAAAATAAATTTAGAAATGTCTGAGTCACCCGGTTATCCAGAAAAAAAAGCATACCTTAGGGATGAACAAAATTTCTATGACACCCGGTTACTAAAATTGAAAACAAGGTGGCCTCCACATTGCATACGCTCAGTTTATTGGATTAGTGCAAATGCGTTTTCTTTTTTTTTTATCATATTTTAGAGATTATGAACACATGGGCGACAGAAAAAAGTGAAGTAATGTCTAAAAACAGAGTTCATGGCATATACTGCAGTCGAGAATCTATCTAAAGATTTCTTCTGGAGTTAGATTGGTTTTCTTTCAGGGGAATGTTTAATCCCCCAATTGGAGGTTTTATATCTGTTTACTTGACATCATTTCTCTCTCAGTGCATCAAACATTCTGCTCTCAAGTGCACACACACACACATACTCTCTTTCTATTTACAATTTCTTTTACAGATTGTTAAACTCTTTTTTCTTTTAATATTCTTTCTTTTGAACTCTTATAAGAGAAAATTTTGATGACTGCTCCATACATACATATGTATGGATGTGTTGTGTTTACGAGCCTATACAAAACTTCTTAAGTGAAATTTTAAACAAGATGGGGAGAGAGAGTGTGTGAGAGAGTAATAACCTCTTAGTAGTTTCTGCCCACAATTTACTTGTTTACATGTTTTTTTGTTTTTATACTCTCTTGGCAAAGACCCACTTGGTAATAATCCAACAACAAAACAAAGTGAAAAAAGAAAATGAGATGCCAATAAACAAAATAATATAACAAAAACAACAATGACTGATAAAAGAAAAAAAACCTTTGGATGAATGTAAGTAAGAATTAAAAACACATATGCATGCATACGAAGTAAACCCCAACAAAATAACAAAAGCTGTAAACAGTTTATTAGCGATCGTGCTGCTCTTTGGGTCGTTGTTCGGAAGGAATTAACAATTAAAAATGAAAACAATGGGAAATCAAAAATAAAACCATTTTAATTGAGAAATTGTAAACAATATTTATTAACCATTCATTAACTGGGGCGCACGCGTTCTTTACTTTGTTTTTATTGTTTTTTTTTTTATTGTGTGTGACAAAAAAAGGAAAAAAGAAATTTAAAGTTTTGCAATAAAATGCTAATAGCCATTCAAAATATTGTATAAATTTATTTTTGAAACCTTTTTGCATTAAAGAATCAATTAAAAAAAAACTAGTGTGTATTAATTTTTTTTAACAGTGAATCCGTGTTCTCTGTGACAAATAAAAAACCGGAAATCTATTCATAAAATTCTATGGTGGCATGCACATAATGACAGGAATACTGCAGTCAGTTTAACGACATGAATGATTTTGCATAAAACAACAATAATAAAATAAACAAAACAATTGTGTATTAATTCAATAAATATAAACAAAATACATACATACATATATATGCATATGTAGGCACAAACGCTACACATGCAAGAACCAGTTTAAAAAAACAAAAACAATTTTGTCCTCCTCAATGCACTTGTACTTAATTTTCTCTGTCCCACCAAGCAACTACTATCTGTTGTTGCTGTTGCTGCTTCACTAAATAATGCAGTAAGTGTGTAAATCATAGTGCATACCATTTACATATCTCTCTGTATAAACTATAGCAACACTAACACCAATGCATAGCAACATTTAATAAAGCAAAAAAAACTCAATGCTTTGCCTAGTTGTAGGAACATTCGTTTACTATACAAACGATAACAACAACATCAATAAACAAACGAAACCTGTTATCAAATCTTATTAAAAGAAATAACACTTTGGATTTTCTCAATTGAATTGAGTGTGGTTGGTGTCCACCATGCATGAGTATTTATTTGCTTTGGTCATGTTATATCTAGTTTTGTTTGTTTTCTTTTTGTTTTTGTTTCAGAACAAATAGAGTTAGTTTTTGATATTTGCTTGGCTCCTTGTTTGTATGCGAGGACAGCAGCATTAATAAATGTGATTTAAATTTTAAAATGTTTTCTGCTGTTTTTGTTTTTTTGTGTTCTTAATAAAATGATGTGTTTGTGATATGGACAAACCCTGGCCCTTACAATATAATTCTGTTGAATCATTATCACTCCTATTTAATAATAGCAAATAAGAAAAATGAGAAGCTAGGTCGTAATCCTGACTGAAGGGTTGTAATGGCCAATTATGTAAATAAGAAAACAGTTTAACACTTTGGAATTCTTCCTTTTTCAAAACGATTATGCAGAAATTGTGGCCAGGAAGATCTGAAAGCTATTTGGATAGGGCGTACCCTCTATAAAGTATGATCAAATATTGTTAAACTAGCCTTAGGCCAGAAGGGACAGCGCATACGAGGTGGAACAAATCTAAATTGAGATGGTATCTTAACGTAAAAATCCTTATAGAATCCTTTTAATAATTCCTTTAAAGCAGTTGAAATGTTTCTGATCACTGTCTTTCCTTAATTTAGGATGGTTTCGTATTAGATGTGTGTTATTTGCAAAACCCAAACGTTTATGAGTGATTGCTATCTTCATATGCACTGCAATTATTGATCGAATAGGTCAGAATAAAGAATTTCAACTTGGCGAGCACTTTGACCATATTAATGTAGTTCTACAGTGACCTTGTTACAACTATTAAATGAAAAAAGGGATTTTGCACTGTTCTGGGTCCCAATGGGTCACGTGAGGATTTGCGGCTGTGGGCAGACAGATTAACTTGCAAAGAGGGGAGCTTCCATGCGGCCTTTGTGTGGAGTTGGATAATTATTAGGAAAGGTAGACTCAAACAAAGGGAAGGTAAAGAAATACAAATAGACTTCTCGAACCAAATGACTGGGAAACTACCACAAGCGGAGATTTTAAATACACTGGACAATGCGGATAATGATGTCTATATTTCGAAAAGTGTTTTTTTGCTTTAAAGCTTATGGCTTGTAATCATTGGTATTGCAATGACACACACACACTGTGCATTGTATTGAAATTCAACAAGTAGTTGTAGGAGGAGAGGAAAACAGGGTAGTATGTGGAAGTCTGTATATCCCATATCGTCATATAGGAATTTAGGGCAAGTAGAACAAATGTTTTAAGAGAAGTTATTTACAATAAAGAGGTTTAACTTCTTCTTGTATCTACAGCAATGTAGGCTACAAATAAATAAACTAGAGAATGACATGAATTGTTATGAAATGTAATTGTTATTGTTATTAAAATAATACAAAAAAAACACTCTACTGATAACACTCAATTTGCTTTAAGAATCAATTGCAATCGGTCGTACGACAATAATTTCAATTTAAATTTTTTATTAAATCGTGTAATTTATCTGTTTTTTAAAAAGTAGGAAAACAATTGATTTGTTTAATTTATTTATTTTATAAATGAATTGATTGATGTGATCTGCATTTAGGTTGTTCGTGTTGAAGCAGAGTTTATTGAAATTAAAAAAAAAACCCAGAATCAAAGTTCAAACTCTAAATTTTAAAGTTGGAGGCTTATTCTAGGCGGTTGTCGTGATAATTTGAACTTTAGATTGACTGCAATTACTATGTGATTATACTGTGTACTTTTATATTACACATAAATTAATATTTGGCTTTCACCAAATCGAAAAGCTTTTTTCATCGTTCTACAAGGTTAGTTCAGGTACAACGGGTGGAAAAAGGATTAAAGAACAATGATTCCATTGTA
This sequence comes from Sarcophaga rosellei, assembly GCA_930367235.1. Taxonomy (NCBI): domain Eukaryota; kingdom Metazoa; phylum Arthropoda; class Insecta; order Diptera; family Sarcophagidae; genus Sarcophaga; species Sarcophaga rosellei. Next base: position 4,566,646 of record OV884020.1, on the reverse strand, counting down.
GTATCCGTAGAATTGTTGTATGTATAAGAAAACTGTGTATTTAGTAAACATAACCACCCTCAGGATTTTCCAGGACTAAGGCTTCCTTTTCCCCTTCTAGAGGAAATATAAACGTTTGTTGGGTAAAAAGATTTGAGTCTTTTATCAGACTATCTGGGAGAAGACTGAGACTTTTTAACGGAATTGTAGACTCAAAGAACATTTATTTAAACAGAAATCTACAGGAATATGTAGATCTTAGAGCGAAACAGCAGCACTTCATATGCAGGGAAATATTCTTACTGTAACCAAACAATATTCAAAAATTCTCCGGGGAAATAGAAATGGGAGAGACGTTATGTTGATACCCTGTATAGGTTAAGGGCAATACAATAGATCATAAGATTGCAATACTATTGTAACTGTAGACCACAGAAATAACAACGTCCCCCTAAGGAACAGGCACTATTAGAGAGTGCTTGGCAACAATATCATTTCGATTGAATAAAGATAATTTCGCTTAATTAATATAGAATAGTTGCGTCCCTTAGCCCTGTTTTTTATCTTTTGTAGGCACGTTTTCTTGGAAAAACTTTCATGTGACAAAATTTTATAGCATGCAATTATAATTACTAGACTATATATGTATATACTAGATACTGTATTTTAAATATTATTTTATCTAAAAAAAGAAAAATATATTAAATTGACGTTTCGATGATAAACGTTAAAAATAAAAATATTTATCTTGACTTTTATAGATAAAAACAAACGTTTTCTTTTGCATGATTTAAAATTAAAATTTTTTTCAAATCATTTCACAGTGTAAGCACACAACGAAATTAAATGGGTGGGCATATAAATATTGATAATCTACTGATAGTAGTGATAGCAGTCATTAAAAAAAATTAATTTCATTTGATAATTTCTTAAAGTACTTCTGCCTGCTAAGTGTAGTGTCATAAAAATAACACATCGTAAAGAGTACACAAACGTTGTTAGGCTTATACTTAAACGTGATAGACTAAAAACGCTAAAACTGATTAAATTAACAGCTGCTGACTAGCCGCCAATTGGCTAATTATAAAGATATGAATAACGAAAATTTTGTATTAACAGAGTGGTATTGTAATAGTATAAATAGGAACCCACTATAAATGCCAATAGAGCAAGACCCATTACTGTATGGTAAATTCCACTGCATGATAGTCATTACTCATGCATTGTATTTTGTTTTATTTCTATCTCCAAGACCCATGAGTTAAAGAATTTGAAGGATTAATTCCCAGCCGACAACAGATTGAATTTTTTTTTTTAATTTTAGAACTGTCATCGAATACTCAGTACTTTAAATAAGCGTTACTTTTTAAATACAAGACTATCCTTTTCAAAGCTTTAGAAAAGTTTATTTTAGTCCAAAGTTTGCAAAACCTTGACAAAAGCTTTTTAGCATCCTTGTGATTTGAAAGCCATTGAGAACATCTGTTCATCTGAACTATCTTTTATAAGAATGAAACAATTAAACGAAATTAATCAATCACTTAAGATTAACGGGACTTATATAAACAGAAAATAATTTCAAATTATTTGTAATTCTTTCCAGAATGTCTCAAAATATTTATAAGAAAACCACATAAGTTATACACTCACGCATCACCCACCTGAACACCACAACAACAATACAAATTAGAAAGTACAATAACAACAACCTACAATACTTAAATTTACACAAGCAAAACACAATGGAGTGCTTAAATAAATTTCGAAATCGTTTTCGAACTACAAGAATACCCACCGATGTTGATGATGGTTTGGAAACATTAGACGAATACCGTATGCGATGGCGTTCAGTGCGTGTGATATACTTCACCATGTTCTTAATGTCATTGGGTTTTAGTATTATATTGACCGGAATATGGCCCTATTTAAATAAGGTAATATATTAAACAGTTATAAGCAAGGATTCTGTTTTAATTATAAACATGTGTTCTTAGCTAGATCCTGCTGCCGGCAAGGTATTCATGGGTTTTATTGTGGCCGCCAATCCATTTGGTCAAATGATTTTCAGCCCTTTATTTGGCTGGTGGAGTAATCGAATTGGCACCATACGTTTGCCTTTGTTAAGCTCTTTGGCTCTTTTCACTGTGGCCAGTGCTATGTATTCCCTGTTGGAGTTGAAACCATCACATGTAAAATATTGGATGTTGGCTTCACGCTTTCTTATAGGCGTTAGTTCTGCAAATATAGCTGTGTGTCGTTCGTACTTATCAGCTGCTACCCGATTAAGTGAACGAACGAAAGCAGTTTCTATGGTATCACTGGCCCAAGTTTTAGGTTTTATTATTGGCCCTGGTCTACAGGCTTTGGTAACGCCATTGGGAAGTGATGGCTACGTTTGGTTTTGGGGCATCGTACACTTTAATATGTACACCGCCTGCGGTTGGATAAACGTCATCATGAGTATTGGCAATTTTATAATGTTTTTGCCTTCGATATTTGAGGTAAGTTAAGTTTTTTTTAGAAGGTGTATTGAAAAGAAATCCATAACAAAATTAAATATAGTTTTAAAGTGACTCGACTCACAATGGTTTGCAGGCGAGTCAAAATGTTTATAATAGAAGCTAGTGATGGACAAATTATCACAAGGTCATTCGAAGATATTCATAGTCGAGCCGGTTAGCCAGCGAAACCCTATCTAACACCGAATTTAAAGGTTTGCTGCGTGTTTGGTGTTGGGGGCAAATTTGTGCTATGATCGGCTCCTCTATAACCAAACACTTGTACAACTTCCAAGTAGTCAACAATTGAAACGACCTTGAAGCAAGCAGTTGCTTTAGAAGTGGTCACCTGCAGCCAATTGTGCAGGAATTGAATTTTATCAGGACAATGCAGTCTCACACAAACTATTTCTATGCATTTACGTTATTGTCCGCAAATTTTCTGTTAAAACTTCTCTTTAAAAGAAGCTTTCGAAAACCAATTGATGACATGATATTTAATCTATGTTAAATGGATTTCTTATTACTACACATCGCTTATTTTACTTTTTGATTTCAATTTTCTTTTTGCCATTCATTTAGGAACGCAAAGTAGCAGCACGTGAAATAATGGTTATGCAGGGCAAAACATCGGAAAAAGAGACCTGGAAGGCTATTAAACCAGATTATATCTCTGCCTGGACTTTAATCGTAGCCTTCTTTGTTTTGTTATTCAATTTTGTGTTATTGGAAACGTAAGTTAGGCTCCTTAAAGGTTTAAAATAGTTTTTTTAAATAAAATTTCTTTTCTTCTCTAGCCTGGGCACTTCCTTAACGATGGATCAATTTGCCTGGTCAAATAATGAAGCCTTATGGTATATGGGCATTTTAATGTCAGTGGGAGCCATAGTGGCACTCATAACATTTGTGGCTATAAATCCTTTATGCAAAATATTTCCCGAGAATCAAGTTCTTATTTGGGGTGGATTTTCTTTAATGGTATTGGGCCGTATTCTTTATATACCCTGGGGTGATGGACCACCGAAAATAGCCGAAGTTTATAATGTTACCATACCGTTAACGGGAAATTCTACTGTAGATCTGACGCCAGACAATGCAATTTTCTTGGGTTGCCCTAAAACACAGGAATGGTGCGAAACTACACCAGCACTAACCTTAACACAATTCATAATTGGTTATGGTTTTACCTCAATTGGTTATCCCATAGGTGTTACGCTTATACAAACAATATTTTCAAAAGTTTTGGGTCCTAGGCCACAAGGTGTTTGGATGGGTTTAATGACCGGTTCGGGTTGTTTGTCTCGCGTATTGGGCCCTGTATTTGTAGGTGTAATATATACACGTAAAGGTACTTATTGGACTTTTGGAATTACCGCCCTTATGATGCTAATCTCCATGATATGGTTGTTAATTAAGAGGTAAGTAAAGTTTTGGGATTTTTATCACACTCTTTATAAAAAAATTTAAATTTTTTTTATAGAAAACATTTAATACCACCTTCCTATGAAGCTCCTGAACCGGTGGAATTGAAGAACTTAAGTGCTTTACAAACAGACAATAATTCTTCTTTACCTGCTGATACCCTAACTTTACCGCCTAAAGATTTGGATGTCGAAGCTAATGGCCATCTCGAAGAGGATACAAAATTATTGAATGATTCAAAGAAAGCGGTTATTATAGCGTCTGCCGCTAATAAATAATAAAAAAAGAATTTATTTTTACAATTATGCTGGACGTATAGATAAAGATAGGGAGAGAGAGAGAAAGTTATGATAAGTTTTTTATTTAAAGTATTATTACGTTTTATTCTTTGTAACGTTTTAATTCGTGTTCGCATAACTAACTGCCTTATAAGAAGTTTAGCTGTTAACAAATAAATACTTTAGTTAAGTGATATTTTTTTACAATAAAAATTTGTAACAGTAAATAGAAAATATGGAAAATTCATTTATAGTGGATGGGCATGCGATTTAAAGACCGAAGGCATGAGTTACCTTTGAATGATTCGAAATTTTTCTGGCATTAATGGAAGACGAGGGACCTGTTCGTAGTCTGGTTGTTCAAATAAATTAAAAGATTTTGAAGGCAAACCTCATCACCAAAAAATCATTACATCGCTTCTAATATGGCTTTCAGTTAGGCTGGCAAAACCCTGCATTGGTCAGAACCTCTTACATATTTCGCAAAGCCTACTATCTCCAGTATTCTAAGAGCGACCCTAGTTGAAATCCTAAAATCAAATCCCCTACCGAGAAAATTATAAGAAGCCATGTAATCGACGTGAATGCGTTTAGTCCAGTATTGAACCATCTACACAGAGCAGGAAAATGATTTTATTGTGCTCATTGTCACCAACAGAGGTGGAGGAACCTATAATATAACTAATAACTAATCGTTCTTTGTTGTTGGTACTATAAAAAAGCGACCGAATTGAATTGAAGTTATCGACAAATTTGGTATAAAAAAATGCAAGTCATCGGCAAATCTACTATAAAATATGCAAGTCATCGACTATAAAAAAAATGCAAGTAATGGACAAATCTGTGGTAGTTGATATAACAACAAGAACGATAAGACTATGTAACTTCGCGGCTCTTCAAAATCGATGTCCTAATTTTAACAAAAATATCTGTTTTTCTAAGACCTTGTTTATATAGTGGATGTGGTCTTGAAAAACTTCACTGCCTGACTTCAAGCTTATATCTTATTAAAGAGAACCTACTAATGGTGGGGCCGCCTACCAAGTCTAACCAAACAAATATTATTTTATTTCAAATAAGCTTTCGTTTGTTATTCTTAAAATATTTAAACAAATTTTGTTGTACTCACCAGTCAGTCTCCATTCCACAGTGGTAAACATAGGATTGAAACAATACTTCGCCACTTGTTGACAAAAAATGTAATCCGATTGTGAAGACTTTACTGTGATTAGATGTCGGTAAGCTTAATTAGTAGACTGTTGAGCAATAGAATTTAATCACGCTGGAAACATTTACAGCTCTTATGAACGTGACTAAGCTTATCTCTCCGATATTTTTATCCATGCCGCTAAATAATCGACTTTGATTCGTTCTTAGGCTTCTCAATCCATTACATAAAGTGAGTGAGCCTAGAGTGATTATAGTTTATCCTGAAAGTGAATCTGTTATTTAAAGAGAGTAAAGGCGATTAGCAGTTAATATTACCTGTTAGTGATCCTCAGTCTATCCATCTGCAATCTTCAGACTAAAAACGGAGATTTTTTTAAAGAGTTTACAGCTACGTATCGTCCCATGTAAACACCGCCACCAACTACATACATCATTATTCAACTGAAATCCATCCTTAAGACTTGAAACCATGACGTTGTATGGCATAGCTCGCCATAAGGGATCATAGTGAATCCAAAAGCTGAATTATTTACCCGTAGAGAGACGCAAAAGGTGCACGCAGTAGGCAGACAACAACGTAGTCTTTTGAATTAAGAATGGGGTTTTAATTTAATTTGCGATTTATAGACAAATCAAAAATAAAACTTTTGCTCCGAGTCTGTTCTCTTCTTTCTGTTGAGAGAGAAATCCATCTTTTTCACCTTTTTGCTATTGAATGCTTATCTACAGAGTTCATAAAAGTATCTTCCCTCTGATTTTAGGATACCCTGTTTACAAAAGCTTTAAAGTTAAAAATAATAAATAAATTCTTAATTGATTGCTGCACAGAATCAAGTCTTTGTTTGTTGATTTCATATCAGGTTCAGTGGAATTAAAACCACCTTTTCGGCAACAGAGATAAGAATTAAAAATTCATTTAAAACGCTTGAAAATAATGCAATCTTTCAACACAATACCATGGAACGTTGGCATAAACGCATTGCAGTTGTAACAGGAGCCAGCTCTGGCATAGGGGCAGCTGTAGTTAAAGATCTTTTAAAGGCTGGTGTAGTGGTGGCTGCTTTGGCAAGACGCAAACATCTTATCGATGATTATGCCAAAGATTTAACGGAGATACAGCAACAGCATTTACATGCTCTCAAATGTGATGTCTCCTGTTTGAAATCGGTTAATGAAACATTCGATTGGATAGAACAACATTTGGGTGGCATTGATATTCTAGTCAATAATGCTGGCCACTATGTTATGGGCCAATTAAGCACGATGGATGTGGCTGATGTACAATCTGTTTTACAAGTGAACGTAATGGGTATAGTGTATTGTACACAGAGAGCTTTTAAATCGATGAAACAACGTAATGTAGATGGTCGTGTCGTATTGATCAATAGTATATTCGGTCACAATGTTCCAACAACAGGACCACCCGTTCACAATATTTATCCACCCACCAAGTTTGCTGTGACTGCGTTAACAGAAATTTATCGTCAAGAATTTAAAGATTTAGATACGAAAATTAAAATTACGGTGAGTTTTATTGGATTTTATGAAAACGTTTTTGAAATGAAATCTGTATAATAGAGCTTAAGTCCGGGTAGTACCGGGAGAGTTTAAAAAGAAAGCTGATAATATACTACAACCGGAAGATATCGCCCAAAGCGTTTTATATGTTCTGTCAACACCGCCTCATGTACAAATTCATGAGATTACGGTTCAGCCTTTATAAATAGGAATTGTGATCTCTAACGAGATTGAAAAAAGTAACGGTAATGGTGTTGGTTTTCATTATTTAACTTAAGTTTTGAAACCGAAAAACGGTTAACTCTTTACAATATGCTGTTAATACATCTCTTTGCTTATGTAATTAAAAAAAAATTAATTTAAAAAATAATAGTTTTTAAATATAAAAAAAACGTTGTGTTACGATTTTAAACATTTAATTTTTTTATGTATTTAAATTCATAGTTTTGTTTCTATTTATATTTATTGGTATTGTTGTATATTTAGTATAGGTATGTATGTTTTTTTATTTCTTTTTGCTTCATTTCTCTTTCTTTTTTTTTTATAGAATTATACAAAAATATTTAAATGTGTTTAAGTGATTTACTTAAATTACATATAAGGATATTTCCTGTTTTACGTTTTATTATTATTTCAATATTTTTTTTTAATGAAGAATTTCTTCTAAACAAAATTAAATGGTTGATTTAATTAATTATTTTGTAGGAGTTAGTAGTCTAACAAGTTTTGTTATAAAATTCATTTTAAAAACAATAAATTTTTATTAAAATTTTTTTAAACAATTAAAACAAAAAAAAGTTAAAAAAAAAATCAAAAGAGATAAACAAAATTTATTATTGCATATTAAGCAAAGAGGTGTGATAATTGATAGTTATTAGAGGATTAATAATAATTATTATAATAAAAAAAAATAAAAAAAAACTTATAATAAAAAAAAATTAATTATTCTATATTTCGTTTATGAATGAAACATAGAACGAATGGAACAAACGAATGGGAGAAGAAACTATTTAATAAATCAAATTAAGTAACAGCAGTAAAAGAGACTGAATAAAGGCGAATTAAATTTAAAAAAAAATTATTTAAAACTTAATAAAGTTAAAAAGTAAAAGTTTTTTTTAACAATTTGAAATTTAGAATGAAAAAAAGAACCCAATTTTGAAGAACCAAAAGAAGAAAAGAAATTAAAGAACGAAATTCGTTAAAAAAAAATTCAAATTTTCTATAAAAAAAATCCCAGAATCCAATTTAAAACAAATTAAAACAGTAAAAATTTAAAAAAAGTTTAATATAAAAAAAGACGATGGTCACAGCAGATTCTATAGCAAAAAAGGTCAATTAAAAAAGGAAACAACACGAAAACCGAAAAAGCTTTCATCTAAAAGGCCTGAGTTTTGTTAAAGCTGAGTATCAACGTTTTTCCGTTTTATTGCTTAACGGCACCGACAGGCGTGTACGCAATGTATGTGTTGTTGTTGTTGCATTTGCAGCAGCAGCTGCTGCTGATGATGATGCCATTGATGCAGATGAAGAATGCCTATTACTACTTCCATGATGATTATGATGATGATGATGGTGATGATTTTTATCATTCGTTTTTGTATTGCCATGTTGTAGTTCTGCGGGAAGACCAGCTATTGACTGACGTCGTGTAGCCACACGTTTTGGTTGTGTTAATGTATCCTGTTGTTTTTGATTTAATATATTTCGTGTCGTTGTTGTTGTATTATTATTATGAATATGGTTAGTGTTGTTGCCATGATTATTACTCGTCGAATTGCTATCATTACGTTGACGCTTTGAGGCAGGTTGTTGTATATCTATAGTATTGCGTGTGTGTTTGTGGGTTTTGTTTATTTGTTTAAGTGCATATAAGAAGTGATTTGTGAGTGTCATTACGACATAACAGAGCGAACGTTGGTGGTAGGAGAATGGGGAAAAGAATATATAATAATAATAATATGAATATAGTAGATAAATATGTATATAATAGATTTCTATTAACTTAAGAATTACAAATACAATCCAATTAATTAAATTTCTAAACAAAAACAGTATTTAAAAACTAGGATTTGTATGCTTGTTTAAGATATTTTCCATTTTTTGGGAAAATCGTTATTATTTTAAAATAAATAAATAAGTTTCCGAAATTATAATACATATTACCATTGATATAGTGAAAATACTAAAAATTCCCGGAGGTTTTTAGACTCATTGTGTCCATTCTAGAAAGGAAAAAAGGTAGGGAGTAACAGAAATAGGCTAAAGAAAGTGGAAGAAAAAAGAAGAAAACAAAGTCAGCGTAATTACATTACAAACATCACAAGAGCCTGAATATTGGTTTCCGACAGAGAGTTTGAATCCTTAAAAAATCCTTTCATGGGATAATCGACCTTTTCCTACGAAGACTCTGACTCCAATACTCTATTGTCAACAAATTCTGTCTTCTTCTCTGCGGAAATCCGACTGAGATCGGTCCTAATCTCACTCCATCAACGAGTTCCACCTTCGATAGATGGCCAAATTCTCCGATTTAATATTTTTGCGCCTTTCTTTTCTCTCGCAGATCCATTTTCCTTTGGGTCCATAGTAGGACTATGACTCGTAGTCCAACAGAGATTGATTAGATTCGCTCCAACGACTCCTATGATGACCTTACACTCAGAAGCCCTTGTTAAAGTCGACTCCGAACGACAGATTTTTGAGCAACATTTCCATGACAATTTTATTTACTCTGACCTAGGGTATGAACCGTGGCCCTACGTCTAATAAGTCAACACACTACGGCGACGATAATGGCCGCAAGACTCAATGAAAATCACAAAAAATCAGCAGTGGAAGAAGAACATTCAAAAGAGCAAATATTAAGAATGAAAATCCTCAATACAGAGATAAAAACAGTCTTGGAAATAATATAGTCGATGACGAGAAAAGACATACTACATCACCGAGTTTAGCTTTATTCCATGAAATGTTGCCATAAAGAGTAATTTTACGTTTCGACATTAATTAGCTACCAAACTCAGGCGTTTTGATGCGGTTGGATGTTGTTTGAAGGACTACAACAAAGACTATGTCTACACGGACAATCTCCTAATGTTGGAGCAGTTGAAATGAGAAAATGGTCGAAAACGAACTCAAAAAGATCGACTGCTTAATAAAAAACAGCCTTGCAATGCTTTGAAGATAATTATACGAAATCAAAACGTATTCCCTTTAGAATTATTCCATCATATTACAAATCCTAGTTTTTAAATTTGCAATTTCTATTTATTACTAGAGAGAGAGAGAGAGAGAGAGAGAGAGAGGAAAAAAGAGTAAAAACTAAACTCATATATACGTATTGCCATATACATAATATTATTATAGTAGTAGAGTAGAAATATGTATATAATCATTATTAAATTGTAGAATTATATTTATTATTGCTAAGATTCTCATGCGTTTGTGGTGTTACAGTCACATCGTTGAGGTTATTATGATGTTCATGAATTTTAAAAACTTTATTACGTTCATTACTATCATCATGTTGGACATTTACAACATTGTCATTAGCAGCACCATCAACATCACCACCACTATTACTATCATCTGCAGCAGAGTGTATATCGTTTTTTTGTTTTTGTTTTTTTTTATAGAACATAGATATAGAAAATAAAAAAAAAAAAGAATACAAGAACAAAGAAACGAAATTTTTTTTTAACAAAACCGAAACAAAACAAATTCTTAGGAATTATTTTTAATTAAAATTTTGATTTAAGCCAAATGATTGATTGATTGATTTGATTTTGCAATAGAGGAAATGAAGTTTTAGAAACTCTTGGCGACTGATTATTTATTGTTGATTATTTGTTGTTAATGGAGGCAGTAGATGTTTTGAAAAATATGGTGACATATGTTGCAGTAAAGATGTTGATGATGGACATAAAAGAAAATGAACATGGGCTAGTATAACTTTAAATTTGTTTTTTTTTTGCTTTTGTTTGCTTATTCGATAAAAAAAAGGTAAAGAAAAACACCCAGGAAAAATGAAATGTTATGCTAAATGTTTATGGTGAGGCAAAAATGTTTGCAATTTTAATTTGAAATAGAAATAAAACTTAAGCACTTACCTCTGGTGGAAAGTCGTCTTTTCGCTGCTGATTGATTTTTAGATTCTGTATCATGTTTAGCTTTGGTTTCGCTTTTCCTGTCACCATTGTTTGTTCTCTTTAAACTATTGATTACTTTGTTGTCCTTGGCTTCATCTTCTTGGGTGGCTGACTTGCGAGCCACACTCTTGCCATTGGCTAACTTTTCATTTACACTATTTACATTGCTATTCGAATTGCTATTAGTACTGGACCGTTTGGCGGCAGAGCTTGAACGTTTCGAAGGCGGTTGCATAGCACTTTTATCCGACGTTGAGGCTTTATCGCCCGAGCTTTGTGCTAAATTTAAGACTGAAGCTGGTTGTATGGGCTTTTGTGGTGACTTGAGCTTTTGTTCATCTTGTTTGTGTATTCCCACTTCGAGCCAATATTTCAATTGACTCTCTCTTTGTTTTGACATTAACTCCTGGCCCTCTTGGTATTTACTTAGAATGCCTTGCAGTTTCTGTACGGTCTTATAAACAGTTTCGGGCGATACTAAGCCATAATCGAATAAGGAACACATGTGTAAGATAAAGTTGCGATAAATATTTTTACGTATTATCGCATGGCCATTGGCATCGAGAAACATTTCACAGGCCAAAGGTAATTGACAATCGCCTACATAGCCATGTTTCATCACGTGTAGATTCCACAATTTCATTAATTCCTTTTCGCCTTCATTAACGTCAGTGAATTCATCAATCATTTGTATGGTCTTCTGGCGTAACCACAAAGGATCACTTTCACCCTCTGAATCAATGTCAAGCTCTTTGGGATGCACTGGCAAACAGGTTTCGGTGTGATGATAAAGCCTTAAAAACAAATGAAAAATTAATTTTTTTTTTAAATTTTAGCATACACTTTCATTACCTATTATGCCCTGTTATATAGGGTCGTTGATTACTCAAATCATCTTCATCTAAAACCAAAAACTCATCTAGTCCAGATTTTTGTCGTCTGGGACGGCATACCAATAAGTTTGTTACCGTTGTACGTCTCACGGGACCACATGTACGAGCAAAAGAACACCCTGAGGGACCTGCTAAATCATAAGGAGAGCCCGCATAGGAGCCGTCATATGAATCATTAATTGTAACATCGATTCTGGCACCATTTTGTGCAGCCGGTTGATAAGTGAAATTGAAACGGGCATGACATAATTTCAAATGTTTCAACAACGAATACAAGCGCATACAATCTAAACTACACCAGGGACAGATGACTTCCTGAGTATATTCGGTTTGTTGACGGGTATTGTTGCTGTACAAGAAATTATAAACGATTTGTATCTTTTCAGTTTTAACTAAAGGCTTTAAAGACGAATTATTGTTATAATTGGTCTTGCCAGAGGCTTTGGTTGTTGTTGTCATCGTTGCCGCTGTAGCTGGCATCGTTGTCGTCGTGGTCGCTGATGCTCCTTTAATGCAATTGTTATTATGATTGATTTGTTCATTGTTATTGATTGTATTAGTATTTTCACAAGCAATGCTGTTGCCATTGGCTATTTCACTGAAACTACAATGTTTATTCATTTCATCCGATGAAATCTCTTTTGGCAACTCAATGGCCGACCAAGTTAAACGAAACTTAAGTGTTGGGTATTGTGTAAAGACATCAAATTTCATTGATATTGGAATGTAGTTATCGGGTAATGTCTCCCAGCTGCGTTTCTTTGGCGAAAATGATTTAATACTTGTGGAATTAAGCTCTTGTAGGGCAGCCTCATAATCACCCTCTGGTATACAGCCAATATTTTTCTCATAGACAATTAATTCACAGCCATACAATTTGGTTGAGAGTTTTGTACATTTGCTGGGTGTTTCTGCAATGAAAATTGAAATTAAATTAATCCTATATAAAGGAATTATTTCAAAATACTTTGGAAAAATCTCATGTTAGTAACAACATTATAAACTTAATTGAAAACCTCTCATGTAATTTAAAATAGGAAAACCAACGAAAAGATCTCACCTTCATTACCAGCACCATTGGCAATAACAGCATCATCCTGGTCCACTGGTTTTACTTTAATTCGAAATAATAGTTTATAAATCGTGTGTTGATCACCCAATGGATGCATTAATTGAGCAGGTATTGAAATGGCAGTAAATTTTTGCAAATTATCCATGGGATTGTAAATAACATCTGAGCTATAAGTCTACAAATAATAAACATTAGATTTAGAAAATACTTTACTCTTATATGTATATGTTTCAAATCGTACCAATAGTTCTTGAAAATCTGAGGTACTATCTTTACGTTTACTTTTTGTGATTTTATACAAGGTAGCCTCCACCGTTACCAGATCACCCTCTTGCCACAAATGTTCCGTACCAGGCGTCTTCTCAAACAAGCCACTATAGATAATATTTAAATAGTTATTGGCTAAGGTTTGAGTTTTTTGCGTTAAGACATCCAACATGTTGTTAATTTTAAAGCTGTTACGCTTACGATGATTGCGTGACATGCGTTCCTTCATGTAGCTGAGAGTGCGTTGCAGAAATATGGGACTTGTGCCATGGCGATTGCGAAGAAAACGATAGATTTGTGTGGGTTCTTTTAACAAAGGAGATAAATAAATTATTTTCGTATTAATTTTTTAATATTAGAAATAATTGTTTTTTTTACTTTCAAAAGCCTGCAAAAAGAGTTCCTGCTCCTGCTGATGGCTATTGAGTTTTGTTTGTTCACTAGCTGTTGCTGCTGCAGACGCTGACGTTGCTGCTGCTGTAGCCACTGTTGTAATGCCACCACTAATTGTCTCAGTGCTATTGCCATTTATTGCATTTTGATGATGATTATTATTTGCTATACAAGTGGAGTTATTGTTATGATTAGTGGTGGAGGCGGCGGCGCCATTAATGGCATTAGCCACCGCATCTTTTGTTTCTTTTTCACGTTTCTTTTGCGGTGGCATTTTCTTCATTTTTTTGATATTTTTCTTAAAAATGTCTTATCCTTTCGCTTTTTTTTATTCTTTTTGCACTCTCGACACACTAACGCTACGCCGCTTCTTCTTCTTATTGCTAGATTTTTTTTCTCTCTCAAAAACTTCTAAATGTAAACATTAATTACTTAAAATCTTTGTTGTTTTTTTCTATAAATTCATCAATTTGCACTTTGTTTAACTCTTTAGTTTAAAAATTTTAATTAATTATTATTTTAATTACTAAATTACAGTGTAAAAAAGAAATTCTTATACGGCGCGAAAATTTTCACACGCATTTATGCACAGTTTGCTTTGTGTCATTCTTTTTCGTACACAGCTGCATAAGAGGGTTCTAACTATCACAGAGTTGTGTTTACAAAGCAGTAGAGGTTAATGTGTTGTACCCGGTTAAAAAAAGTAGAAAAATGTTAAAAAACCGTTAAAATATAATGAAATTCAAACATAAAATTTAAAAAGTAAACAAAATAAATTAATAAAAATAACGTTAATAAAGTATCTCAAAATTTTTGTTTTAATCAAGCAGTAGAGTTAAATTAAAAGAGTTTTTTACTTTTAAAACACATGATTTATTTTTTATTTAAATTCAGCTGCTAAAATTTACAAAATATTGCTATAATTAATTTGTCTAGTTTGTTAGTTTTACAATAATTCTTTTACAATGTAACAAAAACGGATTTATTTGTTAATTAAAACAATTTTTACACAATATGTGTAAAATTATAACTTTGAGAAACATGAAGTTTAATTAATAATTAACAATAGTAATATGTAATAATAAAAAAAAAATTGTTTACAAAATATAAAACAAAAAAAGAGTGAAGATTAATTATTTTGAAGATTGTTTAGTGATTGATTGTGCTTTTTTCTTTTTTTTTCTAATAAAAAAAACCGTGTAAAAAGTGCTTAATAAGTGTATATAGTTACTACAAATTGTTGCAAAATTGCAACTTAAAAACAATAGATTACAACCCGAAAAATAAAGTAAGAAACCAAAATACAGTAGTAAGTAAGCTACAATATACATATACATTTATAGTTAGATGTTAAGTTCAATAAAGGCCCTGCTTTGTTTTGTTTTGTTAAAAAATAAAACTAAAACAAAATTTTGTTTATTCCTCAAAAGTGGGTTTACCTTCAAAGGTACAACCACTGCGTTGAATAATTTGGGAAGCAGCCCATATACCACAACGTATACAAACATCAAAAGGTTTCTTTTGTACGTATTGAGACAAGAAACCGCCCACAAAGGCATCACCAGCGCCATTTGTATCCACCATTTGATCACCTGACAATTCTTGTACGGGGAACTCCTGCACCTTGCAATCACGGAAAAGTAAAACGGGCAAATGACCCTGGGTTATAATTACAATACGTTCACGTTGGGTATTCTCTTTGGGTAGAGCGACTAGTTTATAGCCGATTTCTTTAATATCTTTAGTATTCCAACCCTGTTCATTGGCAAAGGTTTCTACCTCTTGCTCATTGCCAAATAGAATATCCACATAGGGCATGGCCGCCATCATGGGTTCTTTGAAGAATTGCGATAGGAAAGGAGCACTTAAATTCATCATAAACATGCGATTATGTTTGTGGGCATGACGGGCCACTTCCATAATACTGGGTGGACTGACAGTAAGGAAAAAGCCCTGTAAAGGAAACATATTTTTTTTATTTACTTTTAACAAAAAAAAAAAAAGAAAAAAGTTTTAAAACACTCACCGATATGTAAAAGTAGTCTGCATTGTCCAATAGTTTCTTATTTTCTGGTTTTTGCAAGTGTTCAAGGGTAAAGTGATTGGCGGCAGCTAAATTGGCACACAATGAACGATGATGATCGGTTATAAGCACACCACAGGTGCCGGTGGGTACCCCTTCGTTATGTTGATATCTAACATTCAAACCATCTTTGGTAGCTTTCTCTTCCAAAATCTTGGCATAATTGTCGTTGCCTACACTGCCAAAGAAAGTGGCTACTTTGGGTTTTTGTAAAATCCATTGGCAAACTCTTAAAGAATTTTGTACGGAACCACCGGCTATAAATTCGGCATTATATTTCTCCATAAGCTCTTTGTACAAAGGCATGTGCTTTTCTTCGGCCAAAATGGCATTGTTAGGCTTAAGATCATATTTTTCTAGAAATGTTTCATCCACGACAGCAGAAATATCCAATAAAGGATTGCCACAACCAATAAGAAGACTTTCTCTGAAAAATTGAAAAAAAAACAATAAAAAACCGAAATGGAATGGAAAAAACAACAGTGGAAGTTGAAAACCCACTTTAACAACTGCATGGTTTACGGGTGAAATAAAAACTGAATTTATTTTTCTTTCTTTCGCATTTCACTACATGTTGCTAAGGTTTTGCTTATTACTCTACTGCTAAACAATAACTACAGATGACTTCTAATGATAAGAAAAGCGCCTCTCTCTTTCCGGCTGGCTATTGTTGTCTTTAACGTGTACAGCTCGTGAGTAAATAAAAATTTCATTTCAGTTTTATAATATTCCACAAACAAATAGGTTTCGTCAATGTTTTTATTATCACTTATTCATTGTATTTGAGTAGAGGAGGAAGGCACGGACTTTTGGGTCACCTTTTGATTAACCCTTGAATTCAAATTAATTTTGCGTGACTTATTGTTCTATTTGTTTTGAGTGAACTAAATTGTTTCAAGTACCAGCATTAAAAGCCTATTAACAACAAAACTAAAGAGGGCGGGTGAAGGGGCCTTGTTTTTTAAAAAGATAAGAAACAAATTTAGGAAATTGTGGCCTTGGGCGTTGGAAGTTTTTCAGTATTAATTTCATATTCAATAAGCTACAGGAGGGGATTTATATAAAAAATATAAATTAAAACCGTATGTGGACAATGCTGTTCCGCAGGTTACCATAGCATATGCTCTTAATGTCGCTGCATCATTTTGACCATGAAATGGTAGATTTTGTCGTGAAAACTGAAGTTCAATAGGCGATATATGGCGGCTAGAAGAATCTGGAAGAATTTCTTAGAGCACATGTTTTCGATATCCGAATCAAAATACTTGAATAGGCAAAGTACAGGATATTTTCTAATTGGTTCAGAATGCATTTTTTTAGGTCTGCAAGCCACCGCTATTGTACCATCAATGCATATCCTTGAATTAACCTCTGTTAAAGAAGTACATATGCTCAAACGCGCCGATTCTTAAAAGCATGGACCTATTGACTGAACTTTGTTTGAAATGCAGATTCAGCCGTTTAAGACTGCTAGATGGAGTTAGATTTGAACTGAAACTCATAATATAAATGTTTAATTCGGCTATAAACTGTTCCCCAAGTGAGCAAAAACACCGGAAATACAAACTGATCCACTGTTTTACACTCTTCTTCATTTAAGATATCGTTATCAGTTGTTTGTGAAAACAAACATTGAAACACACATTCCTGACATCATCCTGCCTAATAATGCGTGGGTTAAGTAACCAGTCTGTTGGCTTTGTTATGTTTTCCTTAACACTATTGTAAAACATAGGTTTTAATTCTTTATTTTGTTACTTTTTAACTGTGTATTTTTTAATTTACCTTAAACTTTCCATTATGTAAATAGTATTTGTTAACAATTTGAGGTTTTCTTTTATACCAAAAAAAGTTCCAAAAAAACACCAACGCTTATAATCAAGAATTTTGCTGCTGCTGCTAATAACTTTTAGGTGGCCACCTATTGTAATAAAACGTGTTTTGTACTTTATTAACGTTGTTTAATTTTTATAGGTAATGGTTTGTTGTTTAATTCTACAGCATTATTTAAAAATTTCAAAGGAAAAATCTAATTAATTGTTAGACGTTTTCTAAACACACACACACTACTGCCACCGCGCGCTTAGGCTACAAAAAAAAACAAGTCAACAGATCAGCTGAGTTCTATCAAAAGCACGTTGTTATGTTGTTTTCGTTAAGAAAACACATTGTTGTTGTCTACAGATTTGTTTACATGCAAGGGCTGCCAGACCTAAAACATTTTTGTAAACTTAACGAAAGAAATCGAAGTATTAATATATTTATTACAAAACATAATACATAAATCTTGAATTAAGACTATAAGTATTTAACAATCGGATCTTCGCTCCGGAATGACCCAAGGCCAAGGATTGTCAGCCCAGCGAAAGTTGTATCAACCGTTTCAGCTTCTGTAGTGGCGTGTGGCAACGTCAAGTTTGACATTAAAAAATCTAACGGCGTTGGTAAGCCCCTATTAACTCTGGAGTATATGTTTTATTTCATTCCAATCCGACATTTGTTAAAAAAATTTTTAATCGTCTACACGCGTGTTCACGAGAAGCGGTTTAATTTTATTTCTTGTTAAAATTTATTTGCTTAACAGAAACTAATTAAAAAGAAAGTAAACGTTAAACAATAAGTTAAATTTATAATTTATTTTTCTCTAAAGTGTTTAAATAATAAGAAAAACTGCATTAAAAAATATTTCTACAACTAAACAAAGTGAGTACGAACGAAAATGTATAAGAGAAAGAGCAGAGACAAGAAAAATATTTGCAAAAGAAAAAGGTAAAAATTTTTGTACTTGAAATAAAATGGCGAAAAAATGGTGGCCAAGTAGGGATTTAAAGGGATTTTAAACAAATTACAACAAGAAAAGCAATAAAAAGTGAGTGTTTAGTGAGACACAGACCGAATGTATGTGAAAAATTAATGGTCGTTGGAGGTTGTTGCGTGTGGGAAAAAAGGGTGGGGACCACTGTCAATATTCCTTCATTTTTCTGCTCTCTCTGCTGCGGAGGCTACTGCCACCAAGCAAGAGAAGCTGCCATTTGAATGTCTTAATATCATTGCCATTGTAACGAGTCTTAATTTATACGTTTTTAAAGGGACATTGGAAAGGAGTAATACGTTCGTTGTGTTAGCAGTAGCCAAAGCAAAGCAGCTGCCTTTTTTAATATTCATTATTATTGTTGCTGCTATGGCTGTTTATGGTTAAACAATTATTTTCCATTTCGTTGAACAATTTGCATTGTAAAGAACACAAAAGCGTATTTCAAAGCAACAACAACCACATGACAAAAAAGTCATCGATTCCAACGAGTTAAATTTAAAATTTCAATCACATAATTTGATTATTCTGCGTTTGCCTGATTGTGTCTGGTTCCTTGTTTTCATCTCCACCCTTGATCAGCCAGTCAGCTATTCAAAAAATGTTGGTTGTGCCTCTTCCTCTTTGTCTGCTGGTTAATATTCTACCCACACATGCATGTTTCTCTCATTACTTCCTTTCAATTTCTTCCCGTTTTCGCTTCAATATATTTTTTCCATCATAATATCCCGTTTTTCTTTTTTTTTGTCTAAAATTCATTCATTTTTTTCCATATTTTTCTTTAACTTCACATTCTTATCATCATCATAATGATGATTATTGCTTGTGTTTGTTTTTTCTCCTCCCTTTTATTTACCGGTAATATTTGTTTTGTTGTTGCTTTTTTTGATTAGAGTGATTCATACTTGTTTTTTTTAATGATAATTTTTTTCGTACCGAAAATTTGGCAACTCTATTTGTTCAACATCATTCACAAAAAAAAAAAAAATTGTTTCTTTTAAGAAGTTGTTGCTATTTTTCCTAAATTCTCTTTGCGTACTATTTGTTAAAGTTGTTGTTTTTATTTTGGGGTTGTGCCCATAGTAAACACTTGAGAGTGTGTGAATGTATATGTTTGTATGTAGTTTTTTTTTATAGTTTTTCTTTTTGTTTATCAGGTCAAGTGCAGCTTAAATGGGGGGTCTGTTTGTCATGTTTCTTTCCTTTTTGTTTTCATTTTAATGACATTGTTATTTAATTGTTGTTGTTGTGTTTTTTCTTACTTTTTCGTTAAGAGTATCATTTTTCACACTTAAATAGAGAAGAAAGTGTCATTAACGTTGCTGCCGTTTACTTAAGTAAAATAGAAGAAAATAACGGCAAATTATAGAGAATTTAAAAAGAAGGTGAAAGAAAGAAAAACATTTTAATTTTTTGTTTGTAAAATATGCAAAATGTCAATTAAAAAGCTTCAGCAGTATGGAGGATAAAAGAAAAATTAAAATCATTATAAAAATGGCGGCAAAATTTAAGCAAAAGTTTTAAGGTTAGAATTTGTTTTAAAATAAATTAACAGAGTTTGGCGATCAGAATGGTGGTATGTATAAATTCAAAATATTTAATTTAAAATTAAGTTGCAAAACAAAGTTAGAGTGTACATAGCACAGGCTCCCTGTACTGAGAAAAAAAAAACAAAGAAACGTCATCGGAAAGCCTCATTCAATCGCTATCAGACAAACTGGAAAAGTTAGTTATCTACTACAAACTGTAACTGTTAAGTCAAACCATATGCTGGGTATGGGATGTATACAACCGCTTTAGAAGTTTCACCTTGAGCTTAATTTGGATCAAAATGGAGTGTCTTTCATACTGCAAAGATCTTCGCCTGAAAAATGTTGCATTCCTCATTCAGTACAAAATGAATCTCCCTTACATGTTTCCCATTGCTAGTGCTCCAATCCACTTCCCTACTGTATCAGAATAATATGTGAATATTCATGGGAACCTGAATATTCAAATCTAATATAAAAATAGCGTCGTTAACCGTAGAGTCAGTCAGTGGTTGTCTCCTTACTAAAGGGAAAAGATATTAAGAACACCAGATTAATTTCATACATTTTATTAAACCTTTTTTTAATCCTTTGAACTGTAGTTATCGGTACTGATCTTCCTTCGTCTGTCTATTGGAATCTTTTGTAGCCGATTTCAATATCTATAGTGGCTGACGTAGGATTGTGGCGTTGCTTTTAAATAGAATATCTTCACACAAGCAGCGATAGTTTATCTTTTCTCTCAATACCGCACACTTTTTAGTACTTCTCTGAAGAAAAAAAAAAAGCAACCATTTTTACAATCTACAGGAGAGACTAAATAGAACTTTTTGGTCTGTGTAGTGTAACAGACTAGACTCTATGGTGGGCAACGAACTTACAACCCTCTCACGTTGATAGACTAGGCTGCTACCCACTAGACTACCACGGGGTACTCAGAAAATTCAATTAGAATTTTAAAGTTTTCATTTGTTTTACTGTGCGCTATTGTGTATTACGTTGATTTGAGATATCTTAGTGAAAATACCATAATAACTGCCAAATTCAATAACAAATAATTTTGTAATGCCTAATGCCAGTAATACCAGTTTAAGCAGTCTTGTTTTGTTGTAGTTCAGATGATTGTTTTATGAGTTATTAAAAAGAGATTTAATTTGATTGTGTTTGTACAATAATTTCTATTTAATTTATTACAGTCTGGGATGACAGTTAGTAATTGAATTTCTTTCCAATACCTCGTGTGTATGTACATATTTTCGTTTTAAATTATTTCCTAAAACCTACACTTTTTAAAATGTTTATCTATTAAAAGAGTTGATATTAGATTATTTGATTAAAGACTTGATCGTTTTTTGAATACAAAATTCATTGAAAAGTTGTATTTTTACAACCATATTTGATAGAGGGGTGAATGTTTAACATTTGTGTGACGCACCTTGTTAATGGCTCCATACATATTTTCTCAGATGATTCAAAAATGGATGAAGTTGTCAGAGGAGGAATTATAGTCAGTCGGCTGTCAGAGCACTGGGATATAACATAATGAATTCTACGTCTGCCGCATGGCACTTAGGGAGATTGCAGAGCGATACAATTTTCACTTCACATGAGTAGCGAGACATAGTGGCATTCGTGGGAACTTCAGAGAGGATGAATTGGTTAAATATGGTTCAACCATCGAATTGAGATCCTGCAAACTTAGAATTGATAAATGATTTCGAGAACGGGTGAGATAGCTCAACCAATTTTCACATTTTTCTTTCTCTCTGTTTATTGCGTACATTCAAAGTGTTATGTCGTAGAATAATAAAGTGTAAAGCCCACTACATTCAACATTTTACACAGGTTTACGACATAGCTTCCCCCACCACCCAAGTCGTGTGTGTTTTAATTTTTCAGCCGTGAATGGTGCAATCTACAGTTTAACTTCGATTCCTCTCGAAGTTATTGGCGGAAGACTGCCGAGAGGTAGTTGCCGAAAGAAAAAATTTTTCAATAAAAAGGATGCACTTTGGCATTCCAAATGACTCCTTCCGAACCTCTAGTTCTCTAGTTAGATTCTAGTGTTAAGGGAAATGAAAGACTGTGGTATCAAGATGATGATTTATAAAAACTAATATCACAACCGCGGTTAAGTTTAAATGGAATTTGTTGTTAGTATGTTTTTTCATGTTTATAAATAAAAAAAATATTTACTTGTAATTGAAATACATCTTCCAACCAATCAACCAATCTCCTCTATATTTATTTGTTTAAATAAAGACCTGACGGTTTGATTGATTTGCTGACAACTTTCAAATACAATATTTATACGAGTATGTGACTTATTTTTTGTCGCCTTCAGTAAACACAGAGTGTGTAACGGCGATTAAAAATTGCATTTGTAATCATCGCATCTAAAAATGGTCAAAACCACAATGATTGTATACAATAAAATTGGAAGCAAAAAAATTGTAATAAAAACCAACAACATATTGTTGATCTATAAAAATTTATCGCTGTAATAAGAATTGCATTTAAAAATTTCAAGTGAGTAACAGTTTTTCATATTTTTTGTTACTGCTTTATGAAACAAAACAAAATTTTGTACACACATCGTTAATTAAACTAGAAAGGGCTGTCTTTACCAAACAGTATTTAATATGAGAGGCTTTAAGTTTTGTTTTAAAATTTTATTTAAAATATTTAAAGGTTAGATTAGGTTACGAAAGCACACATCGACCGCAGAGACGAGAAAAGGTAAACGGTTCATTGTAGGAGCCTGCAAATTACGCAGGTCAAAAAAGAATACCGAAAAGCAGAGTTGAGGAATGAAAATATTAAGGATAGCTACGTGATATAGTCAAAGATGAAGAGCGATAAAGAACAAATGATAAAGACAGAAGAAAAAATAAGTAACTGAGTCATCTTTCCAGCCACAAGGCAATTCAATATTGAGTCATCGCCTTTGCAAAGCATGTGGAAAGCAGGGGCCTCAGCTTTAATACCAATTCGGTTCTAGAACTATTAAACCCTGCAGAAGGAGGCGGTCTCCTTGCTCCATAAACTGGTTCTTGACGTCAAAATACAATGGTCCGTTTAAAACCTTTTCTGAAAGGAAGATTTCTTACCCAGATTCAATAACAATTGCTTTCTAGAACTGTCAAGCCTGGGTCGTCATGATAATCTGGAGATTTCACAATTCATTCTTTTGTTTATTTAAACAAGTTGTCTCAGACATAATCACAAAAATTCTATTTCGTATTTCTATAATTCCAATTTCAATTATTAGTCGTGAGTTTATTTACTTTGTTCTTTATCTAATTGAAGTCTTTTTTTCTTCTGCTTAAAAGAAAACCCAACTATTTTTTATAGTGTATTTAAAATTAGAACAAATAAATCATCTTTCGGCTTTTCCATTATTGCCTTTTTAACCACCATTTACTCTTTAAATACAAAAGCCACTAAGAAACGTGTAACGAAAAATCCCAACCGTTTCACCCTTTAATAATATTAGCAGAGAAGTGCAGAGCGCAGAGTATGGCATAGCCGCCAGCCTAGCCATTCTTCATTCATATGATAAGTGTGTGCCAATGGTGATGATGACTTATCTATTATAAAATGTCGTAAATTTGTAGGTGAAAATTGCACTAAAACACACACTCGAAATTGTATAGACTAGAGTGTGTGAAAAACACTCCTGTCCATATATTTTCCTTAGCATATTGTTTGGTTTGGTTATAAAACGTTTGGTAATAAATACGAAATAGGCGTAACAAAATATATAATAAAATATACCTACATGAAGAGTGTCATATATATGTATATATGTACATTTATATGTACGTTCTGTATGTATGTATGTCTATACTGTAATCGATAATTTAATGTATGAATATTAAAAACCAGGAAAGCACAACAGCTACAAAAAAAAACCAGAATTATAAACTGATAACTAAAAAAAGAAGAAAAACAAAAAGTATTTATTAAATTGGTATTTTTCGTTTGTCCTCCGCTATTTGGTTATTTTTTTTTTTATGATTGATAAGCGCCACAGACTAAAATAATTTTCATTATAAATATTGAAAAACAAGAAATAAATAATCGCAACCATAACGGCATTGTATTCAAATGACAGTGGGTAACGCCGTAAACTGAAAAACCTATGCATTCTTTGCTAGTGCCATACAGTCACTTTAAAAAAATTAAAAGTAATTTGGTTCCATAAGCTCTTGTGGTGCTAAAAACCATGAACTATTTTCATTTATATTTTTTTTGTTGCCATGTTTTGTTTAGTCATGAACCAACTGGCTGTCCTCGTAAAAGATTTCTATTTTTATTCTGGGTTTTGTGTATAACATCGAAAGCGGTATTTAATATTCATCAATACTGAGTACAGAGGTCCGAAGTATTAAATTGGCTGATTTCATGGGACAGCTGAAAGAGTGTGCTGTGTTGTGTGGCCCATGTTAGCATTGTTGATTCGCAGAATAATGTTCGATAGGCTTTCAGTAACCCATTTTATTAAGTCTCTAACATTATTAGAGTATGGTTTCCTATTAAAACTAGATGTTCGATAGTTGATTCGAATGTTTGAAAATGTGTTCGAATTTTCGAACATAAAAATGTAAAAATTAATAAAATATGTAAAGATTTTTGAGTTCAAAAATGGAAAATATTTAATTTTTGCAAAATTTTTGTTGTCACGTGTTCTAAAAAGAAGCTATTTATTTAATTTCTTTTATTGTATTATCAATTTCAATAACAATTTCACTTTCTAATTTCTTAATTTCCTATAGGCTGCTTATTTTTCTCAATAAACATAATTTCACATTAAAACACCATCAACCAACATCTTCTTTGTAACATACATAAAAAACAAAAACGAACAATTCTTTATAAATTAAAATAAAATTTTGTAAAGAAAAATAAGTAAAAATTAAACATGTCTGCCGATGCTGTTGCTGCACCAAATGAGGTTGAAGCTGTACATGAAGAGGATGTACACGATGCCAGTTATCAGCCACCACCAGAAAAAACCATTGAGGAAATAATGGCAGCCGATCAAGAAGATGAAAGTTTAAGGCGCTACAAGGAGACACTATTGGGTGAAGCACAAGCAGAAAAAATTATTGTTGGTAAGCTACTTAACGTAAAGTTATGTTTATTGATAATAAATAATGAAATATTTTTGTTTATACTACTTTATGTAGAACCCAATGATCCCCGCAAAGTAATTGTTAAGAAATTGGCTTTGGTTGTAGAAGGACGTGATGATATGGAATTAGATTTAACCGGTGATCTAAGTCAGCTTAAAAAGCAGGCAAGTTTTTCTAGATTTAAACTCGAATTGTTGCTTTAATTTATATTAAATTAATAATATTGTGTGTATTTGTTTTTTTTTTTTTATTATTTTATAGGTTTTTGTTATTAAAGAAGGTGTACAGTACAAAGTACGCATTGATTTTATTGTTCAAAGAGAAATTGTGCACGGCCTTAAATATGTACAAAAGACTTATCGTTTAGGTGTCCCTGGTAAGTGTTTAACAAATTTTTTTACCTTTTTTTAAACATATATATATATTATGTTATATATTATATCAACGTTCATTTATGCTGCTTAATTGAAATCACCTACCACCATTACAATCATTTTCTTATTTTTTCGATGGTACTTTTAAGTTTTCCCCATTTGTGTTATAATATGCTTGCCTTGTATGTTTTTATGCTGTTTTATTATTTTTTGCTTTCTTCTTACATACATACAACAGTTTATTTAATTTTGTCAATTGCCTGGACTGCTTTTATTATTCAGTTTATTTGTACTCTTGTCTTGCTGCAAACAACATCAATTTAAAAAAATATAATTTCTCATTTGCATTTTAAATCGTTTAAAATTTACAAAAAAAAATTAAAAAAAAATGTTTACCGAATCGACAACATCAAATATATTCTGTGGCCTATTTGGTCTCACTTATATTTTGCTAATCACTTTAGTTATAACCGTTTTAGTAATGTGTTAAATGCTGTATAAAAATATAAACACTTTTATTTATGGTTTTAAATACCTCTTCTAAAATGTGCTTTAAATAATTTATTTTTTTTTGTATTCATTTTTTGTGGAAAATAATTTTTATATTTAATTTTTTCAATGTTGTGTATGAATGTGTGTGTGCCTCATGTGTTAACTTCTAAACTAACCAAACTCGCAAAATATCAAAACAAAAAACAAAAACAAAAAAAAAACTAACAACTTAAGAAATAGCTGGTAAGATATATTAAATATTTTTAAATCAAAAACAAAATAACTTAATTAATCTCTGTATCTTGATAATTGGTTGGTAATGATATTCTAGTGAATGGTTCAAGATTTGCGAAGTTATTTTGAGGGCTTCAACCAAACTCTCAAACCAGACTGTGTTGCATTATGTTTGGCTGACGTCGTTATTCAAAGAATAGTTGAAGCAGTCTGTTACACTTCTGATAATTTCTTCATGTTGCTGGGCAGTTGATCATACGCAGAGTGTGGTCCCTTTATGGCTGAAAGGAGTATATTGTAGAATCTCTATGCTACTGTAACCCAGGAGCATTATTATATGTTTCAATTCGAAAGAAAAATATTCGAAACATAATGTTTTACAATTATCAATTGGTTTGTTGCAACATATTCATCTACCACCATCATCTACCATCCTCACCTAACCTAACCTAACATTGCCACTTGCAGTCATGCAGTAGGATGGATGAAAGAGAGCGTAGTGTTAATGGATATTAGATTTAAATGCAGGACGAGAGATGCGCATGGGAAGAGTGCGGCTAAAAAGGAATTTTCTTTATAATTAATTGTGCGACTCACTGGCCAATCTATCACGTGAGAGAGATGTACTACACTACTTACATAAAAATACATAAATATGAACCGTAAAACACAAGACCTGGGAAACTTAAAGCCGGTACTCTAATGAATCATTAGTATTTGATACCCTACTGTATCTTTGTCATCTCCTCTATGCTGTTGAGAAGAGAAGAAAATGAACTTTTAGGCACTAGCCCATATATAAGAGTTGTATTCTGTTTTCCGTTGGATATGTCGCCATTACAATGCTTGGCTCTACACATGTTACAATACCATACTTATTTACTTACAATACTTATTAGTATTTAGTAAAGAGTAGTTGGGAAGTTTTCTTCTCTGCTACGATTACATACATAATTGGCCATTACAACTCTTCAGTCAGGATTACGGCCTAGCTTCTCAACACCACTCATGTTGTGTGCGTTAATTTCATACATGAGTGGCGGGACCTACAGTTTAAAGTCGACTCCGAATGACAGATTTTTTGAGAAGCTTTTCATGGCAATTTTTACTCTCAGAGTTTTTGCCAGAAATCTGCTGAGAGGAAGTCGCCGAAGAAATATTTTCATATTTTTGTTTTGATGTCTGACCTGGTATTCGAACTCGGGCCTTTCGTCTAATAAGCCAACACACTACCTACTAGACCACGGCGACTGCTACGATTACCGTTTGTTTCATTTAATGTAGAACGCTCTCACTGGAATACTCTTTATTTTAACACTGTGAGTTATGGAAAACAAAAAAAATTTTAATTAATTTCATTACCAGCCTATTTTAATGAAGATCGGATTAATTAAGTTGTGCTTTATTGTGTTGAACAAGATTTTATTCATTTTTTTCTATTTAATTTATTTGCCAATTTCCTCAGTTGATAAGATGACACATATGGTAGGATCTTATCCACCCAAGAAGGAGATACAGTGCTATATAACACCCAATGAAGAGGCACCATCCGGTCTAATGGCACGCGGTACTTATTCCGTTTCATCGCTATTCACTGATGACGATAAGCATGTTCATCTTAAATGGGATTGGACATTCGAAATAAAAAAGGATTGGGAATAAAAATATAAGAAATAAATATAAACAGCAAAAGCATTTTAATAACTAACTAACTAGGCTGCAATAAGAAGAAAATAAAAAAGAAGAATGTGAAATCCAAAATCTAAATCTAAATTTAAAACTCTTCAAAAACAATTAAAATCAAACCAAGTTGGATAGAAATTAAAAATGATTTTCAAAAAATCCTTATCAAACAAAAGAAAACAAACAAAAAAAAAAAAGCCCTTTAATTGAACAAAATAAAACAAAAACAAAGTGCTGTAATTTATTTAATAATAAATTAAGAGAATCAAATTTAAAACAAAAAATTAAAAAGCAATTGAAAAAAGGAATTCTAATTAAAATATTATAAACTTTTTATTCAAACCTAAAGTATTTCATTTAATAGTAAACAAACAAAATCTGTATTAAATTTTGTATTAAACAATTTAAAACATTTAAAAACCAATTTTTTTTATATAAATTTATATTCGTTTTTTTCGATTTTGATTTTAATTTGCCAAAACAAAAACGAAAAAATTAAAAAAAAAATAAGAACTTTATGTGCTATATACAAAATAATTAATTAATTTGTCTTGTTAGACTAAAGATGTTCTAAAACTTAATTTAAATTGGTATTGTATTGTATTGTATTGTATGATGGTATTCGTGGGAAATTATTTTTTCCAAATTTAAAATTTTCTTTTTCTTTTACGTTTTTTTCCTTTTCCTTTTTGAAATATTCAAAATAATTGTATTATTTATTTAAAAAAAACTTAAAACTATTAAATGTAATTTGTAAGTGTAAAAACCCTGCCTTAACAACAAACACACACTTTTGATATTGTTTTGTAAAATTTACCAAAATATTCTTTTCTTTAAAAATTCTTATTCCTTTTCTTTAATTTTTTTTTTTTGGTTTGTTATATATTTTTGGCTTTATAAAATAACTTTCAAAATGTTTAAATGTTTTTTTTTTTTTTTTTCAAATGAAATCAATTTTGTGTAAATGAAAGTGTTTTTATTTCTATTTCTGTTTTTTTTTTTATAAAATAAAGCCAGTTTGTATTGTATATCGATCGTATAATAAATTACTTCCAAAATAATAAAATAATAAAAAAAAAAAAATACATAAACAACAACAAATATTTTTGATAAAAAAACAAACATTTATTTTCTTTATATATGTATGTGTATTTTAACAACAACAAATTACAAAAAAAAAAGCAAAATACGTTTAACAACATTGTCTTTCAAAAGAATATTATAAAAATATATAAAAAAAAATGAAGAAACAAAATTATGAAAATCAAATAAACCGTGTAAGTTTAAAATCAAAAAATATCTATTTTTTAAGCAATTCATTTAAATTAATTACATTTTTTAATATCGTTTCTATTATTTTATTTTTATTTAAAGCGTTCAAATTCTTAATTATTCCAAATTAAAGCGGATTATTCATTTTTCGGTTTCGAAAAAATAAATTTAAAAACAACCCATTGAATCTCTTATTAGGTTATTATAATGAAATTAAATAATATTTAAGTCACTGTCTCTAAATTGATTGCAGTAGCCGATATTTTTGAGATAGTTTTCAATCCCTTTTTCGCACTTTTCAAGCGGTAACTTGACGAATGCTGCTTTTAAAATCATCCAACACTGAGGGATTATCAAAGTAGACACAGTGTTTGCCGTTGTCACTTACTTATTACTTAATTGATCATTTACAACCCGTTTGTCGGATTTCGGCCAGCTTTAATTCATCTTCAGTTGGTCACAGCAAACGATGACAGGGCTTCCTCAATTTGGTCCTTCTTGTTTGGCCCAGTAATACCTCCAGACATTGCGATAAGAAAACAAAACTGAGGAATTAGCAATCTGGGATGAACGGACATACCGTGCAGGCAGCATCATTCCGATATAAACCTCTGGAGAACCTGAACAGATACTTTAAACCCTCAAAAAGAAATTTTCTCCCAGGATTATAAACTTTCTCCTAAAGAGACTGCCCCTCAGCGATTTGATATGACAATGGCCTTTCAGAAATCCAGTTACTAACTGAGTTTCAGCAGTGATCTAGTCCTCGATAGCTCTCTTCTGGACCTATCATTTCCTAAAGAGGTCATGGGGATAACAGATTGGAGGACTGGAACCAGCTACCAAACGGGCAAGTGCGATCTTGTACCCATGAACCCGATTAATACTGATCCGCTACGGTCAAAAGGTTTTTTGCAGTCTCATTAGTGAAAGTATAGTCACAAACCACAACCTATCGCAATTAGGAGCTCTTACAACCACAACCACATCAAATTTCTTTGTCTGAAAACGTTGTCATCCAATTCTAGATCCTTACAAAAGACCTCAGTACTATTGTCCGTATCTAGTTTCGTTCCATTAGTGAAAATCTACAATTTGAAAATTCACCAGGCCGTTCTGAAGTGAGAATCCTTGACCCAGGCTTCCCTAACAATAGGGACATTTTTTGTTTAAAATATGGGCTGAATATGGGGTTTTGGTGAGTTGCATCATCATGTAGCTCTATTTTAATTTGCGATGAGGTGGATCGTGTTTAATTCCACTAATAATCAATTCGAATGCATTGCTATCCTAAGAAATGTCAAGTTTAGTTGTAATTTACTGCCATTTTTATTTTATTGAAAACGTTTGTTTTTTTTATCTTTTATTAATTCAATCACATTTGCATTTAATTTCTATTTTTGCGTTTACCTTTCAAATTCGAAGTCAGTGAGCAATTAAAAGTTTTTGTGTCTTCAGTGAAAAATGTTGAAAAATAGTAATAAAAAAATATTAATTTATACAGAAAAAGAACAAGAATTTATATAAAAAAAAAAAAATAAAAATTAATATTATATACATATTAACAATATACTCTTTAAATGTAAACAAAAGAAATTATTAAAAAAAAAATATAAAAACCAGAAGAAGAAATATATTGTTATAAAGAAGAAGCAATTTTGAAAAAAAAAATAAATTTAAAAACAGGAATAAAAATTAAAAAAAAAGAATAAAATTTTATTCAAAAGTGTTGTTTTAAAGAAAAATTATCACCTTTATTAAGTACATAAAGGGAAAATCGGATTAACCCTTTTGTGATGACACACGTGTACTACACTTTGCAACTTTTCAAAATTTTTCATCGTTCGCGGTGCGTTAGCTTAAGTGAACAAATAAATGACTACCGTGTATAAGCAGCATTAGCTTCTGTGGACCAATAAGTACTTGCCTGTAGGCACCACAATAACGTGAGTGATGGCAATGCGATTTCAAAAAGAAGACAATCGGGATTCATATCCAGATCAATTAAGCATAGCCTATCAATTTTGTATGTACCTTCCTGCTGCCAAAGAAGTTTGACCTTCTTGTTAAACGTCCAGAGTAAGCTCAGTTCAACTGAGGCAATCGTAACACCTATTATCAATCGTAATTCGAAGATTGTGAGTTCCGTACCAGTCCTGGCCAGCTTGTCAGCAATGCGTTTTCCATTTTCAATATTTGTATGTTCTAGCACCCATATAGTGAAATGGAATTTCTCTAAAAAATCGTCTGCATTCACGATCGAGGACATACTACATGAAGGTGATGTTAGAGAATTGATTTCATTCTGGATGTTCGAGTAAATAAAGAGATTTTCAACCCTCACAAGCAATGTGCGCTTCCAATGCGGCCTTGACCTCCGCCTGGAAAACGATCGTTTACATACATACATAATTGGCCATTACAACCCTTCAGTCAGGATTACGGCCTAGCTCCTCAAAAAAACAATCGATCTTTTACTCGCTCCAATACTTTGAAGCCATCGGTATATATCTTAAAGGCCCCACTAGGAACATTTGGATCGTCGGAACAGAACTCCCTGGTAGAAATTCTAAATTTGTTATCTTAAAAATTATAAGGAACATGTAATCGACACGAATACCTTAGGCCTAGAACTCAGTCTTCTGCATCAATAGAATAGCAGATAGGAGCCAGTTGAGTACAGGACGTAATAACTTAGACGAAGTGGAACAGAGTGCACTAGTGTCCAGCATAGCTGACTGTCTGAGAACTCTGTCTAGAAGTCCGCATTGTCCACCAAATACGAGCACCGCAAGGCAAAATTGACTCCATCAGGACCTTTTAGAACTAGTATGTAATGCTACATCTAGATTCTTAAACCTTACTTGCCGCCATTTTAGAGCGTCTAGAGCGGTGTAGATTGTTCTCTTTACCTTCTACATTATATACAACGTCGCTGGTATTGCACCATTGTTGTCTGTTTTTATGATAAACAGGGCTTTAGTCCAATTATACTAAATATTATCATTTACTTTTTTCAACCATTTTTTCCATTAAATTTCTTCCTTTTATTACATTCAACAAGCGAGCAAAATTTAATTTATTCGTACCTTGTATTACATTTCAGTAACAGTGAGTGTGTGTGTGTGTATACATATTGTGTACCCGTATATTTGCCAACTTCCTTTGTTATTATTGTAATGAAGCTTAATATAGTAACAATAGGAAACGGAAGCTTATTAAAAAACAAAAAAGCAAAACTAATATTTAAAAAAGAAGAGTAAAGTAAGCAAAGTAAAGAGAGAGTGTGTCAACATTATTTCATATACATGTTGCTATGCAAAAAAAATCTGAACTTTTAAAAATTGTTTATAAACATAATCTCTTAAATTTTCTTGTTCTCTTTTTAACTCTACAACTGTGTGTGAATTTTTTACAGTAAAAAAATTGAAAACAACGGTAGCACCACGTGTTGAATGTTTGTAAACAATGGCGACAAAAACAATGTTAAAGAGTTTTAAACGAGAGAATTTTTAAATTTTAAAGATAAAAAACGTAGTGTGTTTGCGGAGTTGGGAGTTATCAATTTGTATAGAAGATGTGTTATTGAATTGAATTCATTCATAAATGGCGTATGTCCAATATTGTTGTATTAGAACAAAGAAAATTGCTCATACGCTTTAAAAAACTAGTAAAAGTTCTTTTATGAATCAAAAGTTTTTCCATATTTCATACCTCCAACCCTGCAGTGCTTAGAAGTAATGGTTGTTACTCGATTTCCTAACAACGGTCAAGAGAGTTTTGGTGCTTTCAAAAGACAGAAAAGACCAGAGGTTTCTGGATATTCTATAAGTGGTAATATTAGTTGATTTGAGTCCTAAATTCATTTATCAAGTTCCATAGTAGTAAAGTGGTATATCACCTTGCATAGTAACCACGAGGCTTTAGTAGTCAGAATTACTTTTGACTCTAATGACCAAGTGGTCTGGAATCCATATTAGTAAGACGTCATGCCTCTTTGACACTTCGTTGTACACTATGTTACGTTTCTTGTGATATGGAAGTGTTTAAATCAGAGGTCGGCACCAATAGCCTCCGGGACACGAACCTCAACCAAGCTCGTAAAAATGAGAGTAAAAATGCATTCAGTTGCTATAAGTTTCAATTGTACACCCAAAAAATATTACAGTAGGATTCACGAATATTCAGTGAGATTCACTAATAACAATAAGAAATTATCTCCATTTTTGAAAGAATATTTGTCAAGTAAAATACTAAGTCTTTAGGGATTTGGCGCTGTACATTTTTTCTAGATTTTCCACTACATACATATGTATACGTACATATAATTAGGTTACACTTGAAAATATTACTAACAATTTTCGTCAGGGCTATACACATGCTTCTCACAACTACAGCCGCATTTTAATCATGTTCTCCTTGTAGCGACCTCTGGTTTAAATCCCTATTTTGTTTGTTATTAATAAAATAGCACTTTGAGTTAATTCTCCTCTGTGCCGTATGATTAATAAATTTTACAGCATTATTACATGTTAAGTATACGTCAGTGTAATAAATTAAATTACAAATTCAAAATTATTTCAAATTTTAACTGAAATTTGAAGAATATGTTATAATTTAAATGATTTTCTATTAAATAAAATCTTTCTCTCTCTCTCTCTCTCTCTCTATTTTAAAATTTTCACAATAAAAGGAAACGTTATAATATGTATTAGCAAAAAAAGCTTTTTTTTAAATATTTTAAAAGAAAACAAAACGTTACAATTTTTATAATTCTTGTGTCATGAAACCATAATTTCCGTTTCATTGAGATAAAAAGCTTTCTTAACTCCCTTAAAAAACCGTTATTTCAGTTTTAAATGCCAAAAAGAATCTTTGTTTCTTTACTTTTAAACTTTTACAACAAAACATTGTAGATAGTTTTTGTATTCTAAAGAATCTCTTTAATATCCGTAATTATGCTCTCTTTTGGAACATTTCAAAATCCAAACAACAATATTTATAAACAAAACTTAGAAGCAATAATGCATTCGGTTGCCTTAAATGTTTTTTTTGTAATTTGTATTTATAAACAAAACTTAGGAGAAATAGCATGTTTTGATGACATTGCCAAACAGAATTCGACCACCTTTTGTAAACAAAACATACGAGCAACAGTGTGTTCTAATATTTTTCTTTTGTTGCTTTGTTTTGTATCCATTTATAAACCCAATCGAAGAATTTAATATGAATCTCGGTCTCTCTTTCTATTTGACTCTCTTTAAAATTCTTTCAACAAAGCAACAACATTATAAAAACGACACAAAAAAATTATTCGTAAGCAAAACACAGGAGCAACAGTGTGTTTCGTTGTAATGAGTTTTGTTGCTTTTGTATTGCTTGATTATTTGGCGCCTTTCTTTAATATGAATCCCGTTTCCTCTTCCTCTACGTGCCTCTCTAACGTTCTTACGGTAAAAACACAGCATTGCAACACAAACAAATTTGTAAAGAAAACAAAAACAAGCAGAGTGTATTTCGATGTCGGTTTGCAATAGGGCGCCTCTCTTTAATTCTATGCATACTTATTTAAAAACCCGTCCATGGAATGTGTGTGCAAGCAGCACTGTGCTTTCGATATTCTTTCTCAATAATTTGTTTTATTCCTGTTTTTGCTGGGCCATAGGGCGCCTCTCTTCATTTTTGTACACTTTTATAAACACATGCATAGAATTTAATATGAATCTTATTCTCTCTCAATATCTGGCTCTCCTTAAAGTTCTCATAATAATAACAACAAGACAACATTACAAAAACCAAGCAAAACAATATTTATAAACATAACATATGAGCAACAGTGTGTTGTGATGTTTTTGTTTTTTTTTTTGTTTTCTTTTCTTTGCTTTTTGAATTGGGGGCCTCTCTTTATTTTTGTACTCATTTATAAACACATTCACAGAATTATAGAATAATAAACGCCTGTTGGACGTGGTGAATGCTTTAAATTTGTGAAATATTGTGTTTAGTTTGGACGGCAACGTCCTAACGAGTAGATCGTGGCGCTCGTTGATTAGTTGTTAACGGTGGCGGTTTCGGTTTCGGTTTCTTTTGTTTAGTTTTGTGCTTAAGATTATAAAGCGGTGTTTTTCTTTTATTTATCAAAGAAATTAAAGTGTGTTTTCATTCTATACTACAAACATACATACGTATTTAATATTTATATTAACAAAAACATAATTATACCCAGCCAGCATTTTTGGAAATTTTTAATCAAATTCGAGTCTTTTTTGATTCTTATGCGCGATTGAAAAGCTAGAATATGCGCTCATTTTCGAATCATAAAAGACTCTTTTGTCGGGAGAAAAATGTGACTACGGGCGACTCTTCCAAAAAAGTCATTTACGAGTCATTTTCTATATTAGTGTAGAGTAATTTTCGACTCTTTTTCTAGTAGGCTTATAATCATTTTCGACTCGCTTTCTGATCATTTATTAGTCTTATTTATCGTCATTTGTGATTCTTTTTCGAGTCGTCTTTCAGTAATCGTTTAATCGCATACGAGTCTTTTATGAGTAATTTATCAGTATGTTTAGGAGTCCTTTTATTGTCATTTATCAGTCATTTTTGTATTAATTTGGATTCTTTTTTGGGTCATTTATGATTATAATTTGAGTCATTTATTAGTCGCATTTCAAAATCTGCTTTTAGTCGCTTTTCTAAGACCTACGTTTACTCTGCCGTGATTTCAAATATCACGTTCGTATGAACATTGAGTAACAAAGGAAGCATACATGCATACATACATAATTGGCCATTACAACCTTTCAGTCAGGTTACGGCCTAGCTTCACACACCACTCATATTGTGTACATTAATTTTATACGTGAGTGGCGGGACCTTGAGTTAACGTTGACTCCGAACGATAGATTTTTAAGATACTCGGAGTTCTTGCCAGAAATCTGCTGAAAGGAAGTCGGCGTTTACCCAAGAAAGAATATATTTATATTTAAAAACAAATTGTACTTTATTTCATAGCCATCTTTTACATAAACGACAATTTATAGAGAGAGGGTGTAAAAAAGCAGTTTTTAATCATCTATCTGCTTAAAATATGATCATAAAATACGTAATTACAATCAATTTTCAAACACCTGCCTGATCTGTTTTTGATTAAACATTTTTCAATCTTCAGTATAAGTAGAATATAATAATAAATAACGGAAATAATAGTCACATTTTAAACGTCTGAATGATTAATTTCCGATTGCTATACAATTTTTTATTGTATTTTAAATCGAACTCATTTTACTCATTGGCGCGAATCATTTTTGAGTCCTTTTTTAATCGTGTAACTGACTAATAAGTTTTTGATCACCAAAAGTAGTCTTAAAAGACTCAGCAAGGTGATTTTTTTTAAAACAGTCTTCCAAATGCTAGCTGGGTAGTGAGTAAAGCAGCAAAGTGTATGTGTGTGTGTGTAGTTTAATAATAATAACAAAAAAAAAAAAAAAGAGAATTAATACTATAAATAAATAAATAAAAAAAATTTGAAATAAAATTATTTAATAATGAAAAAATCATTTTTTTAAATAAATAATAAAAAAAAAGTTCGTTTTAATTTTTTTAAAGAATTTCTGTGATTATTTTTTTAGAATTTCATTTAATTTTCCTTTAAACAAGTGGTTGTAATTAAAAATAAATTAATTTTAACAGCACAAAATATTACAAAAAAAAAAAAAGAAATGAATGAAAATGAAAATATTGTTGTTGTTTTATGGCTGCTGCTACTGCTATTATTATTATTATTAGTAGCAGTAGTAGTTATTGTTGTTGTTGTATTTAATACATCATGTTTAAGCTAAAAATAACAAAAAGTGTTGAAAGACACTTTTTTGTTGTTGTTGTTGTTGTTGTGTGTTAAATTTGTTTCACAAAATTAAGCAGACCAGCAGACAGAATACCAAATAAATTTTGAAACAAATATGGCAAAGCATATTTGACATTTTTTAATGATGTTTTTTCCGTTTTCGATTTAAATTTCATAATATCTGTGACAATTTTAAGGTATTTTTTTGGTTATTTTAGAGGGGCAATTAGTCGATTTTATTTATTGTAAATTCTGATGAAATAAAATAAAATAAAAGTGTTCTGTATTCCGAGGGGTGTTATTAAAAATTTAAAAAAAAATTTTTTTTTGTTGTTTTCAAAAGAAATTTTAAATTAAATTAAAGATTCTATTGAATTCAGTATAAAAGAGATGTGGCCAAGAATTAAAGCGCGTTTACGTATATTTGAAACACATATGTGTTTTTTTGATTGGTAACATTTTGTCAGTTTTGTGATGAAACCGTAATCATTCCATCAGTGTAGAATTACTGAATTATTTATAGACTTACACTTGTGGCTTACAGGCCGCTAAGGAATTTCTTTTCACCCAATAAGAGGAGAGTTAGGGACAGAGTTATACAGATTCCAGCCAAGCTCTTTCTCTTTTGCAATTTAATTCCCTGCGGAACATAGGGTCTCAACAAATGTTTTCCATTGAATTTTATCAATCGATACCAATTTCATTTCAGTCCAGGATACAGCTTTCGCTATCGACTCGTTCTTAGTCCGTCTTCTCCATGCGTTTCCGGGTCTGCCAGTTCTTCTGGAGCCATGAGAATTATTTCGAATGCTTGTCAGTTTAAGTCATTGCCAGACTTACTACATTGGTCATTACAACTCTTTAGCCAGAATTGTAACGTAGCTTCTCATACCACTCCCATTGTGTATGTTAATTTTATCCATGAGTGATAGAACCTACCGACAGGAGATTTTTAATATTTTGATTTTTAATATTTTGATTTTTAATATTTTGTTTTATTGAGTGCATATACATATGTATGCCAAGTTTGCCAAATTACCAATTCAGAAGTCTGCTCTAATAATCATATTATGGTCCGGTAGCCGAATACATACATATGTTTTGATTTTGTTTTTTCTACTTAGAGGCCCAGTCCTATCCTACATTCATGATTATCAACAAGTTCCTACATGTATCTGCGCAATAGATACGTTTGACCAAGAAAACCGATATGCTATTAAAGTGATGCAATTGGTTGCGATTGACAGGTTAGGTATTCTATATGTTTATTCCACGTTTAAGAGAGTGGTCGTCCATTGTCCCAATTACAGATATCACGATGATACGATTTCGGGCTCATAAAGCCTGATGGCCTTACAACGTAAGTGGCGCCTTATATCGACCTTTTTATGATATTACTCACCCAGGAGTCGAATATTTTTCTCTTTAGAAAGCATTTTCTTTCTTGTAAGTGGTATTTCTCTTGATTTGCTCGGTAGTATCTGCAGCACCAGTAACATTCTAAATTATATCCTTTAAAATGCCATAGGTGCTCAAATTGGCTAGCATTATTGAACCTCAAGGCCATCAGTGTCCATTATGACTAAACAATCGTTTAGAAAATAAAGTCTAAAGTCTAAGGACTGGAATAAAGAAATAAAACAACAAATAAAGCAACTATAAAATTAGTAATAAAAACAGTTAATAATAATAAAAAAAATAATCAATAAATAAAGAATTTCATATAATTACAATAATTAACAAATTTAATAACCGTTAACGTGTCCTTAACATTGAAATTTATTTGTAAAAGTGTGTGTGTGTTTTTTATTTATAAAACAATTTTAATAAGAGAGCCATTAAATATTAATTTTTTTTTTATTAATTTGCGTCAGTTCTTCATTAAAAAAGTCTCTTAAAAATATATATTTTTTTTAAATTTTTTAATTAAAAAAATATCAAAAAGTGTGTTCTTGTCTGTCTTTTTTATATAAAATGTTGTATTTTTTTTTTGCCTTTTCTTCATTTCTCTTGATTCTAATATAAAATTTCATAATAAAATAATCTTGATTTTATTTTCAAGATATTACGGTCAAGTTTGTAGGCAAAAAAAGTCGAAATCAAAAGCAAATCAAATAAAATAAAAATCTACTATAAAATCTTCACAAAATTCACACAAAATTTTCATAGCAAAATAGCAAAAAAAAAAAAAAACAACCAAAAAATCATAAGAAAATAAAATTTAGAAATTCAAACAAAAACCAGTAACACAATCCAACAACAACCAAAAATTGTCAAGAGAATCAGAGAATCAACAGCGAACTGTGGCCACAACACAAAATAGGAGGAACAATTTTGCACAGTTTGTAAGTATTTTTTCTTGTTGTTGTTGTTTTTTTTTCAAACTTTTTTTCAATTTAATTTGCACTTGTATTTTGTGATGTGATGAGTTTTTTTCCTCGCATTTATATATTTTCATTTATAATGTTGTGCTAAAGATGACTAAATACACTGTTTCCAAAAAAAACTAACATAAAAAAGGGTTTAGTATGCTTCCTAATTAAAAAAAGAAAACAAATTTTTCATAGTTTAAGGTAGAAATGTTCTATTCCCTCAAACGATATGAAAAGAATAAGAAAACTGCAAAATAATACAACGCATCCAGGTGTAAGCAACTCAAATGCATTTATTTTCTTTCGAAATCACTTTTTTCGACCTAGCGAACGCGACTTAGCAAAATCTATTTGACCGATTTGACTTGATTCGTCAATAATTAATAATTTTATTAAACAATTAAGGTAGAAAAAATCAAAATGCCGCCATTTTGTTATTTTTTGACCCCTAATTCAGGCTGTAGGAAGTATCATATTTTATAGGAATCCATTTCAATTTGTAATTTCAGACACTCCTAATTCTTAAAATCATGATCGCCTGATAATCCTTTTCAGGGTGCCGTACAACCACCGGACGGCACCATAATTAAAAAAAAAAAATTATAAACAATCAAATGCCTTCTTTAATATATTATCTTAAAAAATTGTCGAAAAAGACCATTAGGGAGCATACTAACACCTTAAATTATTCAAACATTTTTTATTGAAAATAATAAAATATTAGGTTCCCGAAAAAATTCTGTTATAATGTTCTAAAAATATTCTATCTCTGGTGATATTAAATGCATTTTGGAAACACTATAGCTTGTTTGGAAAAGCTTCTCAAAAATCTGTCGTTCAGGTTCGGCTTTAAACTGTAGGTCTCGCCAGTCAGGGATAAAATTAATATACAGAATATATGTGGTTTGAGAAGCTAGGTTGCAATCCTTACTATAGGGTTGCTTTCTATTTTTTTTGCTTTAAACGTTTAACGCCCTTGTGAAGGTTGGCTGAGGCAAAACTGTATGCTCCTTAGTTTACATTAATTAATAAATTAACACACGCCAAAAAAATATTAAAAAGAATTGTGTCATTTCACGTTTTTTTTTTCTTAGAAATTTTCTTTATGTTTGATATGTATTTCTCAATATTTCAAAAGAATATATATTTTTTTTTTGTTTTTTTATTTTTAAATAATAGAAGAATTTCGTTCTATTGTTGTTGTTTTTTGGGGTTATTTTTTTTTCTTGTGTAAATTGGTCTACACAATTTGGTGCGTGCGTGCATGTTTTGTGTTATTTTAATGAAATACAGGCGAATACGTATTAAAATATTTATTTTTTTTTTTAATAATAATTTTTCTTTTTTATTTTATTATATATTCTATTAATACAGAATATATTTTATTTATTTTTTGATTATGATTTTCTTTTTTTTTTATTATTTTTCTGTTCATTTTTTCAAATGTGTCCGATGATAACAACATCGCCGCCGCCTAATGAAAGTGAAAATTTTTCATGTGTTTTAACATTGAAAAACTGAAATTTATTGAGAAAAACGAAAAAAAGAAAGAAAGAAATAGAAAATTTAGTTTTTTTATGCCATTTGATTTATAAAAGAATTAAAAGCCCCTGAACTAATCAATGTCCCAAGCAACATGTGTTAAAGAAAATTAATTTAAAAACCAAAAAATGACAGATTGATGGTGAATTTGAATTAAAAAAAAAAAAAAAAAAAAAAAAAAAAAAAACAATCAAATCAAATCAATTTTTGTATTTTAAGTTATAAAAATGTATTCTTTAGATTAAAAAAATGAAATGAAAACGATAAAGAATTTCAGTTATAACCAATCATTTAACGTTAGTTGGCACCACTGTTTTATACTTCGTTTAATAGAGCAATTCCTAAGCTGTCAAAAACAGTCCATATTGGTGGGCTTAGTTGTGTAAATTATAATTTTGTTTACGATTGAAAATCTTCCAAACTGCCGAGGAAGTTAGGTTAGCAAGGATGGCGCTTCACCGCTTTTACCGGTTCCACGCCTTCTACCAAACTTGTCAAATAGAGAGAGTAGATGTATTATGGCAAAATAATGGAGATTGTAGAATTTTCAGGCTCCTTTGACTTAGACTGGAGCGTTCTGAAATGGAATGAGTATTGTGTCTACGTAGGCAGCGTGTTTAGAACTGAAATAAGATTTCTGTCTAGCAATTGTGTATGTATTTTTATGGCGAGGACGCGTTTAGCGCAGATAATGCCGTAATAAACCCTAAAATTAAAAAACATGCTTTCATCATTCTAAACTAAGAGTTTTGACCTGAAATTCATTTCGGACATTGGCTTGCTGATGAGCAGACTCTCTATCATTCTTTTTTCTCCGCCTCCTCTCTCTCTCCCCTTATTCTGGGTTCCAGCCTTGTTTT
Organism: Sarcophaga rosellei; assembly: GCA_930367235.1. Taxonomy (NCBI): domain Eukaryota; kingdom Metazoa; phylum Arthropoda; class Insecta; order Diptera; family Sarcophagidae; genus Sarcophaga; species Sarcophaga rosellei. The sequence continues at coordinate 4,524,768 of OV884020.1, read as the reverse complement.
AAGCCTTAATCTTTTCTGTTTCGCTTTTTTTTCTTACCTCTTACATAGTCGTAAGCATTTATTTATTTATTTACTAATTACAATACAATTACAAATTATATTCTAATTTTATACGAGCGGAGTAACAAGACCATATGCTCGGTGTAGTGTCACAGACCAGAGTCTCTGGTGGGAATCGAACCCACGACCCTCACGCTAATAGTCTAGCACACTACCCACTAATTCGTAAGCATTAAAAGGTCATTTATTTACTGTAATACAGTATCAAACAAAGAAAAGACTAATCTTTTGAAATTTTTGAAATATTTTTACATGTGTTTTGGGGCTTTTCTTTTTTGTTCATGTTTAAATTTTTAATTTAAACTCTCGCGTCATTTGTTGCATTTTGAATTAGAAAATTTCTTTTTATAATATTTTCTTTCTTTTTGTTTTTGTTATTGTTTTTGTAATCTTTTTCTATCTATTAATAATTAATTTCGACATTTATTGGCTTATGAGTGTGAAGAAAATGTTGCAATAAAATTAATTTCTTTTCAATTTTCCTTTCCAACAATAAATATCTTAATTTTGACGAAGGAAAAAATGCAAACGGAAATTGTACATGTTCAATTAATGAAATAAATGTTTAGAAAATAAATCATTTATCAATAAAATACAAATATTTTGTTTAAATATTCTAAAAATAATAAACAAATTGACAGGACAATTGAAATTAAAATTTTCTAAAGAATTTCTTTGGACATTTAAAAAATCTTTTCATTTTCCAAGAAGAAAAGTGTTTCACAAAAAGTTGTGGCGGTCCAGAGGCCACCTTGAATATAATTGTATTAAAGACTAAATTCAGCTAGCTGAATATATTGAAATCTGAACATTTTTATTTTAAAGTTACTTAAAAATGTTATTCCCTAACAAATTTTCGTATTTAGCTAGCTGAATATCATATTTCTGTTTTATTTTAGTACCTATACTAAGTAAAATATAATTAGTTAATAGTTTAAATCACTTTATTAAATGCTAACAGTTTATATGACATTTTGACAGATGGCCGAGTACTGTTATACTCTTAATGAGCTTCTCTATTTCACTATTATGTTACTAAGTAAATATCGCATTACTAGCTGGCGTATTTTATTTTTTTTTTTTCTATGACACATCCATTCTGGGAATATGAAAAAGTTAAAAAAAATCAAAAATTTCTTTACCCTCTAGTGAGTGTAAATTAAACAGAATGTGCAAAAAAGAAATACAAAAAGAAAAAAAAGAAAGAAAAAAAAAATTCAAAAATAAGTGTGAAATAAATTTCTCAATGAGCCAGCCATATTATTAATTATTCACCGCTAATCTTTTGCTAACATTTTTGACACATCTGTTTGCTTTTCATACTCATACTAGACCACCGTGGCATACCATAAATTGAGGCGTCAAATTATACAAAAAAAAATATTTGAATGTCTTTACGTGTGCGTCTAAGAAATTGTCTAAAATCTATCAATCAATTGTCGATAGAAGATAAGAAAGTGATCTATTTTGGCAAAGCAGTTTGTTTTAGCCGTGGTTGATAATTGATAAGAATGAAGAAAATTAAATATTAAAAGACTTGAATTTAAATTTTGGGGGGCCTTACATTGAGGATATTTATTGTAAACATCTATTAAAAACTAATTTAATTAGAAAAATACTTTTTTTTGCCATATTTGCAAAAAACGGTCAAAAATGTTATATTCAGCTAGCTGAAAACCTAAAAATATTGTTAAATAATATTTCTATTTACTTTAAAACTGAAAACTATTGTATATAATTACATTCAGCTAGCTGAATTTGTATAGGCGTTTATAAATTTGAATTTTTCCACAGTTTGGTAGCATATGAAGACATAATTATCAAATTCAGCTAGCTGAATTTTCATAAAATTCAAAAAATTATAATTATATTTGTTTTAAAAATCAAAAGAATGGTAATTTGTTATATCCAGCTAGCTGAATTTGTTTAAACTAGTACAAATTGTACATTTTCTTAATATTGCTTCTTTAAAAATTGTAATTATTATATTCAGATAGCTGAATTTGTTTAAAACATTATATATTGCAATTTTTCTTACGTATAGTTTAAAAAAAGTTAAAAATTAACATATTCAATCAGCTAAATTAGTTTAAAACGATATGTTTTTGAATACACTTTGGTATTGTTTCATTAAAATTTGAAATTATTATATTCAGCAAACTGAATAAGTTTTAAAATCCTTTGTACACGTTGAGGGTTAAATATTCCTAGCGTGAGGACTCTATCAAACAATTAATTTTAGCTCAGAATACTAGAACTATGATGACATAGCCAACATTCAACAGAAACGGTTTTTATGCCATTAAAGGTTAAAGGAAATTTCAGAGTTTTTTTTTGCCTTCTCAGTTGAAATAAAAATAGACTCTATGAAGTATACTTATACTTTCTACTACTAAAATTGAGCTTAACAAAATTGCAACTAAAAACTTAATGCTCCTTTTGGGGGTTAAAGGTAATCCACATGTTCAGTTCTGTTTTCTTCTGTTTACGTTCCATTTATTTGAATGAAAAATTATCGGATTTATTTTGATAAACAAATTAATTACAATTGTTTGAAATATTTTTGTCAATTAAAATTATACAATTATTGTATAATTACAACAACAATTACAATTACAAATCATATTGTAATTTTAATAATTTTTCAAGCAGAAGCGAAAAGAAAACAAAAACGCTAAAATTTGTTCAATTTAACACGTTTTACATGTAAAAAAAAAAGAAAAACAAAAACAAAATGTAAACATTAGGCATGCTCTTGCACACACACAAACAAACACCGTTAATTGTAAAAGTACTGAGTACAGAAAAAAAAATAAATAAAAAAAGAAAATGTAAACAAATCAAATTTATAAACTTGACTGCACTACTTACTGGCTGTAGTTTATGGCTATTACTTGCTTATAAGTCTTACACATACACACACACACATTCATTTGCAATCACAGTTGGAAACCGGTGGATACATATGGCATGACATGAATTGAACTGAACTGAACTAAGTTGTGTTGTGTTTGGTTGTTGTTGTTGTTCATACTCTGTAAATCTTTAAGTGGTAGTGATTTATTTTAAACAGTTTAAATTATATTTCATATAAAGAATACAATAACAACAAGAACAACAAAATCTTTATACGCCATAGGTAATTGAGATTTTCTTTATTCGTTTATATTATCGTGTGTGTAAAAGCCGAGTATTTATTATTTTGATTATTTATTTTGATTTCATATGTTGTTTGTTTATTTAAAATATTAATATGTGTGTGGGGACAACATCTTTCTCTCTCTTTCACTCACTTTCTGGCTTTTGCCTTAAATTTCTTGCTGTGTGTGTAGCTGTTTATTTTTGATATGATAAATGTTATTTATGTATGTATGTTCTGTTTTTTTTTAGTTGATTTTCTTTTTGTACCTTTGTTTTTGTATTATTTTATTGTTGTTGTTTTTATTCAAATTCATACTTTTCTTCAGGGTCATTGGGTTTTGTGTGCGAATTTCATTAAATTTTTTTTTGCATCAAAAATTTTTTTTCAAAATATTTTCAACGTTTTTTTAATACAGAAAACAAATGATGAATTTTAATAGAAGCAATATTGTTTAAGTTTAGAAACCTTTCTGTTTAAAATAATCATAAAAATATTTTAATTGCGGAAAACAAAACAATTTTCCATATGTTGCCATCACCTTTTTTAAATTTAAACAGTTAGATTAGGTTAGGTTAGGTGGAAGACCCTGCTTGAAGAGTAAGATTCTCTCTTCTCATCCGAAAACAAAGTTTTTAATCAAATAAGATCCAATTGCTTTTATTGATCGCTTATTACGTCTTTTCTCTCCTCCTTTAATCTGTTTGTCATTTTTAAACCGCTCACTTTGCGTGCATTCGTTTGCTTGCTTAAGACGAGTGTCAAGTTTGAAGCATAAATTATCAAGTTTTTCCACTGAAAAGTGAAGGGATTTGTCTACACACCAGGCAGACAGAAAACATTTTAATTTATTATTTTGAAATGTGTTTTCAATAATTTTTAAATAAAATTATTTTACTTAAATGTCACCACGACATTATCGTTATCGTATTTAATTCGATAACTTGTTATTAATTTTGTAACACCCATTATCGTTACATCGTTTTGGCATACATTATTCAAGTAAAAATTTAAATTTGAAGCCATCAAATCAATGCTTTTATGGCATAATTGATGACTAGATGGTTTTCTTTTTGATTTCCAATAAATTGTAGAGAAATTAGTTTCTCTAATTAAATTGCAATTAATAACCGTTAATTGCAACGCAAGGCAATTTTATACGAGAGTGGGGGGTGTCTGAAAAAAACTGTGCCACCCTATAAGGAATTTCTTGGCAATTTGTTTTAATATTCGAGTTTAGAAGAAAAGTACATCTATTAACTCCTTAAGGATGGCTCACTCGAGGAACATGGCTTTGAAGTTATAGGGTGCGTAGATGAACCGACCAAAGCTGTACTTGTCTTTACCAAAACACTCTTGGAGCGTTTCAACACGGCTTCCAGGTTTCTCTTCACAGAGAGCATTTCAAGAAAAGACAAGCATGCATGATATGCAGAAGAATAGAATGATAATCGTGGGGCATTCCAAGATATTCTCTGTGTAAACTAACTGTGATTTATTCGGCTGTACTTTGAACAGCCAGAATGGATTTGAAAACTGCCCGATAAGATACAGAGATTGACAGGTGGTGGTATAACTAGGCAATGAGAACTTGTGATATAACGGCGCTCGAAGCTCTGTTTAATTTTGGCTCGTTGCGAGTGGCAGAGAGGACCCCTAGTCTTTTAGGGAAATGTTTGATTCTCATTCGATTTTCCTCTCTCTCTCTCACTTAGTAGTACGTCATCTTTTTCTCCTTTAGTTTTCATTTCACATTTTTATCCGTTTTTTTTTTTTTTTTTTAAATGAAATGCTTGGCCAGCCCTGTTATATTGCGCCGTTAAATGTAGCTCTGCGTGGGTGTTGCCATTGTGTCGATTTCTTGTTGTTGTTTTATTATTATATTTTTCTATTCTTTTTCGTTTTTTTTTTTTTTTTGTTCTGTAGGGTTATCAACGAAGCATAAATGGGCCATTAACATATTTTAATGATTTTCTTTTTTTTTTATATATTTTTATACAATTTTATGATCTAATATGCCGTTGCTGGCATTTCAGCACTTAGTTTTTGTCGTTATTGTTGTTGACTTAAGAGTAAAAATAGCATTAAGAATTAATAACAATAAAAACAAATTTTAAATCAATTTTCCATTTGAATTTTTTTCATTTCTGTTTGTATAACGCTTCTTAGAGAGATTTTTAAAAGGAATATTAAAAATTTTATTATATTTTCTTATAAAATAATTAATTTTTTTCTTCTTATATTGTCAGAAAGAAAAAAAAATCAGTGATACCACTATGACACAATGCTTCAGGCTTAATAACGCCTTAGTCTTATAGAATATTATTCATAAATCTCTAAAGATTTCTTTTCCATTAAATAATTTATTTTGTAATAGTAAAGCATACATACATAATGCATTAAAACAAATCCCAAAATAATTACAGAAAATAATTAAAACTCACAGAACAAAACGAAAACCATATACATACTCAGCATTTAAGTTGGCAATTCTTTTATATTCTACTTCATCGTTTAAGAGCTGATGATGTGGGGTGGCCATGTATTCATTATGTTCTTTTCAAATAATTTTAATATCACTGCTTGTATAAATCTTAAATAATTTGATTATTGTTCTTTGAAAAAGAAAAACTTTTTTCCACTCACATAACCTCACATTACCTGTCAAGTATTCTAATACTTGCTGTGTGTATTGTGCTTACACAGCAGTTTCTATTCCTATTCATTTTACCACATACAGTTCCTTTAAAAAGGCAATTAATTTTGTTAATGAATCCAGCCTCAAGTACTTTTTTGTTTTGTTTTTCTTCTTCTTGTTTTTTTTGAACTCGTTTTCTAAATCTCTGTGGTATTTGGTTTTTGTAAACGTGGGCATTTAAATTTGATTAAATTTGATTGTTAATTTGGCGTATGTTAACCAAGAAATAATAACAAACAACAACAACAACAGTTTTAATTATAAGCAATTAAGTAATGAATTGGCAACATATAAATCAAGATAAAGTTTTATCAATCGAATCATTATTTGTACAAGTGGTTGGAGCAGGGGAATTCCCATCCCTTGGCGATAAGATGTAGGTAAGGGTAATTACTTTGAAATGTTCGCAATGGTTGAGGTATAGATAAAGCTAAAACTCTTGAGCTTCTTGTGGGTACCCACTTTCCATTCAACCGAAACTCGAGAACAGTGATATTCAATCGAGGAAGGCGACCCCTAGGACTTCACTACAACAGTCGATTCAGTACAGACAACACTATGTCCAGCTTTTGAGATAGATTATCTTAGCCAGTCTGAACCGTAGGTTCTTACAACGGGTTTAACGTAGGATTCATTATAAAATCGCTGAGCAGGTTATTCACTTAGTAGTTTCAAAACTGTCGGTCTGGCAAGACTGCTAGCTTTTCATCCCTAACGTCATTTGCAGATAATTTATTATTATTCCGCAGTCTTCCATTTTAATGTCTTCTTTATTTCCCACTTTTTTTTTTTAATTAACCTGTTGAATTTACTTTTTTTTTATTACATTTTCTCTCTATTGTTTGTTTAACTATTCCTTCCCCCTGATGACAAATGATTTAATTAAAGTTTTTTTTTTTTTCATCATGAGAAATGTTATAATAATAGCAGGAAATTGTTGAATTTATTTTGAGTAGCAAGAGATTAATCGTTGCATTTTTAGCGGCAAATCTTTTTTAAACGGTAATTGAAGTTTTTCTTTGTTAAAAAAGGCGGGAAAAATCGTTTATAGGAAAGTCAAAAGGTTAAAATTTAAACATTAAAATTAATGAATAGCAATATTTAACAATAAATTGTTGTACACTTTATTTATTATATTTGACTGGTAAAGTCTAATAATCTAATAAAATACTTTTTTTTTTCTTTCATTATTCTGTTTGTAAAATTATTCAACCAAAATGTATTTTCCTTGAGGTCTAGTATAATAATTTTTAAAAGAAAAAGAAAAAGTAAAACAATTTGCATGAATTTTATTCTTTTCTCTTTAATTTTGTTTGTTTAAAAATGTAATTTTTCAAACAAACATTTTTGAAATGCAAAATAGTTTAAGTCTTGTTAAGTAATGTGTTGCTATTTAAATACTGTTATTATATACAACGTTTTACATTTTGTAAGCCATTTTTAAAAGCAATTTAAGCCTATATTTATGTTTTTCTTTTGTGTTAAACTTAGTTGACAACTTTATTTATACACAAATTTCCATAATAATTTTCGTATGATATTTTGAAATTCATGGGGAGGAAAGAAATAGAAAAACTCGGTAAAAAAAGGCTTTAGACAAATCTAACTTTTGTGAAGATTGATTTTATTTTTAACACTTTGCAACAGTAATTGCTTGTAATCACTCCATATCTATTGAATTATAAATAGAGAGCATTTAAAAGGTATTTTTCTCTTTTTCCTGCTCGCATTCACACTTCTAGAACTACTATACATGAATGATTTTTTTTATCATTCCTAGCTTATTAGCAGAGATAATTTATTGATTCTCCCAAGGATTTTGTCTTTCTCCTTAAAGCGTTAATTGTAAACAGAGAGCATATTTGTGCTAATACATGTATTGTAAACAGAGAATTTTGAGGAATTTGCTCTTTTTGTCTTCTTACTCACACTCAACACCTTCTCATAATGACTGTGATCTTTTTTATATGGAAGTAAGTTTATATCCAATACGGATATATACATCGAGTTGTGTGCTTTAGTATTGTCTATTATTGCATATTAGTTGTAATACGAGAGAATGATGAAGTTTTTGTCTTCCATTCTTTTCTCTCACACTTGTAACTCCTCGATAATATTGCTTGTAAACAGAGATAATATGGTAAATTCATTCAGCATTGCTCATACTTTTTGTGTTCATCATCAACTACAGTCTCTTTTTAATACCTGTTTTATAGTTTTCATATAATAAATGCAGATTATAAACAGAGAGAATTTCTCCATTCTTTCTTCTCACACTATTGCACTTACAAATATAATATTTTTTCATCATAGAAATTTGCTTTGTATCATTGTGATTTGGTTGTCATACACGTTGTTGCTACTGTTATACAGTATTTTAGTGCAATTATCATTAATTCTCATAAATTAATAATACAATGTATGGACATACATACATACATACATATGTATTGCTGTCATTGTCGCTGTGTAGGGTTTTTTTTACGATTGTTGCTGGTATTACTGTTAGCATTGTGGTGAGAAATTTGTGTAGAGAAGATTTATACCGTTTGCTTTATTGAGAGAGCGAGAAAAAGAGAAGAGTAAGAAGTAATAACACATATACTCAGTGCTTTTATTACAGTTTTTCCAACACTTCTTACATTTCGAGCGGTATCTCAGCAATATCTCGATGAATGTTAGTTTTTAAACACTTCAACGTTGGGGGGTTATTTGCAGCGTCGTTTAACAGCGTCAAATCGCATAATCTTCACAGCCAATTGACGGAATCAAAACGTAAAATAAAGCCTAAGCAATAAAGCCAGAATAGTTTTTATTATTTTTGTAGTTTGTAGACATAACTACCAAGTGAGAGATGAGTTTCCAACATTGAAAACCTGTTGCTCTAGCTCTCGGTTAGCATATCTACTGCGTTTCAAATGGTCAGTCGGCTTTAATTGTTGCAAAAGATGAACTTTATATGGATGGAGGTTCAAATTCAAATGAAAATATGCCATAATAGTCGTAAGATTTCTGAGAAGCCTGTGTTATTATAAAATATACGGATTATCTGCAAAACTTTCATTAAAAGAAGCGATATTTTCAGCCAGACAGGCGTACATTACGATGATGCACAGCCTAACTACCTGTGTCTCATACATCCAGAATCTTTCCTATCCTTGTCTTGTAGATCAACTATGTCATCTGATATTACGAAGCTAATGCTAGAAAAGTTGCCACGTTTGAATCAGTACATATGTATTTGTGGACAGATTTTAATTATTTTTGCACTTTCTTCAGATGTCAAACGATCCGTATTTTAAAAGGCAAAACTTTCTGTAAATAAATCAACTTTAAATGAAAGATTTGAAATCGCTAAATGGATAACATTTTATTTTCCTGCTAATGTTCTGACGGTACATTTATTCTATGACAATATAATGCTAGTGTTGCCAATAAAAATCAGTAAAATGTGCTCAAAGCTTTGAAAAATATTCTAAAAATTTGCCCTTTTTGCTCTCAGTCATTGTCATTGTAAAATAAAACGTTTTTTTGCTCAGCATTTATAAACATTAAGTTGTTGGCTGCTGCCCCATTGTTAATATTGTTGTTTGTTATCTTGGCATCACAAAGAAGAACAAAAAAAAAACAAAATACACGTGCTTAACTCATTGCACAAAAGCTTTTGTTGTTATTGTTGTTGTTAATTTTATTATTGTTCTCTGTGGAGTCCTCTGTATTGTACTGCAAACTAGAAAGCATGTAGTATTGTAAACAATATGTAAGTGAGAGTCATACTATAAGAGAGAGAGAGAGAGATCGAGGAGAGATCAAAACGAAAAAAATCAAAATGTAAACAAAGTGTAGTTCAAAGGCTGCAGGTAACAGTTAAGAACTGTTCATTAACGGGGGTATAGCAGAGTGATGGATATATGTACGAAATGAGTGTCTGTGCATCTGTTAAGCAAATTGTAAATAATTTTTTTTTTAAATAAATTTTATTACCTTCTCATAAAAATTGGCAAATAAAATAAGAAGAAAATGTTTATGATTCACAAATAGCTTAAAAGTTGTTGTTTTTATTTAAAAATTATACATGAAAAGGAAATAAATATTTCGGATTATTAAAGGAAAAAGTTCAGAAAGATTTTCAATTTTATGAAGAAAACTTATGTTTCCTTAAAAATTTAGTTTCTGTATAATTTGTATTGTTTTCTTGATGAGTTGCCAATTATATTTTTAAAGAAATCTTTCACATCTCTATTGATTTGTAATCGCTGCGTTGCTATTTAAGTTCATAAAATATCGGATTATTCATTTAGTGGCTTTAAAATCACCTGTTTGGCAAGGCCTGCTGTTACCTTTATTAATATGGATCGTTTAACAACCAAAGATTTGCTTAAAACAGTTACAACTCCCGCAAAAGTGGTGAATAAAATGTGAAAACATTTCCAGCATTACGGACTAAGTATGTGGAATCATAAGGCACTCTGTAAGCAAGGATTTGGCAAGATTATAAAGAAATCTGAAGAGATTAAAGATGGTATAGATGTCTTTAGGTCTAAACATCATCGTGAAAGTCATTTCTCATGTCTAACAGGCAAAATTGTTGCATATGGAGCTTAGAGAACTCAGAAGTGTTTAGTGAAATATTATTGCATTCGAAAAAAGTGAGCGTATGAGCCATAAATCAACAACTACCTTAGAGGTTCAAATGCTGTAAACAATTCAGAGGTGAATCTCGAATTTTTCACCGAAACTGCACTGATAAGCTTAAATCAGTACAATGGCGGGTGGCACCAGCCGTTCACACAGTGCGCTCTAAGAACCTTATAGAGTGCCCTGGTATATGAGTGGGTAATGTACTGGTCTATTAGTGTGGGGGTTGTGGGTTCGATACCAAACAGAGACTGTGGTCTGCTATTCTACATCATGCAGAAGGTCTAAGTTTCTCAGCTCGTAATAAATAAAATAAAATAAGAACCTTATACGCTATAGGGAGATAGTTTACATCCCCCTGTGGAATCTCCATTTCTCAAAGAGAACTTTCTTAGAGTTTAAATTCGCGTGCTTGGTATTCTTTGTTCAATAGTTCTGCTACTCTATTAAAACTTTTTTATTTGCATGTTTGATCAGCTTCACATGCATTCTTTCTGGAATTCAAGTTTTTTTTTACAAATAGGTGTTAATTATGACACGGTTATTTTATTATAAAATTAATTTTTCATAGTAATTTTGTGAGTTATTTTTTCTTTAATTATTATTTTGAATTTGGTGTTGCCAGCTAGACTTTTGTTGAGTTGTGTATGGAATACTGTGAATTTGTTTACTATATAAAAATACTATAAATTTTCAAATACAGTCGAACTTCCCTATAATGAATCTTGACGGGACCAGAAAATCACTTCATTATATAGAAACTTCATTATATAGAAATTATATTTTCCCCCACTTTTTATTTAAAATAAATCAATATCCTCAAAAAGGCAGGTTCGAAGCCTTTTGCGTTTAGTGCTCAATTGCTCGTCTTCTAGAATTCCAAACTGCCTAGCCACATCTTTATTTTTTAATCCTTCTTCAACTTTATTAATAATTAATAATTTTGTTTCAAGAGAAATGCTACTTCGCTGCGTCATTTCCGATCACTGAACACCGGCAACTGATGTCAAAAATGTTATTGATGTAGCTTTCTTCTTTTTTTGTTCTTATTTTCCTCTTTTGGGAATCCCCTCATTATATGTGGCATCTTTCTCGGTACACAGAGTTGTTAGTATGCGTAACAGAAAATTGTTTGAAAAATTCATTATATGGAGACAAAAACGCATGTGAGTCAAATATTACACCTGAAAAATTGCTTCATTGTATAGAAAACTTCATTGTATGGAAATTCATTATAAGGAGATCAAAAACAATGAAATTGGAACGGAAAAAGTTGTGTGTTTGAAATTAATTCATAATAGGGAGAACTTCATTGTATAGAAGTTCACTATAGAGAAGTTCGACTGTAATTATAAAATACTAGCTGTACCCTGCGCGCTTTGCTGCACTACAAACTAAAATAAATTTGAAGGAAAGACATTAGACAAATATCCAATTAAGTTTGAATCATTTTATTGATTTTGTTTCCCGTTGTCCAGATGATTCAGACGAACGGGCCTGAGTAGTACGCATTCGATCAAGTGATTCATTGTTCAAGTGATTCATGCGAACGGATCTGTGCGGCATGTACTCGAAGATTTTTCAGTCTCAATGCTGATTCTGAGGCTAGTAATGCTCTTTTCTTTTCAACACAGGATCAAATGCACAGTTTACGATTTAATTAATTTCGAAGAATTTTCAGTGGCGCCACCTGTCGGAAATTGGTTATACCAACTTAGAAACCTTCGTCGGCTCATGCGCAACAACTTTGCTAAAGATTAAATGCATAGTTTACGATTCCATAAAGTACATTCATTTTTATATATATAGATAATTTAAACTTGAAAAAAAAAATAAATAAAACAAAAGTCTACGAATTTAATTTTGGTTATATTTTTTCTTATTTGGTGAATTTTTTCACAAATGTTGGTTACAAAATTTTTTTCTTTCCCTTCTATCTTTCCCGCCGCGTCGTTCTTTACACTTTATTTTCTTTGGTTTTATACATCAAGAATCACAGATAGCATACTTGTAGGGGTAACTACTATGCGTATGAGTAATATATTTCAAATGCAATTAAATATTAAGTATGTAGTATGTAGCATACGTGGGCATGGCCCCTCGCTCATTTGGAATATCAACATAAAAAGTAGCCTATAACTCCTTCCAGACATACAGGAAGATACTGTGAAAATTTCAAGAAAATCGGTTCAGCCGTTTAATCGTCTATAAACTTCAAACATACAAACATACAATCAAACACACATTCATTTTTATATATAAGATTATCTTCTATTTTAATTATCATATAAATACTAAAGATAAATTTATAGTAAAGACTTATAATTATCTTTTTAAACGCTGCAAAATGTTATCTTTCTTAGGCTATTTAATTAAAAATATAAATTTTTCCATATTATTTTAGTTTAATGCTTTAATTATGTTTTAAATCTCTTGTTAACACTGCTTTATTACAATTTTAAATAATATGTCCAGTTTATTTACGATCATGTTTACATTTCTTTGCAGATGTTTACAGTTTGAATGTCATATACCGTTATTAAACAAGTGAGAGAGCAAAGAAAAGTGCAGTCAAAACTCTTCATTACTTACATGCAAATGTTACTTGTGCATAGCATTTAGCAATATAGAGCTTAAATAAAAACAAATCAAAACACTAACAAACCATCAAAAGACTACAATCGACAAACAACTCGTCGTCATGTAAGCGAAATTCACCGCGTTTTGTAGTTGATAAAATAACAACAACTACCCACAGCCAAATATCCTAAAATAATATTTGTTTACTTGCAATACTCAACATCCATCGCTCTTTATACTCTGTTCTCCCTGTGCTCTACTCACACATTAAAATTACACTCCCATGATTTTCTCGCATGATTTATAACTCATCGTTAGAACAAGAACGAAGACAACAACAACATAAACAACATGGTTAAATACAATGTTGAAATTGTGAAAAGCGAAAATGGCTGTGGCGGCAAATCAACAACAACTTCGTCAACTGTGGTGTCAATACAGGATAAAACAAATAAAACATTAACCTCAGCAGCAGCAGCAGCAGCCGCCGCCGCAGCGGCTGCTAATGAAGGCGAGAATGGCGCAACGGGTAAGTCTGTTTTTCCTTGTTTTTATAGTTTAAAGTGGAAGGGAGTACATATTATTTTATTTTTGAAATGATAACATGATTAATATCAAGAGTATTTTTTAGTGTGATTAATTAAGAGTAGAACTGAAAGTCAAACGTTAAATTAAAGCACAAAAAATTAAAAAAAAAATATCGAAAAAAGTGAAAATAAAAGAAAATGAAAAAAGAGGGTCAAGTTTATTAAGCCGTAATATTTTTAAACATGCACATTCATTTGTGTATTTATTAATGATACAGTGGCGAGCAATTAAAAACTGAAATGTAATAATTGTGGTCAGTTTTGGCATTTTTATCTACATTTTTTGAAGCCACTCACGTGCTGTTGATAAAATCTGTTATTGAATTATGAATTCCGAGCCTGATGGTTCTCAATTGAGACCCCAATTGATTCACTCACTCTGCAGTTTGGTATCCAATTAGCTTTGTGGCAACCATATTTCATCCAAAAGGTCGCCAGGCTGTCAAAGAGTGTACAAATATCTTTTGCAGAGATATTTTTGTCCCTAATAATTTTCACTACACCCCATATGGCAATGTCGAATAAGCAATACGTCATCCGCAAAGGCAATTGCCTTACAGTTTACTTGCTACGACGTATGTAACAGCTCCTTCATTAGAAGATCTCATTTTATTTCTTAAAATTTATGTCTGGGATTTTAAACAAAAAAATAATTAGGAATTTAGGGATTTGTAATTTTAGCTTTGGGAATTAGAAGACTAGTTGTGTTTTTAAGAATTATGAGGTTTTTATTCCTTATGTTAGGAATTTGTTTGTTGACGTTTTGGAAATTTTTGAAACATTTTAGGTTGTTTTTTGTTTATTTAAAATTTAAGAATTCTATAAATTTTTTTTCTTTATTTCGGAAATATTTAAATCTATTGTATAAAAACAATTTATAAGTTTCTTATATCAATTTTTAATTCATTTTTTCGAAAATAACGAAAAGTTCGGTGTAGTTTTTTCATCCACTGTAGCAAAGCCACAGTCGTTAATTGTTTGGCGAAAAAAAAATGAAATAAAAACAACTGAACTAAAACAATAACAAAACTAAAGCAAATAAAAAACAAAGTGGACTTGCATGCACAAAAAAAAATATTATTTAATATTCATTTACACACACACACACGTGAAAACCTAAAAACCATTTGGCGTAATATTGTAGTGCAAAGAAAACAAATAAGTCTCATCATTTATTTGCTTTGTTTGTATTTGTTTGCATGTGCATGCTTGGGTTTTACAGTTTTTTACTCTGTTGTTGTTTTTCCTTTGTTTTGTTTTTATTTTAAGTAGCCATTAAAGAGAGACATAAATTTTTACAGTCATTTATATGTTACGTCATTTTCCAAAAAAAAGAGAGAAATAAAGCCGAAAGTCCATAGCATGCGTTTCATGCGTGCTTGCATTACATGCGTATACCGAAAAAGTAGAATCAGTGTAGTTGTATGTGACAAGAAACATAAGAAAATGCATAGAATGCATAGATGCGTAGAACGCATCAAGTAGATCTACTTTCTACTTTTCTATGCGACTCATGCAGTCTTGGAAAATATCAGCAGTTTTTTAAACTTGGCATGCCAAATTATATACTATTGTGAATGGTTTCGATAGATATGTTTACATTTTACGACATTATTATTTTCGCATTTTTCTTTTTTGCATTATAAAAATATTAATAAAAACATATTTCATAATAAAGTTTACTACTAATTTAAGAGAAAAATACATTTTTAGCACATTTCTGAACATTTCATCATTTCATGAACAAAATATGCATGTTACTAGTTGTCGATTGTTTTTATGTACTGAGTGTCATCTACTTTGAATTTATTTATTTGTAAACATGAAAAATGGAGGATAAATTAACCGAAAACAATCGTCTTGTGTTCTTTTGAGGATTTTCGTAGGACTTAACAGCACAAAATATCACATATTTAAACTCATAAATTTGTAATTAATGGCATAAATGTTCTTGTTTGCTTTTTTATTGTTCACCACAACAGCTGACCAACACAAAAAGCCAGTCGCATAAAACGCATTGTGTGTAACTTGCAATAAGAACCGCATAGAAAGCAAAAATTGCATGTAACGCAGTCCGCATGAAACGGATGGTATGGACTTTCGGCTTAAAGGAAATGTATGAGCAGCCCCTTTTTTCTCTCTCTCTTGTGTTTGTTATTGTTTTTGTTACAATTAATATTTGATGTCGACATGCAACAAGTTATTCAAAGTCACGGCCATTATTTATGTTGGGTGAGAGTGTGTGTGTGTGTTTGTTTGTTTTAACTGAAACCCACGAAACAAAACGATGATAATGGTAATGACGGCACCTATTACGCCAAACGCACAGCGACGAAATAAGAAATTTAATGGAAATGAAAATTTAGTGTAAAGGAGTGTAATTATTCTAAAAAAAAAGAGGATGTGAAGTAAAAAAAGAAGAATTTTTTTGTGAAAGTTTAATTAATTACAAAAGCGAATGAAAAAAGAAATTTAAATAAAAAAAAAAATGCATAAAATATTGTAAAATATCGTGAATTGAGTGAAAAAAGGTAAAGAAACAAAACGAAATGGAATGGAGTGAAGGACAATGGAATTGAAGATGAAAAAATTTAAAAAATTGGAGTGAGATAACGAGAATAAAATGAATAATGGAAAGAAGATAAAAATCAAAACAAATAGAGTGTAACCAAATGGGATAAATTGAATAAAATGAAATAAAATAATTTAAAATAGAATGGACAAAATGGAATGGAATAAGTGTAATAAAACAAATTGAATGAAAGAAATCGGATAGACTGGAATGAAACTAAATGGAGTGGAACAAAAAGAATTGAAACGTAATGCAAATAAACAATATGAACTGGAACCGATATGGAATGAAAAAAAGTGAAATGAAAACTTCCGTCGAGACCGTTTCTTCTCATGTTTGATAACAATTGACAACAATTTAACGTTTTTGAAATGAAGCGTTTAATCTGGGTTTTCTGATCGAAAAGCTAATACGAATGCGCTTTGTAATTGCCAAGGAATTTAAATTTACACCATTAAGAGACTTCTGCAGAGAGCGAAACAAATAATAATCTGAAGGTGCAACATCTAATACAGTTCACTTAATTTCCATTTCCCCAGTTGATCAAAGATGTCGCTTTAGAAATATATCAATTTCATTCTACTTTCACAGTGATTCCCAAATGATTCATACGGTCTAGTAAATTTTTTTTTACTGTTTTAAAGAAAAAACTCTTTTGAATCTCATGAATTTGTTGTCAGTATTTGTATTATTTGTAAATAAAAATTTTATTTTTAAAAGTTTAGCTCATGTAGTACGTTAAAGGGAAATTGTATGTTCGCGTATAACGCATTACAAAACAGCCAAAAATCATTGGCTTACATTTATTTCCTTTATTAATATTTTCCTAATAATTTTATGACTCCAGGTTTTTGTACTTTTTTCGTTTTTGCTTATTTTACGGCTTCATGAATTGCTAGCAGACATGCAAACTTGTAAAAAAATTTAAATTCCCTTTTATTTAAATAGATTCCATGAAATTCCCCCCATATTTAGAGAATTTTGTTTGGATTTTCAAAAAAAAAATTATAATTTTATTAAAAATCAATATTTAAATAAAAAATATTTTTTTAATATTAAAAAATATTAAAAATTGCTTATTTTTCCGTGCCATAGAAATTATTACAGGGTTATGAAAACAATTCTGAATTTATTGTAAGGAGTGTGGTGGTGTTTACAAACCCTGAGGTTTAATTTACTGAAAACAGTACAGAAATAATATTTTTATTATGAAAACATTAATTTTTATATGATTTCAGTTAATTCGTTAGGTTTTCGTTTAAAAAAGAAATAAATAATTTAATTTATTTATTTAATAGACCTTTGAACTTTAAATTCTTAAGCTGTCGTCATTCTTTTGCTAAGCACTGTTATGAATACGTTATTTTTACTAGTTAAGTGGCAGCATATTAAGTTACATACAGAGAGCATGCGAGAGGGTAAAGCAATAAAAAATAAAATTTCAAATTCGTATTGTTTTGTAATTGCTTTTTGTATTTAATGAAAGTCACAATATTACCTTTAAAATATTTCATTACAATTTGCAAATGGCTTAACGGTTTCTTAATAAAGTCTAGAGTCTTATTAAGACAGAGAGAAATTAATAAAAACCAACTGTTTTCCAAGCAAGTTACTCCTTTAAAAAGAAAAGAACTTTTGTCATTAGCTTTAGCTGAAATAAAGTATGTACTCATATTTTATTGTTTTAATAAAAAAAAAAAAAAAAAGGAAATGAATAAAATAAAACTGAAAAGTATTTTTTTCTTTCGTTAAGAAACTCATTATTAAGCAAAATATTTGCATTAATTTACCCCCACACATTAATAGGAACAACGAAGGAATCAACAACACATTTATACATAAAGTACCGTTGGCAGCGGTGAGGTATCAAGAGTCATTATTAATGACACAAACAACACATGTTGTTGTTTATTTTTACATATGTTGTCTCATGCCAAAAGCAATAATAATAATTTGAAGGATTTCTCTCTCTCTCGCTCTATCGTTGTTCTTCCTATAGATGTTGTGTAGTCGTAATGTAAACAAAAGCATATACACTCTCAACACACATACATACATACATATCATATGTAAACGAGTTGTTTCGTTATATAAATTTACTTAAGGAAAACTCGTTTCCAAACAATAAACACAATTTCACATGTACACACGTACATATACATACGCACATATGGTAAATACGAACTTACACTTTCTTGTTGCGATACTTAGGCGTATAAGTATTTAAAGTAAATACACCATACGTACGTGTACACAATCTTCTTTTACACTCAACTGTTTACTTGTACTCTGTACTCTTGAATCGTTTTTTTTTTTGCTTTGCTTTGCTACTGTTATTTAAAGAGTGTTTGCGTTAATATTGCCGAAGACAACGTGTTTATATTGAATGCTATTGAATGTTATTGTTATTGTTTTGTATTGTTATTGTAAAAGCATGAGGAGATAAAGGAGGGAAAGTAAATAAATTAATTGAGATGATTTCCTTAATATTGTTTTAAAACAACCGTATTAAAACCGTTATATATATTTAGTCCAAATGTGTTCACACATACTATAAGTAGTATGTATTTAATACGTAAAATTGTTTTTAAATTACCACAGAAACACTAAAAACAAGGGTTATTAAAGAAATTTTAAAATTACAAATAAGGAAATTAAGCAACAGGTAAAATTAAGTGAAATATTTATAAGAAATGCTATAGAAACAGAAGTTTTCTATAATCAGGAAGTTTTTTTAAAAAAAAAATTATTTAAAATTATCGATAAACTTGTTGAATCGAAAAGTTTATCTGTTATTGTAAATTAAAAAATTAGAAACAGAAAAGTTATCGAACATTTCTTTTATATTATCGCTGGTAGATTTTAAATCGAACATAGTACTCCAAATTGATTGTAGTTTTTCTTTTACAGTCATTTCAAAAAAAGATCGAAATATTTTGTTTTCTCCTGATTTATCGAAAATCCTAAGATTGCATCAAAACTTGTTGCTCTTCATTGCTCTTTTTTTAATGCAAAGTTTTTGCTTTAATGCGGCTTTAAGGGCAGTCTATTTAACATTATTTATGCACGACTTGTTTCTTAGAAAGTAATATTAAAAATACACACACACAAACAAACAAACAAAATATTAATAAAAAAATAACAAAAGAAAAACATGAAAATATGAAAAATGTATGCATTATGAATATTAAACCATGTAAAATGCTAACAACTATATCTACACCTCTAAACACACTTGTGTAAATACAAACACAATATCACTCACTATCCTGTGTTAATGTAAACCAAACGGTTTTTTTGCTTTGTAAATAAACTAACGCCTCTCTCTCTCTCTCTCTTTGAATACAATTAAATTCAATAACAATTAAATCGTACGTTAGTTCATTCAGTTGTTCAGCTGTTCAGTCGTTGAGTTCGTTCGTTTATTTTCTTTTGTCTACGTTAGGATTTTCCTGTTATTTCTGCAAGTATATGAGCGTAGATGGGTGTGTGTGTGTGTGTAGTTTTCATTGTTTTTGCTTAGATAATAAAAACAGGAAATCACTTAAAATGCAAAGAGAGCAATAAAATACAAATACAAATAAAATGATAATTACAACAGCTTTGTTGATGAGTTAATTTACGAAGGAGAGAGAACTGTGTGTGTGTAAATAAATGTGCCCGCCATGTATAATGTACACTCTTATGCACACTCAATTAATTAAACTTTAACACCTTCAATGCTAGCACTCTCCGCACTCTGATGTTGTTTGTTGTGCTAAATGAGTTTATTTTACCAGTGTGTGAGTGTTTATAAGGAATTGTTTACAACTCAATTTATATGTTTGAAAGAAACTTTTTCTTCTGTTTACCTTAGGGTATGCAATATAATTTTTAACTTTCTTATCATTTTATTGAATTTTAATGGCGTTTTTTTTTTTATTTTTCGATAAGAAAGCAGAAATTTATTGTTTTTCTTTGAATGTTTTTGACAGTTTATTAACTAGAAATGATAAAATGCTAAATAAATATTATTTTATGCTAAAAATATGGATATTTCCATCTGCCTGTGATAAATGATGTTGGTTGTGATGCTGACATTTAATTTCTTTTTATTGAGGCCCTTTTTTATGTCATAAATCCATCTATAACTCTGTGTGTACTGATAATATTGCTATTAATAGCCTCTTAAATCCTTATTAATTACAGAATTTATGTCTTCTGTTAATAATCTCTGTACTGCTTTTGTTTCTCCCTTCATTCTACCTTGTTTCATTCCCTGCAGCAGCTATATAATACCTTTATCTTGTTAAAATTGTAATTTACTACATTTTACATCATTTTCAGTCTGATATTTCTACTGTCGTATTTTGCCGCTGCTTGTCTTTAAGCCACAAAATGTCAGTGTAATTGACATTAATGTATAGCCTGGCAATTCATTTATACTCTCGCTAAACGCACTTGCACTTAAACACACTCACATTCACATATACATACATCCATGCTGTAGCGGACGCCCTCACACTGGCATATTTTTAATCACATTCTTAATTAAAACCAATCATCTCACTACTAGTGGAAATTATAAGGATCCATTGAGTGTCATCACTGCTTCTCTTACACACACACACACTCACTCACTTATACCACTAAATACCATGAGAGTATAAATTCTAGAGAAAGAAAACGAAAAAAAAAATACTAAAATCTTAATTAAAAGAGAAAAACAGAAAATAAAAAACTGAAAGAGAAAATAAAAATAACGGGACTGTGCAAGAATGCCACGATAAATCTCTGATGATGGCTGGCAAATATACACTCAATTGTAAAGCTAAGGACTAACACGTCTTTATATGAATGGATGTATGTACATATGTATGGGTGTAGAAGACACTAACTTCTAACAGGGATTTCATTTAATTAACAAGTCCGTAATGTACTTTCTTAATGCAGAAAGATTGTTACAGTCACACATACACTCTCACACACGTAGCCACACATATGCTCATTACAAATATCTAACATGCGAAATGGTTATTTTAAAAATGATTGCCTGAAGCACTTGAAACTAAGGTTTGCAGTTAAAACTTGCAAAGAGCAAGAACTTGTTTTAATATTTTTAAAGTTATCGAAGCAATTATTAAAAAAAATTATAGAAAATATATAGGGCAATATATATGTATGTTATCGATAACTAGAACTTTTTTCGACAGGTATCGAAATGCATCGATAACTAATAAAATTTCTTTATTAAATTTAAAAAATATTAAGATTATTTTCGATAACATAAAAAATTTCTTGGCAAATTTTTCGATAACTAACAAACGTATTGGAATTTTTTGATAACTAAGAAAGTCTTTTTCGATAACTAAAAATGTGTCTATTACTAAACATATTTATTAAGTTTTTGTAAAATTTCGAAAACTTCGATAATCACAACATCTCTATCGAGAATTTTACGATAATTAAAAAAACCCCTTTATTGATAACTCAAGTTTTTTTTTGAGACTTTTTGTTTATTTCAACCGTATTTTAATAGATAAATTAATTCTTTTTAGTTAATAATTTTTCTTTTGAACTAATTTCTTATTTTCTATAAGTTAGTTTTTGATAACTTTCAAATGAAATGAAGTGTTTTAATTGTTATTAATAATTAATTACTTCATGTATTTGTCTCATTGCCACGAAAATTTAAACAGTTTTTTTAAACAGTTTTAACGTATTTTGTTGTCCTTATTTGTGTGCATCTACCTATGATAACAACAACAATGGAAGCAATTGCTTACAATATGTTGCTCTACGATAAATTTACTTCAATTGCTTTTCTTATTTCATTTTGAATTTTTCCTGCATACGACGATAACGCTTGAAGAAGTTTTCATTACGATTATAAAGGAGAAAAACTTTGTTTTTCGATTTCTTTTATTAGTTTTTCTTTCGATTGTTCTTATTGCCAAAGACTAATGTAAAATTCATTGCTTCACAAATTGTTTCGTTTTAAAAACAATACAATGAATGGGGAGAAGAGAACAAATTAGAATTGAGTGAAGGCATTAAGGGCATGCACTCATTGTTGAAGTCACTTTATTGATAAAGAAAATTTCTTGAAAGATTTTTAGTTAAAATCTAAAAGCTTCTATAAAATGTGTTATCGATTATCAACAATTGTTTATACAAATTTTTATAAGTTTATAAAACGTTATATTTGTAGCAGACAATTTTTGAAGAAAAAAGTTATCGTTTATCATAAATTTACAATAAATTCGTGAAAAAATTTATTTGCTGTTAAAACTTTCTATAAAAAAGCGTTATCGGATATCGAAAATTTACCATAAAATGTTTCAAAGGTTACTTTACTAGTTATCGAACATTTTTTGTTGCCTTTATACAGAAATTAAAAAAACATAAATTTTTATTAAAAATTGTATTGAAATAAAATTTAATTGTTTTAATTTTTATTTTCTATTATTTTTTTTATTTTTTTTACTGAAGCTTAAGTCTATTTAATCCCAAGATGTTTAGGAGGCATTTTATACATTTATACAAAGGGGAATATGCCAGTGTCTCTGAGAGAATGATTGTGTGTATCAGTTAAAATGTTTTAGCAGCAGATATAAAAAAATTACTGCTTATTACAAAGATTTATTTGCTCTTTTACACATGCACACACACATACACTCACTCGCATTGACTCTGATTGAACTGAACATTTATTGTGAATGAAATCACATTCTTAAGGCAATACAAACACCCTTACTTGAATAAAATTCTCTTTAAAATGAATTGCATACGGTACAATTCGTCTCATAGTAAAGCGACTTTATAACACAGGAACTGAGAATTAGAGAGAGAGAGAGAGAGAGAGAGAGGGATGTGAAATGCAATATCATGATGATATCATTTCTTTTATTGCTCTGCACTAGGGCATTACAATAACGTTTATGTATTTGTATTTGAACTATGTATAACATTTGCACACATACTATATACATACATAAGAAACAGTTAAAACTAAAAATCTCTTTGAGAACTTTATTTAATTTTAAGTACTACATGTGAGCTTAATAAATCACTATAAAATCGGTCTTATGTAAACACTGTTTATACACATATGCACACTCAAACATACACAGCCTTAGGTTCTTGTTAAAGATATGTTCTTTCGCTCTCTCCCTCTCTCTTTGTGTTTTGCAAATATGTACTTAAAAAGTCGTTAAAGATTATAAAATGATGCAACAAACAACACTTTAAATTAGTAACTGAATAACTTTCTTTCTCTCTCTCTCTCTCTCTCTTACTCTCTTCTAGATTTATTTGTTTATGTTTCATTGTTTTGTTTGTTTGTGTGCATAAGAGATGATGTTTTAAAAGACTTTTAAAAAAGGGTGAATGGCGTACATGAATAATTAATGTTTGCTTAAGAAAGGTACGCATTAGTTTAACTTTTTGGTACTTTTGTGCATTTTAAATGATTTATTTTGAAGGTAATTTTAATAAAGAAAGTGTTGTAAAAGTGTTTTTTCTAAAGGAAAAAAGTTATTGTATACATTTTTTCTGACAAAAAAGGCCTTTGAAGACATATTTTTAGTACTTCTTTGTTACAGAAAGGACTTTTAATGGTTTTTGTATAACAAAACCTTCTGTTTTTAGTTATTTGTAGATTTTTTGTGTTTTTGATATTTTTTTTTGTGCAAAAAAGTACTTTTTATGATTTTTATTTCAAACAACCTTTCTGTTTAAGCATTCTGTTCCCCAGAAAGTACTTTTGATAATTTTTATTGAATTTTTGGTACTCTTTTTGTTACAGAAATACTTTCTAATAAAACCATCTGGTTTTGGTTTCTTTTGTCCTGGAGGTATCCTTTAACAATTATTCTTTCTTTGGCAATTTAATTTACTGTTGCACCTGCTTACCAGATACCGTGATTAAGTAATCAGTAAATCAGTTAATCTTAGAATTGCGATTAAAATTCCTCTCAAATTAACGTTTAATACAGACGAAAATATTAGTCAGATTATCATGTCAAAGAGTCATAGCATGCATTGGAGGTAGAAGCACCCTAACAATTGTCCGAAAGGGGATGTTTGACCGTGTCAGACAGTTTGTGTTTTCTTGCATTTAAGCTAAGTAGAAGGAATTTTCAATAAACTCAACAAAGATTATTTCACATTTGGAATTGAAAATTTTGAAAAATGTCAGCTATTGTTGTTGTCTTATTTTAATTTACACTTTCCCCAAATTTATTTTCTTTCCCACCCACAATTTACGGGTAAAAGTGGCACTTGAGCTAAGGAATAATGCTGCTATGGCAACTGCAAAACATTTGTTGCACCTCCACTTGCCTGCTGCTATCATTGTCATTGGCAATGTGACTCTGGGCCATATTATTGTCATGACAAAGACACTTTTTTTTGCTGTAATTGTTAACAGTTATTGTGTACTCTCTTCTTTACATTACAATTGTTTTAAATCACATACACACACACACACAAAACAATTCAATTCAAGGCTGCAACATTTTTGCATTGACACTGTCTGTGCCAATGGCACTTTGGCACTGTCACTGCCATTGGCTCTTATTCTATTGTGTTATCATTGTTCCAACATGTTGTTAATTTCTGGCATACTTTATGCTGCTGTTACTGCTACTACTACTGATGCTAAAAGGCATCATTCTCAAGTGCAACAGTTGCAGTTGCAAAAAACAAAAGTTTCCTTGCCTGCAGAGAGCAGTTTCATATGAAGTGAAGAACAATTAAAAAAAAAAAATTTTAAATCCTGAACCCTTTAGCGCCATAGAACAATTGGAGAAGAATACAACAAGTGTAAACAATAGAAGAGTAGGAAAGAATTTATTTCCCGTTTTTTTGTTTTATTTTTTAATAAACAAAAATTTAAAAATAAAAACAAAAGAAATAAAGTTCATAACGGTAGTTTGCAAAGAGTTATGGCCACCCTATATACTCTCTTTTATAACAGTAACTCTTAATAAGAGAGAAAAAAAGGGCAAGGAAGAAAGTGAGTTACGAGTCAAAAAACGAGGAAGAGAAGCAGTAAAGGAAGGAAGAAAAAAAAACTTTGTTTTTAATTTAAACTTACAACAATAGTTAACGGTATCAACAGACAGAGTATAGTACAGTCAGCCCTCCTACAACGCGGTGAGTGCGTACCGCGCTATAAGAAACTCGGATTTCACCGTACAAACCAGTCTAATTCGTAGCGCGTTCTATGGAAACCGTCTACCGCGTTGTATGGAAACCGCGCTATAAGAAACTCCGAATTAGTACAAATCCCATCGTTCGTACCGCGTTATATGGAGACCAAGAAATACAAAATGCAAGATAAATTATAAATTATTTTTATTGAATTCAGGAGTTTATATAAGGATTGATAAAAAAAAATTAAATAAAAACTAAACTAAAGGACTGCAAGGAACTTATGGGATGTTATTGCACGGTAACCGCGCTGTAAGAGTACCGCGTTATAGGAGGGCTGTCGCAATTTCAACCCCGCGTTATATGGAAACCGCGTTCTGAGAGTACCGCGTTATAGGAGGGTTAACTGTATACAACAACAGGTTTCTGCTATAAAGTAGCAACTGCTTTGCATAGGAACATAAACGAAAAATTCAAAAATTATTCACTTGCCATTTTGTATGTCTTTTGAAGGGCAAATGCAACAGATACGATAGATTACTAGAGACCATTCGATGAAAGTTTTGCTTCTGCTTGTAAACTTTCTTTAAAAATTTGCTGCCCTAAGAAAGAAAACTCGTATAATTTCTCGTGATTTTAACTTGTTTTCCACACTGTTTACTAAAGTATAATTAAAGCAATAAATTTTTTACTGCTCTTATCTAAAGGCCAAACACTAAATTTAGTTAAACTTAGTTTGGCATGACGCACAAACAAAAATGGGAAAGGAAAACCACAGGCAAGCATTTTAAAGGCCTAAATTAAGTGCTTAAAGAACATGCCAGCATTAATTAAATATTTTATTGCAACAATAAAATGCAAAAAGTAATAATAAATTTAAAAAAAGTACATTTGAAAAAATGGTACCAAAAAAAGTACTATAAAAATGTCCAAAATACAGGTCAAATAATAATGTTTTTGAACATAATTTATGAATAATTTTGTTAAAATCATGTGAAAAATTCAAGAGTACTTTACAAAAAAAAAAAGTCCAAAATGAAGATCTTTTTAAGAAAAAAACTACAAAAGAGGACGTTATCTTATCCGACATAACCTATAAATCCTATGTCTCTCAACAATGCTTCTCTGTCCATACATACAGGCACTGAAGAAAGAGGCTGCAAAAATCATGTATGTTTTCATGCTTTATAGGCTCCTATTACCATAACCTCTCATAACTCAATTAAGTAACGTTTTATTATACTATGCCATGGCTTAGGTGAAATTGGAGATGACAACACCACATGACTCACGTCTAACATCAGTAAATAGACGATTTAAATATAAATTTTTAAATTTTCCTGGAATATATTACCCTCTGCATACGTGACTCTCAACGTGCAGTGACTTGTAATTGCTTGAACGTTTACACTTGTTGCCTATTATAGATGCCTTAAGAACGCCTTCTTCTTCTAAACGGGATGTAACAGAATATGTTGTGATGATGACAACTACAAGCATTCTTCTGCTTGTTATTTAATTTTTAATGACAATTTTTTATGCCAGTGTTAATAGCGATAAGTGACAGCAACGCTTTTAAAATAATTTCCTGTTTAACCAGCTTTTCAATTTCAACTCACTGTTATATTTTATTTCCGTTTCCGCTATAAATGGCTCACACCCATGCACTACCCATCCATTCGCCACGTCTCATATTTGTCTCACTTTCGCTGTCTTTTTATTATTCGTTTTGATGTTTTCTTTTCATGCCATCATCGTAAATCGTGTTGCGAATATTAAGGGATCCTTCAAAATCATGATTTTATTGCCACGCTAATAATGGCACACTCACACTCGTCTTAACAATATGAATATTCTATCGTTAGAGGTGGCTAACAGCCCTTCAGGTTTAAGGTCACGCTCTCATATTTAAACACTTTCATTTTATTAATAATAAAAAAAGGAATATTCATAATGAATATTTGCTTTTCAACTTGATTTTTGATTGAAATTTTTATTTTCTGTTTTATGCACGCTGAATGGCGTTTTAATTTATCATACATTTCCCTGGGAGAAAGGGGGAGAATTTTTAACAAGATTTTTGCCTAACTTAAAGTTATTAGGGAAATTGCGATTGAGGGCGACAGTAGCATGGTCAACCTAAAGATACCTATATTTGACTTACCAATCCTTAATGGGGTTTAACTTTCCTTATCCAAGAGGGTTGAATACCTAGAAGTCATTCTTGATCCCATGCTCCCATGATAGGATCAAATTATTGAGAAGTCTATGTAAGTGATTCTGGATAATAAGCCGACACACCATCATTTTGTCGACTATAAGGCAGCCTGCGATAGCCCCAGAAGGAATCGAGTTTTTGCTGCAATATCTGAGTTAGGTATTCCTGTGAGAATAGACGTCTAAGTCTCCGAACCTTTTGATATCGTGCGGGGTTTCTGACAAGATGATCCACTATCATAAGATCTTTTCAACTTTGTCATGGAGAGTGTTTCGAGAACGGCAAGAGTGCATTGCAAAGACACTATTTTCCTTAAAAGTGTTCAGTTGCGTACAAACTCTAATACCATGCCGACTGACAGACAGAGCACACAAGTAGTCGGTTGTTCTGATTAACAGCGTGCTCTGTTCCACTCCAACCAAGGCATTATTTGTTTTACTCAGTAGGCACTCCTATGACCTTCTTCTATAGAAACAGAGGACTGATTTGGTGAGAGTAACACTCAATGCAGTCAAATCTTGAAACAACCTCTCAGGCTTTTCTTTTTCTTATATACAAAATCGTTTCTCGGTGATTTCCTTCTGTGATTTTTACTGTCTCTGAAATATTTTCTTAGTTACTTAGTTTATCGTAAATACTAGAGAATTTTATATGTTTAAGAGTATTTTTTTGTGCAAATGTAGTCTGTCTTAATAACAATTTCAGACAACAACAGAATGTACCACACACACACACATAAATATTCAAAAAATTCCTTTTGGCTCTTTCCACAAAATAGAAAAAAATCATTAAATCACCCACCAGGGATTGATTTTTATATCCTGATTTTAGTATTTTCTTTTTCATTTTTTTTTTTCTTGTTATCCTTTGGCCATATAAAAAATATTGCAACAGAAATTATATTTAAAATTGCCACAAGGTTGTTAATAACATACCGCATACAAATGATTATTTAACAACAAATTGTTGCTGCAATTTTAAAACAAAAAAGCAAGAAACAAACATTGAATTTTTTTTTGAGTGTATATAAGCTTTTAGGAATCAAATTGGCTTAGAAAAGTTAACAATTTTCCACAAAAAATTAAGAAATGAAGAAATATTTTCAAATAAAGAAAATTTGTCGGGCATAAATATATTGTATTCTTCTTTAAAATTGTCGAAAAAAAAAATTTGTCGAAACAATTTAATTGGAAAAAATAATTATTTTAATAGAAAAAATTTTGTCGGATAAAATTTTTTGTATGGAACTGCTAGGTCAGAGGACGTGTACTTATCAACTGTGACAAGTACAGTACCCGGAGGTCGAATTGACCCATTGTACAACGTCCTAGCTTCTCATACCACTCGTGTTGTGTGCATTAATTTTATACATGAGTAGTTTTTTTTTTTTTTTTTTTTTTTTTTTTTTTTTTTTTTTTTTTTTCGCACGCCGAGGAGGGGTGAATGTTCCTAACCGCACCATAGAGGAAGTCGTCCGTGTGTGGGGCCCTCACCCACTAAACTCCCCCCCTCGTCTCGTGGACTTGTGCCCACTCCGGAACTACGGTGGTATTACTTCGGAGTGGAGTCCTTTTGGCCATTTGGCCCCTGCGTGTTCATATCCGCGTCCGGATTGCGTGTCGTAAGTTGAGGAGACATTCACGTGTCTCCACTATTCATTTAGATCAGGATCCCGTGTCGTTTTCCTTTGACACATGTGTCCGTATAAATTATGCCGGCGTGCCTGCCTGTTCTGCAGCCTCAAGGTCTCTCTTCTTCAGCCTTAGAATGCGCTCCACGTAATTCGCCACTGAGGCCCAATTTTCTCTGCTCGAAGTCATAACGCCGACAATGTTAGCGGCCGTGATCATTCCGATTTCCGACGTCAGTACAGAGCGATAGCTCTGCCACCGTGCGCATTCGAAAACCGTGTGCTCTGCATCATCAATAACTTCCCCTTCTTCGTAAAGACAGTAAGGGGAAGCCGTCTTGCCTATCCTGTGCAGATATTTCCTAAAATATCCGTGACCCGATAGCATCTGCGTAACGTAATAGTTTACCTCTCCAAATTTCCGACCAATCCATGGCCTTATGTCCGGGATAAGTCTCGCCGTCCACCTTCCTCTATCTTGATCGTTCCATCGTCGTTGCCATCTTGAGACGGTGTTTTCCCTGAAGTGGCCGGTTATATGATCTCCAGCCGATTTCGCTCTATATATCTCCATCCGCTCTGCCGCCAGCAGATCCACAGGGATTGTACCTGCTATCACAAGTACGGCTGGGGCGGACACTGTGCGATATGCCGACGCGATACGCAATGCAGCCGTTCTCTGTACCGATACAAGTGAGCTTGCCCGCTTTTTGACATCTAGCGTTTCGGCCCAAATCTCGCTCCCATAGAGCATAATATTGTTTCCGACCTCCATCAGGAGTCTCCTTCTCGTCGGTAGCGGTCCTCCAATATTCGCCATTAATCTGCTGAGCTGTCCAACGATCTTCTGGGCTTTGTTAGCAGAGTACTGAATCTGGTACGAAAATGTCAGTCTGGGATCCAGCCTTATTCCCAGGTATTTTACCGAGCTCTTGGTCCTGATTACCTCGTTTCCAATACTCATGTCCACGTGCAAAGGGATACGACGACCAGTGATCAGAAGTAATTCCGTTTTATGCATGGCCAGGTCTAGGCCGTGGGAATCCAACCATGTTTTTGTTCTTAATATGACACGTCTAAGTTTTCGCTGTGCCTCTTCCGTATTCCTGGCCGTAATAACAGCTGCAATATCATCCGCGTATCCAACCAAAAAAGTTCCCTCTGGCATATCCTCTCTCAGAATTCCATCGTAGTTAACGTTCCATAGGTCGGGGCCTAGGATAGATCCTTGTGCCGCACCTGATGTTATGAGCTTCACCTTTGGTCCCGAGCTTGTGTTATACACCAGCTGTCTGTTACTCAGATAACTACTTATCATGGCCAAGATGTAGTGTGGCACCGAAAATTTGTACTCCAGAGTATTTAATACATCGCTCCATCTAAGACTATTGAACGCGTTTTTAACGTCCAAAGTCGCAAGCAGTAGCACAGGCCTCGAAAAGTTATTTCCTCGCTGTGTGACCATGGCCGCTTCAGTCACCTCTCTCAGGGCGCCAATTGTAGACCGACCAGGTCGAAAACCATATTGTCTATCCGACAGTCCGCCACTATTCTCTATAGCAGCTGTAAGCCTTGGCTTCAAAAGCCTCTCGAGCAGCTTCCCTGAAGTATCCAGCATGCACAGTGGCCTGTAGGCGGATGGGTCCTCTGGGTCGCCCTTTCCCTTGCTTATTAAGACTAGCCGTTGTTTCTTCCATATTTCGGGGAAAATACACTCTTTTAGGCACGCGTTGTACATTCCTAGTAGGAGTTCCGGTCTTTGATTGGCAATTTCCCGCATTACCTCAGGCGGGATGCCGTCGGGCCCTGGTGCCTTACCGGGTTTTAGTCCTGCTGCGGCTACTTTTAGCTCCTCTACGGTGAATGGTAAAAATTCCGTATTGAGCATATTCTGTCGTCCTTCGGTCACTGGTTCATGAGTAGGGAATAGTGTATCCACTATATTTCTCATTATTCGCTCGTCCATAATTTCCATTGGTTTCCTCCTGTTAAGTTTGTCCATTACAATTTTGTATCCAAGTCCGTAAGGGTTTACGTTCACGTCATCTCGTAGTTCTTGGAATGCCTGATTTTTCTTGAGCGTTATGGCCTTCTTCAGTGACTTTTTTGCCTCTTTGTATGCCCGCATTTCCTCTTCAGCTGGTCCGTCGGGTCTAGCTCTAGTGTACCTCCGCCGTAGTCGTAGGCACTCCCGCCTGAGTGCTGCGATGTTGTCGTCCCACCAATACACTGCCTTCTTCCTGATATTCGGGGGTCTGAATAAGGGCATTGCCTTTTTACATCCGCGTCTTATTACCTCCATGGTTTGTTCTACTCTCCTCCTCGCATCGCCCGAGAATTCAACTCTGCTACACAATCT
The DNA here is from genome assembly GCA_930367235.1 of Sarcophaga rosellei. Lineage (NCBI taxonomy): Eukaryota > Metazoa > Arthropoda > Insecta > Diptera > Sarcophagidae > Sarcophaga > Sarcophaga rosellei. The sequence continues at coordinate 4,493,152 of OV884020.1, read as the reverse complement.
GTCGACTTCTAAAATTAGCCGATTCGCATTCAATTTCCGTGCATCCCATCTTCGACTATTCGTGATGTAATTGTCCTCCTCTACTCTATTTCTTGAAGTAAAAGTGTACGATATGTACTGGTGATCACTGCCCGTATATATTTCCAAGACCTTCCAGTCCCTCACTCTGTGATACATGCTCTCTGAGACCATAGTTATATCAGGGATGGTCCCCTCGCAGCCTGGTCGTCTGAAGGTAGCTACGCTCCCCTCATTCGCGAAGACCAGTCCGGTTCGAGCTGCCATATCCACAATTCGCCTGCCTCTTGGGTTGGTATTCTGCATTCCCCACTCTACAGCTCTGGAGTTAAAGTCGCCTGCCACTATGAGGTTGCCGCCGATCCGCGCCACTGCGTCCTCGATTTTGGCCAGTTTTTCCTCAAAGGTTCCCACGTCGTCATTGGGAGACAAATAACAACTCATTAGAGTAATCTCATCAAACTGTACCCAGGTGAAACAATCTCCCCTACCAGATCTTCTCGGTCGGGGACCCTGGTTATCCGGTATCCATATGGCTGCTGTGGATGTTTCATCGCCCAGCCAGAATCCGTTATTTTTTGATGCATACTGTTCGCTTATAATGGCTACGTCAACGTCCTGCTCCCTGACTATTTGCGATAGCAAAGAAAAAGCCACCTTCCCTCGGTTCATATTCAGCTGCAAAATCCTCATGCTGCCTTTCGTAAGCTCATCTCACAGCCCCGCGATCCCGGGAGGTGATCCAGACGTTTTCCCGGCTTCTCAGAGCATATGCAACATTTCGGTGCGTTTCGGCACTCCTTTCTCTTATGTCCCTTTTCGCCACATTTCATGCACAGGTTTGACCTGTCCGGTCCATCACATTCCCACTGTCTGTGCCCTATTTTAAAGCATCGGTAACAGCGTGTCGGTTCGTCTCTGATAGTTATTCTGCAGCGTGTCCAGCCTATTTTGATCCTCTGTAGTTTCAGAAGCGCATTCGCACAACTTGCAGAGGCTGTCACGAAGGCTCTTTTCTGTTCTCGACTGTTTGCCTCGGTTAGACGAATGGATATATCTGGATTCATTTCGCCCGCTTCTCTTTGTACCGCTGCCAAAACTTCCTCGGTGGTTGTGAGGGCATCCAGGTCGCGAATCTCCAAAGTGACCGTAGGTACAAGCTCCTTCACGGTTGCCTCTTGATTTAGGACGCTCTTTAGGTTCTCCCTGAACTCGTCTCTTTTGCCTCCTTTACCCATTTCAATCAGAATGGCCCCTGTTTTTGTCTTCCGGACGGCGCGTATCGCTATCTCCGATTCCTCTGGTTTTACTTTGCTCCGTATGTTCCGCAGAACATCAGCGTAGCTGCGCCCCTCGGTTGGGTGAATGATCACAGCTTCTGGACGTTCTTTCACAGTTTTTCGTCGCTCCTTTTTCTCTTTCCTCGTCGATTTCTTGCTCTTAACTGTTTTCCATTCTTCGTCAGCTAATGTTTCCTTGAGCTGTGCCGTGTCTGCCGGTTTTGCTCTCGGCCTCTTTTCCGGGCGGATCTCCGCCGGGCTTGAGGCGCCTCGCTTGTTGAGGGAACTTACAGGTGTGGAGACATCACACTCGTTCCCGGTTTTCCTCGCGCCCTCAAGGGCCTTACTCGCTTCCTTTTCCTTTTCTGCGGTCTTCCAGTTTTCTCTATAGCTCCTCATTACTTCAATGAGCTCCTCTAATTCTGATACTCCGCTCTGAACTTCCATACTGATGTTCCTTGCCTTCGTCATTGCCGCTCTAATCCTGCGGATAGCACTTTCGCACTTAGCAAAGGTCTCCTCCTCTGAGTTTCTCATCTTGGATATAAACTCCTGTCTCGGGGAACTGTGCCCCAAAAGCGGTTCTCCTGTTCCTCCACGTACTGGTTGCAGTGCATGCGATTGTGCACCTTCCCGCGCAGGTTTAGGTGTCGTGACACCTTTCTCAATCCCAGTACTCCTCGTAGATGTGCCCTGAGAGTTCGCCACCGTTTGGGATTTCTTCACCGGTGACCGCCTGATTTTTGGGCTGCTCATAAAGGCAACCTCGCCGTGAATCATTTCTTCTACTTCTGTTATTCTTTTATTCATTTTTTCTATTTGGGTTCCCTCTTCAAGCCGCTATCTCATATCGGGTATGCAGTTGTCCCTTAAAGACCCCGAGGGTGCCTATGGTAATCAGTGAGGTCCTCGCGAGGGTTGACGCAAATCTTCATGGGAGTTTGCGTTCAGAGCCAGGTCGGACACTAATTAGGAGTCATCTCAACTAAACCTGCACCACCAACTAAATGGCGACGATATTCGAACGTACTTGAAGCCCTGCCACGGATTTAACGGAACGGAGGCGTCTGCAACATTAGCCTGAAAGCCATTTCGACCGGTTTTCATCCGGTGTACTCAGGTAACAGAATGCAACAAACGTCAGCCCACATGCGTCATCTTCATAATCGATTTTTCATTCATAGTCAAGGTCGTGCCGAGTCGCCAATCTTGCCTTCTCACATTAGCAAGTACTCAGCGGATGCTGAGTACCAGTACCCGGGGAGCGCCTGATCTAAGATACGGAGGCTGTGAGCTGCTTGGCATGCACCTACAAGGATAGCCCCGGGCCCCGCCAGGTTGGAACCAATCAGTAGCGTTGCCTTGTAGTTACATACATGAGTAGTGGGACCTACAGATTTTTGAGAAGCTTTTCGTGGCAATTTTTACTCTCAGAGTTTTTGCCAGAAATCTGTTAAGAGGAAGTCGCCGAATGAATACTTTCGTTTTGATGTCTGACCTGGGATTTCAACTCGGGCCATTCGTCTAATAAGCCGACACACTACCTATTAGACCACGGCGACTTCATGGAATTGTTTTATCATCTTTTACCGCAGCATTATATTTTTCTTTTCATGGGTAATGCTAGTCAGGAACTAATTTTTTATATATAAAATGAAATTTGTTTATGAAAAATTCGTCGGAACAAAAATGTCGGTTTAAAATCAGTTTGCCGGCACAAATTTATAAAAAAAAATTATAATTTTTATAGAAAAATTTTTATCGGATAAAAATAAACAGAAATACGTTATCTCGCCAGTTTTATAACTCTAGATTGAATAGACAATTTTAAATGAAATTTTCTAGCATACAAATTTTGTATGATATAAATGTCTGAAGTTTTTTTTATGAACTAAAACACGTCAGCTTGTTTAACTCTAGAATTAATAGAAAAATTTAAATGAAATTTTCTATGAAAAACATGTCTGAAGATTTTATTTTTGTATGATACAAAGAATACGTTTTTAACTCTACTACAGACAATGTATTTTTTTTAATGAAAAAATGTCTGAAGAATTTTTTCTATAATTAAAACATCTGAAGATTTTTGTATAAAAATGTCTGAAGAGTTCTTTGCAAGAAGCTTGAGCAGTTTATAATTTTAGATAATGAAAAGTTGTATGATAAAACTGTCTGAAGTTTTTTTTATGAACTGAAAAACGTCCGTTTGTTTAACTCTAGAATTAATAGAAAAATTTAAATGAAATTTTGTATGAAAAACATGTCTGATAAAATCTTCAGACTTCAGATTTTATTTTTGTATGATACAAAGAATTTTAACGAACTGGAATACACTGCCTGAACAGTTTTTTAATTCTACAACAGACAATGTATTTTTTTAATGAAAAAATGTCTGAAGAATTTTTTCTATAATCAAAACATCTGAAGATTTTTGTATAAAAATGTCTGAAGAATTCTTTGCAAGAAGCTTGAGCAGTTTATAATTTTAGAACAGCAAATTTTAGAAAATGAAAAGTTGTATTCAAAAAATGTCTGAAGTTTTTTTTAAACATTTTTTTAAAAACAGACAAATTGGAAATAAAATGTGAATTGTGTTTCCATAAAAAAATGCAAATTTTTCCTGTTTTAAAATAGTTGCAGTTTTTTTTTTTTTTTTTTGAAAATGTATGACAGCAGTTGATGCTTTTTTTATTTTTATTTTGTTCTTTTCTCTCTCCAGTAATTCTATTAAAAATCAATTTAAAATTCAATTATTTTTCGTTCTGTTTTAATGATTTTTTTTGTTGCGCTGCTATTTTTTTTTTTATTTGAATTATTTAAGTGAATTTCAATGCAAAATTCAATGCAATTTGAATGTCTACTACTGCTGTTGCCTGTTTCTTAGTGTTCACACTAAAAGGGGGGGGGGGGGGGGTATTGTAATGGCGATGATATTGTTGCTGATGAATCTGAATGTGTTTTTATTTTTTGATGCCAGGAAATGTTGATGATGATGATGATGATGCGTTATTTGTGGTAGTTGCTGGCCATGGAGCCAGCCTTTCGAGATAATGGCGTTGTTGCTTGTAGCTGTTGACATATGTGATAAATTGTGTAATTGAAAATCAAATGAATTGGTTTGCATATCGTTTTCATTATTTTTGTTTTTGTTTATGTTTTCTTTGTCATTTTGTCTTGAAGGCTGTGGTGGTGGACTGATGAGTAGATTTGTAGTTTCCAAAAGGCGTCAACTGAATTAAATACCTCAACCCTTTTTTCTTTGTTTTGCAATTTCTGTTTTAATTTCGTTAAAAAAAACACATTTGCAATTGCAAATTTTGTTAAACGGATGTGTAAAGAAAACAATTGAATTTTAAATTGATGCGGGAGATACGGGATTATATTGGTTTAATGACCAAAAAATAAGGTTTTACAAGTAAATACGCAAGGGTTTGATTTATTCTTTAAAAACCTCAACAAAAGATTTTCCTCTTTAGCATAATTTATATACAATAATATGACCTATTAACCCTTTCGCAAAGGTGCACCTGTACCAAATTTTGCAACTTTTCACGACTTCGTGACATTCGCAAAAGCGTAAAAGAACATGACTGCCATGTATATGCTTCGTCAGCCTCGATGGGCTAATAAATAACTGACGTATAATGCACCAATATGGCACCCGTCGCAAAAGGGTTAATATAGAAGCGCTTAAAGAAAATTCTCCTTGCAGGGAAAAAGGCATTAACTTCCATTATTGTTTGTATTTTATTATAACCTTCTTAAGTGTTAAAAAATTAAATAAGAAATCTTCTATTAAAAATTAAAAACAACTAAAATTTGTCTGTTAAGACATTATTTACTTGATCACAATATAAGTTGTTTGTATTGGTTTTTCTTTTCTGCTCCAGCTGTAATTATTACCCGACAAGTGATTAAAGCACACAAATATTTGCTGAAATTTGATGAAATTTGATGAAATAATTGTTGTTGTTGTTGATTAATTTCCAGTATCTTTAAATAAAAATAAAGGAAAAAGGGGAAAACCCCCATGGCAATTGATGAATTGTTTTCCTTAGAAATTTGTAATAAAAGTTTATTGATTATTATTCGTCGTGATGCGATGCCTTAGTACTTTATTTAGTATCCCTATTATGTCTCCTCCAATTGCCCAGACAAATTTCAAGATGATATGTGGTGTTTACAACGATAATTCTTTGTTTAACACCTGATATGCCAGGATAACATTCAATCAACTCTCTGATTCAATAAAAATTTTGCCTGAAAAACATTTTTCTTAAGAAGAAAGTTTGTCTAAAAGAAGTTGTTTTTTTTCACTTTAAACTTTACTCACTTGTCATCAGAACGGGATAAACACCTGTATTGAGCTTTTAAATTATTAATACTCTTGGAATTATTTTGTGATTGACTGGCCAGGCCAAGGAAATCCCATTTCATACATCATAAATCAGTTTTAAATATTGATTGAGTTTCAATAGAATTTACAACACCTTTCGATGCTAAGCACACACACTCACTTGTCTTATGAACACCTGTGGCTTTTTAAAGTGAAGTAAGTGGGAGAAAAGTGATGGCGGTAATGATGATGGCGATGATGATGACAGCGATGTTGGTGATGGTATTAAGCCAATAAGAATTAAAGCATTTTGAGCAACAGCAAAAGAACACTTTAACACGTAATCCCATTGCAGTACTCCCTACATTATAGTGTAATGAAGCCAATTGTAATAGCAGCCATGGTACATATAAAAAAAAACTCAGTATATTGAAAGGACGATGAAAGCGGGTTATATAGCGATGAAATAACAGCAGTAAACCTTAGTATCGTCAGTTTCATTGTAATCATGATTTTAACAACATTGCAAGGACCATCTACCCTCTGTCCCCCCTCGCCATTCGCTCTTTTTTTAAAACCACAAGAATTGCAATTAGAGGAATTCCAGTGTTGCTGTTTTACATTTAACCAGAGGGGTTTAATAACTTTTAACACACACACAAGCACTCTGTCCAACAGAATAGAATCTCGTAATCTCCATGTCGTGGAGTCTTTAGTGGTGCATGCTAAAACGGCGTGGAGATTTATGGTGCCGAAAACATGCAATATAGAAAGGCTATTAAAAAATATTCAAATAAACGTGTTATGCTGAGGAATTCTATTAAATATTCATGATTTATGACTTTAGCTGCATGAGAGGTATTGCAAGAGAAAGATAGTTTAGTTTTCAAAGACGTGTGGTTTGTGTCTTTAATAAATTTTAATACATACCTTTGCTACAAGTGATGTGATTTCATGGCAGTCACTTGATGCATCAAATCCGGCAATACGGCAGTTATTTATCCTAGCTTATCCTGCCCTAGTAGGGTCTCCGCTCTTTAATGTCATTGTTGATGCATTGTTCCCAAGGTATTTTCATAGAATGGGAAATCAATACCTCTCTATTTCTGATTTAGAGGGACGTATAGTCAAAAAATGTTTTCAGTATGGTAATGCCCTTCTTCCCCTATACAAGTGTGGTGGAGTGTCGTGTCTTTCTAAGCTGACATTACTTAACCAAACAATTGTTGTAAAAAACCAATATTTTCAGAAATATTTCTTTTCCACCACCACCACTGTCAGCCACTACAATAGCAGCCGCAATAATTTCTTCCTGTCGCTATTTATTTTTCTTTCGGTTTTTTTTTTCCTCTTTTAATAGAAATTTTTCCATAAAATTTTAACAGAAAAGCAATTGAAGCAAAAAAGGAAAAATAAGGAAATAATCATGTGTATAAGGCGATGGAAGGAGGAGGCAGAGAAGAGCTGAAATACAGAAATTCCTTAAACAGACAAATAACGGAATCAACAAGAATTTTTCTTTTTCACACACACTCACTAAACATTTCAAAACGGAAGTGGTTCACGATGTATTATTTGCTAAAAAACCTTAGGGAGAGAGATAGAGAGAGGAAAAGAGAACAAGAAAACGGCAACTTGTAAATGGTGTATTAAAATGAAAACAAGTGAGTGAGTGAGCTTGAGCGTGAGCGTCTTACACTGGATATATATGTCATTGTAATATGCGTGTATTAGTCTTATAAATACCATTGAATGTCTTTCAGTCATTTTTATTTAAAACATTTCATTTTTTTTCGCTTTTCATTCGCTTTCTTAAATCGAATGTCATGCCATTTTTACAATGACAAGCGTTTTTATTAAAAAGAGAAAAAATAATACAAAAAAAAAATGGAAGGAAAATAAATGGAAATCCTGATACCTGTGTATTACAAATGTATTCAGGGAATTAAAAAAAATTATGCAAAACACACCCCCACCCTTCGACCCACCTATTAAAGGTGTTTAAATGCAGGGCAAAACCTATGCGAGCATTAATAGGCCACAGAGGCATTTAAAATAGGCAGAGAGATGTTCAAGAATTTCAAGGAAAAGAAAAAAAAAAATTGACATGCTGTTGAAAACAACAGCAAAAACTTGAAACTCATACGCGAAAAACAGACAATGAAAGCAGGAAAACAGTCAGCGACTGACACGCGTTTTAAAACTGTATTGGCCGGGCTCTCAATCTACTATATGTATATATAATATAAAGCCCCTCCTAGCCCTATTTGCCTGACAAACTTTAGGATGATGTTCGGTGCCAGTAAGGATAATTCCCTGTTTAGTATTTGATACTTCTGAGATGTATTCAGTTTCCAAGCATAAGTTCTGATGTTTTATTCTTCTCGTAGCAGGATCTCAAACCCTGCTTGAGAGGAATCTTTGTCGCTTTCCATCTCCCTTTTCTTTTGTCGAGTATAAGCTTACAAATATCTCTTCCCACTCCACACATAGAAACTGCCTTCCTCATAAGCTCATCTGCCTGTTCGTTATCCTCTATATGAGTCATTCATGTCCAGTGATATTTTTCTCTACTGACCTTAAACTTAAATGAAATCCTCTCGAATTCTTTGTTACCCAGTGTAATATGTGTGTGACGTTCATGCCAAAACTATCACAGTCACAGTCAGCTTAAAATGCATCAACATTTTCAGCTCGTCACGGATTTATCAGTTTGTCAAAAGGCTTACAGACATTGAACTATGAAGCATATGCTCTTGTGTATAATAAATGGAAATTGTAATGGAATGGATAGATAGATGAATGTATTTGGCTTGTGGGCTACTTGTTGTTGGAATTTTTTTTAACATTTTTTTTTTCTGCAAATTTCTTGCAATTGAAACATATTTATTGGTTTTAAATTTTATTTTTCCAAAGAAAAAAATCTGTTTCAATCTGTTTTTAAAGAGTATATACATAATTTAAAGATTTTATGTATAATATGTCCTATGATCGCACTCCTATACGACTGTTATATGGAATGCACGTGTAGTGATCGACCTAATAATCACTGCATGCAGGCAATAAATCATCTTTATAAGAGTAGACCCCACACGTCTTTGCTGTCATTTGACAATTTTTCTTTATTTAGGGAGAGATTTGAGAGCAGTTCTCTAAATATATCCTTCTACGCTTAAGTTAAGGCATTTGCAAGTCTTAGTTGTCGCATAAGAACATTTATTTCCATTAACTTTAAACCAATTGTGCTGCTGTAATTTATTATTATTATTTTTGAAATCCTTGTGAATGAAAATTGATTTTTTTTTTCTGTTGAGTGTTGTCTTTGTTTTATTTTATTAAAGCCTGTTAAGCAGACAGCAGTGTCGAGTCTATTTTTATCCTTAAACGCTGCTGCAGAGTAACGCATTAATCAATATTTTTTGAATGGTAAATACGGGAAACGGAGCAGAGAGAGTTAGCAGCGAATGCCAATATCATGTTGAAGTTGCCAAAAATCTATTGCCATCTATTAATTCGTATTTGGCTTTCCCTAAGGATATGAAATATTTACACACACACACACACACACACTTCTATAAGCTACTCAATCATATTGAAAAATTTTGTGCGAAGAGCACAGCAGAGCAGCTCTTGCCAAATGTCTTGAAAACTTGAAGAACATAAAAAAGGAATGCTTTTGGAAAGGAAATATTTCTTAAGCAGCACGTGCTATTGTTTCATAACTAGTCGGGAGTGAAAGGACTTTTGGGCAAACATTTTGGAAGGCGAATTAAAGTTTGCAAGTATTTGTGTATGCAATTTGGAATTCTTTTATTGTTTGTACAGAGAAAATTCACAGATTTTTTTTTAATTTTGTTGTTGCTGTTGTTGTAATTGAAATTGTGTTAAAGATCTTCATATCCTGTGTGTTTAGTAGTTTCTTATGCTTGTTTTAAATTTTTATTGTTTCGTTATGCTTTTGTTTTTTTAAACAAATATTTTTTTCTTTTCTTCAACCTTTCACTGTGTCTTCTGTCTTGTGTAGTACGGATGAGAAGCAGTAATATTTTGTAATATTTTGTTTTAAATAATTTATCTCCTCCTCTTCCTCGTCCGCCATTTATGCTTCTCATAAATAATAAATCTTTTGCTAAGGGTTCGAGTAGAACCTGTCATAGTTAAGCTGGCCGCTTTATAAGACTCAACGAGGTTTGTTGAAAAATGCTTTTGATTTGCGCTTATATTCCAAATCTGTGATTAAAAAGAATGGTCAGGAATAAGATGATAGGATTAATCCCCTTACTGGCAGGTCCGAGATCTATTGATAAAAATAATAGTCACTATAGAATGGAATAGAATGTCCGTTACTTTTCGAGCACACCTCGCTTGTTATTGGGTGTATTTATATGCAACGTTGTGTTGCATGTAGCAGCAGAGCTTAAAATATTTAAAACGCTTATACGTGATACGAATCACAAGCAAACGTTGGGTTTGTAAATTTAAATTTTTTCCTGATCCCTTTAGAGTCTGTCTTTCTCTTTCTTTCGCCTCGTTTTTGTTTCTTTGCATATAATTTATGCTGTGACTATAAAATGTTGCAAAAAAAAAAAAACTTTAAACTGTATATTAAATAATCGCCTTAACAATAAATTCTCTTACATTGTTCGTCTATTTGAGACCACGAGACGACAAGACAAGCCAAGACTTGTCCAGGAATTATATTTGCAACAGGAAGAACTTAAACGCTATGTATTAAAGGTTGCAGGAAGCAGGATATGAAGTAATAAAACATGATGTAAATAACGGGATTATATAAATAGTTTGTTAGAAATTGTAGACAATAATTCATAAAAATTGAAAGAGAAAATTATTCGAATATTACTGGGGATAGTTTGTATGACTATCATCAAGTGCCTTTATAAAAATCGAATGTTATAATGCAATCAGAAATAGTGATTAGGCCAAGACTAACAAGGCCACAAGAGGAACCTGACAAAAGCAAACATGATGATGACGGACTGTCGTTCTGTGGCAAAAGCGCTGAGAGTAAATAAAATTGCCATGAAAAGCTTTTCAAATCAGTCGTTCAGATCACGATACTCGTGGATAAAAATGTAATTCCGATTAAAGGGTTATAATGACCAATAAAGTAAATTTAACCAGAAAATCCTATGGATTCGTTTGAGGCCGACAAAGATCTGGCTTGCCCTGAGGTCACAAAGAGCATCGTTCCATAACTCGCATCCCTATAATGCTACTGACTTCAAAATACTACATATATTACGCTCATATAAGTATCTACTGTATGAGCAACTTCGAGACAATTTTTTCAATTGCTTTAAAATCTTAAAGTATGCTGTAGTTTTCGTAAACTGTTTTTCTTACTGCCTGTGATAACGTATCTAATATTTGCCAGCCTGTTGTCCTGTTTTTATTAATAAATTCGTTATTGGGGCGAATTAATGTTTTTTATTCATTCATTATAATCCTTTAATAATCCTTTTATAATACTGACAGCAGTTATAAAACGTTTTAAATCAACTCTGGCATGGCATGATATCATTTATTTAAAATTAAAAAAAAAAAAAAACATTTAACAGCAACTGCAACAGCAGCAGTAAAAAAGTCAACAATTAAAAACGAATGTCAAGGTCAGTGTAGTTGGCCTTGAAGTCTAACAAAGAAACACAAAAATAAAAATAATACAGACTGACAGTATTTTTAACCTTTTTTTTTGTGTGAAGGTAAAGGTAGTAAGCAAAGGAAGTTACATTTGAAATTATCTTTTTAAGGTGTTGGTCGGTTGTCCTTTTACACTTCTCTTGTTGTTGGTTTTCCTACACTGCTTGTCAGTTTAAATATTGATTTTAAATAATTCACCATCAATGAAATCAATATAAATGACTGGAAAAATTCATTCCGTTTTTATAATTTGTTATGTGTGTGGAGAGGCGGGAGTATGGCTAGAGGTTGGAAAAACAATATTTTTTCTTTGCTATTCAATGAAAATAAAGACCATATTGTGCTAAAGAAAGTAAGGCCAAGAGGCTAAGCATTCATTGCAAGTTGTTGACAAGAAAATGCAAAAAACAAACCCTGAAAAAGAAAACAAACAGTTACGAACAGCTTAAGATACGCTACAAGGACGCTCTATAAACACATCATAGAAGGCAATTTAGGAAAAACATAGAATATATGAATAACCTGTTAAACGATGTCGTAGGATAAGACTTTAAGCCTAAAGGAGGAGATTCAATAACGCCGGGATACAAATGTAAGGACCCATGGGCTTTGGATGTGGACTAAAACTTCGTTACTACAATAGTACGTCGCTGGTAAATGATAGCAGCTTTTCGTAATAACTAACTGGAAACTGACAGCAAGCAATTCCTATTCAAGACCAATGCATTTCGCGCAAATTACCTCGAATACGGTTGTATATAAAACTCTCAGTTTCCAGCCAAATGCAGTACTCCATACAGCAGGACATTTGATGTGTAATGGCTAAGTAGAGTTGTACGATGGCGACTATAGGCGGACCTACCAAAACCTAAAATTTCTTATGGAATCTTGTAATAATATGGGGACGTAAATTATTATATTAGCACAGTAGCTTTTAGGTCGTGGATACTTCAGTATAAATGTAATCCTCCATATTGCATTTATGAAGGAAAGGGATTTATTGATTACAATGATCGAAGGTAAAACGATTGAGAGGCTATGGAACTAAGAATTGTACTACTATCTCAAGTAAACATCATGGGAAAGATGATAGAGGAGGTAGATAGGAGAGGAAAGAACTTGAAACATGTGGAAAAATTTTTTTGAACAGTTACTGAACACATAGAAGAGTGAGCTCAACATGATAGAATTTAAAAGTGCAGTCAAACCAGCTAAAAAAATCATCGGATGAAATAGTCAACAGAGCTTGCCACTAGAAAAATGATTACCAAACACAGGCGTATAAGTAATTTTAATTCATATTATAAAAAATATTACTCATACGTACTGTGTTTAAAATTTAAAAAAACATGAAGTCAGCGATTCATTAAAAATCTTACAGCCTGTTGCTGCTGTAAGACAACAGATTTAAAACACTTCTGGGTATTCTTCATAAAAGAAAAATGTTCAAACGCTTCAAATCCTTTGTCTTCCTGAAGGACACATTTAAACTACGTGCGACCGTATAGGATGACGACTTTCATAATAAATAATGTAAGGCACAGCTGTTGTTATTGCAGGGTTTTTGTTTTCATTTTCATATTTCAGTGCAATGAAAATAAAACAATAAAAACAACAGTTACTACAACAACAACAACAATAAAAACACAACTAAACTAAATAATCATGAAAAATTGAATAACTTTAGAATGAGGAGAACAACAGCACAAAACAAGAATTCAAAACAACACATACTATTATAACAATAACAAAAATATACGAGAGATGTACAAGTTTAAATAATGAAGTAAAAATAATTGTAAAGAAAAAACAACAACAGCAATAAAGGAAAAAAACAAATAAACAACAAAAGCAATAATAATAAATGCTGGTTACAAATAATACCCAAGTGTTATGGCTGACAACTCATTGATAACGGAACACACGAGAGTGAGAGAGAGAGTGCAAAAGAAGTGAGAAATAGAAAACGACAAAAAAAATTTCAAGGGAACAACAGAAAATGTGTGTATATGGGTGTGTTAAAACAAGCAATAGTCATACAAAACATAAAGACAACAGTAGGCAACTAAACACTGTTAGAATATTAAGGCTCAGGGCAAATTTGTTGTCACTTCTTCTTGTCGAGCACTATGCGATATCAATTGTTTCTTTGCACGACAGCATGGTGCACTATGCTTTACGAAAAAAGAGAAAATTACGCTCAAACCTCGAAATATAAGACAGTGACAGTGTAACTAGTGAAGTTGATAAGTTGATATCTGGATAAACGCATACCGAGTGATGAAGTCACACACAAAGACAAAGAAAAAAAAGCAAATAGGCTCCTGCGTAGGGGTTCTGTTTTTTGACTAGTGATCAGAGATATTGTGTTTGAATATGTTACTGGCTTAAGAGAACCGGAAGAGGCAACTGTTGTGATTTTTGTCACAACAGTCCTACTTTGGTGGTCACTTCATTAGGCCCATTTAGCTACCACGTTTCATTATGAAGGTTCGTCTAGAGGGAATAACGAATCGTTTTGTTTTTTAGGATTAAAATCCTGCATGCTTAGGTTTGTGGACGAGCCTGATATTTTCTTCTGCTCAGTAAGTGTCAATATTCTTAGTCTCATCGTGATCAAAGGGACGCCTTTGTGCGGATCACGTACAGGATTGTGTAGTTTGGTACTCGTTCTGTTCAAATCCCCTGCAATATATGTACATAGTTTCTAGATATGTTTCTATGCCCAGAGATTCAATTAATGGAGCTTTTGGAAAGTAAGTTTCTTAAACCGTTATGGCTTGAGTCAATCTTAAGTTTTTAAGGGACGTCCTATGGCAGTGATTATTATTGTTTTCCCGCTTAGGTTTCCTCGGTTTATATTTCTCCTTTATATTTTACTCGGGCTCATGTGGCTTCTAATGTTGGTCCCTGGTACTACTTTGGTTACTTTGGCATCATTTGCAACATATTTTTTTTGGTGCCACTTTTCTCCGTGCCTTCTCGTTTTCTCTTTTCTCTGACCATTACTGCTCTTCATTTTCTTTTTCATGTCCTTACGTTCCTGCCATTATGGTAATGATGATAGCGGTGTTCATTAAGAGATTTTTTATTGGAGAATTTACATTTTGATTACAAGAAATGAAAACATTTTTAGAAAAATATATTGAAAAATACATAAAAAAGAAAGAGGAAAATGAAATGAAAACAGAATAAATTATTCCAGAATAAATTATACTAAGGCTATCAATTATTTAAATGCAAAAGAATTTTATCTCTGGTATTAAGAAATACCATACAGTGGAGTGATGAACTCAAAATCTCCTTTGACAATACACTCTGTATGACAGGCGATATACGGGAATGGGAATGGGCTGTTACCCGATTCAAATGAGCTGCTGCAAAGATGATGCGAACAGCACTTAGCAGAATTCTTTCAAATGCCTATCAACTGTTAACACCAATCTCCACTGTTCATCGCAAATATGTTGCAGATTTCGTGTGTGAATGCCACAAACGGTTGAATATAGCTTCATTAGTAGGAAAGGACCATTACGGCTTGTTCAAAATATCGTATACAAATTCTTCCTCTTCTGAAACGATGAATTCATTTTGACTGACTGGATGGAAGGAATTTTCCAAACATCTCCTCCCACTCAATGAGTTCTTAGGACGACGGCCTGACTGTTAGATAGTATTACTTTGTCTATGCACAAGCACAGGAAGATACTCGTGAGTTTACCAATGCCTCGGAATATATCACTATGGGACCAAACATACCCGCTTCTGACCCAT
The DNA here is from genome assembly GCA_930367235.1 of Sarcophaga rosellei. Classification (NCBI taxonomy): domain Eukaryota; kingdom Metazoa; phylum Arthropoda; class Insecta; order Diptera; family Sarcophagidae; genus Sarcophaga; species Sarcophaga rosellei. The sequence continues at coordinate 4,478,083 of OV884020.1, read as the reverse complement.
TATTTTCCATACCCCATATTACATAACACATACCACTAAACTACCACAAAAGTTATTTTTTTTGTGTAACATTTTGTAAGCCTTCAAAATGGTTTCTGACCTTTCGAGTTGAAATAATTTTCCTATGAAAAATGTAGGTAAACAATGCTTATCTAAAAATCTTAGACAAATAAGGTCACGAGACGTATGATTAATATTAATTTGATATCCACATACATACAGGTAAACCTTTTTTAACGCGGCTTTGCTTGAACATTTGAGGATTATTTTCGATAAACTCTAAAGTTCTTTAGGCATTTTTTAGGAGTACCTTATCGGCTTCATACAACATAATAATTGCTAAAGAAGTTATCAACCGTATTATGCTAGGTTTCCCTGTACCAGACATTGCTTAAACGTTCAAGTGGGTGTTGTTTGGATGATTTTCATTTCAACAATTTATTTTCATTATTTTACTCTTCTTCGTTTTTTTTTGTTTTTCTTTTTATTTTCTTAATAATCAAATGCCCATGTAGAGTGAGTGTCTCCCATTATAAATGGATTCATATTTATTTGTCACAGTCAAAGCAATCATTTGTGAAAAAATGATACAAAAATAACAAGAAAATAATCAAAGAAATTAGAAACCAAATGAGAAACAGAGCTGGGGAGAAAATGAATAAAGGATGGGAGCAAGTAAAGGTCTATGACTTGTGGGCGATTCCCAGAAAATGTTAGTATTTTTATGAAGTTAAACGCTGTTAAACGATGTAGGCGAGTGGGTGTGAGAAGCGGGGGTGTAATCCGAATCAAAGAGTCGTAATCCTGTCTAAATCTCTTAAAGTCTCCTTCCACATTCCCTTTCGCTAAGTATATACATACACTTCCAAGTATTTCTTCCCACTTCAGAGAAAGGTTCTGGTCTTATTAATTGGAACACTACCCTCCTCTCAAACTTATCCCCTGCTTGCTTATTGACAGTGACTTTCCACATGATCTAGGCTTGTGCATGGTATTTAAAGACGAGGTAGAAGCCTAAGCCTAAGGGTTTCCTTAAGGGTTTAAACGCTCTGTCGGCAGTCTATATTTAGGCCCTTTTTCCATTATTTTCATTATCCTGAGCTTTAACCCACGCTCGCTGAGGGGAGGTCCAGAAGATTGAGCAGAGAAGCTGGGAGGATAGATCGGTGTGATACGTAATTGAGATTGAATTGAGACTGGAAGAACCAGCTACTGGGAGTCAATGAAACCAAAGCAAGACCACTAACTGCGGACATTGTGACATCAAGTGACTGATGGGCATCTGGAATAGATCTTAGCCGAATTTCTACAGGTCAAGTGAATTTGAAATGGAACTGAAAAATGCATCTCCTGTGTGACTGTACTTAAAAAGATTAATTACTCTGGGAGAAGGTTTCTTTAACGATTTGAACTCTCTGTTGGGTTCTAATATTCTTTCTCTCCTGATGTTTATAATGGGATACGCTGGCTGAGGGGTGTGCATTCATTCAGTCATAGCTGATTCCTGTGTTTTGTTTTCTGTACTTTTATTTCACTTTTTCTCTGTCTCTCTCTCTCCCTCTCTCACTCTTTCTTTCTCTGTTTATTTTATTTCTCTTAATGTCTTTTGTAGAGCGAACACAGAGGGGATCCCATGACCCGCGGCTGCTTTCATTGAGACTATGCACATCCTCACGTTTTTTTCTTTCTTTAAAATTAAATTTTTAAATCATTTTCCTTTAACTACATTATTTGCCAGCCTTTGAGACCTTTGCTACCCTCTCTCTCTGCTTAGTAGTTAACCTACGATTTGTTTGATTGTATTGTGTGGGTTTTCGTTGTACTAAAGAAAACCACTTGGCCACAACAAAAATGTTTCCTTTTCTGGTGTCACCGCTCTAAAGGCCGTTTTTATGGCCTTTCCTTCCGTTCTATACACCCTTGGCAATGGCAAAAGGAAATGATTGTGGTGGGGATGGGCTTTTGCCTGACATTGTGTTAATTGAGGGTGTCACTCTACACAATGCTCACACATAGGACACACATATACGAGGTCATGACATACAAATATTATTGTTGTTGTTGTTGTCGCTATTATTGCTCTTGGCATGGCTTTCCATAACCTTATACGGCCTATTGTTACTTGTTTTTTTGTTTTGCCAAAGTTTTTCGATTATTTCAGTTGACAAGCAACAGGTACTTTTTTCTTTTGTCGATGTTCAGATAAAAGGTACTTTTTGTTGCAAAAAACTTAAGATTTTTAACAAATATTTGAAGAGATTTTCTGGTAAAGAAATAATAGAATGTGACACACAATAATATTAGAAATATTTTCTAAGACAACAACAACAACAACAGCAACAACATACAGTAATAATAACAATAATGGGAATAGCAAAATAAATAAGAGTTTTGTTTCGCTGTAATAGACAATAGACCACCCTGGTTTAATACACACATTAAATGTCAGAAATCTGATACACAATCTTAAACATAAATAAGACAGACTGGCAAGGGTAACAGCCTTCAGGCAGTCAAGATGGCAGTTAAATTACATACATATTTACTTGGCCTCATTTAAGATGATAAAATTATGATCTCATTTGCGAGTCTCGTATTGTGTTAAAGAGATGTAGAGCTGGTGCTTAAGTGGACAATTTAAATTGTATAAGAAACTAAGCATGTGCTTGTAGGTCTTTGACCCATCGGTTAAGAATTTGATGGGTTTTTTGTGACTAGGCATTAAGCTTTGTGGAGAATAACTGGGAGAACCGCTTTTTTGCAGGGTTTCTGATTATGTGGGGGTGCCGTAGCGTTTTTAAGACACATTCTGTGTTGCGTACAGTGAGGATTATTTAAAATTCTTGGCTGCTAGGATTTCTAACATTGAGAGTTTCATCTCTGTTTCTGTTTCTCTCTCCTGCCTGCCAAAAGAAATACACAATGGACCGTTTCTGTTCACTAGTTAAAAGTGTTTTCCCTACTTGTTAAACTGGTTCTCATAAGCAACTGATGTCTTACAACCACTCACGTGACTGACTATGCGGTGTGAGACCCAGTATGGCCACCCTAGAGTTTAGAAAGTTACAAACAAATAAATTTCAATTTAAAATCAAGCAATTAATTCCATACGGATTAAAATTATTCAAATAATTGTTCAGGATTTGTAAAAAAAATTATTTTTTCTTAACAAGTTAACAAAGTTGCCTTCAGTCAAATAGCCAACCTTTTAAAGAAATCAAATAAACCACAGAAGCCTAGAAGGCAAATATGAAAAACAAAGAATAAAAAAAATAAACTCTTTAATGGCTGTTGGCTAAAGGAGGAGGGAGGCCATTAAAAAGTTTCTTTCTTTTGTTTATTTGCAATCATTTCTTTCCAATTTAAGTGTCTCATAAAGAAAGTTTTGATCGTCTACTTGCCTTCCTCTTATTTCCCTTTTCTTACATTTTTAAACGTTTTCATCATCATCATTATCACCATCATTGTTATCGTTATTGTGATTGTTATTGTTGTCATTTATTTAATGTTCTATCATCTATCCTACGCTTTCCTCACTCACTCCCTCTTTATCTTTGTTTATCATTTTAGCGGAAAACATTCACTTGGATGACCTGTACACCAGATATCGCCAACGTTTGCGCAAATCATTGTTTCGTTCGGGTCTATTGATATCATTGGCAGCATGTGTGGTCTCCATTATAATTGGCATCATTTACCAGCAGGTGAGTTTTATGGCAGGGAACAAAAGCGTAGTCATAAAAAAGTACTTTTTTAATTTGCAAAAGTGCGTTGAACAATGGTTAGATTTACTAAAGCATAAAGGATAATCTTTTATTTTATTTCACAAAAAACGTACTTTTTTTGAAAGAAAAAAAAAATACTAAAAAGTACCAAAAGTATGTAAAAAACTTCTACTGAAGTTCCACGAAGGGGCTCTTAGGCCATGTCAAGTAAGAAGAGAAAAATGAGCTGTTTTGTCTCATATGAATTAAGATTCGGCCAGATAAACTGAACGGTTAAACAGAGAGTAAATTAAGTTTAATTCCCCCAATCTTAGAGGATTAATTGTGCTTGGACTTCTGTGGATTATGTCTTAGACTGTTTTTTCCGATCCACCTATAGAAGTTTTCGAAAGCAACGTTGAGTCGTTAGGATCGAATTTGATGACTTTTTCACTATCTTCGTAAGTGCCTTGCCCATGACAAGGTTTCAGCTCCCCATGAGGAGTCCCACGGTACGCCTTTCGACAGCAGACTGGATGATACAATTATCCACTTTTCTCCCAGAGAGGGATTCAACAGCAGCAAGTGGACTGATTTTATTAAAGACAACCTCGATATCAACGAACCTCGTCATTCAGAGCTGTTGAGCAGATGAAAAAAAGTACTTTTTTAAAAATTTCCTCAAAAGAGTGTAAAGTAATATGGTGGTCCTTTAGAAGTATGCACTTAAAAAGTTGTTTTATAAAAATTACTTTTAAAATAGTACTCTATCAAAAAGTACTTTTGAAATATCACTTTCTACTACATCTCCAAATGTAGCTGTTTGATAAGGTACTTTTGAAATGACGTTTTTTAAAAAGTACTTTTGAAATAGTACTTCTTTAAAAAGGTGCAATAGAAGTATCAGCGTTGGAATGTTCAAATAAATCGTTTATTTTTGTGCTTTTAGCTTTAACTCATCCTTAACTCTATGTATACATTTTATTTCGAGTATTGCATTATTGCGGGTAACACCTGCCTTACTACTATTTAAACACCCATTTCTATTATACCCCTTCTACCCTTTTTCTATTGTTCTTCTAATAGTAATAAAAAAGGTACTAATTTTTCAATTCTTTCTCTCCTCTCTCTCTTCTCAATTATAGCAATTATTGCAAACACTATTATTGGCAGTGGCCGCTTTAATATCAGCTGGTATCCTGACGGCACTACAATTCCCGGCTGTATTGAATTCACCGGTGGCTGCTTTATCGTTTGCAATTGTAACAACATTTTCATTGGGAACGATAGCAGCCATAACGGGTGAAGAATTGGCACCTTTACCATTATTTGCTGTATTCCTGGTAAGTATAGACTACGGATATACGCAAGCACGCACACACACGCATACATTTGTGATTTCCTATTACTCTTACACGTACTCGCTCTCTGTCTTTCTCTCGATCTTGTGGTGTACATATGTATGTTACTCTAACAAAAACTGGTTATTAATGGCAAATAAAATGGCCACAAAAAGTCAGACAACAAAAAAAAAAGAACATCATGAGAAAAAAACACTGTGGCATAGCTGTAAAAGGTACTCAGAAAAATAGAGAGTTTAGTCTCTGCCTTTGAGACTACACACTTTGAGACTCGTACACACTAAGTAACGGAAGTTTAAAAACATGTGCTGGTGGGTATACATACGAGTATAATCTGTACACGTAGTATGTGCTTATAATACCATATATGTACAGGAGCAATACTCACAAAGAGAACAAGTGAGGGAAAAAAGCAAGGCAGAGTGTAAGAGACTAAGCAGGAAGCAAATCATGAGAAAATGTATATTTTTTTATTTATGTATGCGTGTTTGTGGGTGTATCTGTTTGCATGTATGTATGTGTATTATAAAATGATTGTTTATGTATGCACTTCCTGCACTACTTAATAGTCGAAAGTGTTGTTTCAAATTATAGCTGTTACCGTTATTGTTGTCGTTCATGTTGTTGTTTTCTTTTTTCCCTTTTGTTTGTGTTCTTATTTAAATTGTTCCATATTTCGTTCACCAGAAAATATTGGCTTTTAAGCCAAATTGTGTTCCCCTTAATGGTGTTGACATTTATTCGACATACAATCATTAAGGATTTCCTTTTCCCTTGTTTTTTTCTGTTACTTCTCTTGCTGAGATTAAAATAAAATTTATTTTTATTTCTGCCACTTAACAGAAAAAACTCGAAGTTATTTACTCTTTAATTTTAAGGACCATTATTGTTGTTAAAGGACCTAATATGGGAATGAATTATATGCTTAAAAATAATTCTTTTTTTATTATTTTGAGTTGTAAATTAACTCAGTCAACAAATTTTCTAAACACAATGCAAGTCATTGACAAATTTTCTATAGGAAATGCATGTCATCGATAAATTTATTATCGAAAAAGCAAGTCATCAGCAAATTTACTATCGAAAACGCAAGCCATCAATAAATTTACTGTAAAAAATGCAAGTTATCAGCAAATTTACTATCGAAAACACAAGCCATCAATAAATTTACTATTGAAAATGCCAGTCATTGATTAGTTATTATAAAAAATGCAAGTCATCGATAAATTGGCTTTAAAAAGTGCAAGTCATCTTCTATAAATTTACTATCGAAAATGCAAGTTATTAAGAAATTTACTATCGAAAACGTAAGTTATCAGTGCCCAGTAAGATGACCGATTAGTATACTCTAGTTACTCGTGAATTGTCTCATGCATGACTTAAATTTAATCCGTTTGTAATAAACCAGTAAAAGTTTAGATTGTCTCAAATTCATTTGTCTTGAGAAAACAGTCTTCATCTCTTTCCATCTTTCGCCGACCTTCCAAATATTTGTTAGAGAGCTTAAACTGAGTACATCAAAACGAGTACATATTGTGACGTTTGTCCTGTCCTTTATTGTCGTTCATCTGTTAATGAGGTAGCTGAACAGTTCTGGAGCTTAGAAAGATTCAGGGAATATCTCCCAGGAGGAGCATGCATTGCTCTTAGATGCAGAATATTACATCTACTGCTTCAAATATGAAACTGTAGATGAGTAAGCTGAGGACTCATGCGCTGTAAGCTGAGGACTCAATTATGGTAGCGTTTTATTACATCCTTGAAGGCCTAAGATCCAGGTGTTTGCTAACTCTAGTAAGTTCTAGAATGGTATCAGTCCACCTAAATATTCCAGTATCATTGCCGTATTATTGCGCCGCAGTGATGGGAAAGAAACGAAATCAGTTCTTTTAGATTTTGAATATTTTGTCCGTTAGTCCCTTTTCTCTCTACAACGCTTTCAAATAAAATTACATTTCAAATAAAAATATTCTCAACAAAATATACACTTAAAAAGCATAATGGCTCACTCAGAGAGCTTATAAAAGAGCTCGTTATGTAAGTTTACGCTTGAATTGGTGATTTCTAAACCAATTTTTTTATAATTATATTTTAATTGTTTAACTCGCTTTTTATTATACTCATGCACGTACTCATACATACTCTTAATTGTACTCTCCTCATATGAATACAATAATTCCGTAATTAATTTCACTTTTTTTCTTTCTGACTCTAGGGTATCCACACAATGTTGCCCATATCGTGGCCAGTATCAGTGGTTTTAGCCGTATTCATGACTGCCATACACATTGTCTATCGCATCAGTGAAAGTCCGGGTTATGCGCCAAATTTACCTGTGGTAAGTACAAATTAACAGCAACCAACCACAACAGCTGCAACTATGCATGGCAGTTGGTATTTACAGTGTAACAGTGAAATCCTGCTGGGAATTATTGTGAATTGAAATTCAGTTTCAATGAAGTTTTCTATTGGATTTCACTGTTTAACCCCTCTCCCCTTTTTTTATTTTTGGTTTTAAAAGGTTCTCCCTTGCTAAGTGGCTCTTGTATTTAGTTGACTGTGGTTTCGTTGTTTTTTTTTTTTTCTTCTATTTTAATTGGACTTTTAATAGAAAAATTTTGTTGTAAAACAATATTGAAATACAAGTTTCCACTGCCAAAGGTAACAAGTGACTGAATAATGATGACGACAACTTTAGAAAAAAAGAAAAACATTTCAATTCAAATAAAATTCGCTGTAAAAACTGTTTTCTGCGTTTACTTTTTAAAGTCCTTAAATACATACGCACATACATATGTATGTATTTAAAAACCTAGCTGCAGCCGTATTAGTTCGTCTGCTAATACGTGGCAAAGAAATATCCAAAAAGGATATGAAAAAATAAAGAAACTTTTTGTATAAAAAATTTCAAACAGAAGGTCAATGTTAAAAGTAAAAACAAATTTAAAACAAATACGGAGGAGACATTTTAATACTAAGAGGGTTGTGTGTAAAGGAAATATGAGATATGAGGTTAATTGACTTCGTTATCCCCCGATCGACCCACATGCAAACAGATTGATAACATTGTCATTGATGAAAGCATACGTTCAGAGGTTTAAATATCGACTAGAACTATTACTTTCTCGCTTCAAGGCCTGAGCACTCTTAGTACGCCAGGAAAGCTGAACGTAAGAAGTTCCGATTACAAGGTACATCTGAATTGTTTTCTGCTCAACTCTCGTATAAACTTAGTTAATTCCCTTGTTTTCTTAATTACTTTGGTAGACTGTGAGACAACATCTCCCACACTTTGCGTGTACGAAAACAGTGCTCAGTTTTAGGCTCCCACTGATGATGATGAGAAGTGTCACAAGGCTACTGCCGCAAAAAAACTTCGCCTATAACAAAACACGCCAAACCGCTGCACTAAATAAGTTACACTTCAGAGGAAAGATATTCACCTAGCAGCCTAAACGGATAATCCATGCAAATCTAGTTCGCTGTGGATAAATGAAGCATTGGCAGTTGTGTACACATGTTCTTTCTACTTTCTAGGGCGATCACAAATAAGTGTCACGTCCTCTAGGTGTTTTTGTATTTGCCACTATGGCTATACACGTGCTCAAATCTATCAAAATATTTTTGTCTACATTTTGTGGCGTAACCCTGTACTATAATTAAATCCAACTGCAGCATAAATCTGTAAATGTAACTGTAATAGAAAATAGCATAAGTTGTCAATGATGTCCCCCATAAATCATTTAATCTTATCATGATTAATGTGATGTGATGGACAAGTGTGACATTTCTTTTAAAAGGATGTGAAGTGAATCTTAATTATGAAATGAATGAAGAAAAGTTGAAAATTTTAAATTATTTGTTTTTTTTTTAATTTCATTAAAAATATGTTAACGAGTGCATTTATTTCTCTTTCCTGTTACAGCTATTTGGTGAAATTGTTATGCTGGCAAGTGCATCCGTTTCCGGTTTATATTATCGCATCATGTCCGATGCTGCCCATAATCGTACGGTGGATGGTACACGTACCGGCATAGAGCAACGCGTTAAATTGGAATGTGAACGTGAGCAACAGGAACAATTATTGTTGAGCGTAATACCGGCTTATATAGCAGCAGAGGTGGGTATAACAAGTAACTCCATAGTAAATTGGAAAATTTTAAATTTAAATGTTGATTTAAAGAAATATTTGAAGCAAAAAATATATGAAGGAGGCCTATTTAAAGTGTTTTTAAAACTTCTGTTGCTTACTTTCAGGTCAAACGCAGCATAATGTTAAAAATGGCTGATGCCTGCCAACGAGCAGGTGGCCAATCAAATTCCTCAGCTACCAGATTCCATGAGTTGCATGTTCAACGCCATAATAATGTTTCCATTCTCTATGCAGACATTGTCAATTTTACTCCTCTCTCAGAACAATTGACAGCCAGTGATTTGGTAAAGACTCTCAACGATCTCTTTGGTCGTTTCGATCAAATAGCACAGGTAAGGAAACCCCCAAATTATTAAGAAAAGAAAAAATCACAAAAATGTCTTTAATTTCTTGTCTTTAAAGGAAAATCACTGTTTGCGCATTAAAATCTTGGGCGATTGTTATTATTGTGTATCGGGTTTGCCAATCTCTAGGCCACAACATGCTACGAATTGTGTCAATATGGGCTTGCAAATGATTGATGCCATCAAGTAAGTAAAATGATTGACAAATACTCTCACATAAACATACTTTAAAACCTTTTATATGCTTTCTACTCTAATATTGTATATCTTTACACCCGGTTTGTCCTTTTTATGAAGGATATTATACAGTGGGTTACAAAAAACATTTAAAAAATCGCCAACACTCCCACATAATTCTCAATAATAATGGTTAGGAACGTTTTCATTATATATTGATAATACCACGTTAACAATTGTAGTTACGTATTACGCTTACAAAGCATCTCTGTCCGAAATTTTAATTCCATAATCAAGTTTTTTTTTTCCTAAGCTAAGCTGGTGTTATAGTTTTTGTAACAAATTCTAGAACGTTACTTAGAACCATCACTCAAGGTGTAAAGTACTATTACCATGTGCTGTTTGAAGCTCAATTTCGCATCAATCGAGGTACCTTATAGGCTTCTATGAAATTATCATGTGTCCGTCAATACACAATTTCATTTACTACCTTCGTCTGTGTTCACTTATCAGTACCGCTTCTGTTTTCTGTACCCCTAGGTTAGGTTGGAGAACGTGTACTTGTCAACTGTGACAAGTATAGTACCCGGAGGTCGAATTGACCCATTGTACAACGTCCTAGCTTCTCACACGACTCGTGTTGTGTGCGTTAACTTTATACATGATTAGCGGGACCTACAGTTTAAAGTCGACTCCGAACGACAGGTTTTTGAGAAGCTTTTCATGGCAATTTTTACTCTCAGAGTTTTTGCCAGAAATCTGCTGAGAGGAAGTCGCCGAAGAAATATTTTCATATTTTCGTTTTGATGTCTGACCTCGGATTTGAACTCGGGCCTTCCGTCTAATAAGCCAACACACTACCTACTAGACCACAGCGACTTCTGTACCCCTAATTATTCTGTCATGTGTCGTTATTTCAACCTCAGCATCCTTTCGTTTAGCTTACAGAACTTCAAGTCGTTTGTCGACAAAAACAATCGTGATATATTGTCCGCCTAAACCACAATCAACAAACCGTAGGGAAGTTTAAGCCTTAATATGCCATCATACATCGCATTCCACAATTTTAAGCAAAGAATTGAGCCCTGTTGCATGCCGCTTGTGATCCTATGTATATTCTTTGGCACTCGCATCTGTTTCAGAATGCCCGTCATATTCACTACTTTGATGACCATAGACTGTATCTGCAGTCGAGCCTCACACTCAAATAATTTACCCCTTTTTTGTGACTAGGGAGTCACATCGCCTACTTGCATATTGGTCTCAAGTGAAATGTGAGCCTCTCTTCAATTATATGATCTCAGTATTGTTCTGTCAATACTACAGACAGTGGTCTCAAGCCGCTATCTGAGGTCTTATTATGATGCGATTTAGTTTCCTAAAGCATCCTGGGTTCATCGAGTTGAACCAATTAAATGTTAGAATTTCATCCTTGCGCGTTCGCAGCCGCCCCAGCTAAAGCAAAGCTTTGTGAGTAGGCCTTGAGTGTTAAAGACTAGGATCACCATCGAGTTGAATACTCTCAGATCTGCAATACCCGCAATTAATTTACTTTCCATATAAGAATCGTTGAATATTTGATTTCTTTCTATTTTAATGTGTCTTAAAATAACAACACTTTTCTTTTGTTGCCCAGTGTTGCTTAAATTAAACTTCGTGTGTGTGTGAGTATGTATTGTTTACAGCGTAAACAGCACTTTGTTATCATCATGAGCTACATACATGAGAGTGATAGGTAGTAAGCATGGAAACCTTTTATTTAAGCAAAGTTTAGAGATTTTGTATGGCTATGGTGGTTAGCAGTGATAGTGAAATTAAAGACTTTGATTAAAACCATTACAATGACAACACAGGTTAACAACTAAGCAAAGTGAACAACAACAACAAAGCAAACAATAATAATAAACAAGTGACAATGGAAGAGGACAGCACTTGTCACACTTGTATTGTTAATGGAGATAGAGAAGGCAGACTGGGCTATAATCTAAATAATGGTGACAAAAACAGAGGAGAAAAAGGAGGGAGAAAGGAAGCAGAAACAAAATGTTCTACCCGTTTTGTAAAAATATAGTGGAAACGTCTTCCTATAATGTGTAGCATACTCTAAGAAACTGTCAAGGATGTTTCATAAACTAATTAAAATGTCAATAAGTTCTAAAATGATACTCTGCCTCTCCTGCTTCACTCACTCTTCACTTTTATAACAAACTAGTAAAGTCATCTCTGCTTTAAGTTTCTCCTCTTGTCTTGTCTTTACTTTTATAGCAAACCATAAAATAAAGAGAGAGAGAGAGAGAAAGAAAGGGTGAGTGTCTTAAATGGCCTTATCCTTAATTACTGCAACAAGCAAATGTGAGTGTGTGCCTCCTGTGTTACGTGTGTAAAAACTGTCAGTTGTATCATAAAAAAGGACATCAGGCGGAGGTGAATATAAACACAGTTAAGGAAAATGAGAAAATGAGAGTTAGGGTGGGTAGTGGTTAAAGGATTTTGTTTTCGTTTAAAATGTTTATCAACCACCTTGGTTGGAATTGTATTCACTTTTAAGGTGTTTTTTCCTTTGTTTTCTTCGTTTTTTTTGTGGGCGATAAAGAATTTTCATTTGAGGATTTTTATTGTATTCCAGGAGCTTTAGTTTATACGGTTTTGGTGTTGAAAGCCAAAAGGATACGTTAAGAATAAGGGTCGATATACCTTTTCACAAAGTTGTTGTTTTTTTAGGCAATGCTTTAAGCAATTTATTATTTAAGCACAGATTTGTTGCGAAAATATAAAGCCTTACGAAAAAAAGAACGTTTAATATTCTACTCTTCCAGCAATAAAAGTGTAATTGCAAAAAAGTACTAAAAATGTTAGAAAAAAGGGACAAAATTTGATTTGTATCTTATTATATTAAGAAAAGATTTGTAGTAAATAATACATACATATGTAGTAAAGGCAAAGGTACCGTAAAGTAGAGATAGTACAAGTATAGTGGTAAAGAAATAATTTTTAAAAAAGTAGTAAATAATTTATGAATAAAGAGACTGATATCTGGAACTAAAGAAGAAAGGAAAAGAAAGAGACAAACGCTGTCATATCACAAGCCAGCTAATAACAGAAAAGAAACTAGCAGAGGCCCAACTCTCCAAGGCTTTTGAAGAAACAACAGTCAAGAATATTGAATTTTTCCAGAGCCACAGAATATGCTCAACAACAGTCCCACATTACCACAACTGCTGCAGGAAGAAGTGAACGTCTTTGTCCGTAAGGCGAATGTCCGTCTAAAAACCTATCCATCCCCTTTCGTTCTAAAAAAGGTTGAATCTGAGCAGAAGTAGCCTGGATATTCTGCAACCTTCCCTAATGAGTTGTGAAGAGTCCACTCTACATCTGATCACTTAATAGAATAAATGTCCTAGGGTAGGACTAACAGATCATGCCTAGCCATTTCTCCAAACAACGCAACATACTACGAACGCAACATACTGCCACTCAGTACCTGCCCAGAAGCATCCTGCTAACAGCAATCAATCTCTAGCTTAACTGTAACAGAGATAACCATCATAATCCCCGAACAAGCTTTGCTAACTTGGTGATCACAGTCATCTCAGACTGGAACTGTCAGTCTTCATCTACAAGTCATATGTAAAGATCGCTTAACCGACAAGTGGATGATCAACGTCGCGTCACTTCCTTCCTGTATGTAAAAACCAGCGAGTTCAACTTGTCGAAGCCTAAGACGACAGTTCTTAAAACCCTGACATGCTGAACTCCCCTGTCCCAGCAAGACATCCTTCAAATCATCTCAAAGCGTTCCTGGTCGCCAGTCTTTTTACCATTTCACCTCCACAGAAAGTAGTTCCAGAATTATCCCCAACAAAGCCGAATGACTTCCACATCTCGCTGTCTCCAAAGCTTACCGCCAAGCAATGCAGCCATACGTGAGAAGTGGGGGATCCGCAGACTCATGAAGCCACTTCACCAACACTGGACGAAGACCCCATTTCCATCCTATAAAACTTCTGACTGCGTAGAATGCATTGGATACCTTCCTTATTCGCTTTATGTTGTTCTCCTGCCTGGACAGTTTCCTGTACAGAATGACACAACAGTACTTAGCAGTGGGCTAGAGGTACGCAGCCCACGCCGTTTAGGCGGAACAGTATTCTTCACTTTATACCTCCTGGAGAAAAGCACTAACTCTATTGTTCTCCTTCCTGAACAGTTTCCTGTACAGAATGACACAAGAGTACTTAGCTTTTCTAGAGGTACGCAGCCCGACCTCGTTTAGACGGGACAGTATTCTTCACTTTATACCTCCTGGAGAAAAGTACTAACTCAACTTCGCCGCAGCAGACCCTTACCAGATGCCGAAGAAGATTTTCCCTAAGAGCTGACTGTATGAACTCACTAAATGCCGGAGTTTCTTAGGCACCCCTATAAAATGACCCAGGAATACATAGTATAACTAAGGCAATCTAGGACTTGTAAAGGCAGATATCTTGCATCGTCTGGTGAAAGTCATTAGTTCCGTTTTGCGAGGATGGACCCCTCTAAACCACATTATAACCTCTAAGGCTTGACAGCTTCTCTGCAAAGCGGATAAAATCACGGCACATATAGGCCAGTTCAATTGCATAACTGAAGATTTTAAATACATATCATTGGACCTTCTCCAAAGGGGCAGCAATTCCGTTGATACTCAATTTATTACGAGATGATTGATAATTCTCTGCAAATACTTATCATTTTGCTAAATAGGCTCTCTATTTAAAAAATAATCGAATTTTCATTTATAAACATTTTTAGGAGATCAAATAGCCTCCAATACAACAAAATCCCAATCGATTTTATCAAATTTTCCGCAACAACCAACAACTCAATCCCAATTTTAGACGCTGTAAGCCTTTAAATCACTTTTATTGCTCCGCTGTATTATAAGCCAACAAAATTCATTTCCTTACATGTACGTACATACGTATGTATGGCTTTGAAACAATATTCCGGAAATTTACACTCAGCCCTACGCTGCTATTCTCCCTTTAGGTGCTTGTGGACAATTTTTAAGAGATTGCAACACAATATTTTGGTCAAGTCAAGCAAAACAAAGCAAAAAAAAAAAACAAAAAAAGGATGACCATTTACAGTCCTGAATCCACATACACACACACTTGCATATTCATCTACAACTACACATGGTTATTACTTTCCTGCTGTGTTGGTTAACATTGGAAAGAAAAAAAAAAGAAAGGATCAGAGCCTGGTTGGCATAAGCAGGAGGATGAAAAACAAAAAACAGAGAAAATCCTGTTGTGCCATAACAAATCCAATTTTGTTAACGACACAAATCATCAGATTTAATCTGTGATGGCCTAGACAAAATATTTAACAACAGCAGCAGCAACAACAGTTAAAACAAGTTAAAATAGTCATACATGATGTCAGTTTAAATTAAATTTTATTGGAATAGAGAGCTTGAGCTGCTATTCAACAAATCGAATTAAAGGCTTCACATGTCGTCCCTTTTTTCGATTGGAAAGAGAATTTAATTTTTTTTTACTATATATTATAGTTGACAAAAATTGTTATGTATTAACCTTTAACCTTTGCTCTAATGTCTGAAAGAATAACTCCTATTTGACGACAAAAAGAAAAGAAAAATAACCGCTTTAATGTATTTCTTTCTTTTCATTTCCTTTTCAACCTTTATTCTAAATTTGTTTTTTTTCTCCTTTCATCTCTTTTCAGGCGTGTACGTGAGGCCACAGGCATTAATGTCGATATGCGTATTGGCATCCATACCGGCAATGTTTTATGTGGCGTTTTGGGTTTACGCAAGTGGCAGTTCGATGTCTGGAGCGATGATGTAACACTGGCTAATCATATGGAGAGCGGCGGTGTAGCTGGGTAAGTTGGGAATAATATTTGTAAGACCCAACATTGTCCACAGTATTGAAAATAATCGAATGTGTTACGAATGTGTGCGGTTCCAGAAAAGAAAACGTTTCTGCAATGATGTCTACGTCTGGAGCATCTGCATGCACAGGCTGCCTATAGCAACTAGGCAGTGTTTTAGTTTAATTTTCACGCTTCATCTTCGGCCTCAATCTATGCAGACAATTTCTATCATGTATCGCCTAATCTATACTGTTGTCCTGACAACAAGTATTGACAAGATGCCAATCGGCCTCAGTAAGGATAGCTCTTTGCCTTGCAGTTAATAAAAATAATAAAAATAAAAAATTGAGCTATTCTTACTGACACCGAACAACATCTTGAAGTTTGTTGGGACAACAGGTTGGAAGCGAAATTTAATAGTGCTTAAAATCGCAGTTCTATGAGACCTCTAGAAGACAATAATCTCTTCTGCGTCGAAAAGACCACCCACCGTTGAACTCTTGTATCAGAGCTCGAATTGCTTTACTTACTTTGCCAATTCTGGTTCTCGTTTACACTATACTATCATTTTCCAAATGATACTTTACATTTCAAGTAATCACTGAAATATGCTGAAAAAATACGCATTCGAATTAAAACGATCAACTGTAGATCAAATACAATATACAGGGCGCCCTGTTTAAATAATCCCTGAAATATGCTATAAAAAACGCGCATTTGAGATGAAACCATTCACTGTAGATCAATACAATATACAGGGCGCCCTGTTTAAATAATCCCTAAAATATGCTGACAAAAACACGCATTTGAATTAAAACTTTCAAATGCAAAATACAGGGCACCCTGTTGTCATTTAAAACAACCGGGTGTTCCTGCAGGTTTATTCCATCCCTAAGGTATGCTTGGAAATTCAATTTTACATAACCGGGCGAACCACTCATTTCCTGATCCCCTAAAGTATGCTGCAATTTCCCCCTTTTCGAAAAAATTATTTTCCCCCTACTGGGATTTCTGTTCGCCTGGTATTTTAGTGAAAATTGAAATAGCGCCGGCCAAAAAAAAAAAATTTCACATGAGAGTATAGACATTTTTTTTTTTACAGATACATTTTATTTCAAAATCGAAACCTATAGAAATTATTTAACGTAAATATATATATAGAAAGGATATATAGATATATATATATAGAAAGAATATACATATAGAAAGGATATATATATATATATAGAAAGGATATTTAGATATATATATATATATAGAAAGGATATATATATATATAGAAAGAATGTGTATATAGAAAGAATGTGTATATATATATAGAAAGGATATATATAGAAAGGATATATATATATAGAAAGAATGTGTATATATATATATATAGAAAGAATGTGTATATATATATATATAGAAAGAATGCGTATATATATAGAAAGAATGTGTGTGTATATATATATATAGAAAGAATGTGTGTATATATATATATAGAAAGGATATATATAGAATGTGTATATATATATAGAAAGGATATATATAGAATGTGTATATATATAGAAAGGATATATGGATATATATATATAGAAAGGGTATATAAATATATAGAAAGGATATATATCTATATATAGAAAGAATGTGTATATATATATAGAAAGGATATATATATAGAAAGGATATATATATATAGAAAGGATAATATATATATATATATAGAAAGGATAGATATATATATATATAGAAAGGATAGATATATATATATATATAGAAAGGATAGATATATATATATATAGAAAGGATGTGTATATATATATAGAAAGGATATATATATATAGAATGTGTATATATATATAGAATGTGTGTATATATATAGAATGTGTGTATATATATAGAAAGAATATATCGTTGGTCTCATGTAGAAAGGCCCTAACTCACATTGTCTCATGTAGAAAGGCCCTAACTCACACTTTTTTCGAAATTGATTTTTTTTGCGATTCCAATGCATTTAACACAAATACACATTGGAATCACAAAAAAATCAATTTCGAAAAAAAATGTGAGTTAGGGCCTTTCTACATGAGACCAACGATATATATATAACAAACATATGTAATTGAATAAATAAATAAATAAGTAGTTAATACAAAATTAAATAAAATCATACAAATAACATAATTTAAGTGTATCTAAATAAATATCATTTTGGGATGAGTATTTTAAGACAGAGAGTTCAGAGGCTTCCAAAACTCACTTGATGATCGCTCCATAATCTCCGAGCATTGTGTTGGTTATAGAAAATTAGTTTGCACAAGAGATTAAAGATGCCGTAGAGCTTATAGATGTTAGCTTTGAATCCATTAAAGTGTTGTAACAGGAAAAGCTTCTGCAGGACTATCGCAGACAGTGCAGTGCGTCTGAAGAATGTTGTTCCCCCAAACCCTGGGCATTTTGTTGGTTACAGAAAATTAGTTTGCAGAAGAGATTAAAGATGATGTAAGATTTGAATCCATTAAAATGTTGTAACAGGAAAACCTTTTGCAGGAATAGAATTCAACATCGCAGACAGTGCAGTGCGGCTGAAGAATGTTGTTCCCCCAATTCCCGGGCATTGTGTTGGTGTGTTGGTTACAGAAAATTTGTTTGCTGAAGAGATTAAAGATGACGTAGAGCTTATAGATGTTAGATTTGAATCCATTAAAGTGTTGTAACAGGAAAAGCTTCTGTAGGAATATCGCAGACAGTGCATTGCGGCTGAAGAATGTTGTTCCCCCAATCCCCGGACATTGTGTTGGTTACAGAAAATTTGTTTGCAGAAGAGATTAAAGATGACGTAGAGCTTATAGATGTTAGATTTGAATCCAATAAAGTGTTATAGCAGGAAAATTTACTGCAGGAATAGAATTCAACATCGCAGACAGTGCATTGCGGCTGAATAGTGTTCCACTGGCCCCAATCGACCGTAAATAGATATGCTGCGTATACATATGTATACGATTTGCGCGAAAACCTGAAAAAAAAATATTTTAAAAATAAAACGAATAGAAAGACGAATGAAATTAAATTATTGTTTAAAAACTATACAGAATAGGATTGATTATATTAAGAAAATATTGCCTAAATATTTGAAAAAGTTGAGGATTAGATAAAGGATATTGGAAAGAATACCATTTTATCCTAGACAACACAAGAGCAGATCTATGGAGATAGCTTTTGTAGATTTAGTGGGAATCATTCAAGTCCCTTTATGTGAAGGAGGTAATAATCTATGCACCTCCTGATGAAATAATAAACAAAATGCTAGATGGGACGAGTGAAGAGCCTATGAAATGGATGGCCGAGGTTCTATAGACGAGATCTTCTACGCCACTTTGGTGTGGAATCCACCATGTGGGATCGATACAAACTTCAAAGACAGGAGTTCACAGACAATTGAGACATGATATAAGAAATCAATTACAAGACAGTAGGGCGCTATGACTCTAACAAAACAGTTCTCTTTAGAGTTTAAATAATGGTATGGTAGATATTAAATTAAAATCTTTTCAAATTTTTCTTTACAAGCTGACTTATCCTTCACTTTGGTTTCACCATACATACGCCCTTCTCTCCTTACAAAAAACACTTCATCGTTAAATTTTATTTTATTTCCACTTCAATGTTAACCAGGACCCTATTAGTGCCCAAATGTTTATTTTATTTTTATAAATGCTGTGTCGTTCGTGTTATTGTCCCACAATAAATCATTTTCACTAATTTTGCATTCTTAGTTTTGGGAATAATATGGTGGGCAGGAGAGGTCTTTTATTCAAATTATTGAGGAATATAAATAAAATATTGTACTTTGGACCACTTTAGCTTGTAATTGTAGTCTTTGCATAGCGAAATAGAAATTCAATAGAAAAAATATGCAGAAGGAACAAATAAAAACGAATAAAAACCCAATGAATTGGAATCAATTGTAGCTCTTAGTTGTGCAAATAGACAGGTGTGTAGCCAGCTAAACTTTAAAAGAGGGTAAAAATCAAAGAGACAACTTTATATGTTCGGTATGAAGTCTGAAATCTTAAGATGATGAGTCTTTAAATAGATCTTAGGGCGTAATGGATGGTCAACAGTTATCGCAACACGGTTTTAATGATTTTGTGAGAATTTATCTTTACTGTAAGGTTATGGTAGGTGACTTCACTCCACATAAAGATACGTGAAGTTTCCTCAAAGCGAAAATATTAGCTGCCTGTCATTAGTTTTAAAAAACGACAATGTACACTGTTAGGATGTGTCATCTAGCCATTGAGAATGGGCTTTTCAGTATTTTAGCACGCGTTTATGCAGTACCAGATGTTCTCTTCCTCCAAGTGTCAATTTCTACACAAATCATGAGAGTTGGCTCCTAACTGACGGGCATGTCCCTTATCAGGGCGTGTTCCATGAGGGCAGAGACCTACAGAAAAGTCAGCTGTATCGTCCTTCACGGGACAAAGATGTATCCTGCGCAACCCACAATCGGATCCTCTCTCTACCAGAGTGCATTAGACAGGGAGTGGAATTTATCACTAATTTTGGGCCTAATAGCGACCAAGGGACCAAGTGCATCAAAAACTGGAAATGAAAGAAAGAAGTGGATCGCAACAGAGTATAATATGAGTTTCATTAATCGCTTCAGAAAGGGAAAAATATCCCTCTCTGCTATACAGCTGACTACGTGCTTTTAAATAGATTTCATTCAAAACGTTTAAATTCTTCTCTTCTTTAAGTTTTTTTTTTTCTTCTTTCTTGATTGAGTTTCTTTTTTTGTTTTGTTTGGCAATTTCCTTTTGTTTTTCCGAAATTTTATTTCTGTTTTCCAACAATTTATTTGTTCCAGACGAGTGCACATTACCAAACAAACATTACAATTTCTAAATGGCAAATTCGAAGTGGAAGAAGGAAATGGAGCCAGTCGTGACTCGTATTTGGCGGATCATAAAATCGAAACGTATTTAATTGTACCACCAAAGGTGAGTTGATGCTACTTTCTTCTTTTTGTTTTGGTGAATTTTATTAACGAAATGCCTTTTCTTTTCAAACCGCCTACCCTTTTCTATCCCCCAGAAACCCACCTATATAACACACATGGTGCCACGTATTAAAGAAATCAACTCTTCGTTGGACAATATTAATGCGCCTTCAAATACGAATGGCACAACAGCCAACAACCATAATAACAGCAATGGTAGTTACAATACCAGCTACAGTAATAACATTGACAATGAAGGGGCAACGGAAAAACTTTTACCCGTGACTGTAGTAAATTTCAAAAGTGATGAGTCATCACCTTTAAAGCACTCGCCTACAGCAACATCAACAGCATCATCAATAAACACCAGTAGTCCGGAACATAAATTGGCGCAATTATCATCGAGAACATCGATGTCCATTAAGGAAGAGGAGGACGAAGAAGATGTTGTAGAATTAAGAAATCCCTGTACGACAACAACAACAACATCTCACAGTCCCACAACACCAAATCAACAAGCACAGCAGGATGACGACAACAGCCAACTGTTGCTGAAACGTCCAAGTGTGGATAACGATATTGGCGGCGGTAGCAACGCAAATAATTCTCACGCTTCACTAACACCAAAATCATCATTAACTTTGCCACCCCATTCTCATAATGATGATGCTCTTAGTGCTAGTGGCAGTGAGGGGGCCACATCCAATTGTGGCTCTACTGGTGGTGCTGGTGTTGCTGCTGCTGGAGTCATCGAAAATACTATCGGAAATTGTGATTCAACACAATCTATACAGGCAACAGCAACGATTACAAATGCAATAACAACAGCAACAACTGCACCTACCGTTACTAATACAACAACAACAACTAATTCTGGCAGTAATTTATTGGTATCGGATATACCAGAGGCTAAAAGTCGTCGAAAGTTATCTGTGCAAGGTAAGTGGAAGTGGATGTGATGATGATTCAATTGGTTGAATAGTTAGCTGGCCGGCTGGCTGGCTGTGTGACTTAGATGTTCATTAATTCAAGTGTGAGGGGTGATGAGGGATAATAATTTTAAAAATTGGTTTTCAAGACTTAATGTGTGGCCGGCCTTCTAAATCCGCATTTAATTAAATGGGCTTTTGTGTTTATTTGGGAAGTAAAAAGTACAACTCTACAGTGTGGGTCTTTCCCTTTTTGTCATTCTCTCTCCATCATTCCCGAACGACATCGGTGCCTCTTTTATGGGACATTGGACAATGAGGCTGGCAAGGGAAGGAGTAAAGAAGGGGCTTATCGATCAGGTTACCGGACAGACGGTGAAAGAGAGGAGATTTCAAAATCTTTGAGAACGTTATAGAATGGAATGTCTCCTGAATCTGAGTGGGAAATTTTTTGGGGACTTGATAGGGTTTTTAACAGGGCATTGCATCTTGAGGGCGAGGACTAGCATGTAGAAGAAGATCCCCCTACTGTCAACGGAGTTTATAATAATGTGGGGAAATCTATTGAGAACAATTTGTGTTTCTGCCATTGCGTGCAGAGGCAAAGTCGAACGAAATAGCCCCCGTCTTGACATGTATTATGTGGACTCTGACCTTATAAGCGAATCTAGGTGCTCCGAATGGTGTAACTAACTCTCATCTTATTGATATTATCTCCTTCTGTTTTCTCTTTCTATTTCCAGGTTTAATATCATTTGCTGATAGAAGACGTTCATCCGGTGCATTTATGGAACGTAAAATGTCGATACACACGAACGAAAGTTTTCGTAGTCATGCAGGTACTTTAAAAGCTTTTAAGGAAATAAAATTCTTTTCAAATTTAATAGAAAAACATTGAAAACTTTTAAATTTATCGAAAAGAGCACTATGTAACACACTCAATCTCTTGTGTCATGTCCCATTTTAAACACATTTTTTTTCTTTGCTCTCCATTTGCACAGGTCATGTAACACGTAATCGTCCTTCATCGAAAATGACTAAATATGTGGAATGCTGGGGTGCTGATCGTCCATTTGCCAATATTGCCGAATCGAAGCTGGTGAAGAATATTGGATTGGCTGTAAGTAACACATTAAAACCTTAAAGAAAATGGGAAAAAGGGGGAAAGGATTCAACAATGAAGAGGGCAACAAATGAATTTTAGAAAAATTCTCTTGATTATGTTCCCCTGGAGAAGCTGGATAGACGTGTATGTGTGTTTTATAGTATTCTATGTTTAACAAAAACAAAAAATGGGTTGCAACAACAGGAAATAGTGTTAAACGAACGCCCACCACCCTTTTGGAAAGTTTTAAAAAAATAAACAAAATACAAATACTTTCAGCTTTCAGAGAAGAAGCCTTAATTTAATTTTGCTGTGTTAGAAGTTTTGATTTCTTAATAATTTCATCAAACTCTTAAACTACAGTGGGTTGCAAAAGTAAAGGAAGAGAATATGCATAGGTTCTCTCTAACAAAAAAAATGAAATTATTATGGTGTTTACCATAGAGTATGAAAAAGGGATTTTTACGTGGCTAAGCCATGAACTCCAGCTCGCTCTTTTTTATTCCAACTTTTATAGCGCAGTGTAGTTCAAGAGGCTAATGAAATTATTATGGTACGGCAAAATAAGTTTCTTTTAATTTTACTATCCGACACACTTTCGTGCAACTACAGCTACTACGACTACTACTGCTGACGATGCTGCTGCTAATGTAGGAGCCTTTGAAATACTTCCTTAAAGTTTTGCTATAAATTTTATTATCCTGTTTTCATTTTATCCTTTAATATACGCATCCATACATATACATACTTCCACATATTCTCCCCTAAATGCCCGTAAGATTTCTTAGCCAATATGTTACAAGAATTTCGTCGTTTACGAGCAATTTGTTTGAAAGATTTTTTTTCATGTTCGAAAAGATTCTTTTCTTTGAGACCAGCTCAATATATAATTGGAAAAAAGGATGATTTAATAAAAGGAAAACAAAAAATTTCTTTAAGGAAATATTCGTACATTCGGTAAATTGTTGAAAATTGAGGAACATTGATATTTGAAATTATCAATACAGCGTTTTCATAGCATTAAATAACATTAAAAATAAGATTAATCCATATGGTATAGTCTATCAGTATACAGATATTGGATCAGGAGCGGTGATAACAATACTGACTGACTGTCAGGTCGCCATTAGGCTGTCATAGAAAATTGTATCTGCTAGGCATGAAAAATAAGGTCACCCTCTGCTGAAGCCCAGATGATGCGGGAATTCTTGCCAATAGGTAGACAGATGAGCTTGTGAGCAGGGAAGGGAAGAACCTATAGGCATTTCGTAGCCTTTAAGTTTCGCTTTCGTTAAATTATTAAAAAGGGTTTCCAGATTTTCCTACGATAATATCAGCGTTTTGATACTTTAAATGTGAAAAAGCAGTGACCTTTGAAATCTTTTTTGTACTTCATGAAATACGTGTTTAAGATTCCTCTCTAAACTTCCTTTTAACGATTATGTGTCTTCACTGAGAAGACGAAGTAGAAGAAAAATTATAACAATTTCCTATTGCTAAAGCCTAATAGCGGTTGCCATTAAGGCCAACTACAACCGCAAAGATTTAGCAGAGCATTCATATACACACACACAAACATACCTTTTATGGGCACTTAATGTATATCCTGTTGGCATTTTTTTTGTCTGTTTTGCCTTACACAGAATATAAAGTGTTACAGAAAGAAACTAAATATCCTAAACATCCTTGATTTTCCTTTTTATTTATTTTATTTTTCTTTTTCTCTTTTTCGTTTAGAGCATAGCCATGATTGAATCAAATTTATTGCCTCCCGAGCGTAAATGTTTCAATTTCAATTGCTTTGGACCACCCACCGAACTGAAACCGTTCAGCATGTGGTATCGTAATACACCACGTGAAGCCATGTATCGGGCCAGGCCAGATACTCATTTTCGTTATGATTTAATATCAGCCTTCATACTGTTCCTATCTATAGCCATAGTGCAGTTGATAGTGATGGAAGTGTAAGTACTGGAAAAGGGCAACAAACTTCACAGGATTAAAAGATTATCTCCTTGCAGGAATTTCGCTTTACTGGGATCTTTGGCAGCTACATTTATATCCTTGGGTCTATTTTTGTATTTAAGCAACATGCATGTCCCGGATATAGAGTCCACAACAACGGATCGTAATGGCCCTGGCCAAGTAGTAGCCAGTAGTCGTTATTTACGTTTGGCCATATTCATTATAGCCAATATTTTAATATCGTCGTGTGCTGTTTTCAGTGTGGTAGTTATCCACCATAAAATCTCTATCGATTCTCTGTAGCTTTTTTTGATTCAAATTTCTCTCCTATGTTTTCCAGATCAACTTTACCACCGATGCTGAGTTAAAGCCCTCAAATCTAACTTCTTTAACTAATACTTTAAATGACTCCTCTTTTCCTGACATGGTACCTTCGACGATCATCAAACCGGATCTAAATATAGCTCCAGTATTCCTATTCTGTTGTGCCATTAGTTTGGCCGCCATATCGGCCTTTTTAAGATCGGGTTTTATTTTAAAATTGTTCACCATGTTGGTGGCTTTAGTGGGTCAAATAATTATTTTACACTATAACGACCTATATGAGCGTTATAATAACCAGTTAAGGGAGGATGGGTATTAATACTATGACCACAATTAAGTGTTTTGAAGTGTTAATAATAATTTAAATTCCAGTTTGCCTTTGGAGCTGAAAGGATTCCTGTTACTGCTATTGGTTGTAGCGGTACTACATACTCTAGATCGCCAAGGGGAATATGTGGCCCGTACAGATTTCCTATGGAAAGCTAAACTGAAAGTGGAACAAGAGGAAGTGGAAACTATGAGAGGAATAAATAAGGTAAGGATTTCAGGTTAAAAATCCATATTTTAAAGAGATTTCCTCTCTTTTAAATTTAGATCCTTTTGGAAAACATTTTGCCCGCTCACGTAGCCACACATTTTCTACATCAAGAACGTTCCACGGAATTATATCATGAAAGTTATTCCTGTGTAGCCGTTATGTTTGCCTCTATACCCAATTATAAGGAATTTTATGATGAAACCGATGTGAATAAACAGGGTCTGGAGTGTCTAAGATTACTCAATGAAATTATATGCGATTTTGATAAGGTACCAACTAACAATGCCGCTCTAGTAAAACTTTAAAGTCTTTTAAACCATTAATTTCATCTTCTAACTCACAGTTACTTTTAAAACCGAAATTTAGTGGCATAGAAAAAATTAAAACTATTGCCAGTACCTACATGTGTGCGTCTGGTTTAAGGCCCGGCAAAGAAGAGGGAGCAACTGTAAGTTTTTATTGTAAACGTTTCAAAGTGCTTTAAATTATATTAGTAGTTATTAGTAGCAAAATTAAGTCATATGACAGTAGCATTATTAAATACTATTGGTTGTAGCGGTAGTAGCTTTATTAATTGCACTGTCAGTACCAAATTTAAGCGCAATCGGTATAGCAATAACAATATTAAAATTAAATGCAATTGTTAGTAACAGTAGCGTCACCACAAAATATTGGTAATAGCAGTAGTAAAATCAAGTGCTAATGGTAGTAGCATTAGTAGTTGTGTCTTGTTTTCCTTTGATTCATGCTATTTTTTTCAATTCTACTTTTTCCCTTTAACTATTTGAAAAAAAAAATAAATAAAATTAAACGTGCAGCTAATGCGTAATTTTGCGGTAAGTATTAAAGAACTTAAGGAAGTAGATAACAAAATTAAGACACATTTCATTAAGATACATGTATTTCTTTTGAGAAATTCTAAAAAGAATAGAATTCTACAGAAACGAAACGACTCGTAGGGTGAAAAAAGTGTTAGCAGACTAATGTTGCTCTTCCATTAATTACTCTTTCCCACAGGGGCTGTGATAACGTAAATGATTTAATGAACTTTTCCCGCGTCAAATAGCGATAAGGAACTTTTTGAGGTTTTTCGAACAGACTCTTTCTAGGATAGCTGAATTCGGACATGCGAGGTTTCTGAGGTGTGTTTACTTGAGCGACAGACCTTGAGTTCTAGTTCCGAGGGATATATAATAATGATATGTGACTTTGACATGTTACCTTCGAGACAGAAAGAAATGGCGTGGTGTAGGTAATCTATTTGGCAATCATACGGTCATTACCGATGTCCCGAAAATTGAGGCAAGCACTAGAGCGAGAGTCTGCTTCATGAATGGGATAAAATTCTCTAGAGGCTCCTTGATGAGTGCTGTGTATTCTAAACTCCTGATGAGTTGGAGATTATCTTAGCGGAAAGCCAAGTTGCCTTGATCGGTTTCAATCTACAAAAACGCCCTCACGAAGGTTCTGGTACTATATTGGCTTCATGAGCGTTGTAATGCATGTGGTACCATCTGTTTGATGACACTTCATCATGCTGATCGAGCAGGCGTTCAGATGGAGAATGAACTCTTTGTAGGGGAAAAAACCGAGATTACAAATTCTCCCGGCTGTTATTGCATAGGTTGGATCGTTCTAGTGCGAAATAAGTTCTGAAACAGTGCGGTGAATCTGTAAGGATCTTAGTAGATGTTTGACAATGCGTTACTGCAAGGTATATGGTAATGTGGAGAAACCGAAGAGTACTGAGCACATTCTCTACCTCTGCCCTTGTGGGCGTAAATGGTGACTCAAGATTTTAGCTAGGAGTTTCTGCAATGACTTTAGATTTCTGATGCTTAGAATTTCACCCATGGCCTACATTGGTTAGTTGATGACCCTGCTTCTTATTATAGTTCTTCTTAGAATTTATAACGAATCTATTCTTCATTTTTTTTTCTGTTTGTGACATGTGACATGACTACATGGGACAAAGATGTATTATAGAGGGGCTCTATTCTTTTAAAGACAATTTCTATTAAATTCTGTTAAATTTTCAAAATCATTATTGTGTTATACAATAAAGAATAAAAATTAAATATTTCAATAAATTTTAAGAAAGAAATAATAAAAATCAATAATAATTAGTCTTTCTTTTCTATTTTTACTTTCACATATTGTGACTGATAAAACCTTTAAAAATCAAACTTCCCGTTTGTCTGTGTGGTTCATTGGCTGGCCATTAATGTCAATGATTTCTTGCTAATATTATACATAAAATCAAACTACAAACGTATATGTATGCATCCACTTACCTTATGAATAATATTATATTTCACGGGGGGTGCTTGCTGTATTGGTAACTGCATCCATATAAATGATGATAATGATAATAAATGATGGCGTGTGTATTGGCTGATAATGCAGGATGAAAAACGCACTGAAGAGCACAATGTGGTGATTCTAGTTGAATTTGCCATTGCATTGATGTCAATTTTAGATTCAATTAATCGCGAATCATTTCAACGATTTCGTTTACGTATTGGCTTAAATCATGGCCCAGTCATTGCCGGTGTAATAGGTGCTCAAAAACCACAATACGATATCTGGAGTAATACGGTGAATGTAGCCTCTCGCATGGATTCCTGCGGTGTTATGGGCAGATTACAGGTAAGGCTGCCTTGAAGGCATGAATAAATGAATAATTTTTAAATATTCTTTGCATTTCTTTTACTTTTATAGACCACTGAACATACGGCGCAAATTTTAATGGCCGCCGGCTATGAATGTGAATGCCGTGGCTTAACTTATGTAAAAGGCAAAGGAAATCTAGTCACTTATTTTGTAAAGACACCATTTGATGGAAAATTATAATAAAATTTAAGCCTAAAATTAGATTTAAAACAAAAGAATTAAATTAAAAAAAAAATGAAAAATTTTATTTTGCATACAATAATTCATTCTATGATGTTGACATACTTTATAAATATAAAATATTTATTAGCCACATAAATGCAAATTAAAAACCAAGAAGATGAAGATGACAAAAAAAAACTCTATATATAAATGAAACGAATTGTTCCTCCTCCTCAACATTTGCTCTCCTCGTTTGCAGAGGAGACAATCATACAACCATTTCAATTATCCTGAGCATTTAATTTTTACACGCTTATTTAACAGTCAAGCAGATATTAAAAGGAATAAAATTTTAATTAAAAATTCTTTAAATAGCTATTATTAAGCCATTAAATACGAAAATTCATAGAGTGGCATATACATGCATAGTGTTATATAATCTCATATTCTGCTTTGTTTTTTTAATTTTAATTTTCGTCATTGGAAATGTTCTTCTTATTTCATCGCTTTAGAGGTTCTGATTTATCCAAAAAGAAAAGAAGAAGAAGCTTTGGACTACTTTCAAGTCTATTCGGTGCCAGTAGTAATAAGAATATCCCGCCCATATAACTACAGTCGCGGGAATGCGCGGTTTAATTCTTTAGCCAACTTGTGAAACAATTTGCAAAGAGGGCGTAATATGGATCTAGAGCGCGATACTTTATCACCTTCCTTCACTGTACAGTGTATATATTGTTTTAATCCTTCTTAATATCTGCTTTAATTTTTAATTGTTAATTATTATGATGCAATTAATAGCCAAAAATTTAATATAAATTTTGTCTATAGAAATTTATTGGAGAAAAATGTTTAAAATGATTTTCTATTTTAATTAAAAAAAAAAAAACCTAGACTCATTGTTAGCAGTTTTTTTATTGTTTATAAAATTAAATAAAGTTGTTAAAAAAATTATTTATTATTTAATTAAAGTTATTATTTTAATTAACAAATTAATTTTTGTCAGTTATCGTTAACTTTGTTTTGCTTCTATTATTCTGCCACAATTTATTGAAATATATTTTAGCCTTAAGCAGTTAATAACAAAAATTGGTTCTCTAAGTTTTGGTTACCAAAAAAAAAATTATTATTCCTAAGCTTTTATCAAACAAAAACAAAAAAGAAGTAAAAAAAAACGAAATTTTTAGAAAACTGTTTTAGATTTAGGCCTTAAATACTTGTTAAGTTATAAGTTGTTATACTTTGTTGCCAGGTTTGTTTATTTGTTTGTTGTTTTGATTGTTTGTCTATTGAAGACAAAATAGCCTTAAAAATTGAATATTTTTCGAACTTATAAAGAAAATTATTTATTGCCTCTCTTTTTGTTTTTTTCTACAAGCTCTGTTAACAATATTAAATTGTAAAAAAAAAGAAAAATTATTTTAATACTGTGTTTTGTTTTAAGTATATAAAGCAAAGAAGATATAAAATATGTTTTAAATAAAATTTAAAAAACAAAACGAATTGAAAACAACAAGTTACTCTATTTTTAAATATTTTTTTATACTAAATATTGTTATTTATTTTTTATTTATTATGATTAATGACTTTTATTAGAATTATTAAAATTAATTTAAACTCAAGAAAAAAAATGGCAATGACAATTTACTCATTACTACGAAAAGTATGACAATTGGAAACGAAGAAATTTAATATTTTTTAAATGGTTCGAGCCGTTTTTAGGTTTGGATGAACCCATATTTCTCCACTATACAGGATAATGACAGAAAGTGATTTCTGAAAATTTCGTTATGAAGAGGACCCAATCAACTTATATAACTGCAAGAAAATGTGGATCATCAACATGAGTTGATAAAATTGTAACTACAGTAACGAAGCAATATTCATGTAATAGCTATCCGCAGCAATAAATCTGGTGCAAATATTTACTAGCTTTACCCATTCCTCCTGTGTTCATGTAAATATTTCGAAATCTGTATGGATGTATTGGATAACTCTATATACAAGACCTTAAACTACAAAATATTATCGTCATACTCCCGATTATACCTTAGTCAGTGGTCATGGAACCCTTTATGTTTATTTGATGAAGAAACAGAATACAGCGTAAGAGAAAAGTTCAGAAGGAAAAAAAGAGAAATCAATTACGTGCGGATGAATGGAAACTGCTCACACAGCGAAATTCTATTATAAAAATATGTGGCCTGTCTCAAATCCCCGCCAATGTTCCATAAGGAACCCGATCACCAATCTCACGTTGAGCCTGTTCGGTTCCAGAATCTAACCAGTTCTAATACTTTCTACTTCCTAGTTGATCAAAGATTCTTGCCTATGCAGCATCCCGATTTATAATCCCAGCGACTCTGCTTCATCTCATTAATAAGCCCATAAGGATAGCAAAATGGAGGATTAGGGCCATATCAACAATCGAGTAAGAACCTAATCTAGCAATTGCGTAAGGCCTCTCGTTCCTACGAATATCATTATGACCCGGAACTCCACAGAGACTGATTCGATTCGCTTCAAAGGCTCCTATGGATTTCTTGCTGTTATGAACGACTCGCGACTTACACCAGACCGGTCCTATTACTCTCAGGGTCGCTTAACCGTCAACGAAAATCACGTAGTAACCTGCATTAGAAGAAGCGAGGCCACGACTTCTAGTCTTTAAAACTGCAAATGTTTCCACCTGATAATCGTTGCAGATGGCAGCCTATAAACTATCGTTACTAGATATCGGATCGATTGTTAAATACTTTAAACTTTCAGACTTTTTATGGATTTTACCATAATTACTATAATGGATCGCTAGATTTACTATAACATCTGGCTTTAACTACCACTAATTATCAAGCATTATAATTTTACTATAAAAGGTTGTTATCCATGATACGTTTTATATATTTCCTCGTTTCCAATTTGTATTTATTCCCACTATAATATTTTCATATAATATTGAAACAAATACGTCTATTTTAAATGAAATATTCAAAAATAAAACAAAAACTAAATATGTATATGTAAGCTATTGTATAAATTATATAATTTAATAAATGCAATAAAATATCATATATATTAGCAGAGAGAAAAAGTATTCTTAATTTGAACAATCCCTAATATCCTTCACTGACAAGACTTTGTGGAATTATTACTTAAATACAATTTTCAACATCCGGTATACACGAAGTTATAAGATTAAACTGAAATGCAAAAGCATTTTTAAGATGCTAGTTAATTAACCTCATTTAAGCCCTATACAGAAAAGCAAATTGTCACATCCTGAGAATGAGCTCAGATGAAGAATCCCAATGCTGAGAGATGCTACGCAAGACTGTGTTGCATAGAAACGAAGAAGAGTGCGAAGGACGACATTTGGCTGTAGTCTAATAACTATACGAACATGACAGGTAAAGTAAATCACAACACGATTCAGCTGTGGCCAAAAAAATTAAGTTCGGTTTGTCCTGCAGATGAACAAGGGATTTATATCTTGGGGTTCTATTCTAAGCCTAAAACATAAATCAGGCACGCTCTCGTTTAGCCTAGAACAAATACGAGTTTAGTCTTGCAGACTATCCTGCCGTAAATTGTGTCAATTACACTCTGGCTGTGGAATGTGGTTCGAATGCTTCTTTCGGTGGTATCCTGATTTAAGCAAATGATGTTGTCTGTTTCTCCACATCATCTCCGTTCTCTCGCAGGTATTGCGCTGAAATCATCTGTACGCATCCTATAAATAACTAAAAGGCAACGAAATATAGACTAGACCGCTCTGTACAATGCGACTGACATAGCTGTTCTTAAACAGTCTCTTTTTATTGAGAACAAAAACGAACGGCTTTCTCAACCAAATAAAAAAATATTAGAATTATTTAATAGAACTCTTAAAGAGAGTGGTAGGTTTTTAATCAAAAGTCGAGATTTTAAAAATAAGTTTTATAACCAAAACTAACAATATTGGATTAAAAAATTACGTTTGCTTATCTAACGTATTGGATATACAGCTATAAATGTGATGACTTTAATGGTGTATTACATATGTGAATTAAATTAATTTAAAAGAGCAAAAAAAAAAATATTCGAGTTTAACAGTCTTTAGGAAGATTATTTTAATTTGTTTGAAATTTATATTAATTTCTCTTTAATTGAATACCTTATTTAAAGAGTCATAATGGTTTTTGTTATTATAAATATGGAAATTGTTTATGACTCTATGGTACATACATACATACACTGCTGTTCAATAAAATAGATTCACCATGATCGATATCTTGTAATTAATTAAAGGAGAGTTACGCTTCAAATTTTTTAAATGTATCGGAATTATATTCATAAGAGGCCAGTAAACAAAGTGCAGTTACTTATTTACATATACTCCTTTGCATAAGAGATGTCTAGTAAAACTTTCGGAGAGCAGGTGAATCTATTTTTTTGAACAGCACTGTATATGCAAAGCAAAATTATTTTGTAAATGCTGTACGTAAGGTAGAAAATATAAACGAAAATTACGAATGCAGTCCACAATAAATAGATTTTCTTAAATAAACACGGGACTAGAGAGGAATTTATACTTAGCCAATTAATTTAAAAACAAAAAAAATGTTTCTAATATTCTAAATTTAATACTATTAGAGGAAATGGAAAATAATTTGTTTACCTTAAATCTTTGTTGTCTAAAAGTGTGGCAGGCAAACTTTACCAGCAAATAATTCCGATACCACTGTTATCCATAACGCCAACACAAATAGTATATAAGAAATGCCTATTTTATAGGTGTTGGGCAACTGATAGGCCTGACCGCCTATCTCTTCAATGTGAAAGCCCAATGGAAATACCACTGCTGCCAAACAAAACAATACCATGGCCGTAAAGCCTACCCATCTCGCATAGGGTATAACATTGCGATCCCAAGTGCTGGAGGCCAATAGTATTACAGTGGTGGTTATACAAATGCACCCAATAAAAATGCAAACAAGTGCCACTAGCCACTCTGGCTGCAGTTCAGGTGTATAACACACTTGAGGACGATTGTACAATGTCATGCATGTCCACATTAAGCCCAAGCGTATATCACCTAGAATTGTGTGTTGTGTTGAAAATATAATATTTTCTGTAAAATTTAGTTTTGATTTGTAATTTACCAGCTTCCTCGGTAACAATCCAATCGGGCATGGCCAAACTAACAATGGCAAACACATCGGCAGCCATAAATAATGTGGCACTGATAGTTGTTAATTTGTCCATGTTTTTCTTTAATTTTTTAAACAATTTTCCTCTTTTTTCACTAAATTTTATTAATTTTCCACTGTTTGTTCACAATTTTCCTTTAAATTTCACAAACAAAATGAAATTA
This sequence comes from Sarcophaga rosellei, assembly GCA_930367235.1. NCBI lineage: Eukaryota > Metazoa > Arthropoda > Insecta > Diptera > Sarcophagidae > Sarcophaga > Sarcophaga rosellei. The sequence continues at coordinate 4,444,431 of OV884020.1, read as the reverse complement.
AATATCACAGCACTACTTCTTTCACTTTTTCTTAGAGAGAGCCATATTGTTTTTTAACAAAATGGCGAAATACAACTGTGAATGCAAAAGTAATGCCAAGTTCATGGTGACATAATTTATAAGTATTTCACCATGGCCAAGTTACTTGTAGTTTGTATGCCAATATAAGAGCGTTAAAATTCAAATTGAATTTAAAATTTAATTATGTTTTTTGGTTTATTATAAACATTTGAAACTAAATTAAGTGCTCAAACGTTTAGAATGAACACCTCACTTCAGATGCAGAGTTGATACAACAATAACACGAGATTGGTAGCGTAGTATTGTCAAAATACAAACAAGTAGGAACATTTGATTTTTATTTTAAACTTAAGATTTATTTTAATAAAAATAAATTGGAAAAGAATATTAAAAAATAAAGGAAATCTTATTACAAAAAATATATATAAGAGCGATGTATGCATGTATTTATAAGTGTAGTTTGTAGTAGAGCATGTACATAGCGTGTATACAATTTGAATTCAATACAATCAATATTCAATATTTTCATTTCAATACAACACAATATAAAATAGCATTCGTAAAGGATTTTATTCCAGCCTTTTATTCAAACAAAATGCTATTCCATATTAACAATTACACAGAGTTACAGAGATATTTTATTAGCCTTGCTTTACTTTATTTCATTTCGTTACTTTCGGTTGCTTACTAACTAAACGTTATAGAAGACTTATTAAAATTAAAAAAGAAAACTTAAAAGACGAAGACGACGTATTTATACTTTCAGATATTTTTTAGTATAATATATTAAAAAAATCCCAGTTATTTATGTACATGTATGTACTTGGATACCAGCCACTGTAATAGCCAGGCACCGAGTTTAAGCGTTTGAGCCACCATTTTGAGTAATGCTTACATTTGTGTCTGAATCTGAAGCTGAAGCACTGCCATTTAATAAACCAGTTGAAGAGCCATTGGCTGTTAAATTTGCCGTGCCATTAAGTTTCAAGTGTTTCAATTTTTCAACCGCTAAGTATTCCTCTTCATCGGAGCTAACATCCGACAGTTGGCGTGGTGATAAACGACAACCCCGAGCTATATAGCTGGGTAAACGACCTACCGACGCCAAAATCAAACCCAAAAATGGTGGTGAAGGTTTCAAAGGTCTGGACAAATACTCCGGGTGATATTGGGTGCCTACATAATAAGGATGATTTCTTAGCTCTATAACCTCCATACGCGTATGGGTATCATCGCAGCCTACAAAACGCATGCCACGTTCTTCCAATTGGGCAACATATTTAGGATTCACTTCATAACGATGTCTATGGCGTTCATCTACACTTTTGGGATTGCCATACAACTGACGTATTATACTGGGTTCATCGGAGAAGATTGTGGTACGTTTACCCAAACGCATAGTGCCACCCATTTGGCCCGTATGGTGTTCGGGCATGTCTATAACTAAAGCATTGGTTGTCAAGGGATCGATTTCTGTCGTATGGGCATCCTTCAGATTCAAAACGTTGCGGGCAAATTCAATAACAGCCGCCTGGAGACCCAAACAGATGCCCAAGAAAGGTTTACGATTTTCACGACACCATTGACAGGCCTTAATCTTACCCTCTATGCCTCTAGAACCAAAACCGCCGGGCACCAACACACCATCACTTTCGCATAACATTTGCCATTCCTTGTGGTATTTGGATGGAGCTCCTTGTAAAGTTTCCGTTTCCAACAAACTGGAATCAATGAAATTCAAATTTAAATTATAGCCAGCAGCCAAGGCAGCATGTTGCAGGGCCTTTACAACGGAAGCATAAGAGTCCTTGAATTTGGTGTATTTGCCCACCAAGGCAATGGTTACCGATTTGCGTAAAGTTTCCGAACGGCGAGCCAAATCTTTCCATTGTTGTAAGCATCTATAGAGAAAAAGAAAAACAAAGAAAGCCATAAAAATCTCAAATTTGTTTAATCAATTAAAGACAGACTTACTTCTCTCTTTTGCTGGGCAATATATTCAATTGCAAACGTTCATTGAGAAACTCTATAACGCCATTTTGTTCCATTAACAGGGGCACATGATAGATTGAACTTAAATCGTGTATGCAAATAACCTGATCGGGAGCCACATGACAAAAGTTGCTGATTTTCTCTTTAACTTCGGAACCAATGGGTTTCTCCGAACGACATACTATTAAATCAGGGCTCAAGCCAAAGCCTCTCAATTCACGCACTGAACTTTGAGTAGGTTTGGTCTTGGGCTCTCCAGTAGAAGAGGGTGAGGGCACCAAAGACACATGAGCCACGCAGAAATTTTCACGTTTAACACGGAACTGAAATTGACGGAAAGCCTCAACGAAAGGCATACCCTCGATATCTCCAATAGTGCCGCCCAACTCTACAATGCACACTTGTGGCTTAGAATTACCGCGTACTGGGGTTTCGGCTACACGTTCAACCCATTCTTGTATGGCATCGGTTATATGGGGTACAACTGCAAGAGAAGAAAGAAATTATAGGTAGAATCTTGCCTTCTATAAAAATGGAGGAGGAGGTTGGTAATACCAACCTTGTATATTTACCTTGTACTGTTTTACCCAAATATTCACCCTTGCGTTCCTTTTCTATAACCAACTGATAAATTTTACCCGTGGTTATATTATTATCTCGATGCAAAGTAATATCCAGAAAACGTTCATAATTGCCTAAATCTAGATCGACTTCACCGCCATCATCTAAAACATAGACTTCGCCTGGAATTAAAGAAAAATATGAAGGAAATTCATTTGGGACATTTTTAATGGGAATTTTAATAGGAAAAGTATTTTTTTTCTGTACATAAATGTAACCTAAAAGAGTACAAAGTTTTATAAGGGTACAAAGAGCACTTAAAGAGGTCTTATAAAAGGGTATTAAGCGTACTGGTAAAGGTAATAAAGACCTCTAAAAGGGTACAAAGTATCCATAAAGAATTCAAAAAGTGTATAAAAATAAGCAACAAGACTATAACGTGTGCTAAAGTGTACAAAGAATACTTAAGAGGTACTTAAAAAGGTCGAAAGGCCACTGATACAAATTAAAAAAATACACATTATGATATTAAGAGTATATGTTAAGGTAATGAAGGTCCCTAAAAGCAGAAATGTTATAGTTAAAGGATTCAAAATGTATTTAAAAGGATGAAACGTCTTTTTAAGGCACAAAGGTAACCTAAAAGGCTATAAAATTTACATAAAAAAATGCATAACGAAGATTAAGCACATCTATTAAGATTCAAAAGGATACAAAACAGTGCCTATAAGTTCGAAAAACTGCATAAAACTAAAAAAAAGGGTACAAAATGTCCCAAAACGGGCACAAAAACCATCTCTAAAACGTACAAAGATTTATAAAACGTACCTCTAAGGTGCAAAAGGAACTCAAAAGAGGAAAAAACCTCTAAAACAAAACAAAAGCTACCCATTAGGGAACCTATAAAGGTTTCATAAGTATTTAAAGTGAAGTCGCCGTAGTCTAATAGGTAGTGTGTTGGCTTAGTAGACGTAAGGCCACAGTTCAAACCCCAGGCCAGACTTTAAAACGAAAATACGAAAAAAATATTTCTTCGGCAACTTCCTCTTAGCAGATTTCTGGCAAGAACTCTGAGAGTAAATAAACCTGTCATGACAATTTTTTTCAAAAATCTGTCGTTCGGAGTCGACTATAAACTGTAGGTCTCGCCACTGATGTATAAAATTAACACACACAACATAACTGGTGTGAGAAACTAGGTCCATAATCATGACTGAAGAGTTGTAATGACCAATTATGTATATATATATGTATGTATGTATGTATGTAAGTGTTAAAAATGATAAAAAGTAATCTAAAACGGTTTAAAGGGTACTAAAACTAAAAATGTTAAAAAATGGGGCAGAAAAAGTACAGAAGGCATAGATAAGTTTAGAAAAAATATCTAAAATATTGATATCGACATCATTACAGTGTATATTTTTATGTAATTAAAACCATACAGATAAAACACGTTTAATTACAATTTACAACATAAATTTATCAGAAAGAATATCTTTTGTTTGTTTTATATTTTATTTCACTTCATGTACATGTTATTTTAGTTTCTTTTTTTTATAAAAAATGATTTTATAATTCAATTATAAAATGAAAAAATAAATTCATATTCAAATTCAGATAATAATGCAGTTCAAAATTTTAAGCAATTTTTGTTTGCTTTTCTTTAAAATATTTACACACACATACAAAAAAACAATAAAAAATTAAAATAAAAACGAAATTAAAATCTAAAATTCTCTCTCCAAAATAAAAAGGATTTTCAAAATCCTTTTGTTCCATCCTTCCTTCTTTTCATAGTTCCTCATCTGTTTGCTCACTGAGTAGGTATTATAAATAATATGTGTTGGTTGGGATAGTAAGTAAAATGACGATGTGTTTGTTCTTTGGTTTATTTAGACTCTTCCAGGTCCTCCTTGTAGAGTTCCTTAAAGATTAATTTTTGTATTTTAGTGCGTATGCGCAACTTTTGGGCCGCTGTCAGCTGTTTCATATAGGGATGCAGTGATAACAGATAATGATAATCATCATCCTCGGGTACTAAGGGATTGGAGGTACTGGTATCCATGGTAGAGGAACCATTAAAGTTACTGTCTTCCGATAGGCGGGGTCTTTTGAGTTTTAAGGCTGGAATTAAACCGTTTGTATACGAATGTTTGGTGAAGTTCAAGTGCTCATGGCTGCCATGCAAACAACTACTGGCATTGAGCGGAAAATCATCGGCACGTTCTTTACTCATGACCACGTTTGCACTGGGCGGTGGATGATGAGCTTTATTATATAACGGCGGTGGTGATACGGAACGTATTTTCTGTTGCAAAGCGGTGGCAGCTAAACAAGTGTTGGGTAAAACCATAGCACTGGGCAATTGATTTATCGGACACGAATTACTGAAATTCATTGCATTGGCCACAGTGGCTGCCGTAACACCATTCATAGAGGCCAAGGTAGCTGCTACAGCCAAAGCTGTACTATGGGCTAAAGGCGGTGATGATTGAAACACATTTAAGCTGTTAATTCCTCCTGCAGAGGATGAATTCGATGAAGTAGTGCTTGATACCGAGGAAACTGAAGAGGATGATAAAGCTGATGCTGATGTATTGTTGTTAAAGGATAAATTAGAAGCCGCTACTGTTACTGCTGGTGCTGTGGTTACTAAACTCAAACCTGTGCCCATACAACTCGTAGAGCTTATAGAGCTGGCCTGTTGCTGCTGCAGTGGAATACTTGTTAAAGATACCGTTGTTGATACTGGTGTTGGTATTGATATTGTTGGTGTCGTTACTGTCACCTCCACTGCCTCTGTTGTAGTTTCTTGATTTGTTTTACTCTCCATTGTCTTTTTCGATAGATCTTGCACCTCTTTTTCAATATTCTTTAAGAGATTACGTGTCTCTTCGGTTTTAATTATGGCATGCGGTAGTGTACCCACCACTGAGGTCAATGGCTGTGAATGTGCGGCAGGTGGTGTTGTTTCGGTTATCTCATCATCTTCGTCGTCTACTTCATCTTCATCGAATTCTTCATCGCTGTCTTGTAGGCGACGTATAAGGCCATTTGTTAAGTCCGGCTCAACCACTGTCTTTTCGCAATCTTGACTTTGTTGCGGGAAATAGAAGGCTTGATCCTGTTCATTTTTGGGCACACGATGGCGCATGTGCTCAGCTAAAAAGAGGATGAGAGAAAGCAAAGAGAAATTATTGAATTCTAGCATAACGTAATTCAGCAAGCAGTAGCAAAAGATGGCTTCTATAGGGAGAAAATAGCGGCCGAAACGAATTTACATTGGAAATAAGTTTCTGTATGAGGAGTCCGTACCATAAGTACGGTGTATAAACTCCCGAATCCTATATTGGTTTTCATTCTTCAACATTGACCGGCACTCCTGGATCTCAACTGTTATGGTGGTACCTCTGTCCTTTAGTCGGCACTACAGCCTTCCTTCACACACCACCTACAGTTTAACGTCGATTTCAAAAGGATACGGCTTCTGCAAAATTTCCAACGAAGTAAGAGAAAACTAGCGTACTATTTACCCCCCTTCTGGCATCATCTTTTTTGTTTGCTTGCATCATACTTACTCAAAAACAATAGAGCGTAATAGTGTATCCATTTCGATTCGAAGGTGGCAGGTTCAACTAAAAATTCACCACTATCTGACCGTGGTATGCGCTTATATTCCACACGGAAATTATCACGTAAACCCTTCCATTTGGCCTTGAGGACAACCTCTGCAAACAAATTCAAGAAAAATTGACATTTTAAAGCGCAAGAAATTCATATAAAAACTATGGCCCCGATTATGGTTCACAACAGTTGTAAATTTAGTGTTGTAGTTTTAAAATTGCGATTATGGTTCACAACATCTATCGCCAGTGTTGTGCTTTATGTTGTGTGTGTTCACATAGCCTGATTATGATTTACAACAGTTGTTTTTAAGTGTTGTCAGAACTGTCAAAAATTTACAACAGCTCATTAGCTGTTGTCTTGTTGCCGCGTTCAGTTTAAAAAAGAAAATGGATAAAAATTTGTAAGTATATGAATATACCAGTGCATATAATTTTTTGTGGAAATTTTAAAAATTATAAATAACTGGAAATATTTTATAGAAAAATAATCACTAACAAGCAGAAGGAAAAGCTGGTCGAATTCATGACAGCAAATCCTGACATTGACAAGTTATCATTTTGAGCAAATAAGACGCAGCATAAAGGGACGTGGGAGAAATTTTCATTGGAGCTAAATGACTTGGGTCCACCCATTAGAGTTTCAAAAGAATGGCAAAGGGTTAGTAGAAGAATTGTAGCATTCTTAAGCCATGGACTCATTATAAAGCCAATTTGAAAAGAAAATTCTCTGCCAATAGAAAAAACTTTCAAGTTACTGGTGGTGGTCCGTCGACGGAAATTGGAGCAGAGCACCGTAGAGTTGGTGTTTATGCAATGGAAAGTAAATCCAAATGGATTTGCAATGGGATTGCAAATTCAAGACGAATCCTCATACGATATTGAAGGGCCTTAAACTAGCACTAACCGAAAAGCTACAAAATACAATAAGATGGGGGATGAGCGTCTAAAAACCTTAAAAAGGCAAGAAAAGAACCAACAGGTGATATTGCTTGGTTTAAAACGTCTTGATAAGGGCTGATATAAAAATGATCAAATAAATAAAAAATGCTAGAAATAAATAGGGAAAAAGCTGAATTACAAAATGAATTATTAAAAGCCAAACTCCTTTTAACCCAAAAAAAACTTGAAATGTAAACTATTTATGAATTTGTATTTTAGCTTTAAGTAACTATGTGATCTAAATAAATTTTAATGTGATAAGAAGGTTTTTTTATATTTATATATTTTAATTTGATTTTGAAAGGAATTTATTGCAATCCATACATAAAATATAAACGCTAATAAAACTAGCCTTTATTTTTAATTGTCATGTTTTAACAAGAGTTAAAATTTGTGTTTTATGTAGGCTTTTTGTTTTTTAACGTAATAATTTTTGTTTTCAATTGGCAGTTTTATACACTCATAGTTGTATTTTCAAGGAAAAGTATACTAACATTGAAGAGCAACACTGTGACATACACAACATCTAGATGTTGTAAACCATAATCAAGAAAGTAATAAATGTTGTGTTGTCTCTGTTACAACACAACATTTATGTGTTGTGAACCATAATCGGGGCCTATAACGACTTACTGGGTAGTTTATGTTCCGTGGATAGTTCATCCCACATTTGTTCCAGGAAAGCTTTGTTGCAATGGAAATTACGATTCCAAATGGCAGGACGTTGTTCAACATCGTGTATAAATTGTTCAACATTTAAAACGATGGTGGATTTTTTGGGAGCCATTTTTTTTTCGTTTTGTTTTGAAATTGTTAACCGTTATTTTTATTCGAAATAACACACTATAAATTTTCTCTTTTCTTTTTCTTACTTTGCGTTAGTTAAAGAGAATATTTCACTACAATTTTACAGTTATTTTCTTCATATTCAACAGTAACAGGGAAAGTCTTAAACTAAATTAAAACAACATCATGTATAAAAGAAAATTTTCAAAGAACCTCCATTCTCATTTACTCTTTTTCTTCATCTCCCTTGAAAAACGAGAAAATGAACGTAAAAGAAAATATGTACTAAGGATGCTGCCAAAGAGATGTATGACGAAATGCCAGCTGCCGATGAAGGATGCTAGTTGTTGTTATGTGGAAAAATAACAGAATAAATGCTACACAGAAAATGAAGCACAAAGACAACAAAAATAGGTTTTGGTTCTTTTTCACCTTCTTCGGCATTCGTAAGCAGAATAAAAAAGAAGTGTAGAGTCCCAAAGAAACGAAACAATCAGTCATCCTACCTACCTACCATTTATTTTGCTAGGCTATTCACTTAGCTGCGTACGTATTAGCAACAATGATGAACGTTATTGATGACAACGAAGAAAAATTAAAAAAAAAAACAAAAAAGAACAACGTCGTGAACCTCAACATATAAGCTGGCTTAGGACCAGGAGGGCATAAAAAGAATTTTCAAAAGTAGCCTACGTACATAGACTTACAAAAAGTTTTCTGTCAGATGTTGGTTATTTCACTGAATATTCTGACGATAACAGTTAGAAACAGTTTACTAAAGGGCCTACAACAGCAAATTTGATAAACTGAGGAGCAATAAATAATAACATAATACAAATATCAGCATCAGCAACAACAATAAGGATGAGAAAAGCAAAACAAACAAAAAAATCATATGGTTTTGTAACAACAACTATGTCTAACAATATCAAAACACAAAAAAGAAAAACTGACACTACGCACTACATATAGTCGTGACTATTTCTAAGAGCATCATCAACAACATCATCTCCATTATCATGTTTGAAAAATCATCATTTCTTAACTTCATTATTATTTATACTCTATTTTGTTTTATTCTCTCTCTCTCACTCTCACCATGCAAACAAAAATTATAGGGCGAAGAGAATTTGTAGTGTTTTATTCACTCCCTCTCTCTCCCGCTAGCTGTCTTTGTTTACATTTTTTAATCCACGATTATTGTTGCTTTTGCTACCATTGCTGTTGATTGGACGTGAGCCAAAGCTGTAGACAATGTGCGAGAGCATCGGCAAGCCAGGAATATTGCACAGTGGTTTGACACGAATAATGAGTATGTACGTTAAACTAAAATATTTAAAATACAGTGTATATAACATAGTTGTCATTTGATGCAGAGCTGTCTTAATGGATTTCAATCAAAATAAATAAATAAAATAAAAATTATATTTAATATTAAAAAGCTAAATTCGAGATTTCAAAAAGGAAAGTTGATCAAACAATTCATTTCGTTTTCCGCAAAAAGAAAAAAAACTCCGTTTTGCATACTGTACGTATTGTAATAAAATTCTCTTCCCAACTTATTTCACAAACAAAATTTAAATGAAATCTTTCCTTTACACCTCCCTTACACTCAAAAGAATCAACTAGAAATGGTAAAAAAAACAGACTGACTGCATGCCACACCGAAGATCTGACTGACAGAATTACACGCTGTTTTATAATGAATCTTAAATACACACATTCTGTTGGTTATTCTTGTTATTGGCTGCTTCTTCTTCGTCTGCTTAATAACAGACAAGCAACAACAATAAGAAACAAAAACAATGAACACGAGCGTAAATATACAAATCCCAACGCACATGTAATAAAACTGAAAATATAAGAAAACAACAACAACAATAACAAGAATTTATGATAATGATGTTTTGACATTTTTAAGCATGATGTACATATACTCAATCATCACCATCATCATTATTAGCATTTCACATTAACATCTCTCTCTCTCTCTCTCTAAAACATAACAGTGAAGTGGTGATAATATTCTTCGATATTTCAAAAAAAAAAAACAAAAATTTGTTATTGTAAATGCTTAAGCCTTAAATATCAACAACAACAGCAATTCAACAATGCAGACAATACACGGGATTGTTGCAGGGATGATAAAGTTGATACTTTGGTATTTTTTTTGATACTTTCTGGCGCTCCCAAGTACCTCAGTACCACCGTGATATACTTGATACTTTTTCTTAACTTACATAAATGTCACTTTCTCAAATGAGAATGTGATATGGTAACCCATGTTTCAACCGTATCTAGTTTAATACAAACGAAAGCTTTATTAAAGTCGACAGATTCTTGTTGTTACAATATTAAAATTAACAACAAAATGTTATCCAAACAAAAATAAAGTCATTAAAAATGATTTTTAATATCGATCACCTAAAAATGTACCTAATATTTTTTTTTTTTTGTTCGCATGAATTGTTATGTTTTATTTGTTTTACATGTTATCAAAACTAAAATAAAAACATTAAAAATGTTTTATAATATTGATCTCTTTAAAATGTACCTCATTTTTATATACTTAAATGAAATGTTTTGTTTATTTTTGGTTTAAATGTTTATATTTTGTTTGTTCGCATGAATTGTTATGTATTATTTGTTTTGTTAAAGCTTAAATAAATTATTTAAAAAAAATTAAAAAATGTTACTTTAATATAATTTGAAAAGAAGGAAAATTTGTGTAAAAATATGAATAATTCAAAATTTGATACTTTTTCAACCCGAAAAGTACTTTTTTAAAACTTTTTTGTTACCATTTCATTGGTGTCATTTATCATCCCTGGATTGTTGAAAAAAGAAACCAACAAACAAATTTGAAACGTAGTACAAAATACATAGGTATAGAAAAAAGAGAGAAAAACATTATGGAATACAATGTAAATAAACTATACAGTATGTTATGAAATTATGGCAACGTTTTTTTTTTTATTATATTTTAGAATTTTTTAAACACTTATGTATACACACAGAAAGGACACGTTTTATAAAGAAAATAGTTAATATCAAGATAAGTAATTAATTTTCTCGAATACCTATATTCTTAAAAATTACCGCAAAATATTGAAGAGAAATATAAAATACTTTCTCTTCGAACTTTTTATAGAAACAGGGAAATTCAAAGAGAACATTGCAACAGAAATAACCAACCAGAGAGGAGGCTACACTTTGTTTATATAATTAAGCCTTGACAATTTAACACATTAAAAAATGTAAACAATGTGAGGTGATTTGAGAATGGGTATATAAAAGGGAATGAGAGAGAAACAGTCATTCAACAGGCACTTCTGACAATAAAAAAATAATAATATTGGAGAAAAGGCTTCATTACTACTAATGAAATTAGCATGTGGTTTATTTATGTTCAATATTCCTTAAAGAAGGAAAAGAAACAACAAAACCTTTGCGAATAACAGGAAATGCTTGACTAAGTGCTTTTTTTTTGTTGTTATTGCCGTATTTTGTTGACGGCTTTTAAAACTTAAACTCAGCTCATTCGAGCATAGACTTCACATAAAAATGCTGCCCAGAAAAAAAGTTAATGGCAACACATACTACACCAACAGTATGTATGTACATATCTATATGCTGAAATGGTTTTTTCATACAAAGTTTAAGGCAAACAAATAAAAACCAACAACTCCAAAAAAAAAAAAAAAACATTGACAAACTCCAGACACATGAGTAACTTGAAAAGTCATCTTCATTATCACCTTCATATGCCTCATCAGCACCACGAATGTATGCATGGATGTACATACATATGTTTTGCAGCAGTATTATAAACTGCTGAAAAAGCACAGCGAATTTTAAAAGTAAAAAAGAGAGAAAAAGAAATGAAAAATATAAAGCAAACAAGACAAAAACAAGCACTCACATGCAATACAATAGAACACAACACAAGAACAGACTAGAGAAGTTGTTTTTAGCCTATTTTGCTCTCTTGCGGTATTGACAAACGTCGAATGTCGGTTGTATCGTCGTCGCCAAATGGCTAAAATAACCATTAGCACGGTTTATTGTTGTGAAACATAGTTGTTGGAGACGAGTAGAAATAGTTCGTTAGATAAACAAACTTAAAGAATGGATATTGGGTGTATGTATGGAAGTTTAAAAGAGGCGTACAAATCATCATTAGTCAACGCCGGCTGTTCAATGACCCAAGTTAATTAAGGTATTTTACACCCATAAACTGTAATTTATCTTCAGAGTGTAGTAGTAAAAGAAAAGCTACTGCTGCCTCACAACACATTTGTTCAAATTGTAGGAAAAAGTTAAGAGGGCGGAATAGAAAGAAAATGGTCAACCTATAGGTTGAAGATCAATACCTATAGTTTTTCTTTTGAAAGTAAAGAAAGTCATGGGCATGTAATGTAACACACTTTTCTCTAAAAGATATTATGGATGCCACTGCGTATAACAATTCATAATTATAAAAATTTGTAACCTTCTACGGGTTTGCTAGTGAAATTGTGACGAATGATTCAAATTAATTTGAGATTTGGTGGCCATTATAATCAGGATTCTGAGATGATTACTGTTACCGCCAGAGTACGATAATTGATCTATCTTGCTTATAATCAGAAGAACAATAAAAAGAATTCCTCTAAGGATTTAAGTCTAAGTCTTTGAATAATGGCTCTAAACGCTTTGTCCTCTACGACAGCCCAAGCATTTGAAGAAATAAAGGAAAAAAAGGAGAGCTTAAAGCAAAGAATACAAGAAAATCATTTGCGAGCGAACAGTCAGTCAGTCAGTAAATATTACAAAATAAACAATAATAAAAGCGACAACAACAACGACAATAAATATTTACAAAAGAAACAAAACGTTGTTGGCAAAAAGGCAAAGCACGTCCCTGGCAATGTCTGTTGCCTGCATATGATGACGATGACTATGACGACGACGTTCATCAACATAAAAGCCGCCAACATAGAGTTCTACATAAACTGTAAGAAATATATGCTATATTTTAACAATAAAGAAAAAGGCTAACAACAACAGTAACAACAATAAGAAAACAACAAAAATCATTATCACCATTACTATGACAATGATCATCATCATCATTATCATCATCATTAGTTAGGCAAAGTAGACACCAAGCCAAACCAACCAGCCAGCCAGCCAGCCAGCCAACAAACTCCAGTCAAAGTACACAAAATAACAGACAGACTCATTACACTCAAGCCGACAGCAAGCAGAAGAAGCAGAAAAAAAGAACGCACGAATTCAAACCGTTTGTAATGGAAACGTAAAACTCATTTAAACTGTCAGTCATTCAAATGCTCTCAGCCAGTAATTCTAGTGCTTGGAAACCAAGAGCCTACCGGAAAATAACAGACTGAAAAAGCTTATGAACACAAATGAGCTAAAAAAAGAAACGTGGCTAAATTACTAATTGTTTAAAAAATGGATGTAAAACATTATTAAAAATATTTCTCTTAATAAAATATTTTTCGATAACTTTAATTTTTCCATAGAAAAAAATTTTGCTTAACAAATAATTGATTTTTCCGATAACTTTGAATCTACCAATAACTATAATTTTGTCAAATTTCGATAATTCAAATAATTCACTTTACAACCAATATCCGATAGAAATTTTTTCGATAACTTTTTTTTTTTTATAAATGTATATCGGATACATTTCTCCGATAACTTTATTTTTTATAAAAAAAATTGTAATGTGAAATTATAATTTTATAAAAATATATATTGCTATATATATGTATATTTCTTTGAAAACAAATCGATAACGATAATTTTTTATTAAATATTTTTCGATAACTAAAAATTTCCGTCATTAAGCAATTTCAAAACTTTGATTTTACTATCAAAAATAATTCGATAATTCAAATCTTGTTTAAATTATATATTTTGAAGCAATTTAGGTTAGGTCCAAACAAAGTCAATTAATATTTGCGCATTAATCGACCCATTTGGAATTTTTTATGTGTTTTATTTCAATTTCATTTAATTTGAGTTCATTTGATTTTAAACTTTTAAGACACAGAGGCAGGCAGACAGACAACAAAAATAAGTAGACATTTTTTTCAAGCATTTGCAAACAAATCAGCAATCCAAACTGCCAGCCTAGCCTGTAAAAGCAAGCAGGCATCAGCAACAGTCACAGAACATTTATTGTCCATTTAGTATTGTTTGTTGTTGTTTTGCGACCAACTCACAACTCCAATTGCCTAAACACAAGACGAGTGTATCCAACTGCAGCAGCAGCAGTAGTATGTTGTCTGATATTATAAGAGTTTCATTGAGTGTGTCTGGAAGAATTTTAAAAGCGAGTTGCCCGCCAAAGTTGCCAGCTACTAACTGCTGCACTAAATTTGTGACTCTTGTTTCGGTTGCTTAGCCGCTTTTCCTCTCCTCTCCTCTTTCATCTACATCTTCAGCACATCAGGAGCAAAGTTAAATTCATATAAACACGCAGCAATCTTATAGCATTTGATAGGGTAAACCATTTAAGGAACACCATTTAATCTCACATCTTTACCATGCTCAGTTCCGATTGTGAATATCCTACAGAACTAAGGTGGACAATCACAAGAGTTTATTGAATGTGCAAAATCATGAATGAGAATGTGCAGCCTTTTCAGTTGCCATTCTTGGAAGAAATTAAAGGAGTAGCAAAACTTTACAGAATTTGCAAAGTCATTAATTAAAATGTGCGGCCGTGCGTTATCAACTTTTAGGTTTGTGGTCTACGTTTTAGAAGCAATTGAGGCTATGTTTAGTCTAATATTTCTAAGCTTTTTCAGTTTAGGCCTCGGAAGTTTCACAGAACCGGACACTAGAATGTAAAACAATTCCCTTAATCGGTGTACCCTTTAAAAACCAAAGTCATACATACATTGAGAATATAACAGGAACCAACGCTTCAAACTTAATTTGTTATTGTTGTGTTTGAGTGTGTCATCCATCTGTAAATGCTTTAGAGTGTGTAGGTTTGTTCTGTTATTGCTGGCCTAACAGTCAGCCAGCTTTTGCTTACCACATATTGTTGCTCCGTGCAACACAGTAAGTATGTGTGTGTGTGTATGATATTAGTTCTACTACTACACGTACGTGTATTACAGTCAATACAGGCTGCAACAGTGTGAAGTAAGGTATGTATGGGGAGAGGATTTTTTTTGCTAATTTCAAAGCCTTACCCTGTCCGTTTTGTAAACCACAGTGTGTGTGTGTGAGTGCATATTTTCTGTTTTAATATTTTTTCGATTTTTTTTTTAAATTGCGTCAGGAATTTCACAAGTTGAGTGGTGTACCACTCAACCAATATACCCCTGGCCCATCAGCAGTAGTTTGTAGTGCCAGCTAGTAAAACCTCATATTATACTCGTCAACCAACAACATACGAACGCTTCACAAACGTATACATACGTAAAACCCTTAAAAAGAGAACAACGTAGAATGGTAAGCTAAGCAGATAGCAAAAGCTGTCTGTCAGCCAGCCAAGCAGTCAGCCATAGCCATAGCTAGCAAGCAAAAGCAGGCAGGCAGGCAGACAGTTACATTCATTCTGACCGTTTTGGCTTGGCATTCTCAGGCTCGTTGGCTGTTAGTGGTGATGAGTGTTGATGATGATGATGATGATTTTGGAAAAGAAAGAAGGCTTTTCGGTTTGTTTTGTTGCTGTTGCCTTTTCTGTCTCTATGCTTTATTTGTTTCTACGGGGGAGACTCTCAATTCAACACAACTCGTCGCAATTCTTTAACAACTTGGGTGTGTTCGTGTTCATACGCTTTGATTCTCTACTACAGCTAGCTACAGCACAGAGTAGTAAGGGTTTATAATCAAAGTGGGGTGGTGTGTGGAATTTTTTGCAGAAATTACATCTTGTTTTCGTTCAGTATTGTTTCGTCTTTTTTCTCCTCCCCATTTTGAAATATTGCCATGACTATAGAAATGGGCAATAGTTTCTGGTGGTTATTAAGTAAAAAAAAATAAGAACACAGTGAAACCGAACAAAAAGTTTTCGTTGTGGTGCAGCAGGACTCTTATAAAGCAGGAGAACGGAGTCCATGATGATGGTGAGAGTGTGGTGTCTCAAATTACAATTTTTCTTAATTAAATTATTAAGCGAGTTGGTTGCTCTCGCCTCACTCTTGTTATGCACAAGAGCTATAAAAACTTAAAGCACAAGAGAAATACTAAATGACCATACACGGCGTCCCTCAACAACAACAGCAAAACAAAAAAAAACAAGGAACATTTTTGCTTTTGGAAGCTCAGGTTTTACAAGTCCATACAGTACACATTCCTCACATTCCTTTAGTCGGTTCAATTTTAAAATGCGTAAATTACTTATAAAATTTCTGTACAAAATATGACTTAATCTCTCTGTTCTAATTATCCGTCAATCATATATTTAAAAAAATAAAACACAACTATTAATCATAAATATTCTACAAGAAATGTTCATCAATCATAGGAAGTATGCAAACAATATTCATCAATCGTACATTTTCCAAAGGCAATGTCTATTAATTTTGCATTGTCAAAGAAAAGTATCCTTCAATCATATATTTTCTTCCAATAAATTCAATCTATTACATATTTTCAATGGAAAATACCAATCAATCATGCAATTTCTACTCAGATTATGATTAATCTTCGTTTTTCTTTATAATACATATACAAATCATATACATGTTTTCATCCAATAAATACAAACAATCGGACATTTTATACAGAAAATTATTTGTCAATCATACATTTTATGTAAAAAATGTTCTATAGTTATACATTTTCTACAGAAGATAAATTTTCTTCAATCATACATTTTCGTGCAAACAATTTGATCAATCGTACATTTTTTGCAAAAAGTGTTCATCAATCAATCACTTACTATAAAAAGGGGCTACCAATCATACATTTTTTTTGGAAAAGTTCATGTAAATCATGTGTTGTGTTAAGAAAATATCCTTCAATCATATATTTTATACACAAAATGTCGGATAATCATGCATAAAAAGTTTAAAAGGCCAAAGTGGAGTAAGCAGAGCATATGTATCGTTGGTGTCTATACCAGCAGACCACAGAAGACGATGAAAACTATACTATAAACTGAAGAAAGGCGACCGAAAACTGATTGAAATGATTGATTCGTATCCTGAGCACAAATAGCCGAAAAATAGGAAAGAATGTAGGAGAATTTTTTCTCTTTATGAAAATAATAATTTTATACCAGTAACACCAGGATTTTCTCTCTCAAACCTCTCAAACATATACAATCTCCTCTCTCTAAGCCCTCTTTACCAACCTAGGCCCTACCACCTGCGTCCATATACCCTGTCACAACTAATTTAAATAAATTGGAAACAAAAAACAACAAGAAAGAAAAAACCATTTGGAATTTTACAGAATGAAATTGACCACAAAGAGTTTGTTGCTGTTGTTGGTTGACATTTTTTGTTTGTTCTTATTGTATCAAAATGGTATGTAAACTAAATTCAAAATCAATAATTCACAATAACTAGTAAACAGCCAACACAATAACAAAATATTTATTTACACCTACACATACATACACGCATTCATTAAAGAGCATAAAAATCTAGGTAATTTATATGTATGTATGTATGCGTTTATAACCCCCTCTTATATTGTTAATAGAGAGAGTATGTAAGGAGTTGTACGTACACGCATACGTAGGCAACCCACAGAAATATACATCAAAAAAATTGTTTTAATTTAAGAGAGTAACCATTCCATAAACAAATGTAAGGGAGACGGCCATTAGCTAATAACAACAATAAAAAAAACAGTAGAAAAAATGAGAAGAAAAAAACAAAATAATATAAAATCAATAAATAAAATCAAAAGCAATTGTTCAGTGATGCCAACTTATACATTTTCAAGCTAGATTTAGTTTTCTTAAAAGCAAAAAATTTTTATAATATGGTAACCGTCGAATGTTTCACTATCTCTTATTGAGGCTTGGACAATCTTTGATGTGGTGTACTCGCTCTCCAAATATTTAATGGACACTATACTGTCAGTAAACATGGGATTCGCTGTTTTTATAGTTCCCATTTCAGTTTGAATCGTATTCCAGCAACTGTATAATACAAGCGACAATCTAAGATTTGACTGTTCCGTAAAGATGCCTAATTCATATAGCCTCCAACGAGACAATTACTGAATAAATCGGTAACAAGATATGTTTAAAACACGACTTATAATATTATATAAACACTGGTTTGTCAAATGAAGACAAAGTTGACTAGGTTGGGCCCCACTTAGGTCAGCAGTTATTGTGGTACCACAATGAATATTCAAACCGGGGAACAAACATTCTTTAAAAGATACCAAATAAATCTTCCCAATCAGAAATCTTGATATTAGAGAGCTCGGTAAAGGATGTCAGAAACGTCCGTCTTTTTATGAGAGTAGAACACTGACACATGAGGTGAAAAACAGCCTTATCCTCCTCCTCAGAAATACAGTTTCTGCAGAATTTACATTGGCGGTATGTCAAGACTGTTAAGCGTGTCTACCAATGATACAGTTGCCCTTAAGAATCGCTATATAGTAATAACTGGCCACACGATTTAAGGATAGAAGTTAGTCGGTCCTCCTCTTATCCATACGTATCCAGCACAGTCTAACAATAAAAAAATATATGTGTGTGTTTTTGCTTCTTTATTGAGCATTTAGTTTGTTAATATGGCGTAATAAACTTAAAACCGTAATTTTTAAAATTGTTTCATTGTATTACAAGACTTGGCATCACTGCCATTACACACTTGTGTTCCAAAAAAAAAAGGAAAAACTGATGAGCGCAACCAATTGACAATCTATTACACCTTCTTCAAGGGAGAATAAAAGAGAGAGAATTTTCTTATTAAAGCCGTTATAATGATCAGTTGTAATTTGACGATTCTAACTAAATACAGAGAGCGAGGATTGGAGTTGAATATGAAGTTTTTTGTTATTGTTTTGCGTTTTTTGTTTGTTTTACCCGGTATTTGTTTTTTAAGTTTTCTTTTCCGCGTGTTTGTTTTCTGTTGTTGTTTTTTGTTCTTCTTCAAGTTTTAATTATTAATTTTGTTATTGTTTTCATTTTTAAGCACTTCTTTTGTTTTGTTTTCCTTTTATTATGAAGGCGTTGTTGAATGAATGGTTTTGGCTACACGTGTTTGGTATTCCGTTTTCTTTTTGATTTGTTTTTTAATTATTTTGTTATTGTTTTTGTTCCTTTTTATTATGCTTTCTTTTAGATTTAAAATAACTTTTAAAGCACATTTGAAATTAAAAAAAAATTCTTAAATTCACACTTCCAACGCTGATTGCAGTCAGCTTACAACTGAAATTGAAAATTCAGCAAAGCATAGTGAAGCGCATAAAGCTATACAGAGCGAGCAGCAATGCTGGAGCTCTGCTATAAATGCTAGTAAAAGCCTCTGACTGCTTGCCTGCCTGTTTGCTTGCTTGCTTGGCATGACGGCCCTGTGATAACCATATAATGACGAAGAGGACGATGTTTGTTGCTTGGTGCCTGCCTGCAGATGATGACGATGATGATGATGATGATGAAAAACTCACAAAAAAACCTCACATACTCACATAATAGCAACAAAATAAAAGCCAAAATAACAACAACAACAACTACAGCAACAGCAACAGCAGAGAAACAAAACAAATGTATTAAAAACGCTTTTTACTCTACCATTTCATTCTATGGTTGGATAGATGGATGGATGGATGGATGGATGGATGGATGGATGGATGGCTGGATGGCTGGCTGGATGATGATGGCAATGTTGTTGATGATGATGATGACGATGACGATTGTATGCACAAGCAAACAATGAATGTGTGTGTGTATATTTTTACTGCTAACGCTGGTATTTGCTGCTGCTACTGCTAACGAACATTGTCGCCTTTTGTATTTGATGTGTACTGGCCACTATACTACACTACACCACTCTATATACACACGCACACAACACACTCTTACTTTTATTTGTAATGCTCTTTGGCAAAAAAAACAGCCAACAACAATAACAAGCAAAACAGAAGAAAAAACAAAGTTCTTTATTTCTTTTGTTATTGTTATTATTGCTTTACGTTATTGTTGCTTTTCGTTTGTTATTTTCCACATGCTCTGGCTGTGGCTCTGCTCTTGAATAGGGTAGTGTAGTAGAGAGCAGTTGGTAGCCAGCCTGTATGTGTGTGTATTTTTTGTTGTTGCTTCAAATGGGGAGTATAAAATGTGTGTGTCTGTTGATGTGCGTTTTTTTTTCAAGTATAAAGAGTGTATTTGACACATAATGTTGGCTCTCCTGCTTTGCTATTGCTGTAGTTATTTTTTTTTTTTGCTTTGCAAACCTTCCTGCCAGCTTGCGGTAGTCGCTTAAAATATTAATCAGCCACTAACCGTCGCTCTTACGTAACTTTCTTTGAGAAAAGTTTACGCATAGACGTTTGGAGTTGGTTTAGCGCTAAACATCGGCAGAAAGGTCTACATCTACTCAACTGGATGATGGAGGAAATGGAGGCATAAACCTTAGATGTCTCATGGACGGTTGATGGAACTCAACATGATACGACGGATACAAAAAATACATTTGGTAGATGCCGGAAGAGAGTTTACATCTAATTTTGCTTAATTTTTACTGTAGGGGCTGTGAAGCTAATAGGTGTCTACGCCTTTGGGCTCCTGGACAGTGTCACAGACTAAATACTACCCGCTCGAAAATACTAAAGTAATAGGATATTTTTGATGACATCGGCTAACACGACATTGCACTATGATTTCTTAGAAAAGAGATCTTGATTGTGAGCCTAAATAGACTTTGTCCATCATACTATATAGCAACTCATTTTTAAAATTATGAAAAATCTCTACATCGTATGCCTTTCGAGCCACTATTATTGTCAGCCACTGTACCATGTGTTTATTTGTAGTTTTTGCGGCTGTTTTACTTGTCTGCTTGCCTGACTGACTGAATGCCTGCCTGCTTGGCTTGCCAGTGTTGCCTGGACGCTTTGCTTGCTTGAGTCACATACATACGCAAGTATGGTTGCCTAAATTACAACAATAACTACAACAAAAATTAATAAAAATAAAAAAGAAGCATGAGAGTATGAATGTGTAACTGTGTAGTTAGTGTTGTGTGCCTAACACAGCTTGTGGGCAAAATGACAGGCCAGACAAACAGACAGACGAGCGAACACGCGGCACATGGGCTTTTTCTGAAAACCAAACCGAACCGAACTGAACTCAACAGAACAGAATAGAACAGTACGAATGAATGCTTTTTAATTCAGAAAAAGCAAAACGAAAAACGGTATTAAAAAAAAACCTCCTCGTTTATCACCCATCCAATACACCGACGAACGAACGTACATACGTTTATGTCTCCTCAAACGTCGTCCTTATCGTCGGCATTGTATAGCTTATAGATGGATGGATGGTTTGTTAGTTGGATGACTGGCTTGGCAGGCTGGCTGGTTGTTTGGCTCATTTCTTTTTAGGTTTAAATGCTATGGCAGGAGCGAACACAAGGGCTGTTGATATTATTTGTTAGTGTAACACAAACAATAAAAGCAGGGATGATTGGAAAAGTCGAAATAAAAAGCAGCAGAAACTTATGGCAAAATTGCTGCTAATGGTTGGCTGACTGGCTGGCTGAATGACTCTGATTATGGCTGTAGCTATGGCTATGGCTGTATTCGTACAGGCTGCTTGTTATGACAAAGGGGGTCGGGCATACACATATATATACCTATACACTGGAAACAAAAACAAAAATACAAGCGCTGGCAAAGCAATCAGCGTTATATTGTCTGACAGCCAGCCAAGCCAGTCAGGCAGCCATATACTCAGGACACATATTGAACAGAACTCAACTCGAAGAAACTGGCGGGCAGCATGAACACAGTGGGACAGGGAAAACTTAAATTGCAAATGACAGTACATTTGCCAACAAACCAACCAACCAAACAGCCAGTCAGCCAACAACAATTTCAAGCCAGTAAATAGCAGCAGCAGCAGCTACAAAGAATCAAAAGGAAGATAAAAAGAACGAAAGCTTGGCACACAAACTAAAAGCATTTGAAAAAACTCTCTCAGCTCTCGACATCATCATCAACACAATCATCATTATAATCATTCATTCCATCATTTCAAAACAAATAAAGCTCTTGTGGAAACTTTGACAGGATATAGGAATAGGTATGACAATGGCAATACAAGGCAACATAGCCCCGAAAAGGAAATCATAAGGCTTACGTTTCACCGGCATTAAAGTTTGTATGGTGGAGGGGTTGATTAGAAATGCAGTCATGGTGTCGTCGTCGTCGTCGTCGCGCCACACACGCAGGGTAATACATATTTCATACAACATAGCAACTAAATTCACATACACAAACGCACACACACACATTATACGAGGTCGGTGGAGAAATTTATTAAAACCGATCAAGAAAGAGAGAGAGAGAGACATATCTTAGAGTCAGTTAATGTCAGAGATGAATCTTCCTTCAAAAAAAAAAAAACTATCATGGTCCAATAGCAATTTCAGTATCCACACTGTTCTAGAACGGTCACCCCTTGACCTGGAGATTCTCCATTCTTTACTATTCGCCACCCAAGCTACTTTAAAAAGCAAATACAATGAGAAGACACTTCGGAATATCCAGATATAAGCATATATATAGATATCACATAATCCTTTCGACCCTCGTTACTAATCATTCTGAATTACACACACGTCCGAACGTAAGCGACAGACATTCATGCTTAACTCCAGCTAGTTAATGACTATTAGGGGACCATAAAACTACTCCATAAGCTCGAACAGGACAATCATATACACACACAACATTTTTGTTGGTTTGGTTGGATGTGTGTGTGTGTGTTTTCCACAAAACGCTTGGTAAGAGTAACAAATTTTGTCCTGACATCTAAAAACCAGCATACCATGCTGCTCTGCTGGTTGTGCTAAAGAATCTACAACAAGTAGGCACACTAAAGCCAATGAGCCAAGGCACTCACAGTTAGCATACGACGAAAGGCATGGGAGGTAGGCAATGGCACATAGAGTAATCAACATTTGCCAAATCATACCACCAGAGTGATTTAAAAACCAACAACAATAAGAAGGAAAAAAACCCAACTCCTGTAACTAATCAAACTCACTGCAGCATGGCATACATTTTTAAATACATACACTCACATTACATATGTACATATAGAGACACACTTGTGTCGTTCTTCTCATACCTACTCATTTAAATGAAAAAAAAGAAAGAATCACACATGTATACAGCAGAGAACAATAACAACAATAGAAAAAAATGGAAACCCGAAGCCAAATAACACGACATGTACGAGTAGTAGTTTAAAGCAATTGACGCATAAAGGCAGTCCATGCAGTACTATTTCATTGTGATACACACACACACACGCACAGAAATTAGTGGCAGAAGAAAAAGTAGAGATCCCAGATTAGGGGGAATTTTTTAAGGATTTTTAGATTTTCTCTTCAAAAAAGTTTAGCGAAAATAGCTGATAGAAACGTTAGCAATTTTTAGAACAAGTCCAGAGTACTAATTTCATTGTGTAGGAATTTTTTTGTAGAATAAAACCTACATGACCATGTGAAGGTTCTCTCTGTGCAATGTTTATTGAGTAGTAAGAGTTCTCTTCTGATTTCACGGCCAGTCAGGCTGGAATCAAGTTCCATACAAATGTTAACTCAAGGTATGAGTACAATAGATGAGTATCCACAAAAGCCACCGCCGAAGAGGAAAGTCCAATTAAAAGTAGAGGGGACAAGTTAACAAAGAATAGAAAAAATGGATATGGATACATTAAACTGGAGATAACCTATCCTGTCGAGACCCTATCTTTTTTATAAAAGCGAGGAGCTCATAAATTAATGATGTCGACATATTGGTATTATATTGGTTAACAATCTGGCCACTTTGTTTTTTGTTGTTGCCTTCAATGAACTGAGACTTTCGGCTGTCGTCACTACCCATATGGCCGAAAGTGTGAGAGACACTGAACGAATGACTTGACATTTGAAACATTACAAATACATTTAGGTATTGTTGTTGTTTTTGTCGTTATTGTATTTCATTTTTTTTTTTTGCTTATTCTTACGACTACGGAGTCAAAAAACACCTAAAATACATTAAAATGCTACAAGATGAAAAACAAAACAATGACAATAACAACAATACTAACAATAATAATAATAATGCTGAAAGCTACAAAAATAACAACAATATTGGCACCTAAATTATCGAAATAGTTTCAAAGCATCGGTGTCAATAAGCATGAAATGAAACAAATTCCAGAGACATTTAAGAAAAACAACAAAAAACAAAAAGACACCAACAAAATGCTGACAAGATAAGCAGGCAGGCAGGCAGGCAGACAGAAAGACAGACAGACAAACTAAGCGAATCTGTGGAAGAATTGTCAAAACAAATGTAAAGAAAAGCAAGTAAGAGACAGTAGACGACGTACATTTGATGACAAGCAAATTTCAGAAGAAAAAAAACGAAAAGCCAGAGAAGGAAAAGAAAAATTGAAAAGCAGAAGAAGAAAAACAAAAAAAAAACACCACCACACATCAGCATGTTAAGCAAAGTCACATACGTATGTACACATATACACACTCATACAGTATATACATACATATTTTTATACCGCCTGTCACTAAAATGTTTACGCTTAAATAGAATTTAAAAAGGAGAGAGAGCGTGTTCAGCAGCTCCTCTTTCATAACAACAACAGCAATGATAATAGCAACAAATATTTGTAGCCAGCCTGGCAGCCAAATAAGTACACAAGACATCAACATGTCAAGTTAACCAACCCGCCAGCGAACCAGCCAGCTAGCCAACCAGTCAGTCAGCCAACAAGCAAGCATAAATACAATAACAAGCGTTAAACAATAACAATGTAAAAATTTTAAGCCGAACAACAACAACAAAGTAAAGAAAAAACACAACAAAGTACTAAAGTAAAGAAGAAGAAGCAGAAGTGCAAACACAACAGACACGAAACTGTTCAGCTAAAGGAAGCAGACGTTTACGACAGCCACAGCACACACACACCCACACCCACACACACATTCGTACGCTCATGTTTAGTCGTAAAATGAGTTTAATGTCGCAATACGAGCAGAGAGAAAGAACATTGAAAAGGAATCAACAACAAATTCTACAAGTAGCAGAAACAAAAACACACACACTCTCACTAAAAGTTGCACGAGAGAAAAGAGAAAGAAACTAAACGAAGTGAAAAGAATGCCAAGTTAGCACAGCGATTATTTCTATATGAGAATGTGTGAGTGAGGGTAAAAAAACGGCACAGGAAAGTGAGTGCTTTTCAAACTTTTATTTCGAAATCAAATTGTGTACTTTAATAAAAGGAAAGATTTCCAGATGACAATGCAACAAGTCCGAAATCTGATTGACACACACCATTGTGTAAATAGAAATTTTTATTTTAAACGATTCCAAAACCATGCGGGTGATGGATATTGTGGAAAAATGGGACGCTGCACATATCCCACTATACACAAATTATAGCCTAAGGTGTCCCTAATAAAACCCAATAAGTGGTATATTCCATATAATTTTGGAACTGGAGTTATTGGGCTTCAAATATACCCTATGTTAACAGTGCTTGTTCCAAGTCATCGACTCAAAAGTGCAATTCATCAACCAAAAAATGCAAGTCATCTACCAGAAAAGTGCAAGTCATCAACCAAAAAAAATGCAAGTCATATACCAAAAAACATGCAAGTCATCTACTAAAAAAATGCAAGTCATCAACCAAAAAAATGCAATTCATCAACCAAAAAAATGCAAGTCATCTACCAGAAAAATGCAAGTCACCAACCAAAAAAAATGCAAATCATATACCAAAAAACATGCAAGTCGTCTACTAAAAAAAAAATGCAAGTCATCTACCAAAAAAATGCAAGTCATCTACCAGAAAAATGCAAGTCATTAACAAAAAAAAAATGCAAGTCATCGACTCAAAAAGTGCCAGTCATCTACCAAAAAAATGCAATTCATCTACCAAAAAAAATGCAAGTCATCAACAAAAAAAAAATGCTATTCATCAACCAAAAAAATGCAAGTCATCTACCAGAAAAATGCAAGTCATCAACCAAAAAAAATGCAAGTCATATACAAAAAAACATGCAAGTCATCTACCAGAAAAATGCAAATCATCAACCAAAAAAAAATCCAAGTCATTGCCTCAAAAAGTGCAAGTCATATACCAAAGAAGTATAACTTGTGAAAAATACGACATTTTCTTAAGTATATATATATAAGTGGATATTAACTCAATGAGAATTATTAAAATGTTTAAGTTCATTTCCCCACAATTTAATTTTGGATCCTATTTAAACCAATTTATATGTAGTTCCGTCGCCTATATCTTCGGTCCCAAGTAAAGCTCGACCCTAAGGAAAACTGTTTTGGAATTCTTGATACTATGTCTATTCAGACCACTGGGTCCACTTGCCACACAAGTCCGTTTTTTAGCCGATTTATACAGAGCACAGATATTGGGCTTCAGGATGACGGATGATGGGACTTGCTGCACATACTGCACAATACACAAATTGTAGCCTAGGGTGTCCCAAATAAAACCCAATAAGTGGTATATCCCACATAATTTTGGAACTGGAGATATTGAGCTTCAAATATACCCTATGTTAACAGTGTCTGGGTAGGATGACGGATGGTGGATATTGTGGAAAAATGCGACTTGCTGCACATACTGCACAATACACAAATTGTAGCCTAAGGTGTCCCAAATAAAACCCAATAAGTGGTATATCACAAATAATTTTGGAACTAGAGATATTGAGCTTCAAATATATCCTATGTTAACAGTGTCTGGGAAGGGAAGGGATACACAAAAGATTGTTGAGTGGTTTAGAGCCCTTTTGTGGGATTAATTGGGAATCAGATTGTTTTGAGTACATAGCTGAGGAAACAGACTAAAACTTAAAACATTTGGGAAACCCTGGTTTTTCAAATGGATCCACAGTAATAATTGTATGCCATAGCATGACAAGCTTTTACATTTAAAATTACGTACGACGTAACAAACTTATGAGACAATCGTCAAACGAGAACAGTAAAACTACAAGAATGGAAATGGTAAAGGAAACAGAAGATATAAAGGCAAAGACAGAAGAACTCAACAGGACCATATGTTTGGGTTGGGGTTTGGGTTTTACACGCTTCATTTTTTTCCTTCTCTATGGATTTTTCTTTCGTTTTTTTGTTTTTTTTTTTGTGACTTTGAAGCATGAATAAAAGGAAGGAAACGACTTGAGTTGAATATTGTTGCTATAGTTTTTAGTGTTGTTGTTATGGTGTTGACGACTACAACAACAATGAAGAACAAAATGATGGTAACGATAATGATGATGATGATTATGATGATTTTAAAAAAACATTGTGTGGTGGTGCTTGCTTTTTTCTGTATATCTTGCGTGTGTGTCATTTAGTCAGTCAGTTATATGGGCAGCAGTTAAAAGCAATGAAAGAAAGCAATCAAGACACGTACATACATTCATGGGCTTATATTACTGTTTTAAAGCTTTCCTTGCTGCCTGCTTGCCTGCTATTCACTCACACAACAAGCCTGTCAGCCTGCCAAACAGCCAGCCAACCATTAAGCAATTGTTGTCGTCCGTCGTATAAAGCTTTAGTTTCGTATCGTGAATATCGAGTCGAGGATGTGTATACGTATGCTGGCAACACAACGCTGCTGAAGTTATTAATGCGATTCAAGGGTACTTTGAGTTATATGTGGAGAACAAAGCTGTTTGCATAAGAATCATGGGCAGAGAGACTTTTGTAATTTCAGTTTCTTGTACCCTGCTGCCTTTTATTTCCGTCTGTAGCTTTGCCAAAATGTCAAATCATAGGAAAAGTCCAACAACGTTCCTCATGTACATACGTACTTACACAGATTGTGAGACGCTTTGGGAAAAGAGTAGCGCAGGAGAAACAAAAAGAAAGGTTTGTGGGGAAACTCACACAAGCTGTTGCGCATCCCTTATGAAAATCTCAAGAAATGGTAAAAAAAATTTGCTAAGGGAAAGGGTAAATGGTTCTTCGGTCTAAGTTCCTTTCAAATATTTCTCTTTTTATATTTCTTTCTATTTAACAAATTCATTTTGGCTGGCACCTCTGCATAGCATTAAATTGCAGTCGCTGTGCTAGGCAGAAAAGTTATGAGTATTGTATTAAGGCTTGATAAGTTATCGTGCAACCGACAACGGCATTCTTAGCCCGCAAGAGGATGTTTGGTATAGGGCTT
This sequence comes from Sarcophaga rosellei, assembly GCA_930367235.1. Taxonomy (NCBI): domain Eukaryota; kingdom Metazoa; phylum Arthropoda; class Insecta; order Diptera; family Sarcophagidae; genus Sarcophaga; species Sarcophaga rosellei. The sequence goes on along the minus strand of OV884020.1, from coordinate 4,416,123 downwards.
TCGATATAAATGCCAAACAAAAAATTGTTCTGGATGAATCAATGAGCGCATATTCGTTAAGACTTTTTAAGGCAGAAGCTCATAGCATTGGAAGTGAAGTAATGTGACTGTAGCAAAATTAAAGGCACCCACAACTGTAATATATAATTTCGAATAGTCAAGTGACTCTTACAGCCATTCAATAGATCACAATCATCTGAAAATTGCTACGTAAGTTACAAGACTTTGGGTTTTTGGACATTAAGTTTACGAGGGTAATGAAATAACAGGCTATCTGGCGAAACGAGAGTCACATATTCCCTAAACAGCACTGAGCCTATCTGCGGGATTTCTTAGAACCGTAGGAAAGAAATATTTAGAGACTGAAAAGAGCTTGCATTTGTTGCTTCCCCTGTTTGAATTTGAAAAAAAACAGACATTTTACCAAATGGGTTCGGGCAAATGCCATAAACTAGCTGATTAAAAGCTTACGAATTGAAACTTTTTTGGCAAGAAAAGCCAAAAAAGAAAAACCATGGTGCTAGAAAATGATGAAAAAGCAAAATCAAAAGCATAAGAGAGTCAAATTGCCGCCTGATGGCTGTTAAAACTATACGTTGTTATTAAAGAACCCGATAATGATGATGAAGATGACGGCCAAGTATATGATGGTGATGGTGATGATGATGATGATGACGACGATGACTACGACGAATATTGAGTGAAGCAGCAGCAGCTTTTTTTTGTATTATTTTTCTGTATATTTTAGCTGGTGTGTATGGCAGTTTCATTTTTCTCGTTCTGTTTTTTTCTCGTTTTGTTTTGCAAATTGTGTGTATGACTCACTTAATGGCGGTTGGGTCTGGTCTGGCCTGGCCTGGCTTGTTTTGTTCTGGTCGTTGGAGGGTCGTTAAAATGATGGAATTGCAGCAGTTTGGTTTTTTGCTTTTGCCAGGCAGCAAGGCAGGCAGTTAGGCAGGCTGTTTCAATGGATAGCTGAATGGCTGTCTGGTTGGATGACGACTGTATGCTTGAATGAATGTTTGTTTACTTACAGCATAGTGTGTACTCATCAGGAGGAGAGCAGAGTATATGAATTTGTCAGAGTATATGCTAGGCCTGTGTGGCAGAAGTTAGACACACAAGTATTCCAGCAAAACAAAAAAAAACGTTAAAATACACACAGGGGTCATAAAACACAGTATAGTATGCCAACCAGCCAGCTTTTTTCCTGCGTTGCAATGCTGTTAAGCAAAAAATACCCCAAACTCAGAGCCAATAACCAAAGTCAGCCAACCAACCAAACAGCCAGCCTGCCAGCCAGTGTCATTAAAAACAAGGGAGTTGTAGCAGCATTGCAGCAATGATGGCTGGCTGGCTGGCTGGCTGACAACGGCGAGCATTATACCCAAATGTGGCAAAGAGCGTTCCACACAGCTAAGCTATGAAATGTTTGTATGTATGTCTGTCTCCATGTATACCAATGCGTTTGCCTGGCTTAATTCAGCTGTACATACATATATAAGTGCAGGCATAAACAATTTTTTCAAAAAAATTTGCAAATGAATCGAGCAAAAAAGAGGGAGAGTGAGTGAGAGAGAGTACGGGATGACCCATTCACGCTACGCCAACGTCAAATCAAACCAAACCACATGGCGTACACCACCAGTTCATATCACTGATTGTTGTTAAAATTTGCATTCAAATATAGCATGAATATCGTCATCGTCATCATCATCACCACCATCATCACCGTCATCATCATTATAACCTAACACGGGCTGTAACAACTACAAAAAACAACAACATTAAAACCCCAACAATACATAAAACAATCACAGCGACTCATTGGCAGCAGGCAAGCAGTGAGCAAAACGAAAGCAAAAAACCTATAATGGTGAGGCAGTAAAATTCGTAATCAACTATTCAGAGAAGCGTTGCTGTATCCAGCCACAGCAGAGAACAAATCTAACCAGGTTGATACAGCCTGTCTAGTTATTTATTCCCTAAAAAAAACAACAACAGCAACAACGAATATGTCAAAGAATATGCCCAGTAGGGCAATAGCGACTACATATTGAGCTAAGTAAGCAGGCAGGAACGACAACAGTTGTCATCCAGACTACCCTGAGAGCAATTACTGGGTATTATGTCAGCTCAAGACTGGTAGCATCTTTCAGGAAGGCATTTAGAAGGAAAAAAGAACGTCCTAGATGGGTGGCCTCGGGCACGGGTAGATTGGCGCGGAAAACCTAGTCCCGGCTCGATGAAGAGCGCATGACAAGTCCGCTTAAAATCCAAATAGAAACGCTTAGTATGGTTGTCGGGGACATTACGGAACTGGAGGAGAAGGCATTCCGCATCAATCCGGCGTAGAAAGTTATTACACAAATTTAGACAAGTTGACAAAACCGATCAAAGACAGCCCCTGTAGCGTGAAGCTGTATTTTTTTTTTTTAATTTCAGTTCGTTCGTGTTACTAAAAACCATATGGCTGGACACAATGTAGCCTGGGTCTGCTCGTAAAAAGCTGAGTAATAAAATATACATACATATGTATACGGGGATATGATATATATTTAACAACAACAATATTTAATATATTTTTATGTATATATTTAACAACAACAACATCAAGAAGAATCAACGACCACACCAAATAACCCCAGCAGTAGTGGTGATAGTCGTAGTAGTAGTATGAGAAAACTAAATATTATTTTTGGGCTGTTGAATATCCAGCCAAATGTTTAATGCATTGGAAGCAAATACTCTGTTTTTTTCTGAAATATAGTCGCATACGTATGGACACACATGTGAAAGAAGAAGAGAGAAACAACGTGGAAAAAAATTGTGGAAAAAATTATTATTGATATGCAGCGTAACAATAAGCTTTTAAATGCAGGCGGGCTGGCTGGTAGGCATACGCTTCTTTCTGATGTCAGCAAAATGTGGCAGTATAAACACACTCTTGTTATATTCACTGCCTTCTCCTTCTGTTCCTACTGCTCCTCTAGTAGTTTTGGTGGTCTGTTCAGTGTTAATATTTGCTAATGGTTTACGAGCATGTATTCAGTATATAATGCACACAAAATTTTGCCTTTATTTTGCCATACTTTAGTAGAACAAAAAAGCCTATGTAGCCTCCATTACACAGTTGTTGTTTTTGATAATATTTCCTAATCTATAAATTTCATACATCTACAGAATAATATCCACTGTTTCCACAACTGTAGGAAATATTGGCGAGGAAACTAATATAACTCATCGACCAAAATATGAAAGTCATCGACAAAAAAGTGCAAGTCATCGACCAAAAAATAAAAAAAAACAAGTCATTGATCAAAAAAATGCAGGTCATCGAAAAAAATATGCAAGTCATCAGCCAAAAAATGCAAATCATCGACTAAAAATATGCAAGTTATTAGCCAAAAGTATGCAAGTCATTGACAAAAAAAATGCAAGTCAAATTGGTGGACAATAATATGCAATAATTGTGACTTTCTCGAGGATATTGCTAACAGAATTAATCAAGCGCAAACAAACACTTCAATGAGTATGGCAACACAGACTTACGCAACAAGTTCTGTTTTTTTTTTTTATTAAATTTAGTGAACAGTCGATATTACTGTAAGGTTACAGCACGTGGTTGTAGTACCATATATAGAACACCCGAAGAAAGATTCAAAGATTTGTGAGCAAATTTTCCACATTTATTGGTCTCGATGGATTATAAATGACCAACTGTTTAATGTTTCTCATGTTTATATGGCAGAAATCTAATTTCGGACTACAGTGTAGACAAGGTTTAATCATGTTCTAGAACACTCGTGGAAGATAATGTGATAGCTATGCTTGAATGGAACCCACAGTGACATCGGTAACCCGAAATAGCTGGGTTCGTATTGTGCTTTGAATGGCTAAAGGAATATCTTGGAGTCAGATTAATTAATAGCTAATTGCTAGAAATTTATGGAACTTAAAATTTTAACTTGAAGAAAGTCTTTGTAAAATATAGATTAAATTTTATTGATTTATGAAACCCACTACGTATGTTTTCTTTTGATTCTTTTTTTTTGTTAACAACACTTGTTGATAATAAATTAAAAGATTTTTTCAAGATATATTGTATATCAAATCAATTACATCAGCGATTTGTTTTTGTTTTTATTATTGCTATTAATAATTGCATTTTAAAAATAACAAAAACAAACAATTGTTAAGAAATTAAAAAGAAAAGCGAGAGTAAAAAATAAGAGGAAAAATATTTATTTTGTTTGTTTTCGTTTGCCCATAAGAATGTTTATTTTGCAATTAATCTTTCAAATTCTCTAGACATTTACATATACACTTATATATTTTTTTTATTTTTATTAATTTTCCTTAAAAACGGAATATTAGATAAAATAAATTTTAAAATTTTCTATATTTGGTTTTTGTAAGAGAAAAAAAAAACAAAATGCGCCATTTTTTATTTTTCTTCGTAATGATTAAAATTTTCAAGATGAATAAAAGAACTTTCAAAGAATCACATTTTAAATATAATATTACAGTTCATTAACAATACACTTCTATGAAAGCGCTTTCCCTGTTCTAATCTTGCTCCTAAAGGTTAGAAATTTTTTTTCGCACATAAAATATACACAGAAATCTAAATGATGAATTAATAGCAGAACTAGGTCACTATGTTATCTCACTTCTTAAGTATGATTAATAAATGCAAGTGGCCATCGTATTGATAATAATCGAAAAGTGTATAAAAAATTAAATCAAAACCAATGCGCCTATTTAAACGCTTCAAATAAAACGTTTTATTAACACATGCTCAAAAGAATGCACAGGTTTATCAATCTGTATCTGTCACGTGATTTTTAATTTAACAACATTTTGGCTATGTATTCAAAAATAATAAATTATCGCTTCAATTCTGAAGTTAGTTAAGTAAGTTACATAGTTAGTATTAAAATTAAAACTAAAAAACAATTTTATATCCGTGTTTATGTTATTTTTGATTGTGTACTGTTTTTTTTCACAAATATTAGAAAAGAAGAATTTGTTCTTTTTGTAAATAAATTAAATTGACAATTTAAACATTCGATTCGCAGTAGAAATTTTTGTTGGCAAATTTTCAAAAGAACAAAGACCAGAGAGATAAGGCAAACGGACATGTAATAAAAATCGTTTAGAATCTGCAACGAATGTTGTAGATGGCTACTATGACACCTTAGAAACGAAATGCATAAACGTATTTCTGATTTGAGTAGTTTATTGAAGAGAAAACCTGGGTAAGTGAAGTACTAGTTAAACTTATACAGTGGAATCGCGTTAATTTCCAATAAAATAACAACTTTCATTCGGCAGTAAGTATAAAGGTACGACTTGAAACTTAAGGTTCAAAAGATATAGCTGACAAAACTGAAAGCCAAGCGATTAAGCAATTATTTATTTATTAACACACCAGATTCTTCGGTGGAAATGTAACCAACGGCCACCATTCATTACAATAATAGAATAGTACACTACCCTACTGGTCTACCAGGGCACCTTGTGTCATAAAGTATATTTTCCCTATTTGTTTAACATACTGTTCATACCTCTCCCCTTTGGGAGAGTTTGTTAATCTCTTAAATAAATAAGGCCACTCAATTATAAGCAATGTAGTATTAATTGGTATAGTGACACACTAGTTGATAAACACAGAATGCCTTTTTTTTATTAGTTTTTAGAAAGTTTGAACAACAAATGAATGCAAAATAAAAACAAATTCAAGATAATTTGAGACGGAAAAAGGAAATCAACAGTATAAACAGTATGAAAAACATTGCAGACAATCATATCCCATTAAAGAATACCCTAAAAAATAAAGTAACTTCAGAATATCTCGGTGGACTCAATGAGATCACCAATAAAAATAAAAAAAAATGATTTAAAACGATGCCAAGCCTTTGGAGATTAGCACAAAAATCGTAAAAAGCTTACTAATGGCCAAAAGATTCCATAAATATGAGTTGGCGAACCAACTCTTATTAATTATTAGAACGCTCCAGCAATGTTGTGGATTTTTACAGTTTTATCTTTAATTTAATTGTTCACAAAGGGAACAATTTCATTTTATGTTTTGTACTGCCTTGCACTAAACTACTGGATCATGGAATGATATGCAGCCAATGGAAGGAAATTTAGCTAAGCAGAAATTAGAACGTAAAGAGATCTGTAAAAGCGGAAAGACTTGGATGATTGGGACATATGTGTACTAAAAAAGAATAAACAAAGACAGTCTTTGAAAAAATATGCTGTCTCCCGTCAAATGAACTTTTAAGTGATATTTTTTCCTTCAAATCCTTATAATCATGTTATAAATAATGTATAAAATGGAAAAAAGGCAATTTTGTAACCAGAATTGAGTTACAAAATAGAATTCGAATCAGAAAAAATAAAAAAAAATCTATTTTAGTCAACGTTCCTTAAAATTTTTAGAAAGATAGTTTCTAACAAAGTTTAATAGAAATTTCCAGAATTAGGAAGGGGAACGTTTTCTTAAGAAATTCTTTAAAATCACAATATTTTGTACAAAAAATTTCAGTCTTAGATAGAAGATATAGAGAGATTGTTTCTTTGGACTTACCATGTTCATAAGGTGAAAAGGTGCCGGCATCTATATTTATATAAGGATCAATTTTTATGGAAGTCACATCCAGGCCACATTGTTTCAACAGTGTGCCAAAGGAGGATGCAATAACGCCTTTACCTACACCACTTATAACACCACCGGTTACTAAAATGTATTTCATTTTGATCACTACAACAACAAAAAATATATTAAACTATTATTACTATTAATGTATGCTTGTATATACACATTTATGTTTAAACGAACCTTTTTTTGTTACTTAAAAATGTTTCAAAATAATTTTTATTTATTTTAATTGTAGACGGACGCTTTTTTTTCTTTTCTTGCTTTTCTTTTTCAATAACTGGTCAATCTCTAGGCAAAAAGTAAAACAAAAACAATTGCTTGGTGTTGTAGTTGTTGTTATTATAAGAGACGTCTTCTCAATGAGATGCTATGCTAATTTAACTAGCCAAGCAAAGCAAAAAACACGCGGTTTGATTTTAATTTCTTATTGAATATTTGTTGCTCGGTGAAGGGGCCGTGGGGGTATAGTGCACTTTACTATAAATTTTATTAGCAACAACAAACTATTTTTTTAATTGCGCTGTTTTTATTATTTGTTTAGCAGCATTTGATAAGCTTGAAATTATTGAATTTTCCTTTTATATTTCCTCTATTCCTTTGTATATTGTCTTCTCTATTTTCCAGATTCTATTCATTTACACCGTTTTGTTGTTGTTATTTATTTATGTCTGTCACGTTTTTTTTACCACAATTCACTTTCTGTTACTTTCCTTGCTTTAGTATTTAGATTAATATTTCTTAATATTATAGACAAAATAACGTTTTATTTTTTAATATATTTAAGTTTTTTGTTTTAATTTAATTCTTGCAAAAATTATTTCACCGTCCACGTTATTTGCACCACAATACAACATTTGCACATGTTTAACTTGTACTTAGCGTTGCCAACTATTTAACAACTCTATAAACATATGTTGCGTTTTTTCCGCATATTACATAAACAAAAAACGCTAAATTCTTTAAAAAAATGCATTTCGAAAAGGCGTTTAATTCAAAGTTTTATTTAAATTCTTAAAAAAATGGAAAGGAAGAAAATTAGAGGGGAAAATACAGTTATCGCACTAGCCATATCAATGTCTCCCATTACGACTGTCTAGCAACTCTCATATACACTAGGTATGGTGTTAATTACTACCACCAAGTAAGCTGGTGCTTACTTCTTTAAAAATTCATTTCATTTTGTTCTGTTTTGTATTCTTCTCTTGAAGCACTTTATTATTATTGTGTATTGAATCACTTTATTTCGTATCGTTTTCGTTTTGGTTAAATATTAAATGCAACTGCCAATTCAATAAAAATAATTATAATAAAAAGTATATAAAAAATGCTTTTTAAATCAAATCGTAAAGCATAATAAAATAAATTAAAATATTAGTGCAACACTTGTCCTATCGTTGTTGCTCCCAGCATCTCTTACTTGGTAGCTTCTTGTTGTTCGAACAAAGGATACTTTTCCAAAACTTGAGTCCATTGCAATTTGCCGGTCGATAAATTCTTCACGACATCAATTACTTCATTGATGCCCACACGTACTTGTTTCATGCTGTTGCGATCCCTTAAAGTAACAGTATGAGGCTCTTTGAGTGTATCAAAATCAACGGTAATGCCAAAAGGTATGGCAATTTCATCGGTACGAGCATAGCGGCGACCAATAGAGCCACTGGAATCATCTACTTTGTGGGAAAGTTCAGCCTTAGTTAAGGCCTGCGACAATTGGCGTGTAAATGGTTGGAATTCAGCATTATTGGATAACGGTAATATGGAGCATTTTAAAGGAGCCACCACCGAAGGCAAGGTAAAGTAGCAACGTTGTTCATCACCATCACGGCAAAGGAAATTCTGTTCCAATAAAGCGTACATGATGCGGCCGATGCCAAAAGAAGGTTCTACTACACTGGGTATGATTTCCTCTACATGAACAGTTTTTGTCGAATGCTTGACGGATATAGTATCAGAAGTGAGTTTAAAACTGGAACCCTCATTTACATTAAGTGTATATTCCTTAGCTTCAGTTAATTGTTGTTCCACGGTTTTAATGTCATCTAATGAAAGCTTGCTGAGAGCATCAGTTATGGTTTTGGCATCCTTTTTGAAGGTTTTACCCAAGGCTTGTTTATTGGCTACAATTTCCGATACCTCTACGGTTTTGGGTGCAGGCAAACGTTTCTCAGCCACTAAACGTATACCAGTGGCCTGCATATGTTGGCTTAAATCATAGGCAGAACGATCAGCACATCCCACGCATTCTACCCAACCGTAACTGGTCAAACACTCAGCATCCCAACAATCACAAGCATAATGAGCCATTTCATTGCTCATATGCTGGCGGAAACGCAGACAATCGGGTTTAATGCCTATGGTCATTAAAAATTGATGAATTCTGGCCATATAATAACCCAAGGTTTCATTCGCTACTAGACCAGACTTGACAGCTTCGCCTATAGTGAACTTTTGAGCTGATTTGCCATCCATTTGATTGCAAGCTGAGTACAGAGTCATCACAGTATTGGCTACCAATTCAAATTTGGGATGATCTTTTAAGACGGGATCACAGAAATGTTCTATTTCAGCCATGGTAAACTCTCTTACACGAATTAAACCGGAACGTGGTGAAATCTCATTACGGAATGAATTACCTATTTGAGCTACTGCAAAAGGCAATTTGCCTTGATTGAATTCCAATAAACGTTTAAAGTTGACAAAGATACCCTGAGCAGTTTCAGGACGCAAGAAACCCTTCACCAAACCAGTAGGACCAATTTGGGTGGCAAACATGAGGTTAAACTCTATGGGTTCAGTCAAATCATTGCCTGTCAAAGGAGACTTGATATTGAATTTTTGTAATATGGCAGCCATTTCCTCCTTATTCATGCCATCCAATTTAATAACAATGTCCTCACATTCAGCTTTTAATTCCGCAGATGCAGTTTTCTCTTTGCTTAGCTTTTCCAAGGCATTCTTAATCAAATGATCTAAACGGAAACATTCACCAGTTTTTGTATCTTTTACCATTAAATCAGCAAATCTATCCACATGACCGGAGGCTTTCAGTACGGGCTCAGGTGTTAAAATGGAACAGTCTACCTCCAGCATTTGTTCTTCCAAACTGAAAAATTGACGCCATAAGGAAAGAATATTCGATTTAAGGGCACAGCCCATGGGACCAAAATCATATTGGCCGGTTATGCCACCATATATAGCAAAACTTTGATCGTAGAAAAAACGTCTCTTAAGCAAATCCTCCATTTTTGATCGATCAAAATTCACTACATTGGGTGTCAATTCCAATTCCTTATCCTCTAAAGCCTTTTTGCGCAATTTCAATTCGGCAACTGCCTTCTTAACATCAATTTCAGCAGCACCATTGGCTTTCAGTTCACGCACCAGGTTGCCTTGCTCCAAAACTAAAGCTCTCAAAGGAGCCAATTGCTCTTCCATTTCGGGTGTAGCCATACTCTTCAATTGCAATCTAACGTTTCTCTTGGTTTTCTTACTGCCCCACTTTTGTTCAGCTAAAGCTGTTTTATTTCTTATACTTAGATGCAAGGGTGATGCAAACGATCGTTGGATGATTTCACCACAAGTTTTATAGGAAAAATTTCGTTTTTGTTTTTCCTCTGCTGCTGCTGTGACTGCTACGCTGGCAATTGCTTGATATTTATGGGCTAATAACGGCTTTAAATATTGCAATTTCCAGGGAAGATTATAGAATTTATTTAACACCTGCAAAGACATTTAGTTTCTGTTATTATTTTTGCAATTTTTAAATTTACATCACAATTAAAAAAAGCCGGAAAATCGAGCAAAAAGATAGTTTTTGCCAAAAAGAAAATTTACCTTCACACATGTGAATAAGAGAAATGACAACTACTATAATGACGGTGTTACCAGATAGAAAAGCAGTGGAGTGAAATGAAAATGTCTCATATATATGTAAACAAAAGAGAGTATAGAAACAGGGATGGAAATTAAAATACATTAATATAAAGCGTGAAATATTCTTGCAATATGTATAAGGAATAAGTAATATAAAGAAGAAATAGCAAAAAGCTAAATAGTTCAGTTTAATTTTTAATAATTGCTGGTTATATTTTTACGCAACACGGATTTTTTTGTGTGAAGTAGACACCAGACTTTCGGCTCTGCGTTTAAAAAGTGGTGCCAAGTTTTAAAAACAATGCAGCTGTACAGCTGAAAATATTGTGAAATATACTGTTATAACGTTATAAAAGTATAACAGTATATTTCACAATATTTTCTTATAGAAGAAAACATAAACAAATTACACCACGTGTGGAAACTGAGTAATTTTTTTGCTTTTCTTTAATATAATTTTGTATATATAAACTTAAAAGAAAACATTAATTAACAAAAACCTTAAGTTTAAAATAATATGTCAGACTTACATCAGTTCAGTGATGCTGAAGAGGATGAAGAAACTCCTAAACCCTATAAGGTAGCGATACTTACTTGCTCCTCTTACTCCTGCAAGGTATTGAAGAAATAAAAAAAAAATTCTTTAAATTTTAGGAAAATCTCGTGAGTGATTTTAAAAAACTTACCGTAAAACATGTTATGTTCAAGGATTTGGAGGAAAAGCATGTAGACTCTAAAGACAATCTGCAAGAGAAGATTTTGAATCAAGAAGAAGACGACGACGGCGAAGAGGAGTATTACGATGATGATGAAGCCCAGGATTATGATGATAGCTATGACTATGAAGAAAACTATGCGGGTTATCAGAAACAAAACCACAATCAAATTTCTTTAAGCACAGGTGGAGGAAGTGGTGGTGGTGGGGGTTCTAATGCCGGCCAACGTTTAAACAGTTATCAGCCCAACGAAAAGCTTTTCACACGCTATTCGGCACGCATTAATGTAGAAAAATATGATCCCACCACAAATATGTCTGCTCAGGCGGCCAATCGTTTGGTAAATTTCGGTTCCAAACAGGATAACAAAGTGAAAATACGCGATAAACATGATCGTGCTACAGCCGAACAGGTTATGGATCCAAGAACACGCATGATTTTATTTAAACTTTTAAATAGAGGCTTAATACAAGAGATTAATGGCTGCATTTCTACAGGCAAAGAGGCCAATGTGTACCATGCCTTGGCCCGTGATACAGACGATGAGTTTGCCATTAAGATTTATAAGACTTCTATTTTGGTTTTCAAAGATCGCGATAAGTATGTCAGTGGTGAGTTTCGTTTTCGCCATGGCTATTGTAAATCGAATCCTCGTAAAATGGTGCGCACTTGGGCTGAAAAGGAAATGCGCAACTATTTGAGAATGTTCAACGCTGGTGTGCCCGTGCCAGAGCCAATTTTATTACGTTCACATGTTTTGGTCATGAGATTCTGTGGCAAAAATGGCTGGCCTTCACCTAAACTAAAAGATGTAGAGCTTACCACTTCCAAAGCCCGGGAACTGTATAGAGATTGTGTGGTTTTAATGTGGAAAATATACAACAAATGCCGTTTGGTTCACGCTGATTTATCGGAATTCAATATTCTAGTGCAAGATGGCCAATTAATTATCATTGATGTCTCCCAATCTGTGGAACATGATCATCCTCATGCTTTCGATTTCTTAAGAAAGGATTGCACTAATATTTCAGAATTTTTCCGGAAGAAATCCGTAGCCACCATGACCGTTAAGGAATTGTTTGATTTTATAACCGATCAAACCATAACGGAAGAAAATATGGAAGCCTGTTTAGAAAAAATATCGGAACAGATTGAAGATCGTGATTTTGAGGCGGTTACAGCTCAAGAAAAAATAGACGAGGCCGTGTGGCAGAATACTTTTATCCCCAAACGATTAGACGAAGTGCGTTACTTTGAGCGAGATGTAGACAAGGCGAAAAAGGGTGAAAAGGCCAACTTGATTTATGGTAAAATTACCGGCCTTAATGATCAATTGGAAGTGCAAAAAGAACCAGGTATTTTAAATAATCAAGAGGCAACAGAAAATGAAAAGAATAGCAAAGAAAATAAGGATTTGAAAACAGACAATGAGGATGAGAATGAAGACGAGGTTTCCGACTCCGACGAGGATGAAGACGACGAAGATACTAAATTTAAAAATTCTTCGCGACCCCGTGATGAGTCTCCCGATAGTAAAAAGGCACGCAAGAAGGCTGTTAAAGACGCCAAAGCAGAAAAACGGAAAGTGAAAATTAAGAAACATGTCAAGAAACGTAAAGAAAAGATGGGTAGCACGAACAAGAAGTGAAGCGTGAATTGTATTTAATTTTTAACTTTCTAAACCTTACCTTGTATATTAATTTTGTATGTGATTTCATTTCTAAAAGAACATTTTTTAAGCTACAACAAATTAATTTTTAAAATAAAAATTTTCCATGTAAAGATGAGTGAAGAATAAATTGGACAAATTGTCTCTAGAAAATGAAAGTCATCGATAAATTTACTATAGAAAATCGGAGTCATACATAAATTTACAAATTTAGGTCCTCAGGACCCACATACATATATATGGGACTGGCGTCACTCCTTTTCGCAAGGTGTGTAGTAACATGGGCAAGCCGGAGTCTAATGGACATATTCTGAGTCCTGCCATGGCGTGAAATATTAAGGACTCTTGATCAGAGTTTCCTTAATGGCTTTGGTGAGTTGACCTCTGCTAGAATTTCTAACATTAAGAGTGTCATCTCTGGAATTCTGCCTTTAATGATCGGAAAAAAACAAAAAAAAAACACGAAAGGATGTTCAAAAGCGAAGATAACATATTATTTTCATTTGCTTTATTTATACAAATATTTACATGCTTTGTAAAACTATCGTTTAAATTTATCACAGCTTTTATTTTATTTTTTTTTAGTAAAAAGAAAACGTAAAGAAAACTTTAAAATTAATTCGAGACCCAACCTGACTGCTTATTTACTAATAAATTATGAAGTAAAACCCTTTTACATGAAATGCAGAGACCCTAAGGTTATGGAATGTTGTCTTTTCTGTTTGAAATAAATAACAACAAAAATTTTAATATCCTGCTTATGTCTAATTCCGCCCTTATGTTTTACAACGCCTCCTTAAGCTAATGTATAATAAAGATCTGAATAAAACTAATAATAAAAATAAATACAAAAATTGCTGTTGTACGGTGACCTTTTCCAAATCTAAAAATCTCAATAGAACACGAGGATCACTGAAATGACAATAGATTTCACTGCAGTCCAAAGTTTCACGTCCATAGCCGAAAAGGGTTAAAACCAAAGCCACTACACTGTCACGCATGAAGCTGGTTTTCATGGATAATTTCATGAAATTAGGGATTTGGGGAGCAAAATCGAAACCATATATAGCCAAACCAATAAAACACGCTACAACCATAGGACCCACCACAGAACCGTTCTAAATAGGGAAAGAATAAAAAAAACGGAAAATTTGTAAAAAAAATAAAAGCTTTACACAAAAAAAAAACTCCTACCGTTACGCTAAATGTAGCACCGACGGTCAGGCCTAAGCCTTCGGCCACGAATGAGGTCATTAGACCTACTGCTACAAATAAGGCAAAACGCCACCATTGTGGTGGAAAGCCAGTCATCCAATAAATAATGCTTAGATACAAAACGTTGTATAATATCTAAAAAAAACACAAAACAAAACAAAAATGCTGTGATAAATTTGATTAATTTGTAGTCTTACAAAGTACGCTTGAATTTTTGTATTTAAAAGTAAATATAAATGTATACAGCCAATTTGTCAGGAGAAAAGATTGATTGAAATCTGCAAGAAGACTCTTCACTCTGTGTGGATTTTTTATGACAGAATAGGGCAAAATAGGGAGAATTGCTGCTTCTCCAGGCTTTTATAGACCTGGATGCATCGTTCAAGGACAGGATAGCTCGTCAAAGGGAATAGGAATCTATCGGGCGGAAATATTAACAGACAATTTTTTGTCGCGTTCAAATTCGGGTGAAAAATTTTGTGAAAAAAATTATTGGCGGTTCGATATTAAAAAAAAAATTATAAAATAATTTCGGAAGGGTGTAAAAATAATTTCTCGGTTGTACATTTGTGTAAGAAGATATTTTGTCGAATTTAAAAGCTTTAAACAAATCAAGTTTAACAGAAAAATGAATTAAAAATATACTTGTCGAACCTATCTTAATACTTTAAAATTTAAATTGAAAGAGAAATGATAAATACCTGTAGAGGCAAACGACTGGCGGTCATTGCCATATAATATGGTGTCAGGGTATACCAGTGATTAAAGGTTTCCTTTTTCATAATTTTAACTTCGGTAGGATCTGAATAAAACAAAGGAATTCAATTAAATACTGGGTTACGTATAAAAAATTTACATCACAACTTACATGTTAGTATGGGTATGGTTACCTGGGTATAGGCAATCACCAGCATGGCACTGATGCAAAATTTCAAATGGGCGAACATATATTTGCCCTCATTGCCCAAATTATAAAAGAGTAGACCTGCAAATGTCAGTTAAAAATAATTAAAATTAAACTTTTTCATGGTGAATAATCGAAGCAGATAAAGAAACGAAACTCACCAAAAAAGAAACCCACCATAACGTGATGTATCATCTGTATGATAATGGGTATGCGGGCTCTCAAGATGCGCAGAAACATAACACGAAACAGCACACAGAATTGTGTGAAACCGGAAGTGCGTTCATTTTCAGCTTTGGTTTTAAGGCTTTTTGCAAATGCTTTCATATGATCGAACAGCAACGTGGTACCACCGCTCAATAATGTATCACCCGTGGGAGTTTTAGTGAACAAAGAACTAAGGCCAGCTGATTTAATGGGTTCCGTGAAAAAAGTGGTAACTGCATGGCGAAAGACGTAAGAGTCATCGTTATAAGATGGCGTAATGTCGTCAGTATTGCTTTTAGCATTTGAGTTGTAAAGTGTAGAAAGAGACGTTGAGGTATAAATTAGTTTACCATTGTCGGTTAAAGAGCTTAAATTGTTCACCAGTTCGGCTTCTTCAAAATCGCACAATTCAATAACTATAAAAAGAGAGAAAAAGAGGAACAAAAGGATTTAAAAATTAATTTTCTGTCATCAGGTTCCTTTTCTTGTACTTACTGTAATCCGAAGGGGTATAATGCTTGGGACACTCCTTCTGGGCAAGTCTTAAAAATGACACCATAGCCTTAGGCAGTCCTTGATAAACACATTTACCTTCGGCCAATACAAAAACACTATCGAAATACTCAAATGTTGTAGCCGATGGCTGATGTATGGTACAAACTACGGTATGGCCCTGTTTGGCCAAACGACTCAATAGTTTGACACACTGTAAGGCGGTAACTTCATCCAAACCACTGGTGGGTTCATCTAAAAAGAATATCTTGGGATTGGCCACCAGCTCCAAAGCTATTGATAAACGTTTCCTTTCACCGCCACTCAATTTATTGGCCATTACCGTACGCCTGTGATTTAAATGGAGATTCTCCAATATGTCTGTTATCATTTGTTCCCGATTAAGGTCCCGAGATTTTTTTACCTTCAGATCACAGGCCAGACGCATTAGTTCCTCCACGGACAGCAAAGTTTGATGATGATCTTCTTGCGTAATGTAGCAAGAGTTTTTACGATCGATTTTTAAGTGTCCCGTAATGCCGTTGGTGCTGGAATGAGAAAAAAAATTAATTTTTTCTTTCAAATGTAGGGGAGAAAATGTTGCGTGTGGAAATAAAGAATATGAAAGGGCTGGGAAAGAACGAGGGTCAGAGAAAAAGTGAGAAATAGAATAGGATATAGTAACTATATGTTGGATTTAAACTAACCCAACAGATTCTGTCATACAATCACAGAGAAGGTATTCCATCGTCTGCAAGTTCTCTTAATCTCTTTATACCCTGTAGAAATCCTGATATCTTAATATCCTGTAAGGGAATGAGAGGACCAAAGGCTTTTAGCTACTTAGCATCCCTATCTATTCTCCCAGCGACTCTGCTTCATCTCCTGGTGAATCCTTAGTGGGAGCAGTTTGAAGGGTTCGGACGAGCAACCATTCCACCAATCGGGTGAGAACTCAATCTTGCCCGCAGAACAAACAGAGGTTAATCCAATCCAGTAGCAAAGCTCCTATACAGTCTAAATTTACACCAGACCGACCCAATAGCTATTTATTTACTTAATTGACGATTACGACAATATTATCATGACTATGATCAAGCTCTTCACACTCTCCATGTTGTGTGTGTTAATTTTATCAATAAGTGGCAGGGCCTACAGTTTAAAGACGTATCCCAACGAGAGATTTGAGAAGCTTTTCACCTGTCGATACCAAAATTTCAAAAGAAATCAATCAGTGAGAATCGAAAGTGTAACTTGTTAAGGGTCTGATTAAATTTGTATTAAAAAATATTGCTTGTCTATTTTGTGTATTACCAAAAATTAAATTCTTACCAATAACCAGATATAGCATTTAATAGACTACTTTTGCCGGCTCCTGATGGACCCATAATAGCAGATAATTGGCCATTACGAAAGCAACCACTTACACCTTTTAGTATTTGACGTTGGCCCACGACTTTAACTGAAAAAAAATTAATTAAATTCAGTAAGTAATTATTAATAATCTAATTTAAAAGATATATACAGTAGAACCATTTAATTAAGACTTAGAAATGAATGAATGGAATGTAATAACGAATGATTAAAAGGAAATTTGTATTCATAAAAAAAAAGAAATTTAATTAAATTATATCTGCTTACATAATTTATTACAAATAGGTTAATTAATTTAATTGTTCAGCAATTGATTGCTTACGATCTTCTAAACATGATCTTCAGTTCATTTGTATAAGGTTGAACAACTAAATTTTTAATGTATTTAAAGCAATTAAAGAAACTGGAATTATAATAACTTTTTTTTTGCAGTTTATGATCAGAATTAAAATTTCTAAAAAAGCAAAAAATTTCTCTTAATCAATCAATTAAATTAAAAGCAATAAATTTATTATAAAATCAAGAGTACAATCATCAAAACACACTTAAAATTCCTAGGCACGCCATTCTATATAATTTGTACTCCCTTGCTAAGAGAAAAAAAAAACAAAAATCAAGCATGACATATACCCACCATCCCCCTAACACACCCATACAACAATTCCAAAATAAATTGATGCAAAAACAAAGTGTAACAAAAACAATAATCGTAAAAATAAATATACAACCAGCAATAACAGAAACAGCAAATACAAGTGCTTGCTCTTATTATGAAATTAAAAAGTAAACAGAACGTGTAAAAATCAAGAGTAAATTATAGACACTAACAACAACGATTACAATGAATAAAAATCAAAAAACACAGACATATTGGCGTACTGAATACTAGTACCATACAGTGAAACAAACAAGTTAATGTACACACAACATACTTTTAATGAAAGAAACTTATGAATATTATTCTGTAGTTAATATCGTATATAAAGGTGACGAGGGTATGCCATAATGTAATGTATGTAAGAAAAATGATTACAATTACATGTTAGTAAGATTAAGAAATGAATTATAAGGTTTAGTTAAACTTAATTGATTCCTAATGTAATTTTGTTATTATATAACAAATTACTTAAGTTACTGCAGTGAGTAAGAGGAGAAACAATACCCACAAATATTGATGCAACACCCATAGTTACTTTCTAAAATAAAAACAAAAGCCCAAATTACCAATACTGTATTATTAAAAACAAAATATGCAGGGTACTAACACATATTAGTAAGGTAGTGTTGATAAAATGAGAGATTGTTGAGTTCAATGAACTAGTAATACACGTATAACGCATGTATTGACCCTCAGAAGGGATCATTAAGCAAATACTGGTTTTGTTTTATTGCGGTAAAATGTTTATTTTAAAAATGTTTCCTTTCAGAAACCATAGACCAAGAAATATTACAATATTTATAGCATATTAAGCAGACACTTTTATAACTTTTCTTTTTTTTTTTGTAAAGAACAACAGAAAAATATGCGTAATAAAAGAAAGAAAGAATTCAAGAAAAATAATAATTAATTATACTGAGTGAGGTATGTATGTATGTAGCATGTACCTGCTCTGTAATGAAATGGAATTGCATTTAATTTCCTTATTGCCAGCAATTTTAATAGATCTTTTGTTGAAAACTTAAGAACTCTTTAGGCTTTTTATAGATCTTTTGTCTTGTAATGGGCCATTTAAAGAAAATATGTGATTAATTAGAGGACTTTCCATTTGTGGTTTCGAAACAGCAAAATGTTGCAAAGCTGTTAACCACTTACTAATACGGATCGTAAGTACAAAAGAATCAACATTTTTACTGAAAACTGTGGTGATTCAAGCGTGGCTGCTTTTTTAGGAAAAGCAATAAAACTGTTAATAATATCAATACCATGGAATAACCCATATGGTGAATATTAAATAAATATTAAAGCTTTAGGGAATACTCATACATGGAATGTAATGCATATCCGTTATAGTTTTTTTCTTTTTTTTTTTGAACATTTAAATACAATAAAATGAAATAATATTTACAATAAAATTTTCTCACACTTATCAAGGCAACAACAACAGCAAGAGATTCTATTTATTTATTCTATACTAGTCTATTCAATTGTATTTATGTATTTAATATCGTAATTTAAAAATAAATAAAATCGTGCTCGCATTATTCGCTTAACTGGCTCCAAAATCAAATTTAATTGAAACATTGGCGCATGAACGATCTATTTACAACAAAAAAGACGTTAAAAATAAACAACAACCTGGTATATGTGGGATATATACATACGTTAATTAAAAATAATTTTTTATTTTTATTTTATTGTTAATAACTATGACTTGACTACTGTGTAAATTTTGTAATAACTTATACAATAGTGTGAGGCATTAAGGTTATTCAACAAAATTGTAAAGTTCTACGGAAAAAACTATAACTTAAGAGTGCATTTAGATTATATATAAAACATCAACTGAAATAAAACATCCACAAAATAATAATAATTTGAAAAAATAAAACTAACTCTATATGGTGTTCACCCTATAAGCGTTTGTTCAATCAATCTCAATGAGAAGAAACGTTTTTTTTATTGTAAATAATAATTATTCATTGATTTTAATTAACCAGACCTGTAACATGATCTTTTAAACTATAGATAAACAATCAGACAGCCAGACAACAACAAAATTAATTAATAAAAATATAAAAGTCCTATAAAAACAGCTGAAAAGTCAACTGATTTATTGATAATGCTTAACGAGGCACGAGATGATTTATTAAGTGACGACTGAAAACGTAAACTATTAGCATGTAAAGGAAGTGATAAAAATTTAATGGATTTAAAAATACTTTTAAAATGCAGATAAATTTAAATTCCGGTTGGAAACATGGTTTAATAGCTGTCAAAATATTAACGGATTATTACAACATCTTTTAATGGAATTTGACAAGCAGTTTTTGATCCTTGACTTTACGATTGGTATGGATATTCATTATCTGCCTTAAGGGGTTTTTTTTTCAATTCCCCAGTCAAATAATTTTTTGCAATACTTTGAGCATCATTGTTCATGGAGCTAATCTATTGTCGCTTGTTTAGTACAGGTCTAAGCTTAACCTGCCTGTCAAGTTCGCTGCAGCGCGACGATTGATGTTCTTCGTGTTTGACGCGGAGTCAAAGATTGCATTGGAAGTATTACTCCTTCAAGACTGTTGTGATTGCCGCCTATTGCCTTATTATTATAGACACGACTGTAGGCTTTCAATTTAAGTACGCATCAATTAAATGACCATAATCAAAAGATCAACGTACGTTTGAAGACTTTAAATTAATAACAAAACCAGTAGAAATTGAATTTTAATTTGAAGTCAGTCAACCGCCAACTGGGTTAAAAATGCTTTTTGAATTCGAAATGCAGATTAAAAAATGCAGGAATATTTTGAAAAATTCAAATTCAAATTTAATTTGAACATCATTTGACAGAATAATTCATAGCTGATGATTGAAAAGAAAAAAAATTCCATTTCATATAAAACTGTGGTCACGCATTAAAGTGACGTCAGGAATTATTTATGGGATATTGGTTAGGTACGCGAAGAGACTTGGCAAATAAGTTTTGCAGCGTTTGTAGAGCAGTTGAACAGGAAGAGAATTGTCCATCTTATTGGACAATGTTCGCTAAATTTGATTTAGCAAAACAGCCCTTCTCTCCTACCCCACACAATGTGTCTCATCAGATAGGTCAGGGACATTACGAGATAAATTCCTAATGCAAGTGCATTCATTAAAATTGCAATTTAGACGATAAAAAAATTATAAAAATACATTAAAATGTTTATTTAATTTCTGACAGATCATTAAAAAGGCTATGAGGTAAATAGAAAAAAAAATCTAATTTAATTTGGACGGGTTTTATTTACGAGCACACTATCACTTTTTTTTTATTATTGTTATTATTAAAAACATCGTTAAAATTAAAAACATTAAACAACAAATAATTAAAAAAATATTTTCAACGCATATAGTGTGTTACTATTAAAAACATTAAACAAAAAATAATTAAAAAAATATTTTCAAAGCAGATAGTATGTTACTAACGTTTAACCCTAAGGCATAATGACTATTGTACTCAATACACAATAGAGATTTATGAGTGAACATAAGTATGGGGAACAGCCCGCCAGAATTAATGCATTTGCTTGAACAAGTCTAGAACCAGATACGAAAATTACTTGTCGTTAAGGAAAATCAATTTCTTACTAGAATTCTATTTGTACTGCAAAACATTAAATTTCTCTTGTCTTTTTTGAAACAACATCACTTCACGTTGTTTCACTTATGATCATATTTGATCGTGTGGTAATATATTGTCATGTTGTTATTGCCAACCATCAAAACGAGTTGCAATTAAAGCAAAAACATCAACCATAAACAAATGAAGCAAGTAATCCACAGAGTGAGTGAGAGCGTGTGCGCGTGAAGCCGTTCAGTCTATAAAAACAACCGTTAGTCGGTATTGACCAAATTTGTAATACTGCGGTTGATGTTGAGATTATGAAATGCTGTGATTTGTGAGTTTTGCAACACGATTTTTCTGCGAACGTGTCTAAAACTGAAAACAAGTAATTTCTGGTTGCAAAATGTTCTTAAAATGGAAGTAACTAAAGCCAGAGATGACCATACGTAAGTACGAGTTTATTGCTCCAGTTGAAATAAAGTATGCCAGAATAGAACAGTTCAAAAGGTAAAAATATTATGACTCCCTTGGCAATTAATCTAAACAACAAAAAACTTTCGTGTCACTTCCTCTATTTTAATAAAAATTGCCAAATACTGGCTGCATCATTGAATTCTCAATTTTGAATGTCATCGTTGTTTACAAGCACTTCTTGACCACCCCCCCCAGACATAAATTTAGTCACTCTCATGGCTATCGATTACTGTTTAATATCATTGGCACGTCCGGTGCGTTGTTAGTGGCAATTAAATACATTAAGCAGATTAACAAGTTGCCAATAAAGTATATTCACATGGAAAATTGATATTTCCATAGTATCCATGCTTTGAAAATGAAAATCATAAAATAAACATTACACTGTCCAACAAAAATAATGTTGCAGTTCTCTTATTTTTGTCATCTAGAGGTGCTAGAGTACTATGATCATATGATCTGTTTTACTGTCTGACCTCCATCTATTATACATGGTATCCCTATAATGTCTCCGCCGACCTTGTTGCCATTTTCCCGGTTATTTTTCGATGTGTCAGAAAAGATAACGGCTGGACTAGTGCTTGATAAGCAACCTAGTGTTCCCTTCTGAGATAAATTTATGCCGCACAGGTTAAATTTTCTTGTCATTGAGGCGATTCTAATTCTGAATAATTCAATTCAACTCGGACAGAGGATACAAAATACTATCTGACAGTCGGATCGTCATTCGAGCATTCGGATCTAATAAGATTGACTGGATAATACAGTGAGACTGTCTGGTCAATCTGAATCAGTGGATACAGATGAGCTTTTAAAAAAGAGGACTTCTACAGAGCTTATAAGGTCAGAACCTGTCTGTGGAGTAGGAGAAGAAGTTTAGTAAGGTATACATAGGGAAAGGAAAAATGGAGAGAAGCGAAGATTCTTCTCAAGCCACATGTGTTTCGGGCAATTTAAACTTTTGTTATGTAATGATAATGAGAATATCGTTAATATCTTTACCCACACAAAAACACAACTCATTTACCTTAACAAGTCATAGATCATATAATTGAGCAACGACTTATTAGAAAATCCATTATCCATTCATTTTAATACTTTCAAATGCTTCAACTTTAATAAGATTATCAGTTTGAATAAAATATGAGCTGTAAGTCGATTAATATAATCAACGTCATACTGATTATAATTTAAATTTTTATACCGTGTATTATAGATTAATTTAATTAACAGTTTGGCTGGACTGAACAAATATTCCAGTACTAGAACGTGCTGTAGGTATTGCAACGTAATTCCCAGTAACGAGTGTTACGAGCAGAGTCATTTTGTAATAAAGCTTATTATTTCTTCAAAGAATTACAATTTACAATTATGAATATTGTAATGGGTTATCCATTTAGGGGGTTTCAAAATCGTCAAAGTGGCAAAGTGTGTTGTTTACGAATGTGCCTATAAACACATGGCTGGCAACCAAAAAATGGATTCATTACGGCAACATTAAGCGCAAGAAATCATACGGGATGGCGATACTGCCCCAAGGTAATGTATTTGATGGGATCAGAAGTGTTTGGATCCATTATTTGCTGAAAAAACTGAGACTGGCTATCACAGGAGGCCTGTACAAACAACAAATAATTCATTTGAAGCGTGTATTGACAGAAAAATATGAACGAATATGCAATTCTAATATGAATCCACCAGACGGATGATCCTTTAATGGAAATAATAATTATATTTAATTAAAATCGATTAGTTTTCAAAAACATTAAATATAAAAGCAAAACACAAGAAATTCAACTGATAATTATTGTTGAGTTGTACATAAGATTTGATGGATAGATAACCTATACCAATAGATTTGAGATTAGTCACGGTCAAGGTTAAATACATTCGCGTATGTAAACAACTTGTTAATCTGTATTTATTAATTAATGTGTCCGCATTTGTGATGTCTAGTCATCATATTGCATTAATATGCACCGGAAATAGAGCGAAACTAAGAATATTCAAACTATTCAAAACTGATGAAAGAAGGAGCGATATTGCTAGTGGCACAAAGGACGGACGTTGCAGTCAGGAAGTCATCTGATAGATCGAAATTCTTCTAAGGCCAAATGTTTTTCAGAAAATCTAAACTTTTATTGAGTAATTATAATAGGAGGTGTTTTGAAATTTTACAGGTGCAGTCTGAGGATACACACTTGAGGAAGCAACACTTGAAATAGGTTGCACCTCAAACTAAGAAGAAAACACCTGGGTGAGTATCAAATATTAGGCAGGGAGTTACATTTACTGACACCGAACAACATTCGGGAGTTTGTCAGGGCAATAGGATTGCAGGATATATTATAAGGATACACTATATAAATTGAGGGCAGTACATTAGATCGTAGGACACTAGTCCCTCTACACCTCCTTGATATTTTAAGCTGTAAAATTTAAGAAACTTCTTCTTCAATTTACATAAAATACATCTACTTTCAAAGGCATGTAAATGATTTATGTATATATATGTTTTAGTTACCATCTTAGAGTTAATTTATGTATGTTAAAATAAAATTGATTTACTCACCAATGTTCTTTCTCAACTCAACAGTATAATAAACATCTTGAAATTCAACATCCTTTGAGTCGTTTATAAACGATGACAACTCCATGATGGTTGTTGGTGATGTTAATAAATATAGCAACAGGAACAGTAGGTGAATATAAATACAACAAGATAATCCCTCTCTATTCTCTAACTGATGAGAATATTAAATGTACTTTTATGTTCTCTCTGCTGTAATAATTGTTTTTTTGTTTTTTTTTATTTTGAGGCTTGTTTTGATGTTTTCTGTGGTATTGTATTTATAGGAATTAGTTTTTTAAATACAAACGAATATTAGCGGCTTAATGCTTGACTTCACCTTTTAATTATTATTAATGGTTTTGTGTTATTGTTTTTATTGATAAAGGTTGCCCCCTTCTTACGTGTTTACAGTGTTAATATGCTTCATTAGCAAACATGAGACCGAAACATGTTTGCAACAGTAATAAATTACTGAAAGGAATGCAATTAAATCACAATTAAATTAAACTTTTGAAATTATAACTGAAAGTAAATAGAGAAGAACAATTAGAATTAAATTATTTAATTAGTATAATTATAAAAATTAATTATAAATCTGTAAATATTTATACATATACGTGAATCCTGCATACAACTATACTATAAATAATTAGATTATTGTTCATTAGCAACACGTGCAAGAAATTTGTTTGAAAAATTTTATGGAACTAAGTACATATGTATCTACAGATTTAGATACCTTTTTAGCTTGCTACAAAAGTTTTTCTAAAACATTTCCATCCACTCTAAAACGTTCTAATAGATTTTAGCCTCACTCAATGCAATAGTAAGGTTAGACATCAAGTGGTGCAAACAACAGACAACACTTCGTACAAAAGTGGTGAATTTGTCGGCTTGTTTGCCACTTCATTTGATCTTCCTGCAGACGTTAGATTAAATGTAGCCGTATCGGTATCTGGAAATAATCCAGCAACGTCTAGTGGTTAAGTATCTCAATAGTTTCACAACTGAAAGTAATTTTGGCGCTCTTTTTACAGCATTTTAGCCGATATCTCAACACTATCAGCTGTAGTACATTCTCGAATTGAAGTTGGTTTGCCCCGGTATACAAGAAACATTTTGTATGCCCACTAAAAATTAATTTAAGAGGGTTATGGTCGCGTGATCATCATTGCGTTTAATGGGCAACTGCAAAACGTGAAATTAATTGTTCAACAAACTCCTCTCCTTAATAAGGTCATGGAGCTTATGAACAGATATTGTTGGTATTACAGCTGGTCCTTGTGGGATCCTAGTAAATTATGCTGCCTAAAGAGACTGCCAATTTAAACTAATCTTTCCCTTTTATAATGGTGGTGGTTCGATTTAGAACTTCTTTTATCATCACTGGAGAAAAGACATTCAGAATGTCAGAATCACCGCTCGGCTGCTGATGTCACCAAAACAAACCTACATCATGCTTATGGGATTACGGATCACATGTTATGGTATTTCGCCCTCCTTGAAACACAGCACTTAGGAGCGGCTGAAAACAACTCTTGTGGACTTAACAGGGATATCAGAGAAAGTTTTTGTTTCTTTGCGAGGTGTAAACCAGCGGTTCACATGTTTCCAGAGTTAAGTGAAGTAGCCAGACTGAGACAAGTTTGATAAAAAAAATCAGGAGGAGTGGATGATTTCAGTACAATTTTTTAAATTTCTTGCTTGTCATGTTACATTAGTAAAAAGAAGAAGAAAAAACTGGATTTGTTAATAAAATTTTGTTTTTATTCAATTTTTTTAAATAAAAATAAAAAAGAAACAAAAACTTTCCAGAATATCGTTACGCTTACAGAACCCATTAAATAAGACGTAAATACTGTGGCTGTATAAGCCCTTCACTGATTTCACCGCTCAACACTGAGATTTGTAAGCCTAATGTAACGGAGCTGTGTTGTTGTTGGAAGTAAAATATAAAACAGAATAAACACAAAATTTTCATAAAAAACGTAGAAATAAAAAATAAAAAAAAATATAAAAACATTTCTTAGAAACAACAATTTGGAAACGAAATTAAATTAAAAAAAAAAAAAAAAATACGGAAATCGAAAACGGGAGTAAAAAACCACCAACAGCTGGGCACTAAACAACCAACCGGTATTGCCAGTCCCAAGCAGCCAATCAACCGAATATTCCCTCAGGTATTATTGTGTTAAAGTGATAATTTTCAAAATAGCTAATGTTTTAAATTAACTAAAGAATCTATTCTATACTCTTCCATTATATTTCTTTGCCTTTTTATTTTATTTTTCTTGAAATTTTTATTAATTGACTGTCGATAAAACAAGTTTTTGTCTTTTTTTCTAATTAGACGGTGTTGGATGACGTTTTTCAAAAAAGCGCAAGGGTTTTGCTACTAAAAAAATTTGTTTTAAAAATAGTTTTTAAGTGTTTAACCGCTCAAAAGCCGGTATTAATTTATTCACAAAATAAACAAAAAAAAAAGCAAAACAATATAAAAACAAAACATTTTAAATGTGAGACATAAAGTGATATATTTTGCATATTTTTGCATATTAGATCACAGCACATATCATCATAATTCATTGGTAGTTCTTATTAAAAAACCAAAGTTCATTTAATTTACTTTTCCTGTAAGTGTTGTCAATACGCGTATTAAAAAGAAGAACGGGCCCTGGCCTTCCTTGTAAGGTATTACTGTAAGGAATAGCCGCAAACAACTCTGAGGGTTTGACAGGGTCTCCGTTGTCTGTCGTTTGCATTCTTCCACAATAATCGATTAAGTATTATGGGACTTGGTTGGCCAAAGCGACATGCGTAAGTTCGTTACAATTCAGTTATCTCTATAAAACTATTGACTTTTCTTGAGGCATTCATTTTACCAAACATCCGAAGTTGTTGCTGCTCCTGTTTATATCAGCAGTGCCATGCACTGTCTCTCCATTACGTCTGCATGACTAAAGTTGAACCGTATTCTAAATTAACTACTACAAAGAGGGCTTTTTAGGCGTGATAAGAAGTGATCCTGTAATTTGTATCGCAACAGATCTCCTCTCATTATCAAGCAGGAGCTTCATAATGCAGTTTCTATTGAGGACGACAGTACATCAGAAGACAACCAAATTAGTTTGTCACAAAACTGCCGCGAGAGTCTCTCAATGATTATGAACACCAAACTGCTCAAAATTATTCATTTTGTAAACTCATCAGATTGAGTTTAGCGTTTTGAAATCGAGTCAAAATAACATACAATAGTTGGGGTCAATACTTGCGACGCGTTTTGATTGCACTTGTACCCAAGTAGAGGAGCGATCTAAGCCAACCAATCAACCATTCTTGTTTTAAAATTATCCTGAGTTTAGAGTGGCAAACCGCATATTTATTTGCTTAACAATTGAATTGAATTTATTTGGTTTTTAATTTGTGATACAAATTACTGTCACCTTTGCTTGGCTGAGTTATGCAATTAAAAAGAATTGAATTTATAATGCTTCTGAATATCCACTTGAATTTCATTTCATAAAACATTGTTTATTGAAGGGTTTATTTGTAAAAAAAAAGAAATACAAACAAATATTAACAAAACTGCGCATTTCGGAAAAAACGTTGAAGACTTTTATCGGGTCCAAAACACAATGCGATTCTAAACATAAAGAAAGAAAAATAAATCCTGACTCATAAAACTGAATGTTCTGCTACTTGTATGTATATTAAAATTGACCCTGAGTGCAGCTGGAGCACAGAATAAAAACTATTTATGTGTGTGCAATATTTTAATCTTTAAAATTTAAAAAGAAAATAAAAAAAAAAAAAATATACGGGAAGGCAACGTGCAAAGTATAAAGCTATGATTAGGAGGAATGTAAAAAAAAAAATTAGAAAAGTCACAGATTAATTGAATTGAAATTGGAAACTATGCAGTTTAATTAATCAAACTTCAACGTGATTAAAATGGAAAAGGAAAATTACTCGCTATCAGTTCTATTTTTCCAATAAAACGCATGAAAGTCAAGTCCCTGATAATGATTTTATATTTTTCACTAGTCGCCATAGTCTAGTAGGTAGTGTGTTCGCTTATTAGACGTAAAAGCCCGGGTTCGAGCCCCAGGCCAGACATCAAAACGAAATATGAAAAACAAATTATTTCTTCGTCGACTTCCTCAGCAGATTTCTGACAAAAACTTTGAGAGTAAATAAACCTGCCATGAAAAAGTTTCCCAAAATCTGTCGTTCGGAGTCGACGTTAAACTGTAGGTCCCGCCACTCAAGTATAAAAAAATTAAGGCACAGAGAAGCTAGGCCGTAATCCTGACTGAAGGATTGTAATGGCCAATTATGATTGTTTGTATGTATTTTCACTATTCAGCCTGTCTACTACCTAAAACGTCTAGTCAGTAGACCTATTATTCTAACGTCTCTCCTCTTTTTTGCGAACCCATTTGCTGGTGAGCACGATGGCAAACGCCACATCCTTGGAATGAGAACCTATTCTAGCAAGGAAATGAAGTAAGAAACTGTACTAGATAAAGCCAAGTAAGCTATGGTCTCCACTTATTACCCACATCCTAGTGATAGTATTTCCTCTATCTAGTTTTGACACATCCGTGAAAGTGGGCACTCCAATCCTGCTCCCTTAGAGATAATAAAGGACTTTCGTGGACTATTGAGTCAATGATTCCAAAAGTCCTATCCTTACCAAAAGAGGAAATACATTAAGAATACCAGAGTGATCGCTTGTGCTAATTCCGGCGGCTTGATTCCCTCAGATGAAGACGTTACCGGCCGCAAAGCAACTCTCCTATCCTTTTTTGAAAATGTTTCAGTTTTATTTCTCTCTATCCTAGCGGGCATTGCTTCGTGGAATTCGATTTTATTTTGGTTGTATATACGTTCAGCATCCATAAAGTAGAGAGAATTAGTCTTGTCCGTCTTGGGGACAGCTTTCGCATTCAGTAATGTTTGCCACATGAACGTTTAGGACCCGCTTTAGACCACTTTTATAACACATTATGGACATACGTATGTATGTATGTATGTAAATATGTTTCTACTTTAAAAAAATTGTTTAGAAACCAGCCTACTTAATGCTTCAAGGCCATTAGGAATCCCAGACCTGTCTAAAGTTAAAATGCTAGTCTGTCTGCTTTGGACGCCAATGGAAATTTATTGAAAATTTTGATTACAAAAACGCTATATTTATATAGCATGTGCAATTGAAGAAATAAAAGAAATAATTTAATTAAAAAAAATGTGCTTACCTTTGATTTTATTGGTTTTATACAAAATATTCCATTGCAAATTAAATTCATTTATTTATTATCAATTCATTTGTTCTTCTCCTTCGATTTCAATTAAAAACACCATAAAATATCAAACAATTCAAATTCTAAACACTTTATTTCTCATTTTTAATTGCAATTGTTAAGTTTTTCGCATAATTTCTTAAAATATTTTACAATTCCTTTATTTTTTTGTATGCTTTTATTACTTTTCCTTTTTTTCTTGTTTTACTGCCAACCTCTTACGCGTACCGTTAACAACTGTTTGTGAAAAAAACAAAATTTCAAATAAAAAGCACAGCCAGCAGACCAAACACATCATAATTCTATTCAATACAACTACCACAACAACACTGATTCAATACTGAAGGGGGGAAAAATCAAAACACTGCATATCAACAATGAACACATGTTACAAACATTCAATAAAAAGTGTAAACAAACCAGTTGTAGCACTGCAAAACATAAAGCAAAAACAAAAAACAAACAAAGGGGATCTTCGAAAGAGAGAACAAAAAAGAGATCATAACAAACAAGTCCAAATAAGAAACAACATTAATAAGACCAAGCACATGGTGTTTACAAACAACAGTGCTGCCGTTTTTTGTTATTTGTATGTAGATTTTTCTAGTTTTGGTTTATTCTTTTTGTTGTCAGAAAATGATATTTAATTAATTATTGCAAGTTGGTTGGTTGGAAGTTGTTGCGTGTGTGTGTGTGTGTGGTTACCAACAATGCTGATAAAATAAATATTTAAATTGTAACGGTATATATATAGTATACATATCAAACACCCTGTGTTGAAATATTAATACAGAAGCGCCATCCAATGAACAGTAGTAAAATGAGACATAAAAAGTACTCAACTTTAATTAAGGCTAGTGAAATAGTAATTCCCTCTGGAATTATTGAAACCCCGCCACTATTTTCTTATTTTAAAAGTTGGAAAAAAAGAGAAATAAAAAAATTAAACATTTTTTCAAAACAATTTGAATTATATTAGAGGGGAATAAATGAAATGCTTTTAAACCTGGATACAGGTCCACTTTTTCTTAATTTTTTGTTTGTTTTATTGTTTAAAAAAGAAATAACAAAAGTAATGCTATTTTTAAAAACAAATATTAACAAAAATTTCTAACACTAAATAAGTAAAAATGTCTTCTTTTCTTAAAGGAATTAAAAGTTATTCGTGAAAAAATAAGCATTTTTTTTTATTATTTTTCTTTTTTTGAGCATTCACGTGGTGAAATTTTGCAGGTGGTGGGAAGTTAATCAACCATTTCCTAACTTCTAATTCCTTACGTATTTGTTTGTGTTGTTAGTTGACTTATTTTCATTTCTTTAATACTAAAATCCATAGATGGGTGATAGTTAAAAACAATTTTTTTTAATTTCCATTAAAGTTTTGTTTATAAATACCACCCCATCCACGTTCTTAAAAATATTTTTTTTAAAATTATTTGAGGCAATTCAAATTGTAGTGAAATGTCTAAGTTTTTTTGTTTCTTCTTTTCAACAATTTAACAACTATAATATACGACAACACTGTTTAATACTTGAGCAATATGATTCCGTGTTACTGCTACTATTTGTTAAATGACTATAATCGTTCGTCTGCAAATATATAGAGAAAAATATAGTTGGGGAGGAGAGTAGTAAGTGGTATAAGTACAACATACAACAAGTTATTGGTTATAAATTAAATATTCGGCCGCTATAATAGGTGCTTGCTTAAGATACATACATATATAAGAAAATATTTCTGGGGCCCCTTAAGGTGAATGCAATATTCCCCAGAAATTCTCTAGTAACGGGTTATCCATTATTTTATTTTCATAAAGCTATGATTTCGAAGGAACTTTTATTTCACTGGCCATTAAGTACGGAATACAATGCTATTTAAATGACCGCTTCAGAATTGACTGCAGCAATAGATTGTTTTAAGGTAGTTTTCAATCACATTTTCCAACATATTAGGCGGAATCACGGCGAAAATGCAATAACTTTTCCACGATCACAGCCACAGATCGAACACCCCATAGTTGTAGATAGTTGGCCACAGGTGCTAATGTAGTCACGCGTTCTCTATTAAGTAAATGAAACATATCTGTTAATGGCAGTCTTGCCTGACCGGCGATTTTTAGACTAATTAAATGGATAACCCGTTACAAGAAAAAGAAACATTTCCAGAGAATAAAAGATTCACTTTCAATTTGTAATAAGGGGAGAATTTAAAAACAAATTAAAAAAGTGCATAATATAGTAATTGAATAATTTTTAATTCTCTAGGAACTCTAAAACATAGTTTATTGTTTCCAAGACACACACAAACGCTACTGGCCAATTGCTATCCTTTGGCAAGAAGCTTTTACCAGGAGACTGCTGACAGCGGGAATTTAAAAGACTATTCTAAACGACACTTTGCCAAAGACGCAAGCCCTGCAAACATCTTTGCCAAGGAAGGTAGGAGGAAGTACTAGGCTATTTTCATCACTTTGACTGAGAATCTGGCAGAATTTGTATACCATGGCGACGATTAACCGAAAAGAAAAGCTTGTGCATACACAATGTGCTGCTTTCTCAGCTATTTAATGGCATGCCATGAGCCTAAGGCCATTAAAGACATATCCGGAAGAATATTAGGAGTTGTAAGTTGGATATCCAAGAATGTTTGACTCAAATATTGAATGTCACTTCTATAGATAGTGAAATATGTATCAATCACCTTGATGTTCCATATTTCGCTCCCTTGAGTAGCGCGGACTTTATGTTAGGAAGTTATGTTGAATTCAAAAAGGTTTTGGGCGGCCAAACATTTGCTGTGATTTTGGGATACGGTTATCGATTCATTGATCCGAACCACCAGTCTTATGAGATTTTATTGCCGGTATAGCAAAACCAGTCGAGATACCTCAATTCGACTGCAGCCTAGAGTGAATAAATATTGGATTGTCGGGTTTAGCCCCAATATGAAGATTTGTAGCTCTGCCGAAGAAGCTATGTGCCGAAACCACAGTTTAGATTATTCAGACGCCTCTGCATACCCGAAGATAGTCTCTGCCGCTCGCCATTCTCTTTTTATGATTCTGTTTCGGACCATTTTAGGGCTACCAGAAAGTGAATGATGAGGTAAAATTTCTCATTGATTGAACATGCAGTATGTTATGGGTGAAGTTTTAGACACCCAACAAGCTTTAAAGAGTTGTGAGAGGCGAATACTGCTGCTGCGAGTTAGATAGTTAGCCAATCTCAAGGCTTAACTGATTTACTCTTCGAATGCAATTTGATTAATGTAACCTCTAGAAAGGATAATAATAAATTTAAATAATAGAATGCTGAAAAAGTAGATTTCAAAGCGTTTAGTAGTCTAAGTTTATAGTTTTTTTTTCCAAATAAAATTTTTAAATTTAGAGATTTTTGTTTTGTTTTCTTTTTTTCTTCTTTTGTTTTTCTATTGTTTTATAATATTGAATTTATGCTTTATTTTTAATTTTTAATAGTAATTTTTAGTTGTTTTTTTCTTTTTTAATCATTAATGATTGTTACTGTATTTTATTTAATACCAATAGTTTAAAAGGGACGTGTAAGGATAAGCTTTGCTTTGCATAAAAAGTGCAGTTTTTTTTTGCATTTCGAAAACTAATAATTTATATTCTAAACAATAGGAAGCATTAATTTTGGTGTTAAAAAAAAAAAAAAAAAAACGAAAAAAAAGAAACGGGTGGTGGTCCTGTAGGAAAAACATTGGCTTAGAAATCTAAATATGTATTGTTTTAAAGCATGTTTTTCTGTTATTGTTTTTGTTTGTTTCAGTTAAGTAACTATAATTAAATAAATTAAATTTCTTAATTTGTTTTTCTTTTTTAATAATTATTGTATTATAAGTTCTAAGCTGTAGTTGGTTGGCTTTGCTTGATTTTTACTGATAAAAGCCTTAAAGGCAGTAAAGAAAGAATGAAAAAAAAAATGGATTTAATTTTGCTTTTTTGTTTTCTTAATTTTCTTACTGGCTTTTGTTTACTAGCTTTACTAGTTAGTGTAGTAGGTAGGTAGGTATAGATGTTATCAATTTCTTGATTTGTTTTTCTATTTGCTTTTGTTATTAAATATTGGGCTAAAATTATTTCTTTCTTAAGACAGCTTAATTTACAAGACAAAAATTGTTTAAAATAAAAACAAATTAATTTACCCATTTGGCCAATACATCCTGTAATAAGAAAAATAATATTTTTAATCAAAAATTAACTCATACAATAAATAAAATCTAAATTAGTTAACTTACCTTAACGTCATCCATTTCTTCATCGGAGGAAGAGTGCGACAAGCCATTGTAGGTTTTGAATGTGACATTTTTCATGAAAGATTTTAATAAACTGGCACTCAATTGGCCAAATTTATAGGGTACCACCGGATCAAAGTCACCATGACATTGGAATATCTTTAAAAGAAAACAAATTTCATATTAAAATACTTTCCATCTTCATATAAAAACTTGTAATACTCACTGGAATATCAGCTGGATTTGTTTTAATACCCGGAAATTGTTTATGTAATGGCAACCAACACGATAGTGCCACCACACCAGCCAATGGTTTGTTGTACGTTAACGCTGAATACAATGCCAAGGCACCGCCTTGTGAAAAACCACCCAAAACAATACGTTCCGATGGTACACCCTTCTCAATTTCAGTATTGATCATGCTTTGTATGTTTAGTGAAGCTGACTTAATGCCTTCCTCGTCTTCGGGTCCCGAAATGTCTAAGGTTTTCAAATCAAACCATGATGGCATACGAAAACCAGCATTTAAAGTCACCGGTTGAGTGGGTGCTGTGGGGCATACAACTTTCATGCTGGGTGGTCTGATAGCTGCCAGAGCACTGCTCCAGCCGTGCCTAAGTAGCAAAGAAAAATGGAAATTATTTTCATTTACATTTTCTTTGTTGTAATAACCTTCCATAACAGCGTAGATATGCTGATTGGTTGCTGGAGCTACAGGGTTAAGCAAATTAAGAACTGGACGGCATGCAGATTAACAAGATCGCACAACCAGCAACACAACATCACCATTTGGTCTTATTGCATGAGAAGTTTCCAAAAATAAAGCAATTTCAGATTTTGACAATGTTGATTAGACATCAAGAGCATGAGATATAAATTCGATAGGCTCTTATGAAACTACCTTAACGACTGTGTGTTTACATTTACGAAATTATCGCTCAAAATCGGCGAAAAAGTAGTTGAAAACTATTTCAATGATCAACGACTTCTGTTTATTTACTGTTCTAGTCTCAACAACTGACAACAACCACCGTGGTTGTCGGAAAGATCAACAGTCGTTGTCTAAAATAGGGACTTCAGTCGGAAAGTTGAGGCTTTAGGCTTATAAATTCTACTAAGAATACAACGCTCTCAATTCTTCTGAAACTAGTTCTCTATGGCTAGGAAGAGGTTCCTGAGAAAAATTGTTCTAGATTGTTTAACGGCAAATGGCAAGAATTTCAAATTATTGCTAGTACGTTGAACTGTGGCCTACTGGCAATTAATTCCGTTTTAAACAGACTTCCTGAGAACTTGAAATTGATGTATTGTAACACCAAGATAGACAAAATTATTATTATCATCTAACCCGTCCTAATATGTCTTTATGACCACTCTCGAGTAGGGTACTCAGTAAGTAAGGTTGGGCGTTTCTTAGCAATTCAATGCCTTCAACCAAACTTTGTTTCCGTTACATTGCTTTGCCTCTAAGCATTTTCTACACATACACTCGAGAAACAAGGTCAATTTTGTTGGCAATACAATGACAAAATGAAAAACTAAAAAACCAACAAAAATAACAAATTCTATAGACATTTTTTTTTAGAAGAAAGCAAGCTAAAGATGAGCCGAAACAAAGGCAAGGGGAAGACAAAAACACAATAATTGATAAGTTAAAAAACGTACGTACTATCAAATCTAGTCAATAAACATGGACAATAAATTAGTGATAAGGCAGATACACACTGAAGTAATAAGAAAAAAACTAGGTTAAAAGAAAATTGGAACTTACCCAGTGTCACCCAGACCATGCATAAATATGAGCTGTAAGCGAAGAAGAAAAACATAGGGAATAAAGTACTGGAGAGTAGAAAACTAAGAAGAGCAACTTACCGTAGAAGTATGTTTGGCTGTAGCCTCTATAATTACAGGAGCAATCGACATGTTGTTGGTGGTGGCAATTAATATGATTAAGACGCAGAAGAGAAGTAATACAATTAAAGTTAGTTTATTGCAATTGTTATGGATAATTTGTTTTATTGGTTGAGGAATATTTATTGTTGCTGTTTGATGCCTCTATTGCTTATACAGGTACTGGCTGGAAAATCGCTTTCAACTGTGACTGCGACCGTTTGTCTTCTGTCTAATGGAACTGTAGGTAGAACCACCACAATCCGTTTGCTATTATAACAGAGAAACAAAAAAAGTAACAACAAAATAATGTTTATATAAATTATTAATTAAGTTATTAATTATGAATCTTTTTACGATGCAATTTACACCCTTAATTTATTATAATTAAAACATAAAATATTCGCAAAAGTATAAAAAATCGATTTATTTATTACAAATTTTTTTCCGGCACTTAATTTACACACGCCACCAGTGAGAGGGAGAGAGAAAGAGCCCTTATTACGTTGGCAGACTTTTTATTTCCCACTCAATTTTTCCCGTTATGAATTTACTTTTTTTCAATTTTAACACTTCTTACTAATAAATTATGAATTTTTCTTTTAAATATTTCACCTTTTTAATTCAGTTTTTATTTTTTAAAGAATTTTCTTTAAAATATTTTTACTTTCTTAACAAACGGTAGTTTTTTTCTGGCTGCGTTCGCAAAAAGTTTATTTTCACATCAGCTGTAAAAAGAGAGACGAAAAAGAGAGTAAAAAATCTATGATACAATAAAATTTGACATTGTGTGTTTCTAGTGTTGTAAAGTACTAAGATTTTAATAAAAATAAATTAATTTAAACACAAGGTTATTTATATATATCGTATAGCTGTTACTATACAATTCTTTTCAGTTTTTAAAGTAAAGTACAGTAAAGAACATATAATTTAATTCTTTCTTGTTACTTATGTAAACAATAAAAACGATTTTAAATTGCTTAATCAAATGTAAGCTTTTCTAGTGTTGCTAAGTATTTGGTTTTCTATAATAAAGCAGTGTTGCTTACAAATGTCTATTAACGGCCCGTATAAATTCTTAACACTTAACAACACTAAATTTACTAAAAAGGGTTTTAAAAGCTCTTATTTTACGTTATTTTCACCCTCTTTACAAAAAAAGTATTTTAAAAATAAATTAAAGCCTACAATATTACGGGAAAGAAAACTCACTGCGATGTTTGCTAAGACCAAGTGTAAAGAACAGAAATCAAAGAGGTTCTTTACTCCATTTGACTTCCTGACTGTTTACACCTTTTATATCCGTGCGATATTGGAATACAATTCTCATGCATGGCCCATTGTGCCTCGAAGTTTATATTGGAGCTACTCGATCGCGTACAAGGAGAACTGGTTATTAATGTCTGCAAAATACTGTACAGTATCGAATTGGATACAAGGTATCTCTTTGTGGCAGACTAGTCAGTCGAATGTGCATGGTTGTTGGTTGTATAAAAAAGGATGACTTGATAAATCAAAAGGGTATAGATTTCAAGCCTGTAGTTACTTTGCGAGTTGTACGATGGAATCACAAAGGCCTTGATAGTTAGGTTAGGTGAGGTGGAATTGGCAGCCGCCATAAAAAAGTGTAATAAAAAAACTAGCTCCTACAATAGCATTGTCAGCAAGTTGTGTTCATCCAACGCATAAGAATGTAGTGACCTGTAGCTTCTATGTTGGTCATCAACTGCTTAGACGATTCTCTTTCTCTAGTGCCATATAAAAATCCTGATCCTATGCAGTTAGTTATTGCAGGCATAGTGAATCTGTAAGTGATCCGGAAAGTGTACTCTATCAAATAAATTAAATAAAACTTACTTTTAAAATTTTTGTTTTGATTTCATGAAATATATTTTATTTTTATTTGGTTTTTTAGCATCAAATATTTTTTATATTTTTATCTTTTTTTCATTCTTTGACTCAGTAGTTTTTTTATTTTGTTTTTTTTTTTATTTTATTTTTTAAATTAAAATTCATAATATCCAATGCCTGGATTCATTTTTTTGCTCTGCTTTACAGGCTTTACCACGTTTAATTACTTTTTTTCAATATCTTTTTTTTTAATAAATTAATTCACATTTACAATATGTTTTACGTTTATTTTTATGTTTAATTTGTTGATTTTTAATGCTTAAGATTAAGCAAAAATTAAGCGATTTTCTTGCTGATTTTTTTTTTTGTTAAAAGTCTTTATAACATGTAATAAGAATTTGCTTTTATTTTTTTTTCAAATTTTTTTTTGTTAATTTTTAAATTGTATTTATTTTTGTTAATTTTTTGTTTTGTTTTTTGGTCATTTATTTTTAATAAATTTATTTTTTTGTTGGTAATTTTTTTGATTTTCTTTTAAAAATATTTTTATTTATTATTTTTTAAATTTAATTTCATAGTTTAGAAATATTTCTTCAATATTTTTTAATGATTTTTTTTTCATTTTAAAGATGAATTTCTGTTGAAAAAGGGCGGGTTTCTTTTTTATGTGAAAATGTATATTTTTTTTTTAATTTTATTTTATTTTAATTTATTATTTTAAATTTTTGTTTTAAAGCTTATTTTGAAACTTGTTGGCGCATGATATTTTTTTTTTTTTTTATTTGAAATATTTTGTTTATTTAATTATTTATTGTATATAAAACCAAATTTATAAATTATTTTTTAATTAAATTTCTTTTTTTTTTTAATTTTAAGCCATTTCTTGTGGTTATTTTTGTTCATGTTTTCATATAAAATTTGTGTGTATTTTTATTTTAATTTTTTTAATTTCATTTGAGACTACTTTAACAAAAATTTTTTAAAATTTTTTTTCTTTAATTTAGAATACCATAAAAATAGAGAGATAGAGTTAAAGAGTAGTTGCTTTGTACAAATTATAATTCTTTTTTATATTTAACAC
Source organism: Sarcophaga rosellei (assembly GCA_930367235.1). NCBI lineage: Eukaryota > Metazoa > Arthropoda > Insecta > Diptera > Sarcophagidae > Sarcophaga > Sarcophaga rosellei. Next base: position 4,377,306 of record OV884020.1, on the reverse strand, counting down.
TGTGCTACAAGAAAAGAAAAATATACAAAAAAATCTCTTTTTTCTGTTAACTTTTGTTACACAGTGTTTTAATTCTAAAACATAAATCATGTCTTTTGTTTTAAAGTAAATATTGAACTTCACATCCCGGAAACATATTCATTAGAAAGCTCGCAAAAATATGTGTATTAGCCCTTAAGGGTGCTATTACTATCGTCCACGAAGGTGTTTAACACATTAGTTAAGTCACTCCTTAAGAAACCAATATATACAGTTGTTGGGATCGTTGTAGACTGTCTGGGAAAAACCACAGCTATTCAAGGAAGATATACTGTCGTGGCACAGTCGATGTTAGACCGTTGAACTATAAAACAACAACTTGGTAGATTCTGGGATTTGAGCTCTAAAATGAAGGTGTACTGATGTACCCTATAGTACATTGGGAAGAAACTGAATGAACAATCCCCATCTCGAGAATTTATACAGTACAGTACAGTACAGTTTTGCATGTCTATGCATCGAAGGGACTTCGAGTCGGTCCCAACTATGGAAATAACGCTTAATATGGCTATTCAAGATGATACTGATATGCAGGAAATCTTTATTCATATAAAGGAGAATTTTAGGGCAGGTAACCCTATTACTTATTTCACTACTTTGGGACGTATTCTAAAGGTTTTGGGGAATGACGCCTTCCGCCTACAAGTTTTTATTCTTCAAACTTAAACTCTGTGGATTTGTTCAAAAGTTAAACTACATTTTCTTATTTAAGAGTGTGTGAGTCATTTAAGTGAAAAACAATTTTTGTAAGTTGAACTTACTTTAAGAGTTAAGAGTTTTTAAGGAAAGAGAGAGGAATTGGAACCGTTTCCTTATTTAATTTTTTTTTATTTATTTTTGTTTTGTTTCTTGACTAAGTTTGCTTGAAAGCCAAGCCTTCTAAAAGTTGTTTAAGCGTGAGATTTGTTTTTAGTTTAAAAGCTAAAGTATACTACTTAAGTTTATAACAATATTACTACTAGTAATTGTTTAAAGGTGAGACCAACTATTTTTAGTTTATAATATTAAAGCTCTAAGTCTAGTTTGCCTACAGTTTAAGACACTAACTTTTGCACAAAAAACAAAACCAGAGTTTAAGTTTGAAATGTTCAAGTTTGTGGAGAAGTTTTGAAAATATTTTTATGACTCTAGGGAATATGTTTCCTTTAGTATTTGACAGTTTTAGTCATAATATAATTAGATTTGTTTTCAATAATAATAGTAATCATAATAGTATTTAAACATAAAAATCTTTTTTGTTGTTGAAACTTAAAAACTAAAATCACAGAAATTAGAAATTTGATTTTTTTTATGCTTTTTTCATATTTGCAACTGAAATTTCTACAACAGGAACTAAATTTGTTTGAAAAAAACAAAAAAACAGAACAGAACAAAAAAATCTTTAGAAAAGCAAATTAACACAACGTGAGATCAAGCAAGAGGAACGCTCCTATCCCCTCTTACTCAACTCATGTAGTCAGTATCTTAGTTTCGTTTGTTTTGTGTATTAAACTTCAGTTTTAAATAGTTTAGAGAGCTTAGGGAGCGTTTAAAACAAAAAGAGAGAATAACTTAAAAATAATTTAATCCAATAACGGAATTATTCTATAATTAAACAGCGTGGCAAATGATCTTTTAAATACTCGAATAACTCCTGTGACGCGCCCGGACAATTGGTTAACTCCAATTCTTGTAGATGCCTTAGTTGTATGAGACTTGAGAGTCCCGAAGAGGTTAGCAGAGGACAGCCGGCCAGAGAGAGTACCTGTAGATTACGCATTGAGCATAGATGTTGTAGACCAAAGTCACGCACCTGGGAACACCAGCGCAAAAAGAGTGCCGTTAACGAAAGCATTGTAGAAATATAGCCCACACCAATATCGGTAATATGGACACATCTGTAAGGAGAGAGAGAGAAGAACATAGAAGGGAAGGCGATTAGTTAAATAGAAATAAGAAAGACTAGGAAATAGGGGTTTATAGCAATTGTTTCCCCTCCTCCTGCTTCCCATTTGATAACAAAGCACTTCACCTTACTACTATGATCATATGATCTATTGTACTCCCCTGAACCTTTATAGGTATACTGATGATGTTTCCTCGGTATGCTCAAAAAGTATGTTCCGATGATTCTTTCTCATCGTCAAAGAATTTTCATTTTGGGCGCTAGACAACCGAGTTATCAATCTCAGGATATATCTTGATGGTCTAAATGCGTGACTCAGATCTCCTGTTATTGTAATTTCCCAACACAAGATTTGATTGCCTTAACCCTTTCGCGATGGATGCCGTATATGTATATGCGGCAGTCACTTCACTACATCACAGTCGCTGACGTCGGGTAAATACGTCAGTTACTTATTGGTCCGCACAGACTGATGCCACGTACATATACACGGCAATCATTTACTGGTTCTCTTCCGTTTTCGTGAACGATGACGCCGATGTATGTATGTGGTAAGTCGCACAGTTGTGAAAAGTTACAAGAAGTGAACAAGGTGCGCCGTCACGAAAGGGTTAAATCCGCTGGGTTTAAGAAGAGTCTTTGCCTCTCCTTTAGATAGCGAATGACATTCGTTAAATGTCTTCTCAAAATTAAAATTATAGAAGGAAAGGCAATTAAATTAATTAATATACTTTCCCATAATCCTAGTAAATTATCATTTCACTAGTCCCGGGATTTCTATCTCTGATCTGACAAGCTTTAACGTGTATACAGGATGTGTTCACTTACCTATCCAATGTTAGCTCCTCCAGTTGATTTAAATCACAGGCAATATATTCTAATGATGCATCGGTTATACGTGGACACCAGGATAAATCTAAAGCTCTGAGTTTTTGTAAATTTTCCGCTATTAATTCGACACCATCGTCTGTTAATTTACTGCAACCCGATAGACTTAAAACCGTTAAATGTGGTAAAGAATGGACTAAAAATAAAGAAGAAGAAGAAGAAGAAGAAGAAAATGAAAAATTAATTTTTTTATTACAACAATAAAAATAAAAAACTTATTGTGTTGAAAACAATTCGCAATTGCCAACACAAACGAATTGAATTGCGATGCGATTGAAGTAAATCGATGATGATGATGACGGCACAATTTGTGGTCAACATCAACGGTTTGGGTTTGCTTTGGTTTGGGTTGTCATAAGGTTTCCCTGCTTTAACAACTTAAACTAATGCCCTATAAACATCGTTTTATTTTATTACACAAATAAAAAAAAAAAAAACATAAAAAAACAAAATGATTTGTAAAGATTAATTTAATCTTGATGTATACGCTCCCACTCATCTCCTCTGCACTTCCCTCTCTCAATACTCTACTCACTTTCATCTTTTTATTGGTTGTCACATACAAAGCTTTGGTTGTTGTTTTTTTTTTCTATTGATTTCTGTGTTACTTCCCATCACTCACTCACTCAATAGTATTTCGTTGCCAACAATGTTAAGACTATCATGGAGGAAAAGGGAGGAGGCATCCCCATGTACCCCACAGATTCTTAAACGTTTTTTATTACAAAACAAAATCAATTTTCAAAAGATTTTTCTAGTTCAATAGAACATTTTGTGGTTGAATTTATATTGTAGAGGTATAAAACCACTCACTCAGTCTAATATAGTCACCGTGATAGGTTTGCAGATTTACGAATGATGTCTGTTGTAATGAAATAGGAGTGCATTTGTATGTCTGTATGTATGTAGGTGCTAAGAAATCTTAAATTACGTTTACACTGCCTTACACACCTTCTCAGTAGTCACTTCCATAACCTCGAACTGTCTATTTGAAGACAATACATTTCGTAAACCCTTTTTTTTCTATATACCTTAGTATCGATTTCTATTCTCTGATATGTGATTGCCTTAACAATTCACTAAATTCTGTGGTACCTTCACTTCAAATCCTATCTACCCTTTTAAAGATGAAAGTAATGTTTGCCATTCATATTCCTAGAATTGTGGCTCTCCATAGGAACTAAATACCTTGATGGATAGTACCATTCCTTAAAGGTGCCTTCTAAAAAGAAAGCTTATCTGGAAGTAGAACACCATGGGGAGGATGTGAAAGGATTTCAGTTTGCTTCACATTTAGGAAAAGAGGCGTCCAGTTGTCTTTTAAGCTGCGATCGTACCGGTTCCCACCCAATGTATGAGGCTTTGGAGGCGGACAGTCTGAGGAAATTGTTGAATAAAATGTAAAGATTTGTCTCTATGGGCATATTGGTTGCCGTTTGGAGTACTCCTCAAATTTCAGATTCCTATAGAGATGGTAGTAAAAATGATGGCTTCAAGAAATTTTTTTAAGTTATTTGTAGGGAGGTTTGGTACTTTTTCACATCACCCTCGTAATTTTATATCAGTTTCATGTTAAGCCGCTTATTGTTTCTTGCTGTGGATTATGCCTATTTTTTCCAAACGGTAATACGAGCTTTTAAAAAAATTATTCAATAATTTAATATTTTGCAAAAAGAAAAAAAACAGGACTTAAAAGATTAAAAATGAGAGCAAAAAGTAATGTTTTTTACAATGTTTTAAAGCCTTTTAAATCCTATAACTAACACTCCTACACAGTATTTTTAAAAAACTTGCTAATGCTCTCTCTCTCTCTCAATGGGTTTCTTAATTTTTGCTAGACCCTATGGTTAAACTGAGAAAATAGAATTTTTTTTACTTTCGCCCACTCTTTAGTTTTATTAATACGCATACACTTTTAAAACCTAATAATCCTCTTAAAAAAAAACACCAACATCCACTACGATTTCACAACAACAAAATAAAACGAAAAACTATACAAATAAATAAAATTAACAACAACAACAACAACAAATGCTTTCAAAATAAATAACCAACAATGACGAAAATGGCCATGTTTGTAATCTTTAACCCTCTCTCTAGCTCCCTATGACAGATAGTCTCTTTTGCTATATGTATTCGCCTAACAGCGAAACATCTCGTAAACCTGAATTGCATGGTATGCGTATGAATGCAAAATAATTATTTATTTAACCGAAAAACTAACAAACAAACACACATCAATACAAACACTTGTACTTAAAAGGATATTTTCTCCCAAATCTAAAAAAACAGTGCCAGCCAGCCAGCCATTTTGCCCTTATTGCTGCAACAACATCTCAGGCTTAATGTGTGCCTGTTAATATGCATTGTGTTGCTACTCTACACACTGGATGGTTAATCTAAAATGAAATTTTTATCTTTATAGATGCCATATGTATGAGAGCATACATACATACATACATACGTCATGACTCATGAGTTTACTGCTGGTCTAGCGGATTGTGGGTAAGTGGGGCTGGATATATGTATGTGTACAGTAATGTAAAGGGTTACCAGGTTATTTACGCGAAGAAAGAGTCAAATAAAGTTTGATTTTTAAAGGAAAAGAAAGAAAGAAAAAATTTGAAAGAAAATGCCATTATAGCGCTAGAATTAATTATTCTCTGAATTAGTTGCAGCGCAGTCGATTCCTTTGAGGCAGTTTACATACACTTTTTTGCAATTATAGGTGCGATACAGATAACTTGGCGAATGTTGGTTTTCAAGTGATCCAACATTTGGGAATTATACATGTGGACTCGGAATTTGGCAGCTCAATTTTTTAATTTTTTTAAAAATAAACTTAACTATTTTAAAAGTTTATAATTTTCTTCTTTAAAACATAAACCAAAAATAGAGTTTATGCATTATAGGAAACAAAGATAAAAACTGTGGCAACTCTTTTAAATGTAAGAATATTTCCTTTTATTACACAAAAAATAAACGATTACTTTACTCTTCTCTTTTAAAGAGAATCTTGAATAGTTTAAAGAGCGTTGAAGCGTAAGTATTCATGTGTGTGTGTGGATTGGTGAGTGGTTGAGCAACTATTTGGTTAGCCTAAGGACTGCTGCTATAATGTTTATATATTTTGTCTATTGGAATCCTTTTTTATATCAATAACAAATATATGTACATGTGTGTTTGTCTACCTCGTTTTGGTATTACAAAGTATGCGTGTGTGTAAGTGTATGTTTGTTTGCTTTGCCTAGCGTTTGGTTAACTGCAGTGCCCCAGTTTGCATTAAGACAACATTTTAACAATGTGTGTGTGTGTCGTCTTCTTCGTAGACTTTATTTCTCTTTTATTTTAATACCATTTTTTATTGTTCTTGTAAGAAAGAAAGAAAAAAACTGTTTTATGGCTTTCTCTATCTGTTTTTGTTTTTCTTTTTCTCTTTTATAACTTTTGCAACATTTTATGTATTTTGTTATCGCATAGTGCTGGGGTCGGTTTTCAACATGTGTTAGAGTGTCTGTGCTTTAACAAACGAGTGTGTATGTATGTAGAGAAGAGGTCATAAGATGAAAATAAACCCACCAACTGAATCTATTATTTTTTTTCTTGTCTTGTTGTTGCTGTTGCCACATTTTTGCCTTGTTTTTTACTTAAAAAACTTTTGTTGGGCTTCTCACCAAAAACAAAAAAAAAACAAAAAAAGAATAAAAACTCAACAACATACAACCCAGATCAAATTGGTTCAATGCAGCACCCAGCGCTATAAACACTCTTATTAACACACACAAACACACCTACAGAGACTCTAAAACTTAAACCACAAAATATAGATTTAAATTACAAAAAACAGTACGTTAAATGAATAACAACAACAATAATAATAAATACTACAAAAAAAAAATTAAAGAAGAACTTAAAAACGCATTTCAACTGCATCAAATTAAAAAAGTTTGAATTTAAAATTAAATAAAAATACTTTTAGGGCATAATATTTAAAAAATAACAACAAAATTAAATAATTTTAAATTAATGAAATATTAACTTCAAAAAACATTAGTAATAAATTATCGATAACTTTTGCAAGAAAAATTTTTTCGATATACATAAGTATAATTTCGATAAAAATTTTAATAAAAAAATTATCCATAACTTTTGTGGAACAGGAAAATCATGAAATATCGTTTAAAATATTATGAAACTTTTTTTTGACAACAATAGAAAAAAACGATAACTTTTTGTAAAAAAAAAACGGGAAGAAAAATTGTAGAAATATCATTAAAACAACGTTCTATGTATTATAGAAAATCGATAACATACATTTGTTATCGACAATAACAAGTCATTGTTATCGGTAATACGCGTTCATTATTGATAAACAAATAAACAAATTTTCTTATCAATGCATGTTATTAATGAAATATTTATTATCGATAAAAAATTCTTTTCGTAGCGATTTATGACATACTATATATAATAGAAGTAAAATATATTTTCAATATAAAATACAATTACACTCTTCATTTCTGTTAAAAAACATATGCCATTTTTAATCGATAAATGGCAACAGTTATCGAAAATAAATGTATTTTCAATTTAATGTTTGAAGAAAATATATAAAATTGTTCGCTGTCGATTGCAAATATGTAACGATAACATTTTCATATATTTTTTCTCTGTTATCGATTTCATTTCAGCTAGATTTTCTGCTGACTGAAGGTTTTGTATATTATAGAAATTTTTTTCTAACCCGTAATTAGAATTTTAGGTCAAGTATATATGTATATATGTGTGTGTAAGTGTGAAATTCTTTATTATTAATAATGAATCCCTTTATTTTATTCTTTAATTTGTTACACTCAATACAAATATTTTTTCATTTCATTTGTAAGTAATTAAATACCACGCGGTCTTGCATTATCTTTCTCTCTCTCTCTCCCTAGCTTTTTACGCTTGTAATAGTTTTCATAATTGTTATGATTTTCTAAAAGAAAAACCGCAATTAATACAAAAACAAATATTAGCTAAGTGTACAACACACACACACACTTATACTGGGTTACGCGAGAGTTTCACACACATACACATAATACAATTCATGACGCCAGCCATATTAAAGAAAAAATCTCTTTATGACTCACGACGATTTATTAAAGACTCTCTCTCATATGGTGAGTAAGCATGTGTTTACGTGTATTTGTGTGTTTAAGTGGGGGAGTTTAAGCAACACTTAAGAGCGAGAGTTTTTGTTTTTGGTTTAACGAATAAAAATCTATAATGGAAGTTACTTAAGGCGCCGTTATTTGTTTGTTTTTTCCACTACAAATGAAAAACAAACACTGTAACACAGGAGAGTTATGATTAAGGGAAGTATAGCTTTTGAATAAAAATGTTAAAAATTGAAAGGGAAAATCTATTTATTTTTCTATTTTAGAAATAGATTTATTTACGGAAGCATACCTTCTCCTCTGTATGTATGTATGTATGTGTGTTGTTTGTTATTATAATCTAAGTTTAGTTGCTTATAGTCTCAGTGTTATTGCCAGAGTATTGATTAGATTGCGTTCAATTGTTTTTTTTATTTTTTCAGCAAAGAAAACCATGCATTGATTGTATTTCATTGCACAGATCTTGTAATTCATTATTAAGAAATGGAAAGACAAAAAAAAATTGCAAAACTGCTACAAATTGCGCATATTTAGTAAGTGTTTTAATTCAGTTCGTAAATCATTATCTTATCAGTCTTCAAATAGTCAAGTTTGTTATGCCTTAAGCTTAGATTATTTATTTCATTGATCTAGAAATTCAAAAAAAATAAAATACAAAACAAAAGTGTTGCAAAGTGTTTTCATATTGATGCTCAATTGTTACAATTTTATTTTGTGACCGACACTAACGGGTAAAATATTAGAAAATTGCAATTTTCTATGGTTTTCAAAGTAAAATTTACTCGTTTTTGCGATCACAAATTATAAAATTGTAATTAAAACCAACAAGTTTCAGTTAAAAATAAAATTCATTTCTAAAAGAGTGTACATTTGGAAAAAAACGAATTAAAATAAGAGATGTTTCTTGTCTTGAAAATAAAAAACGATTGGAAGAATGCAAGGAATGGTTAAAACGATTCATAAATTAAAAAAAACCAGAATTAGTTTATACAATCGGTTCTAAAGCGGCAATCTAAATTAAATCGCAACGTGGATATAATCTATTTCTTAATCAAATGCTCTAGATCAACTACACGAGATAATTCAGGACAATCTTTGTTTAGAGGTGCTATAGATAACTGGGATCATGTCATCTTTTGTACGGCTTTAAATCTATCCTGTACAGATCCCTAAAATTTCACTGCCAATCCAGTTGCCCGGATGAACTTTATGATGTTGCTTGGTGTCAGTCTGCTTATTTCTGATGCGTTCTGATAATTTATTCTGTTCATCAAAAAAATTATATATTGGGCTTAAGGAGATTCCTATTCTCTCAGCTATTCTCTGGCTACTCCTGACATATCTTCTCATTGTAATTATCCAACAAAAGTTGAAATTGTCGCAAACCTATTTGATTTGATAAGAGTGTCCGTTTGTTTCCATTTTCCCTTTCATCCAAGCATCACTTCGCACGCCACAAGAAGATTCTGTTCCTTTCAGCGGCATGGAAGCTTTTCTCCTGGCAAGTTTATCTGCCTGCTCATTTCGTAAATTCGAGATCCAGGAGAGAGTGCCCAACTGCTGCAGCTTGCCTAGACAATCCCATACAGCTCTGGAATTAATTCCAAATGAGCCGAATGCTTAGATAGAGTGATAATTTTTATTTTGCAGAGTTTAGTCAAAGATGACATGAAATGAGCGACCAAAAACCACCGCCAGTATCGTGGCTAGGTCTAGGCGTTGACAAATGAGGTGAACGATAGACTCCCCATTTTCTTTAAAGCCAAAGCTCCTGCAGAAGTCTTGCGAGGAACTACCAAGTTTATCTACATGTCTTCCAATGGAAGACAATAAGGAATCATAACGCAGACTCGAATATGTACATGCCTTCCTAGGATAACCAAGTCCGTCCAGGTTGGACCACGCATGGTTACAATAAATAAGGCTTTTGTTAGAGTGGAGCCTTGGCGATCACGACAACTGTGTACATTTTCTCTCTGTTCACCAGCTACTTGATCCATGTAGGCCTCGTTCCGTTTCCCTGATTATAACGTTATTCCTCTAGTGGAAATTACTTTTGCTCTCCTCAAAAACAAAAGCACATAGGTAATGTTGAAGAAGATAAGGGGAGATGACTAGATATCTAGTTAAGCACGATAAGCATACAGCGGGCAATAAATTTTGTATTCCATTTAACCTTTAGTTTTTTTTTGCAGCGAACTATGTTTGTACTCCATGATTTTGACCAATCATTAACCAGGTACGTTACAGAATTTAACTGGTCGTTGACAAGAAAGGTTTTCATTACTAAGTTTGACTCCCTTTCAGAGGCCTTTCATTGGGATATGCATGCTACTCGATGAGAGAAACAACCGAAATGGCTATGCAATGGCTCCCAACAGTGGTATGTATACTAAGGGATCCAAAATGTTTCATGGAGTTGCAGTAAAGATCTCCAAGGAGTAAGGCTGCTCCGAAGTGCTAGTAGAGCGGACTTTGCTTTCAAATAAAATAAAAAAGCCTGAAGACAATGCCGGTAGCAGTTACAGGTCACTATGCTTGCAATAAGCTCTTGTACACGATGGTCTCATCCTACGCCTAAGTATTTGTAGTACAGACTACTGCACGTATCTACGAAGGGTGAACATTTCTTCATACGTAATATGAGAAGGGAGCGGGCTGGTATTCGGCAATCGAACGACTTAGGTGACTCTGTACTTATATTTCGGCAGGATTTTTATTAGATGAAACCACAAAGAGAGCGTTTAGAAAATCAGTGAATCAATCGATGCACGTAATTGGTCATTACAATCTATTAGTCAGGATTACAACCTAGCTTCCCACATCATCTATGTTGTCTGTCTTCATTTCATCCATGAGTGGCGGGACCTGCAGTTTAGCGTAGACTTCGAAAGAAATATGTATGATGAAACTTTTCATCGAAATCTACTCGCAGACTTTTTGTCAGAAATCTACTGAAAGGAACTTGCCAAAGAGATATTTTTTCATATTTCAATAAATTTATTGGTTTTACCCCCAGAATCTCTACAAATTATTGACACACACGCTGTGAATAGCACCATTCTAAGCGTGCTTAATGAACTCTTTAATTGCTTGATTTAAATTAAATTCTCTATTAACATTACGTATACGCCTACGGATATAAAAAAAAAATTCCTTCAAAATCTGAATGAATGAAATTTTTGTTTTTGTAATTTTCTCATCATATGTTTGAAATTTTAAATAGATTTGTAATGTCTATTGTTACACTAGGTTTAGGTTTGAAAAAAAAAACAAAAAAATTGTCAAACGAAATCAAATTGTTTCAAATCATTTTCAAATTCAAAATACATTCACATATGTATGTACGTTGGCTGGGTGACGGGCTGTTGGCTTAATGCCATATGCTAAACGAAACGAGACGATGGGTATTATAATGAACGAAAAAAGATGAAAAACAATTGAATTGAAATAGAAATAGAAAAACGACAACGACACTTTATTAGATTGTAAAACGGTGTGGTTTTCTTCTTCTTCTATTCCTTGGCTATTGTAGCATATTTTTGGCAGCAGCAGCAATCCACCACCACCATCACCAACACCACCTTTTTTGGCCAAATCATGGCCTTTAAATTGTTATTATTGGCCAAATATTTGAACATGAAAAATCAATGAATGAATCAATAGTCATCGTAGTCGTTGTCAGTTCGCTCGTTTGAAATTTTTGGATAAAGGAATTGTTGAAACAGCTTTAGGGCAGATTGTTTAATAGAATTTCTCAAAGAAAGAAAAATCAAATAAAAAGGTAATAGAATTGGCCAAAGAGGAGGATAAAAACCCGTAAGGTAACAAAAAAAGAACAATTTAAATAAAAATGTAAATCGGGCGTATGATTAATATTAATTAAGTCTAAATATAACACATACTCAATTGAGGTTTTTTTTTGTAGAAAATAGTCCACAAACACTACTCCCACTTTACCACCCCCCCACAATATTTTTTTCTTAATTCCAATGCAATGCACTGCATGAATAGGGAGCATCCCCTGAATGTCAGCTTAAAAAAATTCTTATTTAGTGCACAATACTATCAATAAAACACTGCTTTCCCAATATTTTATTAAGCAGTGTTAAGTTGTGTTTACTGTTAATGAGAGAGAGAAAGAGAGAGTCATGCAGTAACACTCACTTATTAATTAAAAAAACAAGTTTCCTTTGTTAAAACAATACATTTCCTTCAGTTTATAATTGCATTTTACTTTACAAACACTGTTTTGATCATATTATGCATCTCTGTTCAATATTAATCAATGAGAGAATCATAAAAGTTTCTCTCATTTATGTACAGACAGTATGAATGTAAGGAAATTGTTTATGGTTTGTCCACAAAAAGGAAGAGTTGCTACACACTAATTTCTTACAAGTAAAAAGTAAATTTCTTCTAGTGTACAACTACAATTTAATGTTACCAGCAAACGACAATACTGTTATAATCCTAATCTCTGCCTACTATTAAAAATACGTATGAAATTCTTTATTATTTTCTCTCTTACTTTAAACATATACAATCTTATCAAGTAAATATGGACCTTTATCGAGTTTAACATCAAAAACAGTGTTGCAAACGTTTTTATATTGAGATAAACAATATGAAATGGGATATGAAATGAAAGTATTTGTGATCTTTATTAAAAAAAAATAGTAAATAAATAAATTTCTAACTACTAAGAAAAGCTAAAACAATTTGTTTTTAAAATTAAATTCTTGTTTTCTTTTTTCAAATATTTGATTTATAAAATGTTTTGTTTAGCGTAAGTGCATTTTAATGTTGATATAAATTACCGCATGTCATTAAAAATGACATTTTTAATTATTATGAAAATATCATGTATGAGTAAAAAAAAAAGAAAATTCATACATACTTAAAACAGGGTAATAAAACAAACATATGATTAAATAAAAACTAATAAATCGCTTTGTTTGATTCTCCGCACCCTGTTATACAAACTGACATTTTAATCATATCATCACAAATTGTCTTTTTTTATTATTTTTTGTTTGTTTGTGTTTTTGTATTTTTTGAGAAAATGCCTGACTGAGCACAATTGTCAACAACATTAAAAACCATAACAACAAGAATAAAATAATAATAATAGAGAAGAAAAACAAACATGAAATATCATTTATTAACACGAAATCATATACATACATACATATGTATATATGTATACGGCCAAACCAAGAAGCCAAGCCAAGCCAGCAAAAGCAAGCAAACAAATTTAATAAAATATTTCTAATTTATGTGTTTTATTATTAAAATATCATCAAATTGTACAAACAAAATTTGTAAACTAATTTATTTGCTTTTCTTCAGCTTAATTTAAATAATAATAATAATCATAATATTAATAATGAAACAAAATTAAATTTGCATTGTATTTGCAGCATTGCTTTCTTTTAAATGACCTTAACAAGGAGAAAGTAAACAACACAACACATCCATCAGCATTATTTCATATAAAGAGAGAGCGGGAGACACGCTAAAGAAATTATAAGTGAAGTATAGAATTTAATGGAGGAAAAATTTCAGCATTATTTCACATCAAGGGTGAGAGAGAGAGAGAGAGAGGGAGAGTAAGAGAATATTATAAATATGTGGAGTACATATTTTAATTGAAGAGAAATTAAAAACATGTTTTTGCTGTTGTTGTATTTTTAATGACCTTAACAAGGAGAAAGCAAACAACAGCCATAAACATGACTTCAAAGCCTCCGAACAAAAGCAATGGCATACGTGGATTAAAGAGCAATTATTGTTTTGTTGTTGCATTAGCATTGCAGTAAACAGAAAGCTACGAACTTGTTTTTCCGCCGTTAAATGGAAATTAAAGGCGATACATATTTGTATACAGTGAACTAAAGAGCATTTAGAAGAGAATTGAGCAAAATATTATTAAAAAAAAACCTAAATTTTCTTTTCTTTTTTTTTGCTTTCACAATTTTTTTTTCCAAACATACATACATACACCTTATGGTTTCTTAATAAAGCCTGGTAACCATGTTGATAATGAAATTTCAATGGAATCCATAAATTGAAAAGGGAAAATAACCAAAAAAGTTCAGTAAGCAAGACAATGAGAGATGATTGTGAAAACAGTCATGGAAATTATAAAATTCATGACATTGAGAAAGATTTTATTACTCCAATTGAGTATCATAATGAATAACGGATGACGTATAATTAATATTAATTAAATTTCATAGCAAAAATATTAAGCATACGCTTGGTGTACAGATTTAAATTTTTTTCTGTATAGAAAAATAAACAAAATGTATTAAAGCATTAAAAATATTTAAATAAAGGAAATATGTTTTAAAGATACTTTTATTTTTGGTAAGTTTAACACTTAATTGGTAAAATCCGTGTTTAAACACACAGAATACAATAACTTTTCGACACTGCTTAACACTAGACTCTGTAAGTTGACCAATTGCAACCAGCTTGCAACCACAGAAACAATACTGCATAACACTGTGCTTTGTCAGAGAGCAAGGGACTCAATTATACAAATATAAAAATCACAATTGTTTAATAAATAAACTCCACTTTACCAACACTGTATTAAATATAAATTGTGTCTACTACACACCCTCTGTGTGTTGAAATTAACCTCTGTTTACTTTCAATCACAGAGAGTTACACAGTAACTGTTAATCTTTTGAAGTTGATCGCAAAAGCAAAACATGTTTGTAAACTTGTTAACACTGTGAGCAACACACTTTCATTTTAATAAACAAACTACACTTTCATCAATGCTATTACAAACGTAATCTCTGTTTACTATTAATCAAAGAGAGCACTACAAAGAACTTGCACTCATCAAAGGCAATTACAGATACCAAAGGATTCATTTACTTTGTCGTAACACAGCAAACGTATTCGTGTATAAAGTAAAAAAATTGCAGTTTTTTAGTCACTGTTTAAATCATAATATCGGTTTTTTTATTAATCAAAGGCAGAGGGGGAAAGAAAGAGTCATACGTTAACTTCTACTCATTTGTAAGCAATTAAAAAATCAAGAGATTCAAACATAATAATCTCTCTCACACTACTGCTGTTTAACCTTTGTTTACTATTAATCAAGAGAGAGCCGCTACACCAACATTTACATGCAATTACAAAATTAAGGAATTTGTTGTTGACTTTGTCAGAGCAATACACCTCTTTTGTTTTATAATTAAACCTATACTTTACAAACACTGTATAAACCATGTACTCTTTGTTTCCTATTAATAGAAAGAGAGAGAGAGAGAGAGAGAGTAGAGAGACAGTTAAACAGTTAGTATTACTCATTTTACTTTTAAACTTAAAACAAGACAACAACAAACTCATAAACAATAATATTTTAAAACCAGTTAATACGAATGTTTACAAAGTGTTTATCAATATATCTTAAAGAGAAAACAAAACAAGGAAGAGTGTTAAAAATAGCAAGCAAATGATCTGTTTACATGAAGTAAGTGTTGCCATAGGGCATGCAAGAGGTTGTGAAGTCTTTTTTACATAAATTTGTTAAAAAAGAAATAATTTAGAGCACATTTTTGCTGATGTTGGCAGGCATCCACCTGCTATGTGTTGTTCTATGTTTAAAAGTTAAAATAAAATCTATATTGATCTATAACTGAAGCCGTCAAAAGCGTTCAGCTTTGGCCAATAGCAGAGGAATTAACGAGATTATAAATAAATTTGAAGAGACTGAAAGCATTACAGATGTGATCAAGTCTGTAAACTGAATCGTACATGGATACAGGAAGATGATGCTGCAAGCTATAGAACTCTATCGATATTGGTTTCATTGCATAAAAAGTTTGCAGAAAGAGTGATTTCGTGTTTTAGCGGAAACACCGAGATTATGCAAATTGATGCCATTTTTTGTAGGGCTACATCAAAGAACGGATCTCCGCGCATAATATCCCAGCGTTTGAGTATTTGAAGACCAACATTCGGCAAGTTATTGCCGAGATACTGTACGAATTGTGAGAAAAAGTAGTGGAAAACTACCTCAAAATTATCGATTTACTGCAACCACTTCATGCTATACAATTCAATTGTATTTTCACAATTTCTTTTACAATTATCAGTTCGTATGAGTATTTTTCACTCATACGTCTTCATGTTTGCACGTTACGTATGATTATTTTGTATATATCTTGTCTTAAATAAATTGTTTGCGAAATAAATCCCTCTTAACCGGTGCCAAATTATGAAAAGAACCAAAAGACAGTAAATTCTCGCTAATACAGTTAAGAAAAAATCTAAAATTTCAAAAAATTTCTTTAAAATTAAAGACTGGATTTTATGTTTTGAATTTTTTGTGTCATTTTTGCTGAAATGTCTCCGTTTTGCAAATATTTTCGAATATTATGATTTATTTTAATGGGTTTTCTATTATTGCACACACACTCACAAACACACACACACATATATAAACACACTGTCATTGTTATTGTCAGATTAAGAGCCAAGAAACTGCCACTCGTTGGTACGGCAGACAGCCAAATTTTCAATTCATTTTTAAAGTTCAAGGTGTATGTTGTGGTCAGATTTTTGCTCTTTGTTGGTCATGTTTAAAAATTCTTTAAACTTTTAAGATTGCAAAATATTTTAAGCAGTTTAAAGATCAAAAAGAATCCTAAGCTCCAAAAAGTTTTCACAAATTAGAAATAAATTGCAGGAATTCTTGATAGAATTGTCTATTTTGTTAATATTATGTTGACGAATACAAGTCTCATGAATAATTATTTACAATGGAAATTACTCAAATTACCTTATCTTTTATTTGCATAATTTTCAATGCCAGTGTCCTTCACTTGTTTATTACTGTCATTAATAACGAAATATTGTCTTTCTTTTTTTGTTCATTAAATTTAATGTTTTAACGTTTGTAAAACACAATTCAATTATTTTTAATGATTAACCATACAAAACAATGAAAAAAAACCATATAAAACACCCACCACTACTCCGTTACAATTCAAACACAGTAATTTGTAGTGACACAATACAATGGTGATACTGTTTTCCATATAATAACAGTTGTATTCATATACAACACTACACATACAAGAACAATTTTCAGGCGAGCGATAAGGAGAAGTAGAGAGGAATATAAAATAATTGAATATTAAGTCTCTCTACAATTGATATGAGTGATGAGTGGGTGAATTAAGCGACTTAATTGCTTACCTTAAAAGGAAAACAAAAAATGGAATAAAATAAAATAACACCCACAGGAATGGAGAGAGGGGAAAATAGTTAACCCTCTGTAATAACCAAGGAAACATACAATCGAGTTTTAGAAATGAGAGAGAGAGAGATTTAAAATTAAGTCACACCGTATTTAATGATGCCTCCTGTTCGCCTACACAAAGGTTCCCAGCAACAGTTTCTTAAATGGCAACCATCAAACAAAATATAATGGATTTTTGGATTTTTCCATGACTACACTGAAACTTTTATTTCATTATAATGCTTAAACCTTGCCGTTGTTTGTCCAATTCAATTTTGTTACCGACAACTTTATTTTTATGAAATAACCTTGTTATCGAAAACTTTCTTTGTAAAAGAAATCGTTTTATCAAAATATTTGTAAGCCCTATAAAGTGGGCATCATTAGAATAAAATATTTAAATTCAATCCTAACCTCACTTTTTTGTAAATCATTGTTTTGAGTGTCATTTTGTATGATTATTTAAGATTTTTACAAAACTTCTTGCATTTAATAATTATAAATAGAAAATTTCTATATGAAAATATTGTTTTCTGTCCAATTAAACTCTAAAAGTTAATTAAAAGCTTGAAAAAACTATATTTCTAAGCACTTCTAACCTCAATTTTTGAATTTCTAAAGCTTTATTTTTTTCCTATGTGTAATACAGTGTTACCTTCTTTCAAAATCATGTTCTAATCACTTTAAAATATTTACTAAATTTTTTTCTCTCTCCCTCTCTTTCAACTTTTTTGCTCAACATACATAAATTGCAAGAGACTCTTTTGAATAAAATTATTCCCTGAAACGAGTGTTAATGTTGTTGTCGTTCTGTTTTTTTTTTTTTTTTCTTTACTCTTGCAGTATTTGTTTGGTTATTGTTGTTGTTGCTGTTAACGTTACTTGTTTTCAACTAAAATTGTTTGAAAGTAATTCAGGCATGTGGCATTATTATGTTTATGACAGGCTCTATTTACTACTTATTTACTGTTATTGTACTCTTTCTCTCTCTCACTCTCTTACGCTTTGTGCTTTTGTCTTCTTTTGAGATCATTCCTTTGATGTTGTTTACATGCATGCATACGTGAGTTTTTAGAGCAGGCAATTGAGTTTTGTAAACACATCAACACACACAAGCTCGTTTGCTATTTGCTGGAATGGAATGCACACACACATATATACATTACACATAAGTATAAATGTATGTACTACATTTGTTTTAAGGCATGTATTTATCTAGTCTAGTTACAAAGAAAAAAAGGTGTGTAGAATGATGACGCAGAAAACAAAAACAAAACAAGCATGAGTTAAACACTTGCATACACGTACACGAATATCATAGATTGTATGTTTGCATTTTATGAGATCTTACTACATAAATTGCTTGGAGATTTATGTGTGTGTGTGGCTTAGTGAATCATATTCCCTTCTATTATAAAAAGCGCTGCTTATTTGCGCTGCTATAGTGTATTTATGTAAATACATGCTTGTATTTACTTTGTTTTGAAATAGGAAATATTTTTGTTTGTTTCATATTAATTATAATGACAGAAGAGTTTAGGGTAGCCATAAGTTTAGCAGAATTTCGCTTAATAAAATACTTGAGAAAAAATTTATACAAAATAAAAAAAATGTGTGTTATTAATTTCTATTGACCAGAAATGCCTTTTTTGTATAAAAGGACGGCTTTAAAATTTTTCAATGAAAACTGTAGTACCTCTCTGTACCTCTCCACAACTGTATGCTTTAGAAGCATTTCTTAGTGTATAGATATACAGTTACATATACACACAAACAAGTACGAGCCTATTCATACATGTACATGTACACATACAGAGAAATAGAGGCAATTAAATGTAGGATTTATTTCGTGTTATTTTTTGTTCTTTTTTATTTTCGTTCGTAGAAGTAAGTTCAAGTGGTTTATTTAACACACAGTGCATGCGTGTATATGGATGTGTGAGTCTGTGAGTAACAACCCAAGAGAATTTGAATAAATGCACTCACACATACATATATGTACATATGTATATGTAGTACATACGAATGTGTTTGTACATAAATGTAGTATGTATGTATATACATATGTATAGGAATAAATGAGCAAATGTAACTGCATACATACATATGTATGTATGTGTATGCCTTTAAAAAGGGTTTTATTCATTGTTTTTTTTTTACTGTTTTTCTCTTTAAATTGAGGTTAAATTTGGTCTCTGTAGGAGAAAAAAGCAAATAAATAATACTCATTTCTTGCAGTCAATTTAAAAAACAAAAAGCGCGCGTGAGAGAGAGATTGATGTAGGAGAAAGAGGATATTATTTGATAATCCAAGCAAAAAAAAATAAAAAAAAATTAAACAAACGAAAACTTGTGGTGAAAAACTAGAATTTGTTTGTAATTTAAGAGGCTGAAAAAAGGTTATAAAATCTTAAGCATATTTTAAGGGGTCTCAAAAATATTAAGTCTGCAATACTTTAAGGCTGGTTTTGTTAAATTTTCAATTTAAAAAAAACCTTTAGGTTTTTTCTTCTCAATTTATTATATTTATGTATACACTTGTCTATAGAAATGATTTTTTTACCAGCCTTACAGTCTAGATTTTTACTCCTTCCTCTACTATTTATTTCTATCGCTTTTTGAAATTATACACCCAAGTATTCAATAAAAACTTAACAGAAAAATAAAATAAAAATGTTTTCTTTGCATCTGTACAGCTTAGCGGTGTAAGTGGCATCATGGGTAGCATCAACAAAAGTAAAATATACGTAAACAGTTGCCTACTTTTAGGTGCAAAAGTATTTTAAGTAGAAAGAGAGTATGTAACAGAACTAACTTTAAGCTTGCTTATGTATACACATACGTAGACCTTTGTCAGGGTTAAGTATCCTGGCATAAGAGAAAATACATATTTTAGGTGAGATTGTGTTTGATAAGCCTTTAAGTAGGCTATAAAAATTACAATATGCATACAAGCTAAGCAACAATGAAAATTATACACCGTTAGGCTTTAAGACGAGTTATGCAAAAGCCGGTAGCATATTAAAAATGATTTTAAAACGTACATATATTCATAAAGCGCCTAAATTTAGGCAATATTTTTAGCATTAAAATAGAATCTTAAGACGCCTTGTTATAGGCGTTATATTTAGGTGTGGGACACAATTTTCCCTGGGAATATTATGATGTTATCAAGCTGCTATAATGTCCGTATTTCTACGGTGTCCATCACTTGGGCCCCTGTTCCTATGCATAGACACTCGGAAACTATGTTGGGTACCAAACTGAAGAATTTCCTATGTCAACCGCTCTAATGGCTCTCTTTAGCCACAGTAGAGGTAGAACTCTATACTTTCTGGCTAGAGAAGAGAGGATCTGCCTGAGTACTGACCAAATTTGAAAGCAAGGTGGACAGAGCAGTTAATTTTCTCTGTCGTTTGACTAACTCCTCTTCATAATTATTGCTAAGAACGTTTAAATATAGTAGACAGGGGCCTTCTTGTCAATCGGTACTGAAGAGTTAAAATTTAAAACTTTAGCAAGGTAATGGAACTGAGTGCGCCAGCAATTTTCCAGGCAATTTCTATAAACACACGTGTGTATGCTTTTTGGCAAAGATGACACCACCTATGGCGTCGACAAAAAGATGTAATCTGGAACACTACTTGGAAAGAACAAATTACAAATGGATCCTCAATAATACTTATTAATTCCTAAGAAAATTTATACAAGTTCCACTAAAATTCAATTTATATTAAATGTACATAAGCCTGAAAATATGCTTCACATTTTGTATATCCCTTAAAATATTCTTTATTTTTTGTCCATTTTTAAACCTTGAATTTAGGCAAAAAGAAAATATTATTTAAACCGATTTTAATATTTAAATATTGACATTTTCCTTCGTATTGCTTTATTTCGCTGTGATTTTCTTGTTAATTTTTTCTTGCCTTTGTTACACTTCCTTCAAATCCTTGAGACTTTAAACGAAGAGAGAGAGAGAGTAAAACAAGAAAAGGATAACAACAACACAACATATTGTAGGTGGTATGTTTCTTGCCTAAAGCTAAACAGATGATGATGGATGATTGCCAGTGACGACGAAGCAACAAAAAAACAAACGGAAAATGCCTTTGAAATGGAAAAATCTTTTTTTTTTTTAAACTGGCATAAAACAAACAAAAAAGGCCTTGGATTTATAATTAAAAAAATATCTCATGAAAATGAAAGCAACAACCAAGACTTTGAGCTAAAGAATTTAAAAAGTCATGGAAAAAATCCTTTTTAAAGTCTTAAGGTGTATTAAAAGCAATTTTTTAAGCTTTTAATAAAATTTTCAAGACTTTTTTTATTAGATTATTATTTTTCCGTTATTTTTTTAAATCAAAATAGTTTTTCAAACTTATTTAAAATTATTTTCTTTGTTCTTTTATTTTATAACTTTAAATATTCCTGCTCTATGTAAAACTTAAAATTTAAGTCCTTGAAATAGGATTTAAATTTATAGTGTTATTATTTCATGTACATACAATAAATGTAGTGACATTTTATATGTTTGTGTATGGGCTTTTATCAGCCCGTTATTATCAAACACACCATGTTTATAATTTCCCTTATGCATTATTAAGTTTATTTATCTCTCTCTCTCCCTCTGCCTTTTAACTGTCAATATGAATAGCTAATATCACATTCACAACAACGATTTTTTATTATCAGCATCATATTCGTGTTATTAGAACACTGATGTGATCTATAACTGATGTTAACGATGAGTCAAACAACTCTCTCTGTGGTGAAATAACATTTCAAAAATTTTATTTTATCATTAGCATCATATTTATCTTATTGAAACTGCAATGTTAACTACAATATGTTAGTTTTGAAGTACATTCAATAATTGTATACATTTTTGTTTACTTTTTTATTCCTTTTCTCTTTTCGTTGCTTTAATTAAAAGCAGTTATTTTTTCAATTTAATTCTCCGAATATAACCTCACATTCTTTTTAATTTCCTTTAATATACTCTTTACCATGTAATATTGTACATGTTTGTAGTTTTTTCTCGCTTTTTCTCGAAATTCTAACATTTCTAAACCACAGAATGTAAGAAAAACAAAAACAAAATTACAACCTGTTTTTAACCCTGAACATAAGCACATATACAAACACACTAATACAAATATAAAACAAATGTGGTTTTCGTTTTAATGGCTGCCATGCACGTAGAAAACGACAACGTAGCCTAGCCGATGATGGTTATTATGATGTTAATGACAGTAGTAGTAACAGCAACAACAACAATAATAACAATGCATAACAAATATGCAAGTTCATCACCATAGAGAACTTTTTTTGTATTTGTTTAACCTTTAACACGCAATTGAGGATTCTCAATCCAAAAATGTTACCACACCACCAAACTCTTGCAAATGACTACTGTAATGTAAACAACTGTAGACGACAACAAAATAAGTATAAAAAAGAACTGTAATGTATATGAGAGAGTTGAAGTTATCCAAATATAACATTATTCTAATCATTGTAACACATATGGCTCTCCTTAATCACCCTGTTTTTTTCTGTTTAGACTACTATTGCAGTAAATGAGCGATATGTTGAGAGTAAAAAAGAAAAAACCTGAAGTTTGATCGCAATTGCATGTGGTTTATCTGCTAATAAACATTGTTGTAAGGAAAAAAAATTAAAACATATTGTTTGTTGTTGTTCACTACCATTAACAAGAATAAGGTACAAAAAAAAAGAAAATAATAAAAACCAATTTTATTGTTGCCTATACAAGGTTATATTTAAAGGTAATGCTTTTTCGTTACATTTGCAAAATGTTCGAGTGTAGTTAACTGAAGGTACCAGTGCATATGTAAGAGAGATTGAAATAAAAGAAGAGAGAGGAATTGTATCAAAAAAAAAAAAAAACGGTAAAAATGCAAAGGTCTCTGTGAATTTAAACAGAGTTTCTTCAACTTCTAAACTTAGGTAACACAGTGCATATGGAGGTAATTTGAATAAAAGAGAATTAAGGATAAAGAGAATTTTATTATTGTAACGGGAATTACATTAAAAATAGGCCGAAATGCAGTGAAAATAAGCAGAGTTTATTTAACTTTTTAGGCTTCATAGGCTTAAATTTATATTCAAAAATTCATTTCAAAAATTTCTTTTTATAGCATCGATCAACGATTAACGATAAAAGTAATAAATTCTAGCCCCTACAGGTTTTTTTATTTTAAGCTGTGACTACAATTTTTCATGGATTTGTTTAACAACGTTTGGGAAAACATGATGTTAAAGCAAGAACAAAATTTATAATGGAAAATTACGGTGGTCTGGAAGAATGCAAATAGTAGTAATAAGATATCAAGAGCCGTATTATGACAGATATCGACACCGACCACTGAGTCCTGGTAGGAACTATTTTACTTTGCCCGGACTCAATACGGAATAAAAAAACTCAATACAACATGGTCTATCATTCCATCATATAAAGAAAAATTCTTGTTTTTATTCCGATTGACCCACTGTTACCACCCCTAATAGTATTCTTTTTAATCACAAACATTTCATACCGATTTTGAAATGGATTTTTTGTTTAATTGCCAAAGCAGCCAGGCAGCAGGCAGAAGGCAGAAGGCAATGGGATTTTCTGTGATTAAAAGCCTTGAGGGAAAATGTGCAAAAACGACTATTGTTTGCAATTTAAGTACTTTTTTTTTAAATTAAAATTAATAATAAAGAGAAATAAAAACGGTAGGGTAGTAATAAAAAATAAACAAGCACTTACCAATATTAACAATGCCATGATTGGTTAATTCCCAACATGATTGTAAGCGTAATATACTTAAACTATGACTCTGTTTAGGGGAAAAATAGCCCAAAGCAGCATCTGTAACATGATAAGCCTGCAAAAGAGATGCAAAGAAAAAAAAAAACAATAAATATTTCAATATGAAATAAGAAAAAGAAAAGAGAGAGAGAAACTTACTTGTAATGAAAATTCATATAAGGATGGCAATAATTGTGCCACTGCACCCACAGCCTCATCAGCAATATTTATACAGTCGGCCAGAGATAATGAAACAATGCGTGGCGTTAAACAGGCCCATAGGCCAGCCTCGGTAACCTCATTACAGCCAGCCAGTTCCAATTCAAAAAGACTCTAAAATTAAATACAAAAACATGAGAAAACGAAATATAAAAAGAATACATGAGAAAATTAATTCAAATCAAAAGACAATGACTCTGTTCTCTGTGTACGCTCAGTTCTCAGTTCAACGAAAAAGTCAACGTGAAATAGAGAGGCACTGAAAAGTTTAATTGCATCCCGTTGTAGCCAAAGAAAGGAAGAACAAAAGAAAGTAGAAAACAAAAAATGAGCATAATTAAAGACTTTCAGGTTTATCACATAATAAAAGTGAGAAAAGGGAGGGAGGGGGTTAGCCTCACCAGTTCTGCAGAATTAAACAAAGACTGATTGCTGGTTGCCTTTGAACATTTTTAATTATAACCGCACTCGTTCACCTATTCGTACGTCATTATTAAGACTTCAAAAAACCACACACATAAACGAAATAAAAGCATTTGGAAAATATGTGCCCTTTTTGCTAACTTTTCTTTGATTTTTAAAGCATCTTTCTACCAGGAAATTAAAAGAAAAATGGAGATTTAAATCTTCAAATCCTTGGCTTCGGGTACCCTTAGATAACTAACGAATCAACGCGGTCTAGCTCCGGTATCATAAATGTTTTAAATTTTGTTTACCCTTCTTTTTTCAAATACATACATATTTAAAATGTATAGAAATAGAAAAGTTTTTCTTTTTAGTTTGGTGCCGCGTCGCCATGATTAATATTTTTCGAAAAACGATTTTTCATAAATTTTTCTTTTAATATGAAAAATGTTTACGGCTTTTCATCTACAAAGTCACTATAATTTTTCATAATTTATTTCGTAAAGAAAAAAACTCATAAATTTTAATTTTTAAAAATACAGTGAGTGTGAGTAACCTTGAGTTTAAAAAAAGACACACTAAATTTGTATTTTTTTTTATTTGTTTTTGGTTAAAAATAGCATTTTATAACCACATAAACAGGTAAAAATTTTAAAAATAATGCGTTTTAATTGTTAAAAAAAACAAAAACAAATTTTCTTAAAAAATTACAAATAATTCTGAGCAATTTTAATCGCCTTAAAGTGTGCTTTAAACTCCATTAACACTAGTAAAATTTTATAATAAATATATTTCCCCTAAAGAACAAAAGAGAGAGAGAGCGAGAGACAGACGTTGGAAGTTCTCCATTTTATTTTGTGTACATGAGCATGCGTTTTATTTATTGTTTTAATATGCAGATTATATTGTTGCATACATTAAGGGATTAAATAATAACAGTCAGCACGTGTACGACATTTTCAAAACATAGAGTTGCCATATAGCAAATATGTATATTGAAAATTTCCTGAAGCGAAATTTTAAGTGAAACTAAAGAGCAAATGAAATGACTCATCACTACCATCATTGCGATCATATTGGGAGCCTCATAAAGATCTAACGAAGCTGCATTGTCAACAACGGGTACGAGCAATATGAGCACACTTAGCACCGCTATTTTAATCCTTATTGAACACAATATTCTTTTTGTTTTTTTCAAAAAGAGCAGATGTGAAGAAGAGGAGGAAACGATAACCACGTCGACTAATTTTGCTACCACCCTCGTACGCCAGAAGATATTTTTTAGATTTTCTTTCCATTTAAGTTTTTTTTCTTTTATTTTCAAAAAACCTGACTGTGTTCTGTTCTTGTATTGCTTTTTAAGCCGGTGAGCAAGAAAGCTTTATTTAGCATAGGGTCAAAGGTCAAAAAGGCTAAATTTCTCAAGTCAATCAATTAGTAATCTGCACGTTTTATTCGATTTTCCCTAAAACTCTCTCTATGTCTCTCTCTCTCTATCTTTATTTCTTTTCTTTCTACGTGTGGTAATTTAATTTGATATTTTCATTCTTGGAAATGATTTCTAATATGATACTTTTGTTGTTGTTATTGTTTTTTGTTTTTTGGTTATCGATTATTTTATCTTGAAGCGTTTCTTCTGCTTCTGCTTCTTTTTCTTTTTCTTTGTTTTTTCTTTTCTTTTTTGCTGCGTCAAATTTGATTTGTTAGAGAAGACACATGGAATATGAGCTTTTTTTTCTTTTTTCCTTTTTTACTGCTTTTAGTTCAGTTTCTGTTTTTGTTACTTTAGAACATTAAATAGAATTATTATTTAAGACCTCATTTATATGGTAATTTGGGTTCTATTTCTAAACAAAATTTCCCTTGAAAAATTCCCCCACATTTTCTATGAAACAGAGCAACGTGTCGTTGCAAAAAGGGTAGAGAGAGAGAGTTTTTGTATTTAAAAATCATTTAAATTTACATGTTAGCTTAACATTGAAGAAATACAAATTAAAACCGTTAAACAGGTAATGTAGAGTGTGTTATTAAGGAAATTCTGAGGGTCCTCCCCCCCCTTTAAAAATTGTTTTTAAAATTCTTTTTGTCACGAAAATATTTTTGGAATTTGGAAACGAATGTTTTTCTTTTTAATTCCTGTTAGAAAATCTAATAATTGTTTTAATTACACAATGCGTGTCATAAATAAATTTACATTGGAATAGAATTTATAAAATTTAAATGGTTTTTAAACACAACTAGTAGAAAACAAATAAAAAATAAAATATGTAAATGAAAACCAACCATAGCCATACTGATAAACATCCCTGAGCAACGAACCATTAATTTAGTGAAATCTTTACCTTAAAAATATACTTCTTAAACTCTCCTAAAAGCATTTTTGCTAAATTAAATACTTCCCTTAAGCTCTACTATTTTCCATATGAAAAATCATAAAAGTGCAGGTAGCCTAAAAGTATGTTTTTAAAGATCAAATACCCCCTACAACTAAACTTTTCTCTTACCCATATGAAGAGTCTTAAAACCACTTTACATATGGTTAAATAACACCCCAAATTAAATTACAATATCCCTTAAAGCATACTTTAAAATGAAATGACATCCTAAAACTATACTTTAAAAAAAAGAACTAATTTCATGAGTTTTTGCATTTATTTTTCTTCCCTTTTTTCCCTTCTTTTTCAATTCAATGCGTGAAATGCAAATGAATTCATTTGGAAAATAAGAACGTCAAGAGAAAAGTGAAGGAAAAAAGAAAATTGCATTTCAAATCAAATCGGGATTTAGTCAAGTAGACATAAAATGGAATTGGATCGTAGAAAAGCAAAAAAAAAAAAAAAAGAAATAAAATTTTTGTAGCTGAGAATTGTCTTGTAGCTTTTCTTTCCTTTCTATTTCACCATACCACATGAGGTCCATAGCGAAATTAACTAAAAAATTCTGATTAAGCAGGCTTTATAGACAGCATCAGTGATTCGC
Source organism: Sarcophaga rosellei (assembly GCA_930367235.1). Classification (NCBI taxonomy): domain Eukaryota; kingdom Metazoa; phylum Arthropoda; class Insecta; order Diptera; family Sarcophagidae; genus Sarcophaga; species Sarcophaga rosellei. The sequence continues at coordinate 4,349,641 of OV884020.1, read as the reverse complement.
ATTCAAAGAATGATGAAATGATCATACAGGGTAACCCCACTTGTTTTCATGTGACCTAACCGTTGAAAATTTCTGTACTTCCTTAGCCTATATTTAGGCAGAAATACTACAACTTTTAAAGCCTACTTTTAGGCAAAACAAATATTATTAAAGACCTCGAGTCCAATGAAATTTCTGAAGTAAAATAAAAAAGCAATTCATTTAGAACGTGTAAAAGCAAACCAAACAATGAGTCATGCTTGCTATTGCATTGAAATTTTATTTTCTTTTCCCAATACAAATTCTATATTTTACAGCCTATTTTCAGGTGCATATGGTAAATAAACCACTGGCTTTGAAATTAAAAATTTATGCAAATCATGGGGCAAAACAAAGTCATAAAATACGAGTAAAACTCATTGTATTTCGTGTTTAATCATCCAAAGTCATCACGATTTGTTAGGAAAGTTATCGACCCATACCCGGCAGCAGCGCAGGCCATTAAATTCACAGTCAATGCAGTATAGGCCAAAAGTAAAGGAAAGGCTAGAGTAAATTTTTTTACAGAGGCTTTCGAGAGTATTTTTCATTTTGTTGTTTTACTTGATTAAATGTTTACAAGTCAAGTGTATGTTTACTTTTGGGTGTTTAGTGTATTAAAACTAAATGATGTGCTAAAAGTGTGTCATAATTTATGAAATTTATTTATTTTCCTCTGCAAAAAAACCGAGAAAAACATGAATTCTGGCCATTCTATGCTAAAATTATACACACAGCAGCCAAGCAGTGGTCGAAACGAAATCAAAAAAGTAAAAGAAAAAAAAAACATTTAAAAAACTAGAGTGAGTGGGTGAATGCTTAGTTGGTTGTTTGTATGACAGGGGGAATGTGCCCACCATAAGTGTCATAAATGTGCCTTGTGCTGGCTGTTGATGTGTGAAAATGTACAAAAACAATGTGAGTCTATATAATAAATTCCTTTCAAATCTGTCATTTTTCTTGTTGTCTTAATTAAACGTATTTTACCTCCCCGCACCCTCGCTTGATCCCCCCAGGCCTCTGGCCTAAGACAAAAGACAAATAGTAACATTTTTTAATTCAATTTAATTGAGTGGAAAATGAAAATGAGCATTAGAAAATCACACAAACAATATAATAAAATCATATCGTATCGTATCGTATCAAATATATTATATTTGAATTAAATAATCATCAAAATTTTCTTTTCCACATGTGCTTTTCACTTTCTTGTAGGTAAATCAAATAGTAAAACCATATAGGCGCATACATAAAACGTGTTAAAAAACAAAACTCAAGTCAAGGATGTTGTCCTTAAACGTTTAATGCTCAGTTGTCCTTTTTTTACGGAGTTTCGTGACTTTCCAAACTATAATTTACCGCTTTTCTATGGAAGCACCCATACTTGATTGCTGTTATACAACACAACTAACTACTTTAAATACAATGTAGATTTTATTTTTGCCCTACTGACTCATAATGCCTGCTATATATTGGGTAAAGTTAGGGGACTCATCCACCAGGAAGTGTAATGTTATACAGCCATTACAGAAAATCAACTCAATTCTTCACTTTGGAATGTTCTGTCATATATCATAGGAAATGAGATACCATGAATCCCTCTAACGTTCAGTGAAATGAACACATTCCGTGAAATGAACTGAGCCTCTGCGTCTTATCCAACTCCGTCTGTGCTGTTGCAGCCCATAAGTCACATGTTGTGTGTGATAATTTTATATTGATTTTGACCTCCTTTTCTACCTACATAAGAAATCTATTTCTTTTTTAATTTTGTATTGCATATTATTAAGTGCTTCCTATTTAAAATAAATATTTAAAGCCTATTTTAGGGTGGTAAATAAAAATAAACATCATTTTTGAAAGACATATTCTTTGAGATTTTCTTAACCAAACTTTTCCTCACTCATTATAATAGCAACCATTGAAAGATGCAGAGCAGCAGGCAGCAGCAGTGCAACTCATTAAATATTCCATTTTGCTAGAATCAGAACTTTCAAGTCTCACACAGGCACGTATGCTCGCTCAACTGTTTCAATAAAATTAAATCGAAAGTGTGGCAAGAAGACACGAAAATATGAATATTTTAATAAAATGCAGTATGACGTCTTGCATGACTGACTAACTGCCTGACTGACTGACTGCCTACCACGACTAAATGTTCGTTTCACTGATAGTGGTTAAAACTCCTTGACCCCAATAATTAGGCAACGATTTCTTCATTTCTATTTCCTTATAACTGGGACTGCAACTGTTTTAAATATACACAGTTAGTCAGTCAGTCAGTTGCTTTATTTCACACACAATTATACTGTTTTTTTCTGTTTTTTTTTCTTCTTCTTTGCATACGAAACGCCAACATGAAATATTTAAATGTTCCTGGTATAGCAGGCGAATAGTGTGACACACACAACACACACTTTCATTGCATACTTTTAGGAGGTAAGGAAAAACGCCATGAATCGTAATGTGGAGCAGCATGTCATTTAAAGACCTTAAGAAATGTGTGTGCCAAGTCATAGAATTTATATTTCTGCCATAGAAAATAAGGACAGCCATTAGGAAAAACCGCACCGCATTCGTTAAAAAGAAATGTTCGTTTTAGGGTTTCCAAACCTTTGAAATAGAATAGAACATCTTACACAAATGAGAACTGAAATCCTAAAATGATTTGAAAACACAATTCATCGAAACAAAAAAATACCAAAACACCAGAGTCACAATAAATATCCTTACGACTTTGCTTCATGGTTTTTAAAACCGTTTTTGTCATACAATTCTACTCTTTGAAAAAATTAACCCCAACCTAAAACAAGGCACTCATTCAAGATGCACAATTTTCCAACAATATTTAATAAAATCTATCTCTCATATGGCAAATTAATATTTCCATTTTTGTTGGTGTTGGAAATTTATCATTGTAACGAGACATTTAAATGTCATCAACAAAAAACGCAATCAAACAATTTGTCGAAATAATTGCATACTTAGAGGCAGGCAGGCAGTTACATTGACAAACGTGTTCTCACTCACTAACAATCAAACAAACAAACTCAACTGACGATTGAGTATGAATATTTACTTGTTAAATCTCTGGCGCTTCATCTCCTCCCCTTATCTAGTTCTGTGTGTTTCTATCGTTTGTAATGGAGCCATAATAATAAAGGGGGGCAATAAAGCCTTTCATTTGAAAGACAAACATGACAGTAAAGCAGCACACACAAAAAAAATTGATAAAGAGGCCTATTTTAGGGGGAAATTATAGAATTTTATAGGGGCTGTGTGAAGGGGAATGGAAAACACAAAAGAGATTCTCTATCACTGTCATATTATACAATAAGAGGGCATCATGCAATGCAATTGTTTTTCAAATCAGCTTTTCGAAATTGATGAGTGTTTGTAAAACTATTGTGCGAGTAAAAGGGCGCTCTACTGCTTTGGCGATATATGTTATTGTATGTGAATTTGCATTTCAATTGTTAAATTTTATTTCTCTTTCACTTTCGATTACATTAAAAAATTAAAGCCTGTTTTTAGGCTGAAACTTTGTGTCGTTTTTAGAAACTTATTGAATATGTTGCATATTTTAATGCGTTTTTATTAAAATCACAAAATATTACAAGGCCATAAATTCATATTATATATTTTTATAGCATACTTTTAGTAAGAGACTTTGCATAAAAACAAAATCCATTAAATACTTATAGCATATTTTAAGGCATGCGTTGTTTTCACAAGCAAATCAATGTCAAACTTATGCTTTTAAAGCACAACATACCGCCATAAGATGTTTTCTTTACACAAAAAAGAAAAACTTGCCATTTTTTATAAGAAAAAAAACATTTTTAAAGCATACTTAAAGGTTGTATAATATCTAGAAGTAAAGAAAGCAAACGTAAACCTAAAATACAAGGTTTCACCAAATAAAATGAAAATAATAATGCACAAACATAAAGCCAAATCGACTTTGTGATTATTTCCACTGTGCGAGAGATATTGCCTTTTATAAGCTGCTAGGAAGTCAGAATAAAAGGCATTTAAGCATAATGGTGCATAAACGAGCACTCGCTGCACTTGCCATCTGATACTCTTACAAAAGATCCCAGGAATAGCCCTTTATATAGACTATATGATATAACCTTCTCCCTACGCATATAAGGTTCGTAATATTCACACCACTAAGCCTGTAATGCGACACACGACTGTCGTATATACCAAATATGTTGGGACCAAACCTATATCTTCTAAAACCTGTGGTAGCTCTCGCCAACACAAACTAACCCGACAAACTCAATACAGCGACTGAATGCCGAAGAGTCCCCCAACCGCTTATAATCTTAACAAAAAAATTTATTCTGACACACCCTGCCTGAATGCTGCAAAAAAAGAGAAACTTGGCAAGAAATGAAAAAATGGAGTAAGAAACATTATAAATGTTATAAAAACAAATCGAAAGTAAACTTTTAGGCGTTTAATGAAAATATCGATGAAATTTAAGAAACTTTTTCTATAATATAAGCAGCAAAAGTTTGTTTTCTGTTTAGATTTTATAGACTTAATTAGCTGTTAATTACCGAAAGTTATTACAAAGTCAATAAAAGCATGTTCATTAAGAGAAGCACAAAAAAAGTAAAGCATACTTTAAGGGGGTTACGCTTAAACATATACGGGTATTGCTTGGGTGAAAAAAATATAAGAATCAATGTTAAAGAAAACGAATAAAAATATAAAAAGAAATTTTAATTTTGTTTACTCCCTTAAATTAGATTAAAATTGATTTTTTTTACATTTTTGGGTTTTATACCAAAATTTATAGTATATATTTTGGCGCAAATAAAATCATTTATAGGGGAATAAGCGCTGATTGAAGGAAATTATAAAAAATATTTCCAAGGATTTTAATTGAAATTGAAACATGTCTAAATGTTCAGAGAAGAGCCAAGTCTGTCGGATAGTGTCTGTGGACACGACTCTCTAATGTCAGTCAAATTGACTGACGGCGTTTTGTTGTATTTATTCTGGACAACTTGAACTAATTTCTACATATTACATGAGAACTTAAGAACCATTCATGATTTTGGTCCCTCAAGGTCATAACATTGAACGCAGTCAGGCTTTGATTGGGGTTTATTATTGCACCGAGTACGTGAGTACGTACGTAGCGTACGAAATGTGTAAATAAGTTGTCGAAAATCACCTCAGATGCATTGTATTTCATGCATAATGGCAAATCCAAGTTTGTTGATTGCGAAGTAGGTAGATTGAAGTGGAGGACGCTCTATGGTTTTCTCCATGCATTATAATGAAATAAAAATATCATTACTGTTTTGACTAAGACACAATTTGTTTGAATTTAAGAAAAAAAATTGCCAAAGTTTCTCTAACAGCATTCTGTTCATTATTGTTTGGTAGCATACTTTAAGGCTGTTAAAAAAGTTTCTTTAACCAACAACTAGGACAAGGGTATACACAGCTATTAAATAAAAAAGTTTTACTTTTAGCCTTCTATTATTTTTATTTAAAAAGTTTACAGTGCAGTAGTATACTTTAAGGCAGTATTAAATTGATTTGAAATAGCAATTTAAAAGATATACTTATAGTATACTTTCAGGCAAAATTATAACAACAAAATATGTGATTAAAGTGACAATATTTGAAAAGACAAAAGAACTTTTAAAATCAATATTGAATAAAAAAAACAACATTCGTAATATTGCATACTTTTGGGAGCTTAACATTTTAAAATCATGTGTTTTTAGCCGATATACATGTTTGCTACTATTTTAAAATTTAAATTTAAAAACATTTTAATAAAAAAAATTGCAAAAAGGAAGGAATTGCAACGTTTCAAGTAAAAAGCTCCCTAAGGTATACTCTGTGTGTTGCAAGTTAAAAACAGACAGACAACAGCCATTAGACAAATAATACCATGAAACTGATTGATTGAAAATTTTAATTATTTAATAATAATTTAAGTTTTAACTTAAAAAAATTTAAATAAAAAGCTTAATATTGAATTTTTCAAATAATATTACCTACTTTTAGGTGTGGTTTTCATGCTGAAACGCATGCTGAAGCGAGAAAGATGGAAACCATTGATTTCCTTATTTTGATTTAAAAAATGTACTGTTTTTTGTACTTGTTCTCACTATTTTAAAACTCTTTTTTTTTGGATCATTTTAAATTGATCATAATGCTTTAATAGATTTTCAAAAAAAAAAATATGTATTAAAAATTAATATTCTCGTCGTATGTTTATTTAATATTCCTTTTATGTTATATGGTGATGGCCTACTTTTAGGCTTCAAATATAATGAAATTAAAAAAACTAAATTGATTCATTTAAATCAACATATACACACACACATGCATTAAACCAATAAACCAATCAATATTGTCATTCATAAACATACAAACAACAACTGACGTTATTATTAATGGCACCAGCAAAATAAAAAAACTATAAAAACTCAATTGCATGACATACTTTTAGGCACGTTTGGTTTTTATGGCAATATTTGTGCGACAAGCCAAGCAAAACTTTAATGAAATTAAAATTTTAAATTTATTTCTGTATTCAAAATTCATAAATTTAATTGGCATTGTGTGTCTGCGTTAACTTTGCATTTAAATTGCTAAAACTTTAACAACACACTTCTCTCTCACTATATGAATAATTTTGTGGCATAATTTAAGGCACCAAAGAAAAACTTTCAAGTAAAAATTCATACGAAAAGAAAAGCATGAAAAGCCTTCATTAATTAATTATAAAAACATTTTAAAGTTTCCATTTTTGTTTTGAGTTTCCCAGCCATCATAATGAAAAAGTTTTGTATACTTTTGGGCACGAATATTTAACAAAAACATCAGCAGAAGACAATGGAAGCTTTGGACAATTGCAAAGGCAATTTTAACATTTTTGGTTATCCAGATTTCAGACGATACCGCGCATGGATGGATTATCCATATTAAAGCTACCGTCAGAAGCTGGTGGATGAATGCAGAATATGGCGGAAAGAAAGCATGAACAATGAACGTCCGGCGGACGGCAGTTATTAAGTATTTAAGATGACAATTGATTGGGACTCTTAAATTTGCGAAAAAATATGATAGTTCGAGCTTTTACACTATCTAAACGCCAAAATTTAAAGAATTTCAAAATTATAGTTTTTTCTTCACTCACCTGCAAATGATCTAGAAGTGCCTCTAGACCCCGATCCGATATCGACGAGCATCTTAAGGATAACGAATGTATGTGTTTCGATGCCAAAGTAAACGAATGCACCACATCGTAGGCATCATCATCGTTAGCACCAACCAAAGCCAAAGCATGAAAACCACGACGTATGAGCGTATTAAACAATTTCACACGATCTGAAGCAGACATTTGCCTCAGTTCACGACACTGCAGCGTTGGCAGTAGTCCCGACCAGTAGCGAGGACTGCGATACAAAATATCACGCCATTTCGTACACACTTGGGCCAAAACGCGTCGCTCATAGGAGGAAAAGTAAAGGAAGAATTTATTTAGGAAACGATCATCCATCATTAGCATATCTATGCTGGTTATGGGAGGCGGTAGCTTGGGTAAGATCAGCGATGATTGTGTAACTGCCTGGGCAAGTTGTGTATTACCCACACTGCCTGCACTTGCAGCTGCCGCATATGGATGATGCATATGGGGATTGGGCAACTGTTTCCGCATTTGTAAAGGTGTGGCCGATTGCGATTTTTGAGCGGCTGCCAAACCCATAGTGGTGAATTGCGGTGTACCTGGTATGGTTATATTCATTTGCTTGGCAATTGAGGTGACCGAAGGGGCGGGTGGTGCACCCATTGGTAGTATACCGGCGGGTGGTGTAGGTGAGGCGGATGCAGATGCGGAAACGGGCTGCATGAGATTCGAGTTGATCAGCGTTGAATTGGCGATTTGTGAACTTAAGTACTGATGATGCTGTTGCTGCTGTTGAGACTTTTGTATCATTTGATAGCTGGTAACTGAGTGTGATGAAAGCTGTTGCTGCTGCTGGGCTTGCTGTTGCATATTTGTATTGCTGCCTGCACGTGAAGGTTTATCGGGTGTGGTGGTGGCTGTTAAGTTTGTTGTACTGCTTTGGGTTTGTAATAGATTCGAGTTTGCGTTTGTATTGGAGTTTGCATTTGAATTGGAGTTAGAGTTACTGGATGAATTGCCCCCGCACAGAGCATTTGTTACACGTTCCATTACAGACGTTTTACCCGTTGAGGACGAGTTGGAGGATGAGGAGGAGTTTGTCGTAGACGAGGACGTTGAGTTTGTTGAGCTGGTGGTGGACGAGGATGTTGAAGATGAGCCCCCACCACCTCCACCACCTCCTGTAGACGAATTGTTGCTATTATTTTGGTTACTGTTGTTGCTATTGTTACTATTGCTACTGCCATGATGATGTTTCGAACGCAAGCCGAGGCCGTTAATACGCTTGGATAGTTCAGCGGAGGCACGTTCGACCACGCCTTGCGCCGATATCGAGGACATGGTATGCTGGAATAAATTCACTTTGTCGCTGTATTGTTGACAACGGCGACAGGATGGTGGTGGTTTATTTTAACGACGTACTACTAATGATGGTGATGGGTGAGTAAAACTTGAAGTTTCACACGAGCCGCTTTTAATTATTACTCACTCACATGAGAGCTTAGAGTTTAACTCGCTTAACTCTCTGTGAAAAAAAAACTTTTAAGCCTTTAAGTGGTTTCCGCTTTTGAGCTTTTTAAGCTGTTTGAGCGGCTTTTATTAGTAAGTAGTTTTCTTGGTTCTTAGGTGTTGTCTCTTCTGCTCCCTCTCTCTCTCTCTCCTTCTATCTTAATTTTATTCACTTTTTCTCTTCTTAAGCTCTCGGTAGCTGTTCTATCAAAGCAAATTTTTAAATTTCATTCAATCTTTGTTTCTCCTCCTTTTTCCCTCTTCCGGTATTTCTACAGCAAATTTTTTCTTGCTTTTACCTTAAAAGAAACAATAATTGAAGAAAAAGGTTAAAAAAATATGTACAAATTTTATTTTGTTTAAGTGAAAAACAATCAAAAGTCGAAAGAAATCGATAAATCCCTTGAAAGAAATTTAAGAAGTGCTATTTCTCTTGCTCACATTAATTTCGAGTCTAACTCATAGGAAATAAGTTCTCAGATGACTTAAAAAACATTATCAAAAGTACAAGAAAATAGTACCAGAAGTACTAAACAATGCATCTAAAAGCATTCCTTGTGTGTAGTTAGGTTTATAACCCCGTTTACGACATCCCCCCCCTTACGACATATTCCAACTTCTTTCTTTACGGAAAAGATAACAAAGTTAAAAAAGTCGGCCTTTAGGAGATTGTTTTAGCTGCTGCCGCTGGTTACTTTATGTACAAAAGCCTGAACGCGAGCACAAGACTCAGGCAGGATATGAAAGAATGGCAAAAATTCTCTGGTATTTTTTACTCCAGCAAAGCAAGCCCTGCAAAAAGCCCTGACCTACAAAGAGGAAAAACATCTTTTGTTGTTCAATGAGGAAATAAAAACAACAACAACAATAACAAAAGCAAATAAAATTGAATATGTATCGTATTGTGTGTTTGTGTGTGTGAATATGTGTGCGCCTAACAATGGCCCAAATACGAGCATTATAGTACACAGGACCAGCGCATACACATGACACAAAACAGAACATGTTTAACAACAACAAAAAGAGGGAAAGAGATAAACTTGAAAAGAGCGTGGAGAGAAGAAGAAGAATAACCGGATGCATGATAAAAATAATTCACACACACACACACACACGATTAATCAAATTTAATTAAATTTCATAGAATGCGAATACATGTACGAATAACTGTTAGGACAAGGTTTTGCTTATTTTTCTTGTTCTTAGTTAATGCACTTCACGTAATAAATTATTTCTAACATCATAACATATGTAGATATGTTCAATTCAAGGTCATTTAGAAGTTTTTTTTTCCTTTTTTAAAGGGAAATTAAATGTTTTTTTTAATATTACACTGTGGTACAATAAATCTACGATGAAAGGATAAAATAAATTTAACTTGGACAGAAAGTAAAAAGCAAGGAACATAGCAATACTAACTGGCAGTTAATCAAGCCGAGCACGCTCATGTCCTATGAGGCTGACTAGAGAATACTATGGTACTGTTTGTGCCAGCTAGACGGAGGAAATGCGGTTTCCCTCTGCTGTATTCCAGGTCCTGCCTAGTCTCTATAACTGGCGCCATAAACAGCTGTCTGACTGCGGCTAGCAAGGCCAGATCAGTGCTTTCTATCCTGTACAATTTTGGAAAGATGTGTGGTATATATAGTGCTTTGATAACTCCACGAATTTGGCCACTTGTACTTAACCGTAGAATTTACAAAAAAAAAAAAAATAAATTCTAAACATAACCACAAAATCACCTAAGCACGTGGTTATAAAATATTCCAATACAGCATGGCTGACATTGATTTTTTTCTTCTTTTTTGCTTTTAACTTTTAGAAAACAAATTTGCATAATAGTACACCAATTACTTTGTTATCGAATTTAAAAAGAAAAAAACAATTTGAAGAACTTTTCCGAAAATCATTATTTAATTATTCAATTATTTTCTTAAGGCTTTTGATTTTTAGGAAATTCTGTAAAAATTCTATAAATTCTTCTGTGTTCTGTATATTCATAATTATGCCGTTTATTATTACTCATACCAATGTTCTCTTACAGTATTTCTCAAAAAATTTACCTCTGAATCTCTTTCTTTCATTTTCACCTCAACACCAAACTGCTGTTGGTTTAAATTTTTGTAGGCTGGTTGGTGTTTTCTATAAGGACAACAAGAGTTTGCTGCATTCGGGGTGGTTAAAGAAAAAATGAAATGAAAATGAAGCATAATTATATTCACCCTCCCGTTAGCTCTTTGCTTCTCTACATAAATTTCTCTTAAAATTTTGTCTGCATTTGTAACAATTGAATGTGAAACTTGGGAGTGCGTTTAAAACAAAAAAAGGCTAATACAGTAGGAATGCGAAAGAGTATGAGAGTAACAGATAACAGCGTTCGTTTGTGTTTAGGAAAAATACATTATTAATGTATTGCTATTACAACGGGAGATTATTATACACGATAATATTTCAATTCAACAAAAAGGTTAGCTCAAATGCCTGCACTAAGGATAACGTCAAGTGTTCAACAGGGTGTTTAATAAAAAAAAGAGTAAAATTGATAAATATTAAATAAAATTTATTTAAAACAAAATTTAAAAACATAGCAATTGAAAAATGTTTACAGTTTTGAAATACATAGTTTTAAATATTTTTTATATTTTATTGCAACACCCTGTATAAAAATACATATTTTCTATAAATTATTGCTTTAAATTTTTAAGGATTGGGAATATATATTTTTCTTTGAAACTGTTCTATGAATTATTACTTATAAACCCAGGTGATGGTTGGTGTTGGGTGGCTTTTATAGGTCATTGAACTTTTGTTATTTTTCCCCCTTTCTTTCTTATGAATTATTAACCCAGCATTTAAAAATAAAATACACATAGAATGAGAAACAAAGAAAATTCACTCAAAAACCAGTAAAATTAATAAAAAAAAAACAAACTTGCAACACAGACACAATAACAGCTAATGAATAAACAGAGTTAGAGCGAGAGAGAGAGAGAGAGAGAGAGAAAAATATTCTTTTCGTCCTTTAAGTTTTTTGCTTAATGACCACTAATTTATTTATACCGCTAGAATTTATATATATGTATGTACTATGTACATACTATATAAAGCACAAATATGTATGTATTTAAGTGTGTATATGTTTGTATGTGTGTGTTTGTTTCTTTTATAATAAAATTCCTCAAGAATATGAGAGAGAGAGAGAGAGAGAGCAAAAGGAGTCCTGTTTTCTCTTTATGATGATGGAGTAACATTATCACTATGTTTGTAAGTTTATGCATATAAATGTGTGTGTAAATGTTCTTATTTTTTTTATAAGAAAAATTTCTAAAGAGTACGAGAACATGAGAGTCCAAACCAGTATTATAATTATGATGATGGAGTAAAACATTGTAATTATGTTTTTATAAAAACCGCATGAATGTTTTGATTTGGTTTGTTTGTTGTTTTCATCGTTAATAACGGAAATTTTTATTTCAAATAAAGCGTGCGCAGGTTAAAAAGTAAATATTTGAAGTGGTTTAAGCCTTTTTATAAGTATAAACTGCGGTTATTGTGGAGGTATTGTAAGGCTTAATAATAAAAAAATAAATAAACGTCAAGTAATTTAAAAATAAATTGAGGGATTTAAAAATATTTTAATCGCAGTTCATAAATTTGTCTATATTTCTTAAGTTTTGAAACCGTGCTGGAATCAGTAATTTCAAAATCTGTTTAATATCTTCCATGTATGCTGCCCTGGTAGTTTAGTGGGTAGTGTGCTAGACCATTATCGTGAGGGTCGTGGATTCGTTTCCCAACAAAAACTTTGGTCTGTTAAACTACACCGAGCATATCGATGGCTTAATATAGAAAGGTCGTATCTCACATTTTCATTACTTTACAGGAGAAGGAAAAAACTTAATAAAATCTAAAACAAAAATGTTATGTTATGTTTCTTTTAATTACTATAAATCAACTATTCGTCAACATACGAACCAGAATTTTTCAGAGAATTTTGTCTACCAGAATATGTAAAAACCCCGATTTTGAGAAAAAACGAGATACGACCTTTCTATATTAAGCCATCGATATGGTCTAAGTTACTCAGCTCGTAATAATTAGATATAATTTGTAATTGTATTGTAACAAACGAATAAATAAATAAAAAAAAAATTTTGTGGTATGAAACAATTTGTCATTAATTGTCATTTGAAATTGTTTTTATTTAATTATAGAAAGAAATCCCATAAAAAAATATCTTTTTTTAAAATCTTTTTCAAATTATTATCAGAAAATTTTATTTTTTTTTTGTAGCAAAGAAAACTCATGAACCTTATTCTTCATCACTGTCACATTTGTCAAGTATTTTATTTTTATCTTTGACTTGTCTCCCCTGCACATTTTGTGTCAAATAAAATGGGGATTTAAATATTTAAAAAGGAAAAAACAAATAATAAAACACACCTCAATGGGAGGTTTACAATCAAATTTTATGCTGATTTGCATAAAATTTTGTGTAAAAACTTTTGAATTGTTTTTCTTTTCGATTTTATTTCAGTTTCTTTCTTTCTAAACTCAAACAAATCTTGCCGCAAATGTCAAAAGTTAAACGAAAATTTTAATGGAAATTAAGGAAAAAACCACATGCTTATAAAAAAAAAATGTACAGCTATTCACAAATACATATGTAAATGGAAACGGTTATTTTCATTATACAATGTCATTCAAATCGAATCTAGCTTGCTTGCAGCCGTCGATCCTTTTAAAGTGGCTTTCGATCATTATGCCGCACATTTTGAGCAGTAACTTGACGAATGTTTGTTTTCAAATGCTTTAACGTTAGGAGATTTTAAGCGTAGACGCGGTTCTCTGCAGAACTCCACAAAAAAATCTATACGCTTCTATTCTCCTCAAATTGCTTTCTAATCCTGCAAATTTGTTGCTTAGTAGGTTGATTAAGACTATCAACCGAATTGAAACGATTCACATTCCTACATAAACGGTAAAGCTTTCATGTTATAAGTAAAACTTCAGGTGAAAGATATCTAACAGCTGACAGTTTCGGTTTTGAAACCACTACATTTGTTTCATGAAGTTTTATGAAATTTGTACGGGAACTTCCTCCTCGAGGGCCATTATAATAAATAAAATAATAATAAAAAGTATTTTAAAAATAATTTCTTTCACTTTTGCCAACTAAGATTAATGGCACTTAATATCTTTATCATATGTAATTATTCAATAGAAAACCAACAAATTTTGAAGTTATAAAATTTTTTTTGATTTTGAAAAAATGTCACTTAAGTCCTTTATGCTTTAACCTACCATTCTATTTGACATTTAAAAATCACCGTTATAAATTTACTTTAAATATTTTGGTTTTGTTCTCCATTTATAACAATTTTTTCCATGTCACACTCCCTCGCCTCTAGCTTTAAAATTATTTCACCTTCAACTCAGCAACTCTCTTTACAATCGTGTTAACAACTGTTACAATAATACAAAAACAAAACAAACAACAACAATAAATAATAGAAAAATAGACAAACAACAAATACATACATATGTATGAGTAACCAAATAACCTGGCTTAGGTACACACACATAGAATTAAATATTCCACATTTTTCTCTTTCCAAGCCAAAGTGTATGTGTATAGGTAGAGAGAAATACAGAAAATCAATAAAAAAAATAGAATCAAATACTCCATCATGACTAAATAAAACAATAAAAACCGAGAAACACGCTTTTCTCTTTCTCGACACTAACGCACACACACACACGCAAACACATACATACATCCATAAACATGAACTAAACATTAATAGAAACCAACAACAATATAAAAAAAATAAAAGGAAAACACCGTTAAACCAGCAGCCATGACACACAGACCATTTTATTTAGACTTAAGGCAGGCTGAGAAACACAAAAAAAAACCATTAAAACCAAAACAATTGAACAGAACTTCAATAAGCATATCACGTATATTATAAAACAAACTCACGCTCTTATACATACACTCATACAAACGCGTATAAGCCATTTTATTATGAGAGATTGCCATCAAATATTAATGCAACCAACTACAGAAACATAATTTGGGGTTCACAATTCATTTTTTTTTGCTAGATTTCAGATAGAAGATGTCAGTTTAATTTTATTAAAAAGAGTGTTTTTTTTAACCACCTTTAAAGATTATTTCGTGGTGATCCAAGCTGTAAGATAAACTTGGAAACACTAAAACTTTTTGGGGGCAATAAAAACAGAGTTACAGAAGTTTCAATAAGATTGAAAAGAGCATGAAGTTTCAGAATGTTGCTGACTGTAACGAGATGATCGCTATTTGAATCCTACAAAATTCAAAATCAAATCACAAAAATCCCACACCTTAGTTTTAATTTTAAAATTTAAATCGGTTTCTATTTGTTTTTTTTTCTTAGTTGGTCACATTTCACATACTCTCAGGAGGCACATGCATAAAAAGTTACTGTGTTCATTATAAGATCAAAGGAAAAAACAATAACAAACAACTCCTAGAGAGAGAGTTAAGTTAAGTTCATATGTTGTTGTATTCCTATTGTCGTTTTTTCTATACTTTACATGCTTGTTTCACATTAGAGTACGGGGGAACAACTCTTAGTTTTTTGTATTCGTGGGATAAATAATGTAATGGCGGCTATTGAAATCAAAAAGGTTAAGGCTCTACTCGTGTTTCTCTTCGTGTTTCTAGTTCTAGAGAGTAAGTAAACACATGTACGATGAAGTATGTATTACGAAGTTCATATGTTTAATGGCAAACAAAAAAACAGCTTAAGATGATTACAACCATGTTTGCATGCATGCGTGCATATGTATGCGATGGTGTTGTTACAATATGGTTTCACTCAAATAGCAAAGTTTTACTTGCATCTCGTACTCTATTAAACTATATAAACACACACATGCATATGTAAGCATCCATATATGCATGTTGTACAAGTAGAAGAACAACAAATTTTAGAATTTGTAAACAAAACAACAAAAGGAAGGAGAAACAGAGAACAACGGTTTGAAAGTATGTATAGAAATGTGTATGTGTGTATGCTTTCTATTTAACAGTAAGACTAGAGTGAATTGAAAATAAAAACTCCCCTTTAATGGCATAAGAAAGTTTGGAGAATGTGTCATCATACAGTAGGCTGGATGCAATATTTAAGGGGTCTTTAAATTTAAATATTAAAGGTTATATTAAATAAATTAAAATGAATTTATAATGCAAATATTTAGTTAACCAAGTGTCACTCAGTCGTCAGGAAGTGTGTTAGCTATTTAGGCGAGAGCCCGCGGTTGAATCCTCGGGTCACACATCCCGAACAAAACGAAATATGTAAAATATTTCCCTCGGAAACTTCCTGTCAACAGTTTTTTGTCAAAAACAAAATCACAAATCTGTCGTACGGAGTCGACATTAAACTGTTGATGCCGCCACTAATAGCTAAAATTAACACATACAATATGGGTGGTGTGAGAAGCTAGTTCGTAATCCTGACCAAAGTGTTGCCAATTGACTAATTAAGTAAAATTAAATAAATTCCTTTTGTTTTATTTTAATTGTCTTTCTTGTTCTTTCTATATATTTCCAGAATAAAAACTAAAAAAATTGAACTCGGTATTCTAGTAAGTTATTCCAGAATTTCTATGTACAACTTTCTCCAAGTTAATCAAAAATTCTTTAAATTTTTTAAATGGACGAGGATGTGAGGGTGATCCTCGTCCAACAATTCTATTCAAACTTTAAAACTTTTTATTTTCATTAAAGCCATTCGAAAATTGCACTTTCTTTTTTTTTTTATAAATTATTGTTCTTTTGTCACTCAACAAAAAACAAAATATTGAAGACTTCTTTATAAAATTTTCCCCAATTCCACTTGTAGCCTTTAATTTATTTTATTAAATTAAATTAATAGAATTATTAAACAATGCCACTTCAAACTTGGTTATTTTATATCACCAATTGCTTTTATATAATTATAACGTTAATCATACGCCACCTTACACCACACCACTGTAGCAAACTACCATAGGCTATCATTACAATAAAACAAACAACAACAGCATTACCTACTAGAGGGAGACAATTGAAAAAGAAAATCAAAGAAATCATATTCAAAAACACTCATCCAAGCTGCTTAACAGGACATTGACGGCTTAAGCAACAACAAAAAATGCAATAAAAAAAACAAAAACACTCTCACTTTTCTAAACATTACCCTAACAATTTAATTAACAAAGAAGAAGAAAAACAACACTCTCCTTGCTCGCTCATTATAATGCTCTTCTTACAAATCATGTATAAATAACAGGTTTTGTATTTAAATTATAGAGAAGGATTCATAAATAGCAATAACAACAACAGCTACATAGAGAAATGACATCACTGAAGACAACACCAACACATGCATATGCAATAAGAATTTGGTTTTTTTTCTGAGTAATTTTATAACTGTTAATTTTTTTAAGTTATTTCAATTTTAAAGTTTTCTTAGTTTTTTTTTATTTTTTTAAGTAAATAGCAACAATAAAATGTAAAACCAAAGACCTTTCACTCATTGCAAGCATTTTTTTCATGACTTGGCAAAAATTTTATTTTGAGGAAGTGTTTCATTGCTTTTAAAGAATTTTTTTTCTTTATTTAAAAATAAATAAAAAAAGGAAAATCATTTAAATGTAAAATACGCAAAAATCACGTGCCATCGTATATTACGTTAATACTTTTTATTTAAGAACAAACAGCAACAATAACAATTTAAGTTACGTCAAGTCATTTCAAATAACAAGGAATTTTATTTTTTGTAGATTTTTCCCTTAAAGCAGTTTAAAACTTTGCTTTAAATAAGGGAGTTTTTTATTTCTATTCTCGTCTTTTCTTTAAGACTCTGTTTTTCATTACTATACATACTATGTATATATGTACCTTATTTAAAAACTTCCTTTTTGTTATTTTTTTATACAAAATTATATTATTTTTTAATATTTTCTTTTATTAATACATTATTTTTCTTAATATTTTCAACACTTTTTTCCAACCGCCGTTTGTTTTTCTTGAGGCTATTTTATTTCTTTTGATTCTTTTTTTTCACTTTGGCTACACACTAAATATTACAAATAATTTCTATGTTTTACCGTTTTAATAACCGAACAAGACAGCGCACGACTCAAAACTGCATTTAATCAAAATAATCAACATACAACACACGACAATTGTAATGAAAATATTTATGCTCCTTGTTATAAAACACCAAAATCTATTTGACTCTCTCACATACTCTCTACCTCCTCTCTATTGCTAAAGCTCTCAAACTTTCAGCAAAATCAAAACAAATCTCATTGTATTGGGGTTGTTAACATAAAAAAACAAAGAGATAGATAGAGAACACAAAAGAAAGTAAATGATTTTGCGCATTTGATTTGTTTTTATTTTGCTAATTTACAAACCGAACGTAACTGTATGGGAAATGTTCAAACCAAAATAGCAAAAGATAAAATAAAATAAACACTATTGTACGGTCCAAAAACCAGTGTTGCCTTTTACCGAGAAAGGAAAAACAAATTTTAAAAACAATTTTTAATAGATAATAAGTAATACAATTAGTATTTATAATGAATTTTAATTAATATTAAATAAAATTAAATATTTGTGATACTCTAGGTGGGAATTCCAACTTTACTAGGTATGGTAACACAACCTAAAGTATATTACGACGGCCTTTGATATTAGGCGTAGATTCTATCGCATTGTATTGTAGCAGACTTGAAAATGTTCCCATACAAACTGCATAAAATGCACAAACTTTCAGCCACTGATCACTAAGCGCTTATAACCTATACTCAACAACTTCTCATCGTTCTCTTCTCAGTTTTGCCTCAGCAACTACGACAGTAATCGTTACACGATACTCACAAGCTCTATTCACATCTACCTATGATAATGTCTGTAAATCACAGACGCCACAGAGGCTATGCCATTCCAATTCATTCTCATCAGTGAAAATCTATGCTTTGTCCAAGTTCCCTCTCCGGTATTCCAAAACCAATATCCTCTTTGTTTTTATACCCGCACGAATAGAAATTCATAGGACTAATTCTGCTTGCAATCGATGCTCTATAAAAGCGATCATGCAACAACTGCAGTGGTATAGTCTATCTCCCGACCAGTAATTAACGTCCTTATAAGTTTATATTATTCTCACTCCCCAGTTGAATTGAAAAGTTCACAACCAATTCCATCCCCCTATCGGGATTTAGACAAAATAATTTAATTATTTTCCCTTGCATTTCTGTTAAATGTTATGTTAAAGCACAACAGCAACACCGACAATAGTAACAAGAAAAGTAAACCCTAGAAAAGCCAAGATGACAGCAAAACAAAAATACCACCACCGTTATTGTGATGACGAATAATTTAAGATTCAAGAGCTCGCTCTTGTGAAAAGATTTATTAAGGGTAACATGAGAGCAATTGTAAAACAATGGGAGAGAAATCTGAATAACAAGAAATAAAGAAAACTTACGATTATAATGCTATAAAATTAATATTAAAGAATTATGGCGAATTTTAACGGTTCTAATTTTAAAATGAATAGAAATATAAAAAATAAATATTTCTGCAGAGAAAATTTAAAATTAAAAATATTGAATTAAAAATGTATATATGTATAAAAATGAACTAAAATAAAAAAAAATTAAATTAAATGAAAATAAGAGAAATGATAAGAAAATAAAATAAATTTAAAACACATTAAATTAAATTAAATAAAAATAAATTAAAAAATTAAATAAAAATAATAATTTAAAAATAAAATAAAACAAACAAATAAAAATAAAACGAAATAAAAGCGTTTTTTAGTTTCGTTAACGACATAGAGCAACACATTACGTTTACAAAAATTATTTAGGCTGTAAGGCTCTTATTGCGCCTGTAGCAGTTAACTTTTCAGTTAACCCGGTCTCGAGATAACTAAGCACCTAAACTAATCTGTACTCTTTCACAAACTCTTTCATGAACTAAATTAATGTATATACCTTTTTAACTTCTTTAATAAACCCTATTTAATATACATACTAATTAATTAGCACCCAATCTTTGCCTATTTAATCTTATTATATTAACTTTCTTTTCTTAAAAATAAAAGTTTTGTATTCAAGTTTTTCTTGTTTAAACTATTAATAAACCTACATACTAATTCACTCATTCATTCAATCTCTCTGTACTATATGCTTCCGTTTCCTATCTTAACGCCATTTTTCTTTTTTGCTTTGGGGAAAAAACATTGAATTGAAACAATATTACAAGCTGTTGTTGTCTCACCACAACTTTTAAAGCCGTTATTTTTTTCCATTCGTACATTCACTCTCTGTGCTGTTCTCTGACGTCAGTAGACACATACAATATAAATAAATTAGTTGTACTAGACAACAACAAACAGCACATATTCTTGCATTTCCACACAAAACAACAACAGCTCAAGCATTACACTAAACAAATAATCGAGGTATTAAGTAAAGAAAAGTTAACGGTTTAATGAGAAAATATTGTCAAGACGTAAAAAGCCAACCAAGCATTGACATTCTGCTTTAAGCACATTAATGGAGAAAATACCCTAACAACAGCTGCTACCGAACGTCAGTAACGTCAGTGCAACAGTAAAAAAAAAATTACTACACTCCCGTTATAGCTCCCTCATTCTCTCTTCACTCACAGTCACCATAATACATTGTGCACTTTGTTTACCCTGTGTAGTGGGTGGTGAATGTTGCTCCCACTCTTATAAATTTTGTTTTTCATGGTTGTAAGTAGGGGGTTTAAAAAGAAATTTATGAAAGTGAAGAATTCCTTTCAAAAGGAAATAAAAAACAAAATGGAATGCGTGTATAAATCTAAAATTAGAATATCTAAGTGATTGTGGTTTAGTAAAAAGAAATCTATTGTTTATGTTATCAAGCCAAATAGACGATTTAACAATTTTTGGCTTCCAAAAGTAAAGTTAGAACACAATTAGAGCCTGAGTTTAATGACCAAGTACGTAGGATTACGTCAATTGACCTCCTCTCTATTGACTATAGCAGTCGATAACTTCTGTTATAGTTTTTTTTTATCATTTTTTCATACTTTTCAGGCTCTTACGTCAGGGCACTACCCGTGTAGACACTGTCTTTGACGTAGATCCACGAAAAATAAGCTTAGAGGAAAGTTAGCGGTCTATATGCGACAATTTCGTTTATAGACTTAAACGCTGAATGATTAAATGAGCTTCATCGCTGAAGAACGTTCTGCCAATAAATTCTTGGTGCTCAAGAATCCTTCATCTCAGATTCCCAAGTGGCTTTCAACGACGCAGAAAGTCTTTTTCTTTGTCACTACAGCCTCCACAGAAACCGGTGGTATTCACACTAAGAGTGAAAGTAATTATAATTTTATGCCATACGGCAATCCCCATAGACATGTAAATATAGAAGAGAAATGAATTTAACAATTGATTTCATTACAAACAATGAAAAAAACGCTAACTACAACAACAACGAAAAAGGAAAAACAATCAGTCAATAATAAACACGTTGTTTATATTAACGCTTTACCAAAGAAATGAGTTCAAAAAGAGTTAAATATGGGGAGGAGAGAGAGAAAACACATTTGTTTAGCACGGTGAATACTAAAAATCCATTGAAATTAATGATTAAGCAGTGAGTGAGAGCAGCCTGCAACAGGGAGTTGTTTACTTATGTATAATGCCTGTTTTTGTATATGTATGGATGTGCAAACATGCAGGGTTCTTGTTTTTCATTTATTTAAGTTTGTTGTTGTTTTTGTTTAGTATTAAAACTCAAGGGTCCCGTTTCTTTACTAGTTTTGTTTGCTTTACTTAAAAAACATTTACTTTTACTCTCTTGACAATGTTTGTGCATATGTATATGTACTTATGTATGCATATGACTTCTAAATGTAATGTTTACAAACGAGAGTAAATTTATATGCAAGTGTATGTAGTTGGCAAGCATACATACAATTGATAAATAAAATATTTAATGTAGCATTTTGGCGTCAATGAGTCTGGGCTGCTGTAATATTTTCACTTTTCTCTTCTTTCTTTTTATACATCTGTATTATTCTCTGTACATACATACACATAGACAATAGTTGTAAAGTCTTTTATGGGGCAGGAGAGGTAAAATACATTTTTTTCTATTCTATATGTGTTTCATATTTGAGAATCATCACAACATGGTATTGAACTTCTCTTAATCCCACACAAACACACACTCACGCACTGGAACAAAAGCAGCCAAGTTTTAAAAGCATTAACACTAACAACAATTAATGATGACTACGACAACATTGAGAGCAACAACCAAGGCCAGCCAACATCATTATAAGAGAAAATCATACATGGGGAGTGAAAGTAACCGACATCTACAGAAAACAAAGAAATATAATAACAAAAATCTTCCTTCTTTATGGAAACTTTATCAACATTTAGTAGCCAAGGAAACTTGATAAAAGAACAATTATTTTTAAACAATAGCAGATACAAGTACATCTTAAATAAAGGAAATCAATTTCCATGGAAATCTTATATTTAGATTTCTGCAGACACATAAGAAGATAACAAAGAATATTAAAACACAAAGAGATGGAATTTAAAAAAGCTAAGGAGACTGGGTATGACCACTTGCATGATACATATGTTGCAGAGAGAGGAAGGGTTCTTTAATTTAGTACAGTGATGAGTGCACAAGCGTGACAGGGGGTGAAAAAAATTACTTTAAATCATGAAGAATATTTATTTATTTTTTTTTTTGGTATTTTTCATTAAAACAAGTCTCATTTCATATGCTGCGTGATTATCGTTTCATCATAAAACACGGGTTCTGGTTAGGGTATAAACATTTCGTCCCTGTAACAGTAAAGCATTACATTGGTTGTGTACCATACATCTAGTTCCAGAACCCTTGAAGGAAAAAATGGGATGATGAACCCCTAGTACAGAAACCAGATAAATCTGACCCGCTATATATATATGCAGAACAAAATTTGCTTTAAATCTAACCAAAAAAACCTCATAACTGCTATAACGGACCACTGGCCCCTAATTCCCAGAAACAAACAACGACTTCTGTAGGAGCAAAGGAATCCAAATAACTTATTCTCTGTTTTTGTTCGATACTCGGAGATATGAGACAAAGAACGCCTGGACACCTAAACAGAATATTTAGACGAAACAGATCCAGCTGAAGGCGTTTTGAATGAAATCCTCAGCTTCATTAAAGTATCGAAATAGATTGCTCATATGTGGCACAAACCAGCAGGCGAAAATAGAAAGCACAGGTTACAAGTCGCGGGCGGCCCTGAACACTAAATGTGGAAATTAAGCATTTGACTTTGCTCTAATGAAAAACAGGACAACGTATACAATTTCTAAAACACTTACCCTGGTTTGGATTTTTCTTGAACTAAATGCATTTCCTTCAGGCATTCCTATAGGCTATGTATATGGTCTCTTGCAAGCCAAAATTTTATTCCCCCGTTTTTTTTTAACATGACCATATGAAAAAATATTTAGGTCCACTGAACACGGAGTTTTTTTTTAACAATTAAATCCTTTTCAGGTTTCTTTAACACAGCAATCCTTTCTAAATCCATTTAACGGTTTGATTCTAATTTCAGCACACGTTTCTACATCAAAACTAAAAAATTTAACTGACTTCGCGCGCTTTTTCGCAATTTGTTTGGCATCTCTTTTTTTCATGCGATTAACAGGCTGCTTCATGTGCATTTAAGCACAAACCACCCAATCAACATACAACAGCTGTTCACCTTCCCTCGAGCCATTTTATTTTTTTTTACTGTTTTGCTGATATTGCATGATGTAAACACCCTGTCTCGCCTTTAGCATATTTTTGCGGTCGGTGTGCTTTTTCTTCGAGTCTGCAAAAAATTTAATAATTCTACTGAATAAAACCGACCAAACTTTCTAAAAACTCTTTACAAACAAACTTAAGCCAAAGAGAATGTCGAGTTATATGAAGATTTTATGTTCTCTTTGCGTTTATATGTGAAAAAAGTGCGTCGAAAAAATTTTTCTAAAAAAGTATCACACAACACAATCAACGACAGAGGCCACAAGATAGCTCAGCTACAGAAACAACACAACACTAGGCGAGGTAAGAAATAAAACCAACTATACGGCAAACGTCAAATATTAGCCCATTGACAGAGTTGTCAAAACTACTTTTGGCAACATGTGGTGTGGTGAAAAGAATAACATTGTAGGCAAAGTGAAGGAAAACAAATCGAGAGTCAAATAGAGATGCCAGATAGTTGGGTGCTATGTATTCATTAAACAGTAAAGCAACATGTTGCTGTGTACATTGCTTAGAGACTTGGGGGTAAATGTTTATTTTAATAAATATAAAAACCGAAAAGAATATGCTGCTGCGGATTTAGTTTAGCAACATGTGAGTTAATGTTTGTTTATAAAATAAACACAGGTGTGTCTCTACTTTTTCTTAAGGTAGGGTACACCTTATTTTTGTAATCTTTTATTATATATTCTAAATATGAATTTTATAAGAGTTTCTCAGCAAAGGAGTGTATTATTATTATTATGTGTGCGTTACATATTGCATCAACGTGGGCGCTAGAAGCGATTCTGTAAATCTTTCCGCAGCACCAATACTTTTCAAATCAAAAAACGACCAAAGAAGATTAGATATAGTCATAAAAGGAGACCTGCGGCTACCATCTATGAATTTGCCTTGGTTACGACAGTGAATAATTTGTTAAAAAAAACTTTGTTTATCTTTCAGTCCTCCTATTGCCTGTTAATTATTATTTGTTCTTAAAAATTCCTTGAAATGTCTTCTACACCCGCCTCTACGTCCACAAGTGGCGAGGTTAAATATGTTACCGAAGTGCCTAGTAGTTTAAAACAATTGGCCCGCTTAGTTGTACGGGGCTTTTATACCATCGAAGATGCTTTAATAATCGATATGCTGGTGCGTAATCCCTGTATGAAAGAGGACGATATAGCCGAACTGCTCAGATTCGAAAAGAAACAGATGCGTGCTAGAATATCCACCCTGCGTAATGATAAATTCATACAGATACGCCTTAAAATGGAAACGGGACCCGATGGCAAAGCTCAAAAGGTCAACTACTATTTTATTAACTACAAGACATTCGTGAATGTGGTTAAATACAAATTGGATTTGATGCGTAAACGAATGGAAACAGAGGAGAGAGATGCCACAAGTCGCGCCAGTTTCAAATGTACGAATTGCAATAAAACTTTTACAGATTTGGAAGCGGACCAGTTGTTTGATTTTGCTACACAAGAATTTCGTTGTACCTACTGTGGCAGCACCGTGGAAGAGGATAGTTCCGCGATGCCCAAAAAAGATTCACGTCTAATGTTGGCGCGCTTCAATGAACAGCTGCAGCCTTTATATGATTTGCTGAGAGAAGTGGAGGGTATTAAATTGGCGCCAGAGATCTTGGAACCAGAACCAGTGGATATTGATACAATAAGAGGGTAAATTTCAAAGTATTTAAAAATTTTTGTATAAAACCTTATTATTGCTCTTATAATTATATTGTAATAGACTTAACAAACCTGCCAACCAAAGGGGTGAAGGCCAAATGTGGTCTGGCGAAGCTACACGTAACCAAGGTTTTGCCGTGGAAGAGACACGTGTGGATATCAATATTGGTGGCGATGATCTGCCTGAAACAGTGGCTGAGCGCAAGGCCAGACCTATTTGGATGACAGAGAGTACAGTTATTACCGAAGATAATGGCGATAATACAGATGCCATCTTGAATGAGGCTGCCCAAAATTCCCAACAAACCAGTCTAACGGGCTCAACTACCTCAACAACGAATAATAATCGCAAAAAGGAACAAGAAGACATTATGGCTGTGCTGCTGCAGCATGAAAAGCAGCCGGGACAAAAAGAGAATCATATTAGAGGTCTCAAATCTAATAACAATTCTAGTGATTCAAGTGATGATGAGAATGATATTGATAATGCCCAAATGCGTGAGTGTCACTCTCTCTGTCCCTAAGTTTCATATCTGTCAACTATTTTATTATTTTTCCAGCTAAAAACGAATACAATAACTACATTAATTCCGAATCTGAAGATGAAAACGAAGATGATGTACCCACTGTACTGGTGGCAGGACGTCCTCATCCTCTCGACCAACTCACTGATGATTTAATTGCCCAAATGTCTCTACAGGAAAAGGAAAGCTACATACACGTCTATCAGCAACAATATAGTCATATCTATGATTAAAACAATTTACATTTCGAATGTTATCTTTTCATTTTTCCAATTAGTTAATTATGTTATATACTGAGAAAAAAAGAGAAACCAAATTAAAGTAAATCAAACTTTTCTCAATCAGTCAATCTCTCTTTCGTAAAGGCAGTGAGAGTTGATAGCCTCTAATAACAAATAAATTTATAAAAACCAATATTTATATTTAACAATTGCAATGGGGTTTTAAATTTGAAAAGGAATATGTTGAGGGATTCAAAGGGGAAAGCTTTCCCCTTAATAACGATATCAAATACTCGGCTCTTCAAAACCAACTATCCAATATTGAATTCACGGAAACGGATATTAGGAAACATAGCGACTTTATCATAAGGTTTGAATTGCTTCAGACTTAGTGAGAAAGATTTGTTGTGGTATCACAACTGGCCACATTGGCTAATTGCTTCTATCCTCTACCTAACCAAACACTCATTAACGATTGATAAAAACGATATTTTTTCAATTAGTCTACGCTTAAATGAATTCTCGAAATTTTAAAAGTTGTAGAATTGTTTTCTTATTTCTTTCCCTTTAATAGCCTTCTGAAACCTACCGCTCTGCCTAGTAAAGATTTTTAATGTATATAAACATTTATTATGTTTAGTGTGAATGTGTTAAAGAAATTCGTATGAATTAGGAATTTTTTTCAACATCTTTCATTCACTGAAATAAAATAAAGTATTTTTTATTTGAACTAAACCTTATTTATGATTTATTTTCATTTGAAATCAAAGTTATGCTATCAAAACACTTCCAAACTAAGCTTTTGGCAAATATTTGCCGCTTAAAGTTTATCAACATTAGATGTTTATAAACATGTATGTACGTTATATTGGATTTTTTCAACAATCATATGTTTCTGTTTGTTTTATTTTAATAAAATCAACATTTGGAATATTTTATTAACTACAAATATTAGTTTTTTTAATTACTTATTAGGTTATTATTATTAATTTAATATTTACTTACCTTTTTATCCCTTTTTTCCATGATTTGTGTACGTTTATTTCCAAGAATTGCTTGCTTGCTTACACTGTTAACCACAATACAACTGTCAACTATGTGGTAACACTTTCTAATTAGAGCTCTTCTGTCTTTAATTGCTTTTTGTTGCTCTCACTCATTCTCTTGCGCTCTTTAATTTTGGTGAATTTCTTTTCATTTTGCTAAAACACATTCAGTTCATTTTTATTGAGAAGACTTGCTTAACGTAGAAATAAGTTTTTTGTTTAAGAAAAAAACAAGTACAAAATGTGGCTATAAGAGAAAAATTAATATAAATATTTAACAACAAAATACCTTTAAAAACGTAATCTATGTTAAACAAAAAATATATAAGAAAAGCTTTGTAAGGCATCTACGGTCCTAAAACAAGAACTTCTAACAACCACAGCTACAACAACTATTGAAAGAACACCATACAACATGTTTAACCGCAATTAAATAAATTTTTTAGTGGAAAAACAAAAATTAAGGACACAAAGAATGTTAAAATTTTTTTAATATATCTGTTAAGAAATGATTTGTAGTGCATGTGGTGTCATAATGAAATGTAAAAGCGGGCATTACTATATTGTTGTTGTCGTTGAATGTCTTGAATTGACCCCGTAATTATAGCAAAACAGTTATTGTAGTTGTTGCGTTGTTATTACTCACAATTAAATAAAACTCTCGCACTGTTAGTGTTGCTGCTGCTGCTATTGTCAAATTAATGGTTTTTGTTGCTTTATTAGTGTACAATTAGGCTGTGTATGTCAATATTTACATTTATGTTCATGTCATTTAAATAAAAACTACAACAACAGTAATAATAATAATCTTTATATTGAACTTTTCTTTAATAAAAACACAAACAAAAACAAATTCCAAAGAAATCAAAACAAACTAAACTATCTAGAGGAAAAAACAAAAACAAGTACTACAATGAGACCAAAAATTGACAAGGATTTATTGCCTATGAAGGCTCATTATTTTCTATTTAATGCTGGTAAGTTAATATAAGAATTATTTGTATTTTAAATTCTTTTCATTTCTATTCTTAATATTTTAAGCCCTTTTTAATATTTAATAGTGTGTAGCTAGTTTGTGCAGCAACGTGCAAAGTCTAATTGTTTATTGGCTCCACTACTACAGCTGTTTTATTACTATTTCATCACCACCAACAACAACAGCAAGAACAATGAAATTCTAATGATAAATGCCCTGATACCCTTGCCTTATTAGCTTATCTAGTTTAAATTTTAAACCGTATGTTTAATTAAAATAAAAAATGAGGTTTATTTGCTTATTTCAAAATGTAATAACTTTTCAGAAATTTAGAACAACAGAAAAGATTTATAATGTTTTTCTTTAAACGGAATTATAGTTAAATACCATGAAAAATAAAAAGAATGTTGGCCTTATGAAGCTATCATACATAAGGTCGAAGTTTATGACTTGAAAGCGTTACATGCGTAAATGGCTTAGCAAGAGAAATAGAAAACTCATATTTTTTTGTTCTTCCAGCATAGCGCGTTGTCTTATTAGCGGTTTCAAAACCAACGTTGTGGCTAGCTAGGTTGTTAGTTATTAAATATGATGTATCTGAAGTGTAATTCATTTAGTAAAAGGTATGCCAATCGAGAGCCCTTAGTTCATCCCCTGGCTGTGTTTCGAATGCCGTGTATAGGCGACATCAATCTCTGTGGACCACTAAGCAATTAAATTAAATCTTGAATTGAATTTATTAAAAATATAAGCCTTTCCTAACTCCACGTAATCGTATTCAATTCACAAATAATGAATGGTTAGATCAAAATGCATAATTGGGCTGTTAATAGAAAAATTTATAATTTAGGAATCTTTTAATGTACATATCTTTTAAACACTTGCTTTGAGAAATTGTTTGTTTGTGGTCTATTAATTCTATGGTGTTAAATAATCACATATTTAGACGTATTATTATTTAACCAAATGGTAAAATGTATAAAGTAATTTTAAAAGCATGTGATTACTGTGAGAAAATTAAGTCAACAGTTTAATATGCAAGTAATAACAATTTATTCATTCTTAATTGTGGTTAAATCAAATGCCATCGTAAAATACTTAGTGGTGGACTTTTGATATTTAGCATATTAGGGACATTAGTTACAAACGGACTGTAAAAGTGGTGACTCAAGATCACTTTTTGAACACTACGAGATGCTTATGGTCATCATAACCGAACTATTGTGCAAGGAATTGATAGTGTTTTAATGAAATTACTGGCAGTGATACAGATGCAGTCAGGCCTGTGCAACATCGGCGAATTAAGAACTCAGTCTCTAACCGCACTTTTACGAACACTCAATATTATTTTCAATTCAAAAATTGCTCTCGTTTATTGCATTAAAAAAGAAACCCATTCGAATGATTTATTCTGTTATTTTGTAGGAGTATAAATATTAAACAAAAAAAATGTGATAAGATTTTATTTATCAACTAAAATACCAAATAATGTGTAAACAATTGAAAAAAAGCTTAGAATATCCACACAAACTAACAATACGAAAAGTAAAGTAACATGAGAAAATGTTGTTTGAATTTATCATCATTATTTATTTCATTTGTTTGTTTGTTTATTATCAAGAAAAACAATAAACATATTTATCTTTCATTGTACAGCATAAGTTTTCTATTCTATAATAATTTCCTTCAGAAGTATGATGTGTTTAGTGTGGGTTTTTCCACAATTTTGTTCTTATCGAAGGAATTTCGAATTAAATGACAGATGGTCTCTTTCTCCTCCTCCGAGTCGCAGTGATTACCAAATAGAAGGGAGTGACGAAAGGGCCGAGATGATGATGTCTATGATAAAGTTTGGAAAATGTTTCGTGGTATGTTCATAACGCTTTCAGCATAATGTAAGGGTACACATAATAAACCAATTTCCGCAATTTAAATTACAATTAAACCCGAGTATTTTATATTGTCTTCTGTGAACTTTGTTTTGCTCACTACCTTAATCTTTTTTGATTTAATCACACTTTGCTCGCTTTAATTAAACTTCCGTAACTAATTATTTCAATTTCAATTTTGCAGCAGACTTAGACCGAGATTGTGTTAAAACTCTGAGTTAATTTATATTCTTGGTTTTTTTTTCTCTTTTTAATAATTAAAATATTTGAAATTATTGCATTAAGTTTTTACAAAGTCTTCAAATGGGTTTCATTAGAAAAATGTTTTGTATTCTTTTTCTATACACTTTTCTACACAATCTTTTGGGCAATTTAATATTTAAAATGGTTTTCCAGTATTTTTTTCTCTTGGTTCATTAATATGCGATTACTTCCCTGTAAGTCCAAATATTGTGCGTTTTTAATACGAGGGCGATAACAGAATTTGCGAAACTGTGAGAAATGTTTTGGTTTGTTGTATAAGATTGAACAGGCAAAGCTGGGTTGGCTATATTAGACTGAGTGACACTTGTGTTGTCCCGGAACATAGATTCAATTGCCGTGCCGATATTTTAAGTCCCGCTTTTTCTCAAAAAGTGCTCGAGCTTGACCTTACTATCATGCCCACTGTTGAAAAATCTTCTTCTGGATTGAAAATTTTTCTTTGTTAAGTTGGCTTCTTTTTGCGTTGCCCTCGTATGTACCTATGTATTTGTTTAGTTTAATGGTTTATATTTATTGTTTTCCTTATGATTAAAAAATATGTTTTTTTTTCTTTTGTTTCGATTCCCATTAAAATACGTAACAAATTGTTGATGTTTTAATTGCATTACCGCATTATTATTATTATTTATTACACAATTTATTTATTTATTTATTCTTTTTTTTTCTCTCTTGCTATTGCTCTTTGCAATTATCTCAAATAATTAATCAAGTGTTGTGTGTATGTGTTCACGTTTTGTTTTTAATTTTATTTTTAGGAACTGCACCTGTTGTACCATTTATGCCAACATTGGCTAAACAATTGGGCTATTCCAGTGTGGTTGTGGGCACAATGTATACAATATTGCCTATAATAGGCATGTTAGCCAAACCAATATTTGGTTTTATAGCCGATCGGTAAGTGGGCAAATAAATAATAACAAATAAATAATATTCTGTATTCTATTCTATTTAATTTATAAATTAAATAGAAAAATTATACCAATCATTCCGTTACTACGTAAGTGATTAAAAAATTTAGTTTATGTTTCTAGCACTCACAGACAAACACTCGCATAAATAAATAATTATATTTTAATCGCGTTAAATCGAAATATATGTATTTCATAAATGCATACAGGCAGACGTATCGGGTTATTCATTTAATGGTTTCAAAATAAAAAATACATATAAAAGCTTTGCTTTTGATCACAATGAAACTTAATTGGTTGTCTATGGAAAGACCATCGGCATTACTGTATATATTTACACGTTACGTTAGTTTAATTTTTGTTTAATATTTTCTCTACTTTCAGTTATCAGCGTCATCGCATGCTATTCATCATATCAGAAATTCTTACCGCAGTTGCCTTTTTTCTCATCATGTTCACACCGGCCATACCAAAGGATGCACCCGCAGTGGAATTTCATTGTCATGCCGGTGCAGCAGATTTACGCTATTGTACCGAACTCGATAAATGCATAGACAACGACTTGAAGCAACACTATGCCAATCAAACATTAACGTGTAAGCTGCACTGTCAAGCGAAACCCTTTATGTGGGACATAATCTGTCAGAACTGGTTAAATTCGGCAAATTGTGTAGACAATACAACAACCACCATGGATATAACAACCACTGTCAATATGGATCATATGCATGTGGAAGGTGACTGTATGCTCTTCTTAATACCCCATATAAAGGGACAAATATTGGGTCAAAACGCAACAATGTTTTGCCCGAGAGAGAAAGAATATTTTAATGCTTCCTGCAGCTTAGATTGTAACGATGAGTATTTGAATAGTAAATTGGGTTTGAGTCCGGTAATAAATAATAAAGCCGCCATGGGCTTGTATCAGTTTTGGTGGTTCTTTGCCATGTTAATTATATCCTGGATTGGTATGGCTGCGGTAGTTAGTATAGGTGATGCAATATGTTTTGGCATATTGGGAGAACGTGCCCATTTGTATGGCAAACAACGTTTATATGGTTCAGTGGGTTGGGGTATTTTCTCAATAATTACGGGCGTTTTGGTTGATAAAATGTCGGAGGGGGTTAACAAAGACTACACCATTGTATTTTGGATGACACTAGTCATTATAGCTTTAGATGTGGTGGCCTCAATGAAATTGAGAGTGAGTTTCTTCTGCTGCATACATATATTTAAATTGTTTTTGTTTATTAATTTCCTTTTTTGCACGCTTTATTTCCAGCACACACAAACCCATCTCTCGCCCAATATTCTTAAGGACGTGGGTCAAATGTTCCTATCCGTACGCTGTGTGGTATTCTTTATATGGTGCATTTTTATAGGTTTGGGCACAGCCTTAATATGGAATTTCCTCTTTTGGCATTTAGAAGAATTGGCCGGTTGTGAGGAAACCTCAATGAAAACCTTACAGGGTGCCGTCATGTCAATACAATGCTTTTGTGGCGAATTACCATTTTTCTTTTTCTCCGGTTGGATCCTGAGGAAAATTGGCCATGTGAATGCTATGAGTCTGGTGCTGTTTGGTTTTGGTGTACGTTTTATATTGTATTCGATGTTGCAAGATCCCTGGTATGTTTTACCCATAGAATTATTGAATGGCGTTACCTTTGGCCTCTTCTATGCTACAATGGCTTCCTATGCCAGCATAGTAGCGCCCCCAGGCACAGAAACTACAATGCAGGTGAGTTTTTTTTTATCACAAATTTAAGGCTACCGACTGTCTTATTGATTGACCTCTTATTAACCTTCTATTTACAGGGCCTGGTTGGTGCCATTTTTGAGGGTGTTGGTGTTTCAACGGGTAGTTTTATAGGCGGTTTACTGTTTGCATCTGTTGGTCCTGGTCATACTTTCGAAATATTTGGCATTTCAGCCTTTATTGCTTTTATAGTCCACGTATGTTTGCAAATGTATTTGCAACGTCATCATTCTAGTACTGATAGTGATAATGGTAAGCAAATTCCTCCTACCGACAATACAATTGAAACATTAACAGTAAGTCAATTAAATGATACTGATAATCATATTACCAATACCACCACTACCACCAATGTAAATGAGTCTTTAAACACAAATTCCAATGATCCAGATAGTTTTACAAACATTGATTTGAATTCTTAAATTCTCTTTAAAAAAAAGACACACAGACAAATTGCTTTTTGTTTAATAGCTTTAGATTTCTTAAGTTCGTTTTTGTTTTAACAATTTATTTCGCTTTATACTTGCCCATAATATTAAGGCTTTCTTTTTTTGCACTGAATGAATTTGTATGTCTGTTTTTATGATTATTATTGTTATTATTGTACAAATATTTTTATATGCTACACTACTAAGTATACAACACACATATAATAATATGCCCATGTACTATAATAATAAACTTTTTTGTAAAAATTATATTATAACGCCATATTTTTAAATAGCACACAAGCCATCTCATCTATCCATATTGTATACCTACGTTGCCGTAAACGTTTATGATAATGATAAACACTTTCAGTTTTTATCAATTGAAAGTGTACATTGTTGCAGACAGTAGCTGCTCTATCTCACTTACGTTGCATTCAATTTACAAATTTTAAGGTATGGTTTGTGCAGCTACATATAATAGGAATTTGATTTTCTTTTGTAATTCTTTAGAGATTTATTACTTAAAATAAATCATTTTCAAATGTGTACATAGTGGCTGCAGCTGAATAGTAATATTTTATCAGTTATTTTCGAAATTGGAATTTTCATATTAAATATGAAGGCACACATTTTCATGTACAATTTTGTCTTTGCTAAGTCTTGGATGGATGAAACCAAAAAACGAAGGCAAAACGTACAAGTGGAAAAATTCTCGTTGATCTAAGTAATCTTCAAAAAGGAAAAGCAATCAACAACGTAATTTGTAATTTTTGGAGTAAAAAATGCTTGAGTTCTCACATCTATAGTTAACTGAATTGGAATGATTGTGTTCAAAGGACACCGTGAAGTCTCCAACGGAAATGAAATTATGAGAAAAATTACACTTTTGGTAGAAAAGTAAGTGTTAGTTCATCAAGAAAACTATTACAATGGCCAAAATCAATTAATCAAGCTTCGAATTTGGAGATCGTCGTAATCTGTGTTGGCATACTAAACAAGAACTCGTGAATTCAACCTTATCTTGCAGAAAAGAAAGTAAAAATATCCCTTTCACCGATCCTTACAGTAATATTCCGGCAAAGAACTGTTGCTACCGCCATTTGTTGATAAAATAAACACACAACATGAATGGCAATGACTAAAGGGGTGTTAGGTCAGTCAACTTTGGGATCACCCTTGAATGATAGCCTGACTTTAGTATTTTTGATTCCTTTTTTAATATTTGTCTGAACAGGAATTACCGGAAATATTTGTTAGTAAATAAAATGAAAACATCATGTATAGAGAAAATTGTATAAATTGTTATGTTCTACATAAAATGAATTGTCAATCAAAAACATAACGTGATCGGAGAGAAATGTCATATAAAAATTTTATTTTGTATATAACATCAGTTCAAATCTCCAAACTACGAGATATTTCTTACAGCACTATAAAGAAACCGATTAAATAATCGGTTCTCTTAGTCTTTTCTCTCTACTCATTTATTTCACAGTATTTTAAATACATTTAGTTTTCCTATATAAGAAATACCTTTTGCAATTCATGGTAGAAATTTGATTCATTACAATCTAATGTTTACACAACTAATAACTTAACTAATGAATCCCATATAGATTAAAACTTAATACTGCCGCTCTTTCATCATCATTTCACAGCGTTACAGCTTTGAATGAGCTTTAGTGGATTATACTATTCTCCTCCATTCATTGATGTTTTCGAATTTTTGTTTTCTTTAATACAATCCTTTAAGCTGTCGCTTTTTTCTTCTTTATGTCTAATTGAAATATCTATATATTGAAATAATAACGTCATATCATTTTTAAAAATGAAGACTGGCTGTCTTTTGCCCTTAAGATTTCTTCAGAAACATTGAAAGAGGCTATCTTTTACGTTATGTATCAGGGTACTGCTCTTGTCACCTAATCCATCCACTTCTAAACTATTAAAATATTGTTATTGGTTTGGGATACAATCGCTAGAATTTATAAAAGATTTCAACGCAAGAGTGAATTACTTTTTTGATTACTCTTGAAAGTTAGTATATAAGACTTATTTTCATATAGGAATCGAATTTGGTCTGATCATTACCTAGCTCCCTTATAGGTGAAACTCTCCATTGTGGGGTATAGTATTTTAGACGAAATACTTACAAAATTGTTGAAACTATTCTTAAGAATCTATATTCGTTAAATAAAAGTTTAAACCAGTTACGAACCCCAGTATTTATCTTCCTGTTTAGATATTTGCCTTTTACAATTTCATTTAAGTAGTTTTATTTTTTAATTTTAATAAACTCATTCATTAAAGAGAATAGCCTCTAAATCATTTTATTTATTACGACACTTTGTTTTAATTTATTCTATCTGTATTGTTTTACTTATTTTGTTATTCTTTTAATTAATTTTGTTTTTGCTTTAAATGTGACTAACAATGTGTTCTTTTTTTCTTTAAATTTTTTTTTTTCAATAATTTTATTTTTAGGAACAGTTAAATATTTAGCGCCTACTGATGCCATGCATATGCTTAATGATCAAGAATATATAATAACGTAGACTGGACTGTTATTTTATACGATATGATGTTGTATGTCTAATTATATATTTAGTTTTCCTTGTTTAGCATTAATTAATTAATTAAATGTATGTGCGTATGTGCGTAATAAGTATTTAATTTCATTTTGTGTATTGTAGTTTAATTTGTTTGTTTGTTTTCTAATTACAAATTAATTTATTAGATTTTATTGAGAAGAAATATCGATTGTACTTTAAAAATCCTCTGAGAGAAGAAAAATGAAAAAATGAGGAATGAAATGAAAAGCATGTGTATTTATATGTTGATAGAAACAAATAATTTTAAATTAATTTAATTTATAAAGCTTTAGTAAAAGAAAATTTTATAAGTATAATTCAAAAACGAATTTCTTTTAATAAGTAATTTTGAAAAAAACAGAAAATGAGAATCTATAATGCATGATGGATGTATTGTTTGCAAACTGGTCATTTAAAAAAAGTATTTATTTTTTATTTGTATGTAATTAAGTTTAGCGAAAAAGCATGGTTTTAATGATTAATTTAATTTAATATTTACCTTTTTTATTTCTTTATTATAAAGAAGACCGAAGCAATGTTGCTTTAATTTAATTTTTATACATCATTTCCTACACAACAAGCTTTTTTAAGATAAAAATATATATATTGAAAAAAAAAATTAAAAAACATCTTGGAAAAGATTTTATAATAAGAATAATATATTAGTATATATATTTCATTTACGTTATAAATATATATAAAAAAAATGTTAACAAAAATTCACTTTTTCTTTATTTAATATAAAATTAAAAACTGAAGTCTTCATACATACAATACGTACATCATATGTGGTATATTTTCTATTAAAAAAAAATACTTTTTTTTTAACTTTATTGTGGTTGTTTACCTATTAAGGATTCTTCCTGTTGCTGTTTTTGTATTTTACGCTGTAGTTCTTTTTCCTTGCACATTTGTATATTTATGGCTCTTTTCTAAAATCAAAAAAAAAAAAAAAAAAGAACACGTATACCCGTATATACATACGTTATATAAATAGTATATATTTTTTAAATCGTTTTTTTTTTTATAAATTTCTTAAATGAAAACACAACGTTTTAAAACAAAATATAAAAAAGGTTAAAAGCATAGCTGAATAAAATAGAAATAAAAAGAAATAAATGCCTTAAAACTTAATTTTATTAATCCCTTCATTTGAAACCCCTGAAGCATATGTGTAAGTATTAACTAAAGCAACATACTAAATGCTGTACTAATAAATCCCCTTGCTTACAACAATTTCTAATACCAATGTAGAGAAGTAGATTTGAGTACATGTACCTCCATGAAGACAAGCACAAATTTCAAATACCATCGCTATGGTCCTAAGGTTGAAGTGTAAAAAGAAATGTTTAGCAAATAAAAGTGAATAGATGACACAAGACAAAAAACACATAGAATATGGATCAACTAAGCGAAATGAGAGGAATTGAGCATAACTATCACGAAATTAAGGAGTGCCTAAACCGTCAAAAAATACACTTGTTGGAGTTTTCAACCTCTTCCTAACAAAACTGAGCTAGGATTTGAATAACAGGCTCTCGTTTAATAAGCCAACACACTACCAACTACACCACAACGGCTTCTTTATGGTTCCCTAGATTAAAAATTCTTAATTCTCTTGCGAGAAATGGGTATTTACGACTTAAAAAAATAAAGGTTAATGTCCTAGCTATTTACATATTTGTTATATTAAATATTCTGAATTGTTTGCCTCATGTTTCAACTTCCTTAATTATTTATTTTTAAAAGCAGAACGTAATTATGGTAGCATCACTTAAGAACACAAAAATTTGTCATGTAAAAAAGTAAAAATAAAATCACTTACCTTTAATACTTGTGAGCGTTGATAAATATTTTGCATGTTCTTTTTAATTTTCAACAACTTTTCTCTGCACACTTTAACATTATTCATCTGTAAAGAGCAAAGTAATAAAGATAATTAAATTTTTATTATAACATATAAACAATGTATTAAAGAATCTGATAAGATTTGAAACATTTTTACAATTCTTACAAAATAATATCAGCCGCGTACAACAATGTATTTGGGTTATAAAAAATACGATAAAAATTTTAATTGGTTAAGTGATAACGCTTGATAATGCTTTAGTAGGTGCCTACAGACCGTTTTTTATAATGAATACTTTATAATCAATTAACGAGTATAAGTATTATGCTTTCGATTAAAATTTGACAAAGATTACTGTGAAGTGATTGGTAACTAAAAGTTCTATTTAAAATAATAACGTATTTTAGTATCTGAGGCATAATAATAATCATTAAAACGTCACATGTTTAGAAGTATTAGGAAATATACTCTTTTGGGAAAGATATCGTAAATATATTAATATGTATTTATACGTGCTTACGATC
This sequence comes from Sarcophaga rosellei, assembly GCA_930367235.1. Classification (NCBI taxonomy): domain Eukaryota; kingdom Metazoa; phylum Arthropoda; class Insecta; order Diptera; family Sarcophagidae; genus Sarcophaga; species Sarcophaga rosellei. Next base: position 4,311,402 of record OV884020.1, on the reverse strand, counting down.
CCGCCGCGATATGTGTGCAGGTCTTTCTGCAAACTCTAGTTGATAGCATCTCTGGTAACATTGCTTAATGGTCTTCGGAGAATGTTACAGAGTCCGAGAAAGTCTTCTCACATGAGCTAATAATTTCTTTTTTTACTCGTTTAATATCAATTCTTTCAATAAATTTAAGGACTACATGTAATGTTCTAATGCCGTTGCTTAAATATAGTGACGATCGGCTGCCTGGTTATGCTAAATTAGTAATTATGAATTACCTTGAAATTAAATTCACAGTTCTACATTAAACTTCATCTTAATTTGTGAAATTAATTGCAGTAACACATCTACCAGCTTGTATATAAAATTGAGAAACAAAATTTACTCGCCCTTAGTTTTAGAATTGTCAACACCTCTACCACTTTCATTTGTTTATTTACATGAAATATTTACTGCGATTATTGTTATACAATGCATTACAAAAATTAGTGCAATAGCAACTGAGGCCAACGACTTGATCTATCATTTGTAGTTCTAAGAATTCTTTAAAAAGTATTCATTTTTTGAATAAGAAGTAAATAATACATTAAAAAATTGTATTAATTCACAAACTTTTTACATTTTTATTTAGGACTCCTGCTACCCCAGGCGTTGCCGATGTTCTATAATATATTGTTTATACCACTAGCTCTGAGTTAATACTACCGCCCAGACATATCTACTTTGTAGTTTTATTTATTTAAATGTTATTATTCTAAAAAATAAAATCATTAATAAATTTTTTAGTGATTCAAAGGCTAATACATTACAAGATGAGCATTTGTATGTAAAAAATTACAATATCAGGATGTTATGGCGGAAGGATGTGCAGTTTTCTTCAAGTGCGCAGTGATAATACTTTAGAAAGATACATACATACATAATTGGCCATTACAACCCTTCGTCAGGATTACGGCCTAGCTTCTCAACACCACTCATGTTGTGTGCGTTAATTTTATACATGAGTGGCGGGACCTACAGTTTAAAGTCGACTCCGAACGACAGATTTTTTGAGAAGCTTTTCATGGCAATTTTTACTCTCAGAGTTTTTGCCAGAAATCTGCTGAGAGGAAGTCGCCGAAGAAATACTTTTTGTATTTTGTTTTTGATGTCTGGCCTGGGATTCGAACTCGGGCCTTTCGTCTAATAAGCCAACACACTACCTACTAGACCACGGCGACTTCATTAGAAACCGTAAATCAAATTATGTAACCCAAATTTTCTACCTTTCCCTCATATTGTGTTAATGAATTCTTGATAAAAGAAAAATTCGAAGACGAATTTTAAAGTTTAAAACATTAAAAATTGTATAGGACTACCTCAGAAAAGACAATATCTCCCGTTCAAATAAATTTGTCCATAATTCCTCATGATCATACTCGATTTGTCGAAAAATAAAAAAGGATCCTGTTTTCGAAGTTCAAAAACGGTTGCTAATGTAAAAATTATTTATATTCCTACGGGAGTACTTAAAATTAGCATAAGTTTACCTCAAGTCTATGACTTCTAAAACTAATTGCACAACAATTGAGCGTAAGATTTTCTAGACGGTAGATGTTGAAAATAACAATGACTGCAATTGATACAAATTCATCAACAACAGGTGTCAACTAACATCAGCAGCAACATACAACCATATATAAACGAGATATAGAAAGTGGAGGTGAATAGATCATGCCATCAGAAAGAAGACCGATAGAGGTAGAAATTGAGGTGGATCGAACATATCTTCAGAAATAGCGTTGGAGTGAAAGGCTGAATACGACAAATACTTCAAAACCTGGGGAAGTACAATCTTACAATGGAAAACAACAGTATCAGTATCTATGGCCATGAGAATAAAAAAGAGAACTACATAATAAGGGAAACCTAAGTATGGAAGCCTCTTCCATTAGAAAAAAATGGAATAAAAGAGCTGTATTTAACAAGGATCTACATTCCCTTGACAATCGCATCATCGCTCCAGACATTTTTGTGCAAAAAACAACTAAGCTATTTAAACAATTCAATAACATATACTTATAACGTTCTTGAGCTATGGATTTTTTACATACCATATCTTGAAGTTTAGCCACATCAGCATTGTCTAATTTAAACTTTTCCGCCGATAAATCAATATAGATTTTATTTTGTTTTTGTCTAAAAAGAAACATTATATTTAACATCTACTCCATTATAATAAAATCTTCTTAATAACTTACATTAACTCCTTAAGTTGTGTTTTGGCTTTGGCTATGGGAGGAGCATAAGATTGCAGTACCCCCGAGGTAAGTTGTAAGGCAGTTAATGACGTTTCAGTCGTTGGCATCGGTTTAGTTGTGGTTCCCGCTGGGCCTCTTGCTGAACCATTGCTTGTGTAATTATTATTATTATTATTGTAGTTTGTTATTGAGATTACAGGCTCCAATTGTGGTATTGCTTCTAAAGCAGGTAGAGGCTTTATGATATTGGATGTTTCCAACTGTAATGTTGTCGCGTCTATACATGGCGGAGAACTAAAGGCTGATAAATCACCTACAATACTATTTAAGAAATACGAAAATAAGATTATTTGCAGATAATGAAATTAAATACAATGTATTTTATCTCTACAGCCATTTAATTTGAATTGTTTTTTTTTATAGGCACGTTTTTTATTTTGTTCTGGTAATGTTAGTAATGTCAATACAAATTACTTACCTATCGAAGTTATTGCTTTTCAACATTTTTTTGGTGTGATTTTTTTAATTATTAACAATTTAAGCAATAATTTAACTAAAAACAAGTATTAACAAATATATAGAAAGTTAACTAACAAAATATACAAAATGAAATACTATAGCAAAACAATGAAAACAAAAAGCAGAAAATATTAACAAACAGCTGACTTTGACAATTCATGCGTTTGAGAAGAAAACTCACCACCGTTATGTTTATATTAAAGTGTATAACATGTTGCTAAGCAGTACTCTGAAATGAAAATTAGTTTTAAGCAACAATGTTTATATACAAATATTTGGTGATAATGCGTTACGAAAGTACTATTTAAACTTTCTGGTGGCCAACTCAATTCTACACGGACGGTTCTAAATATGGAGATAGAACCCTCTATATGGAAGCAACAGAAACCAGATTTTGCACGTGAAGATATCGAATCGATGGAACACTTTTTGTCACTTTTAAAGCATTCAAAAGCTAGAGGTTCCAACATGGACTAGAAGAAATTCAGAAAGTTTGTACAAGATACAGATTTCCCCTGGAATGTATGCTCATTACCCCTTGTTGGGTCTCCTCACTTTCAACCTACCTACCATCTAATTAGATTTGGTATAATTATTAAAACAAAATTCTTAATTTTTTATTCATCTATGATATATTTTTTTCCTTTACTATTCTTGTTTTGTATAAAACTATACATATTTAAAACAATAGCCATGTTATTTGCATTCGGAAATAAAGTGTAATAAAAAAAACTAAAATTTAACTAAAAATTGTGTAGTTATGGAGTGGAAAAAGCAAAGAAACATAAGGTACTTAAAGAAATTAAAACTAAAAATCAAACTAAATGAATACATAATTTAAATATATTTAAAAATCTGGCAGGACTTGAATGAAATAAATATACCATTAATATACATAAAAATAATGATAATTAAGTCCCAAAGATTAATGTGTGTCACTCTATATACAGCAATTAAACTTACTAAAACAATAAACACTCAAGGTTTTGCTTAAAAAATTTGAGTTAAAAATTTGTTCTACAATGATGCAGCAGCAGTAGTACTATTTTGAATGGTATTCGAGTATTTGAGCTTAACCCTTTTTAAAGTTCGCCAGATCATCGATTTCGACCACCGGCACAGATGTTTTACCATCATCATCCTTTTCCAGTTCGGCTCTTGTACAACGACCACAGCAGGCAGCAGAAGGTTTATTTTCACATTCGCCCAAGGCAGGTGGCTTGAAATTTGGTGTCCAAGGCCCTAAGCTGCCGGTAGCATAAAAGTCCATGGGATAGGAATTCTGTTTTGGTGTCTTATTGTGGGGTGTGTATTCTACATCTCCCAACACTACCGACAATTCGTAAGGATTTAATAGGGGTTTGGCAAAAGCAGTACCCCAATCAATGGATAGGCGAGGACAAGCTATTTGTACAAAAGCATCAATATCTGCAAATAAAGCCAGTTTTTGTGGAAAGATTTCCGATAACAGTATCGTAGTGGCTTCGAAACCTTTCGCACGTATACGTTTCTCTAGGAATTTGTGTACTCGAGAGCTGCCTTGGCGTCCCAAAGTACCCAATATAATGCCTATCTTTTTAGCCTTCATGGCCTTTTCGATTTCCCCATAACGCAGCGACTGCATGGTGCTGTGATCATACTCCTCTATGGTAAATTTCTTTTCATAGGGATCATATTTATAGGCCTGCAAGCAAAATGAGGAAATATTATTAAACTTGAACGAAAAATAAACAAATTTATATGTATAGTTTACCTTTAATCGAGGATTTGCTATCATGGCTGACTCTAAATGAAAACGTCCATCTCCCAGGTATATAATCATTCTGGTAGTTGCTGGCAAAGTAGGTGAGGTACAACCTAATATTTCTCCAGGACTTAGAGGTTTAGCTTGCGGCACTATTACATCATATCCTGAAGCTTTGAGTTCAGTGGAAGCTGCTTGCAGTGTCGTCACAAATTGTATAGTACTGACTAAAGCTATTTGTCCGTCTTCTGGTTTAAAATTTAACTTAACCGAATCCAAGAAGTGGAGGGGATCTATTTTGATATCCACAAATATATACAAAACCTTTATGCCTTCGGTTTGATCGACTGGTATTAAACAACTGTGGCCATAATGGACTAGCAATTCGGCACCCAAAGCTTTGGCAGTATAATCATCAACACAACATGCACCATAGGTAACATCACCCATTATAACTGTATCAGCCTCAGTAAAACGTTCTATAATGTCACTTATAACCATGGCATACATAAGCAAGCCTTCGGGTAATTGTAGAGCAACACGTTTTGCTTTCATTTCTTTGATACGCCATATGGTTTTGTGTATTTCGAAATTGTAATTCGAAGGTAATCTATCGATAGCCTTTTGCAACACAGGATCATCGAGCAGACTTTGAGGTATGCGATTTAAGCGGGCTTTAGGTTTAAATACTTTTTTCGGTTTAGCTCTGACTACCACTATATCTGTGGTACTGGTGGCAGTGCTATGATCATCGTTAGTAATGGTTTGAGGTTTAGCGCTCATTATGGCTTCATTTGGTTGGACTATATCCAACATTGCGTAACTTCAACTGAAAAGATAAAAACATAATAAGAAATGTAATAAATTTCTTTATACTTTTTGGACTTTGACAGTCTGTTTAATTGCTGTCTGTCATTTCAGGTGTTTTTAAAACAAAACCAAGCAACTAATAAATATTGCCGATACAGCAAAATATGTCATTAAACTCGGAATTTTAGCATTTAAACATATTCTTTAAGTATATTTTTTGTGAGTACAGTATTGAAGTAGCGTCAATGGAAAATTTAATTTTTTGTATAAAGTATGAATCCTTTCTCTGGCCATACCTAAAATATCCTTTTCAACCCGGACAGAAACTAACTTAATTTCTTTCAAACGCATTGTAGATCAAACATGCAACAAAAAATTACAGTGAAACACAAACTAAACACATTAAGGCTTTAAATTTCAAATACACGTCCTCAAACCTACCTAACCCAGACGATGTTAGAACTGGTTTATGGACTTGTTAAGGGGCATTGCGAAGTTGGATTGCTGACATTAATCAGGAATACATCCAAGCCGGATGACTGCAGGATATATTGCGATGGGGAGGAGTTGGAGTCCATAGAATACCTGTAACTTTCCTTAATAGGATGAGGTTGAAAATCCTGTGTTCTTTTTTCCCTAACCTTTACTTTTTATTGTTTTCTAACTTTAGGATGATCATGATGGGCATCTATCCCACCTATCTACTGTAGTTGTAGAATCAATGAGCAATACATACTTCATATTAAATTATTTAATGTAAAATACTTTTGTAACACACTGTAAAGTTGCAGCTCAAATTCAAAAGTAATTGTTCGAACAGTGAATAAAAAATATCTCTCCATTGCTATTTCATAAATAAGTTAATGCATAGGGTAAACAAATTAAAACACTTAAAATACATACTAAAAGCAAAAACAAAAAATTAGAACACCTTGAACAAGTTTATTAACAACTGACTCACCTTTTGTTTTATTTGGTTGAACTAATGATATTGTTTTTTATTTATTTATTTTTAATTTAATGTCGCACAAGCAGTCTTGTCTTTTGTTTTGAAAACAAATTTCCTGTTTTCTTATATTTGTTGTTGTTTTCTTATATTTGTTGTTGTTTTATTATATTTGAATACAACAACAGTAAACACAATTTGTTTATGCCTTAAAACAAATGAAAATTAATTTTTTTTTCTGTCTGCTTACTTATTAAGGATTTTCAATGTCTAGAAACTTTTTAACCGATACTTATGTAAATTACGCGAACCGTGCAAAGATTTCTTTTGGAATGACTTCTAATCTAAATTCACTTCTAAAACTTCTTTTTTTGGCTATGGGCTTTATGCTTACAACGTAGTAGTTGTTGTTGTCGTTGTTACAACTTGTGTGTTCGTTAGCTTCATTCTTTGTTGGTTTGTTGTTTACTTTGGTTTTGTTTTATACGTATTTTTATGTCTGGCCACCATTAACATTAAACATTGAGTCACGTAGACCACTTTTGCAGTATTTAATACAAAATCTTTATTTCCTTCTTTACGTTTGTTCTACAGATGTTACCTTTTTTTACGATGGAATTTTGTTTCTTTGTTTACCTGTTGCTTTATATATGTTACTTCGTTTTATAGTTTTTGTTAAATATTTATGCAATATGTTTAAGATGTATGGTTTGTGTGTGCTGGATGAATGAAGCAAAGTTAACGAATGAAGCACGTTTGTTGATTTTTTTTTTATTTTGATAATTGCCAGTGTTGCCGCTCTTGGTTGTTTCTAATCAAAACTGGTTACTTTTCCTTCCATGCAACACTGTCGTTTAGGAAATTCGTTTGTTCCTTTAAAATACAAACGTTGAATATTAATTCTTTTGTATCTGATTTGTATAACTTTAATAGAAGCCCATTGTCACAGAATGTACACAATTGTCATTTAAGAAGAATTAATCGCATGCATGTATTCATTCCCATTGAATTTTGAATTGTCATCTAATTTACTCCTCATTTATTTACTCCTTAAACTTGCAACTGTGTAACAGCTGTTAATCTTTGTTTTCTTTTTTTAATTCTCCAACACATCAACAATCAAATTGACTCATATTTTTGTGAAATTTTTTTTGTGTGGTCAAAAGAAAAAATAACTTTTATTTGCTTTTTTAAGTAAAATTATAAGAATATTATTTAAATATTTAATTAGTTTATAAAAAGCCTAATAAATTGTTTTACTACCTATTAACTTTAAAGTCTAAAACAAAAACGCCTATAAAACGAACAGCAGTAACAAAAAATTGATTTTCTCCACATATAGGCTTTTAAGCTGTAAAAAAAAAGAAGAAAATAAAAAATGTTTTAATCATTAAACTCTCAGAATATCTTAATAAAATTATAAATATGTTTACCAATTACCCAAGTATTAAGTGGCTACTTGCCACTTTAGTTTTATTTATTAGTCTCCGATGTTATGGAGCAAGTGATATTACCAATCAAGTCTTTGGAGGTGTGAAAGAAGGTATTGTTGCTGCTTTTGGAGACTTTAATTCCGATGAACTTACAGATGTGTTCTTGATAAGGGACAATATGAAAGTATTGCAAATACTCTATGGTAAAATTTATATTCAAATTATATACACAGTTAATAAACTTAATAATTTCAGGTGACGATACTGAGCCCTTATTGAGGAATGGTCCTTATTGTAGCTATGAAAACTATCAAATTGTCAGTGTGGTGCCAGGAGATTTCGATGGCGATGCTTTAATGGATGTTTTGGTTACATTGAAGCCTAAAGATAGCCACGATAACATTTACAGTGTTTATGTGCACTGGGGCGGTCCGGAAGGTTTAAACTGTACTAAGGAAACGGAACCAGAATTATTAAAAACCAAAGAAGAACCTTTAGCTTTAGATTTTAATCGTGATATGATTATAGATTTATATGGGTTAAATGAAAAAGGTCAACGTACGTTTTGGATATTCCAAAAAGCGCGTGTAAAACCCGAAGAAAGACAACAAGCACCTCCTGCAGACACTACATCATTTGCGGCCAGCATTAAGACACCAAATGCTAATGCATATTTAGATTTAAATGGTGATTTTACAGCTGATTTGTTTGTACAAACTGATAAGTACTACGAAGTATGGTATGGTCGCAATAACGAACCAAAAGAGGATTTTACATTTAATCACACTATAGATATATCAATTGTGGGTACGGAGTATATTCTTGGTCAAGCAGTATTTGCCGACTTTGAATTGGAGGGTGTGGAGAATATAATATTGCCTGTATGCTTTAAAGACTGCACAAACTCCACTATACTAGTGCATGATGGTTTAAATTTTCGTGATATCCATGTCAATTTCAAAGATCCTCAGGCAGTAACTTGGGGTTTTGTGCCACCCATTAAAGATGATGTGTATTTAAAAACCATAACAGCACGCACTGGAGATTTCAATATGGATGGCTATCCTGATCTTATTATGACCTTACAGACCTTAACCGGGCCCAAACGTATGCAAACCTTCTTACTCGAAAATGTTCCCAACAAAATGAATAATCCACCATTAAAAAGAACTTTTGAGGTTAAATGGAATGCTTTAAATCCTTTAGGCAATGATACTGTAGCCGGAGCCTTTTATGATTTCTATCAGGATGGTAAGTTTACATAACAATTTGTTTTTATTATCATTTAATGTGTATGTGCATTGCAATAGGTGTTTTGGATGTTATTTTAATACAAAAAACCAAATCTGGCTTATATAAACCCTTGGCCTTCCGCAACACTCTGGATTATGATGCCAACTTTGTTAAAGTTATAGTACTTACTGGTTTGATTAATAAAAAGAATCCGACTTTGCATACTGCCTTGGGCCGTAAGAAACGTACATATGGTACTAATTTACCGGGACCACGCATTACTTATTTTACTACCACCCAGGATGGTGACTTACAGCGCGGTTCATCAGTACAACTGCCACAATCAGCTTATTTTGCTCTGCAATTACCTTACACAATATTCGGTTTGGGTCGTACACCCAACTTTGTGGATTCCTTAACCGTTGGCCTGGGCCATATGTATCGTAATTGGACTCAACTTATACCCAACTCACAAATTATTGTAGTACCCAAACCCATTGAAGATCCACAACGCTGGAAGGCGCAGTTATTCGTTACGCCCAGCAAGCTTATACTTATGAGTGTAGTGGCCTTGGGTGGCACATGTTTGGTAATAGTTCTCATTATATTGGTGCTGTACATCAAGGAAAAGCGTGAAGATAGACAAGAAAGGTTACAAGAAACTCATCGTTTCCATTTCGATGCTATGTAGGATAGTTTTTAAGATTTCCCCTTTAATATTATATACATATATAGGAGACAGTATGCAATTTTGTTGCGAAATTGCCTTAAGAGTGATAATTTTTAAGTTTCTTATATTTTTTTCTATCTTTGTCTCATCTTTTTTATATTTATGATTAATTAAAACATTGGCTTTCCTTGATAGTTGGATTTTGTTTCGTTTTATTCAATAAATTTTCTTAATTTTAAGTGTTTATGATTTTTCTTTATATTTTGCCGTTAATGTTTAATGAAAACGTATTAATTAACACTGTTTCAACACTAAAAATTACAATATCATTAAATAAAAACACTGGAAACAGAATTATTAAAGCAAATGCAAAAGAAAAAGAGTTTCAATTTACAATAATTGCCTGGAAAATATTACGCTACGAATTTGGTAATTACGCAAACATATTTGTTTTGGACAATCACTTATAAAACTTATATTCCCCTAGGAAATAAAACTATTGCACAAATTTACGTATTTTATATATTTTATTGGCATTTTATATTGAGTTTCTTTAAAGTGTTTTTGTTGTTTTTAATGAAAAGGAATATTTTTATTGACACTAGTACTAGAATTTTGTTTTGTTTTTCTTATTAAATTAAATTGAAATCTTTCTTATTTGAGTAAAGAAATTCTGCAATGAAATAAAAATTTAAGTATGAACTTTTTATTTATAAATTTTATGCATTTTTTTTTTCTTAAGATTTTCTGTTTGTTTATTTTTAATTTAAATGTTTATTATATAGTTGTTTTTAATTATTAAGAATAGGTGAGAGAGACTTAAAAAAATATATTTAATATATTATATTGAATTAAACGTTGCGTAAATGTTATTATATGAACGACGACTGGTTTAAATGATACGTGGGTAGTTAAAAATGAGCTTAATTTTCTTACTTGACTTAAAAATTATTTAGTATTTCATTTTATTATTTTATATTTAATTAAACTTTAATATGCAACAAAAGCATTTAAAATAAAATCAAAAAGCATTATTGTATTTCATTTTTAATTTCCAATTTGTAATGAGTAATCGAAGGAAAAGTATTTTATTCGTTGTTATAAAACAAAACTGAAAAAATAAATAAAAAGTTTAAAACAAACTTGGAGAAAAAGGTTATTTTATTGAAAATATATTCTATTGTAGTAGGGTATGGTAATATGGCAATACGGTTTACTTTTGCTTTGCTTGTTTGTTTTCATTATTTGGCTTTAAATCTTTGTTTGCATATATGTTTTCCAGCAGTTTATGTGTTTTGTTATTACTTGTAGTTGTATTATTATATAGAATTTAACAAATTTAATTTGAAATTTATTATAAATTGTTATAGTTTTATTGTGTTTTTAGTTTATTGAACAAACGAAATCTGTATTTATGTTTAAAGTTAAATGGAAAATTTTGTTATAATTTCTTTTTGTTGTGGTACTATGAAAAAGTTAACTTAATTTAAAATATAAATTATAACTGAAAAAAAAACATTTATAGTTAAAATATATATGAAAAAATTCCTGATATTGCTAACAGACTGTGCCTTTACGCACACATGCACACATACACAAAACATCCTTTTTCTTCATATACGGTCTGTATAAATAACGCCATTCTTTCTGTATGCTTTACTCTTCGACCAGTGAAATAATCTCTGGAAAAGGAAATTTTAATCAAAAGAAATACTTTTTTTTTGGAATTTATTTTTAAATACGAACTCACCATTATTTGGTTTTTTTTATGTTGTCTCACCTTTACCACTGTCATCTGCATTATCATCATCATCATCGTCGACATCCTCATCGTCGTCATCTTCATCGTCGGTTGGTAAATCGTCTTCAGTTTCTAAATCGAAGACGTCATCAAAGAAATTTGAATCCAGCGTGGGTTCATTTGTTTCTTTTCGTTTGGGTTTAATGCAGTAATCTTCGAGGGTCATGGGTACAACGATGCCTTCTTTTTTAGCTTCAGCATTAGCAGCCAAAGCTTGTTTACGTATTATATTGGGATATTCATTATCTTTACCCTAAAATTAATACAAAAAATATTAGAAAAACAAAATTTTCTCTTTTATAAACGAATAACTCCTCGTACCTGAGAATCTCTCCATCTTCGATACATAACCGAGGCGTCTACATTAGCCGGTGAATAGGTATTGGGTTCATTGAGCAATGAAATTACAGACAATAGTATTGTTCTCACATTTTGTGTAGGATTCCAACGTTCACAGGGCAGTTCACCGCTTTGGGGATCATCGACCGGCGGATGTAATATTGAGATACACAAATCACCATTTTCATAGACATTTGGATGCCAGACTTTAGTCAAAAATCTTATGGAAGGTGGTGAATATGGATAATCATGAGGAAATTTCATATGAGCCTTAAAATAACCACCCTGATAAAGGGTATCGGGAGGACCAAATATGGCTACCTCCCATTCGAATAGATTGTCCTCATTCACTAATTTCACACGAAAGCCCTCGACTGGCTCCTCTTGCAGGGATTTGTATTCTAAGGCCAAAGCTCTTACCGCTGAGCTACTGGGTGTGGCCAACGTAGAAGAATTTGTGTTAGAGGAAGTGGAGGCCAATGAATGTGACATTTAGGTTAGCTCTAAAGTAAAGCCTACAGTTTTGTTCCTTTTTTTAATGAATTGGTTACTTTGCTTGTTCTTACTTTAGCTTCCAATGTATAGTATATGAGAAAGCCGTTTACAATAACAAAAAATATATTCAAATTTCATATAAAATATATACAAAAATGTTGGTTTCCTTTTTTGTTTTCACAGAGATTTACTGAAAAATATATTAAAAAAAAAGAGATAAAAAGAAAATAATAACAATAATGAATTAGTGAAACATTTCTATTTTGGTAAAAAGAAAAAAATATGGCATAGCCAATAAATACATATATTTGTTTCTATCGTATTCATTTTTTTGAAAGTTGTATAGTAATAAAAACAAAAACAACAAAAAATGAAATTAAATAAATTTGGATGTCAAGCTAGCGTAACATACTGCGCTGGCCAGCATCTCTGCCAAGGTAAACCACAGCTAGCCGCTTAAATAGGCAAAATATACTCATTACGTTGTACACCCTACATTACACACTTATAAGATAGTGGTATAGTAGGTTTTTGCAAATGTTTGCGACGTTTTTCTTTCTTTTTTATATCTTTCCAAATGATAAAAAATCACAGCACAATATTGTTAGTGAAAAATTAGCCAATAGAAATGGAATTCTAATCGGAGAGGTTTAATGAGTTTACCTCAAATATGACCGTAAGTTATCGAAAGAAAAGACACGTATAAGATTGAATGTAACCAATCTAAAGGTCTTAGCAATCCTTCCTGCAATTAAGCTTTTTACTACTCCTTATACATACTTCACTGGATAAATTTAAATGACTGTTCGAAATAATGACTGCAGGAGTCCTGCAGCAGGACAGAAATTACTCAAAAATGTATAAATATAATTTGCGAGTGGTGCGTGACTGAATGAACTTCTTGGGGAGCCTTCAGACCGAACTGAGACGGTCTCTATTGGATCACAAGGCATAGAGATATTCTTTGGAGCGAGGAGGCTGACGCCCTTGAGAGATTCGGTGAAATGTTTGTTGGTTCTAATCCTTCAATCTGCTACTTCGTGGACTCCTCCGAAACTGTTCTGTCCATTTTTGATCTATTTCTTAGATAAGTTGTGACCGGACTACAGTACAGATTTGTTCGTAGACCAATGGCGCCTCAAAATATATATCAACCCAAAAATCAATAGATCCTGCCTTTGTTATGAAAATATCCAGAGCCAAAACGTATTCTAGTTTTTAACATTATATACGCCTAACTAGAGCTTTACTATCATTTGTTTACCTATGGGCGTAGGGTGCCACATAGTCTGTTCTTATGGCAAGTAATTTTATTTTTTTGTGCACTCATGTCTCACGCAAAAAAATATTATAGTTTAAAACAAACCATTTTTAACGTGTGCATAAATGAATTTATGAAAATTATTTTCTTCAAAGAATATTTAATCTATTTTGAATGCAATTTATTTTTACTTTCTTTTTTCTTATATTGTTTGTATATATTTTTTGCAATTATTTCTTTACATTTCTTTTTTGCTGCCTTTTTAGTTTTTTTTTCTCTTATAACTGTCATATTTTTTTTTCCAAGAACACTTTCATGGCTGCGTCACAAGTCATTATTCTTTGTTGGAACCATTTTATTAATAATTAACTTACATTTCAATTTAATTTTATTATAAAATGACTTTCTCGAATTTTTTATTACACACTTTACAATTTCTTTCAATAAGCACTCGAATTTCTTAAAGAAAAATGCAATTTTATTTTGTATTTAGCCGATAATATTTTGTTGGTCGAAACGTATTTAATAAGAAAATGTATGTGAAGGCAACGACAAAGAGAACAAAGAGTTGCCAAGTCTAGACTAAATTTAACACATATGTATTAGAAATACATTTGATCATAATATAATTATTTCTGTTTTGTTTTCAGAGTATATATTTTATTTATTATTATTATATTGCTTTTAGTTATTTAATTAAACGTAACATTTAAATATTTTGCTTCTAATAAAATATAAGCGGTTTTCTTATTGTTTATTATTTTGTTTACTTTGTTAACCATCCTGAGTGATTGCTTAAATGCTGTGAAGGTAAGAAGCAGCATGTTTTCTAATTATGAACTCAGTTTCAAAGGGGGGTTTCTCATCAGCATTAAACATTTTGCCAACGCATTACATTTTTATTTTTGCAAAAATAATTCAAAATGTTGCCTAAATTGAAAATTTCTTCATTTCTACTCAAGGTAACACTTATTATTCGTATATAATAAATAACATAAAGATTTGTATACTTTCAACAGCGCTTGGAACAAGTAAAACAACAATGCAGTGGTTGTTTGTTTGGTGTCTTCTATGGTGAGGGCACCCTACTCTTGATGGGCTTTAACGTGGAATCCACTATTGGGCAATTGAATTATGAACAGATTCAACATAAATTTCCAGCTGAATTAGATTTGTGTGGTCTAGTGAAATTTGGCCATTGTACGGATTCCGAAGCTCATCTGTCTGAAATTTTCAAAGATGTGGACATCACCGATAATCCCATTTTGCTAAATTGTGAATTGGGCACATTGGTAGGTCTAAAGGCTTCATTTTTAATGCATGGCAAGCTGGAGCAGGTGCCCTATGAAGTGTTAGCAGCCGAAGAAATCTATCGTGATTTCTGCTTCACCCGGCTTAAATGTAGCTGGACTATTTATACCGAATCAAATCCACTGGCTGTACGCAAGGAAATGCACTCTTTGAGGAAAACAATATCAGGTGGTAGTTTGGCATTTAATATAGATCCCACTCGAGTTTACATAACCAATGGGGGTGCCCAGGGAGCCGGTTTTAATGGATCCAAAAATAATATTAACAACGATTCACTTATAAAAGATATATTAAGTTCTATGCAAGAAGCTTTGCATTACGATCAAGAGGATAAGGAGAACTCTAATGAGAAGAAAAGCAAAAAAACATCACCCAATGATATACACTTAAATTCAATATTTGGCGCTTTGGGCTGTGACTTTGATATTATAAATATCGAAACATTACGCTCTAAAACACGGGAATTGTCCGAAACCGATAGCTCCAATAAAACTATGCCAGCAATGAGCATGTGTTTAAGGCCAGCAGAAAGTAAATTCTGTATTCCCATTGAAGTGGAAACTATGGCAATTTTAAGTAAATCTACCAAAGTGGCCCGTTTATATGATGTCTTAATTGAAAGTATATGCCGGGCTTTGAGATTATGCGAGCAGAGTATAAATGAAAATTTAGAGGAGAGCGACAATAAGAAATTGATGGCTCCTAGAATGTATAATTTCTTTCCTTTGGTAAGACTAATTAAAAAAATCAATTCGTTTTCATTCATTTATTTATATTTTCTTATTTTCTATAGGAATTTGGTCATTTTATATCATGTTGCTATTTAGATGGTTTGTCTGATGACAACTCCTCTATGCAAGATAAACGTAAACTTTTCCATCGTCACTTTGGTTTACCAGTTACACGTCCGTACTTTAGACGTTCCAATGCTTGTATATTCCGTAATGATATTGATACGCATGGTCCTCTGCTGAACACGCATTTAGGTCTAAAACCTAGTGGTGTAATGGACGGAAAACTGTATTTGGTGCAAGGAAACTATCATTATTATCATTATTTGCAACAACAAATGCAAGATAAAGGTTGGGGATGTGCTTATAGGTCTTTGCAAACTATATGCTCTTGGTTTTTGCTACAAGGTTATACAGAACGAGCAGTGCCCACGCATTTAGAGATTCAGCAATATTTAGTTAAAATTGGTGATAAACCACAAAATTTCAAGGGTTCTTCACAATGGATTGGTGAGTTTTCTTTAATTATTCCAAAGAAAAATTAAAAACATGTTTGAAATTAACATTTAAGGTTCTACGGAAGTTGGTATGTGCCTACAGGGTTTCCTTAATGTAGACTCGAAAATTCAACATTGTTCCTCAGGCTCGGAGCTTTCAACTATAGCCTCAGATTTGGCTATGCACTTTCAAACTCAGGGAACACCTATTATGATTGGCGGCGGTGTTTTAGCTCACACCATTATAGGCATTGACTATTGTGTACAAACGGGTCAAATTAAATTTCTTATTTTAGATCCCCACTATACAGGTGAAGATGATTTGCATACCATCCAATCGAAAGGCTGGTGCGGCTGGAAGGGTATGGATTTCTGGGATAAAAAGAGCTATTATAATTTGTGCATGCCACAAAGGCCCATTATGTTCTAAACAAGCAATTTTAGTTGAGTTTTTTCTTTAAGAATTTTGCTAGATATTTATCTGTAAGGTTATTGTATTTTCAGCTGTTGTTATTTTATTTTTTTTTATTTATTTTCGAAATATTTCTCAGAAAGTGTAAATGTTTGCAATGTCACTGTTAGACGGGGATCTAATCTAGTTAATTACCGTTTGTTTTTAAGATATGTATACAACATATTTAAGACCTATCATGTTGTGTTTTTTTATAATTTTATATGGCACAGATTTTGTAATTTTAGTACATAATAAAATATTTCCATTATGAGCTAAAGTTAAAAATTGTTTGTAATAAATTTCTTTAATGGAATGCACTCCATTCTGTTTTGTTTGTTTCAACTCGATATAAACTCTTGAAGTTACTGCCACGGAATTTTATTTCTATTCCCGTCCTCTGAACAAAAATTTGTTATAAAACAACAATCAATTGCTTTGAATTCTTTTATTTTTTTGTTTTGTCGGATATCGATCTTTAAGGTGTTAATTCGTTATACAAAATTCTATTTACTTTTTAAACTAGAACTAGAACTTAAGAATATTAAAAAAATAGGATTTTTACAATATTACCCTCCACTTTTTGAATATTTTTTCCAATATTTTTTAACATCATCATGACCATTTTTCGTAACGACCATTGTACGAGTACGTTCATTTTGCCATACCAATACATGTATAGACTGAGCATAATCGCGCAGAGTGACAAAATCTGCCTGCGATAGGAATTGATTGTATACCACACCTTCAGTGTAGATAAAACGATTTCGTTCCAGTTCCCACAGTTTTATTTGATCTACTACCGTAGGAGGCAAAGAAGATTTGCATTTTATAGCTGATTCTGTTAATTTCATATTGGGATGTGAATATTGTTCCAGATAGCTTATAATTTGATCAGCTGTTATGCCGCCTCTTAAAGCCTGGCGCACTGAATCACGGGTTAGAACGCCTACAACCAGATTAGGAAACCGATACAACAATTCTGTAAATAGGCCCAGTACAGCAACTTGTAGGGGAGAATCTGTGTAAGCATAGACGCGGTAGTTTGTCTCCACCACTATATAACCATTTTCCTGAGATTTTTCGTCCTCTAAAACAACGGCCGGTACTGTAGCAGCTTTATTGGTAACATTTAAAGCCAAACGTGTTGGATAAAAACGTCCTTCTTTGCGTTTACGCTGGAAAACCAAACCGAATTCTCTTAGATGTTGTAGAAACGTTAACATTTTGGGGCTCATGCCTTCGGAGCTATAATCACGTCCGAGTGTAGAAAAACTAAGTTGAAATAGCATACTCAAACATTCCGGCAAAGAAAGGCCTCTCTCTTCGCAAGTATCTAAATATTGTAACATAAAGTGCCACACCTGGGACTGTGTATCCAATAAAAGAAATTGAAAACCTTGGCGTGTTATAGTTACTACAGAGTCTTCTCTTTTCATCAAATTGGCATGCAAAAGAATTCTTACAGCATCTGGACTTATGATTTCACTTTCTTGACTTTTACCGGAACCTCCTGTGCCCACCATATAGTGAAGGACACAACGCCATCTTGACATGGCATACTGATCTAAAAATGCTATATCCCGTGGTTTAGAATCCTTCTCTAAAGTATGGGACATTGACCAAGGTTTACCGCCTCCTAATAAAGCTATTTTTAGGTTCTTCTTAAAGGTAGGACATAACTCCCAGGCTGAAAGACCACCTGGTATCGCAGTGGTACGCCAAACATTTAATTCTGTTAAGGTATTCGTAGATGCTTGTTGTTCTCTATTAGATATAATTAAAACAATAGTATCAAAATACATAGGAAAGTAGAGAAAGGCCTACATACTTGGCATAATGCTGAGAGCCCCAGGAAGCAACAACGGCCTGAGGTACTGGTTGTTCCGCAAATAGTATGCGTATAATAAATTGCCTGGCTATTTCTGGTAATTCTCTATAAACTGCTAAACATATTGTGGGATAGTTGTAGAGCTTTTCCAATAACTCGGGGGAACGTGTTCTCAGGTAGTCCTGGAAGTCTTTACATTGTAAATTTGTCGGCTTGCTGCCCAACACTGAATTTTGTGACGAAGATGAACGGGAAGATTTAAGGTCACTCATTGATGATTATTTACAGACTGCTTTATATATAATTAAGCCTCAATTATCCATTAAGTTTTATACAAAACAAAACAATTTCAATAAATTGTTTAATGAGAGAAAACAAACACCGACTGATAAGATTACAAAGCCAGTTGATATGGAATTGACGGCGTTCATTTCGACGTTAATGTTTCCAAAATTTAAAAAAGGAAATATTTTAAAATTAATGAATGTAAGGGATATTAACTATATATATAATATACACTTTTCTAATAACATAATTATTTCTTATTATTAATTAATTTTTCTAATTCTTATTAATAAATTTACATTAGTTTTCTTCAGTGCAGCATCAGACTGATATTGCATTGCCAATCAATAAGCTCTCATGTTTTTATACATTCATATTCAATAAGAAGAAGCATAATTAATTTTATTTTGACATTTGTAGCGGCATATTCTGTTAAAATTTATTTAAAGCGCAAAATACAGTTTGAAGTTAAAGTTTTGTTAAAATTTGTAAATTTTGTTTAAATATATTGTTGATATTTAGAAACAAAGTGTTAAAATGTCTGCAACTGATAGTGTTTTTAATAATTTACGCCAAAAACTAGATGTTATGGGCTACAGGCAATCTCTGCCTTTAGCCGCCATACCACTTGTTGGTTGTCTCTTCGAAGATTTAGTTAAAACCACGGAGAGTTTAAGAGATTCTAAAAAACAAATTATGGATTTATTAGAGGTAATTTGAAAAATATCGATAGAATTTGTTAAGATTATGTATATTAATTACAATTGTGAAGACCTTTTGTTGTCCACTTTGGGTTGTCATAGAGGTCTTTGGTCACTTGCGTAGTATGAACAGTAATGGTTCGAATAATAAGGACAGCATATGTTTAAGCCTTTTTATTGGTCGGAATTGACTTTCAAAGGCTCAAATCTTGGTGAATTAGTCTTCAACTACAACATATATGTTCATTGTATTAAAGGAGTATGTAAACGAAGAAGGGCACTAATTATTCTATTGAAAGTATACATAGTTGGAATTTCGTGAAGGAAAAGGCTCTTCAGTGACAAAAGAACCAATCATTTTCTTGCTTTAAATGTAATATAAAAAAGAATCTAGTTTAAATGAATAGATAACTTAGAACTCGGTTAACAGAACTGAGAGGAAAGCGCCGAAAAAAAAATGTCAGTGCTAGCGTTGGAACTCATCAGCTCTCGTTTAATAAGCCGCCACACTACCCATTACACTACCGTGACTTCTCTAATAACTTCACGATATAGTTGTAATTCAGAAATGATTCACTATATCTATTACATATTTAATTCATATTCAATTGATTCTAAGACGTTTCCTTTATAGTTATTCGGAATCGTTCTTTCATACTATTGTGTTCGTATTTACAGGAACTTGTTTTATCGAAAACATATAGAGTATATTCTCATTGCTGGCGTCTATTTCTAAGGCTCATACAGTGAAAGTCCATTAATTCAAGAATTATTTAATAAGAATTTTTAGTGTCTTGAAAGTAAGATTTCTATTTTGACTACACAGGAGTACAGTATAATATTGTACATATTAATCTGAAGTAGATTTATTAAAAAACTTAAACCATATTTATTTTTAATGCCAGCTATTGTTTGACTTTTATTCTTTAAAACTAAGACCTCCTTCCACTTTTTTCAATACACTAGCTGTTCGTTTGTGTCTTGACCCATTAACAAAATAAACTTCTACACATAACATAAGCCAATAAGTGCCACAACAATTTCATATTTTTATTAATTTCTTTTCATTCGCTATGTTATTGCGTGTTTTTAAGGAAAAATCATGTTGGGAATTGGGTGTTGAACCCTATAAGTGTGATAATTCGCGTCTACTCCAAGAATGCAATCAATTGCATATGAAGACTTTAAAACAGCAAGAGGAGTACGAAGAGAAAATACAAGGTAAGTTTTTGTGTATTAACTATAAGGGAGTTAACTGAAATTAAAACTTTTATACAAACATACTTTTAGAACTTAATATAAAAATTCGTGACCTGCAGATAGATAAATTACATTTACAGCAACAGTGTGAGCATTTACAACAACAATTAAAAGTTGTGCAAAACAAAAGCACCGTCACAGGTATGAATTACGGCAAGGATGTAAAAGGTAACGAAAAGATTTTTGTTTTGCTTTAAATAAAACAGCTTAAGATTTATATATTTTTAGGTAAGAAACCTTTTATAACCACAGTACGTTCCGGTAATGAATTACCTCCTCTACAACCTTTGCAGGAGCATAACAGCAATTTAAAATGTACAAAATGTCATGTGGGTTACTATCAGCGTAAAGAAATTGATTCACAAACTAAAGTTCATGAAAAGGAATTGGAGAAATTGGAAAATACTAACAAGGATTTGATGGATCATATAAAGTTTCTGCAGACGAAAGTATGTTTGTTTTCATTGTAAAATAAGATAATAATAGTTTGTAATTTACACTATATTTAGTTAGAAGCTAGAGATCGTGAAATTTTACGTCTTAATGACTTACTGGCCGGCGGCAGACCTCCAGCGGCTTTAGCACGCGATTGTTGTTATAAAAACTTTAGTACCCTTAATGAAGATATTGATTTGTTGCAGCGTGAAAAAATGGATAGTTTAACGCGTATGCGTGAATATCAGGAACAAATGCATGAAGCTATGCAACGAGCTTTAGATCTGGAAAAATCAAATAGATCTCTGCAAAAGCAATTGGATGAATTAAAAGATGCTGCTCTCTTAGTTGAAACACAAGCAAACATTGAAATAGCGCAACGTGAAACGGAAGTAGAAAGTTTGAAGAACCAACTGAAAGAAATGATGAATAGAGAAAGAAGTGCGCTTGATAAATCAAAAACTGATATGAAAAAATCATCTAAAACTGCTATAGCCGGTCTTAATAGCATAGACAAACATAAAATAAATGAGAAAATAAACGAGTTAACTCAGAAAGGTATTGAAAATGTTTAAAATTATTTAAAATGAATTCATAATATTTCCGAACTTTTTTTTAGAATCCGAATTAAAACTAGAAAATGAACACTTGCGAAGAAAGGTTTCTAAATTAAAAACAAAACTACATACTTTACATAAAGGTA
Source organism: Sarcophaga rosellei (assembly GCA_930367235.1). Lineage (NCBI taxonomy): Eukaryota > Metazoa > Arthropoda > Insecta > Diptera > Sarcophagidae > Sarcophaga > Sarcophaga rosellei. The sequence continues at coordinate 4,289,730 of OV884020.1, read as the reverse complement.
AATTTAAATACGTATACTAATTGATCACAAAGTGGTTATTTACTTACTTATTATTTCTAGACATTGAAGAACTGGAAACCCAACATGCCCAACATTTGGATGAGGAAAAAATACGTCTTAAATCTGAAAGAGATTTTTTCCAAAAGGAATACCTTAGGCTACTCAGTAAAACTGGCTCGGATAAGGAAATTGAATTTCTTCAATCACAAATCAAGTCCAAAGATGAAGAATTACGTGTTTTACGTTCAGAATTGTGTTTAAAACAAAGCCAGGCTTTAGTGCCTTGTTTTAAAGAAAATCAAAATTTAATTTCCGATTCCTTGCCTTCAACAGCTCGCTCTACTAATACTAGCTCAAGTAGTGATTGTGTTCAGGCTGTAGTCTTAAGAGTGGAGCGTGAACGTGATTGTGCTAGAGCTGAAGTAGAGCGTGTTAAATGTGAGCGAGATACATTAAGAGAAAAACTTTTGTGTACCACTAAAATGCATGATGACCAAATGCATTGTACCCAAAAACGTTATGAAGAACTGTGTGAACGTTTAAGGCAATTGGAAAGGGAAAATCGAGATTTACAATCGGCTAGAATGCCCGTAGAAACACATGTAATGATGCTTAAAGATGAGCTGGAATGCTATAAACAGCAGCAGTACTTATTAAAGGAAGAGCATAACAAATTACAAACCACCTATAGCCAATTAAAGTAAGTTAAAGTTTTTTCAAATACTATTAAAGAAAAATATTTTAAAATTATGTTTTTGTCTTAGAATGCTACACGAACAAACCGAACGCTGTTTGTCGGATTATCAAAATAAACTTTTGGTAGCTGAACGTAAGTTGGAAACGTCAAACGTGCGACTTAACGATTTAGATACAAATCGTGAGACTTCTCTTCAAGAGGTTTCAAAATTACGCAATGAAGTAGCAGTTTTAAAACAAACATATGTTATGTTAGAAAATGAAAAGGATAAACTTTTGGTAAGTTATTTATCGATATAATTGGCTTTATAGGTTATTAATTGATTGAAAATAATAATTTTATTTTATAGACACAACTTGATAATAAAACTGAAAAGGCTTATCAATTGGAGTACGAATTGAAGACATGTAAAGAAAAACGTAATAATTTGGAACAACAAGTCAGCCAGCTCGAGGGGCAATTAAGGTAAGTGAACATGTTTATTTTTAAATCCAAAGCTTTATGATCGTCCCATCAAATGACAAGTGAGAACTCTACTGAAAAACGTAAACGAATAAATATTACGTTGATAGATAAAATTTATTTTAAAACAAATTTATTAAAAATACATACATACATAATTGGTCATTACAACCCTTTAGTTCGGATTACTCCTAGCTTCTCATTTAATTAATTCAAAATTTGCAACTCTATTACATAAGTATATACATACTTAAGTCAGGATTACGGTCTGGCCCCTCACACCATCCATGTTGCTCGCGTAAGTTTTATCCCTGAGTGGTGGGTCGTACAGTTTAACTCCGATTTCGAAAGTAGATTTGGAAAGCTTTTTCATACATACATAATTGGCCATTACAACCCTTCAGTCAGGATTACGGCCTAGCTTCTCATACTTTCCTCGATAGCATAAAAGCTTTTTCATTTCAATTAATTAATGCGGGAGCTTTTGCCAGAATACTGCTGACAGTGGGGCAAAGGAAATAATGTATTTTTATTATTCTTTTTATCCAACATGTCAGCGTTGGGATTTTAACTTTCTATCCTATTCTATTCACTAGAGTGTGGCGAATGCTATTAGAAAACTGAAAAATAAAAAATCGTTATAATGTTAAATAATTTAATTTAACAATAACTAAGAATTTCAGTGGCTCTGAAGTCTTGATGTTCAATAGTGTCTTAGCTCTTTGGCAATTTGCTGACGTATACGTAGCGGGAGCGCAATAAAACAAATTTTATTTCATTATTTTTTTATACACTTTTTAAATTATTTTTTTTTATTTGTTTTTCTCTATATTAATGGCACAAACTTAAATTTAGAATTTTCATAGGACTTAAACAATTTCAATTTTATTTTCTAAACATGATTTAAATATAATTTAAATTAATATTTTATAACTTATGAAGATTTCAATCTAATTATTGAATTTCTTTTATAGTTGATACTGAGATTTAACCGAAAATTTCTAAAAACCATCTAGAAATCAAAATAAAAATTTAAAAATTAACAATAAAATATGAAAACATAATAATAGATTAAATTATTATAAAAAAGAAGAAAATATGTTGATTTTTATCAACATAGGGCAAGATTTTCGATAGTAAAGTAACAAAAGCATGCTTTATAAACATATGAGAACATAAAGTACAACGGAAACGGAAGATAATAATAAGAGATTCGAAAAGTTGTTGGTAGAAAAAGGAACAGAAATTTAGTTTATATACATACGAGTATTATATGTAAATGGAACATGCAGTCTTTGTTTTGGTTTTCCTTTCCAGAATCCCTGTTTAAAATTGTATTTACATATTGTATATGTTGTATTTTAGCAGACGATTAGTAGGAAATTTGCTTAGTATTGAAAATTAGTTGTAGTAAAACTGGTAGAGTATTTGGAATTTTGTCGTTGACTTAGGGAATGTTGAGTTAAATACCTTGCTAAACCTACGGTGGGTGCATTGCAATGTTGTAGTCCGGTCGTTGACATATTATCACCGTTTTCAGCGGGGGTAAAGCCAGGGCGGCATACACATTTTGCTTTTGTTTGTATAGATCTAGCTGCATCCATAGTTATGGATTTAATTGGCTCTAACCATTGACCAGGGCCACATGGTCCTCGACTATATAACTTATAACAATTTCCTTCTAATTCCACCATGCCTGGTGTTGATTCACATGTATTTGTTGTTGATTCTTCAGGCGTTGAACATTGTTGATCTAAATTTTGTATGACACCTGCACAGCCACACATGCCATTATAGGAAATACCATCTACTGAAGGTCGAGCGGTAAAATCGAAAACTACTACCTGATAGAGATCACAAGGACCCTGAGAGCCAATGCGATAGCACTGTTTTTGATCTGGAAAATATAATCGGTTTTTGCCACAAAAGTTTTTCACACACGTTGTAGCATTTATTAGAAATTCATCTGCTGCACAAGGTCCTCTAGTATATAAACGATAACATAAACCATCAGACCAGGGTACATAACCATCTTTACATTGGCACTTAGCTCTAGCAAAAACTGGGCTATAATCTTCTGTCTCACTGGCGCTTATATTTTCAGGCACTGTAAATGTATGGCCTGGTGGACAGGGTCCCGGTGTATCTATTTTTAAAAAGGTTTATAATTATTAATTTATAATTTTCAAATTAATTTCCAATTTGTACTTAATTCATAACACATTTGTTGGTCATGATGATAGTGTGGCAGAAAACGATGACAATCACAGCGACCTCCAGGTAAAAATAGATGCCCTGGTGTAGAACAAGGACCTTTAGTGTAATGTTCATGACAGGTTTCTTCCAAATCATAGAAAAAGGGACTTAATTCTCCTGTATTCTGGCACTATAATATAAGACAATGTAGGAAAAAAATGCAATAAAGTAAATATTTTTCAATATTACCTGACATTCACCCAAATCATCTTCATTCATGATTAACAATTTTCCTTTGGTACAAGGTCCTTTGGTTAGTTTTGTATAACATTTACCATCTTTAGGCCAAAATATCATATTGTCTGGGCATGTTCTCGGAGTTTTACAAACACCCCAGCGGTTCGTAGATCTGAAAAATATGAAAAAACCTTGAAATTGTAATTCAAAATTGTTGATTACAAACGTTTAAGCCTACCTCTTAGTGCCCAATTGCGTTTCTGCTATTGGACTAAAATATTGACCCTTATTGCAGGGTCCTCGTTCAAATATTTTATAGCATTTATTGTTTTTGCCACTTAACACAGTGCCTGGTGGACATCTACACTCTGCTACGGGTGCATTTGCCATTGCTTTTCTTTTACTAGAACCTATAGAGGCTGTAGGACCCAATTCCATGGTTTCTGGGCAGGGATAGCCTATACTAAATATTTTAAAACATTTCTTTAAAGGTGGCCAATACAATAATTGCCATCCTCCTGGCATTGTGGCACAAGGATTTTTCTGTGGATCACTCCATGGAGGAGGTATTATAGCTGTATCACTCTGTTGTGCTAAAAGCAAGGTTAAAAATGCCACCAAACTAATACCGGCCTGCAGGGCTGACCAATATATTAAAAGTTTGCGTCGTTTCATTGTAGTTTTTTAAAGCAGATCTGTAAGAAATAAAATGATAGATATGATGAAATCCATATTAATAAATACCACATTGAAAGCTATTCAGTTTTGATCACGAGGTGCGTCACACTATTTTCCAATTTTTAACCTTTCCCTGAAAACATATTCCAAAATGATGATAAAAACTTTGTGAAGCAGTTTGCTTTTTAGCTTGAAGCGGTTTCTAGTTATTTTTTTTAAGTAGAACGATGCACATAACGAGTGTGAATGTGTTCCTTGGTATTTTCTTAATTGCTTTTGTAATGATTTTGATTTTTCAATTAATTCTTTAATTTTAATTTTGAAATAAAATACTTAAAACATGAACTTTGTTTATAAGGTCTTATTCACCTATGGCATATAAAACGTTTTATCTTGGTTTCTATTTAATTTCGAAATAAAAGACTTAGAACACGAACTTTAACTGACTATACACTCTTGTTTATCTTTAGCATATAAAAGACTTAAGCAACAAACCTGCAAAACAATGCTGTTGAAATATTTTCCGTTACTAAAGGCCATTAAATATTACATATTACTATTAAAGTTTTAATTTTTTTTTATTTTAATACATTAACATTAAAATTTCATGTCATAAATGACATTAAGAAAGACATTTAAAGATGAAACACCTTGATATTAATGAATTATTCTGTGTAACATCATTATTAACTGGTTAAAGCCTAAAAACTAAATCTACCATTATACCGGCTTAAATATGATTAATATTACTTAAATACATATATAAATTGACATTGAAAATATTCACGTAGAGAAAAATTATCCACATAATTTTCTGCTTGCCTTGCACTGTTAAATAGAATGATTTATACGTTACTCATGAAAGATTTCTTTTAAGGGAAAAAAATCCCAAGAAATTATATTTTTTCAGTAAGCAAAACTTAATAAACCATATAACCGGAAGATATAGAGTAGTTGTGCTTACATAATGTTATAAAAAACGCTTTCAGCAACAAGTGTCATTAAACAGCAATAAGTAGCGACATTTAATGTTATATGCCATTAAATTGGTGGAAATTTATTAAATAAATAAACGTATTAAGCTTTGCTACACAAGCTATAGAAGCTTAGGCCTATGAAGTGAAAAAAACAACCAAACATTCAATAGAAACCAGCTTACAAATTTCTATGCAACATTTAACACATAGACAAGATGACAGCAGTGGCTCAACTTTTAAAGTAATATTTACAGAGGTTTAAGTATGTTTACTATGTCTTGCTGTTGTAATAGTAGTGGCATCAATTACTGTATTGATTTTAGATTTGCAGAGATTTTCTTACGCTTTTATTTTTGCCACCGAAAAAAAAAATTGTTGATTTTTTGAAATCTTTGTTAGTAAAACCTCAAACCTCAAAAAGGAGTATCGTTTCTTTTAGAAATCATATCCAATGCTACCAAACGTTTCAAACATCTTGTCAAATGTTGTTTTGCTGTTGTTTTGCTGTTGTTTTCTTGTCACCCAATAACCGCAAGAGCCATAGTTATATACGTAAGAGAAAAAGTTGTTGGTCTATTAACATGTTTTTCCATTTAAAATTAATAAAAAAAAACAAATGTGTTTCAGTGTGTTAATAATGCCAAATATGTTTTATTGGTTTAATTTTTATTTGATTTTTTTTTATTACATTAATAAATTGTAAATATTTTGTTGCTGGTTTCAAATTACCTAAATGCATGAGCTTTACTTATTTTTTTTTTTGTGAATAAAAATCAATAAAAATTTCAAAATTATTTCTTTCAAAATTATTGAAATTTTATTTCAAAGGTTTTGATTTGTTTTTTTTTTTTTTGTTTTTTGCTTCAAATTTGCTTTATTTCCTATTATAACTGGATTTTGATAAGCTCTCAGCTGGATTGATATAATTTTAATGGTATTTTGTAATCTTATTGAAAATTGTTTTTAATTGTTATAACATTTATTTATTTATTTGATTAATGAAATTGTTTCTTTCATGACCTAATTTCATTTACAATTAAAATCTGCACGATTTCTGGAACTCTTATTACCGCAAAATTATACAATTGTTACAATTCATTATTGGAAATAATTGTGAATAAATTTTATTTAAATCTTTTAAGCAATAATTAGGTAAACAAGTAATTCCCAAGTGCACTAGACTCTTATCAATTAGAACCACTTCGCTTCTGCGTGATTCTAATTTTTCGAAATGCTCTAGCAGTTTCTCTGAGTGTTGGTCTATACTCAAATTTACACTTTACAGAGTCATTAAGAAAATGTAAACTTGGAAATTCGTCAGTTTAATCTTAGACATGGGAAATTATTCGGAAGCGTGATCAGTCCCCGTTATTGACTTAGTCCAATAACAGTGAGTTAGTGAGTTAGTTAAAACAAGTTCGTTTCTTTTGTGAGGTTTGATTTGTTAGTATACTTAATTTAAATGAGAGCGCATATTTTCAACACAAAAGGTTTTTGTCATATTATGTGTAATATTGAAATGCCGTATAAAAAATAATAATAAACCTTTAAATCTTTATTAAATTTATATATTTCAATGCATTAGCATGAATTATAGCAAGCAAATTTATTCTATTTTAATAAGAATTCCTGTTAAAGGTAGATTAGTCAGTGGGAAAGTCATAAACGTATACCATTCGTTCTTTAGCCACTCTTTACCTTTGTTGAATTACTTTAAATAAAGAAAAAAAATGTAGCTGTACTGAAAGTAAATCTTTTTAACTACTTCATTACCCTAAAAACCGCTATTCAAATCATTCATCGAACGGATTCATCGTTAATTAGTAATTAAAAAAATTCATTTTAAAGCCAGTCAGTACACGCAAAAAAATTAAAAGAAAAACGTTTATTTAGCCCCGGGATTTCATTACTTCACATATGATTAATGGTCATTTTATATTTGGCCTTTTGTTTTTTTTTTTCTTTTCCTAATAAAGACAGAAAAAAGGCGTGAATTTAGGCACGTACTTAAACTAAACAGTATTTCCGATATATGTGGAGTAAATCTTAAACAATGTTTTAATTTTTTTGGATTTTAATTTTAATTGAAACGAATTTCATCACATGAGGATTTATTTTTAATTGAAAACACATAGCATGTCGACGACAAGAAGTTGTTAGCAACTAACCAAAATTCCAACAAAGTTGAAATACGTTTTCAAAACACTGCAAACACTGAAAATCTATATAAAAATGACCTCAATGTGTGTGTAAAATAAATTTTAAACGGGGTAAAAAAAAAAATTGGCAACAAATAAATTTAATATAAAGCAAGTTTTATAAAATTCGTTAGTTATGTTATAACTTTTATAAGTCATAATCAAATCATATCATGATCATCATGACTTATTTGTTTTTTACATTTAAATGATCAAAATAGCAATATACATATATATATATAATATATAATGAGTATGCAGTCAACATAGCCAAAGGTAATCATTATAATTGATGCGTTACAATTGCAAATTATAATTTTTTTGGGCCGGTTATCGACAAAAAAAATTTACTTTATGTCTCTCTTTAAAGTGCCATAAAAAGGCTAAAAAACTCGTTATAATTGCTTTACTTTTTTTTGCAAAAAAAAAACCATCATTACCTTTGCCTTTTAATAAAAAAGGGCTTATATTTTTACATCATCATAATCATCATCTTCATGATCATCTTATGCAGTGACGTCGTTTGTTGTTATAATTTTTTTATATTTTATTCCACTTTTTTATGAAACTGACCATGACCTAAATTTCGTTTGGTTTGATTTGAAATGAATGAAATACCTTTTTTTTGACACAATAAAGGTTTTTATAAGAGTAAAGGTCAAGTGCTCGATTAAATTAATTGAAAAGTAATTTTCCTTAAACGACTTAAGGCATGAATTTGAAATAAATTCTTGCAATATATAAAAAAACAAATTCTCAAATAACTGCGTTAATTTGTGCAGTTTTTCAGCAAATAGTTAAATTTTCCTGTAGGAGTAATACCGTGTGGGTATATCATCATTCTCATATATGGGTGGCTAAAGTTCGCAAACTAGACTATTTCTCTCTCTACCTTCGGCTTTTTGTTGCCTATAATTCGGAAGTTTTCTTTAGGGCAAAACTTCCCATTAGTTCTTGGTGGCTAGTCCGCAGTCTTGTCAAAGATTTATATATGTAGGTAGTCAGAATCGGATGAAGCTTACATTTATTCTTCTTTAGAAAATCTCAAAAGATGTTTCTAAACGGTTTATTGTGGTGTAAGTTACCACACATTCGGATGGAATTCCTCTTCTTGTTGAAGTTGCCGCCGTCTAGTAGGTAGTGTGCTGGCTTATTAGACGTAAGGCCGCGGTTCAAACCCCAGGTCAGACATCAAAATGAAAATATAAAAAAGATATTTTATTGGCGACTTCCTCTCAGCACATTTCTGGCAAAAACTCTGAGAGTAAATAAAATTTAAAAAATCTGTCGTTCAGAGTCGACTATAAACTGTAGATCCCGCCATTCATGTACAAAATTAATACATGCAACATGAATGCTGTGAGAAACTAGGTCGTAATCCTGATTGTAATGACCATTTATGTATGTATGTTTAAAACTAAAAGAAACCAAAAAATCAAAAGACTTAAGACGCACACTTGTTTCTGTTATTTTTAGAAAAATTAGGTAGTATTTTATTGAAACAATTTTTTAAAAAGTAAAATCTCGAATGAAATATTAGAAAAATCTGAAAATCTTTTTTAAAAAGTCTACAGAAGTATTTTATAGGAAAGCATTGCTAAAATGAAACATTGTCGAATAAAATTAAAAAAAAAAACTCAAAATCTTTACTACACTTAACCTTTTAAGATTCGAAATAAATCAATTTTAATGTTCGTTTATAAAAAGCCATTAATTTCAGAAGTAATTAAAATATAAACAAAAAAATATTAAAAATTAAAACTCAAAATTAAGCAGTTAAAAAAAATATAAATAAATAATTGTAGACAATATAATGATGTTTAAAATCACAACCAATATAAACAACAAATTGTTGCTGTTTAATATAAAAAAAATTAAACAAAAAATACATGGCGATGATAATGATGTACTATGCTAGTGACCACATGAGAGATTTCCTACGTTTTTTTGTAACTTTTTTATTTTCTATTTGTTTTTATTATAGACATTGTTTAACAACAAAAGTCAAGGCCAATAACATCATGAAGTCTTTCTTTTATTTTATTAGTAGCAAAAAAAAACTAATAAATAAGCCTTCTATAATAACTCTTAATAAAAGGTGAAACGAAAGCAAACTAGAAAAGAAATGGGAATTTTTGAAAGAAGTAAAAACAATATTTTTAGAAGTAAGGTATTAAGAAACAATCACTTGTTTAACAACAAATTAATGTTTAGGCAAAATATGGCGCAGGTCTAATGAATTAAAAGTGAATTTGAAATTCAGATTCTTTCAATATTTAAAACAGGGTTTTTGTAGGGAGTATTCTAATTGGATTAAAAATGTTTAAAATGTGAACTTCATCTGAACACACATCAGAACAACACGGCTTGTAATTAAAATTACTTTTTAAACAATTTTTTGAAACTTTTTTTTGGACTGGCTTTTTTATTCAAAATGGTAAAAATTGCAAAATATTGAAATTTTAGAAAATGACGTAAACTTCCTTAACAGCTTAGAAAAAGTGTTGATAATAAAATTATAAAATCAAGAAGTTTTTGATTAATGACTTCTTAATACCATATATTATATAATACTTGTTTTAAGAAAACCAGATTTCGTTATAAATAATAATTAAGAACACCGTTATAAAATATTTAAATTATTATTAAAAAAAATTAAAAGAAATATGCAAATTTATTAATTATTTATGTACGTCATATATGGTAAATTTGTTTATATAGACAAAGAAACAAGCTGTTGGTTTCTGTAAAAAAGTACATTTTGTGTGTGATTACTTGAAATATTAAATATTAATATGTACTGTTATTAAAGAAAAAATCAATTTTTTTAGATGTTACTGTCCTTGATTTTAGAATCATTTGATTGAAGTTATAATGGAGGTTTTTATTTCTGAAAGTTTTTAATTCCCAAAATTTTAAAATAAATTAAAATTTTAATTGTCTTTCATCATTGAATAGCATGATATGCAAAATAGCAAATAGGAAGAAAAGAAAAATTTATCTAAAATAGGCCAGTCTGTTGGCTGGATGTCCAAGGATATGTATCTAGAAAGTCCTAACAAAAACAGCTTGAAAAAAATAAAATATTGAAGTAACTTTACACTTTAAAAGTGTTTTCCATCGTAAGAAGGTTCTTCTATTAACATAGGCTTATAAATTTGTATCTAGTTTTATCTTTTATTTTTTAATTTAATTTTTTAATTATTTACAAAGTCGCCATAGTCTAGTATGTAGTGTGTTGGCTTCTTAGACGTAAGGCCACGGTCAGGCCAAGCCAGGTCAGACATTAAAACCAAAATATGAAAAAAAATTTCTTCGGCGTCTTCCTATCAGTAGATTTGTTACAAAACTCTAAGCTGTTGGTCCCTCCACTCATGTATAAAATTTACACACGCAACATGAGTGGTGTGAGAGATTCTAGGTCGTAATGCTGACTGAAGGGCTGTAATTACCAATCATGTATGTAATTATTTACGAACATTAATAATGTTATCCTTTTGCTTTTATTCCATTGTATTTATTTTTCATTAAAATATTCTTAACATTGGCTTTTTTTTTTTGGAATTTAATTCAATTGGCTAATTTCGTTTTCTTCATTATTTTATTTTTATCACACTTAATAGTTAACAAATTATGGTTAATACATGCAGATGTATATTTGTGCACTTAAACAAATTATACTTTTATTTTATGGTTTTATTTGAATGATTTTTATTTTCATTTATTTAAACATAAATAGCTTATCGTTATTCATAAAAACTTTAACATCACCACTATTATTTGCTTAATCTAATCAAATTTTCATAATTTTTTAAAAAAAAAATTATCGTACCCTATTTTATTGAAAATATTTTTTTTTGTTACTTTTCTGTTGCTGTTATAAATATAACTTCTCCTGATATGAAACGTGTCTTACATTTCGTTTTTTATATGATTTTATATTTTTTTATTTCTTTTATTTGAACAAATGTTTGTTGTCGCAGACGCTGTCGGATCGTTATAATTATTATTATATTTCTAGTATTGTAGATATGCGCATAAATAGTATAAAATTTTAAGAGCCGAAAATTTTATTTTTATATACCGACCGTTTGCGTTCACGTTTAAATTGTATCTGTGTGTTTATTTTTTACCTGCTGACAACTTGAGCCAGGTATTCACTCAGCACATTTGCTGTTGTATTTACTTTGTGCCGGTTGTTTTGTTGTTTTTATTTTATAGGAATCAACTCGTTTCTTATTTAACTTCTTGTACTGATTTGAATGAGTGAGTTTTTTTAATTTTCATAGACATACTACGCATACAAACGCAAATGTTGCTGTTAATATTGAGTGAATTGTGGGTGTTATAAAGGATTTCCTTTAGACTGTTTATTTTTATTGAAAAGCGTGCCTAATAACAAAAGCCACATACCTGATAACTAATAATAATTGTATTTTATTGAGAATAGTTAAGGCAAAAAATTAAAAATGATCTTTATTCAAAAACAGCTCTTACAACAGTCCTAATGCGTATAACCTATACAGATATATATCCAATAATACCCTATGATTGCATCCGTAAGGAGTGTGAATAAATTCTCATAAAGAACGAAACTAAATGTATGTATATCGCTATGATCTGATTTATTCTGAACCCATGAGGACATTGTGGTACTTCTTTGAAGCTCCTAATCAACTCCGTCTATAATCTGCAAAGGATGCAATGGACATTCCTGAAGAAATGTTGTCTAAAGTATTTCTCTGGTGGTATTTCTTGTGCATGTGGTGTATGTCGACCGCTCACTTTGGAAAACTATCATTTGGCTTTACTTCGTTGAATAATTAATTCCCTGGTGGCTTTTCTTTTTGGTTGTGGATTACCCACATCCTATATCACATGCGCAGTTAATAATAAAAGATATTCACTGTGAAAAATGTATGCATTTCTACAAAGACATCGGACAAAACTTTTTATTCTAATTTTTGCTTCTGATGCTACAAGGCACCTTATAACAGAACAGATTTTACGCATGCGTTGAAAATTTTTATTTCGTAGACTTGCAAAGGAATTCTGTTGTTTGTGTCAAACTAAGCATCTCCGTTTACGAAAGATAAACTTCCAAGTTACCTTGGACCTTTCGATTTTATTTACATCTTCATATTCAATAGTAAAACATGCTGTCTTGTTTGATTTGATGCTTGTAAATACAGTTTTTCTTATATTTATCTTAATATCTACCTTTAAGGACTCATTGTGTAGTTGGGTAATCTATTATTGCATGCCCCTAATAAATATGCGAAAGTTTATTGTTGTATTCTAGTTTGTTTTTATAGTTTTCACTGCTTTTTTTCTTTCGAAAGTCGACTAATTCTATATAATAAACAAAAGACTTAAGACACATACTTCTTTCAATAAAGAAATGTTCCTATTAGGCCGAGTGTGTTAATTTAGGAATGCAATTTGACTTCATTTATTGAAATTTTATACAATTTAATTAAAGAAATAAATGTTTAATTTAATTAAAAAAATTAATACAAATTGATACAGAAATGTGTATCATTATTTTCGAAGGTAATCCATTTGTTTCTTTTTTTGTTTGCTTTAATTATCTACTTATTGCCTTATATACATATATTTTTGACATTTTTAAATAAAATCAATTGTAATCTCTTGGTTTTGAAATTGACAAAGAATCATATTATTTTTATATTGAAAACTAAATCAACCCATACATTCTATTTAAACATGTACTTGAGTGGTGTATAAGTATGACAGTATTAACTTGTTTTAAAAGTTTGCTTTGTTAAGGCACACCTTTTGCTATAATTGCTGAAAATGTCAGTTGTATTAACATTTTAAATATAAAAAAAAATTTATTTTAAGTAGTAGACTTTTATTGGAGAAGTTGTTCTTCGGTGTTCTTAAAGTCCATTTGTTTAAACTTTTCAAACTTAACCATGAATCATAGTAAAGAAGTAAAAAAATAAATGCAAAAGAAACACACAATAATCATAATAGTACTTGAAATAAAAAAATAAAAAAGGGGTAAAGAAACGAAATTGTTTTCATAATTGTGGTGATTGTATGCAAACCACGTTCTTAACTTTACAATATCCGTCAATGAAATTGTAAAGAACACAAAATCGCATTGGGTTCTTTTAATTTTATTTTCCTTGCCATCAACGTCTAGTCTCAAGTGTTTATGTCTCTGTCAAATAAAACCTGACAATGTAAAGCGAAGTGCGAAAAAGTAATAAAAAAAAATAAAATAAATGATAAGTAAGAGTGGTTTGTTTTTGGCTTTGTGCCAATTTTTTTATGCTTTTTACTCTTTATGAAATGTTCTCGAATGCCGAAAACACCTTTGTGAAAGGATGTTTAAACAAACATCAAACCAATCAGCTCTCTGAAATCCTTGAAACGTGAAAATAAATTTGAAATCAGATTACAAAAGACCCCAGAATGACTATGGAATGAATGACGAGGATTTTATTAATACGTTTTCGCAGACTATGCGATATGGAGTTAATTTCCTGTAGTGTGAATCGTCGACAGGTGGTCTTTAAACTTCCTGTGGCTCTGTATGGCTTTGAGAGAACACAGACAGAAAGCTTTGGGAGTTCGTTTCACGAGGTTTCTATTCGACTGTCTTGCCGTTTATGCCTTGAATGCATGGAAATTGTCTAGAAAAAGTACATACATATGTATGTACAGAACCTGTCGTTATTTAAAAAATTAAATTAGGAGTTTTTTTCTTTTGTCGTCACTTGGTAAAGTCACATACAGAAACTGTATTTATTTGAAAAAAGAAAATTATACAGAAAGCTATCGCTTTAAAAGATAGACAAATCTAGGAGTTTGTTTCTTTTGCCGTAACGTGGATAGCCACATAAAATATCAACCCAGAATTATTAATCTCAATATGTATACTCACCTTTTGACTTCTGCTATATCTTTTAGGTTCAACATTCATATCAGTCTAGATATTTTATTTAAGAATTCTAAATTCTTAAAACTTTTTTCACATTCGATTTTAATATTTTTTTTTTATTTCTATACACTTTCCATTAACATTTTTATTATTAAAAAATTAAACTAATAGGTCATTGATTTTTTAAGGTAAATGCTCGTCTATGAAGTACGAGTACGTTTAAGTTTCTTTTTCATAAAGCCAAATATTAAAATTTATTCAGCACATGACTGACAAATGCCGAAATGTGTACCCGAAGTGGTAATTTAACAGTTCATTATCAAGGTTATTTAAAAAAAAGTGACTATAAGTGTTTAATGGTCATACAGGTGTGTGTATAAAATAAAAATTTTATATCAAGTTTGTATCTTCAATCTTTTGTTTTAACAAAGTCTATAAAATAGTTATTTTTTTTTATTTAATTTCATAAGATTTTGTACAATCCAAAAATTTATGGTTTTATTATTAGTATTTAAATTGTTCAAACAAGTCACAAGAATAACAAAACCATATTCATGATTCATAACTATAACATAAAAATTATATTCAACTTTTATTTAATAATACTTAAGCAACTCTTAACGCTTAAAGTACACGCCTTCAATATCAGCATTACTTACAAATCCAAAGAGATAAAAAAATACTAAATTAGCACAATAACTGTTTTTGTTGAAAGATCAAATCAACATTTAACACATTTTGTTTTTGCTTTTTAATAAAAATATCTCAATTACTTGAGTATGTTTATAACTTTTTTTTAATCTTAAGGTATTTGAACTTTTAATGCTCAATTGACTGCCATAATCGTATATGTATACATGTATGTATATATAATTTATATTTTTTTATCATATTTGTTTATAAAATTATTAAACACAGTTATTATAGTGAGGACTCGTCTTCCTTGATTTAAGGATCTGCTTAACTGACACAATTTGTTTAATAAAACTGAAACAATTAAAGAAATAAGACAGACGAGATGCTTTACTACACTATGTTCCTTAAAAGAAGGATTCGTTTTTGCTTCATCTTATATATTAAAAATATAGTTATCCTCCAGAACTTTATTCTTTTTGCAGATTAAGTTCTAAAAGTAAATAAAAATCGTCAAGTTTTAAATGGTATCTTTATTTCCCTGTAAGGAACACATCACTGGCATTACCGTATTAATGTGTTTACTATAGTCACGTGCACGTTTATACCGACTATTTGATCCACTATGACAAATCAATATGTCAACTGCCTTACAAAATAAATACTTAACATTTAACAACACAATTAGAAACGAGAGCTGGTTATTTATAAAAATTATAAACTGGGCTTAAGACTTTATACATAGATGAATTCATTATCGTATTCAATTTTCCACAGCTTGTATTTTAAAAATTTTTTGAATGCAATTGTGCAATGTGGCGACTGATTGTTTTATTTTTGTTATTTTCTTTCTATCAATAAATTTCGTAAATATTCATTAAGGGCAACCTTGCAGTCATAAAACTACTTGGAGTGGTTTTGTAAAAGCCCTTACGAATGTGTGTTTGGTTCCATGCATAATAGGTACGAAAAAAATCCATTAAAAGCTTAAACGAATTGTGTTGTCCATAAATATAATGAATCTTTCATGCATGATCCGTTATACATATGTATGTATGTAAGTATGTTGTGGAAGAAAACTAAAAATCAAATTCCTGCTACCACATCGCTTTTTACACAAATGTGTCATGTTAATAATTGAATAAAATAATGAAATAATGAAGCATTTTAATTGGCTAATTAATAAATAATAGACCGATTACAAATTGCATAATTATGTTGGACTATAAACAAGTTTGTGTCTTAAATCTTTTGTTTTGTTTGTCTAATATAATGGAAATAATATTTTATTGTTTAGTTTTTCTTTTTAATTTTTTGTCTCACTATAATGTTATAAGCCTTTAAATGTTAAAAAAAAACAAATATTATTGTTTTTTCTTTCAGCATACTTAAAACCCAAACACGTGAACGTGATTCTGAATTACACGAGACTTCAACGGAAAGCAAAAGTTTAAAACAACAACTCATTGCTTTAAAAACAAGTCGAGATCAGGCCATACAAGAAAATTTGTAAGTTTTTCCATAGCCACGACCATTATTTGTTGTTAATGCATGCAAACAATGTACGTACGTTCATAGGTAGAGTAGGAAATAAAATGTAAACTAGTTTAACATTATCAGCATAATAATTTTGTTAAAAAACATTTCGTTTGTATGCTTTTTTATATTTTCCTTTTCTACTTCTTTCTAGACGTCTGACCAATGACTTGGCCGAAAGTCAAGCTGAAATTGTCATTTTGAAAAAACAACTTAAAGATTCTGAAAAGGAAATTGAACGTTTGAAGCAACAATTGAAAAAGTACGTGGAGGAGGTTAAAAAAGCGGAAGATTTATTATCGCGCAAGGTAAGTTATTAAAATGAGAGGGGTTTTCTTTTGACAATAATGTGTTGTAATGGTTTTGTTTTGTTTAAAGGAAAAGGAACGTGAAGAAATGTTAGAACATTATAGAAGTCTATCACATGATGCTGTTATGCTAGAGGGCAATAATCAAAGTTTAGAAACTGAAGCTGCCGAAGCAAAGTAAGTTTCTATGTAGATTTATGAACATTAGTTAATCATTAAAAAAAAAACTCAAATTTTAATATTAAAAATAAATTTCCTAAAGTATGTTTTACATGTGTGTACCTGATTCATGTTTAATGTTTTCTTATTTTTTTAAATTATAATGTTCGATAGTTATTTAAATATATATTTCCCTTCTTTCCTTTCTTTCTTTTTATTTCAAAAAAATTCTTTGTAGCTGTAGTTATTGTAATTGTTGTTGCTGCCTTAGAATTAAACAAATATTACAAGTAGATGATTAACAATATTAGTAATAGATAATTTAGTTTAACTGCCATTAAGTTTAAATTAAAAAATATTAACCATTTATATTGTAAATTTTGTAAAAAAAAACTTGTCTTTCTCTTCGAAAAAATAATAATAAAAAAATAGACGCCAAGTCGTGGAGTTAGAAACTGAAATACTGCATTTGAAAAAAGAATTGTGTTGTCGTAACAATGTCATCTCAGAGTTAGAAGATCAAATAGCCACACTTACAGCTAAGGCCACCTGTTTAGAGCACAAACTCGAAGAGAGTTTAGATGAACAGCATCTCTTAAAAACCGATTTAATTGCACGTAAGGAATTATGTGATAAGTTGGATAATGAAAAGGATAAATTAAATGCGGAATTGTTTGAATTAAATGACATTAAACGTAAGGTAAGTTTTATCAGAGTAAAAAGCAATTTCTATTAATTAAAATCTATGCTTTTTACACTTATAGCTGGAAGATGAAAACGAAAAACTGAGATTAGAAATGGAAAAAACCGAAAAGGGTAAAAAAATTTCTTCAGAAACATTAGAAGAGCTGTTGACAAAAACTCGCCGCGATTTGGAAGATCAAATCATAGTCGATAGTAAATTAAGTCAAGAAATAGTGCGTTTAAGGCAAAAGAATGAAGCATTGTTGGTAAGTCTTTCATTCCATTTTTCTTTTATATATACATAAATATCGATTAGGTTTTTCCCTTGAACGGTTTTTTTTTTTTTTTTTTTTTTCTCTTAAACGCATGCAGAATGATTTGGCTCAAGAGAAGCAAAAACGCGAACAACAGCAAACTTTAGCTTACGAATATCAAGTACAAAATCAAGAGCTGCGTCACAATCTAACCGATGATCGTTTCCGTCAGGCTCGTTCACGTGAACAAAGTCCACGTTTTCCAACGCAAACTTTATGAATGCCATTAACACAACAACATAACTTATAATTTCGTTTTTTTATTTAAAGACAATTTTAATTGTGTATATATCAACGTGACTTTCCCTTGGGAAAAACTAAAAAAAAAACAACAAATAAATTATTTAACCAGAAAAAAAGTAATTAATCATTTGACCGGTGTCTATGTATTGCCAGCTCTATAATAAGTCTCGAGCATTTTCAAATAAGTTGCTAACATACAGGGGCACTGCCTAAAGCTAGGCGAGTCCACTGTATATAAAAATTGATTATTAGTATTGTCTACGCCATAACACAAATCAGTTGCATTTTGTCGATTGTCTGGACATAAAAACTGTCCAGTAGTATATGCCGTCTCTCTAAGCTCTGAGCACTCCATAAGTGGTTGCATATTTTCATTTCTGGTCACAACAGTCTGAAAATTCTCATTTCTTGCATAGTCTGTAAAAAAAAAAAGAAATTTCATAGATATACGTATTGTTCATTTCAATTCAATTCTATTTTTACCCATTTGTTGCTGCCCACTGGTACAGCATAACAAAGTCTCCGTTTGCGAATTTATGTGATCCTCATTTTCGAAACTAACCGTAGATGTCCTTCTCTTTGTTGTTAAATCACAGCAAACTTGTTCATTATTTTCCAAAGTTCGACACGGTTTTAAAATTCCTTTTATAGGTAAAATATCCGTTGAGCAACAAGGTTCTTCTCTAGTATTTCGAAACCGGGAACTGTAATTATTTTGATTTACATCATCTTGTCTAAAATATGAATTATATGTATAATCGTATGGTGCTGTTGTAGCCAAATTTGATTTTATTTCTGGTTGATATGCTGCTGCTTCCTCATAGCCATCATTATATTCTACTGGCAATTCTGGTACATCTTCTAAATATTCTCCATTAGTGTGCATTTGCGGCATGTCATTATATGGATATTGCTCGTTATCAACAAAATCGGCTGGTGGTGTCAAAGATCGTTCCATAGTTTCCTGATATTGCGTATGATTTTGATAATCTTCATTAGTTTGCAATAGCTGTTCATTTTGACAATTTTGGTAATGATATTGACCCTGTTCTACATAACAACAACGCATAGTTGTTGGTTCAAAAGACTCTCTCTGTAGTTGACTATTAACTGGTGTTGATTCTGGATCCTTATATACCGTACCGCTTGTCTGTTCCTCTCCTAAACTGCCTGCTGATTTATTGCGGATACTTACTTTAGTAATTAATTGATGAGCAGCTGACCTTACGGTCGTTAATGTTTGCTCTCCTAAGTGAGCATCTTTATGAGAATCCAAAAATAATTTTAAATATTTCAAAGCTTCTTCGGAATCTATAGGCATTTGACATTGTACTGGATGTGTTTCTCGTGTAAAAGTTTTATTTGAAATTGGTTGATTGATTTCATTTTCCGTACAACAACCCGTCTGACTAGATCTGTCCACCTGGAAGCCTAAATTGCGATCCATAACTTCTCTGAATTCCCTATAGGACGAGCTTACAGAGTTTCCAGGACTATTTGGCCGATCTTTAGCATATTCATCAGATATTTGTTGACGGTGAGTGGGTTCTTCTTTTACTTCGTAATTGTTTAAAGAAGAAGATAGTCGTCCTGAATAGCCACCATCAGTTTCGTCTATGGCATCGCTTTCTCTGTATTGAGTTTCTTTTTCTTCTTTTTTTATTGGTTCATTATCGTTTTCTTTTCCCTCGCCAGGTTGTTTTATTAGTTCGGTTTTATCTTTTTCAGCAGAAGCTATATCATCTTGATCTGCTAATGTTCGAGGTTGAATTTTCTCGATATTATCTTTTTCAGCAGAAGCTGTGTCATTTGATTCTTCCAAGCTTTTCCTATATCCTTCCAAGCTCCTCTTTTTCCTTTTAGATTTCTCACTCCTTGAACTTGGCGATGGTTGTGATTCAACTTCAGTCTCCTCCAAACTTTTTCTATTACCTTTTTGATAAGAATCTGTTTCATCATGAGATTCTGGTCCATATTCAAATCTTTTTTCATCTGCAGATTTTTCACCTGGAAACGATTCTAAAAGTTTTTGTTTTTGCAACATTTTTTCGGAACGCGATTCCTCAAAGACTGTTGGAGGCTCTTTTAAGATTTTAAGAGTTTCATTTGAAGAGCCTTTTAGCTTATTGGTTTTCTCATCTTTCTTATATTTCTCTAGATAGTCATAGTAATTCTTCAATTTCTCTAAGCGATTGTCTAAGCCGTTTCTGTCTTTTTCTTTGTGTTTATCACGCGGTTTTGCAGCAACATATTTACGAATTTTCATTTTCTTTAACATACGCAATGTTTCTAGAGAATATGGTGACTCTGAGCCAGCATTTTCTGTTGATTTCTCATTGTCGTGATGGTTATGTTTGCGGTGTACAGTTATGCGACAGACATTCGAAGCGCTACTTATCTTCACAATCGTACCCGTAGTAGTAGTTGAGGATACTTCACGGGCTTTTGAGTCGCCATTTTTTTGTTTATTTAAAAAGTCATCCAAGCGTTTCTTATAATCGTCGGCATAACGATCGAGATGTTTTACTAACTTGGAGCCAGTTTCACGGCAGATCTTTTCAAGCTTTAGTTCCTCACATGATTTTTCTTTCGATTTGTCCGATTTGGCTTGACTTGTACTACGTTTATGGCGTCCACCTTGTTCGCCACCCGCTTCTTTTTTTCTTTCCTTAGATTTCGAATTCGAACGTGATTTTGGACGACAATAAAATTCTTCGGTATTAAGATCGGTACCATGACGCCCATAACCCTTTTTAGTGTTTCTGCCATTTGCTTTCTGATGACAGCATGTAGCTGCCTGCGGCTTTTTATCACAATTGCTACAATCATAATAGTATTCATCCCGACAATAATTATATTGTCCATAAGGCTGTACACCGGATTGTTGAAAATTATGATGGTGGCATACCAAGCCATTGGGAGCTCTATTTGCACAACAACATGTCTGTGCGGGATTCACGCAGGTGTTCGGAAAGCAACAGTTAACATATTCATCGTGTTGTCGGTGTATAGAAGACGTTAACAGTACATCTTTAAGTCCATAATAACAATCTGGAAATTTATTATGTTTGAGGCTATTGTAAGAATTATGATCACCTTTGGCGCCTTTGTCCATACCCCTAATAAAACTTGCTATCTGAGATCCTACACTACGTGTTTTAGGCCTTAAGCCTACATCGGGATTGGAACCATAACGTGGTGACATGGATACGCCCTGATGTTGTAAAGAAAACTTTTCCTTGGCCATATTTTGTGATCTTTGGTCCCGTAAACAATTGCTTGCAAGATTTTCAGCCCAAGTAATGTCAGACGCTTCTTCCTTTCTTTCCATTTTATTTTCCATTCTTATTTCTTCACTACTTTGCGGTTGTAATTTTTCAATTTCATGATTAATAGCCAGTTCCAAATACTCTAATTGTGAGGAGGTGTCATCAACTTTGTGCTCGAATTCTCTTTGTTTCTCTTCTTCCAGGCCTATGGAATGTAGCAAAACGTCCCTTATGCTGGCAATACGACTTGAGAAATCTTTAAATCCGTAAGTTTTTTGGGGTCTATCTGTATAAAAGTTTCTTATGCCGCCAATACCATGAGAGGACTCCTTGTATTTATTATATACGTTCAATACCTCTTGACCTCTATCTTTGTAAAATCTTTCGCGTATTAGTCGTCTCTGTTTGCGGCTGTAGCTCGAGGAATTTTGTTGTATTTCAATATTTTCTTGTTTTTCCAAAACTATGCTATTTACTGGAAAAAAAAGATAAAAAAAAAACTAAAACAATTCGTTTCAATATCTTTCGTTATATTTTACTTCCGAGCCTTTTGAAGTCCTGATAAGTTAATCCCATGTATTTCCAAAATTTATGTCCTTTGTAATAAGCATATATTCTTTTTCAAATTTAATTTAAAACTATTTTCAATTTAGACGTTTGAGATTCTAAAATTTCTTTTTGAAAATGAAATTTAATAGAATTTTTAAGACGAACAGACGAAAGAAAATGAATTTAAACAGATTGTTTCCAAAGTTTATAGAAAACAAAACTAAAAACAGGTTGTATCCAATTATTATTGTTTTTTTATTTTAATTTAAATTTTAAAAAAATATTTTGGTTTTGTTGGCCATTCGAATTCCTATTAATTTTAAAATTATTTTTTAATAATTTTGTTTGTTTGTGGTGTAGTCGTTAAACTACTGAAGAAAATCTAAAAGACTAGCCCTCGTCCTAAGACGGCCACTGCAGCAGGTCGTAAAGCGAGCCTCTGTAGTAGTGGATTTGTCAATCGAATAATGCCTTAAGCCCACTTGAGTCACAAGCCTAGAGCATCAGGATATTAAAGGTGATTAACCACCATCACCTTTAAAATTTGTAAGTCTTAATGGAATCTTAAGCTGCAAAACATTGAGTTTCAAAAATGTTTCAAATGCTCTTTGGCTAACGCTTCCAAAGCGAAAGAACGGACTCACTTAACCGCTAAGTTAAGTTGGCTATATTTTAACTCAGGAAGGACGAAAGAGTTCTTTTTACGGTTCCGACTTGACATTTACCATCCATTTCTGTCCTTACAAGCGGACACTGCCTAATAGATTATTTCCGTCTTGTTTTTTTTTGCATAAGTTGCCTCTAGAAAGAGTAGGAAGATAGCGTTGCAGCCTTTTAAATTTAATAGTATGTCGGAGCACAATGACTCTAATATATTGGTCTAAGTGAGAAATCTCATGTGTTTTTTCCTTAACATAACCTTGAATTTGGATATTCAAAAACTTCAAGAGTAAATTATTACTTAAGCGTAGGTATGTAGTTTAATAACAACAATTTTTCTTTAAATGGAATATTTCTGATTTTTTATTTATTATAGTTTTTTTTATACTGCAGTATTATTTATTTTCCTTTTTTTTATTTACTTATTGCAATGTTTTTTTTACATTTTATGTTACGCAAAACATTTTTTTTATTTTTTAATGCTTCTAAAGTTTGTGTTTTAATGCATTTAAAGACGAGATTCTACAAATAGGTATATGTATGTATGTATCAGACAGATTTACAAAATATTTTTTTTATGTATTGTATATTTATAATAAAAATAATTATTTTAATTATATAAGTTAATAATTAATAAATGTTTACGTATAAATATATATTCATATTGTATATATTGTGTGTATAGGACGAACAAAAACACATTTTTAAAAACTGAAAGATAAAACAACAAAAGAATTTTCAGTTTATGAATTAAAACATAAAGAGAATTATAATTAAAAAACAAAGAAAATATTTAAAAATATAACCTAAAAATAAACAAAAATATTTTAACAAATATTAGAATAACTATAATAAGGGGGAGAGGTAGGGTAGTGGTAATAGCCAATAAACAAAGTAGTTTAATTAAATTTTGTTTTAAAGAAAAACTAATTCAACGACAAAGTTAATCACCCTTATTCTGGTTGTCGTCGTCGACGTCGTCGTCGTTTTAGAGTCGACATCGTTTTCTATCGTCGTCGACATCACGTCGACACTGTTTTGGTATTCTGTAACAGTACTGTGTCGATGTCGACTGTTTATCGAAAATTTTATGCTTTATTTAAAAAAAAAAAAAGTTTTTTATTAGTGATACAAAATTTGAAATGTCCGATGCGGAAAAAAATGATGCCAAATTAAAAAAACACTTCATTTTAGTGTAGATTTGTGATAATAAAATGCGAATACGATTTTTGGATGCCCGATATGCAGGATCTGCACATGATTCCTTAATATGGAATGTAAGCCATGCAAAAAGAGTATTACGGGAACGGTATTGAGCAGGTGAACGAAATTCATGGCTTTTATGTAAAATTTTTATGTCATTATCTCAGTATCATTTAATAATGTTACTTTTGAACCAGGTGATGCAGGATATCGTCTTGAGCCCTATCTAATCACTCCATATCGCTCTATTGTTGAAGGAAGTGCTGAAGCTATTTTTAACACTAAAGCAAGAAATATAGTGGTAAGAATTGGATTACATGCCTGCCAAATCAACTAAAATAGCTAATGTTTGTGTTGCATTTCACGATATTTGTATTGAATGTGGCTTAGATAATGCTACTTATGAACATTTAAGAAGCGCTGAAATCTACCAACATATTGATGTAGTTAATGTGCAAATTTCACAAAGTAGTGAGGCATCTGAAATAAGAAAAGAAATAAAACGAAGTTTTTCATAATTTAAATCATTCTTTAATTTCAATTTTTTTCCATTTTTTTATATTTTTTGCTTTTTAGCTTTGAAACAAAAACTTGTCGTTACCAAAAATGACGACGACAAAATCAGAGTCGACACAAGACAATATCGACAACGTATTGACTTACAGAATACCAAATGTGTGTCGACAGTCATCGATAACTGTCAATAACGACAAATAGAATACCAATTTTAAATTGTCGACACAAGTCGACGTCGTCTTGCGTCGACGACGACAACCAGAATAAGGGTGAATATGTCTGAACAGAATAGTGGAATAAAAAGAGGTTTTTAGGTGGAGTGTTTTGAGGTGATTAAAGAGTATATTCCTTTTTAAAGTTTATTTATTTGTTTAGCTTCTACTAACAATTTTCTTTCTAAATTTCTGATTAATTAATACAAAATATTCTAAAAAAAAAGAAATCATTACAAATTTAAAACCGTTAATCAAAATTAAAATTTGTGTTGTTTTCGTTAAATTATGTTTCTTAATTCTTAAATAATGTTTCAGTCAAAAATTCGTAAATTTTTTAATTAATATTTCAAAAGAATAAACATTGTTAGCAATTGTATTGTATCAATCATTTGTTTTTTTTTTTTAACTTCTTAACAAGTTTCTCATTTTTCTTCTCGTATTAAATAGTATTTAATAGCATTTAACAAAATATCTTTAATGGTTTAAAAATTAACTACAATATTAAAGCATAGATAACTTAAAAAAGAAATAATAGTGGAATATAAATGAAATTCTGTACATTTCATTCACAATTTTACAAGTTTTGCTTTATTAGTGTCTTAAAAATTTTGTTCTAAATATGTCTCTTTTTTATTCATAGATTTTGTTTGTAATAATCGTTGATTTCTTTTTTAGATATTAGAAAAACTTATCATTTTTATAATACTAAATACAAGCTAACGGCTAGGCTTATTATTCATAGCTAAACTATATATGACATTGTCATTGTTTAAAACGAAATGAATTCAAAAATTATTTGCTATAAGACAATGGACAGTCTTTATCGCAACTTTGTTTTCTTTAACACCTGTTTCCGTAAGAAAAATTTTTGTTATAACCATTTAAGAGTATTTCAAATAATATTTGTTTCGTGAGAATTTCTGAAACTGATGGTGAAATATTTATAATACGCATAGTCAATGAAATAATAGCTTAATTACATTAGCTAAAGGCTTATCAAAGGATCTATAAATAAAGCTAACTCATACAATTGTCCTTGAAAGGCTTTCTTTACTTTTAACAAATGTTCGCGATAATACCTTGTCGAACAACTGACCAATAGAATGTGCTAGTAACAGTACTATATAAAGTTGTTGTGATAAGCCAAGTCGTAACAATGGCTAAAAGGTTGTAATGACCAATAACAGCAAGCTTACAACTTATTCTGTGTTCTGTGATACAATATAGATAATTATATATACCCATTGTTGCAGATAACAAATTATTAATATCGTGCTTATTAGTCAACAAACAATACTAGAGGGTTATTAAGCATTTCGAGTCGAAGAAAATGTGTTCGAAAATCAATGCTTTACAGTATAAGATTTGAATGAATTTCCTGCCTATGCAAAATACATAATAAACCATGTATTCGATCCAGTTTCAAAATATTTTTCCCTATGAATACGAATAACAAATGCTTCTGTCATCTGCAAGAGTTCGGTCATTAGCAGGATATAGAAATACTAGCGAAGTAAATATAAATTGATAAATAATACATATAATACTTAACAGTTTATTTTCTATTTAAATGTTCTAAATATTTTTTACTTAAACTTTTAATATCTCAAAAATTGTGTAACTTACGGAAACAGACAATTCATCAATTTTCTTGGCTAGCTTAATTTCTTTTATAAGTATTATTAAATATTGAAATATAGTTAAGCCTTTAGCGAGTGTTTTTTTTTTTTATTTAATTAATTAAAATATTTTTGTTTAAATAATATTGTTACAGGATTCAGCTTTTGCTATTATACATTTATTTATTTTGTGGAGCTATCTATATAGCTAATTTTATTTTATTTGAATTCTTTTTAACATTCATTTCTGGCCTAATTAAGCTCATTTTTTAACTTTAATAATTGTCGTTATACATTTTTTTATATAAACGTGGCTTTTAATTATTTATATATCTTTTTTAATATAAACATTAAACTATTGCACAAATGCACAACTCCTTTGTTTTGTTTTTATATATATTTTTATATAAAAGGCAAAATTTTATAAATATAATAAAAGAAAAAGCAAATTATATTATTGCAATGAAATCAACTAAAAACCGGTTTGAGAAAAACAATAAAACAAATTGAATTTAAAATTTTACAAATTGTACAAAGTTATAAGGCTTAATTATTATTAATTATAATTTCAAAACGAAATTTGTTCAGTTTTTTAATAATTGTGTTTTTTTTCTATTTCTTACTATAAAAGATAAAACTTTTGCTCAAAATTATGTATTTTAATATTCTTTTGTTTTTTTTTTGTAATAATTTTTTTTTTTTTATTAATTTTTTTATATAAAGAACAATTAAACAGAGAGAGACACACACATATACATATACATAATATAAGATATAAATACATACATATATCGTATATATATATAGAAAAGGAGTAAGAAAAAATATACATAAAATAGGTTTATTTAAGAATATGGCAATCAAAAAAAATGTTTATTAAATTGTTTTTTTGTTTGTTTATAATATATATATGTATGTATGTAGAGGATAGGTATATGCATGCCTGTGTGTATATTAAACGTACATGTGTACTTATATATATAGATATTAATTATAGTTAATTTGTAGTAATAGCAATTTAATATTACATATTTTAAAGACTAAATTTAGTTAGAATCACTAAAAATTTTCTAAGTAAATCGAAATACACACATCAAAAAAGAAAATTGATTTCCAACAAACGTTCACACTCTATTTGTCTTACACTTAATTAACATTGAATTTTAAATTTTTTAATTTTTTTTTTGTTCTTAGTTTTTTGTAATCCTAACCTTTAATGTTACAAGATTAAAAACCAACGATAAACAAGCTTACCACTCGTATAGAATATATGTATGTATGTATGTATATTATTATAAATCAATACTATACCGTCCTTTCTATTTTTGTTTTTTTTTTTTCTTTTAATACAACACTGACTCACACATTTACAAAAAAATTTGTTTTTGTCCATAATTTTCTACTTCTTTTGTTTGTTAGCATTTGTATTTGTGGCTGATTTATTGCCTAATCCAGCTACCATTGCACTAGTACCACCATTACCACCACCAGTTGCAGTTCCACTTGTTTGTTCACGTCGTCCTGTTATAGTTTTGGCTAACTTTCCTTGTTGTACAATACTGCTGCTGGAGGTGGTCGCAGTTGTTGTTACTGTTGCTACTGTTGTGGTGGTTATTTTACTAGTTTTTAAATCATTTGTGGTTTTACTGCTGCCGACATTAGTTTGTTGCGTATTACATTTGTTAGTTGTTGTTTTTGTAACCGTTTCTTGAGTTGCTGTAATAATAAACAAGACCATTTAAAATTAAATTTTTCATATATACATGCATACATATATCGTATTTATATATACAAACCATATTTTTAATTAAAAAAAAACTCAACTTACTGCTTTCGTTGGTCTTCGTTTTAGTAGACCCAGCTTTGAAATCCTTTGAGTCGTTCTCACCACTATCAGCACCAGTTTCTTTCTTTTTAGTATTCTCTTGCATTGCTTGGTGTTTCTCTTTTTGTTGCTTGGCTTTGTTTTCGAAATACTTGTCTTTGTTATCTCCTTTTAATTGTTGATTATAATTAGTTTCTCCTTCGTTTTCATTGATCGTCTGCATAAAACCGGGTGTGGTTTCCGACGAACTGGTGGGAGAATCTTTCTCTTCGGCAATGCGAGGTAACAATTCGCCCGGTGCGGGCAAAGCAATACCGGACGGAGTACTAACTAATGCAGTTGCAGTAGCTGACGAAGACGAGTTATCACATAAAAGCGTAGAAGTTTCATCTGTTGTCACATTAGATGAATGCAATTGCTGCTGATCACAGTGTTGACTGCACGTTGTCATAGTAGATGGTGAATTATTTTGTTGTTGTTGCTGTTGTTGTTGCTGCTGCAGTTGTTGTTGATATTGTGGATGTGTTGATATAGGCGGCAAAACTGGTGGTTGATTATTAATGACATGTGAAGCTGTATTAGATGCAGTTGTGGTGCTAGTAGGCCGCCATACACCACCTATAACTCTTTGTGGCTGTTTAATAGGTGGTGAACAACACAGCGGTGATATGAGTGTACACTTCGTTTCGGCACTCCGTGGATGCAAACGATCTGGTGATAAAGCACGACGCAATAATGGTGAACTGGGTTCCGAAGATTTTGTGCGTACGAAACCAGCTTTTTTTGCGCCTGCCGTAACCGTTTGCACCACCGGCAATGAACCACCTGGACTATAGGATTGTGTAGTATTCGATGAACCTGGCTGATGGCCAATTAAGGGAAAGGCTAACGGCGAGGGTGAACGTGTCGGCGAAGAAGGTAATGGCGAAGGTGAGGGAGTCCTAGCCAATGGCGACAATGGTATATGACCAACTGATTTGCGTCTATTAGGAATGGATGCAGCGGTATTAGTGTGCAATGTTTTAACACCTGTACTGTTGGGACAGACGGTGGTATTGCCAGAGCAACCTGTGTGCAATTTGTGTTTTAGGCCGTGTAATGTAGAAGGCCTTTGATAAAGTTGTGGAACTGAAGTGGGAGATACTGAAAGAAATTTAGAATCATTTTTTAAATTAATAAATAAAAAGCTGTATGTAACTTGTTATTCAACAACCTGGTATGCTTCCCATTACTGCTACAGGAGCAACTGAAGTGGCAGCACCTGATACTGAACCCGCTATAGGCAAGAGGACCGCATTCGAAGTGCTTACAAATCCAATTCCGGTGTTATTACCAGCTGAAGACACAACAGTATTGGTATTATTACCACCGCCATTACCACCACCAGTAGGTGTGTTAGGCGAGGAAGATGAGGGTGAAGTAGACTGTGATGAAGTGGCAGCTGATTGGCAACAACTACTGCTATGATATGATGAATCCAAGGGTGATAAATTTCTGCCTATAGCCACGGCACTTCCAGATAAAGCTGAAGGCGTGGTTGGTGAACTTATGCCAGCAGCAATCTACAGAAAATAAACATTAAATTTAATAACAAGTATTAAGATTAAGTATTAAGATTTCTATTCGTGTTCTCTCTAACCTGTTGTATCTCAGCTGAAGCTCTTTTACTACTGATGCGTCTGAACAAAGAAGTCTTGCGCTTTTTATCATGTTCCTTCTTAGATTGCTTTTTCTGGCGATTGATACCCTTCTTAGCCAATTTACTTTGCATCAAATCGCGTTTTCTGCCACCGCTCTGTATGCTAGTATGTTCTAAAGGTGTAGCTCTTAGGGTAACGTGTTCGCCACCACTCAACAGCAATTGCAAAACTTGAGTATGAAATAGGCCTTGTACGGTCTCTCCATTGACATGAGTTATTAAGTCAGCTGGCCTTAGACCAGCCTCAAAGGCAGGACTGCCTTCATCCACAGCCATTACCAAATGGTGCATGGTATAGAAATCGGTGTCTCCATAGTAGACACGTATTGTATGCACAGTAAAACCAAAACCACGAGGACCTCGACGTATAATAATAGGCGGTTTAAGATTGGTAACCAAAGGAGATAATTCTCGACAAGGTGAAGTATCGCGAGATGAGGCAGTACTTGAACCACCACCACCACCACCGCCACCGCTACCCACAACACTGTTGGGAGATTGCTTGCCAGCGGTTATATTACACAATTGCTGAGCCAATTGGGAATTGTCAACTGCAAAAGGAATACGATATAACAGAGATAAATTTAAAGCCTAGAAAAAAAAAATTGTTGCTGAAATACTTACCAGCCGAGGACATTAGAGACAAACCTAAAGCAGAGGCCGACTTTACAATTGAAGAACGAGAACGATGATTCTTAACCCCAATTTGACTATCCATAGATTTTTGATGTTGCAACGCTAGTGGTGATTGTTCTCTGGTATTTTCAGCCGAAGATGAACCACCACTGATAGTCTCATCCTCAATAGATATGGAAAATCTGGGCAAAATATCACGAGCACAAACACCTTTTCGTTTACGTGCTATTTGAGGTGAAAAATCATCACTATCGGTTTGAGAGGATTCTGGGGTACTACGTTGAGCTGTTGCTATTGTCGCTAATTTACGATGAATATCGGCAAGTCTACGATCGGTGGTTCCAGTTGTTATTGTTGTTGTTATTGAAGTTGTACTTGAGGTGGTGGTAGTTGCTAGAGTAGTATTAGTAGTTGTTGTTATGTTTGCAGGGTTACTTATTGATGATGGCTTATTATTAGTAGTAGTGGTATTTGTTGTAGAAGGTGCCGTTGTCTTGGAAATATTAGTTCCAACTTCTACAGGAGCATTAACCATTGCTGCTGGTGGCGTTGCTGGTGTTGTTATAATGGTTGTTGTATTTGGTGGCATGCTATGGCGATGGTGGCGTTCTGGTTTCAGCGGCTGTAAGCTTGTATTTAAAGAGCTATTGTCAACGCCCATAGTCGTAGATTGTTGCTGCAAAAATTGATGCAACATGCGCATATCGTTTTCATTGCCTATGGTAACATTATGCAATAATTCTGGCAAATAATCGGCATCGGGTGTTGAAGGAACTTTAAGACAACTGGTGGATATCTGTAAATATATTTAAATTTTAATAGAAGAAAGCTTTCATACATAGATTCATAATCCTACAACGTACCTCAATTTTTCTTAGTTGTGGTGTATTCAACACTTTATTTACCATTTGTTGAGTTGTAGAGCTACTTGGCGAAGACAAAGGTGCAATAATTTGCCTACAGCTTGACACGGAATCTACAGTGCTTGTAGACGATGAAGTACTTGCAGTTGATGTCACCTGCAACTTGGTTTCGTTTGAAACTACTGACGTAGTAGTAACCGCTTGTGTAGATGTATTTAACGAAGTTGTAGAGGTATTGTTAGTACTACAGCTCACTGATGCTGTGGTAATGGATGGTTCTCGGGACCATGAGTAATGTTGTTTACGGTACTGTGGTGTATAAGAGGAGAAAGAACCAAACACTGGCGTATCATCTGTATCATCAGTATCTTCGCCACCCAAATCATGATTATAACGATCCATGCGACCTGTGTAGTACAATCGAATAAATTAAATCGATTAACTGATAATACTAATGAAATTAACAAAAATTACTATCAAAATAGCTTGTGTCATCTTCATTGGCCAATTGTGGCACAAATTCAGCCTTTTGTCTCAACAAGGAATTCCAATCCAAACCATCAAAATAGAAATGTTCCTTAACTTCTAAGGCGCCTGCCTGTGTGCCTAAACGATCGCGAGGATTTTGTTGCAACAATTGTGTTATAATATCTTTAGCCTCCGGTTGCACGGGCCAATCATCATTGTCTGGCCACTCAATATCATCGTTAACTGTATGAGCGAATAACTCTTCGGCTGTTTCACCAAAAAACGGCACACAACCAATAAGAAATTCGTACAGAATAATACCCATGGACCACCAATCTACTGGTTTACCATAACCTTGACGTAATATCACCTCAGGAGCTATATATTCAGGAGTGCCATAGACCTAAGCGAGGGAAAAGTTATGAGAAAGCACAACAAACATTCTTTACTTTTAATTAAAAAGACAAAAACTTACCTGCTTGTCAGAGAATTGCCGAGTTTCTGAATCTATATAGCCCTCATATAAGTTAGTAGCCAGCGACATTAAACCCATTTTCGATAGTCCAAAATCCGTCAATTTAATATGACCTAAAGCAGTGATCAGCAAGTTATCCGGTTTTAAATCACGATGTACAATACCATAACTGTGAAGGTATTCAACGGCTAAAACGGTTTCGGCAAAATAAAACCGCGCCATATCGGCCGGTAATGGACCAATATTTTTCAATAAAGTAGCACAATCACCACCCTCCACATACTCCATGACCAGACATAAATGTTTTTTCGTTTCAAATGAACAGTACATGCTGACAACAAAAGGATTATCGGCAAACGAGAGTATATCACGTTCGGCGAAAACTTGTTCGACTTGATTACGTAAAATAAGATTATTTTTATTAATTTTTTTCATTGCAAAACGTTGTCTGGTCGTCTTGTGTTTAACCAAGTACACAGCACCATAAGCACCATTTGAGATCAATTTAATAATATCGAAATCTTGTTCGTTCGGCACGGGTTGAGGAGCAGGAGCTGCAGTCGCAGATGTAACCGTACCGGCAATAGATTCTCGTGCTATACATGTGTGTTGCTGTGGAGATGCTGTATTATTACTAGCAGTCTGTACGGACGTTTGTTCTTGACATGTGGCTAATTGTGACGTTTTAGTTTGATTACTTATAGCCGAAGCAAATGAAGGCATATCGGAAGTTGCCACAGGAGTCTGAGGTGGTTGCTGAGGCATAGGAGGATGAGGTGTACTAGTGCCACTATTTGCCAACAGGCTCAGTTCAGCATTTGGATTTAATGTAGCCGATACACATGTTAGAGGCGAACTTAATAAAAGCGAGCACGGTGTGCCCGAATCATTTAGCAGACTTGTATTGGTGGACGTTGTGCCTCCTTTAGTATCACATGCTTCTCTAGTTTCTTTAGCCTCCTGTTGCATTTCTGCTATGGGATCACGGTTTAAACCCAATTTATGTATAATATATTGCGGTATGTCCGCCTTAATGCCTTGTATAGCTTTTGCTTGTCCCTCAGCAGCTTCTAGTAAATGATAAAACTCTTCTGGATCAAATTCTAAACACTCCAACAATCTGGCTGGCCGTGATATAATCAACAGTAATTTCTTTATAACGCCAGCTATTTCAACAGCCGCTTCTGGACTCTTTTCTTTAGTCTCCAAAAGTAAACGCTCTAAATTTTCGCTCATTTCGTAAAAATATCGTGATGTTATCAATTTGGCTTCGGATTTATTGAGGCAATCTCGTGCCATTTCTAAAACTTGATGGTGTACAAATCTTACAATGGGTTGGGAATCGCGGAAGCTATTGCAAGCAGCCGATTTGTTTTCATTTATGAAATGTTTCAAACGTTCTTCCATCTGTTGGGTGGCCTTGGGAAATCGTTCTTTATATAAAGTATTCATCATGGCAATTTCACTATCTATTGCAGGACTACGAGAAGGGCTCGATAGAGATCTCGAACGAGGCCTATGGTAGGGGGAAATTCTACCACTATTATTGCTTGTATTTGGATTATTGCTTTGGGAACCTGATGGAGTTCCTGCGTTATTAATATTTTGCTGCTGCTGGTGCTGTTGCTGCTGACTATAGACACCACTGCCATTACCGCTACATATCGCACTGACCTCGGCACAACAATTCGGACAACTACGATGTACATTCTGTGCAGCATTATTGTAAACAAAGCCAGTGGAAGGCGGTGGTGTTGGCACATGCTGTTTAAATTGTTTCGGACTATTTTGTCCAGGGACGGTAGATTTATTCGTTGTTAGGTTTCCAGTTACTGCTATTGCTGCTGCTGCAGTTGCAGATGATGAGTTATTAATTAAAGCACAATGTTTTATGCAATGAGGACGATTAGTGTGTGCTGCTATGGCTTGTTGTTGCTGCTGCATGTGTTCAGCACAACAATTTACAATGGCATTAAAATTACCCGCCTCTCCGGCTAACATATGCAATTCCTCCTGACCGGACATGCTATGCAACTGATGTAAAGCTTCTTGGCTGGAACATTGGCTCTGAAAGCGAAACAATAAAAAATAAGAAAATGTTGTTGAATGCTTAAAGTAAGTCCTGATCGTTTGCTTACCGATAAATTAGAACTGCCAGGTGTAGTACCATAACCCGACGAAGGCAATGAGGCTACCGACCATCTTCTACCATCACCACGACATGTAGCAATACGTTTAATCGGTGCAAATGCAAATTGCATAGGAGAATTAATGCGTGGACTGTCAACAGGGCTAGCCGAATAAGGTGAATGAGATCTTGAATTGGCTGCCGCTGCTGCAGCTGCCGCACCTATACCTCCCGTCACCAGACTTAAACGATGATGTGCTACACCACTAGAGCCACCACTACCGCGCATTACCACTCCATGCAGATGATGCTTACCTATACCAAGGCCAGCACAACTACCCGAACGTGATATATTTAAGGCACCAGCAGTGGGTGCCGTTGTTATATTTGCAGTAGGCGGTGTAGAAGATGATACATAGGCATTGTTGCACGATGATGATGAGGCCGATTGCATAAGAGCATTTGGGGCAGTTGATGTTTTACATAGACTACTTTCACGTTCTCGAAACGAACTTGTGCCTGTTAGACAGGGTGCCGATTTTCCCAATGAGGTATTACGCATACGCACTAAACTTGAAGAATCTGTAGGGGAACGACTAGTATTTAATTTCAATTCGAGAATATTGTTTAAATAACTACTCACCGTTGCTTGCAGACCTTAGAGAATATGTGTGCTGTTGGTAGGATATCTTGCGCAATAGAGCACCATATCCACGAGCTGGCAGAGAAATGGAACTGCCTGATAAACCACCCGAAGAGGATTTTGTCAAATTCAAATTACGCAACAAAGACTGAGATGAAGATATCGATGAATCATTTTTTGGTGACGAGGCCAACATTTCCAAACCGGTCGATGATTTTGTGGTGACATCATGAGTATTATTACCACTACCGCTAGCATTACTATTACCACTACCACTTCCACCCACCTCCTGGTCCGAGTCGTCAAATATTAATACTCTAGCCGAATAGGTAGATTGAGGACGTATGCGTGTTATAGAACCTGAATTAATATGCCGTTTAGCCACTGGACTATTAGAAGCCGAATTTGATTTATTAAACTTGCCACCGTCGCCGGCACCTTGTAATTTACTGCTACTAGTGCTACTATCAAGATGATGAGTGGTGTTGATGGTATCATCAAGGCACACATTTGATGTTTCCGTGTCAGCCAAATCACTTATATCGGCTAAACTACATACAGACACTAAGCTATCGTCAGCATGTTTTTGAGGAGTGGAAGTGGATATTCTATTCATGTTACTAAGTACGGGTGTAGTTGTAGTAGACGTAACAGTTGTACAGACGGTAGTTGTTGTCGTAGTCGACGACATAATGATTGGTTCTTTTGAAGTTGCTTACAAAACTTATTCTTTTAAAATTGAAATTTTAAATAATTATACGGCATTTTTATTTAATTATTGTTTTTTGTTTATGTTTTCTTTTGGGAGTTTTATATTATTATTATTATTATTATTATTAATTTATTAATTTTAATTTCAATTCCTTTTATTTTGATTTATTTATTGTTTTAAGAGTTACAAAAGGTTCAAAGAATGTTGATGGATATACTACGTATGTATGTTTGTATGTATATCGACCGCCAAACTTAATCGAAAATATAATCTTTTATTTCAACTATTGTTGTAGTTGTTGCTGTTGTTCTTGGCTAAACTATTGACTGACAAATTTTCTGTTTTATTGAAAACATATAATGATGCTTGTCCGATATGTTTAACTTTCCCATCAAGCATATATTAAACCTGCAAATATAGACAGACAAATAGGCAGATTTATAGTTAGAACAAGTAGTATAACAAGACTATATAAATTGTAAATTTAATTAACATCTATTTTTTATATTTTCTCTCCTTTTTTTTTTTGTAGATATATTTTCTATAAATGTACAGTATAGTTTTTATTATTCCATTATTATTAAGAAATCTATTATTTATTTTAAACATATCGTTTGTATGCATTGGGAAATTCAACATGTGTTTTAAAGCGAATATATTGTCTCACTTCATATTGGTATTGGCCATTTTATTCATATTGTTGTCACCATTAGTGTTTTATATTTAAATACGATTTAATTTTCAATCCATACTCTACCACAACAATACTACTGCTATATATAGGGGTCATCAGTTTTTATATTAATTTTTTTTTTTTTTATTAATTTTATTACTATTATCTTTGTTGTTCTTCCCTTTTGATGATGACTGTAAACAAATATCGTATTTAAGATTAACAAAGGAATTTCATTGTTTTATTTTATTTTTTTGCTCTTGGTTTTTTTTTTCTTAATTACAAAGAAATTTATATGTTTTTATGTTATTTTAATTAATGCTAAGGTTAATTCGTTTTACATCTTGTTTCCCTTTTCATTGATTTACTAGCTCAATGTTTTTATTGATTTTTAATCAGACCTTTTAGAGCTGATTAAATAATTTTGTCAAAATGCACAATGTACAATGTTCAAAAAACTTCTTTTGTATATTACAAAGGTGTCCTTCAAAAAAAAAAAAAATGAAAACATAAGGCAGGCTAAAAATTTGAGCTAGTCTAGTACTACTTCATACTTTGTTGAATAGCAGGTGGAGTTGCAATTTGAGCAGACAGATAAATTTGCCAGGAGAAGAGTACTTACTTACATGAAGATCAGTTTCAAATGGTATACTTCTCAAGCCATACTGGTTTGGGTCAATCTAAACTATGTACATATATCTGGCTAACTATAATAGGAAAAGATTTAACTCTTGTATCAGACTGTGCTGTAAACTCAAAGAGCATTTGTGCAGGATAGGAATCATTTCAGGCTCAATGCGTAAATTCTATGCTAAGGATTATGAATCATTAGAATAGATACATGGAACCTGTGCAGCATTAATGCATTTCAGAGGGAAGCAACTAAATACTTATTAAGTACTATACAGGAAAAGTTATCCATACTGGCACCGGTCAGTATTCTAATGTTCGCCAAGGCAATACAGTTGGGGGAGAAAGAGCTAGTCATTCATTATTTGAACTACTTGATTTAAAAATGTAATGAAATGAGTCAAACATTAACGGGTAGAGTTAACTGTGTTCAAATTTAATTTTTTTTCGCATTTTGTTTAAATTTTGCAAGAATCTTTATAAGGAAACTTTTGATAGTCATTGTTCCCTGTAGAATTCCTTATTATTTTAAATCACTTTTCAAATTTAACATACCGTCGTTTTTTATTACTATTTTAAATTCTTTTGAATTATATCACAGTATCAACTTTAAATAACGTTTATCTTTTGTATTGGAAATTGAATATTATTTCCATCATTTATTTATATTTTTTTCTTTATATATGAGTATGTAACTGATTTCATACAAACAAACATATTTACTGTTCTTGTACAATATTCAATATTTTTGTATACACAATAATTATTTTTCTTTTATTTATTTATTTATTTATTTGCCTCTTTATGTAGCTTTATTTAAAAGTACTTGGTATGTACATGTGTATGATGAGAGAGTACTAAAAGATTTCAATATTTGTTTTTCTCGTTATTATTGCCGCTTTGTTTATGAGTGGGCAGCGATTGGCACATTGATATTTTATAATTATTTAAACCATTTTTTTCTTTTTGTGTTTTCTGGCTGACTTTCCAACTTAGGCTAACTAAAGCGTACATATGCGTGTGCGGCGCATTACTCATTGAACACTTAAGGAATTCCTTTTTGATCGTCAATTCATTTTTTTTTTTTTCTTAATTTGATTTTCTTTTTTCCTAGTGGAATATTTATCCGCAAAATATTTTGTGTCTCTTTACCATGGGTATTTATCTTGATACAAAGGCAAAAAAAAATTGTCTTTTAAAGAAAAGTATGAAATATTTATCTTTAATCACACTTGTTGTTCTAGTGATTAAAACAGTTTTTTTGTGCTGTGATTGGTATTGCTGTCAATGGAAATACACGCACTTTATACAACATTATAGTAAAGAAAATTATAAACGGTTCATATATTCATTCAATGGATTATATACATATATAAAAAAATACATATATATATGTATATACATACGTATATAAACTATTCATGTTCACATTTTTTTTTTTTAGTTTTTCTATAAAAAAATGTTTAAATTTCATTTAAAATACAAAAGGTATGAAATAAATGGCTATAGATAATAACATTAATAGTATAAACAAATAAATGTTTATTATATTTGTGTCAACGACGACAACAGCAATGACAGCAACAACATGCTGATGCTGTCACTATTAAGTTGGTTGAATTGTTGTTGATTTTATTATTTTTTGTTTTCGCCTCTCACAAAAAATCTTTTTTTAAATTTAAACTTTAAATTACACTCACTTATACCATATTGCCATTTAATCTTACCTCCCTCTACCTGTGACAGACAGTCACTTGCAATAATATAGCACAGTGTTTCATACAAAATAAAATTAATTTTGTTGTTTTAAAAAAGCTTTTGGAAAATAAGACTGATCTCTAAATTAAAACAACTAGCTCATGTAGACCTTTAAATATAATATCGATCTTTCGATTGAAATAAATTAATCATATAGGTTTGTAGATTTGTATAAAACTAGAAAAAAATATCATGCATTAATGTCTCATAGTTTCCAAGAATGTGTTCTGATTATTCATTCTCAAACGACTACAGAATCTACATGTTGGGTTCAATACGATCCCCATTTTAACCAAGAGTACTTAGAGGTTTCAATGCTCTGCAAAAGACAAATTAAAAACCTCTGGTTATTCCTGGTGGTCTGCTGCAGTACCCAAATCTCTCCTCTTTTGTAATGTCCCAACAAATGTTTTGATTGCTTTAGATCTGTTTGATCATTTCCGCCAAGTCTCACATGACATGGGCAACAGAGCAACACTACAAGATAGCAAAAGAAAACGTTTTCTTGGGATTTATTGATTCAATGCGAGATTCCCAAGCCTCGCTCTAAGAAACCTCAGAGATAACACCTAGTTAGTCTAGATTAGCTCAAGTTTAGCATAATCTTTTAAGTTCAATTGCAATTTGCAATTACTAAATTAAGACTTTCATAATAAATTCCTGATTTCCAGTTATAAATATAAAGATGAATATGAGATATCTAGAATAAAAATTAATTAAATTTATAAAGTTTTAAAAAACCACATATCAATTGTATTATCTTTACCAATATGACTGGAGGATATTGCCATAAAGTTCCATTTAAAACCACTGTTTAGCGTAAGATAACATATGGAACATTTACCGTAGAGGCAGTAGAGCATTTCATGACTTTTTTTTTTGTTTTTGTTTTATTTCATTTCATTTTACAATATTTAGTTTAGTTTTATTTTTTTTAGGTACACTAGCAAATAATTTTTATTTTCTTTTATTATTCGAAACAATCTCTTGATAATTTCAGCAAATACAAACAATTTGCAATAGTAATTATCATGTGAATTTATTTAGGCTGGCCATTGAATCAAATACGAAGAAGCAATACAGAATCTTTAACTGAACAAAAACTGTCTGTAGATTTTTCTTGTTTTTTTATTTATTTTTCTTTTTTGTAGCTAAAACCCCAAAAAGCAAAAATGCTCAAACAGAAACCAACATAAAATATTTCTTTTCTTTTTTCTAAGTAGTTTAGAGCACAGCAGCAGTTTTACTATGCGTACGTAATTCCCTTGCCATTTCGAAAATGTCAACAAATTCTGCTTCAAATAAATTAAAACAATTTTACTAT
The DNA here is from genome assembly GCA_930367235.1 of Sarcophaga rosellei. Classification (NCBI taxonomy): domain Eukaryota; kingdom Metazoa; phylum Arthropoda; class Insecta; order Diptera; family Sarcophagidae; genus Sarcophaga; species Sarcophaga rosellei. Next base: position 4,249,630 of record OV884020.1, on the reverse strand, counting down.
AGGAGTATATTTGAAAAGGTTGTACGTTCTATTGGCATTATTAGAATGACAAGTTGGCATAGGTAGAAATTCGATTTCTAATAAGAAAAATTTATTCTTTTTCTCTTTGTCAAAATACATATATTTTTATTTACACATGAAATTAATATTTGTAATAAAACTATTTCCAATTCACAAAGTTAAACTGATTTTAAATTTAATATACATATGTATGTATTTATATATAATGAAAATAAAATTGCGGTTTAATATTTTCTTACTTTAGAAACTATATATTCATGACAATGACAACCACAGCCCTATATTTTCCGTCATTTATAAATTTCAAATAAGAAATGCATTCATATTTACTATGTCAAATTCTCTCCTAAGCGGAATATACAATATTAAACATAAAAATTATTATTATGCAATTAGAGATCTATTTATTGGAATAAAACCATTTGAATGAAATAATCAAACAGGATCATCGATAAATTGCGTACCTAAACAAAGTGCATTGTTTAAAAAAATTTCTTAAAGGCACTGGATTAGCAATTGGAGGCCTAATTACCCTGTCGAAGACATGCTAACAAATAAATTATATATACTCAAAGCATATCTTTCTCTCAAATGTTGAAGAAATTTGCTTATGCTGCAATTGAATGCTTGAGACTTTATGCACGAGCAATTTTCTTTCACGTTCTCGATTGGGACATTGGGCGTTGGGATAGGGAGAAGTCTCATCGGTGTTTTCAAAACTTTTGGCTGCTTCTAAGCTACGCGGGGATTGATTTCAATAGAATTCCAAAACAGTTTTTAATTCATGTCGCATATAAAAATCTCAAATTACAAAATTGTTTAGGATACACTACTAATCATGGTTGAGTTATTTACTGGCTATATAATATCCTTTATCTGAATTATATTTATAGAAAAACTTACACTCTTTATGCATATTTAGTTTGCATCATAGAATTATAAATACGCAGACATTTTTTATTTGCTTTTTTCTTTAGTGTAAATCTTTTCTACTACATTTTCCAAGACGTATATTTCCTTTAAGAGAAAAAAATCAATATTTTTAAAATGCAATCAATTTTATATACGTTTTTGACAAATTTCAATGGCATTTTAACAAAAACAAGTCAAATGCCCGTTGCCCACCCCCGCGACAAGCATCAAAAGTGGCCAAATTTCTATACTTCTTAATTGAAATGATTTGTTTTGAATTTTTCAACAAACAAAACAAAAAAATACCAACAAATTTTTTGTTTCGGAAGCAAAACCAAAAAATAATAAATAAAAAAAAACTCATGCGCAGATGTTTAACGGCCAAAAATGAACAACTTTTGTTTGCGTCTTCAAGTGGGGTGTATGCACAGCACAAGTATTATTAATACGGGGTAGTCATCTATAGTAACCCCCTGAACAACATTATTTTGAAAATACATATTTATACGTCTGTCGGGCCGGATGATGAATGAATGAATAATGAGTTTTTTTTTTATTTTGTCCAAAATTAGCAATTTTGAACAATTTTAAAAAGAATTACTAATAAAATAATTGTCGGCAAAAGCAAATGCCAAAAAAAATTGAAAATTAAAAAAATCCACCTACGCTTTTATAATTTCTCTATAAAGAATTTTTAAGGCCAAGAGACAATCAACTGAATTATAACTGACACCCATTCGAGATCAATGTTGACCGTTTAAACTTGGTAAAGGTCGATATTTTTTGAAAAAAGAAATTTTTATATTTCAAAATTAATTCATTTTTGTTATTTGTTCTGATTAAAATTTCTGATAAGCAGAAAAATATTAAGAATACCTTATAACAAAGAAACAATTTTTTTTTAGTTCCAAAACTATTAAGAAAATTTAATGGTTTTTAAAGTTAAATAAATTGGTACAACATTCTTAATAAAACCTATGCTATTAGAAATTTAAAACTTATCACGAGCCTTATTATGTTCGTCCTGGGAAAAGAAAAGGAAGAACGCAAAGAATTGTAGAGTAAAAGTAAAACAGAGGGATGAGCTAAGCGAGAATTCAAAAAGCGCTAATTCAAAATAAAACTCAAGGCAGCTTGAATATCGGCCCTAGGCAGAGAGTTTAAACCCTTAAATAAACCCCTCCCTAACGTATTTAGCCTTCTACCATGAGGAGGAGGATGCTTTATTCTGTCCAACTCTGCAAAAATCTGCCTGAGGTATATCCCATATCAATGTCAGCGACCTTGCTTCACAATGCCCCATCGTAAGGCATACAGTTACAAGTCTCTTGTTGGTCTTATTGGCTACCAGCAGCATGACAGTTCCGCCACCGTCCTTAGATGGCTAAATTTGTTCAGCCGAATAACATTCGAATGTTTTCCAGGAAGTAAATTTCCTGAAGAGGAGAAAATCATAAAACAATCAAATTTTTGTGTTATTTTGTATAATATTATTGTAATCTTATTTCAAAAATGTTATAGTAAACAATTTTCTACTGCTAATAGTAGCAAAACAAGTATTTACTAGCAACTTATGACATATACTAAAAAAACAAAATGTATACAAAAGTAATAATAAGAAGCAATAACAATACACGACACCTTGGTCAATAACAACAACATCAACAACAAATGCAAACAGAAAATACACAATACATAGGCATGTTTTTAGTAAAAGAACCACATATACATCATGTCAATCATAATCATCATCAACAAATTAATAATCATCTATGGCATTTCAACCGTATATTTATATGGTAACAATAACAGCACAACACAATCAAAACCATCTAATGAATGATTGGTTCGTTCGCTCTTGTATTTAATTAATCCTGCCGCACCTTGGCTTATTGTTTAAAATTTTCACTTTTCTTTTTTTGCAATAGGAATTCCTTTTGCCCTATATTTTATTTTAACATTTATTATATCAAATATTGTATATGTGTGTGTATATTTTTTCATTTTTTTGTGTTTTTGAAAGTTGTTTAGAAGTTGTTTTATCAAATAATATATATTAAAAAAAATATTTTTTCAATCATTTTGCCTTAAGCATTTAAAAAAGACATAAAAACACAATTGAACATGTCTTTTTTGGTAAAATAGCACATTTTCTATGTTTTTTCTTTAAATTTTCAATATTTTTCCACCAGCATTTTTTTCCATTTACAATTTTTTTACTTTTATCACCACTTTTTTCTTTGCCACTTTTTTCATTTGTTAATTTTCTTACATTTTCATTTTATTATAATTTATATTCCGTTAAGTTTATGCAAAAATATTGCTAATTTTCTTTGGGAAATATGTATAAATCTTCTTCAACTGTTATAGACTGTGAAAAGAAAAATTTTTTCTGATTTTGTCTAGCCTCTCTTCACACACACAATTTTTTACAATATTTGATAGCAGGCAAAACAGCAAAAATGTTATACATATGGGAAGGTGGCAATACAGGGTTGTATTAAAAGTATTTTACAAAATAAAGGGGATAAATGGGATAAAACGTAAAATAACACAGTTTATGACATATTTTCGATTTAAAAAATTAAGTGTAATCATATATATAATGTATCTGAAATAATAATATCGAATGTTTCAAATTTCTCCAAAAGTGTTGAATATATTTGATTTTTAAGATAACATTGTTTTTAAAGGAAAATAATTTATTTGAAAAAGGGACTAAAATCAACAATGGGACGATTTTTTTAGAAAAACAGTATCGCAAAATGTCCAGAATAGCGGACTTGTCATGTTTCAATTGGAGACTTGTTCAAAACATTTAATAAGAATTGTCATAACAAAGGAAAATCTAAATAGAATATCCAGAAAACTTATAAAATTACATCTTTACTTCATAGATTTGAAATTATGTGAAAAAATTGAATAAGTTTGAATATTAACAATATTTAATATGATATAATTAATATTTCCTTCAATACCACGTAAATTTGCATTAATTTGCAAACAAATAAATACTATTTTTGTATAACATCTCTGTTTTAATTGGCAAGAATTTTATGCCATTTTTTACAACACTGTCGACTGCAATAGCCGTCTTCAAACACGACCAAGAAGAGAAACAACAACACGCAAAAAATTTCTTGTTGCCATTTAATTAACAAAATATAACTTAAATAAGGGTAAATTTTTAATACAGACTGTTAATTAAACAAAATTTAAATGATAAGTTTAGTAAATCAAGCAAATTGTTAAAGTATAGTGTCGAAATTCGCAACAAAAAGTAACATTCTATCTGAGCCTACAAATTGTTTTTTTCGTGTTTGGCTAAAGTTAACGCGAGCAGTGACGATGTTGTTTATGTAGTAGTGAAGAGTTTGTAGAGTTCTAAACTTGACAAAAAAAGAAACACAGTGGACATGGCTGGAGAAATGTGAAAAAATATCTACAAAAAGCCTGCACACGGCTTTTTGTTTTCCCCCTACTACACGTAAAAGTGTCATACATACTCAGCTCAGCTGGTTAAAACAAAAAAAAAAACGAAAAAGCACACACATAAGAAAATAAAGGAAATTGAAGTATTAAAAAGGAAATTCAAATAAAATCATTACGCACCTTAACAAAAATCAAAGTGTGGTTTTAATAAAAGAAAAAATAAGAAATATTGTTAAAAAAGTTAAGAAATAAAATTCTTGGTTTAACAATTAATATATGCACATATTGCGAAATAGAAGGAACATTATGAAATGAAAAAATTACAGTTTTGAACATACAATTGGTATCCGTTGGAAATTTTCAAGCCGGTGGCTATATAAAAAAGGAACTATTATAATAAAATCGAATACAATTACTACAACAATAACTCATATATAAAAGAGAGAGAGAGAGAGAGTAAAAAAAGGAAGAAATCAGCTGCAAGGCTAAAGACACATTCCAAAGAGTAAAATAAAGACTTGCTTTGATTGCTACCATTTTAATCTGGTAAATTAATTCGATTCATTCTCTTTTTTTCATTTATTAGATTTCAGCTGGTTTCCCACATCAATGCATGTATTTTAGATCAAAGGACAAAAAGTATTTGACATTTATTTCCACAAAAGAAGGTACATTTATACTTTTTTATTGCAGCCTAAGAATATACTTTAATTTTTGCATTTGCATTCTTTCTTGTTTGTCTTTTTCTTTTAGCATCCCTCTTTTTGCAGCGCTCTTTGGCTTAAACAGAGTCTTGAAAACGTTTGCCCATACAATATTTTCTCTTTTTTTAATTTGTTCTGTGTTTTTCGTTTTCGGCCATCATTCCCTTTTCAAAATAGAATAGTTTCTACACACAGATATTATCGACATGCCCCGCGGTAAACGTCGTGCCAACCACGATATGGGAGAAGACGATCGTCAAACTTCGAAAAGACAACGTAATACATATAACACAGCGACATCACAAAATACCAGCAGGTAAGTATTTGAAAATGTAATTTTTTCCTTAACATTTAAGCCTTAAAATATGTTTCTATTTTTAAGCCTTAAAATATGTTTCTAAACTAAAAGGGAATTCATAATGGTTTCAATTGAAACAATAAATGAGTTTTAAATATTTTAAAGCATATTTTACGACATAATAAGTCCACTAAGACGCCTTAAAATGGGCAATATATTTGTGTTTATGTCTTCAAGACCTCGATAAGTATTTATGAATAAAATACGACTTCCAAAGCGCTTTAATATTTCTATTATAGAAGCAATAAAATTTTAAATGAATAAATTATAACCCTTAATGTACCTAAAACCTTCCTAAATTAAAAAGAATTCGATACGTATTAGATTTTGCAAACGTTAGGTTGTGAAGTAATAAAATATGTCGTATGCTTTCCGGTCAACTCTTATCTTCATCTATACAACGGCATAAATTAAAGAATGTATCTTACACAAAACAACTTTGAATTTCTAAAAGTTACATAGAAATGAGAAGGAGTTTGAAACTATAGTGTTACCTCTGTGCTTATCCGACTTCTGGTAGAAAAAAGTTAAATACCCTTGGCAGGGAATACTTTGGAGGCTTGAATACAATCGGGAACAGTTATTTAGGCTCCACTGTGGTTTATTTTTTGATCATTCTAGCTGAGAGTTGTGTACCTTCTTTTTGATTCAATAACCATTTCCAAAATAGCCCTTCCTAAAACATTCTAATGCTTTCATGTTTTCCTTATTGCTATAAGCACTTTAAGAGGACCAAAAACAAAAAAAAATATTTCTAAAGTTCGGAACCAAAATCAACTTGAGAACGTTTTAAAGTTAAAGTTAGAGCTTTAGATATTATCCTTTTAATTATCTTTATGTATGTTTGTATGTTTATATGTTCGAAAAAATTCCTACAAATGATGCGTTACTTAGACATGTTGCTTTCATATATAAATAATCTGTGATATGACAATTTCTTAGAAACTTTGAAATAGTATACCATTTTGTTAAATATTTTTGAATATACAAATTATAATTTCGATAGTATTGCTACTACTAAAACCTTTAAATTTATTTAATTTTTCAATTAAAAATTTCATTTTGATTTTCATAAACACGCATTCACTTTTCAAATCATTCGCTCTCTTGTTTGTTTTTGGCTGGCCTCTATTATTGCGAATTGTTTCTCTCATGACCATGAACATGATTTTGAATTTGCAGACACCTTATGTACATACATATGTACATATAATGTATTATGTATGGTTAATAATATTTTTGTTTTCTAGTTGGCGATTTTATTTAGATAAATTAGCAGCCACAAAGATAGAAAAAAAAAACTCAAAACTATTTTTAGACACAATGAATAAATAAATAAATATAAAAGAAAACAACGAGAATATTACAAAAAAGCCCTTAAAAGTTTGCACAAAAGAAAGGCCATGTCAAAGTAAAACCTAAAATCAAGTTAAATTTTTACTAAAATTTAAAGAAAAAATAAAATCTTAATTTTATTTACAGACGTCATATAAAAGCCGAAGATACTTTTAGCCATAAAAGATGTTTAGCATGGTTTAGAGAATATACAAATCCCGATGAACCAGACACACTGGGTAAGTTGTTTTCTACTTTCTTTTTTTTTTGTCATTTTTATTTCCTAGTTTATGAATTTTTTATATATTGTTCTTTTAAATTTTTATCAAGGTCCTGATGGCATGGAAAAATTTTGTGAAGATATTGGTGTTGAACCCGAAAATGTTGTGATGTTGGTATTGGCTTATAAAATGGGTGCCACACAAATGGGTTTCTTTAGTCAGTATGAATGGTTAAAGGGTTTAACCGAATTAGAATGTGATTCTGCAATTAAAATGCAATCAAAATTGGATTATTTAAAAAGCATATTAAACGATCCAAATGTATTTAAAAGTATATATCGTTATGCCTACGATTTTGCTAAGGTAAGTTATTTTGTTTTTTTTATTTAATTTTTTTTCTCACATCGATCTTTTCTGTAAGGCCCTTTTTCAATAGCCTTCTTCGATTTTTTGTGTCTTATAAAGACTTTTATAAAGTTTAAAAAATCCAATACACTTTCCTTCCAACAGATTCGACACAAATTATTTTAGAAAATCACTGCAGTCACATGTTCCCTGTTATTTTTTTTTCTTTTTTAATGAGCCTTGAATATTTGTGGTACATAAATGTCTGGTTGCTTAAAAAATGAAGAAACTAAAAGTGAAAATGGAAAAATATAAAATGAGCTCTTTTAAACTTATAAGTAGTGGCTAGAGCGGTCAAATTTAATCATTATCTTGAAGTTTACTTTCGGAAAAATTGTTTATTTTTTATGGTATCACGTTCGCTTTTGTATAAAGATGAGTGCAACATAGTGAAATCCTGTAATTTGCGACTTGTTTTATATTTAAATTTCTGTGTATTACTTTAGATCATATTAAAAGTAATGCTTATCTCGTTGAAGAATGGTAAACGTCAACTTGAACAATATATTTTCTCTGATTTGACAATTTACAAGTAATTTCTGTTTGTTTACCAGACGTGTCCACGTGTCAAGCAATCTTATAAGAACAGTTTACAACATCTCTAATTAGTTGTTTTAATTATTTTCTTTTATCCTCTTACTTGTTTGCTTTGTCAGGATTCCGATCAGCGTAGTATGGATATAAATACGGCAAAGGCTATGTTACAACTGTTACTGGGTAAACATTGGCCTTTATATCAACAGTTTGCACAATTCCTAGATCAATCAAAGTACAAAGTCATAAATAAGGATCAGTGGTGTAATATACTGGAATTTTCACGCACCATTAATAATGATTTAACAAATTATGATATTGATGGAGCATGTAAGTAATTTTCCATTCTTTTACCATCTTATATTTAAAACATTTTTAAATATTTTTCAACATATTATTTAAAGGGCCCGTTATGTTGGATGAATTTGTTGAGTGGTTACGACAGCAGCGTACATGTACGAGCACAACATCAAGCTGAAATTTTTGGTTCAATCCTTATTACCATCATCTTCAATACCAATCACAACAAGAACTACCACCACCACCATACTAAACTTAGTAGCAGCTTTGACTCCATCTATCTCTCTTTCCACATGTATGTTTTTAAAACTACTTTTCTTTTATCTTTATTTACTTCAATTTTATATTCCTTGTCCGAATATAAAAACAAATCGCCGCATTAAAATAATTCCATCACCATGTCCTTAAATGACAAAATACATACACAAAAACAAACTGAAAGCATTACAAAATTATCTTTAATAATATTATGGATGACTTCTTGAAATGAAACAAGAGAAAAAACATGGAAAATAGAATATTTGTAATAAAAATTTTATTGAAATTATAAAAGAAAATATAAATTACTATTCGATAAATTATTTATATTGTAAAATTCATTTAAAATTATTAAAAAAAGAAGAAAAAAATTCAAAAATGCCGCCACACTACACGAATCCTTTTGTGACTTGAGGCCATATCCATATTTAGTTGTAAGAAGTCAATCATTCAGTCAAATGAATCTTTAAATTATTTGTATTGGAGTTGATGTAATTATAAGACATCGTGTTATTCTTTTTCTTTCTTGGATAAGTTACAATTTATAAAATATACCCATTGTAGTAATATGAAGTTTGTCATTAATGAGTGAAAGAAAGATATGATGTGTGGAAATAATAATTACAGTAATTATAACAACAATAAAAAACAGTAACAAAATAACTTTATATGTCATAGTTTGTTTTAATTCTTTTATTAATTATTTTTAAATAATTAATTCAAGAATAAATTTTTTATATTTATTTATTAATTAATATAGGATACATTTACATGTATATTACGAGCGAAACAGATCAGAGTCTATAGTGGCAATCGAATCTACGACCCTCACACTTATAGATTATCACACTATCTAGAGTACCTACTGTTTCAAAAAAGTAGGTCTCAAAAGCTGTGATTTTTGGCCAATTGGAAGGGGAATTATGATCCATTAGTCTAATGCTAGATCAAACACATGGATAATGTCATGAATTTCGTTGAAAGGAATATTCTAAATAAAATATAAAAAACTAGTTGAAAAAAAACATTCATTGGGTTTCTTTGTAATCTAATAAAAATTTGCATTTGGCAACATCAAATGATGTTCTGTTTACAAAAATTATGAAGAAATGCCAGTAGCCTTAGCCCAATACTTCGTTTACAGAGTAAAAGAGTCAACTGTATAGTAGAACGAAATAAATCAAACACATTTGTCAACATCTGGCATGTTGTTGCAATAAGAAACTGTTTTTGTACTACTCGTTGCTAATAAGCTGCATTTTTTTTGAATTTGTTTTTTGCAAACGGTTGTTTGTTGCCTGGGTTTTGTTGTTTTATTTTTTAATTTTCTCTCAGCGCTGTGTTCAATTGCACGAATTGTTTTTGTAAACGAATATAAAATTAAAGGAGAAGCACAAAATAACTAAAACAAGAGAATAGAAGTCTATTTATTCGCTGATTGTCTTTGAGAAAGAAAGCTGGTTGTTTTCATTCTTTCTAATTTTCTGCTTTTTGAGCCCGCGCGTTGCAGTTGTTTGAATGTTAAAGAAATAAAGTTCGCTGTGCAAAAGAAAAAGGCTACAGGAAAAATATTTTTCTTTTTTTATTAAAAATTTTGTGAATTAGTGTTTTAAATATTGTATTTGTTGTGCGTGGTGATCAAATTCGAAGTTTATATTCATTAAGTTTTTCTCTTGTTCATTTAAATTCACGTGTTGCTTTTTTATATTAATTATTTTGTGTTTAAACATCAGAAGCAACGTTATTGATCACTGTGTGATAATTTCATAGAATACGGCAGATATTATAGGAAAAGGAGAATACTGTGTAAATAAGCCTTGCAGTTTAATTTTGTTATTGTATTTGGAAAAGTTTATCAGGCAAGGAAAGCAAAAAGTACGGAGACTTAATTGAAAATGGCTGCGAAAGTCGATGATAAAACCTCTGATATACCGGACAGGCTTTTTGATTCCACCAATAATAGAACCTACAAACGCATGCGTTTCTTCGGAAAGGTAAGTGTTGTGAATATATATCGAAGCTTTAATCAAAGAAATTTAATATAAAAGGATCATTAAATTCCTTTGATTTTGTATTCTCTTTTGTTCTGCATTTTCACATTTTTCTTGGGGTCATACTTATTGCCGGTACATTTAAAATATGAGACGACTCTGTTTTTGTGTTGATTATGTTGATGTCATTTGCTAACACAGGGTTGTCATGTTCAAATCAGGGTTGCAAGTGCCGGCATTTTCAAATGAACATTGAATAACAGAAAGTTTAAATATGTATGCATAACATTAACTTTTTAATAATTTGCATTGCGTTAAGAAGTTGAAGCAATAAAAGCTTTAAACGCAATCAAAATGTGTTCCAAAGCTGAATGGAGGAACACTGAGTGTAGTTGGAGTCATTACTGGATACTCATGCAAAGCGTATTGGTTTTGGTCACTTGGCAAAAGACTCTTGCAGGAGCTGTGGAGACAAAGAGGAAAAACTTTTCTTCAGCTATTGGGTACACAGGCAGCACAAGTCGCTTCATCAGAAACTACGACTGGTACCGAGACAACGACAAAATGGAAAACAGTGGCAACACAATGGGGCTTATTTGACCTAATTGACTGTATTCCAACTTCTTTGTAGAGGACAGCCACCTCTATCCACCTATGTAAATGCATGTAAATTGTTATTTACGTTGTTGAGACTCAGAGAGATTGATCGACAGCGGCATACCGGCTTTTTATATTACGATTTTTGATAAACCTTTGGTGTTCATTTTTCCTATAGACGGGATTGATGCTACAGCATCCCCTTTGATAAGAAAGGGGAAGCAGCTATACCGTGCCTTTTTTGAGGTTGCTCGATTCTTAGGAAACTTGCGTCTGAAATGATTTTCTTGAAAAGCTTTATCAGTTATCTCTAAGAAAACCTAGCAATTGTAGGTTGTCTATGCAACAAAGTCGTGAATATTATCTTATTTTTGTGTTTCTGTGTCTTATATACATATATAGCGATGTAAGATTAGTTGGACTACTTGAAGAAGAGACAATCAAATTATTTTTTTTAATTGCAGGGCGGTTTTGCAAAATGCTATGAAATCATTGATGTGGTAACGAATGATGTCTATGCCGGTAAAATTGTTTCGAAAAAGCTTATGATGAAACACAATCAAAAGGAGAAAATGACACAAGAGATAACCATACACCGAAGCCTTAATCATCCAAATATTGTCAAATTTCATGGGTTCTTTGAGGATAGTTATAATATTTATATAGTATTGGAATTGTGCAAGAAAAGGGTAGGTAGTATGCCAAAAATATACAAACAAAATCCATTTCTTACATTCTTCTTTTTTTAGTCTATGATGGAATTACACAAACGCCGGAAAACTATAACCGAATATGAGTGCCGCTACTATATCTATCAAATTATACAGGGTGTGAAGTATTTGCACGATAATCATATCATACATCGTGATCTGAAATTGGGAAATTTGTTTTTAAACGACTTGTTGCATGTTAAAATTGGTGACTTTGGTTTAGCTACCCGCATTGAATATGATGGTGAACGTAAAAAGACTTTGTGTGGCACACCGAATTATATTGCCCCTGAGATATTAACCAAAAAGGGACATTCCTATGAAGTGGATATATGGTCAATTGGCTGTGTTATGTACACTTTATTGGTGGGCCAACCACCATTTGAGACTAAGACTTTAAAGGATACTTATTCGAAAATCAAAAAATGTGATTATAGAGTACCCAGTTATTTGCGTAAATCAGCTGCCGATATGGTTATAGCAATGCTTCAATCAAATCCTGAAAGTAGACCCACCATAGCAGATTTATTACGTTTCGAATTCCTAAGCAGTTCGCCAGTGCCAACATTCTTGCCTAGTTCTTGTCTAACAATGGCACCGCGTTTGGAACTCAATGAGACCATTGAACATGAGGTTGCTCAACGCAAACCTTTAATCGAACTAAATGGTCTTAAGGACGATACACGTCTCGAGTCGACATTCCTTAAAAATAATCTCCATGATGCGATTACAGCATCGGCACAAGCCTGCCGGCATAATGAAGATTATCGTGCTGATATACAAAGTCTACAGCAACAGATAACAAATCTATTAAATGCCAAGGTAACAAATAAATTTATTAAATGTTATTAAATTATTAAAACACATTCTTTTTATTTGTTTTTTAAAATAGCCTCGCCTATTGCAAGGCAATTTGGGCGATGAAAATACAGATCCAGCTGCTCAACCATTGTTTTGGATTTCCAAATGGGTAGATTATAGTGATAAATATGGTTTCGGCTATCAATTGTGTGACGAAGGTATAGGCGTTATGTTTAATGATACCACCAAGCTTATATTATTGCCCAATCAAATGTAAGTCGAAAGTAGAATAAAATTTTCGATTTATTTTCAAATTCCTTTTCTTTTTTTTTTTAGCAATGTACACTTTATTGATAAAGATGGCAAAGAATCGTATATGACTACCACAGATTATTCGAAATCTTTGGATAAAAAAATGAAATTGCTTTCATATTTCAAACGCTACATGACCGAGCATTTGGTAAAGGCTGGTGCCAACAATGTTAACTTTGAATCGGATCAGATATCACGTATGCCTCATTTACATTCCTGGTTTAGGACAACATGTGCTGTAGTTATGCATTTAACCAATGGTACCGTACAGGTAAGTCGCTTTTTAATTTCTTTAGATTTTTTTTTTTTTTTTTTTTTTTTTTTTTTTTTTTTTTTTTTTTTTTGTGTTGAACATTTTAATTTTTTTTTAGTTAAATTTCTCTGATCATATGAAAATTATCTTGTGTCCACGCATGAGTGCCATAACGTATATGGATCATGAAAAGAATTTCCGTACGTATCGTTTCTCTACCATCATACAGCATGGTTGCTCCAAGGATTTATATCAGAAAATACGTTATGCCCATGAGAAACTTAGTAAAATGCTGGAGAAAATGTTCTTTTAATTTTTTAAAAAGAAATACGGATTTCATATAATCATAAATATAAATAAATACCATGCCATGCATCCTATCTATTATCATTACCCACCCGATTGTCCTATATTTTTTGTTTTCCTTGCTTTTGGTTTTATTGTTTAACTTTTAAGTTTTTTTGTCTTTGGTTTAGTTTAAATGTTTTAAGTTGATTTTATTTATTAATTCCTTTTTTCTGTTCCCGTTTCCTCAATTTTCCTTCTTTTTATCCTTTAAATTGCTATGTGTTTTATCCATATGTTTTATTTTATATAGGATAGGAAAATTATTTTTAATAGGGCACATTTTATGTAAAGTGAAATGTGCACTCCCCCCACCACTTTAAATGAAGAGAGAATGTTTATTTTTTTATTTTAATAATTAAATTTTTTTCTATGTACAATTTGTTGTTTTTATGTATTTCTTTTTATACTATATTTAATAAATATGGCATATCGTCATTTACGTACATATTTTCTTTGATTGCTATCTTCAGAGAATAAATAAGTATAAAAAGTGCTCATATTCATCTAAAATAAATATCATTCACATACATTCGTGCATCTATCCCTGTCGCATTTTTTATATATAATATACATACGTACATTAAGAATAAACCTAAGTTTTTTACTTAATAATAAAAATAATTGTGAACAAATTTTACTTCGTTTAATTACATCTTAAAACAATCGTGTCTAAAACTTCTCTGAGTACTTAAACATAATAAGTGGAAGTGTATAAAATGTTTCTACAGCTTTGTTTTGATCAGCTTTGTGCAAATCATTTGGAGTGTTAATAGTATCTATTAAAGAAACCTGTTCAATATCATGTTCTCGATTAAAGCAATTTATGCTTTTTACATTCTGTGGCAACGGACGGACCGCCAAGGACTACTAAAATCACCAACATCCGAGAATGGAAAGGGATATGCCATTGCCAGAGTTATGTGTGTTTCATTGGGTCTATTGCTGTTCTTGATGACGAATTAGATCGTACGCATTGAAGTTTCTTTAATCGATAATTTTCGTATGACCACATTATTGGTCCACTGCATCCTTATACGATGATAAAACTGCGATTCGCATTTTTATTGCTGTTCTTATAACAGTTCTGCTGTTCCCAGAAGTATTTTCCTGTTGAAAAATTACCAAGAATAATTAGATTAGATGTGTATGCCTGAAGGTGATGTATAGATGAAATGGAAATGTGTGGCGGACCAGGTAAGATGGTGATGTTGCCGATAGCAGAAATCGCACTAGGCCTGGCAGAACAGTTGAAAAGGTGAGCTTTGCTGATATGCTGGACAGCAGTTCAAGGTTTTGAGAACGATCCTTTAACGATAGTAGTTGAAGCTCGACCAGCCGGACCATGCTGAACTAGAATGGAATTCGTTTTCCCTGTTTTTCTATCCCTGCCAGAGATTGAGGGTGGCTATTTATTGCTGTGACTATTTATAGCTGTCTCTACCGCCAACTGATGGCAATATTTCTCCCATGACAATTGGTATTATATTCAAAAAGTCGGTATTAAACCGACGGAGGTCTTGTCGATTGCGGCGGGTTGTTGGCAACACCGAATAGTGCCAAAGGAATAGTAACATCCTCCTACACATTATTGCAGCTCATTCAGATGACGTCTGAACTGCACCGTTATAACTTTGGTATGTTGTCTGGTTGAAAACGCCTGAGTTGTCATTTGTAGCGTGCAATTTACTGCAGCTTTAGGTGAGAAGAATGGGACAGCAATCACGTGACTGCCTTATCTGTCCTATCAGCGATTGGTTTCAATATTGCAAGCGTGATCATTCGCCCCAGCGATGGATGATACATATATCTCGCCTCTTTTTAAAAGATATGTGTATCATGACGGCGTATTCTAGTCAAGATAGATGTCATGTAGTCAATAATGATCCAAATATCTCTAACGTAACCCGGTAATATCTTACCTTGTTAGCGCATAGAAAACAAGGTAATACAGTTGAACGAGGAGATAGCTTCTATTAATTTAGAAAACACGAGTGCTGGTTCAGAAACTGGAGCAAGCAGTATGCAGAAAAAATATGTAGACGAACCAAAACTGGAAACATTTCATGCCTATAGAAAGTATAACGTGTTGGACAGAGGACGGAATTACACGAAGACTATAGCTACTCATAAATAAGGGTCTTAGAAAGTTGTCTAAAGATATTGTGTCTCAACATCAAAATTAGCAAAACGAATCTCTGGATTCCTCAACGGGAGGGGATTAGTAATAACATTAGGAGGAAACCTCATAATATCACTAGAATGTTGCTGGAGTGGCGATTTTGTTGACCAAAGTATATCTGAAGACACGCGGCAGTCCAAGAACTAGGCCAGTGCGAGGTAGATTGACCAGATTATCAGGAAACACCAATAATATCACAGGAATGCTGCTGGATTGGAATCTCTTGCGACCAAAGAATACGTAGAGATACGCGATGGCACAAGAGATAGGCGAGAGCGAGGTAGAGCTACAATACCATTAGTAGTAAACACAATATCACAAGAATGGTGCTGGAGTGGAATCTTTTTGAACAAAGAATACTTGAAGACGCGCTATAGAATGGCTATAGTTTTAGGAGAAAGACAGATAGTATTAAAAAAATGGGACAGGGGACCAAAGAACGCCTGATCGCACACCGCAAGAGCTGAGTAGATATGGGTCATAGCATAAGGAGGAAGCCCGATTGATCGCAAGAAAATACGAATCTAGAACTAGGATAGTGCAATACTTCAAGCACTAGGAACAGCAGCACACCGTGTAAGATGGAGATGCTTTATGGAAGCCATACAGCTTCCAAGAGGGGTAATGAAATAAAGAACTGTTTATTGTATTAGCATAAATGCCAAAACAGGTCAATAAAATTGTATTCCGAATAATTGAATAAACTTCTCTTATGTACATTTTATAATGAATTAGCATTATTTATTTAAAAACTAATTATTATTTTATTTATTTATTTATACATACAGAGGAAAGCAAAAATTAAAAAAAGTGTTAAATTTTATCATTTTTAAAACAGAAAAAATCAAAATGATTAAAATAGAAAACAAAATATTAAAAAAAAGAAAAAACTGATTAGAAAAAGATATCGGAAAACATCGAATTTTAAATTTAGACATGAAAAGGGAAAAACTTCCGAGGTTTTATTACTTTCCTTGCTTTTATCATTACTATAGCTTAATTACTTTAGTTCTTTAATAATTTGTTTCCTTGTTTTGCATTTTTTTTTGTTTTCATTTTAAATAGATTTTCTTTTTTTAAAACACCTCCAAATGAAGCGTTATTTTAATTAATTTTCTTTCTTTTTGTTGTTTTTGTTTTTATTTTTCTTTATATAATTAATATTAATTTATGTTTTTTTACTTATTGTTGCTGTTTTTAACTAAGTTATTTTATATATTTTTTAAATAAGTAATTATAACATTAATATTATTATTATTACAATACATTACAATTGTTGTATTTGTTGTTGATGTTGTAGTTGCTATTTTAGATTTTCAAGAAGAGAGAGTAGAAAGAAGTATTTCTTGGGTTACTTGGCTTGCTTATTTTACTTTGACTTGTAATGATGATTTCATAGAGCATAGAGAGATAGAAGTTGTTTACAAGGAGTAGAAGAGAAGAGTGAGTGAGTTATTTTTTAATGGATTTCTTGCTGATTGGTTTTTCTTTCAAATTTTAATTTTGTTGTGTATTTATTTGCATTTAAACGTTTTGCTATGTATAGAGGAAATAAAAGCATAAAAATAATTATTTTCATTTTGTTGTTTGCTGCTGTTGCTGATGATTTTCAAAAAAGATTTTTGCTTTATATGTTGTTTGTTGTTGTTGTTGTTGTTTAAAATATTATATTTGTAAACAAACGTTAGCCATAATTATAATTTGTACTGTGCGCAGACGATTGATAACTATTCGATATGTTATTTTGCTGGCTAGCAGCGGCAGCTGCTACCACGGACTGCTGCTGTTGCATCTGCTGAGGCGTTAAAGATGAGTTTACTTGCAGGTAGTTTTGTAATAGTTGACGATTCTCTTGGCACCATTCGACAAAATCATCGATTAGCACTGGCCAGGCTCCTTCGGAGTCATAATTACTCATATCATCATCAATATGAATGGCAAAATCAAGTAATAAATTCCAAGTATCTTTTGGTATCGAACGTTTATGTTTCTCCTGCAAGTTAAGACATATAAAAAAACCACAATTTAGTCTATTGCAATGTCACGGGTGACAGATGTTACGAATATGTTGTTATGAAAATAAATCTTTAATTTAGAATTGTTCGATAAAAATTGTTGTCGTTTCGAACTGATGTCCGATTTGTCTCTCTTGTCCCTAAAAAAATTGGGTCAATCGATTTGTACAAGCAACAAAATTGCTCTACAAAGATAAGAATAAGTGTCAATTCCTTCAATTCGTTTTATTGTATTATTGTTACTATTTAATACGACATTACTCTCCCTAAACAAAGGTATGTAAGAAATTCAAGCGCTATCCAGGGTTTAGGGTTCCACAATAACGCGGTTTGTCTGTCGACTACAGGTCTGCCACACAAACTGTGTTCTGAATTCTCTTCATAATTTTCAGAAAAAACAAAAGACGTTTATCTTAAAGAGACTAATTTTGTTCAGACAGTAATCATCTGATAGTACAATGTTTTGAGACTTAAGTCAGCTCTACTTAACTAAGTCAGTTTATCCCAGATTCCCCTTTTTAAGTATTAGGGACTTTTGACCAAACGTTAACCGGCACTATTATGGCAGCAAAAATACTTTCTTCCCCAGTTCGCAAGATTTTCGTTCCTGTGGCTCTTTTGATCTTCTTGTCCCCAGATAGTCTGATGGGTCATTATCGTCGCAGGCCTCAATCCAACATTCAATGGAATAATGAATGAACGATGAAGTCCTTGGCTCGCCTCAATTCTACGCAACGAATAAAAGTGACAGAGTGAGTCATAGTCCGATTCCCGGGTATATTAATGCAACGGCTACCAAATTCATTGTCAACAATTATCACGCCACAAACAACCTATCCTACAGACTTGTTTGATATTAAAAAATGCTTACCTTCAAAAACTTGCACCATAAGTCTAAAAATTTAAAACGTCCACTCAGTACTATTGTCCAATAGGCAATGGCCATATCCAAATCAATGCCTTTCTGGCCCGGATCCTTGGCATAATTGAATGTGAACTGATAGAAATCCTTAAATTTGGCCAAATCATTTAATTCTATTTCAAGTAGTGGCAACTTGGCCTTCAGCTTCTCTATCGAATCAACACCCAGTTCACTCATGCCATTAACAAATTCCTCGCGGGTAAATTCACACTGTACCTCCGCATGAAATTTCCATGCTACAATAAGTACCAATTTCGAATCGGGACTTAATTCCAAATCATCTAGGAAGCGTATAACACCTTCAGAGGTGATTTTCTGAGTATCAGTTAGATCACGATAACGCACAAACAGCTGTTCGATACGTTTCCGATCGAGTTCCCGATAATAGTATTCGGGATTTTGAAAGTAATTATCGCTGGCCAAATCCAGTTTCCAATCATTCTGCTGCAGGCAATAGATGGCTGTCTGTTCGCCGGTTTGGGTAAGGGAGATGAACTTTTTCACTTTATCCTTTTGAGTGGATTTCAATTTGTTCTGAAATGTAAAAGCCGAAGCAGACATTTTCTTAAGTTAATATTCTTTCTTTTTAATTATATTTGTTCAGAACACATAATTAGCAGTGCTTGATATTTCTATATATGTATGTACGTATGTATGCATGAATGTATGTTTGTTGCTTGTTAAATGTAGTGTATATTGCATAAATGTTTAGATTTTTTCCTTCTTTTCCACTTGCTTTAATTTCTGTGGAAAATCTATTATTTTTGTTGCACATTTTTTGTGTTTTTCTGTTTTTTCCTTCGCTGTCATAACTTTCTATTTTGATTGAAGTTGTTTATAACTTTTTCAATTAATTGAAAAACTTACCATTTTTTAGAAATTCTCCTGAATCTTTAAATTGTTAATAGCTTTCTGTTAACAATAGTTTTTTTTTTTATTTTTGTAATTATTATTGCAATTTTGTAAAAAATATAAAATTCTGTTCTTCTAAATAAAAATAATTTTCTTTGCTTTTTCTGTCCTTCCCTACGTCTTTTTATTTCTTTATTTTTTCCGCAAAATTTCGTTGCTATTTTTATTTTTCGCTTTACGCTTCTCTTTCTTTGTGTGTGAGCAAAGCATTGAGAAACAATGACAGCTGAGTTAAAGATGACATAGAGATGCCAGATTGAATTGAAATCATATAAGGTACGGTATGCTTAGAAAAAAAAGGTTTTGTTAAAGTTTTTATTTTTATTAAATGCCAATTTTCTGTGCTGGCAATACCTTTGATAACGAATGTGGCAGCACTGCCTGTGGCTGGCTTTGTAACTGTAAACAAATATTTTTTCTCCCGCTAATAAAACAGTTGGATTGTGATAAAACATGTCTTCTGAGTATGACAAAGTTAAAGTTGGTAAATTGGTATTAAAAGGCGAAAAACACAAGTAAGTTATTTATTCATTTATTAAATAAAACAACTCCTAATGTTAATCTAATAATTCTACAAAAAGAAAAAGTAAAAAACGTAAAAAGGAAAAGGAGCACAAAGATGATACACACAAACGGCTCAAAACCCAAGTGGACGAGGATGCTTTAAAGCATGGCGGCTGGTGGCAAATAAAAGTAACAACAGAAATTACCGGTCCGATTGCAATACAGTTTGGTGAAAGGGCCTATGTAAAAGCTCTAGACAATGGGTTATTTACACTGGGTCCACCACACCGCGAAGGCGAGGGACCTGATCCAGAGGAAATTTTTACCGCTTTTCCCATTAATGAACGTAAAGTGACTTTTAAGTCGGGTTATGGCAAGTATTTGAAAATCGAGAAAGATGGTATGGTTACGGGACGTTCTGAAGCGGTTGGCAGCATGGAACAATGGGAACCTATTTTTGAGGATAATAAAATGGCTTTATTATCAGAGTTGGGTTACTTTATGTCCATCGATCCAGAAGATGATGCTTGTGTGGCATTACGTAAAAAGGTAACAGATTTGGAAATTTGTAAAATACGCAGTAATGCAGAACGAGAGTGTGTAGTAGACGATCAGCCCACCGAAGAAAAGGGAGATTTAGCTGAGGTGGAAAAAAATTATGTGTAAGTTTAAGTGTATGTCTAACTAACCTTGCGTTATGCTAATATTTCATTTACTTCGTTATTTCCAGCAAAAAATTCCAGAAGTTCCAAGATAAAAAACTGCGTATCAATAAAAACGATATTAAAGAATTGGAAACTGCCAAAGATAAGGGTACTCTGCATGAGGCCTTATTGGACAGACGCAGCAAAATGAAAGCTGATCGTTATTGTAAATAAGTGCATTGTCTGCAATAAACGTTTATAACAACAAATTTAAACTGAAAAAGTGTAAAACATTTCATCAAAAAGTAAGGTGCTGTCTTCTCACTGGATTATTGTTAAAGGACAGTTTTTAAAATATCTTTAAAATGCAATTGGCTTGTCTGATTCTTCATTAAAGTAGGAGAACTATATCATTTGCTGACAAAAGGTAACATTACATGCATTTTAAAAATATAACCGATATGTTAAACGTAAGTCACAAAGCATAGCGTTTGTAAATTCATGTTTGAAATATTTGGTAATGCCTAATGTTCCTTTTTGTATAGTAACTTAGTGTGTATATGAGTTTGAGTATATGCTTTGCAACATACGTTTAGGAAATCGGCCTATTTTAAATACCGAGCCACTGTTTACAATTTCATAAGCAAGTTTCCCTTTACTCTGCAATCTGGCTCGTTATTTAAAAACTTCAACATATTTAGACTTTGAAAGTTATGTATATATCGGCGCCTCCATTCT
This sequence comes from Sarcophaga rosellei, assembly GCA_930367235.1. Lineage (NCBI taxonomy): Eukaryota > Metazoa > Arthropoda > Insecta > Diptera > Sarcophagidae > Sarcophaga > Sarcophaga rosellei. The sequence continues at coordinate 4,228,224 of OV884020.1, read as the reverse complement.
ATAGTACACTAAGTGTACTTAGAACGTTTTTAATGTTCTTGCATTTTTAAATTCTACGTTCTCTAAATTAAATACTGCCAAAATTTGGTTAAGATACGCCGATCCGTTCCGAAGTTATAGAGAAAAATCTACTTTGAATATTTATATAGTCGTATGTCGCGTGAAAACTTTGAGAGCTCATAACTCAAAAAACACTTTTTCGTCTTAGAATGTTATAGAACGGAGGCGTCGATATTCTGACATATTCTGAACATCAACTTAATCTATTTAAATATTAAGATTAAGTATGAAGTATATTATTATATTGCTGTAGCGTATTGTAGTGTAGTAGTATGATTTGCTGTTCTAACAACGTCGTAGTATTCAGACACAACTTTCTTCAAAATACTGTGATTTACACCAACATAAAAGTATGGGTAGGATCATCGTATAAGAGCTCACTAAAATATCGCGTACTAGATTGTATTCATCTTCTGGTGTAATAAATAGCACTGGAAGCCTGTGAGATTCGTGTTTGTGACCAAACCTTATGTCAATTTCGAATCTAGAATCCGTACCTTTGTAATTGGCCTTATCAATTAGGAAAGTCTCCATTCCACTACGTTAGTGGGTAATTTTGAATTTACGTCCTAGTGACGAGTATAATTTTAGTTTTAGCTGAATTTAATACCAAAGCCACTTCTATGAAAATTATTCATAAATGAGTTCCTAAGTAATTTACTGGTGGAAACTACATATATTTAGAAAATTGCTTCTGTATATTTCAAGGCGCGTTGATTTAGATTAACAACTTTGGGCAAACATTTGTATGACCCAATGAGAATTTTATAAAAGTCTAGTGTCTAGATGGTCATGTTGTCTCCACGTATAGCTTGCCGATGAGTAGAGTGTCGTCAAGATCGAGTTGTTTGCGATTATTAAAGCAACGGAGTTAGTTAAGTGGTCATCTACGAATACAGTCTAGGTGTATTGAAGGGACATTATGCCATTAAGTACGATATAACACTGACCTGAGTTCAGTTGCACTGCGACATAGAGAATATCCAAGTCAACGTGGCGGGGGAGGGCGTGGCTAAGATGGTTCTGTAAGATATCCAACTTCCTTATTTGTTTAGGTTGTTTAACCGATGAATCAGACAGGCAGTAGATGTAAAATAATAGGGAAGATATAGATGTGGATAAATGTTCCAAAAGAAGATCGATTATAATTAAACGAAATTATGGTTTGATTATGGATGGCAATCACAACATTTTTCTTATTTTTCCTATCTTCATTAATACTCTTTTTTTATGAAGCCTCACGATGGACCAGTGGCTCTCTAATACCTAACTTATTAATGTCCAGTGTTGGTGATACCAATTTATAACATTTTTGGTAACTGGCAACTGGAATGGATTTCAATCGCCTCATTCATAAGTGAGAAACTGTCGGTCTAATCATTTGGTAATATTTCTAATAGGTATTCTAATTTAAAAATCTGCTATTCATGTCCATTGTGACCAATGAAATAAAAATCATGCGTTTTTTTGGTAGTCAAACAAAACTAACTAAATTGCTCGCATTGAGAGCGCCTAAGTTCCATAACTTAAAAAGTATTTCTCTTATATCGCATTGTGTTTTATACGGTTGTTACTCTCTTAACAAATTTCAGTTATTTAGAGCTAATAAGGAACAGCTTAATAACAAATAAAGTTTTTTGACCTTTGAAAAGAATGGCCTTCATAAGTAGACGATCGATCAATTCATTTAAACTTTTGAATAGAAATATCATAAATAAGTACATATTAATTACAGAATTTTCTCTATGAATTGTAATAAATTGTATAAATTACTCACACACCTGCCCGCATGCATTTGATATGCAAAGGAAAATAAAAATATTTTTTATTAAATTACATTTCAACTTTTTTAGTGACCATTTTCCATACTAACCGTTTCTCTAACATTCCATTCAATTTAATAAATAAATATAAACCTATACACGTTGCCAATCTTTTATTTATTACCTTGCGGTTGTTCTTTGATTTTAAAACGCAATTCTTTTGCTTATAATATCGAAGCGTTTTTGTTTTTCTTCGTGTTTTCAATTGGTAAAACGATTTCTATTCACTTCAATTAAAAAACACATGTACATAAAAAGTTTATTAAATGTTGTATAGAGAGACGCGATTATCTATTGCTATTTTTAGTTATTGTTTTTATGGAAAATTGACTCACAGGTTTGTTTGCAAAATAAAAACGAAAAAGATAAGAAAGAAAAAAGGTGGAATACAAAATTCGCTCTTTGAAGCATTAATTAGCTTAGCAATCATTGTTGTGAGGAGGGAGGGAGGGTGTATGTAATATAATATTTATTTTAATTAACTGTACTGAGTCATAGACATTTGATAAATCAAAAAGTATTCTATACATGTATGAATGGATGACAATATAAAAATTGTGTCCAATTATTCCAATATGGAATTTGTAAAATTTCTTGTAGTCTATTGCTTTTCAAACAATATACACTTCACTCTAATGCACCTAAAGGCGGCAGGAGCATTATAGAGCGATTTAATTTATCAATATTTCCTCCTCACAGTATCAGCATATACATACATTGAACTTCAGGCTGAATATAGTTTATTTTGCTAGGCAAAAAACATCTATAACGTCCAATTTCGTCATTCTGATACCGTCTAGGCGGTTTTAGCATATTTGTTGTTCGTAGAGACAAGTTGTCAAACGTACGGCTCTAAACAATGCTTTTGTTACCTACGGATAATTTTATTTTCCAAATGGAGATACGTGCAATCGAAGAGTGTGTGTGTGATAGCTATTTGTTTACTAAGGCAGTAACACGACAAAGGACATAAAGCATAGTATAGCTTACTATTATAGACGATTCATTCAGGTATGATAGAAAAAGTTGCAGCTAAACTTGCAAAATAGACTCAATTACACGAAATTGTTTTCTTACATAATTTTACTGATTTTGTCAAAATTAATATTGTCAATGGACTTAACCAGGCAGTAATCTACAGAGCAGAACAAGTTATAGAATAGCCAATACATATAACCAGAAGTCATTGGATCCATTATATTTGACCTTAAAAAGGATCAGCTGTGCATAAATGCATCACATTCCTTAGCCAGGGTAATTATTCGTTTTGAAACGATCTAGTCTTTCTCGGCTAACGATTGACAACACCTCAGCTGTACTAGTCGGTTGTTGCTTTTTCTACAGGAAGTAACTCTCGATAGTATCAGAGTTGTTACAATAACGTTTAAAATGCCTGAATACATAGGGCATGGGTTTTATTATGTATTTCGATTCGATAGAAAATTCTTTAGGATTTTACGCTTTTAAGCTTTGTGTTTTGAAAAATTTTCTTCCGGCAGAGAGGTTTAACCCTCAAAAGATCCACTATAGGGCAGTGTAAGACCATCTTCTACCTAGAGCCATCGTCAACTTCCTCTAGTCTACATATTCAATTTCATACTGAAAATAATCCTTTATATAATTGTAATATTAGAGAAAACTGTAGAGTCCTTACACATTATTTTATCATTTTTTTTACTTACGTTTTTAAATCTTAAAATGATTGTTGTGTTGACCTAAAAATTATAATAAAAATCTGAAATAGAAAAAAAAGGGAAACATAAGAATCTATGGTAATGGGCTGCTGGCATCCACAATAAACATTCGTTGTTGATGATGAGCGACGTCGACGACATAGAAAAGCAGGAACGAACGAAGGTCATATTAAAGAAGATCAAAGAGAAATACGAAACGGGTGAAGCTACGAGGAAGTTGTGTGTGTATGTGTTAAAATATAATAAAGTTGAGATGACGATTATCTTGTGATATTTTTTTGTAAATAAGGCCAATTCGTTTACGAAGCAGGAGTTAAGGATATTACAATATATTTTTGTAGTTGTTGTTGTAAACAAAGCCAAAATATAAAAGAATAAAAATGAAGACGTAAGCGTAGTATAATATAAAATATAAATTTTGAAGACGTGGTTATTTTAAAACGTTGTCTGTAGAATTAGAAATAAAATTTTAACAAAAAGATAACGAGCGTTAATAGATGTTGTGGTAGATTGTAGATATTTTTTTTTTGATAAGGCGTAGTAGGATTTTGTTTTTCGGTATTATAAAGTTGAATTAGACGTAGTACGTCGAAGTTTTTTTTTCTATATTTTGTTTGTTTTAAGGTGCTGTGAGCATTAAAAAAAGATGCGATGCGAAAAATTAAGGTGGTGGGTGATTTATAAAAATAATAATTAAAACTTTCATTGGTTAACGCAGATAGTAGGGCGTAGGATAATATGAGTAGAGTAGTATGTTTGGTGTTATTGAAATACTTTTGAATACAAGATTTGCTTACGTTGTTTCGATTGATTTTTTTTTTTTTTGATAAAAAGTAGTAGGAGTAGGTAGTAGAGCTTCTTGATTTTCTTACTTGTGGTTACAAAAAATTTGTTTGTTGGTACTGGACTTAACGATGAATGTTAACGAAAAATTAATTAATTAACGTAACGTAGCGTAGTAATAGAGATTAAAATAAAAATGTTGGTGTGTAGCTAAGATGAATGGGGGAAGGTAGGAAGAAGGAAGTTATAACGATATTCTAAAGCTAAACGGCAATACTGAGTATTATAGAGAGAGAGAGAGAGATAGCGAACGACCGAACGTAGACAGGAGATGATAAAAGCAGCATACGTAGACTTCTCCCAAATAGTAGTGCGCTTCAAGATCCTTTGTAGGTTCCAAGTTTGTTTGACTGTAGCTGTAGTTTGTAGACGGAGTTTAAAGCTGTAAATGCGAAGTATGTTTGTTTATATCATTAGAATAAATAAAACGACGTAAGAGTAATGTTTTTTTTTAATTTTTTGTTCATATTTTCTTGCTTTTTTGTGGAATACTGTGTAATTGTTACAGAAATAGTACGAGTAGTAGTAGTTAATTCATGTATTTTTCAAATTTTGTTTTTTATATGAGATTACACATCAATTCTGGTATTGGTATTTTTTTTTGTCAAATTTAGTGATATCATCATCTCTTTCCCATTCTTTTTCTGTAGTTGTTGGTTGTTATTAGACAGACGGTATATGTATAAACTTAGCGTAGTATTACGTACGTTGTTAATTTCATATAGCTTTTGTTTTTGTAATGCTTTTCTTTCTTTTGATATATAAAATGTTACGGAAAAAAGTTTTAATGATTATGCAGTAGATTGTTTTGTTGTTCTTTTTTAAAATAGGGGAAGAATTGTAAAAAAAAGAAGAAATAATGGGAATATCTTAAAATTATACGTTGATTTTTAAGTGTATAAAAGAAATAAATACAAATTTCATTGAAAAATCATCTCTCTCTACAAATTTCATCATCATTTTGCATAACGATTTTCTCTTTTTCATGCTTTTGCTTATTTTTTTTCTTGCTCTCCTCTTTGTTATAAATTAAACGTAAAAAAGTACGACATTTTTTTCTCTTTCTCTTCGTATATCAGCAAAAATGGTACGAGTTTGATTATTTTCACATTTTTTGTTTCTTTTTGGAGAATTTAAATTAAAATTATGACTTACGACTCTAAATACGAAATAATTTAAGAATTTCGTCTTAAAAAAGTTAAGATTATAAGTAATTATATTATATATTACGTTAATATTTGCAAGTTTCTACAAAATTTCTTTTTTTACTATCAAACGCAGCTTAACGTAGGTTATTTTTTAAATATTCTTTGTAATTTTCATATTCTTCTATAACACATTCGAAGCTTGGTTTCTCTTATTTGTAATCATTTTCTTTTTTTGTTAAAATTGTAGATAATTGTGTAGTTTTTCTAAATTTGTTGTTGTTGATAGAGCTTTTTGTTTTATATATAGATATATATACGTACATATATATGTATATGGGTTAAAATTTAAAAACGTCCCATTGGAGAACGTGATCTAAAACGACCACCGCCGCCACCACCTTGACCACCGAAGGAACGGCCTCCACTGCCGCCATCACGACCGTAGGAATCACGACGACTGAAGCCACCTGAACCGCCACCATCACGTCCATAGCCACCACCGCCGGAGCGGCCACCTCCAGAGCTACCATAACCATCGCGTCCGTAGCCACCGCCGCCTGAGCGACCACCACCACCACCTGAACTGCCGTAACCACGGTCGCCATAACGGCCACCACTTGAATTGCGTGGTCTAAAGCCACCACCACCACCGCCGCCACTGCGACGACCTCCAAAACCACCGCCATCACGGCGTCTGTCACCACCGCCGCCTCCTCTACCACCACCTTGGCGACGACCGCCTTGACGTGGCCGTCCTTTGCTAATTTCCACTCTCAATTGTGAGCCCAACAATTCGGTGCCGTTTAAAACGTCACATGCCTTCTGGGCATCATCACGATGTTCAAATTCGACGAATGCAAAACCTGGTGGATTAAATGCTATCCATACTGAATTTAATTTACCATATTTTGTGAATTCTCCTTCTAAATCGTCTTTCTTAATTTTATCGGTTAAATTTCCAACATACACACGCGTTCCTCGTTGTTCACCCATTTTTTTTAAATATTTCTTTTAACTTTTTTCTTCTTAAAACTTTTTAAAATTAATTAAAAACTTTCTTGCTTTTCAGATTTTCTTTTAACAGCTCGGAGCACACGTACGTGTTATTCCGATCGATACTGAAAAATGTATGTATTCGTTGTTTTTCGCATATCATGAAGTTGGCTTGGGTTATGTCGTCCGCCATTTTAGTTTTAACAAGAACAGCATATTTACACTAAAAAAAACACCGTAACTACACCGTAAAATAATCAACAGCGGCTGTTATATATAACTTGGTAAGTCAATTTAATTTTTCTTTTTATTATTTTATAAATATAACATTATAAAAACTTGTATAACAAAATGAAATTGCAAACGATAAGTTAAGTTTAAGAAAAGTGTGTCAATTTTCCATACACTTTTATACTATCTATGTACGAAAGAAAACAGTGTTGGGGCAACGAAAACATTAAATTACAATTATATAACACTGTCTCTTTATGAAGGGCGTTGCTGTTTGTTCTACAGCATGAAATAAACGCACAATCAAAAATTGTATCCAATGTTGGTTGCCAGAAAACTAAGAATCTGTAACCAACTTTTCAAACCAAAAATTCATTTATGGCAACTTCTCCTTTTATTCAGTTTTTCACTAATCGAGATTAATTATCCTTAATTCAAACACAAACCACACCATTGGTAATGCAGGACATATGGTTTGCAGACTTGTAGGTGAATGCCGTCGTTAACAGAGGTGAAAGTTACTTATTCTAGACACTCACCACCCAAAACCCCGATATACAGTACATTGATATATGGTATACGAATAACGGCACGTTGGTGAGTTTCAATTTTATTCACCACACTGAATAAATTCACAATATTTTTTAAAAACTCACCACACTAGAAACTCGCCACAACAACAAAATTCACCACACTTCCAAAAAATTTAAATTAACTTTTATTATTTGCCTTTTCCTCTATATATAATAATAAAAAAGTACACAAAGCGTAGCGGGGGTACTGTGGTATTTTTTAAATGACGATGTACTGAAAAAAGTACAAAAGTACCGAATTTTTCAACACTGTTGGTGACGTCGACGTATGGTTTTGGTGAATGTGTATGCATCCAGGGAAGAAGACGGATGGATGGGCGACAATTATTAAGAATATTTATTATTCTAATAAATATGATTTTTCCTTTTTGTGTTTTGTATTTGAATATAAAACATAACTGCATGCATCCCTCTAGTTCCTCCTGTCTGGTAGTAGTAAACCAAAAAACCCGCCACCAACAACTTAAACAGTGAAGTTATAAAAATTTAGAGTATATATCCACACAGATATTCTCTCTCTCCACTACCAATACACAATGAATATGCAGAAAAGGCATAAAACCCACCCCCACTTAAAATAAATTATTTTCTACGTACAATCTGTGTGCGTCTGGTGGCGTATGTGCTTCCATACCACCACCCAACTGCAACCACCTAATACAAACCGTTCAGTGAAGAATCAAAACCAAAAATTTACTCTCCTTTGCAATCTGCACAAATTTTAGACAAATGTTGTGTTGTTTGTTTACATTTTTTATATTATGTTCCTTTCTCTCTCTTTATTTTGTTGCCTTGAATATTACCTTGAAGATTGCCAGATTCTACGTCAAAGCGGTGAAATTTATTTCGTATTTGATTTGATATTTTTGTTTTTGTTTTCTAATTTTACTGCCTACTATTAGGATTGATAAGAAAGTTGTTGTTGATGTTGTTGTTGCTCACAGCAAGTAAACTTGATTCATTTTTGTGAAATATATTTTTTTTTTAATTTTCGAAACCCAAACAGTTAAAAAAAATCATTTGTTATAACATAATCACCCATTACAAGCCATAAAAGCGTTTTTTGTTGAATTATAAAAAATCTGGTTACTTTGTGTACAAAACAAAATGCAACCACTTTTATACTCTCTCCTTATACGTTTGTTTTTCTTGCTGTACTCAAACACATGTTTGATTTCATGCCTTTTTCTCCTAATTCAAGTATTTCCGAGAGAGTTAATTTTTGTTTTTGTTTCTGCAGACATTAGACATTGTTTATATTGCTCATACCACTTTATTCGATTGCACACTTGCTAAAGAGCCCTGCGTGTCTGCCTTTCGCTGCTTTGTTTTGTCTTGCTAAAGACAACACACACACACACACATACATTCACTGTCTTATGCCGGCAATAACAAAAACTTTAGAATACAGAGAGGAATACAAGTTGTTTATCATATGGTATACTTATGTCCTGTACATTTTCAGTATAAACCAAACGCACACACACATAAGCCCTAACGTAGTTTATGCTCGTCGGACGTGGATAGTGGTTGTTGGTTTGATTGTTTCGTTCGTTGTGTTTTGTTTATATCGAAATGATACGTACGATTGTAATGATGATGATGTGTTGTGTATATGTATTAAATAAAAGGCGCGCGTGCTTTCAGTTTACAATTGGCAGTTGTCGCGTGCGGTTTATTTTATAAAGTAAAACGGGTTGTTTGGAAGTAAATATGTTTTTATTTAGTGTGTGAGGGAGTAACAACAAATTTCTAAAACGTTGTTTTGCTTGTTGTTAAGACGGAAAAAGTGAAAATTAAACGTAAATTTTCTTGTTTTTCTGCTACGTTTCCTTCTATTAACACTAATCTTTGCGTCCTTGCTACAAATTACGTGAGTGGAATTTCTAAAATGCAAAATAAAGTGCGTGTGTATGGAAAATAATAAAAAAAAAGAAATTTTAATATTATTCATAACATCTCATAATAATAAATAGAAGAAAGTGTTAAGCAAAAAAATGAAAGTTATAAATAAAAATTTAAAGTGTATTAAGCTGTAACAAAATAAAAATTGGAAAAAGAAAGATGCTTAAAAGGATGCTCCCTTCCTTTCGTTGCAAACAAAGTTCAAATGTCTGGTGGCCATGATTCATTTTTGTTTGTTGTTAAAAAGTGAGAGTTTTGTTTGTGCTCTGCTGCTGTTACAATAAAAATTAAAAGTGTTGTGTGCATGAGACTGGGGGAGAGAGCGAGAGAGAAAGATAACGGAAACACGTAAACAGTTAAAATCTATTTGTGTGGCCATTGACTTGTCGAAAAATGTAACAAAGGAAAATTTAAATTTAAAGGGTTAGAAAAATGAATATTTAAAGGAATTAAATCTGCAATTAAATTGTAAAATACATACATATGTAAGTATTGTTATTAAAAATAAATAAAATATTCGTTTAAGCTTTTGGAATCCTATTTAATTATTTGTATTTGAGTTATGAACAAACGAGCATTTGATTGATAGCATGAGTATCTTCCATTGCAATCTATTTGGTGATATATGGTGCCTATTACGTTCGGGCTTCTTTGTCAAATGCAAATTAAACGTTTAACATTTTAATTAATTTTTTGTAAAAAAAAGTTATGTTAGAAGAAGTGTATGTAGATTTGAGGACGTGTATAGATAGGTTGAAACTTCCCATTGCGTTCGCCATGTCAAGAGAAATAAGGAATAAAAAAAATTGAAATATCGACCCTCAGCATAAAGGGTTTAAAAAATCTCAAGGAAACTTCCTCCCAGCGTATTTAATTTTCTTCTTCGGAGATGATGATTTATCATATCATACTCATCTCTATCTTTTCATCTACGTGTAGACGCCTTAGATTTCTTGCATTCCAGCAGCGAGTTATTTCTTCCATCATCTATAGATGATCAGAAACTCCTAGCCAAATAACATCCTGATTTATCCTCCCATGGCCTTTGCTTCCTCTCTTGATAAGTCCATAGAGTTAGCGGATTGGAGAATCAATCGCATCACAGAAGAAAATATGGAATCTTCGGGAAAGCTCTACTGTCAGAGGAAATCGCGTAAGAGTACTTATTAGAAGAAGAGCGGACTGAGAAGAGCTCCTCCTAACTGCGGTAATACTCAAAGAGATAGTCTGCAGTGCCTTATTCAAAATCTAAACAAAACAACCATGACTTAATTAGTCATTACAACCATTTGGTCAGGATTACAACCTAGCGTCTGCAGGACTTTTCAAATTTATTCTTCCTGATTCGTTATGTTATGTAATTATTCCGCTTTACTAGATTCTATTCATTTTTGCATTTAAAGGTTCATTAAATCATATTTTTTGCTTAGTTTTCTATTCAAATAACCGTTATACGATATATTTACTCTCTTTTGCTTACTCACCAAAGAGCATCATCGTGTCATTTTATTAATTTCTTACTTTCCAATTGGAAAAGTTTCTCCTCCTCTTGACGAACACAAAGACATTCACATTTAAATTGTAAGAAAATCTCTTGCTATGGCTCCATAGAGAAATTTTACATAAATAACTCTAACTCGCACTCTCAGTAACGGAATGCATCAACTGTTGTGTTATGCTACCCATAAAATAATGTTCTTCGTTCTAACAACTACGAATAATTGACATTAAAACTGTATTTGAAATCTGACAGCATCATAATCCTTCAAAAAAAACTCGTTTCTACTCTTTATTGGGTACTATAACGAGCACAATAATCATCATCGTTGCTTCGCTTATTTTTTCTTTCTATTAAAAATAACGGAGTAAACGAATAAAAAAAAAATGTCAATTCTTGGAATAAAAAGTCTATTTGCGTAGTAATGCTTACAGCTAAAAATGATTTAAATTTCATAGAATTTTTCTATTTTACTTCATTCATGAGACACACACAGCCACATTCACTCATTGTGAGCAATTTAAACTAAATAGGGAGATAGGGGGAGTAGTTGTAAGAGAAAAACAAAACAAAAGAGCGAGCCTTCCTTCAATGTCATTTTAAATGGGAATAAAATGATGAAACTTGAGTATGACATACAGAGTCTAACAAATTGCCAACTAAAAATGATAGACAACAACAAAAACACACAACAAATTTTTCATTTTGCTGTCCATTTACATATTCAAGCATAAAACATAAAACCTATTAAACAAAAAAACAACAGTAACCATAAACAAAATAAGAAAACAACGGCAGCAGCGGCAGCAAAAAGGTTTAAAACACAAACAAAAATTAAAGAGAAAAGCTTAGCGTAACAGAACACACAACAGATCCGAATACAGCAGAACAACGCAGCAGAGAACACACAGCAGAGCAGGACACACGGCAGACCCGAGCACAGCACAACAGAGAACACACAGCAGAGTCAGCCGAGCACTTACAGCAGCTTTGTAAGCAAATCTTTTAAATGTGTTGGTAATTGTTGTTGTTTTGTTATGATTGACAGTGTAAGCAATATGTCTTTTGCTTACACAAACAAATGTAAATGAATCTCTTGATGATCTTAATAATAATAACAACAGCAACAACACCGATAGCAACAATATCAACATTTTTCATTTTACTCATGTTACATTCATTGTTTTTAGCTTTTGGCATTCTTGAATTTTCTAAAAAAACAAGTGTTTTGCGGTTTTTTTTTTTATTTTTCTCTTACTCTCCCTCTTAGCCCTTATAAGCAAAAAAATAAACAAAACGAAACAGTAAATAAAATCGTGTTTACCAAAGAGCCTCAGCAGAAACCTAAACAAAACTTACTCATTTAGCAAAAGAAGAAAAATAAAAAATCAAAACATTAATAAAACATACTATACACAGAGAGATTGTGACAGAGAAAGCGTGAGTGTGAGCGTGAGAGACAATATGTTTAAAAAAATGTATGTAAATAGTTTTAGGCATCATTTTACCATTAAGTCCTCGGTAAATAACGGCTATAAACGAAAATAAATGAGAGCCCTTTGTTGTGGTAGCAGTTTTTGTTTTGTTTTGTTTTGTTTAATACCGTTTTAAAATGAAGAAGAAAAAATAAAGAAATTAATCTGTTTAATCTTGGGTTTCCTTAAGGGACAAAGGCACCAAAGGACCTCTCAAATAAATATTTATTAATACTTAAGCTGGGGCATTTTCGTCTCTTATTTTTGCTTTTCTCTAAAAAAAACAAATTAAGATAAAAATAATTGATATTTTCCTTCTTTACAAATGTAAAAAAAAAAAATTCTATTTGATACGCAATTTAAGTCCTGGGTTGCCATTTGGAACTTTTTTTAAGAAAACACACACAGAAAAGTTTTTCCTTTGTCCATTACATTTAAAGTCGAGTCTCATACTCTTACGTGGTGATTCCCTGCCGATATTCTCTAGACACTCGTACTTTTGGAATCAATGTGAGTCGCAAAGCTGTGTAAGGAAATTTCTACGAATTGTTACTTCTAATATGACATTTGATGACTTCACACTGTTATACAAACCTTCCCGGCTAAAGTGATGATGTATTGCTTTTGTCTAAGAGGATGATCGATTGGACTTGCTGCAGGTATCCCACTATACATATACCCATAATGCCAAGGATTGCAAAAAAAGGTGTCCTTGCGGTCGTTACTTGGGACTAGGAATATGTGACGACGAAGCTAATTGTTTTCTGGTACTTCTACGTAGTGATTGTGTATTTGAATTATGATCCACATTGACGGCTCAATCATTAGCATTAAAAGAAACAACGCACCAGGTCGAGAATTTCCCCAATGATCTGGCTGAGAGATAATAAACATAGCGATAATGGATGACCCAACAGTCTTTGTAATACTTTGCTGTGCGTGATTAATAGTTAATAGGATATCGGATAGGGTATAGGGTATATCGGTTCCAGCTAGCTTAATACTCCGTATGGCCGCAATCATTCTGATGAGCAGCTCCGCGTGCAATCGTGGAAGAGTTTGTGAATTGATGATCTCCACTGTATTTATGCTTCATAGATAAACTGAATCGCGATGTTATTTTGATGTTCTGCCGTGCAGCAAAACCCTTAGGAAACTTATATGCTTAACAATTTATGGCAACATTTTTGCCACATTTTTGCCACATTTTTTAAATGTTTTAATCCACCATATAAACGTTATGAAATCCTCTTACAGTTTTACTACGCCCTCCATTATTATTTTGCTTTCTAACTAACGCTCCAATTATGAAGAAGTACATATTTTAAGTTTTACGCCTGAGATAAAATTGAAAATTTATCTTAGCATGTTGGATAATTATTTTAAATCGCTTTTTTGCTTTGTTTTGTTTTTGTATATAAAATATCCCTTTTTGGTTGGGTGTTATCTTGACGAGTCCCGTGTCATTTTATTAAATTGACATACAAGAACTGGGTATACTGGGCTTTTAAGGCCATAAAACGTTATCAAACATATTTTCTGCTCTACCTTACTCTTTTGACGCTTTTTTTTTTGTTTTGTTTTTAAATAGAAAAAGTTGGCAACAAAAAAAAAAAGGATAAATCACATAAAAAAGTTCAACGACATTTGTAGCTGGCTGTTCTACTACTACAGTGTATAAATCGTATTCGGAGTAGTCGTTGTTGTTGGCATTTATCGTTTTTAAAAAGTTTTGTTTTTGTATTTTTTTTTGTTGCCATTAAAAAATTGAAGCAGAAAATCGTTTAACTCGTTTACATCATGTGCTGAGATTTGCCAACAACATAAAAAGTCATACACAAAATACAGCAACAACAATAAAAAACAACAACAAAATCCGAAAAATAATCAAGATACGGTAACGCTTTAAATGTTTGCCCCTCTCTTGGTCGTCTCTCTCTCTCTCTTCTCTCTCTCTCTCTCTGCATTAATATTTTTAGAATATGGCGGAAGTAAAGTACTTACACCATTTCCGTTATAATTATAAAAGGATATGAAGAGAGAAACAAAAGCAAAATTAATCAAATTAACAATAACGGCTTCTAGGATTTTTAAACAAAGAGAGTAGCATGTAAACTGAGTGGTGTTCTGTTGGATCCAAGCCCTCGTTGCATAAGAAAGGTATGCATTTGGATAATGGGAAATTGAAGTGGTGGTACTCAGAATCAGTTCCTCAGCATGATTTATGGCCATTATCACGGTCCGGGGAAGAAAATTCCACAGAGTGCCTTATTTTCAAGTGAAGCACCACAGAATTTCGTAAGGATGACATGACCTGTCGTACCTGTTGAGAATTCTAGAAAAAATCTGCTATCAAAACTGGCTTTAAAAGAGTGTCCAGACGAAATAATACGTCTGCGTGATAGGGCATTCAGTCGTACTTAAACATGCACAACAAAGACGACCTTTATAGGTTTAACGGGCAAAGCATAATCGGTATGGCAACAGATCCCATACTTTGTCAAACAGCTTCGGTTTGCAGTTATTATGGGCCACAATCCATTAGAATACAGCTCCATAAAAAGATTAGATCTAACGATGGTAAGTCATCTGATTCAGTCAGTTGGCTAACAAATGTTACTAAAACGTGAAATTACTCTTTCTAGAATTTTGTTACCATCTGTCGTCCGGTTCATAATCTTCAATTGCAGGTGTTCTATTGCGACCATAGTGCTCTTAAAGACTTTCTGATACTCTTTTTGGATTTTCGAGCTAATTTTCTTTTCTTTTTTTTCGAAACGTTGTCTTTTTGTTTCTGTAATTCCAAAGCCTACAGTGATGCCAATCACTTATCGATAGAAAATCAAATCAAATATCAGTTCAATTTCTTTTTTAATAACGTTGTTGTTGTCGTAACTCTTTTATCCTTTCTACTCAAACTATTTTCCATAAATCAATCAGTTTTATAGCAAAGCAAGAGAATTTCGAAATTTTTTATGTTTTAATTTTGTTTTGCTGCTGATTTTAACAACACACAGTAAATCTGTCAGAAAAGGAAATTTAAATTCAATTTAATTTCCTTTTAACCCATATTATATACATATGTATGTATGTATGTATATATTCCTCCCCGCTTATGCTTTTTGTTTGTTGTAAATTTCACTTTCACTGTTTTTTTCTAAAAAGAAATACAAAAAAAATTAAGTTTAAATCTGTAGAAAAAAAGTATTTCTCTCGCATAAAATTAAACAGTTTTTTCCAACGCATTTAATATTTGGCGTCATTGGCGGCGTTACCAATGTCTGTTACATGTTTTTTTTTTCGATTAATTTAAAGCAGGCAATACTTTTCCTTTACAACACACGCACACAAGCATGCAGCAGACTGTTTATTATTATTGTTTGCGTATTTAAACACTGTCTACTAACACAGCGTTTATACGACTCTCTCTCTCTCTCTCTGTGTGTATGAAAATCTGCTCTTGTTACATTAACACATATTGTTATATCCACACACATACACACGCACACCCTCTCTTTTTTTTGTGATTTGCAATGATTTGAAACCGTTATTGTTTTCATGGCTGCCTTTGAGGATTCGATGTTGTTGTTATTCTTTCCTTTTTTGTATATGAGGCTTTTTGTTCGTTGAACCGTTAGGCATAAGCAAGGGAGGGTGTATAGATGGATGAGTGTTTGGTTGTATGGGAGTAAATGTTGTTTTACTATACATTGTTTAAACCTGAAATTCTTACTTAAAACAGATTAACTCAACCAAATATAAACACACGCGCACACACACATTGACAATAGCTGCTTCTGCTGGTTTGGTTTTATGCTTAGCATTGAGAGCATTGTGCTGAGGGCCCCATTGTAGGTTAGGAATTTTAGATTTGAAGAGAGCAAAAGGAAATGAAATCAAATTGTAAAATATATGGGATGGGGCCAATAATAAAAACCTTAAGTAAATGGAGGCGCGCTATAATAACAAATACAACAACAGAGTTGTTTAAAAAAGGTTGTTTTTGCTACCATTACTGCTGCTGCTACTTTTTTCTTTTGTTCTTCTAGAAGGGGAGAACCAAAGAAAAAAAGTATTTCTCTGTTCAATATGTCTGGAGGAGTTTAGGAATTCCGTTTTATTTATTTTTTTTATTAATAAACAAAGCAAATATTTTAAGGCTTTTAACAAATTCCTTATGTATTTGGGGAAAAAAATAATTGATAAAAATTTATTTCTTATTTAAATAGAAATCAATCAAATTGTTTAATGATTTAAAAACATTTTTAATGAATTGAATCAAATGTGCAAAATTGAAAAAAACAAATATGTATACTCAGTATGTGCGAATGCACATTTAAAATTATTATTTTTTCAATGTATCCAGACCGATACATACATATATTGGTGAAAGGAAGGGCCAAACTTAGAAAATCGATAACTTTTCCTGAAATAATTTTAGCTATCGATAAATTTTCTCAGGAGACTTTTTGAAACTTATTTTTAGGTTAGGTTAGGTTAGAGGACGTGTACTTGTCAACTGTGACAAGAACAATACCCGGAGGTCGAATTGACCCATTGTACAACGTCCTAGCTTCTCACACCACTCGTGTTGTGTGCGTTAATTTTATACATAAGTAGCGGGACCTACAGTTTAAAGTCGACTCCGAACGACAGATTTTTGAGAAGCTTTTCATGGCAATTTTTACTCTCAGAGTTTTTGCCAGAAATCTGCTGAGAGGAAACCGCCGAAGAAATATTTTCATATTTTCGTTTTGATGTCTGACCTGGGATTCGAACTCGGGCCTTTCGTCTAATAAGCCAACACACTACTTACTAGACCACGGCGACTTCTTTTGAAACTTATAGTCATTGATAAATTTTTACCAGATAGTGTTAGTTATCGATAAATTTTCTGTAGAGAATCTTAGTTTTCGATATATTTTTAAACAAATTTAGTTATCGATGAAATTTTGTGCAAACCACTCACTTTTTTGTATTTTTTTATTACAAGATTTTTCCGATGTCTTTTTCAATAAATGTATTTGTATGGTTATCGATAAATTTTCTGCAGAGAATCTTAGTTATCGATATATTTTTAAACAAATTTAGTTATCGATGAAATTTTGTGCAAACCACTCACTTTTTTGAATTTTTTTATTACAAGTTTTTTCCGACATCGTTTTCAATAAATATATTTGTATAAAGAAATAATCATCAGTGAGCTTTCAATTATAATCCGATAATCAGCTCTACATAGAAATTTTCGACATGTTTTCTGGAAATTTGTATTACTGAAAATTCTGTCTATTAATTTAGAATATTTCCGATAACTCTTCTGTAAATAATAAATTTTCGATAACTTATTACAAATTGCGCTAGCTATTCTCGTTGTAAAAAATTTTCTTTAAATAAAAACTTTTCGATAACTTTTGTCTGCAAAAAAAAATAATAATAATTTTAGGCTAATTTTAGCACCATCCTCGTATATTGTGTTTAGTTTTGTATGTATGCTAAATTTCCGTCTACTGCTATTATGAGCGTGTGTATTTCCGGTTTGCAAATCGTCGTTGTAGAGTATCAAAAAATAATATTTGATTTGATGATGTTTTCCTGCCCCCTTCTCCTCCACCTTCTCAACCATTTTCGCTATGGCTAGACACTGTTTTAATGGGATTTGAACATGCAACGACACATTTATATCGTCCAAGCATGTCTGGTGGTGAATATTTTACGAGTTCTAGCATTAATTAAAAAATTCTTTTTTTTTTATGTGGCATTGAAAACAAACATTGTTTTATTGTATGTATTTAGTGGAGTTCTGAAAAGAAAACTTTACACATTTATTAATGATGATAATTCAGGTGTAAACTTATACAGAAAATGATTGAAATAACTGTTGGTTAGCTGGATGGCTGGTTGGTTGGTTGGTTATTTAATTGAGTTTCAAAAGATTAATGGTTGGTAATGCTCGTAATAAATTGGTAAACTTTTCACCAATAAAAAATTTATGAGGGGGCAACAAGGTGGTCAAGTTTTAAGTATTTATTATGATGCTCTTAAAAATTCCATACTTTTTATTGATTGCTTAACTTTTTTTTTCGTATAAACAACAGCCGGCAGCACTTGTAATTGGATTGAGAGAAAGGTTGGCAAGGTATGAGGTTGACAAAGAAAATACTAGTTGGGCTGGTAGGACACACTTAGGTCACAAGGTGTCTGTTGTGATAATATGGTTCTTCCATTGTCTCCTAGTTTTGCAACCACTCGGGGCTGCTGATGAAGCAATTCAGACTGCTAATGTTACAGTTTCTCTGTAACATCTGTATAGTAGGTATTAAGGTGCCTTTTTCTCCTAAGACATAGCGTAGGGCATGTACCCAATGGTTGAAGTACTATCACCAATTCTTCCTCAACCCTGCAGCTTCTGCAGAAATCATTTCCATCCGCCACGTATGTGTTCCTCTAATGTATTGCACCGTAATGACTCCGACAACCATACTGAACGAGCTTCTTTGAAGTTTAAGTCAACTTGTCGTGTGTCCCTATCCAGTTTTGGCACTAATCTGCATGTGTCTGAAGTTGCCCATCTATTGTTGATTGACTCCAGGCCTTAGATGAATTTTAGGCCCATTTGCCCTCCAACACTTTGCTATAAGCGCAGAGAGCAGCGTAGGCCTTTTGTAATCTGATAATAATGTTTGGTTTCCAAGATACCAGACAATTAATAATTGATATTTGCCGATAATTAAAATTTTCTGCTGTAAAGTTATCAACTTAACTGTGGCCAATTGTTTTCAGGTAAACAAATTCACTCAGAATGTTTATTGATTGATAGATTCATGGAAAAGGAATACAAGGAAAATTTATCAAAATTTTGTTTACATGGTTGCCACTTTTCACCTAGAAACATAATTCCCGTCACCATGCCTGAGCCAACCAGTTTGTTTAATATGTACTGTTGCTAGCCATTAAGATTTCCCTCATGATATTTTTTGTATTCTATTGTTTTTAATCAAAAAACTTGACTAATTAAGCATTATAATGAGAGTGTAAATCTGCCTAATCTTTCATCTTTTCTTTACAAATTGGCAACACTATTAATTAATGCTTCCATATGTATGTATGTATGTACATACTTGTATACATATTGCATGTTGTATTTGTGTTTGTATATCCCATTATAATTGTTATTTGTAAGAGAGAAAATAATTAATGTTTCTTTAGCAAACAATTTTAAAATATTCAAATAGAAATTTTATACTTAATTATGGTCTGTAAGGCAAACTGACATTTTTTCATGCAAAAAATGAACGAAATAAATGAAGAAAATAAGCCTTTTTTTGCTTTAGTTTAACCTCAAAAAAGTATTTATAGAAGAGAGTAAAGGACAGGAGAAGAGACAGAGAGAGAGAGAGAGAGAGAGAAAACAAACATGCTGGAGAAAATGAAAATGAAAATTTATGTGTATTTTTACAACAAATCCAGACAACTTGTCATACACATACATTTAAAAACACACACACAGACATGCATACTTACATATTGTTTGAGAAATGTGGCATAAGAAATGTTAATTAAAATCCAACAAAAATTCTAAATTTTCAAATATTGTATTATGATGATAGCAAAGAAAAACTCTATTTTATTATTTAAAGAAAAAAAAGAGAGGGAAATTATTTAAAAATAAATCTTTCACTCTCTGTGCACCACTCTTCTCTAAACCTACCTACTATTTGTAAACCTAACACTTTATTAAAGCACAAAACCAAGAAAACCACAAATTTTTGAAGGGTTTTCTACTTTCACTCCCGCTCTCTCTCTCTCTCACCGTAACTTGGAAGAAAGAGATGATTTTGAGTTTGTTTTTTCCTTTGGTTCAACAACATTCTTTATGATACTTTTGTGTATGTATGTGTGTTTCTTTCTTGTTCTTATTCTGCTGCTTAAACCACAATTATAAACTTTCGTAAAAAAAGTCTGTGTTTAAAATATGATTTTATTTCTTCATAAAAAATATACGAAAAAAAATCAACTTAACAAAAATTTAAATGTTTTTGCTGAAGACATAACAATACACCAACAAAGTACAAGAAGTGTAGCACACAGGAAATAAAAACTTTAAAAGAAATCTTCTTGTTTTTTTTTGTTCATTTAAATTTCTTGTTTTTCGTCTTCTCAACGCCAAAGTGTATTTAAAAGAGAGTAATTTGTTGAGCATTTTATTATTAAAACAACAAAACCCAACAACAACTTTTTGTTTTATAGTGTTTTGACTATGATAAGAGGCTTAAAAAACAGCAACACAGCAACAATAAAAACAACATACTCCCGTTATTTATTTGCAAACAACAATTACTCTTTAATAAATAATAAAAGTGAGCGTGTGAGAGAGAGTGGGAGCAAAAGCGAGATAAGCCGTTATAAAAAGAGTTTTAAGTTGTTTCAAACAATATGCCAGGCTGGCAGGCAGGCAGTTAATGTTTTAACAACAACAATACACATTAAGTAAGAGAAGAGAGCCAAGGTTGGCAAAATTTTCATTATTTTCTTTATTGAGAACTTTTCATAATTAAAACGTAAATATTATTGTTTGGCAGAGACAGAGGAAATATGTTTCAATATTTTTTTTGCTGTTGGGAGTAGGGAATCATTTTCTTTTAACTTAAAGAGTTGATAGCAACTGTTTGTGGCAACTTTAAAGAGTTCAACATGTAATGATCAACAATAAGAGGGAATATTGCAGCATATTGATCGCTTACAGAAGCTTAATTAGAATCATAAGATGATTATCATACAATTTAATTGTAGTTATAGGAGACGACGTCATTAGGTTGGAAATCTCTTGGTAGGGCAACTAACTTGAACCTGATACGACAGTTGCAAAGGTCTACCAAAGTAGTTATTAGTGGCACCTTGCAAACTGGCTTAATTACTTACTTAATTGGGCATTACAGTCCTTTAGTCAGGATTACGACCTTGCTTCTCAACGCCACCCATGTTCTGTGCGTTAATTTTGTCGATGAGTGGTGGATAGTTTAACTTCGAGTCCGTATGGTGCGAATTTTTTGAGAAACTTTTAATGGAAATTTTATTTTACATTTGCCGAAAAATATTTTTTCGTATTTCGGTTTATTTGAGATGTATTATCAATAATTTGCCTGTAGAGATTACTTGTTATCGATAAGTTTTCTTTTCAGCATTTTAATTATCTTTAAAATTTCTATTGGAGATTAAGTTATCGATGTATTTTCTTTGGAGAATTTTAATTATCGATAAATTTTTTATAGAAGATTTGAAATATCGATAAAGTTTTTGTTAATAATTAGAGTTATCGGTTTATTTTCTGTAAAGAATATTAGTTCTCGATAACTTTTCTCTAGGAAATACTAATTATCGATAAATTTTCTGCAGTGAATTTTAGTTTTCATTACATTTTTTAATTTTCGATTAATTTTCTATATGGATTTTAAAGATGATAAGTTTCGATATCTATAATTTTCTATACCGAATTCTCCGATAATTAGAATTTTTCGGTAAATATATTTTCCTCTAGAAAATGTTTCGATAACTGCAATTTTTTCATAGAAAATGGTTGTATTATAATTTACCATAGAAACAATTTTCCATAACTAATATTTTTGGAAGAAAATATTACCAATTTTTTTAATGAAAATGTTTCGATAACTATAATTTAGCATAGAAAAATTTTTGTTTACTTATTTTTCTGCGCGCAATTTTCCAATAATAAAACAACTTCGATAACTGAAATTTTTCAATAACTTGAATTTTAGATAAAAAAATTTTACGAGAACCATGGTTTAATGCATTCTCTCTGCTTTTCTATTGAAGTGTTTTCCTTGGGCCATGTGGAAAAATCATTAATGCTTGTCTTCTTCTTGGCATTATTTTAATGGTATTGTACATTAAAAATAGAAATAATAATAAAATAAATCATTGCAGACAGTTGTAGTTTACAACTGAATATACAATTTCCATGTCAATGCGAGAGGAAAGAATATTAAAACTCATGGAATGAAATGACGCCATTTGCCAATCTTATATTAAAACGGCAATAAATTCGTTAGCAAGTGTTAAGAAGGGCATAAGTAAATGAAATAAATATCCTAAACTATTTTCGTTTAATCTTTTCAACTATAAATGTCACATCCTTTCCCTCTCTGTCTTTTTCTTGGCAACACATTTTTTTAATCCTTAATTTTGTACGATACTGTTGTAAGTTAATCGTTAATTCTATATAAACTTCTGTTTTCCTTCAAGTATTTTTATTCGTAATCGTGCTTAAATCTTTTTATTTTATCTGTTTTTCATTTTTGTTTTGTTGATTCAAAATTTACATGGATTTGCTTGCTATTGAATAACAGTTGAACTCCCTCATTTAAGGATTTATTTCCTTCAGTGTTTGTGTAAAATATTCTCTCCTACTCATCCTCCTTCAGCTGTAAGTAAACATATTAGAATTACGTATTCCTCCTACATTAAGTTTCCGATTGCCACACATAATCAGCAGCGTAACCTCCGACAGAGTCATACAGACAAGACAGGCATTAAAAATAAATCCTTAATTTCACTTGGAAACCACATTTTAATCACATGGCATACAACGAAACTGTTTAACTTCAACAAACAGAGGCGTAGTGCTAGAAGGAGACGTAAAAATCTATGGCTACTTAGCCCTCCTAGGGTTAGTTAGTGACAATGCTTTCTTCTCAACATTGTAGTGAGTTATCGAAAAGTTTTTCATGGAGAACACCATTTATCGAAAGTTTTCTATAGAAGATTGCAATTATCAGAGAACTTTTCATAGAAAATAAAAGTTATCGATACATTTTCTATAGAAAATTTCAGTTATCGATAAATTTTCTATAGAAAATTTCAGTTATCGATACATTTTCTACAGGAAATTTCAATTATTTGTTGTAAACAAATCAATTTCCTGCAGAGATTTTAAAAGAAAATTTCAGTTACTGTTTTTAATGGAATCGCTTGACAGTGCTGTTTCGTTCGAATGCAATTTGTCCTGTCCTATAAATAAGTTGGGCAGCTCCCTTTTGCCAGTTTACTTGTGAGTTGTGATGATCTTTAAAGCATGTCAGAGTTCCCGATTAGAATATATTTTAGGATCTTCAGCAATACGGTTAATTTCCTGTAAAAAAAATGTTGCTATCATCACTTAGTTTTGCTGAGAGAATCGAGAATTGTCATCAAGTTTCCTCTAATTTGACACTCCTCTGCCTTTGTTAGTTTATATTTCAGCATTAAAAGTGGCTTCTTTATTGCCGTATTTGCCAGTTGTTTTGTCATTTGAATACTTCAAATACAAATTCCTTGAAGATATTTGCTACGGCTAATACAAAATACAAGGATTTCTTTCCATTTAAAATTTTAACATCATTTAGTTAAAGCTAAATGGTGAGAGAGAGAGAAAATACAAAAAAGTCGAAGAGAAACAAAAACATTAAAAGGAATATCAAATGACACTAAAGGCAGCGGCACACTGGCAACCGGCAACACAAACAAAAATGCAACAAAAAATAATTGTTTGCACAAAATGCAAGCAATTCTTTGCATATTCATACTCAATACAACTACTTACACACGCTGTCTCTCTTTCTCCATAGGAGAGATAAATAAACAAAACATAACAGCCTTCACACACACACACAGACCATTACAAACTTTAACAGCATTACGTTGCAATGATTTGTTTGACTTGTGGGTTGGTAGAGAGTGAGAAAAAAACAACAAAAATAAGTGAAGTGAAGTTAAAACTTTCGTAATTATTTGTAAAAATTGTTTTTATTTGAAAAATTAAAACTTTTACTAACAGTTCTCTTCTTGTTTTCTTCTTAACACAGTAAATTAATACTTTTTCTATCTCCCTCTCTCTTTTCTCTGGTAATTTTTTTTTGTGTTTCTCAACACATTGTTAAAATTCAAATGACAAATGACAGTCGCATAAAGAAAGAAAAAGAAAGAAAATGCATAATACTATTAAAAAGAAAATAAACAGTGCCTAACACAGCCAAATAGTGAGAGAAAGATGTGTATGAAGATAAATTCAAATTTAACTAGCAAAGACAACAACCAAAAATTTTAACAGAGCTAATTTTAGAGTTAACAGAGCTATGTTAAGTGATTAACAGAAAATACGAAAAATAGTCAAGGAAGAAATCACCCATCGGGCTTTGAAGCCCGATAACTCCAGTTCCAAAATTATTTGGGATATAGTACCACTAATTAGTTTTAATTAGGGATACCTTAGGCTACAATTTGTGTATAGTCAGATATCTGCAGCAAGTCCCATTTTTCACAATATCCATCATCCGTCGTCCTACTCAGACGCTGTCAACATGGGGTATATTTGAAGCCCGATAACTCCAGTTCCAAAATTGTCTGGAATATACTGCTTATTGGGTTTAATTAGGGACACCTTAGTCTACAATTTGTTTATAGGCAGATATCTGCAGCAAGTCCCATTTTTCCACAATATCCTTCATCCGTCATCCTACTTAGACGCTGTCAAAGTGGGGTATATTTGAAGCCCGATATCTCCAGTTCCAAAATTATTTGGGATATACCACTTATTGGGTTTTATTAGCGATACCTTAGGCTACAATTTTTATATAGTCAGATATCTGCAGCAAGTCCCATTTTTCCACAATATCCAACATCCGTCATCCTACCCAGACGCTGTTTACATAGAGTATATTTGAAGCCCAATATCTCCAGTTCCAAAATTATTTGGGGTATACCACTTAATGAGTTTTATTTGGGACACCTTAGGCTACAATTTGTGTATTGTGCAGTGTGTGCAGCAAGTCCCATTTTTCCACAATATCCATCATCCGTCATCCTGAAGCCCAATATCTGTGCTCTGTATAAACCGGCTAAAAAAACGGACTTGGTGGGCAAGTGGACCTAGTGCTCTGGATAGACACAGTATCAAGGATTCCAAAACAGTTTTTCTTAGGGTCGGGCTTTACTTGCGACCGAAGTTATAGGCAATGAAACTACATATAAATTGGTTTAAATAGGATAAAAAATTCAATTGTGGGAAAATAAACTTAAAAATTTTAATAATTCTCATTGAGTTAATATGCACTTATATATATATACCCAAGAAAATGTCGTATTTTTCGCAAGTTGAATTTTTTTAGTAGATGACTTGCATTTTTTTTTTGGTATATGACTTGCACTTTTTGAGTCAATGACTTGCATTTTTTTTGGTTGATGACTTGCATATTTTTTAGTAGATGACTTGCATTTTTTTTGGTAGATGACTTGCACTTTTTGAGTCGATGACTTGCATTTTTTTGGTTGATGACTTGCATTTTTTCTGGTAGATGACTTGCATTTGTTTGGTTGATGACTTGCATTTTTTCTGGTAGATGACTTGCATTTTTTCTGGTAGATGACTTGCATTTTTTTTGGTTGATGACTTGCAGTTTTTCTGGTGGATGACTTGCAGTTTTTAATGGTAGATGACTTGCATTTTTTCCGGTAGATGACTTGCATTTTTTTGGTTGATGACTTGCATTTTTTCTGGTAGATGACTTGCACTTTCTGAGTCGATGACTTGCATGCTTTTTTGGTTGATGACTTGCATTTTTTGATATATGACTTGCACTTTTTGAGTCGATGACTTGCATTTTTTTTTTGTTGATGACTTGCATTTTTTGGTTGATGACTTGCATTTTTTCTGGTAGATGACTTGCATTTTTCTGGTTAATGACTTGCATTTTTCTGGTAGATACCTTGCATTTTTTTGGTTGATGACGTGCAACAAGCACTGTTAACATAGAGAATATTTGAAGCCCAGTATCTCCAGTTCCAAAATTATTTGGGATATACCACTTATTGAGTTTTATTAGGGACACCTTAGGCTACAATTTCTATATAGTCAGATATCTGCAGCAAGTCCCATTTTTCCACAATATCCAACATCCGTCATCCTACCCAGACGCTGTTTACATAGAGTATATTTGAAGCCCAATATCTCCAGTTCCAAAATTATTTGGGGTATACCACTTAATGAGTTTTATTTGGGACACCTTAGGCTACAATTTGTGTATTGTGCAGTGTGTGCAGCAAGTCCCATTTTTCCACAATATCCATCATCCGTCATCCTGAAGCCCAATATCTGTGCTCTGTATAAACCGGCTAAAAAAACGGACTTGGTGGGCAAGTGGACCTAGTGCTCTGGATAGACACAGTATCAAGGATTCCAAAACAGTTTTTCTTATGGTCGGGCTTTACTTGCGACCGAAGTTATAGGCAATGAAACTACATATAAATTGGTTTAAACAGGATAAAAAATTCAATTGTGGGAAAATAAACTTAAAAATTTTAATAATTCTCATTGAGTTAATATGCACTTATATATATATACCCAAGAAAATGTCGTATTTTTCGCAAGTTGAATTTCTTTAGTAGATGACTTGCATTTTTTTTGGTATATGACTTGCACTTTTTGAGTCAATGACTTGCATTTTTTTTGGTTGATGACTTGCATTTTTTTAGTAGATGACTTGCATCTTTTCTGGTAGATGACTTGCATTTTTTCTGGTAGATGACTTGCATTTTTTTTTGTTGATGACTTGCATTTTTCTGGTAAATGACTTGCATTTTTTTGCTGATGACTTGCATTATTTTTTGGCATATGACTTGCACTTTCTGAGTCTATGACTTGCATTTTTTTTTGGTTGATGACTTGCATTTTTCTGGTAGATGACTTGCATGTTTTTTTGGTTGATGACTTGCATTTTTTCTGGTGGATGACTTCCATTTTCTTTGGTTGATGACGTGCAACAAGCACTGTTAACATAGAGAATATTTGAAGCCCAGTATCTCCAGTTCCAAAATTATTTGGGATATACCACTTATTGAGTTTTGTTAGGGACATCTTAGGCTACAATTTTTTTATAGTGGGATATCTGCACCAAGTCCCATTTTTTCACAATATCCATCATCCGTCATCCTACCCAGACGCTGTTAACATAGGGTATATTTAAAGCCCGATATCTCCAGTTCCAAAATTATTTGGGATTTAATACTTATTGAGTTTTATTAGGGACACCTTAGGCTACAACTTGTATATAGTCAGATATCTGCAGCAAGTCCCTGATATCGTATATATGGGTGACTTCTTCCTTGACTATTTTTCGTATTTTCTGTTAACCACTTAACGTTGCTCTGTTAACTCTAACATTAGCTCTGTTAAAATTTTTTATTTTTGTCTTTGCTAGTTAAATGTGACACACATGAGAGAATGGCAGTGTGAGAGGGAGAGGCAAATACAGTTTAAGAGGTTAGAAATGCAGTGAGTGTAAATGTTAAAGGCAGTTGAAATAATATTAAAATGCTCAGTCTTGTCGTATGAAATGCTTTTAAATGGCATTGTATCGTATCGTATTGTTGTTGTTAACTCTTGTTAGCATTAATGAATGCAGAGAGCAAATGTATGTTAAACTAAATTAATGAATACAGTTCATTTTATTGTGTTGAATAAATAATAACGAACTGTTCTTTTATGACTTTAATAAAAATTAACATTAAACAAATTTTTTTTTTTATAAATTTTTGTTTTCAATACACGTCAGTAACCTAACCATGTGTTATGACTACCGTTATAAACTATTTCTTATGTCCTATTACACAAATTATACAAAAATATATCACTATCATTATACAAAAATATAAACTATCACTGCAACATTTAGTAATTTTAAATTGGTAATTGAATAGTATAGATTAGGTTAGGTACACTCTGTGACTAACTCACTCTGTGACTAACTTTGCGTAGGCGTTTTGTATAGCTGGCAGAGTAGGATTGGACCGAGGTATGATGAAATATGTATATGTAGATGTCGATGATACTCTCAAGCCTCGTAAGTAGAAACGAGGATTGGCTGTTGGGCCTAAAATCTTTAGTATTATATATTATATGTGTAAGATGCTTTACCTACGTTGGGAATAAAGGCCAGCTTACACAACGTCCAGTTAAACGGAACCTGAGTTGACCGTAAACATTACTCCGAAGATTTTATTAAGAACTGCCAATGAAAGCTTTTGTAAACGAATGCCCGCATAGCAAATCGAACTTGGGGGAAAAATTTAAGAGAGATTTTTTTGCAATGTGAGCTGCTAATGTACCTTGTTTGTAAGATGCATGGTTTTACACATTCCAATGGTTATACACGGTCGTGTGTTTCCATTCTATAGAAACAGACAAGCTTTTGATACCATTTGTCTCAAAGAAACAGTACAGTAGTACCTCTCCACTATAAAAAATATTCTGATTTAGCTTTTTTCGCCAAGTTTACTCTTGCAGAAATAGGCCTTAAATAGTGAAAATTATTTGTTTCTTATTTTTCAAGCGATTTGCTTTAAATTCTCATGTAAAACTCTTTCCCTAACTCTTCCTTTTTCTCTCTCACTCTCTCTGAACCATCCACTCTGTTGGGTTAAAAAAAAGGGGAAAAAAACGAAAAGCAAATAAAAAGTTCTGTTCGGTTTTAGTTTCAGTTTCAGCTGTTGCTGTAGTTGTAGTGGTAAGTTTAAGTTTAATTTATAAAATAAATATGTATTGTTCAGCACCAGATAAAGAGAGTACCTGTATTTTATATCCCAGAGAGATCAGGTGTAACATTGACACAAACTTTACCGCATTTATTACTGATGTTTGTTGGGTGGTCATAAATATGGGAATTGGAATAAATACGACACAACGTCTGCATTTCATTCATGGGTGCGTTACAACAAAACTTTTGTTGTATGGCACCCATACGAGTTTGTCATGTGGCTGGTTGGTTGGTTGAATGGTTGGTGGTCCATTTGTGGTGAAATTTAAATTTTTTTTTAAATAAAATTATAAATATCCACACAAACACATATACACACACAGATTTCTATACACCTATTGTTTGCGATTTATTGCAATTCAGCAGAAGTTTCCTTTAGTGTGGTACTCATTTTTTAGTTTTTGCTTTTGTTGAAAGCAAACATAATTTAAATTTAAATGGTTAAAGCAGCACACATTAAGTATTCTCTCTTGTATTTGGGAATATAAATAAACTCTATTAAAATAGAAACGAAAAACAAATGAAATAAAATATTAAAAATGTAAATGTGATTTCAAACCAATTCAGCAGAAATTTAAATATAAAAACAAAAAACCTCAAATACGTATACATAATACACACAGAAAATCTTTTAGAAAAAAATTCTATTTCTATTGCAAATGAAATATGTATGTATTTGAATGGAATTCTAAAAAAATCTTTTAAAAATCAAAACAAGGAAAAGAAATATAATTTTTAAATAAAATTTATTTTATTTAAATTGAGGTTAAAGCCACAAGTACCATACAATTATGAAAATTAAATGAAAAATATGTAAATGCAATAAGAAATGTTTGTGAAAATCGAGATGAAAATCTGCCAGCCTAGACGCAAACCCTTAACAGTTAACACAGTTCTATTGTATTAAAAACTCGCTCTCTGCTAACAGTTCTGGCAATTAATTCAGTTAAAGGGGCATAACATGTATTGTTTATTCAGCTCTTATTATACAATATATTGTAATTTTGATCAGGAATTGTAGTCTTCTTTCTGTTTTTCATGTCAAATCTTAATTTTATTTGTTTAACAGCGATCACTGTTATGTACATATGTTACTAACAGAGCTCTGTTTTCTGAATGTATTCTTCTTAATTTCAACTTTTCATCTTTGTTATTTACACCTAAACTCAAACTCATGCTCTTCTTTTATTTTAATTTACGCTCTCTCTCTCTGCTCTTCCTTTATTTGCATGTGTTTGCATGTTTTGTTTTATTGTTTGTCTATCTGTTTATGCTAATTTTATGCAAATCTTTTTAAATTCATTTAAAATGAAAAATAAACAAATAAAAGCAATAATAAATGATTTATTATGACTTCAAAATAACAATTGCGCTCGCTAGCATAAATTTATTAAGAAAAACAATAACAAATAACGGGAAAGAATAAATTGAGAAAACAAGTGAGAATATGTATGTATGTATGTGTACACAACAGAGGTGGGCCCATAGAGAACATGATTAAAATGTGACTGTAGTTGTGAGAAGCATGTATATAACCCGGAGGAAAATTGTTAGTAATATTTTCAAGTGCACTTATTAACCCAATAATATATATATGTAATGGAAAATATAAAAAAATGTACAGTGATAAATCCATAAAGAGAGCTTATTTAACTTGACAAATATTCTTACAAAAATCGCGATCATTTCTCATTCATATAAGTGAATCCTCATTCATATAAGTGAATCCTAAGCGACATGAATCTGCTTCTTTATAAGAAGAATTTTTTAACGAACATTGTTGATGTTCGTATCCTATCCGAAGATATTCGGCCCCCGGGGGCTATGGGTGCTGACCTCTGTTGTACAGGGACACAGCGGCTTACTGCTCAATAAAATTAAGTATGATCTCAACAACAACAGTATACCTCCACTCACTCGAATGTTGAATTGGAATTTTGTTGCTGCTTTTATTATTGCCTTAGGAGGTGATAAAGGTTATCACTGGCACAGGTTCTTCATTTTCAATAATAAATAACACACACACACAGCCTTAAAAACAACAATAATAATCAAACACCAGAGTCAAAGGGAGATAGAGAGAGTGTGAGAGAGAAAAAACAAGAAATATGGCGTTTATAGCTTAACACTTAGGCACATAAATAAAATAAATAAAAGCACATCATACACTCTTATGCATACATTGTATGTATGTAGTCAGGGGATTATGTGTTTAGAAAAAATGAAAATTCAAAAACAATAATTTACCGTTTTTTATTATTCTTCCCATGTTGTTGTTCTATGAATACTCAAAACAAAAACTGTCTATATCTCTCTTTCTCTCTCCTGCCTATACTTAGTTATTCAGACACCTGATATGATGGGATTCAGTAAGCTTAAGCTTAAGACTCTTCATTTAATTTAAATTCAAGAGAAAAAAGCGAATGGTAGAGAATTTGTGGGTGTTTGCCTGCAATATCCGTTATAACGTCAAGGAATTTGTTGGTTTTTTTCGTTTTTCTTTTACTTTACATTTTTATAACATAATAAAATATTTTTCGTTTAATAAAAAAATAAATAAGAAAAAAAAACAACATATACAACATATTTAATTTACTACAAACACCTTTCAAAAATAAATACTCACAATGTACGCACTCTCTTTAGAGTTTAAATAAAATTTGAATTGAGGTTTAGAAGAGCATACAGGTTTATTAAATTAAATCTAAAAATGTATACGTATGTGTGTGTGTATGTGTATATTTAAAAGCATACGATTATACATATTGTGAACGTGTAATAAAAGTGAACGAATTTGTTTTATGTGTTCCACACAACAATAACAATAATGTGCATCAATGTTTACAGCATCTAACCTCAAAAACAAAACAATTTTTAAAGAGAATTTCAAAGTGTAAACAAAAGGAATTTGGTTAACATGGTTATATACATAATTTTCTAGCGAAAACTGATATTTTTTCTATGAGAAGTATTAAAACGTTTCAAAACTTTTTGTTTTCTTAGAACTTATAAATTTTTAATTAAATTTAAATGTATTTAAACGATTTCAAAACTATAGATAAGCAACATACACACAAAACAATAGTTTTGATCAATTTTCTAATTCACAATATTGCTTAAAACTTGCCTTCATATACGATATACAAACTCATTTAAATGGCCACCTTTATAGTTAAATGTTATTCAGCTACCTGAATTGGCAGTAATCTTAGAAATATTGAAAGAGGAAAGACGTTTTCCTGTATTCAGCTGCAATTCAGCTAGCTAAATAGTAAAGAATTTAAGATAATATGGAAATCAGAATGATTTTGGCTAATTAAGCAGGTTTAAATACAATTCAGCTTGCTGAATGGTTAAGAATCTAGGAAACACAGAAAAATAAATACATTTTTATATGAAAATCTCACTCTTCCTTTAATTCAGCTATCTCAAATATATTAAATTTAAATAATATTTAAGAAAATATCAAAATTTATGTTTAAAACACATTTGGCACCAATTCAAGTAGTTGAATTGGTATATTTCTTGCACAAAAGGTTTTGCAAACCTTACATTCTGTTAAATATCCATTTTAAGTGTACTTTAGTTGCATTATTTCTACTTTTCTTACCGTTAATAATTAATAATTTAGCATAATTAGTACCATAATTAATAAATTTGTAAACAAATTAATCCTTAAAAACGCTTAATCAGAGCGTTTTGAATTTTAAATTTTGTTAAATTATTTGCATTTCAAGCCTATTTTGGCATTTTGAGTGTTTTGTTGTATTAAAGTGAAGATTTTATGAAAATTTATGTTTAATTTCCTATTTTTCTTTCATTCTAAGCTTAATTTGTTGCATAAAAAGTATTTGTTGTTGTTGTTCTTATTGGCCACTCATATTGCCTGTGTGTGTATGTGTAATTGTATTTGCAGTCATATGCAAATCGTTTGATATTTACTTGCGTCTGTGCATGTGCATTCATTATTGTGTGCAAATATTTATTTGTTTTCTTATTCTATTGTGTTGTATAGTTATTGTTAATGCTGTATTGTTGTTGTTGCTATTATTATTATTGCAGTTATGATTTGATGCGTGAGAGATCATGTTTCCTTGTGTAATGTAACGGTTTGTTATGATTTGTTATGGTGAACTGATGAGAGCTGTAGAGCGAGAGAGCATACTATGTATGATTAGCTGTTTAATTTACAAATTGTTTAGCATACATTATGGGGCCATCATTGTATTTATTGTGTGTGTATATGAGAATTTCCTTAAAATTCAATGTGTTTTGGAGTGTGGAAGGGTAACGGTGATGATGACGGTATCTAATTTTAACAATTTTGTATTGATAATATGACATAACTAAGCCATTATTTGCTTGTAGGCTTCAATATGATATTGTTGTTGGTCATTGTTAACATAAATTAATTAGAAAATACAAGAGAAATTGATGGAGAGAGCTAGAGAGTGAGGTAATTTGTATTGTATGTGTGGCAAATTATTAATTACAATGAAATTTTAAAGGAAATCCTACAAAATGTTAAAAATAACATTAAGGAAAATTAATTTTAAACAGCCCACTCTCCTTTCCTCTTTATAATTGGTTTGGTTTTTTACTCCCACCACCAACACACACACACATAACAGGACTAAAATTAATAACTTTACAGCCAAAAACTTTGTAAGTGATTGAAACAAATTACTCTCTCTGGCTTAGATAAAATGAATGTTAGTGGTGAACAACCAGTCAGAAAAAGTCAAAAAAAAAAACAGAAAAAAACCAAAGAAAAAGCAACCAAAGGATAGCAACATAACATTTTAAAAGCCATAGAAATAATTGAATACACCACAGCCAAGGATAATAAATCAAAATTCTTCATATGAAATCTTTACAAGAAAATACTTTTCTAACAACAGCTTGAGCTCTATACCTCTATCTATCATGAACTTATTTATGAAAAGGTATCCTTTTATGGTGTTTGTGGATGTAAAGCATATGTATGTGCTCGATTTTACATTGCTGGGTAGGGAAGGGAAGTTTATAATGCTTTAAAAAAGCATACAAAACTGCCAGTTTTAATAACTCAACAATTTTTAGAAAATTAATGTTATTAATTATTATATAATTATTAATAAAAACTTCAAAAAGTACCTAAGAACTACTTTCAAAAAGTATTTGAAAAAAAAACATTCAAAGAGATTTAGAAAAGTACTTTAAAAGTGTTTTCAGAAAATACTTAAAATAGTATGTTTTTAAAAGAGAGTTCTTAATTCAAAAAGTACTTAAAAATGATCATCGAAAGGATCATTTCAAAAGCAAGCAGTACTTTAAAAATAAAAAAGTACTTTAAAAATAAAAAAGTACTTTAAAAATAAAAAAGTACTTTAAAAAGTACTTTGAAAAGTACTTTAAAAAGTACTTTAAACGGTACTTTAAAAAGTACTTTTTATAATAATTTCATTAAAAAAATACATAAAAAATACCAAAACAAAGTTAAAGTACTAAACGGGCCCCCTCTGAAACTTATAAAATCCAAAAACACTTTAATTTTCTCTCTTTTTCCCTCTCAGTATTTAATTAAATTCCTAAACTAACGTCTATATGTAGGAGTTGAACTGCAAAAATCTAACTGTATTTAAGTGCTTATAAATTGCTAAAGCAGCAGCAATAGCAGCAGCAACAACAACAAAGAAAAAAACGAGTCTTAAAACCATAAATAAAAACCAGAAAAATTAATTATTTACTCTACACACCATGAACATCATTTACAGGTGTTTGGTTTTAACATTTATTATATACACACACACTGTTAAAGTTCTAAGCTCTCTCACTTACTCGTTCTTTCATTCTTGCTCTCTCTTTAACTGTATTTCTTGTAGATTTGTTATTATAACTCTTTAATAACAAGCACTACCAAACTAACCAACTAAAACATCAGTATGAACAAAAGAGGAAAGTTCCTCTCTCTCTGCTTCTCTCTTCATCCTGCTTTTGCTGGTTGTATTTGTTGTAGCTATTCATGGTTTATGTACCATTTATTTCAATCCATAGACCGTTATAGACTCTCAAAACCACTCCAAAACAGGTTTTGTTAATATCGTAACTAAATGACAAAGACATGAAAGAGAAAAGCAAGAATGAAAAAAAAAATTAATGTAGGAGTTAAACTTGTATTAAGGCAAGCACAAAAAAAGAAGGGAGGCCACCAGCAGCAGGATTTAAACCTTTAGTCCCTTTAACTATAACCCAAATATTAAAAAAAAAATCGTTTTTCTTACGTTTTACCTACCAACACAACTAAAATCCTTTTTAACCTTTGAAATGTCGTATTTCAAATATTTTTTCCTGTGTTTAGCATACTTTTAGTCTGCATAAAATATTTATGAAATAAAACAGCTTCTATGTATATGCTGTACGACTGTATGATGACATTTATGAAAATGGCAAAAAAATAAATAAATTTTACCACAAATATAAGCGAAATTATATTGCATTAATGAAAATTGACTTATGAAATACATATACCCGGTTTATTTCGTCAATGTGATAGAAAAAAGTACATTTTTTGTCTGTAAAAATATCAGTGTAGGTAAAATACAATTTATAATGAGAAAAAAGAATTGAAAATTATAATAAAATTTTGTTTTTGTTAAAAATTTCATTAAATTAATGGTTTATTTAGAGATTTTTGATGCCAATGTTGACATACTTTTAGGTTTTTATGTCAAACAAAGCATACTTAAAGGCTAATGAAAAAAATTACTTTTTGATATAAAAGTAAATATTTGTATAAATTAAATTAAATAATATTATTTTTTCAATAAGGAATTAA
Source organism: Sarcophaga rosellei (assembly GCA_930367235.1). Taxonomy (NCBI): domain Eukaryota; kingdom Metazoa; phylum Arthropoda; class Insecta; order Diptera; family Sarcophagidae; genus Sarcophaga; species Sarcophaga rosellei. The sequence continues at coordinate 4,192,561 of OV884020.1, read as the reverse complement.
AAATTAGGCGAAGTTTTATTAAAATAAAACATTATTAAAGAAATTTTTAAAGTGAAATAATGAAAAAATTATAAACAATCGTTAAAAAAAATAGTTTTGTAACTTTGTGTATTTAATTTTTCTTTTATTTATTTGTTCATAATTTATTAATAATTTAAATAGAAATGATCATTTTCTAAGTAAAATTTCTTAAAAAAGTTATTTAATTTTAAACTAAATAAATAACAAATGACAACACTTAAAACAAAACTTTTGAAAAAAAGAATTTAAAAAAAATTGTAAACAAACAAAGACAAACTTAATGATAATCAAAATAATATCACAAGAGAGAGAGAGAGAGAGAGAGAGAGTCAAAACCTTATATTTATGAGTGTATAATAAACATACCAAAAAATACATACGTGAGAGATCATGCCCTTGCATGTATAACTAACTGTCTTGTATTTGTATAAACAGAGAGTGTGAGTGTATTTTATTTGTATGTATTTACATTTACAAAAACTAGGCGAAACAACAAAATTGCGAATAACATGTCATTTATTATGTAAATAGAGAGTACGAGAGAACGCATTATTTATTTTTTGTTTTGTTTGTTTCTGTTTTTTTTATACCTCATGGCATGGCCAAGCAACACAATAATTTATTTTGAAAAAAAAAGAAAAGCAAAGATCTCCTTTACAAGATTCACAACAATAACAATGACTTTTTCATTTTGGTAAACAGAGAGTAAGAGAAAGGCAAATACAAATTCTAAAAAAGTAACAATGCATGTATAAATAAAAATCAGCATGAGAGATCATCGGTTGTTATAAAAACGAGATTGAAACAGTCGTTATAATTTATTTGCATACACAGGATAAGAGAGAACTCCTTTTAGAAAAGGAATTCATACCGAAAGTCCCAAAGTAAACCGAGACTAGTGAGAACACCTACATATACATAGGTATTGAAAAAAGGAAAACAAATTAATGTGTTGTTTGAACCTAACCTTAAAATAAATTAAAATAATTTATAAATAGAGAGAGAGAGAGAGAGAGAAAAAGTGACAGAAAGAGAGAGAGGGAAGCGTTTAATGAAACTACAAGGATTATGAATAATCGTATCAATTCATAATAGAAAGGTATTTGTTTAGAAGTAAAAGAAAGAAAAAGAGAGAGAGAGAGAACGTATACTTACTCAAACATAAATTTGAGTAGAAAAAATAAAAACAAAATTTAATGCGATTGTAACATCCCGTTAGAAAGCAAGTAATTTTTTTGGCAAATAAATATACAAGATGAGAGGACTTCTTTAGGGAGAAGAATTCACACAGAGAATCATCACATCACAAAGATCACACTCAGAAAGAGTATTGACTCAATCACTTATATAAATACAACATTAAAACACAAAGCGTTTATTTTCTTATGTATGTATGTATGTTGTATACAAACTTACCTGATTTTTTATTGTGTTTTATTAATGCTTGTGATGTGAAACGACATGAATGATCATGACAGTTTAAAATGTAATTTAATTTAAATTTTTTTTCTTTTACGTTGACTTAACCAAGCAGTAAATTTTTAAATGAAAAATCATTGTTTTTTTCTTCTAAAGAGTATATGATTTATTGTTATTGTTTTGTGTTTCTAAAATGGGTAACACATATTTCACTTTCCTCTAAACATACTTACCTACATAGCTACATATGTACATACGTACATACTCGTATATGAATATATAAGTGTACATACCTACATAGCTACATATGTACATACGTACATACTCGTATATGAATATATAAGTGTACATATATACAAAAAAGAAGAAAATTATGTATGTATGTGTAAAAACAAAATAAATTTCCGTTTGTTTATTAAGTTTTACGCAATTTTTACAATATTTCACAATATATTTCACCTGTAACACCTTTGGAATTTCCTTTAGAATTTTATTATTACTTGAAGCCTGTTGGCCTCAGAGATGAGGGCGACGCGCTACCCACATTACACATACACTATCAACATTCCTGAAAACAAAAAAACCTTTAAATAAAATGAACATTTTAAAATACATACATACATACATATATACCGAGGAATGGAATGAAATGGTTGCTCTCTTTTCTTTCTTTTTTGTTTCTTCTTTTGACACACATGGCTGCTTTACTTTATACCCGTTACATACATGCATATGTATGTGTTATAGGAAATGTTTAATCCATATGTTAAAGCAAGAACATGAAAACAAAAGCCAGCAGCCTATACGCATACATACATACATACATTTGCAAACACTAGAGTACGGTTTTACAATAAAACAACAAACAAGGCAAAGCAACAAAAACAAAAAAAGAAGAAGAACCCAAAATAACCACATCAATGATACACACGTTCATATAACCCAAGGGATGAGAGTGATTTGTAGAGGGAGAGAAAAAGTGGTAGAGCATGCTTTGAGCTTGACTACAAACAACAACTATAAATGAACAGCAACAACAACAACTAGTATATTTTTCTCTTATTTTTTGTTTGTTTGTTTGGTTAGGGATTTTTATTCATTTCCGCGTAAGTATTATTGCGTAGGTAAGTAGGAGTAAACGTTTGTATGGGTTTGTGTGTGTGTGAAATTGCACGGAAGGAATTTATTATTATGAGATTACGTTCCATCATATGAAAACCAACGATGACGACAACATGAGCATCGTGATGAACAAAGAGAAAAGAAACTTTTTTAAAACATTTTTTTTTTTGCCCACATTTGCAAGTGTCTGCCTACTACATACAACTACATATATATGTGTATGTGTATGCGTTTTTTGCCAAAGAAAAACATGAGCAGGAATTCTTGTTTTTCCTCATATTCACCTGTTTGTAGAGAATTTAAAAAAATTGTTTTCTAACGGTATTCTAAAAAACATTTTTTTTTTATCATCCACTGTACTATAATACTTGAGTTTGTTTTTCGTTTTTTTGCCCGTTAGTTAGTGTTTGGTTCGCTCTCTTGGAAAATCGTTTTTTTGCTTATACGGTAAACAGTGTTGCTGTGTTGTTGTCTTGTGTTGTATTTTTGTTTAAAGTAACGTATGTTTTCTATTAAAGTTTGAAATGAAAAGAAATTTTTTTTGCTGTGCTCCAAAAAAAGCAACAAAAACACAAGCACAGTTGAATAAAAAGTTTCCGTTTTTATTTTATTACATCAAGTACGGGAAAATGAAATGTAAAAACAAATGCTTGTACAAATCTCATGTAAATTTTATTGCTCAGAAAATTGTATTACAAAATAAAATAAAATAAAAGTGTATAAAGAAAGAAGAAGAAAAATCATTTGAAGTTTTCTAAGAAATGTAATGAAAAAAATTACGTGTTGTTGAAATAAAAATTAAATTAAATTCACATAAAATTCAAAATTATTTATGTAAATCTGTTGAAAAATGCTTCTATTTTATAAACCATTACTAAAATACTGCACCATGTAAGAAAATAATTTCTTTTTATTCAGATATCCATTTAATGGCTTCAAAAGCACCGATCTGGCAAGACTATTTGTTGTTAAATATCGGTCTTCTGATCTAAAAGGGTAGTTTTTCGCTCATAAGCACCGTTAAAGACGGAGCTATGAGCCACATACCATTTTTTTTTAAGTGAACTGAACTAACTTTGAAATTGTTTTTATATGAAAAAAAAACTGTTTTTCTTTCATTATTTCTTATTATTCCAACAATTCAGCTGACCCTTGTTATTTAACCATGAGTGTTCATAGATTGAAACCATATTTAATATGTTAAACTTTTTTAATCTTTTATTGCTTTAATTATGATAATGATTATGGTTGGTGATGATGGAGATTTATTTCCATAATTTTAATTGCATTCTATTTAAAATTTTTCCTGTGCTGTCTGTCTTTTTGTCCGTCCGTCTGGTTGACTGCATAATAATTATTGTTTAAATATAAACACATATTTAGTGTTTAAATATTCATTTTACATTTTAGAATACGATTATTTTTAATTAAATTACTGTAAATTATCTCTCTCTTATCAATGAGTATGTGTGTAAGCATTGTTACACACACACATGTGTTTGAATAATCCTTAAAGTATGCTTTATAAAATAGATTAAGCCATACTGATGATAGTCTTTAATAATTTAAAATTTAATTTTAAAAGTCAGTGCGTTTAAGGACATGTTCTTAGGGGCTGGGGGTGGAGAAATTATTAAAACTTTCCTTAACTAATTTCATTTTGTGCTGTAAATGTCTATGTCCCCTTGTTTGTCTATTAATTTCCATTTCAATTACACAGTAAAACAGCAAGAACAACAAGAACAGAAGGAAAAGAAAACTTTTCCTTTAACAATGGCTGTCATTGACTTTAAAAGACTCAAAATTGAAGCATATTTTTGGGCAAAACTTTGATTTTATTACGCTCACTTTATAGGGTACGTGTATGGTGAAGGTGTATTTTATTTTAATTTTGCAATTCAGCTAGCTGAATAGGTACTAAAATAAAAATTTAATGAGTTTAAAGCTTTATTATCACATAAATACAAGAAATCATGTAATTCAGCTTGCTGAATTTGAAGGAAATTGAATTTTCAATGAAAAGCCAATGTTGTTTTCCTATAACATGTATTTCTATACAATTCAGCTAGCTGAATTACGGTAAAATAAGGGCTTATATCATTTATTTTGACTCCTATAAAGGTACTCTTACAAATTAGTTAGCTGGATTGTAATTATTTACAGAATTTCTGTCCTGATTCTAATCCAAGGGCATCAATTCCTTTAATTCAGTTAGAGGCATGTGCGAAAAATGATATTTTAATAAAAATTTTATTAAGAAATAATGAATTACTATATTTTAAAGTAATTCAGTTAGCTGAATTGCCGCCAGGGTACATGACATTATTTCTTAATTCTTAATATCGAACCACCCTATTGGTCTTATACTAGCAAAGTTTTGTGAATAGAAATTATCATAATTAAATTAAGATGCCACCATGCCAGCCACGCACCACACACAACAGTAGGTAATCGTCATAATTTTGTATGTTTTCTAAATAACCTTAAAACAAATAATTTTCAAGCAAAAATAACAACGATAACAACAATGAATGAAAAATAACAACGATGTGCTGAAATTACCATAAAAATCAAACGCATTTTTACCCATGACAAGAGAGAGAGAGAGGGGGAAAGACTAGATTAAAATTCAAAATCTCCACCACAATCACCAACCATATCGAACTCCAACAATCACTACTACCCACTATAAAACCATTTAATTCCCCTCTTATAAACCCTGCAACCAGCCAAAAATTATTTCTCTCTGGCGTTGTATGACATCAATAATTTGTATTTGCAGCAGCGTTTCTCTTTCGTTTTTTTTTGTGTGTGGTTGGGTACTGACTATAACGACCATTTGTGTGTTTGTAAGAGCAACGGAAAGCTATATTAGGTGGGGAAATAGAGAATTTTTTTTGATTGTGGTGGATTATTTTTATTGCTTGAATGGAGCGAATTAAATTCTTTAAAACAAATCCATTTTAATGTCACCAACACATAATCATTATTTAGCACATTAAAATTCTATTCTATTGTGGGGGGCACAGAGGAAAAGAAATTCATTTAAAATATTTGAAATTTATAGAATAATTTCCCATCTTAGATTGCTGACTTAAATGATTGTGGTTTATGATTGTTTAAACAATGATCTAATTAAAAAATTTCTTTGAAAATCTGTTCTTCAGCTAGCTGAATATTGGTTAAAACAAGTTGGTCAGTGTTTAATATTGCTATGTTTGTGAAAAACCGGTAATTCAGCTAGCTGAATTGTTAAATTAAGGCCTAACTTAGAGATTGTAGTATTTTATAAAACGAATGTGGAAAAACTTTTATTCATCAAGCTGAATTTGGGTTTTTGAGAATATTTAATAATTTAAGGCTAAAATTTTGTGACTTATGAAGGAAATTTTGAATTCATCTAGCTGAATTATGAAATTAAAGCCTATTTTAATAGCTGTAGTAGTTTATAAGAGAAATTATGCTTCAATACTTTTATTCAGCTGGCTGAATTGAAGTGTTTTTCTTTAAATTCAATTTGGTTTCTGTTCTTTGTATTTAAAAATTTTATTGCTAACAGAGCGCCATAAAGACGTTACTATTTTTCTTACCAATATTTGCTTAATAGCCAACCCAACTTGTCCACCACCCACTTAACCATTCAGTTGCTAGTGTTGACTTTTACAATCATTGCCTGATAAACAGCTTAAACAGCTGACAGTTTTCTAATGAAAAATAAGGTTTCAACGAAAGCTTATCAATTCGGAGAGATGAGTGAGTATGTGTGTGTGTGTGAGTGCGTTTGTCAGGGTAACAGGGTGTAAGTGACAATAAAAAAAAAGGAAAATTCCTTTAATATAAAAATCTAATATTTGCATACTATTATTAAAAGAAATATTCAACAGAAGAATGAAAGAAGAAACAAAATGTTCTTTGGATGTATAGTAAGGGTTTTTATGTATGTAAGAGTAGCAACACTTACACGGAAAGGGGCACACAGCACAGTAGCAGGGTTGTTTTTCTTTTTTTTTACTTGCTTGTGCCTGCGTATAGGAGTATAAGTGTATCACAGTATTGAAATGTATTTTGTATGTGTCTGATTCTGACTCGGAATTGATGTTTAGCATGTGCCTTCTCAATATTCTATTAAATATTATTGTTGTAATCCTGTTACAGTTTCTCTAAAGCCAACTCACACTCTGTGAATCTCTCTCGCTTTCCCTCTACCTTTCCGTTGTTAACTGTACAATTCTCTGATCCACTTCTTGATATTGTTGTTTATTATACAGCAGCAGCAGCATTAGCATCAGCATCAGCTTCAGCTACGAAACAGTTGGAATTTTTTTATTTCTTTCCTTATTTCGTCTACATACTTCTCTCACAACCATTATGCTCTTGGGTAAGTGTGTGCGTTTATGTGTGTATGTGTTTATAAATAATTATGAGATTTTGTGTGCGTGCATGCTTATGTTTGATGAGTAGAGCACAGTAACAACAGAGTATATTTTGAAATTGTGTCAATCCACTGTAGTATTGCAGTGTTTGTGTATAAATTTGCTGATTTTGGTACTTTTTTTTATAGACTTTAAGGCGTCCATGTGCTTGTTATAATGTGATGAAGAAAGAGCTAACGAGTGTGTGTGTCTATGGGTGGTGTTGCCATAATGTCAATACTAAACTGTGTCTGTCTGCATATTTTTTGTTATTTTAACACGAAATTAAAGCCCAACTGTCTTACCGAATTATTGTCTCTTCATTTTATTATTATTAAACCTTCAGAAATTTTATTAACGCTTAAATATTTACAGTGGCGAGCAAAAGTGTATTCATGTTGGCAGATTCCGCCTTTTAACCCCTATAAAATCTTTAACGAATGGGAACGCAAGATGAATGTTTCAGGGTTGATTACTTGCTTATTATATTACATATTTAAGTTAAAAAATTAAAAGAAATTATATACCATACGTCAAGAATATAAATAAATTAATAATAACTCAATTCGAACACTTTTGCACGTATATTCAAAAACCTTAATATTAAGCGATTTTTAATACTTTGTTCACATTCCTTTGTTCATTTTTATATTTTTAATGCGCTTTGACATACTCTCCACCAATTTCTGTATAATTTCATCTGGGATTTTGTTCCGCTCCTCTTGTACTCTTTGCCAGAGTTCATCCATGTTCGTTGGTGCTCTTTCATACACGGCCAGTCTTCTTTTTAAAAGAGCCCACAAATTTTCTATAGGATTGAGATCCGGGCTTTGTGCTGGCCATTTAGGTAATTTAAATTTGTGGTTAGACAACCAATTTCTAACAATTCTGGAGGTATGTTTAAGATCTCCATCTTGTTAAAAGTGTATCTCCTCCTCGGGATATGCACTTTTGTCCACATATTCTGGCAAATTAGCCTGAAGAATATTGAGATAATCTTCCTTTTTCATTATACCTTCTGTCTTAACCAGTGGACCAACGTTCCACCAAGTAAAACATCCCCACACCATCAAACTTCCCCCGCCATATTTTACTGTTTGCTTTACATGATGTCTTTGAACATGTTCATGTGGGTAATATTCTTTCCCATCTGATTGGAAACGGTTAATTTTAGTTTCATAAGACCAAACCACACGTTTCCAATCCTCTGCTGTCCAGTTTTCGTAAAAAAATTTATTGACGTTTTACTAGACAAAATACCAACATGAATACACTTTTGCTCGCCACTGTATTTTATTAAGTGGAAATTTCTTATTATTTAAGCCTAGAAAAGATGGCAGTGAATTATTAAGAATTGGGTTTTTCTACAAGAAATAAAAAAAATAAAGGAAAATTTTAAATACCATAAAATTTAGTGATCCCAGGAAAATTGCTGCAAATAAAATAAAAATAAATTAAATTTACGCTATTCAGCTAGCTATTCATTAAAAAATATTAATTTTTTATTCTTAAATTTTGGAAAAATGATTTTTAAAAAATTTAATGAATGTTCTATTTAAAGCCAAAAAAATTTACATTCAGCTAGCTGAATATTATTATTTTGGAAATATTTAAAAATTTTTTAAATGATAATTGTTCGATTCTATCAATTTGTTATATTCAGCTAGCTGAATTTAATTAATTAATTTTTAAATCAAACTATTCAGCTAGCTGAATTGCATAACTTAAAAAAATTTCGATTTTATAACTAAAAACTATTAGATTCTATCGTTTTGTTATATTCTAGTAACTGAATTATACGCTTTTAATAAATTTTTAATTTTCATGGCAAATATTTATATATTTATAGTTGCTTAAAATATAAATTCAGCTAGCTGAATTGCATATTTAAACGGTATTTAATACTTTTCAAAAGAAATTATATTAATTTGCATAAAATTTTGCATATTCAGCTGACTGAATATAAAATATAAGCATTTTAGTTTAAATAAAATTAAGAAAACTTTATTATTTTTCAATTTTATTCACGAATTTATTTTGTTTTCTATTTTTAGATTTAATCCGACAAAAAATGTAAGTACATACATATTTCCATAAAAATTTGTAAAATTTCATACTTTGTGTTTGTGTTGTAATAATTTTAACAAAGGGTGTAAATGTAAAATAAACTCAAGACCACAATAGTTGGTTTTGGTGTTGTGGCTTGAGAAAAATTGTGTATAATACAACAAAAATTTTACCACTAAAATCCTTAAAAATAAGGATTTTTATAAAAACAACTTTAGCAAGTGTGGCTAGACAAACAAATCATTGAGTAAATTATTAACAAGCTTAATGTCTAGTCGATATAACATATTCTCTCTGTTTCTCTCTCTCTCACCTCAGTAATAATGTAAAACCTCACTCTGTTTTGCAACTGCATAACATTAAGAGTGTAGGTAGCTTTGTTTTGTGAAGAGAGAGAGATTTTAATCTTTAAAGAAAATTAAAAATTGTAACAGAAAATTATACACACACACATACACCTAGACTTGTATTGTATAACCACAACAACAGAAGTATTTCTTGATGTGTTTGCATGTTAACATTCCATTTGTTTCCATTTTTTTTTTTTTTTTTGCTTACTTATAACTGTAGCATGTAAACAAAACGAGATAGAGTTGGAGAGAGAGAGAGAGAGAAAAAAGGATTTTTTTCTGTTGCTATTTTAAATAATTTTCCGGTTGTCGTTGTTACTTGACTTGTCACTCACTCACTCACTCACAATCTACTGTTTCACATCTTAGATGAGAAGAACACATGAGAGTGTATTTTATAGGGAAAACAAATAAAAATAAAGAGAACAACAGTTATACTCGACTCAACTCTATTTGCTAAGCAAACTTAGGCACACACAAACTCACATATTCCGTTACACCTACATATACAGGCATGCATGCACGTATTTTTATGAACAAAACGAAAAAAACAGGCACTTAAACATGTTATACGTACATCCATACTTACGTACACATGTTTGTATGTGGAGACATGCATAGCTTAAATGTATATGATCGAGTGTGTGTGTAAATATAACATGTTATAGTTATTTTTAGTTTCTTTTTTTCTGTCTTCTTTCTAAATATTTCTTTTTTCCTGTCGTTGTTGTTTCTTTCATTTTAATATCCTTTTTATTTCCGTTCCGTTATATTTTCTCTTTTTTTGCTTGTTAGCAAAGGTATGGATACGAAAATACGTGTCTGTGTGTGTGTGTCCGTGTCCGTATGTATGTCTGTGTTTAAATGCTTCGTTATAAGTGTGTTGTTTAATAGTGGAACCATTTAAAGAAAAACAAATTTCCCTCCTACAGTCAGTCACACAAAAAAAAGCCACTACAATCAAGTATTTTTGCAAAAAAAATAAAAAAGGAAAGAAAATTCATATGAAAAGAAATCCATTTTTTTTAAATGCAAAAGGCAAGCAACAATAATATTTTGAATGAATGAAAAATGTATACTTAACTCGATAGAAAAACTGAAGATAACGTGGGTAGATTTAAAAATTAAAAAAATAGAAATTTTGTTTTATTAATGTGGCAACTCTGAGCCTCAATGCGTACGTTGCAGCGTTGTTCTCGGACTCGACGGAGGAATGGATGTCATGGATCTAAGAGCAATAAGACTGTATTGTTGTGCCCTTATTTAGAGAGACAATATTTCGGCAGATGAGGATTAATCTTTTAAATGCTTTGTATATCCAATGCCGAACATGGGGTGTGAGACTCCGTTTCATTGATTTTATAAAGTCATGGGTTTTCAGTTGCTGAATTGGTGTCTGCTCGTGCTGAATATATTCTTTCTTTAGATTTATTTTTAGTTTCTGCTGAATAGACCCACGTTCCTATGTCCGACACCAGGTAATTGCGTGCCGTAAAATGGTCTGTCTTGGTTTTTTTATGTTTTTATGAGGAAATAACTTTTGCCACCACCCCTTAACTCTCAATACCACCACAGCGTATGTTTTAATCAAAAACACTATAAATGATCCATCCATTCACGTTTCTTTCGTGTGTGTGCATGTGTGTGTGTAGGGTACACTCTTTGTGTGGTGGGTAAATGGTTGTGGATTTCTTGTTTACGTTTTTGTTATTGTTTTCATAGGGAATGTATGTATATTGTTCATGCATGGGGTTTACCTTAAACACATGCAATGTTGTTGGTTAAACGAGGGAATACTTATACTCACACTCATACACATATGTACATGCATGCATGCATGCATGCATAAGGTAATGTAATGTTAAACCTTTTGTAGTTATTGTGGTTGTAGTTTTAACCCTGACTCTCAAACCATATGAAAATAATTTCCTCAGGTTAACAAAGAACCCACACACCCACCTCTCTCCCTATCTCTCTCTATCACTCCCCCTTTTTTTTTTTTTTGTTAAACATTATTTACGTGGTGTATACAAATTACATTTGATTGCATGAGTTTAGAGCAAGTAGAAATTATAAAAATAGAGTGACTATTGTTAACAGTGAGAGAGAGTGGGAGTGTAGATGTCTGCTTGTATTTAATAATACACAATACAGTTGCATGTTGTGTTGTTGTTACATTGTATTCACTGTAGCGGGTACTTAATCAAAATCTCTCTGTGTGTGGAGACTAACTAAAGTAATGAGAATTTATTGGTTTTTATAGTAACGGTTGCTATTTCAATACAGTGATGGAGAAAATTAAAGTTACACTTAAAGTTAAAAGAGATTCATTGTGATATTTGTTTAGTAAAGTAACTGAATACAGGAAAGCCGTCGTAGGTAGTGAGTTGTCTAATAAGACGTTAGTTCGAGGTTGAAATCCTAGTGCAGACAAATCGAATAAAACGAAATATGAAAAAGAAAATATTTCTTTCGACGACTTCCTCTCAGCACTCTTTCTAGGAATAAAAAGTTTCTCAAAAATCTGTAGTTCAGACTGCTGCAATATCAAGACTTCTACAATATCAAGAATTCTGCAATAGCAAGACTGCAGCAATGACATGACTTCTTCAATAGCAAGACTGCTGCAATAGCATGACTGCTGCAATAGCATAAATGCTGCAATAGCAATATCTACAGTAGTAGGACTGATCGTAGACATATTTGTAGTCGAGATGGTTTCTTATAAGGAAAGTTTAATCCCTGGGTTGGATACTAAACTGTGCTATAATAAGTTAGATCTTCTCCTTAAAGGACAGTAATCAATATAATCTAATGTAATGCAGCTTAAGATACGTTTACTTTTAGAAGGTACTGTAACTAAAGAGTGAAATAGCGAAAAAGACTTTTTATAAAAGCTTATCCCGTAATTAACTTTCATCAACTGATTACTAAACTGTAGGGAGAGAGTTAGTAAGAGCGACAGAGAGACAAAGAAAGACTGAGAATGCGATTGAGTTCGACTGCCTTTGCTGAATATTTTGTTTGATCTTGTTTTTTCCATCTCTTCGTCTTTCATTCTTTTTTTCGCCTGCTGTCAGCCTGTGTTGGCGCTGGTATTTTTTTTCTCTCGTTTGGCACAATCATTAGCATTGATTGAGTACTCCCGTGTGTATGTGTGGTATAATGGGTGTGTTATTCCTGCCGTTGTTGTTGTTATGCTCAACTAAAAAATAAAACTGTTCTTTATTAATTTTTTATATTAAAAATTAAATTTATTATATCATCATATGTATGTATGTACGTTGAATGTACATACATAGTTTTTCTCTCTGAAGTTTTATTTTCTTTTGCTGTTTACCTGGAAATTTTTTACTGTCATTATTTGGTCACAGACCTCTTTGAGCAATTAACTTTATATAACGGTACAACATGCAAAAAAAAGGCAAAATGAAAAGCTTTTTAAATGTTAACTTTATAACTAAAGCTTAAGGTATATACATACATATGTATGTATGCATGTATGTGTGTATGTTTGTAAGTGTATAAAGTAATTACATTACTAGGGGAATCAAATGATATGAAATTTTCTTTCCATTCAATTCTAATGAAAAGCATTAAATTGGATTTGATTTTGTAGTTAAATTGAAATTTTTAAATTCAAAAATATTTTCTTTCGACTTTTATTAAGTGGATTAGGTTATGAAAATTTAATGTATTCAGCCAGCTGAATATAAAGTATTCTTTATAAAATATTGAAATTTTCAAGTTTTTTATTTAAATCTTAGAAAACAATTAATTTAGCTAGCTGAATATAGGGGTTTTTGTTATTAATGTTAGTTTTAATGTGGCTTTGGTTTCCTTTTCTTTTTTTTCTACTATTCAGCTAGCTGAATATAGCTTTAAAGTGATTTTTACGCAAATATGAAAACTAAAAACTGCTGAATACAAATGTAGCTAAGGAAAAGCTTATTAAACCTTGTGTAATGGTTATAATTTTCACAATTCAGCTAACTGAATAAAAGATTTTTTACATTTTTATTGATTTCGATAAGGTTTTGTTATATTTCCTAACAAACATTTATGGGTTTTACGACTTTTCTGCTATTCAGCAAGCTGAATATAGGTTAAAAGTGTTAATCTCTGCATATTTTAAGAAAATTAAGAAAATATATTAAAATCAGCTAGCTGAATACAAATTCAGCCTGGGAAAACTTTATTAAATTAAATTTTTCAAATTCAGCAAGCTAAATAAGGGGTTTTGTTTCACTTTAATACGTTTTTATAACACATTGTTACTTCTATTGAAAAATTTGTATTTTTTTTGGATTATCTCTGCTATTCAGCTAGCTGAATAAGGGTTAAAATCAATTTCTTTTTTGTATATTTTACGAAGTTAATTATTTAATTGCTTATTATTTTTTATTATATAAAGCTAAAGGATTTAAATTTTTTTATGGTGGGTTTTAAAATAATTTTTTCAATTTATTTAATGACAAAAAATGCGTATACATGTTAACATATTTTAAAACAAAGTGATTTGTTTTTTGTATTTGTATTTGTTAAAGTTAAAGTTTTTGTTGTAGCTGTTGTTAGCTATAGGGACAAAAAATAATGAAAGAATAATGCCAATGCAAATAAAATTTAAATGAATTATGCAAATATGACACACGAGAAAAAAAACTCGTATATAAAAAATAAATAATTAAATTCCGTATAATATTGATTAAAACTAATAATTATTACAGTGAAAGACGACAACAAAAGCAAAGAAAAAAAAACTAGTGGTTAAATGCTATTTAACTAATGAGTGAAATTTTTGCTAAAATCATGGCTCATTTAACAAATTAATGACATTGTTTTCGCAACTGAAAAATACACTCCCTTGAAATCATTATTCATTATAATAAAAACCATAACAAACTGAAAACAAAAACAAAAAAGAAAAAGAAAATAAACTGCAGTAAATAATTTAAAATAATTTAGCCACAGAGTAGTACAACGAAATGGTCATTTGGAAAGCGCGAACAAAAAAATCCAATTAAGCAGAAAAATAAGCATTTAAACACCCCTTAAAAGAACTTGAGCCACATGGCAACACCCAAACCAAAACAATACAAGGCTTGTATAACGGTCTTATTAAAGCAGCCAATAACTCCCACTACCACTACTACTCTTGTCTCTGTGTCTTTAATTTAAAGTAACAACAACAACTAGCAATTCTCTCAATCATTATTTTCTCTTTCACTCCCTTTGTGTGTTTACTGTACACGAATATTAAGCAATACAATGTGTGCATAGATAGCAATGCATGTGTGTGTATTGGTAAGTGTTATTCACAATGTAATGCATTTTGTTCTTGGCTTTTATTTTTTTCTTAATCTATTATTTGTAAACAGAAACACATACACAGACACAAAAAACTACACTCTGTAGTATGTTTTTTATTTCTGTTACTGCTCCTCTGACATGTCATTTGTATAGTGTGTTGTCCACTTACTTTGTTTTTGTTTTTGTTTTATCGCTCTTATACGTGTATATGTATGTGTATTTTTTTTTTTGTTATTTTATGGTCATTTGGTTGGCAACTTTATTCATTCATATTGAACATCGAATTGACAGCAAATTTTTTTTTATGATAAAAACAAAAAAACACAAAAAATATCAGCTTTTGTTATTAAACAAAAGCTATTTTTTAAATCTTTTTGTTTTTAGGAAAAGATTTTCTATTATTTTATTGTATAAAAATTTTTACAGCTTTGTTTAGGATTTATTTCAGAAACACTTTGTTAATACCAGAAATGTGTTAAAGAGGGTTTCAAATCCTATGAATAACAAATAAAATTGTTGGAATTTCTACATTTATACAATTTTCTTAAAATATTTGGAGCGAAATATAAATTCGTTTAAATTTTATTAAACAATATATTTTAACGTTAAAAAAAATTGTTAAAATGTGTATTCAGCCAGCTGAATTAGCTATTCAACGAAATTTTATAGAAAAATATTCCCTTGTAAGCTAGAAAAAGTTTTAGAACGTGTACCCAGCTAGCTGAATTTGCGATACAGTTACATTTTACTAAAGAATATACAGTTCTAAATTCACATACATACTACATACATAGTTGGTCATTACAACCCTCAGGATTACGGCCTAGCTTCTCGCACCACACATGTTGTATGTGTTAATTTTATACATAAGTGGCGCGACCTACAGTTTAAAGTCGACTCCGAACAACAGATTCGGCAATTTTAATTACGCTCAGAGGTTTTTGCCAGAAATCTGCTGAGAGAAAGTCGCTGAGGAAATATTTTTTCATATTCCGTTTTGATGTTTGACCTGGGGTTTGAACCGTAGCCTTACGTCTAATAAGCCAACACACTACCCACTATACTACTGCGACTTCAATTATAAATTCAGAGATTCTAAAAAAACTTAAAGTAAGCCTTATGAAATCCGTAAAGCTCGCTGATTTTCCTATCCAGCTAATTCGTAATTAAGAAAATACAATTTTAAATTGAAAATATTACTGCTGAATTTCCCATTTAGCTAAATTTTATTAATAAAAATTCTACAGTAAGTTGGAAAATGTGTTCAAATGGATATTCAGCTAGCTGAATAGAATTGTATATAGTGGTTTTGATTTATAAAGCAAAACTTTATGAAAATTCTTATAAAATTTCTCTATTCAGCTTGCTGAATAGAACTAAATATAGAAGTTCGTATAAAATTTGTTTATTCAGCTAAATTAAAAATACTAAAGAAAAACATATTTATGTGATTTTACACTAATTCAGCTAGCTGAATAAAGTCAAATACAGTTCTTTTGTTTATAAAGGATAAATTTATGAAACTCCTTGTAAAATTTCTCTACACAGCTAGCTGAATATAATAAAAGAGTATCCCTATTCCCATAGTAATATTGTTTTCATCATTCGTTTATGCTTTGTTTACATAAGATTTTTCACATTGTTTCCCTGTCGCTGTCTCACGCTCTCCCTTTCTCTCTATTTACCATTGCATTGAACAGACACAATGTCAATGGCCCAAAGTAGTAGAATTCAGGCAACAACAACAGAATATAGGATTTTTTTCTCTCTATATTTTATTACAACAAAATTTTTGCTTGCTGTGTTGTTTCTGCTGTTGTTGTTGTTGTAGTTTCTAATACCCAACAACAAAGGCAGCAATAGGAGCAACAATATTTGCTTTCATCATAAAATAAGTGACGTAAAGAATGGCTTGCTCGTGCCATAAATACTTACGACTGTGTGCCTGGCCTGTGTGCCTCTGCTGGCTAGCTTTACTGAGGATGGTCTTTTTCAACAAAAATGCAAACAAACACCGACAGCAACAAATATTTTTGCATATACAATGGTAAACACACATACGTGTACATACACTAATACATTTATGTTGTGTACTCTCTCTCTCTGTCTTATAAAAAGAATGTTGTGTATGTGTGCTGTACACACAGTTATATGTATATGATGAGCGAATTTGTTGACCGGTTTTATGTTTGTTTGCAATAATAACAGAGAGGGGGACTCTCTCAATGAAATACTCTTTCTTAGCATGTTTTGTTGTTGTTATTATTGTGGCAAATTTTTAGGGGTTGTATCAGACTTTACCGTTGGCAGTAATAGTTGTTGTTGTTGTTGTTGTTGCCTCTCATATTTATTTCATTATTTTTTTCAGCCTGACTACCCATACAAGAGTTTATGGACTTCAATTGCCGCTTTTGGCCAGACAAAAGCAAAACAAAAAAAAAACAGAAAATTTAAATTTCAAAGCAAATTCCTATTATAGGTGTAGTAAGGCTTATATTTTCCCCCCAGTTTTCCTTTATTAAGCCCAGTTTTGTTGCCATTATTTTAGAAAAAAAAATGTGAAATTTTTTTCAGATTTTTCTCTTAAAAAATTTGTGATTTTTAACCTTTTGTTTGCTTTTTCTGTATATTTTTTATGCAGTTCAGTTATCGATAACAGTGTATGGAAAAAATCCTCAATAAATAATTTATTTTTTTCTGCAGTTTTTTTTTTCACAAATTCGCAATTGAATTTTTCATTCTATTGGCTATTGAGAATGAACAATTTATGGCATCGTTTTTTCATATTTTTTTTTCAAGGGAATTACAATAAAATTAAGCGGATCATATACACAAAATGTCAAACCAAAAATAGGAATAGAGGTATATAACAGAAAAGTTATTATTTTTTTTTTTTTTTTTTGGTTTTTCTAAATTTATTTGTGAATATTCGATTATAAAATTACATAAAATTAAATTTTTATTTAAACAAAAATGAATGGAAACACTTTGCCCCAATCAATGAACAGAGATTACATTGAAAATGATTTAAAAAAAAAATCAATAGAAGAAATTTAATTACATTTTTTTGTAATAAATTTAAAATTGTTAAATTAAGTTAAAAAAAATAAAGTTTCGTTAAGTTTTTGTATGGACAACTAAAATTTCATTAGGTTTTTGTATAGAAAACTCAAGTTTCGTTAAGTTTTTGCATGAAAAACTACAGTTTCATTAAATTTTTGCATGAAAAACTAATGATTCGTTAAGTTTTTGTATGAAAACCTAAAGTTTCGTTGAGTTTTTGCATGGACAACTAAAATTTCATTAGGTTTTTGCATAGAAAACTAAAATTTCGTTAAGTTTTTGTATGAAAAACTACAGTTTCATTAAGTTTTTGGATAGACAACTAAGGTTTTATTAAGTTTTTGCATGAAAAACTAATGATTCGTTAAGTTTTTGTGTGAAAAACTAAAGTTTTTTGCATGGACAACTAAGGTTTTAACACAATTTTGTATAAAAAACTAATCTTTCGTTAAGGTTTTCTATAAAAAACTAAAGTTTCGTTAAGTTTTTGTATTGAAAACTAGAATTTCCTTAAGTTTTTCCAAAGAGAACTTAAGTTTCGTTAAGTTTTTCCAAAGAGAACTTAAGTTTCGCTAAGTTATCCTACAGAATGTTATTTTTCGTTAAGTTTTCTGATGTAAAGTTTAAGTTTCACTGAGAAATTGCTTCATATACATAGAATGATTTATGACGTAACTTAATGTCGTTGAGTGTCCGTACCTCCTTTTCTGATTTCAGAGTCAAACTGAGTAGTTTTATTATAATTTTTCAATATGTCGGTCTGTGCACAGTGATATATCACAACCTGCCTTTCTAATATCATGTACAGTGTGCTGTTTAATATTCTCTTTAATTTTCTCTTAAACTTATAGTTTCAAGACAGTTATTTTGCTGCTTCACGTGATCATAACGCTCTCTTTTAATAGGAAATATCAATTTATTTTGTTGTTTACCTGGCGTGATTTTATCACAGTTATTTAAAACATGATATATTTATTTGATTCACTCTCTCTTCTCTTTAATGTTGTTTCTTAAAGGGTGCCATCTCTCTTTTTTGAAGACTCATAAATATCATCTGAATGTCGTCTGTCTGTTTCAAGGTCTCATAAATATTGTGTTGTCCGTGTGTCTGCCTCACGTATTTTTTTTCTTTAATTTGTTGTTGTTAATCATAAATTGTCGTTCCTTAAAACCACAGAAAAAAATGACATGTTTTTTGCAATCGCATACGTGTGCATTGTGAATGTGTTTGTGGAGGTTTTAAATAAAAATTTTAATTACAAGCCAACATGTTTTCCTAGTGGCTACCAAAAAAAAAAAGCCCCAAAATACCATTATTTAACACTTGTTTTATTTAAACCACAGACAGTGTTGTTTACATGCAAAAAACAACACACACGCATACACACAAAAACAGTAAAGTTAACTTTAAACCTATAATAGGCAAGCAACTAAATGGCAATACTTTACGTACATATGTGTGTGTACGATAATACAATAATAACATATAAAGCAACCATAACAAACTATACACACACCACGTAATGGGGATATTTATTTGCATTAAAGAGTTGTAAGTACTAGAGGTGGAAGAAATGACCGAGAGAGAGAGTTAAGGGTTGTAGTAGGTAGATTTATAAAGAGATGTAAAGTAACAGTAAGGGCAAGTGCAAGTACAGTAGTATGTATATGTATGTATAGTGTAGGGTAGCAAGTAGTATTCAGTTATAGTGCGTGTAGATTTATGAGAAGAGAATAACAGAGTGGATATAGGCAAGAGTGCATGTAGGCATATGTTTTCATAAGAGTATTATTTAACCAGTAAGCAATATGAAGAGTGAAGTTGACAGGTCAATTGCTAGCATTTATTGGCTACACTGGATTTATAAATTCCTTTTTTTGGTATTTTTGATTTTTTAAGTATTTTTGCTTAAAAATTTCCATTAAAAAAGAAAAACAATTTGTATTTATTATAAGATATTTGAAATTTGTTGGTATTTAAATAAAATAAATATTTTTATTTTCCTTTTTAATTTAAATGTTGCCAAATACACTTGAGTATCTTATCTCAACAAAATCAACAAGATTTTGTTGTGATATCACAACTGATGACAGCAAATATAGGGTCCTTCAAGTGGGAGTTGTTTTTTTTTAAGCATTTGATTTCCTTCAACATATATTGTGGTTAGTTTTAGCTAGCATTTATAATAAAATAAATCATATTTTTAGTACCACTTGAGGCTGTAAAAAAGTTCTCAATTTTTCTGTTTCTAAAGTAAATTTTTTGCATTTTTTAACATTCATTAAAAACAAACTTAAACTTGCAAGATCTTGTGCTTAAGAAAATAATCCATTAAAATTGCTAAAAGCCGTCTTAAGGAGTAAAGATATCAATTTTCAAATGAATCCGAACAAATATTTCCTTTTTAAATAATTTTTATTTCTAAAAGAAAGAGAGCAATTGAAGCATAAAGATTTTCTTTAAAAAAAATGAACACACACACACAGTAAATAAATAAATAAACAAACATCATGCTCTCTCATATGCACATGTACGCACTGTGCACTGCTGTCTCTTGTCCATTCTTATAATTTCAATATGAAATAAAATGCATAGTCTTCATATACACACACACACAATCAGACATTTCATTTAAAATAAAATACTCATTCACTCACTTGATTGCAAATATACAGAGAGACATATGCACTCCCTATCTCTCTCG
The DNA here is from genome assembly GCA_930367235.1 of Sarcophaga rosellei. NCBI lineage: Eukaryota > Metazoa > Arthropoda > Insecta > Diptera > Sarcophagidae > Sarcophaga > Sarcophaga rosellei. The sequence continues at coordinate 4,172,092 of OV884020.1, read as the reverse complement.
TTCTCTTGTTCACTGTTATAATTTCAAAATGAAATGATATACACTGATATATGCACAGTAACACACACATACACATTAATCACTTCGGTAAGCTCTTAAAAACAGGAAATTCTAAACGATAGAGTTCAATACACACGAACACGCACACATGCACACATTTATAGAGTGTAGCTGCTGCATCGTGTATTAGAAAACATGCAAGAGAACAAAATTTTATTACAAGCAAAACTCTATTGAATCTTTAGTTTCCATTTAGTGTGACAAGCATTTGGTATTGTATTTGCCCTTCTTTTATTTGATTTTATGTCGTATTTTTATTTGATTTGCTTAGAAAATAATAATCGGTCTTGATTTTATTGCCAGGGATCCCCCCAACAAGTTATTTATCCCCGAAAAATCTTCAAAATGTAGACTATGGGGAGATAACATAAATTTTAATTTCTTTTTGAAATGAGAAACAAAAAGGAAAATAAAATCCCATTAAATACTAAAATAATTATAAAAAAATTCTAGCAAAACTTTTGTTTTTTTAATTTCTGTTAATTCCCAAAAAAATTCGAAGAATTTCCAAAATACACCAAAAGAAAATATTCTTAAATTACGATCGACCGTAAGGTAACCTGTTTGGAATACTTGATGCCATGTACCCAGTCTACTAGGTCCATCTCCCCCACCAATCCATTTTTATCCGATTTTAAACGATTTATGAAGAATATATTTAATGAAAAAATACTGATCTTGTATTTTTCTCTTATCTCTCATGACGTAACAATTTTTTTCTTTCTATTTCTTTGTTTTGTTGTAAAATTCAAAATTTTTCTTTCGGCTTTCTGTTAATTTTTCTGCAATTTTGTAACTCAACGGTATCTGTAAATTTAACATTCTCTGTTAAAGAAACACATCTTGAGGGCTACTGTTACTATTGAAGTAAAAACAAAAAGAGAGACAAAAAAGCATCAATTACTGTATTCTGTTAACCTCGGCAATTATCCTCTTTTAACTCCCAACATAATAACCTTAACTGTCTTGCTTTTATTACATTTTTACACTTTTGTACTCTTTCTTCTCTTCTCTTGCTTTCTCTTCTCTGCTTTAGATATTTCTAAACGTTTAACGTAATTAAAATTTTGTTTTTGCTTTTTTTTTGCACAAATTAATGCTTTAAATCATATGAAAAATACGGTAAAAATATTTAAGGTTAATTTACACCCTCTCTCACTCTCATTTTAGTTGAAAAAAAAAAAGAATTTTTAAATCCCTATAATGTCTGTGTGCAATTGAAGCATTCATTTGTCCATTCATTTTATCCATTTACACAACCAATTGGTGTGCCTGCCTGTCTCTTTATAAGCATTCTAATGCATTTATTTGTCTCTTTTTGCACTCTGTCTCTGTGTCTGCGTCTGTGTTGTGAAATATTTTCGGTAGAAAATCCTATTTTAACTGTTAGACAAGAAGACATTTAACCCTTGGGATAGACAAACAAATAACGAAAATGTAGCAGCAGCCAGCTGTAGCAGTATCCAGCTATAGCAACATCATCAGCATTAGTAGCACTGCCATATAAAACAGTGTATTAGTCCATTTATATTAAAAACATGCTTAGCAATAGAATGAATGCAATAGAAAGAGAGAGAGAGGGAGAGAGGTAGAGAGGTAGAGAATGTATTTTGTGTTCTACAATATTTACTATTGTAACCTCAGCTGTTGTATCCGCATATTTTAGTAAACATTTGCTTTGGAACAACATCCTGCTGCTGCTAAGCTAACAAACAAACATATATAAACATGTACATACATTTACACATACATTTACTTTACTTATAATACACAATCAAAGAAACAAGTTTAAATTTTCTTGTCATACATATGTATGTAAGTTTACTTATCAAATACTACGTTAGTGTTAAAGCACATGATCATGTGTTTTGTATTTGTATTTATAAAAGTATAGCAACACGAAAACGGGAAACGAAAGAGAAAATCTTGATTTACACAAGTTAAATAAAAATACATGTGTATTGTTGTTACTACTATTGATACATAGACATTGATTGAATAAAAAGGCAATAAAATTAAGAAAAAAAAACCGAACACAATTGGGAGTATGCTGTAGAGAAGGCAATTGCAAACTATCATTGTAGAAAATGCACAAAAAAAAACGAATACAATTTAGTGTTTTCTTCGTTAACTAAAGCAAGAAAGAAACGTACATACATACACACAATTCAGTGCTTAATCATATAGCAGCTGAGGTATTTACACAATAATTCTTTTCGCCTTTAATCTCTACACTACATTGTGTACGATAAAGTGTTATAAGAGGTGGGTGGGGTAGCGAAAGAAAGACACTCTGTAAACTAGTTTACAATTGATAGCAGTTCGGTATTGATAAAATTCGTACACGAGTGTGACCTATTGTTACAATCGTATACATATTGAGCATGTTTAACACAAGCTAGTGTGTCGTGGTAGCTAACTTAATTAGCAAAATATTTTGAAAAAAATACACACACATTTACGGCTTATGTTTGAGAATAAAATCACAACTTCATAGTGTGATAGAATGAAAGGCTTGAATAACTGGTCTTCAATTGCTCTTACACATACATGTCCTATGGTTGCAATTAAACATAAAGCATATTACACAGTAAATAATGACGTAAGCAACTGTAGTTATCAGAATAGTGTTGAAAAACACAGCGATTTAGAGGTTATGTTTGAGAAAAATTTTGTGCTTTTTTTAACTGCTCTCTAAATACACAGGTCCATTGTGTGTGATATAGAAAAAGAGAAAGAATAACTGTCTAAACAGGGGTACAATTGATGAGAAATGAGTTGTGGTAAACATACACATCCATGTTCTATTGTTACAATTGTACGCCTATAATCGGCAAAATATGTTGGAGAAACACAAATTTTCGGATTATGTTGAAAAAAATTTTTTTTTTCATGTTTAAATATCTGAAAAATATAAAAGAAGATTATAATTTTGAAATATAATTTTGATATTAAGTAATAATTCTTAAAATTAGAGAAAAGAAAATAAGAGAAATAAATTAAAAAAAAAAAGACTAATGAACTAAGGATTGTGCAAATGAATGCAAGAAATTAACCTTTGTTCGTAATTTTTCTTTCCAACCACTTGGGGGGTGAGAGTGCGAGAGTGCAACTGTAAATTAATCTTGCCAAGAGAAGCATACTCTTGTTTCTCTGCAGATTTAAAGCGTTGATTCTGGTAATTCATTGACTTTTAGTACAACAACAGAGAATAACGGTGAAGGAAGTGTAAAAAGTAATAAAAGCAGCAATTAAGGAAGGTCATAATGTTAGAGTTAAAAGAGCATAATTGTCTGGTAACAGGAAACAGTAATTGATGTTTTCTCTCTCTGTCTCTCTCTTTTTTCTTTTATGGATTGCTGTAGTAACAGCAGCCCTCAGTTAGGCAACCTAATTTGTTGTTAGAATTGAAAGGAAAATAAATTGCTTAAAAAAAATGCAATGGAAATGTAATCACCACTACTGTAACAGGGATGGTAGGTGGAAAGGTTAATAAAATATTTGTAGATTAAAATGAAAGTGAAGCAAAAACAACAGAAATCATGGGAAAATGGCAAAATATATTTTAAATTCTATATAAGACCTTTCTAGGACTCTGGGAATGCTAACCTAAAACACTTTTCTGTTAGGAAGAGTTTCTATATTTTTTTTTTTTTTTTGAAATTGCAAAAGCACAGCTAAAAGTGTATACTGAGAACATCTGTTAAGCATTTTTAGGAGTTTTTGAATTAAATTTTTGGAAATTTTTATTCCTTTCTTTTCATTTTTAGGGGTTAAAATAATGTTTTAGTGTGATTTCAATTATTTTTATGTTTCTGTCCGTTTTTATATGTAATATGTATTTTCCATATGGAGCTATATTCGAGTTTTCGAGGGTTTGTTTAGTGAGTTTTTATTTTTAATGGATTTTTAATTTTTTCACCTTTTTTTCGGTTGCCTTTTTTGGGGTGCTTTTTTTTTGTAAAAGTCTTTAAGGTAACACATGGTTTTTTTTCCTATCATTTGGGGTTTGCTTTTACAGTTTCGCTTGTCAAGATGTTAATTTTATTATAATGACGTGTTAAAAAATTTTTTGAATCACGCAAAGGGCTGGTTGCTCACCCTGCAACATTCATTATCACAGTTTAGCTTTGAAAACCATAATTTAAAAGGAATGTTTAAATTTTTTTTATAATTAAACCATCATTATCACAATAATCTAGACAATGACGACAGGATGACATGGTGATTTCTAAAGAAAACATATGTTTTAAGGCCATTATACGCTATTAACCCTGTATACACTGTATATATTGAGTTTTAAAGCCTCGCTAATGAGTTTCCTTAACTCTGTAAAGGGTTTTCTTTTCTTTTTTTAGTTTTTCTTTTCCAAAAAAATATTTCTAAACTTTGTTAAAAACAAAATCCTTCTTTGTACTTGATTTTCCATTTCTTGGCTTCGTGACTATCAACAGGAAATTTATTCAATTGCTGCGCTGCTGCTGTGCTGGGGGTATTGTACCAAAGAGAAAACAAATTTTCTGGTTGTTTGCCAAGGAAAAATTGTGAAAAAATTGAAAAAAATTCAAATCAAGTATTTGCGAGAATTTATATTATCAATTACGGACAATATTTTGTACTTCATTTCGTTTTATTGCGTTTTTTTTTCTGTCATTTTTCTCTCTGTACTTCGTCGTAATGACCATCAGAATTAAGGTCAGTAATGTTTTGTGCAATTTAGTGGGTTCGTTCTTTTAAAAAGGAAATGGCAAAAGGAAACACGACCATTTCTCTTCGTTTTCTGTTTTCTTTTGTGTAATTTAATAATGTTGTTCTTAAACATAAATTTTTTTAATGAAATAAAAAATCCGATTTTCAAATTTGATAAGCCAACACACTACCTACTAGACTGCGGTGGATTTTTGAAGAGAAACTAAATATTATATACGTGGCTATATGAATATCTTCCACACAACTCCCACACTTTATTAATACTGAGCTCTCAATTTTATTACATCAAACTTCACTGTCTTTAATACAACAGCCTTTATACCTCATGCTTTTTACTAAAAATAACCGCCAACATTACCTTTCGCGGTATTTCTAATGTCTGGCAACTTCTAGAATCTTACTGTAGATTTGTTGTTGTTATTCTTGTAATTTCAGTGTTTCGGTGTCTTTCTACTTCGTTTTGTTATTGTAATTTTAATTTTACTTGATTACTACTTTTGTAATTTAATTGTTGCTTTGTACTGTTTACTTTTTTCTTTTCTTTCAATCATTAGATCCAATAATTTCTTGTAATGTGTCTTCATTGATTAACAACATCTCTTGTGGTTTTGCATACAGAAACTACAAATTGTTTTAAAGCCTCTCGAAACTAATTATCGGCAACACTTTCATACTCTCTGAATTTCTCTATCCCCCTCTCTGGTTTTTTTGGAATGAAACTCTTTAATTTTCTTTTTGTTTCCTCTTTTTTTAATTTGTTTTCCAATCATTTTCACCAAAAAACCATTTTTTCAATTATTTTTCTTACACTCTCTCTCTTGAATTTCTTTATTTATAAAATGCTTGACTTTTAACCAACAAATAAAAAAAGAAGAAGAGAAACAACATCAGTGAAAAAAAGAGATAGAATTAAAGAAAATTGGAAAAAAGAAACGGTATTTTAATTTAAACCTCTTTAAACTTTTTCATGCTTGAATAATAAGCGCCTGCCTGCTGCCTCTACTGCTTTGCTGTTAATAATTGAAGAGAAAAAAAAATACAAGGAATTCGTGCAAGTGTTGGTAAACAGCACACAAGCATACTTGACTTTGGCAATCATTTTTGTTACTCATTTGCAAGTAAAAACTGAATTGAAAAAACAGAAAGAAGTAGAAAAACTAATGAAAAATAGTAGAAGAAGCATTTCGTTAGTATAATTCGCAAAGACGCTAAGTCCACTTTTTTCCAAAATTCAGATTTTATTGCAAAACGGTAACATTATGCAAAATACATATTTTACAACAACAAAAAATTTTATTATGCAGTTTAAAGTTGTTGTAATTTTGTGGTTGGCAAAAACGCTAAGTCCACAAAATTGCGAAAAATATTAAAAACAAGTGCTAATTTTTTGATTTAATTTGATTTTTTTGAGTTGATTTTTAATCTAAGTCATTTAAAGAGAGCTATTTTGTAAAAATAATTGCGTTTAAAAAGTTTAAAAATCTTAAAAACTGTAAATGTTACACTGTTTTTTGTGTCTCCTGTAAAATTTGAAAAAAGGGACTTAACACATTTGCGAATTAGACTAACGATTTGTTTATTATTTTAATTTCAAATTCTTAGGCACACACATACTAATAAACACACACTCACACCGTAGTTTAAAACTTTTAAGGCCTGTTTCTGTAAGACGAATGGTTTTTCACGTTCGTCTTTTTATATAAAAAACACAAACAAATAGACGAACGTATGAAACCATTTGGCTTACAGAACCAGCACATTACTTTTGCTCTTGTCCCTCTCCTCTTCACAAAACTTGATCTTTTCTTTTTAAATGTTGTTATTGTTGTTATTGTTATGCTTTTATTTGATTATCCAAAAATTGTATTAAATTTCTGTCACAATATTATGTTAAGTCCAATCCTGTTATTGCTTACTCTTTTACTCACACAGTAGTGTAGTAGAGTATAGTTCTCCCCAATTTCAAGTATGTACATAACAATTGTGTTGTAAACACTTTGCTTTGCTTCGTTTTGCTTTGTTGCTGTGTGTGTGTGTGTGAAAAAAAAACAGAAACGAAACGGTATAATAAGTCTCAGTTACATTGTTGAGTAATTAATTTGAAATTCAATTCAATTTTGTTTTGTGTTTTTTCTCTGTCTCTCTCTCTCTTTCTCTCTCTTGAGAATGTTTTTAAGAAATCTTATAAGATTTGTGTACTCCTGTACTCCTTAAAAACAAAACAAGCAAACGTAAGACACTAATTAAGTTTTTAACTTTTGCTTGAAAAAAAGGCGAAATTAAACGAAACGTAACTGTAAAAAATAAGAAAGAGAGGGAAGAAAAATACAAATTAATTTGTTATAGCAGTAGCAGTGAAGGGTACACGAAGAAGCCTTGTTGTGTTGTTTCCTTTAAAAGCATGGGAAAATTATCATTACACGCGAGGGCTGTTAAATGACATGATATTTCTCTTTGTTTTTAATTAAATTCCCGTAAAGCATTATTAAATTTGGAAACCTTAACTGTGTTGTAACAATTACAACATTGTTACAATCAAATTGGCCCCGGCTACTAATTTCAAAAGGCAATGGCTGGAGAAACGGGCGAAATGTAGGAAGACAACATCTACAACATGACTATACAGTCTTAAGCATACAGCGTTTCTCAATATGTTTTATTTTAAAGTTTTTTTTTATTTAAATTAAATGGAAAGTAGTAAAGAGTAAAATATTAATCGCACCTTTAATGAATGTGAATATTTTTTATTTAAGTAAAAAGTCAGAGATTTCCAATTTTCTTTTACTTTCTTTTTATTGGAAATTCAAATAATTTATTTAATTGTTAAATAAATCAAATATAAATTACCGTAATCATGGGAAGCAATGACATAAATTGTTAACAAAATAAAAAGCCAGAGGTTCCCAACTTTAATTTTTTTTAGATATATTTTAAAATATGGAAATTATAATAAAATTTGTCGCAGAATTAAGCAGTCAGAGGTTCCCAAAGGTGACACACCAACGAAGGTAACAAGCATCTGCATGAGTAAGAGCTTGCGCGAGCCATATGTTTAAATAGAAATCATTATGGTCCTGGAAATTGCTAGACTAAGTTGCTCCTGGGACGAAATGGTAGCACTTTAGAGCCTCACTCATTGGTATCGAATGATTATGATTACATATTCCCCTACGATCATGCAATTGTATTGTGTGCTTAATGGCCATATCCCAAGTATTTTAAGAAATAAAAATTTCATTGAAATCATAACTTTATGACCCTCTATAAGGAAAAACTCTTATGCTTTAATGCTTTCTCTATTTTTTATTCTTCCCTTTTTATCGATTTACCCATCCGTCTATTATGATGACATTATCATCACAGTATGGCTGCTGGAAGCATACTAACGACAGAAATTAAGGAAAATCAATTCCATACTTTAACCTGACAAACATAATTTATCCTTTATTCACTTATGTACGCACACACACACACACACACACTCAAAAACTCAATCAGTCTCTTCAAGCGATTGATTGCACTCTCCCACAAACACAAACTCAAAGATATTTTCTACATAATTTAACAGTGATTGATTGAATCTTAACAATTAATCAACAAACATTTGAAGGAGAAATAAGACTTTTCCATACAACCCAGCAAACAATTTGAGAAAAAAAATACTTTTCTTTTCTGTTTTGTTTTAATTAAAAATTAAAATTGTATTTCTTATGAAATAATTTTCATATTTTATTATTTACTTGAAAATGTTGTTTAAATCGTTTTTCTTTGTACAAAACGTTTACTTTCCATGTCTTTGTTAACGAAAATTAACGATTTCCAAATAAAACATGCAAATATAACCACAGAACCACAACAACAACGATAATAACAACAAACACCAACCGTGATAATGGAAAAACAATTGTAAACACAAAATAGAAAAAGAAAAACCCCCCCCTCCGACAATATTTTCCTTCCCAAATATAAAAGCATGAAATTAAAGAAATAAAAACCGTTACGAAATAACGAGAGAGTGAAGAAGAAAAAAATACAACGAAACCAAACAACTCACTCAGTCATGTTAACAAAGCAATCATTTTACAATTTACAACTAGCCAAAAACAACAACAACAGCAAAACCCTCTCTACGATGCCACAATAATGGAAAGAAAAGAAACAACAACAAAAAAAAACACAAATTGAGATGAAGAACAAAAACTGAAAAATCACCACACAAAACCTCTACACTACCACAAGCAAATGCATAAAAAACAACCATACGTACATACGTAAACAATACAAAGAAAGATAACAACACAATCGGGCTCCAACTACAAAAAGGCTGACAACATGAGCACACACATACACACACATAATACATACGTTTATACATCCATACTTATAAAAAGGATTAAAAGAGAGCTGCTACTTCAGCATAAAAGCAAGATGGCCCTGTTGCAGAATGTAAACAAAATACGAGTATGTATTTTGAATAAGAGTACACAGTAAAATATCATCAAACAAGTGAACAACAGAGAGAAGGGGAGAGATAGTGAGAGCGAAAATAAAAAAAAGCAAAATAAAGAGCTTTTCCGTTATGTATTGTTCAAACAAGAAATCAAGATTTCAAAAAGTCACAACATTAAATGCTTTAATTTTGGGATTTTCGTTTGTTTATTGTTGTAAATTTTGCTGTTGTTGTTGCTGTTGTTATATTATCATCAGTTAAAAGGGCATTGTTTACGTTTTTGCCTGTGATCTCTTTGTAATAAAACAGTGAGTGCTTTTGGGTGCCAGTGTTGTCAGCACGCAAAGACATAAAATGTATGATTTTTTTAATACTTTTTTGTATTTTTGGCATAAAAAACATTTTCTTTTAAGAAAAACTTTCTTTTTTAATTTTTTAAGCAAAAAAGAAATTTTCTTACTCTTCCAGAAAGAGTTGCAAAACTTTATGATATGCGGGAAAAAGGCGTGTTTTTCTTTAAAGTTTTTAAAAATATTCCTGTCACTTATATTTTAACGATTCCAGTATTTTAGCCGGTATTTCAGAAAAGTCAGCTATAAAATAATGTTCTAGGGCCCTCACATATAAATATCCACAAAAATGAGTCGTATGATGTTAAATTTCATGATTTGGCGACTAATTTACCCGTAGTTGTCCATGTGAGAGCTCTTATTTTGGCGTACTTTTTTTAACATTTTCCATTTACTGCTGAAATTGTGACTGCTCTGTATCTGTAAACGATAGATACCAACAACAAAAAGGGTTCAAATCGAAGGATTTTTACTACCAATTGGCTGTTTTATAACGTAATGTTAATTTTTTACCAAACGCGCCCTCAATTAGTTCATGGTAGCGTGTTTCGCGGTTTTCAATGTTTCAATTTTTTAAACAAAAAAGAAGTTGGCAATCATGACTCGGTATCTATTTTGGATTTGGGTTAGCTAGGTCCTTTGCAACGTCTAGGTTGCTTATAGCATGTTCTATCAAAATAAATCTTAAAATATCTGTCATCTGTCAAACTAGTTATGGTGTTGTCAGATTCAAGAAATATTACAACACATATTACATTCTGAAGCCTTCGTTTGTAATCGAATTATTTTGAAAAACTGAATATTAAGCCTTAAAACCAATTTAAAATACCGATTTGTTGTAATATTTCTTTCAATGTAGTTACAGCATATGAACACATAGTCATTCTTTGGACTGTAGTTAAATATAACGGCTTATATGGATGTATGTAATGTATAGTATATGTGTCTAAGGAAAATTGTGCAATTTTAAACCAATTTTCTAAGGATTTGAACATTTTCAAAAAAAAAAAAAATCTTAAAATATGCTGGACCAACAAATTGCAACCAGCAAAACAAAAGAATTGCTGGAAAATAGAACGAAAAGAAATCAAATGAAATGCATGAAATACAAAAGAATATTAATTTAAAAAATATTCTATTCAAGCAATACAATTCAATTCAATTTTATTTCATTTTCCCATTACTAACTCTAACTCTGTGTGTCTTTCTGTCTTTACAGCTGAAAACGAAAAAGCCAGATGGCACCACAACAAATGGCTCAGATGGTCGTTTAACATACATATAAGAAATTTCATTCATTAAAAACTACTCACTATTATTGCTGCTCTTTCGTATTTACAAATTGGAGAAGCGAGCAAAAGATTAAAAACATCAACAGCTACAATAACCGTTAGTTGTTGAAATACCGTAAGAGATGAAGAACACATAGCCAAAGAGCAAAAATTTGATTCATATGAAATTCATGTTTTTTCGGCTACTGTTGTGGGTAGAAATTGTCTACAGGATAACAAAATAAAAACAAAAACAAACACAAGAAAAGAAAGGAAAAGAATTGGAGCAAAAGAGAAAAAGAAAAAAATAATACAAAGAAATCACTTTTAATTTATTTTTGCTCTCACAGCACAATAATAACACACTAGAAAACAAAAAGAGGAGAACAACAAACAATGGCACAAATAACGGAACTCTTTAACAAAAACTCATCATCGTCGTCATCATCATATAATACTCGGCTACTGCAACCATATCATTTTGATAATAAAAATGATGCTTTTTATTGTTGTTGTTATTGTTTAACGAAGTCATTGTTCTGTACTCTCTACTCAACACGGAACACACTTGTCGTATAATTCTTAACTGTTAAGTGTTTGGTTTTTTCTTTATAAAAAAAAAAAACAAAAGCGAGAGAGACTTGCAAAGGAAGACAAAAGGAATCAGTATTTCATTATCTCCGTGCACTTTAACGAAAATTTAAGCATAAATAAGGAGAACAAACAAACAAACGAACAAACAAATCATACGTACATACGACCAAATACTACGAGTACATTTAATGATTATTATTGTATTTAAGTAAAGCTGGGTTGTTTACATTTCTTATTTAAGGAGTACACACATATATAAACTGTATGATAAAACCCTCAATAAATGTAAGTTAAAACCGGATTTATAAATACAGAACATCACAGCACAGCACAACAGTAAAGCAGCACATCATATGTTAAGAAGAGAAACAAATTCTGAAAAGGAGCAAGAGATCACTAGAGAGTGCAGAGACTAATATTGGAATTTGTGTCTATACATACACATATGCTCTTAAGTTTTTGCAATGTGCGGCTATATGCTTAACAATAGCAGCATTAACCGCAATATTAAAACCAAAACAACAACAACCTCAACAAATATCAACATCACCACCAATACCAGCCTACTTACATCGTCAACATTATCATCATCATCGTCATCACCATCATCGGCATGCTGTAACTGTAAAACCACAAAATTTGCTCAGTATCATCACAGTCGCAGTCAGCACAGTCATCAGCGTTTAAGACATTGTCTACGCCGCAATCATACAATTTGGGGCCACAAATCATCATCGTTTGATAAGTGGCATATTGTCATTTTATCAATAATAATTATTTTATTACAATGCTGTACAAGTGAGTATTATTATCCCTCTCTCTCTCTATTTATATATGTTTTATTTTTTCTATTTTTTTTTGTAATTTCTTAAGCATGTATACCATACAAGCATTTCTTGCTTTTTCTCTTTTAAGAGAGGAACTCTTTATTGTTTCAACATATATTGTAAATAACGGCGTTACATTCGACATTCGTAAATAACTTGTCTTAAAAATGTTCGCTGTGTGCTTTTGTTACTTGCAAGACAATACATAATAAAAAAATAATTATTATTGTTGTTGTTGTTTGCTGTTAAATTAAAACCCAATTCGTCTTTATTAATCCTTCAATGTGTGTGAGAGAGAGAGAGTAATCAAGTGTTTTTCTCTGCGGTTGATAGATGTTATCACAATTGAGAGTAAGAGACAGAGATTATTATGTGTGTTGAGTATGCATTGATTGATTAGAAATGAGGTATAGCAATACGGCATGTATGAGTGGCATTGGGATACCGTATTCAATTAAAAAGGAATTAAAATTATTGAGTGGCTTGAAGTATATGACAATGAGGATTGCAGAGAAAAAAAAAAATAATTAAAACATAAAACAAGGTTAATTAAAAAGGAAAATGAAAGTCAATTGCTTTATTGCAATAAAAAACATCCATAAAGCGATGATTTCAATGGAACCAGCTCATTACGTATGCAATTCAGTTACAAAGATTTTGAAATGAATACCTCTGGTATTAAATGTAGCAATCCTCTCTTTTAAAACCATTTTTGACAACTTTATTGCACGTTTCGTGTAGAATTTCGGCATTTAATTGACTAGTGTTGATTTTCAACTGCTCTAACGTTGAGATATGGGCCTGTTCGTAAATGCATTACTGCGCTGCAAATTATGCGCATCATGTTCATAAATGCAAATCTTGGCAGCGCTGCAGCTGTCAAATGTTCGTAAATGCAACATTAAATCATATTATGCGCAAATAAAACCAAAACGCTAATCATAAAAATGGCTGATGCCTTGAATGAGTGAGAGAGAGAAAATGAGAGTTTTAACAATAAGTTTCTTTTTTTCTTCCTTAAATGTCTTCTTTTTTGCACAAAGTACATTTTTTTGTGTATTTTACAAAATTTTGTCATTTGCTTTATCGTCCAGTTCAAAAATCAAACTTATTAATAATTTTTCCATTTCTGCAGTGTTTATTCGTTCGTAAATGCAAACAAATAAATCAGCAAAAAGAAGCATCAGCAACATGTGATTAGCAGTGTGAGCGCAAAATAATCATATCGTTAGTCTAATTCGCAAATGTGTTAAGTCCCTTTTTTCAAATTTTACAGGAGACACAAAAAACAGTGTAACATTTACAGTTTTTAAGATTTTTAAACTTTTTAAACGCAATTATTTTTACAAAATAGCTCTCTTTAAATGACCTAGATTAAAAATCAACTCAAAAAAATCAAATTAAATCAAAAAATTAGCACTTGTTTTTAATATTTTTCGCAATTTTGTGGAGTTAGCGTTTTTGCCAACCACAAAATTACAACAACTTTAAACTACATAATAAAATTTTTTGTTGTTGTAAAATATGTATTTTGCATAATGTTACCGTTTTGAATTAAAATCTGAATTTTGGAAAAAAGTGGACTTAGCGTCTTTGCGAATTATACTAACGATATTATGCAGCGCAGTGATTAATTTACGAACAGGCCCTATTATACACGTAGACACTGCCTTTGATATAGCCTCGCCAAATGGTGTCTAATGGACGTTTTAATGCCTATTAGAGGCGAACAATTGATCTCATAATTTTTTATAAATGAAATAAAAACCAGTCTTATTTATCTGACTCATGTCGCCACCCTTATAACTTTCAGTTTATAATATAGTCGAGTGATATGTACATCCAGACCACAATTCCTTCAGGGTTCTCCTAGATCTTTTGCCCTTTCTTCCCTGTTCTCTTTATATTTTTGTTTTGTTTTTTTTTTACAAACTTTTGTAACACCCCTAATATATCTTGAAGTACAGAAAATATTTATTGTAATTCTCTCCTTGCCTCTTGCTCTCATTTTTTTTTTGGCTTCACTTCTCTTATTTTTGTACGTTTTTTCTAGTTTTAATGTCATGCTTTTGTTTGTGTTTGCTTTAGTGCTTGAATCACAGCACAAATTCTTCAACCGAATGTTTAAACGTGTTGGTGATACTCATACGTACTGTAGGCCGTAGGAGAGTAACGGAAAATAAACTATTTTTGTTTTTTTTTTGCATCAGCGTTGAGTTGAAACAAAATATAACACACATAAATATAAAGTTTAACAAAGGATTTAGATATGTGGCTAAAGTCCATTAAATGAATTTCGTAGTAATCTGCCTCCTCTCTCTCTCTTTCTTACTCATTTTCTGGTTTTTCCGACAAAGTTCTAAAACCCATTATTTTCATTTATTTCGCATTGTTTTTTGATAATAGCAAATTTTTAGTGTCTCTTTGCGTGTGTGTGTGTGTGTGTTTGCAATGAGCTTAACAGTAAACTTTGCTTTTTAAAATATTTCACTTTATCTGTTGATCTACTACCGTAGAAGGTTTTACGTTCATTACTTCTGTCTATGTCTCCATTTGGTTTGCGATCCCTTGGTTTAAGCGTCATAGTGATTTGCCTCTCTTGAACTTTGTTCGTTTAGATACATCATGGAGCTCGTGTGGAGTCTAACGAATACACTCACCACTACTACCTGTTTCTTGAATCTTGCAAACAACATGTTTTTTTGCTTTTTGTTTATGTGTATAGACTTTATTATTTTTCGTGTTTGAAAATACAGGCTTATGTCCTTGAATGGTTGTCACTTTGCTATTTCTATTTGATCCTGTTTTTTCTCTTTTTCTCTCTCAACATCAGCAATAACTTTTGTTTTTCTGTGTGTCGAAGAGAGAGATTTTTTAAGCTTTTCTTAATCTAAGCAGAGAGGAATTATTGTTATTAAAACCTCTCTCTATTTCTACTGGTGACTTTCTCTCTCTTCTTGAAATCCCTCTTTCACTCTTTGTCTTTATTTTTCTTAATTTTGATAGTACAAAAGGTTTTGTGTATGTGTGTTTCTTATTTTGTGTAGAGTTTCTTATTTTTGGTGCGTATAAACATAGATTTATGGCCTATAAGAGTTATGGTCGCTCGCTCTATTTCCAATTGTACCTTTCTTTCTCTCCATCTTTCTTTTTTATTTGCTCAAGGACAACAGCAAAAATTTTCTTTTATTGTGTGTGGGAGTGTGAAGTTTCTTATCTTTGTTGTGAAAAAGCAAAAGAGATTTATGACGTTGAAGGGTTATCAAGAGGGTTATTAAATTACGGTTTTAATCTATTTCTACTCATTTTTTTTGCTCTCTTAATCTGCTTAAATAAAGATGCTGTGGAAATTATCTAAATTATCTTGAAATTTTTCAAAGAATGAACGAACGCACGACCCTCATTTCTTTTATTGTTTTCTTTACCAAATTTATGATTTTTTGTTTGTTTGGCATGGTTTTGGTTCTTAACAAAGAAAATTCTTAAAAATTAAAAATTAATAAAAAAAAATAAAAAATTGTTTGTTCTTATTACTTTTCTTTCTCTCTCTCTCTCTTTCTTATGACAACAACAATGCCACCACCATTACCATCACTGTGGTTCTACGTGTCTTTATTAATAAAATAAAAAAATTAAAACAAAAAATTCTTATTATGAATGGAATGAAATTAAATGGATGACTGACTGAATGAATGAATGAATAACTGTGAATTGTTTAATGAACACACCACTTATATGTATGCACTCAACCAAAACAAAAAAAAAGGTCACGTGTTGGCAATACGAAAGGGTCGTCTTATGACTCCCAGCACATTTACAGCTTTAAGCGGAGATCTACACGTACAGATACAATTCTCCACAGAAGAAGATTTAGAAAATGAGAATAAAAGCAATGCCAATGCCAAGACCAACACCTCAAGCACGTCCATAGCCACAACCATCAAATCTACGACGACGAGAACAACAACAACGACGACAACGACGTTAACAAAAATGTGGCAGGATGACAGGAACGCAACAAACGAAACTTCAACAACATCACGCTCGTTAAGTAAGCAAAAAACCAGCTTGAAACAGCAAGCGGAGCAGGAGCAGGAGCAGCAGCAGTCACAGCAGCAGCAGATTGTTAAAGTGGAGAATATTATAACAAGCACTCTGGTCATTAGTAAATACATTGATGATGACGATGATGCTGATGCTGGCAATAATAATGCTACAGCAGACTTGCCAAGCCTTAAGGCCAATAAGAATGCCTCCTCCTCACCTAATGACGCAAAAGTTTTACAACGCCAGCGTAAAGAAATCATCGAGAATATTTTACTTTATCCCGATCCACGAAATAATGTCACTCAGGTGGCGGTGCCTTGTGATACTTTTATGCAGGGTGGCCTATACGAAATGCAAGTGGTAACCAATTTGAAAACCACCAACACTATCAAGCTTAGCAATAATCAATCCACGCAAAAGCCTTTACCCAACTTGACAACCACCACTACAACAACGCTGATACCCGTATACGATGAACGTTTGCGTCAAACATTAGATGTACGATGGCCTAGCGCCGAAATGCTGGTGAGTCCTGTGCGTTTGGTTACCTATCCCTCGAAACCGGTAGAGGTTACTTTACGTTTTCCCGAAGTGAATTGTGCCCCAGCCTGGCAACGGAAAGATTTGCCCGAATTTTGGCTGGAACTCATCTATTGTGGCAAAGAACGTTCCTGCACAACGATAAGGCCTCAAAATGTTTCCAAATCCAGTATATTATTTGCCGAACAGGTTAGAGGCTATCCCAAACAGGAATCATTTAAGTTAAGCTGCAATCTATTTGGTTTAGCTGGCAACTATGCCGTTCAATTAAGGCCTATGTTGCCCTTAGGCAATATACCCATCACACGTCGTTTTCTGTCTGTGGACTGGAGTGAAAAGTATGTGTTTAATGTCTATGCACGCAGCATATTTCCCTGTGATCCTCATACAGGCATTGGTGTGTTGTATGAGTATCCCTCCTGCATATTGGAACAGGGTGATCGTGTACGTGTTTATGCCAAGCTAAGGGCAGATGTGGCCTCTTTAAAGCCTCCTACTACGCTGCACTACATAGCGGAGCAGCGTGTAGTGAAGAATCAATATTCGTTGTACTTTAGCTGTGATTTGTTTACGGAAAAATACGTGGAGTATTGTTTCGTGTACGTCAGCCAGGCGATATCGGGTGCAGTGGCTGATGTTAGAATGGATTGTGTGCCCACACTGCCAGTAAGAGGTAAGTAGCGATAAGAATTTATTTTTCACTTAACGACTTTTTCTACAACCCAATATTATTAATGATTGAAAGGTTTTTAAAGCGTTCATGCAAATATTTGTTATCAAAGCAAAAAAGCAAAATTGAAAATTCGCAATAAAATTTAAATAAACAGCCGGTGCACTGCATTACCAAAATGTTACACATTCAAAATACATACATGACAAAACGCATGAAGAACGGATGCGTTTCATTCATTTTTGACTGAATGAATGCGTGAATTGGCAGGCTCAGGAATGACTGAATAAATCCGTTGTTGACTTTACACCGACAACTCAACAACTCGGCAAGAAAAACAACACATCCGCCATTTGTTAAAACGCATTAAAACATGCAATGAACCATTACACGTATGCACACACTCGCACACTCATGCATACACTCATGTCTGTGCATGCATCAGCAAAATGCAACAAGAATATCATCAGTATAGAGCTAAAAACAAAAACACAATTGATGTACCATAACGTAGTTATTGTTTAAACGTGTGTGCATGCAATAAAACTCTGTGTCTCTATCTCTTTCTCTCTCTCTCTTTTTTCTTTCTCTTATTCACTCTCTGTGTGATGTTCGTCAATTCCAAGATAAACAACGTTAAAGTGCTTCGGTCGTATTGATATTTTTCTTGTTGTTTTTCATGATGCTTTACAAACAACAGGCTTCAATGCTGTGTAATATAAAGGATAGCAGATTGAGTGGTTGAGTAGAGAGACAGCGTGTGTGGGGGGAAGTGAAAAAACGAGAGTGCTTGTTTTAGGAAATGACATAAAAACGATGATGATGACGCGCAAATATGCTGGAATAATACGAATGATGGATGGATGAATCACTTAAATATTAAAGAATGCAACGTTAAAGCATTATTAAACTCCGGTTAATTTTTAATTAAACAGTTGTGTACGTTACAAATTTAAAGCTTAATTTAAATTAATTAACATAGGCAGGATATACTGGGAGTAAAAAATTATATCGATAGCATTTTGATTTAGATATTTCAGTTAAACTAGCATTTTTACAGAGAACTTATCGATAACCTCAATAAAATAAAATAAAAAAAATTCAAAATTAGAATCAATTTTTCGATTAGAAATTTTATCAATAACATCATTATTTTTCAATCCAAGATGCAATCAAAAATGCAAATAATTGAGAATCTCTGCTTTTCATTTTTCTGCCATATTTGAAACAAATCATAATAAAACAATAAAAAAGGAAGAATATGCAGTTCTTAAGCTGGCATTAAAATACTTTTCCTATTTCGCATTTGAACCCAGAAAAAATAGGTCACAACACAAGATAATACAACACAGTGCAACACTTTGTCGAAATGAATTACAAAAAATGTTTTCCAAAACACACTTAAAATAAACGAAACTCAACAAAACAAGCAAAAGAAATTGATTCTCACACTCTCTCTCTCTCTCTCTTTCCCATTACAGAATCCGACACTGGTGGCTGGGGTCCCTGGAGTGAATGGACGCCTTGCTCAACAAACTGTCTGGGTGGCACACGTAATCGTTATCGTTTTTGTGACACACCGCCACCACGTTATGGGGCGAAATTTTGTGAGGTAAGTTTTCTTTCCTTCTATCTTTTCTATCTTGTCTTATAGCAACCTCAGCATTTTCTTAGTTTTCTTCTTGACTGCAATGCAATGAAAGACCAACTGCCAGGCTCGACTGAGTACTGAGTTTATAGGAAGCGTAGGAATTCCTTGCATTTGCTTTTGTATTATCCGCGGTTTTGCATTCACATTCGTGTTCGCATTGGCATTCCCATTCGCATAAAACTTAATGGCAATTTTGTAAATGGGAAAACTTTTAAGAAACTGGCAATTTTTTTCTTTTAGTTAAACTATCATCAACACCACCACCACCACATTGTTATAAACTGTGTTACCCCCTGCTTTCAGTAGAAAGGAGGAGGGGTGTGATGTTAAAGACGCTTGTGCACTATCATCTTTATAGACCCAACGAAGTATTATCTATGCATTCATTCATACGCACACGTTTTTGTAATGCCGGTACTCATCACCCGGCAATGCAAGGAGTTATACAAGACCGTCAGCTAAAGATATGCGTGAAATATCTGTGCAACGCTATAGAAATTAAAACAAAAAATGACAGTTAAATTGCAATGAATTTTAGAGTCAGGAACGAAGTATAAAAGGGGGTTTTTATTACCTCTATTTACACACATCCATTTCTATAGAGCAAGTCTAGTTTTGTTTATTTTTTTTTATGGAAAATGCCTATCAATCAAACATTTTCCAACAATAATGATTATCAATCATACGTTTTGTATGAAAATTGTCTGCCAATCACATATTTTCTGAAAAGAATTTACGTCAATCACAATTTTTTTAAAAGAAACTTTCGTCAATCTTACTTTTTGTACACAATCTGTACATCAATCATTTCTATTCTAAGAAGATTGAGTATCAATCATACATTTTCTTCAAACAAATTCAATCATTAATTTTTTTATACCAAATATTAATCAATAATGCAATGTCTACTTATATTTTCATTCATTCATATATTCTCTACGAGAAGCAAGATGTCTGTCAATCATACATTTTCTGAAAACAATTTTTATCAATCACACATATTATGAAAAGAATTTGCGTCAGTCATACGCTGTATATGATTGGACTTAAAGGTTTGAGCAGGTATAGAAGTAATACAGCGGACTTGGAGTCCTCTGATGAGGAGAGAGAGAGGGAGACTGCTTTTGAAGTATTCACCCAATTTACTACCGCTCTGTTGTGAAATCCATTATCATTTTAGTGGGATGCCTACGTTTAAAACGTTATGATGGAAAACAATTTTCATTTGAATTTGACTTGTTGTTGCCAACTGCTTAAGGAGTGAGTCGATATGTGGACGAAGACAACCATGACTAGGACTAGGACTACTAGCGGGCCACAAGGATATGAGGGAAGAATTCGGAAAAGTTTTTAATTTCATAAATTGTTTTCCCTACAGCAGCGCGAAAGTTTCTTTAGAGAACTATTTTACGCCCAAGACAATAGTTGCTAAACAATGAATTGTTTTCATAGCATGTTAAGGAGACAGGGGGCGATAGGGGGTTATTGTTATGTAAGGGGTGAACCAAGCATTACACCGTGAATGATACTTTAAAAGGAATTGTTTTTTCTTCTCTCGACGCCATTGTTTCTTCAGTTGTGAGCTGTAAAGAACACAAATTTTATAGCAAAAGTTTTTGGGATGGCAGTATTGCTTTTCTTTAGCTCTAAAGTTTTATTAAACCAAAACAAGGTGGCAACTTTACGAGAAAAATAAACAGACAACCTGTTGTTAATGACAACCCAATGAAATTTAAATTTTTTTTATTTTTTATTTTATTTAATCAATAAACTTTGAAGGAAAATATTGTTTTTCGGTAACATTTTGTAGCGGAAAGAAAATATTTTTGAACAGCAAAAGCGTGTGAAATGGCAGAGAAAGCAAAAGGCAAAGGCAAGGGTAAGGGCAAGAAGGGGAAGGGAAAGGAAGATCCCAATAAACTGAGTCAAGTGGATAAAACGTTTTACGAGCTGACCATTACCGATTTGAATCAAAAATTGTCACGTTTGAGAAGTCTAGTGGCCACTTTGGATGACACAAACTTTAATTTGAAGGAGAAGTTACGCAGTTTGGAAGAGGACCGCTCAGATGTGGCCGCCCATTTAGAGAGAACCTTAGCCGAACGCAATGACACCATCAAGGAACTGGAAGAACGTTTGGAAGAGCTAACCAAAGTACGCAATAAGGAGAAGCAGGAAGCTGAGGAGCACATCAAGGATTTGGAAACGAAATACAAGTCCATGCATGACCAGCTAACTTCCGAAATTAAACTGCTCAATGGCAAACTCAATTCTCTGGATGAATTTCGTATACAGCGAGATATTCTGTTGGCCAAATTCGATGACCAGGAAATTGAACTCAAAGAGAAGGATCGCGCCCATCAGGAGGCTCTCTACAATATGGAACAGAAGGCAGTGGTGGAGAAGGATGCCTTGAAAAAGGAAGTAGAAGCTAAGCTGTTGCAAGTTTCCGAGGATTTTACACGTTCCAGTGAAATTCGCAATGCTGGTTACACACGCCGCTTGATAAGAGAAAATATCGCTTTGCAAAAAGAAATCGATATTCTGGTGTTATCGCAAATCAAAATGCAACAGGATTTCGATGAATTTGTACTGAAAAATAAAGAAATGGCGGAGCAATACAACGCTTTAGACCAGTTAAAGAATCAATTGATCCACAGCTCGCAAAATAAAATCAAAATTATCGAAAAACTCACCGATAACTATGAGCGTCTTAAGACCAAATACACTGAAGTAGTCAAGTATCGCAATCTGTACGAGAGCATAACGAAAAGGGACGTTTGCGACCACTTCACCTTCAATGAAATGTCCAAGAAATTGCGTGTCTTAGGCCAACACATTGAGGGACTGAAATTAGAAAAGCACCGTCTGATAGCCATGCATGAACAGCATGAGAATGAAATTGTACGCTTGAGGGGTGTGATTCAGAAAATCAAGCTCACTGTGGAAATGGCCATAAAAGCCATTGAAGAGGAAGTGCCTCCCGCTGCGGAAATAGGTGATGGTGAAGCCGAAGGCTTTAGGCAGTTACAACGTCAGAATTTGTTAACCGAACTCATGGAGATTGTAAGCAGCCACTCAGATCGCTTGCCGGATACACCTTCCCTGCAAACCTTAAGCCGCTCACATTCATCTTTGTATAGACCTGGTAAAATGGGTTTCTTGCCTAGAACCGCGTCTTCACTTATGGAAATTTTTAAAACTGAGGCTCGAAAATTAACCTCCACTGAAGCAGTGGCGCCTGAATATCAAGCCGAGGAGACGGTCAGTCAAATTATACCCAAATGTCGTGCCAGTGAGGCAGGTTTAATGGTTGATGTTGAATTGGGCTCTACGTTAGTAGTGTCCTCCTCCCATGAAGAACTTGAAATTGTGCAAGTGGAAGAAGAACCAGAAGATATGGGTGAAGAGGGTTCAAGCAGCAGTGAGTTTGAGGAAGCAGCACCGGCGGCAGGTGATACAACAGCTGATCAATTACAATCATCTGCTGCTCGTGCTTCTGGGCGTCCTTCTACTCGTCCTTCTACTCGACCTTCTACTCGTCATTCTGCTCGTCCTTCTACTCGTCATTCTGCTCGTCCTTCTGCTCCACCACTAGCTGAAGGTGAAGACAACACCGCTGAATTACAATCGCTTGGTATTCGTGTCTCACGGATGTCGCAAAAGCAAAGCTTGCCGGATATAAACTCAGATGAATATTCGATAAATGTTACCTATTAAAACGATAAATGATACTAAAACAATAACTTTATTTTAGAAATTTTCGTATATTTTATATCGATAAATAAATTTTATTTTCAATTAAAAGTTAAATTAATTTGATAAACGATAACTTATTTATGCAGAACTCGATATCAATTTCCGATATACATATCTTAATAAATTTTTGATTGAAAACTATTGTTATCGAGAAAAAATTAATGTTATCGATAAATTTTCTTTAGAAATATTAATGTTATCGACAAATTTTCTGTGAAAATTAATGTTTTCTATAAGTGTTCTATAGAGAATTAAACTTGTCGATAAATTTTTTAGAAATAATTAATTTTTTCGATAAATTTAAGATGAGATAATTTTTACCAAGAAGTACTTTAAAATTTTCTCCCTATTTTAAACCCATCTCTTGGCTTTTTATTTTAGGGCCCCTCAGTGCAAACGGAAAAATGTGGCAAATCCATAACGGATACATGGGACTGTATTTACGAGACAAGCGGATCAGTGTTTAATAGACTTAATCGCACCGATGTAAGTCAAGAAATTGGTCCCGGTTGCCGTTGTGGCTGTATTGTTCATTTGGGTGCCTCGAAACCGAAGCGTATTATTGCAGGAGCTACGCAAAGCTGTCCAGGCAGATCGTTTTGGTTGATACAGGTAAGTGTTTATATAATTTTTCGTTTGAATTGAAAAATAATTTTGGTAGTGTAGAATTGTACAATTTAACATCTGTGGTACTTCGAAACGTACCAGAAAAAGTACTTTTTCCAAAATGGAAGAGAATTTAAATTAAAACATATTTTTTTTATTCAAAAGTTGTCTCTATGAAAGTGGAATTTTTAAAAAAGTACTTTTCAAAAAAAGTATGTTTCAAATTTGATTTAAAAAGTGTTTTCTAAACAAGTACTTGCCCAAAAATTAAGGGGAAAATAAGTATTAAAAAGTACAATACAATTAAGACCACTTTGTTGTTGTCCTTATGATAGTTATTTTTTCTTGCCTTAATTCTTTTGGCTAAATTTTACATCAATTTTTTATGTTAAAAGTAAGAAAACATTTCTTTCTCTACTGGCCAGCCATAAATAAACTATTGGTCCCTGGAGTGTATCTAAACGATTGTCTTAATAACTGAATGGTTTGGCAGTAAAAGAATTTTGCTATGCCATAAACAAAAATAAATCGCAAATAAATTAAAATAATAAAAACTAAAAAAAAAGTACCAAACATATCCCCTTGAAAATAATTTATGAGAAAAAAGGAGTACAAAAAAAAGAAAAGAAAAAATGGGACGACAACAATATTTCATTATTTTGTTGTACAATATGACAGGAACAAAGTCAGTTAAAGCCAGCACAAGGCAACAGGACACTGAACAGAAGAAGACCAACAAAGAAAACAAAATCACAAAAAAAGTACCAGAGAAATATTAATAGATTAAAAGCATAAGAATGTGAAGGACTCTTTATTAAATTTTAAGGGGGAAAAAATGTTATTGAAATAGAATGGCATGGAATAGATAGAATGAAGAGCAAATTTTTTCTATTTTATAAACCAATAGGACAAAAGGAGGAATATCAAGGCAAAAAAGTATACAAAAGATATTTTTATTTTATAGTGCCCAAACACCACCACTTCATCTATCTCAATAGTACTTTTTTCGATTCTTTCATACTCTACTGCATGCTGGCTGGCTTATCGAACAGAAAGGCACACGCTTTCATCCACAGTCACCCTTTTGTTGTATATTTTTTGTGTGCTAAAGCTCCTTAAAGAGGTTTGTGTTTTAAGTACTTTATTGGTAAAACAGCCAGTGAAATATGTGATCCAAAAATTTAAACAAATGATAAATTTATTGGTACTTTTTTCGTGCTACTTTTGTGTACCTTTTTTGGTTCCTTTTTTAACTTTTTTCCTGCACACTCGAAGAGATGATGCCTTTGGAAAACTATTTTTATTTGGAACATTTTCTTGAGTATCATGTGGTGTTTTTTATTTGGTACTTTCTTCCGTGTTTTTTTTAGTACTTTTTCTTAAAAGAAGCTTTTTTAAACATTTCTGTCAGTTAAATATGTGATCCAAAAGTTCAAGCAAATGGTACGCATTTGGTACTTTTTTCGTATTTCTATTGCGCACTTTTTCTTAAAAAAATTTATTTTTGAAAACATTTCACTCAGTTAAATATGTGATTCAATGACCCAAACAAATAACAAATTATTTGGGACATTTTCTACACTTATTTTGGTACTTTTTATACCCTTTTCTTTGGTACTTTTTATACCCTTTTATTTGGTACTTTTTATCTTCTAACTTGCACTTTCTTCTGGGGAAGTCCATTTAAAGTACAAATTTTTTGGTACTTCTTAATGTGGTACTTTTTTTATGTACTTTTTTACGTACTTTGTTCCTAAAAACCGTCAGTATTAAATACATTTGAATTATTTAACTCACTGGACTTTTTTGTAAACTGCATAGTACTGTTTTTTTTTTGGTACTTTTTCTACAAGAGTCATTTAAATATTTTGTACGCCTAATAGCCATTTTTCCCACTAACAGGAAATTAAAAGGTTTTCATTATTTAAAATTTTTATTCTTTCACTTCTCACTCCTCCGTCGTCGAATAATTTTTAAAAAGAATTTTTATTTCTTGTGTTCTGCTGCTATATTACAAGCAACTTTTTTTTGTTGTGATCCATTTTTCCCTTTTTTGTTTAAAAAATTCAAAAGAAAATTTGTTAAGAAAATTGACCTAAACATGCTTGTCAAATAGTCCTCGTTGTCCTTATGCTATTCTTCTTCTATTTCAATATTTTTTTCTCTCTCTTTTCTACATTCTTTTGTCCTTTAACAGCCATTGTGTGGTGTCGAGTGAGAGAGAGAGAGAGTGAGAAGAATTAATTGTTCAATTGTATTCAATACCATTAAATTGGATTTACATGGTGTAAACGACAAAATTTACTTGAAATTACAATTTTTTTCGTTTAGTTTCATTCACTGCAAAACACTTCTAATGGAGCTTCTTTATACACCATGCTACAGTGGTGTCTCTTCGGTTATTTTGTTCTTACACTAGGTAACAATTTTCATTTCAGTTTATTCGATGTTATCGAAATCTTGTACATTTTAAAGTAAATTTATCGATAAGTTGCACTTACAACAGAAAATTAATCGATAACTTGCCTATCTTATAGTACATTAACATCGTTATTCTTCTACTCTATTGTCTTCGTTGGTTACCTTCTGTGGCATATTATAACCTTTATGTCTGCAGTGAATACCGATTAATGCATGGCTGAATAGGCATTCAATATTAAAAATTGGTCGACGTCAAATGGAATGACAGACATCCTGGATGTCTACAGTAAAGCGGTTAAAGTGCTGTCGAATGTGTTGAGGTTGTCACAGACTTGCTAACCTTTGAAATGCTATTACCTTTCAATAAATCTTTGCAGTCCTGTGTTAAGCAAACATGCTGTCTTGTGCCACTTTTTTGTCCATCAATAATATCGAATATTGAAGTTTTATAGGGTAGTAATAATGTTGTTGTTGTTATTGGAGATATTGCAGTAATTGTTGTTGTTGTTAAAAATAAAAAGAAAGAACTACGAAAAGGACCTGCTTAACAAAAATTTTATCTTTTCATTCTTCTTCTCTATAACACAACACAATACCGAGGACAATACAATTCAAGGAAGTAAAATCTAATATTTTTAATCACACTTGAAGACTCTCTCACTCACTCCCGCCGTGACGCACACATACATACATATGTATATCTTAGCCACCCATCTTATCATTACTTTTCATTTCAACCACTTTAAAGAGAAGGAAAAACTGGGTCTTAGTGTCTGTCTGTGTGCCTAAATGGGCTTCTTTCCGTAAAAAATGTTCGAAAGTCATTGCACTCCCCCTCTTAACGATTCAATCTAAGCCATATCAGCAACACTTTTTTATACATTTTTTTTAAATCCTTTGTATTTGTATGTGGGAGTGCACTTGTGTATGTGTGTTGACGTAAAAAAAGAGTCCTTTTGAAGTTCTGATATCATTAGTAAAGGTTGCAGTAACTTTTATTGAAGGTTTATGACCGCATTGGGTCAAATTTTAAGGAAAGTCATTGGGAACGTTGTGGAGAAAGATGGGTGAGTGTTTTAAGTGCGTATCCTTTTGCAGGATAATTTTTCGTTTTAAGGCTGTGATTAGTTATATCGATAACACAACATATGGTAAAGGCACAGCAATTTTCACAAGCAATTTAATTTTCTTGTGTATGCCATTAAACTGGTGTTCGAAATAATAGAACATTCAGTATAAGAGCTTGAGGTGGGTAAGGTAAGCCTAGCATTTAGGGTTAATTACCTGACTAGTCACAAAACCAAGCACTTGGGAATGATTTCTCACAAAGTTTTGGCAGTTTCAAACGCATTTATTCTGGCAAAATCCTCTTTGAAGATTTTCAAGAAGTTCCGCCGCTTTTCCTACAAGTGACCAGATTTACGTGGTGACAGGTCGTGTCCTAAATCTTCTTAACTTTCTTGTTGGTCAGGGTAGACGTGTTGAAAGACTGTGGGCTACTTAATCTATTAAATCGCAAATTTCTTAAATAAAAGCTTTTCAATTGAAAAATACACTCACTTGACCTTTGACCTTTTGCTTGATTTAGATTGTTTGACATTCATTTTATTTATTTTTTTTCGAATATTTTAAGGCAGTTTTTTTTTCGTTTACTGACTCCATTTATCATTTTAAAGTCTAGCCAAATATGAATACACTGAGATATTTAACAGTAGCGTTAACGTTTAGATCCAAAAGGGGGGCAGAGGGTAACAGATTGCCTTTTAGGGAAATTATTGTAAAAATTAAACTAAAAAGATGGAAATTTTTTTATGGATTTGAAAGTCAGGAGGCTAATGTTTTATTTGTTGTTCCCCCTTGATATAGTACGCCTTTGTTTAAACACTTCATAAAATGCTTTGGCTCGATGGGTATGGATGGCATTTGCCAGTGTAAGTAAATTTGTACAAAATATGTGTGCGAGTCAGTCAGATAGTGTTTGGTGTACGGGTCATGCTGGTGCAATTATCATGAGACCATATGAAACGGAATTAACACTGACAGTTTTCCGTTTTCCGTAACATCACACTCTGTTTACGCACACTGTTAGTGAGACTACTGCTGTCTATAGAGAGATATGCTGGCTGGACTGGGTGGTGTTAGAGATTGGCAAGGATACCCGGTTGGTGATGTAATTTACTGGAATTCAATATGAGAAATTATTGCCATTGCAAGTGAACATTGTTAGCAGCATCATCAACAGCAACATCATCGTCATCATCAGCATAATAGACAGCCTCAATGCCATATGAATTATGGATCATCTTTACGTAGCGTTATGATAACGTTACGTTTTTTTTCTTCTGTTTTTCGTTCAATTCTATTGAACTAAATGCCAATCACAACACAATAGCAATATAATACAACGACCACCCTTATCCTCTTCGTGCTTAAGGGGATTTAAATCATTCATTCTATTACCCTCTTCCTATCTCACTCACTCTCTCTCTCTCTCTTTTGTGACAGGTTGATGGCGAGGAGCTGATTTCATTGCAATTGAACTTTTTACGTTTGCCTTGCGCTACGCAATACATTAAAATACGTGATGGCCCCTCCTTATCCTCCACGCTGCTCATTGAAATGCAGGGTGGCAACAATGCTGGTGCTGCTAATGCAGATATGAGCGGTAGCAGCAATTTGCCTGTTTCATTGGAATCTTCAGGAGCACAATTGTTATTAGAATTCTATGCAGGTGAGGTGGTGGACAACAACAGTGTAACCCCTACTCACGCCGGCTTAATATGTACGGGAGGATTCTTGGCAAATGTGGAACAGATTGGTAAGTAATAAGAAAAGGTCATGAAAATAAAAAAAAAAACAAACCTAAAAACAAAAACACTTTCCCTTAGCAGTACGCAACTCTACCGAAACGGTGCAAACTCTACTGGCAGCCACACGCTTATCGGTGAAAGGCGTAGACGCATCACAAACAGGAAGAGGACGTTTTTATTTGCAAAAACCCAAATTGAAATCGAAATTTACGTTGGTCCACTTAAGTGCAGTCATATTTGCCAGTATCATTATTTTAATAAGTGCTATGCTGGGTAGGTGACACCCTCCTCTAAAATCCCCTTCTTACCCTCTTTTAACGCAATTTTTACTCTTCTTTCTAGGTGCCCAGTATGTCATACGCTATCGTAAATACCATTTGGCTGTAGCTCGTCGCCGTGATGAGGGTTCTCGTCTTCATACGCCTCACGCTTCAATGACTTCTTTACAAACACCGCCCTCTAGGGCGGTCTCTACTACGACGCTGATATCCGAGGTCATTTATATGGTAAAAATGCGTCCAAAACATCAGTTGCGTCACTCGATTTTACGTGAGAGCGTAGATGCTGAGAATTTGGCGAGGGAAACAGATTTTGGTGACTCGAATGTTAAGGAACCCATGGTTAAATGGTGAGTTAGTTGAGAGTGTCCTTTGGGTTTAAAGAATTTAAAGGGAGCCTTAACTTGAGTGACATCAAAATGGTAGGAGCAATAATACTAGGCCCCGCTAGGCTAAAAACGATAAGAAAAGCACGGTTTCTGCATGCTATTGCCCTGCTTAAGGGCATAAGGATAGACTTGAAATAATTTCTGTAAGGACTGTGTGTCTGCGGAGAAGGAAGAACCTTGCCGAGAAGTTTCTTGATTTATCTGGGAGTCAGAATGTCTTCCTCAGATGGGATATTGATGACTGGTAGCACAACCGGCCTAACCTTACCCTTCAAATTGGATGCACAATCTAACATACTGCTCTAAATAGCTCAAATCTGAATGTTAGCCCGAGTTTTGCAGTTAAACGCAGCTGCGTTATCATTTTTCATGATCATTTTTATCAGGCTCTCTTTTTCATTTCTTTTTCTTTACAGTGTCGAAGAGTTCGGCAGCAATGGTTCCATAGTGACATTACGCAATGAAATCGTATCGCCCGCCACTGAATCATTTAGTCGTTCACCCTCCACCGAGGACATTATGTCCGGCACTAACAATGAATCGAATCCAGAAGAAGAGGAAGAGAGCCCCAACCAAGGTTGCGGTACTTTGACACGCAAAGACAGTGGCAAGGATACCGAAAGTATAATCTCATCGGGCATGTCCTCCATTTGCAATAGCCCACCTATGAATACAAAACATTCTAGTAATTATTCAGAACGTTATGATGCCTCTACACTGAAAATGATCAACTCGTCGTATTTGGAAGAGAAAACCGATTGTGAATCGTTGAGATCCATCATACAGTCGAGAAGGAAATCGAGATGTGCCAGCGTTAATTTGACGAATGTAAGTAGATTTTTGGGAAATTTCTTTAATTGGAAAATGAGTTGAGTGTTGGTTTATATTTTTTTTCTAGGGCTGTTATTCACCTGCCGCAAGCATTATAAGTTCAGCTACCATACGCAGCACCACAAATCCTAAGGAAAGCAAGGAAAAGCAAAATCGTAAAAAGCTATTGGCACGCCCCGGTTCTGAGTTTTCTTTGGGCAATCCAGAGGATTTTGAATTGGACTATTATGACTACAATGTAACCAATGCCAGTACGGTGCCGGGTTCATATTTAGGCATGGATCCTGCCTATTTGATATGGATACCACCCTTCGACGATATACCAGATTCTCCGGAACGTGATGAAGATAAAACTCCTGAACCCAATCAGGAACCCGATGAAACCCAGCCTTTGTATGAGGAAATCAAAATGCCCAAATATGGTCATTATCTGTCACCACACAGTAACACGAACTCTAGTAATAATACCACCAATACCAGCCCAATTTCGGAGGAAATTTCTCCTTTAAGCAGTAACCACCAGTCGAAAGCCACCACGCCTAGTGAAAGTGATTTGAGGAATTGTCTCATTCGAAAAGCCATATCCACATCCAATTCGAATTCAAATTCGCAGCATTCCTCTAAACAGTCCACACCATATCTAACGCGTAAACAGCGCAAACAACAGAAACAACAATCCAAGTCTGCTTTATCCCTGAGCCAGCAAAGGGATTCTATACCCTTGCAGGAGCTTAATGTCACCAAATCGGCACGTAATTTAAGCCACTGCCAAACAGAACAACAACGTTTTTCGCACAGAGATCAAGATACCATTCTGGAAACTGATTCCATGAATGGTTCCTATATTGAGAAGGAAACATCGGTGGTTAAGTCACCCAGTGACTTGCAAAATTATCTCTCCATTGATGATATCCAGTTTGCCGATGAGAGCGAAAGTGATCATGATCACTCTATGGCAACGCTAAAGCCTCAACAACAACATCGCATGTCCGAGAAGGAAGCCCTAACGGAAGAGTGTAAATTGTTGAGAGACATGAAACGTGTAAGTACAGTGGTGGCACAATGTAAGGCTCAAACCATTAGAAGAACGCAAGTGTAATTGAAGGATCTCACTGTTAAAACGCAAGAAAATTCGAAGGAAACTGGTAAGAAAAATTTGGTAATTTTTAAAAAAAAGTTAGTTTAAGGACCTACTCCTTTGCAGAAGCCCTTATTTATTTCTCTATAAACATGTGTGGATTTTTAGCAATAAGGTCGTTAATATAGGGGTACTAGGTACGTAGATTGAAGAAGAACTCTAGAACCCATACCTAGCGGCATGGCTGTACCTAAGTCATCGAATAGGCTTTTTGAGCGCTCACCTTTAAGAGATACCAACCATATTTTCTATAGAAAGTCTGTATTTTTTTACAAACTTCCTTAACTTTTTCCAATCTTCTCCTTTGAGACGAGTTACATACAGAGATAGTTATAAGTATTTACACAAAAGAGCATTTTTACATTTTTTCTTAAAAAAAAAATAAATTTTCTTCATTTTAGTTATTTTTTATAAATAAACTTAACTAGTACTTTGTAATACCGCCCTTTTGAATCAGTGACCGCCTGTAATCTTTCTGGAATTGAGTTAATTAAGTTTTGGGCAAATTCGGGAGTCAATTTCGATCAAATTTCACAAATTTCTTGTATAGCCTCTTCGCGTTTTCGACTTTTATCTATAGTTCTATGATATTTTATGAAAGCCCAAACATTTTCAATAACGTTTAGGTCATGGCTCTGAGGAGGCCATAGAAGAACAGCCTGACCTACGTTTTCTAAGAATGTGGTTGGAAAAAGGTTGTTTGCGGACTCAAGAACATGGTTGTTTATAATATCGAGACAGACTGGTTTAAAGTCCCATCTATCGGTACCAAATTGCCAAAACCGAAGTATGATAGAAATCTCCAAAATATCACCGTGCCGCCACCAAATCTGTTAAGTGGTTGTACAGTTGTAGATGCATAAAGCGCTAACAGAACGAGCCCTGGAATTGAAATGCAGCCTCAGTCGTCCACAATACACTGTATTAAAACTCTATAGGCTTCTTAATATACTCCAAAGCAAATGCGAGAAGTTTAGCTTGGTTTGTTGGAGTAATATCAATTGTTGCACCCACGACATAAGTTTTCATATTAATTTCTTTTAATCTTCGGCGTATTGTGGCATCACTTACCTTTCGACCAATAATTTATTCAGACTCTGTTGCAACTTTTGCAGAACTAATTGAGGGGTTGGTTAATATCTTTCCTATTAATTTTTTGCAATCCCTTGGGTTGAGCACGTATTTTCGTCCACTTCTTTTTAAATTTGCTAAGTTTCCATATTGTTCTTTTTTCTACTAAATTATACACCGTTTTTCGAGAAATTTTGCCAGTTCTGACACTGAGATACCATAGTTGAATTTGACAACAATTTCACACCAAATTTCAGTCGATAGTTCTCTTGTTTTCACCATTTGCAAATAAAATTTTTAGCTATTAGGGGTTCAGCTTATTTAGATTGCGACACAAGCTAAGCTACTGATCTTTCCAAGAGCAAATTATAGACTTAATCGGACTTAAGTCTTGTGTAAATACTTTTGAAAAGAATAAAACGTGTGTAAATAATTTTGACAACTTATAAGCCATATGGTTATTTGTTTTTTATTTAGTACTAAGAACCGTTATCTTTTTCAATTTTATTTTATTTGCTTCTGCATATTCCAGGCGAGGCAATAGTAAAATTTTTTTTCCAAAATTTACTTCCAGTAAAAAGTACTGAGACCTTCTTTTAGAAAAACTTAAAAATGATTTTTTGCGTAAATACTTATGACTACCTCTGTATGTCCGCTATAGTATTATCCCAAGAATTTCAGCATCTCGAGATTACGTAGGCTATTCCACATGCTGTGCATTCATCGTTTTCCTCCACCCCACTACAGTGCATGTGTTCATGTAAGGCGGAGTGTCCCATGAGTTCGCTATTTAGCGTATTCAATTCGTCCTTTTATCAATATAGTCTAAGAATACTCATGGTTTTCCTCTCATGGGGATTGCCCCAGAATATCTCTTAATTCTTCCTGCTGTCTCGTTACTTTCTAATAGTCGAACCGATGCTTCAGCTCTCTTGGTTTTCAATGCATGGAAAGTCGTTATCCAATGCTCTATCTCTATTAGCCAGAATATTCGCTTTTCATATTCAATCACTCTTTCACGACATGTCATGTTTGGAGTAATTGTTAAACGGCTTTTGCCATTCGAGGATGGTCCTTGATCCCGTATCAATGGATGTTATTGCCCCCCCCAAGTTATTTGACTATCGTGACCCGTTCGCAAAATTGTTTCTCGAAGTGCCATTTCTTTACCATCTTTTCTTGCCAATTTCTTTCTTTATTTTTTGATTTATTGATTAAAACAAATGAATAATCAGAAAACTTTCTAAGAAAGTTTTGTTTTTTTCTTTGCAAAGGCTATGAAATGAATACCGAAAAAGTAAAACCAAAAATAGTTTTTACGCAATATTTACTGTATTATTAATTGATAAGTTTAATTAGCACTAATTCTTTTAGGATCTAAGGAAAATCTCACAACTATTATTACGTACAGATAATGTATTTGTATATAAAATAAGTTCTAGAGATTATTGTTAAATTTTAAAATATTATTTCTTAAATAGGAGTTTTTCTTTTGTTAAAAAAAAAAAAATATATATATTAAAGTATTCAGAATCTTGAAAAGAAAGAAATTATAATTTAAAAAAAGTCTATAAACGATTTAATGGAACTTTAAAATGTGAAGACCAGTCATAGAAAATATATCCTTTAAAGAAAAACTCTGTACCTCTCCTCTTCTTGACCTCTATGGAACCCTCTTTTAATTGAAGATTTTATTCAATTTTAATTTATTTCTATTTCCAACTTTATTTAAATTTAAAAAAAAATATGAACAAATATTTTAAAAATCAAAAAATTATGAAGACTTTTTAATAGACTTGTTTACGCTTAAAATTTATACCTGCTCTAATTTTTATGATTTTTTTTTTTTAATATATACTGCGTTCCACATTAATAGGTGCACTGTTTTAGCAATCAATTTAAGCTTGCTGCTCTCAAAATAATGTAAGCAAAGAAAGTTTTAAACATTTCAGCTTGGTTAAATCCGTGCATATTTTTGTAATTTGTAAAGAAAAGCAGGATTTAATTTTGCTTCACTTAAATAGGTGCATATTAAAAAAAGAAGAATAAACCGTAACGAGATTAAGCAAAACACGAAAACATTGAAGATTTCTATACTAGTTTATTTTTTTTTTATTAATTATAATAATTTGTATTAATCATAAA
This sequence comes from Sarcophaga rosellei, assembly GCA_930367235.1. Classification (NCBI taxonomy): domain Eukaryota; kingdom Metazoa; phylum Arthropoda; class Insecta; order Diptera; family Sarcophagidae; genus Sarcophaga; species Sarcophaga rosellei. The sequence goes on along the minus strand of OV884020.1, from coordinate 4,137,474 downwards.
TTCAATTTGGAAGGGAGTTGTACAGTTACTATAAATATTGTAATGAAATTTCCGACCATGCTTCTCTTATTGCAGCAATTAATGATTCTAGGTCATCAAATTGTCGTCCAGATTCGTACACTTTCGGTGACAACCATCCACACACGCTTTCCATTATATCTAAATTCGGCGAGTATGGTGGCCTTTGTAACAATTCAACATTTTGCTTCCTAATCCACGTTTTAACAATCCTTGCCGTGTGGATAGGAGCATTATCCTGTTGGAAAATCCATGGGATGGGCCCAAACTGGTCTTGAAATTTCGGAAACGCTGTTTGCAGAATTGATTTATAAGAATTTGCTGTCATTTTCATTGTTTGAAATTCCAAACGTATGACTCCATCGTACGATATTGCTTCCCAGACCATAACACCACCTATTCAACTATGGTTACGGGCTAAAAAACGTTCTTGCTTTCTCAAATCATGGAAATAGTGCCTGGTCCAATTGAACCTGGTAAAATTGAACTTTTTTCGGCAAAAAATACTACTTTAGTCTATTCAGTCTTCCAATTTAACCGCATTTCCTTACGTTGGTGGTTTCTTCTGCAATTTGAATCTTTTTAGGTGTTCCGCTGCTACTCTCTGCTGACTGTAGAAGTTCGAAACTAGGCAAATTTTTAAGCGCTTATAACTTTTGAATCGCTTAGAATTTTAGGATGAAATTTTTTACACGTGATAGATTAAAACATCTAATTTCTGTTGGATGTATTAGTTTAATAAGAATGATGAAATAAATCATTGATAAATAGGTTTAAACTTTCCAAAATGAAATTTTCACCTGTTTAGTTCACTACCTGTAGTAAACTAGTACATCACGCAGAAAGTAGAAGTTCTAAGCTGTCACGTGCAAGAAGTTTGATTCAAAAATTTCCAGCCGTTCAAGAGTTATAAGCGTTTAAAGAAATTAGTTTGCGAAAATACCCCTGCTAGAGCATTCTGTTCGCCTGGTATTTTACAGAATTTTTGACATTTTCTAAAAACCAAAATAAAACGAACAACAACAACTCCGTTAACATGGCAAAATAATATCTTTAAACGCTTATAACTTTTGAACGGCTGGGAATTTTTGAATGAAATTTTTTTCACGTGATAGATTAGAACTTTTACTTTTTGTTGGATGTATTAGTTTCCTCAGAACGATGAAATAAATCATTGATAAATGGGTTTAAAATTTCCAAAATAAATTTTCACCTGTTTAGCTCACTACCTGTAGTAAACTAATACATCACGCAGAAAGTAGAAGTTCTAAACTATCACATGCAAAAAGTTTGATTCAAAAATTCCCAGCCTTTCAAGAGTTATATGCGTGATAGCTTATAACTTGTACTCTCTGCTGGCTGTAGAAGTTCGAAACTAGGCAAATTTTTAAACGCTTATAACTTTTGAACCTTACGTTGCTGGTTTAGTGGTGGTTTCTTCTGCAATTTGAGTTTTTTTTAGGTGTTCCGCTGAATTCATTATTCTTCTAATGGTGGAAACACTAGCACTGGAACCACTTCTTGCTGTTATTTTTGCAGCAGAGTCACTTGAATTAGAGGCTATTCTTAGAATGTTTGGCCTTTCCGTGGCTGTTGTGGCAATTTTTTGCCTTCTTTTCATGTTGTTGTCATAATTTTCTTTGTCTCTTAGGTAATTCCACACAACGTTGGCATTTTTAGAAATTTCATGGCCGGACAGACATTGATTATTATAGGCGTCTATTTTAGCCTTTTATTCCGCTGTTAAAGATTTACCGTGGCCAATTTTAAATTTAAACTTATAGAAAATCACTTTTGTTCTCAATTTAAAAAAAAAGAATTAAAAATTTTCTAGTTAGAGTTGACACAAACGACCGTACAATGATATTTTCATCTCTGAACCTATTCAAGTGACGCAAAAATAACACACACTTTTTTACAAATTACAAAAACAAGCACAGATAAAATCTAACGGAACTCTTTTGAGTTTTCTTTCTTCACACTCTTTTTCTCAATTGTGAAACCTTTAATGAAAAGTACAACAAAATTGTCTTTGATTGCTATAGCACTGCAACTATTCATGTGGAACGCAGTGTACATAACTCTTTTTTTTTTATTTGTTTTCAAAATTAGTTAAAATGAAATTTTGGCGGCCTTGTGATTTGTTTTCTATTTTTATTTTATTTTTATTAAAAAAAAAAAAGAAAAGAATACGTTTTTTTAACCATTCTAGTCAATTTTTTTTGGTTTTAACAAGCTTTTGTTTTACAAAAAAAAAAAAAAAATTAAAATTGATTTTATAATTTAAGTATTGATTACTAAAAAAAGTAATGGATTTAATTTAATAATAATTTAAGCTTTTAGCATAAGAAGTTCATATATAAGATTACAGGCAATATTTATTTAATTTTAAGCCACTCGAAAATAAGAAAAGAAAAAAAAAATACTCTGGCATTTTGTTTTCAAATAAAATCTAAAATAAAAAGTAAAATAAGAGCTTGTTATTTATTTTGTATAGGAAATCTTAGTTATGGGTATATTTCCTGTAGAAATTTTCTAAAGAAACTTTTGTTATCGATAACATTTTCAAAGTAGCTTTTGTTATCGATAACATTTGCAAAGAAAATTTTTGTTGTCGATAAATTTTCTGTTGAAAATAGATACATATGTTGTCATATAGTCCTTATGAATATGTTCGAAACTATTGATAAAACATGTCCGTAGTAACAGTAATCAACAAATATTTTTAATGCAATTAAGCTTTTAAGACGTAAAGAAATACTCTGTGAACTTTACTCTCCTGCACCCTGTAATTGGTTTAAAGAACTTTCTAGACCACCAGGGTTGTCCTAAATAAGCATTTTTGCTAAAAAAAATAAGCTTTTTACCTTTTTAATGAAAAAAAAAGAACTTTTAAACATGTACTAAATTTCATCCCTTAAGTTTCTGTGATGATTGTGATTTACGGTAATAATATAAATGTTAAAAGACATTTAGGGTCTGTTAATTTCGGAAGGTTATTGTTAAAGCTTTTAATATAAAAAAAAACTAGTGACAGATTGCTCTACTGGGGAAAGCTAAATTGTCAATTTTGTAAATTTTTTTTTTTTTGCATTTTGATAATATGGTTTCCACTAAACTGTTTATTTCAATAATAGAGTCATGGTTGTTGTCAGGGATTTAATTTTTAGGTAAAGTTATAACTGTTATACTTTAATAATATAATAGTCGTGCTTTCTCTTAAAACTTCGTGGACAACATTACCATTTGCTCTATTTCTACTGTATTTATTTTCAGTCTGGGAACTTCCACAATTCATTGTTGTTTTATTATTTGGTCAATTCAATTCGTTGTATTCATTGTATTGTTGGACGAATATACAACGGTGTATGCTTCCTGTTGATAATTTTCATGTAAAAATCCGATACACTTATACACATTTTTTTCATATATATGAAAAAAAAAAACATATGTTTTTAAAAGTCGTATTGGTTTCGTGCTATCAAAGTGTGTGAATGAAAAAAATGTGTATATGTTTTTAAAAAGTTGTGTTGGTTTCGTGCTATCAAATTGTTTGAATGCCAAAAATTATAGAGAAGAATAAGAAGAAGACATTTGGAATACGAAATATATAATACAGCATAGCATTGAGCGTTCACAAACAACCAAGTGTATTCAATACAACATACAAGATACGAAGTCGTGTGAATTGGCCAATTGTTTATTTTTCATGTTCCTTTTACATGTTTCCAGCGTTTATTCTGTTTTCGTCGCAGTATTTCCTAAACGTGGTTTATAATGAGACAATTTAAAAATTTTTTTCTTTAAGAACGAACATTTATTTTTTAAATTTTGTGTTTTGTTTTTTAATTTTCTTTAAAATATAATTTTGTTTTTGGTTTTCTTAGAATGTTTCTAGTTTCTTAGAAAATAATGAAAATAAATTTTATAAAATTTAAACAGTCATTGAAATATTAAAATTAATAGGAGTGATAATTAAAAATACAAGGCTTCAATAATTAGCTTTACATTTTTTTTTTATATATTTTATTAACGTATTGGAATGATTTTGTTGCTTAAAAGAAATTAAGTTATAATAAAAATTACATAATATTCTTTTTTATCTTTAAACAACAATATTCTTTTTTATATTTAAACAAATTAAAAAATTAATATTAGAGAATCAATTTCAATAAATTTTGCGTTACTAATAATTTAAGAAATTTTTTTTTTAAATTTTAAAATATCTTTATGTAACTTTTAATTAATAATTTATTAATTTTTTTATTCATATATTAATAAGGGTGCATTTAAAAGAACTTCTTTTAGTGTTATTAAATATGTTTTAATTTTATGAAATATTTTCTTAAAAATATAATATCGTAAATTAATGTTTTATACTTTAGCTTTAGATTTTTTCTCCCTTTTATAAAAAAAATACGTTAATATTTACTATTCCATAAAAATAAATGATTATAATAATTTAAAATAAATTATATGTATATAAAACAAATATAAATTATATTTTAATTGAATTTATATTAAAAAATAATTTAAAAAATAATGTTTTCGAAAGTTTAAAGAAAATATAAATGAACAAGCTGGAGGTATAAGTTTATAGGATATAAAAATAAATTAAAATATTTTAAAAACAAAGAAAATTCTTAATATAATTTAAATATAAAAACTACAAACGAGTATTTCATATATTATTTTTAATGTTAAATTATTTTAATTCATTTATAAATAATATTATCTCAAATGTTTTTCTTATATTATTTCAAAAGTTTAAGTAATTTATAAAATTAAATTTTATTTTTTTTTAAATATATTTTTATTATTTATATGATAACAAAATTTTAAATTTTTAATACACATATTTTTTCTTAGTTATTTTGTTTGAAACATTTTTATTATTTCATAATTTAGTTGCAAATATATGTATTTTTAGTGTTCTTTTATTTTTGTATTATTTAGTAAATAAAAGTATTATTCTTTTATAACAAAGTTTGTAGTTTAATATAATTTTACATAATTTAATTTATTTATTTAATTAATTTATTTCTTTTCTTTCACACACAAAGTGGCTTTCAAGCATTTTTAATATATAGTAAAATTCATTGAAAATATATTTTTATTTATCTTTTTTTTTTTTTTTTTTTTGTAATTTTCTAAGATGAGATACACCCGGTTATAATTTATTCATTTATTTAATTTTTTAAATTAATTTTTAAAATCAATATGATGAAGGTACGTTTATATATAATGTTTTTTTAATTAAATAGGCCCCGATTATGGTTTACAACAGTTGTAAATTTAATGTTGTATTTTTATGATTCACAAAACCTACCGTCAGTGTTGTACTTTGTCTTGTGTATGTTCACATACCTCGAATATGATTACAACAGTTGTTTTTAAGTGTTGTCAGAACTGTCAAAAACTTACAACAGCTCATTAGCTGTTGTATTGTTGCCGCGGTAAGTTTAAAAAAGGAAATGGAGAAAAATTTGTAGGTATATATAACCGTGCATATAATTTCTTGTGGAAATTTTATTTATTTAAATGGTAAGTTACCATTTGGAGCAAATAAGACTCAGCACAAAGAGACATGGGAGAAATTTTCATTGAAGCTAAAACCAGCCTTTTCATATAAAACTTATAAAATAAATAAAAAATTCTAGAAATAATAAGAAAAAAGGCTGAATTTCAAAATTAATTAATAAAAGCCAAACAAACAAAAAATATAATCAAGCAAAATTAAATTTTATTTAAAAATAAAAACGCGAATAAAACTAGACTTTATTTTTAATTTTTAATTTAATAAAAGAACATAACAGAAAATTTAAAATTATAGTGGGTCTTGACTCACTTATGGCGCTCACTGTAAATGTTGTAAACCATAATCAAGAAAGTAATAAATGTGTTGTCTCTGTCACAACACAACATTTTTGTGTTGTGAACCATAATCCGGGCCAAAGGTTTTGTTTTTATAACAAATATAAAAATATTTTAAATCATAAGAAATAAGAAGCGTGTTTAAAACAATTTTTTTAACAGATGACTTAATTAATAAAATAAATTAAAAATACAATAATATAAATTATGAAATAAAGAAATATGAAAAATAAAAAATTTAAAGAAATATAATAAAATATAAAGAAAATATATACATTACATATATAAAAATGTGGAAAAACACAAAAAAAAAAAAATAAATAAAATAAAAAAATAAAATTTTAAATAATAAAAATAAATTTGATAACAAAAATAAATATAAAAATACTTTTGTCCTCAAATGAATTTTTAAAACCTTAACAATCTCTTTTGTCTTGATATAATATATATTCTTTATTTTATAAATAATTGTATTAAGATGTTTTCTATTTTATTTTTTTTTTTAGTTTAATTGCTTAAATCTATTTGAATTGTTCCCATTTTGCAGGTTTCTGAAACTTTTGTTAATTTTTCGTTTGGTTTTCTTTCTTATTTTTTATATTTTATATAGCACATTTTTTTGATGTTACATTTGTTTCTAACATATGTTTCTAACATATGTTTCTAACATTTGTTTCTAATATATGTATGTTTTTGAATGTAATTTGTTTTTATATTATTGAATATTAATTTAAGTGTTTAAATTTCCTAATTTTATTTATATTTTAAGATAATAGTTCAATTCTTGAAAAATATTTTGTTAAATAAAACAAAAAAAAAAAAAATAAAGTAAAATCTTTTGAATTATGTATATTGATTATATAATTTATAAATTTAAAATATTATACAAATATTAAAAAAAAAATATTTTAAATTTTTTATAAATTAAAAAACAATTTTAAGTTTAAAATTTATTAATTTCTTTTTTAGTTTTAGTTGCAGTTGCTGATTTCTGATTTCATTTGGTAAACATTTGTTTTTTTTATGTAAATTATAGATAAAGTATTAAAAAAATTTTACAATATATATTTAATTGTTGTTTTATTTGTTTTATAAACTTAAACATGTACGTGGACGGAAAGATAGTGTTTTAGTTCATGTTTAAAAAGGAAACTGAGTGAGAAATTAAAGAGTTTTGTTGTCTATTGAAAGAATGATGAAAAAAAAATTTTTAAATACAAATAATAAAACAGTATTACTAAATTACTCAAAATTATATCTTTAATAAAGATAGAGAAACTTCAACCATATCTGTTAAAGATCGATTCTTATTATCCTTTCGATTAATTTAAGCGTTTCCCTTCAAATATATTCTAATAAAGCGTGCAGGCGCACATCTAATATAGTCTTCTTTTCTGTAAAGTCGTCTTTCTTTCTCAAGTGAAGATCATAGCCGTCAGACACATACTGAAATTCATATGCTATTAATTTCCAAATAATATGAACTAAATCATTGATAAACGGGTTTAAAATGTTCAAATAAAATTTTCACCTGTTTAGCTCACTACCTGTAGTAAACTAATACATCACGCAGAAAGTAGAAGTTCTAAACTACCACATGCAAAAAGTTTGATTCAAAAATTCCCAGCCGTTCAAGAGTTATAAGCTTGATAGCTTAGAACTTCTACTCTCTGCTGACTGTAAAAGTTCGAAAGTAGGCAAATTTTTAAACGCTTATAACTTTTGAACCGCTTAGAATTTTAGAATGAAATTTTTTACACGTGATAGATTAGAACTTCTACTTTCTGTTGGATATATTAGTTTAATAAGAATGATGAAATAAATCATTGATAAATGGGTTTAAAATGTTTAAATTAAATTTTCATCTGTTTAGCTCACTACCTGTAGTAAACTAATACATCACGCAGAAAGTAGAAGTTCTAAGCTATCACGTGCAAAAAGTTTGATTCAAAAATTCCCAGCCGTTCAAGAGTTATAGGCGTTTAAAGAAATTAGTTTGCGAAAATACACCTGCTACAGCATTCTGTGCGCCTGGTATTTTACAGAATTTTTAACATTTTCTAAAAATCAAAATAAAACAAACAACAACAACTTCGTTAACATGGCAAACTAATTTCTTCAAACGCTTATACCTTTTGAACGGCTGGGAATTTTTGAAAGAAATTTTTTTCACGTGATAGCTTAGAAGTTCTACTTTCTGCTGACTGTGTTAGTTTCCTAAGCATAGTGAAATAAATCATTGATAAATAGGTTTAAACTTTCCAAAGTAAATTTTCACCTGTTTAGTTCACTACCTGTAGTAAACAAATACATCACACAGAAAGTAGAAGTTCTAAGCTATTACGTGCAAAAAGTTTGATTCAAAAATTCCCAGCCGTTCAAGAGTTATAAGCTTGATAGCTTAGAACTTCTACTCTCTGCTGACTGTAAAAGTTCGAAAGTAGGCAAATTTTTAAACGCTTATAACTTTTGAACCGCTTAGAATTTTAGAATGAAATTTTTTACACGTGATAGATAAGAACTTCTACTTTCTGTTGGATGTATTAGTTTAATAAGAATGATGAAATAAATCATTGATAAATGGGTTTAAAATGTTTAAATTAAATTTTCATCTGTTTAGCTCACTACCTGTAGTAAACTAATACATCACGCAGAAAGTAGAAGTTCTAAGCTATCACGTGCAAAAAGTTTGATTCCAAAATTCCCAGCCGTTCAAGAGTTATAAGCGTTTAAAGAAATTAGTTTGCGAAAATACACCTGCTACAGCATTCTGTGCGCCTGGTATTTTACAGAATTTTTAACATTTTCTAAAAATCAAAATAAAACAAACAACAACAACTCCGTTAACATGGCAAACTAATTTCTTTAAACGCTTATAACTTTTGAACGGCTGGGAATTTTGGAATCAAACTTTTTTCACGTGATAGCTTAGAAGTTCTACTTCCTGCTGACTGTGTTAGTTTCCTAAGCATAGTGAAATAAATCATTGATACATAGGTTTAAACTTTCCAAAGTAAATTTTCACCTGTTTAGTTCACTACCTGTAGTAAACTAATACATCACACAGAAAGTAGAAGTTCTAAGCTATCACGTGCAAAAAGTTTGATTCAAAAATTCCCAGCCGTTCAAGAGTTATAAGCTTGATAGCTTAGAACTTCTACTCTCTGCTGACTGTAAAAGTTCGAAAGTAGGCAAATTTTTAAACGCTTATAACTTTTGAACCGCTTAGAATTTTAGAATGAAATTTTTTACACGTGATAGATTAGAACTTCTACTTTCTGTTGGATGTATTAGTTTAATAAGAATGATGAAATAAATCATTGATAAAGGGGTTTAAAATGTTTAAATTAAATTTTCACCTGTTTAGCTCACTACCTGTAGTAAACTAATACATCACACAGAAAGTAGAAGTTCTAAGCTATCACGTGCAAAAAGTTTGATTCAAAAATTCCCCGCCGTTCAAGAGTTATAAGCGTTTAAAGAAATTAGTTTGCGAAAATACACCTGCTACAGCATTCTGTGCGCCTGGTATTTTACAGAATTTTTAACATTTTCTAAAAATCAAAATAAAACAAACAACAACAACTCCGTTAACATGGCAAACTAATTTCTTTAAACGCTTATAACTTTTGAACGGCTGGGAATTTTTGAATCAAACTTTTTTCACGTGATAGCTTAGAAGTTCTACTTTCTGCTGACTGTGTTAGTTTCCTAAGCATAGTGAAATAAATCATTGATAAATAGGTTTAAACTTTCCAAAGTAAATTTCCACCTGTTTAGTTCACTACCTGTAGTAAACTAATACATCACACAGAAAGTAGAAGTTCTAAGCTATCACGTGCAAAAAGTTTGATTCAAAAATTCCCAGCCGTTCAAGAGTTATAAGCTTGATAGCTTAGAACTTCTACTCTCTGCTGACTGTAAAAGTTCGAAAGTAGGCAAATTTTTAAACGCTTATAACTTTTGAACCGCTTAGAATTTTAGAATGAAATTTTTTACACGTGATAGATTAGAACTTCTACTTTCTGTTGGATGTATTAGTTTAATAAGAATGATGAAATAAATCATTGATAAATGGGTTTAAAATGTTTACATTAAATTTTCACCTGTTTAGCTCACTACCTGTAGTAAACTAATACATCACGCAGAAAGTAGAAGTTCTAAGCTATCACGTGCAAAAAGTTTGATTCCAAAATTCCCAGCCGTTCAAGAGTTATAAGCGTTTAAAGAAATTAGTTTGCGAAAATACACCTGCTACAGCATTCTGTGCGCCTGGTATTTTACAGAATTTTTAACATTTTCTAAAAATCAAAATAAAACAAACAACAACAACTCCGTTAACATGGCAAACTAATTTCTTTAAACGCTTATAACTTTTGAACGGCTGGGAATTTTTGAAAGAAATTTTTTTCACGTGATAGCTTAGAAGTTCTACTTTCTGCTGACTGTGTTAGTTTCCTAAGCATAGTGAAATAAATCATTGATACATAGGTTTAAACTTTCCAAAGTAAATTTCCACCTGTTTAGTTCACTACCTGTAGTAAACTAATACATCACACAGAAAGTAGAAGTTCTAAGCTATCACGTGCAAAAAGTTTGATTCAAAAATTCCCAGCCGTTCAAGAGTTATAAGCTTGATAGCTTAGAACTTCTACTCTCTGCTGACTGTAAAAGTTCGAAAGTAGGCAAATTTTTAAACGCTTATAACTTTTGAACCGCTTAGAATTTTAGAATGAAATTTTTTACACGTGATAGATAAGAACTTCTACTTTCTGTTGGATGTATTAGTTTAATAAGAATGATGAAATAAATCATTGATAAAGGGGTTTAAAATGTTTAAATTAAATTTTCATCTGTTTAGCTCACTACCTGAGTAAACTAATACATCACGCAGAAAGTAGAAGTTCTAAGCTATCACGTGCAAAAAGTTTGATTCAAAAATTCCCAGCCGTTCAAGAGTTATAAGCTTGATAGCTTAGAACTTCTACTCTCTGCTGACTGTAAAAGTTCGAAAGTAGGCAAATTTTTAAACGCTTATAACTTTTGAACCGCTTAGAATTTTAGAATGAAATTTTTTACACGTGATAGATTAGAACTTCTACTTTCTGTTGGATGTATTAGTTTAATAAGAATGATGAAATAAATCATTGATAAATGGGTTTAAAATGTTTACATTAAATTTTCACCTGTTTAGCTCACTACCTGTAGTAAACTAATACATCACGCAGAAAGTAGAAGTTCTAAGCTATCACGTGCAAAAAGTTTGATTCAAAAATTCCCAGCCGTTCAAGAGTTATAAGCTTGATAGCTTAGAACTTCTACTCTCTGCTGACTGTAAAAGTTCGAAAGTAGGCAAATTTTTAAACGCTTATAACTTTTGAACCGCTTAGAATTTTAGAATGAAATTTTTACCACGTGATAGATTAGAACTTCTACTTTCTGTTGGATGTATTAGTTTAATAAGAATGATGAAATAAATCATTGATAAATGGGTTTAAAATGTTTACATTAAATTTTCACCTGTTTAGCTCACTACCTGTAGTAAACTAATACATCACGCAGAAAGTAGAAGTTCTAAGCTATCACGTGCAAAAAGTTTGATTCCAAAATTCCCAGCCGTTCAAGAGTTATAAGCGTTTAAAGAAATTAGTTTGCGAAAATACACCTGCTACAGCATTCTGTGCGCCTGGTATTTTACAGAATTTTTAACATTTTCTAAAAATCAAAATAAAACAAACAACAACTCCGTTAACATGGCAAACTAATTTCTTTAAACGCTTATAACTTTTGAACGGCTGGGAATTTTTGAATGAAATTTTTTTCACGTGATAGCTTAGAAGTTCTACTTTCTGCTGACTGTGTTAGTTTCCTAAGCATAGTGAAATAAATCATTGATAAATAGGTTTAAACTTTCCAAAGTAAATTTCCACCTGTTTAGTTCACTACCTGTAGTAAACTAATACATCACACAGAAAGTAGAAGTTCTAAGCTATCACGTGCAAAAAGTTTGATTCAAAAATTCCCAGCCGTTCAAGAGTTATAAGCTTGATAGCTTAGAACTTCTACTCTCTGCTGACTGTAAAAGTTCGAAAGTAGGCAAATTTTTAAACGCTTATAACTTTTGAACCGCTTAGAATTTTAGAATGAAATTTTTTACACGTGATAGATTAGAACTTCTACTTTCTGTTGGATGTATTAGTTTAATAAGAATGATGAAATAAATCATTGATAAATGGGTTTAAAATGTTTACATTAAATTTTCACCTGTTTAGCTCACTACCTGTAGTAAACTAATACATCACGCAGAAAGTAGAAGTTCTAAGCTATCACGTGCAAAAAGTTTGATTCAAAAATTCCCAGCCGTTCAAGAGTTATAAGCTTGATAGCTTAGAACTTCTACTCTCTGCTGACTGTAAAAGTTCGAAAGTAGGCAAATTTTTAAACGCTTATAACTTTTGAACCGCTTAGAATTTTAGAATGAAATTTTTAACACGTGATAGATTAGAACTTCTACTTTCTGTTGGATGTATTAGTTTAATAAGAATGATGAAATAAATCATTGATAAATGGGTTTAAAATGTTTACATTAAATTTTCACCTGTTTAGCTCACTACCTGTAGTAAACTAATACATCACGCAGAAAGTAGAAGTTCTAAGCTATCACGTGCAAAAAGTTTGATTCCAAAATTCCCAGCCGTTCAAGAGTTATAAGCGTTTAAAGAAATTAGTTTGCGAAAATACACCTGCTACAGCATTCTGTGCGCCTGGTATTTTACAGAATTTTTAACATTTTCTAAAAATCAAAATAAAACAAACAACAACAACTCCGTTAACATGGCAAACTAATTTCTTTAAACGCTTATAACTTTTGAACGGCTGGGAATTTTTGAATGAAATTTTTTTCACGTGATAGCTTAGAAGTTCTACTTTCTGCTGACTGTGTTAGTTTCCTAAGCATAGTGAAATAAATCATTGATAAATAGGTTTAAACTTTCCAAAGTAAATTTCCACCTGTTTAGTTCACTACCTGTAGTAAACTAATACATCACGCAGAAAGTAGAAGTTCTAAGCTATCACGTGCAAAAAGTTTGATTCAAAAATTCCCAGCCGTTCAAGAGTTATAAGCTTGATAGCTTAGAACTTCTACTCTCTGCTGACTGTAAAAGTTCGAAAGTAGGCAAATTTTTAAACGCTTATAACTTTTGAACCGCTTAGAATTTTAGAATGAAATTTTTTACACGTGATAGATTAGAACTTCTACTTTCTGTTGGATGTATTAGTTTAATAATAATGATGAAATAAATCATTGATAAATGGGTTTAAAATGTTTACATTAAATTTTCACCTGTTTAGCTCACTACCTGTAGTAAACTAATACATCACGCAGAAAGTAGAAGTTCTAAGCTATCACGTGCAAAAAGTTTGATTCAAAAATTCCCAGCCGTTCAAGAGTTATAAGCTTGATAGCTTAGAACTTCTACTCTCTGCTGACTGTAAAAGTTCGAAAGTAGGCAAATTTTTAAACGCTTATAACTTTTGAATCGCTTAGAATTTTAGAATGAAATTTTTTACACGTGATAGATTAGAACTTCTACTTTCTGTTGGATGTATTAGTTTAATAAGAATGATGAAATAAATCATTGATAAATGGGTTTAAAATGTTTACATTAAATTTTCACCTGTTTAGCTCACTACCTGTAGTAAACTAATACATCACGCAGAAAGTAGAAGTTCTAAGCTATCACGTGCAAAAAGTTTGATTCAAAAATTCCCAGCCGTTCAAGAGTTATAAGCTTGATAGCTTAGAACTTCTACTCTCTGCTGACTGTAAAAGTTCGAAAGTAGGCAAATTTTTAAACGCTTATAACTTTTGAACCGCTTAGAATTTTAGAATGAAATTTTTTACACGTGATAGATTAGAACTTCTACTTTCTGTTGGATGTATTAGTTTAATAAGAATGATGAAATAAATCATTGATAAATGGGTTTAAAATGTTTACATTAAATTTTCACCTGTTTAGCTCACTACCTGTAGTAAACTAATACATCACGCAGAAAGTAGAAGTTCTAAGCTATCACGTGCAAAAAGTTTGATTCCAAAATTCCCAGCCGTTCAAGAGTTATAAGCGTTTAAAGAAATTAGTTTGCGAAAATACACCTGCTACAGCATTCTGTGCGCCTGGTATTTTACAGAATTTTTAACATTTTCTAAAAATCAAAATAAAACAAACAACAACTCCGTTAACATGGCAAACTAATTTCTTTAAACGCTTATAACTTTTGAACGGCTGGGAATTTTTGAATGAAATTTTTTTCACGTGATAGCTTAGAAGTTCTACTTTCTGCTGACTGTGTTAGTTTCCTAAGCATAGTGAAATAAATCATTGATAAATAGGTTTAAACTTTCCAAAGTAAATTTCCACCTGTTTAGTTCACTACCTGTAGTAAACTAATACATCACACAGAAAGTAGAAGTTCTAAGCTATCACGTGCAAAAAGTTTGATTCAAAAATTCCCAGCCGTTCAAGAGTTATAAGCTTGATAGCTTAGAACTTCTACTCTCTGCTGACTGTAAAAGTTCGAAAGTAGGCAAATTTTTAAACGCTTATAACTTTTGAACCGCTTAGAATTTTAGAATGAAATTTTTTACACGTGATAGATTAGAACTTCTACTTTCTGTTGGATGTATTAGTTTAATAAGAATGATGAAATAAATCATTGATAAATGGGTTTAAAATGTTTACATTAAATTTTCACCTGTTTAGCTCACTACCTGTAGTAAACTAATACATCACGCAGAAAGTAGAAGTTCTAAGCTATCACGTGCAAAAAGTTTGATTCAAAAATTCCCAGCCGTTCAAGAGTTATAAGCTTGATAGCTTAGAACTTCTACTCTCTGCTGACTGTAAAAGTTCGAAAGTAGGCAAATTTTTAAACGCTTATAACTTTTGAACCGCTTAGAATTTTAGAATGAAATTTTTAACACGTGATAGATTAGAACTTCTACTTTCTGTTGGATGTATTAGTTTAATAAGAATGATGAAATAAATCATTGATAAATGGGTTTAAAATGTTTACATTAAATTTTCACCTGTTTAGCTCACTACCTGTAGTAAACTAATACATCACGCAGAAAGTAGAAGTTCTAAGCTATCACGTGCAAAAAGTTTGATTCCAAAATTCCCAGCCGTTCAAGAGTTATAAGCGTTTAAAGAAATTAGTTTGCGAAAATACACCTGCTACAGCATTCTGTGCGCCTGGTATTTTACAGAATTTTTAACATTTTCTAAAAATCAAAATAAAACAAACAACAACAACTCCGTTAACATGGCAAACTAATTTCTTTAAACGCTTATAACTTTTGAACGGCTGGGAATTTTTGAATGAAATTTTTTTCACGTGATAGCTTAGAAGTTCTACTTTCTGCTGACTGTGTTAGTTTCCTAAGCATAGTGAAATAAATCATTGATAAATAGGTTTAAACTTTCCAAAGTAAATTTCCACCTGTTTAGTTCACTACCTGTAGTAAACTAATACATCACGCAGAAAGTAGAAGTTCTAAGCTATCACGTGCAAAAAGTTTGATTCAAAAATTCCCAGCCGTTCAAGAGTTATAAGCTTGATAGCTTAGAACTTCTACTCTCTGCTGACTGTAAAAGTTCGAAAGTAGGCAAATTTTTAAACGCTTATAACTTTTGAACCGCTTAGAATTTTAGAATGAAATTTTTTACACGTGATAGATTAGAACTTCTACTTTCTGTTGGATGTATTAGTTTAATAATAATGATGAAATAAATCATTGATAAATGGGTTTAAAATGTTTACATTAAATTTTCACCTGTTTAGCTCACTACCTGTAGTAAACTAATACATCACGCAGAAAGTAGAAGTTCTAAGCTATCACGTGCAAAAAGTTTGATTCAAAAATTCCCAGCCGTTCAAGAGTTATAAGCTTGATAGCTTAGAACTTCTACTCTCTGCTGACTGTAAAAGTTCGAAAGTAGGCAAATTTTTAAACGCTTATAACTTTTGAACCGCTTAGAATTTTAGAATGAAATTTTTTACACGTGATAGATTAGAACTTCTACTTTCTGTTGGATGTATTAGTTTAATAAGAATGATGAAATAAATCATTGATAAATGGGTTTAAAATGTTTACATTAAATTTTCACCTGTTTAGCTCACTACCTGTAGTAAACTAATACATCACGCAGAAAGTAGAAGTTCTAAGCTATCACGTGCAAAAAGTTTGATTCAAAAATTCCCAGCCGTTCAAGAGTTATAAGCTTGATAGCTTAGAACTTCTACTCTCTGCTGACTGTAAAAGTTCGAAAGTAGGCAAATTTTTAAACGCTTATAACTTTTGAACCGCTTAGAATTTTAGAATGAAATTTTTTACACGTGATAGATTAGAACTTCTACTTTCTGTTGGATGTATTAGTTTAATAAGAATGATGAAATAAATCATTGATAAATGGGTTTAAAATGTTTACATTAAATTTTCACCTGTTTAGCTCACTACCTGTAGTAAACTAATACATCACGCAGAAAGTAGAAGTTCTAAGCTATCACGTGCAAAAAGTTTGATTCCAAAATTCCCAGCCGTTCAAGAGTTATAAGCGTTTAAAGAAATTAGTTTGCGAAAATACACCTGCTACAGCATTCTGTGCGCCTGGTATTTTACAGAATTTTTAACATTTTCTAAAAATCAAAATAAAACAAACAACAACAACTCCGTTAACATGGCAAACTAATTTCTTTAAACGCTTATAACTTTTGAACGGCTGGGAATTTTTGAATGAAATTTTTTTCACGTGATAGCTTAGAAGTTCTACTTTCTGCTGACTGCGTTAGTTTCCTAAGCATAGTGAAATAAATCATTGATAAATAGGTTTAAACTTTCCAAAGTAAATTTCCACCTGTTTAGTTCACTACCTGTAGTAAACTAATACATCACGCAGAAAGTAGAAGTTCTAAGCTATCACGTGCAAAAAGTTTGATTCAAAAATTCCCAGCCGTTCAAGAGTTATAAGCTTGATAGCTTAGAACTTCTACTCTCTGCTGACTGTAAAAGTTCGAAAGTAGGCAAATTTTTAAACGCTTATAACTTTTGAACCGCTTAGAATTTTAGAATGAAATTTTTTACACGTGATAGATTAGAACTTCTACTTTCTGTTGGATGTATTAGTTTAATAAGAATGATGAAATAAATCATTGATAAATGGGTTTAAAATGTTTACATTAAATTTTCACCTGTTTAGCTCACTACCTGTAGTAAACTAATACATCACGCAGAAAGTAGAAGTTCTAAGCTATCACGTGCAAAAAGTTTGATTCCAAAATTCCCAGCCGTTCAAGAGTTATAAGCGTTTAAAGAAATTAGTTTGCGAAAATACACCTGCTACAGCATTCTGTGCGCCTGGTATTTTACAGAATTTTTAACATTTTCTAAAAATCAAAATAAAACAAACAACAACAACTCCGTTAACATGGCAAACTAATTTCTTTAAACGCTTATAACTTTTGAACGGCTGGGAATTTTTGAATGAAATTTTTTTCACGTGATAGCTTAGAAGTTCTACTTTCTGCTGACTGTGTTAGTTTCCTAAGCATAGTGAAATAAATCATTGATAAATAGGTTTAAACTTTCCAAAGTAAATTTCCACCTGTTTAGTTCACTACCTGTAGTAAACTAATACATCCAACAGAAAGTAGAAGTTCTAATCTATCACGTGCAAAAAGTTTGATTCCAAAATTCCCAGCCGTTCAAGAGTTATAAGCTTGATAGCTTAGAACTTCTACTCTCTGCTGACTGTAAAAGTTCGAAAGTAGGCAAATTTTTAAACGCTTATAACTTTTGAACCGCTTAGAATTTTAGAATGAAATTTTTTACACGTGATAGATTAGAACTTCTACTTTCTGTTGGATGTATTAGTTTAATAATAATGATGAAATAAATCATTGATAAATGGGTTTAAAATGTTTACATTAAATTTTCACCTGTTTAGCTCACTACCTGTAGTAAACTAATACATCACGCAGAAAGTAGAAGTTCTAAGCTATCACGTGCAAAAAGTTTGATTCAAAAATTCCCAGCCGTTCAAGAGTTATAAGCTTGATAGCTTAGAACTTCTACTCTCTGCTGACTGTAAAAGTTCGAAAGTAGGCAAATTTTTAAACGCTTATAACTTTTGAACCGCTTAGAATTTTAGAATGAAATTTTTTACACGTGATAGATTAGAACTTCTACTTTCTGTTGGATGTATTAGTTTAATAAGAATGATGAAATAAATCATTGATAAATGGGTTTAAAATGTTTACATTAAATTTTCACCTGTTTAGCTCACTACCTGTAGTAAACTAATACATCACGCAGAAAGTAGAAGTTCTAAGCTATCACGTGCAAAAAGTTTGATTCAAAAATTCCCCGCCGTTCAAGAGTTATAAGCGTTTAAAGAAATTAGTTTGCGAAAATACACCTGCTACAGCATTCTGTGCGCCTGGTATTTTACAGAATTTTTAACATTTTCTAAAAATCAAAATAAAACAAACAACAACAACTCCGTTAACATGGCAAACTAATTTCTTTAAACGCTTATAACTTTTGAACGGCTGGGAATTTTTGAATGAAATTTTTTTCACGTGATAGCTTAGAAGTTCTACTTTCTGCTGACTGTGTTAGTTTCCTAAGCATAGTGAAATAAATCATTGATAAATAGGTTTAAACTTTCCAAAGTAAATTTCCACCTGTTTAGTTCACTACCTGTAGTAAACTAATACATCACACAGAAAGTAGAAGTTCTAAGCTATCACGTGCAAAAAGTTTGATTCAAAAATTACCAGCCGTTCAAGAGTTATAAGCTTGATAGCTTAGAACTTCTACTCTCTGCTGACTGTAAAAGTTCGAAAGTAGGCAAATTTTTAAACGCTTATAACTTTTGAACCGCTTAGAATTTTAGAATGAAATTTTTTACACGTGATAGATTAGAACTTCTACTTTCTGTTGGATGTATTAGTTTAATAAGAATGATGAAATAAATCATTGATAAATGGGTTTAAAATGTTTACATTAAATTTTCACCTGTTTAGCTCACTACCTGTAGTAAACTAATACATCACGCAGAAAGTAGAAGTTCTAAGCTATCACGTGCAAAAAGTTTGATTCAAAAATTCCCAGCCGTTCAAGGGTTATAAGCTTGATAGCTTAGAACTTCTACTCTCTGCTGACTGTAAAAGTTCGAAAGTAGGCAAATTTTTAAACGCTTATAACTTTTGAACCGCTTAGAATTTTAGAATGAAATTTTTACCACGTGATAGATTAGAACTTCTACTTTCTGTTGGATGTATTAGTTTAATAAGAATGATGAAATAAATCATTGATAAATGGGTTTAAAATGTTTACATTAAATTTTCACCTGTTTAGCTCACTACCTGTAGTAAACTAATACATCACGCAGAAAGTAGAAGTTCTAAGCTATCACGTGCAAAAAGTTTGATTCCAAAATTCCCAGCCGTTCAAGAGTTATAAGCTTGATAGCTTAGAACTTCTACTCTCTGCTGACTGTAAAAGTTCGAAAGTAGGCAAATTTTTAAACGCTTATAACTTTTGAACCGCTTAGAATTTTAGAATGAAATTTTTTACACGTGATAGATTAGAACTTCTACTTTCTGCGTGATGTATTAGTTTAATAAGAATGATGAAATAAATCATTGATAAATGGGTTTAAAATGTTTACATTAAATTTTCACCTGTTTAGCTCACTACCTGTAGTAAACTAATACATCACGCAGAAAGTAGAAGTTCTAAGCTATCACGTGCAAAAAGTTTGATTCCAAAATTCCCAGCCGTTCAAGAGTTATAAGCGTTTAAAGAAATTAGTTTGCGAAAATACACCTGCTACAGCATTCTGTGCGCCTGGTATTTTACAGAATTTTTAACATTTTCTAAAAATCAAAATAAAACAAACAACAACTCCGTTAACATGGCAAACTAATTTCTTTAAACGCTTATAACTTTTGAACGGCTGGGAATTTTTGAATGAAATTTTTTTCACGTGATAGCTTAGAAGTTCTACTTTCTGCTGACTGTGTTAGTTTCCTAAGCATAGTGAAATAAATCATTGATAAATAGGTTTAAACTTTCCAAAGTAAATTTCCACCTGTTTAGTTCACTACCTGTAGTAAACTAATACATCACACAGAAAGTAGAAGTTCTAAGCTATCACGTGCAAAAAGTTTGATTCAAAAATTCCCAGCCGTTCAAGAGTTATAAGCTTGATAGCTTAGAACTTCTACTCTCTGCTGACTGTAAAAGTTCGAAAGTAGGCAAATTTTTAAACGCTTATAACTTTTGAACCGCTTAGAATTTTAGAATGAAATTTTTTACACGTGATAGATTAGAACTTCTACTTTCTGTTGGATGTATTAGTTTAATAAGAATGATGAAATAAATCATTGATAAATGGGTTTAAAATGTTTACATTAAATTTTCACCTGTTTAGTTCACTACCTGTAGTAAACTAATACATCACGCAGAAAGTAGAAGTTCTAAGCTATCACGTGCAAAAAGTTTGATTCAAAAATTCCCAGCCGTTCAAGAGTTATAAGCTTGATAGCTTAGAACTTCTACTCTCTGCTGACTGTAAAAGTTCGAAAGTAGGCAAATTTTTAAACGCTTATAACTTTTGAACCGCTTAGAATTTTAGAATGAAATTTTTTACACGTGATAGATTAGAACTTCTACTTTCTGTTGGATGTATTAGTTTAATAAGAATGATGAAATAAATCATTGATAAATGGTTTTAAAATGTTTACATTAAATTTTCACCTGTTTAGCTCACTACCTGTAGTAAACTAATACATCACGCAGAAAGTAGAAGTTCTAAGCTATCACGTGCAAAAAGTTTGATTCAAAAATTCCCAGCCGTTCAAGAGTTATAAGCTTGATAGCTTAGAACTTCTACTCTCTGCTGACTGTAAAAGTTCGAAAGTAGGCAAATTTTTAAACGCTTATAACTTTTGAACCGCTTAGAATTTTAGAATGAAATTTTTAACACGTGATAGATTAGAACTTCTACTTTCTGTTGGATGTATTAGTTTAATAAGAATGATGAAATAAATCATTGATAAATGGGTTTAAAATGTTTACATTAAATTTTCACCTGTTTAGCTCACTACCTGTAGTAAACTAATACATCACGCAGAAAGTAGAAGTTCTAAGCTATCACGTGCAAAAAGTTTGATTCCAAAATTCCCAGCCGTTCAAGAGTTATAAGCGTTTAAAGAAATTAGTTTGCGAAAATACACCTGCTACAGCATTCTGTGCGCCTGGTATTTTACAGAATTTTTAACATTTTCTAAAAATCAAAATAAAACAAACAACAACAACTCCGTTAACATGGCAAACTAATTTCTTTAAACGCTTATAACTTTTGAACGGCTGGGAATTTTTGAATGAAATTTTTTTCACGTGATAGCTTAGAAGTTCTACTTTCTGCTGACTGTGTTAGTTTCCTAAGCATAGTGAAATAAATCATTGATAAATAGGTTTAAACTTTCCAAAGTAAATTTCCACCTGTTTAGTTCACTACCTGTAGTAAACTAATACATCACGCAGAAAGTAGAAGTTCTAAGCTATCACGTGCAAAAAGTTTGATTCAAAAATTCCCAGCCGTTCAAGAGTTATAAGCTTGATAGCTTAGAACTTCTACTCTCTGCTGACTGTAAAAGTTCGAAAGTAGGCAAATTTTTAAACGCTTATAACTTTTGAACCGCTTAGAATTTTAGAATGAAATTTTTTACACGTGATAGATTAGAACTTCTACTTTCTGTTGGATGTATTAGTTTAATAATAATGATGAAATAAATCATTGATAAATGGGTTTAAAATGTTTACATTAAATTTTCACCTGTTTAGCTCACTACCTGTAGTAAACTAATACATCACGCAGAAAGTAGAAGTTCTAAGCTATCACGTGCAAAAAGTTTGATTCAAAAATTCCCAGCCGTTCAAGAGTTATAAGCTTGATAGCTTAGAACTTCTACTCTCTGCTGACTGTAAAAGTTCGAAAGTAGGCAAATTTTTAAACGCTTATAACTTTTGAACCGCTTAGAATTTTAGAATGAAATTTTTTACACGTGATAGATTAGAACTTCTACTTTCTGTTGGATGTATTAGTTTAATAAGAATGATGAAATAAATCATTGATAAATGGGTTTAAAATGTTTACATTAAATTTTCACCTGTTTAGCTCACTACCTGTAGTAAACTAATACATCACGCAGAAAGTAGAAGTTCTAAGCTATCACGTGCAAAAAGTTTGATTCAAAAATTCCCAGCCGTTCAAGAGTTATAAGCTTGATAGCTTAGAACTTCTACTCTCTGCTGACTGTAAAAGTTCGAAAGTAGGCAAATTTTTAAACGCTTATAACTTTTGAACCGCTTAGAATTTTAGAATGAAATTTTTTACACGTGATAGATTAGAACTTCTACTTTCTGCTGGATGTATTAGTTTAATAAGAATGATGAAATAAATCATTGATAAATGGGTTTAAAATGTTTACATTAAATTTTCACCTGTTTAGCTCACTACCTGTAGTAAACTAATACATCACGCAGAAAGTAGAAGTTCTAAGCTATCACGTGCAAAAAGTTTGATTCCAAAATTCCCAGCCGTTCAAAAGTTATAAGCGTTTAAAGAAATTAGTTTGCGAAAATACACCTGCTACAGCATTCTGTGCGCCTGGTATTTTACAGAATTTTTAACATTTTCTAAAAATCAAAATAAAACAAACAACAACAACTCCGTTAACATGGCAAACTAATTTCTTTAAACGCTTATAACTTTTGAACGGCTGGGAATTTTTGAATGAAATTTTTTTCACGTGATAGCTTAGAAGTTCTACTTTCTGCTGACTGCGTTAGTTTCCTAAGCATAGTGAAATAAATCATTGATAAATAGGTTTAAACTTTCCAAAGTAAATTTCCACCTGTTTAGTTCACTACCTGTAGTAAACTAATACATCACGCAGAAAGTAGAAGTTCTAAGCTATCACGTGCAAAAAGTTTGATTCAAAAATTCCCAGCCGTTCAAGAGTTATAAGC
This sequence comes from Sarcophaga rosellei, assembly GCA_930367235.1. NCBI lineage: Eukaryota > Metazoa > Arthropoda > Insecta > Diptera > Sarcophagidae > Sarcophaga > Sarcophaga rosellei. Next base: position 4,114,478 of record OV884020.1, on the reverse strand, counting down.
TTGATAGCTTAGAACTTCTACTCTCTGCTGACTGTAAAAGTTCGAAAGTAGGCAAATTTTTAAACGCTTATAACTTTTGAAGCGCTTAGAATTTTAGGATGAAATTTTTTACACGTGATAGATTAGAACTTCTACTTTCTGCTGGATGTATTAGTTTAATAAGAATGATGAAATAAATCATTGATAAATGGGTTTAAAATGTTTACATTAAATTTTCACCTGTTTAGCTCACTACCTGTAGTAAACTAATACATCACGCAGAAAGTAGAAGTTCTAAGCTATCACGTGCAAAAAGTTTGATTCCAAAATTCCCAGCCGTTCAAGAGTTATAAGCTTGATAGCTTAGAACTTCTACTCACTGCTGACTGTAAAAGTTCGAAAGTAGGCAAATTTTTAAACGCTTATAACTTTTGAACCGCTTAGAATTTTAGAATGAAATTTTTTACACGTGATAGATTAGAACTTCTACTTTCTGTTGGATGTATTAGTTTAATAAGAATGATGAAATAAATCATTGATAAATGGGTTTAAAATGTTTACATTAAATTTTCACCTGTTTAGCTCACTACCTGTAGTAAACTAATACATCACGCAGAAAGTAGAAGTTCTAAGCTATCACGTGCAAAAAGTTTGATTCAAAAATTCCCCGCCGTTCAAGAGTTATAAGCGTTTAAAGAAATTAGTTTGCGAAAATACACCTGCTACAGCATTCTGTGCGCCTGGTATTTTACAGAATTTTTAACATTTTCTAAAAATCAAAATAAAACAAACAACAACAACTCCGTTAACATGGCAAACTAATTTCTGTAAACGCTTATAACTTTTGAACGGCTGGGAATTTTTGAATGAAATTTTTTTCACGTGATAGCTTAGAAGTTCTACTTTCTGCTGACTGTGTTAGTTTCCTAAGCATAGTGAAATAAATCATTGATAAATAGGTTTAAACTTTCCAAAGTAAATTTCCACCTGTTTAGTTCACTACCTGTAGTAAACTAATACATCACACAGAAAGTAGAAGTTCTAAGCTATCACGTGCAAAAAGTTTGATTCCAAAATTCCCAGCCGTTCAAGAGTTATAAGCTTGATAGCTTAGAACTTCTACTCTCTGCTGACTGTAAAAGTTCGAAAGTAGGCAAATTTTTAAACGCTTATAACTTTTGAACCGCTTAGAATTTTAGAATGAAATTTTTTACACGTGATAGATTAGAACTTCTACTTTCTGTTGGATGTATTAGTTTAATAAGAATGATGAAATAAATCATTGATAAATGGGTTTAAAATGTTTACATTAAATTTTCACCTGTTTAGCTCACTACCTGTAGTAAACTAATACATCACGCAGAAAGTAGAAGTTCTAAGCTATCACGTGCAAAGAGTTTGATTCCAAAATTCCCAGCCGTTCAAGAGTTATAAGCGTTTAAAGAAATTAGTTTGCGAAAATACACCTGCTACAGCATTCTGTGCGCCTGGTATTTTACAGAATTTTTAACATTTTCTAAAAATCAAAATAAAACAAACAACAACAACTCCGTTAACATGGCAAACTAATTTCTTTAAACGCTTATAACTTTTGAACGGCTGGGAATTTTTGAATGAAATTTTTTTCACGTGATAGCTTAGAAGTTCTACTTTCTGCTGACTGTGTTAGTTTCCTAAGCATAGTGAAATAAATCATTGATAAATAGGTTTAAACTTTCCAAAGTAAATTTCCACCTGTTTAGTTCACTACCTGTAGTAAACTAATACATCACACAGAAAGTAGAAGTTCTAAGCTATCACGTGCAAAAAGTTTGATTCAAAAATTCCCAGCCGTTCAAGAGTTATAAGCTTGATAGCTTAGAACTTCTACTCTCTGCTGACTGTAAAAGTTCGAAAGTAGGCAAATTTTTAAACGCTTATAACTTTTGAACCGCTTAGAATTTTAGAATGAAATTTTTTACACGTGATAGATTAGAACTTCTACTTTCTGTTGGATGTATTAGTTTAATAATAATGATGAAATAAATCATTGATAAATGGGTTTAAAGTGTTTACATTAAATTTTCACCTGTTTAGCCCACTACCTGTAGTAAACTAATACATCACGCAGAAAGTAGAAGTTCTAAGCTATCACGTGCAAAAAGTTTGATTCAAAAATTCCCAGCCGTTCAAGAGTTATAAGCTTGATAGCTTAGAACTTCTACTCTCTGCTGACTGTAAAAGTTCGAAAGTAGGCAAATTTTTAAACGCTTATAACTTTTGAACCGCTTAGAATTTTAGAATGAAATTTTTTACACGTGATAGATTAGAACTTCTACTTTCTGCTGGATGTATTAGTTTAATAAGAATGATGAAATAAATCATTGATAAATGGGTTTAAAATGTTTACATTAAATTTTCACCTGTTTAGCTCACTACCTGTAGTAAACTAATACATCACGCAGAAAGTAGAAGTTCTAAGCTATCACGTGCAAAAAGTTTGATTCCAAAATTCCCAGCCGTTCAAGAGTTATAAGCGTTTAAAGAAATTAGTTTGCGAAAATACACCTGCTACAGCATTCTGTGCGCCTGGTATTTTACAGAATTTTTAACATTTTCTAAAAATCAAAATAAAACAAACAACAACAACTCCGTTAACATGGCAAACTAATTTCTGTAAACGCTTATAACTTTTGAACGGCTGGGAATTTTTGAATGAAATTTTTTTCACGTGATAGCTTAGAAGTTCTACTTTCTGCTGACTGTGTTAGTTTCCTAAGCATAGTGAAATAAATCATTGATAAATAGGTTTAAACTTTCCAAAGTAAATTTCCACCTGTTTAGTTCACTACCTGTAGTAAACTAATACATCACACAGAAAGTAGAAGTTCTAAGCTATCACGTGCAAAAAGTTTGATTCCAAAATTCCCAGCCGTTCAAGAGTTATAAGCTTGATAGCTTAGAACTTCTACTCTCTGCTGACTGTAAAAGTTCGAAAGTAGGCAAATTTTTAAACGCTTATAACTTTTGAACCGCTTAGAATTTTAGAATGAAATTTTTTACACGTGATAGATTAGAACTTCTACTTTCTGTTGGATGTATTAGTTTAATAAGAATGATGAAATAAATCATTGATAAATGGGTTTAAAATGTTTACATTAAATTTTCACCTGTTTAGCTCACTACCTGTAGTAAACTAATACATCACGCAGAAAGTAGAAGTTCTAAGCTATCACGTGCAAAAAGTTTGATTCAAAAATTCCCAGCCGTTCAAGAGTTATAAGCTTGATAGCTTAGAACTTCTACTCTCTGCTGACTGTAAAAGTTCGAAAGTAGGCAAATTTTTAAACGCTTATAACTTTTGAACCGCTTAGAATTTTAGAATCAAACTTTTTGCACGTGATAGCTTAGAACTTCTACTTTCTGTTGGATGTATTAGTTTAATAAGAATGATGAAATAAATCATTGATAAATGGGTTTAAAATGTTTACATTAAATTTTCACCTGTTTAGCTCACTACCTGTAGTAAACTAATACATCACGCAGAAAGTAGAAGTTCTAAGCTATCACGTGCAAAAAGTTTGATTCAAAAATTCCCCGCCGTTCAAGAGTTATAAGCGTTTAAAGAAATTAGTTTGCGAAAATACACCTGCTACAGCATTCTGTGCGCCTGGTATTTTACAGAATTTTTAACATTTTCTAAAAATCAAAATAAAACAAACAACAACAACTCCGTTAACATGGCAAACTAATTTCTTTAAACGCTTATAACTTTTGAACGGCTGGGAATTTTTGAATGAAATTTTTTTCACGTGATAGCTTAGAAGTTCTACTTTCTGCTGACTGTGTTAGTTTCCTAAGCATAGTGAAATAAATCATTGATAAATAGGTTTAAACTTTCCAAAGTAAATTTCCACCTGTTTAGTTCACTACCTGTAGTAAACTAATACATCACACAGAAAGTAGAAGTTCTAAGCTATCACGTGCAAAAAGTTTGATTCAAAAATTCCCAGCCGTTCAAGAGTTATAAGCTTGATAGCTTAGAACTTCTACTCTCTGCTGACTGTAAAAGTTCGAAAGTAGGCAAATTTTTAAACGCTTATAACTTTTGAACCGCTTAGAATTTTAGAATGAAATTTTTTACACGTGATAGATTAGAACTTCTACTTTCTGTTGGATGTATTAGTTTAATAATAATGATGAAATAAATCATTGATAAATGGGTTTAAAGTGTTTACATTAAATTTTCACCTGTTTAGCCCACTACCTGTAGTAAACTAATACATCACGCAGAAAGTAGAAGTTCTAAGCTATCACGTGCAAAAAGTTTGATTCAAAAATTCCCAGCCGTTCAAGAGTTATAAGCTTGATAGCTTAGAACTTCTACTCTCTGCTGACTGTAAAAGTTCGAAAGTAGGCAAATTTTTAAACGCTTATAACTTTTGAACCGCTTAGAATTTTAGAATGAAATTTTTTACACGTGATAGATTAGAACTTCTACTTTCTGTTGGATGTATTAGTTTAATAAGAATGATGAAATAAATCATTGATAAATGGGTTTAAAATGTTTACATTAAATTTTCACCTGTTTAGCTCACTACCTGTAGTAAACTAATACATCACGCAGAAAGTAGAAGTTCTAAGCTATCACGTGCAAAAAGTTTGATTCCAAAATTCCCAGCCGTTCAAGAGTTATAAGCGTTTAAAGAAATTAGTTTGCGAAAATACACCTGCTACAGCATTCTGTGCGCCTGGTATTTTACAGAATTTTTAACATTTTCTAAAAATCAAAATAAAACAAACAACAACAACTCCGTTAACATGGCAAACTAATTTCTGTAAACGCTTATAACTTTTGAACGGCTGGGAATTTTTGAATGAAATTTTTTTCACGTGATAGCTTAGAAGTTCTACTTTCTGCTGACTGTGTTAGTTTCCTAAGCATAGTGAAATAAATCATTGATAAATAGGTTTAAACTTTCCAAAGTAAATTTCCACCTGTTTAGTTCACTACCTGTAGTAAACTAATACATCACACAGAAAGTAGAAGTTCTAAGCTATCACGTGCAAAAAGTTTGATTCCAAAATTCCCAGCCGTTCAAGAGTTATAAGCTTGATAGCTTAGAACTTCTACTCTCTGCTGACTGTAAAAGTTCGAAAGTAGGCAAATTTTTAAACGCTTATAACTTTTGAACCGCTTAGAATTTTAGAATGAAATTTTTTACACGTGATAGATTAGAACTTCTACTTTCTGTTGGATGTATTAGTTTAATAATAATGATGAAATAAATCATTGATAAATGGGTTTAAAGTGTTTACATTAAATTTTCACCTGTTTAGCTCACTACCTGTAGTAAACTAATACATCACGCAGAAAGTAGAAGTTCTAAGCTATCACGTGCAAAAAGTTTGATTCAAAAATTCCCAGCCGTTCAAGAGTTATAAGCTTGATAGCTTAGAACTTCTACTCTCTGCTGACTGTAAAAGTTCGAAAGTAGGCAAATTTTTAAACGCTTATAACTTTTGAACCGCTTAGAATTTTAGAATGAAATTTTTTACACGTGATAGATTAGAACTTCTACTTTCTGTTGGATGTATTAGTTTAATAATAATGATGAAATAAATCATTGATAAATGGGTTTAAAATGTTTACATTAAATTTTCACCTGTTTAGCTCACTACCTGTAGTAAACTAATACATCACGCAGAAAGTAGAAGTTCTAAGCTATCACGTGCAAAAAGTTTGATTCCAAAATTCCCAGCCGTTCAAGAGTTATAAGCGTTTAAAGAAATTAGTTTGCGAAAATACACCTGCTACAGCATTCTGTGCGCCTGGTATTTTACAGAATTTTTAACATTTTCTAAAAATCAAAATAAAACAAACAACAACAACTCCGTTAACATGGCAAACTAATTTCTTTAAACGCTTATAACTTTTGAACGGCTGGGAATTTTTGAATGAAATTTTTTTCACGTGATAGCTTAGAAGTTCTACTTTCTGCTGACTGTGTTAGTTTCCTAAGCATAGTGAAATAAATCATTGATAAATAGGTTTAAACTTTCCAAAGTAAATTTCCACCTGTTTAGTTCACTACCTGTAGTAAACTAATACATCCAACAGAAAGTAGAAGTTCTAAGCTATCACGTGCAAAAAGTTTGATTCCAAAATTCCCAGCCGTTCAAGAGTTATAAGCTTGATAGCTTAGAACTTCTACTCTCTGCTGACTGTAAAAGTTCGAAAGTAGGCAAATTTTTAAACGCTTATAACTTTTGAACCGCTTAGAATTTTAGAATGAAATTTTTTACACGTGATAGATTAGAACTTCTACTTTCTGTTGGATGTATTAGTTTAATAAGAATGATGAAATAAATCATTGATAAATGGGTTTAAAATGTTTACATTAAATTTTCACCTGTTTAGCTCACTACCTGTAGTAAACTAATACATCAAGCAGAAAGTAGAAGTTCTAACCTATCACGTGCAAAAAGTTTGATTCAAAAATTCCCAGCCGTTCAAGAGTTATAAGCTTGATAGCTTAGAACTTCTACTCTCTGCTGACTGTAAAAGTTCGAAAGTAGGCAAATTTTTAAACGCTTATAACTTTTGAACCGCTTAGAATTTTAGAATGAAATTTTTTACACGTGATAGATTAGAACTTCTACTTTCTGTTGGATGTATTAGTTTAATAAGAATGATGAAATAAATCATTGATAAATGGGTTTAAAATGTTTACATTAAATTTTCACCTGTTTAGCTCACTACCTGTAGTAAACTAATACATCACGCAGAAAGTAGAAGTTCTAACCTATCACGTGCAAAAAGTTTGATTCAAAAATTCCCAGCCGTTCAAGAGTTATAAGCTTGATAGCTTAGAACTTCTACTCTCTGCTGACTGTAAAAGTTCGAAAGTAGGCAAATTTTTAAACGCTTATAACTTTTGAACCGCTTAGAATTTTAGAATGAAATTTTTTACACGTGATAGATTAGAACTTCTACTTTCTGTTGGATGTATTAGTTTAATAAGAATGATGAAATAAATCATTGATAAATGGGTTTAAAATGTTTACATTAAATTTTCACCTGTTTAGCTCACTACCTGTAGTAAACTAATACATCACGCAGAAAGTAGAAGTTCTAAGCTATCACGTGCAAAAAGTTTGATTCCAAAATTCCCAGCCGTTCAAGAGTTATTAGCGTTTAAAGAAATTAGTTTGCGAAAATACACCTGCTACAGCATTCTGTGCGCCTGGTATTTTACAGAATTTTTAACATTTTCTAAAAATCAAAATAAAACAAACAATAACAACTCCGTTAACATGGCAAACTAATTTCTGTAAACGCTTATAACTTTTGAACGGCTGGGAATTTTTGAATGAAATTTTTTTCACGTGATAGCTTAGAAGTTCTACTTTCTGCTGACTGTGTTAGTTTCCTAAGCATAGTGAAATAAATCACTGATAAATAGGTTTAAACTTTCCAAAGTAAATTTCCACCTGTTTAGTTCACTACCTGTAGTAAACTAATACATCACACAGAAAGTAGAAGTTCTAAGCTATCACGTGCAAAAAGTTTGATTCCAAAATTCCCAGCCGTTCAAGAGTTATAAGCTTGATAGCTTAGAACTTCTACTCTCTGCTGACTGTAAAAGTTCGAAAGTAGGCAAATTTTTAAACGCTTATAACTTTTGAACCGCTTAGAATTTTAGAATGAAATTTTTTACACGTGATAGATTAGAACTTCTACTTTCTGTTGGATGTATTAGTTTAATAAGAATGATGAAATAAATCATTGATAAATGGGTTTAAAATGTTTACATTAAATTTTCACCTGTTTAGCTCACTACCTGTAGTAAACTAATACATCACGCAGAAAGTAGAAGTTCTAACCTATCACGTGCAAAAAGTTTGATTCAAAAATTCCCAGCCGTTCAAGAGTTATAAGCTTGATAGCTTAGAACTTCTACTCTCTGCTGACTGTAAAAGTTCGAAAGTAGGCAAATTTTTAAACGCTTATAACTTTTGAACCGCTTAGAATTTTAGAATGAAATTTTTTACACGTGATAGATTAGAACTTCTACTTTCTGTTGGATGTATTAGTTTAATAAGAATGATGAAATAAATCATTGATAAATGGGTTTAAAATGTTTACATTAAATTTTCACCTGTTTAGCTCACTACCTGTAGTAAACTAATACATCACGCAGAAAGTAGAAGTTCTAAGCTATCACGTGCAAAAAGTTTGATTCCAAAATTCCCAGCCGTTCAAGAGTTATTAGCGTTTAAAGAAATTAGTTTGCGAAAATACACCTGCTACAGCATTCTGTGCGCCTGGTATTTTACAGAATTTTTAACATTTTCTAAAAATCAAAATAAAACAAACAATAACAACTCCGTTAACATGGCAAACTAATTTCTGTAAACGCTTATAACTTTTGAACGGCTGGGAATTTTTGAATGAAATTTTTTTCACGTGATAGCTTAGAAGTTCTACTTTCTGCTGACTGTGTTAGTTTCCTAAGCATAGTGAAATAAATCATTGATAAATAGGTTTAAACTTTCCAAAGTAAATTTCCACCTGTTTAGTTCACTACCTGTAGTAAACTAATACATCACACAGAAAGTAGAAGTTCTAAGCTATCACGTGCAAAAAGTTTGATTCCAAAATTCCCAGCCGTTCAAGAGTTATAAGCTTGATAGCTTAGAACTTCTACTCTCTGCTGACTGTAAAAGTTCGAAAGTAGGCAAATTTTTAAACGCTTATAACTTTTGAACCGCTTAGAATTTTAGAATGAAATTTTTTACACGTGATAGATTAGAACTTCTACTTTCTGTTGGATGTATTAGTTTAATAAGAATGATGAAATAAATCATTGATAAATGGGTTTAAAATGTTTACATTAAATTTTCACCTGTTTAGCTCACTACCTGTAGTAAACTAATACATCACGCAGAAAGTAGAAGTTCTAACCTATCACGTGCAAAAAGTTTGATTCAAAAATTCCCAGCCGTTCAAGAGTTATAAGCTTGATAGCTTAGAACTTCTACTCTCTGCTGACTGTAAAAGTTCGAAAGTAGGCAAATTTTTAAACGCTTATAACTTTTGAACCGCTTAGAATTTTAGAATGAAATTTTTTACACGTGATAGATTAGAACTTCTACTTTCTGTTGGATGTATTAGTTTAATAAGAATGATGAAATAAATCATTGATAAATGGGTTTAAAATGTTTACATTAAATTTTCACCTGTTTAGCTCACTACCTGTAGTAAACTAATACATCACGCAGAAAGTAGAAGTTCTAAGCTATCACGTGCAAAAAGTTTGATTCAAAAATTCCCCGCCGTTCAAGAGTTATAAGCGTTTAAAGAAATTAGTTTGCGAAAATACACCTGCTACAGCATTCTGTGCGCCTGGTATTTTACAGAATTTTTAACATTTTCTAAAAATCAAAATAAAACAAACAACAACAACTCCGTTAACATGGCAAACTAATTTCTTTAAACGCTTATAACTTTTGAACGGCTGGGAATTTTTGAATGAAATTTTTTTCACGTGATAGCTTAGAAGTTCTACTTTCTGCTGACTGTGTTAGTTTCCTAAGCATAGTGAAATAAATCATTGATAAATAGGTTTAAACTTTCCAAAGTAAATTTCCACCTGTTTAGTTCACTACCTGTAGTAAACTAATACATCACACAGAAAGTAGAAGTTCTAAGCTATCACGTGCAAAAAGTTTGATTCAAAAATTCCCAGCCGTTCAAGAGTTATAAGCTTGATAGCTTAGAACTTCTACTCTCTGCTGACTGTAAAAGTTCGAAAGTAGGCAAATTTTTAAACGCTTATAACTTTTGAACCGCTTAGAATTTTAGAATGAAATTTTTTACACGTGATAGATTAGAACTTCTACTTTCTGTTGGATGTATTAGTTTAATAATAATGATGAAATAAATCATTGATAAATGGGTTTAAAGTGTTTACATTAAATTTTCACCTGTTTAGCTCACTACCTGTAGTAAACTAATACATCACGCAGAAAGTAGAAGTTCTAAGCTATCACGTGCAAAAAGTTTGATTCAAAAATTCCCAGCCGTTCAAGAGTTATAAGCTTGATAGCTTAGAACTTCTACTCTCTGCTGACTGTAAAAGTTCGAAAGTAGGCAAATTTTTAAACGCTTATAACTTTTGAACCGCTTAGAATTTTAGAATGAAATTTTTTACACGTGATAGATTAGAACTTCTACTTTCTGTTGGATGTATTAGTTTAATAATAATGATGAAATAAATCATTGATAAATGGGTTTAAAGTGTTTACATTAAATTTTCACCTGTTTAGCTCACTACCTGTAGTAAACTAATACATCACACAGAAAGTAGAAGTTCTAAGCTATCACGTGCAAAAAGTTTGATTCAAAAATTCCCAGCCGTTCAAGAGTTATAAGCTTGATAGCTTAGAACTTCTACTCTCTGCTGACTGTAAAAGTTCGAAAGTAGGCAAATTTTTAAACGCTTATAACTTTTGAACCGCTTAGAATTTTAGAATGAAATTTTTTACACGTGATAGATTAGAACTTCTACTTTCTGTTGGATGTATTAGTTTAATAAGAATGATGAAATAAATCATTGATAAATGGGTTTAAAATGTTTACATTAAATTTTCACCTGTTTAGCTCACTACCTGTAGTAAACTAATACATCACGCAGAAAGTAGAAGTTCTAAGCTATCACGTGCGAAAAGTTTGATTCAAAAATTCCCAGCCGTTCAAGAGTTATAAGCGTTTAAAGAAATTAGTTTGCGAAAATACACCTGCTACAGCATTCTGTGCGCCTGGTATTTTACAGAATTTTTAACATTTTCTAAAAATCAAAATAAAACAAACAACAACAACAACTCCGTTAACATGGCAAACTAATTTCTTTAAACGCTTATAACTTTTGAACGGCTGGGAATTTTTTAATGAAATTTTTTTCACGTGATAGCTCAGAAGTTCTACTTTCTGCTGACTGAATTAGTTTCCTAAGAATAGTGAAATAAATCATTGATAAATAGGTTTAAACTTTCCAAAGTAAATTTCCACCTGTTTAGTTCACTACCTGTAGTAAACTAATACATCACACAGAAAGTAGAAGTTCTAAGCTATCACGTGCAAAAAGTTTGATTCAAAAATTCCCAGCCGTTCAAGAGTTATAAGCTTGATAGCTTAGAACTTCTACTCTCTGCTGACTGTAAAAGTTCGAAAGTAGGCAAATTTTTAAACGCTTATAACTTTTGAACCGCTTAGAATTTTAGAATGAAATTTTTTACACGTGATAGATTAGAACTTCTACTTTCTGTTGGATGTATTAGTTTAATAATAATGATGAAATAAATCATTGATAAATGGGTTTAAAGTGTTTACATTAAATTTTCACCTGTTTAGCCCACTACCTGTAGTAAACTAATACATCACGCAGAAAGTAGAAGTTCTAAGCTATCACGTGCAAAAAGTTTGATTCAAAAATTCCCAGCCGTTCAAGAGTTATAAGCTTGATAGCTTAGAACTTCTACTCTCTGCTGACTGTAAAAGTTCGAAAGTAGGCAAATTTTTAAACGCTTATAACTTTTGAACCGCTTAGAATTTTAGAATGAAATTTTTTACACGTGATAGATTAGAACTTCTACTTTCTGTTGGATGTATTAGTATAATAAGAATGATGAAATAAATCATTGATAAATGGGTTTAAAATGTTTACATTAAATTTTCACCTGTTTAGCTCACTACCTGTAGTAAACTAATACATCACGCAGAAAGTAGAAGTTCTAAGCTATCACGTGCAAAAAGTTTGATTCAAAAATTCCCAGCCGTTCAAGAGTTATAAGCGTTTAAAGAAATTAGTTTGCGAAAATACACCTGCTACAGCATTCTGTGCGCCTGGTATTTTACAGAATTTTTAACATTTTCTAAAAATCAAAATAAAACAAACAACAACTTCGTTAACATGGCAAACTAATTTCTTTAAACGCTTATAACTTTTGAACGGCTGGGAATTTTTGAAAGAAATTTTTTTCACGTGATAGCTTAGAAGTTCTACTTTCTGCTGACTGTGTTAGTTTCCTAAGCATAGTGAAATAAATCATTGATAAATAGGTTTAAACTTTCCAAAGTAAATTTCCACCTGTTTAGCTCACTACCTGTAGTAAACTAATACATCACACAGAAAGTAGAAGTTCTAAGCTATCACGTGCAAAAAGTTTGATTCAAAAATTCCCAGCCGTTCAAGAGTTATAAGCTTGATAGCTTAGAACTTCTACTCTCTGCTGACTGTAAAAGTTCGAAAGTAGGCAAATTTTTAAACGCTTATAACTTTTGAACCGCTTAGAATTTTAGAATGAAATTTTTTACACGTGATAGATTAGAACTTCTACTTTCTGTTGGATGTATTAGTTTAATAATAATGATGAAATAAATCATTGATAAATGGGTTTAAAGTGTTTACATTAAATTTTCACCTGTTTAGCTCACTACCTGTAGTAAACTAATACATCACGCAGAAAGTAGAAGTTCTAAGCTATCACGTGCAAAAAGTTTGATTCAAAAATTCCCAGCCGTTCAAGAGTTATAAGCGTTTAAAGAAATTAGTTTGCGAAAATACACCTGCTACAGCATTCTGTGCGCCTGGTATTTTACAGAATTTTTAACATTTTCTAAAAATCAAAATAAAACAAACAACAACAACTTCGTTAACATGGCAAACTAATTTCTTTAAACGCTTATAACTTTTGAACGGCTGGGAATTTTTGAAAGAAATTTTTTTCACGTGATAGCTTAGAAGTTCTACTTTCTGCTGACTGTGTTAGTTTCCTAAGCATAGTGAAATAAATCATTGATAAATAGGTTTAAACTTTCCAAAGTAAATTTCCACCTGTTTAGCTCACTACCTGTAGTAAACTAATACATCACACAGAAAGTAGAAGTTCTAAGCTATCACGTGCAAAAAGTTTGATTCAAAAATTCCCAGCCGTTCAAGAGTTATAAGCTTGATAGCTTAGAACTTCTACTCTCTGCTGACTGTAAAAGTTCGAAAGTAGGCAAATTTTTAAACGCTTATAACTTTTGAACCGCTTAGAATTTTAGAATGAAATTTTTTACACGTGATAGATTAGAACTTCTACTTTCTGTTGGATGTATTAGTTTAATAATAATGATGAAATAAATCATTGATAAATGGGTTTAAAGTGTTTACATTAAATTTTCACCTGTTTAGCTCACTACCTGTAGTAAACTAATACATCACGCAGAAAGTAGAAGTTCTAATCTATCACGTGCAAAAAGTTTGATTCAAAAATTCCCAGCCGTTCAAGAGTTATAAGCTTGATAGCTTAGAACTTCTACTCTCTGCTGACTGTAAAAGTTCGAAAGTAGGCAAATTTTTAAACGCTTATAACTTTTGAACCGCTTAGAATTTTAGAATGAAATTTTTTACACGTGATAGATTAGAACTTCTACTTTCTGTTGGATGTATTAGTTTAATAAGAATGATGAAATAAATCATTGATAAATGGGTTTAAAATGTTTACATTAAATTTTCACCTGTTTAGCTCACTACCTGTAGTAAACTAATACATCACGCAGAAAGTAGAAGTTCTAAGCTATCACGTGCAAAAAGTTTGATTCAAAAATTCCCAGCCGTTCAAGAGTTATAAGCGTTTAAAGAAATTAGTTTGCGAAAATACACCTGCTACAGCATTCTGTGCGCCTGGTATTTTACAGAATTTTTAACATTTTCTAAAAATCAAAATAAAACAAACAACAACAACTCCGTTAACATGGCAAACTAATTTCTTTAAACGCTTATAACTTTTGAACGGCTGGGAATTTTTGTATGAAATTTTTTTCACGTGATAGCTTAGAAGTTCTACTTTCTGCTGACTGTGTTAGTTTCCTAAGCATAGTGAAATAAATCATTGATAAATAGGTTTAAACTTTCCAAAGTAAATTTCCACCTGTTTAGTTTACTACCTGTAGTAAACTAATACATCACACAGAAAGTAGAAGTTCTAAGCTATCACGTGCAAAAAGTTTGATTCAAAAATTCCCAGCCGTTCAAGAGTTATAAGCTTGATAGCTTAGAACTTCTACTCTCTGCTGACTGTAAAAGTTCGAAAGTAGGCAAATTTTTAAACGCTTATAACTTTTGAACCGCTTAGAATTTTAGAATGAAATTTTTTACACGTGATAGATTAGAACTTCTACTTTCTGTTGGATGTATTAGTTTAATAATAATGATGAAATAAATCATTGATAAATGGGTTTAAAGTGTTTACATTAAATTTTCACCTGTTTAGCTCACTACCTGTAGTAAACTAATACATCACGCAGAAAGTAGAAGTTCTAAGCTATCACGTGCAAAAAGTTTGATTCAAAAATTCCCAGCCGTTCAAGAGTTATAAGCGTTTAAAGAAATTAGTTTGCGAAAATACACCTGCTACAGCATTCTGTGCGCCTGGTATTTTACAGAATTTTTAACATTTTCTAAAAATCAAAATAAAACAAACAACAACAACTACGTTAACATGGCAAACTAATTTCTTTAAACGCTTATAACTTTTGAACGGCTGGGAATTTTTGAAAGAAATTTTTTTCACGTGATAGCTTAGAAGTTCTACTTTCTGCTGACTGTGTTAGTTTCCTAAGCATAGTGAAATAAATCATTGATAAATAGGTTTAAACTTTCCAAAGTAAATTTCCACCTGTTTAGTTCACTACCTGTAGTAAACTAATACATCACACAGAAAGTAGAAGTTCTAAGCTATCCCGTGCAAAAAGTTTGATTCAAAAATTCCCAGCCGTTCAAGAGTTATAAGCTTGATAGCTTAGAACTTCTACTCTCTGCTGACTGTAAAAGTTCGAAAGTAGGCAAATTTTTAAACGCTTATAACTTTTGAACCGCTTAGAATTTTAGAATGAAATTTTTTACACGTGATAGATTAGAACTTCTACTTTCTGTTGGATGTATTAGTTTAATAAGAATGATGAAATAAATCATTGATAAATGGGTTTAAAATGTTTACATTAAATTTTCACCTGTTTAGCTCACTACCTGTAGTAAACTAATACATCACGCAGAAAGTAGAAGTTCTAAGCTATCACGTGCAAAAAGTTTGATTCAAAAATTCCCAGCTGTTCAAGAGTTATAAGCGTTTAAAGAAATTAGTTTGCGAAAATACACCTGCTACAGCATTCTGTGCGCCTGGTATTTTACAGAATTTTTAACATTTTCTAAAAATCAAAATAAAACAAACAACAACAACTCCGTTAACATGGCAAACTAATTTCTTTAAACGCTTATAACTTTTGAACGGCTGGGAATTTTTGAATGAAATTTTTTTCACGTGATAGCTTAGAAGTTCTACTTTCTGCTGACTGTGTTAGTTTCCTAAGCATAGTGAAATAAATCATTGATAAATAGGTTTAAACTTTCCAAAATAAATTTTCACCTGTTTAGTTCACTACCTGTAGTAAACTAATACATCACAAGAAAGTAGAAGTTCTAAACTATCACATGCAAAAAGTTTGATTCAAAAATTCCCAGCCGTTCAAGAGTTATAAGCTTGATAGCTTAGAACTTCTACTCTCTGCTGACTGTAAAAGTTCGAAAGTAGGCAAATTTTTAAACGCTTATAACTTTTGAACCGCTTAGAATTTTAGAATGAAATTTTTTACACGTGATAGATTAGAACTTCTACTTTCTGCTGGATGTATTAGTTTAATAAGAATGATGAAATAAATCATTGATAAATGGGTTTAAAATGTTTAAATTAAATTTTCACCTGTTTAGCTCACTACCTGTAGTAAACTAATACATCACACAGAAAGTAGAAGTTCTAAACTATCACATGCAAAAAGTTTGATTCAAAAATTCCCAGCCGTTCAAGAGTTATAAGCGTGATAGCTTAGAACTTCTACTCTCAGCTGACTGTAAAAGTTCGAAAGTAGGCAAATTTTTAAACGCTTATAACTTTTGAACCGCTTAGAATTTTAGAATGAAATTTTTTACACGTGATAGATTAGAACTTCTACTTTCTGTTGGATGTATTAGTTTAATAAGAATGATGAAATAAATCATTGATAAATGGGTTTAAAATGCTCAAATTAAATTTTCACCTGTTTAGCTCACTACCTGTAGTAAACTAATACATCACACAGAAAGTAGAAGTTCTAAGCTATCACATGCAAAAAGTTTGATTCAAAAATTCCCAGCCGTTCAAGAGTTATAAGCGTTTAAAGAAATTAGTTTGCGAAAATACACCTGCTACAGCATTCTGTGCGCCTGGTATTTTACAGAATTTTTAACATTTTCTAAAAATCAAAATAAAACAAACAACAACAACTACGTTAACATGGCAAACTAATTTCTTTAAACGCTTATAACTTTTGAACGGCTGGGAATTTTTGAAAGAAATTTTTTTCACGTGATAGCTTAGAAGTTCTACTTTCTGCTGACTGTGTTAGTTTCCTAAGCATAGTGAAATAAATCATTGATAAATAGGTTTAAACTTTCCAAAGTAAATTTCCACCTGTTTAGTTCACTACCTGTAGTAAACTAATACATCACACAGAAAGTAGAAGTTCTAAGCTATCCCGTGCAAAAAGTTTGATTCAAAAATTCCCAGCCGTTCAAGAGTTATAAGCTTGATAGCTTAGAACTTCTACTCTCTGCTGACTGTAAAAGTTCGAAAGTAGGCAAATTTTTAAACGCTTATAACTTTTGAACCGCTTAGAATTTTAGAATGAAATTTTTTACACGTGATAGATTAGAACTTCTACTTTCTGTTGGATGTATTAGTTTAATAAGAATGATGAAATAAATCATTGATAAATGGGTTTAAAATGTTTACATTAAATTTTCACCTGTTTAGCTCACTACCTGTAGTAAACTAATACATCACGCAGAAAGTAGAAGTTCTAAGCTATCACGTGCAAAAAGTTTGATTCAAAAATTCCCAGCTGTTCAAGAGTTATAAGCGTTTAAAGAAATTAGTTTGCGAAAATACACCTGCTACAGCATTCTGTGCGCCTGGTATTTTACAGAATTTTTAACATTTTCTAAAAATCAAAATAAAACAAACAACAACAACTCCGTTAACATGGCAAACTAATTTCTTTAAACGCTTATAACTTTTGAACGGCTGGGAATTTTTGAATGAAATTTTTTTCACGTGATAGCTTAGAAGTTCTACTTTCTGCTGACTGTGTTAGTTTCCTAAGCATAGTGAAATAAATCATTGATAAATAGGTTTAAACTTTCCAAAATAAATTTTCACCTGTTTAGTTCACTACCTGTAGTAAACTAATACATCACAAGAAAGTAGAAGTTCTAAACTATCACATGCAAAAAGTTTGATTCAAAAATTCCCAGCCGTTCAAGAGTTATAAGCTTGATAGCTTAGAACTTCTACTCTCTGCTGACTGTAAAAGTTCGAAAGTAGGCAAATTTTTAAACGCTTATAACTTTTGAACCGCTTAGAATTTTAGAATGAAATTTTTTACACGTGATAGATTAGAACTTCTACTTTCTGCTGGATGTATTAGTTTAATAAGAATGATGAAATAAATCATTGATAAATGGGTTTAAAATGTTTAAATTAAATTTTCACCTGTTTAGCTCACTACCTGTAGTAAACTAATACATCACACAGAAAGTAGAAGTTCTAAACTATCACATGCAAAAAGTTTGATTCAAAAATTCCCAGCCGTTCAAGAGTTATAAGCGTGATAGCTTAGAACTTCTACTCTCAGCTGACTGTAAAAGTTCGAAAGTAGGCAAATTTTTAAACGCTTATAACTTTTGAACCGCTTAGAATTTTAGAATGAAATTTTTTACACGTGATAGATTAGAACTTCTACTTTCTGTTGGATGTATTAGTTTAATAAGAATGATGAAATAAATCATTGATAAATGGGTTTAAAATGTTCAAATTAAATTTTCACCTGTTTAGCTCACTACCTGTAGTAAACTAATACATCACACAGAAAGTAGAAGTTCTAAGCTATCACATGCAAAAAGTTTGATTCAAAAATTCCCAGCCGTTCAGGAGTTATAAGCTTGATAGCTTAGAACTTCTACTCTCTGCTGGAGTAAAACATTGCAAAAAAACAATTATTTGGAGTACAGTAAGGGACTTGATGATAAACTCCCCTTCCTATACTAGAAATAAGCGAAATTTTTGGCATTTAATATCAATTGAATATGAGAATGTGTCATAGAGTTTCTTTGTCAACTTGTCGTTAAAGTTAACATATCCTTGAGCAATTTAATTGTTTTCTATGGTAAATAGTGATAGAAAATGTACTGAAGAAAGTGTTCCTACATATTGTATATATATACTCAAAGGAGAAGGTTGAAAGTAAGACATAGGACAACACGTTGTCATTATGAACTTCTGTGGAATATAAGAGCGCTTAGACTTATGGCGAGGGTCATAATCAATGAATAAACTATCTTGTAACTGTTTCTGATATTTGAAATATTAAGCAGACAATGCGTATTTAAGCTTAGAATAAGAAATTAAAAGCATAATCAACATTCTCTTTTGTATACATATGTTAAATAAAAATAAATTATAGAAACTAAAAATTATCGCATTGTAATTTGTTGTTTTTTTTATTATTTTTTAAGTGTTTTTGTTTTTTTAAGAAAATAGTTTTGTTTTTAATTTAAATCACGAGTATTTTAAAGCTTAAAGAACCTATTTTTGTGGTTATTTCCATTCAAATTGTTTGCTTTTTATATTTTTAATTCAAATTAACGTTTATTTAACGTTGTTTCGCTATCATGTGGATCGATATCAGCATCTCCATCCTCATCCACGTCAGGCAGTTGTTGCTTTAATTGGGCAGCAGCTAAAGCTACGGAAGTGCTGCATCCTATTTGACACAAATGAAAAGAAATATTAAAAAAAAGTCTTTCGCATTAAGAAAGTAATACCAAAACTTACTTCGACCATTCTTTTCGGTTTTGCCTTCACCATCAGCGCCCTCTTGGTGGGCTTTTTTGCCCGAGATCTGTTCGTTTTTGGCCTGTTCGCATAGGCGGAATGCTTCTAAAAATTCATTGAGATCAACGAGACCGTCTTTATTCAAGTCCATCATGCGGCACATGTCAAGCAATTGTTCCCGAGTATTGGTGCCGGGTAAATGTTTTTCCAAGAGATCACACGCATCACTGAATTCACTAAGGGAAATATGACCTAGACAAAGGAAAACATTGAGTAAATGGCACTTACCAGGGCTAAATTTAAAAATTTTTAAATTTACCTGACTGATCCGCGTCCAGTATATGGAAAATGGCCTCTAAACTGCTGACATTTTTGTATAAAGAGTCGGCCACACTGGTTTCTTGTTCCTGAGCTTCGATCTGAGTAAAAAATGTATTTATTATCGATAACAAAGTTGTCGGAATTTAAGTGTATTTCTTATGTTATCGTTATCGATAGAAAAATGTTTCAAATCGATGTTATCCAATGCTACAATATGTTATTAATAACTACAATATGTTATCGATAACTACAATATGTTATCGATGACTACAATATGATAACTGCAATATGTTTCAACGATAACATCGATAACTATAATATTTATCGCTGACATTTTAATGTGTGTGAGGTTAGCTACGAAAGTTATATTCGTTTTTTTTACAGTGAATGTTATGTTAACAGACACTGTTAACAGAATTGAAAAATTTGAAAAACGGAGGAAAGAAAACCGATTAAAAATCGCAAAAGTAGAGATAAATCAGAGAAAAATGAAAGGAAGACGAAGTTAAACCTTTGAATTTTACAAAAAAAAAACAAAAATATATAAAAATAATAATTTGCTTAGTGCAGATAATAAAGTTGAAAAATTAAGTATTTTTACCATACATGTCCTCCCTAAATTGGGCAAAAATCTATAAAATTTAAAAAGATGCGGTTTTCTGGCCTATTGGGCTGGATAGCTATTGGATCAAGGATTCCAAAACAGTTTTCGATACGATCGGGTCAGCCTTGGGATCGGAGATATAGCCGACGAAGCCACCTTTTCTATACGAGCAAATAAAATGCTCTTTATAAATCGTAAAAAAATCAATAAAATTTAAAAAGGTGCGGTTTTCTGTTCTATTGGGCTGGATATCTATTGGATCATGGATTCCAAAACAGTTTTCGATACGATCGGGTCAGCCTTGGGATCGGAGATATAGCCGACGAAACTACCTTTTCTATACGAGCAAATAAAATGCTCTTTATAAATCGTAAAAAAATCGATAAAATTTAAAAAGGTGCGGTTTTCTGTTCTATTGGGCTGGATATCTATTGGATCATGGATTCCAAAATAGTTTTCGATACGATCGGGTCAGCCTTGGGATCGGATATATAGCTGACGAAGCTACCTTTTCTATACGAGCAAATAAAATGCTCTATATAAATCGTGAAAAACTCGATAAAATTTAAAAAGATGCGGTTTTCTGTTCTATTGGGCTGGATATCTATTGGATCAAGGATTCCAAAACAGTTTTCGTTACGGTCGGGTCAGCCTTGGGATCGGAGATATAGCCGACGAAGCTAACTTTTTTATACGAGCAAACAAAATGCTCTATACAAATCGTACAAAAATCGATAAAACAAAATGCTCTATACTAATCGTGAAAAAATCGATAAAATTTAAAAAGGTGCGGTTTTCTAATCTGTTGGGCTGGATAGCTATTGGGGGCAAGGATTCCAAAACAGTTTTCGTTACGGTCGGGTCGGTCTTGGGTTCGGAGATATAGCCGACGAAGCTAACTTTTTTATACGAGCAAATAAAATGCTCCATATAAATCGTAAAAAAATCGATAAAATTTAAAAAGGTGCACTTTTCTGTTCTATTGGTCTGGATATATATTGGATCAAGGATTCCAAAACAGTTTTCGATACGATCGGGTCAGCCTTGGGATCGGAGATATAGCCGACGAAGCCACCTTTTCTATACGAGCAAATAAAATGCTCTTTATAAATCGTAAAAAAATCGATAAAATTTAAAAAGGTGCGGTTTTCTGTTCTATTGGGCTGGATATCTATTGGATCATGGATTCCAAAACAGTTTTCGATACGATCGGGTCAGCCTTGGGATCGGAGATATAGCCGACGAAGCTACCTTTTCTATACGAGCAAATAAAATGCTCTTTATAAATCGTAAAAAAATCGATAAAATTTAAAAAGGTGCGGTTTTCTGTTCTATTGGGCTGGATATATATTGGATCATGGATTCCAAAATAGTTTTCGATACGATCGGGTCAGCCTTGGGATCGGAGATATAGCCGACGAAGCTACCTTTTCTATACGAGCAAATAAAATGCTCTATATAAATCGTGAAAAAATCGATAAAATTTAAAAAGGTGCGCTTTTCTGTTCTATTGGTCTGGATATATATTGGATCAAGGATTCCAAAACAGTTTTCGATACGATCGGGTCAGCCTTGGGATCGGAGATATAGCCGACGAAGCCACCTTTTCTATACGAGCAAATAAAATGCTCTTTATAAATCGTAAAAAAATCAATAAAATTTAAAAAGGTGCGGTTTTCTGTTCTATTGGGCTGGATATCTATTGGATCATGGATTCCAAAACAGTTTTCGATACGATCGGGTCAGCCTTGGGATCGGAGATATAGCCGACGAAACTACCTTTTCTATACGAGCAAATAAAATGCTCTTTATAAATCGTAAAAAAATCGATAAAATTTAAAAAGGTGCGGTTTTCTGTTCTATTGGGCTGGATATCTATTGGATCATGGATTCCAAAATAGTTTTCGATACGATCGGGTCAGCCTTGGGATCGGATATATAGCTGACGAAGCTACCTTTTCTATACGAGCAAATAAAATGCTCTATATAAATCGTGAAAAACTCGATAAAATTTAAAAAGATGCGGTTTTCTGTTCTATTGGGGTGGATATCTATTGGATCAAGGATTCCAAAACAGTTTTCGTTACGGTCGGGTCAGCCTTGGGATCGGAGATATAGCCGACGAAGCTAACTTTTTTATACGAGCAAATAAAATGCTAATAAATATAAATCGTAAAAAAATCGATAAAATTTAAAAAGGTGCGGTTTTCAGTTCTATTGGGTTGGATATTTTCATATATTTTTGTTTTTTTGTAAAATTCAAAGGATTAGCTTCGCCTTCATTTAATTTTTTTTTTCTCTAATTTATCTCTATTTTAGCGAATTTTTATCGGTTTTCTTTCCTCCCTTTTCGAAATTTTTCAATTCTGTTAAGTTAACAGTATCTGTTAACATAACATTCACTGTAAAAAAAAGAATATAACTTTCGTAGCTAACTTCATACACATGACATCTTATTGATAACATGTTATCGATAACGCGATATGTTATCGACAACACTGATAGCTATAATATGTTATTGACAACATCGGTAACATCAAAAATTACAATTTGATACCGCTAACGATAATATTTTATAGATATCAAGTTATCGATAACTATATATGTTTATATTATTGATAATATAATGTTATCGACAGATATAAAATGTTATTGATAACATCAATAGCTAAAATCTGTTTTCGAAAACATCGATAACTACAATATGTTATCGATAACACCGAGAACTACGATATATTGTTCATAAGATGCATAGTTGACGATAACGAATATGCAACATTGATGTTATTGATTCCTTTATGTTTGTATAAATATTTTTACTCACAATAGTATCCGTGTCCAATAACTCCAAAGTGGTTAAATAGTTAACCTCATTGCCTGGACCATCATCGGCCGATGGAGCCAAACGAGGACGCAATAAACGCCAAGGTAAACCCAAATTGGTGGCCTTCTCCATGGCCTCACACCACTTGGAAACCGTGATCAAACCTATACTTCGTAAATTGCTTTTCATAACAAGAGAATCAAATTTAAAGTAATTTGTAATGAAACTTACCCTTATTCTTTGGATCATGTTTCTTGAACTCGGCCTCCAATTCATTTCTTTTGGCTCTTAGGCGTGCGCCCAACTCTCTTATGGCTGAACTTTCGACAATGCCGACGCGTTGACGGAATGTTAATTGACGTGTTTTCGAGGCAGCCGATATATATTGTATGAAATGTGGTTCCAAATGAGGATTTAATTTAATATACGCACCACGATTGGATCCTATGGCATAATAATTGGAAGCTGAGAATATGGTTATGACCTTATCGTCATGAGTAAACTCATAACCATCTACTTTACACTCATGAGAACGCACTAAATAGTCGAGCTTGTGTTGTTCAAGAAAATGTTTAGTAATATCTGGTCCAAAATAGGTGCCAGCACCACGCAAACTATTTGGCAAACAGCCTTCATTGTGCTGGGGATCACTCCACATAATGTCGAAGAGCTGAAAAGACAGGGAAATTGTTGACAAATTAAGAAAATTTGTTGTAGAAGTGTAGGTGTGTCTGATTTTTAAACGCTGTATTAGTTTGACTTATAGTTAGTAGAGCATTATAGAAATGCTATTTACACAGTCTATGGACTCTAGTTTACATATTTGTTATCATTTTTTTTTTGTAAGCCAGTGTAATGGTGTATCACATTTCAAAGCCTTGATTAGCCTTTTCAAAAACAACCCACAAATCATGAGACTTAATTGACCATTTCCTGTGAAAACTCCACCTTTCTCAGTCAATTATTGCAGGTAATTCTAGATAATAAAAAACAACATTTAATATGAACAGAATACAAAAAACAAAAAGGAAAAATTATAAAAAATAAAAAAACAAAGAAAATAAATGGAATGAATACCACAAAACGCAATAAAAATAAAAATATAACGTAACGTAGGATTGTAATTATAATTTGATTGCGTGTTTGAAATTCAAACGCAACTGAAATTACAGTTACATGCACATGACAATAGAATGTAAACGAGATTGTATAAGTACGTGTGAAAGAAAGCATGTAAATGTGTAAGTGTAACTGGAAAACCAAGTGATACGAAACGTTCAAATAATTTCAAACGAAAACAAATCGAACCAAATCATACACTCTCCTCCATCCATGAACACACGGTTCATACATATGTATGTATGTATGTACGTTTAAAGAAATCGAATAATATGATGTATTAAAAAACAAAGAAAATACCAGGAGAACAGATTTCTATATAAACAAGCAGCACCCAGTAGTAATACACACACGAATTTATACGATTAAACATTGAAAAGTAAACAGAGAGCAAAATAAAAAGGAAAAGAGGGAGAGAGAGAGAGAGTTCATGTGAACAACAACCTGTATACGAAATCTAAACATTTCATGTGTTAATATGTACAATAAAAATAGGAAACGATTCTTACAAAAACAATGTAAACAGAGAAAGAGAGCAGGTTTCTAATTAGCGTTGTCAGATCTGGTGATTTCTCGCCAAACGTGGCGATTTTAAAAGCTGTTTCGTGAAGTAATTTTTAATTTGGCAAAATGGCGGTTTATCCTTAGCAAAATATTAAAATTGAAATATAAGCCTCGTAAGAAAATTAGCCACACAAAGCACACAGTTTCATTGTCAACGAATCTATAAATGTTTCTCAAACAGAGAGATGTAAACATATGTATGTATGTATATGTAAAGATTACAGACAGAGAGAGAAAGATAGAGAGAGGCAGAGGAAGATCTTCAAATAGTGAAGATCGTTATGGCACAAAAACAAACTTTTTTTTAATTTAACTACTCAGTTTAACAGAGTTTCGTCGTCTCCTTTTTTATTTTATTTTCTTGCATTCAATATATAGGTGAGAGTATGTATGTGTATGTGCATTTATATGGTATGTATGGCATAAGAGTATTAACAAAACCGGTATACACGGTGCGTATACGTGATTTAATTTGCGTGTAATTTATTCATAAACAATCATCATTACGACCTGCTGAATCACACACAGTCTTTCTTTCTCACTGTCTTTGTCTCTTTTTTTTTTTTGTAATTCACGCTTAAGCATGACATTTTAATTCCAACACCAGACATCGTTTGATATTAAAATTCAAAACGAATTAAAAATAATAAAAGAAACAAAAAATTAAACGAAAAAAATATTATGAATGCTGAACAGAATTAAATGCTGATGAATAAAAAAAAAATAAAAAAGTGAAACAACAAAACTTATTTACAAACAAGAATTAACATTTGAATGATGGTGGCAAGAGAAAAAAATTTCAATTTTTATTACTTTCGAGCAATAAAAACTTTTCATGTGTGTTTGCAGCACCAGAGCATATCCCCAAAACGGTATTTGCAGATGTGAAAGGAACACACAATAACAACAAACAATAAAAAAAAAGAAAACAAAAAGAAATTGTCCGGTTGTCATAAAGAAAACGTAGAGTATTGTGTATCACAGAGGAGAGAACTACGATAGCATTTTACAACTCTAAGAGGGTAGTGAGTAAAAAAAAAAATGGAGGCTTAAACCCGCCATCAGCTAATGGATTTATCGAACCAACATGAAATCTACCTTTTAGTTCAGCTTTTGGTTCACTGTTAAGCTTTAGAGAAAAGCAATCACAAATTCCCGTTTAAGCGCATTACGATGATGGTGGCGTCCATGATAGTTCTCTTAGATCTATTTCCAAGGCATTAATTAATAAATATCCTTCACTGACTACCCACCAGGCATGTTGACACAATAAGTGGCTGCGAACGCGATAATGAGACTAAGCGCCACAAGAGTATAAAACTATAGAACTCATGGTCATACCAAAATCTTGGGTGTGGTTGGTCTGGATATACATACATATGTACTACATACCTAATGACTACACGATAATTGATAAATTCTACATGAAAATGGTTTCTACTTCCCAAACAACGTGATTCAAGTATTCCCTGATGGATACAGATTGCGCGACTAAGTCGATTAGTCAGGATTACAACCTAGCTTCGTACACCACCCATATTGTGTGTGTTAATTTTTTAAAGATTAGTGGCGGTGAACCTGCAGTTTAAAGGCAATTCCGAACGACAGATTTTTGAGAAACTTTTCATGGAAATTTTACTTCGACTCTCAGAGAGGAGGTTGCCGATAGAAATATTTTTTCTAATAAGCCATGAAGCTACCTACTAGACTACGGTGACTTCTCCTACTTTTATTCCACATTTTTCCATTCCCAGCCACAGTACTCAGGTCGCTGAACGACTTTCAAGGTTGCTTTATAATAGACCACAATCACGAGGTTCTTCGTTGTACTTTTCTTTTCATAACGTGCATTCTCCACTCAAGAGCTGTGTGGTACACTTCGCTGCCAGTCTCTATTCACATGGCTTTTTGCCGTTTTATTACCGTTGATCCTTTTATTACCATCACTGTAAATGCATGCTGCCGGTTTAGAATTCAGTCTTAAGCACTAGCATAACATCTTATTAAATAAGT
Source organism: Sarcophaga rosellei (assembly GCA_930367235.1). Classification (NCBI taxonomy): domain Eukaryota; kingdom Metazoa; phylum Arthropoda; class Insecta; order Diptera; family Sarcophagidae; genus Sarcophaga; species Sarcophaga rosellei. Next base: position 4,088,100 of record OV884020.1, on the reverse strand, counting down.
TGCAAAATACTTTTATTCTCTAGCTCTCTCTTCTTTTCTTTTTTGATTACTTTTTATGGCAGAAATTTTATTACCAACTCAAGCTCAAGCACCACTTAAAGAGTAAAGACTGAGTGGTTAAGGAACAGTAAGAAATAGGTTGGTGGAGTGTCAAATGAAAGAAACTGTCAACAGAATTTTTTATTTTGTTTTATAGCCTGTCTCTGCACACAACAAAAAGAAGAAGAATAACAAAAAATTCTGGAAAACTACTCACGATTATTTTACTTAAGAAACATAAAAGAAAAGAAATAAAAAATTAAAGTAACCGGCAAGACAATCGGCAATTGTATTAAAAAGAAAAATAAGTAGAAATAAGTAGGGAAATAAAAAAGAAATTAAATTTAGTTTTAACAACAAAGATCTTGTCCAAAAACTGGGGAGGTATGCTAAGGAAAAAAATGTTTCTATAAAAAATATTTGCACCACAATCTCTACCTACTCTGCATATACGAGTACTTAATACACAATTTGAAATGAAAATTTCTTCTTAAACTGCAATTGTTATTGTAAGACTTACATTCCCCTTTCATGTTTTAATGTAATAGCCCATCAGTGTATTTAAAAATTAAACACATGAAAAACAAATTCAATTTGGATGTGACACAGCCAAAGTGTGTTAGAGAAAATTTTTAGGAAGGGGAAGGTATGCCAAGTAAAACTTTGCACTGAAAATAATTATCTTTTCAAAGTACTGGAACACAGACAAAAGCCTGAATGAGTGTATTACACACAAAGAAAAATTTGTAGAGAACCTGTGGTTTTTATGTGAGGAAACTTTCCCCTTCTCTAACATCAAAAGTGGAAAAAAAATTAAGAAAAAAATTAAAAGACCTTAAATTAATCTGTAAAGTAGCTAAAGTAGTTCGTTTAAACACACTAACGATGTTTTAGAAAGAAATTTTGGATAGGGGAAGGTATGCCAAGGAAAGAAATTCCAGAAAATAATCTTTCTTTTAAGTTTTGGAGCACAGAAAAAAGGTAAGTGTATTACATACAAATGAAAATTCTTAGGGTTAAGTTGTTAAGATAAGGCAAACCTTCCCCTCTGTTGGATAAAAACAATGGAGAATTGGTTAAAAAAAATAGAGAAAGGAAAATAAAAAAAAAACTTTAAATTAAACTGTAAAGTAGATAAAATGTTTCGTTTAAACACACAAAAAGTTTTTTAAAAAGTTTTTTTTATGAGGGGAACGTATGCCACGAAAAAAATTTGTCAGTAAAATAATATTTTTTAACTAATGGAACCTCGAAAAAAGCTTAAATAAGTATAAAAATTCGCAAGGAACCTATAGTGTTTAAGATAAGGTACATATACCTTCCTCTCTGCTAATTCAAAACAATGAAGAGAGTTGCAGTGAAAAAAATAGAAAAAGGAAATAAAAAAAATTAAATTTAGCTGATGATGCATGCAACTAATCTATTTAGTTTTTTAATAAAAAATTTCAAAGAAAGAAGTTATGACAAGAAGAAAACTACCAAGAAAAGAAATTTCCTTTCAACTTTTTAAAATTTATTACGCGCTTTAATTGTGTATTTTCAAAAGAGCATTGAAAATGTGTTGTGTACCTCTCATAAATCGCATTGAAGTAAGGCATTCATTCCCCTTTGGCATGGCTAATGTTAATTGTTCTAAGAAAAATGCCTCTTGACGTACACTTGACAAGTAAAACTCAGAAAAATTTTAAACAAAAAACAATGAAATCAGTGACTTACAGTTTTCTTAGCTTTTTAAACCCTTAAATCTGATGATATGGTTTTTTTTTGTTTAAACTAAATAAAAATTCTTACCCCTAGACTTCATATTCACATAAAACTCAACCTTAATAAAATCTTAATGAAGTCCTTGCTCCCTTTTTATTTGGAAATTCTTAGCCATTTGGTGCGTACACAACATAACAAAAACATCCTTAAATTATGCAACATTTCTTTTATTGCTTTCCATTTAAATAATTAGCATAACTTAAGGAGTTGGCCAAAGGTCACACAATGTGTTGCCTACCTTAAGGAAAATTCTTTTTCAACAAAAGTTAATTTTCCTTAGAAAATCAGTGAAGAATTCAATCTTTAGAAGAAAAGAAGGCAAATTTTGTTGCCATAACTTAATTTCTAAACTTGTTTAGCAAATGCCGTATAAAACCTGTGTATGTATGTGCCTGTAGAAGAGACAGACACCCTAGGGATTTATTTATTTTGGGTTTTGATATTGAAAAGCAAAATTTATGGGCTTTTTTGCATTATGAAGCTGTTGGATGAAATTATTGTCACTAAAATTATTATCAACATAGCATGGCATGGTATGGCAGCAACAGCAACAGTAGCAGCAGCAGCAGCAAGTGTTGTTCAGCCACACACCCTCAAAGTTTTGGCAACAAAGAAGAAGATTTTAACGAAACAAGATTCAAAAGAAATCCAAAAGAATTGTCAGAAGTCAAGGTTTTTAAGGAAATTTTTGGTTAAAGAATTTTAAATTCGAAAATTATAACAGGCAGTCATCCAATTGCCTTGGATAGACAGCCACCTCTAAAGGGGGTAGCTTTCTAAGACGATTAAAATGGGATTCATGACCTTGAAATGTTTGTTGTACTTGCCACTATGCCTATACACGTCATCAAACCTACCCCTCTACCTCTCTACGTGGGTTAATTTTGACACTGTTGTCCTATCTAATCAACAAGTTTCTGGCAAAATACTCTCAAAAAAACCTCTTTCCGCCCGCACATCATTTATCACAAGAGCTCTCACATTTATCACTAAAGTGAATAGAATTTCATTTGTATTGCTTTATCGCATTTAAACGCTTCCGTCAATTGAACGAACATTTTTCGTAACATTTTAATAGAAATGAAAATTGATTTACGCCCATGCCCACGCCACTTCCGTTGGCAATCCATCCCCATTCCCCTGACATTAGACTCAAAAACGGAAATCAGCGAAAATTGTTTGGATTTTGAAAATGCCGAAAAAAAAATATTCCAAATGAAGACAAATGCTGATATTAGTGTAACAGAGGGGGTGCGGGGGGAGAGGTTAGGGTCTGGCAACTAGAGTCAGAATGGCAGATATTTGTTGCATGCAAGTGCCTGTGCATTGCATTTTGTGTGTGTTTCGTGCAAAACGGAAGCAATAAATTTTATTTCATTTATTTGAGTGCTTGAAAAACTTTCATTTTGTATCTTTCTATTAACGTTTACTCCTTCTCCCTCTCTTTCACTTTCAAGCAACTGAGATAGTGTTTCTATTGATTTCCTTGCCCAAAATGGCAGAGAACAATAAAACAAAATTTTTAAGGCAAAAAAGTTTCCTAAGGACCTGTTTAAAGTTTTTTAAGGACATGCTTCTCATGTTGTGCTTGCAAATATTCCCCCGAACAATGTCTTCAACTTGTCGCCGCTGTCTTGTATTACAATTTAGTTGTTAAAATACTTCTCTCTCTTTCTCTCTCCTCCTCTTCCACTTCATTTTAGTTGAAATGTCAAATGAAAACGGTTTGAAAAGGTCTTCTTCCTAATTTAGCTGCTGTTGGTTGTCTTAACTTTTTGAAATTAAATTTTCTCTTTTCAGCAAAAATTTGAGAAGAAAATATTTCCTTGAAGGACCTAAATAAGCTGTGTTGAAGGTCCCTTTTTTTTGTTTAATTTTTTAATTCGTTAAACAAATAAAAATGCTTAAAAAAAAGTTGCAGGGACTATGATTCATATTTAAGCCTTAGAGGCTATAAAAATAGCAAATGAACGCTGAAAAAGGCTAAAAATAATTGAAAAATACTGGCAAAAAGGAAGGGCAGTGAGAGAGAGAGAGATAAAATAAAGAAAGAAAAAAGTATTGGCATAATGGTATGGTGTATAACCTGGGATGAATAAAAAATGCCTTGAATCACCTCAACAGTTCACCAGCGCGCTGATTTTAAGAAATTGCAATAACAAAACAACAGCAAAAGTTCTCGAAGTTGCCAGACAGGATGCCATCTAGCCTGACTGTTAGACAGTCTTGCTTTGGTTCGTCCTTTATACTCTCTGTTCACAAGTTGAATTTAGCACACATCCCCAGAGTTTTTTTATGGCTTTCGAATCTGAAAGTTATTAGTGCAAAAGTGTAAACAGTGAATGCAGCAGGTACATGTCAATCTCGTGTAACTTGCACGCAAATTTCGACTGTGATGAAGAAAACTTTTTTTCCATTTCAGCGCTGTAGGTACGTGATTAAGCAGAAACAATTTTAAGAGCTATGCTCAACGACTTTCATTTCAACTTGACGAATTGGGACTGGAAAATGAGAAGCTGGATAGTAATCCTGACTAAAAGAGATTGGAGATTACCAATCAGGTGAGTAAAAAAGTGTGGTACCAACAAGATGGAATGGCGCCTAAACCCTGATTTTGAAATTTGCTTTGGAAGGCTAGATTGCCCGAATCATAATAAAGCAAATCGTTGCATGACGCTCACCATTTGAAACGGCTTACTTTGGAGTTAATTTTGCTGAAAGTCGGAAGTGCAATAAAACTAATAAAGCATCTGCCTACCTATCTACCTTACCTAGGAATAATCTTCCAGTTGGAAGAGTGTCCCTTTTATGTCTTCTTTCTTCTTTCTTGTTTTTTTTTTTTTTTTTGAAAACTTTTTCAAATTAATGGCGTCGAGTGGAAAGGCTTTAAACAAATATTTCTTTGTGTTTTCTTCTCTTTTGTCACTCTTGTAATTTATTGTGGTTTTCTTTTGTAAACACAAAACCATTTTGAGCAACAACAATAAAACAAACAATAACAACAAAATCAAAATTTAAAATTTATTTTAAGGACCACAGGCTACTCATCGAAAAGAAAACCCAAACAATTGAAAAGTATTTCTAGGTCTGTGAGCAATAAAACGTTTGAGAACAAATGCCAGCCAAACCATCACCAGACCAGTAGGATGTTTTTTAATAAAAAAAAATTTTTATCTTTAACCCTTTCAGAATGGCGGAACTGAACACATACATCGTCATCACAAATATTGCGAAAACGCAAGTGAACAAATAAATCACTGGCCGTGTACGAGTATATGCGGCATCAGCTTCTGCGGACTAATAAATAACTGCCGTACTTACACGATCTGTGATGTGATGCATCAAGTGAAGAGGTTAAGAAAATTGATAGGCCCTATATTTTCTGTGTATTGAGCGGATCATAGACATACCCATGTATGCTGTCGGGCAGTGTGTCTTTAGTAGTCACTGAATTGAAAATGTTGACTGGGTTGTATAAACTTTCTATCGAAAACATTTTTTTCTTTCGTTTAAATTTCTGCTGGTTTAAATAAATTTTAAATAAAAAGAAATTTTTTTATTTTTAAAAATATTGTTTACTGGGTTGGATCAATATTGAACAAAAAACCCCCGATTTTTTGTCTCATGCTTTAAATAAATCTTCAAGGAAATAAGGTCATAAGCATATGAGTTAGATGTGTTTCCATGTGAGAAAGAGAGAGAGAGAGAATGAGTGTTTATGTGTGGGAGAGTATAGTTTACAAAGGTTTTAAAAAAAGTAAATAAAAGTTTGATTCCCATAAACAACTCATGCTGACCAAACTGGTGTTGACAGTCTAACAATACCAGAGAAATTTATTTCTGGGTTTTAAGTTTTAAAACAAAAACAAAATAGAGCACACAAGTGAGAGAGAGATGGTATATTGTGAGGGAGAAAGTTGAAAACATAAATTATTCTCACATATTGAACACCTACACATGCATATACAAATGCTATCACACCCAGCTAGCATTTGGAAGACTGTTTTTAAAAAAATCACCTTGCTGAGTCTTTTAAGACTACTTTTGGTGATCAAAAACTTATTAGTCAGTTACGCGATTAAAAAAGGACTCAAAAATGATTCGCGTCAATGAGTAAAATGAGTTCGATTTAAAATACAATAAAAAATTGTATAGCAATCGGAAGATAATCATTCAGACGTTTAAAATGTGACTATTATTTTCGTTATTTATTATTATATTCTACTTATACTGAAGATTGAAAAACGCTTAATCAAAAACAGATCAGGCAGGTGTTTGAAAAGTGATTGTAATTACGTATTTTATGATCATATTTTAAGCAGATAGATGATTAAAAACTGATTTTTTACACCCTCTCTCTATAAATTGTCGTTTATGTAAAAGATGGCTATGAAATAAAGTACAATTTGTTTTTAAATATAAATATAAATATAATATAAATATATTCTTTCTTGGGTAAACGCCGACTTCCTTTCAGCAGATTTCTGGCAAGAACTCCAAATATCTTAAAAATCTATCGTTCTAGGTCCCGCCACTCACGTATAAAATTAACGTACACAATATGAGTGGTGTGTGAAGCTAGGCCGTAATCTGACTGAAAGGTTGTAATGGCCAATTATGTATGTATGCATGTATGCTTCCTTTGTTACTCAATGTTCATACGAACGTGATTTTTGAAATCGCAGCAGAGTAAACGTAGGTCTTAGAAAAGCGACTAATAAATGACTCAAATTATAATCATAAATGACCCAAAAAAGAATCCAAATTAATACAAAAATGACTGATAAATGGCAATAAAAGGACTCCTAAACATACTGATAAATTACTCATAAAAGACTCGTATGCGATTAAACGATGACTGAAAGATGACTCGAAAAAGAATCACAAATGACGATAAATAAGACTAATAAATGATCAGAAAGCGATTCGAAAATGATTATAAGACTACTAGAAAAAGAGTCGAAAATTACTCTACACTAATATAGAAAATGACTCGTAAATGACTTTTTTAGAAGAGTCGCCCCTAGTCACTTTTTTCTCCCGACAAAAGAGTCTTTTATGATTAGAAAATGAGCGCATATTCTAGCTTTTCAATCGCGCAGAAGAATCAAAAAAGACTCGAATTTGATTAAAAATTTCAAAAAATGCTGGCTGGGCACTTACATATAAGCTGAGTTACAATATTTACACATACATTTTCATTTTCGTTTGCTTTTAAGAATAGAAAAAAAAACCGAATTCTTCTCTGGAGAATTAGAAAATTTTGTTCATTAAACTAAGAAAAGCTTAGTAATGTTGTCACTTCAGAAAAAGGGGTTGCCCCGATAAAAAAAATTTCTAATGGGAGTAGAAAAAACATTTTGTTTGCATTTTAACAGAGTAAGTTAGAATGCATGGAGAAATATGATCCTAGAAACGTTTTTTTCTAAATCCAGTTTAACAACGTATGGATCAACTTAAGAGTTCTACTAGTGGGCGCCGTAGTCTGGTAGGTAGCGTTATTAGTTCAAATATTTGGCCAGACATTTCCAACAAAATGAAAGTTTGAAAGGAAAATATTTCTGGTAAGAACTCTGAGAAAAAATAAAATTGCCATGAAAAGTTTCTCCAAAAAAATCTCTTGTTCGAAGCCTACTTTAAACTATAGGTTCCGCCACTTACGAATAATATTAACGTACACAACATGGGTGATGGGAGAAGCTTGGTTGTAATCCTGGCTAACTAATTAAGTATGTAAGTAAGTGTCAAGACCACCAGTATTGAAAATTTCCCTCAGGAAACCAAAGTGTTTGCAATCTGACAATACAACATACTATTGACGAAGCACTTCCTAGCATTATACCATCTGCTCTATAGATATACAATTATAATAATGTTCTGAATAGATGTTCAACGACATTGTAAAATATAAAAGGTTATTTTGTTAAAAAAAATCTTAATCTTCAGGTTCCCCTGTCGTATGATAGAAGCAATTAATATTACTTATACGTATGGATGTGTATACGTTGTTAAATAGAAATTCGTTTATATTTCTTTACCAAACAAAATCCCATAGAATGACAAATTTTAACACTCATAGCAATTTATTTTTTTTTTTTTTCAAACCTAAACATCTTTCTCTCCAGGGTCTTAAGGGGATTTTCTTTTCTTTTTTGCTTTTTTTCAAATGTGTGGTAAAAACGAAATTACTTATAATGTTATAGACAGTGTGAGAAAGAGAAAGATCATAATATATGTATGTGTGGAGATAATTTTAATTTTTAACTCACCTGTTTCCATTCGACTTTATCGATGCCCTCACCACCGGTTTGCTCCACAGGAGGCCGCAATATAGAGACATACTAAGGAAATGCCATACACAGACACGCGGTCATTCGCATTAGTATTTGTAGATAAAAGTATTGGGGAGGGGGGAAAGAAAGAGACAAAAACAAATTATAGAAAAAATAAATGAAAATGCTGGTATTAGTTACGACATAAAAACAAACTTAATAAATAAGAGCATATGTAGGGTACACATATCTGTAGAGTATATGTGTATACAGACATATGTATGTGTGAGTATTCTATTTCCAAAGACATTACTTGCCTGTTCTTGTAAGACAAACGATTTCAGACAAACGTTTGTTTATGTGGAATTTTATTTGTGTTTTCCATACAAATAGACGTTCGTCTGAAAAAGTTTGTCTTACAAAAACAGGAGATAAATAAAAAAAACCCGAAAGGAAAATGCAAACACGTATAGAGTGTTAATGTTTGTATGAATATATGCTTCTATATGTGCATGCATGTGTCTACATACTCTACTTCTAAAGACATTATTAGTTATGAGTCTCTCTAAACGTGCTAAAACTAAGAAAAAACCGGAGAGACAAATGCAAGCTCATACATATATGAAGATTGTAATTGCCCGTATGAATATATGCTTGTACATATGCATGCATGTCTGTACGTACTCTGCTTCCAAATAAATTATTTGTTTTCGTTCTTTTTAACTGTTCCAAAAACATCAGGATGATAAAAGAAACAAGAGCGAGCTAAAACCATACGAAGAATGTATATTGATTGCATGCATGCATACATATGAGCATGTATGTATGTGTGTATCGAACATCTCTAGTCTCCATTTATTATCGCTCTCTTTAAAAATATGTAATACGAGACAGAACAGCCACGACAAGCGTATGCCATTCTGTTCGTTTTAATTTGCTGCCTAATGAAGTGGAACTCTCAACGAGCAGAAATCTTAAGAACGAGGTACATTAAGTGAACGATTCTAATTTCTGAAATCTTGTGCGGTCAATAGTTATGCTCACGAGCAAGTTTTCTTTTCTTCCCAGGAAATGTTAGCAACAGAAGGGAATTTATTTTGAGTTTCCTGAATAACAGCAGTTTACATAAAGCAAACGATTGAGATTTCAAAAAAATATCTGTCGTTTTTCAGAGAAATAAGCAACTTAAAAGGGCAAGCCTGAACCTCAATATGGCGCTCGTCATAGTCTTTATGGTAGACTGGTTTTCCGTGTAAGTCATTATAATCTCAGAGAGTACTTTACATAAGACTTACGTTAGAAACCGTTGCAACTCTTTAGTCAGGATTGCAACCTATTCCTTACATCAGCCATGTTATGTGTGTTAATTTTTTATTAGTAAGTGACGGGGGGGACCTTCAGCTTATATTTGACTTCGACCGATAGATTTCTGAACTACTTTACCTGACTACAAAGTTCTTGCTAACATACAGCTGAGAGAAATACTTTTTTCCCGATTTTTATTTCTTGTCGAGATGTGTGAGAAGAGATTTTAAACCACGGGCTCTCGAATGATGAACAAATATTGCCCATCACTCCCTCTCTCACACTCACTCGATTGTGTTTGCAATCTGTACGTTACTCATACAACCCTTTTTATACTTTGTGGCTGTGTGTTGTAATTGAGTGTGAATATGGTGGTGAGTGGCGAGAGAAGGAGCGGCTCCCTTTCATTGTGTCTTTTACACTGTGTGTGCTTGCCTGTCATTGTATTTGACAATCATTTGCTAAGTTTGTTTGTATCAATTTGTTTCAATTCATTGGTCTGGTAAATATTAAGTATGACAATATAAGCAACTACAACAATAACACCAATTTAATATTTATTTTATATTTTCATTGTTTAATTAATAATGAATGACAGGATGGCTGGATATAGCATGGCATTGGTAGAGGGTTGTTGTTGCTGTTGTACGAGTAAAAAGGCTTGAATGTAACAAGAAAAATCAATAATTTTCATTATAAAATCAAGCTGCGAATTATTTCCAAATATTTGGAAAACAAATATTCTTTATAAAGGGAAGCGAATTTTAATTGAACAAACAAAAAATGATTTAAAACTAATTGACCTTGAAATTTAATGTTTTATTAAGACACTTTAGCTTTTCTGCTACCAGTTAAATGAAACTGGAAATATAAAATTTATTATTTAATTATCGTTAGATCTTCTAAAGATTATTTTAGTTACCGATAAATTTTCTGTAGAGGAATTTAATTATCGATAAATTATCTTCTGAAAAACTTTAATATCTATAAATTTTCTGTTGAAAATTTCAATTGTCCTTAAATTTTCTATAGAAAATAGTTATCGAAATATAATTATCGATAAATAGGTATCGAAATATAATTATCGATAAATTTTCTATAGAGTTATCGATATATGTATGTATTTATCGATATCATCGATATATGTATTTATTTCTGTACAGTATTTTCTGCACAGAATTTATCGATAAACAAAATTTTGTGCAAAAAAATTTTGTTATCGATATTTTATATTATTTAAGACACAAGCCAGGTATTTGTAGATATGCCATCTACTGTGTGGCCCGCGTTTATTATATATATAATACATCCAGTACGGTGTGTGACAGTAATCTTTTTTTTTTTTTTCTTTTTGTAATTTTACTTAAACAAAGGAAAGGTTGGCACTATTAAAAAAAGTTTTTTGTTTTTCTTTTGTTTTAAAATTAATTAATTTTTAAAAAGACTTTTTATGTTAAAGTTTTTCAGTATTTGACAGGCACTTTCAAGACACCCAAAAAAACTTCCTTTAGCATTTTACAAATGAATAGAAAACAAATTCTCCCATTCCTGGCACAACATACACGAACGCTTTATTTTTAATTGAGTTGTGCGCGCCAAAGATAAAACATCAATTTCATTAAAAATAAGAAAAAAAAAGACAAAAGACTAGTAAAGCTTTTAACAATACCAAGAAATTGGCGTCAATGAACTTTAACAGCAACAACAACAATTGCGAATACAACAGCAGCAGCATTAAAATGAAATTTAACAAGAATAAGTACAGAGTAGAGAGAATTTCTAGAGAAAATGTTGTTGTTATTGTTGCAAAATTAAAATAATAACTGAACAGGCAATCAGCCATTAAAACCAGACAATGGAACAATTGACTGAGAAAATAATATAGAGAGTGGAAAGTACACGACAACAACACAAAACACTCCTTATTTTTTACTTAGCAAAATAACACACACACAGCTACACACACGCACCGTAAAGCAAATATAAAATATTCGTTTTGTAAACACAGCACAACAAAGATGCTAACATGTTATTGGTGTTTACAGTTAAACCAAAACAATGGGGCAATTCACACAACTTTGTATGTTGTATGTTGTATTGACTACATTTGTTTGTTTGTGAACGCTCAATGCTATGCTGTTTTGTGTATTTCGTGGCATTCAAACAATTTGATAGCCCGACACCAACACAACATATGAAAACATATACACATTTTTTTCATTCACCCAATTTGATAGCACGAAACCAATACAACTTCCAAAAACATAGGAAAGAAATGTGTATGAGTGTATCGGATTTTTATATGAAAATTATCAACAACAATCATACACTGTTGTATGTTCTTCCAACAATACAATGAATACAACGATACAAAGGCTTGTGTGAATTGACCAAATGTTTACACTTTTCCGCTTACTCTTACGCTCTTTCGCTACCACTCTCACTCCCTTCTAGAGTAAATTGTGTGTTACTTAAGCTAATTGGGTTTGTTGTATTGTAACAAAACAATGAGTAGAGTAAAGTAAACAAAAATAGTGCTTTAGAGAGAGGGAGGGGAGAATTTGGAATGTTTATGTAGTTGTTACTGGGGACGATTGTGGTGTGTGTTTAAGTGTCTGTGTTGTGTGTTTGAATGTATTTTAATATGCAATTTCACTTACCTTGCCTCTATCAAGTGATTTAATTAAATCCAAATTGGTTGTATCAGATATCCCGCCATGCACAACTAAAACTCTGCTATTTATAACGGTACCCAATGGCAGCCAACGGTAAACTTCATCGATTAGTTTCAGTAATTTGGGTGAATTGCGCTAGTAAAAGAAGACAACGACAATAATAACAACAATATTAACATTAAGCATAAACATTTCGTTAAACGGTATTATTATGAGAATCGCATTTCAACTCACCTTATATTTCTGTTGTACCTCACGTATGAAACCGTAGCGTGCATTCATAACCGAATCCTCATGATTACCGCGATTAAGGAAAACCCCATTGGGAAACGCCAAAAAACAGGCCAACAACAGTAAAAATACCTCCAAACCCTTTTTGCCGCGATCCACAAAGTCACCATTGAAAACGTAGGGATTTTCGGAAGAAGGCAAGCCATTCTAAAGAAATAAAAACAAAACAAAATTATTTTTAGCTTCTTAGAAATATTTTTGATTAAAATTTCTTACTTACCTTGTAAAATACTACAAGCAGATCATCCAGTTTGCCATGTAAATCGCCACAAATGGTGATCTGTTTGGAAATAGCAGTCGAAGCGGTATTTAAATTTGGCAATGTGCGAAGTTTTATAGCAGCCTCACGTAAAATAGCGCCCACATAGCGAGCATGAAGACGATTTGACTGGAGTGAAAATAATAATAAAAAAATATTACAAAAATTATAAAGCTAAATATTTACTTTAAAATTTATTACAATTAACAAATTAAAATCATTTAAAAAAAAATTTGTACCAAAATTAGTATCAAAAAAGTACTTTTTTTAAATATCTTAATCTTAAGTATGTTAATTAAAAAGAAATTATACATAATAAATTAAATACACTTTATAAAACTAAAAACTACTGAACAATTCCTAACTTAAAAAAAGTGCAAAAAGTACTTTTAATATTTTTTTTATTTTTAGGACTTACCCTTTTCTTACGAAATAAATCTATTAGAGTATCAATATCTTTCTTAGCTAATGGAAATTTAATGGCTGGTCCTTTATATCTGGCACCCGACACAGGATCATACTCTTCATGAAAGTCTGATTCATCAGAGTACTTGGAATCAAATTGATCTGAAAAGAGAAAAGGGATTAAAAAAGTTTTCTTAAGGATTAAAATTTTTTAAATAAGAACTTACCTATAGATGAGGCTCTGGAGGAAACTAGAGAACCACCTTTTTGGGCAGCAGCATTGGGAATGTGAGTTAATAAAGCGTTGAAAAAATTGTACAGCTTTATACAGGGAAAAAATGGGGAACCAAAAAAATAAAAAGAACGGAGGAAATATATTAAAAATTTTAAATTAATTTAATAACATTTCTTAAATACAAAGAAAACATAAAACTATGATTGTAAGTAACCGCATAAGCAAAAGGTCAATTTAAATTTTTGCATGCATGACTGCAATTAAAACAAGAAAAAAAGGGGTAGAAAAAAGGGTACAAAAAATAACCTCAAAAATAGTTTTAGTATGTATATCACTATGTATGTATGTATGCAATCATAGTTTATAAAATGCCAAGGAAACCTCACGAATTCCCTTAAAGCACGGCATGGGGCCAAGTATTTAATTAAAAGAAAATGAAAATGAAAAATATTTCTGCTACAAGCACGTTAATTGGGGTACTAATTAACAAGTGTGGGGAATATCATTTAAAAGTACGAAACAGCACCATGAGAGTTATTAAGCAATAAATTATGAGAATATTTTTATAGAATTTAAAACAGGAACCAAAAAATGCCGTATATTTTATGAAAAATATTATTAAATTATAACATGTGGTTAGCATTTGTAAAAATTAAAAAAGTACCAGAAAAAAATGGGTTTAGTCAAGGAGTATGAAATTATACATTTAAATTTGATTATTTTAACTAATACTTTTTAAACAAAAATAAAGTACTAATACCCTTCTGTAGTGTTAGCAAAAATAGTACCCAAAGGGTACAAAAAATTGTACCACCAAAAAGTACTAAAAAAATGTGCCTGATTAAAAATGTTTTTTTTTTGTTGTTGTAATTTTCATTAAAAAATATTTTTTATAGCTAAAAAGGTACTAAAACTTTACCAAAATAGTACCAAAAAAGGGGGAAAAATTGAAAATAGGACCGGAAAGAAAACCAAATAAGAAAAACAAAAGTTACATAAAAGATACCAAGAAAATTATTATAAAAATTTACCACTTTTAGCTTCTCGGAAAATAAAAACAATAAGTGTAAGGGAATTAATTGATCATGATCAAGTGAAAGGACACTTTAAAAATATTTACACACAAAAATTGTAATAGTTGACTAGCTGGGTTGTCGTACTGACTAAAATTCTGTAATGCCTAATTAAGCAAGTAATAGGTGACAACAAAAAACAGAAGAAGAAAAAGCTACCCAAAAAAAATTGTAATAGGTGACCAGCTATAGTACAGTATATACAAAGTATAGTGCCTGCATAGGGAGGGACTCTTTACTTCCTTAATATTTGTTTTAAAAATACTTTTAAATAAAAAAATTCTAAGTATTATACATTGTTTAAAAGCTGTTTCAATTATCTATAAATTCGCATCAAAATTTTTTTGAAATATTTCCATGGAAGTGGAAAAATTGGCATTTGAATAATCTGACGCCTCGTGTCCAATTATATATTTGAGCCACTGTACATTTAAATTTGATTTAATTTAAGTGTTACTTTTTAAAGATCTCATTAAAAAATTTAATAATTTTATCTTCTCAGAATATAAAATTTCTAAGAAAAAACGAATTGAAAAGTGTGAGTTGTGAATAAGAAAAAAACTAGACAAAAAAATTGTAATAGGTGACTAGTTGAATGTCAGAACAGGGAGGAATATACGAGCAAGTAATATGTATACACTTTCCACGGTTATAGACCTTAATACTAAACTCAATATCCTCAGAAGAATACAAGTCAATCAATTCAGATGTGTATTTAGAGCAAATGGAAATAAGAACACCACCACCACCATTTCTAGACTTCCTATCCCGTCTATAAATATTAAAATTACTAGACATAATCTCAGAATCAAAAATATTACAACAATTCAGCCAAGTCTCAGTAAAAGCAATTCCATCAAATTCAAAATCAAAGCTACTATTATAAAGCGAAGAAAATTTAGACCTAAGTACGCGAACATTTTGATAAGCAATTTTGAAATTAAAAGACGATTTCGAAGTTAGTTTTTTTTGAGAAATAGGACCAGGCAAATTAGCACCATTCCTACGATGGCCCAGCCTGAATACGAATTCCCGTACCAAATACACCCTGTGGCCAAAGCGCAGGATTAACAATTTCACCAAATCTTTCATCGGCAACATATAATTTCAACGAAGAAATACTGCTATCCAAAGATGGCCTCATCTTATAGCAACCAAACTCAAAAGGTTCCCCAATCTTCGATTTAACGAAACATCTTATATCACCGACTGAAGTATCACATGAAAGACGGGACACAAAATTAGTTCTCTTAGGTTTAACTACCTAGGGTAGTCCTTAGGTTTGGAGCAGAAGTATCTAAACTAGCGGACACTACAGATGAATGCGAAACAGAAGACGGTTTTGAAGATGCTTGAGAAGTGACATCACCCAGAGGTAAAGGTGAAGGAGATAGAGTAGACTTTGGACTTAGTTTAACTAAATTTCCTCCGTCAGTATAGAACTGCTAGCTGAGTTATCAGCAATAGGTGGAAAAATGTCCACAATAGGAGTAACAGTGGTCAATGCATTGATTGTCGCAGTTTCCCCTGGCTCAGAAACCTGCGCCACATGCCCAGGAGCCCCAGAAGAAAGAGGGCCCAGAACTTTTTCCGATTCGAGCAATTCATTTAAAAGGCCATAATTTGAAAATAATTCCTCAAATCGATGAAATCTAGCAAAAAGAGATGCAAATTCAGTTTGCATCTCAGTAAACTCACGACGAGTCTCCATAAAAAATTTATAAAATTGGATGTCCACCACCTTACATTCATTTAGGACAACACCAACGTAGACCCAAGGAACTATCCATTAATTGGTCCGTGGTGCGAGGAAGCAAACCAATACATTTAATGTGAAACAAATTATCACATAACCAGCAAGAAATCTGGCATTCACCCTCTTTCCTTACAATGCATTTCGATGCCATACAATTATTCATTTTAATAAATTAAATAAATAAATAGATAAACAGCGTAAATTATTTATATATAAAAAAGAAAATAAAAGAACAAAGATATATCAAAAATGTAAAAATAAAAATAATATGTAATAAATAAGCAAGAATTACAAGCAAAACAGTATATACAAAACACTATCAAAATAAAAAGAAAAAAAAAGTAAAAAAAGGAATACTGATAGAAAGAAAATAAAAAAAAACTGTAACTGTAACAAGCTTACAAAAACAAAAAATAATTAAAACAAGAAGCAATTTTTGTTTTTGTTTTGTTAGAATGAAACAATTTGTATCTAAATTTAACAAATAAAACTTACAATTTTAAGATAAAATTTCGAAGCAAATTAAAAGAAAATAATAAAAACAACTTTTAAAAAACACTTATGTTAAAAATTCTAAATCAAAATAATAAAATTTTAAGAGAAGCACTTCCAAAAATACACACAATCACAACAGAGTTGCCAACTTTTTATATTTATTATATACATATTATTATATTTATAATACTGACTAAAATGTTGTAATGCCTAATTAAGCAAGTAATAGGTGACAACAAAAAATAAGCCCGGGTTTCCAAAACAATTTGAAAATAATGAAAACGGAACGGAGCAATGATTCTTATACTATGTTCAGACATGCACTTTTATTACGTAAATCGCAATAAACGTCATTATTGAGCTCAATATTTCATATAAAGTTTCAATTAATTATTGCGCAATAAATACGCAAATTGATATAATATTGAGTAATACTTATAATACAGCACTGTCATAAGTACGTTCAGTGAGCACATTACAATTTTCCGAACAGTTTCTGTTAATATTAGACAACTCATATGTCAACAACGACAAACAAAAAAAACAATGTTGTTGAAACAACCAGCTGCTTTGTTTGCCAACTGTCAAATGAATATTGCTTATATTATGTCTGAACACTTTAAATATTTTACTCAAATAACCGAATATTGACTCAATAAAAGCGCATGTCTGAACATAGTATTAGGGCTTTAAAATTAAAAATGCTTCAAACAACAAGTACCACAGTCTACGTTTCGAGTGGAACTGGAATCTGCTGACATAAAATTAGAAAAAGAAAACAAACTTATCCCATGTACCTATTACACTTCAACGCCTGGTACCTATTACAATACAAGTCACAAACCTATTACACTGCAAGTCACATATCAATTACACTACAAGTCACATACATATTACACTGCAAATTAGGAGAAATTGGAGTGCATCTCTAATGTGGTTGCGCGACGTTTGAAAGAAGAATTTTGAATATCCTAAAGAGTGCATTCTCTCAAGTTTTATTTATTTTCCCGTTTCCTCTATCGCTTACTTTATCAATTTTTTGTATGAAGAACCCACTAAGAACCAAAAATATTTTCCCTTTAGGTAGGAGCGTTGCCTGAAGTAAGCTAGAGATGGCGGCCCATCCTAGGCGGTTGAATGGACACACTTAGGCCACATGGGCCCATTATGAGACCATAGCTTTTGACATTCTGCCCTAGTCCTGGAAATACTCCTCATCCAATGCGCCTCGCATGCGTGCCCACAGTGCAATCCCCCGTAATAACTCCGACAACCATACTAAGCTTGTGCTTCTTTAAGCAGATTTGTTGTGCACCCTCTATCCAAAATTTCTCTTTATTTCCCCAAAATTTTAGAAGATAAAATTGAAATAAATTTTCTGTTCTTAAAAATAATCGAACAATGACTTAAAGGGTTAATATTTCAAAATGGAAAACACAAAACAAACAAACCTTTACTGGCATGTTATTGTTAATGTAACTGTAACTGTGTGTGTAACAGTTACACTGGCATTTGAATATTGAAAATGGAAGCCTTAAAACTGTTTGCGGTTTAGCGGAGAAAACATAACAACTGGGGTGTGTATCTTATTTATTTATTTTTTTTTTTATTAATTTTTCTCAACTCACCTCTACTTGATCCTGTTCACCGGCATATTCTAAATTCGTGAATATTGACCACGTATAGCGTCTTCGAATTTCCATGCGGGCATTGTGTCGTCGATACCATTTCTGTATCAAGAGTGCTGCCTTCATGGCTGGAAAGAAAGGCAAAAAAATGAAAGAAAACTCATGAATAATAAAAAGGGTTAAAGGGATATTCTAATGAACAAAAAAACAAAACAACAATTGATTTTTTAAACCTTAATTAAGGAATTTTAAAGGATTTTCTGCAACGTTTTCTTTTTGCCCCATAAATCATGGCCGTAATTGGCGGTTTAGGAAGAAAAACGGGAACACATAAAGAAATTCAATTAAAAAGAATACACAATCCACCAGGACTACTAGTTTTCTTTTATTAACACTTTTGTGAAAGGTGGCATACGACAGTCCATTGGTGCATCACAGCGTTTGACATTGTGTAAACACGGTACAGTTGCACGGCGCAGTCATTTCTAAGTTCCCTTGAGCTTTAGTGAACGATGACAAAGACGATGTATGATTAGAGTTAACAGCATGAGGGGGTACAATAAATTTTATTCCAAAAATATCTAAGAAAACAGTCGAATTAACCCAACTAATAATAACAATACACCTCCCCCCTTTGTTTAAATCAGTCTCTTTGTAATAAAACTTAACAAGGGAATACCTACTTTGTATGGGATCCAATGATTTCTTTGGTGCCGCCTGTAAGCAGCCCATCATTTTGAAATTGTTTTTCAATTTATCCAACAATGATGACTGTTGCGGTTTCGAATCCATTTAGCACTACAAGAACACTTCACTTCACCTCAAGTCTTTCTAGAATTGGAATCTTAAATAATTTTTTTTCTTAAATTTCTGAACGATTTTAAAAAAATTCCCGGTTGGCCATCAGCCAGTCAATCAAAGTTTCCAAGTGAATTTGCAAAAAAAAAAAAATATTTCAAAATTTTCAAACTGAAGATTTGTCACGTTCCTTGCAGTTGGTAAGAAACGTGCCACAGTGGTTGCAGTTCGCATACACTTCTATTGTCTTTCTCTCTCTCTTTCACTTTTACACTCTATTTAGTTTTCTTTTTCAATTTGTTTTCTCTCTCTCTCTCTCTCTCTCTTTTGACTCTATTTGAAATTATGCTGCACGAGTGCAATACGGGCAATGTTTTATTGTATTCTAAGGATATTCTTGTGCTTTAAAGAGGACGACTTCATCACTCGTTAGGTTGAAGAGAACGGATTTCGTTTTTCATTTTTATATTCAGTTTTTTGAGAACTTAAAATTGATTTTATTTCTATCTTTTTTGTCACAGAATTTTAATTCATTCTCCAGAGGATTTTTAGGAATATTTTAGAAATATTTGCTGTTTTATTTTGAATTATCTTTTTAATGTTTTCTTTAATTTTCTTTAAATTTGATTATTTTCTTTCAAATGACAAGATTATTTATTTTTATTTCAATAATAAAAAAAATATTTTTAATAACACAACAGTAGTCCAGAAGCACTAGTCTACATGTAAAAAAAAATTTGTACTCAAAATATTTATTCAGTGTGTATTAGAAAGTCATGAAGTCGTAGTTAGACCAGTTATCGCAAACGGACTCTGTACGACCGTTAAACGCTTAACAACTTTAAGGGGTTAACAAATAGAATGCCACTGTTGGTTTTGAAAACATTGCAACCGAACTCAGAGACCACATAAATTCAGAAGCATCATCTCTTATTGATCCCATTGGTTTGGAACGCAGACTTAAAAGAAGGAAGCCATCTGACCTAATTAGAAGCTCTCTTTTGACTTAATGACGTAATATCATCATCAATATATATTTAATTAAATTTTATGTTTATTTTACTATTTGAAGTAAATTACTTGTAAGTTAGAATAACTAGTTGTAATAATTAATAAATAAGAATTTAAAAGGCAAAAAAACTGTTGCTAGACAGATAGAGCAGTCAATCACTGATCAACAGTTATTTGCAATACTCGAATGGCTCCCATCTGGCACTAACAGAAATACTTCGCATTATGCAATATATCTAGCAAATCTGTTGCGACCTAATGCACCACACTGATGCCAAATGGTATCACTGATGTAACGGAAGCTGCTGTTTGGATACCAGTTTTGTGTGCGTGTGGTCAGTGTAAAGTTAGTTGGAATAGAAATGCATACTGACAATCAAATGCCATTAAAAGCAGCAGCACACAGGAACACAAAGATTGCTTTAAATTGTAAAAAAGCTGAATTTATTTATTTTAACGACACTGGCTCTGCTTTTGTCTTCAGGAAGGACACCTTTTAATGTGTGATCTTTGGTTTCCTTATAAACGAGCAAATGACCGTATTGTTCAAGTTTGCAGTCAATCCTCTTGGAGTACCCAGTTCTAGTTAGAAACAATTTTTTTTTAATTCTAAAAACAATTCCCTAAATTGTTCTCATTACACTTTTTACATTTAAATTACTTTTCTTGTTTTCTTTTTTTATGCTTAATCATTCAGGTCAAATAATTTGTTGCAATAAATGTCGAAAATTTTTCAATTGAATTAAATTGCATTTCAATTATTTCACTTTATTTTGTTATTCTTTTTGTTTCAAAATAAATAAAACCACAGCGCTTAGGTTGGTATTAGATTACCTTAAGCGTAAGAGATGGTTTTAAAAGGTGCATGGAAAAATAACATTCCAAAGCTTCCAAAAAAAATTGGGAAATAGTAAATTACAAAATGAATAAATATGAAATAGTTTGCCTACTACTACTTATTGAAGTCGTCGTAGTCTAAGCCCGTGGTTCGAACACTACCTTAAATACCTCGAACAGTCTTCTGGCAAAAACCCTGAGAGTAACATAAAATTCCAATGAAAACTTTCTAAAAAAAAGTGTCGTTCAGAGTCGACTTTAAGCTGTAGGCCCCCCTTTAGTCATGGATAAATTTAACACACACACAAAGGATGGTGTAAGAAGTTAGGTTGGCATATGGACTAAAGAGTTGTAGAGGCCATTTAAGTGAGTAAGGAAGTAATACTTGTTAGAACCAGTCAACTAAAATGTATCTTTTACTGTCATAATTTTTACAAAATTTTAATTATTTTTTGAATTATTTTTGTTCATTATTATTTTATAATTTTTAAAAAATTGTGCTAATTATTTCAAATAATTTTTTTCTCAAATTAAATTATTTTTATTTTTTATTTTTATTTCAATATATATATTTTTTATTTTTATTTAGTTGAATATTAATAAAATTGCAGTAATTTTTCTTATTTTTTCTTTGATGGCTCTTTTTTATAATTTTTTATTTTTTAAATTTTATTTATTTAGTTTTTTAAGTTTTTTTATTTTATTTTAATTTATTATATACTATAATTTATTTATTTATTATTCAAATTGTTTCTTTGTTTTATTTTTTTTATTTTTATTTCAATTTCTAGTTTATTATTTACATTTTTTAATTTTTTTCTTATTATTATTGATTTTTATTTTTGAACATTGATAAAATTGAAGTAGTATTTCTGTTTCTTTTTTTTTATTTATATTTTGTTTTTTATTTATATTTTGTTTTTTATTTATATTTTCTTTTTTATTTAATTTAATTTTTTATTTTTATTATTTTATATTATACTATATATGTATAATTTTTTATTTTTATTATTTTATTCTTATTATTATATTATATTAATTTTTTAATTTACATATTTACCAAATTATTTATTTATATTTTCTTTTTTATTTAATTTAATTTTTTATTTTTATTATTTTATTCTTATTATTATAATACATATTTTAATTTTCTAATTTATTTACAAAACGTTAAAAGTGTTTATTTCTTTTATTTTTTATTTTTATAAATTTATTCCAATTTAAATTATTAAATTTAAATAAATACCAAAAATTACTCAATTTTTCTTCTTTTTCTCTGTTCTTTTATTTTTCAAAGTTTATTTTATTTTGTTTTTATCAAAATTCTTCTTTATTTTATTTACAACCGTAATAGATAAATATTTATAAAAATTTTAATTCTTTTAATACAAAAAAAACACATCCGCCGCGCTCAATATAAAGTGCTCAACTATTGTCTTCAATGCGATTTTGTGGTGAAAAACAGTTCTCTTTTGTACTATTTTTTATTCTTTTTTTACTTTTAATTTATTTTTTTTTATTTTATTTTTTTCCCCCCTCTACTTTCTATGGTCATTAGTCTTAAGGCTAACAAGTGTTTTCTACTAAATTTAGAAAAAATCGTTTCAAATCGTTCTAAATGTACGATACATATACTAAAAATAAATTATGAGCACTCGATTATCGAAATAAAAATAAACTTCATTGTATAATTCTTCAGTAGAATGCAATAAAGCATAAAAAAATCGAGGCATATGTACACTACTAATGAATTTATATTCTGAAACTTGGTCCATCCATTGTAAGCAACAGTGGTGCTGTAGAAAAATATAATCTGTAACGTCATGAAGTCGTCGGTGTGTAGACGGTAGTGTTTTGGCATATTAGACGCGAAGTCGTTGTTCAAATCCTAAATTTAACCTGCCTTTAAGTATTTATGCACGACTGTTTAAAAAAAAATAATATACCACCCGCCACACGTAGAAAACAAAAAAAAAAAACAAGTTTTCCTGTTTAACGACTTCAATATTATTTCGTTTTTCCCTTTTTTTGCCGCATTCAAAGCAATAGGCCGCCCTCACATAAAACAGATACAAATAACTACTACCCTTGCTCTCACGCACACACACCTACACACTAATACGCGCACTTACACTTTCAACAACACATGGTTAATACATTAGATGTCCGAGACCAACCCAGTCTCTAAGGTAAGTAGCAATAAAACGCTATCATACCCATTTCAGAGTGCGGTCAGTAGTAATAGCAGGCTTTGTGGTATTTTAAACAAAAAAGTTCTCTCTCTCTCTCATGTGTGTGGGGAATAATTTTCTATTATAATGATTATTATTGTTGTCATTATTGTTGTTGTTATTATAGTCGTAACAATTACGTGAAAAAAGTTTTCTTTTTTCATTCTTTTTGCTCTTCTTACCAATGGCTGGCAATTCTTGTGTTGAAAAAGTGGTGGTGGTGGTAGTGATGAGTATTGTTGTGTTGAAAAAATGTGATGGTATTGTTGATGGTGATGGGTATTCTTTTGACCTTTTTTTTTGCTGGTCTATATTTCGTGTAATAAAGACATTGCTGTTGTTGCCATTACTTTTTCTTCTTCGCTTTTATTGTTTATTGTCAATTGGCTGTCTTAACATGTCATCATAAACTTCGCAGTGACCTTGAACTACAAAAGTGTAGCAAAAGGGTCATAAACGAAAAAGAAAATGTTAACGCTGATGCAATAGAATTGCAACCGGGTGTTAAAAGCGGATAAAAAAGAAGATAAAAACATAAAATTGTCAACAGAAACGAAATTATTTGGCGTTTAAGGGCCTATTTAATATGCAGAGGAATAGCTCTTCTCAATGCAATATACACTACAAAGGTCAGCACAATTAACAACATGATGGAACCTATTGTTGACGTAGTCTAGTACGTTTTAAGTTAGGTTAATGTGATTTTAAATAAATTTTGTAAGAAAATAATCAAGTATTTATTAATATTTTAATAAGAAAAAAAAAACA
This sequence comes from Sarcophaga rosellei, assembly GCA_930367235.1. Classification (NCBI taxonomy): domain Eukaryota; kingdom Metazoa; phylum Arthropoda; class Insecta; order Diptera; family Sarcophagidae; genus Sarcophaga; species Sarcophaga rosellei. The sequence goes on along the minus strand of OV884020.1, from coordinate 4,064,258 downwards.
GTTTTCTATTTGAAAGTATTGAAAATTCTTTTATTCACTTACAAACTTAAAAATTGTCATTTAAAAGTTTACCCAAATTATTTAAATATTTCATGAATATTAATTTCTCTTTGAAATATTAAAAAAATAAATAGTAAAACTATTTACCAACTTTGATAACACATGACCTTTTCAAGTAATGTATGTAACATAACACCACCTTTTGCCTTCGTTAAACTCATAAAAATTTCACATATGCACACATGTGCTCTAGAACTTGTTTTAAATACTTTAAACTATAAAAATAAATTACTGTGTACCCTAAACACTTAGGTAATGGCTTTATGTAGCCTGAAAACATGCTACAGAATAGCAGTGCCTTGAGAAACACACGTAAACGTACGTACACGTACAAAGGCAATGTAAACACTTTCCATAATGCAAATGAAAAAAAAATAGCACAGTACTACAGCACGTATAAGTTATTTGTTGACAGTATATTACATGGTAATCATAAATACAAAATAAAAATATACACTCACACATATAGTATACATGCAGCTTGACTTGTAGTGTAATTACCGGTTATAGTGTCTGTTACACCGGTGTAGTAGTAAATAATAAACAAAAACAAAACGAAATAATGCTTGTCTTGCTGCTACTGTAAATGACTGCTATCATTGTAGAAGAGAATAAAAAGTGAATAAGGGAGAAAAGCTCTTTGCCTCGCAAGTAAGAGTGTGTGTGTGTTATTATATTTAATGTGAGTATTTTTTTACAAGCAACGGCTATTAATTTACTGTGACTCTCAAACTATGTTATGTGTGTGCCTGACATTAGTGTTGTTAATTCAGCGGTTTTTGTGTTAATCATTGATCAGGTTTTCTAACGTATTTTAAAAAACTCTACATTCATAAGCAAACATTTTTTCATTTTTTCACATACCACCTCCCAAGTGATATGCTGGAAATGGTAACCAATTGGTGACAGTAACCAATTGCCACCACGAAAACTCTTGTCGAGTTCTCACTGTCATTCGAAATCCACGTTAAACTAAAGATCCCCAACATTCCTAATAAAATAAGCACACACTACACAGATAATGTGAGAATTATAATGAGACTTAGGACCTCGAAGAAACTCACAAACCTAACCTAACCTAGGGTTCATTACTCAGAGCGCACTATTTGTTATACTGGAGGAGTTTGCTGTCTTTATGCGAAATGTAGCTCCAGCAGAAATTCTCTCTGTCGTTTACAGCATGAATGGATTCAAATCTATTCTCTATGAACATACTTTTTGTTTGTTCCTTCTTCTTTCCAAGCAAACTATATTTAAGGAACTGCACGAGGAGCTGCGTAGTGTCGTTAATGTTGAGTGTAGGGTATCCTAGAAAAGAACTTCAGTGTCCGTATCTTTCCTTTGTTTTTTATGTTTGCTTTTGTTCTCTCAAGTGAGTAATTGTTTAAACATTTAGAGGGTGTTCCGCATACAATTTCCGTTTTTATGTTTGCATATGTAATTAATGCCTGTGTACACCTCTCCCTACCGCAACAGCATTTATTTGTTATGGTAATTTTTTTCCTGCATTTGTTTATTGTTTTTTCTTCTTTTTTCTTTACTTAACTTTTGTAAAATTTAATTATTTTTCTATTAAATAAAGAGACACAGTGAATGAGAATGTGGGGGGGGGAAACGAGAGATGATGGACTCTAGAGTATATTTTCAAGCGACAAATTGTTACAACCCAGGCGTTGTTTGAATAATAAATGAAAAACAAATTGAAATAAAAACAATAGCAATAGCAATAACAATAACAACATCAAAACAAATTATTTAAAGTGAATTAAATACCCTGCAATTTTTTTTTAATTTTCTCCTGCAACTTGTCCCTAGTCTTTCGCCAAAAGAAACAAATTGATGTTCAATAATACTGTGCAGTGTGCCTGTGTGTGTGTAGAAAATTTTAATTGTTTTACCAAAGAATTCATTGGAAATTATTGTCGTCTAATAGGGAGTGTTATTTTGTACAATGGGAATGACAATAACTGTAATTAATAGTTGAAATGCCATAGAAACAAAACAGGGCAGGGTAAAGTAATTGAAGGTTTGAGTAAATGTTTGATTAAAATGTTCCGTTTGAGAAATTAAACCCTCCACAGGTAATTAGTTTAAGAGCAGATCGATCGATATGCCATGATAATATAGAAACAACTCCATGTTATTACTGTTCATTGCAATTAAGGATAACGGAGTTTCGAATGCAATCAAGGATGGCATTTGGAAGCGTAAATGGACAATATTGAGTTGATTGTTGAAGACACACACAATAACATCCCTATGTGATGTAAGAAGCTAGGTTGTAACTCTGACTAAACGGGTTGTAATGATCAATTAAGTAACTATTCGGCCATCTTGTTATACTCGCTGCAGCATCGTTTCACTTTGTTTCAAGTGTGTCGACTGCGAAAAATAGATTCTTTTGTGGAGACTAATCAGACAATCGAGAATAAGTACAGAGTGCTGCCAGCAACTGCCACTACAAAGACACTGACAGTCTGGTCAGGTGTACGTTACAAAATAAAAGGTACTTCAGGTGTCAGCTATTAAGCAGCTACCAACTTTGCTAGCCCAATATTTATATTTCATTTATATTTCATTTATATTTCATTTATATTCGGGCAACTTCTAGAACTAACTGTTGATTGTTTATTGTAATTTATTTCTTTATTGTCTTTCACGAATTTTCCATGTAGTTTTGTTATTGTAATTTGATCTTCGTTTTTCCCGTGTGTTTAGACAGCCCTGTATGATGACCTTTTTCTCTCTTAACAGTAACGCCTATTGCAAAGTCTATGTAAACTTTGCTTTTAATTTTATATTAAAAGTTTCATTCTTTAGAGGCCTGCATATACATGTATGATGTATGATGACGTGTATTTACAAGGCTATGATGTCGTACTCATGACAATTTTACATTTCATTTATTATCCTTGTCAAGCGGATTAACGGGGCGTTTTATGTTGGCCAAATTTGAAATCCAATATGACTTTTCAGTGGGTTTTTATGGCTTAAAATAGTGGTGAGTGGTGGGTGTCGTTGACATTTATTATTTTATGATTTACAAACAAATTTTATTGTGCGAAGGCTTTTAAGGACGCGTCAACTTTGTTAAGGCTATAGAAAAAGACAAACTTGAAGAGGTGGTGTCAAGTTTATTGGGGTTATAAAACCAAAAATAATTCTTTATTTTATGACAATTTAAAACACACTCTTTTGTTTGCTATTAAATGCAGAATTTTTAACTACTTTAGGCCACCCTTAACGAGTGAGTATCAGGCAAATTCAATTGTAAATCAATCGTACGACACAGTAAGTAGGGGACAAAATTAATGTCACTGTCCTACTGTCATAAAAACACAATGAAAAACTGTCTTAATAAAGCAAAAACAAAAAAAAATCTCCTTTCCCCTACCGGTTCTATACTATGTCGCCGCGTGCGTATTAACGCCTTTCAAATGTAAAGCTATAAGACATTAATAAAAGGCCTAATGGTATAGTCTGTCTGCCTATCTGTCTGTCTTTCTTTCCGTTTTAAGCTGTTAATAGCATTAAAAGTTGTGGTTTTAACAGGAAATCAGATTTACTTTTTATCCTTTCTTGATGCGCATCCATCATTAATCATAGTCAAGCAATGATTTTCTTTTATACACTTCCACACTCTTTAACCTCATTAATACAATAACATACCCTTATTGTAGGTAAAAGATAGATAGATAAGAAGCACTTTGTATTATAATCACATACTATGCGTAGGCCAGTTAATTTATTTCTACACTGCACGACGAAAGTAAAGCAGTCAGTAACCATAATCAGTTCAATGAACATAGAAAGGCTTCACTTCATTAACTGACTTGAAATTAAGGCATCAAGGGCACGAATACGAAAATAACTAAAGTATACTAGGCATCGCTTTTATCGTTTTACGGAGATAAAAAAGAATATTTCGCGAAATTAAAATAGTTAGCAGTCCAAGATGGCAAGACCAAACGAAATATTACTATCTATTTGAGCTAAAAGTCTATCATTAACACTTCAAACGATTAAAAGGATGCTCCAATTCAAAAGCTGCGGCATTTAATTTCATTTTGTCAACTTCTAGAACTAACTGTTGATTTGTTATTGTAATTATTTTCCTTCCCAGCTGATAATCTATCGTCTTAAAGCACTGCAGCACTGTAATAAAATACATACATACATAATACATAATTGGCCATTACAACCCTTCAGTCAGGATTACGGCCTAGCTTCTCAACACCACTCATGTTGTGTGCGTTAATTTTATACATGAGTGGCGGGACCTACAGTTTAAAGTCGACTCCGAACGACAGATTTTTTGAGAAGCTTTTCATGGCAATTGTAATAAAATATCACATCATATTCTACGGGCACCGTTTACAATGGGTTACTACGTGGTCGATGTGCTCTTACCTATGAGACACTGCCATAAGTTATAAGGGAGGAAGGAGATCACTTACTGCTTTTAGCTTAAGGAAACAAAGGAAACTCTAATATCATTTGCAGTGTGAATTCAATTTCTTTAGTTTCGAAGTTTGGCCCACATGTTCTGTAGAAACTTCTTTTCTTAAGCATGAAAACAAAAATCAATTAATTTTTTCTTTTTCAATCTATTTACTCTTTAAATATTTCACCACATTCAATCCTCATAGCCAATCCTATCCTGTCCTATCCAATTCCTTTCTAATATGTGCTCTTTAATGATTTTAATCTCGTAAACAATTTTATTGGCAATTAATATTCAAGAAATAATTTCATTTGAAAATAAAATCTATCTGACAGTTTCAATGGGTCCTTAGTATGCCGTTGGAATAATGTTATAAATTAAATTTTATGCTTAATATCCTACAACAACCAAGAACAACAACAATCTAAACTTTTAGTAGCCAATTTAATTGCTAAAGAACTCTTCAATTTCCATTTAATAATAAAATAATAAATTTACAATGAGAGTTCATGCACATACGGTTGTTGTGTTATACTCTACTATGCATACACTTACACACACACTCATAAGGAAATTAAATGCCATTACTGAATGGTGCTGGTATCTCCGTATCGGTATCCTTATCGATACAATGAAATTAAGAAAACTTTTCATAACTGCCTGATGGACTGTGTTTGTTTCATGCTGAAAAAGAAAAGTTTCTCCACAACAAGGGAGCTAAACATCGCAACTAAAGGAATTCTATTCATGATATGAGGGAGAGGAGCGTATGAGGAATATTTTGAATTTCATATTAAATTCATCACTCATACGCCTGATGTACTCTACATTATTGAAAACTAACTGGACGCTGTATTGTACACCAGCTTGAGTTTCTCACGCTGCAACTTGCCCAAGTTAGAGTAGATGGACGGACGTTGTGGAACTATCGATGATGCGTGCAGTGTATTCTATGTATGTATGTATGTACAGAGTTAAACTGCCTAAAATGCATTAATTGGGCACAATGTTAGCTCAAGATTGGTTTCAATCTACAGAAATGGCCTCAAGAGGCTCTTAGCAAGTACATTGATTTGGCAGAGAATAGTCGCCATAGTATACTGTTGGTTTACTAGACGCAAGCTCTTGAGTTCAGTGCTCAGCTCTGGCATCTGGATCAAAACAAAAATATGAACAAAAATTTCTTTCGGACACTTCCTCTCTAAGCAGTCGTCTGTTAAACACTCTGAGAGTAAATAGAATTTAAAAGTTTCTTAAACATCTCTCCGAATAACATGATGAAGAAAATTAACACACACAATATGGGTAGTGTGAGAAGCAATGGTCGTAAATTGGCCAACTGAGTGCAGTAGGACTTCTTGTTTTAATTTCTTTAGAAAACAATGTGATAACTTTTCCTTTTTATTTCGCTGGAAATCTTACAATCTCCATTGCTTTTGTAATTAATTTGTTATCACAGCTTCTGCTAGTGCTGCTACTGATGTTACGGCCATTACGGGTGTTGTTGTTTTAACACTTTCCACTTGAAAACAAAATTTAGCACCTGCTTGGCAAAACACAACACGAAGAAAATTATCGTGAGTAATTAATCATTCATTCTATCGTACTCTCTCTTTGTCTCTCTTTTGTTTGCTCATCTGTACATCTGTGTTACAATTTAATTCATTCGCAATTACAATTGCAAATGATACATCTCTCCCCATCTTTATTACACGAAGCACACATACACACAAGCACACCTACGCATAAACATGCTGTTTGTCTTTGGAGAGAAATTAATGTCACGTCAGCTGATAATTATTGTATAACGGATTTTTAAGCATGAACGAACACTTGTGACGGGCCAAACTCCAAAAAAATGTGTGGAAAAATGTTATAAGAAATAAAGGACTTGTAAAGAAATTCAAAGGAACAAAATGGAAGAAACTAAATGCTGGAGTTTTAAAGCAGTGCACTCTGTATGGGTAGGTAGATAGGCGAGTAGAATGAGACCACCACATTTAAGCCATCACATTAGCTTGTAAACGACTCGTTAAAATTCATAAGAAACCCAAATCGTGTTTGTTTAAATGTGTGTGAAGATAAATTCAAATTAACCTAGCAAAGACAAAAACAAACAATTTTAACAGAACTAATGTTAGAGTTAACAGAGCAATGTTAAGTGGTTAACAGAAAATACGAAAAATAGTCAAGGAAAAAATCACCCATCGGGCTTTGAAACCCGATAACTCCAGTTCCAAAATTATTTGGGATATACCACTAATAAGGTTTAATTAGGGATACCTTAGGCTACAATTTGTACATAGTCAGATATCTGCAGCAAGTCCCATTTTTCCACAACATCCATCATCCGTCATCCTACCTAGGCGATGTTAACATAGGGTATATTTGAAGCCCGATACTTCCAGTTCCAAAATTATTTGGGATATACCACTAATAAGGTTTAATTAGGGATACCTTAGGCTACAATTTGTACATAGTCAGATATCTGCAGCAAGTCCCATTTTTCCACAATATCCATCATCCGTCATCCTACCTAGGCGATGTTAACATAGGGTATATTTGAAGCCCGATATCTCCAGTTCCAAAATTATTTGGGATATTCCACTTATTGGGTTTTATTAGGGACACCTTAGGCTACAATTTGTATATAGTCAGATATCTGCAGCAAGTCCCTGATATCGTATATTTTATATCTTCCTTATATCTTCTTGCTATTCATGAACCAAAAAAATGCAAGTCATCGACCAAAAAAGTGCAAGTCAACTACCAAAAAAAATGCAAGTTATCAACCAAAAAAAATGCAATTCATCTACTAGAATAATGCAAGTCATCAACCAAAAAAATGCAAGTCATCTACTAGAAAAGTGCAAGTCATCAATCAAAAAAAATGCAAGTCATCTACCAGAAAAATGCAAGTCATCAACCAAAAAAAATGCAAGTCATATACCTAAAAAAATGCAAGTCATCTACTAAAAAATGCAAGTCATCTACCAGAAAAATGCAAGTCATCAACCAAAACAAATTCAAGTCATAAACCAAAAAACATGCAAGTCATCAACTAAAAAAATGCAAGTCATCTACTAGAAAAATGCAAGTCATCAACCTAAAAAAATGCAAGTCATCAACCAAAAAAAATGCAAGTCATCAGCCAAAAAAATGCAAGTCATCTACTAGAAACTGCAAATCATCAACCTAAAAATTGCAAGTCATCAACCTAAAATAAATGCAAGTCATCTACCAGAAAAATGCAAGTCATCAACAAAAAAAATGCAAGTCATATACCAAAAAACATGCAAGTCATCTACTAAAAAATGCAAGTCATCTACTAAAAAAAATGCAAGTCATCAACCAAAAAATGCAAGTCATCTACCAGAAAAATGCAAGCCATCAACAAAAAAATGCAAGTCATCCATCTACAATACACAAGTCATCTACCAAAGAAATGCAGCTTGCGAAAAATACGATATTTTCTTGGATATATGTATATATATAAGTGCATATTAACTCAATGAGAATTATTAAAATCTTAATTTTTTTATCATATTTAAACCAATTTATATATAATTTCGTCGCTTATATCTTCTATCCTAAGTAAAGCTCGACCCTGAGGAAAACTGTTTTGGAATCCTTGATACTGTGTCTATCCAGACCACTAGGTCCACTTGCCCACCAAGTCCGTTTTTTATCCGATTTATACAGAGCACTTTTTTGTTGTTGCTAATTTGACAAAATGTCGCCTATATCTCCGGTCACAATTAACGCCCGACCATAAGGAAACCTGTTTTGGAATCCTGAAGACCATGGCTATCTAGCTACGTCTAATAAACTACGTCTAATAAGCGAACACACTACCTACTAGACTACGGCGACTACAACGGATGATGGATATTGTGGAAAAATAGGACTTGCTGCAGATATCTGACTATATACAAATTGTAGCCTAAGGTGTCCCTAATAAAACCCAATAAATGGTATATCCCAAATAATTGTGGAACTGGAGACATTGGGCTTCAAATATATCCTTTGTTAACAGTGCCTGGGTAGATTGACGGATGATGGATATTGTGGAAAAATGGGACTTGCTGCAGATATCTGATTATATACAAATTGTAGCCTAACGTGTTCCTAATAAAACCCATTAAGTGGTATATGCCAAATAATTTTGGAACTGGATATATTGGGCATCAAATATACCCTAAGTTAACAGTGTTCTGGGTAGGATGCCGGATGTTTGATATTGTGGAAAAATGGGACTTTCTGCAGATATCTGATTATATAAAAATTGTAGCCTAAGGTATCCCTAATAAAACCCAATAAATGGAATATCCCAAATAATTTTGGGACTTGAGATATTGGGCTTCAAATATACCCTATGTTAACAGCGTCTGGGTAGGACGACGGATGATGGATATGACTTTATAGAAATTGTAGCCTAAGGTGTCCCTAATAAAACCCAATAAGTGGTATATCCCAAATAATTTTGGAACTTGAGATATTGGGCTTCAAATATACCCTTTTGTTAACAATGTCTGGATAGGATGATGACTGATGGATATTGTGGAAAAATGGGACTTGCTGCAGATATCTGACTATATAGAAATTGTAGCCTAAGGTGTCCCTAATAAAACCCAATAATTGGTATGTTTGGAACTTGAGATATTGGGCTTCAAATATTTACTCTGTTAACAGTGTCTGGGTAGGATGATGAATGATGGATATTGTGGAAAAATGGGACTTGCTGCAGATATCTGACTATATACAAATTGTTGCCTAAGGTATCCCAAAGAAAACCCAATAAGTGGTATGTCCCAAACAATTTTGGATCTTGAGATATTGGGCTTCAAATATACCCTATGTTAACAGCGCTTGTTGCAAGTCATCGACTCAAAAAGTGAAATTCATCTACCAAAAAAAATGCAAGTCATCAACCAAACAAATATTTACAAAAAGAAATGCTTTTAATACTCTCTCTCTCTCTTTAAATTATTCATACAGCAAACAGTGTAATCCAAACAAGAGTCCATTAAATTCATTCTCTATGACTTATCAAAAGGCACTGTGTGACGGACGTATGAATAATATTTAATGTGAATATCAATCAGACGTCAGAGTGTATATGAAACTTCACACAACGCAACAGAGTGCTGTCTACCCAACGTCACGTAAATATCAGAGGAAAGCAATGAAAAAAACCAGAAATGCGCCAAAAGAAATTAAAAAATAAATAAACACAAGTAAAACAGAAACAAGTGCTAATAATACGGCCAGGAGGGCAATCAAATAAATAATAAGGATTTAACAACGTATACCTCCCTCCACCCTATATCCATAGGCCACAATTAAAGTCATTCATTCAGTCACCAAGAAAAAAACGGGAGAGAGAAAAAAATGAAAAATAGCCACTGCAAGGAGAAAACAAAAAAATTGTGTTAAAAATTAATTGAAAACGTCTTGAAAAGGAACTGAACTGAATGGTGTAATGGTGAGTAATGGACACCATACACAACACGTGACATTTTTCGGTGTGTGTGGCCAGGGCGAAAAAAGAACAAAACAATGACTTAACTTTTTAGCTGCAACATGACGTTGACTTTCGTCATTATGAAAGAAACAACACCAAAAAAGCAGCAACTGAAGGTGAAATGAAATAAAAAAATATGGTGTCATTACACACAGGAAGTCTAGATACGTCAAGTGTGTGAGTCATTTCACATTCAGAAACAAAAATTTTTATTTTTTTCGAAAAAAGAGAAAAAAAGTTAAAAAAAAAACGCATACCCCGAAAAAGAACACACATGCAAACAAATTTCTGCAAATTTATACAGTAAAAAGAGTAAAACTGTTTCCAAAAATCTATTTAATGACAAGGAACAGTACTACCAAGCATTGTCTAGATTTTTCATTTCTCATTTATAGAAATATATATGTTTCGGCCCGTTGCACTCAGCAGTTTTCCTAACAAAAATTCGGAGCAGAAGTAAAAGCTTCTCAAAAATTTTTTATTTGGAGTCGACATTTACACACAATATGGGTGATAACTAAATTTTTTAAAGGAAATTTATCGATAACAAAATTTTTCTGTAGAGAATTTATCGATAACTAAATTTTACTGTAGAAAGTTTGATCGATAACTTAATTTTTCTGTAGAAAATTTATCGATAACTAAATTATACTATAAAAAAATGTATCGATAACAAAATTTTTCTGTAGAGAATTTATCGATAACTAAATTTTACTATAGAAAATTTATCGATAACTAAATTTTTCTGTAGAGAATTTATCGATAACTAAATTTTACTGTAGAAAGTTTGATCGATAACTAAATTTTTCTTTAGAAAATTTATCGATAACTAAATTTTACTATAGAAAATTTATCGATAACTAAATTTTACTACAGAAAATTTATCGATAACTAAATTTTTCTGTAGAAAATTTATTTTTATATAAAAATGTCGATAATCGAAATTTTCTATTAGAAATTTATCGATAAATTCTTTATCAAAAATCAAGATAATTAAAATTTTAATAGAAAATGTGAAGATAATTAAAAATATCTAGAAAAATTTTATCGATAATAAAACTTTACAGAAAATTTTAAGATAACTAAAATCTCTAAAAAAAATTTATTGCTTTTTCATGACTTGAAAATACTTTTTGTCTTATGCATACCACTGTGCCTACTCTTAGTATTTATTTGAAGAGAATTAAATAATCGACAACAACATGATGTCATTTTCTTTGTGTTTTTTTCATTACAAGGACACTAAAATATTCTTTTAAAGTGAAATTATTATTCTCAACAAATATGGAATAATTTACAAGACACCGTTACATTATCATTGTACTGTTGTTCTCGTTATTGTTGTTTTTTTCTTTTTTTTTTCTTTATTTATGGATCATTAACACTTTAGCACTGTTTACAGATATTTTGTCTGTCACTCAAAATGGGCACGCTCATTAAAACCGAAAACAATAACAAATACAAGACAAAAAAATTTATGAAATATTTATGAGAATGCAAAAATAATGTTCTCGAGAGGAAAAATAGTTATAATTTAACAGTTATAATAAATGATAATAAGGATTCTTGTTGTCGTTTACTTACTTATTTCAATTTTTGTCATGCTAATGCCTCTTGTTGGTTTACGCCAGTTACGGTACCAACCTTTCGTTTGAAAATATTGTAATAAACTGGAGCCGAAATGACCGTTTGCCAGCAATGCATTCGTCTGTTGTTGGCTACCATCAGCTGTTGTTGTTGTTGTTTTTGTAGCTGTTGTTGCTGTTTTACCGCCACGTTCAATTTCAGAGGAACGACACGAGGATGAGGTATCAAACGAAGAACTGCGACGTTTGTGATTGCCACGCTGTCCAAAGCACACACAACTGCGTAACATTGTGTGTGTGCCTATATCTAAAAGAAATCGTAGTATGTACGTTGGTGATAGTGGTAGTGTTAGTGGTTTTTAGTCGTTGTTTACGTTTTACGTATGTATTATCGGAGTGTTGATGATGATGCAATAATACTCGTGCTAACTGCACTCTCACTTTCTTTGTTTGTTGTTGTTGTTATTGTTTGTGGAGTATAAAAAATGTAAACAAATCCGTTTTGTTTTCTTAAGGAATGCTTTAATCTTACGTGTGTATGTGCGCGCACGAACATGCATTCGTTTACTTTGTTTTGTTTTGATTTGTTTGTGGTTTAAGCAAAGCCATGCTCTCTTTAGTTGTTACTCATATGATAGTTAGATTTCTCTTGATAGATTTCTCCATTTATTTGACTTATTTTGTATGTAGATTGGTGTGCTTTCACTTTAATTCAATTATTTTTCACATTTTTGTATGCAAATGTTTATAAACATTGTTAGGATCTACTAAGGAAATGTTGCTCCTTATTGTTGTTGGAGGAGTAAACGTACATCGAAAAATGTTTATTATTGCGTGGTTGGTATTTTCTTTTTAATTGAAGTATTTTAAAAGCAGTTTGTGCCAAAGTTTGTCAAGAAACATTTTGATATTTAATAATATTAAATTTTATATTTAAATAAAATGAAATTAAATTGAATTGTAATGAAATATATTATCCTATAATGTATTTTATGTTATTTTATACGCTCTTTTATATGATGATTTGATTTAATCAAGTGAGTTTCAGAGAGAATATTCTAATAGGATTTATTATGCAAATATTTATTCACTGTATTTTCTTTTAGTATGAAAGTTTCAAGGCAAATGTAAAGCAGAGACATTTTCATTTATAAGCAAAAGAGATCACAAGTATACGTGAACAAAACCTATGTCATGCTGTTGCTAGTATACATATTTCTTAAACAACATAGCGAGTCTATTTTTTACATATTTAATTCTGTCTCTCTTTCTCTTCAGAGTGTTTAAATTGTAATTTTGCCTTTCATGAGAAATCTCTTAATACTAAGAGAGTATTTTTACTTGAGTTTATTTACCCTATATTTATTTATACATGGTGAGAGCGTATTGAAAAGAGATCTGTTTACTTTATAATCTTATTTAGCTGTGTGAGTGTGTACGAAACCCAATTGTTAATGCCATGAACACATTAGAGGCAGCACATGCGGCGCGGAACATTTTTCAAAAACAGAATCTATGAGTACGAGCATTGACACTGCTGCAGCTCACTTAGGCAAATTTCTATTATATCCGGCAATGAGAGAATTTGTGCTGGGTTTTTAAGCATGGGTAATAGAGACTCTTGTTATTTTATTGAGTTTTAAGAGTTTATTCTTTCTCTCTTCAGAGTTGTTTACTGTTTAAATTACAACTATTTAACTTTTTCAAGATATTTCAGCATAACCAAAGGTTTTTAAATAGTTTTTAGGCTTTCAGCTTAATGTTCGGCAACATTTTGTGAAATTTTCCTTATAAAAGATCTGTAAAGAAAAGAAAAAAAAAAAGAAAAATTTAATTTTTTTGAGAAAAATAAATTACAAAATATTAAAATCAACATATTTTTATAAAATTTAAAATATTTTTCTATAAGAACGCTAATCTCCCCCCTCTCTCTCTCTCTCTCTCTTTCTCTCCTAATAAAAATATAAGAGAGTGGATAAAAAAACAACAAAAAAAAACAGAAGTATATTACACAGTAAATGTTTCAAATAACATGAGTGTGTAAGTGCATAAAGAGTGCACAGGACAAATACGGTAGAATTTCTTTTACGGTGTGTGTCTGTTACTGTGTTAAACACCAAGTAATATAGTATAAGGTTATAAAGTGTGATCCATTTTCTCTTTAAAGTGTTTTGCGTGTATGTGTGTGTTATGTTAATAAATGAATTTGTAAGAGTGAGAAAAAAAAACAGAGAATATCACAGAGCAACTGTAATGCAAATCTCATTTTCCTTAAGTGTTTAAGAGTAAGAGGCTAAGCAGTACAATTTCTTTTACGTTGTTGTTGTTTTTTATAAAAAAAAAGCTGTTTAATCAAGGTTATTTATTTTCTTTTTCCTCCCTGTTTTACTCAAACGTTTATGCTTCGTTATAAACTCAAATAAAAACGAGTGTGTGTGTGCGCGGGTGTGTTTGTAAGTGTGTGTAAATAGTAGAGTTAATAAAACATAAAAATCTCTGCAAGTTGAAGTATGTATGTAAGCAAGGCTAAGGATTATAACAAAATGAAGCACATTTTTAGGCTGTAATAACGAACTCCTTTATATTTTTTTAACTTTATAAAGCAATTTGTACTTGATTAATTCTATTTTATTATTATTTTCTTTCAAGAAAATAAATTCAAAATTAATATTAAAAGATATACATAAGCATAAGCGGCATTTTCTTGAAAGCAAAGCCGTTTTTTACACAATTTTTATTATCATGTTTTGGTAATCGAAATCCTTTATATTTTTTAGCTTTATAAAGCAATTTGTACTTGATTAATTCTATTTTATTATTATTTTCTTTCAAGAAAATAAATTCAAAATTAATATTAAAAGACATACATAAGGATAAGCAGCATTTTCTTGAAAGGAAAGCCGTTTTTTTACACAATTTTTATTATCATGTTTTGGTAGCAAAATAAAGCAGAAAATTAATAATGAAAGAGCATATACTTATGTATAGTTGTGTGTTCTAAAGTTTCGGTTACATATCCTTTTTAGGGTTTTATTAGTCTTAAGAAAATAAGACAAGAACAAAAATTTTCTTCTTTTAAGTTTTATTTTAACAAAGAGTGAATGACACTTAAGTTGGCACTGTTAAGTTAAAAAGCCTTTCATCTTGCCAGATTTTTATTGTTTTTAATTTTTTTTTTTTTTTTTTGTACTGAATGCAGGAATTTATGCCCAAAATTTTAATGAAAAATAAATTCCTAATCCACACCTACTCCTTCGAAAATAAAATAAGAAAAACAAAAATTCCATGTTAAAATTACCAATTTTCCTACAGTGTTTATAGGAAAGCAATTTTAAATACAATTTTTTCGAGATGATTAGATGGGTTTTTCATAAAATTCCATGTAATTTGTGAGGTTATGGCCTACTTGAACAGAGTAAGTAATTCATTTAAAGAAAGTAATTCAATTTACTTAAACGGGTTTTCTAAGGTTTAAGTAGATTTTAATTTAGAATTTTACTTAAGAAATATTCATGTTTTCTACTACTAGAGAATAAAACAGGTGGGATTAAATACAAAAAGTGACCTCTGTGCTATAACCTGGCTAAGGAGTATCCATAATAGGGTTCTGATTGATTGTCAACGGTTGAAAAGGTGTTAAAAAGCAAATTCTTTCAAGTCCCCTAGGGTCAACACATGATATCCCGAGAAAGCGTAAGAACAACTCTGCGGAAATCCTAAGACGGTAGTGTGTTCGTTTACTATTCGACAGCCCTTCGTTCAAACTTCAGCAATTTGCTCTCTCCATATAATATATTTGTCAAATCAACACACATAAGTGATGCCACCGAGGTCTAGTCCTGCACAAACGTAATCGTCAGCCTTTTCAAACCCTATCTATTGTTTTCCAACACCGATGGCCTGATACCCACATAAGCAGCATCTGCAAAAAGAGACTGTGCTCTGCTACTAACCGAGTCAAAGCGCATAAAGATGGGAATAGGTCCTTTGAACTGAGAAAGCAGTGATCATGCATCCTTACTAGGAATGCTTGCAAATCCTAAAACTTATTTATTTGACAAGCCTCACTCCCCGTGGTTTGTGTCCTGACTAAGATATTATAAATTCTAAATTTAATTGCTTAAGAATTAAATGTCATTTGTTCCCTTTTTTATTCAATTTTCAGTTTCTAATTTTAAAATTCAATATTAAGCCTGCTGTTTACAACTTTGCAACCGTAAACAGCAGCAATATATTTAGCCTAAAAGTTGGGTTTTCTATTACAAACTGTTCTACCTCAGTAAACACACATACAAAAAAAAAATACAAAAAAACTAAGATTCCGCCTTCACATCTTCTTCCTCAGCCATTAGACACAGTTAAGCATCATCTTAATAGCGTGGAGAAGAGAAGAAGAAAGAGAAAGGTTAAAAAAGGAAGTCAAGCATAAAGGATTACCACATAAGAAGTTTTCGAAAAGAGGAATTTCAACTTTTCGTCGTGGTCACCAAGATCGTACGATTTGGCATCGTCAGGCACTTACTTTGTGTGATAAAGAGATTACGCCGGTAATTCTCTACTTAAAAACAGTCAAGTTATCGCTAACTTACAGCGCGAAATATGCAAAAAACAGCGGAAAACGGTCTCAAAATGTAATACTGCTACAACCAATATAGGGGCTCCATTGTCGCCAGGTCTAAGCATTAAAATAAAATAAAAATTTCATGCAAATCACAGCATTCTGGGTGTTTTATTTAACTTTACTTTTGAAACGAAACAATGGATTACCCTGTCGTCATCTCAAGTTTATTTAACGCCTTCAAAACAGCCCACAAGAAAAGTTTAAAAGACAGAAACGAAACGAATTCGAACAAGCGAAAGTTTTCTTTGCGAGTGCCTACGGCTATGGGGTTTACACCAACGTGCGAACAACAACACACACACAACATCAAATCCCACACACATGTAACCTAAGGTAACAGAACTCAGTTCACTAAACTATTAACAAGAAAACAAAGACTGAGCTGTAGGGAGAGAGAGAGCGAGAGTGTGTATGTGTGTTAATACTACACACATTAGCTGGAACTGTATTTGCCTAATTTATAAGCAGGTTTTATTTAAAAAGAGACAAAAAAATTCAATCATACTTTTAAGAGGTTTTTGTTACAAATTTTAAAAGCAAAAAGTACGTGCCTGTGTATATGTACATAGGTGGCATTCCCTGAAATCATTAATATTTTAATAGTTTTTCATTTGTTTTCATTTGTTAATGCATTAAACACAGCCACAACATTACGTAATTAAAATAAATGAGATTTTTATAGTCGTTTAAGCAACCCAAAAACCAAACCCAACGAAAGTGAAAACTTTCGTAATGGTTGCTATAATGTAATGTTCATTTAAAAGCTTCAATTCACAATTAATCAAAATTAATTTCCAGGTAAATTAATTTCACCATCGATTAATTAAATTCTTATGCAACACCTCCTTACAGGTGTAGAAGTAATAAAGGAAAGAAAAAGAAGAAGAAAAATTAATTTCAAATCAAAATAGGCTTAAATATGCTTCAAAAAACGGCAATAAAAATAGGAATATTAAAAGACAACACGAAAACTAACGAAATCTATAACAAAAATCCATTTGACATAAATATTCCACAAAATGCCCTAAAAAACACAAAAATGTACAATATAAAGAAATTTAGACATTAAAGTAAATCTAAATATGCACAAATATGCAAAAAAAAAAACAAAAATTACTTAAAAAAGTACTTAAAATATTGAAAAGGAATATGAAAATGTATAAAACATACAATAAAAACAATTTAAGTGTAAAAATATTTCAATATGCTTAAATATGCTCTAAAAAGTAATATAAATTATTACAAAAAAATACAAATCCGGATCATGGAAATAAAAATAAGTTTCAATAAAAAGCAATTAAATAATAAAAATGCCAAAATATGCCAAAATTATGCTCTCAAAAAATTACAAAAATTACTTCAAAGGAATAAAAACGTTCTTGAATTTAAAAATACACATTGAAATACAAAGAAAACGTGCTTTTACTATTTTAAGCATGTTTTCTTTGTATTACATGAAACAGGTCTTATTTTGATTTTCCACTTAATGCAATTACTTTAACTTTTTTGGAGCATATTTAAGCATATTGAAATATTGCTTAAAATAGTAAAAGCATGTTTTCTTTGTATTTCAATGTGTTTTTTTTTTGTTGGAAATATACAAAAAGAGCGTTTTCAAACAATATACCAAAATATGCTCCAAAAAAGTTGAAGTAATTGTATTAAATGGAAAATCAAAATAAGACCTTTTTCATATAATATCACAGAAAATGCAAAAATATGCCAAAATACGCAGCAAAAATATTACATTGAACGAAAGAAAACATGCTAGTAAAGAGTTTTTGGAAATTTACACACAAAGAGCTTTTGCCAAAATATGCAAAAATATGCACCAAAAAAAATTACAATAATTACTTTGGCCAGAAGAAAACCTGCTTAAAATTCTTGCAAAATATCATGAAAAGCAACAACAAAACAATCTTTACATAAAATATTCCCAAAAATGCACAAATATGCAGCATAAATGTACTGCAAATTATTTGTAGCTGAATAAAACGTGCCTTAAAATGGAATCCCAATTTGTTAAAACATTTTAATCCAGAAAAAATGCTTTTAGCAACACTTTTGTATTAAACCCTGAACAAGCATGCAACAAAATGTGTCACGATACTGTGAGTGAGCAACGAATTGCAAGAGTACTAATGGATTTTGATGGTGTTTTAACGTTTTAGCATTTAATTACGTTCACATTTAATTAAAAATATAAAAAAAAAACTTAAATTGAAATGAAAACTTTTACCAAATTTAACAGAAAACATGTGTGTGAGAGAGGGAGAGAAAGAGGGAACATGAGAATATGTAAGTTTTGCCAGCTACTCTGGTACAGTCATTGCCATTGAAACGGAAATACATTGTTTTGTATTCTACACCACCAGCCAGAAATCATTCAGTCATTGAGTTCGCGTTGGAATTTCCTGGAATACGCAGGAAGAAGAAGCCGGAGCAAGAGAAAACTGCGATTTTTCCACTTGAATAGCTTTGATTTTAATTAATATCGTGCGTACGCTGTACTAAATAGTTGTGAATATTTAATATTCTTTAAAGGAAATACAAACTAATACGAGTGAATGTGATTGTTTTAATATTTATGTGTGATACGCACATACATAGTTTCGCTCTTGGACTGACACGTGTATGGCGAGCTCTTTAGATTCTAAGAAATTCGTATTAGGAATATGTAAAGATTACATGGTTACGACACATATGCAAAACCCCAGAATAAAAGTTATCCAGTCTAGGATTTTGTGTTCTATTTTTTGAATGGCGTACTAATGTCGTCCTCTGTACCCGGTCATGACTTAAGCCGAAAGCCCATAGCATGCGTTTCATGCGAGCTTGCATTACATGCGTATACCGAAAAAGTAGAATCAGTGTAGTTGTATGTGACAAGAAACATAAGAAAATGCATAGAATGCATAGATCCGTAGAACGCATCAAGTAGATCTACTTTCTACTTTTCTATGCGACTCATGCAGTGTTGGAAAATGTTAGCAGTTTTTTAAACTTGGCATGCCAAATTATATACTATTGTGAATGGTTTCGATAGATATGTTTACATTTTACGACATTATTATTTTCGCATTTTTCTTTTTGCATTATAAAAATATTAATAAAAACATATTTCATAATAAAGTTTACTACTAATTTAAGAGAAAAATACATTTTTAGCACATTTCTGAACATTTCATCATTTCATGAACAAAATATGCATGTTACTAGTTGTCGATTGTTTTTATGTACTGAATGTCATCTACTTTGAATTTATTTATTTGTAAACATGAAAAATAGAGGATAAATTAACCGAAAACAATCGTCTTGTGTTCTTTTGAGGATTTTCGTAGGACTTAACAGCACAAAATATCACATATTTAAACTCATAAATTTGTAATTAATGGCATAAATTCTTTTAAAATTACAATTTGATTTTCTATTTTTCCCAAAAATATTCTTGTTTGCTTTTTTATTGTTTACCACAACAGCTGATCAAAACAAAAAACCAGTCGCATAAAACGCATTGTGTGTAACTTGCAATAAGAACCGCATAGAAAGCAAAAATTGCATGTAACGCAGTCCGCATGAAACGGATGGTATGGACTTTCGGCTTTACTCACTTAACTTAATTGGTTATTTAAACTCTTCAGTCAGGATTCTTACTCCATTCATGTTATGTGTGATAATTTTTTTTATCCAAGACAACAACTACCTACTTGACTACAGTGACTGCAGTTTCCTTTGTTTAATTCTAATTGCAACTTCCCATCTCTGCAATATATTTTTCATTTCGGTACCGTCTGCTTCCTTAGTTTTCCTTTCTTAGTGCATAAATTTTGTGAAGGTTTAAAAATGCAAATTTATTGAAAATCTTCCATAATTTATGAACTTCCCTATTAAAGTCCCATGATATCTTGTAACAGACTCAGACTCTACAATAAAACAAAAACTGTTCCTCTTTTCCTTTCTCTCCCTCTCTTATTTTCCTTCTTTTAAGACGTGATTTATTCTCATCTAGTGTTGTTGTTGCCAACCACATTCGATATTTGTTGAGCTTGCCACGAAACAAGTGTGTGTGTGTGTGTGTGTACATTGCAACATATGCCACATTGGCATACTCTTCCACACACACATGCACACGCACATGCACACGTGCAGTATATTCTGCATAAAATTCGTAAGAAAAAATTTCAAAACTGCACGCATTGCGAAATATTATATTCCGAAGGAAAGAAGAATAAAGAAAAATGATAAAATGAAACTAATGGACTCATGAGCAGCTGCCATTAGAAAGCAGCTGGAAAAAGCATTACATTTACGTGTGAGTATTCTTAAAAAGAATAATTTAATAAAAAAAAAACAAATCTTTTGTAGAATTTTATTTTAAAACAAAATTATTTTCATTCCTTTAAGTTATTAGAATTCCTCTAAGAGCTGTACGTATACGAGGGCCTAATGGCGTGAATTTGTAAGCATTGAAATTGGTCACGATATTGGAAATTAATATCTTTACCCATAGATAAATATCGATATAGATTGTTAACTTTTCTGTAAAGAATTTTAGTTATCGATAAAATTTCATTAGGTAATTTAACTTATTGATAAATTTTCTTTAGAGAATTTCAGTTATCGATAAATTTTCATTAGGTAATTTTAGTTATCGATACATTTTCTTTAGAGAAAACTTTCATTATAGAACTTATTAAATCTTTTAGGAAATTATTCAATTACCGATAAATTATCTGTACAAAATACTTAATAATTTGCCTTTAGGTTAGGTTAGGTTAGAGGACGTGTACTTGTCAATTAAGACAAGTACAGCACCCGGAGGTCGAATTGACCCATTGTGCCTTTAGTTATCGATAAATTTTATATAAGAACTTTAATTATCGATAAATTTTCTATAGACAAATTTAGTTATCAATTAATTTTCCCTATTGAAGTAATTATCGATAATTTTTCTGAACAAAAAGTTACTTATCGATAAATTTTCTGTATAAGAAGTTACTTCTCTACAAACTTCGATATTAAAATATTTAGTGATCGTTAGGTTTTGCTAAGGAAAAATTTTGTTATCGATAAATTTTTTCGAGTTTTAATACCTTTAATTTTACTACCGCCCTAGTAAATGGCCACTCTATAGCTAATAAAATAGAGCAAAAACATGTGTTTTCACAGACGTTTGTGCCAATGACACACACACAGTTTGGTTGAGATCCGAGTAATGACCTTGAAAACATTGCTGTTTCTCGAAAATATGTGTCACTCTCTGGAAAACAAAACCCACAAAAAAAAAAACATTTAAATTCAAAAATATTTATTTTCACAGTACACCTGATCCTCAACTAACATTCTGCCTTTTTTGTAAATATTTGAAATCGCTGTATATTTGCCTTCGATTAATTTATCTCCTATTGTCTCATATCTACATTTAATTAGATATCTTTTTCATTATTTTCATCCCACGTTAAAAGAGTAGCAGGTGTGGATGTGTATGATATACAATCTAAAATATATTTTTTTTTTTAATTTTTATTTTGTTTTCGGTATGAATTGTTTGACAAAATGTCCACAACTTTTCATATCCATTTATTTGCATTCAAAAAAAAATATTTTTTGTTTGAATGTGAATTTTTTTTTCTTCAATTCAACAGCGAAAATGTGTGACAGGGCACAGTGCCAAGAATAAAATTTAGAAACAGAAACACTGTGTATAGATTATAGGAATTTTTATAGATATTTGCTTGGTGGTTCTGAATGAATGAAATAAATAAAAAATGTTTTTTTTTATATTCTTTTATATTATCTGGCATATATGTATGCAACAATATAGAGGCAATGATTTAATAGAAGAACATTTAAAAATATTTTTTTTTTTCGATTTTTTTCGATATTTTTTAAAATCTTTTTTTAAACATTTTTCCACGAATATTTTATTACAATCGGAAATGTTTGAAAATGTTTATTTAAGTGTTAAATTTCATATCAGCTTTAATTCATGATTTGTGTTGTTCTTCTAACGTTTTTGGACAAAAGAATTTTTTAAGAATGATATCTGCCATGAATCGGGTCAATTATTATATTAAAAACTCTGAGAAGTAAATAAAATTGCCATGAAAAAGTTTCTCAAAAATCTGTCGTTACGAGTCGACGTTAAACTGTAGGTCCCGCCACTCAAGTATAAAATTAAGGCACACAACATAAGTGGTGTGAGAAGCTATGCCGTAATCCTGACTGAAGAGTTGTAATGGCCAATTATGTATGTATAATATACAAAAGAACAGATCCAAGGAACATTTCTCTGCGATGACATTTTAAGAAAATATACTAAAGTACTTGAAATCGCCATGGTGTAGTTGGTAGAGTGTTGGTTTATTAGAAAGGAGCCCATGGTGCAAATACCAGCTCAGATATCTTAAACAAATTAAAAAAGAATATGAAAAGTTTCGCAAAAAATCTGTCGTTCGCAGTTGACTTTAAGCTGTAGGTTGCGCCGCTCATGTACTTATTTCACAGCCACTCACTCGCAAGTGATTTAAAAAAAAAAAAAAAACTCGCGAGCGATGTTTAAAGCCAAGCCCGATGTATTTGAGTAAATAAAGCTCAAGAGCGAGTATTGCTGAAAGTTAAAAGAAGAAACTCTCCTTTAAACATTGAACAAAATTTATTGATTCTCTTTTTATCTCTAGCTTCTCACTCCCTCTCTCCCTCTCTCTTGCTTTCCCTCTGTCTTGCTAACGGAAGTAAGTAATTTATTTGTAATATGAGTAAATAATTTCGTTTATCAACAAAACCAAAGGACCCCCCCTCTATTTCTCATACTGATATGGTGACCTTTGATATTATTTTTGAAGAAAAGAGGTCAACAACAAAAACAATCAAACGCAGAAAGAAAAATATCCTGCAGCGATTTTATTCAAGAACACACACACATGCATGCATAAACTAACAGTGACAACAACAACACTAACAACAAGCATTAAAAGCTGGAAAAATGAAAGTGAACAATGAATTGGATGAGCGAGTGAATATTTATTAACAAAACAAACGAGAGAATAGAATAAAGGTAGGGAATATAATAAATATTTCGAAAAGAGAGAGAGATGCAGAGAGTTAAATCAAGCACACATCCATCTTAATAAACAATGTTCTCTTATCTAAACAAATACATTCATGAGAATGTGTGTGTGTGTGTGGTAAGTAAGTATAACTGACATGTAATGAATGTTCACATACATCTCCGCATGATGCTTGTGTATGTGTACATTTTTTGTCTCTTTTTGATTGATCTGTTCCTTAGACTGTGTGTGTGTGTGGTAATTTTCTTTAGGATTTTCTCTTTTGTGTTCCTTTCAGCCTTGCCTTTAATTTTCTTTTTCCTTTTGTCATCTATTTTTCTATTCTTTTGATTTGATTTTGATTTTGTTGTCACATACCATGTACATACATATATCTCATGCATATGCGTAAGTGTGTGTATATGTCACTTGTTAAATGTCAACTTTTTGGCATTTACAAAGACATTTAAGCAAACGTGTTTAGGTGGCCCCAGCATTACATTTCAATAATATTTTTGTTGGCAAATGATTAAATTGCGACATAAAATATGCAAATGTCTCCATTACATAGCAACACACAATCACAATCGCAGTCACTCGCATTTGCATAAATTTTTCCTTCATGTTGTTGTTGATTCCAAAAAATTAATTGAAATTAATTTCTATGTATGTGGGTTGCTACAATATGACATCAAAAGACCATTGTTCCTCTTTTCTTTTCTCTTCTGCTTTCAATAAAATCAAAGGAAATCGTTTGTAATCAAGAGCCTCAGGAGCAGGATATGAAAAGAATTTTTTTTTTACAAAAATGTTTGCAGAAGAAGTATGTCGTAGGGTAGCATAAATTCTGTTCCTAATCCTATACGTGGAATTAATAGTTTTATTTTAAAACTAGCTCGAGAGTTTTATGTTTAAAAAAGTTCAGATTTTTTTTATTTCAGTTGTATGACTTTCTTTTTTTGGTTTGGTCGCATCTTTCGATTCGATAACTGTGGTTCGGAGACGAGTTCAAACTGTAGGTTCCCGCCACATCGCCACATGGGTGATGTGAGAATCTAGGTTATAATCCTGACTAAAAGAGTTGAAAACTCCCCTCTTCACATAAATTGTAAGCTAAAATGGAGAAGAAAGCCCTTAAGAATATTGTCTGTTAAAGACAATGTTGTGTGATCCACTTTCACTCTCTGTTTCCCTCTGCATTTAAACAAATGTTTCCACGAAAAAAAAGCGAAAAACTTTTAAAGCATACAATAAATATGTATATCTATAGTAGGAGTATATACAACTATAATACCTTTCGATTACTTCCAATAATTGAGTATGAAAAGATTGAGAAAGTGAAAGATTTTTTACAATCTTTTCTTTTTTAAACCTGTTAAGATAAGTTTTATTTTGTTTTCCCCTCAATGAAATTGTTTTTTTTTTCTTTTATTTATTTTTGCTATTGTTGTTATTCTTGGGTAATAATTTAATAGAGATTTAATAGGTTACAGCAAGTCTAAAAGCCTTAAAGTAGGCAATCAAATGTTTTAACAAAAAAAAAGTTTTCAGAAGACATACATGCCATACATGCTACACATACCCTCTCTGCTCTTGAGATATTCACTTCACTTTTAGCGTGTGATGATGTATGTACATGTGTGTTAGGAAGAGATAAAATGAAAAATAAATTGAGTGTCTATCTCAAGGGGTTAAAACGCTGTCTCTATCTGTGTTTGTTTCCTTTTTTCAATATTTTTCTGTCACTTAATTTCGACAATATTTTATGGATTTTTATTTGACAATCTCTTGAGGGTTATTGTATGAAAAGGTTACGAATTATGATTTACAGCTTCTGGTTAAGAAAGGTGGAAAATGACATGGAACGTGGAATATGTGTGTTAACACAGCGTGAGAGAAAATTTAATAAGATTTCGAAAAACAACAACAAGAAGAGAGTACGCTGCGTACTCTGCTCTTAGAATGATTTGCAGCAGATCAGCCAAAACTCCAACAAGACCAGTGTAGTAATCAAGAAAATTAAGAAAAAGTTTTCCAGAAAGTACACAACAAAAGAACAGGAACCTCTCACTCAGTGATTTTGAGGATCAAGCGGCAAAGACGCGTCCTGTTGTAATAATGGGGACGGAGGCGAGGCTGATTTTAAGGGGGCCCAGCAGCAAAGGCGTTTTGGAGCAGATCATCTCAGAGTTTCCCTAGAAGACGAAAAAACCTATTTCGGAAATAGGGTACTGTTTGTAGAAAGGGGCAGGTGTGATTTTGAAGGTCCTGTAGCAAGGATGTCTTCGAGGAATTTATTTCAGAGTTGTCCTCGAAGACAATTGCGGTGATGTGGTACCGCCACTAGAAGGGGGCAAGGTTACATTTGCAATTCAGGCATGTCACCTGTAACTTAAATGCCATCCTACGATAAGAAGAAGGCTTCTTAAACTGCTGCGAAACTGACAGTTTCGTTTAGGAGAGTGGTAGGAGAGTAAAGGAAGATATTCACTAAATATTGAACGGTAAATTGACATCTAATTGAGAGTTCGTTGACGGCATATCTTCTAGCCCTACTCTTAACCCTTTCGCGACGTACTGCACATTGCAACTTTACACGGCTTTGGGACTGACCACATACATCGTCACAAGCGAACAAATACAGAGACTGTCGTGTATATGCGTCATCAGACTCTGTGTACCAATAAGTAACTGGACTGTACTTACACGACGTCCGACGCTGTAATATACCAAGGGACGTAACATAATTGGCCATTACAACCCTTCAGTCAGGATTACGGCCTAGCTTCTCAACACCGCTCATGTTGTCTGCGTTAATTTTATACATGAGTGGCGGGACCTACAGTTTAAAGTCGACTCCGAACGACAGATTTTTTGAGAAGCTTTTCATGGCAATTTTTACTCTCAGAGTTTTTGCTAGAAATCTGTTGAGAGGGAGTCGCCGAAGAAATATTTTCATATTTTCGTTTTGATGCCTGACCTGGGATTCGAACTCGGGCCTTTCGTCTAATAAGCCAACACCTACCTACTAGACCACGGCGACTTCTACCAAGGGACAGCCATACATAAAAGCCAAACGTAGCAAAAGAGTTAAGTTTTACCACTCTCTTTCCAATATTCTTTTTGTTTCTTTAGCAGCATTATGTGCCCGTGACATGTCATCATCATTATCTGATGCTGTTAGCTAAGCTATCGTTAGTGTAATCGCCGACATTATTGTAAAATTATTAAAAGTTATTACCCCTCTTCCCTCCCCGTTTCTGAAACTTGTTCAAATAAATTGAAAAGACTTTGTGGTGTTAAAAGTGAGAAAATCTAATAAATTTCAAGCCAAGAAGACTCGGGAGGATTAAGGGGGGGTTAAGCAGTGTTTAAAAGCGGAAGATGTTTTACTCCCCAAAGACACATACGGTATTGGCAACAAAGTAATACAATTTTGGTGAAAGTTTTGCTTTTTTCTTCTTTGTCTGATGAACGTAATTTTTCCATTATAATGTTAAAAATTTTCTTTTTTCCATTTCGTTTTTCTTTTGAGGAGCAGGTGTTATTGCAGTTTTTTTTTTTTCTTCTTTTCTCTTGTTCGTTGGCGGAGGAAAAAAGTTACTTTTTATGCCGTTTTTGCAAAAGAAAATAAAATTACTGTGTGTAATTTATTTTCAAATTAAATAAAAATTTATTTTTGTGTAGAAGAAAAATATAAAAAAACTTTTCTTTGAGATAATAATGCCATCGATCAAGTTGGTTGCCTGAAGAAATGTGGCATGAGAAAATAGGGAGGAAACACCGCCCTAATAATTAAGTTATTATCGTACAGTAAAGCCTTTGAAAGCTTGACTATCTTGACCATCTCTGTCTAAACGTATCCCTTGCAGGCAAGGACAGTGATTTAAAACATGTTCAACTGCTTTCTCTGTCTCCTCACGTACTTATGACAACCCTTTACAGTATGACAACGATCTTCTCACATTATCCATGTTGTTTGTGGTAATTTTTGACAATGGAAGGCCAAAACGCTTTTCGACTGGCAACATTTCAATCCGTTATCCCAGCCCTTCTGCCCTTTCTTCCTGACACATGCCTTGATGAGCTCAAAGAGACAGGATATTATAAGATTACAACCATCCACCAGGTCACCCACCGCATGTGAATCCAATCTAGCAAGAACATTCACCATTTCGTCCCCAGGCAACAGAGACGATCCGATCTGATGCGATTCGTACAACAACGAACAACGTTACGCACTCAGAGGTACTAGACATGTTATTCAACCTCCTCCTACCAAGGCGCTTGACAGTTACAGAGGAGAAGTTTTATAATCTCCATCTCAATACCATCACAACATACATACACTGCAATAAATGGTACAGCTGGGATCCATTTCAGTCACCAAATTCTTTCCAAGTCATTTTCCTGACCAAAGTTTTTTGCCATTTTCCTTCAAAATTGATTGAAAGCCATTGTAGCACAGTGTCTTTACCCTTTATGGAGTTGTGACTTCCAGAAAGTTTTAAAGGTGTTCATAAATAGGGTTAATGGCCATGCATGGATATTCTTCAAAAGCATTTAGTTTGCATGCAAATTGTCGTTTTCAAAAGATATATCGAGGCGTAGGGTAAACTAAAAACTTTCTTACTTAGTGTAGCTGGCTGTCTATTATCATCAATCATTTCCATTTTTTCGTCTGTGTGGGTATGTTAAGTAAGTAACACTGTGTGGGCATGTTAAGTAAGTAAGTAAGACACAAAAGGAGACTCTATCCTTTTAATTTCATGCCTCTTGAGTATTAAGAAATTTCAGATTTTCTTTTTTTTTGGCACCTTGACTACCTCTCCACAGTTTATTAAGTTTCTTCCAACACTACAGCTAAATAATCCATTATAAGAGAGTGTGTGGCCCAATAGAGAAAAAAAACACAATTTTCCACTAAATTTATGAAAACAAGTGAATTACAAACACACACACACACACACACACACACACACACTCCTGCTTATATATACAAACGTACTCGTATTATACAGTAATAATAAAGAGATAAAAAATGGAACATCAAATATCTGAAGATCTCTCATATAATCGTGCTCATTAAAGAAACTATAAAAGAAACATATACGAACGACTGTATGTGTTGGAAAGGATTTTTAACTTAGCCACAGCTCAGCTCATAAAAAAATAAAGCCACATATAGCTTTTGGTCCCACATCCATTCACACACACACTCGCACACTTTATTATACTTTCTCTCTCTCCGTATAATATACTCAATTGGGTGGAGTAGTTTTTTTTACATACAATTCCCATGGTTTGTTAGGGATTTTACGAATAACAGTAAATAAAAACTGCTCTTTTAGCAGTTTGAATGCATATTTGCAGGGGTTTGTAGGGGGGCGGGGTATTTTTAATGTTATTTTTTAGAAATTCAAAGAAAAAATTGCCAATATAGTGGACATTCGTTGTTCAAACATATATAGTACGTGGGAAAAAATTTACAAAAAGGGTTTTTTTAATTTAATTGCCGCAAACAAATTATGTTTTTTACAATGAACCATACAACCACAATTGGTATCAAAAGTTAAATAAAATAAATTATTTTTATGCAGTGAGTAGCAAAACTTCACTCGCACTCCACAAAAGGATTCTGTTCCAAATAGCGTCATTGAAACTTCCTTTCTTCTTAAACTCGTCTACCGAGAATTTCCACATTTATATAAGAAACCTACTAACCAACAACTCTTCTGAATAGCATTTAAATTTCAAGGCTTTAAAGGAATACTTTTTAAAGCCACTTCAAAATAATCTAGAAAAAACACTCCTTTAAGTATGCTTTCAGAAAAATAAGGAAAATAAAACCCCTTCATATATCAAAAAAAGAAATCCATTAACCCAAAAAGTATATATATATTAATAAATTTTAATTTTAAGCAACTGCAAACCAATATAAAAAAGAGTAAAACTGCCGGCAGTTTAAAAGTAGTCAATGGAAATAGTTCTTAAGGCCACTCACTAGTCATTGTAGTGGCCTTTGTGTCTGTCTCTTTGGTTTTTTTTTTTTGTGTTAAGGCTGTAAAAGTCATAAATATTCGAAAGGAAATTTAATTTTTGCCATGCTTTTAAAAAATAATTTGTTTTGCCAAGTTGCCAAGTGGCTTCTTAAAGCAGCAACAGCAAAAACCATTTTAAATATTAAACAAAAAAGCTGAAAAGTATGCTCTAATTTTTTTTATTGAAATGTTTTAGCTTTAAAACGGTTTCATGGTCGATAAATTTCCTTTTCATTTAGAAAAATTTCTTTTTAAAATTTTCGTTATCCATAAGTTTTCTTTATAGAATTTGAATTAGTTTTAAATTGTTTTCGTTACTTTTGTTTGTATAATTGCGGACAGTAAAATGTTGCCTAAGTTTAGGCTGTTTAATGCAAAAAGTTTCTGTGAAAGATAAATATTGTTTAAGATTTTCCGTTTTCTTTTCACCATGTCATTATCTTTTAAGGCACTACGTACATATTGTGCAAAAAGTTAAGCTTGCATTTCCTTACTAAAAAGTTGCAAAAACATTTTGTTGCCTGCCTTGAGGATGTTCAAAGTATAATGCAAAGATTATGTTCATCATTACTTAACACATTTTCTATCATGTTTTTATGTCTGTTTTTGAAACACGTAAAAGTTATGTGTCAATTTCTGTGTCAAATACATAGATGCTGCAAATATATTATTGCATGCTTTTAGGCTCCATTTTTATGGAGAATTACATTTAAAAGAAAATGTTAAAATCATCATTTTATTATGAATTTATTTCGTAGAAAAATTATTCTCTGACGTATAGTTGTTAATAAAAACAAGCTTTTTTACATACATTGTATTGCCTACTTTTTAGCGTATTGTAAAAAGTTTTTAAATATTATACAGCTGTGTTAGATTTTAGCATTTGACTTTCAATTTTGTTTGTTTTAATGAATTTTCCTTTTTATATTTGTATTTAGCATAATTTTAGGCTTTTTGTAACTTTTAATGATTAAAATAATGTTGCCTACTTTTAGGAATTTTACAAACAAATTTATGAATTTAGGTGACATTTTGCAGAGAATTGAAATTTCATTTAATTTTTGCAACTTGTTATACAAAATTTTGAAATTTTCCCTTTTTCGTTACATAACATAAGGCTGCTATTTATGGTTTATTGCTTAAAATATTGTTGTCTGCTTTTTGTTGCTGTCGAATATTTAATTTAATGGCCTTTAATTTTTATAATTTCCAATAAATACCTCTTTTTTGTAGCATAACTTAAGGCTGGTTCTCGTTTTTAAGCCAAAATATGATAGAAAACTTTTGTTTGCAGTTTCAATTATTGTTTACAAGCTTTTCGTAGACTGTTATAATATGTACAGCAAAAATATTTTTCTTAGCCTAAATATAGGCTATATTAAGCGTGTAGAAAGTTATTTTCTAACGAATTTTTTTTATAATTTCTTAAGTATTTATTTAAGCAGGGTCAAGCGGGTTATTCTATCAATTATAGTGAATTGTGGTATGCTTTTAGATTTTTATAAATTGCGATCCCTTTTTCGCCTTAAATCCTTAGGGAAAGTTTGAAGCAGGATATCGTATTTTCTGTTGAAAACTGCTAAAAATTAAACTGAACAAAAAATTTAAACGCTTCATTCTGCCCGTCAGCAAAAAAAGAATTAAAAGAAAGAAATGTAAATTTTTCCTAAAAGCGCCTAAAAATAGGTTTAAATATTACGTTATTTATTCTACAAGTAAAACAAGAAAAAGAAGGTTAAAAAGTCTATAGTGAGTCCTTCAGCCCTCACTGCTTAAATTTATTTTCTCATGCTTTTCAAGGAATTCCCGCACATTTTGTACTTGTTTGTGACATTGACATTTGAATAGCTGGAGAATATTAAACAAAAAATCCAAAAACAATAGAAAAATAATAATAAAAAAGCAACAGTAAAAAACGAATTGTTAAGCTAGACACTCTCCTGCCACTCAACTTGAAAAAAGTCTCTTGTAAATAATATTATTCACACAGAGTAAAGTATACTTTTGGGCAAAGTCAACAAGAAATTTAATATCGCCAAAATTCGAGAAAATAATACAGAAAGTTAACCGTTCTTTTCATTTTTTTTTTAAGAATTTTAAATTAATTTTTAAACTTTTTAAATAATAATAAAAGGCAAATAAAAATAATACCCCCACCCCGTATCATTTTCTAATTAGAAAATGATTAAAAAACTTAACAAGTTTCATAAATCAACTAAAAATTAAGTATTTTCAAAGCAGCTTTTATTGAAAAAAAATCATAGCAAATTTAATCACGTTCTTGTGCCTAAAACTAGGTTACAATATTCCACATAAATTGTTTCTTTTTTATCATCCCAAACATGTGCTACAAATATGTTATCGTAGCACAATAAATGCTATATTTTAGTATTAATTATGGGAGAAGCACATTCTTTGTTCTCCTTCTTCTTTATCATATCTCAAGAATTTTATGAATAATCAATAACTAACACAAAAGAAATCAACTCGCCACATATTGTTTAGCATACATTAAGGGGCAAAAGAAATGTAATAGTCCTAAATAATCGAAATTAATTAAATAATAAATAAAAATATAGAAACAATTTAATTATAATAAATTTTTTTTAAAGAATAATTAAGTTATCGATGAATTTTCTATACAAAAAAATTTGTTATCGATAAATTTTCTATACAAAAAATCTGTTATTGACAAATTTTCCATAGAAATATGTTATCGATAAGTTTTCCATAGAAAAATGTTGTTATCGATAAATTTTCAAAAGGAAAATTTTGTTATGGATGAAATTTTTATAGAAAATTTTTTTTATCGATAAAGATGACAAGATAATTTTGTTATTGATAAATTTTCTGTAAAAAATTCTATTCACCTGTAATTTCTTAATAAAATTTTATGTTACCGATACATACATAATTGGCCATTACAACCCTTCAGTCAGGATTACGGCCTAGCTTCTCCTGCCTAGCTACTGCCTTCGGTGCAGAATATTCGGCTACACTCCTTTCGTAATAAGGCTTACAGAATATTAGGGCTTTTAATCTCTTATTGGATCGCTCACCCTCTACATTTGTGTATTGAAAAGAAAATTAAATTTAACATCTTTTAATATTGGAAACCAGTTGCAAAACTATTAAAGTTTTAGGTAAACAAATACATACTAACTTGCATTAACATGTTTATGTTGCCTATCAAAGCATTCAAGAAATTTGTTTTTGTGTTGTGTTTTGTATCATGTTATCGATATCTTTTCTATAAAATTCTATAGAAAATTTATTAAAGAATGAAAATGTTTAAATTGACCTGAATTTACTCTCTACAATAAATACTTATTGACTTACTTTCTCAATTAAGTTGAAAATTTCCTTGGAAAAAAGAAAGGGATTTACTGACTGAGCAAAATTTAAATACAAATTTAAAGGATTTATTTTCAAAACCAAACGTTTCATTGAAACAACAACATCAACAAAAAACAATACAAAAGCTTTCCCTACGAACTGTGTGTGTGTGTGTGTTTTACGATTGATTAGTTCCCTGCAGTAAAGCAAACACAAAATCAACAGAATAATGAAATTCTACTGGAAACAACAACAACAACGTTTTATAATAAAAAAAAGACAAAGAATCGCACGCACATAACTTTCGTGTATTCATGTTGTTCTTCAAAACAGACAAAAACCGTTACAATGACAATAAAAGACAATAAAAATAATGCAGAAAAAATAACTAAGTAAAGCTAGCAAGACCTCGCTCACACACACAATGATACCACGTTACATTAGCAAAAAATA
The DNA here is from genome assembly GCA_930367235.1 of Sarcophaga rosellei. NCBI lineage: Eukaryota > Metazoa > Arthropoda > Insecta > Diptera > Sarcophagidae > Sarcophaga > Sarcophaga rosellei. The sequence continues at coordinate 4,031,144 of OV884020.1, read as the reverse complement.
ACAATGCAAAGAGAAAATAAAAACAAATAAAGCCAGTAGGAACACATACACATACACTGTTATGCAATGCTCTCTTTATGTTTATTTACACTCTCTCATCACCTACACTCTTTCGCTATCTCTCTTCTTTGATAGATTATAAAAAAATGTGAACATACCACGTTGTTTTTTTTTTGTAACATTGAAAACCGTTAACAACAGTGCTGATCAAAAGTAAAGCAGAACGGAGGCGTATTTGTAATCAAGCAACAATTGCTCTCAGAGAAAAATTTAGTAAATTTCAACATTTGTATAGCACGCTTCTGACGAACATAATAATACTTATGCACCCGAAAAGTAATCACCATTGAATCACCACTCTTGTAGAAAGTTTTTCAACAACAATGTTTATGCGTTTTTCAGTTGTTAAACGATCCCCAATTACAAAACGTGCAACAATGTTGTGTTTGTGCACAACTTTTTATGTGCAATAAACCCGTTACACAGTTCTGGAGAGAATTTATAACACTTTTGTGTTTAACGAGTAGTTTTGTTTTGATGCCCAAATTATTTATTACACTTACAACGCTTACGGCTCAGTGCTAAATAAGCTCTCGATATAAACCATTACAAAGAGCGTGCTCTTATACTTATACAACACACACATGCAGCTTTTATACACATTTATAATAGTTTAAGTTAAATCGTGTCTCAATAACACACTACGTTACAAATAAATGCTGATTTATTGCCACACTTAAAATGTGTTTAATCATGAGAGTATGGATGAATGTATGTGTGAGAGAGAGGATGTTGTGTGTTCAAGTTTCTATGAATTTTGTTTTAATTAGTATTTGTCCACTGTAGACTAGGGATGTGCATTTCATACGAGGATTTTTACATTCGTCACATAGACGTTGACGAATGTTGTTGCAAGGCGGCTGTATTTTAAATTTTTTTTTTGTTTATTAAATCAAAGAAAATATGACTTAAAGCCTTCGAATGTAAATGCAATACTTTTAAAGCGTTCGTAATATTATTTTTGAATTTCTTAAATAATATAAAGGGTTATCCATTTAGAGCTTTGAACACCTTGGGTCGAGCAAAACTTACTTAATTGGTATGTTAATTTTTATTCCTGAGTGCAACATTTAAAAAAAAAAAAATATTCGTGAATATATGAAAAAGTACTCGAAAACATCCTTTAAAATGGATAAACTGCTGAATGCTGCGGTCATATAATATATAATGGCAACCCTGTATATTTTGTCTATTAAGTTTACTAAAATAAAACACAATTTTGTTTTAAAGCGACATTGGAAAATCCGTTTCAAACGAACGTAAAATATTTTCTTTTTCTTTCCTCTCCAAAGAGAAAGTGTGCGAGAGAGAGAGAGAGAGAGAGAAAGTGGAAGAGTGAGAGTATAAAACCTAGTAGGTTTAAAGATTTTCAAATATACTGTATTCTTTCAGTTTTTTTTTTGTTTTGATTTTATTTCTGTTTTTGTCTTTGAATGCTTAAAGCCACAATGAGACAAAAATAATACCGGTTTTGTTGTGCCTCTAAACCCAGTAAACAATTTCCTGTGTAATACAAAAATATTAAGGGAATCTGTGTATATATTTTTAGTACTGAAAACCTTAACAAAAGGTTTGCTTGTTTAAAAAAAAAAACCGAAAACAAAACCAACAAAAAAAAAAAACATTCTAAATAAAACCAAACAAAAGTGCCAGTTTATAAATAGAAACGTACGAGCCTATTTGCTTTCCTATGTAAATCAAAATGTTGCTTACATTGTAATTGTTGTTGTTTTCAATTGGTTGAGAGAAATCTTGATAAAAAAAAAGAATTGCTTATGATTTAAAAACATTGAAATTTATGGCAATAGTCGACACATTAAAAATAAATAGGAAATTAAATTAAAATCGTACTTAAACGAAGCGTATGATAGTATTATTCTCTGATTTTCAGTTTATATAATATTAATAATCATACGCTCCATAGTACATAGTCATTTAATAAAGAATATTCAACTACAACCAGGAATAGAGACGAGAGAAATTAAATTAAAGGTAATTTCGTACATAAATCTTAATTTTGGATTATCTCACCAACAATTAGAATTAAAAGGATTAAAAATCGATAACTGTATGAAAATTTTTTGGGGTCTTTAAAAAAGGCTTAAAAGAAAATTTGCGATAACTGAAAGAAAATTTATCGATAACTGAAATTTAAAATTTCATTTTAAATGATAAGTGAAATTTTATATAGAAAATGAATTAATAAAATAGAAATTTTCTAAAGAAAAGTTGTCGATATGAAATATTGGAAAATTGAACAAAACTGAAATTTATCGATAACTGAAATTTATTTAGAAATTTTCAAATAATATTATTTTTTCGATAACCAAAAATATTTATCGATAGCTGCAAATTTCTAAATTTATTACCTTATTATTATCATTACCTGTTATTATTATAAAAAAAAGTTGTAAAACATATTTTCGATAACTTTACATGATGTACTAAATACATATTAAAAAAAAAAAAAATTAATGATGACATGAATATTTAATGTGGGAGTAATACATTGATTCTAAATGCCTTAAAATTCTTTAATTTAAAAATTTTCAAAAGCTTATTACAATCACAGTTTAATTTTAAATTCCTTTTCTGTAAAAATTTTTTATGCAAACATTTGCATACAACGTTTCGTACTCTCGCAGGCAGTCAATAAAAATCAAAAGAAATCATTTGAAACGATAACCAACCAACAACATCCATAAAAGAATGTTTCTAATCAAAAGCCATAAAAGTTAAATTTTATCTTTTCACCACCCCCGTTTACTCTTAATTTGTATTTATCCAAGTGTTTTCGTTCCTGGTTTTTTTTCTTGCCTTCAAGTATACCATAAAAAATGCGATTAAATAAAGATTTAAGGCTTCAAATACGATGTTCGTATGTAATCATCATAAAAATTAAGGTAGAAATACTCTGCTTGTACTCTTACTCTCTCTCTCTTCCTCTTCTTATTGACATAAAAAATAAATCTCTTAAAACATGTTTAAACAACATCGTTAACTTTGCCTTTTCCTTCCATAACCCACACATACATACATACTCACACTTACGTACATTTTCTTTAATATGTTTTCCTTGTTTTCGATTTATTATTTATTTTGTTGTTATACATACTTTTAAAACAGAGATAGAGGGGGAGAGTGTGTGAGATATTTTTTTATGAGAATTTTTGTTCCGTTATTATGGTATATTTTGTGCTTTAGTTGTAATAGCAATAAGTATTAAACGGTTTTTTCCTGTTCTCATTTATTGTGGTTGTTGCTGTTGTTGTTGTTATCTTTAAACCTCTACTATAACAATACCAATAAAAAAAACAAAGTTAATAAGTTGCTGTTAAACAAGAGAAGGGAAAAGGTTGATGTTTTGAAGGACAAATCATATGAATTATAATTGGAAATTAAATTAAATAAAACATATGTACGTATGTACATATAAATATGAAATGAATAAAATTATAAATTATGTATATTAATCGGGCCTTTGTTACATCAAACATATGAAAGTTTTTTACATTTTTCTACTTTATACCGATAATTGCCAGTTTAAAGAGCATTTTATCGATAAGTTATCTATATTTCTATAGAAAATGTTTGAATAATGACAATTTCTTTGGATACACAAAATTTTTGGATAATTACAATTTTCTATAGAAAATTTATCGATAATTGAAGTTTTCTGCAGAAAGTTTATCGATAACTAAATTTTGTTTGTAAAAAAATTTATCGATAACTAATTCTTTCTGTAGAAAATTATCCATAACAAAATTATTTTAAAACATTCTGACAACCATTTAATTTTGCTATTAAAAATGTTTCTTTGTTTAAGAAATTTATCGATAATTATATTTTTCTATACTATTCCAAATTGACGAAAAAAGGAAAATTTTAATTTATTTTCTTTTTTATTTTATTAAAAATATTTTATTTAAATTTTTTTGCTGTATGACAATGACATTTTGTGAACCTGAACTTGATATACATAATTCATTACAATTGTTTTTGCGAAAGTCTGTTAATAATTCTGTAAACCAACGAAGCGTATGAACAATTTTAATTTGAAATGCAAAACAAGCATACGCCACTGAATACCGTTTATTTTAATGTTAATACTATGCCACAGTGTCTCTCCCTCTCTCTTCTCGCACTGCATAGAATTATAATAACAAGAGACCTTTTGTCCAACCGTTATGGCTTAAGCTTTTAACTCTTGGAATAAATACTCATAATATTCTTTTATTAATTAAAAACAACAACAAATATTTCCCTTTCTTAACATCTCTTTTTTATGCTTCTGTTATTGTCCTCTTTTTTAATTTGTTTAGTCTGTTAAAAAAAGAATTATTTTTTGTTTCTTTTTGCCATTCCTTCTTTAAATGCATAGAAAAAAAAGTTGTATTTGCATATTTGCTAAATTCTAGGGAATATTTTATTCTGAATATTCTCTTAACCACTTGGGTGTAGGATATACGATAAACTGAATATTGTTTTAGGAATATGGCATTATGATCCATAAAATTTTCCTAAAAAAATGTATCGATAATTAACATTTTCTGTAGAAAATTTATCGATAATTAATATTTACTACAGAAAATGTATCGATAATTAATATTTTCTATGGAAATTTTATCGATAATTAATATTTCCTATCGAAATTTTATCGGTAATTAATTCCTCCTATCGAAAATTTATCGATAATTAATATTTAAATATTTTTTAAAGACTTTAATAAGTATTTATTAATGTATTGAGCTACGTTTTCAGTGATCGCGAGGACATTTTTACTCTGATAAAGCTTCTCCGGTCTATTTGATTTCCTTTTTCACATTTAAGCAACACCGATCGTGTTATTATTTTTCTAATTGCTTTCAGAGGCTTTCATTCTAAACAGAGCTTCTTTCTCTAAGCTGTTTATACCCACATTCAGCCAAGCGTACAATAATTTTCTCTTTTTTCACTTGTATATTAAATTTGTTCTGGGCAATGGAAAAATGTGGGAAAAATTTTTTTTGTTTCCTTAAATAGCAAAAAAGAAATGACCCCAATTTGTTATGCTATTTAAAATTCTTGTCAATTTTATGCCATTTGCTATGGGATTTCCTTGGGCCACATTTGTCTAGAATGTGTCTTCTATTTCGTGTTTGTTTTTGTGCTCATCGTAGACAGCAGCAAAAAAGTAAAGGACTGAAATCAATATTTTCATGTGGTTAAGGCTATAAAAGGTTTTGATTTCACAACCAAAGAAAAAAAATTAAATCAAAACAAAATGTTTAAACGACTCATAAAATCGTTAGAATATTTGACATAATTTTTATTTATAAAGGTTTCTTCTTTGTATGTTTTTAATAAATGAGGAATTTAAAGAGCGCTTAACAAAGAATTTTAAAATTCCGTTAAAACAACCGTTTACTAAGTGAGTGCTTTAAAAAATGTCATCCCTTCATAGCATAGTACATTATCATTTTTGTACTTTAAATAAGTCAGAATGACTATAATCTGTTCATTTTCTCTCTCCCTCTCTGTGCCTGGCTTTGTTTGTTTTGTTTTATTACAAACTAAACACGCACGTATCTTCCATAATCATCTCAGAGAACACCCGTCGTATGTATGATTGATTTTTATTAGTTTCTCATAAGTCAAGTAGAAAAGCAGGAGAGGGAGAGAGTGAGGTAGAGTGGTAGAAATATCAATAATTTTAAAAAAATAAGAGAAAACTGCTTTGTAGTTCCTTTTGTTTTGTGTTTTATTTTCACCCTGTTTAAGTCACGTTTTATTACAATAATAAAAACACAAAAATATTGAAGATCTCTGTGTGCTAAAGCATGTTATGAAGGAAAAATATAGAAAAACTCTAAGGAAAGAGCTTTTTAAAGAATGTTCTTTAAAAAATTGAAAACTTTTATTCACTTTGTATATAAAATAAATGAGAAACACTCATACCACCTGTATTAATGACACATGAATTGTTCGTTTTTAAAATAAAATTTAATCCCAGACTTTTTTGCAATGACTCAGCAAAACCTATGTAATAGTATAACAATAAATAAATTATAAAAAAAAGAAAAAAAACCATATATTTATGGTTTATCTTTTAAATTTTGAAAATGTTTTATTGCTTCTTAATGCCTTGAAAGAAAAAAAAAAATCAAAATCCCTTGAGACCTTCTAAAATGTATAAAGCCTGAAGACATATTGTGCGTGGAAAATAAATACCTTTTGTTAAATGGCTTCTAGTGTTTGTATTACTTTTTTTATTATTTTTTAAGCAGAAATGTGACAAATTTGATCAAATTTCACTGATAACAGCACAGACTGGCAATATTATTTTCATACCTAGTCATTGTGTCTAATTTACAGTTATATAACATGCTCGTTCTCGCTCTTCTTTTTAGCTATCAATTTTTATGTGAACAAATGTAAACAGACAGAACATTAGGAAACAGTCTAGATCTCTAACATGAGTTTAATTTTATAAGATAAACATTATCAGGTATAATAGACGACTATTCGGAAGGCATTTTTACATTAACGCTATTCGCCTGTGGAACCAGCTTCCGACTTTATTGAATAGAAATATACACAGTTACTTGTCAAAAGCATGAATTTAAACTCAATTAAATTTTGGCACATATAAAACAAAAACAAACTCCTTGTGTGCCTTGATTGAAAACATGACTCAATATAAGAGTAAATTCAAGCTTAATTCACTTCGCTCCTTGTGATATACATATATGTACATAGATATGTGAGAGGAGTAAAACAAAAAATTTTGTAAGAGAAGTTAGTTTTGTATTGACTCACATAACACAAAAACAAATTTCTTGAATGCTTTGATAGGCAACGTAAACATGTTAATGCAAGTTAGTATGTATTTGCTTACCTAAAACTTTAATAGTTTTGCAACTGCTTCCTAAGATGTAAAATTTAATTTTCTTCTCACAAATGTAGAGGGTGAGTGATTCTATATGAGATTAAAAACCCGAATATTTGGAAATTATGGAATTAGTTGCAGTAAAATAAAGAGCTTAAGAATTTACTCTTAAAAACTTACAATAAAAAATGTATGTATTTGTTTTTTTTTAAACAATTGTACAGCAATTGAAATGAACAAAAAACTTAAAAGAAATAAAAAAATAAAAACAAAACGAATAACATTTATTGATGAAAAATATTTACATATTAATGACATTTCTTTTTTTAATGGAATTTACACGCTGATACAGCATTTTTACATACTCACACCCACACACACACACACAAAATACGTGTAAGTGATATTGAACTGTATAGAGCACTACTATTGAAAATTGAATATGAATTTAACCTTTTCAAATAAGCAAATAAACAAAAAGGAAAATAAAAGAAATATAATCTATTGATTTTCTTTTAGCTAAAAATAAGCGTTAAACAAACGTAACAAAACATACATACATATAAAAAAATATTAATTTTTCTATTTAAATTCCTATTTAAACCAGAATATTGCAATTTACTTAAATTTTTATAATACTTTCTAAAAAAAAATAAATTAAATAATAAAAAAACAATAAGCCTTTAAGATCAAGATGACCTCTCTTCGTCTCTCACTTACTTAATTTTCTTTCTTTAAATTAATATTTAATTTTGCTCTGGCATTGTTTTGCTTTATCTTCCCATTGTTTCTCTAAAAAAAAACACAACAAACTAATGTAAACGACTTTTTCTCACGCAGGCAGCCTTTAAGAGAAGAGAGTTGAAACATCTTTCGTGTTGAATAATAAGAAATGCACACATACACACCTTTTCGTAGTATTTTGATTTTGGTTTTGTTTTTACTTCTTTATTACACAATAGCATACACATAACGAAAAACAATAATATAATGGAAATGCGTTTGTCATTGTTGAAGGCCATTTAAGAAGAAAACATGTTCGTTCACGCCTAAACAAACGCACACACATGCTTTTATAGCATTTAAAAGGAAATTTATATTTTGTTTCTATAAGAAAAAAAAACAAGAGTAAGATTGTGCCGGTGTTTTAAACACTCACGCACTTACGTGTTAACATATAATCATGCACGCTTTTTAATACTTTCCTACTCTCTATTGTTCACTTTCTCTTTCTGTTCGTTTGTTTTTTAACAGTTTAATGTTGACATTTCACTTAACATATCATTTACGGGACTTTCTATCTATTCTCACTTTTTACTCCTTCCATTAACTCTTTTATAGTCATTTATAACGTATAACTGTGTGAGTACATAGTTCTCTCTAACTGTAACAATTTGTTGTTGTGTTTTTTTTTATTATTATTATTTGATTTCTCTTGTGGGTAATAAATGTGATGAGAAAATAAAATAAAAGCCAACCGTAACAGTAACAGCAACAACAAAATAATAACGTGACTTATATGAGTATGATTACTGAGACGTGTTGCAAGCAAATGTTAAGGGAGCAAGTAGCAAAACTGATGTTGAATGTTATAAAACAAAAATTAAATTGAATTAAATTACGTAAATGAAAATTAAATAATTCTTCTCAAAAAAAATTTTGCAAATTCATTATTTGTTTTAATTTTTAATTCTTTTTTATATTTAAATTTTATATTTCTTTATATTTTTTCCCAAATCCTTTATTTTATTGTTTGCAAGGCAAATTACTTGCCATAAATTTACTGTTAAAATTGTTATTATTATTAATATATTGTTTCAATACAATTGAAATTACGCTCTTGTACTTTATTACAGTATGGTTATTTAATAAACGAATTGATTTATTGTCTTTAATTTTTAAGGTTAAATTCTTGACTGCTGTTGTCTTTACAAGTTCAAAAATAAAGGCTTTTTAAACTCTTCAGTTACATTCATTCCACAATAATTCTGACGAAATCATTGGGGTTTGTTATCTCATATAAATAACTCACCCTCTGCCTTTGTGTGATGCAAGGAAAACATTAAACATTCACTTAATATTAGAAACAAGTTTTATGTGTTCAAATTTTAAGAAAACAAATACTATCCTATGTATATACATTAACAAGTTTATGTTCCCTATAAAAGCATATAAGAAACAGAGATCTCTTTTCAAATTTCCCACGAAATCATTTCATAAAAATGTAATACTATTTCCACATCTCTCTCTCCCTCTCTCACTCACTCTCTGTTTACGATGAAGAAAAAATTTCTTTAAGAATAAACTTAATATTAGAAACTGGTTGCGCCTACTAAAATTTTAAGAAATTAAACACTCTTCAGTATTTACAGGTTCATGTTTACAGTAAAGGCATACAGGAAAGTTGTTTTTGTTTTGTATGAGTCGATACAAAAATAAATATAAACAATGGTCTTTCTCACAAACTCTCACAAAAAGAAATGTAATACTTTTATATCATCTCTCTCTACATTGTGATAAAGGGTAAATTGAAACAAACAAACACTCTCTTGCATTACCATGTTGATGTTTACAATAAGGACATACATACATACGCTTTATAGCAAGGAATATTAACTTGAAATTAAACTCATACTTTTGAGAAGTTATTGTATTTATTTTTATTTAATAAAGCACATTTAAAACTCTGTTTATATTATTTTATAGGAGTTTTAAAAGGAAAGAGAGAGAGAGGGAGAGAGTAAAACAAAATAAACACTGCAAGAGACAATTGCCTACGGTTGCAGCAATAAAATCGTTTAAGAAATTTGTTCATTTGTTTGTTTTTGTATGAGAAAAAGAAAGTAAATACATACTGATAAAGACCGTATTACCTCATGTTAAAGATGTAACTGTTTTCTATGTTAAATGGAGCATAAGTAAAAGTCAATTTATATTTTTTCTCATAAAAATTGATAGCAAATAAATGAGCACAGGCAATATAATCTAACTGTGAATAAGACACAAAATAAATAGCCTAACGGACAATGGCTTGCTATGAAAATAATATTGCCAGTCTGTTGTGTTATCACAGAAATCTGTTCAAATTTGTCTCATTTCCCTCAAATGAAAAAAGATTAACTGTAATATCCGAAGCCATTTAACAAAAGGTATTTATTATCTCCTTAACGTCTTATAGATTTTAGGCATTCGTTATTATTTGTGTTTTCCTAGTATTAAGAATTTTGTTTTCTATTGTGTTTTGTTTATTGTTGTAATACTTTAACATCAATGTTGCTGACACAATAAAACCAAAGTTTGCAAGGAAATGTTCTTGAAAGAAAACAAATTGATCTGTTAGCCGTAGGGGAAGTATAAATGTTGGGAAGTATAAAAGAAAATTAATATTGCGTATACGCATTAAACAGATTAGAAAAATAGGTTTTAAGCATTTAATTAACGTCAACAAATACTTTAAAAGCAAAGCACTTGCAAGAGAAGTTATAGAAAATATCGGGTTATCCATTTAGTGATTTAGAGATGCAATAACAAAATTACATAGGGGTACCTGGAAAATTGGTAAGTTCTAGAAGTTGCCAGAATAAAAATAAACCAAGTAGTTTTAAAATCTTGGGTCCGGCAAGGCTATCAGTTGTTAAATATCTTTTATATGAGCATTATGGAGTAAAAAAATTTTAAATTGGGTGCCCTGGTAGTCTAGTGGGTAGTGTGCTAGACTATTAGCTTGAGGTTCGATTCCCACCAGAGACTCTGGTCTGTGACACTACACCGACCGAGCATATGGTCTTGTTACCCCGCTCGTATAAAAATTAGAATATAATTTGTAATTGTATTGTAATTAATAAATAAATAAATAAATAAAATTTTAAATTATAAAGAAATTTGAAGAGACTATAAGCATTACAGCGGTGGTCCGGCCTGAAATTCATCTCAGCTTACACACTGATCAAAATATTGCTTCTGTTAGAAAAATATTGCCTTTCCTTTCGCCCAATATAGTATATTTTGCCTTTAAACTTGCATTTTTATATGTACTTATAAAAAGAATAACTCACGCAATAATGAGGGCAAACAATTTTTCTTCAGTTAAAAAGCTCATTTTATACATGGTGGTTACAGAACTAAAAGTGGGCAAGCGATTACACCTTAAAAGTCCAACTCATGCAACAATTAAAGCCGTCTGACTATTCACAACACCGTATTGGATGCTGATTGCGGGTTAATTTAACAGAACATTATTTTCTTAAGCTTCAAAGCAAAACCGTTGCATATAGGACTAGAAAAACCTAGAACCGATTGTGGAAAAGTCATTGCATTTAGAAAAATTTACTGTTTTTGCTATTTTGCAAGTTTCCAGAAAAAGTAATTTTACATTCTTCAATTCGGCAATAAGATCATCGAATTTGAAGGCACCTGACTGTTTTTTTGCAGGACCATGTCTACGCGAATAATCCTCTAACCAACCAATCTATAGCGAATTCAAAGGTTATTATTTAAATGGCATTGTCTAGCGTAGCTAATGGCAAAAATCAAGTATTCTGAACGTTTCAATATTTTATTTTACAATGCCAACGCATAATACCTATGGTATAAAATGTTTAAAATACAATAAAAAATCAATTAAAAATGCATGTTTTCAAATTTAAAAACATTGCCTGTAACTATAATACCATTTGGTTGAAATATATTAAAAATTAAAAAACTGTCTGATGCATTCCACGGCAGATACTTGTGATCAGATGGAAGCTGTCACCAAAAAATTACAATGGTTTCTTGTCTGTTACGAATAATTTTGCTGGTAGAAATTTATTAATTTTCATTTAAATAAAAAAAAATACATAAATAAAAATAATAAAAATATTAAATTCTTTTCTCACCTCTTATTTGAAATTAAGCAGAAAAACAATTCCCATTGTGCGTAGGTGTCACAGTCGCACTCAGTTAAACAATAAAATCAAACAAAAAAAACTTTCTTGGCAACAAACATTAAACATTTCAAAAAGAATATTTTTTTTTTATTTATTATTTTGTATTATTTATGATTTTAAATTCTTTTCATAATTTTTTTTTTTAACACAATTTTTTTACACTTGTCAGGTACTGGCCTTGCAAAAAAAATGCTTTTTTTATTTCCTTTAAATGATTCTGTTTACATTACATTAAAACAAAAACAACAAACTTGCATTCATGTAAACAAAGTAAATATTATTTATGTTAGCGAGTAATGAATGTGACATTAATTTTCTTTCAAGCACCAAATTTAACGGCATTAAAAAAAAAAACAATAACAATTATAAACTCTGAAACAGAGGTTGAGAGAGAGACACAAAAAAAAGAGACCGGCAAAAATCATATATGTAAAATGACCATTTTGTTTTTCTTAATTTTTATTCTTTCGGCTTGCACTTACACTTTTTGTATTTTCTTTTGTTAAAAACAATATTATTTAAACATTTAAACAAATTATTAATAAATCATTTATTTGTTTACATACTTTTATATCATTTTCTTTTATTTATATCATTTATATTCAAAACACACAAAATTAAATATTCTTTGCCGATTAATTCACACGCACGCACACAACCGATTATCTTAACGTTCCATGAGAAACTGAAAGTGTTAGAAAAATTCTTGTGCTTTGTTTGTGTTCTTCTCTTATGTTTATTCGACAATCATCATCACAAACACGCGACCAAAACATATTTTTTTTATTTTTTTCCTTATAGTAAAGCAAGGAAAAGACAACACATGCTAATAAAACAACATTAACATTAACACTAAAGAATATTTTTCTGTTCATTTAACATTACAAACTGTTATTAATTAACAGCACAGATATTATAAACAGACTGTATGGGACACAATGTTACCAAGTTGAGAACAGAATAGCAAAAAGCATGCAAAAACAAACACATGATATTTGTTTTTGTTTTTTTCTTCTTTTGTAAAAGAAAACAAAACTACTTAATGGAATGAATTTAAACATAACAGCAATGTTATATAACACTGAACATAAATGACTGCTGTATTATGAAAACTGTTTTAATCTGCTGTTAAAACCAAGAAACTTAACATAAAAATAAACAACAGCAAGGTCTGCAGAGGCAATTGCATATATTAATTTACTTGAACTTTAAAGCGTTTAACATAATAGTATTTAATTACATTGTAAAACTGATGCCATTTCAAGTTTCCCATTTTTTGTAGTAAATTCCTACATGCTCTCAATGGAATTCGTATACAATATAAATACAATTACTCTATTAAAACTTCTATTTGCTTTAAAGCCTTCTGTTAATTGTCACAGCAGGCTCAATAGAATTTATTTAATAATGAGTCAATTCATACAGCTTCGGATCTACTAGAAAGCAAATAAAAATATTAGTAGACCACACAAAAATGTTCCTACCGATTTGGTTTACATTACATGGAAACTCTTTAGCATTCGGATGTAATGTTATTAACACGCAGGAATATTAAAATAACTTAACATAACAATAGTTACCATAAGTGATAGTGTAAGCTTATTATGTTAAGCTGCATAACAAGCGAAAAGCTGCTGTATAAACGATTAGGATTGCCAGATCTGTTTTCTAATTGCATAAATGCTTTCGATAAAAAGGGCCATAATACCATAAAGATATGTACAACTGATTTCGAGAAGTTAAAATTTAGCAAAAATATACATTTTATTTGTCATTTTTAAAATAAAAAAAAATAAAATCTAAGAAAAACAAACACTTGTACAACATTTTCCAAATTTAAACTAAATTTCTAAGATAAAACTAAATTTGAGATATTTACGGGAGAAGAGGAATTAATCTACAAGCTTTATAACAATTTCATTTATTTTTGGCTCAAACTTCGTATACACAATTTCCGCTGCATCAAACATTAATCGTGAATGAGTCGATGCATATCTACCCTTCAGCTTATCGTTTAAATAATAAATTTTCTTTATACCAGCTTGTATTATAAGTTTAGCACATTCATTACAGGGAAATAGAGTCGTGTAGAGTGTGGTATTTTTTAAATCTGCACAATTTTTATTCAAAATTGCATTCGCTTCGGCATGTACCACAAACGTTTGTTTAACAAAGTCAGGATCCTGTTTTTTATGCCATTCGTCAACATCTCGTACTTGCTTCGCTTTATACCAAGGAAACTCATCATCACTGCATTTATTGGGCAAACCATTATAGCCCGTGCCTACAATACGCTTATTTTCATTGACGATAACAGCACCGACTTGAGTTGTTGGATCTTTGCTGCGTTCCGATGCCAATACAGCATTAGCCATAAAATAATCATCCCAGCTTAAGTATTTTTTTCGTTTACAGTTCAAAATGGGATCTAGTTTCGGTCGTTTGGGAGGGCTGCTGCTGGTTGAGGCCATCTTTGTAGAAAGCTGGCAAAAAAAAAAAAGAAATAAAAAATTAATTATAATATTTCTTTACAAAATCTTTATTTTACAATAGTTTTACTTGCGTGTGTCACGCTTAATCAAAATCTCAGTAAAGAATGATTTCAAAATGGCAGTTCGCAAAAAATGGAGCGAAGCTAGCGTCATTACTATTAATATCAACCGCGTACAGCACTGTATTCAGTGCTACCAGACGAGATCATAACAATCTCGGCCGACCTGACATTGCAATCGGCCTCGATTGCACTGCACGGCCCACTTCAATCCATCCAATTCAACACTTACCGTTTGGAAAACGTCCACAGGGTCTGCATCAACGGCACCGTCCACAGCAATGGTAGCTGCATCACGTACTCTTTTCGGGCAATCCTGGCGATAATGGCCGACTACTCCGCACTGGAAACATGAATTTTTCGGCCGGATGGGCTTGGGGCACTTGCTTTGATAATGTCCAAACTGGGAACAGTTGTAACACCGTATAGAATCCTCTGGTGCCTCGGCAGTGTTCGGCTGTACAGCCGGGCCGGTCTTGTTGCTACTCGTTGTCTTCATTGACATTACCGTCGTCAATTTGTTTCCACCTGATTCAATGGTTCGAATTTCCTCCTGGGCACGCAATATCTCAAGGCGCAGATGCAATACTTTTAACTCTGCCTCCAACGATTCAATAGATTCCGGGACTACATTAGCTTCTGACACTAAATTTTCAGCAGCAGGTGTTTCATCAGACCGAATGACAGCAGGTTCTTTTACGGCAGTTTTTATTACGGCAGGTGGCTCTATAGCCAAGTTTCCACTGATGGGCAATGCTTCTGCAGCAGTATTCTGTGTTGGTTCATCTTTCGAACCCGACGCCCTACAGGCCTCTTGTACTTGCCCATAAATGGTCCTCAACTGGACAACTGTGGCCGCCGGTGGAAAATATATTCCCTCCTTGGTAAGGGCTTTCACAATTTCCTGATGTGTAAGGCGTGTATCCATTTCAAAATGTGTTCACACAATATCGGTTCTACCAAATGTTTTCGCGTAGTGGCTGTCGTGGATGTATCCCACACCTGAATTATAATATTTCTTTACAAAATCTTTATTTTACAAGTTTTACTTGCGTGTGTCACGCTTAATCAAAATCTCAGTAAAGAATGATTTCAAAATGGCAGTTCGCAAAAGATGGAGTGAAGCTAGCGTCATTACTATTAATATCAACCGCGTACAGCACTGTATTCAGTGCTACCAGACGAGATCATAACATAATCAAAATATAACAAGTAGTGCTACCTTTGACAGTTGAAAAACGTTCATAACATATAAACGCAGGACGGCTTAGAGGGAGAAAAAAAATCTTACAATGTATTGCAAAGCAAATGTGTTAGAAGCAACAGATATACAGAGTGAAAACTGGCGGATAAAGTAGAAAAATTAAATGTAAACAAACATTTATTTTGTGTTAAAAAAGGGAAAATTTGGAATATTTTTTAATATCTTCAATGAAAATTTTAAAGATTCTTAAATATTTAAATATTAATCGAAATGTGGTTGATTTTCGGTCACAATGAATATAGTTTCATGTGCAAAAGGTTATTAACAAGCTAAATATTACAAGATCAAAATAAGACGTACTGCTCATAAAAAAGTTTTCTTGTTGAAAGTTGCCAATATTTTTTAATTTCTTGAGAGAAAAAGTTAAAAATTATTAATGTTATTAGTTATTTTTATTATTTATTAATAGTTTTAGACAAAAATTAAATTTTTTATTAACTCTCGCCAATAATAAAAATCCACCCCGAAAATAAAACATAAACAAAACAAAGTTGCAATCAGAGAGAGACAGAAATACTTTTTGGTAATATTTGCTGTCTCTTTCACGACTGGTCTATGAACTGTCAAACCGATGCGTTACTGGTTAGCTGTGAACATAATATGAAAAAAGAAAAAATGCAAAGGAGGTCTATCTAATAGCCCATTTACACTACAGCGAAATCTAGTAGATTAGATTTCAAATCTTGCTCGAAATCTAGATCGTTTACACTGGATTTATTTGACAGTAGCAAGATTTCATTTTAATAACAAAAATAGCTGACTGAAATTTAAAAGAAAATAATAAAGGGTCCGCCAAATAACTTTTTTTTTTTGAAAATGCTTTAACATTACAAACTGTTATTAATTAACAGCACAGATATTATAAACAGACTGTATGGGACACAATGTTACCAAGTTGAGAACAGAATAGCAAAAAGCATGCAAAAACAAACACATGATATTTGTTTTTGTTTTTTTCTTCTTTTGTAAAAGAAAACAAAACTACTTAATGGAATGAATTTAAACATAACAGCAATGTTATATAACACTGAACATAAATGACTGCTGTATTATGAAAACTGTTTTAATCTGCTGTTAAAACCAAGAAACTTAACATAAAAATAAACAACAGCAAGGTCTGCAGAGGCAATTGCATATATTAATTTACTTGAACTTTAAAGCGTTTAACATAATAGTATTTAATTACGGGCCTGTTCGTAAATGCATCACTGCGCTGCATAATATGATTATTTTGCGCTCGCACTGCTAATCACATGTTGCTGATGCTTCTTTTTGCTGATTTATTTCTTTGCATTTACGAACGAACAAACACTGCAGAAATGGAAAAATTTATTAATAAATTTGATTTTTGAACTGGACGATAAAACATATGACAAAATGTTGTTAAATGCACAAAAAAATGTACTTGTGCAAAAAAGAAGACATTTAAGGAAGAAAAAAAGAAACTAATTGTTGAAACTCTCATTCTCTCTCTCACTCATTCAATGCATCAGGCATTTTTATGATTAGTGTTTTGGGTTTATTTGCGCATAATATGATTTAATGTTGCATTTACGAACATTTGACAGATGCAGTGCTGCCAAGATTTGCATTTATGAACATGATGCGCATAATATGCAGCGCAGTAATGCATTTACGAACAGGCCCTACATTGTAAAACTGATGCCATTTCAAGTTTCCCATTTTTTGTAGTAAATTCCTACATGCTCTCAATGGAATTCGTATACAATATAAATACAATTATTCTTTTTGAAAACTTATATTTGCTTTAAAGCCTTCTGTTAATTGTCACAGCAGGCTCCATAGAATTTATTTAATCATGAGTCAATTCATACAGCTTCGGATCTACTAGAAAGCAAATAAAAATATTAATAGACCACACAAAAACGTTCCTACCGATTTGGTTTACATTACATGGAAACTCTTTAACATTCTGGTGTAATGTTATTAACACACAGGAATATTAAAATAACTTAACATAACAATAGTTACCATATGTGATAGTGTAAGCTTATTATGTTAAGCTGCATAGCAAGCGAAAAGCTGCTGTATAAACGATTAGGATTGCCAGATCTGTTTTCTAATTGCATAAGTGCTTTCGATAAAAAAAGGACCATAACATCACAAAGGTATGTACAACTGATTTCGAGATGTTAAAATTTAGCAAAAATATACATTTTATTTGTCATTTTTAAAATAAAAGAAATAAAATCTAAGAAAAACAAACACTTGTACAACATTTTCCAAATTTAAACTAAATTTCTAAGATAAAACTAAATTTGAGATATTTACGGGAGAAGAGGAATTAATCTACAAGCTTTATAACAATTTCATTTATTTTTGGCTCAAACTTCGTATACACAATTTCCGCTGCATCAAACATTAATCGTGAATGAGTCGATGCATATCTACCCTTCAGCTTATCGTTTAAATAATAAATTTTCTTTATACCAGCTTGTATTATAAGTTTAGCACATTCATTACAGGGAAATAGAGTCGTGTAGAGTGTGGTATTTTTTAAATCTGCACAATTTTTATTCAAAATTGCATTCGCTTCGGCATGTACCACAAACGTTTGCTTAACAAAATCAGGATCCTGTTTTTTACGCCATTCGTCAATATCTCGTACTTGCTTCGCTTTATACCAAGGAAACTCATCGTCACTGCATTTATTGGGCAAACCATTATAGCCCGTGCCTACAATACGCTTATTTTCATTGACGATAACAGCACCGACTTGAGTTATTGGATCTTTGCTGCGTTCCGATGCCAATACAGCATTAGCCATAAAATAATCATCCCAGCTTAAGTATTTTTTTCGTTTACAGTTCAAAATGGGATCTAGTTTCGGTCGTTTGGGAGGACTGCTGCTGGTTGAGGCCATCTTTGCAGAAAGCTGATAAAAAAAAGAAATAAAAAATTAATATGAAAAAAGAAGAAATGCAAAGGAGGCCTATCTAACTCAATATAAAAAGGTAAAAAAAATGACAAATTTCATATTAAAAATCTAGATTAGACATATGCCAGATAAGAATTCTTATCTTAAATGTGTCACCTCTTTGGACTCTTCCGCACACGGGATTAGGAGAGCAGAGAAGTTGGAAAGAGGGATCGTGATGTCACGTAGCTAGGATGATATGATCATGTAGAGAAGGTGGTAGATGTCTGCACCGTGTTGAGGGTTTTCTTTAAGGGCTTAAACTCTTTGACGAAAGCAGATTGAACCGAGTATGTTTTATACTTCTTCTCTTTCACTCTCTCCCATATATTTTACTTACCTTCTCTGCTTTGTCCTTTTCATGATGAACACAATAGGTACCTAGACCGTCGTAGATTTTTAGACTCTCCTTTTTTATACTTGTCCTCAACCATACCTACCTACCTTTTCGAAATCAAAACTGTAGATTCACAATTTTGTTTAAATATTTATTTTAATATGTAAATGGTGTCATAAGCTATTTGTGTAATTCTTACGAGTTTCCTTTTAACCCCTGTCCTGTCCTGAACGTCGAAAGACGAAGATTTGGAACTCCATTAACATTTTGTTTATTGTGTTAAATAAAATGGTTTTAAATATTTTATACAAAATTCCTTACAGAACAACAGAGGCCTTTTTTAATTTCTAAAAATATACGGCATTTTTTGTTTAAAAATAAACACTTAAAGCGTTTGGAATAATAATTGTTAATATGATTGGTTACACTCAAAATACTACAAAATTAAAAAGAAATTTCCTGTGAAGAACAGTAAGTAAAGCAAGGATTTATGCCTTTTGGGGTCGTATGGGTATGGGGTTTTGTTTGAGATGCAAATAAATGGAACGCATACGCGAAACATCTTTGCCGGATTTGTTGACCTTAGGATTGAAGTCGCACAATTTGGCTATACGTTCCCACTCTGTGCCTGGTTCCATAACGCCACCATTTTCTAAAGCCGCTGCTTGTTTTTCAGCTGAACGTGCAGCTGATTTGGTTTTGGCTATGGATTCCTCGGTTTGTCTTAACCAATCTTCTAGTTCTTTTTTGGCTTGTGCCCTTAATTCCTCCTTTTTACGCTCTTCCTCACGATCTTTCTCTTCCAGGCGTTGCTGTTGTTCTTCACGCCACTTTCTTATCTTTTCGGGTTCAACACGGGAAGGTGGTGGCCCGGAAATGGGATTTACCTCATTGTTCTCACTGCCTATCATTTCAAAAGACCCAGTAGACGATTCTAAGCCACCGCTACTACCGGCAGCCAATTCATTGATATCGCCACCCAATAGACCAGCATCTTCACTAGCAGCCGGCGCCTTAGTAGCTACAGAGCCAGCATTGATTTCTGCTTCCAAATCGCCTAAAATGGATTTTTCTTGAGCCAAAAATTCAGCAGCAGGATCAACTTCTTCGCTGTTGGTGTTGGGGGCAGCAGCCACAAAATCATCACCGAAATCCATTTTGTTAAACTGCAATCAAATATTTTACCCCAAATACAGTTAGATTTATCCAAAGATGACACATCATTTCATTGTCAGTAATTGAGAAAACAAATATGAGGAAAAAGGGGGGCGTATTAGAAATAAAACAGTTATTTGTAGCAGTATCGAATTATCTTACCCAAGCAAAAGAAATTTAAATAGTTTTTCTCAACAGTTGATTTGTATTTTTTTTTCTTTGTTTAAAAGAAAATTACTGAATTAATTTTTATTTCGTATTTTTTTGTCTTTTGTTCTGTTTTACTATCTTTCTTAAATGGATGTAGTGAAATTTTTGGTTCTTCTACTTCTTCGTCGTTTTAATGTGGCGTTTATATTATTGATGCACCATGTAGTAACGGCTTATCAGCATATCAATTATTAAGTGATGCTAAGTGAATTTAATATAACATACGCTAAAGTATATTAGAACTGATATACAGACCAACAATCGTTGTTTTTTCAACAATTTTTGAAATTCGATCTTAGTAGTATTATTTATAGTTACTAATGATTAATGTGGGCATTTTTAATCGTTTAATCTTTTTATATTATAATAAATTTCACAACTAAAAAAAATTCTTTTAACAGCAAAGTTATATAAAAAGCGCTAAGATATGCGTTTAGTTTGCATGATTCATTCAACATTGCAGCGTGGTGCAAAAACGGCCGATAAGAATAATCAAAACAAACTAACACATCCAATGTGAAATCCAGCTACATCCCAACATACCATTTAGCAATCAAACCGCAATATAACTTGAGAATAAGCTTATAATAATAGTTCTTTTCAAGCTTTTTTTATTAATATTACAATAATGTTTTTAAAATGTGAATTCACAAGCAGTTTTCAACTATGCTTGAGAAACTATTGTTAAACACAACTGTTTCTAAAGTATGGATAACAAAAATCTGACGATTGAAAAAAACTTAGTATTCTCAATAGTTTTTAAATTAAATTTTACAACAAATTGAGGGCGAAAAAATAATAACTGACATATTAGGAGAACAGTTATGCTCGAAAGGCACTGAATCAAAGAAAAGTGTACGAAATCTTAGCACAACAAAGGCAATACGAAGTAAGTAAAAATTAAAAAATAACAAAATTTTAAATACAATATTATAATTATTAAATATCTACAATTTATAGGTGCAGCATTGGCCATTGGATTAACAGAGGATCAGTTCATAAAGGACACTCGTACCTACATATTTCCAGTTCGCAAAAAATCAAGTTAAACTGCAAAACAATTATAAAACTAACAAAAACACAATTAAATATATAAATAATATTTTAATTGAAGGAAATACATTTTTTTTTGTCAAGCTTGTCATTTTTGTTGAAAAGGTTATGAAAATATTGAGACGAGTAAGCTTTTATATACAACACTTAATATAATATTACATTTGTAAGCTTATTCTACAATTACAAGAATAAGCTTTTAGTAATCTTACACATATAATATTATCACGAGGGTTCCGTTTCGATTTTTCTACAATTGTTACTATAACCTTTTTCAATATTTTCTTAAGCCTTTTTCAAGCTTAATGCTTGTGTTGGTAAGCTTAATATAATATTATTCTCAACACATTTTGCTTGTTGGGATATCATTTAAAATTATCCCAACATACCATTTAGCAATCAAACCGCAATATAACTTGAGAATAAGCTTATAATAATAGTTCTTTTCAAGCTTTTTTTATTAATATTACAATAATGTTTTTAAAATGTGAATTCACAAGCAGTTTTCAACTATGCTTGAGAAACTATTGTTAAACACAACTGTTTCTAAAGTATGGATAACAAAAATCTGACGATTGAAAAAAACTTAGTATTCTCAATAGTTTTTAAATTAAATTTTACAACAAATTGAGGGCGAAAAAATAATAACTGACATATTAGGAGAACAGTTATGCTCGAAAGGCACTGAATCAAAGAAAAGTGTACGAAATCTTAGCACAACAAAGGCAATACGAAGTAAGTAAAAATTAAAAAATAACAAAATTTTAAATACAATATTATAATTATTAAATATCTACAATTTATAGGTGCAGCATTGGCCATTGGATTAACAGAGGATCAGTTCATAAAGGACACTCGTACCTACATATTTCCAGTTCGCAAAAAATCAAGTTAAACTGCAAAACAATTATAAAACTAACAAAAACACAATTAAATATATAAATAATATTTTAATTGAAGGAAATACATTTTTTTTTGTCAAGCTTGTCATTTTTGTTGAAAAGGTTATGAAAATATTGAGACGAGTAAGCTTTTATATACAACACTTAATATAATATTACATTTGTAAGCTTATTCTACAATTACAAGAATAAGCTTTTAGTAATCTTACACATATAATATTATCACGAGGGTTCCGTTTCGATTTTTCTACAATTGTTACTATAACCTTTTTCAATATTTTCTTAAGCCTTTTTCAAGCTTAATGCTTGTGTTGGTAAGCTTAATATAATATTATTCTCAACACATTTTGCTTGTTGGGATTTGTATGGGTGAAAATATTGCAATTATTTAATTGAAGAGAATTGCGCATTTTTTATCGTTTAATGATTTTATATAATAATAGATTTTACAGTCAAAAAAACTATTTTTACTGCAAAATAATGCTTACTTACTTATAGCAACAGTTTACCAATGATATATTGCAAATAAACAACTTTTTATAATTATTTGATGTATAACACTAAACTGCTAAAGGCGGCAAAATGTAAATAAACGAAGTTACACCCTACAGATACACATAATGTAAGTTTTTGAACACTTGCAATCTAACACAGTGCTTTATTGTTTTTAAATTGTAATTTTGCAAAAATGTTTTAAAGTGACTCTTATCAGAGTGATGCCACTGAAAGAGAATGATGCATTCATAGCCTGAAGGCATTTAACGCCTGAAATTAACGTTAAATTAAAAAGTTTAAAAGAAATTATAAAAATATTTAAATTTATTGTTTCTCATTAATTACTATTAACATCATTGTAATTAACTCAATAGAATTAAAATAAAGTTTAAAAATTTGCTTAAGATATAATAATATTTGATGTTTATTATTTATTGCTTTACCTGCCGCCCACAATTTTCCAACCCAACAGTGGTTACTCCTAAAAAAACCTGTAAATTCGTTTTTCAGGTATACAAAAGCTAATAATTTTTTCACTTTTTACTAAGTGGCATCCCTGCTTTATAGTTATTGACCAGAAACAGTAGTGCCCAGTTGATTTTTAAACTCCAATTTAGGGCTAAATAGCACATATTCTTTTTGTTTATAACTAATTTCTGAGTGACTATTGTATTTCTTAACAATAATTTGGTGCTTCTCATTGATTTCTTTCATATTTCTTTTGAAAATCAATAAAATTCTTGTTAGGCCGTTGCTACACATACTATTTCTGACAATACACAATTTTTCCTCTTTAGCCTTCTTCTTCAGAAATCTTCCTTTTTTTCTCTGACTGCCATATTTTTCTAAAATGGCGCTTTGAGACAACACGAAGTAAAAAATAGTGCATAAATTTTTATAAAAATAACAAC
Organism: Sarcophaga rosellei; assembly: GCA_930367235.1. NCBI lineage: Eukaryota > Metazoa > Arthropoda > Insecta > Diptera > Sarcophagidae > Sarcophaga > Sarcophaga rosellei. The sequence goes on along the minus strand of OV884020.1, from coordinate 4,007,472 downwards.
GAAATTGCCCATAAAATTTGCAAATATTTACATAATTTGCCAGTGTATATAGTGTTTAACAAATAAAAATGAAAAAGTATAAGAGAAATCATGAATTAATAAGCAAATTTCAATAGCAAAAAATGACAATTAAAAGTGATAGACGTGATTGATGATAGACAATTTAACAAGAACGCGATACACATACATACACAAACACCTTCAACATAATACAAATACAAAAAAGAAAATAAAAAGCAAAAAAAACGAAACGAAAAAGAGGAGGACAAGTACAATTTTCATTTATGTGGTAGAAAGAAGAAAAACGTCAAAAAAAGTTTGATAGTAAGAAAAAGCAAAAAAAAAAAATATTACAAAAAAAGGGAGCCAAGGCGGCGGGCAGGTTATTGTTAAACAGAAATATATATCTACAGATATTTTATTTTTTGTAATAATTTTTCTAAAGCATTTTAGAAAAATCCATAAAAATAGGTAAGATTTATTTGGGAAATGGCCGATTTTATGTAATGATAAATTGGGGCTTTTTTTGTTCTCACACAATGTTTTTATGTTTTTGTTTTTAGTTGTGTGTAGTGTGCATATATACTTAATAAGCGTGAGTCACCATGGACCCAAATTCGAGTCCCTGGCCTTATGCCTACAATCGTATAGTACCAACGGCCAGTAGTACGACATCGGCGGAAGATTTTCAACATCCACATTTGGCATCCAGTGCCCAGTCATTATTACTACAGGCAGCTCATTCAAATATTGCTGCAAACATTGCAGCAGGTGGCGGTAGTTTTGTATCGCCATCACCCATAAGTGGCTATAATCCAGTTTTCCAACAAATCTATCATCATGCGGCTGCCGCCAGTGCTGTACAACCAAAACCTGCCCATTATGCCTCGTCGACTGTTAATACACCACATCGCCAATTACAAATACCCGCCACATTGGATAAACAATTGACCTCATTCCAAAATCAAGCTGCTATAGCGGCGGTATCTTCGGCCGCAGCTGCTGTAGTTAATAATGCCGCCGCAGCAACAAATTATTATGGTGAGAATTCATCGTCTAGTGGTGCATCACCTTCACCCACCACATCCACTATAACGCCGACGACGTTGAGTTGGAATACTCCAACGATGATATCAAATACTTTTTTGGCCATGCAACAACAACAGCAGCAAGCTCAACAACAGCAACAACAAGCACAGCAACAACAACAGCAGCAACAGCAAAGTCAACAGCAGCATCAGCAACAACAACAGCTTAACCTAGCTGCGGATAAGGTGGTGAGTAGTAGTATGTAGTCAGTCAGAGTTTAAGTTGCAAGACAAAAAAAAAAAAAAATATCACCCAAGACAATTATTTTAAAAACACATCGTATCATATGAACGATCCATCCAACGATCTAACTAACTCGTGCATATATTTGTTTGTTTTATGATTTTCGAATTTCAACTCATATACGCTTTCTAATTTCGAAATAACAAAACTGTTCATTAAGGAGAACGAACAGCAAGGATTAATAGATTTATTTATTCATTTTCTTTCTAACAAATTGTCTATGTTGTCTGTAAACTATTTATTTAGTTAACTATCTTTATTAGTATTAAAAAAGGCTGTTTAAGTTTGGAAGTATTATTTTTAATATAAGATTGGAATCACTTATAGCAAGAGAAAATGTTATTACATCCACAATTTCATGTTCTCTCCCAACGATAGATGCACTATTTTCAATGCAATGGCTTTAGGAATGCTTTTTATTTCGGTTTCCATAATGAATAAAGCTTAAAACTGCAGGCAAGTTTATGTAACAATTAAATGTTATTACATTGGCTCCATATAAGCCCCGGTTTTTGTGTGTATCTTAAAAACCATCAGAGGTTAGGTTTCAATTATCTGCAGCCTAAAAATTCTCTGACTGACCTCAGCTAAGATTTTCGAGGGAAGTAAAATACAAGGGTATAGCAGCTATGTATATTAAAATTTACTTGAGTACACAGTGAACCATTGAAATACCAATTGAAGCTATGCTCGGTCTTGACAATCAGCAAATTTAGCGATCGATTTCACGTCTAGTAATGATATCTCCGTTAGGTTATCGAGAAGTCTATTCAGAAACGGAGAACACAGTACTTTATATTCTGTTAACATATGAGAAGCACTTGTCTGTATTTATTATTTTGTTGGTATCAGTATTTGTTACAACAAATCGGAATCGCTCTTGTTGCTACTAATACCTGTCAGCATTCTGTGTCTCCTGTCGATTTTTGCTTTGCAGTGATTGTACTGTAAGGATATGTTGTGTCATATTAGAAGCGTTGTGAAATGGTAGAATTGGATAAAAAAAAATTTTGTTCAATTAAGATCAGAGTCGCTAAATTGGCTTACAACTTTGACAGCCTTGTCACACTTGACTTACTAGATGAAAGCTCGTGAGTTCAAACCCTAGTCTTAAGATCTTAAATCTGTAGTTCAAAGTCGACGTTAAACTGTGGGTCCCGACACTAATGGATAAAATTAGGAAACACAAAAAGTGTGGCGCGTGGTGCTAAGTCGTAATTTTAACTACATGGTTGTAATGTCCAATTAAGTTAGTAAGTAAGAAACCCACACTCTGGATATGTTTTTATTTTTAGATTGCATTGTGTATCGGATAGTAACTTATAGGAGAAAGGAAAGAGGTTTGCAATGGTTGACAAATTGTTGTGGCATGAGAGAGAAAATAGTTTGTTGGAGTAGTCTTCTGTTGCAGATGAGAGAAATTTTTGTTTTTGTTATTGTGACAAACCGCGAGCTGAAATTGTTCGATAGGGCCGAAAATTTAGTTCTGATTTTGATTCAAAGTCGACATTTTCAAACATCTAGGCGAAAATATTTAAAGCAAGAGAAACAGCAAATCAATAGGAAGTCGTATTAGTAAGCAAGTACCATCGCTTGAGAGGACGGTAAATTTTAGAATCTCTAAATAGTAATACTTAGAAAAACTCAATGTTGATTTTTGTTCCCACATGGACATGCTTGTGTCAGATCCCCGCGATCATTGGCATGAAATTTTTCTGATGGTTTTTTTTTTTTTGAGTTAGCTCTGAATAAATTTCTGGTTGAATTCAGGCTTATTAAAGCGGTGTTAAGTGTTTATAGTGTAGCCGAAATAGTGTTTTTATTTATAGGATATGAATGGAATTGACGAAATCCATTTGCAACTTCAACCTATGCTTTTTTGTAATGTTAGCTTGGTTTACCTTAATTCTGGCAATCTTTTAACCACATTTTGTTCTCATTATTGTTTGTTTTTAGAATTTTGTTTAGAGAATTTTTATTCAATAAATATTTAAAAATTCGCTCTTATTAGACGCGAGCATGTGGTTCAAAGCCCAAAACAGACATCTTTAACAACAAAATGTGAAAAAATATTTCTTCGGGGACCTCCTACCAACAGACTTCTGGCGAGAAAGCGAGGTTGTAATTCTAATGAAAAGTCGTAGTCTTTAAACAAAATATTTTAAAGGATTGTTTGGGAATATAATTTGAACTTTGGTTGCGGTAAAGTGAAAAGTTTTATTTTGTAGTTAGCATTTGTAAAATTATGGCTTAATGAAACAGACAATGCAATGCAACTAAAGATCGTTTGCAAACGTCTCAGGTTTATGGTATTGATTATTATTTTAACGCACGTTTCTTTTTAAATCGTTATCATTTGTTTATAGTATAGCAGGTATGTTTTATCAGTATTTTCTTGTTTTGGCATAAGATTTCAGTGGGTTTTCTATTCGTTAGAATACTAAACAGCATAGTTAAGTGGTCTTATCCTGAATTTTAATTTCCAATGCACCTGTGTTAAGTGCAAAAAAAAATTTTTTTTAAAGTATACATACTACCAACCAGACCAAAGAATATTTTCCTTTCATTGTTGTGTTGTTATCACAATAAAAAATATTTAATAACAATAACAAGAAAACCAACAACAGCAACAATAACAACAACAAAAAAAAAGTTAGATTCTATAATTTAACATACTACATGACAATAAACAGTACTAGAGAGTACGAAATGAAAAAAAAAACAAACAAAAACAAAAAGTAGAAAACAGCAGAAGATGTACAAAAATATAAATAAGGGAGGGTGTGGGGGTCAAACAACATATGAATGTACATATGTGTAGGTACTGTATGAACGTTATTATATACATACATACATACATATATAAATACAATATATGTTGTCTGTTATAGACAAACTATTGTATTTTATATTATTGTTGTTACAAATTCTATTCCTTGCTGTTCGCTCTCTGCAATTTTCACACATAAGTACATACATATATACATACATGCACATAACTATACAAATGCTCTACAATACACGCAATAATACCCATTTCCACATACAACACACACAGTAAACATCATCATGAAAAATCGTATGTGCGTTTCATACAACAAGCATTCATTCATTCATACATACAAACGTACATACTACATACATATATATGTTTATGCATACATAGTACATTCATTTTTGCACTGACAGACTTACTTAAACAAACACACACAAATACATACAATTATTTATACAATATTTATATACCAAACAAACCATAACATATTTTATATTCTACATACATACATACATACATGCAATATATACAAAACATTCATGCATTTATAAACATACATATAAGCTTATCTATCGTATTACATAGACATTTATGTGTATATGTTATATACATACATATGTACATGCATACATACTTTATTATATATTTTTCTCTCTATATATTATATACATACATTTTATTTCTTTTTATATATCAAATAAATATTTATATTGATATATGTACTTTACAATATATATTTATATATAATATATGAAAATTTATAACTTTTAAACTAAAACAAAAAAATAAATCAATTTTTTAAAACTACTACTACTACCATACCAAAAAACAAACACAAAAACAAATTCTACTCTACACCCAACACAACACAACACACTCAACCTCCTCCTTCTACTTCTACTACTACTATGTACTCTTCAAAATACAACTTGAAAACTACTACTGCTTGCTCTGTACTTGTTGTTTATCGAAAAAACTAAAAACTAAAAACAAAATACTGAAAACAACTTTACCGACAATCAAACAAACAAACAAATTTTTTAAAATGAACAAAAACATGCAAAAACAAAACAAAACAAAAACAAAAAAATACATTGAATATAGCAAATCAAACAAGAAAATACACAATGTACTAAGGCTCAAGTAAAAGCCTACAATGATTTGTTATACCTCACACAATTACAACAACAGCAACTGCAGCAACAACAACAACAACAGCAGCAGCAACAGCAACAACAACAGCAGCAACATCAACAACAACACCAACAGCAGCAGCAACCGCAGGAGGAAGAGGAAACAACATATTATACAATAGATGGTAAACATTATAAAATTGTACGTAAATCTCAACAACACCAGCAGCAGCAACAACAATTACAGCAACAGCAAGTGTTGCAAATCGAACAACAACATCCTAGTCCGGCATCATCGACCACTACCCAACAACAATATCCCGTTTATGCCAGTCCAGCTTTAAGTTCGACTGGCAATTCATCGCCAGCTTTACATAATTCGAATGCTAATAACAATAATAATAATAATAATAATGCCACCACCACCCCACCGCAAGTAATTGTTTATAAAACAACTACAGCCACATCCGCCGAGTCTCCCATACGCCGTACAACAGCAGCTAGCCATGTTGCAAACGCTGGTTCGCCTGCAACACCTTCATCGAATACTGTTGCCTACCCATCTGTGATACAAAGCACTTTACAACAACAACAGCAATTGCAACAGCAGCAACAGCATCATTTGAATTTATGGAAAATCGAAGATGCTAATGCTGCTGGCCAAGAGCAAGAAGATGTTAAAAATGTTTTACAATTGCAGGTAAAACAAGAGCATCATAATTTAGATTATAATACAGCTGCTAGTATTGTTGGAAGCGGCGGGGGCGGCGGCAATGTGGTTATGAGTGATAATCTTATATTTAATTTGCCACCCGGTTTAGAAATCAAACAAACCGTCGGCACTGCTGTTAACTGCAATAATAATTCCCAACATTCGCCCACTGTTTTACAGCATACGCAACATCAGCAATTGCTTGCCCATCAGCAACAGCAGAACTTGTATAACGAACAAAAGTTGCAACAACAGCAACCAGATAGTAAACGTCGCCAACATATGATTGCTAATATGCTTATGTCTCCTTCTCATACTACAAACAACAACAATAACAGTACACCACACCAACAACAACCACATAATACTACGTCCACGTCTTCGTCGTCTTCCCACCATCATACTTCGGCCACAACGTCACAGATTCAAATAATTCCTAAGGTTTGTATTTTATTGTTATAATTTTTTTCTTTTCTTTTCTTTTTTAATTTAATTTTTTCCAAAACAATACAAAAAAAAATCACTTGTTTTTTTTTATTGTTTTATTTTTGAGTAAACTTTGAGTATAAATTATTATTTATTTGGTTTTTAATTTTTTAGTTTTTTTTGGGTTTTTTTATTTTTTTATTTTTTATTTTTTTATATTTTTTTTTTATTTTATACTTTTCTACAATTACAATAAATCAAAAATTTATTTAAGTAACAATTTCAATACAACAAAATCATGCCCTGTAAGCCGCTCTTCTCTTTATTTTTTTAGTTTTAACAGAAATTTTGAAAATAATTTTTCTGTATAAATTTAATTAAGAAATTTTAAAAGAATTTCAACATAAATTCCAAAATATCTCTTTAAAATGACACATCTATAAGAATTATTACTTTTCGATTTTCCATATCAAACTTTTTTTTTCAATATCTTTAGAATGGTGTTGAAAACTCATAGGACATGATACAAAAAAGGATTCTATATGCATAGTATATTAGATCATTTCCCATTGCGATTATGGATAATTTTCTCTCCTTTTTTTTTAATTTCAAAGCCACTCATTTCGTGTTCCTCCTTAAGGGGACACTGACACTTCTCCTAGTTCTACTGACTTTTAATTTTTTATATTATAAGATTATATAGATAATAAGCGTCAAATTAGTATTGTAGAATGCTTGTATATTCAATATTGATTTCATTAAGACAAAAAAAAACATAATGTAAGGTACAGTAACAAGAAATCCATTACTTCCACCTGAAATTGAATTCGATTATATATGATTAGATATATCTTAGTCGAACTGAAAAATTTGGTTTTCATAAGCATCCGTAGACAAGTGTTATATTTTTACGTGTACGTGTACTTGTCATTTACACAATTACAATACCTAGTGGTCATTCGTATTCGTCCTGAGAGCTATAACATATTAAGAATAAGGGAGTAAGATACAAGAAATAGAGAAAGATTGATTATTAATGCGTAATCAGCTAATTAACCAAAAAACAAATGTCTTTGGTTCTTCAATATCAATCAATGCTAACACACAGGGTACAGCACTTGTACAGAAATGCTTGTTGATTGACTCTATGTACCCAAACTTATACCTGTTGCTTCATAAAGACTTTATTGTGATTCAGTGATCGTTCTTAGATAGAAATTCATTCTAGTTTTAAACATTTTCTTGTATATTATTTACCTTCTAGGTAATCGGTTCGTGATGACGGTTTTTATTTGATTCGTTTCATTAAAAGCGTGGAAAGTGTTTGATCGTCTTTTCACCGCGACAGAAATATATTAAAGTTTTCATTAGAAATTATTATGGATTTCTTTTTACTGCACCTTAACATTGATAAACAAAAATAATAATTAAAACAATGATAAAATTTATTTCAAATATTTAAAATTATTTAAAGAATTTTTTTTCATATATACAATCATCTTCCTCTATAATGTGTGTATTTTTTATTTCGTTTATTATAAAAATTAAAAAAAAAAAAGAAATTATTTGATTGCCTTTCGTTCACAATGTCAGAAAGAAACTAAAGTTTATATTTTGTATAAAAAAATAAAAAAAAAAACGCAGTAAAATAAAAAATATGTAGTAGTCTGTAATAAATAACACTCAAACATAAAAACACCAACAAAATTTAGATTTTGTTTCTTTAGTTGTAATAAATATTATAATAAATAATTAAATTATTGATTAACATTATGTGTAATAAATTAATTTTTGTTGCTTTAGTTGGTACTTCCTTTTCGATTTCTCTTATTTATTTTTTTGTTCGTTTGTTTGTTTGTTTGTTGTTGTAACACTAACCTTCTTTTCTAATTAACACTCTCCTCTCGTATCTCTCGTATATTGTATATCATATTATGTTTATTGTTATAAATTAAATTGATTTTGTTTAAATCTAATAATAACTACAATAATAATATATTATAATATTATTAAAAAAAAAAAAATAAAAACTTATTTGAACCTGTGACGTTTCCAAAATATAATCACAAAAAAGTATGCGATGTTGAGGAAGATGAGCGTAAGAGAAATAATGAAAACTAAAAATAAAAAACAAAAAAAAAAAATCCTATAAATATTTTTAAATATTTTTTTTACTTTTAAGAACAAACAAAATTTCAAAATCATAAACAAAATAACAAACCTGGCCTGGCTGGGTTGGTTGTGTTATGTTGCTTATGACATGCGAAAATGTTGTATATTTTATGGGAGCATAAACAGCATTAATGTTTGTTTCTATCTATATTTCAGGTTGAGGAGAAACATCAACAGCAGCAGCAACAGCAACAACAACAGCAGCTGGTGGTAACGAAAACAACAAAAACACCACGTAAGAGACAGCCAAAAAAGACGCTTATAACCAATGATTATGAAGCTGAACCAAGTCCACAACAACATCAAGAATCTTCGACGGCAGGCCATCATCAACAGCAGCAGCAGCAACATGTACAACAACAACAGCAACAGCAACCGACATATTATGATTTCAATAATAAATGGAATACAACGGTATTAAAGACAGAGAATAATACAACTACGCCGGCCGTACAAGTGCCAGCTATAAATATACCAACATACGTAAATCCACACACGCAACAGCATGCTCAACAGCAGCAACAACAGCAGCAGCAACAACAACAGCAGCAGCAACAACAACAGCAGCAACAACAACAACAACAGCAAACAGTGGCACATCAGCAACAGCAACAAGTACCACAGCCAGCACATTTGCAATCATCACAAGCCCAATCACACTTGACAAATCTGACATCGTACTATCCAAATTTCACACAACAAATTGCCTCACAATATACAGCTTGTATGCAGCAAACAGCTGCAGCAGCTGGCGCAATACAGCACACGCTATACAATCTCAATCAGCAGACAGCGGCTGCGTCCACAGCAACATCGTCAGCGACGTCGTCTTCATCAACAACGCACCAACAACAACAGCAGCAGCAACAGCAAACCCAACAGCAAAGTGAAGAACAACAGCAACAGCAGGCCGCTCAGGAAGCTGCCTCCAATAAAGTGATCGTACCGAATATCGAAGAGGAATTGGACTTTCTCTCCGACTCCACACCCAAACAGGGTTATGCCAGTGCCAGTGAAACAGCGCGTAATACGAATTGCTCAACAAAGCCTACTAACATCGGTATTTACAATCCCAATAGTGCGACAGACGGTGCTAAAGCTGGAGCAAAGGCGAATGCAACGTCTGCACTAGGACCGGGATCTGCAGCGAATGCGAGTTCAACTAATCATAGTAATGCTGTTGGATCAACAGGTGTGGCGTCATCGTCATCAACAACGTATGTGCCTCCCGAAAAGAAACCCGTTGTTGGCACATCGATAGGCGAAAAGAAAACGCAATTTATGGATAGTTATTTAAAGTTTTTGCAAGGTGATAGGGAGGAGGAGACAGCATCTACGGCGAAAGGCGGACGCAAAAATAATTATCAGAAATCGTCAGGTGGTGGCGGCGGTGGTGGTGGAGGAGGAGGTGGTGGTGGAAAGCGCAAACAGCAACAGCCGGTACAGCCAACACCCGAAGAAGCTGCCTTAGCAGCGGCTCATATAGCTAATATGGATGCACAAGCCGGTGCTCATGGTGGTATATTAACCGGCGATGATGGTCATCAGATAAAGATTTTGTCGCAGACACAAATTTTACCTAAAAAACGGCCACATGCACAAATGCAAGCTGCTGCCGCAGCGGCAGCTGCAGCACAATCATCAGCAGCCGGCTCAAATTCCCATACAGGTACATCGGTAATACAGCAACATCCTCAACATACGGAACATCAACAGCAGCAGCAGCAGCAGCAGCAGCAACAACAACAGCAGCAGCAACAACAGCAGCAACAACAACAACATGAGCAATCATTCCGTCCCTATGGACAACATCAGCAACAACAACAGCAGCCTCATCATCAGCAGCCCCAACAACAACAACAGCATCATCAACAACAGCAGCAACAACAACAGCAGCAGCAGCAACAACAACAACAACAATATTGTGCACAATTAGGTTTTGGTTCATCATCAGCGGCCGCTGCTGGCTCCAGTCAAGGTATGTTGCTACTTGACCAACAAAATTCTACTAGCCGTAGTTCACTAAATGCTTTCAACAACTCTACTACAGCTCCACATCAAATTTCCTCTTCCGCCGCCACTAGTGTACCACACAACAATCATCATCATTTTTTTAATTTTCTCTGGTCCTGGCGTTGAGAAATTACATGCTTAGTAGCAAACATATGCTAATGCTATACATACATACTATATATATATGTTTAGATACCATGTATATTTCTTACTCATATTCTCAAAATGCGTCCGCTTTTCGTTGACATTAAATCCCCTCTCTCTCTCTCACACACAATTTCTCTCAGACACACTCAATAATAGAAATCACTTTTGCTCCTTAAATACTCTCTCGTATCTAAATACTTGAGAAGATCGATCATCTCTTCAAGAGTTCAAAACATATTTAAATATTAAGAGATAATTTTAATCTAAAATGAAGGCATAAAACGAACGGTTCTCGTGTATTCTCGTATTAAATCGTATCACACTATTCCTTGTAATAACTTTTTGATAAAGTTTGTGTATAAAGTAATTATAAAACACCACGTTTTTCTTTTCTTTTTTTGTTTTTATTATTTTGATTTTTTGTTTCTTTTTATTTATAATTCTTTTTTTTTTTTTTGTATTATTTTTGTACAAAAATATTAAATTATAGTTTAACTGTTAAAAGTACATGCATAAAATTAAAAAAAAGAAGAAAAAATATTTCTTAAAATAATAACGTTTGCAAGAAGAAAAAAGTATTTTATAAATTTTCACTGAAGCAAAATAATTGATAATCTAATAGAGTCAAGTAAATTACTAAAAGGACAACAATAACAAAAAAAAAAGAAGAACACAAATTAATTGAAGGCAACTTATATTTAAAAAGAAAGCAATCAAAAAACAAAAACAAAAAAAAAATAATAAATCTCTTCTATGTAAATTCTATGTTTTTTAATTAAATACAAAAGGATTGGATTATTGGCAGAAGACTAAATAATCTTTAGAACTCAGTTGTTCCAGTTGTTACAGGCGGAGGAAAGAAAGAAAATTGATAATGGTGGTATGTTAGTGGCCTTACAGAGAGTGGAAAATGTGAGAATATTTTCGTTTTGTTTGCGGATAATTGGAAGTTTGCTGGTAGTTTGTGTGGAGTATTTCTTTAAGACTTATTTTATTTATATTAACCAAATAGTTTAATTTTATTTAATTATCATTATTATTTTTTTTTAACTACTTAATAAGTGAACTAAATTTTTTTATCACGTTGCGTACATACGTTCATGTATAACACAGAGTTATTTACATATGTATTCCTTTAAAAACCCCAATGTTTTTTTTTTCTTTTAAGAAAAAAATATCCACTGTATGTACCAAGTTTGCTTATGTACATATATTTATATATAAGGTGTAGTAAAAAGAAATTTATTACTTTTCAATTCTATCATGATTTTGTCATAGAAAGAGCATCATTGACAATTATGTGATTGCTATCTAGACATTTCCTGCACAGAAATAAAAACAAATCGATATTAGCAATCGGTCGATATGATGGAGGACATACATACATACATACATAATTGGCCATTACAACCCTTTAGTCAGGATTACGGCCTAGCTTCTCATGATGGAGAACCGCATGTGTAAAAAAAGTCTCTCAAATCTGTCAATCAAGCTGTAATTCTCGACACAGTACTTTGTCACGCGGAGGTAGAACTACAATTATAACCTACAACAGCTTCGGAATCATATCGGAGATATTCTGATCCAATACCATAAGCAACATGAATTTCTGAATCTTAATCCAACGAGATATCCATACTGAAGCAACAAAAATAATCGTGTCATTGAAGTGTACAATAATAATCAGGAATTCTAACTCTGCATGTTGCTCTGGAAACGAACCATCTGAAGGAAGCATTCGCCCAGTCCATTTTGTTTTTCATCACTACACGATAAGGCACTTTTAAGTGGAAAAGTTGTTGTCCAAAATTGTGCAATTATATTGTAAAAGTGGGTTCGTTCTAATTATAATACATTATAAATAATGCATTTCTTTTTACTACATCTTATACATAAATTTATTCATAGTAGGTGTCTAGCTTTAGAGTTTAGCTTTTCGAAATTCCAAAATTTAATTTCAAATTCTTTAATCTATTACAAATGCAATTGACGTAGTCATTTTGAAAAATATTTCTAAAAGACTCTACCTCAGTCTCATTAAATCTGGTGAACTCGGTTGCCAGATAGTTTCAGAATTGCCGTATTGGAGCACCAGCTGCTATTGGACTAAACCAGATCGTCTAACAATCCGAGCAATTCAAACTTCTGTTTACAAATTAATGTGGATTTTCTAATACCAAGTATCATCTAAGGCTTAAGAGCAGCTTAATATACGAAAGTTTTGTCCTGTAATAGGTCAATTGCTGCGCGAACGCTGCCCACTTGACAAATTGCTGTATTATTCTTTATAACTGCTATATTTTCAGTTGAATGACCGAGCCCATCAACTGGAGACTTATGTTTCCAGGCACGCTTTTCTTTCAAAGCAGTTTTCAAGACATGCTTAAGTAAAAAAATGTTGGAAGAAGCGATATTTATTTTATCATTTCTTTTGCTAAAGTTTCAAAGAAACAACACGTTGACGTATTATTCGAAAGAATTAGAACCTTGCAAAAAAAAACCCCCCATATTCAATTAGATTTTCGTTAATTGCCGCCCATAACCTTAAATTAATATTTATTTTATAAAAATAGAGAATGGAATTAAATTGGTGTTGAAAATAAGAACTTTTTATTAAACATTTTTTTTTTCTTTTTCTATATTTAATAATATAGAACATTGTCGACAATTTCAAAACAGCATTTTATTTTAATTTCAGTATAAAAAAAAACTATCACTTCGCCCATGAAAGCGAAACTTCACACCTGTTGTAGTAGCTGTAGTAGAGGATTCCTTCACCTCTCCCCAAAAATAAATATAAAAAAATAAAATAAAAAATAAAAACAAAAATCTAGACAGAATAGATTGTAAAAGCGAAGCTATGTTTCGATTTATTTAAATTGTTATTGTTATTTTAGATCCATTAAATTTACCACCTAGACGTGAACAATGTTTACGCAAGGCTAAAACAAATAGTATTGCAGTTATGGGCAATACAACCACAGCTGTTGCAACTGAGGATGCCATGGCAGAACCTGATGAATTTGCAGACTCGGATACAGATCCTGTTTGGACACCACAAGAAGAAGATGTAAGTAAGATTATTTTAAGACTATAGAAAAACCAAAAACCAAACCAAAAACAATTTGTTCACATCAAAATTGTTTGATTTCAAAACTACAACAAAACAAAACAAACAAACAAACAAAAAACTAAAATTTAATCAAATAAAGAGCGAAGATAGCAAAGGGTTTAAGCGTAAAATAGCAAGACGTACTAAAAGTTCACCACGTAAACATTTTAATCAGCAAACAACACCACCACAACAGCAACAACAACAACCACAACAGCCTACACAACAACAACAGCAGCAGCAGTCACAACAACAGGTGCAGCAACAGCAGCAACAACTTCAACCCCAACAACAGCAACCTCAACAGCAACAACAACAACAACAGCAACAGCAATCGAATGCAATCGTAAACAATGATGGTTATACACTAAACCATGAGATTGCTAGCACATCGACGAGTTACACAAATTCATCAGGCGCTGGCGCCGCTTCCGATAATTTTAAGGTAACGTATTAATTAGCCGTTTGAACTGTCATAATTACACAAACTAATGAACAAAATTTCCATATTTTTCTTTTTTCAGACCGGTGACTTTATAGTTTTACGTTCAGATTTAGTTAATGATTGGCCCACCATTTGGCAAGTAGATTCAAAATGTATTTTACAAAAATACGAACCATTCTATCAAAATGGCAAAATGTTTTATCGCAATATGTCCAAGGTAATTATTTTATTCTCTTATTTGCTTTTCGTTTAATATTCTTTATACATACTATTTTTAATTCCATTCGATTTTTAGTATGCTTCCTGGAATTTGGAAACAAAGAAACTTTATTTAAAAGCCCCCGTACGTATACAAGTACAGTCTCATACGGAAACAATTGTTGAATTTCTACGTTCCGAACTATTAGCCGATGATACGGAACAGTTTATTGAGAAAATTATGGAAGAATATCTCTCCTATCGTGATCATTTCGAAATTTATATACAGACAATGATATCACAAGTTTTAGATCCCAGTTTCTTTTCGGAAATTACCCGCGAGAAAGGTATGTAATGTCTTGAATATTGGCCAACTTTAAATTAATTTAAAGCCTTTTCAGATGAATACTTTTTGGGCAGTGTACGTGCTATCGACACTATAATGGATACTTGTAAACGTAAACTATTATCCATAACACCCTGGACACGCAGTATAATAGCATCAATAGAAACCTGGCCCAAATGTCATGTGTTCACCGAATGGGGTCAGAATAATTTAACGCAAAAGAATTGTGCCGGCTGTCATCAGCCAGGCATATCAGTGCGTTTTCTTTTATTCGGTCATACCTATAATTCGAATACTATGCAGTCAATACCCACAGATGCGCGTATTACTTATGAAAAGGTTGAAATTGTTATTTAATTTGTAATTTTATAAGAATTTTTATATTATTTTTTTTTGTGGAATTTTTTAGGACATTTTACTTTGTCGCATTTGTGCTGCTCGTGCTGATATCTTTCATAAAATTGCCCATGAGAAATACAATTTATATATAAATTGTTCTCGACGCGTTACAGAGCTGCAACAAGAGAATCCTAGCAAAACATCAACTGAGATTTTAAATGATTTGCTGGCCGAACATAATTGGATCGATGAGGTAAGCAGTAGAAAATAATTATTCATGATTTCTATTTGTTTAATATGTGTATTAAAAAACTTTCAATGAAGAGACAAGATAATTCAATTACATAATTAATTATTTTTAAATTTAATTGTTTTTTTTTTTAGCTTTTCCGCAATATGCGCAATTCGTGGGCCGAAGTTGAAAGTCTTGAAAGACAAAAACGCTTCAGAGAAGTTTCGCAATAGGCTGGCTAAATGATAAATAATAATAATAAATAATACAACACATACTCACAATGGTCGTGTGTGGATTATGCTACATATTCCTTGCAATATACAAATAATAATTATAATAATGAATGAATGAATGAAAACCAATGGAGGAGACGTAAAAACAAAACTATTCAAAGATAAGTTTTATTTAATTATATATACATACATACAAAAACAAAAAGATAAATAATAATAAAAAATCTATATACATAAATAAGAGAAATAAGAGAATATACTAAATATATATAATTTAAAAACAAAAACAAAAAAAAGAACTAGGAATACAAGCAAATTAGTTTTGCTAAATAATTTAAAATAAGGATATGAAAAGAAAAAGAACAGATGAAAATTACACACAATAAACAATAAACAAATTAACAGTTAAAGAAAACTACTTTACAGAATAGTAATAGTAATAATAATATAAATAAAGAAAAATTAAACAAACTAATAACTAATACTAATAATAACAATAATAATATAATTATAATTATAATAATTAATATTAACATTAATTTAGTATGCAAAAATTTTAAATTTTTGTTTTGTCTTAAATTAACTAATTTAAATTTAAAATGAAAGAAAAAAGGATAAAAGAAAGAAGGAATCATTTTTTTAATAATACTTAATGTGTAGTCTATATTACATTTACTTGAATTTACAATTAATTTACATACACAGAATTTATATATACGAACATGGTTAGGAACACAACAGCAACCACAAACCCCAGCTAACAGCTAACAATTTACATTTCTTTTAATTGTTGAACAAAAAGAAAAAATAATTATAATACGTTTTTTTTTTTTAATTTTGAGTTTAATATTTTTTTTTTATTTTAATTGTATAAAGTTAGGTTTTCTAAACTAAATATTATAATGAATAAAAATAATTAATAATAAGTACTACACATACTACTACAATATGAATTTTTTTTATAAAAAAAAAGAAAAAATTTAAATAAAAACATTTATATAAAACACAAACAATTACATACGGCAACACATTTGAAAACAAACAAAAAACCACAGAAAAAACATTTAAAATTGTAAAAAAAATATTATTTACGAAAACATTTATGTACTACACCTCTACACAATGGCTTAATGTTATAATGCTATAAGCTTGGAAAGCAAAATTTTACATTTTATAACGTTTGTTCGAAAATCATTTCCTTCTATTCCTTCTATCGATATTATCTTCTAAACGTGCTAGAGCACTGCGACCATACGATCTATTGTAGATCCTTCAGTCTTTATAGAGTATACCCCTGTTTTGTTCTGAACAAGTATTTTTTAAGGCTGCAGAGCGCGGTCAGAGGTCTTTCACTGATTAGGGAGCAGTCGGATACCACAGCGTGTATTCTGTAGTAGAATCAGCCTTTCTCAACTCTCAAATATTGTATATTATTAGAATTTCTCATTCTCGTTAAGTGCTACAAATTCTCAGTTAGTTATCCCCTGTGACGAGAAGTCAGGAACCAGGATTATCTTTAATACAGCCATATATATATAAATATATTCAATCTCGCTCCTATTAGGAGTATACGGCCTCAACAAATGATGTCCAGTTCTGTCTATTCATTGCAATATTCTTAGCTTTATTCCGCCCTTGCAACTACTTTAAAGACTTGTCTTCTCCATGTATGAGAGAACATATCTCTTAAGTGTTTAGATTGTGGATTGCAAACTTTTGCATTTGGCCATATCATCGGGGGATTTCCTCAGTTAGTTATCCCCTGTGACGAGAAGTCAGGAACCAGGATTCTCTTTAATACAGCCATATATATATAAATATATTCAATCTCGCTCCTATTAGGAGTATACGGCCTCAACTACTTTAAAAACTTGTCTACTCCATGTATGAGAGAACATATCTCTTAAGTGTTAGATTGTGGATTGCAAACTTTTGCATTTGGCAATATTGTCGGGGGATTTCCTTTTCGATTTTTTCTGATTTCCCGCTCTATTGACATTTGATCACTCTGTGCAGGATGGGCATCATTTATGATTGTGTGAGTTGTTATGGATTAGATTTTCTCCTATCCAGAAGCTTTGCTTTACAGATTTCTGCCCAGGACGGAAAGTTATGTATCAAGTTCTAATATCTGTCGAAAGATACACAAGTTAGAAGAAGGAAAAGCAAGTGATTGCCTATGGACGATAAATTTAATTTGCTACAATTGCATTATGGAACTAGAAAAATCTGATGTAAATCTAATTCTAAATCGAGGAAGGGATTTTATACTTCGATGGTGATGGATGGGATATTTGAGTACCTTTATTATTGGTGTACGCTTATAGTGTTTTGAATCTAGGCTTCAATAACAAATATTTATTAATTTTTTTTTAATTTGTTATCAGTTTATTATGTTTTTATATATAGCAGTGTAAGCTTCCAAATTGTAACATTATAAGTTTTAAGCCACTCACCTAATTACTTTACATTTATCATTTATAAAATGAAAACATTTATATACTATATACCCTCCACTACTACACTCCAACAACAACACAGCAACAGTTTTTCAATAATATTTATTCATATTATCATTTAATATCATTGATTTTCTTTCAATTTCCTTCTCTAATGAGCTGAAAACACAAGGGCAATCAATTATTGAAGGATTGTAAATATGAAAACAAAAAAAAAAAAAAAAAAAAAAAAAAAAAAAAAAAAAAAAACTTATCCTATAACCTGTAGATTGTAGAATTATGAACACAATCATTTAATAATTTTAATTTTATTAGAAAAAAAAAAAAACAAAAGAAAGAGTTTTAATTTGTATAGATTACAGTGTTTTCAGTTTTAATATTTTTTCTAATGAACTTTGGCGTGCTACATTTATTTTTATTGTTTTATTAAGAATATTATTAATTTTGTTTTTTTACAATAATGATTATTAATATTTGTGTTTTTTGTAATTTATTTATAGTGAAGTGAATTCTATAAATATATAGTATATATATTTATATATATATATATATTAAAAATATACTTTAATTATAATAATAATAATAAAAACAAAAGAAGAAACAAAACAACAAAATATACACACACATTATGGCTAATTTTGTAATACTTATATTGTATAATCACATTTGACAACGTCTCTTAAACTAGTACTCTCCCGATTTCCTTCAAAAATAACCCAGCATTTCGTACTTTTCCAAATCTCTAACAATGCCACACATTCGTCTCTTGAATATGGGTAAAGTGCGCTCACTTAATAAATCATATTCTTCCAGCAACTCTAAACGTTTACTTGTGGCATCTGCTGCTGCTGATCCTATGTCCTTGCTGTCATTTGTTAATACATTCTCTTCATTATCGGAATTCTCAGATGAGGATATATCTCGTATAGCACTGGCCGCTTCTTCTAAATCGGGCAATTCACTGGTGTTCGATATAAAGAATGGTATGGAGAATGCTGCCATGCAAAAGCCGTAGATACCAAAGTCCTTTAACTGTTGTAGAAATATTGTTTTTGGATAAATCTCTTCTATATTATGGCCATACATTTCCACTTGCTGTGTTAAAGTTTGATGATAGATATCCATGAATTCCATAAAATGTTTACTGCGTAAGTCTCTTTCCGTGCAAGAGTACAAATAACGCACTAAATCAAGTACAGGAGTAGCATAACGGGATAATTGAAAATCAATTAATTTGGCAGCAACCGCTTGGTTTTCGGACTGAAAATAATAAAATAAGAAATATTGATTTAAAAAAGCAATTTTAATATATCGAAATTAGGAAAAACTATTAATTCTCTAAATAAAAAAGGAACTTTTGCTGTAATCCACTTATCACGAACAAATCTTCAATAGGGAATTGATTTATTTCTGCCCTTAATTCTCACACACATAAGATAAGAACAGATAAGATATGAGAGGGTTTCAGCTTCGTTAAATCAAAGCCCACTTATATATACACATGAAGCTATAACTCAGAACTGATTCACAAGTTCTAATTAACCGGTCTTGATAATCAGTATTAGAGCTACGCATTTAAAGCATGGCTCCTTTGGAATCAAGCTGAAAGCCAGACAAAGTTGAATGAATTTAGTAATCAGTCCGTACGAAATAACGATGCCATAAAAAAGAAAGAAGTCAAACTAGAGGTGGACATTGGCAAATGAAGTGAATAATTTACTCAACCGACATTGAAAAATACTCTCTCCTTCGTCAGCCGATCTAAAACGTCTGCAGAAATAATTTGAGGATAAGCAAAGTCTCCGCATTTCTACCCATTAAACAATGATCCGGAAGAGTAGCTACAGTAGTAGAGATGTCCCAAGGGTCTAGCTTGAGTATATGATTAATACGCTTTCCAGATGAATCCAGCAATAAAGCAAAATTGAAATTAATAAAAAAAGTTTCTGCAATGCATGCTCTTACTATTGGCCATCTGGAAAGAGGACCACTTAAATGGTGAGTGACAAACTCTTTTAATTTTTTTCTATGCAAATATAAACTTTATCTCACAAGCAGATGGATATCTTTTTCAAGTGTCTATGTATGTTAAGCTAATTTTTTTTTGTAATGCAGTAGTACACAGTGTCCCAACAATTTAAATAGTCAACAATTCTTATGCAGAAACTCTATAATTTCTTTGGCGCATTAAAAAGTTATGATTTTAACTTCAAACTCTACTTACATTGTATTTATAAAGTATATTATTATTCCAGAAATCACCATGACATATCACAGCATACGGTGCTAACTGTTTGCCATCAACACACTTCAGGCATATCTCTTTAAAATGTTGCTCCAAATATTTCAAAGCTTGAATTTGTTTTAGCGAAGGTTTTTTTACATCTTGTTCCAGCATAAGACGTGTACGTTTTATATATTTTTTACCAAATTCCACAGTTAATGGTTCCATATCCATGGTAAATAGATTATCCGACATTTGCTGAACTAATGATTTAAAAACTTCGGGTTTTCGTTTTTGTAAAATAAAAGACATGGCATGCAATTTGGCTACTGAACGAAAAGTGGCACATACTAAATCATAGGTGGGCATATTGGTGCGTAAATTTTGTTTATAATCTTTTAAGTTTAAATCTTCAACTATAATGAATTCATCTTCCTCAGCTAGGCTGGCATATACTATCTCAGGTACAATATCAAAGGCACAATTATTTTCAAAATCATTTATAGAAATATCGCAGTGTTTTAAATTTTTTAATTCCAAAACTCTTTCCTGCTCAATATTATAGAATTCAGGGAATACTTGCTGATACATAAACACTTCACGCGTGTACAAATCCACTATACGGCTATGGGCACGAAATGCAGGATTTTTTGGTGAAATTTTTAAAATATTCTGTAGAACGTTTTGTTTCTTATTAGACTGGTGCTCTACGGTTGTATCTTTTAAACACACTCGCAATATAAAACCATAACAATTCTCACCCACACCCGATACCGGCTGGGCGTTTATTTCATAAACATTGATGCTTTGCTGTAAAGCCAATTGTTTATAGGTTTCGTAAATTTTTGGTGAAAATTTTGTTAAAATTTCACTATTACCCGTTATGGTAACGGATGTATTGCTATTTGCTTTATTGACGTTGTTATTATTAGAATCAGCCATAATGTTATCTATCACTTGTTTAGCGTATAACTTGAATTAGAAATTTTTGTTAACGTATTAATGTTACCGGCTCGACGCTTTCTAGCAAACTGTTGAGTTTTGCGCTTTTATACTCACGTATTTATAGTGTTTTTCTTTTTTTATAGTTTTACGCTACTCTTTATGTATGAGTAGGGGGAGCGTACGTATAAACGTTCAAAATAAAAAGCTTATCACGTTTTTTGTTTAGCCATCCATCTCTAGAATGCTCAATAATCTCACCGGTTTTTTTAAACTAGACGCTCTATGAGCAGTTTTTTGTTTTTATTTAAACAATTATAAGAGCTTGTATTTTATTTAACATATGTAGAAAGAAATTATAAATTGGGGTTTTTAGATATCTAATGCGCTATTTTGATTGGAGTGCAATTGACATTATAAATCACGTAATATTGTCAATTAATTTGTATTTTTTATTGAATTTAAATAACAATTCAAATATTTGAAAAGATTTTTACATGTTTTTCCCCTATAATTAAGGCGAAAGGGGATAAATTTGAAAAATTTTATTTATTTCCAGGGATATTCAATAACTTTCATATCCTATTTGTAATACTACCTCTCTAACTTCATAAAATAGCCAAAAACTGTATACTGTACCTTTTTATTATTGCTAAATAAAATGTTGTGATATTTTTTGAACGACAAGACTACCCAATGTTAAGTTTTCTAATACATTCGAGATTCTTTCCTTTTTTCTCGGAGAGCAGCCTCTGTATAAGTTATTTCCTGAAAGCTTCATACTCCTAGCTATATATCTAATCAAGCAGTGCCATCTTCCAATTTTTGTCCGATTTCAGCACACTATTGTGATCCTGTTAGAGGCCATTAAGATTTCGAAAACCTATAAGTAGTGATAGTTAGCCACTGCCTTATGATGAAACTGTTGAAAGCTATAGTTGCTGCGATTAATTCGAAAGTATAGGAAACCTTTAATCAGACCATATAGTAAAACCAGAAGATAATACCTATCGTTACAGTCCATATGAATTAATTGAAGGCAGTAAGATGATGGTATTAGTGTTCTTAAACCGGAATACGGAGAAATCTGTTGAATCTATTACAAAGTTTGTTATATAGAAGCTCTACTCAATTCTAAAAGATCTCAGAACGTTTCCGGGGGATCAAACTCTCTCCACATCTGTTTATTTCGTCTTTAAATTATCTTCTCTCTTGAGGATTCTAACTTATTGCGTTTTTGTTAAGCTCATCGATTGCCTTCTAAGATTAGGACCAATCCAGTGCCATTTTCACCTCTTATCGAATCGATATGGGTTCTTTTATACATCATTAGTACCAGTATTCCATGTTTTGCAATCGTATGATATTTCAAATTTTGTGAAAAGTTGGTTATGAGTCTTGTTTCCTTTTAATACACAATGAAACCCAACACCAAAATAGGTAAATCACTTATTTGTTGTGTGATAAATTTATTTAATGGTTTTCAAAACATTTAGGTAAACTCCAATGGCAGTTTTTACGCTGATAATGCATTTTTTTCACCTTGGCATCGAAAATAAGTTATTGAACTTGCATTACATTAATCAAACGAGTGATGTTTTCTTTTTTTTGTTTTTGTTTTTGGCGTCAGTTAACCACAAAAAAATAAGCTTTTCTAAGAACAGTCATTAATTGGTACTATAAATAGTTCTAATGAATATTAGCGATTGTCTAATATAAAAATGACAAGAGCATTTAAGCCAATTATTAAATAGTTTTTCTTTTATTTTTTTGCAATGCACAGGTCATTGAACCTCACTCTTTAAGCAAATTTATTTGATTTATTCACCACAGGAAAAAAGTGCAATTACGTTCGATGATTGGCAACTCTTACATCCTCCCCCTAAATTGTTTTAGGAAAAAAGGTAAACAAACATTAAATTTTCAAACGGTTCTAAGTGTTGTTGCCTCCATATGCAAGTACATGTGCGCATAACAAGAGTAAGTAAGCTTTTGGTTATGCTCTTTAGCTCTGTTGTTATAGTAATAGTGCATTAGTTTTGCATGTGTAAGTGCGAGAGTAAGAGCTTCAATAAATGAATAAGCAATTTTGAATTTTAGTTTTTTTTTCATGTTTAATAATGATATTCAGCAACAAATTTATTCTGTTTCTATTTTGTTTTTATCTGCAGCCATATTGAACGCATTTTTTGTTTCTTTTGTTTTTTTTTTTAAATGTTCAGTCCGATCGTTATGTTTAGAATGTTGTCCTTGGTTAAGTGCATTGACCGTGGTTTTTTATTGTTGTTGTTGTTATTTTCCTCTGTTTCTTGTGATTTTTGCTATGCCACGTGTAGTTCGATAAGCTTTTTTTGTTGTTAGATTTTGTTTTGCTCAATTGCATTTTTGTATTGGTGTTGTGTTGTATTGTGTAGTGTAGTGGAGTTATCTTTCTAAACATTTAGAATTGGCGCTAAAATAAACGAAAGCTTGACGATGTTTTCAGATTGTAGAGCATGTATTAGAACATGGGGTTGCATAAAAAAGCTTTTGAAATTCAGTATGCCCTTGAAAGCGTGTAATGACTCTTTCTAATGTTCTTTATATTGTGTTTTTTTCGGATTTTTGTTTGTTATCGAAGTGTTGTTTTTATAGATTCTACAAATTAGAAGTTTACGTTCGTGTGTGCTGCATAATAATGACCGTGACAATGACAACGACATTTTGTGAGAATCGTTATAATGCAAAAATATTTTATAGTGAAAAATTATTAAAGTACTATTTTTGTTTCTACAAAACATCTACATTTGCTGGGACTGCTGTTTTATTTTCAAGTCTTCTCAGGTAAGTCTGCACTATTTTATCTCTTATCGTGTGTTTCTATGTATATAGTTGTTCTTCGGTTGACCATAGCTTCCTAAACCATTAAGTTTCCACTCCAGCGTCATGTTGAATTGGCCGAAAGGTTGACAAGGTGGCACGATACGATTAAAAACTTTGTCTGACAAGCCTACATCCCGTGTTATTATGCTACCAAAATAACAAACGTGGTACACTTCGTGGAGTTGAATGTGTCGTATACAGAAAACTGTGTTGCAACGTTTTGACGCGATTCTTACGTCAGCATTTTAAATTTGTTCATCATATCAAACTGACTATGTGTTAGAAGGCCTATGCCCTCTTCATAATTGGGATCACTTAGGCGGTTGCACTTCTTACAACAGTGTCTAAAAAGTACGTTAAATCAATAAAATGAATACTTGTCACAACAAAAACCTTATGTTTAAGAATTCTGATGAGGTATGTGACAATATGCGTTGCGCTATTAATCCTTCTTAAACCTCTATCTCTCAAATTTTAGAGAGGAAAATTTGCATAATTATAAAGTGAAGGATGTTTATATTGTCCAAACAGGATTTTTATTCTATAAATTTGGATTGTTCGCAAAGAAATTAAAACAAGTCTACTACTATTGATTATATTTGCAATCATTTGGTTTATCGTGCTTAGGAAAGTCATCTCCATCCAATTTCTGCATTCTTTATGTTGTTGATTAATTCCTCTTTTATTCCTTCATAAGTTTTATTATTGCCCCATACCTCCTTTTTCATATTTTGTTCGGATAATCTGCTTTTAGCAGCTCTAAGTTAATATTGTCTGACGCGGAAGCATTTTTCCTTTCGTGGCGAACAACATTCGCTGTAAATAATCCTTTTCGGTATACCTGGAATAATTACTGAAACTTGAGATGTGTGCATGGCCGTTGGCAAAATGTCGGTGTGGTGGTATAACAAGATACCGTGCTGCCCTTTTCTGATGATCTTATGACATCACCGTTATAGTTACATACATAATGGCCAATTAACCAACCATTCAGTCAGGATTACGGCCTAGCTTCTCAACACCACTCATGTTGTGTGCGTTAATTTTATACATCAGTGGGCGGGACCTACAGTTTAAAGTCGACTCCGAACGACAGATTTTTTGAGAAACTTTTCATGGCAATTTTTACTCTCAGAGTTTTTGCCAGAAATCTGCTGAGAGAAAGCTACTTAATAAAAATCCTCTATTGATTAAACATCTTAATGCATAATTTAAAAATATAACAGCACAGTTCTTGAAATTTCCCATATTTATTAAAATAATATCCTGTCATGCAGTATAAAGTGTTGACATGCAATTACACTTTAAAAAAAATCTCTCTTTCAACAATTTCTAACGGCAATTCAAATTGCCGTACAAAAGAGTTCATTCAACTTTTTTTTGGGAATAAAAATATAAACGCTTTATAAAATTAATCACGTACGCTTTTTTTTTGTTATCAAAATGACACTTTCACTTATTTTTTAAATAAATTTTTGGAGTTTTTTCTTTACTTTTTTGTTTCGTCTTCTTTGTAGCTTTTTACTTTGTTAAGCCTCTTTAAAAGCGTTACATAAGTCCCAAGGTTTATCAAAAATTCATTGAACTTCTGTTTCTTTTTCTTATTTCTTTCGTTTTTTTTTCGTTTCTCTTACTGGCCATAACTTTCAGTAGGTCTTTTGGTTAGTTGGTCAGAAATACAGCAATTTTTTATTAAACTCGGCTTACAAAAGTGGGTCAAAACTGTTTGCCGTTGTTTCTTTTTTTTTTAATATAATTTACTATTGTAGGTAAGTCAATGAACTTTTGTGTGAAATGTAAATTTTGTATTGTCGTCATTTCCAAATTAACGTATTTTTTTTGAAATACGGGTTTGATCTTTTTTCTATTCAAATTTTTATTGATTTAAGATAAAATGGTATTTCTATTAAAAACCTGAATTTTATAAATCTATTACGAACTACAAAATCGTTTATTTTTGGAACACATACATAATATGTATATATTATATACAGTTCATATAGATTTTGTACAAGCTTTCATATTTACTCTAGAGAGAATGCATTTGATTGTCTTTGGAACTAATGGGAATTCCACTAAAAATTTATTTTATAATTAGAAGTGCCACTGGTGTCAAGCATTGTTTACCGTGGTCTTGGACTGGGTGCATTAAGTTTTAAATACACAAAATAAAGATATCAAGTGGGGATTATGTAGGCAATATCGTTCTTCGAAGGATTGCGAAAACTCTTTTCAAATTATGAACTATTATTTGCGAAGAGATTGTTTACTCATTAAAAAAGAAGACAAGAAAAGGTAAACATTTAAACTTGGGATTAAACAGAGTCCTAAATTTAATGGGATATCCTTCTATAGCTGGAAATAAGGGAATCTAACCCTTTTTCTGGAGCAAAATTTAATTTTTTCAAACTATACCTAATTTTATTGATAAATACCGATATGATTGGCATTTCAAAAATAGTGTGACACACTTAGATAAGAAAACTTGATTACAATTGTTCTGTGTTTTTGCGTTACTATTAAAGGGTCATTGACTTCTAACGTTAGTTGCAAAATCGGCAGTACTTATCGAAAAAAAAACCAATTCGTTTGATTTAATTATTGCGGTAATGATAGTTATAATATTTTAATTATTTATAACAGTAAAGAGTTCATTGTACTCTAATTATTGTTTTTTTCTGGAAAACCGAAAAAAAGATAATGACAGACTTTTCATTATTGGAATATCTTTATCGAATGTAATTCGAAATAGTATCCATTGGGACTTAATGGAAAAACACAAGAAAATGCAGAAATTTTTAAAAATCTTAATCACCTGATAATATTGGGAATTCTATGTACTTTTACCATAGAGATAACCTCACCGCCAAGAGTGGCTTATGTTACAACTCCACGTCAGGATTGAATTATGGCAAGCCAAAAGAAGTAATGAAAAAGTCTGTAAGCGGTGTGAAAGGAGCAACGTTGATGTAAATTCAACTAAAAATTAGGTTGTACACATATGAGTGAGAAGGATGAATCTGGATCAAAGATGAATCTACAACCACGTTAGGACCTACTACAGTATACCAATAAAGGCCGTGACTGACTATCAGATTAAGTCGTTCAACCTGTTAAAAATTAAATGTCTGTTCAAAAAGTACGATAGTGAGTACTAAAAAGTGTAAGTGTGTGACAGAAATTTTGTGAGAAAAATTTTATAAAATAATATTTTCTGTGTGATCAGAATTGTTTTTGGAACAGCTGTACAAAAAAATTGCTAGTCATTTTGTCGTATTGTATCTGTTTATCGTGTAATAATATTATATAATTTTGATGAACTTGAAAAAAACCAGTGGCAAGGAATCGTTCCGATTTTCTTAAAGTTGAACAGACATCCATCAGATTTTTTTTGACATAATAGAACAGCTTTGTGGGATAGTCAGTCACGGCTTTAACCTGGAACTGAAACAGAGCCAAAAGTAATAAGGAGACAGGGGGTATCTGGATATGGCTTTAAGAACCAAATAGGAATAAGAATAATTTTAATTGTTTTTCTTTTATAATTTTTTTTTCTCAATTCTTTAAATTTAGTTTTTGTTTGTAGTTTGTAAATAATTTTATAAAAAATTCTCAGATATGGCAACTTCTTATTAAAATTATGTTACTATTTTACACTACATATCTCACACAAAGAAGAAGCAGCAAATAAACAAAGCTTATGGAAAAAAACAAAGAAGCAATTTGTGTGAAAAAATATTTTTTTTAGAAACAAAGCAATAAATAATAATATAATTTAAGAAATAATTTAAAAAAATATATAAATTAGACATATACAATGTCTAACAGTAATACAGATACAGGCGATACTATAATTTCGAATGAAATGAATCAAAGTCTGAACGAAACCTCTCTACCCACCATCAGCACGTCTACTGAGCCACCAGTAACACCCAAAGGTAAAATAAATATTTGCAATATTGAGCCCATCGAGTGTGTTACTTTAATAAGCGATGATTCCGATACGGAACCGTCGCCGAAACGTAAAACAGGTGCTAGCAGTAGCTCACATTTAAATAGTAGTGCAACGAAAAAGTATACTGGGGATGAGGATTCCAACGACGCTCAAAGGACTGCCGAAGAAAGGCGTACTAGCAGACGCATTAAGCCCCGTGTGGATTATACGAACAAGCAGAATAGTAATGCCAATACAGACGAGAAACCTTCTACGCCTTCGGGTCACTTGGGTAACGCCTTGCCCACATCATCTAGCAAAAGTGAAACGAAAAATAAAAAACCAGATAGCACCAAAAGTCCTTTTGCCAAAGATATAACAGATCCCCGGGAAGCAGCTGCGGCCGCTGCCGAAGCATATAAAGAGATTTTAACAGGTTTAGAAGGTGCTGCATTCCAGTCCAGACTGCCATTTGATAAAATGACCTCCAATGAGGCAGCTTGTTTTCCTGATATTACCAAAACGGGCCTAGTAGCCCAAAGAGTATTCCTTAATATACGCAATCGTCTTTTGCAAATGTGGATAGAGAATCCCAAGCAGCAACTTATATTGGAAAATGCCATCAAAGATATGGAACCTCCCTTTGATAGTGATCCTAATCTAGTTAAGCGAATACATTCCTTTTTGGAACGCCATGGTTTTATTAATTTCGGCATATTCAAACGTTTACGCGCTATACCCTCGAAAAAACTTGGGAAAGTTATTGTTATTGGAGCGGGCATCTCAGGTTTAGCGGCCGCCCAACAGTTGCAACAATTTGGCATGGATGTTATTGTTTTAGAGGCTAGAGACCGTGTTGGTGGACGCATAGCTACCTTTCGCAAGAACAATTATATAGCGGATTTGGGTGCCATGGTGGTTACAGGTGTTTGGGGTAATCCCATGACCATTTTGAGCAAACAAGTAGGCATGGAAATGGTTCCTATACGACAGGCTTGTCCTTTATACGGTGCAGGCGGTAAGCCAGTACCAAAACATAAGGATGACATGGTTGAAAGAGAATTTAATCGTTTATTAGAGTCAGCCAGCTATCTTTCACACCAGTTGGATTTCAATTATGCTGGTAATAATCCGGTTTCCTTAGGCCAGGCTTTGGAATGGATTATAAAATTACAGGAAAAGTCGGTCAAGGAAAAACAAGTACAACACCTAACTCATGTCTGCGAGGCCCAAAAAGCCATTATAGAAAATCAAACAAAAATTTCTGAAGTACTGGCCCGTATAAAACATTTAAAACAATTGCACGGAAAACTAATGCGCACGCGTCCCACACGCAGTGGTGAAGGCGACAGCAACTATATAGAGCACGAATTTGAAATACGTTCCACCTACTATGAATGGTCAAAGGCAAGCAAATTATATGAGGAATTGCAGAAGGAGGAGGAGGTACTGCAAACTAAACTAAAAGAATTGGAAGCCAACCCACCTAGGTGAGAAGAAAGAATCGATACATCGATTTGGTACAGATAAAGAAAATGTTTGTTTTTCCTTTTTAGTGATGTGTATTTATCTTCCAAGGATCGGCAGATTTTAGATTGGCATTTTGCTAATCTTGAATTTGCCAATGCTACGCCATTGAGCAATCTTTCGCTTAAACATTGGGACCAAGATGATGACTTTGAATTTATTGGCAATCATACCACCGTACGTAATGGTTATTCTTGTGTACCCATTGCCTTAACCGAAGGCTTGGATATACGCGTTAATACCGCTGTTAAAACCATTAAATATTTTCCCACGGGTGTGGAAATAGTGGCTGAAAATTTAAAAACTAACAATTCGTCGGTGACCTATAAAGCCGATTTAGTTTTATGTACCCTTACATTGGGCGTCTTAAAAATCGCCACCGCTAAAGTGCAATCTCAACAGGCCAATACGGTAAAGTTTGAGCCTCCCCTGCCGGATTGGAAACAGCAGGCCATACAACGTTTGGGTTTTGGCAATTTAAATAAAGTGGTGCTGTGTTTTGATCGTATATTTTGGGATCCTAATACGAATTTATTTGGCCATGTGGGCAGCACCACGGCCAGTCGTGGTGAACTATTTCTATTTTGGAGTATATCCTCATCACCAGTTCTTTTGGCTTTGGTCGCTGGTCAGTCGGCTGCTATAATGGAAAATGTTTCAGATGATGTTATAGTGGGTAGATGTATAGCAGTTTTGAAAGGCATATTTGGCAATGGTTCTGTGCCGCAGCCTAAAGAAACGGTTGTAACGCGTTGGCGTGCTGATCCTTGGGCTAGAGGTTCTTATAGTTTTGTTTCGGTGGGTTCTTCGGGCAGTGATTATGATCTATTGGCGGCCCCTGTTATACCACCAAATCTCAATAATCCTAATCCCAACCAGGAGCTAGATGAACTGCCACGACTTTTTTTTGCCGGCGAACATACCATACGCAATTATCCCGCTACGGTTCATGGTGCTTTCCTAAGTGGTTTACGTGAAGCTGGTAGAATAGCCGATTACTACTTGGGTTATCCTGAAGGTACACCATCGGACATTGGTTATTCGGTGGTCGAAGCTGCCAACACTGCCTCTGTGGGTGATACTGTGGATTTAGTAGATATTGCTCATTCCTCTGATTCATCCTCTAAGACTTCGGATGAAAAATCAAATCCTGCCGATTGCAACGAATGAGTTTTCCTTCCTTTTACTAGAAATTTTTATTTAAAAGATTAATTTTGCAATTTTATATGATTCTGTTGAATTTGTTATAATAGTTTTTAGTTAATATTTTTATTATTATATACTTACTATAACTAAATGCTATAGATTTTAATTAATTTATAGAAATTATTTTTAAACATTTGCAATTATATGTTTTTAAATTCTTGAGTTTTATTTATCCATTTCTAAATTTCTTTATTCTTTAAAGGGGATAGTTTATATGTGTTATTTTGAAAAGAAATTATTATTTTAAGACTCTGGAAACTCCCCTCATGTACATAGAATTTGTAACGAACGCAGGTTTCGCTGAATTTTAAAACTTTAGAAATAATGTTTTTTTTAAATTTGTACTCAAAACCAACTAAAAGCAGTATAATAAATACATAAATAGTTTTAATTTATAAACAGATTATTTTTAAAATATAATTGGAACTTGAAAAAGCGTAACAATTTTATATTTCTCAATTTCGAATTCAAAAATTATAATTTCGGTTATAAGCAGCTGATTTCTACGGTTTTCTAATAAGAAAAAAAATTGTGAAGAAAAACGAACGTTTCCATTAATCTGGCAGCCATTTATTTAAATTAAACCATTTACCAACACTACTTTAACTGCAAACATTTACAGTTTGACGTTTGTCATATTATTTTGAGTTTCATTGTGGATTTTTTGTTTTCTCTTTAAATTTTAATTTAAAATTTGTGTGTTTCTTCTTAATTTTTCATATTTTTTGTGATAATTTCAAAGTGTTATAAATATTTAGTGATTATTGTGGTTGAAATACTAATACTTCAAAGCCTAATAACAACATGGATAAATTGCGCAGAGTATTAAGCGGTGAGGATCGCACACCCGAAGAGGAAAGCAGCATAATGACACAGGTAAGCAATAAAATAGAAGCCATTTATCACAAGACTCCCTCTAATGATCTTCGTTAAAAAAGGGGAGTATTTATTATAAATAAATATGAGCTAATATACTAATTGAGATCTTACTACTACTACCGGCTTACAAAAGTTGAGAGGTTATAAAGCCCTAATACAATGAGTCAGTTGATAGATCTTGTTTAAAAATTGTAGCTGCCCCACAAGGGGAAACACCAGAATCTTCTAAGCAATGTATTGTATTACAATTTCATTGTAAAAATAGAAGCTTAAAAGCATGAGATTTTCAAGATCATGCAAAAACTAGAGTATTAATGATAATAGATTGTAACTATGTACTATAATATGTCTCACTTTATTTAAACCATTAAAAAAATTTTAATTCTAATGGAGGGGGATATAAATGTAAATCAAGTTAGATATTTCTTTACTCAAGTTCTTTATAAACAAATCTATAATTAGTCATTTTTAGGACTTAAAGAATTATCAATTCATTCACTTTTTAAATGAAGATCAATGATCTTTTAAAACATGATCATATCACCACATATTATATTACAACCAACAAAAAACAATTGGTTTTCAAAAGAAAACAAAATAAATCTGCATTCTATTATTCATTTATAAGATGTTATTTACCGCTTTATTTGATAACTTGTTGCCATTCGCTGACAAGCTCGGTGTGCCCCACCAGGATTACTACAGAGGCTACCATGATGTGGAGGAAACGAAATCGGTACAACACCTTTTATGCTAATGCCCTGTACTTCAGGACAGGCGTCATCAACATATGGGTGACAGAACGTTTGAAAATGGTAGCGGACGTGCCAAGAGGGCTTACCTTACATACATACATAATTGGTCATTACAACCCTTCAGTCAGGATTACGGCCTAGCTTCTCACAACACTCATGTTGTGTGCCTTAGTTTTAAACTTGAGTGGCGGGACCTACAGTTTAACGTCGACTCCGAACGACAGATTTTGAGAAACTTTTTCATGGCAGGTTTATTTACTCTCAGAGTTTTTGCCAGAAATCTGCTGAGAGGAAGTCGCCGAAGAAATATTTTTTTTTTAATTTTTCGTTTTGATGTCTGGCCTGGGGCTCGAACCCGGGCTTTTCGTCCAATAAGCGAACACACTACCTACTCGACTACGGGGACGAGGGCTTACCCTACCTTAGACTGGGTAAAGCAGTGGGCCATATGGCCGCCGAGTGAACTTGCCTGTGAACGGCAAGTTACCCGCTAAGCTTATTAACGTAGATTTTTGGACGACTTGTATAGCCATAATAGCACCTAGATTTAGAACAATGCAGAATTCGTAACATCATAAAGGAAATCATTCATATATCGCAAATTTAAGTTCTATCACACTTGATAGATGCCTAGGGTTTCATTTCAGTCCATCTCATTTTATTACAATACATCCTGTTCATACGTGTAGCCATCATGTTCAAGAGGTGCATTTGTAAGATCTCATACCCAATATCCTTCCACACTTTTAACTACAAATACAAACAGAAAATTTAATAACAGCTGCTGCTTTTATATTTCAGATCAATGACATGTCCACATTAAGTTGGTCCACTCGAATTAAAGGTTTTTGTATTTGTTTTGTTTTGGGCATAGTTCTATCGCTATTGGGCTCTATATTTTTATTTTTACATTTTGGCATTGTGGTGTTTGCGGTATTCTATACTCTGGGTAATGTTATATCCATGACAAGGTAATATTTTAAAGTTAAAAAATGTTCAAAGAAATGATTTTCTCATTAATATATTGTATAAAAAATTTATATTCCTAAAGTACTTGTTTCTTAATGGGTCCCGTAAACCAATTGAAAAAAATGTTTTCTGAGACGCGTTTAATTGCCACAAGTATTGTTATATTCTCCCTTATCATGACTTTAATAGCTGCCCTACTGGTATGTTTTTTTCTTTAGTGGTTAATGTTTTAATCATGTTTTCCTTTTCGGTTTTCATTATTTTTTATAATTTTTTTTTTTATTTTTTTTTGTTTTTGTTATTTTAGCTACATAAACCCGGTTTAACTTTAATTTTTATTATCATACAATCATTAGCTATGACTTGGTATTCTTTATCATACATACCCTATGCCAGAGATGCTGTTAAGAAGACCGTCTCCGCTTGTTTGGATGTTTAAGTTTTCTAAATTGTTTTTATTTCTTTTTTCTTTATTCTTATTTCTGTTGCCCATTTTAATACTTGTATAGTTTCTTTATTTATATGCGTTAATATTTATATTTACATTGATTTGTAATGCCATTATTAAGTTCTCTTTCGCATATTATTTACACAAATTCCGAAAAGTATTCTTTCGCTTATTATTGTCCACTTTTTTTCTTTTTAATATTAATATTCATAAATTTTTAACAGAAACTATACATTAGCTTCTGTATAACACTCTTACTGTATTTACAATTTAGATTTAATTTAATAATGATAATTAATATTAAAAGTTTAATATACAATATGAATATATTTTTTAATTGAATTAACAATCTTGAAAGGTTTTTTCGTTTTTCATTAACAAGAATATACAGTTAACAGGTGAGCCTGGGAACTAACCCTTCCATTCAATTGGCTTTCACCCACAGGTCTGATTTGGCAAAATCTCTCCTGAAAGGTGGCAACTAATTGAAGAAAGGCTCATCGAGTTTATGATGGCAGTAATACCCTCATATCCTCCATCAGATGGTCCAAAGGCATTAAGGTCGCGGACTGTGAAAACGAGTGAACTGCAAAGTTCCTAATGAAATCAGTGTAGCGCCTTAGTGAACTCTGGCCCGGTGCTCGATTGGACGTGATCCCCCAATCCGACCTCTCTCTGCACCCAATAGTGACGGTATGAATCCCGCCTACAATTAGGCAGGTGAATGGCGTACCCGAAATGATTGGGAAACAGAACGATGAATTGAGCACCAGCTCATGGGTAGTTGTTAACTCCCTGACTGGTGACGGTAAAAGAAAAGGCTGCGATCTTTGGATCGCGCTTGTTCAGTCATCTCTTCAGTGGCTAAGGGCAAAAAGGGTGGCATAGTGTTGTATAGGTTGGCTCATCTATGGGTCCGTTATCCGGGCATAAGTGATGCCAAAAACTCAGAGGCTGAAAATAGTGCAGATTAATCTGCATCATTGCGAAGCCGCCTCACACAACCTTGTAACTACCCTGCTCTGCTATGCCTGTACACTACAAAATTCTCCAACCTATACCTGCTAAAAAAAAGTATAAGCTCCGTATTAGTCGGATTGATGCCAAGCGCAATGCGTTCTTATATCAGCTCCTCTCTCTACTTGGTGAGTTATCAGGCAGTTTTTGAAATTAAGTTTTCATGTAAATTTCATTTTCTTTTTAATCAATTAAACACCTTTATTTTTGTTTCTCTTTTCAAATCTCTTTTTTATTTGTTTTTTATAACTAAAACCAAAACAAAATTGACAAAAAAAATATTTAAATATTGAAAAACTATATTAGAAATTTGTTTGGTTTGTTATATTAACAAATGGTACAATAAATAACTTAAACAATTAAACTTAAGCCTTGGATAACACATACACACACAAGAAAAAAAATGTATATTTGTTGTATATACTTATTAAGTAAAGCTTAATTTGTAAATTAGTTATTAAAGGCTATTTTATTTATTTAAATATCAATTTTTATTATATAGTTTGTTTTCATATTTTTTTTTTTTTTATTAATAATTAAACTTTTTTAACAAAAGTATAGTTTTGTGGTAGTTTTTTTGTTTTTGTTATAAGGACCCTAAAAATTATTATTTCATAATATATGAAATATATTTAATTATGGTCTACTTAGTTAAGTTGTTTGATGTTATATTATTAACAAAACGATTTTTTATATACGATATACATACAATGTAATAAAAAATAATTTATAATAGCTAAAAGGCTAGTAAAAATTGTATAATGTTCCTTTCGTCTTTGTTTTGTTTTTTTCCTTACTTTAAACAATGAAAACATAAGAAATTAATACAAAAATATATATAAATATATATTATATATACCTATATGTATATGATTTTGTTATGCTATAATGTTTTATTTTCTTCTTACTTTGTTTTTAATTTTTATAGTATTTGGTGGTTTAAAATGACTTTTAAGCTTTAGTTTTTTTTCATTTAATTATAGTATAATGATGATATTTTAAGCAAAATTTGTTTTTGTTTTTCTTTAACTATTTCTTTTATGTTTATTTGATTGCAAGAAACAAATATGAAATGTTGGTTGATTGGTTGTGGTGGTGGTATGATTCATTTTATTTTTTTTTTGTTTTTGTTTGTTTGCAGTTTAATAAAACATTATTTATAATAAATAATAAAATTTTATTAATTAAATATTTTCAATAAAATATTTTCGATTTTTTTGTTTGTTTATAAATTAAACTTATATAAATAAAATTGGGCATTTAATTTGGAACTAAAATAGCATAATTTCAATATCTTGTAATAAGAAGTTCGAGATACAATTATAATGTAATTGTTTGTTTGTTTGACAGACATATTTCATTTCTCTTTTTTACTCTTTTTTTTATATTTTAATAAAGTTTCTTTTTTTTTGTCTATTATGAACATATAAAAAGTCACAAATATTTTATTCAATCTTCTTGTCGTTGCGTTTTGGGGATTTTTTGGGTGATACTTTGCCTAGAAAAGATAATAAAATCAAAAAGTTTGAAAACAAATAAACTCAAAATCATAAATTAAAAATAAAAATTTTATAAAATATGTAAGGAATTAAATAAATATATAAATAAATATTGGTGAGTGAATTCAATAATAAAAATTAGTGCTAAACATTTATAAACTATAAAGTAAATGGTGCTTTTAGTGATATATTCTAAATATTGAATATTATTTTTGAAATGGCTTGGTTTATACAGTGAATAAAATTTAAATTCCATTAAAAAATCTCAAATGGTTGTACGGCTTTAAAATTTAATTTTAATTTATGTTTTAATGGTTCTTAAAATTAATACTAACATTTGAAGGGAGTTTATGTATTCGATTCAAAAGAAATTTAAAATTTTAAAACGGAGGTTGTTCAGACATGTTTCGAGAAGACCTCAATACGATATGTCCATTGACCAGTAAGCAGAAAAAGACAGTTATTAAAAATTATATACTGGAAAAGACTACTATCATATATTTCGTTAATAAACGTGGTAACCATGCAAGTGTTCCTGAAACATAGTCCTTAAAAGATCGTCTGACTCTGACTTTCATAAAGTTAAATTCGCAATGGAACTGGATAAGGGGTCACCCAGTACAGAATACACATGGAATGGAGTCTGTACTGAATTCGAAATAGCCAGCATTAGCTGGGGGAAAGCAAAATTAAGCTCTCAGCTCATTGAAAAACTTGATCATTTTTAAGGAATAAAATTTTCACGTTTAATTCCTAAATTTAAGATTTTTATCACTGTATGTTATATAATATTGACTTATTTTTTTTATTATTTTATATTTTATAATAACGACATGTAAGAAAAAAAAAAAGAACGCAATTAAACAAAGTAGAAAAATTTAATTAAATAAAAATTAAGACACACTCAAAAACATTTATTGTGTATGCATTAGAAGAATTTAATAATTATTAGACAATTTTAATTTTAATATCATAAGGAGTGCTTTCAATATCAACATGTTTGCTAATGGTTTTATTTAACTTTCCTCGTGCATGTTCTATGATTCTAGGATGTACATAGTAAATGGGACCTGGCCAGCAGAGAGAGAAAGAGAGATATTGTTTTTTTTCGTTTTTTTTTTTGTTCAAGTAAATAAATAAAAAAACAAAATAGGAAAGGATAGCATGAAAATTTCACTTATAGAGCATAGATAGACAACAACAAAAAAATATTTAATTGTTTTTGTTCTATACATATACATACATAGTATGTATGACATTTAAAACCACAAAATGAAAAATAAAAATCATAAAATTAACTCGGCCTTTTACATTTTATGATGAGATCATAGAAAGTGCTTTAAATGTTTGTTTTTTTTGTTTTTTTTTGCAATATAAACTTTACCAATTTGTTATTAGATCCAAATTAAAAGTAAATTCTTGTTTAAAGAAAATAATAAAAGGAAAATTTATAGATTTAAACTTAAAATCTAAAAAGAAAAATACTTTTTTGTGTTACGATTATTTTAAAACAAACTCTCTTACCTTTTGATTGTTGTCTCTCCAAATTTTTTACTTTTTTCGAGGGAGATTGTTGCAATTGCTTATTAGTTTTACGCTTATCCATCATGCGCTATAAAATATGTACGTAAAGGAAAGCATGTCAGAAAGCAAATTTAAATAAATTTCATATTAAAAACGAAAAGAAATTACTAACCTGCCATAATATACAACCATACACAAATGCTATCGATATTAAGACTTGTACTGTTAACCAAATTACAATGTTTATGGCTTGCGTGCGTTCAAATAATTCTTTGCCATTTTTAATACATAATATAGCTTCGGATACCATTATGGCGCCATAAACCCAACATTGGGTACCAACGCGTTTGCAACGAGTATCCGTGACATACGTGTAATATTGCCTAAAAGGGGAATTATTTTTATGTTTTAGATTTTTAATTAATTGATTAAACGATAGGATAACTATAAAACTTACCTTACTGAGGGCGCCACAAATAGGCCAATGAATATTAAACGCCCAATAACAACATAATGATCTGGTGGCATTTCAAAGATGTGTTTAAGGAAGAAAGTATTGAGTTCAGTAACCTAAAGGGTGGTTATATACACACACACAATAAATAAATATTTATGAAAACTTTCCACATCAAACCATCTCTCTTACCTGCCAAAATATAACCAATTGTATGACAGCGGCAAAACGCATTGCTGTTGACTTAGGATCCAACCATCTGATAGCTGTCCAACTTTCAGGTGTAAATTGTAACATGGCACGCTTAATTTTACCACTGGTCGATGAAATATCCTTAATACTGGCCCATTTATATTCACGCATTTCCAAAATTTTGCAAATTTTCAAACCAACCCAAATACCCAAACCATTACAGATTAAAACATCCAAGATCAACGCATCCCACCAACATTCCACGAAATTCGGTAATAAATGTGCAAAGGTTATTTCAGTTATCTCCCACATTATGGAAATGGCCCATAAAATACCCATGTGTCTAATAAGCACCGCTTTAAAAGCCCAACCTAAAAAGTGGCCCCAAGCGAAAACATCTAAATGACCTTTAACGCGTTCAAATGAAATATCTGAACAATTAACGCCATATTCCTAGAAAATTTAAATAAAAGTTTTATGTTTATTTACCTTAAAAAAACATAAATAAAGGACTTACCTTATCCATGTTAATGTGAAAATTTTTTAATTTTGGATCCAGCCAATAGAATATATTCATTATTGTCTTATGATTTTGGAACATAAGAAACTGTAGAGCCATTAAGTATAATACCGAACAACCGAATAATATGCGCCATACTGCCGGGTGAGGCCTTGTAAATGGTCCATTAGGAAATGCCAATACCGATATAATTAGGAAAAAGAATACCACGCATAATATTCCAGCCCAAATGTTATCCTCAAAATTGCCTTCGTCCCTGAAAAAAAAAAAATAGAAATTTAATACAAAACTTATAATAAGAAAACGAATTAAAAAAGGCAAATAATATCAATAACAATATCAGAAACACAAGTCTCTGAAAACTGATCGTAGAGGAACTCGTACCGAAGATAGTGGTGTGGACGATTGGTCTTATCATCAGAAAGAAACACTGTACCAAAGCATAAGAAATCTTTAAACAACACCTGGAGGTATACGATATTTCAATCTCAAATAAAAAAGCGTGAGAATAACAGCTATAAACCGAGTGGGATAGATACGGTTTGTGGAAGTTCTATTCTCTCAAGAGGAATCGGACAAAAAAAAAATGACTGATAACAGTGTCCTTCCACTTGACGAGATCAATACACAGATATGATACAGAGTCGGGCCATAGAATAAAACCAAATCAAATTATATTCATAACAAAAGGTTTGGCTTTATATGAAAGAAAATTTCTTTACAGGGACTATTCCATTATGCTGTGGTGAATATGAGAATTCAAATAAATTATAACAGCTTAAATAAACATGAAAATAAATACAATATCATGCGACTAAAGATCCCACGGGACGCTAAATTTCTTAAAGGCAGTTGGTTGTATTTTGTTTACAAAAATATGTTAAAATTGTAGCACGTGCCATTGATAAACAAAAACAGAAAAAAAATTTAAATATTTACAAAATAAAAAACAATAAACAAATACAACAAATCTCATCTAAAAACATCAAACTTGGCAACAATTCAAAACAAAATACGATTAGTAATAATGGAATTAAAAAACATCACACTGATTAGAGTAAGTGATTATGATAGAGACACATCATATGCATATCTATACAATACAACATTAAAGAAAAAAATCATATGAAAACGTCATATCGTACGATTTATACCCAAGAATACAAAGTTTAGCATCATACGTATATATGTACATATGTACTATATAGGAAATTAAAAATTGTCTGCCGATAAATCAAATATGTACACACAGTGATTGTGGAGGGTCGCTACTATATTTGTTATCTCTGAAAACGAGATGACGAAATGACATTTGACCAGGGGATTTCAAAACCGGATCTTTTTCTTTTTTTTTTTGACTATAAGGTGTACACAAGAAAAAGGATTTCGGTTAACTGATAACAGAAATCGTATGATTAATTAACGAACGATCGGTGTTTTTTTTTTTTTTTTTGCCAAAAAATGTGTCCAAAAAAATATGGCCACTATGGACTATGACCATAAATAATTGTTGTTTAGCTATCATTATGTTATCAATTAAACTCGTTTTTAATTATTGTGTTATTGTTTAAAGCTTTTAGCACATTTGACAGTTGATTTAAAAGTAAAAGTGTAAAAGCTAGTTACAGAATTGTAATCGTTTCTATAAAATAGAATCTCACACATGCATTAAAATTTAATTTAGAAAATGATTCACAGTTTCGGAATGCTATCATCCACATATTCTTCTTAAAATTCATAAAACCTGAAGCATTCTGCTATGTAAGAATTATTGAGTAATTAGTCTTCCCTCCCTCCCTTCGATATTATATTTTTTATAATTGTAATAAACTTTAAACAATTCGAAATCCAGTCGGCCATGGACTATTGGATCCATAATAAGCCTGTGAAAAAGGTTTCGCTAAAGAACCACCTGGAAAAGATGTTACAATTTTTGAAAAAAAAACAATCAAAATCAATTGTAAATTATATATGTCTATACAACTAGAAGAAGTTGCACATAACTTCCTTATTTACTTTAAGACCAGAAACTTTTTCAAGATAAAGAAAGACAAGAAAAATCTCCACATGGATTAAACTACTATTTAATTTAATGATTTACAATTAAATGATTTCTGACTTGTATTAATTCGTATTTAAAAATTAAAATGAATTTGAAAATCAGATCAACTTTAAGTACAACAAGTAAAACTAAATAAAATGCCAAATCATTACAGAGTATCATTAAATCTACAACGAGATTTTATGGAGCAACTCAAAATTGAATGAATATTTCCTATTCATTGTTGTCTTCATTGTTATGCTTGTGACGCCACAAAATTTTTTTCAAATTATCAATGATTACTTAAAAACAAAATAAAATCTTAAGCAATGCATAGGGTTCATTGACCTTAGCTTTTAATTTTCTTTCTAATATTAATCTTAAAGTGATAAAGACAAAAAGGCAACTTGTTACAACATGCCACTTTTTAAAATGATTACAGTTTTTATATTTTAAAAGTAGTGGTAGTTACTCGTTGAAAAATAAAAATTTTGTGGTTTTTACTGTAACGTTTATTAAAACTAGGGTAACTACAAAATTAGCACATATTTATGCTAATCAAACAATAAACTATTTCTTAATTGAGCACATGTTCTTAAAGTTAAATAATATTAACAAAAAAAGAAACAATAAAAGCGATTACATTGTAGGAAAAACCTTGTTAATCTGTAAAAAGCAAAAAAAAACACACTCACTCTCCTTTTACTCTCAATCAATAATTAAATGAAGGTTAATTTAGTTTGAGTGGATTTGTTTTTTAGATTTTCTTCTTTTTTTTATTGCAATTTTTAGAGAATTTTCATTGAAAGCTAAATTTAGTTTCAAATTTTTTATATTGTTTGAGGAAACAAAACAACTTACGCATCCATTTTAGATATTCCTTAAATGTAAAGAGCATTGGCTAAATTTAATTTATAGTTTTCGATTATTGCTACACGTTAGTTTTTAATTTTTCTTCTCTTTTTTTAATAATATTTTTTATAAAGAGATTTTTTATCTTTTTATTATATGTATTGTTATAAATAGTAACCATAATATTAAGTTTAGTAACATTTCGCTTTTTTTTTTAATTATACTACTACTAATCCTATAGGTTAATCATTTGAGAATTAAAACTAAAATTTTATTGAACGTTTTATTCCTTTTATTTTTGGAAATTTTATATGGTTTTCACGTTGTAAAAAACTTAAAAGAAATGACACAATTTTATTGCCTGCCCCGATACGAGATGTCACGAGAAGAAAGTGGAAAGAAAAGAAAATTGCATATTTACTATGTTTATTTATTTTGTTTTTGGGGAAAATAGCAGTATAGTATGACAAAAATATGTATATTTAGCAGAGGTGTTTGTCTAGGAGGGTAACTAATCATTTGCAGAGAAAGCCTGGTAGTACACAATAAAATATTGTAGTGGTGTTTTCTATTTCACCAGACTGTTTAAGTTCAAAGAATTCATATGACGTCTTTGTACCATTTGTGGTCATAAAAGAAATAATCTTATCTGGTTAGTACTTAAAAAAAGGCTTTTTTGTATTATGAACGCGCTTATTACACATCAGCGCCTAGTGGAAAGAGTTTTGAGTCTTCCACATAAGAACTCTTAGAGTGGCACAGAGGATAATACAACTTTGCTTTCTTCATCTGATATTATCCTGCTATGTCTAGGACTGAGGTAATGTTCTTGGGGGTTTAATAATTTGATAGATATATATTAAATCAGACTCATGGTTTCTGGCAAATTTAATTTCAATAGTAATCGATTAAGCTTGCATTTAAGCACACATATTACAACTTTATGAGTCTTATTTTTTAGCTCTGTTATAATTTGATTTACTGCTATTACTTTTTGAATCATATTGTGTAATATAAAATCCGTTTTTTTTAATTTACAGAAAACCAACGAATGGATATATAAGACAAACCAACTTCAATTGCTTCAAAGCTTTTCAAAACAAAAGGTAAGTCCATTAAAGAAAAAATAAATACATATTTTTGATTCTCAATTTAAAATATTTTTTAATTTCGGTTGTTATACATAATCGATCCATTGATCTTCTTGTTATATTTATAAAAAAGGCAACTATATCCTTACATAATTATATATTACACAGTTTTGTACGAATAGTTTGCTCCATTTCTTTTGTAAATTTTTATTTCACACTAAATTTTCTCTTTTTCTTAAAGAAAAAAA
This sequence comes from Sarcophaga rosellei, assembly GCA_930367235.1. Lineage (NCBI taxonomy): Eukaryota > Metazoa > Arthropoda > Insecta > Diptera > Sarcophagidae > Sarcophaga > Sarcophaga rosellei. Next base: position 3,964,210 of record OV884020.1, on the reverse strand, counting down.
AACGTTACAACTGTTTTGAATCAAACAAATAACCTGACATGTTTAGTGTCAAAACTTATAATTTATAAAAGTTAATTTTTGAAATATTTAAAACCTGCTATGCATGTTTAGAGATTGCATATCTATAGTTTTTCCCTTGTTAGGAATATCTTTCCCTTTCGATACGCCTTTTAGTTTAAATCCTTTATTCTGCAACTAGCATTTGCGCATTGTTGTTTCGTTTCGAATTTTTGCTTTAGGAAAGAGTGCGTGTTTCATCATCATTTCTGTTTTGATTATTAAATTCTTAAAAACATTCCTGACTTTGTACCCAGTCCCTTTAATCAGTACCCAAATGTCAATCATTGTTCTCTATTTAAAAACATTGTGACTTAATTAAACCCAACCCAATTTGAGTTTTGAGACTGAAATGAATCATTTGCTTTTATTTCTATATCAAATGACAGTTTAAAAGAAATGACGCCACACCACCGACCTGTTGAAAAAGAAAAGGACTGACAAGTCCTTTGTACACTATAGAAATCTAATCCTTTTACATTAAGTGAAATAAAAGAAAATTACCTGACAAAAGCAAAATACATGACAGCCAAAACCGAAACAGCCAGCAAGGTGATAGAGTGTGGTTTGTAAAAGAAATCCAAGGATATATCATCGACAGGCCGCTCGTTGACCACCAAAAAGGTTTTAGCAATTTCCTCTGGCTTCGGTTTTGTGGTGTTATTACTATTGCCACCACCACGTGTTTTGGTTGGTGTGGCGGGAGCACTACTGGCCCCCGATTTGTGTGTGCCAGCAGGTGCATTTAATGTCGCTGTAGATGATGATGCATTGGTTGCATCGTTGGTCTCCTCCGCACTACCACGTGAACTTGAACGTTTCTTCATGCTTCTATTTTAAACACTACCTTTGCACTTATTTTTATTAAATTATAGTGCTAAACATCAAGTAAAACCACTTTAATGTTGACAATTTAAATTTTTTCTTTGTTTTATAAGGGGGAGGTGGAGTTGCGCAACCACTATCCCTATTATGTATCGATGTACTTTCTTAAATGATAGAACGATTGTAGAAGAATGAACAACAGCGAATCCAAGAACAAAGAATCACTAATAAATGCCTCTCATAAATGAGATTTTAGTTCGCAATACTACACACTATATTTATTGGGCGGGTTATCGTTTCACTAACAATTCATTATTTTTAAAATTTAATTAATTTTTAATATTTCGTTCAAAAAAACAACTGAATTTAATAATTCTGGCAAAGGAACACGTCTTCCTCTAATGAAAATTGCCGGAAAAATGAGCATGAGAGTGTAATTGTTTTGTTGTTGTCAATTATTTGACATTTTACTGATAATACGAGTTAGCAGGGCTACCAAATCCTTAGTAAATAAACATATCCAAGGAAAATGCCGAAAGAACAGTGAAGCCCTATTTTAGTACTAATGCAATATGTATCCAAAGTACGATTCGAAATACTGTATTAAATATACTGTTAAAAGGTATCAAATGAAAACAATAGGCTAAATAGTGAATTTAATTTTGTTTTTTCTTTTGTAATGTTTACCATTTGATACATTCGCATTTTGTGGTAATTTCTCTATTAAATTTATTTAACAACAAACTCTGGCACCGCCATTCAAGTGCTGCCAAGTCAATATTTCGTAAATTATTGTGCTATCTCTCATTGTCTCAGTATTCGTATTGTTTATGCAAGGAAAATTGAAATAAAAACAAAACTTTTACAAAAATATTGAATATTTCCATAAAAAAACATGGAAACACCACACAATACAACAAATACAAAAGGTAGGAAATGGGGAAAAGGTAAAATGATACGTTAAATTTTATTAAAATTGCAAATCTTCTTAAAGAATTTGAAGTAACTGGTGTTTCGCGCAGTGGACGTGTACGTAAAAAGTCTTCCAAGCTTTTGGATTTTCAATCGCCTGATGATGTGGAAAGAAAAGTTTACAAAAGAACAACAAATTCGCCTAAGGCAACAACAGGTAAGCATACGGGAAGAGGAAGACCCAGTTTGGCTGCCATGAAGGCACGTAAATTAACACGCTCAATTGCGGAGGAAGAAAACGATGTGGCTGCCGATGATGAAGAAATGGAAAAGGAAGCAAATGATGATAAAATGGCTATGGATATTGATAAAACTGAAAAGGATGAAGGCGAGTGTGTAGAAGATGAAGCAGACATAAGTGATGTTATACAAAATACCAGCGGTCTTATGGCCAGCTCCGATACGGATGATGATGGATTTGGAGAATTGGTAGCAGATTTGGTAGGCTCTGAAACGACAAATATGGAGGGCGGTACAGCGAATCAAAAATCTAACTTTAGACAATCTTTATATATGGCCGAAAAGAATAAGAAATTGAAGGAAAATCGTCTAGAGCGTAAGGACAAGGGTAAGACACGCTTTACAGCCTATAATATGTGGGCTAGGGAACATCGTAAATCGAATAAATTTGGCAAATCAAATGATATGGAATATCAAGCTGCACGAAGATTACATGAGCTGTGGTCAAATGTTTCCAATAAGGAAAAGACTGCCTGGAAACGTAAGGCTAAAATGCAGGCTAGTAGAGTAAAACAAAAAGAAAAGACGGCATTAACAAACAACAACAAAACCACAGCAACAACTACGACAACGGCAGTTGCTCAAGCAAACCAAAACCAAAATTCTATATTTATTAATCGGCCAACAACCAGTCGAACCAGAAAATTGGCTGAAGATAAGCAAAAGGCCAAAGATGAATTGGCTGTAATCAAAACCAGCCCAGTGGTAAACTCACCTAGAAAAACACGGAATAATTCTTATAAGAGAAATCACAATAACTCGAACAGTGAGGCAAACAGTAATACTTTAAGGAATAATAACAATCGATCGCCTCTATATATAGCTACTAATGGTTCGACCAATATCCTTAACAATTCTTCGAAGGCTTCGACAACCTTGAATAATATTAAAACTCCTTTACCCACAATAGAACCCATAGATGCGGCTGCCCATCTCAAGTTATTGGGCGAAAGTCTAAGTATTATAGGCGATCGTTTAAAAGAGCATGAAGGACAAATTGCCGTTTCTGGCAGTCTGTCAGTACTGCTGGACAGTCTTTTATGTTCCTTGGGGCCTTTATTATGTCTAACCACCCGTTTGCCGGGCTTAGATAAGAAACCACAACTTAAAGTTAATTTAGCCACGACATTGGATAATATAGCATACGTTATGCCGGGACTTTAAGCAGTTAGATATTGTATTTTTAAAGCTGGTGTTAAGAGAAGAATATATTTTATATGAAATAGTTTAAAAAGTTTTAAATTGAATTTAAAAAAAACTAATAAATAGTTTAAAGGAAAATGTTTAAAAAATATTTCTTAAGTTTTAAGAACTTTAAACAATTTTATTAAAACGTGCTAACTATGACTGATAAAGACTTAAAGAGTTTATGTTTTAAGCTAGAAACTATGGGCTATTTAGAGTCATAGATATGCTTAAATTTTATTTAATAAAAAATAATCTTTTTCGTTTTGTGAATATTTTTTTGCTTTGAAACTTTTTAATATCAGTTGTTGTATTTTATTGGCTTTAAGAACATTTTAATATTACATACTTATGAATATAATTTTTTAAAGGGTTTAAAATAAAAAAGGATACTCCCACAGGTCGTCCGTAAAATTACAATTTTCGATAAAAACAAAACATAATTTCAACAAATTTTGTAATACAATACAACATTACTAGCTACAAATTAAACGTAATAGGATTAATTATATGATAAAAAATATAAATGTTAAAACAAAAAAAAAATATTTAGCCATTGCCCTGAACACATAAAAACATAGAAAATATATAGGAATGTTACGTTTTCTTTTGTCATCACGGAAAGGTAGAGAAAGGGGTTGGTTGTACGAGGTTCAATAATTTGTCTTTTCGAGATTTAGTACAACAGTCTCATTAAGTAGTTATGGCTTGTCAAAATATATCATTAAATTGCTTTCTTTTTGTTTACTTAAATTATAATTGTTGTGATAAACCTGCAGCAGATATATTATCACCGGCTCCTGCTGTCTTTTTAGCCACTCGACATATAAGCACAGGAGCCACACATATTTCTATATCTAACGATTTATGTTCATTGACTTGTAAAGTTTCTGACCAACAGGGCACTGGATTTTGAGGATCAAAATTAAAACGTTGAGCTTGTGTTTGATTTAAAGAGGTAGAAAAACTATCATCCAATATCAAAGAGGCGGATTCAGGATTGATCTAGAATTAAATGAAAAACAAACGATGAGATTTTTAAACCTATACAAAGAAAATAAAACTTACAATTTGTGTTTGACACACATAACGATGGGCTATTAAAGCAGCTTTCGCTGCTCCCAATTTTGTATTTTTCCATTTCGTATCCTTCACCGTTAGTAAAGCCTGAAAGGCTAATGTATGTAAATGTATTCGTGATACCAATCTTCTTTTGGTATTTGTAACTCCTGTAGCATTTCTATAGTAATCCTTAGCCAATATGGTAAATACTTTGCGCATTAGATCGAGTGTTGTTGCTACTCTAGGATTCCAATCGGAAGCCAAAGTAGTGCGTCCATGTTCTAGAACCTGTGCTAAATTATCCAATTCTTGTTCATTCATGCCCAACGAGTCCACATAAGGCAATATATACTGCTTTAACTGCTGCAGTAACTCTATTTCCACATAAGAAGCCATTTCAAAATGTATTAAGGTTTCCTTTTTAAGATTATTAATCTGCTTATTAACTTTTAGTAAACGTGCTGCTCTTACACCTTCTTCAAATTTATAGCTATCCATCATTTGTATGCCACTTATAATAAATAAATCAGGTTTATAATTAGCAATGGCTTGCTCTAAGTGCTCTAGAGAATTAAGATGTGGATTATTGTGATCGTTGTGTAAGATATAACGATTAGCTCGAGGGGCTGTAAAAGGGCCCCATGTATCACCAGCCTTATATTCCAATATCAAATGTATATCGTCTTCTTCGATTTCGTTGCCAGCTAACTTTATAGATTCCGGTACTAAGCGGCGCAATCTAGAAGGGAAATATTTATAATTTGGTTTAGAAAATCTTTTTGAACAAGAGCACCTATCGTGTGATCAATTCAATTTTTAAATTTACCAGAAATCTAGCTATCGTCAGCGGATATACAGAGATATGAGTAAACAGGTCAGGTCATTAAGGTCTCAAGAAATGTGTTTCGGTGTAAATCTTGTAATCGATATATTGTCTATAATTTTTCAAACAGTTTTATATAGTTTTTTCAGTTATCTAATGATATACTACACCCTATGGTTAAAAGAGGAGGATAATGATCTAAAATTCTGGAGTAGTGGCATGGTTTGCCAAAACAAAGCTTTTGTCGTCCCATCAACCTTAAAGTCTAAATTTTAGCCATTCTTTTCGCCTTTATATCTATAATATAAGCCATCTTAAAGTGAAAAAGGCATTGTTACTTGTCTAACACATGCCGAAAGGAAAATTCTTTAAAGTAAATAAAAACAATTCGTCACGCAAATTTTTGTATGTCCTTTTCTATACCATTCCTATCTAATTTTAATGCGTAAGAGCTTTAAGCAATTGATTTTCATTTATACACTCACTTATGTGACATTCTGGCTCCCAATAGAACCTCCCAACCTTCCTTATCAAAACGTATGCCCATTAGGGGTGCATTACCCCCTATAAACCATTGTATCGATTCGCGATGTTTCTTTTTAGCAATTTGTATTAATTGCCGGAATAGTGCTGTATTCGGCATAACTCTTCTGCAATTAAAAATAATTAAATTTTGTTATTAAATATTATTTATCTTATCAACTATTGTCAATATAGACATGGAAAAAAATCAGTTGTTACTTACTCTGCTGCTGCACCATTTTTAAAATAGTAACCAAAGGTTTGCAATAATTCAGCTTCATCATTAACTTCATCTACGGTGAACTCCGTACCCAAATTTTCTGGCACTATAGCGGCGGAATAATTTAAAAACTCCGTAGCACTGATTAGCAAATCACTGCAGGCACCATAGCCTAAAGCAACTTTTGGTTTTGGGTCATTCCAAGGTCGTTTCAATTGACTTTCGATTGCCAATAAACCGGTTAAAATTTGGGTAACTTTATTTAATTGCTTCAGCGATAGAAACGCTTGCCAAACAATCGATATTAATGCCGCAAATACCGAGAAAGTCGTGATCACAGACATGTACTTTATAAGTGTCATGTTTTTTTCTTTTTCTATTGCTCTTGTTTTTTTTCTAAATGGTTTGAATATTTTCTCACATTTGTGCTACAAAATCAATATTACTAAGTTTTATTTTCGGCAATCAATAGCGTAAATTAAATAAAAACACAATATTTATTAATAATTAACAACTAAGAAGTAGCGAACAAACGTTTGAATGGAATGAATTGAATGTAGGCGAAGAGAAGAATGAGCAAAAAAACCAAAAACCCAATTAGACAAACAAACCGGCTGTGATGTTTACTATAGCTGTGCTGTTGTTGTTGTCATTATGTGATAACAAATGTCAACGTCACTATTGAGTGTTGTAAACGTTTTTGCTAATATATTAAATATAAAACAGCGTTTAAAGTGTCAAATTAAAAGCTGATAATTTATTAATCAAGATAAATCCATAACTGGATTTTTAACTAAATTAACTTTTTTTAAAATAATGTTTAAAAGAATGAAAATTATTTCATTTTTGTAGTTGATGGCCTATTTCACAAGTTGAAAGCACACCTATTCATATGTGTTAAACGTATAGACATATTTCAACGCTTTAGTATACAGTATTAGCAGTATTGCTGTATTTAAACAGTACTTAAAACAGGGTTGTTGTGAAATCACAATGCAACTCAATGGCTAACGATTCAAAAGCGGAAATAATAATATCGTTAAATTTAAAATTATAGCATACAGCCTTTTATCATCATGAGAGAAATAATTTTATTCTGCTTTTAGAAAAGAGTAATTTAATGGACGATATATTTTTCGTAAGCAAAGATTACTTGAAAACAGTATACAATTAAAGTGAATTACCAATTAAAATATGAAATACAAATAAAAATTAAAAATGTGAAATAAATTTACTCTAGTAAATGCAAGTGATTAACAAATTTACGGCGGAAAATGCAAGTCATCAAAAAATTTACTAATAAATGCAAGTTATCTTCAAATTTACTACAGAAAACACAAGTCATCGATAAATTTATTATAAAAAATGCAAGTCATCGACATGTTTTCTATAAAAAATGCAAGTCATTGATAAATTTATTATAAAAAAATGCAAGTCATTGACAAATTTATTATAAAAAATGCAAGTTATCGATAAATTTACTACAGAAAACACAAGTCATCGATAAATTTATTATAAAAAATGCAAGTCATCGATAAGTTTTCTATAAGAATTGCAAGTCATCGACATGTTTTCTATAAAAAAATGCAATTCATTGACAAATTTATTACAAAAAATGCAAGTCATCGATAAATTTATTATAAAAAATGTAAGTCAAATGAATTGACTACAAAAAATATAAGTCATCGAAAAAATTATTATAAAAAATGCAAGTCAACGACAAATTTACTGTTATAATTTACAGCGCTGAAGGCTCTTTTCCCTGTATATGGTCCGTTGTACATGGTAGTGGAAACCACAGAATGTGCTTAGAATGATGCAAGACACAAAATCCATTCGCATGCATTGCCACCGACGAAATCGAATGGCTGACAGTGTTTCCTCCTGAGTTTGTCCCCTAAAAAAAAAACAGTAAACTCTTCGCAACGGCATTAAATTAGGTGGCCGACCATCCTTAAAGGACAAGATCCCACTTAGACCAGGGCTTATGCCCATTGTGATATTCAAACCAAACATTTCCCAAAGGAATCCGACTCCAGAATAAATCTTGGCATTGCAGCAATCTTTAAATTGGAAAGTTTAGTCAAGGATGACAGAAAATGACGGGTTAAGAACATTCACTTTATAAAAGTGGCCCGTTGAAATACTATTGTGCGATGGATTGTCATGCTATTTAAGGAAATAATATAACAACGTCAGTCAACAGTCTAAGTTCAACAGAATCTAGCAGCATTGTACGTATTTTGAACGAAGGTGAGCTTCCCTCTTCTAATATAACTGAGGCAATCGAAACTACTATGTCATGCAATATGTCAGAAATTGTGAGTTCTGTACCTGCCGAGGATAGTTTATCAGCAAAGTAATATGCGACGGTATACCGCAAGGATGCAAGATGAAGAAACGTTCGTTAGGGACTTCATCAGTATCAATGATTCTGAATTGTATGAGTGATTGGAGAAATTTAAATTTAAGTGAGACCTTGTACCTCAAGATTAAATGAGAGGGGAGTGATAAATATTTTTTAAATAGGCTTGATATGGCAAGAATTGTTTCCTTTTTGTTTTGGTTAACAAGTAAATGATGTTTCATTTGCAAAATTCGATACATCATTTATAATTGTTTAAGATTAATTTTTTGCTTTGAAAATAATATTTTTATTGCAAAAAAAAAAACAAGAAAAAACAGAAAGAAACAATATTTCTTAGTATGACTGTGTAAAATTTCCGAAATAAGTTTCCGCTTAACTTTAACAAGAGGAATTGTTAACCAAAACAAATAACAAAAGAAAAAAAGTAAAAGAATTATAGACAACTATAATTGGAATTTAATAAGCCAAATGAAATATAAAATATTTTATTGTATTATTGTATTAACAAAGAAATAGGGACAATCACGTATTAGATGTCAGCGGTTACTTAAGCATCTGGGAATTATTAAAATATTTAACAACAAATTTTGTAGCTATTGAAGAACAATTATTAATCAAGATTGATGAGTTTAAATAACAAAAAAAACAAAAAAAGAAGGAGATTGTTAAGAGCAAAGCATTCTTAATACCAGCAATATTTCCGTTCTTTTGAAAGTTAAGTTTTAAAGCCGTAAATAATTATTTTTTTTTATGAAAACGACAGTATAGATCCTTGTATTATATTTTTGAGTAATAACTACTTTCAAAAAAACTCTGTTTAATTACAAGTCAATTATTTTAGGCTTTCAGTAAATATTTCCCTTCTAAGCCATACATCACCATCTTCTTTTACATTAAAACCGGATTTCTTTTTTCATAAATTTAAACTGCATATAGTTGTTGTTAATACACTTTTTAATCAGGTGCATATGATCATGTTAACTCAAAAAAAAAAGGGTATTCAAAATTGAGACAGAGTGTATGATTTTAAATAGCATGTCATGAATGATAACTTGTCAGTTATTAATAAGGACAAGCAATTATTTTCAAAAAATTAAAATTTTAAATAGTTTGAAAGGATTGTTTCCTGACACATTGTAAAATTTTTTGAAAACAAATAATAAAATAGATTCTTCAGGTTGCCCGGCATCTGCAGTGGTTTCTAGGCCATTTTTGAAAGCGATACAATGTTTTTTGGTTTGACCACAAAAGCAACATGAAAGCTATGATTGCTGAAAGCAATTTTTTTGGCGGCCAATTGATGTTGCCAAAATGTGAAATCACTCTTTCTAGAAATTCTTTATGCATCAACCATGTTGTTTGGCGGTTAGCTGGATCTTTTAAGATCACATGCACGTCCAGTTCATATTCTTCTATGCATACATACATACATATATAATTGGCCATTGCAATCCTTCAGTCAGGATGACGGCCTAGCTTCTCACACCACTCATGTGGTGTGCCCTAATTTTATACTTGAGTGGCGGGACCTAAAGTTTAACGTCGATTCCGAACGACAGATTTTTGAGAAACTTTTTCATGGCAAGTTTATTTACTCTCAGAGTTTTTGCCAGAAATCTGCTGAGAGGAAGTCGCCTAAGAAATGTTTTTTTTTTCATATTTCGTTTTGATGTCTGGGGCTCGAATCCGGGCTTTACGTCTAATAAGTGAACACACTACCTACTAGACTACGCCGACTATTTCTTTGGCAGGCCAAAAATAGTCGGTTATCATACACCTATAACGCTTTAATGTCGCGGGTACGATTCTTCCGGGGACAGTTTTACGGAGACGCCTTCAGACCATAATACACACCAAACAGTTACTTTTTCCGAAATCAATCGTTTTTCCACAAACACTTCAGGGTTCTTTGTGGCCCATAGACATCTATAATGCTAGAATACATTTTTCGGTTGTTAAACAGTCCGTAGTCGTAATAAATGTCACTTTAGGTGAAAGATATTTAACAGCTTATGACGATTTTGAAATCCCTAACCGATGGATAATCCGGTGTATTGTAGGTTTTCATGTTATCGGAATTATGACGACTTTGAAGACACCAATTGCAATTCTCAAAGTTATATTAATGCAAAGCAGACACAACATCTAAAATATTATTTGCTGACTGTCTGAGGAAACTTGTCAAGAGTTTATCGTTTAGATGATCTGATAAATTTATTGTGAATACCAAGTCCACTATTAAAGGAAAAATAGATAATTTCTCTAAAATTGCTTTTTTTCATCTTTCTCATGTATTTCAATTTATTCATAACACACAGCTAGTAATGCGACGCTACAATTTATATATTCTATGAATAATTTTTTTATCGTTTAGGAATTTTTTTAAAATTTTTCCCAGAATAATTAGATTGCATCTTACAAAATTTTTATTGGCAGTATAGAATATTAATTTCAGTTTGTTCTTAATACGATTTTAATAAAGAAAAACTTACAGGCATTAATAAAACGTGTCTAGGTTCTCAAGTATTTTACCTTTAAATCTTAATAATTTCTTACAACTATTTTGCGGTTTTTCTTAAAAGCTTAAACTAAACAAGAAACGATTGTGAATTGCTGGAAATATTTCTTAAAATAACATCCAATAAGTTGGCTTTAGGCCAAACACGTTTTTATTACCCATTTATACACACAAAAACGACTGATTTTAAATGCAGTTACAAGTATCTACTCACATTCACATATTTTCCAGTTACAGACATACAGACTTACTCTGTGTATAGACAAACTCATTGCAAATATCTTTGTAATGCCTTGAGTGACCTTGACTTTGAATGCTGCATCACTAAAGAAGAAGGCCACAACATTAACAGTTCAATCAACTTTACTTTTAAAAAAGTATGCAGAGAAGAAAAAAATTAAAACAAAAGACTTAAACAACGAACTTGTTATTTAAATATTTTTTTTTGTAAAACAACAACAGCGATTGGAATTTGAAGATTAAAGAAGTACAGAGAGAGAGAGAGAGAGAGGGACAGAGATAGAATAAACTTAAACTCTATTCATTATGCGCTGTTGTAAAAGAAAACAAAAAAACTTAGGCAACAAACTTGGGTTAATTCAATCCTTTTTAATGACAGACATTAAACGATAATTTAAACACAGAACATCATATGAAAAATGCAATTAAAAGCAGTTAGTGTAGAAAGTAGTTTGTTGTCCTATTAGATGCGATCCAGTGGTGCAAACCTCAGCTCAGACATCTCGAATACAAAGAAATTTGAAAAAAAAATTTCCTCTCAGTAGTCTTCTGACAAACTTCTGAGTGTAAATAAGAATTGTTATGAAAAGTTGTCAAAAAACCCATCGTTCACAGTCGACATTAAACAGTATAGGTCCCACCATTCATGGATCAAATTAAAACACAACATGGGTGTTGTGTGAAGTTAGGTTTTAATCGTGACTAAAGAGTTGTAATAACCAATTAAGATAGTGATTCATCACACGATTCCATCGTACAGAAGGAAATCAGAATACACCTCCCCTACAGCCGCTTTATTGACACAAATTTAATTACGAGAAGTGGTTCAGCACAAGATTCTATAATGTAGGATTGACAGTACTTAATCTTAATTGTGGCGATGACAATTTTGTTATTCATCCTCTTATATTTCGTATAAAAAATAATTAAGAATAAATGTCAGATGCAATGAAAGACATAAGTTCTGTATAAAATATACAACCATCTGTTGGGAATCACGCAATAATTCTATAAAAAAAAACCTGTGCGGCAAAATAACTTTTATAAAATTCCTTATAAAACATTGCAAAACGTGCTTTCGATATATGAATATAAATAAAAAAGTATCACAATTATTTCTAATGAGATTTTTAATTCGATTACATCGATAAATTACCTTTAATTTCTATAGAACATTTGTAAATACAATCGTGTTTTATATTAAAACAATTAATTTCTAAATGTGCTTTCAACAAGTAATTAGAATTAAATCGTTTCAAAAATATTTGTATGTCGGTATGTATGTACATATGTAAAGCACTTAAATATTATCTAATTTTTTCTAATGGCAAATCATTTCTATTCAAAATGTTTTTTTTTATTATACAGTCATTTCTATCATACATACATACACCTGTCTGTATGCACTGTTGTGCGAAGCACGTTTTTATAGGTTTTTTTTTTATAAACAACAAAACAAATAAAATAAAAAACATGATAAAATCGCATAAGCAATGTATACGCTTGCACTGAATTAATTTTAATATTAGAAATGCTAAACAATTACAACGTAATTAAAGAAATAATACAACAACGACAACAACAAATATTTATTTGTTTAATTGTTTAAGATAAAAGAGCTGTTTAAGAACTTTGAATTCAAAGGCAACGTGTCTCTGATACACATAATTACTGGGAATTTCTAATCACCATATGAAATCATTAAAGGTTTGTTGCTTAAGTCTTTTGTTTTGCCTTACAAACCTAAATTCATTTGACATCAAAATTCTTATGATTTGAATATTGTACGGAATAATGTTTTAGATGTATATATGTACTTAGACTTTCAATTCTGTTTTAAATAAAATAATTTTTTTTTTAATTCTAATTCATTTATTTAGATTTTATATAACCCCTATATTATGCCACAATTTGTTTCAATTAAATACAACAAAAAATTCTCTATAAATATTAAATATTATGCTAATTTTATCACAGTTATGGAGAAAGATTATAAAACTTTTTGTTAAATTTTAAAATCTTTTTGACTATTAACGCGTGTAACAAAATATGGTCGTTCTTCGGTGGGACATAAAAATCTCGAATATAGCTTAGGTGAGAAGGTCGATTTTTCATTTGGCATTTCGAATAGATTATTCCAATAAGAATTGGCACTGGCTGCATGGCCACGTTGGCTAACATGGAAACAGTCCTCCGATGTATAAGACATATCCGTATTACCATTCGGTAAAGTAGGAAATACAAAATTCTTGGTAAACTGTTGTACATTTATGGTAAAAGTCTGAAATTTATGGAAGAAAAAATTATTAAAATTCTTTAAGTTATCGAAACAATCGTTACCTCTGTATTAAATTCCTCTCTATTGGCAATTTCAACATCTTTTTCAGCCCATTTATCCATTAAGTTACCCATAAATTCCATTTGTTTTTTCGATTTCCCTATTATGCAAGGACATTCAAAGCGCAAGGTTGTATGGCATTGAGACGGCAAGCCTTTAAGGCGTGTTAACAATAGTAAATTGGGTGCTGGCACTATATTCAATATTAAACGTGGCACATTATCCCTTAAATATCTGTACGTTTTAAGCATATTTTCTTCATGCAATTCAATTACTTTCATGGGATCGGAATGGAAACAGGCATCAGAACAGAAATCATTATTGCCTATCAATAACGTAACAAATTTCCAATGATGAGTCATATTCACCATGGGATCATGTCTCATGCGCTTAACCAATATCTTGGCCATGTACGGTATATCACGTGACATGGCACCCAGTTCAGCAACATTAAATCTGTTTTAAATTTAGAAAAAAAAGTTTCAAAAATTATTGTTTTTTTTTTAAATAAAATCTAAAAATTACTTTGATGATCTCTCCGTGCTTAAGCCATCCTTTAAGGCATAGCCATATAAATTGGGATTAAATTCTTTTAAAATGTTGGGTATGGTTAAATACTGCTGCCAAGTACCTTGGCCTCCTATGGACCAACTAACACCACGATTTTCTTGTACAACATGCAATACGTTATTGGCAAGTATACCATTACCCGCCGTTAAAGAATCTCCCAAAGCGCCTATAATATCAATATCACCTGGACGTAAACGATGCACTGAATTGGGAGGTTCTGGCGAACGTTTGCCGGGACCATTTTTAGCATCGCAAAATTTCAAAAGTGAGCGTGCCACACGATCCATTTTTTGAGTTTTCTAAAGACAAACAAAAAAGTCATTAACAAAAATTAACACATTGAAACAGCAATAGATATAGTTTCTAAATATTAAATAATGACTTACTCCTCGTCGATTTGCTAATTCTAAATTATTAGGATCATCACCCGATCTGCCCATGACATTGAGAAATATAGAACGAAAACTTCTTAAATTTTTACCCCATAAAGTATCCAACGAAGTGCGTTGAGCTATAGCTTCATGTCTCATTGAAACTAAAATCACCACAACAATTTGACAAAAACAATAAATCACAGATGAACGCATTTTTCATATGAATTTTGTTGGACTATGGAACTGAAAATAAAAGTATTAAAATACAAATAAATTTTAATGATTCATAAAGACAAAATGAAAACAAAAGTTAAAATCATTATATTATGCACACATTTTAATTAATTATTAGAATATAACGCACCTAAACACAAACACTTTTTAAAGCTTCCGTTACTAGTTTTGAAACATGTTTTCTAATAATACATACTATTGTTTAGGTTATTCAACTTTATATTTTTGGCCATCTTACAATAACAATTAATTTATGGTACTACGTACTATATACTGTCGACTAAACCGAGAATTAATAAAAACAATAAAATTTTATAACTAATTTGCATGCGCTATTGAGTTTTTTTTTTTTTTTTTTGAACAATTAAAAGGATTTTAAAAAATCTTAATGATTCTAGAAATGATGAACAGGAAAACAGAAACATACATATCTGGTTTTAAAAAAACAAATTAACATACATTTATAAATGTGTAAAGAAAACTTATTTTGAAGCAATTGGAACAAAGCAAACCATTGTTTTATTTCAATGCCTTTTAACTAAGTACACAAGTTTTGTTAAGAATAGTACGTAAAATGTTTTATTTATGCTTGATTTAAATTGATTTCTGGAAAGATTTATGACACAAACCTGCTTTACACAACCTAAAAGTGTGGTTACTCTTCGTAGCAATGCTTTTTCGCATCTCTCTTGCACTCTGTTTACATTTCTTTACATACATAATTATTTTATAACATCACATAAAAAGGAAAATTTTTAAATGTAAACAAATCAAAACTGATTATCTATTCTCCCCTCTCGCTCTCTGTTTACATTGCTTTAACTAACTACATTACAATGCCACAGAAAAAAAGAAAGTTTCCAAATGTAAACAAAGTTATACCAGCTCCTTTCCTTTCTCTCTCTCTCTCTCTCTCTTTTTGTTTACATTTCTTTCACTAATACTGTTTTATAATACCTCATCAAAACCAACATTTCTAAATGTAAACAACATCTCTCTGTTTACATTTCTTTAACTTATTATGTATCAAACCCTAATTTAAATGCTAGATTTCATAAATGTAAACAAAAATTAAGTCAACTTGTATCAGTTCTTCTGTACATATGTAAATTGAATTAAATTTCTTACTCTTTGTTTATAATATTTTTATTTGTTTATCTTAAGTTCTCACTAGAAAATACTAGCACATGTTGTTCATCCAATAAAATGTAATACAAAACATGTTTTAATGTAAATTTACATGGCACTGTTTGAATAATTAATACAAATTATTTAAAAAAATTCATTCATAAGTATGGTGTTTAATTATAGGCATATTTTGAAAATTACATCATTTATTATCAATTTCTGGAAAAGTTTGTTTAAAGTGAGTGTAAATAAGCAATAAACTGGATTTTAACAAATTTTTTAGGAGGAAAAAAAACGTGAAAAAGTGATTCAAATTATAAGCGAATATATACTGAAGAAGGAGATACTTAAACGAAATTCTTTTGAGATTAAATATTTAGTTATTTATTACAATACAATTCCAAATTATGTATGTATGTATATCGAATTATTTTACACGGAGTGACTAAGGCCACATTATTCGTTGTAGTGAGGATCGTACTCCCAACCCTCACACTAATATCCAAAATAATACCCTTTAGACTACTAGAGTTGTCTTGAAATAGGGTAGGTATTTAGTTTGTATGAGAAGAAACGAAGGATCTCATGCTTATTGCCATACACCATCCACATAATCCATCAGTTTGCTTGTTATGCGGTCACCGTTAAGCGACACCTACTGTATCCTTGTTCCACAACAATCGATGCGACGTTTTCGCTCACTTTCTTCGCTTCTTTGTCGTCAATTTACTGAAAGGCATTGCGTTATTCCAGTTTATGGTTTGTAATACCCTGGATTTATTAGCCAGATTAACCATTAGGTACTGTTCTCTGATTGAGGTAATTGTTAATCACCTTTTTACAGAGTGATGCAATTGGTTGTTGTTAAAATGTTAGGCATCCCCTCGGATAGGCTAGGTTTGAGGACGTGTACTTGTCATTGGGACAAAAGTACAATACCCAAAGGCCAAAATGACCCATTGTAAATCCTTTCGGATAACTTTGTGTCAATCGAGAATCCGTACTCTGGTACGATTATCATTGACTGAAAGTCATATGCCATTTAAAACAACTATATTTGTATGTTGCCCTTTATCTTCAATTATGTTACAATAACAGTAATCGTTACAATAGTAAAAGGAAATTAAATCATTAGAACAAATTAATTTTATCAAATATATGTAAAAAAAAATTTTTAATTAAAATCTGCATATTTTCCAGATTTTAATTAATTATTTTTTAAATGATTCTGTCGAACTTATTAATATTTATAAGGCAAGCATATATTAAAATAATTATATATTTAAAAAGGTGTATGATTATTTACTATAAGCAATTAATTAAAAATAAATTAATGACCTTTAAACTCAATTCATTAGTTCTTAATTACAAATAATTGATACTCTTATCATTGAAATGAATAATTAAAAACATGTGCCAGAACTAAAGTAATCAGTTTTCAAATCCTGTGCTCCATTTGAGCTTCATATGTAATATCTTTGCAAACTACTTTAATTCTCCACCATCCTTTTTAGCTCATGCAGTGCAGTAGGGGCCATCCCCTTAGTGTTCGTAAATACAAAAATAATTAACGATTATAGTTTTCTTTGTATTTATTTATTAAATTTAATGGCAGTCAATTGACTACTAAGAAGTATCGGTACTTTTTTTCCAGAGTATTTGAAAACTGAAGTTTTTAATTTGTGTGTGAATATTTAAATTAATTTTGATTAAATTATTATTCAAACTAAATAGAGTTGAATGAAAGGCAAAACAAGGACAGAGTTGGAGGTACATATGTAGTATGTAAAAAACAATTGAAACTTATCACGCTTGGAATATTTCATTTTTATCAAATTTGATAAAAATTTCCAATAATTTGCAGTTAATCGATATTTTAAAAAGCTAGACGCATAGTTTTTTTTTACTATGAACAGGATATCGAAGCTATTAAATAAGAAAAAAGAGATTTTATAAATATTTTTATGTGGGTTCTTCTGTTAGTTAAATGGTCATAAAAACCACAGGCACTCATCAACACATTACCTACTACACTATGTCGACTTATTTTGTTAGTTCTGTCAATTACAATTTTAACGCTTGTAAACGATTTGCAAATAAAACACTCAATAAATAAATATCGAAATGGGTGTAAATCAATCAATAGAATATCGTTATTAAATCTCTTGTTGTAATTTAATTAAGTTAATTTTGTGTTTTAGAATTTGCATAGCAATAATAAAAATTTATAAATTTTACTGCCTCTGTTACTTTATTACAACAAAATTTTTCCCAAGAATAATCAATAAAAAAGGCAAATTGCTTTCATTTAAGTTGTGTATATCAATTTCAATAGTTTGAAAATAAAATTAACACTACTATGGTAATTTATTTCCTATACTACATGGAGAACACGATTAGAATTATGTCATCATGGCATTAGAATATTTAAAAAATAGTTAAAAATTTATGAAGACGTTCATAAAGCATTATTCTAATGATTTAGAACACTTTTGTGATTAGTTCTGCCTGTCTCGGGAATAATTTTTAAATTAATTTGTTTCTATCATCTTTGGTGTAAGGTTTTCTTTCAATTAGACTACGTTGTAAAAAAAAAAACTTTTACTTTCTTTAGCACCAGCATTAGAATTCCAATCAATGCCAATACCTGTATTAACATGTTCTGACGTTTGTATGTTGAAACTATAAAATCTTATTATAATCTCCTAATTTTTTTAAATCGAACAGGTAATACGGGTTTCGCATTAAATTTTTTCGTTTAAAATTAAATCAATTCATTTAAATTCGTATTTATTCGGTTTGAATAACATGATTCGTTTTCTGATTATAATTTCTGGCAAAAAGTGCGTGCCTTTCAATTCTGCTTGAAGAGAAAAATGCTTTATAGAGAAAAATGAAGCTCTTCCTAATTTTGAGTAGTTAGGCATAAACACAGTTTTTTCGTCTTATTTACACTGTATTCTGATCTCCTTTTAAACGAATTTGGGAGAGTGAAACTAAACCCTAAATATAAACAAAAGACTTAAGACACAAGCGGACATACATATAATAAAAAGGTCAGTCAGTCATAGTTTTAGCATAAACAAAAGACTTAAGACACATGCACGTAATAGTTAAGGAAAGACATGAGTAATGTAAAGTGAGTAAAAGACTTACGACAGAAATCTCTTTTACGAAAATAATTAAAAACAACACAAACCTGTCAAATACAAATTAATTTGACAGAAAGAGAGACAGAATCTAATTATAGAGAATATGTACACAGGTTTAAAATTAAAAAGAAGACAGATAGGAAGAGAGACCGGAAAATCGGCCGTAACTAAAGCAAGACTTTTCTAAATGGACATCTTTTATACATAAGAAAATGTCGTTAACTTTATTTTTTTTTTGTTGTTGCCGATTGCCGATTATTTTTATTACATTGTATGGCTATTATTCAAATAATATAAGTATAATAATTTAACATTTTATTAAGAATTTTGAAATATATAAACAAAAACCAAAAAAATATTCAAGACAGTTTAAAGTTAAAATTATTGATAATTGGAAATGGGACTGGTCTATATCATGGTATATATTGAATAAAAAATATTCCATCAACCGATCAATAATTGCCAAATTATTTCTACGGTTTCGCTATCAAGAAGCACATACACGTATAGCATTGCGACACAAAGATTTCTTAAGTAAAAGACCTATTCAAAAATATCCTCAAAACAGTTTAAATTTATATATTTATTATAAAAAGTCGTGAAGAACTTGAATTTAATTTTTATTTTAAAACATTTATTATTTATCTTTTTACACACCTTTTATAATATTTTTTTGAAACTTTTTCACAAATCCGAAACAAAGAAGTTATTTATAAATTATTCGATTATTTTATTAAATTTTTTTTTCTTAATTATAATTTATATTAATTAATTTTTTATCACTTTTTTTATGCAATTATTTTTATTTTAAAGAATTATGTTTTTAACGCCAAGAAACTTTTTTGAAATTTTTTTTTAAATAAAATTCATTTAAAAATTATTTTTCCTTATAAAGAAACAAAATTTTTAAATATTTATTGTGCTTTATTAGTTAATTTAGTTTTTTTTTTCAAACAATTTCTAGCCGTTATATTTTTATTCTTAGCACTTGTCTTTCAATCGAGCGTTAAAGTCACAACTAACTTGATATCGCTACTAGCAGTAGACGTTTCACACACTTTTTTCTTTTTCTTGTTGATATTCTACGTTTAAGAATCAACAACGACAGACAACGACGACGCTCGACAACTAAAATATTCTGATTGTGTTCAATTTTTTTATATCAAATACCCAAAGCATTTTTTCTCAACTTAATACGATTATAACGCACGTTTGTATGCATGTTTGTTTGGCTGGACATACCTTTTTTTTCTTACTTTAATTGTATGTGTATTTGATAATAGTGTAGCTTCTTTATTAAAGAGTGGCTGTGCTGTTTAGAACAAAAACATTTCTGGAAAGAGCACAAACACACACAAGCACAAAACATAAATTAATGATAAACAGTAGTTCTCCCTTTATACAAACAAAAATAATTACAGCATTCGCCTAGCAAGCACAGCATACATTAATGAAAATGAAAACAAACATGGAGAAGCACCTAAGAGGCGTACAAGAACATGTTTACTAATTGAGAGTAATTTAAAGGGATAAATTATGTATGAAATCAATTGCAATACTTTGAAACAAAAAACCTTCATAGTGCTAAAGAGAGTAAATATAAGATGAAGAGAGAGTGTTTAGTATAAAAAAAAAATTTGAGAAAACGAGAGGGAATTACATATTTAGATACAGTGAAGAGCTCACCAGAGTAATGAGAAATTTTGTTACTTTTATAGAGTTTAATAAAAGTAAGTGTTTGTTTAAATAAATAATAAATTCTTCATCATAATTAAATATTTAAAAAACGTTTTTATAGTTTTTTCCATAAAAAGTTGAGTTTATTTATAAATAATATATAATCATTCGTAACAACAAAAAATTGTCAGTTAATTATGCCGTTTTTTTATTCCATTTGCCTATAAAAATCACTCTCTGTCGTTGAAAGAATTTCAATTGACTAGGCGACAGGCATCACTTGCTTTGCATAAAAAGACACACTTAAACTTTTAACTAACTTTGCATAAAATACAAAATATGTGCATCCTTTACAATTTTAAAAAGAATCAAAAAAAGCGAATCATGAAGCAAAGAGCATATTGGAGTGGAGTTAGAAGTCACTAAATAGGCTTGTTCAATTGAAACATTATTCCGGTACTTTTGTAAGGCGAAAGATTTCTAAATTCGTTTTCCAGTGTTTTTAACTCAGTAAATAGATCTCCTGGTTAGTTTGGGTAATTGTAGTGCGATTATAAAGTCTATCCCATTCGAATGGCAATTTCACTCACTGTTCTTACAGAGTTTGGTGCTTCATTTATTCCTAAGGGAGGCCCTGAATAGGCAGTATGCTGTTGTCATACATAAAAAGTGACTGTTTGATGTGGATTATGACCTTGATGCGTCGTTGGGTTGTATTTTTTGGAAAATGTTGCTGGGAGAATTATTAGCAACAATTTAGAAAGCTGTGACCGGTTTTTGAGAAAATTTTATT
Organism: Sarcophaga rosellei; assembly: GCA_930367235.1. Classification (NCBI taxonomy): domain Eukaryota; kingdom Metazoa; phylum Arthropoda; class Insecta; order Diptera; family Sarcophagidae; genus Sarcophaga; species Sarcophaga rosellei. Next base: position 3,942,912 of record OV884020.1, on the reverse strand, counting down.
TACTCTCAGAGGTTTTGCCAGTAGACTGCTGAGAGGAAGTCGCCTAAAGAAATACTTTATTTTCTTATTTCGTTTTGACCAAGATGTCAGAGCTGAGGTTTGAACACACAGGCGACCTCACGTGTTTAGTTATTTGTTTTATTTTTTTTTTAATAATTTTCATAAAAAAACCGAAAAAGTAAATGCAGTGGAATTGTTTAAATTTTTAATTCCTTTTTTTATCAACAATTGGTTGTACTTATAAATAACTGACAAGTTTACTGACATGCTATTTAAACGCATACACTCTGTCTCAATTTTTAATACTTTCTCAGCCCTGTAGAATTTTTTTGTTTATATTTAATTGGTTGTCTTTATTTCAAACTGACAAGCCCTCTGACATGCTGTTCAAATTTTTTTACACAACATACAGTTTTTTTTGTTTATAAACAAAATTTTATGTGGAATTTTTTAATAACTGTTATGAATAAAAAAAAAACACACACAAAAACAAAAACAAGTTTCAAAAGTCATATTGAATTGAATAGGCAGCATTAAAACAGCATTCGTGACGTTGTAAGTTACAACAAATGATTCACAGCAGTTAAGCGTGACATCTGAATTTTAAAAAGCCGGTTAACTTGACCATGCACTTGAATTTTTTTTTTATTTTTTGTTTTTATTTTTAAATTCAAAATAAAAGTATATTAACATAACAACCATATGAGTTAATATTTATAAAAAACAGAAATCCGGTTTCAATGTAAAAGAAGGTTATTGATGGCTCAGTAGGGAAATATTTATTGCAAAAATTAAAATAATTCACCTGCAATTATGCCGGGAGATTCTTTTATTTTTGAAAGGAGAAATATTTTTAACGGCAGTAAGGTGATTATCGGTATTAGTTTATCAATTTGGCAATATATCACTGGATTTAATAATACAATCGATTTGAAACTAATTTCAATAAAATATTCAGTCACAGTTAAAGAATATTAAAAATTCATCTTCGATTTTGCTAATGTTTTTAAAGGCGCTTTTTCAAACCTGCTCAAAACTCTCTTTCCCATTCCAAATTGTTCTAAAAATTTTAATTTTATTTCGTCTTTATTTTAATCATGTATATACACACTACATACATAAGTATGTATCTTATGTGATATCCGAACTTGACATAATAATTTCAAAATGAAAATAAAAACAGAAACAGAAACTGACCTTCGACTCAATGCAGGAAATTATTTCACATCACACCACAAGTCTTTAAACGTTTCCAAATCAAAATATTCAAAACGTTTCCATTGTTTCTAGAATAGCATTTGAATTCATCATTAAAAACATACTCAGATTTTTAAGATAAGAAAAACAGGTTAAATGCATAGAAAGTGGGGAGAGAGATAAAAGCAAACAAAAATAATTAATTTTTCAAATATCATATCACCACAGCATACATAACAGAATGGAAATAATATGTGACACAAGCTAAAAATAAAATATGGAGCAGATCACATGTCCGGATAAGCATAAACTAAGCTCAGCTGTCCGAAGAGACTAGTCGCTACACAAACATCGCCAAAAAGATAGCAACTAGCACATACTTTCGTCTACTTATCCGTAATACTGTTTTTCATACAGAGGAAACGTTTAATTGGGTAGTGTAGAAGATCTGGGTTATGACAAAAAAGTGGTCGATGACTTGCATTTTTATGCGATGACTTTCATTTTTTGTGGTCGATGACTTGCATTTTTATCGATGACTTGTATTTTTTTTGCATTTCTGTTCCAAGCAACGCCTCACTGTACGGGAACCCGTTTTGGAATCCTTGATACCATGGCTATCCACATAAGAAGGCGACATTATAAGACAGTATAAAGTATTGTGGAAAATTTCTAATTCCATGAGTACATAAAACGACAGAATTTCATGTCAAAGCTGGCATATTTGTAAGTTCCACCAGGTCATTGATCTCAATATTACAACAAAGCTGAGATTAAAAGTGCTTGGTCACTCATATGTATGTGCAAAATACAGTGATCAGACAATTGATGACACGTTTTCCTCTTTCTAAATACTAAACTTTAAATAATTAATTTTCAACTTGATTAAGAAAATTCAACAATAATAACTGGACGCTTGCTTAGTATGTGTATAAATGCAAAAAGTTTATTTTTATTTGGCTTACGAAGTTAATCAATCATTTGATGAATACGAACAACAGCTGTTCAAAATGAATGAATGAATGAGATTCTTAAATTATATGGCTACGGTTACAAAGATTAAACATATGGAAAAAAATATTGAGTTCTTATACCATAGGTTAGTTATAATTATTAAAATTTTTTTTGTTAAGACACTACAAACTATTAAGGCACATTTAATATGTTGGCGAGTTATGGCCACATAATGGCAAAAACTCTTTTGTTGTTTTAGTTTGAAACTTACTTAACTATATATGGCAAATTAAGAGAAGGAAATAAAGGATAAACGAATAGCAAAAGAAAATTCTGTTTAAACATTTAGGAAAAAGCTTTTTAAATATTTGGTTACATTATTATTACGGCTGGTTGGCTCTAGAACTCTTCGTGTGTTTTAGCATTAGAAGCGGCTTCGAATTGTGTTGGCTTTAATTCCAATGGTGTTGGTGTTTGTAATCTAGGCTCTCTTCTATAGGGCTTTTCACGATCACTCTTCAATTGTACTTGGCCTACAGAACCGGCTCCAGTTGGTTTTAAATGTTCCGTATCTATGATTACAGAATCTTCAGTATCCGATACGTAACCATAGTCGCCAGTGTAATGGGTGGGATATAATAGTAAAGGACTGGCACTAAAAGCCATAAGATCACGTTTTGGAAACACATTAGACCAGGTCTTATTGGGATGTCTATTAAACATAACCGGCAAGAATTCATCGACAGGCAAGAGGTTATCTAAAGGTTTGGCATCGATTAACTTCTGGGCACCCTTAAGTGAGATAACATAACCCAAAGTCCAATAAGAATAGCCAGCGTGTACCAAATTCTCAGTATTGGCTACCCAAGGTTCAGATTCTTCCTTCAAGCGTTTGCGGCCAAAGTAACTGAATTACAAAAACAACATTACATATAATTCATACAAACAAACCTCAGGCAAAAAGCAAAAACTTACATTAAATCGTAATCCACCACATTTCTTATTTGTTCCATTATTGCAACAGCCTTCTCTTCGAAATATGGCTCAAATCGTATGTCATCCTCTAGTATTAATACTTCTTGTTGTTGCTTTTCTACTATTTTCTCCCATATTCTATAGTGACTTAGGAAACATCCCACTTCACCCATAGTCATTTGACGCTCATGATAAGGATCCTCATAGCCGGGTAGGAATTTAATGCCCATTTTTTGTAATATCTCATGGTTTAATTGTCTGACTGACGATGTTTTTCTTTTCTATTTACAGTAAAACGTGCGATTACTCACTTGCCATCTACGGCTGGGAAGTATTCAACATTTAATCCCAATACTTCGAAAAGTCTTTCCATTTTAAAACGAAGTTCTGGGCGGCGTTTCAAATTGATCATATAAATGTGATCTAATAGCACGTTCACATATAAAAAGGTTATGGTTATCTAAAATTAACCTTGGAGATAACCCTGTGGCGTTCACATATGACAAATATAACCTAAACCTATGCGAGAATGACAGAAATTGACAGCTGTATGCATTTGTAATGTATTGTATGTATGTATCTTTGTATGTATCTTCTCCATAGCAAATGTTTTTTTTCTATTGCTGTCAAATTTTAGTCAATATACTATTCACAATAGATATGAAGCGTTGCATTTTTGAGTATTTTATTGAATACTTTTCAATGCAACAATGCGTATTTTACTAGGTTATTAGGTAACCTACAGCTGAACTTGGTTATCTTTTCATACAAATTGTATGGCTAACCTCATACATTTGTGGCTTGGTTACGAGATAACCTCGATAACCACGATAACCTAGCTAACCTGCTTATATGTGAACATGGTATAAGGTAAGTTTATGCCTAAAATATATTAAAAAGTAATAGAATAAATCTAAATCAATAACTTAGGCTTTAAAATTTAAAAAGAAGAAGAACTATTCGTTTTCGAATCGGCTAGAATCCAAGATGTCTTAGAACTTTGCTTCAAATATGTATAAATCATTTTGGCTGTCTTCGAATCCTCATATCCTCATACTTTTAGCCTCCCGACATTGCAAGATAAATGCCTTGTGAAATTCATTTAGATAAACATAACATTATATGTACATTATTAGAATGTTGGTACTACTAGCATATCTATCAGATAGGGTTCTTTTATCCCTTTTTTTTTGAATTAGTACCATTATGCTGTACTTACAATTTTTAATTACAACTCTGTGTTATTAATCAAAGCTTTGTTTTCTTTCGTACATTCTTGTCCTTAACATGTAGTTGTTTGTGTAATTCTGTTTACCGTATGATTTTTATGTTCTTGTTGTTGTCTATTTGTCGTGTCTTGCTGATTTTCGTTTAGTTTGTGTTCGGCCGCTTAACAATTCACAGAAATTTGAGTTTTAAAACAAAGTTTTTAAAATCATATTACAAAAATAAGTTGAAATTTATTTTTTCGCATTAAAAATAAAAAAAATATTTTAATTGCAAAGTGATGAGTTTAATATAAATTGTGTACCGAACAAAATCGATTAAAGAAATTTAGCTACTACAGTGGAAATTTTTATAAATTCTGTGTTTCCGTGTTCAAATGAAAGTTCAGAAAATAAATACTTTGGCTATTATAAATTTAAAATAAGAAAAATGGTCACAGTGGGCTAATGGAAAATTTTAAGAGGCAACAAGTACTTCTTCCATCACTTCAAGTTCATTTCCTTAAAAACAATATTGTAAGTACATACATACATTCATTCATATTTATCCTCAATTGTGTCGTAAAATAAGTTCAGTCAATATAATGGTATTTTTTCTAATTCATTAATATTTTGTTGAAACGAGTGTATTACGATCGATTTCGTTATACACTCGATTTACACGATATCTTTTACGACATCGCATTTACTACGACTCATTTCGATTTAGGGTGAGCGCTGTAGAGATGAATGAGCGGTAAAGTAGGATTTTAATAAAATCTACACATCTTTCGGTATTTTATTTCATGCAGTTCTTCTATGGATTTTGCTTACGTTTAGCTAAAACGTTTTGTAAAACGTTTGTCTGTTGAGTGTTATCTATGTGATCTTTTCCGTCTTAAGAAAAGTAAATTCATTGTCATTGCAAGATTTTCTCCAAGCACGTGAGAGTTCTCTATGATTTTCAATTTAATTAGTTTGTTAACAATTAGTGCAGACAAATAAATTGAATTCTTTAATTTAGTATCTCTATGCTAAAGACCATCATCAAGTAACGCTCGTTTAAGGCCACCCAATCGATTTGTAATGCATTCAGACAAAGGTTAAAAATTTGTCAGTATGTATAAAAATTTGTGAGTTCTGTGGCTCAAGGTTGGATCTCAAAGTAAAGAATTCTTCTAGGTAACCTACTAATGTAAAGTAAATTCCCAAGGAGCGTTGTTCTAAGAAATCTGAATGCCGAATAGTAATTTCTTCCAAACTTTCTAAAAAATTGAAGTATTTTCCTAGTATTTAAGAAGTCTAAAAACCAAGTCTTTGAATATTGAAACGTGAAACCCTGGTTTCCATACATATGTACATACATATATTTTCCTTATTGTCATTGTTATTGCCTTTAATCTTCAAGAAATATGTAGAGTGGTTGCTATCAGTCAATATCATAATTTTTGCGTACTTATGTTATAATTGTTTATGCTTTAATTGTTTTGTGGAGAAAGTGAACTTCGATTTGTTCTTCTCACATCAATAGAGAGATGGTCATTAATGATGAGTCAGCGATTAAAAAGCATTTGTTTTTGTAATGTGTTGTTTTTTTTTTTTTTTGAGTTTACATTGTACTTAAATTTTAATGTAAAGCAAAGAGAGCATTGTTTTGTTGTTTTGTGTGTTATGAGATTAGAGCAATTTCAAAAAGAATATTAGAGAGAAGAGTGGATTAACAAAAAAATCAAACGGTAAATCATTCTTTAGTTGTTTTTGCTTAAAATTTTTGATTCCGCTATTTATGATGAAATCAATTGAAATTGTGCGTCATACTGTTTAATATCGTAGTGAAATTCAAAGAATTTAAATGCAAGTGTTAAGAAAGTGTAATGAAAAGTGCTTACAAGTATTTGTTTCTAATTGAAATCATATTTTATTTAAAAAATATTAAATTAAAAATATATTTTCTTAAATTTCTTAAAAGATAAAAAAGTGTTTGTGTTGTGAATGAAATAAAATAAATTGTATTAATAAAAAAAAAATTCATTAAATTTTTTGAAGCAGAATTTATACGTGAGGCGTAAGAAAATTGCAAACGGGGTAGGTAAGCTAACAAACATTAAAGAAAATTTTTGTTTCATTATTATTTTATTAAAATTGTTGTAGTTTTATCAATAAAATTATTTTTAAACCCTTCAAAACACACACACGTACAAATAAATTTCTTTTTTTTTTTCGTGACTTCCCCATTCCATGAACACTGGAATTAAAAGAATTTCTTTTTGTATTTAGAACAACAACAAGTCTTAGGAGAAAAGTTAGGGAGAAAAAAGAAAGAAGTGATTTAAAATGATTGTAATCCCCTTTGAGGGGATAATAAAGTTTACACATATAAAGTACATAAAGTAAAGTCGAAACCAAGGCGGCCTATTGTTCAGCTCCTTGTCAGTAATATTCTTAGTACTTCAATGAATATACATATATGACTCTTTCAAAGGAAGTTACAGCAAGTCCTCTTCACACAGGGTATATTTACCTTAGAGCTCCACACATTCCTGTTTCTCACTGTAGACTTTGTGTTTACGCAGGTATTAAATATGTTCATCACGTCCATGTCCGTAATATTTTGACATCCTGATAAAATTAATTTGATACAGGGTTAACAGCTTCATGAGCACATTGTCTTGCCTTGGACGTAAGTGCGTAACTGCCTTAACAACAGATTGCTTTTCAGGGGAGCCCTTTCGTATAAAATTTCCATCATTTGCAGAGCTCTGTCTGCATGATTGTGGTGTCCAAGCAAAATGTTATTAATCTGCACACCCTATGTGCTACTACCACTACTCCAATTCTATGCAGCATTTGGGATTCATACCACTATTTTAGGTCTGAACTTCTGTCTTTTTCGATTTGGAAAACCGCACTTTATTGCCTTTCTTTCATTAAGTGCTTCCTGTCTTAAAATTTGAACATAACATAGAGTGTGTGAGATATCATTGTAGTCGCGACTTGTCTGGAGAAAGAGCATCCGTATTCCCCTTTCGACCAGTGTTTTGGGGCCATTGCGATACTGCAATTTAGTTCCCACCACACCAGACTATTACACAATAGTCGATGCGACGTTTTCGCTCACTTTCTTCGCTTGGTCGTCAATGTACTGAAAGGCATTGGGTTATCTCAGTTTATGGTTTGTAATACTCTGGATTTATTAGCCAAAATAATGCCTAGGTACTGTACTCTGATTGGGATAATTGTTAATCGCCTTTTAACAGAATGATGCAATTGGTAGTTGTTAAAATGTTAAGCATCCTCTCGGATAACTGTGTGTCAAGCAAGAATCCATACTTTATCCATATTTATATTTTGATAAGATTTTCATTACCTGAAACCCATATGAAATTTCCCTTTATCTTCAATTATGTTACAATAACAGTAACCGTTACAATAGTAAAAGGAAATTGAATCATTGAACACATTAATTTTATCAAATACATATAAAAAAAATTGAATTAAAATCTGCATATTTTCCAGATTTTAATTAATTATTTTTTAAATGATTCTGTCGGACTTATTAATATTTATAAGGCAAGCATATATTAAAATAATTATTTATTTATGAAGGTGTATGATTATTTACTATAAGCAATTAATTCTCGTGTATTTGAGTTACGCTTTTCACCTGATTTTCTTAATGAAAAAATGGTACAAATTCTAGTACATTTTTTATGGCATTTATAATAAAATATTATGTAAATTAAAGACCTTTAAAATCAATTCATTAGTTATTAATTACAAATAATTGAATGAATTATCATTGAAATGAATAATTAAAAACATGTGCCAGAACTAAAGTAATCAGTTTTCAAATCCTGTGCTCCATTTGAGCTTCATATGTAATATCTTTGCAAACTACTTTAATTCGCCACCATCCTTTTTAGCACTGCTTGATTAGGGGCCATCCCCTTAGTGCTGGTCGTTAATACAAAGATAATTAACGATTATAGTTTTCTTTGTATTTATTCATTAAATTTACTGTCAGTCAATTGACTACTAAGGAGGTACTTTTTTCCAGGGTATTTGAAAATAATATTGAGATTTTGGAATTTTTAATTTGTGTGTGAATATTTAAATGAATTTTGATTAAATTATTATTCAAACTAAATAGAGTTGAATGTAAGGCAAAAAAAGAAGGACAGAGTTGGAGGTACATACATATGTAAGTAGTAGGGCCGTTCGAAAATTAACCAAAATATATAGATAGATGGCGGTTGTAGTTTGTAAAAAACAGTCTCATCAGAAAGAAATAATAATTGAAACTTATCACGCTTGGAATATTTAATTTTTATCAAATTTGATAAAAAATTACCAATAATTTGCAGTTGATGGATACTTTAAAAAGCTAGACGCATAGTTTTTATTATGAACAGGATATCGAAGCTATTAAATATGAAAAAAGAAATTTTATTAAGATTTGTATGTGAGTTCTTTTGTTAGTTAAGTGGTCATAAAAACCACATGCACTCATCAACACATTGCCTACTATACTATGTCGACTTATTTTGTTAGTTCTGTCAATTACAATTTCAACGCTTGTAAACGATTTGCAAATAAAACACTCAATAAATAAATATCGAAATGGGTGTAAATCAATCAATAGAATATCGTTATTAAATCTCTTGATGTAATTTAATTAAGTTAATTTTGTGTTTTAGAATTTGCATAGCAATAATAAAAATTTATAAATTTTACTGCCTCTGTTACTTTATTACAACAAAATTTTTCCCAAGAATAATCAATAAAAAAAAAGAAACATTGCTTTCATTTAAGTTGTATATTTCAATTTCAATAGTTTGAAAATAAAATTAACACTACTATGGTAATTTATTTCCTATACTACATGGAGAACACGATTAGAATTATGTCATCATGGCATTAGAATATTTAAAAAATAGTTACAAATTTATGAAGACGTCCATAAAGCATTATTTTAATGATTTAGCACACTTTTGAGATTAGTTCTGCCTGTCTCAGGCATAATTTTTAAATTAATTTGTTTCTATCATCTTTGGTGTAAGGTTTTGTTTCTATTAGACTACGTTGTAAAAAAAAAAACTTTTACTTTCTTTAGCACCAGCATTAGAATTCCAATCAATGCCAATACCTGTACTAACATGTTCTTACGTTTGTATGTTGAAACTATAAAATCTTATTATAATCTCCTCATTTTTTAAATCGAGCAGGTAATACGGGTTTCGCATAAAATGTTTTCATTTAAAATTAAATCAATTTCAATTCATTTAAATTCGTATTTATTCGATTTGAATAACATGATTCGTTTTTTGATTATAATTTCTGGCAAAAAGCGCGTGCCTTTCAATTCTGCTTGAAGAGAACAATAAAGCTCTTCCTAATTTTGAGTAGTAAGGTAAAAACACGGTTTTTTCGTTTTATCTACACTGTATTCTGATATCCTTTGAAATGAATTTGAGAGAGTGAAACTAAACTAAACTTAAATATAAACAAAAGACTTAAGACACAAGCGGACATATAATAAAATGGTCAGTCAGTCATAGTTTTAGCATAAACAAAAGACTTAAGACACATGCACGTAATAATTAAGGAAAGACGAGTAATGTAAAGTAAGTAAAAGACTTTAGATAGAAACCTCAAACAAACAAAAACGTATTAAATTGAGAACGAAAGAGTTTAAAGGAGCGAGACAGAGAGATAGAAGTAAATTATAGAAAACATGAATGCCGAAATTAATTAAATTAAAACAGGACACAAACCTGTCAAAAACAAAGTAATTTGTTGCTGCCGATACTTTTTCACAAATCCGAAACAAAGAAGTTATTTATAAATTATTCGATTATTTTATTAAATTGTTTTCTTAAATATAATTTATCTTAATTAATATTTTTTTATCACTTTTTCTTATGCAACTATTTTTATTTTAAAGAATTATGGTTTTAACGACAAGAAACTTTTTTGAAAAATTTTTTTTAAATAAAATTCATTTAAAAATTATTTTTCCTTATAAAGAAACAAAATTTTTAAATATTTATTGTGCTTTATTAGTTACTTTAGGTTTTTTTCAAACAATTTCTAGCCGTTATATTTTTATTCTTAGCACTCGTCTTTCATTCGAGCGTTAAACTCACAACTAACTTGGTATCAATACTAGCAGTAGCCGTAGTAGCCGTTGTGTTCAATTTTTTTATATCAAATACTCATAGCATTTTTTTTAACTTAATACGATTATAACGCATGTTTGTATGCATGTTTGTTTGGCTGGACATAATTTTTTTTCTTACTTTAATTGTATTGGTATATGATAATAGTGTAGCTTCTTTATTAAAGAGTGGCTGTGCTGTTTAGAACAAAAATATTTTTGGAAAGAGCACAAGCACACACAAGCGCAAAGCATAAATTAATGAAAAACAGTAGTTCTCCCTTTATACAAACAAAAACAATTACAGTATTCACCTAGCAAGCACAGCATAAATTAATGAAAATGAAAACAAACATGGAGAAGCACCTAAGAGATATAAAAGAACATGTTTACTAATTGAGAGTAATTTAAAGGGATAAATTATGTATGAAATCAATTGCAATACTTTGAAACAAAAAACCTTCATAGTGCTAAAGAGAGTAAATATAAGATGAAGAGAGAGTGTTTAGTATAAAAAAAAAATTTGAGAAAACGAGAGGGAATTACATATTTAGATACAGTGAAGAGCTCACCAGAGTAATGAGAAATTTTGTTACTTTTTTATATAAATATTTAAAAAACGTTTTTATAGTTTTTTCCATAAAAAGTTGAGTTTATTTATAAATAATATATAATCATTCGTAACAACAAAAAATTGTCAGTTAGTTATGCCGTTTTTTTATTCCATTTGCCTATAAAAATCACTCTCTGTCGTTGAAAGAATTTCAATTGACTAGGCGACAGGCATCAGTTACTTTGCATAAAAAGACACACTCAAACTTTTAACTAACTTTGCATAAAATACAAAATATGTGCATCCTTTACAATTTTAAGGAGAATCAGAAAAAGTGAATCATGAAGCAAACAGCATATTGGAGTGGAGTTGGAAGTCACTAAATAGGATTGTTCTATTGAAACACTATTACCGGAAGCAACAGCCCAATTAGCTACCCACCTTAAAAATAAATGATTCACAAAGCCATAAACATACTGATAGGGTGTTAGAGCAATCTAACATCAGCTGAAGAGGCTCATTTCTAACAAAATTATCATATATAACACTCGGAGAATCCCGAACCCACTACGTAAGGAAAAGAGGGACTGTTTGATGTGGATTATGACCTTGATGCGTCGTTGGGTTGTATTTTTTGGAAAATGTTGCTGGGAGAATTATTAGCAACAATTTAGAAAGTTGTGACCGGGTTTTGAGAAAGTTTTATTTACTCTCAGAGCTTTTGCCAGTAGACTGCTGAGAGGAAGTCGCCTAAAGAAATACTTTAGTTTCTTATTTCGTTTTGATCAAGATGTCAGAGCTGAGGTTTGAACACACAGGCGACCTCACGTGTTTAGTTATTTGTTTTAATAATTTTCATGAAAAACAGGAAAAATAAATGCAGTGGAATTGTTTAATTTTTTTAATTCCTTTTTTTTATCAACAATTGGTTGTACTTATAAATAAGTGACAAGCTTACTGACATGCTATTTAAACGCATAGACTCTGTCTCAATTTTTAATACTTTCTCAGCTCTGTAGAATTTTTTTGTTTATATTTAATTGGTTGTCTTTATTTCAAACTGACAAGCCCTCTGACATGCTGTTCAAATTTTTTTACACAACATACAGTTTTTTTTGTTTATAAACAAAATTGTATGTGGAATTTTTTAATAACTGTTTTGAATAAAAAAAAAAACACAAACAAAAACAAAAACAAGTTTCAAAAGTCATATTGAATTGAATAGGCAGCATTAAAACAGCATTCGTGACGTTGTAAGTTACAACAAATGATTCACAGCAGTTAAGCGTGACATCTGAATTTTAAAAAGCCGGTTAACTTGACCATGCACTTGAATTTTTTTTTTATTTTTTGTTGTTATTTTTAAATTCATAATAAAAGTGTATTAATATAACAACCATATGAGTTTATATTTATAAAAAACAGAAATCCGGTTTTAATGTAAAAGAAGGTTATTGATGGCTCAGTAAAAATAATTCACCTGCAATTATGCCGGGAGATTCTTTTATTTTTGAAAGTAGAAATATTTTTACCGACAGTATGGTGTGATTATCGGTATTAGTTTATCAATTTGGCAATATATCACTGCATTTAATAATACAATCGATTTGAAACTAATTTCAATAAAATATTCAACCACACTTAAAGAATATTAAAAAATCATCTTCGATTTTGCTAATGTTCAAACCTGCTCAAAACTCTCTTTCCCATTCCAAATTGTTCTAAAAATTTTAATTTTATTTTGTCTTTTAATTATATACACACTACATACATAAGTATGTATCTTCTCTCATGATATGATGTCCGAACTTGACATAATAATTTCAAAATGAAAATAAAAACAGAAACAGAAACTGACCTTCGACTTAATGCAGGAAATTATTTCACATCACACCACAAGTCTTTAACCGTTTCCAAATCAAAATATTCAAAACGTTTCCATTGTTTCTAGAATAGCATTTGAATTCATCATTAAAAACATACTCAGATTTTTTTATTTTAAAATAAGAAAAACAGGTTAAATGCATAGAAAGTGGGGAGAGAGATAAAAGCAAACAAAAATAATTAATTTTTCAAATATCATATCACCACAGCATACATAACAGAATGGAAATAATATGTGACACAAGCTAAAGATAAAATATGGAGCAGAGTACGTGCCCGGATAAGCGAAGCTAAAAGAACAACATCTATTGTCCAGTTTTATTATTGTTCAGTCTACTTATCCGTAACACTGTTTATCATACAGATGGATGTGATGGAGCCATAAACTGTTTTACAATAACTTCAAAACATTTTTCACCGCATTCTCCGATTTAATTTACAATCTTGTGATACATTACGCCACTGTAATCTAAGAAAACAGTGAAGATTGACACTCGTCCACTTTCTACCTGTATCATCATAGTGAGATTCCTATGATTCAGCAAATCTACATTTACACAGAATTACTAGAATAACCAAAGTTCCATTACAAGTTTATTTCATCTCATCTACATACAAAGTTCTGCGACTACCCTACCCCTGTACAAATGAGACTAAATCGGATAAAAAATGGCCTTGTGAGGGAAATGGACCTAGTGGACTGGATAGCCTTGGGATTAAGAATTCCATAACAGTTCTTGTTTCTGCCGGGCCTTACTTGGGACCGAAGCTATACGCGACAAAGCTAAATGTTTTCTTAAAATGAGTAAAATGGGGCTCAATCGGATAAAAAATGGACTTGTGGGTAAAATGGACCTAGTGGCCGGATAGACATGGTACCAAGGATTCCAAAACAGTTTTCTTTAGAGTCCAGCTTTACTTGGAATCAAAAATATAGACAACGAAACTAACTCTTTATATAAAATGAAATTTTGGAGAAACGAACTTAAAAATTTTAATAATTCTCATTGAGTTGATATGCATTTATATGTATATATACAACAAAATGTCTCATTTTTCGCAAGTTGCATTTCTTTGGTAGATGACTTGGATTTTTTAGGTCGATGACTTGCATGATTTTGGTTGATGACTTGCATTTTTTTGATCGATGACTTGCATTTTTTTGATCGATGACTTGCGTTTTTTGGTCAATGACTTGCATTTTTAGGTCGATGACTTGTAGTTTTTAGTCGATGACTTGCATTTTTTTTGGACAATGACTTGCAGATTTTTTGGGCGATGACTTGCATTTTTTTGGATGATGACTTGCAGTTTTTGGTTGTTGACTTGCATGTTTTTGGTCAATGACTTGCATTTTTTAGGTCAATGACTTGCAGTTTTTGGTCGATGATTTGCATTTTTTTGGACAATGACTTGCAGATTTTTGGTCGATGACTTGTATTTTTTGGATAATGACCTGCATATTTTTGGACGATGACTTGCAGTTTTTGGTTGACTTACATTTTTTTTGGTCGATGACTTGCAGTTTTTGGTCTATGATTTGCATTTTTTTGGGCAATGACTTGCAGCTTTTTTGGTAGTGACTTGCACTTTTTTGGATGATGACCTGCATTTTTTTGGTCGATGACTTGCATTTTTTTTTTTGGACAATGACTTGCAGCTTTTTTGGTCGATGACTTGCATTTTTTGGATGATGATTTGCAGTTTTTGGTCGATGGCTTGCATTTTTTTTGGACAATGACTTGCAGCATTTTTTGGATGATGCACTTTTTTGGACGATGACTTGCAGTTTTTGGTTGTTGACTTTCATTTTTTGTGGTCGATGACTTGCATTTTTAGTCGATGACTTGTATTTTTGTTTTGGTCGATTACATACATATTTGGATTTTTTTTTGCATTTCTGTTCATTTGAAGAAAACAATTAGCTTCGTCAGCTATATCTCCGGTTCCAAGCAACGCCTCACTGTACGGAAACCCGTTTTGGAGTCCTTGATACCATGGCTATCCACATATGAAGGTGACATTATAAGACAGTATATAGTATTGTGTAAAATTTCTAATTCCATTGGCATATAAAACGTCAGAATTTCATGTCAAAGCTGGCATATTTCTAAGTTTCACCAGGTCATTGATCTCAATATTACAACGAAGCTGAGATTAAAAGTGCTTGGTCACTCATATGTGTGTACAGTGATCAGACAATTGATGACACGTTTTCCTCTTTCTAAATACTAAACTTTAAATAATTAATTTTCAACTTGATTACGAAAATTCAACAATAATAACTGGACGCTTGCTTAGTATGTGTATAAATGCAAAAAGTTTATTTTTATTTGGTGCATGGCTTACGAAGTTAATCAATCATTTGATGAATACGAACAACAGCTGTTCAAAATCAATGAATGAATGAGATTCTTAAATTATATGGCTACGGTTACAAAGATTAAACAAATGAACAAAATATTGAGTTCTTATACCATAGGTTAGTTATAATTATTAAATTTTGTTTTTGTTAAGACACTACAAACTATTAAGGCACATTTAATATGTTGGCGAGTTATGGCCACATAATGGCAAAAACTCTTTTGTTGTTTTAGTTTGAAACTTACTTAACTATATATGGCAAATTAAGAAAAGGAAATAAAGGATAAACGAATAGCAAAAGAAAATTATTTTTAACCGTTAAGGAAAAAGCTTTTTAAATATTTGGTTACATTATTATTACGGCTGGTTGGCTCTAGAACTCTTCGTGTGTTTTAACATTGGAAGCGGCTTCGAATTGTGTTGGCTTTAATTCCAATGGTGTTGGTGTTTGTAATCTAGGCTCTCTTCTATAGGGCTTTTCACGATCACTCTTCAATTGTACTTGGCCTACAGAACCGGCTCCAGTTGGTTTTAAATGTTCCGTATCTATGATTACAGAATCTTCAGTATCCGATACGTAACCATAGTCGCCAGTGTAATGGGTGGGATATAATAGTAAAGGACTGGCACTAAAAGCCATAAGATCGCGTTTTGGAAACACATTAGACCAGGTTTTATTGGGATGTCTATTAAACATAACCGGCAAGAATTCATCGACAGGCAAGAGATTATCCAAAGGTTTGGCATCGATTAATTTCTGGGCACCCTTAAGTGAGATAACATAACCCAAAGTCCAATAAGAATAGCCAGCGTGTACCAAATTCTCAGTATTGGCTACCCAAGGTTCAGATTCTTCCTTCAAGCGTTTGCGGCCAAAGTAACTGCATTACAAAAACAACATTACATATAATTCATACAAACAAGCCTCAGGCAAAAAGCAAAAACTTACATTAAATCGTAATCCACTACATTTCTTATTTGTTCCATTATTGCAACAGCCTTCTCTTCGAAATATGGCTCAAATCGTATGTCATCCTCTAGTATTAATACTTCTTGTTGTTGCTTTTCTACTATTTTCTCCCATATTCTATAGTGACTTAGGAAACATCCCACTTCACCCATAGTCATTTGACGCTCATGATAAGGATCCTCATAGCCGGGTAGGAATTTAATGCCCATTTTTTGTAATATCTCATGGTTTAATTGTCTTGAAGCGTAAACAAATAAAATAAATAAAACTGATGATGTTTTTCTTTTCTATTTACAGTAAAACGTGCGATTACTCACTTGCCATCTACAGCTGGGAAGTATTCAACATCTAAACCCAATACTTCGAAAAGTCTTTCCATTTTAACACGACGTTCTGGACGGCGTTGCAAATTGATCATATAAATGTGATTTAAGGTAAGTTTGTGCCTTAAATATATTAAAAAGTAATAGAATAAATCAATAACTTAGGCTTTAAAATTTTAAAAGAAGAAGAAGTATTCGTTTACGAAACTTTTGAAACTATTTTTTTATACTTTCTAAAAAAATAATCTTTTCGAACGTATTATGTCGGTTTAAGTGACGAAAGTTTTGGGGGAGCTTCTGTCAACACAGCTTGATAATTTCGTTGAATAGTCAAATGGCATGCCAAGTATAGGATATATATTAGCTGACAGACAACATCTTGGCTTCCTCTTGTAAGCAACCTTCGTTGAGGAAAGATGTTCAAACGGGGTCTATTTAGTTAAAATGAGAGTGCACAATAGTTTTCTTGTATGATGTTACCAAAGTCTTCTTAGTACCATAGCAAACCTACACGACAATAATAATAATGAATTGGTAGGGAACCAATTGAACTATTTCCAGACACAGCAACGTATTGTTTAGTTGTTCAAAATTCTTTTCCGAATACAGAAAAGCAAAGTTTATAAATTCTTTTAGTTTTACTAATAACCACGTTCATTTTAAAACATTTTATGCTCTTTCCTTTCTTTACAAATATGATAAAGAATAAAAAAGATCATTTACGCTAGAGTTCTTAAGATCCATCTTTTAGAAGAAGTCATTGACTTTCATGAAGATGTTTTAAATTGATTTTCTTTGACAATCTAAGTTTCACAACGTACATGCTTAAAAATTATAGATTGATTTAAAATTCTTTTGTTGCATTTTCCTTTCTATACTTTTCTTTAGTTTTGTAAGAAAAACCTGTATTTTTAAGTACAGCTTAGGAGATGGTGAAGATGGCTCCCAATTTTGAAAATTCAAGAATTCGTAAAACTCTATTTTAATAGTTTTCTTTCTCTTGCATCTTCTTGTGATTTCTTTTGATATTTTGTTGTTTAAAGAAACGCTTTAAATTAATGTAATAAAACTTTATCGATTTCTTTTCATAAGATTTGGTGATAAAATTGAAATTTCTATAATAAGTTCTTAAATATTTCAAACTTTTTAAAGATTTTCAATAAAAAATACTCACTTCTTTTGTACCAATTCAAATTTCTTGAAATACTCATTGACTGGCTTTAATTCACCCAAATCATGTATTATGTTGGCTTTAATATTCGTCAATTGCTTATAATCCTGTTTGATATTGTCGCTAGATTCCAAGGGTTGTAAGATATAGCCAAACGGTACTTCATTTGTAATAAACAAGGGAATCCTGGAACAATTGGCTGAAATGGCAAACACAATAATATCATCTAAGGGGCCATCATAAAGACGACATTGGGAACCCAAAGTAGCCATATTTTCCAAATCGTTTTGTTGTTGTTCTATAAATCTATCACGATTGAAAGTAAGATAATTTGAACCCTTATAGTTGAGATTTATAAGGACAGCGCTGTGTATCATAGGCACTTGAAAAATGCCTTCACGATTAACATTGTAAATATCCTGATATAAATCGGTGCGTAAATAATAATAATCCGGTGACATGCCACACCAGAAATTACTGTAAAGGCCCTCAGATAATAGCATGGGAGCCACTATAGGCAAACGTAAGTTAACCAGGTGGCTTAAAGTATGGGCTTCGGTAAGAAAAACATCAGCATCCAAATACTAAAAGGGAAATGAAAATAAAAAAACGCGTACACACACATGTTTTATACATAAATTAAGAACAATCTTGTTTAAAGCTTAAGAGATAAGAGCATTGAAAATATGTACTTACAAATATATAGTCGGCCCACATTTGTTTAGCATCATTCATTGCCTGCTCTTTAAGATTGATAAGATGATGAAAGCGTGCTTGTGGCCATTCAAAGGGTGAGGTTTCATTTTGATGACGTTGCGTGTCGCTATCCAGCTGTTTATTAACACTGTGATACAAAGGCTCCACATGTTTTAACCACTCATTGATAATAGCAATTGAATTATCTTCATTATGGTCAGAACGTATCCTAAAAAACAAGAGATTTAAATGCGGCCATCCATACACAAATCATGCATTTCTACTCACCATAATGACATGCGTTTTTTGGGATAATCTTGTTGTTCCAAATAAGACAAGACCATGGGTAAAACATGAGCCTTATTACGCACCATTAAGGCCACCATTACCGCTGGTTCTTCTTCTTTCAGATCATCTGGCAAAAGTTTTTGCAAATCTTCTAAAGTTTTCTGTACCGGCGTTTCCTGCTCCTGTTGCTCTAGCCCAGAACACCATAAAATGGCATTTGTAAGTAATAAAAACCAAAGAATTTTCATTTTAAATAGAAATGAAATACGAAAAAAAAACACTTCTACACTCCAACCGGATGCACTGGTGTTTGATTACTGTGAACGTTCTTTTCGTTGCTCACGACTCTTTTCCTTCTATTCGTTCTATTCTAAAGTAACTTTCTCTCGCAGCTCTGCTATTGGACAGCGTTTATCTTTTGAAATTATTAAGAATATTCTATTTTATTGGCTTAATTATTATGTTATTCTAGTTTGATTTCGTTTTTTTTCCCAAATGTTTTACTCAGTTTTACTTTAATTAGTTTTGTTTTTGTGCTCTTTTGTGTTTGTTTTTATTGTTTTCATGTGTTTGTGGTATGAGAGACATATGCTTATCGCTATACAAAAGCAAAAATAAAGAAACAAAAAAACAGAAACACAGTAATATAAACAAAACATAACATATTTTCTTAAAGAGCAGGGTTACCAAGGTTATTATTAGAAACTTACTTAAATTATTCAATTTCGAAAGAAAAGAATAAATTTAACAAAATTTTTTGTTAAATAACAACATATAAAATACTCAAATGACGTAGGAAAACTTAAAATTTAAAAAGATAATTTAATTAAGCATTAAAAACATAATAAAACTAGACATTTTTGTCCCATAATAATTCTAAAAGGTACCATTTATATTTTTTGAACAATGGCAATACCGTTTATAATATATTTTGGTGTGCAATTCTCTCAGTATAAGAAATTGAGAGAATTTAATCCAACTTGAAATGAGATAAATGCTGAACTAAAATAAAGAGAGAGATGCTAGATAAGAAACCCGGCATTTTACCACACATCAGCACTGGCTTTCAAACTATATTTGTATGAAAAAGCGTTATTTTGAATTAAAAACAAAAGCAGTTTGAGTTTATATTTAAATTATAAACTCAATTTTAAATAAAGCTTCTTTGTTAAACCATCACCAATTAGGCTAAAGTAATTATGACTATGTGATGTCCATAAAAACTAAAATTAAACATCAACTATGTAAGTTACAAGGTCTGTGAACAATACAGCTCAACCACTCCAGCACCGATTTATTAAGAGCAATTCCTTAAAACTATTTCATCAGTAAATACCTAAATTTAATTAAAAAAAGGTTCCACAAGGTCAAGGCCTCTTGTACACCATTTCCATATCTACAATAACCACCAGGAATAGCTAAGCTTAAAGAATTCTAATGAGTACAGAAGATCTCTTATAGCCATAAAGGTGCCAAATGAATCTATCTACTAGAAGATTAATATATTGCGCTTATGAGCTTATTTATTTACACCGATGTGTTTAATGTCTGAATAAGGCAATATAAGAGTTTGCCTCGGTTAGCTCATGAATGACTGCATCTTCCTCAACACTTAGATTACCTTCAATGCATGTATTCCTCTTCGAAACATATTACCGCCAACTCCAACCTTCGTTTCCGCAATATTCTTTTACCTAACCTATAGAGTTATTGTAACAACTCTGCTGCTGTTAGGAGTTCTTATGTGAAGTAATGATTTTTTCCGTAGACGAATTGGTTATTTTAGGTGATTCGGGTCGTACCAAGGCAACAGTCTACTGTGAAACTCAACCGTAAGCTCCTAAAAACGCAGCTAAGGTTTTTAATTTGTACTAAAATTTCCATTTTAACTATTTAAATCACCAATTATACGTTTTTTCTTAATGAATTTATTTACAAAAGCAACAAGCAGTCAGACTACGCTGTATGAGGTTTAGCATAAGCGGGGAAATTAAGTTTTAAGCCCTCTTTAGCCTCGAAGAACGTATACGATAAAGTAATCGTATCAACATGTTCCAATTTTGGATCTTTAACATACTCAGGATCAATATAAAAGAAAACTGGCATGTCCACCTAAAACACAATAGAAAAGATCATTTAGAATTGATTAACTTTTCAAAATTTCATATAATAATAAAAACCTCTTCATGGGGATTTAATTGTTGCTCTTCAAAACAAAAGCACTGAATCTTATTAAAGTAAGCGCCAGCCTCAAAGGGCACAACATTGTAGGTGCTAATACCTATTACCGGGGAATCTGTAGGATTTTTGGCAGTATAAAAAGCCAAAGCGGTTTCGCCGGGAGCCACTTTAATTTCATACTGTTGAGGTTTAAAATTCCAACGCATAGAGGCAGCCAAATCTGCATTAAAGCGTACCTTAATAATACGATCCTTTATGGCCTCCATGTTTTCCACTTTTTCAGAGTCATGACCTTGGCTGGTAGTGCCACCATAACTATAGGCCTTCAAAGATTCAAAAAATAAAATAACTTTCTCTATTTGGAGTTATTAACTCACCTGGCAAAACATGCTATATAAAGGCACTGCAGCATAACTTAAGCCTACAATTAGTACTCCGCCAGCGGTTACATAGTATAATGTTGATTTTAAATTCCTCTTTTGGGCTGCTTCCGCTGCTGCGTTACCTCGCGGTGGCCGTGGTGTTTGTGTGGTAAATAACTTCTGTGGCGTCGAATTAAAAGTCGTGCCACATTTTCTACTTAATTGTCTATAAAATCGAAACATTTTTGTGTCAATTTAATTTAATATTTATACAGTTTTATTAAATCTGTTGATGGAGTGTTGTAACTTCTCCAAAGAAAATAAAAAAATCTGTTTATAATTCTTTTTCTGTAAATGAACACAGCTGATCAGCTGTTTCGATTTGTTTGAGGTTATAGTAGAACAGCTGGTTGTATACGGCAGTGACTTCTAAACCTAATGTTAAGATTTTTTTTGAAAGAGAGTTGCCAGGAGACGCTGGAAAAGTGTAAACAAAACGAAAATATTTCAGTTTCTTATTAGAAGATGCGGAGTTATAAGGAGAACTGCAAATATTTTATTGAAAAAGTGAAAAAATTAAAGTAAATATTTATAAAATATTAGTTATTATGTATATAAATAAATAAAAAGTGTTGATTTCATGATACAGTGTGTAATAGTATTTAAAAACATCCGTTAATAATTTAAATAAAAAGTTGCTGATTGGTAAACAAATATTAACCGGTAATCTTAGTACACCATTTCCAAGTGAAATTAAAAATACATGATAAAGTTATTGCCGGTGTTTTTGAGCATAAGATATTTCAATTGGAATTTCTTTTTAATTTCCATTTCCTCCAAGAACGCCCAGATTGGATCATAGAAGCCTGCAGCATCTTCAAAATTTAATTTGTAATTGAAAAGTAAGCTTAAATTTGGAAGACCATAAAAAATGAATTTCAATTAATATTTTTCACATTTTACTTACAGAACAGAGGAGATTTGTTTTTTCTTATCGAAATTAACTGAAAAATTTTTAAATAAAAAAATTTAAACAAAAACATTTAAAAATCCATCAAAATCTTATAACTAGCCATGGAAGGTGACGGCGATGATTTCGATCTGTTCTTTAATTCGAAGAAAACCAAGACAACGGGTCAATCAAAATTTTTCAAATCTTCAGATCCCATGGATGATCTATTTGGCATAGAAGAGAAGAATCCCTCAGCTAAAAAAGCAACAACAACTGTTGCAAAAACAAGCTCAGCACGCATACGAGAAGAGCCTGAAGACGAGGACGATGATTTAGGGTTTGATCCGAAAAAACCCAAGGCTTTAAGTAAGTCGCAAAATTTATTCGATGATTTACTGGCACCTCTAGAGGCTAAGAGACCTCAAACTGCTACTGCTGCCACTACAAAGGCACCTATATCCCGACAATCAACGGATACCACCACGGATACTTCAAATATTTTACAAAATCAAGCAATAAGACCGAAAACATCACAGGGACGTAGAACTTCTAATATCACTACAACAGCAAATACTGATCCCTTGGGCTTGTTTAGCAAAGATAAGGATACTTCTAAGCCATCTTCGATTATTTCTTCACCTAAAATGCCTAAGAGAGATACAACAGCCCATTGGCTAGGTTTGGCAGTGGAACCAGAGCCAGAGGAAACCGTTAAGACAACCGAAACCGTGGAACAACCAAAAACTCCCAAGATAACTAAAACTTCATCTAAGGAAACATCGGAAATTTTAAAGTTGCCTGATAATATTGAAGCAACCGAGAGACAATTGCCTGAAAATCCTTTAGCAGAAGAGCATGTTAAGGAGGAACACGATTTAATGTTAGACTCTACCACTCACAATATAATGTTAATGAACTCGTTAAATATGGAGGCGAAACAAAGTTTTGCTACCTTAAAATATCAAGAGCAGCAGCTGGTAATGGCTGCCCAAATGAAACAACAAGAACGCGTGTTAATGGATATGCAACGCAAGCAAGGTACTCTATTACAGCAACAGGAAAAACAATTTCAACAACTTTTCCAACAGCAAATGCAAAGACAACAGCAACTAGAGCAGTTAATTAATCAGCAACAACAGCGTATCAGTCAACATTTGCAATTAATGATGACACAACCTGCTCTCACAACTGTACTAACAGACAACGTTTTGCAAGAAAGTCCTAATAAAGGGCAGGAAACTAGTTCAAACGAAGAAGAGGTTTTACGGACAGTAAGAGCCCAGAAAAAGGCAACTGCTTTGGAACTTATACAACTCGAGTCTGATAATAAACGTCTGGAATTGGAAAACCTGCGTTTAGAGGAACTGATCGCCAATACCAAAAGTAATTACGAGCGGGAAATTGAGCTTTTAGAGAGGTCTTACAAGTAGGTTCTGTATTTGTATCTTCTAAATTCTTTTAATAGCTTATTTATTTCGCAGAAAACAAATTGAAGTGCTTGAGGATCATCTTAGCAGTTTGGAGAAACGCTTAAAAACCGAAATCCAAGAGTTACAAACCCATTTTCAATCCAAAATTGACAATTTGGAACAGGAAAAACTGACACTTAAGAAAACTTATGAAGAGGATTTTACCAATTTGAAGCAGGACCATGAAGATGAATTACGCAAATTGCGTAAAAGCCAGGAGGAGGACCTGGAAATGCTTAAGGAGGAACATAGACGCATGCTGGACAATATACGACAGGCTAAGATGTTGGAATTTGCCTCCATACAAGAAAATGGGTCTTATTTGGACTACCTGCAACAGGCTTCTACAAATCTTAAGGATCTAACTGGTGGTCTTCATGAGCTCAAAGAGAATATGCAAAATAAAATTGAGGTTATGCAACTTGAACGTGAAAAGAAATTGAAACAGCGTGAACTTCATGTAGAAGATTGTGAGCGAAGACTTAAAATCACGGAAGAGACCAATGAGCAAGAGAAGCAAAGACTTATGGATTTGGTAAGCACTTTAGAATTGCAAATGAGCAAAATGTCTAAAGAATCTGCAGAAGGCAACTGGCAATTGAGGCAAAAACTTGCAGCACTGGATGCTGAAAAACAGGCTTTCAATAAGGAAAAAGAGTTTTTCCGCGAACAATTACTGCGTGATGAGGAACGCATTAAAGAATTAAAAGAGCAACAGCTTTTAGAGACCCAAAACCTTAGGGTGGAACTACAAGAGGAAAAAGCCAAGTTACAAGTAGAAAAAACCAAACTTGAATTGGAAAAAAGATTACAAAACCAAACGGATGTGCAAAAGGAACGCATGGAAGTGGAGGCTGCCATGCAAGTAGCACAAGATGCAGCACGCAAAGCAGATCAGGAAAGAGAACGTTTCTATAAAATGCAACGTCAATTGGAACAACAAAAACGTGACCTAAATGACAAGGAACATGTGCTAAATGTCAAAGAAGAGGAATTGCAACAGGAATTATTATCCTATCGCATGGCTGAGAGGGTGGCTCAAGAGAATCAGCAAAAAGCTAAAATTGCTGAGCAATTCTATCAAAATAAATTAAAATTACTGCAGGAAAGATCACATGAATTGAATGAAAAGGAGACCAACTTATCCCAAGAACGTCTTTTACTGGCACAAGATCGAATAGCATTGCATGCTTTGAAAACTAAACTTGCACAACAACCCAAGTGCTCATTGTGTCAACTATCACAGAAAAATCAAGAAATTTCACAATCCCTACAAGGTAACCCACCACCGGCTGCAGCACAAGCCGCTTACCAAGAAGAATTTCCTATGGCTGATAGAAATTTACAAAATAATTATGAATTCCTGCAAAACAATAATATAGTGGAACGTTTATTGGATGCCAATATCGCCGATTCCATGAGAAGAATGCAGGCCACTGCCAATTACGGCTTAGAATGGGATAATCTTTTGGATGATGACCACAAGAAAATGGTACAAAATGATGACTATGGCGTAGATGTGCCAAAGACTGACTTGTAAGGTTATGTTTTTGCGAAAAACTTTTATTAAATGTGTTCAATGCAAAAATATTCGTACTGTCCTTAAGTATTTGTTTATTATTGGTTTAAATATCGTGTAAAATTGTCATCACTATCCATATTATAAATATCTACTCTTTTTTAATGAATATAAAACTATTCTGTGTAAAAAAATCTGTATTTTTTTCTAAACTAAATTTCAAATTTCGTCCCCTTCAGTTCTATTGTAACGATCGATCATCTCCTTTGTAGGTTAATAATTATTTTAAACATTTAACAACACTAATATAGTTCTCCTATTGCTGTTCTGTTCGTTCAGGACGTTGTGGTTGCGAACTAAAACTTTTAACGCTTAACATCACTGTTTTATAGAAATTAATGTGAAAAATCAAGCGCAGAGTGTTTTTTAATGTTTTACTTAATTTCTGTAAATTAAAGTTAAATGTGCTTCAGTTTTATTTTATATTTAATAATAAAAAGTGTGAAACGTGTAAAGAATAATATAAATAAGGCTTTAAAATAGAAATCTTAAAATATTTGCTAAAAATTAAAGTTCTTTGATGTGATGTAATCAGACGCCATTTTGCCAACTACGCAGTAAGTCAAGAATAATATTTAGAAATAAAAAGGACGTTTGTAAAGCATTAATTGGTCGATTTGATCAATTATATTCTAATTTCTATGTTAATATTAAGATAAAAGTCAAGTTTGCAACCATTTCCATTAAAATTTTTGTATACGGCAGTAGTGCCTGGAAAATACGAAGGTTTGCTGTTCTCTACTAGTCTCAAAAGGATTTTGTTCTGATTGGATTTTCTTTTTTTTTAGAGTATAAGTTGGAGGCTTTAACTGGCATAGTTAAAATGATTTCGTCCAAGTCATATACATATGTATCATTCTGTTCGATAACTTGATGCCAATTGCATGGCAATTGTCATTTATACATATCTCGTCTTTGCCAAGGGATCTTTGTACCTCATGTGGCAGCTTCCATAATTTGCCTTTTCCAAAGCCTAGCTCCGCTATTTCTCCCTGTGATCATAATCGCCAAAACATTCGCATAGCAATACTTTTATTTCCTTAGTCTATTCAATGGGTATTACTTCAAAACAAAATGGGTGTGCAAAAGTTCCGTCCAGTTATCCTAAACTACAGTGTGTTGGTAATTCACTCAATTAAGACACTAAACTCCAAAAGCAACTTCTGAATTCCAACTTCTGAAGACCCAGAGCTGGAGTCATCCTTCCATGATCTAACTTTTATCTGTATATTACCAATGGGTTAAAGGTACGATAAAGTATTTATTTAAGTGGTACTTTCTATATACCGTACTTTGTGTAAAAGTACTTTTTCTAAGCCTCGTATGAAGAACTTTTTTAGAAAAGAATTTTTGTGTACAGTGCTTTTTGTGAAACGCACTTTTGATACAACGTACTTGTAAAACATATTTGAAAATACTTTTTGAAAAACGTACTGTTTTTATACAGTACTTTTTGAAAGACTTTAAGTTGGTGTACAAACATTTTGCGAAAAAGTACTATTTTATAAAGTACTTTTGCAAAAATAACCTTTTCCAAAAAAATTTTTGATCTTATTTTATGTATGCTTCTAGAAACAGTATCTATCAATATATCGTATTTATATTCCTCCTATGAAGGCAACTGCTTTTGTAAACCTTAACAACCCTTATATTATATTACAAATCTAATTTTAAATAGATTTTGTATTACAAAAATAAAACAACAACAACTCCGATGTCTAACAACAATAACAAAAATGAATTTTTGATGTATTACTCTCTATACTTTGTTGTGAATAAATTTCTAGGATTTACAATGTAAGGCGACGATAACCTGGTGTAAAAAAATACATAATCTACAACATACATATAGACAGAGAAAGCGAGCAAAAAAAGGACGAAAAGTTAAATAAAGTTTATACACAAAACAATAGCAACAACAGCAGCAAACACAAAAAATATGATTGATAAGCCAAGCCACAATTCATATTTTAGCATAATTTGTATTGGCAAGAATATTTAAAAAGCGATTATGCTATGATACCTACCACCTCTCTAGCCCCTCTTGTCTGACTGACTGTTTAACTTTATACAGGGGTTTGTTTCGCTAACGAAAAATGTTAATAAAATGGCAGAAACGAAAAAAAAATAAAAGAAAAATAAGAGTGGAAAATATATATACAACAGGAACAACAATGAGAACAACAACAACAATAGATTATTGATTTTATGATAATTGCAAAATAATGAAAATGAGAACACAGATGAGAAAATGATGGCTTAAGAAAATACTGAAAATGAAAAAAAAAGTGAAACGAAAAAAAGAAAATTGGAAAATTAATTTAAAATCGAAAGAGTGATGGTGGCACAATGATGAATAGGAGAATTAGTTGCAGGACGCCATGTTTTTTACCACAGGATAAAGGTTCAATTGTTTCAAATTAATTAAAAATTAGTTCGACTAAGTGACATTAACGTAAATTTGACTTTGGCATACCGTTACCGTGAATTCTCTGCTGCTCTAGAAATGTATGTTTGTTTCATCGATTTTATGGTCTGATTTTATGATTCTTATTGAACATTGAATGTTGTTCAGTGTCAGATATCTGTACATAATTATGACATGTTTGGCTATCCCTGAAGTGTTCCTTATATAAGCCTTTCATGTCTGTTTACTATCCAGTAATATTGAGATATATTTTGCCTTCATTTTCTTTGGTATTACCTTAACCAGGTTGTATTCCAGTTATGAAGTTTTTTTTCTTCTCGTAAATGGTGCTACAGATTCCTTTCAATGATGTTTTTACCATCAGAACTTTGTCGTTTACGTAATCTTGACAGCCAGTGTCAGTCTCAGACAATTCCAAGAAGCATCCACGAATAATTAAGCCTCGTATTAATGGTGAAAAATCCTACCTTAACCTTGTATGTGTTGCGTTTGTTTTCGCAGATATTTGATATCCCTCCGGATTTTACAGTATCTATTTTCAATTTATTCTATGTCCTATTTGTCAATTGCTCGTCCAAACCTCTTGAATGGTTCTCACTAAACCCTAATGTTGTGTCCCGTTTGTAACGATCAAACTTGTTGGTCAACGAACACTTTAAACGGTTGCCAACACTGAAATATTCTGCTACTGCTACTGTTCGTATATGTATGATCCAAAACAGCACTGTTTGTTAACAAAACAATTCAACGCTTAACAACACTGTCTTCTAGAAGTTTAATGTCAGAAAACAGGAGCAAAGCATGTGCTTTTTAAGTTTTATTAAATTTCTGTGAGTAAAAATTCAATGTGCTTCAGTTTTATTTTAAATTTAATAATACAAAGTGTGAAAAAGTGTAAAATATAATATAATATTTATGTGACTTGATCAGCCGCCATTCTGCCAACAACGCAGTAAGTCAAGTGTTATACTTAGAAATAAAAAGGACTTGTGTAGAATTTTAATTGGCCTATTTGGGCCAATTGTAGTCTAATTTTATGCGTTAAAATAAAAGCCAAATTCGCTACTATTTCTCTTAAAATTTATTTATGTACATACCAGTCAAGGCAGGCTATTACAAGACGTTTGTTTTCGCAGATATGTGATATCCCTCCGGATTTTACAGTATCTATTCTCATTTTATTCAGTGTCCTATTTGTCAATTGCTCCCTCTATATCAGGAATAGGGCTCGTCTAAATCTCTTGAATAATTCTCACTAAATCCTAATGTTCTGTCCCGTTTGTAACGATCAAACTTGTTGGTGAACGAACATTTTAAACGGTTGCCAACACTGAAATATTCTGCTACTGCTGCTGTTCGTATATAATGATCCAAAACTGCACTGTTTGTTAACAAAACGATTCAACGCTTAACAACACTGTTTTCTAGAAGTTTAATGTCAGAAAACAGGAGCAAAGCATGTGCTTTTTAAGTTTCATTAAATTTGTGTGAGTAAAAATTCAATGTGTTTCAGTTTTATTTTATATTTAATAATACAAAGTGTGAAAAAGTGTAAAAATATTATAATATTTATGTGACGTGATCAGCCGCCATTCTGCCAACAACGCAGTAAGTCAAGTGTTATACTTAGAAACAAAAGGAAGTTGTGTAAAATTTGAATTGGCCTATTTGGGCCAATTGTAGTCTAATTTTATACGTTAAGATAAAATCCAAGTTCGCTACTATTTCCATTAAAATTTATTTACGTACATACCAGCAACAATCCACCAAAAATACTAGGGTTTGTTTTTCTTTACTATGCACAATTTTTCTTATTGGATTTCCCTTTTTACAATATGAAATGAAGACTTCAATGTAGTAGTTAGAATGATTCCAGTTAGACTAAATATGTAGTGTTTCCTTCGATAAGAAAACAGTTCTATTATACCTCCAAGCCCTTGTCCCTGTTAGCAAAAACTGAGGCAATTGTAACTTTTCTCAGTTGGAGACCTGTGTAATGATGCAGTTATCTTCACTCACATCGAACAAAATCCTGAAGTCCAAGAAATGTCTTGAGGTACCTGCTAAGTAAAATAATTGAGCATCATTCTGCATAGTATAGTTAGCAGCGTATCTAACGTGTAAAAAGGCTACAAAAAGCCTTTGGTCTATTATTTAAAATATCCAGGTGTCTGGGCGCAAAATTACCTACTGTATATACACCCAAATGGCCTATAATATTATTCGGAGGTTTCGCGAATTACAATTTCTATGAACGACGGGTATGGTGGCTCTTCAAAATCAAACATCGCTTAACGTGGCGAAAGAAGATAAGGTTACTGTGCAGGCAATCATCATCCATTGTAAGAAGAAACTCGAGACAGGCTATTACAGGATATTCGTTGGAGTAGAGGACATATCTTTCATGTCTCAGGCGAGCGGTTACAAAGAAACTGTGTTCAATTTCATTAGAAATCCTTGAGGTTATTTCCCACTGGAAAAGAGCTCAAACCAAAAATGAATATGTGATAACTCGCAAAAGTCGATTAATCTAAAAAGACCACGATTTCGACCAGCAATAAAGGGGTCAACTTCTTTGAGCAAAGACTCTACAATCTTCCAGTTGGAATCTCACGCAATACTGGAAACAATGGATAACCTATCTCGAAGGGATCATATAGGAGAGATAATAAGAATACTCTCGGGTACTCCATCTGTCTTGAACAAATTTTTTAAAACTATTCTAAAATCATTGTTTTAGTAAAGAAGAAATAAATAAATAAAATTCAAGTCTATTTCCATTGAGGGGGGGGGGGCTATACGTTTAGTAACAGTACTTCTTGTCCGTCTTTTATCTTTGGTACACAAACTTTTTTCCTCTCATCTTTAGATCTTTATCAAAGCCAAATAGGGCCTATTGTTATTGAGGTCACCATCACCACCCACTGTTATCATAATTTGGTGTATTTGTTTATTCATTTCCCCCTTTTGCGAGATATTCTGAAAACAGACAACAAAATAAGAAAAGTCCAAAGTAAAGAAAAACAAAAGAAAACTTAACCGCCAAACAAATAATGGTGGTTTAAAGTACAAATTAAAATAAATAATTAAAAAAATAATAAAAAATTAATTCAAAGAAATGCGACAATTTTTATTTTAGTTATTATTGTTGTTGTTGTTGTATTTTCCCTTGTCTTGTTGTTGACTCGTTTGTTCTGTTATTTAATTTTCTTTACCTTCCAGTTTTTTTGTTTTTTTTGTTTGCCGCGTTCTTTTCATTCTTTTTCATACCAAGAAATCGTTTTCAGTTTTCATTTGCTTTTATTGTTGTTGTTGTCAGTGTAAACAGTGTTGATAGTTGGTCGTTACAATAAAGCGGCTGCTTCTGTAGCTGCTGTTCCTTTGACTTCTCAAAGCCAGTTAATGCGGGGGAGTTAAAAGACAAATATTTACGACCGTTTCTTTATTTTTTAATTTTTTTTTCACAATTTTTAATGACAGGAACTAAACTTTAATGGTTCGTCGTTTGTAATGTTAAAAAACAATTAAAATTGTAAAAATTCTTGTATTATTATCACAATAATTTATAAACAAAAGTAGTTTTTCCTTAAATGTTTGATGACAATTACTGAGGCTATCAAAGGGTTAAAAGTATAAAAGCTCACATAACGGTTTTTGTAAAAAAAAACTGAAACGATGCCTTAGAACTAACTGTCAAGTTTTGATTGTTTGGTATCAGAGCTTCGCATTAGAGCATACTTTCGTTAGAATCACGCTGAAAACCGGCCAGAAATTTGATTGAATCTGATGATCTATCCAACCCTCAGCAATGATAGCTCCATTAGACTATTGAGAAAGGATAACACATTACCATTAATCTATTGCTATAGATTTGCTGTGGAGCCCTAAACTCTTCGTTTAAGTTGTTATTTGGTATTAATTGTGCTAAATACATAGTTTTATTTCATTCAGTTGACGTACATAATAACAAATTAAAACAATTGTAATGCGATCTAAATGTGATGCTGGTGTAATTTCTGTCACTTACTATTATTTCTCATTGCTAAGCCCTAACAAATGCCATAATGAATCCTTAACCTCACACTTTTCGGAATAATTATAAATTATACTATGTCCTTTGCTTAATTTTTCCATAAACAAATACAAGCATTTTTCATATTGAAATATTTTAATTAAATTTGTAATAATCCCATGAAAATCTTTTTCTTTTTCTTCGTCTTTATTGTACTTGTTGATGGATTTAATCTAAACAATTGACAGGGTGTCAAACGACAATGATTTTGACAAGGGATTACCAGAGAAATTAAATAAAAGAAAAAAAAATATTCAACTACGAATAGCAATAGAAAACAGACGTAAAAATCGTTGTGTAGCATTATTTAAATAAAAATAAAATTTAAAACAAACAACCAACACCTGAAAACATTTTAAACCCTAAAATAAAATCCCTCAAACTGCCCTGCCTCTCACTTCCTTCCCATTGCTTACACTTTGTTTTTATTTTTGATTTTTTGTTATAAAAACAACAGAATTCTTTTGGGGATTTACAGTGGGATTTAATTCATAATGATTCGAGGGATGTGTGTGCTATAGCCTTTGAATACAATTGTTTATTTTATATTAATCTGCGTAGAAGCAAATAATCTAACCATCTGTCTGTCTGCGTTCGCCTGTGAGTGTGTGTGTTTTAGATCCTTTTTTTTGTATCTCCAACTGTTGTTTTCTCTGCAGAAATAGTTTGAAGATAAAATAAATATTAGTTTTGCACCTGTGGTATTTACTTTTCACTTTTTGATATCCTCTTACATATTTTTGAAGGGGTTATTCCCCAAACTCCTTTATTAAATTGTTGGCTTTTCTAATATTATTTTGCCATCATTTTTTTCTGTTGGGGCACTTTCTAGAAACATAGTAAAAGGAGTATAGAGAACATTCGATGTCGTGTTATATTATTTTGATGAAGTTTAGAAGAAATATTTTAGGGCACAGTAATTTAGACAAATTTTTAAACAGTTAAAAATAAAAACATACCTGTGAGATTAACTACGAAAGTTATGTTCTGATTTTTGGAAAATTATAAAAAGAAAATCGATTAAATTTAAATTTTATTCATAACTTGTGTAGAAACACCTTTCTTGTTCTCATAAAAATTTGTTTTAATTTGTTTTTGAGAGAAGACAAGAACAAGTACATACTGTATTATTTTATAGCATCACAATCTCTATTATTCCAAATATGTTATGCTCTGAAAAATAAACTCTTGAGCTTATGTATATTCTATATTTTTGCAACTGATATCCTGTTCTGGTTCCTTTTTAGAAACTTTCTTTTATTTACACTTCAAGACAATATTATAAATCAACTTACAATCAGTGTTTGCTTGTATTCCTCTCTCCTTTACTACCCTACAATGTTATGAATATTTAATAATATTAAAAATATTTTGACAAAAAGAAAAAAGCAAACATAAGAGATGAGAGAAAATAAATTTATATAATAAAAGATGAAAATTTTAAATAAAACAACTTAATTTATAACAAAAGTTTTACCTGGAATCCCAACGTCCTTTTGTTGCGTGCATCCTATCTCATCTTCATTTATTAGACGACAATTTCACAAAAACTCTCTACACAACTCTACACATTCCCATTCATCTTCATACTTACTGAGAAACGAACTCATATAATATGTGATATTATATGAGTAACTTATGTTATACAGTTAGTAACACGAGATTAAAAATTTTGCATAAAAACTTGCAATAAGGCAAAAACAAACTTTACGTTGGATGTAATGTGCGTAGAGCACAACAACACATCACAAATATTATGCACTGAGGATTGTGTTGGGTACAGCGGTGGAGGAGCGTTTTCGCTGATTGAGTCCTACTTTTTCTCAAAATGCCTCTAGAGATGCAAGCAGCTACTACTACTGCAGGGAGAGATAATAAGGACTCCTAAACACATGAAATTCTAACAGGAATCAGGTGGATTTAAGGCCATAGCACATGGTAATGGGGATCGGAGCATTGGAGACTATGATAGGTATAATGGGAGACAAGTCTTGACACGAAATTTATCAGGGGGATTGTCATTAGATAAATATAATGTCTGGCATCTCCCTCCTTCCCTTTTCAAATGTTGAATCCGTAAATAGTACTCGATATTTCCTCGCCGCATTATCCTTTTTTCTTAATTCCAATTAATTGTCACCAGCTGTATATACCTTAAAACTATTGCATAACATTGATAACACTTCTGGCGTTCTTCTGCTTCTTTTTGCTGTATTTCATCTCTTTTTTTTTTAATAAAAGTGTATGTAAAGACCTCTATTTTACATGCTTTTATTGTTTATAACTTGTTTTTTTTTGTCCCCCAAAAGAACTTTCATAACTCCATCCCCACACTTGCAATACCCTTTACCAACACACTTGACGAAAGTTAACAGCCGAAAAGTATCTATAGACCAAGTTTATATTGTAAAGGAGGGTGGTAACGATAACGGGTGGGTGTTTTATGTTCACCATCATAGTTGCACATGATAATGATATTCTTTTTTTTTATGGAGAAATGCTACGAATTCGTATAATTCTTAAATAAAAATTTGTGCCAGACATTATTTAACATGTGTAAAGTAAAAAACTTGTGATTTCAAAAGTTTAAGTTTGCTTAACGCAAAACCATAAGTGTGAGTGAACAGTGTAGGTGGTAGTGGCTGGTTTATATCACTTGTATTTCGGGAAGCGAGGCATAATGGTAGGTGAGTTAGAAAGGTAGTGGTAGAGTTTATTTTAAGCCTGCTACTTGTATCCTTCGTTCTCAGTTAAATATTGCTTTAGTTTCGTATTTTAGTGTTGAAATTTCACACATAAATCATAAGTTGCTGTCATTACTTCTATGTTGACTTCCTTTTTTGGTAGCAAAAAAAGTTTTCTTATTTTTTAGGCAGTTTTAAGCCTTCTCCCACAAAAAAAAATTATGAAAATAAGTAACATAATAAAACATTAAAAAAGTTGCAGAATATTCAAAATACAGAAGGAGAAAGTTTAAAATAATTTGTATTTCTTTAAATATTAAAAAACAATACGAGGTCGGATCAATAAGTTCATAAATGATTGAATGAAAGATTCGAAAGGTCTTCTCAGCTGTATGAGATGGCAGGCTCAGCGGGACTAAAATTGCTGATGCGAGCGCTACTAAAAATGTGCGACTCTTAAGCAGGAGGGCAACATTAAAAATGCTCTGTCCGTTTCTACCAATGTCTTTACATTGTCTATTGGAGTGACGATTACGCTTCCTAGTGGCATAATTTCTGTATTGAGCTGTATGTTAGAATATATAATGAATGAGTGACCCTAGGGTCAGGCTATCCAGCAGTAGCATGAGGATAGTTAGCGGGCTTTTGATCGGAGGGAGACACCTGAGTGCGTATCAAGTACTAGACGGGGAATTATCGCCTATTGAGACTGAACAGCATTCTCAAGTTTATCAGACAACATGATTGAGAGAGAAGTAATACGCCCTTTGCAGCTTGAGGGCGTTACAATATATCGTATGGTTGCCTTACTTCAACATTTTTACACGACAATAATGAATAATAATTCAAGAAAGGATTTCCCGGAACTCTGCTATTCTCACGTACTATGGGTTTAAAACTGTACTCTTTTATAAATTTTACAAATTAAATACACTTACAACAACACAATTTTATTTTAAATATTTAATCATATTTATTGTTTATTTTCAATTTCAACACCCCATTAAATAATACAATAATAACAAAAAAGTTTCTTTTTATTATTATAAGTACACATAATGGTTAATCTATCCATATAGCCAGCCATTCAGGCATTACACCAACCATTCATCCATCCATCTATCTGTCTATCTTTTCACGAGGTGACAGTGATTGATGAAATTTTTTTTTTTTCACTGAATGAGTGTTTAGCCTTTCATCACAACAACAACAACAATTGTCACGCTAATATTGTTTATCACCCGTATCTGTTTGTTACACTTACAGTTTTTCTTTTTTCTTTTTTTTGAAATTTTTGTCTTGGAAAATAATAAAAAAAAATTAAAATTGCTTTTGGCAAATTAAAGCCATAATCTTAATCAAAAAAATTTAGGGGATTACTGTTGAAGGCGGGGAGGAATGCACGAGTCAAAATGGGAAGATTGACTAACAGCATTTCTCAGTTTTTACAACAAGAGGCAGTTCACACAGCACTCATAACTAGATAATCTGGTCAATCCTGCATTAAGTTTTTTAATATTTTGATTTTATTTGTTGTAAATAAACTTTTCTTAGAGCTTTGACATTCTTATTCCTCTAAATATTAAAATCGTTTCACAATCTCCCAAATCATCGTAGAACTTTGGAACAAATTTTAAAGAACAATCTCCAGCATTATTCTTATAAGCTTCAGTCTGTAATCCCACATATTTCAACTCCCCTTTCATGTATTCTCTAAAAGCTGATTGAAATGGACTCCATAACCTGGTAATAATCCGATTTTCTAAGAGAAAAAAGATGCAAGATATTAAGCAACTAGCAGCCTAGCCAGGCAAATAATTTTAAAGCCAATTTATTACCCCTACAGTAAAAACTGTCAACTGTCTCTTAGTAGATCGCTTAGGTATAGTAAAGTGAGTAGCGATAAATAACAAATGCTCATCACAATTTCCCATGCTTTGGATCCTTTAGTAACCATACATACGACTACTACGACTGCTACAAGTACTTGAAATAAAATTTAAATAATAAATATATAGCCTGGCCAGCGGAAAGTGATAGAAAGACAACAAAAAATGACAATAATAAAAAAAGAATTGTTGGATTTGTTGTGTAATTTTTTGTAAAATAAATTAAATTTTTTTGTTACTTTTTAACAAAGTTTTTAAGCGTTAAATTTGATTAATGTTTTGTTATGCTGTTGACAGCTTTTTAACTTGTCAATTTGAAATTCTGCTCTTTTTTCGTGTTTTAGGGAAGGAAATGCAAATGATGAGCTAATGGCGGTTATTTTTTTGTAACTTTTTTTCGGTTCTGAAATTTTTTTTTCGTCAATTGAGTAGAAAATTACTTTATTTACGCTTTAAATGCGTTGTAATCAATGAAAAACATTTTTAAATATTAAAACAGTTTAGCTACATTAGGCGCAGGCAAAATAAGGAAGATTCAATTCTTTTTTAATATCGGGTTTGGTGGTTTCAAAACTGCCGCTCTACTAAGGCATTCCAGCTTTACATACCTTTGGTATGAAGCGTCATTTAACGTTTTAACAACCTAAGAGCGAGCAGAAGTGTCATAGAAATATGGACACATTTCGGTCATTAATAGTATCATAACCGAAATCTCTGTCCCGGTACCTATTCTCGTGGGGCATTTAGGTAATGGTTAGGCATGCTGAGGCGCTTCGCTTTCTTCCAAATGAGCTCTGCAGTGGTTGCAGATTATATGAGAGGACAGAGAGTATGGTTTATTTTATTTTCTAGTCTAACGGAATTAGCGTTTACTAATCGATGTGGTATTCGGTCCACTTTATGTGCTCAAGTGAGCTTTGATTTCACAAGGCTGCTACTCTCTCCTGTTCTAATTGAAATTTGTCTGATTTTTTTTATTCAAAAAATTTGTCCGAAAATTGTTTTTATATACACATTTTTTTCTTTTATTTATTCGTATAAAAAAACGACCTTTTTAAGTGTAGGTGTCAGCGCATTATACATCTGTTTTGGAAAATTGTTACCTTTGAAATTTTAGCCATAATGAGAACGGCGGTTGCAAACAGAAAATAACAGAATGAAATTAAGCGAAAATATTAAAAAATAAGAAACAGAAATTCATTAACATTTCGTATTGGGAGCAATGTCAACAATTCAAAATTGCTGACTGCAGTTCGTTAGTTAATACAAAATTATTATAAAAGTCTCAAACTTTAACGAGTTCAATCACAATTTCTTAGTAAATCTTTATAGTTCAACACAATGGAGAAAACATCATTATTTTGCATAATTTTAGGTGAGAAAATAAAATCTTAAGCAATCTTTCGCCAATAAACAGTAAATAAATCTTTTATTCCCTTAGCTTCCTGCTTAATTTCCCTAATAACAGCAGTCCCCGTGCCGCAAAGGGACAATGATGATATGAATGAGGTTACTTTGCCTCACTTTATGAATCAAAGCGTGGATTATAATGCCATGATGAGCCATTTTAAGGATTTCTTTATGTATTTACCCATCATGTTTACCACTTTCCGTGAATCCATGTCTGGTTTTCCCAAATTAGCTGAGGGTATACGTATCCTAACTTCACCCAATTACGAGAAGACCTACGAGGATGAAAGCGAATGCAAATGTAAAAACAAATCTGTGCAGAATAGCAATGAAATCGATAAATCATCGCATTTATTTTGATAAAAACTTGATTTCTTAAGGTGTTTACGTTTATTCTGGTCTTTTTTTGTATAAATTTTGTGCGTGTTTTAAAGAGTAAATAAAGATTTATTTTCTTAATTTTTTTTGTTAAAATTTAGAAGCGATGCATTTTATTTTTTCATCGCATTTCATGTGGGACACGGGCTTGACACTTTTGCTCAGAATAGTATCGGTCTTGTTCTTGACGAGCTTTAGACGTTGGTCCTTAAGACATATTTGAAACCTCATCAGAACTTGGTTAATATTGTTTTCGGCTTCGTTAATGTCAGTTAGTGTGTCGTTTGCGTATCTCACGAGATGTGTGTTCTGTGACATATCTTAAATTATTTCTTGTATTGGAGATACCTGAACTGCACTTGACTTCAATGTGTCATAAAAAGTTTATAATTTCCTATGTAGCTTCGGCAAATTGTCAGTGGGTATGATGTTGAAGATACTTATGCTAGTCAAAGAGTGCTTTTGTTTCTCCAGTAATATGGGAATATACTTTGAGTAACACAACCATAATAGGCTGTGAGGAACGCATTTAATTGGTTTTCAGCAAGGGACTTAAGTACTTCGGCGGGTACTTGCTATCCCTTCTTTAAGCAGTTTTCAGTTCATTTTCACTGAAGGTTATTGTCAACTCAAGAGACGAGGTTTAACGCTCCTAATACAGTGGTGGGTCTGACAGTGCGCACAAGGTTTCAAATTTCTTTATCATCTCGCCAATTGCACAATAGATCAATTATGACTATCATTCCTTAATGCTCGAACAGTTCCTACATTTGATTTAAAACTATTGTAGTCTGTTTTTTTATCTATTTTTACGCATTTACTGGTTGTTAATTGCTCCATTTCTCAAAATATAGTACACTTCATATGTAACCGTTTTACTAGTTGACAGCCTCTGGTTTTGAAATCATTAAAGGGATTAAGGGATATGATACAAAATACAATAATTGTATGTGAATAATTTTCTTTTATTAAATTATTTTATTTTATTAATTTATTTATTATTTTATTAATTTTTGAAATTTTTCTTTGAATTATAATTTCAGATTGCGATTTCCACAAAATTAACAATTCGCAACAGCTACACATATTTCAAATATATCATCAGCATCAACAGCAGAAATATACGATTTCCACAAAATTAGCAATCACCTTCAGCAGCTACACATATCGCAAATCTATCAACAAAATCCACAACGATTTCCACAAAATTAGTAATTATCAGCAGCAGCAGCTATACATATCAAATTTATCATCAGAATCAACAACAGAAATAAACGATTTTCACAAAATTGGCAATTAGCAGCAGCAGCAGCTACACATTTCACAAATTTATCATCCGAATCAACCATAGAAATATTATAACATCGAATAATATTTGATCGAACAAAATAGTTTCGATTTTAACAGAGCGGTAAGTAAGAAAAATCATTTTCTATTAAATTTTTATTAAACACATCAAATGACCTCTCAAATTGATCCGTACTTATATGTATGTACATACGTACCAGAGATCAGCAATGAGTAGATTCGAATCATACTCATAATTTCTGTTACTTATACGCATTCATTCTTATTTTAATATCATACTAATACTACTCATATGCAAAGTTTGAAGTACTCATACTTAACAATACGCATGATGTTGTTGATTTCGACTCTCCTTTACTCAACATTTACAAGAACTACAAAATAAGTATGATTAGCGTACAATACTCACTAGAAGGTTGTGTGTTTGCTTTGCTTGCTGTCTTTGTCTTTTTTTCTATTCTTTTTTTGTAAATGCAACAACAACAACGACTGTAAATTTTTATGAATGATTCGAATCACTCGAATCATTTATAAGTATAATAAGTATTTTTCTAAATTTATGAATCTGAATGAGTAGGCGTATGAAACAAACCTATTTCGAATGTTATGAGTTTGATGTCAACGTTGTATTCATACTCGTTGCAAATTGTAGTTATAAATCAATGTTGTAGTGAGTACAAATGAATCAGAGTAATTGAATTTCAATACTGTTGGCCCACTCATAATCAAAATTTCATGAGTACTTATGAGTAGCGAAAAAACAATTAATTTCTGATCTCTGATACGTACATAGTACAGTTAGTTTCTCCTATATATATACAGTACAATACAATATATTTTTTATTTATAAAATACTTAATTTAAATTGAACTGAAACATGTAATATCGTAACACATAAGCATTGAAATCTTTTCATTCAGGGTCCAGCCAAGACCAAAATTAAACTTTTGTGCTCTCGAATTCATTGCAGAGAAAATTTCTCTGATCCAAATATTTATAGAGAAATTTAATTTAAAATTTTAAAATAGAATATTTATCTACCTACTATATCCTTTAAACATAATAATTGATTATTTATTTGATTATCTTTTCCTATATAACTTTTTGGGATCAAAATAGTACCATTACGATTTCAACAAAATAAGCAATTCGCAGCAGCTATATCTCAAATTTATCATCAGAATCATCAAGAAATATATACGATTTTCACAAAATTACCAATTATCATCAGCAGCAGCTACACATATTTAAAATTTATCATCAGAATCTTCAATAAATATCTACGATTTCTACAAAATTATCAATTATCAGCAGCAGCAGCTAAACATATCTCAAATTTATCATCAGAATTATCAATAAATATCTGCGATTTCCACAAAACTATCAATTATCAGTAGCAGCAGCTACATATATCTCAAATTTATCATCAGAATCATCAAGAAATATATACGATTTTCACAAAATTACCAATTATCAGCAGCAGCAGTTACACATATTTAAAATTTATCATCAGAATCAACAGCAGGAGTATTATAACACCGAATAATATTTGATCCAACAAAATAGCTTCGATTTAAACAGAGCGGTAAGTCAGAAAAATCATTTTCTATTAAATTTTTATTAAACATATCAAATGACCTTTCAAATCGATCTGTACTTATATAATCTATATATATAAATATATATTTATATATATAGTACAGTTATTTTCTCCTATATATACAATACAATATATTTTTTATTTATTCAATATTTCATATACATAAATTGAACTACAGTATATAATATCATATCATATAAGAAATCTTATCATTCAAGTCCAACCAAAACCAAAAAGAAAATTTTGTGCTTTCGAATTTCTCTAATCCAAATTTTTATTCACAATCTTCCTTTAAATCTGTTGTATAGAAAAATTATCTGTTCAGTATTTTTGAATCATCAGTATAAACGTCAAGGGTTTCCGTATTTCTCTTAAATAATACCATAAACTGAATTCCGGATCGAATTGCTGCATATTTCAGTTGGGGCCACAAACATTCCCTATGTATAGTATTGTAAGCTTTTCTCAATTAGATTGTATCTGAAATCCTAATTAAGGCATTTATTTTTAAGAATTCTTCATTATTTCTTTTTTTCCGCCATGCAACATGTTATTTATTGTTGTTGTGCGATAAACACTACGTTAATTCGAAATCGTAAGTGAATCAAAGTGGAATTGTTTTCAGTTTCTGTGAAATCCTTTCAAAAATTCGTTACAATTTGGTGGTTCAGCAACAAAAACGAAACAAAAAGTAGAAAAGAATACAAAATCATTTAATTATTGTTCAAAATAAAATGTTGTTGGCTAGGTTTTGTTTTTATTCTTTTTTGTTGAAGCAAAACAGACAACAAGACATTCATGCCAGTTATCTTAACAAATTCATCTCTTAAATCGTGCTGTTTTAACACAAAACTTAAGCTTTCAATTTTAACAACTTCAATTTCAACTACTACTACCACATCAACAACATGGTTTAACACGTCCGTCCTGTAGCGTCTGTCTGAATTTCATTTTTAGGAGATAAGCTGTGCTTCAGCTCTTTTCTTTTTTTTCTTCTTCTTTTTTAAATAAATTGTCGTTTTAGTTGTCGTTTTCATTTTGCTACAACACCCACTGAGTAGTGTTCCAAGTGGAGCAGCAACAGCAGTCAAGTC
Source organism: Sarcophaga rosellei (assembly GCA_930367235.1). Classification (NCBI taxonomy): domain Eukaryota; kingdom Metazoa; phylum Arthropoda; class Insecta; order Diptera; family Sarcophagidae; genus Sarcophaga; species Sarcophaga rosellei. Next base: position 3,900,769 of record OV884020.1, on the reverse strand, counting down.
AGTACCATTAAGGTTAAGTTTCCAACCACTTTATATTGTCATTGGATTTGGATTTTCGCGTTTATTCTTTGTAGTGGCATGTTAAGTTTGTTATGATGTGTCTCCTTTTGGATTTTATCGTGAGGATTTAAGTTTTCAGTTCCTTTTTTGTTTTCTGGTTTCCTTTGCTATCACTTATTTTGTTGGTGGCTCTAAATACCATTCCATAGAAGAGTAGTCAGTCAGTAGTCAGTGTATTCATACCTTTGGGTATGCATAGATGATTTAAGCTTTCGGTTTTGCAATCATTTCGTGTCGTTTATCAATTTATTTTGATCTCTGGCACCTTTTCTTCGTGTTTTTTTTCTTTCTTGATATCAAAAGCAAAACCAGAATAAATTTTTCGCTTTTGTCTGTGGAACAAGTTCGAATGGAGAAACGTATTGATTTGTAAAATAGTTTAGTTTATAAAATGCGGTGCAAAATATAGAAAATACAACCAACAACCAGTGTTTAAATTGAATTTGATTGGGTTACTCTCTCATTTTTCGGTTTTAAAAGTAAGATTAAATAAAACAACCAAAAAGCTATGATTTCGTAGTCATTACGTAAATAAGGCATTGTCATTTAAATAACCGCCTCTGGATTGCATGTAACAGTCGACCCTTTTGTTGCAGTTTTCACAATTTCACTAATGCTGGCGACATTATTCTTGTTGTGTAGAGGAACGCCAGTACTCCGAGCATACGATCTATGTAGAGTACCCTTATAATGTCTCCTCTTAACCTACTGCTCGGCAAACTTCAAGATGCCGTTTAAAGTTAATGAGGACAATGCATTAACGACTCACAGGTTTCCAGTATGTCTTCTCTCCTCATCACGGTATTTACATATTGGATTTGAAACTAGTCCTATTTTTGTACTTTAAGTCTACAATAGTCTGATGTATGACTTAAACTTCCTTCTACTGTGAGTACTAAGAAAAAGCTTAAATTGCTTCAAATCCATTAGGGTTGAAAGGAATTTCCGTCCCTTTCTATCCTTCTTTTCGCTGAGCACACTTTTCGAAACGTCTCTTCCCAATCTACAGAAGTGTTCTCGGAGCGTCTAAGCTCTCTTCTGTATCTGTTCATCATTCTGCTCATTACCGTGAATTCTCACATGATCTGACATCCAAAAGTATTCCTAGACAGTCTCATACTATTATTGAGTTAAAGTCATTTGAGCCGAGTGCTCGGAAAATCGTCTGACTGTTAATCCCCTGCTTTAATAACAGCTCGGAAGAAAATAAATTAAGACTACTCTAGTGATCAAGACAGCTGCATGTGCTGAATATTTATAATCTTATAATGATATTAATAGGCTAGCATGGCCCCATAGAGTCAATAAGCAGGTTTAATCAGCCAAATCTCTTGTACGGGACCCTCTGAGCGGGGTACAATGCTATGCTTGCGTTTACTACCCTTTCTACTATATTTTACCCCCAGTAGTGTTTGTAGAATAACCTGGAATGGCACTTAAAGTTTTCCGAGGAGGCCTATTAAATTATTTTGAAATGTTTTCTTCTTTTTTCTGAAATAATTTCAAGCATCAGTTTTTTTAAATTATTTTTTTTATACTTTATTTATTGAAATTTTGTATCTTTTGTTGTTGTTATTACATGTAGCCATTTCATTTGTTGTTGTTGTTATTATTATTATAAATATTTATTTTTTTTTATTTTGATTTTTTTTTTGTTTATTTTGTTTTGCGTTTTTGTCGCTATGATTCTGTTTAAATGGCTTTTATTTAAACTTTTCTTTCGTTAATTTTAAACATTTTTTTGTGTTTTTCTTTTATTATTTATTTATTATTTAAATATTTATTAAATTATTGTTTATTGTATTGCTATTTTTTTGTATTTTTTTGTTGTTGTTTTTTTGTTTTAATTTTTCACAATAAAAATGGTGTAAAATGTGTTGGTTTTGTTTCGTTTTTGTTATATTTTTGTTTGTTTTAAATGTGCAATTTGTTGACGCTTTTTTTTTGTTGTTTTTTATATAATTTTTTGTGGTTTTTATTTTGATTAGGGTTGTTGTTGTTGTTTTTTTTATTGAATTTAAAATAAATTAAATTTTAAATTATTTTCTATTTGTTTTTGTTTGTTTTGTATTTTTACTTAAAATTTATTTCTTTTTTATTTTGTTTTCATATTTTATAAAGTTTAAAAATATTGTTTATTTTATTTAAAAACTAAAAAAAAATTAAGAAATAATTCACAAAAATACAATTCACAACTACAATATACATACGTTCACGCTTGCTTTCTTTTTCTTTCTTTCTTCAACTCTTTGTTTGGTTTTTTTAATCTTAAATTTTATTTTGTTTTTAATTTTTCTTGTAATTCTTTTAATTCTAAACCAAATATTAATTGTGTTTCTTTGTGTGTGTATTATTTTTCTAATATTTTTCAATTTAACTTTTTTTTTTTGCCAAATTTAAAAATAAATTATTTAAAAAATATCGTATACATAGTTCAAGTGTAAGTTTTTTCTTCTTAAATTGGTTTAAACTGCTTTAAGAAAAATCTAAATTAATTGCGTATTTATATATTTAAAATTAAAACTAAAAACAAATTTTTAAGATAACCAACTGTAGATTAACAGTTCCAGAATAATCAAATTTTATATTTAAAAGTACTTTTTTTTTTAAGAAAAAATTTAAGATATTTAAAATAAATTTTTAACACAAAAAAATGGTAAAATTGGTACATGGTACCAATTTTCTTATCGCAACTTCCGCCAGCTCTATCCATTTTTAAAGGATTTTTATCACACAAATTATGTTTTGATCACGTTAATATGCCCATAGTATTTATAGAGGACACCTACGTGTCAGAGGCAAAGGAGAGGAGAGAGAGCGATTGAGAATAAAAGGTGAACTCAGGCAAAGAAACTTTCGACATTAAAGATCCTAATAGAAGCTAACTCTCCAAGGCTATTGAAGAACCCCGGTTAAGAATATTTTTCGCCACAGAATGCGCTCAAAGAATTTTAATTGGCCCATCTGCCAATCCTGCAGAAAGAAATATCAGTATTCTAATTGATTACCCATCCAGATTCAGAACATATTCTAGAATGGTAAAAACGATTCTACAATCTTCCCTATACTACAAGAAGTGTTCAATATTCTTCTGTCAAAAGGAAACCCTTTAACATTTTTATTGTCCTTAAAATGACCTTTTACAAAAGGCGGGCAGTTTGATTTTAAATTACTTGCGTCAGAAGCAAATAAAATTTAAAAAAGAATTTTTTTGAACTTTAAAAGTACCATAAGTTAATAAAAATATATTTTTATAAAGTTTAATTAATAGTACCAAAGTTATAAAAAGACCTTGTTTCAAATTTTCTAATATTTGAAAAATAATTTTCTAAGGTTTGAAAATAAAAAAAAAACTGGCATCTTCTAAATTAAAAAAAAGTACTTTTTCTTTTAAATTTCCATTTCCTGACTTTTTTCCACAATAACTCGTACCAAATTTAAATGAATTAAATTGTAATTGTGGAAAAAAGTTAAGAAAATTTGTTTTGTTTTTTTCTTCTGCCAAAAATTTGTTTTTAGTTTTCTTTCTTTTACATATAATTCGGCAGATACTTCGACAAATTAAATTTCCGTTTCATTTTTCATTTTTCAATTTACAAATTCAAATTCAAATTTCAGTTTTAATCTTCATTTTCTAACACATTTGTTTCGTAAACCCAACAATTACTACTTCTTTTAAATTTAATTCGCTTTCTGTTTTATTATTAAACTTAATATTATTACTATATAAACATTAATAAATTTTGTTTTCGTTTTAATTTCTAATATTTTAAAAAAAATGTTTTTGTCTTGTCAAATTACGTATATTCGTTACAATTTTTAAGCTTATTTTTTTTATTTTTTGGAAAGTAAAAATAGTTAAGCTTCCTTTAGGGTTTTTATAGGTTTTGTTTTTCTTTTTATAAATTAATTTATAAATACAATATTAATTTGTATAATACAAGTATTGTTAAGCCTAAGGTACACTGAGAAAAAAATATAATAATTATTATGTTTAGGGTTTTAATTTTTTGGTTTAAAGTTTTGAAAATAAACAAAATAAATAAATAAAAAATGTTTGTTATAAAGTCTTATAAGTCTAATAGATTGTATATTGCCTTTGTTTAGAGCACAGCTCATTTTCTTCATTGTATTAAAAAATTTCTTATTTTAATTGAAAAATTTTCATGGATTGTTTGACTTTATAACGGTTTATAAAATATATATGTATATTCGATAAAGAAGACAATTAAAATAATGATTAAACTGATTTAATTTTCTTTATTAAATTATAATAAAGAAATAAATAATTAAAAAAATAAATAAAAATAAACAATATTAATACTGAAATCGCGAATCTATGATGCCATCAGCACGAAGGCCAAAAACGAATTAAAAATAAAACGTTTGCTAGATTTCCTGCGGACGTGTCTCAATTCTTTCACCGCCTCTAAAAGGAATTGGAAAAATAACCCTTAATCTTTCTTAGGGTAATCGATTACCTGGATCAGGCAGAAAATAGATCGCTATGGCACATGTTAGACCGTTTTAAAACGTTATGGATTCTGAAACTGGCAAGGAAATCTATTAAGATCTTAATAGGATTTTTGACACAGTATTGGCTTTTAAGGCACCCTCCTCCCTGCAATGTTTTAGTTAGTGTCGGATACCTTGAAACTGTAGATTTCAATTTTCTAGAGTTTTTTCATTAGCCTTGGCAGTTTCCGTTGTTGAGAGTTGTTGGTTGGTGAGATGACCAACTTCGTTTCTTCGTATTCTTGTGCTTTAGCGTTTCAACATTTACTTTTTCAACTTCTTTGATTATTTCGCCAACTTGTCCTTAATCTTTTCTTCTGTCTATTCCTTCCCTCTCTTCATTCTCTTTTTGTGGATAGAAAGCGTAATTTAAAAACTTCCACAATGGATCCTTTCTCATATATGGGGTTAGGGTTCTTTCATTCCTTCGTGTTATCCTAATGCGTACTATTGCTGACTTAACTCATCTTCCGTTATAGAAATTCTATATTGCTGATACAAGAGGAACTGCAGCTAAAGGATTTCGAGTAAAAAAAAAATTCCAATTCCCAAAAATATTCATGGTCTAGTAAGCCCATTATACTTATGATCAAACAATCGTTCATTTACTTCTTTTTGATGGTAGTCAAAAGATGCCCTCTATTTATGCAACGTTTTGTGCAATATGTTCAAAGAGAAAGGAAAGAGATTTAGTAAGTTTGAGGGCAAATGAAGTCTGTATTTCATGCATCCTATATTTTATGGACAACACTAACATTCATATTCAGTGTAGTTTAGAAAGTAGTCTAAGTCGGCCACAGCTATACTGGTAGTCGTGTAGTCATGCAGTGGTGTTATCGAAAAAATCGTTTTCACATGTTGTGTTCGGTCGGTAGCCTGTAGTTTTGAATGAATTCAATATTTCAATTGGAAATACATATCTTTAAGAACTCAAAGAATATACAAATTTTCATTTATTAATTCAAATGCTATATAAAACACAAGTATTTTATTATATCGCAAAGGCTTAATTTCATTAAATAAACGAGGAATAAAGAAAATTAAAAAATGTTACTTTCTAATTTATAAAAAAGCGATGAGAAAAAAAAGGAAATATAAAAATAAAATAAAAACTCAAATAATTTTTTGAATTAAAAAAAAAAATTAAAATTTATTTATTGCAATTTTTTTTCGTATGTTTTTTAGGATTATAAATTCATAATGTTGGTTTTTTGTTTTTTTTTTTAAATAGTCGTAAGGATTTAGGTTTATAAGTTATATAATATATAAATATTTTTTAATTATAATTTAAATATTTTAATGGCTAAAATTTTATACACATTTTAAAATATTTTCAGTATTTGTTTCAATATATTCTATATATTTATAATATAATTTCTTTTAAACTTTAATGATAGATAGTTTAAATGTTTTTCTTTAAAATTGGCTTTGTTTTTTCTTTAATTACGTTTTTAAAATTCTATAAAAGATTTAAATTCTTTTGCTTTGTTTTCTTGTTAAAATAAGTTGAGCTTAAATGCTGTTTTTTTTTCCTGTTCAACCAATTTCATTCTAAAGAAATGCATTTTAAGACTTTTTGGATTTTTAATACACATAATTATTGTTATTTTTTTTTAATATATTTGTAATGATAACAATATAAATTAATATATACAAATTTTTAAATGGTTTTTACATTTAAATAAAAATATTTTTATTATTTTCTTTTAATATTATTTCTAAAGCTTAATTTTATTTAATTATTTTACTTTTATAATCTTAATGTAATATTTGTTTTTTGTTTTAAAAATTATGAAATATTTTACAAATGTTTGTTGGTTTTTTTTTTTTAATTTTTATATTTCCTGGTTTTTTTTCTTTTCTGATATATTATTCGATTTGTTAATAATTTTTGTTTAATTTTTAATATTTTACATTATGGCTTGGCTTTTGGCAGTGGCAGTATGGTTTTCCTTTATATTCTTTCACTCTTTTTGTTTTCACCCCTTTTATGTTACTGTGTGTTCTGTTTTAATCCTATACACTGTTTCCTTTTAATATTTCGCTTTTTTTTAAGATTTTCTTATTTATTTATAAAGTCAGTCAGTCTATTTAAGAAAATTATTAAAAAAAAACGTGTTTAATAATAATAATAATTAACAGAAGAAGTAGTTTAGATTGTTGTGGTTGTTGTTGTTGTTGCTGTTTATTTTAAATAAACATTTATTTTTGTTTTATATTTTTGTATTTAATATAAATATTCTTATATATTGTGCTTTAAATTTCATTTTCTTAAATTTTTTTGTTTTAATATATTCAGTAGTTTTTTTTTATTTACTTAAATTTTAGTATGGAAAATGTGGACTAGATTTTTTATATTTTTTTTGTTGATTTTATTATTTTTTACTTTTATTTTTTATTTAGTAAAATAGCTTTGTTTTCTATAGTATTTTAAAAAGAAGAAGAAAATTAAAATAATTTAAAATTACTTTACTAGATTTAAATATGGCCGCTGTTTCCTTTATAAACGTTTTATTTTTTCAAATTGTTTTGTTTCCATTTCACATTTAAAAACAAAAGAAAACAGCCTGAAGTTGTTGTTTTCTTTAACTTAACCTCAAATAATAACAGTCAACTATATAAAGAAGCTCTCTTTCGCTCTCTTACGCACACACACACATACAGAACCCAAAATTTTAAGCGAGCAACACAAAAAAAAAACCTAAAATTAAACGATACTGCGCCTCTTGATAGGCAAACAGTTTAAAATTGAAAAAAGATCTTTGCTTTGCTCATACTATACACTCTCATGGTTTCGTTTTTTTTAATTTAAAAGTAATGTTTAAGCTCTCTCTTACACCAATATTTAAACTCTCATAGTTTTACATTTTATTTAATATAAAAACATCTCACTGAGAAAAAAAGAACACTTTCCATCAGCAAAAATTTTTTTTAATAAGAATAGGCCTGCTCAGGTTTAATATTTAAAGTATTTTTAATATTTTTGAAGTATTGCCCTTCTTCTAAAGCTTTGCAGGTGTGCGTGTGTACTGCTAAGCTCTATTTGTCTATCCCAATTACTTTCACACCTCCTATCGACTCCCTTTACAATTGACTAAAACTACTTGTGGATACCCAATGATTTGTATCAGGTCGTACCATTAACTATATAGGACCATAATCACTTAATGCCTGACCCGGATGCTGGGCACCAGGCCCGCCCGGCAGTGAAACAACTACGGAAACAGCACGTGAATCTACCATTGAACCAGGGGTGGGATTACCGTTATTACCCCCATTACCGCCGCCACCATTACCATAAACATTGCCCGGAGTATTCATGCCACCGGCAGCGCCACCGCTGCCCACACCAACACCGCCATGCATTAAACTGCCAGGAGGAGCCCCAACACCGTGCATACCACTGCCGCCAACTGTACTATTGCCTGCCGTGCTCATAAGAGTACCATGACCACCTAGCACGCTACCACCGCCAATTGTACTGCCGCCGCCGCCGCCACCACCGCCCATCGTTGAAGCTCCGCCTGACTCTCCATGTCATACATGACTGGCAGCCGGCTGTTTCAAAACATGATGATGCAAATGATGGTGGCTAGTGGAAGCCACTGAGGCTCCGCCCGCTTGAGTATAAGGGGTAGCCAGTAGAGATCCGGCTGCGGATCCCACCGGCATACCCATGCCAGAGCCGGCATATGGATGTGGTATGGGTGGACGTTGTTTGATAAGCGCCTGATTGGCCCCGGTACGATCGGGTTGACCAAACAAACGCCGCCAAAAGCGACGCCAACTTTCTAAAGTCTTACCCGACCATATCCATACGCCGGATGTTATACCCACAGCCAAAGCCATAAAATATTTTAACATTAACACCGAATACAAAGGCTTCTTGCCTGGTCCCTTTATCTGTGCACAGGGACAAGCCAAAGCCTTAATCCAATCTTCAAAGTAGGCCGCCTCATACAAATAACAGCCAATGACTATAGTAGCCGGGACGGTATACAGCACCGAGAAGATGCCGATGCGTATCATTAATTTCTCCAACTTATCAGCCTTTACTCCAGCTCCAACGCCTCCTTGCTGTTTAATCACGGATCTAATGCGGAACAGTGACACAAAACCCGCCATTAGAAAAGTGGTGCCTATAACCAGATAGACGAACAACGGCGCCAATACAAAGGTTTTCAAATGATCTGGATTAAGATTGCCAACATAACAGATACCCAATATGGGATCACCATCTACTGCGGACAACAGCAACACGGCCACCGATTGTACAGTGGGTATAAGCCAGGCTGCCAAATGGAAATACTGCGAGTGTTTGGTTATGGCTTCGTTACCCCATTTAAGACCAGCCGCCAAAAACCAGGTGAAGCTTAAAATAACCCACCAAATGGAAGAAGCCATGCCAAAGAAGTAAGTCATCAGGAAAACCAAAGTACAGGAGTGCGGACCCGTCGAACTCTCTTTCAGCATGCGGCCATCACAGGCAATTTCTTCGTTCTGCAGGAAATTCTTGGATAAATAACCTACGGCGACCATAAAATAGCAGGCCGATAGAAAAACAATTGGCCGCTCGGGGTACTTAAACCTTTCGGTGTCTATGATGAAGGTGGTGAGTGTCATTAGAGTGCTGCAAAAGCATAGGCCCGACCAGAGCGTTATCCATATGCCGGCGAACTCCTTTTCTTCGTTTGTGAAGAACGGGCCCTTGCAGGGTATTGCGCAATTTTGAACGTCGGCGATTCTTGACACAGTCGAGTTCATGTACCATGGATAATGCAGCGGTGGCTGCATCAGTTGAGCTTCTTTCCCCAGGAGTATGAGAGGTGGGCGACACGAGCATGTGCATTCCTTTGCGTTTGTTTTTTCTCCTAGGGAGCTTTGGCAGTTTTTTGAATTCTTGCCTTTACATTTTGGTGAGCCAGATGACGAACCCGAGCCGGACTGTTTACGTTTGCCGCCGCCGCCACCACCCGATGAAGAGCTGCCGCCCATAGAATCACCGCGTCCTGAACCCGTACCAGAGGTGCCGCCTGAAGAGGAGGAATCTGTATAGGAGGGTTGTTCCATACACAAGTTTTCAGGATCGCCATGGAAGGGTAAATGTTCACAGGCCATTCGTTCGGGCCACTCAAAGCTGTATTGCTGCATGATGGGTGCACAACCGGAGCGCGCTCTCTCACATACCGATCGGCATACCGGCAAGGGTTTGTGGTAGTCTTCTAGACATATAGGTGTGTACATGGAGCACAAGAAAAACTTTAAATCCGGTGAACATTTGATCTCCACTAAAGGCCAAAATTGATGGACTTCGAGACCTGCTTCATCCTGGGTTTCATGATTCATTTCGTTAGGAAACGAAGTCATATTATAGCCGATGCCACGACACATGGGTATCGTTATCTCTTCACACCGCGAATTTGGATCTTTGGGTATGGCAGGCAAACCAAAGCCGGGGGCAGGACTAACTTCCATCGAATGCATGCCCATGCCCAGGTTGCCACCCATACCGCCAACGCCACCACCATTATCTGACATGTGTTGCAGACCATCGGCACGGCAATAATGGCAACAGACGCTAATTAGCACAGTGAGGATGACAGCATAAAGACATCCGCTCGCTCTTAAGGGCGACCACATGTTTAGGCAAAGCGAAACAGATAGATAGAGAGAGAGGAAAGCCAAACGAAGATGCCAGATCCTCTGTAATTTTGTTGAGCTTTTGTGTAGTCTTCAGGGGTTTCGTTAGACCAAAAGAAAGGGTTGGCGAAACCACCCTTTATTCACGTAGAGCAGTAGTTTTATTTTTTTTTAAGTCCGCGGATAATATTTAAATTAAATTCTTCTTCTGCTTGTTGTTTTGTTGTATAGGTTTAAAGATGATTGTTAAAAACACGTTCGCTTGTTGTTGTTTTTAGTAGTGTAAAGAGTCGCCAATCAGTTTAATATTCTGCATAAAAACGAACTCTGCGTCGTCATATAAAAAGATTTCGAAATTTAAAAAACATCTGTAAAGAGACAAACAAAAGAAAAAATACGAAAATTAGTTGATTTCATAAAATATTGGATTTAATTTGTTTTTCTTTTTCTTTTCTAATAAATAAAGAAAATGACACTTTTTAACCCTCTTTTTAATAATAATAATACGAGTTGACAGCGTTTGTTATTTCTCCCCTTTACGATAAACTTTTTTTTATTTTGAATGTGACATGTTTTTTTTTGCCTTCTTTTCAATGTCATAGGCAATGTTTTAGCTACATATTTTCAATACTTTACTGTTGTTGTGTGTGTAGTACAAACAGTATCTCTGTGTTACTAGAGAGAACGAAAGAGATTTAAGAGTAAGAGAGTAGTGGTGTTTTGTTTTCATTTACAAGAAAACTAAATCCCTAGTAATGAAACCAACACATAAACGAGTTCTGTTTGAGAGTGTACACACGCACACTGTGTATTTATGCTTCTTTACAATGGGGTGCTAACGGTGTGTGTTTGTGTGTGTGTGTGTAAAGACGAGTGAATATATGGAGCCAGTCGCAATAAAACAACATCAATCAAAATCAGAGATTTTTATTAAATTTGACAGACATAAACGGCTGTTGGCTAGGCTTAAAATGAAAGATAATAAACCTTAAGTCATTATTTCTTTTCTCTCTCTCTCCATTCCTCTCCCTTTATTGTACTTTAAATAGGGAAAATATAGAAAGAAAGAAAGAAAAAAAACACAAATGTGATGAGAATATGTTTAGTGTGCGTGTGTCTGCTTTGTGCATTACTGTCATAGATTGTGTTTGATTTGTGTCTCATAGTAGTTATTGTTGTTGTAGTCTTGTTTATATGCAACTCATACAAATCATTTATTGTTATTGTCGTCCGATTGTTGTTATTACTTGCTGGACGTGAAGTAAGCAATAACAATCAACAAAAGAGTACGAGAGCACACACAAAAAAAAAGTGTTGAAATACCACTAAAAATTAATTAAACTCAATTGAATGTTCTTTTGCAAGTTTTATAAACACTAAAGGAGGGGGGACGGGACATACTATAGAGTACAGTTATAGTAAGTGTTTTCACAGTCTAGGAAAATTTCATAGTGATGAAAATGATTTTGTTTTTAAAACAAACAAAAAGGATCGGAAGTATAAACCCCTCAGTGTACTTCAAAATCAAGTTCCTTTTTCATCATGTTTAATGCATGTGAATGATATATTTTAGTGTTTTCAAAAGCTCCAATCTGACAAGATTGCGTTTACTGTTACACATCTTACACTTTGTTTGAAGTGTTATTTATTTAGTAAAAGTTTTAGTGCTACCACCCACATATGAAATATCATATGTGAGTACCAATTCGAACACATGAATTTGGTTGTAAACTTGCCCTTTGATTAGGAGTCGGAGGCTATCTAATGCCCTAACGAGCCGTTCTATGTGTCACGCCACCCAGTTAAGAGTGTAATCGAACCTATTCTGTCCCCGCGATTTGGATTTAAATCTCAACCATGTAGCTCCCCCCCAGTTATCGCGTATTCAGAGACTGGATGCATTTGAAAGCCTGTATTAATCAAGTTATCGATAAGATACCCCCTGAAATGTGCAAAAAAGTAACCAAAAACTATTTTAAAAGGGATCATTTGCTGTCGCTAGTAAATCCGGAGGCTATCATTTAAATTACATTGTCTTGCGTTTAAAATGACAAAGTCCAAGCATTTTAAAGAAGTACAAATCATAGTTTTTTTGAGTCTTATTTATCTTGATTTTTCAAAACGAAATGTGCAAACCTTTCACTAGTTTTCTCTTCGTTTTTTTCTTTAAAGGTTACATATATTATATTTTCTTGTTTAAACAACAGTTAAAGTTAGTTAACATGCCTTCTTTTTTGTCTAACAAACTTTTGCTTGTGATACATACATACAGTCACACAGATAATTATACGTACCCGCCCTAAAAATCATTCCTTTAAAAAGTAATGAACTAATCTAATCTAAAATTTCTTTACATTAGAGTCTGTAACGACACATTTACTTAAATAAAGAAAAAAGATTCCCAAAATCTATGAATTTGTGACTGCAGTTTGCTTAAAACCAGTATGGCACCGCAGAAAATTATACGTACGACGTATATTTCTAATACAATTTCTCCAAGGGTAGCCCGGTATATTTGCCCAATAATATATGGACAAGTCCTCTGATTTTTGGGCGAATGTAATATTTAGTGATGAGAACAAATATAATTTGTTCGGCTGTGACGGAAAACAAAAAATTTGGCTCAAAAATCAGTTTACTTTTCATTTTTAAAATAATGATTTTTAGGGGGATACGTTATTATCTGTGTGACTGTACATAAATTTAAAATGAAAATCACCTGTTTTTCTTACTCGATTTTTCTTATTTCTTTGCATATATCAATGTCATATACTTACGTGTATCAGAATCAGAAAAAATAAAAAAATTGTTGTGGTTACTAGTTTTCTGGGCTACTGTGTTTCATTATGAGATGTTGTGGTTTTCACACAAACAAAAAATATAAAAAATAAATCCGTTTTTTAATAAAAATAAATATTGAAAACTGTAAACTATCATTTGCACCAACTGTCACAAGTGGTCTTAAAAAAAAAAACAACGACGTTACGAAAGCTTGTTATTAAAAAGCTTATATGAATTGTAATGACATTAAACAACAAGTAATTTAATACAAATAAAAACTTAATATGAAATTAATATGGATAAACTACAATAAAAAAAGCATTGTAGTATTAAAAAATTTTCAGACTAGCTGGCTGGTCTAAAAAACAATGGAGAGAGAGAGGTAGCCATGTAAGACTCCCAAGGCAACATTTCATAGTTTTTAAATGTAAAAAAAAAAATAAAATGAAATATTAAATTCATGTTTGGCATTTTAAGAAACCAAATAAAACTTTTCCTACCACTTGTGAAAGCATTTAAGGGTTGTTTTTTCCATTGAATTTAGGAAAATTATAGTTTTTTTCTTAAACAAACAACCCTTAAAAATACAGTTTTATTGTGTATGAAACTTGGTCTCATATTTAATATTTGATTTTGTCACACTTCCATTAGAATTGTTTTGTTTTGCTTTTTTCTCTTTATTTCTCTATAATTAATAGGAAAGTTTTTTTTTTTGTTGTTTCATTCCTTAAAATTGAAATTTAATATCTTATTTTAATGGCTATTAAAAGCCAGCAGCACTCAGCACCACCAACCAGCCAGCCAGCAGCGTGCATGCAGTCAGCCAGGCTCCACTGACTTTTAATGTGTTTATTTAGACCAGCATGCATGTCTCCTCTCTCCATCCCTCTGCCTCTCTGCCTCTAGTTATTAATAAAGTCAACATTTATTGTGTGTTTAAATGAATTGAATGCACTACAGTTTTGAAATATTTTAGTTTTCTTTCCTCTCTGAAGGGTGTTTCTTATTACACTTAATGTGTAGAGGAAATTTAAAACTTTTTTTGTTTTCACAGAAAATATATCACCTTTCTTGCTTGGCTAACACAGATTGCTTAAGTTTTTGAGTAAAAGAAATCTCAAGAAAAGCACTTAAAATATTTAATTTTTCTATAATAAAGGGTTACCTACATGCTTTTCGGCTTCAAAAGTTTAATTAAAACACTCAAAAAGCTATGATTTCAAGAAAAATTTTATTTTGTTATAATTAGGTGGCAGCATTCGATCTTTCTGAAGCAAATTTCCACTACTTTTAAACCTTTCGTGTCGTATGCCTTGGAATGCTCCAAAGTTAGGGGCGATTATCCGGTCTTCAAAGTACATAAAGTAATCAATTATCGGTTATGGTTGACATATCATCATAAAAGTCGATTTTTATAAGAGCATAGCACTCTAAATTGTTGGTATCTGTTCTCCTAGGTTCATTTCCGAAAAAACATGGCCCAGTGATACCCCCAGCCCACTTTTCTAGATGTATTGACTTTTCTTCTTTCCACTTTCGAATTCCAATATTATTTGAAGTATACCACTAGCTGGGTTTTATTAGGATTGCCTTGGACTACAATTTCTATAAGTGTGGTGTTTCCACTAGGCCCATTTTTGCACAATATACACCGTCCAGACGTAGTTCATATAGTGAATTTTTCTCTCCCGATTTCTTGAATTCTAACATCATTTGGGATACACCCCCATATGGGTATCTTTGGACCCCTTAGGTTATAATTTGTATATAGTAGAATACCTGCAACAAGTTGCGTTTTTTTCACAATATCGATCATACTTCCCAGGTATTGTAAAAAAAACATTTCAGGAGTACCAGTAAAATTGTTCCGCTCAGGAGAGTGTGCAGTATAATTCTTAAGGGGTGGAATTACAGATTCCATGCATCCACCCTTAACAACCCCAATGCGGCAGAAGTCTTAAAACCTGGCAGTAGGTATAAAATGCAACAAAACCAACCCAAACAGAGGATGTTTGTATACCGGCGCAACAGCTCTATGCGGAAGGTTCCGCTAAGCCTTCGGAGGCCCACCAAACAAGCACAGACCTGGAACGCAAGCGTAGATCGAGTTACGAAAACTCACTTCGGTTTTTAAAGAAATTGAGTGTACGTGACCCAAACTCGCTTACGCTCCAGAAAATAAAGCTAAAGAAGAAACATACCTACCTCGTTAGGCGGTACGAGAACGCTGTCGGTTCTGATGGCAAACTCAGTACCGCCGAAGATGCCCCAAACCTCGAAAGGTGTGGCATCTGCAGCAAGGCCAAAGGCAGCCAGCTCTAAAAGGCATCGACCACCAGCCTTGTGCTGCAGACGCGATCCCATCGACGTTGAAAGTCGCAGCAGTCAAGACTCCGAAATGACAGTGATAAGATCACTCCACTCAGGTAAAGAAGAAAAAGCGGCTGAAACCTTCAGCGAGCTTGAACTCACCACCTACCACCTGAACTCCAGGAGGCCATTATTGACCGTCAGCATCTCGAAGGGATGCTCACAAACAGAGAAGCCTTCGAGTTTCTCACAAACTACGTCCGCAACCAAGAAGAGTTGTGGTCGGGTCCACCATCGATGAACAGCAATGAGACCGCAACGGCTGAAGGTGATTCAGATTAATCTGCGCCATTCTAAGGCTGCTAGCGAGGATCTGCCGTTGTTCATGGTCAAGGAAAACGTGGATGTGATCGTGACCCAGGAGTCCAAGAACTCTGTCTTTTACAGCCAGGGCTCCTGGGTATGGGCCACATCCAAGTTCTCCTTGCCCATGAACACTGCAGTCGTTCGATGTTAGGATCAGCCTTAACAGTCTCACACCATTTTTTATTTTGCTGTCCAAGGGGTGCAGAAGCTGCAGACATTCCTAACCTATTTAGATCCAGAGATCCTTTCTAGAACGGCCACTCACAATCGGACGTTTTTAGTCCCACATTTTATGGAGTGCAGCTTCGTCTTCCAAAATTAGAGGGGGCTGAGGCTTCCTTTAGTGGCACCATATGGAACTGAGCAACCAGCCACAACTCTCCTTGACCGCGGACAGTGTTTATGAGAAACTCTAGATCTTCTCCTGTTTGACGGCAGTATAAAGCTGGCCGATTGCAGGATCGCATGCTGCTTTCTCCAATTTGGAAAAGTATTCCTATATATATATCCTATATATATACATATATCCTATATATATCTATATATATCCTATATATATCTATATATATCCTATATATATCCTATATATATCTATATATATCCTATATATATCTATATATATCCTAATCCTATATATACATATATATATATATCCTAATCATATATATACATATATATCCTATATATGTATATATACCCAATATATTATCCCCTATATATATATATCCTCTATATATATCCTATATATATATATACATATATATCCTATATATATATATATATATCCTATATATTATCCCCTATATATATATATATCCTCTATATATATATATCCTATATATATATATATATATCCATATCCTATATATATATATCCATATCCTATATATATATATATCCATATCCTATTATATCCATATCCTATATATATATATCCATATCCTATATATATATATCCATATCCTATATATATATCCATATCCTATATATATCCATATCCTATATATATATATATATCCATATCCTATATATATATCCTATATATATATATATATCCATATCCTATATATGTATATATATATCCATATCCTATATATATATATCCATATCCTATATATGTATATCCATATCCTATATATATATATATCCATATCCTATATATATATATATCCATATCCTATATATATATATATATCCATATCCTATATATATATATATCCATATCCTATATATATATATATATCCATATCCTATATATATATATATCCATATCCTATATATATATATATATATCCATATCCTATATATCCATATCCTATATATATATATCCATATATCCATATCCTATATATATATATCCATATATCCATATCCTATATATATATATATCCATATCCTATATATGTATATATATATCCATATCCTATATATATATATATCCATATCCTATATATGTATATCCATATCCTATATATATATATATCCATATCCTATATATATATATATCCATATCCTATATATATATATATATATCCATATCCTATATATATATATATCCATATCCTATATATATATATCCATATCCTATATATCCATATCCTATATATATATATCCATATATCCATATCCTATATATATATATATCCATATCCTATATATGTATATATATATCCATATCCTATATATTATATCCATATCCTATATATATATATATATATCCATATCCTATATATATATATCCATATCCTATATATATATATATATATATATCCATATCCTATATATATATATATATATCCATATCCTATTATATCCATATCCTATATATATATATCCATATCCTATATATATATCCATATCCTATATATATATCCATATCCTATATATATATCCATATCCTATATATATATATATCCATATCCTATATATATATCCATATCCTATATATCCATATATCCATATCCTCTATATATATATATCCTCTATATATATATCCTCTATATATATCCTCTATATATATCCTCTATATATATATATCCTCTATATATCCATATCCTATATATATATCCATATCCTATATATATATCCATATCCTATATATATATCCATATCCTATATATATATATATCCATATCCTATATATATATCCATATCCTATATATCCATATATCCATATCCTATATATGTATATATATATCCATATCCTATATATATATATATCCATATCCTATATATGTATATCCATATCCTATATATATATATATCCATATCCTATATATATATATATCCATATCCTATATATATATATATATATCCATATCCTATATATATATATATCCATATCCTATATATATATATATCCATATCCTATATATATATATATCCATATCCTATATATATATATATCCATATCCTATATATCCATATCCTATATATATATATCCATATATCCATATCCTATATATATATATATCCATATCCTATATATGTATATATATATCCATATCCTATATATATATATATCCATATCCTATATATGTATATCCATATCCTATATATATATATCCATATCCTATATATATATATATCCATATCCTATATATATATATATCCATATCCTATATATATATATATCCATATCCTATATATATATATATCCATATCCTATATATATATATATCCATATCCTATATATATATATATCCATATCCTATATATATATATCCATATCCTATATATCCATATCCTATATATATATATCCATATCCTATATATCCATATCCTATATATATATATCCATATATCCATATCCTATATATATATATATCCATATCCTATATATGTATATATCCATATCCTATATATGTATATATATATCCATATCCTATATATTATATCCATATCCTATATATATATATATATATCCATATCCTATATATATATATCCATATCCTATATATATATATATATATCCATATCCTATATATATATATCCATATCCTATATATATATATATATATATATCCATATCCTATATATATATATATATATCCATATCCTATTATATCCATATCCTATATATATATATCCATATCCTATATATATATATCCATATCCTATATATATATCCATATCCTATATATATATATATCCATATCCTATATATATATCCATATCCTATATATCCATATATCCATATCCTATATATCCATATATCCTCTATATATATATCCTCTATATATATATCCTCTATATATATATCCTCTATATATATATCCTCTATATATATATATCCTCTATATATATATATCCTATATATATATATCCTATATATATATATCCTATATATATATATCCTATATATATATATCCTATATATATCCTATATATATATATCCTATATATATATATCCTATATATATATATCCTATATATATATATATATATATATATATATATATCCATATCCTATATATATATATATATATATCCATATCCTATATATATATATATATATATCCATATCCTATATATATATATATATATATCCATATCCTATATATATATATATATATCCATATCCTATATATATATATATATATCCATATCCTATATATATATATATATATCCATATCCTATATATATATATATCCATATCCTATATATATATATATATATCCATATCCTATATATATATATATCCATATCCTATTATATCCATATCCTATATATATATATCCATATCCTATATATAAATCCATATCCTATATATCCATATATCCATATCCATATATCCATATCCTATATATATATATCCATATATCCTATATATATATATCCATATCCTATATATGTATATATCCATATCCTATATATATATATCCATATCCTATATATATATATCCATATCCTATATATATATATCCATATCCTATATATATATATCCATATCCTATATATCCATATCCTATATATATATACATATATCCATATCCATATATCCATATCCTATATATATATATATATATCCAATATATATATATATATCCATATCCTCTATATATATATATCCTCTATATATATATATCCTCTATATTATCCCCTATATATATATATCCTCTATATATATATATCCTCTATATATATATATCCTCTATATATATATATCCTCTATATATATATCCTATATATATATATCCTATATATATATATATATATATCCATATCCTATATATATATATCCATATCCTATTATATCCATATCCTATTATATCCATATCCTATATATATATATCCATATCCTATATATCCATATCCTATATATCCATATCCTATATATCCATATCCTATATATCCATATCCTGTATATATATATCCATATATCCATATCCTATATATATATATATATCCATATCCTATATATGTATATATCCATATCCTATATATATATATATCCATATCCTATATGTATATATCCATATCCTATATATATATATATATCCATATCCTATATATATATATCCATATCCTATATATATATATATATCCATATCCTATATATATATATCCATATCCTATATATATATACATATATCCTATATATATACATCCATATCCTCTATATATATATATATATCCATATCCTATATATATATATATATATCCATATCCTATATATATATATATATCCATATCCTATATATATATATATCCATATCCTATATATATATATATATCCATATCCTATATATATATACATATATCCATATCCATATATCCATATCCTATATATATATATCCTATATATATATATCCTATATATATATATCCATATCCTATATATATATATCCATATCCTATATATATATATCCGGTACCGCGTAGTCAAGTCTAATATATCCTATATATATATATATACATCCATATCCTATATATATACATCCATATCCTCTATATATATATATCCTCTATATATATATATCCTCTATATATATATATTCCTCAGACATCTCCAATCCCTTCCGTGCCAGTTTGCCTCCCTCTATGCCACAATGACCCGGAATCCAGTAGAGGTTGGTGTTGTGTCGACGTGTACGATGTAGAGTTCCTGCTACTCCTATATAATTTGACGGGATGGGATGTCAGGGGCTTTGATTGTTGCCTGACTATCCACACATATGATCAAGTTTGACGGAGGTAAGTAACCGGTTTAAACCATGCGTCCACCTTGTTCAGTAGCAAAAAACTCTACTTGAAATGCGCTGGCCTTAATCTGTATGACCCGTTCAGTGCCAGTTTATCGTAATAGATCCCAGATCGAGTCCCGCATTCCATTTTTTGTGCCATCGGTGAAAATCGTTATATTACCGTCACTAATTACGGCTTCAGCAACCCTTTTTCTCCCGCGTGGGAGTGTGAGTCTTGTATGTTCGTTCTAACACAATCTCCGGTACCACGTAGTCACATCTAAAACCTGGGTGATTGGGTTCTACTTCATGCAGTATTGATGCGTGGCCTACCGTACATGGCCTTAACATATCTGAGAAATTAAGCCTCAGTGTAGTTCTAGTAGCCACGTTTCGGAGAAAGATAGCCAATAGTTGTAGAGGCAAGATGACCTCTCTGCTGAGTGGATTTCAAAGCACCCGTGATGCCAAAGCATGCTAACCTCTTTATCTTGTTCAGCTTAGCTAGATAAGTCTTTCCATTTTAATGCCCCGTAGTTGAGTATAGCCGGTACAGACGCTGTATACATGTAATGGATGATAAGCGGCTGCAGGCCACATCTACCCCCAAAGGTCTTTTTATAGACGTACATTCGTAGTCTTCTTCATCCCTTCCTCCGTGTTCGTCTTCCAGGATAATTTGGAGTCCAGATGATACCCAAGTTCTTTTCTCAGTATCCAAGTGAACAAGACACGTTCGGCTTTACCTGGCCTCACACCCAATCCGTTCTTCTTCGCCAACCGGATATCTTTGCCAGTGCCGACTCTATAAGATCGCTGATCGTTGTAAGATGCTTTACCGTGACCATTATCTACACGTCGTCAGCATAAGCTACCATTTTGACTCCTCCGACCTTCATTTCCATCAGGATTTGATTTATAATTTAGTTCCACAGCAATGGTGTTAAAACTCCCACCTACGATGTACCTCTAGTTATTCGTTTCCTGACGGAGGCTAACCCCAATGAAGATTGGATGATCCAAAATGATAACATATTTTTAAGCCATTTGTTTATCATGTCACTCAAGCCAGTGTTTACCCGACCGGTAAGTATTCCCTCTCTGCTTACACGCCCCTTCTATATCTAGAAAGGAGGCCAATATGTATCCCTTAAAGCCAAGATGTTTCTCTATGCTGCCAACTTCTTCGTGTAGTGCTGTGTCCACCGACCTACCCACAGGGTAGTCGCGTTGTGCACTACTGAAGTTGTTGACTCCGAGTGTACTCCTAACGTATATATCAGTGAGCTTCTCCAAGGTTTTCAGTTAAAAATAGGAGAGGCTTATCGGTCTATAGTTCTTCGATGTTATGTGGCTTGCTTTTCCTGCCTTGGGAATGAAAACGACCCTCACCTCTTTCCACTCTTCAGTTATGTAACACAAAAGCATACAGTCCCTGAATGCTCACTCGATGCAAGAGATGATCGTGCCGCCCGCCCTGTATTGTATTACCGGGTAAATGTCATGCGTTCCCGGTGATTCATAGGGTTACAATGACTTGATTGCCCATTCTATTTTCCCCTTGTTGTTATGTTATCAATGAGCCTCTTCGTTCTCTCCGCTTGGCTTCGCAACTTCGTGCACAGTGCTTTCCTCATCTACACAACCTGGGAAGTAAGTCTCCATTAACAACTCAAGCGATTCCCGAGTGCCCTTTGGCCGATTAATAGGCCTGGTACCTCAAGATTCTTTGCAAGTACTTTTCGAAGCCTTACAGCTTCGCTATTCTACTATCCCAGGAATCTCTTAGCCCTAACTATTTGTTTTTTTGTAGTAATTGAAACTCAGCCCAATCCCTATCCTCCCTAGTTCGTATGGCCCCATTGAGCAGTCTTCTCTCTTCCTTCCTAAGATGCCTTAGCTCCGATGACCACCACTGAGCCGTGTATGCTCGCTGGGACCTGATGCGAGGAAGGCTCTCCCAAGATCCCCAGTAAGTTGCTGGACAGTTTCTTCGACGTGTGCGACATCATATACTGTCCCCGCAAATGGAGGTAGATGGTCGATCAGCATTTTAAAACTGTTTCAGTTCGCCTTCCTGGGATTCCTATAGGGCAAAAGTTCCGATCGTGGGAACTGAATGCTGAAGAGTATTCGGTAGTGATCCGAAAAGGAATACTTCGTAGATATCGTTTGTGATCCTAACTACATCTGCGTCCGACACTAACGTTAGATCGATCACCTGTTCTCTGTTCCTATTGAAGAATGTGGGCCTAATTGCATTGCAAGCACCTACATATTTTTCAGTAAAGTAATTAATGTTCTTCTCTAACCACAGATCTGCGATCCTGACCTCAGTATGCGAACGCGCTTGGGAGTAGCAGCTTCCTGATATCATCCGCATATTTACCATATGAAGACTAGAATCCGCTACCAACTGGAAGGAACAAGCAGGAGGTTGTGGTAGGTTGTGATGTCATAAAATGTGTAATTTTACGATTTTCTTTTCACCTGCAATAGGCAAACATTCTCCAATAAGAACAAGGAAAAGGTCATAGATCTGACGTCAGTGTCGGACGGATGTGTAGTTAGGATCATAAACAGGTAGGTATCTACGAAGTTTTCCATTTCGGATCGCTACCGAATACTCTTCAGCATTCAGTTCCCACGATCGCAACTTTTGCTCCATTGTAATCCTAAGAGGGCGAACTGGAACAGTTTTAAAATTCTGATCGACCATCTATCTCGCTTTGCGGAGACGGGATGTGATGTTGCACACATTGAAGAATATGTCCAGCAACTGACTGGGGATCTTAGGAGAGCCTTCCTCAAACTATGTCCAATTTCCCTGCCCCAGCGAAAACGCACGGCGCAGTGGTGACCATCGGAGCTAAGGCATCTTAGAACTGAAACGAGAAAACTTTTCAATAGGGCCAAACAGACTAGGGAGGATAGGGACTGGGTTATATATAAGCTGAGTTTCAATTCCTACAAAAGACAAAATGTTAAGTCTAAAAGAGATCCCTGGGCTCAATTCTGTGAGAATATTGCCTGCACTGGCTAAGATGTAAGGCTTCGAAAAGTACTTGCAAAGGATCCTGAGGTACCCGGCCTATTAATCGGCCAGAGGGCAGTCGGGAATCGCTTGAGTTATTAATGGAGACTCACTT
The DNA here is from genome assembly GCA_930367235.1 of Sarcophaga rosellei. Taxonomy (NCBI): domain Eukaryota; kingdom Metazoa; phylum Arthropoda; class Insecta; order Diptera; family Sarcophagidae; genus Sarcophaga; species Sarcophaga rosellei. Next base: position 3,876,761 of record OV884020.1, on the reverse strand, counting down.
CCTAGGTTGTGTAGATGTGGAAAGCACTGCACACTAAGTTGCGGAGCCAGACCACATCCACAACAGAGAATAAATGAGACTCATTGATGACATAATGACGAGGGAAAAGATAACACCGGAAATCAAGTCAATCAAATCCTACAAATCTTCGGAAACGGATTTCATTTACTGGATAATGCATCGAGTGGATTTTCAAGTAATGTATACTTTTGGGTTGGTTACATATCTAAAGAGTGGAAAGAGGGAAAAGAAGGCCTAAAGACCGCTAAGCCTCCTCCTTTTTACTGAAAACCTTGGAGAAGCTTATAGATATATAGTTAGGAGCAAACTTGGAGTCAACAGCTTCAGTAGAGCACAGCACGACGACCGTAAGGGTAGGTCAGTGGACACGGCACTACACAAAGTAGTTGGCACCATAGAGAAAGCTCTTGGTTTTAAGGAATACATACTAGAAGGGGCGATAACGAAGTAAACGCAGAAACAATACACACTGGTCTGGTGAACAATGGCTCGAGTGATATGATAAGCAGACAGTTTAAAAATATGCTATAATCTTGGATCATCCATTTTCATTGAGGTTATCGGCCGTCAGGAAACGAATAACTAGATGTACATCGTAGGTGGGAGTTTTAACACCATTGCTGTGGAACTAAATTATAAATCAAATCCTGATGGAAATGAAGGTCGGAGGAGTCAAAATGGTAGCTTATGCTGACGACGTGGAGATACTGGTCACGGGAAAGCATCTTGCAACGATCAGCGATCTTATAGAGTCGGCACTGGCAAAGGTATACGGGTGGGCGAAGAAGAACGGCTTGGGTGAGAGGCCAAGTAAAGCCGAACGTGTCTTTTGTTCACTTGGATACTGAGAAAAGAACTTGGGTATCATCTGGACTCCAAATTATCCTGGAAGGCAAACAAGGAGGAAAGGATGAAGAAGACGACGAACGCCTTGTACGTCTATAAAAGACCTTTGGGGGTAGATGTGGCCTGCAGCCGGTTATCATCCACTGCATGTATACAGCGTCTGCACCGGCTATACTCTCCTACGGGACATTGAAATGATGGTAAGCTATATGAAAGACCTATCTAGCTACGCTGAATAATGTACAGCGGTTAGCATGCTAGGGCATGACGGGTGCTCTGAAGTCCACGCCGCAGATTGGCCTAGAGGTCATCTTGTCCCTACAACCATTGGCTGTCTTCCTCCGAAACGTTGCTACTAGAACTGCACTGAAGCTTAAGTTCTCAGATATGTTAAGGCCATGCACGCTGGGCCACGCATCAATACTGCATGAAGTAGAGCCGAATCACCCCGGATTTAGATGTGACTACATGGTGCCGCACACTGTCTTCAGACGAACATACAACACTCATACTCCCACAGGGAGGGATGGGTTGTTGAAGTTGTCATCGATGACGTGATATAACGATCATCACCGGTGGCTCCAAAATAGAATGCGGAACTAGATCTGGAATCTATTTCGAAAAACTGGCACTGAACGCGTCATACGGATTACGTAACCAGGTCAGAGTATTTTAGGTAGAGATTTTTGCTATTGGACATGCTGCACGCATAGTTGATTCCGTGGACGCCATACCTCCTTCGAAATTGATCACTTGTGTGGACAGGCAATCAGCAGTCAAACCGCTGGGATCCCATTTCGTCAAATCAAAGGGCGTCGGCAGGTGCATGGACTCTACATCGTACACGTCGACACAACACACGCCTGTACTGGGTTTCGGGCCACTGTAGCGTACAGGGGAACGAAAAGGCGGACGGACTGGCACGGATGGGATCGCAGATGTCTGAGGACTGCCTTTACAGGAGTACTTTTCCAAAGCGGAAGAAGCAGCATGGAATTCAACAAGTTGTGGATGGCCCAACATATGTGGTTGCCGAATTTAAGAACTGCTGTGTTCAGCAGTGGACAGCAGGAAAACCAAGGAACTCTAACAGGAATTCTAACGGGACACTGAGCTATCGCCGACGAGCTCGGTCTGCCCCACCAGGATTACTGCAGAAGCTATCATGATGTAGAGAAGCGACAAGGTGGCTTATCTCACATTGGGTAACACAATAGGCCTAAAATATTGAGGTTATTTAATAAAAGAAAGCCTTGTAATAAAGTAAAGGGTTACAATTTTAACTCTTTTTAAATAAAAATCATTTCAAGAGTTTAATTTTTCTTTTTTAAACCCTTTAAAGTCACATTTTTTTACATGTTGTCAGGCATTCTTACAATGTTTACCTTAAATTATCATAAATCTTAGGAAAGGAAGAAACAATAACTCTTTAATATTCATGAGTTTTTCTTTCCTTTCCTTTTTTTTTGTACTTCAAAACTACACTTAAAGCAACACACTCTGATTATTATTATTAAATTTAAAATCATTGTTTTCTTAACATTCCTTTTAAAGCAGAAAGAAAAATTTAAAAGAAAAAAAGGTTTACAATTCTTAAGATTTCTTAACAATTTGATGAGATTGTCAAGTGTTTGTTTTGTGATTTGTAAGTATTCCCTCCTTTTTCTTTTTTTTTTATATGTAGTTTTGTTTTTACAGCACAGCAATACTGTTTAGTTTTGTTTACTTTTGTTCTCTTTCTCACTCACGCTCTTACTCTCTGCGTGTTTATGCAGCTAAAAGAACAACAACGAGGCTTAACTATAATGGCAGTCATAATAATAATAAAAAAATAAAATAAAAAAGAATATGCATTAAAAAGGAAGGTATCGTAAAACTAACAAATGGTTGGCAACTTCAAGTGGTGCCTCTACTAGTTAAACCCCAATGATGATGATGACGTAGTGTAATACAATGCAAAATACATATACAATCATGCATGGACGCATGAGAGCGTGAGAGAGATAGAGGGGAGTTGCAAACAGACAGTATTTAGTAGTGCAACGCTAATCATGTTTATTTTATGACTTGAAGTGTAAATTTCCTTGAAAAGGAATGAAATTGTGAAACGTAATCAAATAAATATTGAGAGAAATAAAAATACAAGTCATGTATGCATGTGGCGTTTAAGATTGTTTCTAGGGATTGATATATGATTTGAAATCTACTCAAGAGCTAAATAAATACTACAATTGATCAGTTATTATTAAAACTAAGATAACGACAAAAAAATGCAAAGAATATTAGGAAAATATACCAATACTTGGGGGTTATACTTGACTCTGAGTTGTAGTGGAGGCTGAATATTCAGGAGAGGATTAAAAAAGGTTCCAATGCGCATGTGCATGAGCAGGAACTGAGGCCTTAGACCTCGGTTGTTAGACCTGTTCTTTCCTGTGGATGTACGGTATGCTGGGATGAGTATTGAGTACTAGGGGCAATAGGAACATTCTTTTTAGGGTGCAAAGCTATGCCTCTGCGTTCATCATAAGTGCCAGTGGCAGCACGTCTGAGGCAGTTATCACATCAGTTAGGGATATCATTGTGCAATTGCTCCCAATTGATGTGATGTATGTGAGTATCGTAACCTAATCTAACACAAGAAATTTAAAGCCAAATTTACAAACAAACTCCATGTTTAATTGTTAATACAGTAAGGCCCCGCTTAACGCGGAGAATACATTCCAATAAGTTGCAGCGCGAAACAACTTAACATGTACTTAACTAATAAATCAACTGTGACGCCGGAAAGATGCGTTCGTACTATGATTGCGACTTTGGAAAATACAGTTGGAATCTTTATTCTGGACTAGACTAACAAAAGAGCGTTGAAGAAGATACATAGTATACACCGTCGCTATTGCCGTTTCATTTGCACACATATATGTACTACAAGTATCAAAATAGTGTGCGATTTAGTGGAATCCCAATACTACCGCATAATACTGAAACAGCGTTAAGCGGGGTCTTACTGTAATATGTATGTATGCAAAATGTATCATAAGGATGAAGAAAAACAACATAATAAACACGCTATTTATGTTCTAAAAGAATTAGTAAAAGCATTTGACTATTAGAGATTAACAGCTAGTCGCCTAAATAATATAGTAACTATGCTTGCAAAAGAAAAAGGAAAACAATAACTACTGGGCATGGGTGTTTATTGTATTTGCTTTTTTACAATTTCTTCATTAAGAGAACAATTACTAGGAATTATTTGTGTTGTTGCATTTTTTTTTCTTTACAATTTTAAGAGACTGACTACAATAAATAGTCAGTCGTCTCAAGTGTATTTACAAACATGTATGTACAAGGTTTTTTCTTTATAAGAGAGCGTGCGAGAGCGTAAGAGGAAAACGAAAAGATTTAAGGAAAAATCTTTAAAACAAGAGCATTAAGCACGATCTCTCGTATAACCACATAAAAAATTCACCCGTAAACATGGAAGCACAGAGTAACCATTCAGTTGGTTATTATTGTTTACTTTACAAGTAATTTTCATTCTTTTTTTGCTTTTTTCTCTATTTTATAGCCTTAAACTATAAAAACATGACTTAAAACAAACGATAATACTTTTCGTTCTTTTTTTCCATTTTTTTTTTTATTGTCATCTGCATGATCATGCCAGGCAAAACAACGTCGACGTCATTATCGTTAACCGAAGTACAGAAGTCTCTTGGCAAGTATTTTTTATTTAATGTTTGGCTCATAACAATATTTACTTATTTTTATTTGTTTTTGCTTTTTTTTTGTTGTGTTTAGTTGGATGCTCTTTAAATAAACAAACTGATCTTTAAGGCAGTGATTTTTCCAGGAAAACAAACAAACATCAGTGCAATAATAACAACAAAGCAAGTTAGTTGCATACACGATGGCTGCTGGTTTGCCATGAATAATTTATAGAATGAACAGAGAGAGAAAAAAAAGACTAAAGCAGAGATTAAATTAACTTGGCTAACTTGGCCTGGCTGCACTTATTGTAGAGGCAATTGCCATGCACAAAAGTAGTGGATAATTTTTCAATCGTTATAAAAGAGAGATGATCATCAATGAAGATCTGTCGCACAGCGTTGCTGGAGGGCTATAAAATCCTGCAGAGAATAGAGCTATGGACACTAAGGTTATGATAATGGGAGACAAGTCTAACAAGAGATGCATTAGCAGCATTGAGATCGTCTGATTTTGGGAAAAGCTTCACAGTGAGAGTGAGTAACAAGAGTGAATGGAGGCCACATACTTGTTCAAGAGAGGAGGAACCATTCTAAGGAGAGAAGAATGAAATATTCGTAATCCATGTAAAAAAATTCCTTGTTATCTTCAAAGTGGATGTCTACTGTCTGACAGTTAGGCCCCCATTCGGAATATATAGTTCCTATGGGGTTTTCACGGGTTTTAGTATAAAGTGCTGCCTACGCAAGCTGAATCAGCTAGGCAGGAGAAATAGGGTCCTCTCTACTCCATACTAGGTCATGAGGGAATTGACGGCATTAAATAGACGGATGAGAATGCGTAAAGGGGGTGAATTTAGAAGAGAATATCTGCGAAAACGAAGATGACAAGAAGCGAACGTGCTTTTTCCTATGAGAAGAGATTTTATTAACAGGCCTTTTGAACACGCACCTTAGCCACTATGGTCAGCTTAGCTGACATGGCGTTTATGGACATTGGAAGACTACAGGGTTTAATCAAAATGTTCAAATTTATATTTATATATTTTTTATATTTTGGTCTGCGCATGTTCACTGCAGCTATAGCGGCAATTTTTCCGCTCTCCACATGAGGTCCAGCAAATATAAGGGAACGCATTTGTTTTCCCGTGTAGCCCTGATACGAATTGCTTCACTCCCCATATCACACAAAGATGTGCTAGTAGGAAGATGACCCTATTATGACTCCAATGACTTCTGTAAATCTATGGGGATGTATGTATTTATATTCCTATCTTAACCATCTATATAGACGTTTTAACGAACTGCAGGTTCTTTTGATGCGGTATTAGCTGCTCTTGAAAATTATTTCCTTATCGATTGTGCTCACTATTTCTTTTTTTAATTGTATTTAATTTTTTCCCCTTATTTAAATGTTTTTTTTTTTCAATATTTATTTTTTATTTCTTGGTTTTGATTTGAATCACTTTTAAACGGCTTTCAATAAAACTTCAATTGCAATTTTTCATTACTTTTTAAGCACAACTTTTTTTAATGCTGAAGAACACAAACAATAAATTTTAATTTTTTCAGAATAAAAAAACGAAAAACTACTGCCCATAATGGCAAAGAGTATTAAACACCCAAAATAAATACAACAACTCTGTGCTTAAGTTAAATTACAAGCAAATAAACACAGAAAAACACCAAGAGCAACAACAAAGTAAGTTGTAAAATAGAAAAAGAAAAATACATGAAAAACAGAGAAAAAAATTGAGAAAAACAGTTAAAAAAGGTAAAAAAAAACTTCAAGTGAAGAGAGTTGTTTTTTGTTGTTGTGAAGAGGATGATGGTGATGATTGTGCTGCTCTGTTGTTGTTGTTGTCGATTTCTGTAACACAAACATGCCGCCAAGTTCCATGACCTTACAATCAAATAAAATACAAACAAACAAAACAAAACACATGCATACACACACTCATGTCAGCATGCATACTCATGCACAGAGATTTCGTTTTTAAAAAAGAAACATCAGCACCAACAACAAGCACATAACAGCAGAGAATTTTTTTTTTTTTTTTTTGTATAAAAAAGCTTTCTTTCTCTTTACAATGTAATTGCAAGTTTGATGAGAGTCAGAAAAACAAAAACCGAAAACATGATGTTAAAAAGCAACAACAACAAAGGCTGAATAAAGGATAAAGAGATGCTGATGCTATGGGATGCAATACGATAATGTTGCCAGTTGTTGATGATGAGATGATGGTGATGACTGCTTTGGCTTGCTACTGCTACTAATGATACGACGACGACGAGCAACGACAACAACAAGGCAAAATAAAATGGCTTTAAATATTTTTAAAAACAAAGAGAGCGAGAGAGAGGGAGAAGGAAAAAGTAAAAACCTCTAGGGTAATCACAGTTTATGGGCAAAAGAAATTCAGTGTACAACCATAAAAATTGTTTTAAGGCAGAGCAGAAAATGAAATGAAGTTTTCAAATAATTATTAAACAATATTAATAAATGAAGAGATTTTAGGAGACATTACTTTATAAATTACAATAAATTACCCCATAAACTCATATATTGCAGCATGGTGAAGAGTGGTGTACCATCCAAAGGGCGGGGAAGAAAGATCACTACACACCCAACATCTTTTAAGTCAATCAGAAAGCAAAAACGACATCAGACGAGGACTGCATCCTAAGCAACACACATATAGGACAGGCAGATGTACTGGGACAGCTGCCCCCATATAGGTTAAGGGCAGTAAAATAGATCATATAATCATAGTGCTGTGGGATCCCAATACTACAATACTTGTAACTGTGAGTAGCCCCACGAATACATTTCATCAAACTTTTTTTTTTTTGTTTAACAAATTTTCCTTTGGCATCTTTGTTAAGTTTGTTAAAAAGCGTTCAGTCATATTAATGACATTTAAAGCTTTGTAAATATTCTATGTACACACACACACACATACAAACAAGGATACATAGTTATAATGTCAAAACAAAATAATGTTACTGTTTTAGTATATTTTTTCCCGCTCCTTTTTAATCTACTCCGTTTTTAATGTGGTGGGAGAGGGAGTGGGAGGGGAGGGAATAGGAGAAGTTTGTCTTAAAAAGTTGATATTAAAATAACAAACAAAGTTTCCATAGCATAAACAAAGAGAAATAAAACGTAAAAGAACTCCCTAAAGTAGGAGAGTGTAAAAGGATTCTAATGGTTAGAAAATGACGAAATGAAAATAAAAACACAAAAAAAATTCTACTGGAGTACGGCTTTTGAGTTTTTTTTTTCTTTTTTTTTTTAATTTTTTACTTTGAAGTTTGAAAAAGTTGTTTTAAGCCAAATAACCCCAACCACCTTACAAAAACTGTAAATATTAATTATAATACTACATATATTGGGGGTAAACATTAATTTTGTGGATTTTTAATTTTTCTTTAAAAAGATCTCTAACTCTCTCTTCTCTCTCTCTCTCTCTGTAGTATTCCGTAAGTAATTTTGTACAGGATTATCTATCTTTTTGATCTAAGAACTAAATGCATCTCATAGTCTAGTAAGTAGTGTGTTGGCTTATTAAATGAGTGTCCGTCATTCACACCACAATCTCAGACATCTGCAATAAAACGAAATATTGAAAAAAGCAGTCTTCTGGTGAAAAATCTGAGAGTAAATAAAATTATGCTTGGGAGTCGACGTTAAATTAAGTTACGTCTGTATAAATTCGAAAATCTTCCAAATATATTTGGATGTACCAGCCCACTTTCGGGGGTATAATAATTGGAATTAAAAACCTTATTTAGATGATACTTTATTGCCATAGTTTTATAGAAGGAAAAGTCAATTTCACACTCAATATTTATAAAGGTATTCTCTTGCATAATTTCTATTATTTTTTTTTTTTCTATGGATTTGCTTATAAAAAATTGCTGAATACACAAAGTAATTATGATAAAATAGGCTTTTTCAGTTTTTAGTACTTAAACCTTTCAAAAGTCGTTTTTTCTACTGTTTTCCAAATAAAAAACAACTCTGTGTTCTTGTTTATTATATTAAAAGTGCTCTCTTTAACTCTCAAAATAACGGTTTTTATGTTATTATACTATTATTTTAATTTTAATCATTAGAATTTAGTTTAGTACTCTTTAATTTTATGCTAAAAAAAAAACGATCGAAAAATGCCAAAAATCATTGCTACAGTGATAATGGTAGTGGTGGGTAGTTGTGGTCTCTCTCAAGTGTATTGTAATGAAAATAAACGAGCGAGATTAACCGTTATGTTGTTGTTGTTTAATTAAGACTCGTATTATTTCTTAATGGTTATATCAAAATGTTATTTGATGTTGTTGTTATAACGCATTTCCTTTGGGGGAAGAGATTAGTTTACATTGAGAATTAGAAAAGGAAGAAACGTATTAGAGAGAGGGAGTTAATAACAGAGTGAGGGACAGTGTGTGAGTAAAGGTTTATTTACACTTGAATAACATGCTGTAATTACAGTGATTATTTGCAAATGACTTGTAAGTTACCATGTAATTTGTAGGGTGGCCAGAGTTGAAATGAAATAAAGAATATAAAAACATAAAAAATAAATGGTTTAAACGGTTAAAATTAAATAAATAAATAAATAAAATAAATAAAAAAACTAAGTACTCCCGAAAATGTAGACATCTCTAACAGGCTGCTGCTCATCATGCTTCGGCGAAATCTGAGCAGCATTCCTTAAAGATTGGAAATTCCTGCGCTACACTAGTATAACGAAGACCTCAACAATCTTGTTATAAGAAACGACAAAAGCTGTTTCTGATATTAATCAGTCATAAATAGATTTTTATTCGATTTAAGATCATATTTTGCTTTATTGACAGTCAGGAGCTGCCCTAAGCGCCATTGCATACTAGGTCTGGTGTAAATCACTACCGATTCGTGATAGTAAGAAGTCAATAAGAACTCTTGTACCAGATTGAAAACGCCTCTGCTGGGTTCCGGCACATCGCCATTACACCTGGGAAGAAGAGAATGGACAGTTTGACTGGTTGCGCGGCCACCTTAACTACAATATTACAGTGGCTTTTTGCAAAACTCATTAGCTTTTATTTCCCGTTTGGTTTTTTCTCTTTTGTTGCGTGCTCTCTCTCTCGTTCTGTGAATGTGTGCGTGAGTGTTAGTGCCATTAGTTAAAGTCATTTGCCATATCCTTTAACATTTCCTTTGCCAAACTCTGTACGTAGGTATGTACGTACCTATATTTGTTTGTTGCTTTCATATTTTTCTGTGTGTGTAAAAAAAAAAATAAAATAATGAGCAAAAGAACAAAGAGGAGAAAGAGAGATAGAGAGAGGGAGATGAAGAGAGAAAACTATATTTTAAGACTCATTAATTAAAGACAATGTCAACAACAGAGAACGCACATAAATTTTCATGTTTTAACAAAAATGTTGACATTAATTAATACGCTGTGTGTACAACAATGTTGGTGACGATGATGTTCATGTCGATGTTCTTGTTGTTGTTGTTTTTACTTCCTTTTGTAGTTGACTATACATGCAGACATATGTAATAACGAGTGCAATAAAACAATAAGTGAGTGTGCATGTGCGTGAATGAGCAACACATGTGCGTAAAACTATTTAAGAAAACATAAAAAAAATTTTATAAAATAAAGGGTTTATTTACAAAAAAAAAAGGAAGGAGTGTGGTTTTCTTAAAGAAAAAGGAAATAAAAGAAAGAATTGAATTTTATTTTTTACTTTTTTTTTTATTATAAAAGTGATGAAATATTTATGAACACAAATCAACGAATTTAAGAAAATCATAATGGGAAGGGACTTTAAACAGACACACAGAGAGTGAAAGTGAGAGAGCGAGAGAGATAAAGAATAGGCAGAGATTTAAGATATAGAGTTTTTATAGAGTATAGAATTTAAGTTTATTAAAGAAAGTGGAGCCGGTAATTCGAATTTTGTCGATTTCACGATGTTCTCAGCAATCGGGGCTATAACCTACGGGGCCATACATACGGAGAAGCTGTCTGAATCTTCTAAAGTATCGATTGCTGGAACCAACCGTTACATATATAACGGTCCAGAGGGGTTACTCTCTGTTTAGAGTAACCCCCCCTGGTTCAAGCATTATAATGAAATAAAACTTTTAATCGCAATAATGACTTTCATAACTTTACTTTTCAAACTGAAAGTAAACTCTGCCGTTGCTACTACAAATTTAAAGCCGTTACATTATTTAATATGAAATTGTAGTTTTTTTTTCATAAACTAAGTATTAAATAAATTATGGTTTATTTTATGCATTTTTTAATATAATTTCGTGTAATTCTTTTATGTTACACAAATTAGTTGTTTATTGTTATGTTAGAGAGAGGCCGTAATATTTAAAAAGACAATAAAAAAACGAAATAAATTTTGTACCCTTACCCCCTCACACACACACACATTAATGTCATAATGACAATAGTTGATTTATTTTCCCTATTTTTTTTCTATTGAAGAAAAAAAAGAAACTTTTTCAAACTTTAATAGCTACACAACACCACAACTACGGCCGGCAAACATTACATACAACAACGTTGTGTCAGTAATAAAGAATTTTAATGGGTTTTTAATAGTGGCTGGCTGGCTGGTTGGCTGGCGCAACCATGGAGGTATTTTCCGTCTAATGTTTGAAAAAAGTTTTTTTTTTCTTTTTTATTAAATTATGTTTATAAACATAAAAAGCATTTTTATGTCATTTAGGGTTTGACAAGGGCCCACTTAAATTAAATTTTCTTTTGATAAAATCACCACCACCCTGTTTTAAAGGTGGTGTATTACAGTTTAAAAAGGATTTTTTTTATGTGTGTGTGATTAAAAATGAAAACACTTGTCGTGTCTTTTTTCTTTTTGTTGAGGAAATTTTGCACACATGCTGTTGCCTACACACTGCTGTTGCTAATATTGTTACTCTCTCACTCTCTCTCGTTTATACACACACTTAAACATTGTAATCTCACAACTAAAATCACTATTGCACACATGTACGAGTATTGTACACACAATGAAAGGACAATCACTGTTAGTTAGAAACTAATAAACAATACAGGGTTGATTTTTTAAGGGTTTCTAATGATGAAGAGGCATATTTATGAGACAAATTTCATACACTTTTCGTATAAATAATGAATTTTTCAAAGTGTATTAGTATTGAACTCTACTAATTGTTTGTTTACATACATACAATATAGCCCCTAAGTACGTATAAAATGTGATTTTATTTTATTATTTATACCACCAATAAAAACTATAAATTTATTGCAATTTCCTAAAAAATGTGTGTGTGTGTATTTTTAAGAGAATTCTCCTCAGGTAAATAATATTGTTTATGGCTTGATTTATAGCCTAGAAATTTACAATGGGTGGTCATGCTCGTGCTATTGGCGGTGATGTATATAAATTTTTCAAAAACACATTATTTGTTAATCAACAACAACATCATCATCATCATGATTTCCATTTAGCCATTTGGCAATATAAATTTGTTTAAAAAATGTATAAACATTTATAAACAAACATAAAACCCGAATCATCTATTGGTTTTGATTTGGAAAATAAATACAAAATAAAATTGTTTTGTTTGTTTTAATAAATATTTACAATATTCTCTGACATTCGATTACAATAAAATTGATTGTTTTTCAAATAAATAACACAACACCAAGGCAAAAAAAGAAAAGAAAAGTACATTTTTTTGATAGAGGAAAACTATTTAAAAATATATATTTTAATTTACTTTATAGAGATATATATACGAGTATAATAAATAATTTATTGTTGTAAAATTTTATTAAACTTAATTAATAATACATGCTTTAAAATTTGCTTATTTTAGTTCAATAATTTGTTTAATATTTCCTATGCCATCGTTTTACAACACAGCACATCAAAAGAGAATTGTTTTAATCTAGCATAACCGCTGTAACACGTTGACTGCCACGGCAATTTTCAGAAAACTGGCCACGCACGCCAGTATTGACTTTTTGTTCTTTTCCCAGAAGCTATTTATCAATACTAGCACTGATATAATACAGTTTTATTCGTAGCTACACGAAAATGGCAACTTTAGTGAGTGCGAGATAACTCATAGTTGGCACCCTAGAAGGGAACGCAATCTACGAGTTATCTTGTAGTTGGCAGTCAACGTGTTAATACAATTACGGAGAGAGAGAGACAAAAATATTTCCTATGCCATCCTTTTACAAAACTATTGATAAAGGAAATAAGAAGAGATGTTGTTCGTTTTGGTTTTAGTTGACAAAATTGCAGAAATAAATTCCAGTGGAAACACTTCTTAATCTAAGCTATTACACTAGCAAACTTCTCTTTTAAACACGATCTGATGAGAGAGAGTGTTTTGCTACTACATTATCCAGCCAAGTATCAAATATTTTTTGATAGTCATCAGGTCAAGTTTGAAGACACGAATGTTGCTCTATTACACGATAATATGTGTTTTTACTGAATGCAATACAACACCTACATATACATACATACATACATACACAGACAGAAAATCCTTGCCTTAAATGCAACGGAAAAAAGTAAACAGCGAGTCGTGTTTTAACTGCTTCGACCAACTAATTAAATGCGTGTATATAATACTCACATATAATGGCGGGAGTGTGTGAGTAACAAAATGTCAACAACTGACTTCGGTGTTCTATAACAGAGCCGAAATAAAGCAAAATATTAAGCACACACAAGAAGGTAAACACAAGAGTTTTACGAAGTTCAATTGAATACAATTATGGAGCCTATGCAAAGCAAGAAAGGAGATACTCTGCTCTATAATCCAGCTTATGATTCTCCCTATTTCACGAAGTTAAAATAGTTAAACAGGTATAGGACGGACATCGGAGACAAAATAATACATTTATATTAGGAGTTTGGATATAACAGCACTCTTTAAAGTTTTCTATTTAACGATTTTCTACGAGTGACATGAACAGGAAATCACAGAAAGCAATTTGTTATTCTGTGTCTATTAGCAAATGAATTTTATTTTTGAAAAAAAATAAAAATCGAAATTTCAATACCATTAGAATACATTTGAATTGTTTTTCTTTTTTTATTTCTTTCTTTTTTTTGATTTCAATATTTTGAAATATATTTCCGTTACAAGTGTTGTTTTTTCTATTTTTTTTTTTAATATTTTGAAATACATTTTTATACCGTTTTTTTTCATTTTCCAAATACCGAGCAAGCGAATAAGTGAGTGTGTGTGTGTGTGTGTATGTGTTTTAACCAAACTCTCCAATGTTTTCATATTTTTATTTGCTGTTTTTGTTGTTCTGCTTTTATTATTATTGTTGTTTGTTTATGTATGCAAGTGTGTGTGTGCTTGTTTTTATTTTTCCTATTTTTTTTTTTGAATTTTTAGCAATTCCTACACTTACACACTCACATCATTCCTATTCATGTTATTTTCTATACGGTAAGTTAATGGTTTTTAATGGCATTTTTATTTTCTTTCTGTGTGTATGTGTATTAGTAGTATGAATGCGTGTGAATAGCACACGGTAGGTTTGTAACACACAACATTAGGCCAGTGTTGGGTGTTGTGTTTTTATTTTTATGTGGCCACTTATAAGGGGAATTTCATATGTTGTGTGAAACGTATGGATGGACGTCATAGAAAGGAAATCAATGTTGTTTTAAGTTTGTGCATCAATTTTGTTGCTTTTTCAAGTAAATATTGATGTTTGTTTAAGCGAAAAAAAATAACACAAAATAATAACAGAGATAAATTAAAATTTAAAGTTTTAAAGGGAAATTTAAAATTTAAATACATACAACAAAAAAAGAAATTTTTTAAATCCAAATGAAATCTTTTACATTTTAGAAACGACTCGTTTTAAAATAATTTCATGTTAAGCTTAAGCAATACATTTCCTGGGACTTCTTTTTAGCTAAGAGACTATTGGGGAAGTTGAATTTACTGTCCCAAAGGAAAAATTTCAATAGTTCTCTATGCTGGAAATACCTTAGCAGGACAACAAACCTTAATTTGATAACGCGATTACAAAAATCGGTGAGCATTACTATTGCAGGTGCCCCCAGCATTGCCAGTGCTGGAGACTATTTTACGCCTCTACCGCTGTTTCTCTATTGTAAGGATTAAGCAGCTTATATTACTAGTCAATGTTTATTGGCGACAGGATAATGGTAAGGATCATATATTGGATCATTACTTGGCTATCCTGGCGAAATTGAAATTTTTAAAAACACTAAGAAGTGTTGAAGAAGTTCAATACATTCATCCCGTATAGAGAGCATGGCAAAGTGGGTATTACGAATGTTTACTGATGGTTGGCAACAGTACGTCACTGTGGGTGAAAGTAGTAGTACTGAGCACCTGAGAGCACATTCTTGTTCAAAGTTGTAACTGAACCTTTGCGAGAACCCAATTTTAGCAACGCTAGTAAAATCTTCAAATGAATAAATGGCAGAAGGGGATTTACAATGAAATATTTTATCACGTTTTTGTTTCTTTCTTTTGTAGAGGAAATTTATCAATAAAATTTAAATTGCCTTTGAAAAAAAAAAAAAACAAATAAAAGTGTTTTAAATGTGTGGCATATTTTCTAATAAAACAAAGAAGGAAAGAAAAAAATCGTTTTTTTTTTTTATTATTTCCAAAGGCTTATCAATAATTAATAATGATCGTTTTCTTTCCGTTTGAAGAACAGAGGAAAACGATTTTTGATTTCTTTTCTTTTTTAATGAAACATTCATTTTATTTTCATTTTAATCGCTTTCGTTTCATTTTTCAAAAGCGGTCTTATTTTTTTGATTTTTTTTATTGGCTTTGACCACATACGATAAGAGAAAACGAACCGATTTATGGATTTTTATGATCAAAAAAACAAAAAAAAAGAGAAAAATTATTATGCTTTTTATATTAAATTTTTATTTCCCAAGGGGATCGAGGGAACGTACATACATATGTATGTAGAAAGATATCATAAATTGACTTCTTTTACAAGTCTTTTCTTGATGTTTTTCCAAAAATAAAAAGGGAGGGTGGAAAGGGTGATGGCAACACTTGTTTTAAAAATTCTTCACATAAATTTTTAATTTATATGGAGATTATAAATACTTATTTAAACTTAAAATTATTATATTTACTACAAAGGCTATAAATATTAAAATTAAATATTAATCGAAACGATGAAGAAATATTTTCCTAAAGATAAGATTTTTTTGGGGGAACAGGCTTCACACTACACTGGTGGTAAAAACTACAGCAGGATGGAAAGTAGTGTATGGAAATGAGTGAGTATGGAAATGCCAATGCATTAGCTCTGTTCAAGAAATATTAGTCGAAATACAGCCCTCCTATCACAAAATTTGACAACATTAGGCTATTTTTTTATGGGGCTACATCAAGGACCGTGGAACTACACCAAAGATCACAACGCACTTCTATGAAGAAGTTAACGAAAACTGTTTCAAAAGTCCTTTAAATAATGTTAAGGTCCGAGCATTATAATGAGATTTAAATGAAAAGTTCTAACGCAATCACAACTTTAATATGTGTGTTTTACTTAACTTTCACTTTGAAAAGTGCAAGATAGATAATTCCCTTTATGTTGATTGTGTCAATTGCTATAGTTTTGGCCACTAGGGTAAGTTAAAAAAAAACGAATGTTTATGAACCTTTTTCTATAAATCTAATACTTCTTTAATTACTTTACATTACATACACAGCCATTAAATAATGTTGTTTTCTTACAGTTTTACTCTCTTCACTCTCCCTCTCTAAAAAAAAAACATTCTTCCTCTTCCTACATTTCCTATTTGCAATGATAGCCAAGACATGTGTCAGTCATTTCAATGTTTTGTGTGTGTTTTTAGCATAAGTTATTGTGTTGTCTAATAACAGTTGCTGGCAGACATACAAATGTATGCATACAGCAAATAACAACAGCAGGCAAAATACACATGTCTTTGAAACAATATAAAAAAGAGAAGCAAAAAAACCAACAACAACGAAAATAAAAAGGAAAATGGTTACTCATTAGAATTACAAATTAAAGTTGGTTTAGTTACTATTACCACTATATGCATACACTCGCACACACACACGCTTACATTACAGCACATATTTTTAAACTGTTAACCATACAAAAACCACACGAACATATACGGAAATCAATAACAATGATAACAACAATAACAATTAATAACAAAGTCAACAACAATTCTATTGTTAACTGTGGTTAATTCAAATCATTTTTCTATTAAAAAAAAAAGGAAACATACATGTTTTGTTTCTTGTTTAAAAAGTTTGCAAAGCATTGGTTTTAAAGAATTCGTATAAGAAAGTTACAAGATGCCAGCCACCATATGTAAACAACGAGAGAGGGAAATGTTACATAATCTGTTAATCTGTTATTACAATCGAATGGTCACTTGCCATGTATGGTGTTAAAACAGAAGAGAGCAATGTAGGAAGAATATTTAAACACGAACGATTTCAGCTGAACTTTCGACTTATTTTCACACAAATACCATCATAGGCATTTGTCTGAAATCGTACGTCTTGTAGGAACAGGATAAAAGACTCTTGAAATGTATACATTTTAAACTTTAAAGGTGCGATATTAAACACAAAGATAGACAGGATATTTAAATAAACCTTTCAAAGCAAGCAGTTAAATACATACATACATACATAAGTCCTATACAATTTCAACTTTAAAGGCCATATAACATCAAAGAGAGACAAGAGAAGGAGCTATAAATAAGTAGAGATTTATGAGTCGTAGAATAAACACAAAAAACAGTTTTCAAAGTTATTTCTTGTACATTAGCAGCACTGTTTTAGTTTTCAATATTAAAAAAGCATTTTCTATGCAAAAAAAAATTAACTTTTTACAAAATTTGCAAGAGAATCCAGGCTTTATTTTATTGTAAATACAATTACAAAACAAAACATTTGCTTTTTGGAAACAAATTTACAAAAAGAAAAATATTCTTCCTCTTTTTTTGCCATCAAAAAACTTACTATACCGACTGCTATTAAAAAACAAAATACAATAAAATTAAAAAAAAAAAAACTTTAAAAATAAACATCGACATATTACAAATAAAAAGCAACAACAACAAGAGACCGAGATAGGGAAAAAAGAATCAAATTAAATACACACACACACATACACATTCTATTTTATTTTTAAACAAGTTCATTGATTGCTGATGATGGGTGAAAAACGTAAATTACTTGGCAGGCCTTAATTTTCCAATTTTTTTTTAGTAATGTTCTGTTCGGCTCCTCATCATTTATTTTAAAATAAAAAAAAAATAAGTCGAACAGAAAAAAAACACACACACATACACTGGCATACAAAATAAACTCCCTACAATTATTGTGTAGACAGCCCTGTTGTTGTTTTTATACACTCCTTTAACAACCATAACCTAGCAAAAGTAGCAGCCGGCATCATCATCAACAGCAACAGCAGCATTTTATTAAACTTTAACAGTGAAAAACAAAACTCATGATGGTAATGTGGTGCTGCTGCTAGTTACATTTACAAAGAGTACTCCTTCGTTATTGTTATTGCTGCTGTTGTTGCGACTGGGGCGTCGTGTTCATGATGATATTAAACTGTTATATGAGAGTATACACCACTATACAGTGTACACTGTGTTTATGCTTACATTTGGCCAGCAGCTAAAATAATATTAAACAACTGAAATGCATACAAAAAACATATGCTGTGCTGTTTTACTTATACCAACAACAACAAAATACATATACGCAATTATTATAACATTTTTTTCTGCTCTCTTTTTAAATAACTCTCTACTACTCTTTGGTGTTTGTTGTTGTTGTTTCCATGTGTTTAAATCAGAAAATTACACAGCACTACACTACACTACACCAACGAAAAGGAAGAAAAAAACGACAAAGAACACAGACAGACAGACTTGTAAAAAATTGTATGTAGTGTATGCTGTTGAAAAGGTATGAAAACTAAATAACTAAAATATTGGGTAGGGGAAAAAGCAACAAATGCCTAAAGTATTGTGGGGGATATAAAATTTTTGTATAATTTTTCCAACATTACTTAGATTTAAAACGTAATTTTTCATAAGCGGAGTATTTCTTACTTTAAAGGAGAATTTTATTAAAAAAGAAACGATATTTGTGTGAAAATTATTGTTCTTGCAGATAATAACAACAGCTTTTCTATAGGGCTATCCATTTCGTGGTTTCAAAAGTATGGGACTGGAATTCGACATCTGTTAATCTAAGTTGTGAAACCAATTTTTTTCTTTTCAGTTGAAAGTCTGACATTGACGAAAATGAATCGCTTAACTATCACACAACGCATAAAAATTATCAAAACCTACTACAAAAATGGTGATTGGCGGTTGACGGCAATTTTTCGAATAAAATTTTCTTCAGCGATGAAGCACATTTCACACTCGGTGTTAATAAACAAAATAGTCGTATTTGGGGTTCTGAGAATCCTCAAGTAATTGAAGAGAGGCCATTACATCCAGGAAAAGTCACAGTTTGGTGCGCTCTTTGTTCCGAAGGTGTGATTGGACCTTACTTCTTCGAAAACGACGATGGAACGACTGTCACCGTCAATTCGGAGCGTTATGGTCATATGGTAACCGACTTTTTTTTGCCTGCTATTGAAGAATACGACTTGGAGAATATGTGGTTTCAACAGGACGGTGCCACATGCCACACAACTCGAGCGAATATGGCTTTATTGCAAGGAACATTTCCTGGCCGCGTAATTTCTCGTCGTGGCGATATCAACTGGCCACCAAGATCATGCGATTTGACACCATTAGACTTTTTTGTGGGCCTACGCGAAAGACCGTGTTTATGCAGATAAATCTTCAACTCTTGAGCACTTAAAAACCAACCAACCAACAACAAAAAGTGGTTGAAAATTACCTCAAAAGAATCAATGCTTGCAACACTTTGCATGGAAGTCATTTAAATGATGTAGTGTTTCACACATAATGTCAACGTTCAAACTTTACAATAAAAAAGAAATACACCAATACCCCGGTTTGCGTCGCTAATTGGGACTGAAAAAATGAGACGCAAACCGAAACGACGCAAACTGAAGCAGAATTTTCAATTTCAACTTTCAGACTGAACTTCACTCCACGACATATAATTCGAAACTAATAACTGTAAACAACGTACACCTGCAAAATTTGCTTTCTACTAAACGGGAAATCCCCTTTTTCTGCTTTAGCTTTGAAAAAACATTTTCATATCAACGACGCAAATCGAAGCATTTACGACGCAACTTCGAAGCCATGCGACGCAAACTGAAACAAAAACGACGCAACATTGAAATTCCAGAAACTTAAAAAAAGACGCAACTTCGAAGCAACGCAAATCGGGGTATTGGTGTATCATGAAAAAATATTTTATATGTGTTTTATTTACGTTTACTTTTGAAACCACGAAATGGATAACCCTATATTATGTACTTGTTACAACAGAAAACTCGAAAAAAAAATTCATACTGGAAATACGGGCATACGTCTGGAGAAATTCTATTCATTTGTAAAGGACAAATTGGGTAATGAATCCGGACAGATCTGGAGCATTGTAGTAGGAACCTTATATTCTGTAGATGGGCATATCTTTATTAATTTGCAAAGGTCCAACGGAATAATGAAAACTTTAAAGGGAATTTCTTTTTTCCCTTTACCAATACTTAACAAGCATGTTAAATTTAGGTTTTTTTTTCTTTTTTTTGAGAATATTTAAACGCAGCAAGACTAGGGAATAGTGGTTTAACTTGAAAGCAAAGGCAGGAGAGAAAAACCAGAGTGGAAAAGAACATTTTAAAATTATAGAGTCTTTGATTTGCTGTTAAAACGCCCATTTGTGCCTGTGGTTAAACAAAAACAAAAAAGAAAACCAAGCTTATAACAACATCGTAGATAGACAACAACAATAATTCATTTTTCAATTTTTCTTTTTTTAATTTGAATTCCTTTAACGTTTTATTACATTTGCTGACCATAATTCTAATCGTATTTTAAATAGCTTGTTGGACATGTAATACCCAAGCCTTACTTGGTGGTGGTGGTGGTGGTTAAAATGAAAGTGTTTAATATTTCAAACACATAAAACTTATTAACAAGTGTCAACACGTATTTGTATGCGATTTTTACCATAACGAAAGAAATTTTTGAAAGAAAAATTATATTTTTCACCTTATTTCCAGTTTTCAAGGGGATTTTTAATTAAATATGCAAAACATAACGAAAGATTAAAAGTTAACAAATGATTTATAAATAATTTTTAAAAATTTTTTTATATTATAATTTCTAATATGAATCGATTATACAGAAATAAAAGTTTTGAAATTTATGAATTAAAATAACTGGCGCCCAAGTTATTTTAACAATAAATCTTATAAGAATATTGTGACAGTTATAGCAGTTATTTTGAAATTTAAATTTAACAGTTATTTGTTTTAAAAAAAGTATTTAAAATTATAATTTCCTTAATATTTAATACATATTTATTTTGATTGTCACTTACCATTTTTTCCATTTTCTTTTATTGGTTTACATTTAATTTGTTTGAAGTATTATTGCTGACAAAATGAACTGCAAAGATAAACAAGATAAATTAAAGAAGAAATTAATTAATTTTCATAATATTGTAAAATATACATACATAAAAAGACTGTTTAAATAGAAAACACAATGAAAAATTAATTAACAAATAATCTCTTGAGTAAATATTTAAAAAATTAACAAGAAATGTGAAACAAAACTATTTAAATACAATAAAAGCAAGTAAACAAACGTTTACAAATAGCTTTTGTATCATAAAATTGAAAAAAAAAACGATGAAACTCTTACAGCAACACTGTTAACACGTTAAATTACAACCCAGAGCAGCAGCAGAGCATTACACTTATGCACGAACACTAATACAGTACGCGACGGTATCCATAAATCTTCAGCCTATAATACCACTAACAACTTCAAATAACGATACGTAAGAAGAAAACAACAGCAACATCAGCAACAACATTCAAACAAACAAAACACAACATGCAGTCAAAGTCGTTGCCGTTTAAACAAAGTTGGGTGATGATTAAAATAAAGTTAAAACGAACGATTTCTTCGCTTTGTTTTGTTTACATTATGGACATGGATTCCTTCATCATATTACTACTATCACTACTAGTGGCATACCAAACCACCGAATAGAACCTAAAGGCTGAGAACATGAGTAACATACAAGATACGGAAAATAAGTGCGAAGAAATTAGTTGTTGAAGTAAATTAAACAGATTTTGATTTTACTTTCTCCGTTAAGGAGTCGTTTTATTATAAGAATTGTTCTTGCTCTACACACAATATGTGTATGGTTACGCAAAGAGGCCGAATGAGAGAAAGAGAAAGCGAGAGATTATTTAATGTCATTGCAAAGTTAATTTTGTTTGTTACTGTTTTGCTGTGTTGAATTATGAGATTAAAAGTTGAGTTTCTTATACAATTTAATTAAAAGTTTTGTTTCTTCTTCGTATTCTTTTTCAAACGTTTACTTAATTTTTTATTAAACATTAGAGGACACAAAAAATTAGAAATAAAAAGATACACTTGGAAAGCAAAGAATATTAAAAAACAGAAAATAATTTCTCTGCAGGGAGAGGGAGGGGTAGAGGGGGATGCCACGTGCCCAAAAGTAAATTAGAGGTATTGCTTGCCAACTTGGAAAATTACTGCAGCCAGCAGCTAAGGTAGAATGCTTTTAAAAAGAAAGAACATATGGACCTGGAGCCCAGCTCAGCTAAAAGCCTGGAAAATAAATAATTGAAGATGGCACACCCTGAGGAGCTGGGAAAATCATTGGAAGCGGAATCAGGCATAACATAACATAATTGGCCATTACAACCCTTCAGTCAGGATTATGGCCTAGCTTCTCAACACCACTCATGTTGTGTGTTTTAATTTCATACATGAGTGGCGGGACCTACAGTTTAAAGTCGACTTCAAACGACAGATTTTTGAGAAACTTTTCATGGCAATTTTATTTACTCTCAGAGTTGTTGCCAGAAATCTGCTGAGAGGAAGTCGCCGAAGAAATATTTTTTCATATTTCGTTTTGATGTCTGACCGGGGATTTGAACCGTGGCTTCGCGTCTAATAGACCAACACATTACCTACTAGACTACGGTGACTTCAGCGGAATCAGGCATCAATTTCAAAACATTGGCAATCAACATCAGAATTTTCACCCAAAAATAAACAAATTTGTTACCAGGCTGGTACGGTAGACGAATATTGTACATTGAGAGCAGCAACACGGAGTTCAGACTTTGTTCCGTTAACTTTACTGTCAGTCAATTTCTTTATTATTATTTTTAATCATAAAATAACTGGCAACTTGTCTTCTAAACAAACTTTACCGGTCATTATATTTAATTATAGAGACTTGAATTGCTGTGTAATCTCCGTCGTAAATCATTACTTTCATAAAAACTAAAGTAAATAACCCACAACAACATTAATTATGAAAACAATTAAATCTGGCAGCTCTTTGTAATACATTTACTACAAGGCTATTAAAACCACTGAACTCAAATAAAGGTTTCTACATTTAAGGGCATCAAAACGGACAGAAATGGCAAGCTTATTTTGTATTTGGATTTGCGTTCGCATGCATATAATGTCTATTCAATGCAAGGATTAAAAACGGCAGATCATTCATAATGCAGTGTATCTATACTGAAGCCCTCCTAAATCTCGAGGATAAGAAGAATTAAAAAAATTGTCGAAAACTAATTGACAGCTGCCTGCAATATAAAAACCATTCATTTAAAAGACATTGTCTAGAATACATAATGGGCCAGATTGATGTATTTTAACGAAAGTAGAGTTTCATCGAGATCATAGCTTTCTGAGTATTTTTATTTAACTTTACTTTTCAAATCGCAAAATGCTTAACCCTGTACAAAGAGAAGGATAGCAAAGAAAGTTAATTTATTTCCTTGTATGTATGTTAAACCCATAAATGGCAGGACATTTATTTCCTTTATAAAAATAATAAATCTGGCAGCCCATTTCCTTACTACTGCACAGTTAGATTGTGTGTGTGTATATATGTATGTGTTAAATTTTCAATAAACAATAGGAAATCATACTTAATCAAGGGAGGTATTTTTTTTTTGGTGAAGAAAATTTACTCTTCCTCTCGCTTTTTTCCTAATGCACAAAGAAATAAACTTTTTGATTAAAAAAAAAAGCAACGGTTTTCTTTAATGTTTTAGTTGTTGTTGTTGGACAAAGGTTAAATGAGTAATAATAGTATGTAATGGAAAATGGAAACAAGTGAGTGGGTGGTTTTGATTTATTATACACACAGGCTTAGATTGTTATGGTGGTTGCTGGAGGAGAGAGTGGGTTTATAAGAGACAGGAGAAGGTGTCATTGAGAGAGCGAAAGATAAGAAAAATAACAGTTGTGGCTGCTGTTATATTAAAAATTTTCTTTGTGTAATTTGTGATTGCTTTTGCGCTATTCTGTTGTTGTTGTTGTTTTTTCTATTTAAGCATTTCAAGAAAAAACATAACTTGCGGCGGCATTTTTACTTTTGATTTATACAATGAGAGTGAATCTTGTTGTTGTTGTTGTTGTTTTTAATTTTTATATTTTGTTTTGCTTCAATCATTTTAATTTTAATAGACCGTGTAACTGTTATACTATAAATAAATATGGAGGCTGCTATTATGATTTAACATGTGTTAGACAGAGAAAGATAGAGAAGAGTTGGGGATTAATAAGCAGTTAATTAATGCAAAAAACAATAGACCTCGCGTGTGTGTGCGTGCGTGTGTCTTTATTGAAGTGTTAAAACGATAAAGTGTTGCCATAAGCTTAAAAATTCAAAAGAAATCCCAGGTTTGTTTATTTTTCATAACAAATCAAGAGTAATTGTTAGATAAATATTGATTTTGTGGAAATATTTAAACAAAATCAATCTCTGTTTTTATTTGCTTTGCAATTCCAAGAATATTGTATCAAAAAATCTCCAAAAAAAAGCCATAAATTTTGAAGTAAATTAATATGAAACTTAACTGCGGGCGCTTAATTAGTGGTTTATGTTTGTTTCAAAAATATTTGTTTGCTTTTTTAAAGATGATAAAACAAATGATTGTCTTGTTAAAATAAAAAAAAAAGAGTTAAACAGGTTGTTGTTTACTTAAGAGATGTTGAAAAAGAAAAAATTACTCTGACACAGACAGGCTATGCTTATATGGGCAAAAAAAGGCAATAAATTATGAAAAAAAAAGTGTTCAAAGACATTCTTAAAATGTTTGAAGGGCTTTAAAAAAAAAAGAGAGACCAAAAAAAGATAAAGCCATTAATTTTAAAATTTCAAAAACAAAAAATAAATAAAGAGTGACAATTTATGTTTAAATTAATGTTTGATTTAAATTTCTTGAATATTTTTCGTGTCTTTTGAAATTATTAATAATTTAGGGAATTATGATTTAACACATGTGGTGTTATTAATTAATATTAATAACATTATTTTCATTAATTTAAATTAAAATTTTATGAACAAAAAAAAAAAAAAAGGAAAAAACCCGAAAATATTTAAATTTTAGAAATTTATGGTTTTTCCACAAAAATTAAAATAAAACTCAAAATTTAAATGTTTAAATTTATTAAACACTTTGTTAAATAAAATATTTGTAAATTAGCTTTGAAAAGTTTACTTTTTTTTTTATAAATAAAATATTATTTTTCATTAATTTTGTAAAAATTCAAGTTTTTTTTAAGACATTTCGAAAAATTAATTTTTTTTTTGAAATATTAATTTGATTAATATGTATGGCAGGTGTTTATGGCTATGGAGCCATGTCTTTTAACCAAATTAAATAGAATTTCTTTCAAAAAAATCGTGATTTATTTAGTCAAACTGTCCATCAAACTCTTGTATTTTTGCTTCAACATATATTTTTACAAAGATTTCTATTTGGTTTGTTAGTTTTGAAAGTTTTTTTTCGTAGAACGTTTTTTCACTTAAGAATTCCAAAATCAAAATGTTTAATTTATGAGATTTTGACAACATGAAAATTTATTGTTTCCTCCTGGTACCTTGTATGGATGTACATGTATGTATGTCTGTGTCTACCCTTTCCAAAACTTATTTTTCGTTTTTTCTCATTTTCCCAAATAACAAAATACATGAATATTGCAAAATATTTAGGCTTTAAAGAATCAATTCCCTGGCCCCCATACATTAAAAACAGAACTTTTTCTGTTTATATGATCAACTCATATTATAGCCTGCCGCGCCAACAACAAACAATAATAAAAAAAAAAAACAAAACAAACAAAAATAAAGAGAAAAAAAATTAATTATGTTTCGATACAATAAGTCTCAAGTCATACACCACACCATAGTCTGTCTATCCTTTTACACGTCTTTGGTATCATATACTCTGTCTGTTTATATGGTGCTGCTGCTGCTGCTTCTTGTTTAATTTCAAATGAATTTCATTAAAACACCCAGACCTCGTTCAACGTTTTCAATAAATATTCAAATAATTTTTTATATCTCGTAGGGATGCGTTATAGGCCTTGATGTCATGGTGTATGTATGTACATGGTACGTGTCTATCTTTAAGATACTTATTGTTTGTACTGCCTTTTATTTGTTTTAATACTTCTTCTTCTCCTTTTACATTTTCTTAAGATTTTTTGTTTCGTTTCCTTTTAACCCAATAATATTTGTTTTGACGCTGGTCTTGTTGTTGTTGCTGTTTAACTCTATTTGGCTGGAGTTGCTGATGTTTCAGATTTGGCTGACTGCCTGCTGCTGTTGCTGCAAATGTCTGAGTGTATAATTTACCCGCGCTATATTTCAACAGCCATCAGTTTAAACAGATTCACATTCAATAACCAGAGTTGCTGTACAACAACAACATTATTTTTTATTAATTTACGTTTTGATTTCAACAGAACTGCAATTCAAATTCCATGCACAGCAGCGCGATAACTTCATCAAAAGCCAAAAACAGCCCCTAAGCAATTGGTCTTCACAGTTTGACATACAAAACTAGCAGTTCTACAAGAACATTTCCATTCTCCATATAATTTTAATAACACGTACCGACAATTATAGCCAGCCCTCGTAGTTGAGCAGTAGCATTCCTGCCTTAATTAAGCTTAAAGAACTTTTAATAAAAAATGTACCAATTAGGTCAATCCGAGAATGAAATATCCCCTAGAGGAACCCAACCAGAGTCCAAAATATTATTTTTGTATTAGAGACCTCGGTCAAGATGTTAGAAAGTGAAAGGTTTAACACCTCCACTCTTACTTCGCGACAAGTCCTGAGGTGAAGCCAGTCTTTTTCACCTCCTCAAATCCTTAGTTCCTACAGCAGTCTTTTGCCAGAATGCCAAGTCTTTCTAATGCCTTACAATAATACAGTAGCCCGTACGAATTGCTATTTAAGGACAAAAGCGAGTGGGTTCCCACTTTTTATTCAAACATGTCTAGTAAAATTCCTCATACCTCCCCTTGCTGCCCACGAAATTGAGCTTCCCTGTAAAACGAGTGGATAAAATCTAAAATAAACGGAGGCAATTGCAATACCTATGCTTTACAACATTTCGTTGATGAAACTCCATACCGGCCGTGTTCTATGCATTTGCCAAGGATATCCTTATGACCCGCAAGCCATAAAAGAGTTAAGGAGGTTTGTACAAGAGGAATGCACTGAAAGATGTTAAGGAGGTTTGTACAAGATAAAACTTTCCTATAGAAAATCCTCTAATGATGAACGTATATCGATAGGTATGAGAACCTTGATTCGTCTCCTACCTCCTCCTCTCTAAGCAGTATTCTGGCAAAAACTGTGGGAGTAAATAAAATTGCAATGAAAAGTTTCTGAAAGAAATTTGTCGTTCGGATTAGACTTCATACTGTATGTCCCGCCACTTATATATAAAATTAACACACGCAACATAGGTGGTGTAAGAAAGGGTGTTTTAATCCTGACTAAAGGGTTGTAATGACCAATTAAGTAAGTAAGAGAGAGTATCACTCTCTCTCTCTGTCTCGCTGCATTTCTCTCTTACTGTGAGTGTATTTGTTTGGAATTGTTTTGTTTTGACTTTCAATTTCTACAGTTTACAACACTGTTTTTACTATCTATTGAGTTGCCATACATGTTTTAAGGGTTCAATACAACGTTCGATTGTTAGAAAACTAAAAAACTAGGTTTAAAAACTGTTTCTAATTAATATTAAATAAAACATTATAAAAATAAATTTATAAATAATGTACTTGAACTGTAATTTTAAATTAAATGAGATTTCTTAGTGTTGTTATTGAAAAGTTTTCAAGTTTTTAGATTTTTTAAGGAAATCTTTAAATAGTTATAGGGGTTTTTTAATTTTTTTTTTTTTAGAAAACTATGTTTAGTTGTTATTGTTTCTGTTATCGCTGTTTGTAGAAAGAACCACAAAATCTTGTTTTTAATTTTAAATTGTGTGCAGAGCAGCAGAGAGTGTTTGTTGTGGCCCTTTTATTTTCTTTCCTTGTGTCTGTTTTTATTTTTGCTTCATTTAAATTAATGTTTTTTATATCTTTTTTGTTGTGTTGTTGTTTTAAAGATTTTAAGTTTTTGATATTGTTGTTTTTGCCTTACACTCCAAAGGGATTTCTGTTTTTTTTTTTTGTAAATTTTAATTAGCCTGACAATTTATTTTATTTTTACTTTTTTTTGTTTTTAGTTGTTGGTTTTTAAAAATAAAAATCTTTCTTTCCTTCGACAAATGCATGCTGGTGTTGCTGTTGTTGTTGTTTCTTTAATTTAAAATATTTGATTTTTGTTGTTGTTGTTTTTTCTCCTCGAGCTGACAACACAGCAATGCTTGTATTGTGTATGCTGTGTGGTGTTGACGTTGAATTCTTTTTTTTTTTTTTTTTGAAAGAAAGAAGGGGTTCTCTCTGTTGGCAATGGCAGCCAACGTGACTTTTTCAAAAGCTGCCAAGTTTTTAGTTCCTTTTTTGTTTTATTTTTTTTGGAAAACGTTGATGAACAACAATTATAAGGCAGGCACAGCAGAAGAATTTTTGTGGTTCCATTTGATGCAAGGGGTTAAATACTTTTCGATTGATATCTTTCAAGTTCATTAGTTAAACATGTTAAGCGCTGAGAGATGATGCTATTGATGCTGTGGATGCTGCTGCTGCTGGCTCAGCTACATGTGATATATTGGCTGTCTTGTTTTAAAGTCAATTTTAAATGATTGCGAGATTTCTTAAGAAATTTAAAAGAAATAAAAAAGCCAACAGATTTAAATTTGATCAGGCAAAAGAAAAAAATCTCCCAAAAATAGTATTTTTAGTTTTTTTTTTTTTGTTAACAGAAAAGTTTGATTTCTTGAAAAACAAATTCAAAATCATTAAAATTGAAATGAATTTCATTTGAGCGCTTTTTTGTTTTTGTTTAATTGCAGACGTTTGTTAATGCAAAATATAAATTTTTTTAAATGAAATATTAAAACCTTTGCCTATATCTTCTCTTTCGTATATGAAAGTTAAAATTTTAAGCGTTTTTATTTAGGCGCTTTTTTATTTTTACATAATTTTCTCTGCTTTTAAACACTTTTTAAGTTCTTTTTTTTAAAGAAATTTGATTTATTTTGAAGTTATTTTAGGTTTTTTACAATTTAACATCAAATTTTTAAAGATTTTGTTTAAGCGTTTTTTCGTTTTTATTTAAGTTTAGAGGTTTTAAAGGTGCAGCTTAGATTTATTTTTGAAGGAGATATTAAAATCTTTGGCTATACTTTAAATTCTTGATATTAAAAAGAAAATTTTAGGCATTTTTTATTTAAACGCTTTAAAAGAAATGAGCGTTTTCAGATTACTTTTTACACACCTTGTAGAAATATATGCAAAAATGCATTTTAATTTGATAAATAAGTTTTAAATAATATTTTTGCATTTTATCTGAAGCGTATTTTGTATATATAAAGTACATTGGAAAAACGCCTACTTGCATTAAAAAAAAATACTTTTAAATCTTGCTTTAAACTTTACATTATTAAAATAATATTTTAATGATCTCATAGTGTTTAAGCTTGGAAGAAATACATTTTACAAGCACCTACACTAAAGTAAACCTAACCTACAAAGAAATAATAATAATTATGAACGCTGAAATGATAAAATTGCAAAAATTTACAGAAAAGTAAACAAGAACTAAAGAATTTTATTAAAATATATTCACATTAATCTTTTTGTCGTTTTACGTCATAAGCCTGATAATAACCAGGAGGTTTTTAGAGAAGTGCAGATAGTTCTGCATCACACTGAAGCGAATTAACCTTACTCACTGCCGTTGCATAACTGTGGCAGTTACTTATTGGTCCACAGAGACTGATATCCCGCATATACACGGCAGTCATTTACTTGTTCACATACGTTTCTACGATCGATGACGATGATGTACATCTTTTACCGAGCACCATGGACAAGGTGTAAACTTGTATCATTGCTAAAGATTAATTGACTTGGCAAATGGCAGGTGCTCTGTGGATTTGAATCACATTCTCTCGTCTAATATCTTAGAAACAGGGACAATAACTAGGAATAGGTTTAGGAAGGAGTTTATTGATGTGACTTCTTCTAACATGACTTAGGCGATCTTAGTTGAAGGCTAAATAGTTGGACTTGATATTATGTACTCCTACTCTGATCATAGTGTGATGGGTCTGACACTGAATTATACCGTGCCGATGAGGATGCAGTGCAGGTACCCCAGAGGGATACGCTTTAGGAGTAGGATTGTGGATAGTTATCTGAAGAATTTGTTCCTGTGTATACTCATATGTATAATTGGCCATTACAACCCTTCAGTCAGGATTACGGCCTAGCTTCTCACACCAC
Organism: Sarcophaga rosellei; assembly: GCA_930367235.1. Taxonomy (NCBI): domain Eukaryota; kingdom Metazoa; phylum Arthropoda; class Insecta; order Diptera; family Sarcophagidae; genus Sarcophaga; species Sarcophaga rosellei. The sequence continues at coordinate 3,846,216 of OV884020.1, read as the reverse complement.
TCCTGTTGTGTGCCTTAATTTTTATACTGGTACTGGCGGAACCTACAGTTTAACGTCGACTCGGAACGACAGAGTTTGAGAAACTTTTTCATGGCAGGCTTATTTACTGTCAGAGTTTTTGCCAGAAATCTGCTGAGAGAGGAAGTCGCCGAAGAATATTTTTTTTTTCATATTTCGTTTTGATGTCTGGCCTGGGGGCTCAAACCCGGGCTTTACGTCTAATAAGCGAACACACTAACTACTAGACTATGGCGATTGTATCGACATTTAGAAGAATTTTATCAAAAAAATGGATAATCTAACTCGGAGTGTGTGTAAAGAACGATTGGAGATGCACTTCTCTGCATGTAGGGATACGGTAAATAAAAAATAAACTTTTTTAAATAAAAAATAAACTTTTTTCTTTTTTAATTTGATGCTCATAAATTACTTTCAAATGTTTTATTAATTATGAACAATTCTTTTTTTTTTAACTTTTTGTGTAATGATGCAGCTTTTTTTTTTTCTTTAGACAAATAAATTAAATTTTTTTTGTTGTCGAAATAGGCCCCCCTTAACAAATATTTAATTTATGCTTAAACCAGTTCTTCTTTTTTATTTTATTTTTTTGGTTTAATGTTTGCCCGGCTTGCCTTATGGCTGTTGCGGCTGTTTAAGCCTTGTTTTCCTAAAATAAATTCAAGTTGAAGTGTGTGTGTTTTTTTTAAGTTTTATGATAACGAGCCATGTTTATTGTATAATAATAATGTTGATGTTGTTGTTGTTGTTGCTGTTGTTTTCTTTTTTTAAATTAAAGGCATTGCTGCTGCTGTTGTTGTCTTATGAATTTTTTATTAATTTTCTCGTGTTTTTTTTTTCTGGTCTTTATATGCTTCTTTTTGTCGATTTGGCTCGGTGTGGTGATGGTCTTTTTAAAAATTTCAAAGAATTTTATCTGAAAATTAAAACCAACAACACCAACGACAACTAGCAAGAAATTTAAAGTTTAACAGAAACCCACCTCCTGTTTATAATTCATCAATCATCAGCAGGGAAGCCAGCCAGCCAGCAGTTGTAAAAAAAAAAATGATTTATTTTGGCCGTGTTTAGTTTGATTTTTTTCGTTTTTTTTTTCAGAAAGAATCCAGTTTTTTTGGTTTGTTTAACCAGAAACAATAAAGAAAAACAAATAAATTAAAAATAAAGTAGCCGTTGTCCACAAAATTATTGATGATTTTCTCTTTTTTTTCATTCTTTCCTTTCAATTTTCCATTTTAACGTAACTTTTTTAACCGTTAAATCAATATTTTTCTTCAAATTTGTCTAAATATTTTAAAAACACACACTTTATTTATACCACCAGACATGGCTCATTTAATGTGGTAAAAAAAATAGAAAAAAAACCAACCAAACCCCTATTAACCAAAGCCAAAAAGCCAGCCACATACATACATAAGCCATTAAACAATCAATATTTGGTAATGAAGTGTTAAGAGAAACGCAGACTCGCTTTTTTATGCAAATGATAGAGACAACACTCTGCCATCACTTTACTTATCGCTATTAATTGTCAATGAAAATATCAATATAAAGGGTTATCCATTTCGAGGTTTCAATAGTAAAGCCACATGCATTCTTACTTAATTGACATTTACAACCATCTAGCTGGGATTACAACCTAGTTTCTCACAGCATCCAGGCGGAACCTACAGTATAAAGTCGACTGCTATCGATGGATTTATCGATAGATAGATTTTATGTTATGTGGTATAATTCCTCAGAAGATTCGTTTTGTTTTTAAACAACTTTTAGTGGCAAGTCTGTTTAGTCTGAGAGTTTTTTGCCAGAAGACTTTAGTTTTTATCACGATTAATGTTCAAATGAAAGGTATTTATCAGCTGACAGTCTTGCCAGATCATTAATTTTCTACCATGTAAATGGATAACCAGGTATTTTATAACAGCATAATCATTATGTGTGTCTTGCGATAATGATCATTAAGCCGGACACCGCGTTTAATCTATTCAAACAACGCTGCATAATAATTTGTTAAAAATTTATTTTTAAAAAACATTTGATTTTCTTCATTTTGTTGTTGTTGTTGTTATTGTGGTTTTCAAAGCATTAAAAATTAACGAAAAAACAATTTTTTAAACCTCCATAAACAATTAAATTAAAATAAATAAATTGAAAACCCCATAAATCTTAAAAAAAACGATTTTAAAGCTTTTAAAACAAACACTCACAGAAAAATGTCTGTCAATGGCTGGTTTTTTCTATTATTAAAGCAACATTGGATACCGTTTAAGCCAGTTATAAACTAGGTATAAATGAGTGTTTACATCAGGAATTGGTAAATCTAGTAGAGAAAGAAAAGAAAGTAGAATGGAAGGAGCGCTTGATAACACAAATCTCCAAGATATGAGATCCTGGTTGAGAGACTTATTTTGAAACAATTAAATCCGCCACGTAAAGCTGAAGGCAGAAAGCAAAATAACAATCGAGTTTTGATTTCATTCCTTTACATACTGTAGAATAGTGTCAGAATATTTTTCTGTTTCCAGTATCTGGTTATTGATGCAGTATCGGGATCCTTTTTTGTTTTGTTTTCTTTTTCATCTTCTTTGTGTTTTTCTGATTTTTTAACTTTTACTGCCTGTTTGATTGGAGTTCATTGCTGAAGAGAGCTGGAAACCAGCATGTGGCCAACAACACAACAACAAACAAACCTACTCAAGCCAAAGAAAGAAAGAAAAGAAAAAAACTAAAGGCTGAATAAACAGGCATTCACAATAAAAAACCGAAAAACAAAACAAAACAAAGAAAACAAAACGATTTAAAAATTTAAAAAGTCATACGTTAAGCTGAAAATATTCGTTCAATTGAAATAAAACACAACAACAATAAGAACAAGCACCAAATAAAGGAATTCTTGTATGTAAATCGATACTCCGAGTCCTATAAGAACCGGCATAACAAGCCAGTTAGTTAGTTAGCCAGCCAGCCAACAGAAAAAATGAGCAAAAGCAGGAAAAAGAAAAAAATCAGCAGGGATGTATGTATGTGTGTGAGGATAAATATAAATTTAACTAGCAAAGACAAACACAAAAAATTTTAACAGAGCTAAAGAATTAACGGAGCAATGTTAAGTGGTTAACTGAAAATACGAAAAATAGTTAAGGAAGAAATCACTCAATCAGGGACTTGCTGCAGATATCTGACTATATAAAAATTGTAGCCTAAGATGTCCCTAATAAAACCCAATAAGTGGTATATCCCAAATAATTTTGGAACTGGAGATATTGGGCTTCAAATATTCCCTATGTTAACAGTGCTTGTTGTAAGTCATCGACTAAGAAGTGCAATTCATCAACCAAAAAAATGCAATTCCCCTACCAGAAAAATGCAAGTCATCAACCAAAAAAATGCAAGTCATCTACTCAAAAAGTGCAATTCATCTACAAAAAAATGCAAGTCATCAACCAAAAAATGCAAGTCATCTACCAGAAAAATGCAAGTCATCAACCAAAAAAAATGCAAGTCATATACCAAAAAACATGCATGTCATCTACTAAAAAATGCAAGTCATCCACCAAAAAAAATGCAAGTCATCTACCAGAAAAATGCAAGTCATCTACCAGAAAAATGCAAGTCATTGACTCAAAAAGTGCAAGTCATATACCAAAAGAATGCAAGTCATCAACAAAAAATGCAAGTCATGTACCAAAAAAATGCAAGTCATCAACCAAAAAAATGCAAGTCATTGATTCAAAAAGTGCAAGTCATATACCAAACAAAATACAAGTCATCAACAAAAAATGCATGTCATCTACCAGAAAAATGCAAGTCATCAACCAAAAAAACATGCAAGTCATATACCAAAAAACATGCAAGTCATCTACTAAAAAATGCAAGTCATCTACCAGAAAAATGCATGTCATCAACTAAAAAAGAATGCAAGTCATCAACAAGAAAAAATGCAAGTCATCAACCAAAAAAAATGCAAGTCATCGACTCAAAAAGTGCAAATCATCAACAAAAAAAAAATGCAAGTCATATACCAAAAAAAAATGCAAGTCATGTACGAAAGAAATGCAACTTGCGAAAAATACGACGTTTTGTTGTATATATACATATAAATGCATATTAACTCAATGAGAATTATTACAATTTTAAGTTCATTCATTCATTTTTTTATCCTATTTAAACCAATTTATATCTAGTTTCGTCCCAAGTAAAGCTCGACCCTAAGGAAAACTGTTTTTGAATCCTTGATACTATGTCTATCCAGACCACTAGGTCCACTTGCCACACAAATCCGTTTTTTATCCAATTTATATAGAGCACTTTATTTTTTTGCTAATTTGACAAAATGTCGCCTATATCTCCGGTCTCAATTAACGCCCGACCATAAGGAAACCTGTTTTGGAATCCTTGATACCATGGGTATATAGTGGGATACCTACAGCAAGTAAAATTTTGCTAAAATATCGGTCATCCTACCCAGAGACTGTTGACAGAGTAAAGTTTTTAAGTCCGACTTATCAAGTTCCAAAATTATGTGGGATATACCAATGTGTGTGAAGATAAACTCAAATTTAACTAGCAAAGTTTTAACAGAGCTAATGTTAAAGTTAACAGAAAATACCAAAAATAGTCAAGGAAGAAATCACGCAAATATACGATATCAGGGACTTACTGCAGATATCTGGAAATCATGCAAAGGCGCATTGATCTTGGCCATATGACAGTAGATGTAGAGATGAGGAAGAAGAGAAAACTGTTCTATTTCCTCTAATGAGTACATGTTCAGCACAGTGCCGACGGTGGAAATATCGGTTTGGTATTGCTGAGAAGTCGCAGTCGTAGTGTATTGCCTTATTTAACAAGAGTCCGTGGTGGTTCAATCCTCCGTGTAGACAGATCGGACAAAACGTAGTACGGAAAAATATTTCCTTTTGGTGTCTTTCCAATTCTGAAATTTAATTAAAAATTGCAATGAAAACTTTCTTAAAAGGATGCCGTTCGGAGTCAGATCATGGATAACAATTAACGCACACAATATAGGTGATGGGAGATACTAAGTGGTAATCCTAACTACAGCGTTGTAATCACTAATTGAGTAAGCATCTGCCAAGAATGGACATTAGGAGTCGATGGTTTCATATGGTTCAGAGCTTGAGAAAATGATCGGTTTATTGTAGAGTGTGGTAGTGGTGTAAGGTATCACTCTGTCATGTACAGCCAGTCTCCCTGTGTGCATTCATTTTCAACTCCTGCTGTGTTGTTGGTTTGTTTGGGTCCTTTTTCTTCTACTTCTTCTTTTTTCTTTCTGTTTTTGTTTTGAAATGTCATTCGTTAATTGTTTTTGTTGTTGTGCGGTATTGTAGTCATTGTTGTTATTGTAGTGTGAATGGGCATTTTAAAAACATTGAAATTGAAAACGAAAAAAGAAAGGAAAAAAACAGGTGATCTGTTCCTCGTACCTGACTTGTTAGTTCTCTTTTTAAAGGCTTGCAGCAGGGCACATACCTAAGTATGGGCATGTGGGTATTGGATAAAAGAGCATTCGTTCATATCTTAACTTAAAAATCTTTTCTTGTCTTGTTTTGTTTTGCTTTTGTTAATCATTTTTAATTTTTGTTTTTTTTGTTGTTTTCGGTCAAGAAATCCAAACCATAAATTAAATGTTATACGAGGAGGGGAGGTTAGCCTAAAACACAGTAATTTTTTATTGTTGTTTTTTTCTTCCTCTTTATTAAGGTGACAATAATAAACAACCTTCTCTTTAAAGAAATAAGAAAAAAAAAAACATTTTTAAAGTTTTAAATTACAAAGTTTTTGTTGCTTTTTCTTGAGTCTATTTTTCAAAGAATTTTTTCTTTTTTTTTATTCTTTAAAATGTTTTTTGTTTGTTTGAAATTTGAGTGTCTCACTTAAAACACTCACTCACTTGTTACTTTGTGTCCAAAGCCTAGTTTTGTTAAGTTTTTATTTAATTTTTTCAATAGAATTCTCACTTTATGTTAAAAAATAAATCGAAAAAAATCACAAAAAATGGTAATAAAAATCCATTAAAAAAATCGCACTTAAAAGAAAAGAAAGAAAACCGAATGCTTTTATAACACAATATTTATTATTTAAAATATATATTTTGGGGTTTAAATTTTATTCAAAAAAAGAATACAAAATGTTGTTAAAACACATCGCATAGGATATGAAATACATACACACTCAGAGAAATTTCAAAGTAAAAAAGGCAAAGAATTAAAAAAAGAAATTGTTTTCGATTTCATAAAGGGAAGAATACTTAACCCTTGGTTACGATAACATCACAGAAACTAACTTACTTAATTGATAATTACAACCTAGCTTCTCACACTATCCATGTGTGAAATAATTTTAACCATGGGTGATGGGATCAAACTACAGATTTTTTCATTGAAATTTTTATATAATCTCACGAGTTTTGCCAGGTCTTCGGATATCTACTCACGTTAAATGCAGCGAATTGATTGATTGTCGCGTAGACAGAAAGAAACAAGAAGTAGGCAATTCGTTCATATAGATATGGGCCGAGGGCAAAGTCTATGGCATCGAAAGATGTACTCAATTCAACTAGGATAGGAAGCATAAAGGACGGAACTTCGCATTGCAATCTGATAATTAGGACGCCCTACAAGTACTCGGTTAGACAATAGTATTGAACTGTATGGGGAATAAGAACTCAGTAGGCAGAGGAAATAGCGTCACCTCCTGCTGGATTCCAGGTCAAGTGGGAATTTACGGCAATGAGCAAGCAGATAAGCTCGCGATGAGTAAAGCCACGCAGCTGAGAGCGCCAAAATCATTCTGTAATATGGAGAGTCATGTTCTTAAGGATGTACTCAACAAAAGGGAAGATGTAGAGGGGAAAATAGTAATTATTGACCTAATTTTTTTGCTTTATAATTAGTACGAAAAGGGATTTTAGTTGTCCATTAGAATACCCAGACATTGCCTTTTTACCGCACACCATACACTTGTATAAAGTACGAATCATCTCCCGCCCTGTATGTAGATTCTGTGACGAAGCGAATGATTCATCAGAATAATCAGAATATATGTTTGAAATCAGTATGACATCAGCAGAGAACACCTTGGTTGCGTATCAAGTATTAGACCGGGTGTTGTCAATGGCACCGAAAAATATCTTGAAGTTTGTTAGGGGGAAATAGGATGGGCAGAGGCATTATAATGATACCCCATAAAGGTTGAGAGTAGTATAGCAGTTGATTGCACTACTCAAGGAGTTCTACACAACAATAATACACTATACATTTCATTGAAAATGTCATACATTTATCAAGGTAAAGGTGTTAGAGGCCTTTTATGAAAAATGCTGGAATGATTTTGTATGCCAAGCATATTTAAATTGAAAGGTTTATTACTTTTTTAATTTTTTAAGGATTTAAACAAAATTTCCTTGACAATTTATTCAAAGTGCCTACTTTCATTGTGTGGAAAAGGTTTTAAAAATATTAACCTTCACGGATTTTATATGACTTTGAAAAAAGTTCCCTAAATATGAAAATTATTTTCTACAGCTTAGTTTCTTTTTTTAGACTTGCATAGCCCGTTATTAACATTTTAACAAGTTTAATAAATTTATCTTAAATACACATGGACATATATTGAGAATGTCTACTTTCATTTGCTATAAAAAGTTTTTATTTAAGTAATATTTACAGATTTTACAACATTTTGGAACAAAAGGCTTTGGAAGAAATTTTTTCAAATTTCGTTTGAAATTCTGTTGTTTGTTGTAATGACAATAACTTTTTTATTTTCACCATGATTTTATTAATTTCTTTAGGTTAGATGACCTATTATTCCACGAATAAAGTTGTTAAAATTTATAGAGTTTTGAAAACAGAAATAAAAAAATGTCTTCAAATTATTTTGAAAAGTGAGCCTATTTTGGAAAAATAAAAAAGAAAGAAAATAACAATTCCAAGTGTAAACCTGTTAAAACATAAAAATTAAAAACAAAACGATTTTTTTGTCTGTCTATCTGTCTGCGTCTGTCTTTCAATCTAAAAACAAGAAAAAGGTGTCACGTTACGCATAATTTATGTGCTGCCACCACAGAAATGAATAAAAAAAAATTCAAAAACATTTTTTTTTTCAACTATTTTAGGCTCAAGCCTAGACTCTTCTGCCTTTCTTTATGCAGCTACAACATGCAACATGTTGAAGCTGAGGCTGTGTGTAATTTTTTCTGAATACACAGTGTAACCCTTTTGCTACATTTGGAAAATATTTTCCAACCAGAATGGCAGCGAGAAAAACATCAAACAAGAGAGAAGAAAAATGAACGTGTAATTAAAACCTTGTCGTGGTATAATTTCTTATAATTTATAGACCACGTTTAAGAAGAACAAGAAGAAAACGAAGTGGAAGAAGGAGAGGAGCAACAGAAAATGATACCCCTTGAAAGTATCATCATCATCATGCCATAATGGTTAAAACCATTTTTCTTAAACGAAGCAGCAGAGTAGCAGAGAGCAGAGAAGATATGAGAATGGAAAACATATGTCGCTTGTTAGAATTATGATAATGATCTTAGAAATGACAAGATCTGTAAACCAGATAAATTATAGACTAAAGAAGAAAATATATTAAACAACACAGTTACAATGAGAACCAGGAAAACAAAAAAACACAATCAAATGACAGTTTTTTATTTGTCATATGTAACCCATATGGCCATATTGCCATGTAAGAAGAAAGTAAATCAAGAAATGCATTTAAAATAATTCGAAACTCATACATATTTTTAAAATAATGCTGAAACACTGGACTTTTATTTAAAAGCTTGAATAACTTCAAAAGATTAAAATTCTGCCATTCTGTGGGTCACAGTACACGATTAAGTGTTTAACACCACACCGAGCTTACGCTCTTCCCGTGATTTGGGTTTAAACCAGTATTACAACGTAGTTCCCCTAGGCGCCTCGCCATAGTTGGACCAAGGCAGTCTGTGGGGCTTCCGACTCTCGTGGTACATGACACAAGCCACCGTTTTCACTTCGTAGTGTGAACAACTCTACCAGTTGAGTCTCAAATGACTTTAAATTGTCCATGGGACGATTAAGGAGGAAGCTCTTACTCAATTTGTTAAGTATTGATCATCCTCTTGATGAATCTTGTTTCAAAAATGTCTTCAATAATCCTAATTCCATGTTCGCACGGCAGCAATTATTCGTTATTCGCTCTCTCATTCGCAATTCAACACCCAATTATGTGCTAAATTACGTCATTCGCCATACAAAATTTTGTGAGCGAATTACCCAAATTGTGTGTAATCCAATTTCTATTACCCTGTGGATTACTTAAAAATCAATGTAATCTCTAAATTTTATCGTATTTTTGCCATCACCAGCTGTCAAAGCACAAAAAATATAAACAAAAAATATTGTAAACAATAAACAATAATGGAATCCAAAAATAATATTTTAAAAAAGTATTATTTATAAGAAAGTTATTCGCGAAATTAGCGGAGGAAGCCACTATGTGTGTAGAAAACCTTTTGAAAAGTATTTGCAGCTTTTGAAGAAGCTGTATGAAAAATATCAATAATAATTTAGTAATAGAAAGAAGAAGAACTGTAAAAAAGAATTACAAAAATACCGTGTGAACATGATAATTCAAATAAGTAATTCAAACAGAGAGCGAAGTAATTCGAAGGCTCGTGCGAACATAGCATAAGAAGTCGACGTAGTCTAGTAGTAGGTACTGTGTTGACGTAGTACGCGCAAGCCTGCGTTTCAGCAAGTAAGAGAATAAATCTTATTGAACGATTACCTAAACGGTTGTCTTAACAGTCGCGTTCGAATGAAAACTCTCTAACGCGAGTAAAGCGCTCGAAGCAGCGCTAAAAATATAGGCTACAGTTTTAAATAAAGGTTTGCAGTCGTCACAAGGTAATAGGCGTATTTCAAAACCCAGTCAAAACCAGTGTTTCAACCCATGTGGGAAAAACGAAATATTTCTTCGCAACTTCCTCTCAGCAGCAGTCTTCCAGCAAAAATTCCGAGAGTAAATAAAAATTACCGCTAAGTTTCTCAAAAAATCTGCCGTTCGGAGTCGACTCCAACTAATCATGATTAAAATTAACACAAACACAACATGGGTGGTGTGATCAGCAAAGCTGTAATCCTCAGGAAAATAGTTAGTAATGACCAATTATGTAAGTAAGATGGATCGAAAAGGCTACACAAAAATAGGTGCCCTTTCTCTTGAATTCTAAACAAAAAAATTTCGTTTAAGTAAACATAGAAAAATCGACAACAAATCAAAATTATTTTCTGTTTTACTGATAAGAATTGTTTAATTTGTTGCTGTTGTTGTAATTTGTAGCTGTAGGAAGCCAAAAACAAAAGTAAGTCATAAACGTGAAATAGAAAACTAATCAGGAATGCCTACCGATATCGAATGCCTAACTAAAGAAAAAAAAACATAAAATCGCACCACAAACTGTTATCGTTTTTGGTAAATTTATCGGGGGAAAAAATAATAATAAAATTATTAATCAAATACTCTCTGACACCGAAAGTGTGATAAGAGCGCAACCAATTGTAGGTAAAATGTACAAGGAACGTGTTGGTACTCGTCGTTGTCGTTTAACTACCACAGATTCTGGAAAACATGCAATAAATTTTGTTTTACGTCAAAAAAAAAGTACAAGAAAAAAAAAAATATAAAAATAACACAGATTTGGGTTAATTTGATATGAAACTAGAAAAAAGTGTCTGTTGTTCTTTAAAAAAAAACATTAAAGAACCTGACAAATTTAATTAAAATCAAAAGAATGTGTTAAAATTTTCCGACACAAAGAAGAAAACATTTTTTTTTGTTTTTAAAGAAGACAAATTAAATTTTGTTTAAAGTTTAAAAGGAAATTTAATTGAAAATGTTTTCTATAAAATAAAAATTTATACTCATGTACAATATTATTAAGATAATAAATTTTATATAAGTCACCCCATAACGTACACAATCTTAATAAAAAAGACTTCATTTTTGGAAAAAAGATTGCGAAAAATGTGTTGTTAAAATGTTTATAACTTTTGTAGTTTTTAATCATTTTTAATAATTTTTACTACATAAAATATTGAAATTGTGTACTACCATTTCATAATAAAAGTTTAAAAAAATACTAAGGGATACCAATTTTATAAGGTTTTGAAAAAAGTGCTAAATTAAAAATTTTTATACAGTGAATCACTTTAAAATTTTAGTAATTTTTGAGTTATATTTAATAAGAATAACCTTCTGTAGTTTTTATATATAAAACGTTTTTAAAAATGTGCACCAATAACAAATCTACTTTGAAAAAGGTGATAAATATACGATTTTTTCTGAAATTATATTGCAGCCCTGCATGGGTTTTGCAAATGAGATGGCTCCAGGTGTTTTCGAAGGCATTTTGCGCGCTGAACACCAATCACCAAAAACTTTCCATCACGTCAGGTTTTCGAGAAACCTCTAAAAATAGCGTTTTTGGCCATTATTGAAAAATTGTAGGGCTAAACACTAACGTGCTAGTGTTTAGCTCTATTGTCAGAAATTGACAATTGATCTTTGCTTTTTAAAATGAGCCCAAAGCCAAACTGATTGCATGTACCCTTAAAGTAGGGGAAGGGTTTATGTCAAGGGGTGCAAGAGAAAAAGAAACACATTACGGAGGTCCTTAAAAATTAGTCAGATTTACTTGAAAATTGTTACTCAGTGGTTTTGGGGTAGCTGATTACAGATCAACATTCGGATTTAAAAAATTCAAAATGGCGGATCCAATACGGCGGTCGAGATTTATAAAAATTAATCAGATTTAAATGAAAATTGACGGCCATATTGGATCCGCCATTTTGTATTTTTTAAATCTGTGTGAGTGTGTAGCTCTACAATTTTTCAAAAATGGCCAAAAACGCTATATTTAGTTGTTTCAACCCCCTTTTTCTCGAAACCTGACGCGATGGAAAGTTTTTGAACAAAAAAGGCAAAATGTCTTCGGAAACACCTTGAGCCAACTTATTTGCGCAAAAAGTCCAAATTTGCAGGGCTTTGTTATTGAAGTCGTCTAATATTATTTGGAATAATTGTTTTTGCAAAATGTTATAAAATTTTTAGAAGTTAAAATTTCTCATTGTTTTTTGGGAAATATGGGAGAAGAGCTTGCTGTAGAAAACTTATTTAAGCCTGTAAGCGTTTAAACAAGTAATAGGTCATTTAAAACCAATTAAAAAGAAAAGGAAAAACGATTGCATTTCAAGATTTTTTTTTTTTTTTTGAAAATGTCATAAAATCTGTTCAGCTTTAAATTTCTAAATTATTTTTAACGGGGATTAAAGTAGACCCATTGAATATATTTTGCCGAAAAAAATTATTAAAATCTGAGCAAGTTTAAACAAGTTACAAATCATTTGAGATCATAAATAAAATTTTTTAAGAAAAATGATTCTTTGGTAGTTTTTTTCAAAACGATATAAAATCTGTAGAATTTAAAATATTAAAATTGTTTTTAGAGAAAATGAAAGTAGACCTTTTCAATTTGGTGCTGTGAAAAAATTATTAAAATCGTATTTAAATTGAGTATGCTATGAGCTCTAGAAAAAAAATTTCTTTCGTTAATATTCTATTTTTTCTATAGTTTATATCTGCTTCTCCGGCGGACATAGATTATAGTGGAATGAGCATTTGTTCGCCAAAATAAAATAGAATATAATAATAAGTTTAAGCAATTATTTCTACTAACTGCAGGATTATACTTTAAATAATTTGTTTTTAGGGAAATTGTTGTTAAAATCGTACCTTTTATTTCTCGTAAAATTGTTGCAAAATTCGTAATCCAATTGAAGATTTCGTTGATGCTGCTGCTTCTACGAACAAATTTTTTAATCCATACATAACACTGTGATTTTTCTATTTAATTTTATTTTTTTATTTTTTCAGTGTGATTATCACGGAATTTGAAATTTTTAAACGCTTTGTTTGTTGTTCTCTTTGAACAAATTTTGGCACTGTTACAACAAATGAAACATTCTTGAGATTTTTTATTCACGATAACATTTCCTAAGAGAAAATAGTATATCACACACAACAAAAAAATAAAGAATTCCTTTTTTTATTAAATTTCTACTTTAAATTTCAATTTGTTTCGATTTATTTAAAGCTTTTTGTTTGGTCGCTAAAGGTGTTTTCGTTAATTTTTCTTTATGTTTTGTTGTTGCTGTTAAACTACATTAAACTTGTTTTGCTAACAGTTTCTGTTTAATTGTTGTTGCGCTTGTAGCGTTACTTTTTTTTTGTTCACTTTTTAACTCCACCATTTGGCAAAAAAATAAAGAAAAAAACACCCGAACACATGCTATGTGGTACAGAAAACTTCCAGCAGACGAACAGAAAAAAAATCACTTCAAAACGGTATTCTAATTCCAGTAGAACAAAAGAAAAGGAACTTTATTTAACAATTTCACATTTTTGCAAACATTTATTTCGTTAATTATTTTATAATAAGAAAACAAAAAACACAAATTTTAATAATAAAATAAAGTTTTAATTTCTTTGCACTTAAGGTCTCAAACATTTAAAGAAACACACTAACTTTCGTTCACATCTTCCGATAAATACAACCAAACGGCACGATCGCTTACTGAAAACTGATTTCATGTCGCAATGATTGCGATGTTGGAATATTTTTTCTCTTGATAAACTAAGTACGAAGCAAAATACAATAACAACAACACAATATACAAACTCTTTATCTCTGTTCCCAGAGCATAAACACCAGCTCTTTAAATAACAACACCAAACTCAGCAAGTAAGAACAACAAAAAAAAAAGACCTGGTATAGCAAACAAAAACAAAAACTATAACAAACCATTAAAACTGTGCTCGTAGAAATTCTACTCAATTGTACAAAACACATGTTTATTACTCTCTATCGCTCTTTCTAATTATCTCACTCTGTTACAATTACTCTCTTTTCAACAACGCGATTAAGTACAAGAAACGAAAAAGAGTATTTTCCAACATATATTGGAAAATAGACAAATAAAACAAATCAACACTCTTAATACAGTAAATAAAAAATATGGGGGTTGCCATTGCTGTTTTAAACGCATTCAACAACATTTTTTGTACAATTTCACTTAAAAATTCAGACTTATAAAAAAAATATGAATAAGAAGAAATTATTTCTTGGAAAATTATTGTTTGGTTAAGATTAATGACTACAAAAAGGCTTTTAATATTTCATAACATCGAAATACTTAGCCAACTGCTGAATAATTGTATGGAGAAAATAATTCCAATAAATCTTCTTAAGAAATTTTAAGAAAATAGCAATTAAAATTCTATTCAGCAGAATAAAAACCGTAAGTTCAACAACTCCATTAAAGACAGAGTAAGCAATATTTCTAGAACTGTTATAGAATGAACTTCACAGGAAAGCCAGTGCTTGTTTAGAGAAGGCTACATAGCTAATCTAATGCCCAAGGGATGAACTAGAGTTATATAGCAACAGATATAATTGGAAAGAATTGTTTATGATTCTAGGACTCTAATGGATCGAAATGGAAGGATAAATAAAACAATTTTCTTCATACAAATATATGGCTTTACTTCACAACATGGGTTCTCTGCAGAGACTATAAAATATCTAATCAAACATCTTTAAATTTGAAACTGATGACATATTGTTGCCATATTTATACCCCCTATTCCTATTATTCCTACACTTATACTAAAAAATTTAAAGCCTGAACACAATGCATTGTACAGAAATTGCATCAATGGCAACACTTACCATTCAATAAATTCATAACAATGCGGGGCTCATTTGCTATGGCTGTTTTTATTAAATGCTGAACAACAAGGCATTTGTTGTTTTTGTTTTCTACATCGGGATTCAATTCAATTAACGATTGATTTATGGCGTTTGAAACATACAGTCATTTAAAGAGTGTAATAAAATACAGAGAGAGAATGAGAAAGAGCAAGTGGACACGAAACTAATTCTCTTTCTACATGGATTAAAAAATATTTTTATAAAAAGAGAAACAATATAAAGTAAATGACAAGAGATATTTTATAAACGGAAATCTCTTGCTTAATCATGCTAAAGTAAGTAAGAAAATGTATTTGAACAGAAGAATTTCTATAGCATGCTAGAAAAATTGTTTCATTTGACTCACCTTTTGATTGTTTTGCTTTGAATTTCTTGATTTTTTTTTGGTTTTGTTGTTTAGCTGTTCAAAGATCACCTGTAAAATGGAATGAATAAAACAAATTAATGAATAAATCAATAAGTAATTATTTGTATGAGGAATTTAATTAAAATTACATATTTTGTTACAGAAAAAATGAAAAAAAAAAACTTAAGTTGCTTGAAGAATAAAATTGTTTGTGGAATTTTTTTAAATTTTATAGAGATAGTCTAAAAACTTCCAAAAACTTGAAACCCGTTATTTAAAAATAGTCCCGTTTTTATCCTCTCGCAACGGGTGCTGTCACTTGGTGTATTATAGCAACTGATGTCGCGTATATACGGGTCCACAGAGACGGACGCCGTCTGTATACACGGCTAACGCTCATTTATTCACTTGCGAACGTCTCTACGGCTATGTATGGTCAGTTGCGCCGTCGTGAAAAGTTCCAAAGTGTGATACAGATGCGCAGTCGCGAGAGGTTTACTAGGTCTCAACGATGCTTGATGCTACCTTCCTTTCAAAAAGTGTTAAACTTGCTTGATCATTTAAAATTTATTTCGTTTGTAAAGGAAATTACTTTTCTCTATTCATATTTAAATATTGGGATACCTTCTCATCGTTATTAATTTATAACTTAACCTTTTAAAATGTTAAAATTTCAATTTTTTATAGAAAATATCTGTGTTTATAACAAAATTAATTTCGACAATAATTTACAACCATGACCAGAAGGATACCTATCCTCTAAATATATGAATACCTTCCCCTTTTTTAATTAATATTGGAAATTTGACTTTAAAAGTGTGGTTTTCAAACTTACTCTTTCACTTTTCTAAACTCTTTTTGAAAGAGAAAAAAAAAGGGTTTTTTTTTTGTGTAAAGTTTTCAGGTTCATTACACTTGTGTACTCAGTCGGTGCTGTTGGCAAGACTAGCACTCTGCCAAAGAAAAGAATTAAATTCTCCTATTAAATCAACAGGGTGCTGCTGCTTCTAAACTCCTTCAACAGGGGGCTGTTGTTGTTTATGTACCACGCATTGCTTGTTTTTTTTTTGTGGCACACGTGAAGACTTCCACAAAAATTCTCCGGGTTCAAGTTGAAGAAAAAGTCTGAAAAAATTGTTTAAACGAGTATGTGCAACACAACATGCATTGTTTAAATTTTATTTCAATTGTTGTTGTTGCTGTTGTTGTTGCAAATGAAATCGTGCGGCATTGCGCTAATGAACTAAACAATGGGTTCCTACGAAAAGCAAAAACAAAAAGAAAGAAGAAAAGAAAAAAAAAACGAAAACGAATACGGGGCGCTTGTTTAGTTTACCACAGTGTATAGTAAAGTTGCTCTTGTTGTTGTTGCCTTCATAGATAATTTAATTGTAACAGATAGCCGGGCATTATTAGTTTTGACAGAGCGAGAAAAGTTCATAGAAAACAACAAATAAGCCAATAAAAGGGGATGGTTAGCCAAACGAAAAACAAAAATGAAAAAAGGAAAAAATTATTTGTTTTTCTTAAAGAACAGTCTAGTTATTTCATTTGCAAATTTTTACAAACAAATTAAAATTTCTTTCAATGAGGGGAAGGTATCCTTATATACAAATATGCAACATTTTTCGTTTAAAAAACTAATTTCATGTAAAACAAATGATAATATTTTGAAATTGAAGGAAGTTTTAAAAGTTTCTGCTAAATTTTCTTGAAGGGAAGGTATCCTTATACATATTTTTGAAGAAAAAATTCATTAAAAATTATGTTTACATTAAATTTATCATATTTTTAAAAATTCAGAGGAAATTTATGCATTTTTTCAAGGCAAATTTCAATTTTTATATGGAGGGGAAGGTATCCCTATGTTTAAATATGGTGAAATTTCTTGTTTAGAAAACTTATTTCATTGGAATAATAGACAGATTTTTGAAAACAAAGTGAATTTCTCAATTTTTTAAAAAAGTTCTTTGCTTGTCTGCGCAGGCCCGTAGCCACAGATGGCTGGGTAGATGAGTTGTTGAGGAACTGAAAGTCTACAAAACTTACGTATCTAATAGGACTCATAAAGGAAAAATTTATCTGTAAGCTGCCATGATGGTTAATTGGTGTTTTAGTTTTTCTTTCTTTCTCTTTTTCCTTCTTGCCCCAAATTTTCAGTGTGTTTTCCTAAAAGAATACAAATGAGCTGGCATAACTGTTTAAGGACTGTTTCTGTAAGACAAACGATTTCAGACAAACGTCTGTTTGTGTAGAAAACAAAACAATACTCAATTTTGTTTGTGTTAGCCATACAAATGGAATTGTTTGTCTTACAAAAACATGGAATGTCTACTTAGTTTATGAATAGTAAGAGAGTTTCAAATGCAGAGAAGAACAATTCATTAAGAGAGATTCAGAGAGACGTAAAGAAATTGAGAGAGAGAGAAAGAGAGAGAATTTCTAATTTAGGCTCAATACCAGTTTTGTATGGTAATGTTTTTATATCTTTTTTTTATCCTGTCTCCTCGTATGTCTCTTGGCATATGGTGTTCGTCTTATGTTGCACAAGCAAGTCAAGCTAGACTGTGTTACTGTTACTGTTGTTGTTTCGGTCTGAGTATGTGTGTTGCATTGCTTAACAAGCCTTGTTTAGGCAAACCTTCATCTGGTTTGATTGTTGTTTTTGTTGTTTTTGGTTATAAAGCCCAGGCGGTTATTATCTGGTAACAACGTGTTACGAATTACTTTTAACAAGACCCTTAAAAAGATAAAAATTGTTGACTTGCTATGCGCGAGTGTATATGTAAACATGTGTATGTATACATATGTATATGTACGAGTGTGTGTCTGTGTGTAAATAAAACTGGTATTCCAAGCATTTTAAGAATAAATATTCAATGTTTCTGGGTTCGTCGTCGTTCGTTTTTTTTTTTTTGGGATTTAAAAAAAGTTGTGTTGTGCAGAGAGCCTGCCTGCCTGTTAAAGAGTTGTTAAGAAATTAAGGCAACAAGGGAGACAACAACTCTCGCTAACTAACTGGTTAAGTTGACGGTGATATGGTTTTGTTTTTTCTTTTTTACTTTGCCAAACGTTATTAACTTGGTCATGATAGGATAATTTTTTTCTTTTGGCAACCAAAAAGAGGAATACAAGAAAAACATCGAAAAAATCTGTTAAACGTGTGCTCAAAATCAGCGATAGTTTGTGAGGAAAATATAATTAAAAAACTTGAAAAATACCTCAAGTTTAAGTACTAGTGGATTGAAGATTAAATAATAAGACTGAATCCATAATAACACTTTGCAAAGCAGAAACTATCCATTGACCTCTAATTCCATATTGTATTTCGGTTTCGATTGGGATTTGTTCAGTTTGTGCCTCGAGATAAATATTGCTTACGGTGTTCCACCACCTACTAGTGAGTGTGTTCGCATATTAGACGTAAAGCCAGGGTTCGAGCCCCAGGCCAGACATCAAAAACGAAATATGAAAAAAAAATATTTCTTCGGCGACTTCCTCTCAGCAGATTTCTGGCAAAAACTCTGAGAGTAAACACAAACTGTCATGAAAAAGTTTCTCAAAATCTGTCGTTCGGAGACGACGTTAAACTGTAGGTCCTGCCACTCAAGTATACAAAATTAAGGCTCACAAATGAGTGGTGTGAGAAGCTAGGCCGTAATCCTGACTCAGCAGTCATTTGACAACAACATTGATTGTAAAAAATCTCTTACTGAGAGTCGATTTTAAACTGCGGGTTCAGCCACTCACGAGAAACTAGATTGCAATCTTGACTGAATCATGAATTTAATGACCAATTAAATAAGTAAGTGATGCGGCCTACAGTATAACGTCGATAAAATTGAAAAACTTTTCATGATAAATTCTGTTTACGCTCAGAACTTTTGTCAGAAAACTGATGAGAGGTGATCTCGCCAAAAGACTTAATTTTCCGGGATGATAGACCTGAAGTTTGAACATATGCCAATGACCAGCATCTCTCATCTCATCTCTCATTTCCCACATTTTAGAACGCAATTGTGAGAATTATTTTGTATTCGAGATGGTTTCCTATACGAAATATTTGATCCCCAGGTGGTCATTGATTTTTGGAGTTACAATGAAGCTAATCTCGGACCTAATCTACACATAGGATCCGCCACCTAACCTCAGGTCTACCTCCTTACGATAATAATCTATTATTTTCCATTATTTCTGCCTCTGTTTTTAATTACATGACAATGTATTTAATAAGGTAACCCTTACATCTCTATTCTCCATCTGCTTAGCTTTAGCTGCCTTTCTCTCTCTCTCTATTTCGCTCATGCTCTTAAAATAATTAATCTTAATAGAGATCATTTAGCTCATTTAAAAAAATAAAAAGAGCACAGTAAAGTAAAGTAAAGCGAGAGAGCATAGTCACCGTTATTGGAAAAGAACGGTTTAAAGTGCTGGTTGCCATCATAATTTATGACGCGGTGATAAATGTTTCATGAGCATAAATTGTTTTAAAATTTTTTTTAAGTTCAATTTTCTTTTGTAATTTTGTTTGCTGTTGTTGTTGTTGAAATTTCTTTTTTAATTGGTGATCATATAGGCACGGGCACAGTCACAATTGTACTCACGGTGAAAAACTTTTCCTCAGAACTTTTGCTTCTGTTTTTTTTTGTTGTAAATTAAGAAAAATTTTCTTTTTATTAATACCCACCACCCCATGAGAATGTTGTTGTAAATTTGTTTGTGTGTATGTGTATATAAATTTTTATTGTTGTATTTGTTGTTGTAATTTATTTATTCAAGGTTTAGAATTGACACCCAGAGAGTGTGAGAGAGAGAGAGAGAGAGAGGGAGTGTGTGTTAATGTTGCAACGGGGGTAGAGGCTTGTGAAATGTTAAGGAATGAAAAGTTACGAAGAACACCCAGCATCATTTCAATTTATCGATAATTTTCTATTGTTGTTGTTGTTTTTATTCTGTAAATAATTATCTTAGCATTAAACATATTGCCAGTGCTTGCTGCCTGGCCGCCTGCCTGCCTGCTTGAACTTCAAATTCCAAATCATTAGAATAATATCCCCGGCCTCCCCAATTTCCCCGCATTTAATGGTGGCCTCTTTCACCTTGTTTTCGTAAAATCCCTTTCTAAAAATGTAAAGACAGAAAGAAAGAATGAAAAAAACTCACACGGATTTGTCTTGGGGCATGTTTAATTTCTTTTACTGTGTGTGCGTTGCATATGCAACCAACAACCAACAACCAGCAGCAGCAGCAGGGTGCTGCCATAAATTACGCACGTTTTTTTCTACAGATTTTCGTTTTTCGTTTTCTTTCTTTTTCCCCCAAAACCATCGATTGCAGGAATACTACATGTCGTCGTCGTCGTCGCGTATTCGTAGAAGCATCTTTAAAAACAGAACCTATAGAGCCAGTCAGTTAGTCAGTCAGTCAATACGTGCGTAATGCATTCCAATTTCATTCCATTTTTTTCTGTTTCCAGTTGCTACATATTGCCATTGCCAATGCTGCTAGTGTTGTTGTTGTTGTTGCTGTAGTTCGTATTTCAATTCTAGTATTGGAACAAGAAAATGTTTTCAGTTTTGCTCGCGTAATTCCATTTCGTATGCAATTCACATAATTTTTTCGAATTTCAAATGAATTCATAGTGTTAGGGTGACCAGAGAAACAGATGGAAATTGTTTTTTTAAAAATTCTAATGACGACCCATGATGTTCAATCGTGATATCTATTACAAGCTAAGATCACCCTAAGAAAACTAACTCGACATCAAAAAAGTCTCGCGATTGCGTTTCAAAGATAACATGAAATGAGAGACCAAGAACGTAAAGAGTGAGTTTCATGGCAAGAGCAGGGCACTGGCACATGAGATGAACTATAGTCTCCCCCGGTCCCTAAGGCTTACAGATCCTGCAGCAGTCATGCTAACGGGTGCCGAAGAAATACTTTCGTTATGATCGTTAGGATCAGAGCACAAAATTTCTTGTCCTCGTAGTAGTTTTTTTTTTTTTTTGAAATATTGCCAGTTTGGGTATCCGAAAAACAATCTAACGCAGTTAGACACGCTCTTGTAGGTGTAGGGGTTGAAACCCACCAATACCTGGATACCATTTCGAACTTCGCCTCATGTAAGGCAGCTCTCAACGGTATGTTAAACGACATTTTAACGTCGACTTTGATTGAAAGACTTGAGAAACTTTTCAGAGCTCCCAGAGTTTTTTCCAGAAGACTGCTGAGAGGAGTATTTGTTTTCACTTCTCGGTTTGTTTGAAGTGTGTGAGCTGAGGTTTGAACCACGGGCTTTAGTCTAATAAACCAACACACAGTGTAGTACACACTAAACACGACTTCAAAAGATCGCATGGTTGCAGTAATCTACCACATCTTACTGTCCTGCTTGTAGGAATTTAAGGAATAAATCTGACGGAACATCTGGTCACTCTTTTTAAAATTCTCAGTCTATGCTTTGGCAAAAGAAATACAAAAACAACACAAAACAGAAACAAACAAAAAATCAAAGTCATCCTCTTGCTACAATGATAAATTCTCTCTTGCAAAACAAGAAAACTAAAGCTCTCTCTCTCTCTTGTTTTCTTATATTTATTGTCTCTCTTCCCTTTATGCTCTCTGTGATATTCTCCTGGTTGTGTATGCCTGCCGATGTGTTGTTGTGTGTACGTGTGATTTAATTTATTCGTTTGCCATGATAAATTTGTTATGCTCACCATACTAGTAGAGTTGTTATGTTACTCTAGCTGTTGCTGTTGCTAATGCTATTGCTGATGTTGTTGTTGTATTTTTTTCTAAAACTGTCAAAATGACATTATTTGCGTAGTTGTCAGATTTATGTGACATTGTCAGAGGATCTGTATAGGATTTGTTAGTTTTTTGTGCGTTTTTTTTTCATGTTTTCATGTTCAAAAAAAGTTTGAGTGGCTGATTTTGTTGTTCTCTTTTTCTGTTTCTGTGTCTTTTTTTGTTTGTAGCAGAAATTTAAATTGAAATTAAAAAAAAAATCTTTTTTAAAGAAATCCAACATTTGGTAGTATTGCCAGGCAACTGTGTTTTGTTTCAGAGGAATTTAAATGTCATGTTTAACATGAAGGGAGTTATAATTTCTAATTCTACAGAGAGCGTGTGGTGACACTTTGGAATTCGTAAAACAGAAAAATTAAAAGAAATTAAAATGATTTACACTGTGGTGCTATACTCTGAAATATGTAGAGCCACAAAGTCAACAACACTGAGGAGGGAGGATGAGTCATTACTGCAGAAGTTCAGCTTGGTTAGGAAGTCAGGAAGGTCTAAGACCAGAAATGATCAATTTTCATTACCTCTAAGAGCGAAAAAAGGGAAAATATAGTAAAAAAGAAAAACAAAGCTTATGTTAGCAACAGAGAGGTTCCTTAAGGTTCTATTTTAGCACCCCACTCTTACGGAAACAAAGTTGAGTTTATAAGTTCAAACTCCGGCTCTGACATCTTGACCTAAACAAAATAGGAAGCAATATCGATGATTTTAAGAAAGTCCACACAGACTGTTCTAAATTTAAGAATAATAAAGGCTGTGTGAAAAGTATCTCTCTGCCTTCGTTGACTAGTCTGTTGAGTTTTTACAGCTCGAGGAAAAGGCCACAAATCTCGTTCGAGTATTAATGAACTGATCCTAAGTTGTCTCCAACTGTTAGAGTTTCTATTCCCCTTGGCAGCCCAGCGATTGATGGCATATGGAGTAACTCCCTTATTCGACTCTCGCCGTGGAAAATTGTGTAACCGATGAACTTACTAGGGAACGCACTCCCTTAAACCTTTTGCGACTGCGCACCTGTACAACACTTTACAATTTTTCACGATGGCGACTTCGTTCACGAAAACGCAAATGAAGCAATCTGGAACGTCATTAGCCGTTGTGATGTTCAGAATGATTATAGTACATACACGGCATCCATAGCGAATGTGCTAATGAATACAAATCCATTGACTACTTGGCAGTGGTACTTATTACCCGCTGAGTATATAGGAATCTTGCTTCAATGCATCCAATCATGCAATTTGGGTGAGATTGACACTCGTGACTAATAAAATTCAGTGACAAATGCATGGAATTCCTATATGATATGCTAAAAATTCCCACAAAACGATTACGAGGTTATCACTGAACTCTCTTGCAGTGCAATCTCAACTTTGCTGTTTTAAGATGTCAAACTGACATTTGAATGGATTTTTTTTATTGTGTGATCGTCGTCATTTGTTTTACAAACGGCATTACAAGTAATAAAATTGGTGGCGTTAAAAATCCATAAAGCAATCGTTTACAAAATTTTTCTATAAAATTTGTGATAAGCAAAACAACGTAAGTACGTATAAGCAGCGCAGTGCAGCATAGAGTAGTCAGTCATTAATCATGTTGTTTTTAATTTAATTGTTCACACTGAGAACTTATTTTATACGAAAAGATGATGGATGAATGGGGCAACTGGAAGGGACAGACAGTCATACGACAATGCAACACATGATTGGAGGCTGCAAGTAAGAAAGGAAAGAAAAACCCACACGCCTGTGTTGCCAAGCAACAATTGTTGGCCAGCAACTGTGTGTGATTGGGTGTGTGTGTGACAAAAAACAGCCAAAAACAAATGAGAGAAGCGAGGGGAAAAATTATAAAAAAATAACTCATTTAGAATTCCCCAAAGTTTAATAATATAATACAGCAATATCCACAGCAAGAACATCAAAAATGTCAACTTTTTTCTTTTCTTCAAATCCATTACCAAGCCAAAGCCAAGTATCGCTGCAAATGGAGTGGTGGCCTGCCCGCTTGATGGCATTTCAAAAACACAAACAACAGGCGAGAAAACACACAGTCAGACAGTCAAGCAGCCAACATACAGCATCAATTGCAATTTGGCCAACAACAACAACAAAAATATCATACTTAAAGGCTTGAAACCAGCCGGCTAGTCCCATCTACCACCACAACCCAAAACAAAACAACAACAACAACCAGCCAGCAACAGCATGGGCATCACTGTCATCTTTAAAGTGAGACTTTGGACAACACAAAACGACATGATTAAGTGCGACTCTCTAAGCAAATATTGTGAATGACGAACGACGAATAAACGAATGGAAGAACAGTCGAACGAAACACTACAAAAAAGGTATCCAGCAGCTGCAGCAAAAAGTCAGCCAACAACGAATATAAAATTCGGTATTAAACGTGAAAAGAAAAAGATTACGCACAGGTTAGGTTCGAGTTAGGGTTAGATAAAGTCAGAGGTCCCATTTTAGGGCATTGTCAATATACAAGCTGAGGATTAAGCATTCCCCTGGGGACACCAACCCGCGTAAGAATTAAGTCCCACTACTGCAGCAATCTTTGTATTTGAGAGCTCAGTGAAGGATGTCAGAAAGAGAGAGGCCCAGGGCACTAACACATAAGGTGAATAACGCCTGCAGAGATCCACAGCTCCTACAAAAGCTAATTGTTGCAATGCCAAGTTTTACGGAATGCCTACCAAAAGGACAGTGGTACGTGAGAATACCACACCTCAACCAGTCACACATCAAGAAGTTCGCTTAAAAATGTGCAAAAACCTTGGAGGGTGCATTACAAATAAATTCTCTCTTGAGTCCATTCAATACTGAGCTCTGACTGAAAGTATTTAAAAGAGCCTCTGCTAACAGATCCAAACATTCATGATCCCTGAGTTCCTAAAACACTCAATAAAAGCAGAAGAATGGTTCATGTCAACTTCTAGACATAATAGCAGCAGTAAGCCACAATTTTTGACTGTAATTGGGCTCTATATAGAGCCAGCTTTTCCTCCGACAAAGTTGCCCTAAATAGCGCTAAAGCACCCAATAAACGGAATTTTCCGCGAAATTATTCGCCTTTCAGATCTGCGCGGTTTTCGTTGCTGTTTGAAGTTGAGAGAGACGCTTTTCTGATGGCTTTCTCAATCAGAGATGAAGGATTACGAAAGGTATTTTTCAAACCTGTTACCAATTGAACACAGAAGTGAACGCATATCACTGCTAATCGAGAAGTAAACTCATCATCGAAAACTTTGCAAAATAACCACAAGAAATATGTACTTAAAATGGTCATGAGCAATAGCTGTTGCTGTTATTGCTATTATTCGTGTTGTTGTTGTCGACATTTTGTACAATTCAAGCCATAAGTCGTGATGTTTCCGTTGACTGCAGTCGTCATATGATCTTCGAAATTCGCTTCAAAAACCAAGTCAGCAAAAAACAGTCACGAAAACTGCACAAACTTGACAAAAACAGAGAAACAGACAAGAAGAAAAATACAACGAAAACAATATTTTTTATTGTTGTTGTTGGTTTTATTGTTGTTGTGGTTGTTGCTGTTAGTGGTCGTGTTGGGTCGTTGCTTGTTAACAGACGCGCAAGAGGGGGAATCTCTTTTAAACATCGTGGCTGTTGTGTGGCAATGCAACATGAAAATCGTAGTGATGATGGCATTGAAGTTGGTGCCACGTTTTAGTCCGAGAGAGAGGGAGAGAGAGAGAGGAGAAGGTGCAGATACAACGACACCACAACAACTGTGGCAATAAATGCCAGCCAGCCACAAAACAATTGTGCATTACAACAATAAAGATGAAAAAAAAAGAAGACGAAAAATTAATGTTGTGGCGGTGAAGGGGAAGGAGAGGGAGAAAGGAAGAGAATCCAATGAGGCATCAACGGAATAAAGTACATGCCAAGATCAGTTAAACTAACAAGAGGTGTTACCCCATGTCGTTAGGGATTCTTGTTTAGAAAATGAAAATTATTTAACGACAGTGGAACAGAAGAGGCACAAAAGAAATTTCCCAAATCGTAGCTGGACAAAGGTCCCTACATTTCCAAGTCCAAACTACATATAAAAACATTTAGGATTCCGACAAAGCCCGTTTAGGCTTACAAAGTTAGTTTCTTAGGTTTTCAAACTTTTCTGTCTGTCAACTTCTGGAATCTGCAATATTCCTAATTAGTTCTGCAAAACATGATTGAGCTTCTTAAGCTGTTTGAGTGGAGTTTGCTTACTGAACTCTTAGCCTTGTAAACAGTAATCCGAGGCCCAAGCTCCTCGTCAAGAGTATGATCTCTTCGCCTAATAAACAACGGCGGTTCTCAAAGCTAGAAGTTTACATTCGAGGATCATAGCCTACATCGAACATCATCCTAGATAGAGAGCGACCTCTTTTTTCTGTTCATACTTCATACTTCAGTCCACCTAATTCTTCCACAATTTTGTCTGCGAGGCCCACTGTTAATTGTTTGGTATAAAATTTTCAATGGCTGCTGAACATTTTCGAAAAGTGCTAGCCACTCATCCAGTATGATTCTCTCACCTTTTGGAAAGCCTCAGGGTTTAAAAAAAAACAATTTTTTGGTTGTTGTTATTTAAAAAGAAAATGCAGTGACTTAAAGGAATGAAATCTATCGGGGAAAAAAGAGTTTTTGTTCTGTGGCAGAAAAAACTGGATAATAAATGGAAACTTTAAGAGTTCGGCAAATGTGAAAGACTTTACAAACTCTTAACCCTTCTTACTACTCCTTATTGCAGTTTAATCATGATTTATGTGGACCCTTTTGAATAAAGATTACACTCCTTAACATTTAAATTAAAAAAAGGAACGTCTCCAGCATTCATTCGTAACTTGATGGGTGGTTTTCTTATAATTGCAGTTTCGTTTTGCCTGGTTTCGATTTCTGGTTTCTGTACACTTTTGCTAGTCATGGGGAGCATGTTGGTCTTTAATTCTTCCAGCATCTCAAAATTATTGCATTTTTATGGCCACAAATATCTCGTGTATATATTTTACAAGTACAGCACATCTCAAGTTACTCCACAACACATACATTTTAAAGAAACTGAATAATGGGAGAAGTTGGGTTAGGTTTGAGAGGCTTTATTCGACTCCTCTTTACGATTAGACTGCAGTTAGTCTAAGGAACTTTATCTTCTGACCTTTCTTAGATACTTTGTTATTCGGAATCAATTTCAAAGTTCAGGTTCTATACCATAGCATGGGTGGTGAGAGAAGCTATAGGTTGTAAACCTGACTAAATGGTTGTAATGAGCAATTAAGCATAAGTAAATGGGTAACTCGCCTCTATTGGTAGTTTCTGTGCTGTTACATATCTTTCTGCAAAGCATTGGAATTCACTCTCCAGTAGTAATGACAGTTCTTGCCTGCCACAATGCTTTACTAGCCGCCGTACGTTAGCAAGGTAGCCTACTCAACTTAACTTTATTTTTAGTTTGTGATAATTTGTTTAGGTTTATTAATGGAGGGCCTATTTACACACAAATTAGGCATTGAAAAACAATATAAATTGGTCCCCTTCCCTTACCTCTATTAAATAGATAATGCTTGGAAAGGTTATTACTGCGCCCACTCATTCATTTTGCTAATGAGACACCATATTGCCAATCGTTTTCAAAGTAAATCAAGCATCAAGAATTATTTCAACGTGTGTGTGTGTAAACTTTCAAAGAATGTCTAATTTATGGTCCACAAGCAACAGGTTGATTGGATTGTCTGTCTATCTGATTCTTTCTTATTTTTTTTTTTTTGTTTGATCTATGAAAACTATTTTTAGTTTCTTGTTTAAAAATTAATTATTGCCCGTGTTGTTGTGTTGTAGTTGTTGTTGCTGTATGCTGACAGTCTATCTATTCACACTTTTGTGATGAATAGACAGACAGAGAGGACTTCTGAACTTTGTCTTTGTTTTTGTTTTTGTTGTTTTTTTTTGGCAATTTATTAATGTCAACAACCATTTTTATTTTATCTCCGCACTGAAGGCAATATTTTACATACAGGACAACAAAAAAGAAAAGAAAAACTTTTTTTCTTCCAATAAAAATTGTTCATTTGAATGAATGAATGACTGAATGAATGAAGGAATGAATGGGAAATTTAAATAAAATTATTTTATTTTTAAAAGAAATATTAGATCGTATTACTCTACAGCACAAGGAAGAAGTAGTGGAGGACCTCTTGCCTTAATTTGTTTTTTGTTTGTTTTTCTGTTATTTAAGAAAAGTTTGGAATATTTTTTTGCTTGAGAAGTAGTAGAGATAAATGTCACATTCTGCTTCTTATACTATTAGTTCTGTATCTGTCTGGCTTGGTCTCTAGTCTCTGGTCTCACATGTTGCTGTCAATTTACGTTGTAATAAATTTTAATATTTTCAGTTTCATTTACAATAAATATTTCTCTACTTTGCTGCTCTTCATTTCATTTCTTTGGGGGATTTTTTTTTCTTTCTTTCTTTCCTTCGTAAACAAATGAAGAATTATGTTCATTTTCAATATAATATTTATTGAATAAAGACTTAAAAGAAGAATATTTTATTGTTTTGTTTGTTTTGCTTGTAAAATACAAAAGATGTACGTATGTATGTACGTACATAAGTAAGACGACAACAAGAATTCAATTATCAATCGTCTATGGATGGAGGGGTTATCTGCAGCAAAAAGCTCAGGGAAACAAGGTTATCATCTCAATCCACACACACACGCACACACATATACATACATGCCAATAAAAACAATGAAAAAATATTCAGTGAATGATGCCAAGAAGCAAATAAAAATAAAAATTGTACTCTCCTTCATTAATTAATTTTATTTTTAAACAAATTTATTAAAAATTATTGTGTGATCAAAGGCTTCATTCATATTTTGAAGGTTTTTAAGTTCGAAAGTTAAAAATCAAAACAATTTAAAAATATGTGCATTACAATTGAATTTATTTTACAAACTTATTGCACACCCTTTCATCTAACCTTGAGGGCAGAACCTACTCTTTAATATCGACTTCAAACGACAGTTTTGTAAAGCTTTTACTGTTCGATTTAAAAAATCGTTTGTGGTCTATTTTAAGCACATGATCACTGCGACATACATAGTTAGCAATGCAATTACTACAATAGATACACCCCAAAACCACCGCCACCACGTATTCATATTCAACATTAACGGAGTGGGGTATAGTAAACGCTAGAGGACCGCAGCAGTAAAAAAGACAGAATCTTTAAAGGCTGACTGACCACTGTAGTGTTTTCCAAGCAGAGGCCATGGCAATTAAGCAAGGGGTGCAATGCTTGTTGTTGAGTGGCGGAATTTTCCCTAAAAATCTTTGATTTAATGGGACAGCCAGGCTAAGTTGCTAATGAATGTAGTTCTACAGTCTGGTCTTGTCCATGAATATCGAAGATTTCTCAGAGAAATATATCTCTTATATAAGTTCCAGCACATAGAGATATCATTGGAAATTGTATTGCGGATGAGCTGGCCAGGACCGGTATACATATGTACGTACATACATACATACATACATAATCGGTCATTACAACCCTCATGTTGTGTGCGTTAATTTTTTATACTTGAGTGGCGGGACCTACAGTTTAACGTCGACTCTGAACGACAGATTTTGAGAAACTTTTTCATGGCAGGTTTATTTGCTCTCAGAATTTTTGCCAGAAATCTGCTGAGAGGAAGTCGCCGAAGAAATATTTTCATATTTTCGTTTTGATGCCTGACCTGGGATTCGAACTCGGGCTTTACGTCTAATAAGCGAACACACTTCCTACTAGACTACGGCGACTAACAGTAGAAAAGAGAGAAACTTAAAAGGTCAGGCAATCTGCAGTGTTTTCCAAGCAGAGGCCATGGCAATTATGCAAGTGGTGCACTGCTTGTTGTTGAGTGGCGGAATTTTCTCTAAAAATCTCTTGATTTACTAGGACGGCCAGGCTGTGCCATTAAGTTTCTAACGAATGTATATGCACGCTCTGGTCTTTTCCATGAATGCCGAACATTTCTCAGAGAAATGTAACTCTTATATGAGTGCCAGCGCATAGAGATGTCATTGGAAATTGTATTGCTGCTGAG
Source organism: Sarcophaga rosellei (assembly GCA_930367235.1). Lineage (NCBI taxonomy): Eukaryota > Metazoa > Arthropoda > Insecta > Diptera > Sarcophagidae > Sarcophaga > Sarcophaga rosellei. Next base: position 3,816,090 of record OV884020.1, on the reverse strand, counting down.
CTGGCCAGGACCGGTATACAGCTTGCAATCTCCGAAATGTCACACGACATGGGTATTCTGATTGCCCCAATTAATTTGGAGATTATCCACTCTATTAACAGGCAAGCACAATCTCATTGGTAGCAAGAGAGGGTACGTGGTATATTGCTAGACTCTGCTGGATACGTATGGATAAGATGAGGACCGACTCATTTCAGTGCTTAAATCATATGGCCATCCGTCGCATAATGGCGATTCATACGGGCCACTGTTCTTTTGGTAGACATGCCGAAAGACTCGGTAATCCGATAAATGATTTCTGCAGGAGGAAAGATAGCCTTTTCACCTCATCTGCAGTGCCCTTCTCTTAACATAAAGAGACGGAGGTTTTTAAGCCCTCACTTTCTGACATCTTTAACCGAGCTCTCTAATATAAAGGTTGATTCAACAGAAAGATTTATTTTGAACTTAGGTTGGTTCCTCCTAGGGAATGTTTCATCCCTGAGTAGAATTAAAGTGCAAGTTCCACACCATAACATGGGTGATGAAAGAAGCCCTAGGTTGTAAACCTGACTAAATTGTAATGATCAATTCAGTATAGGTAAGTGAGTAACTGCCCTCTATTGATACTGTGGGCATTCGCATTCACATCAGTGCTTAAATGCTGGCCTATTTGAAACCGGTGCCTACAAACTATTTATAACTTCCAAACTCATGTTCCCAACTTTCCATACAACCGTCGTATATATTTTTTTCATATTTTACTAATAATACCGTTATATTTTTCCAATTCATTATCTAAAAAGCTTTTCTACTTTTTTGGAAAAACCTTAAAGGCAGTCGGTCGAACAATGGCACACGACAAGAGAGAAATCGAAATAAATGGGAGGAAAGCAAAAAAAAAAAACTGAAGAAAAAATTGAAATTCTTTTACATTTCATTTGTGATTCATTTTTTTTTTAATATTTTTTTTTAATAATTTCGTGTTTTTTCCTGCTGAAATCAGCAGAAAATATTGAAGAAATTGTGCAGAAAAAAAGTTTCTCTCGAACAATTGCATTGTTAAACTGTATTTAACATAATGAAAGAAAGAAGGACTATTACTGCTGCCATGAAAAAAAAAAAAAAAAAAATATATAAAGAAAAAAATTAAGTAAAGGAGGAGGGAAAAGAAAAACAAACGGAAATTCCCTTTTGCAACTAAAAATTTTCCAAAGTTTCACTTTTTTTGTTAAAAAAAAAACGGAAAATATTTTACAGAGAAAGACACGAAAAAATCCACAAGTCACTCTCTCTCTCTTTACAAGTCAAACTTCAAATTGCAGTAAAATGTTCCTTACAAGGGACAGAAAGAGAGGTAGAGAAGAGATTGAATGAGTAGATGAATGACTCTATAGTTTGGCAAATATAAAGGGTTCCTCCATCTTTTGTTTGTTTTGAAATGTAAAGTTATGTAAAGCGCACCCAAATAGCTTTGGATGACTGGCTAGAGTAGTACGAGAAGTAAATTCCTTGGGCACCGCGTTTACTAGTTGCATGAGCCGGTCTTTATATGGATGGGAGATGCAAATCCACATGTAAAATATGCCTTATTGAGCTGGAAGTTAGACGCAATTGTTGAAAACGAAGTGGAATATACAAATTTGGTGTGTTCGCCACACTTTCTTCAACAGTAGCTTGCAGTCTCTTTAAATTTTTTTGCTTAGTAAGTCGATTATGACGACTCGTGATCATCACGATCACGTTTGCATTCACACTTTTGTTGCCAGTCTCCGCGATTGTTACACTCTCTTCGTTTGTTAAACGTTCCCCATTCGTTCATACCACACTGCAGATGAAATATGTTTGTAACAGCCTTACCAGACATAATGCTTTTGAAACCTTTAATAGGATAACCCTATATAACTGCATGAGTGTGTGTGTGCATTCGATGAGTGTTAAAGGAAATGAAAAATCAAAAACTGCAGTCAGCACCATTACCACGACTACCATTATAAACAACAAACGGAAGTAACAATAGTTTCCGTTTTCAGGCCCCCTTTCCCCTTTTAACTGGCAGTAGTTGGAAAAACTATCAACAACAGTTGCTTTATGGGGCAACACAACAGCCGCTATAAGTGGTCTAAAGAGTTTCGGTAGAACCAAGAAGAACCAACAATGGGAAAATGGGTTTATCAAACGAATATGATTGTGGTTGATGATGATGTTGTGAATGACGCTGAAAACGTATGAAAAGAATAGAAATGAAAACATTTTTAATACAATTGCTGGATTACTTGCAACTTAAAGTTGCAACACACAATTGAAAATGAAACTCCATTAGAGGGGCAACAAAAAAATTGAAGAAAAATTGCAGCAGAAGTGTGTAGCACAACTAAATAAACAGTTTTTGTTTCTCGATTTCAACAAAAAAAATTTTACTTGAAATCGAATGAAATTTTTCTGAATTGAAACGAGTTGTGTTGAAACCTTTAGTGGAATAACAAAAAAATTTTGGAGAAAAGCGTTCAATTGTTAAATAAATTTACCAAAAAAAAAAATGAAAAATTATTAAAACATCCTTTACAGACCATAAGCCTATGGACCCTGTAATCACGAGCTGATCGTCAAATAAGGCCTGTTTCTATAATGGGGACAATCAAGTGGTAATTGCGAAAGAATATCTCAAATGTAGCAGAGAGCTACCCTTTCTGGCACCTGAAGTTTATCAGGGTAATAGGATTGGTAGATGCATTATATGACTACAATATATAGATTGAGGGGGCAGTACGACTGATGATCTTGTATGATTGCATTTCTATGGCATCTCCACCTGACAAATAAAAATAATGTCCAGACTTTCCTGTAATGTCTGCAGTTGACGTTATCCTCCCTGCTTGAGAAGATGGGGTTAGGGGGCATTCTGAATGGAGAGTTCTCGTAGGAGATCAAAGCCTTTTTAGTATTGAAAATTCGTAAACCTAGAAGGCAATAACCGTCTTCGTGGCTTGCTCTGGGATGTCGCGACTGCAAAAAATTTCCTCGGCCTTCTGAATGTCTATCAGCAGTCTGTGGTATTTGCGGCTCTTTCAAAAAAGTTGCCTCCAATATCAGGGCGGAAGGCAAGCCTTTAGGTCTTAAGTTCTCCTAATGTTTCTGCCATCTAGGCACACTAACTTGGCCCTTACAATCCTTTAGCCAAGATTACAACCTAGCTTCCCCCACCACCCATGTTCTGTGTGTGTTAATTTAACCATGAATTGGTGGGTGGCACCTACAGTTTACAGTCGATTCCGAACGAAAGATTTCTTTAAGAAGCTCTTCATGACAATTTTATTTCACTTTCAGAGTTTTTGCCCAAAGACTACCTGCTAGACTATGACGACCTGATCTTGGCACACATGTCTCTACACTTTGAATTTCAAAAGTCTTTAGAAAATAATACGAGTCAACCATCAATCGCTAGCGGGACAATAAGAGACAGAAGAAGGTTAGGTTAGGTTAGAGGACGCGTACTTGTCAACTGTGACAAGTACAGTACCCGGAGGTCGAATTGACCCATTGTACAACGTCCTAGCCTCTCACACCACTCGTGTTGTGTGCATTAATTTTATACATGAGTAGCGGGACCTACAAGTTTAAAGTCGACTCCGAACGACAGATTTTTCAGAAGCTTTTCATGGCAATTTTTACTGTCAGAGTTTTTGCCAGAAATCTGCTGAGAGGAAGTCGCCGAGATGTCTGACCTGGGATTTGAACTCGGGCCTTTCGTCTAATGAGCCAACACACTACCTACTAGAATACGGCGACTTTAAGAGACAGAAAAAAGTGTTCCTCAAAATTTTTCTTTCTTTAATTTTCTTTCGTAATTTTCAGAATTCCTTTGGATTTTTCAAGTGTGCTGAAGAAATGTTTCTGTTTGTGACGGCAATATTTTTTAACATTTTTTTTTTCATAATCAGTGTGAAATTTCTTTGGCTGCGAATTAGACAGGAAATGTCATGTTTTTCGCTGTGGCAACAGCAATACCAGCAAAAACAGCAACAACAACAACAACAACAATATAAAGAGGTCGGAAATGCATTTGCAATATCCGTTGGAAAGCGAATTTTTTCTTAAGAAATGAAAATATTTTTAAAAACAATTTTTAGTGGAGACGGAGTAGTTCAAATAAAAAACTGGAACGTATTTCACACCTTGCCTGTTTAATAAGATCACTGGAACTCTTTTCATTTGGATTGTAGGGCATTAACTGGTCTGCCTATAACTCCTTTCTTCTTTTATCTCACAATTATCCTCCTGTTGCTTGTAAGTTACTCTGCCGTTATCCTTTTTAAAGAGAGAGAGAGAGAAAATATTTCCAATTCAATAGTCAAGTTTGTTGGCGCCCCTTTCTACTTCTGTTATCTTTGAATGTTGCAATTGAGATTTATTGCTTTATGGATGGTGGCATTAAAACATCACATGCTTATTTGTCCAAAGCTCCTTAGTACCAGCACCCTTCCAGCACCTCTTCTTACAATCTAATCTTCTAGTCTTTTTAGTGAAAGAAAAATTTGTCATCGAATTGATTTGCAAAAATAAAAATCTATACACCGGGTGCTGCTGTTGTTGCTCTCTCTTGCTATTCTTGGCTTATTTGTGATTCCATTTCAGGCAAAATAAAATTGGCTTTGAATTGGAAATAAAGTCCGTGTGTGTCTATGTGTGTATTGACTTGACTTTGTGCATATAAATTGAAATTTATTACAACACATCAGGGGAAAATGTTTTCAAAATGAAAAAAAAGAAGGAAAAATGGCAACCTCCATACAATATAAAGCTTTACTTTATAACAAGAGAAAGCGGGAGAGCAACTCCCTGAAGAAGTTCTTAAATAAACTGACAAATAATTTTCATGTGAAATAGCAAAGCAATACAAAAGAGAAAGATACTGAGAGAGAGAGGTAGAGAGTTGGAGGCAAAGAGTCTCTTTATAAATCAATGACCTTAAAATCTTTGAATTTCAAAGGAAATTAAATCAATTCCGTTACTATCTTTGCTCTTCTTTTTCCTCTTCCAATAACTGTCAACAATTTGACATAAAGAGAGTGTGCAGGAGTAATAATTTAAATTTATAATAGAATTGACAAACAGGCTTTTGAACTATAGCTTATTAAACTAGTGTTGGTTGGCCTATTTATTAAGGAATTTATTACATTGATGGTACTTTGAAACTATGAAACTTGGTCTGAAGGAACTTAGTTAGTAGGCAAATACAAGATATTTAGGTTCTCAAATAATGATCACAAGAATGGATAGAGCACTAGAGATATAACACAACAGACTTGATTATATGTAGTAGAGTAGACTTGAGTAGAGCAGAACAGACCCGACTAGAATAGAGTACACTTGACCAGAGTATAGTAAACATGACTACAGTAAAATAAACTCGACTTAAATGGAGCAGAGTTGACCTGAGTAGGCTACACTTGGCTAGAGTAGCGTAGAATTGACAAGAATAGAGTAGACATGACTAGAGCAGAGTAGACCTACCGACTGTAGACTGACTGGATAGCCAATCGTCGACTTCCGGATATGTTATAGACACGAATTAGGTGATTCCTCACCTATTGGGTACAAGTCCAACTTTATGTCTAGGAACAAATTAGCACCTGAACTTCTACCATGTAAATGAATTCGCTGTTTCGTTAAGGAACCAAAGTGTCTTTATCCTGATTTCCAGATGTTTTCAGTATTTGGAAGAAAGATTCACTGTTACATTACAAAAGACCATTAGGGGACATATACCTCTACCTAATCATAGCCACAATGTTGACCTGGTGCTGAGGTAAGATCAGAAAATATCGTAACTTTGTTATGTCGGAAATTAAAAATGCTTTCAACTCCACATACTAGCAGTAAAGGGAAGGTTAAATGTAAAAACCGAGAGAGTAGCAAATAAGTTAAAATCAAAGCTTGTTTAACCTCTAATTGTATTATATTGTAATACTGATAAATTAGAACTTGTCTTACCTTAATGAATAATCCCATATAATCCGGTTTTCTGTTGACGGCTGAAAAGAAACAAAAAAAAACTTCTTTTATTACATGAACAAGTGAAAAATGTTGTAAAAAATTGTCACTCAACAAAAAAAGAAATCAATTTAAATATATAGTTTGGGAACTACTGGTTTAGGGCGAATGTAAGAAGAACGTACTTTATTTGCTTTCATCTGTGCCACAGAAAAGAATTTTTCAGATTTAAACTCCAATTTTAAAAACGAAAACTATTTGGGAATCTCTGTATATGTACACATAAAAAGCACTGCCTGTATGTAATTTTCCTTGAAGAAGGGCAGAAGTTTTATTAAAAAAAAATTAAATTCGGTATTGCTATGTTGGGGAAGTTATTGAATAAAATTCACACTTAAAAGTTAAAAAAAAAATAATTGGGTACCTCTGCCTAATTTTTTATTTACAAAATATTATGTTTCAACTACTTTGCTGCTCTAGTTTTCTTTATTTTAATTATTCTGGACACATAGAAAAATTTGATAAAGTATAAATACTGTTTGGGAACCTCTGCCAAAGTTTATATCTAAAAAAGAAAAAAATACTGCTCTGATGTACTGCACATGTCTAAATGACAAAGAAATTTACTTTTAAAGTAAAAAAATAAAGCTGATTTGGAAACTCTGCTTCAGTTTTTATATTAAAAACACTGACTTTATTTCCTGTACTCGCAGGCTCACAAGACAATTTAAAATTAAAGAGAAAACAAAAAAAGAAAAGAAATAAAAAACAAACGAAAGCAATTGCAACACACTTTCCCCTCTTTTTCCCTTTAAAGAAGTGAAAAAACAAAAAAAGAAAAACGTTACCATTTACAAACAAATGATGAATGATTTGTTGTTCCTTTTAGAGTTTCACAGAGAGAGAGAGAAATACAAAGGCGAACCATAAAATCAATTGCTATTGATTGTTAAACACTGAGAGAGAAACAGGAAAAAAAAAATATCAAACAAATGTACAAAGAACTTAACATAGGCAAATAAAGCAACTGTAAGAACATATACAACAACAGCAACAACAACAACAATAGCAATACAAAATATGTATATAAAAAGGAAATTTCTTTATAAAGTTACTTTGTACACACAGTATATTATGCCCTTTACGTGTACTATTGTTAGTGCAGTTGTTGTTGTTGTTGTTGTTTTGATATTGGTTCATTGTTGATTGTAAATTAACGACGACGTATGGTGTATCAAAACATTTTAATTGAAAAACGAATGCCTTTTATACGCATCCATACACATACACACATTGCATACTGGTCGTATATATATTGAGTGTTAAAATAAAGAGCGTAAGAGAAAAATAAAAAAAAAAACATCAGCAATAATAAATTGAACTGTGCTTATATATTTGTGTGAATGTGTGTGTATGTGGTTAAATGTGTTTTGTAGGGTGTTAAAAAGGGTTAATTGATGTGACTTTGATTGCTTTTTAAAGCTTTTATTTGTAACATGTATACTCACACCAAAGTGTTTGTACAAGGGGTACAGGGTAGTGTTAGTATTTTCTACACAGTGTTTTACAATAAAAAAAAATGTAGTGTTTGTATGTGTATGTGTGTAGAATACGGTGTCAGTTAATTTCTACTGCATAAAGAACTTCATTTAAAACGCGTTCCTTATAAAGCAAACTCAGGCACTTAAAAAAGTGAGTGCAATACAGTAAATACCTTAACAGAGAGAGTTAAAGAGAGAGAGAGTGCAGAAATCCTAGATTCCTAAGCTTATTTTTATAATGCTGTTCTCTACTTATGCCACTGTATTTTAATTTCTGTGTATGTATGCGTTTCAATACTTTTTTCTTTGTCTTTTAATTTCTTTCTCTGTTTATTTGTTACAAAGGGTTTCCAATGTGCAATTTTTTTTATTGTATCCTTTTTTAGCTTACAATTCATTTGTAATAAAAACAAAAAACTTTTCTTTTTCTTTTTAATTTTGTATAATTTTTTTCATTATTATTTTTATTACTTTGCATTGATTAAAGCTGCTCCAAGAACAACAAACAACCATAAAATGTTGAAAGAAGTAAAATTGATTTATTATTTACTCCTCTATCAAGCAGCCAAGCATACTTCCAACAACCATCCAACCATCCATCCATTCGTCCATAAATTACAATTAAAACTTAAATAATAGAAGAAGAAGAAGAATAAGAAAAAAGCAACAAAATATGGTAGCGGTTTATTGATGGACAATTATGGTCGTTGATAAAGGCTTATTTGTTAAGAGCAAAGTGAACCGAATATTTATGCAGAAAAATCGTTTTTTAATAGAAAATAACAAATTCATTGTTTAATAAAGATTTACTTTCGGAAAAAAATAGAAGAAAAAAATATGCCATCTGTTAAAATACAGTAAAAGCGTTTGGAAATACAATCTCAACAATTCTATACAATTCCATCAAACAAACGCCGTCAATATTAGGGAAACTATAATGGACAAGTGTGAAGAATTAAATTAATCGAAAAGTTTTCTCTAGGCAATACAAATAATTATTACAAGAAATTTAAAGTTATCGGAAAATTATTGACCATTTCTTAACAGAAGTTTTTACAGAAGACTACAGTTATCGATAAAAGTATGAAATAAAACTGAGTTATCGAAAGAAATTTTTAATGGAATTCATTAATTTTCATAGAAATTTAAAGTTATCGAAAAAATATTTAAAAGAAAACTTTAGTTATCGAAACTGTTTTCTTTAAAAAATGCGAAACTTATGTTATCGAAATTTTTAAATTTAAATCTGTGTAATAATCTTCAATTTATTAAAAATTTTAAACAAAATTCCAAATATCGAAGGAAATATGAGAAAAAAAAAAATAGAAAGTTATCATAGTTCTTCTGTATTAAATTGAATTTATCAATAAAATTTTGTAGAAAATTAATGTCATCGGACGTGTACTGTACTTGTCTTAATTGACAAGTACACGTCCTCCAACCTAACCTAACCTAATGTCATCGGAAACATTTCTATAAATAATAATAATAATAGTAGTGTTTAATATAGAAAATTAAAGTTATCGATAAATTATCGATATCGAAATTAAAGTCATTGAATAATTTTCTAAAATATAAAAGAGTGACCTACTACTATCTAAACTGCTAACTAAATTGTATATAGAAAATTAAAGTTATCGAGAAAATAGTTTATGAAAAGTTAAGGTTATCGGAAAACTGTCTGTGAAAAATTAAACTTTCCTAAATGTTTTGCAATGGAAAAAATAAAATATTGTAAATTTTTGATTTTTTTCTTTGCAAAATAAAGTTATCGAAACAATTTCCTTACAATATAAAAAGCTAAAAAGGTGAATTTCCTTTAGTAGAATTCATCAAATCCTCTTTCAGCTTAATGTAATTAAATTTAATTGATTTTAATAACGAAAATATACCCGTATATTAAGCCTGCGGTATAAAGCCAGGTTTAAATAATTCTAATCACTGGTTAAGTGCGTGCAAAACATATTGTTTTCATGCAATTACAGGCTTAACTATACACAAAGGAAAGCAAATCTGTTTCTAAAATTTAATTTTGAAACGGAAAACCTGACTTTGGTGGTCTTTAAGTAGGGATTTCTGCAAGGCAATGTATTGAAACACTTTACAGCTGCTATTTGTGTGTTTTTGGTTTACAAAATAGACACAATAGGTGGCCTGCCTTGAAATTTTTAATCTTTTTTAAGGGAAACAAATGCTAGCATTTTAAATTTCGTTTTCTTTACAAAACATTTTCTTTTTCTGAAGGTGTCAACTGACAAACAAATTTATGTTTGTTTCCTTTTCTTCTTTTAATTGAATTATTTTCAATGGAATTTATTTGCCCAACAATAATTGTCAATAATCCATCATAATTTTCTCGAAAGAAAAAAAAATCGAATTATTTCTTAATCCTAATCTTTTAGGTCATAAATCTCCACTTTCATCGTCTCCCCTTCATTTCTTTCAGTATTTAGAAATTTAAGAACGTTTTTTTTTTATCACAACGAACCGATAAGATTTCATTTGACAGCACAGCCATAAACTAAAATGTTTACCTGAGCGAGAGAGTGTTGACAGGCTGTCTGTCAATGGAATGTCTATCGCTACACATCATATCTTAGATGTCAAATTTATCGCAAATAACTATAAATTTTCCATTGTAATGCTACAGAACATATGCATGTGCCTGTAATTAAAACAATTCTCAAGTTGTTAAAAAAGAAAAAAAAACACTTATCGATATTCCTTTATTGGACAACATATTAGGGAATAAATTTGTAAATAAACTAACATTTTCAATTTCCTATTGAAATATTAAAAAATATTTCTTCAAATTCGCTGTAAAAAGAGACCAAAATTGTTTCGATAACTTCAATTTCATAAACTACACATATTTCGATAACTTTCTTATTTAGAGTAGACAAATTTATTTCAATACCGTTATGGTTTTTCGATAACTTTATTATATGCTTAGTATTTTTTCGATAACTTTTTACTTTTTTAAATTTCATATAAATTAACTATTATTATAATAACTTAAATTTACAAACTATCAATAACCTTAGCTTTCTTTAAAAAATATATTTTCGATAACTTAAGTCTTACTCTTTCTACTGAAAAGTTTGGGATACATTTGCGTTAGTAAAATGTTTGATTACTTTTATTTCTTATACGAAATTTATCGATAACTGTAAATTTTTAATTTATCTATAACTATAAATTTTATACGAAATTTATCGATAACTATAAATTTGATATATAATTTTAAGAATTTATTTCTATTTTATAACTTTTGTTTTTAATTCTCATTCGAGTTCATTAAACTTTTTAACCTCATCATGACCTCAGAGAATGTATTTCTTTTTTCCACATGATTTTCATGCTTAAAGACGGCGAACGTTAAAGTCATGATGTTATCGTAATTTAAAAATGTCTGTTATCGTAAGAAACAAAAATTGTTGTACATATGGATGGAGCATATGCATGGTGGGCATATGGATTTATTAAAAAAATGCATTATTTTTGCATGTCCATCAATATTATTGACAAACCAATTTAAAATATTTTTTCTTGTTGCTTTTTTTTTGGTTTATCGATTGCCGCAGTAATTTTCTACAATTTATGCTACAGCAACGATAATTTCTAAAATCCAATAAAAAAAAAAAAGAATAGAAGACGACTTCTGCAGGTAAAAGAACAGCGAAAGGAAAGAGAAACGTCCACCATTAGTTTGTGATTCATTCATTCAGTCATAATGTCTGCTTGTCATTGCTGTCATAAGTTGTCAAATTGTTTTGCCTTTTGTTGTTGTTGTTGCTATTTTCTTTTATTTAAACAAAATGTGTAATTGAAGGGAAACGTAAAATCATTATATTTCAAGGGGATTTTCTGTTTTTTTTTCAGTTCCTTCTTCTTGTTGAATGTTTCTTGTGTTTTTAAACATGTGTTCAGTGTGTTCCTCCTGTATTCCTTTTATTTACGTCGACAAATATTGTTAAAATGCATACGATTTAGCGATAAAATCTTGAGATAATTTGTCACAAATTCGTCAAAGAATGATGGGAAACTACACAGAAAGAAACTTAAAGAAGTGAATGGTTTACGATTTCCGTACAGCACAAAAGTCCGTCTAAAACCATTGGTGTTACTGAAACAGGCCCAATATTTTTCCGATTCCAGAAGTTAAGCAGTATTAGCAGCCGATTCAATTCGACATACTGACACTACACTATCCATTGTGATATCACAAGACCTCCATTAAATAGAGCTTCTACTGTAGAAACAACTTTCTTTGAAAAGTCTCTTCATTATCGTCTCCGCACGTTGTAAGTGAAGGCTTTTGTACATCTTGGGAATCTGAAACATTGCACCATTTTTGCTTTATTTTCATTCACAGGATATCTCACCATTTTATCACCACACATCAACAACTTTTTTTGACATTTCAATTGGAAACTTTGTTTTATCCACCAAAATGCACAGATGTCCTGATGTCCATGACACTATCATTCGGTATTTGTATAAAATAACGATTTTGAATTTTTTGTTGACACATTTTTGGATAATTTTGCAATGTCTTAACGAAATTTGTCGATTATTTAAATTTTTTTGAACAGAATTTATCGATAACTATAATTGTTTTCTTAGTTCTTTAATATTTGTGTTTTGAAATTTCTTTTTTTGGTCATTTTTAAAATTTTCTTCAAAAATGTTTCGATAACTTTTCATTGTTTTTATGAAATTTGCCTAATACATATTTCCATATTACATATTTGCTTTTTTTAAATTTCGATAACTTTTCATTATTTTTATGAAATTTGCTTAATATTTGCATATTATTTGGTTTTTTTTTTAAATTTATCGATAATTAAAAAAAACTTCTTTAATTTTCTTTGTACTTTAATATGTTAAATTGTTTATCAATAATTTTTCGATAACTTTTGAACTGAAAAAAACTTTTCTTTTCCTATTAAATTTTCATATTTAAACATTTTCCAATATTATATACATATTTTCCTTATCAGTTATCGATTTTCTTGGAAAAAATAGGGTTTTCTTTTCTTATTTTATGGAAAGAAAATATTATGATCACAAGTAATATTGAAAACAAAATGAATTGAACAAATCCCCAGAGTTGTAATGATAAAAATCTTTTAATACACGAATATTAATCATTTTGCATTCCTGAGGCGCAACCAAAACCAACGTTCGTTCAGTTACCCACACACGTTGTGAATTCCAATAATTTTTTTCACTCCGTTTTTTTTTTAAATTATTTTTTTTTTTATTAAGAGAAGGAATAATTTTTGTCATCTGTGCTTAAGATATACAAACACAATAACAAGAAAAAAAGAGAGAAAAAAAACGGGGAAAACGATGACAATTTCTCATGTAACATGAACCCAAGGAAGGGAACGGCTGGGCTGGCTGGCTGGTTGGTTAACTAACAGCCAGCAATGAATTATCACACAAGAATCTCTAACTAAATAAACACGAGAGTGAGAGAAAGAGAGAGAGAGAGAGCGAGAGAGACAGAAACCCGAATAAGAAACAAATGAACATGATTATGATCGTGATCTCATGTAGACAAAACAAAAAATTTATTTTCATTATCAAATCGTAAACAAAAATTAAAGGAACTCGAATAAGCATTCCATCTAAGTAATTGACTGTGTGCGTGTGTGTGTACTCAAGAGTGTGTTTTAAATTTCTTTAAATAAGCAAGAGTTTGTCCTCTTTAACCTTGTAACGTAATACAGCCATGAGCGTACAAACGAGAGTCTACAACGATTTTCTGTATTGAAAACATTCGCCGACTTAACCGTTTAAGGGTTAATTTAACAGAAAAGAACCTTATATTGAAAAATGATTTAAGGCATGTTGTTGTTTTTTTAATCTTTTTTTATTCCTGTTGTTGCCTGTTGCTTTTATGATTAAATGTTTATTGGTGTTCCTTGCTGTTGTTGTTCAATGATGATGATGTTGTTCGTGTCGTCATCGTCATATTTTGTAATCATTTTCACACCATATGCGACACAAAAATGATGTTCTCCTGTGCTCAACGAAGAAAAAAAAATTATTTGAGTAATGAAATCTTGGTGGATAATCTTTTTAGCAAAACGAGTTTTGTAAATTTCATTTGTACGTACGTACGTACGACGAAGACGATGACAACGATGCTGCAATTTGTTACAGGTTGTTCGTTGGCAACATTAATTTAATGGCGCTGTGGCTGTTTATTTGATTATGGAGGAAAATAGATTTCAATTGCAGGTTTTTTAAATTAAATTCTGACAGGAAAATATGTTATGAAAGGGAAGTATACCTTTATAGTAGATGTTGGAAATGAACATAAAGTTAAATGAAATTTTTGCTTAAAGAAAAAGAAAATTGTGTTGAAATAGGCCCAATTTTTATAAAAACTCTCGAGGTATTAAAAATCTATAAATCGCAAGTAAAAAAATTTAAAACTCGTAAACACGCCTGAAATATATTTTCACTTTCCTGACTACTTTGTTTTTAATTAGAAATAGAGGCAGGATATGTATGAACCCAAGAGCTATTTATTAGATTTTCTTTCGGGAAGAAATTCTTAGTTTTTGACGACTTTTTTGACGACCAGGAAATTGCAAAAGACTTTAATTTTCTTGTTGCTATGTTCAGCAGATTTCTGGCAAAAACTCTAAGAGTAAATTGAAAAGCTGCTCAAAAATCTGTCGTTCGGAGTCGACTCTAAACTGTAGGTCCCCCCGACACTTATGTATAAAATTAACACGCACAACATAAGTGGTAGGAGAAACTAGGTCGTAGTCCTGACTAAAGGGTTGTAATGACTAAATATGTATCTATGTATTGTGAAAATTTAAATAATTAAGCCGAGCTAAGGTTAGGATTGGCTCCGGGTCCCAATACTAAGCTCTTTTTAAATCTCAAAGCAATGGTAGTTAAAAGAAGAATGGAGTTCGAAATATAGCAGAGAGTGAGAGTGAGAGAGAGAGTTAATAGATTAGTGTTGGCAGCGTTTTGTACGTGTGTTGAGCATATACAGTGGGTTTGAGGCAGTTGATTAAGCAGTTATAGCAAAAGGATTGGAGTTTGTAATAAATGAGAGCGAAAGAGTTACAAGTTTTGAGGTTAGTGTCCATTATTTTTATTCTTTTAAGCATACAGAACATAATAGATTAAGCTTTTGAAGTAAAAATATTGGAATTAATTAATGACTTTCAAAAGAAAGAAGAGTGATCGTAAATGAGACTGAGAGACAGGAAGTAAGACAGAAAGAATGAAGGAAAGAGACGTTTAAGTAGTTAACGTTCGTATTAACTGATATTAAGCAGGGCATTTAAGGGATTGGGGTTCTAAAGTACTTAACGATTAAGACGGTTAAGCTATTAGGGCTAAGGATTGGAGTTGATTTTAAACAAAAGCATTAAGCAGGACTGTTTAAAGATGACACTTCGTGTTATTTTGTAGGTACGTGTATTAAACATAGATTGTGAATATATTCAGCAGTGATAGTTAAAGCTTATCAAATCGATTTTGCATTTGAAAATATAAGTTCACTGCTAGGATTTTAAAAACGTTTTTTCCTTTAAATAATACTCTTGATTTGATTGAGAATGTATAATAAAAAGCAAACCAAAGGTAATTAATTTAATTTATTGTAGCTATGCAGCTAAAACAGCCATAAATATTACTTCCTGCTTCATTTTATGGTAACAATAATAATGAAAAAAAAAATCGAGAATGAAAAAAATGCATGTGCAACCGTTTCTCTGATATCGATATCAGCCATAAAAATATCCCTCTCCCTCTCTGTTGCTCTTGCTCTGTCTCTTCTTAATATCAATAATATTTATTTATTTGTTTGATTTTATTTTTATTTGTATTTCTTTTTCTTTTCTTCTGGTATTTATTTATTTTAGTTTTTCCTTTTCAATTGCATTTCTAAAAATGGTCTACTTTTAATAGCAGAATTTCAAACTGATTTTTATGTTTTATTTAAACAACAACTTCAAAAATAAACAACAACAATAGCAATACCAACAACAGCAGCAGCAACTACTATAACAACAGAGAAAAAAAAAAGGAAAAAGTCATAAAAACCTCGTTTATTTAGTAGAAGAAATATAAAAAACAAATAATTTTTTGCTGCTCTTTTTGTTGTTTTTGTTTTTGTTTAATGATTACAAAGAATACCAGCCATGCAGCCAGCCAACAACTATTAACCAAGCCAGAGCAGAGCAGAGCAGGCAATCCAAATCCAATTCATGATTTTGTGTTTTTTGTTGCTTCTTCTTCTTCTTGTTAGTTTTCAATAACGATTGATATTGAATGGAACGCCAGTCAGTCATATTACAGTGCTTGATATTAAATTAAAAGTTATCGAAAATTTTCTATAGAAATTAAAGTGTTATCGAAAACTTTAAATTGTTATCGACATTTTGTTTTACACAGAAATTATGGTTATCGAAAAATTTCTATGGAAATAAAATTGTTATCGAAAATAATTTATATGATGATTAATAGTAATCGAAAATTTCCAATAAAAATTTCAACGTTATTAAACTTTATTTACATTTTTTTACAGAGAATTTATGATTATCGAAAAATTTCTATGGAAATTAAATTGTTATCGAAAATTTTTTATAGGAGATTAATAGCAATCGAAAATTTCCAGTAGAAATTTAAACGTTATCGAACTTTTTCGATATTTTGTTTTACAGAAAATTTATGGTTATCGAAAAGTTTCTATGGAAATGAAATTGTTATCGAAAATTTTTATAGAAGATTAACAGTAATCGATTAATTTTCAATAGAAATTTAAACGTTATCGAACTTTATCGACATTTTTTAGAGAGAATTGATGGTTATCGAAAAGTTTCTGTGGAAATAAAACTGTTATCGAAATTTTTTAATAGAAGATTAACAGTAGTCGATTAGTCGATTTTCAATAGAAAGTTAAAAGCTATTGAGCTTCAGTTCCATACAGTACAATCTGGATACTGTGACTAAAGAACAAACTTTATCCGTTATTATGCATTGAAATGAAATGACAGCACTTGGAGAAGAGGGTTGTGTAAGCCAAGAAAAGCCGTTAGAAACTTGATAAAACATGATTTAGTAACATAGTGATCATCATTGATCAGAAAGAGTTACGTTTGCTACACTGCAAAGAATTCAAAGAACCTGATACCCGGGAATAATAGAAGCAATAAGGCTAACCAATTTAGAAACGTAGGCGACATTAGGCGTTTGACATGGCCTATTGGGCAAATAAACTATACCTGTAGCATATATTTGAGAACCTGGAAGGATCGATATTCATTTTCTCTAAATTTTTATGTGACTTGTGTTATTAGAACATGGAAGAATCCTTTCGGATGAAGGATCCATTCCCTACCTATGTAAACATTTTTATTTTTAGGAAGCAAGTCCCCTTATTTCTCAAATAGGATCGATCGATAAAATAGGAAAATATATGCCACATGAAATATGTGCTGAACGAAGATGAATTGAATACACTGTGGAGGAGCATCGAAATAGTCAATATACTATCATGAGAATCGGGTTTTCATTACAAAATTCGTAAAGACGTAAGAAGTTGGGAAGGACTCCATTCTGACATAAGGAGCATAAGTTAGGTAGGGTGTTTACTGTATTGATCTCGACTGTTTTTGTATTAAGGGAATTATTTTTGAATCTCATCTTAGCAGTCGTGAGCTCAGAAATGGTCCCCCCTTCATTTAAGAACATATTCATAGAGTGTGGTTACAATATTTAACTCAAGTTTCAATTATAATATCTAGGCTTGACGTACTTTGTATTAAAAAACAAGCCTTCTTCTTCTTCTAGTGCTCATAATCGAATACCTCAGCAGTGTGTTTGAGTTATAAATTCAATATGAATTTGTATTTACAAGATACTTGAACATGTTTATAACGAATTATTATTATTAGTAGTATTACTGATGATGTTGTTGTTGTTATTTTGTTATATTCTACATACAAACTTAACATGCATGCATACATACATACATATATACGTTGGATAACATAAATCAAGGCACACTTGAAGTAATTTTTGTACCCCAGAAGAGATATTCATTCCAACCATGCTTTAATATTGCTATTGTTGTTGTTTGTTTGTTTGATAAACTATAGATTTGTTTGATTTTTTATTATTATTATTGATGTTGTTGTTGTTGCTATTATTTTTTTTCTCTTTAAATATGCCTGGTTTTTAGTAACAACAACTAAAAAAAACAGAGGCTATACACAGACGGATGAATGTTGTTGTTTGGTTTTTTTCTGTTTCTTCTTTATTAAACAAATATTACAAGAAAAAAAATTCAAACACTTGGATATTTACTATTACAACAACAACAATCATCTATTAAAGTACTGAGCAGTACAAATGAACACATGTAATCATCCGTGTATTGCATACTTGTATAGGACGTTGTCGATGTTCAAATCTTTGGAGAAATCAAAAAAGTATCACAAATAAATAGTGATTATGGGGATTAGAATAGAACTATAGTGAGAGAGAGAGAGGGAGAGATACAAATTATGAAAAGAACGACAAAGGAAATTAACAAATGCCCGCACAAAATTCACGAAATTCGTAAATTTAAAACCACCAGAGCTACGATGCCTCCTGAACCTACTGACAAATCCCATTGAAAGTAGAACTTCTCCTTAGAATCAAACTAAAAACAAACCTGAAGGTTTAATGAACTAACGGATGTTAAGTAATGGTAGCTCCGTTCGACTTTCGAGAAAGAGGAAAGTCTCCGTTAACCCATTCGCTGCCAAGGACGAGTATACTCGTCAGGACAGCTCGAACAGTAATATCGAGTCTCCTTTTGGTAAACAATAACACTTAAATGTAAATGGCAATAGGAATGACTTCATATAATTTAGGCTTGGCAGCGAATGCGAATACAACCACGGTGTAGATGCCCTTGCAGATAAACGAAGACCCATGAGAATAAAAATACAGTAGACCTAGACGTCCACTTACGATGCAGATTAAATAGTTCATGGGTAAGCGTCCTATCCAATTTTGGGCATGTGAGTCTGGCAATTAAGCGGGGTGATTTTTTTCAGTCTAGAATTTGTTAGTAACCTTGGCCTAATAAATTATATCCGCGACCAGAAACTTATATTGACACAAGACTGACGCCTGACCCGAACAAAGGAGCCCCTGCATATGACAATCAGTTTAGATATGGAGACCGCACCACAAAGAGTGCTCTCTAGTCTAGAAAAAGCATTTGAAACAGAGAATCCGAGTTTAAATGGACCAACATACGTTCTCTTACGTTACGTGAACGTCCGGCTAATTCTACCTTAACTCAGACAGATTCTAATGTACATATGCACGTGTGGATATTACCGCAGTGTGGATTCGCAGCTATCAGAACAGCCAAGCAAACCCGATAATTTTTGTACAGGATATTGGATGGATAATGAGCAGATGCAGTGTTTGATCGTCTTTCATTATTTCTGCCATTTTCAAAGTCTTCTTGCATCACGTCGGTTGAAGGCTTATGGTAATAATGTTTCTGGGGATTAAATTTTTTGAAATGAAAGAGAGAAATCTACTAATGCATTCTAGTATTCAAAGGAATGGAAAATAAAATGAAATCTTTGTAGCCGTTTGTTTGGAAATTATCAGAAACTAAACACCGTAAAATTGTTTAAAAACTTCAAATTCTAGAGCAAGGCATTTAAGCCACTTTTAATGCCACTTTGTCTCAGAACTACGCAACTATTTTATAAAAAATAAAAACATTTTTCTCTTTTCCACTTGATTATGTATTCAATTAAATATTTTTCCTTCTTTTCTTGATGAAGAAATATTTCTTTATTTAGAAAATGATTCTTTTGTTTTCTAAGAATTTAAAAACAAGTGGCCGCCAAAAGCTTTTAGAAACAAAAACTCAGTTTGAATAGGCGCAATAGAAAACACATTATGAAGATGGGAAAATCCATAATGATTCGAGATAAAAATGGGCACGATTTTACAATTTTACTGAAGAAATACACGAAAAAAAAACACATGAAGAAACCAGTAGTCTCAAGTAGCCTAGAAGAGAAGCGTTTAGAAATTAATTGAAAAAAAAAAATATTTTTTTAGGTTTCAAAATGAAATTCTAAGTGGCTGCCCAATAGATTAAACGAAATTAATTTTTTTTTAATTTCTTTAATGCTTTTTAAACTATCGAGTTATCTGTTTAGAGGTCCCAAAAATATTGGCCTGGCAAGCCTCTTAGTTGTTGAATATATTTCAACGGATGCGTCATTTACGAATAGGGATTGTTTAATAACCGAACAACGCGAAAAATAGTTAGAAAACTGACTACAACAGTGTGGATTTAAAAGTGGCCACTTTTAGGACCTTACAAGGGGTCGACATCGTCCTATTAACCTGTTAGGCAAGGAATTGTTAAGGTTATCGGAATGAACGAACGGCCTAAAATATCGCTTCTGTTAAAGAAATTTGTCAATTACACGGTACGTTCCCAGAAATTGGGCTCATCGTACGCCTCATTCTAGGTTATACTGTATTTGAATTTGCACCTCCATTCATATAAAGTCCAACTTATGGAACGATAAAAGATGGCTGACTATTCGCAACGCCAATGTGACTAGGTGAACCCAGAAATGATTGAAGTAAAGGTAGTGCATGCGAAAAAGCAGCTATTTTGTGCTCATTATAATCTAGAAGAGTCGTTGAGCTACATATTCTTTTGGAAAGCACTTTGATCGTTTAACTTTGTTGGCAGCAGTAAGGTACGTGCAACAACTCTGCTAGACTTGTAGGGATAGGAAGAGAACTGTTTGCTTTCTGTTCTAAAACCGCATGGCCTTTCGCAGAACAATTATATTTTGCATGGGCTACTGTCTAATTGGAAACTTAGAACTTCCTCGAAACACTTTTGCAAGAGTTATGGGTTAGTGCTCTGCTCTTGTCGTAAAGAGAAGGTTCGAAACCTCCCCAAATAAAGATTGATGTAATAACAAGATTTATTGCGTAGGGGGGTTGGATATTTTATGAAATGTTTTATCACGAGGTTAAATATCGATTGTTGTAACACAATGGGCCTAATGGAAACTAAATATAAACCTACCCTTCAAGCAGAATCTACCACTTAACATTGAAATCGAAAAATGTCACATCATGACTAGTCTTTATACTGTACACTAAGCGACAATTGTGTCTAAATTGTCCACACGTCTACAAAACTGTAGTCAATAAATCCTTTGCCTGAGATCTGTAAAATCTAATTTAATTCGTATTGTTATTGTACTTTAATAGAAGCAATATTTGCTTTTAAAATCATTTTTTTCTTTTCTGTTCAGATTTTTGTTTTCTTTTCGTGGGTCTATCTCTGTATGACATGAATTTCAAATACTTTATTATCATTATAGAGAGAGAGGGAGTAGGAGAGAGGGAGAGGGGAAATAAAAATTTTGAAAACTAATTTATGGTTATTTCGCTTCTTCTTCGTTTTTGCAGACGGACAAAATAAATAGAAACCAACAATAAAAAAATATCAATTTGAAAATGTTCTGGAAAAAAAAATCTGAAAAAAAGCATAACAAAACTACCGAAATAGAGAAAAAAAGACAAAAAATAATAAAAAAAAACTCCAAAAACTTTACAGACAAGCTCAGAGAGACATTAGGGTGGTTCAAAAACAAATGACGTCACTTGTCACTGCATTTAAGCAGTAGCGGTGGTGCAGATTTGACATGCTTTAGAAGCCTGTGAATACTATAAGCTTATAGCGACAACTGATATTTAAGCATAGAAGCCTCTAGGGCGGACTGCCGATGTAATACTTAATCGGTAATTCTGAGAAAATCTCAAACTTGATCAGTGGTGTCATTTTTTGGGTGAAAATCCCGAACTAATAAAGGATTTTTAATCCTTTAAAAAGTAGGAGACTATGATTTCTACTAGAAGCACCATAAGAATGGTTCCTAATAGCATTCCTTTTTCAGTTGATTTTTTTTTCAAATGCTTCTTTTCAATTGCAGCTTCCCTAATGTTTTCTAAGCATTTGTGTTGCCACAGCCAATAACCACCATTTTAAAATAAAGCAACACATTTTTATATGAACCAGCCCAGTCAACACAACTTCAAAAACGAACAATAAATCGATCCCAAACCAAGTTTTTAATCATTTTACGTCACTGGATAGTACGCCACCACCACCACATCACTACACTGTAACACCAGGCCGCTCCACTCCACTCCACTAACGATTGGTTTTACATTTTGAACGTGACTCACATAATTTAGTGGCCACCACTTTACAGACAAGCATTTTTTCTGTTCAACATTTAAAATGTCATTTGAGAGCGTCGTTTCTAATGAAATTTTAAAATGGATTTTCGTTTCTTTTTTTTTCTTTGGATATTTTCAAATTAAAGGCATGTAGAGCAGAGACGTAGGCTAATACTACTGGTTTTAAGGCTTTAAGCGAGTTTTAATTCAAAACAGTTTTGAAGATAAAAAAAATCGAAATCTTTCAGTCACGTTTCTCTCGCCCTCTCTCTCTCCTCGTCTCTCTTAATGAATTTTTTTTTCAATTTAAAAGCATTTATTTTTATTCAGAAATAATTTAAGTTTTTGAATTTTTAATCAGCTCTACACCCTACATTCGGTACCAGAATTAACGCTCATAATTTTAACCTTCGATGGACCTTAATTATCGAATAAAATGAAAGATGGTAAAGACTTCTTGCTCAGAATTAGTTTCGCAGCAAGATTTACGGCCTGATCCTAACTCGAACCTTATGGGAAGAATTTTGCTAACCAATCTGGACGTAACTCTGACCATGTCATATCAGGATCAATCCTCTTTGCTTGCAATTCTAGCGGGAAATCTTCGACCAGAAGACTTTATTCAAACAGATAAGGAGATAAGGATCAAGGTTTACTTCTTATACTAATTGGCCCATTGCAGCACTGGTAGATTCCTCCCAGAAGTAATAGAGTTCCCTTGGTGATTATTTTTATCCGTTTTTTCTTTTAAAAAAATAAAATAAACAAGAAAAAACTATTCAGTTTCAACATTCGAATTCAATAAGAAATTTTCTTACACCCAGCGATTTCTGTGTATGTGTGCTGCATGACAGTTTATGTAGCGCAGAGTGTTCTGTGTATATAGTGTAGAGTCCTCTTAAAGAGAACAAGAGAACATTGTTATTCAAAATGTAAATATTTTGATAAAACGCCTGCTGTGCTGTGTTTCAATGTAAATATTTTTATTTTCTTCTTCTCAATCATTGTTTTCCTTTCTCTCTCTCTCGCTCTTTTCCTTATAACGAAAAAAAAAAAGAAAAACCAAATGCAAGTGAAAGAAATATGAAGAGCCTCTCTCACACACCCCTACACACGCATTCAATTTGAGTTACTCTTGCATTTTAATAAAATAAACATCGTGTGTGCTCTGCTCTCACACTTGTATGACATCTTTAGTTACTCACCTCTTCGGGGGTTTAAACAAACATCAATACTTGCTCGTACACATGCTCATACAACAAATGCATGTGATACACTCATGTAATGTAGAGTATGCGAATGCAATGCACCAAGATCTTGTTATGGAAGCAGAGTTTCAGGAGAAAAATTCGTTTCCGTAGGAAACAACATTATTACGCTTGGACTTGGTAATTATCTATGCAAGCCCATGCTATTTAAAGTATCGCCTCTGGATTGCTTACAGCAGACGACCCTTTTCAGATAGTTTTCGACGGAAATGTTGGCTCGGACAAAATGTTGGTTTTTAAAGGCTCCAACTTTTGGAAATTATCTGTCGGACATGATGAAATAGCATGATCCTGGTGATTAATTTGCGTCACCAAAGGGCAGAATTACTCTTTCGAGAAACTTCAATTGTACAAAAAAGCCAAATTAGACCGTGCTATGTGGCTTATAATACTACCACATACCACCGCAGTAAAAATCCTCAATTGCAAATCAAAAATGTCAGCTGCAATACGACCAAAGCGCTATGAATTGATGATCATCGTTCTTTCAAAGACATTTTCGTAAAAATACGATACAAAACAACCACAATCTCTATTTGAATTGCAATGGCTTTTCAACAATCACTTCTGCGTTCCAGGACCCCTTTATGCAACAATTTTGTTTGACATATTATGGCTAATGTCGATGCAAATCAAATCCAAAATACGCCCTAAAGAATCCTAAAGTAGGTCTAATTGCTGAGAATGTCATGGAGCGTGATTTCTTTAATTGGAGAGGTATTTTCAGCAGTTAGTAACATTCTTATCAGTTTCAGTTTCTTTAAAATTCCTTGTATTTTTATCAATGCCTTGCTTAGTTTGCCAATAATAACGATCATAACTATCCAATAATGTTCTCAAAGAGGCCTTGTTTCAATCACATAACGATATAAATTAGGATAATTTATTTTCAGATGCTGTTCGTATAAAATTTGTATGTTTAACGAAACTTCCAAGGAAATTATTTCTTTCCATCACCAATAATATCATAGCATTGTGACAATTGCATGCATATCCAAGTAAAGCATGACTCTCAAGAAACATGAAACGCCAACACAAACTCCATTACATGAACAACAATAAATTCAATTACAACAGCAGCAACAACAACAACAATAACGAAAAAAATAACAGCATTATAGAAAAATTCAATTTTCATTCAATAATACACAGAACGATATGACTCTTTCAGTGTCATTTGTTGTGTTGTTTGTGTTGTTGTGCTTGTAAGAGATTTAATAACAAAACCTACAAATACAGGCAACATGTACGTACATACATACGTACGTACGGTACACGTGCATTATGATTATTTTAATATGTTTATAGAGATGACAACACCTATCACAGCTATGCCGACGACAACGAGCACATCCTCTATTATAATAAAGAATGGAAGCAAAGAGAGTGGGAGAGAGAGAGAAAATACCAGCATTATCGTAATTTTTTTTCTTCTTTAAAAAAACAAACATTACCTGAGACATTTGATGGTGTGCTGTTCTCGTTAACATGTTTTTAATAAGAAATGTTACTGCTGTAACGAAAACAATACAAAACAACAAATTTGTAACCAACTTGAACGAGAACACCCAAAAAAAGAAAAACTAAGGCTCAAGTAGTAGTAAGAAAAACAAAACAATAACAACAACAACATCTCATACAATATTGTAATAAAATAAACACGATCCTTTTTTTTCTGTTTCTGTTTTTTTTCTGCTTAAAAACTGTAAGAAATCAATACTTTGGTGGGACACTCTCCTACGCACACGTACTTATACATTGTAAAGGCTCTCTTGTTTTTATTTCGTTTCTATGGAAACACAAGAGAATTTGAGATTTTTTAACACACACACACAGCAAGAGAGATAGAAATCTTCTCATGTTCATATGTTCGGTTTTAAAAACGCATTGAAAACATTTATGGCTCTTCGTGTATAGGTTAGAGTGTGTATATGTGGTTTTATTTTGTTGTTTTGATATCTCTTGAAAATCTTTATGACTGTTGTGTGTTGGTTCTTGTTGTTGTTACTTCTTGTGGCATCACATAAATCTGTCAATTCATATACTTGTAGTTCATAAACAAAAACATGAAAAATTATTCCTATTGAGACGAAGCATAAGAAGGAAACCAAACTCGGTATATTTAACATCGTGGGATGTGTGTGCTTGCATGTGTTTGTTTATACTTGTGCTTACGTATGTACGTACACCTTGTGGTGTCAGAATTCTTGTTACAAAAACAAATTCGTTTAACTTTTCTACTCCTTTTTTTGTTTTTTGTTGGATTAAAGACACGACAACAATAAGAGATTATTATTGTTAATATTGGATTTGAATGAGGGTATGGTAGTGTATGTACATGAGCACATGCAATGTGCAAGAGAAGGTTAAGTTCCTTGGTTTGAAAGGTTTGAAACATGAGTTTTGAATGGAAATATAGAGACAATGTATTAAATAATTTTACTATTTTATAGTTTTTGATATCTTTAAGAATTTTTTTGTTTATTCCTGATAATTTAAAAAAAAATATTTTTTTAAAGAAATTATTCGTTAACTGTAAAAACTTCAAGGTTCTTTTGATAACTTCACCCTGTAAAAGTTTTTAAGCATTGAATGTTTGGTAATTTGCTTAATTTTCTTAAATTTTATCCTTGATAAAGTAGAAAAACCTTGCTTGTACAAAAACGAATTATTTTAATTAATTTTGTGTCATGAAAATATCCTGGTCATAAATTCTTTACAAGGATTAACAAAAATTTGTTGCTGTTGTTTTTTTGTTTTGCTCCGTTTTATATTGGCTTTCTTATTATATTTACAACTTAATTAGTCTTAAGGATTTTTCGTTAAATGAAAGACAGCAATAAATTGCCATTTATTTGCTCTCTTTAACACAAACTTAATTAGTAGGAAACAAACGCATACATACGTATGTACATATTTTATACAAACATTCTCTTTTACACATACCGTACACTGTATGCACTGTCATTGTCACTGTCACTGTTATGTGATAAAAACAATGCTGATGTAATAACCAAAAGTCATTATAATTATTTTTCCATAATACTTGCCAGTATTTAAGGACCTTTATGAAAAAGCTATTAATACACACATACACACACACATACACATTAACAGTTATGTAAAGCTGTACATACAGCAATAACAGTAAAGGCCTGCAAAATTTCTTAATCTTTGAAAGTGACATTTTACAAGAGAGATATACATACAAATAAAATTTTACAGCTTTAAAGAGAGAAAAAAACAAAACAAAAGTAAATCTTGAATGTACAGTTGGTTAACTTAACAATCTAGGATAATAGAGTAGAGTGTCTTCCTGCGTAATTTCTCTATTCTTTAAACTTTAAAAATCCCACACAAGAGAAGTCAAAGTTCAAAAACCTATCTTGTACGACGCTTTGAAAATAGAAATTAAAAACAACGGCCTGTGCCTTACCCCAAACTAGAGTACTAATAAAATTTCCTAAAATTAAGGAATACAACAAAAATGCAAGAATATTAACAGTTACCACTCACAACACTTTACGTTTTATGCGTCCTCTCTCTCTCTCTCTCTTCCTCTTTGACTATCTTTAAGCTTTGTTGTTGCTTTATTGTGTGAAAAAAGCAAAATTAAGGCAACGAAAAATTATTTGCATGGCAAAACCGAACAAAAACAAAGAGAGTGAGGATAGGAAGGGAAATAAAATAAAGTCCGTGCTTTCGTTGTTTAATATTGTTGTTATAATTACAGTACTTTCGTTTATGGTAGAGTAAATGTAAGGGGCTACAAAACTACAAAAAAGAAAGCAACACAAAAATACTGGAAGAAACTGTAATATTGTTACAGGAATTTAATCTTTTTTACCCGAACGAAAACAGATGAGCAGCATCAAATCGTGTCTTTTCATAAACAAGGACGTTTGAGGATATATTTGCATTAAAACTTTAAGGGAAATATAACACTGTGTAGTGAATACAGCGAGTTATTCTTTGGTGGCCTAGAAAGACTGTCAGATACTAAATATCCTTCATTTAGAGTGTCATTTATTTAGTTAAAGGTTCGCCGTTTATCAGGCTCTTTGTACAGATAGAAAGTAAGGTTTTCGAAAGATTTTGAAATTTAATTTCCTATGCTGTCTTTAAATTTAGATTTTAATCTCTTTTTAAGAGAAAGAGAATACGACACCAAAACAAATCATTATTTCCAATAAATTAATCGATTTTCTCTTTTTTATACTGGCGACATAAATTTAATTACAGTTTACGACACTAACATTTTTTTATTGTAGTTCTGTGGCCACACGCTATTATTCTGTTTCTACATCTTCCTCTTCCCTAATGACTGCCTTTGCAATTTGATCCCTTACGAAGATGGTATTAATTTTTCTCTCACATACTGTGTTGCCTTGTTTGACGGTGTAAAAAATTTATTTTCAAATATTTCTCAATTTTTTTTTGTTTTCATGAGATGACATATTGAATTCTATGGATAAGGAAATTGTATTGCATACTAAGACAGATTCAGTGAAGCTTAACGATGTTCGTTTGTTTTTTTAAATTTTTTTCTTATCAGTTTTTTATTTGTTCACTTGATTCTTGGGATGCAAATAAAAATAATGTCGATATCAAATTACCAACCTGTTGTTGTTAAAGGTGTAAAATTCTTAAAACAAAAAACATTCTTATTCTCTGTTTACTACGTATTCATGGGAATAATTCCACTTCAATGGTTATTTAATAGAAAAAATACTTAAAAAGGAATTTATTTCCATAAGAAATCAAAAAATTTCATTAAAAAAAGATTGTTTAAAATATAATAACCTCCATAATACTAAGAATAGTTATTCAAATTTTTGTACTCACAGCTCTTCTTGAAGGTCAGTCAGGAATTTTGCTCCCAAAGCCTATTCAACTACTATATCAGCTTAATTTTCGAATATTCACCACGCAACACAACAAAATTTAAATCAAACATCAAATCAAATCAAATAAAAAACAACTACTCTTTTCCCGTTACAACAAGCCGTATAGAAATTGCAAATTATTAACGAAAACGAATCTTATTAAAATTGTTTAACACAAGAATTTTTCAATAAAAAAAAAAACAACAAAAAAATAACAAGATTCACGATTTAAAAATCACTCAACTTTATTTATTCCATACAAAGTATCACTTTTTTTTAATTGCAACTGTTTAGTTCCATTGAATTCTAACAAAAAGAAAACCCCGTTACTTTTACACAAGCACTTCACTTTAAACTTTTAACAGAATTTTATTTGATCATCAATCTCCACCGAAATTCACAAAACAACTAAAATTTGCTTTTAATTCCTCAGTCAACAGAGAGCCACCAACAAGAAAAAATACGAACTTTGACTCTGTGACACGAACTACTTTCTTTTAACTCGCCTGTTTAATATTATTTATTGCGAACTCCAATCTTTTTACTATATCTGCTTAATCTGCATAGTACTCTCTAGAGATAATAGAAAACAGATAAACTAACGAAATGATATGAAATCTCTCTCTCTCACTTATTACGAACTCCAATCATTTTACTACCAATGCTTAATCTCTGTAATGAAACGAACAAAGCTAAGTTCCTTCTTTTTGTGGACTCCAATCCTTGCACTACCCCTAGGCTTAATTTTTACGTATGAATGTCCTCTAGTAAATAATATCAACCAAGAAAACAAGGACTCCAATCCTATTACTAGTTGTGCTTAATTTGGCAACGAGCTCCAATCTTTCTACTATGACTGCTTAATCGGCACATTACTCTCTGTAGTTAAGTGACGCAAAAAAACAAACAAAGTAGTTCGTATACCTACTTATAACGAACTCTAATCTCTTCACTGATACTGTTTAAATTTTTTTATGAAAAACAAAAACAAAGAATTGTTTTTTCGTGTGGACACCAATCCAATCACTACCCTATGCTTAATGCTGTTTGAGTTAAATATCAAGAGGAATACAAAAGATCCCTTCCTAGTACTAGCTGTGCTTAATTTCAAAAGTCGATACACAATGAACTCCAATCATTTTACTATAACTGCTTAATCGTCACACTTGTCTCTGTAGATTATCTGAAGAAAAAAAAAATGATGATACGAACTCCTTTTCTCTCACTTTATTACGAACTCCAATCTTTCTACTAACAGTGCCTAATTTTTTTTTTATGAAACGGACAAACATGTTACTTTTGTCGAGTGGGCTCCAATCGTACTACTACCCTTGGCTTAATTTTTAAAAATTCAAAATATCAATTGGTTACCAATCTTTTAACTAGGCTGCTTAATTTGAATAAAATCCGCAAAAACACTCGAAAGCTTAATATCAAAGAGAGGTAAAGAGATAATAGCTAATTATAAAAACAAAACTCAGTGATGTGCACTCTACTATTAAAGTGATCACGAATTTATATTTTTTTGGGTTGACAACAAACTCTTTTTGTTATTAGAATGCCCTTCATTACTTAATGTACATACATATGTATGTATGTGTGCAATAGTGTTGGTTTATTTACTAATTCCTTCAGAATTAAATAGTCAACCCATTAAGAGAACATTGAGATGAAGAGACCATCTCAAGTATACTTGTGTTGCAAAGGGTAACAATTGTCGTCCCTTAATAAATGGAGTATGAAATAGAAATTTTTGCTTAAAAAGTATGAAGAAAAAAGCCAGAAAACTTACCCGTTTACAAATAGAAATTAAAAATCCTTTCTTTTGCTCTCCTCCTTCAGCATACAATGGTAATTATGTTTGAGGTAAAGCTTGAAATATTTTTTCTATCCTAAAAAAAAGAAGAAAAAAAAATTGGAATAAAAAAGAAAACAGAGAGAGAAAGCAAAAAACAGGTTAATTAGCAACAACATTTTGTTTGTAGTTGTTTTTGTTTATGTTTTTCTACAGTTACTGTTATAGAAAGAACCTTTGAATATACAGAGTAGAGGTAGAAAAATTTTATTTGATGAACAAAAAATTTATTTTTCTTAAACTTTTGTAAATAAAAACTTTAATAAACAGCTTTTTTTTATTATTTTCATTATGCCTGAAACAATTTCCTTTTTTTTTTTTTGTAATTCTCTATAAGACTTAAGCTTAAGCTTAAGAGTTCCTTTAATTTCTTTTTTTTTTTGTCACACAGGAAAACTTTAAATCTCCATTAAACAAAAAGCCATTTTTAGAAAATAAATTTTGTAAATAAACTTTGTATAGAAGGTAAATTCAGGAAAGAGAGGAGTGGAGTGGTTTGGCGTCTTTGGTTTTATTTATTTGCCATTAAAAGCAATAATAGAACAACAACAACAAAAAAAAGTTTATTAAACTCTTTTCTGGAATAAGTTTAAAAGCTTATTTATGGCAGTTTTATTTTCCATTTTTTTTTCTAAGATTTTTGCTCCAATTACTTGGTTGGCACTTTTTGTTTTGAGTTAAAAAATAAATTTCGTTTTTGGCTTGACTCCAAGAAGTTTATACAAAAAAGTAAGTAGAAGTTATTTACTGATTAAATAAATAACTATGCAGGTACATTCGCATAACATAAAGGAGTACCATGAGTTTGATTGAATTCTCATACAGGATTTGCACCTAGGGATCTGAGGCAAAAGGGTCTTAAGATCCATATGAACAGCACATGAAGTCTTCTTTGAAGCCTAATAATGAAAATACGGCTTCATTTTAAGACGAGTTTCAATTAAAGTCACAATTAGTTTTTATTAGGCATTTTTACTTAAGAAAATTCATTGAATTTTTATTAGAAATTCGATTAAAAAAGGCGATAATCTTCCAAAAAACTTATTTAGGTCTCCACTTATTTTTTTTTATAATTTAAAACATTTCTCAAAAATAAAAAAAAACACTTATTTAAGCGTAAGCATGTTTAAATGTATTTTTTTTTATAATTTTATTTACAACATACAAAATATTTCATATTTTATTGCATTTTCTACACTCGTATGCCTCCTTTTTACTCAAGCAATTGAACGCAGCAGTAAATTGTCATGCAATTTAATAAATGACCACTTTTAAACACAGTATGAAATCGCCACAATGGTAACACTTGTTGTGCAAAACACAATACTAATAAATAGGGGCTCACTTTCAATGGATTTAAAGAACACACTCGCATGCACTTTGCTATGTGCATTATGCTCGTTTAATAAATATTACTTGTATAAACACTCTCTTTGGGTAATTGAAAATATAAATGCAATATAAGGAAATCATATACACATATACACATACATCCACATGCAGCTTTTCCCTGAATAAAAGCACTCGTGTTATTATTAATGGTCACGAGAACTAGGAATGTTTTGTGAAATAAGAATATCGAAGTTGAAGTTGTAATTCGTTAGTATAAACACCCTCTTTTGGTAATTGCACATTAGCTGCATTGTAGGAAGAGTTCACACACACACACTCACATACCGAGTTCTTTCCAAAAATATAAGCACTTGTGGCCATACGAATTCGATATGTGTGGTATAAAAAGCAGACCAGAGCATAATTTAAAGAGAGCGTTTTACAAGAACTGCTGCTTTCTTCAAAATTATGTACGTACTCTTGTTATTATGAATGGTCACGAAGGTTTAGAAATAAAATGTCTTGGATGTGTGCTGGGGAGAGACAAATTTTGTTTCAGAAGTTTTATAAAAATAGTTACTTTAACTATTATTACTACCATTTTAAAACAACCGTTGCTTTTATTCAATTGGTTATGAATTCTCATTGGTTATCCGACGTGGAATAAAAGTGTGTATAGATTAGAGCAAATGTAAGAGATGAGGAGAAAAAAAAAACTCAATTTACTTAACTTTTTAAGCCAGTACCGGATAACCCTTTATTACACACATACATACATACATAATGGGCCATTACAACCCTTCAGCCAGGATTACGGCCTAGCTTCCCAACACCACTCATGTTGTATGCGTTAATTTTATACTTGAGTGGCGGGACCTACAGTTTAACGTCGACTCCGAACGACATATTTTGAGAAACTTTTTCATGGCAGGTTTTATTTACTCTCAAAGTTTTTGCCTGAAATCTGCTAAGAGGAAGTCGCCGAAGAAATATTTTTTTTTCATATTTTCGTTCTGATGTCTGACCTGGGATACGAACCCGGGCTTTACGTCTAATAAGCCAACACACTACCTACTAGGCTACGACGACTACCCTTTATTACAGTTTATTTAATTACATAGAAATGAATTTCGTATTTAAATTTATTTTTCTTTTTTAAAATTTATCTTCGCAAGTGTTAAAAACATTTTCAATTAGTTTTCCTAGCATGTAGTTCGAAATAAAAACAGAGTTTCTTTAAATAAAATTTCTCTCAAATAACGCAATAAATATTTCATTAAGGCACTTGTGTAATGGGTGTGGGGGGGGGGGGGGGGTATATCTACAAAAACTAACTAAATTGTGGGTGGTACTATAATATAAATTGAACAAAAACAATCTCTGGTTTTTTCTGCTGCACAATGTAGCAGAAAAAAAATTTGAGCCTTTAAAAATTTTTAAAATCCTTTTTAAGTTAACCTTGCTTAACCCTTTTAATTGAAAAACTATTTGTCCTAAACACCCTGTTCTTGAATACTCATTCACACAACCACTCAATCATCACCAGTGCTTTCTTGGTATGGCAAAGGGCTTTTGAAACAACTGTGTGCATGTGTATGTGTGTGAATGTATGAGTAAATCTCTTTTACAAAACAAAACGGCAGCCATCAAAAACAAAAACCAAAAAACAATATTTCAACTGCCATTTGTAACCAGCGTTGCCATTTGCCAAGTTTTCCCTTTTTTTCCAAGTTTTTTAGGATGCGAAAAAGTTTTCATTAAATTTGTTTTCTAACAAAACAAGTTTTTTCGACAAAATTAATTTTAAATTTTTTTCAATAAATTTAATGATAATAACACGCAATAATTACATTTTTAAAGGAAATGTTATGTATTTTATTAGTCCCGGGCAAAAGTACCAAAAAACACTAATGGAGGGTACCGGTCTCCCGTGTTTCCTTTAAACATTTTGGAACTTTTGTAGAAAACAAGTTTTTTTTGGTAAAATAAAGTTTTTTCCCCAGAATTAAAAAGTTTTTTTCAAAAAAATTCTGGCAACGCTGGTCAAAGGTAGCACTACTTGTTATATTTTGATTATGTTATGATCTCGTCTGGTAGCACTGAATACAGTGCTGTACGCGGTTGATATTAATAGTAATGACGCTAGCTTCACTCCATCTTTTGCGAACTGCCATTTTGAAATCATTCTTTACTGAGATTTTGATTAAGCGTGACACACGCAAGTAAAACTATTGTAAAATAAAGATTTTGTAAAGAAATATTATAATTCAGGTGTGGGGTACATCCACGACAGCCACTACGCGAAACCATTTGGTAGAACCGATATTGTGTGAACACATTTTGAAATGGATACACGCCTTACACGTCAGGAAATTGTGGAAGCCCTTACCAAGGAGGGAATATATTTTCCACCGACGGCCACAGTTGTCCAGTTGAGGACCATTTATGGGCAAGTACAAGAGCCCCGTGGGGCGTCGGGTTCGAAAGATGAACCAAGACAGAATACTGCTGCAGAAGCATTGCCCATCAGTGGAAACTTGGCTATAGAGCCACCTGCCGTAATAAAAACTGCCGTAAAAGAACCTGCTGTCATTCGGTCTGATGAAACACCTGCTGCTGAAAATTTAGTGTCAGAAGCTAATGTAGTCCCGGAATCTATTGAATCGTTGGAGGCAGAGTTAAAAGTATTGCATCTGCGCCTTGAGATATTGCGTGCCCAGGAGGAAATTCGAACCATTGAATCAGGTGGAAACAAATTGACGACGGTAATGTCAATGAAGACAACGAGTAGCAACAAGACCGGCCCGGCTGTACAGCCGAACACTGCCGAGGCACCAGAGGATTCTATACGGTGTTACAACTGTTCCCAGTTTGGACATTATCAAAGCATGTGCCCCAAGCCCATCCGGCCGAAAAATTCATGTTTCCAGTGCGGAGTAGTCGGCCATTATCGCCAGGATTGCCCGAAAAGAGTACGTGCTGCAGCTACCATTGCTGTGGACGGTGCCGTTGATGCAGACCCTGTGGACGTTTTCCAAACGGTAAGTGTTGAATTGGATGGATTGAAGTGGGCCGTGCAGTGCAATCGAGGCCGATTGCAATGTCAGGTCGGCCGAGATTGTTATGATCTCGTCTGGTAGCACTGAATACAGTGCTGTACGCGGTTGATATTAATAGTAATGACGCTAGCTTCGCTCCATCTTTTGCGAACTGCCATTTTGAAATCATTCTTTACTGAGATTTTGATTAAGCGTGACACACGCAAGTAAAACTATTGTAAAATAAAGATTTTGTAAAGAAATATTATAATTAATTTTTTATTTCTTTTTTTTTTTTGCCAGCTTTCTGCAAAGATGGCCTCAACCAGCAGCAGCCCTCCCAAACGACCGAAACTAGATCCCATTTTGAACTGTAAACGAAAAAAATACTTAAGCTGGGATGATTATTTTATGGCTAATGCTGTATTGGCATCGGAACGCAGCAAAGATCCAACAACTCAAGTCGGTGCTGTTATCGTCAATGAAAATAAGCGTATTGTAGGCACGGGCTATAATGGTTTGCCCAATAAATGCAGTGACGATGAGTTTCCTTGGTATAAAGCGAAGCAAGTACGAGATGTTGACGAATGGCATAAAAAACAGGATCCTGACTTTGTTAAACAAACGTTTGTGGTACATGCCGAAGCGAATGCAATTTTGAATAAAAATTGTGCAGATTTAAAAAATACCACACTCTACACGACTCTATTTCCCTGTAATGAATGTGCTAAACTTATAATACAAGCTGGTATAAAGAAAATTTATTATTTAAACGATAAGCTGAAGGGTAGATATGCATCGACTCATTCACGATTAATGTTTGATGCAGCGGAAATTGTGTATACGAAGTTTGAGCCAAAAATAAATGAAATTGTTATAAAGCTTGTAGATTAATTCCTCTTCTCCCGTAAATATCTCAAATTTAGTTTTATCTTAGAAATTTAGTTTAAATTTGGAAAATGTTGTACAAGTGTTTGTTTTTCTTAGATTTTATTTCTTTTATTTTAAAAATGACAAATAAAATGTATATTTTTGCTAAATTTTAAAATCTCGAAATCAGTTGTACATATCTTTGTGATGTTATGGTCCTTTTTTATCGAAAGCACTTATGCAATTAGAAAACAGATCTGGCAATCCTAATCGTTTATACAGCAGCTTTTCGCTTGCTATGCAGCTTAACATAATAAGCTTACATTATCACTTATGGTAACTATTGTTATGTTAAGTTATTTTAATATTCCTGTGTGTTAATAACATTACACCAGAATGTTAAAGAGTTTCCATGTAATGTAAACCAAATCGGTAGGAACGTTTTTGTGTGGTCTACTAATATTTTTATTTGCTTTCTAGTAGATCCGAAGCTGTATGAATTGACTCATGATTAAATAAATTCTATGGAGCCTGCTGTGACAATTAACAGAAGGCTTTAAAGCAAATAGAAGTTTTCAAAAAGAATAATTGTATTTATATTGTATACGAATTCCATTGAGAGCAAGTAGGAATTTACTACAAAAAAAGGAAACTTGAAATGGCATCAGTTTTACAATGTAATTAAATACTATTATGTTAAACGCTTTAAAGTTCAAGTAAATTAATATATGCAATTGCCTCTGCAGACCTTGCTGTTGTTTATTTTTATGTTAAGTTTCTTGGTTTTAACAGCAGATTAAAACAGTTTTCATAATACAGCAGTCATTTATGTTCAGTGTTATATAACATTGCTGTTATGTTTAAATTCATTCCATTAAGTAGTTTTGTTTTCTTTTACAAAAGAAGAAAAAAACAAAAACAAATATCATGTGTTTGTTTTTGCATGCTTTTTGCTATTCTGTTCTCAACTTGGTAACATTGTGTCCCATA
This sequence comes from Sarcophaga rosellei, assembly GCA_930367235.1. Classification (NCBI taxonomy): domain Eukaryota; kingdom Metazoa; phylum Arthropoda; class Insecta; order Diptera; family Sarcophagidae; genus Sarcophaga; species Sarcophaga rosellei. The sequence continues at coordinate 3,780,057 of OV884020.1, read as the reverse complement.
CAGTCTGTTTATAATATCTGTGCTGTTAATTAATAACAGTTTGTAATGTTAAAGCATTTTCAAAAAAAAAAAAAGTTATTTGACGGACCCTTTATTATTTTCTTTTAAATTTCAGTCAGCTGTTTTTGTTATTAAAATGAAATCTTGCTACTGTCAAATAAATCCAGTGTAAACGATCTAGATTTCGAGCAAGATTTGATATCTAATCTACTAGATTTCGCTGTAGTGTAAATGGGCTATTAGATAGACCTCCTTTGCATTTTTTCTTTTTTCATATTATGTTCACAGCTAACCAGTAACGCATCGGTTTGACAGTTCATAGACCAGTCGTGAAAGAGACAGCAAATATTACCAAAAAGTATTTCTGTCTCTCTCTGATTGCAACTTTGTTTTGTTTATGTTTTATTTTCGGGGTGGATTTTTATTATTGGCGAGAGTTAATAAAAAATTTAATTTTTGTCTAAAACTATTAATAAATAATAAAAACAACTAATAACATTAATAATTTTTAACTTTTTCTCTCAAGAAATTAAAAAATATTGGCAACTTTCAACAAGAAAACTTTTTTATGAGCAGTACGTCTTATTTTGATCTTGTAATATTTAGCTTGTTAATAACCTTTTGCACATGAAACTATATTCATTGTGACCGAAAATCAACCACATTTCGATTAATATTTAAATATTTAAGAATCTTTAAAATTTTCATTGAAGATATTAAAAAATATTCCAAATTTTCCCTTTTTTAACACAAAATAAATGTTTGTTTACATTTAATTTTTCTACTTTATCCGCCAGTTTTCACTCTGTATATCTGTTGCTTCTAACACATTTACTTTGCAATACATTGTAAGATTTTTTTTCTCCCTCTAAGCCGTCCTGCGTTTATATGTTATGAACGTTTTTCAACTGTCAAAGGCAGCGTTGCCATTTGCCAAGTTTTCCCTTTTTTCCAAGTTTTTTAGGATGCGAAAAAGTTTTCATTAAATTTGTTTTCTAACAAAACAAGTTTTTTCGACAAAATTAATTTAAAATTTTTTTCAATAAATTTAATGATAATAACACGCAATAATTACATTTTTAAAGGAAATGTTATGTATTTTATTAGTCCCGGGCAAAAGTAGCAAAAAACACCAATAGAGGGTACCGGTCTCCCGTGTTTCCTTTAAACATTTTGGACCTTTTGTAGAAAACAAGTTTTTTTTGGTAAAAAAAAGTTTTTTCCCCAGAATTAAAAAGTTTTTTTCAAAAAAAATCTGGCAACGCTGGTCAAAGGTAGCACTACTTGTTATATTTTGATTATGTTATGATCTCGTCTGGTAGCACTGAATACAGTGCTGTACGCGGTTGATATTAATAGTAATGACGCTAGCTTCACTCCATCTTTTGCGAACTGCCATTTTGAAATCATTCTTTACTGAGATTTTGATTAAGCGTGACACACGCAAGTAAAACTTGTAAAATAAAGATTTTGTAAAGAAATATTATAATTCAGGTGTGGGGTACATCCACGACAGCCACTACGCGAAACCATTTGGTAGAACCGATATTGTGTGAACACATTTTGAAATGGATACACGCCTTACACGTCAGGAAATTGTGGAAGCCCTTACCAAGGAGGGAATATATTTTCCACCGACGGCCACAGTTGTCCAGTTGAGGACCATTTATGGGCAAGTACAAGAGCCCCGTGGGGCGTCGGGTTCGAAAGATGAACCAAGACAGAATACTGCTGCAGAAGCATTGCGCATCAGTGGAAACTTGGCTATAGAGCCACCTGCCGTAATAAAAACTGCCGTAAAAGAACCTGCTGTCATTCGGTCTGATGAAACACCTGCTGCTGAAAATTTAGTCTCAGAAGCTAATGTAGTCCCGGAATCTATTGAATCGTTGGAGGCAGAGTTAAAAGTATTGCATCTGCGCCTTGAGATATTGCGTGCCCAGGAGGAAATTCGAACCATTGAATCAGGTGGAAACAAATTGACGACGGTAATGTCAATGAAGACAACGAGTAGCAACAAGACCGGCCCGGCTGTACAGCCGAACACTGCCGAGGCACCAGAGGATTCTATACGGTGTTACAACTGTTCCCAGTTTGGACATTATCAAAGCATGTGCCCCAAGCCCATCCGGCCGAAAAATTCATGTTTCCAGTGCGGAGTAGTCGGCCATTATCGCCAGGATTGCCCGAAAAGAGTACGTGCTGCAGCTACCATTGCTGTGGACGGTGCCGTTGATGCAGACCCTGTGGACGTTTTCCAAACGGTAAGTGTTGAATTGGATGGATTGAAGTGGGCCGTGCAGTGCAATCGAGGCCGATTGCAATGTCAGGTCGGCCGAGATTGTTATGATCTCGTCTGGTAGCACTGAATACAGTGCTGTACGCGGTTGATATTAATAGTAATGACGCTAGCTTCGCTCCATCTTTTGCGAACTGCCATTTTGAAATCATTCTTTACTGAGATTTTAATTAAGCGTGACACACGCAAGTAAAACTATTGTAAAATAAAGATTTTGTAAAGAAATATTATAATTAATTTTTTATTTCTTTTTTTTTTTGCCAGCTTTCTGCAAAGATGGCCTCAACCAGCAGCAGCCCTCCCAAACGACCGACACTAGATCCCATTTTGAACTGTAAACGAAAAAAATACTTAAGCTGGGATGATTATTTTATGGCTAATGCTGTATTGGCATCGGAACGCAGCAAAGATCCAACAACTCAAGTCGGTGCTGTTATCGTCAATGAAAATAAGCGTATTGTAGGCACGGGCTATAATGGTTTGCCCAATAAATGCAGTGACGATGAGTTTCCTTGGTATAAAGCGAAGCAAGTACGAGATGTTGACGAATGGCATAAAAAACAGGATCCTGACTTTGTTAAACAAACGTTTGTGGTACATGCCGAAGCGAATGCAATTTTGAATAAAAATTGTGCATATTTAAAAAATACCACACTCTACACGACTCTATTTCCCTGTAATGAATGTGCTAAACTTATAATACAAGCTGGTATAAAGAAAATTTATTATTTAAACGATAAGCTGAAGGGTAGATATGCATCGACTCATTCACGATTAATGTTTGATGCAGCGGAAATTGTGTATACGAAGTTTGAGCCAAAAATAAATGAAATTGTTATAAAGCTTGTAGATTAATTCCTCTTCTCCCGTAAATATCTCAAATTTAGTTTTATCTTAGAAATTTAGTTTAAATTTGTTGTAAATGTTGTACAAGTGTTTGTTTTTCTTAGATTTTATTTCTTTTATTTTAAAAATGACAAATAAAATGTATATTTTTGCTAAATTTTAACTTCTCGAAATCAGTTGTACATATCTTTATGGTATTATGGCCCTTTTTATCGAAAGCATTTATGCAATTAGAAAACAGATCTGGCAATCCTAATCGTTTATACAGCAGCTTTTCGCTTGTTATGCAGCTTAACATAATAAGCTTACACTATCACTTATGGTAACTATTGTTATGTTAAGTTATTTTAATATTCCTGTGTGTTAATAACATTACACCAGAATGTTAAAGAGTTTCCATGTAATGTAAACCAAATCGGTAGGAACGTTTTTGTGTGGTCTACTAATATTTTTATTTGCTTTCTAGTAGATCCGAAGCTGTATGAATTGACTCATGATTAAATAAATTCTATGGAGCCTGCTGTGACAATTAACAGAAGGCTTTAAAGCAAATAGAAGTTTTCAAAAAGAATAATTGTATTTATATTGTATACGAATTCCATTGAGAGCAAGTAGGAATTTACTACAAAAAAAGGAAACTTGAAATGGCATCAGTTTTACAATGTAATTAAATACTATTATGTTAAACGCTTTAAAGTTCAAGTAAATTAATATATGCAATTGCCTCTGCAGACCTTGCTGTTGTTTATTTTTATGTTAAGTTTCTTGGTTTTAACAGCAGATTAAAACAGTTTTCATAATACAGCAGTCATTTATGTTCAGTGTTATATAACATTGCTGTTATGTTTAAATTCATTCCATTAAGTAGTTTTGTTTTCTTTTACAAAAGAAGAAAAAAACAAAAACAAATATCATGTGTTTGTTTTTGCATGCTTTTTGCTATTCTGTTCTCAACTTGGTAACATTGTGTCCCATACAGTCTGTTTATAATATCTGTGCTGTTAATTAATAACAGTTTGTAATGTTAAAGCATTTTCAAAAAAAAAAAAAGTTATTTGACGGACCCTTTATTATTTTCTTTTAAATTTCAGTCAGCTGTTTTTGTTATTAAAATGAAATCTTGCTACTGTCAAATAAATCCAGTGTAAACGATCTAGATTTCGAGCAAGATTTGATATCTAATCTACTAGATTTCGCTGTAGTGTAAATGGGCTATTAGATAGACCTCCTTTGCATTTTTTCTTTTTTCATATTATGTTCACAGCTAACCAGTAACGCATCGGTTTGACAGTTCATAGACCAGTCGTGAAAGAGACAGCAAATGTTACCAAAAAGTATTTCTGTCTCTCTCTGATTGCAACTTTGTTTTGTTTATGTTTTATTTTCGGGGTGGATTTTTATTATTGGCGAGAGTTAATAAAAAATTTAATTTTTGTCTAAAACTATTAATAAATAATAAAAACAACTAATAACATTAATAATTTTTAACTTTTTCTCTCAAGAAATTAAAAAATATTGGCAACTTTCAACAAGAAAACTTTTTTATGAGCAGTACGTCTTATTTTGATCTTGTAATATTTAGCTTGTTAATAACCTTTTGCACATGAAACTATATTCATTGTGACCGAAAATCAACCACATTTCGATTAATATTTAAATATTTAAGAATCTTTAAAATTTTCATTGAAGATATTAAAAAATATTCCAAATTTTCCCTTTTTTAACACAAAATAAATGTTTGTTTACATTTAATTTTTCTACTTTATCCGCCAGTTTTCACTCTGTATATCTGTTGCTTCTAACACATTTACTTTGCAATACATTGTAAGATTTTTTTCTCCCTCTAAGCCGTCCTGCGTTTATATGTTATGAACGTTTTTCAACTGTCAAAGGCAGCGTTGCCATTTGCCAAGTTTTCCCTTTTTTCCAAGTTTTTTAGGATGCGAAAAAGTTTTCATTAAATTTGTTTTCTAACAAAACAAGTTTTTTCGACAAAATTAATTTAAAATTTTTTTCAATAAATTTAATGATAATAACACGCAATAATTACATTTTTAAAGGAAATGTTATGTATTTTATTAGTCCCGGGCAAAAGTAGCAAAAAACACCAATAGAGGGTACCGGTCTCCCGTGTTTCCTTTAAACATTTTGGACCTTTTGTAGAAAACAAGTTTTTTTTGGTAAAAAAAAAGTTTTTTCCCCAGAATTAAAAAGTTTTTTTCAAAAAAAATCTGGCAACGCTGGTCAAAGGTAGCACTACTTGTTATATTTTGATTATGTTATGATCTCGTCTGGTAGCACTGAATACAGTGCTGTACGCGGTTGATATTAATAGTAATGACGCTAGCTTCACTCCATCTTTTGCGAACTGCCATTTTGAAATCATTCTTTACTGAGATTTTGATTAAGCGTGACACACGCAAGTAAAACTTGTAAAATAAAGATTTTGTAAAGAAATATTATAATTCAGGTGTGGGGTACATCCACGACAGCCACTACGCGAAACCATTTGGTAGAACCGATATTGTGTGAACACATTTTGAAATGGATACACGCCTTACACGTCAGGAAATTGTGGAAGCCCTTACCAAGGAGGGAATATATTTTCCACCGACGGCCACAGTTGTCCAGTTGAGGACCATTTATGGGCAAGTACAAGAGCCCCGTGGGGCGTCGGGTTCGAAAGATGAACCAAGACAGAATACTGCTGCAGAAGCATTGCCCATCAGTGGAAACTTGGCTATAGAGCCACCTGCCGTAATAAAAACTGCCGTAAAAGAACCTGCTGTCATTCGGTCTGATGAAACACCTGCTGCTGAAAATTTAGTGTCAGAAGCTAATGTAGTCCCGGAATCTACTGAATCGTTGGAGGCAGAGTTAAAAGTACTGCATCTGCGCCTTGAGATATTGCGTGCCCAGGAGGAAATTCGGACCATTGAATCAGGTGGAAACAAATTGACGATGGGTCAACGATCGCATATTGATTTGAACGAAATTGATGCTGTTATTCCACCGTTCAGTGGCGAGGACCATTACGACATAGTCAAGTGGTTTAATCAATTTGAGGATTATGTCGAAATGTGTGGCTATGGCGAGAAGCAGAAATGTCTCGGATTGCGACGTCGATTGTCTGGAGCAGCAAAGAATTATGTTTTCAACCTGGGCCCGGTCTGTTACCTTGAACTAAAGGCTCATCTAGTCAGACTCTTTAAACGAACGGTCACGCGACAGGAAGTATATCGCCAGCTACAAGCGCGTAAACTTCAATCTACCGAAACTGCATTAAGCTACCTAATATCGATGCAAACTATTGCTGGCCAATGTGGCATCGATGAGCAGGAGCTGATAGACTTCATCATTGATGGTATCCCGGATACAGGAAGCCATGTGGCATTTTTGTATGGCGCTCATACAATGGACGAATTAATCCGTCGCCTCGACCGTTTCGAGCAAAAACGCCGACATGCTGCTATAGCCCAGAAGAATACCGTAATGTCAATGAAGACAACGAGTAGCAACAAGACCGGCCCGGCTGTACAGCCGAACACTGCCGAGGCACCAGAGGATTCTATACGGTGTTACAACTGTTCCCAGTTTGGACATTATCAAAGCAAGTGCCCCAAGCCCATCCGGCCGAAAAATTCATGTTTCCAGTGCGGAGTAGTCGGCCATTATCGCCAGGATTGCCCGAAAAGAGTACGTGCTGCAGCTACCATTGCTGTGGACGGTGCCGTTGATGCAGACCCTGTGGACGTTTTCCAAACGGTAAGTGTTGAATTGGATGGATTGAAGTGGGCCGTGCAGTGCAATCGAGGCCGATTGCAATGTCAGGTCGGCCGAGATTGTTATGATCTCGTCTGGTAGCACTGAATACAGTGCTGTACGCGGTTGATATTAATAGTAATGACGCTAGCTTCGCTCCATCTTTTGCGAACTGCCATTTTGAAATCATTCTTTACTGAGATTTTAATTAAGCGTGACACACGCAAGTAAAACTATTGTAAAATAAAGATTTTGTAAAGAAATATTATAATTAATTTTTTATTTCTTTTTTTTTTTTGCCAGCTTTCTGCAAAGATGGCCTCAACCAGCAGCAGCCCTCCCAAACGACCGAAACTAGATCCCATTTTGAACTGTAAACGAAAAAAATACTTAAGCTGGGATGATTATTTTATGGCTAATGCTGTATTGGCATCGGAACGCAGCAAAGATCCAACAACTCAAGTCGGTGCTGTTATCGTCAATGAAAATAAGCGTATTGTAGGCACGGGCTATAATGGTTTGCCCAATAAATGCAGTGACGATGAGTTTCCTTGGTATAAAGCGAAGCAAGTACGAGATGTTGACGAATGGCATAAAAAACAGGATCCTGACTTTGTTAAACAAACGTTTGTGGTACATGCCGAAGCGAATGCAATTTTGAATAAAAATTGTGCAGATTTAAAAAATACCACACTCTACACGACTCTATTTCCCTGTAATGAATGTGCTAAACTTATAATACAAGCTGGTATAAAGAAAATTTATTATTTAAAGGATAAGCTGAAGGGTAGATATGCATCGACTCATTCACGATTAATGTTTGATGCAGCGGAAATTGTGTATACGAAGTTTGAGCCAAAAATAAATGAAATTGTTATAAAGCTTGTAGATTAATTCCTCTTCTCCCGTAAATATCTCAAATTTAGTTTTATCTTAGAAATTTAGTTTAAATTTGTTGTAAATGTTGTACAAGTGTTTGTTTTTCTTAGATTTTATTGCTTTTATTTTAAAAATGACAAATAAAATGTATATTTTTGCTAAATTTTAACATCTCGAAATCAGTTGTACATATCTTTGTGATGTTATGGTCCTTTTTTATCGAAAGCACTTATGCAATTAGAAAACAGATCTGGCAATCCTAATCGTTTATACAGCAGCTTTTCGCTTGCTATGCAGCTTAACATAATAAGCTTACATTATCACTTATGGTAACTATTGTTATGTTAAGTTATTTTAATATTCCTGTGTGTTAATAACATTACACCAGAATGTTAAAGAGTTTCCATGTAATGTAAACCAAATCGGTAGGAACGTTTTTGTGTGGTCTACTAATATTTTTATTTGCTTTCTAGTAGATCCGAAGCTGTATGAATTGACTCATGATTAAATAAATTCTATGGAGCCTGCTGTGACAATTAACAGAAGGCTTTAAAGCAAATAGAAATTTTCAAAAAGAATAATTGTATTTATATTGTATACGAATTCCATTGAGAGCAAGTAGGAATTTACTACAAAAAAAGGAAACTTGAAATGGCATCAGTTTTACAATGTAATTAAATACTATTATGTTAAACGCTTTAAAGTTCAAGTAAATTAATATATGCAATTGCCTCTGCAGACCTTGCTGTTGTTTATTTTTATGTTAAGTTTCTTGGTTTTAACAGCAGATTAAAACAGTTTTCATAATACAGCAGTCATTTATGTTCAGTGTTATATAACATTGCTGTTATGTTTAAATTCATTCCATTAAGTAGTTTTGTTTTCTTTTACAAAAGAAGAAAAAAACAAAAACAAATATCATGTGTTTGTTTTTGCATGCTTTTTGCTATTCTGTTCTCAACTTGGTAACATTGTGTCCCATACAGTCTGTTTATAATATCTGTGCTGTTAATTAATAACAGTTTGTAATGTTAAAGCATTTTCAAAAAAAAAAAAAAGTTATTTGACGGACCCTTTATTATTTTCTTTTAAATTTCAGTCAGCTGTTTTTGTTATTAAAATGAAATCTTGCTACTGTCAAATAAATCCAGTGTAAACGATCTAGATTTCGAGCAAGATTTGATATCTAATCTACTAGATTTCGCTGTAGTGTAAATGGGCTATTAGATAGACCTCCTTTGCATTTTTTCTTTTTTCATATTATGTTCACAGCTAACCAGTAACGCATCGGTTTGACAGTTCATAGACCAGTCGTGAAAGAGACAGCAAATATTACCAAAAAGTATTTCTGTCTCTCTCTGATTGCAACTTTGTTTTGTTTATGTTTTATTTTCGGGGTGGATTTTTATTATTGGCGAGAGTTAATAAAAAATTTAATTTTTGTCTAAAACTATTAATAAATAATAAAAACAACTAATAACATTAATAATTTTTAACTTTTTCTCTCAAGAAATTAAAAAATATTGGCAACTTTCAACAAGTAAACTTTTTTATGAGCAGTACGTCTTATTTTGATCTTGTAATATTTAGCTTGTTAATAACCTTTTGCACATGAAACTATATTCATTGTGACCGAAAATCAACCACATTTCGATTAATATTTAAATATTTAAGAATCTTTAAAATTTTCATTGAAGATATTAAAAAATATTCCAAATTTTCCCTTTTTTAACACAAAATAAATGTTTGTTTACATTTAATTTTTCTACTTTATCCGCCAGTTTTCACTCTGTATATCTGTTGCTTCTAACACATTTGCTTTGCAATACATTGTAAGATTTTTTTTCTCCCTCTAAGCCGTCCTGCGTTTATATGTTATGAACGTTTTTCAACTGTCAAAGGCAGCGTTGCCATTTGCCAAGTTTTCCCTTTTTTTCCAAGTTTTTTAGGATGCGAAAAAGTTTTCATTAAATTTGTTTTCTAACAAAACAAGTTTTTTCGACAAAATTAATTTAAAATTTTTTTCAATAAATTTAATGATAATAACACGCAATAATTACATTTTTAAAGGAAATGTTATGTATTTTATTAGTCCCGGGCAAAAGTAGCAAAAAACACCAATAGAGGGTACCGGTCTCCCGTGTTTCCTTTAAACATTTTGGACCTTTTGTAGAAAACAAGTTTTTTTTGGTAAAAAAAAGTTTTTTCCCCAGAAATAAAAAGTTTTTTTCAAAAAAATTCTGGCAACGCTGTTTGTAACACACTCACATACATACACATAGAAATAGAGAGAGAGACTGGGAGTAAGAGAGTGTTTCAAATGAAAAACTTACACCAGAAATTAAATTCTTATACGGGAGACGAATAATAACAAACACACAAAAAAGAAAACGAACCTCCCTATAGGCTAGAAAAACGACCAACACACACACACACATACAACACATACACATGATGTTGCAAAATTGTTTCAACATTGATGTTTACGTTACACAGTGTGTATTATTGTTTGTTTTTGTTTCATAAACAACAAAAATAACGGTAAAGGAAAGAAAAACAACGAGAGAAAAACACTGTGTAAAATGCCGCCAAATGTTACTCCTTGTTTTCAGGTTTTTGTTCTTGTTCTTGTTGTCGTGGCTCGTTATGTACGTGCTTTGAAAATAATTTCAAAGCTCAAAAGGTGAACAACAACAACAAAAACAAAATGTTAATGTTTGTTTTAAATGAAATCACAATTGCGGGGAGAGTGAAAATACGTGTACTTATGTACAGAAACAGTAACAGAGAGAGAAGATGCCTGGCTAAGGCTATGAATGCAGGGTTTGAGTTGAGGTATTTTGAAGCTTCGTAGCTCCTAAACGGTTGAACCGATTTAATTGCGGTTTATTGCATTCGAGAGAAAATTATCATGATCAGTGGTTATGGATTATTTCTGCTTGCTGAATAGCATTTTATAACCTTTTATATCAACTTTACTGGAATCCTTAGCGCTTAGAAATGAATGCAGCAGTATTTAGTGGAATTAAAACCATTTTTTAAATTTATAACTCGTAAAATTGATATTCAGCTAGCTGAATAGCTGTAGAATAGATATCAATATGAAAATAATATGAACAATTTACAAAATGTTTTATAATACTGTTATTCAGCTAGCTGAATAGTAGATTATTGCACTTTTTACATAATTCTTTACGTAAATATTGTATTTTATCGCCTTAAAATTTAATACAGCTAGTAAAATAACCATTCAGCTAGCTGAATTGCGGTAATATGGAAAATAATATGAATGTAATTTGAAAATGTTACAAATCTATTTTTCACTCTAGTATTCAGCTAGCTGAATAGTAATAATTTCCGTCTGGAGTTGCACAATGATAACTTTTGCTTCTTCTTAAACTGTAAAAAGTTGTATTCAGCTCATTGAATAGTAATAATACTTACTAAGGGTATCACAATTCTACCCAATTACTCTACAATTAATGTAAATTGATGGAAGCATGCTGTCTGCTCTATATGTTCCCTATTACAATTCCTTGCTGAATACAAGTCCCTTTATAAGCCTGTAATCCTTACATTTTCAATTTGCAAAAATTTACTTTGAAGCTGTCTCTAGAAAAGTAACTGAACTCCTCGTTTGTGTTCGTTTTTCTGTCCACTTGTCCCCTAAGCTGCCTTGAATTAATTGCAATAAAAAATATCCTGAGGCAAAACAGTGACGGGATTTTTTTCCTTCTTCATACTCCTTTTAAGGTAAAAGAAATAAGCCCACAGCATAAATGCTTACACTGTCAAACACACACACCTGTACATATGTATGTATATACAGAGTACACTTATACAAAGAAGGAATGTGAAAAAAAAATCTTAAAAATCCTTAACGCGACACCTTTGCATAGAGAAACAAGTAAAGTTCATTTCAATAGCATTTGAACATGCCGTTTTGATTGAGGTTTAGAGACACACTCTCTACTCACACTCTCACTCTCTGTTTGGCTCTTTGTCTTACGTTGCCTTTGTGTGGCTTACTGCGCCATTACTTTTAGCCAACAACACATCAAAGCATTTGCTGCTGATGAGCTGCGTCACTCAGCACTTAATGCAAGTCACGTTTGTGTATCAGAAAAAAAAGCGAAACAAAACAAAACACCGTTAGATTCACGAAGGGTTGTCGAGAGAATAACAGAGGGTTGTGTGCTGCAAAAACGGTTGAAACACACAAATGGAATGCTTAAACGTTAGGCTAACAACGTTAACAACGAGACAAAATAAATAAAGAAGGGAAATGAATTGCTTATTTAGCTTACCATACGAACCACGTTGTTTTACTTACGAACTAACCATTGTTGTTACAGCCTCTCTCATTTTCTAACACTGTCTGTGCGGACATTAATGTAGGCAAGTGTGGTTAAATTTGATTGTTTCGCACAAAAACAAAAGAGAGTGACAACGAAATGCGTACGTATACCCATACGTACGCTTGTTAACGAACATAAAACCATAATGTTTGCTGGGGTAAGATAAATTCTTTAGACATTTAGTCTACTCAGAACGTTAACTTATGCAATGTATGTGTTATGTATGTATGTGTTTGAGTGATGTTTTTTGAAACTATCATTAGTTTTTAATAAAACCAATATTGTTTTTGTGGCTGTATTAGTTAAAGAAAATCAACAGCTTCTTAAGAACATTATTATCATCATTAAGCGCACATCATTATCATACGTATACGTTTGCAATTTTTAAATCCTTTTAAATTAATTGCAAAAGGAAAGCCAACACAACACTACAAGATCTGATGTTTACTTTTCTACACACACATCGTATAAAAGAACAGAGAAGAGAGCATTACAGCTCGTATAACTTCGTATATGTTAAGGAGGTTGGGAGTAGCGAGTAGTTGAGTAAATAAAAGAGGTTTCTTGAGTATTGCTTGCAAGTACAGAGAAAACCGTTACAAAAGTTTCTTTTAACTTGTGGGTAAATATTGTTGGACTTGCATGTGAGTTGTTGTTGTTGCTGTTGCTGTAAATCAACAACAAATGAGAAGAGCGTACGCAATAAACATGGGCGCATTACAAAGCCAACGTAAGCACAAGCACTTAAGATGATGCCAGGATTTTATGGGTGTTGTAATGCTGTTTGTTGCTCTGTATTACGGTAAATATTAAGCATATCTACGTGGGTGAAGTAATAAGTTTTGCATGAAATGTGTATTTAAACATAAAATATGTTAAAACGTAAGATTTTTAAGCAAAAATTTATTGCTACTGCCTGCAATTTTTTTTTAAACAAACTGGGTTTAAAACAACTTTTGCTGTCATTTTTTTTTTTGTTTTTTTTTTGTATTCTTTGTTAACCGGCTTTATTCTCAGGAGTCATTAAAAAATAAAATAAAAATACCGTTAAAGATAAAGCCGACAGGACCAAAAAGCCGTTATAAAGGATGGAAAAAAATACAAAAGTAAACTTGAAATTCCAGCAAAAGGAATAATATATTATTTAAGTACACCCCACCACCCCTAGACAGTAATGCATCTTAACAAAAACAACAAAAAGAAAAACCGTTAAAAAAGAAAAGACAGTAATGCAAATAATAATGCAGAGTTAAAAGAGCGAGAAAGAGAGTGAGAGCGAGAGCATGGATGGTGTATAGGGACAAGCATAACTTTGATGATGAAAATGTGATTAAAAATAATGATAAATGAATACAATAACAACAACAGCAATAACAATAACAAAAGTAAAGAGAATATTTTTTATTTAACACGGGTACACAGAAAGGCCTTTAAGAAGCATTAGCTTTTTTTAATTCAAGAAAATTCATGGAAAATTTAAAATATCTTCCAGTTTACTTACAATCAATTATTTTAAAGTAACCGAATAATATTTTAAAGTAACCGATTAATATTTTAAAGTAACCGATTAATATTTTAAAGTAGCAGATTAATATTTTAAAGTAACCGATTAATATTTTCATATATTTTTTCTACTCTTTGTATAAAACCTTGTCCTTTCCGAATTGCTCTTCAATTTCTATACGATATGTTATTGACTTAAGTGCCATTGAACTGCGGTTTTTCATTGATTTTGTCTCTTAAAATCATTTTCAATTTTCTTTTGCTCACAATTTATTTGCTTTTAATCGTCGAAGAAAAAAAACCTGATAAAAAAAAAAACCCTTGAATTCATCAAATGCCTTTGAGAATAATCCTGCTTTTAACCAAGGAAATTTGGTTTAAACGGCAAAAAGAAAAACGTTAGACAGACTAAAGAAATTTCCTTAGAGACTTGCAAAGCCATATTGGATTGACTGTGTTCAAAAGGTTATTAAATTACAGGGAAGAGAAAGGAAACAAAAAGCAAGCGAAGAATGTCATCATTGTCTCTACAAATACCCTGAAATTAATTAGAATATTTCATTATACATATTTGTTGTAATAATTACGATTTTCTTCTCCCCTTCTTCAATTGTCATTTAACAAGATTTCCAAAGAATATTGAACGACTGATGCATGGCCGGACGGACGGTTAGAGAACGGTGGCAAATATTTACTAAAAAATTTCTTTTTTTACTTCTGGCCATCACATCATCATCAGCTTCATCTGATTTCGTTACGTTTTTCTGGGAAATTCTGATTCAAATGCAAACGTCAGTCAATATTTGTTTGAATTGCAGGCAGGCAGGCAGACTTGCTGTGTCTGTTTTTGTCTATTATTGTAACGAATGAATTTGTTAAAGTAATTAACGATTCAGAAATGAGGCAGTCAATTGCGAGTACTTTTGTATTTGTTTTGTTCTGTAAATAACACCTACACTTTCGACTTCCACAGCGTGGCGACGGAGGGAGAGGTCAGTGTCTAACAGATACTCTACGAAAGGTATTATGAGAAGCTTGGTGGGAAAAACAAAATGAAAATTTTCGTAAAGTAAACGAACTTTTTCTTAGTAAACGGTTACTTTTTTAATTCGAGTAACCGATTGCTTTTCAACCCTGGGTAACCGTTTATTTTTTTAGCCCGAGTAACCGCTTACCTTTTAACATTTTTTAATTTATTTCAATTAAAATATTTCTCTAAAAGTAACCGGTTACTTTTTTAGTTTAGTTTAATCAATATTATTAATTTTAAACTAACAAATAATTTATTTTATTTGTTTCAATTTAAAGCTTTCTTGTCAAAGTAACCGGTTACTTCTTCAACTTGAGTAACCTACTTTATCACAACAAGTAACCGTTTAGTTTTTGAAAAAAGGCCGAATTTAATTTTAAACTAATTTAAAAACGTTTTAATTTAAAATTTTCTTGCCAAAGTAATCGGTTACTCAAGTTCAAAAAGTAATCGGTTACTTAAAAAAAAAATATTGTTAAGTAGGCTGTTCCTTAGAAACTAAAATAAACGAATCTTGTAATTATTTGCTGCAAACATTTTTTTAATTCCCAAACAAACGTGATTTTAATGATTATATTGCAAATGTTGACTTAAAGTAACCGAATATTTACATACATACATATATGAAACGTAATCAAATATGTATATTTCATGTAAACATTTATTGTTTAAAAAGTTTACAGCATTTACAGATTTATAATAGAAACAGTGTTAAATATTCGTTTTGCTTTAACGCACTTTACAACATCTTTTTTTTGGATGAAGGATATAATTCCTGTTAAACAACAAGTCCGTTTCTTTGCAGTGTATTCTCAAGTCGTTTTATATTCATTCTCTCTTTTAATTTGCATTAGTGTTTGGCTCATTTCCCATTCTCATTTACATATGTACATTGAGTTATTCATTCCAACAACAACATTAACAATAACAATAATAACAAACAAATACAAAAAAACTTAAAATAACTTCCTAGTCAGTCATTCTATTTAAGTTATTTGTAACGTGGCATTTATAATTGAAAATAAAACATGCGTCTTTAGAAAACAACAACAACAACAACAATAAGAACAATAAATTCCCAGAATTTTTATTATACTCTTAACATAACACAATACACATTAACTACAGCTATAGACGAAGTAATAACATCACACACAATACGATGAAAACATAACGTGAGTTTACAAATTAACTCGTTGTTCTCTCTTATTTTGAAAATGTTTAGCATCCTAAAGCAATAAAAAATCAAACTCTAAAAACGAGAGACATGCTAACAAAACAAACAAATGTAAAAAAAAGAACAACAACAATAAAAATAATGTATTTTGTAAGAAATCAATCATTATAATAACAATCATAATCATAATAATGATCATTTAACATAATTATATATGATTGACGTGCACAGTGCAATGCAATTGATGTTGTTGCTGCTATGTACATACATACGTATGCTTTATTGTTGCCTAAACAAACATAAACACATGAACATGAAGTCAATACAGAGGCAGTGGAAAACGAAGAGAACAACAGTGAATGGATCCGAATATTGTATAGAAAATACGACAGGAGGCTTAAACAAGCAAAAATGATGGCTGTTTATACTAGTATTCGTTCTTTTCTTTTTCTTGATGTTGTTGTTGCCTTTGTTATTGTGTAAGGCTTTTCTTATAAGAAAATTGTATTTATTTTCCAGTCAATATAAAACTTGTGAATTTAAACAGTAAACACACTACTATACTCGATGAACAACAACAACACCAATAACAATAAAACAGTATAAGAAATAAAATATTTTATGCCCATGGAATATTAAGTGAAGGAAAAACAAAAATTTTTATTAATTTTATAGGCTCTATTATAAAGAAAGAGAAGCGAGTAATAAATACAAAACCAATGTAAGTAAATTTTTTCAATGCACTCTCTCTGTGTTAAGTTTTCGGTCTCTCTCCCTCTCTCTCTCTTATGGGCATAATACAATTACTATTCGTTACATTTGGTCAATTCACACAAGCCGTTGTATCGTCGTATTCATTGTATTGTTGGAAGAACATACAACAGTGTATGATTGTTGTTGATAATTTTCATATAAAAATCCGATACACTTATACACATTTTTTTCATATGTTTTTAAAAGTTGTATTTGTTTCGTGCTATCAAATTGTGTGAATGAAAAAAATGTGTATATGTTTTCATATGTTCTAAAAAGTTGTGTTGGTTTCGGGCAATCAAATTGTTTGAATGCCACGAAATACACAATACAGCATAGCATTGAGCGTTCACAAACAAACAAATGTATTCAATACAACATACACGATACAAAGTTGTGTGAATTGCCCAATTGTGTTGCTGCTGTTGATATCAGCTGCTGTGTGTGGTAATTATAATTAAAATCAGCATGTTTTTTCGTTTTTTTGCGTGAATTTATTTTGTTGTTTTTATATTTTTCTTAGTGTTATTGTATTACTCAGCGAGAGAGTAAAGAGCACAAAAAGCAAAAACCAGAAAGGACGAGTAAATAAATAGCACTAGTAGTGTTGGTTTTAATGTACTGGGTTGAGTTGTGTAAAATAGGAAGGAAAAGCATCGTAAATAAGTTTTTTTTTAATATATTTTTGAGCAGGAAAAAATCATAAAAAAAAATTATTTTAAAACTGAATAACGGAAAGGAAAATACTTAAAATAATTACTTTTATAATGTGTTTAATGTTTTGGCAACTGGAAAGCCTTAAAACAGAAAAAAAACATATGCCATAGCAAGCAAATAGCAATAATTAAATTGTTGCTTGAAAATTAAAAACAAACAAAAATACGGTTACTTTATAAAAAAAAAACCAGCTGCCTCGTTCAATTTTTGGTTTAATGTGGGTACTTGAAATAATAGTTTTTTTTTATAATTTGATAAACAACTCTCCAGTTGACTTGATTGATTGTTTAAATTGTTTCAATAAAATTTAACAACTTAATTACTTTTTAGATTGAAAAAAAGTACTTCATTTGCGTACTTAGTTCCTACACACGAAATTAGTAACCAAATAAAGTGTACACGAGTATACCACTTTAAAAATATTGAAGTATTCTGTAATTATTTGTAAAAACAAGTAACCGATTACTTTACATTTAATAAAAATAACCGCTTTATTTCTAGATTGCATGAAATCTGCATACAATTTACTTTCTCTCTCTCGCTCTCAATAACATTTACTGTTTAAAAGTCTGCTCAATGTGCTGTTAAAACCCAAAATCTTTTAATAAAGTCCTGTTAACGTAGCATTCTCTGTTTATTTTTACTCATACACTCGCTTTAACTGTCTCCAATTTACTTTTCAACACAGACAAACCTACACAGGCACAGACACAGTTTTTTTTGTTTGTTTTAGAACAACAACATACGAAACTTAAGTAGATTAGTTTTGGGTGTAATTGCTTATGCCAGGACACAGTCGTTACAGTCGTAATTTGAATGCAAATGTGTGTGTGTGTGTATGAGTAAAACTACAGTGTGTGTTAAAAGTACACTTTAGGCGTCTTAAAACCCACTTAAAAATTGGTACTAAAAATGTAAACTAAACGTTATGGCTGGCCATGTCTACATCAGGACAATTTTAAGTCTGTTGATGAAGATTTAAAGTCTGTTGAATGGAAATTTATGAAATGCAATGGAGACCATGGCTTTGGGGTATGTATTGTGTTGCCGTGTTGTATGTTTGTTTATCAAAATCAATAATTGAGGTTAAGCCTGGTACTTATGCAGAGGCCACAAGACAACCGAAAGTTGCATTAGTATGCTAAACAACATGAACATTTTTGTAAGACAATTTAAGTCTCTGTGCAGCAGCAGCAGGAGTCATAAAGTCAAATCAAGAAAAATTAAAATTGCAAGTCTATGACCATGATTACCTCTTTTTAAATCTTTTTGTTACAAGCTTACCTTCTATCTATCTTCTAAGTACTTATTATTGTTGTTGTTGGTTTTGTTAATATTTGTTTTGGATTTTATTGATTGGCAACATGATTGTTAAGCCAATAATTGGATTTTTTCCAATAATTTTATGTTGATGGCTGGGAAAGTTGATTGATTAAGAAAATTTTGAGAGCAGGCAAAGGGGTCATCATCATCGTCATGTTGTCATGACTGTGAAAACCGAAACCCTGCATTTAACCATCACCACCACCACCATGAGTTGTCTATGATGGTTGGATGGATCTGTTTTACAATTCCATTATTTTCTTTCCTCATCTTTTTCTGTGTTTATTTTTATTGGCAATTTTCCTTTTACGTGATTATTGTTGTTGTTGTATTATTATTTAATTTTTTTGCGCTTCAAGTTATCGTCTAACGATTATTTATTGACTGATAGGGATACGAATAAAGGCAATTTTATTGGAGAGAAAAAAATTTCAAAATGATTACTTATAGTATATAAAGAACTGGGCACCTCACGCGGAATGAAGACAGTTAAACCTTTCACCCACATTTTTGTCAAATCGTGAAAACCACGTTGGAACTTAATCTTGTAAACAATTTTTAATAAAAAAGAATAAGTAGAGCAATTAAGTTGTTTGATTTGTTTGAAATCTTTTAACAATTCATGTCGAAATGAATAGTTTTTTTACAGCCCATAATAATTATAATTCGCCTGCGAAAGAGTATTTCAACAAATAATTGTCATTGCTTTGCAGTAATCGATTATTTGCCAAGCGGTCACTTTAGGACGTCATATTTAATCACATGCAAATACAAGCGGTTATTATGACCATATCTTGTGCATTTAATTGTTCATTTAATTAAAAAGCAAGTTTTCTAAAACGAAAATATGCCTTAAAAGGCACCTCAAGCGATAATTTTATTAAAAACATTTTTTTGTCGTTTAATTGCAGGTTTAACGCGAGTAAAATCAATTAATTTCCACACAATTTGAATAAATTTATACGAAATCATAAAACACGATTTATTAAAAGCAATATTTATATGCTCATATGATCCAACAGAACATGCATATGCAACAAAAGCAAAAAACTTATTTTTGCTTTGTTTCCTTACACAGTCATTTAAAGACGGAAATTTTACTTTATCGGCCGCCATAAACCGTGCAGAAGCAGGCGCTTGTACATGGCTTACGTTTTTTTTGGTTTTCTTATTTGTAATGCTGTTGTTTTTTTTTTGCATATGCATTTGCATATATGCAAATATATGCTTGATAACATGCCACACTTTAAATTAAAAAAAACACCTTTTTTTTGTTCTAAGAACATACCTATGAATACATATGTACGTATATAAGTTACCTTACAAGCCTGTCTATAACAATGCAGAGCATATTACTTAAAAAAGCATCGAGGGTTGTTAAGAAAATTACAAAACACTCGGCTACAATGCTTTAAAGAGAAAATTACAATTTAGGGACTTATTTTTGCAAGACAAACGATTTCAGACGAACGTCTGTTTGTATGGAAAACACATGCAAAAACACAAATTTTTGTTGGTGTTTTTCATACCTATCTGAATATACCTATCGAACGTAACAAGATTTCATCTAAGGAAACTCATAGTGGTGATAACAGGACACTGGCCTCTGGGTGTTCATGCCAGGGGACTGGGCATACTTGATAATGACTTCTAAAAGAAGCTGCAACGATGAAGATGATTAGGCGACCACAGAACGCATCTTTTCTGTCATTATCCGGCACTTCGCAACCTACTGAGAAATAAAATTGTTGGACACCACAAATTTAGTGCCTAAACAAAGGAGATTTTAGGAAAATTCACGTCTTTTCATAAGATTCTCGCGATAGTTGAGAGATGCCAACCAGAAGCTGTAATTACATGACGTAATAGGCCCGGTAATAGTCAGTTTAACCTACCCGAACCTAAACTAATTGTATTAGGAATGTCAACACTTAACATCCTCTTTCAACTATCAAAACAATGTTTTAACTTCCGACTGAAAAAGTGAGCTGTGAACAGACACTCACCATAAAAAATAAAAAACAAATAGAGGGTATTCTTCAAGAGAAAAGAAAAACATAGCCTGCTATCTTTAAACCCGCAGAGCTTTATCCAAAATAAAAAGACTTTAATATTGTCTTCTAGCAAAGTAAAGCTTAAGCAAGCTATAGTGTTTGCCGTATGCAAATAATATTCCGCCAGAGATATTACATTTTAAAGTCATTTACCACGCATTTGTAATCGAACTTTAGCGAGTAACCAATGTAAACTGGGTCACAAACTTCAACAGGCTGTTCCTTTAAAGGTGCTATTAACAATATCAATAGGCTTTAAAAGCGTTTAAAAACCATAAAATCGATAATAAAATAAAAAGAAAAAAAGTAGCAGAAACTGACCCACTAACTTCATTAAAAAAAACAGGGTGCGTCATAAACTTTTGGCCATAAAACGTAACAGAAAACCACAAAAAGTTTTTCCATTTTTTTTGTTAAGGCTTTTACAACATGACAGTTCCTGGTTATTGAAAGAAAATTTTTTTTAAATTTGTAATAAACACGGGAGTTTAATAAAAAAAAAGGAATCAAGGGAAGTAACTACCATTACCAGTGATTAAAAAAAATTAAGATAATTTTGCCTGTTTTTGTTACAAAACTAACTGAAGGAACACTTTTAAACTCGAAAAACTTTAGTTTCTATAAATATTTCACTCTTTCTTAAAAAAGGTACTTTTTTCGTCCATGATACCTTAATGGTACTTTCTTAAAAGTTCAAAAAATTATGTTTTATTTTCAAATTTTATAATTTTTTAAGAAAAATTTATGAAAATACTATTTTTAGAACCTTCGTACTTTTCTCATCCCTGGTACTTTTTAAGGTATTTTTTGAAATGGTCACAAAATTATGTTTTATTTAGAAATTTTATACATTTTTTAAGAACAATTTATGAAAATGCCATTTTTAGAATCCTGGTACTTTTCTTATCCCCGGTACTATTTAAAGTACTTTTTGAAAAGATCATAAATCATTTATTTACAAATTTTATACATTTTTAAAGAAAAAAAAAAACGAACCTTGATACTTTTTTCACCTGTGGTAACTTTTAAGGTACCTTTCCGAAAGGATCAAAATATATTTTTATATGCTTCTATGGATATACATATATGTAAAGTATGAAAAATTCAACTTGTTTATTTTTTGGTACTTTTTCTTACCCTAGAAAAAAAGGTACATTTTGGGAAAATATTGAAACTAATAATTTAAGGTTATTAATTTACAATTATCCAACAATTCTTTGTTTAAAATCCCATAAAAATGTATTTCTTTTATTACTTTAGAACTACAAAACTAGAGCCCATACATATGTGGTCCAGTGTGAGTATATAACCCAACGATGTTTTTGTTTTTATTATTATGGCATGTCATTAAAACAATACCACACAATTTGTCAATAGACACACAAAATTTCCATTTTCTTGCCAATTTTTTTATTTGTTTGTTATTTTTTTTGCTGTTTTTATGTGTTTTCAACTCCATAAAATAGCAGACTATTAAATGAAATGGTGAAATGGTGGGAACGGGTTACGAAAAATCCACAAAAAAATCATTTTTTTCTGTGTTTTGTAACACAACAATATAATCGCCCATGTAGGGAATATACGAGTAATAAAAAAAATGTTTGCATGTATTTTTAGGATTTTTTTCAACTTTTCTTGAATCGCAACTTTTTAAAACACAGCAAAAAAGTGGAGGGGGAAAACTAAACCACAACATGGTAATAAAAATGGAATAGAAAAAAGGAAAAATAAAGAAAAAAAAAGTATTTCATAAACCATAATATGGAGACTGTGTTTATGATTTCTGCCAAAATGCCTACACTTTCAAACAACACTGTTCCCTAAAAATGCCTCGGCAACACATAAAGACAGTGATTTAAAAAGGAGAAACAAAAACAATCCCTATCTCTTGCTTTATACTGTGCGTGAGAAGGATTTGTTACACACAGTTGATCAGTGCCGTTAAATACTATCAACAGTATCACGCTCTTACAAAAACTAAACTCTTTCTCTCTTTGAATACGCGATTATTTGGGGCTTTCCTTGCAAGAGTTTACTGTTGTAATTCCAGGCACTCATAAAAGCAAAACGCAAGTACATATGTGTGTGTGAGTGCGTGTCTATGCTAGTCTAGTCAGACACCCACAACAAATGTCTCATAAATATCAACAACAACTGGCAGTTAAACTTCAAATATTTCTTAAAATATTTCCCTATTTTATATTTGTATGTGTGTATATGTGTAAATGTTTTTTCTCCCTCTCTTTTAAACACTCAATAAACACAGTGCGTAGCAGCCAGCCTAGAAGTAACACAGTGTATGTTGGTAAAGCAATGTATTTCGTTTGTTTTTAAGGGAGTACAAAAACACACACACACAGTTTCTCATGCTCCCATTTTGTTGTCTGCTCCCCCTCACGCTCTCTCTCTCTGTCACTCTCTTTCAGGGTGTTTGTTAAATACTTGAGTGAGTGGTGTTTATGTTATTTTTTGTTCAGAACTAGAAAATAAAACCAAACGTTACACTTTTTTCGATGTCATCTTTTTTTCGTACCACTTTTTTGTCGTTTTTCTCTCAATAAAGTCGGAAATATAACGGATTTTGAAGCATTTAAATATGGGGGAAGGTTAGACTAAAATAATTATTTAAAATTTAAACTTAAAAATTAGACATCAAAGAGCTTTATTTTTCATTAAAAGACGATACCACAGAGTTCCCAACAATTGCGCCTATCTTTCGGATCAATATGGAATAATTTGTATTTGGATTTGTAACTCCATATATAGAACGACCAACCCTCGCAACATTAAAAGACATCTGTCGAATTACAACGTCGTAGATATGATAATTGGCTGTTAGGAAAAAACCTATCAATGCTGATCTTTTAAATACAATTTTCCTAAGCAATGAAATGCATTTCTGACTGGGTAGCTACCAAAATTCTTGACTAAGTGGCTCGTAGACCACTGGACTGAATATGGAATCATTGGATCCGAAAAAATTACTCTTCGATGCACCATTTGACTCTGGAGTAACTATGATGGTGCCACGATACACACAATACGATCAATTTTAGCTTTATTGTATGAGAAAGAAAGAGTAACAAGACGTTTAGGAAACGCCAATTTGCCAGCAATTTCCTATTTAATGTCTTTACACTTTGTTATGCGGCCACCTTGTCCAGATAACAATAGAGCTTTTGAAATCCCACATTTGCCAAACTATCACAGAGATTGTTACCAAAATATGTGAAAAAGTGATGGAAAAATACCACAAAAGGTTTTAATGCCGCAACCAAACCAGAGGCATTCAATACCTTCAGAAAATGACACAGTTTCGTGTGGATTTTAGGCTGGTAGCGTTACCTGTTCATATTTCTTTGAGAACGATGTTGGCAAGGGTATCAATGTCAATGGCGATGAATGATTACCAAATTTTTTGGCCTGAAATGAATGATCTAGAAACCAACGGCATGTAGTTTCCATATTCTGCACAAACGATTTGAGGATATATGCTCACCTCTCGTGAAGCTGATGTGAACTGGACAGCGATATCATGCGCTTCTACACCCTTTAGACTTTTTCTGCAGGGGCTTTTAGGAGTCGCCGGTACATGCTAATAAGGCATAAACCACAGCGGACCTCAAAGCCAACATAACGCATGCCATCGCTCAAATTCACGTTAATTTATGCGTCAGAAGTAGTACTTATGCGCGGAAAATATATTTTTTTAATAAAAGAACACTTCTTTTAAATTTTTTTTAATGAAAAATTAAATTTTTTTTACAACAAAAGGTTTTCCTCTAAAATAATTCGCTTAAAAACCTTTATTTCTTGGCATTACTTCCCCTATTTTTAATGTTGATTACGGTTTTCATTTCGGTATGAGCATTTCTGTAGATGTGCTAGATGTATATACATATGTGTGTGAGTGCTATTTTATTATTATTATTATTGTTGCTGGCTGCTCTGCTCTGTATATATTAAACAACAAACAAGAATGATGACACTGAGACTATCATTTCTAAAACAGTTAAAGAGATTTTTATGGTCGTGTATGACGACGACAACGAGTATAACTCACTAATACAATGGGTAGGTTCTTGTATTTTTTTTTTTGTATTTGTTTAACTAGTGATTTATGGGATGTTTTCTACCCTACTACAGACTACAAGCAAAGCAAGCCAAATATTTTTTTCTATTGTCATTAACGGGCAAACACACACATACACACACCAGCCTACACGCACAGAAGAGCAGACATAAATAAACACACGCAAAGCAAATCAACAAACCAAAAAAAAACGAAGCTTTTATACTCATGCCGTTTTACGAAAAGCCATAGGCATGCCGATGTATACAAGTATGTGTGTGCCTGCTTTTATAAGCCTATTTTAAAGGGAGAAAAGGATTTATTTTGATTGTGTATTCTATAGGGAAACGAAAAGAGTGGGAGTAACGAAGAACCGACGTTACTATGAGAGAAAGGCAAGGCTGAGAGTAATGTTGTGATTTCGTTACATTTATTTTCGGGGTTTTGTTTTTTCCTTCTCGTACAACATGTTATATTTCGATAAATTATTATTGTTGGTGTTTTTTGGGGTTTAAATAAAATGTAAACAAACATATACATTTATATTCATGTATGTATGTATGTACGCACACATACTCTCTTTCTCTCTCAGAAAAATGATTTAGTATTGCGTAAATATTTGTTATTGTTTTTTATTTGCTTATAAATCTTATGAAAATTGTGAAAATTGATTTTTCATACCAAACTTCTGTACTCACACACACACACATACTAGTTTACTGTTTCACGCTCTTGTTGTTTATATTTCCTGTAGTAAATAAAGGGAGTATGAGTATTGTAAATAGAGTTTGTTGAGTAAAACAGTGTTGAAGAAGAAGGTTAATTTGAAACGTTATTTTCCTTTTTTTTTAATATAAAATGTAGTTGGTGGGAAGGGGGTGAAATTTAATTAAACATGTTGAAAACTTAATTATGTCATGTGATTAAGGGATGCCATTAATTTTTATAATTTTATTTAAAAAAAGGTTGTTTTAAACAATTTCAAATCGAACAAAAAGAAAAGAAAAAGAAAACAAACATAAGTTTGGTGAAGAGCGAGGTCGTAATCCTGACTAATGGATTGTAATGATGAATGAAATTATTTTTTCAGGAAAATTCTCAAATCGAAATCGATTACGTTCTGTGGCTCGTGTTGAAGCTACATGCAATTTAGATTAAAAAGTTGGTTATTCCAAGCGCTCTGAATTGACGGTAACGTTGCCATTTTCGAAAAAATACGGACCAATGACACCTCCAAACCGTAATGATTACCAAACAACTAATTAGAACGAATGAAATGGTGAAAAATATTCCTCATTGCAGAAGAAAGTTCAGTTCACAAAATCAGCATTGAAAACCTATCATACTAGCGCCCAATAATCAACAAATCTGCGACCTAGTGCATAGTCAGATGGCTTTAATTGTTGCATGTTGCAGTTTTAGAGGAAGTCCTTTTTTAAGTAGTTTTACGCATACTTCGGCTATGAATCAAGTGATCCTTATTCCCCAAAGACAAGCCATTTAATAAGTAAATAATACTTCAGATGCAATACATTTATAAGCTGATAACTTTGCCAAGGTATACCCCGTATTTCATCATCTCTCCTTTGAAAATTTTTTCTTTCCGTTGCGGCACATTTTCCATATAATCCTTGGATTTAACGGCCTCTTTATATAAAAATTTCAAAAGAATTTATTTGTTTTAAAGACTTTTTCTAATAAAATTTTTAATGAAAAAGAATTCAAATAAAATTTTAACGTAATAAGTCAGTTTTTCTTAGCTACGGATAGGGCCATTAAAAATTCAAGTACTTTTTATTAGTATTTAAGCGCGTTTGACATTGTGATTATTTATTTATATTTTCAAAAGATATTAATTTCATGAACTCATTCTTACTCATTTTGTTTTTCTTTTTCTAATTTTTGTTTTTATGGTTGGCCAACAAATGTTGTCTCTGTTAAGATGCGCATTCCTTGGAAATTTCATTTCGTTTTCAGTTGAAGCGTTAAATTAATCCCTTTTAACACTCATCATTATTTTGTTTTTCACAACTTTTCTGTTTATTTTCATGATAATTTTTTATATTTTTTTCAAAGAAGCACCTTTAATGACCGGTTGGCTTTAAATCGTATAAATAGGGAGCACCTTCACATAAGCAAGGCCTTGGGGGAAAATAAAGTAAACAATTGCCTTCAAATTGTTTACACAAAGCTTTTTAAAAAGGTAGTCTTTTGATGACAATACCCTTTTAATAGTTGGTACTTTTTTTTAACAATTAGTACTTTTTTGGTACTTTCTCTGCAATATATTAAAGTGAAAAAAATTAATTTCGCTGTTTGCTGCAATATACAAATTTTTGTTCAATTTTCTAAAGAGCGACAAAAAAGTACTTTTTGTAGATTTGGTACTTTTTGCCATTTTGATGATAAAAACATACTAAAAACCTACTCTCTTTTCATATTTCTACTATTTTTGGTTAGAAGTAATGTATTCTACAACTTTTTATTATTTTTGAATAAAGGGGAAATATAAAGTACTTTTTATATGTATTTTGGTACTTTTTATTTTAAAGTGAATTATTGTATTTGAACAATTTTATTTGTAATTTTGGTAGAAATAAAAGAAAAAAACATTTCTTTAAAACGGGAATGAAAAAGTGCTTTTAAGGCAAATTATATTCAAAAAAAATATTTCGTTACAGAATTTTAAATTAAAACTGATTTAAAAGACTTTTTTTGGTACTTTTTTTTGATGTTGATTCACATCTTTCTTTCTTAATATTTCTTTTTCTTTTTTATTTCTTTATAATTTAATCATTACGATTACGATTTGTTTATGGCGCCTTCAGCTTATTTGTCATTTTATTTCGTTATTAATTTTATGTCCAGTTTTTATGGACTCCCATAAAAAAGAATACACAAAATCTTGTCATGCGGGTTTAACAACCATTGTCTGTCTGTGTTTGGTGTATTTGATACGCCAGCAGTGGGAAGGTGTTTCTGTAGAAAACCAATCACATATAGAGGGGTTATCATTAAATATCATGATGAATATGGTAATGAAAGATTGAAAATTAATGCCAATAATTTGTTTGTTTAAATATTTAACGCAATAAAAAAATTTGTCAGACTTTATTAAAATTGAAATAAATTTTGAAATTTTTAAAAATTCTTTGTTTTTTAAATATATTTTCAACAATAATTTGCATTTAAATTAACATTTTAAGCAAAAATCAAAATTTAACATAAAAATTTTATATCTTGCCCAGTTAATAAAAACATTTGAAGTTTTTCAATTTTTATTTGAATTTATTGCTTAGCGTGGCTGGCTGGCCTCATTTGTTTGGGTTTTATTTTTCAAAAACTAATTTCTGTCACTTTAAAAAATCTCAAATAAAATTAAAACAGCCACTAAAAGAGGGGGGAAAGTACGTACCAAAATATTAATAAGATAAAAAACTATTTCATTAATTAAAATAAAATCCCTCACAACCTCAGAAAACTCACAAGCGTGTGAAGTCTTTACTCAGAGCAGTGCAAGCAATTCAAAATTGCATATTAGGGTGACCAGCTGACTTAAGTTTTTATATTTCGATGTAAGAAAACAAGTTTCATTATACAAATCGGTAAAAAAGAATGTTAAAAAGTTATAAAAAAAGTACCAAAATTTTTTCCCTATTTTACCAAAAAAGTACTTTTGATTTTTCCACCAATTACAAATCAGTTTTAAACTCATTTTCTTTTAACAAAAATGTTAAGAAAGTTACAAAAAAGTACCAAAATTTTCCCCTATTTCACCAAAAAGTACTTTTCATTTTTTCATCAATTACAACTCAGTTTTAATCTCTTTTTTTCTTTACAAAAACTTCAAGAAGGTTACAAAAAAGTACCAAAATTTCCCCCTATTTTATCAAGAAGTACTTTTTATTTTGGTACCAATTACAACTCAGATTTAAAGTTTTTTTTTTTTAATAAATGCATTCAAAAAGTCACAAAATATTAACCTATATTGCCAAAACAAAAAGTACTTTTTATTGTAGCACCGATTTTAACTACGTTTTTAATTTTTTTCTTCATTGAAAAATACTAAAAGCTCTACTGAAAAGTGTTATGGCCACTCTATTTAATTCATTTTGTATGCTGGTTTAGAAGCCACTGGACAAAACCATTGCGGAGAGGCAGATAAGGGACGACACATGGACAATGGCATTCATTATATGCACTTGCCAGTGCAAAAAAAGAAAGAAAAATAAACGGGACAAAAACTATGGCGAGTTGGGTCACCTAAACAGCACAGGGATAACAAAGAGTCCACTCTCTACTCCCTCTTCTCTCAATTTCTAGCTAAAAAAAAAATACGACGAAGAGGAGCATTAAAAAAGATAGACAGACAGAGACATAAAAGCAAATTGCAAATAAAGGAAGTTTACCCTGAACAAACTCGACAAAAAACAGGACCCAAAAAAAGTACCAAACAAAAAAAATTGTTGCAGGATAGGACAGAAGAAAAAAAAAACAGAGAAACTGCACAGCAGCATAAAATTAGAGGATGCTGCATGGCTGGCTGCTGGGGCCATGGTAATGCATGGGATGACAATAAATTTTAAGTAAATTTTGTTGGTTTTTTTTCTTTCGCTTTGTCTTGTTGTTGTTGCTGTTGGTAATGCCACACACACACACATACATATAGCAAAAAAGTTTTTATTTCAAACAGAAAATTAATAGAGAAACTAAAGTGTGTTTGTGTGTGTAAGAGAGAACGGGAGGGAGAAGAGGGGAGCGGGAGTATTTAATAAAAGTGGTGTGAAATTTAGTTGACGGAAACTACACCAAAAAAAGAAGAGAGAGAGAGAGGCAAAAACAAAAAAAGAAAATCTTGCTCTTCAAACAAATATTGTGCGAGCTGAACATTGAGTTTAAATGGATTGGGAATTGAATATTTAATGAGATTGGCAATATAGCGGCTTTCCGTTTTTTGAATAACGTTTTCTGTTTTCTTTGCTCGATTCAAAATTAATTTTGAATATCGGAAGTGATTCAATGAAGTGTCAAGTAAAAGCAAATAACTATTAAAAACGAATGAATATAAAGGTCTCCATCTGCTTTAATGGAAGGACAGAGAGTAGCCAGTTGTGGGTAACATATAACGTCTTAGAGAGAGAATCAAAGTGCACAGGTGACAGGGACATAGCTTACTACTTGCCGATACTGCCGCTGACTATTTGCATACCGCGTTTATCAATTGATCTCCATAAGCAAAAATTCTATAAATTTTGCTGGCAATTTTTGGAAAAATATTAAAATTCCAGTAGAAATACAGTGAAACAGTGACTTATAAAAGTGTGGTTACAAAGTCCAGGTATACACATACAGCTCCACAGCTTTCACTACGCACTCTGCTTAGTACTGTATTAGAAGTAAATCAATTATAAATTCTCTTTATTTATTTAGGCTTTAACCTTCATCCCTTTTACCTCACCACCCTCTCGCACCTTCTGCAGCAAAGAATATTAAAAACTTTTGTCCATTATTTCCTTAAGAACTGATTACAAAAATATGGGAAACGAAAGTTTTATTTTTTTTTTGAGCGAAAAGAATTCCAAAAGAATTATTATCTCCACAACCAAAATAACGGTAAAGTTGATGGGGGTATTGGTGTTGAGGGTGGTGGTGTAACAATATGGGACACAGACGCCATATTGTATTTTATAAACAAACTAAAAAAAAAAGGAGAGAAACAAAAAGTAGATCCAACACTTCCTTACTGCCCTCCCCCCCTCACAGCAGGGTAATAAATTATTGTTGTTTCTGAGCAATAAATCATATTTTGTCTTATTGTGGTTGTGGATTTGTTGCTTTTGTTGTGGTTGTATTTGTTATTGTAGTTGTAATATTTGTTGTTTTAAGTAACGGTTAACCACTTGATATTTTTTGCCATGTTGTTTTTGGCCACTTGAAATCGTGTTTGTTGTTAATTCCCACTTTGGTATTTAAAAACAATCAAAGTATAGGCAATCCTGTCTTTCTCTCTCACTCTTATCATACATACAGTGCGTATAAGAATTATACGAACGGTGGGATTTTTAGATTAAAAAAAATTAAGTTTTCTAACGTGAAATGGAATTAAATGAAGAAAATTTAGAAAAGTAGATGTCGGAAGGACACACTTAATTCCATAGGGCCCATTGGAGAACTTCCATTCTTCCTTTACTCCCCAGTTGTAGAGCCACTTGGTGCTTCTTATGAAGCGACTCATCACATAATTCTTTGACATAATCCCGGGAATGTTTCCAGTAGATGAACAACACACTACCAACTAGACTTCGGGGTAACTGCTGATTATGGTTATCCATCCCTGGCTTAGTTTGCTCTTTGTTATACAATAATTTTCTTAAAGTTTTAATTTTTTTTCTGCTTCATTTAAATCTTTCAATGTGTGTACACAAATAGAAAAAAAAATACATACGATTTATTTTAGGGCCCCTTAAAAATTATATGAGGCTTCATATTACCCTAAGCTTTAGCTTTTGTTTTTTTTCTGGTGCTGCTGCAATATGAGAATTTTTGCTAGAATTTGTGATTTTTTTTCTTTTTTTTCGTTTGAGTTTTTACAACACAAACGTGACTTCCTTTCAGAAATTTTATTTTAAATATTTTTTTCCTTTGTTTTTTTTATTAATAAATTGCAACAACACTATTTTGCTGCAATAGTTCGTTCTATGATGACTAATTTATGAAATGCAATGAAAAAAATTGTGTTGTTTTTTGAAAAGCAAACAATGGCGTTGGTTTACAGCTTTCGAAACAGAAATTCAATGTTCTTGGAAATATTTAAAGATTAAATAGAGATTTAGATTTAATGGAAATATTTTACATTAAAATTAAGAAGAAATCGTGCTTTAAAACGGGGTTCTAAAATGTTAAGGCGTTACAAAGTGCCTCTGCACTTCATTTTTGTAAAATGGGAACCGATATTGTGTTGTTCTATTGAAAATTTGTCAATGAGATGAGTTTTCCAACGAAAATTTGTCAATAACTTAAATTTTCTGCAGTAAATTTGGCAATAATTTGCATTTTCTACACCAAATTTGTCAATTAATTGCATTTTTTGTAGTAAATTTGTCATACAAATGCATTTTCTACAGTAAATTTGTCAATGACTTGCATTTTCTGCAGTAAACTAAAACTTTTAGATTAGTATTCCGGAACTTGGTTAGTCTCACAAGCTAAAAAGGTCTTCTATAGAACGCATCCACACACGCACCCAATAATAATCCTTCTTTTCAGCAAGAATCAAACTAAAACTCGTATAAAAATAACTCAAAAATATTTAAGCAATTGAGGGTTTATCAACTGAATTCTCAATCGCCTGCAATCACTTGTCTTAGGGCCTGTTTCTGTAAGACAAATGATTTCAGACGAACGTCTGTTTATTTGGAAAACACAAACTCTCTCTCCCTCTTTCTCTACCTTAATCACTATAATCCTCATCATCATCATCATTATCATTAAATAATTAACAAATAAATTATAAATCAATTGATTTGTTTCACAAATTTCATGCTTGTTTAAATACAATTAAAAACAACAACAACAACAACAACAACCGCTATAAAAAGCACTGTTTATTGTATGTGTGTTAATTAAATGACGCCATATTTAAACAGCAATCTCTTCATTATTATTGTTATCGTTACTGTATATTGTATTGGTATCATCACGCATTTATCTCAATGAGGAGAATACAATAAACTAACGGAATGATTAACACTCGACTGTAAAGTAATACAATAATAAAAACATGCATACATATTTTTAGTTTCTTCTTCTTCTTATAACGAAAGTAAACGATGCAAGCACGATACACGTGCATTGAAATTGTTGATGGTGATTTCTTTATCACTCTCATAATAAAACCCGGATACAAAACAAAACAACATAGTGTGAGTGTGTGTGTGTGTACCAGTAGTTATTCGGGGAATTGAATTTTGATAAGCAATTGCCATTAAGGCAAGATTACATAGTACAACAGAGTAGTTTAAAAGTAAAACTAACATTGTATTGGTGAGTAATACACGTTTGGCCAATTCACACGACTTTGTATCATGTATGTTGTATTGAATACACTTGGATGTTTGTGAACGCTGAATGCTATGCTGTATTGTGTATTTCGTGTTCCAAATGTCTTCTTCTTATTCTTCTCCATAATTTTTGGCATTCAAACAATTTGATAGCACGAAACCAACAGAACTTTTTAAAAACATATGAAAATGTGTATAAGTGTATCAGAGTATTATCAACAACAAGCATTCACTGTTGTATATTCGTCCAACAATACACTAAATACAACGATACAACTGCTTGTGTGAATAGACCAATTGTGAGACGAGTATAAAGAATTCTAAGTTAATGAAGGCACATAATACGTTTGCGATTAAAATGCAAACTCTCCATAGAGTAGTACTCATGATCTTACTATTACAAGAAATTTTTATGCATTTTGCGAACAACAGTAATCGTCGAGTGAAATGGAGTGTAATATATCTGTGTGAGTGTAGTCCTCTCTTCATTATCGTGCTATCCACGTAACATAAGGATACTTGCATAGAATTGTTTTTAGTTTTAGTCTCTCAGACTTGTTTTTTTGTATATCAAAGTATTTTCGCTTGTAGATGTATGTGTAATGGTGGGATTAACCAAAAAAATATTAAATTTTTTTTGAAAATTAACTGAAAAAAAGCAGTTAATTAAACATGAGTACTTTGCAGGTGATTGTGGTTATATAAACAACCAGGATTGTAAAGAAATTTGAAGAGACTGCAAGAGTTGCTGATGAGTTAAGGCCTATGCATCATCGCAAGGTACTCACTGCCTAAAATATCGGTTCTGTTACAGAAAGTGTGACAGTGTGTAATCTGGATTTGACAATTCCATGACGTTTCCAGCAATTATGCCGGTAATACGGCTTATTATAACGTATTTTGCATTTAAATTCGCTCTTCCGCCTAAGCAAATTTCAAATCATGTTTCAATTAAAGCCGGCTATCCGGTCGCAGTTGAATTCAACTTTGAAGCTCATTTCACACTCGTTAGGTTACATCAACAAACAAAATTCGTATATGGAATTGTACTTGGAGCACAGAGAACCCAGAAATGATTGCAGAAATGCGATTACATCAGGGAAAAAGTATCTGTTTGCTACGATTTTGGAGGCAATTGGGCCGTATTTTTTAGAAAATGTTGCTGGAAAAAGCATTAATGTCAATTGAGAACACCATACTCGTATGGTAACTGATTTTTAATGGCCTGCAATTAATGGTTATAAACTGCAAGGCATGTGGACGTATGAGTTTTATGACTTTATATGACGGTTTTGTTTAATTGCAATTATTGTTTATAAACTGCAAGGCATGTGAAAGTGTGATATAAGTTTTATGACTGTTTATACGACGATTTTGTTTAATTGCAAAAAAAAATATTTCTAAATAAATTGCAAAAAAATGTTGCAATAAATTTAAAATAATTCTTTTCGCTTTTTTATGGCTTCGCAGCAATATTTGCATAAATCATGATTTCTGTTAGGCATATAATCCAATTATTTTATTTCAAAAACTAATTTTTTATTGATAGAGACAAAAAATAATTCTTAAATGGATTAAAATTTAAATAAATTAAATAATTTTAATTTTTTGTAAAATTAAATTTACATTCTATAAATAAAATTAAAATTAAACGAAAATGGTTAAAAAAAATAAATAAAATTTATTTAAACAAAATATTTGTTTAATGAAGAAATATTGATAGTCCGCCTAAAAGCTGGCATCAAAAAATACTTTTTTAACATGTAAACAGATGAGAAAAAGTGAAGAAATGCGGACAAAATCGCTATGTTAACAGGCAAGTGGAAACTGCAAATATATTACCATATATTCACACTATTCTAGAGAAGACTCATGAAAACAGAAGTCGATACGTACTATAAGACAGCATTCGATAGCCCTATAAGAACGCGAGCCATGAGAACGCCGAGCGTAATTACTTCTGAGAAACAGCAGAGCGCTACAGCGCCATACTCAATGACTTTATTCTACCTTCACTGGACGAAAGGAGATTGAAAGGTATGTGGTTGCAAACGAACAGAATTTTGAAGGCAAAATTTTTTTTCCAAACTTTTAATTTTTTTTTCTTTAATTTAGAATAAGAAATTCACATATTAAGAGGGGAACTTACCTAATGTTCTTATACCGTTAACCTAAAATTAGAAAAGAAACAAACAGTTATTCATATTGCATAAAGAATTGAATTCAAAATATTTTTTTAGAAGAAATTTTTGAAAAAAATTGTTTTTTTTTTTAATTTAAGCTCCCAATGATTGAAGTCATATTGTAACAAATTTAGCCATTAAATGTTAATAATTAATTAAACAAATTAATAAAATTTTCAACACTTTCCCCATACTTCAAATGAAAATATTTCTTCTTATTGCGCTGCGGTACCGCATCGCATCGCCTACAAGAAAATCAAATAAAATCCCGATGATAATTTAACACACTGAGAATAAAATATTTCTCATACCATCAGTTGATTTATCAAAGCATTTCTAACACACACACACACACAGTGAAAGAAAGGAAGAAAGCGGGGGGAAGGGAGGAATAAATGTTAAATGATTTTTATCAATCATCTCCTCCATTACCCTTTACTAAGGAAAAGCAAGAAAAGCATAGCAGGAGGGGCTACAGCATTGGTGGCATAGAAAAACCTGATTAAGAGCTGATAAATCAATTGTGCTTCAGAAATCAAAGAACAAGTCAAACGTTAAATGAAGTGTAAACTGATGATGATGATGATGATGATTTTTTTTCTTCATTCTTTCTTTCTTCGCATTTTTTCTCTTCTCAATTTGAATTAAAAACTGAAAACTTATTGAATATTTCGAGAGAGAAAAAAAAGCGTAAAAAGGCGAAAAAAGAAAAAACTTTATTTCGTATTAAAACGTTAGAAAATGTTTAAACTTTAATCATAACAATTCTAAAGGAAAATAGAAATAATTTTTTACCATAAAAAAAAATAAAAGAAAACTAATATCGGAAAAAATCAAATAAAATAATGTGTACACCACCAGGCGCCAGTGTCAATAAAATTGTAAATAAAAATTCCTCAAGAGAAATAGGAAAAAAATCTTTCATCAACTTCATGGGATGCCAGTTTTTTGACGCAATTTAAACAGAATAAAATTAATTTTTTTTGTTAGTAACAAAATTATACTCGAATAAAATTATTTTTTAGGGAAAACAGAATAAAATGTAGGAAATACATTTTCGGAGTATACATGTTTTTCAAATACAAGGTCGAAAGAGGAAAA
Source organism: Sarcophaga rosellei (assembly GCA_930367235.1). Classification (NCBI taxonomy): domain Eukaryota; kingdom Metazoa; phylum Arthropoda; class Insecta; order Diptera; family Sarcophagidae; genus Sarcophaga; species Sarcophaga rosellei. The sequence goes on along the minus strand of OV884020.1, from coordinate 3,743,940 downwards.
AAACGGTATTTTTGAGCAAAATTTTGAGCGAAAAACATTTCGGAGTAAAATTTGTACGAAAAATCTTTTCGGAATAAAATTTTGTAATACAAAAACAAAGAAAAATATAGAAAATAAGTTTTCAGAGTACAAATATATTTCAAAAATAAGGTAGAAACATAATAAATTATATTTCGTTTCACAGTATTGTGAGAAAATAATTTTCGGAGTAAAATTTTGAACGAAAAATAAATTTCGGAGTGAAAAATTGCATGAAACAAATATATAAAAATTATAATTTTAAATGAAAGTAATTTTCTAAAGCAAAGATTTGCACTGAAAACATTTCGGAATAAAAATTTTGACGGAAAAGAATTTTCGGAGTAAAATTTATACAAAAAGTTTCAGAATAAAATTTAAGTTGAAAATACATATATTTCTGTTCTATTATTTTTAATAAAAACAAGAATTCAAAGTAAATTTCGGAGTAAAATTTTTAATAAAAAATATTTCGGAGTAAAATTTTGAATGAAAACAATTTTTAAAGTAACGATCTGCATTTAAAACATTTCTGAATTACAATTTTGATGGAAAAGAATTTTCGGAGTAAAAGTTTATACAAAAAAGTTTCGGAATAAAATTTTGATTGAAAATATATCTCTCAGAGAAACTGTGGCGGTGTTGTATGCCTTATATAAAGGCATTAAAAAGTCTTTTAAGACAGAGAGCCTTTAATGAAAGACCTTATATTTTAAGCTAAAAACTTATAAAATAGTTTTCGAATTAATTTTTTAATTACAAAACTGTTGAATTAATACTTGATGAAGATTTATTAATTTATTTACACGTTTGCTGCCATTAAACTGTCGCTTTAAATATGTTTTTATTGACGTGTTTTATTTACCAAAAATTCTTATTATTTACGATTTCATTTAGTAATTTATTTTATTGGATTTTAATTTTATTACACAAAGAAATTTGTCAAACATTTTTATTTTCTAATTTGTCAAACTTTTCTAAATACATACACACCGAAAACGAAAAAAAACTTTACGACCCATAACATGACCCCTTTTTTAGCGCCTAAATACTTGGAAAATGTGAATATGTAGTTTGTTGCTATTGTTGTTTCTGTATTTGTTGCTATTAAAATAAACTGTCGTAATTTGAGAGTTTTATGTGTAGTTTGACTAATTTTCTTGCATTGGTTGCCTTGTGTTTTTTTTTCGTAGATAATTACGAAAAAACAAGACAGAAATCCCCAAGATTTCTTTGGCTTAAGCGAATAGCATATGAAAACCTACTGTCTATACATGCACACACCCACACACGAAGAAATGTAAACAAAACTTACATATATGAGAAGAAAACGTTGGAAAAGAGAGTGTGAGCGAGAGCGAGAAGTGGGAGTACACTCGCGTAACAGCATTTAATTTTAAATGTTTTTCGTATTTATTTGTTTGCTTTACCCCATAGCATATGCAATATTTATATTTGCTCTCTCTGTGTGTATTGTTCTCTCTCTCTCTCTCTTACTAGCTCTCTTGCTGTAGCTGTCGTATTTGTTTTGTTTTAATGAAAACATTTGAAAACATCGTTTAATTTAGTTCGTTTTTTTAGTTTCTTAAATAAACAATAACGGCAATAGCAACAACATGTTTATATTATATGTATGTATTTGGAGTTGTTGTAGCAAAAGAAACTATAAAATTGTGAGTTTTCTGTTGTTGTTGTTTTCCGTATGCATTTTTATTTTATTGACACAGCCATTAAGCTGTCATTAAACGGCATTAACACAACGCAGTAAAATGATGAATAATTCCCCGAATTTTGTATGAAAATTTCATGAATGAAGATGATACAGTGGGTAAGAAAAAACAAAGAAAAAAAATCTAAAGAAACTTAAAGAGTCATAAAACAATTTTAGGCAATAAAAATAAGAAATAAAAAGAAAATTCCCAAAATAATTCAAAACAAACACTGCGGCGAGTATAGTCTTCTGCTGGCAGAAGTTAAAAAAAAGAAGGATAAGAACGATAATGATACTCAAAGTAAATTCCAATATTCTAAACAAGAATAAAACAATTTATTCACAGGCTATGAAACACTATAGCAAACAAATGTCAGTACTAATCAGAGAAAAAATTCAAGCCTTTTAATAGAATCTTGAGATTTTCACGCATTTATTTTCAAACAGAAATAAATCCAAGCCACTGTACAGGGGATACAAACCACTCAGACTAGGGTGTTCTGAGTTCCACAATTTAATTCATGATTAGACCTACAACGCCATGAACTTCTTACTTAAGTGGTCATTACAACCCTTTTAGTCAAGATTACAACCTAGCTTCTCACAACACCAATGATGACTTTGCTAACTTTATCCATGAGTTACGGGTCAAAGAGTTTAAACTTAACTTCAAACAACAGATTTTTGAAAAATTTTTCATGCTAATTTTGTTTAACTGCGTTAAATGCGTAGCTAAGGTACTAACTATCAAGATCTGTTAAGCTGAACTTTAACCAGCTAGTTTCTAGGACAGTGCCTCATGTGGTATCACATCTGGCTACTATGTGTGCTCAATTCAGCTGACAGCCTCCTTTTTCCTGTCCTGGCAATATTTTCTAAATTTTTCTTACGTCCTCTAGCGCAGAAAAGTGTATACAGCAATTAATTAGTGTTATTTTATATCGAAAAATAATAATAAAGAGCCTACTTTTAGGGGATTTTTTTGTTCCTAAATCTTTAATTGTATAATTAATTGGTGTAAGCTTAATTAGTTGATATGGCTGCTTAGATTACTTAAGACCACCCTCCTAGCTGCCTTAAAGTAGGCAATAAGTTTTTCTCTAAGGGATATGAATTAGTTTAGATTAATTACCTAAATGTATGATATACTTTATACGTACAAAAACAAAAAAACCAATTTATGCAACACGACATTAATAGGAAAATTTAATAAAATGAGAGAGAAAGAGAGAGCATTCCTCTCTTTCGCTCTCTTACACAATTACTAAAAGCAATTTATAAAATTTCTTATTTTTCCAACACGAGAGGGAAAATGGTAAAAGGATGTCAAACAGAGAGTAAGGGTGGTAGTTTCGAATATTTGTATGCGTTAGAATGTGTGTGTGTTGTATCTGAGGGTATATTTCCCCATTTGGCTGGCATCTAATGTGTCTAATTTTTCCTTGTCAAAAATGTCATTAATCTTCCAAACTGTATAGCGTGTGTTTTGCGGCTCAAGGTAGACATTTGCTGAAGAGCAGTAGCAAGCAAAGTGGTTGATGGTGGTGGAGATGGTGGTAGTGGCCAAATGGGGCCAAAATAATACATTTTATGATTATAAAAGGGGACTCTCCTCCCTCCTCTCTCTCTTTCTCTTTCTATAAAAAATGGAGAACAAAAAAACGAAATTGAAAACGTTTTTTTTTACTTCTCTATCCATCCTGATGGTGCGTGTTGTTGTTAAATAATGTTACAAATAGCGGAGAGAAATTGTTTTATGGCAACAACCATTAATGTTTTAAGGCTCTAAAACAACCACAACAACAACGTAACAGCCACAGATTTGCCATAAAATACAATCAAAATGAAATAAAATTCATCATCATAGTCTTGACGGTGCTTTCATACAATAGCCGCCCAAATTGTATACGCTAAATAAGGATTTCAGGTCACCCTGTATACTGTACGGTAATAAAACAAAAAATTCTCTTTTTATAGGCATTTAGAAAAACATTTCCTTTTTTTGCTGAAGGTGTCCTTGAACATGATGTTTTTGTCACCAGCTATGTACGTAGTACCACCATAACAATAGTAAAAAAGTAAATAAAATTGCCATAAAATCCTCCCACCCTAAGGGTACAGCTCCTAAATAATAAAAGCCCCTCGAATTTAATTGAATTTTAATTAAAACTGCCAACAAAAGTAAATCTAAAGTAAATATTTGCACAAAAACTTGTAGGTTCATAAATAATTGAAAATAAAATATGAAGCATGCTTTTAGGTGACATAGAAAATGTTTCAAAGAAGTGAGAAAGGAAAAAATGAAAAAGAAAAGCAATTATAAAATGAAATTAAATTTCAAAAATTGCTGTAATACAATTTTAAAAAGATAATTATTGCTTAAGAACTTTAACACAATTTTAAGGCATACTTTTGGGAGCTGTATTTTAGTAAAAATAACTCTGACAAAAACTCTGAGAGAAAAATAAGATGTCGTTCGGACCGGCGTTTATCCATTAAATTAACACACACAGCGTGATTGGTGTGAGAATTTAGGTCGTAATACTGACTAAATGGTTGTAATGACCAATTACGTAAGTAGTAATGGTGGAATTTGTATTTTACAAATAATTTAATGTATATTTTTAAGAGCATATTAATTCTAATGTATTTGAACATTTGAGGTATACTTTTAGGAGTCTAGCTTGTAGGCAATAAACAGTACGACATAATGTGCTGGGCATGTACTTATTAAGTGAAGGACAGTCTTCAGTTCTTCAATACCATTTACCGTTATTTATTGATTTAACACTTTCCTATGGCATACTTTAGGGCGCCTAAATAATAAAATAAATTCCATTTTGCTAAACTTATAGTGCTTTCCGGCTATTTGCAAGAAATATTTTCTTTTTTAATGCTTCAGGCTACTCATAACTCTATTAAACCAATTAATATTTGGACATAATTTATAGCGTACACCCCTCGTATAACATTTTATAATTAAAAGGGGTGGTATTTTGTTTGGTGCTCGTGCTGTTGCTGTTTTACTGGTGGTATTGATTTTCTTTTGCCAACAACGGTCTCTTGTCTGTGTGTGTCTCTTTAATCACAGTCATTTATTATTGAAATTTAAATTTGTTAGAGCTTGTGCAACGGCGGCTTGTGCTTTGGGAATTTATAATTTTTTATTCTACAGTTTTCTTTCCTGTTGCTGTTTTCATTTTCTGAACCAAACTGTATTAAGCAGCCAGGCCTTGGTGTGTTAGTTTGCTTCGGTAATTGGCTTTGAAGATTATTAATGATACAATTTTAATATTTTTGTTGTTGTTCTTGTTGTTGTAATCTGCAGTAATTTGCATAAATTATAATTTATTTTAACATTTTTCGTTAACAACTGCCTGCCTACCTGCTGTTGCCATTAAATGTTGTCTAAAAACGTTTTAGATTTTTTTGTATCGTTAATAATTAATATTTAAATTAAATCTGTAGGTAAATACAATATTTATTAGAAGCAGAGCACGTTTTAGTATTAATATAACCATAAATTTTTAACGATTACTTGATTGCTTCCTAAAAGTATGCAAAAAATAATTTAATGAACGCTTAGTTGACTATGTAACAGTTTTTATTGTAAATAATTATTAGTGCTGAAGGAAATTATTATGGAATGTTATAAACTGTTCAGTTATAAATATTATGCTTTAAAAGAATCAATAACATAATTACGCGCCTAAAAGTATGCTTTAAAATTATTAAAAGCAGAACATAAAATAATGCATTATTCCTAGATATGTATAAAGCGAATAATTTGAGTTCACGTGGATAACAGAGAAACTCATAAATCAACTTGTATACCTCTAAACCAAATTCATAAGTACATAAACAGCAAATAGCCCAGTCGAAGATGCCCAAATACGACAATAGTGGATCAAATATTGGACGAAAATGGCGATGTGACTTAGAAGGTGATCGAGTGAGATGTGAAAAGAGGAAACACAGAGATGCACAGGGAACCTGTTGAATTTATATGCTCTATGTAGGATTGTGTAGGACTTACTATTATAATCCTGAAGCAAAATTTTTAGGAACAAAACTAATGGGTAAAAAAAGTTTGTGAAAAGTATTCGGAACATAAGTTTCCTATATAAAAAGTACTGTGAAGCCATTTTCTCTACATAAAAATCGCTGTGAAACCAATTTCTCTATAGAAAAACTGCTATGAAAAAGTGCTACAAAGGTTTTTTTTAAATAAACTTTGTTGTTCTTTAAGAATTTAAATTAAAAATTCTTCTCGCTAAAAAATTTTTCCTTTATGAAAACATCTCTTGGGAAATTTCTTGCTAAAAAGAATTTTTATTTTCGACTCTGTGAAAATTAATAAATTCTGTAGGGAAACATATAAACCATTGCCTACTTACAGGCAATTTTTTTAAAGTAAATTTTTTCAATAACTCAATATCATGCCACAGCAATTACAACAACAACAACAATAACAAAAAGAAGTTAAAATAAAAAAACATTCAATAAAGTTGCCATAAATCTTTGTAAACAATCATAAGAGCGGGAAGAATGCAGAAAAAACATCTCATTTATGAGAATATTTGTCATGCAACAGTAGTGGTAGAGAGAAAAAGAAAAAAACGAAACGAAACGAACAGTGTTTCACAAACAATATGTTGTATTGGCTACTGTTGCATTAAAACAGCTGTTGCCCAGGCAGTGAAGCCTTTAAAGAAAATGGCCACACATTCACAAAATAACACAGCAACACACACAACACAACGTTAGTCGAGAACGAGAGACAAGAAAGATTTATATGCCAGTTAAACAAAATAACAATGATGTATTAACAGTTGCTCTCAATTTCTTGCTCTCTCGCTCTCTCACTCTCTGTGTCCTGATTATATGCATGCCAACATACTGGTCCTAGAGACGACATGCAAAATAGCAGAACTAATCTAAAAAATACAGCAACAACAACAATAACAATAGCATTTGAAAAAACATCACATGTTTGGAGAAAATTCATCTAAATTGTAGACTTATATGTGTACATTTGTGCCTGTGTGCGTGTGTAAATAAATTCTAGACACATTTTGAGAAGAAAAAAACTCCATCAAGCAAGAGGGGAGTACACAGCAAAAGAGTAAAACACAACATTTAACATTTTTTGATAATGACACACACATCCATATCATAACGTACGTGCTATCATAATCGCATACACTTGCAAGCACATACACTAACACACCACAATTTGATAAGAGACGACTATAAACAATTTCTATTTTTTTTCTTTTTGCCTTAAACACTCAAAAACTCAACAACAAATGTGTGATGGCGATGGTGAACATGTCTGCTGCTTCAAAATATAGTGGTTATGTGCTGTTATTTAGTTTATATGTGTGTGTGTATGCGTGTGAGTGTTATATTTTTTAAAAGCCCTAAGAGTGTGTGTATTAGTAGTGAATCTGTATTTGCCTGTGTTTTAAATCAACTTTTTTTTAGGATTTTTTTAAATGTCACAAGTTTTCTGGGGTTTTTTTTTTCTACATTTCTACCGGCTTGTCTAAGTGGGTTTGTTATTATTGTTATTGTTTTATAGCTTTTGGTGTTGTTGCTGTTGCTGCTTCTATATTTAAAATGATCGATGAATGATGGGAATAATGAGACCAACTAATTATAGGAAATAAATCCATCGTTTACTATAGAAAAATTTTGTTTGAAGCACTTTTCCTATAGGAAAACTGTGTTCAAAGCACTTTTTCTATGGAAAAACTGTGACCGAAGCAGTTTTTTATAGCAAAACTGTGACCGAAGTTTTTCTATAGCAAAACTGTGACCGAAGTTTTTCTATAGCAGAACTGTGACCGAAGCAGTTTTTCTATAGAAAAACTGTGTTCGACGCACTTTTTATAGGAAAACTGTGTTTGAAGCACTTTTTCTATAGAAAAACTCTGTTCGAAGCACATTTTCTATAGAAAAACTCTGTTCGAAGCACATTTTCTATAGAAAAACTCTGTTCGAAGCACTTTTCCTATAGAAAAACTGTGTTCGACGCACTTTTTATAGGAAAACTGAGTTTGAAGCACTGAGTTTGAAAACTGTGTTTGAAGCACTTTTTCTATAGAAAAACAGTGTTTGAAGCACTTTTCCTATAGAAAAACTGTGTTTGAAGCACTTTTCCTATAAAAAAAAAACTGTGTTCGATGCACTTTTTCTATAGAAAAACTGTGTTCGAAGCACTTTTTATAGGAAAACTGAGTTTGAAGCACTTTTCCTATAGAAAAACTGTGACCGAAGCACTGTTTCTATAGAAAAACTGTGTTCGCACCAATTTTTCTATAGGAAAACTGAGTTCGAAGCACATTTTCTATAGAAAAACTCTGTTCGAAGCACATTTTCTACAGAAAAACTCTGTTCGAAGCACATTTTCTATAGGAAACCTGAGTTCGAAGCAATTTTTCTATAGAAAAACTTTGCTCGAAGCACCTTTTCTATAAAAAAAAACTGTGTTCGAAGCACTGTTTCTATATAAAATTAATTTAAAAACCTTTCTTGCCACAAAATTAATAAAAGTTTTCTCCTCACATACAGCAGGCGTTTTTAGCTGGTTACGTTATTGTCCTAGTTTAAGTGGTAATTTCTCTTCATTTCTTTTGTTTTCGGGTTTTGCTGAGTTCGTTATAAAAATAAACGGCTGTTTTTTGAGACAGCCAAAGGAGTTAAAAAAACAAAAAAACAGAAACAAAGTAGAGAAAAACAACCTACAAAACCGTCTTTGCTTTTACTAAGTATAACACGAAACTGCACACACGAATACAGTGATAGAGAGAGTGTGTGTTTAAACAAAATTTTTCGTATTTCATTATAACAATGTATGTAGCCGGCATCGTTGTAGTCGTAATCGTAGTCGTTGTCGTTGTCGTCGTCTTTTACTCTATAAATGAATGAATGAGTGAGTGAATGGCAATCGTATAATATTATTGCTTTTGTTATTATTATTACCGAGTTGTTGTGTTGTGTTGTTTGTTTGTTTGTGTTTGTTTTAATATTATTTTGTTACGTTTAAACTTGATATCGCTGTTGCTGTTCTTGGTGTTGTTGTTGTTGTTGTTCTTGTTGTTTCTAAGGGTATATTGACGCTTGTTTATGTTTATAACGTCTGCGTAGTTGTTGATGTTTTGTTTCGGGGTTTTTCTTTTTTTTTTACTTTTATTTGTGAATGTTCGCCGTTTGTGTTGGTTGTGGTTTTTGCAGGCAATATTTCTTATGCTCACACAGAGTAAAAAAAAAATATTATTTTAAAAGGCTACAGTGTATGTACGAATATGTATGTGTGTGTGTAAGCAGTGTAAGAGAAAGGCTGTGCTTTTCCTTTTTTCCTTTTTTTGGTTATATTTTCTTTATAATTTTCTATTATTACCCGGTAGAGTTGTGTGTGTATATGTGTGTGTGTAAGTAAGTTATATTTCCTTTTTAGTTTCGTCATACACATTCACATTTAAATGCTTTACTAGACGCCTTTCGCCGTACGTTGTTGCCACATTTCATTTCATTTACTTTTACGCAATTTTCCTGGTGTTTTTTCTTTTTCTTTCTTCGCAATTTGTTTTCTCCTGCTTTCTGAGTTTATCGTTTGGTTATCATGTATTGTTGCTGTTGTTTTATTATATTTTGATGACAATGCGTCTGTATGTGTTTGACTTCATTTCCAAGCGTATGTGTAAGTGTGTATGCCTGTGTGTGTGAGAGTTTCTTTTATTACAATAAAAGCAAGAAAATTTAGAAAAAAAAACTTGTAAATAAGTAAAGTTTTGATAAACTAAAAAACTCTCTCTTTCTCTTTCTCTTCAATGCTCTTTGCTCTTTAGCTCTTTTACTCAAGCGACTGTGTGTGTGTGCGTGTGTTTCTTTTTCTCTTAACAAGTTTTTTTTTTGTATTTGTTGAGTGTGTATATGTGTTTTAATGTTTATTTACATAATGATTCTTCAGCTTGCTGTATAAGAAAGTTTCCTTTTTTATGTGTGTGTATCTCTTTCTCTCTCTGTGTTTCCGTATGTGTATATGCATGTGTTTTTATTTTTCTAAAATTTGTTTTGAATTGAAAGTTTAAATTGTCAATTGAAAGTGATGAAAAGTTTTCTTGATTAATTTTTATTTGTTAAATACACACACAATGGTGATGATGATGATGATAACTATGATGCCAAAACAACATCATAAAAACAACAACCTCAACTTCTGCAACTACTACCGAAAGGCATAAAAGTTTCTTCTTTTTTTTTTAATAATTTTCTGTTTTAGTTAAGAAAACTCTTTCATGCCTGATAAAAATCTTTGAAGCAAGAATTATTTTTAGAACTAATTATTTTTAAAGAAATCTTTAAGAAAATACCGAAAACTGAAGCATAGTTTTAGGAGCATAGTCGTAGAAATGGAAGGAAAAAATTAAAAAAAAAAACTAAATTTCAACGTATGGATGGGCAACGTTTATTTAATTTTTTGTCCTACAAAAGGACTGTGATTATAATTTTTTCTTTAAAAACAAAAAAAAAACCAGAGAGAAATTATACTTTTTATATGGTTTTAATATTAATTGCCTATAATTAGGGGTAGTTTCGGCATTCAATTCCAAACGATAATTTAGGCTTTCAAAACTAAAGTGCTTCAACACGATATCATTTATTTTACAGAAAATTAAAGACACCCGCTCACCATCCAGAAATATCAATATTAAGGCAAGGAATGGAGAAATGTCACTGGAAGCAAGACAGTAAAAGCTCTACAGGAGCTACACTCTTTACCTTACTACATTATTTTAATTTGAAAGAAGAATTTGAGGATAATTTTTAGTATATTTCCTTAAGTACTGCAGGTGACTTGCTGTTGAAACTACGATTTGCCGAGAATTTTTACTCTGATAGTGTAACTGTTGAAAGTACAATTTGAGGATAACTTTTAGTGAATCTTCCCAACATTACACTGTGTTTACTTCAGATTGAATATATAATTTGAGGAAATGGTTTTCACTGTTTTCAATAGACTACACTGTATTACTGACTTACCTTTTCGGTTTTTTTTTCTGTTTCTGTTTCTGCTTCTAATTTTAATTATGTTTTCTTGTGGTATTTGTTTTCCCTTTTTTTTGTTTGGGTACCTAAAATGAAAGAACAAATAATACAGTAAGAGGGGGAAATTATTACAAAATGAAATTATTATTGTTTGTTTGTGTAATTAAAAGCGTGTCAAGGTAATCACCATAATATTTAAGTTTATTAAAGGAAAAATTAAAGCATACCCTAAGGTTTTTTAACAAAAGCAACCATAAGATTCTTGAGATACTGGCAATAAAAAATTATTGTTTTAGGGTGCCTGGGTTAATATTGTTTAAGAAGACTACAACGGCTTTAAATTGCTTTCGGAAAGCGAGTCAATGAGGAAAATTTAAGACTATTTCTGTCTTGAAATAATATTGCATAGTTTTAGGGATTTACTTTAAATTTCTTTAACTTATTTCATGAGCAGGTAAAAACACTGAAATAACCGATGTTATGGGAAAACACACCGACAGCAAAAATACTATACTGTTTACGGCAGAGATCATGGCAAGTTTGAGAGCGCCACAACGTTTATTGAGTTGCAGGATTTTACCTAAAAAACTCTTGATTTACTCAGACAGCCAGGCTGAGCGATTATGTCCCTAACCAACTTAGCTTCAATGCCCGTTCTTGTCCATTATTAGCGAGACTATCATTTAAAGGTAACTGTTATACGGGGATATCGTTGGAAATTGCATAAGCTGACTAGAGCCAGTACGTATTTTGCAATCTTCGACTCAGTTTAGATATTATCCACTCGTTTTACAGGGAAGCCGACCCATTTCTGTCGTTAAGACCACAATGGCAATTCTTACGGGGCTCTGTTCTTTATAGGTAGGTAAGTCCAAAGAGTTGCCATTCCGACAAATGATTTGTGCAGGAGCTGTGGGGCTGAGGAGGAGAAAGAGATTGTCTGCCTTTCAGGAGAATATTCTTTAATTTTCATTGCCTATTTTAAGGAGCATTTATAGCGATAATAAAATATGTAGCTTTGATTAATTTCCTAGTTTATAAAGCTTAGTTTTCGCCCAAGTATTGTTGCATACTTTGAGTAGGAAAACAAATTCCAATCAAAAAAATTTGTTGCCTACTTTGTGGATGTTTTTTTTAAAAAAGTTTCGATTGTTATTGTTAAGTGAATAGAAAAAGCATTAATAATTATTTTATTTAATTTAAAAGGTTATAACAATTCCTTTATTCTGCTTTTTTGAAAAAATATTTTCATTTCATTTTTTACTGCCTACTTTAAGGAGGAAATATTTTTTTTGTGCCTTATGTTTAGAGCATTATTTCCATTACAAATTCAATTTTACCTTCATTTCTATGCATAATTTTTTCTCTATTGTTTTTCCGTTTTTTTTTTTTTTTGTATGTTTTTGTTCTTTGGAAAAATAATATAATTTTCCAGCTGCTTTGATAATTTTTTTCCGCAAACTCCACCTCCACCTCCATTTCTCATAAATTTCAAAGGAATATGAAGGAGTTGAAGCAGGAAAAAAGAGAGAAATGAAATATTGTGCAGAATGAAATGAATTGCATTAAATGCATCATAAATATTTTATAAGCATACAGAGGAGCAGAGCACAAGTAATAATAATGATGATGATGACGACGCCACGACGTTAACGATAATGATGATAATGATCATACTTGAAATTGTGGAAATTCTTTTTTTTATTTTAAAGAAAATGATAAAGGAAATTATGCAAACGAGTGAGTCAGGCATATAGCCCAACTACATACATAGAAGCAAAGTTCTGCTTGCTTTGATGTTTCAAAACGCTGATAATGATAGGGCCCAGCCAGAGAGAGAAGTAGGTTGCGGCGCAATGAGGCAAAATATTAATGGAGGCTGCACTTGCAAGGCTTAAAGGATGGCAGGAGCTGGTTACTATCATTTTTGCCAGCAACGTTATTAACATTTTTCTTTATTTTAAAGGCTTTACAACCAGGGTTTGTCTATTTTTCCTACAGTCTGTGACACTTGAAATTAAATGTCAAAAAAAGTAAAAAACGGAGAGCAGGAAAAATCAAAACTTGTAATCACTATAGCAAGAGCTTTTGCCGACCGTTCTTTTCTCACAATTTAACGCCTTTCAACTCTTTCTTTTACTTTAAATTCTTTAATCGTAAAACAATTTAATTTTGTTACCCACTGTCTACCACTCTTTAACACAAAATCAAAAGAGATAAAAATTCTTCTCCTCCTCTTTATGGTCTTTATTTAATTTCTATTTGTTTTAATTTTCTCAGCATCATTTCCATGCTAGAACTGCTTAAAATATTGTTAAGAAAACTTCAGTGCATAGTGTAGAGACGACTACAGTCTATGTTGTAAAACAAAAGGATACTCTTCGCAGCTCAACTGAACTCAATTCAATTTTCTTTCGTTTTTGCTGTCTTCATTCGTTCTTTCATTTCTAAAGTATTTGCTTACAATGAATGATGACGTCTAGCCTAGTTCTTTAACCAGAACGCTTTGGAGAAAGAAAATAAATGAGTGGCAGACAGACAGACAGTCCATCTTTTTATTTTCTTTTAATATTTAATTTTTATTTAAAGGTTAAATTAAAAATCAAGCCCAGTCGTAACCCCGAAGTGTCCTGTTACAGTACAGCAATAAAAAAGAAAACCTAGAAAATAATATTCAAAGTGAGGCAGGAAGAGAACGAAAATTGTTCAAACAACCTACTTATTCATGTGGTATTACAACCATTTAGTCAGGACTACAACCCCCTGCCTGGACAAACTTCAGTCCGCCAGAGGTTCCATTGTCATAAATACCATTATCATGAAATCTGTATAATTGGCTCGAGGCCAGCCTCCATTCTCTATAAGTGTACTCTGAATCTACAGTGCCTTTTCAAAAGACTTTGGCCTTGGGAATCCACTCCACAGGATAATTCTGGACCCATCAGCAGCATGAAAGCTGCCGGTTTCACAAGCTTGTCTGTTTGTTTATTGCCGAGAATTCGCATTTATACTGAGACCTAGCAGAGGATAACCTTATTTTCCATTCCCTAGCCTTTCAGCTTCTCCAAATAGTCAAATACTATATTGGGGTTAACCTTATAAAAGCCGATTTCAATATGGGCCTGCTATGTCCTGTATTTTGCACCTTCTAACCATGTTGAATTGAGCACATCTTTCAATTGCATAGACGTTCACTTGAAAGATACCTGTGAGCTTCGTTGGGGGGTTGTGCAATCTTCCAAAAACTATTCTTTTTTCAAGGATTCCAGATTTCTTCATTGTATGCAAGTGTTGCATATAATTTTCCAACTCACTTTAATTCTTTTTTTCCACGTTTAAATATTTCACTTCAGAACAGTTTAGACGTACGTTTTGATAGATTTTTTCTGCTTTGCATACCTTCTGTCTCTCTGGGAGTTCAAAGTTATTTTGCCTTTCCCTATACTCTTGTTTCCCTATACTTTCAATTTTCTCTGTCGTTTTCCCCCTTATTTCTACTGCCTTTGTTTAGCTCCCTGGGGCTGTCGTTACCTTCTTTTTTCTTTGCCTTTGTCTATGTCCTACTGCGACTTTAGACGTAGACGTTCTGAGACGTTATTATTGTTTTCTAAGGCGTAAGTGTGTATGTGTGTGTGTTAGTTTTCAATTTTATCCTTTAAAAAGTTTTTCTTTCCTTTGCCGAGCAGCAAACAGAGACAGATGACAGCGTTAGCCTGAGTGTTAAGCTTAGGCTGGCTGCCTATAATAATAACTGCCTTGCCTTGTACAACTAAAAGTTTCTTCTTTTGCTGCCAAAAACATGAAAAAAAGGAGCAAAGAACACTGTTCAACAGTTCATAAAGTTAATTTTACCGCAAAAATTATGTTAAAACGATATTCCTATGGATGTGGAAATATATTCTTCGTTTTTCTTTCTGCTCTCTATGACATGTCGACATTTGAACAGTTTTACACCATGTGTTCGAAACTCAGGTAGAAATAAATCGGTGAATAGAACAAGTGTTTTCTAGAAATCTTTAAAACCGTGCTATACAACAGTTTTCTTGATTAAACGTGTCCTGTAGAACAGTGTTCAAGGCCAAACTGGTTCTATAGAGCAGTTTTCATTGTCAAACTGGTTTTATAGAACAGTTTTCATGGTCAAACTGGTTCTCTAGAGCAGTTTTCATTGTCAAACTGCTTCTATAGAACAGTTTCCATGGTCAAACTGGTTCTATAGGACAGTTTTCGTGGTCAATCTAATTCTATAGACCAATTTTTATTGTCAAACTGGTTCTATGGAACAGTTTTCACGGTCAATCTGGTTCTGTGGAACAGTTTTCACTGTCAAACTGGTTCTATAGAACAGTTTTTATGGTCAAACTTGTTCTGTAGAGCAGTTTTCATGGTCAAAATGGTCCTATAGAACAGTTCTCATGGTCAAACTGGTTCTGTAGAACAGTTTTCACTGTCAAACTGGTTCTATAGAACAGTTTTTATGGTCAAACTGGTTCTATAGAACAGTTTTTATGGTCAAACTTGTTCTATGGAACAATTTTCATGGTCAATCTGGTTCTATGAAACAGTTCTCATGGTCAATCTGGTTCTACAGAACAGTTTTCATGGTCAAACTTGTTCTATGGAACAGTTTTCATGGTCAAACTTGTTTTACAGAATAGTTTTCATGTTCAAAAGAGGACTACGTCATGCTTCTATGCCACATATTTTATATTTATGTGCGATTTTCTTCTATTTCCTTTGTAGGAATTTATTTTTTCCCTTACCCAATATTAGAATATTTTTTTCAAGAGAAAAACTTTTTTGAGCCATTTTTCTGTTATGCATTGTGTTCTTTTGCTACCCCCAGTTTTATGTATTTAAATAAGGATAAAAGCTAGTGTATAAGTAACCGTAAGAGTGTATAAAAATATAGTGTATATGTGTGAGAGTGTGTGTGTTTGTGTGTGAGCCTTAATATCCTGTCATGGGAAGTAACACAGATGTTTAGGGAAATATTAAAGTTAATGTTAGTTTGGCAGTAGTTATCAACATAATACTCTCGTTGCTTCTTCTTTTTCTGCCTCTACTCTTCTCTCTCTCTCTCTCTTTGTCTCTCTATAATCATAAATATTAACTGTTGCCATAAGTATGTCTGTATGTGTATCACTGTATTAGTGTAGATAGAGGAGTAGATTTCAGTTGTCATTCGTATGTGTAATTAGAATTTCGTTGAATTTTTTATAAACTTTCATAGCATTTTCCTGGTTATTTTCTTTGGTACCCTCTCTATCGCTCTTTTGTTCTGTGACTACATTCTTTAGTTTTATATTCTTCTTCTGTGTCTGTATGGCTGACTCCTTCATTGCTCTTGTCTTTTCGCACAGGCAAATAAATCTTGCTGGAGATATTTTTTAATGAATTTTTTATTAACATTTTAAGTTTTTTTTTTATTTCCTATCCCGTTTCATGGCTTTCTTTCCAACGAAAGAGATTATTTTCTAAGGAACAGTTTAGTAAAGTAAATTTAAAGAACAAAGAAGAAAACTAAATGGTGCATAATTTTAGGCGTTGATTAAATTTATAATAAAAACCTAAAACTTTCTATGGTGCCTATTCTACAGAAACTTTATTTTAAATACCAAAACGGCTGGTGCAGCAGGTCAGTGGTCTTTTGTTTTTGAGAGTTTAAAAAATTCAGCAAATTTTCTAAAATAAACGTGGTAAATAGGGGAATCTATGAACGTAATTGAAAGCCTACTTTTAGGTCTTTATTATAATTGTCGCGTAAAAGGCGCCGTAGTATAATGATCATTCGATCTAATGTTTTGCCTTTAATCGATATACGGCATCCCAATAGAGTTTCCCCCAAGTTTATAGCCCTAAAGAACTAACCGACATTATTCCCCGTTAGTAAGGATAGCTAGTTACCCCGTACTTCATACCGTATTGTTCAGTCGCCGAGTTTATGTTCTGACGATTTGTGTTTCTCATCACAGAGACTACAAATTTCAATGTTTGGATGCATTTGTGCAAGAAATGTTGTTTTACTAGAAAATTTAAAGAAATTGTGTTTAATTTTTTAAAACACCTAAAAGTATGCTGCGTTATTTTGTGAATAATTTGTAGATAAGAAATGTTTATTAATTCCTGCTCAAGCGAATCACTTCTAAGAACTTTTCAATCAGCTTTTCGTCTAACTTACGATTTTCTTTTCCCCTGAAATTCCTTTAGATAACAAGAGTGAATTGTTAAAAATGAAAGAACGCCAGGGACAAGGAGAAGAAAAACAGCAGAAAAAGATAAACTGAAATCAAAACGATAAACTTTTGTAAACATCGTAAATAACATGCCATAACATTTGAAACTTGTTATCAAGCGTCATCAAGTTCAATTCATAAAGTCAACTCCTTTACTGAACTAATACTTCCCCTGTGCCACTCTTTTCTTGGTCGCCTTAACAGACTGATAAATGCCAACAACATTGCAATAGTTTTGCTGTCAATGAAAAGGAAGCAGAAGGAAGTAAGAATCAAAAGCATTTCAACTTCAATGCAATACACAGTCAATACAAGAGTTGTTGCGAAACTCTTTTAAATTTTTTTTCGTTTGTTTTGCAACAGCATTAGAAAGAATGTTACAAATTTCTAATGACAACTATTGAAGTTGAAATAGAAAGGAAATTGAGAGAAAGAGAGGGAGAGAAAAAAAAGAAACAAGTTCAAATAGAAATGCAATGCTTATCATCATCATCAGCTCGACTGCCACTCTGTACCCAGCGACAACATCATTGACACAGCCAGCCAAGTCTTAATGCCAGAGTAAAGATACAACATACTCCCCCTTGCCCCTTTTACAATTCAGAATTTTTTTTTAGAAAACTTGTTAAAAGAATAATTTTTTACTTGATTTTGATGGCATGTTACAAAAGAAATTTATCACATGATATTTCTACTATTTAAACACGAACAAAAAATACAGAAAACGGAAGAAAAATGGAAAAAAGAGATGGCAATCTCTGCCATAGAAAAAATAGAAAATCTTTTAAAAGCAATTTTTAACAGAAAAGTTAGCAAAAAATACAAATTTTGTCTTTTTAAACTTAAAGGCTAACTTCACTACGAAGAGATGCGAGAGTGGTCCAGGATAGTATGCCATAAGTAGGCCCTAAAAGACATTACCGTGTTATAGAGTGACAGTCATTCAAAGTCTGGCAGTAGACTTAAAATGTAAACCCACCTAATCGCCATTATGTATGACAAAAAGGAAATAACGTCCTAGGCGACAGAGAGCTTCGTAGTCTCTAGAGAACCAAGTGCTTCAATGCTGGTATCAGATTGCAAACATTCTTGCATCGGACTAAACCTTGGCCTGTGACTGAATGTCGACGTAACCATGTCTCTAACCGTAGAATATAATTTTCAATAAATTTAAAGCATACTTTTCGTTAATTACCCTAAGGCCTTAAAAACGGAGTCCAAAATTGAAAAGTTACTATTTTAAACCCTCAAAATATGCAATAAAATATTTAATGCTTTCAGCCTTAGACTAGGCTTTGGTAAAATTCTTCAATAAATAAAATTTGTAGCATATTTTCAGGCTTCCGTATTAAAAAATATTTCCTTTTATTTTAAAGAAAAAAAAAAAAAAAAAAACTCGTGAACTTTCTGAAACTTTTTTCATTCTTTTGAATAGATTTTCTAATAAAAATTCCAAACAATATCTTCATTACCAACCACTTATATTTTTTTTGGACATTTGAAAGCCAAGAAAAAAAAGAGAGAAAAAAGTAGCAGACGAAATGAAGCTGAAGGAAAAAAAGTCAAACTCAAATAAATTGACTATTAACAATAGTTTTTACCAACAATTTCTCTATGTAATACATGATAAATCTAAAATAAGAAACAAAAAAAGTAGAGAAGAGGAAAACAAGAAATGGCGTCACTAAAAATCTTGTTAAAGAAAAATAACACACATACTTTTAGGAAGTAAATAAAAACCGAACCGAAAATTACGAAAAACATAATAAATATGGCATTGAAAAAAAAGGCTAAAAAGAGAAGCGCAACGTTAGAGAGCAAAGAGCAGAGAGAGGAAGAACAGGAGGAAAAAGTCTCATAAAACTTTTGTCGGTTTGTTTTCTTTTATTTCTGGAATTTTTTGGTTTTTGTTCAGATTTTATTGCCGAAAGAAACCCATTTCATCACCAGAAAAAATATCGAAAAACGAAAAAATATTCCCAGGAATTTGTCTTCCAAGTGGGGGTTTTTTTATATATATATATTTTTTTTTTGGAAATGGTAGCTGACAAGTGGTAATAAATCTTGGCGAAAAATATTTTTTTTTTATTTATTTATTTTCAACAATGAATATGATTTTCTCTGTTCTCTTTTATGATTTTCTTTTCTTTCCTTTGTGTGTCATTTTTTATTATGTATGTGTGGGGGGAGATAGACAATGAAAACTAAATAATAATGGTTGATGATAACAAAGAAAATTTTTGTGTAAAAAAAAATGTGCCTGTAAATAGGCAATAATTTTGTCTTATTTCTTTTTTCTTTGGAACAATAAGTTGGTAATAAATTCTGTGCTTCAAGAGATAAATCGAAAAATATTGTGTAATAATATTATTTATGGGCCTTCTTTACGCACTCTTTAGTATTAATTTTTAAGAAATTAAAGCCTAACTTAAGGCGCATAAAAGTATTTAGAAAAAATTTAAACATTTTTTCCGCACACACGCAGGACAACTATGATCGATATGACAATGCCTTTATGTTTGCCATGGTCGCAATTGGTATCGAGTTAGTTATGTTTCTGGAAGGAAGTATAAAATTGTAATTGTATTTCAGCTTTAAAAACGTTATCAAATTATCGTCTCCTTATTATAAAATCCCTTTTGCAGCATAAATTCTATTAATTTTTTTAATTGCATACTTTTAGGTGTTAAATAAATTAGTTTCTGACTAAACGGAGTAATTAAGTAAATAAATAATGATAAAAAATTATAAAATTTTGCAAAGCATTCTCATACACTCATACTTTTTTACTTTTTAAAACTTTAATTAAATAAAACTCTTTCGGGTTTGAAAACGCCAATACAATAGCTTAGGAGAGAAAGAGAGAGAGACATAAGTAGAGAACATTATTTTGAATTTAGAAAAAAAGAAAAGGGGAAAAGGAGACACTAATTGCAAATGGACATTTTTATCAAAAAAAAAAAAATTTTAAACAAAAAATTTCTTGGACTAACGCTTGACCAGAAGAGTAGACAAAACACAGATTTGTTTAGACGTACACATAGATACGCTCAGAGTAAAACACAAAAACAATGTTTAGAGAGTACAAATTTACTTATGCTTCGACAACACACTTCGACTTACATACACGAAGCCAGTGACAGAGACCGAGGAGACAGACAATTTTGTTAATGAACAAATATAAAGTTTATGTAAATGGTGTCTCATATAAAGCATACTATCAGGGACTATCCATAAAGTAGAGAAAGTAGAAGACATACAGGGAACGATAGAGAGATATGTTAACGTTAAAGAGTTAAAGTGTTTTATGCTGTACATTTAGAAACAAAGATAAAGAGGGTAACAGTTAAGGACTAATATGCATACAAGCATTTTGAGTTGTTCTCTCCCTCTCTCTCTTTCTCTTTCGAAAAATAAAGTGTTGCATATACAACAGGAGCCATACAAACACAGTAGCAGTAGTGGACTAACAAATTGGTTAGCAACTGTAACAAAACAACAACAACAACAACCACCAGTACAATAGTAACAACAAATATATGCTTTTATTGTTACGGTTGTTGTAGTCGTAGATAAACTAACTATAGTAAACAACAACAACAACGACAAAAACAATACATAAGTAAGCAAGCAAGCATTGTATGTTGTATTGCTTGTTTATGCTGCTGCAACATCTCTAAACAAACTTTTAGAATTTAAACATACTTTCAGGCGTATATTAAAATTTTAGTATAGTGATATAAATATGTATATGCATACGTGTGTACGAGTATGCATGTGTACTGTATGTGTTTCTATATATGCTATGTTATCGTTGAGCCAGCACACACATAAAACAATGTCTGTTATTAATTGTTATGGTAACTTTGTATGCTAACATGCATGCATACTTTGAGGCAAACAAATAAACCAACACATCGTAACACAATAAACATAGAACGACATGATTTTCATATTAAGGGTGTCTCTTGGAAGTAGTTTTTGTCTAAATTTAATACAATTTTTAATTTAATTTCTGACTTATACTCGAAGTTTCAACACAAAAATTACAAAATCAGTCTAAAAGTAGGCAATGCTTTTATAAAATAAAAAAAAATATTCAACTCTGTTACTTCGACTCAGAAGTTAAACAATATTTGTAAAATTTATTAAAAAAAAGCTTGAAAGCACTTGATGTTTATTGAACGCACAAGAAACTGAAGTCCCAAAAAGTATACACTAAACGGCCAGATAAGCTAAGTTTTAGGCTATGAGAAGATAGACAGTCAGATTTACAATCTGGTTTTATAAGCACAATATTAAGAATTTTTTTAACCTGTACGTATCATTAAACAAATGCTCTGGAATGCTGCTAAGCTTTGATAGGATATGTTAAGGGAATTGCTCGAAATTGACACCCTCAAGGTCACAGATATGTTCAAGGGCTTTTTCTCCTTTTCTAAAAAGTTCCTTTAAAGGGCCACCCTTTTTTTTTTGCAAATGTAGTACCCTGAGTACAATATTTAAAGCTCGTTTGTTTAGAGATTGTCTCCCCGTTTTTTTCTAAATAAAAAACAAATGTTTTAACAGGATTTTATTTATCAGAGGGACATAAAAAAGAGTGCAACACATACTGAATTCATCGTAAATTTTTAGACATTATTAGAAAACAAAAATCCTCGCAGAAGCCATTGCTTCAAATGATGCTTTGGATGAGACAACGGGACCAACTCCCTGTCAATAGACATACGGTAGTTGGAATAAGACTTAATGCCGCATTAGCCGATACCAAATACGGAGACAGGATTTCAAACTAAAATTCAAGCGAAGGTATCTGATCCTATGCCATGGTTTTCTCCGAGGATTCCATGCAAGTCTAACGTACCAGAAAAATGTCTCAAAATCAATCGCTAGCAAAGAAAGATTCAGAACTTAAAATTTGTTGGTACTTTTCTTCTAAAAATTTTCAAAAAAGTACCCCAAAACTTTGTTTAAACATTTAAAATACTTAATGTGGCCCAGAACTTATGAAACTAGTTGGTCACGCACACTCGAATATATTTTGTCAACTGATTTCTTTGTTGTAGCAATTTTATTGTTGTTACAACAACAATGTGTAGTTTTTTACATATTTTTTTAAATGCAATGTCTGTCTGTCTATTTGTCTGGGTGTCTGTGTCTACCAATACGTATGAAGCAGTAGTAGAGCATGTGTGCGGTTGTCCTGTATTGGATTTTTTGTTGTATTTTTTCTTTCTTTCCTGCATTTTGTTTCTCTTTCCCCATAGAAATTATTCAATAGTGTGTCACACTTGCACTTAGGTTTTCGGATTTTTTCCCCTCAAATTCTTGTCTATAGTGGTGACTGTCAAGAAACAGCTGTAACTGTGCAGTAGCTATACTTGCAGTTGTAGTAGTAGCAGCAGCAGCAGCTATGGTAAATTATCATACTTTTTGGCTAAATGCCACAAACATACACAGAGGATATGTATGTTGAGCCAGTAGATAGTGAGAGTGTGTGAGGAGTAAGAGGCAGGGGAAGAACCTACAAAAATATTGAAAGCATTTCATTTAATTTCTGTTCGGAGTTCGGTATTATTTTTACATTTTCATTTCACTTATTTAAACTCTTATCGCAGTAGCAGCAGCAGAAGAAAAAAGTTTCATTTTTATGTCTGCCTGTCTGATAGCATTGATGTTGGTTGTTGTCCTTTTTGATGCTGCTGTATTTTGGTAGCCTATTTTAAGGCGAAAATATTAAAATTTTGTTTAAAAAGAAAAGAGAAATTTAAAATTCTTATCTTCTGGAAAAGTTCTTTCTTTAATAATACTCGCCTTTATTTAATTTTTTGTCGGATAATTTTTTCCGGCAATTTTTTTTCACGAAATTGTTGTCATACAAATATTTTCTATTATTTTTTTTAATGAATTTTTACTTTCCATATTTATATGCCGTAGCAGAAGGTTTTTTCTATCGGACAAATATACCAGACAGATTTTTGACAACTGAAATTTTACATAATTTTTTTCTACTTTGTCAGACAGTTTTTTGTCGGACGAATACGTCGCCTAAAATGTTTGACAATTTTTCAGACCATTCGTATGTCGGAGAAAGATGTCAGACAAAACTTTTAATGATTAAAATTGTCTGATTTATTAAAAAAATGTTTTCTGTAAGAATTATAGTTTTGAAAATGATATCTTCTGCCATACAATATTTTGTCGGACGTATATGTACGTCAGACAAAAGTTACTATTGATTGAAAATATTATTTTCTATAGTTGCTTACTCTTTCAGACAATTTTTTTTTGTCTGACCAACATGTCAGACAAAATTTTG
This sequence comes from Sarcophaga rosellei, assembly GCA_930367235.1. Taxonomy (NCBI): domain Eukaryota; kingdom Metazoa; phylum Arthropoda; class Insecta; order Diptera; family Sarcophagidae; genus Sarcophaga; species Sarcophaga rosellei. Next base: position 3,720,602 of record OV884020.1, on the reverse strand, counting down.
GACGCTTCTACATTTGAGACAATAAATTTCAACAAAAAAAACTCTTTAACAAATTATTTTCTAATCCTTTACCTGGCGCTTTCTGTGGTCGAAAAGTAAGTCAGACAAACATTTTTTTTACTTGATTTTTAACTTGCCGGAGGTTCTATGTTGCAGGCAGATTGTCTGTTGTTCTGTCAATTTGTCTGTGTTCGTTTCATATTCAGTTTCAATGCTTTTTGGGTAATTTTTCTCTTCAAACAATATTTCAACATTAAAAAAGAAAAAAAAAAACGAAAAATTGCAGACAAATATTGGTTGTTTGGGGCTTGTCTGTCTATTTAGATCTACTATTTGTCTGTCTGTCTGTCTGTCTCCACTGCACACACAGTTGTTGGTGTCATTTTTTGCACTGAATTGTGAAGTTCATAATAATTTCCGTTTTGCCAATCCTACTCCTCCTTCGTCGTGAACATATGTGGTTTAGTTTTTTTTATTCTGTAACAAAATAATGAAAGAAAAAAATCCAATTTCATCAGCAGTTGCTGGCATATTCAGTCTTTTTTTTCTCACTATGATGGCTGCAGTACACTACCACTGGTACCCTCACTACCCATGCTGGCAGTACTTTTATTCGCTTGTGTAGTATGCGCCGTTGAAAATGTCTGCGGTTGTTAAGCCGTCATCGTCGTATATAAAATTTCCTAATAATTGTTGTAAATGCGAGTTACATTCGCCTAATGTTGCCAGCCATTTAAGAATGGAAAGTAATGTTTTACTAACTCTCTCTCTCACTCTCCCACACTCTCGCACCATTTCGTACTGTTACCCGTCAGTGTAATTACAGAAACTAAACGTTTTTATGGTCGTATGAGAGGTTAGAAATGGCTTTCGAATGCAGCATGTTTGTCTGTGTTTAGTTGAAAATAAATTAAGCGAGGATATGTCCTCCTGTATAGGTCTTGGTAAGACAATTCATGTTTGCAAGAGAGACTAAAAGGAGTGAAACGAAGAGGAGGTGATAATTTATGTTTTAAGCAATTAGTTCTAATCATATTTGTCTAGCATTGCAGCCAAGTCTATAATAATAATGAACTTTGATGGGGTTTTTTTAAGCAGTTTGCCTGTTGCCTACTTTAAGGCTGTAAAAACATTAAAAGGACGTAAAAATCTTTCGAAAATGTTTAGCAGTAATAAATAAAATATTTGGATAGAAATGCAATTTCTATACAAGGAATAAACACTCTAAAGTTTTCCATTGACTTCGATATTAAGCTATAGGGCCCGCCATTCATGGATAAATTTATATCACACAATAGGGGTGGTATGATAAGCTAGGTTGTAATCCTGACTAAAGGGTTGTAATGACCAACTAAATAAGTAAACTAAATTAAAAAACAAATTTCACTTACAATTGCCTATTTTAAGGTGTTTAATTTATGAAAATTTCAAAAACTACTTTTAGGCTGTTAAACAAATTAAAAACCATTTATTTTGAATAAAATTATTTCAACGTGTCGTTTTATTTCTATAATTTGACTGCTCAAATTGAATTTACTTAAACTCGCTGAGCCCTTCAACCCCTATAAATAGGTTCTGTTTGCTCTTCGACTCGAGCCCCCTTAGGGTAAAGCAAACACAATTTAACAATTTACCACAAATGAGTTAATAAATTTGTCCAGCAACAACAAACGCAATTAGCCATAATTGGCATTTACCTTCTCTTTTTTGTTAACGGTTTGGTTTGGTTTTAGCCAACAGTTTGGACAACAACAAATTAGCCAAAAACTATTTATTTTCCAAATACAAAACGCATACAAACAATATTTGCATGATGGCTGTCTCTGTGTGTGTTAAAATGTTAAAATATTTATGAAACAAAAAAAAACAAAACAAAAAATAGAAAATATTTCTGCAAATGACCAAATGCACGTTTCTCTGTACATATATGTGTTGGAATAAGGGGTTAAAAGCCAGGCCATAAACCGTCATAAACCGCATTTAAGCTTATTTTAGTAGTCATAATGAATAAATTGCCTCAAAATATGTTTTTCGCTAATTTCGATACATCCATACGAACACATGGAAAGGGAGATAGACAAAGAGCGGGAAAGCGAGAAAAGGGTAGAGACAACCACATGATATTATGGAATATTTATGATTAGAAATACAAAAAAGCAATAAAAACAAGTTGTGTTCGTAGCATATTCCGCAAAAATTCATAAATAATTATTAACGTGGTTAGAGTGATAAGTATTGAACTTATGGTGTCACTCAACTCAAAATAAACAGAAGTAATTTCAACTAGAGCGAGGCATTTTAAGAAGAAAACAAAGGAAAGTGAGGTAGGTAGAGAAAGGCAGCTTAAAGGCCGCAGTAGCTAAGAGTAGTATAAAGACAGGAGTTGAATTCCTTAACCCTTTCTGACTGACTATACATAGTCGTCATTGTTCGCGAAAATGTAAGTGAATACATAAATGACTAGAGCAGGGTATATCTCAAAGCAGTCTCTGTGGACCAATAAGCAACTGCCGTATTTACACGACGTTAGCTGCTGTGATGCACTAAGTAACTGTCACACGGAACCCGCCATGAATGGATGCATTCCTTACGATTCCGACAGTCTAAATAAGGCATTAGATAAATGGGGTTTAGAGTGTATAATACACGCAATCTGCGGAAAAATACGAAGACAACGACAATAAGCACTGAGTAGAGCTCCTGGCTATGGATGAAGTCTATCTGAAGCACACATCGATTCCCAAGAATATGCAGATGATATAGTCTCCCTGGGACATCATTCAAAGGGGTTTTTGTGAGTCACTGATGCATGACAATGGGGCCGCCATGATATGTAGAAAGCTTTTAAGGAAATTCTGGGAATGCCACCCAGTATACTATGATAGTCACTGACTGTATAATAGCATGTTGGCCAGACCAAAAGTAACCCATGGGACAATTGTCTGAACGAATCTGAAATGAATTGGAATTGTACAATACTCAGTGAGTAACGTGCAGGCATAAAAAGAGCAATGAGAACCTGTCCTATAGCGGCGCTCTATTGGATTTAAATCCACTGCAAATTGCAATGCAGGCCATGGTTCCGTTGATGGGAGACAAGTTTAATAAGGAATTTATTATTTCAGTTCCTAAGAAATCGATTGGCTGACAGTTCTTTCCTTAACAATCCCCTGGCAAGAACCAGGCCCAAGTACTGGCCTAAGAGAGACCTAATCTGGTATTAGCATACTCTATATAATATAAATTGAAAATCATGCTATGAAGAGCATAAACGTGTCATACCATTTGGCCTTAAATCTTTTTTGTGCAATTAAAACAAATCAATCAAAGGTTTGATGCAAACAAAATCTTCTTCAAATGATTTCTTTTGATTGTTTCAAATTGTTAATCCGTTTTAATGTTTAAATCTTGCAAATGTTTTACTTTTTGTAAATCTATTTTAAATTTCCTATTAAATCCTCGTGTAATCCCATCATTTCAACTTCTATTTTGGTTTATCCTCTCTCTCTCTCACACACATTTCCTGCTCTATATTACGATATTTAAATAAAAAAGAGATGAATTTATGAGAGTATTTGTACTCCAACAACAACTGCTAAAAGCAACACAGAGAGATACACACAAACAGACAGACAGAGAGAGAGAGACACGTTTTTATCCCAGGGATTTTCGAATGAATTTTATATTCGATTTGTACATGAAACCCTGTTATATTGGGTATTAAATTACCACCGTACAGATGTGGTCGGTAGTTAACGAGACTCCGAAAGCCCAGTGAGAGAGATAGAGAGTAAGTTACAGAATATTAACATATACTCACATACAATCTTATGCATATAGTATATGTAAGTACGGGTATGGATGATAGTGTAAATATGTTGTAAATTTCAACTTGAAAATCCATTTACATTTTGTAAGAGAAACTCATTCTCATTTTGGGGAGAAGCGGTAGCCCTTTCAATGGTCATTTGGTTTTCAAAAATATTGCTGGACAATGATTGTAAGGCAACATCTGATGGAAAAGAGGAAAGCAAAACATAAAAAAGAAAACATGATTATGACCAAATGATTACAAGAAAAGCAACATTATTGCCATTTCTTATCACTTCACATCACATCACACTGACTGGTTAAAGACATTTTTCTTGATGGGTCTCATAAATAAATGGTACAAAATGTACAATGTATGGGCAACGAAATAAATATTTGATAACGGAATTGAAAATAAAAACAAGAGAAAAATAAAAGAAATTACAAAAAACGAAAGAATTTTTGTTATAAATTTTACAAATTTATAGGAAAATCGAAAAAGAAAAGCTTTGAAATGAGAAAAAATAAACAATTTAAAGCCATTTCAAGACGAACCTACTTCAGAAAACAAACTCTGACGGTACGAATGCAAAGCAGATACCGAACTACACATATAGAAATTGTGGAAACATGTGGAACTCAGTTGTGGAACTAGTAATGATTGTAGCAAAGCCATTGCGTCTGACGAAAGTGACATTCAGAATTCCATGGTCATACGATAACCGACTTCTTTTGGCCTGAAGATTCTGAATGGGGTGGCATGTGGATTTAACAAGACAGTGGCGTGAGCTAAACACCGCAACCGATCTCGGCTTTATTAATTAAGAAGTCTCCAGAAAAAGTAATTCCACGTTTCGGTAAGTCCAATTGCCATCAATATAATGAGATTCTACTACTAGCTAGACTTTTTGTGGGGAGACATCAAGGACCATGTCTAAGCTAATATTCCTGCTTTTCCAAATCAAAATCGCTGAAGTTATCGCAAAGATACTGCGCAAAATGTTAAAACAATCGATTTAAAACTATATCAAAGCATGGACTGTTGCATGCAACTCCATGGCGGTCATTTCAATGCCATTGCCTTGCTTACATAATGCCTAATCTCTAGGCACTAAAATGACATCAAAGTTTCATTGCAATCATAGTGTTCTGCATGTTTTTCTTTTAAATTTATTTTGAATAGCGTAAAACGCATAAACCTTTCTTTTGCAACTCAACGCATTAAACATGTTGCATGTTCGGTTTCAATTTATTCAGTTTATAATATTTAGCATTCAAATTGCCCATAATTATCACATTATCTTTATAAATTTAAAGACGTGTTGCATCAAACTTGTTCCATGTTGTATTCCTCTAACGTCAAACTTAATTTGGAAGAAAAAATTATAATTCAATCGTTTCTATGACGTCTTAACATGAAGACGAGTTGCATCCAACATGTTGCATGTTGTATTCCTTTAACATCAGACTTCATTAAGATGAAAAACATTTTTAAAAACGTTTCTTTGACGTCTAAATAAGGCACACAGGTGGCTTCATTAGTTTTTATTTGATTTCAAGACTTGAAAATTGTTCCTTTGAGTACGACTAAACAAAATGTAAATGTATGTATGTGTGTTCCATGGTCTGTGTCGGCATATACGTTTGATGCTTTTTACACAATCAAACAGACGCTATAAACGTTTAATTTTATTTCTTTCATTTCTTTTTAACTCTGCTGCTAGCTACTCGCTTTTAACTATTTTTGCTTTTCTTTTCATTGTATTTGTGTTTGAGTGTTTGAGAGAGTGTATACGTATGTATGTTTCTCTTTGAAGATATTTTTTTTTTTAAATTCATAGAAAATTGGCTGGCGTTTGTTGGCGCTAAAATACCCGTGAAAAGTAAATTCTTTGTAAACGGTCTAACAAATTACCGTTATTGGCTTCATTTTTGCACTCCACCTGCATACAAAAGAGCATGAATACAACAGCAAACAGCGTTTTGTGAGCTCATTTTCATACACATACAAACACAGAAGCACGTACCTTTAGAGAACATTAATACGGAAACTGTTTTGTTCTGGTAATATCCTGTTTATGGTGCTGTAAAGTACAGAGAGAGAGAGAGAGAGAGAGAGGAAAAGGCCACAGAATGCCAATGTATTTGAACTTTCTCTCTTATGAGCTTAGATGTACAGCAACAATAACCATAAAAAAGTAATGAAGCTGTTTACTTGCCATAGTTAGTGCTGCTATTTAAATCTGTTGTTACTTCTTCTTTTCGTTGCAGTTTCTACATAAAAAAAAAAAACAAAAGAAGGACCTTCGCGCTCTATACTTGGCAAACAGTTTAATAGTTTATAACCCGAGGTTTATTGACCTTTATTTCATTTAATATACAATATTTTTTCATCATTTTTGTAAATGGTTTAGCATAGCATATGCTAAACAATTCCATTCAAATTAATCAATACAATTCATCAAACTATGCTAACATTTGGTTCAAATTCCTTTCATATGTTACATCGATATTTACTCTCTCTCTCTGTTCCCCGTCACATATTGAACTCCTTCGTGCTTTCTTAATCATAATATGTTTCTGTTCCAAATGCTCCTTTCCTTCTCATCCTACATTTAATATTGTTTGCCTGTCTAATGATATTGTCGTTTTGCACACAATATCCATCCAAATCGCAATAGAATCCAAGAAGAAGAAAAAAAATATAAACGACAACAACCCATCAACCTATTTATTATTCATGAACATTTTCGTTTTGAATCTTTAACAATTTAAATGTTTTAAACACGCCATGGCTAATAAGCGTTCTTTGTGTTGTGCTATGCTACGCTAAATATCAGTTCAAAATTTCTCTCTTAAATAAGTTATAAAACTTAAATGCTTTCGACAGGCCGGTTGGAAAATTAAGGAAAATGCCACTGAATACTGATTTCCTTGGCTTTGAGGTACTCCATAAGCCTTCAAACTACCTTAGAAACCTAAAATCTACTTCAATCAAACCTTCAAAGTGTTTTCCAAACTTGTCTAGAAGCATCAAACTTACATTTAAAGCATCACATATGTCTTCAGACCAATTCCGAAACCTTTAAAATGCTTCACAAGCCTTCAAACTACTGTAGAACTCCTCAAACCTCTCCATAAGTCCTCAAACCCTCCAGATAAACAAAACAAAGCGTTCAAACTACCCTAAAATGGGTTTCAAGAACCTTTAAACAGCCTCCGAAACTGCTTCAGAAGCCCTTCACAAACTTTCCGAAACCTTCAAACTGCACCACAAGACTTCAAACTACTCTAGAACTCCTCAAACCTCTCCATAAGTCCTCAAACCCTCCAGATAAACAAAACAAAGCGTTCAAACTACCCTAAAATGGGTTTCAAGAACCTTTAAACAGCCTCCGAAACTGCTTCAGAAGCCCTTCATAAACTTTCCGAAACCTTCAAACTGCACCACAAGACTTCAAACTACTCTAGAACTCCTCAAACCTCTCAATAAGTCCTCAAACCTTCCAGATAAAGAAAAGATAGCCTTCAAACTACCATAAAATGGGTTTCAAGAACCTTTAAATAGCCTCCAAAACTGCTTCAGAAGATCTTCATAAACTTTCCGAAACCTTCAAACTGCACCACAAGACTTCAGACTACTTTAGAACTCCTCAAACCTCTCAATAAGTCCTCAAACCTTCCAGATAAACAAAACAAAGCCTTCAAACTATCCTAAAATGGGTTTTAAGATCCTTTAGACAGCCTCCGAAACTACTTCAGAAGCCCTCAGAGTACTACCGGAACCTTCAAACTGCAACGTAAGCCTTCGAAGTACTACAGAAGCCTTAAAAATGCACCGTAAGCCTTCAAACTACTAACGAAACTTCTCCGTAAGTCTTCAAACTATTACAGAAACATACGAAATACAGTATAAGCTTTCCAAGGCAATCAACGCAAGACCTCAAAATCACCTCAGAAATCTATAACGGACCGGTTTAATAAAACAAACTTCTTTCGACCTTCTTTAACATTCATAAGCTTCTGTGCCATCAAACTTCTTCTTCTATTTCTTTAAAAATATTTTCAATTTCCTTCAAATTTCCTAGCGGCCTTTTGCTTTCGATATCCTTTGTTTGCCTGCGATTTTTTTGTGTTTCCGTTTTATTTTTCTCCCTTTTTATTTCCTTTCCAAGGCATAACTGTTAATTTCTTGTATTTTTAGAACTTCATAAGGTGCTTGCGAACATGAGTTTTGTTAGCTCATAAAAGCTAATATTGGTGTTGCTGTTGTTGTTGCTGCTGCTGTTGCCGATTGTTGGTTTATAAATTATTCAAGGCTTATTACATGGCATAATAAAAAGGCTAAAAACTAAAATCACAGCATAAATGGTTGTCATTAAAGGCAAAGTGAGTAAGGAAAATAAAGGTTTTTCCTTTAACTGTTATGAGAAAAAATGTATGTGAAACTATTATTGCCGGAAAATAATTGTAAAACGTCTCCACAGAGGCTCAGTCATGTATATTCGCAATGAATTTGTGCCTTCAGTGTAAGCAACATGGATCATAATGATCTGCAGTCTGATAACTATCCGCCAGCGTAGGGAAGATTCCAAGGGGAAAGGCTAAGCCTCTGAAATTGTGGGGCAAATATAGGAGGGCGTTTAATGAGACGAACAACTAGACTAGCTATGCGAATTTAAATACATACGTAACAGGGAAGGCGTTTAGGCAGTCGGGGAAAGCTGAATCAGCAAGGTAGGCAAATAAGGAGCAAGCAGAAAAGCTTGCAAGTTGAAGAGCGTCCACGCTGTTTAAGGGGCCCGAAAAAATCTATGGAATAGGATCGGATGTTCGTATAGTTAAGCTCAATGAAAAAGAAGATGAAAACTTTTCTTGAGCAATTACAATGAGAGGACATCTAATTGATGCCTCAGAAAAACCAGAAATAACATGAAGTAGGTAACCGGTCTTTTGACAAGGCACTCAGCGCACACTTAGAACGAAAAAATCGAAACAAATTTTTCAAATCTATGAGACATTGATGCATCACGGAAGCGATTAATTGGGTGCATAGCAGGCACTGTCATTGTTGACACCAAGCAGTACCCTGACATTTGTTAGGGGAACAGGCTTGGAGGAGATATTATAGGGATACCCTCTAAAGTTGAACCCAGGCAATACAAAAGATCGTATGATTGCAATACTAAGCAACCTCTTCACAACCACATACATTTTCTTATTAAAGCTGTCAGTGTTTTATTTTGTAGCTGCTTTTTCCAGCCATTAATTAAAGTTTTTATTTGATGGTAACTAGAAATTCTAACCAATAAAATCAGCACTTGTAACACACATTTTATATGATTTTTTGTTTTTGTCTTTATTGAACTTTGCTAGTCTACTTGTCTAGAAGGACTTCTCTCTGCTAATGAATATTACACTAGGCTACACAGAATAATAAGCAGCGACTCAGAGATCATAGGGCACAAGTAAATATAATTTATGTTTTCCAATTACTTTTGTAGCCCAGTGTTTTGCATTAAAATTCATAATTTTATAATGATACTTTGCTCTGCTGCTATGCCCTTTAGAATTCGTAATTTTCGTTTCTGATTTTTTTTTTTGCTTTTTACTTTTGGCCTGTTCATTGGCAATAATTATTATGTCGGTGATGGTTATTGATGATGATGATGATAGTGATTGCATTTATAAATAGTATAACCAAGTATTTAGTTTTGTTGCTGTTGTTGTTTTATTTTCTATAAAAACTCATATGATGAGCACCACACTATCAATGAAAAAACCCAGGCGCTTTGGACCACCATTCATACAGTTTCCAATGCTCATACTTTTGCGTTTCGTTTTTTGTTTTTCTTGTTCGTATTATTAATTGAAGTGTTTTGTAACTCTCATGTTGCCAATCAAATTGTGTTGCCAATAATAAAAAAAGAGCAGAAGCAGAAAAAATAATTTTTTTTATACACTCTGTAGACCGACTGATTTTCATTTCAAGTAGCGCTCATTGACAGAGAAACACTTGAAATACTTACAGAAAACAAGCACACAAGCACACAACTTACACATTATATTACCAGTCCGCCCCGGGGATGGGAGTTTAAATAAAATTATAATAAAAAAAAACATACAAAGACAAAAAAGTAGAAGAAGAATATGTTCGACAACAAACACTAAATACTCAAGAGGTTACAATCATAATAATAATAATGCCGACCGACTACTGATAACAAACAAAAAACGAAAAAAACAGAGAAATGATTGAAAATATTAAACAAAAAGATAAAATTGAATGAATGAAAAAAACTTGTAATATTTTTAAAAACCATTTAAACTGTTTGAAATTTTTAACTTTTAAAGAGGTTTATATAGGCCAGAAAACAAAGTATTTTAGTGGCCAGCTTGAAATGTCCCTCATATTGCTGTATAATTTTGAATGGCTCTATCAATCTGAAAGCTCCAATCGAACAACATCATCAGAAATCAAAGTATTTTAGAGGCAACCTTAAAAACATTCATAAAAATTTAATTTCCAAATCCTACAACCATTTCTTGAATATTAAATGTCCCTTATATTCCTGTTCAATTTTCAATGACTGTGTGGGTGCGACAGCTCCAGCTCAACGTGGACCGAGATCTGTTCTATATTGGCTGCAAAAACTTCAATTAATTGGTCATATTAGAATAAATTAAAGTCGGAGCTGAAGCCTGATGAAGTCGCCGCAGTCTTGTAAATAGTGTGTTGGCTTATTAGACAAGAGCATGTGGGTTAAGTAGCAGCTTTAAGTAGTCTTCTGACTCTGTTGGTGCTGCAACTCAGGCACAACACGGTGAGAGCAGCTGTTTTGTAATCATGAATAAAGGGTTCTAATGACTAACTAAGTAGGTAAAGCCCTTGGGTTCATCAAAATTTACCAATGTACTGGGCAAAATACAACTGTTAGGGGAAATTTCTAGAGAAATGAGAAATTATACTCGAAACAAATTTAAGTCCATAAGTTCATGGTTGATGGAGCCATAAACAAATTCTAGTTCTCATACATACATACATACATTCATACATAATTGGCCATTACAACCCTTTAGTCAGGACCTAGCTCCTCGCACCACTGATGTTGTGTGCCTTAATTTTATACTTGAGTGGCGGGACCTACAGTGTAACGTCGACTCCGAACGACAGATTTTGACAAACTTTTTCATGGCAATTTTATTTACTCTCAGAGGTTTTGCCAGAAATCTGCTGAGAGGAAGTCGCCGAAGAAATATTTTTTTTTCATATTTTCGTTTTGATGACTGGCCTGGGGCTCGAACCCGGGTTTTACGTCTAATAACTACCTACTAGGCTGCGGCGACTACATATTATCATTCAGATATTAATTCACTTAGTTACGGAATCCATGCATGTCCGATATGGTTCTTTGGATTTTTTTATAAACTAGACTTGATTTACACCTGACCGTCTCAAGTCCGAGATCCTTGCAAAAAACTGCAGACTCTAAGCCTCCATTCAACTGCGAGCACTCCGTGGCCATGGGTATAACATATCGTCCCTGGAGTATTACCATTCCACAGTGCTCAGTGCACAATTCGGAGAAATTTTCGTATATGCAGAGGTACTTCTTTTTGGTACTTTTATGACCTTTTTTGACAATGCAATTCTTTAGTACTTTTTGTATTGAATTGTTTATAAAAAAAACAGTACTTCTTTGCATAAACAATAGTACCTTTTTTCAATTTACATAGATTTGCAGAAATTTGATTTTTTTTTCTCAAGACATTTTTTTGTGAAATTTTTGGTACTCCTTTGAAAGTATTTTTAGGTACTTATTAGCTTACAAAAATCAATTTAATTTCTGATTTTGTTTTTAAGCTTTCAAAAAAAAAACTCGATTATTCTGGTATTAAACAATCACTTTTGCCTGCCTTGTACTACAGTCTTCTCTATAATTATTTCAGATTACCGAGGGGAATGAAAATTGTTCAACATGTTGTTGCAACAATATGTTGTTGCCATAATAAGTATTTCATAAAACAAAAACGAAAAAAAAAAACTTTAACAAATTTAACGTGTCATTAGTAGTTGAAAAACTGTCTAAATAAAGTGATTATTTTTGCTTTAAAAGAAAAACAAACAACAAAAACAAACTTTAACAGCGTTAATGAACGACAATTTTTAAGAAAAAGAAAAAAATTAAAATATAACAAGCCAGTCTCGCAAGTAAATGTTTAACCACCATAAACCTGTCTAACCATAATTGGTTTAACAATGCATTGCGTTCAATAATTGTAAGCCTACACTGTAGTTGTAAAGCTATTACTGGCTGGTGTATGTTTAATTATGTACTTGAGTGCAGTTTTTATTGAAAATATGATTTGATTTTTAATTAAAAAATATTTTTTCTTACGTTTGTCATTATTATTGTAAAAAAGTATTGAAAAAAGCGAATCAAAATCTCACCCACCATTTGCTTGCTTTCAAAACAACAAAGCCGCGTCGTTACGAACGTTACACTTTAAAACCAAACCCTGGGTTAAAATAATAACAAAACGAAACAAAAAAAATTAAATTTTTAAGCCTCCACTTCATTATTTTCTGTTACAATCTCTACCTTAAAAAAAAAACAAACAATTTTCCGCCAAATAATCCAAGAATTCTAATGAAAATCACGTTTACAGCAGCCACTACAATCACGACATACGATAGATGGCTGACCTCATATTGTTTTAAACCGTCACCAACGCTTCTCTCTCTCTCTCTCTCTCTCTCTCTATGTCTTTATCAATGTGGCTAAAAACCGTTGATGTTTTTTTTTTTGGAGCCATAAAAGGTGTTGACAAGCCACTCAAAAATATTGTTGTTGCTGTCATTGTTGTCATTGTGTTGCAACATTGTTTTTGATGAACAATTTAAGGCATTGAAAGGTTGCGGTGGTGGTGGCGGTGTTGGCTAATGGTAACACTAATTTTATGTCTGATTTTAAGCCTTTTTTTCTTCTGTTATTTTTTCTATTGATTTTGTTATTAGAGAGGGAATTTGTTGGCCGTCAACAGCTTAACGGTTTTTTGATGCCTTAAATCTTTTAAAGTAATTTTAAAATTAAAGTTTAAAAAGAAAAATTGTTATTTGAACGGCTTAGGATTTCCTCATTAATGCAGAGAAGGTTTTTTAATTTGAAGCAATTATCTACTGAACGTCAGGCAAAACCTATATGTTGTAGGGTTTCTCACTGGGCATTGTGGATGAGAACTGACAGTACCTACGATCTGCTGTAAACCACAACTTTGACGTCATACTATGCAGGTTGCAAGCGAAATCCATCTCAGAATAATAGGAGTCATCTAGAGATAACCAATCGGTGACTTCAGCAACACTTTAGGGCTTTTCACTGAACATAATGTGGAATGAGGCGACCCATATTTGTATAAAAACCTAAACTACGGCAATATATGTATGTAATATGCAGGTTACAAATAGTGGATAAGCTGATGAGTATGTCTGCGAGAGATTCACTTACTTATGCTACCAATGGATAGTAGACACATGGAGGGGAAGGGCAGGGAAGTTTATATGATTTATTGTATTGCCATCAGTCTAAATAGATAATCCCTATAATATCTTTCCAAATCCTGCTGTCCTAGCTAACATTTTATTTGGTGTCTCCGCGGATAACTCCCTGGTTACTCACTCAGATCGTTCCTTCTTTTCGCATAGGTTCCCAGTACAAGTTATATTGATTTAAACTCCTCATTACAGAATATACATATTGGGCTTAAGGAAATCATTATTCTGATAAAGTGTTCTTCAAGTTTACATTGCCCAGTCGACATGCACATCGCTTATGGTGTTGCGAGAACTGTCGCAATTATGGGAATGACACTTGAGAGGGAAATCTAAAAAAAACCTTCTATATGTCGCTTTTACACATCTGGCGAAGGTAGGAGAATCTGCCAGATGTCTTATATTTGACAGTGAAGAACAATTTGAGCTTTAGAAGGACAATAGACCGGGGAATGGTTTTAAGTGTTTTGATTTGAATTGATTGTCAATTCTACCTAACCAACATAACTGTTTTTTTTAGGTACATTCGAAGCTTCTAAGCCTGGAAGGAAAGCATCGTAAAGGTTCTCGTTTAATGGCCGTCAAAAGGGGCTAGAAAAGGCACCCAGGGTTTTCTGCGAATCTGGCTACTTCCTTTGCAGCAGCCTTTAGATTATCGAAGACCACAAGCGTTTACTTTTGGTTGAAAAGAGAAGATGTGCATGCCACAGAAGGTCCTGTTTGGTGTACAAATTAAAATAAATCTTCAATACATTGTTAAAAATTAGCATTGAAAGAATAAAAAATTTTACTGCCGGCTATCACAGCTGGAACAAGTGTTACTGGCCCCAAAATAATTTCCAAACTTTCTTTAATTTATTTCGTTTCTTCTTTCGAAAACTAATATTTTAAAAATATCCTTTTAGATTTATTTCCTACTTTTCTAATAAAGAAATATTTTTATTTTTATTTTTCGTATAATTTAAAATGAGAGAAATATTAAAATAAATTGTTTTTAATAAAACTTTATAATTACCAAAAACAACCAGAGATAGTAGACAAGGCAATCCCTTAAATTTCCTTTAAAAGGAAAAAAAACCAACAGCAAACCCCCTACAAAATAGGAAAAAAAAACGAATACAAATTCTACAAATTAATCCCTAAAGGATTTTCGAACAACAACAACAACGAAAATAAATGATAAAAATTTAAATTTAGAACCTATAAACCACCACCACACAATAACACTCACTCCAGTTGCCATTCGACAATATTATCCCATGCCAAGCTGACAGAGGGCAGTGGTGGCAGTGGCAGTGGCAAAGGCAAGCAGCAGTATTGAATCTTCCAAATGAAACAAATCATGCCTGGAAGGCAAAAACGAAAAACGAAAAGAAAAAACTTATTTTACGAAACGAAATCACTTTCTAAATCGACTCTCTTTATAATTCACAATTATCTTTATATCTTTATATTCGTTTTGTTTCACATAGAACGCCACCTCCCTCTCCCGCTTTTCAGACAACCAGCTTAGTAGATACAAAGGAAAGCCCAAACAACCAGTGCCACCCAGGGGAGAGTAATTTATAAAATTTGGCTGCTATTGATGTGTGCAGGAAGAAGGAGAAGGACGTAGCAATAGAGATATCCTAGTAACAGGCCAAGTTATTAGAAAGACTATTATAGACTTTATATAACAAGTTTTTTGTAAATACGAGGGTTGTTAAAAAGGTTACATAAAAAACATTTTTTATACATTTCTAGCTGTTTTAAAATCTTTTATGATATACAGAAAAGTAAAGTGTTACAAAACTATGATCCTTAGCACAACTATAATTTTAGTTGTCACAAACACAATTCTTAGTTGAGGCAATTATAAATATAAAACTCAAAGAAAAAAATATTTCTATTTATAAAAGTTGTTTTTATAAAAATGACTCAATTTTGTTTGTTTAAAATATGTAGTTAAAACAACTAAAATTTTAGTTGCCACAACTATATCTATAACACCCTAAGGAACATGTATTTGAGGCAGGTTGTTAATTATAGTTCTACTAGATAAGTATGAGAAAGGCAGCAGATATAGTAGAAATAGAAAAATATATATAATTGCCACAACCAAAAATTTTAGTTGGGCCAACTATACGTTTAAATCATAATAATTATTATTTTTGAACAAAAGCATAAATAACATTAATTATTTTTTGGTAGAAGTGCAAAAAAAGCAGAAAAAAAAAATCTAAAAATTTATAGTTGCCACAATTAATAAATTTAGTTGAGACAACTAAATATTTAAAAATTAAAAAGTAAAATTTTTTGAAGCTTAAAAAGAGCAAAAAGATGTAGTACATTAAAGAAAATGAAAATAAAATTTTATTGTTGCCACAACCAAAAACGGCAACTATATGCCATAATTTTGAGAAATTATAATATTTTAAAATTTTTAGTATTCCATCTATAAAAAGATAACCAAAAACTTGTATTTCAACCCTCTAACATGCTAGTAAAATTTTGTTTGCTGTGTATAAGGCAGTTAAACAAGCCAACCACCACTTGATGGCATAGGCATGATAAGTCATTTTTATGTGACACTTAAGCCCAAAATATTTCGCATTTCTGTGGCCATTTACAATTTTCGCGTAGACGACAAACAATTTTACATATTCTCACATACAAGGCACACTCTTAGCCTCTGCACACAGTCTCTGCTAGAGTGTAGGATGGATATTTCCATGAAACTTTTCTCTTTTTTGCCTACACCAGAGACAGGATTTTCTTAAAAAGGACATTTAAATATTGTCATTTAATATTTGTATGAGAGGGTAGGTTAGTGCCCTGTTCTTGTTTGAGTTTAGTTTCTTCGTCTTATTTATGAGGAAAACGTTGGCTTTACTTCTTTCTCTCGCAGTATCACATGAAATGGGAAAATGTATGCCAATAAAACCACCCCTCCTTCTTTTCTTTAATATTTTTATAGTTTTTCGGGGTTTCGGATGGGAAGAAGGAGGTAGGGAAGTGAAGATAAATCGTGTTGGAAGTGCTAAACATTTAAATCTTTAATGTGTTGTCTATTATAAATAAACGTTTTGCATCTATGAAATGGTTGATAAGAATGTTGTAAAAATATTTCATCATTTGTTTAATGATAGCCATTAATACCCTCCCACCCCTTCACCTACTGCTCCTTTCTTCCACCTTTTGTGCAAAGAAAAAAAGAAAATATCCTTCAGATCCTTATTAAAAATTTTAGCATGTCTTTGAGCTTAAACTCCTACTCTCTACCTCATACTTCGTCTTAATTTTGTGCTCTTCTCCTTTTTAACTGGGTTACAACTCTATTTGGCTTTTATAATTACTTGGTTGCTGGAAAAAACAACAACAATTTCGTTTTATAGGGGGAAATATACCCCTTGTGCCGACCTCCTTTCATTTTAATGTTTTCTTTAACACTAACAAGCCAAAGTATGTCAATTGGTCACAGGTCAAATGATTTTTGGTGCATTCATAATTAAATATCATTATAATAAGAGAGAATTTCTATTCCATTAATAATTATAATAAAATAATGGTTGCCGTAAACGAACTTTTTATGGCCGCAAATAAAACTAGAAATTATTACAAAGGGCAGCATATTATTCTTATTGAAAAATTATGCCAATAGATAATAATCAAAGGAATGCTATTAAATATTAAAACATCATAAATACACTTTTGATTGCCTCAACTAAATTTTTTTGATTGTGGGAAATAAATTTATTTTCTTTTATAAAATTAAGAAGAATATTTAACATCCGATTCTATAGTCTAAGCCTCTACGTTAAAAAAAAGAAAGAATCTTGAAGTTAAATAATGTTAGTTGTCTCAACCGTAATTCGTCGAAATAAAAATAATTAAAATTTGCCACTAAAGTGTTGATTTGCCAATAATATGGGATCTGTGGCATAAGGCATATACAGGAAGAAACTAAGTGCAGATGAGAATGTCATTACTGGGTTTATCTTAAGGGCTTCTATTGAATTTTGGAGCTGCGATGACTGCTGGATAGGCAGGCAGTTACAGTCTTATCTTCACACTTAACGCGAGTCTTCTTTGATGAAAATAAAGAGGGTCGATATAGGCTTCGATTAGCTTAAGACAGGTGCCGTATTCGCTTCGATGCGCAAGGCCATTGTTATACCACAATTAATATTCAAACGGGGGTTCAAGCATTCTGTATAGGATACTATCACGACCGCGCAACATTTCATTCTTAATTTCGGGAATTCAGTCTTCGATAACAGAAAATGAAAAGTCAAGAAGGACCGTCTCTTCATGGCAAAAGCCAGGTACACACATAAACTAAAAGATAGTCTCTTTCTCCTCCTCAGACCAACAGATCCTATTAAAATATTTCGAGGAAATAACAAATAAATCCGCTTATATTCTAGTAAGACTGTCGCGTGCCAGAACAGCAGGATTTAAGCCAATCAAAATCCTCTCCCTAACTACATATAGAATCATCATAGAATCGAGCTAGATGTGTCAAAGGCTTTCCAGTATCATAGCATGTCCACAGACCAGGTTGGTCAAAGATTTGAAGAGCAGGTTGGTCTAGGATGTAACTGGTAACAAAGATCTGAAACTGGGCAGATTTTTGGAACTTAAGAAGAGTACGTTCCAACTGAAATATCGCGATATCAAAGGAGAGCATAGAGCACCTTCTATGTTGCTGCTCTCTCTCTTTAGGGTGTTTGACGAAATGATGATTCTGTTTTGAGTGGCAAAAAGATCTAAAACTGGACAGAATTTTGGGCCTTGTAAACGAATAGTAGGACTAGCGGAATGTCGTTATGTCAGACTGGACCTTGGGGTCTAACTCTGGCCTCACCTAACCTAACTCGGGCCTTTCGTCTAATAAGCCAACACACTACCTAATAGACCACTGCGACTTCTGTCATCACACCTAACCTAACCGAACTTTACTTCTCGCTTCGAAAATTTTGATGCAAACGTTTAAAAAATATGGGAAATAATTCAGAGATTTTCAATTTTAGAAATTGGCAATAACTTACGGCTGTATTACTTGCAATAATTTGAATTTATGATGGCAATGTAATTCATAAAGCTTTAGCCAAGCAGCTCAGCAGAATGGAGGCATATTTCTTAATATTTTTTTTTCAATTTTTATGAGAAAACAATAAGACATGAGACACAGTCAGTAAAACTTCTATTGTCATCTTAAATTGTCAAACAGCAGCGAGTGTATCAAGATTTGCGTAAAAATAATGTCACTTATGATACGTGGAGGTGGGGGTGGGGGAGATCAATGACTACATTAAACGCGTATGGGCAGGCAGCAGCAGACAGTATTAAATATTTAACACACTGGCAGTTGATTGTATTTTTTTTCGTAATCTAATGGCCACCTACAAGAATATAACAAAACAAGAACAAGAATTCAAATAAATAAAAACACAATAGACGAGAAGAGAGAAGTCAACTGCCAACTGCCATAGACTAGGAATATACATATGTGCTGCACAATATTTTGATGTTTTTTTTGTTTTGTTTTGTATGGGGGCTGACAGCGCCATATGTATGTAACCTACTGCTATAGCTCAACATAATGGTCTCTAGACTATTAAAACTAAGCGTTACTGTAGCAAAAAATAGAAATTTTTTTTCTTCAACACCCTATATACTCTAGTAAATCAGAAACAAACAAAAAATCTGAAAAAAAGAAATAAATTCTGTGTATAAAGATGTGGGGAAATAAATGAATGAATGAATTACTGGCTTGTATAGCTGCTCTCTCTCTCTGAATTCAATTCATTTAAGAGGGGATTTCGGTATGAT
Organism: Sarcophaga rosellei; assembly: GCA_930367235.1. NCBI lineage: Eukaryota > Metazoa > Arthropoda > Insecta > Diptera > Sarcophagidae > Sarcophaga > Sarcophaga rosellei. The sequence continues at coordinate 3,701,425 of OV884020.1, read as the reverse complement.
TTACAAGAAATTGTCTACAATAATTTGCGTGGGTAAATACTGGCTATAAAAATGTGAAAAATGCCATTTACAACGAAGTGTAGTTGTGATTTTTTGTTTCTTTCTTTTGCCTGGTACTTGTATAACACAAAACCCAGTAGGAAATTAATAGAAATTGAATTTAAAAATCGAATGGAATTTGGATTGACAGGGTGTGGAGTTATCAGTATTAAATCAGCCGCACGTATACGGCCGGCTATTTCCGTTTCCTCCAAGTTGTAACTTCTGAGTCGAATCACGCTTGAACGCCTAGCAGACGATTATGCGATCATCAGTACCTTATGCGGTTAGAAACTACATAATAAATGTAAGGTCCTCCCTTCTACTTAGGAATCATTACCTAAGGAAGCTAACCTAGTAATGACGAGAAGACACACAGTTTCTAGGCATGCCCTTATGTCAAAGGAAGGCCTCGAATAATCCGCCATTTGCCAGAGAAATAGGAGATATGACTGGAGAAGTCCGAATTTCTTAATGACGTTCACAAAGGAACTCTAGGGCAGCCTGCTTATCGTAGTGTGTGGGATTTATTCCGCCATTTATAATACCAACGGCTATAAAACCATGAGTTCCAATTGGAGCATACTGTAGAGATTTAAAAGTATGAGTTCCAGATATCGAAGTCTTCTGTACTTAATACATACCGCACTCAAAACCAATTTCTAACTGACGTATAATTTGATAGAATTCGGAGGAGGATCTTGTTTTATTTGCTAACATTTTCGAGTGTTTAGACTCCTCGATATTTGGGAAATACCCTGATATTAATACGGCGTTCCTTTTTACTACTGCGTCTTCATTTGTGTAGACCAGAGTCAAACGGCAAAGATCCACCGAGTAAGTTAAGTCTTCTTAGTATACTTTACTATTTGCATGGGACGAGTCTATTTACGCTCTTAGCTAATGTTGCCGATCCGATATTCCTGAAGAACGCCTACGGGATTACTTTCCTCTTCTAAAATGTTGAAAAATTCCTCAACGGTTCCCCAAAGATATCATTGTGGAATCTCAATATCGACACAGATATTGTCCACTTCCAACTCTATACCCCCACCTCTCCTCCTTCTCTTTTAAGCTACTCCTTTACCACTTCATCATTTGAAGTGTACACATGTGTGTTGAGGCTCTCAATGTGTTGTTATTAAAATCACGTTGTAATTGTCCTGACATTTTCATTATTTTTATTGGCGATTTTTTCTTTTTTTTGTGTGTTTTCTGCGCTCTTTGCACCGATTTAATAATAGTTTCACATTTTATTTCGCCAAAGTCACAAAAAAATATTTGTATAAAAAGCAGCAATGAAATGTTTGCGAATTCGCAAACAAAAAACGAATTCCGCTTTAAATTTTTTGTGCGTCTGCAATGTTTGTGTGCCCAGAGTACAATAATAGAAATCTGTTCAGCATAAAAAATTTATGCAGTTTTTCTAGAGGTTTTTGTGGAAGAAGGGCTTAAATTCATTTCATTATTTCAAAAAAATTACCAGCGATATAAACATAAAAGCCATGAAGCCATGTCGGTTTATATTTAACAGGCCATTGTAAAAAAAAGTGGTTAATAGAGTTAAAAACGTTTAAATGCTTAAAATTTCATGTAAGAAAAAACAGATTTTTAATTCAATTTTTTAATAACTTTATCATTGTAAATGGCTTTTAACTCTTAAACGGCTAAAAGTATGCCTTTAAAGCAAAATAATCGTGTTCGCCTGAAATTATATGTTAAAAAAATGAGGAAGTCTTGGATACAAAAAACAACAAAATAAAATAGCCTGAAAACTTACTAAAGATGTAGAAGTGCCGACCGATCGTTAAATACAGTGGGGTTATCGGTTTCCTTGTTAAGTAGATTATGCTGAGGAGTAGTATATCTGGATTAAGCGGGGCTTTTTAAGAAAAACTGTGTTTCGGGGTACTTCCGAGGGAGGAAAACTATTGCGAACGGCATCCTGAGGCACTTCGAGGCTGATAGAAAGTAGGTTTTTGACTATGAAGATGGCGTGGTGATCGTTTTCACGGAGAGATGCCAACCGAACATTAGTGAGCACATCTAACAAGGGAGTATAACCGGCTAAGTGGGAGTTGGATTGTTTTCTCTAGAATATAAAGTAGACAATATTGTACTGCTCAGATCGAATGGGATCGAGGCGGATATAAAGCAATGCAGTCTATGGCCAGAAAAGGTCTAGCGAGTCTTAGGTTCTATGGTTATATCAGGATATCTCTTTGGGCAAGGGATTCTATTAGGATCACTCCTCTAGCTGCATTAAACAAGATTCTGTTACTACTTACTGTAGAGGTGGTGGTGGACCTGGAAAATTATTGAGGTTATTTGAAGAAGGATAGTTTGTACATGCCAGAATTCAGTTGCAGAAACTTCAGTCTTCGATTTTAGAACGAAATGGGTTTCGAAACGAAGAATTTAGAATTTTAATAAATTTTTTTGACAGGTTCTAACGGTGCAATAGTATGTGGGACATTAGCATCCTTTCTTTCTGCAAGATTTGTGATAATGCAGGGATGCAGGAATCTGCTGCGAATATTCTATGTATCTGACCTGGCGTGCAGAGAAGAAGTCTCAAAAATTTTGACCAATATTTCTGCAATACACAGCAGTGATCATCAGTGCAAAAAGCCAAACTGTCCCCCTGATGTTACATGGGCTAGAGCAAGAACAGCTCAAATGCCGTTTAAAGTTCTCACTCCGAGAAAGCTTAATAAAAACCATGCATGCAAGGTCGTAATGCTTTCAGATATAATGGTAAATAAAGGTCTTTTATTTTTTTGTGTATGACCTTGTCGCTTAACGCTTTCATTCTGTTTTACATAGCACAATGTTGCCATTTAGTCTAATAAAATTTGAAATTTATTGTTTCAATATTTTCGTAAAAAAATTATTTTAAGTGATTATTTAAACGTTATTTCTTATTTGCAATATTTTCAAGGCAAAAAAAAAAAAGAAGGAGAGAGAAAAAGAGGAAAAACGAATTCCTGACTTTAATGTTTTATGCTGATTTTTGTCATTTCATTTTGAAAATTTGTTTATAACTTTATAAACATTATTCGGTTTCTTTTTGTACTTATTTGTTGTAGCGGTATTGTTATTGCTTGTATTGTTGTTGTTGTTGTTGTGATTGTTGTTTGGCAATTTATTTTTATATGTTTATAGACATAGTTTATGTAGCAAGCACCACATTGTTCAGCAGCAATGTTTCCTTTTTAATATTTTTGCCATTTTTATGACGATTTTTTCTCTCTCCTTTTCTACTTTTTCTCCTTTTTTTGCCTGTTTTGATGAATATTTTCTGTTACAAATATGTTTTTGCCAAAGTCAGCAGAAAAAAATTACAAAAAAGAAAAAATATTCAAACGCTGTATAGGAAATAAAAGAAATTTTTTGTTTAACATGCTCAGCTGAGGCTGGCAACAGCTACAGATTGCCTTTGAAAGGGAACGAACAGAACTATTTTCAGAACATTGTTGTGTGATTTTTTTCCAACATTTTTTTTTATAAAGATTTTTACTTTATAAAATACTTTATTTATTTGCAGTGTTTTTGTTTTTTCTTTCTTTATTTTGTATTGTTCTCGGCTATTTCAGAGGAGGAATTGTGTCAAAATAAAAAAAAAATCAGTTTCAGAAAAAACTAAAATTGAAAACAAAATAGTTTCTGTGTTCTGTTTATTTAAACAAAAAATAAAAAAAGCTTTCAGCGGAAATAGAGTCTCATATCAAATGCCTTTTTTTGTATAAAAAATCTATAAAAAATCAATGATGACATAAAAAAATTTATTCCTTTTCCAGCTTTAACTGTAATGGAAAATATAAAAAATTTCATTTCATTTTAATGGAGCAGACAAAATACTTGTCCAAGGCGCAGGACCAAATATTTAAATTATTTTGAGCGTTAAAAAATTATTTTTTTTTTCTTTTTGACAAAAATAAAAAATTTATTTAAAATCCCTAATTAAAGTCTTAAAATTTTAAAATTTAAATGCATTCTATGTGACTATAAAATACGAGGTATGGCAAAAAAAAATTATACAATATACCGATCAATACAAAAACATGTTTAAAGTCGGCTCTCAAAGACAGATTTTTGAGAAACTTTTCATGGCAAATCTATTTTACTCTCAGAAAAATTTATTTTACTCTCTTACTTTTGAGAAAAATTTATTTTACTCTCAGAAAATTGTTCGTTTTCGTTTTGTTCGAAATGTCTGAGCTGGGATTTGAACCATGGTGTCGCGTCTAATAAGTGATGTAATATAGCTACTGCCTATAAAACTACAGGCAAACCGACATGGGAAATAAGGTCACCCTTAACTGGATAGATTGAAGAATTTGCACACTGGTAGAGACATGACCTTTTGGAGCAGTAAAACGAGGAGTTTGGACCCAGACAGTTGTTCAGAATATACATCTGATTTGTTTATTGTATACTAGACAGAGAGTTATGAGCCAATATAAGTCTACATAAGGGCAAAACGAAATGTAAGTACATTTTAGACTTAACCAAGGAAAAACTCATGCCGAAATCAATGGTTTTAAAATAGAAAGACACGCGTGGTGATCGTTACGCGTTGTAGACTCTGACATTAATACGCTCTGCGTTTGTAAGTCATGAACAAAGGGTTTTTCTCAGGAATAAATCAGAAAGTGGAATTAATGAGGAATAGTGCGGACCTCTAAAGGCCTTTTTAGCTGTCAGCTATCTGAGCGGTGAAGTATTTGTTCTTGTCTTTTGGCTTGGACACCTTTAAGTTAATATTTGGCAACACTTAACTGCCTTCCATTTGGGTTACTTCCACATTAATAAGTCACAATTATCTTCCTTATGCTATCTGAGGATTCTTAGGACTTAAGTGAAATAAACTATACCCTGTCTAAGCCCAGTCTTGATAGATTTTAGTTCAATAGGGAAAATTGGTTTCCTAACATGAGCTCCACTGAGGATTTAGCAGAAAGGTTGTAGATCGATCGCAGCCCAACTCTGGCTTGCCCACCTCGCCCTCCTCTCCTCCCCCATTTGACTCACCAGTTTTACAATTTTCATGCGAATATTTTTATGTTTTACTTTGATATTCAGCTAAGAGGTGTTATAAACTTGTTTATACTCATAAATCCATGCCTGATTGATAAGGATGGGCTGGTATGGATGGATGGTTAGTTGTTTCAAACAAATTTATGTTCCCGTTTATGTAAATTATGATATACACACGGTATTTTTACCGTTCTTTTGCAAACATTTTTTTTTTATAGCGTAAACTTTTTTACTCTGACAAATAATATGATGCAATATAAACAACCACAATGGAAAAGTATAAAATTAAAGACACTGCATATGGGACACTCCATGATGGGGAAAAAATTTAAACACAATATTCATTTGTAATGAATTTAAATGGAGTAATTAATGTTTTACGATTGTTTAGAATTTTATATTATTTGTATGGGGCCTTCCATACGAACAACTAATCGTAACAAAAATACATTTCAGAAGAAAAAAAATTGGATGCGTATAAATTCCAATGTAGTTATAGCTATAGGTATACCCTATAAGTAGCAGGCATATCACAGGATATAATCTATTAAATTAGTTAAGGAAACACCTATACGTTTAAAAACTTCTTCTCAACAAACCAGTGCGTAAATTTAAGGTAAATTTCACAAAAAAAAAATCGAAAATAAAACTCAACATTGTGTCTGGCGTTTATGGAAAACCTGTAAGTAAATCCATGTTGGGAAAACAAAATACTGGGTGGGTATTTTATTTTATGGCTTGCAAGCAACACTTTATCACTGTCCATATATTATGGATCAAAACGAAATGAAAAAAGCAAAAAAAATTTACATAAAGCACCACATAACATGGCCAAACATGTTGTAATCAAGCATTTATTTTTCCGAAAAAACAATTACAAACATTTTCCGAAAAAGTTTTGCCATGGAAAACCGAAAAAGTTTTCCTTTTCACTTACAAACGAAATATGGTAACACAGGCCTTTCAGCCACTTTAGCTTCTTCAGGTGTTTTCAAAAACAAACGGGCTTAAAAAGGCCAAGTGGAACAACAAGCATAAAGGAAAAGTTATGCTGGTAATTGATTTTGAAATTGATATGCTCGCTCACACACAAGCACATAAAAGCCACAAAACCAAAGCCAAGCTAAAAGAGAGCAACCAAAGGCAGCTGAATGAAAGGTCTTAACATATAACCTGGGCCAAAAGAGAGAGAAAAATAATCAAAAAGAAAAAGGAAGCGAAAAACAACCTGTCAAATATGCCCAAGAGTCTAGTGAAACAGGGAAAGTATATTTGTATGAAAATTAGAAATTCAAAGCAACAGAAAAAAAGGAACACCTGAGCCTAATACTTCTTGTACTATTCGAAAATCCATAAAATGGTAATAAATTATGAAAGAAGAAAAAGAAAGAAATAAAGTTGTACTTACCGTTTTTGAAATTCTTTTAAAGATGGCTGCTGTAAGTAGAAAGAAAAAAAATTTAAATTTAAAAACAATTTGTTTAAAGGCATTTGTAAATAAAATTAAGTGAAAAGATAATTAAAAAAATTACATTGCTTAAAAATTCCACGCCCCTTTCAAGTGGGCGTTAGTAGTTTTGCAAATACATTTTAAGAAAAATATTCAAGAAAAACAACCAAGAATTCGAAAAAAGAATAACAATTTATTTTGAATTCTAATAAAAGTTAAAACATTTAATTATAAAAACATTTGCCACGCCCCTTTCAAGTGGGCATTAAATGGTTTGCGAATGGTTTACTGAAATAAATTTGTGGAAAAGTTAGTTAGGTTTCTAGTTCAATGATAATGTTTACTTAAGTCAGACGTTGGACAAATTGTGCTTTCAGAAATCAATATCCAAGCCGGAGATTAAATATTACCCATGTAGGAATATTGCCATTTCGGCTCTAAAATAAATCTAGTCATCATTTTAAACCTCGTTTCTGTAGAGTTCACTTAAAAATGACAGAAAATGCGAAGTAAAGACCCAGCGTTTTCATGGCAAGAGTCAGAGACTGAGCCATGAACTGCCAAACAGTTGCTCCCTGCTTCTCAGGTCCACAACTTGATATTTTCATTCGACCAGCATCGATTGATATTTGTATGCATTACTACACAGGATAGAACACTGTCGTTAGCTAGTTTCTTTATAACGTCTTAACTGATTACACAATGCGAATATGTCATTGGAAATTGGGAATTCATACTTCTATTCTACCTTTTACCTACACTAAGCGAATTATACCTTTGAGAACTGTATCCGATATCGAGCATCTAAGTCGTAAGTTGGTATTTTTGTACTTAAGCTTCGACGGTGATATTGCTTTCATATTGTTGAATAAATAAAAGTCACAACAAAACGACAGAAAATAAAAAATTACAATAACAAATCAACAGTAAGATTCTAGAAGTTGCCAAACCACAAATAACTGAAGTATAAATAGAACGATAAGTAACAGAAAGTTCTTGATTTTAAAAAGGCAACAATACTTAAAATTTGTTTACTGTAGTTATGTCTTTCCCTGCAATTAAATTCAATACTGTTTCAAAAATATTCTTTCCAATTTTTTTAAAGGCGGTCTGTAAATTTCTTATTCATTTTAAATCAATTTTCTTAATGACTCGTTTTAATTGCTTTTGATTTGAAACATTAAATCAATTTCTATTCGAAGAGCTCTGTGAAAATTTAATTATTTACATTTAATTTTAACAGGGATGTATATTCTGTTCATTACAACAGACGCTTCCTTTTCTTTTCATGGCCTTCCATGTCTTTTCAAAAAGCCTGTTTGACAGTGACCAATTTCGTTACACAGCGAAAGTAAAACAAAAATTGAACAGGAATGGTAAGTAAATCTCATAATTGAAAAGAGAAAAAGCTGCTGGATTTTAATGGAACAAATGAGCAAACGAAACGAAAAGAACGAACAACTTTTACAAGGTTTAATTGAATTTTAAATACAATGTGACAAGCAATATTCAGTCAGGTTCATAAGTAATGGGAAATAGAAGATGAAAAAAGAAACAAAAAACAAATACGAAGGAAAAGCAGTAAAAGAGTGTCAATGTTTTTCTTCAATTTTTTTTTTCTTTTCCAGTAAGTAATGCTTAACACCCAACTCTGTAAAATCAACGAGCCAAAGAGTGAACAAAAAAAATTCCTTTTTTTTTTCAAACAAATGAGACTGTTTTTGCCTGCTGAGGACTGCTGCTTCAACTGACATTAACAGTGTGACAATAAAATCCAACAACAACAGCCTTAACAATTGCTTACTTTGTATAACAACAACAGCAACAACACCAAATTGACATAAAAAATCCTTGTTTGTCTTTTAATGAGGAGTGACAGGCGACAAGCATAATTAAATTTTATTTCAGTTTTACATGCGAAAATTTCTATCACACTTTCTGTTTTTTTCGCACTTACCCTGCCCGCCTCCTCCTTTCTGCACCTCATCTCTTCTACATACATCCAAAGCTGTAACCAACACCTTTAGATTGCTTGAGGATGATTTCTCTCATACCTCTTCCCTACCGTTTTACTTTTCTTCCATGCATATGGCCTTTAAATAAGAAACTGGCTGGCTTCTCTGGCTGGCAGAAAAATCAGCCGCCGAGAAGAGCAGCCAAGAAAACCGTAAAAAATTTGTTTTTATTGTAAGTTTAACGGTTTTTTGTCTAAAAACCCATCTCCAGGAAATGATGTTTAAAAAATGAGCCTCTCATGATGGAAATATTACATGAAGTTCGAAGGAGGCCAAGAATCTGCTGCTGTCGCACTAAACCAATTCGCCTTCAATTTAATGCCTGTAATTCGTTATTTAAGGCCACGTTCTCCTATTTTTTTTTTCTTCTTTCGTGTAGAGTTTCTGGGCAAAATAAATTAATTTTCACAGTTTTCATGGCTGAGATTTAAGGGAAGCGTGAAATTACTTCACGTTTTTTTTTCTGCTTTTTATGGCTGCCTGACTGACTAACTAAATGTTAAAATTCAATTTTATAGCAGTGATTAAGATCATAAAATGAAATTTAATTGTGCTAAAACATTAAATAAAAAACCAATTAAGACTTCTGGAAACTGTTTACTTCTCTTCTGTCACCTTCAAAAGAGGTGGTAAACATTTTCTATATGTTCGAAAACTTTCGAACTTAAGTTTCCCTATATTTAGACCTAAAAAATCGTTCATTTATTGTAAAAATATTTATATAGATTAAGCAGAGTACCTCTAAAAATGATTTAGGCAATATTTTCTATGTTCGAAAATTTTCGAACTTAAGTGTGCCTAACTTTAAATCTGAAAAATCACTCATTGGCTGCAAAACTAATCATTAAGAATAGTAAAATTCTATTTGACACCTTTATAACAAATTTTAAATCATTTTTCCTATGTTCGAAAACTTTCGAACCTATATTTTATATGACATTGCAACTCAAAATTTAGTTATTTACGTACAAAATGAACCAAAGCAGATTTTAAACATTTTTTTTATGTTCGAAAATTTTCAAACTTAAGTGTGCCTAACTTTAAAGCTGAAAAATCACTCATCAGCTGCAAAACTAATCATTAAGAATAGTAAAATTCTATTTGACACCTTTATAACAAATTTTAAATCATTTTTCCTATGTTCGAAAACTTTCGAACTTAATTTTATATAATATGGCAACTCAAAATTTAGTTATTTACGTACAAAATGAACCAAAGCAGATTTTAAACATTTTTTGTATGTTCGAAAATTTTCGAAATTAAGTTTTGCAAAACTTTTTAGAACAAAAATAAGTTATTTTCTTAAAAAACAGCTGCTAAGTCTTGTAAAATTCTTTCTAGTATCTTTTAAACATATTTTCAGCACAGATTGGCATGTTCGAAAATTTTCGTACTTAATTTAAAGAGTACAAGGAGCTGTAATAAAAACTAGTACTATTTCTTCATAACTTTAAATACATTTTGACATATTCGAAAATTTTCGAAATTAAATTTTTTACCATTCACAGGCAAAAATTTAAAGATAATGAGTTAAGGCTTTGGGAAAAAGAAATGAAAGAAAACAGATATGAAAGATAGCTTTCCGATAAACAAAAAAAGTTTTGAATTTCCATTTGTTTATGAAAAATAACTGCCATTAAAAATATTTCCTACAAATCCGTTATAAAAAATGTTCATCTTTGTCACCACATTTCTCAAAGTCTGATGAAAAAAATCTCTCTTCACACCATCCACCATCCCCATCTTTTAAATTTTAATACATTTTTATATCGGATCCTTACTAAATCATAAGCAATGGGGATATTTACTTAGAGTGTCTCTGTGAGTGCAATTGCCAGTTAGTAACACCCACAGTGTGCCTGAGTAGCTGTCAAACTCATATGTCAAGTGTCAAATGAGGGTCGGTCTCTGTACAAGAGCAACTGCAAGCAGTGATAACGTAATGCGAGGAGGAGAAAATAAAAGAAATGCGCCAGACAAGAAACAACAAAAAAAAAGAAGGGATTTGAAAGAAAAATTGGAGGCGAAAAAGGAATGGAAATAAAAGAAAAGAATTCTTATTCCTTTTTTTTTTGTATGCAAAATTGCAAATCAGACGATATACTAGCGTACAGGAATTAAGGAACAAAGAAAAATGCGACTTTGCAGGGGTTCCCATAAAGAAATTATATTTTGCGGTTGTCTACTGAACATGACTTTCTTTCATTTATGGTTAGTAGTGCCGTCGTGATAAATTGCAAGGTGTGATAAAGGTGCTCGCAGAAAGGGTTAAAGTACCAACATGTTAATTAAGCGGCGAATAGAACGAATCATCAGCTTATATACTTGGAACCTGCGAGGCATTAATGGATGTCAGAAAGATAGACATTTGGTTGCTTATGTAGTACTAGGCAGGGAGTTATCTTTGCTAACGTCGAACAGTGTTCTGAAGTTTGCCAGGACAACAGAATTAGAGGAGACATACAATAGATCACACTGTCGTAACTCTCTACATAGTAGAGAATAAAGAGTTGAAGGTATTTCCAGCAGTTCCCTACGATAATTAATCCATAATTACAGTTATTCTGCTTCCAATACTGTAAGCATATCCCTTGGAGCAAAAATTTCTTTTCTGACAACCCTTGCTTGCAAACGTTTTTTTTATGAAGCAAATGTGACAAGTTGAAGTGTCACATCATGAGAAACCCTGTCAGCCAAAGAGTTTAAATGGAAAGGCAATCATATTTTAATAAAAAAAAAATAAAAAAAAAAATGCTACCAGTTTGAAAGAGAGAATAAGTAAAACATATAAAGAGTAGCAGGTGTCCACTTTTATTTCCATTCGATCTTTTTTTTTATTCACACTCTGGCAACACTTGTCGTGGACAAAGAGTGATTTTTCTGTCTGTTTCTGCTATTTTTTCAATCACTTTCTTTTAAATAAATAGAATTCATGTTTTATATAGTTGCTGTTGTACTTTTAAGAGACTCTATTTATTTAATTTTACTTTTTAGAAAATCAATGTGTTCCCCTCCATTATGCCCAGGCAGGGGCAGATGGATTGGGAGACACAGACAGTTGACAATTTGATTAATCAATTAAATGGATGAAATTCATTATAAAAAGTCTTCGCCTTCTCTCTTCGCTCTTCGTAGTATGGCAGAGACTAATTAAATAAAAATATTTAAAGCATGTCCCCACCACATGTGTGAGTGTTTCAATTCAACCCCCGTTCTTTTCAACCTTTTCTGACTCTGCCGAAACGTTCTCTATAAATACCCCAGCTATTGCAGGGAGTCTGTAATACACGAAACATTTGAAAATCTTTTCTTTTTTTCGTATCGAAAATCTATTTTTAAAATGTGATGGATTAGTTGGATTATCGATAAATTGTGTACAGAAAATGAGAAAAGAAAAGAGCAACGAAAAGAAGAAAATATTTCAAACATTTGCCGTTAATTTGTGTCTGTCAGGGGACCAATTAAACTTTAAAGAGTGGGGAAATTGGCATTTAGAACTTCAACAGAAATAATATCAAACAAAATCTTTGTTTTTTGTTACAAAGTATTAAAACTCCTCAGACAACCCATATAAATCGGTTTTTTCCTTGTGGAATTTTTTTTTTCATAATTTTCTTATTTACATTAATCAGCAGCAACAGTTGCTGCTGCTGTTCATTCGGTTGGTATGTATGTGTGTGTGTGTGTGTTGGTATAGTGCTATTGACATTTAATCCTCTTTATTGATTGATTTTCTAATCCCAGATGATTTTTTTCTCTTCCTTTTTTTCTTCGAAGAAAGAGAATTATTGTCGTTACTCTATCAGCCATCAAATGCTGACAGTAAGAACATATATGTAAAGCTGCCGTCATGTTACCAGCATTTCTATTAAAAATTGTAACAAAATGTCTTTCACGATTCAATAGCTCAACTACACCGGGTAAGTAAGCTTCAAACACATGCGATGACAAGCTTTTGTCATCACTTTCATCATGTGGCGGTGTTTGTGGGGATGTGGAAGGGGGTTTTCCCTCTGTCGATTTGTCATAAGATTTCTGCTATTGTTGGCGGGTTATTGATTGTCTAAGATTAACAACAGTTTTGATTAATTATTTAATATTTCTCACTTTCTTTACCGCAAGCCTACAACGTTATGGAACTGTCAGTGGCAAGAAAAATTAATCGCTGACCAAGATTAATACCTCAAAGCTTTGAAAAATTAATTAATTTGTGTGTTGGTCTGTAGTTTAATCATTTTCTTTTGCTAACAAATCTTATTGTTCTAAAGCCTCTTTTCCTTTATAATCATACAGATTTTGTATGACCAGTATATACCAAAAGACAGTCAGTTATACGAAAAGAAAATTAATCACACACTAAAACTCAGTCAAGTCAAGTGCAATGAATTGAAAAATATTAATAAAGTGGTACAGATCAGGTAACCACAAAGTGTTTAATTATAATCATACAAAAAAACATTTCGTCAGACAATTGTGAAAAGCTTTAAATATTGTGAAATTCATGTGCAGTTATTAAAAAATAAATATTTTTAAGACATTAAAATGCATTTCACTTAACATGTGATTAAATTTTGATAAAATGCTATTCAACCGACAAAATTTCTTAAACATCAGACATTTTTTTGAGGATCACTATTACAAAAGTTTGTGCAAAATAATTTAAGGAAATAAAAGTTAAAAATTGTTAATTTATATCCAATAATGTATTCTTATTCAAGTAATAAAATAAATTGCACAAAATGTCGGCCGACAAAAAATATCAAAAGTATGGAAATAGTGCCTGATTGCTCCTTGGTTCGACTATAGCAAGATTTGTGTCTAGATCTAATGACACCACCTGCCTATCACATCAATATTTTGGTGAAAGAAACATTTTCCAGCAGAAATGTAAACGAAAATCGTTTTGAAAATGAGCTCAATGTGCTATTTCGTACACAAAAATTAAAGGTTTCGTAGCTGGTACTGAAGTGCCATTAGGCATGAAAGGTGTACTTTCTTAAAAGACAGTCGGATAGGAGTCCTATTTACTGAGTTGTCGGTGTAATTTATTCTCCCTCACAGGTTAAATGTGCCAACAAATTAACTTGCGGCTCTGATAGTTATTCACTTAATAATTCCAATAACTTATAGAAATCGCGACTGTCAATAGCTTTATAAAAAGCTTCTAATTTTCCCTTTTTTTTACGTCGCCCTCTTATTTTAAATGACCCCCATTTCTAACAGACATAGTCAAATGCAGCATATTTAGTGGTGGTGGTGCTGTTTAATTTTTTTCTCTGTCTCGCTATTGTCCATTTCGATTTTCCAATTTTTGTGTTAACATTACCCTGTAATCAGGGGTAATCAATGGTCGTTCGACAGGGTTTGTAACTGCCCACCTCTAGCAGTGCATGCATTCGTTTTCATTTTTCATTCACAAAAAAAAAATCGTTATCAATCGTATGGTTAAACAATGGAATTGTTGTAATTTTCTATACGATTTTAGTTGTTGTTTTTCCATTTTTATTTTCCTTTTCAGTAGCATTTTCCCAATAAAACAAAAAGAAAAACAACAGTTTTTGGCTACTGTATGTAGTAGCCAGGCCAGTAGCAGTTCAAATAACAATAACGACAACAAATAAAAACAATTTTTGTTCGAGGGAGGTTATTGACAGTATTTGACAATGATTGATTACTTTGGTAAAATTACACATACATACAGTCAGACAGACAGACAGACATACATATAAATCAACACACACACATGTGTAGTTACTGTTACACAATTACAGAAACAGTCATTAAGAAACTGTCAGTCTGTGTTGGTGTAGTTGGAGTTACTAAATGCGAACGATTTTAAATGGATATTAAAGGCCTACAAAAAAACCTTAAATTTCTAAAAGAAAAATTATTAATTGAACTATGGGTATTATTATGGTTTAGGACATTTCATTTAAAAAATATCAACTCAATTACAATATCGATGTTTTTTAAACGTTGTTCTTTATGAAGAAATTTGAAGAATCTAGAGGTGCAAGTTATCGATAAAAAAATGCAAGTAATCGACGAAAAAATGCAAGTCATGGAATCCAAAAATGCCAAGAATCGATAAAAACGCAAGTGATCGACAATAAAACACAAGACAGCGACAATTTTGCCCGCTTTATAACAGAACTTCTTGTTGCTAATTTGAAAAAAAAAAGTTAGCTTCGTGGTCTATATCTCCGGCCCCAAGTAACGCCCGACTGTAAGTAGATCTGTTTTAGAATCCTTGACACAATAGCTATTCAGAATACTCACTCTCAGAAAGTGAGAGGTAAAAAATCCGACCTTTAGTGACAAGAGCAGGGCAATGACACAAAAGGTGAAAGACAATATTTTCCTTCCTCTCAGACCAACAGCTCCTCCAAAAGTCTTTCGGCATGCCATTGCTATTACGCGACGGATAGTCATGCGATTTAAGTATACATACAAGTGAATCAGTCCTCTTCTAATCCATGTGCGTTGAACAGAGTCTAGTAATATTACTTGTACCTTTCTGCTGTAAACGAGATTGAGCCGCCTTGTGAAACGAGTGGATAATATTCAAATTAACTGAGGCAATCGGAATGCCTATTTCTGTAACTTGTCAGAGCTAGAACGGAGCTATTAATCTCTGACAAGTTAATTAGGAATCAAATTTTCGACGATAACCGCATGTCCACGAACACACATTGGAATTACCTTTGAATGAACCGAAATATTCCTAAGGAGAAGCGACATTATTAGCGTATGACAAATTTTACAGAACATCTCTATTTATAGGGTGGCACAATAGAATTGGATTTCTGAAATACCACATATGTTAACATCTGTGTTTTTGTGGAGCTACCAAGCGTGTGTGAATACATAACTGGCTATTTGCAGACACATTGTGGCTAGTAAAGTAGCCAGTCACAATAACCCAATATTATTCAATTTTTAGTGAATAATTTTTTTTTGTTTAATTAATTAATATTTAAAATATTTAATAAAAAAAGACATTGTGGCTCAGTTAGTTAATAATATTTTATAGTGTTTTTTCTCCCTTTTAGTACAGAATGTAAATAATAAACGTGGCAATATTGTTTAACCATAAATAATAGTGTTGGTGACAAATCACTTAAAACACAAAAACAAAAGAGATAAACCACTATTATATATATATAGACCGCAATAATATTTAAACAATTACTGTTTCTATAACACCATTTCCAATTAGAATTTAAAATTCGAAAAAAAAATCTTTTCTAATGGAACATATTTTTAATCAACAACCTTCAAATAATTCTTATTTTTATTTACAATTCGTTTGGAAATGGTGTAATATATCAATATTACAGTAAAAATAGAAAATTAAATCGTAAATCTCAACTAAATGCCAATTGCTAGAATTTTTTTCTGCTTCAGTTTTATAACTTAACGGCCCTTTCAAAATTCATGACCAGCAGTAGCCACGACAAGCAGTATTTGTCAATTGTTATGGTATTTATGATCCTTTTGGCTCCCCTCTCGCTCTGTAGTAGTGTTTGAAAGGTAAATAACAGTTTTATTGTGTGTTCTTTTTGTATTTATTTCGTAAAAACTAAATATTTAATTAAGCGCTGACAAAGCAACTACAAAAGCAATTACAACGTCTATTACAACACTGCAAGCCAACCATAAAATACTACAAAACATACGCAAGCAAAAGTACAATTTACGGAAATGTAACAAATTATTATTAAATTGACTTTGGAGGTCTATTCTGGCTTAGCTGCGTCTCCTTACGTATACACTATAAGACAGAGAGATTAAGTGGCAGTTGTATGAGTCGATAAAGTTGCTAGGAAGGCATAAACGGAAATGGAATCTGTCGCCTCTTATTCAGATATTTGGTATGATATTATATGTAATCAAGTGCAAATCTTTTGGGAGATCTCAAAACAAATAGGTTTGAATCTCCTATTATCTAAAGGACGCTCTGACCAGCATCTGATCGGACTGAAGCTTCAGAAGATCCCCTTTTCTACTACTAAACGTACGCGTACAATAAGTTCTCGAATGCAGAAACAGCGATCACTTACTAACTTTCTTAATTGACTATTACAACCCTTTAGTCAGGTTTACAACCTAGCTTCTGACACCAACCATGTGGGTCTTAATTGTATCCATGAACGGTGCAACCTACAGTTTAAAATCGACTCCGACAGACTTTTGAGAAACTATTCACAGAAATTTGATTTAACTCTGAGTTTTTGCTAGAAGATTGGTGAGGGAAAGTCTTTGAAGTTACCTAATTCGACATTACGACTCTTTAGTCAGGATTGCAACCTAGCTTCTCACACCACTAATGATATGAGTGTTAATTTTTATCCATTAGTGATGGGGCCTACAGTTCAACGTCGGTTACGAACGACAGATTTTAATATTTATCAGAAGACTAAGTCCTCAAAGGAAATATTTTTTTTTCTTTTTCGTTTTTATCAAGATGTCAGAGCTGGGATTTGAACCATGTACACTCGTCTAATAAGGCAAAACACTACATAATAGTATACGACGACTTCATACAGTAATAACCCTTTTCATAATACATAATTCATTATCTCTAACGGCTCTTTTTCAGTGCCTTGGCTCAGCGCAGCAGCCTGTATGTCCTTAATCTTCTCTTTTTTATTAACATCTAAGGATAGCTGTAACAAATTTCCCTGCCTTTCTAGCATTCCTGTTCGCATTGAATGCCTGTTTAGTAAGTTTTCTATAATTTACAAAAAATAAGGGCATCCACTGGGCTGTTCACTTGGCTCCTTTGGCAGCCATTATAATAAAAATTAATATGTGAACCTAATGCCTTCAAAATTTACAGATTTTTACATTTTTTTTCACAAATTTCTGATGATGAAAAACAATAATCTCGGCAATAAACTGTAAAAAATCAATCGTTTATATGGGATTTTTGTAAAGGAAAAATTTTTCCAGCAATTTGCCATAATTTTTTACGACAGACTTAATTGTTGAAATCCTTTTTGATTTGAGAACTTTTTTTCACATTTGAAAGGCTTTTAAAAGTAATTTCGAAAAAAAAGGAATGACATGCCATTGAAAAGAAAAAAAAAACTTTAGTTTCAAAAAATCTAAAAACCATGTTAATAAAATAACAATAAAAACCATAAATTCCACAACAATACCACTTCCCTCCTCTTCACAGTAGCACTCACACTCACCTCTTAATGCGTTTCAGTCGACACAAATCTCCCAAAATTTTATTTCAAAGTCAAATTGTTAACACAACACAAACTTACAATGGAAATGAAAACAGTAAAAAAAAAAAAACACAAAAGAAAAGGAATTTAAAATAGAAATAGGAATTGTTGACGTCAGGATCTATTAAACTAAAGAAACAGCAGGAGCAGGCAATCAAAAAAAAAAAAAAGTAGAAAACGAAATTATTCCCCAACAACAAACAACACAAACAGTCGTCGTAATTGCCAAATAATACACGATAAAAGAGAGTAAATCAAGCAAAGGATACCCCTCTCTTCTTACCGCCCCCCCCCCCCCCTCTTAAAAGTAATCTATTGTCTCATTTCTTAAAAATATACACAGTTCCTGTTGTTGTTGTTGTTGATGTTGTTGTTTACTTTCGTTAAGAAAAAAGAAAAAAATGCCGAAAATGAAAATCAAAAACCGGATGTCTACAAAAGCTTTGTTGCTGCTTTCTCTCTTAACAAGGACATTAGAAAGTGAAAAATTGCCAAACAGGATACACCGGAAACATACAGCGAAAGTCAGTAAATGAAAGAGAGACTTTTTTAAAACGGTAACGACACAGGCCGGCTAAGATCCTGAGGTTTAATGGAAGATTTCGAAAATAAAAAATTCGCTTTAAAGAGCTTCTTTCCTTTTTCTTTCCCCAGACTAAAGAATCATGATTATCCTCATGACGATGAATATTCCTGGGAATATACGGACAGCCAAGCTTGTAAAATTCACTAGAAAGTGGTGGATTTGTTGATCCCTCTCCATACTTTTTATTCAATAGACCGAGTCTTTTAGAACGTCTGTCTTACAAGATGGATGTGGCAGTAAATGATCGTAAAACTAAGTATAATTGTCGACAAGTAGGGCAGTGTGACATGTACGAACCCAAGTTACGGCAGATATCCTTACATTCGATTTTTGCCTTAACTAAGTGGTGTGTATGTAATGCACTAGGCGTTCAATGATGATGTTTCGGGCATTTTTTTTTTTTGTTTTGATGCAGAATTGTCGTGTATATGGATCAGAAAAACCATAAATGTTTGTGGAAAAGTTATTGCATCTGGACAAAATGGCTGTCTGGTGGGCATTACTGTTAGAGATGTAATGCCAATGATGGGCAGTATTTTTTCGAAAATGTCGCTGGCAGAACCTTTACAATCAATTCAAGGCTCTATTACCATTTGAAAACCCGTTTTTATCAGCATGCAATTAAAGATTTATAACTGGACCGCATGTGGTTCCAACAAAAACAGTAGCAGAAGCCACACAATAGTCCATTTAATTTCCTACCATAGGACAACTACTTCACCAGCCTTTTATATTGAATCACGTGGTGTAAAAAATTTATTTTCAGCACATGTTTCTTTCAATTTTTCTTATTTCACCCCTCTTTAATTAAAATGCGGCAACTGTCTCCCCCATTGTCTACCAAGGGACAGTCGCTTCATTAGACCCAAATAGTTAATCAAGTGGTTTATTAAAATTTCAAGTTTTTGGATTTTTGAGATCGAATTTTTAATCACTAATGAACGTACGTAGAACGTATTGGAATCGATTTTTAGAAAAGTCCTAGAAATCGTATTTTATCACTGAATTTAAGAGCACTGCCACGAAGTTCAAGACCCAAATGTATTCAAAACCTACAGAAGTTTTTAAAAGAGTTTTCAAATATTCGATTTCATATCCTTTTTCGGCGGCTGGAAAATTAGAAATTAATCGTCTGAGCTTGAGGAGGATTACAACAAGCCTTTAAGCGTTTTTGTTTGTGTGTGTTCAGTTTCTAATTTCTAATTTAAATTCTGAATGTTTTTTTGCCCTTTTCGACTCCTGACAATATTTAATATTAAAATGCAAGAAATAAAAGGGAAAAAATCCTCATCAGCAGGAGCAGCAGTCATTTATTTCTTGATGAAACGAGAGTAAAATTCATTCTTCCATATCAAGACTCGCTAAATAACTGCCAGAAAAGCAGAAAAAAATCGTAAGAAAAATTGTCTTAAACAACAATTACTGAAAATTAAACAAAAAAGAAAAACAATTTTCTTTACATTTTCAACGTTTTCTTATCACGCTTGCAAACGTTTTAAAACAGCTTTTAACGGAAAGAAAGAAAAAAGAAAAAATATATTTTTGTAGAAAAAAAAGGGTGAACTTTTCTTTTGAAGGAAGAAGAAATAAAGTTGGGGGGCGAACATTAACTGCTTGGCATTGCTGTGTTATATAATTTTCTTTCTAGTTTTCCACAACAAAAAAAAACAAAAAAAAAAAAAAAAGAGGAAACCGAGGGTACATTTTTCTTCCCCCTTTATAAACAAAAAAAAAATATGGAAAAAGAAAAATCATTTAAGCCATGTTTTCAATGTTTTTAACGACAATACCCAACAAAAATAAAGAAAGAAAAAAAAAAGGAAAAATAGGGTAACAAAACGTGCTATTGCTTTCGCCTGAAATTTGATTTTCGTTGAACACTTCCCCCCTCGTCATCAGGCGCTCAAAAGTATGCAAAGAAAAGTATGGAAAACACTTTCGCTTACTTACTACTCTCACAACAATTTTTTGTTGATTTTTCCATAATAGAATATTTTATTCTCCCTTTTAATGTGTTTTTGCTCTCCTGTCTTCTCTCTTTCTCACTCTCTCTCTTTCTATGGAAAATATATTTCCTTTTATCTTTGCTTTTTAAACAACCCGGGAGGGTGGTTGCTTTAGTATTTTAATAGTGGGTGGTTGGTTGGTTGGTTGCTTAAATGATGGCAAATCATTAAAAGGAAAATAAATTGTTTCAAAATAACAACAACAACAACTACAACAACATTCCCATCCAAATACTCATAGAAAACAGGGTGACTCTCTAAATATGATTTGACAGTTCGCTCTGGTTTTCTCTTTGTATTTCCCTCTCTGTTTTGACACAATGTTTAAAGGGACTGCCACCGTAGAGCTAGATTTTCTAACCACAAGAAGCCACAGCAAATATTCTTCTAGTGGGCTTTTGGTCTACATTTCCTAGTCTTTAGGCGGCAACTGCTTCCGACTTTGTGTACCAAAAGACGGTGTCACTTTGCCTCATCTAAGTGGTTTAGATTTAGTTCTATAATCTTGCCAATTTTAATACAATTTTTATTCGCCGATGTCTCTGAGTTTGTGCCAGACATTGTTTACCAAATAGATGGCCCTTCATTAGTCTCAAATTGCCAAACATAAGCTTTTTTGTGGGGAAGTTGTAAAACTTGCACAGATCTCTGTTGCCGTAGAACATGTCATATTTCTACTGAATTAAATCATCACCATCATGAATATAGCACTTAACGGAACTGCAAATTGGCATTATCAAATTATCCATTTGAAGGAATCAAAACCTTCCGTCTGGCAACGCCATACGGATCGTGTAACTACCAAAGAACACATAAGAATCATAAAAACTGACTACAAATAAGGGGTGATTCAAACTTGATCAGTTTTCATCATGGTTGTCATAACTGATCGTGTGTGCAAGGGATTGCCAAGGATTTGCCTTCATTTACTATGCAACCCACACTTGTAGACTGCCGATTTATAGCACTCTCGATGTATTGGGCTATAAAGTACAAGGTTGGGTCAATAAAGCCTGGAACAATCAAGATTTCTATTTTCTTAATCATTGCTTTTGCAGAGGTCACGCACGTAGGTGCCTAACCGACGGGCATGCCTCCATAACGTGAGGTCACATAAAATCTGTCAATTCGGAGGCGAAAAAGAAGTTGTTTTGTCTACTCTGATTTAAGATACGGCTCAACCCAGCGATCGAACATTCAGCATTAGCCAAATTAAAAGACGCATGTGGTTCATATGCCTGTTGGCAGCAGGTTCTGTTACTCTTTCAGTCAAAAGATAGGAAATGCCACCATTGAAACCACCAGAGTATGGTCACCCTACTGGTCCCAAATCTATTGCTTATCTTCGATGAAATCTTCCTTATTACCTCGATTAAAAAGGCTACACTATCCTCTTCGTAATTAGTTTGTGATTTGCTAAGTAACCACTAACAAAGTGCCCAGTTGCGTTCACAGAACTCATGGTTTACTTCCTTAACAGAGTGCGTATCCAATAGGGGAGGCTTCCCTTTTAATATTTCCTTTTAAAATTGTTTTACAAACGAAATTGCTATCATTTTCTCTCTTTTTAATATTTTATTTTTTGTTGTAGAGAATGTATGAAAAGTTTTATTACAATAAAAACAAAAACAAAAACACGAACAAAATATGACAAAACTACCAACCATCACAACACCGTGTGTTTTTTGTTTGTGATGATATTAAAGCTGCCACATATTTTTGCTTTTGGTGTTGTTGTCTTTTTTTTTTTTTGTGTTGATTATTGTTGTTTTAATCATCATTATAATGATTAGAGAATCCTTGTTTTTTATTTTTCTTTATTTGCCCTCAAACAAAATAACATTTTACAAGGATTTCATGAAGGAGACTGAGAGGCAGTGAAAAGGCAGCACCATTAACAGTGTCCTTGAATTACAGAAACTAAAACTGAAGCTGGTTTTTGTTTTTGTTTTTTCTTTTGGAAAAACTGTCTATAAATAATAGTTTTTCCTGTCATTTTCCATGGAAAACAAAATATTTTTAAAAGCCTCAGAATATGAGACACAAATAATGGAATTTTTTTGATTTTAATATTGAAGGGCTGTCGTGAGAGGTTTACAAAGTCGGAGAAAGAGAAAGGCTACAAGGAGTAAGATATATACGGTCCATTCATGGGACTAGTAGCTGCTAACCATTGATAAACTAAGAATATTGACTACGTTCTGGCTATATTGCCAGCTGCTGTAACATGATCTGTAAATCATGCGCAAAACTTATTTCGTATCCTTAAACCAATAAAAAGCAAGTATTATGCATAGTCAATAGGGCCTTGAACAGAGTCTTATACACTTACTTACTTACTTAATTGGTTATTGGTCAGCATTACAACGCAGTTTGTCACACTGCCCATATTGTGTGTGTGAATACAAGCCACGGGTGAAGGGTCGTACGAGCAAACGATTTAAGCAGCTTTCCATGGCGATTTTATTATACCCTCAGTCTTTTTCCAGAAGACTGTTGTATGTATATTGTGGCTGTTAACATTGACTCTGAACGACAAACAGATTTTTGAGAAACTTTTCGTGACATTTTTAATTTGCTCTGAGAGTTTCTGCCAACAGACTGCTGAGAGAAAGTGGTTGAACAAAAATATTATTTCCAGATTGTTCAAGATGTCTGAGCTGAGATTTAAACCATGGGTTTGCGTCCAATAGGCCAATACATTACAGACTAGAAAAAGGTGGCAACATAAACTTGCTGACATGTGTGAGAATAGGCGAAGATTCCGGTTGAATAGGGGTTCCAAACACAAATTTGAATTAGAATTTGAACAACAGCCTCCGCCCGCTTCGATCCTAAATAGTGTGGCAAATTTAGAATGTAAATGGCTCTACATAAATGGAATTGACTTCGTTGGAAATACCGTTATTTCGAGTAATGTTTCCGTCATTTCTGATGTTGAACTATCGAGTTAATCATAATGTGAACAGGCAAAGAGTGAAATTTGGTACACATCAGTGAAGACTAAACACCGCAACAAACGTATACCCTGGTCACCAATGCATTATTTGGCACGGGGCATAAGCAACTGAGGAATCTTCGTGGTGTCGAAAAGTTTAAAAGTAATCTGAAACTGAACTTAGAAAACTGCAACTAAAGGCCGTGTCAGATAAAACTTTGTTGCTTTGCGTGACGTTTATAACTTTGAGAGAAAAGCGTAAAGCAAAAGGTGAATGACACAACCAAAACTTTGACAACACTCGCGTTGTTTGTTTCTCTTTTAAAAGTGGTTGGCGCGTAAGTTTTTTTTACTAAGTAAAATTATGAAAATTATATTAAATACTTCTTCCAAAAAATAAAATTCACTCACCTCTTTTTTTTTAATATAATAAAAACAAAACAATAACAAAAAAGCTTTAAATTTAAAGAAAAATATTAAAACAATAAAATTTGCGCTCAAATTTGCCAAAAATATTTACTGAATAATCAACAGCTGATTGTCAAAGCGAGCAAAAAGATGAGACATGCCCAACTTTTCGCTTTGCGTTGTGTTAAAAGCAGTTTATGTGACAAGTGCCGTATAAACATGTGCATTTATCTTAAATGTCAAAGCGTATATGCAACGCAACGCGAAGCAAAAGTTTTATCTGACACGGCCTTAAAGGAATAACAAGCCTACAGAGCCTAAAAAGTCTCTAGAGTATGAAAACCCCAGCAATTGTTAGCGATCGCACAGTTTAAAATTAAATTTCTTTGTTAAGTTTTTAAGTTTTGGGAAATTTATAGAAATTCTAAAGGATTTTTAAAACAATTTGAATCGAATGAAATGGAAAAATGATTCCCTTTTACTTTTTCCTCACATAATTCTTTATGAACACAAAACAAAAAACAAGTTTTATGCAGCAAAACACGGCCTGAATTTCAAAGTCAATAACAAGAAATGGACATGGGAATACAGTAAAACTGCTGGCCGATGGCAGCTTCAGCAGCAGACTACCTAACTCCACGGTAGCATAGCCACTAGCGCAATACAACACGGGCCAAAAAAAATAACCCCAAATCGAAAGAAAATAAAGGAAAAAAAAAAGTAAAAGTCATTTCGTCTATTTCGATTTTGTTTCTTCCCTCGAAAAGGGTACAAAGGGGGGAATTGTTGTGTGTATGTATGTATGTGTGTGTGTAGGTAGAATTGAGAATTTCAAACATTTGATTCAATTCCCTGCAGTCTAATTGAGTTTGTCTGCTGCCATTAGTAATGCTTGGCAAATACATACGTATGAGAATATATATGAGACATGTTTGAATGGCTGAATGCTCATCATCATCATCATGCACAACATTAGAACAGCAATAGCAACAGCATCCGAACGCAGTACATTTTCATCATAAGCCCTCATACGAGTATATTTGCGAAACGAAAAAAAAAATTTCTTTTAAAGAAATTATTTCTCTCCCTGCAATTTGGGGAACAAGAGAGAAAAATTCAGCCGCTAATGCGTTTGTGGTGCCAGAAACAGTGTTGCTTTTACAAACTGATTTCTTTAAGCTTTAATTTTACTTCCTTGCCCGTTACCCGTTTAACAAATAACTGCAGATTTCCTTTTTACAGTTATTTTTTTATTAACGTACCCGTGTCTAGCTTTATTAACAACACCAAACCCGACCATGCCATGCCATCCCAAGCCAAACCATACCAGACCAGACCAGACATCTTACAATGTCAACCATGATGACGATGAAGACTCACTCACTCATTCGCCTTCTTCTTTCCCCATTGAACTGTTCATACAAACACATAAAAAAAGAGAGGAAGACAGTAAGGAAATGCTTGTAAATACTGCCATAAAACATACAACTGGAGTCCATAAAACATTTTGTCAATTCACCTGAATTTTAAAAGACAAATGACACGCGACTACTAAAGCTACACACACAAACAGAGACAGAGACAGCGACACCGAGCAAGAGAGAAAGAAAGAAAAAACGTACACTGAATAATGGCCTGAAACTGTATTTTTGTGTTGCAGACGCTTTTTTTTTTGTTTTTTGTAACTGAGTCAACCAACTGACTTCGAAAACATTATGGAAGAGAGAAGAAGTGGAGTGTGGTGCCTATGGTTGCATGGATGATATTGTTAACCAAACATGTTGTGAAAACACGAATACATATCTCTGACAGTTTGTTGTGAAAATAAAAACGCCAAAACATTTTAAAAAGTGATTTTCAATTTGAAAGAGAGTGTGATTTAAAGATCGAAAGTTACGAGGGTTGATTTAAATATAAAATAACGGTATTTTTCAAATTCCATCGTATTAACTGCTAAGCAGCTATTTCTGCTCTGTAATGATCCACGGTTTTGTAGCTATTCTTGATGGGACTTAAACAGAATATATTCACGGAATGTGTTTAGAAACTTTGTTGTGATCAGGCTAGGGCATCAAGACCCTAGAAAATCCTGCATATAGCTCGTGGGACATGACTGCTTGCTTGCCAAAAAAGTTAAAGAAACACTGATCTCCTTATTTTTGATCGATTATATGGAAATTTTATAAGCTTTGAGCTCACTCTACTCATAAAGACATCATATCGGGAGACAACAGAGTTTATACATCAGAACTTGTAGATTTCGTGTGGAATGGAACAACCTGCGATAGAGTGACTGTGATACATTCTTAGGAAGTTAACAATGCTTTTGTTTAAGCCTCCAAAAAAGATAAGATAGTTAGTTGGATATGTCAATAGAGAACTCAGGAGTAATCTAATGCCATCGCACATACACTTACATACGTTATTGGTCCGGATTACGACAAGACTGCCCACAACACATTTGATGCGTGCATGACAATCAGTTTTAACGTCGAGCCTGAACGACTGATTTTCGAAATGTTTTCATGGCAGTTAGTTTGATGTCAGATTAATTCCCAGAAGGCTAATGAGAGGTATATTTTTTAATTTCTTGCTTTTGGATATGTCGGAAGCAGAAGTTAGATCTCTCGAGCTCCTGACGCAGTAATCTAACTAATCCCACTAGACTGCAGTGACGTAATGCTCATCTGAAGTTCACTTCCTAGCAACGGGGGGTAAAATTCCAAAACAGGGCAGCAAATACGTTGCAACCAAAGAGTCTCTTAAAGTCTAAAAGACCTCAACATAGACACAGTACTACTAGTCAAATTTGAACGCAATAATTGAGCAAAAACTGTTACATTTTCCTCAATTTACAATGAATTTCCTATAAACAGACCCCGACACAGTCTCTTTGACAATCCCACTTAGTTATTCTTTAAATTTATCCCTTAAAAGCTTAAAAAGGATATACAGAGAGACATATCGAGAGAAAGAGAGAGAGAGAGAGAAAGAAAGAGAAAGAATTGCAGCCATTAAAAAATTATCTTTAATTCCAATGAACTTTAACAGGGAGCCCTTTTATTACAAGGAAGTGTGTGGGGAGAGAGAGGTTACACATACACGTGTGTTACAGCTTTAGACGGGCAGACATAAAAGCACAGGAAAATAAAGAGTGAAACGCACAAGAGAGCACAAAAAAAAAACCAAAAAAAAAAAAATAGAAAAATTGCAATAGAAACGAAACACAGCACAGACAAAACGAAACATACACAATATGTGACACACACACACACACATGCACATACAATAACTTAACACACACACATGTAGAATTAACAACAACAACACCGCCATTTATACAACAAATAAACAAAACCTAGTCAGTGTCAAAGGCAACGTTAGCGTACATATGTCTGGTTATAGCAGACAGAATGAAAACAGCAACAACAAGAATATTGTACTGGTGTTGGTGTATTGATGGCTTAAACTGCAAAAAAAACGAGAAACGACAAAAAACAAAAACTACATGGTGGCAATATAAACACTCTGTTTTGGTACACAACAAAACAAAAACAACATCACACATTCCCTTTAATAGCAATAGCAAGAGCATAAAACGAGAGAGCAAGAATAGAAATAAAAGCAAAATAGACAGTCAGTTAAAAAACTTTGTCTAGGTTACCCTTAAAAAACAAAAACAAAAAAAAAACCGAGAAAAACTCGTTGCAAGCCTTTAAACAAAAACAAAAAACCAAGAAAAACTCGTTGCAAGCCTTTACACAACAATTCCTAAGAAACGTAACGTAACAGCCAAACAAACTAACGTTATAACGTAAGTTTTTCAAACTCATTTTCAACATTTTCTTATTAGCAGCACATCAGCAAACGGGCATTAAAAATATCACACGTTTACGTTTAAGAGAATTGAAACAAATTGCACATAGAGAGAGAGTGTTTTGCGAACGACAACAACAACAAATATTTTGGAAAAACACAAACACACACATACTGACACTCATTGTTTAGTTTTATTGACCAAAAACAGAAAAAAACAACAAAAAAAAACATAAAGAAAACAACGCTATAAAGATGCGTGCATATGCCCAGAGAAATATATTTGTCTCTTTCTCTTTAATTTGCTGTGTTTTAACGATGTGCTGCATTAGCTACGGAGACAGTTAAGGCAATAACAACAAAACCAAAACAAATAGAAAAGAAACAACAAAACAATGTAGAATTGTACTCGCATTTATGGAAGAAACAGTGTTGTTAAGTAAGCATTTTGAGTAGAAATAAAACGCTTTTAAAACGATGTGAAATTTAAATATTTTTTTTTTCATTATTTACACTGATAATTAATGAGTAAAAATGAGTTAAAAAGAAGTTTCAGGTAAATAAAAAATCAAAATCACAACTCAATCAGATAAGCTTTTAAAGCTATGATATGAACAATTAATATTTATTACAAATGGCTGAAGTTACAATAAACGCCCTACTGAAGAGAAGAAAACGCTTTCTTATTCATGTTATCTATTTTCTAAATTGAAAAGAAAAATCAAGACCATGATTACGAGTAAACTTTTATCAAAAACTAATACTTGAACCTTGCATTATACACACAAGACAATGCCATTTGAGTATCCATTTCTCGATGGGCTACAACAGTCAATGCTTATAAAGCTTCCGAACACTCATTTGTGTATTTGGCCGACTTCTTTGCGATGACTTAATGAATATCGGGTTTCAAATGTCCTAACATTAGGAAATTATATGCATAGATACATTCTTTGACATAGTCCTATAACAAACGATCATCGAATGACTTTGATGATCAATTAACAGCACCAAAACGCGAATTTACGCTTCTTTCTGGAAAACTTGTCTTGCAATGAAGGCTAAATAAGTGACTGTCGAGATCATAATTTTCAATTGCTGGTCAGAAAAAGCAGAAAAGTAACCAACCATAGCGCTCTGAATAGCAAATAATAGTTGTTAACGGAAAAATTAGGTCGAGAAACTCGGTCGTAATACTGACTGAATGGTTGTAATGACTAATTATGTATATATGTGGAGACACGTCTAAAAAACAAGGACTAATGACATCAACAGACCGTAATGCGTACCAAATAATCACTTTTTACTATTGCAATGGCTATGTTCAATCATTTCACAAGCAGAAACGATATTTACAGCACATACCTGAATATTCCCAATTTATTTCAAATGCACTTATGACCCTGTCGAAAAGTGGTTACGTTTGAATTAACCTTTACGTGTGCGTCAGTTTCACAAAATGTTAGCTGAAGGATATTTAACAGTACCACAGTGTGTACGTATAGCAAAATTAAACGAGTCATCATGCTGTCAGCGAAATTGAGACTCGATATACAACGACTAAAACGAGTTAATTTGAATTAAGATCGAATTAATCGATTATTTTAATGATTAAAAGAGAAATTCGTGCAACTAAATATCCATACCTAATAATTGGGTTTTCATGGCCTGTGGTAATGCCAAAAATGTCCAGTAAGGCTTGCATTTCACCATTAATTACAATCGAACAGCGAATTTTATTATAGAAACTCTTGCAGTATAATGAAATGAGTTTTGAGATTTCAAATTGTGAGTAAGAAGTCGGCAGAGGTAGATATTGGCTGAAATATTGTACAAAGAGAGTCAAAATTGTATCTCTAGGATGTTTATAAGAAATAAACTTCAAACTTCATTCAGTTATCGCCCTAGAATAACTATTTCTAACGTTTTTGCAACGTTTCACAGTTTTGTAGGAATTTGTGAGCTTGGATTCCTCAAAGGTAATTTACGGGAATTGTTTTCAATCGGAGAAATGGGTTTGCTCAGTCGATTAATCAGTTTTATTCGTTTAAAAGGGTCTATTTCTACTTAAAATTTAAATTTCCTCAATTATTAGTTGGATATGTACGTACTTACATACGAATTATATTTAAGAGTTAAAAGAAACACCGAAAAAAATCGCTACAATCGCATTACTGCACTTTGTATTCGTTTTGTTTATAACGCGCTGAGTTAAGAGTGTTTCTTTAATTACTATTTTGGTTTCATATTCTTCGTTTTCTCATTATCTTTTTTGAATGTTTTGTTTTGAATGAAATATTTTGTTATTGTTTTATTATTATTGGATTTTATTCACTTACGTTTAATTGTTGTGTTTTGTTTTCCTTAAATTGCAAACTAATTGATGACTATTTCTGCTGCTCCATAGACAGCAAAGTAGATTTGTTATTGCAACGATAGCAGCAGCGCAGCAGCAGCAACACTTTAGACACACTGAATATAAATACACTAACGAACACGCACTTGCGACAAATTTACACGCGTACAAACGCTTTAATTTTCGCGATTTACTTAAAGCCGACCGTATTGATAAGACCAGAGGAATACAAAATAAAAAAAACACGAGAGACACTAACAAAAGCAAAGCAGCAGACAAAAACAAATATGTAGGAAAAATTGCAAAGAGAAAATAAACACTCAATAAATTCTTGTTGAAATTGCTTTTGCTCTGGCTTTTTTTTTTAAATTCGCACAAGAAAAAAATACAAACGAACACGCACACACGCACTCACGTAAACACTGGGGTTAGTTTTGTTTTTTTTTGTTTCTTTGGCTGCAATCACGTTATTACACTCAAACAAACTAAAGAGTATTTTGCTTTTTTTCGATTTTTTAATGCTCTTTTGTTTTTACGCTCTTTTTTTTTGGTTTTTAAGGTTGTTTTGTTATTTTTTTTTCTTAGGTTTTCTTATTGGAAATATTAATTACAGGCAAATAAATTAAATTTTCTTTGGTTTTATTATTAATTTATTGTTATTTTGCATTAAATTATTGTTTATTTGTTGTTGGAAAAGCCATTTGTTTCTATTATTGAGCTGCTGTTTAATGGCTGCCAAACGAATGGTAGCAGCAACATCATGACTAAACTAAGGTTGCCTTTGAATTGAGCAGTTGCTGAGAGACAACAATACTTTTATACTTTTAAAACTAAGTACACAAATGGATTTTGTTTTAATTTGTTTGTTGTGGTTGTTATCTTTTTAATTAAATTTTTTGTATTTGTTTGTTTTTTTTATTAAAATTTCTTTGCAAAAAGCATCCGTAAATTTTCTTATTGGCAGACGACGGTTTGGATTTATTTTAGCACGCACGTCATTTGTTTTCTCTCTGTTTCTTTTTCTTTCATAGAGATTTACCGTTTGTTTTTCTATTCTTTTCGATTTTTTTTACATACAATGTCTACCGTTTTAAATTTAATTATTTTTCTTTCCTTCTAAATTTCTTTAAATCTTTTGTTTAATTTGCATGACCGACACTTGCAAACACACACGCTTATGCTTATTTTCAATCATAATTATTTGATTTTGTTTTACTTGAATTTTTTTCTTTTCTTTTATTCAACGCACACAATTTGTTTCGCCGTTATCCGGTAGTTTTCTCGTTGGTTATCACTTTACAACTGAATATTAACATTGTCAACCATTATAAAACAGTTATTTTTAGTACAAGCAAATCGTTTTTTATTTGGGGGTTGTTCTCTACTCTTTACCCCGTGCCAAATACAGAACACCAACAACAACAACAAAAAAAGGCCATGTATTGTTGATATGATGTTACATTGTGTTGTACCATGTTTTCTATCCGTATTATTCTATGTAGTCAGCAGTGTAGCAATGCTGTTGTTGTTGTTTCGTTTTCATTGAATTGTTTTGTTTTCGCAAAAATACACAGTAGCGCAAACAAGAAGAAGAACAACAACAACCACATACGAATTATAACTGAGCATGCTCCATACATATTACTGTTGTATTCAATTCTCAATTGTTTCATTTGCCATGTTGTTTACAATTGTAAGCTCAATTGCAAAGAGCAAAAGAGCAACTATTATTATATATCTATTATATTATTATTTACTGATATTACTCTTGAAAACGAAGTATTTTGCATGTGCAGAAATGTTGTTTCTTTACTCTTTAGATGCTAGCGTAAGATCTTTTAAGTGTAATCACAAGTAATGCCAAGTTTGCTGAAATAAAAAGAACAGAGAATAATTGATTTGTTAGCAAATAATCGTTGTAAAAATGGAAAATAATTAGAAAAATAAAATAATAAATAATTATTAAAAAATTAAGAAAATTGTTAGAAAACATAATAAAATAATTATTAAAATAAGCAATAAAGTATAACAGATTATATGGGGTTTTGCTTTATAGGAACGCAATCTGCCCTTTTAACGCCTTTTCTGTTCGACTTGTGGTCATTGACAGTACTTTGGTAAAAGTTACAACAGTAGCAAGAGATATAACCTTGCTTTTAGTAGCCATCTCGAATACCTAGAGTACGTAAATAGGCAGGTACTAGGTTGCAGGGGAAGATTCCTTTAGAATCGAACTGGCAACCAGCCTGATTGAGTGATAAATCCAATATCAAGTACCGATAGCTCCGACCAAATAAAGTGAACAATACTTCAGAAGATATTTGCAAGTAAGCGACGTCCATCGCATTACAAGTTCATGCTTTACCGAGTTCTTCAGCTACACAATTACCTGGAATGTGTCTGCAATAAGAATCCATACTATTGTATTCACACAAAATTGTCATGAGAGTTGAAATAGGAATACTCGCATATGCTAACCTCTTTAACCCTGAAGATTGCTTTCAATAGAGATTTGTTTGCCGACTGGCTACAAGAGATTATAGAAATACAACTAGTTGGAGATCTCTGAGGGAGATCCCATTAGTTCGGTCATAAATATAATCGGTAAAGTCAGGAGTCTGCATAGGCTTTTACGGTATACCTAGAGCAGCCCATGTTACCAGGCCAGTCTTCCTTCGATTTCTACTCTGAAAGCTTGTACCACGACTGAGTTCGGGCGATACGTTATAATCAATTTCCCTCAGAGTCTGGGGATCTTAAGCTATGAGTAAATAATGTGATAGTATGGTAGGTTATTAAATATTAAGTTCCTTATGGTGTTCCAAATGGAAACCAGTTAAGCATGTCAAAGAAACCACCTGTAATCGGTATCGAAAAAGATTTCCTTACTTCATCACGGAGCTTCACATAACAATTTTTATTGAGGTTAGTCCACCAGTCCAGCCTAGAATGTTTGAAATGAAAATCCTAGCTTTTATTCATTCTTCGATTTTTATTTCCCATTTCGTTCCATATAAATTAAACCGTTAGATTTTTGATGCTCTTTTAATAAGACTCTCTCTCTCTCTCTTTCTCTTGTTTTAATTCCATTGTTCGCTGTGCTTGAAAATGCTCTCCCTCCTCTCTTGTTATTAGAAAACGCAGGCTCGTAAATTTTCCTGATTTTTGTTTTTGTTTTTCCTTCTTTTTTTCTGGTATACTTAACGGATATCCTGCATTGTATTATCCGTCTATTAGCTTTTCTTTGTATTGTAATGTAATGAGAGTTTTATAAAGAGAACACTAAAGCAGGAGAGCATGTTGGTGTCGTGTGTATATGTAAGTGAGAGTGTGTTTGAAAGAGTGAAGAGTGAAAATAAATTTTATTCTAAAACCGGCCGGCTTGGCATTTTTATTTGATTTTTTAACTCCATTATCCTTGCAATTAATGTTTGTTGTTATCCTTGTGCGTGTTATCTCTCTCGCTCTCTCTCTCTTTTTGTATTTTTGTCATTTATTTTTTAAAATATTTTAAATAAATAGAGATGACGATGATGACGATGACGACAATGATTTCCTATTTTTCAAATTCTCTTGCTGTTGTTGTTGATTTTAAAGCAGTTTTATTTCCCATTTTTCCTTTGGCTTTTCCTGTGTTGTTTTGTTATGCTTTTGTTACTTTGTGTTGCTATATTAAGCTGTGTAGGTGCGTATGAGAGTATGTGTGCGTTACTTTTCCTTTAACCAACTACTACTTTTCTTGTGTAATATGCTCTTCTCTCTTGTGTCCTTAATGTTCCCGTAAAGTATGCACCTCTTTGAAGCATAAATTGGTTGGTTGGTTGCTTGGTTTTGGGTCTCATTGTGTAGCCTTTCGGCAGCCGCCTGCTTTAGCTTGCTTAACCGTTTGATTTATAAACAGAATTACCATAAAGATAATGCGGTAAGTACAGAGACCGAACGACTGAGCATAGCCAAGAGCACAAAGAGACAGAGCGAGAGAGAGAGAGAGAGAGAGCGTACGTAAACGACATTAGAAATAACGATTTTCCTTTTGCTTTGTGCCTTTTCTTCTTAACTTGCCTTGTTCTTCTTCGGCTTCTTGCTTGCTTCTCTGCTCGTATATCTTATTAAAGCTGGTAAAAGGATTTCTATGTTGGTTGGCAGCCATAATTTTTCTTTGAATTTGCGTTTGCGATTTCGTTTAGCTGCTGTTGCTGCTGCTTTCTCATAAGACTCGCAATTGTTTATTGCCACACGATAAAATATTGTTAAGGTTCGATTGCTAAGTATAGTGACGTCGAGTTATGGCTAAGAGATGCAAGTTTGTTCGCATAAATCTTACGTTTTTATTCATTAGAAAAATGCTTTTCTAATCGTGTTTTGTTTAGGAATTGAATGATGGCATTATTTTTCATCGCCTAAACACTTAAGTGGATTTGTGTTGTCCAAAGAGTCACGATTTACGTTACGAACAGACAAGCTTTGGGTAATTCATTATGGAATATGAATGCCTTTACAGCCTATGAAATAAAAAGGAGAACATTTTTGGAAGCAAATAAACTTCTGCTAGCTCTGTGAAGGCAGCACACTTTAGAGATACTGTATTGGCTATACTGTAAGGAAGACATGCTATTGCGAAGATAGAGAGGCTTAGTAACATAATTATAGAGACTCCACACAAAACTTCTAGCTGGTGCTGTCCATAATTGATAAGCACAATGTTTTAGCAAGGATTACAACCTAGTTTCTCACACCACCCATGAGTGGTGGAACTCATTGTTTAAAGTCCAGTCGCCAGAAGTCTTCTGAGAGGAAGCCACCGAAGAAATACTATGAAATCCTCAATTAAATAATGAATATTATTTAAAAAATAATTATTACAGCCGCTAATAGAATACAATTTAAAATAATTTTAATTAAACGTTACTCCAATGCTGTGGTTATCCTATCTTGATGATGGAAAACATTTGCATTAAATTGGCCTAAAGGCCAATACAAACAAAAAAAAAAGAAAAAAAATCCTGCGTTGACGAGAGTGACCATAGAAACAATAGTTGAATGGCAAAGAGTAAAAGAGACAGAACGAATGACTGAAACATTGATTTGTGGTTAAAAAATTTTTATTTTTCATATTAATTTTAATTAATTACACCTTTTTATCATTAACAATATATACAATACATCCAATACATACATACATACACGACAAACACACACACACACAATTGCATTCATAGCGTATATTGATAGTTTATGTTGCATATTTATTACATGTTAATTACCATTCATAATGAAATTCATAATGAATGAATGAATCATGTATCAACCGAGAAAATATGTATAATAAACAGTAGTAGGGGAAAATGAGGTGGAGGGGGATAGATGAGGAGAAAAAAAATATTTTAATTATTGAAAAAGGAAATTATGAAAATAATAGAGGACTTGTGTGGAGGGCTACAGAATCTACAGAAGCAATTCTAATCGTCCCTGGTTTCCTGTGATTCACTGGCCTAATTTCATTAGTTTGTGGTTATAAGGACCTCATAAGTCCCAGGACGGGACAGGTTCAGTTGCTGTTTGATAGTGGCTTTCCTAGCAACGAGAGAGATATCACACCACTTGCAAAACTAAGATCTCACTCGATTACTTGCTGCCATTGTTGGTTCTAATCACCCAATCTGCTATCTGGAACCAGGATCGACGAGATAGATTCAGAAAATTAATCTGGCAAATGAGGCAGAGTGGCTGGGTCACTAAAATCTTCCGTGTTAATACTGGCTTGCTGCTGGATATAATTATGTCCAACGTAAGATCGGTTGGAGTTACTTTACATTGCAATGCTAGGTCGCTGAATATGATCTTGGTCTAGACCCCAGCTGGATTACTGCAAGGCCTGTGGCATCTGGAGTAGAAGTAGCAGTTGATAGACTGTCCGGCTTAGTTTAGATTAATAAGGAACTGTGCGGATAACCTGAATCAGTTAGAATGGAAAATAGTGTGAATTTGAGCTCGATGTTAAGTTTGTGAGTTCACGGTAATAAACAGGCAAATGAGCTTATCAGGGAAGATGTTTTGATGCCTCTGATATGACAAAAGCGTTTCTATAAAGTGAAGTTTGAAAGTGAATCGCATTATCCACAAGTAACCTGATTATCTTAAATAACCTTCCAAGCAAGGCATACATACATACATATGTACGTGCACAATTGGCCATTACAACCCTTAAGTCAGGATTACGGCCTAGCTTCTCACACCACTCATGTTGTGTGCGTTAATTTTATGCGTGAGTGGCGGGACATACAGTTTAACGTTGACTCCGAACGACAGATTTTTGAGAAACTTTTTCATGGCAATTTTATTTACTCTCAAAGTTTTTGCCAGAAATATGCTGAGAGGAAGTTGCCGAAGAAATATTTTTCATATTTCGTTTTGATGTCTGACGGGGGATTTGAACCGTGGCTTCGCGTCTAATAAGCCAACACACTACCTACTAGGATACGGCTACTTCATCCAAGCAAGGCATTGTAAATTTAAAGAATACTTGCTTAGGAATAGGGATCATTTCAAGCAAATGAATGTATGTAGATCCTTAAACAAGAAGAACGAGTTACTACAATACACACCGAATCCATACCGAAAACCATTATAAAATTTGTCTTGGCAATAGGGCTGGGGAGATATTGTAGGGACATCGTATGCAGATTAAGGGCAGCACAATAGATCCTCTGGTAGCATTAGTCTAATACCTCATATACAACAATAATAACGATCCCTTATCGATAATACATATGTCCCGTTCGATTTAGAACCCTGCCTTACCAACTCTACCATACGTTTCCCTGTAGCTGATTAAAAAAAATGCAGCAAAATATATTTTAAATTGGTCAACGTTTAAAGAATAATACACACACACAAGCGAACAAACAAAAAAGTGAAAAAAAAAATAAGGAAGCAAAAGCTGCCACACTATGTTGGTCAATGAATAAATGGATGAATGGACTCGGTAAAGAACAACAAAAAAAAGAGAAAAAAAATTGAAAATAAAATAAAGAACACACAGCGGCGTGTTAATAATAAAATTATAGTTGAAACAACATATTGTTGTTTATTGAATACAATAACACACAACAACAATAACAATACAAACAATATAGGCGTCCATATAGTGCACACACACACAAAACAATAACAACAACAACATCCACAATAATAATAATACACAGGAATAACAAAAAAACAATAACAACAACAGCAAAATAAAGCTAAAAATAGTTGCTTTTACATGTGGAAGCCATGATTTATGGTTTTTTATTGAGAGCCAGGCCAGCCTCTCTTTATTTCTGGTATTGATGGGCTTTGGCGTCGTTTAACAATTCAATGAGAGTGTGTGCACACTCTCTCCACCACACATACATACATACATACTCGTATGTACGTGTGTAGGTGGGGAAAAAATTGAATTTTCCTTTTTAATGGCGTGCTATTCGCTTGAATAAGTGGAAACGGAGGTGATAAATTATTTTTAAAATATCAAAAGGATTTAAAAAGGATATCGACCAACGTACATACATATTTCCAAGATGTTTTTCTCTTCTCCTTCTGCTTAAAAAACGATATTTTCGTTCACACTCAAATGGTTAAAGTGGCGAAACGAAAATGTGCGAAACAATGTGAAGCGTAATCATATACAAATTAATAAAAACGTTAATTGCTTGGAAGAATATTAAACGTAACTTAAGTGGGCTGGGAAAGTGGGCCAAAGGAAACAATAGCAGAGGAGGGAGAAGATAGCGTGAAAATAGTGGAGAAAAAATAAGAAATTTGAGAATTCTTAAATTGAATATCGAGAATAGAATAATTTACTTCAATAATGGCTTAAAGGTCAAAGTTCAACATGGAAAAAGCCATTGTAAGTGTTGCCTGTACAGTGCAAAATTCATGAAATTATAGTCTGTCAAGTTCTAGAACTCAAGAGCCACGCAGAATGGCGATATATTGAGAACTCCCGCCAAAATATGTTGTCATACATATTGGCACCGAAGCCAAAGCAGCCAAGAACACAAGATTTCTTCCCCATTTGCTTTGGTTTTTTTTCTGTTCAAATGTTTACATTTTATGCTCTTTTGAGATAGAGAGAGAAAGACCGCAAACTGATTCATTCTATTACTGTTCTTTGATTTCAAATTTCTTTTGGTTTCGTTCCCTTAGCCCTTCTCCCTCTCCTTACATTAGCAATTACCACTTGGAAGATAAGAAATCCCTGCATTTCCAATTGACTTGTAACAGTAACTTGTGTAACTGTTTTTATGGCTTAATAATCCTGTTACTTTTAAGTCTCTTGCACTCTATAAACTCTTTGACAATATCTTAACCTTTTGTTGTTGCTTGTTGTTGTTATTGTTGTTTTTCTTTTCAATAGTAGAAAAAAAACTCTCCAACAACAGCAACAACAACAACGTACTTCTGGATTTGTTAATTACTTTGACTTTTTTTTACCATTCGACTTACACAGTCATTTACTTTGTTGCACTTACTTTGTTGTTGTTGTTGTTGTTGTTTTTATAGATACTTTCTATACTTAAACACACACAAACACACAGTAACAATACACAGTAACGGTATAAAAAAAACCAATGCATTGCTTTATAACTGCAATTGCAGTTGTTTTTCTCTTGTTTTTTCAGGGCATACTTTTAAACTGTAACTGTGTAGATAGTAACTCTGTGCACAAGAGAGAGAGCGAGAGCGAGAGAGAGAAGGAAATGTTAATGGGCTCTTGTTGCAATACAGTAACAAGTTAAGGATTCGTAGTATCTTTCATTCACATTTTTATGATTTTCTCCCTTTTTACCCACTCTGAGGCGGGGAGTGAATTCATTAACTTTGATATTTAAGGCAGAAGGAGAGAGAGAGAGTATTAATTATGGAAAAAAACACAACAACAACAAAACGATAACAACAACACAAGTGGTTTATTTTAATTTAAATAAACAATTTCCTTATGGGAAAATGATAAGAGCTTTGTTTGGAGTTCAAACAAATACTTCAGCAGGGTTCGAGAGAGGACATATAAAAGGGAGGAAGGAGGGGATAGAAGAAAAAGATAATTTTTTTTTATTAATTATGGCAAGAGCAAGAAGAAAGGGGAAGGAGAAAGAAAGGTTCTTTGTTTTGCTAGGGATGACTCCT
This sequence comes from Sarcophaga rosellei, assembly GCA_930367235.1. Lineage (NCBI taxonomy): Eukaryota > Metazoa > Arthropoda > Insecta > Diptera > Sarcophagidae > Sarcophaga > Sarcophaga rosellei. Next base: position 3,662,361 of record OV884020.1, on the reverse strand, counting down.
CTTACTCAGCAAATCTATTTGAAATTAAGTTTAGAATTACAAGAGGGTTTGGCTTCAAACAATATAGGATTCAGATAACAGTCACCCTTTTTGTGACCTCATTCGTAGAATACCTTCAGATGAGAATGTGATTAAGGCATTCATTTTAAGCTAAACGTACTTGGAGCTAGGATCAGAACAATACAAATTCAAATGCTTACGCCTAATAATAGATAAGATTTCATGACCCTGTGGCCCATTGTGTTACCGTTTAATTGACAATTCCTTTAAGAACCTGAAGACACAGATATGAAATGGCATATGAGAAAAGGAAGGCAGATAAACAGTGTCCTCTTCATATCCATATTAGTACTGGAGCCTTATATTTTAATGTATGTACCTTCCTGCTGCGAAAGAAGTTGAGACTAGAAGGAAGGAATGGGATCTCTGTACCCTGTAATAGACAGGTAAGAATAACTCTGATTGCGAAAGTCCAGGTCGCCGTAAACTGGTTAATAGAGTGTTATTTTATTATGAGACTGTGGTTCAAATCACAGTCCAGACAAAACGAAAAAAATCTTCCTCTTCTTCAAGACATGGTTCAGACAAAGTATAATCAATTTTACCTAAAGTCTGGTAGTTCTCTGATAGAATAGGGGAGTGCTCAGGGGGAATAATGTGCCACAAATGCTGCACATTACCTGGCAAGTAATGTAAGTGAAGGTCAATTAAGTGTAACTTAGAAGAGCTTTGGAGGGTTAGAGCGCACCCGCAATCTGTGTACTTGAGCCAAAGTTACCGCAGACTGTTAGGCACTGATCACCAGTGCAATCTGTTCCACTCCAACTAAAGCATTATTTTCTATACTCAACTGGGAATCCCTTTAAGTATTCTATTGAAGCAGAGAGCTGCATACAAAAAGAAAGTGTAGCAGCAAGGCGGAATGCAGTTACATTCTGCAACACAAACTGGGCCATGGACATGCTAAAATACTAGAAAGAAAATCGACTACATCATGATTCTTTATAATTCCCTAAATAGGGGGAGATGGTCTGATAACCGAGTGTTGCTCGATGGGGTCCTTGAAATATACTCACATCGATGGCTTAAAAATGCTGAACAGAGTAGGTTGTGCAATGTAGATTTTAGATTTGCGTTAGATTTTCGTACAGGCTGCCTAAGCACAGTAGACTTTTTCTAATTCTCCTACCTCCTCTTCTCCCTCTCTGAATCCATCTAGAGGGGAAAAAATCTTAATTATTTCTAATTTCCTATTGTTATTTGACTTTTTTATGTTAAATCCTGTAATAATCTCATCCATTTATGGAATCTCCTCCAAAACAAAAAGAAAAAAAAACCTTCATTCTATTAAAATTATGATTTCATTTTTAAAAAGCCATGATTATGTAGGTTTTTGTTGTTGTTGTTAATTTTTTTTCCTTGTTTGGTTTTGTTGTTTTGTTTCTTAGCTTTAATCGCATAAAACCACAGAATCATTTAAACGTTTTGGATGAATAGCAAGCGATAACGTGTGAGGAGGGAAATATTGAATCTGTCAGCCACAAATAAGGAATACAAGCAAAAAAAAAAACACATACAAAAAACAGTAGAAAAGAAAGGAAAGAAAACATATGAGGAACAAGAACACCTTGTGTTTCATTAATATTTCATTTTAGGCATGAAATTAAAAAAAAAAGAAAATAAAACGAATTATGCAGAGAATAATTTTCATAAACCAACACTAAAAATTGAATAGAAACGACAGAAGTGAGAGAGGAAGAGAGAGAGAGAGACAAAAAATAATATTTAAATTTTAAAAATCATCACAAACGTTTAAGGCTGTTACCATACAAACAGCAGAGGCTAAAAAAATAGCAGCAAATATCCACCTGAAATAAAACACTCTTCCCTGTGTCACAGTTGGATTTCCTTAAAGGTCTAAGCAGTTGAAATGAAATGCATTTCCGGACAATGATTTGAAAATAGAAGTTCATATAAGCCGTTACTTAGGTCAGGTTAAAGGCTTGTAATGACCAATTAAGTCAAGACTAGGCATTTGGCTCTGAGAACGATGAACTAGTTTGAGGCTTATGAGCAATATGAAGGACGAGCCTAAAGACATTTTATTCGCTTGACTTGATATTCAAACAAGCGGGCTCTAGCTTTTTGGTTAGGGATTTATAATTGTTTACGAAGCTTCTGACGACTATAAGGATTTTAGTCTTGAAGAAATTTATCTGGGGCATTAGCTGGTAATGGAGATTCTCTTGTTTCGTCGTCTGCGGTCTTATCCTGTTTGAGCTTCTCTTTGTTAGCTTAAATGACATTTGGAATGTCGGAGGGCGATTTAATAGTTGGTCCCGACCCCCCAATCTGCCACCTCTACGGAGTCATCAATGGATGGGTTAGGGGGGAAGAGCAGAGGCGTTGGGGGAACGGATCGGGTTGTTATGTTTCTAGATGTCTATGGCCTGCTATAGACAATGTAAGAGCATGTTGGCTGCTGGGCTTGGTATAAGGCCAGTTTAAGGTTAGTTATCGGATTTATCACAGGGCACTGCGAGATTTGGTCGCTGACGGGGATCTGAAACAGAGCCCAGCCGGACTATTGCAGGGTATGTCACGATGAGTAGGAGTTGGAGACTGTCTAGCACCTCCTCTGTAACTGCCCAGCCCTTAGTAGGTTGACGTTGAGTACCCATGGCAGGGTCTTCTTTGAGGGTTTGAATTCTGTGTCGAGAGCCGATATCAAGGCTCTCCACAGATTCATTAGTAACTTGAGCTGGTTGAGAAGTGCTAGGACTTCATCAGTGTAGCCGCGCTCTCACCTTTTTGTTTTGATTGGTGTGTGTAATTCCTTCGCTTCCCATTATCCCTTTCCTACTTCCTCTCCCCTCTATTATCCTATCGTTTTTAAAGACGTTCCATACAATGGGTCAATTGATAAGTACACGTACTCTAACTTACACTTAAACCTAACCTACGGAACTAGAGGCATTACTTCATAAGACATGAGAAACTTAGTCTGCCTGTTCAACATTTCATTTCCTTAGTTGCTCTCACACTCAAAACTGCTATACTTTTTAGCACAACTGCAAGACACTGTGCTAAATGAATAAGTATGAGTGATTTTGTATGAATTTCGAAACTCATAGAAAAAGATGAACCAGACAGATTTTATATAACTGACAACACCAGGAGCAGGCATCAACAGCAACAGCATATGTTGCATACATTAGAAGGAAAAAGATGAATTAAAATCAGGATGATGAGCAAAAAGGCTGTATGATACAATGAGACGAGAAATAAAAAAGACAGAATAAAAACAACAACAACTACAACAACGTTGTCATAATTTTTTAAAATGTTCATAAATTTTCATTAAAACTAAATAAAAAATTCACACTCTCGTTTTATATTTTCACACACACATTCATTTGGAAATTAAACAGGAGTATAAAGGATATATTTTGCTTACACACACACTTATGCACTCATATGCCAGAGTAAATAAATAAAAAGAGAGAGTGAGAGAGAGGAGAGAGAGAGAGAAAAACCAAAACGTATGTTGCCTTCAAAAAATTTTTGTACGATTTAATGGCAAAAACTTTTGTATGTTTCTGTTTGTGTTTGTAAGTAAACTACAGATACAAGGAAGAGTATGTAAATTTGTGTGTGTGTGTGTGAGAGAGTGTGTGAAAGACACAGTGTATGTGTATTTAAGGTAACATAATGTCATAAAGTGATTACGTAAATATTTTACTACAAATTAAAATCAAAATTAAACACACATAAAATATGAAATAAAATTCAAGAAATAAGAAAAAAGGAAAATGAAAGAAAAACAATGTACGAGGGTGGTATCAAAATTATTTGAAGGAAAATAATTTTTATTTTTATTTCTCAACTTCAGCTAATTGAAGCGCAATGCGGTGTTTCCAGTGTAATATAGTAGCTTCGCTGCTGTCTTTAAGGAATGTGATGTCCGCTTTTCTTCGGGAAGTAGCAGTTAACCCTAGTGTGCCTTTCTTTCTCCTCCAAGCCTTTCATTAAACTCGAAAATACCCCAAAACAGATAAGGGTTCGCGTTGTATAGATTTTGGTTCTCTTAAGAGTGTTTGAGTGAAAAGGTTTATGGTCGGAATGAAACTACGCATTCATCTTCACCCAAGGGATGTTTCATTTTCGCTTAACGCTTCAGCGACGGGTGCCGTGTATATACAGAAGTTGTTGCGTGCTTCAGAACGGCTGATGTCGTATAAATACGGAATGATTCACTTGCTTTTTCGCGAATGATGAGACTCTATGCTCAGTCGCGCCATCGCGATGATCAGCATTAACTGCTTTCGGGTTTGAACAGCAGATGAATTAATAAAAATTATTTCCCTTTCGGGCTCTTATAGAAGGCATTCTACTATGTTCACACATGCACTTTTATTGAGCCAATATTCGATTGTTTGAGTACAATATTTTGAGTGTTCAGATGTAATATAAGCAATATTCATTTGACAGTTGGTAAACAAAGCAGCTGGTTGTTCAACAACATTGTTTTTTTTTATCGTTGTTTACATTTGAGTTGTCAAATATCAACAGAAAGTGTTCGATAAACTGTAATATGCTTACTGAAAGTACTTATGACAGTGCTGTATTTTAAGTTTTAATCAATATTATAACAATTTGCATATTTATTGCGCAATAATTAATTGAAATTTTATATGAAATATTGACCTCAATAATGGCGTTTATTGCGATTCACGCAATAAGAGTACATGTGTGAACATAGTACTAACCAACAGCTCACACCTCACGGCGATCGCATGAAATCTACTACTTAGACCACTCTAGATTTAGGTCTTTAACAGGTGCGTACCTAACTACTCACTAAAACTAATCACATCTTCTGTACACCAGATCAGCTAATTTTCGCACCACCCTAGTATAAGCCGTATCTCCCTCTCTCTCTACCTCTCTACCCATCACTGTTTTCTAGATTTAGATATTTAACAGGTGTGTACCTAACTCCCTAAAACTAATCATATCTTCTGTACACCAGATCAGCTAATTTTTGCACCGCCCTAGTATAAACCGTATACATTTCATTTATACTCCCTCCTTCCCTAATTTTCTACCCACCACTAACCGTTTTATATATTTAATGACAGCACATGTTGCTCGCTTTCTTTTCCTGCTTTTGTTTTCTGACTTGATTTTAATCCATTAAAAGCGAGAAAAGAAGAAAAAAGAAAGACGAAAAATTATTGTCTCATGTCAATTTCTCTAGACTCGCTGAGCAACTTTTTGATTCTCTAGGCTGCCTGTATTTCAAATATTACATCATTCATCATATCAAATATTACATTATACATACATATGTACATACGTATATATAAGTATACCTATATATATAAAGGTATTCTTAAAATTGTTCTCGTATTAGCAGTAGGCAGTCAATAGAACAGGCCTTTCCTGCTCCTTTACTATTTTGCTGTGTGTGTTGAGATTGTTTAAAGCTTATCCTTGCCTAAAACCTTTTTCGTACTTCCTGTTTTAAATTAATGATGAAACATTTATTCAGCCAATGTGTTCCTTTTACCTCCTCCACAATTTATGCAGCCAATGTGGCAAGTGGCAAGAGTATTTGGTTTGTTTGTTGTATAATAAATGAGTAATAAGAACATGATTGGAATGGAGAATTTCAAGGAAATTTTTAAAAGGCTTCCCCTATACTTTTGGTCCTTTAACTTCCGATCGAACTTATGGCCACAACATAGGTTTTGTATTACAATTGAACAAAACTGGCAGGCAACTCGTTCTCTGTTTAGTGTCCTCATGTTCTATAACAACAACAATAGAAAAATTCCAAAATTCTTAATATTTGGCGATTTCAAAAACGTCTGTAAAGGATGAAAGACATCCTAAGAAACTTATAGGCCAACGCCACATATCGGGTACTTGCTTGTAGCGTTATTGTAGCAATTGTAGTTTGCAGAGGCACTGTAAATTAATTTCTTTTAATTTAACGCCGAATTTATACATATGTATTCCCCGTTCACAATAAAACAATAATCTTTGGTGGTCTTTTAATTCCTCTATTGTATCTGTTTATCTTCTCTTCCTCTTCTTATGCTTGTTGTGACATAAACAATATGAAATTATAAACAAAACTAAAAACAGACACCGTGAAACATACATAAATTCATTAACAGATTAACTTGCATAAACATTTCAGAAAAAAAAACAAAAAAAAAACAATCGTGTTTACAAAACAAATCATCTCCTCCTGCCTTCCTTCCACTATAATGACCAGGCAGAGACAGACAGACCACTGACCGAGTTTAAATGATTGTTTACTTAGTCATTCCGTTCCATTCCATTCGATTCGATTCGATTTATAAATTATTTTTTTTGAGAATACCCAGCTATTTTATTGCCACCACAGGCACAGAACGAGAAACAGCAACATTCGAATGGAATTTAAATTCACAACAATAATGCCCTGAACGATGTTTACTTTTCGATTGAAAATTATTTTCAAATTCCAAATACGAAATAATAAAAAGTAACCTGAAGAGTGTTGATATTTTTATTTGAATTGAGAATAGCACAAAAGATGAGATGGCAGAGAGAGAGGGGCGGAATGACAATATGAAATTCTAAACAAATTTGAAAATAATTGTTTTTTTTTTAATATTTTTCGCCTGTGGAGGTTAAGGAAATATTTATGGATGCTCTTCCAATATTTCTTAAGGTGATGGCTTTTCAAAATTGGAAATTCGTTTCAATTTTAATTGTTTTCTGTTGGAAGCATAAAATTTACAAAAACTGTAGGCATCATGTCAGCACGACAGCATGTATCATCTTCCACTTAAGGAGAGCCAAGTAATGTTGCCAATGATATGGTAAACTTATGTTCGAAGAGAGTCGTATGGCTTAACCCCCTCAAAGGGAAAACTGTCCCCATTGCTGTGGAACATGGTCATAGACAATCTAGTTACAAAGCTAATGAAAAACCCTCCACAGCTATGTGAGGCATATACGCTCCAAATGCTGTAAAACTGACTGAATATTGTATTAGAAATCCTCTTTGAGTTAAGCTTAGAAAACGGTCTTGGAGTTAATCCGCAGAAGACAAACTAATTAGAAAATACAAGATTAAATTATAACTCATGAAGTCGCCGTAGTCTAGTAGGTAGTGTGTTAGCTTATTAGTCGTAAGGCCCGAGTTCAAACCCCAGGTCAGGCATAAAAACGAAAAATGAAAAAAAAAAATATTTCTTCAGCGACTTCTTCTCAGCAGATTTCTGGCAAAAACTCTGCCATGAAAAAGTTTCTCAAAAATCTGTCATTCGGAGTCGAGGTTAAACAGTAGGTCCCGCCACTCACGTATAAAATTAACGCACACAACATGAGTGGTATGAGAAGCTAGGCCGTAATCCTGACTGAAGGGTTGTAATGGCCAATTATGTATGTATGTAATTGAACTCGACAGTTCCATTAACAAAAGGTCAGTGCCGACTAGTATATGGTGCTCCACAATCATCTCAACGGGTGTTTGGATGCCATCCTGCCGAATAAAATAAAAAGTCAGATCCTCCACAAAATCCTCTGGAAATATACAATGATGACTCGAAGTCAAGCGGGAAAACGGGAGGTGATGTGGATAAAGACAACCTAGATATCAGGAACTCATTTAAACTCTCAGTTTACAGCAGTATCCTCCAGATGGAAGTTTTCATTCATTCAAGGCGATTAAATGATTGATCAGTAGTTGAATATTCTCTGGGAATACTTGGAGAGCCATACTACCATAAATTCCCTGTCTTACGCCATACTAACGTCAAGCTTGTGCTTGAATGCAGCCTAATTCTTCGCGAAATGACGGATTGTCCTAAGACCTCTCTTATTAGGATTCCTAGGCATAGAAACATGCCCCGAAACAACCCCAGAACGGATAACACATTGGAAAACCTAATACGTGATCTTTGCATACAACGTTTCTTTGGTCACAATTAATTATCGATTTATCGAAATGCCACTTTTTGGCTAACATTTGCAAGGTAAAAGAGAGAACCTGTTCGATCGCAAGGTTAACCAGGCACAATCTTAGACAAAATAGCTCAGTTTTCTGTAGCAAATTTTAACATTTATTGTGTAAATTTTATCCTCGTAGGACATTACCTAATAGCCTTATCATGGTTTAACTATAATTCGCTACCTATAGGGGGTGTAGGGTGTTGAAACAAAGCAAATACATTCCGATTAAAAAAAAAAACCAACAACGGCAACAACAACATAAACATTATTATAATTGTTAACATTACAACAACAACTATAAATAAATAAATAAATAAAAAAGTGTTGTTGATGATAAAATATGACAAACGTTTAAAGTGTTTCACAATTGAGTTGTGATGAGCGAGTGATGAGTGTGATGATGAGAGATGGAATCTCTATGACGTTGATGAAAAAACTTAAAAGGGGATGCGAGTACAGCGGGCATACACATACACTAACATTAACTTCCTCTACCAATATAATATAAAACAGGCATGTGCCTAGTGTGTGTGTGTTTAAAGAGAAAACAAAAAAAGTGTTGGGTTGGTTGGTGAGTAGTGTTGAGCTGAGCTGAGCTATATACTGAATTGAATTGAGTTGAGTTGCCATTAATAATTATGATGTGGCCACCATAATTTAAAGTGTTGCTTGATGTAGCACTTGATTGCTTTGCTATGCTATGTTGTAGATGATGATGATGAGTTGTTGTTGTTGTATGTGTTATAGCTTTTATTGCTGTTGATTTTAACACTTGAATATGCCAAAGTCATTAAACAAATAATGACATTAAAAACTGAACACAAAAACACACAAAAAAATGAATTTTTTTTTTTGTTTTAAATTTAAAAAACCATTCAACACTCCATTAATGAATGTCATTTCATTTTACATATTGCTCTTGTAGTTATAGTTGTTTACTATACTCATTCTCATTGTTGTTGTTGTTGTTGTTATTTTAATATTAATTTATCTAAATTAAAAGCAAGATTTTTCAATAGTCCGTCCGTCCATAGTGCCTAGCCTATAACTGCCACAACAACATCTCATCTTCAAAACCATTTGCTGTGTTTGACTGGCCGCCCGGCCGCCCGGCCGGTCGCCTGTTTGACACTTGCGTTTAATTTGAATAACACTTGTGTTAATAGTGGCGTTAATGATGATGATAATGACGTTGATGTTTCAATCATGATGGTGCGGTGTTGCAAATCCTCATACTTAATTAGGAAGTTGTTGTACAAATTGTGAATTGAAATCAAATTGAAATTGAAAAATTTTCAAATTTTTCTGAAGCCGTTTTTTAAAACGATGATGATGTCATCTGCAGTAATAATACATTGTTATTGTTCTGTACTTATCTACTGCATGATGGGCTTTAAATGGAAAATTTGAAGGAAATATTCATTTTACTCTCTAAGAGACACTCTAGACCTCTTGGTGTCTTTTTGAATAGGAAACTACAAAATGATGGAAAGAGAACGCAGACGAATGAAGGGTGTCATCGTGACCGTTGTATATGAATGTGAATGTCATTCAGCTGCCCTAGAGGGACATATATCATGGGTGCAGTGTTCTGCAGGCTGATATGTTTACAATCAACAATACAGTAGTAGCTGTCACTGTGCCAGAGGATACGATGGATTTCTATGTAGATGGTGAAGCTATCTTGAAGACACTGTGACTATGTTAGCCTAAGATTGGTTACAAGCCCTCACAGTGCTTCTGGACAGAAACAGGATGAAACAGTATTGGGTTCCAGGGTGTTGTTATGTGTGTGGTTGTTATTGCAGGGTGCGCTAACCAAGTGGTGTGTTCAATTGGACCTCTCCTTGGATAATTTTTTACGGGCAGGTTGATTTGCTCATCAGGCGGAGATTATTGGGTTCCAAAGCATTGTGATGCTAGGAGTAAAGAGGCTGTAGATGAGCTGTCCAAGAAGAACTGGAGAAGGCCGCAATCCTGATGAATTGATTAGTTAAACATTTCCTAGCATACTTCATTAATAGATCGATTTTAACTTTGATTTTTTGTGGCTCTTTGATTGGCTTAGAAATCATCAGATCTTCACAAACATGCCATCCTTCAAAACTGAGTTTGTAAAATCATTATCCCTGATATATAGCAGAGTGCAAGCCAATAAGCCTTTAAACCAACATTTTTTGTGTCTTTTGCTAATAAATATGTATTCCCCTAAATGTAAAAGGAAGCAATTTTTTAATTTTCTCTTCCTGTACGCTTGAGAGAGTACTTTTTAAAACAACAACAACTCAACTCCTGTAAGAGTTCTTTTTTTTCAATCTTCAATTCTAAGGGAACAACAGATTTCGTTCAATAATCCTTTAGTCAATGCTTAATTCCTTTGATGCTGACATGTTTCATCAAATTTAATTGTTGTTGTTGTTGTTCTTCTCGTTCTTGTTGTTGACAAAGGATAATCAAGGACCTCAATTAGCTGCAATTAATAGCAGAAGAGAGAACGAAAAAAAAAAACAACAACAAAACAAAAGGAAGTGCCTAAACCTTAACAACAAACACGGCATGCAATGCATTTCCCTTTGATTTGAAATACACATTCTTTAACATACTTTAGGGAAGGGTTTGTATATTAAAATTACTTAAGAGAGGGTAAACAAAATTATAGCATGCGAGAGAAAATATTTAAATCTTAAAACTAAGCGAGAGAAAAGGTGAAAACAATTTGGAAATTGGAAAGGCAGTTGACATTTTGCATTATTGGCCAAAATATGGCAAAAAAATTGCAACAACAACAACTTACTGTAGCCAATTGAAAGGTAATTGTGTGTTGTTAAGGCTTATCTTACAATAAAATTGTAGGGAAAAACTCTTGGGAAAAATAAGGCCTGAAATATGATTTTCTTTTTTTTTTTTGTTTTCATTTTCTTATACAGCAGCCTTAAAGTGGCACTTCTAGATGGTCTTGATGTAGAAAGAAATAAAAAGAAAATATTTTATTATTGAAGTACGGCAAGGTAGGCAGCAGTTATGGAAAGAGAAGACAAGCAAGGCTAAAAGCAAGCAAACAAAAAGTGTAGTGAGCACTTGAGTACATATACACACACACTTAAACACAAAAAAAAAGAAAGAAAAACTTCAAAGTCAACTTTAGCGAAAAAGCGCTCTCCCATGCCTCGATATGGCAATTGTAACAAAACAACACGTTGTTTAAAAGGAAAACACACACTCTCACATACACCACGAAGAAAAAGGATCTGTTGCCATAGCATTAGAGAAAGTAAAGACCAAACAATGCAGCAGCCATAGCCTTTATTAACAAGTAAGTACGTACACAAGTACAACAGCTCTAAAAGCCAGATAAACAACAACAATTTCCGTTATTTTTGTGATGCAGAGTAAAGCGAGGATGAGAGGGAATGCCAGAAGAGCAAAGAGAACACTTTTAACTTGAAGTAAATGCATCTAAAACAAGCCACCATAAAATGCATTAACAAAGTGGGGGAAAGACAATCCGTATGGGAAGTAAAAGCTGCAAAGAAAACTGAGGAAAAACAAAGAAAGAGAAAACATGTGAAAAACAAACAGGAAAAATTCACGGAATCAAAAAGCAGCAGATAAAGAGAATGAAAGGCAAGCTAAGTGGGTATAACTGTTAAATTTACTGGGTTCTCTGTGAGACCATTGCGATACTCTTAGACAAGTAATCACTCGTTCAAAGTTCCTAAACCACGACTGTCGTGAAACCCACAAGTAACTAAAAATGTACGTTCCCATCAAAGCTTTTGTCTTCGGTTCCCAAGTGCCGAACAACGGCAGGGAAGATGTGTTGCGACTTCAAATGTCGTTGTGAGGGAGTATTTCTAGCCTCCGTGTGTGCACAACCAAGAGATTCCTAACTCTGATGAACTCTTATTACTGGAAACTGTAGACATTTTTTTCAGAAAATGTCGTACAACTGATAACAGGGAAATAGGCTCCCTGAAGAAGGGCCATAATCGACGTAAGATGATAGGCTTTTTCTAATACAAAACTAAGCACGTTTTTGAAACTAAAATTGGCGCACTAACCCAAATCTTTAAAGTAAAATTTACTTTTTTCCATTTTTTTCAATTCATTTATTAAATTTCACTTTCATCTGTATTCTCTCTGGGTTCTTCACTCTCATAAGTTTGTTCAAAAGGTTCAACGGCTTCAGGAGCCTCATAATCGTCTTCAGTCGGCGGGGCATTGTTTATACTGCGCTCCGCGTTAAATACATCAGTGTCGTATTGATCTTCAGAGTCATCGTTTTCACCCATCATAATATTTCTTAACCACTTAAAGTAGCTGCTCGTACCCTTACCCGGTGGATAACCATGGTGACCAACACCAGGCGGTGGTGGATAATAGCCGTGACCATGTCCCTTACCTGGCGGTTTAATAAAGTAATGACTAGGAGGTGAATCATAGCCGGGAGGGGGATAATGACCAGGAGGTTGATAATAATCAGTAAGAGGCGGAGAAGGTGGATGAGGTTTATGAACGTAACTAGGCGCATAACCTGAACCAAAGCCAAAACCTGGTTTAAAATGCTTTGCAGCACCTACAGCATCGATGGGTATCAGAGAGCCTTTTGGTCCTAACACAAAAATGATATTCGGTGGTGGGTGATGATAATGCATATCATGGTGTTCATCGGTATAACGAGATGTTGGTGGTTCAGTTGTTGTTGTGGTTGATGTTGATGTTGTTGTTGTAGTAGTGTCAGGAGTTGCATATGGATTTGCACCGAAAAACAAATCAAAAGCCTTAGCATCGTTCACCGGCATTAAAACACCCGAGCTACTCATCACAAAAAGGCCATAATTGGGCCGGTGAAAGCGTTGGGGTGGCGGTGGTGGTGGTCTTGGCTTTGGCCTATAAATGGTCTGCTCGAAGGTTTGCTCATTATAAATATCGCCTATATAAGTAGGTTCACCATTTTCATCGGTCAGGTAATAGTCACCAACTACAACAGGCTGAGTGGTACGTGTTGTGGGTTTACAAAGACATCTGCCCTTTCGACCAGCTTCTCCAGACGGTCCAAAAGTAATCGCTACACCAGGTGCTGGACCCTTACGACCCTTAATGCCTTTTGCACCTTGCACACCATTTAAACCTTTATCACCAATAAGACCCTGATAGCCGGGAAAACCACGTTCACCTTTAACACCAAACTCTCCCTTTGCACCACGATTACCCTTAAAACCTATGTAGCCCTCCAAGCCCGGTGCACAACCGCAATTTCCGCCCAAGCCTGCAAAACAGTGCAAAAAAGCTCCTGCAAAATAGGAATAACTTTGAAAATATTGCCTTCAACACCACTACTAAAGAAATCTTTACCCAGCAGAGTTAATGTCCAAACGAAAAACTTCATTTCGATTACGCTGTGTGCTATGCTTCTTGATAAACTGTTTAGGTTTCACCAAAACACGTCACTATTTATACAAGAATTTCGTTAACAAACCGTCTATGGGAAATTAAAACCATAAACGTTGTATTGCTTGTTCTATTGACGTTTATGAGAATTTACGACCAGATTTTAAAGTTTTTCATTGTTCTCTCCCTCTCTGCCCGTCTAAGGTAACTTTTGTAAACAATAGTTAAACAATGCAGTTCATGCTGCTACAAGAAAGAGACAATGTAAACAACATGTGGGTTTTCAAATCCAAATAATTTGTCACCTTATAAAAAAGGTTCTTTAGAATAATTTATTGCAGGTTTAGCATCATTTTTTAATACAGATCTTAAAAGTGGTCACCAAAACTACCTGCTGCATTTCTAAAGCACAGCATTTAGAATAATATGTTGAATAATAAAATGTAAAAAAACCTTCCTTTTGTTATTGTTTGTTGTTGTGTTCAATATTTAAAACAAGTTTTAATTTTTCCAAAATAAAAAAAAAGAAAAGACAAGAACACTAATGACCCAAAATATCATTTTTCTTTTGAGCCTCTACAAACACATGTCCAACACGGCTAAACGGCTTAATGGTTTGCTTCTCTATAAAACAAGTTACAAAAGCTGCTGGATAAACATTTCATCTTCAGCGTTTAAACAGTTAAAATCATCGCAGAAAATGAAAATATTTCTCAGTTGCTTAATATCCTTAAGTAAGTTATTACAACCGCTATTCTATTGCCCAAAAAAAAAAAAACTTTTTTCTATCCCTTCCTCTCCTCCCCGCCAATAGTATTAATTTCCCATGTCCACTGCCTAAAGAGCAAATGTATTTGTGAGAGAGGCCCGCCGGGTGTACCAGGCATTGCAGGCGACAAAGGCTTTAAGGGTGAAAAAGGCGAGCAGGGTCCACAGGGTTTACTGGGTGCTAAAGGCCTACGTGGTGCTCCTGGCATACCGGGCGCAAAAGGCATTCGAGGTACTGTTGGCGGTAACAGAGGTCCTATAGGTGAACGAGGACCACCAGGTGCAGATGCAGCGTGTCCTCCTGAATGTACCAAGCCACGTCGTCGGTCATTACTTTTTGATGAACTGAGGGACAATAATTATGAGCCACTTACCATTTATAAGGTTTCCCAGAATGGTGAATTTCTGCCCGTTAAGAAATTGAATCCTTCACCGGATTTAAATAAAATTATTGACTCGATAAAGGCACGAAATGATGCAAAGAATTTTGGTGTTGAATTGTACTGAAAATAAAAATAAAAAATACGATTTTATACGAAATGCAATTGTTTTTAATAAAAATGTATAAAATTTCAAATTTTCTATAGAAAATGCGAGTCATTGATTAATTCTCTATGAAAAATGCAAGCTATCGACAAATTTTCTATGAAAAATGCAAGTTATCGAAACAGAAAATGTTCTGTGATCTTCCTTTCTTCCTGCAGAAATTGTTGTACAGTGTCCCATTAGAAGTAGTGGGCTCTGGTTAGCTTTAACATTTTATATTACAGATAACCAAAGGAAGGGTGAGGGAATTTATTTGTCTGGTATTTATGAAGGAAATCTAAACTTCGTTGACGGCGCATACAATATTACAAGACTCTGCTGTACTAATATGGTTAAGAAGAGAAATCTGACGGACTTCCTTCCTTAAGTTAATGGACTAATAGGGTTCTCACAGGCATTCCCCTCAAATTACTTCTACAGAAGATGTAGGTCTGAGGAAGGGAAACAATTATTTTGCACATCAGGGGTTAGTGCTGCGTGTATTCTTATTGAGTTTTCATTTTCTGTCTCCCTTGACTGATTTCTCTAAAATAAAGTTTGTTTGTTGTTTCTTTTGAAATGGGAATGATTTCCTAACTGCGAATCTAAGTGGGACCTTAGCCTTTAAGGAGGATTATTCCCCTTCTCAGAATTTAAGAACTTCTTTGAGGGTTTTTTAAATATTTTAATCAAAACAATAAATCATGTTGATGATGTTTGCTTCAATTACCGTTAGTTTTTAATATATTTTTTTGTTTTGTTTAGAATTAAAGTCACATTAGGTGTGTCTGGGGTCACACAGATACAAAAACAATGTCAAACAAATGTCAAAACAAGAAAAAACATTTTTTATTGTGTGTTTTGGAATTTCTTGTTTTAAACACGATATTTTAATCAGAATGAATGAAACGCATTGTAAAATGTCTTTTTATTTACTACAGTCTCAATGAAATAATAAAAAAAAAGAAAATTCTAGAAAACTGTAGGCAGTCATACCACCAATAACGACTGCCGCTAATTAGCATAACAATTGTTGTATCTTTCATTTTAATCTCAATCTACGCTCTTCTGATGCGACACACGCAGAGAAGTATGCCGTATGGAGTATAAATTTCTTTCAAAACTTTCTTTTAAATTTAGTTACCAAACAAAGCTCTTCCGATACAGTATTGTGGTGCAATCTCTTAAAGAAAATGAAAATCTTTTATTTTCTGCTGCTATTCATGGGTAAAATTTTTAAAACTTAAAAGAAATTTTCCCTTCAAATCGATTGAATTCTTCAATTTTCTTTTACAGTCTTCAACTATTCAACTCGGGCTGTTTTAAAGAATTGCTATTGTGAACCAGGTCCCCAAGGTCCTCCAGGCTTTAAAGGCGATATGGGTTTTAAGGGTGAGATTGGCCTGAAGGGTGACATAGGTCTTCCAGGACCCCCGGGAATAACTGGTCCACAGGGTGCTAACGGTTTAGCAGGTCAAAAAGGTGAAGAAGGTCAAAGTATTGGTTTGAAGGGACGACCGGGCCCTCCTGGACAGCCTGGCAGCTGTGTACCCTGTCCATTTCGTAGAAAACGCAGCATTGAAATGTATCCAGTCAATCAAATGTACATTTTAACTAAAGAACGCAACTTAATACCCGTACAACGTGTTGAGCCCACTCCGGAATTACGTGAAATGATTGATAAGTTAAAGAGCAGCGATAATTTACAGGATTTTTAAAATAAAATTTTTAAAAAAATTACACAAAATCTAAGCAATTGTTTTTATTTGTTTATACACTGGGTAAAGAAAAAAAATCGTCATTGTTAAGATGGAATCACTGTTGTTATTTGATTCATCAAATCGGGATTTCTCCCGATGAATGGTATCGTGTCCGGCTTGACTCTCTGCATTTCTTTCCTCAGATCTAGTTTCTGTCACCTATCCAGATATCATAAGGTTTGGTATGATACGGAACCAAATCTTCTGTGTTAAGATGGCCAATCTTACATCAGTTTTGAGTAGAAACTTGGAATTCCTTCCAATGATTTTCGTATGTGTTCGCAGGATGTGAAATGCCAGGGACTAACCTGAGTACAAGACATTTGAAACACGAAACCCTATTAAAACTTATCTTATCACCATCACAAAGGTTCTGCAGTAAGAACCTACCCCAATCTCACTGAGGTGCCATTAACTGAAACGCAAATTTTGTTATCGTTAAACGGAAACGTAAGATTTCAAACATTTTTTTTATTTATAAAACTTCTCTAATCTAAATACGTCATAAACTTAATCAATAGACAGCCTGCCTTTATCTGGCTAAGACTCAAGTGTTTTAATTAGTGTCGCAGGCCTTAAGACCCTCACCAACACAGGCAGCATAGGCCATCATATGGGGTATGGCATTCTCTTCATAGACTCCGGTAAACAAATGAGACCAGGGACCCGAGGCAAATACGGCAACATCTTCACCACCATGAGTCTCCGAGGATAAAGGTACAGTGGCAGGAAATACATCATTAGGCTCACCGGTTAAAACACTATTGGGATCAACACGTTTGCTGGTGGCAACATCGAAATGTTTATTGTAACCCAAACCATTGGCATAACTTAAGGGTTCATAGGGCAAGTTGTCAGTGCCAGAGTCGATTACACTGAATATATCACTGCCTCTGTTTTGATAGCCAGCCACACTGAAGGTGTGCGAGTGATCTGCCGTTACCACAATTAAAGTGTCTTCTTCACTGGTTAGTTGGCGAGCCAAAGCTATGGCTTGGGAGAATTCCTTAGTTTCGTCCAAAGCTAATCTGGCTTTGGTGTCATGATGGCCCATATCAATGCGGCCACCTTCAATGAATAGGAAGTAACCCTGTTCCGATTTTTGTTGCATAAATTCTATGGCCTTTTTGGTCATTTCCTCCAAAGTAGGCTGGGTGTTGTTAGGGTTGGTCATACTTTCCAAATGATAGTCTATGTGGCCAGCGTTAAAGGTGCCCAATAAACGTTCCGTTTTCAAGGGATCCACATTCTCCAATTGTTCTTTGGTCTCCACATAAACATTTTGGGGAGACATTTTTTGAAATTCTTCGATTAAATTACGGCCATCCGTACGCCAGCCTTGGTCATACAGTTGCTTATCGATAAAGGCACTTTTGCCACCGCCCAGCATAACCTTAAGCTTGGAACCTACTTCACCGTAAATCAGTTGCAAGGCTATGTCATCCAAACCATGATTAGCACCACAGGCTTTCTCTAGATCGGCATTGCTTTCCCAATCACGATCGGCCGTATGGGCATAAACGCCAGCTGGTGAGGCGTGTGTAACACGGGCAGTGCTAACAAAACCAGCTGCCTTACCCGAATCCATAGCCCACTTGGCTATGGAGAACACATGATTAGAGGTATTCTTCATGGCCTGACAATCGTCTCTTAAAATGGCCGCATTTACTCCAATGGTGCCATAATTAGCCTTGACACCACACAAATATGCCGTAGACGTTGTAGCGGAATCGGGTACTATTTTATCCACTGAATAGGTCTTGGACAGTCCAGTATAGGGAAACTCCTCAAATGACAACTTGGTATGCTCAGCATTAATATAATTGCGTGCAGCCACTAAAGTGGTCAAACCCATGCCATCACCCAAAAACAAAATAATGTTCTTGGCCTTGTTGGTATTGCGTTGATGTTGCTTTTGTTGTCTGACGTAGTCTTTGCCCAGATTCAGCCAGAATTCATTGGTATCCTCTCCTTCTCTCAACAGAAAACGCGTTTTCGTATGTTTTTCATCTTTAAAATCGGGATGCATGCGTTTTTCCGCCAAATCCTCTAAAGACAAGGCCTTCACGACAAGGCACAGTGACAAGCACACTGCGATAATGAAAATTTTCATTCTTTCTGCGATGCGTAACAACCGTTACGTTAGAAACTATTCGTAAGACTATAAAAATTTTTCCATTTTCAAGTTATTTTAAGTAGTCCAACGGTATCGATATCGGCTGTCGAATTTCTGTCACTTGATTGTTATTATTTTTGTTATTATTTTTAGCCTTAGCGGTTTGATAAGGAGATATGACATGGCATTAGCGTCAATATGATATTTTTATGAATCGCATACTTCAAATAATTTATTTGTCTCCACACAGAGCGGTCACAAAAGGGGTACATCTAGTACATCTAGAGGAGGCATATGATTCCTTTTCAAATTTATATTTATTGACTTGTCGTTAGTGATTTCCACACAAGCTATTGTAATGGCATCGGTATTATAATGGAAACGTATAGGATCCAAGTAAACTATGCCTATGAGGGGACAACCAATTTAACTTAACCTTAAAACTAACCTCGAAAAAAGTGTGAGTGTAGAACCAATCTGGTAAACAAGTTTCTACTCAAGAAGCAGTCTGTAGTCCCGGAAAACTCCCGACAATAGCAGACAACTTCATATATTTTCTGATACTTTGGATATTTTTTGCCCCTCCCAGACCTGCAATGCCAAAGTCCCAGAAATGTTGGTGTTGGCGAGTTCATCAACTGGCTTATGAAGTGAATTACCACGTCCTTCCTTCATATTCTGGAAACACTTTTTAATTGAAACAACTCCCCTCTTGGATACGTCTCTGTTTTCTGCAAAACAAAACTACCAGTTTTCTTAGCAAAACACCCATTTGCGTTGAGTTATTTTTAAGTTACTTTTGCATGTTTACGAGTATTTCTTTTCAATGTTTATCTCACTGATAAGCTGACAATCAGTAGTTCATTATACGTGTCTTCAAGTGATGGATGGATGATAAGACCCACAATAACAGCTCTCAAGAGGTATAAATTTATTAAAATTAACCAAACGCTTGCCAGTTACGTTTTAAATTT
Organism: Sarcophaga rosellei; assembly: GCA_930367235.1. Taxonomy (NCBI): domain Eukaryota; kingdom Metazoa; phylum Arthropoda; class Insecta; order Diptera; family Sarcophagidae; genus Sarcophaga; species Sarcophaga rosellei. The sequence continues at coordinate 3,642,814 of OV884020.1, read as the reverse complement.
GCCACACTACGGACAAAGACGAAGACAAAGACCTCGTGATAATTATGAGGTTTTTTATAGTTTTAACTTTATTTTGGGCTTCGGTGCAAGCCCACGATGATGGTTATCATCCTAAATTTCCCACACCGCGCACCTACCAACCGTTGATTGAAGAAACAAAAACAGAATTCTGGATGAACAAGGCTCAAGATATTTTGGCTCACAAATTGCAGAAATTAGAGAAACTGAATACGAACAGAGCAAAGAATTTGATTCTATTTTTGGGTGATGGCATGTCTGTACATACGGTAACAGCTACCAGGGATTTTTTGGGTGACAGCAACAAAGAGGTGTCGTTTGAAAAGTTTCCCTATTTGGGTTTGTCGAGAACGTATGCCGTAAACAAGAGAACACCCGATTCGGCCTCTACATCCACAGCCTATTTGAGTGGTGTTAAAGCCAACTACGGCACCATAGGTGTTAATGCCCAAGTCCCCAAATATGATTGCTTTAAGGCTAATGATACTAGAACTCATACGGAAAGTTTAGCTAAATGGTCCCAGGATGCTGGCAAATGGGCTGGTTTGGTTACCACAGCTAGAGTAACACATGCCTCGCCTGCCGGGGTTTATGCCCATACAGCCAATCGCGATTGGGAATATGATCAGGCAATAAAGGATGATAACTGTAGTCCTGAAATAAATGTGGACATAGCCCGCCAACTGGTTGAATGGCCTGTGGGTCAAGAATTGCATGTTGTCATGGGTGGCGGACGGCGAAATTTCCGTGATCAAAACATGCGTGATGAAGAAGGTAAACCAGGCTATAGAACCGATAATCGAGATTTAATCCAAGAATGGTTAGAGAACAAGAAACATGAGCAAAAGCCCGCGGAATATGTTTGGTCCAAGAAGGGTTTAGAAATGTTGGATTTAAATAAAACCGATTATCTATTGGGTTTATTTAGTGACTCTCACTGTCCCTATCATGGCGATTTGGCGCGCAATCATTTGGAGGAGTCAGATCCCAGCTTAAGTGAAATGACTGAGGCAGCCATTAAATTGTTAAGCAGAAGTGAGAATGGCTACTTCCTGTTTGTGGAAGGAGCCAGAATCGATATGGCACATCATGATGCCATGGCCCATAAATCGTTAGAGGATACAGCAGAATTTGCTAGAGCCATAGAATTGGCACGCAATTTAACCAGTGAAGAGGACACCTTAATAGTGGTTACCTCGGATCACTCACACACTATGACAATTAATGGCTACCCGGTAAGTGTACACCTCCCCCTTACTTCACACTATTAAACCTTATTACCGCTGTTCTGTTTTTATTTTCGTTTAGAATCGCCGTGAAAATATTTTCGGTTTGGCTCCTAAAAATGCTGATGATGGCAAGCCTTATACGATATTGTCATATGCCAATGGACCTGGCTATTCTAAGACCTATTCTTTCCAGAAGGGAAGAAGTGACTTGTCTACAGCTAATTTAGAAGATCCTAAATATCCGTTTATGGCCACTGTTCCCCTGGATTCGGAAACCCATGGTGCTGATGATGTTGGCATTTTTGCCTCAGGTCCCTATGAGCATTACTTTACCGGTAACTATGAGGAGAGTAATATACCCGCCTTAATGGCTCATATTGCCAATATTGGTCCTTTTGCTGACGATAAATTGTAATACAATCACCTTCAACTGTTCATGCGTATATACAAGTGTGTATGTGTGTGTGTGTAAATATTAGCTTTTAATAAACAATAGTCCTATAAGCGTCTGTCTTCGATTTTAATAAACCTGTGCCAGTGTTTACTTAGAACTTCAAAAGTATTTGATTTTCTACCTGTACTGTGAAAGTTTTTTTGTGGTTTCCAAAGAAAGTTTTCTGAAGCAAAACTATGTACAGCTGAAGTCTGCCCCCTCATCGTGTTCCCTCCTTACTGCACATATATCAATGGTGTCAAGCATTTTGTTTAGTTTTGGTTTTGGTTTTGAGTTTGAAGTGTTTTCTTGCCATTGATAAGCATTTGTATTCAATATATTGATATGACTTGTCTTCCATACCCCTAATCCCTCCTAACCATCATGGTGTGGTTTTGTTAGAATGTTAAAAACAGTACAAGTCATAGTTTGTTTATCTACGATGTGGTTTAAGTGGTCAAAAGACTTTTATGCCGTCCTTAGCAAGAACAGAGAGTTCAAGTCGATTTCTAAAATTCCTTAAGCAAGATTTTATTTTCAGAAGATTACTTGTGTACTTGCTATCTTGAAAATTCAGAAGGTCTATGCACTTTATTTCTACGGAGTGTCAGAAGTTTCCATCTTCTCTTTCGCCAAATATATCCTCCAAACTTTTCTACCTACTTTGCAGCAAAATTCTGAGCTTGTCAATTGCCTGCTTACTGACGTGACTTTCTAAGTGACCTGAGATCCAGAGGAGACTGATCCTACTTCTCCTGTTTAACTGATCCTGTTTGCTTGGAAAGTCTTTAATATTCTCGAATCGAATTTATACCAGTACAGGGCACGAGTGGCGATTTGACTCTCAAATAATATTGTTGGGTCCCGTTCTTTATACTTCCTGGCCATGTAGAATTCATCGTAGGCTTTCGAAGGCGTGGACTTTTGTGTGGAAGATATAAATGAGTTTCTGCATGGTTTTCGAATATCTCAGTCTGGAAGAGGGCACTCCCTATCTGCTCTTGAACTCTTAGATCAAGCTTGAAGTGTTCTTGAAATTCTTTTCGCATTTTTTTGCTTCTAAGCCAGTGGGAATGTGCCTAAAAATGTTTGACTCCTTCAGAAATTTTGCCTTTCTTCGAAAGTCTGTTACGATTGCTGTATATTGAAATGTATTGTGTCGTTTTACAGGGATCGATAGCCGCAAAGTTTTAAGTTTTATTGCAATTATCTTAAACAGAAAACTAATTCCATCAAATGGTTTATTTCTCTTAAACATTGATTTCTTTGGTCTCATTTAGCATTAGATTTAACGATAACGATAACTATGACGATAACTATAAATGCCATTAAAATTATTGACCCTGAAATAAGTGAACCAACTAACCAACCCATCACAAAACTTTTCCACCAACACCAAGCAAAAATACATACATACATTCAAACGTATGTACATAGCACGCACACATAATCATTTAATTTTATGTTTAAATACATTTACAGAAATGAATAAAAATCCCGCATAAAACAAAAACAAACACAAAATAAAACGAAAGAATAAAATTTATTTAGATTGACTACAACAAACGAAATTTAATACAAAAACAAAAAACCTAAAAATCAACGAACCTACACAACACATATGAAGCATGATGATGCCACAGCATACAACACATATACTCATCCCGCTCAGAAAGTTAATTTTCGAAAACTTATTTCCTGTTGCCTTGTCTGGTCTATCTATGGCTACAACTGGTTGAAGTGAAGTGAATGAATGTATGAACGAATGAATCAAGCCATTGATTGCCCATTTACCGACAAAAAAGCGAAAGAGAATCAAACCACAAAATTTAATTTATCTTCCATCACAAAATCGTCCCCCCCCTTCCTCCGTTCCACTCCTATCATTACTTGCCCAAACTTCTGCTACTCCTTGTAGACATCCACTACCAGAGTGTTTTGTTAAGTAAAGTGTGTGTGTGTGTGCGTGAGCCTGTGTGTGGTTTGTTGGGTTTACAATGTTTTTATAGAAAATATTACAAAAACTACAACAATAAGAACAACAAATTGTTAAGGAAATTTTAACTACCCTTTTACACACACACATACAGACTCTTACCCATTGGCATACGCACCAACAAATTACTAGAAATTGTGGTAAATCTACTCCCATCCCCTCTCAATTCCTTTTGTATCCACCATTCAGGCCCATTTCAAAACCCATGTCAAAAATTTTGCACGTTATCGTGATGAAAAAAGTACTCTGAGTTTATCTTCTCTCTTCTATTTGAGTATGTGGCATAAGGAAGAGGCTATCGAAGGGTTAAGCAAGGGGACCAACTAAAAACGGATTAAATGGTAGCAATCTGGTGCCAGATTAGTACCAGATTGTGTTACTAAGAATCTTTGGAAAGTGCTTTCCTTCAATATAACCCTCCAAGACCTTAACAAGCCTTGGCAGAACAATTCTAACATACTTCTCTGGAACAGGATACACATTTTGAGGATAAACGGTCATGAGGACCCTATCAAGGAAGAGGTAAAATTTTAGGCATCAGAAAACTTGCCAAGGAGCCATACTTTACGTCAATGATAAAGAAAGCCTGTAGTCTGACCTATTCGATATACGCTAGAGTACATATTCTATTCAAATATGTGAAGTTTGACGAACATCGTGTGGCAAGGAAATTCCTGATCGAAGAGATCCCAACAATAGAACAAGTAATGGAAGTGATGCTACTATCTGAGAAGCACTGAGACACGGTGAAAGTGATTATTTAAGTTGTAAACGAAGTCCGGCGAATAGTGGAGAGAATCTAGAAAATCATTAGAAAAAAGGACTGTATGAGAGAGGGTATCTTATAGGAAAACCAGCCAAGAGACTGATCATATCATCAAGTAACTCCATATGAGACTTCTGTGCTTTTAATGAAAGTGATTTTAGTTTCCGAGTTTCTCTCTACAATACAAAAGGCAGCTGTGAAGTTGTCACATTGCCTCTACAGTTGGTCACGTTACCTGTCTACCTTGCTAAAACGTATGTGTAGGTATCTCTTACGGCAGCATACAAGTGTGAGCCTTTTAAAATGCGTGAGTGCGTGCGTGCTTTCTATATGTACTGTTTGCATGTGTGCATTTGTATTTCGTGTAAAGATATCATCTGTAAGTGACACTTATATCCTCATCTTTATACACTTGATACAACATTTTACCTACACACATACATCCACACACATACACACATTCGCATTGTCAGAGAGTATGATATTAAAGATAAAGAATCTTTACATGTGTATTTTGACACAGCTCTTGGCAATAACATCCTTTCCTGTTTCACGTTCTTTTTTTTCGTTCCTTCTTTCTGCATTGGTTGTAAGCTTTACTTCAAACTAAATAACCGGTCAACCATACAACCAAACAGGCAACCAACCAAACAACTAAACCAGCCGCCGACAAGAACAACAATCAAATGCTGAACACTTTGTCACTTTGGCTACATCCGCTTATAGACGAAAAAAAAACTACAACCGTTACCCACAACTAAATTGTATCTTGTTTCGATTCTTTTTTTTGTAATCTTTTGTTGTTATTGCTGTTGTTATTTGTTAGTTATTTGGCATCTATTCTGTTAATATTTACACTTTATATCGCTCTCTCTCCCTCTCTCTGTAGTCTCACCTAACGCTCCATAGCGTACCGTTCCCAACTAAATTCCGTTCATCTATCCAAACTCCGTTTATTGTTTATTTGGATTAACACCCACCCATTGTGAAACGAAAAAGAAAAATAAAAAAAAACTAAATAAAAAAGGGGGCCAAAACAAATACGAAACTCTACTAATATTTGGTCCATTGGTAGGTAGTATTAGTAGCTAAAGTTTTCTATTATTCTTGTTGTTGTTACTGTAGAGAATTTACCTTTTTTACAACAATAAGCCGCCAGAAAGCGAGAGAGAGAGAGAGAAAAAGGGAACAACACGCTGATAAGCTGTATCAGTGATTGTGATTGCGTCCGTATCAGTATCTGTGTGTTACAGCCATACATTGAGGCAACATACACCCGCCACTCACTCACTCTTTAGGCTACAGTTTTTGAATTAGAAATACGTATGGGGTGTTCCATATGAAGGCATAAGAAGAAAAGGCATGCAATACATTCAAGGGTTTAAAAATGTCTTTCCATTAAATTTTGAATACCCCAAAATCGTCTAAGTTTCTAAGCTCAAAGCTCATAATTGGAATCCGAGTAGTGTTAATACATTTCAGATGCAAACATCTGGGTGCCTATCGAATACCAGACTATCTGACAGAACATGGAAGCTGAAGCGCTTGGTCAGCCTGGTAATACAACCCTTTAGTCAGGATTACAACCTAGCTACTCACACCACTCATGTTGTGTGTGTTAATTTGACACATGAGAGGCAGGATTTACAGTTTAATGTCGACTCTGAACGAGAGATTTGAGAAACCTTTCATGGTGATTTTATTTACCGTATTTAAATACTGTCTGTCGGAAGACTGATGAGAGGAATTTGGCCAAAGAAACTTTAGTTTGAGATATTTGAGCCAGGGTTGAATCATAATAAGCCAACATACTGCTTTTTTAGAGTACGACGACTTTCTTCCTGTACAAAAATTGTGACTTCTGCTCAAGTCTTTCAATCAACCCAAGTGTTGATGATATTCCTGGAACTCTCTTTTGACTAAAAAGAGTTATATCGCCTAAGATCATTGACCAAAAGTGTGAACAGTCTCGAGCAACCCTTCAAAGTAATGTCCCCTCGGAAAATTGAAGCTTTTGCCCTAGAGATCCTAAACAAATAAATCGTTAACAAGCTTTCGCTTTAAAAGCAACTCGAAGATGCAATCAATCTATTGGATTATTTGATTGCAAGAGAAGTTAGGTCTTAACCAGCAAAACATCACGGATTCTGGATCTTCTCCTGTAATCCCTTAGTTTCAAAGCATAATTCCCATCTTAATATGAAACTCTCCTCACTTAAGCACTGGGCATGTGTCTGTGTATACAATACAATACCAACAAATGCAAGAGTAAACGTGTCACAGAATTTATATTTGCTGTATTGCTGTATAGAGAGAGAGTCTTGAGTAAATATAGCCTCTATCAATTGTTTTGGTGGCTTTATAATCAACTAAGCACTGTGTAAGCCTGCTGTACTCCTCTCCTCCTCCTCCTCCTTCTCCTCCTTTACCATATGATATCAATAAAATATCATCAGATAGTTTTCACAAATTTAAAGTGTCTGCCAAGCACACAGGACTCAAGGCATGTAAGGCTTGTGCAAACTCTTCAAAGAGTTTCCTCTGTCTAACGGCAAACAAACATTTGACCATTTTTCATCGATACTCATACACATACATAGTTGTGGTTGTAGTTGTTACAATAGTTGGTGTATGAATGTATTGGTAATTCAATAGCAACAATTGAAATTCAATTCAATTTTGTTGTCGAATGTCCATAATAAACACAATAAAATCAACAGTTCTAGAGAGAGATAAAGTTAATTTCGCAAAGAGACAGAGAGGGAGGGAGGGGAGGGCCTGTACACTTAAGAGGTAAACATGGCACTTTGATAGGGCCCTCTTGTAAGAGATTATAGGCAAAGCTTCAATTACATGTGTTTTTTTAAAGCACTTTCAGTAGAAACTGTGAAGTGAAAAACGTAAAACGTGTGCAATTCGCTTTCGTCATTAGATTGACGGTGCTCAAGGCCAATGTTTTAATTTTATAGGTGTAACTTCCATAGGCTTGTGTTATTGTTTTACGTAAATGTGATTAGAAGTTGATTACATGGGCCTAGGAATCGTAAATAGATTGAATTATAAGCATGGCGCCTACAAAATCTTTAATGAGCCCAAATTATATTGCGACTCACTCTCAACATTAAAGCGAATATCTTTCTGGCGATATAACAAAGGGTTATACGAGCATCTTATGTGGAGGAATGTCGACAAGGAAATAAGGATTTAATTATGGCACAGATGCTTCAAAAGATGGGTGTAGGAACCGTAAATGGATTGAATTATAAGCATGGCGCCTACAAAATCTTTAATGATCCCAAATTATAAGGCGACTCACTTTTGGGATTAAAGCGAATATCTTTCTGACGATATAACAAAGGGTTATACGAGCATCTTATGTGGAGAAATGTCGACATGGAAATAACGATTTAAATTTGGCACAGATGCCTCAAAACTAATGGGCCCAGATCAACTCGTCTTGACAATCAGCATTAGGGCTTCACATTTAAAGCATGACTTCCTTAGAAATGATCCGATATCTAATACTGATCCGATATCTTGGGTAATTGATAAAGAGTAAGTCGAATAAAAGAAATTAGTGCCAACACTGGCATGTAAAGTGGAATTATACTTTCTTCTTCGACCGATCTACAACCGCAGCCTACTCACTACGCAACGATACAGCGGCAGAATGTAGACACAGCGACGAAGATATCCCAAAGATTAAATTCGAAGGCGTTTCGTCAATTTTAGGCGAGACTAAGTCGCCGTAGTGTAGTAGATAGTGTGTTGGCTTATAAGATGAATTCTCTAGTTCAAACCCCAGTTTAGACATCTCGACAAAAAGAAATACGAAAAAAAATTCTTTCAGCGATTTGCTCTGAACTGTGTTCCGACAAAAACTCTCAGAATAGATCAGAATTGCCATGAAAACTTTTTCAAAAATCTGTCGTTCAGAGTCGATGTTAAACTGTAGATCCTGCCACTCATGAATACAATGAACACACACCACAGGGGTGATATGGAAAGCTAGGTTGTAGTCCGAACTAAATGGTTGTAATGACCAATTGAGCAATTAAGAGAGATATTTAACAGCGGCAATCCTTTGCAGATCAGTTACCAAATGAAACAATTCATTAGATGATGAAATATTTAATTGAACGATTACGAATACCAGCACAAGGTCTACCATAGAGAGGTGAGAGACAATACCTTGCTGTTGTTAAGACATTCAACTTTTCCGCTAAAGACACAGCCGGCGACCTTTTTAGCAGACTAATTAAGGGGTTTAATACCTCAACGTCCTTAAACTTGGTAAGAGGCAAGCTCTCTTTAAAACATTTTTTTATTGAAATAATTAAAAAAGAAAAATGTTTTGCGTTATTTGTTTATTGTAAAATTAATAAAAAAACAGAAGAAAATCAAATTAAAGAATCATATACAGGTGGGACCCAACACTTTTAGATGTCAAGGGGACACAATCAAAATAGTGGACATGTGATAAAAATTAAAAAAAGTTAATCGTGTGCCTGCCAATCAAAATGAAAACAAGTCTAATCATGTGTAATAAAAAATTAATAAAATGTATAGTTCCCTTGATTTATTTATGATAGCCGGGGGGCTTTAATTGTTTTCTAACAACGACAAGCACCTACTGGCAGTTTACAAACAGATAGTGAAAGAGCCCCCTCCCCCCCCTCAACTCCCTCCCTGCTTTAGTAAATTTTTATTATTGAATTTGTCGTATTTACTGTTCACGTGTGAAATGATAAAGGCTTTGTGAACTCTTACTACATAGTACCTATAGACCCCATAGCCTTATACATATGTACATATCTACTATAGCAGTCTGTCTGTCTGCCTGTTTTCCATTCGTTGTTTTTGTTTTTTTTTTATTGATTTTTGGGTTTTTATGGTCTCTTATCGAGTACCCTGTAATATTTGATTATCTAGAGAGAATCAATGTATGATTGTGACTGTAGGTATGTGTTGTTATTGTATTTGAAAATTATAAAAATAAACTGAAAATCTAAATTCCCATACTCAACTCAACTCAATTCAATTCATTTGGTAATACAGGTGACATTCATTCATTCATTCACCTGTTTCAAGTATTTATTTCAGATCCATACTTCCCTACACCCACTTTACGTTGCTGCGCGTCTGTTTATAGCACAAATGAAAAAGTCATTGAAATACATATCTGCACATTTTTCTATATTTCTTTCTCTGTTATTAACCAAAACAAAAGTCGAGTGCCATCGTATTGTGGTATTTGCCGGCAGAAATCTTTATAAATTTTTTATTCGCAAATAGTTTTAGGTTTTCGGGCAAAAGTCAACTGAACGCCAAAGCGTAAAGCAAACAAATCAATAAAGTGTTATAAAATACACGACGATAAAGCAAAACAAAAATGATTAGAAACTCGAGCAGATATTCATTACAAAACAAATATTCGAAGGGCGTATCAAAAAAGGGGAGAAAAAAAATTTTTTTTTGGACTACACGACGTCATAGAATGGACATCAAATAGAGAAATGCCAAAGGACTTATACACACGAAACGCAAGGAATGAGAAGATAAACTATGAGAGCCAAAAAATGACTGCCAGGGGGATGCAGATGACATACATATACATATGTATAGTTCGGAAGGCTACAGGCAAATTTAAAGAAATTCTTCTTGAGATTGTAAGTTCACTCGGGGAAGATCACAACAGTACCATCATTCATGAGGATCAGAAAACTGTCTACTTGCCATGTTGGGTGTTAATTTCATCCATGATTGACGGTAACAACAGTTTAATGTTGACACAGAACAATAGATTTCGAAAACTTTCAGAGCTTTGCCACACGACTGCTAAGAGGATGTCGCCGAAAGAAATATTTCTTTCATATTTCGATTTGTTTGACATGTCTGACCTGGAATTTGAACCAAGTAATGGCATGTTTAATAAGCCAACCAGCCATGAAAGGTTTCTTAAGAATCTATAGTTAGGAATCAACTTTAAACTTTAAGTCCCGTTACTTATGCATAAAATTAACACACTCCCAACTTAGGTAGTGTGAGAAGCTGTGTTGTAATCCTGACTAAAGGATTGTAATGACCAATTAACTAAGCAAGAGCTCTGGTTAGTATCAACTCAGCGGAATGCCAAACTCACGAATAAATTCTTTCGAATTTTCTGTTGAACGAGCCTTAGCTCATGTGATGGTAACCGTCGAATGTCTCTTAATAAAATCAGATGTGTAATCTTGGTCAGGGATGGGATACATCATGCGAAAAACGAATAGGATGGCCAGCCCAAACAGAATCGAAGAAAAGCACAGATTTCTGGAGCTACAGAATGCTCTGGGGAGCACAGCTAAGACACTTAATCGGCCTCTAGGATTGTGGGTAACTTTTTTAAAGGTTTATAAATGAGACGGGCTCTCTGGAATGTGATGGGGATACTGTTGTTAACAATGTTCTATAGTGAAGATACCTCAGGATAACCCCCCTCACTACTCTAAACCGGCGTAAGCTGCCCTCATTCTCCGCGTCTTTTCATAATACAAAGGACCTTACATGCAGTAATCAGACTGAGCGCTACAGGAGCGTGGAAGGATTGAAGCTATGGTTGTGTATATCGCTATTGAGCCGGGTTTTATAACGGAAATAAGGAGTAGTTCCTCCAATATAAGGTAATCTAAGAAAGAAGACTTAAAAGCTGAAGAGAAGACGTAAAATGTAAATGTGAGCTGCATATGGAGATTTCAAGTCGCCGTGGTCTAGTAGGTAGTGTGTTGGCTTATTAGACGAAAGGCCCGAGTTCGAATCCCAGGTCAGACATCAAAACGAAAATATGTAAATATTTCTTCGGCGACTTCCTCTCAGCAGATTTCTGGCAAAAACTCTGAGAGTAAAAATTGCCATGAAAAGCTTCTCAAAAAATCTGTCGTTCGGAGTCGACTTTAAACTGTAGGTCCCGCCACTCATGTATAAAATTAACGCACACAACATGAGTGGTGTTGAGGAGCTAGGCCGTAATCCTGAATGAAGGGTTGCAATGTCCAATTATGTATGTATATGTATGTATATGGAGATTTAGAAGATAGAGAAGAATTGATTAGTGCTTTAGACGTCCATGTCGCGAGATAATTATGCTCCTTAGAGAATCTTGCCATAAAAGAATATCTTTTTAACAATAAAACTTAAAAATTTGAATTCCATTGAAAGCTTTGCTTAGCCATTCAATGATTCTCTTTGGGCAGCTATTTACTACTGAAACAGGATCATAGAAGTCCTTGTTAACTTTCCTCTTCCCCCCTCCCACTACTTCGTTTTGATTCCTTATAACAACAATAACAAAAGCAAAAAGCCGAAAAGAACGAAAAAGGAGAGAGAGAGAGAGAGAGGGTTAGGAGAAGCAAACAAGTTGAGGGGCTTTTTATTTTAATTGGCTCTTAAAACAAAAGAGCCAAGTAAAGAAGTAAAAGCCAAAGCAAAAGGAAAGCAAACGAAATGAATGGGAAAGGAAAGAGGATTGTCAGGGGTATAGAGAGAAATGCAAGCAACAAACTGTAAAATTTGTTTTTGTTTTCATTTGCTCAAGGATAATGTATGTTTATAAGGTTTTTGCGCTGGATTTTTTTCGTGTTTTTTTTCTTTCTTTCTTTCTTTCTTACCACTTGCTTTTAAAAACTTTTTTTTCTATTTTTTTGTTTCCATTATGCTTGCCAACTTGTTGGGGGAAAGTTGTAAATACTCATTAAACATTCACTTTTTGTTGTTGTTGCTATTGTTTGTGTTGTTCGTGTTGTTGTTGTTGCTTTGCTGCATGCAACTTTTGACGGCATTTTTACTTTGATGTTAAAAAGTGCTGTTTTTGTTGTTGCTTGAAATGAGTGCGAGTGTGTGCGTGTACATATTTCTGTAAGTCCTCTTTCCCCCTTCCCTTGTTTTCAAAGATGCAGAAGAAGAAAAACTGAAAAAATAATATCGCATTATGCACCAGATAAACACTTGACAGAGTTGCAGCATAAGCTGCATCCAAATACAAGGCAAGCCATGGGAAAGAGCTTTGATTTGAGGCCTTTAAAGGCATTCCCATACACAAACAAGGAGCAAGGAGAAGAAGTAGAAGAGAAAGCCGAAAAGCCATATTGTTGCCATACGTTAACATTTGGATGTAATTGTGGTTTAAAGGATTCTCTTCTCTTCTTTTTTTTTTTTTTTGTAAGATTTTCGCAAAGTTTCAATTGCGTCCACAAAAAAAAAAACAAAAAAGTGCGTTGTTTGGGAAAAATGTGTTCTTTTCTAAAAAGGGCAAGAGGAGTTGCGAATTCATACTGAACACTGATGACTATTTGAAATTTTATTCTAAGCAATGCTTTGATGTTTTCTTATCATTAATTTGCACAGAAAAAACACGACCAAAAAAAACTGGCGAAGAAAAATTCCAAAACAACGTTTAATTCCTTGGGGTTATGGCAGAGGCAAAGGAAATCAAGGTGTATTATTCTATCAGGAAAAGAATTTCAAGGATGTTGCTTTTTAATCAGAAAAGATAAAATAAACAAGAATAAGAACAATAATAAAAATAAACAACAACAAGCAACATTTACGCGAAACATCAAATATTTCATTTAAAAGGAAAAGATCTGCGATTAAACATGGCAATTTGTCAATATTTTGGAAACCGATTTTAATCAATCTCGATGTATACGAGGGTGGTTACAGTTTCAACTGCACATGGCAGTCAAGACCAAAGCTTTGGAGCCTATAGTTAGGCTAGATTGAAGACATATCGAACATCAAATTCTTCAAAGGATTTCGGGAACTAAGAAATGGAGTGGCTGACAACTCTCTTCTTAACTGTCCTTTGGACATAACCAGTAGACTCTATGAGTCTTTTGACACAGCTCTATGGCCTCTGGCTCAAGTTCAGAATGTGGCAGATGCTATAATCATGAGAAAGAATTATTCTAGGAAGAAACAGTTGGTTGTATATCAAGTCCTATCCATTCTGAATTTTGTCGGTGTAATAGGATTGTCGGAGACATTGTAGATATACCCTATAAAGTTGTGCTAAAAACATTATCTAATGCCCTCACAATAAAGTCCAACCTCAAGTAGTCTTTCCAAGCAGTCTCTTAAGATAAAAAGTTTGTTAACATTCATGATTAGAGGCCTATTACGAAATTACTGTGGTTTTAAGAAATTTAACTTTCCCCTCCCTTATCATTTTCTATTTTATCTGTGAGTGTCTTCGATTACTGAAAACGTAAGAGTGAGAGGAAAAGAAATTTTTGAAGTGTATAAAGTGTTTACAATGGCATACTGGTATTATACAGTTGTGCTTAACTAATTAGAAAGGAATCTTGAAAAAGAATTTTTTTCTTTAATTTTTAGACTCAATAAAGCCTTACGTTCTTTAGAAAAAAGTTGGAAATTTTTGCACATTTTCAAGCATACTAATTAATTGAGCCGTGCTGTATTTCTTCTATAGACTATGATTCGTTTAAGTATTTGCTTAATAAATTGTTATGATTGAATTTTAGTGCAATTTTATTTGGCAAAAATTCGATTTGAGTAAATGTAAGGTTTTAAAAGAAGGGTGGGTGGGTGGCAGGTAGGCAATGTCTGTGGCTTGATTGCTTTGGTAAACTGTTGTTGAAAGCAGAAGAGAGAAAGAAAAGAACGATAAAATGATTTCAAATGATTAACGTGTAGATAGACGTTGAAGGTGTATGTAAGTGTAGCTGGCAAAAGTTAATGTTGCTGATTGCTGCTAGAGTGCTTGCTATAAGATAGATATCGTGTTGTTGTTGCATGCGATGATTGCAAAATGATGTTCAAATAAATTATGATTTCAAAGAATTTTTCTTTTTTATGTTCTTTTCTTTGCTTTCGGTTTTATTAAATGATGTCAAAGTATGTTTTAAATTAATAAAATGATTATGATTATGTTTATGAGTGAAAGTGTTTTCTATACTTTTTCTCTTATGATGACTTTAGCAGCAGACAACATGTTTAAACAAAAAACACTTGAACACTGCTTTCCATTTAATGTTCATTTCTATACAAATTTTATTTTTGTTTTTATTCATTTTAATTTCTTGTGTGTGTAGACATTAATTTAAATTGACACAAATTCAGTTTTTGCCTTAAATGCCTCGAAAACGAACGAAAATCATTATAAAGAACACTTAAGCTTTCAAGCAGTCTGTGGATAGCATGGTAGGCAGGCAGGCTGGTTGTTTAAAAAACAATTTTTGTTCGAATAATTTCTGTGATAGTTTTCATCAACGACATCATCATCATCATTTATATGTCCTTTGCTATTATTTACATTGCAAATAGAAACAGATTTCTATAATTTGTTCCACAGTTTAAAATTGTATGACCATAATCACCGGTTGGTTTATATCTTCAGTTTGGAAAGTCATAAGTAACGGAAGAATTCAAAATTTAACTCTTTAATCTCATGGATTATCTCTACAGCCACGGATTATGTCTTCCGCCTCATCTTCAGATTCAATTCAGTTTATTGATTCGCTCCCTAGCAGATGTAGATGAAAGGAAAGCCTGCCTTTTGGTGGAATGAACGTATTGCTCCGTTCAAAAAGGAATGTATACAAGGAAATCTGGACTATTTTCCAATCTAAATAAGACCGGGAACTGAAAAACGATCTGGGCAAGCGGTTCTGTTTTCTATGCTACCACCGCATTGACTGAAATAGTTTCTCATTTCTATCCTCAACAGATTAAGCCAGCATCCTTGTCTGTAACCTGTAACATCACAATGAAAGCAACAATCACTGGCCTCACGCTGTGTTTATTAAGTCTCAGCATCTGCTCTCAGATTCAATTCAGTTTACTGATTCGATCCCTAGCAGATGTAGATGAAAGGAAAGCCTGCCTTTTGTTGGAATGAACGTATTGCTCCGTTCAAAAAGGAATGTATACAAGGAAATCGGAACTATTTTTCAATATAAGGAAAACCGGGAACTGAAAAACGATCTGAGCAAGTGGTTCTATTTTCTATGCTACCACCACATTGACTGAAATAGTTTCTCATTTCTACCCTCAACAGATTACGCCAGCATCCTTGTCTGTAACCTAACATTACAATGCCCTGAAAGAAACAATCACTGGCCTCACGCTGTGTTTATTAAGTCTCCGCATCTGCTCTCAATGCGACCATAAAGTAGCTTGACTAAGAAAGAAAATCACATAAGAATCCACTGAAAGGCGCAGAGGTTGCTATCCCGCCTACCTTGAAGCTCTAGTTACCATGGTATTGTTTCTTCAACACACATACAAGGAAACTTTTACAGTGTAGCGTGCAATATGAGTCCTACAATTACAATTAAAGCATAAATATTATGCCCTCTCGTATGAGTATGTAATTTTTCTACAGGTTACCCATTCATCATCGTCTCTTCTAAACTCATGAATATAAATTCCACTCTAGAAATCTACCTAAACATACATACATGCCCACACATATACATAGACAATCACATATACACAGTCATACATATTTAATAATAAATTGTTGTTGTTGCTGTTGTTGTTCAGGCTTAAATAAATATTACAGTGTCTTATATCTGCTGATAAAGAAATCCTTTCATCCTCCTTTGCTCTCTACGAGAATCAAGTTAAAGTGGGTAGGGGAGAGGGTGGATGTGTGAGTTAAAAGAAACAATTTTTGTTTTTCAATATTTTTCTTGTGTTTTTGTGTATTGAAAATGAAAAGAAAGAAAAGAATTGGAATGGAAATGGAAATAAAAGAAGAAGAATAATTTGAAAAAAAAAAGTTTCATAAATAGTTTCTCTTGTGACTTACTGTTGTTGTTATTGTGGTTGTTTCTATCGTCAGTATTTAATGAAAGTTGACAACTTTAGGAGTTTTGAGAAAACATCATCACAAACATGAGGCAATAGCAGGCTATGTGGCATAGGCATAGAGGCATGGGCCTGTGCCGTTTGTTGATGATTGTATTTTGAATTGCTATACAGCGGTTAGCAGCTGCTGCAGCCACCAACTAATAGTTGGTAATTCGAAGAAAAAAATTTGAAAAAATTAGAAAAACTGGGTTACTATTTGCCATTGTAAAGAGGAAGCCGGGAGGGCCTACAGTTACAGTTCGGAAGTGAAAACTGTTGGGTAAATAATACACAGCAGCAACAGTGGCACAAACATAAATATGATTTTGCAATTGAAAGTAAAGCAAGAAACAAATAAAAGCCTGATGACACACAAAAACAAATTGGAAAACTTTAGCTTTTCTTTCCTTAAACGACAGAAGAAGAAGAAAAACTATTTTCTGTTTTCATATTTTTTTTTTCAAATTCCCTGAGTACAGTAACAATAGCAAGAAGAAATAATAAGCAGAAAAAAAGTGTCTATAACTTAAGGATATGACAGGCTTTTCTTTCAATTCTAAAGATTTTTGAAACACCCATACCCACACACACACACAAAAAAAAAAAAATTGAAATTAAAAACAATTTTGAACATCATTTTAGCAAAAGTTTAAAAAGTCAGTTTCATTTCTGTTTTTTCTTTTTTTTTTTGTTTCATCATTTTGTTGGACATTTTTAATGAGGTCAGTAGTAGTAGTAGTTTGTTAGAGAGAAAGTTTTCTTAACTA
Organism: Sarcophaga rosellei; assembly: GCA_930367235.1. Lineage (NCBI taxonomy): Eukaryota > Metazoa > Arthropoda > Insecta > Diptera > Sarcophagidae > Sarcophaga > Sarcophaga rosellei. The sequence goes on along the minus strand of OV884020.1, from coordinate 3,625,752 downwards.
CTACAACTAGGAAGCAGTACAAAACAAAAACAAAACAAAATGGCAGTTAATTTTCCTTAATAAAGACAACAAATTTATTAACTTGGCTTAAATAAGCCAATTAAGCATATTTACTTTATTAACTTCTAATTAAGAGAATTGGCTCATTAGGCTAGTTCATATGGTAATTTAGAAGAACACTTGATAGCATTTAACCATATAATCATAATGTTTCGATGAACTGGAATGACATGCTGACAACGATGAAAGTCTTGGTGTATCCTCTTGAGTCCTCTCATTGGCTAATAAGTGGTTATTGCAGTCACCATAGACACTACAGTACGACAGACACGGATGTCATATAATATAGCGTAATTGGTGGCGTCCCACTGGCCTCTGTACTTGGCTTAACATTGTAGAATGCCATGTACGATGGCATATTAAGGCTTACAGTGCACGATAGACTTTGATGCCATCGAATACATAGTTATAGTCGTATCCCACAGGACAACGTGCTGGATCCAAGTGGAATATAAAGGCTTAGATTGCGAGTGTCTTGAAATAAAGTGCCAAAGTTGACGAACCATAGGGCTCTATGCGATAACAAGAAAATCTACAAAATTCTAGTGACGTTGGAATAGATGAATTGTATGGCAATTTCCTATTGGGGACTTCCTTGGGGGAATGACGGATCGATGCTGCATTAGCATAACCAGTGAACCGATGAGTCCCCTCTACACTGAGGAATTCATTGAGAATATGCAAGCTTAAGAGTGAAAAAGCAGCAAATTAGGCCAAGTACAGGAAAAAAGTCTTCATTACTGCGCATTTACATAGTGAGTATTCATGCGAAACGCATTAGACATACGGCCAATGATTTTGGCAAGAGCTGTAGATACGAGGACGGTACATAACGTTATGTTATAGGAGTAGCATGAAACTAGGATTCTTCAATGCAGATAATCTAACTGATGTTTTAAAACGATGGACATTGGGAGTCTAAACGCATTCAGTAAATGCTAAGGATGGTTCCAATGTTAGGGTAAATGAAAAAATGAAAAACTGTAGTATTACAATAAGCCACAAGTGCCTTACGTGTGTCTACTGACAGTTACTACTTGCTTTCTATTAATTTTGTACGGTTTTAGTATAATATTTTGCCTACTTTGAATCCATAAATGTTAACAACATTGTGATTAAAATGTCTTTAACGTTGTACCATATGTACATACACACTTGTTATGCTTTTAGAATGACTTTATTTCAATGTCTTTGGAAGAAATATTCGATTTCTGTTTCATTTTGTGCGATCCATTTAAAACGCAGTCGATTTTAATCAAATTTCGTTTAAAAGAAATTCCTTTAAGACACTTTAAATAACGATTTTTGTAGACTCACTTCCAATATCTCCCCCATTTTTTTTGTTTATTTATGGAGTCAAACTAAATTAAAATCTTCTACACAAAATCCTACTCTTCTGGCTATGCTCTGCTCTGCTCTGCTTTATGCTGTTTATTTATGTTTTTGCCTAGACACGAGTGTCGTGTGTAGAGGATAAACTACCCTCTTGAATAACTTTCAACATTTCATCCTCACTTAACTCGAATGACAATATGAAAATGAAATGAAACGAAAGAAAAAGTAAGAGTAAAAAAAAACAGAAATTCGATACGTAATGTCACTTGGCTTGGCCTAAAGGTATATTTTTCACACTCTGGGTTTTTTTCTTTTTTATTTTTCTCTAAGCGAACTCGAAGAACTTTTCTTAATAAAAACAAAAAGAAAACCGGGAAAAAAAAGAATGGAAATGAAATGGAATTTGCTTAACACACTACACTCGATCAATGGAAGGAGTTTGGTTGGGCCCAGTTAAGCGGAAATGTAAAAAAAATTGCGTCAAATCTTTAATATGAATAAGCAAACAGGAGAATGAGGGAGGAGGTTTAGATTTTACAACAAGCTGTTGTAGTTCTGGTTTACTTAACCAATTTCACGAAAAGCTTCCAAACTGCCAACAGGAGATTTAATGAAACGTTACTGATGGCCATGCAAAAATCATCGTCATCGTCATCGTCAACCCCATTCATCCAGTCAGTCATGGCCACTCTACAAGCCATTGTTGACATCATTGCCGACATCATCAGTAGAATCATCAGAAGATTGTTTATGTACGATATGTCAGGCGAATTTGACATGTTGATGGATGGATGGGGTGTGAAAAATATAAATGGATGAGTTAGGGCACAAAAAAATATAAGAAAACACGATAGAAAACTCTACCCAAGAAAACCAAAAAAATAACAACAAAAACAATAATAAGAAACAATGGTCGTTAGATCTAAAATAAAATGATCACAATGTAAGATTTTGAAAGTACAACTTTGAATTTTCCAATGAAAACTAAATACACTGAGAGAAAAAATGTCTCATGCTATTCTATGTATGAGTCTGTAAGAGACTCATATCTCATGCTATTCTATGTATGAGTTTGTAAGATTCATATGTCATGCTATTCTATATGAATCCGAAGACTCGTAACTCATGCTATTCTATATGAGTCTGTAAGAGACTCGTAACTCATGCTATTCTATATAAGTCCGTAAGAGACTCATATCTAATGCTATTCTATGTATGAGTCTGTAAAACTCATATGTTATGCTATTCTATATGAAACCGAAGACTCATATCTCATGCTTTTCTATATCAGCCTGTAACAGACTCATATCTAATGCTATTCTATATGAGTCTGTAAGAGACTCGTAACTCATGCTACGCATTTATGAGTCTGTAAGAGACTCATATCTAATGCTATTCTATGTATGGGTTTGTAAGGCTTTTCTATATCAGTCTGTAAGAGACTCATATCTAATGCTATTCTATATGTGTCTGTAAGAGACTCGTAACTCATACTATTCTATGAGTCTGTAAGAGACTCATATCTAATGCTATTCTATATGAATCTGTAAGACTCGTAACTCATGCTATTCTATATGAGTCTGTAATGCTATTTTATTTTTATTTTCTTCTTCAGTTACTCTCAGTGTGCTGTATTACCCCTTTATTTTCTTTTCAAAATCCATATTTTATAACCCTGTAATAAATCATCCCTTATTGCTTGTAAGTGAGTTAAAATATCACAAGCATTTGAATTTTACGCATAAATTTATTTTGTTGGCCCATCGTTTTTGCCTTCTAAATTGTAAAACTGCATACTCCAACCATTATATGCTTGACACCCAAACCAAACCTTTACCTTTTTTTGTTGTAAGGCCTTAAAGCAATTGGTTGTAGAATTGTTACTACAGCTTGCAACCCAATGTCAATTTCCGGCTGTCACTTTGACAACTGTCGGCCACAAAACTACCATGTGATGTAAAATGCAAACAAAAACAAAAAGCCGTTAGTAAGCCGAATGGGTGAGAGACGCAAAAATCATTTAAATTAAAAACGAAACACGTTCGTGTATTCATCATGAATGTTCGCTTGCTTGTTCGTTCGTTCCTTCCTTCGTTGGTACATTTAATCCCTGGCGATATTGAAAATCCATTCAGAAGATTATAATCAAATATTTTTGGGTAATGATTACATCCCCCCAAAAAAAAATAATGATTGTGTGCTGCGTATTTGATACGCATCGCATCGCATCGCATTTAAATCTCCTTACAATAGGGGTGTTAAAGTGTTAAGAGAGTTTGTCCTTAACAAATAAAATGAAACGGGAATGGAATGCGAAAAAGGAAGAAAAGAAAATTAAAGAAAGAAAACGGGGGGAAAAACAAAGTGTAGAGAATAATTTACAATTGGTAAAATTATGTAAATAAAACAGAGAAATAAATTGGAAATTGTTGAATTGCTTGTTGTTGTTGTTGTGCCAATTGTTTGTTTACACAACGCCAGCACTTGATGATAAATCCATTGTATTTGGCCGCTACTGTAATTGCATGCTACTGTTTGCATGTCTGTCTGTCTCCCTGTCTCAATGTTGAAAGGCAATAAGTGTCCTTTACACACACTTGATGAAATTGCAAGGAAAAACATTTATTTGTGGATTTAATTTTAGGATATTTGGCAAATAATTGAAGGTTCACGAATATTGCCAATGTGATGTTAAAGGTCACATTTAGTCTGCTAAAAAAAAGTTTCAAATTTTGCTGTATCAAAATAAGATTTTAAAAGTTTTCGGTATTCCATAAGGAATGCCAGTTCTTTAGTATTTCTTACTTTTATGCTATTTTGTATAAGACATCATGTCCTTTTTTGTAAAAGTATTTAAGCAAACAATTTTAAAAATTTGATACAATTTCTTGAAAAATAGCAGATCTTAATTACTTCACCAATTATTTTATGCTATCATTTATGAAAATTTATGCTGATTGGGCCTAAAGGTTATTTTTCATGGTATTTTCTATAAGGAATCCTGTTTTTTTTTTAGCCTAAAGGCCGTAATTCATGCTATTCTATATGAACTACCATGTACAATTTCATGAGAATTGTAGATTAAAATTGCATACTATTCCATGAAGTATCAGACCTTCATCTCAATAGATCTCTCGCCTATTATGCTATTAGAGCGCCTGTTTCCTATCTTGAGTGCAAAGCAGGCTTGAACTTGCAGAAAATTAAGCACATGCTAATGCCATAGCACACATTCGTCCAATAGCAAATGCTGATCCCATTCACAAGAAAATGTTTTCTCCTCCAAGAGGACAAAATCAACAACTAATAATTGATGAAAATCGTCACCCAGTGTTGCAAAAATTAAATTTTGAAATGGTACTGAGTTATAAGTGAAAGAGTACTTTTTCGTATCAAGTGGTACTCTTGTAAAAAAATATGTATTTATATTTAATACACATACGAAACGGAACAGAAAATCTAACGGCACATACAAAACAAAAACGTCGTCACCTCTTGAAAAAGAAAAAATTTCTCTACCATTACATTGGGCGTTGGCAACCACCTGCTTGATTGGAATAAGCTTGGTTAATGAAAAGGGAAACAAGGTTTTAGTTTTGATGACAGAGTAGTTTTCAGACATACTCAACAAACCATGGACACAAAGCTGTAGAATGATCTGAGATAGTATGCTTCATCTTAGGGGACTTCATTAAAGGCCGTCTAAGAATCTCCACTCGTTTTACAGAGAGGCTCAACTTTGTATGTGTGTGAAGATAAATTCGAATTTGTATACCCAAGACGCAATCCATAAATTTTAGCAGCGCCACATTTAGCGTTAACAATGCAAAATTTGCTCTTAACACAGCAAACTGTGAGTGGGATAGCTGAACAAATTTTCATAAAAATCGATTTGTGGCCCAAAAAATATATGGAAATTCTCTAGAAGACCAGTGGCCTTTTGGGAGCATATAAGAAATAGTATACCATACAGACTATATGCAAATGGTAGTCCAGAGGGTACTCTTTCCAACAGTGGTAGTGGGATTGCTATACTAATTTTGTGAGCCGAGATTTTCAACTTTTAAAAAATATGGTGAAATATCCAGTGGGCCGAAGTAATGCTCTGTATCTGGGAGATTAGAAGGATGCTTGTAAAGTCGTAGTTTTGTAGGTAGAGTGGTAGCTTATTAGACGTGAGGTCGTGGTTCAAACCTCAGCCCAGACATCAAGAACAAAACCGAAATAACAGGCAAAAGCTCTGTGAGCAAATAAAATTGCCATGAAAAGCAAAGTCTCAACACTCCTAACAGTAATGGTGTAAGTAGCTGGGATATAATCCAGACTGAAAGGTTCTCATAACCAATTAAGTTAGTTAAAGATCTTCAGCAGATTTCTGGCAAAAACTCGCGAGAGTAAATGAACCTGCCATGAAAGGGTTTCTCAAAAATCTGTCGTTCGGAGTCGACGTTAAACTCTAGGTCCCGCCACTCAAGTATAAAATTAACGCACACAAATTGAGTGGTGTGAGAAGCTAGGCCGTAATCCTGACTGAATGGTTGTAATGGCCAATTATGTATGTATGTGTGTATGTAAAGATCTTGGAAAAATCTTTCAAAAGAAAGAAAGAAAGAAAAATTTTTAAATGTTCTCCTGGACTTTTGTCGTATTTAATGCTGAAGCAGTTAGCAGTGTATCTTTTGTATGTATGTAATCTTATTTAATATTATGAGTTTAAATTTTATTGCTTTTTATTGAAATTAAATTATTAAAATCATATACAGGATGGCAGGCAGGCAGGTATGCATTCATGCTGTGTTATCCCAGGCTGACTTGTCATAAAATGTCATTATTTTGCCGTTACACAATAATTTGCATATGACGCTTGGAGAATTGCAAAAAGGATACGGACAAGTGTACAGACATACAATATTATATATAGTATACTATACATACATTTCTATGTGTACATATGTATATATGCATACGAACATGCTTGCCAACATGTAATTTATACAACATTAAGTGCCATATTTAACACATCAAATATTGAATAAATCATTAACGTACGAATACGTTTGTCTGTCTGTCTGTCTGCCGATATGTATTGCAATTGTTCCCTGAGTGTTATACATACTTCTTTACGTGATAATTTCATTTTATTATCCCCTGCTTCTTCCTTTTATATATTTTTGCTGTTGTTGTTGTCATTTCATTATGCCAATGATTGCAATTCATTTGTCATTTTTGCCAAAAACACAAAAATCGTGGAGAGCAAAAGCAACAGAAGAAAAAAAACAAATAAAAAACACGTTGACTGGTTAATTAAAACCTGATAAATGAGAATTATTGAAAAGGCCTTATGGTCCTTATAAACGAAGATAAATGGTTAAAAATATTTCTCTCTCTCTCTCTCTCTCTCCTTCGTTCTTTCCTGATAGCAGTTAAATGTATGAATAGTTAGACGGCAGTCATTGAGTCTGTAAAATGCATTGAAAATATTAATCAAGCGCCTTAAAGCATGAATGAAAGAAATAAAAAATCAATGAAAACAATAAAAAAAACAATGAAAAGGTTTGTTGGGTTGTTAATGTGATCAATACGAGCATAATGTAAGCATTGACAGGCTGTTGCATTATTAACACAAAGAAAACCACCCACCTCTCAAGCCTTACCTCACATTACTCATGTGCTTAAAACCAAGCTCCCCTACTTCACCCTCTTTCTCTCTCTCTCTATCCTCCCACTTAATAAACGTGTTATCATTTTCACATTTGCCGTATTTGTTTTGACCAGTCTGCTGACAAAAAAAAATTTCCTTTAAAAAAAAAACGCTTCCCGCACCGTAACGAAACGTTTGAACAAAAACTAGCTACAATTTACAGCAGCAGTGTTCTGATAAAAAAAAAGGAAGAAAAAAACCTCATGAAAAAGTCATTATTAACGCATTTGGGTATCTGTCTCTCTCTCATACGTATGTATGTATGTATGTATATGTGTATATACATATACTGTAGACAGATGGGTTATAGTTTTTCATCAATACTTGGGGGAGGTTTAATTTTCTTTGTTGCTGTTGCTGTGATTTTTCTTTTTCCATAGTTCTTGACTGTATTTGCATATATTCTTTTCATTGTTATAATGTTGGTGGCATATTATTGACATTATGTTGCCATACAGCACAACATAATATTGCAACTGAAAAAAATTGAAATATTTTTTTCAAACATTTAAGGATTCCAGAAAAAGCGAAGAACGCAAGAAATTTACGCATCAACTTTGTTTTGCCAGTTGTTTCATATTTTAAAGACCTTTTTTTAACAATCGAAACAAAGAAAATTTAAATTCAGTTTGAAATTCAAAATTGTATTTTTGGTTTGAGATTGGCTTACTAAGGACCGTTTTAGATCGGCATAGTTTCAGCAGGATTCGTAAAATTTTTTTTCATGAATTAAACCACCAAAGCTGGATTTTGTACTCTAAACTGAGAACAAGACAGGATAAGAACATAGGGAAGTAATACATCTGATCATTTCCACAGACACTGCTACAGTTGGGATTAATTACTCAACATTGTCAGGCTACTGAATATTACAATGCCCCAAAAGGAACACTATCACGAGTATCGCGTTGAAGTTATTAAGCCCCAGCAGCAACGCGAATTTTTACTTAAACCTTGCCAGCGACTGAAGATTACTATGCCCCATAAGGAACACTATCACTAGAGTCACGTTGAAGTTATTAAGCCCCAGCAGCAACGCAAATTTTTTCTTTCGTCTGTAGACGAACAAAGCTATTTGACCACGCAACATCGCAGTCCATTCCCCTAGCGCCTCTACTCTCTCTTCTGAAGCCGCTTCCCGATTAGACCTTAGCAGGTAGCAGATTGAAGGTTAACGATCAACGATCACATCATCTAGACAGTGTGATAGCAGTCTAACAAGAGTATCAGGCATCTCGTTCCCAACTATGTCTCTATACTGCGGGACCTAACAGAGAGATATCTTTAATCAGCCACAATGTTTGAAAGGGATTTCATATCCAAACATTTTGAAGAAGAACAAATTGCTGACCGTTCGACTAAAGGACATTTCATCAGGAACCTTAAACAAAAAGAACACAGAACGGATATGCTGTCAAGAGGGGCTTCACGAATTGCTATAAAGGTACACAAAACAATGGCTTTAGAGCAGTGTTGCTCAAACACATACTATCATAGGTTTGGTTGTGTTGGTAAAGCAGCGGAGAACAAAATTCAACTTAATTTTTGAGAATCGTACACTGGGAAAATAATAAAAAAAGAAAAAAAATTGGTTTATTGTGTTGTGTGTATGTTATTACAAAAAACAAAACACATTTTTCGCCAAAACAGCTCAATACGTCTGTCGTCAAATTCAAGAAGAAATTTCCATTATCGAATGGACGCCCCTGCTTTGCTAAAGCCAAAGCGACTGTATATGATGCCTTTTTAAGAGGCAACGACAATTTCTCGTTACTACATGGTAAATAATTGTAGTTTGGTACGTCAGTTTTGTCAACCATGAATTTAAAAAAAAATTCTGCTTTTAATTGCAATAATTTTAAAGTCCTATCATTCCCTTCTTTTATAAAAAAAAAATTACGACATAAAGTGCGATAACACACAATACATTGTGCATTACCATCCATATTCTCTATAAAAAAAATCATATTCCCAATTTTCATCAAACATTTTGCTGCGTGTATTTGCAAAAAACAAAAAATCATTCAAAAAAGTTGCGTAGCGTGGTGTTGCTTCATCAAGTGCTAAACGTCAACTGAATTGATTTTGTTCTCTGAGAACAACACAAAACAACAAACAAAGCAACAAACACACGATCATTATAAGAAACCACACAAGTAAGCTTATAGTGTACGTGTGCCAACGGAGCGTCAGCAGATTTTTCTTTGCCTATCACATGTGATAGGAAATTTCGATTTTGAGCATCACTGCTTTAGAGACCTAAGCTTCCATGATCATTTTGTTAAATAATAAATACCAGCGTCTGTCTTAGATACATGTGGCTGGTATACAAAGCAAAGGTGGATTTCCATAATCTAATAGAGATTCCAAGTTAAACTAAACCAAAGTATAAGAAACATTTCTTGAGTGGTCCTTAGCAAATCCTTGAAAAGCGATGAGATTCTGCTGTTAATATTTTAAAAACTGTACAGAGCCATGCAAAGCACTACTCTTAAATTCTAATCCTGTTTAAAGGCTTGAAAATGCACATCGATTTAGTAAAACTTCCCATATAATTGTAAAGTAAATCCTTAATTATAGTATAAGAAGCAGAAGAAGGATAAAGATGAAGAACTTCACAGCAGCAATTATTAAATTATTGTTACAAATTATTCATGAAATAGCATCTCCCCTATGAATGTATAATGATTTCTATTGTTGTTTAATTTAAATGCTGCACAATGAAAAGCTGACAACTTTGCAAATTTAATTTCCATTCTCAAGCTCAATTTCTGACCTCAGACACTACACTACAACACACATACAAGGAACTCAAAGCATAAGTTAGGACAGTTGATTCCTGTAGAATATCTTTACAATTCTATTCTTTAATCATGATTTTCTTTCCTTTAGATTTCCTTGTTTGTTGTTTCATTTCTCTTCTCTTTTTCTGTGACATAACACCCCCTCACACATTTTTTTCTGTTGTTTTTGTTTTTGTATCCACAGTTGATAATTGTTAAAATATTAAATCTCTTATTGTAACACATGACAATAAAATTGTCAACGTTCTACGTTACTTTGTTACACTCTGCCTCTGTGTAGGACGACAACTACTCTTGCTGGCTGTTATTGTCTGATAGTAAATACGAGTTCAAAACAAAGGAGTAGTGAAACAAGAAAGGCGTTCAATAGAGAAAGCCTTTATAAAATGCACGATTTACCCTTGGAAATCGTCCTGAAGTGGAAAATCTTATCAAAAATAAATCGAAAGCATCCCTGGACGTAGAGAAGTCGCGTAAAGTGCATGACTAACTCATATTCGAACCCCGTAGAAAACAAAAAAAATGCCCATCATGGTTTTCGAATTTATAAAGGAGTGCAGAATTTATAAATAACCCTTCTAGGATCCCTGCTCCTCCTGCTTATAGACAGCGAAGATCATAGGAACGTCAAGAGCAATTTCACTTCTTGAAAAAAGTAGAACTTAATCAGCAAAACACAACAATGAATAGAACAGAGAGTGTTGTTACTATCTGAACCAAGCTACAATGTGTTTAATAGCCTATAGATGTGCAGCAAAAATTAGTAGAGAGTGCTTGATGAGAGAGTTCATGAGAGACATTACAGTAATGCCATTTCCCTTTGATTATCAATTCTTATTCGCTCTCTAGGACCATTTGTGTATATGTATAAAGGGCTTTAGAAGGAAAGGAGACAGAGAAGCACAAGAGCGAGTCTAATTGAACGTTGATGCAATAAAAAAGCAATTGCGGTAATCTTACGCATCATATGGATTGAGATGGAGTGAATAATAGAATCTCATAGTGACTTTGAGGACTTAAAATGTGTCCTAAAATATCGTTCGCGGAGACCGCAACAGAATAATCTGGTTTTGTTACCCATTTAGTACAAGCAATGGACTGTAAAGAAGCATTTGTGTTGCTACCTGAACTCAGATGCTGTTTGAGCACCTGAGTTCTGGTTGATCTGACAAAGGACCATAAGTTTGCTTCTGTGTTTTTAAACCTGTAAGTTCAACTGAAAATCTGACTCATTTTTATTCTATCATAACAGAACCACAATATTAACTTAGGAATGCCTCTCTGTAGAACCCATTACAAATTAGTCTGACCTTGCTATGGAGATTGGTAGGCTAAATTCTCTTATATTCGCGAAAGAATTTTGAGGAATTCATTGCATGAAACTCTTAAGGCCATTTTCAAGGCTTTTTGCTTCCCTTCTTTCGTACGCTAGTGCTTATGTGTCTCTATTTGTTAATGTCATATGTAAAGACTGTATTTTGAGTGTGTAAGCATTGTTGCATGCATGCATGTGTACGTATATGTATATGATTGTGAGTTGCTGTTCTCAGATTTAATTGTGTCTCTCAAGGTTTACAAACAAAAAAGACAGCTTTTGTTTTCTATCATGTATGTATGCATATGTGTGCGTGTAAAAGAGTTTAAATTTTTTATGTATATATGTTGTTTGGTTACAAACAAACATTATGAACAACAGTTACAAATAAGAATAATAATAAAAAAATATAAAACAACAACAGCAGCAACGACAAAAAAATCAACAACTTTGATTATTTCATTGTTGCCGCCATCACAAAAGTACCAACAACAACAACAACAACAGCAACAGCAACAAACATTAATGTCACACACTTTTATAGTACCAGCAAAAGCAATTCATTGAGAATTGTTACTCTCTTCTGGCCTCTCTATCTCTCTCTCTCTCTCTCTGTTAATTTGGTTTGGTCCTGTTTCTTTGGTTTCTTTGTATGTTTTTGTGGAGGTCCTTTACCATTACATTTCCATTATGGATTTTGTGCTTATTGTAATTGCTGTTGTTGTTGTTGTTGTTGTAGTAGCTGCTACTGTTATTTTATGTAAATCTCTGTATTTGTTGTAGGCATCGTCATATCATCAGCAAACACAATACAATACCCAGGAATAGCAACAAAGCAAGCAAATAAAAGTTGAGGTTAAGACAGATCATGTGATACCCTGCACCTTTTGGTCATATGTAGTAGGGTAGACAAATCTCAATCTCTTGTGTAAGATCTCAATATCTCAAATCCATAGTTCCTCGAGTAGTCATGGTGAACCAATAATGCAACTTTATGAGCAGAGACGACTAACTTAAAAATAGCTCAGGTGCAGATAAGATTTGAATAAGACACAGAAACTAGCATGCGTTGGCAATCACAGCGAGAGGAATCTGTTTAAAGGCAACACTAGATTCCTCTGTTCGATTTAAATCCATTGCGCATGATAAACTAGCCTTTGATTATGACAGATCGACAGAACTTGGAGGCGTTGGTGCATATTTCCGAAGAACTCAAAGCAATATCGATGTCCATCATGGACTTGCTTAGGTCAACAGTTTCCGGAGTTCAACATGAAGGATCTGATTCACTTTACTCCAAAGCTAATATTTCCTAGTGTTACAAACACTTTTACAAACACAATATATTCGCCCATTGATATTTTGGTTATGAAGAAGAGTGTTGAATATCATCAAACAACATTTAATACGTCTCTCTGTGTGTGTAAGTGAATGGGTGTTATGAGCTCTGCTCCTGAAAGCTTATATAGACGGCTAAATATAATACATGTGTGTGTGTGTGTGTATAAGTGTGAGTGTAGACAAATGCAAATTTAAACGAATTTCAATCATATAGTTTTGAATATAAACACACACACTACGAACAATTCCAATAGCATACACTTATACTAAGGCAGACAGGAGCTGTTATTGTAATATTGTCTGCCAAAGACAGTGGTTCTGAAGGTATTAAAAATGCAAAAAATTTTAAAAATTAAAGAAAAACTGGGAGTTTAAAATTGAAAATTCATTTGAAAGAAAGTTTTTGTGGAGAAAAAAAAAATACTTTAAAAAATTGTATCCTTAAGTTCGTCATATCAAACCACTGTTGATTGGTTCTGTTCTGTTGTGGTGTTTCCAGTTCATATACGACTTGTGAGTTGTAAGGATTGGTACCACCACAGTCAAGTTTTATTATAAAATTGTTGATTTCCATTCTTTTTTCTGTGTTTTTTTTTTTGTTTTTTTAACAATTTTTAAACACAATCAAATGTAATGAAATAAAATTTATTCTCCTTTTTTTCCATTTATTTTTCTGCTCTTTGTTCGGCTATCATGTGTTAAAAAGAAAGTTTTTCATTCAAACCATTTGCCTCTCGCTCTCGCCCTCGTTGTTTTTTTTTCCTGTGACCAAAAATTACAGAGAAAAATATAAAAATTGTCAAGCAATGGAAAAGTAATTAAATTTTATCGTTATATTCTCACCAATACTGGCACTTTTGAAAATGAGATTTTCTATGGTTCAACTCAACAATATGGAAATACAAATGACAGCACAAAGACAGAACGGGACAGAACAAAACAGAAAATATGTTACCACAGAAATATGATTGCCCAGTAGGGAGGGGGTGGGTGAGTGGGTGATGTATGAAGTTAGTGTCATAATAACTGATAACAATCGTTGATCAAATTGCAAACCATTGGACTGACCACTGCAACAGCTGTAAAGTTTTGTAAAGATTTTAAGGTCATTACCCTGTAGAAGGAATTATTAAGGAATAATGATTCAATCATTTAAAGATTTGTTGTGGAAACTTTTCGGCAAAGAAAAAGAATGGAATAAAATTTGCACTTTCGTGTATGTTAACACAATGTATTTTAGACTGAAAATGATCTCGTTTGCTCTCTATTCTATAGTAAGAAAATGTTGCAGAGCCAATAGAGTCTGGGACCAAGCATGATTCATTACATGTAGGGCAGTAGTCACAGGAATTTTGGCATACGAATGCCTTGTGCGATCGTAATCACTTGTCAGAACATCTAACCTGAACATAATAAAACGGATAAAAAGGCCTGCCTGCAATATTATTACTAGAACACTAAGTACTACACCTACGTTGGCACTCCAAACAATCTTATTTCTTTTCCCCGTTATACTTTAACTCTAAGGACTCAACTGCAAATACAAGTCGGAATACATAGGCGACTGTATAATGCTGCGAATCGAGTCAAGAATTCTGACAGAATTGTTAACATTAAGGAATGTAGGACTGTATAATACCGCACTATGCCAAGGTTAAGTTCCGAATAAAGGAGACTCCACAGAATCCTTCAAGTCCCAAGCCTTCCGCAGAAGCATTAACTATCGGTATATTAGGTTGGCGGTTTGCTCAGCTTGGATAACAACATTCGCTGAAACTGTGAAATCCTCACTGGCATAGCAAACTACCCTAGTGACTTCAAAGACGCACTAGATGCGGAAGAGACAGGATATGGCGAAGGAACAAGATTAAATCGTTGACTTAAAAGACACACTAAGGCAGATACTGAATGAGAAACAGTTGAAAGTTATTTTTACTGCCCAAAGCGCGGTTATTAATAGGGGAACAGTAACGAAATAGTACAATATATGCCTCACAATCAAGGCGTTGCTAGAAAATGATCGGTCACACTGTGCACCGTCTCCATATCTCCATATCAAAAGCATTTTTATACAAAAGAGGTTTGTTTCTTAAGTCTTTTGTTAAAATACTTTAAATATAAAAGATCGCGTTCGTTGCTTAAGTCTTTTGATTTTGAAATGTAAACCGCATTGTAAGCAACTGCATACTGCTGATTATTTTGTTGATATTTGCTAAACCGTTATAAATTCCTTCTTCAAAGCTTCACTCTGCTGATTTCACCTCTATTCCCTGATCACTTTATAGAGTTTTATTTCCTAATTTCGATTTAATGTGAACGCCCAAGCTTATGCTTTAATTCCATATGATTTTAATACAAACATTTTAATTTCCTTGCAAGAATTCATAGGCCCGCGCGAATAGCGTTGATGATTACGACCGAAATATGCCCCACACAAGAAAATTAAACAAAACAAAAAAACACCGAAAACAAAAAAGAAGAAGAAAACAACAAAATGACGAAAAAGAGACCAATTTCTACCTGTTGAATGAGCGCCAATAAGAGCAACGCGAAGCTGAATAGCTAAACATGGCTAAGGCATCAGTCTTATAGGAAACGCGAGAGTCGCAGCACATACTGAATTTAAAAAGCCGTGAATTATTTTTGTTGTGTTTTCGGTGTTTGGGGGAAAAAAAAGAGAAAGAAACAAAGGAATTTAAAAGAAAAGAATTCATAATTAAAGGAAAATTAAAGTAAATTATTGAATTACAAATAACCAGCGAGAGAGTTTGATTTTTCATTAACCATTTTTAATAAAAATTTAACAATTAAAGCCTATTCAAGAGGCAATGGAATGTCCACAAAATTGAATTTGTCTGCAGTTTAAATTACTTTTTTAAAGCATTTTTTTATTCCTTTTTTTTCTGCTGTTGTTTGTTATAAAATAAAACCAGTTTGTTTGGTAAAAAAAGCGCGTGCTTGTGTGTATTGTTTTGTTTAGCAAAAAAAAAAATCATACAAAAAGAAGTAACAAAGAGAGTGTTGGGAAGACCAGAGAGGAGTATAAAAATAAATCAGAGAGTATTTTTAAATCATATGTTTTTGGCTGAGCAATGTTTTTAAATTGTTTGTAAACAACACAAAACAAAACCAAAGAGAACAAGAAAAAGAAAACAAAAACAAATCACAGAGAGAAGAGTATACAAAAATCTAAAACCAAAGAATTGCATTCAAAAGTGTTGTTGATTCGTGTGGTGGTTGGTTGTGTTGTGTTAATTAAAAGCACGTGTGAATTTATGTTGTCAATTAAAAGAGACTTAAGCTACGAACTTCATTAAATCATGATCATTTATTGTATCTAAAGACTTAAGACACAAACTTTATTTATATTCTTTGAGGATTTTTGCGGTTGTTTATAAAGAAAATAAATCAAAAAAATTTTAGAATTAAAAAATAAAAATTAAAGTAAAGCAGAAAAAAATTGTAGTTTTGTTAATAGACTAAAAATAAATAATAAATAAAAAGGGGTCCGCCAAATAACTTTTTTTCTTTGAAAATGCTTTAAAAAAACTACTGAATATTTTCTCAAATTTCTTTTTTTTATTTGAAAATACAATCCTTCCGGTTAATAATGGAAAATAATTTCATTCAAATGGCTGCCTCGGCTGGCCATGCAGTAGCCTACACGATCGGTCCAATTTTTAAGCACATTATCGATTGTGTGCAGCTGTATTTCACAAATGACTTTACGAATATTGTCCTTTAAAGCGTCAATTGTCACTCGCTTGTCGGTGTAACACTTATCTTTGACGGCACACCGCAAATAATAGTCCAACGGTGTCAAATCGCAGCTCCGAGGTAGCCAAACGACATCAGCTCTGCGGCTGATAATGCGATCTTCAAAAACAGGGCGCAAAACACCAAATGTTGCCAATATCCTCCTCTTGAATTTTTGTGAACAAAAATTCGTTCAACATGGCCCGATAACGATCGCCATTGACTGTAACGGCCACTCCTTGCTCATGGCCCAATTATGCCTCTGGACCAAAATCCGCACCAAACAGTGACTCGTTTTGGGTGCGTCGGCTTTTCAATGTATGCGTGCGGGTTTTCTGTGCCCCAAATGCGACAATTTTGCTTGTTTACATATCCGCCAAGATCAAAATGAGCTTCATCTGAAAAGATGATTTATTTTGCCAAAATCGGCATCTTCTGTAAGTCGATCGCAGGCCCACTTAGCGAAGCAAAAACGCATTGGATGGCCAATATTCGTTCAGCGGAAGGATAAAACTAATTATCTGTCAAATCAGACATGAGCTAAGTGTTACCATTCACGAAATAAACAATAGTTGAAGAAAAAAAACGTTAGATGGCGGACCGTTTATTTACAATGCCAAAACTAAAATTAAAAATCAAATTAACAAGTCATTTATACAAGGTTTTATTGCTTTTCAATCCCACCAACGCTCAAACAAAACATTTAAAATAAGAAACAAGGCTTTGAAATAATGGTCTTTGGCCTTTACTCACGTTCCTTAATTGGTCAGCCCTTTGCTACACTTCAACCTGCCTTAGCAGTTTCAAATCGATGACAGGGGTTCCTTAATTTGGTCCTTCAATCTTTCCGCCTAATATCGCCTTTCAACCAAAGGATATGGCCGAGCCAGCTTAACTGCTGGATATTAATGCGCTGTGCAACATCTATTTTATTGAGGAGCTCGTACAACTGATTGTAGGTTGAGATATGAAAATCATCGTCAACTTCCACTGGACCATGGATCTTTCATCTTTCCATCTTTCTCTCATACAATCCCAAGGTAGTTCTAAAGAGGAATACGGTGAGAATTATTAGGTTGAAAAGATCTCTGCTATTTAATTGCCTATTGATTATCACGCTTGTAGGCGTATCATGATTTCGCTGCCGTCTAAGTATGCAAGTGATTGTAGATTGTATTGACAGTCAGTCAGGAGAGCTGTTATATGCAACCAGATTTCAGAATGAACTTATTGACATTCGAATAAACTGCTTTCGCTAAGTAGAACTGAAATAAGCCTATTTTTCTTGGGCCTTTTCTGCTAGTGTTGTCTCCAGCACCGAATTAATCTACCTGAGTCCAAGGCTAGGTTATTTTAAATTGGCAGACGTCTCATACCACGTTGATATCATTTAATTGTAATTGCTCCTCCTCTCTTCCAAACGCGCTTTTTTTTTATTTTGAAACAATCGAATTAGTGTTGCTCAGTGCATAGCCATCCAGAAACGGATTTTGTGACAAAAACGCTTAAAATTTTCAAAGATTTTATGTGTTCCTATTGCATTTTCCAATACTGTATACATTTTCCCCAAACATGATACAAATTTAAAGACATTTTTAATTATTTTTTTTTTTTTTTGAAAAATCCTATGTAAAGTAGACTTAAAGGCCACATATCGTAAAAGTGAAAATAAAACTAAGAAAAGTTTTTAATTTTTAAATAAACAAAACAAAAAAGAAAGCAAAAAAAACTTATTTAAAAATGGGTACCCGTGTACCGCCTCCGTGTCCCACCTCATTAATATGTGACGGCCAATCAGTAGCTGGTCTACCGCAACTCATTGATGACTTACAAAGGCTATCCGAAGATCAGGACAGTGCTGATGTGGTTTTCATATGCGGTCGAGAAGAGGAACGTATTTATGCCCATCGCATTATAATGATGGCGCGGTAAGTTATAAAAAAAATTTTTGTTTTTCTTTTCTTTAAAATTTAATTACAAAATCATCGTTTCCACATATGTATGTAGTGTGTGTGAGTGAGTTCATGTTAATTTCTGTTGTTGAAAATATGGAATGGAAATGAAAACTGGTTCATTAATTCAAAAAGTTTTCATAATAAACATCAAATTTTTGTTGCATGTTGCAGAAACGTAAACACTTAACACAACAACGACAACAACAACAACTGTGTGCCATAATTTTTTTCTTTCTTTATTTGCTTACTTCTCCTATAGAGTTACAGAGTTTTTAAGGCATTTAAACACATTTATATGCGTGGTATGCTGTGGTAAGTAAGTAATGCTCTTTGCAGCCAATTGTGGCAACAACAGGCAATGTAGACGTACGAGTACATATATGCCACAAGTAGTTTTATAAAGTAATCCCACCATATACAATTTCATTTTGTTGTTGTTGTTGTTGTTGTTGTCGTTTTTGTTGTCATAGTTATACGAGAGTGTATAAACTTTCATCTTCTGGTTAGTAATTGAGTGTAAATTTGTTGCAATTCTTTTTTTTCCTGTCGTTGATGTAGTTGTTGTTATAACCATTAAGCTGAGCGGCCTTCTTCTGTGTTATTATTTTTATTTATTTTCAAAAGGTGAAAATTATTTTATAAGTTTTGTCACACTCACTCGACTATTGCTAGGAAATATGCTGTTCAAGTGTAAAATGAATTAATCACTCTCGGTATGTGGCAAAAGGAAGCGTGATGATTTCTCGAATACATACATATGTATGCTACGGTATACATATGTAAGATTATCATGAGAAGTGTTAATAATTAATTGTTGAAAACAGTTATTAAAAGCATAGTAACGGGTTATATTGTGAAAAATACTGTTACATTAAAAAAAATTAAGAGAAGCTTAAGAACTGAATTAGTGGATGGTATGCCACACTTTTGATGAGTTCTTTTATTCAAAGGAATGATAGCCCAACTCTTGTTTACAACTCAAATCAATAAACAAACCAAGATCACAGACGTATAGAACCTATGATCATGCCAAAATTTTGAGCATAGTTGCTGTCCTCTTGACAACACGATACCTGAACCCACTTTCGATTCTAGGTTTACAGCGAACCGAAAACTTGAATAATTAAAAAATATTAATTTCATGCTTTTTTCAGCTGCAAAAGTTTTAAAAGCAATAAAAGAGGTGAACTTTGTCGTATACCAGGCTGTTCGGTATCACCAGCTGCCCCCGGCACGCCCACACCAGTCAGATTGCCTCATGTACATCCAGAAGTATTTCGACAGTTTATACTTTATGTATATACAGCCAAGGTGAAGAACCCTAATAATAATTGTGATCACGATTTGAAACAAAATTTCTCTTTTTACAGATTTTATTACAAGATTCACGAGTTTTCGAAATGATGACTTTGGCTCAGGATATGGGCTGCTGTGAATTGAGATCGGCCTGTGAAGATCATGTCATAGCCACTTTGTCTGTAGATAATGCGTGTACGTTTCTAACAGCCGTAATGGAAATACATGAAAAGGCGGGTGAGTAGAGGAAATATTGTTTTTGCTTTATTTTTAAGATTTAATTCAATTTATTGACGATAAAAGCTAGACTTAGTATTAAGTAGTAGGTTATTTATTAATTTTAACTATAAAGTATTAAAAGACCTGCCCTCTATATGTGAGCTCAAGCAACAATGCATTATTTAGCAAATTCAAACACCCGATTATTATTATAAACGTACAAAAAAAAGTGTTTCTTAAACAGAATACTGAACGTACTGAATATTCCCCTGTAATAAACAGTACAAAACCTCTTTCATACCTTCCCAACATCATGTTGAAAAACTGGTTGTGAAGTAAATTTAAAATTTTTTCAATAGAACACAACTCTCTTACCTTTTGTGTACAGTTTAGCAAGGACAAGAACATTCGGTGTGACTGCACTACAATAATTTTTTTTTTTTTTTTATACATTCCCCTACACTGAACGAGCTCTATGTAGACATTTAGGCGCCGGTAAGAGGGAGACAATGCAAAAACACGTACACACTGCTTTTCATTTGCAATTTTCTTTACCACAAAAGATACACGCACTAAACTTTTTTTTCGATTTTTTCCTCACTTATTTCAATGATTTATTAACACATTACGTATTTATTGTAACATAATTTAAGTATTAGATTAACTCTGATTAATTATATTACACTCACGACTTCAACACGCCACCTAAAAATCACTGATTACACTGCAAAACTGACTAACGGAACAATCGTTTTCTGTCATGCTATAGAAAAGCGAAGACACTCAATCGACATTTAATAAAACCAACTAAACATAGCTCTCTTCGATGTTTGTTTACCTATACTGAACATACCATTTGAAAATATAAAAAAGGCCACTGCATTCGCCAATTAAGTGTGGAAAACAAAAATAGACGCCCGCTACTAAACTTCGGATATTCTGTGAAATTTAATTCAGCTCTTACTATAATTAGAAACTTTCGTTGGAATGGTACCAGATACCTGGGGGTGTATCAACCACAGGATACAAAAAGGAAAACCAAATCGTTTTGTCAGTCAAAAAGCTTTGATGGGAATTTACAATAAGAAGAAATCAGAGTTATGCATTCTACCATCCAGGAACAAAATGAGGTTTATAACCAGCTTTTTGGCAAGCCATTGTAGACTCAAAGCACACATTGTTGAGAATGGGGATCGTTCCGAACCCAACATATAGATTCTTCAACGATGAGCAGGGTGAATCATCAGAACAAATTCTTCTTGTTGACACCGAATAGCACACTGAACTTTATTGCGGCAATAGGTTTGAAAGATACACATGCATATTATAGCGATACACTTTAATTAGATTGACGAAGTGAAATAAATTTTATGGTAGCCGTACCAAGGCACCTCTTCACGACAATAATAATACTCTCCGCGGAAAGGGGCGGGCTATCGCCTCTGGTAGGCAATCCTGTTGCTGTGCCTATTACGTGGTGGTTATGGTTACAGGGATATTAGTGATCTTGTGCAATCAGCTTCTAGAAATTTTTCTTCATCGGAACTTCAGTCTTAGCAACAATTCTGGATAGGAAACTGTCCTAGAAGCAGAACTCCTTCAACAGGGGTTGATATATGGGTTCAACACTTTGTCCTATCTACGCGATTTTTTACAACGCCCTATTTATTAGGAACCTACATATTTATCCTTATGGAGGGCAGTTAGTCACACTTGTATAATATAAAAACTCCTTTATAGCAATTTAGTACAAAGAACTATCATAAATGGTTGTAGTGTAATTGTTTTTTTTTTTAATTAAACACCAAAATTTATGTGGTTGTGGTGTAATATTTGAATTTTTGAAAATTAAACACCACAGTTAAACTGGTTGTGGTATAATATTTGAATTTTTGAAAATTAAACACCACAGTTAAACTGGTTGTGGTATAATATTTGAATTTTTGAAAATTAAACACCAGACTTAATCTATTACTATAAAATCAACTCTCTTACCTTTTATGTACAGCTTAGCAAGGACAAGCACATTCGGTGTGACTGCGATAAAATATTTTTTTTTATAAATTCATCCTACAGTGAACGCACTCTATTTAGACATTTATATTTTCCCGCTACTAAAACGGCTTGATAAAACAAAAAGCACACACACACATACACACTGCTTTTCGTTTGCAATTTTCTTTCCCGAACAAGATGTACGCACTAGATTTTTCTTTTCGATTTTTTTCACACTTATTTCAATGATTTATTAACGAAACACGTATTTATTATAAAATAATTGATTATAATAGGTGCTACGTTGCACTAATAGCTTTGATCGTAAAAGCTCACTTGAGCACTCATTGCGACCCGTTGTAACGCCACCGGTAAGAACAGTCCCTTTACTGACCGCATTCCACCAAACTAGGGAAGAAGTTGGTCAGGGCAAGGGCTACACTTGATTATAATAATACCGATTAATATTAAAAAGCACTGATTAATTTAAAAAAACTCCGATTAATTATGTTATATTCACGACACCGTCACGCCACTTACTTTCTTCAACTGATTACAATGCAATACTTGCAATAAACGTCACTACAAACTAACGGTACAATGGTTTTTTCTTTATCCTATTGGAAAAGTGAAGACAATTGCCGTTTAATAAACCAACTAAACACAGCTTTTTACAATGTTTGTTCACCTACACTGAACATACCATTTGAAAATATAACTAAACGTCATTGGATTTCCCACTTAAAAGTGTGTGTAGAAGAAAAATAGACGCCGGTTTCTAAACGTTTTATGAAAAAGTATAACAAAACTTCGGAAATTCTGTGAAATCTTCTTTATTTTGTAATAAAAATAGACAACAAGATGTCTTTCAAAGCCAACACGAAAGTCCAAAAGGTAATGGTACAACCCATTAATCTGATCTTTCGTTATTTGCAAAATCGTTCCCGCGTTCAAGTCTGGCTGTACGAGAACATCAATTTACGCATCGAGGGTCATATTGTGGGCTTTGACGAGTACATGAATCTGGTATTGGATGACGCCGAGGAGGTATGGGTAAAGACTAGAACACGTAAAAACTTAGGACGCATTATGCTTAAAGGCGATAATATAACACTGATACAGAATGTCAGCCCCTCCAAAGATTGAGGTTAAAACCGTTTGACCAAACACTAAACAACTACTGGCAGTAAATGTCTCCCTCCTCCAAAAAACCATAAAACCAGCTGCCGGAGAAGTCTTCTTTTATTAATTAGAAAGACTTTAAGTTTAAGTTCTAATTTATCCTTTTTTAAAAGTAGAAATTTAATTTTCGTCTTGTAATTTTATAATTTAAAGAAATCAACACAACCCAATAACAAGCATACAATAAGATTCGTGTTAAATTTTTACAAAACAATTGCTCAGGTTCTTTTTGTATATTCTACGAATTCTTTTTGGATAGAAACAATACATACTTAAATTTATGAATTCTTCATACACCAATTCCAAACTATAAAATCTAATGAATTTTGTAAAATAAATGTAATAAAAACAAAAAAATCAAATGGAAGTTTGTATGACAAAATATGCCGTAGGAGAGAAGTTCTGGCCGGCACAAGATGTAGATGCAAAAGCAAGAGGGAAGTATTTCAGTATCTCATTGGTAGCCTCAATGTGTTGCTTACGCAAGGAACGAGAAGTAATCCTGTGTTATCATGGCAGGATAGTTTCCTTTTTTTTATACAACCAATACTCGGGGAGAGGCACCTACTCATGCAAACCAATGCTTTGGATCTAGAACAATGAGGATGAAAGGAAAAGGGAAACGGTGTTTATGAACGTTAGATTTGAACCTAGAAATGCTAACAGTCTTGAGATCGAACACTATTCCACATATGAACAGAGCGACTACAGCGAAAGACGATCAGGACGATCACAAATCTGGCTGGTATTATTATCGTATAGAGATGCCATAGCTCAGCGACCATATAATCTATTGTTCTTCCTCAATCAATATAGGGTTTCCTATAATGTTTCCCAATCCCCTTGCCCTAATAAAATCTGGTAGTTGCTCGGTATCAATAAGGATAACTTAGTGTTTAGTACTTGAAAGGCATTCAGATGTTTCCTTCCTAAGCAAAGTTTTATTGCGCTTTAAGTTTTTAATTGAAATAAACGTTTTATTACTGCTCAAGAGATAATTATTTGCTCTTCTTTGTGTTTTAGGTGCCAAATGTGCTGCCTCCTTTATGGAACGTTGTATTATTTACATTGGCGAAAATGCTAATGAATGCGTCAAAACCAATGCCTTTCTGAATTTAAAAAAGGAGGCCCTAATCAAGTTAATTTCCTCAGATTATGTAAGTTTAATACTCTAATCAAATAGAATTTCTTTAAATTACCTTTTAAAACGTTTATCTCTACGTTTAGTTTTGCCTAGAAGAGGAAGATGTCTGGCGTTGTGTACTGGCTTGGGCTAAAAATCATGCTGGCGTTACCCAACCCACTGCCCATTGGACGGAAGAGGAAAGGGTACGTGTATGTCAACAGCTACAGGGCGTTATGTGTCATGTACGTCTACTGCTCATTGATAGTCAAGTATTTGCCGAAGAAGTTGAACCCACGGGAGCGGTACCCATGGAATTATCTTTGGAAAGATATCGTTATGCAGCTTTGCAAAATTCCAATAATAAAGGTGTTATGCATGGCTCCAATATGGGTGGTAGTGGAGGAGTTGGTGGTGGTGGTGGTGTGGGTGCAAGTGGTAGTGTAACGGGCTTGGGTAACACAACGTCAGGAAATTTTGGTCATAAAATGGAAAGCGATAAACGTCTACAGCCGCGTTTGACGGTTAATATGTTTCCGGGTTCACAGATTTTAAGAAATGATAAACTGCACTTGCAAAGCGTTTTAAATAACTGGTGAGAGCAAGTACCTTAATCTTGATGCAAATGTTTTGAATGTTTTTTTTTTGTTTGTTTTATTTGGGTAGGTATGGCTGTGCTAAACAATCTTGGCGTTTGCTTTACAGGGCCTCAAGTCATGGCTTTTCTTCATCAGCATTTCATCGTTATTGTGATGGTATAGCAAACTGTATTGTTATATGTTTGGTAAGGATTTGCGTAACTAAGCATAAGAATTCTTGTTGCAAATAATGAAATTACTTTTCTTACAGGGCTCCCATGGTGAAATAAGTGGTGGTTTTACGGACGTACCCTGGACAAAGACTTCACGTAAGGGTGTGTATATACAATCCGAACGTGCATTTCTCTTTGCCTTGAATAATGGCCTGACGGATACGCCTTTAAAATTTGATATAGTCAAGAAGCCCTATGCCATCTGCTATCATCCTGAGTAAAATTTTTGTTTTTTTTTATTTACAATTTTAACTTTTTAATAAAATTTCCATTATTTTTTTAGTTGTGGCCCTATATTCGGTGCTGGTGCCGATTTGCTTATAGCAAATAATTGCAATACCAATAAGGATTCCTATTCAAATTTGCCTCATTCCTATGATGGTGCTAATGCTTCTTATGAGACTTTATTTGGTGATTATAATTTCACCATAACCGATTATGAGGTTTATACCATAACATCGAATTCGAATATGAATTCGAATCAAACTTATAATAGTTCCTCCAATTGTTTAACAAATAATTCAAATAATTTAACAAATTCAAATGGTTCTACAACGAATTCTATGCTTAACAATAATAATAACAGTATTTCGGGCAATAGCGTAAGTTTAGCTAAAAGTAAATACGAAAGATATTAAAACAAGAAATCTCTATTCAATGTGAACTATGTTATCAATGCATAGACAGTCTTATCGACAATTAAAAAGAAGAAAAAATATGTGTAAGTATAAAAATCTTTTTCAAAAGACTGGTTTTAAAATATTTATTTCGAATCACTGCTTTGAAATTTAGAGCAACAAGTGCAGTTACAGTTGGTGTGTTTATGATCGATCTAGAAAAGGAGAATAAGTGAAAAAAGAAAAGTAAAAGAAACAGAAAAGAAGAACAAGATATAGAAACTAAGAAGATCAAGATATAAAAACTAAGCAGATCAAGATATAGAAACTAAGCAGATCAAGATATAGAAACTGAGAAGATCAAGATATAGAAACTAAGCAGATCAAGATATAAACACTAAGAATCCAAGGTAAGCTAAATTCATATACTTCTTTACTTAATTGGTCATTAAAAACAAACACAGGCCATCAGAAATATCGCAATTATTGAAAACAATTGCTAATACCCTCATTATACAACGGAAAAGTGATTACACCGGTTAGACTGAAACGTAAATTTACTTATCCACTCTAAACATCATTCTGAATACATATATATTAAATTAGGGATGTATCGATTAGACTAGAGGAGTATTCCATACGTCTTAATAGTCATCCGCCAGCTCAATGCTATTACAAAACTTCAAAAGTGTCGGAATTTCGGCTCTCGACAGAGAGAAACCTCTTACTAGTGGGTGTTCAGCCCATGACTTGAACTGAAATTTGGCCGACGTGGTTAGTAGCTCATTTGCATTCACATTCTACTTTAGGAAACTCCACAAGAAAAAGGCTAACGGTGTCAAATAGCTAGATATCGGTGGAGGGTCCACATCACCTCCTCGTGAGATGACCATGCCCACAAATCTCTCATACAGAGTATTTAATATTACATGAGCTATGTGGCGCGTAGCGCCGTCCAGTTGAAATCACATGTCGTTAGTAACCAGATCATGCAATTCGGTCCAAGAAAATTTGGTCCTTTAGTGCTAGCTGTTGACAGTGATGGCCTAGCTAATTAAAAATGGACCAATGATGCCGCCAGCCAAAAAATCCACACCAAACAGTGACTTTTAGGAGATTTATAGAATGCCCTTGCATCTCATGTGGATCTCATACATTGGGCAGTATTGGTACTGGATAATGGTACTTCTTTTAGTGAAAAAAGGTACTTTTTAAATACAAATAGCTAAACCCGTAATAAGAACAGGACATATGTCTTTATAACTGTTAAAAAATCGTTAACTTTAAACATTTGAATTGTTTTAAATAGAAATTAAAAATATGTGCTACCTGTGAAAAGTACTTTATATTAATAAATAGTACCAAGACTTAATTTATTCTCCTGGTACCATTTGTTTGTTATTATTATAATTTTTTTCATGATTATACGTCGTTAAAACAATGACTTTAAAACCTTTAAACCTCCGCTTAATAAGCTCTCATAAATTTAAAATTTTTGGTACTTTTTTCCTTCGCTTTAAATTTCTTTAATTATTGATTTGAAGTTTTTTATGAATTTTATTTTTAGCAATTCGCATAACATTTGCCTTTAATTAGAATTTATTTCCTTTGTTTTCATTTAATTTAATTCCTATTTTAGCAAAGTAGAGCTAAAAACGTAACAAAACCGCACTTAATTTTAATGCCAAACAGCAGCTTTAAACAGCAGCTGTTCTCGTTTTAAAATGTTTCTAAATTTAAATTGGACTTTTTGTTTGTTGTTGTTGTTGGTCTTTGATTTTTTAACTAATTTGGAATTGTTATTTGTTGTGTTATTTTTATTATTATTGTTGTTGTTGTTGTTGTTGTTGTTGTTTTGAAAATTATTTGATCCCATAAATCTTTAAGATAATAATGCTCTTAACAAGTTTCATAGAATCGATTGTATTGTGTGTTTGTAGTTTTGAATTGGAGAGCTCCGTATTATACACTGTATACGCTATAGTATACCCTACAGTATACATTGTAGTGCGTTGGCTAACTAGGCGTGCACTTGAGAGTTAAAATCTCGGCTTTGAAAAAAAAATTAAAAACAAAATATTTCTTTAGGCAAAGGCCTCTCAACAGCCTTTTGGGCAAAAGCTTTGTACCTAAGTAAGGCTTCCCTCTCCTATGTAGTAAAAGTCTGTCTGAATTATTTACATGCTGCATTAATGAAAAGTCATAGACACATTCCGATCGACAATATGGTTTCTTATAAATTTTTTGATATTCGGATATCATATTGAATCTTCTGGTTTGATGATCCGAGATGTACCGAAGATGTTTGAGTATGATTGATGATGTATGAGTATGGCGACACATGTTACGTATCGTAATCATAAGTTACTTAACGTAATCATTAGTTACGTAACGTAATGTAACGTATCACTCATTTACGAATTTAATCGATCCATAGTTACGTTGTAAGTACAAACACAAAAATGTTGTTATTTCCCCACACAAATGGTCGCCTTTGTGGATTAAATCATCACACAGCCAAGAGTGACCGCCTATAGCTTGCGTACTGGTTTACTTGTATGCACTTAAAATGTCAGATGGCATCTTATTTATGATTGCGGTACCTTTGTTTGATTTCATATTTGTTTTGGGGTGATACAATCATTTCAATTTCTACCAAAACGTAGATCAAGTTCAGTTTCTTTTGCGTTGATTTAAGAAGAAATATTTCTTAAAATAAAACTTTGACAACCAAATTAGAGTAGTTTTCTTACGTATTTTTTTTTTTTTTTGGCTTCTAAATGATTAACGATTTGAATTAATTAAATATGCTAATAACAGAATATATTAGAAGAGAAGTAATAAGCTTAGCGTCGACGAACTTAATAGAAGGAAGGAAAGCATAATGCTTACGTAGAGCTTAAGTAGAGGGGGTATAGTTAATTATGAACGCTGTTTACGTAAAATGAACTCATAATTTAATATGTTTAGCACTTTTTAATACATTTTAAAAGCTTGTTTTCTTTTTTTTGAAAATTTTTAATTTAATTTTAAAAATATTTTTAAAATATGTATTCTTCTTCTTAGTGATGTTGTTGTTGTATTTTATTTAAGGGGAGTGTTAATTATGGTCAACAACTAAAATAAAGTTAAAGAAGAAAATACAAACACAAACTAAAACTCAAGAAGAAATTTATTTTAACCGGGCTTTACTTTATTGCCACCTGTTTTATGTGATTGTGATTTAATTTTTTCATGCAACATCAGTAAGAGCAGTAAGCTGTGCTGTGCTGTGCTATGCTGTGCTTGTCTTATAGAAGTTTATGTTGTCTTTTTTATAACACCTGATTTCCATGTCATCATTTCATTTCTTTTCTTTTCCTGCTTTTATTTTTCTTCTTCCTTTTTTTTTTTCTGTGGGTTTCTCCCGCTTTGTTTGTGCTTAACATTAAAAGCTAAACAACAACAGAAACAACGTCATCATTATGATCATGGGTCCTCAACGTCTTGATCATTAAAATGTTGCATGCAACATTGTTTGTCTGTTTGTTTGTTTGCTTGTATGTATTTGCTTTGTGTCGTTGGCTACTATTTTATGTTAAGCAAAGTGTTGCATGTTGTTTTGTTATAATTTAGTTTTGTTTTCATTAACCCTTATCAAGTCAACATGTGCCTCTCAGACACATTTTTCACTTTATCATGTAGTAAGTTCCTTAAATAAAGGTTCTAGTTCTTACTGCTTCTTGAATTCCTAGTTTCAATTGTTTTCTTTAGAATTTACAAATTTCAAGTAATAAATTAATTTTTTTTTTTTGTTATTTTCTTTCAATCAAAAATGTTCTTAATCATGTCAAAATGTGTCTATGAGGCACATATGGCAACGCTAACTAGTAGCCAGTAGACCACATCGAAATACAATCTTTTATCGGTCTATTATTTAATGCTGGACTAAACAAACAAGGTATAATGAGTTACGAAGAGTTCTGGCACCCATTATTTGGTTGTAATATCTTCCGAGCCTGCATGCCAAAACACAGGTTCGTAACAATACTGCGCCATATTCGATTTGATGACCAACCTACACGGTCCCAACGCAAAGCAAAGGAAAAGTTTGCTCCTATTCGCGATATTGGGGAACACATCAATTGGAACTTGCTACAGTCATATAAACCTGGTCCATATTTGACAATTGACGAGCGATTGGTGCCATTTAGAGGACGAGTGTTCTTTCGACAGTACAAACCATCAAAGCCGGACAAATATGGTTTCAAAATTTTTTGGATTTGTGATGCAGAAACTCGGTATCCTCTTCATGGATGGAATTCCTTATCTAGGACAAGGTCCTAAAAAAAGTAAAAATGTCGGTGAGCGAATTGTTGAAGAACTGTGCAAACCATTTGCAAAAACAAATCGAAACATCATATTCGACAATTTTCTTACTTCGTTTGAATTTGTAGAACGAATGTTTTCAAAAGGTCTAACATGCGTTGGCACATTGCGAAAAAAAATAAAAGATGCATTCCGCCTGATTTTCTAGCAGCCAAAACAAAACCAACGGAAAGATCCTTACATGGTTTCAGAAAAAATATGACACTTATGGTCCAAAGAAAAATAAAGTAGTTTTGTTACTCTCATCACTACATTACGATTCAAAGATAAATTCTGACAACAAAAACAAGCCAGAAATTATTATTGATTATAATAAGACAAAAGGCGGTGTAGATACGCTTGATCAAATGGCACATAGCTTTTCCGTCAAACGTAAAACAAATCGTTGGCCACTCGTGCACTTCTACAATCTTATCGATATTTCAGGCATTGCAGCCTTTGTTATTTGGACAAATAAATTTCCAAATTGGAACGAAAGTCAAAAGCAACTACGACGAAAGATATTTCTGAAAGATTTAATTCATGAACTTGTTGTTCCAAATCTAAAACGCCGTAGTCTTCTGAAATTAAATAAAAACAATTTGTCCAATGTTCGTTCCTTACTACACGAGGATAAATTCTAAAACCAGCCAAGGCAGACAAATGTGCGACGTAGATGTTATATGTGCCCACTTAAGATATGCAGAATGTGTAAGCAGTCTTGCAGTATTTGCCACAAAAATACTTGCAACGAGCATTGTTCAAAAGTTCTAGTTTGCTTAAAATGCGAAAATAAATAAATAATATTTGATTTATGTAACTGAGAAGAAAAAATTTGATAAAATGTGTAAATTCTTTATATGTGCCTCTGAGACACATTTTGACTGGATTTGTAAAAAATTTTCCTGACTTGATTAGGGTTAAAAAACACCACACCATACTATTGTTGTCCTGTGTTTTGTGCATCCATGATTTGTTGCCAACATATGATATAATTGTTGCAAGCAAAATACAGAAAACATGGACAAAAATATGTTTTCATGTTATCAAAGGATTTCATAACTTCTGAAATAAAATGCAAATAAAACGTTATCACACATGCAAACTCCGCTAAAGAAGAAGAAGGTGTTTTAAATTTATTTCACATTGTTTTGTTTTGTTTTTGCTTTATGCACTTCTCCTACAAAGCCCCTTCTTGTAATGCTTTAATTGGCTTTAATCTGGATTACTTGCCAGACAACATGTGGCACTCGTCGTAATGCGTCTTAATGCGTTATCACGCTGGAAAGTTATGTTCTATGGGCAGTAGTTTATCTTATGCCAGACTCTAAGTCAAATTGACTATACTTTCTCTGAACCCGGTGTTGTTAAGAGATTTCACATTCTAGGCAGAGAAGACGGGTCCTCTGACATGGTCTGTTCTGAGAATTTTGTGTTAGTCTATACAGACGATTCTCAACTTAATTTTAGGATATCTCTCCGTCTCCCAGACTACTGTAAATGTGTTTCAGACTGAGGTAATAACTGTAACTCATACTGCGGAATTGATGCTATGAAAGTGATTCAAACTACTAGTATTTCCGTGCCCTTTATTAGACAGGGGCAATCAGATTTCTTTCGTGTGCAACTTTCAGATTTAAATTAGCGACTTCTCGATCGACTCTCGCGTCGTTTTTATGTTAGTCTAATACGGATTCCTGGCCATAGGGATATTTCAGTTAATCGTGTTGATGGTGCACTTGTATACTCAATATTGTCATCAGTACGATGCTCTATATTATGTTCAGGTATGCACTTTTATTGAGTCAATATTCGGTATATTGAGTACAATATTTTAAGTGTTCAGACAATCAGATTTCTCTCGTGTGCAACGTTCAGGTTTAAATTGGTGACTTCTTGATCGACTCTCGCGTCATTTTTGTGTTAGTCTAATACGGATTTCTGGCCATAGGGATATTTCTGTTAATTGTGTTGATGGTGCACTTGTATACTCAATATTGTCATCAGTACGATGCTTTATACTATGTTCAGATATGCAGTTTTATTGAGTCAATACATATTCGGTATATTGAGTACAATATTTTAAGTGTTCAGACATAACAATATACGCAGTTCAGCTGCTTATTCAATATTCATTTGACAGCTGGTTGTTTCAACAACATTGTTTTTTTTTTTTTTTTGTCGTTGTTTACATTTGATTTGTCAAATATCAACAGAAAGTGTTCGGTTAATTGTAATATGCGCACTGAACATACTTATGACAGTGCTGCATTTTAAGTTTTACTCAATATTATAACAATTTGCGTATTTATTGCGCAATTATTAATTGCAACTTTATATGAAATATTGAGCTCAATAATGGCGTTCATTGCGATTTACGCAATAAAGGTGCATATCTGAACACCGTATTAGTACTCATTTCCCATATTCTCGCTTTAGGCGATCTGAACGGTTATCTGCTAACATAAAGCCGACAAAAACCATTGCTTTCGTAAATACGTAAAAAAAGTGGCAGTGAATGGAGTATACACTGCGACAACACGATAACAACGTAGCTAAGTAGACCTTTTATGATGTGGTTTCTATCAACCGTAAATTAATTCAGAAGAATTGAAGTATGTATTCTTGAATATATGAAGACCAAACGCATAAAATTGAATGAGATGGTGTGGCAGGAATAATTGGCGCCCTATGCTCCAATGGAAGCTAAAAAATTTATATAATTGGGTATGAGAAGGCTTCTCAAATTTGTCCTCAAAGTCGACTATCAACTTTAGTTGTCGTCGCATATGCATGAATTTAATACGCACAATCGCGATGGCATGAGAAGCCATGAGGGCAGATGGGTGATCTCTTCACAATACCCTTTTATGTGACTCATGGGTTTCTTTTATATGTCACCGAACACACAACATTACAGTGGAACTCTAGTTCTATGCTTGAGCCATGATTTAATAGTTTTAATCCTGGCTTCGCATACAATTTCTTGAGTTTCGAATTGTCATTATAAATCCCTTTTCCATTGTGAGCAAAGATTCGTTGTTGCAGTCTAAGCAATCATAGCTTTTGTATGAATCCTGTTGTTGCCTAACAAAAGACTTAAGAAACAAACTTGGAAATTTTATTTCCACATAAAAACAGAGATTCTCTAGTGTAATGAATGATGACTAACGTTTAACTTAGTTTGACACTATCTGATGAACATGCTGAAAATTAAAGAGATTTTCTGGCGAAAAACTAAATGCAATGAAGAGATTTTCTCTCAAAGCCATCTTCATGTGGTATGTATGGCATTGTAAACGTCAAATATTTTTGTTCACAAATAAACACATACATATGTATGTACATCCAGCATTTTTATTTTCACCATTTCCTGTATTTTGTTGGCCTTTAGTTAAATCTAATATTCTATAAATTTAAAAACCGCAAGCAATTTTAATATCCAATTTTCTTCAGATTTTTTTTCTGTTGCAAACAAAATTCTTTGCTGACCAGCCCAAAAAAAAGAAGAAAAAATAAGAAAAAGAAACAACACAGCAAAAATGATTTGCTAAATTTAACCAAACATTGGCTAAAAATTAAACAAAAAAAAACAGAAAAAATTCAACCAAAAATATGATCAATCGATCGATCACATCTACTACAGCATATCAGCAACAATAACAACATTTAGGAAGACAAACAGACAGACAGACTAAACAATTTATATACAGAAGAAGAATAAGAAGAAGCCTTTGCTAGAGAGTCGTATGGCTGTTGTGACTACTTTGCTGGCTCTGTATGGTTCCCAAGGCAGGTCTGTCTGACTGCCTGCATTGGCCATTCTATAGAGCACACACATACCAAACGTCGTGTGGAGGTCACGTGTGGTGTGGTGACCTCTATGACCATATTTTGCATTAGTTCAGTTGGTTGTCGAATTATATGGATTGTTCCGCTGCATACGTGTATATCTCTAAACTTAAGACAAGAAATTACACACACAAACAAACACTCAGAAAACAAAAACCGAAATTCATGCCATGTCTTCAACAATTTCCTTAGAATGTTGGTTGGTTGCTTGGTTTGCTTAGCTGTTTGGCTGCTTGGTTTGATGTTTAGATTATAAAACACAGAAAGAGAGAGAGAAGAAAAAAAACCAAACTTAAGCGACAGGTGAATCGTTTTGTATGATCACTCCACAAAAAAAAAAAAAAACGAGAAAAACGAAAAAATTTGTTTGCGTTTCTAACGCATTTTTCTTGTACGCTTTTTTTTTTTGAACGAACATTTTAGCCAGGCATTGGTCAATCCAATAGTGATGGTGTTGGTGGGTTCTAAGAAGATCGATCGTTTGCCACATGATTGTGAAAAGTTTTACAGAAAATATTTTCAAGTTTTCTCTCAAAGATTATTGATCATATGTGGGTATTGTTTTTGGTTTCGTTGCAAAAAAAAAAACGAATACTACACACAACATGATGACCGTTTAGATAATCTGATCTGAAAACTGTTTTTATTTTTTTTCATAAAAACAAAATATTTTTCTACATTTTTTCTGGTGTGGACAACACCTTTGGGAGGTTTGATGATTAAACAAAATTTGTTTTTAAAAATAAAAATAACAATAAATAAATTTGATTAATGTGACAAAACAAAAGACTTAAGACACAAACTTACTTTGGTTTTTGTATTACGTTTGATAGCTCTTCTATGCTATGCTCATAAAGGGTGTTTTTTTTAAGAGTTTGAAAACATTATCGCTATCGAAAGCAGCAGAAAATATCAAACTGTATGTTATAATCCCAATATATAGGGTTATCCATTACGTGGTTTCAAAAGTAAACGTAAATAAAACACATATAAAATATTTTTTTCATGATATTTCTTTTTTATTGTAAAGTTTGAACGTTGACATTATGTGTGAAACACTACATCATTAAAATGACCTCCACACGAAGTGTTGCAAGCATTGATTCTTTTGAGGTAATTTTCGACCACTTTTTGACACATATTGGGCGGTACCCCAGCCATAACTTGACTCGGACCAAAGAGCGTACCAAACAGTGACTTTTTCTGGATGTAAAGGCCTCTCTTCAATTACTTGAGGATTCTCAGAACCCCAAATACGACAATTTTGTTTATTAACATACCCACCGAGTGTGAAATGTGCTTCAACGCTGAAGAAAATTTTGTTCGGAGAATTGCCGATACGTGACTGTGGCAGAATCACCATTTTTGTAGTAGGTTTTGATAATTTTTATGCGTTGTGTGATAGTTAAGCGATCCATTTTCGTCAATATCAGACTTTCAACTGAAACGAAAAAAATTGGTTTCACAACTGAGTTTGACAGATGTCGAATTCCAGTCCCATACTTTTGAAACCACGAAATGGATAGCCCTTTAGTAAGTTTTGTCAAATCATAATAAAGTTTAACGCCAGGATAATGTTTTACTTCCTAAAACAGTTTTAAGGTTTTTTTTTTTTGTCTTAAAACTTGGGACGTTAGACTCAGAATCACCTACCAAGTGGTCTTTACGATGTCAATACTACTGCAGTCTGTAATATAAGGTAGGCACTCAGATAGAATCAACAACTTTCTTTCTAGAAGTGGTCCTCTATACTGGCTCCTCTGTTCATGCGATTTAATTCCTCTGAATTCCTTTTTAGGGTGCTATGCTATCTGATTAGTTTATACAGTCAATCTAGCAACTTTTGAAGCTAATATTGAAGCAACTCTTGACGCCAGATTTATTGGAATAAAAAAAAAATAGCAAAAATATTTTAAAATTTAATTTACAATGAAATGCATAGGAGCCTTATAAATGCCTGAAAGCGTGCTGAGTAAATTATACACATACATAATTGGCCATTACAACCCTTCCGTCAGGATTACGGCCTAGCTTCTCACGCCACTCATGTTGTGTGCCTTAATTTGTATACTTGAGTGGCGGGACCTACAGTTTAACGTCGACTCCGAACGACAAATTTTTGAGAAACCCTTTCATGGTTTGTTTACTCTCAGAGTTTTTGCCAGAAATCTGCTGAGAGGAAGTCGCCGAAGAAATAATTTTTTTTCATATTTCATTTTGATGTCTGGCCTGGTGCTCGAACTCGGGCTACGCGTCTAATAAGCGAACACACTACCTACTAGAATACGCTTGAGAAAATTAATGCCACAAAATTGCCTTTCAAATTCTAAGAAAGAAGGCAGAATTGTCCTTCTGACAATTTTTAATTTCTTAAGCTCTTAAAAAAACACCCTGTATAAGCAAAATAAGCTTGTTTAATACTATTGCTTAAACAAAAGACTTAAGACACATACTTTAATTTTTTGTGATTTTTTTTCTGTTTTCATTAAACCCCTTGACCTGTTGCCATGCTAATGACTCTGCAGTCAGTGTCTTCTCTTATTCTAATATTTTGCTGCTGCTGCTGCTTATTTGCAGTCTTTATTTTGATTTCTATTTTAGATTTATGATTGCAAGTGTTTGGCTGCACTCTGTTAGCTGATATAAAAGATTGACAGTTGTTTTCTAAAGGAAAAACACGAACAAAATAAGAGAAAAAAAATTTAAATTGTTGTACAAATTCAAACACGTGTTTTATAGCCTTTTGTTGTTCGTTTTTTTTTCTTTTGAAAAATTTAATTGAATTTGTTTGTAATTTTATTGCCTTTTTTTTTTATCAATTTTTTATTTTTTTTTCATACAAAATATCGTTGAGATTTATTGCATAATTATTGGTTTGGTTAAGAATTGTTAACAAATATCAATAAAATTATTTTAAAACAATAACAACAACAGCAACAACAATAATAGTAACCAATGTAATTAGCGATTAAAGCATATTGATAAGCTTTAATATAATGAAGACACCTGAAGACAATAAGTCTGTTAAATCATCAAAATAATGATGATTTGCAAAAACAAAAAAAAGATGTTGAACTGTGTTCAATTTAAATACACATCGAAGTTATAAGTTCTTTACATTGGACACAGGCACAGACACATTGTAATGCTTTCATACCCTACAAACTGAGTAGGGTCTAAAGGAAGAAAAGAAAATGGGAGATTAAACCGAATATGTGTCATTGCCTCAGCTACCGATGTCTGCGCTGGTGGACGCCTTTAGGCAGGACAATTCATCTCAATTTCACACATAGATCTGCATCTGCATCGTTACTATCATTGCATTGAGTAGTACAACTAGTAGTTTCTCTTTCCACTATGCCTTTACCGTGGAGACCATGAAGTGGATCCGAAATGTAAGTGGTTGTAATGAGGGCAAATGGGTTGTCTCTTCACAATACCCTTTTATGTGTCATGGGTTCCTTTTATGTGTCAACGAACACAGAACATTACAGAGGAACTACAGTTCTGGACTTGAGCCATGATTTCTCTATCTTAGATAGGGGCATGGTTAAAATGGTGCCTTCTCAAGATTCCTCTTAAATTTGGGGCACCACATTATGACCCTAACTATGTCCCCGAATGTGGTTCATGGATAAAAGGAATCTGAATGCTGCTTCGGAGTCAGCAGTTGCTTAATTGGTCATTACAACCCTTTAGTCAGGATTACAACCTAGCTTCTCGCGACACCCTTGTGTTAATTTTATACATGAATGGTTAAACCTGCATCGACACCGAACGACAGATTTGCGATACTTTTCATAGAGTTTTTTTCCAAAAGATTGCATTTTCCAGACTATAATATTGTCTACACGAGCTCTTATGATTATTTTTGGTAAAGAAATACCATCGAAATTTAGTTGCCAGATAGCCAGACGGCTGTCAGACCACTGCTTTCTCTCATAATGATCTCGAGAATAGTTTTGGGATTACTTCGGTCTCTCAACGACATGTCTGTGTGCGTGCTATAAAATTCTCATCATATGATTATCGGGATGCAATGGTATCCCAAAAGGCTTCAGATTGCATAAGCAGGCCACGAATGACATAATAACTGAAATTTCAAAGAAATTTTCTGCAATGGGAATCTCATTGGGCATCTTCGGATACATATTGGTCTATGACCAATTACTTCTGTAGAAGCCTCAGAAAGAACAAGACTTTTTTCATGGTAAATAGGTCTTTAGTAGAACTAAGATTCCTATGCTGGTTTGTTCCATTTCATTTTGAAATTTTTATTTCCCACTCCTTTTAAAGTGGAATTTTTCTTTAACGTTTTTTCCCCCTCTTTTCTGTAAATGTTGCTCTGTTACTGTGTATATTACAGTGTCGTCAGGTGCTTTTTGTGACACAGAAATTCCTGAGAGATTATATGTGAGTGAGTGTTGTTAACACAAAGAAAAACACCGAATTTGTTATCGGCAACTTTATAAATTTGACACCAAAAAGAAACATATAAGAACGCACAACAGCATCAGCAGCAGCAGCACCAGCTTAACATGGCATGAACAATTTGTTGTGAGGCCTTAAGCGTCTCTGGTGTTGTTGTCATCGTCGATGGTGTTGTTATTTTATTGTGGTGATCAATATATAACTTCTCTATTTTCCATTGCGGCACAACAATCATAAGGCGGTAATGTTAAGCTAAAAGGAGACGCATTTCTTTTTTGTTTCTGTTGTTGTAATAAAAACTTACCAAAAACGGACAACGAACTACAAGAAACAGACCAAATGTGCAGCAAATTCGTTTTACGGTATATTTAAGGAACAACAAAAACAAACAAACAAAACAACAAATGCTTAGACAAATGGACAGACAGAAAATGGTGAAAAAACACCATTTATGGT
The DNA here is from genome assembly GCA_930367235.1 of Sarcophaga rosellei. Taxonomy (NCBI): domain Eukaryota; kingdom Metazoa; phylum Arthropoda; class Insecta; order Diptera; family Sarcophagidae; genus Sarcophaga; species Sarcophaga rosellei. The sequence goes on along the minus strand of OV884020.1, from coordinate 3,587,156 downwards.
TTTGTTGCACGTTGATATAATACAATATTGAGGCAGGTTGCCGCCGTTAAGGCTTACAAACAGAAAAACTTCAACATTGCACGCGTATGACTTGAGCCAGCCAAGAGAAATAAGTGTTAATTAGTGTTGTGCCATGTTTATAAAAAGTAAGCTTACACACACACACACTTACACATTTAGAAGCTTAAACAGTAAAGTCTCTTTAAAACGACAGTTTTACCAAGACATTATAACACCTACACTTTTAAGTGTAGGCAAGTGTAAGTGTAAGTGTAAGCAAGGCTTTTACTTTCGTTTCAAGAAAAAAAAAAATTTTTTTTAATCATAAAGCAGCTGTACATTGAAAACGGTTGTTGCAATTTTATTGGTGTTGGTGTTGTTGTCTTTTTTTTTCTTCTTAAGCAACCATATAAAAGACTTAAGCAACAAACTTGATGGAAGTTGTTACGTTTCTTTTAACTGAAAAGACTCGAACGTTTTTTTTGCTTAATTTTATGTTTCTGTGTTTGCTGTTTTTGTTACCCCCCTCTTCATTTTTCTTTTTATTTTATATTGCATGTCTTGCTGTGTCCGTCTTCTCTGTTTGTCTGTCTGTCTGTCTATCTGTCTGTATATGTTCCATGCAAAAGTTCAAAGTTGACTTTTATTGTTTACTTGAGTGTTAATGAATTTGTTTAAATTTAAGTAAATTGTACAGCTTGTTGTTGTGGTTTTTTTGCGTCATTTTTTGTTTTTTTTTTGCACTTAACTATTGCTGTTGTTGTTGTTGAATTTTTATAAATCAACACAATGCATCATAAAATAATAATCAATCATTATTATTCTTTGTGTTGTTTAATCATTAAAATATTTCAGTTTCAGTTTCATTTGATTTTTTCTTCCTTCTCTCCTTTTGATGTTAAATTTTTAATTTTAAATGTTTTGAATTTGATTTTATGCTTGAAATAATAAAAAAAAAACTGCAATTGTTGTCAAGTTTTTTTTTTTGTTTAAAATTAAAATAATTTTCAAAAACAAGTAACAATTTTTAATATTGAAATCGATTTCTTAAAAAAAAAAAATTAAACCTAAGCCAAGCGTGGGAAATGTGAGAGCATAAATGAAAGGGTACATAGGTTTTTAGCTATGCTTAGCTCACTACACTATAAGTAGACAACCATTTTTTGATTTCATAAGTAACGTTTAATAAAACACACAAAAAGCCGTGATAATTTAATGAAACTTTTATTTCCTTTTTAATGCCTTTGGGCCGCCTTTGGATTAGTTGTAGCAATCGATTTTTAAAAGTAGTTTTTAATCATTGTTTTTCACACATTTTGGTAGCAATCTTAACTATACATACATACATACATACATAATTGGCCATTACAACCTTTCAGTCAGGATTACGGCCTAGCTTCTCACATCAGTCATGTTGTGTGCCTTAATTTCATGCATGAGTGGCTGGACCTACAGTTTAACGTCGACTCCGAACGACAGATTATGAGGAACTTTTTCATGGTAGGTTCATTTACTCTCAGAGTTTTTGCCAGAAATCTGCTGGGAGGAAGTCGCCGAAGTAATATTTTTTTTCATATTTCGTTTTGATGTCTGGCCTGGGGCTCGAACCCGGACTTTTTGTCTAATAAGCGAACACACTACCTACTAGACTAAGGCGACTAACTATAACTTGACAAATCATGCAACGTCAGGCTATTATATGCATAGAAACGGCCTCTAATGGTGGGCAATTAGTGACGCTCAAAAAGTGTCGTTCCTGTTTCTGTTTACTTCTCATGCAATAAAGCCAAACTCTATTGTGTTGTGTTCCTCATACCTACCTATCTGCTTCTCCATCTTGTTTATCTGTTTGTTATCTTAAGGCAATAACGCTCCGGATAATTATTTCCTACAGGAAACAAGATTACGAAGAGAAGTTAGTCCCTTCTTTTTTCTGAGACCCGGAGCTTCCACCACAGTCATTTGAGTCCATATTTAGTGGCGTACTTTCCAATAGGATAGTGACACATTAGAATCAAAATAATGCGATACATGGTCATGTGATTTAAGGACAGAAGTCTAGAAAAATGCCTTTCTACTGCCAACGAAGTTGAGACTGCCTGTGCAACCAGCAAATAATACATAGTTTAAGTGATGCAATCGGAAAACCTATGCTATAGGAGATTATAAGCTCCGTAGCGGCACTGACCAGTCCATTAGCAATATAAAAGCTACCCTTGAATGATCATGAAATTTCCTCACAAACTCCAGGCATTCATACTGTAAGAGATTTAACTTCAGTCTGGTTGTTCGAGTAATTTAAAAAATTTTCCGGAAGCATCTCACCACACTATGGACATGGTGTGCCCTTAAGAAACTTTGTAAAGGTCTGGCAGTCTGTACGACAATTTCCCAGAAGCCTTAATAAGTAGACCACAGGTCAGCCTGTCCTACAAATCTATCTTTAGACCAGAAGTCCGTTGGTTGAAGTAATGGGTGTCAAAATAAACCAGTCGACTCATGGCACCTAACACAACTTAAGCTTGGTAAATGCTTCAGACTAATCTTATCCAGACCATATTAATGTAGCCCTGTTAAGACACAATTTAAAGTTTCTCTCTGTTTTTTTTCTATTTCCAATGAATTTGAAAAGGAATTTTAAAATTTATGACATCATGCATGTGTCTTAAGTCTTTTGTTAGCCTGATTACTCATATTTTTTTGAGAAGAAATATTTCTTATTTTTATCCACCACGTATGTACATACGTACCTGTCCTTATTGCCCGTTTTTCCAGAGCATCGTAGAATCATCGTAGTACTAGTACGTATTGCAAATACATATAAATACCACCAGTTCACTGATTTATGGCAAATTAAACTCTTTGGCGGTTTCTCTGTTTTTTTTTTCTCTTCTTCTCTTCAGCATCTCAGACGCTAGTTGTTAATTATAATTTTAGTGTTTCAATAGTGAAGAGACGTTATGTTTTAAAAGCTTTTCAGCATCGACGACAACATGGCTGGTTAATTAGAAGAACATATTTGTCGATTAAACTGTGGGAGAGCAATAGTGTGTATGTATGTATATGTATGTGTCCTGTTTTAATAGACACAATAGAGGCAACTTTAACCTCAAAAGACTATAAAATATATTAAATTATGGCGTACATAAACTAACAAATAATGCTGGTAATAAATTTTACATGTATTTGTGCCAGTCTCTATGTATGCAAGTGTATTGCATATAATCAAATGTGTGTATGTGTTTTGTTTAGATGAAGACAATAGTCTTGAGAAGATGAGCTAAAATTGTTGGCAGATTATTAAAAATCTTGTTAAACAATTCGATGATTATTTAATGAGATTTCCAATTAAAAATGGATGATGATTACAGCCACACTCTACACTTTACTGTGGTTATAAATTCTTAATTGCTTATAGTTGGCATAGAATTTAAAATATTTTTTCAATAGAAATACAAAAACAATTCCACTCTTTAGTTAACCAAAAAAAAAAAAAGTTTGTGTCTTAAGTCTTTTGTTTTGTGGGTTAAGAGAGTATTTAAAATTTTATTTTTATCTGAAATTTCTACCTCAATAGACTGGAGATTTCATGTATAGCAGTGTTCTCTAGAAACGTTACATAAATAATTGGCCATTACAACCCTTCAGGCAGGATTACGGCCTAGCTTCTCACACTACTCATGTTGTATGCCTTAATTTTATACTTGAGTCGCGGGACCTACAGTTTAACATCAATTCCGAACGACAGATTTTGAGAAACTTTTTCATGGCAGGTTTATTTATGTACTCTCAGAGTTTTTGCCAGAAATCTGCTGAGCGCTAGTCGCCGAAGAAATATTTTTATTTTCATATTTCGTTTTGATGTCTGGCCTGAAACTTGAAACCGGGCTTTTAAGTCTAATAAGCGAACACACTACCTACTAGACTACGGCGACTCTAGAAACTCTAAGCAGATCAAAATTCAGAAGACCTTTCATGCCTAAGTGGTGCATAGGAATACAAATCGCTACAATACGAAACCTCAGGACTATGGTTGTTAGTATATATATAGTATTGTTGTAGGTAGGTCAGAAGGTTGTTCTAGGGCTAAGACCTTAGGATTTCAAAAATATCATTGTTTTGTGGTCCAAAGGCCCTTTGAAGCATATTTGGTTACGAAGTAAGCTTCCTTTATACTCTGCCCCGATACACAATTTCGTTTTACCACAAAATAGATATTCTTGCCGCTCTCTTCTTGAAAAATGATAGAATAGCTGTGTCCGCAACCTTGATTGACAGTCCCTGTCTTCAGCACATGTGAACACAACATACAGTCCGTTATTATTATTGATCAACGAATAGATTTCTAACTCTTCCCTGAAAGGATCTTAGTGAGGTCGTCACCTGGCTGAGTATATAGTGGAGGTGATAATGCCCTACATTTCTTAACTGCAGAGAAACTGAGTTCTACGGACTCCAAAGAGGTTTTTTGCCTAGCAAAGAGTCAACAAATTTTGCTAAAGCCACGGATAAGCTCCTATACTTGAATAGAAAAAGCAACACTTTTCTTGTTGATTACAAAATTTGTTTGTGAAATTTAAAGTTTGTGTCTTAAGTCTTTTGTTTTTATCATGATGATGTTTTTTTTTGAATGATTTTTTTTCGATTTTTCATACTCAAATTCTATGACCTGCTAAGCTAAAACTAGTAAACGATTTAATAAAAGAAACTCTACATGAATTAAAAACTCCTGTTTTTTTCATAAAAAAACTGAAAAACTGAGTAGGAGGAGTAAATGAATGTAAATCACTATCAAAAGGAAATTGTTAAAATAACAACAACATGTTAAGCTAAAGCTGATAATAGGCCGCCCTATCAACAATGACTAATAGCCACTGATTAGTTATCAGTTTAAGACACATTAAAGCCATTATTTTGTTAACGTTTCTTATTAAAATATCATTTCAACATATTAATATGCAGGACGGTAAAGGTATTCTAAATTAATAACTTTATCACACCAAAAAACACCATCAAACTAAGGAAGTTGACAGTCTATACAATATGAGCGTGTGCATATGGATATAAGACTCTCCCTAATTTAACACTTGGTTAAGACTTTATCACAGACATACAACAAAATACACAACAATACACTTTTCATTGGGTTTCCTTTGTTTTTTTTTGTATTTTCTTTTTATATATGTAGGCAAGCATAGGCATTGATTACATTTCTGAACAATATCTAGAGTAGAATAATAACCGACACTAACGACACTAAAGCCTGCATGATAATTTTCCAATTAATCATTTCACTCGCTTGGCCATAAGCCCAGACAGACGGGTTACCGTATATTGTTAAGGCATGAGTTATACCCAGGGAAACTATGTATGTATGTATATAGCCAGGGAACATACAGCCACTATGATGTGATGATGGCGCAGTGAAACAAGCAGTGGTGTGTATGTAAATGTCGTCGTCACCCAGAAAATGTTACAATAGGTGCTGATTGCTTACCACCAACAACAATACCACTCCTCATACTCTATTTTTTTCGCTTCCCAATACATTTTGATATTTTCTTTCCTTTTTTTTTATTTTAACAACAATACCAACAAGAAAAGTGTTAATAAAAAATGTGTGAGACATATTGTTGGCTTAAATATAAGGCTTTAGATTGTATTACTCAATATTCTATGCATACATACATACATTCATACGATCGTCTTTTAAAGCGAGTGGCATATAGACAAAGTTAAAGGAATGGTAGGTATGTATGCCATCAACACCGCCACCATTGAGTTGATAAATGATTTCGATTAGTTGGTGCTTGTAATACGACGCCTATAAATGGACTTTGATTGAACGCGTTTGGCTTATAAGATGTTATAAAAAGTTGTTGTTGTAAAAGAAAAAATGAACAACAACACAGGAAAACGTTACAGTATTATCAAGTAACGTAAAATAAATAAAACAACAACAACAGCAACAACAATCAGAAACAGAAAGAAAAAAAATCCGTAAAACAAGGTTTAAAATTTCCTTTTTTTTTCTCTCTAAAGCAAGTGCGTTTAATATTTTTCCGGGCTGCACCCTGTTCTTTCTGTTCTGTTCTTCCTTCTTCAGACTCTTTTTAAAGAGTTCACTTACAACTTTAATGTTGTTGTTATTGTTGTAGTCTGTTTAAAAATGCTGTAAGCGATTTGACAAATTGTCTCTAATTGAAAGATTAGGCTCTTGTTGTTGTTGTTGTCTATGCGACTGCCTGTCTGTCTATCACTCCATAGCCTATATATCCCGCAATACAATTCTTATCAATTCTAAGTGATCTCTCTGTTACCCGCTCTGTTTATACGTACTAACGTACGAGGCAGTCGTGTGAGGTTTTATTAATCAACGTTTAAATTGTTTCCATAATTTAATTTCATTTTTTCTTCTTCATTCCTTTCTTTATTCTCTTCTTCCTCTTTGGTTGTTACCACATAAGCATTTATGCAGTTTAGCGCTTTAGTTTTTCTTTTATTCTTCTCCATTAATGTCGAAAAGAGGCTGTCTTGGAGGTGTTGTTTTGTTTGCATAGCCCAACGCCAAAGTTTACTTTGGAGAATATGAAATGCTATTGGACAGACAGCAGAAATCTCTTTAATCGCAACATGTGTGTTAAGCTGCAAAGAAAAAAAATAAAAAAAAATGGTGAAAGATATTGCAAAAAAATTTTGAAAAAGAAAAAAAGGAAAGAAGAAAAAAAAATTGGTGTGAAATTTGTATGGGAAAATAATGACATTCAAGACGAAAGGAAAACAAATAAAAAAATCTATTGAAATTAGGATCTTTCCATCTGACACATGCATTAATGTGCTGATAATTTATTCGTCTTATCACAGAATCCAGATATGTATTGGGTTCGATGCCATCCCCATCTTTCCATCTGACACATGCATTAATGTCCTGATAATTTATTCCTCTTATCACAGAATCCAGATATGTATTGGTTTCGATGCCATCCCCAGTCGGAACATGTTTTCTTTTGGTTTCCAGCTACTAAACTCAGATTATTCTTGGATAGTTTGATGTATGAGGCAAATATTTTCCTATTGTAAAAAAGAGTCTATCTTTCTTCCCTAAGTGTATCCTTAGAAAAATCTCTTCTGACTTTACAAAACAGTGCTGGATGCATCAGCAGCATGGATGTTCTGGTCATTGTCGTAAATTCCCAAATTATCTGAGTTATGTTATATAGTGTCCGACAAATAACTTTTTTTTTTGAAAATGCTTTAAAAAAAACTACTGAATATTTTCTCAATTTTTTTTTATTTGAAAGTACAATCCTTCGGGTTAATAATAGAAAATAATTTCATTCAAATGGCTGCCTCGGCTGGCCATGCAGTAGCCTACACGATCGGTCCAATTTTTAAGCACATTATCGATTGTGTGCAGCTGTATTTCACCAATGGCTTCAATTGGTCCTTCAATGGTCCTTTAAAGCGTCAATTGTCTCTGGCTTGACAGGGCGCAAAACATCGAGTGTAGCTTCGGCTGTGTGGCACGTAGCGCCGTCCTGTTGAAACCAAATGTTGGCAATATCCTCCTCTTCAATTTTTGTGAACAAAAATTCGTTCAACATGGCCCGATAATGATCGCCATTGACTGTAACGGCCACTCCTTGCTCATTTTCGAAGAAAAACGGCCCAATTATGCCTCTGGACCAAAATCCGCACCAAACAGTGACTCGTTTTGGGTGCGTCGGTTTTTCAATGTATGCGTGCGGGTTTTCTGTGCCCCAAATGCGACAATTTTGCTTGTTTACATACCCGCCAAGATCAAAATGAGCTTCATCTGAAAACATGATTTTTTTTTGCCAAAATCGGCATCTTCTGTAAGTCGATCGCAGGCGCACTTAGCGAAGCGAAAACGCATTGGGTGGTCAATTGGCTTCAACTTCTGAACCAATTGGACTTTGTATGGTGTCATACCAAGGTCTTTATGCAAAATTCGTCTCAATTATGTCTCCAAAATGTTCAATTGTTGAGAACGACGGTGAATTGATGTTGATGGCGCTTCACGCACAATTTCTGCCACAGCAGCAATATTCTCGGGTGTACGCACTGTTTTTGGCTTTTCACGCTTTGGTTTATCGATGAGGATGCCAATTTCTTTCACTTTTTTCACAAGATAACGAACATACGGGGCTGACGGTGCTTCTCTTCTTCCAGAATCCGTTCGCAATTTTCGCACACATTCTGCAACATAACCATGATTTTCAAAGTAATGTCACAAAATTTCGCAGCCTTGTTCAAGCGTATACACAACCATATTCGTTCAGCGGAAGGATAAAAGTAATTATCTGTCAAATCAGACATGAGCTAAGTATTACCATTCACGAAATAAGCACTAGTTGAAAAAAAACGTTAATTGGCGGACCCAATAGTAATCGCTATGTGACTGATTTAGCTCCTTTTGCCAGTCTTATAGGTAATATAATGAGTGTAAGTGGTGTCTATATCAGTGCAGTTAGATGATGGTTTATTGCAACATTGTGGGTTTGTACCCCAATTTCTTTGATGGCTGCGTCATCGATCCATATTTCTTTAAGAACAACTTGTGACCTTGGCAACTTCTATAGGACGATGATTAACAACTTCTTTTGGTTTGTATCAGATATTCTGGTTACCAACAGCATGTGGTTCTAACGTCTTACACATCTCATGCCACATGGGATATTCTATGCGAGCGATTTAAGGGCATGACCAGCGATATCATGTGATTTGAACCAGTTAGACCTTTTCTTAAGAGGTTTTCTTAAGTCGCCGACATCAATTGGTCTTTCAAACGAATAAAAAATTTCGATGTCTCACATAAGGCAAGTTCGTTTTCTAAGTCTTTTGTAGTAGTATACGAGTATAAAGACTAAAGGCGCTCATGTTTGGTGTACGCTTTCATTCAAGAAATTTTATATTTTCGTATGAAGTATTAAAGCAAAATCTTTAAATTTCTTTGCCAAAAAACAAACAAGCAAACAAGCAAACTTTTACAAATTTTAACGGAAGTAAATCAATGTCATCTTTTATTTTATTTGTTTTTTCTTCTGTGGAAAACAAACTGTTTTAACAACAAATTATGTTTAACATTAAACAATTAATGCGTAACAATAAATAAAGCAGACAATTAACAAAAAAAAAGGCTAAAAACAAGCATTTAAGCAACTTAAATATTTCACCAAAAAACCAAAAAACAGTTAAAAAGAGCTGCTAAAAAAAAATCGCACATTAAAGGCAGCTTATCGTGAACTAAAATCAAAAGTCAAGAATGAGGCGAAAAATAAACGAGAAAATTAAAGTAAATTTATCAAAACAGGGTCAAAAACTTTAAATAAAACTAAACAGCAGAAAAGTTAGCAGATCTTAGGTGAAATTAACAAATCAAATTCAAAGAATTTCAAGAACAAAAAAAAAAAAATTAAAATTAACACGGTCTAGGCAAAAACAAAAAAAAATTTTTTGTTTCGTTTTTTGTTTCTTTTTTTGCGGTCTTGTTTAGTGGTGTGTACCCCCTTTTTCTTTTCTTAATTCCTGATAATATGGTTAATTTGTTGTTATTGTTTTGTTATGTTTTGTATGACAACTTAATTAAATATTTCTCTCCTTTAAGTGATCAAAAGACTAAGAAATATTAAAAAAAAACAACAACAAAAAAAAGAAAAAACAAAATTAACAGCTACTCTTACGACAAATACTAAACAGGGCCTTTTTGTTCAAGTATGTAACACTGTGGCTTGTGTGCTTTGGCATACAACAACAGATCGTATTTTGTCTTTAACAAATTACTTATCATTAATTTAAATTTAAAACATACACACAATGGGTCCGTTTTGGCCACAATTCTCAGCGTATAAAATACCTTAGTCGTGTGATGCGGATAGTAATGGTGGTTGCTGATGTCTGCTCTGGGCTGCTTTCAGTCTTCTGTTATCTGTATGCCTTAATTTCCATTTGAATTTATATTTGTCGCCTAAATTGGAACTGCTGTTGCACCACACATTCACTGCGAACACTTTAGCAATGTGTATAAAATTTCATATAAAATTTATGTTGTCCATATGTATGTATGTCTATACATATGTCTATACACACACTCATATGATTACCATATAGAAAAAAACAATATTTCTGGTTTTCAATAATGAAGTCATTTGTTTTATTTGTGTAAAGTGTAGTTGAAATTGAAAGACTTAATTTTTATATATATGTTTTCTTCGTTGTATTCGTATTCATTTTCGTTTTTCGTTTTCTTACCTTTTGACATGTTTGAATGCAAAATTAATAACCGTTGATTAATAATGTCAATTTAAGGAAATATTTAAATGAGATGAAACAAAAGACTTAAGACACAAACCTGAAATGTGAAATGTCTCTCTTCTTATAGCTTAAACTGGTTGCCTGCCAAACAATACAAAATTCTTATTAATTTTTTTTCTTCTTCTGTTTTCTTTTTTTTTTTAATAATTTATAATAAAAAATTGCTTCAAAAATATTAAACAATAAAACATTAAACTTGAACTTGATTTTATATAAAAACGTTTAAAACAAAATTTAATACGTTGACCAAAAAACATGTCAAAGTTAACAAATTATTTTTCAAAAAAGACGTTCTAAAATATCTTTTATTTTGGCAACAGTTTAAATAAATTTTTATTCAACATACTTACCATTTGGCTTAGCAACAGTAATTGCAAAATTTGTTGAACGTATCGTTTTTTCTGTTATCGCTTTTAAAGTATAGCGACTAGGCGATTCATTAAACAGCCTTTAACCTATACACAGTGTTTGATTACGTTATATTTGAATAGATTAATGCAAACCAATTTTTATTATAGTTGCCTAATAAAAGATTAAACTGCCTCAGGCCTGACTGGATTAGGAACAGCGTTCGCATCTCCCTGTATTACTTTTTGTCTGGCATTCTGCAAAAAGTTCCTGGTTCCATCAGGGTATTAGAAGTCCCTCTACGGGGAAGTTTATCTATCTGTTCATTGGCCTAAATGAGAAATGGACATAGACAGTCTCATACTAATTCTAAACTACCCCCATAAGAACTAAATTAGCTGATAATGTTGTGACTGTCAGACTGCGTTGCATTGAGCGTATCTTTGGATGGCATGAACTTCCACTTGAAAATATCTGCAAGCTTCTCTAAAGGCTGCAGATACTATTTCGAAATTTTAGGCTCGAAGATTAGCGCTCCTGTAGTATTACTGTTCTTTAAGCGTTTAATGCAGAACTATCTATCTGTGCTTGCAAGGAGCATGTAGACTTAAATTTGCGCAATCAGGAAAGCATTTCCAAATCATAGTTTTCTGGTTTTGTGTAAGAGGCCACTATATGACCCTAGTTTTCACTACCAAGAGCATATCAAATATGCATGCGATCTTTATTATTTTTCAATATATAACAACCTTTGAACCCTAGCAGTATAATAGCATTGTTGTAGCATTTTTTAGCGTTCATTTCTTAAGTCTTTCGTTTACAGCGTTTCGTTTTATTAAATGAAGTTATTTTAACCGTTTTGTTTATCTCTGCATAAAAAGTTTGTTACTTAAGTCTTTCGTTTATGGGTTGCTTTTTGCATAGCATAGCTAAGATATAAACTAATTTTTCACTGCATTTGTAGCATTTGTAAAATAAGAAGAAGAAATGTATGAAATCGTAAAACTTACTTAAACTAATAAAAACATTTTAAATATTCATATACAATGCAATGCAATGCAATGCATTGAGGTGCTATAATGCCGTGCAATACTTATGCTACTCTTTTTTTTTTATCAAATAATAAATTCTTTTAACTCTTTCACCCCTTTAACGAGTGAAGGAATTTCTATAGAGAAAACATGCGAAACGAAGTAAGGAACACATTTTACTTTATCCAGAAATTTATAATGCCACAGAAACGTTGTAATCGCTGCATTTATTAGGCTCCACAACAATTATCATAAAATTTTATTTTATTTTCAAAAATTTTTCTTTTTATTGCCTACACCAACCACCAGCACTCTTATTTAGCACTCATATTTTTCGTTAAAACACTCACAATAACATCATAACCACCATCATCAGCTTGCCAAGTGTGGTGGACAATTTTTGTTGTTGGTTTTTTTCCATTCATAATATTGAAATTTATTTGGCACAGTTGAGGCATAAATAATGAAAATATTCTTTTTATAGTACAATTTATACATTATTTTAAATGATAATAAGATTGGCCAATTCATATTGGTATTGGTGGTATTGTGCTTTGGCCCAGGTCTGCTATGTGTTATGTTGTTCTCAGTCATCTTCTTCCTCTGTTAAGTTTGTTGGCTTTCTTTATAATCGCTTGTAGTTAAGAAGACTCTGTAGCTGTGCGAGTATACATATGGATTCTTAAAGGCAATAACAAATATTTATTGTTAATATCGTAAATTTTTTGTACACATGTAACCTCAATTTGTTTATTTTGTTATAAATTTCAATATTAAGATATTTTAAACAAAAAGGCCAAAAGCTTAAAATATTTACTATACAACACTAAATATCTTCTTGTTTTTTTCTTCTTTGAATTGATTGGGTTTGGTCTGGTGTGATGTGATGATACGAAGGTGGTGTTGTAGTTACTGGTAATGGGGCGATATATATGAGATAAAACTAATAATTTTCTATTTTAAATATGTAAATAACAGTGGGAGTGTTGTTGTTTTTCAATGTAGTCCTTGCGTCAACTAATAAACCTCTTTTTTCCTATCGAAATGACAACCATTGGAATAATTGGAATTCTCACTTGGGTTTAAGTGATGTGACATTACTTAACTTAACGGAAATAATTGCCATAAAAATTCTACTCATCCGTTGTCGATAGGTAGGTAGTTAGAAGTGGCTGTCCCTCGATGGAGTCTTGAGCCGCACACAGGGCCCATTGTGATACCACGGTTTCTCATTTCCCCTATTCTAGGAACCATTCGGAGCTTCCAATGAAGCGACTCAGACTGCTAATTTCCATACATGACAGTTCATATATATCCTCCATGTAATAGGCACCTTTTCTTCTCAGGCCAAGTGCCGGACATGTGCACAGTAGGTGAAGAATATTCTCATCCTCCTCTTCATCTTCACAGCTTCTGCAGAAATCATTTGCAAGGTGTCCAAGACCAATACGCCTCGCATGTCTTCTTATAATGCAATGCTCCGTAATAACCCCGACAACAGTACTGAGCCTGCTTCTTTGGAGTCTTAGCAGAGGCGCTGTGCGCCTCCTATCCAGCCTTGGCCAGATTTTTTGCACCGCTCTGCCCTTGTCCGAAGTAGCCCACAATCTGTTGACGAGATCTACGGTTGCATTGTCAATTATAAGTTTGCAGGTAGAGAATTCATCAGAGAGTTCGATGGTCGTGCCCCGTTGTCGAATTCCATCATTTGCTATGATTTAGATACTCTTGAACGCTAACTCTCGACTATTGTTTGTGTTTATCTGAGGAATAATGCTTTCAGTTCTGCTTACAAACCTAAATTAGATTGTATAGAATATTTTGAAGTGATGGCCATGTAGTCATGCTACATATGTAAGGTGGGGCGCATGATGTAATAAAAAAGAAACCAAAAATAGAACACAAAAAGCCTTAGGCCACAAATACCTATTGAAACTAATTCTTCAACTATGTTCTGTCTTCTGAATTAAAAAAATAAAATTTCGTTTGAAAATTTCTTTTCTTTACCAAATTAATAAGCTTTGATTGCACTCATACAAACTGAATTATTTTAAATTTAAAATATGATTTAGAAAGAAACGAAACTAATTTCATTTTATCATGCATCTAATTTAAAAAAAAATTTTAATAATTTCTCAAAAACATGACATGTTTACAGAGATGTTAATAAAAGATTTCAATTTTTCTTCACTATTTTTTCTGTTGTTGATTTTAACATAGAAATTTTGTTTTTGAATTTTTTAAAAAATTATTAACGAAACTACGTTTACATTATAAATTCTTGTCTTCAGTTTTTTTTTTGTTTATTAACAAAAATATTTTGTTTACATCTAAAGCCAATGGTAATCAGCATAAGCATAACAAAATGTAACACACCAACAAATAAATTGCCATAAACAAGCAAATTAATCAGTCAATAAAATCAGCATAATGACTATGATAAAATGTCAAAAAAATTTAAAGAAAAAAAAAATATCAAAATTAAAATAAAAATAAATTTAAAAAACTCTGTAATAAAATAAATAAATAATAAAAACTGTATTTAACAATAACGTGCATACATATACATATAAAAACCCATAGAAATCGTGTCAACAGCTACTGTTTGACCATAAAGTTATTTAAATTTTGCCTTAAAACCAACCTAAGGGAGAAAAGAAACAAATTGTTTCGCTTAAATATTTTTAAATAAAACAGAAAACCTATTAAAAAAATTTTAGAGATAACAATCTCAAAAAATTATAACAAAAAATATACACCTTAGGAGCAGCTACATGATGTGACAGGCACTTCGTTAAAAATATATTAAAATCAACACAGATAAAAATAAAAACAAAATTGAAGATATCAAAAGCTTAAAAGCGTCCATCGAAAATTAAAAAATTCAAAACATACAAATAAGACATCAACCGAAGGTGTCTATTAACTTAAAAATAATAATTATTTCACTATTAAATAGATTAGAATTTATGATTATTACAACCGAAAAAAAAGCAGAAATTTAAATTACATTTGTATGTGTGTGCATTCAAATTTGAATTAAAAAATGAGAATGAATTTTAATTAAAAAAAGTTCGTGTCTTAAGTCTTTTGTTTTTAGTGTTTTAACCGGATTCATATTGATTTCAGTTTTATGCTATAACAAAGCATATAAGATCTAGATTACTTGCCAAACAATACTGTCAATACCTTGTCACACTGGCACATTACTTCCTTTAAACTTTCCTCTATTCTATCTGCAGATCCCAAGGCTCTCAAGGAAACTGACTACATCTCGTCTGAATCTTATCTCGATAAGAAATTTCACACTAGAATTGCATGACAAGTGTGAGATCCTTTGACTTAATCAGCTGGGGAGTATCTGCCTAAGTTAACTCTGACCTTTGTAAACTTGAGAATAAGTGTGGCAGTGGTGTTTTCACCGAAGCTATCGGGTTATCCATTTCGTGGTTTCAAAAGTAAACGTAAATAAAACACATATAAAATATTTTTTCATGATATTTCTTTTTTTATTGTAAATTTTGAACGTTGACATTATGTGTGAAATACTACATCATTTAAATGACCTCCACGCGAAGTGTTGCAAGCATTGATTCTTTTGAGGTAATTTTCGACCACTTTTTGACACATATTGGGCGTTATCTCAGCCATAACTTGACGAATGTTGGTTTCTAAGTGCTCAAGAGTTGAAGGTTTATCTCCATAAACACGGTTTTTCGCGTAGCCCCACAATAAAAAGTCTAATGGTGTCAAATCGCATGATCTTGGTGGCCAGTTGGTATCGCCACGACGAGAAATTACGCGGCCAGGAAATGTCTCCTGCAATAAAGCCATATTCCGTCCAGTTGTGTGGCATGTGGCACCGTCTTGTTGAAACCACATATTCTCCAAGTCGTATTCTTCAATAGCAGGCAAAAAAATTCGGTTATCATATGACCATAATGCTCCGAATTGACGGTGACAGTCGTTCCATCGTCGTTTTCGAAGAAGTAAGGTCCAATCATACCTTCGGACCAAAGAGCGCACCAAACAGTGACTTTTTCTGGATGTAATGGCCTCAATAGGCCTTTCAATATTTGTAACTACTCCAGTCTCTTCAAATTTCTTCACAATTTTGCCAATTGCTTGCGTAGTTGGACGATTATGTCAACCATAATCTCCTCTTAAAGCACGATACGTGGCTGTGGCAGAATCACAATTTTTGTAGTAGGTTTTGATAATTTTTATGCGTTGTGTTTGGTTTCACAACTTAGTTTGACAGATGTCGAATTCCAGTCCCATACTTTTGAAACCACGAAATGGATAGCACTTTATTAATATTAGAATAACTTTCCAATTCGATGAGTATTTTAGTGTTCTTTAGGTTGAAGTAATGGTAATGAATATAGGCACTGGAGTTTTCGTTGAACAACTTGACTACTGTAGTGTTTTTCAGGGATTGAATCAGAGACTCTTAACTAGGTCTTTGTTTAAAAGCTGCAGAATTTTAGGTTACGTTGCCAATAAACTATACGATATCTTTGTTGAGGCCTTCAAATTCCAAAGGAAAGTTATATACAATGATGAAAGCGAGCTATTCTTAAAGTTGATTGTAGTGGAGCATATTTCATACTCCTTGTCTTTCATAATTTATCTGAATCAATACATGTACGATACGTATTATTATCCATCAATTCGAATTTTCTTTCGAAAGTTGCTTAATTCAGCATAAAACAGAAAATCATAAAATATCAAATCTTAGACTAAAAATGTTTATTGTCTATAAATGAAAAGAAAAATATAAAAATTTTCTATAAATAAGGAAAAAGTATTAAAAATATTAATTTTTTAGGTCAGATTTATTTAAATTTGAATTTTATTGAAATCAAATTGGCAACACAAGTGTTTTGCTAAAAAAAAAGTTTGCTTCTTAAGTCTTTCGTTTTGACTTGTGGTTAGTCACTAGGCGTGGTTAGGCACACTCTCCTTTAGCTTTTAATAACAAAAAAATAATATTTTTAAATTTAATTTAATTTTCTTTTATTTTTTATTAAATTTTATTTCGTTTTAATTAATAGAAATATGTATGGTGAAGATATTGAATTATAAGTGAAGTATAAATGCCATTGTAAAAAACCTTGAAAAGATTACCACCATCTTTTACGATCATCATATATCGTAAGCTTGTTATTTGTGAATTTCAAAAGCCATAAAAAGAAAGAATATCTCTACAGCATTAGTTTCATTGCAAACCAAAAACAAAAAAAAACACAGAAAAATAACAAGAAAATAGAGACCATTGGCATTAAATGACAATCAAAGATTATAAAAAAATGCAGGCAAATAATAAGCGGAGCGCATCGTAAACACAAAATAAAAATTTGCAATAAAATAATAAAAATTGCATTTGAACTTATTTTATAGGTTTAAATAAATATTCGATAAGCCAAAAGAAGAAAAAAAAAACAAACAAACCATAGAAAATTAATAAGAACCAGCAAACAAGAATTTTGGAATGCCCTATATGAGGACTATGTCCATAGTTTATAGGAAAGGTTCAGTGGAAAAGCTATTTAGGTACCTTAAGGTATGACCTCTGTGCTATTGTTGATAGCTGGCTAGTACAGTAAGACCCCGCTTAACGCTGCTCCGCTTAGCGCTGTTTCAGTATTACGCGGTAGTACAAAAGGGGTGCACTATATAGCGACTGTGTATGCTATGTATCTTTTTCAACGCTCCTATATTAGTATGTCCAGAATAAAGATTCCAACTGTATTTTCCGAAGTCGCAATCGCAGTGCGAACGTACCTTTCCTGCGCCACAGTTGATTCATTAGTTGCCTCGTTTAGCGCTGTTTCGTTTAGCGCTGGAACTTATTGGAACGTATCCCCCGCGTTAAGTGGGTTCTTACTGTAATTCTAAGTAAATTGGTGAGGCTAACTAATGGTAAGAATAGTGGATCACTGCGAGTTAGAGAGTAAATTTATTTTCCTCTTCATCAAGACGACTTATGTTATGTAATGTCTCTTGTAATCCTCTGTTTACATTACTACTGACTAATTGCATTCGCAATTTCTATCAAAAGATCAAAAATATCGTTCAGTACTTCCACCATGGGCGCACTAGGTGTCTTTATTTTTCATTGGAGATAGACGATCCTCGCTTACACATGGAAGATTGTAAATCAAGATAAAACTGGAAAAACTTTATTGAGACTCTATGCTTTGGGACTACTAACAAAAGTGCTCTGTACGAGTTATAGGCGGAATTACATTCTGATCCTTATTAATATTCTAGTTTGTGTAAAAAAAAAATAATTGTCGGGGCAGAGGCAGTTTATAAGCCCCATAAATCACCGTGGCTGTTGTTTCTCTAGCATTTCTTTGCTCACTTTATTGCCTTATCCCAATATAAAGTCAGTATGTATACGACAGCCTGTGGTCCTTACTTTTAACACACTGGAGGGATGTGCAATTTTACTGAAAACCAATGTAACGCAATGAGAGAGACTCTAATAAGATAGCAAGTGCGAGATGATAATATACCAGATCCTGCGATATTATAGATTAGATTTGTGGCTTCAAACTGGACTAACAACTTTATAGATCTTCAGAAAAGTTACCTCTGACAGAGACTGAGCCAAAAAGGTCTAACAGAAGTCAGCATGACTTCCTTTTAGACTTCCAGTAAGACTTAAAGGCTTCAGCTTTAGCTGCTCTTAAAGGACATGCTTTAGTATACGGTCTACAGATAAGTCTCTCGTATTAAAATTGGTTATTCGATTAAATAAACCAAACCTAATACTATCTGTTAGGTAGGGCTTAAGTATTTTTTGTTGTTGTTGCTAATTTCAAAGTCAATATATCCTGGCGCCTGCTATACATACGCATGGATAATCCTAATATTGGCCATAAAAGCCCAGTATAAATTAGATTTTCCCATGAAAAAATTCAAATAAAAATCATTTGTTCTAGCAGTCACATGAAAGAAAAGAAAGAAAAGAAAGAAACAAAAAAACTGGGTGGTATAGTTTAATAACACTGCAACATAGGCGCCAGTTGTTTAATAGTCTTTGTTATAGTTTTTAAAAGTAACTATTAAATGTAAAAGGGGCTTTAATGTCAGGCAATATTTTAGAAAGAGACAGAGAGAGAGAGAGAGGGAGAGAGAAAGAAATAAAACTAAAACCAAAACTAATAAGGAAAAATAATTGTTGAAATTTATTGGGATCTTAAAAATATTACGTTTTTATAAATAATTTAATTGTCTAATAAAATTTTAATAGTAATAATGGCGCCGGTTGCCAGCAATTTTGGGTTTAATGGCTTTTAATATAAATTAGATTTTGACAAATTCTTTGTCTTCTCTTCTCCTCGGTAATTAGAAATAAAATTGGATTTGTTTGGTGGTTGAACATAAAAACGAAGAGATAAGATAAATGGAAATGAATAAATTATCACAAGGATCTGGGGGGTTCTAGTGATTATAATAACAATGGCATAATAGTTCTGTTTAATAAGATTAATTATTTATGAATTATAAGACTGTTAAGGCTTCATTAAAAATTTTTCAATAAAAATGTCTGCTTCTTAAGTCTTTAGTTTTTAATGCTACATGAGGTGTAAAAGAGCTTTAGGGAAATTTAAAAAGAAAAGTAATTCGTATACATAGATAAATTTAAGAGCTTAGTTTCACGGGTAACTTCCCCTTGCTGCCTTTATTCATGTCACAACTAATGCAATTATCAGTACACTCTGTAGCTTGTGTCCACTGCTTGCTAGCCTATAGGGAGATTAACTCGGAATAATCTGCACTTGCAAACGATGTAAACGAGATAAGGTATGAAGGCTGGCATGTGTTGGCTCAACTGGAGCAATCAGGGATCATTGTAAGCTTTCGTTTGTAGTGTAAGCAACAGTCTACTAGTTAGTTTGTTGGCTTTTTAGGCTTGAGACCATGCTTCAAATCCAAAATGAATTATGCAGAAATATTTCTTCGGTGATAGTTTGTTTCGGTAAATTGTTTATTACTCCTACAAGCCATACATACAATGCAGGCCTAACTTTACTAAATGCTTCGTTGCCTCCTCCTCGAATGTTGGTCCTCTTCGAATAGTATATATTGTTGTCGAGGTCTGCTATCATGCTCTCAAATAAACTTTGCCTAGACCAGTTGACATTTTCAGTTAACATAACCTCATTTAAGTGCCTATTTATTAAGCATGAGGCTTGACGGTAAATTTCAAGTGAGGCATAATTATTATTATTATTCTCACGAAATTACTTAACTTTGATACCCTCTTTCCCAAAACCATTTAGTACCACTAGTTAATTGCCTTCAGTCTTTAATTCATATATAAAAGATGATTTTCTATTTACCATTTAAAGAGAGCTGTTTATCTCTCTGTCTGTCTGTCATAGCTGCATGACAAATTATAAATACTAACAACTGGTCTAATCCGAATCTGTCGTTCAATCGATGACGTTTATTTTTTTGTTTCCTTTAGAATCATCCAATTTGTTATGCTAACTTGTGTGTGTGACGAAAAAAAAAGACCTCCGCCACTGTATAGAAAAACCTAGGCTCTTTTACTGAAATTATGGCCTTGAATAATGGCAAACTATAAATACGTCGGAGAAAAAAATCTATATGATGGTTAATACGCTTTGGCAATTTTAATTGAAAAATATTAAATGGTTTTAATTTTAAAATGCATAGAAGCTTAACCAAATTTCATTTTATTTTTTATTATCAAAAAACAAAAAAAAAAGTTTCATTTTCTTTTGAAAATATTGTTTATGGAAGTGTTTTTGTGTTTTGGTTAAAGTTTTAATTTTTTTGTAATTTTTTTGTAATTTTTTTTTTTTTGTATTAAGTTTGTGTCTTAAGTCTTTTAATTTTACTATAAAAATTTAACCTATTAAACCAAAATCCTTTTAATTTTCCACTTAAACCAACAGTTCAGTTCATTTTCTAAACAATAAAAATTACCTTCTGATGTTTGTAACTGAAGTCTTTTGTTTTGGGTTTTTTCGCGTAATTTGTTACACTGCTACACCAGATACCCCTATTGCACTACATTCAAGTTCAAAAAACAAAAAAAAAAATTAAATTTAACACAACACGAGTGCAAGACAAAAAAAAAAATCAATTTTCTGTAATTTTTTTTTCTTCTGCACCAACAGAATCCCTATTTCTGTTGTGGTTTTCATTGTTGTTGTTGTTGTTTTAATTTTATTATTTTTATTTATTGAAAAAAGTAACATTAAATTTAATTACTTTTTTTCATTTTCACACCATACCTCCTCTACATGTATACATACATACATACATGTATGCAATGCATTGCAATACAATAGCAAAGGAATAATAAAATAACACTTTACACCATAAAGTTAAACCTGTGGCTGTTGTAAATCTAAATTACTTACAGAGCAACTAAAAAAAAAGAAAAAAAATACAAAACCAAAAAAGACAAAAACAATAACAAAACTAAAACAACAAAAGCAAAAAATAGTGTTGAATGTTAAAGAAATGTAAATCATTTCGTTATGCTCTATGCTTTATCTAAATATGCCAGTACACTATACAGAAACACTAACAACAACAATAACAACTAACAAAAATAACAACCATATTAAAATAAGTAAACAGCGAAATGCGCCCTCTAACCCTACATAAATTGTTTTCCATAACCATTCAAGATTTAGAGAGTCCTCTACACTTCTCTTCTTTTCTTATTCCGTTTATTTTTTCTTCGGCTGCTGCTGTTGCAAAAGTGCAAATAAAATTTTAAGTACAGAAGACAAAATAAAAAAAGAGTAATTTTGAGCGAAATAGTGAAGTAGTGTTGCTGCCGTTTGTTTTTTTATTTTTTTTATTTGATTCACTATAGTGTTACAGGCAAGTGGAATGCCAATGCCATGGTTCAATTTGAAAAGTGTTGAGCACATGTTACGCTACAGAAGGATGTTCTAGAATTTAAAATAGATTCGATAGCTTGCTTGCTACACACTTACCATTCTCAATTCGGAAGCATATAAGACATATCTAAGCAGATCCGACTCTCGGAAGTCAAACTAAAAGAGCTCAGATTTTCATTTAAAATCCCTTACTCGGGCAACGAGACTGTGCTCTAGTCCTTAACGAACCTATGACGAGATACGAGTTGTCCTTGATTATAGAAGAATTTGATTCATTCAAACATAAATCTCGTTCGTATTGGTTCCTGGATATAAAAATTACCCGGGAATGCTGATGAACCGATCAGAGAGTATGTACTTTCCAAAGTCACCATAGTATAGTAGTTAGTGTGTTGGCTTATTAGACTAATTTCCATCGTTGAGGCCTATTTCTAAATGACAAACAAATAATCCACATGAAATCCAAGACTATCGAATGTATACTGAAAAATTCATTGTTTGGTATGGACATAGCTTGCTACATAGGATATTCTGCACAAGCTATGGCATGATCCTCTCACGTACATATAGAGCTATATCCTTTTGAATTTTGTGTTCTAAGGCTTTTGTTTATGTGGTAAAGTTTTAATTTTGCAAAGTTTGCAACACAAATTGCCCTTAAGTACAGCCTTCAATCGTGTCCTATTTCCTTGTTCCTTTTGTTTGATAATGATGAGATGACTATGACTTCTAAATTTAAACGAGTGTGAATTGATGATTTTTTTTTCCTTCAAGATCCTTTTTCTCATAATTTTGTTACAAAACAAAACAAAAAAAAAAAAAATAAAAAAAATTAATAAAAACGGCTCTCATATGCTTATGAGTTTAAAGGTTTGTTGTCTAACAAAAGGCAAGTGAAACAGAAACAAAAAAACAGAAAAAAAAACGAAAAGAGGAGCTTCTTGAAGGCAGTAGTAAAGTTACTGCTGCTTTTGCACAATTTACCACACAGAAAAGCAGCTTAAAGCGAAAATCTAAAATCTATAAAACTATCCTTTGCCAAAAGGCAGACTAGTTGACTTACTGGCAGACTGACAGTCGTCTGTCTAGGTGTTTCGGTAACTGTCTAGTGTTTTTTTCTTTTTTTGGGTTTTTTTTTCTATTTTATTGTTGCTGCTATTGTTGCTGCTTGCTGTTGTTGCTGTTTCGTTTTGTTTTGAAGATGTAAATGATTTGCTGATCGTTTTAGACACTCCATCAATTCGTGATTTTTATGAGCACAATGTCGTTGCAAAAATGCTATGTTTTCTTTTGTTTTTTCCTCAGCTCAGGCAACTAACTGAGCTTTAAGGTGTCCTTAGCCATGAAAATGTTGATGGCCTTATATTTCTGTTGCTATTGCTGTTGCTGTTGTAGTGTTTTGTTTTGTTTGGCATTATTTAACGCTATTTTAAACCATGCACAACTAAAACCCAGGTTCAAGTTTTTATTTTTATATTTTAACGCTTTTATTTCATTTTATTTCATATTGAAAAAAATAAAAACAAAAACGATAAAGAACAAGAACAAAAAACGAAACTGAATTTATTTCCTTACATTTTTCTTCATCATGAGATTTTTTTCTTCTTTCGAACACACGGCCATGGCTATGGCTATGGCAAGACCTTCTTAAGAGCAAAATATTATTTACCCAGAGATAGTCGGTACTTGGTTAATGTCGTTTTAAAAGTTCTTCTTCGCCTGACTCTGTGTGGATGGCTGAACGACTGACTGACTTCATTTGCCTTTTAGCCATATTTGAAGCAGCTACTGAAGTAGCTACTTTAAATGTTTGGCTTTTCAAATAGTTCTCGAAATCTAAGGAAAACAACACTGCGCACAGAGTAGTAATAAAGCAAAAAGGAGAGATTTTCTTCGTCTTCTTTTTTGTGTTTTTATTTTGGCTTTTTTTTTGCCATTAAAACATGTCAAGTTGTTGGCTGTAGACACCATTAGAATCTTTAAGTACACTTTTAGCAAGTGTTTCTTCTGTTAGGTTACTCATCATCATCATCGTCATCATCATCGCCATCATCATCTGCATCACACATCACCTGTTGCTGCCACACAGTCTCCTTGTGTAGATTTTCAAAATCGTATTTTCACACAGTTACAGTTTTTTGTAGCATAGTCAGCTTGTCCGGCCAACCAACCAAGCAACAGCCATTGAGCCAGCCAGACAGTCGGTTCTGGTTGATTAGTAGGGCATCTGTGTGATTGAATTTTAAGTTTCTTTTTAAGGCAGCCAGAAAGATTGACAACCTTTTTAGTGCTGCTTTTATGTAAATTAGTTCAACTTTATGCTTATCATTGCCTTACAAACTAAACAGAAAAACAGCAACAGAGAAAATCGAAATATGATTCACCAAAACGACTGACTGACTCTGCACGAGAAAATTTCATGGAATGTGGAAAATTATTAAAAATAATAAATACGGAGTACGAGAGTACACCACATAATTATTAACATAAATAAAAGCAATTTCTAGTCTTTAGTTTAAAAAATAGCAACCGCGAAAACAGAACAATAAAGTAGAAGAAGAAGAAAAAGAAAAAACAAACTTATTTCATGGTTTAAATCACCATACTTTGCCCAGATGTACTTAGTTGTTCGCAAAAAAGTGAAACAGATTTTTGAAAAATCTTTGAAAATTGATTGGAAAATAAGGAGCTGGTTGATTGGTTGCTTTAGAATTTCATAGTCATAAGCAGTGTGACATATTTTGTTTAAAAAAAAAACTACGTTTACTATGGGTATTTTAAAATGCTTAACTTATTACTTGTTGCGGACACACAGCACATCAGCCAGCTAATATCAATCACAGTCATCAATTTGGGAAGAATTTTTCCACTTCAACTGGCTTAAAGGATTTTTCATTTTAAATTAAGAAAATAACCTTTATTATCTGTCAAAATATACGAGTATTTCAAATTAATTTTAATTTCAATTGAATTTTTTCCCGAATAAGAAATATGTACTTAAGAAAATTTGCTTTTAAAATAACGAATAAAAATAACCACCCTAAAAACAAAAGACTTAAGCAACAAACTTTCCTAAATTCATAAATTTAAAAACACAAAACAAAAGAAAAACAAAGAATACATACATACGTACATACATAATTGGGCATTACAACCTTTCAGTCAAGCTTACGGCCTAGCTTCTCACACCACTCATGTTGTGTGCGTTAATTTTATACATGACTTGCGGGACCTACAGTTTAAAGTCGACTCCGAACGACAGAATTTTGATAAGCTTTTCATGGCAATTTTATTTACTCTCAGAGTTTTTGCCAGACATCTGCTGAGAGGAAGTCGCCAAAGAAAAAATTTTTTTTTTCATATTTCGCGTTGATGTCTGACCTGAGATTCGAACCCGGGCTTTACGTCTAATAAGCCAATACACTACCTACTAGACTACGGCGAAAAACAAAGAATACATGACCTATATAACGGCATTTCTAGTATTGCGTAGAGAGTGGAAAAACGAATGATGAATATATGACCTATCTTTTGCATCTTCAATTTTGTGTCTTCAATAATGCAACTGAATAATGCAACTTACTTATTACTTACTCAGTTGATAAGAAAACGGTTCGCATTCGAACAGGAATTCTTACGGTACACAGTTTCGTTGATAGGCTCGGTCTACCCCAGTAGGATTACTGCATAAAGTGCCATAATGTGAAGGAAACGAATGTGCCACTACCACACATTGCTCTACATCAACTAAAATCATATTTGCTCCTCTCTGACACTTTATTGAAGAAAAGGGCTGAGCTAAAGGCAATAATACATTGTAGAGTTAAATCCTGACCCGTAGTCGCCGTAGTCTAGTAGGTAGTGTGTTCTCTTATTAGACTTAAAAGCCCGGGTTCGAGCCCCAGGCCAGACATCAAAACGAAAAATGAAAAATATTTCTTCGGCGACTTCCTCTCAGCAGATTTCTGGCAAAAACTCTGAAACTAAATAAATCTTCCATGAAAAAGTTTCTCAAAATCTGTCGTTCGGAGTCGACGTGAAACCGTAGGTCCTGTCACTCACGTATAAAATTAAGTACACAGCATGAGTGGTGTGAGAAGCTAGGCCGTAATCCTGACTGAAGGGTTGTGATGGCCAATTATGTTTGTATGTATATCCTGGCCCAGCCTGGACTATGGTTACGCTACAATAGGCAAAGTCTGGTTGACGTCAAGGCCTCTTAACTGCGACAAGAGATCTGACTTTGAGATTCCAATAGTAAATTCCCATAATAGCGACAATTTTTAATACGTTCTGCTTGATGTTAGGTTTGCTAGTTGATTTGGAATTCCCTTACACGACTTTTGGAAGAGCAGCTATGTATCTCAAGAACAAGAGAACGTCCATCTCCTGTGATGATGTTGCTCTGCTATTTGATTGTAGTGTGATACTATCTAATTAGTGAGATTATTTCCTATGGATCCAATCTGGTTGAAGATCTTGGCTAATGATTCTGATGTCTTTCATAAGTCCGTCACGTACTCTAACCAACATGACCTGGTTATATGTCTACATGTATGTCGTTTTCAGATTTTTATAAAACACAACTAATGAATTTTGATTTTTCCATTACGAATCTGATGTAAACTTCTAGCTGTCTCTGCCTCTGTCGGCAAACTCCAAAATCCGTTCATTTTTAGAAATTACAATCTTAGTTAATTATTGCCTTCCATCCTACTACTTACATGCGCTAAGGGCATGAAGGTTCCGCATACATAAAAGGACACATAGTATATGTTCTATTATCGTGTGAAAATTTTTCGACGATGAGCTGCTATATTCGAGTCATAAAAATAAATTTTCAATTTTGCGCTTTGCAAAAACCACCAGCATATGTTGTGACAGGAATTTTAGTATTACTATGAAACAAAAACAAAACAGAAAAAGAAGTTTGTTTCTTAAGTCTATTGTTTTGATTTTTCTAATAACCGTTTACTTTGCATTTTTCTTAATGTTTATCTTGTTGTTGTTTGTTTGTTTGTTGGTTTGTTTGTTTGTGTCTTTTATCCGGTAGTAAAAGAAAATGTAATAAAATGTAAAGGCCGTCATACCTTAAAAATTAAACAAAGTTTCTTTCGATTCTTTTAATAACAACAACTTTTATGATTTTGCAGCATATTGCCGCTTTTTATTACAAAATTTCAGCATGAAATCAATTTTCTATAGTTTGTTTTTGTTTTTTTTTTGCTGTTGTTGTTGTTGTTTTCTTCTTCTTGGTAAAATTCTTTTAATTTGTTTTGGGATATTTTTTGGGTATATTTTTTCCATTTTTTGTTTTTCCTTCTTTTTTGCTTCATGCCGAACTGACCAACATAATAAATAATCGACTGTCACTCATAATGTCAATATTGCTGCCAACATTTTTGTTATCTTTGGCTAACAAAACAAAAAAAAAAAAAAGGACAAGAAAAGAAAAAAAAAGTTTTTCGACCATAAATACAAACACAATGTACATACATACATATGTATGTATGCATGCATGTATGTTTCGTGGAGGACATGGGAAAAACTCTAGAAGTTGCAAACAAACGTTATTTTCTGAAGTACATACTTCTAGCCTATGAACATGAGTATGGTGATGCCGTGTGGCTGATGATGACGATCATATTGATGATGATACCGTATGGTTCAAAGTAAACAATTGCAACACACTTACACATACACATACATAACTGTCCATCTTACATAGCCACACACACACACGAAAACTTATATTTAAGTTCAGATAGCATTTAAGAATGATCAAAAGATTCATTTACGTAATACATGTGCATGCATGTGTTTGTATGCGCACAATGGCTTTGCAATTCAATTGCCTTTTTGCCTTCTTGCGTTCAGCCTAACAGTTTACTAGAAACGCAGAAGCTAGGCTTTTATACAAACATATGTACATATGTATGCCTTGGACTACTGTTAAGTCTGTTCTTCTCTTATGGTTACTTTGACATTTTACAGATCAATTCATGATAATCGTTGGACCACCGCAATGTAATGTATACGTTGCTACGAATGAACAACAACAACAACAACAACAACAACAACAATAACAATGAAAATAGTACAAAAGCCACACTCTGTTTTTTGCTAGAAAATATCACACACACATTGAACAAAAAAAGTAAAAAAAAAAATGAATTTAAAAAAGAAAAATAGAAATATTCAATGATACATTGTTGTTATTATTGCTTCGGATATTGTTATTATTGTTAATCTTTTACACTGTAAAAGTTTCTGGTTAAACTTTCTGCCTAATGGGTGGTGGTCGTTTTGCAAAACAAGACGACAAGGCAAGGCAGGAGCGTAATGGTTGTAAGAGTGGTTTTAACACACTGGGTCTATGACTCCCTTGACAAAACGTTTTGAAACATTGTGTTACCCATGTTAACTATTACACTTAGTTCGTCAAGAAATTAAATCTGCTGCTTCAATGGAAGCGTTAGCAAATCCATATGAATGTAAAATAGCCTGTATATTCTATGCCTGAGTAGTATATGCTCGATGGTCAAGTGTTCAGTTTCCTGGCATTGAAGGCATTAGAGCTTATCGTTTTCTTCTAGAACAAAAACTTAGCACATCAAACAACTGCACCCTCTGCTTCAATAGAAGTGTTAGTATATCCTTATGTATGTAGTAGTCTGTGTCTCTACTGCTACTGCATTTATCGGTTGTTTATAAAGCGCTCCATCATCTCTTTATACTCACTGCTCCATCTGCAGTTAATAGAATTGTATAGCATCAGCCTGTGAAAGTTTCTTGCAGTCATAGCGATCTCTAAGGGTCCCCGCAAGTGTACGATTACAGAATAAAATTAGTTCTCATAGCCTCCCGGCTGAGAAAGTTGTACAAAAGTTTTGATTATACGATTCTTTCTTCCATCGCTTCAAGTATTGTGTAGGATTCCGTCTAAAGTTTAGAGCGACTTTGGTTAAGAGACTTGTTCTTGAAAATCATAAATTTTTCCATCGAACTGGTCTTTCTCAATCAGCTTATCCAGTCGTGGCCATATACATTGCAGAGAGAATTCATTCTTCATAATCGTATGCGGAACCTATCTCTACCACTTTGGGTTCTATACATCGTATTGGGTACGCACATGTTGTTTTCTTAATTTCATCAAAATAAACTCCTCAGCCCTATTAATAGCCTGATTACATAAAACAATTGCTATTCTGTTCCTTTAACGTGGGTCATATGGGAGCCATTAGGATACTCTATCCCTCTATTATCGCTGATGTGACTCCTAATGACATTGGCTGCTGACTTAAGAAATCTAATGATATTTCATGTCATGGTTAGATGATCAATAAGGTTTCCAGAATTAAGTTTCAAAGTTTTCCTGCTATATTGTTAGCATGGTAAAGCGGTCCTGCCTGGTAATATGTAGAATTACGAAGCACTTAGTACCACCATCTATGTTTATAAGCCTTAAGTTTTGATTATTTTGCCTCTAGCCTACTTTTTTCACGCCTCTGTTCATCAAACTCAAGAAGATACTGTAATTTTTCTTGAAAATGCAATACATTTTTTTTAATTTTTCTTTGTTTTTTTTTTCTCGATTATTTTCCACACCAAATACCTGGTAAGCAATGCCTTTTTCCGTTTTTTTCTCTTCTACTTTTTTTTGGTGTTAAAATATTAAACACTCTGTCTGTCGTATTAACGTACTCTAAAGTAAGTGAATAAAGTACGTGTAAGTAATCGTCGTTAAGTGATAGTTTTATTTCTATTTTTTCTGTTTCTGCTCCCTCTCTCTCTCTCTCTCTCTGTGTTAAAACCGTGTAAATTACAAGTTATACTTTATCATTGTCATTGCTTTATGGTCAAAAAGGGTCAAACTTTTCAAATATATTTCTTTTCCAACTTAAATGTTAACTAAACGTAAGAAATAAAAGCAATACAAGCAAGAGATATGTTATAAGCTGCTGTTAATAGTAGACTGTGGAGTACACTATATTGTAATGAAAGTTTTGAAAATGAGAAATTTTGTCAAGTTTTATTAGAATATGTATGGCGAGAAGGATAGGAGTTAGAAGAGCCTCTTAATTTCCACTTAAAGTCATTGTATTGTATTCAAAGAGGGGACTTGTAGGTTATCAGATAATAAGTCAGACACCGAACTTGAAAACAAAGGCTAGCACAGTGATCGGTAGATCAATAATGTTATAGCTTCCTAGAGAATTACGGCTTGGACTACCATATTAAAAAGTCTTGACGCTGTAGATCCTACTGTTATTCCGTAATTTTAAGTAGCACTGGAGAACTTCGATATCCCCGTTAAAAGAGAGTTTCATCTGAATGGAGAGACAGTTAATGGTTCTTTCTCAAGTGTAGGGTATTTAAAATCTTTAACATGACCACTGTTTGTTTAGTTTGGTTTGTTTTGTGAAATTTCTCAGTGGCTCAAAAATATCTGGGCATCTATTAAAAGCCTAGCCAAGTTACCTACCAACTATTTGCTGGTTATTTGGGTTACATTTGAAGAAAAATAAGTATGTATTTCACGCATCTTTACAATCTCAAGTATAATGTTATTGTTGTTGTTGTATTTTAACTGTGTGTAATGTTGCATGCACATAGTTGCTCTAAACAAATATTAGCAGTAGTCAACATTTGGCTACTGGTATTTGTAATCATTATTACCAATAACGTCATCATTATCAGGCAAACTCAAACTCAAAACCAAAACCAAACTAAACCACCATCATTGCCACCATCGACCATATACATACTTATATTGTCAACATGAAAAAGTGTTTATTTAACCAACTATTGCGTGTCAAATGTCACAGACATTTTAAGAGAAGAAAAGAGAAGTGAAGTGAAACCCATAATATCTCTTAACAGAACTTGGTTCTTTTGCCTGATGGTACCCTTTTGTTTTTTTTTTTTTGGTAAACTTAAACCGGGCCTGGTTAAATCTACACTGTATTAACCGATAATTAAATAAGTGTAAACGAACGTTTAAGACATAAAACAGAAAACTGTTTTGGTTTTATTTTCTATGGTTTTCAAGTGTTGTTTGGAATATTATTACCAGGTTAATAAGGTGAGAAATTTAAAACACAATTTTATAGCAGTGACATGGAAAAGATGGTCAATATCACTGTAGCTATGGCATGTGAGAAGTAGAAAATTGAAAAAAATATCATAAAAGTGGTTAAGAAAAGTTTTAACTACCAAGTGGCGCTTGGTCCTTAAGTCTTTTGTTTTAATTTCATTTTTTTTTTTAATAATTATGGGTTTAAGGGAAAATAATTTCACTTCATTTTATAATTGGGCTAAGTAGTCGCCGTAGTCGAGTAGGTAGTGTGTTCGCTTATTAGACGTAAAGCCCGGGTTCGAGCACCAGGCCAGACATCAAAAAACGAAATATAAAAAAAATATTTCTTCGGCGACTACCTCTCAGCAGATTTCTGGCAAAAACTCTGAGAGTAAATAAACCTGCCATGAAAAAGTTTCTCAGAATCTGTTTTTCGGAGTCGATGTTAAACTGTAGGTCCCGCCACTCAAGTATAAAAATTAAGGCACACAACATGAGTGGTCTGAGAAGCTAGGCCGTAATCCTGACTGAAAGGTTTTAATTGCCAATTATGTATGTATGTATGCTAAGGAGAACTTATCCTTTCTCGATATTCTCCTATATTTGCTGTCTCGATATTTATTTTAAGACGTTTTTTATTCCCTACGGATTAGTACTTGTGTTTGTTTTTGATCAATTGACCAGGGGATCACACAATGCATACGATTCGCTTTATAAACCAACTATACGCATGTGTGTATATGGTCTTTCTGTTTCTTCTTTCCGTTCCCTTAACTTATTTTCATAGTTCTAACAAAGTACTGGAGCGTGGTTGTGAGGCTTTAGTCAAATCAGTCAAGTTAGCGTTCATTGTTAATGTGGTCTTGTTTGGATGTCAGGGTAAAGCTTCCTAGATGGATTGTTTGAATTTTTAAAATTTGAAATTGAAAATAAAAAAATTTGTATGTCCTCTTCCTTGTTTGAACCGCTCACCGGCTGATGGTTGTGAGGCTTTAGTCAAATCAGTCAAGTTTTTCTAGCTATAGTGGTTAGAGTTCATTGTTAATCTTGTCTTGTCTGGATTTCAGGGTAAGGCTTCCAAGATGGATTGTTTAAATTTTTAAAATTTGAAATCAAAAATCAACAGTTTTTTTCGTCCTCTTCCTTGTTTGAACTGCTCGCTTCGCCCTCTGCAAATATGTCTCAAAGGTATACATACGTTTATGTGTTTAGACCAATGTTTTAGCTTCTGTCCTTCTTTATATCAAATTTTAGTATCCTATGCTATGTGTAGATTTCTTATGTCAAGTTTGTTTCTTAAGTCTTTTGTTTATTTACTATTAAATTATTTTTACAATAAAAGTTTATGTTCTAAGTGTTTCTATAGTTTCTATGGCTACTATTTAGAAGTAGGGCTTTTGTTATTTAAGAGCATGGCAAATTCAACTCATTATTTCGGTATCAATTTTATCGAACCATTTCATAACTTAATGTCCATGGATGCCAAAAGAAGCATTGTAGCATTACTTAAAAGACAGTCTTAAGACTTTAAAATATACATATTTTGAATATTTTTCAGATTTCTTATGGCCTAAGCCTGTAAGTTTGTTTCTTAAGTCTTTTGTTTATTTACCAGCAAATGTTATGTTTACAATAAAAGTTTATTTCTTAAGTCTTTTGTTTTCTAAAGCTAGGTTAGAAAAAAACAATTTAGGTTATCATATACCCAAGTTGTTTAGGTGTTTTTAATTAATTTTATTCATACATTTGCCAATAAAGCAAACGTTTGTAAAACAAATATGTATGAATGAATGAATTCGCTCATTAGCATTTACTTGTAGTTACTAGTCATTGTGATGTCAGCCATTAAAATTAGCCAAGAAAGTTTTCTTGTTTTTCTTTCTCTTTATTTAGTTTCCTTGTTTGCAATTAAAAAAAGTTTTCTTTAAAATCAAATTTAACAGTTTCGTTGTATTTGCGTCAACACTTGAATTCAAATTCATTTGAAAAAAGCAAATACGCACTGTTTTCCTTGTTTCAAATGCCATTTAAAATTATTTTTATTTTCAATTCGATTTTTTTTTTTAATGTTTCTTGCCATGAATTTCATTTTGAATACAAATGCACAACGATTTGTAGTGTTTAAACGACGCCATTTTCCTTACAATTGGCAATATTTCCATTTCATTTTTTATTTGTATTTTTGTGTGTGTTTATTTTGCAATGGTGGGTATAAAACTAATAAAATCTTGCTTTAATGGAAAAATAAAGCATCCACTACAACAGGCTTTACTTTAAGATGTGTGTGTGTGTGTTTGAGAGATACTGAAGCTACTCATCTTATTTTGTTTTCTTTTTTTATTATTTTTGCATTATGTTAACATTTGTTTAGATTTCAAGCCACCTGTTGTTGTTCATCTCTATGCGCTTAAGCTTTAAAAGACAAAATTGAAAATGAGTTTTGCGACAAATAATTTCAAATCATTAACAGCTTTAAGATAAGCTAGCCAGCTAGCCAGCCAGCCATTTAGCCAGCTAGCCATCTACAATATAATGGTAATGGCTGTTAAGCCTAAGCTGTTGAAGGTGGTTGGTTATTTGTGTGTTCACACAAATACGAAAAAGAAAAATGTGTTTCTATGAAATAAAATTAATTTATTAAGAGTTGCCAAACGCTTTAATGGTTAATGTAAATCTTATTGGGCGTGTGTGGTATTGGTTATTGTCTCCAAAAGCCTTAAGGCTTAAAAAGGCCTTTTTCTTGTTTCAGTTTCAGTTGTTTTCCTTTTTTTTATTATTTCTTTTTGAATAGAAAACCGGTCACAATTTTTAAATATATATGTTTTGTTTTTGTAGCCATTACTTTGGTTTAAATTTTGAATTAAAAAGAAAACCCAGAATGGCGTTTGTTTGCGAAAAATACAGGGTTTTGAGGAGAATGTTGACAGATAGATGGGAAAATGCAAAAAAAAAAATTGCCACTATTGGGAGATGAACTAAGTTCTTTTGCACTGAAGTCAACTAATATGTTTACAAATTTAATGATTTCTGGTTTTATTATGTCTACATATATACATACATAATTGGCCATTACAACCCTTCAGTCAGGATTACGGCCTAGCTTCTCACACACCACTCACGTTGTGTGCTTTAATTTTATACTTGAGTGGCGGAACCTACAGTTTAACGTCGACTCAGATTTTTGAGAAACTTTTTCATGACAGGTTTATTTACTGGCAAAAACTCTGAGAGGAGGTCGCCGATGGAATATTTTTTTTTCCATATTTCGTTTTGATTTTTGACCTGGGATACAAACCCGGGCTTTGCGTCTAATAAGTCAACACACTACCTACTAGACTTATTATGTCTACAATGACTTTTATTACATGGAGGTATAGTGAGCTCTGAAATCGATTGTTCACTGTTCTATGCACTCTATGATGCCTTCAGTTCGAATTATTCTTGCTGTTGTTATTACATTCAGAAGGTTGTTCAACAGCCGGTAGCTGATCTAGTCTGGAATGAAAAACTGCATGATCACCTCTACAACAGATGACATCCATTTACTACTGTTACCTAACCTTTCAATTGCTTACCCAAATGAAATGGCCTGTTGTTGTATTTTAACTAGTAATTATCGACAAATCTATTTCAAAATAATGTAGTGAACATCTGATTCAAGTTGCTTTTGCTCAAGTTCATTGGATTTGGGCAGAAGGTTAAAAAGGCATCATATCCAAAATTACCAGTGTTTCCCTTACTCCTACTCTTCCAGTTTTACGTACTCACTTAAGCTTCTCTATATGATGTATTTCCTTTCGACAGTGCAACAGCATATTAATCGGGCTTTAGTGCCAGCTTGCCATCATGTGGCTTATTGGATATATGTATATACAACAGCATATTAATCTGCCTCTAGCGCCAGCTTGCCATCATGTGGCTTATTGGACATACAACATTTCTTTTTTTGGTCATTGTGAGACGTTTTTATTCAATTGAGTCTTAATATCTCCTTCATATCCTGTATATTTGCTATACAATTTTTTATATTCCAATAAAATAGCCACAGTTTTTTTTTTACTATTTTAAAGCCATACTGTTATCGTATTTTGATTTCAATACATGCACGTATAATTCATCGCATCTAATAGAAGAGTGGCTGGTTAATGCCATTTTTATATTGCTTTAGTTGAACGTATAATTTGATAAAATTTATATAAAATTTGCACAAAAAAAAA
Organism: Sarcophaga rosellei; assembly: GCA_930367235.1. NCBI lineage: Eukaryota > Metazoa > Arthropoda > Insecta > Diptera > Sarcophagidae > Sarcophaga > Sarcophaga rosellei. The sequence goes on along the minus strand of OV884020.1, from coordinate 3,552,244 downwards.
TTAAAAGAAAAATAAAAAAGTATTGTGATTGGTTGAAACCGACATATGGTACACCATACTAAAATTGATTTCCTATTATGAGAATAAGCTAAAAGGGAAAGTTTTTGCTTGAAAATACCTGTGGCTGAATGGCTATATGTATCTCCCAACTTTGTTTAGTGATTGAGCGACTTACATAAAGTTCATTCAAATCATAGTGAAGGCATTCCTGCAGAATTACAATTTCAAGGCATCAAAATGCCTTTTAAATGCAGCCAGTAAAAGCTGACAGATGTTGGTCCATATATAGTAGACTCATTGGTCCTTACTGGCGCTTCACGCCAAGAATGGCACACTGGCTTTACACCAGTAAAATTGAATCTCTTCTAACTTCTGCTTGAGTAATGTGATGGACATCGATGGGTACGAAATGGAACATTAGGAATAAATGGTGTGATGAGAACATCACGCAACAGAGCACTAGAAACATAATCTTCATCTAATCGATAGAAATATGGGTGTGATATGAACCATGTTTTGTAAAGTATCGAATACTGAATGGGTGATAACTGAATGGATACTCGCTCTCGGCAGCAACTAATTGCATCACTTTAATGACAGATCGAATTACTGGGTCAATCGAAACCATTGCACAGATTCTCATGGGAATTTGTTGCAACACAAGTGGGGATGAGTCGTACTGGGGGCCTCAATATTGATGATACAGAAATCATGTATGACTTCTGTGCATCAATCAGCGAACTAATGCACCGCAAACAGATGCACCGCAAACTGATGCCATTTGCAATGTTGTGTATTTAAGTGTAGCGTACATGAATTAATTTTTTATTTTTTTTTTTATTTAAATATTTAATATGCCATTAATGTTATAGGTGATGATTACTGGTTTTGTTTTTTCTTCGTTTGTTTTTTCTTCTTGTTCATCGTTTGATTAAAGCTCTCAATACTTGTATGCATTTGCTAACGGATGAATTTAAAAATCATTACTTTAATAAGCTTTAGTTTATTTGTTTTTATTTCTATTTTGTCAATGAGTGTGTGTAAGTGTGTGTCTGTGTAGAGAGAAGAAGTTAACTGGCCAATAAACTTGCAGTTTCATTTGAAAAACAGCCTCTAATATTGGAATATTAGTTAGAAAGCAGAAAACTAGAAAACTAAACTAGAAAATGAATGAATAAATGGTGGTTTAGCAAAGCAAACTAAGCGCAAATATTTCACAGATTTTATACGTGCCCAGTTAAAATGCTGGTGATCATTTTCAAAAACGCTTACTCTTAGTCCGTGTATCATATTAATTTGTTTTGTTGCTTTTTTTCTTTCATTTGGCTTTTAATGTGTATTTGTTGTTAGTTAAGTTAACTGTGTTTAATATGATTTTCACTGTATTGTGCTCGTTTTATTATTAGCTTTGCTTTGGTTTGCTTTGCGCAAAGTAGGGGCGTTAATTTTTGTTTTTTTTTTGCTTAGACTTGTTTTGCATGACTTTTTTTTCTCGTCTTTTTTTGTTGTGTTTGTGGACGTGTGGTTAATCCTCTAACAGCAATAATAACGCTTAATGCCTATCGTAATGTAGTTTTTCATAGCGTAACATTTTCAATCTACATGATGATGATGATGCTGGTGATGATGATGTTGATGATGCTCATAATATTGCTGTCATTTGCAAGTGGCTTTTCCTTTACTTTGGCCAGTTGAAATATGAAATATTCGTGTGTGTCTTAAGTCTTTTGTTTTATATTTAATTATAATGTGTAATGCTTTGCTTTTGATTTGCATTTTGCATTGCATTTGAATTTAATAAACAATGCCACAAAATTTGCAAATAAAGTTTGTGTCTTAAGTCTTTTGATTTTAAGCAATTATTTCCAGAGCAGCAAGACCTAGTTAAGTTTAACTATATTAAAGAATTTTATGTTTGTTTTGTGTTTGTAAATAAGACAAAAATTTGATTTTTACTTGCTTGTAGCGGGTCTGTGGATTACAAAAAAAAATCTCCGTTAATTTGCTCATGAAGCAAAGCTCTTCTCTACTCTTTCCTACTTTACAATACTAAATTATAAAGTAATTGTTTTATTTTGGGCTGTAACTAAATATAGGCATTAACTAAATGTCAACAATTAAATTTAATACCGTTTAATGTTTAACAATTGATTCGTTTCTAACCAGCGGTTAATGTAAACGTTTAATTTAAAAAAATCTTTAACGATGCCATGTTTAGTGTGGGTAATTAATTAACAAAAGCTGTTAAAGAGAATAAACTGTTTGGTTTGTTTGTTTGTTTGTTTGTTTGTTATTTTCTTCATTCTGCAATAGATAAATAAAGTAAATTTGTAGTTTTCTGTTAATTTTTTGTTTTTTTGGCACATTTAAAACAATATCATAAAAAAATCTATGATTGTTTTTTAAAGACACCAGTTAATGGCATTTTAAAAGCGTTTGATTTAAAACTGTAAAATCTTACGTTCAACAACAACAACAGGAACAACAACAAAACAAAATGAATTAACAGTTGTTTTTAATATCTGTTTTGGTTTTATTTAACAAGGATGTGTAAGTCAACAGTAATGTACCGTTGAAAACAATGAACATTATAATGTTTACGTCGTCATATTGTTTCCTAACGTTTAACAAATGTAATGAGTTGTTAAAATTATTTCGACATTCCACAGATGTTTGGCAGGCATACTCTGTGAAGCAATCCAAAGTTTAGTACATTGTTTATGAATGGAATTTTTTTTCAATTAATTCTATTGGTCTTTATTTTTTATTATATAAAAAGGAGAGAATAGTATCTAAACTATCTATCTATTAGGAAAATAGAAGACCAAAGACTTTAAAGCCTCATACTTAACTTTAAGTAATTCCAAGCTTACTTTCTACAGCAAGGTTCTATTTCGTACAAACTTCCTTAGTCTACTCTTCTGAGATTAGAATAATAAGTTCCCTAAAATATTATTTCAGGCCCATGAAACTTGGACAATGATATATATAAAGCTTTCTCTCTTATCGATGTCAGTTTCAACACAGTTCCAGGGTTAGGTTAGCTTAGGTTTGGTTAGAGTGGTAGCTTTGATACCAAAAGCTTACTTGAGATGAACGCAGTCATTGTACTGACCAAGTTCCTCCAAACCAGGGAAGATGTTAGTCAGCGCAAGGGCTGCAGTTCTAGGTTAGCCTGTAAGCCAAATTGCCCAGTGAGTACGACCATTAGTGTACTCAAGTCACTTGAACTCATGGTTTTCCTTTCATCAGCATCGCCTTAGGGTATCTTTCTAATTCTTTTTACCATGCCTTTGTTCCACAATAGTCCATGTGAAGTTTCCACCCACTTCTTTGCCTTAATCTTTAATATACTCTATTAGCCAGAATATTCGTTGTTCCATTTACAATCGATCACTAGTAATTTACTAATTTTAAATTCTCTTCTTATATTTCAGAATTATCGTTGATTTCGTATTGACTATCAGTGAAATGTTTTCAGTCTCAGTATATCAAACTATTACCAGTCGAGATCATACCATCACTTCAAGAACCGCATTCTTGTCTAGTAGCTTAAGACGATCCAGTCCCATGCTATATTCTTGTAGTAACTAGTCTCCATGGATATCACTGACATGGTTCCGTTCCGATTTGGTATCACTGTGCAATTGGTTGTGATTTTGCCGGATGATTCCGTGCAAAGTGAGTATTGAGCCAGTATCCCAATTATAGTCTGGTGATACGATTTATGGCTTACCATCTATCATGGCTATCTTTCGTAGTGGTGATGTTAATTGGCCGCAGAGGGTACAAGATTTGACTTCGTGAGACTTATTTTATGAGAGTTTCTTAAGAGCTTTTGGGACACCAACATAACCCATGTCATCGATCAAATGTAATATGATTTATGCACTACAGTCACCAGAGAAATAGTGCCAGATTATTCAAGATTATTCAATAAAAATGCTGTGAATTCAACAACGAAAAAAATTGAAATTTTTTCAACAAGGATTAAGCACCAAGGATACGCATTATAAATTTCCAGGGAGCTGAGTAAGGTGAGTAAAGCATTTTGTTTTAATTAGTTCAGTATTTAAGTATCTTCCCTCAGTCTTTTATTTGTCTCCATGTTGATCACTTCATTACCACTACTGTGCTTGAAATATTAAAAGAAAATCACTGACTGGAGATGAACGAAGAAAGACTTAAGAAAGAAACTTGAAAATTTTAAACTCCATAAAAACAATTGTTTTATGAATATTTACGAAGATTAATATTTCATATTAATATATATGGAAAAACAATTTTCACTTATAAACATCTCTTTAAAATTAATTATCAATCGCAAATGAATTATTTCAATAAATTATTCGCTTTTTGTGGAAATTTGCATGTTAAATATGCGAGGCCACTCCCAAAAAGTATGCAGTTATCAAATTAAAGACTGTAGCTTCTCAGTTTCAGGCGAAACAATATTAAAGTTGAGCTAGGTTTTTCTCTAGGGACGTGTCTTTCTTCGGTTAGGACTATAAATTGTTGGTTGGTAGAGCCAAAATGAAGCTGTGTGAGCAACCAATTCCAATGAAATATCCGCACCAGAAACGTTGAAGAAAATTCCCAAAATAGTAATTGATAGTCATACCAGAAGGTGCAGGATTCAGAAGAAATGAAGTGAAGTACACCCATGATCTTCAATTTTATTACGCTTTACTAAGCATTTCAGCTGAAGTCTCACCAGTGAGTGGCAAATGTCTTCCAATGCCAGAATGAAACTGGCTTTTCTCTGTAAGCGAGAGATTTCATGCATCTTCGAAAGAAATAGTTTACTGGAGTTAACTCATCTTCGGAGCAATTGATAGACCATAAATTGCTTCTGTCAGATCTGGCTGGAGTGCCTATTTGTCTCATCTTTGGTTACCGAACATTTTTTCTTAACGAGCCATGCTCAGCGCTTAGGCACAGAAGATGAAAATTAAGAGAGAAGAGTATAGGACATCTTCTATATCAGTATCCTGTTCTCGCTATAAGCTGTCTTAGAAAAAAAATTGAGGATGTCAGATATAAAACTGAAGTCTATTTTCAGTTTCACGAAACTCAACGGAGCGCCTAAACTATCTTGCCTAATTTTGCTCCTGCCCTCGTATTTACCATCATCTTTTAATTGTAATTTGAGACCAATAACAAGTGAAAATCTTGGCTTAACCAGATATTTCGATTTTTTTGCAAACAAATTTACCATTTTTGTTCTCTTCATAGATTTCTTTTCACTGTGTGTTGTTGCTTACAATTTATAAATTATCGCCATACAACGCCTTTCAATATTAAAAGTTGAGGATTTTAATTTTACATATTTTATGTTACGTTTACTTAGTTTTTATTTTTGTTTTGCTGGGAATCTTTTTTTTTTGTTTTTTAGTCGTTAGTTGTTTTTGTTTCTGGTTTTGTTATAATATTTTGCAACTAAAACCAGATTTCTATTGCTGTATCTAATAGGGGCTGACTTCGTCTTCATCTACTCATCAGCCAATCAGTTTTATGCAACGTTTGCTTTGCTTTGGTTTTCTTTGTTTTTATTTTCTACGTTTTTTATAAAAATTGCAAAAGTTGTATCACAAAAAAATATAAAAACTGCCATCATTATAAGTGAACATGGCGTAGAAACAAAAAACCGATTTGATTTGCTTGCTGCTGCGAAGTAAAAAAAAATAGAAAAAATCGAAGGAAAATAATTAGTAAAATTGAATACTCATAAAAGCCATGCCACCACCATTATGCACCGGCTAAAACATTTGTACTCGAAAACAAATAATAAAGCTTAGATGGTTTTTATTTTTATTGTACACACATATTTATCTTGCCACTATGGCATGAAAATGCTGCTTAGAAATACAAAATAAAATTTAAACGTTAACTCAGGCTCTTGTCGAAATCATCTGGGGAAAATACTGACTCTATCGTTTAGACCTGTGATAACTGTAGTAATGCGATAGGTGGCCAAAATCGGAGTCAATCGGAGGGAAGTAGAGCATAGATAATGACTTTAAAGCTCTTTGTGAAATGCTGGGCAGAAGCCACTATAACACGTATGTTCGAGTAACATGGCAGTATGGCCCCCACCCAGGCCAATTGATTCTCAACATACATACATACATACATAATTGGCCATTACAACCCTTCAGTAAGGATTACGGCCTAGCTTCTCACACCACTCATGTTGTGTGCCTTAATTTTATACTTGAGTGGCGGGACCTACAGTTTAACGTCGACTCCGAATGACAGATTTTGAGAAACTTTTTCATGGCAGGTTTATTTACTCTTAACATAACTTACGATTATATTTCTGTTGTCTGGAATCCATATAAAAGTAAGCATTCAATGCTCCCCACTTTCCATTAGAAATTTCTGATGCTCGGGGGCATAAAAGTAGTTCCAGTTATCGTTCAAAGGCAACTTGATTTATGATCCGTTGTCCAAGGTAATTACGAGATTCTCAGTCATGACCTGTGCCCGGAATAATTGTAAACAATGATGTCGTCATGTAAATAGTCCATTACTCTCTCTCTCTCTCTGTTTCAATCAGAGGTCAATTGAGTATGACAAATTTACTAAGTATTCTATCTAAAAATGATAAAAAAAGATTGAACCAGTAGTGGATTAGAGGTGTCTGCCTCGAATTTTGTTCACATCGTCTAATACGAGTTTTAAAGCGCTATGACCGCTTTCTCTCTGCACTTTCTTTCTTCATTACTTTCACTTTGCACTTGCACGGTGCAGAGGGATTTATAAATATATGTATTAAAATATGTATAAGATCCATAGGCATTACTATCCTTTTCTTTGCTGCCACAAACTATTTCTTCAGGGTCAATACTACCCTATGCACGAGTAGAGTTCATCCTCTGAGTTATAAATACACACAAGAACATTATTTTCCAAACTTAAAGACAGATTTCTGTTGAATTGTATTCTTTTTATAGTTGTATGGTTGTCTGTAGTATTTTTGCTTACCGAACGAGGATTTGAACACTTGTCATGAATAAACTGCAAGATTTGGGTGATGTGAGAACCCAAGCCATAATCCTGGCTTAAAGGGTAAGGCGGTAATAGCCAACAATGTATATATTTAATGCTATTGTCCAGCATACTTTTTCAAAGCTTGTTTTCTAAGTCTTTTGTTTTAATTTTAATTAAAGTCCTTAAATTTATTTCTGATAGCTTTTCTTAAACTGCAGCATGCCATTGTGTAGATGCTGATGTATTCAAAGAGGGTTCAACCATTAGCAGATTAGTGTGAAATTCAATATTAGTGCATAACCCGGCTACACATTCGTATACGTACATATGTATGTATGTATGTATACACATGCATTATACGTTTTTTTCCTTTGGTTTTTTTCGAAAAACTCATGGTGGTGCAAATGTATTTTAAATTTTATTTGGAGTTACTCATTCAACATGTAATTTTTATGACTTGGCAATACTGCTGCAGACTTGCTGCGAATTGCTATTGCTATTGCTGTTGATGATATTACTCTAAAGCTGCGGCTGCAATTAGCACAAATTTTGCCAATATATATACATATACATACATATGTGGTTGGTTTGGATTGTTTAAACTTAAGCTACAAGTGTTGTTGGTTCATTTAAACACATTTTTACATACTTTTATATACACTGAAAACTTGGCTGTAATAAACCAAACATCACCTGCTACCAATTGTTGTGGTTTCTTTATATCATTTTCTATATGTTTTAGGAAAACAAAAAAACGATCGAAATCCTCCTTTAATTTTTTTCTTACTGTATGTATTTATACTTGTATTGCATACAATTAAAGTTGAGTTGGCATTTTTGTATTAGTAGTTGTTGTTGTTGGCTTTTTTGTTTCTTCTAAACCATAAAATCTTTGATTTCAGTTTATTAACTGCAAAAAACACACATATACAGACTTAGAAGGCAAAAAAATAGTAAATTAACGCCTCTAATTTGGTTATTAGTTTCACTCATAAAATCTTTTCCATGGTTTCGTTCATTTGCTTAAATATGTATGGCCTGGCCGAGCCTGGCCAAGCGCTTTATATGATTAATTATAATATAATAAGAGAAAAACACGTTTCCCCCTTGTAAATGGTTTCTGTAAGAGAAATTATAGCATCTGATGCTTCTGCCATAAGCAAGTAATATTGAAAAGTTCTATCGACTGGCTACCCATTTATAGCGTGTGACAGATTTTTGAAAATATACTCACTGGTATTACATATTTTCTTTCCCAATTAGAAAATATTGTCAATAATGTATATAACAAGGTTTAACGCTTAACCATTTTCCCATTTCGCTTAAACTATGAAAAGCATTTAAACAGAATTAAGACTTAAATTACCATAGAAGCTACCATCATACTTCAATGGAATGGCGAACAAAGAAATTTCGCTTCTTAGCTAGAGAGAGAAAGAACTAAAGTTTGTTGTTTAAGTCTTTTTCGTTTAAGAGAATCGTTTTAAAAAGCATTTAATGGGGAATGGGGAACTAAATATCCAATATTATTATGTTTTAATAAGTTATGCTTCTTTTGTGTTCTATATGGTCATAGAATTATGTTTATGAATTATGAAATTATGAATATGATGAAAACACATATGAAATGTTATGAAGCTATACCATTTGTATGTATGTATGTATGTGTCTTATGTTTTATTAAACAAAATTTAGTTTTGTTATGCAAGAAAGAACGAATTTTCTTGTTAAAATAAATCATTTAAAAATGAAATATTTAGCTTCCTTAAAACAATTATTTCTAAACAACCATAAGAAAAACACAAGTAATTAACCATCTACAGCAGTAACACTGTAAGGTCTAGACGAAATCATAAAAGAGCAATAACGTAAATGGAATGGTGAAATTACGACGATATCACAGGTCATTAAGGTTGCTGCTTAACAGCTACTGGATTTTCTAAGCCGTGTGTTGTCCTTACTGAATGTTCTAAAAAATAGTTTTGCTTTCTCGAACAGTCGAGCTGCAATTAAGTCCCCTTCGAACATCACCTCGATGTTTGTTCTCACCCTTGAATTTCAGGAATATCTTAAGAAGTTTCAAATCATTAAAAGAGATTCCTGAACATAAGTATATCGTGGAGTTCTACATTTGCTGAGGAATTGGCAGGTTACTGGACATACATAAGTACCAGTGGACCTTAATAAAACTGAGTTGGGCTCACCTTTATATTTACTTACCTACTTAACTGGTTATTGCAAGCCTATAGCCAGGTTTTATTACATATGCTTTATAGTTTTACCTTCAAGTTAAGTTGAGTTGAGAGTTACGTTAAGCTTATTATGATTTAAACTGGGTTAATACAAAAAAATCTTGTTAAAAAGCCTTGAACATTTTTTTTGGTAAAAGCTTGACGTACAGGTAATAGAATTAAACACCAATGCAAAATACAAAATTACAAGGGAATAGTAAGCCAATAGGTTAGGTAAGGTTAGAGGACGTGTACTTGTCAATTAAGACAAGTACAGTACCCGGAGGTCGAATTGACCCATTGTACAACGTCCTTAAAGAGGAAGGATAAAAGAGGGAATAGGATATAAAGGAGAGGAGATAGGAAAGGGAGAATGGGAAGCGGAGGGGTCACTTAGACCCAACAAAGAAGGGAGAGCGCGACTACCCTGATGAAGCCCTAGCGCCTCTCAACCAGCCTAAGCCACTAATGAATCTGTGGAGAGCCTTGATGTCGGCTCTCGACACAGAGTTCAAACTCTTAAAGAAGGCCCTGCCAAGGGTCCTCAGCCTCAACCTACCAAGGGCTGGGCAGTTACAGAGGAGGTGTTCGATAGTCTCCAACTCCTCCTCATCGCAACATGCCCTGCAATAGTCCGGCTGGGATCTGTTCCAGATCCCCGTCAGCGACCTAATCTCGCAGTGCCCTGTGATAAACCCGACAACCAACCTTATCCAAGCCCAGCAGCCAACCTGTTCTCTTACTGTCCACAGCAGGCCACAGACATCTAGAGACAAAACAACCCGATCCGTTCCCCCAACGTCTCTTCCTCCCCGACCCATCCATTGATGAGACCGTAGAGGTGGCAGACCGGGGGGTCAGGACCAACTATTAAATCGCCCCCAGGGAGCGAACCTAACCTAGCGAGGGCATCCGCCGTCTCATTGCCCAGTATTCCGCTATGACCCGGAACCCAGCAAAGACGGATACGGTCTAGTCCAAAGGTCCTCAACGACTCCTTGCACTTGCGAACGAGCCGTGATTTGCACCAGACCGACTCAATGGCCCTAAGGGCAGCCTGACTGTCAACGAAGATCACGTAAGATTACGAAGTAAGCCAATAACTAGAAAAACTTTCAAAGAATTTAATTTTTTTCTCGGATTCAAAAGTTTTTTATATTCCTTTTAATGAGGATTCATTCATTCATTAATTCATGACTTTTAAATGCCTTCAGTTAAGTAACATGATTGAAATCTCTTTAGATTAGAAAAGGTCTGTCGTCTTCCACATTAGCTATTGACAGTTAAAAGTCTTATATCGTCTGTGCAAAATTTTTAGTGGCACTTTATAAAGGTTGTGTATTATGAAGCGTTGAACCGTGTGAATTTTTTTTGTTGGAAAGTAATCTGGTAGTCTTAGTAAAAAAAATTACTTTTTATTGAATAGAAAATTACCTTTTAATGTTTTCCTGATGGACAATTTGTCAGCTTCTATCCCTGCTTATGGGCCTTGGTAATAAAATTTTTGAAATGTGTCTTGAACTGTTGCTGAAGATGGCTTATAACTCATTTACAATACAGCTGAAAGTGTATACTACGCCTTACAAGACTTAACCTTAACCTGTATACCTAATTGTGCATTACAACTCTTTAGTCAGGATTACAATATGGCTTCACGCACCAAGCGTGTCAATTTTATCTATGAGTGGCAGGACCTATAATTTATCGATTTGCACCACGAGCTCGCGTTTGATAAGCCAACGCACTATCTACGTCAATCAGTCACTATAATCAAAAGACTTAAGACTCAAATTTTTCTTTTCCTACAAGTTTAAATCAAATAAATTTTGTGCAAACTTAACATTTTGACAAATTAAAAATTATTGATTTTTAATAATAATCAAATGATTACAAAACATTTGATAGTATTTGATTACCAAAATATTAACAAGCTTTCCTTATTTTCCTTGCAATCTCTTTTGTTGTTAAGCTGTTATGCTATGTAAAGCATTGCTAACCCCTTGTTTTGTGTGAAGCATTAAGGAGGCAGACCTCAAGCTTTAAGGTTAAACTACTATATACTATATATTCGAGTATTGGTTTCTTTTTACAACAATTTTAACTAAAGATAAAATCAACAACAACAACAACAAGTTGTTAGTTTTTTCTAAAGATATTTTATCTGCTTGTTTTTATAAGCAAATTTCCATTTTCTGGCTTTTCTATCGAATGTTTTGTATTCCTTTTTGTATTTTTTCTTCTGTTTTTTTTTGCTGTTTTACTGCCATAAAGTTTTGGCTTAAAACGAAGATACCATGGCTTACAAAGTTTTCTTTTTTTTTCGGCAAGCCTATATAATATGAGTTTTCTTTTCTTTATTTTTGTTTTTTTTTTGGTTTGTAATTCATATTTGAGAAGTTTATGGCTATTTTTTTTTCGTCTGTATTTTCATTTAATTTTCTTCTTCCTTTTTTCTCTTCTGTATGTTTTTTTTTGCTTTTTTTGGTTTGATTTAATGTGTTGCTTTGCATTACATTTATTACCGATTGAAATTTGAAATGCGTGAGAATGTGTTCAACATTTAGTTGGATTGCCTTCTTTTCATTTTTTTTTTTTTTTTTTTGCTTAGCCATTAAAATAAAGAAAAAAATAATTTATAACGTGTTTTAGCTGTTTATTTTTTTCGGTTTCTTCTTGTCACGCCTTGTAACAAGTGTTTGTAAATTTAATCGGCTTTTTAAGAGTTTTTCTATTGCATCATGGCTTGTCTTTCTATTGGTCATAGGTTAATATGAGTTCAAATACGTTTTTAATATCGCTTAACTATGGCCATAACGAGGAAATTTTTGTTTTAACAATTGCTGCAGCTTAGGATAGTAGAAGAAAAAATTCATTAAAAACCCATTAAAAATTCGAATTTTTTATGATTCTATCCTGTTTTAAAGCAGATCTCATTATATTCATATCGGCGAACTGACGATAAATGTTCCTTCATAGCATTGATTTTCTCATTATGGGTTTCAGTCCTAGTGGTAAGTCCTAGAATCAGCTAAGATTGTCTTGATAAGAGGTGCTCGCAGTTATTGCCAACTATTCTTAACTGTCTGGAATGTGTTAGATGGATCTATGTTTCTTAAGAAAGTGGGAGTAGTCTAGTAGGTAGTGTGTTGGCTTCTTAGACGTAAAGCCCGGGTTCGAATCCTAGGTCAGTTATCAAAACGAAATATGAAAAAAAAAATTTTTTTCTTCGGCGACTTCCTCTCAGCAGATTTCTGGCAAAAACTCTAAGAGCTAATAAACCTGCCATGATAAAGTTTCTCAAAAAAATCTGTCGATCGGAGTCGACGTTAAACTGTATGTCTTGCCACTCATGTATAAAATCAACACACATAACATGTGTGATGTGAGAAGCTAGGCCGTAATCCTGACTGAAGGATTGTAATGGCCAATTATGTATGTATGTATGTTTCTTAAAAAACCGATACCGTTTTTATTTGCCTTATTGACATTTTTTATGGCCATTATTTATAAAAGTTTTTAAAAAAAATTTTTTAAACAACAACGCAATGTCATATCCTTGAACTAGTTGCTGTCTTAAGTCTTTTGTTTTTCATAGCAAACCCGTTTTTAAATCCTTTGTTGCCATTTTCTATGGCCATTATTTATAAAAATTTTCAAAAAATTTTCTAAACTACAATGCAATGTCATATCCTTGAACATGTTGCTGTCTTAAGTCTTTTGTTTTTCATACCAAACCAATTATTAGTTAAACTGTTATTATTACCATGTGTAATAAATTAATTTATTCTATAATACAAAATTTTTTTATAACAGTAAACGTTTCAATGCCACACCTTAACAATCACACATCATTTATAAAAACACTTTCCGTAGCCCATAACAATAGGGAAAATGAGTGTGTAAATGAAAAATTTTTCATTTCATTTCAAAACTTACAAGAACACGTCATGATTTGATACCATTTACCCGCTATTTATACGTACAAAAAGCGACTAATTATGAACGCCCTCAAATAAATGAAGTTAAGACTTATGGCTTATGGAATACAAATGCAACTTAGAAATGCTACGTGGAATACTAAACCGGACAGAAACTATGTATGTATATGACAACCGCATGTTTTCTATAACGTTTGTAAAGTTTAAAAACAAAAAAAATTACACACGAAATAGAAAAAAATAAAATATTGGGTGGACGTTAAATAAATACAAGAAAAAATATGTAATATGAGGCCAACAAGAGGCGTTAGTATAATCTAGCAAAGAAAAAATAAAAAATTAAAATGCTTAACTGTTTAAGGGCGTAACAAAAAGTAAATCATTTAGAAACTATCATAAAAATTCTCCAAAAAAAAAAAAAATTAAAATTTTTCAAGAATTAAAGTGTTACAAATCTCTAAAAAAGGGTGGTGTTTACTTAGTTTAGATAATTTTTTGTACGCATTATAACACTATGGTTCAGCTATGACTGAATAGGAGACATATTAAGTTTGAGCAGCGGATAGTTCTATGATCTGTGAACAATGTATAGAATTCGATCGTTTCATCCTCTCAAACATACTTTTCACTATAGGGTACCCATACACTTGTGTCTAAACGACATTGTTTTCTTTAAGCTTTTACGCGTCTTAACCTATTAAAAATTTATGATTATTTTTCAAAACATACTTCTGTTTTTCTCTCTCTTCTTCTTACAAGCAAGATCTCTATATAATGTTCACACCTGGTAAATCGATTTGTTATGCTTAAATTTTATATGAAGAAAATAAATTAATATTAAAATGCTTATAACAGAATGTGTGTTGTAAATAATTTGCATAAAATAGTTTCTCTAAAAAAAAAACCCAAAAAAAAAGCTGATTTTAAATTAAAATACCAAACAAAACTGTTTTCTTTAATAGTTTTTGTTTTTTTTTTCTTTTTTTCTAGAAATCTTAATCTAAATTTAATTATTAATTTAACCCAGATAAATCTAAAAACCATATAAAATCCAATATGATAAGAAGATTTTGGGAAATTGTTTTCAATACAGAGCACTTGAGTAAAGAAAAGCATTCTCATATCAAACTAAAAAGTTTGTGTCTTAAGTCTTTTGTTTTAAAGTGTATAAATACAATGCTTTTACGTATCTTCATTTATGTGGAGATCCATTGGTAATGTTTTTTTTTTATAAAATACTCAATGTCAGTAAATAGGCCTCTTAATTAAAAATTGTGTGAGTTTTCATTGAAGTGGAATTTTGAATATTTAAATTCTGAAGTATGCCTACTTTTAAACGAAGTCGACCTCACTGGAGCTCGTCACCTGAGTCAGAGCAGACGAATTGGATTCTTTACACTTCAGTTTAAAATTATAAATAAGACACGAGTGAGATTGGTATGAGTACCAGCGATATTTGAAACACACTCGTCAACTGTCTGAGACCCCTATTAAATAGAGTTTAGAGTCAGTTTCTTCGGCGACTTCCTCTCAGCAGATTTCTGTTCTCTGAGTGTAAATAAACCTACCATGAAAAAGTGTCTCAAAAATCTGTCGTTCGGAGCCGACGTTAAATTGTAGGTCCCGCCCCTCACGTACATATAACAATAATTAACACACACACCATGAGTGATGGTGAGAAGCTAGACCGTAATCTTGACTCAAGGGTTGTAATGGCCAATATGTATGTATGTAGTAGAGTCAGCAGAATTAAACTGTGATGCCTGAATAGTTGAATATATTTTTCAGTTTCTGAGACATCAGAGAGGTTCTTGAAAGAAAAAAACCATATTTTTGTCTGGCGTCGATTAGCTACTGCAATCGGAAATATCTTTCAGTTTCTAAGGCATCAGAGAGCTTCTTGATAGACTTTTCATCAGCTATCAATTAGCGATAGTAGGTCAGTGACAGGTCAGTGAAGTCGCCGTAGTATAGTAGGTAGTGTGTTTGCTTATTAGACACGAAGCCACGGTCAGACATCAAAACAAAATATGAAAAAATATTTCTTCGGCGACTTCCTCTCATCAGATTCTTATACGTAGTAATTAGGCTTATAATACCAATCGCCCATCTACTATTCGTAGTATCAACTAGAAATTTGAGTTTGCACGAAAGCATAGGAACTCCACCACCTTTCTAATACGCTGGAATCACTAAAGTAGTGCAAGCAATAGAAACTCATCTGCCCGCACATTCTTCTTACATTGCAAGGTATATCCTATCAAATGTCTCTTCTAATTAGGGGCTGGCCTCATCATTCCCTTCTCGCATGCTTACCTGCCTAAGCAATTCAGGGACCCTGCCACATCATCAGGGACCCTGCCACAAATAAACCTATTCGCTCTGTCTGTATAATTTAGTTTCCGAAGATAATAGCATACTATTTTGGAGTTAACGTCATAAGTGCTTGAATGATGACCTAAGTTTCAGGCAGTATTGTATGAATTCAGATGTTATTTCGCTGACATACACTTCCTATTATTACTGTGAATCTCCTTGTGGAACGCATATGAGATTATTGTGTGAGGGATAGGTGGAAGCGTACCCATTTAGATCTTAAGTTTAAGAATGAAAGACACCAGATTACCTGTTAGTCTTAGAGAAGACAGACTTTCTATTCTATTTTAATTCTATTTTAATTCAATTTTTTTTTTGATAATTTAATCTTGACTTAGCTTGTTTGTGTATAACCCTTGTATATAACCCTGTAACAAAGAGCATATTTTGTGCTATATTTTCATTACAGCTGCACAGTATTATTAAACCTTTATGACCAGCAAATTATTGTTACTGATGTATGTTAATCAAAATTAAATTTTTTTTCGTAAATTTCGACCACATATCGCATATTGATCGTAAAATTATCGTTTATAATTGCTTGTAAATTATTTTTTTTTTTGCTGTCTTTAAGCGAGAAACCATGTCAAAACAAATTTTTTTTTTTCGTTATTAGCCATCATTGATGGACATGATCAGCATCAAATACCATAACCAAAAAACAGAAAAAAAACCAAAGAAATCTAATCATAATTAAAACTAAAATTCCATCTAATTATAATTACCAAAACGTATAATAATAATACTAATAAAAAAATAAATGAAGAAGAAAAAGAAGAGAAACAGAAAGAAATATATGTATCTAAGCTTAACATGTTCGTGCATGCAATATTTAATTTGCATGCTATAAAATATCTTCAAACCATAAAATCATTGAAAAAAAAACCAACACAACCGAAAAACTCAAAGTTATTGAAAAATTATTTCCACAAAAACTAAGCTTAGTTATTGAAAACAGCAACAACAACAACAACAACAACAAAAACAGAAATCAGAAAAAAAATCATTTTAACCTTATTAAATTGACCTAAACCTGATCATCATTACTGTAACCAAAGAAAACGTGCTCATCATTTGCTAAAGACGACCAATGAAACAAGCAAAACCGAAACAGAAAAAAAAACAAAAAAATTCTGCTTAAAATCGCTACATTTATGAAAAATTTATAAATTTTGTGTGAAAAACAGAAGAAAAAAACAAAAACACTGAGTGGTAAAGAAATCAATGATGCTGTTGATGAGAGACAGACAGAGACTATCAAGTGGTTGGTTGTTGTTGGTATTCAATAACTTTATATTGTTTAACACGCCATTGCTTTGGTTTTATTTCCTCTGTGTCTTCTTTTTCATTTTTGTTTTATTTGTTGTACTATAACGAGACGAGAGAGTTCAGATCAATCATTATTTGCTATTTGAGTAGAAAATTTTCTATGCTTAATGTCTCATGATAAGCGCAATTAGTTGTTGTTGTAATATTTTGCACTTGTTTTTGCTTAGGCATAAAGAAATAAAATGAAACCCCAAAAGGAAATTTTTCATAACAACTCATATTTAGGGCTTTTGGTTTTAATTTTTTGGATTTTCTTTCTTCACACAATAATTTAAAACTATTTTGATGTCATGTCCTGAAGTCCTTTTTGACACACAGTGGAATAGAGATCTGGCCTATACTTGTGCCCATATTGTATTCTGCAAAAGCGATCTGAAGGCATGGCAATCTCACATTAAGGTAATTGACCAACGGGAACGTTTGGATTGACCCCGTCAAACTGTTTTTTTTTTAGAAGGTTAGTTTAGTGGCAGGTGTATACAAATAATCCACAAACTACAGCGGTCCTCATAGCCAATACTATCCATGTCATCGCGCAAATTCAGCCTGATATATGAGATAGAATCAAGCGGAATTTGACATTTTAATGAATTCTTCCTCGAGAATCCATTTCAACGATATTAATTGCCAGGAAAAGTTTCTGAAATCTATAGTTCGATATTATAGATAAAAAGTAGGTTCCACCACTCATGGATAAAATTAACATACACAGCATGGGTGCTGCGAGAAGCTATGTTGTAATCCTAGTATTGCTCTATTAATTATAAAAGTTTAGTTTGTCTTGTAAGACCTTGTATACGCTTTGAGCTGTATTGTAAGTGAATTATAAGCCTTCTTCAGCAACAGTCCAAGACACATTCAAAAAATTTGATTATCAAGAGCCATAAGCAGGGTTAGAAGCTGACAAATTTGTCACCAGGAAAACATTAAAAGATAATTGTCAATTCAATAAAAACTAATTGTTTTTACCAAGACTACCAGATTACTTTCCGACAGAAAAATTCTCTCAGTTCAACGCTTCATAATTACCTTCATAAAGTACCACTAAAAATTTTTCACAGACAATATGAGACTTTTAAGTGTCAATAGCTAATGTGAAAGAGACTTCAATCATATTACTTAACTGAAGGCATTTAAATGACATGAATGAATGAATGAATGAATTCTCATAAAAAAGAATTAAATTCTTCGAAATCCGAGAAAAGAAAATTAAATTCTTTGAAAGAATTTCTAGTTATTGGCTTACTATCCATTTGTAATTTTGCATTTTATTGGCATTCTATCACCTGCACGTCGAGCTTTTACCAAAAAAAATTCAAGAATTTTGAACAAGATTTTTTCATTAAACCCAGTTTAAATCGTAATAAGCTTAACGTAACTCTCAACTCAACACAATTTGAACCATAAAATCATAAAAATTTTCAATAATTTTCTTCTCTCTCTTTGTTTGTCCAAAAGCCATTAAGAGCGAGCATTTCCATTATGATGATTTTTCTTTTCCCAATTGGGTATTAAGTTTATTATAATTTTGTTAATAAATTTTTTATGTGATATTTAGTGACATTAAAGATTTTTCTTTTTTGCTTTTCTTTGGCTGGTTAAATTGTCTGTTGCTGTTGTTATGATGGTTCATTGTTAGAGTTTCATAAACTCTTATAAAAGATCAAAAGTTTTCAAGTTAAATTTTCTTTGCATGAACTTTTTTTTGCCTTCCAAACCGCTTTACCTTTGCCTTCTTCTGCTCGGTTGCTGTCATTAAAGAGACAATAAAATTGGAAAACAAGGCAAAAAAGAAGAAACTAAACTTCATGGCAAGGAAATGACTAGAAAAATCAATAAGTAACAGATCGTCAACATGAACAGGAGTATAAAAGAAAAAAATATATTGTATTGGAGTGTTTTTCTTCAACAACCTGTTGAATATTGTAGTCTCGATAAATTTTAATGGTTTTAAATTTATAATATTCCAATGTAATGTGATCATAACTTAATGTTGAATATTTGGCTTATTGGCTTTGTTGTTGTCGTTGTTGGTGTTAGTTAGTACAAGCATTACTGTTGTTGGTTGTTATTGTTTCAATAAAACTCTCCCATGATGATCGATAATCAAGTAAGCGAGTGTAACACTAAAACCGTTTGTATACGGCCTTAGTCGTGAATTTAAGAATCTTAAGTGTGATTCTTAAGTCTTTTTGTGTACACACTCTTGGTTTATAGAATAATATTGTTATTTATTTTATTACTTTTGTATTTAGAGGCCTATTTCTTATATAAGTTGCTGTAGATTTTAAATTCTAAAAGCTTGAAATTCTTGAGTGCATTTAAACAGAACTATTGATGCAATTAACACTGAGAGATTACGTATTTAAAGTTTCCTTCTTAAGTCTTTCGATTTCTTATTATAAATTGTAAAATTACATACATTCATACATGATTGGGCATTACAACCCTTCAGTCAGGATTACGGCCTAGCTTCTCACTCATATTGCAAGTAGCTTTCTTAAGTATTTTGATATAAATTTTGTGGTACGACATTTTTATTACAATGCGTTGAATAATAAATGAAGACTAATCTAGAAATTGTTTAATTTAAGCCGATTTTTTTCGAGTGCATGCAGATCGTTTAATTATCCGTCTACACAGCAATAAGCACGGAAATAAAATGCCGTAGGAATTTAGGATTTTCAGTGCCATTTCTCTGTATTAACGATATCAAAAGACCCTTGTATAGCGCATGAAGTTCCATGTCTTCTCTAACTGTTCTGTATTTGCGGATTTTCTCTTAGCAATGCTCTTCAGCTCTCTTCTTATTCGTAAATACATGTCTTCTTTGATGACATGTATGACCCCAAAAATCAGAGAAATATTCAGGTATGTGATGAAAAACGATTAAGAAACAAAAACGATTTGAAACCGATCAAAGATGTGATGCATCCGGCAACATCGTTTTGTCTAATTGATTTCAAATTCCATTTTGTTTCAAGTAAAAAACAATAGTTTTGCTATGTGATGAAAAACGATTAAATCTGTTTGAAATTGCTTTTAAAACAAGAGCATACCAAAAGTTTTTTTTCGTAATTTTTCATTTGAAACTTAAGAAATGTAAGTAGAATTTTTTTGCCTAATAAGTGTTCAAAAAAATATAAATTTGTACATGTATTTTATGGGAATGCACAAAAATGCAAGACAAGAAGATGCATTAATAGAATAAATAGATGTTGAAAATTTGTGATCTAGTTAAAGAGCTTAATAGTTTAGGTCCCCCAATGCATGATATATTTTTTTGTTGCTATTATTTTTACATCGCCGTGGTCTAGTAGGTAGTGTGTTGGCTTATTAGACGAAAGGCCCGAGTTTGAATCCCAGGTCAGACATCAAAATGAAATATGAACAAATATTTTTTCTGCGACTTCCTCTCAGCAGATTTCTGGCAAAAACTCTGAGAGTAAATAAACCTGCCATGAAACAGTTTCTCAAAAAAAATCTGTCGTTCGGAGTCGAGTTTAAAAACTGTAGGTCCCGCCACTCATGTATAAAATTAACGCACACAACATGAGTGGTGTTGATGAAGCTAGGCCGTAATCCTGACTGAAGGGTTGTAATGGTCAATTATGTATGTATGTATGTATTATTTTTACATTAATATAAATGAATTTTTTGTTTTATATTTTTAAAAAAATAATTTGAATATTTAATTTTTATATTTTTGTAAATTTGTGGTAAATTAATGCAGAGTTGTATTTATTGTTGATATCGTGTTGCATTTTTCAGAGAAATAATATGGGTTGAAACAAAAATTGGAATATGAAACCAATCAATATTCATCACATCTAAGTCGTTTTCATTATTGATTTGCTTTTTCAAAACGATCGTTTTTCATCACATACCTGATTGATTTCTATGTTCTGAATCCCATCCTGCCTGTAAAGTGAAATGGTGAAAAATGGTTTTTAGATTCAGAGGACATACATACATACATAATTGGCCTTTACAACCCTTCAGTCAGGATTACGGCTTGCTTTAATTTTATACGTGAGTGGCGGGACCTACAGTTTAACGTCGACTCCGAGCGACAGATTTTTTTTTTGAGAAACATGGCAGATTTATTACTCTCAGAGGTTTTGCGAGAATCTGCTGAGAGGAAGTCGTTGAAGAAATAATTTTTTTGATATTTCGTTTTAATGTCTGACCTGGGATACGAACTCGGGCTTTACGTCTAATAAGTCAACACACTGCCTACTAGACTACGGTCATCAAGGCCTCAGTGTCTTTACCTTATAAAAATGTTCGATTTCCTTTAATTTTGTTTTTGTTTTTCGTTCATCTTTAGCAATCTTGTTTTTGTTTTTGCTATTCTTCTTCATCTGCTGCTGCTGCTGCTGATGCTGCAATGTATGTATCTAGTTATGGAAAATTATCTTGTTATTATATTATATGCCGCAAAAAAGGGTCAGTGCAGCAAATTTGATTTTAGGTTAAGTTTCATAGGTCATCACCATTGATGCTGCCTGCCTGCCTTCTTTTTTTATTTTTTTTTTTTTTTTGTGTGGACTCTTATTGGCTGTGCTGCCACTCTCTATATGTGTATGTATGTTTGATCGTGTGATCTTTTTCAATATTAAAATAAAAGGAAAATAAAACAGAAAATCATCATAGACAAGACATCTCACCTTAAACTCTGACTTTATTGTGTTTGATAGTTTTTGTATAACAGCATAACAATTGCATTGCAATGCATTGCACTGTACTGCCCTGCACTGCACTGGATTGAACTGCAGTGCACTGCACTGACTGTCAGTCAGCGAGCAAGCGTGCAAACGCTATGCCATCCGTGTATGATTATGAGCTTATGAGCCACAAAAAGTCAAACAAACGACATACGGGGATCACACAAAAGAAACAGAGTTGTTGTCGTTGTTTTTCTTTTCAATACATTTTATATGCAACACATTTGCTGTGGTCAATTTGTTTGCTCTAATGTGTTTGCAACGCTACATGTTGCTTGTTGCGCATTAATACCTGTTGCCAACATTATGTGTTATGCATGATTACAATCAATTTCAGATTAGATTTGATATTCCGCATGTGCTTAATATGCTTTGCTGGCTGACTTGATGTGGTGATGCGATGGCAAATGTTGATGTTTTAATTTGAGACGACTTTAGTGTCTCTCGCTCTCTCTTTCTCTCTCTCTCTCTGTAGTATGTATTAGAAATAAATCAGGCAAATCGAATAGCATTACTGCCATGAAATTTTTGAATGGAAATTTTTATTTGCAAAAAATTTTAAAGTTTTTGAAACTAAAAATACATAAAAATTCTTTACAATTTTTTAATGACATCAAGCTGAGTTCTAATTTCATTACAACATTGTATTCTGCTGCCTAGTGTACTGTACTGTATGTAATTGTTGCCATTAAACCAGCAGTAGCTGTTAGCTTGCAATTACAAGCTTGTTAATTTCAGTTCAACACTATTTTCGCTGCCCAAAATGAAGAAAACTTTAAGTTAAAAGTCCATTTCATTTTTTTTGAGGCCAAAAACAAAAACAACAGCCTAAAATGCCAAATACTATCACTTGTTTTTGAAAATTTTCTGTTGTTACAAGCAGTTGTTGTCGTTTTCTTTTACGCATTTAATTTACAAAAACAAAAAGAAAAGGAGTTACATTTTTCTCTTGTTGTGTAGTTGTTGTTGTTGTTGTTGTAAATTGTTGCTGTTGTTTTTCGGGAGTCTTACATAAATACCATTTAATGTGCTTGTTACCAAGCACCCCAACATATAAAATGTTTTACAATCTTGTTATGGGTATTTGGCTGAGATATTCGCGGTTTTTTTTGTTTGTCTTGCAATTCTTTCTCTCAAGTAAAGAGGGGAACTACTGTGAAGTTCTGATTAGAGTTTTGCTTGTAGTAAGGATTTAAGCAAATTTTACAGTGGGTTTGAAGGCTAATTTACCGCGATCAATTTAAAAAACTTTGCTTGCATTGTAAAACCTTAGCAGCTAAATCTAAACAGCGTCTCTGGGCGACTATATAATGGCACGAATCATATATTGGTTACTCGAGAGAACACCGCTGAAAGTAAATACCCATTGCGGATATTGCAGACCTTGTGTGGGTAACCTTTGATTGTGCCTGCATTTATTTCCGTAGTATGTTCGTAGGACCTGTGGCATCCATGTGGACACCAAAGGATCTCTATGTCTTCTATTCAATGCCCTATCTATGACCTTGTTAGAGGTATTATCAAATGCTTTCAAGAAAAGCACAAATAAGCTCCAACTTAACATCAAACGACTCCTGATTGGCTGTTACTAAATCTACAAAAGCCCTCGCGGTAGATCTGCGTGCTCTCTATAAGCGAGTTTTTAATCTCTCTACCATTTTCCATGTATTTCCTCTAAATAATCCTCCCCCGCTAACCACTGTTCTACACCACTTTAACTCTACAGCCGCTATAGTAGCTGTAGCATTACTGGCAGCAGCAGCAGGATCTAGACACAAAACAAAACATATAATTTCAAATCATGTTTTTACATCACCTTTATTGCACTCTACATACAATGCTAATATATGTTCTTTACATTGGCTGTCTGGCATCATCCCTCCTCCAGTGCACTTGCTAAACACAGATACTCTCACAGTTGCACGTACGATTTACTTACTTATTATCGAATAAGACAAATCCTAATTATCAAATAAATTCCATTTGGTATGCAAAACAAACAACAACTACAACAACAACAACATTAAGCAAAACATATAAACAAACTACAACAGATACATACATACGTATACGCATTGTGATGATCTCCAACTACTACACACTGTTTGTATGCGTTAAGCTGCTAAGCACCAGTTGTTGCCAGCTTTAAAAGATCAAAAATTCAAACTCTTCATATGCGCGCCATATTGTAGACATTGAGATACAAGTGAAGATAAAAATCTCAAGTTTCTCTATCATCACTATAAAGTGTAATGAATGCATGTATGTATGTACTGTGTACGATCTAAGACAAGAGATTTGTTTAGGAAAGTGAAAATGTAAGGATAATAACAAAGATAAACGAGTAATGACGACTGATAAGTTGGGCTATAAATGAGTGAAAGAAACAAGTGGTATAAGTCGCGTTTACTTAAATAGGTTCTTGGTTTATGTACAGAGAAAACAAAAGACTTAAGCACCGAACGCGATATATTAAATGCAGAATCATTTACTGACTTGTCTGCTTATAACCTATTGGGTGTATAATTCAAATTGCTTTGCACAAATGCTTTGTAAATCTAAAACACAATCAGGAGCCCACTGTTCGATCGCCGATACTTATATACTGAATAAGTTCCAACGTTTCGAACGTTATAGCAACAGTAGGAGGAATTTCTCCATTAATGTTGTTAACAAGATCAATAAGAACTTGGAAAACATTTTGCATCCTCACAAATAGACCACGATTACACCAGGATTCTTTCCAAACCAAAAAATTGCTCTCCACAGGAGAGATGATAAAAAAATTTTAAAATACCAAGAATAACCCACTGAATCAATGCCAAAGTGAAGTAGCCATGGCTTTGGTGGAATTATGTTGGACCTTCCATTATAAGCTAGTGAAAGCGTATCACACCACTGGAAAGTGATGTAGTGGTTATGAAAGGAAGGAGTGTTGAATTTGTGGAAATCAAAGCTTACATCAAGCGGTGCCACAAACCTATTTCACAAGTCCTGCTTAAACGGCCTTAACAATCATTATCAGAGTCTCACATTAAAGTATGACTGCCTTACTATAACAAAGGCGTAGTCCACACGTCCGTCATGCAATTTTATCCATTCAGAATTTAAACTTCTGAGATGCTTTGTGATATTTCCTAAATTTTCATTTTCATTCAATGAATTCCACCCTTTTACCAAGCGTAGGGTATTTCGGAGCACAGCAGCAGGTATCTTTGTAATTGTTATAGGAAATTAAAATAAACTAAGAAGAGTTATATTTTGTCGTTTTATGAGTTTCACTTGTGCCACGACTGAAACAACATCAAGTCAAACAACACCAACACCAACACCGAAGACGAAGACGAAATAGAAAAATCAATAAAAATAAAATCAAAAAACAAATTTTATTATAGGCGTGCGTTGTTGCGTGCCACTTAATTGCGCGACTGTAACGGCGTAGAAAGCAAATATAATGTCCCGTACACAAACAAACAGCAAACAACACGGGGACACAATTCATTCATTTGGTGGTTGATATGTACTGATGTTCAGGATAATGTTTTTGGGCAATAAAATTGTAAAAGAAATCATATAATGAAACGGTATTTGAGTGAATAACGATGAAATTTATGTTCAAGGAAAAACTCAATAAAGTAAATGAATGATGCAACAACAAAAAGCAAAACATAAACTTTAAAGTTTTAAAAGAAATTAATTTCCAACAAAGCTATGCTACTGGCTTTTAAATTTCTAATAAAAGCGGGTTGTTTTGGTGGCTTGCTGATTGTGTCCATCAATTGTGGATTGTGTATTATTCTGAGACTCGAGACTATTAAAATATCTCGTTAAAAAAGAGTATAAAAATACAACAAATAAAGTATTTTGTTGAGTAATTTGTCTGTATTCCTAGATGAAATGCTTAAATCGTTTGATAGACAAGATTTTAGTCTACCACTCAGAAGAACTGGTGATTGGATGTCTCATAAAGCCAGGAAAAGGCAAAGCAAATATGCCTCTGAGCACTTCTTTGTTTTGTCTGGGAATTCCCAGACTGGTGTCAGTCTAATTTAGGTTTTTGGTCACAGCGACTTTATCATGTCGCTGAACTTGAACTTATTAAGGCAGACATTGTCCTACAGCATATTAGTCCCTAAGTAAAATTAGGCTGTCCATTGCCAGCTAATGAATCCTGAGCTGCGTAACAATACATCTTCATTGTCAGACTCGCCCGGTCTAAGATATATCGTGTGCACTTCACTATCACTGTATTTATTCTCGACGACCACTACGTTATGAATAGAAATGCGATGAGAACTCTTGTACTTGCAAATAACTCCTATAGAGGCAAGAGATTGATTGAGCAGGAATATTGTAATATTCCCCGGCGGGGCGCAAACTTCTGCCATTTGTTGCATCCTTTCAAGATAGTCCAACGAAATTATCATTACTGGATTGATTCATTCATACATTAAACTTTGAGTTTGGTTTTTGGCTTGATTCTTCGGTTACAAGTTCTGATTCTAACTGCCAAACTCTGCCAGCTTATGCGATATCATAGCTGTATATGCTTAAGGAAGCGTTAATTCCTCCTGCCCGGATCTTTCTTTTTAACTGTGAGGACAGAACAACTTTGTATAGCGAGAGAGAGAAAGCGTGGCTGTTACCTTCCAGTACAGCTAGAAATGTGCCTTTTTAATAGCAGATCTGTATAGCCAAAGCGGTTAACATTTTAAAAAACATGGGAATTTAATTTTTTAGCAACAATTTGTTGTGTTTTTTTTTACTCCCTAGTCCAAACGTATGTACATAACTATGTCTCATTACGAAATCATACATTATCGCAGATCTTTATTATAATTTGTCTTGTGTGGTGGGTATTTCATTAGTGCCTATAAAAATGGCCAATGATAGTGGTTTTTATGGAATTGTTTTAATTTTTGTGCCATAATATAGACAGAAAATCTTTCATAATGATTTTGTGGAAACAATTTTTTTTTTTTTTGGTTTGTTTTTGGCTTGAACTACAAATTAAACGAGCCTTAAACCAATCAAAATACACATCTTGATTTGAATTTAACTTGTAATGATTTTTAGTTCAGTTCAGTATATATACTGTTTCATATCTATCGATGATATTTTTCAACATTTTTTTTTCTTCTTTTAGAGAAGAGAAGAGAAGTTCACAATCAAGCACATAAAATTGTTAAAATTATAGCATATTGCACGAGTTTTTGACAACGTTGCGATTGTAAAAGTCTGCAGGCGTGCTGCGTTTGTTTGTTATCTTTAATTTTATGATATGAAATACACACAGCCATACGCTCACACACGCTTACATACACTTCCATACATATACACACCCTGTATTTAAAGTCTTATAAAAAGTGTGTTTGTAGCATTAAATTTTCTGAAAGATATTTCAATGATCTGTATGTTATATGGGTTGCCAACATTTATTTCATTTCAGTTCAGTTCGGTGCACTTCAGTTGGTTGTTATGAGTCAGCCTGACTGCCTGCCATCAGCCAAGTGCAGTAGTATAGATTAGAGAGCTCAACAGTTATACGTTAGCATATCGTGACAAAATCGTGCTCCTCTTTGGTTTTTTTGTTTTTTTTCTGCCAAATGTTTTAGTTTCTTTGTCAAGATTTTTGTTTTGGCAAGTTGTTGTTGTTGGTGGTGGTGTTGAAGCTACTGCTGCTGCTGTTATTGTTGTTGTTGTTTACCATGTGGTTATATGAGAATTTCAAAATTTAATTAGTCGAAATTTATTAAACAAAAAACACAAACAAATAAACAAAAAATCAGATGTTATACTTGTGATAAACTTAAATGTTTCATGCTCTGCAACCAATGATGATGTAAGGAAGGAGTATAGCTTTGGCAACTGAGATTTAAGTGGGCTACTCATAAGTTTTATTCAAATAAAATTAAAGTAATAATAATAATCAAAATATTTATATGCTTAGAATTGCAAAATTTATGGCAAAATTTAGGTTCCCCTCGGTCTTTGTGAAGGACCTTATTAAAATCACATATGATCAGACAAGTTTCATCAGCAGTATTACAAGGGTTCATAGGATATTTAAATGAACTCTTGGGATAAGCTTTCAAGCAACCTAACCCAACCAATTTAGCGGTCTTCATCTCTCCATAGCCATTAGAGATTGGTCTGTTCCTCAGCCGAGTCCGTCTAAAGGTGCCTTTCCTAAGCTAGGTTCAATATATATTTACCGGGTTGTTTCTAACTCCATCTAAGTGAAGATTTGTGCTTACTTTCTCATCTTTCTTTAACAAGATGATGTGTTTCTAAAGATGTGTTTCTTAAGCTAGGTTCAATGTATATGTATTTACCGAGTTCTTTCTAAATTCATGTAAGTGAAGATTTGTTTCTTCATCTCCTTAAATTTGTGCTCACTTTCTCATCTTCCTTTACCAAAGAATTGAAGTTATGTTGTGGAACGTCTACTTCACGCTATCAATCTTAAAAAAAAATCCTGAATATAATTCAGAAATTTGTTTCTAATTTCTTCAATTAAAGATTTTCTTTCTTTCTTTTTACTTTTCTTTTGTAAACGTCATCTGCTTCATAATAAAACTTTCAACAATAAGTCACGATTTTATATTTGATGTGTTTAAAGCTTTTTAATTGAAAAATGAATTGAAGAAAAATTTTAGATAAAAATGCTTCAGATTTTATATGAACATGCGTAAGTCTTTTGTGTTAATAAGACAACAACAACAACAAATTTTGAAATACAATACTCATAATAGCAAAAGAAACTTAAAAAATCTTCACATCAATATACAGTTGGTGGCGAAAAAAAAACGAATTACATTTTAAATCATGTTAGACACGAGACATCACTTGAGATATGGGTGATCAACTGGAAGTCCTTTTTCGTATCTTTTTCCATATATCGGCCAAATTTTAACAAGATTGATCTGCACATTTGGTAGTCGCCGTAGTCTAGTAGGTAGTGTTTCGCTTATTAAACGTAAAGCCCGGGTTCGAGTCTCAGGTCACACATCAAAACGAAATATGAAAAAAAATTATTTCTTCGGCGACTACCTCTCAGCAGATTTCTGGCAAAAACTCTGAGAGTAAATAAATCTGCCATGAAAAAGTTTCTTAAAATCTGTCGTTTGGAGTCGACGTTAAGCTGTAGGTCCCTCCATTCAAGTATAAAATTAAGGTACACAACATGAGTAGTGTGAGAAGCTAGGCCGTAATCCTGACTTAAGGGTTGTAATGGCCAATTATTTATGTATGTATGTGATCTGCACATTTATATAAGCACACCCCAAAGGTTCTGCGACTTAATATCAGCAATGCTTTTAAATTAAAAATTGGCAGCGTGAAACACAAGGAAGGTAAGAGTTTTTGCTTTATGGGGGAGATCATACTTACTACCGGCGTTTTTAAGACTCGTCTTTTTTCCTCAAATATGAAATCTATTTACGGTATGGCTCTAAGTCAAGTGCTAGGCAGGGAAATGTTGGCAATAGGCTTGTTGGAAAAGGTTAGATCTATATAAAGTTGGGGGAAATGTAATAATAATGGCGATTGTTACTAGAAAAGTAAGGTAGCAGTGTTTCTTAGATTCTCCCAGGGTAATATACCCACAATTGCAATTGCCTAGAACCCCCGGTACGTTTTATAAAAACCCTTTCAGCTACTGAAGTTTTTCTGTAAAAGTTCATTTCCTAAGTCTTTTGTTTTATATAAAATTTTCAATATTGATAAGCCAACTACTGACGTTTTCCTGTAAAAGTTCGTTTCCAAAGTCTTTTGTTTGATATAAAATTTTCATTATTGATAAGCGAATAAAATCTAATGGATTTGAGCTTTCTATTGAAAAAAAAAATGTTTGTTTCTTAAGTCTTTTGTTTAATTCATGATTGCTTCATATATTTTATGCTTCTATTTTATGCCACCGACTGTTTCATATTTCTAACCATTATTTCCTACTCTTTTTTTTTTCTAAAGTGGGCGTAATGAATAAATAAATTTATTTCAATCTATTGTTCTTAAGCCTCGTAAATCCATGTCTTACATTAAAAAGGTGAAATTAAACATATTTTTCAATTAAAAAACTTTAACGAAATAGACGAACAAAAACGAAAAAACACACATTTTTCTTCCTGTACTCCCCAAAAAAACTAAAATCAGAAATAATTTTTTTTTTATTAACAATAGCCATTTATTATAATTTGTTGTTGTTTTATAAGGCTGTTTTGTTATATTGCCTATATTGCCTGTCTTGCCTAAATGTTTCAGCTTTTTTTTTCGTTTTTTTGTTTTATCTATCTTGTGGTGTTATTGTGAATAATTGTTTAATTTACAAATCATGTGAACCAATTAGACTACATGATAATAATAACATATGCTACATACTCGTACATACATACATGCTCTTACAATAAAAACAAACAAACATTTGTTTTTAGTCTGATTGTCTTGTGTCTGTACAAATACTCGTTAAATCGATGGCAAATAAAATGTGATATGCAATGTAATGAAATGAAATGATTGAAATGATTGAACAATGTGTTTCATAGTTAAGACAAGAGATTTAAATAGATTTTTCTTGTTAACAATTATTAAGCCATGTTTAGACCATTTCCAATAATAAAAATGGTCAAAACAATCGATAAAATGTTACAACAACAAACGGCACTCACATACAATAATGGCAATAATATTTCAAAGAATAAAATGTAACACACTCACTCACTAACAGAGAATCGAATTTATGGGAAATACAAAAAGGAATTGCCCTATACCCTACAGTTGGTATTTTAGCAGGGAGCAGTTGAAGGCTACGAAGTCTTTAGAGGAAGATTATATTGGAATACAAATTTCAGTTTTCCTATTTTCTTGGTATAGAAGTGAATGTCGGCTTTGTTGTAATACCATATGAAGCGATGTCCAAGGGTTCATTTCCCTGTTTAAAGCTTGACTAAATGCAAGCTTAACAACATGAACTCTATCCTGAAAGTGCAATGAATCCAGTGATTGATTTGATTTGATGTTAAGAAACGTTAGTTAGAACACAAGCCTCGGAGATTGTTACGTATGAGAACCAGATTTGAATTGTAGTGTAAAATCCCTTCTAACAGCAGATCAAATTGATCCTTGGATCCACAAAATCGTCAATCAACAACTTCTGGTGACTCGACACACCATGTTTTTGACATGATAATCAAAGTACTTCTCCATCGCAATTACATCGAAATCGACCCAGCGCTCTCACTGCGGGTAAAATATTCGAAAATATTATTACAGGCCCATCTCTGATTGCCCTCTGTGTACTTATTCCAGTATATACAGAAATTGTATGAATCTTAGCTTGAAACACACTTGAGCGTTTGCCTATTGGTTTAGAGATTCCAGATCTGAAAGTAGTACGATTTTAATAGAAAAGTTTTTGGCAGGCATTGAAGCTACTTCCGAGCCATCTCTCTTGAGGAAGTATTCGAAGAAAGCATACCATTTTACAAGATCCTTCTAAGCAGAAGATTTTTAATTTGATAATGGCTTGGCTCTAACAGGTTCTTGTCTTAAGTCTTCTGTTTAAATTTATTTCAATTTAAGGCCTTTAATATTCGTGGAGTACTTATGTGAGAAGTACCATATATTTCCTCTATTAAACAGGCAAACGTAACAAATCGTGTGGGGATACAAATGTTATGCTATGTTGCTGTTGTTTTAATTTTTTTTCGTCTTATTGGAGTTTTTTGTTAAACAACATTTGAAATGAAATCAAATGATAAATGTACTCAATCGTATATAAATGTTTATTATTAATGTATACATATATAGTATATGGTATGGTCAGATAGATATTTACAAGAACAACAACAATAACAACAGCAATATATTTGTTTGTATGAATGTACATAAGTGTGTATGTAGAAATATGTTTTAGGAATAGATTGGTTTTAAAATGCGTTACGATCCATTACCGTATTTTCATATGACGGATGAGTTTGATCTCACATACATGACCTGTACGCTCTCAAAGCTCTATTGCTTAGTAATAGACAGACGACTGCCTATAGTAACATGGTCTCTGCATTGGCCAATTGTAAGATTTTTATTTTTTGGTGGGTTGTTGAGTTCTTTTCGTTTTTGTTTTGTTTTTATTTTCATTTCTATCTTTTTAGACAGTCATATAGACAAGCAACGACAGTGTTTTGAAAAATAAGCAGCAAAAAAGAAAACTTTTTTTCTTTAATTTTTCTAAAGGGGGGAGGGGGAAAATTCAAGTTCATTTGTATGGTTATAAATAAAGCAACTTACAGAGTTGGGTTAAGAGTTGAGAAATATGTTTCTCTGGTGATAGTTATAAAGCTTTTGTAATCATATTTATTTTGATATTTCTCTCCTCTCTCTCTTCCTTCCACTCCCTCGCTTTTCTTTTGAGAACAAATATTTTATGTATGAGTCTTGTAATGTTATTGTTCGTTAATAGATTGGCCTTATTTTCGGCTTTTGTAGTCCAGGCATATGTGTAAAATGAAGCATTTATACGTTTGTCTTTTTGTACGTTCTTTTCTTCTTTACTTTTCAATTTCTCATCATAAAGGCTGTTATTGTTTTGAGGCGATTTATTATTAACACTCTATCTCTTGTCTAACATTTTAGTTGGATTTGTTGGAAAAAGAATATTGTCTTAGTATTGTGGTATTTTTAGTTTTGTTTTTATATCGTATCACCTCAATTTCTTTATTTATTAGAGAATATTTTTTCACACTTTGATAAATGTTTTCTAATCAACTCTAAAGGTTGTGGGATTTTCGGTTTTTTCTTTTAAAGGAATCATCCACTGGCATATTGGGAATATAAATGTATGGGAAACATTGTATCAAGTGTATTTAACAATAAAATTAATAAAAATATTTTTTATAATCCATGAGTAAATAAAAAATAAAGGCAAGTGAAAGTTTGTAGAAAAAAAAATCCACCGCCTAAAAACTTAAAGAGATGGAGACTCAATAAAATTGGAGTATAGCTCTGAGCATTTAGATGCAGAACTTTTAAAATATTTGTAGGACATCTCTGATTCTTTAACTTTGAGTGCTCCTGCTCAAAGCTTTTATAAATGCTGCTCTGTTTGGAACAGACTGAATACATTGCTTATTCATCGTGCCCGTCTATAGTTTTGTGGAATTGTGAACCTATAGAAAAGGCCGTTAGAAACAGTATCAGGTGATGGGTAACATCATCATGTTTGCGGTTTACCCATCTATTGCTGTATTTGGAATTAATTTGTATGCCAGTCCTTCAGCAGTAGCATTCTCCCATTTTTTTTGCCAGTTTTCTATGGATAGTCTATTAACATTTAGGCAATACCTGCTTTTAGTCTCCACTTCTAGCTGTTCACTTACTTCTGTTTGCAATGAGTGGTCTGTTATTTCTGTATTCTATGTGATCTATCCAATGGACGCCTAATATATTACTTTGGAACGATAAATCCTTGCTTCAATACCCCACACTAATCTCTTTCTCTCAATAGAGTATAAAGTCTGTAGAATGCTTAATTTATTGCCATAATTTTTCGCATGACCTGGAATCCAATAGAGAGTTGTTCTATTTTCCCTGGCTAGATGCTTCAGTGCTATAAAATTCACGATTCAATTCTAGGCAAGACGAGCGCTCGGATAGTGGTCTACATACACATACATACATAATTGGCCATTACAACCCCTCAGTCAGGATTACGACCTAGCTTCTGACCCCACTCATGTTGTGTGTCTTAATTTTATACGTGAGTGGCGGGACCTACAATTTAACGTCGACTCCGAACGACAGATTTTTGAGAAACTTTTTTTATTTGCTCTCAGAGTTTTTGCCAGAAATCTGCTGAGAGGAAGTCACCGAAGAAATATTTTTTTTCATATTTCGTTTTGATGTCTGACCTGGGATACGAACCCGGGTTTTACGTCTAATAAGCCAACACACTACCTACTAGACTACGGCGACTAAAGTTTAATTAACTGCCATGATTTTCTACATGACCTGGAATCCAACAGAAATTCGCTCTATTTTCCCTGGTTAGCTGATTCAGTACCATAAAATTCGCGATGCAATTCTAGGCATGGCGAGCGCTCGGATAGCGGTCTGCCTGCCAAATAGTAGTAGGGTATGGATAAAAATATTTGCGAGTTTCCCCAGAGACTTTCGCTCCTATCCCTTTATCTATTCTCGATCCATCGATTTTCCACAGAGTGGTCACTCTCTTAAAGGACTGTGTATCCTTCAAATATGTAGTTCCATTCACACTTATTTTTAAGTCTTTCTGCAAATTATTTCCTTTACTGGTTGTGTCCAGTGGGCAGCTATTTTTTTTTTATCGTAATAGAGCCGTGACAGACCGACAGTTTCGAAATTGACAAACCCAATATCATTTCAATTGGAGAACTGTATGGTTGGCATATACGTAGCTCTCTTTGTCTCTTTAGAAAAAAAATTACATTAAACGAAAGACTTAAGACACAAACTTTTTGTTTATACTGTCTCTTTAAATATTTTTAAAATTTAAAAAAATTGCTTATGATTAATGCTGGCTGATGCCATTTCATTTTTAATAAAATGACTAATTTATTTAAAAATTTCTTTTATTTTAGCCAATTATTAAAACAATTTTTATATTTAACAAATTAAAGAAATGTTTTTTTTTTTCTTTATTTTGTTGTTTTTTTTCTTTGCAAATAATAACTTAAAACCATTAACTTAAATGTGTGCATAACACTATGTTGCTATGAAATCGTAAGGCTTTCTTTGTGGAAACAAAAAAATTTATTTTCTATTTTGTTCGTATTACTAATAACCAGCGTAAAAGAAGGGGAGAAACAAAAAAAGTATGCTCTTTAGCTACCACATACCGGGCAATTATTCACTTGTTACGTTTTTTCTTTTGTTGTTGTTGTTTTTATTTTCTTAAATTTTTGTTGCCAGTATTACGGTGTTCCATCAACCAACAAGTTCACACATCTTGTTAGCACAACAGCATCAGACACAAATCGAGTTGGATAGATAGATGTTGAGTTGGACAGACAGCAAGTAAGCAAGCAAGCAAGCAAATGGTTTAAAGCGTGCATACATATGGATATGGAGTTGATGTTATTTTGAAATCTCGATTGAACACCTTTATACGGTGTTTTGTATGCTGCCATACAATATACGCGATTTTATTTAATAAATTGCACGCAATCAGTTCTTTGCGTTTCATGTTGCTTGTTGCCTATACTGCAAACGAAATGAAATGAACTGAAATGAAATGTATATGAGCAAAATACATATACCAGGCTAGGCAATACGTAGCATACATATGCATGTTAGCAGCATGAGTGTGAATGTGCGTTAAAATACTCTATTATAAGCGAGTAAAATGTTTCGTTTTCTACGATGAGTTTGGTTTTTTTTTCTTTACTTTTCTCCTGCTTAAGGAAAACTCAGCATGTGGCTTAACTGCTGTGGGATTTTCCCCCTCTTTTTTATTATTAAAGACAACAGTGGAGTAGAAAAAAAAAACCTCAGAAAAGTTTAAATTTGTTTCAAGTGAGGGGGGGAGTAGTGCGTTTACGTTGAAGTTTAAGCGTGTGTGTATTGGTAAAAGTTAAGCTTATTTTACCACCAGCCGTTTAGTAATTGATTGCGCTTCAATTGCAATTACATCCAGAAAAAAAAAAACAGAAAAAAACGATGAAGAAAAATTTCAAATTGCAGCCTCAGGCATTTCAAACTCTTTGGGCAAATATTGAGCCCGTTTATGAACAGTTTTTGAGCTTATGGCGTTCATTGCTATTGTTCAGGCAACTAGCCAACCGTCTTCGTCTTCATCGTCATCTTTTTGTAAGCATTTGTGCGTTTCATTTCGTTTCGTTTGCTTCTTTTTTTCTTTTTTTCATTCATTCTCCCCATTTAGAAAAGTTTGTAATTGAGCACTTCACAAGCATGTAATTGTCTCGTAATAATTCGTATTTGTTATTGGAAAACAGTGGGGTTTTCTTTCTTTTTTTTTTTTTTGCTCGATAGTCTGTTATGGAGGAGAGAGAGAGAGTGTGTGTTGGTGGAATATTTAAACAGGTGTGAGTTGTAATGAAACGTTAACAGAAATTATTGTTAAAAGATTAATTTGGTGCAACAAAAGAGATCAAATTAATAAGTTTCAAAGAAATATAAGAAATGCTTTAAAGCTTTAAAGGCTTTGCTTATAAGAATTTCTGTATTGTAGTCTATTAGATATGATGGGGTGTCTGTAATAGGTATAACGGAAAAATTGTTGGTGGCAATTTAATTGCCTTCTTTAAACCAAATCAGCTAGTCATTACGCCTGGAAGACAATAGAAAGTTTATTTCTGTTCAAAGTTGTTTTTTGATTGCATACAAGGACTATCCCAATCAAGTTGAAACCATGACCTCTTTTCGATTGCGTCTCAGCTATCGATTATTTCCACCCTGGTCTGTGTTCCGATCACATTCCGATACATTCTATAATATCTGTTGCTGTTCAAAGCCTTTCGGCTCCAATTGGTTAACAGCCACCAAAATCATTGAGTAATGTAACAAGAAGCCTTAGGTTTTCTTAAACATTGCTACGGAGATGTCAACGAAATCTGCTTCAATACCTTAACAAGATTGCATTCGAGACGTAAGTGAGAGAATGGATTCCCTTTCAGTTCTAAACGATAAAGTTGAAGCTTAGCTTAGGGGATCTTAGTAGACTCGAGCGCCTTGGAACATATCTTTTCCATGATCTGGATTATCTTAAGATAGTGTTGCTGATAAGTGTGAATAATTTTGTCAAGGGAACTATTCTAGGCATTTTGGGTATAGTCATGATGTTCTGGCCTATATTGATTCTAAGGACCAGAGTTCCTTTTTGGCTCTTAACATCTATTCACACAGGCTCTTCAAGTATGTTATATAACTACTGATTAGACGTCTGTCTGATCAATCAAAACACGACTATTTTGGGACACTTTTTAAAAAGGAGATTAAGTGAGCACTTCTTCCGTGAATGACTTGTTTCATGGGAATCTGAGTACAGCTAGTTTTCGTAAACGAATCGAAACTGATGGTGGTATTGTTTGCTTAGATTATGCGACCAAACGAAATACATTGCAAATGAGTAAATATAATTTCTCGGAGTATAACAATGGACCATAACATCTCCGCGTGCACACGCAAATGCAACCTAACCTAACTTTTAGCTTTGGTTCAAGGTATTTTGCAAATCCTTCCGTATTGCTTGGCTTGACCCTCTTCGATAGGAAGTCGAGTTTAAGTCTACTTTTCTCTTTTGGTATTCCCTGCTAACATTTCTGTATGCCTAAAGCATATAATTTCTCAATTTTTTCACCACAATATTCGGTTAAATATAAAATATTTATGGAAAAAATATACAAAAAAATTCTCTCCCCTTTTTTTTGTACGTTGTTGATTAAACTCATAAATTTCATTAAATTAATGCGTTTCGTTTTGAAAAATCAAAATAAATTTTTAATTTTTTGTTTTCTATAATATTTTATCGGCAGTAATTAAACACCTCATACTTAATTTTGTTATGATTTATGGCCTTAAACGTAATGTTCCTCAACGTAATGTTCGGCCAAGCTAAGCCACTCATTCAATAAGCCTGTGGACTTGACTACTGATGGCTGACGTTAGCTATTGTTGGTGTTGAGCATCTCATTAGTTGAGCACTGTGTTATTATTTTTAATGGTAACGATTAAAAAATTTTACGTTTTTAAAGGTGTTTCGAATACAACATTTTTTTTTTAATTGTGGGAATTAAATTTTATTTTTGTTTTCGTGTTTGTTTTTATTTTCTTCTCTTACTTTTCTCTCTACAAAATGTAAATTGATACATGAGTTGTTAGTGTTTTTCTGTTTTTTTTTTGTTGTTGTGAAATTGATTAATAAAATGGATTTAAGGCAAGGAGTACACAAAATGATTTAGTTATTGTTAATTTATTATGAATATTTTATTATATAAAATTGTAGAAAATTTATTGTTAAACAATTTACAATAACAAGTGCTTGTGAAATTCATTTCTTAGTTTACAACTACAAAACAGACTATTAGAAAAAAAAAGAAAAAACAATTACAAAACAAAAGATTTAAAACAAAAATTTAATTTATTATCTTTTAGAAAGACATTGAAAGTCACCAATCAGTTCTATAAAACATACAGCTTTGTTGATACAGCTTTATCCCTCTAAAATATTTGTCTATCCCACATTTAAACCTGAAACTATGTCCAATAGCTTCTCTCTTTTTCTCTTTCTATTCTTTCTCTCTCTTTCTATTCTTTTAGTATGAGAACTGATTTTGGCCGACACGTAGTAGCAATTTTCAAGTACAGCAAAATATTTTATTGAACTCTGAAGTGATTTAGAAACATGCACTCTGGCCTCATCACCTTACTAATTATGGTGTCCGTTATTTTCTGATGCTCCAAAGTCCAAAGATTTATTTCAAAATTGTACGTAGTTGGTCAGCCAGAGTAGAGTCATGCTTTCTGTTGCACCTTCTATAAAATTTTCAGATTTTCTAAGATCTTGCAAAAAATTCTCCTCAGACTTAAGAATAAAGGCAAGTGGGATGCTGTATATGGCTATAGTAGTGAACGCATTCGCTTAGAGTTCATTGGATCCATAATATTCTTCCTAGGAAAGCTAACAGTGCAACAAGTTGGAGAAGGTAGATCCAGAGGTTAAGAGAAAGCAAAATGGAACCAAAATTGTTATTCGCCGTGGTCTAGTAGGTAGTGTGTTCGCTTATTAGACGTAAAGCCTGGGTTCGAGCCCCAGGCCAGACATCAAAACGAAATATGAAAAAAAATATTTCTTCGGTGACTTCCTCTTAGCACTCTGAGAGTAAATAAACCTGCCATGAAAAAGTTTCTCAAAATCTGTCGTTCAGAGTCAACATTAAAATTGTAGGTCCCGCCACTATAAAATTAAGGCACACAACATGAGTGGTGTGAGAAGCTAGGTCGTAGTCCTGACTGAGGGGTTGTAATGGCCAATTATGTATGTATGTATGTACATATGTATGCAAAATAGAATCAGACATCGTATCTACTAAAAACCCTCAGTAGAATTTGAACATTGGCTTCAGCGTGCTTTTGTCTTGAGACCAGTGCAGGTGATACTATTTGCTGGTATGTTTAAGCACTGCTGGTTAGTTGTTTAGTGTTGCTCTCCCGCATCATTTTTAGGGTTTTCAACCCTAGCGCCTTCCTTTACTTCTCTGTTATGTACGCAGTACTACATATGGCATCCTATATTACATACCCGAGTTCTTGTAATATTTAAGAGCTGTTTGAAATCTTTCCTACTCTCTATTAAGTTCCATCTCTATTTCGAGATTCAGTGTTTTCCCTGCACTGTGTTACGAACAAAGGGCTCAATGGGGTCTTATAAATCATTTTTACACTACAACCCAGCTTGATAAACATGTACATATTAGTCTCCATTAAATGTAACGAGGACTTCAAAGCGTTGGCATACATGAAATTGCTTGATATGGCATGGAATTTTGTTTTAGTTGCTGTTAGTGGTCGCTTTTAATTTCAAGTTTCTGTCACTGCATACCTTTTTAAAATTAATTCAAAAGAATTCTACTGAAAATCTAGTAAAAAAAATGTTTGTTTTCTAATAAAAGTTGCATGCACCCATTATTATTATTACTCAACTCATGAAGAAGAATTAAAAAAAATAGAAGATATTCAGATTTTCAAAGATAAAATTTTTGTTTTTAAAATTTATAAAAATATTCTACCAAAATTCCAAACGTTTTTATAATGCAACACGACTTTAGTTTTAATTAAAGTTTAATTAACATAAAATCAAATTAGAATTAAATTTAAGTATTATTTTCGATGCTTAATAGAATACAATTCTAACCTCATTCCAAACATGCCAACAAAAACAAACAGAAAAAAATCAAATTTTAAATAAAATTCATAAACATACGCTGGGATCTTCTAAGATTTTAGAACGAAGATGACTTAGAAGCTGTAAGATTCTGTAAAGAAAACTAAGAAAAGAAAAATGAAATACCATCACTAATTTAGTCATGGTGACCGCAAAAATTATGTCATTAGCGACCTTATGAGTTAGGCAACATAGTATACCACAAAGGAGATAAAGCCAAAGACAAAAGCAAAGGCAATATGCTAGGCTAGGCCATGACAGGCAAGCCGGCTGGCAAGCAAGCAGCGAGGCAGGCATAAAACATAAAAATACTCCCATGTTCATTAGCTAAACTACTGTATGGCAAAATTCATACATACATAAGCAGTGCAAAAAAAAAAACAGAAATAATGCATGACATCTAGAGACAAAAACAAACAAAAACCAAAACATTACTAAGCAAAGCAAAGCAATAAAAACCTATTGGATGAGAAAAATTGGCACATAAGAAATCTAAGGAAAACAATTTTTCGTTTTTCTCTTATTTTTTTCGATGCTCACTTACATTTGCTTTTTGATTTTATGCAATAATATTACCGATCTTGGTGTTTTTATTGTTGCTTTATAATTTAATTTATTCATAGTCACGTCTTGCTACTCTACTAGAGTTATGTTTTTTTTCAATTTTATTTGACTTTTTTTTTTTTTGTTTGTTGTTAGTTTTCATTCATTTAGAACGTCATATGGGAAGCTTTTCTAGTGAGACAGTTAAGTGCATCAATTTCAATTTTTCAGACTTCCAGCAGTCAGAGCAGGCATGCAGGCAGTCAGTCGATTTCAAAGAGGAAATCTTAAATAAGAATCATTATTATTTTTGCTATGACATAATGATTTCAGTAATACGAGGTTGGTTACAAAAATTAAACGATTTGACTACCAGCAATAGAATTTGCTTGGAATTACATTACACTCGCCCTCGTATAGGTAACTGTTAGCAATTAAAGTAGTAGCTGCCATAAGCCCTCAGTAAAACGTTTGAATTTTTAAGTGTCGATGTCACCCACACTCAACACTTTGTTTGAAAATAAATGCATTTTCTGTTGCTGCTGCTGCTGCTACTGTTGTTGTTGTTGTTTAACTTTTTAAATAGAATTTCAAATATTCATCTTGAAAAAAATTTAAACTGATGATTATTGATTTTCTGTAAAGCACGGCTTTGGCTAAATTAAATTGTTTATACAGTTGCTGGTTTCTAAATTGCTGGTGTCTTCTTCTCGGGCTCTCTCTAGACAGACAGACAGACCATCAACTACAACTACTACTAGTGTTACTTGAGGTTAATGATGTCTTTGTCTTCTAATTGTTTATTGTTGTTGTTGTTTGTTTTTGTATTTTGTTGGTTTATTCTGTTTGTCATTTCTTTATGCATATTTATTGATTATTTAAATTAATGACACTCTTGGTAATTCTCTCTCTCTCTCTCGCTTTAAATGATTTCTAAAGAAATTTTCCAAAAATTACCTCTTTGACCATGTGAATCTTAGAAACAAACAAAATACACTGTAAATGACACTAAGTGCTTTGCTATGCTGTAATTTCTTTATTTACAAATGAAAAGCCTTTTGGTAATAGCGTAAAGGAAATAAAAAATCAAATTTAAATTTGCTTAAACCAAGTGTGTAATTGTCTATTTAATCTTGTGTTAGAAGTTAAAGACATTAAGTGCGGTCAATTTTATTTGCAAACGGTTGCCATTGCCAAAACAAATACCAGGCTGTTTTTTTATACTTTTTTTGGGAAATAATAGGCCAAGTTCTGTAATTAACTTTGTTAGTGACACTGAAGAGTTTAAGAATTTAAAGACTTAGGGTCTTAAGGAATTCAATATCATAAAATTATTTACTGCAAATGACATTTCGTTTAAATATGGTGATAGAACTCGTGATAAGGGTTAAACAATAGGTAATCTGTTGAAACAAAAGACTTAAGAAAGAAACCTGGAGAGTTGTATGCATAAAATCCAATTTCCTAGCAACAATCTATAGCCCAATACAGATCGTGGATTGTGAAGTATTTCCTTAAGCAATTATTGCAATTCCATTAAAATAGGAATAAAGCTCTAACAAAGTTAATAATAGCGATAGTTAAGTAATAGCGAGGTTCAGATAAACCGACCCCTTCGTTCACAGTCGTTTATAGTTTAAGTGACCACCAACTAGTGCCAGGCTTGGTGTACATTTAATATTTAATTGAATATTGAACGACTTGCTTGACGGTATTTGGTAAGTTGTATGGGCATTCAGGTAACATACGATCAAGTGTTGTCTGCTCAGTAACAAGTTAAAATGATAAAGTCGCCGTAGTCTAGTAGGTAGTGTGTTAGCTTATTAGACGCAAGTCCACGGTTCAAACCCCAGCTCAGATATCAAAACGAAATATGAAAAAATATTTCTTC
The DNA here is from genome assembly GCA_930367235.1 of Sarcophaga rosellei. Taxonomy (NCBI): domain Eukaryota; kingdom Metazoa; phylum Arthropoda; class Insecta; order Diptera; family Sarcophagidae; genus Sarcophaga; species Sarcophaga rosellei. The sequence goes on along the minus strand of OV884020.1, from coordinate 3,510,281 downwards.
TTCGACTTTCTCTCAGCAGACTTCTGTCAAAAACTCTGAGAGTAAATAAAATTGTCATGAAAAGTTTCTCGAAAAAAAAAGAAGTTGTCGTTTGGATTTGACTTTAAACTGTAGGTCCCGCGTCTCATGTATAAAATTAACACATACAACATGGTGTGAGAAACTAGGTCGTAATCCTGACTAAAGGGTTGTAATGGCCAATTATGTATGTATGTAAGGAACAAGTTAGAATGCCTCATATGCTTGTTTTTTTTTGGATTCATAATGTGAATAATACATGTTTGTCTGACTGACATATCCGATTGGGATTCGAAACGGTTTTGGGGTTTGCAATGTTTGCCTTTGTATTTCGCTTTGGCGGGGTATTCAAAAAGGTAATGAATAGCTGAAGAAGAAGAACCCGATATATAATCTTGAATAATATTACCAAGATGTTCTTTGAGGTTTTCGCAAAAGCCTTAGGATACCAAATCACTGCGCTAACTTTTGATTGACGTAGTATGTCAAGTGTTTTAGAGAACTGCAGGAGATTGAATAATAATATCACAAATATGCTTAGATTCATTACTGTAGGGATACGGCTACATTCCACATGATAACAGCAAATTCTAAACATGCGAAGATTTTACAATAATTCTGTTGTAATAAATATTAAACACATGTCCAGTTGGATATCACTCTGATACAATGCAATAATACCACTTCTAACACTTAAACTATAACGAAGTATGAGCTGAGTTCAAGTCATTTTCCATTTGAAAATTATATTTTCTTCATGCGACTCTTTTTTTTTTTTTGGGCATTATTTCATTCATTCATTGCTTCAAGAAAATACCTTCATATGACCTTACAATACATACTTATAAGTATAAGTGTACATATTCTAATGTTGTAAACAGAAAATCTAATTATTTATTTTTTTCTGTAATTTCTTTTCACAAAAAAATTGAACTTTTTCACACCACAATCGAATTGTAATTGAATGCCGCAGGGTGTTTCATATACATACAAGAGAAGTATTGCTTATGCAAAACCCAACAACAACAACAAAAATTGTTTTCTTTTAATGTAATTTATTTTCTAGAACTTTATATTGGCAATGAACTTTTTCATTTCCAACTTTTCTTTTTTTTGGGAGAATTTATAAAAGGAAAAGACTGTCAAAGTTGTAGGTTTTCTTGACATTTATTTTAAGTAGATGCAGAGGTGATAGGTTTCGATGAAGTATAGATCGTAGTAAAATTGGAATTCTGTACAGTGTCTAGGATTTTAATGAGTTTAAAAATAAAGTTTAGTAGCAAATGTCTAAGAGAAGCAAATATATTTAAGACTTGTTCTAAGGCTTATTGAACTCTAAATACCAGATTCCACAAGGTGGTTCTTTTTAAGCGATGTTAAGGATTCCTCAAATTGATCCTTGCATATATGGATGTCTATAGATGAAGCCCCATTTTTCCATCCGAGCAACATGGCTGAGTAAGTGTAGCCGTTTTATGTTATCTCATTGTGGGTTTAGGTACGGGAATGTTCTCCAATATGGAATAAGGATTTTGAGCAAAGCTTTTCTCCCGAAAACTTCCAAGATATATAGATCGATGAGTGATATGATATGATATGATAAGTGAAAATATGATTTTATAGGATATATCTTTTGATCTCAAACCTACTGAAGTTTTCATTCATTCCCCCAATAACATTTAGAAGGCCATGTTAAACATGCCATCCAGTCTAAATATTTTCATATTTGCCATGATGTTATACACTCTATTGCATTGAAAGTATTTGCAACCAACGCATTTCTATATGCCAGCCTTGTGCTCATGCCTTATATTCATATTAATACAGTTTCACTGCAACCTTTCGGCATTTGCCTTCACTCTATTCATGCCAAAAATATTAAAAAAAACACAATAACTACAAAAGTAGGAAAGAATTGCTTTATATTTTCATGATTATGGTAGACAATTATTATAATAAGAGTGTGAATATTATATTTCATATTCACCTACAGAGTATGAACATTCATTCTCATATGACTGCCTGGCATTATTGGCCCATTCAATTGCCATTCGATTTTTGGCACTGCGGGATATAAGATTTGTTTTCTACTTTTTTATGTTTTTTTTCTGTATTTTTGTAATGCAATTGTAAAGCGCAGACGACCATAAGAATTCTATTTCTCTTACGGATATTCCAGTTTCAGTTTGGCTTAAACAAATTGTAACATTTAAATCGATTTTTTTTTTTTTTTTTGGAGATCTATTCATAGCGATAATTGGTAGTTAAGTTAACAATAACGTGTGATATTGCTGTTCGGTTATTGATGTATAGTTGCCACCTTTTTCTACTACAAAAAAAAAAAAAGAAAAGCGAAACATTTTTCATATGGCAAACTTTTATAATACAATAGTCAATCGAAATTATCACTTTTTAGAGATCTGGCCATAAAAAACAAAATGTAGGAGTTAAGGAAATCCATAAAAATTCAAATACGAGTGCAATAAAAGGTAATAAAGAGGAATGTTTAAACATTTCAAAACCGAATCAATGATACGCTACAGAGTGGTTAAATATTTTGGCAACTGTAATGTAATTAATGAAAAATAAACTCACTGCATTGATTGAATTCATCCGGTCTATACACTAAAGCTCTATATCGCCTTGCATAAACCGGCTATGGTAGATACTACGATAGCAATTAAGGGTTAGGTGACCACACTGAAAGCGCTTAACTCCTCTTCAATATTACCACAGCTACGGATATATGTACATACATAATTGGCCATTACAACCCTTCGGTCAGGATTACAGCCTAGCTTCTCACAGCTACGGTTATACTGAGGCTGTAAATAAAGGGTCCGCCAAATAACTTTTTTTTTGAAAATGCTTAAAGAAAAAAAAAACTACTGAATATTTTCTCAAATTTCTTTTTTTATTTGAAAGTACAATCCTTCCGGTTAATAATGGAAAATAATTTCATTCAAATGGCTGCCTCGGCTGGCCATACAGTAGCCTACACGATCGGTCCAATTTTTAAGCACATTATCGATAATGTGCAGCTGTATTTCACCAATGGCTAAACAGAATATTGTCCTTTAAAGCGTCAATTGTCTCTGGCTTGTCGGCGTAACACTTATCTTTGACGGCACCCCACAAATAATAGTCCAACGGTGTCAAATCGCAGCTCCGAGGTGGCCAAACGACATCAGCTCTGAGGCTGATAATGCGATCTTCAAAAAGAAGGGCGCAAAACATCGAGTGTAGCTTCGGCTGTGTGGCACGTAGCGCCGTCCTGTTGAAACCAAATGTTGCCAATATCCTCCTCTTAAATTTTTGTGAACAAAAATTCGTTCAACATGGCCCGATAACGATCGCCATTGACTGTAACGGCCACTCCTTGCTCATTTTCGAAGAAAAATGGCCCAATTATGCCTCTGGACCAAAATCCGCACCAAACAGTGACTCGTTTTGGGTGCGTCGACTTTTCAATGTATGCGTGCGGGTTTTCTGTGCCCTAAATCTGACAATTTTGCTTGTTTACATACCCGCCAATATCAAAATGTGCTTCATCTGAAAAGATGATTTTTTTTTGCCAATTTTCATCATCGGCATGATTTTCATAGTAATGTCGCAATATTTCCCAGCGTTGTTCAAGCGTATACACAACCATATTCGTTAAGCGGAAGGATAAAACTAATTATCTATCAAATCAGATATGAGCTGTTACCATTCACTAAATAAGCACTAGTTGAGAGTGAAAACGTTAGATGGCGGACCCTTTATAGTCAATGAAACGTATATGCCCCTTCTGTGTGCTCTGTTTGCCTTGAGGTCTTATAGAAGTCAATGGCCCTTCGCTTGGAATTTCGTTTGTCAAAGTAGAAGTCAATAGATTTCAATGATACCACTGAACCTTGTAGTGATTTATTTGAAGCACTCTCCTATAACTCCATTTGTCTGCTCCTTTGTTGTCATAGAATTTGCGATGCCTAGGAATTTAAACACAGATATAAGGCATAAGGTGTTCAGCAGGTAGTACGCCGTAGTCTAGTAGGTAGTGTGTTCGCTTATTAGACGTAAAGCCCGGGTTCGAGCCCCAGGCCAGTCATCAAAAGGAAATATTAAAAAAAAAAATATTTCTTCGGCGACTTCCTCTCAGCAGATTTCTGGCAAAAACTCTGAGAGTAAATAAACCTGCCATGAAAAAGTTTCTCAAAGAAATCTGTCGTTCGGAGTCGACGTTAAACTGTGCCACTCAAGTATAAAATTAAGGCACACGAGTGGTGTTGAGAAGCTAGGCACACAACATGGGTGGATGATCACCTTGTAGTCCAGACTAGAGACTTGTGGGGTGTCTTTGATAAGATATTTCTGAGTAACTTATTTTCCGGTATTACCAACAATATCAGAAACACAATACAACTATCTATGTATGTATGTTCATATAGAGTGCAAAAACGAAAGACTTAAGCAACAAACTTCATCTACAAATAAAAATCATTAAAAAATATTGAAAAAAAAAAAATGTTTGCTTTTAAATTAAAATGAATGACATTTTATTAGAGCATATACAATCTACACATCATCACACACATACATGCACTCTAATTTTTATTTTTTATTCCTCGTTACTCATACGCCAACAATTCTTAAAAAGTTTGAAGCAAAAAAAAAACCGTTGAAAATATAATCTTTGGTAGTCATATTTCAACATTTAAGTGTTATGACGTGATGCGTTTGATATTTCTCTTCAAGCAGTTGCCTTTAATATTAAACTTATTTAATTCAGGTGTGTTTCATATCCATGAAATGTTTCCATATACAAAAGAAAAAATAAAAAAATGAAGAAAAAAGTATAAAAAAAGAGCCACATAACATAACTTTTAAAAAGTCAGCAGCCAAAGCCGGAGCTTTAGTTATCAACGTTATTACGGATTTAATACTTTTTCTCTCGTGCTTCTTGCCGTTATAGCTGAAGTCTTTTCTTTTTTTTGTTCGTTTTTTTGTGGAACTGAGGATCGTATGTAGGAAGTTAAAGGTGAGGTTTGTGATTTTATTTCAGTTTCATTTGCAATTGTTGCACTCAATGTTCCATATTATTGTGTATGAGATTGTTATTGTTGTTTTGTTTGAATGTTTAGTTCAAAGTCTTTTTTCTTCATAATTTTTTTATTATTTATTTTTGTTGTTGTTGCTGTTTGGAAGTCAGTGATATACATAACATTTGCAAAACAGTAATAAAAGAAAAAATGTATACATATGGGTGCCGCTTTGTAAATAAGGTATCAAACAGGGTGACAGAAATTAAAGGGAGGCAATCTAGATTTGGATAAATGAAGACTTTTATTGTTCATATACATATCTTGAAAGCTGATTATTGGTTGTCTGGAACCATTCACCAATAAGTTCGTTATTTCTTATGTCTTTAGTTTCCAAATTGTATGAAATTCTGAAGAGACTGACTGACTGAAAGATAAATGTCTGATGGGTAGCAAAAAATTTAAAAATATTGTAATTGGTTTTATAATGAAGGCATGTGCAGTATTGGTGCGCTGATATAAATAAGAAGAGGGCTCAGTTCTTGTTGCCTTGTATGTGATAGTGCGGTATTCATGTGTAACTGCTAAGGCAGTGCAACGACGATGGGTTTTACATGGGTACCGGTCCGCATGGACCTAATCCCATGGTGCTCTTCACACAGGGTGAAATACAATGCGTCTACCAACGCCCACAGATGTAGCAGACTGCTACACTTGAGTACCAATTTGAAGCCATGTATTTGGACACGACTTCCCCCTTGGGAACTCCACACCGAACCTACTAACTAGACTCTTCCCGCGATTTGGGTCCAAACCACAACCACCACGATGCTCCCAATAGGGGCCACTTCAACAGTCAGGCTGGAACCGAGGTTCCAGGGGCTTCTGATTCCCGTGGTACCAGAATTAAGTCGCCGGTCAGACCTCGTAATCAGATCGATTACTACCAGTTGAACTCTAAACAGTTCTGAACTGGTGGCCCACAGCGACGCAGTAAACATACATCGACATAAAGAACAACGCTTACACTACTAATATTGAACAGCGTCCTCACGGACGAGGCTTTGGCCACATGGTGGCTAAGGCAGTGCAATAAGATGTTGAGGTACGCCTACAGTAATTTAAGTAAGGCATGGGCCTTGTCATGCGTCCTCTTCGATATGAAAGCTCTTAGGCTGAAGGCGGGAGTTTATCACAATGGCGCTATTTTTTATAAAAATGTCCACTTGTGAGTATTACTCTTATCGAAAGGTATTTTTATACTCTCTCAGTAGACAATTGAAAATTCTCTCTCGTCCAATGATATTAGTGCTCTACAAGTCGCTCATAATCTCAGCACAGCCCTATGATGGGGAAGAATGAAAGTGGCTACACATCAATGTATCTGCCTTGGAAACAATCGAGATCGTCGCTATAATTTTAGCATCCGACACAATGATGATCCAATGCTTATGCTGGCTTGTTAAAGACGTTCGGACTAGAAAGGATGTTCCATCTTGATGAGTCTTTGACGACTTGATAAAAGCATAAAAGCTGCGTTAGGAAGTCCGATTGGACAAAAATTCCGCAAAACAAAGATGCCTGGTAGAAAGTGCTAAATCAGGATGGATGGGCCAATTATGTAGGCATTGCTGTAATATATACAATTAAAGCAATATAGGCAGCTTTGGTTTCAAGCGGGATAATGTAACAGTCGGTCGCTAATACTTGTAGGATTTAAGGAAATTTGTTTTAACACAGCTAGTCACGCTGGTTTACTTATCTTAATCTGAGAAGCTAGGCCGTAATCCTGACTGAAGGGTTGTAATGGCCAATTATGTATGTATGTATGTATGTATTCTTTCTTTCAACAAATTGTAGTGCTTTATTTTGAGTTTGTTTCTTAAGTCTTTTGTTTTCAAAGTATTTCTTAATTGGCAACTAGCTTAAAGGTTTGTTTACTAAGATTTTTGTTAAGAATTCAGTTTTTAAACATTTTTTCAATTATGTTTCTTAAGTCTTTTGTTTTCAAAAAATTGTTTACTTGAGAAATCAATTTCAAAGTAATTTTCTTAAGTGAAGTTCAGGTTTTTCTTCACGAATCTGTAGCTTTTATTTCATTTCACTGTGTTAAATAAGTTAAAAAGTTTATTTGTTTTACTTTGTTTTATTTCTTCAGTTGTTTTTTTTTCCTTCTATGCAAAAGGAGACACATTTATGAAGAGGTGTTTTTGTATAACATATGACTTCTCTCTTTTTTATTCTTTTTTTATTTGATTTTGTTGTTATTGTTGGTTTTTATTTTGCCATTGTTAATGTAAATTTTGTGGCAGAAATCGTTGATTTTTTTTTTGTTTGATCTGTTGCAAGTTTGTTTGTCTTGCTTGTTTATAAGTGTTCAGTACGAGTGCAAGTATGTGTCATTTCAAATTGAAATTTCAATCAACAATAAACATAATACGAGGCCTCAGTTTCACTTCTTCTAAAAGCCCATGATGATTAAAAGCAAAAATTTAATTTCGTTTCGTTTCGTTTTTCGTATTTAGACTAAAATCTTTGACGTGGGAATAGTTTTATTGCTGTGATTAGCAATATAATGACACCTAAAATTAAGTTTGACTGTATGCCAGTCAGTTTTGTGAATGAAAATCATTTTTAAAGCGTTTATTTTTTTTTATGTTTTCCGTTGGCTTACAGGAAGTAAACTAAATGGATGTGTGTATAATTTTGAAAAAAAAAGTTTCCTTTTTTTTTTGCTTAAACCAGAATGACTTTAAAGATAATGTTAAAAATGGAAGAAAGGAAAGCTTTTTTTCTCTGTTTTTTTATTATCATATGAAAATTAATTTCCTTTTATTACTTCTTAAAAGTGGCCTAAAATTATCTGTAACCTCTTGAAAAAAATATATATTCAAGTGTTGTTTGAAAACGTTCTAGCCATACACACACACCAACCACATCCAGTTTCGAATTGTATGTGAAATGATTATAAATGGTTTTGAGAAAATTTTCTATTTCTTTGGCAAATAAATAATAAAAATGAATGCACCTACCGCATGTTTGAACATTTTTTCACACCGTTCGTTTTGTTCAGGAGACTTTAACGAAATATTTCAAACGTTTTCTTTTTTCTGTTTTGGTCTCTGCTTAACACGCATGCATGTAAGCAGCCATAACTAGCCGTTTGGCCATATCCATATGTGAAAAGGCACAATTAACCCAAACCAAAGCAACCATAGCAAAAGGAAGACAACAAACAGTCTTCGATTTCAGGCAGACATCATAGCGAAACGCAAAAAAAGCCAAGCGCAGTTAAAACTTTAAACAAATACAAGACAGATGATGGTAATGAACAATAATTCAAATACAACAGCAACAGCAAAAGCAACAGCCAGCCAAACAATATTGATGGTTTAAAACCATAAAAAGAAACGAAACAAAAAAAGAAAAATTCATTGCTTTGGAAAAATGAAAATTCAAATGTTAAAAGCGTTACATTATGGGAGGAGCATTATACGAAAAATTCCAGTGCAAATGCTAAAGTGATTTATAAAAAACTAACTGAAGAAATCTCATTTTTTTCTCCTTCTTCTGTTTTCTTCCATCAAAACTAACCACAAACATACTACATACATACATATGTATTTACATATCACACAGTAAGATGCTTACAATGATGAGTTGTATTTCATTATAAGTTGTCTAGTAGTGGTGATGATGATGCTGATGTTGCTGATGTTGCTGATTCAAATGAAAATCGTTAGCATAGTTAAGATTGGTTAGAAAATTTTCTAGTATTGATCATCAAATTTACCACAGCATTGAATGCTGTTGATGAGATTGTACTGATGCGTTATATATATAAAAAGCCACGTTAACAATTTATATTCTCTGTTAAACATTTGACCTTAAATACTGATTCATCTTAATCAATTATAAACAAAAATTATGAAGAATGAAAACGGGAAAAAGAAGAAATAAAATATTCTGCATATAAAAGGATTAAATATTCGTATGTTATAAGTCACTAAAAATGTGCAAAAAAAGCTTTAAATAGGCTTCTAAAATACTAATAGAAACACTAAGCTCCTCAGTACTACCGAAAAGTGATGAGTTCATAGACTGATCTAATTGCCCTCGCTAGTGTCATAATTAGTATGTCGCTAAGCTCCTTTCGATGGTCAGTACTCTTTAGATTCTATCATTGCCTTTCCAACATTTTCTGCTGACAAATTGCGCCCTCGGTGCTTCCCTAAATTTGTTTGCTTCTCCTCGAAACTTTCGTACAAGTTGTGATAGGCTGTATACGGTGGGTGAGTCATATGGTGGTCTTACATCGCCTGAATCCCACCTTATTCATTTATATTACGCGGATAATCTTCTTTCGAATCGTTGAGTGTATATGTACTATGCTGTACAGTGTTATATGCACTAAGAATTTGGAGAGAATTTTTTTTAGAAAAGAGGCATCATCTCTTTTTAGTTGAACTCCTAAATCATATCCTTGTGGATGGGCGACTTATTTAGCAGCATAGAGTATGCTCTACTATGCACCACGCACTCTTATTGTCATTCTTCTGTGGGATAAATTCTCTGTAAAGAGAAAAAGCAAATGACAGTAGTCCGTATTACTGGGATATGAATTACTGCCTGCCTGTATATACGGGTAAGACCGCATGTTCTGCATATCAATATTTCTAAGACGTTGAGATTATAAGCTTAATGTTGTATTATTTTCTTAAGAAAATAGGCAAGTAGGCTGGCAGGAGCTGGCCTACATGAAAACAATCCAAGACTCTCTACAACAGAATATCATTCACACACTTATCAAGAGATACATCACCACTTTGCAACTCCCTATTATAGTTCTATGCATCAGCTGTATAATACAATTCCATAACACTCCTCAATAATATAGCTCCATAATACAGCTCCATCCCATAGCTCCCTAGTAGAGGAGAGGCGTTATACTACGATAGCTTTATACTACAGTTGCTGGCCTACAGCTTAATACTATAACTCCACACATGCAATAGCTTCGTACTAGGGCTCCTTACAAAAATATACTCCGAAGCAATATATCGAAGAGTTATAGTGAACATTAACGACAGAGAATCAACGCTGTTTCTAATTCTGGGGTCATAGTTTAGAGTCTATAGTCTACTTAGTCAGATGCAGGGTATAGAGATTATGTATGAGAGCCGGTTGCACTAGGCCCAATACTTTTAGCACCATCCCCAAGAGATCGATTTATAATATCCTTGTTCCACTCTACAGTGTGCACAATTATCGTCCTCAGAAAATTCGTTTGGGTCCACTGAGGACTGATCATTCGTTTCCTTTTAAAAAACTGTCTTATAAGCATATGGCCCCTACCGATGCTGTAACCAGAGGTCCGATTATTTTTGTATATTTTCATACATTTTAATGAAATATACGAAGCCCATAGAAAAAGTCTCGAATGTTTTATCTATCGAAAGGTACGTTGAATTAAATTTAAAAACGTCCATGAAATAAATCAGTTTCGGACTGTCTGAACAAGCTTAATCAATCAGACAGGGGATGCCTACACATTTGGAAATTCAGACCAATCAACGGGGAGATGTCGCGGAGATACCGCTGATGATAGATTCAACGAAGTTTGTGTCTTAAGACTTCTGTTTTAATATTGCCAAACTATCTATAATGAGCATATACGTGATGTAGGGTGCAATATTTAAACCCAACTGCCTTTTATTGTATCTGCTCCCCCAAAACTATATTCATTTACATACAAAACCTCTTGCACTCGAGCCCATATAACACACACAATTACAATTATTGTTACATTTTTGACAGTATTAATTTACTTATTATAAATGCTGACATAAAATGACTAAAAGCTTGTCCTGTTAAACATATGTATTACCCCTGACAGAGTAGCCCCCTTTTGTTATGTCAAAGCCTTTTTTGTTGTTGTTGATTTTACTCCCCAGTTAAAGGCTTTTATAAAATGTATGAGTTTATGTCAAAAATTAAACACTAATAGGCGTTTTATTTGAATTATTGGTTCTATACAATCACTACAACAACAACAAGAAAACAAAAACAACTTAAACAACAATCTGATATGGAAAGAAAAAAAACGAACCCCAGAGTTTTTTTTATACACATGAGTTGCAAAGTTTTACAAAAGTTTTGTTCACTGTTGTGTCTGTCTTTAAAGTTAAATTGTCTGTCTGTTTGTTTCTTTTGTTTTGTATGTTTTCTTGTTTTTTTTTCTTACTTATTCTTGTTGTTATTGTTGTTTTTATGCAATTTTTATATAAATTGACATGGTGCAAGAGTAAAAAAAGTGCGTGTGTTTAGCCTGGCGCTTCTATAGTTTGTAAGTTTTTTCCTTCTGTTGTTTCTTACAGTCGATATCTGTGGTGTTTGTTTGTTGTGTGTTTTAACTTTTTATTGACGTTAACGACAAGAACTAGTCTATGCCGTCGATGACGATGGTGTTTGCGATGTCGCCTCCAATAGCATGTTTTTTTTTCTTCTGTTTTTCATTGTATTTCTGGTAGGGCTTATGGTTGGCAGCAGCAGCAGCAATATTTAGTGTGTAGGCTGTTGTTTACATTAAAAAAAATAAATTTTTCAATCCAATATTAACAATTTGGAACAGGAACTGGCTCAGCCATGTCGTTCGAATGGAGGAGGATGCTCCGGCGAGACGGGTATTTGATGCGGGAATCTGCGGAAGTCGGCGAAGAGGACGACCTTGTATCCGTTGGAAGGACCAAATCGAGGAAGCCCTGTCATCGATTGGTGTGACCAACTGGCGTAGGCGCGCAAGAAGCAGAGGCGCCTGGAAGGATGTGTTACGGCAGGCCGAAATCCGTTAAACGGGTTGTTATGGCCAATTAAGTAAGTAAGTAAGAACCAGGACCATGAATTACGCAAATTGCATAAAAGCCAATAGGAGGATCTTGAAATGCTTGAGAAGGAGCATAGACGCATGTTGGACAATATACGACAGGCTAAGATGTTGGAATTTGCCAACATACGAGAAAATTGTTCTTGTTTATACAAGAGTTATTACCCTATCGTATGGCTGAAGGGGTGGATCAAGAGAATCAACAGAAAGCTGAAATTGCTGAACAATTCTATCAAAATAAATTAAAATTACTTCAGTAAAAATCGCCTAAACTGAATGAAAAAGAGACCAACTTGTCCCAAGAATGTCTTTTACTGAAACTAGATCGTATAGCCTTGCATGCTTTGAAAACCAAACTTGCCGAACCAACCAAGTACTCGTTGTACTAACTATCACAGAAAAATCAAGAAATTTCATAATCCCTACAAGGTAACCCACCACCGGCACAAGCCCAACACAACGAGTAATTTCCTATGGCTGACAGAAATCTACAAAATAATTATGAATTCCTTGCAATCCCATAATACATATAGTGAAATGTTTATTAGATGATAATATAGGGGATTTCATGAGAAGAATGTAGCCTACTGCCAATTACAGTTCAGAATGGGACAATGACCACAAGAAAATGATGCAAAATCATGATTATTGCGCAAAAGTACCAAAGACTGATTTGTAGGGTTTTGTTTTTTTTTGTTTGTGTAGAAAACTTTCATTAAATCTCTTCAATACAAAAATATATATATGTAGTATATATACCACCATATATATATATATTTATATATATTCTGTATATATTATATTTCTGTATATAATATATCAATATATTCTGTGGTACAAAATCTCTTTACTTCTTTTAAGTTAAATATCAAATTTAGTCCTTTTTAATCGATCATCTCCTTTGTAGATTAACAAAACATTTTAAACGCTTACCAACACTATAAAATTTCCCATATTCTGCTACAGCTGTTCTGTTCATTCATGACGTTCTAGTTGTGAAATTAATGTGAGAAATCAGTCGAAAAGTTTGGATTTTTTAAAGTTTTAGTTGATTTCTGTAAATTATAGTTAAATGTGCATCAATTTTATTTGATATTTAATAATAAAACGTGTAAAAAGTGTTAAGCGTCATATAAATACGGCTTTTAAATCGAAATCTTTAATTATGTGGTAAAAAATTAAAATTTATTTATGTGACGCATTCAAACGCCATTTTCTTAACTACGCAGTAAGTTGATTATAATATTCAGAAACAAAAATACTTGTGTAAAGTATTAATCGGCTAATTTGGGTCAATTGTAGCCTAATTTTTATGTTAACATTTATGTTTCCATTAAACTTTGTGTACGTCCCAACAACAATTCACCGAAAATACTTTGTTTTTCTTTACTGGACACAATTTTTCTTATTGGATTTCCATTTTTACAATATGAATTGCAAAGTTAGAATGAATGTGCGTAGTTAGAATGATACCAGTTAGATCGAATAGGTACTGTTTCCTTTGATAAGTTATACGTTTTAAATTAGAAAGCAATTTCTATCATACCTCCAAGCTTTGTTCGTTAGCAAAAAGTGAGTCAAATTATGTTCTTCCTTTTGGTTGGTAATCACTTGAATGACAAATTATCTATCGAATCTAAACTGTACGAGGCCTGAATTTATATTCACTGACATCGGACAAAATCCTGTAGTTCGAGAAATGTCTTTAGGTCCCTTCTTTTCATAGATCATCTCCTTTGTACGTATATAAACATTTAAAACGTTTAGCAACACTAACAAATTTCCCATACTCTGCTACTGCTGTCCTGTCTGTATTTTAATGCTTAACATCTCTGTTTTACAGAAAGCAATGTAAAGTTTGGGTTTTTTATACATTTACTTGATTTCTGTAAATTAAAGTAAAATGTGTCATCAGTTTTAGTTGATATTTAATATTAAAATCTGTGAAAAATTTAAAGAATAGTATAAATACGGTTTCTAAATAAAAATCCTTAAATATCTACTAAAAATTAAGATTTATTTATGAGACGTGATCGGACGCAATTTTACCAACTACGCTGTAAGTTGAGTATAATATTAAGAACCAAAAAGGTCTTGTGTACAGTATTATTGGCCGATTTGAGCCTGATAAATGCCAATTTTACAACCATTTCCATAAAAATTTGTATAGATAGGTACCAGCAATCATTCACTAAATATTCTAAAGGTTGGTTTTTCTTTACTAGTCACAACTTTTCTTATTGGATTTCCCTTTTTATAATTTGTGTAATTAGAATGATTCTAGTTTGACCGAATACGTATTGTTTCCTTCGCTAAAATGTAAATTAGAAAGCAATTGTATTATACCTCCGTACCTTTTTTCTTGTTAGCAAATTTAGACCTCTTCAGTTCGATTGTAACGATTGATCATCTCTTGCAGGTTAATAAGTATTTCAAACATTTACCAACACTAAAAAATTCCCCATATTCTGCTACTGCTATCCTATTCATTCATGACGTTGTGGTTGCGAAATTAATATCGAAATTAAATTCGGTTGAGAAGTTTGGGTTTTTTAAAGTCGTACTTAATTTTTCCGAATTAAATGTTAAATGTGCATCAATTTTATTTCATATTTATAAGTAAAAAGCATAAATAGTGTAAAGTGTCATATAAATACGGTTTTTAGATCAAAATTCTTAAATATATACTAAAAAATTAAAATTTATTTATTAGACGTGATCAGACGGCATTTTGTCAACTATGCCAATTACGCAGTAAGTCAACTATTATACTTAGAATCTGAAATTACTTGTGTAAGTTATTAATTGCCTGATATGGGCCAATTATAGACTAATTTTTTGCTTTAATACAAAAGCCAAGTTCCTCAATATTTCTATTTAAATTTGTGCACATACATACCAGATATACTAAGTTTTGTTTTTCTTTACAAAGCACAATTTTTCTTATTGTTTGTTCCAATTCCCTTCTTCCAATTTTTCTTATTCTTTTTTTTCCAATAATTTAATGTGCGTAGTTAGCATGATTCCAGTTAGATTATATATGTACTGCTTTCTTCCATAGCTTGCAAATTAGAAAGCATTTCAATTTTACCTCCGTTCCCTTGCCGTTTAGTCCTCTTCAGTTCTCTTTTAACGAACGATTACCTCCTTTGTAGGTTAATAAATAGTTTAAACGTTTACCAACACTAAAAAATTTCCCGTATTCTGCTACTGCTATCCTATTCATTCATGACGTTGTGGTTGCGAAATTAATATCGAAATTAAATTCGGTCGAGAAGTTCGTGTTTTTTAAAGTCGTACTTAATTTTTGTAAATTAAATGTTAAAGGTGCATTCATTTTATTTCATCTTTATAAGTAAAAAGTGTGAATAGTGTAAAGTGTCATATAAATACGGGTTTTATATAGTAAAAAATTAAAATTTATTTATAAGACGTAATCAGACGCCATTTTTCAACTATACCAATTACGCAGTAAGTCAACTATTATACTTAGAATCTGAAAGGACTTGTGTAAATTATTAATTGGCTGATTTGGGCCAATTATAGACTAAATTTTTTGCTTTTAGATAAAAGCCAAGTTCGTCAATATTTCCATTTAAATTTGTGTATATCCCTACCAGATATACTAAGTTTTGTGTTTCTTTACAAAGCACAATTTTTTTTATTGGATTTCTTTTTTTTTTGTTCCAATACGAATTGAAATCTTTAATGTGCGTAGTTAGAACGATTCCAGTTAGACTAAATGTGTACTGTTTCCTTTCATAACTTGTATCTTAGAAAGCAATTCCATTATATCTTCGTGCCTTTGCTCTTGTTAGGAAATTTAGTCCCCTTCAGTTCTCTTGTAACGAACAATTACCTCCTTTGTAGGTTAATAAATATTTTAAACGTTTAACAACACTTAAAAATTTCCCATATTCTGCTATTGTTGTCCTATTCATTCATGACGTTGTGGTTGCGAAATTAATATCGAAATTAAGTTCGGTCGAGAAGTTCGTGTTTTTTAAGTCGTACTTAATTTTTCTGAATTAAATGTTAAATGTGCATCAATTTTATTTCATATTTAATAATAAAAAGCATAAATAGTGTAAAGTGTCGTATAAATACGGTTTTTAGATGAAAATTCTTAAATATATACTAAAAAATTAAAATATATTTATTAGACGTGATCAGACGGCATTTTGTCAACTATGCCAATTACGCAGTAAGTCAACTATTATACTTAGAATCTAAAAGTACTTGTGTAAATTATTATTTGGCTGATTTGGGCCAATTATAGACTAATTTTTTTGCTTTTAGATAAAAGCCAAGCTCCTTTATAGAAAGAGTTCCTATTTTCAAACAAAATTATTGGATTTCGTTTTTTTGTGCGTAGTTAGAATGATTCCAGTTAGACTAAATGTGTACTGTTTCCTTCCATATTTTGTAAATTAGAAAGCATTTCCATTATACCTCCCTGCCCTTTCACTTGTTAGCAAATTTAGTCCTCTTCAGTTCTCTTTTAACGAACGATTACCTCCTTTGTAGGTTAATAAATATTTTAAACGTTTAACAACACTAAAAAATTTCCCATATTCTGCTACTGCTATCCTATTCATTCATGACGTTGTGGTTGCGAAATTAATATCGAAATTAAATTCGGTCGAGAGGTTCGTGTTTTTTAAAGTCGTACTTAATTTTTCTGAATTAAATGTTAAATGTGCATTCATTTTATTTCATCTTTATAAGTAAAAAGTGTGAATAGTGTAAAGTGTGGTATAAATACGGTTTTTAGATGAAAATTCATAAATATATAGTAAACAATTAAAATTTATTTATTAGACGTGATCAGACGGCATTTTGTCAACTATGCCAATTACGCAGTAAGTCAAGTATTATACTTAGAATCTGAAAGGACTTGTGTAAGTTATTAATTGTCTGATATTGGCCAATTATAGACAAATTTTTTTGCTTTAAGATAAAAGCCAAGTTCGTCAATATTTCCATTTAAATTTGTGTATATACCCACCAGATATACTAAGTTTTGTTTTCCTTTACAACGCATAATTTTTCTTATTGGATTTCGTTTTTTTCCCATATTTTAATGTGCGTAGTTAGAACGATTCCAGTTAGATTATATATGTACTGTTTTCTTCCATAACTTGTAAATTAGAAAGCATTTCCATTATACCTTCGTGCCCTTGCTCTTGTTCGCAAATTTAGTCCCCTTCAGTTCTCTTGTAACGAACGATTACCTCCTTTGTAGGTTAATAAATATTTTAAACGTTTAACAACACTAAAAAATTTCCCATATTCTGCTACTGTTGTCCTGTTCGTTCATGTTCGTATTTTAACGCTTAACATCACTGTTACATAGAAATTAAAGTGAATAATCAAGCGCAGATTGTGAAGTTAAGTTAAATGCGCATTAGTTTTATTTTACATTTAATATTAAAAGTGTAGAAAGTGTGAAAAGTATGTAAAGTGTAATAAAATACGGCTTTTAAATCGAAATCTGTTTAATATCTACTAAAAAATTAAAATTTATTTTATGTGACGTAATTCATACGCCATTTTATTAACTACGCAGTAAGTCCAGTATAATATTTAGAAACAAAAAGGACTTGTGTAAAGTATTAATTGGCTGATTTGGGTCAATAGTAGCCTAATTTTTATATTTAAAGATAAAAGTCAAGTTTGCAATCATTTCCAATAAAATTGTTGTATATGGCAGCAGTAACAGGAAAATATGAAGGTTTGTTGTTCTCTAGTAGTCTCATAAGGATTTCTAATTGGATTTTATTTTTTTTTAGAGTATAAATTGGAGGCTTTAACTGGCATAGTTAAAATGAGTCATATATGTATCATTCTGTTCGATAACTTGTTGCCAATTTGATGGCATTTGCCATTTATACCTTGTCCCTACGTGGCCTATCCCTGTAATTCCAAAAATTGAGGCAATTGATCTAATATGCCCAATCACATATTTTTGTAGCTCACGAAGAAGCTTCCTAGACTCGTCTTCTCCAAAGTTTACCTCTGCTATACAGCCAAGCCTCCAGAACACTAATTTTATTTACTCGGTCTTGAATGGGGTGCTGTATGGGTATTACCCCAAAACAACATCGGTCTGCATAATTCAACTTTTGGTATTCCTGGGAATACCTTAATGCTAGACGAGAAATAATAGAATGGGAAGAATTAAGGATTTAAGTTTATCCTTATGAATTAGTTTTGAGGCCTAAGAAGACCAATTTTTAATTATTTTCTGTATATTCACCACGAATTATAGTGACAATGTCACTGCCTTCTATTTTCCTTTGACGTTGATGTCATTAATGTAGTTTTTGCCTTTTTTAATTAAAACACTTTTTAATTATTAGTGTAATTAATAATGTTTATTTAAAAGTATGAGAGATGTTGCTCTCTTGGCGATCAAACTACAAGTGTTTAAAATCTAACTTAAAACTATTCGTTGAACTTAAAATAGCGTCTGTCATCGTAGGGTCGCATTCAATATTACTAGTGTTGCATTTTGTCGTATTCATATCAGTAAGTGTTGCCACTCCTGGTGGTACGTCCTGTTCCCACATTCGGCCGTCCTGAATGATCATTCGCCCCGAATGATGAACTCCATCTCTTCAAATATTCCGCCACGGTAGCAGTTCTCCGCGGACCTTCCACCTCGCCTACCTTTTCAACTTCATAGCGATCATGTTTCAATACCTTTACGACCTTATAGGGTCCGAAGTATTTAGGCTTCAATTTTAGACCAACTCCAAATTGGGTTCTTTTAATCGCCACAAGCTCATTTAACTTGTATGCAGGTGCTTGCACTCTTTTCCTATTAAATGTCTTGCGATTTTCAGCCTGCAGTTTGGCAATATTTTCCTTGGCAATTGTGCGAATTTCATCCCGCTCTTCATCCAATTCGGAAATAGCAAATTCTTCAACTAATTTTTGAACATCAGTTTGTGTTTCGGTACGCA
Organism: Sarcophaga rosellei; assembly: GCA_930367235.1. NCBI lineage: Eukaryota > Metazoa > Arthropoda > Insecta > Diptera > Sarcophagidae > Sarcophaga > Sarcophaga rosellei. The sequence continues at coordinate 3,491,391 of OV884020.1, read as the reverse complement.
TATGACAACCCGTAAGAATTCTAAATGGAGATACTTTCGTGCTTCTCGGAGGAGTGTTATTAATGCACTGTTGAACTTTGTCGACTTGTGTATACCATTTATTAGGATTGTTGACACACAGTTTCGATAACAATGAAATTACGATCTTATTAATTCTTTCTACTTGCCCGTTACCTCTAGGGACACCTGTTGCTATTAATAGATGCTGGATACTTTGTTCCTCGCAATATTCCCTAAATGCATTGGAGGTAAAGGCGGTTCCTCGGTCAGAAATGATTCCTTCAGGATTTCCAAAAACTGCCGATTGTCTTTTCAATCTGTCAATGACTTCCTCTGTACCTGTTCCTCTAGTCGGATATAGCCACACAAACTTGGAAAATGCATCCACGACTACTAGTATGTGGTTGTAATGTTTCTGAGTGATCTCCATTGGGCCAATATGGTCTATGTGATACGTTCTTAAAGGTCTGTCAGACTTATCAATGGGACTTAAGAGACCCTCGCTTTTTCCCATCTTGGCCTCACTAACAATACACTCCATACAATTGCGTACGACTTTAGTAATCTTCTGTAAAACATTAGGTATGTAAAACTCTCTTTCAACCAAATCTCGAGTTTTCGTTATTCCAAAGTGTCCTTCACGGTGAGCAATTTGAATAATTTCTTCTTCCATACTGGCTGGGATTACTAAAAGTTCTTTGTTCGGATCTTTATAAAGTAAGTCATGTTTTAAGTAAAAATCTTCATAGTTGTCCTTTTCGATTATTTTTCTTATAGCTTTTACCCATTCGTCTTGTAGTTGTGCTTCGTTAAGTCGATGTTTAATTGAATCATCTACCAGAAGACAAGAGACCCTGCTAAGAGCATCTACATGTCGCATTTTGTTGCCAGATCTATGTTCTACTATATAATCGAATTCCTGAAGGAACATAGCCCATCTAGAAACCCTCAATGGTACATCCTTCTTCTTGATTGTCATCGCAAATGAGTTACAGTCAGTGATTATCTTTATTCTAGATCCCATTAGGTAAACCCTCCACTTTTTAAGTGCCTCAATTATGGCCAGTACCTCCAGCTCATACGAATGATATTTCCTTTGAGCATCAGTAGTTTTCCGACTCATGTACTCAACTGGGTGCCATTGTTGGTCATCTGAACTTTTCTGTAACAAAACAGCTCCATATCCGTGCATACTTGCGTCGGTATGAACTTCAATTGGTGCCTTCGGATTGAATAAATTTAAAACTGGTGCATTTATTAGGCTTGCCTTCAATTGATCAATCGCTATTATTTGTCCGTCTTTAATTTCGAATACCGCATCCTTTTTTAGTAAGTCCGATAGGGGTTTTGCTATAATTGCAAAATTGGGAATGAAGCGTCTGAAGTATGATGTTAGTCCTAAGAATCTTTGAAGTGACTTCTTATCTGTTGGAATTGGGAAATTTGAAACTGCTGAAATCTTCTCAGATGATGGTTTAATAGTAGAATTTTCAATTATATATCCCAAAAAATTTGCTTTTCTCTTTAAAAATTGACATTTTCCCCATTTTATCTTCAGATTATATTTTTCCGCTATACTCAGTACTCGCCTTAGTTTAATGATACCTTCTTCTTCGTTTAATGATGGGATGATAATATCATCTATGTAGACTACGATTGTTCCATCCTGGATAAGTTCTCTAAATATTGCAAAGATATATCGGGAAAAAACTGCCGGGGAGTTAGAAATACCAAACGGTACAAAATTAAATTCGTATTGACCGTTATGGGTGACAAATGACGTGTATTTTCTTGATTCTTCCTCAACTGGTACATGGAAAAATCCATTTCTCAAATCAAGCGTCGTAAAAACCTTAGCCGATTGTAGTTTATGCAAAACGTCGTCTATAAGCATCATTGGAAAGTTGTCCCTTAATATTTTCTCATTCAATTTGCGAAAATCACAGCACAATCTCTTACTGCCGTCTTTTTTGGATACTAATACGATTGGTGACGCATATTCCGATGTGCTTGTTCGTATAATACCATCATGTAACCACTCTTTTATTTGCTGCGCAACTATGTTCTGATCTTCATAGGACAAACGACGAGGCCTCTGATAGATAGGTATTTCATCTGACAAAATTATCTTCATCTCAATTGGTGACGGGTCTTGTCTTGTTGGACAGTATCCGTCAAGTAGTTCCTTTATTTTAATAAACGTTTCCCCACGCAGGTGAGATATATCGTATTTATTTCCATTTTCTAAAAGCAAGGTAGAACAAAATTCTTCCAATCCACCTACCTCATTGATATTCAAATTGTTTTCGACCTGTTTTAATTTTGCCACCAAAGTTGCTCCATCAGAAGTTATTTTTATGTCGACCTGCTTCAAAATATCATTGCCGATTGCTGCCGGATATACAAAATGTTTTGAAACAAAGAATCTAACATTGATATCAACACCATCTATACTGACCAATGCTTCAAAATAACCAATTGTTACCAGTTTGTAGTTTCCAGCTGTGATGAAACTTTTCCTTCCTTCAATAAAGTTCAAATTGCCTAAGTGCTCAAAAACGTCAAACCTTATTATTGAAATATCGCTACCCGTATCTATAATTGCAGGAAATTTGATTCCGTTTATTTCGATTTCTTTAAAATTTCGATTTGCCGTTGGATTAGTGTCCTGAACAAAATTACCGAAACGTTTCACCATACACGAAGTAGAAAATTCCCTTTTCACAGTAGGTTGCGTCTGATTCCTACACTCGAATGATTTGTGTCCTTGTTTACCACATTTGAAACATTTGACAGTTGTCGATGAACAATTATTGGCCAAATGGTCACTCCCGCCACACTTATAACATTTCCTCCTCACACCTAAATTATTATTCTGTGTATCCCGATTTCGTTCCGCTGACTCAGGAGTAAATTTTAAAGTCGAGGCTTGTTGAGACGACCCACGAATCTTTTCGTACGTTTTAATATTCTGCTTTAAATCTTCAATGTTTCTAGCCTGATACAAAATACTTTTTCCAAACTTTGAATCCGGAATACCATCAACGAAATATTGTATTAGACTACTCTCATCCAGTTGTATAGGCTTACCAATCTCCATTAACGTATAGAGGTATTCTCTATAACTTTCGTTTCTCCTCTTCTTCCGATTTCTAAGCATCTGATGCACATCGATCGCTGCTATCTTTTCTCCAAATTCTTCTATTAATACTTCTTTAAGCATTCTCCAACTATTTACTCCACTTTGGCTGCGTATAAACAAACGAGCTGCACCCTTTAATAACTGCTTAGCGTAAATGAATTTTTGAAGCTGGTTCCATCCAACAGCTTCAGCGTTATCTTCAAAATCTTCCACCCAATTTCTAATGTCGATGCTATCAGTGCCGCAAAATGAAGTAAGCGAATCTTCTATGTCCCTTAAAGTGAACATGCCGCCCCTACCAACCGTGGCATCATTATGTCGAGAGGAAACATCATCGTTAACGGACTCCGATTCATCATTGTTAAGGCCGAAGTGATGCTTACGTCGATCCTGTAACTCCTGTTTTCGTCCCGTAGTCTCTAAACCTAACTCCGTCAGTTTATTCCTTAAGCCCTCAACGTTCAATTGTAAAATTTCCTGTATGTCCATCTTGTCCAATTACAAAAAATAAGTGTAAATATAAATATCAATTAAAAATAAAATAATGTAAGAAAAGAAATTAAATTCAAATTATTCAAATTCAATCAATTCGGAAAGAATATAAACTAAATAATTAACAATAATTCAGTTTAATTCACTTATAACTAAAAATTATTTTCGTCCAACTTACAATGAAAAAAAATTAACTTCAAAATTTTACGTTAAATTCAAATTATTAAAAGTAATTACAGATATTGTGAATATTAAAGTAAAGAAAAAGTAAAAGAAATAAAAGTACATATAACACTACAAAAAGGAATTCCTATTTGAATTCTTATTAAAACAAAAACAATAAAATAAACATCCAATTAGAATTTATCGAACCTCGCTCACTAATAACTAAAAAAAAGAAGAACAATAAAATAGATAAAAAACAACTTAACATAGGCTGATCCCGCGACGAACTTCTTTTGCTGTTGTTGATTTTGTCTTTCTCTCACTCTCTTCTTAGAATTGCTGCTGTGGTAGTATATGAAAATTTCTCAACCATGCATCTCTTTCTTTTCAATAGGCTTTATTCGCACTCGTCATCAAAATTTTAAAATTAACGTTTTCTTTTCGTTGCTTTGTGTACTCACTATCTTTGTTGCTGTTTCACATAGTACTCGCTGTAGCATTTTAAAAATGAGACGATTTGTATTTGTTCACGTTATTCCCCTTTTTAAAATTTGGTGCGAACAATGTATTATCAATACAATGAAAGGGCGATTCACTCGTTTTTATAGTTTAGTTACCATCTTTGTCTTTTTAATAATTTGCGCAGTTTATGATTATTTAGGTTCTCTTTCTAATATTAGTTTTATTGCTGTCTTCTGCTGTCTTGCATACAATTGTCACTTTTGTTTTTTATTCGTTAGTCTTTTCTTTTTGTAAATTTTTAAATAACGAAAATGCAATTTATATTTTATGTTTTTCAGACTATTGTCCTTTTCTAAAACACATTCACTTATTAAGACTCGTTGCTTTTAACTTTGCTATTGTTTCTACACAATACAATTCTTTGTTCTTAAATTTTGAATTTTAACGAATTCAATTCTCGTCTTTTTTCACAAATTCTAGATTTTTCTTTAAACTTAAAAAAAATTAACACGCAGTTTCACAGTTTAGATTTTGGTATTATAATAATTTCACAACACTCAACAGTTAATATTTTCTCTGTTTTACCGATTTTACTCATTTCGCTTAGGACTCTTTAAACTTTATTGACACTCAGTCCTTGGTTTATTTATCATCTTCCATATTCCAAACGACACTCAGTCTTTTCCTTCAATTCACTCAGAATTTGAAATATTTTCAAATAATTGTGGCACACAGCACATACTATTTAAATGTAACAAAGGTGGGAATCATCCCGGTTGAGCCCCCAAAATGTAGTTTTTGCCTTTTTTAATTAAAACACTTTTTAATTATTAGTGTAATTAATAATGTTTATTTAAAAGTATGAGAGATGTTGCTCTCTTGGCGATCAAACTACAAGTGTTTAAAATCTAACTTAAAACTATTCGTTGAACTTAAAATAGCGTCTGTCATCGTAGGGTCGCATTCAATATTACTAGTGTTGCATTTTGTCGTATTCATATCAGTAAGTGTTGCCACTCCTGGTGGTACGTCCTGTTCCCACATTAATGCTACAATTTTATTTCACAACTTGCCACAATTAACAGCAACAGTGTTGCACGTGTATGACTGTAACTGAAAATAGTTGCTGTGTTAATCGGTTTAAATGTTTTACACGTGATATGACAAATAAATTGCTTAAGGACTAGACATCAGCAGCAATAAAAAAAAGAAATGAAAAAAAAAAATGTTTTCACATGATGTCTGCAATAGCAAACAGCGATAATAACAACAACTCTATATATAGTTTATAATCACATTGGCAATAATATAAAAAAAAAGAAATGTTGTTGGCTGTCGTTATTATTGCCGCTGTTATTGTTGCCATTATTATTGCTATTGTCCTAAGTCATCAACGACAACATTATAGCAAAACCATAACAGCCAAAGGTTTACAAGCAGACAGTCATTCATCTATCTATCTATCCACATATAGCGAGCCATCCATCCATCTCTGCATTGGATTTCATCCATCTTTTCATCTACCAATCGATGTCTGCTTTATTTTTATATTTTATAGTCACTGTTTGCGTCGTCATTGCCATCAATGATAATAATGTTGTTGTTTTCATTGTTATTGTTGTTGTTGCTGCTATAGTTGCTCATCGTTATTATGATGATCAACACTACTATTATGACTTAATAAAAGCTTGTCATAAAGGATCGAACACAGTTGTGATCATTTGCCATCACACTCGACTCGACAACAAACACAAATTCATACGTGATGTTAAGAATTTAGACCCTGGTTATCTAAGGGGGATTAAATATAGAAAGTGGCATTAGGGTGATAAAGAATTCATAGGTGAGCTATAAAAAAAAGTTGGCGGGTTCTTTTGGTGGTATGGTTGGTGGATAGAGTGTGAAAGTAGTGGAAAACATGGACCTCCCTTAGACAGTGTAATCCCATAAAGAACCTCATGAGAGCCGGAATAGAGGATTCCGGCTAAGAGAGTTTAAAACATGGTCTGAAATGAGGAGGGCTTAGTGTGCATTTTTCCGATTTCCATTGGCCGGAAATTTATATATAAAATTCGAAATCCTTTGCAGGCTAATCCAGTCAATTATATTACAAGCCAGCCCTCAGATGGTAGTAACTATAGGATTTGTATTTTGTAGGGTAATAAAATATTTTGAACACACAGTTCTTTTTACACTAAGCTTTGTTGCAAGTGTGGGTTGCATAATGGCATTATACTCGCAGACACCACTGTATGCATGCATGTATGTTTTAAAGTTCCATTTATGATGACTAAGTCATCGATTGTTAACACGTTGACGTAAATGACGTCTATAGACGTCATGTATGAGTGCACGTAAATGAAAACGACGTCTATAACCGTCGAAAAAATTTAGAGTTATAAAACAAAGATTTTGTTGTAATTCAGTTTGATTTAGAGTTCTACCAATTCACTCAATAATACTCCAAAAGGAAAATGTTATACTTATATTTCTTGATTTATTTTTAGATTCATGATTTTGTTGCTATAAGAATGCATGTAGATTTTAATGACGTGTATAGCCGTTTCTTTCAGTCTGACTTAATTTGAACCAATGTAAGTGTTTGTTTTTGGTTTTATTGGGAATTATAACTGTAAATTTGTTATCAATGATATGTTCAGTTTTTACATACTTTGCTTTAATTGCATTTTAAATTATATTGTGGAAGGTTTAATATTTTGTGCAAAATTTCTGTATATTTGTATTTTGAAATATCGTTTTTATCAATATGATCTCCAGTGGGGGAAATCGTTGTGAAAGTTTTTCTTCTTCAGATAGTGATGAAAATGATGATATATTTGTTTCCCGTCGTCGAAAAATTATGCCTATTGTTTATTCATCCGATAGTGATAATGATGAACTGAATTATGGTAATGTAACTGAATGGCGTGAGGACACATCCCCAATTAGAGAATTTGACTTTAATGAAGTAGAATGTGGAGTAAAACTCAACATTAACCTCAAATCAAGTCCAAGGTATATTTTCAATAAAATATTTACCAGTAATATAATTCAAAAATTGTTGATGCCACAAACAAATATGGGAAACATTTATACAACAATTACATTATATTGAGAAGATTCCTACACCGGAAAACTGTAAAAGAGATTCTTCATATCGCCGCTGCAGAAATTGCACAAAACATAAATTTCGAAAAGAAACAAAATATAGATGTAAAACGTGTCCTGAAAAGCCAGCTCTATGTCCCGAATGCTTTGAGCCGTACCACTTGTTTTGTTGTTAGTACATACATATGTGAATAACATTCGATTTTTTCTTTATTTTTGTTATGAATTTGTGTAAAAATGAATTTAAGTTAATAAAAGTTAATATAAATCATGATTTTCTAAATTATTTTCAAAAAATATCTTTCGGTATCCAGACGTCTAATGCCGTCATTTGCACATCAATGGAACCAATATTATGAAAAGCAAATGACGGCTATAGACGTCCACCTTTACTTTAAAAAATTTTATAGAAAAAACCATAATTTTAATCTTAAAGTATTAAATCTCCATCAAACTCGCCAAGATTTGAATAACTAAACAAAAAAAAGGAAGTGTGTTTCTGAGTGCCTTCGTCAATTTCGTGGTGAGCGTCAACGTGTTAACTAAACGTTCAGTTTTCCCTTTTATCACTTTTGAGTGCTATTTCTCTTCATTCTATTCAATTATTGCTGTAAACAGCTCTTTTTTGTAACAGCAGCTAGCAAGCAATCCTTTTCAATGAGTCGTTACGTTAATGGCATTGACAAGTGGTTGGTGATTGGTTTTGTTGCAACAATTTGTTGCAGTTGCTAATGCAACTTTAAACTTAAAAGTAATTTGTTGTCTATTTAATGTAAGTTTTTATTATTCTTGTTATTGTTGTAGAATTGTTTATAATGTGATGCTGTTTGGTGGCTGCTAAAGTGTTGTCATCAATAAGTGCTTTTAAGTTGATTTGATTCATCGATTTATGATTTCGTTTCTTTTACGATTTTCTCTTTCTATTCTATTCTTTTTGTTGTTGTTGTTGTTGTTTTGATTTAATAGTTTCTTAAAAGAAATGGATTTTACTATTGCAATAGAAATTCCAAAATGAATCATTGTAATAGGGTTAGAGATCATCATCCGAAAGTGTTGCTTAAGCAATTTAAGGGTTTTTTGTGTAAAGTTTTGGAAACATGTCGGGTTAGTTGTCATTCGGAATTGCATAAAAATATCTACTGAATCGTTAATAAACAGAATTCAAAGAATTCAGATTCAAAGCAATCACAATCTAATTTTGATAGGCATTGCGTTCCTTTCTCAAACTATTTCTTTAATTCGTTTATAATGCAAAGCATGCCTTAAAGAGAACATCGGCTGTAGTGTTAATCGAATACATAAAAAAAAATTGTGTGGAATTTCTTTATTTCGCCTTTAAACCCTAAGCTATGTTAACCCATAAATTCCAATTCTAGATCAAATGCTTGCCAAAGATAGCAAAAGAACAGAAAAACATGATAAATTTTATGGTTGTCATAAACCAATATTATTGGCATTATTGCACTCAAGTGTTGACAGCATAATAAAATAATTGTCGATAACATTTCAACGGCAAACATGGCAAGCAACAGACAGCCGAACACAACAAGTACATACAACAATAATAGATAATCGTCATAATCGAAATCTATAAAAATAAAACGTCTAACGACAGCATAAAAAAACAAGCATTTAAGCTTGTTAGATTAGCAGAAAGAGGGAGGGAGATAGAGAGAGAGAGATAGTTGCAGATAGTGATACAGTCAAGTGATTCCTTATTGCTAAAGCCTTGTCGTTAGGTTGTATGAGTAGTGTATAAAGCTGAGCTATTTTTCATATTGTTGCCATTTTTAGAGCAAATCTTTCGGTCCACAGCACTTGTAATAGCCTGAGATCAGAAACTTTGAAGAAAAAGTAGTTGAAGCTCATTATTATTGTTGTTTTAAAAGCAATTGTTGAAATGTTAATGCTAGTTGTTGCCATAGTTGTTGCTGTTGTTGTTATTTTTTTTAAGAATATTTCTGTTCAGCTAATAATAATGGCTACAATAATCGTAAAAGATCAAAAGAATCAACAGCGGCGCTTCGCCTTTACTCATAAAGAAGCCTTCTTCTATTTTTATCGTTATAATTCGCCCTCATTTCATAATAAATTGCTCTCAATTGATCACGACGACACCACTATTACCACCATCACAACAGCAATAGCAACAGCAACAGCAACATTTACCAGCAACATCTATACATAGCAACAAAAAGTTATATTACCATGTAATGCAAACAACCTGGCCTGGCCAATATTGTGTTTGTTGACGACGACGACGACGTTGTTGTATGTTGAGTTAGAAAGCCAAGTGAAAATGCTGAGGTTGGTGTGCATCACTAAGTCATGCCAAAGTTGAAATATGCTCTTGTCCATAACTTTAGATTGGTTTTCCTTTTTCTGTTTTTTTTCTTGTTCTTTGCTGTTGCTAAAGAAGTGTTGAATCTATGTTGTCTGTGCGCATGGTTGGGGGTGATGTAAGTGCTTAACAATATGTATCGATTTAGCATTAAGGTCATTTAAATGGCTTAAAGTTAAATAAAGTGAATAATGAGTTTGTATGTTATGAGAGAGTTTGCTTTAAAGTAAAAAAAGAAGATGAGCAAGAATTTCTTAATATTTGGGTTATTATATTGTACACCCTACTTTATGTTACATACTTGTTAAATTCGAAGACTAAAACGTTTTGTGTTGATTTGATTTTGATGATACGTGTTAAGGTTGTAGAGAAAAAAATGACATCTCGAGTGCGATAATGTCCTTCAGAATATTATCATAGCCAGTCAATCCTTTTTATGAAGTGTATTAGGCCGTCAAGTTTCAAGTCTTAGATCTACCAGTTCCTCAGCAAATCAAACACCTAGACATATCTACTTATATACCTGCAGACACTTTTCTCAGCTCCTTCACATAGCCTACTGAAATCAGAGTTATTCCCATTACATCTGCTAATCCTATGTCTAAAGGAATTATAACCCGTTTCTATTTTAATTATAGTTATCATCTTTCGCCTACTCACGCTTAGGATTAGTTTCCTTCCTATACGATTACGCTTTTGTCATAAGACTTTTGCAACCCCCACAGTCCATTTTCCATCCCCATGCAAGGTCTACGAGAAGAAGCCAATTGGTGGGTTCAACGACTTCTCTTGTTATGATGAAGCTAGTTTTTCAAGCGATGGTTTCGCCCACAAGTACACATTCGTAGTGCTGACGGAACCAAAAGGTTTCTACGGAAAAGAAGGGACATTTTGGAGAGGTATACTCACCAAAGCCATTGCCTTTATTGAAAGTTTTCTGCAAGTGTTAGTTTCAAAGAAATTTATAGTAAATGTCTTCTTGAAGTTAATTTTTTTTCGTCCTTTATAAGAAAAAGCTACATTAAAAACAATTAAAACAAAAATTCAACAACTCCATTAAATTGTTAACACAAAGCAAATCAAAACTTTTGATATTTTATTCAAGCGCCTTTAATGAAATCAATACCATTCAATCTCCAATGAAATGTTTTCCCACAAACTACATTTCAATTTTCTAAGGCCTTTCTAGGCTATAAACTCATCACTATGCCACCATATATTGAGGGGAAATTCACAAGAGGAAAACATATTATTGAACACTTTGCTCTCTTAGTGTCGATTTGTTTTGTTTTTCTTTTTTTGTTTTGTATAGGCAAACAGAAAAATCAAGTAAAACACTATCATCATCATTTACAATACCACTGGAGTCACGCTAATATCCATTTAAAATTATAGAGTCCAAAAAACTAATATGGAGAAGAGCTTTGTAAGGCATACCACCCCACCATATACATACATACATATGTACATGCATACAAACATAGTTTAAATAATAAATTGCAACACGTTTTTGAAACTAATGCACACAATTGACACCCTCAAGACACACATTAGATATTAACAGACAGACAGACGGATAGATAACATGATATACCAACAATAATATTCTGCATGTATTTATACATTATCAAGAGGAGAGGGTTATATCAATGAAAGGGGGGGCATTAAAGGAATATGTTGGTATTATTAATACAAAACAATATTTCCCACTATTAGCAATGGAAATTAATACAGAGATTAGTCTACATATGTATTTAGGAAATTAAATGAAAACTATTAAATTAATACAGTTAAAGACTGTGTAGTTGTGGATGTGTACAGTTCGTTTTCCATATATTTTTGTTGTTAGCAACGGGACTACCATGAAATATTACTCAGAGGTGGTCATACTAATACCTGCACTTCCCTTCGTTGTATTAGTCCGTCTTTACACTAGCTATCAGGATTTATTCCGCTTTTAAACTTAAACAGCAGTTTTACTGCATACATAGGAAATTTTTGTGATCACGGATTTAATTTGCGTTCCTTATCCTACAAATCGTAGACATTACTTTCTGATTATTTGTGACAGTAGAAAACTCACCAGCTGTAGATTAAATCTAGGTTCTATATTCTCCGAATCACAAATTTCAACTTAATCTGGAATTTCATTCTAAACACCTCCATTGGGGTCATCAAGAATAGACGTATAACTCTCTCTGAGCTCATACTTTCCGTTACAGAAGTGGTAACACTGAAAAGTTTTAAATTTTTATAAGAGGTTTCTAACAATCCTTTACTTTTTTTTGCAAAACAAATGACAATAAGGGTCATCGTATCTAATGGGTAATGTAAACATTCCCTGTAGGAAGACATCTTGACTCTATAATGAATATTACGATTGCAGCAAATTTTATTTTGGATCCTCTTTAGTCATCCTCTTCTGCAGACCCACAGCTCCTTTATTCCAATAGAGCAGAGGAATATGAGAACCCCAATAGTGCGACGACAGTGAGATACTGGAAGGGACCCATTCAGTTTTCTTCTCACTCATACCAGTCGAGCAGAGCCCAGAAATATTACAGGGGCCCTTATACTGCCAGAGAAGTTTAGGCTTCTTGTGAAACCACCAGAGAATATCTGAGTTTAACTGTGATATTCTGAAGATGATATTCCCATGTGCTGGAGCCCATATAAGCAATATCATCCAATAAACCCAAATTTCTCTTAGAAATCCCTGGCATTCTGCAACGATTACCTAACAGAAGATATTGCGAAGAGATTTACGGCTGCAAACCACACTTAAGATTGACCATGGATAACGAAGAACCAAATTAAGAGGAGTTCGGGGAGACATTCGATGGTCACCTCCTGATGGCTATGAGAACACTGAGGATAATAACGAAGCTGGCGTCTAAAAGGGAGAAACCACTTGTGTAAAGACCAGACAAATTTACGCTGCATACGAAAAAGAGGAGAAAATGAAACACACGTCCTCTTTGACATTGTCTGGCAATTTGGAGCAAGAGAGGTTGGATACAAAGGCATCTAGAATTTTATAAAAGAGCATGTCAAGCTGGGGGCATTGGGGGAATAAAATCCACAACTTTATAAAACGATCAGATGGATAGTTAGAAATGCCTGCCATTTAAATGACAAAATAGGTACAATCAATAATAAGTCTTTTGTTTAACAATGTAAAATCAATTTCAAAATGCTCATAAGTAATCCCAAGAGCTATCCAACGAAATATTGCTCTAATTTGAAAAAGAGATTAAAATTAACGAAACTTTTTTTTTTTATAGAAAATCGTGCAGTTTGCCAAATATTTATGAGAATGAATAAGAAAAAAAAATATTCTCATTGAGGGAAAGAAATAATTTTCTAACGATTCAACTTAAATTGTGCAGCATAATAGATACTCATCGTTATTATAATTCTGCTCTTTATAGATTTTGTGGCTGGTATTTATGATGATAATAATGCTGATGATCGGTTTGTTGTTGTTGCTGTAGTTTTTTTTTTTTTTTTTTTTGTATTTACTACCCTACCAATGATGAATTATGTAGAGCACGAAAACGAACGTGTTGAAATTTTAAAGTGGAACATGCAACAACAACAAGAACTGTAAAAATATTTTTTTTTAAATTTTTTTAAAAATCACGATTTTTGTTGAAAAAAAGAGAAAAAAAAAATTGGAAGGAAAAAATTTTAAGGAAAGATTGTTTTTTGTAGACAATCAGGCGATGATTTAAATTATATTGAACACTATAACTAACATGGCTAAAACTGTTAAACAACAAACGATTTAAGGCCACAAAATTTATGTTAAAATTCGAAATCCATATAAAAAGTAAATAAAGGCAGAGTGTTTCGTTTTTTCTTTTTTAAGTTTGGGATGACCCCAAACAGAAAGCATAACAAGTGTTTGACCTTTTTTGTTTTTTCTTGGTTGTTGTCTGCTTAAATTGTTGTATCACAGCATATAAGCCAACATTATGTTTTTTTTATTGTTTTTTTTTTAATGCAAGCTTTCTTACCGTTAATCATAACAATTGTTGTTGTATCCCAACATTTTAGAGTCAAACACTTTGAGTTGAAAAAACAGAAAAAAAAGAAAATCCAACTGAAACAGTAATGCTAGTGGAGCTTCATTTCAGGCGCCTTATTTCACGCGCAAAACGTGCTTTATGCCTTAAAGACCTGACATGTACAATATATGTTTGTTTATATGTATGAATGTATGCATGTATGCATGTTTGTTACTTATAGAACATTTTAAGCATTTCACATCATGCTTATGTTATTAGCATTAATGCAAATAGACTTGAAGGTCTACAACTCGAAAACACTGTTATCGAACGTTAAACGAAATATCAATAGCAGTGTAGCCAGGAAAAGCCTGGGAAATGCCCAAAATAAAGTCAAAACGCAAAGATGGAAACTAGTGTCTGCCATAAAAGATTATGTTCACAGCCTTAAGGTGTAAATACAATAAAATCTATGTACATACGTTGGTATGGTGGTAGCCTAACATCAGATATCATTACTGTCAACATTATGGTTAGTTTGCTCATACGAAACAACAGTATGTGGAAAAACTAAAGCAAAGCAAATATTTGCTATTTTCTATGATTAACTAATGGTTTCTTATTTTATTATTTGTCCTCTCTTAACATATTTATTTGAAGCATCAAAATTTGATAAAATTTTCGTTCTTTTTTCTTTACAGAACATCTTCAAACTAACAACAAGCAGATTCCATTGACAACTATATTCAAAATATTGCTGGTAAGTAAATATCATTAATTTCCTTCTCCTCTTTGATTGTCTTACAACAACTAGTATATATTGAATGTATTTTTTTATTGAATGAGTAAGTAGATGCTTCCTTACAATCCCACTGATTGATTACCAACAGTGGTACAGTAGCACATTTAATATCCTCTCTCCATTGAACTAGGCATTGTTTCTAATTTGCGTAACTTTTATCAAGTTTGTAAACCTTGAATAGACATTAATTTTAAAGAGAATTAAAATCCAGACAAGCCAACTTAATTTCAAAATCCAATACCATTCCTCTCTAGCTCTCTTACACTCATTGGTTTTTGTTTTGTTTTTTTATTATTCTCCATTAAATGGAAATTGATGGCAAAAATTTTCTTTAACTTCTTCTGCCTTACAAGTATTATATCAAGATCATCATCATGAGGATCATCACTATTATACTACACACGTCATTATCAAGAGCAATGGTATAAATTTTAAGAGTACTTTAAGACTTACGAAATAACGTACATCACTCACATGGAACCGTGATGGCAATGTAAGGTGCATCTATTTAAAAATCACTGGCTGGCTAAAAAGTGTAATATTTGTCCATCATCATGGCCAAATGATGAAATGAAGATCTATGTATGTATCGTTGAAATGATTTCCCATTAAAAAAAAAAACAAAAAGAGTAAATAGAGGGTATAAAACATTGGCATGGAAACAAATAAAACTTTTGCTACAGTTATAAACTAAACTATGGAAATGTATTTACTTCGTCTACTCTATTCTAAAGTAAATTGCTTTAAATTAGTTTCTCTTTTTCTTGTTTTCTTCCACAAAAAAAAAAAGAAGAAGATTTTTGCCGCCACCAAAATGTGTATGAAAATTTCAAATATGTTTGGGGCTGCGCACAGCTACATATTTGCCATACATTGCATTGCATGCATGAGAAGCAGCCCATCAGAACACACAAATATGTAAAGCAATTGAAAAATCAAAAGATGTGCAATGTCGGCGGCTATTTTTGGTGCCTTTTTGTTTTAGTCAAGTTTTTGGTTTTTAGCCAATTTTTTCCATTCTTTCTTCTATTTTTTTTTTTGGTATTGTATGGCATTAAAATGTGCATCTTTATTTGCGCAATACGTTGTTTTTCTGTTACTCACATGAATCTACACCAAAAAAACAGAAACAAATGCTACAAGGTTTTCTGTTTCCTTACAAAGCCAATGTGCAATGAAAACTGTCTTGACCACCTCACTGTAGCATATGAGAGAGAGAGAAAAAAAAAACGAAAAAAAGCCAACAAATGTTAAACATTAATCCATCAATCCGTCAAAGCCAGCAGTAATGCCACATGATTAGACATGTGGTTTGTCCCAATATAGTTCATAAGTTCTCTTAAAACACCAGCAGAAAATTAAAGGGAATTTGTATCGGTTCATGAGAGATACATGTCAGGCCAGCTGATTGTCATCTCACGCTGTTAATGGGTTTGCAGTGGAATAGGTATACCATCCACCAAACGTAGGCACCATTGGCAAGGTTGATGACCGTTATATGGACACAATTCTAGCCCACAGTCCTTTTAGAGTGGTAAACTGCTCTCATCGTATTTTTTTCCCTCTTCATTCTGTTATCCTTCCACAAGACTTTGGGCTTTAAAATCACGCCAAATACTTTACCAGCTTGTGGAGGAATATATGATTACCTACTAAATCCTTTGTTAAGAAATTCTGGGAACCCTAATTAGATTTCTTTTACATGTGGTTTCAACCAGAGACTCCCTATTGTAGAAAAAATGACTCGAGTCTTCATATATTAATTCTCTGAATCTGGCATCCTTTTCGTTCATATACATTTGGGCATATTTGAAATACTTGCGTAAAACTTATGAATACCAAACATCACTATCATTATGATCACAATCATTATCACCACCATCATCATCAGCTGCAGTGCTATCATTATAAGCATCATCATTATCTTCGTATCTGAACATCATGGTCTTAGGTCAGTTTTATATTGTCCAACATTGTTTTTGTAACATTCTGCGGTTAAGCTGCAATAAAATGTTCTCTTTTTATTTCTTCTTCTGTTTTTGTTTCTCTTGTGGTCATCATCTACTTGCTGCTATTTTTGTTTTTTTTTTTGTTTTCTACAATTTTGGCGGTTTTGCTTTGTTGTTTTGAGCCGAGATGCTTGTGATGTTAATAAAGATAATAAAATTCAATGCAGAAATTATCAAGAAAAAAAATCGCTTTTTGGTCTTCTTCAAAAGGCAATCCAACAACAAGTGTATTTATTGTTTACGTATGAATATGGGAATATCATGAAATTTTAATCACATTGAAATCATGTCAATGAAATGAATTGAATTGTTAATGGAAATGCCTTTCACCGATGGGAACACAGGACCAAAAAATTGAACCTTTACAAATCATGATACAAATATTAATCAAAAATATAGACACAGAGGTTGACAAGCACTTAAGGCAGAACACGGTTGCCTTCAATGTGGCCAAATTGGAGATTGCAGTGGCGAACAGTCACATCTGGATGGCAGCATATCACCGTTCTACTCGAGATAATGGGAAGACGTCTTTGCAAATGCCTTTCTAGACCTATTTTCCCAGATGTAATAGAGTAGAATAGAGTAGAGGTCCTTGCAAACGCCTTTGTAGACCTATTTTCCCAGATGTAATAGAGTAGAATTCAGGTCCAATACTGGTTTATCAATTGTAAGGATACTAGCGAGGGTACTCCAATTTAGTAACGTGAGTCGAGAAAGAAGTCCCGGATATATCACATGGATGTCATACTGAGGATGCAACTATCAAATTAAAAGTGATGCCAAAGAACCCCATGTCATGCTGTCCACGCAAAAGCACTTGGATACAATTAAAGTCTTTGTTGAGGATCAATACAATTTGTTATCAGGAAGCGCACCATGAAGCGCTTTCTGTGGCTTTCATACTCAAGAGAGAAGCCCTAGAATACCTGTTGAATTGCTTTGGGTTTAGACACGCTACCCTTAAGGTGGTCTACAAAGTAGAGCCACACTTCGTAGACAACGTCACTCAAAAGGAACTCTATCATCAGGCAAACTTAGGGACTTCATCTATTATAAATATAAGAAGGCAAACGGTCAACCGTCCTTGTCTTAAATCCTTTGTCGAACCAAAGCCAGTACATCTACTATCATTGGATCGGGAATAATTACGGTTTTAGGAGTCTATGGAAGAAGTATGACGAACCTTGCTTTTGCTCCGGAACTCTACTTCTGTAGAAAACACATAAGGCGTGCGTGGACTATGAAAATATCGCCTTATTAGGCAGATTATCGATAGGACAGATGCCACAATTATATCAAGTTGGGAGCTGTTTTGTCAACCCTAGTGACTCATGGAATAGCAATGTTGGAAACGAAAAAGAATTATCGAGTGTGACACCATTTCTGGCCAATGCAAACGCGATTTATATTTCGGGAATGTTCTTATGCCGAGGGATATCCAAATATTGAAGTCTTACAACAATCTGCCATTTCATAGAGAAAGGGACTTTAGGGCAGCCTGGCTATTGGAGTATTTCAATATGTTTTCAGAGAAAATATTTTAACTCGAGTGTTATAATTCGATATCGAATAAAAGTTGTTGGTTTACTACATAGTAATTAGTTTGAAATGTTTGCATAAATTATGTTTGAAATTCTTCCATATTTGAATAACATTTCCGATGTGGTGGTACACATACTGTGTAATGTTTTACATTTGGAAGGGCGTTTTCCTTATGACCGCTAAACACCAACCACTTGTAAGTTTTTGTTTCTATTTTTTGTTTTTTTTTTTACTTGTAAATCATGGCTTGTTTGTTGTTTTTGTAAATATCTTGAGATATTTGACAGCTAATGATTATTTCATATTTGACAGCAATTTATCAAACAATCAAATCAAAAAGATACACACAATCCCAGTCAAATTCCATAAAACAAGATCTCATTTTGATTTCAAATAATGCCGATGAATATATTTTCGAAGCAAAAAAAAAGTGGGTTTTATTGTCCAACATTTGGGTTTGAACATTTAAAAATGAATTTTTGCCAAAGGGCTTTTCAATAGAGAGGAGAAACTCCATCTGTTTGTGTTGTCTATTATCGATAGATAGACACACAGATTGAACCTGATTCTCGTTTTTGTATTGTTTTTTTGAAAACATTTCCATAATGTCCACCGTAGCATTAGACAAATTATAATGATGAGCAAACAATGCATTGTTTTTTTGTTTTGTTTTTTGTTTTGTTCAATCAAAAAACATAACGAAAAAATTTAATAATTGATGGTTGATTTCATAAAAATATAGACAAGTTTGGCAAGTGTGTCTATACTGTTTCGTTTTCGTTTGCGTCTTTGTTTTATTTTCTAAGGAAAAAGCAGCAAAGTAAAGTAAAGTAAAGTGTTTTCTAATGAGGTTTTTTTTTTTAAGATTGCTTTTGTTTTGCTACTTTTGCTTACTGTTGAGCCGGTCATGTGGCGTTAATTGTGATTAATGACATGCATTACTGATCTTCAAATATGTTAAGCTTTTCTAGACAAGCCATAAGCTACTAATTATTTTTCGAAAATTCAAAAATAACAAAAAACAGACGTAAGCTTTGTATTCATAATAATTTTATGATAAGTACCCCCCTTTTATTTCGTTTTGGTGGCTTAATGAAACAGCAGCTCTTCTTTGTTTTTTTTTTTAATATTTTGCTGCTATTAATAGGGCGTAGAGCCAGTTGCTATAAAGTAAATGCCACTGAAATCTTTTGTTTTACTTGATTTCTTTTTCAAATCAATTCAAACGATTTTAATGGAAACCCGTCTAAAGTTTTTATTTTAATGATGTGCCCCCGAAAGCATTGAAACATGGTGAAAGGCAATAAAAGTAACAAAATCAAGATAAAGAATTGATTAGTTATACTTGTAAGAGAAGGAACTAGAAATTCAATTTAAAAAAGTTCGTCTCTATCTCTGATTGAAGGCCTATGCATTGATCTGAAGCTGGCTACCTATTCATGATATGATGGAAATGTTTGTCAAGCATTAGTCGTCGTAGTCTAGTAGGTAGTGTGTTGGCTTATTAGACATGAGGGAACGGTATAAAACCCAGGTCCGAGTTGACTTCAAACTGTATGTCCCGCCACTCATGTATAAAATTAACACACACAATATAAGTAGTGTGATAATATATGTACAATGTATGACTAGCTGGAGTCCTAAAGCTACTCATACATCTTCGCATATGATGGATCATATCTCAGCAATACAGACTGTTGCCTTCCTGCTCTTTAGTTCTCAAATAAAATTTTAAACTGTTAAAGCTCTCCTAGTGATTACAAAAATTTCTTTTGTATCTAATATTTATGGTCACTCTGTTGCCCTTAATTAAATTTACATATTTACAACAATTATTTGAGGATTATCTTTAGAGCTTTTCAATTTTTGTTCCATTTTCTGTTTGTGTCTTAAGGGTCTACCAACAAGAAGCACTAATTGTTACAGATTTCTTACAAAAACAAAAAAAAAAAAAAGATCATTAAACAGGTGCTTTTCTTCTTCAGTCAGTTTAAAATTTGCCGCTAACAAAACATCATTAGTTTTGAAAATCGAACAAAAACTCTTACAGGAAAAAGTTTTAATTTTTCTTTAATGATTTGAAAGCCTAAAGGCCGTATGATTTTCAAAAACGAATTTAAAACGTTGCTCCAAAATACAATAGAAGACGTAATGGCGCGTGCTTAAGGTTTAGATTGAGAGGCTATAAATTCTAATATTTTTTGACGAACAATTAATAAATCTAGTGCAACTTCTAATTGGTTTTCGAAAAAAAAAATATTTCTAAAATCAAAAGACTTAAGACAGAAACGTTTATTCGTCAAGCTTTAATACATTTTTTTTTCATATTCCCATGGAGTCTTAATATTTTTCTATATTTCTGTAACCAAAAAATTAGCCCCCGATTTACGATATAGTTGCACCAACTTTGTGAAACAGCTTTGATGGTTTCCATCAAGTTGTATCAAACACCTACTAACCCTTAATGGGGCTCAACCATCCAAGTGGCTTAGGCATTTGGCGGTTGTTTCGAAGCTCATATCCTTTTCATGATATAACATAATCGTGAGGGTAGAAATAACGCTCATATAATTGTACACCTATAAAAGAGGCTTAGACCTGCTATCACATACTGTACATTTTCCAATGCCCCTGCAGCCTGATAAACTGAGTGCACAGGCAGTCTAATCATCAGTGTATTCTTTTCTACTTCAACTAGGTATTATTTGTTATACTTAATCGAATCCCCTTTATTCATTGAAATAGAAAATCCGTGCAGGCAAACACTTGTCCCTCCTGTACTATGAATATCCTTCAATTCTGGAATCACTGCGGCTATATGGTTCCTTAATAATTTTCTGGATAAAAAATTTCACTTTTAAAAAACCAAACACAGGCTTCGGATCTAATAATCCGGAGGGGTTCTAGCCTTTATGTACATTCCGTTGGCTCCATAATGCTTCACATAATATGCTAGGGTATACTAGGTATGCCAGGTACATACATATCAAGAGTTCTGAAATTAAACTTTTGAATAGGCTTCCTAGTTATTGTAGAGTTTTCCTGGCGGAAATCAAGGTCATATTGAAAGCGAGTAATGCGATTAATTCCCTCGTGGAAGTCACCTCCATATCTGTCCTTGTTTGGTCGTAGTACGTAGTACATTACAAACTACACTTGAATTGGGCAAAGTTGGATTGACTGAAGATTCATAACACAAGGGCTGTAACCTTTCGGCTTTAACCCTTCCGGCTTTAAAACGAGCCTATCCGCTTAGCAACCTTGAACGAAAATCAACTACAGGTCACTGTGTAGCACAGCTTGCATGCCAATATCCTCTTGTGGCAGACAAAAATGATTAAAATTAAGACTCAAAGCTTTAATTGCTTAAATTTGAATTTGAATTTTTGTTTTCAATTCCTCTACCCAAACTACAAAAACTCTGCTGGGGTTTAAATTTAGGAATAAAGAAAACAAAAACAAAATCGAAAATATTGAGCTGCTACCATAAAATCACAGTTTTTAATCTACATTGTCTAGTTGAGGCCAAACATTATTGAAACTTTTCAATGATTAATGATGCATTGATGAGATGAGAAATATCAGAAAACTATGGTAAACCCAACCAAAACTAACGTAAATTTTTTAAGCCTTTTGGCAAAACCAAATCAAACCAGAAAACCCAACAACAACAACAATAAAATGGGGTTAATAAACCCTTTATTTTGGGTTTTTTCTTGTTTTTTTGTTTTTGATTTTGCCACAAAGAAACCGTAATTTTTGTTTTAATTAATTAAGAAATATTTTTAATTTTCTAAACTAATTAAACGTTTTATGGAAAAACAAGAAAACCGAAACGTAACAAAACAAAACAAAGCAAAACACTTGCTTCTCTTGGCCATTTCAATAATTTGTATTTGAGCGTAGAACGATAGCGTATAGCATTGTTTAAAAAGCGATTTATAGATTAATAATGATTTTATTTAGACTTTCAAAACTGATATTTATAAGATCATGATCTGATCTGATCATGAGCCAAGTTAAGAAAAGCAATAACAATAAACAACTTATTTTCTTAATTGATTGTTCATCACCCCAAGAAATTGTTCAATACAACCATAATATACACCATAATAGTAGAGTATATATCGAGAAAGAGAGATGATTGAACATGAAAAGCAAAGATTATTGTGTGGTTTAAGTTCGTTGTGCTTTTTTTGTTCCTTCTAAACTGAAATTGAAAAAGAAGTAGAAAACTGAAAAAAGGAAATGATTTTCTTTTGTTCAAGAATCAGGCAAGAGTGAGTGAGTCACACTGGCAAAGGGAAAAGAAACAGAGTAAAAACAGAAAATGAAAATCTCTTATAGACCTGGACTATCAATTGCAAATACATCTTGGAAATACTCTTCGAGATGCATACTTGCTCGATTTCAATACCTAATATGCACCCAGTTATGTCCTTCTGCGGTGCATTTAGAGTGCACATGCTTTAAGTATGTGTTTGGATGATCTATTCACACATTTCTCATCATCATAATATTCGAGGCGATCCGCATTTTTAGCAAGTGATAGCATTACAAGGTTCTTTGTGCTTTTCTTAATGCATAGAACGCATATAATAATACTCCTTATGAGGTCATTAAACAGAAGCTTACATATCCTATGATATCCACATGGAAGGGGCAGGGGTTCTATAAACTTGATCTAAGGGGATTGAGAAAAGAAGGATCTGCACAACCAAAAGTTGCCCATAAGATAGTGTTCTTCGTGTGCTGAGCAACTTATGCATTGAAACTTTGAAGTCCAAACGCAGCCAGTGTAAACGTGTCTTCTTCCTCAACTTTGTTTTGTTTTTAAAGACAACAACCTGCCAACTGTGGCACTTGTTGTTTGCAAAATACTAATCGTTTGTTGTTGTTGTTGCTGTTGGTGGTGGTGTTGTTCGTTTTGCTGTTAAATATTATTGTAGCAATATAGCTCGCCTTGTTGGCCAAGTTGTATTTGTTATGTATTTCATATTAAAAAAACCCCGAAAGAAAAAAAAAAAAGAAGAAAAATAATAATAAAGAAGGGGCACGCACACTATTATTATTTAATAATAGAGTGCTTAACCACTTGTTGCCCGCCTTAATTTTAACCACAATTTTAATATCTAAAGGCATGGGCAGCAACAGCAACAGCAGCAGCAGAACAAGAAAACATAACGCTTTTGCTGTGTGTGGATGAGAAAGAAAGCAGCTTTTTTTAAAACATTAGCGAAAAATGAAAAAAAACTTTAAAAATGATTGCCACCCCATTAAAATGTGAAACGTTCAATTTGTGATTTATACTGTCTGTCTGTCTGTCTGCCCAACTCCTATCTCCTACCTCGGCTGTATGTATATGCTGCTGCTGCTGTTGCTGTTGCTGTTGCTAAATGTCTGCTTGTCTGTCTTGTGGTCTATATGTCCATTTCTATGGTGTAGAATGTTGCAAAAGTTGGCAGCTAAACAGCACTTACATTCAATCAGTCAGTCAGTCAGTCTGTTTATTCTCTATTTTGTGCATTTTTTTTTTGTTCTTTTTGTTCATTTTGTTCATTCATTTATTTGATAGACACTCAACTTGTTGCAATAAAATTGAACAAAATGGATAGACAAGTGTTTGCTATTTTTTTCTGTTTTTTTTTCTTTTATTATTTTCGTCTTGATCGCCTTCATTTGTCTATTATTTTCCTTAAAGGATTTGTACAGCACAGCCAAAGTTATTGAAAAGCTTGTTGAGTTCTTAAGGTAATTGCTGCTGTCAATAAAACTCCCCCTATTTCATGGTAAATTTTTATTATTTTTTCTTTCATTTTCCCCCTTTTTTTAAAAAAAAAGCAAACTGTATTGTGGCTAGACAAAGGTGCTAATGTGTTAAGTTTTAAATTGTCAGATTACATGTTCAATAACTGCGCTTAAAGAATTACTTTTCTTTACATTTCTAGTCTTTATGGCATGAATTATTTCATTATGATTTTAAAATTGCTTAGCAATGGACACAATAACAGGGAAAGATTACATGAAACATTGTATAAGTAGTAAGTCTTTACTGTGAAAAAGTATTGAAAACAAAAGACTTAAGCAACGAACTCGATATTATTTCATAAAACAGTTGAATGTGAATAAGAAGAGAAATTGTGTTTTTTAGGCCTCATAATAGCATAGGTTTGGTGGCGGACCATCCAGAAAGGAAAAGTTACTTCTTTGGCAAGAGAGTTCAGTCAAATATAATAGAGAATAAATGTGCAAGGACCTTTGTGGGCCATTCACTGATAAATGAGGAGGGAGGGGGGAAGGAAGAGAGAGGAAGAAAGAGAAAGAAAGTGAAAGAAAGTCTTATGGTGTTTTCTTTTCTACCAAAAAATTTGCACTTTATTGTAAAAAATGCAATTTTGTGTTTGTTTCTAAAAAATGTTTCTCCCTCTAAAAGGGTGGTATGTTTTATTCTATATAAATTGCACTTGAAAATGGTGGAGGGCATTGCATTTTACGCCCTGTATAAATCGAGAGTGCTGATAATGCCCTGTAAAGCAAATGACTTTTGTTTATTTATAGGGCTACCAGATGAAATTTAAAAAAAGCCTCCTAGTATCGTTATCCAATTCTGAAGTTAATTTTTTCATTGTTTTGTGGGGTAACCTTAAGGGAACATTACATTATTAAAGATACAGGTCAGTAATATAAAAAATTGCATTCAGTTTTAGAACTGTGTTAAAAAAAATTGTATTTGGTTATAAAAAAAAAAAACCTTAAAAATATGAAATCGAAAAATTAGCGATCTGGCAACACCTTTTTCATGTTCACATATTTTATTGAAAACAAATCAAAAAATACAACATAGTTTTAAGGGCACGGGGCATACCCTTTTTTCATATTTGTGTTATGTTCATCTCAAATAAAAATTACATTATAACAGGGTTGGTCAGCAATTTTTTTAATGCACCTTGTAAGAGGGTGACATTTTCTTTGTAGAAAAGAAAACACCATTAGGTTTACATTTCATTCAAGGTTATGGCAAACATATTGGTATGCCTTCCAAAAGGCAGATGCATATGAGAACCCTAAAAGAGAGATGGATTCCCTAGCTCTTCTAATCTTTATCACTGGTGCCCCTTAACGCTTCGGAAATTGCTAGCACTGTGCTAGCCTTTGCCGGTTTATCTGATGATATTATTATGTCTGGATAATCCGAATTTTTCCAGGCACTGATATATAAGGTGAAAGGAGGAGAAAGATAGAGAAAGGATGAAAGAGAAAGTCAAACATATTGATATGCCTTCCAAAAGGCAGATGCCTAGGAGAACCTTAAAAGTGATTTCCTAGCTCTTCTAATCTGTATCACTGGTGCCCCTTAAAACTCCGGAAATTGTTAGCACTGTGCTAGCCTTTGCCGGTTTATCTGATGATATTATTATGTCTGGATAATCCGAATTTTTCCTGAGAAGTTCTCAGCGTTCAAGGACGAGAACAGATGTTGAGATAATGTTCGATCAGGCCCTGCGATCATATCCTGACTGTGTCAGCTATAATCATCGCCTGAAAAACACTACAGTGCAAAGGCAGTCCATACGACAGTCAGTATTCTTTATATATATTCCACAGAAAAGAGATAGAGGCGGAGTTGGAAATTAAGAGAATAAGAACAGCGGATCAGAGAACACAACACCAACCATCTTCCAAGATGAACGTTTAAACCTCAGCCTAATTGAGCCCCTTATGTATACCTTATGAGAGCCTGAATGCCTACTGTCAGCGGAGGCTTCAAACTCTCCTAGAACCCCATATCTCATTCCCAAATATCCGTATTTCGATTTTTAATAGAGGCTCAGAAGCTTCTTCTACATAATAGGCCTCCTTTGAAATTATTTCAAGCAAACTTTAAATCCTGTTTAAAAGACACCATGTTGTCTAATTGAAAGTCTTATTGTAAAACAAATTTTCTTTTTATCTTTAACTTTTTTCTATAAGTTTTTCCAGCTGATTTCGTGAATGGCTTTTTAAGTGATTTTTTTTTTAATATTTTTATAGTTCAACAATAATTTCCCACAATCATAATTTTTTCGTTTTGTTGTTGTTGTTGTTAAAGTAGTTGTGTCTCATCTGACATTAACACCTGGTTTATATTACTTTTTTTGCCTTTTTTTTTGTTGCTTTAATATTTGCCACAAACGAACTGACACGTTCTGTGCTGTGGCGTTGTAACTTTGATCCTCTAGAAAAATATTTTACTTGCCTTGGTTTAGTTGAGTTTTTGTTTTTTTCGTTTTTGTATTAAAGAAATGCTTTAAAATATGTAGTTGGGCTGTGTTAACCCTTATCCTGTACTTCAAAAATATAACGCATGTGACATTAGTGGGTCAAATTTGCCCAATGCAAAAAATTATAATATTTATTCAGTTTTTTTATTTTAGAATGCCTTTGCAAATAAATTTTAGACATTCGGAATATTTATTTGCATATTTGGTGATGTTAGAACGATTTGGACAAAAGTAACAACCTTTTTAAATTTTTTGCTTGCGGAACTTCAGCAGAATACTTTTAAAGGCTTTTTACGACTGCTTTAGCAGGACTATTTTGTGGCATGTTCGGTCTACGAGATATTTCTCCGCTTTCTCAGCTTTTTCTGTCTTTTCCAGTATACACCTATAAGGATCATGAATAATTTGTTTCTACATAACACAACGCCCATATGTATATGTACCATATTTTAGTGCCTTTTATGGTATGTATTGCTTGAATGGGCATCGTCCACTATACGTTACGAGCTCATCCACTGTCACATATTCGCTAAGATTAAATATATTTCGTAATTGCGTTTCCCAATGGTTCCAAAATCTCTTATGTGAGCAAGTTTGTCGCGGACTCTTTTTGAAATCGGCGCAAACTCATGGTGGATTTGCATAGCGGTCGTCCCATAGAGATTATAAAGCTTCAACATGAGATCTAAATACACCCGCCAACAAAAATAGCCCGAAATATGCTTCAATTGTTACGTCATCTACAGCAATCCAATTATTTCCAAATACAGATTAATCTTGTAAATTAGTAATATCAACAACTAATTTCATATTATCACTGGGCATAAATAACAGAAAAATAGTATAAATTTAGCACCTCTTGAAATAGCATAGCGCGTTGGGCCAGGAGACAAATTTATTATGTCCTGTTTAGAAAATCTTTCAATTATGTTTCTGACCATAAATATTTCCCACATTTTTATATAGATACATTAAATCTTCATCCGAAGTTTGATCGAGAATTTCGGAATTGTCTATGCTAGCGCCTGACAAGGAGTTGTGGTCATAGTCAGATACAAGTTCAGAAACGAGATCGTTTTCATCTTCACTTGATGTGTCCTGGGGGATTTCGTCGCCTGAATCAGATTGCATAAAAAAGTTCTTATCTCTTCTGGTTTCATTGTTCCAAAATAAGTAAAGATTTTGTCCCTTGTATTCAATACAAAAACACATAAATGAATGAAATATTTATAGTACTTGTTCTTTTTTTTTTGGTTTTGTTGCAGTTTGTTGTACCGCTATAAAAACAAAAACAACAAAACACATTTGTGGGCTTTAACTTATCTTTTGTTTTCTTGCTAGTTATGATGTTGTCAAGGCACACAAAATTGTTATTAAGCTCGTATCACATGCGTAAATTGATTTTTTTGCATTGGGCAAATTTGACCCAAAAGTACCATTTGCGTAAGTTTTTTTACACACGCTTTGTGAAACGATCTACCAAAGTTATATTTTAAATTTTAATAGTACTCACTTAAAAAATAATTGTACAAAAGTTTCAAAAAAATCCGCTGAGTATTTAAAGAGTAAATGAGCAATAAAAACTGTTTGGGCAATTTTGACCCATGAATACAGGATAAGGGTTAAGACACCTATTTTTTTTTTGATACGAGGCTTTTGACTTTACGAAAAATGCTGTCATAAATGAGTGCGTGGAAATTCACACGTTTTTTCGCAAGCTAATGGTTTTAGCAAGAAGCGAGAGAAGAATGTTATGGAAATTTTTCTTAATAAAATGAAATTCATTTTCTTTTCTCTCTTTGTATTTGTTTTTGCCTTTGGATTTGTTTGAATGTGTTTTACGTATTTATGCCAGTTCAATTGTTCTTCTAGTCTTTTATAACTATTCAAACTGACACTAATCAATCTGAAATCTATTTCAATCAATCTTCAAGTAATTGCAAATACTTTCAACATTTTTGTCAATACAACACGTCTAAAATACCTAAGCACATTGAACATGTTGCAACTACGCTACAAAACTGCTGTTACACTGCTGCTGTTCAATTCAATTTCAATTTAATAAACAACAAACAACAGGCATCAGCAATGCCAAATGCTACAGCTCTTGCAGTAGCAATAGTAGCTGTTTTGTAGTAGTGAGTGAGAAGAATGGCGTGAAAATTATACCACCTTAAGTGGCAAATATAATATACATTCAACATATAAATTGTTAACGTTGTTGTTATTGTTGCTGTTGTTGTTGTTAAATGATGAGCTTATTCAGAAAAAATGTAAAATGAGATTGACATTTTGCAAATGCGCTCAAGCATACCTCATTCATTTGATTGTTATACAGACGCTGTATTTGTCTATGCTGCGACTGCATGTCTGCTTAAGTTTTATTGTTGCCTGCCTGCCTGCTTCTTATTGCTGCTCTTCCAGCTAAGGCTGGTGACAAAATATAGTTAGAGTGTGACATGAGCTCTTGACGTGCCCATTAAAGTAAAAACGACACACTCAGCAAACTCTTAAATGCATACAGAGCCAGCCAAGTCAGCCAGTATGGCATTGTCGTCGTCTATATGTCTTGTATCGCGAACTATTTTCTGGCTGTAGTTTTCTAGCTGCTGATACTCGTAAGTCTTGTTGCATCAACAGCACATACAATAAATTTTCAGTTTTCCTATATAAAAGATGTTTGTCACTTGATACATTGTTCTACTGCCTGCCTTCAGTGCAGTGTAGTGCAGTGCTCTTGCATATTGTTGTTCATCACAAAAAAGTTAAAAAAGTTTTTGTTATACTTTAATAGTGTTTCGTCTTCACTGATTTTGTTCACTTAAAGCAACAACAGCACCAGTACCAGCAACAACAACAACAATAGCATTTAAAGTGATTTGCTTTGATGGAAATTTGCATGCAAATGTTGACGTTTTCTTAACGTTTTCAATGGTGTGACAACGGGAGCAATTTAAGTGGCACATTTTTCAGTTTTTTTTCTGCCTTTTCTCCTTCTTCTTCTTCTTATGATTTTTTGTTTTTTAACAGGCAACACCCATTATTTGTGTAAGAAAATTATTTCTTAAAGATGTTTGATTTTGATTTGATTTTTGTTTTTTTGAAAAAATTTCATTTTTTTCTTCTTTTAATAAATCGCAAAACTTCTTCCGTTACTCTTTTACTCTTGTTATTTTACTTTGCTTTACTTTGCCTTACAAACAAAAAACTCACCTACTTTTCATTTTAAGTAGACATATTCATTGAAATAAATAAAGGCTTGTTAGCATAAAAAAAATAGGTGTTCCTCTGTTTTTTTTTCTTCTTTTCGTTTCTTTTTTCTCACTTCATTGGAAATCGAAAAATTAGTCAAATGAGCTCTCCATCTAAGCACACTAACAGCACTTCATTATTTAGTAATCCAGTAAGTGAAGAGGCGTTAAAACTAGACTATCAATATGAAGAAAACAAAAACAAAAAAAACTTCTCCATTAGTTTCATGTGAAACTATTTGGGTGTAGTCATCACATATATAGGCTGTGAAAATATAAACAAAAGACTTAAGCAACAAGCGTTTTTTTGAAATACAAAACAATAAATCGCAGTATTTATTCAGTTTTGTAGAGATATTCTTACAATTTGCTACTATTATGAGGGCTGCCTCCGGTCAAGCTTGGTTATAAATGGTTTATTATACTCACGTGCTTGAGATCTGAAATTTCTTCTTCTAAGTCATACAAGCCTTAGAAGCAGAACAACTGCTGGTGATAAAAATAAACATTGATTTGCTGCCACGCATTTGCTTTCATCCTGCATTCCTACAGATACAGATTAATATCATCTATCTGATAGGACATACAATGCCCCGAAATCCAATAGAGGCTCTCCTGATCCCGTCACGCTCATCTGACACAGCTTCAGTGCCAATCCTTCCAGTCACAGAATCACATAAGAATCCTTATTTGAAAAAAGAAGTCTCTAAAGGATGCTGCAATTATCATCCGATCTACATATAAAAGGGGCCCCGTTCGATATAATTTAATTTTGACCCACCCATGAATATTACAGTCCGTCCGTCATGTCACGGTTCTTAGGCAAGACGGCCTATACTCGCTTTACTGAAGTGTTTGATATAGAAAGTGTTTATATAGATTAGGCTAAGCTTAGTCCTCAGTTTGAAAGATAACTAAACGTATGATACATCTGAATATATGTAGTACGCTCTTCGTTATTCATGCAGCCAATAAACTCGTAGGAGAAGTAATCTGTAGAAGTCTAAAAATAGTTTTGGAGAAGGGAAGCTATCGAATCTACAATTAGACTTCCGAAAAGCAAACTCTAAAGTACTTTCCATGGAAACAGTCGTAACTGTGGTGAAAGATGCTATTAGAGGTGATCGTTGACTTAATGGTGATAAGGAATATTGTGTCATTACGACTTTGGATGTCCATTATGATATATGAGGTTATTGTTTCAGTAGGCCCTACAGCTTACTTTAGAGTTAGGCAAGATATAGAGGCTAGAGACTGGCAGATGTTGCTACAACATGGGCAATAAAATACTGCCCTACTGCAGAGCTGGAGGCTCAGCTGGATAGTCAGGTTAATGTGGGGGACAAGTCTATAATGATCATGAGTACAATTACTTGAGGACTGAATTGGATACTCCGCATAGATTGTGTGTAGTACAGTAAAACCTTTATTCGGCGATATTACGTATGCGCAGAAGTTATGGAAGGTATTGTAATTAGTTGGGTATGCTCCTGAGTAACATGTAACCACAAATGATTCTATCAAGTGACTAGAATTTTAAAATCCATAGGCTTTTAACTACTTTGATGCTTGTGTCTTAAGCCTTTAACATACCTTATGATAGTTTCTATGTAGACTAAGTAAGGTAAACAGTTGTTTTTCATTTTATTTTTTTATAATTTTGAAATATTTTTTATTATTATTATTGTATTGTTTTTATTTTAAGGTTGATATAAATATTTAAATAATTTATTTATTTTAAATAATTTCTTTAAAAATACATTTGATTTTTCTTTATATAAACATTTGCTAATTGACTAAGAAGATAAAATTTTAACTATTT
Source organism: Sarcophaga rosellei (assembly GCA_930367235.1). Taxonomy (NCBI): domain Eukaryota; kingdom Metazoa; phylum Arthropoda; class Insecta; order Diptera; family Sarcophagidae; genus Sarcophaga; species Sarcophaga rosellei. The sequence continues at coordinate 3,459,981 of OV884020.1, read as the reverse complement.
ATACTCATATTTATTTCAAATATCGTACATCTACAGAGACACTATGCAAATAGTATGTACACTGCTGTTCAATAAAATAGATTCACCATGATCAACATCTTGCAATTAATTAAAGAAGAGTCACGCTTCAAATTTTTGAAATGTATCGGAATTATATTCATAAGAGGCCAGTAAACAAAGTGCAGTTACTTATTTACATATACTCCATTGCATAAGAGATGTCTAGTAAACTTTTCGGAGAGCAGGTGAATCTATTTTTTTGAACAGCAGTGTATGTATGTTGTAGTTAATATATATAAAATAACTTAAAATTAACTGTATTATACATATGTATATAGAATACAAGTTTGAGCTGTGAAAAGGACAATTTATTATTAAGGACTATTAAGACTTTACTATAAAATTTATACACGTTTTTTTTCGCTAGAATTTTTGGATTTGAATATTATCTACCCTATAGGCCTACAATAAACCCCCCTCCCCCCTCAATTTAGTTGATAGTCTTTTGAATTTAATACTAAAACAACCATAAATTCTTGTGTTTTGAAAATAATTTCCCTTTTGGATTTGCTGCTGCGCTCGCTTAACATCAAATTTTATTTGTTAAATCCAAAGCTAAAGCCAATTTCTTGGTTACCTTAGTTGGTTGCAGCTCCTCTTCGTCTTGTAATTTTCTTTTGTTTCTTTTGCTTTGTTTACTTAATTCCTCTTCACTGTCATTGTTATTGTTATTGACTGTATCTTTACTTCTCGAACTATCACGATCCCCCTCAGGATCTTCGTTATTGGTTAGCGTATCACTGCCATCAATTTCTTGATCCGACAGCGAATCACAGCGATTACTGTTACTCATAAAACTGGATACCGAACTGGCCGTTCTCATACTCAAATCAATGGGATTATCTTGGCCCTGGATATTTGATTTTTGTGAAGTATGATCCTCTTCCACGTCTATGGGTGACCGGGGCGGTGTCATGGATACCACAAGATCTTCTTCCTCCTCTTCTTCATTATTCTGTTCACTATCATGGCCATTTGAGTGGGAATCTTGTAGAGATTTTGTTTGTCTGTCTTGTTCATCCTCTTCGCCTTCATCGTCATTACTTTGGCGGGAAGTATTACTGTGATTACGGCCACTTTCCGAATTGGGAGTAACCAAGGCCGATATGGAGTGATCGTGTTTGGTTAGATTAGGTATTTTAGTAACCATGGGCGGGGGCGAAGGATGCTGGGATTTTAACACTGCATCCAAATAGAATCTCTTGGTTAACTCTTCTGCTGCTTTACTGCCATTTGGTATGTGATTATTATTCAAAGCATCTGTACGAGGATTATTTATAACGGATTTATCTTGTAAATGTTCTTCTAAACGGGGTTCCTCTCTAGAGGAGGATGAAGACGAAGAGGAGGTTATTGTTGTTGGATGAAAACGTGGTGCATTATTGAAAAGTTGGTGGACAGCAGCTGCAGCAGCTTGTTGTTCTGGTGAGGGTTTCAAGAGACCCGCATGGGCATGTTGATAAAGCGCAGGATGATAGCCGGGAAATAAGAGATGCGAAGGTGGCAAAAAGCTTGGTGGAGGCATAACAGGCATAGTTGATAGGGCGGGAAAGGTGAGAGGCAAAAAGGGTGGTAGATCTTTACGTAAATGAGCAGGATGAGGCGGTGGTGGTGGCGGCGGTCCTACATTTGCATTATTCCCACCGGCGGCAGCATCGAAAGAAGACTTTTGATGGGAGGAATGCATTAAGCTGGCATTGGCTCTGCCATTAACCTCTACAGAGCCATCCGAATTATGGGAATCGGGTGAACTAACGTTGGGCGAAGCGGCAGGATGTTTTGCATATTCTTCTAGACTCAGCATCATAAGTTCTTCTTTCGAGCGTGGCGGATATAAACCTGGATAGGCGCCTGCATGACCCAGCATACCCAAGGCAGCAGCAGCTGCTGCAGGTGGTGGTATGCCGGGAGGCTTGCCATGTAAACTCCCTCCAGGACCATGCTGCTGCTGGGAATTATTTTGGTGGGCAGCTATGGCAGCAGCAGCCTGTTGCTGTTGTTCCTGCAGCAAACAATGGATCTTAAACCAGTTTGATCTGCGACCATAGCGGGAACCACTCTTTGACATGCCCACCATTAGACACTTTCGTAAGCGGCAGGCCTTACAGGCTGTGCGATTCTTCTTATTGATGATGCACTCGCCATTATTTTTGCAATCCGATATCGATGACAGATTATTATAGGAGCGGCCAAAGAATGACTGTAACGGAAAGAGAAATATAAAGGAAATCTATTAAATTTTAACCAAAAAAAGTTTGTGCATGTGTGTTTGTCTGTTTCTGTGTCTGTGTAAATAAATTACGGCGTTAACCTCTTGTATGTTTTTAAAACGAAACAAAATGAAAATGAAATAATTTAAAATGAATTTATTTAACTAAATAGCCCTCTTTTGTCATTATTAAATCATGTTTACCTGCCTTAATATTGCGACTTTTGAAATGATTTTTCTTTTCTGAGCATATTGCATTGCATTGCATGTGTAGGTGTAGTTCTTTATCTCAATGTACAGCCAGCCAAAGAGTTTCGTATGTGGGTACATTACATTACATTACAACGACGACGGTTTCTTGAGTCATTAAGATTTATTCGTTAGACCAAAAGCAATTTGTTGTTTGCTTTTCTATTTTGCTGTTGTTGTTTTGCTTAAAAGTGATTAATTCGTCAACAAATTGTTAAACAAAGTTTTTTTTCATTTTTATTTTGTTTTGAATTCAAATTAGTTTTGATTATGGCTTTAGCTTTGACTTTGGCTTTAGCAATCTACATAATGACTTAAATAAACTGCAACTAATTGAGAAAATATGACAAATGCCGGACAAGTTTTGCAAGAATTTTGTTACACAAACAAACAAACAAAGAAAATAAAAAGAATAGAAACAGAAACAGAACATGTCTCACATTAATTTGTCAACAGTAATGCTGAGACAATTTATTTAAAGCCATAACATTTAGTCGATTTTATGGTTCATTTAAAACGAATAATTTTTCCACAAAGCGCTATTGTGGTCAAACATTGTGATTATTAATGAACAAATTTTGTTGTTATTTAAGATGTAAAAGGTATAATTTAAGCAAATAAAACAAAAACAAAAAACGAAAGAAAAAAATTCTCAGGCAAAAACTAATTTTAAATTCAATACAAAAGACTTAAGAAACGAACTTTTCTAGTGATTTTTTAGTTGAAACAAAAAAAAAAACTTAAGGAACGATTGTTATTACTCTGCGCTGCAAACAAAAATTAAACATTAAATCAGTTTCTTAATAAATCTAATAAACTTAAGCGTGGTGCTTGAAAATTTTGAAAAATTCAGACGAATTTTCCGTTAAAAAATTTGAAAATTTTTAAAAAATACAGTCGAATTTTTCATGAAGAAATTTTTTAATAAAAGATTTCATGCAGAAACTAAAGGGAATAATTTATAAATTTTGTTGAGAAAGTTCATCAATTAAATTACTTCTTCCCGGTAAAAGATTATAAAGCTTTTGCGTTAAAAATTCTGAAAGAAAAACTCGGGCACTCTCAGCTGAAAATAGTCAGAAACTATTAAGTGCTGCATAGTAGGGACTTTAGACCTCTAGACAGTCGATAACGCTTATCAAATGCTTAACGCTTATTCAATTTGTTTTGTTAAATTCAAATTACTATAGAGGACGATAGAAAACCAGGACTGTTCGGTGAATGGGATCAACTGCCACTCATTTCCATCGATGAGTCATCTTTAACAAACAAAGTTGCCAAATTAAGAACGATGTTAATCCACATGAGATTCGCGTGCGGTTTATGAAATACAATACACGTTGTCAAAAACACAGTGTATCGAGTGATCTCCGGGTTTCAAATATGATGTGCTCGGCATCAAAGATGAAGAGCGCTCAGGACAGCTGACAGGTTTTAAAACCTTAAATTGACAATGTCACATGATCAAAATTCGTGTCAGAGGCAGAAAGAGCTTGCACAATCCCTAAGGGTGACTTAAGCAAACATTTCAAATCGTTTAGAAGTAGTAGAGCTTACACAAAACTAAGGAAATTGAGTGCTACATGCACTACAGTCGAGAGACGTTGTATGACCCATTGCAAGAAGTCAAAACTCGGCCACGTATAGTGGCGTTAGTCAAAATTTATTTGGAAAACAGAGGATGGTAAGGTTACTACCCAGCTTCTCACACAATTAATTTAGTTTTATCCATGAGTTTCGGAACCTATTGTTTAATATCGTCTTTGAACGACAGATTTAGCGAACTTTTAATGGGAATTTTACACGCAATCTCATCTAATAAGTTATGCTATCAATACATTATCCAAGAACTCATTTCAAAACTCATCATATTTATATAAAATTATATATTCTGAGCTCCTCTTATTCTTGACTTCCATATTGTATAGAGTTTCTAAGCGATATATTTGCACGAAAGTGTATTTACTTCCCAACACAATAAACAAAAGACTTAAGAACTGAACATTTTTACAATTTTTTTCCTTTAAATAAAATGCCATTAACAAGAATCACGTTCTGTTTGTAATTCATAATTTCCATTCATGATAGCCCTAAACTTGACTGTTCAAGGCTAAATGTATTTAGAAAACAGAAAAACCCTTCAAGAACTGGATTATGCAATTCAAATGAATGAAATCAAATTAAAATAGAATAAAATTATCAACAAAGAGTTGAAAACGTTTTAAAAGGCTTATGGCCACAATTATAAAAGACAAGCGATTTAATTGCTTTAAATGTGTCTCTCTCTGCTAAAAATAAACCTTTTTGATACATAATAAACAAGCAACAGTTACCAACAGAATTAACTACCTGAAGGTTAAAAGGTTAAACAAAGAAGAAGAGGAAAAAAGTAAAAATCTCTGTAAATATTTGTTTTACTGCACAGTCAACAATGGAAGGAAAAGGAAAAAAATAAAAGAAAAATCATCATCAAAAACATTTTTAAACAATTTTATTTTAATATCTTGTAAAACCTTTTAAACAATTTGTCGGTCAAACTAATTTGTTATTTTTACACGTTAATTTATTTCAATCAAGTAAACGCTCAGTGCTATTGTTAATTTTTTCCCCTCATTTTTTATTTCATTAAAGCCATCGCAAAACTAACACTTTGAAACCGTAAAAACAAACTTTAGCTGTTTGAAAAACGAAATAATTTAAGAAAAAATATTGCCTCCCTCTGCCTCTGCCTCTTTACCAATGTTAAGTGCTCCCTTTAACATGTATTGGAGGGCGAAAAATTAAGCGCGAAAAAAAATCAAATTTAATTGCAATTTTTTTTTCATTCAAAATGTTGTTTAGGTTTGTTACTTTAGTCTTTTGTTTTTGTTTTTTGTTTTTTCTTAGTTGCTTACTAGCTAGCTAGCTGGCTGTTTGACTGACTGACTGACTGGCTTACTTGCTAAATTACTTTAGTTTTGTATGGCAAACAAATCAAACTCAACTCATCAAAAGAGCAAATCAGTAGTTTTGATGTCTCTCGTTGGTATTGTTGGTGGTTGGTGTTAGTCTATAAAGACCGTCCGCATGTATGTATGTAGTAGACTTCTAAGTAAGGCTGATTGCTCTTTCAAATGTAACCGTAAATCCCATTTCCGACCCAGTAATCTTGATGCCCAATTAACCTTAAAAGTGCTTGTTTGCATTGTAAGTTTTTTTATTTTGTTTTCCTTCATTGTTTATTTTTGTTTTTGTTGTTGTTATTGTTTTTTTTTTTTTTTGGTAATTTTTTTCCTCCTCAACAACAGCTTCATTCATAGATACTTCAAGAAGCATTTGTGATTTACTGCCATCATGTTTTCGTTGGCATAAGTATTCTAACTTCTAAAAGGCTTGATTGTTTTTTTTTTGCTTTTGTTGCTGTTGTTGTTTATTGTTTAACCTTTTGTGTTACCAAAAACAAACTGCAACTCCATATAATTTTTCACTGTGTATGTTGTATAAATGATTGTTTCTTTTTTGTTGTTGCAGTTGTTGTTGGTGTTGTTGTTGTTGCTATTTTTGGTTAAGTTGTTTATTTTTGCCCCCATTGTATTAAATTGTTTATTTGTTTTGTTAGCTGGCATTAGCAAGAGCTGTTAATGGCATTGAGCGCCAAAAAACAAACAAAAAAAAAACAATTTTAAGATTGAAAAAATTATTGTGAATTTAATTTCAAAATTTCGTAGAAGTTTAGAATGTTTCGCAAAGTTGTTGGAAAGTAATTGGCTCTGTTTATTAAACTTTTAAAAATCACACTCGTAGGTTATTAAACTGAAGACTTCAGGTTTACCATTAACATTTACATTCTAAGTTTGAGTCTTAAGTCTTTTGTTTTGCCAGTTAATAATTGGAACTTACAGTAAAGACTTGCAAACTTTTACAATTGATAAAGGCCACCATATGGGAGCTAAATGTGTCAAATTAATTGTCATTTATTCAGAAAGTTGTGTCAAAACGCCATAGACAACAATGTGTGTGTGTTGGCATTTGATCTTAATTTTCAACGAAATATTGCCTTCAATGATGAGACCAATTTCGAGAATGAATGGTTAGGGTGAACAGTCGAAATTCTTGAGTTCGAATCGATCCTAAGCCACATGATATCCAAAAGCGTCCAATGTATTCCGAAAAAATCACTTTTTGGTGTGAACTTTGGTTTGGCGGCTTCATCGATCTATATTCCCTTGAGAACAACATTAGCCAAACTCAATGATTACCAACTTTTAGAATGCTGCTGATCAGGGCTTAGCACTGAACATCGTCCATGTTAGTATAAAAGTGCTAGTTATCATATAAATTCTCAAAATCTAATTTGCTTTTTTATTTACTGGTAAGTCCTCATCGTCCACGTCCTTCTAAGACACAACAGGACACACATTTTTGTCTGTAAAGGATCGACCAACATCCGTACATCCGAACGGAAGGCAAGATCTGCTGAAGATATGGTCGATGTCATGACTTTTTTTCCACTAGATTTTTATCCACTGCCCCTTGCAATACAATTGTTGGAATTGAGGGCGGTGTTGTTGGATGTGTTGTACCATTGCATCAAGATTTTGCAATTTTTTTCTTGGCTTGAAAAAATCTATTGATTTTGCTATGTGTAGAAGCCATACATACATACATAATTGGCCATTACAACCCTTCAGTTAGGATTACGGCCTAGCTTATCCCACCACTCATGTTGTGTGCCTTAATTTTATACTTGATTGGCGAGACCCACAGTTTAACGTCGACTCCGATCGACAGATTTTTTTGAGAAACTTTTTCATGGCAGGTTTATTTACTCTTAGAGTTTTTGCCCGAAGTCTGCTGAGAGGAAGTCGCCAAAGAAATATTTTTTTTTCCATATTTCGTTTTGATGTCTTGCCTGGGACTCGAACCCGGACTTTAAGTCTAATAAGCGAACACACTACCAACTAGACTACTACGGCGACTAGTCAATTTTTATCCATTGCCCGTGGGTGCAATTGTTGGAATTGAGGGCGGTGTTGGTTGTTATGTTGTACTGTTGAATCGAGATCTTGCAATATTTTGAAGGATTATGTTGGCTTTGAAGATCACTGTCGCTCGTGTCTTATTCACATACATCTGCAACTTGAGGAAATAACTCAAGAAAAAAAGCTAACGTGCTCGCAGTGGACAGTAAACATCTACAGCCTTATTATTTAAAATCTCCTTTTTTAGAAGGTAATAACGGAGCTCCCATAAAAACTACGTGTGGAAAGTACTACAGAACAAATGGCGTAAAAGACTTAAAATCATCATAATGATTCATAATTTCCGTAGATGAGTTTTGCTACCATAGGATATAATTTCAAAGAAGTTATAAAGTATACGGATTCTATAGAAGTCCATTAATTCAAAGTGCTTTCTGTACTCTAAAATCTATTCGAAACACACTTTTCTTCTAAAATACTGTTATTTGCTGCATAAACTCAGACATTAAAACTAATGATGAAGTTTGTTGCTTAAGTCTTTTGTTTTTGTCCGATTTTTTAATGTACAAAACAAAAAAAGAAGACAAACAATTTGCATAAAGCTTGTGCCTTTGATTTTTAAATGCTAATAAAAAACCATTTTTTAATATTTCAAAAATATGACGAGATAAAGTTTATTTCTTAAGTCTTTTATTATTGTTTTTGAGGCGTTATTTTTGAAATTTTTGGGTTTATATTACAACTCACCTTACAGCCCTCACAGGTGAAGGCGCCAAAATGAAATCCTGCAGCTGGTTCCCCGCAAACCTTGCAGGTTTGGTTCATCTGAAAGAGAAAAAAAACAAAGAAAGAAATGAAATGAAAGGAAAGAAGCACAATAAATAACTTTCAAAAATATTTGCTTTTAAAGAAATTTATGAATATTTTATTAGTTTGCAATGCAATGCAAGAGAAAAAGCAAAAGAAAAAGAAAGAAAATCAATTAAAAAGCTTTAAATCATCATTATATTTTTGTTTTTTGTTTGTTTGCTTATAAACAAAACGTAGAGACGGCATGACTTATTCATGAAATAAGACACCAAGAAAGAGATTTATCAGCCACAAAACAAATTCACACGCATGATATGATGTTGCCGGGTATGTAAATGCGTTTTATTGCCTTTTAATAAATTTCAATTCAAAATAATGAAATGGTTTAACAAATAAAAGGATAATAATTCGCGAGTCATGAGTAGCATGTATGTATGTGGTGTTACAAAAAACACTTTGCAACATTAGCATTGAAATTATGGAGAAGAGTCTGGTGTTTATAGGAAGCAGTAATAGCAGCAGCATCGTAAGTTTTAGACAAACATTAAAAACGACACAAGATAATATAAAAATGCCTGGCATGTCTTGCTATTTTCGTTTTACGTTTTTCAATTTGCTTTTTACTGGTTTCAATATTGAAAGTTGCCTGCTGCCTGGGCTGTGAATATGTAGTTTCGTCTATTGAGTGGTGAGTGAGCATTTTATAACTTTTTTAGCATATGCATACATACGATGGATAATTTCCAATCTATTTTAGCGTTTCTAAAGCTTAAGGCAAAAGAAAATATTTGCATACTAAAGGAAATGTTTTAAGATTTCACAAAAAATAAACTTTAGAAACAGAGAAAAGCAAAAATATAGCACAACACTGTAGCCATCTCTTCCATTTAAATGTTTTCATATTTTATACACTACCTTTCATCACTTTTAGACACGCTATTAGCCTATAATTGCCTCTTGTTTCGAACCATATATACACAGAGGAGCTCTCTTTCATTATACTATGCGTGAACAAATGCTTTTAGTTGTAGGGCGTCCTTAATAATTTTTAATTTTTTTTATTGTCTTCTTTACCCTTTTCAAATATGAAATTTGTTTTTATTTTTATTTATTATTTCCAAAAGAAAATGCAAAATGAAAAATGAAAAACAAAAACAAAAATATTATTATCATGACATTTTCAATTTCTTGTATTTGAACAACCAATAAATCCTTGAGAAATCTTCAGTTTAAAATCAAACTAAATTGCTTAGACGTTTGCACGCACCACAACCATAATTGTATTATTTTTCTTCACTTCTTTATTTTTTGGCAATAAAAACCATCAAGACAAAGTGGAGTAGATACGATTATTAGGCACTCTATTGGTGTGTTCAAACTGCATTTAGAATGCAAGTGGTTTGCCATTATGTATGCAAGACATTGTCATTTAAATTAAATGAATTAGCGCGAGTGATGATATCTAGCTTATCTTATAAGGGCACAGACCTCACAATAAATGTCATGCCGTGAGATAAAACTGAGTTTGCGAACAGGTTTTATAGCCCAGATAAGAAGTATAAACCAAGGGCTAGAATTTTTCCCTAAATTCTAGCCTAATCGAACATACTTTTCTACTGATCACATACAAGGTTTTCTATTTTATGTCTATAGCTGCGTCCGTAACACAAAGTCCGTGATGTCCTGTATACCACTTAGGAAGCTTTTGCCAAGGAATGGGTTTTTTTTTCAGTTGTCAGCTTTTGATTGATAATGCGATATTCCTAAAGGAGTGCCTTTATTTCTTACATACATATATACCTTTATTTCTACTGAAAGTCTATGCAGCCATTTTACCATAATCGTTTTATAGACATGCTGGAGTATTCTTTTCATACGACCTATTGCTGTCCTCAGCCTGTATCGAGTGAACTTTTACTATCTCTTCCGATCCTATTGTTTTGCCAACTTCGAAACAATGTTCGGTTTTAGTAGAGATAGCTGCCAGTCTAATAGTTGATGCACAGTCAACTGTTTTCTTTTGAGTTGCATAAACACGGCACAGGTTCCAGGCATGTGTTCTGGTGATTTGTTCTTCCCCATCACAGAATCTACGTATTGGTCTTGAACGTCTGTGTTCTGAACACGTGTTTCCTGAGCCACTCTCCTTAGGTTACGCCCGAATATTCTATACCATGACTTACATCCTTTCTCGTTCTGATTATTCAACAAAAGTTGAGATTGTTTCAAACTTATTTGCCTGGAAAAGAATTTTATCTTCCTTTTTACGAAGTATACCCTTCCAAACATCTTTTCCCACTCCACAGACAGGTTCTAGCCCATCATCGAAAAGGATTACAGATACTTCTTACTTTTTGAAAGGTGGCACCTCTTATAGAATCGAAAAGCCAATGGGCATACAGGACTGAGAAATCCATTATTGCCTGCACCATACTCTTTATCATTGTCTTATGGTATTATTTCATAAGATGCCCAGCCTCTAGTCTGACTTCCATTTAGTTACAATTTTTCTCTGCATTTTTAGTGCTTCTTTCTTGGTCTTAATAAACTTATCTTTGAGACTCATTCCTTTTTAATAGTAAATTAGCTTAGATTCTAGTCCTAGCAGCAGCATGTCAGCACATCTTCTGGCAAACATACATACAATTTCCTACTCATTTCTGTGTATTCCCACATGAGCTAAGGCTTAACAGACAAACAGAAAAATATTCTATTCCATCTACAATAATAACTTTTCAACCAGTCTATAGGGTATCTAGCCTTTCAAAGCTTAGACCAAATCGATGAATATAAACACGCATGTCTTGGCTTAGACCAAAAACAATGTTTACGCTTGTTACTCATAAATATTCAAATTAAATATTGTTTGACTACAACTAAAAAAATCAACAAAAAAATCTCTAGCAAATGAAAACAAAAATCTTTGGAAAAAACAAAGAAGAAGACGTTGAAGAAGAAAAGTTTTGGGAAAACTAGAAAAAAACACAACAACTAGGAACACAAAATGCAAACAAATCATCTAGATGCCATAAATAAAGAGCAAACTAGGCAGCAACAACAGCAATAATAAAAACAACAAAACATAGCGAAAAGAACGGCAACAGCAACAATAAAATCTACAATTGCTAAATTGCATGAGAAATTTACATTGACATCTTGTTTGCTTGCAACAACAACACATACAGCATAAAATTCAAATTGGTTAAATATTTATTATTGTTGTCGTTTTCGATGTCGTTGTTGCTATTGGTGTTGGTGTTTTAAGTTTATTTACAGCGATGGTAAAGGTGATGGTGGCATAGGTACCTACCATAATACCTTTAAAGCCTTTACAATCTAAAAAAAGAAGAAAAAAATACGAAGGTGATGATGCTCTATTTTATTTGTGGCCGGTAACATGTGTGCAGAGAATTCTGTTTTTTTTTTCTGTTGTCGAATTGTTTGTTGTTTTAACGAATTTTTAACGAATTGTTGCCTAAAACCTACAAGTATATTACCACTGTCGACAAAATATAAATTTTTGTTTTATTCTTCTGTTTTTCATTATTTCCATGCAACATTTGTTTGCTGCTAGAGAGACGTACGTACCTATGTACGTACGTAACTACATGTGTTATTACGATTTGAGCAGCTAGCAGCACAGCAGTAGAAGTACATAGAAGTGGAAGTGTAAGAGACCTTGGCCTTTTTTAACGATTGCAATTTGTTGATAAACATTTGCAAGGTAATAAATATTTTTTTACTACCAGTTACATTTATTTTAGATGAACTTTTTTTTGTTTTTGTTTTTTGTTTTTGTTTTCCTTTTTCTATTTTCAAACGCTTTTTTGGTTTGGTTTGGTTTTCTAGTCTACTAGATTTCATGTGTTTGATGTTTCTCTTACAATTGTTTTAAGCATGTAGTATGTTGGCTTCCATGTGAACTGTTTAAGAGTACAGTCAAGGGCAACAATTGAGCAGCTATGGGAAAAATTTGAAATCAATGTTGTAGCGTTAATAAAAACAATTTTTTTCAGTGTATGTATATGCCTAAGATCCTTTTTATCCAGGCAGATACAAACAAAAACATCATCGAAAAGGAATATACAGATACATGTTGAATCCAAAAGCCAAGGAATATGCAGGACTGAAAAATCTGTTGTTGCCTTCACCACACGTTTTGTCATTGTCTTATGGTATTACTATATAGGTTGCTCAGCTTCCAGTATGGCTTCCGTTTAGTTGTTAGCTTTATCAGGTGGACCATGTTATCGCAATGCTTTACAGATTTTCTCTGCGTTTTTAGTACTTCTTTCATGGTTTTAATTCACTTTTCTACGAGTCTCAGCACTTTCTCAAGAATAAATTAAGTTGTTTGCATTATCTAGTATTATGATATGTTGCATGAAAGATTCCACTTTCTGGCGCATTTGAAACAACATGTTTATTAGTTGAGTCTTCATCGGATTATTGGTAGCATTTTTATGGATCTTCCACAACCATCATGTGCCTTCGAGAATTTTCATACCCTAAAAGTAATATTTCAAGAAAATAAACGATAAGAGAAGGGAAGAGATAAAAGCGGAAGATAAAATACCAAAGTAGCATATCCAGCTGATAAGGAAACATTTTTAAAATGCCATCAATCATAGCAAAAAAGGAAAGATTCCAAAAACTGCATAGTGACGCTGACAAGAGCTCTGTGCAATATTATCATTTATATTTACGTGAGGTACTCACTTAGGCCGGTCACTCTTTTATTCCCTTACATGCTTAATTGATTATTACTACCCTTTTACTAAGGATTACGATCTAGCTCCACACTTTTCACTATGCTACCTCATATCATTAAATTAAAAGGTGTTGATGTACGCCATTAAAAATAGTTCCAAGGAACCCGTGGGTTTCTTATGCAACGGGAGTTTAATTAGGAACGTCAAGAATGTCAAGTACTAGGCAGAGAAGCATTGACGGTCAGTTCGGCAACTTTTGCAGACATCACGCCAAGCTATGCCTAGCCGATGGATATGCTTCCCTATTAAGCAGTCTCGTGTGGTCACAGACCACTTATATAGTTGATGTCAATGCCTTAGAGCAAAATAAAACCTTTATGAACTCTCTTACCCAGAAAGGAGCGGAATTTATTGCTAAGAAATTAAGTCTAAGATTGTCCAAGTAAAAACCTTTGTTTCTGTCGCTGTCCCCATGGATTATTGAAATACCTTTTCTTTCCATTCACTTATGCTAAATTTTTAAAATAAGTTCCCATGCCAAAATTCCTTGACATTTTCTTTTTTTTGTATCAAACATTGATTAAAATTTTTGTTTAAATTTCTCTCCCCATAGTTGTTGACTCATACAACTGTATTTATGGATCTTAAATTTCCAAATGTTCAAACATTTGTCAGCCAAATGTTTAACTCTCCCCTTACCTTTCGAAATGAAGGAAAATTTGAAAGAAAAAAAAATAGAAAATGTTTGTGTAATAAACACCAAATCTATTAAAAACTATAACTTTATTAAGCAATAAATAATTGAAAATCAATAAGAAAATTGAAAGAAATCGAAAAATAAAGAGTAGCAATAAAGTACTGTATAGAGGGTAATAAAAGGTACGCTACAATAAAAATTGTGCACCTTAGGAGAAACTAGGACACTGGTTTAGTACTGTAATAAAACCACAATGTTATAAATTTCCTTTGAAAAATTAAGTATTTCCATAAAATATTAATGTTTAAAAACAAACGGCGTACCTTTTATAAGACTAGGGTGGAGGTAATAAAAGTACTTGTAATATAAGTACGAATTTCCCTAAATCAAAAGCATTGAATTGTAGCAAATAAATCTCTTGGAATGAAATGCAATAATAAATCGTAATAATTTTGGATTTTCTTAAAGGCTCTAAACCACATTATAGTCATCAAATCGGGACATAAAAAGGTACCTTTTTAAAGCAAATATCTTAAAAATGTTTATAATACCAAGAGCCTAAAATAAAAGATAAAAACATTTATATGAGAGTGTTAAAAACTCTTGAAATTGAACAACAAAATGAAAAAATATTAAGAAAAGTACTTAAAAGGTACAATAATTTTTAATTGCTATAGACCCTAAAACATACAAAGGAAAAAGGAGAAAACTTGCTCTGGACAATAAAGGCATCTTAACAACATTCATGCACAAGTAAACTAAAATACGGTATAAAGGAAAGGTACTTTTAGAGGCGAAAGTAATGATTTTAAAAGATGAAGACCTTTTGGTTAAAAGGTACCTTTTTATTATAAGGTACTTTTTTTTTATTAGAAGGTACCTTTTACAGCGTTGAGGGCTTTTTCTGAATGAATGGGTACGTGTGGAAACCAAATCCCCCCATCCACATAAAATTCAAGAGCTTCCAATGCAAACCGAAAACCTCATTGTTTGGTGTTTGTTTTGGGTTGGAGGCGTTATTGGCCGATATTGCTTTGATACCAATGTTAAGCGGGTTATCCCTGTCATCCGCTGACATATATGTTGGCCGATGATCACTCATTCTTCTCGCCTGAAATTAGATGATCTGGCAACCAACGATATGTGGTTTAACAGGACGAAACAAGGTGCCTCATTAAATATTCTGCACGAGCGATTGGAGAACACGGTCATCTCACATGGAGGTAATGTTAACTGGCCACTGAGATCGTGCGATTTAATCACGTCGCATTATGGTGTTTTTTCGAGGTGTATACTAATAAGCCACAGCAGTTCTCAAAGCCAACACTTAGCTTCTTCCAGTTCACTTCTCGAAGACGAGTTATGGCTGGTATTTTAGGGTCTCTGGCTAATGAATGCTGTGCAGTTAGATAAAAAGTATACTAATTGAGCAAAAGACTTTTTAAGGCACATACCGGCTAAAGTCTTTAAAGTAGAATGTAGAGTAGCAAGAAATAAATGTTTGTTTCTCATACAGCCTTTAACTGTCTGTCTTTATGTGCTGCAAACTCATAATTTTTAATTTATTTTTATGCGATTTTCATTTGGCGATTACATGCAACATAAAACTATTAAAACTAAGTTTAGTAACACACACTAAGTTTAGTAACACAAAAACAAAACGAAATGAAACCAATGAAAGGTGTTGCTCTAGACGAAAAAAAAAAAAAAAAACAATACATACATGCGGGAACAAAATAGACTGGCAGTTTAGATCTGAAAGCAAAAAAAAAACCACAAACAGCAACAGAAAAGAAGTAGAAGAAGGAAAAAAATTATTACGAATGTTCAATAGTTACAAACAAACAAACAAACACACACGAAATCTGATTAGAATTAGTAAAAACAACTGGCACAACATGTGAATTCATATACGAATTTACTTAACTTGCAAGTACAATTTTAAAGCAATTTGGCTGGTACATTAAGCAACATGGCACTAACCAACCACCTATGCTATACAATCCAATCCTTTCCTATCCTATCCTATTGCTTTGATTTGTTTGTACAACAACTACAGGTAATTGCGAATTTGAATGGGAATGGCTTGTGTGTGTGTGTATGGATGCTTTGAACTACAGAAACGATTTGTTATGTGAGAAATCATTTGAAAATGATGAGAAGTGTTAAAATTGTTATTAATTTCGCTTCATTTTTTTCCAATTTTTTTCCTTTTTTCTTTTCAATTAATTTGTGTTGCTTTTTTTTTTTGTTTGTTTGTTTTTCTATTTTACTTAACATAACAATTTCTGTTCTTTTTTTTTCGTTTTAGGTTTTGAACTATTGCTTCAATGAGTTAAGCTTTGTGGTAAGCAATTTGTATTTGTATTAAAAATATTTTTTTTTGCTTGCAACGATTTTAGTGGCTTTATAACACTTGCTTTGGACCATTAAGTAAAATTTTATTCTCTTTTTTTTCTGTTTTCAAATGAAAATTAAAACAAACAAACAAACATTTAATTTTAAAGGTTTCGTTTATATGACCTTTTTCTGTTTGTTTGTTTATTTGTTTATTTTTATTTAATAATTTATTATTTATGCTCTAATTTTTTATGGCTTTCTGCTTTATTAGCTTTTAATAAAGTCGGCTGCTTTAGTGTTTCGTTTTTATGCCTTAAAGCTGTTAGAAAAAAAATTAAAATTTTATCGTCGACCTTATGCCCGTCTTAAAAATGTTTCAAATATTTAGTTTAAATATGTAAAACAAAGTTAAAAACAAAGTAAAAAAAAACACAAAAGTGAACTAAAACTACAATAGTGTGGCTGGCTACTATTGTATTTCGTGGCCATCTAAAACCTTAGCACGCACTTCTGGCACGCGTGTGTCATATGTTGGTTTAAAAACAAAAACATTTAAAAATAAAAAAAATAAAACAAGAAAAAAAAACCAAACGAACTGAAATTGTAACAAATGCTAACAATACGTGTGGCCTAAAGCCAAAAAAAAAAAATCACAAAAGAATACAAAAACAAAACTAAACCAAAAGACCACATTAAAGTTGAAAAGAAAAAAAAGAAACAAAAATATATAACAAGAAAAGAAATGAAAAACATCTCATTTGCATAAGTCAATTGCACAATGAAAATTATTTTAGAAAAATACAGAAAAACATTGAAAACAAATTGAAATGACCAGACAATAGCTGAGCAGAGAGATTTTTTGACGTCAATAAAGAAAGTTCACACTGATTGGAACGAATAATTGAGACTCTACATTGGCAAATAAACAAAGTATTGTCAATTGTAGGAACAAACGTATGTTAACATTACGCTTCAAGTATCAGCCTTACCATCCTAGAAGTTCTTGCGCTTCAGTTTAAGAAATTAGGAAACATTACTCGATCAAAATTCATAACAGACGTAAGAAGTACTTGCACATGTCATTAGTCGTAACTCTAGCAGCCATTTAAAAGTGCTGAAAAACATTAGGATTTATTCACAAGAAAGGAAATTGGATGCCAAATGAAGTAGTGCCGGGAGACGTTGAAAGTCGATTCCGAATGTCTGAAATACTGTTTGATTGCTCTTGAATGAAATCATTTTTAGATTGAATTCTTATTGGTAATAAAAAATGGATTCGTTACAACAACTCCAATCAGAAGAAATCATATATGTATACATAACGAGGGCAACGAGCAAAATCTGTGGCCAAACAATGCAACAATGTAATGCCTTGGGATCAGAAGGGTGTTACCCATTGTAAGCTGCTAAAACCGAACTTTTCTATCACAGGCCAGCTGTTCAGATAACAATTAATTCGTTTGAAGCGAGTATTGGCTAAAAACCGGCCCTGTATATGCAACCAGAGACGTACACATATTGAAGTGCCGGTCAAAAACTATTTTGAAGAGTTGATGGAAAGCGCGTGAGGTAACCGCAGACCTTTTTTTCATGTCTATCATACGACATTTAAGCTTCAAAAATCACGTCAAATTATTTCCACATTTAAACGATTGGGAAAAGGAAAAGATATTCAAGCATTTGATGTTTGCGCAACTAAATGAATATTCATATAGAAAATACCGGTTCATATTAGAAAATACCTAATCCTATGCTGTTTAAGTATACATTTCCAATACATTATTAACATAGAAACAAAGAAGGAATGTACAGAAGATATGATCCACACAATCCACAATTATTTCTAATTCAATCATTAGGCAACAACAAGCCCACCGTGTTGTGTAGGGTATACGAAAAAGATTCTTTCAAATTCTAACACCAGTGTGTCTGTCTCGTCTACACAATTTAACAAGGTTAGCATGCACACATACAGACATTTGTAAACACATTGTAAATATAATTTTAAAAACTAAATGGTAAACAAATAACGGCTACAAGCTATAACAATAAATAGAAACTGATGGCATAACAATTGCAACGAATTTAAATGTACCCTATAAACCTGGGAATATCTTTAAAGTTGTATGAAAAAGGTGTGAGATTTCTCAGTTACCGATTCCATCGAATCCAAGAAATCTACAAAAAATGTATGTTCACACCGCTCGCTCTTTTAATTAAAAAATACTTCAATTTGATCAGAACTATTAAACAAAAGACTTAAGAAACAAGCGTGTTTTATTTAAAACTCAAAGTGATCGTTAAAATTATGCTACAATACTCTTAACAAAAGACTTAAGACACATGCGTTGAATAGGAAACACAAAACACTGGCAGACGTTTTGATACTTGAAATTTTTACAAAATTCAAGGAGAAGGAAATTGGAACTTTGCGGTTTGTTACAACAAGCTGATCTATTAGAAAGAGAATGAATGGAACACAGTACTGGTATTTGAACCGAAATATGCAAAATTGTAGTTTTACTACGTCGTTCATGAGTTTTCAAAGGAAGCAAAGAATCTTTGCTTTACTCTGGATTGGAAAGATAGTAATGTTAAAAGTTGTAAAGCAATCTGTGGACCATGAGTTTTCAAAGGAAAGAAAAGATAGTATGGTGCAGGTATGTCGTGAAGCAAAATGGGGATCAAAGTGTGATGAACTACAACGGAAATTCATCGTCAGTTCCTATTCCTATTGTCGATTTCAGGCAAAGGAGATGAAATTATTAATTCTATAAAGTCTCTGTGAGATACCAAAACCCAACATGCCACCAAATGTAGCACCTCTCTAACAAAAAGACATCGCTTGAATTGCACACGCATAAAATTTGCATTTCATTTTATTGAAAACAATACAAAAACAAAATCAACTTAAAGCTAAATAAACAACAATAATAAAAACAAACTACGAATGACTCACATTAAATGTGAACTACTTTTGCTTACTGGCAGCGTGCTACAAAAAAAAAACAACAAAAAAATAGCAAAACAAAGAAAATAAAATTAAAATTTTCCTCATAATTCTCATTATGGCCATAATATTAACAGGAATTGTTCTACGGCAAGTATGTGCATATGTATATAGGCCACCTATAGAACTGCTAACTGTCAGCCAGCCAGTAAATTTTTTTTAAACTGGTAGTAATAAAACTGTTAAATACATACTTAAGAAATGTATGAAAATGTAAGAAAGAAGAAGCTTTTAAACCATATGTACGTACCATATAAACATGACTTCCTTGAAGTTATTAAAATAATTTATAGATAGAACAACAAAAAAAAATCATCAGCGATATACATATGGGTAGTGTATAAATGGTTTTCACATACAATTTGTTTGGCTTCAAATAATTGTTGTTCAGCTTAAGCATAGCATAGAGAAGTATGAAATAAAACTAGAAAAAAATGTGGAAAAAAAAAATAAATAATCATTTACAAGTGAGCATCGCTAATTTGCAAATTGCAACCTTGAGCAAAATATTGCACTTCACGTTAAAACAAAAAAAAAAAACCAAAAAAAAATGTACGAGTTTATTCAATGCTAACGTACATACATATGTGCATACATAGTTGCTTAAGAGTACGCTACAGAGAATTTAAAATAATTTAAATTTCAGAACTTTTTGAAATGTACAGGAAAGGATTTAGAACACAATCTCTGAAGAAATATTGTGTTTATATTTAAAGTGCGGCAAATAATAAATTTCCTATAAAATGCAACAAGAATGCGACTTACATATATTATGCATGTTAAAGCTGTACGTTTGATGGAAATGTTTTACACAAAATTTAATACAAAAAAATGACAGTTTATGCCTGTCCAATTGTACATCAACAAATATCACAATGTACCATCAAAAATTAATCAAAGATGATGATGACTATTTCCAACAACCCTTTAAATAAAATTCAGCATGAAATATCATAGGAAACTGTGTCTAGTCCTAAACCACTGGCGACACTTGTTAACGCAGTAATCGAACGTCAACATACTTAGAAATCATTACACAAAAGATGACAAAACTACCGTAAATCGACTACTCTTCTATGCACAGGTTGCAACTGAGCATTCTAGTCCATGAAGAAGCTGTCTTACACCTACACGAATGATTGTACAGAGCATCTATTAAGCAATGACCAGTAGTCATCACCATATACTAGTGGTTCCTTGGACGTTCGTGCACAGGATCGTTTGCCATGAAAAAGAAACCAAATGCAGCTCAAAGGAATTGTTTTTTGAAAAGGTGTTTAATCTTTATTTTAAGAGTCCTTTTCTTATGGACGTTTCTTCAGTCAGAGCTTTATGTTAATAGGCAACAAGCCTTAGTGGTAATCAGAGCCAGCATAACCCATGATAATGTTTAAATTCAGTCTGACGTATGAGCCAGAAAAGGAAAATTTAAGATTTCGGATGTGCTCCACCTAGAGAAGCCGTGCAGACGATAATGGCATCACATAATGGAAGGTGGATGATGGCCCACACACGCTTTTTTAAATTTAATTTTAAGAAGCACCCTGTATTTGCTTTCCAGAGATGAATAAATTATTGGTTTAGTTATAAGAGAAAATGTTGTCTTATTCTTTTCGTGTTATATGGATTAATATGAGAAATAGTGTCGGTAGCTTCAGTGAAAGTCTTTGGATTTCTTTGTCAGTCATTGTCGTCCTACACAACCGCTCTGTTTTCTGTCGAAAAAAATTCGAATAATTTTGAATTCAATGATTTAAGGGAGGCTACGAAAAGTGGATCCTGCATAACAATGGTGTTGACATTTTGATATGTCCATAGTAGTGCAGACATTTTCATTTATTTATAAAGTCTACCAATACTTTCTTTAGACATGAGCTCTTTGTTTAAACATAAATAAATTATTTTCTACAATAAAAAAATACATGAAATTCTTTCAACTTTTTTTTATTGCGAATCTAGAATCATCTGCCTTATGACAGCTAGTAAGCACAGTGTACGTACGTAATTAAATAAGCAAATAAAGAACTCTACAGCATATGCCTGAATAATATTGAAAACTTAATTTAAATTAGATTTCCTGTTTATCATATGATATCTAGCGTAGGTCTTTAGTCTCCAATTTCAATTTCAATGGAACAGCAGACAGCAAGCAGATGAAACTTGCTTTAATAAATAATGCAAGGTTTTCGCTCAATTAGCTAAATAAACAAATAATGTTTTAAATGTTTTACTTTTTAAATCACAAGTACATACATACATACATTCGTATGTACATACGTTTTATCATTATTATTATTATACAACAGCTTTCATTTTATTTTATTCACTTGCAAAGATATTTGTTTGTGAGACAGACAGATAGACAGACAAACAGAATGAAATGAAATTTAAATAAAAATATTTTATTATTAATAAAATTAAAATATTAAATCTAAACAAAAAAGAAGAAGAAGACGAAGTAATATATCATTGTTTTATGATATCTCTACATTGGTTTTATATTGTCAAAATGATATGTTATGCTAATTTAAAAACAAATAAAATAAATTGAAACGTAACGAAGAGTCAAGGCCTTTACGATCATAAAATAATATGAATGAAAACATTTATTTTAATAATAATGCGATGGTATGACCATCAAGCTGTGTATAGATATCAATGTGACAAACAAAAGACTTAAGGCACATACTTTAATATAAATGATACTTCTAACCTTTTGACTCCCGTGAATAGCAATGGCTTGGCTCTACCCACTATAGAGTTTCGATTATAATTACAATGTATAGGACTTAACTCTTAAAGTCTTGCGCACAAATTTTCTCGTTAAGAGCCTACATATTGGTCTTGAAGCGACTCCTATATAATCAGCTCGGTTATAGGACTGATCGCTATTCTCATACTGTTGTTGGTAGACCAATGCAAGTTTCAAGCCTGTAATTAGCTGGGGAACTTTAGATTGTATCAAATCCCTCTAGCTTCTGATATGATTTGTCAACCACCAAAATGTGGCATTATTTTCAATGCTTTGTTGAGATAGCATAGGCAGATACTCAAGTACTAATTTCAAGTCTATCTCATAGAATTTAATTGGTTAAATAGAGTCCAGAATGCCTGATAGTACTGTCTGTTAGTACTGTCTGTTAGTACTGTCTGTTAGTACTGATATCAGACAGTCCACATGCAAACATCGAAACATGTTCTCAGTTGAACTTGAATAAGACTTCGTGACTGTCTAAGTGTATTACCATTGAAGCATGGTGTAGTCTTACTAAGCAAGTGGAATTGGGCACATTTTCTTCTAGATGAACTTAAGCTTGGAACCCGAACGTACCCGATCATACAGCTGTGTTCTATCCATTCGTTTAATATGGAATGTTTCCTCTCTTAAAAGTGTAATAAGTTCTCAAATTACTCATTTTCTTTTATTACCTATTCTTCCTTGAAGAGCCATTCATGTCAGTTTACTGTCATCATTGACTATAATGTTGCCTTCTATTCAGAAGTCTGATAACCAGTCTGCCTCACTAAGTTCAACGAATATGGTCCTGAGTTCGAAAATGATTGCGGCTGTTCCTGAATGTCAATGAAAATATTTTCTCAAGGCATACCCAAGAGATGTTTCCGCTACCATTGAAAAGATGATAGGTTCGGTTTTAGTCTTGTTAAAAAAGGGGATGTATAGCTTCGTTTTTTCCCTTGCTGTCTATCAATATAATGCTTTGTATGTTAGACTAGGTATACGAAACAATTTTTATACAAAAATCTGCTTGATATTCTTAAAAATAAAAAGTTACAGGCAGTTCAGTTCTACAAGGGTTCTTTAAGTGGAGAGTGGCTGCTAATATTAAAGAGAGAGCTTAGTTCAAAAAACTATTACCCGTTCAATCGATTATTTGTACATCTTGGCTATTAATTGTCGATGATACTTTCATTTTTATCATCATTTCCATGTTTCACGAAATATTCAATTTAATTGTTAGCATTTAATGAGTACTGTTTTAATATCACATAAATTATAAATTGCTACCCGCGTATTTAATTGCTCTCCTAATTTGCGATAATAATTATTTCAAATTATTTTATTAGCGTCTAAAATCCCCTTATCTAAGAATACATAAATTATATGGAAATAAATTAATTTGTTTCATAAGACAAAAAAAAAAACAAAAGACTTAAGACACATACGTTTATTTAAAAAAAAGAAAACATTTTTTTTCTTGTTTATGAAATGAAATTGAAATTTATTATCTTTATTTAAAATATTGTTTTGCAAATTGTGTTATTTTGCAAACAACAGGCAATATTAATTACATTTTAGCACAAGTCATAAATTTCTTCTCTGGAGAACATACGCTTACCCCCCCAAACCTTATACAATTTCAATAGGAATTTTATGTCGTTTTTTTATTTAATTTTATTTAATTTAATTTTATTTGTTGTTGTTGTTGTTTTTGTTTGGTTAAATGCCAATAATTAGTGAGCTAAATTTCGCACATCATTATAAAACTTATTTCGTATATCGAAATGCAATATATTTTCTCTTTGTTTTATATTTGATATCATCTTTATGTTTAAAATTTATTAACGTAAATTTAAAAAACAATTAAATTTTCGTGTGTATGTACGTTTTTTTTTTTTGGTTATTAAAATAACCAAAAGAACTGACATGATTATTAATTAAATTTGAAGTATAAGTTCAGAAGAAAAGAAAACAAGTATGTGTTCTTAAAAACAATGCTTGTATATCAAACAGATGCTTGTGAACATTTTTGGGGTGAGGAGAATGTTAGGAAAACGAGTATAATTTATTAACACAACGCTCTTAATTGATTTGATAATTTGTTAAGGATGTAATAAATTATTTTAAACAGGACCTGCTGTACATTGTTTACATTAAAGTCACGAGAGAAGATATATAAATTTCAATGGCTACAGAAAGTCATTTTGTAAAATGAAGTGCAGTCAGACACAGAGCATGATTGTTTAAGGTTTTTTTCTAAAGTTATGTACTTTAGTAGCTCTAGATAAAACGAAATAATTAAATTAATTAGCTTTTGTTTTTAAAACTTTGTTTTTCATTAATAACCATTAGCCTACTTGTTTAACACGTTGACTGGCGCAGCAATTTGCAGAAAACTGGCCACACAAGCCAGCATTGACTTTTTCTTCTTTTCCCAGAAGCTATTTATCGATATAAGCACTGATATAATACGATTTTATTCGTAGCTACACAAAAATGGCAGGTTTAGTGAGTACGAGATAACTCGTAGTTGGCACGCTAGAAGAGAACGCAATCTACGAGTTATCTCGTAGTCGGCAGTCAACGTGTTAATTAGTGACATACAGTCTTTTAGTTAGGATTACAACCTAGAGTCTCACCATTCATGTTGTAAGTGTTAGTTTTTATCCACGAGTGGTGGGACCTACTGTCTAATGTCTACTTCGAACGATAACTTTATCAAGACAATTTTATTCTACTTTCAATGCTTTTGCCAAAAGACTGCTGAGGGGAAGTCGGAGCACGACCCTTTAAGTCGCTCTGCTCTCAAAATCAATACTGCTTTCTAGATTCGATTTTCATTACGGGCTTATAAGTGTACCCAGTTTTAAAATTGTGTTTTCTCCTCTTTACTTGAATAGCCAGAGGATACTTTGCTCTTTTTTTGCACTAACATACGAACTGATGAAAAGAATTTATAGAACAGGTTGAAAGATGTGCTGCAATAGCCATGTGCAATAGCAAGTGAAATATTTCCCATCATTTACAATTTGTTCTTTTTGCTTCTTGCTTTTTTGTTATTAAAAAGCAATTTCTTTAGACACTGTGAACTAATTTCACTTTCTACACTTTAACCTTTCAAGGCTTAATTTTGTGGTTTCTCAACAGAATATTTTTTTTTCTGATTTTTGTTTTAATTCGTTTTCATTCCTGTGCTCTCCTATAAACGTAATAAGAAAAAAAAGCCCCATAAAATTGTATGAAACTGAAAATCACTTGATGCAACAAGCATTGCTTGCAACAGAGAGAAGACAAAAAAGAAAAAAAAAAACGAAATCACAACTCCTGTTGAGTTTTACAAGGCAACAACTGTTAGATGTTTTTAAGTGGAAAAATTGCAAGAAAAAAAAAAAATAAGCAACGCTTCAACAATTTAAAAATGTCTCGCCTGCAAGCAGACTTGGAAAATTAAACTAAAAAAATTGGAAAAAAAATTGGAAGAAAAAAACTTCAACGAAAATAAACTTTGAAAGTTGTTAAGCAGGCTGTTAGCTAATGCCGTGTGTATGAAACGGCAATTGTAATGCTGCCGCCTATGCCACACCACCTTCACTGTACAACAGCCAACATAAAGGCTGTTTAAGCTACTCCTGCTTTCAAATTGGTGGTCGTTTTTCTTTTTCCTTTTTTTTTGTTTTTTTTTTTGATGGTTTCAATACCACTTTTTGGTGGCTCTGTTGTTCGTGGGAATTGGTTCATTAGAATTTTCTTTTTCAAAAGCAAAAGATTTGTTTTTCTTCTTTCTATTGCTGCTGCTGCTGCTACTGCGGCGACTGCTGTTGCTGCTACTTTTTCCCGCTACAATATTTTGGTCATCATCTTTCCTACATTTCTGTTGAGATTTTCTTTAACCATTTAATGTTGCCAACATTTAACAATTTTTCAACGCTGCAATTGTTGTTATTTTTGCTCCTGGTTGTTGGTTTTGGTGGTGGTTGATTGTAACTATGCCGAGATTGCTGAAGAAACCCCAGAAGAGCAGAAATCAATGTATAAATTTTGCATGTGTTTTAATGCCTTTAATCGTTGAGAGCAGTAGTGCCATGCCATGTAGCCGTGGCAAAGCTATTGCAATTGCAATTGCTGTTGCTGTTGTGGCAAGCGCGTTAAGTAAATGTGTCGTTTTCTTTCAATTTAAACATGGCACTTGCAACACACTTTTTTATGGCTGATTTGAAAAAAAAAAAGTTTTTTGTTAGTGCTGCTGTTGCTGTTACCACCACTGCTTGTGTTAACTTGTGAGATTTATTTGTTGCTTTTGTTGCTATTACTGTCTGTCTCCCCTTCCAACTGTCTATTTAGTTTTCGTTGTTTGTTTTGTAAAGATGGGTTAGGTTGCTGCTTTGCTTGTTATCTGTAGGTTTGTTTGTTTGTTTGTTTATCTATTTTTATATATAAAAACTAACTTCACTTTGTTTTATTTCTTTTGGTTTATTTCATTAAATGTTGTTAAACACAAAGTCAAAAGTCAATTAAATAAGAGCACTGATTTTTTGAATTTTTTTTCTTTTGTTGTTTTTAGTTTTTTCTTTAGTTTTCTTTCTTTTCGTTTTCTTCTCCCGAACTATGGTGTTTTTTTTATTGGAGGTGGTATTTCTAAACAAACAATGATTTTAATTTGCTATTGCCAGGCTATTTAATGGTGGGAATTTTAGTTTATTCCTAATTTTACTTCTTTTTTTTCTTTCAATTTAAAGGCGAAAGTGAATTTTAAGTTTTTCCATCAGAGAAAAAAAAAAATCAATAAAAAACAAACATTCGTAAGTACAGCAGAAGATTTAAGAACTGGTAGTCTTGACTTATCCCAGTCTGACTCTGGCACCACTTGATTACAAATGGTTTAAATAGGTTAGGTAGCAATTGCTGTCGCCCTTTTCCATATAATTTACCCGATTTTTAGAATTGTATGCAGCTTTGTTGGCCGCTGTTATGATAGCCATATATCAACAATTGGTATTGACTTATTGGACTACCTTGAAAGCCCCTGGTGTGAAACCATAAACAATTCAATTGCTGGGAGAAAAATTAGACGATGATCCGTTTATCTTCAAAATGATCTTCAGGGTCGTATCCGATTTTCGGCTGAATGAAGTCGCCCTACAAGAAGTAGAGTTTGTAAGGCATAGGCGCCATTGAATCGTACGTCTTCAAAAACAATGAAAATTACAACGTTAAACCCACATATTGGGATAGTCAATTGGACCCTCAAAACCTGTGAATGAAAACACAATCAATATTTTCTGAGAAAGTCACCGTGGCCTGGTAGGTAGTGTGTTGGCTTTTTAGACCTGAGGCGGTCTAATAAAAATAAAAAAAAAAAAATACTTCTCTCTGTACAGATTCAAAGCTCAGTAGTCTTTTGTTACAAAGTCTGCGAGTAAATTTTATAAATTGTCATGAAAATTTCAGTCAAATTACATCAAACTTGGGCCTGCCTGTGTCAATTGAGAAACTTTTTCTTGGCCTTATTAAGATTTCGTGATATAACCAAATTAGCATCAAAATACATCTCCTCTTCAAAGCCAGTGTTCTGTCTGGCTTGTTGTATGAATGCGAAATATAGCTCTCGTCTGAAATCAACAATAAGAATCAGACTTTTGTCAACATATCCCTGCATTATATTCTCCATCTGTGGTGGTCATATAATTGAATATAAAACGTAATGTGAAGCCTAATGCTTTTGAAATTCATAAGAGGAAATGGTTGGATGGGTAGGACATATTCTAATTAAATCCCCAAATGCAAAGAATTCTGATGGCAGTCCTCAAGGGACGAAAAGATAAGTTGAAGAGGCAGTCTGGCTCCTCTTCCAGACTGCCTCTTCAACTTATCTTTACCTTTTAAACTTAACCCTTAAATACAAATAGAAATAATTGTAATAATTTTGTATTAATACTATGCGGCATGATTTAGTGTAAGAGCAATGAATAATGTAGCATTCAGGGTTCTGCTCAAAATATAACTAATCCAGCTTTAATTTCTTTTTGCAAGTTTGTGTTACCACTGGTCTTCTCTGCCAAGAAATCAAAATAGTTTCAATATCTTTAACAAACAACAATATTCTTTTTCATTACTCATATAGTAACTGACTAGACAACCCTCGCAGTAAGCTATTGTTTTTTTTTTAAGTTCTTAGAAATCGTTATAGTTTTCTTAAACACTGCAAATGTTTTACAATATTTTTAAACTTGATCCACTTTAAATTTTCTAAGTTATTATACGAATTATGAATATTAAACACATTAAACGTAATGCATGTGTAATAACAGAGCGCGTAAAACAATAAAAAATATACTATCTTAACGTATATATCTAAACAAAAAAATTAAAAAAAAAATTAAAATTTATGATTAATTTTTAACACGTTTTACTCTAGTTTCTCCACTTGAATGAAAACTAAGAAACAAAAAAAAAAACCTTTTTTAAATAATTATTTTATTTCATTTTTTTGTTTTTGTTTTTGTATAACAAAACTAATGGCATTAAGCCAAATTATAATAAAAAATAAGACAGAAAATCGTAATAAAATTAAACAGAAATGAAGATTGCGATTAAGAATAATGCAAAATAAGCAGCAAGCATTTGATGTTTGTTTGAATGTTTTTGTATTAAAAACAACAACTAAAATATACAACATTTTAATGTTAAATAGCATATAAATATACAAAAACAACAACAGTAATAGAAATACAAAAACAAAAATAAAAAAATTAAAATAATTGCTTATGACCTTGGCAAATAGTTGGAAAAAAAAGAGGCAAACAAAACTTATTACAATTTCAGTTTAACTTTTCAAGTGAAGACAACTCAAGTCAAGTCAAGTTAAGTTAGAGACAGACAGTCATGTATCACTGTTTGATACAAAAATTATACTACAATGATGGCAATCATGCAATTTATGGTCATAAATACAGAAAACCATAAAAAAAAATAAATTTAATTAGAAGAGTGTAATTGGGTATGAAGAACAAAAAAATGAGAATGCCAACATACAATACTAATTTTCCGAGAAAGAAAAAAAAAATCACAAATTGTTCTAGATTTTTATTACGATTAAATCATACAAACTATTCATGACAATGTTTTAAACAATTTGAGAAAAAATATTTCCTAATAGCATGCCTTAATCTAGGTTGACTTGAAACGTTTTGCCCTTACTGCACACAAGTTTATACCATAAAGAATAAGAAGAATATTCTTATACCATCCAATATAAGCTGTATTAGAATACATATGTATGTATTATCAAAATATAGGACAAGAATTTTTGATTTTCGAACTCGATAACTCATAATCTCGTTCCAAACAATTTTTTTTTTCAATAAGGGATCCTTAAGGGATGATTGCTAATCATGCAGTGTATTATGTTATAACTACGAAAGAGCATAAATTGAATTGTCTACGAAGATTTGATTTGAATAGGTCTATATTGTATTACACTATGCTATACAGATGTAGGTCCTACTATATTATGTTGTATGATGGCCCAAATACGATGTCCTTTTAATATCCCGCCTAACTTTGTTGATGTGATGAATCTGTGAATGCTCGTCGATGTTATTTATATAGTAACAAGATAATTAACCAGAAGCTAGGCCGTAATACTGACTGAAGGGTTGTAATGGCCAATTATGTATGTATGTATGAGATGATTAACCAGATGTTTCCTTTGGAGCGCACTTCCAGTCATTGGTGATTTACTTTCCTTATCATATAACCTATGTAAGGGATTATAATTCTCAGGCCATTTCCAGATAAAGACAACTCTCATCAGCTTGCGTTTGGGTCGTGTCCAACCTTTCCTTTAGTCGAGTATTGCTCTCAAAAAATATCTCCCCATAAAGGGTGTTAATAGAGATAATTAGTTGTGTGAAAGCTCTGCTGCTGGAATGCTCATTGCATTGGATTTACAATCCAGCAAATAGTGGCTCTATTTCCTCTGCCTAATTTTAAATTAATTTCGAATAAACCTCATAGCAGCACTGATTGCTCAGTGACTATCAGATAGTATTGCTTTGTACCTCTTGTCAAACTTTTACTCCTGTGCCTGTCCTACTATTTGCCTTTGGACCCATACGTATATCAAAGTGACAGAAAAGACTTCTTTTTTTTACTTTTTTATTTTTTTTTTTCATTGTATTACCGATAAAACAGAAAAACCTAAGCTCTATTCGCACATCTTAATGTGCTTCCTAATTGCAGTATATTCGAAAAACTGCTTTGAGCAGGGGCTTACTCACTTTGTAATTAATTCAGGATACTACTGAGTGCATATCGTCCGTTTGGGATAAACAGTGCCCATAGCGTACGCTTGAGAAAAACAGCGAGGAACATCACGATCGAATATGAGCAGTACAACAGAAATGTTCTCTTTAACCCATAGTGCTTAAAGATCAGCTACAGAAGCATAAATAACTAATCACTGAGGACATGAATTGTTAGCCAATTGAATACTAAATTGCTCTACCATCGTTTTTTATTAAATAGTTAAATTTGAATTGAGAAACAAACATTAACAAACAATACTTTTGCTAACAAAAACGCTCTCCACTATACCTTATCTCCATTCTAAAAGAATTTTGGTTACAAATTTCTTAGAGTAAGTGTATCCCTATCATTAACTTGTGATTCTTCAAGGTGTTGCTATACTCATGTCAAAATCTGTTACGCATTGGTAGTATGAAATAATCTATAGAGAGAGCATATCCTCATTGTCTCCTTTGCATATATTGTCTGTGTTTAGTTGGTTTAATCAGATTAAGGCTTATTGTGTAGGGCACTATTCATCAATATATGACTCATGTTTTGTAAATTCCCAATATAATACGTAAAATAGCAAAAAATTTAAATTTTTTTAATCTCTTGCATCGCTATTTAACTATAACAACAACAACAACAACAACAACAATGTAACAATTTAAAATTTGAAACATTTTATTTTTAACGATCTAAAAAGAACTCTGCATTACTCTGATTTACTACTACTACTGAGTCATTGCAATTTGTCATCGTAAATAAAAAAAAAAATAATTTAAAAAATAGCCAAAGAATTCACAACGATTTTCATCAGTTTATCTCGGTCTAGAGATTTATTATACATACACTCAGGTTTGTTAACAGCTAAAGAAACTCGAATTTTTATTATTTGTTTTACCCGCAATAATTTTAAATTTTTTTTTCTGTTTTCTGTGTTTTTTTTATATTTTTACGCCCCTTAGGGAGTGATCAATCATCAATAAGAAATTTTATCACGTTTGCTCTTTTTTTTCTTCTCTCTATGTGTGTATGTTTAACAGTTAAAATGTTTTAGTTTATTATTTAACAATTGTTTTTGTTGTTGTTTATTTAAAAATTTTATTTTGTTTATGATGATTTTGTCTTACAATGTTTAAATTCACATCTTCTTCTGCTTGACTTCAAAACCAGCCACCAGTCACCAACCAACCTTTTCTTTTATTGTTTGAATATTTTTTATTCTTCTTCTTTCTCGTCTGAGGCATAGTGTTGAAGATCTCTTGAGTCGTGTGATGGTGATCAATTTTTTTTAATTCTTTTTTTATTTTTATTTTTAACTGATGATGCGTAAAAATATTTTTATGATTTGTTACAGTTTTATTTGCCTTTTTTTAACAAGGCTGCTCTTAAAAACCCAAAGCAAAACAAAACAAAACAAAGCAGACAAAATTTAATTCAATTTGTAATTTTTTTTCAGTTGTTATAACAAATGATCTGTTTTGTCGTCGTTGTCCTAAAAATTAAAATTTTTTTGTGTCTGATTTTTGGTTGTGTGCAATTTTTATGGTCACTGACATATTTAATCAATGTGTGCTTGAGAGATAAAAGATTTTGATTTTGTTTGCGTTTTGGCTCGTTAACAAAACAAAGTTTTTTTCTTCTTTTGTAAGTGACACACTAGTACAATATAGGGTGTGTCCACTCTTATAATCCATCCATCATAATACTCAAATGAAAATTAAAATCATAAACTTAAAAAACTGGGGTGAAAATAAAACATTTAATTTGGAATGCCAAGTATAAAACTGACGTTGTAGTACACAATTATTATTGTACAGTATAATGATTACATCGTATAAATCATATAAAAATTCTAGCACGTACCCAATTGTGCATTAGATACATATCAGTAATACTGGTTCAAACCCCAGTTCATTCATCTCGAATAAAATTAAATAAGAGAAGAATATTTCTTTGGTGACTTCTTCTCTGCAGTATTCTGGCAGAAATTGCCATGAAAACTTTCTCAAAAATCTGTCCAACAGATTCAACGTTAAACTGTAGGTCCCACCACTCTTGGATAAAATTCGGTTGTAGTCATGACTAATCGAAAATTAAGAGAGTAATCTATAGTCCTATAGTAGTTCAATAAATTCTACTTCCTTCTATACTTTAGTCCATCAACAGCCAGTAGTCCTAAAAACTCTCTGTAGTTGTCAGGAAAACGCCTTAAAGAGGAATGAATTTAACGTCTTAGACCTCATTGTTCATATATCCATTCATATAGAAATTGGTCTCGCACTGAAGATGACTTTTCTATGAAAATAAGGATCACTTGCCTTTCGTGGTAAGCATGTTTGCCTGCCCGGTGCTCTGAATTGCCGTCTGAGCTAGGATTCAATAAAGCGAGGCCCTATCTCCCTCGTCTAATAGATGCAAATTGCTCAGGCAGTCAGGTTGCCCAGGCGTATCCAACGCCATAGAAGATAAGTGCTGCTTAGATGGCCACCAAACTGTCTCATAGCATGGTTATATCTCGTCCTCTGTACTTTTTGTCCAAATTTAAGAGGACATAGCTTTCGATGGCATAAACATCTGCTTGAAAAATACCAGCCAGGTTTTGCCATGGGTTCCCAATATCCACAAACTGTGTATGAAGTTGAAACTGTTCTCTACATAACTTTCATAAATTCAAATCAATAGAGATTCTACGCAATATTTTTGGTTTATGCAAGCAGTTATTTCCTTTCTGACTCAACTGACGTGACTTTATCGATGACTGCTACAATGGCGCTAGTGTAGGATTTCAGATAGAACGGAAACTTAAAGAATTCCTATTGCAATGAAGTGTCACTTATAGTATAAAATCATGTTGTTTCCGGCAAAAGCTCTTAGAGTAAAAAGCTGTCCTTAATAAGGTGTTGTACAGACAAGTAAAATAAACAATTATGTTGCTTTTAATTCACCTCTAATAGCTGACGCCATGCCTTTCTTACCATTCAGGAACCATTATAATGTTTTAAGTTCGGTTATAACTTAAGGATACTCGCAAGTGTTGGGAATTCCTCATCTGTTTGAAATTCTAATGATTTCTTTAGTTTTAGTCTGGATAAACAAAAGACTTAAGAAACAAACTTTTTTTTTAATACAAAATTATCGATTATTTGCTATTAAATGTTATAAAAACTATAACAACCTACAACAACAATAAATTTTTATTCATTTTGTTTTATGATTTCCATTTCATTTAACCTTAACCTTCGAATTTCGGTAAAAGAAAATCAAAAGTAACTCATTAAAGCAGGAAAATATCTGGAAAGCACCAAACTGCCAAACCTAAAAAAACAAAACCAACGAAAACTAACAGACAGAATTGTAATGAAAATTCGTTACGCCTGTTTAAAGAAAGTTTAATAACACAAAAGCAAAACCCAAAAATTAGAAGAGCGTAGAGGGAAGGGAAGGGAAGGTATACCAAGCAAACAGTTGCTTATTTTCTAAGTATGTGAAGCATCGCATCGTAAGGTTTAAAAAGTCAAGCAAGTGGAAATAAATGTTTTGAACTTGAAATGAAATTGAAAGCGTTATAATTACAAATTAGACCATATTTTTTTATTTCGTTGCGATAAAGGAAGACAGACGAAACGAAAATAAAATGAAATATAGTGAAACAGAAAAGAGAGCGTTAATTTGAAAATAATGTGTGTATGTGTACAATCATAAATAGATTATTTGCTTTAAATAAAGTGATGCAAACAAATTATAAAAAATTTTAACCGCAACAAAGAAGATTAAAATGAAATAAAACAACAATAATAATAATGATAATAAAAATTACTTTAATTATATACCACCCACCCATCATATAATATTAATGGTTCTCTATACACACACACAGACACACTACATTTAGCTACACTTTCATGCATTATAAGTTTTAAAGCGATTTTTTTTGCTGATTTTTTTTTTTCTAAAAGGTTGCATCATTTCGAGGTGCTTTAAATAATTTGGCATGATTTGGTAGTTTTTTTTCTGCTTATGCTTCGTCTTCTTCTTCTTCTATTATTATTATAACATCTATGCGGTTTTTAATTTTCTTAAAGGGATTTATGCTCTGTTTAAAAAATCATTTTGTTAAGAATAAATTGTTGTTTTTTTTGGCAACGTTTATTTGGTTTTTTTTTATTGTTTGATGATCTATTGTTCTGGTATTTTGTATTTTTTTTTTTTGTTTTTCGGTTTAGTTTAAATGATTTGATTTACAATGCGTTTTAAAAATATGTATTTTAGGAGTTACCAAGTAATTTTTGCATGAGAAAAGGGTGTTCTATATGGATTTCAAAGTCAGGCTTACTTAGGAAAAGGCTATACATTCTTTTTTAAATTTATGTTTATGCACTAGCCACGCAATATATCATACATAATTGGTCATTACAATCCTCCAGTCGTAATCCTGACCTATCTACAGTTTGAAGTCGAATCCAAAGATAGATTTTTGAGAATTTTTTCATGGCAATTTTATTTACTCTCAGAGTTTTTGCCAGAAATCTGTTGAGAGGAAGTCACCGACGAAATATTTTTTCACATTTTCATTTTGATTTCTGATCTGGGATTTGGACTGTGGTTTCATGTCTAAGTGAACACACTACTAGATTACGGCGACTTCAAGGCGCTGCAAGGTATTAACTTCACAAAAAATCCTTAGAGCTATTGCTCTCATCATGCCTCCAAATGATCAAATTTCTTTGCATTCTGTATGAGGTAATTCCTGTAATTACATCCTGAGAACTTCTCTATACGCATAGGATGCTTTATAGAGGATTACTTGTAACCTTAGTAAAGCATTTGCTTTGGTAAAATGCAAGTGGAAGCAATATGTTAAGAAGCTATCATTTCAAAGGATTAAATGAAGTCACAATGGTTGCCTTTGAACAAATTTTTTTATTTTAAAAAAACTTCCTCTTTTTTTTTTAAACAGAGCTTATTAACAATTCAGCCTATCTTAGTAACCGTAATGATAAAACTTCTTGGTTTAATTTTACTATTCTCCATATGAAACACCCCCTTTTGTTTAAGAACTTTTTAACTTCAACTTCAAATTTTTTTTTTGTATTTCTTCTGCTTTTCTACGTTTTGCATGAGCAGCAGCGTATTCTTATATTCATTCTTATTTCCTAACATAGTTTTTTTTTCTTCTTTTCCTTGCCATTATTGTTGTTATAGTTGTTGTATAAGTACGAGTACAATACTATTATTGCATTTGCTGCTAGTTGAACTATTAAATCACTCATGTGTAAGATTTTTGTCAAGGTTAAAGTTAATGTTGAAGCAACTGTTTTTTTTTGTTTGTTTGTTGTTCATTTTTGATTTTTTTTCCCCGCTGCCACCAACACCAACAATTTGTTAAAATTGCTTTTCTATTGTTGCCAACAAGACACATTGATGATGAGGTGGTTGTGTTGTTCTTCGTTGTTTTCTTTAACAAATAAAAATTTCAAAGCAATACTTACATTTGATGAATACAATTCAAATGCTAAATTTGGTATATAATTTGATGGATTTGTCGTTTTTTTTTCTCCCTGTGCTGTTTCTGCTGTTTTTCTTTGGCTTTTTTTGTTCTATAATTGCATTGGCATTATGTTTGAGAGACTTCTTAATGTGTGGGGGTTATATAATGATGTTAAAATAATTATGGAGTTTATAGGTAAAGATGAAAGAGAAAAAAAGCTGAAGCAACTCAACAAGTTGTGAATGAAATCAATGAATGAAAAGGTGTCTTTATTTCGAAAATAAAATGAGAAAAAATATATATTTTTGAATTAAAAAATTAATGCCTATATCAAGTTTGTTTCTTAAGTCTTTTGATTTATTTAATGTGTGATGTACAATGTTTAAAAAGCTCTACATTCTGGATTTATATTTCTCTGCCGTAGGGGGTAGGTCTGCATATACTTAATCAGGATCTTTAGTCAAGTCATTGCAGGAATCTTGCAATCCATCTCGATAATGATTTGAAATGTGGAACAAAGAATACCAAATTCAACTGCTTGTCGATGTCAGTAAGCTGATAAAGTTTTCCAAGATGTATAAGGAACCACAAATTGTTTAAGTAGTTAACTACTGGCCGATGAATTTCCGGACTGAGAATTGAAACAGACAGGAGCTACCTTGAAAATGAAGAGAAGATAAATCGAGTGGTTGGACCACGTTTGATTTTTTCTTGTTGGATTATCTGAAGACTCCGGTGTATGCGAATACGCAGCAATCGACAGCGTTCCTCAAAGCGAAGTCTACTCATTCCTGATATAGACGCCAGAGTTATAAAAAATTAAAAATTTTAGATACGTTTCACAAAGAGAAGCCATGGCAGACAATGTCGAATGACTTTTTTGCTCATTTGAGGAAAACAATTAGCTTTGTGGCATATATCTCCTGTCAAAAGTAACGACCGACCAGAAAGAAACCTGATTTTTTTGGCCCAATATTTTTGGTACATAAAATCGTTCAAATGACGATAAATCGTCACACGTGGTATCACTGGTCATATGGCCATTATTTCGTGTGTTGCGTGGCTTGCGGCTTTGGCCACCAAGTTCAAATCTTCCAAATTTCATTTCTTGGAAAATAAGTTCCGTTGTATTCGATTTAATGGACAATTTTTTTTTGGCACCATGGCTTACAATACTTCATTAAGAAAATGTGTAGTAAACAGTCGAGTCTTATTTAAAGAATAGGTTTGTTTCCTAAGTCTTTTATTTTTAAACATGGAAAAACATCGTTTGAAATGCTCTTTTTCCCTTTTAATAGGCAAGATATGGCAAATGATTCCTTTTGGGTATTTTTTCGTTAATTTTTTGTTTTTTTCTGAAGCTAATGTAAGATCCTGAGAACTTTAGAATTTTTGTTTTTGCGTTTTCCATCAAATTTACTTGATCCTGGCTTAAAGAGAAAAGTAATTGGCCTTACAATCATGCAAATAGATTACTTTACGGCCAACCCACTAAACAACAACAGAAAAGAAAAAAAATCCTGACAAAAAATGCATTTATTTGTTATACATCACAGAGCATTTAACTTACAACAAAGCAATACCACTTGTTTAACTACAAAGTTGTTTATTAAGGAAATAAATCTTTATAAAGAGAGAGAGAGAACAAAACAAAAAAAAATTACAAAGAAAAGCCTGAAGCTTTTGTTTTCAAAGTTGGTTTTCAGTTGTAACGATATCAGTAGAAAATCATATTGAAAATCATACATGATTTAAACACAGAAAAAAAACAACAACGAAAATAATATTTATACGACTGCTGGTTAACAGACCTGTATGAGCATTACTATGATGATGACTATTTCATCTATCCATGAGGAGGATACTGATGACGATGTGAATTTTTAAATCTACAAATAAATGAAGTTGTTAGTCCCCCCAAAAAAAAAAAACAAAAACAAAAAAAAATTGTAACTACCAAACAGTCATTGCAAATGCTTAACAACTTAATCTTGTTACTTAAATAAGAGAGCTTCAAAAAAACAAAAACAAGAAGAAGAAAATATGGTTATACATTTGTCGACATAAAACCAAACATAACTCTTTTCTAACAACAACAACGACAACAACACAAAGAAACATACAATTGCTTTGAAAAATTTGTAAAAATGTATCATAACGTCTACCAGCTTGAAGAAAAACAACAAAAAAACAGTAAAGTTTTCAGATGCGATAGTCTTATATAGGAGAACATATTTGTCTACAATGACTAACTGTCGAAAACATTGATCTTTTGCCACTTGCCATAGCAGTTAAACATAAAAATCATAGCAAAAGAGAGCGTAAGAGTTATGAATCTGTATTTTTTCTTTTCTGTTGTCGTTGTTGTTGTAAAACAGAAATTAAGATAAAAAACGTGCCTGACATGACACTGTCTGTATGTTTACGATTATAAATAGTGCAAATGCGTGCAAGTTTACAATACACTTTATTTTTTTTTTGACTTTAACTATCCAAAACTAGCAAAAAAAAACCATCATTCCACCATACATTCGAATCCTCCATGTCTATATTACTTGAAGCCAAAGTCTTTTCTTTCTGTTTTTAATTCCATAAAGAAAAAAGAAAATTTTCTTTGTAGCTTAACTCACAAACTACTACTACATGAACGTCATCATCATTAGTTTTCCAAATGTCAGTCTCAGCAAATGGCATAGAAATGCCTGCGAAATAGACTCATCAAAGAGCGACCAGAGCTGTGCTCAAATTAAGACCAGGTTATACTATTTTATTAAATATAAGATTGTGTGCTTGCTACACTGGAGAAAGAATGCGCTTACAAGAGCTCAAGTCTATTGGTTTATGATTAACACATAAGCAATTAACACTGACACAAAATTAAAGGGTATTACCATTGAGGCTGAATTGAAAATTAAAAAACAAAAAAATCTGTTTTCTTGGTTTAGAAGCCTCAAAGCTGTAGTCCAGTAAACAATACTGATCGTGATGAATTGCATTAAAGAATTGTTCCAAGATGTTCCGGTCTTGTCAAGTCCCAAATTAAAACTCAGGCATGAGTGGTAGGATCAATAGAAACACCAAAATTCTGTCCTTAAAATTAAGAGCAGCATGAGTAGCTTCCAAATCCTTTTTTTTTTGCTAACTTTTGTTAGTTTGTGAGCGTTTCATTCTTTTCAAGTTCATTGCAGCTTCAGGTTACTTATCAAGAGCATCGATCATATGTATTCAAATTATTTTGAGGTTCTCATAAATTCTACCACAAAATTTCTACTGAAGAATCTCACTCGACTTATTCATAGTCTAGGCCAGTGAGAGATAAAATTTGTGGTGGTTTCATACTTTTCTACTTTATTATAACTTCTGCAGAAACGATCATACTAGAGCCCCAATACTGTTGCGTGTGCGACTACAATTATGAGTTTTCACCCCAATGAACATCTGCACTTAGCCTCTATGAAAGGTAGTACTAAGTAGAAGAGAGTGATTGCGCATTGATATCGAAGCTCAGTTCAGCACACGCAACACTGCATAAAACGCCAGATTAAACTGCGCCAGATTAAACTGACAAGATCTGATTAACTGATTTAGACAATCAGTGTCAGGACTCTGTGCTAAAGACTGTGATTCTGAGAACCAAGATGAGAACCAGTCTGAAAGTATAACGAATCTGGAGATCAATTTGATGTCAAGTAATGATAAATGTTTAGAAATTCAAGATATTTCAAGGAAACCTATAAAATGTGAGAATACACTTCAAACGTTGAAGAAGTGACGCTGTTGATATAATATTGTCAAAGGACCTTATGGAAATTTCTAACGATAACTCTGTTGCGACGTTAACAAATTTTGGTTAGAAGATTCAGTCTTAAAACATCACACTGCTAAACCAAGACAATAATGATTACGATAGACGCATGGAAGTCAGCAATGGGAGAGGTAATCAACACAATCAAGTTTTTAAATCCTTAGAAACCTGCTGTTGGCTTAACTTGCCAAACAATTTCTATTCTAAACCCATACTCTGTATTTCTTGTCATACAAACCTTTCTATATTCCATATTTTTTTAAAAAGATCCTATTGTTGTACCACTTCTGCAGTTATCTTCCGCTGTTCATTATATATTTTGGTGTCATTTAAGATTACGCAATCATTTATTAAAGGTTGCTGGTTAATAAAAATAAAAAAGAAAAATATTTTTCTCTCTTTATTTTCAATAATTTATTTCCACCCAAAAAAATTGCTTCAATTTGTCTACTTTAACGTAAACTCATGATAAATGCTTCAACATTAAATGGGTAGTGCTTTTGTAATTGTTGGCTAAAACGCATATAAACAGCCAAAAATTGAAACGCAAGAGAAAGACTTACATTTGCGTTTACTCAGGCTTAGGTTGGTTGATAATTATTGGGTTTGTTGAACAAATTGTCTAAGCAATTATTGCTAAAGACATACTTTAATACCAGGCTTGTTGTTGTTGGAGTTCACAAAAAGCTCAAAAATTTGAAGATTAAGACATTAAGTTTTGGTTTTTCTTGGTCGACAAAATCAGAAAAAAAAACGATTTTCTTCTCAGTAAAAAAAAAAAGAAACAGGTTCCTGTCTTAAGTCTTTTGTTTTTTGCAAGGAGTAGATATTTTCAGTTTAAAACAAGAAACAACTGGAGACGATTAATTCGTTGTCGTTTAATGTTTTAAACAAATTTCGTTATTTAATGAATATGAATGGCAAATAAAGTTTGTTGCTTAAGTCTTTTGATATAAATATCGATGTTATTTAGTAAATATGTGTTAAGATGAATAAATACTAACAAAGTTTGTGATGAGAGTACAATAAAAAGGAATTACAATTTTATTCTACAAATTAATTAAATGCTAGATTAATAGAAAAATATTTGCTTTCTAGGTTCTCCTTTAAGTTCCTTGATAACATTGCTGGGAAGATATGTTTTTTGTGACAGCATCGTTTGTTACACTAAAGCTATGCTGCTCGAAAGCTTTTTCGTTCGGTTAGCTTAGCCTACTATTGGCTAAAACCAATTTTGTACACAGTCGAAGCATTCAATAATGTTCAGACCTTTCTAAGCCTTAGGAAAGTTTCAAGTCGACCAGACACACATCGCTTAGATTGGCCACATGCTAAGGAATATATGGATGCATTGTGCTGCGGGTAACATAACTTGGGGCAATATCCCTGGAAGATAAATGCCTCCAGCTACCGGGTCATCATAGGCTTTTTCAAGCTGAGCTATGCGCATAATCTGAGCTAGTGATCATTTGTCAAGCCTGATGTATACGAATTTAGTTGTAAGATTTCTTTTGGATCTCCAACTAAACTAAAAGCGGTGATTTTATCATAGTGCTGGAACAAGTATTGTGTTGATGAGAGTGTTTATAAAGAATAAAAAAATCTAGTAAAGTCGGTATGCTTTCAAAGCAGTTTTGAGGCTTAAGTAGTTTGTTTACTATTTAACTAACTGTTGATTTAAGTTGTTTTTTCAGTAGAATATATCATCAGGCTTTTGACGTCATATAAGTATAAAAAGCGGCCGTTTTTCTCTACCGTTTAAACTTCATAATTAATCCAATTTGCTTAATCCGCTTAAGACACAAATGTTCTTAATTAATTTAGACAGAAAGCAAAAAATTGATACATAAATTTAATTTAATAACCTGGTTTTAAAATTGCTATTAAAATTTTTGCTCTTATTTCGGAAGGCAAATCAAACAATATAATGATAATTATTAAGAATGCTTCCATAATAACGACGACAAACAAGAAAACAAATATTATAATAATATAATATAATATAATATTTCTTCATAAAAATGTAACAACAAACACGGGGATTATTTAACAAAAACAATAAAAAAAACCAAAGAAGTAGTAA
This sequence comes from Sarcophaga rosellei, assembly GCA_930367235.1. Classification (NCBI taxonomy): domain Eukaryota; kingdom Metazoa; phylum Arthropoda; class Insecta; order Diptera; family Sarcophagidae; genus Sarcophaga; species Sarcophaga rosellei. The sequence continues at coordinate 3,418,522 of OV884020.1, read as the reverse complement.
CCTAATGAATACTTTAAATTTTATTTAACGATCGTTGCTATTTAAAAAATTTATAAATTTAAGCGAATAAAAAACAACAAAAAAACGTCAATAAAAATGCTGATATTGTGTCAAAAATCAGCTTAAAAACATAAAATATAAGCTTAAAAATTATAATAAAATATTAATAATATTAATATTTGTATTCTGGAACCACCTTATTAGATACTGGTGGAGCCTCTAATAAAAATCAAATTTCAATTGATTTGAATAATAAAGTAGACCAATTTGTTGTAGCCATTTGATGGACATTAAAAAATTTTCAAATTAAACGTTGAATACAACAACAAAAACAAAAAGCTGATTGAAAAAATAAATATTTAATTAAACAGGTGACATGTTGTTTGTTAACGTTCTACTACATCAAATATCACTTTCCAATTAAAACAAGTGAATGTGATCAGTGGCTACAGTTTTATTTTCTAAATTTTATTTAAAGACGAAATAAAAATTTACAAAAACAAAAAAAAAAAGAACAAAAAAACATGTAAATTAAATAATCGAACATGATATCATATATGTATGTATATATTTATGAATAAATAATTAAAACTGTGAGGACAGTGTAGATGATGTAAACCGACTTGTGGAAAATCTACACATAATGTGCTTCGCCATACCATTATAAAAGCTTCACGAATAAAGTCACGAGACCCTTTGACCTATCCAGATGCCATGAAAATTATAATTATCTAATCTCGCTCCACGTACATTTCTAATAGCCACCTGAATCAATCAGTATCTGAAAACTTTCTTCTCCCGAGTTGACTTACACTAGTTTCCCATGGATCAGAACATTGACGCAGAAACTGCTGTAACCGAAGCATGGTTTCTAATACTTTTCCCCCAAAAGCCGTTCACATAACAGTCATAGCAATCATAGCATCGAGAGTCCACCAGTTAAACTTGTAAGAAGCTGCATTGTATTCCTGGCAAGCAACAATTCATTCCCCCTCCAAACCATTAAGAATGTATTGCAAATAGCGATATCAGACTAACTCTGGTTTGGTCTTTTGTCCCTGTTCCCTATCTCTCAAAACCCCTAAGACATCTATATCTTGGAAAGGTGCCTAAAGCTAAGCTTTTGTTGAGTGAGGCAATCTCAAAGAAGATTGTTTCTGTTCCTCATTCTTACAACCACTCAATTTTATTTAATTTACTCTGCATTACTCTGAAAGTTTAGCTATAAAAACCTGGGATTCACATTACTACCACTCTGTATTGGGTTTGCTAGACAAGTTAGTGAATACAGTTGAAATGATCACACAATCCTTCATTTTAATACACAGAGTCTAATAGATGGTGTGTTGGCTTATCGGATGAGAGCCCTTGGCTCAGAAAAAATATTTCTTTAGCGGCTTCCTGCCAGCAGTCTTCTGGCTAAAATTAACATGTAATGGTTCTTAAAAATCTACCGTTCGGAATTGACTTTAAACTGCAGGTCACGCCACTCACGTATAAAATTAGCACACACAACATGTCTGGTCTGAGAAGTTAGATTGTAATCGTGGCTATAGAGTTCTAATGACCAGAAACTGTAAAAGAAATCCTCATTGATTGAAATATTTTATGCCACGTTCCCATACGCTGCTTTAATTTGTCTAAGTCTCCTGTAGTAATGTTTTGAATTACAAACGTCTGCTGTAACTTAAAATAACTGGTTACGTATGGTAGCGTAGAACACAAAAATCTTTTAAAAACAGATATAATAGGTCATCGGATCTTGTATACATATTTTTAAATAAAATAAAGAGAAACTCATTATTGAACCACAAATCTGGTAGGCATGCGAAATATATTTCTAGAATTAGTTTCTTATTTTAGAATTTGAATATTGTAACCTTTAAACTTCGATTTCTCTTTATATGGAGTTCAGAATTCTAGATTGTAAAATCAACAAACAATTTTACGTCTACAGTCAGTCTTATATCGTCTTATAATGGAGAATAAGTTGCAAAAATTTAGTTGGCAATTGAGCCTAGAAGGTTTTAATTGTTCATTTTTATATTTTTTCTTACTTCAGTAAAGGAGTAACTGATCTGGCCTGTGAAAGTCAGATCAACAGTTTCCATACAAGGTTTAGTTTGAGAATTTATTTTTCATTTTTTAAATAATTTTCTATAAAAATGTACGAAAAATAAAAATAGGGAAAAAATTACAAACTTACCGCATATGGATTATCCTGATTCATCATTGAAGAAGAATGCGGGGTGGAAAAAAAGCTGCAAAGAGAGATGTTAAATAAAAATTAAATCAAATCAATTAAATAATTTTAAACGAATTTTTTAAAAGTTTTTAAATTTATTTAAATTTAAAGCAAATGTTGTACAAAAGCACATAAAAAAATGTCGAACGGCCAATGCGTTTGTGTCTTAAGTCTTTTGTTTATTTGTTTCTATTGTACAAATAAATATATAATTTAAATATCCGCAGTTTAGCAAGATTAACGAGATTAAAAATTATGGCCTTTTGGTTTTACTAATCAAATTCAGTTAAACTTTGAAGAGGATTAAGAGAAACCGGTAATTAAAGAATATAACTGGACAAATTGCGGCTATAATAGCTGATGATTTATGTGAACAATTTTTTTTGTATAATAAAATATTTGGAATATTTTTTTGTCTGTCATTGAAGTGAGATCAAATTTCTTATGGCGACTGTAGGTTATTATGGATCATTTTTAACAAGATTTCTTTTTGTAGAGTATTGAAGTGAACAGTTCTTTCTAAATGAAAACAAGAAAAACGTAACTTTATGCGGTGCTTCTCGATCATGTGGACTAGTGACAGTAGGTTAACAATGTGTTTCAAAATTTTGTACATACTGAATATAGACTTCCATTTGGAAGACACCCTCAAATATGTGATTCTGGGACCAAAAACTCTTGCTGTAGTTCCAGGAGCAGTCTCTCGCTTAAAGGAGTATGCAGCTTTTAGATTACTCCATTCCTTTTTATGACTAAGTCTCCTGGCAAAGTATTTTCCAAAATCACAGGATCCACTGTTTCAGAGAGAGATTTGTCATCCTAATTCATTCTTTATTGAATTTGTCTCCCATCAATCTAACTAAGATTCCAAACCTTTTGTCCTCACTTCCATTTGCAACAGATTTTATTCCAACAGAGCCTCCAGGAGCACTGTTGGGCAGGTCACAATTGGTCTGACCATCTTGGTATCCATCTAGTGCAGAATTCTTGGGTTGTATCCCCAGGATATGCCTGGAAGCCTTTTGCTTACAATTATGGCATGTCTGAGCTTGCCTAAGATGTTGTGTACTTTCCGAAGATTCAGGACAAGGCGGCCACTTATCATAACATCCTACTCAACATTGACATAGAGAATAGAAGTTCTGTAGAGCGAAGGGGTAGGGAATGCTCATCCTACTCCTGCTTTTCTTATCCCCCAAAACATGATCGTTGTTAGGAGCTGATGTAGCTCACTTAGGAGTATTCGAGAAGGAAGTTCTTATGCACCATCAGTGAACTTTGCTTTAAACGATAAGAATTTCTGTGCTGTAAGCACGACGTTTAGAAAATCATGATGTGAGCAACTGGCGAAGGAAATGCTTACGTAAATTGTAATCCACTACCATTGTTCCGCACTGAGACGAATGTCCTGGAGCGAATGGTTCTTGAGTACATAAAATTTATTGTCAGAGTCCACATCTTCGTAATACTCTCTAGATTGCTGAGATATGCCTGCGAGCAGTTATAATTGTTTGACGAAATAGATTTTATCGGTATTACAACAGAGTCTTTTATCGTCCTTACTTAAGGACAATTCAATAAGTCAGTACGTAATGTGGAACATGGAATACGCCACACATTGCAAAGTAATGTCCAAATGTATGCACTTCTCCCTTTTTCCTTCCCCCCACAACTTAGTTTTCTACTTCCTATATAATGTACAAAGTGTGTAGAGGCCTTCCCTTGAGTGTTGCTTGTAACTACAATTATACCGGAAATTAATTTTTGTTTGTGATTGAACTTTGAACTTTAAGCAAATGATTCATCATTATAATATTGTATTAACAATTTACCATAATTATTGTCTTATTTTTTATTTCCAATTATATTGCGATGACCTTAATAAACATTTTTTTGTTTTTGTTTTATAAGCAAGTGTTGACAAATGTTTTCAAATCACAACTTGTCTATATAACTAACAGTCTCCAATTTCTGTGCAACACGCCCTTGGAGACAATGCTATGACATTTTCAAAGATTTTTTTTTTTTTTGTTTTTAGCAACAAACATATTCAACGAAAATAAAATTATTTTTAAAGGAAAAAATAAAAACAAAGCAAATCCAACTGAACAATGTAAGCATCATTAGTTAATATTATTAAACATTCTGTGTGTTGTTGTATCAATTTTTTTTTTTTTTTTGCATTTTTATTGCTGATATACAATTTAGAATAAAGCTTCAAACAAAATTTATATTGAGCTGCACCCATCGACTATTAAATGTGTATTGTTTTCATCAACTTGCTTAAAATAAATACATTTTTTCTTTTAAAAACGAAACGAAACAAAAGAAAAAGAAGACTTCAAATTGTTTTACATTTATTGTGTTTACATAAATGGTTAAGAACTTTTAAGTAATAACAACCAACTACATGGTTTAATTATATTTAATATAGTTTTTAATTTTTCTTTAAACAATTTTGTGTTAAATGGAAACAGGTGTTGGTTGTTCTTTCTGCGTTCGTTGTTGTAGTGCCTTCCAAATAAAACCTCCATTTTCTGTTCTAAATTTGTTAACATTTAATATCCAATATTTATAACATTTAGCATTACTTTGTTGAAATTATCTTAGACACTGCTAAAAAATTCTTTTCAATACGTTTTTTTTTTTCTAACACAATAGATTATTTGCAGATGTTCTGCTTTTTGTTCAAGTGATTTTTGTTCTTTCGTTTTATTTTTCTAAAAGTCTTAACTCAACGACCTTGACTTGTTAATTAACTTGGTGTTATTGCTGCTATTAAAACGCTGTTCACATAAAATCTGGTCGCATGGGTGGAAATAAATTTTTTTTATTTCAAATGGATGCTCATTAAAAGTAATTTTTCTTTATAAAAACATGGTTTACTTGGATCGTATAACTTTTCGTTGTAAACTAGGCCGTTACAATAGTTGCATAAACTCTAACGTTCCTACAATAAATTATAAATGCCTAAGGCTCGTCTCAGTTGATGTAGTGCTGAACAGTTATAAGAAAGGTCTTCTATTGGGCTCTGGACAACCACCATGCTGAATATGTATACTGTGAGTATGCAGTGCTTTATCAGAATGTTGGTTACCATACATACATAATTAAATAATTGGCCATTACAACCCTTCAGTCAGGATTACAGCCTAGCTTCTCACACCACTCATGTTGTGTGCCTTAATTTTATACTTGAGACTCTGAACGAGAGATTTTATGAGAAACTTTTTCATGGCAGGTTTATCTACTCTCAGAGTTTTTGCCGGAAATCTGCTGAGAGGAAGTCCCAGAAGAAATATATTTTTTTCACATTTTGTTTTGATGTCTGGCCCGGGTTTTACATCTAATAAGCGAACGCATTACCTACTAGACTACGGCGACCTCAAGGTTGGTTACCAGCCTCAGGTTATTCCTGAACAATCTTTGTCATTCTTTACCGTCCTTTTTATACCTTTCGAAACATTGTTCCCACTTCACAGAAAGGTTTTAGCCTGATCAGATCTGTGGAAGCTCCCCTCTTCAAAAGCTTATCTGCCTGCTTATTACCCTAAATTCTCACATGATCTGCTGGGATACAGTTGCTAATTAAGCTTTTCCAGATAGTTCCATATTGATCCTATCAATACCCAGCAGACACGAAAAAATATCGGACTACCAGCGCTGCATACTTTTTTCAAACTGCTTACCATCCTTCCGGGAGTTGATAGCAAAGTGAACATGAATAAGTTGCGTTCAGGAGATGGGTAAGAAGCCAAAGAGACTATGTTTGCCGTAGACGAGGTATTCCCGAAAGTTTATCGGTAGAAAAACTGTATCGAGATGTGTGTTAAAAATACTTCTGTTCTTTCAACGGGTTTTAAATGAACAATTTCCGCTCGTGTACAATTTTTCTTTTGCTAAATTCATTATTTACTTACTTTTTTACTATTTTATTTATTTTTTATTTTTTATAATTTATTTTATTTCAACAAAATTTTAAGGCGGATCTTCATGCAACTGCATAACAAATTTTTAATTCATTTAATCGTTGTGCCATTATTTTATAGCATAAATGGTTTAATTGATTTACATACTTACAACGTACATACATAGATTAAGAAACATGACAAAATTATAATAATTTTCCTATTTAACGTTTTACTAAACTACAATCTACTCTCCCCACTTTAATATGTTGTTTGCAATGACTTATTGTATCGTATGTTATAAACAAAAGACTTAAGACACATGCTTAAGCATTAATGTTGTTATACTGCCAGTCAGGGGTGGAAAATTGCAAATGCTGCTGTAAACTGTCATAAAGTCATAAATTATAATTAAATTATATTCTAAATCAATAATTTATTACAACTAAAACCGAATTGAAAGACACTAAAATATATGAAAGAATTTCCTGGTGAAAGGTGACATGCAAGGTTTCGTTTTTAAATGGTTTGTTTACTCAGTCGAAGGCTTTTTTTTAATAGATAAAGGCAATAAGAATTCTGTGATCACACATTAGGCTTGAATGATTTGCTCGATTTCTAGGGTCACTTCTCTTTAGTTGAACAGGCACTGAAAGAAGGGAATAAATATTGCAACTGGTGGCATAAGACGAACACCAGTGAAAAGCTATCGAAGGCAACAAACATAACTACGTAATGAATGGGAATTCTTTAAGGCTTTGCAAAGCAATCAACGTTTTCAGTTTCCTTTGGGACAACCACTTAAGTGGAGATGATAACAGGCCAACGCGAATGATGCTAAGACATTCTTAACGACTCGAATCTAACCTGAATTATTATCGCAGTTTACATAGTGACTCGATTGCTATCTAGTACTCCTATGACATATTTTTTAATGCAAAGGCTCTCCTTACACGATGCTTTACGTCGGTTCCAGAGCCAGGGATATCATTGATGTAGAAAGGGACGTCGTAGGTAGAGTTTGTTAACCGAAAGAGATGTACCACATGTGACCAATTCCAATATGACAAATTGCGATTACATGTTTGAACTATCCAGAGGTTATGATAAAGCCAATTAGACTGCTAATGTTCAATCTCGACAGATTATTTGAATCATCCTCAAGATTTTTTCGAAATAAACTTGATATGTGCCTAGTCGGTGGCGAACAGTTTACTTTTCTTTCTTGTCTCTACAGCTTCTGCAGAAGTCGTTTGATTTGCTTCTCGAATATGTGACCATTATGAAGTGACAACAAATACCGTTCTGTGAATTCACCTTTGGACTTTGAGCAGACTTTCAGTGATCCCTAAATCTAGCTATGGACAGAAATACTAACAGCATCTTGTACTTCATTCTAAATTTTAAAAGCACACATGTTTTCAAAGGAGTTCCCAACGTTGAAAAATCATAGGAGAGTTTGTTGGTTGTACCAGTGATCTGCTCTGTAGTTTCCTGGAAGGTCTTGGTACCCATTCCGCTATCTAATTAAGAAATTCGCAACAGTTGTACATTGTCTTGTTATTATTATCGTCTTGAAGAGATGCCTTAGTATTGCGATCATATGCTGTATTGTGCTCCACTCAAACCTTACAGGATATCCCTATAATGTCTCCTTTAAGCCTATAGCCAAGAGAAACTGCAGGATGCTATTCGATCTCAATAATGTCAGTTCTTTGGCCTGCACTCGGGTACTTGGGTAATGTCCCACAGATTCCAAAAATAAGTTCCAATGCTTTTTTTCTCATCGTCACGGAATCTACATAATGGGCTCGAGGCAAACCCCACTCTATACTCTGAACCTGCAGTGTTCTATCAAAAAATCGATTACAGAGCTCAGGTTATTCCATCCTAGTCTGTTGCATGACTCAGATCTCTACTTATAGTAGTTTCTGTAAAGAAGTTTCCATTGCTTCTAACCACTGGATTGGAGGTTATTAAATCACGATCCAGTGTTCCTATACATAAGAGATGTTTTTCTAAAAATTGTTTTCATCCTTAAAGACTTTTAAATGCAACCCATCTGGAAAACTCTGTAGTAGATTGGTAGCCCCACTGAGTAAACTCCTGAATTAATTTTTAACATTTTTTTTACAACAAATTTATTAAAGCTCTCTAATGCACACATACATACATGTATACATCTAAATTGTATATATGTATGTATGTATGCATGTGTGCTATATAATGTGTATAAAATTAAAAAAAAAAATTTTTTGATTTCTTTGGCCTAAAAATCTATCGATAACTATAATATTATAATCGGTATTGATCAAACAGCATCCAATTGTTTATTGGTTTACGGCAGCTATTTTTATTGATTTATATGAGTTTTGTTTTAATTTTGACTCTTTAAAACAACTCGTCAATTTTATAATGAATTTTTTTTTTCTTTCTTTCCTTCTGTTCGTCCATCATATAATAACAACAACAACGACAAAAAAACGGCTAACAGCCATAATAAAAACAACACCTTTATTTCAATTTTATTTTCATTTTAATTTGAATTTGAAATATTTTTTTATTTTATTTTTATTTTGTTTTCGTTTGTTAAGATAACAACGATAAATTTCTCTTCTTCAGTAAATTTATGTAAATATTATTTCTTTTAAAAAATCATCAGTTTTTTTTTCTTTTGTTTTCTAAATAAAAACCAGAAGAAGAAGATGAAAACGTTTTTTTTATAATTTATTTTTTTGTTATAATTTTCTTACGTTTTCTTTGATTTCAAATGACTTATGGTTTTAAGAGGCCCCAAAGATTTGTGCAGGTTTTATTATTTTTGAAAAAAAAATATTTTTTTTATTATTTGGTCTTATCACTTGCGTTATAGTTTTAATATTCTTTGATCTTTTATTGAAATCATAACATAAATATCACATTATCATAAAATTTTATGAATTTAATTGCGGGCCAAAACAAAACAAAAAATGCCACTTTTTGGAAACCATAGTTTTGAATACCCTACAATGGTATAAGCAAAGCTTGACGTAAAGGTTGCAAGGTAGATTAAAGGGATTGGATCCCCATAATTAGCCATTACATAGGCATTCATCTAAGCCATCTCGTTTAGTTTTTGTGAACTCACCAATGAGAAAGACCAACCAGGCCATATTGGATATTCTGAAGGACCGATTTGAGGGCATGGCCATCTCATAGAAAGGTGACACGAGTTGGCCACCGAGATCAATGGATTTGTCAACATTTGACTGTATATGTGGATTAGCCGCAAAGCACATCGATCTTCATGGCCAATATAATACTATGTTCAGATCTACACTTTTATTGAGCTATTATTCGGTTTATTAAGTACAATATTTTAAGTGTTCAGGCATAAGTAACAATATACGCAGTTCAGCTGCTTATTCAATATTCATTTGACGGCTGGTAAACAAAACAGCTGGTTGTTTCAACAACATTGTTTGTTGTCATTTGAGTTGTCGACTATCAACAGAAAGTGTTTGGATAATTGTAATATGCGCACTGAACATACTTATGACAGTGCTGCATTTGAAGTTTTACTCAATATTATAACAATTGGCGGATTTATTGCGCAATAATTAATTGAAACTTTATAGGAGATATTGAGCTCAATAATGGCGTTTATTGCGGTTTACGCAATAAAGGTTCATATCTGAACGCCGTATAACTCAGAGTCATGTAAAACTGACCGTTATAGATGCGCTCCACTTAAAGAAGCCATGCCGGGTATTTGAATGCTCCTTGTAATCCACACATAATGGCATCAATAAAACTTTCAAATTAATGAAAAATTTCGTTGTTATCTCACACACACCTTGTTTCATTAAAAAAGAAGACCTTAATGAAAGACCCGCCATATAAATTAGGGTAACGTATAGTCTTCAATTATGATATAAAATGAAGCTTGTTTTCTTTATGTTTTGTTTTCTTTTGTATTGTTTAGTGTGATTTGTAGTTTCAAAATTAAATTTGGACATACAAGACACGCAAGGCATTCAAGCGAATTCAATAGAGTTTTGAAAAGATTAAATAAATCTTATTAAAATATTTCTAAATATCACATCTAGATGGTATTGTGTACTCACTGACTGATTGGTCATGTTATTGCATTTCTAATTAGATTTTCTAAAGAAATTGGAATTTATAAACCAATTAGATAAGCATCAACTGATGTAAGGGAGTATGTAGAAAGGAATGCACTCCATGTTATCCTTTTTAACCTTAGTTTTCATAACTTTTTCGAACATTAAATGTTCAGCAATTCAAGTCTTTCTTATTCAATAACTCAAGCACAAGCAAACAAGTATTGCTCTAGGAGTTTCATTCGAAGATGCTGAAAGCATAGACAGGCGTGTTAGAAAATGCGAAATAGCGAATACTTCATATTTTTCGATTCCATAATGTTTTTAGCAATTAAGCCTGTCTAATGGGACATTCATTGACAAGCTAGGCCGTAATCCTGACTGAAGGGTTGTAATGGTCAATTATGTATGTATGTATGTATGTAATGGGACATTATGGGATATTTTATATAGATAATTCATGAAGCAATCAGCTGATCATTTACAATACCGCAATTACAGTGAATGTAAGATGATTTTTTTTTCAATATACTTTTGCTCAGCAATGGACATCATTTCTTGCTCGGTGGTTACAGTTTGGTCTGAATATGTCAGTTGCCGGTGTTTTTCTACCCCGGAAAAATCAATTCCGCTAATTAAGAGTGTTAAGCCTGTCAGATAGCCGACTTTTCTTTGGCCTGTATTATTATTGTCGAGAAGTCGTGCCTTAGTACTGCAACCATACGACCTACTACACTCCTCTCCAACTTTATCCCTGTAATGATTTCTTCAAGCATATTGCCTTGACAAACACCTGATGTGCAGTCAGATGTTTGCTTCTGGGATTTAAAAATGTCAGATAGATTCCCAGAACGTGTTCCGATGATACATTTTCATCGTCGCATAATCTATATGTTGAACTTGAAATACCCTCCATGTACCTTAGGTTAGAGGACGTCTACTTGACAAGTACAGTACCCGGAGGTCAAGTTGACCCATCCGTGTACCTTAAGTCTACAGTGTCTCATCCCACTTGATAACTCACTTAATAAGAGACTTTGCATCTTTTTATCTTCCCGGCCATTGAGCATACCTTTCTAAACAACCGCCCCTAATCCACAGAATGATTCTGGCCTCATCAATAACATGAAAAGTATCCGCATAGCACGCTCATCTGTTTGCTTATTGTCGAGACATTCCTTCTGTTCTCGGACCCAACAGAGCGGGTTACCTCATTTTGCCTACTTAGCTGATTCAACTTCCCCAGACAGTCCCATACCGTTATCTGTTTAACCTCATGGGAGCCGAGCGCTCAAATGGATTACTGACTATCAGATAGCATTGCTATGCCCTGTCTTTTGTACCTCCTGTTGAAAATTAATTGATCCTGACAATCAAGATTATGAATTGAATAGTTTATAGATTAAGGAAGCCACTAAACTTTGCCAATTTTTGCTTTATTTCATGCGATGTTTTCAAAAAAATAATACAATTTTTTTCCTTTTTTTCAGAGACAGTGTTTATGCCTGTAAAAACTAAACATTATCTCACAGCTACCGGATGAAATGTCTAAAGGCAGCAAAATTTTGATAAAATTGTTTCATTATTAAGTTATAAACGCATTCCAATGAATCGAAAGGTAAGTAAAATATGTAAATAATTTCATTTTAACATTTTAAATTTTAAATGAAAATTTCAAAAGAAAATACAAAAAGTTTGTCACATTAAAGATCAGTCTAAAAAGAGTATGTAGCTTAAGTCTTTTGTTTTAACATACTCTTTAGCATAGGGAACCTAAGAGAAAAAATGTTTGTGTGCTGGTGTTCATAAGCAAAATAAATCAAAAGACTTAAGCAATAAACTCATTTACGTAAGTGAATACTTTAGTAATGAAAGACACTTACCTGTTGCTATGGAAATCCAGCGTGATTTTGTTATTTTATACCCGGTTAAAAACGAAAAATTATTGAAATTCATATATTTTTTAATTAAAAAATATATTTTTTTTTGTTTTCTTTTTTGATTTAATAATTTTTCTCGTTTTATTTTTTGTATACAATATACATATGTGAACTATGATGAGCACTTGTTATTTGCGTTTAATTATTATTTTCGAAAGAAAATTATATATTTTGTGCTCTATTCTCATTTGTTTACAGAAGACATACAATCAATATATTGTAGACGAGTTTATTTATTTTATTTTTTTTTATTTTTTTTTATTTTTTATTTACTTTTGTTGTTATTTTTTTATATATTATTTTTACTACAAGTTTATATATATAGTTGTTGTTGTTGTTGCTGTTATTCTTGTTGTTGTTGTTGCTTTATCTCTGTGTTAAACCACACCTTTATTAAATGAATTGTTTGTATTGGTTGTTGGTTGTTGAAAAGAAAATTTAAAAAAAAATTTAAAAAAAAATTATAAAAAATAAAACAAAAACTTGAGTTATTTTGCAAAAAAAAAATGTTAAAAAAGTTAAATAACATTGTATTTAAATATTTGTTTTATATTTATCTGTACTAAAGATTTTTGTTTAAAAAGTATTTTGCTTTTCTTTACTTTAATTTTTTTTTCCATTTCATTTCTTTTTATGAAAGTGTGAAAAGCGTTGTTGTGATTTTAACAGACTTAGTCTGTATTTGCAAGCATGTGGAAGACAAGTATTTCAGTATTTTTATGGCATTTTATCTCAACAAATTTAGAACATTTTTAATGATGTTAATTATGACTGGAATTTCAATAAAACTTTGTTGTAGATGTTGCAAAACGTTTTCTGTTTTTAAACTGTGGGTGGAGTACGTATAAAAAATTTATTATTTTTTTTTAATTGTTTTACTTTTTTTCACAATTTACAATGTTGTGTAATAAATACTTAGTAATGACATTGAAATTTTTTATATAAGTACGGCTTACTAGCGTCAGATCTAAGAGTAACCAGGTCTTGCCACATTTTACAACCTAGAAAGCATTGATCTTAACCAATATTTTTGGCAATTATAGGATTTTCTTAATGTGAAAAGCTTGTTATAAATGTATTGTTAATATTTAAAATCTCCAATTTTTTTTTATCACAAATAAAGACAATTTAGAATAATGAAGAAAAAATATTATTCCTCTCCTTTCTAAATCGTTTGGTCATAAACTTTAGATTTATTTTAATGCTTTATGAACTAGGTATTGTCAGCTGTCCTTGTATATAAGACAGAAATCTACCTCAGCTCCAATATACTTTAAATAAATAGAAAAACTATAATTTTTTCAGTCTCTCAGTTGCCTTCTGGCAAAAGCGCAGATTATCATCCAATTGTCATTAGACTGTGGTTCCACTCGGCACCAATATATTACATAAATATAAGCAGCTTGAGCGTTGTCATCTCGTAATCCTGGCTAAAGGATTAACTTGTATTGTCATGAATGAGCAATAGCAAATCGTAATATCAGCGAAAAATGTATTATTTTGTCTGTCATCAGATGAGATGAAGTAATTCATGTCAGTTAAAATTGCAAACATATAGAGACCATATGAAGTGAATCATTGACATGGCACATTTAGCTCTGGATTCAATTAAAATTAACAAAAAAAAGTGCTATACGTAAAGCATGATACTTAAACCCTTTTCATTTCCATCTCAAAAGAAGTTTGTGGACAACCTTTAACTCTAACGCCTTGAAACAATGAAATGTAGGACAAAGCTATGTCTATCAGTCCATATCACTCACTAAACCGTAGAACATGCCACTCATGCTCTCACATTAATAGACTATCACACTATCCGCTAGACTATCAAACTGCTGAGCTTCCCAAACAGCGATTTATTTTTAAAACTTACTTAGCTTAGGGTCGTACGAGTGGCCACTAATGTTTGTCCAATTAAAATTGGATATTCGTATGACTAGTGGGTACACTTTTTTTTTTTTGTAAAATTTTCTCCATTAAGAAATTCGAACGAACTATGTTAGAATTTGCTGATGATTTTCAAAACAGAGACTTATTTTAATATTATGTACCTAGACGAAACTAACAACCTGCTCCTATTCTTAAGTTTTTTTCATTCCAATCTTGTGTCCGTAAATATTGCCGCGATTGTTTGAATTATTTATTGACGTATACACTTGGAATTAAAAATTAGTTTATTAAATTAGAATTGACAACACTAGCTAAGAGACTTTAAGTCGTACACTAGATATTTTTCAGGGATAGTTTGTAAATTCTACATGCCTTTAAGCTCATCTACCAATTCAAAAATATGTGAAAAATTAAAAGCTTTTCCTATAACTTTTGCGACCATCACAAAACACTTGTTTGTCTAACAAAAACTGACCATATTTTAAACAAAATAATTTAAAAAAATTATTCAGAAAAAGATTTATAATTATAATTTGTTTAAGATTTCTTATAAAAAAAAATAATAATACTGTAATGGAAGCATATATCGCTTTTTGTTTTTCATTCAATTTTTTTAGTTTTAATTTTTGTTTTTCAATTGAAATGTTTAAATTTTTCTTTAAATTTTTTAATTTATGTTTGTAATTATTTTTATTTTTTTCGCTTTTGTTTTAATTCCATGAAAAAATGTTTAACTTTTCATTTGTTTAAACACTTCAATTAAATTATCATACGCACGTGCGTATATTTAATTTGTATTTGTGTTTGTATATGTATGTATGCAGGTATGTGTTGTGCTATGTGTGTATGTAATACAAAATTATATACTTTTTGTTTAATTTTATTGCTGTAGTTGTTGTTATTATTGTTGTTGTTGTCTCTGCTGTAGACAAATTGTAACACCTTAATTAAATAACGTTTTTTTTTTTGTTTTTGGTTTTTGCCTTATTTCTATAGGCCTTGTTGTAACCCAAAAAAGGCTTTAATGCGACGGCATTTGTTTATTTTTTAACGCTTTTCTTATTTCATTTTGAAATGTTTTTTTTTTGCCGTTAAAGGTTACCATTTCTTAAGTAATTTTTCTTATTTTATTTGATTGGTTTTCTTATATTTAAAACACGAATGTTTTTTCCATTTGTCGCTTTAATTTTTTATTATTTTATTTTTGTTACGTTTTGTTTACTTTAGTTTTGTATTTTTTTTCCTTTCTTTACGTTTGAACGGTTACGTTATAAGCCGTGTTTTGTCTGTTAAAGTATCAGTATAGCGAGCGAACGTGGGTACATGCACCAGCAAGAAGCGCGAAGTACCACTAAAGACTGACTGTGATGTTAAACAGTTCTGCAAAATGCCTTCAAAATACATATACGTTCATACACACACACGTAGAGAATACATACATATATACTGAGAAATAGAGATACACACAGAGTCTCAATACAGTTAAATTAAACAGAGACTCATTGAAGTCGTAGTAGTCAGTTAGCCAGTTAGCCCAGGCAAACATTTAGTCGGATATAATGACAACAGATGCTCAAAAACTAACAAAAACAACAACAGCAACAACAAGAAAACCAACAACAATACCAAAAAACCATGCAAAGGCATTTGCAGCATTTCAAACAAATGAAACAAAATAACATCTTCCCAAAAAACAAAACAAAAAAACAAGAACAACAAAATTTGTTCTTTAAGTGTATAGCTGCTGCTGCTGCTGGTGGTGGTTGTAGTGGTAATAGCGGTGGTGGTGTTGTTGCTGTCTAAATAGTCAAAAATTGAAATATATTTTGAAACCGGGTCTCTTCTTTATGTGTTTGGCTTACCAAAGAATGTAAACAAAACGCGAATACCAATTCCTAATCATAAAACAGAAAAAAAAACCGTAAGATATTTATGTTTTTGACGCTTAACATAACTCAACAAAGAGAACATAACGAGACAAGACAGACGTTTTTGTATCACCACTTCGCTAACATTTGAAGAGTACATCTCTTTTATAAACATTTAAAGAATGTTATTATTAACATTGAACAAAAAAATTGAGATTTGAACTTCAGTTCTAAGAGAATATTACTCTTTTCAAAAACGTTATTAACATTTCAAAGTACAGCTGTTAAGTTATAACAGAAATGTTAAGCGTAAGCAGAGATTTTATTAATCGAGTTACTGAGAGTATGTGTACCACAACACAACAAGTAGCTGCCTTAAGACTTTTGTTCAAAATACGATTTACACTAGGAATATGAAACGATGAAATTAAATCAAAGCAAATACATAAAATCGTACAATAAAAAATAAAAATAAAGCAAAATTAAATTAAAAACTAAAATCTTGTAGAATTAAAGGAAATAAAAAAAAAATTATTGATTTCCATTTTCTTTGCGTGCATGAAAATTATTGGTTCAACAATTTGAAAAAAGTATGTCCTTATTGCTTTATGCCTCCTCGTGTGTTGTATTTCCTTTCTGGAAATAAATTGTAATTGATGACAGCACGCTTGCACTTTTGTCATCATCATCCTTTTACTGCAAAGATCATACTCCTTAGTTTAATAATGCTTCACACATCTATACATACGTATGTATGTACGTTGTGCTTTGTAATACTATACCTTCTCCAATGTCAGTTGCAATGGCACTTTTTCAAGCAAATATAGACACGACAGTCCAAGACGTTGCGAGTCAGCGGTGTTTATGGGAAATGCCAGCATCTTCAGATATTTCTCAAATTATTGTCAGCTCCCCTTTTTGTTTACCGACGAATTCTTTATGTTGAAATCATTACACTTATAGCCTAGTTCCGGACTCTTGCTAATTTTCCTATGTAGTGAAGTCGCCGTGGTCTAGTAGGTAGTGTGTTGGCTTATTAGACGAAAGGCCCGAGTTTGAATCCCAGGTCAGACATCAAAAACAAAATACAAAAAATATTTCTTCGGCGACTTCCTCTCAGCAGATTTCTGGCAAAAACTCTGAGAGTAAAAAATTGCCATGAAAAGCTTCTCAAAAAATCTGTCGTTCGGAGTCGACTTTAAACTGTAGGTCCCGCCACTCATGTATAAAATTAACGCACACAACATGAGTGGTGTGGAGAAGCTAGGCCGTAATCCTGACTGAAGGGTTGTAATGGCCAATTATGTATGTATGTAAAGTAGGGGCAGTTCAAACAAGTGTTACCACCAGTTAGCCAATGTATTTCGAAAAGTTTAAATTTATTTTGTGCTCAATTTGTTTAAACTTCTAATTTCCAGCCATCAGCCATTTGCCATGGTGAATGCCAACGTCTTTTATATACAATTGTTGAGAAACTATTGTGTGTCATTTCTTCAAATTGAAGGATATGGTTTTCTTTGTAACGTAAAAGTGTCCTAAATAAATATTTTGTTGGTTAATGGAAAGGAAGTCTAGGTTGTCCATTCAAAACAAGTTCTGTATTTAAAATCAATTTATAAAACCTGTACGATAACCAATTGTGTGGTTACTTAACGAAATACATTGTCGCAGTTGCTGAAGTGGACAACTTTTTCATCAAGACTCATTTACACCAAAAACCCGGGAGTTTTCCAACTGCTTGTTAATATCAAGAAAGAAATTTTTTAATGTTTTAATCCTTTCCGTCCAACTTTCTCGAACTCAGTGTTTTTAATTCGTATTTTATGACCTGTATAAATCTGTATGTTTGTTGGATAGTACTTTGCTTGTTTCTGAAGCTAAATAAATAGACCTGTCACTGATCATTCACGTTACTGATATCACTATTTCCAAAAGCTTTCTGTTCTGTTTCTATTCCCTATCCTTTGCCTTTTAATTTTAAATAAACTTTCAATTCAAAAGTCTTTTGCTTTTGATTTGATAAAGCCTTTAATGAGCCTCTGAAATATTGACTGTCTGTTATAAATCTCTTCGAATATATTTACTATGATATGTAACAGTTGTTCTCAGTTTATAATAAAATTTTGTTAAATGTTTGTTTCTTAAGTCTTTTGTTTTAATATATTAGCAAATAAAAAGCCTTTAAACTAACTTTGTTAATAACAAGCAAGATTTCTAACACTTTTGCTGATGTTAAAAAAAATATTATTAAAAAGTTTGTTTCTTAAGTCTTTTATTTTTTTAATACGATATATTAAGGGTAATGAAATAAATTTTTATTAAATAAAACTGAACCTTTAATCCATTTTAATCCGTAACATTTACCATTGATTACCGATTGCTTTTAATTAATTTCATATAAAGCACCACCAACATTTTGTCCGTTCTTTAAGAGCCACAGTTTACGTTTAAAATTCTGTTGAATTGAAAACAAATGTTATTTCCATAAAACTCTCTATGAAACTCTCTTTTAAATGCTCTTTGAAATGTAATTTTAAGTGTCACTATTCTTAACAGTTTAATGTTACTGTTATTTAAAACAACCACCATAAATAATATTGAATTCATTCATTAAATCTACCGTAACCTTTAAAGAGAAAAACGATATCAGACAGCTCTCTTGGTTTAGGAACACATTTGCATTAAGAGTATAACTCTATCGATCTCGAACCTATTGCTCTCAGTATTGCTGTCGAAAAAGAGCCCAGAGACTTGAAATTATTCAACATATGTATGTTATCTCAGGCTAAGGTTAGACAGAGTGAAACATAGATGACTTCAATTTAAAACTAGTTTTGTTTATTTTTCTCTCAAACTGTTGTTATTGTATATTAAATATTGTTGTTGGTTTTCGGTTGAGTAAGTGTGTATACAAATTATTTTTAACTGTTGTTCTCATTTCATTGACCAATGCAGAGCACTCTTATTTCATTTTCATTTCAATGTATTGGTAAGAGTTTATATGCTTGCCTACATGTATGGGTATAAAATATAACTAAGTATACAACAACAAAATATTTAAAATGACGTTTTTTGCTGTTATGTGTGTGTTGGTTTACTCTAATACTCTATATTAACAGTGATCATTTCCTTTCATATGAATAACGTACGACAAAACGTTACTTTACTTATATACTGAAAATACCGGTCGGCAATCAATTGAAGAGGGTGATGGGTACAAAAAAAAAGGCGTGGTTTACATTACGGTGTATACAGTTTTATTGTTGTTGTTGTTGTTGTTATAAATGTTATTGTTGTTGTCCAAAGCAATATTAATGCGTTTATTTGTAAATTTTTCAAACCAGCTGTTAGAGTAACACTGTTATATGCGTGTATGTGTAATATATAGTACAACAACAACACCAGTAAAAACTAAAGTCATCACAGTTAAAAAACACCGCTAGTTTTTGACTTTATTAAACATTGTTTTGAATGCAATTAAAACCCTTTTTGTGATTAAAAACAAACTTTTTTTTTATGAATACAGCCTGTGATTGAAACTCCAATAGCAGAGTTATTGGCCATTTAATCAAACCACTTTTATGTCTGCATTATTTCTTCTTTTTTGCTGTTGTTGTTATTGTTGTTGCTGTTTGATTGAAACATAATTTATGGTTTTAATTAAAATGTGAAAATACTTTCGTTCGTAAATATAGTCTTTCATATTTTCGTTACCTGCATCAAAGCTTTTGAAGGCTAACACGTCCAGAGTGAGGTTAGTCACTGATTGCTTCTCGGTCTTCTCGACATAGTATTTTTCGACATTTTGACGACAAAATTATTAATCAAGGAATGATTGGAAGTCACTTGGCATCATATAAACGTATAAAACCAACAGGATAGATGACATTGTCTGCTAGGATATCCTATCCTTGTAGAATGTTAACCTTCTAAACCAAGAAAATGCCTCAATTAATTCCTAAGAATTTTCTCTTTAACGTATTGACTTTTTCCTCCTTTAGATAAAAGTTAATCCATGTTCTGTATTTCCAAAATTTGTTATCAATTTCGAAAGATTTAAACGTAAACGTCATGTGCTGCAGAATTCATAAACAAAAGATAGAAAGAAAAACCCCCGCAAGTCGTTATTATTACAGATTAACCCTTTTTGACTTCTCTAGTCTTCAGATAAGAAAGGAAGAAAGAAAGAAAGAAAGGGTTTAACAAGAATATCAAGCTGGCAACAAGAATGTCAATGGAGTTACAACCTCTCTCCGATAATAGAAACCGTACTAAGTGAGCTAAGCAGGTAAAATTTCTAACAGTTCTTGAAACTAAAAAGAGGCGTTTAAACCCATTAATATGTTACGCTACCGTTATAATTTCTTTCTTTTTTTTTTTTTTTTTGTTATAAACACTGTAGTCTTCTTATTTGTTTCTCTTATCACTAAAACCACACTGTGGTTTTTGAGGTTTCCCAGTTGTCTGTTGTGCTGCTTTTGTTTCCTATCGGCACACTGTAGTGTTTCCTTGAAAATTTAAAGTCATGCTTTAATTTTTTCCTTCATGCCAAACACAAGCCATTGAAATATTTTGCATATCAACGCCTAGTTTTCTTTTTTTGTTTCGTTTCTAAGGCTGGCTTAATCTTTACAGGAATTTTTACTTCTCTTGATTTTCTTTTTTCTTTTTTTGATTTTTTTTAAAGAGATTTTTGAAAGAAAAACAACAAATATATTATCATCATATGGAGTTTTCTTTTGTTGATATTTACTCCCTCCTTTATCTATAGTTTGGCTGTGTGTCCTACAATGTTTTACTTTTTTAAAGCCTTCTAATGCATGTGACTTTCTTTTTCTTCGTCTGCTTTAACACTTTTGCTTTATGTTTAGCCCAACAAATTTGTTACGCATTGTTTTAACATGATTTGGCAAATTTCTAGTTTAAATCACTTTATCGTTCTTTTTTTTTCCAAGCTAAATATCTGACAGATTTTTAAACATTTTTTTTTGCCAACAAATCATCAATCATTTTATATTTTAGCATGAACTGTGGTGATTCCCTTGAGTGCTGCCGGGACTCTGTTTTTCTCAAAAATTTGTCACTTTTCACACTAAGCAATACGGGTTTCTTTAATATTTGTTTAAATTTGTACAAAGAAAAATTCATATTTTAGATCATTATGATGTACTCGTATGTAGGAAATTAAATGTAATTGTGCTGCTAGGGGTTGTTAAGTGTTTTGGAACGAATGGGACGTTTAGTACATCAAGGGCATCAGTTATAGACAAAAAAATACAATAAATTGATAGTTTAACTTACGAATATTCCAAGCTTGATTTGTCGGGTCAGGATATTTGTGAGCCGCTCTCCATATGAATTGCAATAGTTTGACTGTAGCTAGTTTTGCTGAGAGGAAGGCGCCGAAGGAATATTTTTAATATTTCGTTCTGTTAGAAAATTTGATATGAGGTTTGAATCATGGACTCATGGCTAATAAGCCAACACACTATCTACTAGACAATGATGGCTTGTTTATTTTTTCCTACAAATTGATAAACAGTAGGTACAGATAAATACGATATTTTGCAGATCACACTACTAAACGCGTAGCCTCAGTTAGGCAGCAGTTCTGCCCTTTTTCTTTCAAGTTTTCCTTGTTGCATGACAGTTAGTATCTTGGGTATAGCGTTGAGTAAAGCATACCCCGTCTTGTTTTTTTACAAGACATGGTATTGCATACATATATACATTCTGGTATACTGCCATCAATAAAAATTGCAACACGAACCTCATTGAATCATTGCGAATATTCGTTGATGCGCTATCCTGAAAAACTTTTCAACACTTTTCTATCTGTTATACTGCGATTTAATACCACATATCTGAGTTACATTATTCGCATTAGGCTCTACTCTATCCTGGCGACCCCAGACTCTGAGAGATATTAATTATATCATGCCCAAACATCGTCTCAATTGCTTGCTTAATTGGCCATAACAACCCGATTAACGGATTTCGGCCTGCCGCAACACATCCTTCCAGGCGCCTGTGCTTCTTGCGCGCCTACGCCATTTGGTCACACCAATCGATGACAGCGCGTCCTCGATTTGGTCCTTTCAACGGATACAAGGTCGTCCTCTTCGCCGACTTTCGCAGATCCCCGCATCAAATACCCGTCTCGCCGTAGCATCCTCCTCCATTCGAACGACATGGCCGAGCCAGCGCAGCCGCTGGATATTAATACGCTGCACAACGTCTATGTCGTTGAGAAGCTCATACAGCTCACTGTTGTATCGAATGCGGAAATCATCGCCAACTCGTACTAGACCGAAGGTCTTACGCAGTACTTTTCTCTCGAATACTCTCAAGGTTGCTGCATCTGTGCTTAAGCACGGGGAGGATCTCAATTAGAGATTTTAAAATTTCATTCAAGAAAGAAAGACTGATTATTTGACAGGGTCAGCTCATGGTCAGCATGCTGTGGTGGTCTACACAAACTGTTCAAAATTTACGAATAAGCGCGTCAGCAGAATTTTGTGCAAAGTTCATTTTTGTCAGATATGTATGTATATCTCCACGTCCTTGAGTTTTTTAGGTTGATATAGGGTCAGAAATCATCCTCCAGTACTCAGCCAAAGTAAGGATTTCCCCATCTATGATCATAATATCGATTTTCTTAAGAAGGCATGCAGCAATCACATCTCTAGTTCTTTATCTTGCTGGCTTAACATTCATATCTTACTACGAAATGAATCCCTTTATCTATTTTCTTGAAAAGCCATGAAGCAATCACATCCCTAGTTGGTATCTTCTTTAACTTCCTTCCTTAAGTTCCCTATCTTACAAGGAGCCTTTTCTTCTGATTAGGAATAACCTGTTTTCCTTCAAGGTTAATAAGTAAAGTGAAGATATTTTGCTATCATGAATTGATAATTCTAAAACGAAAAACAAAACTTAATTAAACAGTCTGTTATTATTATTTTTATTAATTATTTAAATACTGCTTGTAAGACGTTTTTACGTTTCTATATTTTGTTGAAAAATATGACAGATTTTGAACAAGTCTTTCTAAAAGGTTTTCGTTTTAGCAAACAACTTCACGTAGAAATTTCAAAGTCTACACATATGTAGATGACATAGACTATAAAAATAGAGTAGATTAGATAATATTCACAGATTTATTAATTATTCTAAGGAATTGATTTCGTTAAATAAACATATTGTGTGTCTGTTGTGTTTCGCACACAAGATAAGATTCTTAAGCAAACAAAAGAAGACAATTTAAATGAAAAATTAATTAAAATGAAATTAATCAATGTCAATAATAATGACAAATACTGCTTAAACACGAACCAGTTTTCAAATTTAAATTATTTCTATACGTATACGCTTCTATTTCTTTTGCTTTTAAATTTTATTCAGTTTTTGTTGTTTAAATCTGAAATCAAATATCGCGCAGGTTGAAAAGGCATCCATCCATCCATTCATCCATCCATACATCCAGTTGTACTCTATGGATTTTCAAATACTAATCACTTGGTGTTAATGTCTGGCCAAATAATACCCGGCTTGTCTATGCAAATGTTGTCTATTTTCTTTTGGCTAAAAACAACAAAAATTCAGAAATAAATCGCTTTAAGCTTTAGAAATCTGCGTGTTTGAACTGTTTTAATACAACAATATACATACATATGTACATATGTATGTATTGCGTATGTTATGTCAGTGTCTCTTGTACTTCTTGGTCAAGTTTTTTTTTGTTTTTGTTTTGTATTTAAATTTCGTCCGTGTTATGTTTTACATCCATCATATTATTCATCATCTTTAGGCTATTAACGCTCATACAATATGCAAATTTTTCTGTTTTTTTTCTTTTGATTTGATTTGTAAAATATTTCAAACTCCAAATAAAGATCATTGATCTCAATTTTGCGTGTGTTCATCTAAGTTTCAATATCACACAACCATCATTTTCATTAATTTTGTGTCCGGTGCGATTGTTTTCATATCACAAACGCAGAAAAAAAAAAATCATAGATTAACTGTTAGACGAACTACAAGTGCCCTACAGTTTTTCTATTCCATAGCTGCTCTGCATTACTCGATAAAGTTTGGTTACAAATGTAACGCCTCAGGGAATATTAATTGCATCAGGCACTGCTATAGCTTGTTTGAAAGCTCATATTCTGAAGTTTACTCTGTTGGAATTCAGTACATATTAAAATCTCATTATTTTGTGTAAAGTTCTCTGTGTACAAAAATCACAACAGTTTCATTATATTTCGCTTGTTACGAAAAAACAGGCAAGAATGCCTCGTAGGCTATTGACTAAATTTATGAGAATAGCAGCGCCATTACTCTGTAAATCGTTCATGATCAAGTTCGATTAAAACGGCTTCAAAGAGCTAAGTCATGCTTATAATCTATCCACAGCTATTTCAATCGTGTACTCCAAAGTGCACTCGGAGCTGTTTTCGAAATCCTACCTAAGTGGAACACAGTAAGCAGTCTAGAAGTTCATCACAGAAGATAAAACGCATGCAGTTCATTAGCGAATAATATGCCAGGAATCAATCAATACTCCTCTACCATCGAATGCCAGTAAATTTAGATCGATTCCAAAGGATTATGGGAACAGAATATCGTAGAAGAATATTTGGCATCATATTCAGACTATATAGGGCAATCGACAATTCAGTAGGTAACGATCGCCTGGTGGGAACTGCTACTAAACAATATAATTCAAGATTTTAAAGGGCATTAGAAGTCTATCTGCCACACTTAGATTCAGTGCCCTGAGTACTTCACCGCTTTACTCCAATGCTAAATTGGATTACTTCTGGCCTACAGCAGGGAACTCCTATAGTAATGAGTTTCAACTCCGTACCCTGCTGGTCTGATTAGTTCTGTAAACATGCCGATTGATTTTATGAGTCCCTATAAATTCTATGAACGGGTGTTGTGGCGCTGTCGTCCCAAACAATAGGGTACTACATCCTCCTCTGAATTCTCTGGAGTCTCGAAGTTAAATGCTAAAGCTGGAAGTGGTATCTACGGTGACATCCAAGCAGAAGTCATACCAATATTGATGGCGTTGAAATGGCTGTTCGCACTCCCTACGTACTATCTGACTGTCACAAAGTACCTTTCGAACGTCATATAGACATGCAAGCTTATCCACGAGTACAGTCTATTTCTAGGCCAACTGTGGATAATTTTAAGGTCCCTAGGGCATAGACACATACTCGGATACTCTGCTACGAAGTCACTAGCCATTAAACAGAATATTTGGGAAGTGCTTTCTACGCAGAACAAGCGAATTCTTCGATAGCTAGAATAAGGTGACGTAAAGCTAAAGCAGAGAGGATAAAAGAGTTAACTTTTCGCTCTCTCGACTTGACAACTGTTATGTGCCTAATAAAGAGGCATGAGTAAGAAAGCAAAGAAGAGACCGCCAGTCATTAAATGTTTCCCCTGTACAGGGAGTATTGGACATCCTAGTAGTGTTCATTGTCGCCTTTCAAATTAGTGGTATAATGGTTCTAAAGGCCTAATTGTAAACTTCACATTTTTATATGCGTGATGAATTCATCTAACCAAATATAATATAAAGTTGTGCAGACTGGCAAAACTAAAATTGATGTAAAGACAGGTAATGCAGTGTGTTCGTTGGCTTTGCAAATAAATTGTTCATTTTGAGCTTACGCAACCAATGCTAACGATTCATTTTAATTCCGACTATTCGAAGGAATAAAGTGATCAACTTCTCATAGTACTTCTTTACAACTATAATAGTCGTCCATAACATGCTACAAATTATTTTCTTCAAATAGAAAAAAAATTTTTGATTTGCATTTGACACTTCCTTTATGTGTAATACATTTCTGATTTCGTTATTATAATGTGTGTCTAGCCCCTGAGGTTATAAAATATGCAAATTCTTTGTTTTATTAAAAATAATTTAAATTTGCATGTTATTTGAAATGTGATCATCTGAATATCAATATAAAATATTAATTATTTGATTTGTTAGTTTCTTTTTTGTTGTTGTTGTTGTATTTTTAAAATTAGATTTTAATAATCTCCATCACAATCAGGTGATTTTCAAATAAATGAGGTCTTCTCTTTTTATTGTAAAATAGTAAACAGAGCTAAACTTTAATCATATTTGATTGGATAGGAATATAGCACACGGTTAACAATACTTATCAAGCTAAGGAGTTGAGCCACCTTTCAGATTTTTTTAAATGATTACACTATCATTAGGAGACCCATTGCAAGACTTCGATTTGCGAAAGCGTGTAAAAAAATAATTACCAATACAAGTTTCTAATATTCTTAATGGCATATCTCTTAAGATACCTACTTTAGTATCTTCAGCAGCTATTTATGTATCATAGTAAAGCTAGCAATCTATGTATATACGGATATATGTTGAGACATTTCTGATCATTAAAAGAAAACTAAAACAAGACTTTCAATTTCCATAATAAAATTAATACGCATTTGCTATAGCAATGTATAACAAAAGACTTAAGAAACAAACTTCAAATATTTTCATTAAGGCAATTATATCACTTGTGCTTTTTATTTCTTTTTTCTGTCCTGATTTTACTACACACACACACACACACACACACAGAAATAAAAAGTGAGACGAAAAAGAGTTAGTTCCCACACTATACGATTTGATGAATTATATTGTTTATTGACCAATTTTGACCTCCCCATGATGCTTATGGTGGTATAATGCTCATGTTTCTATTGATTGTTGTTATACATTCCCGGCTAATAAAAAATATACAAAAATTGAAAATAAAAAACAACAACGTTTTTAATTATTGATTTTTTTGCAGAGATTTTTTTTCTGTTTAATCATCATAAACTAATTTTTTCGACAACTAATTCGTGATTTTTAATTTTTTTTTTCTCTTATTATTCTTTATAGGAAGAGGGAAAAGTAAATGATTGCTTTAAATATAAAAAAAAAAATTGGAGTTAAATTCACTTTCTAAATTATTATTATTATTATCGTATTTCGTTATTTTTTCCATTTGAAATGAAATGATATCGCTCGTTTTCGTTGATTTGATAACCTACAGTGATAAAGCCAACAGTATTTTTTTTAATTGATTACTTGAGATGATGGTCTAATATTATTAGACCATAGAAATAGAAGTCAGGTATCAATTGTATTGATTTCCTTTATTTCTTTTTGGTTTTTTTTAATAAATTCCCACGCATGTTGTTTCTTGAGCGTTTATTGATTGAAAAGAGCCAAATTGTTTCAAGTCATGATATAAATCATGCATAGAAACATATTTATTAGTGTAACACAACACACAACATTTCAATAAAGAAAATGAGAGCAACCATAGGGTGCTTTCTGGTTAAATTGCTATTGAAATTTTAGATGAAAATATGAGAATAATGTTATACTAAACGAAAGACTTAAGACACGTGCGTTATGCTGGGTTAAAAAGTTTATCTACATATTTGTATACGAAAATTTTTCAAATAAATGAAAGGAATATTAGAGACAGCAGTCGCCGTAGTCTAGTAGGAAGTGTGTTCGCTTATTAGACGTAAAGCCTAGGCCTACGAGCCTAGGCTCTTTGGCGACTTCCTCTCAGCAGATTTCTGGCAAAAACTCTGAGGGTAAATAAACCTGCCATGAAAAAGCTTCTCAAAAAATCTGTCGTTCGGAGTCGACGTTAAACTGTAGGTCCCGCCACTCAAGTATAAAATTAAGGCACACAACATGAGCGGTGTTGAGAAGCTAGGTCGTAATCCTGACTGAAGGGTTGTAATGACCTTTATGTTGTACTGGAAATTGTAACCATAAAGGGCCCAAAGAATTATTATTTTTACTACTACTCTCGGACAATTAATCTTTGTCTTTTGCAGTTATACACAGCTGTTCAATAAAATAGATTCACCATGATCGACATCTTGCAGTTAATTAAAGAAGAGTTACGCTTCAAAGTATCGGAATTATATTCATAAGAGGCCAGTAAACAAAGTGCAGTTACTTATTTACATATACTCCTTTGCATAAGAGATGTCTAGTAAATCTTTCGGAGAGCAGGTGAATCTATTTTATTGAACAGCAATGTATATTTATAGCCAGGGCTTTATTGAGGTATCACAATGTGCCATTCATTCGTTTAACTTCCATGTAGGGGTCTCTTTGGAAGAAATGAGAGTATACACCGCAACTTCTAACTTCAATAGGGATCTATTAAAATAGGAGATGGAGAAATGGTTACGCCTGAGTTACTAGGCTTTATTTACTTCTATCTTCCCCAGAATTATGAGCTTACATAACCGAAACAAACGGATTGATTCTGATCTCTACTATGAACAATAAACGAGAATTAAGCATGACATCCAATTAAATTTTCAATGTTAGCCAACAGAAAATGCTCTATGTTCCATCAATTAAATAAACTGAGAGAGCTTGTCTGAAAAATTCAGCTTATCACATGCTTTAATATCTGTAGAAGCCTTTTATTGAGTTCCTTCGAGGGGCCTGCAAATTGCCAATAGAATTTTTTCTCAATTTAGCAATTACATTCAAAATCAAAAGATAAGCTACATACTCAATTTATATTATATTTTATTTCTCTCTTGAGTATGTTTGCAGTTGTTTAAATACAATGCCTAAAATTATTAATCAATCACCCTGCAGAAAGGTACTCATATTTGATTTCGCAGACCTAAATTCCAATCTGTCAGAATCTATAATACGTTTGAGCTAATTTTTAGCCATTCATTTAAACAGCAACGAAGAATGGTGGGGTATTTATGGTGTTTATTGTGATGCTTTTGTAAAGAGGCCTTTTCAAAATCCTGCCTAAAAACCATCCATCATATTTATTTCATAATTGATGTTTTAAATGTTGAAAAATCATAACGTTTGTGTTGAAAAAAAAATTCGGAAAAAAATCTTTTCATTCTCAATGCAAAAGCATACTCGTACATAGCAAGATGAAATCAAAATCAGAAATGCCTTTTAACATTCAGGTTTTTTTTTGTAGGAAAATTGATTGACATCAATTCAAACAAGGTACACAATTCAAAATCAGATGAAAACAAAAACCGAAATCCAAAACTAAAGTGTGAAATGTATTTCAAAACCCTTCAAAGCAGCCTCTTATGTATAGATTGGCCTAAGCCATAATGCTTTACAGCTATAGCTTAAGGTTGTTGTTGTTGCTGTTGTTGTTTTTCATTTTACATTTTACAAATGTTGTCAATTTAAAGTAATTTCCGCCTTTGATTACGTTCAGCTCTCTTCTCTTCCAACATTTCTGTTACAATAACTATCTGTCTGCTTAAGGTCTTCGTTGTTGGCTTTATGCTGTAGTGGTGTGTGTGGTGGTGGTAGAAAGGATGTTCTTTCCATTTGGCTGGCATAATTGTTTGTATAGTTTTTTCATTTTTATTTTAAATAAAATGCATTTATAATGTCAGATTGTACGTTCGTTGCTATGTTCTTTTTTTCTTCTACTCATTCTCTCTTGCCTTACATTTTAACAAATTGTCGACATGCTTTTGTTAAAGGTTGGCTGTGTCTTATAAAAATCTTTAATGTTTGGCGTTTTGTGTGTCTGTTATAAATTAGCTCAAGTGTAAGCTTATCATTTCAACAACACTACAAAACGATCAATCAATATCGCTTTATTATACAGAGAGAGAGAGGAACAACAGAAACAACAGAATAAAATTGCTAAGCATTTAGGAAATACGACGAAATGAAATAAAATATTAAATGTTTTTGTTGTTGTTGTTGTTCAATATTAACAATGCAGATAAAGAAAATATCAATTTATTTTAGCTTATCAGCATGATAATTTTGTAGTCCATTTAATAAAGAAAAAAAGAAGGGAAAATGGAAATAAATCTGTTACGATTAAGAACAGATTTAAACAGCATCGGGCATGTAATATGTATCGGATTTATCTATTTACGGGCTCATTGGAAAGGCTATTTATTTAGTGCAACAATTTGCATTTATCGCCGAGATGCTGCTTGATGTACATGAACAATTGAAATTTACCTCAAAATAATCGACTGCAGCAATCAATCCAGAGTATGCATGTCTCTTAAGTCTTTAGTTTTTTTTTGCTGATTTGTAAACCCATTTTTTCTGTATTTAAATACAAGATAAATTAATTTTAAAACATATAATTTTCATTTTAATTTGATTTTTTAAAGTCCATATGCACTTGATTGTGTATTCATTCATGAAATGCTGTTGTAGTATGAATATGAAATAAAATTAATATGATGATGCTCAATCACACCTTATACTTATTATTTTCCATAATAAAAAATAATTAACTAAACCCTAACATATGTATCTATGCATTACAGAATCAGCTAGCTAGCCAGCCAGCCAGCCATTAAACAGCCTTCAATAATATGCTTCAGCTTTATAATTCGCATATGCAGCAGTATGTATATATATACTTGTATGCAGGTAAGCGAATATTTGTTTAGAACCTTTAATTTTATTTTTATTTGATTTTTTATTTGATTTACAATAAATATAAACAATTTGCCAAACGTTGTAGATAGATTTTGTAATTGCTTTTTGCATGGACATTAAGCATTTGCTGGCTGGCTAATGTAATTTGATTTTGTTGAGTTGTAATAACTAAACAATGTCATTCTAATCTTAATAATTATCATCTATAGACTCGAGCGGCCAGTATCGAGTAGCTGAAATATATTTTTTTAATTTTATTTATTTTATATTTTTATTATTCATATGCATACATAGATATTTATTCACTGTTTTTTTTTCATTTGTTTTTATTTTCTTTTGTTGCATTTGCAAATTTGTCTATTTAGCTTTAATGATGACGTGATAACAATTGTTTAAATGTCTTTAGTCTGTTGTGGTCTTTTTTTTAATTTTTAAATATATTTTATGATGTCATAAGTGCTGTATGTCCACCACTATTTAATTACAATTTAATATTAATTTATGCAAAATGCTATTAGACGTTGTTGTTGCTTTGTATCAGACAATATTGGAAATATATTTTGTAAATATATGGAATACTAAGGTCAGAAGGTTGAACAAATTTTCTAAATAATTTGCTTAGTTCCTTAGCATTTAATAAACAAATGCGATATTAAACTAAAGAAGTCGCCGTGGTCTAGTAGGTAGTGTGTTGGCTTATTAGACGAAAGGCCTGAGTTCGAATCCCAGGCCAGACATCAAAAACAAAATACAAAAAGTATTTCTTCGGCGACTTCCTCTCAGCTGATTTCTGGCAAAAACTCTGAGAGTAAAAATTGTCATGAAAAGCTTCTCAAAAAATCTGTCGTTCGGAGTCGACTTTAAACTGTAGGTCCCGCCACTCATGTATAAAATTAACGCACACAACATGAGTGGTGTTGAGAAGCTAGGCCGTAATCCTGACTGAAGGGTTGTAATGGCCAATTATGTATGTATGTTATGTATGATATTAAACTAAAACCAATTGAAATAATAGACTTCTTTTCTACCATCTCTAGAACGTATAGATATCATA
Organism: Sarcophaga rosellei; assembly: GCA_930367235.1. Taxonomy (NCBI): domain Eukaryota; kingdom Metazoa; phylum Arthropoda; class Insecta; order Diptera; family Sarcophagidae; genus Sarcophaga; species Sarcophaga rosellei. The sequence continues at coordinate 3,387,038 of OV884020.1, read as the reverse complement.
TAGCAGCGAAATTATTAAGACAACGTCAAGCGTAAGAAATCATATGTGAGTAACCATTTCGCTTAGGTAATCCACTGTAGTTGGACCAGAAGTGTGTCATCCATTACGAACAGCTAAAATCGATTCAGGCTAGTACGGTTGACCGATACAACCAATAATTATTTCATTTATCCACTCTGGTAGGACCATTAGTGTGTCATTCATTACGAGCAGCTAAAATTGATTCAGACTATCACGGTTGACCGGCACAGCCAATAATTATTTTTCTTTTTGAAGTGGGCATTAGTCGAAAATCGTCCTGAATAAGCAAACGGAAACGAGAACGTAATTTTCCATCATGACAAAGTTCGCATACATGTTGTAGCATCGGTCAAAAGCTATTTGGATAGCAGTCGATGGGAGGTTTTAGCTCAGCTTCCGAGTAGCCAAGAGCTTGGCCCCACTGACTGCCGTTTATTTCAATCGATGTAGAACGCTCTCATTACAATACTCTTAACTTCAGAGCAAGGTATCAAAAAGTGGCTTGATTCACAGTACCTAATGCAGTGTTTGTAAGTGCTACACAGCCCTTGCACTGAACAACTTCTTTCTCTTCCCTAATTTTGGTGCAACTTGGTCAGTATAGGGGCTGAGTTTACCCGTGGAATCACAACGGGCCGCTATGCGTGCTCAAGTCAGCTTTTTGGTATCAGAGCTACCACTCCGACCTAACCTAACCTAAGTTCTACTCAAGGAGGGCGTGTTCTTTCCCTTTCTATAAGTTCTTGGGATGAAAGAGTATGCCTTTCGTACTCTTCAACGTCTATGTTGCTAATAATCTTACATTTACCTCAGGTGAGCCTTTATTGTAAGGGTTTGACTGTTAAAACTGATCAACATCTCCGGGGCCTGACAGGGAAGTTTAAACCCGTCATTCTGGATAGAGATGTTTGGGAAAACAGTAAACAATTAATGAATTCATTTAGGTGTACACGAATGGTTTAAAATTAGATGCAATTTTGTGAGAAAAAATTTTTCCTAAGTAGACAGGCGTAGCTACGGGACTTCTGCAACATCTTCTAGACGGATGAGTCGGCCATACGTCCTGTTGTAAGGGTCATTAATTTCGAAAATATCTCTGTGGAGTATATTATCAAATTCTCTGATAGTTAGAAGTATATCACAGCACTGGATTCTAACATGATGACTTCCAAGACTTTGCACGATAGTGGAGGGAAATGCAGGGAAGTGCAGAACCATATAACACTCTGAAGGTATCTGATCTGATGTCTATATTGATGGCCCCATTGAAAACCTGTGAGCTTACATTTAACAATGCAGTAATGCAGCAGCGGTTACGAATGAAGCGAATATGGAAAGGCTGCCTAAACTCCATCCGATTACGAGAAATTCATAATAGAGACTCGTGCGTGGCGTATTGGTCTTGGCCATATGTAAAATTAATTTCGAAGGATCTGTGGAGGCAAGTGAGAGAAAGATACAGTTCGTTATCCATAGGATATATACCTGGCGTTGTGTAGAAGAAGAAATAAGCACCTTAGTTCCAAATATACAGGCGATCCCAATGATATGTCAAGAAGATACATTGAGAGTTTAATCTACTTCATCAGAAGCTTAAGATTACTCGAGGACTATGGCCAAAGGACGAGCTAAACTTCGTATATTTTTCATCAATTCTTGTGTAGTTCAAGCAGTATTAGCAGCAACATTCAAAAATGACATAAAATGGCAACTATTTGTCAAGGTTTAGGGTCTTTCGGGAAGTGAAGGCAATATTATTTAAACAAAGACATTGAAATTGTTGAACACATTCTGTTGACGTTGATTTTTTTATTGCAATTTTCTACACGTAAGTGGTCTGTAGACATAGACATCACTTTACAGCCTTTGATCTTTTTTATACATATTTTCTGCTTAACCAAACTAATACATCATTTAAAGCAGCTGATTTCTATTTATTTTTCTCTTTTCCTTTCAACAAAAATATGCACAAATATTTACTGTTTGAGTGATTTTTGTTAAAAAGTTAAAAAATAAAAAAATAAAAACTCACAATTCCATCTACACAAATTGCCTGTTAATTAGTATTTCTTTCCTTTTTAATCTTTGGAACGTGTGTTGCACGCACTTGGCTGTTAACAAAACAAGGATCAAGAATCTCTATTTTCTGTTTTCTGTTTTCTTTGTTAAACTCTAATCCTTAACAAACATTTAAATAAACGCCAGGATAGGACACTGGATTCATATTTTTTTTTAACAATCATTCAAGTATGAAATTATTAAATGACTTTAAAGGACAAAAAGACGGTTTTGCTTTTCATTTGTTTGCAGAGAGATTAAGAAAAAGAACAAAAACAAAAATAAAATGTGCATAAATATGAATGACAAAGCAAAGGCTTAAACGCTCGAATCATTTGCTATGAGTTTGCCAGGATTTAAATGGAAATGTGGTGTATGATACTAAGCCAGGGCACATGTGAAAATGGGAAATTTTTTCTGTTTTCATAGGAAATTAAGCCAAAAAACTGCACTGTCAGGCACATTTTCACAAAAGCAAAAGAATGCAAGCATATGAATGAAACTATCACTGGCTATTTAGCGTTTGACTAAAACCACAAAATTACCGGATAATTTCTTATCGACATGTTTCCTAAATAGCGTGTGGGAATTATGAATTATGATCCTATGATGCCCGTTACATCGTCATCTAGATGATTTAACCGCTTCCTGTTAAATACGATTTTAATTCCTTTTGGGAAATTTTAAAGTCATAACATATGTTGCAAGAGTTCTATTTCACTAAAACGGCTTGTTTAGCTGTGTTTATTGCAATATGCTACCTTCTGTTGAATGAAATTGTTTTTTCGGCCTGAATGTTTAGGTAGCCTGATGACATGGTGTGTAGTCATGGTTTATAATTATAGTTTCATCAACAATTAATATGAAATTAGTTTTGTTTTAAAGAAAGAAATATTTTCTTTTGATGGCCATCAAATGTTTTAAATTAATTTCATTTAATTGATTTGTTAAATGCTTTTCCATTTTTCATTTCATTTCTCATAGTTTTTACTCAACGTGGGAGTTTGTTTTTTTTTCTTTTTTTTTTTTACTTTCTGTCCATTATTTTTCATTTTTCATTTCATTACTCAACTGAAAAGAAAGTTGTAATGAAATGCTCCGGCATATGCTTGATCTCAGGCCATACAAAAAGACTTAAGACACAAACCTGTGGTACTATGTAGTTAAAAATGTGAAATACAGAAATCCAGTTTTTAAGTGAAAAAAAAGGTTGGAAAATAAAGAGAAAACTCAAAAAGCTTTTGTATCATTGGAAGTGCTTGGACCTTACTCGCAATACAATGTTATCTAAATGAGCGCCTCTGTATTGTGTTGCATAAGTCAATACCTTTTGAAATAGTTATCGACTATTTTTTCGTATACTTTAAACCAGATCTAGGCGATAATGTGATGAATATTGATCTTCGAACGCTTCATTGGTTTAGAGTGATCCGCAAAGGGTTCATCATTAATCGTTGCGTGTGTTGGACCTTATATGGATAAAGATTAAAATTTTGATACAGGGCCAATTGTTGAAGATAATGTTTCCACTCCTTCTTCTTTTCTTCTTCCTTTTTCTATTTATTTTCTTTCCTAAGTGAAGGGTCACAATAGACCAAGAGGGCTTTCTAACTTAATCTAACCTGGAATCGCCAAGTATGGAGCGTCTTCCACATTTCGTTATTTTCGACAGTAGTGATGCCCAGACTTGATTAAAACTGAAACGATTCCATATAATGCCGACCAAAACTTAAATTCTTTCCTTTTTCTATTTATTTTCTTTCATAATTGAAGAGTCTAAAGTGTCTGCCATATTTTGATACTTCTGACAGTGGTAGTGAAACGGTTCCAGCCTCTCTTGATAATTTTGCCAATTTCTTTCGTATTACGTTGACTAAGACGTCTATAATAACCTAGTAACGCTCGAAAAGTATCCAATTTTGTTCAAAAACTTCAACCAATTTTCCAAATTCTTCGGTTGTCTTATGGAAGTCTTCCAGATGATCGGGAATCCTGAAGACAAATATAGCAATTGATGGCAGAATATGTTTTCTAAGCAATAAGCCCCCTCTAGATCCGCCAAGCATACTATACTACTTTCATTGATGAAAAGCAACAAAGTTCACTTTCAGTCTGTTTGATTGAAATATGTTCTTTACTTTTACTTTCGCTTTATACCACACACCTTAAATCTAGATCAAACACAGATTCTTGTCGGTTCAATGAAGAAAAAAAAAAAAATCTGAAATCCTTAAATTCTTTTTTTTGTCTCAATTTAATTTGTTTTATAGCCTTTAAATTTTGGATTCCTCTTTTTGGCCTTTACGGTAACATCCCAATTTGTTAACGCCCACAAGTTAATTTCATTTATTGGTTTCGTCTTCTTTTGCCTTTTTTTTTCTTTCTTCTGTTCAAACAACAACGACACGCTTACCAAAGCCAAAAATCAACATTTTGACGTTTATAAAGAGAACGTGTAAGTTACTGGCTACTATGCATCAGGAGACGAAAAGAAAAAAAGGAAAATAAAACTAAACGTTTCCTGAACATCTGTGTTATTAGGCGTCTTGCATGTGTGTGGCAAATTGAGTTATGAAGGGTTCAGTTTTTGGTTTCACATTCGTCATGAGTATAGATGATGAGTTAATTATCCTTTTCATCATATGCCGTTGTTAGTGAGTAGACTGCAGACAGTTTTTGTTGTTGTGGTTGTTTTGTCATGTTACTGTTGTTTGTTTTGTTGGTAATTTGGTATCCATTGATTGCATTGTAATAAATGTTAAAGTAACTTTTTAGTTTTTTTGTTTGGATTGCCATTGTGGATGATTTAAAAAGAGCGGTCAATTGAAACATACTAGCCTAGCTAGAGCTCTTAAAAACAATTGCGTTAAAACAAGGGATAGTAGCCATCCTCATAAGCCATAAATATACGAAGAAAGTTCTTTAGATTCCTAAAAGTGTCGGAGACTCAGAGAAGCCTGTTAAGCCTATGGATAATTAAGCTTAGTACGAGAACCTTAAGATGTTTTTACACTCAACTAAAGATCCTCCTCTGTACGTTATGAATTAGTTAATTGAAGTGGGTCGTGGGGTAGGTAGTGCAGATTGTGTGTATATAGTTGTAGTCTGTCTCTGTCGATGTCGTGATTTAGTTGTGAATGTGGAAATATGACCTGTTGTGGTTTGATAGTTTGCACAACAGTCAGCAATAAAATTGCCATTCCATTCTGTATTGTGTGTAAGATTGGTGCTCTTCCTCATGTGGCACCAACTGCTGCAGTTATTGCATCTCACGGAAGTCGTGTTCCTTCTAATTGTCTCGCCACAGAGAGAGCAGGTCCAAGTGGGTTGTAATCCTCTGTCGTTATTAGTCGGGGAGCCATTGGAGTGATATTGTCAGTCATAGTTAAATTTATTTCTATTTGTCCACTACAACAGTTGGCCCTGTAGTTGACTGACCATTCCCGATGAGTGGTCCATTACATCTCACTGATGTAGAGTTGTTCCTGATTATCGTGTGGCATACTGAACAAATCCCTACAGGACCTGGATTCTGTTGCTTCTTATTTATAAGGTACAGAGTCGGCATATTCTGCTTACCTTGGGAAAAAACTTCCGATAAGCAATCGGATCGATCCGGAGCGTGGATCAACGATTATCGACGACTAATATTGGTAGAGTACGTTATTGTCATAAAAACAACGGACCAAGGAAATCATAGTCGAACTGCATATTAATATGCTTTCGATGGAAATGACGTCCAAGAATCACAAGGAAGGCTTGTGATACAGACGGCCATGACGCACGTACCCGAAACTGGCGGCAAAAAGCGAAAACTGGGAATAACGCTGTTTCCGATCTGTAATGCCAGTCTACTTATAGTACCAGAGCATTTATAGTTCTGTTTAGATTATTGGAACCAATTACTGTACTACCAATCAGTCACTACGAGACAACCTTTTTTAATATATCGTAGGAAAGAAATTTAATATCATGCGATTTGGTTAGAGTGTGAGGTTCACATGTGAGACATTCTCCAGTTGAACCCGTCAAGAAAATTCGTATGCAGAGGTGAAGATTATAGATCTTCGCCTGTACGTCGTACATTATTTCGAGTTCATATCCTTGGTTAAATTTCGTTAATTAAACCAATTTCGTTAGAATATTTAAGATACCATAATTGCTTTATGTTGGTGGAATATATTTTATTTTAATAATCACAGTTGCTTACTTCTTAAAGAATTATTTTTCCATTTTTAAATGAACAATTTTAAATATTTTTTTGCAAGTATTTTAATTTCAATTTTATTTAGTTTCAAATCACGATTTAAATATATTTTATCTTCTTATTTTTGTTTGTAATTTTTTTTTTGTAATCGGTTTTCGCTATTTCTAGAGCTATTTAAAGGTGTACGAGTATGATTTTGGATGTTAGGTTTTTCTATGTTTTTTTTTCTATCTTGTTATTGTTGTTACTTGTCGACTACTTACTTTATGCTGTTTTTCTCGTCTTGCTAATAATAAATTTTTTTGTTTCTAATTCTGCTTTAAATTTAAAATAAATAAAAACGACGTTCTTAGATTGTTTTTTGTGTCTTGTTTTTCATTTTTCATATAAAAAAATTCGTGCTCATCTCTAAAAAGTAATATTTATTCATTCCAAAAGCAAAAAAATTGTAAAACGTCATGCTTTGCTTATTAAGTGCCGTAACAAGGAAGAAGTGTTTAAGTAAAGATAAGTTTGAATAAGAAATTCATTTGTATATTAGAACCATAAACTGGATATGGAAACACTTTTAAATAAACCTTTAAAAGCAATGTCCTTCCATTTCTAAGGAAACAAAATAGATAATGAACTTGCTAAGAGGTTAAAGATGGGTGTGAAATACTTCATGTCCTTCTTTCGCTCAATGATTGTCGCCATTATTCATTTATTTAAAAAAACCCTTGGTCTCGACAGGACTAGGTTAGGCCAGTGACATATGACAGAATCTTTTGATTGAGCGTCAAAGGTGTAGCCGTCAAACGATTAAAGTCCTTTGATATACATTTTTTAGAACAGTGTGCAAGCCTTTGTGCAATGTAAATCAACCACAGGACCTTTATTGTCCTTAAGGCATCGATAATTACTGTCATATCTGTACATTCCATGGAGATGTCTTGCCTCCCCTTGTATGTAATGCAAGAGCAAAGTCCTTCAGGATATGTTGTGGAATTGCACCGAATTATATTCCTGCATACTGCCAATAAAGTTGGATGTGTTCGTATGTAAAAGTGTTCATGCTTCTATAAATTATAAATATGAAGACTTTTTAAAGATCACAGAACACATCTTTTCTGTCATTCTCCAGCATTTGGGCATGAATGATGAAAGGTTCTAGGTCATGCAGAATTTATTGACAGAGCGTGTATAGCCAAAGGTGAAGTAGGATCATATATAGAACCCATGTAAGCTATGCTCTGTAAGCTTGATTAATTGAAAAAGTGATTTTAAACACTTTTGCCTTAACACCCGCAATTTTTATTACTTTAGAACACCTGTTTAACAGCTGCAACAATAATAATGTAAGCAAAACATTAACAAAACTATGGAATGGTGGAAGAAGAAACAAAAAAAAAAGCTTCAAATGTGTCAAATAAAACGACAGCTAAACAGTTAAAAACCACTGCTTTTTTTTTTTTACAACAACAGAGAACGTCTTATACAAATCTGGTAGAAATCAACAGACACACACACAAACCCTGAAGTAGAATCATGCCTTTTTTTATTATTAATATTACAAGTACGTGTTTTAAAGCATTTCAGTTCTAGTGATGAAACAAAAAAATATAAAAAACGTTTATAGCATCATCAGGTAATTTTTTTTTCACTTTTTTTGTTTTGTTTTGTTGCCTTACGTAGTAGCTAAGCATTGTTGCTAGCAAGTTCTCCTGGCTTAGGTTGTTTTAATTTTTTTTTGTATACAAAGGCAGCCTGCATTTAGTTAAACGGACGGCTTTTAGACAACAGAAATGAATGAACGACCTTAAGCATTAGTCATTGAATGAAGCTGTTTTTTTTCTCATTTTTGTACATTTTTTTAAAAGAAAAAAATTTTAATTTAATAAAAAAAAAATAAAAAATAGAAAAAAATTATATTCAAACTGAATTTATGTAAATTGTAAGTTTGTCTTACGTTTTACAATGTTTTGCTAAATTACTTGAACAAAAAAAAAAGAGGGAAGACGTTAGTTTTTTTGTAATATTTTTTATTTCTGTTCATATTACAATGGAGCCGTAACGTCTTGTGAGGATTGTTTTATTATTATTATTGTATGGCAGGCTTAATGTAAAAACAAAAAACAAAAAAAAAATTATTAATTTTCTTCTTCTTCCAATTGCATTAAATACCATTAGGTCAAGTTTAAATTTGTCTTATTTATTCATTCATAAAATATTCTTTTTTTTTTGTTGCTGTTTCTAAATTTTCCTATTTTATTTTATTTAATAATTATATGCATACTTGTATACTAGAATAATAAAATTTATTATTGATAACTTATTTCCAAGTATTTTCAATAATTCTTAAAAAAGAAAAAAACAAAAAATTGTTTCTCTTGCAATATCTGAGAAATAAAAATGATTTATTTGTTTATCGCGAAAAGCGTACCTCACGCCTTTTTAATATATTTTCTTATTTTTTTTTGTTGTTGTCATGTCTTTTAATGGTTTTTCGTTTTTTTTATTGTTGTTTTCATTTTAATCATGTTTAACAATATTTATTATTAAAACTTAGTGTTTATTTTGTTGTTATTGTTTTCAAAAAAAAAAAAAAAAAAAAATATTGTTAACAATGTCACTGTCAAAAACAATGGGAAAAATATAATACCGCTTACCAGCTCTCTTGTCAATATGGTGTTGAAATCGTGGTTAATGCCATTAGCATATAATGTTATCTTATAGATTCAGATTGGCTTAGACTAGGCCACAAAACAATATTCGAATCTGAATCATACAGTCTTCAAGGAAAGCACTCATTCCTCAGTTAAAGTCACCACGAAGCGGACATGGATTTGTGAGACGAGAAATAACCTCATCCTTACCTTCTTCTTATGCATAACTCCTGCAGGAATTATTGAAACGAATGTCAAGACTACCGTCATAGTCTCTAACAGGTATTGGCCTATGAGAGCTGCAATATAGCGATGGATTGCCAAAGCATTTAAGGAAAGAACATACATAATTTTCTTATCAAAATCAGTTTACTAAAGCCTGGCGATAATGCATGTTTCCTCACGTCTCTAACTGCTACGTTCAGCTTTCCTATGCGCATAAAGGCCTAATAATACTCAAACGGAGTCAAACGGAGCATCCATGCATTGTAACATGCAGGTGATGGCGAGCTCTGTACCAACTCTAGCTCGTTTATCAGAAATGCAATTTCCAAAGCATACAACAGTTGCCTTTAAATGATCTGAAATTTCTCTAAGAAATTCTCCTAATTCATGGACGTTTACGAATGTAAATCAGAAAATTTTCAGTGAATACCCAACAGTAATTTGGCATGACCTTCTATTAGATACAATGTTATGTGTGATCAGACAAAGAACAATTCTCTTTGTAATGCAACACAAAATTTTTCGTAATCATACCCACTATTTCTTGAACTTTGAGCAAGAATCAAATAGATTTTCAACTGAAATCATGGGAAAGGAAACTCATGTGTTCCAGGGATATATGTTAGCTTTCCCAGTGATCACGTAAATTGGATATCCTGGTTTTGCGGGGCTTTTCACTGGACTATTTTATGCCTGTCTTTTCATATGCGTACCCAGCAGGGCGTAACCATGCACTCTTAAAATTACATTAAATAGTAGGGTATCATATAGCCCATCTAGACTAACTTAAACTATCTCTTTAACTTGTTTTTTATTGCAATATTATGTCTAACAAAATTATAATTTAAATATTCTTCTACATTTTATAATGCAATATTAAAGCATGATTCTTGTTTATATGAGTTCAACAATGTCATGGTTTCAATATTATTATTAAATCAGAAAAACAAAAAACAACAAAAAAGAAAAATAAATCATATTTGTTAATGCAGACATAAACAATAAAATTCTTGCCACAAAAGTGCTCCATAAAATTGAAAAAAAAAAAATATATGTATATATAAAAGTTGAGCAATAAATCAAGTGCTACTTATAAAACATTTCAAGGAATTTAAATTAAATTAATTTGAAAATAATGGAAACAGATACACATACACAAGAGAAATGCTCACGACTCAAACGTTTTTATTAATTATAATAGTTGTTCGTAATAAAAACTATAGAGAGGGTTCGTATATGAAATTCGAAACCCTCCATTGAAATTGCTGAAAGAATTCATTGAATCCTTGAAACGGACACCTAAGGATACAAACTTCGACAAGATTCGTTCTATGATACTATAACCAGTGTTCAGACCCCGACATAAAGCAGATAACTAGAATCCAAGTAGTAAGAATCCTAGAACCGGTCTCAACCTTAAATTTATTCCCTAATTATTGTGTTTGATTTATACTGAACCCTTGTATGGATGCAAATATGTGTTCCGCAGCAAATATTCGAATATACTTTAGCCAGTTTTCGATTGAATATTTAATTTGAAGGTTATTCAACGTATCAAATATTATTTAGTATCTGAAGCATATTGTTGCTCCATAAAATCCATTGAATTGAACGCCCAAAATAGCAAAATGCAACGAAAGGCATTCCTCCAAAAGCTGTAGGCTACGTAGCGCAATATGATTTTTTAAAGCCTGAGTTCTCTCCAACCTGCTGCAAAGCATTGTATAGGATCTTCCAATTGCCAACTGAAATCGGTCATCTTGCTAACGCTACACCTATCAAATTTACTTACCATTTATTCAATCCCTTTTGCTAAATTGTCATTGATGGTAATGGAAAACGACGTCTGTCTGCTGCAGCATTTTCATGGAGGGATAAGTAATCAAACAAAATCATCGCTACATATTTCTTTGAGAACGATGTTGGACAGGCCATCGCTATCAACTATAGATCGATGATTACTTCTTGTGGCCTGAATTGGGTGATCTGGTATACTACCGATGCGTGATTTCCACAGCACTGCGTTACGTTCCACACAGCTGATGCCACATCGAATATTCTGCTGGAGGGAATTGAGAGCAAGATCATCTAACTTTCGGTTGCAGATTTTTTTAAGTCGCGTGTTTAAGTGAATAAGCCACAAACAAGTGCGATTCTCAAAGTCAATGCGTTAGAGAAATAGAAAATTCGAAATGTGCTTCATCCAGAGAAGCCATGGAGGACATAATGGCGTGAATTGGTTCCAATAATATCTCACACTAGTCTTTAGTTTCTAAACTAAATGAAGATTCATTTGGTTGCAAATTTTTACGGGGTATAGAAAATATTTTTTTAATAATGGACGGGCTTATTTCACTTATTATATAAGTGATCCAATCACAGAAGAAGTGATATTTCCCACCAATACCATTAATTGCTTTCAATACCGTTAATAACAAAACAAAACGAAAAAAAAAACATGAGCTTTTACCTACGGTCCATTTTTCGCAGCTCTTTTATGGATCATGACTATTAAACCGTATTTAAATGATTCAATTCATTTATTGTTGAATTGAAATTAAGAAACCTTTCCAAAATCAATTTCTCACCTTAATTAAGTCGTATTTGTAACATGAAACCACAAAAAAAATTAAATACAAAAAATATAATTTTAATTTTATTTTTCTCTTTTTTTTTCAGAAAATTTTTTCAAATTTATAAGCGGGTAAGTCTGATTTATTTTTTTCCTAAAAAAGAAGTACAAAAGAAAATACAACACACGTTTTTTTTTGATTTTTACACTTTATTTGAATACCCTTTTTTTTGTGTAACAAAAGTTAAAGTAATGAAAGAGGAGAGGGTACCCTACACGAAGTTATTTAGGAGACAATTTGCCTTTTTCAAACTGTTGGCATAACATATGCTGGCAATACAAACAACTATGTCCTCATTGAAGTGAAAAACAAATATTTTTTTTTTAATTGTTTTGTTCTTATTTATAGTAGGGTGCTTTCGACTTCTTAATTTTCCGCCCATTAAATCATTAATAATTTTTATTAAGCTTTTAACAAAACTTGAGTAAATTTAATGCTCTCTCTTAAATTATTATGCATAAATTCACGAAATTCCTTAATAGACCACAAATAAAAACCGTTAAAAACTAGCTAAACAAATACCGACAACAATAACAACTAAAGTAACATAATATAATTTAAAGTTAAGGTACTAAAATAAGAAGAAAAAAATCTGCAAAAAAAAAAAAACATGAAAAATAAATCAAAGCATTGTTCGCGTTATTTAAAAGCCACAACCAACAAAAATGTTTGTAAAGGTTAACAAACCTATAAAAATTCACAGAAAAAGCGACGAAAGAAAAATTGTATCTCATGTACTATATTTGACGGTATTTATGGTCCATTTGTTATAATATTTAGTGTTTGAAAATCATAACAAAACACCACAAAAGCACTCTCAGTGTTAATCGTCAAAACAAATAAAAATTAAGAAAGAAAGAAAGAAGAAAAAAAAACGAACCCTAAAGTCAGAGCAGAAATGTTACAATTACTTGATATTGTGGGGCCGGCCGTCTAATGAAAGAAACTTAACTTCAATGGAATTTGGGCAGAGATGCCCAATCCCTTTCGGAAATTCGATAGAATTCTTTCAAAAAAATATTCCATCATACCATTTTTCCCCATTACATCTCTTGGTAGGGCCATACCATATTATTACAATACCGTGGTTTTTGTAGCATAAATCATCTCCTGGTATTCGTTAATCGAAAACCGCTTCTTGATCCCTTCTTGTATTCCTTTAGAGCTTCTTTCTGATGGTATGACATTCATATTTGTTTCTTGTTTGAAACACAAGAAATATTCCAATTGCATAACTTCCAGTTGTCAGTTCTCATATCACCTCGATGAGAGATGGTAATGCCTTCAGATGGCTCTTGCAGAAAATTCAAGATGGTATGTGTCCTGTTGTAATCATGTGTAGTTGGTGTCAAGATCAGTCAATTCAGGCACCAAAGAGGTTAGTAATTCTCGACCTTTAGTGCTCACCGTTGACAGTGATGTCATGATCAATATGGGTCTCAAATAAATATGGACCGTTGACGCTGCTAACCTAAAGTCTAGAGTCCGACCGAACGTTCGGGAACGGGTTCGGTGTACGGTAAAAAGTGACGTTCGGCCGAAGTTCGGTGTTCGGCAAAATTTTGACTTTACTATTTTGTCATTATAATACAAAAACAATGAATTTTGAGTACTAGCGTACAAACTACATATACTTAATCTGGGTTTTAGAGTTCTTCCTAAGTGAACTATAAAACCCGATCTTTATATTTTTCTCAAAAAAAGAAGCACAAAGCATTTATTTTCTAAATAACTAAAAAGTACAAATTTTTTCTTTATTTCTTAATACTACTTTTTAAAAGTACATATATTTTTCTTAAATGTTATGAATTCGTTATTTTTTGTTTTTATCAATAAATTCCAAAAATGTATTTCTGATTTAATATTTAATAACAAAAAGTTCGGGTTCGCCGAACTTCAAAATTGGCCGAAGTTCGGGTTCGGTGTTCGGTACCGAACGAAATTTTGAGTTCGGTCGGACTCTACTAAAGTCTCTACCAAGCAATGATTTTTTCTTGAGGCCATAGCTCGACCAGCTTCTTCAAATGCGGATTCCTACGTCGTTTTCGTTAACAGTTCGTTTACACTGAGGAAGATTTAATCAGCCTTCTGGAAGTCAAAACTAATTCCTGATTATAAGGACTACAAAAAAGCCTTTAGACCACAGCGAATCTGTCCCCTTTGGGTTATAGAGCAAAATGATATGTCTGCGAACGAGTCTTCCAAATTACATTTCCCCCTTTTGTTATAAATTTCACCAGAGATTTCTCTTACAGTAGCATTGTTTTCCGTTAGTAGTTGAAATAAATTTCAAGCTCCATTTTGGTAGAAAACAAAAGACTTAAGACACAAACTTTTTTCTATACTAATGTTGAAGAACGCAAACGTAAAACCTGAAAAACTATTTGATCAAATATAAAACCCTTTGAGACTCCCTGTTCATTGTAAATCTAAATAAAGCTCTTCTACTATGGTGTCACTAATAACAAACACACCATTTGGTAACTCTGGCATTTGATGTTAATGATGATGTGATGTCACAATACAATTGGTTCCCACAATTATTTGCTTTGTATGCTCAAATTTTGTAGACCATTTGTGAATGCTTTGCTTAGGCTAATATGATAGCATTGTTGTTATATTTATTATCTGTGTTATTTGTTCTGTTTAGTTTTTAGTTCGGTTTAGTTTTCAGTTGCTATTTCTTGTTGTTGTTGTTGTAGTTGTTGTAATTTAAATAAGCTTTAGTTATTAGTACTTATATGGAAATTAAATATTTATTTCCATATATTGTTGTTACAATACTATTATGCTGCTCAAACCAAATTCAATACTCTGGCATTGTTTGTGAGTGATTTCAATACACAATAAATACAATTTTTTTTTATTTTCTTTGGAAATCTAAGGCTGTTAAATATAGTTTATATTCCATTCCACATTTTTTTCTATTATTTTTTTATTTTTTTTTGAATACTATTTACAGTAGTTAAGTAGTTTAAGTAAAGGCGGTATTTAATTTTATTATTTTAATCTACTGCTACTGTTCAATTCTTTTTCGTGGAAGTATTTATTTTTTGGTCATTTAAAACTGAGTAAATAAACCATTAAATGAGATTCTTTTTTTTTTTGTTTGTTCCAAAAAGTGAATGTTGGACAGTAGCAATTCAATGATTTATGTGAAAACGTCAACAAATTCTTTCTTTCTGTCTTCTTTTGAGTCCAGAAAAAAAATATGTGACAAATGTATTGTATTTGAATGTAAAACGATTTCAGAGAAATGTTTAGGAGTAAGTGTCATGTAAATGATTTCAAATGAATGCTTTAGAAACCTATTTAACGAAACTTTATTTGTTTAATAAAAAAAAAAATAAAAATTCTGAACAAA
Source organism: Sarcophaga rosellei (assembly GCA_930367235.1). NCBI lineage: Eukaryota > Metazoa > Arthropoda > Insecta > Diptera > Sarcophagidae > Sarcophaga > Sarcophaga rosellei. The sequence continues at coordinate 3,371,885 of OV884020.1, read as the reverse complement.
TCCAATAAGATAGATGGCTTGAGTAATCTGTATCCCTCATGATTTAAAGAGCAATTGTATGACGATTTGTGGCATTATAAAGACAAGTTTTTTTTTCCTTTTTTACTAAAAAAAAGAAGTCTCTTTTAGAATTTTGTGATTATGTACTTGATTCATTACTGTTTGAACGCGTGTCAAATATTAATACTTTACAGCTCGTTATTGGATACCACAACCATTTAAGAGTGGATAGCTGCCTAACTTCTCACACCACGTATCGGTGGCGGCGTCATCGGTTGAAATTTCTTGAAAACGACGTAGGCTAGGTCATCACTGTCTACGGCGATCACTTTAGGCCAATGATTACTAACCTCTTTTGACTTGGTAGGATAATCTGGAAACCAACGATATGTGGTGAGAATATAACAGCTATATGTACGTGCCACACGCCTATGTCCACATTGGATATTCTGCAAGACGTGCTTGAGGGCATGGTAATTTCACATAGAGGTGATATAAAATGACCGTGCTTTTAGGCTTTTTCTTGTGGGTTGTTTTAAAATCGCAGTTGACATAAACCACTACGATCCTTAAAGCCAATATAACCCATGCCATAGGTCACATTTATCACGGTTTATGAGCCAGTGTCATGAAAAATTGATTATTTCGTATTCGTTTCACATTTCATGATCCAATCCTTCTCAATCTTTGCTTTTGTTTCCCTGATGCTTTAGTAATTATTTGACCAGAGGGAGGTCCATTTCTAACATTCAAATTATTTGCACGGAAACAAGCATATGTTGGCAATGATGACGAATAAACTTTCCCACAATAATGTCACTTTAACAATTAATATTACTGGAGAGATTATTTCTTAAATCATGACTTTTAAACTCCACACAGTAATCAGATCTCAAGGTCCATTAACTAAGCCAAATAAAATATGTTAATGACGTATGAACTTATAATTTTGAAAAGAAACTCTAGTAAACTGAATTTTTATTTAATTTTACTCACATAAAGGACAGGCTAATGAGTTTAATTATTAAGAAAGAAAAAACAAAAAAAAAGACAACATTTCCAATGTTATGGTTAATTCGATTATAAAAATTGATAAACAAAAGAGGCTTCAAATTTTACCGGTTGCCATAATTTTAATCATTTCAAATCATTAACATTCTTTTATTTTATTTTCTACCAACGTTTTTTTACTTTTATTTTGTTTTCATTAAAACTCATTTAAAATGGAAAGAAAAAAAATTCCGATGACTTTTCTTAAATCAAGCTACCGATTTTCATAAAAAAATTTTAATTTCTTCTGTCTTCTATTAAAAAAAAAAACGCATCTTGAATGAAGCGTTGATTGTCTTTATAGGCATGCCATCATCATCATGGCTTGAAAATTCAAACTGTTAATGGTTTTTAATAAACAAGTTGATTTCATATTTTACGCTCATTTTCAATTTTATAATCAGATTAAAATCTTTATTTCATTTCTAATGAAAGAAAATCTTTTTAAAAGAAATTTACATTTCCAAAGATAACAGAAGCTTAATATGGAATAATAAAATAGTTTTCCATAAAAAAAAAACAAAAAAAAAAAAACTGAATAAAAACAAGACTATTTGGTTCGGAATCTGTTGTTTTGTTTTTTTCTTCTTCTCTCTCCTTTATTAACGTTTTCTCTATACAAACTGGGTTATATTTAACGATTTGTTATGCTTGATTTAATTGAGTTTCTAGCGCAGTTCACCACACAAACAAACGTGTGATGTTTTTGGGGAGAATTAAATTCAAACCATACACCACGCACAACGTACCATGCACTTGCTGCTGCTGATATAGGCCCAGATTAATAGCATCAGATCACTTTAAAAGTCAGGCCGACAAAATAATTTTCCTTTCATAATCGTTAATAAATTGGTGTTAGATTTTATTAAACGTAACTGATCAGTAACAAATTATTTTAATTTTCTTTCATTTTTTAAATCTCTTTTAAAAATTTCCAAAAAGTTTCATATATATAGCTGTCAAACAAAAGACTTAAGACACGAACATGGCAGGTTAATAGAAAAGTTGAATCTGTCGGTTTTCGGATAAAATAATTATTATTGGAATTATAATCGAATAATTCCAGATTTTTGGAAATTTTTTTTGTCAAAATTTATTACAAACAATTGTTCATAGGCTACTAAGACCATAGACATGGATACAGATTATAATTAACATACTCATCCGTTACTACAGAGTAAGAAGGGATTCTCTTGTCACGAATACTGGCCATTGCTTTGAGCGTATTCTCGTCAAAAACCTATCATGAACCTAAAAGGCTCTTTCCACAGTTTCAAGATAATTCAATCCTGAGTTACATGATTCTAAAATTCTGCAATGTCACCTATTCCATCAAGAAGAGTTCACACGTCGTCTTATCATCGAATTCATCAGCACGAAAAATGTTCCAAAATAGGTCAAACAGCTTCTTGTCTAGCCAGCCTATCTGCAGCGTTTTTACCGCTCATTACAATGCCCTAAAATCCAAGACCGTAGTACGAAGTCATCGCAAGGTCTTTCGTGCGTGCATACTGCAATCAATCCCTTGTTATTGTCGTGAAGAGGTACCCTAGTACTGTGCTCATGCGATCCTATCTATTGTACTCCACTGGAAAAAGTACTTTAAGGGAGATCCAACCGCTTTTTCTCTGGCCAGCTTATCTGGAGCGTCATTACCATGCTCGTTACAATGCCCAGGAACCCAAGACTGTAGCACGGTAAGGTCTTTCGTGCAACCTGGAACCAATCCCTTATTATTATCGTGAAGAGTTGCTTTAGTACTGTGACCACATGATCCGATCTATTGTACTCCTCTGCTCTATTGGGTATTCCATAATGCTTCCTCTAAACTGTTTGTTGTCATCATGTTGAGCACTTAATACGGAAACAAATGTGTGATGGTTTAATGCCTCACAGATTCCAAAAATGTAATCCGATGATTCATTCTCATTGTCACAGAGTCTACATGTTGGGCTTGTGTTGACTTTCATTGTACTACAGTGCTTTGTCAAAAGACCGGTTAGCAGCCTCACGTTATTCCTGGATAATCTGATGCATGACTCAGATCTTCTGTTCCTATGATTTCCATTAAGTTGATGGCTATTTTAAAGGGGGTGAGTTTGGAGTGCAGATAACCTCATGCAAGGGAACAGTCCATTGACATCTCTAGACTATATTTTGTGTATTCTCCTGCAAACGGGGATGAGACATCAATATTTTCACCACTGGTAATATATCGAATGGAATCCAGGAGGGAGCATGATAAAATAAAAGTCCATGGATGAACCTCATATTGCGTAGTGATGAACAAAACATATGAAATAATCTTCATACAATAAGAGTGGTTATTTTTCATTTTAATTTCCAAAACCAAAATGATTACAAATTAACTTCCCTAAGCCCTTACAAAATGTGTATTATTTCGACTGTCATGTCAAATGTTGAATCAAAGTCTTTTGACATTTTTTAAAGGACTCTTTGGCTGTTGATTATAAAGCAACCTTTAAGGCTTTAAGTATACAAAATCTGTCAATTATTTTTGGTTTTTTTGAATAGGAAAACAAAAAAGTTTTTACCAATTTCTTTCCAAATATTGCCTATTAATAGTATTTCCAGTTTAAATCAAATAAATGTATGGCCATAACTGTTAACTAAAGTTCAAAGAGTAGGGGATACAACAAAAATACCAAAAAAACGAAAAAGAAGGAAAGAAAAAAAATTAAATTGGAAAATGGGAATAGGAAAACCTTATAGACAATACATATAACAAAACTTGAGGCTTTAATTTTTAAACTCAACCTCTGACAACGCAAAGAAGGAAAAGAAGGAAAAAAAAACATTACAAAATATGACAATATGAAATGTTGGCAACAAAATAGATGTGATGTGATATAAAACGAGATGCCATACGATAATGCGTTTGGACAGCAACCACCGCAATAAGAGAGAAATAATATAATAACAAGAAAAAGAAGAAGAAGACGAAGAAGAAAAAAAAACTACTTAACAAAATTGACCTTAAAACTATAGAAACATTTGGCATAAACTCCAGTATAGAACAGCATTACATTTCTACTTCTTTTAAGTTTCGTTCAGTAAGAAACCAACAACAACAACAAATATTGTATTTGAGAAGATTAAACTTTATGTTGTTCATTCAATGGTTTTAGTTTTTTCGGTTTGGTTTGGTTTGGTTTGGTACGTCGCAAGGCAATAAGCAACAGCAGCATCCTTTTACGAAAAATTGTATTGAGCTTTTATAAAACGATGATGACGATTCTTTGGATGATGATGACGATATTGGTTTGGTGGTGTTCTTGGCCAATCGCTAGTATACGAGAGCCACACCTGTTTCATGTTTTTGGTTTCAGTTTTTTCTTTTTGTTTTGTTTTTGTTTTTTTTGGTTACAATGGTGGCTTTTACTTAAAACGACATGAATGTCTACGCAGTTGTATTACAGCAAATAGTTGCTATTGCTGTTGTTGTTGTTGTTATTCTTAGTGGTTATCCATAGAAGAAACCAAATTGCCTTTAAACCTATGAGAAAATGTTCTAGAGGTTAATGTTTCTGTTTTTTATTTCGTTTTTTTTTGGCTAAAATAGTATTGGCCAAAAAAAAAAAACATATACAAACTATGGTAAAAATAACGCATTTCTCGCCTTGTGATAATGATGAGGAAATTTCAGTCGGAGTCAAAAAAAAAGAAAACCGTTAGAAAAACACCAACATTTACACTTGGTTTGTTATGGAGCAGTACGAGATACGTTAGTTAGCCCAGCTTCAAAATACTAAAAAAAAAATTAAAAAAAAACATCACATACGTTTACACTTTTTTAATGATTAACACCGAAAACACTTTTTCCTAATCAGTGGACATTTTTTCTTACTCTTCAGTTATACATGTAGAATTGCAAAAAGAAAAAAAAATTTTTAAAAAAATATTGTAGTGGAGGAGAAAAAATTGCTGAGATTTTTATGTTCCTGGGAATTATTTTCCTCTTTTTTTTTGTTTGTTTACTTGTTTTTAACAAATTTTTATAATTAACCACAACAATAAATCCATAATAGAAAATATAATTGAAAGCTGCAAATAACGTGCAAAATTTAATGGAATATTTAAATTGTGGTCTCCATTAGTTATTTAGTTGAGTAGAGGGAGTTCGAGGGGAGTTATTAAAATTTTAAATTTATTTAACATTGATAAGCTCATTGGAAGTAAAAGATATTACAAAAAAAAAGTATTCGAGAGATCATAAAAGCTGGGGACCGCTATGGAGCAGAAGCTAATCTGAGTTAAGAAAGTCACACTGACCTTACCGTCTTGTAAAAAAGAATATTAAGTGCAGGAATAAAAAGCGACCTACGTAAATCATATAAGAATATAACATACCTTGAATATGGGGACCAACTATTGAAAAGGATGGTGAAGATGTTACATGGGTGACAGCAATCAAAAAAATTTAAATTAAAAATTTAATGCTACAGTTGCACCGCATTCGTCTTCGGTACTCGGATACGAAGTTCGTTATAGGACTACGTCATCTTGTCTTTCGATTTAAACTAGTCAACGATCACATTGCCTCAAACAGTTTAAAGGCCAATTCCTGCAGCAATTCACTTATTTTGCTTACGTCCTGATGGAAGCAAAAGGTGACAGGACTAGAGACATCTGTTAGGTTGCATAATCCAGAGACTTTTCCAGTTTACTCCAACGCTTTTGATCTTAACATATGTACATACGTCACGCCTTTTTCTTTTTTTGTGTCCCAGCCTTCTCTAGTCATTTACCGAATGCTTTTTGGTGCTTTTGCTTTTTATTCAAAAAATCCAAAAAAGATGTGTGATATTTTGTGTAATTGTAGCTCTGTTTAGTGGTGTTCTAAAGTGTTTTGATGTCACTGCGTCTGATGCTGTTGTATTATAACACCCAGGGGATGTAAGCATAAAAACGCGTTTCTTTTCTAAGTCTTTCGTTTTGTTTCTTCGCTTTTCCCAAAATAGTTGAAGCGTAAACTTGCGATGTTTTTTTCTTGTGTGCTGCCTTTTGAAGTCTTGTAAATGTTTAACACAAACAATCTACACAATCTCGAAACAAGCATCTCTTAAAGCCTAATAAAAGCGACAAGTTTTCCAAAAAAAAACAAAGAAAAAAATAAGGAAGAAATATTAAAACGAATTGGAGAAGACTGCAGCAAACAGTTGGCCAAAAAAAGAAGAGGAAAACATTTAAAACGATTTGACAGTTTGCAACATGTTCTCAGCTGTTGAAACAAACTTCTGTTGAGACTGCTTACGAGGGTTTTCCAAGAGAAATGCTATGTGGCAAATGTGTTTGTGTTGTTACAACATCTAATAATAATGTTGACGATGAAAAAATTTTTTTTTTAAATGAAAAAAATTAAATTCCTTTATACCATGAGTTTATAGATCACTTTCCATTTTTTTTATTTCAACAATCTTTTTCAATATCTTAATTTCAATCAAGTGCTTTGTTTTGTTTTTGTTCATTGAAATCCAATCAATATATTCATTCATGGCTTTTGTGTATGAAAACCTTCTCAACGAAATATCACTTTATAAGTATCACTTGACCACTGTCTAAAAAATCTCAAGAAACTTCTTGTGAACTTCTTTAAAACATTTCCAAACCTATAATTAAATACTTGACTCTATCGATATACATATGATATGTATTGATGGCAACCCATAGCTCTACTTCATATTAGCTTCTTAAGCTGATATCTCCATATAAACCAGCGTAGTTGTTTTTTTTTTCTCTCTCTCTCTCTCTTCAAAAAAAATCATTATCATTTCAAATCATTTAACAATTCAAGTATGTACTCCACCATGTGTTATTGTTAAAAGCCAAGTTTCATTGTCTTTTCCTAAGCAAAATATGTTAGTTTTTCTATTGCTATTGATAAAATGATCTTTTGAAGATCGTGTCAACATCATCAATATTATACGAGTATATACTTTATAGTCATAATCATTGATATTATCATTACATTACATTGAAGACCCATATCATCATTTAATGTCTTTTTATTTTATCTGAAAACAATTGCTGAATTGCGACAAGAAGACAACGAACACATGAAACTGGGGAATGATAGCCTACATACAGTTCTGGAAAGATTCAAAATTATAAAATTAAAATGTTAGTCTACTGGGACTTGATGTAATCCCTAAATACATATCGTTAGTATAATTCGCAAAGACGCTAAGTCCACTTTTTTCCAAAATTGATATTTTAATGCAAAACGGTAACAATGCACAAAATATATATTTTACAACAAACAAAATGTTATTACGTAGTTTCAAGTTGTTGTAATTTTGTGGTTTGCAAAAACGCTAAGTCCACAAAACTACGAAAAATTTTAAAAGCACATGCTAACTCCACGAATATTAATTTGTTCAATTGAATTTGGCGTTTTCTGGTCTATTTTTTCTAAAGGCGTGAAAAGTGGAGATCTAAAAAGAAAACATAAATACTAAGCGTCTTTTCAAAAACGGTCTAAGTTCCGAAGATTTCGCAAGCTTCGGGCTTACTTTATAGAAAGAAAAGTTCTTTGTGGAAACATACATAACATACATAATTGGCCATTACAATCCTTCAGTCAGGATTACGGCCTAGCTTCTCAACACCACTCATGTTGTGTGCGTTAATTTTATACATGAGTGGCGGGACCTACAGTTTAAAGTCGACTCCGAACGACAGATTTTTTGAGAAGCTTTTCATGGCAATTTTTTTACTCTCAGAGTTTTTGCCAGAAATCTGCTGAGAGGAAGTCGCCGAAAAAATATTTTCGTTTTGATGTCTGACCTGGGATCTATTAAGCCATTAAGTCTAATAAGTCTAATAAGCCAACACACTACCTTTTCTTCTTCTTTGTATAAACGATAATCCCAAAAAATCTTTTATAGCGATGGATTGTAAAAAATAGAAATTGTGGTATGAGCAATGCCCTGTTAAATGTGGCTGTCACACATGGCATTGATATTGAGCAAAAAATTCTGGAAATTGGTCATACACAAATGGAGGCGGATAGCGTTCATTCCACTATAGAAAGAGCTTTGAAACAAACAGTAATTAACATACCTTCAGAATACATAGATGTTTGTAAAAATGCTCGAAAAAACCCTAGACCCTATGATGTTATGTATTTAGATCATAAATTTTTCAAAAGATTTGATAACGTTCAATTTCTTAAGAGTATCAGACCTTGGGCGTAATAAAGGTGATAGTAAAGTTACAGATATTAGAGCATTAAAGTACACCCCAAGCAAAGCAATATATTTTAAAATTCGGTTTTCTGATGTATGGAAAATATTACCGCAGAAAATTTATGATAAAATTGATCCTATAGACTTTGAAAATTTGCAGCAACTTTATCAAGAAAGTAGAAAAATTACTATAAGACAGAGAAAGGGACTTAACACATTTGCGAATTAGACTAACGATATGTAATCAGATTATTTCAATTTGCTTTCGTAAGAGGCCTATTTATTGATTAAACTAGGGTTATTGAGCTGAGCTGGTCTGCTGTTTCCATTAAAAATTTCTGAATTGACACGAGACCATCGGACTCAGTCATTGTTGAAAATGAAATGATCTTCCCAGTATTCCCCTCTCTCTTTACTTGTAGACAAGCAATTGCTAAAGTATACGGACTTAAGGTTTTCACCATATCCTGCCTTTATAAGGCAAACATTAAACTGCTTGAAATGCTTTTCGATACTCCCGTCTGGTACGTTGCAGTTGTAGCATAGTGTAACTACAATATCCTAGGCGACGTGAGAATGGATCTATCGTCCATACTACTAGTATCCTCAGGAAGAAATTCCCGAAGAGAATCTACGCCATGTTAAATTGGCTTTCTACTGAGCTTCTCTTAGAGCTTAAGATATCTAACTCTTGTGTGAACTGCTATCATAAGCCTCTCGGGGAACATGTTAGGGTCACAGACAACCTTCTTTAATTATACTAAAGGGCCTTAGTCAGGATTACAACCTAGCTTTTCACACCACCCATGTTTTCTGTTGATTTTATACAAGAGTGGTGGGACTTGTACTTAAAAACCTACTCCGAACAACAGATTTTTGAGTATTTTAGTCTTTATGAGTGTTCTTCACTAGAAGACTGGTGAAAGGAATTCGCCAAAGAAATGTCTTTCCATGTTTCGTTTTGATGTCAAGATGGCTGAGCTGTGGCTTGAACCACGATCTCATGTCTAATAAGCCAATACACTACCTATGAGACTACAGTAGCTTCAATAGCAATATCAATACAGCAGCGATAGTACAGCGCCTCAAGTAGTTAGAATAACAACCGTTTCTTTATTTTTTCTTCTAAAATGAGTCACAGCCGTTAGGCTTAGTGTAGGGTATCCTTGATTTACAAAAACCTACAAACTATTTGAGATGGTTGGTCATTGGAGAAGAAGTAGAAAGAAAGAAAAAAATTACAATTATTTTGATTTTTTAATGTTATTGTTTTTGTAGTTGTTGTTGTTGTTGTTACTGTTGTTTTATTTGCTTGGCTCTGGTATTCAGCGAGACTTGTTGGTTTATTAGGCATACCAAACATGCCATAACCATATGGAATCGGCACTAAAGAATATGCTTCATGTTAAATACTCCAAAGCCATATTTAGGAGACAGCAATTTTTGTTGATATTTTGGGCAATGGCTGATGTAGCTGATGATGTTCATGTTGATGGTAGCTATAGTGGTGGTGGCGATGGCTGCTGATATTGATAATGATTGCGCAGATACAGCAAAAAATATTTTTTTGTTTCATTGCTTTCTGGGTTTAGCCAGGCAGGCAGGCAGGCACTATTGTGGCAGCAGCAGTTATATCTTGTCTAGGTAGTCATTTGAAATCTTTCAGTTTTTGCCAATTTTTGTGATTTTTATTTTTACTGATCATATGTTTGCGTTTTATAAACATTTGTAATCATTTTTATGAAAGAAAAGTAACCAAAATGTATGTATGTGGCTTGCCATGTTATTTTAACAACGAGTTTAACTTTAAGTGAAATCACTTCTTGTTGTATTTGTTGTTGTTGTTGTTATCGTTTTACTGTATTTGCCTCGTTTGTTTGACTGCTATTTTGATGTTTGTCTCCTCTTGTGTTGTCTTTTTGAAAATGATAACGTTTTGGGCTATGAGGTGGTAACTTTCTAAAACATTAAAAATTCGTTTTGATTGTTAAATAAACGTAAAAGGGTTCAAAAAGTCAATATGTCAGCAAATAATATGCTAAAATGATATGCTATGGCTGGCTGTCTGCCACTCTGTCTCCTTAGAGATAAAAACTAATGGCAATTATTGTTAACAGAAAAAAAAGAAAGAGGGGAGGGCATATTTTACTTTTACTAATTTGACAAGGTTAAGTCTCTCTCTTTGAATCACTTTACTAACCCAGACTTCTTTAATTGCCCCGCCACCCATGCAAAAAAAAACATAAATTAATAAATAAAACCAAAGAAAAAGAACAAGAGAACAAATAGCAATCACTTGCTTTAATTGATTCTAGACCACCTTAATTAGTTTTGCTAACACACAAAAACGTTAGTGTCACTTTGACAAAAAAGTTTGCGTGTTAAGCTTAAAGCACTCGTTTTTTATGGCAAAATAAACGACATTCAAGAGACTCAAGTTTTAGTTGCAGCAGGGGGTGGTTGTTAAAGGGTGGTGAAGAGTAAATAGTTTATGAACCTTTCTGTGCTGAAATAACTTGGCAACAAAAGGAAAGAAAACATTTCATTGTAGAAATAAAAACTTAAGGTAATGAAAAGAAAATGACAATCAAAGTTGAAATGTGAAGCTGTGATACCCTATAATGCAAGACAGTTTTGGAATTGAGAATAAAGGATGTCAAAATCTCAGGAAGGCAAGAAGTCAATATAAGGTCCACAACTTAGAAAAAGATAGAAGGGAGTATTATAGTGCTCATCAATAACTACAATTCACACATTCAGTCACATATTCATCCACACGATTCATATAGAATTAAACTAATACATACATACATACATAATTGGTCATTACAATCCTTTAGTCAGGATTACGACCTAGTTTCTCATGCCACTTATGTTGTGTGTGTTAATTTTTATACATGTGTGGCGAGGTTTACAGTTTAAAGTCGTCTTCCAACGACAGATTTTTGAAAAACCATTCATGACAATTTTATTTACTCAGATTTTTTGCCAGAATCTGCTGAGAGGCAGTTATTTCATTTTATTAGAGATGTCCGACCTGGTGTCTGAACTGTGGCTTCACTTCTAATAAGCCAACGCACCACCTACAACACTACGGCGGCTACAATAAACCTATATTGCCATCAAATCAAGCAATAGAAAGTAAAATTTGACTCTCTCAAAACGATTAAATATTTGAAATTTTCAATACATTTTTAAGAATACCCCACTCACCCCCTTCACAAAATTATTCGAAGCAGTTAAGATTGCCAATAACTTGCATCATCATCATGTGGTTGTGTATGATACCCATACAGTGGTTTCCTAATCTTTGCATTTATTTACCCTGCAGCCAAACGCCTTAATTGTGTTTAATTACTTATCCATTGGCCATAATTTCGTAAAGCAAAACCTACAACAACAACTATAATAACATTGTACCAACAACAACAACAACAAACAACTGAAATCTAATTATTTTATAACTTTGCTTTTATTTTTTTGCTTTTGTTTTTGCTCATACAAGATCATCTACTAAAAAGCAATATTTCCCACAGTCCAATGCCAGTCCCAATGAAGAGTAACAATATGTATAAACGAACGTACATACCATGCATACATATGTATGTTGTGTAGGCGTCTTGATATTGTCAGTCAAGAGGTCATAATATATGGCAACTACAACAACGGCAACCTTACAACAAACGATTTGATTTGATTTTATTTTTTTGTGCTTAAACTTATAAAAATTAAACTTCACATCATTTTTTTTTTTCTTTTTTTTCTCTTAATTTTTATAGCAGATACTATAAAAACCAGAATAATACCAACCACTTGATTAGGAGAGCAATAGAGTTTCTTTTTTTTTTTTTGTTTTCTTTTCCTTTTATAAACTTATTTTGGGCCAGTTTTTTAAAGCCAAAAAAAACGTATTAACTTAATGAAATGTTTATGGCATTTCGCTTTTATATGAAATTAATAAAAGAATAAGAAAATAAAATCAACATTAAAACTGAACATTTGGCAAAAATATGTACTCGTTTTAGATGGTTTTCTGAAAAATTCCTTTTAAAAGCAGTTTACATACCACAAATTCATTGTTACCATTACATTTAATGTCTTTTGAATAGGGAAGTGAAAATACTTATTTAAGAAAAAAAATATTTAATTCCTGCGAATACCACTCAGCTCAGCTTCACTCAAAATCTGTCGTTCTCGGAATCGACTGTAGTGTTCGCAACTCATTTATAAAATTAACCTCCACAACATAGGTGATGTGAGAAGCTAGATTGCAATCTAGGCTAAAGGACTGTAATGACCATTGAAGTAATTAAGGCAGAGGCTTAAGACACATCGAAAGTATTTTAAAGGATTTGTCTCAATTCATCTCGAACATTTTCATTTTCTGAGCTAGAAATGGATGGAATTCCGTCCTATGAGTTCAAACCTTTGCTTCTGTTGCTTTTTTTTCCTTTCATATATTTTTTATTGAATCTTTCCTTTCGGAATTTACAATAAGTATTCAAATCTTAACCTAAAATAATACAAAAATAAAAGTTATTATTGCCACTGCAACGTATGTACAACTAAAAGTACTCATCAGAAGTAAATTTATCTTATTAGATCATTTGTTTGAACTCTCTTGAGACGTCTGTGACCCTCGAATATACAAGTAAGTCTCTTAAAAGACGCTTGGGATGTTCTGTAATCCTAGAGACGTAGTTGCTATTTTTATTTCCTCTCGAACTAGGGACACCTTCAGATCTTTGTGGGTGTTACTGTTGCTCATATACCAGTTATTATACTAAGAAGTCTAGATTGCCGCCATTGGGTGGTGAGGCTGTTCCCCACAGTTGGATACCATAAAGCCAAATAGGTTTCAATACTGATTTATACAAAAGCAGTTTTAGTTCTAAGTCTAGGGTTGACTTAGCTCCAATAAGCCAGTAAAGCTGTGCTGTTCTGAGTTTCATCTGAGTAATCTTGGCAGCTATATGGTGAGCCCATGTAAGGCGACGGTCGAGATGGATGCTCAGATATCTTACACTATTATGTTGTGGTACTGTCACACCATTAATCTTGATGGGCGGGCAATTTCCCTTTCTCAGTGTAAACGTAATGTTCACGCACTTGGAAACGTTGACTTTTATCTTCCATTTTAGCATCCAATTTTGCAATTCACTAACGTGATATTGAAGTCTTTGTGACGCCACTGTAGAATCTCTATGAATACTTTAAAGCGCCGTATCATCCGCAAAAGCAGACGTGTATGTCACTACACTTGTAGGCATATCTGCAGTGAACAATAAGTATAGGAACGATAAGTATTTTATTTATTTTTTTTTTCGACCTTATTCCTGCTTTGGACTAATGTTGTCTGCACCTGATGCGTACCCTTTTCAGGGCTTTTATAACAGTTAAAGCATGAAAGCCCTGTATAGGATTTACGGAATACTACATTGGCAACATATCGCTCCATATTGCCAATTAAGGTTTGCGTATTATACCCGGTCTTTCAACCGGGACTTTCAATCTTTGACAATGTATAAAAACTTGTGCCAGTACAACCATGGACAGCAATGTAATCGTTTAATGGGCTCTGAAGCAGTTGATAATGGATTTTAATTTTCATCAAAGAAAAAAACTGTTCAAACGCTGTGCCATCATAGAGCTCACAATAGTCTCTACGAATTCCTTTTTAGAGGTAGACCGTCAAACGCTATGCCATCATAGAGCTCATATGTACTACAATAGTCTCTACGAATTCCTTTATAGAGGTAGACCGCCATGTATTACTTTAATTCTACCAAGATTTTTGCTGTGTTATAGGGTGTCAGCCATGACTGTTCTTTTCTTTAATTTGTTTTTACATTACAGTGTGTGGATAATAGTTCTAACAGTTTAACAGCTCATTGGCCTTTGAGGTGAATATCCATTTCCTAATTCTTCTTAAAAGCAAATAAACTCGAATAAAACGCCAAAGAGCATTGACACAGTTTAAAATAAATCAAAAAAAAGTGAATAAATTATGAACTTAAAAAAGGATATTTAACATATTTAAAGGCACCCCGCCCGTCACTGTTTAGAAATATAATGTATGCGTGTGCAGTGCCATTAAAAGTAATATTGAAACGGAAATATGTATGTGCTCTACGTCAGACAATGTAAAGAGAGCAAGGACTTGAAGTGAAAAAAATAAAATAAAAAAACTTTTGGCAGACATTAGCAATACATTGTGGGAGCAACAGTAAAAGGTTTTCAAAAGGACATTAAGAATTCAGCTCAGCGCTGTACAATTCAAGCTTTTGTTTAAAGGCTTTACTTTCTTTTTAACAACAAGTGTTAACAAAAGGAAAAAGCTTTTTCTAGGAAAACAGTGAAACACAAAAAAAAAATTTGTTTTAAACAACATATGTTTCCTAGACTTGGTTTTTTTCTTTTGTTTCTTTTGAAAAGTTTGCCTAATTGTTTGTTATTGGTTGCCAAGGACAACCATTGGCATACGAAAAATGCCAATACACAACGATATTAAAATATTATGCAGCCCGCTACTGAAAATTTCCCAGTAAAAGAACAGAACAGAACAGTCAACATTTTTCTGGTGTTAAGGAAACTAGAAACAACAAAAAAAATAAAAAAAATATCATTTTATTTAAAGGAATTTGTTTTTTGTTTGTTTTACTATTCGTTTTCTGCAGTGGCATTCACATATATGTGGTGGCCTCAACTTAATTTTCATTCAGTCTGGTTTAAGACTTTAACGAAAGTAAAGTTATTTCCCCGGTGCTTTAGTGTTGTGTGTGTGTGTTTTATGGTAAAAGAAAAATGTTGCATGAATTTATTGACCTTACGAGGCAATGAACTTTTAATTGTACCAACCAAACACAACATACATAATCAAATAAACGAGTGACGATAAAGTTTGACCGGCATACGAAACTTTTTTTTATATTTGTTGTGTTGTGTGTGTCATCATTTAAGTTATGATTACTGGAGCTGAAGGCCGCCAAAGTCATTCATTATTGGATTTAAAGAAACAACAATGGGCTAAAGAAAAAGGTGGGTAAGAAAGGTGATGTGTAAAGTGAAGTGTGAAAAGTGTAAAAAAAAACAATTGGTTTTAGTGAAGTGTTCGAACTTTTTTCGGAATTTATTGCAAAAGCGAGGTAATATGTGCTCTATTTTGTTATTAAAAAAAAATTAAAAATTGTTAGAATCGGAAGAAGTGTGATGAGAATTCAAGAACCTGCACAAACCTTCAGATCCCATTGGAATTTATGGTTATCACCATGAAAATTAAATGTGGCTGCACAGTAACGAAATATTCCCTGAGGATATACTAATGTACTCATACAGCCAGGCTGGTGATAAAGAATATTCAAACGCCTTATTGGAATCCACCCTTAACCACGGAAAACATTTTTACACTGGCTTACAGGGTAGAAGAGAGTCCAAGAGAATTGAAATTCATTATGTAGTCACTGTCCTTACAGGACATTGTCTATTAGGAAAGCAAAACCAACAAAAAGGCGCTCTCTCGCGTGACTTCCGCTGGAGTTATTGCTCGGAGGAAAAACCTATCTGACACTTACGTGTCACTGCTCCGCAGTCACTTAACGAAACGGTAAAATACTGACAGTACTAATCTTCAATGGAATTCTTTGTTCTTGAGTTCCTGTATCTTTTCTAAAGAGCAGCATATGAGCAGCATAAAGTCACACTTCACCGATTTTTAGCCTTTATGGCTATAAAACCTTAATAAAAAAAATAATTTTCTTTACTTTTAGAGGAAATTGCCAAATTGGATGAAATGTTTTCATCCTCAATGCAATCATCATCTTCCACACATCATCACCAGAAAATTAAACGCACTTCCATACGCACTTACTACTCCAATCTGGACTTGAGCCAGACCACACAACGTAACTCACGACAACATTTATATCAACAACAACGGCAGCAACAACAACAACAACCACCTCCCTATAACGAAACAATGCAACCCATTGTACCACATAACAAGCTACACAGAAATCAACTTCAACAATCCCAGCCCGCGTTAGTGGATAGGAATCTTGTGAAGAGGAGACAAAGCTACGATTATTCCAACAATTATGTAGAAATGGATGATGAGGATTTCCTAGATGATATGGGCAATGAAGCAGATTTTGAGGATTTAAATGATAACCAACAGTCCTATGCTATGACAAGACGAAATAGTATGCATCCGAATAGAGCCCCTTTGCTGAATCATCGCCATAATACCACCAGCATGATGTCACAACAACCGGGTCAACGTAAGCATTCTTACGTTGAACTTATGCCGAATGCTATGCAAACTGCTAAGGCACGTATACAAAATCATGTGGGCTATACACAACGTATACGTAGTCCTAGTTTGCCTGTTATACGTCACCGTGGAGATTATTTTAATTATAATCAACAGCAACAACAACAACAGCAGCAGCAGGATAAAATTCCTTTAAAGCTAGCATTGACACCACATAACAGTCAACTGGTTCAAGTCGATAGTGGTAACCAGCAGCAACAACTACACCAACAACAACAACATCGACTAAACAACATTGCTTTACAGCAATTGCCTGGAAATCCTTTACATAATAATAACAACAACAATAATAACGGTTGCCAGGAAGAAGATACCTCAGGTTATTTAAGCGATTCTCCCAAAAACATACACACCCCCAATATCTGGTACAATGATGGTGCCAGCCAGGTGGAAAGCATAACAAGTGCTGTTGACAGCAATAGTTTAATATCGGGCGAAGGGAATATGGAATACGGCCACGGAAGGAACAAAAGATCAATAATAAATCAACAGCAACAACAACAGCAACTAATGAGAATGGCTAAGGCTCAACAAACCCAAAATGATGAGCATGTCTTGAATAAAACTTACATAGTCAAGAGAAGGGGATCCCAGCAACAGCAACCACCACAGCAACAGCTGACGGTCTATGATAATGATGATGGTCTGGAGTTGCCAACGAATGTCAAGGCTTATCAGCCAGGAGGGTGAGTATAGTTTTTATAGTCCATAGGACAGCCTAAACTGCTTATCCCTTTATTTGTTTACAGTTACTATGAATCCTCGAATTCACCCTCTAATCCTAGCCGTGATGTTTCCACTTCCAATACTTATCAAGTGCATCAGCATACAGACGAATCGGAAATTTATACTCAACACACACAAGAGGAAAGGGAACGGGCCAAATGGTGCTACAATCAAACCCTTGAGAATCCTAATAAACAGACTGGCCCAGGCTGGTTAAGCCGAGGACTGCACGATATCAAAGACAGTGAAGATGATGCACAGTCCATGCAATCATCTTCCTATTTGAGAGGCCAGAATGCTCCCATAGAGCCCCATGTTATGGCTGAACGTTTGGATAAGAAACGTAAAGCAGCTGAGTATCATATGGCCATTAAACAACAACTACAAGAAAGGGAATCCTTAAGGCGTTGGGAAATGGAAAGGCACCGCCAGGAAGAGGAAATGGAGGAGGAAAGAATTCGAAAACAAAAACAAATCGAACAGGAGCGTTTAGAACAGGAACGCAAACAGCAACAGGAAAAGGAAGATATTCAGAAAAGAAAGCAACAGGCCATGCTGGATGCTTTGGAAAAAGCGGAGCAGGCTGCCAAACTAGAGAAGCTAAAGAAGAGGAACAGAAAATTAAAAATGGAAGTAGAAGAACAACAAGAAGTAAAGCAAGTTAAAGAAAATAACAAAGAGGAATTAAAACAAGTGCCTCTAGAAGAGAAAAATGAAAACAATGGAATTCATAAAGAAGAAGCAGGAGGAGAGGAACCAGCGAAACCCATACCCATGAAGGAAAAAGAAGACGAAAAGATTTTAATTGGAACGCCCATTAATTTAAGGAGAACGTTTAGCAAACCCATTAACGTTACACCAAAACCAGAACCTCCTAAACAAGAGGTTTCAGGCACGGAAAATGTGGTCATAATGCAACCAGCTACTCTAATACCATTGCCGGTTACCAGCGATATTTTTGGCTTACAGACAGCCATAGGTAATCTCCAGATAGCCACTTACCTCATGCAACAACAGCTTAAGCCAACAACAGCCAATTCCACAGAGGACTTTTCCAAAACCACAGCAGACGGGTATACACAAAGAACCGATACCAGCATTTATACAGAAGATGGTTTTCAACCGGAAAAGCCAGAACCACAACACAGCGAAAGAGAAACTCAAACGAATGAAGAGGAAATAACCGAAGAAGATTTGAATAAACTGGCCTTGATACCCTTGGATAAAGTAACACGGCCTATAGTAAAGGAAATTTCCCAGGATTCGCAAGATACCTCAGACACTAAGCAATGTCAAGATGTGGAGACCCAAACCGAATTGCCTTTGAATTGTGATTTGTGCCTGTTCCATGACAATTTCTATAAAGTTTTGCTTAAACGGG
This sequence comes from Sarcophaga rosellei, assembly GCA_930367235.1. Lineage (NCBI taxonomy): Eukaryota > Metazoa > Arthropoda > Insecta > Diptera > Sarcophagidae > Sarcophaga > Sarcophaga rosellei. The sequence goes on along the minus strand of OV884020.1, from coordinate 3,353,191 downwards.
AAGTATCCACCACCACGACTACCCACACAGCCAAGACCAAAACAAAACCAGCCAAGGAAACAGATAAAGATCATGAGACCACTACGACCACCACTACCACCACAACTACTACGTTTAAAGCCAAATCCAAGGATAAAGACAAAAAACGCCTTAACAACAAAGACAGTCACAGTAAAATGGATGAACGACCCAAATGGGGTGTTAATCGTCCCATAGTGCAATATGTCAAAGCCAGTGATCGTGATCCTTTCTGTTTACGCAACAAGAAGAAACATTGTCATACGGCAGCAGCACCTAATAAGCACTCAAGATCGTTGTCGGTGGACTCCCGTCTAGATAACCACGGTAAAGATGCGTCTATCAAAGCAGAAGATAATGATGAACAAGAACTAACAACCGATCAAGAAGGTTTTATGCTTAAGGCTCGTAATGTCTGCACCGAAATACTGCCGATTAAGACAGATGAAAAAGGCCGAATATTTTTGAATTTTCGTGAAGCCAGTGCCATTATGAATGAAGATGAAATCAAGGAGAAATTAAGGCAGAAATATTTTAATTTTGGACGCATTTTACCCAGACGTAGCTGGGCTTCGGCTACACAACATGGCGGCATAAATTATACGGTAGCCACTGTAGGCGATATTAATGGGGACTAAAGGGTGACGTGGAAATTGTGTTTTTTTTTTCTTCTTTTTTTACCAAGTGGAACAATTTATTGTATGTAGTGAAATGGGGCAACTTTTTTTCGTTTTTTAATAAAAAAGACCAATTTTTGCACTTTTAGAAGAAAAATATGGAGTTTGAAACGGGTTTTTAATTTCCTAAGGAGGCATTGTCATGCTGTCGGTGATAAGGTCTGAACTATTATTGACTGCAATCGATAACATGCCCTTTTTCGTTCACACGAAACTGTGGTAGATTACGTGGTGTCTTAAACAGTGTAATCAGACAGTAGAGTTGGCAATGTCATTCTATTCTAGATTATTTATTTTTATAGTTACCAACTAATTAAGCAATGCATAAAGCCTAGTCGCTGGTAAGGCTCAAAAATCATTGACTGCAATCGATAACATGCCCTTTTTCGTTCACTCGAAACTGTGGTAAATTACGTGTCTTAAACAATGTAATCAGACAGTAGAGTTGGCAACGCCATTCTAATGCCATTCTATTCTAGATTATTTATTTTTATTGTTACCAACTAATTAAGCAATACTACTACGATCGTAAAATTTCTTTTCCTTTTTTACTAAAATGATTCTCGTATTCCTCTTCTTCATTTCTGATCTTTATGATGAATGCTGCTATCCTTTGGAATGAACTAGTTTAACTTAAGCACCATAACAGTTGGCAACACCCCCTCTTCTACTTTATTATTATTTAGTTGCAGCAATTTCAAATACAAAGTTTCACAAATATTTCCAAGCAGTAAATCACTGTTATGTGTTGCATTTTATTTTCCTTTTTTGCTTTAACTGAAAGTGAAAATTGTACAATAACAACAAACAAAAACAGAAAAAAGAGGAAAAAGGAAAAAAGAAAAAGCCAATAGCAGTAACAAAAATTTGTTTTTTTTTCTTCTGTTGCGTTAAACTGCCTGACATTACAAGTGTTTAAAAATTTATGACCTCAACAAAACATAAATATTTTTCTCTTCTTCGACTTCTTTTAAAAATTTTTCTGTTTTTTCTGTTGTTTTCAACACCAAAGAACTGACAGTTGCAATTAAAATTTTGCATACAACAACAAAAAAATGCAGGCGATAAATGTCAGTTGGCTGATACGTAAAATTTTGTACGTACATACACACATAGCACAGCACCACGTATGCGGAAAGCTGACGTTTTAAACTTTTTAGTAAATTTGTTGTTGTTTTTGTTGTTATTTTTGTTTTTAATATTTTCAAACCTTTCAACCCTGTTTCGGTAAATTATGAAATATGGTATTAACAGCCATATTTGTAAGCCCGAAATGGTCAAAGTAGTTTTGTAGTCGGCTATTAAACGAAACGAAAAATGTTTACATGCGTTAAAACGATGCTGTATGCTGTTGCAAGGTAGTAAATTGTGTGCCATAAATAAATTGTAAACAAATGTAATGAAACGACATGTAATGAAAGAAATAGTTTAAAAATCTACAATACATACATACGGCAATAAGAAGCAATATTTTGTTGGACAGTAAAACAAAAAAAAAAAAAAAGTATTAGAGTAGAAGTAATTTAAGTGGGCAGGGGCCCTATCATAATGATAGAATATCCTGTTGTATTTTCTTTAATAGTTTTGCTTTAATTCTCCTGTTTTTTTCAAATAAAAAGCTTAAACTGCTTAGGAGTTTAATAGTTTTAGTTTAATTGTAACCTGCCATTATATTAGCCCATTAACCGGGTTTCGTTTTTCACTGCACAACAGACAATTACGAATTCCATATGACCAGATGACGTACATATGTACATCTCTCACACATTGCATCAGTCGTGTTAACTTTGAGATCCACAGTGGTTTGTGATTTAAGAATAATGACTTTGAGAGTGATGACTTAAGAAAATCCACAGGGAAAGCTTAAACGACAAGATCTCTGTGACCAATTCAAAGCACGTCATATGACAATACCCTAAATTCGCTGGTGCAGAATATCAAAAGTGGTATAAACTATGTAGCACGCAGTGCTATCTTGTTGAAACCACACGTCGTTAGAGTCCGGATCATCCATTTCAGTTAAAAAATTGGAAAAGAACGACCTATAGTACAGTCAACCCTCCTATAAGGCGGTACTCTCAGAACTCGGTTTCCATATAACGCGGCGCTGAAATTGCGACAGCCCTCCTATAACGTGGTACTCGTACAGAGCGGTTTCCGTTCAACAACATGCCATAAGTTCCTTCCCCACAGCATCTGAATGACTTTAGTAACTAGATGTTGTAAGGGGGTTTAATATCAGTTTTTGTTTCATTTTTTTTATCAATCATTATATGAACTCTATGTCAATTTATTTCAAATTCGACCCATTTATCCTTGTCCTTCAGCTTTATAGCTGAAGATGATTTTTCGATGAAAATTGGGGTAACATGTCAACTGCTCTAGTGAACATTCAACGAACGTTTCGCCATTGTCTATGGTCGTTTACCTTCAGTTCCTCTGTCAGTTGAATTTTGTAAGAATGCAGGCACAAGTTACAACGTAGAGTTCATCAATTTGAGGTCTGAGAAAACAGAATTCTTTTTAACGACGCGGCTGCCTAGGATTGGCCTGGGCACTGTCACGGACAATAACGAAGTTTTCAGCAACCCTTGCTTTTGACGAACATACTGGTATACATCGATCGTTTACCGAACAAGTGGACTCGAATTTGATATCCAAATTGTAGATAGTCTCTGCATACAAGTAAAATGGACAAAGCACTTAGTATGATTTTTTGTAAAACCAGCACTCAGGGGATGGCTCCTACTCATGCAGTGCATTGTGAAGTTTTAGGAAAATAGGTTATAGGAAGGTGGAAAGAAGGAGTAGTGTTTGTGGAAATTTGATTTAAATTTACCAAAACAATTGAAAATTAACCGCCCTACCTCAAGATGCGAACGGCAAGGAAACGAGTTGCTGCTAGGTGAATATAAAATGGCCATTAGACAGTCTACAGCAATCGTCCCCAAGAAGCACGCATCATAGTATGTTGCCTAAGCAGAACACCCATTTCGATAAAATAATTTCATTATTTCAACGAAGTCTGGAATGCTGTATACGTCTATGGCTTATTGTCAAAACAGACTGAATAACTGACAGATTTAGTTTCAAAAAAATTACTAGATGAGATGAGAACACCTCTTCAGCGGAAGCTGTAAAAGTTAGGAGAGCACCAAACATATTCTCTGTCGCTCTCCAGCACCTAAGCCACAATATTATTGAGTATTCAGAACATGGTTGGCCTAATCTACCCTAATCTCTCAATTTTAAATGCCGCTGCTGCACGTAAAACCCGTGTGGAAATCTTAATAATTTTGTTTATCAAGTCTTATTAATTATAATTCTTTTATCATATTGCTGCTGTTGTTGTTTGTATTGTGTTGTTGGTTGGTTAGTTTCTTTACATAACAGATTTATAAAAATTAATGATTTATTTAAGAGATTAGAATAATTCTGTAATTTTTATTATTATTGTTTCCATTTGGGTGCTGGTGCTAGTGCTGGTGTTGTAGTTGTTGTCGTTGACGTTGTTGTTTTAATAATCAGACCCCATTCGCATGACATTGGCTTTGTTTGGCTGCCAACAAAACTACACACATACACACACACATATATCGAGAAACAAAAGAATTTTTAATTGAAGTTTTCATTTCAAACTGCAAATATAATTGAAAGGAAAAATTAACAACGAAAACGAAAACTTATGAAAACATAATAAAAGAGAAATACAAAAAAAAAGGCAAAGAAAAAAAAATTAAATAAAAATTTTAATTTAATAACATGATTGTTATTGTCACCTCGAAGTTATACAATGAAACTAGAACACATGTGGGAATATCTCGTGCCTTGTCATAATGTGTTCAAAACAATCATCAACAACAAGCTGCCAGCAAGCAAGCAAGCCAGCATACAATCAAAGCATGACAGCAATAGCTTCCAGCATCTTAATAATATACATAACAACAAACGCCAGACATACAGAGTCTTTGTCTTTTTTTTTTATTCTAACTTTTAACGTTTTTAAGGTCAATTTTATTAAGTTGCATTGAACTTGTGTGGTGGCATGAAGATAAACAAAAAGGGTGTTTTGTTTGTTGCTTAATACCTTGAATTGTATACGGTTACTAAAGATATTATTGGCAAGCATATAGCATCTAAGAAAGGAAATGAAAAGGAATTAAATTTGACTCATAAATAATCAAATTGGCTTCATATTAAGGCCCAAAATAGTTCCTAAATAGCCTTAAAGCTGTCATTCATTACTTACTTTGGTATCTTTTTTACTGTGTACCGCACTTTTTAGTCGATAGAGCCTGTTTTTTTTAATAATTTTTTGTTTTCAAACCATCTTTCCATCTTTCAATTACGAATCAATTTAATTGTCATTTAATTTCAACAACACTAGGGTGGGCATGACCGATTGACCCATAGATTGACATCTTTCAGCTGAAACATTATCAAAATTTCATATTCAATAACAAAAATAATACGATATGTCTTGCTGTATAAAAACAAAAACAAAACAGATTTTGTTCTTAAGCTAAGCTTAAGCATGTTTACGATTAATTAACAAACAAAAGTTCTTAAAGATAGAAACAAAGAATTAACACACACAGCTATTGTCTAAAAAATGAAGCTGGAAAAAAACATGGCATTTGTTTTTAGTAAAAAATACGTTTCTTTTTCTTTTTAATAATGCATACAAGATGTACAAGATATTGTTTATAAAACTTGAAACCCAGCAAAAGTTTTTGGATGACACAGAAAGCTAGAACTGTTACAGATTTAAAAAGGATGTTTTCTTGTTAGGTTAGGTTAGGTTAGAGGGCGTATACTTGCCAACTGTGACAAGTACAGTACCCGGAGGTCGAATTGACCCATTGTACAACGTCCTAGCTTCTCAACACCACTCATATTGTGTGCGTTAATTTTATACATGAGTGGCGGGACCTACAGTTTTAAAGTCGATTCCGAACGACAGATTTTTTTTGAGAAGCTTTTCATGGCAATTTTTACTCTCAGAGTTTTTGCCAGAAATCTGCTGAGAGGAAGTCGCCGAAGAAATATTTTCATATTTTCGTTTTGATGTCTGACCTGGGATTCGAACTCGGGCCTTTCGTCTAATAAGCCAACACACTACCTACTAGACCACGGCGACTTCATGTTTTCTTGTTTTTTAAAGCAATTTTTTATTAAAAAAAATTCAGATGACAAGCATCATTTGACCAGATTTGCTGCAAGGCTTATGTTAAACAAAAGACTTAAGAAACAAGCACTCCTGAATAAATTGTCTTATGTGGAGTTAAGGAGTTGTCACATACAAAAGCCTTTCAAATAATAAATCATTGAAAAGAGAGAAAATAATAAAGAAGAGATTCTCTATTAAGGTCCTATGGAAAAATAAAGAGAATTGTTTAATAATAATACGTCAGTATTACACCATCAAACTGGAGGTTGGTGAAAGACGCCTTTAGTGATGTCTTTATTGAAGTGATGCGAAAGAATCCGGGATCGGTATCAGTTTAGGAAATGTATGTCTCCTTTGTAGTGTGTGTCTTCTTCATCGCCCTCCACCCAGTCCACGCACAGGCTTTGGAATAATGAAGATGTCCAATCTATAGTTACCAGCTTACAGTTGATAATTGAAATTGGAAGGGGGCTATCGTTCTCGTTGAGCGATCATTACAGTCACTCAGAAATTCCTAGAGTATGCATTATCATTCTAAAGGCAATCGTCCCATGGTGTCCGGTGACAATGCTACGGGACGGACACAGGGCGACAACTTTCCAACAATCACGTCACAGAATATTACTTGATCTAGAGCCAGTTCTTTTTCTTTTACTGAATCGTGTATAGCATTTGTTAAGAGAGTCTCAGCCTCTAGATAAGGCTGATCAGAAAGAAGATGGCCTAGACACAAGGATGTTGAAGAGGAAAGATGTTAAAACAGACCATAGTTCGGGCAATACAAATGAATTGTTAGAAAATAAAATAGATTGTCAATGATCGTTGAAGGGAATCCAGAGCAATTAAGTTTTAATATAAAAGGCAAGATTAACTGCAACATAAATTGCATGTTCTTTTTAACGACGCGACTGCCTATGGTTGTCCTGTTGACTATCACGGACACTGTCCATATTTTCTGTATTTATTTTCTTTCTTTGTTTTTGAAGAACGATCGAATATAGATCGATGTAATGATAGTATGAGATCTATTCCTTTTTTCTAATTGAACTGGAATAGAATTGGTGATGGAATATATCGCAATGCTACAGTTATGATGCCATGGAAAACTACAGGAACAGTAACAAAAAGCCATCAAAGTAATGTGTGTTGTAGAGAGAGTTGTACAGTGAGACTCTGCATATTTTGCTGGGTTTCTGACACAGTAGCACTCACTAACCATAGGTTTTCTTAGTTTTTTTTATTTTTTATTTAATATTGTATACCAGCATGTATGCCACATTAATATGAATATTCTATTCATAAATATTATGTAAAAAAAAGAATTATAATTATTTCTTTAAAATATAATTTTTATTTTTTTAACTTGTGCTTCTAATTTTAATATAAAAAATTCATGAAGTACGACAAGAATGAATGAATAAAAAATAGAAAAAAATCAGAAAAGATCTGTAATTAAATCTTTGAAAAAAAAAGAACCTGAGAAGTGAATTTCTTTGTATTTTAAGTTCAAATTATTTCCAAAATTTATTCAGAATTCAAGGTTATTGTTTAACAACAAAAACCAAAAACCAAAATAAGAAAAAATTATATACAATTTCTATTTCTATTTCTAATATGCCATTATAATTAATTATTAGCTTATAAATTAATATACAAATTAGATGGAAAAAATAAGAAGAAGAAGAAAATATAAAACGACGATGTTTTCAAAATCAAAACAGTTTGATTGATTGATGGTATCATCCATAGGAATGAAGTTGAAATATTATCTGCTTATGAATTTGCGTTTTGATTTGATGATGATGAACCAGTAAGACTTTCTCAAAACAAAAAAAAAAAAACAAAAATGTTTAAACAAGTTTGTTGAAATATGATCAACAATAACAACAACAAAAAACACAAAATGGAAAGAATATAACACGATATTTAACAAGTATTTGCACTATACGTGGCAGCAGGTTAAATTTGTTATCGAAAAATTAATTTTAATTTGAAAGTTTTGAAATTAGAAACCAAAAATTGTTACGGTCTTCATGTGTATGCCATTTTGTATGCAATTCTTTAAAGAAGATCATTAGTTTGCGTCTGACACTTTTGGGAACAGCATGGTATTGTTGGAATCATATTCATCAGACACACACACAACTATCGCTAGTGAAAGTGTAAAGGAAAACTTAATTTCATTCAAAATTAACGTGACAATGAATTTCGAAATTCTTAATTTAAGAAAATTGGTGGATCAAATATTAACAAGTGCCATGATGACCTACATTGTATGTAAATCAATTCGTTCTTGAAATACACATCTTTTACTACTTTTACATACAAGGCATTCAATCGATCGTAGTGGTATGATTAAAAGTGGTTTTGAGACCCCAATAACGATCTCGATTAGTTTCTTGATTTAAAATTGAAAAAGAATTAAAAGTTCATCTAATTGAACTGAATATTCATATCATCTGTGTTAAAACTACTGGCATATAATATTTGAGTGGTCTGGAACCTCTTTTTCTTAAAGAAGAAAATTTTCTTTCATTGAAAAATTTCTGAAAAAATTTCTGATGTTCTCTGCGCGTAGAAAATATTTTTTTTTTTTTAATAAAATTTTTATTTCATTTGCCCTATAAAGGACTAAGAATACGAAATTCTTTCCAATTTTTTTATTCATCATTTCACTTTTCATATTTTGTTTTCATATTTTTCTTTTCAATTTACGTTAAACGAGTACAAGTACTCAATAATTGTGGAAAGCACTATTATATCTCAAAAACTTGTGCCACAAATACTGAAAATAAAAAATCAAAACAACAGTATTCCCATCTAAATTTCTAATTTCTTTTTAATACATTGGCTGACTTGTTTGATCAGAAAAAAAAGAAAGAAAAAAAAAACAAAAAACAATAGACTTAAGACACAAACATGTCAATTTTGTGTAAAACCAAACGAATTTTTTTCTGTTTGTAATACAAGACTTGAACAACTCATGAGAAATCTTTTATTCACTATACCATACGATTTTGTAGTATTTTGTCTTAAATTTCCTCCCATATATGTACATATGTAAAGCTGGGAGTTGCAAGGCATACAACGATGGATGGCATACGAACATGTGTGTGGTCCATTTGGTTGCTTTTTAAAGCTTTCATATGTAAACATTATTGATTTAATTAACATGTTTATAATAAATTTCTTAAAATAATAAAAAAAAACACATACATGCACACATCCACATAATACACTCATCAAAACTTTTTCTTTAAAACACAGGCTGTGGTCTCTTTAGCGGTATATGTTGGTTATAGTAGATGGCTGACTGGCTGGCTTACTTTCAAAGCTGCTGCCAGTAAATGGTCTGAATATTGTAATGAAGTTATCGAGTATTTGCTTAAGAATTTCTTTAAAAAAAAAAAAGAGGAGAGGGAAGAAAAAAGTCATCTTTTTTTCAAAAATAATGGAAATTATGACAAACGTTTTGTCGTTGCCTGTAATTAACACTTGACTGAAATGAGGGCTAAAATGAAAAGTAAAAACAAAACAAAACAAAGCAAAGCCTCAACAAAATAATGAGATGAAGATAAAGTTGTCTCAGTCTCAAATGCGTCTGCGGTAGGTGGTTTGTGTACTTATGGAAATTAGTTAGACCAGCGTTAACATTTATTTGATGGAATCTTAGGTGTTACAACTAGAGATGGGTAACCCAAAAAAAAGTCATAAAAATTAAGATAACAACAAAGATGTTGTAATTTTATAGTTTAAAACAATATATGTATGTACATATGTATGAGACAACAAAGCCTATTTAAATAAATTATTAACATTAGGTTATGAAGTTAAACACATCACACACACACAGACAGATATCATAAATGAAAGTCATCTCAAACATGTTGAAATAATATTTTTTTTCTTCTTTATTTTCAATTTCAATTACTAATCGTTACTCATGTCATACAAGGTATAGAAAAAAAAATAATTAAATTAACAATTTCCTTTTATAAAGTCATCTTCCTCCCCCCTCTCTTATTTAATATTGTCATGAAGAAAAAACAAACTCCATTTATTATTAAAAAAATCTCTCAAGCTAAAGCTGATATAATTAGATCCGGTTGCAATATTTCTTAAATAATTATCGTGTTTCATAGCAATAATTGTTACAATTCCAATAACTTGGCTTAAAATTCCCTGTGATCTTTACAAAAAAAAAAAAAAAATCTCAAAACAAATGTTAACAAACTTGCCTTAGTATTGTATGTTAATTGTTGTTAATATAGACTGTTATTGTTATTGTTATTTATTATTACAAAATTTCCATTAAAACAAAGGTCACTTGTTGTACATTTAATACGCTACAACAACAGCATAAGCAGCATATCGATGCTTACAAAATCGATTATTATCTTATTTTTAAACTTTAAAGTCAAGATTATCTTTGCCCCTAAGTGTACTCTCCGGAGTCGGACTTTGAATTTATTTGTTAAAAACGAATCTTAGGTTAGGGTCGGTTAATTGCCAGGATAGTTTACTTGGGTTCCAAAAAGGCGCCATTGCAACACAAACGTTTGCATGTTTCATCAAAAAAATTATAACTCTTGGTTGGCTTTCCTCAGTCATCTTGATAGCATTATGAAGATGTAGATTCTGGTCAAATCACTTTCTGTCAATAAACTCTGAATGCTGAAGAATCCTTTATTTCAAATTCTCCAGCGGGGACAACGACACTGAAGATTTTCTGCGGCCTCCTCTTCTTTGGCTTGTGATGTGAAATATTGATAGTCTCCTTGATGTCAATCGTGAATACACCCTCGAGTAGTTGACAATTGACGCTAATTTTCACCATCTTTTGCGATGAGGCCTATATTTGGAAGAGTGGATGCGTGAACGTACAAGATTGTCAAATTTCGGACGACATCATTCGCAATGAGAACGTATAATGCATCGTCAAAAAGTCACTGTTTGGTGTGCAATTTGGCATGATGGCGGTATTGGTCCATATTTCTATGAAAATGACGTTGGTCAGGCCATTACTTTCAACAGCGAGCATTATACATAAATCGATAATTGCCACCTACTTTTGGCCTGAATTAGAATACCTATACACAAACGATACGTGGTTCCAACAGAAAAGCGCTACCAGCCATATAGCTCATGTCATTCCCAATTAATGTCATGAATATCCCAATTAAGGGCATTGTCACCGCACGTGGAGATGACGTTAATGGGCAACTGAGATCGCTCGATTTTACCTTATTAGACTTTCTTTCTTTTGCACGGAATGCTATAATAAGTTTCTCCAATCTCGAGTTAAATCGCTCAATACATTACCAGATCACTACAGAGTACCACAAAGTCGAACTTAACCGCCCATAACTATTTGACTTGATCTCTCATATTGTTTAACGACTTCTGAACTAAACTTTTTTTATTGCAACCAAAACAATTTATTATAAAATCCTCCAACACACAGCACAACAACCTAGCACAACAACAGCTTAAATCTTATTAAATAATGATTTAAGTTTTTGGGAAAACCCCCCAATTACACTTAAATTATAACATACAGAAATAGAAATAATAATCATTAAATAATCAAGTAAAACAAAATAAAATTCAATCATGATAAAATACTAGAATAATTATCTGAAAACTATAGTAATTTACTATTAAAAACAACAAGGGGGGAAAATTACAAATTATTTGTGGCAGTTATTGTTTTAAATTTAAACGAAGTATTGAAATTGGTAGTTGAATCCAGAATATAATAAAATATTGCTCATAATTTATTTTTTTTCTGTTTTGTTTTGGAAGGAGGTAATAAATGATATTTGTTGAAGAATTTGTTACACCATTAGTATCTGTTACATTTTGCATTTAAATTTGGTGTATGTACGAGTATGTCTGTTTTGGAATAAAAACAATATGAAATGTTTTTTTTTGTCTTTTTTCATTTTTTGTTTTTAATATCGAAACAACATTGTTTTTTGGGACCTTTATATTGCGTAGGGAAATATATTCGGTTTATTAAGCGGTAAGACTGGAGATGTAAAAGAGAATTTAATTTAGAAATTCAAAGGACACATTAAAGTCTTTTCTGTCTCTTACAATACAAATTAGAGTTGAGAAGAGGCATACTCTGGAGTCTAGCCATATTACAGAAAAAAGTTTGTGTCTTAAGTCTTTTGATTTTTTTTTTTTTTTTGAGAATTCTTAAAAGTTGGTATTCAGCTGCTCTTTCGCCGAATTTTGAAACCTTTATCACTTCCAAATGGCTGCATACCATTATAATCAACAGGGCCCCAAAGAAATATATACCCTACCGGAACAATGCTGGGAATATATTTATTTCAGAGTATATTTGAAGATATTAAAATACCATTAGTGAAGCAGAAACTAGAAATTCGAATAAATCTGCATAACTACACTAATCATCAATGGTTCGATCAGTGGAGACAAGCACACACGTGGATAAAAACCAGCTGCGTCTGATGCCTACTGCAATAGTAAGATCTTTCGCTCAGTGCCCCATTTGACAAACAATTTCTTCTTAACAATTCTTCTTCTTCCTTAGCTTCTTAAGCCTACTAGTTTAGATTGCCAAACAACTCGATTGTATGCAATATTCCTACAATTTTGCACACCACGTTTTGAAGGATCGTCTTCAACTTGATATTTTAAGCGGAGTTTCGCCCCACCACTTAACCTTTCTCTAAACATAAACGTGTGAGCATCTCCACTGCTTCTAATGGCAAAGATGTCAACATCACGCTCATGTAGTTCATGATTTATTTGATGACTATAACCGCCGCCGATTCTAGTAGGTAGTGTGTTAGCTTATTATAGATATCAAAACGAAAGATGAAAAAAAAAATTATTTCTTCGGTGACTTCCTCTCAGCAGATTTCTGGCAAAAACTCTGAGAATAAATAAACCTGCCATGAAAAAGTTTCTCAAAATCTGTCGTTCGGAGTCGACATTAAACTGTAGGTCCCGCCACTCTATTATAAAATTAAAGGCACACAACATGAGTAGTGTGAGAAGCTAGGCTAGGTAATCTTGACAGAAGGGTTGTAATGGCCAATTATGTATGTATGTAATCGCCGCCAACGCAGACCCGGCCATATAGTTTACGTAGAATCTTTATCTCGAAGACAAGAATCTTTACTTGATCAGCATATGGAGGTGAATCAAAGAAATAATATGAAGATAGTAAATACTCTTTTCAAATAGATATCTGTTCCTTAAGAGATCACTCCGTTTCTAGTCATAAGAAGGTCGTTTTCAAAACTTTCATTCCAAATATAGTACATATAAACTGAGAACCTAAGGCTTCAAAAATTCGTATATTATTTGAAAAAATTAAAAAAAAAAAACTTTTTAAATCCCTAAAGGATTTGACTGTATTTCGAATTGAAAAAATTCCAAAAATTATTTTGTTTGCTCTTGATTTTATCAAACGAACAAAATCTGGGCATATGGTGTCAGTGTCAGTAGCCCAGCAGGGGAGATCTCTTTACACGAACACACATTGCTGGGACAACAAAACAAATACATGAAAAGGAATTCAAAATAAAAAGAAGAAACTTTACAAATGAAAAATAAAAACCAAACACGAACACCCTCGAAATTCAGGAATTCATAACAAAACACAAAAAAAACAAAAAAAACCAAATAAAACAACATGACTTTGGCAATGAGTGTGTTAATAAATTTTATAAAAAGGTTAATCAATTGTGGTCACCTTAATGCAACCAAAAAAAAAATCCTGAAGAAAAAGGCAATAAGCGAATGTGAAACATATAAGCAGTTATCTAGATCACCAAAGCCAAAGTCAAAGACAGGGCAAGGCAAGGCATAAAATCCGAAATAAATAAAAAAGAAGAGCGACAAATTTTTAAAGTCATCACATTTATCATTTATTTACAAATAAATGCAGGACCAGCAAAAAGTTACGTTTTTGATTACCATAAAGATTTAATAAATTTTGAAAGCCAACAAATTTCACGCAAACATGTTTTAAATTTTTTTTACGCCAAAAATTTGTCTCAATTTCAATAGCCTCTTAAAGGATGGCTTTACATTATGCATGCCTTCTTTGTAGTTCAAATACCACCATACCATAAATTTTATTTCATCTTTGTGAACTTAAGCCCAAAAGACAGTTTTGAACCATAAAATTTTAGTTCAAATCTTTTTAACAATGAATTTCTGCTTTAAGGAGGAGGTTTCTTACAGGATTTCTAAACGACAAGAGACTTTATGTATAACATATGCCTGCTGTGTATATATTTTAATGCAAATAAAATTTATTTTTCTCTTTTTTTCGTAGAGGTGACTCAGTTATTTTTTGATTTCATGGTAGAAAGGGGGTTAATTTTTAAATTTTATACCACGGGATTAATAGCAGGCAGTTTCTTCTCTTATGGCAGGAGACTTAATTGTATTAAATTTTCTGTTTATACATTGAATTGGAGGTGTAGCTGGTAATGGCAATAACTGTCACATCTTTTATGTGATCTTTAACAAAAGACTTAAGAACCAAACCTGGTATTTGAAATCAATAAATATACCCGAGGAGGTTTTAATACATTTCTGGCAGTTTAAAAACTACTCGTTCGTTATACGTTATATTTTTAAATTGATTTCTTATAACACAGCTGTTTACTTGAACTACTGTTTTTACGGAAATTTCTTTAAAAAAGAGAAAAAAACAAAGAATCACCTTTAATTGAATGTCTTGTGACAAAAATCAGTTTCTAGTATTTCAACTCTAATCAAAATGATTAATGATGGTGTCTTGAGTCTTGAGAATGCTATAGAAATAGTAGCAGCCAACATGATTTAGCAATAAACGCTTCAAGTATTTTTCAAATGCAAAGCAAATGTCACAACAAAACTAATTTCTGAACTTCTAAAGTGAAGGAAAAAATTTCAAAATTTTAATTATTTTTTTGCAGAGCAAAACAATTTTGCACAGAAACAGAGTTGAAACGAAAATCAATTTTATTTAAAACTTAACAATCATTAATCATGGCACACATAGATAGTTTATATCTATGTATGTATATGTATTTGCAAATGAATATTTTGAAATACATCACATCACAACGATTTAAAGATTGTTACTGTCAAGGATAACCCTTTAGGTTAACAATGTTTACTTTGTCTAGGCTCTAGCTATTGTCTCTCGTCAAGCCATTGTTCCAATTTAATTATTGTTTTCAAAATATTTGTTCTGTTTTGTTAAAATGCGTTTGAAAGTCATTTGTTTGAATTCGATGTATTGTTTTGGCACTCAAGAGGTTTTTCAATTTCAACATTCTTTTTTTTTTGTTTTTTTTTGTTCAGTTTTTGTTATGCATTAAGGGTTCGTTTTTGGTGATACAACTTTTCAATTTCTTTTATTTTCAATGTTGTTCTGCATTGTTATTCAGAGTATCTTGTGTTCATTTCTAGATTTTTAGTTCACCTTGTTTTCTTCTCCTTTACCTCTTTTTGAAGTATTTCGAAGGGGAGAGATCTTTTTGCCATTTTTCAAAATTGTTCATAGAAAAAGGGGAGTTTTTTCGTTTATTGTTATTTTATTGATTGAAACAGAAGCCTATTTTGATTTATGTTTATGAATTTTTAATGAAATACAATTAATCATTCAAAGAAATTGGAATAACGGAGTGCCAGAAAGGGACTAACAAGGATGACAATGAACACGAGAGTTTGCAGATTTTTTTAACGCAACCAATTGTTATTTCTGTCAGTCAGCTTCCAAATGTATGACATAGAAAGGACTTCACAGTTTACAGATATCGCCATGCCTATAATGGTTCTAATAGCTAAGTACTGAGAGAGTTAATGGATTGTTTTACCAAAATTGCTCATCTTTACGCAAGAGATAAAATAAGTGACAATCGCGCAGAAGTGGTCTCAAATAGTCTTCAGTTTAATTCATAATTTGGATGGCTGCCTCTTCCACAGGTTATTTAGTATGATTGTATGTGAGTTCCTCAACGTTCGCTATTGCTAGTCGATAGACCTTTCTAGGACGCCCTTATTCATAAGCCTTTCCGTAAGACACACTCGAATGGTATTACTATCTGGAGGAGATCGTACAGTTTTTACACTTGGAATATGAGGACATAACTTAAAGATAATGCTACTATATTCTCAATAGGCAATTGAGTAGCAGAGACCTCTCTTGTGCGACAGAACTAACACTCTACAAGACACTCATCCTACCCGTGCTGCTTTATGGTGCAGAGACACGGACCCTATTGAGTACTGATGTAGTGCCCTTGAGAGTGTTCGAGAGAAAAGTCCTACGTAAGATCTAGGCGTGAAAGGAGCAGCGGCGCCTGGAAGGATGTGTTGCGGCAGGCTTAATACCGTTAAACGGGTTGTTATGGCCAATTAAGGAAGTAAGCAACTTAAAGATAATGTTGGATGCCATGGGATGTAAAACTTCATCATTTTGTGCAGGTTGGCACAAGGACTGAGTGCACATCTGGAAAGATATTTATCTGAGTTAGGCTTAAGTGGAACATGTGGCAGAGTTTTTAAGCGACGTGAGAAGATGCAAATGTTTTATTCAAAGTAGCATCAAATTTAACTGTTATACCAGGCTTCAAAATTGGAATATTTCTTGAGGATATGCTATCATATACAATAGCAATGGCTTGCTAATCCTACTTCCATTCATATATGGACTCTACTGGCATTTAATGAATTTTTGTTCTATTTTGAAAGCATCTACAACATAATAGAGGCACCGAGCTAATGTTATTAAATATCCTTGGCGATTATCATACAATTTTCGCTAGGTATTGTTTTGTAACATCGCAACCATGTCATAACACAACTGTAGAGCATAATAATAATTAAAGTTTCTAAAGCCTACATCAATAGAACGGCCATATTTGTTTAAAGGATTTCATAGAATTTTAATCTCCACCTAATTTATGCATGTTTCGCCTACAATTCCGACAGTTTTTTTTATTAACATATTAATTATGTCTGATGACATTAAACAATTTATTAAAGCAATAAAACGTAACTTAACATAAAACGCTTACAAGGAATTAAGCAATAATATGCCAAGTCTTAATTGACAACCATTGGCGATCGATCGTAAAGTTCTTTATTTATGAGACATAAAATAAGCCACATGATCGATTAATAAAAACTTGTTAATTTCTAATCAAATTTTGTCTTTCGTCCTACCTACAGTTACAGAATATTGTGTTTAAATACTAAAAATTTAGTTTAATGGCGGGTTTTCTGTTATTTTACAACATAATGCCTGCATAAGAATCATATGTAAATAAAATATAAAAAAATTATTTTTTAATGGAACCACATGATGAAAAACAAAAAACATGAATATTTGAAGAAAAAATTGACTTACAGGCCTGTAATGTCCATTCTAGGCAGGCTAGTAAGAAAGACAAGTGAATCATGTTAAAAGTCTAATGCAGGTTGTTAATACCCATTCTGGGGCTTTACTTGCCAATGCATGGATATGTATGTGCCTATGCAACCTAACTTAACCCAACAGTGTAGGGTATTTCTGTAAGCCTACGTAGTAATTGTTTGTATCTTCTCCAATCTTCTCCAACTTGTTCTATATAGAGCATCTTATTAATTTAATAACAAAAACAAGAAATTTTGAAGAAATTAAACAAAAGAAAAATCTCATAAACAAGCAATTAAAAATGGTATTTATGTGACCACATAAATTCGTGATAAAATAATAAATTACAATAAATGAGCAACATAAACAGCGACAACAAAAGAAACCATTAAAAAACATTTAAAAAAATAAAACTGTTTCTGCCTGGTGAGGAGCAGACTAGCTAGAAGAAGACCCCCCACTTGTATAACAATGTGTTCTCATAAAACTGAAACTCCAACTCCAACGTAACTTTTTGTTTTTTTGTTTTTTGTTTTAATGCAACTCCTGTTAAAGAACAACTTGGTATTCGTTTTTGTTGTGGTTATCGTTGTTGTTGTTAAGAAAACTAGGCGACATTAGTAATTAAATTGAAAATTATGATGTATACACAATAAGCAACAGCAGCGGCTATAACAACAACAACAACAGCAATTAAACAGACTTAAAACAAAATGATGTCGAAGTTATTTAAATCCCAATTAAATGTAAATATTATTATTGCTCTGGGGTTTATATGGAATGAATGAAAGAAACGATGAAGAAGAAGCAAAGAAAAAAAAAATGATTTTAATTAACATTTAATCATACGATTTCGAAGTCAATCAGCGGCACAACTCATGCACACTTGCTGCTGCTGCTGTGTTGTGTGCTGTTGCATACGACTTTAACTTGTTCTCCTGTTTCTCAGCTGGGGCATCGTGTGTAATGAATGAATTATGAGTTACAGACAGGTAGAGTGTGTAGTGTGTTGTCTACAAGTGTAGACACTCATTTAATAACTCAACGTCTTTTATGTTTGATATCTTAGTTGAAGAAGAGTTATTATAATGAGTTTGAAGATTTCTGTGATTTTTCAGTTTGTTTTTTGATTTTTTTCCTTCTTTTCTTTGCTTCGTTTTCTAAACCATAACATTTTATTGTGATAATAAAATCAATATGATGTTCATTATTTTTGATTTTGGGAAAAATAGTTCTTCTTCTTGTTCTTCTTCTTCGTATATAGTTTCGTTTCAATGTAGGTCCAATAAAAAATTAAAATTTCATCAATGTCAAATAAAAACATGATTGGTTTTTATCAATTAACCTCTTAAGAAGCGAAACGTTTCCAGAGCAAAATCATGGCCTTACCAGGTCGCTGTAGTATACATTAAGATGCTTTTTCCTTCTTGTCTCCACAGTTGACAACTTGCCGGAGGGAGAGATTACTGCTTGTGCCATGCTTGGAACGTCTATCTGGCTACAAGTATCTAGAATAACACTCTGCCTTGGTGTCCCTTTGATAAGAATGTCTTACTGCTTGGGTATCCCTCTGAGAAATTCACAACAGCCAGAAATAAAGCGTAGTTTGACAGCCGCTTGCCTAACAGCATCAGATGCCCAGCACTATCTGTCTTCAGAGCAAGTTGCAGCCTGTCTCTAGTGGGATCTACAAATTCGCCAGAAATTGTAAGAACCACGTACTCGGCATAGACAATAGTTCCTGCTGTACTAGAAATTCCATTGCTAAACGAAATAGAAACAAAATATGAAGTTGAAAAAAGCTTGTGTCTTAAGTCTTTCGTTTTCATGAATATTTTTTTTTATATTAAAATGCATTTTACAGGGTCACTTTTACTATCTTTACCTAGTAAAGGGTTAAATTAAATTCATTTCTTTTTTTTTAATTTTCTTACTTAACTACACCTTTTATAACTTGTTGTCAACATTTCATTTAATAACCCCCAAAAACAATCAGCAGCAACAAGAAAAACACGACATCATTATCTGTTTTAATGATTGGCATCTCTTTAGTCATCATAAAGATCATGATCATCTTGATCATCAGCTTCATCTGCATCACCATCACTGTAAGTTCAACCACAACTTGAGTTCTTATTCTTATAGCTGTTAAGGTCTCCTCAAGCAAATGCATGCACGTTGTGCTGCACTGTTCTGTTCTGTTTGTTTCTTTTTGTGTCTGTTCTTAAGAATTTTTACAAGAATTGAAATTCTTAAGTTACATTTTATTATAAGGCCAGAGAGCGAGCGAGCGAGCAAGCAAGTAAACTAAAGATAAAGACAAAGAGCAACGAAAAGAGGAACTAAATATTTTAATTTCATTTCAAGTATTTCCATAAAGAGGAAATTATTTTAAATAACCGTAACTAAATGTCCGAAATAATCACAATTTCATATCAGATCGATAAAAAAAAACCAATAAGATTTTCGATATGAACGCATACGAACATGGGGCAAAACATGAGTGAATTTATGAAAAAAAATTTTGAGTGTTATTTTGTATATAAGATTACTGGCGTCTGGTTAATGATAATTTCTATTATAAAAATGTTTAAATTGAAAATAACTTTTTAACGTACACATAAGACAATTGCAGTTAGTTAAGTCGCAGTGCATGGCACCCTACAAAGCTCGAAAGGCAAACAAAATTCTTATTTCAGATTATTATCCTTAACTAAGTATACAAAGCTAAAAAAAAATTCATTAAAACTTACAGATGCTATCTTACTCTTTAAAGCTGATTGGAACTTGGCATCATCATTTTCTTTATCACAATTATTATTATGAGTGTTTTTAGTTCGCAGTTTTCTTAAGTTAAAAAAAATTCGTATATGGACACTGATACTAGCCTTTTAGTCGTGAATATAATCAGAATAATTACACAAATAGTCATTCAAAATAACCGAAATATATTCTCACGGTATACCATTGAATATCCATCTGAACAATATAAAATTTGCTGTTACTGTTGCGTAGCAGCACTGCAACTGAGGTCTATATTTTCTCTGATTAGTTTCAGAATGCCTTTTAGTTGTTTCCTTCAGATACTTTTTAACTCCACACAGTCTCTAACTGCGTGATTCCAGTGACTCGTTTCCCTCATCACAGACTGGGCTTTGAAGCGATTACTATTCAGAACAAATGTTTTTTCAATGCTTAGACTATTCCTGAATTGTCTGATGTGACACTCAAATCTCTATAACTAGCATTTCTCTATCCTTCCTTTTCTTTCCTTTCCCTCCGCTAAGAATACTCTTCCAAATTCTTCTTTCTTTTCCACAGAAAGTTTTTGACCACATACGTGTTACTAAGGATCCTCTTCTTATTAATATTGCGAGGCCTCTTATTGCCTTGACTTAGAATTCATCTGCTTGTCGCTACCAAGCTGACTCAGTTCACAAGGGTAGTCCCATACTATTGTTGAGTAAACCTTATAGGAGACAAATACTCAGTCGGGCGCGACTGTCAGATAATATTACCAGTTTTTCGTCCATTCGTATATCTCATATTGATCGCTCTTTTAACAGAGTAATACTCGGTCTCATTGCAAAGAACTTTGCAAAATCAATCGTGGTTAGCAGAACTCTTTTGCACAGCTGATGCTGTCTGATGAGTATAGTTTTCATAACACTGATGTCCACTACTAGATGCCATGAATGAATGAATTGCAACAGAACTTCTATAATCGCCTTAGGAAAAACCATCATTATCGTGGGTTTTGCAGCCTCTGTTTCTTATTCAGCTCAACCTGTGTAGTTTTTAAGTTCCTCTCACCTACTCGAACAATGGTTCCATTTGTGACAACTAGTTTGAGCTTTATAGTCTACCCCCCTGAGATTTTTCTGCAAGCATTCCACATATCATTTAAGATCGCTTGTCCCGTCTTCTTGTATGCCGATAGGCATTAAGATCCTTGGTAGGTCTCCTTTCTTTCAATCTACCCACTTACAATCTCAACTGTATCTTGAATGATGTCTGAAAGTATCTGTTTGAGCTGCCTAGGCAGTTGTCATTAAGAGTTCGTCGATATTCACGCTGCACATTAATGGCTAAAGAACCCTCCATGTATACCGATTCCTATTATTTCATACTCTGTGTTTGCTTCTACGGATCCTGGGTACAGGACAATAACCAAAAAGGAAGTTTTGATCCTAGGAATTCCGTGGTCATGCTTCATTTAACGGTGAAAATATTTTCCTTCTAGCAGTCTCCATATCATTTCATCGCTTTTCCCTTCTTCTTGTATGCCTATAGGTATTAGGATCCTTGGTAGTCTCCTTTCTCTTAACCTACCCACGCAGAAATTTGCAAAGCTCTGAACCTTAGATGTTTTCATTGAGAGTTCGTCCATATTCACGCTGCACAGAACCCTCCACGTATGCCGATTCCTATTACTTCATACTCTGCACTTGTTTCTACGGATCCTGGATTCAGGACAATAACCAAAAAGAAACTTTTGATCCTAGGAATCCGTGGACGTGCTTCATTTAACGTTGAAAATATTTTTCAATAAATTTTCATAATTAATGCTGAGTCTTGTGTGTCAGCCGGCCTGATGTGGTGTACAAAAATATCCTGCTAATGATAAATAAATGACAGATAAGTGTAGAAATATAGTAACGAAAAGTCTATCTCTTGTTTAATACCCTTATTTACAGGCAAATATTTGTAATTTTTTTTGCTTTTGAAACTAAATGGTGTGGCCAAGTTTTGTTAATTTTTATTCTTCAATATTTTTATTTAATCTCTGTGGTGTCTTGTTTTTCCAGTTATCATTATCATTTGCTATAAATTTCATTATTAATAATTATTTTAAAATTTTATAAATGATGGCTGTTTCATAGTCTCATATTTATTAACAGAAAAAAAATCTCAAAAAATAAAATAAAGAAACACTGAAATACCATGTAATTTGAGTAGAAATATGAAAAATGATTATGACTTTAGAAAACAGAAAAGAAATAAAAAAAGCAAACCTAGAGATACGTTTTGTTTTTAACCACAAATGCATGCCAGTAGAATAACAGGAAAATTGTACAAGAAAGAGTAGAAAAAAAGCGTTAAAAAAGAGACTCTCTGAAGGCGTATTATTAAACGGTAGAATATTGTAGTTTTTCTTTAACAAGTTTTCATTATTAAATTGTGGGCTTTTAAACGTAAAAGCTCTGGTGGTGGTGCATTTTAAGTGAAATTATATGTACAACACATGTGAGAGAGAGTGTTATTACAAGACTGCTAAAATGTCAATAACAAATAAATGAATTTCAAATCCTAATATTAATAATAATAATAATTAAAAATTAAAAATGAATAACCAATAATTAATAATTAAAAAAAGTTTGAAATGCACTCTACCAAAACTAAATATAAAAAATAAAAAATAAAAAAAACGTTAAAAAGCAAAACAAGGAGTGGCACGCGTCTTGCAAGTATGAAAAATTAAAATAAATTACTCAACAATTATGGCTACTTTCCATTAACAGCTAATCAATGAAAACCAATGAAAATTGTAGCCACACACTTACCATGCCAGACTCTTTGGAAGAGAAGATGGCAACAGAAATTCGCTGCAAATAGTACCTCCTTCATATACATCTCACTCCACTGTAATATCATTACTTTGAATTGGTTTGTATACTCATCTTTCTGGCTTCTCTGTTTACTGTTAGCCTTAGCACTAACGGAATTTCGTTTACGAGATGCAATAAGAGGTATACCTCAGGCTTTCTTCTGTTGCTATAGAATTTACGGCTCTGAGCAAAATAGGATAAACAATTGAATAGGGTCGGGTCACTTTTGGGACCGGCTGTATAGCCAACGAATCTAATTTTTTATATGAAGATGTTTAGGTTAATGATTTGCATTTTTTATGTCGATAACTGGTATTTTTTGGTCGATGACTTGCATTTTTTAGGTCGATTACTGGTATTCTGTGGTCAATGACTTGCATTTTTTATGTCGATAACTGGTATTTTTTGGTTAATGACTTGCATTTTTTAGGTCGATAACTGGTATTTTTTGTCGATGACTTGCATTATTTTTTTGTTTTTTTTTTGATGTCTTGGGTTTTTTGTCGATGACTTGCAATATTTGGTCGATGACATGCAATTTTTACACAGAACACTTTTTTTGTTTTGCTAATTTCAGGAAAATAATTAGCTTCGTCGTCTATAATTCCGGTCTTAATAAACGCCCAACAGTGAGGGAATCTGTTTTGTTATCTCTGATCCAATAGCAATTCTATCCACCAGTTCCGAAAAACCTCATGTTTTAAATTTTATAGAATTGTGCCCGATTTATGGAAGGTAAAAATTATTGAATGTAAAGGACTCGAAGACTTCTTTGCACTTTAATTAGTGAAATATCGATAAATTATCGATATCACACCAGTCTGTAGAAAATATTAACATGATCTGCTTCCGTGGAAGCACTAACATAAAGTCAGGAATTCGATAAATTAAACCCAATAATCTTCTGCCAATACAATGGTAGTAGAGTTGATTGGAAATAATTTTTCTATTGAATAATCGAATTTATCGATCTTTATTATAATTTTTTATTTTATTTTCCTCGAAACAATAAATTTTAATATTTATTTTAACTCTCCGTACTTATCACGTTCTATAACCATAAAATCTCTTGTTAAACAAAGAACAAATTTATGAATGCCACCCCACATGTTTTCATTACTTTTTTAAATAATTTCTTCGTTTTTGTTTTTCTTTTCCAATAATTTATTTTTATTTCATTTCTCTGATATTTTCTAAGGCAGTAAGGCACTCATAGCATAATAATTATTTTTATGACCAGAAATTTCCTTTCTAAGCATAGAATCAAGCTATGGACGCCATACGTTCGTTCTAATGGTATTCTATATGGTGGGGCTTAATTTATTAGAATTTCTAATAAAGTATACCAAACGTATAAATAAATCAGAGCAATGAAATGAGTTTTGTTTATAAAATATTGTCGGAAAACGTGAAAATTTCTTTAGTTTTAAGGGAATTAATTCGTGATTTAATGGAAATATTTTGTAAAATATTTTTCCGATCAACTGAAATTACATTTAAATAGACTGGCTTATGATACCAGGACTACAAATTTAGTTCCGCTGGAAAGTCTTTTGTTGTTTCTATTTGAAAATTACAGCTTAATTAAATTATTAGTGAAACCTATGCAGAGCTCCCAACATTATCTATTTAAGTCAACCGGAAATACAATAATTCTGGTGTCAACGAGAAGATAACATTTCACACATTAATTGGCTTATCACGCTTTAAAGAAAATCTCTTTTAGTCATACTACCCTTGCCTAGCTAAACTATTTGTATAAACTATTTTTAACGGAACTTAACGGTATTTCCTTCACTAAATTTACACATAACGTGACCCGCATTTAAACGCAGATTTATTTGTAAAACAATTGTGCAGAATTCGAAAATAGAATTTTGATGATTGGAAAATATTAAATCCTGATAAGGCAGAAACTAAAATTTAAGAAATTAATTTCTATTCACTGAACAAATGTTTTAATCGTAGATACACTCACAATCGTAGGAAATATAATAAAAAAAAAATTATTTCTGCTGATAAAAATCTTGTCCTTTTTTTTTGGTTTTTGCTTTGAGGACGTGCTCTCACACATTTCTTGTTTATTTTATTTTTTGCTGTTGAGTTATCGAATAAAATAAGGATAACAACAACAATTAATGTGTCAACATGCCCTGCTGGGCTACCAAAATTTCTATTCATTGTAGTAAATTGTCCCAGTTGTGCCCAACAAATGAAAAGGGAGCATATTGTGCTACTACTACGTGTGTGTTTTATCTTGAACTCGTTATCTTATTACATTATTGTGTGGTTTTTCGTTTTTGGCACTGATTTAATATCTTATCAAGATTGGTTAGTTTATGTTATAGAAAGTTAAGGGTGTCCCTTGAAAAATAAAAAAAAAAAATATGTTTTTTTCTTTCACAAAAATTTGCCAAGATTCCTGCATTTTTTTAATTAAAAGGCCTGAACTAAGCGACGGAAGCAAGAAATTTTTCTTTGAAGAATATTCAAAGCAGAAGAATTTTCACAATCTCACAAAATCATAGGAGATTTATTGAATCAAAGCCAACTTGAGCACACATAGCTGTCCGTTGTGTTAGCACATATAACGATGTTCCTAAGTCTTATTGGCAAGCTCTGTTCAGCTGATCGAAGTGGCCAGTTGTGATACTACGTGCTACGAAGCCCCTAAGTCTTATTGACATTCACTGATCAACCTAGTGATGCAATCGACAGCAGAGTTTAGCATTTCGTGGGTCTCATGTTGAAAAGCCCTAACTCACTTTTTTCGAAATTGATTTTTTTTGTGATTCCAATGCATTTAACATAAATACACATAACATACATACATAATTGGCCATTACAACCCTTCGTCAGGATTACGGCCTAGCTTCTCAACACCACTCATGTTGTGTGCGTTAATTTTATACATGAGTGGCGGGACCTACAGTTTTAAAGTCGACTCCGAACGACAGATTTTTTTTTGAGAAGCTTTTCATGGCAATTTTTACTCTCAGAGTTTTTGCCAGAAATCTGCTGAGAGGAAGTCGCCGAAGAAATATTTTCATATTTTCGTTTTGATGTCTGGCCTGGGATTCGAACTCGGGCCTTTCGTCTAATAAGCCAACACACTACCTACTAGACCACGGCGACATTGGAATCACAAAAAAATCAATTTCGAAAAAAATGTGAGTTAGGGCTTTCTACATCAGGCCAACGATTTATAACATGTGCCCCTGAGAGTAAGGCTGAAAACTGCCCTTTGCATTAGCATTCTGTAACTGTAGAATCCAAGTTGCACTAACAAAACTCTGCATCTCCTATCCATTAGATTTCCATTGCAAAAGGGACACCCTATTGACTTTTATTTTTCATTTGTTCACCAACTACTAACTACTGCTTGTTATTTATAATCTATTGGCGATACTACAACTATCACTACTACGACTACCACTAGAACTATTTTACGAGTATATTCCATAACATTTCCCACTGCATGCGACTACTGTTATCGGTATGACACTTAATGTGTTACAAACTAGTTGAGTACGTTTTCAAAATAGAGGTTGTATAACAAATAATTGACATTTAGTTCCTGGTATTCTTTTGTTACATTCCAATACAATTGTCTGCTGACAAAATCATAGGCTCTCCGCATGCCTCCATGAATTGAATTCATTTCGCCTTTAGATTTCTCAGTTAGGGTAGCAAAATGATAAATATCGAAATGTGGTAGGTTATGCAGAATGTTTTCCTGTGTTTTTGTTTTTGTTTGTACAATTTTGGAAACACTGTCTGCTTTATTACTTATTGTTTGTGGTGACATGGCAAAAAAAAAGAGAAAAAAATTGTTTTGAAAATACAAACAAATGTGATATTTTGATTTTCGATTGATATTTATTGGTAGGAGTGTTAAATTCAATTAACATAACAATGTGTTGTTATTTGGAAACATAGATGCTGCCAGCAGATAGTTAAATGTGATTTAGAGATGAAAAAAAAATTTAATTTTTGAAATAAAATTTAAGATTTATTGATTCTAATGAATATCAACTAAAGGCACAACATTTTCTTAATAATTTCAGGATAACAACAACAAAAATGCAAGCAATATTGATGATATAATATAAAGGAACTATGTATTGCAATCCCTGATAATGCACTCTACGAGTACTCGTACTTGATAAAAGCTTTGGTTTTTCTGAGACCAGTTCAAAACGGACACTAAAATCGCTGAAAATTGCACCATAAGGTAAGGAAAAAATGTGTAAAAACCTTGATTAGAATTAGAACTTTTGAATATGTTAAGCAGTCTAAACTAGTCGCGCTATAAACTCGAAACCCTGATGTTTATTATCTAGAGCAGATACAATACAAAGGAACTAAGTATTGCAATCCCTGAGAGAATTCACTCTCCGAGTACTTGCTATAAGCTTTGGTTTTTCTGAAACCAGTTCAAAAGGGGCACAATATTACTGAACATTTCACCATAAGGTAAGCAAACAATGTGTAAAAACCTTAATTAGAATAAGAATCATTTGACTATGTTAAGTAGTCTAAATTAGTCGCGCTATAAACTCGAAACTCAAGACCAGATAATTATAAACATAATAAAAAAAGCTAGGCAGACCCACTTTCCGAGAAAGGGTAGGACTCAAAGAGTCAAGTAAACACATTTTATAAGACTATCATGTACATGAGAAGCTAGGCCGTAACCCTGACTGAAGGGTTGTAATGGCCAATTACGTACGTACGTATCAAGTACATGCGGTTTTAAGAGAGCTGAATTAGATAACATACAGCTTCCGCTGTTGATACAGAATTTATAAACGAAAACTTATCAATTAAAAAAGCTATACTAGGGCCTGCATTTTTAGGGCCTATATATTGCAGCACAAATCAAATGTCCTTGCCTTATGCCACAAGATAAACTGCTGGGTAGTTTATAGGGTATTTCATGTACTTTTTAGTGCAATAAAAAATAATAATTTTATAATTTCGGTTTCTTCCTTTTTTTTTTTTTTTGCTAAAACATAATACAAATACGCCTCCCACAATAATCGCAATATAAAACCCGTAAATAAACTTGAAAGTAAACATGGCTTAAATAAACAAAAGTTTTTATTAATAATAACGTAAAACCAACAACAGAAAAAGTACGCAACAATATAAGCAATGTTAGTTCTGTTAAATAAAATCGCTTTCTTAATGTAGATCATCTGAACAAAACATATTTCTTTATTAAAAAAAAACCGAAAAAAAATCAACTACGACTTCGATTTCTTTTATAAGATTTGATCGACATGCCATAAACACAGTGCAACAAATTCACTGTTCATGTGAAATTTTCTGCAAGAGAATGTTAAAAATTAACCCAAACAGCCAGGCAAACAGACAGACAGACAGACCCACACTGAGAGCAAGTAACAGCTCTAGATTGGCCAGCCAAATTGTTGTGGTTATTAAAAAACGGCCTATAATGGTAACATGGCTTATGATTGTAAATAAAACTTAAATAAAATGAGTAAAAAAAATTAAAAGAATATGTGTGTGGTTGGTGTTTTTTCTGTAATAATTTCGTTGCTGCCTTCATATACCAAAAGAAAAGTGGGTGTTCATACGGGGCGGTTATGCGAATTTAGAGCCAGCATATGATTACAGACTAAGATTACAAAAAAAAAAAAAAAAAATTAAAAAAAAAAACTCAGTTTTATTCGCCTTTTGTTCCATATAAAGGAAAACAAAAGGAACGAACGCAAGTTTGTAAATTTTGTGGTGTGTATTGATATTAATGGCTATTAATGGCGTAGTACATGAATAAACCAAAAAGCAAAGCCGATAAATTGTAACGATACATATATTAAAGATCATTTCATTAAACTGTTCTAGAAAGAAATGCGAATTTAAAGCTCAGCAAATAGGTGTGGAATTGATAGGCTTAAGTCGGAGGCAAGAAATCTTGAGTACCGTAAATATATTTTTTCAATCCATCTCTAGACGAATGTGTTGTACAAGGATTCTACATAATAATTGCATATAGTCGGGTATGCCTTATCTCCTTAGATCCTATGTTGTGATAGTAGTAGTAAAATTTTGATATCAAAGAACAATTCTTCAGTACTCTGTTGCAATTCAAGATAACCATCAGAGATTCATAGCATTGTCCTTGAAGTCTTTAACGATTGCTACAAAATACTGGATAGACTAGACTATGGTATATATTCTCACAATCAGATTTTCGGTTTTAGACCAGACTGTATTTCTGGCTTTAGACTAGACTGTATTTCTGGAGGCAGCTATGGACATATTAAAACCTTTATGCTTGTTGGATAATGGAAGTTTTTTTAATCTCCTGATTTGGGTGGGTACATAGCCCTGTTACTGGGTCATTACTTTTTCGATTGGATCTCTACCAGTATTTTTATTGCTATGTTGGCAGCAAAGGGACTCATACAGTATTACTTAGTTCTGGTAGAATGATTTGAATGTGAAGATATTGTAGTCTTTCCTATGCATCGTACTATGACGGTTCTCTGAAGCCACTTTCTTAATGGAAGTTATACCTGCAAGGGCAAAGGCTGTGTAAGAAGAACTAGGAGATGATCTTTCACTTTGACGTGGGAATGGTTTCTTATTTGATCCCTACATTGTATATAAGCTTGCGCCATCACAATGGTTTGATCATTACCAAAATATCCCTGTCCACTACTCCTTCAGCTTTTCACCTCTGTATCTACAATGCTGTCGTCTTTGACCTTGTGGGGTTGGGGAATTTTCTGCGTTTATTTTCCATTTTCATTGCTTTCTGGATTCCATGAATTCTGTTGCTTCTACAGGATCTTCAAGCCATACGAGTATTTTTAAAATTGTTTGGAGTAAAGTTTAAACGAATTAAATTGAAGAGTGCTGGCCTGTTTCGTGATTGATCCTTTTTATTAGATTACTAGAATTTGTGTTAGAAAATTAGATTTGTTCTTAAGTATCCACTGCACCTTTCTTTATTCTGAATTCTATTCTTAAACTCCTTGAAGACATAAAAAAATTTTATTGCGGACGTAAATTATTTTGAATTGAAAATTTTTATGCTTTGAGTTCGAATGATATTTCTTAAGCATTTTCCTGTATTCATTATGATCTTATAAATCATGTTATAAATTATAGCCATGTAACCATGTAAAGTGTTACAATTTTTCCATTGTTTTATAAATATTTATAACATTTGAAGAACATTTTAAATTGAATCAGCATTAATTAATAAAACTGAAATCATAATAAATTTCAAGATTTTTATTATCCATGAAAAAAAAAAAAATTAATTCTTCTTCTTTCCTTTATTCTTCATACTCCAGATGCCTGCTGCGGTACTGGGGATCCTTTTCTTTTTTATTGAAGAGAGAAAAAATTTTTATTTTTTAATGCCTTCACATAAAAATTGAATTCATCTGCTTGCTTGCCTGCCGCCTGCCTGCTATATTTTAATGTTCCAGATAAAGAATATCAAAAACAAAAATTTGTTATTTTGTTGAGCATTTGTTTGGTTTTATGGCTTGAATTCGCTTTCGTTACTCTTTTGTGATGTTTTGCGTTCTTTTTTGTTTTGTTTTATTCAGCTGATTGTCATTGTAAATGGTGTGTGTTGTGGATCCTTTGAGTCACTGTATAAATGTTTAGCTAGTGAGGCTGTTGGTGTCTTGTTGACTCTGATGATTAATTGCTTTTAATGAAATGTTTCTTGTTTGAGACTCTTTTTTTTTTGTTTTTATTGCGAGAGAGAGAGAGAGAGTCTCAAGCAAAGATTTTCACTAAAATGCGTCTTGTTTTAAGGCGTTGGTGCTGTTTCAAAACGTTTGTCACAGTTTTTTTGATTTTGATTTCAAATCATTTATATGACTCTCTGTCTCTCTTTCTCTGTCTCTCTGTGTATATGTGCGTGCATTTCAAACATTTTGATTTCCTATGATTTGATTTATTGTTATTCAAAACAATACTATTGGCATGGATAACGTATTTCCCATATGCTTTTAGCAGGATGACAATATGTTATGATTTGTTAATGAAATTAGATTGATTGTAGTTTAATATTTCATAGTATTGCAGTAGAAAATATAAAAAGTAGTAATCCAGCGAATCCTTTGTATTTATCGCTCAATGACCTAGCAGTGACAATGACAGTGACATTAAAAATTTCGAAGGGCTTTCGTGATAGATTAGATGATGAAATCTGTCTTGTATACGATACAATCATTAATGCCAGGGGCATTCGCAGTCAGACAAATTTTAAGAGAATGCCTGTGACATCCTTCAAAAGGGTTTTGAAACCTACGTGTCTAGGTGAATAGTTCCCCAACGTTAGAGTATTCGAATTCGCTCTTTAGTCTCTGTTCTATTTTCTGTGACTTATAACAGATTCAAAACTAATGTCCAGAACACAAGTCCTTGCCCCATATTTTTCTTTCTATGCGATACACTGTATTAGTAGGGTGTGCGTTAATCTCATAGTAAATATTAATTTCGTTATCCTTAATATTTTATTAATTACAGCCTAGAAATTCTTTTCTTCTCTTAATAATTTCGAATCTATTAAGCGATTAATCCTTCAAAATCTGTTTAGTAACACTATTTCTATAAGTCGCTCCATGCTGTAAAGCTAAAAGGATTTGCAATCCAAATGTGTTCTCTCGTCTTAATTTAGTTGTTTGGCTGCTGCTACAAAAAAAAATATACTCCGCTAATGAAGTCATCAAACAGGATGGCATAGAAGCAAACAAAAAAAGGATCATAATAAATGCGTGACAAATACTAAAGCAGGAAATCGTTATTTATCACACTAAAAGACTGTTTCTTTTCTTTTTTTTAATATTTAATTACGAATACGACAATTGACTTCCTTTTTTTGTTTCCTACCCCATATTCCAGTACTGTTTTGTGCCCTGAACTCATTTCTATTAAGAAAACATAATGAAAACTGTGCTAAAGACCTTTTAAAGACAATTTTATAGAGACAGAGACAGTGATTTAGAAAAGCAATTTAAACGGACACAATTCGTTATGCGTTTTGGTAATATACATATACTAGGAGAGCGAGAGAGTGAGCGAGAGAATGAGAATCTTTATAATTAATGGCTCGCTTAATCAGTAGAACAGAGTTCCCAGTTTTTCTAAACGATTTTCTTATGGAAACTCACTATCATTAGATATTTACCTGAAGCAGTAACCAGTTATTAACACCTTTGGCTTAAAATATAGTGAAAGAAAGGGTTGAAATTCTTTTTTGTTTTTTGCATTTGCTGCCTAAGAACACAAAAGTGGTCAACCTTAAAAGTAAAACCACAAGAAAGAATGTCTCTATTGAAAGCAATAAAATCCTTTTCATAGTGAATGTCATAAAAGTCAATTTGATATACTCTTGTAACCTTTTGTCTTAAAATAAAAGGGTTCAAGGGTCATAAAAAAATGCATATGAAATGAAAATTATATCGGTTTGCTTAGCTATAAGAATTTGAATATTTGGCGCGTTCTCATTAGAGCTAAAGCAGTCTAATTAAACAAACACTTCAAATGTTGGATCTGTTAATTTTTCATAAAATTTAAAATTCTTGATTCTTGTTGTTGTTTTTGTTGTTTAATAAAAATAAAGTCATAAATTTAGATTAGGGACAGCTTATGGCAGCCAAAGGTATTTGCATAAAGTCAGATGAAGGCCATAAGAATTTTGAAAGTATTTTTTTGAAACCAAAGGACATATGCGTGTGACTGTAAGGATAACAGAGTATTTAGATATAATTCGAGTAAATTTTTTTAAAGATTTCATTCCTTTAATTTAATTAAAATCATAGCATTTTCCATTTTCTGTACTGGAATATGACCCTTCATGGTGTAGAGTATAAAAATCTGTATTCATGCTCATCATTATCTCAATATTTTGTTTTTGTTTGTTTGCATTTTTGTAATTCATTCTTGACAAATTCATTAAATAATTTGCCATCTGTGTGTGCTTTACTCGTATACAATTAAATTCTATTTTCATATCAAAGAACAAAGAAAACAATAAAAGAATTGCAATCATAAAATATGATCATTATCTGCAAAATAGAACATGAAATTATTTACTTGTGATTTAAAATAAAATAATAAAGAATACTTGTTTACAAAAATATATTTCAACAAGCTTTACAATAACAACAATAAAAAAATATCAACATAAATAAACCACATTGTTTAGCCACGCTAAGACTTGCTTGCCATCATATCGTCTTAAAACTACTATTTAAATATACTCGTACATACTTTGCAAATAATTATAATATAAAGATTCAAACGAATGAAACTAAAATAATAGAAAAACAATATAAAAATAAATAAAACAATCAATGAAGAGAAGATGATATCATCTACGAAATGAGCTTAAATATGTTGGAGAAAAAAATAATAAAAAAAAAAATAATAAAAATCGCTTTAATGAGCATATTATAGCAGAACAAAAACCGAAAACATCTTAGCTAATGATATAAAGAAAACAACAACAACGACAATAATAATAATAATCTTATTAACTGATTTTAGTTTTAATATTGATTTGTAATTTGCAAAAATTACAAAGACACTGTGGTTAATAGCATTCATGTGCATACAAGATTAGCAAGTATGTGTCTTAAGTCTTTTGATTTATAAATAAACAGCCAGAATAGAGGAATGAATTACCCATTACCCCACAAGAAGAACCAAGGAACCAGAGTGGAGTTTAATAACAAAAAAAGTTTTTATTTAAAATAGAAAACAAGGTATTGTACGACCTATAAGGTCGTGTTGATATTGATTTGAAATGAAACTATAAATATATAGTAGTTGAGTTAACCTTATGACTCGCTTGGGTTCATAATCGTATGACTTTTAAACATTTTCCTTATACAACTGCTAAAGTGTCAGTGAATTCTGCTTAAAAGTTGTGCTTCAATTAATTAAGTAAGTAGTTAGCCCTATTGTGTTGCCATTATTCAAACCTTGAATCTGATGGTTTATTAAACCATCATGTTTGCCTAACTCTTAACTATTGAGGTAATATTTATTCTGTAGAGACTAATAACTTCCTCTCGGAAATTCTTTCGGAACGCCAACCTATTCTGGGTCCATGAGGAGTCTTGCTCCACTGCTGACTCACTTGGCCCTCGATCGATAGAAGGCGCACCAAACAGCTACTCGGAGTTGATCGTAAGGTCATATCGATCACAGTGGCCATGCTTACAGGTCATTTTGTTGTGGCAAGACAAGCGGAAAGAATGCAGCTCCCATCTAACGACTTCTGTCGTGGGTGCAGATTTGCTCTGAGGAAGAGGAGACTGTTGTCCGCTTTCTTTGTCAATGCTCATCTCTTGCGAGATGCAGATATTGGTTATTTGGCTCTCCAATCCTTGTCAGCTTGGCAGAGCTATTATTCAGTGATGTCATGGATATAGCTTCGTTTATCAAACTTTCCGGATGGTTTGTAGAGTAGGGTAATCGCGCTTTTTAATGTGCAGCCCTTGCGCTGACCAACTTCTTCCCTAATTTGGTGGAATTCGGTCAGTATAAGGACTTCGTGTACCTCTGGAGTCACATTGGGTAGCTATGCGTGCTCAAGAGAGTTTTTGGTTTGGTTTGTTCCAACGACAATCGAATCTACGCTCCGAAACGAATCGATTGCTTATCAGGCAAGGATTGTCAACCCTTTCGATTATATCCCTTGGGAAAAAACTTCCGATTGAAACAGCAGCAGAGCTGCTACAACAACAACCTAATAATTACCCAAAAAGGTGAATGATAATGACTGTATATCTGGGTGCACAGTTCCTGTAAAAATTAAGAGAGGAAATGTCGAATGACATGTAAGAATCACAGTAGAGGGATTAATAGCAATATGATTCATGGATAAAATACAATTGGTTCTGTTCTGTTCAAGAAATACTCTGTATAAGCCCTCATGTTTGTTAGTAACGACCCCGTTTAAAAAAAAAATACTAATCGAAATGCAAGTTTAACTTCCCCTTAACAAATTCCCAGTGTTTAATTTTTAGAAATTCATTCATAAAACGTATACGAAATCTATAAATAAATTTCATTATTTTTCGATTGTTTTATTTTATTTATTTCTGTTGTTTTTGTTGTCTTTAATTAACACTCAGTTTAGAAAATTCATTGAATTGTTTTATTCTCTCATCATCACTTGAAAATTGTATTCAAATTTGAATTTTTAAAGGAAAATTTTTCGTTCATTAACTTCAGTTTCAGTTTCTGTTTCTATTTAAAAAGCAATGCTTGAGTTATTTCGTTCATTAATACGAATACACACCCTAAATCCAATAGAGAGTGGGATTGATGTGGCAACGAAATATTTCCATAATCCCAGAACCAAAATTTAAAAACGTTTATGCTGTGTGTGTGTGTAGCTCTTCCCTGTATTATTATTAACGATTATTTGTTTGATTATATATCGTTTAGTATTATTAAAATTATATTTTTGTTTTAGAAAACAATTTTCGTAAAGTGTTAATTGATAAGATAAACTGGAGATTCAATTTGTGAAACAAAAAGTAGAGATTTTTTGTTGTGTTTTTTGCTTTTGGGCATAGTTTTATGGGAAAATAAAACAAAGATGCTGTAAAGAAAAATATATTCTCGAATTAAAATTAAATCTCATTAAAATATGCAAATAGTTTCTTTGAGTAATGTACCATATCCCTGCTATTACTGTTTGTATTTAAAACATTTTTGTTCTGCATGTGCAAAAGGATGCCTCTTGAAATTCCTTTCTAAACCACAATTGCTTTAATTTCATTTTTGTTTCCCCTCGCAGTAGAAACCGCAATAATGCGTGTGGGCTACTGGTATTAGTCAACTAAATCAAGTCATCTGTCATATTATAATGCAGCGCGCTATAAGAGGCGGCTTTTAGCCTTTTATGTCGCATTAAGCTGCACGGAAAACAATGCAAACTTAAGAGTTAAGATCATGAAATAAAATTTAAATATTGGTTACTCTAACCACGACTATTAAAAATACCAGAAACAGCACTAATTTCGTTGATGCAGAAAGACATACACAATTATGAAAATGTTTTTTGTTTAAGGTCATGAAATTGTTGGATGAAAAAGAATCCAAAAAAAAAAACCGAGAAAATGAGAAAAAAAATTGTTTTT
The DNA here is from genome assembly GCA_930367235.1 of Sarcophaga rosellei. Lineage (NCBI taxonomy): Eukaryota > Metazoa > Arthropoda > Insecta > Diptera > Sarcophagidae > Sarcophaga > Sarcophaga rosellei. The sequence goes on along the minus strand of OV884020.1, from coordinate 3,317,165 downwards.
AAACAGTAGCCACCAAATATGTAAAAAGGCAACAAACTAAACAACTACAGGGGAGGTCCTGAACCCATGGCCTTAAAAGAAGTCTATTAGAACACACACTTGGAAAGTTTGTTTGAAAAATTTCTCAAGATTTCTTGTTTCTTTCGTTTTTTTGATTGAACATTAGAAATCCATAGAAACAATGAAAAGCAAAAATTTTGGCAGAAGACGAAGAAGAAGATGAAAAAGAGGGAAAAAAAACTGTTTTGAATTTTTGGTTTGTAAATGCAAATATCAACACCAGTAGGCGACAATCTAACCAATTGGCCACGATTGGAGAGTAAAGAGATTATTTGGCCAAGATAAGCGCCACACGATAAAACACCAAATTTGAAGGTTCTTTTGGTTTTTTTGCTTGCACACACACACACACTAATACAAATGTTGCTTTAAAAATATCGCATTTATTTTGGCTTCTAAAGAAACGAGTACAAGTGGTAGTTGTGGTAACAGCAGCATCATCAGCAGTAGTAGATATGCTGATTGGCATTAATAATGGATTATCACGAAATCGTCTTTGTTTTAGACTTTCTTCCTTGCCTCTGCTCCCTTTTACCTTTTCTACGCTTTATTTACATGCTAATATTCTTATAAATTTCTTCTATTTTTTTTTTCTTCTAGAGATATTCTTGCTATTTGTTGCTACTGCTACTTCCATTGCTGCTACTGCTGCTCCTGTTGTTGTTATTGTTGTTGTTTTGTGTTGGTCACAACAATAACATAACATTAGCAATATGGAAATTATTAACCCAAAATGCCATATCGTGTGATCACCATCATCGTCATCATCATCTGCAGCATAAGCAAGCAGCAGCAGCATCATTGATGTTTTTGGTCTTACAAAACATTTACGTTTTAGCACAATTCAGTAACAAAAAAAAATGAAAAAAAAGAAAGAAAAGAAATCTCTTTAAGATCTCTATATTCGAGGAGTTTAAAGAGTTTTTAAAGTTTGATGACGTTAAGATGATATTTGTGCTGCTACTTGTTGTTGAGCTGTTGTGTTGAGATCGTGGTATAAACAATATCTTGGAAAAATGCTTTACAAAGTTACGCTTCCTGTGTTCTGGCAAAATACTCAAATGACAGTGAAGGAGAATTTAAAGAACTCTATATCTTTCGGTAAGTTATCGAAACTCTAATAAATGTCAGTAAAATATGTATTGTCATCATTGAAACAAATATTCCTTCTCATTTTATAATGACTTGTATGTGGGGGTCCTTTAGCAGTGACTTCTGAACTTTGATTTTTGATAACGACCATAATATTGCAAAGTGGGCTCTAGAGCAGTTGGCAAATTATTTTAATTTTCATTGAAAAATCAATTTCAACGATGAGTTCCCTTCTGCGGATAAATGGGGGCGTGAATTCACAAACTTGGGACGAATATGGGAGGATACCAATCTACGTGAGATCTAAGAACATTTCGGAAAAGTCACTGTTTGGAGGGATAAGAAATGTCACTCAGGAATTGTAGATAAATAGTAGAAATGGGTACCTTATGGGACTTTTGAGGAGCTATACCCTTTAATGCGGCTGTCAATTTACGTACAATGTGTGTTAATTTGATACATGAATGGCGGCATCTACAGTTTAAAGTCGATTCCGAACGACAGATTGTTCAGAAACTTTTCATGGCAATTCTCTGAGTTTTTTTTGCAAAAAATCTGCTGAGAGGAAGTCGCCGAAGAAATATATTTTTTCATATTTTCGTTTTGATGTCTGACCTGGAATTTGAACCGTGGCCTCAAGTCTAATAAGCCAATAAACTGCCTACTAAGCCATTGCTGTCAAATTAATTGTCATTAATTCAATGTGTTTTGTCAAATCGTTATGGAGGACTATGGGCAACGACTTGTGTTGGCTGAATGAGCTCTAGAGCAGCTTCAACTTTAACGATGAGGTCCATTTATGGATAAAAGGGATATCTAAGTACATTCCGTAAAAGTCACTGCTTGGAGGTATAGGAAAGGCCGCTAGGAGTTGTTGAAATAGTAGAAATGGGTACAACAATCGGTATAGTAACAGTAGCAGCATAGTACATATGAGGAGTTATAGCGTCTGTGAGTTTAACCTAACCTAAGAGATATGGTTACATATGACCTTTTAAACCCACAGTACCATCAATTTTTTTGAATGAAACAAATATATGTATAATCAACATACTCCCCCATATGTAACGTTTATAAAGTGTTGTTAGGATTTCTATCTCAAAGTAAGTGTTTTAGTTTTGCTGTGTGTTACGGTAACTTATTTATGCTGAAGAATAAAAACGAAACAAAAAAAATAATGTGTTGCATGCAACAATTCTTTTTTTCTATTTCTACTATATATTGCCAAACAACGTATATTTTTTAAAACAAAAAAATAAATCGTGTAAAGATTTTAATGTTATTTAACAATCAAGCAGCAGAAATGAAGCCAAAAAAAAAACTGAAATATTCACCAAATCTCCGTATGAGAAAAAATGTTTTTAGCGTGATCTTATTTTTGCGCCTTATGATCACGATTTTGCATAAACAAACATAAGAGTTGAAACCAAAAAATAAGAAAAAAAATTAACGAAATACCCTCTTAAAATATCCCAAAAAATTAAAAAAGAAAAAACCTTTGAGATTGGTATCCCAAACTTTACAGAAAATTTTTTTATTAACTAAACAAAAAAGAAAACAATAAAGTGTTCCAAAAAAATTAACCCAAATTTTTATTTACATTTTAAGAGCATAAACCCGGCCATTTATACTGTATTACTAATGAGAACTGAATGAATTTTTAAGTTTAAGTGTAAAATATACGATATTGAATTGATCTTTTGCTTATCTTTGTGTTTTTTTTGTTTTTGTTGTTTTTTTATAGGAAATTAGGTCAACAATGACCAATTTACCATTAAATTTGTATATGGACTCATTTAAATACCGCTTAATAACTTTTATGAGACCAAAGATAACACTTCATTGCCATTTAGTTTGCTGCTTGGAAAGAAGGCAGGCAGGCAGGCATTCACAGCCAACGAGAATGACCATAAACAATGACAGAGAACCATATTAAATGAAATTATACCACAAGCAACTACACTAACAACAATAACAACGAACACAAACAACAACAACAGGCAAATGCTAATACAAGAAAAGCTAAGGTAAGTAGAAAAAATATATTCAAGAATTGTGGTAAATTTGTTAAGCTTTGTTATGCTTAGTGGCCATAAACATTATTATTTTTTTAAAGTTTTTATTTCACCAAAAAATCGAATTTTAGTTTCCTATAAAAATCAAACTATAATGCTAAAGTGCTCTTTATATACAAACACAAACAAACACACACATAAGCACATACAGTTAAACAATCCAAAAGGGTTTGACAATTGACAAGCTCTTTAAACCACAAAATTTTTATCTTCCTTAACCTATTGTCCGTCCTCCGTCCTCTCGTACCCCTTCTCAAGTGTTCTTATCACTTCTTGTATTGGTTGGCCATCTACACCACTACATCTAGTGTGTACTCACTCACAGGCACTTGAAATAGTTTTAAACAGCTTCAGCCAAATATTTATTTGCACATGAAGTGTGTGTATATGGATGGATGGAGCAGAATGAAACGTTTAAAACGTGGTTTTACATTGATTTGGTTTATTATATGCAAATTATGTTTACACGGTTTATTTTCAAAGACCAACAAAACGAAATAAAGATCGGCTTTAGAATATGCCAATTGAAAATTGAGAGGCCAGGTCACTTTTTTCTGGAATATCTCAGACGATGTGACAATATTGAAAGGTAAACTTTAATTTGTTGGAGGACTCTGTTAAAGCATCTTGTGCAAAATGTTTCGCTTTTAAATCATCATTATTTAAACAAGCTGGTCACCTTTTTTTATACCTATCTTTTGCATATCAACACACACGTTCAACAAAGTTGCCCAAATATATCACAAAATGCTGGTGAAAGAATTACAGCGTAATTTCAACAGAGCCCGTTTACACAAGAATTCGCAACTTTACCATTTAGACATACATACATACATACATGTTTTAGCTACGCTTGTGTGTGTCTGTGTGTTTTTTTAGACAATTTCTTTCTTAAAGATTTTCTTTCGTGAGTTTAGCATATTCGTTAGTAACATGTGCTGCGTAAATTCTCAATACAATATATTGTCACAAATGTTTTCAGTGACACTTTGACAGTGATCGAAATGTGTCGCATATTCAGCATCATTTTCGTTTTGAAATGACAGCAATTGCGGGCGGTTTTGTCACTAACAAGAAGAAAATTGCTGCAATTTAGTTTTCTTCACTGAAAAGCAATTCAACAACAATATAAGCAGATTAAACAATAGGTTCCCATCATATCTAAAGCCATAGGCAAATGGAAAATAACCCAGCAAATGTTATAATGAAGAATAAGAAAATTCTTAAGCTTTACATCGTAGACGAAGGTTATTTGTTAGGCAAACAAAAGTGTTTACGGGCTTATGCCATATGCAAATATGTGTTAGATGCTCTTGTTAGTCTAGCTTTTAAAGATTGGTGTTGTTTTCAAATTGTCATACGTGGTAGCAACTGCCTATCTACAAAGCCTTACAGAAGAAAATGCAATGAAAAAACAACAACCATTGAACTAAATTGAGAGAAAAATTTGCATATCTATTATATCAAAAATAAAATAAAAAAGGAAAATATTTCCTTCGTTTTGGCTCGATTTAATGCGTACAACAACTGTATGGCTGTACTCGTATGGTTAACGAAAATTGGAGGGCTAGCAGTGGTGAAAGACATCAAGATTTCTTTATTGTTTTGACTTTGATAGATGATGGTAGAATAGCTTATTTCTTTTAGTTTTTTTTCTTTTTTTCGTTTCTAAATACCCTACACTACAATAGGTGATATGACTGCCTAAATTTGTTATGATGTTTGGATTCCTTTTATAGAAAAATAAAAATGACGCTCAATGAAGCTGTAGGTTAACACAGAGTAATGTCTGGTCATAACCACCATGCCATCCTATATTATGTTTCAGTTGCGGGTGCTTGTGTTGCTTGTGAATGTTAAACTACTACACATTGCTGTAATCTTAGTTCTGATATATAACCATCATGGCAATTATGTGGACACCTGCTGTAAAGTGTCTTGTTTCATTCTAATGCTTAGGTCTTGTCAGAATCTCGGTTGTAAATCTAAGAGTGAAGTGTCCTAAATACCAATTAAGAAAGAAGAACGGCACCTTTATACCATAATGCGCATCAAACAACTAATTTTTCTGAGCTTTTGCTTTTGCACAATTACTTCTGGACCCTGTAAGCCTCATGTGCGACAGTTTTATTTGTTGATGTAAGTGTTGCTTTCTTGTTGATGTAAGGGGGAAGATGCTATCGAATATCAGATAATTGGGTAAAATCCACGGGATACTAGGCGTGTAGGGAGATATGTACTCATTTGGAAGAGATTCTGAATGCATAACACAACTGAAATAGTTTTACGTACCGCGGCGACGATCATAATTTTTGGATTATCTTTGTCATGACTTTATGCTCCTCGGAAGAGTAAAATGATTAAATATTTACCTAGTACAGAGGCAGCTCGTAATCTACAAGGTAACAGTTCTTCGTATGGCTAGGTTTTTTTTCTAAATTCTGAACGATCCTCCTGTTCACGCGTAGATATCGGTGACGCGTGGATATTGATGACGCGTGGATAAAAGTGACTCGTGGATATCGGTGACGCAGCTCCACAATATAACAGTTCTTCGTTTGGCAAGGTCATATTAGTAAAAATCGATTGCCTTTGTTGAGCTATCTTCCTCTATTGTATGTCTTTTGAAGGTGATGAACAGTCGTATCCTTCCATGTAGGCAACTTTCAGATGCCAAGATTGGTGCTTAAAGATGTGGTCATCTTAATACTTTGACACACGTTTACGATTCTCCTGTTCATTAGGGGTCAACCAAAATTTTTTTTCAACATCTTCTAGCACTTGCATGTCCTTGGCCAAGGAGTTCCAGGATTAGAGTCGTATAGTAATACATCATACACGTTGGATAAGCAAGGCAGAGTTTTATTTTTATTTGTACCCTTTTGAGTAGCTGCCTTTCCAGTCGACCTTGATTGATTCTGTTGAATTTTTGTATATTTTGGTTGAAATTTTGTTGAAATGTTTTTGGCACAAGATTGATTTGTTCGATTATAAGTTATTTACGGTCATAATAAATGGAGAATTAATGCATTTTCGTTAATATTGACACTTGTTTTCGATAAAGACAAAAACAAAAGAAATTAAATTTCAACTGTAAACGTAAAGAATAAAATTTAAACGAAATATTTTGACATTAAAAAAGATGTAGCAAAACAGATTAACAAAATTAAAACTAGAAAGTGAGATAAGAATATGAAAAGTGAACAAAATTTATCAAAGAAACTATGTTGCTCTAGTATACCAAAATAAATAAAGTTTGTGTCTTAAGTCTTTCGATAAGCTTCAAATATTGTATATAAATTATCAATAATTAAACAAAACATTTTGCAATTATTCCCTTGGTCCATGATCATTAAGCAAATTGTTTGAAAATGTTTCCAACAACAACAACATGAAATAACAACATTAACTTAAATGTTATTTTAAACATTGTTTTAATAAATTAAATTTTTCACTTTAAAGAGAACATTATTATCCTTCCCCTCCCCCCTCTCCCACTCTCTATCACTCTTATGCAACACTAAAGTCAAGACTTATAGAACAAACAAACAAGTATGAAAAGATTTTTTACTTTTAAATGTGCATGTTAGTGGGTTGTTCACAATACAAATTAATTGCCCCTTTGCACGCGCCTTATTTTTTCTCTTTTGGCCGATAAAGTAATTCATTTACTACACAGCATAGTTCACCTACAACTCCCAAATCTTGTAGAGAAGCTTAAGAAACACAAACAACAACAACAAAAATATTCCAAAAACAAATAAATCCAATAAAAGAACTTCAATATGAACATGAATTTATTTTTGGGAAACGACGAGTAAATATTTTGCTTTACTATTACAATTACAAAAGAAATCGAAAAGTGAAGTGAAGCATGTATAGGCGGTTAACAACGACTATGAGGTACTGTATGCCTTATAAAACCAATAAGAGAATTTCTTTTCTACTAAAAGAGTTTCTAGAGAAAAATGTTCTTTTTTATGGTTGTAAAACAACAGAACGAATGGAAAATACAGAGAGACGTTTTGTTTTAGGCCAATTACAATAGCAGGAGATCAGAAAATTCGGGAGTAACCTTCTTTTCTTTTGACTGGACATTTTAAACCCTAAAGAGGATCTTTGCGGGGATAATCTGGAGATCCCTGTTTGTTGTGTCTGGTCTGTGTAATTTCTCCGCTTCCCATTCTCCCTTTAATACATCCTCTCCTTTTATCCTATTCCCTCTATTATCCTTCCCTCTTTAAGGACGTTGTACAATGGGTCAATTCGACCTCCGAGTACTGTACCTGTCTTAATTGACAAGTACACGTCCTCTAACCTAACCTAATCTGCAGATTCTATTGTGATGTAAATGAGTCATCAGAACAACTATTTGGAACCTGTTTTTCGTTTATGCATCTCAGACGGAAACACTTGATTGCATTTCAATTACTGGGCAGCAATTTGTCTTGTTTACAGTCGTCAGAGCATTTGAGCTGTCTGACTGAGGGCAGTATTATTACACCTCTTCAAGGCAATAGTCCTCAATGTTTCATTAGATGATTTGGTGAGGACAAATATAGGACGGATCATTCAATCCAGGAAAAAAAGAGAAAGCTTCACCTCTGTGTCCAGACATTCTATTTTTAATAGGCTACCAACATTATCACAAGAATTTTTTTATCAAAGTAATGTAGGGTCTTAGTCTTTCAGTGAAACAGTGGGTCTAAAGACGTCTTATTGCCAAACTATCTAATCATTAGCTGTAAGTTCCCACTGTATACCTTAGTAGTTACAACAAAAAAGTGACCACGAAATGTTTTTGCTGATCAAGACATTATCGATTTTGTAAATTTTGTGTTTTTTTTTTCATCATGAGGCAGTTGTTGTAGTAGTCTGGTATTAGTATGTTGAATGTTGTGTAGTCAGTCTTACATATTTTAAAATTGTTAAAACATTTATTGTTTTTTGGGTTGTTTTGTTTTTTTGTAGACCAATAGTTACTACTATAACTACTACTACCAGCAACATGAGTAGTTTACCAAGTGTATGGGACTAAGTAAAGCATCTTTTAAACTGATTTCACCCAAGAGAGAAATCCAATTAGTTGTGGCGGCGCGGCGGCATATCTTAGAGGTCTGATAGTTTTTGTTTTTGTTTTCGTTTCGTTTGTTGTTATAACTCAACGCTACAGCACATGCAAAAGGATTTTTTAAGACTTAGATGTTACAAAAATTCTTTTTTTTTCTCTTCTTGCTGTTTTTGTTTTTGCTTTTGCTTTTAGTTTTTATATACACAACACAAACATACAGACACATATACATACTATCGGCCAACATGTTGTAAAATGTTTAAAATTCAATTGTTCAGTGGTCAATCGGTAACAGAAAAAACAAAAAAAACAAGAAAAACGCACAGAAAACCTTAACTTTACTATGAGAAATAATAATATCGACAACGTCTCTTAGTATAGGCTAAGAAGTTTATAACCTTAGACAAGATTAAAATCTTTATATCATGCTTAAGTCAGAAGACAGCAAAGCACAAACATAAGAGAAGAGAAGAGAAGAGAAGAGAAGGAAAAGAAATACATTTTATAACATGCTTTGAAAATTTCGTAAACTCTAAACTTTTTAGCCGCGTAAGAAAACCAAATTATAATTGCAAATTTTCGTAAAGACTTGTTGTTGTTGTTGTTTTCTTCTTCTATTTCTATTTTTTCCCTCTTCAAAGCTAGAAGTAAGAAAAAAAAATACTCTGGTCGGCTAAAATTTTAACACGATTAAAGCAAGAAATTAGAGTTTTACTCACAAGAAAAAAACAAAAAAAAAATTAAAAGAAAAGGTGTGAATGATAAAAATTTTATAGAAGTGCAAAAAGAAATTAAAACGAAAGACTTAAGACACATGCAGCATAACAAATTAATTAAAACTTTAGTTACAATAAACTTTAACACACACACACACGCAAATGGTTTCAGTTTGAAAGTTTTTTTTTCTTTCTTTTTAAAGTAAATTTGAATCGATATTGATAGGCAAGATGTAGCAAATCATCAAACAGTTCTACATACAGAAATTGAAATTGAACTTAAGGATTCGCGCAAATATCTTTGGTGGGTTTCCATCACCATTTTCTTGTGAGGCTTCGTTTAATCATTGCCACAGACTGTAGGTAAACACAGTCGACAGCTAAAATAAAGGCCCTATTATGAGATGCATTCGATATTCGATCTTCGCTGACTATCGAATATCTTTGATATCAGCTCGCCAATGTATGAATTGCCATTATGTCCTTGCTTATTGCTTTCCATGTCTCATATCCATGTCACAAGAAAACAGATGATGTTAACATCTGTTAAAAGAGATCCTCTCCATCGTCTTAGAGAGCTAAGGGCTACTAAATGATGTTAAAATACTTTCTAGGTATAAGAATGAAGTCCAATTCGGTGACAAGTTGTGTTAAAGATAATGGTTAGGTTACGTTAGCAACACTACATATTGAAACACTTGGGAGTCACACTTACCCCATACCACTACCACATTCCATTCTATTCAAGCGTTACATTCTATTCAAGCGTAGCATCATGAAGACTCTTTCAACCCAAGTCGCCCAGCCCACCTAAGTATTTCTATCCTAAACTCAAACAGTTTATTCAATTTCGTTATGAAGGAGTTTCTAGTATACTCGCATGCGTTTCATGATTCTGGAAAATCCTTTACAGCTCTTATAACAGAAGGAAGGCTCAGGTCAGGATAAAGAGGCATATAAGGGAGACTTCACGAAGTTACTAGGACCACAACCTTTCTGTATAATGGGAAAGAAATATTTGGGAAAGAAGGATTGAAAGAAATGTTGTACGGATTAACAATATAGATTGAGGATCTATCGATCAATAGATCGTGTAGTTAAAGAGGTATTAGTACCAACGATCGACAGTAATAAGGCCTCTTGTAGTACACAGTTAAGTACAATATGAAATAAAAGAGGAAAAAAGAAAAAACATACATATACTTGTCTGTCTTCGGTGATAACATCGAATGGGCATCCCCAATGGTTCCCCCGTGAAGGCTCTTATTTTCTTAGATGATCCTCTGCAAGGCGACTGTTCCACATTTTCAAAAAATATCTATCATCTATTAAAGCTTAATAGGGAGATAATAGTCGTTCCATGGACCTAATGAATGTATCCTAGAATTGTAGATTGTAGCCTAATCTATATGGTCTTTTACGTCTCTTATAAATACAAATCCCCTAATGAAATACAATTCCTGCAGTTTCTGTAGTTGAAGGACTATGATTGCATGTAATTTTGTATTACATAAATGCAAGCTATTGATTTTTGGTTGCAGAATAGCTATGTCTAATGGCCAATTGTATATGTATGTGTGTATCAGTTAGAGAGTCTAACAAAAGACTTAAGCAACAAACTTTTTCACAAAAATTTTCTGTCTTTCTCAACAATTAAAACACTGAAAAAAGAGAAGCTAAAAAAAACATGTTGAACAGTTTATAATAAAAAATTTAAATCAATTTAAAACAATAACTAACCATAAAACCTGAAAACAACAAAAAAACATTTCTAAACTAATGATCAGCTACCATTAATTTAAATATGGATTTTCATTAACACTGTGAATCATCGTTATTCTTATGGATCTCACACTACCATCCAACAACATATCATACTAATATACTAAAGCAAATGAATAAGAAGCTGTTAGTTATTGTATGTATAGGTATGTGGGTATGGGTATGGGTACTGGTATTTGTAAATGGGTAAACAAAAGTCAGTCTGTGTTACAAATTCTTGCATTAATTTCAAATCAATTTTCTTCACAGCTTAACGCTTATCTTTATACTAAAAAGATTACAAACATATTTAAATATGAAAAAGTATAATAAACAGCTGGAGCTGTGAGAGAGCTAGAGCTGGTCGATTTGAAACAGCAGCAACATTACAATAACAACAACAACAAAAAAAACTTAAGTATTGTTTAAACGAAATAGGCCTACGTTTCTCAAAACCCAACGAAAAAAATAAAACGAAAAGAAACCTGCTATAAAAAAGATTTATCGTATCAGATGAAACCATTTATCATGCTTAATTAAACCAACATATTCGTTTATAAAGATGTAAAGAAATCTATGGATATTGAACTTGTTAATGTCTATTGTTTGGACGAAATATTTAAAACGGGTGACACTTTGTTACAGATATTTTGTTTGTCTTTTTGAATTTAATTTTTTTTTTGTGTTCACAACTCTATCTTGTATTAAATATTTTCAATCTGTTTAAGTCTCTCTTAATTTTTGTGTGTTTTCAAAAGATTTATTATTTGATGTCGTTATACTAGCCAACACGACGGTATATGTCGCTGGTTTTCCTTAGAACTCATTAAATATTAATTTTCATTCGATTAAACTTTGTATCTGCTATGAAATGCAACTGGTTCATGATGAGTTTCATTTCATTTTTTTTAATAATAATTTTTATTTATAATTTTAAGGAATTTCCTTCAATTACTTCTTATTACTTGGCGTGTTCGTGTTTCTAATTTAAACATGAGATTCTAAAGAATTTTTACATTATTTTATTAGATCAATAACAAATTTCTCATTAAAACGAAATTAACTTTTTTGTAGTTTTACAATGAATTATTTGTGAAATTATTTATTCGTTCACATTTATTTAATTGACAATGAAATTACTTACAAGCGAATGATTTCGTATGGGCATGGTGGAATGCATTGAACCCTGCACTAAAGGAAATATTGTTCTTAAAATTACTCAAGCTCTGCATACTATCGATGCCGTTAAGAAGTTTGTACAACCCAAAGTTGGTTTGGTTTAGAAAATTATCATCAACTCACACTGGAATGCCTTTTAAGCAACTGCAAGGTTGCGTACCAATATTTATGCCTCTTTGCAATACAAAAGCAAAAACAAGATGAACAACTTGTAGAGCATTCATTACATTTGCTACTCTTGTGAATATTGAGACTATACTAGCACTTGTTGGCAGTTATTGTGTTGATTTCATGGCGGGCATCGTTTTGGCTGATAAGGGTTGGATGAGTCCCTTGGCAGCACCTAAAACAAGGTTGTTGGCCTTAACATGAGATTTACGACCCTATTTGTCGACAAAATGTATTTCATTTTGGCTTCATTTACTACCAGACCCTTCCGTTCTATATCACTAAAGCCACGATATAAAATGGCACTGCGACGTTTTTGACTACTATGATAGAGCTGAAGGAGTTACTTGCCAAAAGCTCTACACCTTATGAGGCCAACACTGCCATATAGTAGACGTAAAGGTGGGGTGTGCCAATTCTGTTGTCATGGGCGTAGTGTGATTATCTGTTCGTTGGTCTGAATTCGCAATAATAACGTCAAATCAGTGCTTTAGGCAGTAACTTCAGACCTTCACACAAAACGCTTGTAAAAGCTTTCTATCTGTTAGGCTGAAGACATACATATATATATGTATCCCTCTTATCATATCCCCGCTTATCATAGAGTCTCTCTTTTTCATGACAGTGCAAAGGGTGGACTCTGTTTATCCTCCATTCAAGTATAAAACTAGCATAAACAGGGAGTCTCCGTCGTCTTGACTTATTTGACAAGAGTCCGTCAACAGCAGTAGAAGTTTCTTTCCTGAATTTTGAGTAAAATTCAAAAGTCTACCTAAAACTATGCATCAGCTCGTTTGGCCATATGTAGCGTATCATTTTATAATTTTTAATTAATAATTTCCTTTGCAACACAAACAAAAAAATCACACAATAATATCAAATAGATCTCTACATTGATTTCTCTTTACTTTAATGCAATTCTATTCAATTACTTTTTAATTTTTTTTTTGTTCTTATTGTAATTTTGTTGCTTTTGTTATGATGTCATTAAAAAAATTAACTTTAATTCACACCTTTATTATTGTATGTATTTAAAATCAAATTATAACAAAATTCCAATAATTTTTGTTGTTGTTGTTGTTCTACTGCGAATTCGAACAGATTTATGAAATTCATAAAATTTTATTGAAACACTTAGTCATTGTTATTCGTTTCGATGAGATTATTAGATTTAAATGGAAGCACTTTAGCTTTATCTATGTATGACTTATCTTAAGTTCTCATTAAAACAGTTCTTTGAAAACTAAAGCTTTCAAACATCAGATATTGCTACTAACACAAGTCTCTCAAGCTTCAGATATAAAGTTGTCATGTGTTCTATGGGGGTTTATAATAGAGATTTTTTATAATTGATAGCACATACCACCTGTGGTTATGAAAAATTAAAACAATTAATTTGTATAGCATGGCATATGTAATAAATTGTAATTATCAACAGTTAGTAGCCGAGTAAGAAGGAAAAAATAAATAAAAATAAAATGAAATAAAATAAAATAAGACTGGAAAATTTGTAAAATTTAAAATATATGAATTGTCAACGGTTTTGTTAATTAAAAAATGTTATTTTCGTTGTCATATTTTTTTCGACAGAGTTTATATTGTCACCAGTTTTACATAGCAGAGCAGAGCTGAAGTGAAATGAATATCAAGATACATACTAATTGCTCTTCATTAATTATTGCTTTCCAGAAATTGTATTTCATAGCTGAAATAAAAAATTAATAAGAAATTAGAATGGGATGACAATAACTTCTCTGACAAGCTGCTTAAATTATAGAAAAACTTTCGGAAGTAGGTGATGCTTCTTTGCCCCTCATGGCGATCCTTGCGTTCAACACACAATGCCCCGTCAAAGTACCTATCAAGATACTGTTAAATTTGAAAACCATTCCATTCCTGGATCATTGGGACATCCATATTAATGTATGTATATATTCGCACGTAATTGGTAGACTTGTGAGACTTCGCTTGCTTACAAGTGACTATGTCTGCATAGGAAGACAATATTGTTCATCTCTGGCTCGGTATCAAACTTTGCGAGAGTCCAGATCTGGCGAGAGTTTTCGATCTGGTACATACATACATACATACATAATGGGTCATTACAACCCCTCAGTCAGGCTTACGGCCTAGCTTCTGATCTTTGATCTGATATTCAGTTTAATTCCAAGGTATTGGCTATCGAAACTGGATTCTGGTGATCCCTCCATATAAACTGGCATTCCCAGCTGTCCTATTCCACCAGATTCTAATGACTTGATATAAACACGTTTTATTTCTATAGACACCAAGCAGCGCGTTGCAAACTTCAAATGGTCTTTAGGTTTCTTTTCCAGCTTTTGCCATGTTCTGAAATTGCAGTCTCTGAAGCTCAATGTGCCTCACTAAAAGCACTAATAATACGCAGAATTTATTCTCTGTATTGTGAATCTCATTTTGATTTTTTTGTAAAATTTGTTGATTTAGTCGCTTAAGTGTCGTCTGTTATTTCCGAAATAAGTTTCTATCATCTATTATTTCGCATTGCCAAAGATGAGTAAATTCGTGGTAATCTATTCCCTGCTTAAGACTTTCAATGCTAAGCAGTGTTTCATTTTTCTGATTGCACTTTTGTTTTAGAAATGCTTTCTCCATTTATTTAAAGTTCGTTTCTTAAGTCTTTGGATTTTACATTGCGTTTGTAATTAATTTTCTTATTTTCTTTTCTTTTTTTTTAGTAAAAAAAAAAGTTCGTGTCTTAAGTCTTTTGATATTTTTTTTAAATTTTTTTTTGCCGTAAATGGTTATTTTTTTAAATTATTGACCTTGTACCCTTATTAACACACTGCCAACACGATAATTGCAAATAAAGTTTGATGTTGCAGTCAAATAATAATAAAAAGAAAAAATACTAGAAATCAATAAAAGCTGCACACACAATTAGGTAAATTGTCATTTATTGTTATTATTGTTACCACCACTACCACCACCACTACAATGAAAAAAATTCTAACAATTACGACAGAAACAACAAGAGCTACTTATAGGCAAACAACAAAATTTAAGTAACACCTGAGTGGCAGCATTGTTACAACTTGCAACATTCTAAAGCCAACAGCATTAAGTAAATACATAAGCAACAAACATTAGAAAAACCTGGTTTAACCTTAAACTAATGAAGTGATCGTCATCAATTCCATCAGCCTCATCATCTCTATAGCCACCATCAGCAGCTACTTCAACACCAATGCCTTTATCAAAACTAAAAGAAGGGTAACGAGCTGTGTTGGTTGCTCTACAGACCGAGTAAAAAACTTGTGATTACAATGACATTCAGAGAAAACTTGTAGCAGGCGCTCCCACGAATTAAAATAGCATTCAATAATTGGCTTAAGAATGACTTTTATTTGACTGCTTTGAGACATCACAAAGCTGCTTAAGTCAATCCAAAATTGTGTATTGATATTGAAAATTAACACTTGTCCGTGGTGTCGTTATTTTTGATTTGTTTTGTTTTCC
The DNA here is from genome assembly GCA_930367235.1 of Sarcophaga rosellei. NCBI lineage: Eukaryota > Metazoa > Arthropoda > Insecta > Diptera > Sarcophagidae > Sarcophaga > Sarcophaga rosellei. Next base: position 3,301,545 of record OV884020.1, on the reverse strand, counting down.
CCCAAAATCCCATTCAAATCAACAACGCAATCACACTTAAATATTAGAATTCACAATGTTTCATCATAAGCCCGTTTTTAACTTGGATATTTTGTCTTAAATCATATCTATCTGCTTAGAAAACGAGGTGTTAAATTTATTTCGAAAACAATCTTTAATTATTTAAATTCATCTGTCTTAACTCGATCTCAGCGGTTGTGTTTTATTTTTTCAAACAATTTCGGTCTTTAACCGTGACAATATCATTTGTTTTGCTTGTTGTTTTGTTGTTACTTTTAAACTTCTTTTGTATTTCATTATAATGGTCGGTTTTCTTGATGGTATTGTTAACGTTCTTAACGGTTTTTTGATTTTCATGTTGCCTAATATTGTTCTTAACGATTATCACTTAACTTGTTGTACCACAGCCAGCCATATTGTTTCGTCTTTCTTACGAAATACTATTTGTGTTGTTAAGCTTGAGTTGTAGTTGCAGCTGTAGTTGTCGGTGTAGTTGTAGCTGTAGTTGTATTTATGCAAAGTGCATTCTAATTAGAATATTAGTGCTGTGTTTACCACGTACCCATGCTTCATTGGGTGGGCTGTTAAGGGCTTTTATGCTGCTTTTTACACAAGTTCCAGTAGCTGCAAGTGAATGGTAGAAATAAATAAAAAAAATTTAAAATAAATATTCAATACGTCTGAAGAAAAATTGGGAAAAACATACATACATATTTACATAGTTAGTACAGACCAGAACAAGTCCAATCTTGGATAACATAGGCGGCTTTCCTTAAAGGGGTATTCCGACTCAAGATAAATTCAACGACACTACGAGAATCTGTTCCAGTTCGAACTCTTTTTCAATGATCGGTTTCTCCTTGTTGGTCTATATCAGCATTTGGCATACATTTGGTGGCCAGTATACATCACCTTCACGTGATATGATCAGTGCCCTCAAATTTTTCATGTCGCATGAGCTGTGTAGCATGTACATCCGTCCTGTTAAATCGTTGGTGTCCAGATCAGCCAATTCAGATCGAAAAAAGTTGATTATGATGGTACGTATTCCATCATTATGATGGTACGTATATTAATGATGGAATGGGTGCCATCATTATCATTGGATCTGATTTTTAATTGACTAGCAATCAAAACTAATCCAGCACGATTGGAGCAAAGGATCACTAAGAGCATCGGAATTTATTTTGTTATTTGATGTCGATATAAAATGAATACAGTGTTGTAGCTTATCGTATAAAAGAACTCAACTGACTATTGTTTTCTTTCCTTTCTGTTCTTGTTGCTTTTTAAAACGTATTAAAGAAAATAACAACAATATTAATCCTTTTGTAAACGCATTTAATTTCATACAATTACTTCCGTCTACACCCACAACAAAAAAAGAATAGTGAAATATGACCGCATCCCTTCAATAAGTCTCTCCAAATAAATGACTGCAACGTGATGTTTCAATTTTGGTTTTTTTAGCAGCCCACACACACATAAGACAATTTGTGCTGGAATTAAGTTCTTAATATTGAAAGAAAAATAACGAAAGATAATCCTTAAAATAACAAGTAATTTAAACACATTTAATTCCGCCGGAAATAAATATATAACATTGGCCAACAATATTTTATTCCTTTTAAAGAAAACCCTTAATTAGGATTGATCTCTCAGTCAGAAGAAAGGGACTCATCAAACCATATTTGAAAACAAAACTGTACAGCAATTATAATGGCCAGCAAACTCAAAATTCGCACGCCTGAAATAATTGTCTATAAATTGACACAGAGAAGAAAAATTCAGCACATCACATACAAAAAAAAAATGCTACAAATACCACAAGGTGTTTGCCAAGATTGATATGTACCCTGTCTGTCTGTCCATGGCTTAACAACGGCTGAATATAATATTCTTCTTGCAACTTGTGTGGCATTTATTTGAGATTGATTCCTATTCCAAGTGCAGAAGTCGTTTAACTGCAGTTGAAGTAAGAGAACAAAGGTGTTTCTTCTAAAAAACTAAAGTAAAGTAATTATTTTCCAGTCAATGTTATTTAAAAAAAGATTTAAAACACTTTAGTTGCCTGCCATACTTTACTTTTGGCCTTTAAGTGTTTTAAGAAGATTGATTTACTGGCAATTATTCAAAAAATGAAGTTGTTACCTTACCGGTGAGGAACATAGATTTTTCGTAATGCTGTAATTAGTACTTCTAGGTTTTCATAGTTGCTCTGGGTTAGCTATGCGTTTAGCTGTGTGTGTGTGGTTGTTATTTTCAAGTAAATTTTTAAGAATAAGAACAATAATGCCATGAAACTAAAATAATACTTAATAATAGACCGTATACTAATATATACAGTGTAGTATTCAAATAATGGCAAATGGGGGCAAATGAGGGCAAGACGAGGTTGGCATGGCTATAATTTAGAAATTATAGATGGGTATCGTATACCTACATATGTTATGTCATTACTAACGAAAATTATGTCAGATTGGAGGTATAAAGCAGATGTCTGAGCAATAAAGACATCCTTTCAGATCCCACTTACACAATTCAAATCGCCTATCCTTTCTGTGCCTTTTAACGGCAGCTACCCATGGACACCGTACCAGATGTGACACTATACCCAACATAACACGTCTCACGGCAATGGACTGAGAGAAGATAGGGAAGTTTGTAAAAGATACAGACTTTCTGTAGAATGTACGGTGGTACGGTTCCAAATGGTGAGCACAAAACAAAGAAAGAAGATAGGGAAGTTTGTAAAAGATACAGACTTTCTGTAGAAAGTACGGTGGTACGGTTCCAAATGGTGAGCACAAAACAAGACTACATATTGGCTGAAACCCTTGGTCAGTCTCCACTTACTCAGCCTACCTACTAATAGCAGAGATAGTTGCAATACATATACCTACTGAAGATTCGAGAAAATAGTCATGTCATGGCTAAGGGAGAGCTAATCGGATATCGAAACTCTTGTAATTGTCCGACTTGCTTTGATATACATAGTTGAGAATACTTATCTAGAACGTTATGTGTTCATGTCTAAACTTTGAAGCAGAGGCAATTATAAATGGAAGAAAGCGGGCAGCATATTAGAGTGAAAATAATTCATAATAAGCCAGAAGAAACTAGTAGGAGTTAGCGATGAAATTAAAGATAGTTTTATAAGTTAAAAATTCGACATACGCCCCAGAGATCAGCAATGAGTATTCAAAAATATGAGTAGATTCGAATCATACTCATAATTTCTGATACTTATACGCATCCATACTGATTTTAATACCATACTCGTACTACTTATATTCAAAGTTTGAAGTACTCATCGTACTCATACTTAATAATACGTATGATGTTGTTGATTTCGACTCTCCTTTACTCAACAGTTGCAGGAATCACAAAATAAGTAAGATTAGCGTAAGAACAGTACAATACTCACTAGAAGGTTGTGTGTTTGCTTTGCTTGATGCCTTTGTCTTTCTTGTTTTTTTTGTAAATGCAACAACAACTAAGACTGTAAATTTTGATGAATGATTCGAATCACTCGATAAGTTTTTTTTTTTTCTTAATTTATGAATCTGAATGAGTAGGCTTATGAATTGAACATATTTCGAATGTTATGAGTTTAAAGTCAACGTTGTACTCATACTCGTTGCAACCTGTAATTATAAATCAATTTTGTAGTAAGTACGAATGAATCAGAGTATTTGAATTTCAATACTGTTGACTCACTCATACTCAAAATTTCATGAGTACTTATGAGTAGCGAACAAACGATTCATTGCTGATCTCTGATACGCACTGGCATCTATTGCCAACTTCCTCACCAACAAAAGACAATACTTTGCTGTGTTCAACTAAGCTTTCTTCAATTACAGGCGCTTGTGTTGTAAAGGAATCAATCATTGCTTCCAATTGAGAATTCGTAATAAATGAACTGAAACTTTAAATTACTATCACTGGGTGCAATGTTATGTAGACAATCATAAAATATGACCCACAATACAATAATAAACCATTTAAGCGTACAAAAAAGTAGGCTACATGGCCTATAAAGTGTGTTAAACCATTAATTTTTATATTCAAAAAAGTATTTAAAACGGTTATATGAACCAATTTACATGTTCAAAATGTCATATTGTCATATGATTTATGTCTAAAAAGACAGTATTATAACACAATATAACGCATAACATATACTACTATACAGTGAAGCACTCTTTTTCTTTTGTTTTCTGTTTATCTTGTGACAATAAATTCCAATGGATGGGGATTGAACGTCATTTGTTTAAATAACGAAATCATATTAATTAATTAAACATTTTTTGCACGTTTTCCCGATATTATTGTTATTGTTATTGTATTGTATATTTTTTTTCTTCTTCCATAACTTACAAATGTATTGTATTTTTCAATATTTGTTTATCGTTTTGTAGTTTTTGCTTAAATGTAACGCTTTATTATTATAATTTTCCTCAATAATTGTGCACCATATATGGACGTTTTTCAACGTTTTTTTTCAATTTAATTTGTATGAAATGAGCTCATATAGCCATATTAATATGACTACCAACAGGTCATTAACCACTTTGTTACAGCAATTGTCAATACGTATTGAAATTATATTGATTCATTGGTTCCAACAACTTTGTTAACCATATACAAAAACATTTGTATTATTTTCCATAAAAACTAAATTAAAAAAATAAGCATTCAAAAGCATATTCTCATTGAACGAATAAGCACAGCAAAAAATATATTTCATTTGGTATTCAATTCTTTCTTGTTAAGATTCTATTTTCTTAAACTCAAAACTTTTGCTGGGTTATGGATTTAAACGCTTTAGATATTGTGTTTTTTTATTTTTCTCGAGTTGAATTCAGGTGCGTAACAACAGTAGAACCAATTATGGTTTATATAAATTAAATGTGCATGGCATACTAAATTGCTTACGTATTCATTAGTAACTAAAAATCACTAGAAACTATCTCTATTATAATTTAAAATAAAAACAAATTTAACAAAAATGTTTTAATTTACTTTTAGGTGACCACATGCTCTCAAAAAAAAAAAAAACTTTAACTCGACTTCAACATTTTGGCCTCATACTGCCACAACGTTCATTTGCCTTATAAGGCTGTTTTGTACTTACTTCGACATTAAAAACTGCAGAATTTCGTATCACGGGTAAGTCAAATATTTACTTCTTTTTATATTTACTTGTATTTATGTATGTCCTGTCAGGACACAGTTTTATTTGCTTAAAGTTAGGCTTTCTGTTCCATTCCTTTACATTTTGAATTCGTATTTTTCTACTTATTTTTTGTGTGTTGCCTTTCCCAACCCTGAAATAGTAGCTTTTTTTTAGAAGAAAGAGTTTAATTAGGTTAAATTAATAAATTTAAACTCCACAAAGCTTTTTATGAATAACAAATATTCTTTGTTAGTTTAAATCACTTCTGTTTTAATATTTTGTCCCTTCAAATCATAATCTAAACACGTTTCGGTCATAAACCTTATACTTCCCGTAATAAATGGGATTTTGGTTTTAGTAGAATTGAAAAAAAACAAACTTTCCAAACTTAATGCAGGTTTTTCTTTTCATTCATAAGCAATGCATTGCAATGCAATAAGAAAAATTTAAAAAAATATTTCTTTCTTTTTTTGTATTATAAATTTCTAATAATAATAAGAATAATAATTTCAAACACTTAAACATTTCCTGTCATAAATTTAATTAATTTTAATGTTAAACACTGCAAAAGCATAACAATTAGTTTAGGCATTGGAAGTAAAACAATGAAAATGTCTGGCTAAACGTAGACAATTTTATTTTTATTTTTATTTACGTTATGAAAAGTAACTAAAAGGGCTTTAGTACAGGTGGATTGATTAGATTGGATTGGATTGTTATGTGTACAGAAACTATAAAATAAAAGCCTTCAGACACACGTTTGAAAATATTTGCATTAGGTTTCTATGATGGATAGTGTCTTAAGCGTAAAGTTATGAACAATTTCGTGATGAAACAAAAGACTTAAGACACATGCCAGTACTGCTATAATTTCGAGAGCCTTTTCTTTAGAAAAAAGTTTTAAAGCCCAGAAAGTATTTTCATTCTTACTTACATACATATGTACATAATTGGCCATTACAACCCTTCAGTCAGGATTACGGCCTAGCTTCTCACACCACTCATGTTGTGTGCCTTAAATTTATACGTGAGTGGCGGGACCTATAGTTTAACGTCGACTCCGAACGACAGATTTTTGAGAAACTTTTTTATGGCAGGTTTATTTACTCTCAGAGTTTTTGCCAGAAATTTGCTAAGAAGTCGCCGAAGAAATATTTTTTTTTTCATATTTCGTTTTGATGTCTGACCTGGGCCTCGAACCTGGGCTTTACGTGTAATACGCGAACACACTGCCTACTAGACTACGGCGACTACTTACTTACTTACTTCAATGTAATTCTTTCAATCAGGATTACAATCTTACTTCTTCACCACCTAACTTCTTGTTGTGTGCGTTAATTTTATTCATGACCTACAGTTTAAAGTCGATTCCGAAAGACATATTTTTGATTTTGATTTTCATGGTAATTTTCTTTACTCCCAGAGTTGTATTTTTCAGAGTAGTAAGTCGCCAAAGAAATATTGTTTATATTTCGCTTCATTCGAAATGTCCGAGCTGGGCTATGAACCATGGGCTCGCTTCTAATAAGCCAACACATTACCGGCTGGACTACTGGAATTTCAATTACATTTTTTTAGAAGTAAAAAAAATTGTATTTTTGTTTGCAATAAATAGTATTAAAGCCGTTAAATATGAGACGCATATACAGACGTGTATTGCTAGGGTTTGAAGGATATTTTCTATGAAAGAAAGTGTCGTTCAAATCTGTTTTTAGGAAACGTTCTTAGAGTTTTTAAAGCCTCCTTGGCTTTCTCATTCTAGAAAAAGAACAAAATAGAAAATCAAGTTTTATAATAAAACAAAAGACTTAAGAACATACACGTTCTGCAATGCTTTTGAAAGTTTTTTATATGAAATAACTGGTAGTTAAAATCGATCTTTAGGCTCGAACCTTAACTGTTAGATTCTTAGTAGTAATTCCCTTAAAGAATTTAAAACTTTTCTTGTGCCTTTATTTTTAGCTCATTTTACTGTTCGTCTATTACCTGATGAGATATGATATTTTTTTTTTTTTTCATAATTTTTGGTAACACTTTAATTTTAATTCTCTATGCAAAACTTGTTCTCTTAACTGGAAAATGTTTAAAAAAAAATTTTCATTTTAAGTTTACCGCTTTAGTTTTATCAATGGTTTCTGAAAGAAAGAAATATTCCACCAAGACACTTATAATATGCACCCACTATTCATACGGTACGGTGCACACTTTAAAGCATAACCAAATTTTTTTTTAAACAAAGAAACAACAAAAATTCCAAACTTATAAGTTTATTACTGCATTTGTTGCATATGCTATATGGTTTTTTGAAGCATGTTGCATGCATGCGTTCGTTCATCAAACGCCTGTCAATTTGTCGGCACTTTTTTCTTTATATTTCGTGGATGTTGTCTGGATAATTCTTTTCATTCATTTCAATGCTTATTTTTTTGAGGGTTTCTTTACCATTTATAATGCATTTTTATATAACTGTGAAATACACAAAAAAAAAAAACATATAAAAAAAATGAATAAAATATTTATCAATGGTTTGTTTGGTGGTGCCTGGTTTGATGAAAAGTCGAAAGAAAAAAAAAAAGAAAAAAACTTGTAAAATAAATTTAAATGAATATCATACATTTACGTTAAAAGCTTTATTAAAAACGTATTAAACAGAAGACTCACTCACTCACTCACTTCTAAAAAGCAAAAAAAAAAGGAATGAAAGAAACATAATTTCAAGAACTGTTTTATTATGCAAGACATGACATGTTATGAAAATATATGAAAAAATTAGTCTTTTTCTTTCTTTTTTTTTTTGCTTTTATAATAATATTATTTCTTACATTTATTGTCCGATTTGTATACGTACGTACGTTTACATTTTTCTCCAACTTTGAGTAATAATTTGACAGGAAATGACATGTATTGAATTTAAGGTAATAAATAATGAAAATATGAATAATAAATACGTATATATGCTAAGAAATTTAAAATAGAGATGCTTTAATAATAACAATAAGCCAAAAAAAAAAATAAAAAAAATACCTGCTATTAAAATACATGTGATTAACATTTTTTAAACAAAAGACTTAAGACATGAACCTGTAACACTTTAAATTTTTGTAATTTAAAAAAGGCATTTCGAAAATATTCATAAAAAATATTATTTTTTCGTTTCCATTATCCATATGAGCTATCATATCAAAAGACTTAAGCAACAAACTTTCAACCAAAAATCTCTTTGCTTTCCTAATACCGTTTATTTCCATTACATACCCTTTTTATCCACCCATTGTTATAAGTATCGCACTAGTTTAGCTCTAAATTTTTCACTGATAATCACGACTTTTCATTCATTCAATATGAAAACTATAATAACATGTTTCGTTTCAATTCATTCGGGTATTTTTTTAGTTTCATTTTGTTGTTTTGTTTTGAAACCATAAACATTTGCACTCAATATTCAATTTTTGCATATTACAACAAATGCGTGCCAGACCATATTTAGAGAACCTTAAATGTGTTGCACACACAACTATACATTGATACATACGTACATAGCTACTTATGAGAAAAGTGGCCATAAACGAATTGGCAAAAAAATTTTGAAAACGAACAAGAATCACAAATAATAGGAGAATTGAGTGTAGAAATAGGCGACTGGTTTTTTGACCGAGATGACAAAATAAATGTTGAAAGGTTTTATTTAATCTGAAGCAATTTCTAAAGTTAGAGCGGAAGCAATAGGATTTCTTAATGAATGGATAGGTTATGAAAACAGAAGCACAAGTGCAAAATTTTTCTCGTTCACCTCACTAAAACAGCAATGGAGTGTGTATATATCAATGTTTGTTGTAATTAGAATGTGGTTGTTGTGTTGTCCAATTATTTAGGTAGGTACATAGGTGGAAGTAGTTGTCTCCTCAATGTAGTTTTGAGCGGACACACTTAGGCCACATACAGGGCCTATTGTGATACCATAGTTTCACGCTTTCCTCTAGTCCAGGAACCATTTGGAGCTTCCGATGAAGCGACCAGATCCTCCACATAGTAGGCATCCAGGCCCGTCTATCTCCTCCGACCAAGCGCCGGACATGTACACAGTAGGTGAAGACCAGTCCTATCCTCCTCTTCATCTCCACAGCTTCTGCAGAAATAATTTGCAAGATTTCCAAATCCAATACGCCTCGCATGCGTTCCTATAATGCAATGCCTCGTAACCACCCCGACAACAGTGCTGAGCCTACATCTCTAGAGTTTAAGCGGTGCTGCCAGTCGCCTTATATCCAGTTTTGGACAGATTTTGAGCGCCGTTCTGCCCATTTCCGAAGCTGCCATGCTACTGTTGACAATGCCCACGATTGCATTTTGTATTTAATTAGAACTGTTAAACCGAGTTGTCTGTTTAACTACATCTAAAATAATGGCGATTAAGATAATACATTCATTAAATACTACGCAATAAATCGGAATTATACGAATGTTCGTAGCCTCAACGTATATAAATCAAAATATTGGTCAGAGTATGTAAGAATATGTCTCTGGCCATTATTTCGCCGAATACTCTGCTGTTACAGGATCCTCCTAATTGATTAATCATGTTGAAACGATTCCTTTTCTATACGACTGTTCTTTGAATCTACAATACCTGGGTAGAACGCAGATACTCGATAAGGCTAATGCAAGCCTGAAATCTCTTTCTTTTAATTTCGCTTTACACAAACAGCTCAAATTTTTCGAAGATGAAATATGAACGTCCTCGTCATACTTACCTGATTTGAGAAATGTGTTCGACATCCACTCCTCAGTAATCTTATATTATCGTGACTGTTTGGAATCTCACTTCTTGCCAGATATTTCTGCCTGTTCATTTCTTTATCCCTGTATGGATTCCAGGATTTCAGCAGAGTATGTCGCGATGTGTAAGCAGTGTGTTGGTCTACTATACATATGTGAGCGCGAGAGTTCAAAACTGAACTCTGACATCTCAAATAAAACGAAATCTGAAAAAATTTATATTTCTTATGTCGACAGTACACATTGTTATAATATCCCCCATGAAAGAAAAGAAAACTGCCTGGTTTTGAATACAAAGTGTTCAGAGACAATTTAACAATGCTGCAGTTTACTAAATTAATTTAATAATACGTTATTACTTACGTTTCTGAATTGACAGTCAGAAAACATGAGGAATGTATACGAATAATTGATCCTTTTCATATCCACGATCTTGTGCATATGGTCAAATAATTACACTCTTCTTAAGGCCGTTAAAATCTGATATAGGTGCAGGAAAATACCGATATTGAAGCAGGATTTTTTTATATATTCTGTGATAACATATTTGAAAGATTTTTTGATCATTATATAGTCTAGGCCTTTGTTTCAAAGATGATTTTCCTAAAAGCTAAAACTCCATCATCAAGTCCAAAAAATCGAATATCATTACCATTACCTTTGTACTAAAAGCTGTCCACCACTTTAATTGTAATTCTTTGTTCACAAACAATTTTCCTTTTTTTTTTTGCTTTCAACATTTGACATTTAAAATATTGTTTGACTATACATATGTAAACATTATACACAAATGTCATATGATATCCCTCTCACATGCATACATATGTTTGTGGCTGATGATGTTTATGGATTGTTTTGCCACACAATCATATACAAACCAAAAGCTAAGATACGCAAAAAAACTGAAATAATCAAAAAGAAAAAAAGAATGAAAATAAAGTGAAAAAATGTTTTTAAAACTATAAATCAGTAAAACCATATTTTGCCATCTACCCATCGACCGCTTTGGCAAGAAAAACTAATTACTAGACCTATGGCCATATTGGAAGACTCTCAGGCGTACATACATACATACATATATATGAGTATACACAACTAAAATGTGCAAAAACATTGAAAAGAACGCATTGCCTTTAAGCCAGAAAATGCCAAGTAAACTAATTGAATTTACAGCAAAAACAACATGAAAAAAAAATTATATTTTACATACAATATAAGAGACTAACTTCATAACATATATAGACGAAAAGATAAATACTAAAATCGTATCGTAGCCATAGATCTCACGCAATATGAAACAAAAAAACCACCAAAAAAAAACTTCATGAAGAAATAAGAAAAACGAGCAACGTTTAAACAGCCATTCACATCAATTCAATTTCGAGTCATTATTACGAGGCATTAAATTTAAAGAATTTCATAATATTTATTAAGTTTTTTTCATCTGTTATTTTTGTTGTTGTTATTGGGTTTGTTTTATTACTACTTTCATGCCTTATTGCACCAAATAACCTTAATTGTTTATCACACAAAGTGGACGACTGACTAGTGGTGGTAGTAGCTTGGTTACTTCGATTAATATGGAATTAAAATGTTTTATTAAAAAAGGTCATTTCAGATATTGCAATGATACAACAAAAATTCTTATTCGCCGCTTGTTTTTTTTTTCGTTTACCATTCGAAAAGAAATATTACCACGGTTGAGCATTATCATTAAATGGCATAAAGAAGATCCATGGAATAAAAGACAGTGGGTTCGAAAGGAAAAGGTTTGATACACAATATAGTAATTGTGTGAAAAACATTTTACTGGACTTAAAGAGATCACCCTTGTCTACTTAATTGATCATTACAACTCTTAAGTCAGGATTACCATCTAACTCCTTACACTACCCATTTTGAGAGTGTAAATTTTATCCGTGAGTGGCAGGACCTTCTACATTCTAACGTTGACTTTCAGCGTTAGATTTGATAAATTTTTCATGGTTGCTGTCACCAGAACTAACAGATATTGCCGGGTATAACATGTGTTAAATCGAACATATTTACACTACCCGTGAAAATTTAAATCCACAAGATATACCACAGCGTTACCTCCTTGGGTGTGGAGAAACTTATCGCAGATAGTACTCAGTACTCAAACGTACTCATAACATCCTCTTGCATCATATTAAGCCCTTAATCAAGAAGTTAATGCTTCAGGTATTTTCATTGTATCCTGGTCAAACGCATTACAATATAAGATCAAATAATTGGTGTAGAGGCCGAGGAAAAGTTCCGTTTTTGTCAATGGTTTTAGACTCTGCCGCGCTCTATGAATCACCACTACATAGAGGCTACGCATTTAGAGTCTCTTATGCATACAATACAGTATGCGAATAGACCTAACCTCTGCCCTAAATAGTTCCTTAACTTTCAAGGCGATCTACCACCTAACCCACTCTCTTTATTAGCCTAGGATTACTTGGTATAATGTCACCTTTTTTCATTCCAATTCCTTAGATCTCATTGCACTCATGATCACGATAATATTTTATTAAAATAACACAAATTTTGTCCCTGAGCATCACTGTTTTAGCCATTTTAATGGCAATTTATAGCCATATGCAGCAGAATACAACGATCAGAGAGGGGCAACTGTGTTATGACAAATCATCATTGGAGTAATTGTCGATGCATTGTGTAGCAATTAGAACAGACACTTTGGAGCGGTCTCTTTCGCATAACGACAAATATTGCTGTAAAACAACAACAACAACTACAAGAAAATTGATGTATAAATACTGGGCTGCCGTTACTGCCCTTAATGTGCTCAAGGAAATGATTAAACATTTCTGTTGTTGTCGTTGTTTTCTGTTTTGGATCTTTTGCTTTTACAAATCACAACTAGAAAAACACGAGCAAATTTTTCTCAACACACATACACACACACGCTCAAACATGCAATGAAGCCGTTGCGTTATAGGCTGAGTATAAGACTGATGAACAACTGATTGAATACAGCGTGTAAGTGAATTGAGTGAAGCACTCATGATGGTGGTCATTATTTGGCCTGCAGTAAGAAGAAACGTTTAAGTGATTAACAGCATATATAACACGCGCTTTTTCTGTTGCCATCAACAACAAAGTCGTCTCTTTCATCTTTTGCTAAGAAGTACATCTCACTGTTGCCCCCTCTCTATCTCTCTCTGTGGCTATGTGAATGTGTTTTGCTTTTTTACAGTTTCAAAGTGTTAAGAAATTAATACTTTGTTGTGTGTTCGGTGTTGCGTAAATTGCACAATAATTGTTTTGTGTGTGTGTGTGTGTGTGTGTGCAGTTTTCTGACCCTTTTTCTTTTGAGGCCACATCCAAATGTACATATGTATGTACATATGCGTGATGGTCATGCATTTGTATGCTTCAGTTAGGGTACTAATGGTTCATAAAGTTAACAGCTTTGCTAGAAGTTGAGTGAGTGAATGTTTTTCAGTTTTCTCAATTTGTTGTTTTTGTGGGGCATGTCCTGATATTACTGCAGTACTGCAATAATATAAAAACTAAAGCATTTTAATTGCAGTCATAAAAATAAGTCAATGTAAAGTTTTTTTTTTTGCTTTCGTTTAATGGTTTATAATTAAATCTTAAAAGGCGCTAAAGTGTTTAAACTGTGTTTAAGTGTGTGAGCCGTACTGCTGGGCTGACTGGGACACGAAAAATGTGTGATATTTGTGTTACAAAACGCACATAAAACTCGCAAACTTGCTAAAAAGCTCTGCATTAACTGCTTCTAATATTAAGTTAAAGACGATTTTATTTTTAATGCCTTGAGAAGGGAAAAATAGATGGCCTGAGAAAATGTTTTTAATGGTTTTTGTCTTAACTTGATTTTTGCTTAACTTTGTTTGCAGTAAATGAGAGCCTTAAATACGTTTCAAAGCGTATTTGTTAGGCCATATCAATTTGAAATTTGTTCGTTAACACATCACATATTGACAGTTTTTTTTTCTTTGCTTTTACATGAGAATTATCGACATCGATTGTCTTTATATCTTTAAAGTAATTTTTGACAAAATATCGTGTCAAATAGTGAAAATTTACTTTAAAATGAACGAATTTATTCGCGAAGAGCATATTCCTCCATACTCTTCTTCTTCTTTGATCATTACAGCCACCCATGCTGTGTATGTGTTAATTTTATCCATAAGTGGCTGCACCTACTGCGTTTAATATCGACTTCAGACGATAGATTTTTGAAAAACTTTTCATTATAATTTCATCTACTCTCAGTATTATTGCCAGAAAACTGCTGAGTATAAGTCCCCGAGAGAAATATTTTTCATATTTCGTTTGACCTAGGAGTTGAGCCGCATCTAATAAGCTCGCATTTAATAAGCAAACACACTTTGTCTTGGACTATAGCATCACATTAGAGACCACAGCACATAACAAATCATGAACCAAACCGATGTAATTTGTCTTAGCGCAGCCTCACTCTATGTGAAGATCACATAAGACTATCAATCTGAAATCAAACAAACCAGCCATAGCCTCAAGAGCCTTCCAGATAGCAAAAACATTTGTCTGAAATATACTACAATCGTGGCTAAACCAAAAGTAAAGTCGTTTTGACTAAACTATGCAACATCCTATTATCATAAGTATTGTTTGTACCAACATAAATCTGTTGGAATTTGTGTTAATTTTTTAATAGGCTTACTTCAGGGTAATATAGAACCAAGGTAGGTTAACCGAATAGGTTAGGTTAGGTTAGAGGACGTGTACTTGTCCACTGTGACAAGTACAGTACCCGGAGGTCAAATTGACCCATTGTACAACGTTCTAGCTTCTCACACCACTCGTGTTGTGTGCCTTAATTTTATACATGAGTGGCGGGACCTACAATTTAACGTCGATTCCGAACGACATATTTTTTTGAGAAACTTTTTCATGGCAGGTTTATTTACTCTCAGAGTTTTTGCCAGAAATCTGCTGACAGGAAGTCGTCGAAGAAATATTTTTCATGTTTTGTTTTGATGTCTGACCTGGGATTCGAACTCGGGCCTTTCGTCTAATAAGCCGACACACTAACTACTAGACCACGGCGATTTTAGAATCGAATAGAGCAGTTACGTACCTACCCACCTATTTGGCTTTGAAATCAATCACTTCGTTTTTAATATATGAAATCTACTTCCTGTTTCAAATGCTTCATTTTTTTCTAGCCTTATAAACCATCGACTTCATATCGAGTTCGTGTCTTAAGCCTTTTGTTTTTTTTTCACTTTATAATTCCTCTAATTAAATATAATCTGCTTTTAAGAAAAAAACGTTGCCTTTTAACACTTGTTATTTTTCCATTAACACTGTTTATAAATAAAATCAAATCCTTTTTGAATGAAATCATAACATCAGCAGCCCTACACCATTTACAAGACATACATAGAAGAAAAAAAAATCCCTACGACGTGATTTGAAACAATGAAAATGGAAAAATCATAATAAAATAAATAAATAAACTATAAAAGCAATAAGAATCTATTTTAAATAAACAGTGCTTAGAACAGCCACCATACCATACCGCATACGCGTTCATAGAAAGATAAAAAGACAACCCGCCAACCAAATTGGTATCAATCGTTTGAGTGATCATCATCGATCGGTTTGTTCTAAAGGTTTTTCTAAAGGCAATTGACACTTGAGGTAAAAAAAGAAGGAAAAACACATGGAGAAGATGAAAAGGAAAACAATAATAAAACGCTAAAAACTTTTAACTACAAAAGGGATCGAGCAAATAACCATGAACAGTTTTTTTTTCGTTTTCTCATGTCCAGTGCTGCACTTGATCCACCCAGGGGTAACCGAAAAACATACACTGAGTAATAATGCCTACAGTGTGATTTGTAATAAACCTCTATGGGTGTGCGTGTGTGTATGTATGTGTGAATATTGTTTTCGTGGCTTATACCGTAATGCAGGTTTACTTATAAAAGAGTTCTTGTTGTCCTAATAATTGTGTAAACAATAATGATGTGTCTCTAGTGGTTATAGCCGGTAGTAGAAGTTGTTGTTTTTGTTTAGTTTAGTTTAGGCCAAACAGGCGGCTTTTTTGTCTTTTAAGTTCTATCTAAACAAAGTTAAAACAGTGAATCTTCCTCTTCTAAATCCAAAATAAAAAATCTGTAGAACTTAAGCTAATTTTTCTCATTGGCAGTATAGTAAAGCATTAGCATCATCATCATCATCATCTTTGTTCATGTGCTCATGCAATTTAAATAGTAAAAAACAATAACAACAAATACAAATGATGGGTAAATATCAGCGCAGCAATACACTGGTATTATATCTGCCAATAGGTAAACCCATCAGCCTTCAACAGCTGACTTCATTCCATTGATTGATAAAGATTATGGGACACAAGCATTTATTATGAGTACATAAGGAAGCTGTGGTTTTTTACAAAACAAATACTAAGATTTTTTAATTTCAAGTAAATAAAATCGTTGGTTTAGTAGGAAATGAAATAAAAATTTAAGAAATATGATTTAAAACCAAATAAGCCACTGGTCTTAAGCAGATATTTTGTCTGTATTCCAAATAACTTATTAAACGGTTTGACAAATCGAACTCTAGAGCTCAATCTAACGGCTCAGTTGGTCCTAAAACAATACGAATACATGGGAGCATATGTTGGATAGGTATGCTTAACAAACGAGATGGTAAAGAGAGGCAACGACTCGTCTCAAAACAAGTAGATTTGAATCATCAAATTACAATAAGAGGAGATTTGAGTCAGGCATCAGACTATCCAGAAACTGTCTTGGATATAAGGTGCTAGATAGGAAATTTTCATTGTTGACACCGAGCAGTGTCCAGATATTTGATAGGACAATAGGCTTGAAGGAGAAGTTAGAGGGCAGCACCATATATCATTAATGCATAATCTACGGATTGTTTCAAAATTGTGCTGTGATTTTGTGATTTGAAGTGTACGCCTATAATTTTTCTCAAATATAAAGGCTCTCAGACTATTGCCTTTAAATTTTCTATTCAGTGTATTTTTTCTACTTGAATACATAAACTTTCAAATTCATATGAATTTGCAACACCTAATTGAAATCCAACAACAAAATTTTTTTCCCATTGACTTCTTGTCAACTCATCAGCAATTCAACATAATGAACTGCCATTAAAAAAGCAACATAACCTTTAACGAAAATCAAAATAAACGAAAAGAGAAACAGAAAAAAAAAACCAAATTCTTTCGCATAATTTGCGAATATCAATGAAAACTCCTGTGGTTTTTCTTTATAGCCATAAAACATATAAACAATGGGAAGAAAAGTTAAGTAAACTAAACTAAAAATTGATATTTAAAGGAGAAAAACGAGGAAAAGCGAAAAACAAAAGAGGCTTATGTGATGATGTATAAAAATCAAAAGACTTAAGACATAAACATTGTAAACCTTTTGTTTCTCATTTGCTTGGCTTTTGTTGTGGCAATTTGCACATGTTCAAAACTTTCAAAACATAACATAAATTTTACACTTTAAACTTACAAAAACAAAAACAAAAACAAAAACTAAATCACATTTGCGATGAGCAACAAAATGTTGAACAAATGGGATATTACAACAGAGCGAAATGAAAAGAAAAAAAAAAAACAAAACAAGGATGAAAATAAATCGAATGAAAAAGAGTGAACAAAAAACACAAAAAAATATCGCCAATAAACTTTAATTTTGAGTTGAAGTTGGTGTTTTTCAAGCGAAGATTTACCCCCCATTGTTTTACCACCGTGTGTGTTTTTGTGGTATGGAGTGTGAGTGCTACGAAACAAACGAAAAAAATAACAGTTTTTATGTCAAACTCTTGTACGGTCATGTTGCATCAACACATGATGACAGTCATAATTCTTGTATAGCCACCAATGGAGAGCTGAAAAAAGTTGATTTTTTTTCATCTTCTTCTTCAGTTCAATGTTAAACAGAATTTTGCCAACAACAAACAGGCAAACAGCAACAAAACACTCATAAATGATTGTGATCTCTTTAGAAATAAAAAAAAAGTCCAAGCAACCAATATTTCCAAGTACCTTTAAACATAATTTAACATTAAGAGACACTATCAAAATATGAGAAAGCAACGACAACAAAAACAACTGTCAACACTTTTTACAAGTCTGCTCAATATAACATTTAATGGCCTTAAAGCCTTTTTTTTTTTTTTTGTAATCATTATTGTTTTGTTGTTATATTTAGTGCACACACACTATATTTGTGAAAAAACAAAAACGAAAACGAAATATTTTTCAAATCTTTTTGAAGAAATCTTCCAACTTGAAAGAACCCCAAAAGCATTTTATTTTTCAGTTCAGTTCATTTCTATTTTCTAGTTTTGTATTTTAAAGAAAACTAACTCACTCCCACGGTTATTTTTTTGCTTTTCCTCAATTCGCTAGCTGTGGCCTGATATGATTTTAATTTTCCCGAAAAAAACCAAAAAAAAAATTATTTCCGCTGTGAGGGACAGTTTTTAAATTATGCTCCACATAATACTAATAATAATAACAAACGAAATTGAATTTAAACCACAAAAATAAAAAACTAAGAAAATTACTTTAAAGCACGTTATGTGAACCTTAAACCAAAGATTTAAGCTACATACTTGTTTTGTTATCATAACGTATGGTGGTATGCGCTGCTTTACATTAATAATACTTCCCTAATGACAAATCTATTTAAAAATAGTTTATTTAATAATAAATAACAAAACAGTGTCTGTATGAAATATTCATTTATTTATTCGCTTTAATGTTGTTATAATTTATGGATTAATGCTTAAAATTGTTTGCTTTCAAATCAATTTATTTATTTAAGCAATAAACACCTCAAATGATCTCATTCTCATTCAAACACCCTCAATGGTTTTTTTAAATTATCACATCGATGACAAAGACTTGGTAGTTTACGTTAAAGAAGTGTAACAGGCTGGAATTGTATTCAAATTACCATCTTAAGTTCCTAACTGACAAACAATGAGGGAGAAGGTATCCAGTGGTCTTCTCTGCATCCTCATTTTCACAGCTGTAACATTGTGATGTATTCCGTGTTATTGGGGCATATACAACAAGTGGCCAGTGTTCCGTTTTAATTGCTATAGAGGTCTGGTTTAATGCAAAACTTCTTCTAGAGCACACATATCGAGCCAGATTTGTCTCATCTTTCTAAAAGTAAGTTCGTCATTCCATTGTTCCTTTAGAAATAAGTAAAGTTTAGGACCATATACGCTTTATATAAATGGCCAATTTCTCTCTTTCAATCTAGCATACAGCAGGTCAAAAATCCGCCTCAACATACATACATACATAATTGCCCATTACAACCCTTCAGTCAGGATTACGGCCTAGCTTCTCACACCACTCCTGTTGTGTGCCTTAATTTTCTACTTAAGTGGAGGTACCTACAGTTTAACGTCGACTCCGACCGACAGATTTTTTTGAAAAACTTTTTCATGGCAGGTTTATTTGCTCTCAGAGTTTTTGCCAGAAATCTGCTGAGAGGTGGTAGTCCCCGAAGAATATCTTTTTTTCATATTTCGTTTTGATGTCTGGCCTCGGGCTCGAACCCGAGCTTTACGTCTAATAAGGGAACATACTGCCTACTACCCTACGGTGACTACAATCCGCCTCAAACCGCTTATATGTATCCCAGTTGGCAAGACACATAAAATAGTTTCAAATACCTTAGTATTGTCTAGGGCGTATGGTATAGGGTATATTATAATTCAGTTTGCCTGGCTTGAATTTGCCTAAATCTTACAATCTAAAAATAACCACTGACGAATCTCTTCTTATTCTGCTGCAACAATTTAACACTTTAATTAAAAAGTCAGTTGAACATGTCAAAATGTAAATGATACTCTGTAACAGCCATTAAACAGCCCTTTCTTACTATACACCAGCATTTCACATTCATATTTCTTTCGAGACATTATTTATATCAGCATTTAACAATAGACAGACAGTTAAGCTCAACACTGCTACGCTAGTGATACAACGAAAAGATAATTTAATTAAAATCACCATAATAAACACACCCCCATTCATGCATACATACGCTTCTAATATTTTTCCTTTTTTTTTGAAAATTATTATAAATTTGTAACATACACACACACACTCGCACACACACACAATATTTATAAAAACTCGTTAACATATGATAATTTGTTGTAAGATTTAAAGTTTATTCCCTCTGAAATTATATTTACCATGTTGTGTATAACAAAAGAATGACTCTATTCCCTCCCTCACCACCGTACTAATGTTTACAGAATAATTTTTTGTTTTTTTTATGTGAAAAAAGTGTTAAAATAATCGTTGTGATCGTTATTTTGTTGTTTTTGGCTGCATGGCTGCTGTCAGAGAATTATAATAAAATGCAAATGGATTCAAAATAAAACTACAAACATTAATAAAAAATAAAACACATTGGTATTATGGTGGTAGTGTACGAGTCAATACAGTTCGCTTGCAAAATACTCTGCAGCATAATTTTCGCATACTTCACATACTTTCAAAATCCTCAGAAGTGAATCCTAGTTTATATGACCATGTAGTCGGCCTTAGATTATGGCCTTCTCTATTTGATTTGACACAATTGTTGTTGTTTTTGGCATAAACAGCACCCACTACTTATGACAATGTAGGGTACCATTTATGTTCACTTATGAGCTCAACGCAGTTGTCTTTAAAGCAGTCATTTTTATTTGGAGTCAAACATGCCACAAGCTGTGGTCTAGATTTGGTAGTGTGTCATATTTAAAACGCCTTTTAAAAATTTATTTTAAATTTAATTTTTTTTATCGAAAGCTGCTGTTTGCACTATGGGTTACAAAATTTATTTCCATTTAGCCACCACCAGATAGATAACAACACGATTAAGTTTGAATTAAACCAATGGACCTATATGACAAGATCAGGATTCTTTTTGTTCATGAAACGAGAGATATTGTGAAATCTCTAATCTATGATGACACAGTGTGGGCCCTTCTACAAAAGAGTAAGACCTGTGGCTGGGCAGGAAGCGTGTGAGTAGTTTAAAAGAATTCCTGTCAGAATATTGCGCGACCGGAACGTTGAGTCTAATACAGGAAAGTTTTCCAGAAAAATTTCTGCAGAATAAGTACAACCTTTTTTACTTATTCCTTTGGCAAAGCACAGTCTCATGTTATTACTTAAAGTCTTCTTTGGTCGCATTGGGTAGATTGTAATTACCAAATTTTCTGCTCTTGAGAGATACGTATATCTCGGACATTGTCTTGTTAGTAAAATAACAATCGTTCACTTATTTCTATGCCCCTTTGGTGTTTAGCCTTTTAAAATATCATCGGTTATCGCCATCTTTACAAACATACAGAACCCTTTAGTCAGGACTGCGACCTAACTTCTCACACCACCTATGTTGTGTGTGTTAATTTTATACATGAGTGCAGTGTATTTTCTTCATCCCAAACAGCACGCTTGGATGGCAGAACCACATATGTTATGTACGTTAATTTTATATATGACATACTTACTGTTTAAAGTCCACTCCGAACGACAGATTTCTTTGAGGAACTTTTCATGCCAATTTTATTTACTCCCAGAGGTTTTTCCAGAAATCTGCTAATGGAAAGTCGCCGAAAAAATATCTTTTATGTTGCGGTTTTGATGTCGGATCTGGGTTTTGAACTGTGGTCTTACGTCAGATAAGCCAGCGCACTACCAACTAGACTACAGCTATTTCCTGATATTTACTTTACATTTTCTCATTTGCTTTACTAATTTTATTTTGAATTGCAAGGCTCTGGGAGACATTCTCAAATTCTCTTATTTCAGTCGGTACTGGTATTTGCTTGCTAGAGGACTTAGTTCGAATAGTTCCAAGCGGGTTTATTACCACATTTCAACTAATTTGTCTTACAAGCCATTGTGTTTATGCTTTATTTATTATTTCTTTAATTTATTTTTGTTCATACCAAATTTATTTATTTAAGATTTATTTCTCCTCCCCCCACTGCCTCTTATTTCCTTACAGTACTATGTGTGTGATAAATCATGTATTAAAAAATGTGAGTTTATTTTTCCAACCATTTTTGGTTTCATTTTTTCAGAAATAAAAATTGAGTTGCCTATAGAGTTTGAAACTCGATTTTTTTTCTGTGTGCTTTTCGTTAATTTAATTCTTTATCGATTTATTCGATTTATTGATTCTCAACATAGTTTTTGTGTTTGCTTGTAAAGTATCATATTCAGTGGTGCTGCTGCTGCGACACTCTGTGAATGTGATTTATTTTATATGAATTTAAATATTGTGTTTGTGGTTGTCATCATATTGTTTAAAGCGATTATAATCTCTTTTTCTCTTTTTTTTTTTAATGAAGTATGATTTATAAGGTTGAGATTTAAAAAAAAAGAGAATTGTTTAAAATACATTTAATCACGTTATATTACCTGATAACCCAAGAGTTTTTTCTTTTGTTTGGTTTTTCATTGAACTGTAAACATGTCGTTGTCCATATTAGAAATAAATTTGCAAAATTTCCTTCTTCTAATTTTTTTTGTTTGTTAAGTAACTGTAACATGTAACATTAGTTTACTGGCTTAAACCGAAACATACATACTAAAATAGTTCAAACTATATTGACAACATTGTGTTGCAAAAAAAGAAAAACATAAAACGGTTTTCGTTTTTAGAAATTAGAGAAAATATTGTTAAACAAAAGACAGAAATATAGAAAAATGAAATAAAAATTTAAAGGAGCAAAGAGTTTTTCCTATATCGTGACGTACGTGATAACTTATAACATGTCACAAGGTGATTTTAAAATAAAGATTACAATATATTAATACATTATATATGTATGTATGTATATACTACCTTCATATACAGACTAACTCTAACTACACTAAATAGGAGTAGCAAAGAAGACAAAGAAGAAATTTAAAACAAAATGTTTTATTTCAAATTAACAGGTTGTAAGCGATTTTGTTGAGCTAATACGGATCCAAAGGGAACGCTACTAATTTATTTATTATTATATTTCAATTTAAGTTAATTTTGTTCTAAAAAACAAAAGACTTAAGACACGAACGTTCAAAATTATAATTTGAACAAGATTTTTTATTATTATTTCCATTTTATTCTGGAATATTCCTAAGAGATTACAGTCATGCGATTGCTAATCTAAAGCACTAAACAACGAATTACTTAGAAAACACTCTGAACTGGAATAAAAATGTAAGACTGGTGACAGAGTTCCTTAAGAGGCATTTTAATGCAAAGTTGCTGACTACATCTGGAATATAACCCGACCAGTCTATTACAGAATACTATTTCTGTTGCAGATGAGGTGCGAAGGTGTTGTAGAGACCAGTTAGCACCTCATCTGCAACAGGCCTTAAAAGAAATAGTTTAAATACCTTGATAAAGGAGCCTTCGAGATTTTGAACTTTTCTGTTGTAGGAAGCCGACATTCAGTCTCTCCTAAGGCTTATAGCTGAAATGAGTCGACTGTATATAAGTTCATATTCACGTAAGTGATTTGGTTGTTTTCCCTTACGCTGCTCTTATTCCCTCTGTGTCCATCGCTTTTAATTCCTTACCTCCATTGGCTTGTATGACTACTGATTGCATGGAATTCGCTTTAAAGGCTGTAAATGTCCTCAAACCAACCAGCCACTTCATAGTGTCTCAGGCTTAAATACTAATAATCTTCTTCAAATGTTGATTAAAATACTTGACATCCTCGCTTTGATGTTCAGACCCCATGCTAATTTTGAATAGACACTAGACTTAGTTTTTTTCTTAGCCCATCCAACCAGATGCATTCTGTTGAGTAGAATCGAGCAGTATTGGAAACATCATTCGATACACAGCGGTTTAAGATTTAATTTCAGTGTTAATAATAAAAGTGGTTGCCATAGCCTAGTAAGCATTGCGTTGGCTTGCTAGATAAGGACTCGTGACTTGAAATCTGGCCTTCGAAGTCGTTGATTAATTGAAGATACCGCCATACATGAGTTTAAATTAGCACACATCATTGATGGTGTGAAAAGCTAGAACAAAATCTTAACTTAAGTGTTGTAATGGCCAGTTAAGTAAGTTGATAATAATCTGCCTTGCTTAGCTGCATGATTTGTTACCTTCGACATTGTGTTCATTGTTAGGTGGTTTGCAAAGTAAAATATCTGTTCCACATCAGTAAGGTGTTGAACATCCAATTGCTGCCGACTTAGGGCCCAGGATTATAGTAGGAAACCTAAGATTGTATACATTTCTCATACGATGCCTTGCAACAGGTATGCCTGTACCCCAAATAAAATTGGTTGATTTAAAGTCAGAACAAATTATCATTTTCTTGGGGACCTTAGAGGGAAAGAAGCTTAGTTTATATGGTGAAATTATAAAAGTACTTTGTGGAAAGGTGAAATCGTTTTTCTTACCAGCTTAAGGACGTAAGGCCATGTGAGTGAGCGAGCCCATTGCCATTGCAGTTGTAAATAAAAAGCTTAGGAAAAAGTGAATATTTTATAAGAATTGAATTCTTATTTAGAAAAAACTAGGTAAACATTCTCCCAGTTGTGTCACCAAAAACCTTTTCTTTACCTTAATACCTCTGCATTGTGTACGGTACCGAAATATTGATCAGATATTGCAACATTGTCATTAAGTAGGTTATGAGAACTTTTAAAAACTTTTTCTCCACCTTAATTTCTTATTTTTTTATTTTTTTCTTGCTGGGTAGGAGGACAATAGTTTCGTTTCCTTTGCTTAGTGTGTGTATGTATGTGTGTTAATTTCTTAATGATTTCTTCTTTGCTTTCTTTTCTTTTGTTTGCTTTTGACTGCAATTTTATTAAAACGTTTTATTTTATCTGACTACAACTTTAAGTTGTGAGAAATAATCATTATAGAACATCTTCTTCTTCTTTTTCTTTTATTTCATTTACTATTACGTTTGGTTTCGATTAAAGCATTATTTTGGGAGGCTATAAGTAGCAGCAGCATTTCGTTTTGTGTGTATTGTTGTGTTGTGTGCTGTGTATTGTGTGTTGGGGGTATTTTGTATTTAAGCATTTATGGTAAAGTCACGTTGGCATAATTTGTTTTATGTTAATGTTGTCGTATAAAATTGTTAAGAAAACAAACAGAAAATTTATATATAAAAAACAGCAACAACAACAACATCAACAACAATAATAAAACTTTACAACAAGTTAACAGAAATCCTTTAGAGCTTCTTCTTTTCTCGTACTGATCGTACTTCAATGAATTGGTATTTAATTTGAGTAGCCATTGGTTTAAATGTTTATATATTCAGCAAAACCTTTAAAAGATTTAAACAAATTTCTGTTTGGTTTCACTACGTTTTTTTCTCTTTTTCGGTTTTTTCATTTGTTTTTGTAAATTTACGAAAAAAAAATCAATTTTTGATTATTTTTGTTTTTTTCATTCGTTCTTTCTTTCGTTCGTATTCATGTGCTTCTCTTTTTATAAAGTAAACAAAAATTATATTTCTTTTCGTCTTAAGAGCACGACATTATTGTGTAGTTGATTGTCATTGTTTTCGGGGGGTTTTTTTAATACAATTGTTATGGTTTTTATGTTTTAACTAAAAAAACGAATTAAAAAAAAAGAACTTAAGTAAGACTCGGAATTAAAACGAAATATAGGACACCTTACACTGCCCTAGTTTTTACTGGGAGAGAAAGCATATCAGAATAAGCCAGATGTGTCATTATGGTATGCAGAAGGAAGGAAAATCCTAAAGAAGCAACCGAAGAATTGTGCAGACCTTGCGCTGACCAACTTCCTCCTCTTCTCTGATTTTGGTGGAACTTGGTTAGTACAGGGCCTGCGTTCACCCGTGGCATCACAACGGGCCGCTATGCGTGCTCAAGTGAGCTTTGTGATATCAGAGCTACCACTCCGACCTAACCTTACCTAACCGAAGAATTATGCACGGGATGTATACCAAGATTGTCAGACCAATAGCGACTATTACTATGGGGCTACTGTCTGTTCAGTTAGAAGAAATTTGAAAACAAATGTAGTTGAACAGGGACTTGAGTGTCTGTTTATAACAGGGACAACCAAAATCTGTCCTTCAGTAACGTTGGAGACTCTGTTGAATTTAAGTGCGTTGCTCCAAAGCATTGGATACTATGGTTAGATTGATGGAAGACAAGTCTAACATGAAATTGATTAGAAAAGCTTCTGATACATTGGCTGAATCTGGACAGCGCCAGTGGACTCTACTATTTTACGATGTGCCTTGCCACGAGACTTAGTAACAGAAATTAACGGAGTAATTCAGATGGACCAAGGACGGATTTTAGAACAGATGCAGGAGTTTTTTGTCTCAGAGTTAAATATTTTCAGCCTATGGAGACACTCTAACAGATGTCTATGCTATCGAATGATATGCTCAATTCAACTTTGATAGGAAGTAGAAAAGATAGCACAGAAATGATATCTGACAGTCAGGCAGGCTATTCCCTATCTTGAATACTATTCCCGATATACTGATTCTAAATCGATCTTCAAAGGCAAATTGTGTTCTAAGATTGTTACTAATGCATTTACAATCCCAATTTTCGTGTCGTGTCCAAAATATGAAGCAGTAGGGCATTCAACAAAAGCTATTTACTTGTTACCAAATATAAGATGAAAAAATAATGAAAACAAAGAGAACAAAAACAGAGAAAAAAAGAAAAAACAATCATTGTTGTTTGGTATTAAAAACAATTTGCTACTGTAATGTAAATGAAAGAAAAAAAATCGACAAATTTTTTTGTCTTCTTTTTATTTTCCTCATTTTTTTGGTGGAAAAAATTTTACAAAATTATTTAACCATAAAGCTAAGTAAGGTAGAAGAAAATGAAAAACGAAACAAAACAATTGTAAAAGAAAGAATATTACAAGACCATGAAGTGGTTAAACGTGAGCTACTGGAATTTTTTGCCCAAAAATTTTTGTAGTTGTCAGCCCCAAAAATATTGAAAAAACAATCAAACAAACAAATAAACAAAGAAACCTTTAAGATTTACAGATAAAGTTCAGTTGTAAATGAAAATATTCTATTATTGTTCCACTTTAGACATATACACCCCTTCCCATATCCTCTTATTTCATCTAGTTGGTTAAATGTTCTAGATTTTAAGAGGGCAGTGGGCAAAAGAAATTCTAATGCAAAGATTGCATAAGATTTACGTGTATAAAACAAGTGTAAAATTTGAAAATGTTGTGCCATTCAAATAAGGGAAACCGCAGCACGTGAAAGCTCCTAACTGCTTTTCAGGAGATCCATAAAACATTCACACACAGAAGATGCTGCATAACTTCCTTTACGATCGAGTTGACCAAAGAGAAAGAAAGCTTCTGAATGGCCTTTTGAATTGGCCACTAACCTGCCGTAAATTGCCGTAACCTTAGATGCCCTAAGGCTGCTATAAATCGCTCTGCAGAGTTCTATGCAGTGGAACCTTAATTAAGAATCTAAAAACTTGGAATTGTATATCCAGTAGTAGATACCATTAATACAGCCTGGGCTTGCAAGTTTGTCAAAACTTATCTTGCGAACCTGTCTCGATCGCATTGTTCTGTCGTGAATAGCACTGATCTGTCCTTATCACATTGACCTGTCAAGAACGGACATTGAATGCCTACATGGCTTCATCAGAATTGATGAATTATGGAATTATAATGGGCCACATATGCCCTAAGTGTGTCCTCTTGGATACCCTTACAATATCTTATTGACTAGGCTTGCAGCCATATTTTGCTGCAATGAGATGTAATTAATTACCCTCAATATCCCATATACAATTTTATTTAACTGAGTTTGATTCGTCCATAACGGCGTATATTAAATTATAGAATGTTGCTAGAGGTTTAGCGCTTGTCCCTTAATTTATTTTCCTGTATCAAAATCATATTTCGCTTCAGATAGCTTTGGTACAACGAAGTGTTGAAGAAAATTTTGTTTACATGACTTTTCATCCTTAAAGGCCTGTAGTTTGAAAACCCTGTTGAAGGTCTTACGCCAAAGATAAGATGTATGTGTCCATCGAATACATACGATTGAATCACTGAAGTTGTGTTTATTTTACTTTGAAACAATTGCAGACAATTTTTTTATCTTTTTGTTTGTAATTTTGTTGAATTAATTGTGAGTGTTAAATTCTTTTTGAATGATTAAACACGAAAATATTTTTATTGCCAATTAAAACTAAAAGTTCCCATAATTATGAAAACATAAGATTTTTTTTTTCTCTCCCCTGAATTAACTCATGTTTGAAAAATAAATTATTAAATAAAATATAGACATACACACACAGTCATTAATTTTCAAACATAATGTGTATACAATAAACAGAAACAATTTATCAATTCCTTAAATAATATTTAACAAACAATAAATAAATATGAATAATCCAAACCAAACCATACCAAACCATATGAAACGTAATGAAATAATTGAAGAAAAGCAACAAAACCTATCTTAGAAAAAAAAAAACAATTTTTTAACAAACAATTTATCTGATCGCAAATGACATGCCTTTAAGGCTTATATATAAATTTTAAGCGTTTTTTAATTTTTTTTTCTTGCCTGTTTTTTTCACATTTGTCTTGACGTAAAATGTAACTCACTTGTAAGCGAAGATTTCATACTTGAATGAATGAATGAATATTTTCTGGCTAAAGAAATTTATTTATAAATTATTATTATTTTTTGTTTCGTTGTATTTAACAACAATTCGTAACATGGAATACAATTTATTATTTACATTTAAAAACCACAGAATCAAATTAACAAGTTGTTGTTTTTATTATTAGTTTGTGTACAGAGATTTTGTGTGATTTTTGTTTTCCCAATACAGTTTGTAAAAAATTACATCAAGCATATAATTAAACTTACATATGTTTACAATTCATCAGAGAAAAACGTTTTTAAAGGAGAGTCGAGTCTTACATTCATGCTCCAAGCAAAGACATCTTCATAAAACTAAAATGCGAGGTTTGTGAATGAAAAGTTGTGGCACGATACATTTTTAATAAATATAACTTACCAGCATGTTTTAATTCAAAATATGAACATAAGCTTCAGAAATTTATCTATATTTCCTTCTATCGTCTTAATAGTGGCTTCAGCTCATTTCATTATTTATTTGTCTTCGTCGTCCCTATTTCCAGCCGACCTCGGCATTCAATTTCAGTTCTGATTGTCTTGAACAAAGAAACTTTCAGATCACTTCATACATTTCTGTTACATAAGTGTGCGGGATACTTAACGAACTGTTTTAGATGGATTGTTGCCCAAATAGCTAGAGGTTAACGATCAGACTTAGATATTTAACTCTAGGGCTCAAACTATCTCTGCCCCCATGACTCAATGGTCCACATAACCGATGACTGTTGCCCAGAGGCTTAAGCCCACTGATAATCAAGTGGACGGCAATTGAAGAAAAAAGCCCATCTTCCGAAACTCTGTATCTCGAACGAATGAGGTAATTAGTCGAGATTAAAGAATGACTTCAATGGACTCAATCAGACCAATTTCTCATGACTGAATTGCTAAAGAGCTGAATACATATTCAAGTCCAAAAATCATCAAAAAAATTTCATTCAATTCCAATCAAAAGACTTAAGACACAAACTCTATATAATCACCTACAAAAATCAAAAGACTTGTGACACATGCATTATATTTTATAAGAAAAATGTTCTTTCAATTTCATATCTTATATCAATCAAAAGACTTAAGCTACATGCATTATTTTTCATCAAAAATATTTTCTTCTAATTTAATCAAAAGACTTAAGACACAAACCCCATATATAATTAATTTTAAAATACAATGAATTCGCAAAGCTAACGCGAAACATCATTAACTCTACCGTAAACCTTATCACCCATCCCTCGCTTGTGTTTATACACCCCAGATGCTGATTTTTTTTTTTTATTTTTTTTTTTCCTAAACCGAGCATCACATTTAAATAAAAGCAAAATCCGGCTTTAATTTTCATCGGCTTCAACTATAATATTCATTGATTAATTCATACGTTATTGACTGTTTATTGTAACTGCTGCGTTCTCTTCTGTCTAAAAACTTAACGTACGTTGCAGTAGCCTTCCACTCCCCTGCCTCAATAGCAGAGACTGGATGGATGACCTTTTTTGTTGTTTTTTTTTTTGCTTTTCTTCTCTTGTTTGTCTGTTTGTTGCCTTATTATGATAATTAACTTTAAATAGTATTGTAAAAATACTATAAAAACAAAAATAACAACAAATAATAAAAAATTAAAATTAAAATTAAAATGAAAAAGAAACAATAAAACAAATTAACCATTTTTACATATTACTCGACCAACTATAATTAGAATGATGAGCCGTTTTTAATGCGATGTTCGGTTAAATAGATGCATGTCTGTTACGTTAACTTAAGCTTTAGCTGTAAAACACAAAAAATAAATTAAATTTTATTCATTTATTTAAAATTTATTTAAGGTTCCATCAATTTCAGTCTGTCAGGGATAAAAAAAGTGAGAAGTATAAGACGAATTTGGAAACGTGCTAATTGTGAGAATATGTTTTGCTAAGTAATTCTACTAAAAAAAAATTGTAGTAAATATATGGACCTAGTGGGCTCCGAAAACAGGGTATGGAATGCAGCTTTGAGTTTGACACTGTTTTCGTGGTTAATTTCAGTCAATCGACTTCGTTACCATGCAAATGATTGCTTGTCACCCTGAGTATCAAATCGACTGCTGGGTATACCCTCGGCTATACTGCTTTACTTTTCGCTCTTAAAACCTCTGCATAGCCTTTACCAGCAGATCTATCCCCGGGTTTCATTAGGCTTTTACTGAACCAGAATCTTCCTCTTTTGGAATATTACTCCCCTCTTTATTATTGTGATCTTTGGCCTTCTTCCTGGGAGGCGACCACTTGCAGGTCGCCTCACCAAGCCCTTTGCTTATTGGATCGTATATTGCTTGCTCTACGTTCGCAATGTTCAGTACGCTAACTGTGGACGGTCAGTCATTCAGCTTTATGATGACGTTGCTATTGAAGACGATGCTCCAATTCTAGCTCACAGTCAAACCAACATCCGAGAACCTAATTCTTATTAAGTTGACTCTGAATGTGTATGTGACTGTCTAAGCCTGCTGGAATGTTTGTTGTATCCCAGGTCATGTGCTAGGTCAGGCCAATGAGCATGCAGATGAGCTTACTACGAAGAAATTTCCTCATTGCTGATTAGGCCAGAACTATTCTGTAGATTGGAAAGAAGGTTTTGAAAAGACGAGTTCAAAACATGATAAAGTTTTCCTATATAATTATAGCAGGGAGTGATTCAAAACTTGCGTTATACTATACAGGAGTAGCCTGAATAGTAACTAGAATAGTAACCGGCCTCCAACAGTCCGTTTTAGATTAAAAAAACATTTGTTGAGAATAGGAATCGCTGTAGATTATGTGATGAGATAACCTTAATCACCAGATCGCAGACTTGAAATCTGAGCGATGTTAATGGATTTCAGAGGGAGACACTTTGATGTTTATCAAGTACATAACTAGGGAATTATGCATCGAACACAAGAAGACTTTATATAGAAATTCTCAATTTAAATATGAGAGTACTAAAGGCCTCCCTCTCTACGCACAAGCCAGGTCTCTAATTCTCACATTTTTGAATTATACACCCGCAAAAAGTATCTTAAAGTGCAGAGTGTCATCATGCTGCTGTTTAAAGTGGATCACACTTGTTGCATAGGCGTAGTAAACAATGGACAGAAAATTAGAGAAACTTTGTTAAATTGATTACAAAATTAAATGCAAATTATTCGTAATCAATGCTAAGCTTTCCTTTTTTTAATTTATTTAATTACTTAATAATGGACAAATAGACTTCTGAATAATATTTCTTTGTGTTGTATGTAAGTCTTTAAAACGTAACATTTAAACAGCTGGGGCTGACTAATTAAATCTGTATTTAAATTAATTTGTTTAAGTAGTCTTTAACTATTTATTATCATTCATTCATTATTATTATTATTGGTAGTAATTGTTTATAAAAAATAACATGTCATTTAAGAAATAGCCAAGTTTGGTTTTACCTGACATTAATCTGTTCATAATTTAACTCAAAATACTACTACTTGTTTGCAGCGAATGTAATAAATGCTGCAATTTAACCTTTTTGTCTCAGTTAGTTAAGCTGATTATAGTTTTTTCATTTCATTACAAAGACATTAGAATTTATAACATTTTAATAAATTTGCCATTATTTATGTTTTTAATTGTTTTCGAAATTTCCTCCACATTTCTAAGCTAACGAATAACGAAAGACTTAAGCTACAAACCTGTTTAAAATTTTTCATCAATGCAATACTAAATATTATGAGAGGGGGTTTCTCTGTTCGGTCTGTGTGTTAATAAACGGTCGGTTTGCAATACGAATTGCATAAATATTCATTATCGATCTATTTGTTTATAATTTTTAACACTTTGTTATAAATAATTAATTTCTTGCAGCAATTATAGAATAATTTTATACTAAATTATGGTAACGTAAACGTTAGTTAGTAATTAAAAAATATTAAGAAAAATTCCCAGTTATAATATATTGTTGTATACATAGTATAATTATGACGTAGATACATGAGAGAATCGTCGTCAGTCTGCATTTTAGTTCCGCTTACACTGATCGGTCATAAAAAAAATAAAATAAAATAAAATAAAAGACAATAAAAACAAATCAATGAAAACATTTTTACAAATCATCTAATGCAAAACAAATAAAAACCTTAATGTTCTTTGTATTACTAAAACACAGAAAACAGATATTTACTACAATATTAGATTTTTCTCACGCTGTCTTAGAGGCAGTCACTACCACCACTAACACATCACCTCCACTAGCAGCAGCCGGAAATCGTTGTGGTGTAACTAAATATAAATAAAACTACTGCCACAATCTTAATATACAAAAAGAAAAAACAGTACAATAAATCTACAATAAAAACAAATTATAAATTTTAACTTTAAATAATTTTATTAATAAAAATACAAACAAAAACAAAAACACAGAAACAGAAAACAGAAAAAAAGAACACAACAAACACATGTAAATTCACACTAACGTCATCTGTTCGATGGATAGATAGATTAGTCATCATATCAATGGATTTATTATTAAAATTACTTTATTAAAGATTTTTATTTATAATTACACAGTGCAACAAAGAAATGATTTGATTTCAATTAAGAAATCTTAACACTTTGATGATCTCAGGCAAGTAAGCTTGTCTGGGTGGTTAGGTTATATTAGGTACGTATGTATCTGCATACGTGATACCGAAGTTCTTGATTCATCTGTTCATTTCTTATACAAACCAAGACCTGCTATATGTATGAAGTTTTCAGATAATTGTTAGGGTACTTGTAAGTTTGTAGAAGAACTTACACGACTACTTGTGGAGGGTATACTACTTGATTCTCATTAAACTGGCTTTAAATTCTAAACCTTGCTTAAATTTGAAGTCCTCAGATTCTTTCAGAATAAAACCAGAAACTTAAACTTCAAAACTGCAATCCCTGAAAGAATTCCCCACCACCTTGTGTTTCCACATTGAAGGTGGTGGAAATGATAAATGAGAATAAATTTTTAAACTTGTTAAACTATTAGGTGAACCTAAACAACGACAACATAACATAGATAAAAGAAAAATCATTTTAGCATGCCACCAACCAACCAACCATACTTTGATTATTTTTCTTTAACAAACACTTTAAAGAAAACAAAACATCTCTTAACCATCAATGTTGGTGGATAATTTCACAAAAAAAAAACGCAGCTTAGAGAGAGCCTGCTTCTAGACGTTTATGTAAAGGATATCAAACAATGTTTTAAAAAATTATTGTCATTTTATTTGCAACATTTTCTTTTATGCTGCTGCCTTTTCTATTTTATTATTTGCTTTCGTTAATCATTGCAGTTACTCACTCTTGTAGTCTGACCTCCAACGACCAGACATTATGGTTTTTAAAAGCCTTATGCCTGGCTCAAGTACAGGCAAACGTTTAATATGAACACAGTTTCATTTTGGTGGTAGGATTCCACCCAAAGCCGTTACCTTATGCTGTAACCTTAAAGTGGTTAGAGAGGGGGAGAGAATACAAATATTTAAAAGATTTTATTTCAATGAATTTTTGTATCATTTTTAGAGAAAAAAAAAGTGGAAATAAAAAAGGAACAATAAACTGTATATGAAAGGAGTGTGTTGGATAAATTCTTTTGGGTGCCCTACATCTTACAAGGTGGCGTTAGTCTCTTGAGGTATTATAGGTTAGAGGTTCCTGTGTTGAACGTGATTCTAAGTAGCTTGCGTACTAGACTCTCAGTGAGTACATGTGTTGAGAGTTTACCTACAACTTTGGTTCCAAATTCATTCAGCAAAGGCTTGTTATAGTGTCTATAGAGAAATTTCTTATACGAAATCTTCTTAAGCCCTCAAGTGTCCTCAGCCATTGTTGGAGATTCCTTTGAAGCTACTTCCCATTCAGTTGATGGTGAAGGAGTTAGCGACAAGGAAGATACTTTTGGCGTTACTTTCCATTCAGTTGATGCTGGAGTTAGCGACAAGGATCATTTTAAAAATATTGAAAACAATCTAGGAAACAAGCCAAATCTATCCTTTTAAGGTATGCGAACGAATGGGGGTGTTGGAAATATTCTAGTCTTACGGCTCGAACATCAGTAATCCTTAAGAGGTCCCATCAAAACGTGAATATTTGTTGTACTTAAGGCTAGCATCTGAGGATAGGGTGCTTTTGATTATTTCTTCGCATGTATTTCTTTTTATTATAGTTTCGGTGTGTATGTTATTATTATTAATAATAGGCCTGTAAACGTAGAGAGAGAGACAGAGAAAAAAAAGTCGAAAACTTTGCTATACGATGACCACCTTTAATGTTTGCAAAACATCTCAAATATTACGCAGACAATAACAACTATAATGGCAACAGCACTAGCTATAACAACAACAGCAACAACAACAACAATAATAATAATATAAGCAATAATAATAATACAAACAATATTTAAAACATTTAAGCCTGTTAAAGTCATATTTTCATTTGTTATGCGGTGGTGGTGGTCGGTCATAAAACTTTAACAAATTGTTTTTATTGTTGTCGGTTTGTTGGTTGTTTGTTGTTCTTGTCCAATAAGTTTTTTTCCTTAACTTTTTTTGCTGTTGTTATATTAAACGAGCTTAAGAAAAATGCGACAAATGATCAACGAAAACAAATGGACCACCATCACATAAACCATGCCATGGCATGGCATGGCATGGTATGGTTTGGCATCCCAGAGACCAAGCCATATACATATTGCTGATACTATTATTTGGCTTTGTTGTAGCGCGCGGTTTAAGTGGCCTTTTTTTATGGTTTTTTATTTCCATCAGCTACTAAAACTAAATACTAAGTGATGGTAGAGGGGGAGTAAAATTGTTTTTGCTTTTATTACATTAAAGCCATAAATGTAGATTCATTACGTTTCTTCTTTTTGGGCTCAATTTTTCTTTTTCTTTAAAACATTTTTCCTTTTTTTTCCTTTTGATTTGTATGGTTTTGTTTGTATGAAAACTTTTATTAAGTGTGTCACAAGATCGCTTATCGGTGCGCATATTACAAACGAAAATGGATAGAAGTGAACAGAGAAAAAAAATAAAAAATTATTGGGCTTTTAAGAAAATCATTTTTTTGTTTAAATGTCTTTTAAAACAACGATCATAAATAATATTGGAATTAAGGTGTTAAAAGGTGAAAACGACCGAAAGAAGTAATACATACTTTTTTTTTGTTTTGAATTTTCAGTTGTTTTTTTCTTGCCAGATAATATGCTTGACTCTGATCATTAATTACATTTGTATCGGCACAATTAATTCCATTAAATTTTGAACTGTTTTCAAAAATGTGGAACAATAAAACAATTTGGAGATCAAAAATGTAGAATTTTTATGCTCCAAAATTTGTGCAAACACTTGGTGGCTTCAGAAGCCATGCTTAATGAAAAGGTATGCTTAATGAAAAGCAAGCTAGACAAAAGACTCTTTTCAAATCAAGTGGATTTAAAGCCACCAAAACTTTAATTGAAAAATCATAATCATAAAAGGAACTTGAGTCTTTCATCAGAGTATCAAGACTGTCAAGGAAGACAGGCCACTTTAAAATGTATATTTTCTCTAGCCCAACATTTGGATTTTGAGAAGATGATATGAATTATCGAAGCACATTCTTGGAAACTGTGGGGCATTCATGCTTCCCAAAAGAAACACCAGGGGGTGCATGTCAGAGAATTGCGTCTGTTGACACCGAAAATCATACTGAAGTAATAGGCTTGAGGGGCACATTATTGGAACACGTTACAAGATATGAAGAAGGTATATCAGATTGCAATAACAACAACAGCAAAACTTGATTTCTCATTATCAGTTTTGATTAAATTCTTCGAACTATGGATTGAAATTCCAATTTCATTTGGGTTGGGAATAGTTTCCTGGAAAGAAATGTTTGGTCTAAGCTTTAGATATTAATTTGGGATATCACAGGGGGAACAATCTCTGGTGTCACAGATCAAGGAGGGTCTGCTCACCAACCTAAACAATAATTTTGCAGATTCGTCTTAAGCCTTGGCTGAGCTGAACAACGCACGAATGGATCACTTCCAAAACGTGCAAGCTATCAATAATGTTAAAGTCGATGAGATTTATTAATAACACTCTTTTTAATTGGAAAATTATAACAAAACTTCCTGCAAAAAATCTGTTGTAAGCTTTCAAAACTTAATTTTCTTTGGAACTCATTCGAATAAATTACTGATCTCTGGTGAAGGGCAATACCGTCTGTTAAAATTTTTAAATCCTACATCCAATGCTGCATTCCCTCATGCTCATAGTTTCTTATGGCTGTAGCATACTAAGAAACAAGTATCATTTAATGTGTATGTGTCTTAAGTCTTTTGTTTTATCATTAATTAACAAACAATAGCTTAAAGCCTGTACATTTATTATGACTTTATTATTGTCATTTATATTTATTAATTTGTCTTTGTTTTGTTGTTGTTATTGTTATTGTTGTTTTTCTTCTATTTTATTTCAAGAATATTTCACAACTGTTTGCATCACTCATGCGTGCATCATATTAATTTTCCGCTAACTTTGAAAATTATGCTAACCTTGACAGCAAAACCATTTTTAAGTACATTATTTACAACAACAACTACAACAACAAAAACGAGAAGAAGTAGACAAAATTGTTAGAAAAACAAAAACAATGCATAGATTTTGTTTGTATGTATCAAAAGGTTTTTTTTTCTTCTGTTTTTATAAGAAAATTAACCCAGAAATTTATTTATTTTTATTGTTGTTATTATTTAACAATGTATTTTATAACAAGCATATAGCATATGCTTAATAAATAAATGTGTGGTTATTTGATTTTGACTTTGGCTTTTGGAAAACAAAAAAAAAAAAAAAAAAAGAACTAAACAAACAAACAAAAAATAAATTGTCGTTGGAGTTTTTCTTTTTGAAGACAAAAAAAAACAAGTACTTTGAAAATTTTCATTACAATACAACAATTATTACACATGCAATGTCTTTAAGTTCATTGAACAAACTAAAAATTATATACAAATACGTTTATATATGTATACATACATATGTATGTGTTTGAATTATACATCAAACGACTTTAAAAATTAAAGCTATTCTGTGTAATTCTTTTTTTAAAAATTAAGTTTTCAAAGAAAAATTGCAGAAAAACTGAAAACAGAATTTTAAATGACAATAACAACCAACAACCACCCACATAATGAATGGCATGAAACAAAAATCACTTTTAACACGATTTTTTTTCCTTTTAAACGCAAAATTAGCATAATTTTTTACAAAAACAAAGAAAAAATATCAAGGCTAACGTATAACTTTGAATCGGCTGAAAACGCTACAGCGATTGATGATGCTATGTCAGTTAATTGAGGCTTGGATCTCACTAAAGCTAAAGATTTTAGGCTCGTTAGCCGATACACATTTGTACTCATAATTCTTGAGGGGATCATCGATGTCGATATATGTACGACTATCCTGCGGGTGAACTACTCTCTTATATATCTTTGTTCTCATGAATAGTTAACGTAGTATCGTTTTGCTGTCAATCTGTATAGGGTATCCCTACAATGTCTTACCCATGCCTATTGCCCCGAATAACTCTAGAATGCTGTTCGAAACCAACAAGGATCTCTTGCCCAATGATACGCACCGAGTTGTTTTCTTCTGGATTGCATGATCGTCTTACAGGTTCCAAGAATATGTTCAGATGAGTCGTTCTGATCCTCATAGGAACTACATATTTGAGGCGATCCCCATTTTAATGTAGATAATTCATACCTCTCTAATCATGGCGTCTAAATACACAACGATGGATGCAGATCACAAGGCAAAGTCCGATGTGGAAAGTTGTCTGAACAATTGAAACCTAAACTACGCCTAAACCTAAACCCGCTAACTGTCGTACTATTCAGGCAGAAGTTAGATCCCTAGAGTGCGTGTACACCACATCAACGTTCTGTCTGGATGATGAAACACTTAACAGATACCATGATCGCGTATATAAAAGGTGACACCAAAGCTTACAGATATCAAGTTCAAGTGACTTCATACGTACTCCATACATTTGCAAAAGAATGATGAGATAATGAACCAACTTATAGAGAGACCACACTCCAGGCCCAATATACAGACATACAGAACAAAATTTTAAATATCCGTGTTTAGGTTCGATCGAAATCTCATACTAGTTGCAAGGGTACACTGGCCTACAACAACTTCTGCAGATACTGTAGTATTTGCTCCTCTAATGTCAAGCAATTAGATAAGACAAAGTATGTTTGAGCACCCAGAATTTTAATTTGGCAGGAATCTATTATTTTGCCTCACTTTTTCTAAAATGTTACAAACCTCTGCTTGAAGTTTTTATATCCCCCATCTAAACCATTGTAGAGTATTTTCGAAAATAAATACTAAAAGTAAATAAATAAGTGCTTGAAAAACGTTTGTCTTAATATTTTATTAAGCTTCTGGTTTTGATTTCATTTCGTCATTAAATCAACACAATATTTATTTATAAAAATGATTTGAAGTATTGCCTTTTAAAAGTAATTTTTTTTGTCTTACTTTTTTATTTCGAGTTCTTTTTTTTGTATTTTACAAATAAACTGCTCTCGATATACTTATATTTTTCTATTGAATTTGATTTATTTATTCGAGCTTCCAATATTAATTCAATATTGATTTAAAAATTTTATAGAATTTTACTGTGAAATACCGATTTTTTTTTTTAATTTTTTAAATTTTGCCACTGTTAGTGTTATGAACCAATTTTTTTTTTGGAATTCATTGGAACCCTTCTCACATGTTAAGTGATTAGTCAGCAGAATAGACTTTTCGAAACAGATGAGTAACAGAGTGACTGATGTGAAAAGAAACAAATTGGAACGTAAATTGTCACCTACATATGTGCAGTACCGTGCAAAATAATAGCAGTGAAGAGTTTTAAGTCAGACATTGCCTATTATTATAAAAATTATTAAAGAATTGTTTTAAATTATTTTGTAAATTCATTATTTAGTATGTTGTGTATTCATTGAGGATACTATTTTTTTGGACAACATTTTTACAAAATGTGAAAATAGAAAATTTAAAACTTATAGAAAAATATGATTGCAAAAAAATAGCAGTGTTTTTAAAATTTCAAACATTTAGGAAAAAAAATAAAAACTATTGTTTAAAATTAATATTTTTTGGAATATCCTCTATTTAATTACTGCATTACATCGACGACCCATGGAGTTAACCAGTTTTTGGCATCTTTCTACCGGAATAGCCCGCCACGATGATTCCACCACATTCCATAACTCCTGCTCGTTTTTCGGTTTCGGAAAACTTAAAAATTTATTCAATATCTTGTTGGTTGCTCAGCTAAAATGATATCCAATGCCAAAAAATGGTCATACAAAGCAGAAACACTGGGAAGAAAGAGGAAAATTAGCCAATTTGAGGTTAAAAGAATCCTGCGAACTGTAAGAGATGAGACTAAAACTTCAGCCACAGAGTTGAAACAAAATCTAAATCTTGATGTTCATTCTTGTACGATAAGGAAGGTTTTACTTAACAATAATCTACCAGCAAGAACTTCCCGTAAAGTCCCGCTTTTGAAAAAACGACATGTTGTAAAAAGATTAAAATTTGCCCGAGAGCATCGTAATTGGCCTCTATGTAAATGTCGTAATATTTTATGGTCTGATGAGACTAAAGTTAATCGGGTATGACCTCTATAAATTGGGTAAAATTCGATAAAATTTAAAAAGGAGATTTTTCGGACCTAATACAATACGCTGGTTAGCTATTTGATCAAGGATTCAAAATCAGTTCTCACGGCGATCGGGGGTACCCTTTGGGAGATATGGCTGCAAATTAGAAAAAAAAAAAGTGTTCAACATAAATGGGTCAAAATTGCATAAAAAATGGATCTAGTGGGGAAAATGCACCTAATGATCGCCATTGTCTTGAGGATTCCAAACCAGGTTTCCTTACAGTCTGGCATTACATAGACCCGGAGATATAGGCTACGAAGCTAATTGTTTTCTTCAAATGAGCAACAAAAAACTGCTTGTAGTGGATTTTCGGCCGGCAGCGTAATTGAACCATATATCTTTGAAAACGAAGTTGGTCAGGCCATCAATGTTAGTGAAATTAGAGAACATTTAAAAATTTTGTATTTTACTGTGTCCCCTTTATTTGCTTGCCGTCTATATGAACTAATTAGACAAATATTGGAGATGGCTTTGCAAATTTTTTATCGTACGTGTGTGTACCTCAGTATATTTCTATTAATAATAATTTTACAAACAAAACAATACTGAGAGTACGTGTAGAGTGTTACGTTTTTATAAAAAAAACGATAATTTTTCTAAGGAATTTTGCATATTCATTAAGTTTATGGTCATCGTAAAATGAAATTATTTGAGGTGATAAAATGAAACAATAATTTTTTATTTTTTTTATATTTAAATCATATGGCTGGCGACATACACAAACATGAATGGAATGCAATGTATAAATAAATATAGGAAATGATGAAAAGATCGTTAAACAAACATCTTAAATGTTGATACAAATATGCTACAAAAATATTAAAAATTAAGTATTTTGCTTATAGTGATAGTCAAAGTGTATGGTGAGTACGTCCACATAGTTATTTCCGTTTTTTTTTTTAATAAGTGAGTAAGTTTACCTACAACTACAACTACTACTATTGCTACTCATTTCGGCCTTCTCGTCAGAAGTCACCTATATAACATACATACATACATACATACATAATAGGTCATTACTTACAACCCTTTAGTCAGGATCACGAGCTGGTTTCTCAAGCCACTTATGTTGTTTGCTTTAATTTTTATATATGAGTGGCGGGACCTACAATTTAAAGTCTACTCCGGACGACAGATTTTTTTGAGTAATTTTTCATGGCATTTTATTTTACTGTCAGAAAGGTTTTGCCAGAAATCTGCTGAGAGGAAGTCGCTGAAGAAATATTTTTTCATATTTCGTTTAGTTGGTGGAGATGTCTGCCCTGGGGTTTGAACCTATGTCTTACGTCTAATAAGCCAACACTCTACACCAATAGATGTCACAGAGGATATCTTAGCAAATTACAGAAAAAAAGCCATATTGTACTCGTTTAATATACTTTAATGCTGCTCGGTGGTGTGGTATATAAAGGC
The DNA here is from genome assembly GCA_930367235.1 of Sarcophaga rosellei. Classification (NCBI taxonomy): domain Eukaryota; kingdom Metazoa; phylum Arthropoda; class Insecta; order Diptera; family Sarcophagidae; genus Sarcophaga; species Sarcophaga rosellei. Next base: position 3,259,703 of record OV884020.1, on the reverse strand, counting down.
TTATAAAAACCAGCAAAGGCATACCTCTACAAATTTCTATAAAATTTAGCAACATGTAAGCATTTCTGCTGAAATACATGGCGATAATGGGCATGAACATACGTTTTCTGTAAGCTTCTGTTTCTTAATTTATTTAGCCTGTGTTAAGTTTTGGAATACTGCTTTTAATTCTTTAAATATTTGCTCTTAAAGTTATTTAGCCATGACAAAAACGTACATATACACCGGGTCACATTTAGCCGCCTGAGTATATTTCTATTGCCGAACATGAATTTATGTTTAAAGTCCTTTAAGCTGCTGTTTATTGTTATATTTTTCTTGAGTTCGGTTGTGCTTCAATTTTTGTTTTTTTTTTCATAAAAAGTTTCATTTCCTTTCATCACAATACCTGGTATTCCTTGGGAAAATGTAATGTAATGTGTATGCGTATGTGTCTTAAGTCTTTTGATTTTTATATCTTAGCAAACCATATCAATTCATAATCATAATTTTATTAAAATATTCTGAAATTCTATTAATTTTTATCTTATTTTTTCTTTGCTGCTTTAAATATAATCTAAAACGCATTATCATTCATTCATTCATTCATTCATACATACATACATTTCGATAAACTTTAAAAGACATGCAGAAGTTGAAGTCGAAATCACGATAATAATGATTAACATACACATCCGTTCTTTGTTATTAATAAAATGTCAATATGACAAAAGATATTTCAACATTAAAATATACACTTTACAGCCAATAAGTTTGTTTGCTGTATGAAGCGCGGGTGTATGTATGTATAGATGAAGAAAATAATTCATATGGAAAAGTAAAATTAATATGCCAGGCATATATTGGAATTTTATCACAGGTAAATAAGAACATTGAAGTACAATAAGAACAGAAAATGAAACGAAACAATAATAATAATAATTTCATTGGAGAAAAGAAAGACCAAAGAAAACAGAGAAAAATAATATGAAACATGTCACAAATGCAAAGCAATATCAATGATTTATATACCAGCAACAATTCAATGAAGTAGTTATAGTGCGTAGAATGGTGGTGGTGGCAACCAGTTAGTTATATTATTATTATTATGGTTGCATGCCTTGTGGCAAGTTATCATCATAAGGGATATGCATATATGTATGTACGTACGTACACGTTGGACGACGTTATAAAAATCAAGATATCAATACGATGATTACCACCAAACCAAACCAAATAGTCATAACGGCTACTGAATTTCTTAATAAAGATAAGCTTAACATATACATACATGCTTAAATGATGTATCACTGTGTGTGTGTGCGTGCGTGAATATTTTTAGGCCCATTCATACAATTTATAAAGTAAACCCTACTAGAAGGACATATGGGCTGTACAGTACAAATAAAGAAAAAGTCTGAACGAATTAAAGGAACTGTACAGGGAACTGAGAAGCACAGTACTAGGATGGGCTTGTAAGATAAGGCTTTCAGCAAGTACTGATCCTTATGATCTGGATCTACATTGAATATCCCTGTAATATCTCCACAGACTCTCATGCCCAGACAAGTTCCACGATGTTTTTCAAGACCATTATATATGAAGATTCATTCTCCTCATAATATAATCTACGTATTGGTCTTGAGACAAATGCTATCCTGAAAAATTATTTCTCAAGCCTACAGTTAATATTTAAAAATCCAGATCTTCACTTCTGACTGCGTTTTGTTTCGATTGTTCCTGTTGGTCTTGAGGCAAATCCTATCCGGAATAATTGTTTCTCGAGTTTACAGAGATCTTGGCACTTCTGACTGCCATTCGTTTCGATTGATGCAGAACGACTCAATTCTTAGCAATTACTTTGCTGTGTCACCAATACCATAATAATTCCTTAGTTTTCAAATGTAGGGTGCCACTGACAAATATGTTACAATAGAATTGACAGCCAAGAAATATGAATTGTTAACCAGAAGGGATGTGCTTCCTTTTTTTCATACTTATGGCTCTTAATGTATGTTTTTTTTTTTATTTTTATTTTCTTTATATTTTGTTTCGTTTATTCAAGACATTTTAGTCATACGAAAAGAAAAAAATGTTGCAAACAAATCACGTACATGAAAACACCGCTCACATTTAGAACGTGGTATTGTTAAGCGTTCAACTCACTATTTAGCGTAACAACTGTACTACTGTTCTGATCTAGAGTTCTTATTCCATTTTTTCTTCTACTACTACTTACAGTAGCCATGGTGAAGACTGTGTAATATTTTTTGTTTTCTTTTTATTTTTTGGACTTTAAGTCAAATTTATGAATGCCAGTCCACATTTATGGTTCTTATTGTTTGGGTTCCTTTTTAATTTTTTTTTTAATAAATAAAAATATGAATTTAAAACAGTTTAAGGGAAAGATTTTAAAGATTACTCACTATAGACGTTTTTTTGCTAAAGGATATTCATTTCCTTTATATTTTTTTTTTTTATTTTTATTTCAATTTTGTAAACGTAGAATAAATGCGTTTTCCGGTTTGTACGTGTCCTATCCTAAAGATTACTTTTTTTTTTGTAATATTTTTTGACAACTTTGTTGTCAGAGATTTTTGTCAGCACATACTGCATCATATTCTTTGTAAAATATGATGGCAAACACAATATGTATGTATATAATAGAGCTGCTATAGGGTGTTAAAAATTTTTAATCTCTAGGAAAGTATGATTTACGAGTTCAATTGGAGCTGAGATTATATTTTTAAAACAAATTCTGAAATATTGCAAAATAAAATTTCTATTATTTTCTATTCTTTACAGAAGCCTGACAACAACAACAACTGACACATTATGGTTGGCATAACAACAACATACTATGATAGACTCAACTCTTCTTCATCAATAGAAATACGCTGTAAGTATTACCCTTTAATGTTATTTACAAAACTGTATTTATGTATATGCCTCTGGACTTCTACTACAATGGAATCCACCTCGAGGCCTCTCATTTTCTCTGGTATTGCAATCAAATATTTTGATTAAAATTGTGAACTAAATATTCTGCTGAGATTTGTTTATCTTTTCCTTGGAAATTTTTTTAATTCTGCTTATAAATATTAAATGTTTTTAAATATTTTATCGTAATATTCTTGAACATTTTCTCTGTATTATCAACTACGTGTCAATCATAGATTATTGTACTCTTGTTCAAGAGTAATAGTAAAAGTGATATTTTTTTAAACAATAACCAGCCTATTGTCTTTGGTATCTGTGTGTTCTAGATTTTCTCAATAAAAAAAAGGATCCCCTTAGTATGTGGTAAAGGTGACAAAACATTTGTTTGCAATAATTCTAGATATTCTACAACAGCATATTGCATATTTATTTGTATTCCTTCACACACAGTTGTTTATGGTTATGGGTTAACAGTTAAACTACAGATGAGTTTAGATAAGGCCAGTTACATAAAGATATCAAAAGGCATACATACACACACACAGACTTCATTATCACCCATAATTTCCAAAAATACCCAATAAGACATGGTCTAGGCCTATGTTTTAGGAATCCTAAATGAAATGTAATGCACAACAAAAGGCTTCAAATTGAATTGAACACACATGGCAAAGCAATTGTGTTTCGAACACAGCAACAAGGCATATAATGTGGGTCACGTTCAACAAGTGTGGTCCTAGTTTAATAGTTGATACAATATTATGTTGTTGTTGTTGTTGCTGTTGTTGCTTGTCGTTTTATTTATTAAGAAATGAAAAGTTCTTTAACTGAGTATTCTTTTGTTTTTATTCTTTGTTTTTCTCGAGCAGACAAGTGGCGCCATAAGCAGCCACAATAAAAAATTAAGGCAAACAGACATGATTACAATACCATTAAACAAGTGACAGTTTTGTGGTCACTATTTTTTATTTTCCCCCGTCTCAGTGATGAGCTCACATTGGTTTTTATTTATTTTGTTTGGGTGTTGTTGGTTTCAGGAATTCCTTTGGTAGGGATTTTGAAACATGCTGTGAAGAATATTTAATGTCCTGGGCTTGAGTGATTTTTTTTTATTATAAGTTTTTAGAAATGAAATCATAAAAATCGTTTTATTTTTTTCTTTTTATTCCACCTTTATTGTTACCCATGTGTCTTAAGTCTTTTGTTTTGTGTGTGATTTTTATGAAAACATAAAGAATCAGGACAAATATTATAATAAAAATCGTTTCAAAGTTTTGAAAATACATGGGAATACATGGCATTTTATTGTGAAAACAATGTGAATAAGAAAAATGAAATTCAATTTCTATAAAATAGATCATCTGGATAAATGACGAGGGTGTAATTCATCCCGACTGATCGTTTCAAAACCGTAGTAGCTGGCAATGCTTATACAATTCAAGGCATGTCAAATCAGTTTAGCCAGGCTCAACGCCAACAGAATGGTATATATTCCTCTGTTCTAGCAAATGGGCTGTGCTAAGGATTGGTCTGTGCTAAGTGATAACCTAGGCCAGGAAGAAAACAATGGAAATTTGAAATATTTTGATCAGAAATATGCCAAATGTATGCTGGAATAAGCAGAGAAAATATTTATTATCACGAGAGCTTATGTTTCTAAACAGCTGATAATATAATGTGTTCTCTTGTACGCCATTTTCAGAAGTCGAATACCGCTGTATGTGAGCAAAAGTTTAGAATGTCAGTAATTTTTTTTTATATTGCCATATCCATCCATAAAGCACAAAATTTTTAAATCTCAATTTGTCTATAAAATTAACTAAATTTTCATTGCTTCTTTGTTTTCCCCATGCAACACCTTATAAGGTTTTCAGCACGCATTTTCATGCTGTAATAAAACGAAAAGAAAACAAAATTTTTACATACACGTTTTTATTCAAATCATAGTTTTGTTAACTACAAAGAGACGGGAAAAACAACAGAAGGAAAATAAAGAAAAATTTCAAACAATTTTTCCTCAACTCACGCATGCTAAAACGAACTGAAATCCTGATTTCACAATTGAACCTAAGCGGGCAGACAAACAGACAGACGATGTATAGGAAAGAAGCGAATTTTTTGAACAAATTGGAATCAATTTACTAACATGGCTCACGTTTTAATTGTTAAATAGGAAAAAACTTCTTTCATTTCATCTTCTTTTTTTTTTCTTTTTGTGAGCAATTTTTGGCCAAGTAAAGTTATAAAAATTTTACATACAAAAGAAATTTTTTTTTTTTTTGCTTTGGAAATGGTAATCAGACTGTTTTAGAAATCTAAAACGAAAAGAAATATTTACTTTGAAACTATTTTGGGAAAAACTAATCTTCTTTGAAAATAAAATTGAAATTTTAGATTTAATTTCGAATTAAAGTTTTCGTTTTAAATTTTAATTGCTTTGCAATTAGTTTGTTTCAAATTTCATTGAAATCTAAAACAGATAAACAATTTCAGATAAAGTTTCTTTATTTAATTGCCCCTCACAGCCACACTACTGGTCATTAACGGAAGACATTATTAAGCGGTGCTTACAAAAAAAAGTTAAGTTATGGGAACTGGAAATTAAATTGTTTTCAAAATAAAAAAAATTTTAAACATTTCAATTAGTTTTGATAAGAATTAGGTTAGTAAAGTTATTATCTAGAAAATGTGTTTCATGAGGCAAACAAAAGACTTAAGCAAATTAACTTTTACTTTTTATTTTACTCCCTAAGTGACTCCAAGTAGCATACTTTGAACTTAATTTCAAGTAAAGAAAATGAAAGTTTTGATGCAGTCGTATGATATTCTAAATTCACTCTGTTCATTTGCCATACTGTTGCCCTTATGTTAAGTCACTTTTGATCGATTTGTTCTTAAGTTTATTTAATAATTTTCAAAACTATTCTACTCAATACACACACCCCCCCTCTTCCTTCTCATAAAAGACTGTGTATAATGAATATGATTTTTATGTCTAACCAAACATTTAATTATAATTGGTCGCTTGTGTGATTTTCTGTGACACAGAAAACGCAATTGTTTATTGTTAGATTTGTTAGATTTTTCTTTTCGTTTTCAGTTTCATTTTCATTTTCTATAACTACTTAAGCAAAGCAAAATAATGGAAAATTCAACAACAACAACCTTATCTAATACTTAAGCTTTAACTTCTCAAATAATGAAGAAGAAAAAAAAAGGAAAAAAATGAAAACAATGGTAATGAGTGCTCCTCAGACAATATCAAACAATAACAAAAAAAAAAAAAATTAATTTTATAAAAGCCATTTGAATTAAATTTAAAAATACAAAAAATTTAGATTCTACAGAACAACAACAACAACAAAAGTCACATTATATGGTAAATACACACACATGAATGTACTTTGACTTGTTGTTACATATGAAGGCGTTTATTTACCAGCTTAGAAACCGAGTTACAGAAAAATATATATTTCAAGGTCAATTGGGGGAAGTGAGTGAAAAAAATCAGTTAAAAAAATAAGTATATTAGTTTAAATACAAGATACAAAACGACAAAAAGATGCCCTAAACCAGGGAAAATTTTTGGAGGAATATAAGATAAATTGAACACTCCTATATATACGCTTAAGTAATGAAGAATAAATATCAGCAAAGCCTTCATTTCTATTACACTTTTGATGAAATTGTATGCCCAAGAATTTTCTGAGCTAGAATCAAATAAATATTTTACTTTACCAATGCGGGATCCTGAATGGCAGGACCCGGGTTAAAGATGAGTCCAAACTACAGGTTTTTATAAAAATTTTCATGGTAATTCGACACGTGATTATAGCTAAGCTTTGAACATGAAGTGCTTTCATTCAATGATGTTAATAATTGTTTAGACCATTGGAACCATAGAACCCAACATCTGTGTGGGTACATAGTATGATTGAGAAAAAAATTTCCTCCAGATCTACGAAGATCTGATTTTTTTTGTGTACAGGTGGAGGTTAATTCCAGAAATAAGCCATAAACTTTAGGATTATCAAATTGCATGATTACTCATGTCCACTTTAAAACCGTACATCAAATACCGTAGTCGTAGTAGGGTCTTTAAATATCGCCTGTATAGACTGATGACGTTAAATTTAAACGCTTCAGTAATTTTGAAAATATAAAAAATCAAAATGCAATCAAGCTTTTTATTTTCATTTTGTTTTTGTTGTTGCTGTTGCTTTTTAACAATGTCGTTGTGTTTCATTTTGTATTTAAAAATTGAAAAAACACAAAAAAAAAATTGTTTTACTTTTTAGCAGAGGTACTTAAAGGTTATACAAAACACAATGTCTTCTCATTTCTAAATGTTGATTGATCGGTGTGTGGATACAGATGTATAAGGTATATGAAAAAGTCAATGGCCTTTAATTGTTTTATTAAAATATTTTTAAAAAAGTTTGTAGCCTAAGTCTTTTGATTAAAGGCAGAGTAAAGACGTAATTCCCATATTAAGGTTTTATTTAAAAATATCTTGAGTTTTGTTACTTAAATCGTTTGACAATCCTCTACTCAGTCCACAAATCCTTACTGCACTACCTCCAACTTCAAATTGTTACTCCCTTCATTATCTGAAAAATCCATTGAAAAATCTATTTTTACTGCAGCCAAAAATTAATTTCAACCCCTAATATTTTTGCTATTTTAATTTTTATCTATTTTAATATGTGAACAAATAAAGATTGTTTTATGAAAATTGTTAGAGCGTTACTTTTTAATAATAGTTGAGGGATATTCTATACTAACTATGACTAGAAATACTAGAAAAATAATAAAAAAAAAATGTTTTATTAATTTCTGTATTAGTTTAGAAGGTGAATTAGTAAAATAATTGGTTGTTTTAAAACAAAATACAATAAGATTTACAAGATTATGCTTTTGTCTACTTTATTGTTTTTGTCTTGTTTTTTTTTATTTTTAAACGTAGACAGATATGATTAAATTTTAATTGGCGCTACTAATTTTGTTATTAAAATGAGATTTGAATTTAAAATTAGAAAATTATAAGAATTATTATTTGAAAAGTGCATAATATGAGCATATCAAGAATAGAAATAATCTCTTCGAATGTTTAATTGAAATATTCATCCCTTGTAATGAGTGAGGCCGTGTTTTAGAATGGAAATCTAATTCATCTGTTGATAGAAAAACGGGACTTCGTTTTAGTTCCTCTTTAGGAAGCAATTGAATTTGTTTTAACTATAAGTATAGGGTCTTCCAACTAGAAACAAGCAACATCTGTTGTCATTTATTTAGTCTGTTTCGAATGTAAACGACCACATTCCTTTTGCCCAAACATGTATTTACTGAACAGGCTCTGGAATAATTGTCAACTGATCCTAATTTTCTTTGAAAAATTATGTACAGTGATAAGCTTCATTTCTGGATTAGTGGGCATGAACATGAACAAACAAGTGTCTAAGTTGGAACGATTTGCATCCTAATGCATCCCAAAAAAAGCCACTGTTTTGTACCATTGGTTTATATTTCATTGAGACCAATTTTGGCCACTGTCAACGGCGAACAATACAGATTTCTTTTGACAAGAATTTAATAAGGTAGACACAACGACCAGTAACGCTACGAGGCCCACTAGCTGATGTCACTTGAATATAATCTGATAGATATAGGATTGTTGACAGATCCTTGAAAACTACGGCGCGAAGGGAAGAATGGCAGAAGTCTACATGTAATTCAATTTCTGTTGGAATACAGTAACTAAGAGTTTTGCCAAATACGTTTATTTTAACATGACGCAGTTTCAGAAAGGGGTCATGTCAGAGAATATCTATTTAAGTGAGGCAACGATATTGAAGTAACTTGTTCCTTTTGCAATAATTGAAGTATGAATACGGAACATTTTTTAATTGCTCTGGAACTGACTTAGAAGGAGAGTTGCTGGTTTGAAGTTCAATTAATATGAGCAAAAATATGGCAGTCATTCCCAACTTCAATTTAATTTAATTTTAATTATGCAAAAATTTTTCTCAAAGTTTTGAATGATTTATCAATACCCCAATAATTCAAGAATTTTAATTTACAAGTTTGGTACTTAAGTCTTTTATCCATATTTTATGACCAGTTTTTTATACATGTTCAAATAATTAAGTTGTACGTTTTTGTTTTCTTTTTTTTATTAAATTTCTTTAAACTGAATTGACTCGTATTTATTTTCCCATAAAAACCTGACTTATTTGTACCATCATCATCATTTTTTAGTCTCGTCTCATTGTTATTTACATGAATTAACATTTCAATTACAATTAAACCCTTTTAAGCAATTGTGTTCCAATATTTACACGTACATTTGCTTCAGACAACAAATCCTTTCTTCTTTTTCGACTTCTTTTTTCTTTAAAGTTTTTGTAACGTGATTTTTCATCTCGTTATGCTAAACAAATGTTAAATAAGCGGTCTTTCTAATACAAAAATGGTAATGAACATAAAAAAAAATCGAACGTAACACAAACTGCTGAAGAAAATAATAAAAAGCGACTCCTTTGAATTTAGACCAGAACACCGACCATATTAAGGCTATGGGAGCACCACCACTCAATGCTAATGGTCTTATTAAACTAAAGTGTAGAGCAATAAGATGAGCGAGCATTAAAGCATTATTACAGGCCAATATGTATTATGGCCATAGCGAGGTTCTTGTTAGTTTAGGCCTTACTAATAAGGTGAAGGTTAAAATTGCTGTTTATTTGCTTGTTTGCTTGTTTCAAAGACACACACTTTTTAAATATTTATTTAACACTATGCTCGTATACATAGATATGCAAGGAATAGCCAGAAGTTGAAAAGCGGTGTTTAAGAAGAAGTGATTGAAAACAAAAGAGGGAACGGAAGGGAAGGAAAAGAAAGGGTTTAATAAGTCAACTTGATTTCGAAAAAGAAAACAATATATTTTTCTGCTTTCTTCAAGCCAATACAATTTAAAAAGAGGCGCAAAGGGTTTTTTGGGGAAACCACCAGCTAATTGTACAGAACACCAAACGATCAAACGAATGGTTCCAAGTCCGTTAACAAAGATGCTGTTTAACAATTGATGTTTTACTACAACCATGTTATTATTTGTCAAATATAAACAGGCCATGTCGAAATAAAAGCATTGGAAAACACACAATTCATTTTATTAGAATATTGGGTTAAAACATCTTAGGCGGCATTACTCTATTGGCCATCACAATTCGTTTACATTTATAGATCACCCGGGTATTAACACCATATTTTCAATTTTCGTTTCTTGTTCTCGTTCTTTAACGATACGATGGTATTTAAATATTCTTTTTGATGATGTAATATTTGTCCATTTTGTTGTTAATGTATGAACATTTAAATATCACTGACTGCAATTTTCCTAGAGTTCTTTTAAGACGATTTTTCGTTTTTTTTTTCTGCTTTGCTTTTATCTTTTAAGATTTTCATGTTAAATTAATGTTTACGTGGTTAATGGCACTTTGAGACCATTTGGCAGCAATACCCTATAGATTCATATAAAAAGACAACAGCTATGTGTGTCTGTATTTATTGTAGTTGTAGTGATGCTGTACAAAGCATCACTTACCATCATCAATGACCATTAAACACAGATATGAAACGCCAAAGTACAGTGGGACGGACAGATGTGAAGGATGCCGGCAGAAAAGTTTTTGAAAAAAATATTGCTCAGTTCATCAATAACTCTGATCTCACAAATTGTACGTTGGCCCCCTCATTCTTAGAAATACGAATCCATCAGGGACTCCCTTTATCTGGTGCAAGGAATCGTTGCTATCCCGAACTACTTTCGACCAGACCGATGCTATTGTTTTAAAGGCAACCTGACTATTAAAGAAAATCACATAAGAATGCCAGAAAAATCAGTAAGATCTGCTGCGACCGCAGGAATCATCAAAATAGCAAATATCCTTCCTTTGAAAAACCCTGCAATTCTGAATTTTGAATGCAGCTCCAGTTCAAGATTTTCAGAGAACCTATTTGGAATAAGAATTTTTTTTACTCAGAAATGAATATGGGATCAGAAACCATATAATCATATGTAAACATTTTCAGAATGTCGAGCTCTTCTTTCAATATCCCGAGTCCCTCAAGAGTAAGAGCTGTGCACCGTTTGACGTATAAGTGCGGTGATGCCAGGCAGAGAATTGTAGAGAAAGAACAGCTTGGCAACAAATCTTCTTTACACTGGCAATACTTCAAGAGGCGGCTTGCTTATTTAAGGTGCCATACCAGAAGTCTATAGCCAAGGAATTCCATCATTGTAGTAGTCAGGTATATTAATACGTATGGGACTATTTCCTTTAAAGCATTCACACTCTTCTTCAAACTTTGCTCAGTACCTCTTTTCCAGTTCCAGCTATTAGACCTCAGAAGAGAGTGAAATCTCCACTCTGAAAGCATTTTTCTTTCAATTGCGCAATACGTGATGGATTTTATTGAGCCATAATTATCTGACCGGAAGATCAGAATCGTATCATAGTTCACAGTGGAATTCTTAGAATTTCTGCCGAAATTTTTCTGCCCAGTATTCCTTCTCTTCTTTTTCCCATCTCTGATCGTCGTTCTGTTCACATTTGTATGAGACTATATTAGATGTCGACTTCTTCTATTGGAACGTTTTAAAAATTTTCCCCGTACATTTTCCCATATTTTTTCGCTTTCAATCCCACCGTTTGGCGGTGCATCAAATGCTGTGCTGTATTATACAAAAACAAAAAGAAAAAATAATAATTTTTACAAAGCTTTACAACAATTTTATACCAAAGTTGAATATTGTAGTTGTCGTTGTTGTTATGTATTCTGTTTTTGTTGTTGTCGTTGTTTTTGTATTTATTGCTATTGTTGCTTTAGCACTTTACACTAGCCCTGGTTGTTTAACCAACTTATTGTCCATCCAAATATCTCAGCATTAATTCATTTTTTTGTATTCCTGGCCTTTATTTTTCTCTCTCTCTATCTCATTTATTGGTTTGTGTTTATATGTCTATGCGAAGTTTTCTCTTTATCTACTGATTATAAAGCATTTGCTTATTTCGTATGTCCTCAGCGGTAATGGTGGTGGTGGTTGGTGGCGATGGTGGTGTTCAAAAATGCCTGTTATTTTATTGGGTTCTAAAGATTTTTAATTCTATGGAGAGTTAACAGAGATGTTCAGGAAAAAAGAAGTCTCTGGTTACTCGCCACCAGAGCGAAGAATTTTTTGGATCAAAAGACTTCGGAAACAAACCTAAGGTAATATAGTAGGTTGTGTAGGTACTGTTTTCGAAAAATTCGAATGAGTTTCTTATGCTATATTTCTATACACTACTGTGCATTTACTTTTATTTTCTATATATTTTTTGTTTTTCTTTGATTTGATTTCTATTTAAGACCGAATTATAAATTATAACGCTTTTTACTACCACAACACAGTCTTATTACCATTTCATAAAGGCATTGTAGCATTCCAGGATACCATTTCGAGTACGTATGTATGCCACATGAAAAGTATTAAAATTTCTGTATCAGTCGATTGTATTTATTGGCTTTTTACTCCAAAACAAAAAAAATAAGATTTTTATGAGATTTTATTACGCTGCCTGCCATATAATGCTTTATAGAAGGAACAACGAACGCAAGCAGTTCAATTTTGATTTGATTCTTTTAATGGTTTCGATTTTATTTATTCATTTTGATCTTTTCAAAAGAGAGGTGACTGTGAATGCCATGACGGAGTGTTTGAATTTATTTAACAAGTGTTTTACATTTTCAACATCATTTTCAAATTGCATTGCATGTCGACTTCAGCAGACTCTGGCTGAGAGATTGTAATACAAAAGGCAGCAAAAAAAAACAAGAAAAATATGAAACGAAATTTAATGCGTGTGTTGTATAGCGTTTTGTGTGTGATTGTTACTCATATTTTATTAGAGTGATATTTTTCTTATCTTTTTATTATTCGATTTGCTTTATTTCGTGGCAATTCTTATAGATTTTATGGTCAATATTTTCTCTTCTATTTTTTTTTTCTTCATTTTTATCAGTTTAATTTAAAATGTCTAGCCGAGAAATATCAAGATGCAGCATACATATACATATCTCCGGCTTATGGTTTATAATATAAGAGTAAGGCTTTTGATTTTGAAAGCAATTCATTTAAAAAGCATTATAAATATAATAAAAGCGGAGGCTGCTCTATTGGCACTTTGCCTTCTTTATAAATATAAAATTTAAGGTATGCAACGTCTTTGTTCACATCACACCTATGTGTGTGAAATGGGGAATATACCTTATATTTCTTCGTTGAGTGTTCTGACCCAAAATGCCTACACGGTCACCAACAAAATTTTTACACGGAGGGTTCTAAAACCTACATTCTTCCAGTCATATTGGTAGAAACACACGATCCCCATAAGATGACATGTCCTCAAGTCTCTTGTACAGCGATCTGTTGGTTTCCAGATCTTAATATTCTGTTGACACTGGCCAACATTGTTCTCAAGGGAATATAAACAAATGAAGCCTCCTACCTAAAATTTTGATTGTTCACTTACCCGTTCATACTAAAATGGGCGCCCAGTCTTTGAAGAGGCCATTCAGTGAGTACACTTTGTTGTGTATGGTCCATGTTTATCCCTCTAGGGTGAACGGACTAGATCAATGACAACTATTTTCGCAGATAAAGCTGCAACAACGTGGCCATTATTCGGCATTGCCTGTTAAAAGACGCTTTATTTGGATAGAGTCTAGAGAACGATTGAATTAATCCTTTAGCCTTCATATATAAGCTTGTACAGTATTGTGTGTATCAAATCAACTATTTTTTTACGTTTTAGATGCTCGATTGAGCAAAAGCATTTGTTTCTGTATCAGTAATGATGTTGCTTCCTCTAAGACTGGCGAATTGAAACCGCCAAGGTTTGCACTTAGTGTAGATGATGTTCTCATACTGAAAGAGTGCAGGTATAGAAATTCACCAACTCTTTAGCTGATTTCTCTATTTGTCACATAAACTTTTTCGCTGGCTTCATAAAAAACAATAAAAACTTTCATAAACATTTTCCCCGGCAGAAGAGAAGACATTCTAGGTGAAGTAGAGAACATAATGAAAAGCTCGTGTTGGCTTGTATTACTGGAGAACAATCAGAATTTTCTGCAGATCAAAAGCAAACTTGAGCCCAAAAGGCGATAGCTTCTCCCCGTGTAGCCTAAGATGTCATTTATAGTAGGCTGAGGTCCTTACCCAGTAATATGAAGTGTATACTCCCTTCAAGTTATCTGCCTATGAATACATACATGCATACATAATTGGTCTTTACAACCCTTCAGTCAGGATTACGGTCTGGCTTCTCACATCTGCCTATGTATAAGAAAAGTAGAATTTCGGCGCTTTATTTTTCTATATTTACTTTAGTAGGGCATGTTTTAAGCCTCATAATATTTTCTTTTAATAATTTAAAACCTTTCATTCATGTATAATCAGTTCAAATCCCCAAAAAATAAATTTCTCTTCCAGCCTCTTTATTTGCTTTGCTGGGCAAGCGTGTTTCGATAAAAACTTTTCCCTTTTCTCAAATCTTTTCATTTTTTTCTGTACTTTTCTTTCTTTTTTTGGGAACTTATAAAATAAACACTACAATTTGACCTTTAGGATCAAGTGTAACACAAATTGCAATGAACCTTTTCTGTGTATAAAAAATTTTTCTTTCGGTCACTCTCCCATCCATACCACTAAGCTCTGCAACGTTGGTATAAATGCGTTTTAAGTTCACTGCGTGAACCATTTAGTTTTTTTTTTCTTAGCTCTTCTGTTTTGGGCTTAAAACAAATACCCAAACCAAGTAGACAGCATACAACAGCCGGGTTGTGTGTGTTGTACCAAAATGTGATTGACTTTAAACACACACTTACAACGTCGTATAACACACAAAGTGAAGATCAACTTTTCATGACTTTAATCAGAGCACTTTAATCGACACGAACATTTTGTTTTAAGCGAAGCTGGCTGTTGTTTGTTGTTTTTCCCTGGACTTGACTCCACACGCAGTTTTTTTTTTTTGTATTTTGTTTTACGAAAAATGATTTGAAAGAAGAAAAAAAGAAACTCCCAAGGGTTTTGTTGCATTTAGTTTTGTTGAATGGTTGCTGTTTCGTTTGTTTTAAAAACGACAGACGCGGACGACTTTATACTCGAATGGCCAGTCATTGAGACGAACTAAATAAAGGGGAAAACCAGACACACAGACAGACATCCATGGCTCATATAGCAAGGTTTTTATAAATTTTTTTATTTTCTTTTTTTTTCTTTGTTTTGTTGTATGTTTTCTTTGATTGTGTGTAATTTAAAAGGGTGTGCTTAAATGTAGTTTAAATTAAGGTGGACTATCGTGTGCCCAAGATCACTAATTAGATGAGTTTTTAAGCGCCGGTGTTTAAAGGTTGATTTTTTTTCATTTTTTCCTTTCTTTTTTTTGCATTTTTTATTTTTTTGTTTTCTTTTTTTTCTTTAACGTGTATTGAGGATAAAAAAAAGAGAAAAATGAGAAAATAGGTAGAAAATTAAGCTTTATATCAAAGTTATGAAAATGTTAACACATTACATACTAAATACAAGCATTATTGAAAAATAAGGGGAATTTTATTGTGAAGTCATAAGCAGGCACAAGTCTCTTTTGAAAATTGATATGAAAGCTTAGAACATTTTTTAGAATCAAAATATGCGGTGCCCAGAACTGTAGAATTCTAAAAGAGTTCTCAAGAAGATCGTAGAGATCCCTAAAGACCGGCATAAGCTGTCGTCTAACTGAATCATGGATATACTAGAGAAATTAGATCATAAGACACAACCACAATCTTTGGTTCCTCCCACAAATTTTCTGTTTTCCGAAAAACAAAAACTACAAAAAGAATTCAGTTATCGCTTACAATCAATAACGTAGCATTGTTTTGTTTTTGTTTTTAATTTGTACCACGATATTTGTTTTAAATTTCACCAGGTTTTCATTTCATATTTAAACGCTTTTTTTTCTTACTCTCTCTCAAGTGGTGGGCATAAATACTTTAGCTTTCATGCTTATTTCCCACAAATTTTGGTTTGTTTTTTTTTATCTGAATTGCTTTCATGCCTTTATGGTATGTATGTGCAACGGGTAGATATTTGCTTCGTTATAGTTTGTGTAGCATTTATTTGACATAAAATATTAAATTATGGCATTTATCATCATCATCCAATCAGAAGTGCAATTCAATACCTTCGTCAATACCTTCGTCAATACCTTCATGCGTTTTGTTTTCCAATTTTTTTTTTCATTCTTTTTTTTTTTTTTTAACTGCCACCCGTTGGCTTTTGATTATCTGTTAAGGCAACAAAGTTTGCTTTTTAAAAGAATTGAATTGAAAATGATATTATTCTTGTTGTTGTTGTTTAACACTGAGACAAGTTGCTGTTTATTTTGTTCTCATTTATAAGGTATTGACTGTCAGTATGTCAGTCATTTTAGTTGGACAAGCCAATATAACGTTTAAACATATGTGAAGTTACGAAATGAAATGAATTGAAATCATCATTAAGAAAAAATGTTGATGATGAGTATTGATGAGTTAAATTCTGATTTTTAATTGCTAACGATTTGATTACAATTCATTGCATAAATTGAAGAAATCATTTAAATGTCTTTAAACATTATTTGGAAACGTTTATCTAGAGAAGATTTGATTTTGAAATTATTCTTGATGATCTGAAATGCAGTAAAGTAAACCTTATCTGTCAATTCATCAAATAGCACTAGTAGGTACTTTAAGCCCACATGAATTTTACTATCGTAAATAGCATCAAATCAGATAGCCAGCCTTCTCGCATAAAAACACTTACCAGGCAATGTTATCGATCTGAATTTTGGTCTGGCAGTGCCATCAACGCATTTTATTTGAGATCGACGACTAGTGCTATACATTGAAGATTGCCAACTTCCTTAAGACTGAATTAGATGATCTGGACACGATGATTTGCTTTCAAAAGGAAGGTGATACGTGTCACACAGCTCATTGGTTATGCTGTGACAAGAGATTTGAGATGAGATGTACTGGCTGACCTCTTTCTATCCTTTCTTTTAGGGTTTTCTTATGTCGCGGGTATATGTGAATAAGCAACGAACAACACTTTACTCAAAGCTAATATAACTCATGGCATCGCGATGCATCGGTCAAATACAGTCGGATTTATGCGCCAGAATCATGAAAAATTGGAATAAGGAATATGTGGCCTTACTTGTATGTATCTGTGATTATCAGGCACATCCTATTGTAATCCTCTCATCAATCTATCTCTCGATTAAGATTTGAAACTGTCGAGCATTTGAAACTTTGTCAGAAATAAGAGAATCTGAGTCATTTGGTATCACAGTAGACACAGGAGAGTGCAGCCCTTGAACTGACCAACTTCTTCCTCTTCCCTAATTTTGGTGGAACTTATTCAGTACAGGGACTGCGTTCACCTGTGGCATCACAAGTGGCCACTATGCGTGCTCAAGCGAGCTTTGTGATATCAGAGCTACCACTCCGACCTAACCTGGACACAGTAGAATCTAGGTGTGTGAAATTGGGTCAGCTGTCTCTATTATGTACTGTACAATGTGTCAAGAAGACTAAACAACTTCATGTGAGGTCTTTCTTCCTGCTTGCACATGCTGCCGTCCAGACGAATGTAACTTAAGAACTAAAGAAAGTTCCACTGCATTTTATTTCAGTCGTATACTCAATAATATTTTGACCCGTTCTTCTTACCACTTAGGCTTGAAGAGCAATTGAACTGAGGTCTCTTAAAGACATTAAACGTTTGTTAAACATTAATAAAAATTGCTTTTAATATGCTGTCATTTAGAATTAAATTTCAAAATTTATGAGACAATTAGTATGGCCAGTAATAATTTCATATCAAGGAATTATGTTGGCATAACATCTTTATGGTTTTAAAATTGAATTTAAAAATTTTTTTATTTCTTGAAATTAAACACAAACAGACGAAAAGTAATAACCAAAACGAGAATACTATATCTGGCTACCAGTATTAGTTTAAATGTTTGATATTTATTTGTGGTAAATTTTACTAAACCAGACTATAATACATATATCTGATCGTGCTTAACGATCTACTTTTGTTTTCAGAAGACCTCACACACACATACTGTTTTATGTGATAAACCCTGGTAATTAATTTGTGTCTACAATGTCTATCTATCGTTTTTAATTGTATTTTAGTTTTTGCTTTTTTTGTCTTTTGTTGTTACAAGATGACATGAGATGCGATCAAATCTACGCTCTTTTTAATGACAAAAAAAAGATCATCTGTTTCAGTTGGTTTTTTTTTTGTTTTTTGTATGGTTTTTGGTTTAAAATGTTAACAAATTTCTTTAAAGGTTTCTTAACAAGGCCAACATGATGTTTATCTCGTTTAACTTGACATTAGAGATTTTTCATGATCACACGCATTTTTTTCTATCTCAAGAGTCTTCTAAAACCACAACCTGCTGTTTACCAAGGAAGTGTGTTTTGAAAAAAGAAGACAAAAATATATTAACCCTTATTTAGTTTGATTTAGAGAAAAGAGAATGAAATTGGGTTTACAGATGTTTTTCTTTTTATCACAATATTTATTATAATCACAAAACTACGGCAGTGTTCACATAAAATTCGTTGTTGGACCCATATTGTTCAATTGGTCAAAGCTGAAGATAATTACGCAGGTTCATACAATTCTGTCCTTCAATTCTGATGGCCACTCTAGGCCACAAGTGGGAGTTTAAAATTTATACGTACCCCTCTCCTACACGTTGGAAATATTTTTACGTCATAACGACAAAATCATTGTTCAAAAAAATGTGTAAAAAAGCCATGCCAGCCACGTTGGTACTTGTGTGGCCGGATTTTATGTGAACAATGTTTTTGAAACGATGATAAGATTGTTATAGATTTTCTGCTTAACCTTTTTATAACAAGTCATCTTTTTATTACAAAAGATTGAAATCACTCTGATGAGATATGATTTTAAAACCCAAACCAGAACACCTTTAAACAATGAGAACAAGAGTTCCTGAGAACTCTCGTTTAATTAACCATTAATTAATAACTTTTTTTGTTGGTGTTTCTTTTTAACAAATAAAAAAGATGAAGGTTTTCCATTTTCTTGGAATTTTTTCTTTATTTTTCGTCTAGTTTATGGGGTGGCCTTTTTTATTTTTTTCTAAAAAATAACGTAAAATTTCCCATATTTATCTAGAAACTATAACTCAACCTGTTTGCCAAACCATTTAATGCATTTGACAATTAAAAAGCTACTTCAGCAGCTCTCAAGTGTTTAACTTTACTAAACATGAAACCGTTTTTCATTTACTACCCATTTTTTTTCTTCTTAACATTTCGCTTTTCTTTACACAGCTGCTTCACAACATTTTTATCTTTTTCTTTTTTAGACTCCTTTAGATTCTTCATATTGAAAATGCATCTTCTTTTTCCTCTTCTTTTTCAGTTTTTTTTTTTGTGCTTTGCTCTACCAAGTAAGAAGCTTCACGATGTCACTGTCAATGTCACTTATAAAGCAAACACTCCTAAACATAAAATCTGCAGCTACGATAAAGGAAATTTTTAAAGAAAACTAAACTAAAAGCAGCAGCATCAGAAGAAGAGATTTTTCAGTAGGGAAATAAAATCTCCATAAATTTTAAAGCATATTTACTGCATATCATCATCATCATCATGTGGAAAAGAAGAAAACAGTTGCACTACTTGCATACTTCATGGCAACAACGTTGTGACGACTATTCATGATCATGTGCATAATATAGTTGCTGAATATAAGGGAAACACAGAGTAACATTAAATAAATGAAACGAAGAACAAGTCACAAGTCATCATAGATAAAGAGCCAACAGAAGATCTTCTCAAACTCCAAGGAAATATGGTAAGTGTCGCAACTCTTTTTACAATGATTACAATCTAAGCAACCATGCGAAGCGCAATCGTCCTGGTAATATCGATAATTGTTCTTCTAAGTTCATTTTCGAAAAAAAAACAAAAGCAGCTAATGATACCTCTACACTATAATTAGCAGTAAACATTTAACTTTTCCCGCTTACAGTGGATTTTCCACAATCACTCCGGTGTTCTCTGAGCTCGATATATAATAGCCTTGTTTGTAAAACTTACCACCGAGTGAGCGACAACGCTAAAGATTTATTTTTTCTTTGCTTCTCTCTACAATATCTTAACGGCTGAAGATGAAGGGCATACTTGGAAGTACTTATACTTTCCTTGGCGCAGGTCAAAACCTACCTAACCATTCATTCCTCTGAAACTGTCCAGCCCTTAGTAGGTTGAGGTTGAAAACCCTTGGTAGGGACTTCTTTGAGGGTTTGAATTCTGTGTCAAGAGCCGACATAAAGGCTCTCCATAGATTCATTATTAGTTTGAGCTGTGTAATTTCTCTGCTTTCTCATTCTCCTTTTCCAACTTCCTCTCCTTTTTCCCTATCTTCCATATTATACTCTCCCTTTTGGGGCGTTGTACAATGGGCCAACTGCACCTCCGGGTACTATACTTGGCAAGTACACGTCATGACAATGTTATTTACTCTCAGGGCTTTTGTCAGAAATCTGCCGAGAGGAATTCGCCAAAGAAATATTTTTTATCATAAGGGCTGGGGTTTAAACAATGGTTTCACATTTAATAAGCCGACAAAAGCGTCTTTTCATAAGATTTGACAAGGTAGAGCCCGTCATTTGCCACGGAAAGGCCTACTTATTCTTCAATTACCCAGTATGTTCAGGCATGTATGGCAGACATAACAATCTAATAGTCCAGCTTCCAAAAGATAAATTTCGTCTCCAAAATTCTTCGGCACATTGTTAATTTTAATGTTTTTATTTCGCCAATATATTGTATGATCTTGCACTTGCTTTGTTAATCTTTAAGAGCAACTTATACGGCAACGTAGTAGTCAACGATATAGTAGTAGAATCAAGCCAAAAACTACGATACCAATGATCCATTACTCCGAAAAAAAAGCATCCATATTCAACCGAAAAAGTGAACACACACATATGTACATATGTACATACTAACTTAACTCTGCTCTATAGAAGATATTTTCAATTTCGATTCATTACAAACAGACTCACATTATGGATGATTGTTTTATGGATGGTGATGCATTCGTAACCATATACATTTCTAGAGGTTATACATATGGTGTATGAGCGTACATATGTATGTATGTATGTGTTTGCATCGTTGCTTTTGTTTTTGTTTTCCTTTTTTGCTTTTTAAACTATATAAGCACTCATTGAATTGACATTTAGTAAATATTGCTGAAGCATCATAAACAGCACGTTGGCACGTTTTTGTGCCAGAAAATCAACGAAGACAGAAACTAAAGCATGCAAAAATTTTTATACTCACTCTGTATAGAGAAGATTCATACATACAGTTTTCTTGTGTTTTTTTTTCATATGTTAAGTTGTTTGCCAAATACAAAATTTATAAAAGCATCTTTATTTTGCTCGTGTTGTTGTTTTTATTATTTTTCAATGCTTGGCAAATATGGGTGAATTATTTCAAAAAAGCTAAAAAAAAAACACACATAAAAAATATATGAACAAAAAAAGTCTGCTTAACTCGAAAGAGAGAATCATCGAAAAACGTGATTGAGTTTAAAATCATAAAAGTTTTAACTAAAGTAAGTTAAAGTGAGTAATGAAAGCGTTATAAGGTATTGAACAGAGATTTATATATATTTTCTTTACCTTTATTTTCTTAATTTTTTTTTTCAATATTAACCTGCAACCATAAAAATAATCATTCGATTTATTGAGAATTTAATTAAATTTAACAATTTGTTGTTGTGTTTTGTGCCATAAGAAAGTGGTGTAACTGAGCCAAGGAAAGTAGAGTAATTGTGTATGTCCATTGTAATACGTTGTAAAAGATTTATTAACTGGTAGTTCTTAGCAGTGAAAGCAAAAAAAAAATAAATAAATTTTGTATCAAAAAAGTCTAAGAAAAGTTCACGTAGAAGTCATTTTTTTATACATAAGTTTCAGGTTCGTTGCTTAAGTCTTTTGTTTTTAAAATATCAAGAATTCAATGAACTTTTCATGTGACTTCGATCCTAACAGAAGTGCTTGAAAATAAACCGAGTTCTCTTCTGAATTCAGATTAAAATCAAGTATGTTTCTTAAGTCTTTAGTAAAAGTAACTGTTTTCATATAAGATTCAGTCTTTTATATTAAGAATTCAATTTTCTTTTCGTGGGAAATCGGTCTTAATAGAAGTGTTCAAAAATAAACTGTTTGTAGCTCTTATATTAATTCTCTTCTGCATTAGTTAAAATCAAGTTTGTTTCTTAAGTCTTTCGTTTTACAGAGAAAATGTTTTCCAATTCGTAGCTATTGGATCAAAAAATCTCTTCTGAAGTCTGCTTCGGTTCATTTTCTGCTCTTAAATCTTTAATTTGATAAATCTTTCAATTGGTTTTTGTTAAGTCCTGAACAAAAACTAAAGAGTATCCTGTCATTATTGAAGCTTGGACAATATCGAATAGAGATTTGGAATTAACCTTGTATATATAAGAGTTGCATTACATTTAACATAACGTTCAACTAGAGTGTGAGTATTTAAATTTCCCGTAGGGCAGGACTGGTCCCCTCAGCAGGAATTTGTCTGTTGACGTCTGGTTTGCGTAATTTAGTTGGTGCTTTTAATCACAGCGAAATGACTCTACAGGCAGTAGTTTTGTTCTTGTGCGACACCTCTGGCAAAAGATTTTTGAGCAACCGAACTAATTAAACTTTTCTTGCCAAAGGTAATTCGCTAGATAAGCGCAATAATGTTACAACGAAACTCTCTTAGAATCCATGTGAACTGCTTTTTCTACATGTAACGAAGCGTACATATGTGATTCGATTGCTTATGTCAAACAGAATATTTTCTGGTCGTTGTGTAAGCAGAATCAACTTTGTACGCAGCATGAAATCACGTGCAGTATTCCAAAACTTCAATAAAAACTTTGAATGAAAAGAGGTCTTATCGTTTTCTTTCCTGCAATGCATGACCATCCAGCGCACTGTTATGATCCTAGCAGTTCACTGTCTTACTGAAAAGCGCTATGGACACGTCACTCTTTCACATGATTCCGCCAGTATCTATGAATTTGCGAATGAAGAGGATACTATCTCTCTCCCATTTCTGATGCTAAGAGAAAGGAAAGCTGCTTATCTTAGAGAAGCTTCCTGTCATTTTGAACTAAACTCTTCAAAATAAATTTTATCACAATAACGAGACAGATGGTTTCCTCCAAGGAAACAATTCTTCTAAGGAGGATTATTAGATTTTCGCTATGGCTATTGGTTTGTGGTTTAATCTCTGGCCTATGTAACCTTACCATTTAAATTAACTCAAGCCCCTCGGTCTAATATGCTCCCACATAGTTTATGTATGACTCAACAAAATTAATATTTATGCACCACAGTGTATGTATGCTATCGTTAGTTTTATTCATTTTTTAGTGACGTTTTTGTTTTATTTCTTTTGAGGAATTTTTTTCTATTACTTGCGCTGCTGTTTAGTTCATAAATAATTATTTCACCTTTGAAACGATTTGTTATTTGTAGGAGTGTTTGGGTTACTACTTTCTATTACTAGCCTACAACAACTAATTGTCATTAACAAATTGCCTATTTTTTTTGAAAATAATTTTGCTGCGTATTTGTTTGTTATTTCGTTTTAATAATTCACTTAATGGAGTTATAGTTCACGTACTTTGTTAAACACGCTTTTAAAAACTTTTTTTTTGTGATTTCTTAAGCGTCTTGAACAAAAAAAATTTTTTTTAATTCTTTTTTTTTTTTTTTTTTAATGAATTTAATAAAACACTCCCTAAATAACGGCAAATTGGCATGCTTCCAATATGAAAAATTATTCGATTCGACAAAAATAATTAAAAAAAACGAAGAAGAAAAAAACAAACAAACCGAATGATATTCATACATACATACTCATACATATGCCTAGAAAAGAAATGTTTAACAATTTATACAAAATAATATACGAGCAGCAATAAAAATATATCGGTGGTGTCTACCATAAAATGTTTATGGTCAAATCAAAAAGGCTTTGCCACCACTTCTAACCACCACTACAAACACTCAGAAACAACAGAATTTTTGCACTTGGCACAAGTGTATAAAGCTCTCTTACAAAATTTCTGATTTCAAAAAGAAAAAAAAATGTTTTGGAACGAATGAAAGAAAAAACACCAAGTAAATGACACGCCTTTAGCACGAGTTCAAACTGTATTGTTTTGTGTTTTTTTTATGTACAAATTCATTATTACACCAGCTACAGAAATACAAAAAATTAAAATTAAAATAATAAAAACCAAAAAAAGACAAAAACAAAAAAAGAGGCAAATGGCATAAATAAAAACCAAAGAACAGCAGCGCTGAAAACTTCTAAGAAAATTTTTTATTCAAAAAAAAAAAAAAAAAACAAAGAAAAGAAAAGAAAAAACAACAATTTTTCGTTAAACTTTTAGCTTTTACAGCTGTGGTCGACGAGGGACAAATTAATTTAAAGCACACGTCATTATTAACATCCCTGAATATTGATCAGTTCTTTATGCCAGCCAGCACAGAGATACATAAATACGTACGTACGTTATAATTGTGGGCTTTACATTGCTTACTTGCTGCTGGCTTATGTTTAAATACTCTGTGTTACGGGCCACTTTGGCAAACTATAATAAAGGAAATCGATAACGTTTCTTCACTAATACTTTCAACATTTCTGTTTTAATTCAAATGTATTCTTCATTTCTTTCATTCTTGCTTAACACTAAACTGATCGGTTATACATACTAATTTATTGTTAAAGGAAAAAACAAAAAATTTCTGTACATATGGTTGAAATACATCAGAATACATCGGCCTATTACAAGTATTTTTGTTGAGCGTCTTATTTTCATTTGGGGGCCCAGTTAAAACACCAGAGCCTCCTCCACCATATGCACGTTTAAATAATAAAAGTATTTTAGCACTTGTTACTAAACTTACAAACGATTTTTATTTTCTTTTGGTTTTTGTTTAATTGTAATACCCTACACCATGTAACAGAAAGTTATGACAGATGCAGTCATGTCTGATTACATCAAAATTTCCTAGTTTTGTAATTACATGTGCACAAACTTAAACTAAATGCTTGATGATGACTTGCATTTTTTGGTCGATAACTTGCATTTTTCTGGTCGATAACTTGCAGTTTTTTGTCGATGACTTGCATTGCTTTGGTGGATAACTTACAGTTTTTTTTGCCGATAATTTGCATTCCTTTAGACGATAACTGGCAGTTTTTGGTCGATGACTTGCATTTCTTTGGTCGATAACTTGCAGTTTTGAATCGATAATTTGCATTTCTTTGGACGATAACTTGCATTTTTTGGTCAATGACTTGCATTTTTTTATACAGGCAACCAATGTGGTATATTTAGAGCCCATGGAGAACTCTAGTATTTAGTGGAAGTTTATGCCTTCGATAGATGTAATTAATTCACCGTGGAAATACGGGTAGACGAGTTTGCCAAGAGCAAATTTTCCATATAGCTAATAGAATCTGATCCTATCTGTGGATTGCAAATGGTGGACAAAAATATAAGCTTTTGGCTGCTCTTTATACAAAAAAGGAAAAAAGTAAACACTTCACGGTATAGGGTATCTTAGAATCGCAATTAACCATATCCCTTCCATATTTCTGTTCTTATGTACGAATATTTTCTACATTTTTTTGTTTTGTAAAAACGAGGGTGTAGTTGGTTGTAGTTAAAATTGCCGCTGTTTTGACTTTAACTTCTACGGTCAGTTGATTTGTAACTTCTTCGTTTTGCGCGCTCACTTTTAAATGTTCGATGTCTTTAGCACTAAATTTATATTTTATTAAAAAAAAACTTAAAAAAACTAAACGCACATATACTCATACTCATGTGCTATATGGTCAATGGGTTCGGTTGTCGGTGGCAAAAAAAAAGCAAAAAAGATTGTGCTTGACGTTTGAGGAAAGAAATGTTAACACGTTTCTTCAGTTTTAAATTGACTATGATTCATAGATTTCATGTAAAAATATCAATAATAATAGTGGAATGCATATTGATTACAAAAATAGCATAAAAATAATATGAATAATAAAGACAGGGTTCGGAATTTAAACAAAAGCAATACTGTTGATTAATAATAATGAAGTTGACGCAGAAATATTTTCAATACGGTGGTAAGTGCTACTGCTATCCAAACGATTGGAATAACAATTATTTACACATTCGAGGTACATACATATTTAGTTAGGCTTGTTAAACTCACCTCATAAAGCAGCAGGAGTATTTAATGAAAACCGAATGGATTTTGATTTACATGAAAGCAACGGCAAAGAGATGAATGTACATCCATTCTAATTTCTGTGTCGCTACTGTAAGAGGGCGCATGTTTTTGTCGAAAATCACACGGTACTTGTTCTTTCTTATAGTACACATTAGTTTATTCGCAAATAAACCAGTAGTTTGCTAAATGCCGTACCATTCCTTGCTGAAACTCTATTCCTGCACGAATTGTCCCTGTCACCTACTATCTCACTACATGGAAAGCATTCATCATTAGCTGAGTGTCGACTGCATAACAAATAAAAAAAAATTGTGTGACTTCACCGTCAAGGAATTTCCTGGTTACTAAGGCGTAGAGTAGGTTGATCTAAGAAGATTAGGACTGGAGTCCGGTCGTTTCGAAATGAACACTGTATTATGAAGGCGTACACTATCTTCTTTGAAACATGCATCTTCAATTTCCACAGTGTTTTTCTTATAAATGGGACATATACTCATGTGATGTCTTCTAATCAAACATTGTATTGTGTTGCACCTACAATGTGCCCATTGTTTTGACCTCTGTGTGGATCTGTGTGTTTCCCTAATCTTATATCTTACAACGCCATAATATTGACTTTCACTTTAAAATCAAGTCAAACTATAGGATTTCCGTTCATTTGGTCCATGAACATATTCATTATTGACCTGATGTTTAACATGTTCAATAACAGTTTATGACTTAAACTAGCAAATGCTTTAAAGCAGATCAATTTGTCAGTATTTGTGTATCTAGTTTATGTAGATTTATTTAATTCGGAGAGCAATAAAACACAAAAAATACATGCTGCCATAATCGTAAATGATGACAAATGTTTGTTTTAGTGTCTCAGATATATTGCATACAAATACAAAAGACTTAAGCAGCAAACTTTTAGTTTCCCATGCCTTGAAAGTCTTATTTCGTATAGGAAAAGTTTTCATTGAAATTCATTAAAAAAAAAAATTTAATATAATGCAGAGCATAAAACTAAATAAGCTTTAATAAAATTACAAATTTATGATTTTTAAAGCTTAAACGAAAGACTTAGGAAACGAACGTATGATATTTAGTTTAGTTTAGAAAGGAAAAAACAAAAGCAACTTATATATTTCAATTTTATTGCGGGATTTTTTTATGTTTGCTTCCCCAATAAAGAGAGAAAACAAGACAGAAATTTCAAAAAAAAAAAGTTAAAAAGTTAACTACCATTTCCTCTGGTTTTATTACTTTATATGGTTGGTTTGTTAAAATTAGCTTTTATGTCAATACTTAACAATAAATGGTATGTCCGCATTATGTTCTGATTTTTATCTTATTTAACTCATGTTTTATTTTCTGTTTTTATTTCATGTTCTTTGTCGAGCAAATGTACATGGAGATACAAACAGTTTAACTTTGCATAGGTACATATCTACATATATACAATAGGAACAGGCAAGAGTACTCGCGAAGCAATTAAAAGTGAATAGAAAAACCGAATAAAATATTTTTTAGTTTCACATTCGAATACGTTTGTATAACCCGGTTTTTGAATTGATTTTCATTAAGTTTTGAACTGAAACTTTGTTTCATATAATAGTTAGTCAACTAGCTAATCAAAAAACCGATTATTTTTCCACTTTTCTGCATACCCTATATCACATACAAAACGCGTTAAATTAAGTCTTTGCTTTGAAATATTTTCAAAGTTCAAAAACAGGTGTAAAGTGTAGACCAATCAATGCAATCGAACATGTTGCAAATACATGAAAACAACAGTGACAACTACAGTGGCACAACAACAACATCAACAACAAAAACAATACAATACATTTTTAAACATTAACATTTTACTTTAGTTTCAATTGATCTTGTATCAAGCTTTACGAAACCAATGTAAATTGGCAAAAGGAACATGAAAAAAATTTGCGTACAAGCAGTTGCAAATAGTTTCGGTGTTTCAAAAATGTAAGACAATAACAAATACAGCGCAACAACATAAACAACACCAACAGCTCGTTTTTTTTTTTTATTAAAGTATTGGCAGCAATGAAATTAAAATAAAAAATAAAAAACTCGTCGACATTAACAATAAATTTTTAAAATTATTTCATTGTAACCTGAAGTTGCAATATTTGAAGAATTTGAATTCAATTTCTTCTTTTCTCTTTTGGGATGAAACAGTGTTGTGAGAAACTTCTTTGATTTAAGCTGCGAAAATTAAAAAAAAAAATCGGTTAGTATAGGAGGAGAGAAGCTTCGCTAAATCGAATTCCAAATGGAGCACACTTAATAACCCTTTCCGAAACCACTAGAAGCGACACCGCAGAGCTAGTTTCAAGTTCTCATTAATTGGTAGGAACAGTCAGTATCTCCTTCTTAGAATAACTCTGGCAACCAGTCTGGAAGTTAAATTAATTTGATGACTGTTGCTAAACTATCGCAATGGCTTGACACTTGTCATTGTTCCAAATATAGTTATTTCGCTTATTAACATAAGTATTAAATCAGAAGTAGGAAGCCTCACTAAACACAATTGTTTAATATAAATGCTCGTAATGACTCTGAACTTTCTGAACAGAAAGTAAGACACAGTTTGAGATTATCGTTCTGTATATGAATACAAAAACTCTTATGCTTGAAATAAATTTGTAAAGCAACACCAACAACAACAATTTGTCAATCTAAACTCACTTTACAGTCCAACAACATCAATAAAACTTCACTAAGTGTCCATTTAAAATGAAATAAAATTAAAGAAAAAAAGAATTGAAATTGAAATAAAATTATGAACCATTATTATACTTAAATAGCCCAGTGGCTTGCCCCAAAAAGCCTTTAAATATAACACACATACACACAACGGGCAATAAGTTTAATATTAAAAAAAAGAAAACAGAATACAGCAGACACAATTGAAACACTGTTTGCATACGTAACTACATATTGGCTGCACTACTTCCCGTAAAATGCATGTTAAAAAATCACTAAATAAACAACAGCAACAACAATGAAAAATATCAACAAAATTTATACAGTGAATTAAGGCAAAAACAAACCATAACAAGACAATAACAACACCTTTAACCAAATGTGGCGTCAGACTAACCAAAATCTATAGAGAGAGAGACAGGCTTATGAGCAGACAGACAAATAGACCTGTAAAGTACATTTTATGAATTGTTAAATGAGTTTTTGGGATTAATAAACATAAATTCTATACAAAAAACAAAGTCAGGAGTTTTGATTTGAAATCTAATAAAAGAAAATCATAACAACTGCAACTAGTAAACTGAAGATAGCCAACTAATAAACAACAATATATTGGCTATAATGAAAAGAAATCAGGTACTAAACAAATGTTGTCACAACATCCGGTTTGATTTAAATATTTTATTAAAAAGAAAACTAAAATAAATTTAAAAAAAAAAAGTAAGACGAGCAACAAAGAAGAAAACATGTGTTGCCTGCCTCTACCTTACGAACGGAAAGATAGTAGTCAGTCATTCAGTCATTCAAATAGACATCTAGACAAGAGGTGCGTAAATCTATAGCTTAAAGGCAGTAGATGTGGACTCAATAATATGAACTGAACTGAACTAAACTAAACTGCACTGCACAGCACTGCTGCTCTAGCCGGCATTGGAAATTAGTATTCTAAGTTAAATGTCCACAACACTTTTTTTCTCTGTTCTGTTTCTTCCATAAAATATTTACATTTTTTTTTTTAATTTAATTTATTTTTTATTTCTGTTACTGCATATGCTACTGTTTTGTTTTTTTTTAGATATTTATTCACCATAAACCTTTAGCTTAGACATTAACATACTGCACTTTGTGTATTTCTTTCGTTTTTCATTCATAAATTTATTACTTCGATTTGAACGCATGACAATATGTTTGTTTTGCTATTCTTTCTATTCATTACAGCTCGAAAGTCATAAATATTATTCTAGAAAATCTTATGAAACATCTAATAAATGATTTCTATCGTAGATGTCTATGACAAAAAACAAAAACCTTTAAAAACGCAATCTGTTTGCATTTCCCCAATGCTCATATGCTATGCTTCATATGACAAAAAGGCAACTCAAGGAAATGATTATTAAATACTCGTATTAAAGGTTAACATTATACAAAGAATGAATAAAGAAAGAACCCTTCTAAAATAAAACTAATGGCAGCGACATTTAACTTCCGCCAAATAAAAAAACAGCAAAAAACAAAATATGCTCACATCATACATGTGTTAGATTTGTTATCACAAATTCCCAAAGAAGAAAGTGTTTTCTTTCTTTTGCTTCCTATGCTCACATAAAAAAATGTTAAGAAAGCACATAAAAGAACTGTGAGAATTATTTGCATAGCTTTTTTTTTAGCGGAAATAAAATTATTTGCCTTCGTTTTGTTCGAAACTGAAATCAAAAATAAAAATTATACTAACAAAAGACTTAAGAAACAAACTTTTTTTAAATTTTTTCTTTCAAACAATGCCTAGTAGTTTGATTTCATTGTAAAACATTGTGCTTTTTAACAACTTTTTAAAATGTTTTATTGGAAAATTATGTCAAAATCACAAACTCTGTATTAAACCAATGTCACAGGTTCTATAAGTAGAAAATACGTGTAGACATGCTACAGAACTACGATTGGACATCCCTATAATCCCTATAATGAATATTATAATCCCCTTGTCCTGTCGTTCGGAGTCAACTTAAAACTGTAGGTCCAGCTACTCATGTAGAAAATTAACACACACAACATAAGTGGTGTGAGAAGCTAGGTCGTAATCCTGACTTAATGGTTACAATGACCAATTATGTATGTTAACAATAATAGCCTCTCGAGCATCTATCCAACAGTTTATTTCTGGAATAGATTAACGTCGCAAAGATTTCAAGTTCTTAAGATTCATTTCTATAATTCATTATATTCATCACACGTTCTGAATAGGAATAGGATTGAATAGGATCGCCATTCTGATCAAGTGATCTCTGTCCATGCAGTATCTGCAGTGAGGCTATAAATAATATAAGTTACACTGCGCTTGGAGATTCTGCTTATGCCCCAAAGAAGCACTCACAGCATAGTTTTTGTAGACCTTACTGGATATTATATCCAGGCTACTCATGGAAGATGTATTCATCTTCTTCTAATGGCAAATGCCTTCCGCACGAGTTGCAGAGGCGAGGAAGCGGAGAAAACAATTCAGTACCTATTCTATATATACTGAGCGTTATCTCGTTGGAGAAGTCTGCAACTATGCTACAAAAATGCAAATAATCTCTCCGATCAGTCGATAATTGACTCGGATATTCAATGGAAATTAGTGTGATGCTATCATGAGCCCTACTTGACCTAAGTGTGTCTATACTCTCGTGTTATGAGCACTTTTACGCTATTAAGTGCTGCTTTGCTGTTTCACATACAAAATTCCCCAAATATTTCTGTTTTATGATGCGAAAGAAATTTTGCAATGTGTGGTGGTATGCTATTCCAAACCCATGTGCTTCTACTGTTAACAATACATATTTAAAAAAATGTTTTCTTTTTATTAAAATTCAAAATTTTATGTTTTTCGAAAAACCTTATCTTGCTCTGGTAGTTGTAACATTAATTAATAATCAATACCCTTTACACTCTGCTTGTGTGTGTTTACGGGTCGTAAAAAAAATACCAAAACAAAAAAGTGATGTTGGTGGTGCAGCAGTTTTAAGACAATAGCCTCCTAAATAGCTGCGTTAATGTAACACTTTTTATTTATTTTTTCTTTAGATGATATGAGTATAAAATGATTGAAGGCCTTAATATGCTTGCATGTAACTTTGACACTCTGTTTAGGCCTACTTTTTTTGTTTCTTTGTATTTTGTCTAAATGGCTTTTTAAAGTTGAAGTTGGTGTTAGAAAACACAACGAAAATGAAAAGAAAAAAATATATAAACTGATGGCGCCAAATGACACTAATGTAATTTGAGCTTGATGTGTGTTTTGTTAAGATCTCTAGTAATTTTTATTTCGTTTATTTTTTTTTCTCTTTATTCATTCATTTTTTCATTCTTTCATATGATATTGGTTGGTTGGTTTCATTATCTGCAGGTTTAGTTTTTTTTTTTTGTTTGTTTCGAATATTTGTTTTTTATCTCATAGTGCAGTGTGTGTGTTTAGTGCGTTATGTGATCAATGTGTGTTGTGTTGTTTTCATCTGGTGGTATATTGTTTAGATCTTGGCGCCTTTTATATGCTCATTTGTTACACCATTTAATGTAATATAAGATTACTAATTTTTATTACAAATATTTTTTTGTTTAGTGTTGTTTTTGTAGTTGTTTTTCTAAGTTTCTGTTACAATTTTCGTTGTTTTATTGGAAATAAATGAGTTTAATATGTGACACATCAATAAATTATTAGACAGAGACAGAAGAATAAAAACAAAACGACAAAATTATATTTAATTCATGTAATACGCATGACAATGGACATAAAAAAAAAATGATTGACAAATTTAAAATCATTATTTCATAACATCCAACACTAAACTAAGCTTAAGTTGAAGGCTTACATACATACAGACATAAGGGTCAAGTTTGTTATTTCATCTTATTTTCATGTAATTTTAGCCCACTGTGCCTTTGGTATTTATTAGTGTTTAATATGCTTCTCTACTTTAATTTAAATTCGATTTTTTTTTTCTTTTTGTTTTCAACGTTTGCGCCACACTATTACTACACATTATATTACTTTGTAGACATATTGAAAGCAATTTTTTTTTAATTAATTTGAACTGATTCGCACCGCACATTAGCTTGTGTCGCTTGTACACAAAAGTAGGCGTTGATTAAAGCAAAAAAAAAATTCGTCAACAACGCCAGCCAAAAAAAAGAAGAAAAAACAAAATGCAAAACAAAACAGACACCATTAATGAAAAACCCTGTCACGTAAAATAATAAATGTTTGTTTTATAAACAATTTGTTTAACGAATTTGTTGTTTTTTATGCTTTTTAATTATATTCATTTAAATTCGTATAAGTAAAGTTGCCAAATACCAGCACAGATATTTTTTTTATTTATTTTTCAAAAAAGAATCAAAAACGTCTCCCCAATACACCCTAATAAAAGCAAGAAATTAATTCATATCCAACCGTGCAAGACAACAGTGGGGGGAAAACAATTTAAAACAATTATTCCATATCATTTTCAATATTTTCTATACATTTTTCCAATTTCTTCATTTAATATGTATATGTTTACTCTTTCCAGCAATTTGCGTTAAACCATAGTTACCTATACTCACTACTAGTATAAGTAAAGCCACTAAGGATAGGTTCGAGACTGGCACTTAGATAACTGAAAAAACGCGAAATAAACCTCGATATACAGTGAAATAAAATAAAAAGGAATCTCAAACCAAAAGCATCCTCCAGAGTTCAGATCTATAGCGACCCTATTATAACTGATATGGATTCCCAACTTGATACTACAGATACAACACATTATAAACAAATTATACATCACACACTATCAGCAATCCTGTACAAGTCTTTACAGAGAGCTAGATGAAGCATTTCACGAAGGATTTTTTGTGATTGGTAAGTACAATGCATTCAATATTTGATTATTTTTCTCTACCTCTACAAAATATGTATATAGACAATCTCTTCTATTGCTCCTAACTACAGAACTTGACAAATCTGTTATAACTGACAGGCTTAAAAGTCTGAGACTTATTACAAATCCAAATCTAATAATATCAAGAAAGCAATAACACTTTATAAAAACGTTAAAATTGTATGGAAAAAGATACAAGTACTGATGATAGCTAGATGGCTACCATAGGTACCCATAGATACTGATTCAACATCCTTCTGGCTAATATTGTAAACCTTTGAATTAATCTGTATTCTCGTTACATAATTCACACACATATAGTGCTTACCGGGTATTCAGGCTGCATTTTAAATTTTCAATATAAACAGTTTCAAGTGTACTGTGCCCATAAATGCTTGAATTGGAATAAAGCTTAGATTTTCCACTGCAACTGACTAAGCGCAGATTAATTTTAAGAACACAGATTTTTAGATTTCTGTGTGAAATTACCGACAAAGTTTACTAAAAACTTCTCATATTACACAGGCGCAAATGGATATTTAAATCTCCCTCCCCTGGTCAGAATAGAATTTATCGTATTAAATCTGAAAATTCTTTCATGCTAAGCAGCATTATCTTCATTTATTTACCAACTATTACAGAATATTACTTGTTGAGTTTGTTGCGGGTAAATGTAAAGTCATAATTTTACCCGAGCACATGGAACTTTCCTTTCAAGCACTTCTCTTAAATCCTTTTCTTGACTTACAAAAAAAGCAAGAAAACATTGTAAGGAAAAAGTTTGTTTCTTAAGTCTTTTGTTTCATAGATTCAAACCATAATTTCATAAGTTAATTCAAAAAGTTAAATTAATTGGCCAATTCACACGACTTTGTATCGTGTATATTGTATTGAATACACTTGGTCGTTTGTGAACGCTCAATGCTATGCTGTATTGTGTATTTCGTATTTCAAATGTCAAAAAGCGATAAGAAGAAGAATATTCTTCATAATTTTTGGCATTCAAACAATTTGGTAGCACCAAACCAACACAACTCTTTAAAAACATATGGAAAAAATGTGTATAAGTGTACGGGATTTTTATATAAAATTATCAACAACAATCATACACTGTTGTATGTTCTTCCAACAATACACTCAATACAACGATACTACGGCTTGTGTGAATTTACTAAATATTTCTAATTTCTTAAACTTCAAGCCCACTGTTATTTAAAACAATATGGCGTATATTCTGTCATTTGTGTATCACATTTTTTTTACACCTTTTGTTGTTGTTTTAAATTCAAATTTAATTCTTTTTTTGCTTAAAAATAAGCACCAATACCGTATCATCATCAATTTTTATACGAATTTATTGAAATTTATTTTCTTTGTTTTTGTTGTATTTTAATATTCACAAATTGTTTAAAATTCTTAAGTTTACTGGCTTTATATTGTATATTTTCTGTTGTTAATTGTTGTTGTTGTTGCTGTTATTATTATTGTTACTTTATATGTGGACATATTGAATTGACGTTTGTAAAGCGATATTTTTCATTTTTTTTTGTCGAGTTTTGGGTTTGTTTTTGGTTTTGTTCAACAATTTGTTTTTGGGGCTGTTGTCATTGCCCGCTATTGTATATCATTTATTGTTGTTGTTTTTTTATATACATATGTATATGTATATAAATTGCTGTTGTTATTAGTGTTGATGTATGTTATTGTCTGCTGACAACGACATTATAATGATAACGATTGAAATTTTGTACACAATATTGTTCCCCTGTAACACACTAGACTGTGTTGGGTGGTCAAATTGTTATGAAACAGTCACAAAAATATTTAAACAAATGATGCCATTAGACAGATCACTTTGCTGTTTAATAAGGGATATAAAATGATTTTCTACATTTTCTCATTGGATTTTAGAGTTCAATTTGATTTCTGGGAGGGTTTACATTAGTTTTTTTAAAAATAGGGTTTCTTCATCAAAGTGACATCAAGAAAATGATGGAAGAGTTCATGCGTTGAAAACAAATGTGAGAACTAAAACTCTAGAAAGCCAAAAACCATGGTGGCCTATTTAAAGAAATTTAAAATTCCATTTTTGTTTTTCTATTTTATTTATTAACATCATAAATCTCTTGAAAAAAAATATAATTTTATTTACCAATTCAAAAATCCTTAAGTAATTAACACGTTTTGGTAATTTTAGAATTTCCTAAGAATTCAATTCGATTTTTTTATTATTATTATCAATTGAATATAAAAAATACTTTTTTAATATCATTTTTATTAGACAGCTTGGCTACTTGCATTACTCTGCTTGGCAATTGTCAATCGAAGAAAATACTCCACCTTTATTCAAGTTTTCAAGTTTATGTCTTAAGTCTTTTTGATTTATTACAATTTCTCCAATTAATTGTGAATTATTAAAACAAATATTTATTTCTATATATAAAACTATTTTGAATAATTGAATTCTTGTTTTTGTTGTTTTTTGCTTTCAAAATTTTATTACACTTTTTTGGCTGCCTGCTAAGTATTGTGCTTAGAACTGTGTTTTAAGTACGTATGTTATGCGTAGAAAAAATTGTCATAAAAAAATTATGATTTTATGATTTCCGTTACTAATAAACTTTTTTAATATAACACTGACATGAATATGTAAATAAAAAACAAAAACAACAAAATGTCAAACATTTTTGGTAATATGTATTTGTATGTGTCATGCAAGTACATAAAAAGTATTTGTGGCATATAAAATGCATAAATTTAGCCCTGAAATATTTAAATGATTTTTTTGGTAAAATAAATTGTAATAAAATATTAATTTTTATATTGTATAACACCTACATTTCTGTTCAAAACTGCATGCCTAAGTGCATGCTTTTATTACACGGTTAGTACTGTACAGTGTTTGTTCAAAATATTGGAAAGTATTATAAAAATTATACTTGAATTCATAGGAAAAATTTGCAATTATTTTCAAGTTTGTGTTTTAAGTCTTTTGATCACATTTACTTCAGTGCCTTAAGTGTCACGTGAACATATATTTATACATATAGCTGAAGGATATAGTCCTGCAGGTACAATATAAAGGCTCCAAACAGTATCTCTTCCCTAAAGTAGTCGGCATCATCAGTGAAATATGGAAACTTGCACTCATATACGAAACATAAATTGAATATAAAATGGGTCATGAAATACTACTCTTAAGCCAGGTCCCTGCAAACGTTACAAAAATAAACTATCGGCCGATTATGTAGCGTTTCCAAAAACTTATCTTTACGATCAGGTCTTCCAACAGGAATTTCTCAACTTTCTTCCTTTAGTGAAAACAACGAGGCCATCAATATCAACTACACGCACTATATGTGTATATCGAAGATTATCAGTTTCTTTTGGCCTAAATTGATAATCTTGATACCAAAGACATTTGATTTCAGTAGAATTGCTCTACTACTACATATCTCATGCCACATTGAATATGGGAGATCGTGCGATTTGTCCTCGTTTCTTGTGGAATTTATTTTGGAGTTAATTTTGATAATCTGTTGAATATTAAATGCCTTATTCTTCTCCATAAGATTATTACTCTGAAACAGCCTACATACTTATTTAATAGGATTACATTTGCTAGATCCAACCGCGGTATGAAAATTATCCAACATAGACATAGGACTCTTTTGTCACAACGCCAGTTTTTTATACACACTATCAGTCTTTGGAATACTTTACCTAATTATATTCAAAACATAGGCAATGCAATTATATTCAAGAAGGAGTTATACAATTTATTTAGGTAGTCTATAACAAATCATGATTGTTTTGTACATTTTGCTTTCAATTTTTATTAGCAATATTTTTGGTTTTCACTTTCTCAATATACTCTTTAAATTTTATTGATTTTCTATGTACATATATATTTTTCTTTATTTGTGTATATTTCTTGATACTTGTATATATGCACGGTTATTCGTATTTTTCCTACTATTTGTTTTAACTATATTCATATCTTTTTTACACTAAATTTTTCATCGATTGCTATATTTATTGATATCATAACATTTCCTAATTCATTTCTAATTCTACATTATTCCATACATTCTGTTACTTATTTTATCTATGATATTTTATTACTTTTTTGCTGAACTCCCATAGCACTCTCATTTATAAGATTAACATCTTGTTGTGCTATGATTAATATTAAATAAATAAATAAATAAATAAATAAATAAAATTTCCATAAGTCACATGTGTATGTGAAAAAACCCCACATTACCCTTGCTATTGGTCACATTCAGATTGATTTATTCGCCAGTCATAGAATTTTCGAAATTTTGGATAATAACCAAAGGGTTGTAATGACCAATTATTATCGGTACTTCTACACTCCAGCACATTATTAACAATCTTACATCCAAGGTTCGTGTCTTAAGTCTTTCGTTCTATAGTTTGAAACGATTTTTTTTTTTTTCATAAAATATTTGAGTTGATCGAATTCGATATATCCAATGGTTTTATGATATATTTTCCAATATTATATCCAAGATTATAGCCTTCACTGTAGGTATTATAACAATTTTTATGTGTGTTTTATTGTATTATTTTTTTTATAACTTTTCTTAAATATTTCATGTTTACAAGTAAATTTTTTCAGTTTCGATTTGTTTTTTTCTTTCTTTCTTTTAATTTCAATTTTAATTAATATTCTCCCTAAGCCATAGGCTTAAGTTGGTAGTCAGTTTTTTCTTCTGTAAATTTTTGGTATATGTATGTATGTGTATACTCGCTCACTCATTGCTGCTTTTAATGTTGGTTTATTGTTTAGCCTTTCACAGTTTAAACCAAATGTATGTTTAATGTTTAACTATTTATTTATTAATTGTTTATTTGTATGTATGAATACTCATGCAAGAATTCCAAACAAAAAATTAACGCTTTTCTTGAACTTTAGTTACAGACAAGTTACGGTTACATATGGTATTAGAAACAACTATAACAACAAATAACCAATATATACGTATACATATATAGTTTGCCTAAAACAAACACGTGCTATTTTAAATAATAAACTTAATATTAACACATATAAAAGTCATTCGTATTGTTGTTTGGAATTTTAATCGCTTAATTATCAAACATTTAAGCAGTAGTCGAGCAGTAGTCAACAGCATAAGCAGCAGATAGCCTGAGCAGTAGCAGTAGTAACAGCCATACAAGTAAATCAAATTATTAGCAGTGATAGCATAAGGCTTGTAGACCAGTTAAAACAAGTTTTATGAGCCCTTTTCCAAAACTGGGCAAATAAATAGGTTAAGCAAGGCAAACGTGATAAATAATATAACACATAGAAAGAGAGGGCGTGGCATTGTATTAAATAAGGAGTTCTAATAAAATGTGAACATTTTGTAAATTCATTGAATGCATTTCAATTTCAATT
Organism: Sarcophaga rosellei; assembly: GCA_930367235.1. Classification (NCBI taxonomy): domain Eukaryota; kingdom Metazoa; phylum Arthropoda; class Insecta; order Diptera; family Sarcophagidae; genus Sarcophaga; species Sarcophaga rosellei. The sequence goes on along the minus strand of OV884020.1, from coordinate 3,220,314 downwards.
GATGAGCATACATCCATTGCAGTAGAATCAAAAAAAAGTAGCGTATTTTTCCTCTTTTCAACACAGACGCACAGCGTTATGAAGTGGGAAATGAAGGGGTAGATCATCTCCTTCAGCATTTATCACAGAGTCTGTACAAGTAAGGTAGTTACAATGGGTTAACTTGACCTCCGGGTACTGTACTTGTCTCATTTAACAAGTATACGTCCTCCAACCTAAGGTAGGCTCTGGAAAATAAAAATTAATGCGATAAAAATGAAGCTTTCAAATAAATAATTCTGTAGAAATTATAGCCACAACAAGTAGAAAAAGTACCACACAAAACAACAGTTTATACCCCCTTTATTGTTTAGTTTTTTCGAGGTATAAAGCGACAAGTTTTAACTAGACTTCTTTGATGCTACACAATGTCTCTGGAGAACATAAACTATCCTGCCAACAGAATGGTATCATATTAACAATAATTCTCAGGAGCAACCACATAATAGTTGGACCAGTATGTATAACCCTACACAAAGTCTACAGCTTGATAAATAGACCCCAGTACAAGGTCTGCTGTAGCAGGTCCCAGGGTAATAGGATTGCTTTATTGAGTTTCCTCAACAAGGCTGGTAGTTCTCTTTGAAGTACTCATTAAGTTCTACTCCTCCTCAAAAGGTTGCTTTGCCTGGTCTTCTTAAGACATTCAATGGTGACGTTGTCATTTAAAGAAGGACTGAAGCCAATTATTTTTTAAAATTCAGAAACCATGAGGAAATTTTCTTCAAGCTTTAAGCAGGGCAGCAGATTATTTGAAAAGGTTTTTTAATTTTAAATGGTCTGATAATGAATTTCAAAATTGATTGAAACTTTAAGTTTCTTTTGATATTTTGCTGAAATTATTTACGTCGCTGATTTTAGATTATTAAGGCCTTAGGCCTTTGCTCTATTTTCAAATTTATTTAAAGCAAACAAATCAATAAATTGATTCGCCCACACACTCTAAATTGAAATGTAAATGTTTCTATTGTTTATTTTAATATATTCTAACACTCTACTTTTTTTTAAACTTATATGAATAACATTAAATTATTATATATGTATGTATAGTTTCTTTATATTTTTCTTAGCCTAAATATTAATAAAATATTAATATTTATTTATTAAAACTATGCTCGTGAATATATGTATGTACATATGTGGGTCTTTGTCAGCAATAAACATGGCCAGTAAACACACCATGGGGTGCAAAAAACGTGTAAATATTTGTGAAGACAAAAAAAACAAAAAACATTACAAAACCAGATTAGAGTTTGTATGTTACAAAAGTTCAAATAAATACGTTCATATACATATTTAGAAGCAATTTACATATGCGGTAGCTGTAATAGACTATAAATAAAACAAATGACTTAAGAAACAAGCGTGAATTAAACAGTATTTTTTGGGTGTTTAATTTCCATGGCTCGTATAAGTGTAATAAACTAAAAAACATACAATCACCATAAGCCTAATTATTTGAGTTAATTAACGAGTGAATAAGACACAGAGTTATAGAGTTTCTTTGCAACAACTTGGTGTAAAACTTGTCATATGGCAGATGGGTGTATTTCATTTATAAAACAAGTAGTTGAAGGCATAAGTTGAAATGTTTATAAAATAAATACAACTTAGCACATAAACTCATACTGTGTTATATACACTTCATACATGTATATACATTACACATACATACATATACAGTCGCCTATTATACTTATATACCATTAAACGCAATGGCTATTAAAACGAATCAGGCTATTAGCAGACTACAAGCTCGTTAACAAATCAAATAGCCACACAGTAAACAAAATACAAGAAAAACTTTACAGATTTAGGTACATATGTATATGATATTTATCTATATTTGTGGATATTTCAATACTGATTTTTAAGGATTTTCTAAATATTTTTCATTTGAGTTCAATGCACCGCACTGCAATGCATGCATTTTGAGCAGGAATTTCATTGAACTCAATATAAAATTAAGATTAATCAGAAGTCCTGAACAAATGATTCATATAACATAATTGGCCATTACAACCCATCAGTCAGGATTATGGACAACTCATGTTGTGTGCGTTAATTTTATACATGAGTAGCGGGACCTACAGTTTAAAGTCGAATCCGAACGACAGATTATTTGAGAAACTTTTCATGGCAATTTTATTTACTCTGAGAGTTTTTGACAGAAATCTGCTGAAGTCATATTTGAACCCTGGCTTCGTGTTTAATAAGCCAATACACAACCTACGGCGACTTCGTAGGTACTTAGTAATGTAAAAATAAATTGACATTTCTAAAGGTTACTTCAGCTTAGGTCAGATATAGACCTCTAACGTAGTTGTGTAACAAATTTGCAAGGCTATATTCAGTCGCAAAACATTTCATACCAAATAAAAGAACCAAAGCAGTGAGTTTCTTGAGATGAATGAGAACTAAAGAAAGCCTTGGGCTAGTCGGTCAATAACGTCACAGTGACTATCCTATCACATGGAGGAAAGAAACAGGAGCGATTCCGATGTTATACATAATAAAACAAGTTTGCGCTTTCCCATCTAACAATACTTAGAAATCAAGAGTTCGCATTATTTGCTGTTCATCGACTTCCAATATTTCAGTTACTATTTCAAGAAACGCCCTATAAGCTTCAATATATTGGCAACATTTTCCATAAAAAATAATGAGTTCGACTTATGAATGCATTGTTCAGCTCAATGGCAATCCGAGTCTATATACTGCTTTCGTGCTGATGGCTTGAGACATGAATATATTCCATTCTCAATACTTTTTCTCATATTATCAGATGTGCTGATACAACTGACAAACTTAGATAGACTCTCCTGATGCACGCTGGTACTTTTGAAACTGTGCCAAAGATGTGCATTTTAATCAAGGAATTGTGTCTAGGGATGGTTACGTCAACAGGGCAATACAATTACAACCGTTTGAGCTAAGACTCTTGCTAGTCATTAATTTCCTGGTAGAGTGTTTGGCATGGTCCATCCTAATTCCTTTAGATATGAGGCGCAGGTGCTGCCGTTATGATAAATGGGGAGTGTTATCGAGTAATGCTGACTAAAATTTTGTTTCATAAAATATAAAATTATGTTGTTGTTGTAAAAACAAAAGACTAGACGAAAATGTGTTATAAAAGCAATGCTTTTAGTTATTTGTTGTGTATTCCCATGGAATAGAACAAATCTTCTTCAAATGATACAAAAGACTTAAGACACAAGTGCAGTTTTTTTGTTTCTCTCTGAAAATAGATTAAAAATTGAAATAAAAAACACAATTTTTGTTTTTTTAAAAACTTTGTTTAAAATGTTTGTTTTATATTTTTTTCAAAAATGTTTTGTTTTCTGGACTTTCTTGTTTTTTTTTTTTGTTTTTCAGTTGATGGTTGATCATCAACTACAATTCATTGGTACTTTCTACTACAATAAATATATACAATTAAGAAAAAAATAAAAACATTAAACAAAAGAAAAAAAAGGAAAAATTTATATAATAGTGAATGGGTGTGAGATGAAAAAAAAAAAAGAAAAACAATAAAGAAAATGTTTATAAAATAAGAAGTTCTTTAAAAACAAAGATATGAACTTAAAACTAGGGGAGGACTACTAGAGAAGCAAGCTCTCAATGAGTTTTTGTTTATGTAAATTTGAAAAATAACTTTAAATACAGGATATAAAATATAATTCCTCTAACTAAACTTAACAACTAATATTTGGATCTTCAATTAAAACTTTTTTTTAACGAAATCTATGTGATACAAGTTTTTGTTACTAACCAGCAGCGGCTTTAGTGTGTGTTTATGTACATTGAATACTAAATTTGTTGTTGTTACTTAAAAAATTAAAAAAAAAAATTATTAACTAAATTAAAAATAATAATACAAAAATAAATTGCTTGACTAATAAGGGCTGTGGATGGTTTGTGTTGCTTTAAAATTGTTGTGAAGCCTCTTTTCTTCTTTCAAACAAAAAAACGAAAAGAGAAGGTGGTTTTGGTTTTCAATTTCCAATGAACTATATACTTGATAGCCTAAATACACATTATGCCTCTTTGGGTCTGATGATGATGATTGCCAAACGATGTATAAGCACTGTCTGTTAATTTTTGCCTTTTTGTTGCTTCAGAATCTGTGGAATTTTCCGAGTTTACAGAATTTTCATTGGACGTTTCCTCGTGATAGTATTTACGTCTGTTTATGTTTAACTGCCTTTCCTCTTTTGATAACTCACTAAGCGCATCAGTTTCACTATGTACCGAACTTCTAGAGGGCTTGGTACTTAAATCCATGGGACAGTCTTGATTCATGGGCTCCTCCTCAGGCGATAAGGGAGCAGCAGGTGAGGTCTCATGACTTATGGAACACACTGAGACCGGAGATAGGGATTGCATTTTATCCGCAATTGAAAATTCTGCTGAATTTAAAGGCGTTGGTATTGTATTTGCTTTTATGGCTATGGGACTGTGTACATGATGGTGATTATATATAGAACTGGCATTTGACGTGGACAAGGGTGATAGTGAGGTCTGAGGCTCATCATCATCACCCGAGACACACAATTCCGGTGATTCTCTATTTTCGCAAGCAATGCTTTGATGTTGTGTTTGTTGTTGTTGCTGTTGTTGTTGATGATGATCTTCATATGTTAAGGAGTGTATGGAATGACTGGAGGGTGAAAACCGTGATTGTGTATCAGCCGAGCCAGCGGAGTCTACAGATTGCCGGTGTTTAAACATTTCGCTACGATAAGCTGCATCTGCAGCAGCGGCTGCAGCAGCAGGATGATAACTAGGAAACAAGAGATGAGGTGGCATTTGAAAAGCTGAAGTAGGCGAGCCAGCGGCCATGGTGGGCAAAGAGTTCATCATGCTAAAAAACGGCAATGCAGCTGCCGGCATAAAGGGTGCAGCAGACATTTCTGCAGTTAAATAAGCTGGATACGACAAATGTGGATTTGTGCTGGCCGCCGCCAAATGTGAAGATCTTTGTGAGAACTGCTGTTGAGCAGCCATGGCAGCGGCCATGTCATTAAAGGCTGCAGGATTTACCGCCGTACCCGCAGAGGCTGCCTTAGAGGCAGCTTCTACGGCCTGCTGTTGTTGCTCTTGCAACAGACAGTGTATCTTAAACCAATTCGAGCGGCGGCCATAACGTGAGCCACCTTTGGACATGCCCACCGTATAGCATTTACGCAAACGGCAGGCTTTACATGTGGTGCGATTCTTCTTATCAATCACACACTTGCCATTGTTTTTGCACTCACTTATGGAGGACAGATTGTTATAGGAACGGCCAAAGAAGGACTAGAAAGAAGAAAAAAGAAGAGAAATTTTTTATTGAAAATATTTTATTAAAAATTTATTTGTTTTATTATTAATAAAGACTTTTTAAATTTAAACAAAAGTAAATAAAATGTTTTGTTTGTTTGTTTATAATTACCTTGCAACCCTCACAAGTAAAGGCGCCAAAATGAAAACCAGCAGCAGGTTCACCACATACTTTACACGTTTGATTCATCTGTTATAGAGAAAGAAATTAGAAAATTGATTAGTTTAGTTTAAAAACAATTTTTTTTTTGTTGTTTTTAATTCTTTTTTTATTATAAAAATTTTTATTTTTTTATTTTGCTCATCTCTTCGTTTTTTCTTTTTTAATTAAGAGGGGCCTTTAGTTTTTTTTAATATGAAATGTTTTTAAAACGTTTTATGGCTTTAAAGGACAAAAAACAAATTTCTAAAGCTGCATGAATTATGCAATCGCATATGGCAACAATTTTTTTATGACTTTTAGACACGGTCAGGTAAATGCCTGGAGATTTGTCTAGGCGCGTTATTTCTTAAAAAACCTTGACTATTTTTTTGAAACATTTTTTTTTTTGGCATATTATTTTATTGCTTTCTTAAAAAATTTCCAGCTATTTTTAAAAGAAATTCGAATTCTTTATATTTTTTTAAAGCAATAAAGAACATGATTTTTTGTTGGCAAAAAAAATTTTTTTTTTTGGATTGCCGGCGGGTACACAACAACTTACCTTTAGAAATTTGAATTTGAAATAAAATCCGTTTAAATGGTTTTATATATAGACCAACTTGCACAATAATCACAATTTTAGTTTTTGTTTTTACACTTTCTTAAGATTTTTGTTTTGGGTTTTTAAATTTTGTTTTCTAAGGCTTAAAGGCCTGCGTATTAACACTTTTTTTTTTTTGCAAATAATGTTTCAAAATCTTTTTCAAATTAAAAATATTATTTTTTTTTTAATATAAATGCATTGAACTTTTTAATTTTTGTTTTCTTTTTTTTAATTCCTTATTATAAACAATGTTTTATTATTTTTTTATTTTTTCTTTCTCTGGCTTGCGTTTTAACATCAACTTATTTTTTAATGGTTATCTTAAGATTTCTTTTTTTTAACTTCTTCGTTGTCTTTTTTTTTTTTTTTTTGTAACCCTGAAAAGCGCTATGTTTTCTTACTCATGGCTAGTTCTGTACAAAATACTTGACATGAGTTTCGTTTGTTTAAATACCAGCCAGCCGAAGCGACTGTAATCATAAGTTATAATGTTAACATTAAGGCAACTAACAGTTCAAAGAGAGTAATAATACATACAAACGATTACCTGCTCATTTTATGTGTTTTTAGTTACCTGTCTCTTTTAGTTTTATTGCATACGATAGTAGCCATCTCATTTACTCTTTAACATTTACTAAAAAAAAGAAACTCTCCCTTTTGATCTTTGTTTAAAATTGTAAATAAAAACTCTTGTTTAACTAACTAACTAACCCTTAACGTAAGACTCTCTTCCATACTGTTAAAATTCAACAGAAATAACCACAAATGAATGAACCATTAACAGACGTAAAATGTTGCTCTTTGAAACTGTTAACCGTAGATAGTATAACCACAGCTTAGTACAACTAAGCCGGTTATTAACATTGTTTAGCGTTTAGTTAATCCCAGAAAGAGTTTAAAGTCTTTGTTATATTTTATTACTAAAATTTGTATTATTGCTCAGGTAAATAGTACATGCGTTAACATTTGCTTAACATTTGTGTATTAAAATTTAAAATATCTGTTGCAAATGATTTAAGAGTTGTTGTACGCTCTTAAGATTTTGATTTAACAGGAGTTTCATATTTAGTCTAAAATAAATAACATTTTGTAGATATTCTCTACTCATTCTCATTTTTATTGTCAATGTTAAAGTAAACAAAACAAAAAAAAAAAGTAATCTTTTGTAACCCGTTTGTTCAATATCATTTGAGGTTTTTAGTTTCATATAATTGAAGTCAGTCAGCTTGTGGTGTTTTTTTTTTCATTTTCTTGTGTTTAGACTCCGCCCATGACTTTTTTTATTATTTGATTTACTTTTTTTAAATGTATTGATATGTATAATATATGATGATAATAATAATAATAAAAGTCTACATTTATTTACTGTTACTATAATATTATAATAATTTAAAATGTTAGAAGTTTGTTTAATTAAAATTTATAATTTTTGCTAAATACGTTACACAATTAATATAAAATATTATTAACTACTGTGAACAAAACTTGATTCTATTTAAATTTGAATTTTTATGAGCTTATGAAACATGTGATTAAGAAATTATTGTAGTATTAAAACTGCACTGCATGAGTATTGGTCGAATTTAAGAAACAAGAAATTTGCCTCTCTAAAGCTAACTTCCTTTAACTACACCGTAAACAGCAACTGATATTTACTGTTTATTCAAACCAAGAAGGAGCTGCTAGAAAAGTCTACTACTAAAGCTAGACTAAAGCACTTACATATGGTTGTCTCTTACCCTAACTTTTTCGGGCGCTTGAATGTTTTTCATATTTTTCTTATTTCTCCCACAAATAAACCACCTACTAAGCCGTTTAGCTGCTGGCCTCCACAGAGTATAAACTCAACAACGAATATCTTAGGAAAATCAGTCAGTGGCAATTCTTTAAAACTATCCTTCAATATTCTCCAAATAACGCACCCAAGACCATATATTTTTAGTCAAAATTAATTTTCAATCATACATCTGAATCCAACTTCTTTCCTTCCTACTTTGGTGGAATTCGGTCAGTACAGGGACTATGCTTACCTATGGCATCACAAGGTGCTCAAGTGAGCTTTAGTAATCAAGGCTATCTAATACTATATGAAGTTTCTTACTTTAGTTAAACTGATCCATCTTCTATGCAAATAGTAACTGTGTTAAGATATTATGGCCTTTCTAATACGGCCTTACATACATACCTATGTACATATACATAATTGGCCATTACAACCCTTCAATCAGGATTACGGGCTAGCTTCTCATAAGGCTTGTCTTACACAGTGTATAAATCTGTAAAATCCTAACCTACCCTGCAAATACTTTATCAGCTCTGTGATACGACAAACTGAATGCTCTGATTACGAATGTCTTGCAAAAATTTTGGAATATTTTGTTGTCTTTAAAAGCATTGCTTAAACGCATAACGAACGTGCCTCTGATATAATTTCTAAGGATAAAGAAATTTTGTTTGAAATCGTTTTTATACAACCAAAATTCAGGGAATGGCCTCTACTCATTTGACACACTGTGAATAGAGAAGAATGAAGAATAATTTTTGAAGAAAACAGAGGATTTCACAAAAAGAAGAACAAACTGTCTCTGAAATGCATTGGGCAGCTAACTCACTGACCAATCAAACAAAAATCCATTAATTCTATGCCAAAAACCGAGTACGACATAAAAAAATGTGATTTTCTAAACCAATCTTTTTATTTCATGGGAGTATAATCCGTTGTGGTAGCACTAGAACCCCATTAAATTGGAGTCCTTATAACAATTCAGTGTGTTGCAATGAAGAGTTGGAAACTCTACCGTCATAATTGTGCCCGTCTGCATTCTAATGTACTAGGTAAAGTTAGCCTAAAATAGCCTTTAAGGCCCCTGCATAACAATTCTATTTCAGTTTTAGTCGCATATATATTATGTAAATGGTAATGGTGTCATCCTTGAACGTATTTTAATTAATAATTATTATTACAGAATTATTTTTGGCATAGCCTAGGAACGAATCAAATTTTCACTTCATATGTGCCTTTTATCACCACCAGACTCTGCGTCCGTTAATGTTGCATTTTTCAGTATTATATTCAGTTCCTGGGAATTAGAGGGTCGTTTGATTTCCATAATCAGTAAATCTTTTCTGATCTATTTTTACTTTTAATAAAAGTTAGAAGTACCTGAAAATAAATGTAATGAATTATAATGTGCGAATTAACTTCTACCTGCTAAAAAGATATACGAAATTGTACTTCTATGTTAAAGGATTTCCGTTACACGATATTATGTTTGAAGACAAAAAAATTCGCAATTTTTTATTTAAATTGTGTAATAAACAATTAAGTATTAAGAAAATAAATTTATTATATTGTTGCTCATTTAAATGACAAAAAGTTTAACAGGAAATCAATAATCTTCCTTTGGTAATCCTTAATCCCATAGTGATCATATGTATTACAGGTAAAGCATTTGTCACATAAAATCTGGTGTTTCAAGTATTTCATTCTAATTTAATTCAGAGAAACAATTGAATAATTTTTAATGGTAAAATTATATTCGTTTACAAGGATTTCTAAAAATTATAAGACCACCTGAGAAGTGCCTGGATGCAGCTAAACTGTACACTTTTTTAAAACTTCTTAATATATTTTATTGTCCACAATACTTTTTCTTGTGAAAATAGCTCAAATGATAAAGGAAACTACTTAGATGAAGATGTCCTCCAGAATGCAGAAATTAAAACCCAAAAGGGAATAAATATTCTAATAAAGGGGACTTAGCAGTTTTATTGTAGTACCATTATAAATCAGATTTCTCTCGATGATTTGTTGTTGGCAATGTGTACATATACATTACTTCGGTATCTTACCAATGGCAACTGTTACGTTGTATTCTTGGGCTAGACTTATGGCTTGTCAATAACCTCGTGTAGTGTAGACCCCATATAAAATATTCTGGCGAATACTTCAAAGGTTAGGTTAGGTTAGAGGACGTGTACTTGTCAACTGTGACAAGTACAGTACCCGGAGGTCGAATTGACCCATTGTACAACGTCCTAGCTTCTCACACCCCTCGTGTTGTGTGCGTTAATTTTATACATGAGTAGCGGGACCTACAGTTTAAAGTCGCCTCCGAAAGACAGAGTTTTGAGAAGCTTTTCATGGCAATTTTTACTCTCAGAGTTTTTTTTTGCCAGAAATCTGCTGAGAGGAAGTCGCCGGAGAAATATTTTCATATTTTCGTTTTTATGTCTGACCTGGGATTTGAACTCGGGCCTTTCGTCTAATAAGCCAACACACTACCTACTAGACTACGGCGACTTTTTTGAATATGCTTATGACATATGTATATGGCCCACGTGATACATTTTAACAAACTGATGTTATGTGCGTGGTGGAAAGTCGCTGGAAAATGACAAAAACCACTTTACTCCCACTTTCTTTTCGCCAATCGCCCATTTGTCTTTTCGAGTGTAGTGTAAAATTACGAATTATAAACGCTGCCACTCAAAATAATGCAGGCTTTCATGATCAAATTCTTAAGCAAGATATCGCGAATATTCTGACCTGCTTGTGACATATGACGTCACAAAAGTTAAGACCAAAGCGAAATAAAACACGGCTAATCACAGTGTTTAGTGGTTATTCTAAGAAACACATCGTTAAAGCCGCAATAAACTAGAAGCCACAAAGAAGCAGGAGGATAGTCTATCTAGTAACTACTTGACGAAGACTTGTGGCATGTTTGAAGCAAAATTAAAATATTATCCTTAAGTACAGTACTCTATTAAAGGTCTATTTTCTTGGAAAAAAAGGTTCATTAGTGAAAGATCTTTTTTTTTTTGAATTTTTTTAGAAGTTATACTATATAGATAAGCATTTGGTTTTTTTTCGGACTAAAACATGTAACATACTAATAAATAAAGATTAAGTTGAGCAATAAAGAAAATGTTTGCAAATTTGCTGGTTTTTTCTTCTTTGTTAGGTTAACTAACATTAACACACCCTCTCAAATTAATACGAACAATAGAGCGATGAAATTTTCCTTCCTAGTGTTTCCGTCTCTTTTTATTTCGAAATCTATGCTACAATTATGGCTGTTAAAAATACATTATTTTCCTTACAAAGTGCGTGTGTGCGAGCCTTGTGTGTACATTTAACCCTTTTTTCCATGTAATTTTTCTATTCAACAAATTAACTCCAATCAAACATTTTATGAGCTGCACACAACTCTTTCTGTGAGTTTTTAACGCACAAGCAAAATCAGTATCCTGCGGCAAAGTAAAGGATTGTAATTAAAAGCAAACAATCAGAATTTAACTTTTGGCCGCAATTGTAAAAAGAGTTGAGAGATTTGACAGCGTCTACTTCATGCAAACGAAAACCAGAATTTCTGTCATCACTTTTTTAAAGACAGCAGGACCTTAAAAAACTCGTTAAAAAACATTGAAGGTCATACAACATTTAATGTAGCACTTACACAAGGTCAAAGTTTATGGCCAAGCAACATTTGCCGAAGAGGCTTTTGTCGACAGCGTTTTTTAGCGCGTTTTTTAAAACATTTTTTATTGATTTTTTCTTGACAAATTAATTTTTTTTCCCTTGAATGAGTATAAATGCTGTACAACCTTTTCCTTTTTAAGTTGACCAGCGGGAAATGTTCAAATTGGCCTTTTTTTCCATAACTGTTTACAATAATCATTAGACGAAATACATGCATTTTTGCTTTTGTCTATTTTCTTTTGCGTTCTTGTTTTTTAGCAGTCAGGTTAGAAGTCATTATATGGACTGGTGGTGGTATTGACGCTATTGCTTGTTGCCTGCTTTGATGACAATTTTATGGTATTACTTACGCTGTCATAAATCAATATGATCCTTACCTTAAACGCTTTAGTAGTGCTTGCGTATTATCCTACGCATATTTTTTTTTGCGCATTACACAAAGCGTGAACAGTTTTTTTATGGTTTTAGTGAATACCTGGCTACCTGAGCCTGGGATTTTATAACATTATACTCGTAATATAATTAACTAAATTGTTTATAATCCCTGTATTATAATTATTATCATAGAAACTGTTGTAATAGTTGTCCTTTCTGTTTCACGTTCAAGGTGAATCTTTTGTCTTTCGTTAAGTTGTAACTCTTTTTAGGGATTAAGAGCGCTCTCTTTTCTGTTAATCCCCTGTAGTAATCGTTAACACATAAAAAATTTATACCCTGCTTTGTATACAAATTGAAATTCAAAACAGAAACTCCTCTTTTTTTGTATAACAATGAACGTTTTTACCAAAAATTCTTTTGCATTTGTTAGGCTTTTCTTTTTGCACGTTATTCAGCCAAAGGCAGGGGTGTTTGGTAATTAAAAAGAATTTCATCCTCTTGGAATTTGTCCAGAAAAAATTTGCCATTTTTTTTATGACATGCGCGTTTCATTGCTTTTAATTGCATTGCAAATATGTAACCAATTAGCTCTAGTCCAGGTTTAAGGTTCATTTTTTTAAAGGGGCATTTGCTTGGTTTCCTAATAATTTAACCTTTTGCTAACCTTTCCTTTTTGAATTTTCCATAAAAAACGTCAATAAAATATTAAAAAATTGTCTTCAAAGTAAAAGTATTATATCTCTCTAAGCATGACTTCTCAGATAGGTTTAGAAATTCTAGAAACCTTAGCGAAAGTCATTCAATCCTTTGTTGTCTGGAAGATACACTCTTCTGGGAAATTATGAAATATTACAGAATTATGTTAACAATTGTGTGCCTAAAAAATGTTTCGCTAGAATTTTCAGTTGTAAAAAATGTTCCATAAAAATAATGTTTACCTGGTTCCAAGAAAACATACAACATAAAAAATATCAGCTTAACCCATTTCCGCCCGCTGTACTATATATAGTACACAACTTAAAATCGAAGTAAAAATTACAAAATGTAGTTTTTTATTCTGGCAACGATTGCTACCAGTTAATAAGAGTACATGCAACATCCACGTAGCTGTTGTAAATCATAGTTCAAAAATATTAATGAGGAAAATCCCAATTTGGCTAGCGATTTATTTCTTGTGGGATTGTGAGTGGTTATTTAGTTTATTTTTCATCAGTTAACTTTGAAGAACGTTGAAAAGCAGTTTATTTACTGGATAACATCAAATTCTAATAGAAGCAATATAAAACGGTTTAGTTCGTATAGAATTTATTGAGCTATAGCATATTAAGTGTTGCTGTACTAAGTTTAGTACACTGGGCGTTCAAGATAAGATAAAATAGTACAGTGAAGAGGTTTTCATTCCGGCATTGTGCTTTAGAATAAAAGTTTTTCCTGGTTTTTTGGAATGTTACATGAAAATTGATCAATTGACGAATCAATGGTTAAATATTTTGGTCACCACTCAGCCAAACAATTTATAATGGGAAAACCTGTACGATGCGGTTATCGTACTTGGGCGGTGACCAGCTCCGATGGTTATTGTTATACATTCGATGTATATTATGGAAAAACTTCCGTGAAAAACTTGGCTCTCGTGTTTTAAAGAATTTGCTATCAAAAGCGCCAACAAAACCCGAAGAACATGCAGTTTACTTTGATAACTTTTTTACAAATTACGATCTTCTTGTAGACCTGAAGAGCCTTGGATACCGAGCTACTGGAACCTTGCGCGAAAACAGGACTAAGCAATGTCCATTGATTTCATCAAAAGATTTGCGTAAAAAGCCTAGAGCTGAATATGACCATTGGTTTGATAAAGCAAATGAAATTCTTATGATTGGATGGAAAGATAATAATGTTTGCACGATTGGTACAAATTTCGATACCTTGGAGCCTATCGGAAAAGTTAAAAGATGGTGTCCTATAAACAAGCAAAAAGTTGAGGTCAGCATGCCTCACGTTTTCCAAAGCTACATCAAAGCTATGGGAGGGGTAGATCAGATGGACCAGTCTATAGGAATGTACCGAATTGCTGTAAAAGGTAAAAAGTGGTGGTGGGTCTTATTTACTTATAGAGTGGACTTGACTGTTTCAAATACATGGAGACTATATTGCACTGCAAACCCTAATAATCGTGTGGATCAATTATGGTTTCGCAGACATATAGCACGAACATATCTCAGTGACAAAAAGGACAATAAATGTAGGCAAACTTCTTCCAGAATTGAAGGAGAAGAAAAAAAAATAATGGTCACAACCCCCAAAAAATTCCAAATCAACTTCGAGGTGTCATATGCTCAAATCGAGTTAAAACATCATGTTGTAAGTGCCTGAAAACACTTTGTTTGGAAAGAGGATGTTTTGCAAAATACCACACGTAACCGCCCATTGTACTAAACTTAGTACGCCTCAAAAAACACAACTTAGAATATTATTTTTGTTTTTTTTCTTTTATAGTACTATAAAAATGTTATTTAAATCTAGAAATAAAGATTGAATTTTAAAAATTGTTTGTGGTTCTCATTTGGGCGTTAATGGGTTAATTGTTCATGTATTCTTAGAGAAATCTGCTTTGAGAATAATGAGCCACCACTCTATTTTATTCAGGCTGTTTGGTGAATTGAAGGTAATCTATTAATGCTAGAAAGATTAGTTCATCCTTTCGACTTTTAATTGAATTAGGAACGAAAGTAATACTAAAATTTTAGTCTACTAAGGCAATTATTTTACATTCACACTCTTAGGCTTAGATTACAGGGCTTTCCAACTTTTCTTATACGATTCATTCGCCAAGTATTTTCAAAACCACAAAATCTCTCGTGATACCATAGCTTAACATTTCCCCTTAACATACAACCAATGTCCATCATCATTCTCTTCAATTATCCATGCAGCAGGCAGCTTGGTGTTCATCGACATGTGCCCAGTAGGCGAAGAACAGTCATGCTAATCTCTACATTTCCTGTAGAGTGTCTATAACGTAATACGTACTCCTTTGTAGTTTAAGCAAACTTTTTGTGTCCTCTATCCTCTGCCCGGTTGTGCACGTATCCGATGCTGCCCATCTGGCGTGGATGACAAATGTATTCCTAAAGTAAAGAATTAATTCGCGTCAGATGTATATTGTCCTGGAGTTCATTACTTTGAAACCAAATGCTTTGTCTTTCATAATTTTCGCCGCAGGCTGAACTGCCGGTACTTTCGCCTGGAAGACGCTACAGTGAGCCTTATGGATAAAGTTATGTTTTCTACAGAAACAGTTTTCTACAGAAACTTACATTTATTTGCTAATGACTAGACAACCAAATCCATTAACTTCTAGTCAGAGTATCAAACATGGCATAACAAAGCATCCTGTCTAAGAAAAAATAATTGGGATGCGAATCAATAGGCCATGGCCATTTAAAGCCATTTTAGTAACTTTTTCAATATAATTTCATATAATTTTTCTGGCCATAATTGTAATCGAGTGGATTTTATCAATCAGCGAATATGGTAGCTGTAGTCTCGTAAGTAGTGGAATGGCTTTTTAGACGTGAGGCCAAGGGTCAAGCCTCAGGTCAGACATCAAAATGATGTCTTAACAGATTTCTTACAAAAACTCTGAGAGTAAATAAAATTGCCATGAAAAGTTTCTCAAAAATCTGTCGTTCGGTATCGACTTTAAACTGTAGGTCCTGCAACTCATGTATAAAATTGACACACATAAGTGGTGTGAGAAGCTAGGTCTTAATCCTGACTGAAGGGTTGTAATGACCACTTATGTATCTATGTATGTATGAATATGGTTTTAATGAGCCTTGCTGGTTAAGTGAGATACTTGTAGCCTCTATAAAAATGTTCAATTTAGTGGTATAAATTGCATCTACAAGGGGGGACTTGTTTGCCTACAGTATCACGAAAGAAGTTTTCCTTGGTTTTGGAGTCAATGTGACTTAAGATTACTTTCACAGGACATAACAAATACTTTGCATCAGACACTTGATTGAAACATTGAACATTCCCAAAGTAGGAATAATCTTCTACCAAATGTACCTACCTTAGTTATCTCAATTATCTGTAGTCAGTTCTGAGTCATTTGAAAACGAGTGCCTTTAATCGATTCCTCCAGCTATTGCAAGAGGAACTTATAAAAATTATTCAAAATGTTTTAATTGTTTCCATGACTCATTGATTTCTAATTGCTAAAATGTATGAACTCTTCTTCCAATAAATTAATCAATATTTTGATTGTATAATTTTGTTATTAAATTTCATGTCATAAATTCAGAAAAAAAATATTTTTTGTTTTCGTATATTTTTTTAACACCTAGAAACCCATTATAAAACAAATTTTTATTGATATAAAATTATAATTACGCTAAATGAATTGGAAACAATAGAAGCTTAAAAATAAATATTGACGAAAAAAAACAATTAAAAAATAAAACAAAATTATTTAGTTTTTCTGTAGCTTTATTGCGAAGCTTCCGCATTGACAGTCATAAATCTTAGACAAATAAAAAATAAAGCAAATTTATTAATAATTTATTTATTATGCTTATAATTACTACTAATACCACTGCACATACATACATACGTTATTATTTATTTATATTCTAATAAACTTAAAGTCCATAACTATTTATGAAAAGTTTTAATAGATATAAGCGATGTTATCATAACGATTTCAACAAATCATATACAAATTAAAAATGGAATTGAAGAAAACAAAATCACAAAAATTAATGCAATTTTTATGATAAATTTTATGTGGTGGCGATGGTGGTGGTGATTTTATTAAATACTTAATAAATCAGCACAATTAACATTGTAGTTGGACTACAGTATACCCTACTTTCATATCACTGGGTGCAGCTCAATAAATTCTAGCTACCACCCAGGTTGTGTTATCTCCAATAATTTTCAAGTAGTTTGTTATGTATGTATGTATATGACTAAATAATAATCTCAACTGCTTCTAAACTTCATAATCTCAAGCATAATTATGACATTAACAGCCATTATTTAAATTAAAAATTCTGAACCAGCTTCTACTTTTTTTCCACTGAGAATAAACCTGATTTATGGTGCCACAAAAAACAAAAACAACAGAGAGCGAGATTTATTAGAAATATTTTTAAACATGTTATAAATAATATGCAAATTTGCTAACAACCAAAACAAATTATTATTAACAAATTATAGAAAATTTAAATAAAAAATTGCTAAAAAGTCCAAAAGCATCCTCTTTTTAAATACATACTTCGAATTTTAGGGGGATTTCGGTTTTTTTTGTTCAATTTATTTCTTTCATTAGTGCAAAAAGTATAATTAATTTGGAAAAAAAAACAGTCAAATATGCTAATTAATTAAAAGATTTTTGAAAAGTAAGACATTAAAAGCAGGTAAAGAATTTATAGTTGGCTTAAGCCGATTATTTGATAACCTACTTCAGGCAATAAAAATTATTTTTTCTCATCCTCTTCATCTACCTGTGGTAGTGTGAGGCATAGTTCACTTAACATTGGACCTCGCTTGTTACTTATTCAGTCTGCTACTTCAAGTTTCCATATAATGTCCTCGAGCTGACCCACAAAATATCGTCTTGATGTACCTCTTTCTCGCTGCCCTTCCGATTCTTTAAGGTTCGTTCATGGCCTATATCATGCATTGTATTGTGTAGGAAATAGGCAAAAGTATTTTAGAACGCATAAAAGAGGGAGTGGTGTTTAAAAGTAAAAACTGCTGTAAGAAGGACATAATAGATAACGATAATTCGATTGAAATAGTGCTTTATCGTGATCTAATCCCATCTTTTTTATTCTGATACATCATTCGGTGCTACTTTTACTCTTTTATACCCTACTGAGCAGTATCCTGCATTGTTTTAAAGTAAAGTACTCTACTCTGTTCTATTCTGATGCAAACTATTTTACTGCTTTCATTTACTCTACTGTACTGTAGTCTACCCATTCCTGATCCTTAGGAAAATATGGAAGTCAATAGTTCGTATATGGGTGAATGTCCTGCATGTTCACTGCAATTAATAAGCAATTCCCGATCAAAGTCGTCATATTAAGTAGGCGTACTAATAAATAAGTACACCAAGATCAAGCTACTGTGGGCATAAGTAAGTGGTTAATAGCTAAACAGTTTTCAGGTTCACTGTGCTTAATAAGCAAATCTTTACCGAAAATGTCTGAGTCAGAAGCGGCCCGCATTAAATTTGTTTCATCGTAAATGAGTGAGGTAGTGTAACAATAGCGCTATCAATAGTGGAAGACGACATAGTCTAGTATGTAGTGTTTTGGCTTATTAGAACTGAGCCCGTGATTGAAACCCCTGCTTAGATGTTTCGAACATCTTGAATGTAACCAATCTGTTTTCTGATAATTGGCTTTTATATTTCAATTTTCAAGCTTTTGTTTTGATTTGATTTTGTTGGCAACAGGCAGCTGAGACAGTTAGATTACTTTTTCCATTTTGTGGTGCTTAGATCCCTGCTTCTACTGTGTAAGCTGAAGTCTCCTCTCAAAAGTCTCTACATCACGCTAAGGAGCTCTTTCTCTTTCCGTAGAAGTTAGTGTACGTCTAGTTTGGAGCCTTTTGTATGATCGCAGTCTTTCCCAGAAGTCATCATGATATCCAAAATGTTTTCTGTTGATATGCATCAGCACTGTGGCATACAAATGTGACATGTAGAGTACCGTGCAAAATAATAGCAGTGAAGAGTTTTAAGTCAGACATTGCCTATTATTATAAAAATTATTAAAGAATTGTTTTAAACTATTTTGTAAATTCATTATTTAGTATGTTGTGTATTCATTGAGGATACTACTTTTTTTGGACAACATTTTTACAAAATGTGAAAATAGAAAATTTAAAACTTATAGAAAAATTTGATTGCAAAAAAAAATAGCAGTGTTTTTAAAATTTCAAACATTTTGGGCAAAAAAAATAAAAACTATTGTTTAAAATTAATATTTATTGGAATATTCTCTATTCTTAATTACTGCATTACATCGACGACCCATGGAGTTAACCAGTTTTTGGCATCTTTCTACCGGAATAGCCCGCCACGATGATTCCACCACATTCCATAACTCCTGCTCGTTTTTCGGTTTCGGAAAACTTAAAAATTTATTCAAGATCTTGTTGGTTGCTCAGCTAAAATGATATCCAATGCCAAAAAATGATCATACAAAGCAGAAACACGGGGAAGAAAGAGCAAAATTAGCCAATTTGAAGTTAAAAAATTCTTGCGAACTGTAAGAGATGAGACCAAAACTTCAGCCACAGAGTTGAAACAAAATCTAAATCTTGATGTTCATCCGTGTTCGATAGGAATGGTTCTACTTAATAATAATCTACCAGCAAGAACTCCCCGCAAAGCCCCGCTTTTGAAAAAACGACGTGTTGCAAAAAGATTAAAATTTGCCCGAGAGCATCGTGATTGGCCTCTAGCTAAATGGCGTAATATTTTATGGTCTGATGATACTAAGGTTGTTCTGTTTGGCTCAAAAGGTCGCCGTGAGTACGTTAGACGTAAGCCTAATACAGCATTTGAACCACGCAATATTTTAACTACTGTAAAACATGGAGGTGCGAAAATAAATGTATAGGGTTGTTTTTCCTATTACGGCACTGGTCCTTTATTTTGGATAAAGGGAAACATGGATGCCCATCTATACGTACATATTTTGGAAAATGATATGAAACCATACGCCGATTAGAATATGCCCTTAAAATGGGTTTTCCAAAATGATAATGACCCGAAACACACAAGCAGAGCAGCTAAATCGTGGTTTACTAACAATGGCATTGATGATGATTAATCCCGTTGAAAATTTGTGGACCGACATCAAGGAAGCAGTTTTTACAGCAAAACCGAAAAATGAGCAGGAGTTATGGAATGTGGTGGAATCATTGTGGCGGGTCTATTCCGGTAGAAGGATGCCAAAAACTGGTTAACTCCATGGGTCGTCGATGTAATGCAGTAATTAAGAATAGAGAATATTCCAATAAATATTAATTTTAAACAATAGTTTTTATTTTTTTTGCCCAAAATGTTTGAAATTTTAAAAACACTGCTATTTTTTTTTGCAATCAAATTTTTCTATAAGTTTTAAATTTTCTATTTTCACATTTTGTAAAAATGTTGTCCAAAAAAAATAGTATCCTCAATGAATACACAACATACTAAATAATGAATTTACAAAATAGTTTAAAACAATTCTTTAATAATTTTTATAATAATAGGCAATGTCTGACTTAAAACTCTTCACTGCTATTATTTTGCACGGTACTGTACCACGTTTTCGGCGTGTTCTGGGCAGACTGATCACTTTCTCGGGTCATCATGTCCGAATCAAGAGAGACAGCTGCTCTATCCACCATACCCCTTAAAAACTGAGTCAGACAATAGATGAACTCTCAACGTTTTCGGTCTAACCATCTCTCTACAGTTGAAGTTAGTTTGTATGGTCATGGCGTAGGAGTAGCATTGTTGCACATTATGCCAGAGCTGGTGCTGGTACTCTTTCAGCGTTTTTTCCCAATATAATGCGTTATAATCCTTGAAATGATTAAAGGACTTTTCTTGACCCTTGTCACGTTATGTTGTGAACCATATGTTGATTTTTTGGCAAATTTATATTTAAAACCACTGGCTTAATCCATTTTGAATACTTTCATGTCATTTCAAATATCTTACTTTACCTTACCTTACCTTATTAAAATTTGTCACCACACATGGAACATGTCAACTAGAGCGAAATAAGGATCAGGAATTTCCCGCTTCATCACTGAGTAAGACAAGCTCCATTTGCTTTGTTGAAAATTGTTTTTAATCTGACTAAAAGTCGTTTTCTTTATATACTTGGCCTGGGAAATTTTCTAAGCCGGGAATGGCAGAGAGATTAAACGGCATTAACCACAGCTTAGACTGGTTATGTTGTGGCAACACATGTGTCAATAAACTTGTGCAATTTCGGAAAATACTAATCACTAGATTTAATCGAACAAGTCCAAGTCTGGTTGAAAGAAAAACGATTTTAGCTGGGATTTGTGTGTTTAAGAATTTTGGAATTTTAGAAAATTTTGTAAATTTTTTTCTTTTTTAGAAAAATATTTGCTGTAAATTTATCTGTTTATTTAAATCAGTAAATAAGTCAGAAAGTTTTTTCCAAAACGTATTTCCATTTCGTTTTTATCGACTTCCGTCATGACCATTTTATTTTTATCATCATGGGTGGGGTTTTCCTTAATGCAAATCGTAAATCTTAAACAGATGACGATATTTATTAATTGTGTTTGTTTTTGTTATTGCTGTTGTTGGTTTCATTATTTGTGAAATGAGTTGGTTTTTTTCTTGTCATAGCAAAACAATGGATTTGAATCAAGTCTAGATATTGAACAGACAATTTCTATCGTATTTGGTATAGTCATGGGAATTTTTTTCTTTTTTTTTTCAAATTTATGTTAAGGTTTTAAGGTACATTACCTTTAACTTAAAAGAAAAGAAAAAGGATTTGATTGCTAAATAAGAAAACATTGCTTAAAATTGCAAATTAAATAAACATTTCAAATATTAATAAGAATTATTGATATCTAAGACGCTCTGCGCTCTATTGAAGATTTATTGTTTTAGTCTGCATCTCCTAAATCAAGGTAAAAGCGTATTATGCTAATTGAGTTATTAATTTCATAATTATTATTTATGTGGTCATGCTGTATATGACTACAATTATGATCCTGTCATCTTTTTATTGGCGTAAATCAACCCTTTTATTATCTTCAATTGTTCCTTTAGGGGTAGGTTTTCCTAACTGCCGTATTGGCTATTGTTTTGTCATATTTTTTTGTTTTGAATTATTTTATTTAATATTCATAATTATGCAAATTCTTTTTTAATAACAAATAATAACTATTTTTGATTGAACCAAATATGATTTATGTACGTATGTTTGATATTCGATAATATTACTTTACTAAGAAAAAATTCGGAAACATTTCTTTGTGATATGCTTCAAATACTCCCATCATTTACATACTTAATTGCACTTTCATTTCAAAGCAAATTCAAAGGCATCTTCTTTTATCATAAACATTTCTTATTCTATGCAATTGAAGATCTTTTGTTATCTACGAAAAGAAACCAAGTGCATCTGACAATAAACCCAGAATTGTCTTCTGCCCAGATTTTTCAGTAGGTAACCTATTCCTAATAGACAGTCTAATAGAGATAAGAGGTTTGACTTTTCAAGGAAGTTAATCAGCTAGTACAATGGGTCAATTCGACCTCCGGGTACTGTATTTGTCACAGTTGACAAGTACATGTCCTCTAACCTAATCAGCTACACGATTATACAGGCGATCCCTCAGACCTAAAGCCCATATCTCAACATATTTCCACCTATTTAGAGCTGATGACGGCAGCTAAAATTGATTTTACTACAGCCTAACTGCCGTGGAGTATATATAGAGTAAGATCTCTTAATCACAATCAGTTTCTCAGCATGATTTGACCTGAAACTAACTTACTTCCTTAATTGGCCATTAACAGCCTGATTAACGGATTTCTGCCTGCCTTAACACATCCTTCCAGGCGCCCCTTCTTCTTGCGTTGCTACGCCCGTTCGCCACACCAATCGATGACAGGACTTCCTCGATCTGGTCCTTCCAACCCACATAAGGTCGTTCTCTTTGCCGACTTCCGCGGATCCCCGCATCAAATATCCGACTCACCGGAGCATCTTCCTCTATTTGAACGACATGGCAGAGCCAGCTGAAACACGTTGTAGAAATCAGGCATCTACTAAAATTAATCCTTCGATGAAAATTCCACAGTCCACCTTATTCTTAAGTTTAGAACAGTATGTGAAGTCGCCGTAGTCTAGTAGGTAGTGTGTTCGCTTATTAGACGTAAAGCCCAGGTTCGAGCCCCAGGCCAGACATCAAAACGAAAATATGAAAAAATATTTCTTCGGCGACTTCCTCTCAGCAGATTACTGGCAAAAACTCTGAGAGTAAATAACATTGCCATGAAAAATTTTCTCAAGATCTGTCGTTCGGAGTCGACGTTAAACTGTAGGTCCCGCCACTTACGTATAAAATAAGTCACACAGCATGATTGGTGTGAGAAACTAGGCTGTAATCCTGACTGAAGTGTTGTAATGGCCAATTACGTATGTATGTATGTGTTGATTTCCACAGAATCCTTGAAGCTGTGCATAGTCCATCTCACTAGGAGTGCGGAGATAGTCTTGAGATAGAATAGATTCGTGTTCAGAGATAATAATTTGACAGTGTGGCAGTGCTTTAACTAGAATTGCTTGGGAAGTGTTTCAAGTTGTGTGGACACTAAACGTGATGAACGCTATTTAAGCACAATGAAAAGGAGCTCTATAAGGACACACTCTCAATGACTATTCATTCTGTTGGGTACCCTAAGTGCGTAAATTGCTGCTTCAACTGATTTACCTTTAGTGCAGGCGTGTTGAGAGAAGAATACAAGAAAGGCGGTTTAACGGAGTTTTGGATATGAAAGTTAAGAAATCTTTCCAGAGGCGAATGGAGACTGATGAGACTTAATTCAGTATGCAAGATTTTTCCATCTTTGCGATTAATTGGCACCATAACACTTCCCTCCCAGCTCAGAGGAGCGAAAGAAAGTCCAAGACAGGCATTCAAAATATATACAAGCCTGCAAAGAATGAATTTCTAACATCTATACTGTGGCTCAAGAGAACCAAGAGCCCAATGTATTTGATTTGAAGTCATCTACACTGAAGAGTGTCTAATAGTCGTGTGCGGTAAAAACAGTGGTTTTTATAAAAAATCAAAAATAAAGTTTTTTCTTTATCTTTTGTTGTTGTTTTTTTATTTACTTACTAAAGTCATTGACCTCTCCTGCGTTACAAAATCGTTAAGTAGTGTGGCAAGTTTTATAGGTTTTTTATTACAAAACCATGGCGGTTATTTAATATATTTTCAAACGTATCAGTTATAATTGAAAATCAAGCCTAAATGGCTATTTAAAATCATATTTAAAATCAAATTTAAATGCAAAAGGAAAAATAAATAAAAAACCAAATATAACAACAAATATAACAACAAAACAAACAAACGGATGCCACAAAAGAAGAAACAAAAAAAAGAATGAAAAAAAAAAGATGGACACACGTTTCTACCACTGTTAACAGCAAGAACAACTATAACAACAAACACCAATAGGCAATTAATAACAATAGTTGCACGTTTAAAGCGCGCATTTAACACATGAGGCAAACAGTACACACTAAAAAGCACTTACCACACGCATACGCACACACACACACTCGCACTCGCGCTTATGCTGCAGATAAGGCATTTAGCATATGAAATAAAACAAATGTGGATGAATGACTTGAAAATATTAAAGAAAAGAAAAGAAAAATTAAGCACGTTAAACAACAAGACAAGTGCATAAAATAATCAAACAATAACAACAACAACAACAAGTACAAATAAATTTAATAAAATGTAAATTGAATTGAAAAGAAAACGAAAAAGAAGAAGAATAAGAATAAGAAGCTCCACTATATACCAAAAGAAGTTAAACGTTTTGGAATTTTTCTGGCCATATTATGAAAAAGCCTAATGGCAAGCGGTCTGTTGTATGTAACAGTATAAAACACATTTCCTGTAACGTTTTTGCCTTTTTTTGTTGTTGTTGTTCTTATTGATTCATTATATACCTTTAAGTGAGTACGTTAAAGGTCAAAAAACTTTTCATATCACAATTAAAAAAAATTTGTTTTTTGACAAAAATCGTTTCGAACATTTCTCATTTCGTTATATGTTGTAATAGAAATTTTAAATTTGAAATATAAAAGAGCTTTAAATACAAAGCTATTACTAGCTATTATTGGCCTTTTAATAGAAAAAATAGGAATTGTGGTATTGAGTATCAGAATTAAGAATGCACAACACAATCCAGTTATAATTTAAAGAAAAAATAATGCATTCAGACGTCTGACTGGCGCCCAAATAGTTTAATTTAATTGTTTATTAATTGTAAATTTCTCATCGATACATCGATAGTACATTACGTTACATTACATTACAGAAAACAATATAAAAAATCAAACTAAAAGACTTAAGACACATACTCTCTAAAGTAGTGTTCACATGAAATTCGGCTACATTACATAAACGCAAATGAGAAAAGCATTGAGCCAGCACTAACGGTTCTTATCTAACTTGCTTGCTGACATGTTTTTGATAATGAAGCATACGAATCGCCAAATCCTTCAGACCAATTAGCCTCATGTCTTTCGTATTGAAAATACTTGCGGTACCACTGCCACATCGTATAGGGCTGGCTGATCTAAAATGGAAGAAATTTTAAGCACTCGAAACGTCCTCAGGAATTTAGATAAGGAAGGTCCACGGTGTTATATTTCAACAATAATATGGAGCCTGGTTGTGGATGAACTGCTGACAAAACTACTTGCGGTACCACTGCCAGATCCTAGGCATTTTGGTTATAGTGCTGGCTGATCTATTCTGGAAGAGGTTTTACGCACTCGATATGTGGAAACTTCGTCAGGAAATTAGATAAGGAAAGTCCACGCAAATAGGAGATGCTCCCACGGTGGTATATTTCATCACTAATATGGAGCCTGGTTGTGGATGAACTGGTGAGAAAACTATGTGATGCCGGTATTGCTTGCCAAGAATATGCAAACGATTTACTCATGATGACTAAAGGCAAATTTGAAGAGACTCTCTTGGATATCATTCAAAAACAACTTGAGATTGTAAGACATTGTTGCATGGCAGTGGGCCTGAGGATAAACTTTCCAAGAGACTGTCTCGGATAGCATTCTAAAAGGTCATGAGATTGTAAGTCATTGTTGCTGGACAGTGGGTCTGAGAATAAACCCTGATCAATACTAGCCATGCTTCATTTGTTTATAACAGAAAATACTTTTCACATGCGTCCAATGCTCTTCTTTCGAGTTCTTTGAATATTCGACAGCTTTTCATATTGACTGTAGTCATTTGAACATGGTTCTCGCTCTGTTACGTCGGTTGTTTGCCTTTTATTTTGGTGTGCTAGTTTTCTTTGTATTGAAAGAGATTACATTAAAGCCTTTAGGCAACCGGATTTCAAGTGAACAATGTTTTATAAAAAAAAAGAAAAACAAAACTTAATACGTATTCCTGTGTGATTTAAAACAAATCAATTCAATTCAATTTAAAATCTTAA
Organism: Sarcophaga rosellei; assembly: GCA_930367235.1. NCBI lineage: Eukaryota > Metazoa > Arthropoda > Insecta > Diptera > Sarcophagidae > Sarcophaga > Sarcophaga rosellei. The sequence continues at coordinate 3,194,069 of OV884020.1, read as the reverse complement.
ACGTTTTTGAAAAACCAAGTGAATGAATGAGTGTGTAAATGAATGAACGTATATGTATATGTGAATGTACAATTAATTTTTTGTTGTTTTATAAGAAACAAACAAGTGTTTATATTCATTAATGCTCATTTTCTTATTCTTATTTTCTTTAAATGACATTTTATGCATTTTGTTTGTCCCCTTTTGACCAAAAAAAAAAAAACACAAATTTGTTACTGTTGTAATTAGTTGGGTAACATGTTAGGCACGTACTTTTTAATTCTAACATTTATTTTAATGTTAATGTTATGGTTTTTAAAGACTTTAAAAAATGTTATGTTAATGATCTTGTTATTTTAGTTGTTGTTGCTTGTTGCTGTTTATAGTTTGTTAAACTATCCTGTTACCTTAGCCACCACACCAGCACCCTCACTTCATAACAATTTATAGTCTTTGGGACGCCAGTCTTCCGTTAAATACAATTCCTTACCAAGTATTTTACCTTTCACTCACAAACACTCTTATACATGGATATATCTACTTAATGTTCTCATGGTATAATTCTTATGTTAATTTTCTTCAAAATTTTCTTTTTGTTTTTGTTTTATATTGTGTGTCTTTTTTAGTGATTTTTTTTGTTGTGTTTCATTTGATGAAAATGTCATTTAACGAACGAACATTAAAATAATTTTACCGCAACCTGGTATAACTAAAGCATGACTTTGAAGAAAGGACTTCAAAACTTTGCCGCCTGTTATAATACAGTATTTAAAATAAAAGGTGTTGGTAATTGCTTAATTAGACGTTTAAATACGCCATTAGCGGCTGAAATCAAAACATTAACACTCTCTGTGAGTAAAAGAAATTAAAATGTTGTTCATAAAAAAAAATACAAGAAAATGTTGAAGAAGAATACGACAACAAAACAAGAAAACACAACTCAACTCAACTTAAGAAATCTTTTAATGTAAATTGCGTTATAAAACAAAAGATTTAAGACACATACTTGAATAATTTAAATTTCTAATTGCAACAGTATTTTAACTACTTGCCTGCAACAATATGTTAGAATTCGTTTTTATTAACATAAAATCAAAAGACTTAAGACACATACCTGATTAGTCCTTGAAATCATGAAACTTTTCAATACAAAACTTGAATATCGTTCGCAAGAAAACTCATGCCTTAGTTTACTCAATACTTAGAATTGATCATGTTCTCATAATGGGTCTAAATGCTTGCCTAAATATCTGCCACCATATCTAACGCAACCTGCATTTCTGTAGTAAATTTATCGATGACTTGCATTTTCTTCATAAAATTGATCGATTATTTGCATTTTTTTTAATAGAAAATTTGTTTATTAAGGCAGCTGTCTGTGTTAATGGCAGTAAGATTCAAAACAATTAACAGCTCTCCCCCTCTGGACTAAGGATATGCTGTTATAGTGAGAAAGCATGGACGTATCGTGCCCGATTATTGGGTTCTTTATATCGATGGCTCAAAGATGAGTGATAGTTTGGGTTAGGTTAAGGGTTCTGATTACAGAGGCAATGATTATTTTAAACACAGTGCAATGCTTGTTGGGTGGCCTGATAATAGAAAGATATCGTTGGAATTTCGCTTTACTGTTGAGCTGGCCAGGGTCAGTACGGCGCTCGGAATTTCCTGCCTGTTAAAGGGCATAGTTATTCCGATAATCTTAATGAAATTGAAAATTATCCGTTTACATAAATACCGCACATAGTTTCTCATAATTTATTAAGCAATGAAAAACAAATGATTTAAGACACAAGCACTCCTTAGAATCTTTAAGTCCGCTTCCAATTTTATTGCCCAGCCAAATGAAATCAAATACCTCAGTTAGAGCCATCTATATGTCAAGATTTTATTAAATTAGAGTTCAACTGACGCATTTAACAATTCGAATAAGAATAATACGATCTTTGACTTCTTTCCAGTTGATTTAATTACTAATGAGAATACCAATGGGGTCTTAAACATTTTCCAATTAGCTCAGGTGTGTTTGCGTAAATTAAAATGAAACCTGTTCAAAATTTAAACCAAAACAAGGAGAAAAGCGATCCTAAAAATTATTTTATTGATTTCCATAAAAGTCTCGCTGTCTGTACATTTCAGTTACAGACTGTTTTAGTTTATTACTTGAGTGGAATTCGAAGCGAATGGCATTTGCATTCATTTTACAATTTTTTCGTTCATGTTTTTGTTGTTCTGCTTTTGTGAAAAGCAATATACACGATCTATCAATATAGAGTATATAGAGATACTTTTACTGGCTTGTATGTGAACGAAAATAAATGAAATGGGGAAAATTATAAGACTGACTTGTATGTTGGTTTAAATTCTGCTTTTATTGCCTCACATAAGAGGCTTAAAAGCATTAAATCGATATGTTATTTGCCACTTATGAGCCGATTTTTTACTACGTTTTACGTTATTAGCCATGGCACAGAGCGTGGTATATAAGAAATGTTTCTTTAACCTTAATGTTACAGTTACGATGTGTGTGGTCTGCTTTGCTCTGAAAGCGGCTCAGCCTTACAATTCAGCTTAACTGCTTTGCTTTGGTTTCCATTGCATTGCAGTGCTTTTAAAATGCAAACTTAATATTATGTAATCTTTTAAAATTTACAACCGCTTAACAGTTGACTTAATGAGCTGTAAAAATAATTTCAAATAAAAATGTTAATTGAAAAAAAAAAAACAACAACGAAACGAATAGCATACGCAAACGTAGCCAAAACAACAGCCAACACCAGACCGAATGCATGCTATGCCATATTCAGTAAAGAAAACAGCGCAACGAATGAAACGTAACAAGCGAAAGCCCCAGATTAAATATAAACAAAATTGAAAAAAAAAACTACAGAATCTGTTTAAAATCAGCTTAAACTGCATTTCCTGATGCTCCATTTAGTGTGAGAGAAATGAAAACCAAGTCACTGCCGTAAACATCGTCATCGTCATCGTCACACTCATCCACATCATCATCAAACTTGTAAATTATAATAAAAGTGTAATCATAATGTGAGCCTATAAACATAATCTGCAGGTGATTTCATATAAAATAATGCTACTAAATGTCAAACACAATGATACGATTCCTAACCATTCCCCATGCACATTATGTATGGAGTAAAGCCTGGCATCGTATAATGCTTTATTTAAGAGGCTCTTATTTAACAAACTGCCAAATCATTTGCAAAACTTCTTCTTCTCCTTATTACATTTCTACTCTTATTTGGCTTAAGTAGACGCATAAAGTTGCCATTTTAAAAATAAAATCTATGGCATCGATTATTAAATTTGACTGCTTTGCTTTGCTTTGCTTTTGGTAAACTGCTTTAGTTTCATCAAACAAATAAGAGGCCTACTTGCTGTGTTGGCTTACACAGAGACATGATTTGATTAGTTTTGATTATCAGGAGATGCGAATATACACGAATAGACCAAATAATAGATGAAAATGCGATATTTGACTTGTGGCAAATGAAAATAAAGTTGCCAGATTGAGATTGACAGATTTGAAAGCACTTGGATGCAAAATGTGTGAAGTTTTCAACACGAATTATTTTTTAACGCAGATTAGTGCAGAACGGTAGAACTGTAAAAGATGTCTAAAGTTAAACATGGAATACATACATAATTGGCCATTACAACCCTTCAGTCAGGATTACGGCCTAGCTTCTAACACCACTCAAGTTGTGTGCCTTAATTTTATACTTGAGTGGCGGGACCTACAGTTTAACGTCGACTCCGAACGACAGATTTTGAGAAACTTTTCATGGCAGGTTTATCTACTCTCAGAGTTTTTGCCAGAAATCTGCTGAGAGGTAGTCGCCGAAGAAATATTTTTTTTTTCACATTTCTTTTTGATGTCTGACCTGGGATACGAACCCTGGCTTTTACGTCTAATAAGCGAACACACTACCTACTAGACTACGGCGACTAAACATGGAATACAGACCTCTAAAACAAACAGTGCGGATCAATGTCCCATATATTGAGAACCAGCATCCTCGGTGCTTTTTTGGGCTGGTGGGACGTAGGTCGTTACGGATGTTATATACGCCTTTCATTAAGCGCTTTAAAGTAAAACAAAACACGTCATTGTCTATGGTCGTTTACCTTCAGTTCCTGCTTCAGTTAACTTCTGTACGGTACAGGCGCAATTTACTACTCAAAGTTCGCCAAATTGTGTGTAAGTATGCGAAAAGCCACAAGCTCTTATGGACTACCTCGGATGCCCCTACACTCTCTAACAAACAGCGGCGGACGTTGCTTTCGGCCGATCTTGTTGCGTTGAAGTACTGGTGTTTGTCGATAGTTTACTGAAGCAGAAGACTCGTGTGAATCCACTCAAATATTTCGGTTGTAAAGAGAGCGGAGCGTGCGATACATTACCCGGAGAAAACTGACAGTTTGATAAGACAATTTAATTATATGCAAGTGTGGTTGAAAGTTATGTATGCGGCTAATGATTTGGCAGAACAGACTGACTTAAGACAATTAAATGTATGTCTTCATCAGGAAGTTGCTGTTGGTAGAGCCTATACTCCATCAAGATCGATTAGAAGCGCAGTATTACAGTCACTGGAGTAAGGTGCTGTGCATTATCTACTGGCTACTGACTTATTTTTGCTCAAAAGATGGCAACTGGAATTTGTCTGAAATAATGTCATTCTAGTTTTACTATTTGATAGATGACAGCAAAATTTTTCTGCCAAACTCTGTAGAGATTGATACGACAAGGCTTAGCACCATCAACACACACAAGTTTGAAGCACAGCTAACCTATGTATACAATCATACAGATTTCATATAAATTGGTTCGTAACTCAATAATCGTTTTCTAGAAATCAAATTAATTTGATTGTGTCTTCTCAAATTTCTGATTCTAATAGCTTTTGAAGATTTTACACATTCTGTATGTACACTCCCAATCCTTCTATTTTTCTTACATTTACATGGAAATCTGGCTCCGCAATTAGTTTTTATTCCTGATAGACAAACCTCATCATGATGAGTCAGTCAGTTGAACTGGGATGTAGAAAATCTTTTTAGAAATAAAAATACTCTCACCGGCTTAATAGCAAATTAAAAAATGATTTTTATTAACAATTAACGTTGACAAGAGTGAGTGTAAAGGCAAATTAAAATAGAACGGCGACCACACACGTTGCTAGAGAAAAGACGATGTAAGAAAGCTTTGAGTATGAAATAAACGACACTGGGAATGAAAATGAAATAGAAAACCTTACAGAAGAGAGTGAGTGACTAAAGAAAGATGGTTTTTTGCTGAAGGATTACTTTCTTCTTTTTTTTTTTTTTTTTGTCAAAATGATTGAAAATTAAAACAGAAATTATGATTCCCAATTTTGTTTTTTGGTTTAAAAGCTTGAACAATAGAAGAAGAAAAAACGAAAGACGTGGCATTAACCTTTTGAACTGAAATCAAAACAGGCGCCTTTTGTTTTAGCCATTAATGTTTGTGTCTTTCTTTCCTTTCAAACAAACAATAAAGCAAGTGGTCAACTTTTTTTTTTTCTTTTTGTTAGTTTTTACCCTTTTTTTTACAGCGCAGTAGTAACTTTTCATTTGTAAAGAAAAAAGAATTTAAAACTAAACAAAACGAAACAATAATGAATGGGCATAAGAAATATATTTAAATATTTGGCTACTCAAGCAGCAAAAGCTGCTGTGTATACAATAAGCATTTTATAGTTTTGAACCATAAATGTGTCTGTTGGGTACTTCTCAATAGAAGAAAAAAAAATTGGAAAAAATCGTTTTGTATTGTCTATTGATGTTTCGCCCAAATGAACTCCTCGACTCCACATTAAATCCACAGCATACAAGTAACACTCAAAATTTAACAAGAAAACTTTTATAGATTTTAACACAAAATAATGGCATTGTTGTCTATTGTTTTTATTATTATTTCGCATATATTTTTTTCTCTTCTTTTTTCTTAAATAAAAATCAAAAATATAAAAAATATTGAAACAATTGTTAAAATATGTTTTTTTGTTTTTTAATATTGTTTTTATATTTATTTTTTCATTTTTATTGTTATTATTTTTAGGCAAATCTTTATTTGTAAGGTTTATTACAAACCACTAACACATATTTCCACAACAGGGTGTGCGAATTATAAATGTGAGAGAGCTTTTCCTAGGCTATGTCGCACATGAATACTGCTTTGCAGACAATACCTCACGAGTTATTGAAAACAGAAGGCATATATATGAAAGATACCATAAACACTGCCCAAGCAGTAACCCAAGACCAAATCTGCAGGCATTGTAAACTTATTTATACGATTCAATCAAATATGGTGTATGAAGAGGAGAGAAGTAGGCGTGGTTTGAGGAACTGGCTACTGACGCCCACACTTTTACTTAAACAGAATTGCAATGTAAATTGCAGGAAACATCCAAACAACTGTGTGTTGTTCATCATTGGAAGGACAACTGTTCCATCTACTAAGTATGTCAACAAACTACTATCAACTCAGCAACTTACAACTCTTTGGTTATGCTATTGCTCTTTTCATGCAACCAGAAACAGGATAATCGACAATAACATTTGGGGTAAGTTTTGTTCAGTCATTTTTTTGATAAGAAAATTGCAAATGCGAATCATAGCTTGATTTTAAAATTACACTCTATCAAAAACAGTGTATCTAGTGGTTTGCGAATTTCAAACGGCAAAGACCTTTCGGGGCAGCCAAAAAAAAATTTGCATTCGAAACTTTCTATTCAGGTTTAGATTCATGAAGAGCCTGCACAATCATTAGGCTTGACTCAAGTAACAATTTTAAAGCATTTAAAAGCAGAAGGATTCATACAAACATACACAATTGGCCATTACAACCTTTCAGTCAGTATTACGGCCTAGCTTCTCAACACCACTCATGTTGTGTTTGTTAATTTTATACATGAGTGGCGGGACCTACAGTTTAACATCGAATCCGAACGACAGATTTTTGAGGAACATTTCATGGCAGGTTTATTTTACTCCCAGAGTTTTTGCCAGAAATTTGCTGAGAGAAAGTCTCCAACAAAATATTTTTTTTTTCTTATTTCGTTTTGATGTCTGGCCTGGGGTACGAACCCGGTCTTTACTTCTAATAAGTGAAAACACTAGATACTAGACTACGGCGACTACAACTGAGGTATACTCTATCAAAAACAGTGTATCTAGTGGTTTGCGAATTCCAAAAGGCAGAGACCTTTCGGGGCAGCCAAACAATTTTTTGATTCGAAACTTTCGATTCAGGTTTAGGCTCAAGAAGAGGTTGCATAATCATTAGGCTTGACTCAGGCAACCATTTTAAAGCATTTAAAATCAGAAGAATTCACCCAAAAGCAAGAAAAAAGAAAATTTAGATGACACATGAACTGAAGCTGAGAGACGTTGAACGAAACGTATTCATTGCGGTAACCCCAGACAGAAAAAAGCGTAGGTGACGACCAAAACCTATATTCAAGCAGAATATCAATTACGTCTTCTATATTAGAAGGTAACAGAATTGTGTGATCCGTTCAGACCAGTAATCAGCAATGAATCGTTTTTTTTGCTACTCATAAGTACGCATGAAATTTTGAGTATGAATGAGTCAACAGTATTGAAATTCAACTCCTCTGATGCATACGTACTCACTACAACATCGATTTATAAGTACAGATTGCAATGAGTATGAGTACAACGTTGACATCAAACTCATAACATTCGAAATATGTTTGATTGATACGCCTTCTAATTCAGATTCATAAATTTAGAAAAATATTTGTAATACTCACAAATGATTCGAGTGATTCGAATAATTCGTTTGAAGCGGACATTGCCCGAAAAACCCTCTGAGTATTGAATCATACACAATTCCATAATCTTACTTTATGACAATGGTCACCCGAAAATCCTGTATGTAGTGTGTTGGCTTATTATACGTGAGCTCGTAAGTGCAAATTCCAGGCGAAATTCTACAAAAAATATTCCTTTCAAAAAATTCCTCTTCTGGCAAAAACTCAAATAAACACATTTTCTTTCAACACCCTGTGTTTTCCACTGCCAAACAACAATGCAACCTTTTTAAAACGGCCAAAACACTTGCTTAACGTTTTTCTGAAGTTCATCTCGTATTTATTCAATTTTTTTTGTTTAGTCGACAAGAGAAAAAAAAACTGTTTGCAATACTTTTAATATTCTAAACCGTTGTGTGTTTTTTTGTTTTTTGTTTTCTTCTTTCAATTTCTGCTTTCGCTGTGTTAAACATTTGTTTTATGCCATCATTATAACTGATATTGAGGATGATGTTGATTTCATTAAAGGGGGTGTAACTTAAACAATAAAAAATCACAACAACAACAACAATAACAAATAGCAAGAAGGAACAAATTTACAATAAAATTTGTATTTCGTTTCGTCTTTTTTTATTTTTTTTTTTTTTTTAATATAAAATCAGTTGATTTGCTTTTGTTTGTTGTTTAATAACAATCAAACATTGAAACAAGTTCGATCAAAAATAACGCCCTGAGGTTGAATTTTAGAAACAACAGAAAACCAACGAACCAAAGAAAAAAAATATTTAAAAAGATTGCAGTCAGTTGAGGATTTGTTTCTTTCTTTTTTATGTGTGTAAAAGAATGGAAGGGAAGTTAAGCCATAAAGAAGATAAGACTACTATCATAGCTTTGGCAACATTCAGCAAATAATGAACCTATTCTCCCTGCCTAATTATCCCAGCTTACCCATACAGTTCATACTCTCTCATAGGATCCTACTAATCCCCGAATTTTACAATGTCTGGTCGTTCCTTTCTTCAATACCATTTTCGAATTGATAAAGAGATCTTTAGCTAGGGATGACTTCCATATTAGAAAGAGCAAACTAGACAGAAGTCTTTCGGCGAAGCGACAAATGGCAGTAGAATTCGGAGTATCTACATTCGTACACTTAATTACGATGAAGCAGCTTTGAAGTCCAAGGATAATTTCTACAGGATCTCCTCTCAAGATGCTCAAAATTGTCTCCACAGATATTCTAGCAAGGAGTTAATGTCCCTGATGAGAATTGCTGTTGATTGTTTCCTAAGAACCAAATCACAGGCCTAACAGCATAGAGAATCTGCTTGTGCCATGCCTCTACTCGGATTACAAGAGATCAGTACTGCACCAATTACTCCTACGCATAGTATTTGGGGTGATTGGATAGTCTTTATCTCTTAGGTTGTTATGCCAAAAGCATGGGGTCTTCAATTGCATCTTCAAAGACTCCTCACCATTACAACGTATTTCGTTCTATTTTTCATTAACGTTTCATTTAATTATTGTTGCTAGTGGCTAAAGATAATCTATTTTTTATAAGGCAAATAACAATTGGGTATACTTCCCTTAATTCTTTTTGAGTTTATCACTGAAATTGTATTTATTTTTTTACTCTCAAAATTGTGTGTGGGTGTTGTTTCTCTTATTGAGTTTCTGCTAAAGCTGGTATTCATTCTTTATTCTTTATTTTTTTTCTGTTGGCTTAATCGAAATAAAAGAAGAAGAACAAGAATGAAAAAAGGCCACAATTGAACTCTTAACTTTGTTTTTGAACTGACTGCTGGGGCTCTCATCTGTTTTATGTCGAGAATACTACCACCACCATCGCCACTTTTAAATCCAAAAATGATTTTAAACGAACGAATTGCATTCACAAGACCTACCAACAAACAGATCATGTTTGCTTGTGGCCGTTGTAATAGAATTTTTTGATTCTGACTGAACTTAACCAGCGCTCTCCTCTTCCTTCCCCCTTCTCCTCTTGTTAGTCTTATGAATTTCAGTTGATTTCCAAAAGATTTTATTTTGATTCCAACATTTTGAATTGTTTTGCTTTGTTTTGTTTTGGTTTTCGATGTTCTTGTTTTTGTTTTAGAACATGATGAAGATGATCATGATGATGATGATGAGGATGATGCTGTTGATGATCATCATTATCAGAATCTTGTTGTTTTATACGATTTTCTGCTTTGCAATGACCTTTAACTGTTATAAGTACGGCACGATCATCTGTGATACTGAATTAAACATTCCATTTGCAAGCCAGTAAAGCTGTACAATGTGCCTGAGTATGCTATCCTCCACAACACCCCACCTCACTTTAAATGATTGGATTTGTGGTATTGTATGGCCATGGGAATTGGTTTAGTTTTGTTGTTAAATGAAATTAAAATGAATAAACGCACAAGATTGTTGTTGTTGTTGTTGTTTTTTATTATTTGGCCGTGTAAAACATGAATGAGAATAATTTGAATAATTTAAGGAATTTGTTGACACACTTTACTCGTGTGTTCGTTCTTTTGTAAAGGAAATCCTTTTTTTTCAAGTTACGTACTCTCGTGCAAATTAGGGCGTTGTTCTAATCAACCTCCTCCAGTAACAGTTGGCATTAAAGGAAGTATATGTTATATAAGTACATATGTATTCTTTTATAACGTTTAATAACCTAGCGTGGGTGTATCTAAATCGTGGGAATTTTCATCTTGAAAAGAAACTCATGTTGACCACATGTATGTTGTACCTTGCTTTTATATGCCACAAAACAAAAATAAAAAACGTATATGAAGAGAGAGAAAAATAATGAAAAATTTTGTAATAAAACCAAAAAGTTTAATAATATTTTGTGTGTGTGTGTGTGTCTAAGGCTGATTCATTTTGTATTGCCTTCTTTGCTTTGGTTTCAGCCAGCCTAAACCGTAACGCAATTTATATTACAAGATAAATGGTACTTTTTTTCTTTTCTTTCTTTGGTGGATACTTTTTCTTCCTTTTTTTTCTTACTCATACAAGAAAACCTACATGGTTTTCTGTTTGGTCGTATTAAATGAAAATCTGTAAAATAGAAGAAAAAAAACTTAAAAAGAAAGAAAAAAATGGAAAAGAAAATAGTCACTGTATTTCGTTGGGATGCTGCTCTCACACGCCCCCATCAGCGACCCGCTTTCATCTTATCTACCTAGTGTGGTTGTGGTTTCTTCCAATTTGCACTACTACTCGCCTGAAAAGGCTGAATTTATTTTAAACCATTAGTTCGTCGTTTCTATTCGGATATGGATTGGTGAACTGACCACCAGGATTAGTTGCCTAAGTTGTGATACTTCTATGACTGGATCATCGATATTAATAGCAGCCATTGTAAGATATTTCTAGCCTCTACGCATATGTAGCCATTGGCTCGTTAAAACTGATATTGGGTTTCTAAGAAAGGCACGAATATAACGCAATTTTTTTTTCTGAGTCAGATTTGTCTGGTCTCTAACCATGACACTTCAATATTCCATCTTTCCTTGTAAAATCAGCAGTAGGCGCCAGTATTGCACGTTTGAATTTATTCCACTTTTCTAATGTACCAGCCATTGCTTCACAATTTCTGTCACCTTCAATGTTCCCATTTCTGGCAATCTTTATTAGGAATAAAAAATGAAAGGAAGACAAAAGTAAGCCTTTGTGGGCCTTGGTTTAAAGCAGTTGGTTACGTAGAATACTGCTGGACACTGCTGCAGAGATACGAACTGGAATGATTTCCCTTTTCCCGTACATCATATGGCCATCCATCGGCTGTAAGCGGCCCTCATAGTCTGGTACCTTGAATTGTAGGTTTGAGGTGGAGGAGAACCAGATGTAATTTCAAAGTTGACCATTTAGAAAGTGTGATTATAGTTCGTCTTGTGCTTAACTTTTCTATGCCTTAATACTCATCTTTATAAATGATGGCCATTGTGGTGGTTTTGTGAGTTTTGCTAGTGAATAGCGAATGATATTGTTGTTGTGGTGATGGTGGTGGTTCACTTATATTCAATGTCATATCCTACGGCTATGTTTAGTATAAATTAAAAGCCACAAAGTTAAATTATAGCAAAAGACCAACAAAACAAAGCAAAAAAAAAACAACACACAGAAAGAATAGTTATTTAGACGATTGTTGACTATTGTGTGTCAGCTAGTTGAACTTATGGTCACCTTCATTTAATTCGCTCACCTACGTTTTATTTTTAAATCACATTTCGTAGATTGTATTTTTCTTTTTTTCTTAAAAAGAAATGAATGGCAAACGATTTAAGATGATCAGTTTAGGATTTGGTTTAAACTTCCTCAGATTTTTTTTCTGTTTTGTTTTGTTTCGTTTGTATTACAACGGTGTTGTTCGTTATAAAATTAACATAAGCCAACAATGTTTAAACAAATAGCAGTTCAATAAATACACATTTTAGCCATGAAATGAAAAGCCTGGAAAAGAAAATTTTTCAAAAAAAAAAATTGCCAACAACCTGACCATTATGATTGACCTTTTCTTTGTTTGGCTTTTGTTTTCTGGTTCAACTTATAGCTTCAGCTCTAGCTTTTTCTCGGCATTGTTTTTGGTAATATATATATGCCTGTGTGTGTGCTTAAAGATCTTGTATATCACCTTATAACGTAGCATAAACGAATAGAAAAAAGTTGGAAAAAAATTGAGGGAGAAAGAAAAATATCGAAAATTATTCATAGTTTTGTTTGGAAAAACAATATCTGTTAAAATAAAACCGCCCATCGCCGCTGAAGATGCTTATTGTTATTTGTAAAGTCAATGAAAGCATTCACCTTTTATCCATCTTTAAATACATATACTTTTGATTTAGAAAGAAATCCAATCATATACAGTTTTTGTTTTTTTTTCAAGTTAAAGCAGCAACCTTCCCAGATTTATTTCATTTCTTTTTTTTTTGCTCAATGGATACTGTTCCAGTTAAATCATAGCCAAAAATATTTTTCATTTTGCGCATTTTTTTCCTCTTGTTTGGACTTTTCTTCTGTGTGTGTTTGTGGCATTTTGTTTTAACTGAAAATAATCACGATTTTCGTTGATGTTTTACATAAAGTTTCACACAGTCTTCTTGGTGAGGCTTTATTTTTAAGGAGAAATGATATCAAGACAATGAAAAAACTCTCAGCATTCTAATGATTAGGAAACACTTGTAATTTGAGCAATAAAATCGGCTTATAATACCAATTAGATTAACAAGATTGTTTAAATAATAATAATTAAACCTAATTAAAGACACACACAATCGATTTAAAATAGTTTCCAGTACCATCTGTAGCTTGTAGAAACTTGCTTAACTTTTTCCATTTCACTCCTCTGAGAGGAATTGTAGTGTCTGGTATTGTGTCATCCCCAAAATATTGCGATATCAAGCCTAGTGCCCAAGTGCTGGGCAATGATGTCGACAGTGCTCCGTCTTCACCACATGTGCGGTAAAAAAAACCAAAGACTTAAGCGCCAAACTTTAAATTCAAACACACTTTAAAGCCATTTCTATTACAATCAAACTTATAACGGATCTAAAAACGGAGTTTACTATTACGATAGTTATGTGCAGAAAAAAAATTTATTGACTTACGATTATAAACGAAAGACTTAAGAAACAAACTTTATGGAAAACAATATTTTTTTTATTTAATTTTTTGTCTTTTTCTTTAATTTGAACACATAACGGAACTAAGAATTAAGCATTCATACTGTTATAGTTAAATACCACACAGATCATTGGGTTTGTAAAAATGTCAAATTGCTTGGTATTGGAAAAATGAAATATGAAAACAACAACAATAAAAATAATGCAACAATAAATTAAAATTTTTGCTTTTAAACTATTATTGTTAATAGATATTCAAGAATTATATTGTATGTATGCATGTATATAAATGTTTTGTTGTCATTTGGTTAATTGTAGAGGAACAACATGTTGTTAATTGCATGTAAAAGTTGGCTGCTGCTGTTACCAAGTTACTCCCGTCTATGGGATAAACCATTGAGTTCTTTTACATACCTAATGTTGATGATGACAAGGTTGAGCGAATTTGCTTGTTTTGTTCTGTTTGCTGCATTTGCAGTTGCAGTTTTGTTAAATCTCTATGGAGATAAAGATCTTCTTTAGGCACATTGCTAATAAAATTTGTTAAGAAATGCAGTTTAAAACATGTTTAAATGTTATGTTGGCTAATAAGCCATCATTAATATGCCTTGGCCATTAGCTATATTTAAAACAGACACGTGCAACATAAAACAAGATGTGAAACGAGATTTTAGGTTAGAAGAAACATAGTAAGATAGCCAGCCCTGCCCGAAGAAAAGCAACAGCATCAGCATCAACAGCACCTTGATACAACAAATTTATATATAAAAAAAACTGATATTTTTCTTCTCTACCGATACAGTATTAATTCGCAAAAACGAAAAGGAAAACTTTTATTTTCTAAAGCCACACAGAAAAACAAACCGAAACGTTTTTAAACGAACAGTAAAACCGTAATGAGTCTGCAAAACCTATCAAAATATTGCCAACATTTTCATTTTGACGTTGCACAGCAATAACTCTATGTTGGCTGTAAATTAGTAAATTTTATGCTGACATAAAACAGACACTAAAAATTCTACTTATGCCAGTGTAACTTGCATAGATTTCTTTGTGAATACTCAATACACAATCGACTAAAAGGCAATACCAGTTCATAAGATGAAAACGGAAGAAAAAACCCCCAAGAAAATATTTGCAGACTGTATATGTGTTTTTTAATTTCATATATTTGAATACTTTTTGTATTCCACCAGATGATAGAGCTCAAATGTCAATGTTTGGGAAAGTTCACGTTTTTCTATGTGGGGCAGTATAAACGGTGTGAGAATAAATCCATAATCCTGCATGGATTCCCGCTTTTTACCTAGAAAATCATCAGCTTGCACAGAATTATTCTTCAAAAACTAGGACATTTTTGGACTTATAAGAAATAGTACACCTTACAGACTAATGGTAGTCCAGAGGGTGCTCTTTCTAACCGTGGTAGTGGGACAGCTGTACTAATTTTGTGAGTCGAGATTTTAAATTTTAATAAAATCGATTTTTGGCCCAAAAAATATATATGAAAATTCTCTAGAAGATCCGTGGCCATGGGGAAATACCTCGCTTCCAAGCTGTTATGGATTTGGAATCAGCAGCAGCTCTGATATTTTGAAAAAAAATTTTTTGGAAAAATATTTTTTTTTTGGCAACTGCCTCCTCCAGCAGTCCTCTAGCAAAAACTCGGAGAAATATTTGGAATTCATCACCTCGAACTATTTTGTCTAAACATGTTCAAAGTCTCTTGTATTATTTGTAATAAAGATTATTTGTGCTTGTCGTTTATTTTAACCCGATTTCTCAAATACAAGTCGATATTTCAAATCTGTACAGGATATACAATTTCAAGTATCAATTTTAAAGTTTTTTTTTTATTATTTTTTCCTAAAATATCCTCTCCATATCGCAGCATAAACAGAAAAATTGTCACTCTTTTTCATTAATTTATGGCCATTTTTTAAAGTTTTGTATTCCATATGTGTTCATTTCTTAAGTCTTTTGTTATTATTAATGTTTGACATGATATTCAATACAACTCAAACTCAAATGCAATAGCGAACGACATAAATAAAAAATGCCTTATTAAAAATTCTTTAATAAATACTTAACAACAGATTGATGGCAATCAAAGGATCACAATTAAAACAAACCAAAAACCAAAGCAAAGCAAACCAAACGTCTGCCTGCGATTTACTACTACCGACATACTCTCGCCTGTTATAATGAATAAAAAAAAGAGAAGCGAAATCAGTTCAATATATATGTATGTATGTATGTATATGCTACAGCAATGAAATATTTACCAGTAGAACGTGCACGTTTTACAAATTATGTTTAATTAAAAATTGTTGCCGTATGAAAAAACAAAAAATATGACACAATGTTCTGAATTCCATGAGAATAAATAAATGATTCTTTCGTTTTTTGATTTTATTCCCCATGCGCTACAATAGATGGCTGGGGTGTATTTGTTTATGGAGTGATGTTTTTGATAGTTTTAAAGGGCATTAAATGAATAAATTTTCAAGTGGGTCTATGTGGCTATAGTCCTAGTGGATATTCAGAGAACATACATACATACATAATTGGCCATTACAACCCTACGTCAGTATTACGGCCTAGCCTCTCACGCCACTCATGTTGTGTGCCTTAATTTTATACCTGAGTGGCAGGATGTACAGGTTAACGTCGACTCCGAACGACAGATTTTGAGAAACTTTTGCATGGCAGGTTTTATTAACTCTCAGAGTTTTTTGCCAGAAATCTGCTGAGAGGTAGTCGAAGAAATATTTTCATAATTTCGTTTTGATGTCTGGCCTGTGGCTCGAACCCGGGCTTTCCATCTAATAAGCGAACACACTACCTACTAGACTACGGCGACTACTATACATATATGTATATTCAGAGAACACAATATGCATTAAATCTATCTAGAAATATCTATGTCGTCATACTTCAGGAATGGCTCCTAGGCGTAGAGGTTTAAAGCTAAAGTATACTTGGTAGAAGTCGGTAATACACAGAACACCTTCCTTTAGTCTGGAACTTTCAATAGTTTCAGTAACCTCGATCATTTTTCAGTTACTTGTCTTTAGAATATACAGCTCCATTTATGTGGTGCAGAGATAAAATGGAGTTCGTCGCTCTTGCATAGCAGTGTTGAAATTATTACCTTGACCTAGCATTGGACATTTCCGACAATACTAAAGAACACTGCAATAAAAGATGAGACAGTAAGCAGCATTCAATTCCGATTCCGGTTAAATAAATGGTAACAAGTGGTTTTCAAGTGCTTGAAGATGTGGTGGTATTGCTTTCATTAATTGTTTAGATGAGATAATTTTTTACTATTACTTTACGCGATTTTAGCTCCTACAAAAAAAGCGTATTTATGGAATTCTATTCCTAGCTTGTAACAATTTCTTTTCAAGACACTATATAATGGTTTTTGGGTCCTAAGCATAATGGCAATTAATATCACACTCTGTAGGGTATATTATAAACTGCCTGAAATGCTTATATATTTTTAAACAATTTTTTTCTTCTTCTTTTTGTATTTCATCATTGACATTTTGATATAATTCATCATTGACAAAGGAAGGATATTTTTATTTTCATTTTAATTTTTCTTCTTGTTTTTTTAATGAAAAAAATTTTGTAATTTTTCTTCATGCGAAGATGTTAAATATAAAACATTTAAGGCAATCGTTAAAGTAGCCATTATTACTTTTGCATGAATGTATGTATATACATACTTACGGCTGTATATATGTATTTATATGTATCAGTATTAAATGTTTTAAGAATTGTTTATAAATTCTTTGTTCATGTTTTTATGATTTGCCAACTCCAATTGACCATATGTGGTATTATGACAATAAAGGCAGCAATTATGTTTATGCCTCTCAAGTGAAACGATTGCAAATCATTGATTGAGTTAATAATACGAAGATGGTCGGAGAAGTATTTGGCAGTTTAATCAATGGTAGTCAGTAGTAAAAGAGCTCAAATTGCAAATTTATTGTGCTTTTATTGAAAAAAGTTTTCAAGTCACTAAAGGCTAGGGTAAGGGTCCACTTTTCTGCATTAGCGTGATATTTTTTGCAGTCGTAATGGTTTTCTGTATGCACTATTTGAAGGCAAGACGCATAGTTATTTGGAGGAAGACAAAATCTGTTGGCATGCCTTCCAGTAGGACAATGGCCTACGGTATAAGAAGGATAATGACTGTAATTAGCCTCCTCACCGCATTCTACGTATCCTACTATTGCAATCAAAGTTGATTCCTTCCTTTAAAACGACCAAAAACAGGGGGATTCCTCTTTCCTCTGCACCCAACATCGCTACAACATATTGTGCTTCACCACTGGCGCCTAGACTGTGAGTATGTACAGTTGGCTTAGAATTTTCAGAACACCATTTGAAGGCAAGAACGGCAGTTATTTAAAAGAAGACAATATCCAATAGGACAGTGGCCTACAAAGAGACAATGGCGATTTGTAATAGTCTAGCGCAGCCTACCAACATTTCATGTATCCTACTATTGCAAACGGAAGTTTTGATTCCTACCTTTAAAATGACCGGAAATAGAATCCCACATCGCTCCAATGTATTGTGCTTCATCACAGGCTTTTAGATTGTAAGTACGGCTTAGAATTTTCAGCACAACCTTCGTAGTTTCTGCACATATACTTAGGGCTTGTAGTGTAGCCATCTCTTTGTTTTAATATTTATGTTGATAACAAGTGTGGTTTTTTACGGTTTCGATCGTTTTTTTTTCTTGTCTTTCGAGTACTTGGAGCCTTGATAACTTGTGTGTTTAATTAACCTTTTTTAAATTGGCCATAATTATCACAAAAACTGTATGGCAATGTATGTATGTTTGTTTCCTTATTTCTTTTATGATTTTATTGCTTTGGCTGAGCTATTGTTGCTTTACGAAAAAAAAATATATAAAAAGCAGAGACCGCGAAAAATTATGATATTTTTGATGGAAACGGAAATATTTTAACAAAAGCGCTATTAAAAGTTTTGTCTGCAGATCAGTTGCAATTTTAAATTGCTGAATAACAACATTGTAAGCGATATATTTTACTTTTTTTCCAGTTCATTTTGTTATCTTTTGTTCGGTCTCAAGAGGATATTAACGTTATAATTATATCATTAAGAAATAGTTTTAAAAGAATTTTGTAGACAAAAAAAAATTTATATTTAAAGCCTTATAATGTTTAAATCTTTAAGGCTACTCTTGTTGTCCGGTTGGCGTAAATATTAAATAAAAATTTAATTTTTCTTTCTTTGTTTTTTTAACATAATTTTTATATTTTTCGTTTTAATATTTTTTTTCTCTTTTTTTCAGTCAGTCCGACTGTCCATGCCTTTAATATTTTTTTCTTTATTGTCTGACTTTAATATTTCAGTTTTATATTTTTTTTTTTCTCAATCCTTAAATGGCCAATTTGAACATTTCTCAGATTGTTATTTTTTGATAAGACGAAATGAAAATTGAATTGCCGTCTCTAGAGGTTAATATTTTATAAATTTAATGAAATTATGAAAATAATTTCAAGACAAAAGATAAAAATATGAAATTCATAACATATTTTCATAACACTTTAGCAAATTGTTTTTTAAACACACAAAACAAACAAAAAAGAAAAGGATCCAAAAAACTTGAAATCAAAATATAAAAGAAATTATTTCGAAGCATTATTAGTGGTTTCGTAAGACAAATGGGACTTTTTTTTCTGTTGAATTATTTTCTTCTTTAATATTGTAAAATTGTACAGTGAAAAGAGATTTGAGTTTAAAAAAAACAGAGAAAATATAAACGCTTCTTTCTTAAGTCTTTCGTTCGAATAAAAAAAAAAATATATACAGACAATTTTAGTTCGGAATCAAATACAAATGCATTTGTAGGTCAGAACATTTTTAAAAACACACCAATTTGTCTTTGAAAAAGTTATATGGTTTCTTGAAAGTTTGTCTTTTTCGGTGTTTGAATCTGTATTACAAAGGTTTGTGCGCAAAAACTGTAAATACTAAACCAAGTTATATTTTTAAGCAATTGTAGGACTCAAAACACGACTGGTAAAACTGTTGAGCTTTTGGTGGAATTCCATCTATTCTAAGTCCTGTTGCAAAAAGCCAGCATATTTTGGTTTTTACTACTGTCATATGGTAACAAGCGTTAAATGAGTTGACAGATTATACATCCTTGCTCATTAGGTCTTTCATTTCTAAAAGTTTCTCTGTGTCCAGAAACCTAGATAAAAGTCAAGCTACATCCATTACTGTAAAGCTACATATCCTTCAGGAAACTAAGATCGAATTACCAGACATAATCGCTTCTCGATAGTACAGAAAATATATGAAATTCCCCTATAATTTCTCTGTCCTATCTGCATTTGTAGTCGCCGTGGTCTAGTAGGTAGTGTGTTGACTTATAAGACGAAAGGCCCGAGTTCGAATCCCAGGTCAGACATCAAAAACGAAAATATGAAAATATTTCTTCGGCGACTTCCTCTCAGCAGATTTCTGGCAAAAACTCAGAGTAAAAATTGCCATGAAAAAGCTTCTCAAAAAATCTGTCGTTCGGAGTCCACTTTAAACTGTAGGTCCCGCCACTCATGTATAAAATTAACGCACACAACATGAGTGGTGTTAAGAAGCTAGGCCGTAATCCTGACTGAATGGTTGTAATGGCCAATTATGTATGTATGTATGTATCTGCATTTCACATGCTGCTGATTTGTATAACCTTTGTCATCAAAAATGCTCTTAGATACTGGTGAGAAAAAGGCTGCTACAAAGTTGAAAGATTTTGAGATAACACCAGCCCCCACATCCAATACTATCTTGCATGTGTCTGTGAACATTGTAATACCTAAACATGTACACACAAAAAGTCGCATACTGTCGAAATTCAGTTTCCGAATGGCAAGGTTAGGAATTAATTCCTCCAGAGATGGTAGCATATGATGTTTTAAAATGCGTGTAAATTCACTGAGAAAAGCAAAAGCTCTTAAAACATCGTAAGTGGTCATTACAACCCTTCAGTCAGGATTATGATCTAGCTTCTCACACTATTTACTTTGTGTGTCTTAATTTTATACATGAATGGTGGGACCAGTCGAATCCGAACGACAGATTTTTGAAAAACTTTTTCTGGCAATTTTATTTGCTCTCAAAGTTTTTTTTATCAGAAATCTGCTTAGAGAAAGTCGGCGTAGTCTAGTAGGTAGTATTTTGGCTTATGAGACGTGAGACCACAGTTCAAACCCAGTTATTATATGACCCCTAAAATCAAGTTAGAATTTTGTGTTTAGCCTTGTGAAGAAATTTTTAAATAGATTTTAATTTAAGCCAAATTCATAATCGAACGGCTATTCAAACCAAACTGAAATCAAATCAACAATTGATTTCAAATTTAAATGCATTCTTGTTTTTTTTTTTTACAATCAGTTTCAATCATTATTACGTTTTGAAATTTATATTTCGTAGCATATGTCTTATGGTTTTTAACAAGATTAATTATGTTATTTACGATATTGGTTTTAAACAAATCATGCATGTGTCTTAAGTCTTTTGTTTATGTGACTTTTTTTGAAAATAAATAAGCATTATGTATTATACTGTAAACTGAATTGAACTGAACTGTAACTGATTTAGTTTTCAAGATAAAATAAAATAAACGAAAAAAAAACATTCAATTGTTTACCACTCAAATGTATGTATAAAGAAAAGAGTTTTTCAAAAAAAATTTGTCTGTTGTTTGTCTTTGGCTTTAATAGATTAACTGCTGTTCAATTGATTATTATTAAACAAATAAAAATTCTTTAAATAGACAATAATTTTTATAATTTTTCTTTTTCTTTATATTTTTAGTTGAAAGCTTCAAATTCTCATTTGATGGTATGATAAGTTAAGAGAGCGAGAGAGAAAGAAAAAATAACAACGTAATTAGTATTCACTAGCAATACTAGAACGATATATAAATAATACAACTATAGCACACACACAGTGTATTGAAATCAACAACAAACAAACAAACAGACACCCTCAATAAAACTAAGCAGCAGCAGTACAGGTAAGTTGTCATTGTGTAAGAATACTAGTGTAGAAATATGTATATTTTTTTTAGAACAGAAAAAAACTATAAAATTATCATTCATACATATTTCAAAATGCAAGCAACAAATCAATTTGTTGCTGATTATACGAGTATTTAATTTTATTATTTTTGCTTCGACTTCTGTTGCTCCACTGCGACCGCCATCGCCATCACCACACAAACGTTTTAAAATGACAGTAGAAAATAATGCCCTATGGTGTATTATAAATCTGTTTAAAAGTGTGAGTGTGCTGTGAACGTCATCGAAATGTTGTTTAATGATTGAAGGCACTGATAAATATCGTAAAATGTTAAAGAAAATTTTAATGAAGGCTTTTAATTTTGCAAGACACGTAATTGAAATTAAATCATTTTTGTAAGGCACATAAACAAAAACACTTTTTTTGTTTTTGTTTTTGTATAATATTTTCTATAAATAAAAGCTTTAAATATGGCAATCATTGCCTGCGACTGATTTTTATAGGCTTCTCCTCTACACTTAAGACACCTTAAATACTGTATATATGTACATACATATAGTATAGACATAGACATGCAATACATATTTATTTGGTATATTGGTCTATTAAGCACGTTATATTGTTGTTATTAAAATTGTTGATTTAAAGCTGGGGTTTGTTTCTTACGTTCATATCATAAATAGCTGATAATGAGTTGGCATTAGCAGCAATTTCTTGAAATAATTTCATGTTTTATTTTGTAAGCACTTCTTTTGCATTTGTTTTTATACTATTTAAGCATGAATAATAATTGTTTGTTTTCTACAAACAAACAGTAGCGTCCATAAGAGATAATTAAAAGAGGATTAAATTATAATTTTTTGCGAGAATTGTCGTCTAGAAGTGCTAAAGTACGACAACTAAATGAATTACTGTACTACCCTTAATATAATGTTTAATGTTTATCTATAATGTCTACCTCCCCCACCACCTTGTTGTCGTAAAGAAACTCTGAAGGCTATGCCATGTCAGCAAAGAGAACTCTCTTCTTGGTACATTTTTATACCCCAGGTGTTGTATTCTGCAACGCACTGGCACAGCATTGCATCCTCTTAACCTTCTTCTACAACTCGTTTTTCGATATTTCAACACAAAGGACTGCATGAAGAGAGATCATGCTCACAACACACAAAAAAGGAGATAGAAATAATCACGTCATTTAAATTTCCGCTTATTTTGACTGGTCCTTCCAAATAAGTCCATAATTCGTTCAATAATGCTCTCTCTTCTGTTGTGAATTGCTTAGCAAAACCTTCTTCTTTGAATCCTTTTCTATTTCGATAACGCACTAAGTTGTATAGCTCGTCGACATTATTTTGCTTCTCCAAGTAGTGAATGCCGCCATTCTAACTTCTATTATATTGAATATGCTCGAGAAAGTTGTAAAATATTAGGAGGATTACTGCATTCTATACAATGTGCCTATAGGGCTGGCATATCTACTGAGGCAACTCTTTTAAATTTATTGGGAAACTTTCAAGATTCGTCGAATATGAAGGAGGTGTTCAAATTTCATAACCCTCCACACCAAGTCATAAGTAGGTGGTCGTATGCTAACTATGATTTCCAGATTGCTGGCAGAGGTTCTCTACACACAATCTACGGAAACATACGCAGTAAAGGAGATAATAGAAGTTCGCACAACTACGGAATGCTCGCAGAACGGAGTCCTTTCACTACTAACGTGAAGCCTAAAACAACTATCTGAAGCGCATTCTTGATATACGTGTTACACTTATTCAAATTGTTTTGTTACTTCAATACATCTACTTTCAGTTGTCAAATTGTGAATGAAAATATTCTCAAGCTCCTCCCTTTACCACATAAAATGGTTCACCACGTCATATTTTATATTTTTTTGTTTTTTTTTCAATTTCAAAAAAAACTGTTACAATTTTGTGTTAATTTGTGTATAAAATGGTGCGATTTATGGCCGTTTACGGTATTAAAATGCTAAAAACGTGATTTAGACTCTAAACAATACGTTATAAATTGACAACAGAAACCGGAGAAGAAAAAACCCAAAAAAAAAGCAAAAAAGAGGGGAGACAGAAAAAAAGCATATTTAAAGAAGACTTTAAATGGCGTGTTATGACAAGAAACTGACTAGAAACAAAAGACAGACCAGACGGAGAGACAGGCAGAAAAAAACGACCAAAAAAAATGTAAATTTTGTTTTATTTTATTTAAGAAGCCTGGCTTAAACAACATATTTAAGACATTTTTGTAAAATGATCATTTCTTTATTAAAATGAAAAACGATACTAAAAAAACTTTTAAAAATTAAAAGAGAAACAAAACAACAACAAAAAAACTACAAATTAAAATTCATTTACTATAACTTGCCATAATTCATGTCAACATTTAGTTCAGCTTGTGTTGAGCTGCCGTACCGTTGCACACTTTCAGTTTAACGTTGCATGTTTATGATGAAGTTCAGTTCAGTTCAGCTTTGCTCAGCTCTGCTCTGCCTCCAATCAGGTCTCAGACTGTTTTTGATTTTAGCAGTTATTTAAACAAAATGTCAACACAAATGGTCAGACCAGACAGTCATATAAATACAGAGAATATAAATACAAATGAAAACCTAAGATAGATAGGTGGACAGACAGACAAACCAGCCAAGATAGACAGACAGACATTTATAAATACTTGGCCTCTAGGCTGCCAAATATAATTTATGCCAACTCAACACAGTAGTAACCCTGCCGTGTAGTAATTTACGCTTTGGCAACACATTCAACAACTACAATAACTAATGTTAAGGATGAGGCCTTTAACAACAACAACACCATCATCATCAAAAACTAAATAAACAACAAACCTCAAACACGTTCTTGGTCAAATATGTCACATTGGTCTCCAAAAACTACTAAAAAAGGGAAGCAAAAGTGTACAAGCAATCAAAACCTTACAACATTTTAGCAAATAACAAATATGCCACAAAACAAACACATACACACACGTATACGTCCACTTATACAATCACACCACCTTATTGGTCTTATATTGTGTACCTATAAAAAGCAGCAAGCATCTCCTCAACTGCAAGTATTTATTGAAAAGGAAGAAGTGTTCAACTTTAACACAGCGGGTGTGCATGAATTATTAACGACAACTTACAAACAAAATTATATTGCCAGGGTATTAAAAAAACAACAACAACGAAAACAACAATAAAAACTCATCATAAGAAACCACAAAATGATGATGAAGTACTTATTCGTATATAGATGCAGTGGGGCCAGAGATTCTTGTCACTTAAACGGTGCAAAAACAAAAAAAAACTCAAACTGAACTCTTCTTCTGTTTTTTCTTCTACAATCCTGGCAATAAAAAGGCATGAAAATGTTATGGAAATGTACTCTACAAGTGGTGTTTTAAAGCAGCAAATTATATTGCCATTGTGTGTCAATTTTTAAACATCCATACTCACGTCTGAAAAGATAATTCCCACTTTATATGGTGCTCAATAAAAGCTACCTTATAAAATAGCTGAAAAAGACAAGAAGAATCATCGTTGTTGTAGCATTTCGACCACAAGTTTTGCTTATTTTGAGGTAATGAAAGGGTCTTTAATCTAAGTAGGCTTGAAAGAATATTCTGTGAAGAGTTGAAGGAACTGTCTTTGGCAGAGGCTGACTGCTCTCTAGTACGTACGAACTGCTTGACTCGTGTAAATAACTGTGGCTAGAGAATACAAATATTCGTATGAAACTTTCCTTGAAACCTATGACAATATGGTATTCGTCGTGTGGTCTATACTTCAAGTCCCCATAGTATGGAACTGATGGCTTATATCGGACTATACTAGTTTCTAGAGTGTTGAAATTGTTGTGCCTTAATGGCGTTCAATTCTATGGTGAAACCATTTTCGACCTCAAATTCTTCGGGAGGGTATGTAATGACAACATGTATGGATTGAGTGTGCCGTTTCTTACTGGCTCTGTTGGCCATAGCTGGCGTCTGCGTTGCTTACATATGGTGGAGGGAGTGCAAATATTCGGCAACAGTCATCTATCTGTTGTCAGTCATGAATATCGGCGATTTCTCAGTGATTTCCTTATATCAATTCCAGCCCAGTAAGGATACTTAGTTCATAATTTCTGAGGTTTTACTAGGCACAGCGATTTCTTAAGCCTCTTCTAGGCCTTGGGTTTGCTGAGCCGATGTCGATAAAAATAGAAATAATTGTCTTCGATTTTACGGGTCCCTCTCCTATAGAAAGAGATGTCAGTACATTCTTCCTCTCCGTTCTTCAACAGAAGTTTTTTTTATTCATGTCCTTGTGGTCTATCTTTTAGAGGCGAGATTCTCTTCGTAATAAAAATTTCAAAGTATGCTGAACATTTAACACACTTCTTAGTCGACTTGACCGTTTACGTTCACTTCTTCACTTATAATTTTATTTCCTTATTTAAACACTTGTATTCATAAGAACTGTTCACGGCAAAACTCTCACACAATCGTCCTCCACATAATCATCAGCATTATTATCACTGTGGTTGTCGTCTTCGTCATCGTCGTCATCTGCACTGTGTGATCATCAGTTTGCTATTGAATGGAACGTACAGGGTATACAGGGTATACGAACGTACTTACCAGGTGTATGAATGGCACTTGTTCTTGTACTTGTTGTTTAGAATATATATACACACACTACAAGGCAAAATAAAAACAAAAAGAAAAGTTCATCATATTTTTATTCTTTGATTGCAATATGCATTGAATGCTTCTTTTTTTTATATTATTTGTTGTTGTTGTTCTGTTGCTGGCAATATTAAAAGCAGCAAGTCATACTTAAACATGACGGTTGTTTAAGTATTTGTCAACTTTTTAGATCACATTCATTTAGTTTTATGCCTTGGCAAGGCAAAAGGAGCAGAAAAAAATTTGAAAAAAATAATGAAAGAAATCATAACGTGTTGTTGTCTGAACTGCAAGATAGATGGCGATGGATGTAGTGGTGGTGGTGGTGGCTGGTTGGTGATGGTTGTGTGGTGTTGCATGAGTGTTTTTTCGGTTGTGGGTTTTGGTGTTGCTTTATGCTGCTTCAGTTGATAGTTGTGTTGTTGACAATGATCATGATAATAACATGATAAATGGCATTCTCTGGTTGTGTCAGACATTTATGGTTTGCCAATAATTGTTTTTATTGTTTTTACTTTTTTTTGTTCTTGTTCTTGTTGTTTTTGTTTTAGTTTTTGGTCCCGGTAATATTAGATTTTATGCTATGGTTTTTATTGATAAAAATGTTTAAGATTGTTGAAGTCACCACCAATAAGAACAACCACAAAAAAATAAAAAGAATCCTCATAACTAAAGAGAACTCTTCCTTGGAGTGTATTAAATAAAATCAAAAGACTTATGAAACGAACTTGATTTTGTTTTTATATTTTTTCAACTGTTGCTTTGCTTTGCCTGGCTATGCAATGCTATTAAAAACTAGCATAAGTAGTACGATGTTTATTATTATTATTTCTATGTATAGAAAGAGAGAGAGAGAGAGGAGAGAGATGATAATAGAAATTAAGTTAATTAAATTAATAATTTTCGTTATTTCACTGTGATTGCTTTTTATTGCTGTGCTGCTAATGCCGAAGTATTGTGGATAAAAATTGGTTGAAATTATCATTGCGAATAATCGCAAATAATTGTCGCGATAAAAGTAAAACTATAACAATTAATTGTTCCCCCCATTCATTATCAATATTTTAAGAAAATGTTTAAAAAATTACGGGGCTATCAGGAAATCATACCCTGCCAAATATACAGATCACAGACCACACAAAGCTTTTGAAGTCAGAAAAATAAACGTTTTAATCTGTCAATCAGTTGTGCTTTAAATTAAGATTTGCTTCATAATTTTACGAAAGAGGCTCGAACCACGTTATGTGAGACTGTATCAACAGTAGAGCCTAATCGCAGCAGAATTCTTTATTTAACTTCTGATTGTACTTTACAAATAAAAAGCGTGGAAAAGTCTTCATTTGGTCAAGCAGATTGAGCTTACCCAGATACTATTCTCGATACTATTCTAAACTTAACTCGGTGGCAGTGAGGTTGGCGCTCGAATAGACTGGCGATTGAAGAATATTGTTAAGCTCAAGCGCTAGGCTACTGATAAATTCCTATTTGTAGTAGGACATTAAAAAGTTTAACGACAATGTCTTCAATGCCCTTTTAATTCAATAAACTCCTTTTTTACATTGTCCTTATAAGATGTACAATATGAAGCTATTCGTCTATAGTCGCCAGCCAAATTGAAAGTGATTTAAATTCCAATGTAAGGTGTATAAAATTTTGTCTCGGATGTAAACATGATCTGTTAATTTAATTGCATTTAAAGTTGCCTCTTTTTACAACTATCTTCAAAATGAAAGTTTGTTGCTTAAGTCTTTTGTTTGCTATCAAGGAAAAGCTAATGCGTTTGATTTGTTTCCTTAAGAATGTTTTTCTTATTTCCAATCATTTTTCCAATTGTTTTTAAAGCCCTTTTAAACCCCCGCCCCTCCACAGCAAAATCTATATTTAATCCTTTGCACACAGTAGCCTCACCTCATGTTGTAACAATTACACAAACTACACAACTACTGAACGAACAGCAACAACAGCTTGTTTTCATTTCATTTATTCAATTGTTATTGGCAGCAATTTAAACAAGACAAACGAAACCAAACCAAATGATAAAAAATAAAATGAAAACAATTTCTTCTATGTATATTGTATTATGTGAGTCACACTCACTCTGTTTTTTATATGGTTTTGTAATTTTTTTCTTATTGAATGCCAGGGTAACGCACGACCTTTAAAGATCATGTACAGAAATTCGAGCACTGCATGTTAAACTACTTAACACAGGACCAATGCGAGACAAACATGACAAAAAAGAAAAAGAATAAGAAGAAGAAAAAAACAAACGCAGGAACAATATCTTAAAAAATCAATGGGGTCTTCTACTCTTCCCTTTTGCCAAAAGGCCAATTCTAAAGCATATGAATTCCAACGCAAAACGAAAATACTTTGGTGGTGGCACCTAAAATCTTAAACAAACAAATCTTTTTACGAAAGTGGAGATTCATTGAGAAAAAAAAAAACGAAAAAGTAAATCAATGATGTTGCACAAAATGTGTCGCTTAGTTTAGTTTTTTTCTTTTTTTTTGTGTTGCCATGTTCTGGTTGTTCGTTTTTATAAATTGTTGCTGATGTTTTGCTGGGCATTTAAAACACAATAAATAATGGGCCCCAACCATATAAAATGAAATGAAATTGAACAAAAAAAAAAAAAATAACCAGAGACAAAACATTGCAGCAGGATATCAATTTACACTTGAACATAAATCGATTGTTTTGATAATCGTGTGTGATTTTTTAAAGTTCTGTCTTGGTTTGGTTTTTTTTTCTTTAATTTTATATCCAAAGTCACCATAAGGTGTAGGGTATACGTTAGTGGCGGAGGTGTTGATCTTACTCCCAAGAAATAGAATTGCAGGTCCCTGTTTAATTCTAAAGATCAACATAAAATCCCTATCAAATGGAGGCGGCTGGAGATGCTTACGATCAGTTATGCGTACCTAAAGAAGCACTTTTTCATCTGATGTCCAAATGCGGAGCTACCTTTTGAAAGTATCATCTGAATCCCAGCTTATATTCTTGTGGTCTGCACAGTATTTCACTGAGTACTTCTGGACCTGATTCGTCAAGTTATGTTGCCTAAATTGCAATTAAAAATATCAATTGCTGTGTCAGTAAAAGGAAAAAAACGAAAACATCTCCATCTAGAAGATATTGCTTTAGAACTAATAACTTAAAAACCACGGTTGCTTAGTGATTTAGTTCTCTGTCTCCTATATGGAGCAATGAGTTTCCTTTTTCATCTTGTCTGAGATTCGTTAATCAAGTTCTTATCAGCTAATCAGTTGACTGATTTATCATACAAGATCGTAGGACAGAAACTCATATACAATTTCTTTTTGTTCCGAAATTTCCTTCAAAAATCCCCGGGGTTCATGGAGATCCTGCATGAGGCCTGGCTAGCCAAGTAAATTAAAAGATTTAATTTTATTGATCCTTACTGCTACAAATTTTTCCTTTTACTTCAGTGGAAGGTTCGGATGGTAGTCTACAGCAAATAATGGCTTAAGTGCACTGTAAGAAAGTACACTGGTGAATAGAACAGCAGACAACATGCGCACTCTGTCTGTCTATCTGCAGCTACATTCTTGCATATACACCGTCCACTACACGTGATCAGTCTAAAGCAAAACCAGGACAGAACCAGTATATAAGCCAGATTGTCTAAGCCTCCAAATCTTGATATCTGCCAGTTTAGCGGTGCAAAGGCTATCACAAATGGTTTCAAAACAGCTTTTCACGCAACGTTCTGTTGCGACAAATTCACCGAAGAGTGTCCTGTACTAGAGAACAGCCTAACGAGTGCCCAAGGGTATGTTAGCTAGAAGAGTTTTACGAAAGTTCCTCATAATCGTGAGCGAATATACGTACAATGGGTCAATTCGACCTCCGGTACTGTACTAGTCTTAATTCCTCTAACCTAGAGTACTATAGCTACAGAGACTACAAAATATTGTCAGCTGTTCGGGAAATACGATAATCGTAGCGAACACAACGTTTGAGCATAGCATTATAGACGGTCTTCTGACATAATAATTGAAAATTTAAAACGATCTATTCATTCAATAATTATACAAAAGAAGTGTGGCTCCGAATATTTCTATAAATTTAGAAACTTATGACTGATAGGCTGCTGACTGATGATGCTCCACTCTAAGCAGAATATTTTTTTAAGAAATCCGTGAATGTGTGCCGTAATATTTAAACAAACACATGAACCATGTATACGATGCAAATTTAATATCCAAATATACTGGACGCTCCACCTCCTATTTTCAGTACAATGCAATGTCTAGTAACCACAAAATTAAAAAAAAAAAAACAACAATGCTATACCGCTAAAATTCAAAAGACTTAAGAAACATACTTTATTTAATTTTTTTTAAAGGTATTTTAATTATTTATTAAATTTCCTATAAAATATCTAAACAAACAATCTCACTTCTATTGGTACTAAGCATAAAAGAAAAAAATATTTCTTACAACCACTTTTGGGCATTTCCCAGCATATAATGTGAACTCCCACCATAATTTTCACTATTTTTATGGCTTGGAAGGAAAAAAAAGAAGAAGAAGAAGACTAGAAAAAAAAACGAGCCATAGAAAACATATTTTTTAATCGATTTATGTCGCTCAGCATGATTTATTATCGAACAGAGATCAAGTGTATACGAAAATCACATAAACACTCAACTTTATAACCATTTACGCTTGCATATACGATATATTGTATCGTATATTAAGTCTACAAACAATATAGAACATGCAATCCGACCATCATATAATAGAGAGAGTGAAAGAGAGGGAGAGGGAGGCAAAAACAGCTAAAAAACACCGAAAACAATTTATGACATCGTATGTTTTATATGCTTGTACGGGGGAAAAGTTTTTTCAAAGTTTAAAAAGTTATTTTGTTAAGCAATGTGTCGATGAGTTCTCTATGCGAGTAGTAGGAAAAAACAAAACGAAAAAAAACTTATATTGTATATGAGCCTAAACATTATTAAGGCCAAAAGGCCGACACAATATTCTTTAACGTTAGCACAAGTGTAGACAAATAGTACGAAGCTCTTATAAGCCATGACTGAAACGGTGTTCATAATAGTTTCATTTGCTAAGCTAGTGGAAACATTGTTGTTTTACTGATGGTCCAACTTTATAAATTTTTACAAAAGTTGTGTCTGACGTTGTTGTTGTTGTTTTTATTTGCACTATAAACTATTGAACTTTCTTTTGGTAAAACAAGAAGAGAAAACAGAAATGAAATATTTTGGACATTCATATTGTTTAGACAGGCAGAAGATCAATAAATTGCATGAAAGCTTATTAAAAGAAAGAATATTTAATTAAACCCTTAAGGGCCAGGTGAAGATATTTGTATTAAGTAATGGGTTTCTTCTTCATTTAGAACAATAAATTGAAAGAATTTTTCGGCAAGTTCCTCTGGGACTATATTTTCCCCTTAAGTTGTGCAAGAGAGATTTTATTTTTTACAATCCTTCTGTTTAAAGGGTTAATGATTATAATAAAATATCCATCCATATTTATACAGTAACATTTCTAATAAAAGTCAATTAATCTCTCCTTTGTGGGTGTAAGAAAAAATCTGCTTTTCTTTGCAAAAATTTTAATTAAAATTTTATTGCAAAATAAATCTCTCAAATACCGCATTTACTACATTGAAATTTATGAGCTATACGATAGTTATATGTATATATTTGTATGTAATTACACGTTTTGAAGGTACTTCACTTTAACATTTTTGTGACGCTGCATAGAAATACAATTACAATAATTTTAATATAAAAGAAACACCCGCTACCACTTAAACTCTTGACATGAATTGGCATTTTTGTTTTTCCTTTGGCCGCTATTTAAAACGTAAACGAAAATGAAAACATGTTTATTTATAATAGAGACGTCATAATAAAACCCAAGACATTTTTGTAATTATTTAACAAATTAAATAGAAAACTAAATTGATTCTTTCGATTAAACAAAAGCCATAAAAAAAACTTGAAAGCAAAGAAAAAAAACTGAAATTCTTCACACTTTTCTATACAACGCTTGAAAAAAGCTGATTCATGCCTTAAAAGATCTGGTGGTGCTGGTATCCAGTATTTATTATATTAGATATGCGCCATTTAAGTCAAATGATCATTAAAGATCAAAGGCCGGCATCAAAAAACGAAAAAACGAGTACTATTTTGCTTATCTTTGATTTTGAGATGATTTACTCAATAGCCGTTTATTGGAGTGCGTTACAAATTGTAACCTCAAAACAACACGTTACACGTTACGTTAAATGTTGTTTGATGGTATTTTTGTTTGTATTTTTTTTTTTTTTTGTTCAACTAACCAATGACTCTCACTCACCTGGTTGTTTTCATACAATAATATCTCTATTATAGCTTAACAGTTCATTTAAAACTGACAAATTGAAATGTTACTTTGCTTTATTATTAAAAGCCTATGATTTTGTTTGTGATATAAACAAGACATCTATAGAAAATGGGATTTTCTTTCTTTTCAAGAAAAGTAAATGACTACCAGAATTTGTTTGTTCATTTATTTGTTGTTGCTGCGGCTGCTGCTTAAGTGTTCCCTTCTTTAACTGGCATTTAATGTTGAGTTGTGTTTACCTTTAGAAGTGTTAAATGTCAGTTTTTGGAGTAGAAATTATTGTGTTGTGATGATTACAGAAATTGAAAAAAAAAATCACATTAAAAATCTTCCAAAACAAAACTAAAGACTTAAGACACAAACTTATTTTTTTTAGAAATTTTTTTACTTCTGTTTTCTTATACAAGAAAAATAGAACAATTACATTTTTTACATTGTTTTTAAATACCTAACAAGGCATAATAAAAGCATTTATTTGACAGTAGAAAGGATGATCAAATTTGCTTTTGTTTCACTTGTTTTCTGTTCATTCAACTGATGTTTACCTTTTAATCTTGGGTCACTAAGTGCTTTAACAACCGCACAAAAGAGTTTTAAACACAAACCTTAACCTTCTGTAAATTTCAACACCACCTTCATATTAAAACAAAAGACTTAAGGCAGAAACCTGAACAATTTTCTTGTAATATTTGATGTTGTTTTCCAACTATATTATCAGCAACCTACTGGTGCAGAGATTGTAGAGAATAATTGAATACTAACTCACTTAATTGGTTATAAGAAGCTCTTAGTCAGGCTTACCACCTAGATTTTCACACCACCCATATTGTGTATTACTTGTTAATTTTATACAGCTTAAAGTCAACTCCGGACGATTGTTTTTTGTGAGACTTTTCATGGCAATTTTTGCAACAAGATTGCTAAAAAGTTTGTTTCTTAAGTCTTTTGATTTATTATAACGAACTTCAGTGGTCAATCTCATCTTGCTTACGCGTACTATTAAACAATAACATTTAATGGTAACAATTACAAGTTTTGGTGATTTACCACGTCTAATTTTCTAAAACAAAATCATCACATCTGGCATCATTGGTGTGATAGTGCATAAATTATGGAATATGTTAACCAGTGCTAACTAACCAAGAGAAATAAAATAAAATTCGAATTTGATTTAATAATTTATGAAGAAAAATAGTGTTTTTGTTTGCAACAGAATTTTAAATAATTTGTCAACTTCAATTAATTTGTGGTTGCAAATCTGTTTATTTGAAAAAAGAAACGAGTGGCATTTCACAAGACTTGCTCAACTATGCTAAACACTTCAAACTCTGCAATCAAACTGTCTTTATCAAATGCATTCAATTGCTTTTATTTTTTATTATTTTCTTTCCATCTGTATTTCATGCCACACGATTGTGAGGACTAAGTAAAGAAACAAAAAACAAAACGCCATACTTTACACGAAAATTGCAAATTCATTGTGGCATGCTAAATTAGAGGCTATAAATCAATTTCAAAAACAGAAATCAAAGTGAACATTTCTTAGGCAGCTTGACATAAAAATGGCAGATAAATTGTGTTAAAAATTTTAAAAATTTAAACATCAAACCGTAGTCAAGTGATTTGATCTGAAAAGAAAAGAAAACTACACCAAGTAAGCTAGAAAAAAAAAGCATGGAATTTTTAAAGAAATTTCTTTAAAGTAGACGAAGAAAAAAACGTTGTTGATAATTTGCTATACATGTTGCCACCTGTTCAAAATGTCATAATAAGAGGATAACAAAAAAAAAAAAAACGAAGAACAACATTTAGTTTCACATAAATTATAACAACAATTTAACCATTTGATATTAAATTGTTTACTTTTTTATATGGTTTGCCATTAAATGTAATTGTTTTACAGTCAAAGAGAGAGAACAAGACATTGGCAAAAAAAAAAAAAAATTAAAAGAAGAGTAACACACTGAAATACATGTACAAATTGCTTAGAAAATTTATTATCGCCATGAAATAATTTTTATACTCTATGGTTCCACATTCCAAATGGTATAGCAAGAGCAAAAAAAAATAACACCGAACAAGTAGACGTTTTTTTATAGTCACTGCTTACTTACTAAGGCGGTTAGTTGTGAATTACACTTGATCCAAGGCAAACGTATAAACGTTGCATAAGCATTAGAGTGATAAGAGCTCGCTGCCTAAGACGATTGGATTAGTTTAGGTTAAATTGATAGCCACCCCAACGTGTATTTCAACCAAGCAGGACCTATTCTATAGACAAAGTCTTGACAAATTTCTGTATTTATCGTCTCAATATCAGCTCTTAGACAACAGGCCTGTTAGTGGGCTCTAATTGAAGCATTAAATACGTACATATGTATGTATGTATATGGAGCAGATATTTAATCAGTAATGTGTGTACCAAACTCGATCCAATATCTATGGTTTAATCATACGCTTCTGTCTTAAGTCTTTTATATTACTCAGCCGTTTTACTTAGTCTAAGTGTATTGATTGTAGAATTTTTATACGTTTTTTACTTGTGACGTTTGAAAACTATTACACACTTTGTGTGTCATTTAGTTTAGTAATGTCGTTGTTAATTCTCTTTTCCTTTACATGACTCACTTTAGTATTTTTTGTTTTATTTTCACCCATTTTTTTTTCTCTCTTACATTTATTTCTGTGTAGTTATGTTGTATTTCTCTGTGTGAGTGTGTGTATGTTGTTTTTTCAAAACTTCTTCTACTACTCAAAGCGCTGACAGTTTGTCTTTCATTTTAAAAATGTTTTCAACAATTCAATATGTCACTTGTTTCGTTGTTTTGCTATAATGCCAACAATTCTTCAATTTCTTCCTGTATTTGTTAAAAAAAATATATAAAAAAAATTATAAAACAATAAAAAAAAACTAACAACAACAATAATAAGAAAACAAGGCAAAAAAAAACAAAAAAGTATTAACATTTGTTGTTCAATTGGAAATTGATGCGCAATTTGCAACAATTGTTATTGACAGGTAGTCAACAAATTTTATAACAACAACAGCAACAAATATTGTTTTGTATCTTTCTCTATTTAATTTCACAACTATTTAAACTCTTATTTTTTTATAGTTTTTCTAAAAACTTTTTTATTTTATATCGCATTACTATCGTGATATTAATATGAGAGCATCTTTGTCTGTCTGGAAAAAAAAAAAACATCAAGTGAATGTGACAAATTGGCAGGTTTTTGTAATTTATAGAGTATTTCAATGAAGTCTCGATGAATGTACGAGTATTGTTAAATGGAATAGAGTTTTGAAAGTAATTAAAAATTAAATAAATTATTTGATTCGCCAGTAAATGATTACTCATCGTCGAGACATTATTTATTGGCAAATTTTAATAATGCACCGCTGCAAAGCTAAGGTATAGTTGTGGCTTGGGCTTGGTATCGCAAGTCATCAGACTTTTTTTTAACATAAATATTCAAAAATGGAATTTAAGATCAAAACAACAAAACAAAAATTGTATGTATTTGCTGTACTTGCACTTAAATTTCAAGTATGTGTCCTAAGTCTTTAGTTTTTCAACTAGTAATGGAATTAAAACCCTTTTTTTAAATACAAATTCAATCATTTTTTTCCATCAGGGCATATATCGTCTACATATAGAAATTTCTATTGTTCCTATTACAGGATCGCAAAGTTCCAAGGAATGCATTTCACTCCTACTTATATGATGCTACAATGTTCGGCTCGTTCCACATTTTCTTAATTTTTTCGTATCCATATGTTGTTGTTGAAATTACACCTGACTTATTTGCACCCTTTCCTGCGGCTTTGTAGCGAATTTCAGGTTCTGGTAATGTTGACCAGTCATCTTCGCATTATATGCTTCATTCAGTGCTGTAAGCGTTATGATTTGATATGGTGTTTAATCTCCCAGTAGCATTGCCAGGCGATATGCTTCTCTCCAGAACAGGCTATTCGAAGTCGTCTTGAACTATTCTTGAGCATGAAAATAAACAGCTCTTTAGAGGTAGAATCCTTATTGTACTACGAATTGTCCAAAATTCCTAATATTTACGTCCTACAGCCAATAGTAATGAACGGTTTAAATCAAGAAACCATGTGTTTGCTTGTCTATATGCCATTAACTAGAGCCTTTTCTCCCTTAATAAAATTGCTTGAATCAATTATTTATCGGCTATTAAATCAATCTATTTCGCTGAACACATCCATTTCCTATTTCATTACACTTTCCTTTTAGAATTTACAATTCCACTAATTCTATGCAGTAATAAAACACAATTTGTTTTAATTACTTTGACAATTTGCTGACAAAACAAGCGCCAATTCAATCAGCCAGCAAATTACAATTCAAAGCTTGTTTAACACTTTTTTTCGTTTTTCAGTTTAAAAACTGAACACAACGACTTACAAATGGAATTATACGATATTACTGGGGAGGCTAGAAAAATAAATTTAATTATAGAATGAACGAATAACAACAACAACAAAAAATTATTTTATTTAATTTAATTTATGCAAGAGCCAGTTAAATGAACAAAAGTTTATAAAGAGCAGCAGAGCAACATCAACATCAACAGCACCCTCTATGGCTGCTTTAGCTAATAACAGATCGTTTGTACAGCGATAAGCACTGTTAGTAAACATGTGTGCATAATCCTCAAACGATCACTAAAATTATGAAAATTATTACTTCAAAGTATACTTTTAGGCAGAGAAATTAAATACGATCGCTGTTTAAGATCGGTAGAAAAACATAAAAATAAACCAACAACAATACAAAAATGCGCACACCAATACGCATAACTAAATGAATTCAATGGGGGGAAGTTAACATATGATATTATAGCATCTAACATAACAAGTAAAGATTAACAGAGGCTTAACAGAGTAAGATAAAAAAAGATTTTAAAAATTTAAACGAAAAAACCAATAATTTTGAGGAAGTTTTTAAACAAAAAAAAATTTTTTTTCCTTTCGAGGAAAGATTTATATCACTCGCGTAGCGCTTGAGGTTGCTTGCATTATGATTATCTTGTTTAGTGTTGTCATCATTGGCATCTTTATCAGCAAGTGTGGAGAAGTTTGATTAATCTGTTGTGTTGTTAAGCAAACGACGAAAATAAAAATGCTTTAGTTTTCGATGTTTCGTGGCAATTTTAAAAAATCGTGCCTTATGGCCTAAGGCACAAGTAAATAATTTGAGTTGTCAATATTTCTTTTTTTTTATTAAAAAAGGAGATAAAAAACGATACTGGGTACCCTATAGCACTATCACTTCATATATCACATGAGATTGGGTCATAAAAACGAATCTATTATTGTGGCTTATATGAGGCGGTCTTTCTTACCTCTTCCGAGTTAAAGTTTCCACTGAAGTCATATAAGTGGATGCTTAGTCTACGAGCATATCTCCCTATTAGAACGTGTATTGAAAGGATAGAAGCCACACAACATAGCCCAGACTGGTGGAGATAATGGGATCTTTCGCCCTGCCCAGGTTAAGATTCGCTCAACTAAACAAGACCCGATCGGCATCCTAAGATAAGTGGCATTAGAGCAATACATGCTCACCTCAAAACTTAAAAACTGTACCGCTTTCTACAAGTCTCTAGAACCAAACCACAAACTTGCCTCTCTTTAAACTTCTTAAACAAATTTTCTTTTCCCCGTCAATTTAGTCTCCAGCACAAGACACTTATATTTGATTGGCTTGTTATGATAGTGGGTGTAAATTGCACTACAATTTCTGTATTGCAGCCACAATTTTCTTCAACATCATCATTATTATTGTAGAGATCTTAAGTATTTTGACTTAATTTTGTCAGTTGGTTGATTCTATATACATACAACGTTAACTATAAGATGTTGGTTGCATTAAGAGTGTGGGGGTAGTAATTTAATGGCAAACAAAAAAGTGCGGTTGTTTGTTAAGGAGTGCATAAAATTAGGCTAAAAACTTGTAGAAGACAGACTAAATAAAGCAATAAAATATGACAGGCTTAACGGTAATGGCAGGTAATTTCATTTAACAAGCGTGAGAAATTTACAAAGGAAAAGAGAGCAAACACAAAGCACGAGAAGCTTAGGTGCATATCGAGTTTGTTTCTTAAGTCTTTTGTTAC
This sequence comes from Sarcophaga rosellei, assembly GCA_930367235.1. Taxonomy (NCBI): domain Eukaryota; kingdom Metazoa; phylum Arthropoda; class Insecta; order Diptera; family Sarcophagidae; genus Sarcophaga; species Sarcophaga rosellei. The sequence goes on along the minus strand of OV884020.1, from coordinate 3,155,332 downwards.
AAGCATAGAATTCCTTTTTAAATTGAAGAGTTTTAAATATTCTTAGTCTTCTGCTTAATAATAGTTTAATACCTTTTAAAAATGAATCTTTTGTGTTGATTGTCTTGAAATTACTTTTTTTGCCTTTGCCAAGTTTATTTCCTAAGTCTTTAGTTTTATAGGAGAAATATTTTTTTTTATTTTTTAATTGAATTTTTACCTTCTTTTTTTGCCCAAATATTATTTGAAATATTTAGAAATTCCTTCGCTTATACCGTTACGTTAGTTTAACTGGTGCGTTTTACTCTTCTTCAATTCGATTATCACCTGCAGCAATAGTCAGAGAAATTATGTGGCTGCCAGCTAAAAAGCCAACCAAGAAACGCCTGTTACTGATATGCGTTAACTTTACTGGTATTCTTAGCAGCACTTGAGTGCCAATACCAAAAAATAATTACAACAATAAAACAAAAGAATACATTTTTCTTACGGTTTAGAAACCCCCAAAATTCTTCTGTGTTTTAAAAAGTAAAGTAAACCAAAGGCGAATTTGTTTGGCGGTATATGAAGCAATAAAATATTAGCAGGTTGCTAGATTTCCACGGGACTTTTGCAATCTGTCTCTCTCATTAAATGTAGTAGATGGTGAAAGAGTAACAACTCACGTTGATAATTAATGTATCGTCCCAGAGTTTAAGTAGAACCAGTCAGTTAGGTTAGGTCGGAGTGGTAGCTCTGATATCACAAAGCTCACTTGAGCACGCGTAGCGGCTCGTTGTGATGCCACGGGTCAGTATTTGACCAAAATTCTCTCTCGAGGCCAAAATGTAGATTCTGTGATGATGAGAATGGAGCCTATGAGACATTAATATACCCCAGACTGAAGCATCTGGCTATATATCAGATGCTGGGTAGGATATTGTCCTTGCTGACGCTAAGCACCATCCCGAAGATTGTCCGGACCATATGTAGGTCTCAAGTGAAGATCTTACTCCATAAAGCTTAAGGGCAATAAATAGGGACAAAAGTTTATGACTGTAGTACACAGAAGACACTGATACTGACTCCAGGCCCTAAAATTCACATCTGCTTTACATAGGCCCATAAAAAGTATTCAATTCCAAGTTGGTTTTTGAATTGATACATTATTCCTCTATGGGGCAACGATTATTATTTAAATCTGTTTTCAGTAGCTTTGCACGTTGTCCCTCATCTAAAGAAAAGTCTACACTTCCCTTTAAATATAGAAGTTACAAATTTTGCTCAATAAATAGGCCCCCTCTATCAATAATATTTGACCACTTCAATTACTGGCTTATTAAAAGCAAAACTTAATATGCTTCCCTCAAAGAGCAGTTCAGCTAATAAAAATTACAACAACTAACGTTGTTTTTCACTATAATATTATATAAATAACAACAACAACAAATATCTGCAGTTTTATTTTCTAATCATGACTCTAGCTATTGATGACGTTGTTGTTGTTGCTGTTGTTATTGTTGTTGTATATAAAGTATTATTAAATTTGAACTGTGTGTAACCGCCATAATGGGTCGGTCACATAGGCAGAAGAGAAAAAATCTCCAAAAAAAAAAAAATTGCATGTGAGTTGCATTGCCCAATGTGGCAACAAATATAATAATAATAACAACAACAGCAACAGCAACAATAACAACCTGCACTATATGACATGATAGTAAAAGAAAATCGAAAACAAAAAACAAAAACTTTACAAAGTACGTGGCTTTATTAGAGATGCACATAAGAGATGCATTGCCTTGCCAAATGTGTGTGTGTATGTATGTATTTGAATTTTCTAAGGTAAGGTGTACACAACACCAATGATCTGTATAGTGTTGTGGCGTGGCAAGGTATGGTTTTACTTTGGCATGGCTTGGTATGGTTTTTATTAATTTTTCTTTTTTTTTTGTATGCGCAATCCAAAAAAAATGCAGATGAAGATGAGACCCGTAAGAAAACTTTTATACATACACCTGCAACATACAACCAAAAAGACCGTTAGCTTTTGTGACTAAACAATCAATTGATCGCCCAAGACTTATATTTCGTTTTATGCATTCTGGCTGCTGCTGCATGTTATTGTCCACTGTTTTGTTGTTGTTGTTGTTGCTTTTGGTTATTTTTTTTGGCGGGACAGATCTATAGCCACAAGTCAAGAAAACATTTCATGTGCCTAAAAAGTGTGAGAGAGACAGAGAGAGAAGCGATGGGAAAACCTGTAACAAGAAGGTGGCTTCTTCATCATCATCATCATCGTCTAGAGGTTGATGATGATAATGTTAATCGTGGTTTCATGCACACTGTTATGTTTGTTGTTATTTTTATCATTATTATTATTATTATTGTCATTATTGTTGCTGTTTTTGCATTTGTTGTTAAGCAATACGCATTCACGACCTTTGTGCTTCTTATGGTTAAATTTATTACACTCTACAGCATTAAAGCTTATTGAAGAGTACATTTGGTTTGTGATCACTTTTGGTAACATCAGAAGTTGTTGGACTAGGCTGTGTAAGTTCGTACACAGCATTCTTTAACAAATTTTTGGTAATCTTTAAGTGCAGCGTCTTACTATCTCATTTAATATCCAATTTTCCATAGCTCTGGTACATAAATCGGACTGAATTCGGCCGATGGCAGCAACCCAATGGTGCGTCTTGCTAGTTTGACATTGAGTAACAGAGATAAATTGCTTTACAAGAAAGCTTACTAACACTAAAGGATTTCAGTTTCTTCAGCTTATCATCTAATTTTTGATGGGTCATCAAAGAAGTGTGTTCTAACATTGCCATAAAGGAACTCAACACCATTTCTATTGGCCAATTTTGCTCTCAGTTCCAAAGCAACCAAATATTTCATATTTTGCGTGCCTCAAATCCAGGCCTTTGCTTATAACTTTGTTTCACCTCGCATTAGTATATACTGCTGCTGACATACAATAAATTGATACTCAAGTGTAAGGCTCTTCCATCGTCTTTATTGTCCTTCGAAGCCACTCTGATTTGTTTTTCCGAAATCATTTTCTTTTTCCATGAATACAATTTTGGGTTGATTTCTACGTTTATTTTTTTTTATAAAGTTTCTTGCCAATATTGAATTGAACTCGTCGCTTGTAGTCGTTTTGGTAAGGTGGTCATTTATTTAACAAAAAAAAAACCGAAAAAAAAGACTTTGAAATAAAGAAAATTCGTACGTTACACAAACAAAATATTCATACACCTGCTAGTAACTATACATATATTGGGAGTATAAGAGTATATGTTTGTACACACATTTTTATGTACTCGTATTGCTTGCTAGTGATGTCAATATCGTGCTGTTAAAAATTGTTGTGATCATCATCAACGTAATGAGGAGAGAAAATTTTTATTAACAACATGTTTTTTGTTTTTGTTTTTGTTTTATTTTCAGACAGAATAAAAACCAAAAATAACAACATACACACACTTAATTTGCTTATAACATTGGTTGGTTGGCTAGCTAGCTGACTGGCAAACAACAGCAAATAAGGAAAAAATGGCATGTAAAACTCAATTCAGTACACTGTAAACGTAATTTGGCATATTGTACATACGACCCAAATACCCAGAGTTTATGGTAAGTTTATGAAATTATTTTTATATTTTCCATAAATTTTTCAACCAATTAAAAAATCAAGCGAAAAACATCAGATTCCCCAGATTCATTAAGAATTTGTCAAATATTTTTCCATAATTTGTGAAAAAAAAGATTTCAAGTCACAGGCACTTAAACGATTTAATTTTTTATTTTACATTTCTAAATAGTTTTATTTGTTCCTTTTTTTAAGTTAAATTTGTTTAAAATTTTTCTTAAAATTAAAATTTAACTTTGATTTAAAAACGAAAGACTTAAGCAACAAACCTTAAAATATAATTTTATAATGTTTAATGTAATGAAGTCAAAAGCAAATAAATAAAGGATTTTGAATACATCCTTACATAACTTACATAATAATTTTGAATACATCCTTTGAGGACCGTTCTAGCTTGTAGCTTATTACCATACACCTGCGACTTAAGAAAATCCCCCAAGAAAACATCCTATCAAAATTTCACATTAAATCTACGTGTATTCAGAAAAATATCCAATATGCCGTTCTGTTCAAACCATATTTCCCTGGTGTCGATATCATACAAATCAGACCAAAAGAATTCCTATTCTCAAGCTAAGACTTAAATCCCTTCCCACTATAATCGCCAAGGCATAAGTCCAGATTGTTTTTAACTTTGCTATATTGAGAAGAGTTTCTCTGCTTTCCATCTTACTTTCGGTCGGTGTACTTTTCAAACTTCTCTACCCACTATATAGGAATAGCCTGGATTCTCCATCCATTTATCGGGGAAGCTACACTCCCGGAAAGCTAATCCGTATGTCATGTGACCAGGAATCTGCCAAAGGTTAACCAATTTTGCCTATTTAATGGATTCAGATTTCCCAGACAGCCCCTTATTAATTTCGAGTCACTCTCATAAGTTTCGCTTGAGAACTTCTCGCGAGTTTGCCCTTGGATTAAGAATACTTCAGACTCGTTCCGGCCTTACGTTTCATTGCTCTATTTTAGACACATCTCTTAGATGCCAAAGCATTGTCCCTTTCTTAAAAGAGAATGTGTGTAGATTCCATATTGCTCAGCTCAATATTGAAACCCTGAGGTATCTCGTGTGCCTTAACATTCTAACCAAACTCTCCTTGGGTCTGTTTATTATTATTATAATATAGAATGGGCTTAAATCCAATAGAGCCTCTAGGGACGCCGAAGATTTTTCATTACTCCAGCATGCCTGTTTTCATTTTCCATCAAATTTCACCTGAATTGTTTCAAATTCGTCCTGTCTTGCCTGAGAAGGGCTCCATAGAGCGCAATTATGAGAAACCTTCTGCTGTGGTATTATAATCAAAGCAATTGACAAAATGAAAGCTTTACGCTAAGACACGGGCTACTCTTTAATTGACTAATTGTGATTTTTTCTTTCATACAAAAGGAAACTTTATTTCCTTACAATAAATTTATTAAAATCACGACGTACTCTTTGGTACTCTCTATATTGGCTGCTACCTTTAATCCCATGCTCCTGCTTATCAATTTAACCTTGTTATTTTGACTTTTAGCTGTGCATCTAATACTTATTGATTTAAATCGAAATGAAATGAAAAAACTCAAAGAAAGAGTGAGAAAGAGAAAGAAAGAAAAAAACTTTTACTAATTAATGGCATAATATTGTTTATAAATCTCTTACCAAAAGCGTGTTACAATGCGTTTGCCATAAGCGAAACGCAAAAACTATGCTGGCAAGTATGCATTAAGGCAACCAAATTAAAAACGAAAAAAAAAAAAAATTGTTGGAAGTCAATATAAAACGAACATTAGTTAACAAATCTACATGCTATTGAGATGCCGCACCGCACAGTATTTGTTTATGCAACAACAACAACAACAAACAAAAAGAGTTATAAACGAAAAGGATTAAAGTTGAGCTTGGTTTGTGAAGAGGGCGTAGTGAGGATGTTTGTATGGAAGCTGTGCTGAATTGGCTCATTACAAGACAACAAACAACAGCTTTAGATACAGATTTCTTATCATTAATTAAACTTAAGCATGTTAGCTACCGTGTTAAGATATGCTGTTATTTAGCTGCCAGACTCTCTTTCTCTCTCTCTCTCTCTCTCTCTCTCTCTCTCTCTCTCTCTCTCTCTCTCTCTCTCTCTTCCAATAAGCCAAAACAACAAATGAAAGAGGAGGAGAAAAAAAATCAAGGCAACTAAACTGTTGCCAGCCTAAGTGAAAAATGTTTGTTATCTTAGACATGCGATCGGTTTCGATCATTCTTAGGCTTAGTTGCAGCAGCAGCATTTGTAAGAAAAACAAAAACAAGAAAAAATATTTGAAACATTTTATAAGACCCCGAAAATACTAAAAAAAAAAACAGAAGAAAAAAAATACACAAACACCAGTAGCTTTAGGAGAGTAGCAAAGAAACAAAAATCTCCTTTTAAAATTATACAGTCTCTTAAGCTGCCTATGTTGGGTGTTTATTTTACCACTGATTTCTTTGGATTTCTTTTTTAATTGTTTTAAAGCACGTACATAGCAGCCTCTAGTAGAAAAAAACAACAACCATCAATACGGAATTACCTTATTTTCCTGCTATTTTTTGTAACCCAAAAAGCATCAATAGGAACAAACATGCAATTGCCGATTAAGGAACACCCTATACTACAGAAAACTATTTTAGGGGAAGAAATTCCATCGAAAAGCTTCAATCTAGAAACTAGATTTAGATTTTCTCCATAGGATTGCCACCATAGAACTATTGTCCCCTTTGCTGAACTAAGCAAAGGATAATAAGAAGATAAGGGAAGATGCTCTCTAATGAGCATTAGATCATAAGGAAATATAATAAGAATGTATTATTCTTAGAATCCTTAACATTCTCTATACTGCTATAGAGTACAACTTCAACTGCATAGACTTTATAAGCAACAACACCTAAAGGCAGCGGCGGCATATTTGTGCTAAACAAAAGCGAAAAACCAAAAAGACATTTTAAATTGCCTTAAGACCGTAACTAAAACTAAAGAAGCTTTTAGCTTTGAGAGTGTGGGGTGTTTTCTTTAACGTTCGTAATTTCCATATCAAACGCCTTGTTAGGCACAGCACAGCACAACACAGCATTAACACCCAATAATGTCATTCTCTATTTATGGCAAATTTTTATAATTTTTGACGGAGTTATAAAATGAATCTGAAATGAATACCAATATAAATATGCATGTAGATAGCGGAAAAAATGGTTATAGGCACGCTAAATTAAAGTACAAAAGAAGAAGCAGCAGCCAAAGAAGATTATTATGCAAAGCATTTAGGCATTGTTTATAAAAGGTGGCTAAAAGCAAAGCAAGGTTTTTAATAAACGTTGGCTTAAATAACAGACATTTTTTTCAATTTCAATTTGCTTAGTATGATGCAGCACAGAGCTTACATACTGACTATATTGACTCCTAATAATTACTTTTCTATTGAATGTAAGGCTCTTAATTGCTTGTTAACTTTTGTCTGCTAATTAAGAAGGCTAAAGCCTTCATTAAGTTCTGCTAATCATCCCGTTTGTGTATTGCCTTGCTGGCAGTCCAGTCTACAGTGTTATGGGTGATTTTGTGTGGTACTTAAATGACCCATTAATTGGTTGTTACAACCTTCAGTTAGGATTACGATCTCCTTTCTCTATGATAGTTTTCGTAAATCATTGCCAATCCATCGCAGAAACTTTGGCGTAGCCATCGAACCCTACCAATACCCTGGACGCTACTTTTTGTTAGGATTTGAGGTTTGAATTGTTAAACGATCTTGGGGACATTCACTTCACTTGAGGTAATAGAATATCAGAAGATACTTAAGTATCCTTAGGTACTTTTTATATATTCATTCACTTGGCATAAAAGAATATTAGAATATATTTCACAACTTAGTTTCTCAGATGTCGAATTCCAGTCCCATACTTTTGAAACCACAAAATGGATAGTCCTTTACTAAACGGTCCTTAAGTATTTTTTATATATTCAGACTCTTTTCGTTTGTGACATGTCAAGAGATGTTTCCTTCAGAATCCTCCGATTCTAAAGCATGTTATCTAGCCACAAATCTAAGTCATTAGAATATGTGCACGGAGAAGCATGAGCCATAGGATTGAAATAGTTAGGAATTGGAGGAGTTAAATCGGTCAACAATTTAAGGTTATTAATTAAAATTCTTTGTCATGAAGTTGTTTGATTAAGTATTTTGTTTTGCCATAGCAAAACATCATTCCTATTCCAAGGAAGTTGTTAATAATTAACACAGAAATAAAGCAGCCAATTAAAGAAAGAATACAATTATCTGAGAAAAAAAATGCAATTGATTGTCCCACATAAATAACTCTATGTGGACTAGTTTCCTTACAGCTCATATCTCAGCCTTTGATCTTTTAAGTCACTTAAGTTAAGAATTATTTTTTGAAAATAAAAATGAAAGAAAAACAAAACCTTGTCCCTTAAACACTTCCTCATTTATTGCTGAATGTGATTTATTTTCTCACAGCCTTCTTAAACAGCGACGATATGTCAATGGGTCACTTTTCTTAACATTAAGGAAAGAGCTACCAACACCACTACTACTTGGCTTTAAAGAAAAAAGAAAAAACGTTTTTGAAAGCCATAAATAAAATCAAAGTAGATCGATCAACACATTGGTAATAAAATATTTTCACAGATCGTTTTGTTAATTGCCAGCCTTTAAGGCAAAGCGAAAAACAGAACATCAATAAGCAATAAGAAAACCAAAGCAACTAGAAAACATAGATAAAAAGAAAATGTTTTTTTTTCTCCTCCAACTTCAAAGGCAACTAAAGAGTTCAAATAGCGATTGGAGGAAATTTTACAGACGGTGGCTAACAAATAAGAAAAGCAACAGGGAAGCTAAGGGGGTGATCGGTGAGCAAGAGTGAGAGCAACAAAACAAGAGATTGATCAATGGGTTATTTTCAGTGTGTTGTTTTTCTTCTCGTTTTTACAAAAACCTAAAGGCATTATACCAATAGTTAGAGTAGTTAGTGTATGGGTAGCAGTTTAATGTTTGTACACTTAGCAGTAGCTGTGTAATAATACCGGGCTTTGGAAGAAATGTCCCTTTTTGAAACATGTAGACAATATTACTGGTTGCTGCTGCTTGGCTTTTAACCAAGAACGTCGTAGCAAGCAAGATTGTTGTGGCCAATATCTGGGGTGACGATTGATCATCAATAACGAACCTATAATTTATCTTAATAACAAAACAATTTTCCAGTGGCAACAAACTAAAACTTTTTTTAATATGATTTGCCTTGGAGGTTTATTTAAGAGCTGAACTCTATTACTGCTACTACTACTAATACCTCTGTTTTCTTTGGCTTCATGTTGTTTAACTACAGATTTTATTTTGGCCAAAAAGATCAAAAAAATTAAGCCGCCTTTTTTTCGGCAAATATTTCTAAAAAGTAATTGTTTTAACAAATAGCGATTGTGATGGTGATGGTGATTGTGATTGTAGGATTAATGTTTCTTCTCCTATTTACTATTCACTTAAAGCGACAAATAGTTGTCTCTTTACACCTGAATCAAATAGCTTTTAATGCGCAAAAAAATAAAACCAAATGAAAACCAATCTATTTCTCACATCTTGTCACCAAGCAAGACAAGCTAAACAATGAAATAGGGCCACCCCTGACTTCAACAAGCTGTGGCATTAGCTTACAATTCATATATAAAAATTGAAATTATTTTAAGGAAACCCCTTTAAAACGAAACAAATGAACAATACCAAGTTAATGTTTTTAAAGAGGTGCTATTGTTAAGATCATTAATCGATCACACATGAACCGCAGTCAAACAAACAAACAAACAAACCTTCAATCGCATCTAAATGGACAGACGGACAGATAGCCTGGCAATTGTATGAAACTTCAAGATGTTGCCGCTTTTGGTTGTAAGGAATCATCAAACACAATTCATCGTATGTACAACATAAATCCTTCAAATGTTTGAAATTCAAACAACTACTACTGCTGCTGCTGCTGTGAGCTATGCTGTGTTAAGCTGTAGCTAATGTTGCAATTGTTTTAACATCTTGCATTAGCTTCTGTACTCTTCTAAGTTTTTGTGTTTTTTCTTTTCTCTTCTTTTACAAAGTAGCAGTCGTAAGTTTTGTGTTTTGTTTTTTTCAAAGTGTTTTCCCACTACCACAAATGGTAGCTAATTATGTCACGAACCTGATAAATTATGCTGTAAAACAAAGCCAAGATATTGTAATACGTAATCAACTTGGTTTTTATTGGCTTAAAGAAGTTATAAAGTTGTAAGTCAACAACGCAAAATTACTGGAAGTGAATTGAACATTTTTATTTCATTTAGAAGACATGAAATTATAAGAAATAAGAGAAAAAAAAATTAAGAAAAATTTTTAAATAATTACGTTGACATTGTAAATGTTATTAAAGTTGACATTGGTTAATGCCTTGCAATGCTTGGTGTGATAATTCAATTACACTTTGATTTCTTAAGTCTTTTGTGTTCTTAATCGAGAACTCTTCAATGAAATCTCCAAAGAAATATTAAAAATTCTTCCAAATAATTTAGAAATCAATCAAACTCTGAATTATTAGAAAAGACATAGAACGTATGATAATCCAGATGAATGGGAGAGCTACCTACGGCACTAAGGAGTTATTGAGGCATTAAATTTAGAAAAAAGGTTTGTGTCTTAAGTCTTTTGATTATCAAATAACTTGTTTTTATTCGATTTAATTTCCCATCATTTTTTAACAAGGAAAGAAAAAAGTTCGTTTCTTAAGTCTTTTGATTGCATGATTTTCCTTAAAACATTTTTTCTTTTTTTTTCATTTTTTCTAATTGAACTGTTAAGTTATCCATTAATTACATTTATTACATAATAATTACTTTCTTTACCAATATTTGCAAAACCAATTAAAAAACCATTCAGATAAAATTCTCAACCAAACGAAAATCCAATGCTTTGTGGACTTTCTAGTCGCCACTGAACTTGTATTGCATTTTTCTAGTAAAGGATTATTAAATCTATAAATTAAAGAAATATTTCTATGGTGAAGGATAAGAGAAATACATGAGACTGTAATTTTAATCAAAAAAGAAGAGAGCAGGAGAAAAAAATTATAATGAAAGGAAAAAAAGTTATGATCACAGTGTAATGTTTAATAACAATATTTTAGATGTTATGAAAACGCTACAGCAGTTTGGTGTTCATGCACCCTCTACCAATACAAAAATTTATGTGACAGGGTTAGAGAGTAGGAGGTGTTATTTTTGTTCAGTTCTTGCATAAAGAAATTTCATTAAAACGGTGTATATTGTAATGTACCCTGAGCCTAATAGGCCTCATGGACCGATCTAAGGGCATTGAAGTGTTATCCGTGAAATAGTGATTGTAATGACAAAAAGTCTTGTACTTGAAACGCTATATAGCCCTGTCTAGATGCAAAGTAATCTAGGAATTAAGAGCTCTATTGTAGCAAGCATGTATGCCACATGTAAACCACAAACTATAACGGTCCTCTCAGCCAGCATAACCCATGCCATTAAATCTCCCTGTTTCCAGCATCATTATAATGCTTTACAAATACCAGCAGCAGACAGTGAAACAAGTAAAAAAGTCTAAGCATTACCAACATAAAAAACCATTTTTTTTTTTTTTGTTTTTTTCCTTTTTCTCAATCAGAAAAGAAATTTCAGAAAATTTTTATAGAAAAAAAGTTGGTAGAAAAACATTAACAACATCACCATAAGCATGTTTATAGCCGCCAATTATACATTTTATTATTTGTTGTCTGCTATTGTCTAGTATGTTTTACTACAATATGTTGCACTTTACTTTAACAACAACACCAAAAACCGCAACACATTGCACGCATACTATTTTCCATACATACCATAGGCTGCTGCTGATGTTTTACGCAGAAAGTGCGTGCAATAAAAGTGTTGTTCATATGTTCACTGTGGCATCAAAGTGAAATCATTGCAAGTTTTATTTTTGTTTTTCTGTTGTTGTTGCTGTTGCTTCTTGTTGCTCTTGTGTGCTTCACATGAAATTTATTTTATTTCTTACGAAAAAGTAAAACAAATTTTTATAGTTAATCCCAGCAATAGGCCTGGCTAATCATATAGTCATACTCTACTATATACATACTTACATACAAATATTGTATGATGATGGTGTTGCATTTTCATATGTACAAGTAGTACTTGCAACATTTGCGTTAAGCAGTAGCCAAAAAAGTAAATTTTGTTTCATGTTTATTTATTGTTGTTTCCTTTGTTGTTTCTCTTTTATTTTTTTTTGTTTCGTTGCAGCAAACAGTAACTAACGAACTGCCAACATTTTTGTGCAACATGTTATAATACTAGTATGCATGTATGCCGGTATATGAAAATTATGTTTAAATTGCAACAAATGCTTAAATTGCCAGTCAATATATAAAGAAGGCAATATGTAGGCAACGCAACGTATTGCTGCATACATTTATTTCATATGCATGTTGGCAACAAAATATTACAACAAATACAATAGACACTAATGCCAATAATGTTTGGATTACTTACTACTCTCCACAATACCTTATATATTCTCCATATACCCCAATACTTGTACACGGTTACACTATAGCGTGTAACCTATTTGGTCTTCTTCTAAAAATTTGTCTTTTTGTTTTTGTTGAGAATGTAAGAGTAACTTAAGTTATGAGCTCGTATGATCACGAGACCATTGTGGTAGTTGGCGGCGGTGGTGGTGGTGGTGGCATTATTTGTCGTTAGGCATTAAGGCTGAAGAGGTATTCCAACAGAACAATAGTTTTTGTTTATCGACATAGGGAAGTACAGTGTGCAAGAGCGAAGCAATTTTGTGAAGAAAATCTTCCAAGTCGCATCTGAGTTGTTTCTTCCTCAATGGTGTCCAATAAGTCCGATGAGGCAACAAAAGGGAATCTATATTCTCCTGCGGAAGGCCCACACGAACGTGTGAATCCCTAGCAGCACATCCGAAAGACATGGGAGCAATATCAATACGACATGTTGTTTTGCTTAGTAGGACCGTTGAATAAATACAGCTAAACAGGCAATACAATCTCACTATATTGAAGTCGGAAGCTGCAATAGAATAATATTTATATTGAATCGATCGAGAATCAATTTCCGGGCCCACCTCGCGATCCTATTACAGGCATAAATATTTGCCAGGAATGGGTAGCCTGATACAGAACGAAAAGTCTAGTTAATTAGGTTCTGCAGCCTAATCTTACCTGGAAGTTATTCTAATACAATGAGTCCCATCGAAGTTCCTAGCTCCGATACTCTAAGTTTTTCCCGGCACCTTCAAGTTGGAGACTACCGATGGATCATTTTTTAATCTCAAGAGAAATATTCTAATCTCACATATGGATCAGAAAAATTTTACTCTCAGCAGGATCACAAGTCACGGGAGAAGTCACGGAAAAGTAGAAAGATATGAACTTGCGAGGAGACTAATTTCCACTTCACTGATAGGGCCGGTACCTTTCTGTGGCGTGCGGATGTTCGATGAAATTTATGGAATTTGACCAGTACAGGGACTGCGGTTACCTGTGGCGTCACAACGGGCCATTGTGTGCGCTCAAGTGAGCTTTGGTTAAAAAATCTACCAATACAACCTATATTTCTGTCTAAGATTGCTTTTGTATGCATCTTTTCTGACTCTCTGACACTCTCTTCGATGTCACATACATATGCGTCCTCTGTGGATCTAATAAGCGCTTTGCTATGACTCAGTATATTGGGATTCTGTCTCTGTAAAAGATTTGATTGATCAGAGTGATCCTAATCACAGACGTGTCGATACTTATATGTATATATATATATTCTCCAAGAGTTGTAGACTGTTGTCGTAATTAGAATCGTACTGTCAATAGAAAGACCTGTTACTACAGTTTTTTATTTCACAATTGAATTGCTTTGTTCCACTGTTCAACTGATCTTGGAAAAATTATTGATCTTCTATTATTTCCAATTTTTGTAAATTTTTTATTCGATTTTTTTGATCGAAAATAACATATTCGTTGCATATGCTTCCCGCTATGGCAGAAGTGGTAGTGGTGGTGGTTGTGGTGGTGGCATTGATGGCGTTCCTATTAATACTGGTCATGGCGGTCTTTTGTTTGAATTTGTTTGCGGTTCAATTCTTCTTCGTTTTCTTTTCGTTTTTTTGCACGGCTTTCATGCGGTCAAGCCAATAAAATATAAATTTGTCAGCACTATAACTGCCAAGACTTTAATAGTGACTTGGATTATTTGTAGGTTTAACATGCTCAGAAGCTATGGCGGTGGTGCTAGTGGTAGCAACAGCCAAAGTCAAGAGAACAATATAATATTTTACATTATTATGTTTGCATATAAAGACATATTAAGAAAGGATGCGATGCTTATTTCTGTCGTTCATTTCTTATATTCTTAAGCTTAGGAATTTAAATAATTTATGGCATATTTGTAACACAAATAGGTCGGCTTTTTATTTTACCTGTGATACGCTGAATTAAAAAATAAGTTTCAAATTAAAAAAGAAAGAAATGTTTCAGAAAGTTTTTATTTTCTTTTGAAATTAAAAAAAGAGATTTTTTAAAAACCATTTCGTGATGATTTATGAGTGTCATTGTGTATGGTTTAAACCTATTTAAAGTTAGTGTGATGCTGGTGTTGGTGGTTGGTTATTGTCATCATTATCAATTCCTTTAAATCATTTTTTTGTCACAACTACCCCACTACCAAACCTCTTTGAGCAGCCTTAGCTGTGGCTGTAATAATAAAAAAAAATTCAATCAAATACTTAAATCCATAGTTTTTGTTTTTCAGGTTCTCCTCTTTTTTCTTTTTAAACTTCTTTTGCAATTCCTGCTTTAAAACAGTATGACTAACAATGCTGGAATTGCTGATTTAGCCAAGTTAAGGCATTTTGCCAGCCAACCAGTCTAATGCTAAGCTATGGTGTCTCTCTGTTGTTCAATTCTGTACTGTACTGTGCGCTGTATGCTGTGCTGGTGTTGCACTTGAAACGTGGGAATCAGAACAAATCGTGCCAAAATTATTTACCACTTAAATGGTTTCACCAAAACATTTTTCATTTCTTTGTCGTTTTCTCTACTCCTCATCAGTTTTCTTGTGTTGTGTTCCTTCCTTCTCCTTCTTGTCTATTCCGTTCATAATTTAAGAGATTTTCAATTGTTTCAAATGGCTGTTGTTGCATTAATGCCTGGCGTATAATCTTTTTTGGACATCATCAACTGCATCAAGCGCAACAAAAAACATTTTGCGCGGCAGAGCCATCATAGCATGCCTGGATGAGTTTTCATATCTTGTTGGGGCTTTAATGCTGTTGCTGTTGTTGTTGTTGTCTGCTGTTCATTGCTTCCACTAATGGCCTCAAAGTGTTGAATTACGAGCATTTCAGCGCTCGATGTTGATAAATTATAATGAATGGTAATGGGTAATCGAATTGTTAATGCTTTTTCTGTATTTATAGATAAGAAAAGCTCTATTTGGTGGTTAAGGGTTTGGGTAATTAAATTTAATGATACGGTTTGTTACATATACTACGTGAAAAGAAATCAGATTATGGACTACAAAGCAAATAAAGAATCTATTTACAGAGATGTCATGAAGCTGGAGAGGAATGAGCGTAGTGATGTCTTCCATGCGAAAGTTATGGCTATCATGTCGATTAAATAACTTCTTAGTATCTGATATACTCGGATAGCCAGGCTCTCATAAGGTTATACCGTCCTAGTTTGGAAAATATCTCAGAGACGTACTCAGAAACTTGTATGTAGCAACGAATTGTCTACAACTAAAAAACTTTTATGTGATCCTGTATATAGGCGCCGCCTTTGGTACTATTAGACTAGAAATAAGAGGTAGATACACTCTATCTAAGCTTATCATGTCCCAGTCATAACCGGGAGGCCGAAACAGCTTATATTTCTCTCTTGGCTAAACTACTAAAAAGGCATGCCAGGTCAGTGGACTAAACATCTCTAGAAGTCCCGGAGTGATTTCCTCGAAAGATATTACAGGCTGAGAAAATGCTGTGATAACCCTAAACTCTAGGTTTAGGCATGTAATAATTTCATGCATAACCAGACCCTATACTTGCCATATGTAATTGAAAGACGTAGCACAAACTAGCACTGGAGTCCGGTTACTCAGGGGTATATGGATAGGTTGGCTAGGAAGGCATCTATAATATCTTTGACACTGCTTACTACGACTCTGAAATATGAGTAAAAACTCTACTGCCTGGATAGAGTGTTGCGGCCACCGGATAGAGTGGATTCTTTGCCCTCACCGACTTGAGTTAGCGATAGTTTGTTCTTGAGGTTGGATTTAGAATTCATTCACTCAAAGCCGCCGCTATCTTTGCCCGCAATGTGTAGCTGCCCATAAACGATCCCGTGGTTATATATGCAAGCAGGGAGGCCACGCGAGGGATGGCTCCAGCCCTTATGGGGAGCCAGGCCGGGTACTAATCGGGAGTCTTGTCAACCGAACACTGGATGCTCACAAGGGACATACATAAATACGACGATCAGCTCTCTGTTTTCTTAACCCTCGTGTGTTATCGCGTTTAACAGGCAGCTCTTAAAAGGATAGTAATCATAAGTGTGAATAGGTACTAGAAATAGTTTTATATGGGGCCATGGTATCGCGTACCTGTATAGGGCCTGAGAATCAATTATAAAAATACATCACATGTAGTGTAGGGTATTTAAAATTTCATAATGCAGTGACAATAATCACATTTCTTCTTCAATGGAATTTCTTTGAAAATTTCTTTCTTCACATATTTTGTAATGTTTGAGGGTGGAGAAAGTGCAATATACGAGTATCTTTAGGTTTTCTGCTTTATTAAAGCCATAACGATAATAGCTTTCATAATTAGAAATATGTACAATATAATTACTAAAGAAAAAAGAAGATATGAATTATGATTGCTTTTCCCTGTTTCTTATGTTTATAACGTGAAGAATTAAGAAAAGAAAAAAGAATTCTTAAAATCGATATGTGAATGAATAACTGAAACTGATTTATAATGAAATGTTTGTGGTCTTGTGTGTGTGTGTGTATGTGAGTATGGCAATTGAGCTGAGCGATCATTTTGTGGTTGTAATTTATTTCAAACCATATATTAAAATCAATTACTTGCCACATCATGTTGTTTGTTTGTTTAACTGTCGATATTGGTTTCTTGCTGATATTGTTATTGGCAGCAGGAACTGCTGCACACAACAACAAATCTTGTGGTCTAAGTTAAGTAAATGTCTGTCTGTCTGTCTGTCTTAATGTACACTGTAAAATGACCATGTTAAACAAGTTATATTAACTTGAGTAAATTAAATTAACTGCCACCTCAACTATAAACACTATTACTCGTTTGCTTTACTTTACTTTAGTTTTCTTTGCATTGCTTTGCTTTACTTTAGTTTTCTTTGCTTTCCTCACAGACGATATTACTAAACGAACACTTCATTTCCAAGTCAGTATGTAGCATACATACATACATACATACAGTAAGTAACTATGAAACTCCCCTCACTAGAGTGCTGCATGGGAAGTCAATAATACAAGTGATACAATAAATTTTCTTTAACATGCCAATAGAGTTGTTGTTCTAGAGCAAAAGTTGTTACTGTTACTGTGGCCGGGGTTTGCTGCTGATTGTTGTTGTTGCTTAACAAGAGGTGGCAAATCAACAGAAAATTGATATTTATGCATGCCGCCGCCTGCATCACTAGCCAACTCTGCCTAGGCAGCATTGCATACAAATCTTTGGCTAAATTGTAAAGTGTCTCCTTGCAATTTCCTACACAAACGTATACAACAGCTCTGGTTTTTTTTTCTTCTTCTTTGTCGCTTTGATACAATTTTCTAAGAGGCTGTGCTAGTAGTAGCATTTTGTAGTTGAAGTGTTTGTTATTCGGCCACATGATATTCATTTGCCTGTTAAGCTGTGTTATATAGTCATGCTTATAATTATGCTGTATCCTATGTATGTATGTTGCAGCACAGCTCATGATAATGATGATGTTACACTGTGGTTTTCACAAACGACATCTTATCCTTGTCTTCGGATTCTAATTTACTTGCCACAACAACTATAACACGCAATTTGTTTTTTATACGGCTGAAATTGATTTAGAGCATCAGGCCTCACAACTAACAAATGGTTTGTTGCTGTTGTCTTAACTTTGCTTGTGGCTAATTACAATACGAGCAACAGCAGCAGCAGCAGCAACATTGCCATCGACATCAGCATTAACAGCAGTAACAGTATGTAATCAATACGATTTGTTGCATGCTAATGCTCCTTAAAGTGGAAAAATATGGTGATTTTCATTTCAAAACACAGCACACAAGTGTTGATGTGATAATAGATGGTGGGTAATTTATAACATAAAATAATAAGAAGAGATAATTGAATACAACAACAATAACAACAACAACTACAAAAGAGACTTCAAAGGAAATTAATAAAAAAAAAAACGATTGGTTGGTGAAAGAAGGAAGAAGCGCCACATGGCAATAGAAATCGAAAGAGAAAAAATCAATATTGAAGTTTAGTGTTGATAAATGGCGTGCGTTAATTGATAATTGATGATAGAAATTAATCAGTTTGTAATGGCTTCTGGCAACAATCACTTAAAGAATAAGAAAGCTGTTGTTTGGGGCAATTGACCAAATATTGCTACAAACTCTCGTAAATCTTCGGCCAAATTAAGGGTCTGCCATCTAACGTTTTTTTTTTCAACTAGTGCTTATTTCGTGAATGGTAACACTTACATAGCTCATGTCTGATTTGACAGATAATTAGTTTTATCCTTCCGCTGAACGAATACGCTTGAACAACGCTGGGAAATATTGCGACATTACTTTGAACAGAAGATGCCGACTTTGGCAAAAAAAAAATCATCTTTTCAGATGAAGATCATTTTGATCTTGGCGGGTATGTAATCAAGCAAAATTGTCGCATTTGGAGCACAGAAAACCCGCACGTATACATTGAAAAGCCGACGCACCCAAACCAAGTCACTGTTTGGTGCGGATTTTGGTCCAGAGGCATAATTGGGCAAGGAGTGGCCGTTACAGTCAATGGCGATCGTTATCGGGCCATATTGAACGAATTTTTGTTCACAAAAATTTAAGAGGAGGATATTGGCAACATTCGGTTTCAACAGGACGGCGCTACGTGCCACACAGCCGAAGCTACACTCGATGTTTTTCGCCCTATTTCTGAAGATCGGATTATCAGCCGCAGACTTGATGTCGTTTGGCTACCTCGGAACTGCGATTTGACACCGTTGGACTATTATTTGTGGGGTGCCGTCAAAGATAAGTGTTACGCCGACAAGCCAGAGACAATTGACGCTTCAAAGGACAATAGTCGTGAAGCCATTGGTGAAATACAGCTGCACTAAATCGATAATGTGCTTAAAAATTGGACTGATCGTGTAGGCTACTGCATGGCCAGCCGAGACAGCCATTTGAATGAAATTATTTTCCATTATTAACCGGAAGGATTGTACTTTCAAATAAAAAAAAAGGAAATTTGAAAAAATTTTCAGTAGTTTTTTTAAAGCATTTTCAAAAAAGAAAGTTATTTGGCGGACCCTTTATGAAAACTAATTCATTTCATAGTCCTTATTTATCCTTTGAATTGATAAATTTTTAAACATTTCCAATATAATTTCTAGACATTTTCTGTATTTTTAACAATATTCTCCTGACTTGTAAATGATCCAGTTTAGCTTTCACCAAGAGTGCCAGAGCTTTTATGATTCCCAAGGGAATTTATTAAATTATTGCGACTAGACTAGTATAGCGACTAAAAACATTTTCTCATTTTAACAAAGAGAGATTCTAGCAAGAGGTTTCAAGCACTTTATCGGATATGTCACGATGCAATCTAAAGAATCTGTTGGGGCTTTAGCAGCTTTCAAGTTCAATAAAACCTTTAACGCCACTGTAGAATGCTGCGGTTTGCATAAAAAGGATTGATAAATACTCTATAACATATATATATATATATATATATATATATATATATATATATATATATATCCTTTATATTTTTTCTATTTAATAAGGATTTCAGATTTAAAAATTTTCATTTTTTTTTAAGTTTTTCTCCTTTAAAAAAAAGAAATTTTTTTTTGTTCAATTGCGATTACGATTACAGCCGAAAGGAGCATCAACTGTTTCTTTTTATTATTTTGCGTAAGAGTAACTGCTTGCAATTACCTTAAAAAGTAATCAACAGACATTAGTTTTAGGAATTTATTTCAAAAAATTTCAAAATTTATTACTTGTCTTAACTTATCAAACAATTGTCATCTCAGACGACCGACCCCCCTTTACTCCTCTTAACCACCTTCTTCAAGCAAAAGGCAATTTCAGCATGTCAGAAACTATTAGAAAAGAGAGAAAAAAACAAAACGCAATTGATAAACATCATTGAAAGCCAAAAATATTACACAAAAAGAGAAAAAAAACGAGAGGTTAAAAAAATGTAAGCACATCACTTGCCAACATTCTTCTTAAGGTGGTACTACAATTTGAATTGTTTCTCTGTGTTTCATGGCTTACGAAAACAAAACAAAAACCATCTTTTTTTTTGGCAAATAGCTGTAATACATGATGTTGGCGGCAAAAATTTAAAGCATAGAAAAATCATTTGAGCGCATCTATAAAAATATTGAGGTGGCTTGTCAACCAATAAGTATAAACCCAGAGTGGTATGGTGTTATCTTTAATAAAATATCTACCATAAGTCTGTAGCATAAGCGCGGTGGTATAAAACGATTTTTTTTCTATTTGAAGGTGTCTTCTTTTTTGTTTTTTATATTCATCTACTCTTTCTGCAATTTCTATTGCTTTGCAACTCTTTTGAACATTTTATTAATATTTCAGCTAAACGTTGCAACAAAACAAAACTAAAATAAGAGTTGCTGCAAAAAGGCTTTGGCAAATTAAACTGTCGCATTTATTTCATGTCGCTCTCAGGCATTGTAATAACATTTAAATCGTAAAGGAAAAAAATGGAAAAAATGGACAAAAAAACAGCAACAAAAGCAATTTGTGACATTTGAATGGTCATTTGATGACAGTTGGTTAAATGGTTTGCTTATCTCAACTGTACTACTAAATGGGGTATGTATTACAGATGCTTTTTTTTTGTGGTAAATAAAGCAGTTTTTTTCCTTTTAGATTATGTGAAGCTGTGAGTGCTGCTCTTTTTCGTTTTTACAAAAATTATATGAACTCCGCCGTACTTATTATTTAAAAAGCTTTGATATCTCAGCTTGAATATTGCTTTCCAAGGCTGGCATTTTAACTGGTTTATCCGTGTCCACAAGAAATTTCAGAAAAATAGTTTTAAGAGGCCAAATCGGATTGCCTTGGTGGCCGATTGAAATGGAATCACGAAACAAAATTCCTGATAGGCTGTCTAAGGTAAGTACTAAGGTGCAACATATGAACATTAATCACCCGTTTGTAACTATTTTTTTTGTTTTTTAAAACTATGATAGACTGCTTGATGCGTATCATAACACAGACAAAATGAGCCAGGCACCATATCAGTATAAGCACGTAGACGCCCTAGCTGTTCATAGATCACAAAAGTTTTTCTGGTTTAATCAGACTATACAGTTGTGAAGGAAGATTGGTATGTATATTTATCATTCAATCATTAGTTCCAAAACTTTGCAGCGCCTTCCTTCAGTGGCGTAAAAATAGATGAAAGCATCACTTGTTTCCTTTCTCCCATGATTTGGGCTCCCTTGTTTTCTCCCTTACAACTGAAGAATTTTGCTTGGTATGAATAATATCTCAGCCAAGTTGATTCATAGAGTCAGTACCATAACGCAGCTGATCTGACCTCTCAATGATCTGAAGAGATCATCGGCTTTAATCATATTTTATAGATGTGACTTGTGTATGTAGTTTGCCATGGCTGATCTTTGTCCCATTAGTACACGATTTTTGCAGGACCTGTGGTGACTTGATAGAGGCGAAGATTAATATCCATTCAACATCCGTGAAACTGAGTTTACAATTTAATTCTTCCAAAAGTATGGAGACTCAGTTCCAGACTCTTACTTATTTGGATTGCTGCAGAATATTGTCATTGAAGTGATCTCCAATTCGGAATGGCACTTTAAAAAAAAATGGTCTCCATTCGGTATCCATAAATTGCCAGAAAGATGGGAAAATGTCACAGCTATCGATCAGGCGACTACAGTGAATAAATAAATGTTATGCCACCAATTGAAATCGCCGTAGATTAGTCGGTAATGCATTAGTTTATTAGACTTGAGGCCTCGGTTCAAAGCTACAGGGCAGATATCTCCGGCAAAACGAAATATAAAAAATATTCCTTCGGCGACTTCATCTCTCAGCAGATGTCTGGCAAAAACTGCGAGAAGAAATAAAATTGCCACGAGAAATTTCTGAAAGATCTGTCGTTCACAATCGACTTTAAACTGTATTTGAATTATGTATGTATGTATGCCACCAATATCTAATTCCAATGAGTCACTATTTTCTTATTAAACAAAAAAAGCCAATGCTAATGAGTATTTTTTCTGTTTTTAGTTTATCTCGTCACAAACATACTAATAATATATGTTAATACCCCCCTTTTATTTTTTAATTTAATTCCATGTTATTAAATAAATTTGTTTTAACACCACATAAAATTAATAATCAGTTAATAGAGTGCAGTGTAGTGCAGTGCAGGTATAAATACAAGCATTAATGAAATTTATAGACTTGTTACTTTAGTTAACTGTGTTGTGTTGTGCTGTTCATGGATGCACCAGCATACCATACTCTTGATACTGTGATACTGGGTTGGGTCTTTATTTTAACCTAAAGTTACTTTGTCTTGTTTTTTTTTTCGTTGTTGTTGTTGCTTAAGCACCTTATAACAAATTCTTTTATAAACATGTTATACATTTTGCCTTTCAGCTTCCTTAAATACAAAAGATGCGAATATTTTGATAAAATAAAATTTTGTTTTTGTGTCCGAGCAAAACAATAACAACAACAACAATAACATCAACGATGTAAGTAAAACGCCTTCTTGCCACAAAAGCTCAGCGAGTGAAAAAGGAAAATAAAATTATATTCCAAAGGATTTTCTAGACTATCTTGATAAAAACAACAAAAGCAGCCACAGCTATAGCAGAACAAGCAGCCGCATCAGCAGCAACTTTACAAAAATGTTAACGAAAAAAACAACAAAAAAACGTACGGAAATTTTTGCATGAGCTAATAAAGTTGGCAAAATATTGGTGGTATTGGAATTTAACTATCTCTCACCGAACATAACAACAACAACAACAGTAACACCAGCAACTGAAACAACACTAAAATCAGTTAGAATTTTTGTTAACGAATGCAAACAAACGCCAAAAAATTGGACACACCAATAATGCACAATGGGTGAGTACTATACATATTATTACATACTTACAAATTATACTCTTACAAATTCATCTCTTAAGGCTTTTGTTGTAATGTATTTGTTTTAAGTATATATTCTGAATATAAAATTTCATAATAGATAGAGTCTTAAAGAGACTTTGAGGTAATCTGCAATCAAAACATATATTTTTAAAGTCTACAGTATTCTGTCAAAAGGTCGATTCGAATCCTATATTATTCATGGAAATTGTTTCGAACCCATTTACTTTAGTCAGGATTACAACCAAGTTTGTGAGTTCATTTTATACATGAGAGGTTTAAAGTTGACTCCGAACGACAGATTTTTGAGAAACTTCTCATTGCAATTTTATTTACTCTCAGAGCCTTTGCTAGAAATCTGCTGGCAAGAAGTCGAAGAAGAAATATTTTTTCATATTTCGTTTAGTTAGAGATATTTGACCGGGAGTTTGAACTGTGGTCTCACGTCTTACAACCAAACACACTACCTACTGGACCAAGGCGACTTAACAAGAAGAGACTTTAACTTTCTTTAATTTCCCTTCCAATGAGTATACTATTTAAAAACAACTTTTCCCATATTCCTCCTCGCAAGCTCATCTGTCTTGAATGAAACTCAGCAGTAGGTGATCCTATTTCCTCTACCCTCGCTTAGTATTTGTCTGTGAATTGTGTTATACATTCAGTGTATAACCTTAGATTACATTACCAGGTTTTTCTGCAATCCTATGTAATACTATCCTTTATTTCCTATGAAATGTTTCCTATATGGACTATCCATATTAATTTACTACCATATTAATTTACTACCAGTGCTACCAGATTTATCAGATGTGATCCAAAATTCCTTCTCTAAATTTTAGTTTTTGGAATTTGAATTTTACAAAAGAAATTTTCATGAAACTCTTTGTATCCAAACTATTTCCCTTAATGGCTCTTGTGCCAGAATAAGTACACCCTTCTTAAGAAACCAGCCAGAGCAGAAGGAGTATCAAATTGGCTTCACTAACCTCTGCTCACTACTCTGGTGCGGTAATGTTTTCATTTTAGGTCAGCAATTATTTTAAAATCTTTTGGTTATAATAATCAGCAACCAGACTTAGGGACATGAGATATGAGTTCGCTTCTCAGAAGCAGTTCTTTTGATGATTTTGCTGATTTGAAGGCGTCTACCAATTCTAAACCTATTTTTCATAAACATTTTAAATAATCATAAAGTATTTACTGCAAGTCCACTCCTTTATTACATTGATAATACAAGAAAATACAGCCAGCCCATAGTGCAATATAGTCCACCATCAGTAGAATTTTTTTTTGTTTAAAACTCCACCAAAAAAGCAGGCTTAATTTTTGTTTATTTTGGACTGTTTTTTTTTATTTTCGGTATATTCGGTTGCATATCACAATATAAGTATGTATGTTGTGTATGTTGTTGCTCCTGCTGTTGTTGCTGATGATAGCCTTAATTGTTTTTTATGTTAATTTAGCTGTTGCACACGATTTTGGTTAGTTTGGCCATGTAAACGTAAAAATGTCTTATTCCTGTGCATATAAAACTTATTGGTGGGGATATTCTAAAGTGACTATTTTTTTTTTCTTTTCTTTTCTGTTTCTTATTGTTGTAGTTGTTGTTGTTGTTGTTATTGTTTGGCATACTGGTTGGTGTCTTATAATATGCTGTAGATCTATCGGTATATCTTTTTTCGTTTGTTTGTTTGTACAAAAGGTGTAGAAGAAGGTGGTGAAGGCGGTAGAGTTAAAGGTGGCGGTTATTTGCGTTTTTTTCGTTTTAATTTTTTTTGTTTTGTTATTTTGTTAGAGGCGGCTTTTGTCGTGTATGATATGAATCTTTAAAGAAAATTGGTTCGCACTTGGTTGGCTACACATTGTTTCGACTTTTTTTTGTTCTTTCCTTGGAGGGGGTATATTTTCATTTTTAAAAGTGTTAAAAGAGGCTCAGGGTGAATTAGGGTGGTGAAATATGATTTAATAATTTTCTGTGGAAGGGGAGAAAGATGAATTAGTTGTGATTAAAACAATGTCAATATGGGGAACCATATGGGCCAAGCAATGTAAGTAACTACGTTGTAAAAGTTGTTTGATCAGGAGAGTCATTACTGTACACACTGCACGCTGATGTCCTCTACTACTTCCCGCAGAATATCATTGTAAAGGAAATTTTGCAGGGGCTGAGAATGATGCGACTGTAAGGTTTTTGCTAATTCTATTAGCCTAAGCTTTCATATCAAACTTCTTCAGGCCGAAAATTAGGCCTTAACTTTCAAGAAAAATAAATATTGCCAAGGCTTCAATCAAAACCGAATTAATGCCTCTGACCAGACGATAGAAGTTCTTATCCTGAATCTAAAGATCCTCCACGGGGTAGAAGTATCGCGAGCAACCTCCTGGAAGGATAATATAATTGAGCGGCTGACGACAGTGACCATCGCGATTTCTACCCTTAAAAAGAGGTGAGCTAGGTTTAAGAGCTTAGACCTACTTTAGAATGCCGACTCTATCCGGCAGTGATGGAACCAACATTGCTTACGTTGCTGGTGTCAGTGCAGATCGTTAGTGCACTTTTTTCCATTCTAGCTATGGTTTTTATTGTTGTATTCAATTGGATTCCTTCTGATCTGTATTAAAGCAAATACTAGATATGGTATTAGTAAGGCTCTAGGGCAACTAGGACTATGCCGTAGCCAGAATATGTCTATAGACTATACCACAGATGTGTTGGACAAAGGCAAAGTAACGGTAATATATCTTTCCAAATATAATGCTAATATTATGTATGTCAAAATACTTTTGTTCTTTTACTCCAGACTTAGAAAAAAGGTTCGTGTCTTGAGTTTTTTAATGACTTTGAAGTTATCTTCAGAAAATTGTAATTATTTATGGCCTTCATTTAGTAAAAGACAATATTTCTTAAAATGTTGACAACACACTAGCTAAAAATCATTTTAATTAGTTACTGTTTATCCATTTATTTACCAAAAACAGTAAGATAAAAACAACAAAAACAACAGATTGCGGTGTAAAGAAATTTTGTTAACAAAACGAAAAAAGAGTGTGTTTAACATGATTTTTGCATTTGCTATGCATTTTAGTGATACGACTGCAAATGAAATGGCATAAAACCAAACGCATTTTTATACAAAACTATGGTAAAAGCAGTTTTAATGACTCTAAAATTAAATGCGGGTTTAGATTTGCTTTCGTTTCGATTCATTCATTACATTACGTTACGTTTTGTTAACTTCTTTTGAAGCCCCGAAACTAAGGCCGCTTAGAAGAAAGCCTGGTTTGTTTCACACAAAATGAGAACTAATCGCAGACATGAACAAATGTTTGTTGCGAGTCACCACCCCTCCTCTATGGTGCTGCTCACCTTGGTCCTTCCTTTTTATTATTTCGTTTTTGTTGAGCATTTAAATGCAACACTCTAATGTAAATGTTCCGCATTTAGTTGCAAAATTTAATGTACATTGTGTGTCTATAGGATGGCATGGTTTAGTTTCGTTTAGTTTAGTTTGTTTTGGTTCGTTTTGTATTTTGTTTAGTTTCGACTAAATTAGCTTAAAATTGCATGCATTATGGCCAAAAAAACAAAGCGGCTCTCTTGACTTGACTACTCAGTGTTTTGTTTTAGTGTTTTGTGTGTAGTGTAGCTTTTATTGCGAATTAGTAAATAATGTTGTTGTTTTTATGTTGCAGCAAATTATGCTGGCATTGACATGAAATGGTTGCAAATCGAAAGAAAATTAAAAATCTGTTTTTTCCCCAACCAAGCACTGTAGCAGAATTTTTCTTTTTTTCTTATGTTCCTACAAACTATAAAGCAAAGCATTAGAAAGGTAGCAATCAGGCTTTTTGGCCTGCTACTTACCCTCACAATTTTCTTGTGTACAAATCCAATGTTTTTTTTTTTGGCTTTTCTTTTATTGCAAAAGAGTGTAAAAAAAAATTAAAATCAGAACGTGAGACACTTAAGATAAATTGACTTTCGCCTTAAGCTGTTCTCTCTGGAGCAGTATTAACCATCATTTTCTGTAGACTTTTACGAGTTTGCAGACAAAAAAAAATTGTTCCCCTGGTTTTCATTGCCATTATTTGTTTAACACTTTGTGTTGCTTCAATTTTGTTGTAATACTTTACTAGACAGTTACATTTATTTCTTGTTGTTGTTGTTGTTACTGTTAGTTTTTCAGCCACATATGCTGACCATCATAAAATCATTATAAGGAAGCTCAATTGCTTGGTATTTACAATAGAATTCAACCATAAGCCGTTACTCTTTCACCTGTATGTTGATTATTTTTTAGGTGCATCACAGAATGACTCGAAAGATTTTCTTCTTTTGTTTTTTTCTATGAAACATATTATGCGGGAATTTTATTATTTCGTTGGCCACAAAACGATAACAAAATCTTATGAATAGTATGAGAATGAAAAAATTAATAAAAAAAAAATTAATAAAATTTCAAATTGTATCAGCAAGAAAATTGAAGTTTTTTCCTAGTGGGTACGCATTTTACCAAAGCCTTTGAATATTGAAACGTAAATCCATATGTATGTACACATATTTTTCTTATTGTCATTGTTATTGCCTTTAACCTTCTAGAAATATATATAGTGGTGGCTTTCAGTCAATATCCTAATCTTTTGCATACTTATGTTATAATTGTTTTTGTTTTCATTGTTTTTTGGAGAAAGAGAACATCGATTTTTTCTTCTCAATTGTGGTGGATAATTAATGCAGTTGAAAGTGAGTTGTTGTTAGAGCACATCAATAGAGAGATGATTATCAACGATGATCATTAAAAAAGCATTTATTTGTGTAATGTGTTGTTATTCCTTTTTTATTCATTGTGCTTTAATTTACATTGTAAAGCAAGAGAGCGTTGTTTTTTTTTTGTTTTGTTTTGTGTGTTTAGGATTAAAAGAGAATTTTAAAGAGTAGAGTAGCTAGTGGTGGATTTACGAAAAAATCAAACGGTAAAACATTCTTTAGTTGTTTTTGCTTAAAATTTTTGATTCCGCAATTTATGATGAAATCATTTGAAATTGTGCGTCAATACGATATTTAATATCGTTGTGAAATTCAAAGAATAAAGTAAAAGAATTTAAGGAAGTGTGATAGAAAGTACATAAAAGTGTTTGTTTTTAATAAAAGTCAAGTTTTATTTAGAAAAAATGTAATGAAAAGTGCTTTAAAGTGTTTTTTTTTAATAAAAGTATTGTTTTATTTAGAAAATATTAAATTAAAAATATATTTCTTTAAATTTCTTAAAAAATAAAAAAAAGTGTTTGTGTATTAAATAAAATAAAGTCATGAAATTTTTGGAAGCAGAATTTGTACGGGAAGCGTAAAAAATGCAAACGGGATATAGGTAAGCTTACCAGAATTAAAGAAAATTTTTGTTTAATTATTATTTCATTAAAATTGCTGTAGTTTTATCGATAAAATTATTTTTAAATCCTTCGTACAAATAAATTTCTTTGTTTTTTTTCGTGACTTTCCCATTCCATGAACACTGGAAGTAAAAGAATTTTTTTTTTGTAATTACAACAACAACAAAGGGTTAGGGTTAGGGTTAGGGAGAGAAAAAAGAAGTGATTTAAAATTATTGTAGTTCCCTTTGAGGGGATAATAAATGTTACATATAAAGTGAGAAAAGTAAAGTCGGAAATGAGGCAGCCTATTGTTCATCTCCATGTTAATAATATTCTTAGTACTTCAATGGATAGATATCACTCTTTCCAAATAAGTTACATCAAGTCCTGTTCACACATGTTATATTTGCCTTAGAGCTCCACACATTCCTGTTTCTCACAGCAGATTTTGTGTGTACGCGTACGTAAGATATGCTCATCACGTGCAGGTGCTTTTTGTATTGATAGTGCGCGCTGCTAAAGCTTTGAAAGAGTTTTTTCTGCTTTCTCTGTGCAATTTCTTCTTCAACCCTAAGGTCGAAATAGAATATTTATTTGAAAAGTAGGCCAACAGATATGTTCTTATATTATTTCTCGATAGATGTTGTTTCCCCGTCTCTTTTCGGATATCAATGTTCTCTGCCTTCTGTATTCCTAAGGTGTGTTCCATGTCCCTAATATCTTGACATCCTAATAAAAATAATTTGTTACTTGGTTAACAGGTTGCTGAGCGCATTATCTTGCCTTAGATGTAAGTGTGTAACTGCTTTAACATCAGATTGACTTTCCAGGAGTCCCCTCTCGTATAAAATTTCCGTCCTTTTCAGAGCTCTGTCCGCAAGATAGTGGTGTTCAAACAAAAAGTGGTACCCTATGTACCACTACTCCAATTCCATACAGTATTTGGGATTCATACATAAGGCTTTTGTACAACTATTTTATATTTGCTCTGCTTTCTTTTATGATTGGGAAATGCACACTTTGTGGCCGAATCTATCCATATAAAATCTAGTCTTTCATTAAGTGCTTCCTGTATTAAAATTTGAACATCGTAATCACGGCTTCTCTGGAGAAAAAGCATCCGTGTTCCCATTTCGACCAGTGTTTAGGGCCATTGAGGTACTGCAATTTAGTATCACTCCCGTGGAGGAAAAGTTCAGTCAAGTGTGATAGAAAATTAGAAGTTAAGAATCTTTGCCTTTTCATGACAAAATCAGGGCAATAGTTTTCTCCTCCTCCTCTTTCCAAGACACATTGTTCTGCAGAAGTTATTTAACGGAATGCCAAGTCTTTTGGCATGCTTTTCCAAAGAAAGTCTGTGAGAATTGTTCTGTAATTAGGGATGGAGGATAGATTTGAGTGCACGTATCCTCACGCTGCCGTCTCACTTGGGTTAGTTAATGAGAATCGTTTCAGTAGTTCGATGTCAAAAAAAAAATAAAAATATTAAACAAGCATTTCCAAAGTCTCTTTTTTGAAGTTCTAAAATTAAAGTCCATGGCATAAAACATATTTCTTCTGAAATTGTAAAGAAAATTTAAATAAAACGTATTTTTATTTCCTCCAATCAAAAGTATTTTTCATGTTATATTTCACAAAACAAATTTTCAAATCAAATGACATTAATTGTACAATTGCTGACAAAACCTATTAATATAACAAAAGTCTTATGCAGCAAACTTTTATTCCCATATTTAAATAAAATCTTTGAATTTTTTTTTTATTTTTTTAATGAAACTGTAATTTCTGTGTATTTATTTTGACTTAATTTCATGTCATTTACATGATAAACTATTTACGGTATGTTTTCTTAATGTTTAGCTTCACTTCACTTTACCAGCCAACATACAAGCAAACAACACGGCAACAACAAAACGCAACATCTTAACCCAAACTCATATGAATATCGTATTCTATAAGGCTGTTTTAGTCACCATTTCATTTCATGTGATTCCTTTAAGATTTGTTTTTTGTTTTTGTTGAATACCCTACACTAAAATAGGTAATAACGTTAGTAGATTTCGTCTGCATTGAAGCAAAATCCAATATTAAGTTAGGAAATCTTCGTTGGAAAGCCTATGTCGAAACAGGGAAAGACTTTAGCAAATAAATTGGCCAATACTCTCTGTGAAAATTAGTGCCGTTACTTGTAAATACATACTTTAAAATTATTACTTGACTATCTTCGAATAAAATTCCGTCTTGAGTTGGACAACAATCTTCGTAGTGACACGTCGCCATTTTTTTTTTTTATTTGAGAACTTTTTAGGCTGACATAGGCGGTCTTAATCTTTAGGGTCATCAATTCTGAACAGCATAAACTGTCTGGCTCAGAATAAAATCAGGGAATCTACAACGAAAGCATCAGTTAAGCATTACCCTTACTTCCTCAATGAAATCTGATGAGAGAGAAGAAGAATTACGAATTTATTTTCACGGTACTGTACTCAAGACCCATGTGACAGAGATCTTCGTAAAGTCCGCCATTACTGAAATAAAGGGCACCGTTCTTGAAGACATTTGAATGAATTACATACATAGGGTACTACATAGCCTGTGTTGACCATTCAAAACTTTCTTACTTATTTTATGTTGAATGCTTTTGGTCAGTTTTTTGTTTGTTTTTGTGTTCCTTTTACAAATGGGTAGGCAGCATAACACAACATGCATACTCGTACATGTTCGTTTATGTTCATCTCAGATTTTAGCATAAAAAAACATTTCCATTTAACGTCATTATGTTAAAAGCAATTACACTTGTTAGTTTTGTTAAAAGATGAAACGGTCAATATGTGTGTGATATACTTACATACATAAAGATTTTATTGCTACGTCCACTAATGCTGTCATAGGATTTTTTTACTGACATTCAAATGAACAGGTGCTGACAATTGAATTTTTTTCGGATGATATTCTATGATTTTGTCAATTAAATTATTAAAAAACAAAAACGCAGAAAATTTGAAGCATTATTGGAAAGCAAAGACAAGTCAGAGGCTTGAAATTTGGAAACATAATTTGTATTGCGCATTTTAATTAGTTTTTTTCATTGAACAGAACTTAAATACCAATAAAATACGAACTAATTGAGCAGACTTTTGTGTGAAAAGTTAAGGATAGCATCATAAATAGATAACATTGCCAGAGTACCTAGCAAAAATAGCCAAACAGCTGCTGGTGATAAGAGAGTAGTGTTGTTAGAATAATACAAGAGTAATACAATGAATGATTTTTAATATCAAGAACTAAATTTTATTCCACTTAAGCAGAAATTATTGCAAAACTTCTCTGTTATCTTAGAAAACAATTTAATTTTACTACTTAGGTACTACTGTCCTGTCCTCAATCTGTATTGGATTTTTCTTTAATATTTTCCCTACCCTTTCGCCATTAAGATCTACAGGTTGCATCTTCGTTATCCATCTAGAAAGAGAACTAAATCTGTCTGCAGAAAATATTTTCTTTCCAATTTTAAAAAAATGCTTAAGTCTTTTGTCTAAAAATAATAAAACTTTTAAACTAAAGCAAATCTTATCATTTCATGTCGTATTACCATATAAAAACAATATTTTTCTCTTTTCATAATTTTTTCCCCCTGAAAACTGTCACTTTGCAAGAGAGATTAAAGCCTCCTTTCTTATATACAAAAAAACCATTCAACCAGCCATTGTTAATCTATTTCAAACTGTCTTTTTGTTATAACGCTGACCTTTTATGTTTGCAATAATGGCATAAAGGAAACCCTATTAAAATCTATTATGCCCTAATAGGTTGACATTCACAGAAACGTAAGAAAAATAGATCTTAAAATGAAATCGACATTAAAATGAACTGAATGAGAGAGCAAGCGAGAGATGAAAAGATAGACAAAAATGTAAACTGTTTTTCAAGTAAATAAGGCAAGCTTAAGATATGTATATATTTCTTCTCAAGTGACATTAGGCAACAAAGACAAACAAAAAGCCAAATTTAGAGCATTATTTCGAGAAGGAAGAAATAAAAAGGAATTGTTTGGTAGTTTTTTTTTGTTTATGTCTGATAAAAGTTAAAACATTTAGACAGTCATGAGACCAAAAATATAAAAGCCACCCAAAAGAAAAACACTTGTGCTATATTAATGCGGTTTTCCTTCAAGGCTCATTGCATTTTTTTATTGGCTATTAATAATCAATAATTTTTTCTTGTTTTCCATAATAAATTCCCTTACTTCTGCTACATATCCTAACTGCTGAAGTATTATGGTTTATTAAATTTAGTTTTCATTTCGTTAAAACAATTTTAAATACGATTTTATTTATGCTTTATAAGCCTTTTAAGCATGCCCGCAAAAACTTATAAACGTATAAACGTAATGGTGGAAAACCAAATTGTAGCGTAAAGCTATAACAATAATGCTATGAAAAAGCAGCAACAACAACCACATTATAGCTAAACATTATTTACAGATTATGAGTTTACAAATTGTCTGTTAAACTATAATTTCCTGTTTTAATACAGTCTCCTAAATAAGGTTGGTTGGTTGGCAATAGCCATTAAAAGTACAAGCAGTGGAACGACGAGAGCACAGTCGCCGTTGTATATAAATGGTGTAGCATTATTGAAAATAATTCCCATAAATGTTAACAATGTTGCTAACAAATTACGGTAATTTAAAAAGGTCATAAAATTGTTGCCATATTTTCTATTAGCCAAGTGTTATAGTTTATACTACAATGTACAATGGCTTTACATTGGGTCACTTAAGTACAGCAGAATATCAAGTACGTTTTTTTACTTCTTTCGAGAGCTTTTATAGTTCCAGATAACATGGCGTCATTGGGAAATAATGCACTTAAGTCCTTTGGACGACTATTTGTAGTCCATTAAATAAGCCATTTCAAGTTGATCCTTTAAGGCCTTGTGCTAAATGTAAATAAAAAATACCTGACGCCGGCATAAGATTAGCTAGAATTTAATATTACAATGAGACAAGTTCATTAGCATTATGGCATCGTATTTAAGTTACATTTCCTTTCTTAAAACCATTCACAGTCACATCAAACAAAAATCCTTTGATTCAACTATGAGCCTGGATAAAGGATTATTGATCATTTGGATTTAAACAAGGTCGGCAATCCTTGTATTCAAGTTTCAACAATGTCAGCTAGGATGTTGTGTTCATGGCATTGATCCAACTGAGAGCCTAGATAAAGAATTATTGATTAATTCGGGTTTTAACATGTCGACAGTTCTTGTATCAGAGTCTTATGTTGTCTTCATAGCTGGAATTGTGATTGATTTATACCTGTTATGTTAAACAGCACCCCTTGATTAGGAATTGTTTAATAAACTTACCTTTAAAATATGTACCTTCAATCCATTCAGGAGTCCATTAGTTGCAAAAAAAAAATGGAAAAAATTGTAACTTCGAAGGGTCAATACTTTGAATGGCATGCGCACTTTCAATGATACCCCCTTGTCAATTGCTCACCATTGCCTTTCAACCCTATAGAGTATGATGTAGTATGCGGCATGGTCGTGTTGAAACCATGCATTAATTAAGCTTTTGTAACAATCATTCAGTTAAAAAACAGAGCTTTCTTTGCTTTTCTTCTAATAAAAACAACAAACAAAAATTAAATTTATATCAGCAGATCGTCTGCTTAATTAATCATTCAAATTGATGATTTAATTCAAATATCGTTACCCAACTTAGCCTTGTACATACATGAATACCACACTAAACTGGTGGTTATTTATTGCAGCACTTAATTTATTTAACGACAGGTATGAAAGAAAGAACCTGTAACATACATACATTGTATTATAGTTTGATGTCTTTGCTTAGCAATTTCCTTTTTAAGAATCAATGCCATTTGTTGCTCTGTTGTCTGTTTTTATAGCACGAGTAAATGTCATAAATGTCGGTATAACATTAAACGTTAACAAGAAGATTAAACTCCATTATGACGGACGCATAACGTATAAACGTGTTGTCTGAGTGTAAAACTAGAATTCCATTTACGAGTTTTTCAAATTGTTTAAGAAAAAGGCATAAAATATGAAACACAATTAAAAATCATTCATTGTTAGTATTTGGACAATGTGTAATTTTCTTAATTGAATTAATTGCAAAGCAAAAAGACGGAATTTTGTTTCGTCTTTGTTTTTGCTTTTTTTCTTACACAGAAAAATTTAATTAAAACATGTAATTAAGGTATGAAGCAAAACAAAAGACATAAGGCACAAGCATTAAAGAAAAAAAAATTATAAAAATAATAGAAAAAGATTATAGTGTTGCTTGCTTTGATTATAGAAATAACGGGTGTTTTTTTAACGGCTGTTTTGGGTTTTTGAACATTGAAAAATAGACACAGAAAGTTGACATAAATGAGATCGTAAATAAATGCTGGCCATTCACTTCTAAAAGCTAATCCGTGAGCCTTAATTTTGAAATACTATTCATACGATAATGCTGTCTTCCAGGTCTGTAACTGTAGCTGGCTTGTGCCTGTAATAGAAAGGTATTATTTCTTTAGGATTGATTCCTTTTTGTACGTCTTGAGACTATATATTCAAACACAAAAGCCTTCAAACCATTGTAGTTTGCCACTTTCTGCAAGGATTCTTTGTTGACTAGAAAAGTCACAATACGAGATTTATGGAGCTCGTTAAGTTTGGTGATCTTCCAGTTATAACCTGGTAACATTAGCTTGCACATTTGTATCATACTCAAGGCCTTTTCCGGCTTCTTTGGGTTTAGTGGTATCCATGTTCCAGTGCGTTGATTGATAGAGAAAGTGTCTTTTAACAACTGGTACCGAAGCAGCCGGAAAAGGTCTTGAGTATGATACAAAAGTGCGAGCTTATGTTACCAGCTCATTCCTGGAAGACTGTCTTGGTACCAGTTGCTAAAAGATACCTTCTCTGCCCATCAATGGATCCAACTAAACTCAAAGAAGCCTCCATCATGTCCGGAAATATATACATACATTACAAACCGTTAGTCAGGATTACGACCTAGCTTCTCACACCATTTGTGTTGTGTGCGTTAATTTTATACATGAGTGGTGGGTCGACTCCGAACGACAGATTTTTGCGAAACTTTTTCATGACAATTTTCGCTTACTCTTAGAGTTTTTGTCAGAACTCTGCTGAGAGGAAGTCGCCGAAGAAATTTTTTTCATATTTCCTTTTGTTGTAGATGTCTGATCTGTGGTTTGTGCCGTGGCCTCACGTTCAATACACTGCCTACTAGACTACGGCGACGTGAGTATTATTTATTCCGCCAAATTTCCAATAAGGTTGGTGGAGTCACATGAGCAGTGACCCTTTCCTTAGTTGATGCGATATCCTAGTGGAAATTATAGTTTGAAATCAAGCTCAAATAGAGAAGTTTAAATCTGTAAATTTGTTATTCATAATTATAAATCCTTACAAAAAAAATTAAAAGAACAAGCAAGAGAAATTCGTTTTCAATTTACCGACAACGAATTAATTTACCAGAACTTACACCTTCATTTTGGTTATTACTTCTCTAGAGACTTAAGAAAAAAATCTTCAAATTCAATAGCAAACCTTAACGGAAGTCTTTTAAAGCTACGAAAATAGGGTGTTAACAAAGAAAATCTGAAACTACCATATATTAGACGTAATCGAGCCACACCTTTTGATAAAAGAAAACTAAAAATCCAAAAAAAAGAAAGAAAAAAAAATAGAAAACAATTATTCAATAACACCAACACAAAAAGTCTACTTGGCAAGTCTACTGACAAGCAAACAAATAACGTGAACAACAACAGCAATAGCAACATCAAACATCGAGTACAAAAGCAAAACACAACAAGAAGAAGAAGAAGAAGAAAACTATCTTAACAATAAACAACTTATTTGCAACTTACCACCTGATACACATAACATAACAAACATTACAAGTGATAGTCATCATTGATTTTTTTTTTTTGTTGTAGTTGTTGTAATATGTTGCATGTTGCAATATGTTCTTACTTCCCATACAATGTGTTTTTATATGTGTATTATGGCTATAGCATATATTGCCATCTCTATTGGAAGACATGAGTGGTTTAGAATAAATGCTTACCTGCTGCTTGTTTAACGTAAATTGCTGCCAACAATATCAATATTTATTCAAACGATAACACCTTTTGATTTACAATTTGGTTGGTTATGGATGCCCTATACACGATTTTAAGCATTATGTTGTAAGATGATAATTGTAACACTTTGAGATTTTAACGATTCCAAAAGGAATTGAACAGAATTATTACAACTTCCTTCTAACTATTCCCATCCTATGTTTGTAGAATGTAATCCAATCTAAACTGTTCGTTATTAATAAGGCTTTTGAAGCTTATTGTATGTATTACAGTGTGTGCCTATAGGTCGACCTTTATTCGTTCTATTTTCAATTCATTTTTTTCGAACATCCTTTAACAACAGCAATATGTAAACGATAACAAAAATAGAGTGTTTTTCTCTTCAAGAAGCAATTGTTGCCTTGTAAAACTTGCAACTACACCCAATAGCATATCCACAGAAACACACCTGAACTCCTAACAAACAACAGAACGTAACAGAACCTCTAGAAATATTGAAGAACATTTTGCTACTGCAAAAACGCAATCATGTTCTATAAAAAAAACACCAAAACAGCAGACAAGAAAACACACCAAAAAAGAAAAAAAAAAAAACACTCTGAATAATTGAATATCATCTTTTGCATCATTTTATCTTTATTTCTGTCTTTGATTTCAATGCAAGAAAACCATTAAAAACTACCAATTTTCACATGAAATAGACAATCTTCACGTTAACGCCTTAATACCCGGAGCTTAATTTAAAAGTGCGAATTTCATTTATTGCGTTTAGCTCTGGCAGAAATAGTCATCATTATCAATTGTAGGCCTATTAAGTTTCAATACAATCCATTGCAATCTGTTTATATATGTATATACGAGCCGATCATTTTCTTTTAATATCATGGTCCCAGGATCGTTAAAGGAAAATGTGTAACATGTTAGTTTTGTTTAACATTAGCATAAATTTGTGTAGTTTTATGATGCCAATTCATATGTTTGCGTTTTTTTTTCTCTCTCTTGTTTTATAAAAAAAAATGTTGTGATTTGCAGGAAAGAAAAGAAAGCCAAGCAGAAGTTTTAGATAAAGACCAACGAACTTCTTGAATTCAAAATACTTTTTTTTGCAAATTTCAAAAAAATAAAAAACTTAGAACACAAAGTTTGTGTTCCCTGAAACTGAGATTTTCTACATTACATTACTACAATTCTTGTATATTTCCACAAAGCCCCTTAGTAATAGGTTTGACTGAGAACACCAAGACGAGTAATAATTGAGAAGTCATTGGGCAGATATACATTTTCTTCCATATAAAATAGACTGCAAGGTGCTTATGCAGCATTTGGTTTTCTCTTATTAATCCATCTTTTAATACTTGGAAATAATTTGTATTTTCAGCTAACTTTAGAACTACATTTGTCGATTTCTTAGCTTTTTACACAAGCTTCTTCTTCTTAACACCGCACAATTAGATATTCCCTTTTGTGGGTCATTACAACCCTTCA
Organism: Sarcophaga rosellei; assembly: GCA_930367235.1. Taxonomy (NCBI): domain Eukaryota; kingdom Metazoa; phylum Arthropoda; class Insecta; order Diptera; family Sarcophagidae; genus Sarcophaga; species Sarcophaga rosellei. Next base: position 3,117,224 of record OV884020.1, on the reverse strand, counting down.
GTAACGATTACGACCTAGCTTCTGATACCATTTATGTATGTTGTATACGTGAGTTGCGGGACATACAGTTCAAAGTCGATTCCGAACGACAGATTTTTGAGAAACTTTTCGTGGCAATTTTATTTACTCTCGGAGTTTTTGCCAGAACTCTGCTGAGAGAAAGTCGCCGAAGAAAAATTTGTTCATATTTCCGTTTGTTGTCTGGCCTGAGGTTTGAACCGAGGCCTTAAGTCTAATAAGCCAACACAATACCTATTAGACTGCGGCGACTACAAGCTTACATTACGCTAATGTCGCTAGTAACAGTATTTCTCTCTGTTGTGTAAGTTAACATAATTCAGAACAGTGCACTGAAAATTTTGTAACCTTCATAGCTAGCATAGCCCCTTATGATTTAAATTTATTGCAGGCTTTAAGGGGTCGATATTGCTTCCATTAACACGAATTATAACTGCTTTCTTATTCACAATCCTACTACGAAAAGAGGTTTTGAGTTTTCCTCTAATCACGCTAAAAACTCTGTTTGTATTTAACAGCACATCTTCGTTTCAAAGTAATATTCCAGAAAAGACTTCTTTAGGTATTTTATTTCTTTTCTCATACCACCAAAACTCTCGCTGGGTATCCCTTCAAGTTATGATTTCGAAACAAGAAAAAAAAAAAACAAATGTAACAAAGTTCGTTCTGATTACTATGGCTTAATATTCTCCAATGTTACCAAACCAAGTTATGAGTTCGACTTGGTAAAATTATAGTTTTGTTACAAATCGTATATTTAGTATATATGGTTAATGGTTAATGTTGCATGCATCTCTCTCTCTCTCTCTCTCTTGTCTCTTCCCTTTCATCTTTTGGCATGTGTAAACGAATATGTTGTTGGCCCTGTTGTGGGAACTAACTGCTGTTGTACATAATTTTCACACACACAGTAGTAGTAGCAGCAATCCATAGTTGTTGTTGTTTTTCTAATAGAAGTTGCAATATTAGTAGTAGCACCAGTAGTAGTTGTAGTTGCAATATGTTGTTGTCTAGTCATTGAATGTGTAGCATGTTTCTGTTTTACATTGTCTGCCGTGCTGCTGTTGCTGCCTTTTAGTTTGCTGCCATCATCATTATGTTGTTGATTGTTGTTTTATTATTTATTGAGTTGTTATTGGTTCAAAGTCAAAGTCATTTTTATGGATTTTATTACTGCTTCCATTTCATTCCATTCTGTTATGTTTTTTTTTTTTTTTGTTTTCCTTCTTTTGATTGCCATAAAAGCCATCGTAATAAAAAAAAAAATACAGCGTAAGAGGAGATAAATTTTCTTTGTGGCACAAGTGAACTCATTAAGTTATAGGGCTTAGACAGCAGTGCGCTTTAAAAAGTCTTGTTTAAAGGAAATTTATTGCTTTTTCTAGGAGGCTACATATAAATAAGGAATTTTTATTTAACACACAATTGTTAAATCCAATATCGAAGAAACCGAAAAAAACATGACACTTTTATGATACACTGGATCCAGATTAGCTCCGAGCTAAACATATACGGGAGAATACTCAACAAATCTTTGAATATAGGCTTTGGCTCAACATTTTAACAAATAGTCAGATCAATAACGATGGTCTCTTAAAGTTAGTCACATAAGCATAGCGTCCATTCAAATTAAGCATATTTGTGGACCATACAACGTTCTTAACTATTTGTTCTCATCATTACAGAATGTATGGAATCAAGAGAGTCCCCATTCGGAACAATTTTACGTTGAATCTACAACGCTCTGCAAAAAACTCCAAGTTTTTCTTGGTAGTCTGATTCAAAATGCAAATCTCCTCTTATTTTAATTTCCCAACAGAAGTTTTAAATCCATTTTGTTTCTTCTTCCCTTTCGTCAAGTACACCTTTCCAAATATCTGTCCTCACCTTCAAAGTGGTAGCTAGAGGCCCTCTATATTTGCGGCAGTCAAAATCCCACCACTCAACACTACTCAGCTTGCGCCAAGACGCCAATCATAGCTTCTGTCATCAATGCAATTTCAGGGAAAATTCTTCTTCCCGTATTAACACTAAGGTAAACGGCAACCTTAGATTGTATAGGATCCATGGATCGACTACTCTAATCCTCTCTATATCCTGAGACTGTTGCTAACGTTACTTTTATGTTTTTGACTGTCTAAGAAGCGTTGTTTGATTCAAAAGAGCGATATTGGATTGAATTACGAATGCAATATTCAATGGCAAGACGTACAATTTATAGAATTGGATTTCCTTTTGATATTTTCGACTATTGTTTCAGGCAGCTACTGCCCCAAAGAATCAGTAACAGTAGAAAATCTGTTACTCTGTCTCTAACTATTCCAATGCACGCTATTCTTGTTCCATAAAACTTCTACGAATATTAAAGATTTCACAGAACTCGTTTGTTTCTTTAGCCTTTTGTTTTGAATATTATTGTCGTTTTTCTGCTGTGTCACTTCATTTTCAACCCACTGTGTTTAAAGTATTTTCCTCTTTAGCTCTTTAGCCTGCAATAGCCAATCAAATCTAAGATGAGAGTATGACTTTTAAAACTTAAGCCCACTTTTAAGCATGACAAGCAAGCTCAACTTCAGGATCATTATGCGTTCGTTCTTTCGTTCTTTCTGTCTGTCTATGGCCAGTTTTAATGCGCCCCAACAAACAGCAGCAGCACAAGTAGTAGTAAAACTGGCACAGTGTTTGGTAATTAGTGCACTGTATAAGCGTAAGGTTTAATTAAAATGAAATCAGTGGCACAGCTAAGAAGAAGAATTCCAGCTGTGCTTGTGCTACGAAACCTCAATTGTTTCTTCCAAATACAAACGTTGCAAGCTATGTATGTATGTGTGTATGTATGCATGTGATACAACTATAAAAATTTGTTACACTAGTCAACTAAAATGTCTAACTAAGAAGGATTAAAAATTTATTATAACATCTTACATACACACATGCATACACACGCATTCATACGCAAAAGCTCACATTCAGTTTGTTTGTAGAGCAATCTATTGCAATCGTGTATGTGTATGCTTTTTTATTTGTTTGTTAGATTTTCTTGTGCTCCAGGATGATTTTTCTTTTTACACAATAATGACGATGATTATGCTGGTTAGTGACTTTAGCGAGCAGGTTGTATCTCGTCTGTATGATTATCATCTTTCTTTCTCGAGATATGTACGTATGACCATGGGAATAAGCGTGTATGTTTATACGCATGCAGTTGCTTGCTGTATGTGGCGATTAAAATTGGCATTTTGACAGACGTATAATTAGTGCAGCTGCCTTGCTTAAAATATATACAGATTGTTACGGAGTTTTCTTTCTTTTTTTTTTATTTGATTTGCTTTGCTTTTGTTTAGTGATTTCATTTCTTTTACTATTATTTGCCTCTATCAGAGATTGAGAAAAATTAATACAATTTTTCCAGTCTTTTTTTGTTCATTTGGAAGTTATTTTCTGCTTTTCTTTGATTAACATTTGACATGAAATGATTTTGTTTCAGAAGAAAAAGAAACAGACATTTATACTCTCTAACTGGATTGAAAAGGAGGCCTATTGACTCTATTGCGTGTAATTGGGATGAAGTTAAATGCATTCACTGGAGTCATTAACTCTTGCCTCGCCTCACTGTATAGATTAAAACAAAAAAAAAAAGTTGTCTTCTTAAATTGGTTCAATAAGTCTCTTTAAAAAAAATTAATTCACACTAGGATATGTTTCTATACATGGAGTAAGTAGTCGCTAAGATTTTGAAAAACAATTTGAAGATTTGGCATACAGCATGTTGGGTATAGAAATATATGATCGGTTAATTGATTTCGTCGCCGCAGTCTAGTGGGTAATACGTTCGGCTACAAGGCGTAAGGTTCGAGTTTAAACTTCGGTTCCAAAGTTTCAAAATTAAGAACAAATAAAAAGTATTTCTTTCGATACATAAATAACATGACATACATAATTGTCCATTACAACCCTTCCGTCAGGATTGCGACCTAGCTTCTCACACCACTTATGTTGTGCGCGTTAATTTTATACATGAGTGGCTGGACCTACAGTTTGAAGTCATGTCCGAACGACAGATTTTTGAGAAAGTTTTTATGGCAATTTTATTTGCTCTCAGAGTTTTTGCCAGAAATCAACGGCCTTACGTCTATAAGCCAGCTCAATACCTAGTAGACTACGGCAATAACGACCTCTAATATGTTGTTTGGCAAAGCGCTGGGAATATCTTATTGTCATGAACCTATCTTTGTTAAAATGTTGGCTCCGCCGCTTATGGAAAAAATTAACCTACTAAACAACGTGCTTCGTGTTGAATTAGATTTTCATTTATTTGACAAATTTTTTGCGATTAATTTTTGATGATTCATTGATTTCGTTGAATCACACAAAATTTTATACTCTTCATGCCATTGCAACACGTTCACTCAGGCTTTGTAAACTTTTAGCACTCCAATGTAATTAAACTTTGTTTTTTTTTTTGTTGTCGACATTAACAGATTTTATTTGGTTTAAACTTTTGTTCATTTTCCTCAATATGTTGTTCATTTAGTGTGTATGACCATAAAGTATGTCTACACACCACCATAGCCAGTCATATGCTATGGTTACACAAAGTTTTGGATCTGTTGAGAGGAAGACAACAAGAAAAAAATGATCGTAAAACAGTATCACAGAAAAACACGCAGAATACCGCAACATATGCCAGCCATATATGACAACAACATATTACAACAAACAATACTCTAGAGTAAGCGCAACCCCCCCTTAAAAGACAGAAGTGAACAAAAAAACGAAAAAAAAAAACATGTGAACGTGAAGAACAAGCCAAACTTCAAAAAGCACGCGTATTAACTAAAAATGTCGAGCAATAACTGAAAATGGTAACAAACGATTACACAAATTTATGCAGAGACACCGACCAACCGACCGACCGCAACACTTTAAAGTAAATTTAAGCAATATTGTTGTTGTTGTTGTTTTTTATTATTATTTTTATTTGTACTTGGTGGTTTGTTTTTGTTGTAGTCCAATGATTTCTATATGATTTCGTCTTTGGTCTATTTTAGTCTATTGGTAACACAAAAGTGGTAAAAAGACACGAACCAATTTTAAACAACAAAACAAACACAACACACGCACACACAGACGACTATATTGGTAACAAGAGACAGGCGAATATTTGTTAGAAAGAGAAAGAAAGAAAAATTGTGTTGCAAAGATAAGCCAGCCAGCCAGCTTGTCATGTCTGTTTGTGTAAGAAAAAGAAAAACTTCAAATAATTTTCACAGCTCTGTTACTGTTTTTCTTGTTAAAAAGTAACAAACAAGAGCAGCCGGGAAAATAGAAAAAAAAATGAACGTCAACCAGACAGCAAAATTGTGCTTGACCATAACCACCGACACCTTATGTATCTAATTTTATTTTATTTGTTGCTGTCATTAAATACCCTACTTAACAAACTGTTATAAGGTGTGTCATTTGTTTCCTATAAGATACGTAATGGGTGAGGTTTTTTTAACCGTTAGGGGTTTGAAAATGTATATAAAAGTTGATGAGTAAATGCAATTACAACCCTTTAGTTAGGAATACGATCCACCCATGTCTTGTGTGTTAATTTTATTCATGAGTAAGGGGATCTACAGTCTAATGTTGACTCCGAACGATAGATATGTGCAGCTTTTAATGGTAATTTTTTTTTCTTTTTAGGGCTGCTGAACGAGATATCAGAACTGAGATTTGAACTCAACAGCTCTGATGTAACCTCAGCAATTATACTGTCTACTAAATTCCTGCGAATCAAAGTAAGTAAAAAATTTTTTCATTTACTTTTTAAACATTATTTTATATTATTTATTTTATATTATTTATTTATATTTATATATAATATTATTTATTATTAACATACATTTTTACAATGGCTAAGCCATATAGTTATCGGTATTTAAGCTGCAATTTTGACATACTTTTGCCATCATAATACCAGATCTGAATTAAGATTTAAAACCTTGGGTTTGTAACCAACCCTTTTGATTTATCCAACAAAATTCTGTGCCATATAAAGGCGATCTTTTTAGAAAACTTCTCCAAAAGGTGCTCGTTGCTTAAGTCTTTTGATTTGGGCTGTGAAATTTTACGTGAAAATTTTAATTTTCTTATTTTCAAAAATTCTAATAAATCTATAGCATATCCTCTTGGCCGTTTAGAATCGTCTTTTAGAACCAAGAATAGAACACAAAAAAAAAAAACGGAACCAATAGTTAGGAAAGCATACTCTGCAAATGGTGTTGACTCTTTAGCTGCTGCTGCTGCTGCTTAAAAGAGAGATGTATTAATTAACTGTGTGTTGCAACAATAAGAAGAAGTGCGTAAATCAGATAAAACCATTATGCTGTTGATTGTTATCGCAACATTTCTTTCTGTCTCTCTATATGTATAGTATACAGTACAAATGAATGTTTCTCAGCTTTAGTTTGGTTTCTTTTACGCTTTGCGTTAAGCTGTTACCTTATAGCGCACACACATATGGTTATGATCATTGGTGTTAAATATGACAAAAATGGTTTAACATCTCTAGCTTTAGGTGTCTTTTTCAAAACTTGCTAATATGGTAACGAAAATTAAGCAAAAAACATAGAAAAAAAATTGAATGCAATGACAACCGACAAAATTGAAAGCAGAAGAAAAATAATGAAAAAAAAGAAATAAATGAAAAAGCAAAATCGATTATAGAGACCGCAAACCAACCAACCATCCAACCAACCAACCACTTCAATGTGGATATTATAATAGCGGTACTATTTTTGTAGATTCATCATTGACAATTAAGTTGACATTTTTGATGAATCTTTAGCAATAAAAAGCGTAAAATCCTTAGACGTCTGTCAGTAATTAAATGTCGTCTGTTGACAAAGCAAAGTGGCAAACAATTTAAAAACCATGACAAGAGAAGAACATTAAAAAGGACATTTGAAATGGTAAATAAACAGTCACAAGAAATTATAATTGTTTAGATTGTTCCACATGATAGCCAATCAAATAGCAGTTGTTTGAATGCTACAGCTATGCATAGGAAAAAATCTTATCTTCTCTTATCATCGAATCGTATAATAATTATAATATTTAAAAGAATTTCAAAATAATTAAAAAGAATGTACAGTTAATGAATGCCCTTAAAATAAACAAAATAGATTCCATAGATTTTAAAGCACATCAAAAGACTTGAGCAACAAGCATCATAAAAATAAATTTTAAATGCTATTTAAAGACGTTACACTCCTCATCGATTTTGATTATTTTATTTGTCATAAAAAAAACGCAGAAGAAGAAGCGATCAATTCGATTAATTTTAAAACCATAAAACTTTCAATATCTGTATCAATATGTTGTATATGAAATACCACAGATACGGCGTCATACTTGTTAAGATAAAGCCCCCCAAAGATTTCTTGCACACACATATAGATGTTAAATTTATTTGAATTCACACACATATAATATACATATAAACAAGTCTTAAACACTTTTAATCATAATCTTAACTTTCCACTACTATTTATCATCAAATGATTTTTATTTTAATTCTTTTTCTTTATTCTTTTTTTTTTGTTTTTATTCCTGCTTTCAAAGTTTTAATGGTTCATTAATTTTATGAATACAGCTTTATAATGAGTTTTGATAAGTTTTATAGCCACTATGAAGTGGTTAGACAGTTGAATAACGTAAATAAGTTTACTTTTTTTTATTACTATTTATGTAAATATCGATTTGGTTTATAAATAAATTAATACAACCTTAATAAATAGGAATTAAATGAAATCCGAAATAATTTCAACAAATTTTTTAAGTGTTTCTTCATTTAGAAGGAATGTTAATAGAATTCTTTTCATGATCATAGATAGATATTTAACAACAGAACTCTTCTCATGATCATAGTTGAGTCAGAGCTGTAGTTTTTATTTAACATTGCCCTACCAAATAACTTCTCTCATCATTCAGCCGCCAATTCCAAAAGCTATTTAGAATTCCCTTAACTTTCATCTCCAGCTGTAGTTTTACTATGAAAGTCAAAATAAGTTGGGTTAGTGCTTACCATCATATAGCAAAACAAGAAAAAATTTTGGCCCTAAGCTATGTACTCTTGTGAAACTTCTTGACAAATTAGGGATTTTTGTTGCAATACACATTACGGATGCAATGCGTCCTAACTCTACAAAATGATTAATAGGCTTCCTTCTAGATTACATGCCAGACAACAAGCCACTCTTCTTGGAATACAACTTAATTCCCAATCATACATACATATGTATGTAGGTACATACATAATTGGTCATTATAATCCTTCAGTCAGGATTACGACCTAGTTTCTCACACTACTTATGTTGTGTGTGCTAATTTTATACATGAGTGGTGGTATGTGCAGTTTAAAGCCGACTTCGAACGACAGGTTTTTTTGAGATGCTTTTCATGGCAATTTCATTTTACTCTCAGAGTTTTTGCCAGAAATCTGCTGAGTGGAAGTCGCCGAAGAAATATTTTTTCATATTTTCGTTTTGATGTCTGACCTGAGGTTTGAACCGTGACCAACACACTGCCTACTAGATTACGGCGACTTTAGTTCCCTATCACGTTGGTGTATCAATCCCTCTAGGTGCTCCTCTCTGAAGTCATACGTTGTCTAAACCTAAAATTTATAGAAATATTTCACATCAGAATTCCAAGCTAGGAGAGAGTGACCCTAGGAGATAAAGAACTCCTTATTATTGCTTTCCATACTAGCGATGATGTAATCGAATTTCAATTTATATTCTTACTTTGTGTTGTTAACCCTTAAACTCATTAAAAAACGTTTTGGCTCCTCTTCCACCATAACAAAAATTTCAAATTTCACACAACGCCCTTTAGACTCTCTAAATGTGAGATAAATTTGCAAAATTTCTAAATCATTTCGCTATTTAAACGAGAATTGATTTTAAAATTTATTACAAAATAATGATCAAAATATTGTTGACAATTCGTTACAGCTGTTGAGTAGTGGCACAAACAGTTACAAAGTACACAGGCAAACAGTATGTTTGGAATTAATGAATAACAAAGCCCTCAACACCACTAAATAATAACAAAAGACTTAAGAAATGAACACACAAAGTAACAAAATCAATAAAATATGATCTTATAACCCCAGATTTATTTTCACTTTCAATACGAATTGATCATAAAAAGCAGAAGAAGAAATAAATTAGAAATGAAAACCAGATGAAAGGTAAAGATAGACAAAGCCTGCGCTAATAATTTATGAGTTTTTCAACTAGTTTAACAAAACAATACAAAACAGTTAAATGATAATGGCATTTTAGCAAATACTGCAACAACAACAACAAAAAAAAATCAAAACATTAATCAATAAATTTGTTTTAATGTCAACAAATACACAAGCAAACAAACAAACAAACGAACCATTAAACGAAACAAAATTCATCTACTATTGTTGCTGCCATTTATTGAGTGGATTTCTAAAGCATGACTCTTTAAAAAAAAAATTATTATGTGAAGTACAATATGTATGTATGTAGTGCTATAGTGGTGGTTTTTTATTTTCAAATGTACAACATACCACAAACATAACAAAACATTACACAATATATGCTGTAGAGCGTTCCCTTTTTCAATTTAATTTCAAACTACAATAGAGTTAATGTAGTGTGTAGAGCTACAGTAACACGATAACAACAAGGATAACAATAAACAGGACCACTTTAACTTCTTTGTCCATGATCCTTAAACTAAAGAGGTGTTAATAACAGCCGTAATGAAAACCATTGAAATTCATTTGATTCATTATGAGAAATTCTTGTCCTTCCAAAATGAAACAAAAATGTGTTGTAGCCAGCAACTGTCTTAAATCAAACTGTTGCCCATTTTGGCACCTTCTTTTGTTGTCACAACATTTAAACATTGCTTGTGTGTGATACTTTATTTCGCCTTTATTTCGCTTTACTTTCGAAGCAGATGTTTTAATATGACTTTTTTGGGTTTTCATAGCCATTGTTGTTGAGTATGGCCGGCATGGATGGCCATATGAATAATTGAACTGATTTGTTTATATGTTATCCGGCTGGTGTTAAATCGCTTGGAATAGAAAATTAAAAAGTGACCCTTTTGTTGTCCATTTGAACTGAGTAAAAAGTAAATATTTTGTAAAACTTTTAGTGGTTTTTGTGAAATTAATTCAAAGTATTTTCCATTGTTAGCAACCTTTCGCATCTTTCTGTCTTCTTATGGGTTCGTAGCAAAGGAACAGTTGAATGCTACTCAAAAATTTAAGCATGAGTATTAATATTTTGCTTTTAACTGTCCTCTGTCAATCGTTTGATATCTGGGTAAGCTCTATAGGCAGCATTGTCTTCAATACCAACAGATTTAGTATTGAGGAAAGAACATCGTCTTATGTCTCGGTAATCGCCATAGAGGCAGGATTCACTTCAATATCATAGTTATTGTTAAGGAGACAACCTAGCATTGCTTACGTCTAATTCTACTTGAAAAGGATCATTCCCCGCTTGGGTTTTTTTTTTTGCGATACGAATTCTGTTGATTTTAGTTCATCGTTAAGCCTTCCTAAAGTCATAATCACATCTTACACTCTGAAGATATTTTAAAAAAATCTGCCTCAATATCTTAATTAAGCTTCAATAAAAGCCTTCATTTGAAGGTTAAAATTGCATGCTCAAGGATAATAAATATTTTTCGAGGCCTATTATTCACTCATCAATTAAAATTTACAAAATAAAATATTTCAAAAATGGAACATGACTTCAGTTTCTTTTCATCTCAAATAAAATCTCACAAATCACCTGAAATGCTAGATGCAACATAAAAAATAAAATAAAACAGAAAAGACCTCTTCATCTCGCTCGTAGAACAATTACAATTTAAGACCATTTCAAATGCCAACATGTACAATTCAATTTAAGCATTAAAGCAACTGAATAAGCAAAAAAAAGAATAGAAGAAGAATTGTTGCATGTGCCACTCATTCATATTAAAATATACAAATAAAACCATAATTTACATACGTTCATACATTTAAAGCCATTTCATTCATTCATTCATTCATGCCACAAAATCATAAAACGCTTACATACCCATACCCATACCCATATACAATACATGCCACACTATATGGCAGTTGTATTAGAAGAGAATGTTGATGTTTTTGCATAGACTGGCATAGTTACACTGCATGTCATGCCGTAGCTTTAGCAAACAAACAGTAGAAGAAGATCTGTAAGAACAATAATAACAACAACAATAATGTGCAACATGAATGTATGATGACATTGACTAATCGGTGACCATAAACGTGCTTACGCATGCTGATTTGTAATGCTCTTGTTTCGCTAGTTTTTTATAAATACCCTACCCTAGGCTGCACTAATGATAGGCAGCAGAGGAATACATAAACAAACACTCGTAGGCCCGTCAAACTTTTTCATTAAAGTTCTAGAAACAGATATCAAGACAAATGGTAGGGTAAGCTAGATTAGCTTGCAAATAAAGTTGACTAGAAGGATGCATTGTTGATACCTCATTATAGAAGGCTGAACCAAAAAGGGAGGAAACCAAGGACAACCGATTCAAAATAAGCTGAAGAAGTCAAATTTATTCTCCGCTCCGTAGGACAGATATACGGAATGTAATCGACTTTTCAAGCGCCATCATATTCCCATAAAAAGGTTCTCAACCTTTGAGGGACCCATCAAAAAAACACGTCAAAGTTCAATTAGAACTCCAACACAGCTTCAGTAACCGTTTCGCTCGATAACAGATCCCAGGCCATAACAGAAATAAAAATCACAATGTCCTGCAAACTCACCATATAAAGAAATTTACACATACACATAAGAAACCAGGTTGCGATAAAGTATAAGTCATCGCATATCGGCCCAGACGGTATTGAAGACACACATCCTCTACACCTTATTTTCGAGTTGAATTGAGCACATCTTTCAAAGGCATCGACTATTGCTTGGAAGATACCAGCGCGACTTCTTATGGCTTCAAAATATTTTATTCTGGTACCAAAAGCGCCTGCGTTTGTCTCAAGATCCTGGATATCGCAGGTTTTATACCCCTTTCAGCAGCAAGCTGTTTTATCCCGGAAGATAATACCGTAAAGAAATTGGCAAGGCATAGTTAACACCATAAAAAGTATCTAAGAAATGTTCTGTTTCGTGTGCCAAATAAAAAGGAAAATGATTGGAGTTTAATAGAATGAAATACGGGTAATTCGCGATCTTTCTCTGATGAATGATAGTTTTAGATGAGTGAGTACTCACTTTTCTATGATATTTCTTTCTAAAAATGGTCTTCACCGGTTGTGTCATACGTCAGTAAATAATATCAGCGGGATCGAATTAAACCCAGCAGCCTTTAAGAGATCACTCGTATCACTGAACCGCATTTGGTATGCATTGCGGTCTTCTGGTATTACCACACAAGGGGTCCATAGTGATGTAGAACTTTTTACAGTCGAACTGGATCGTCTCTAAATTTTTTGGTTGTTTAGACACGCAGCAATAAAATATTTCACATATAAAAAGTCATTCTAGAAGCTTTAGAAAACGAGACAAGGCTACCATAAAATAAAAGTAACAAAAACAAACAGAAAAACCAAAATTTTAATCAATGTTGTTGTATATGGTAACAAATTTCAGTTGCAACAACAATTACGTATCGATTGCATTATTTCAATCTAAACAGGCCTCAGCCAACAAGCCAAACAGCCAGCCAGCAACCAGCAAGTCATTGGAACGAGTCTAGAAATGTATTCATATTTAGAAGATTAAAAATTGCAACAGCAACAACAGCACCAAAAAGAAGGCAGTAACCGAATATGAAGAAAAGAAAAATTAAATAAAATTTTACTTACAAATTTTTCCCACACTTTCTTTTTTTCACTTTATTGCCTTTTTTTCAAAATGAAAACGCAAAGAAAATTTCTACTGCTGGCGCAGCAGTTAATATTGCAGCTTCTAATCATACCAGGTCTTAATAAAAATTACAACAACTACAGCAACAAAAACAAAAAAATAGAGGCAATAAAAACGTGGCATTTTGGTATACGTTCGGATTGGTTAAATAAATTATAACATTCCAGGTATTAAGAGAAGAAAAGACAGACCATTTGCTATTGCATGTGGTGGCAGCAGTAAAACTGCAGCTAATGCTGCAAATAATGTTTTTCGAGGCCTACACTAGATGACCATGGCAACTTGCTTGGTTGATGGTGCTGATGGTGATGATGATGTTGAAGATTTTTAGCATTGGTGTTGCGTTGGTTTTTCTTCTTTTCTTTTCTATTTTTGTTTTGTTTGTTTCTCTGATAATTTAAGGCCAGCCAGTAGACATTCAGCAGCAGCCAAAAAGCAAGGAGAGAGAGAGAGAGAGAGAGAGAGCGCGCGAGACAATACAGACAATATCACTATGCATGACGCTAATTCTTGTGGCCATATTTAAACTGACAGTTATTTAATTTTGACACGTTGTTGATTACTGTCACGTCAAATGTCACTTCGATTTAGTTTTAGTTTGGGTGAAAAACTATAAACAAGCAATAGCAACAGCAAAAGCAGCAGCAGCAGCACCATCAATAGATGGCAACAACTAGAAAGTGTTTGAAGAAAATATAAATTAAACTCATTAGCACGCTACACTGTCTAGGATTCAAAGCTTTAAATCCAGCTATTGGGCGCGTTTTATTTTTTAAAAAATAGAGCACAAGATCGTAAATGGGCTACAGGAACAGCAGACCTTGTGCAGATATTGCCTTGAATTATAAAGAATGACCCGAATTTTATTGTATCAGGTCTTCTAACAAGGAGTTCCGAAATTTATCAGTTGATAACGTCCATTTTGTTGAAGCGACATCTGTCAGATTAGTTGTCATTTATTTAGTCATCATCGACGGACATAGTTTTCTGCAACACATGCAAATAATAAAATTGTTTCACAGCGGTAAGACCTACTACTCTAAGAGTGGATACGTGAACAAAAAAAAAATAATGAAATTGGGACGATACCAGCCCACATGAAATCCAAGAACACCTAATTCGTTCTAAAAAAGTCACTTTTTTGGTGTGGATTTTGCGTTTGATAGAAGCTGGTTGAAAACCTTAACAAGGCTTCTTTCAGGCAGCCGATATTCAGGTTACCGCTTTGTTTGTTCTAGGTTTTGGATATCCGAACTGTATACATCCATGCTCGCATAGTTGATCAATCTCTCTTAGCTCCTTCCTTTTCAAGAAGAGCATAAACGAAAATAGACTCTTGTCTATATACCAACTGATAATACCTACGACATAATGTTTGTTACTCTATTGCTGCTGCTGTGGTGTAGAGTTTCGGCTGGCGGCATTATGGGTCCGTATTTCTCTCTAAATGTCATTGGGCAAGTAATTGTTTAAGAGTACTTTAGCAGCATAAGTGACAAACGCTTGTGAAAATTAAACATTTGCTAGCAAATCTTTAAAATACAAAACAAAGCCGCAAATTTTTGCATTCAAACTTGATCATCAATGTGAACGAATTGTAACTGAAACAGTAACAAACAAAAAAAAGTAAAGAGATGTTGCTGCTACTTCTGCTGCTGCATTAACTGTGATGACGTTCACGTCAATGATCTCATGTTAACAATGTCGCTTGGCTATCTCTCATCCATTTATAATGACGATGATGATTTTATTGCTGCTTTTGTTGTATTGTGATGCTGTAAAGTTACGATTCCTTTGCTCTTAATGCTGTTACTGTTACTGTTGTTGCTGTTACTGTTGTTACTGTTACTATTATTATTACTAGTGATTATTGTTATTATTGTTGCGGCTGCTGTTGTTTGTGCTGTTTGTTTGGAGCGTGAAATTATGGTAAGTCACCTTAAATGTCGTTTACTGCTATTTGCGCGTAGCAACTATAAATTACACAATGATTTATTGTGTATTTATCAATGAAGGCATTTTCTTGCAATCGATCAATTTCTATTTGACAGCTCAAATATTGCATATAAGGTAGCATACGATTTTCTTGCTCTCTTAAAACACTAAATTTGTTATTGTTGTTATACATTTATTCTTACAAAAAAAAAAAAAATAACACTTTTCTAATTCACTCGTGTGATTTGTAATACTTGAAGATGTATTTTTGAGATTTGTATTGTAGGAAACCAAATCAGTATAAAAAGTCTTTGAGACCTTTGGTCACCGTTGAATAACTGAATAACTGAACCATAACTGAATCCCTTTGCACCATATCGGTTTTAATATAGAATTATATAGGAATAGCTTGCAAAATTAAGATAAGCTTCCTCCAATTGACCAATTGATTTGTGTTGTATTTACTACGAATAATATGGATTTCGTCCTCAAAAGAGCGCTTTGCTTTTGAAGCCTAAAATCAATTGACACAATTTTCAGGAACACTTCCAGGGAGAGCATTCTGCTTCGAACAAAAGAAATGGTAGTGAGAAAGGTCAAGGTCTGGTCTAACATCGGATTCACTATAAATTTCCTAAGTTTATCAACACCGACCTTAATTCTTCCCATTTTTACTGATGCTGCAATATTTCTGTTGAGAAAATCAGGCGAAGCTATCACCGTAAATAAATTGCGTAACTTACAGATCCCTGCCTGCATTGATGTAACAGGGACAATGAGAACATTCGATTTAAAGAAACTGTTTAATGGCAATGAAGGTGAGGCTGAATTAATGCTCGTGGGATTTGAACATCGTATACTAAGTGACCGAACCCCAAATTTCGTACTGATTGTTATTAGTTTAAAGTTATCCTTTGCCAGAAGGCTCAGTGTTTAGTTAACGTCAGAAGTCTTCTACGTTGGCTTGTTGGGGGTTTAGTTCGCAGCGTGTTTAACGAGTGGACTCAATAAATTTTATAAGTTGCTGTGTCCTGCGTCTGAATTAAAGTAACATTTTTAAAACTATCGAAACCCTGAACTAGAAGAACTAGATCTAGTAGAGATACTTTTAGAGAAGATGGTGTTGACTTTTGATGATTCAGATTTTCTTCAGTACGCGGTGCGATTTGGTGAGGTTCATTTCAAAATTGTTTTGCCGAAGCATTTCTTTTTTTTTTTTTTTTTTTGACTTCTCCATATCAATTTCCAAAAAAATGAAACTATAGTTTCATTACAAGTAGGCCGCCTTTAGTAATGCTTTTTTTAATTATTCTCTGTGTTACTCCATAAAACAAACTCAGCACATTCACTTCCGTTTAACAAACAATCACAGAACATTTCACTCCAATTTCCTTTAATAAATGCGAACAAAGAAAAACGTACAAAACCTTTCTTATAATTTTCTCTGTAAGTTTTTTTTCTCTTTCTTCTCTTCTTTCTTCTTGCTTTTCTAACGTTTTTTGTGGTTTAAATAAAATGTCACATTTGAAAAGACATGATCATAAATAAGAAGATGACAAAAAAAGTAAAAGATTTGACGCTTTACAGCAATTTGATTGCAACATGTGCTGCATATTCATTCAACTCAATTGGCCAATATAAACTTCGTAGAAAAACAAAAACAAAAAGAAAGAAAATTAACTATAAAATAGCAATAAAAACAAAAGCAAATACTCTCTAACGATAACAACGTGCGGTACCAAATTCACCAACCAACCAACCAACCTACCTACCTACCTACCTACCAGTCAACTTACAATCGACCAGAGTTCGAAAGACAGAGAACAGAAGCCGTTTTGGTCTTAAGACGTAAGTACGTATGGCCAGCGCTTATATAGAAGCCAAATTCGTAAAGAAGCATCATCATCGATCATTTCGCAGCAAAAATGGTTACAAACTGTGCGTGTAGCTGCGAAGAAAAAGATATGGAAGAAAATGTCCAGTAACTCGTTAACTAAATGCGTGTGTATGTATATGTATATATAGGTGTGTGTGTGTGTGTGAGTATACATGTATGTATGTAATGATTACTTTGTATAAAAATGTTTTAAAAAACACCAGCGCATGACCATATTGATAATGATAAGTTGACATCTAATGTTTTGACAATATGGATGGCAAATGAAATAGAAAAAATTGAAGCGAAAACTTAGAAAATAGTAAAGCACAAGACTAAAGGATGAGAGAGAGAGAGAGAGAAAGAAAAGAAAAACTAACAACAGTTCTGTTAAACGTTTGCTCGAATTGTGATTGCCAGCCTTATATAAATACGGCGAACATATTTATAAGTATTTATTTGGTTAGAAGCCTCTTAGAGTCATTTTTTTACTATTATTATTATTCATGTTGTTGCTATTATTCATGTTGTTGCTGTTATTATTATTGTTGCTGTTGTTGTTCGTGGTATGGCTCTTTTACTTAATCTTACCAAAAGTAGACCCCTTATGAAAATGTTTGAAAAAGACCGTTTTGTACGCAAGACAACATTATAATAAAATGTTTTAGTAGAAGTCTATCGTTTGAGATTCCCATTCAAAACAAAAACAAAAACAAAATGGTTAATATTGGATGCTGGAAAAAGTTCGTTATATTAAGAGCCAAACTGGCATTAGAACAAATGGAATTTATGTCCTCTATTGGTTTGTCTATAGGCAGTTATATGATACCCTTCTGTCACTATTCTGTCAGCTACCCTGATCACAAGTTCACTCTGTTCCACTTCAACTAAAGTGTAATTTACTATACTCAATTGGCTTCCCTCTAATTGGTGGCAGTTAGACTCAATGCAGACAAATCCTGGCCCAACTTCTACTGTAGACATGCTGCCATTCTAGAACGACATAAACCCATGCGATTGCTTTACATGGTTCCTTAATATATGCTGACTAGAACATTTGACCTTAGAATTTCTGCAAGGGACTTCTGGTCTAAAGATGCTGAGGTCCCCATTGGGATCTTTGAGGTTTATACTGATGCAGTACAATTCATGGTAAAGTTTAGAATTCTCCCTGAAAATCTCTTGATTTATTCGGATAGCCATGCTGGGGTTAAGTCCCTAACTAACATGTTTTGGAATGCGGAGGATTTCTCGGGAAAATTCTGGATCTTATATGGTTGCATTGCTGAAGGACTTGAAGGGCCCAATACGAAGCTTTCAATCTCTCATGTTTCATGACACCGACGTACCCATTCCCCCACCCAATATTTAAGCATTTATTCTCATTATTATTATTATTTTTTTTCTTTTACTACTTCGCTCATCTTTTATTAAACTGATGATGATCCTTCTCATCATCAGTATCATGTGATCATCGGTCGTCATCAGCGGACATCATAGACACCGTCATTGTAGTCTTAACCATTTATGTCTTGTTTTGGCACATTTATTAAATATCGATCGTTGCCGAGAGAATTAATTTTTTTTTTGTTGGTTGTTTATTCAACTTTATTTTTTTCAAGCATTTGCTTCTCATCTTAAGCAATTTAACTTTGAAATGAATTGATTTTCCTTCTTTTTTCTTTTTTGCTGTGGAGTTAAACTATATTTTATAATAACGCAAACGTTTGTTGTGGCGTATTATTTATGAGCTTTTGTGGTATGCCTTTTGGGTATTTCAAGAATTTAATCGTGAGTACTCTCAACACAAATGCAATTAATGACCAAATTAGTATGGCTGATAGTAATAGTGATCCTCTTGAAAGAAATAATATGATACGATACAGTATGATGGAAAAAATAGCAAATGAAACAGAAACTGGTTGAAAAAAATAAAACAATCCGTATTACAAAATTGAAAGATATCACAGCCAGCGTTGCCAGGTTTGTTGAGCATAAAATCGTCAATTCTTCTAAAGAAAATCGTCAAAATCGGCAACATGGAAAATCGTCAAAACATTAAGAAAAATCGTCAAAAGAGATTAAAAAAAATCAAAAGACTTAAGACACATATCTCCACTACCGTCTATACCTCTAAATTTCACGATAGTAAAAATATTTTGGTAGTCAAAACTAAGCCTTTGAATTTTATAAAAAAAAATATGAAAATCACAATTTCCTTATTGGAGATAATAAAGTTGAAAAATCAAGTATTTCTATCAAATATGAGCTCCATAAATCGGGTAAAATTCGTTGAAATTTGAAAAGGATTTTTCTGACCTATTTGGCTAGTAGTATTTGGTTATTGGACCAAGGATTCTAAAACAATTTTCATTACCCTTGGGACCACAGATATAGCCGCAAATTAATAAAAAAGAAAGTGTTCAACATAAATCGGTCAAAATCGGATGAAAAATGGACCTAGTGAAGTAAATGGACCTAGTGGGCTTGATAGCCATCGTCTCAAGGATTCCAAAACAGGTTACCTTATGGTCGGGCGTTACTTAGAACCGGAGATAAAGGTGTCGAAACTGATTGTTTTCTTCGAATAAAATTGTAGGCTGAAAAATTTTAATAATTTTTATTGAGTTAATTCTCGCTGAGTTACTTATGTACATATAGTATATATAAAGGCTACGAAATCTCGTATTTTTTCACAAGTTGTATTTCTTTGGTATATGACTTGCATCTTTTGGTTGATGACTTGCAGTTTTTTTGGTCGATGACTTGCATTTCTTATGGACGATGACTAGCATATTTTCATCGATGACTAGCATCTTTTTGGTCGATGATTTCCATTTTTTTTGGTTGATGACTTGAATTTTTTATACAGTTGTTTGCTCATTAGCTTCAACGCCTATATCTCCGGTTTTAAGTAACTCCCGACTGAAAAGATACCTGTTTTGGACTCATTGAAACCATGGCTACTAGCTCCATTTCCCCACAGAAGTCCATTTTTAATCCGATTTAGCTCTATTAATATATACAAAGCACTTTTTTCTAGCTCATTTGAGGAAAACAATTTGCTTCATCGGACGTTCCCGACGATTACAAACGGTAACAAAAAAATTGTTTGGAATCCTCAATCCAATAGCACCATACTATAAACACACGTAGTTCTTAACCTAGTGACTTAATATAAAAATTTTGTTGATAAAACACATTAGTTTTTACAGTTTACTTTTAAAAACAGTTTTTATACAAAAACTGAGCTGTTTTTAACAAAAACGCCATTTTCAAAAGTCGTCAAGTCGTCATTTAGCGGTTTTTGGTACATAAAATCGTCAAAATGACGATAAATCGTTACACCTGGCATCATTGATCACAGTGTGATTTACTTTAACTTTTATACCCCAAACACTACCATAAATGCAAGTGATATATTGTGTTAGAGTTGATGTTTGTTACGTCAAAATATGAAGAAATATTTCTTATCACTTCCACTCAGCCGTCTTCTTACATTAAAGAAAAGAGACTCTCGTCTGAATACTAACTGATAATACCTCCGACAGAATGTTTACTACTCCATTGCTGCTCATTAAGCTTTAAAAATCAATATTGATGGGGGAATATGTATTCCTTTTAAAATATACTGAAGCATTGAAATCCGAAATCGGTACACAATACCTAGCTAAAATAGCTGTTATTTCATTGACATGCCACGAACTTAATACTTTAATGAAAAAAGTACTCTTAAGTGTAGGGCATTAGGCAGACCATTATAATAGCCCCTCTTATTTCAGTTTATACTGTGAGAGTCTTTTGCAAGTATATGGTAAAGTTGATTTATTGATTAGATGTTGATTTTGTTCATTTTGTTTGTTTGTTTTGGTTAAGAAATGATACTTTTTCGGTTATACTATGCTGTACGTTTGTGTATATATGTGATGATGATGACGATGTTGATGGCGATGGTGACTATTTAGGAAATTCTGCCAAATGAAAAAGGCCTTAAAAATGTGTTGTAAAAATTATTGTTAGACGAAGAGCTGAGCTGATCTTAAGTGGGAAAGTAATGTGAGGCCATTGTGGATTGCTTTAATTTGATTGCATTTGAAAGACGGTTTATGTAGATTGAAATGTCAGTCATTGATCGCGCGGTAAATGGCGTATAAAAAGTCATGCAGTCAGTCAGTTAGGCATGCATGGGCATATGCATCTGCTACTCAACCTCAATTTGGTTATACTCAGCGCCGGGCTATTAAAACAATTATTATTGGCCAAATCTGGTCATTTGTAAAATGATTTTGCTTAAGAATTTTTACTTCTTCTTCATCTTCTTAATGAAATTTAGAAAGTTCTGCGTGCAAAATGCGACAAATATGGTTTCCAGATATTTCGTAGTGACATTTCATTTTAAGTGAATGAAAATGGGAAAAAAAAAAAAGTATTTTCTTTAACTTTAAAATTCAAAGCAAAGAAGATGATGAGAAAAAATAAACTAAAAATGAAATAAATTAAGTAAAAACAAATTAATTCATGAGAACAGCACCACATGATATTGACCAGCCAATGGCGTATAGTTTAACAGGCGGTTTAGTGAATGGCTGGCTAGCGGTCAGTTAACGTAGCCATATGATTCAAACAGCGTTAAACAGTGTATGTATGGTATATGAAAAAACGTATGTATCTTTAGAGTTGAGTGTTGTAGATTGTTATCATTTTCGCACCTTTAGTAGCATATAAATCTGTATATTACATATGACCATTGTAGCCATACAGGCACACACCATACCACACTACACTACACCACATCATGTCATGCCAGGCTAGGCCATACCATAGCGTAACCCATTAGTTTTATAATCAAACTCCCTCCACCGCCAGCGCGTGTTAGACCATCACCATCGTCATCGTTTATCTTTACACAGCAATCGTTGCGCGCTATCAACATTATTTAAGTGATATGCAAATTGGTTTTTTGTATTTAATGGCACCCCATTATTACCTTTGAAGAAGCAATGGCGGAGATCTTTTCCTGTAAAACATACAACCCTGGCTGGTCTCTGATGTGTTTGCCTGATAGCCACAGCTCAACGCATATTGTATGTAACCTGAGCGTTAGACTGATAAGCTTTAAAAGTTTTGTTTTTGCTTTTTAAACAATTTTTCAAATAAAAATCTATGCAAGCAACAATAGCCCATAATGCTGAACAAAACGTGCAAAAATTGATATCAAAACTAAGAAATCATATTCATAGAGAAGGTGGAAAATCACGCAGTGATCGCCACATAATAATTACAATGAGAAAAAAACAAAACAAAAATTTCCATTAGCCTTACATATGTATACAGCATATGAGAAGACTAAAAGATGCCCTACATCGAAGGCTAAAAGTGTGAAAACACTTTTCGTTGTAAGTTTTGTCTTATCGGTGCCTCATGAAAAGCCTTTCTGACTAGCCAACACCACCCAGCTTAATTTACTTTTCTAGGGTATTTCCCCTTGGCAGAAAATACTTTAAAAATTCTCTCTCTCTGTCTCTCTCTTTCATTTTCTATAAATTGAAACAAAATTTCACCGAACAACCTGCTGTATTATGGTCGGTTACACTTTATGGCTCAAATAATGCTGAAAGCTTAACTTTATAGATGCATGCAGTCGATGTGATTTTTTCCCTCTTTTTTTGTTTGCATTTATTTTTGGCGATGAGCTAGCTGCACATGTTGCAGCACATGTGAACGTGATTTGTATTCAAATGTTTGAACAAAAGCAAAATCATAAAAAAACCCTGAGCAATAGATAAGCCTTTGTAGCTTTAAATTGCATAGGAAATCCATACAGCATCGCACTGTAGTGTAGAAGGGCGAAAATTGTAAAAAAAAATTCTTGTCAATTTAAGGCGTAGCCTTGATTATTGGATACTATTGCACTTGGATTTGCCGTAGTCTAGTAGGCAGTTTGTTGGCTTGTTAGACGAAGGGTCTCGGTTCAAACCCCAGCTCAGACATCAAAACGAAATATGAAAAAAAAAAAAAAAAATTCTTCTGCGACTTCCTCTCATCAGAATTCTGGCAAAAACTCTGAGAGTACATAAACTTGCCATGGAAAAGTTTCTCAAAATTTGTCGTTCAGAGTCGACGTTAAACTGTAGGTCCCGCCACTGAAGTATAAAAATTAAGGCACACAACATGAGTGGTGAGAGAAGGTAGGCCGTAGTCCTGACTGAGGGTTTGTAATAGCCATTTATGAATGTATTCCAATTCACTTTTGGCAACCGTGTAAGGTCTCATGTTTCATTCGAAAATTATTTTGAAAGTACTGGAGAAGTTGCACGTTTGGGGTTTTAGAATATCAAATGTGATATTTCCCTTGGAGTTTTTCTAGAAAAATGTTCAAAAGGGAAAGGACAATATACCATGTCGTCTTTATTATCGATAGCAACCTGACGTCCATACATATGTACATACATCATAATGTTGCTCTCTGAACAATAATTTTTTATCCATCCTAACCACTGTCTCTATATAAACCATAACTGGAAAAAAGTCTTTGTTTTGTCATGAGATCATATTAAATCCATACCAAATACAAAAACACACCAACAAAAAAATACAAAACAAAATCAAAGCGATCTTTATAACCACTATGAATACCAGCAATACCAGCGCCGAATAGGAAAAATCCATGTTTTAAGTGTAAAACCAAGAAAAAGCTTAAGCCTCACATATGATTTATAAGCCAATAAAAGCTAAACATAAATCTTGACATTATGATTAAATATCAGTAACAATAATGTAAAAATCTCATACAATAAGAAAACTCTTTAAGGAAAAACTCCTGAAAAACCTCTTCCTCATCCTTATCCTCGCCATTATAAAACATTCACCGAAACTGAAGCAGACGTACATAAAAAAGGCAACTGTGCTAATGCAGTATCTAAGATATTGATTTGTTTTTGTATTGTATTGTGAATATGTATGATTCCTACACACTACAGCAGGTCGGTCTGTAACTATTGCTGCACAAAATGTTTATTCTAAAGTGGTTTGATTGTGATTTAGCGTACCATATAGAGCCATCTTATGCCAATTATTGTTGGCCATCATTTTTTGCTTTCATATTTTTTTTTTGTTGGGCTTGTTGCCTTTATCGTTTTTAGTTACAAATAGATTTTATCGTTATAAAAATCTGATCTAATTTGGTTTGCTTGTAACAATGTTTTTTATCATACACTGTGTTTGCATTGGTTTTTGTTGCTGCTAACACAGGCATTGTGCGATAGCATCACTTTGATGTTTCATTTTGACCAAAAATGTCCATTATTTGTAGAACTGCTTTTGGTACCGACAATTTCAATAAGATGATGAACTTGTTGCAAAATATATACAAGTATTGTACTGTCAATAATATGGACATGGTTTTTTTATTATTTATTCTTTTCTAATGGTTGCTTAGCAAAATATATATATTCTACTATTGAGAAAATAGAATTGAAAGTGGAAAACGAGTATGATTATTAGAAGAAAATGTCTTTAGAATTTGTAAATAAATGTGGATTTTTATTTTTGAAAATGGTGTTTTGGGCAAGATTTCCATACAAATATACATACATAATTGGCCATAACAACCCTTCAGTCAGGATTACGGCCTAGCTTCTCACATAGTTCCATGGCTTCCGAAAGTTTGTTATGGCCGTACATGCAATTTTCGATAAGACTCCGAAAATAAAGGATTCTTAGTTGAGATTTCGGCACCAGAAATAATAAAAAAAAATTCTTGTTGTGGAGTTGGTATATCAGCGAGTGAAAGTACGAGAGACCTTAAAATTTCTGCAGAGGGTATGAGGGTTACTCTGACTGCTGTCCTTACTTACTTAATAGACTATTAACAACCTGATTAACGGATTTCGGCCTGCCTTAAGACATCCTTCCAGGCGCATCTGCTTCTTGCCTACGCCAGTTGGTTACGCCAATCGGCATCCTCGATCTGGTCCTTCCAACGCAAACAAGGTCGTTTTCTTTGCATCTTCCGCAGATCCCTGTATAAAATAGCACTCTCGTCGGAGCATCCTCCTTCATTCGAACGACATGGCCGAACCAGAACAGCTGCTGGATGTTAATATGCAGCAAAAAGTCTATGTCGTTGAGGACCTCATACAGCTCACTGTTGGACCGGGTGCGGAAATAATCGTGAACTCGTACTGGACCGAAGTTCTTACCTAGGACTTTTCTCTCGAATACTCTCAAGGCTTCTGCATCTGTGCTTAGTAGTTTGCATGCCTCTGCGCCATAAAAATCATGGGGAGGATAAGCGCCTTGTAGAGTATTAGTTTTGTCGTACGAGAGAGATCTCTGCTACTCAATTGCCTATTGAGGCCATAGTAGCACCTGTTGGCAAGAGTAATCTTGCGCTTGATGATATCCAGACTTACAACATTTTTGGTGGTAACGGCGGAGCCAAGATAAATAAATTCCTTGACTATATCGAAAATATAGTTATCGGCCGTAATCGGAGATCCAATACGCCACATGTTCCTACTTGTAGATAACATATACTTCGTTTTGCCCTCATTTGCTCATCTTAGTAAATTCCCGGTCAATAGCACTATAGGCAGCAGTAACATCTTTGACTGCTCTCATTAGATATTTTCTTTAAAAAACTACTAGCGTGGCGTGTCTTTTGTCACAGTCATAGTTAAAAAAAAGTAGAAGAGAAAAAAAGAAGAAGAAAGAGTTCGCATCTTAAGTCTTTTGTTCTAAAGCTCTTTAAAAATACTGTAGTTATCGCAACTGGATAATGAGTAGTTCTTATATTTCTTGACAAATTAAAGTAAATTCAGGCTTTAAATAGTTATTGTTGTTGGGAATCCATTTGCCATTTGAAATATTGAATATTAAGGCTTCATATATTCATACATATGTATGTATGTACATAAGGTTATATAACCATAAATATTTCATAAATATTTATAAGAAATTGTAAACCGTTTTTACTACCATTTTTATTAATTGATCTTCTCAATGTGAGTTTATAACTTGAAAATTTTCAAATCAATTACTTACACTACTACTGACAGCCTTGCATCACACAGCTTTGCTGAAGGAGCTAAGCGGAGAATACAAAAAATTGATGTGCGACATTTAAGCAATTTTTCAATATCCCGCCGTTATAACAGAGGATTACTCTAATTGCTGAGAAGACATGCGTTAAATATACATTCAAGACAATACAACTGTGAAGACGGAACTGCTAACCAACGACAGCGGCTTAAAGCCAACCAAATCAACCAACAGCAGAGTAATAACCGGGTCTTGTGTTTTTTCTGGTCTGTTTAACTGGTGTTAACCAAACTAAATGGTGACAAGCCTAAGGAAATAAACAAAAACAAAACAAAAGATGGGAACTAAAATAAAATTGAAAAAAGAAGAAAAAAAAACTTTAAAAAATGCAACAACTTAACTCGACAATTAGCCGCCAATCAATACAAATCGCACATCAGGCTAAAACTCAAATTATACACATGAGCTTCGACACCAAAAGAAACCAAAAGGAAACCAAAGACTTGAAATCAAACCAAAAAACCAATTGTGGTAACAACTATTAGAAGTTAAAGCAATGGTCATAAGCTTTAGCCATAGGAACAACAGCGGGGTAGTAGCAAACGCTTAATGCTTGGTTAACTGGCTGGCTGGTTTGCTGGCCGACTGGCTACTACTTTGGTTGGTTGGCTTGCTTTGGTTTTAAGACCAATTGAACAAGGCTTAAAAATTGCTGGTAATTGTAAAACAACAATTAACTTTAAGCGCCATTTAGAAAACGTAACGAAAATCCTACAAAAACAATAACACAATAACAACTACCGCACACAACACACAACACAAACAATTGTAATACAATACCACAAGATAAGAATGGTAGTAGCAGTGGTGGTAGTATAGTCTACTAAAATCAAAATCAAAAATAAAACGATTTGCACAGATCGTTTTCAGTAGGCCAAACTGACTGACATTTACTGTCACCAGCATAGAAAAATTAGCTCATGGTATGGCAATAGCAAACAAAACAATGTTTTCTTTCTACCAGCAACAGTTTACAAACCAAAAACAAAAAAAACGGAGAAAAAAAAGGTAAGCTTAAACTAAGACGAAGAAAAAGAAGTAGCCATAGAAGAAGTCTAAACGTGAATTGTCGCACAACTGCCAGCTGAGTCGCCAGCATGACCGCTGCGGCAAAACTAAAGTGCCAAAGAAGACAAAAGATGACAGCATTAGGTTGCCAATAACAACAACATGTCCAAGACGAAAAATAAAAATCTAAAAGAAAATTTGTTAAAACCGCTCTCACTCTCTGTACATCTCGCTCTGTACAATTGTTAAATACTCATGTCACAATAATAAGTAAGTGAGTAACTGAGCCAAAAACAAATCGTATCGAAAATACAATACAATACACAAGAAGCAATTGAAACGCTTTTAAGTTGGTCTATGCGGGTACTCTATACCTAGTCACCTAGTTTGGGAATAATTCGGTTTTAATGCTGCGCAGAGAAAGAGCTTCGGAGTTCCAAATTTAGAACATGAAAACATCTGAAACAAGAATTTTCCTTAAACATGAATAACGCTTTGGTTTACGGGGGATTTAAAGACAGGTAACTCGGCGTAGTACAATATCTGATAGTGTGTCTGCCATCCCAGCACTTAGCTCCAGTCAGGTTGGCTCGAGCATGGAACTGCATGGCAGACATGATAAATATGATCACCTTTTGCTGGGTCCCATGTTCTATGGCAATCCCTGCAGACAGCTCACCACAAGGAGAACTTCAATACTGCTGATAGAATTAGATTCCTTCAGTAGTTCGGAACAAGGATTTTTTTAAACGTATACTACGAAGACTATGCGTAAGGAGGCAGGTTTGAAAAAAATCGAAACTTTTGTAGGCAAAGAGCGAAGATAGTCCAGTTTTCCAACGAACTATCCAGGATCAGACTTGAAATAGTAACCGAGCTTCTATTGCTTTAAAATGTCACAAACAACTATACAAATTTATAACGCTTCCCCTTAAATTATAGCGGCATAGGGTAGAAAAACTTTTTTCTTTTGCGAAGTTTATATGTGGATCAAAGGAAATTTTGCCGCTTTTTTGTTGGCCAAAAGAAAATAAATGAAATTGAATAAAAAACTGAATAGAATAGAATAAAACTCCACTTTTCCTAGCATTTTTTTTATTTGACGCTGCACCCAATTTGCCGCTGCTCAACATTTCGAACATATTGGCGTCATTGTATTTGACTTTTGAGTTGTCTATCGCCGCTTTTAAAGCCAAAAAAAAACTTCTTTTAATGCGCTATCAAACTCAAGAAGTTAAAAGAAGATGAACTACAAACTACTACGGCAGCAGCGCCAGTGAATAGAAATTGAGAAACACATTTATTTGTTGTTATTTTTGTTTTTGTAGCTATAATGTTTTAAGAATGATTTCTAAACAAAACGTTCAGCAAGACAGTTGTAACTATTATATGCAATTGCATATAACAACACAACAAAGTCACAAACATACACTTATACCGATAAGGGTCACTAGGAAATTGAAGGAAAATTAGGGTGAGAGGACTATCCTCAATCTCCTTCGTATTTTTTTATAGCTAGATAGACTAATACTGGTCTCATCTTCTTACTTTTCCTACATGCCTCATGTTCTTAATTTTCCTACTGGGATTTTCAGCCACACACATACAGCCAGCCGCAGCAATCATTTAACAAAGTTTTTATTGTTCTAGCAACGCTACTTATACTTATTCTTACAACAATTACAGCTACCACTACCACTTGCAACATCCACTCATCTGCTTCAGAGATTGGCTCTTTGCTCAGATCTAAAAGAATATAACAATACCCTCAGGAACATTTTGCTGGTTGTTGGTTGATGTTTTCAATGTGTATGGGTTATTGATGAAAAAAAACAAATATTGGCAGTTCAAGAAATACAAGTAAAAAGCAATTTGCAATTGTACAATCCTGTATTGCATACATATGTTGCAAGCAATTGTAATTAAAAGCAAATCTAAAGTAAAAAAAAAGGGAAATACATTGTAAGGTGCAGTAGGTATCCCTTTGGCATAGTTATGGTTTTGAATACCCTTTAAAGTGCTTAAACAAAAGAGTACTTTTCAAACACTTGATGCTGTATACATACATAGTTGGTCAGTTGTTGCTGATGATTGCTTATGGCTGCTTACCGCTCAATGGCTCTTGATAATAGTTTTCTATAAAGCTGTGGGTCAGTTTTGTAGTCTTTGGGGGATTATCAAGTATAAAATGCCTTGAAAGTAGTCTAAAGAGATCGTGTAAAATTGTTGTTTTTACTACTCAAATGGGGCGATCATGACTGGGATGTGTTGTATGCTTTCATCAGTAGAAGCACAAACAACAGTAGCAACAACAAAATGCTTGTTATTGTTGCATACAAATGACATTACACTCTACCATTGACGCATGTCAACAGAACTTACATTCATCGATAAGCTTATAACTATTCCTAGGCTCCTCCCCCCCCCTCTCTCTGTTCCCAAGCAAAATAAACTATTGTTGGCCGTTGTTGTTAGCTGGCGAGAGCTGCTGCTGTTGTGTTGTGTTGTTTTTTTTTTTTTTTGTAAACTTTTCTTAACATTATTTGTTATTCTTGCGGTTGTTTAAATGTCACTCAATCTCAGCTTTGATCTTATTGATTTCAATGCATTTTATTATCGTTTTAGATAGTGATCGGTTTTTCGTAGCTGCTGCTGCTGCTCTGGCTAATGGCTGTTTGCTTGGTTGGTCTGCTATTGTACGACGAGTACATATCGCGGTGTTGTTCTATTCATTTTAATCGATCGTTTGTTATTGGCAATTTGATCGCTTTGTTTCACACATTACATATGACGGTTGATTGTGTTTTACTGCTACGCCAGCTCAGCTCTATTGCTATTGTTCATCAGCGCCAAGCAGCAGCGTCAAAGGCATCAGCAGCAGCCGTTGATTGTCATTTGTTGTCGTTTCTGTGTTTATATTGATTTTTATTTCGCGACCGACGCTAATGGCGACAAAATGTTGTAAAAATCCTACTCTTATACACTTCGTTTCAATGTTTTTTTTTTCTTTGCTTTCTGTTGATTTGCTTTTCTTTTCCTTGTCTCTTGTCTAAGGTGGTCTATTAATTGTAGCTGATCTTTTTTTTTTTCCTTGGCACCTCTCTCGTTGCCTGCCTGCCTGCCTGCCTACTTGCAATCATGTAGTGTAGTGTAGTGTAGTGTTGTGGCATTATACGAGTATTGTGTGAAAATGTTTTAAAGATTTGTCATTCGATAATAGTCGGATTAAATAAGATTGATGTTGATCTCATGCTTTTGTAGAGAGAAATAAAGGAAATCATTACAGTGTACTAACAAACAAAAAAAAAACATCTGTAAGTGCTATGATTTATTTAAAATTTATATTCCATTCTGTTAATAGTTAGTGTGAGTGTGTGTATTATTATTGGCAATTTAAGTATTAGTTTTGTAATCTATTAAATATTTAATTTGTTTATATAGACACAATTTTATTATTATCTCCTCATTATAAGTATATGCTAGAACGAAAAACAAATTAAATCAATCAATTTGCTTTAGAAAACTTATTACAATTTAAAGGTGAGAATAAGTCAACACTTTGAATATTTCAAGATAATGTGTTTATACGTATCATTAGAAACTGTCAAGATATGCTAAGATACTTTAGCGAGAGGAAAAGATCTCATAGATCTCATCTCACATTCTGTTGGACGTGTAAATTGAAAGTAATTTTTTTTTTTGCCAATTTGAAGAACCTCCTATACAACAAAGGATAGCCACATAATATTTATTTTTTCTTTCATCGATTCAAGGATACTTTAAGTTCAGCTTGAAAAAAACTAAACCTCTACGCAAAGAGAACTACTTAGAACTATTAGAATACGTTGCCACTAATATTGCAAGACCAAAAGTATGCTCATATTTATCCCAGATATATTAACATTCTTAATTATCATCATTGCAACCTGTATAGACGCATATTTCCGCATGAAAAACAATGCAATATGGGGGTAGTTCCGTGGAGTGAGCTGCATCTACCGACTCCGTAAAAATGCTTTCCGCCAGAGTTCAATTCAGTATCCAAGAATTCATGATGATCTGTACACAGTGGTATATCACACCATTCCTCTATTTCCCTCTATTCCTTACGGATGTCTAGAACTACCTTGGGTAGTCATAGTGTGGTCAGTATTTCTAAATGTTCCGAATTCTTTCCTAATTCTCAAGTGAGCCAGTAGAGCTCCTGTATTCCTACAATAAAGGTTCAGCTTAAAATTGTATCCCGCCTCGACTTAGGTCTAATTCACTGGTAAAAGTCAAGCAAATCCAATGCGTGTTAATAATGTTAAATTGATCGTCGTAGAAATTCTAATGACACTAGGTATACGTACGTCACGATGTGGCAATGAGTCGCCCTAGAACGAGAGGTTCATGTTTTCCCAACACTGTTATCTACGTAATGAAGTCAAAGGGGCTTCTTACTGCTGGGTGTACGCGGCTTCCTTTCCAACTTCTTATCCGAAATAAAATCTAGAAAAGGTTATAAAGTGATAATTCAAAAATTCGGCCTTCTCAACGGCATTTTCTATGTTTTGGTTTGTGGTGGCTGCTGAGAGATTTTAAGCAATATACTCCAATTATTCAATAGTATAACTGAGATTTGGAACATGTTAAATGAGGGAAATTATACGAGAGATATTGAAGTAATTTTAAGTGTAAAAGAGGAACCTCATATGATTTTTGTCCACCAGTTAGTTACGGTCTAATTCAATAAATTTCAATTCATTTATGAAATATTGTTGTTCATATGCTAAAAACTTATACACCCAAACCTTTTTTTACACGGTAGATACGTTCCAGCGGATACCGTGTAAAAAAAAATAACGCGTAAAAAAAGACAAATATTATGTATGTATGTAAGTGTATAAACAAACTGAAAAGATATACATAGAATTGATGCAGCAGCCTACATACATATGTCTATAAAATTGAATAACTTTATAAAAACGTACAGATTTAGTTCAAAATTTAGTTCAATAGTATACACAGAGTTTTTATTTTATTTCATTTTATGATTATAAAAAAATAAAGAAAAAACTTAAAAATTCTCTTCCATTTATAAAAATAAAATTAGTTATCAAACTCTTAAGACAATTAGGAACGGAATTATTTTCAATATAAATTTTTTTTTATTTTATTCGGAGTCAGTTTCTGATAGCAAGCGCATTCTCTTTTGCTGGGGTGGCTCAATATCAGTCTCGTCAGTAGAAACAATTATTACTTCTACATCTTCAGAAGCTGCTTCTGGCGCTGGTTTATTTCTTTTAACAGCAAATTCTGTTATAGTGCGTTGTGATCCAACTTTGGAAAGCTCTTTATAGAGCTCTCTGTATCTAGTCATACATGTTTGCAGGTCTGATTGAAATTTCACAGCTCTTTCAATTATGTTATCACATGTCAAAAAAAACCGTGTTATTTCAAATTCGCGTAAAAAAAAAACCGTGTAAAAACAGGTTTGGGTGTACATATATGTATAACAAAAGACTTAGGAAGCAAACTTTTATTCTCAGAGTTTTTAGTATTTTTCCCGTAATTTTTGTTTAAATAATAATATTTGAATGAAAATAATTGATTCATATTTTATATGTTCACTTATGCACTATTTATTCCCGTCTTAAGTATTCAATTTATTATTTCAGTGCAAAAGAAAAGCAAATCTTTTGTTACCATTTTAACTCCTTTAAGCCGCAACTCTTTCTCTCTCTCTCTCTCTAAGTGTGTGTGTGTGTGAAAACCATCAATACCTTTTACTTAAATAATCAATTTAATTTATGTGACTCGCCATATGAAGCGTTTTAACAATGAACCTCCTCTAGAAAAAGTGTTTTCTTTATAAGTTGTTTGGTTTGGCCAAACAAAACCATAAAATGTTAACCGTTATAGATCATCATGTTACAATAAAATGCAAAATACAGTTGAAATGCGGCAAACAGTATGAATACAGTTAGTGAGTTTATGGCTTATAAGAGAGAGGCAAGAGATCAGTTAAATGTATAGAAATAAAATACAGGCGCATATACATAAATTTTAAATGGTAAAAAACCAACAACAACAGCAACAACAACAACATAAATGTAACAATATTTTGATAAATATGTGAAATTTTCTAAACAAAATAAACAAAAAAAAAATAAAATATACCACCATATAAACCTATTGAGAGACTTTTGCTACCATTACGTGCAACTACATCTAGCAGCAACTGTGTTAAGGATTTCACTGGTTATAAGCGTAACCGAAAAATAATAATAAAAATACTACCAAAGGCTACTATACTACCTGGCCTGGCCAATGGTGGTAATGGTGCTATTATTGTAACAAACAAATTCAATGATGCTTCACAATGTGTGACTTTAATGCCAAGCTTCAGTGAACTCTTCGTATCAAAACAAGAAAAGAAAAACGAAAAAGGGTAAACACTGTAAGCAGTGAAGAACGAATAAATGTTACCTTTTACTTGCATGCAAGGACCAATTCCATTCCAAGTTCCTACAAACATTACCTCAAACTCAATATTTCTTTAACCACTGGAAATGGTGTAGCGTACGAACAGCAAAAGAGTACCGACTTGAAGTAATAAATTTTCGTTTTGTAAGTACAAACAATTTGTATGCAAAAAAGCAAAACAGGCGCAAAACTCTAGCAATGAGGTTATAACTCAAAAAACCAAAATAAAGAATAATATTACGATATATTAAAAGGCGAAAAAAAGAAGCAGAAGCAGAAGCAACAGCACCAAGATACACTAAAAATGAAAACAATTTTTTTTGTTTTCTTTCTTTCAGCAATAATCCCCAGGGAGTTGTTTGTGTTGTATATCACCTAGAATTTGTTATTGCCGTTGAATACGGTTACTGAACCAGCAGAAGCTGTTGTTTGCCTTTTCAAATGCTTATAAACGAAGTTAAACTAGACAATAGCATGAGCCTGGTCACATTTCGTTTTTTCGTTTTTTTTCTCCGTTTTATCACATTTTGTGGTAATAGATGGATGGGAAGAGGCTAAGATGGTTATATTTTTTAAATATTAAGCGACAAGTAGTAAACCATGAGAGCAGGGGTAAATGCGAATTAAAACGGCTTTATAAGACATAATTTCCCATAATAGAATTGTTTATGGTCAATAATAAATGACTTATGCGTAATAATAATGCTGCTTTTGTAAAGCAATTCAAGCTTCGGACAAGACTAGCACACCTCTCCCAAAGTCAGTGACTTTGCTACTGGACCAAGGATTCAAAAACAGTTTTCGTTACGGTCGGCTAACCCTTGGGAACGGATATATAGCTACAAATTAGTAAAAGAAAATGTGTCCTATAAAATCGGTCAAAATCGGATAAAAATGGACCTAGTTGGGGAAATGTACCTTAGTGGGCTCGATAGCCATACTCTCAAGGATTCCAACACAGGTTTCCTAACGGTCGTGCGTTACTTAGTTATTGTTTTCTTCGAATGAAATGAAATTAATAATTCTCATTGAGTTAATATGCACATATGCGTATATATAAAGACAACAAAATGTCGTATTTTTCTCATGTGGCTTTTTTTTGGTCCATGACTTGCATTCTTTGGTCGATGACTTGGGTTTTTTTGGCGGATGACTTGCATTTTTTGGACGATGACTGGCATTTTTTAGTCGATGACTTGCATTTTTTGGTGGATGATTTGCATTTTTTTGGACGATAACTAGCATTTTTTGGTCGATGACTTGCATTGTTTAGTGGATGACTTGCATTGTTTAGTGGATGACTTGCAATTTTTGGACGATGACTGGAATTTTTTTAACGATGACTTGCATTTTATGGTCGATGACTTGCGTTTTTTGCTGGATGACTTGCATTTTTTTTTTTGGACGATGACTTGCATTTTTTGGTCGATAACTTGCATTGTTTAGTGGATGACTTGCATTTTTTGGACGATGTCTGGCATTTTTTGGTCGATGACTTGTATTGTTTACTGGATGACTTGCATTTTTTTGGACGATGACTGGCATTTTTTGGTCGATGACTTGCGTTTTTTGTTGGATGAATTGCTTTTATTTTGGACGATGACTTGCATTTTTTGGTCGATGACTTGCATTGTTTAGTGGATGACTTGCATTTTTTGGACGATGACTGGCATTTTATGGTCGATGACTTGGATTTTATGGTCGATGACTTGCGTTTTTTGCTGGATGACTTGCATTTTTTTGGACGATGACTTGCATTTTATGGTTGATGACTTGCAGTGTTTAGTGGATGACTGGCATTTTTTGGCCACGACTTGCATTTTTTGGTCAATGACTTGTATTTTTTGGTCGAAGATGAACTTGCCAGTAGAAGAACCTCTGTCAGAACCTTTCTGTGAAGTGATATTAAATTTACAAGATTTACAACCATTAGACACCAGCTTCAATATGGTGAGAACGAAATACTTTGGAAACAAACCTTGAAACTGAATTTCTCCTTTGTCCTTGCCTTAAGTCCTTCTTATAGAGTGTTTGCATTTAAGCTTGACAGTAATAAAGCTTTTTTTTTCTTTCCAGCATAAGCTCCCTTCAGCCTAAACACTTTGCTAAGTAAATAGATTTGTATCAAAACAAACAAACAAAAATGAATAAGGCGGCACTTTTATAACCCGGAGCTTTAAAGTCACCATTCAAATGAAACCGAGAAAAAGGAGAAAAACAAAAACCAAATAGCAGCAAAAGAACAAATAAATAACAACAAAACAAACAAACATCAAAAGTAAGTACGATTTGCAAATATTTTGTCATTGTGGTGAGATTTATAGAGTAGAGTAGAAAGTTAAATTTCTAAGAAAACAATGTAGTTTTCCTCCGTTCTTCCCCGTTGAAGATGAAATGCGAAGGAAAACAAAAAACAAAAAAGAATTGAAAACGTGTTACACAGATTTGTACTTTTTTTTCTCTCTCTCTCTCAAATTTTTCCTTGCGAATGACGATGAGATGTTACATGTGCAACAACATGCGCGAAACAACAACCAACAGAGTGTGTTGTATGTAAGTTAAGAAGCACCTTAAAAATTCTTTGCGAAAAGCGACGAAAGTATTTGACACAATTCTCACCTGTTAATTTTTCAAAGCATTTGGCACATCATTTCGAAAAATCATTTCTGAAACAAAAAACAAACAAAACAAAACAGCATTCAATCGTACTGTGTCTAACACAGCATGTGTGTGACTTTGCTTACACTTTGGCTGGCTAGCCAATGTCAGGGTGCCAGTGGTGATGGCATGTGTAGTAGAAATTGTTGTTTGTTAAATTGCATGTAATTGCTGAGTAAGTCATCTAAAGCATTCACAACAGTACAATTCTATTTGGTAACATTTCTTATAAGAAATTCAATTAATTTAAGCCTTTACCAGAGGCATTCTTAAGATTGGGTGCTACAGTTTCCCTTAAATCCTCAACCAATGTAGCATGTTTAAGGTAAATATTGATTGCTATTAAAGCATGAATATATACTCTTTGCTTGTTACCAAATGAAGACAAATGACCAAAAAGTTTTCCTTACTTTGCGCCTCAGTGTTGCCTTATAAACCATACTGGCTATTGCCATGCCATACGATCTCCTTGCTTACTTTATTATGCTTTGGGGTTCTTTCGCTTGCCACCTTTTTCGTTCTGGTTTCAGGTTCTTTTCATACAGTTCGTGTGGTCCCTATTTCTTTAGTTTGCTGTTATGTCGCCTGTTAAATTTATTTGTGGCTGCTTGTTTTAGTGTTCACTTGAGAAATTGCTTTTAAAAGTTAACGTTTATCATTTGATTGCTGTTGCTTACTTAGTTGTTACTGCCGCCGTGTATTCTTCCTTGGTAGTGGCTTTGGCTTTGGTATTGTATTTAACCAACAATCTGTTAACTTTGGATGACATTTTGTAAACCGGTAGAAACATGTGCTTTAAACTGTTTGATAAATATGAAAATGAGGTGTTGTTTATGGCCTAAAGTGTTTACAAATTATTGGTTACACTTCATATCCTAACTTATTTGAATTTCGGGAAACTCCTCTTCGGCAAACGGTGATCACTGTAAAGGCCTTTAATAATTCAAAAAAATCTGAAATGCAAATACAGCCTTAAGTGTGTAGTTAAAGTATTTAACAAAAGGCTTAAGAAACAAACTTTGTGTGTTAAATGATGGCTGCCACTGATTACTGGAAATCAAACAAAACACTTAAGAAACAAGCAGAGTTGGTTGGTATATCCTATTCGATAGGACTGTCGCATGATTTCACCATCTCTCAGGCGGAAGTGTCACCTGCAAAGCAAAGCCACTTAGAATCATCAAATGTCCAACACTTACGATATCCGTTGAAGCAAGTGGTCTTGGCTTAAGTATACGATACGTAAGAATAGAGCGAATATTTTAAACGTCAGTTCGGATTCCCCAATTCAACACCATGGAGCAGGTCAAGGGAGTGGAGCTGTGACAACGTCTGCTCACGAGGCTACAAATTCGTCTTAGAATTCTTCGGAAATATATATACTGGTGGCTTCATGAGGCTTCTATTATGATAATGTTCGTTTTTGATACAAGTCCATCGGAATTCATATCTGTGGCCAACCTGGACCTGTGTTTGGTGTGGTCATACAAATAGAATTTCCAAACCTCTTTACGTTTGTTGCGACATTTTTTACTGGACTCTTAAAAGTCCTCTTTCCTATTAATAATATCTAGGTAATGCAAAAGGAATTTATCAATTTCCTTTCATATCTCTCTCTAGCTAATGTATATGATATATTACTTTGATTGCATTAGGAATAGTGTCCCCCTGTATGAATAAGTAAGAAATTGGTGTTAAAACTTACTTTACTTTTCTAACAATTACAGGCAAAAGCCCATATCTGTAGAGCTGCCAAAAATTAATTCATTTCTTCCCTTTTGGGTTTCTTCACGTTTACGGCTATTTTACAACATTGTTTGCCCGTTTGGGCAGCATAGCGTATAGGAGTATAACATGCCATACATGAAGCATTTAATTTTACGTTTTAATTCATTGCCAATTTAGTTTGACTCCGTTATTTTAATTACAGTGTAAATATAATTGTCGGCATTCGTTTACATGGCCTTGATTATAATATTTTCAAAAGCCAACAACAACAAGTCTTGTTGACGTTGTCTCCATTGTCAGCCACATCAATAAGCACATCATCATTATCATTATAATTGTCATCATTATTATCAATAGAAATAACAACAACAATAACAACAAACATCAGGTTTGTTTTATTTATCATAAATCTTAACAGTCTTAAAATGTCTTCTAACAAACCATTTAAGGATTGTTTTTAAACAATAATTAAATCCTCTCACTTTTACACCACAACCAACCATTAAACAATCATACCAGCTAGGCAGTTAGGCAGCCAGGCAGTTAGGTAGCTAGCCAGCAAGCAAGCAAGCTTGCCTAACTCCTAAACGGCCATAGAAAATGCAACGCAAAAGAAACGCATGCTTCAAATACATACATACATGCATACATACTCGTACATACATGCGAAGAGTGAGTGAGTGGAGAGTGTAAGTTTTCTTTTCTTTTTAGTTTGTGCTGCAATATTTAATGTGGCAATTACTTGCAGCGTTTATGAATCCTTGTCATGTGTTAACTTTGTTACTTTACTAATTAGTGTCGTCATTTCAAACATGATGATTGTGTGCTGCATAAATGTATACGTCTGTCTGTCTGTCTGCTAGTGTTTCTTTTTGTAACACCGTTTGTCATGGCATACCAAACAAAGATTTTACACTTTAGAAGTTTTACGCACTACATTTGATTTTTACTATACCAAGCGATAATTAAATGTTTTGTTAAAGATGTTTTCTTTTCTTTCTCCCTATCTTTCTCTCTCTCTCTCCTTTGCTGTTTTATAATTATTTTTATATCGTTCAAATGACAAATAATAAAACTGTTATAATATTAGTTTCTTTCACAACTTGTTACATATGTTTGTTCATAGTTGTGGTGTTGCATTTATAAAATATAATGACATTGATTACGCATCACAATCTGCCAGCCAGCCAACCAACATACCTGTATTAATAATGACCATATTTGTTTTAACTTAATTTGTTGCTTAAAAAGTTGTCTCAAGTTGAATAAAAACAAAACAAATTTAAGATCAAACGTTTGCCACAATAAGCATTACATTGGCGACATTTTTAGAGCAGCACTCAGCATAATAAATGCTAATTAATGACCACAAAGACAAATTACGTGCTCCAAAATCATATTGAAAATAATTTGAATTCTTTCAATTGATTCGTTATTTCAATTTTATTTTTAAATCGAAAGGTGACCAAAAGTTAACCAAACTGCATGAAATGTATTGAAGTAACAAAAGACTTAAGCAACAAACTTATTTTCAGTGGATGGCAATAATACACATACATACATACATACTTGGCCATTACAACCCTTCAGCCAGGATTACGGCCTAGCTTCTCAACACCACTCATGTTGTGTGCGTTAATTTTATACATGAGTGGCAAGAATACCTTCAGTTAAACCGAAATTTTGTTGTCAATAGCAGCAAGTGGCTTGTAGAGCTAAAATAACATTCGTGCATACACTACTTCTCTTCCAGGCTTCTCACGTCATACAATAGCGATTCCCACAGGCCACTGTCCTTTTGGTGGGCACGCCGCCAGATTATTTCTCGTTTGCTGTGGGTTTGAGGAGAAGGAAGTGACTGTTTTGCACTTCATATGTCAATGGACTGCTCTTGTAACGAAAAGACGAAGAATTTTTACCTCTCACTTTCTGATCTCCTTGACTAAGTTTTCTAATATAACGATTGTGCCAATGTAAGGACTCTTGTTTATTTCCTCTAGAGAAGTTTTGATCTCCGGGATAGATGTTAATTGTTGTATTACAATGGGCCAAAATTCTGGCCTTAATGGGACTTTGTTGTTCTAGAGGAGTTCGCCAACTTACCTCCCTATCTCTACGGTATTTAAACTGTCGAACTAGAGAGTCTCGACTATTGAAATCACTCATATTTAGAGATTTTCCTAAGACTGAACCACACTTTGCTGGTAATTGGAAAGAGAAGAGAATGATTTTATATTGTAATTTTATACAACTTATTTAATACGTTGGTCACCCTAGTTCTTATACATTAATTTGTCAAATAATGTAACTATATTGTCCAGTCTTCTCATAAACTTCATTTGTAACTCTGTTTTGAAATCATATTTAAAGCAAAGCTCTGAATGGTTAACCACTAAAAACACTTCATTATTTAAACGCTTGTTTTCTTTTTATTGCATTTTCGTTTGCGTTTGCTCATCTTTAGCGTTTTTTAAGTTGTCATAATGTCGAGCATAACTATAAAAATGTCACACTTAAAAGGAGGCAACGTTGTAAAAGCTCTATAAAGTAAAAAAGAAAGAAAGAAAAAAAAAAAAAACACCTGAATGAAAAAAACTAATAATTTAGCATTTAATTGAGACAACAATTTGAACAACAACAACAACATCAATGATAATAAAAAACCAAAACAAGTTCAGTTTATTATAAAATAACATATTAAAGCAACCACCTTGGGTTTGTAGTTTGTTTTTTCTTTTTTGTTTACAAGCGAGAATGCATAAAAATATGCTTCATTTACCTTAAGGTAGTAACAAGAAGAGTCTGCGGTAAAAGAGCCACGGCTGGCTTTAAGATTGTAAAGCGTTACGTTGTGCTGTGCTCCGTCGTGTTGTACTACAGTATGATGTGGTGTGGTGTGGTTTTTCCAAGCTCTTTAGTTGTTACCAATAACACAACAAAGTGTTGGTATTTTGTTTTATTTATTTGATTAAACTCAGGCAGTAGAGGAATAATAAACTCACAATGTTAAATAAATTACCACACTGGAGAAGTTAACCTCAGGCATATAAATAGAAATCATTTATAATGTATATTGCAAATTAAATATTGCTTTCGTTGGCTTACCTTACCCCACTGTGTTTTATTTTCTTTTAGTTATTCTCTGCTCTATGAATATTTATATCACAACAAGAGCAAAAAATACTTTAAAGATTTCTAAATGTCTTCATTAAGTCTTCAGCGTCCGTTTGCATGTTTAGCCGACAGTTTTTCATTATTAAGGCAGTTAATTTGTAACAAATGATTGCCTGGGTTTTTCTATTTAATAAACGAAACAAATTATTTATTTATAATGGCCTGAGAGCTTCTGCTGACAATTCATCCTTTGATGATTCGCTAATTGTTGGTAAAAGTGTTTTCTTAATGTCATATTGGCTGGGAATTTCTTTTGAAATGAAAGGCAAGCTTTTTAAAATTACTTTTTATGGAATTATTTTCCATATTTTTAACAAATAATGAAACTAATGGCAGATTTAGTTCATCCACACTAAAGCAATTAAGAAATTAGCAAAACATTCCTTTCAAAAGTTAGAAATTATCCAATTATCCAGATGCTGCTAAAATCTTTGGATACTGAATAGAATCTAGTTGATAAGAGGAGAAGATTTTGGAGGTAGAGATTTAAAAAAAAATTGCAGTTTGTTTGGGCATATCCAGTCTCATAAAGCCCATTTCCAAGACTATTTCCGGTAGAAATGAAGATGAAGAGAATGGCAACATGGATCTTTTACATATTTAGTTATACATATCCTAAATTCAAGGTTTCAAGGCCTATATATGTATATGGTCAGAGTAAGTGACTCCGAAAATGCTGCCTTTAGTGGATTTTCCAAAAAGGAATCAGTAGCATAGTGTAGGTGCCATGCAATGTGCATAGAAGCCTCGAAAGTGGAGGGTGGCACTGGGGTAGAGGTCTGCTTCTAGGATTGCATTAAAACGATCATTTGGGGACCACCCAGAGCTGAACCAGGATTGGATTTCCTGGAGTAATATGGTGGTTATCTATGTACTATACAGCTGCCTTGCTGGCTTATATTGGAGAATGGTAGCTGCAACTGCAGAGAGAATCATTGGCAAGTCTTGCGGACTTTGACAATTTCTGAACCTACGAATGAGGCGCCATTTATTCAGTCTGTTTTGCCAAATCACCATGGATAGATAGACACACGATGTGTGTGTACTGTATGGGCTCTGGAGCGATTGGCGACTGAACGTAATTTGCGATAAAAAAATCAACATCAGTGATGATTCTCATTTCTGGATGAAAATCAGACATTCCATGCCCACTCTCACATGTTAATTTGGCAAAACAGCAATCAAAGTTCGAAAGTCTCTGTTGGAAGATATTGGTTTAGTTTGAAAACAGTAGGAAAATCTTATTTTGTGTTACAAAAGCTTTATTTCTTTGCTTTTGAGTTGTTTGCTATGTAAAAATATTTCTTCCTTTTCCTTTTCAAAAGAACATTTTAAAAAATCCACACATTTCATTACAATAAATCACATAGCACTGCTGCTAAATGTCTAAATCTTGATGAAACAAAAATAAAAACAAAACAAAAATGAATTCTCCATTCTACTACTACTATATAGCAAGCTGGCTGGCTGGCTATATATAAAGACTTGTCTAATCATATTAATATCACTTTCAAGAATTTATGGTATTATGGTATAACATTTAACATGATTTTCAACAACTTCTCTCTTACCAAAAACGTAGGCAAACCATAACCAAAAAAACCAACAAAATTTTAACCAACACCACCAGACAAGTTTGAAATTTTCAAACCTTTTATGACTTTTGCCAAGAAAAATAACAAAAAAAAAAAACGAAATTGAAATTATGAAAAATCTAAGAAAGAAAACAAAAAAACAAAACGCACTTAACATGTGTTTTTATTGCTACCAGCAAGCAGTTAAGCATTAAAGTTTCTGTTTTTATTTTCCTATAGCCACTGCCACTGCATGTGTGAAACCAATTATTTAATTTAATTTTACAATCATGAACGAAAAAAAGAAACAAATCAAAGAGAAAAAATTGCATAAAAATAATTCAACTACACACACACGCACACATACATAATAGAAGTTTAAAGCAAAAATTAATCAAAAAAAAAAAGGAAAAAAGAAACAAGTTTTGCTATAAAAATTGAAAATCAATCATAAAACAACTACTGCTGGGGTAATAAAATACAAAATACTTGTAGAAAATTTATACGATTTTTCAAATCTAAAAGTCTAATAATAATAATGAATTTACTCTACACTATACGTAGTACATATACCCCAGTATACCTTACATACCCCAGTATCAAAGCGTATTGCTTGCTTTAGTTAGAAAAAAAATTGAATTTCAAATACAAATACAAATCCTATACCCGTCTGTCTGTCTGTCTGTCTGCCTTTCTGAGAGTGCTAAAGTAGCCATGAATGTAGCCGTCCAAACGATCACAAGAATCGAAATTGAATTTAACCATAAATGTCAGAAGCTTAACAAATACTTGTAAAACTAAATAAACGTAGACAAACAGCAGTTTTGTTAAGTGTTGAGAGGTGATCTGGATTAGAGATTTTGACATGACATGCAATCAAAAGTAAAAAAATTTTTATATTTTACAAATCTATATCATGGATATACAGAGTGTTTGTTATGCCTTAAATAAAACCTCAGCAATAAAAATGTAATAAAAACTGTATTACAAAGAAACTATTACTTTCACAACGACTGTGTGGGATCTCTAAAAAAAGTGGAAACATTTGCTATAAATAGCATCACAAGTAAGTTTATCTAGCAAACTACTTTCAAAAGCATGCCAAATACTCGGAACCTTCGATTTTCTAAAGCAATTCCCAAAAAATTTCAGAAATTCACAAATTCTTAGGAACTTCAAAAATCCTTCCTTCAATCCTACTGATTTTTATCCCCTCAGGGAATTTTCAGCAACCTCCGTAGTGAAGGTTGAAGCAAAATTTGTTTCCTCCCGTTAAAAACCTGTCCTATACCCTCGAAGCAAGTAGGTAGGTAGGTCAAAGTGCGTGCTCATTGAGCACGCATAGCGGCCCGAGTTCGTATAGCTGACCGAGTTCCACAAAACTAGAGAAGAAGTTGGTCTGCGCAAGGACTGCACATTAAAAGCACTCTACAGCCTAAAAATTTAATAAACGAAGCTATATCCTTGACATCAATGGATGACAGCTCTGTTAAGCTGACAAGGATCGGAGAGCCAAATAACCTATATCTGCACCTGGCAATAGGTGGCCTTTGACAAAGAAATCTTTCTTAGCAAATCTACACCCACGGCAGAAGTCGTTAGATGGGAGCTAAACTCTATCCGCGTGTCTTCCCATAACCTGTAAGCCTGACCACTGTGATCGCGATGACTTTACGATCAATTCCAAGTAGAAGGTTGGAACGCCTTCTATCCAAAGAGGGCGAAGTAAGTCTGGGAATGGAGCAGCATTTATCGTTGAGCCAGTTGGCGTTCTTCAGAGCAACTTTTATCAGCTTTTTCATCTACAAAGATTTCACTTTTTTTCAATCCTAAGACTCCCTAAAAGCCCTCTATTTTGTTGCACTCTTTTCATGAGTGTTCCTTATCAGTTTACTATCCAGTGCCAGCTGCCGTTATTTTACTTCTTCCAATAACAAAG
Source organism: Sarcophaga rosellei (assembly GCA_930367235.1). NCBI lineage: Eukaryota > Metazoa > Arthropoda > Insecta > Diptera > Sarcophagidae > Sarcophaga > Sarcophaga rosellei. The sequence continues at coordinate 3,072,770 of OV884020.1, read as the reverse complement.
CAACAGAAGAACTCTTTGAAATATTTCTGTTTATCAAATATAGACTGAAACACTTTAGCTAATGAAATAATTAAATTCTTCAATTAATAACGTATCATTGCCATTAAATCATGTAGCCGCCTATAATTATCTTAATTATAAAGGCTGCAAGACTTGTGGTGAACAGCACCCTATGCTGTGTAAAGGCGGTTGCGGTTTGCCTCAATGTTTGCAACAGCTGAAGAGAAAAGAAGTCATACAGACATTCTATGAGGCCATATGGTCCATTAGCTACACAACCAAATTGCCCCTTTGTAGCTTGAGATAGTTAAAGCATGATCCCCCTAAACCTGTATAAAAATACGAAGACTTTTTGTGTTAGATTTCTGCCAATACAGGGACGAATAAAGCTATACCATATGACCATTTATAACAGTGTACAGCTGTATATAGTCTACCAGAATCGTTTATGACTTCTGTACTTGCTTTTATTGTAGATTTTTTTATTTTACTTCTATTTTTGTATTTCATTTAATAGTAATTGAAAAATGTAATGAAATAATCTACAGATTAACTTTACAGTAGGCTGGCAGTTTGATTTTACACTTTATAAACCCAAACTGAACTTAAAAAAAATGAAAAAATGGAAAAACGTTAAGAAAAATTGTCTTATTGCTGGTGAGCAGATCAGTTTTTTGTTTTTTTTTTTATTTTCACAGAGAACGCAAAGCAACAGCGTGGCAATCAATAACTTAAATTACAAAGTAATTGCCTTGGCATCTACTCTCTAGATTTTCTTATTTTTTTCTCGAAAAATAATATTATTTTGCTACACCAACTATATCGTTGTTATATACTGCCAAGATCTGTTTTATTTCTTTTGCTACTGCCATACTTTGGTCAACAACGTTAACTATAGTACAGCAGCAGCCAGCACCAATTGTTGGCTGACTACCGGGCTGTGGTAATAGATTGTTTCGGCTACACAGCTACTGGGTGTTCAATGATTGCTACTTGATACACTGATATTTCATACTTTAATACCCACTCTACTTCAAATAACTATTATGTGAGAATATAGCGCGAATAAACCAACAACAACAGCAACAACTACTACAAATAAACACCGTAAGGAACAGAAACAATATATTTTTTTTGTTCGCTTTTATTGCTTTTAAATGAAATAGATATCAAAAAAAACAACAACAACAATAATAATAATAACAACAACAACGAGTATAAAATAACAATAAATGCGTTTATTATTGATTAAACAGTGGCAGCTAAAGGAAATGGACCAATGAAAGAATTTGAAAGAACGCATCTTAATTTCCTATTTTTTTAATTGAAGTCAGTCATCAGCCATAAATTCTCGATTGACTGGAAAGTGATTATCCGAAGTAATGAGCCTTAATGATTGAGCTGAGTGGTCAGCAAATAGGAAATTCAGTGGCAATTCATAAAAGCAAAGCCGTTTTGTATCCTTTTTTTGTAGCTCAACTTGCTTCTTCTAATGAGGATTTTTACGTGATTTTCGTTTGAAATTAAGCTGTTCAGAATGCGATATAAGATAAGTGGCGAGATTAGTAACTTGAAGAGCTGAATTCAAGTCGTAGGCTCAGATTAGTTTCTGTTGTTCTTAATCTTTCAGCCTGCTGATGCGATGGGCTTATTGGCAGACTGGTGACTGGCAGCCTTGCGGGACATTGTGATGCCAGGTTATTGTCGGAATACTGGGTCAGACCTCAGCCGTATTTCAGCAACAGATGTGTTGAATTTCCAACAAGCTACGAGGACTAATTCCTAGTAATCCTATTGCTTTGAACTCCACTGTTTATCTTTGACTAGTGCAGCCTTAAGAATCCCGTACTTAGTAATTCCCTCGATTTATTTGAAACAAAAATTTTCTAAACTGAGTTGATGATACTCACTCTCTGCCTAAGCTTTATAGTTTTTATTTTATGAATTCACATGTTTGTGGGTTTGTTTGGTTTGATTGTTTGTTGGTTTTGTTTCAGAATATATTGCATTTTGATGGTAATGATGATGGACAGATTGGTACCAAAGTCATTGTGTATGTATATATGTATATATGTTTTCCATTTAAGATCATATCCAATATCATACTAAAACGTCATCTATAGACTGATCTACCACTGCCACTACCACTATCACTAGCGCTAATAATATTGACTGCACTTCTAAGACAGACTTTGGAAAAAAAAAACGAAGAGAAACACAGTCGCACGAACAGATCAATGTGTACCAAACGAAATAAGCGTTGAAAATACAACACAGAAAGCAAAAAAGCAAGAAAGAAAAAAACAGAATCTTTTGCAGCTAAAGTTGGTTGGTACACAGTAGCAAAACTGTCAGTAACTTGAAAATTGTTTTAAAATTGCTGGTACATGATTGAATTTAAGCTTCAGTTTTTAGTTTAACTTGAAGAATTTTTTTTCTGTTTTTTTTTTCTCATTCTCAATTTCATTTTATTTGATTTGTTGGCTACATTTCTAGATGTATTACATGCTGCAAACAGCCAAACCAGCTAGCCAACTCCCCTATTGTTAAAACTGCCTACAAAACAATCTTTTTAGCTGAGCTGAGTAGAACACAAGACAAGGCAAAACAAAACCAAACAAAAACGTTAAAATTGAATTTAAAAACTAAATCAGTTTGAAAATTTTTGTTGCTCTTAGCATGTACATATGTAAGTGTGTGTATGTGTGTGTGTGTGTTGTATAGAGTATGTTTGTCTTTTTATGGTATAATCTTATTTTAAGTGCTGACAGTTTTGGTCTCCATGTCCGTTTTGGGTCTTCTGTAAAAGGTGTGGTGTATAGCGTTGTTTCTTTTTTATTTTATTGTAGCTGTGGGTCTTGTGAAGTTTTCCAAATTTGTTATACTTTTAGGTTGTCTGTCTGTCTGTCTCGTTCGTCTTGTCAAAATACATTACGATAATTTTGCAATTTAAATTGTAAATCAAAATTGAATCGATCACAACAACAGTGGCCAAAATACAAGAAATCAATTCAAAACAATATCTCACAAAAAAAAAGAAAACCACTATCTTAGAAAGGCTAAGAATTTTAAATGCGAGTAGACGAAGAAACAAACAAAAAAAAAAAACCCGCACTATCCGCCGTAGACCAAAATGTTTTAGAGAGAAAACCTTGTAATAAAATGAAACTGTTTTCGGAAAAATGTAAAATTGCCAATAGAATTCAAGTTGGAATTTAAGTAAAACGAAATACTTTGAATTGTTTGTTTATGGAAAATAAAAAGTTGCAAAAATATGTAGCACTCTTTCGTTTTGTTTTTGTTTATGTTTTTTTATTTTTTATTTCATCTTATTCGCTTAAAATGGTATTCAAAAGATGTTTGATTGATAGCAGAAAAATTTTTCAAAGATTTACAAAATCATAAAAAATTCTTTCAAGTTTTTTTGTGTTGTTTTATTTTTGTTTCTGTTTATCTTTCTTTATGGCCTGGCCATATAGCTCAATTAAATGTTTGGAAAGACATAAGAAAACGAATGTTATATTTAAAATCTCTGTTAATTGAAGTCTATTATTAACTCCTTCGATATAATTCCCGCTAAGGGCAAGAAATCCGACAGCATGTCCACTCCCTAACGTTTGCTTATTCATAACGTCTGCCTGGAACTAGCCTACATAACTACCTCATAGATGGCCAAAACTTAAAGCGGTATTCATCGACTAAGGACTTTAAATCCCTCTTTTCCATTTTCTTTTCATATAAGATTAAATTTTTTTTTTTTTTGGAAGAACAATTTGTTGAACTTGGTACACAAGGGTCATGTCCATTAAATCGGATCTTTGCTATCTGGTGAGTTACTTAGGACTGCATTTTCATTGAGATTGCATATGATTTTTATAACGTCAGACATTATTTGTCATTCAGTTTGATCTTCTTCGGACTATTTTTATTGCTTTGGAACTTACTTATCGGCAATCTACTTACGAACATCAGCGTAAACCACTTCAAAGTGGTAGGATGTGTTTGGATCTACCTACTGTATGTACCTCAAAACGCACTCCAAGCAGCCCTCTGTTGTTGAAATCTGTTCTAAGAGGAACAGAACAAACAGTCCGGGTGTTAAATCACAGAACAACAAGCTCATTTTCTTCAGTGGGAAAAAAATGGTCTCCAGACATAACCTAATCCACCAAAACCATCCACTTCTAACTAACTAATACTACCTATTTCACTAATAGATTAGTAAAGCTTGCTTTTCATATCCGGAAATAGCTTTTAATAAGTGCTACCAGATTTGCTTCCACAAGCTCCCTGAAAACCCTCTGTATGGAGCTTTGTATACCTAATCAAAAGACTTAAGACACAAACCTATAACTTCATATTTTCAAACTCTGTATCCTAAAGTCATTTACAAACTCTCATCTGTATTTTTTTAGGCCAATAAGCGACTTAAAGAAATGAACTTTAAGTCTAGCAAATAATAAAGCAACTACAACAACAAAAATTAGATTAATTTGAAAATTGCCATTCTGCTACCATTTGCACAGACCGCAAAGACGAAATGAATCATCAAAACTCATTAGCATAATGGAAAAACCAACACTTTTGCTCACGTTTTGCCTAATTTTGTTTTTTGATTTTCAGGTTTTCGTTTTCTTTTTCATTCGTCTTCAAGCCGGGCTAGTTTAATGGATTTTGTATTCAAAATCAAAACCGCTGGGAACCACAAAAGCATTAAGAAAAAAGAAGAAGGAGAGGAAGACGAAAGAAATAATGTTTATATTAAAACTTTAAAACTAAATTTGTTTGATCTGCATTATATATATCCCCCCTCTCCTCGACTTCAGGACAATATTAAAATAAGCTGCGGTGAAAACCATTATTTGTGGTTTTTCGTTTTTCATAAAACAAAATGCCGCTACTGTATGAATATTTCTTACTGACTGACGAACCCCTACTGCAAACAAATTGAGGCACGAGACAGGCAATTTGAAAAGCAGAAGAAATAGAAGAAATTATTTTGTTCAAAAGGGTTTCGTTTACTTTGGTATAAAAATCAAACCTTTAACTCTCTTAGCTAATGAAAAATGTATATAACCGATGCCTTATTTCTTTTTCTTACTTCTTTTTTTCTTCAGCAAAAAATATTCTAAAGATGCTACTCATTTTTAGAAATAAAGAAAAAAACAACCAACAACAACAGCAACATTTAAACAACACGGCCTGGCAAATAAATCCTGCTCTAAGTAGCATCATTCATACACAACATACTTTAAAATGGCACGATGTCTTGAAAGATGAAAGAGAGGTACGTAAAGACAAAAACAAAACAAAACAAAATAGAATAACAAAAAAATCAAAACACCAGAAATAACTTCCTTAGAGAATTGGGAGCGTTTTTTCTTTTTTTTTCTGTTTGTGCTCTCTGTTAGCTTAGCGAAGCACAAGAAATTACCTTGGCCAACATTACTAACAGAGGTGGGATATCGACACTAAACCGCAAACAATATTAGTAACTGAAGTAGTAGTCCTCTTGCCATTTGCTATGAGCAGCCTATGACTATGAGCTTTTAAATACAAAAAAAAGCAGAAAGAAAATCGTCTTTTCAAAACCTTTGTCGGCTTAACTACAAAAGCCTGTATGAAAAATTTCATTTTTCCTTCTTCTTTTTCTCATTTTGTTTCTGTATCTGTTTCGCTTTTTTTTTAATTTTTTCTCTTGACTTCAGCAGAGTATGCAAGCAAGGTTGTCTTGGGCTGCAACGGATGCTTCTGTTTCTGCTGCTGCCATCAAGCATTGCGAGAGCCTTCTTCTTTTCAATAAAAAAAAAAAGACAAAATGCCGCTGCATAAGCATTAAGTGAAATAGGAAATAAACTTTCTGTAGATTTTTGATACCCTACAAAAGGCAATTAAATTTGAATTAAAATTTTCATTTCTTCGCATCCATCCTTGTCCAAAAATGTCTAGGATTTCTGAGGGAAATTTTCAATCGTTGAAATGTACATATCTCTTATATGGGGACATCCGGGTCATCGTATAAGATTGCATTGCTGATGAGCTACTCATCTCACTTCGTACAGAGTTGGTATTCATAGGTCACTCAATAAGTCCATCAGACTATTGTAGGGTCTTCCACAGCCATACTTTCTGATTACCTATGTCAGAATCTTTCACATTTTTGTCGCACTCAACAATAATAAAACCCTTCCAGTCATTGTTACCTTCAGTTACCCTACAGTGTACATGCAAACATTTTTGTTAATGCTCCGCTTCCCTAGCTGCTGACTGCAAATATGTTTACCAATGCGATTGTACTTGCTACCATTATTATTTGTTGCTCTATCAAGATCAAAGTCTTGCGATATAATTGCTCTAGAGAGAGAGAGGTTAAATTTATAATTTCATACATAAGTTACACACAACATTGGTTTGCCTGCCTATATTTGAATCAATAATAATTTCAATTTACAGAATTTTCCAATTCCATTTGTTGGCTTTTTCTTTTTTTTCCTTTTGCTTTACATCTCAACAATTCTTATTTGAAATTCTCATACATTTATTCCTAATTTGTTTTGGCATAAAAATACTCTACAAAGAATTTAAATTAGTTGACGTTTCTTACTGCTGCTGCTGCTGTTGCTGCTTGTGTTTCTTTTCATTGCAGAGAGAGGGGGGACTGTGTTCAAATCAAACACAAGTCAGCAATTTGATTGGGAGGGAAGGGAAAAAAAATTAAAGTCTCGCTATTAAAATAGTTAAAAAGATTTAAATATTCTATGACAGGATGGCAGGCTAACAATTGTGGCCTGCTTCGGCTGTATGTATGTATATCTGTGATGCCTGGCTGGCAGCATTATAGCCTGGTATGTTAAAGAGATTCAAATTAAAAAGTAATTTTCCTAAGAAATGTATTTAACCAGCCAGCATTGTTTTGATATGTTGCTTGTTATAATATACCATACTATACCATACCATACCATACCATACCAGCTATTTGCATAACTTATAAATGTTTGGCCATTTGTATTTAACAAAGATAATCTGTTTATATTCTATGCAGCATATAATTAAAAACAAATCATAAATTAATAAACACTTGTTAGATTCACTACACACACTCTTCCCAGCTTTACATAAAAATGTATTGCCTTAGGTGTTAAGCAATGCATAAAAGCGTTGTGTTTGCAGCAGCAAACTTATGGTTGCTGGCCATGTTTGATTATGGCTTGAAGTTATATAGACACTGAAAACAATTTGCACTTAACACTAGTAGCAACAACATAACAATTACTATCACTCTGCTTATTGATATTGTCATCATCATGTTATTCTTTTACTCACTGTTGCCACCACTAAAGCTAACGCTGTGGCCACTTACTTACTTACTGTAAGACTGAACTCGACTGAGCAAATAAACATTATAAACAGCAGCCTTCACTTTTCCTTGTTGAATTTATAGTCATCATACTAATCATTTGAGCTTATGATCAAAAACTTATTACAAACGTTTCGTTTCTCCATCCACCTCACAGTCTGTCCTTTTTTTCCTTCCCTGTTGTAAGAACCTGTGTAATACGTAAACATGGTTGCGTTTTGTGAAACATTCATCAATGTTTGCTTTTATTTTTCTGTCTTCACATCATATGATAACATTTATTTAATGCCCAACATCATCATCATCTCCATCTTTATTCCTCTATATACCCCATTCTCTCCTCTACATTTTACATGATAGTTTATGTTTTACGTTTTTCCTTCCTTACATGCGCGGTGTAGGCTTCTCCTCTTCCTCTTCTTTTTTTGTCCTTCTTTTTGATTTCATTTGTCTGTCTAAATGATGGCATAAATGAAATGTTTTCTTTGACAGGTGAAATGTCTTGTGTTTTTGTTGTTGTTGTTATTGTTGTCGTTATTATTATCATCTATTTAACAAAAAATAGCAATTCTCCGCTGTTGCTTCAGAGATTGGTGGAAATTTATTTGTACTGTAAGCAGAACAACTATATTTAGTAACTTCACCAAATTGTTTAATTTTCTTTTAAAAATTGAAAAGATTTTTAAGATTTTTCAAGAATTGAAAACAAAAGACTTAAGCAAGAAACTTTTTAGCCTATAAAAAGGAGTTGCTCTTGTTGAAATAAAAAAAATATCAAAAGACTTAAGAAATAATTGAAGAAATTACATCAGTTCTTTTTATTGTAATTTTTTTCAAAGCCAGAGAAAGAAATATGCCCTACCCATCTCCACTACCCTCTATGCATCTCAATTTCACGAAAGTAAAAATATTTTGGAGAAAAAGTGAAAGGCCTTTGCAAATCCTAAGAATTTTACCAAAACAAAAAATAAATAAATTTCAAAAATCAACCATAAATCGGATAAAATGCGATAAAATTTTTAAAGGAGGTTTTTTGGACCTAGTAGGCGCTTTAGCTATTGCACCAAGCATTCCAAAACAGTTGTCGTTATGGTCGCGTAACCTTTGGGACTGGAGACATAGCTTCAAATAAGCAAAAATAAGGTGCTCTATATAAATCGGTCAAAATCGGATAAAAATGGACCTAGTTAGGGAAATGGACCTATTGCGCTGGATAGCTATTGGGCCAAGGATTCCTAATCAGTTTTGGCGCTCGGTTAATCTTTGGGACAGGAGATGTAGCTGCAAATTAGTAAATAAAAAAAAAAGCGTTTTACATACATAAGTCGGTCAAAATGGGATAAAAAGTGGACCTAGTGGATAAAATGGACTTAGTGGGCTGGATAGCCATTATCTATAACATTCCAAAACGGGTGTCCTTACTGCAGAGCGTTACTTAGAACCGGAAATATAGGTGTCGAAGCTAATTGTTTTATTCGAATGAAATTGTGGATAGAAAAATTTTAATAATTCTCATTGAGTTCATGTGCCTATATATTGTATATAAAGGCAACAAAATGTCGTATTTTTCGCAAGTTGCATTGCTTTGGTAGATGACTGACATCTTTTGGTTGATGACTTGCATTTCTTGGGTCGATGACTTGCATTTTTTGGACGATGACTTGCATTACTTAGGTCGATGATGACTTGCTTTTTTTGGACGATGATTGGCAGTTTTTTGGTCGATGACTTGCATTTTTCTGGTTGATGACTTGCATTTTGCGGACGATGACTGGCATTTTTTGGTTGATGACTTGCATTTCTTGGGTCGATGACTTGCTTTTTTTTGGACGATGACTGGCATTTTTTTGGTCGATGACTTGCATTTTTCTGGTTGATGACTTGCATTTTGCGGACGATGACTGGCATTTTTTGGTTGATGACTTGCATTTCTAGGGTCGATGACTTGCTCTTTTTGGTCGATGACTTGCATTTTTCTAGTTGATGACTTGCATTACTTGGGTCGATGATGACTTGCTTTTTTTTGACGATGACTTGCATTTTTTGGTCGGTGACTTGCATTTTTCTGGTTGATGACTTGCATTTTGCGGACGATGACTGGCATTTTTTGGTTGATGACTTGCATTTCTTGGGTCGATGACTTGCTTTTTCTTGGACGATGACTGGCAGTTTTTTGGTCGATGACTTGCATTTTTTAGTTGATGACTTGCATTTCTTGGGACGATGACTGGCATTTTTTGGTCGATGACTGGCATTTTTCTGGTTAATGACTTGCATTTCTAGGGTCGATTACTTGCTCTTTTTGGACGATGACTGGCATTTTTTGGTTGATGACTTGCATTTCTTGGGTCGATGACTTGCTTTTTCTTGGACTATGACTGGCATTTTTTGGTTGATGACTTGCATTTCTTGGGTCGATAACTTGCTTTTTTTTGGACGATGAGTTGCATTTCTTGGGTCGATGACTGCCATTTTTTTGGTCGATGACTTGCATTTTTCTGGTTGATGACTTGCATTTTGCGGACCATGACTGGCATTTTTTGGTTGATGACTTGCATTTCTTGGTTGATGACTTGCATTTCTTGGGTCGATGACTTGCATTTTTTTGGACGGTGACTGGCATTTTTTAGTTGATGACTTCCATTTCTTGGATCGATGACTTGCTTTTTTTTGGACGATGACTGGCAGTTTTTAGTCGATGACTTGCATTTTTCTGGTTGATGACTTGCATTTTGCGAACGATGACTGGCATTTTTAGTTGATGACTTGCATTTCGTGGGTCGATGACTTGCTTTTTTTTGGACGATGACTGGTATTTTTTTTATCTATGACTTGCATTTTTCTGGTTGATGACTTGCATTTTGCGGTGGATGACTGGCATTTTTTGGTTGATGACTTGCATTTCTTGGTTGATGACTTGCATTTCTTGGGTCGATGACTTGCTTTTTTTTGGACGATGACTGGCATTTTTTGGTCGATGACTTGCATTTTTCTGGTTGATGACTTTCATTTTGCGGACGATGACTGGCATTTTTTGGCCGATGACTTGCATTTTTCTGGTTGATGACTTGCAATTTTTGGACGATGACTGGCATTTTTTGGTCGATGATTTGCATTTTTTTGGTTGATGACTTGCATTTTGTGGACGATGACTGGCATTTTTTGGTCGATGATTTGCATTTTTTTGGTCGATGACTTGCATTTTTTGATACAGAGCATTTTTCTATTCACTTGAGGACAACAATTAGCTTTATCGTTTATAACTCCGGTACCAATTAACGCCTGACCGTCAAGAAACCTGTTTTGGAAGCCTTGATGCCATGGCTACTAGCTCCATTTCCCCCACAGTTCATAGTTTTCATTGATAAAACATATTAGTTTTTACAGTTCACTTTTATAAGAACAGTTTTCATTCAAAAAGTGAGCATTTAACAAAAATCGTCATTTTAAAAGCAAAAATCGTCAATATCGTCTGCAATAATAATTAGAATGTTTTAAATGGGTTATATTACAAACTATGGTTTTAGATAGCATAATAGAGTGTACTAAACCGTGATATTCTCCCCTTTTTTAATTTTCATAAAGCTTGGTAACAATTTAAACATAAAATATTTAAAAAGCAAGTAGAAATCCTTTGCCATTCATCATTTTCAATGTATGAGAGTAAGTGAATCAATCATACAAGAAATAAAATGATGAATACATTTTCATTCAGCTCAAGTGTGTATAAACAAGCTCCAGAACAGTATGACCATGATCTTGGCACTGCCCCCTAAAAACATTATAAAAAATGACTGTTAAAGTTCAATAATTTCGCAAAGAGAGAGACAAAAAAGGAAGTACAATGCAATGAGTTTAAAAATAGAAATTCATTGAATGATGAAGAATTTTTAAAAGAGAAAAACTTTTTTAACCTATTGACTGGTAAAAATTTTCTTTAAGTGATTAATTGTTAAAAGAAGACCTTCTCCAAATGGCTTCTAAACAAATTGTTTAATAAGTCTTTTGTTTTTTGCATTATAAACTGATGTTGCCAGCTTCCTCTACTTCTCCTTTTTTTTTTCGTTTTTTGCAAAAGAAAACAAGTTTTTACAAAGATCTTGAAAATTAAATTTATAAAGATGTCTTTGCCTAGTTTTATTAAAAACTTGTCAGGAATTGTTTTCAGAAGGAAATAAGAAAAGAACACAGCAAATGTGATGGAATAGAAAAAACGTTTTTAAACTGAATTATGCTTTCAACAAATATGTCATAATCGTCAACATTTATGGAGTCCACAACAACATGTAACGACATGCGACTTGACTGATGTTTTTAAAAGGAAAATTAAAACATAAAAACTGAAAAAGAGAAGCAGCAAACTTGGTTAAATGAGACAGAAGGAACAGCATGTCAGTGATGTGTAGCAAAATGCTAACAGTTTCGTAATAAAGCCCTGAATAGAAGCAGATTTTTTTAACGCAATTGTCTTGGCCAAGTCTATAGGATTCATTTCTGTTGTAGGACAAAATGATGCTCGTAGGTTAAGGTAAACTATTATTCTTCCTTGAGAAGAAGTTTATTAACAAAACTAAATATAAGGTTTGTTGTACTCCAAAAATATTGCAACAAAACTTTTTATAAAGTTTAAAACCATGATGAAAATTTGTATCGTTTTCACCGGGGTTGGCGACAGAATTACTTCTAGTCGTACACACCCTTACACCTTTACTCATGGCGTAACAGACTATCCTACTGGGATAAAATGAATCAAATCTAGCTGGCATAATTCATATGTCATCTATATCGGTAAAACGGTGATTGGCTATCTCCCCTAGTAGTTTTGTTTTTGTTCTTCCTTATTCGAAATTCCTTGCTGTTCTTAAGGAATTTAGGCTAATAATGTTGGAAAAGAAATATATGTCATGTCATAAATTCTTTAAAGCGCTTTAATCTCATTTAAATCATGACTCATTTATTATGTTATGAAATTCCTTAAAACAGAAATTAAATTGTCATTCATGAATTGCCAATCTTTGTTAACCAGTGAAGGTTACTTTGTTTTTGTTAAATTTGAATTAAATTAAATTTTATGAAAGTATAGAGAGAATATACAAATATAAAATTAATTTTTATAAATTTAAAAAAGGAAAAGAATTACTAACAAGCAAAAGCAATTCATTGTCATCGACAGCGACATGGTCATCGTCATCGTCATCTTCAACTCTTTCTCTAACTAATAGACGAAGCAGCATGATTGTCATTGTCATTGGCTGTGCAGCGTGCACTTGAAATATTTTCTACACTTTAGTGTTTTCAAAAGCTTAAGCGAACGTTTAAAGCCGCTAATGGTCATTTAAAAGAATTTCGAATATTTCAAATAAAATCATGATCTCAAATTGTGTTGCCGTAATGAGTAAGTAATTCGTTCTGTTTCTTGCTTTATGTTTTTCCGTGCGCAATTACTTACAAACGGTTGTTGGCTTAAAGCGGCGCCAACATTGATACGATATTTGTTAGCATAATTCGCTTATAGCCAATAGCCTCACCACCACTAGCCACCGCTAGCCATTCCCAGGCTATATTAAGAGTATCAATCAAATGTTAGATAGAATAATAATAACAAAGAAGCAAAGCAAAAAAGAAACATTGTTTCTAATGCAAAGAATTTTAATTATGATAGAGAAAATGATACTTTGTTCTCCGGTACGTATTTATTTATTTAAGAAAATCTATGTATGTATACCCGGTATTATTATTTTGTTTAGCCAATTAGAGAAAGGAAATTCAAAATCAACATTCTTCAAGTGCCATAAATAGTATGGAAATATTTTCATCAATTAGACACACTGTAAATAAATAAATAAATGAATACATACATAAGTATTATTGGAATGGGAAAAATATTAGAGAAAAAAATTAAATGAAAATAATTTATGCAGTGAGAAACAAAAGACTTAAGAAACAAGCATAACTAAATTATGATTCATACAGAGAATTAACTTTCAAACAACAAACATAAAACAAAAGACTTTAAAAACAAGTGTAAGACAATACTATACATTATTACATGATAAAATTAAATAAATACTTTTATGAAATGAACAAATGAAAACGTGACACAAGCGTATAAGCTTGTTGAAAAATCCAACAACTAAATGGCTGAAGGATTCAAAGTAAAAGTCTCAAGGCCTAGACTAAGAACACATGACAAGTATACGGCACCTTAAAGAACAAGACTATTACATGTTATGTTGGTAGATAATTAGCGTCACAAAAAAACAGTTCCTCTTGTGAAGCCAAGAAGGAATTGAGCTAATTTTTGACACGCCGTAAAGGCATAAATGAAATGAAGCCTTTTCCAGCGAAAGTGTTTTACATCGATCGAAACAAATGGTCAACTGAAGTAACAAGGTCTGAGCTCTACGGTGAGAGAGATAAAAGTTCTCATTCACTGTTTCACAATTAGTTTCTGAACGATGCCGCAAAATGAGGCCGAGCTTTGCAATGATGGAAAATTACTTATCTGGTTGCATATTTGGGGAGTTTATCGACCAATATTCGCTTAAAACAAATTAACTATTGTGTGCACCGGTCTTTTGTGATAGTTTGGCCCGGTTCTGGCGATTTATAATGTATCCCATCCCATCTGATACTGACAGTAACATAAATAATCAATTTTTAAGTTATACTGCTAGACTGTAAAAACGTGGAAAGCAAGAATTATTAACAAAAACTTTGCATATAACGGTCTATCCAATCTAATGTTATGTTATAACCATAAAAGTCATATTCATTGCTGCTTAAAATTCTAAGAAATTTTCGTTTTAATTTTAATACGCATAATTAGTTTAAAAAAAAGTATGTGTCTTAAGTCTTTTGATTACAATAAATAATTTTCCCACTATATATTAATGCAATTGGTAATATAAACAGGATGATGGTTTTATTACAATATTTTTATTAATCAAAAATTCCATACACACACACGAACATTTAATAAACAACAGACACAACAGCAGACAAACGTACGTATAGTCTGAACAGAGTGGCAGACGCGCAGAACATTAAAAAACCAAAATACAATTCATAATTTTTAAATATTACATGTGGCCCACATTGTTTACTTTCTAAGGAAAGAGGTTTAAGACTAAGACTAGCTAGATATCTGTCGGGCTGTCTTTCATAAACGAAATTTTAGAAATTTATTCTAAAAGAAGAACCAAACTTTTTATCATGTTTCCCACACTAATTTTTCTTTTATTTTTTTTTCAGCACTCTGGCGCAAAGCTGCAATGAAACAAGAAGACTATGTTACCAAGTGTCTATCTGGCTGCTTATGACCGTTGAGTACAAGTGTAAGTTAAGGTAAAAGTAACTTGATGTTGAGTTTAGAGTGTGTGTAGCACAATATCCAAAGAGAGAAGAAATTCTGTTCAGATAAAATTCTAACATGATTGTATGCGTTACAACATGTCTTAACAGCTTTAAAAAAGAAACGCAAGAAAAGCATAGAAACACCAGCTAGGCTGGCATATGTACAATGTACTTAAGCAAACATGCATGATTATATTACCTAATGTTCTAACACAGTATAGATTTGCATTTCTAAGCCATAAAAGTCATATTGTTTTACCCTCCTTTTCACTTCTCTCTTAAAGCAAAGATAAGGCTTTTACTTGAAGCCTTTTAAGTTTCCAGCATTTGCCCTGAGGTCTTTAAAATAAAGCCAACAAACAGAAAAGCCTTAAAATTTTATAGCCTTGTGTTTAATGTTTGTTCTAATATTTGTTTGGTTTAATAGAAATTTGTTCAAAAGGAATCAGTTTTCCTTTTACATTTCACTTCAGTTCAATTAAATCGAACACAACACTATGAAGTGAGGAGGAAAAAAAATTCCATTAATTTTTCTTTATTTTTTTGTTTGAAATTAAAATCTCTTTTTTTACCCACCCAGTTCAGTTGTGTTGTTTATGTGTCACCTTAATTTAGATAAACGCTCTAATTTTTCATTCATACTAATCGCTTATCATAAATCTTTCACCTTTTTATTTTGTTCGTTTGTCACAGGTCTTCTTTGCTGAAATATTTCAAAGTATTTGTCGCTTGCGAATAGAAATAAAACAACGACAACATCAAAGGTTTTCAAAGCCGACAAAAGACTACTAAAAATTCCACAACAAAGTTAAATATAAAAATGTGCGTTCGCAGTAGAAGACATTGAGCGAATTAGAAGGAACTGTATTGAAAGGAATGAAACACTGGGTAAGTGTAAAATCCATATTTAGATAGATCTTAAGCCTGTACAAGTGAATATAATTAAAAAATTATGCTGTAGGACGAATAAGAACCATTTTGAATTTAGACCAAGATTGTTTAGTAATTTTATTTAGTATTTCCTCAAATAACAATTCCTTCTGAATAACCAGCATATAGCGGCCTTAGCCGATGTGCTAATTGCTTCAAAATTGGCCTTAAAATAGTAATAATTGTGAAGAACTTCCAATGAACTCAATACTCTCGCATCCGACAGAAAATCTGCTTCTATATCTTCATCGATAATATTGTTGCTATGCCACTGCTGTGCAAACCATTACAACCCTTCAGTCAGAATTACGGCCTAGCTTCTTACACCACTCATGTTGTGTGCCTTAATTTTATACTTGAGTGGCGGGACCTACAGTTTAACGTCGACTCCGAACGACCGATTTTTGAGTATCTTTTCATGGCAATTTTATTTTACTCTCAGAGTTTTTGCCAGAAATCTGCTGAGAGAAAGTCGCCGAAGAAATATTTTTTTCACATTTCGTTTTGATGTCCTACCTGGAATACGAACCCGGTCTTTGCGTCTAATAACGAACACACTACCTACTAGACTACGGCGTCCTCAGTGCAAAGGATAGAAGGGATAATAGACCTGCTTGTGAGGAGACCACAAAAATCTGACCCGTGCAGAAGCTATAATAGGACACTGGTCTCTGGGTCCCCGAGTATGTGTGTGGATGGATATACTTTACAACGAGCTGTAATGAGAAGGAACAACAAACGAAAAATTTTTGGGCCCCCAGGACTTACGGACAGAACTTGACTAGTTAAAGGCGTTTAGGATAGAATTGCATAGTTTTATAAAACTATAGGAGTGATACAAACCTGTAACACAATAAAATCTTATAGAACTCGGGTTAGCGGGTAACTTCCTGTTCACAAGCAAGTTCATTCGGTGGCCCCTATGTTCCCCAGTGTAAGGTGGCGCACCCTTGTTATGATTCATTAGTGGTGGACTAGCTACGGATAAAAGTAGCCAGTTTCTCTTATGGCACATGCACCGCCATGCCCAGATCTTCAAACGAACTGCCAGGGCAGTGCAGGGCACTCACATAAAAGGTGTTGTACCATTTCCGTTTCTTCCACATTCTGACATCTTCTGCAATAAACTGGTGGGACAGATCGAGCTTGTCAGCCTTGTCCCTATAGCACAGTGTCCCGTTAGAATTCCTATTAGAGTTCTCTTGTCGAACTCAAGTAGTTCTTTAGTTTTCCTGCTGTCCACTGCTAGACACAACCAGGTATGTTGAACCACCTACGGTTTGTTGAATTCCACACTGCTTTTACCAATTTAAAAAAGTATTCTTTTAGGGGCGCATATCATTTTCTTCCTTAGACATCTCTGATCTTTTCCGTGCCAGTTATCCCTTGCCCACAACAGTTGTTTTAAATAAACAAAAGACTTAAGAAACAAACTTGACCCTTGGTATTTAAGCGAATGGCTGCTGTAGTGGAATAGGGATTGCTGGTTATAAGAAAAAGGAGTTAAAAACTAATAGATCCATAAGAATTACTGACGAATTTCTGTTTTTACTCACTTAAATCGTTAATCGTTTAAATGTGCCATAAGCTTCATGTAATTAGATATGCATGTAGGTAGATACGCAGCCATTGAAGTAGATTTTTCCGCCCTGCCAGCTATCTGACAGATTCTGTAGTTTTGCAAAGGAACAGTTTATCTACAAAAAACATCCTGCATGTAGAACTAATATCACTTTTTATAAAGTGTAGGGTGGGAATACATTTTTTTGAAATCATGCTGATGGCCTGCTTAAACAAATTAAGGCACGCGTTGTGTAGATCGTTTTTTTCATTTTTTGTGTCTTCCACACTTGGAGCAGTAAAACTGAATCATGTTAAATTTTTTCTCCATCTGTCTTAAATTTAAAAACCAAAGCCAAACCAAAAAAATGTATGAAAACAGTGTGAATATGGGTATGTTGTGTATCCACACACACACACTGTTAAAATATATAAAAAAAAATCTGTTTTTAAGCGCATGACATCACAAGGCAAAAATGTCAAAATGAGTTTAATTGGTGAAGTTTATGAATGTGTAACATTAAGGGATTGGCAAACACATTCATCCATAATAAAATCTGCTTTTTTCCCCCGGTTTTTTTAATTTTTTTTTCTTAAATTGTAGGTGCGTTATGATTTTTGTTAATTTTTTTTGTAATTTTTTTCATTTTTAATAAATCTTTTATACGCATTTGCTTTCTATTACTCATTTAGTCATTCATAAAGTTAGAAAACATTAAAAACAACAACAATGCAAACAATAAAACATAAAATGTTTAGCTGTCTTCTGTTGCCTTTTGTTTGCTTTTGAAACATATTTGACCTCCTGCGGTTGATTTGTTGGCTCTTGTGGCGTATTTTGATAAGCACGTGATGTCTTCTTAAAGACAACCAACCAACCAGTCAACCAGGCATATTTTAAAACTAAACATTACCTTCTTTTATTTTGTTTGTGTTGTATTTGTTTTTGTTTTTGTTTGCTTGTAAACCGTTAACAGTAAAACGAACTTTTATAATGAAATCTACGCAAAAGGTTGTCAACATTTTCCAATTTTTCCTAAATAATGTTTCAACAGTTTAACAACATATTCGTTTTCCTTTTCTTCTACCGGCCATCACAGACCTGCTTGCTATGTCACCAGACTGCAATAACGTTACAGAAAATGTCGACAAAGGAAGACAATAATACCGGTAGGTATGGTCATTCGATGGTCAATATAGGGTGCGTTGTACTCTACAGAAGGTGTTCCACAGAGGAAATCCTCGCTGTCGCATATTCTATGTATGTGATACGCCCAAATACAAAAACCTGTTAAAAGTCTTGCAGCAAAGCAGTTCCTTTAATTATTTCCCTGTTTCGCTCACGGTATACAAATCAAGAGAGAACTTCTGTGGTAATGATAGCATCTTTACCACCACCCATTTGCAATGGGCTTAGATCCCATAGAGGCCTTGGCGAAGCTGTTCTGTTTCTACAACAACTCATAGTGGTCGCTGTTTCTTATCCAATTCCACCTACGCTGTTTTCAAATGTGTGCCCTTAAGGACTCAACTGGCCTTATCATACTGATATACATCCCAGGCATCATTCCTCTCCATGCCAGTGTCCTTATCCAAATCAAATATTTTGCATACGAATTTTGGGCAAGGAATTGGGAGTTACCATAACAGGCATCCTTTTCTTCGTTGTGAAATAGCAGATTGTTAGGTTCATGGGAAATACACTCGGTCATGGCGATCTCAGTGCTATATTTTAAGCATCTACTAGACTATTGGCTAGGCTTCTAGCTATTCAGAAATATTCCGACCTCTTAAATGTTGTCATAAGGATCGTCTGAAACTTTGTCAGAAGACCAACGTATGGAACCACTTGGAAAATATTTGAATGTGTTCGCTGCTTCTAGGATCGCTAGGGAGGGTCTTATGCATTGAATAGAGGAGATACAGACCACTTTAAGAGGGCTTATTACTTAATTTGAATCTTTTTATTTGATGATAGGTAAGGAAGCTGTGTACCTCAACTCAAACACAGCATGCCGCTATCACATGTGATGGTTGTAGGGTATGGAGAGAAAAATTTTAAAACAAAAATAAAAACACCAACTCCTTTTGAGCTGTCAATCAAGTGTGTTAATAGTTTGTTAGATGGTTTATTTTTTCCTTTTTGTTTTTATTTTCGTTTTTTTTATTGCTTTTCTATGATTGCAATAGTTTTGTATGCTTCTTCGCAGCTTATAATGGCAGTTTTGTTATGCGTCTGACTTCGTCTCTATATGTTGTTGTAGGCAACATTGGTAAATATTTGCGTTGGTTATTCAAAGTATTGGCGCATTTTTGTTTGCTCAATTGCCTTGTATTTTTCTTCTACTTCTTGTTTTTTGTTTACCACATGACAAAAGTGTCCATTGTATTTGTCAGTTTTTAAGAAAACAATAATAAATAATACCAAGATGTGTTAAAATATTTAAGTTTTTCCAAAAAAATAACAAAAAAACAGAAATACCACCTCTCGAGACTCACCACATTTCATTTCTGTACGTATATTAAGTTTTAGCAAAGGTTGGTTGCGTTACCCCCCATAAGAGGCATTAGATAATATTAGAATCCCCTTATGTATGCATGTACATACATATGTACAGCTCTTTGAAATTCATTTAAACTTTGCTTTTGCAGTTGGGGCAAGTTTTGTATTTCATTTACAATTTTATTGTTCAAAGTCTTGCTGTTTTTTTTCTCCGTTTTGTTTGTTTGTGTGGCTTTTTGTCTAAAAATGGTGTTTAGGTTGTTGGCTTTTTTCTTGCTTTGCAATTTTAGTTTTCAATGCAACAAATTTTTTTTTTGTTTTTTTTGTAAAATTTTGCTTTGCATTCGCATTGGTATTGCAGACGTCGTATGGCAATTTTTATTATTCATGGACTTGTTGTTGTTTTTGCTTGATTTCTATTAAATATTTATGCACCTGTTTTTATTAAATGTGGGATGTTGTTATTTCGGTTGTCGATTTTTTGTAGCTTTTCTTTTTTTTTTTTTGCTTCGTTTGTTTGTCTATTTGTTTTATAATAAAGACATTTCAAGTTTTCAACCAATACCCAACTAGCAGTAGGTTGGGTTTTGTATATTTTTTTAGACAGACATTTTGCCAATAAATTTATTTTTTTTTTTCTTGTCCAAAAAAAGTGAAAGTTTTTAATAGACTCTTCATACTCGTATATTGACATCCTTACTGTGAGGACTTGGTTTAATTTTAGAAAGAAACTTTAGGAAAAAAGATTAAACAATTAAAAGATACTTTGCCTAGGGAATAATTGAGTTAAAGTCGTGAAAAATAAGGCTTTTATTCAAAGTTATAAACCTCGAGAAATGATATCATTTAAGGCCATCCAAAAAAGGTCCACAAAAGTTTGATTATGTTTAAAAATGTTTAAATCTTCTCTGCTGTTTTGAAGATCTTGAATTTAGAATAATTTCCTTTTCTCTTTTTATACAAATCTGCAACTCAGTAACTCATCTACAATCTCCTTCCAACGTGTATCATATATATTCACTATGTCTTACAGAACATGCTGTTTATTTGTCATCATGCTTCAATATCTGGAACGCTCGTGATTTCCCCATTTCACAGAATCCTGATGGAATATATCAGATTGCCGAGCATTCTGTTTTACCACCTACAGAACTCTCCACACGCCCATCATATTTTTTTGTAAATCAAACAAAAGACTTAAGAAACGAACTTGGCCTATGGTATTTAAGCGAATGCCTTAAGTCAATGAAAAGGGTTTGTTTTTCCACCCATAGGATTCACCACACACTCTTCATATTTTTATGTAAAACAAACAAAAGACTTAAGAAACGAACTTGGCCCATGGTATTTAAGCGAATACTTCAGTAAATGAAAAGGGCTTGTTTTTCCGCCAGAACACACCATCCACTCACCATATTTTCTTGGAAAACTAACAAAAGTCTTAAGAAACGAACTTGGTCTATGATGTTTAACACGTTCAGGCCGGCTTTGTAATTCATGCTTATCGCCACTGGCGGCTGCAGTTAGTGCTTTTCGCTCTATCGGACGGTAGCTATTATGCAGCATAGGCAGTCCAATAATGCAGTGGTATTGAAAATTATGAAATAATGCATATCTTACAAAGAAAACTGGCTAGTCTGTTTATCTTGAAAATGATCGCTTATCGAAGAGTGGAGAAGGAGTAATTAGATGTACAATCTCTATTAGTTGATTGGGGTTATTCTCATTGAAAGTATTCCTAATGTGTCATCCATAGCTTTATCTGAAATCAGATTTACTCCATAGTTTAGTATCGAAAAGCAATTGTTGTTTATGAATATCACTATAAGGCATTAGTATAAAAAGCTGCTCTCATATTCAATATGAAAATGTAAATATCCTTGTCAATCACTGAGGCTGTGTGGAAACCCATATATTTGACAGCAAAAAAGAAATCCATCTCGTCTCATTTAATAGAGAATTTTAATTAATTTTTTAGAATCATAAATTAATTGAATTCAAATCATCATGCCAATTTAAGTTTTATTATTATTATGGCACAATAATAAATTTCTCCTACTCGTATACACAGACACACTCATGTGTATCACATGCAATTGTCAATCTCGTAATCTACGAATTACTGTCAATTTATTTGTTGAAAAGTGCAAAAAAACATCATTTAATCTGTAGCCATTAGCCTTTTTTGTATAAAAAAAAGATTTCTTTGCAATGAAATTAAGTTTGAATTTTTCTTTTTTCCATTTTTTAGTTTCTAATTAAATTAAAATCATCATGTTCTGGTGGAAAAACAAAAACAAGAAAGCAGAAAAACGAAGACGAAAATGAAAAAGATCACTCACAAGAGTCACCATTAATAAATTAATCCTCAGACATGTGTATGGTAAGTTCAAGTGAAAATCAAAAAAAAAGAAAAAATAGAAATTATGAATAGAAAACCATTATAAAATATATATGTATGTATGTATGTGTGTACGTAGACTGGTTTAACAGCCAAGGTAATAACACAAATGCTTTAAGCTTTAAATTGGAATTGAAATGACGAAAAAAAAAAAAAAAAAAATTCAAATCATATACAAATGTATAAAGAGATGAAGCTGGAGTTGGCCAAAATCCCCCATAAAACAATTTTATTTCTAACGTATTAAATTAAATCATTTCATCAAGTTTTGTATACATACGGCGTGTACATGCATGTCCGTAATGCTTTATTACGATGACGATGATGATGACTATGACGACGCGAGGACGACTTTTGTGCTACATTCCATGAATTCACAAAGTGTAAGAAATTAATAAAATAAAGCACTTGGCATTTATGTGTCTTCACATATCACATCTAAATGACTGGCTATCTAAAGCATATGCAAGAAAATTTACTTACACTTACACTGAACTCAACTTAACTCAACTCAACTTGACTCAACTAAATGAAATGATTTGTGCTGCTCAAAATGTCTTAACATACAAATGTGTATGGCCAGAGATTGAGTATGGCTTTAGTACGATGGTTGGAGTAGGCTAGGATAGGAGAGTAGAGGGTTAGGAATACAAAAAAAAATCTTTTACTGTATCACATCATATTGTGATGACGATGATGATGATTTCATTTTAATAACACCCTGTCTTCAAACACATCTAAAAGACAGACAATAACTACTCTACTCTTGTATGGCATACATACATATGTATGCACTACTCTACTCTACTCTACTTTACTTTACATCTGTGGCTATTAAAACATAAAAATAGCTGGACAGACCAAAATGACAGTTACAATTATATGGACACTTAGTTGTATTACCATAGGTATACATATGTATGTACGTTCGTTTGCTTGTTTGTTTGTGTCCTCCTATGCATAATCGTAACTGGGAAGCTTTAAATGCTAAAATTCATGGTAATATATCAGTCATGTTAAGAGTTTATTTCTGCTTTTCTTATATGCTTTTCTTTTTTGCCTGGACAACAGACATAATACTCGCCTAGTCTAACTCAAGTCGACACTCCAACTCAATTCAGCTCAGCGAAAAAACTTAAACTATTTTCATGTCCAATCTACTCTATACACTACAACAGCCACTAGCAGCAGCAGCAGCAACAGCCAGTCAAACTATCATCAAGGAAGAATGATTTTTAATGTGTTTTTGTTTTTTTTTTTTCTGTTTACTTCATGCCAACTTTGTCTTCCTCATATACGCTTAACGTATTTTGTCTCTATTTCTCAGAGAGAGATATTTTCATGCATTTGTGTGTCTTTTTTCGCTTTTCATTTAAATCTCTCAGCAATTTTTGTTATGATTTTAATTAAGTTTATGAATTATGATTGCTTAAGTTATGAATGTTTGATGTCCGGCTATGGTTTTTTGTGTGTGTTTGTAATAGATGTTAGGCAAGGGGAAAAAGCTATTTCGAAAGAAAAACTTCCAACATTTAATTGCAGGCAATATGATGTTAATTCCTAATATGGTCATTATTCTTGCTACTGTTCCATTAAACATTCCTCTACACCCGAAATACTTTATCTTTATGGCAGATTTTCTTTGCTATTATAGGTACTTTTTTTTCTCTACCATATCCTAGTTCTTGTCCGGAGTTCTTACTATCAGAGGTAGTATTGCGACCATGTGATCAGTTGTATTGCCCTCATACTTTTAGAGTATCTATAGATTGTCTCCTCTAAGCTAGTTGTCTTTTCAAATTTAAGTGTTCTTCTCCGTGTTAACAAATGCATTTCACTGTCTAGAACTTGATATCCACGCTTGGATTTCAAGAATATATTACCATGATTCATTCTCTTTGCCACAAAATCTTCACGTTGGACTCTAGACAAACTCCACTCCCCTGTCAAAGACCGGTAATCAACTTCGGGTTTTTCAACAAAAGGTTTGATTGAGTTTTTGCCTCTCTTTATCATACCTTTCCAAACATCCGTACTCACTACAAAAGAGTTCTGGCTCCATCGCCATCGTTTAAAGTATTATCCTTATTCCTACATGTTTTAGCATTCAGCACAGGGTAACCTGGCAGATTCTTTTTCCCAAACTATCTTCGATTTCGCCTGATAAGAACCGATCCCTCGAGAATGGCAGCGAGAACTTCAGATGATTTTGTAAGGCCTCAGCTTTCTAACCCATATCGTTGTTGAGTTGAGGACATCTTTCGATGGCTTCGACTTTTGCTTGGAAGATACTCACTAGTTTCAGTGCCTTGCTTGAGCAGATTTTCTCTTTCAGAGAAATCTCTATTACCACCACCTCCTTATAATTGTCATTTCAAATGCGTTTTTTTCGTTTCTCTTCTCCTTCACCTTCGTCTTCTTGATCTATTCGCTAATATTCTATTCTGCATATTTGTTGTTTGTGAAGTGAACTCGTTTTGATAATGTTACAGGTTGCATGCCATGCCATGAATGTCTAACTGCTTCTTTGTTTTTTTTATGGCTTGGCCTGCCTAACTTGACTTGGCTATTTTTATTTTATTACCATAAGCTGTTGCTTTTAATACACCACCACTGACAGTGATGAGTTGTTGCATTAATGTTGATGGTTTCTAACAATTTATTAGAGCACGCATAAGCGTTTTTATTCGTTTTTTTTTTAAGAAATAAAAATAAAACCATCAAAAGACAACTAACAACCTTGTAGTACACAACACTTGTAGTGGTTTTTATAAGGGGGACAATGGCAGAATCTAGATTTTAATTTTTTGTAGAGACTGGTGTAGTATTTGTTTCTGTTTCTGCATAATGATATACCCGGTAACTGCATAGCGGATGAACCGGCCAGATGTGGTGCAACCATCGAACTTGCTGATGAATTGTCTCTTTTGGGGTCTCTTTAAAGACCTGGGGGTTTATACATAATTGGCAATACAGTTATAGATTCTGCTTATGCAAGAATAATTGGCAATATGTGCAGAATAGCACAAAAACTCTGGCCAGTCAAGGCACAAAAGAAACATACTCGGTTCAGTTGTTAGAATCATTACTGAGCATTGCGATCGGGGTACAAGTCATATGGGCCTTGAACACATAGCAATTGACTTCTGCAAAAGCTGTAGATACAGCGAATGAACCTGTTCTTCATGTAGTGGACGCGTGCACAGTACTATGCCAGATGAGGAAAATACTTCTTGATGTCTGCTACGTCGACAATTTAAGCAAATTAGTAATGATTGACATTCGCAGTCGCAATCGCTACATCACAACCTCCGAAGTGTTAATAGATAGAGAATAGAGGGGAAATGTTAAACTGTGGCATTAAAGTGGACTTTATGTAGTGTGTCTCTTTAAAACTTTTGCGTAGGCAGCTACCTTTACCATCCTATTTAGCATGTGCCCTATTGGAACATGTACTTGGCATTGCAGTTGTAAACTATATAAAATTTCTGTCACATTTGAAAACAAAATTCCACAGATTTCTAGATTTTAAGTAAAGACAATTTAAATGCTCATTTAGAAGCTGCCAATAAAACACTTTTCATAACTTGAATGAATATTTTTGTTGTTAATTTAAAGTTTGTTTTCTAAGTCTTTTGTTTCCTCCAGCACATCCTAGTCACTCAGATGCATTTGTACGAGTATTTCACAATATTTTTTAATTCTATTCTATGCAGTATATTCCATAACATTTTTCTTTTATGAATTTTATTACAATAACAACAACAACAACAACAAGAAGAAGAAAAAAAAATAAATAAAATCACATGCTCACGACTTTATCACATAAAAAAGAATTGATTTTTGCCATATTTTTTCTATCATTCTTGTCTGTCTGTTTGAAAACAATTGTAATCATGCTTTAAACATTTACTTCTTATCCAAAGGAAAAACAAACAACAACAATAACAGCAAAAAAAAAACATTGAAGAGTAATAAAATAAAAGCAATAACAACAATAAAACGAAAACTGCTTTAATATACGCAAGTTTTATGTTAACTCATGCCACAAACTATTGATATTTTGTTAAGTTGTTGTTGTTGTTGTTGTTGTTGTTCATTCGTTTGTTTGTTTGTTTATTTTGTTGCAATTGAATTATTCATATTGTTGATTGTATGACAATCAATTGAAATTGTTATAAATGTGTGCACCGAGAGATGTCTACACACAACAACAACCGTCTGTCTCTTTGTCTCTCTGTCTGTCTGTCTGTCGATCTTAAACAAAATACTTTGTGAAGAAGAAGAAAGAAAGAAAAGAGACCTCTAAACTTAAGGCTGAAAGAAAGCTTTGGATAAATATAAACACACAAACACACACACTCAGAGAGCCAAACAGATAGACAGACAGTCAGTTGTTTAAGATGGACGTTTAGTTTAGTTGAACAAACAGCAACGACTACTGAAGATGCAATATGAGCTGACATTTTGTGTAAAATATCTGATACTTTAACATTGACATGTGCCTGAAATTGAAAATTGAAAATTGTTTTTGATTTAAAATGAGTTTCAGCAGTTCTTTTCTCTTTCTGTTTCCTTTGTTTGTTAACGTTTTACTTGATTTCAGGAAGTAAATTGTATTAAAAAAGTCTGCTTATGAGATGCAGTAGATGGTTATTGTTCTCATCTATGAAATCTAGAACGTTTAGGCATTGAAATATTTAATATTTTTTATTGTATTGTAATTTGCAATCAAATTAATATTCATAAATGGAAGAACCTCTTTGCCATGTAAGTCCCTAGATTTCAGAAGTTCCAGTTAGCAATAGCCTTCTCAGGTGAAAATTGATATTGATCAGATACTTTGAAAGTTCCAGTTGTTTTGCTGGTCCTCTGATCTTTTTAAAATAAAATCAATATCCATACCAAAAATTACTTCCATAAATCGGGCAAAATTCGATAAAATTTTTAGAAGTCTGTGTGTCAGACCTAGTTGGCTGGTTAGCTACTGGATCAAGGATTCTAAATCAGTTTTCATGGCGGTCGGATAACCTTTTTTGTGACCGGAGATATAGCTGCAAATTAGTAAAAAAAAAAAAGTGTTCTACATAAATCGCTGAAATTCGGATAGAAAATGGACCTAGTGGGGGATGTGGACCTATCGGGCTCGATAGTCATAACCTCAAGGATTTCCTTACGGTCGTGCGTTACTCAGAACCGGAGATATAGGCGCCGAACCTTATCGTAAATACGCATAACAATGAATTTTTATTTAAATGGACATGAAATTTTAATAATTCTCATTGAGTTCATATGCATTTATATAAATATAGACAACATTATGTCGATTTTTCGCAAACAAAATACTCTATATACATAAATGGTAAAAAATTCGTTAAAATTTATTAAAGTGCAGTTTTCTGACTTAGTGGACTGGATAGCTATTGGACCAGGGATTCCAAAACAGTTTTCACTATGGTCGGGTAGCCCTTGGTAGCGCAGTTATAGCCGACGAAGCTAACTTTTTTATGCAGAGCACTTTTTTTGCTTATTTGAGGAAACCAATTAGCTTTGTAGCACTTACATATCTCTGGTCCCAAGTAACGCCTAAATTTTCATTGATAAAACACATTAATTTCTACAGTTTACTTCTATAAAACAGTTTTTATTTAGATTTTTTTCTAACAAAAATCTTTATTTTAAAAGCAAAAATCGCCAAACCGTCAAGCCCACATAAATCATCACATTTGGCATCAGTGCCTATGATGTCAGTGGACACTTTCGTGGAATAGTGCCATTGGGATCCACTCAGCCACCGCCTTTCGCAGAACACTCACAATGACCAAATTGAAGAGGTCACGTGATAAGGAAACCATAACAAATAGAGCTGCAGGAGTTACTCAACGTTATTCTACACAGCGTTATCTGCTTCGCAGGAATACCATTCCTTGTGAGGCTATCGGACGCTGAATCTCACAGAACACTCACCATGACCAAATTGAAGAAATCACGTGATAAAACATCGATATCAAACAGAGCTCCAGGAGTTACTCTACGTTATTCTACACAGCGTTATCTGCAGAATAAAATTGGTGAGTACCTTTTAAATTTTTTTATAATTTTTAATATATTTTTATTACAATGTGATTACTAACAACAATCATTTATTAAAAGTTCAAATGCAAAAGAATTCACAAAAAAAAAAAATTAAGAAGTGAATTGAATAATTATTATCCTGTCTGATACTTTAACAAAAAGTTGAAAAAAAAACAAAATGATAAGAGAAGTCAGAACAAATGAAACCAGATCACTTAATAATAAATGATTTAAATATGTTAAATACTTACAATAACAATAACAATTATTCTCATTAAATGTCATGCTTAAAGGATGCTTAAGGGTGGTTTGCCAGCAAATCCC
Organism: Sarcophaga rosellei; assembly: GCA_930367235.1. Taxonomy (NCBI): domain Eukaryota; kingdom Metazoa; phylum Arthropoda; class Insecta; order Diptera; family Sarcophagidae; genus Sarcophaga; species Sarcophaga rosellei. The sequence continues at coordinate 3,044,264 of OV884020.1, read as the reverse complement.
TTTAGAAATCCTTCACGCGCTATGAATTGCAAATTAATGAAGTGTATAAAGGGGGTAGTAGTTATATCACATTGGTTTTGGCACTTCATAAAAGTGTCAGCACTTGTATGTAGTGTTTAAAAAAATATCAAACAGACAGACAGATAGATATTCATTTGACTTTGTGTTGTTAATTTAATTTAAGCATTGTCACATACTGGCTCATGAGCTGAGCTGAGCCCATAAGTAGATAACAAAACCTTTTGAAAATAAAACATTGCTCCCTTTATTTCATGTCGCTAGTGTTGGTTTTGTTTAGTTCGGTTCAGAAATCGTTTCATTTATCATATTTAGTAGGGTTTTATTCATTCTTCTTTTTTTTTTTAGGGAAAACCAGTAAAATTTGCATACAACAAACATTTAAGTTTTCTCTCTACTCTGTACTCGTCTACTTGAAACTGACAAAACAATTTGTTCTGCTTAAAGATGTATGTTGCTACGGCGGCATTTGTGCATTCTTCATTCGCTCTGTTTAAGTAGATTTTTGTTTAGATTTGAAGGAATTTTTCTGTTATTCTGTTCGTTTTTTTTTTAACCCGTTTCCAGAAATCTTTTCTTAATGTGTTTACGTGATTTCTTTAGATTTCATGGGATAGTTTCAGTTACAGTTTTTGATTTTTTTTTTTCTCTCTTTGGGTTTGTCATCGTTTCAAAATTCTTTCTGGCCTTTAGAGAAATGTTAAATGTTTGTGTGGCATCGTTTTTTATGTTTTCCAAAAGGTTCTGCAGATAAAGAAAAAGCAAGGAATTGTCATGTGAAAGAGACAATTTGCATAAATAGAGTTGACTTTTCTCTCAAAGTGATAAATTGTATTTATTGTTAATAAGCTTGACGAATGCTTGTCAAGGACTATTTGTACAGAATTAGAAAAAAAAGAACAACAATTAGTTAAAGTCCATATACATAAGTGTTATAACGGAATTCAAAAGATTAAGTAAATCGTTTTGCATCACATCTGCTATTTTTTTAGGGGCCGATAAATAAGTCTTAATATTTTTAACATTTTCGGTGTTTTAAATTTTTACTTTATCACACACTAAATACACTCTTATAGAATCCAATCGCAAGAATATAAAACTTTGAAATACAATAAGAGATGCTTTGAAAAGCTCACAGATTTATTCAAAATTATCTCGCAGATGAGCTGGCGAGTATGATTAGATTTTTAGAAAAACGATTTGCTTCAAGAAGAATTGTGAAAATTTTTTTGGCCTAACACCATAAGCAATGGAAAATTTCTACACAGCTGCACAGACCACTAGGTCACATACATATATAAAACTGTCATTGACTGAAACCCATAGTGTTTTTAATAAATTATAGGCAGACACAATCAATTAAGCATTGGAGTCAATTTGAATATACGCTAGACATAGATAACTATGTAGATATATAGTCTGTCCATATCTTTCATTGAGGAAGGCCTATTGCCTAAACTCCAGCCTCTGATCTAACATTATGATTTTTGCCATGGTCAAAAAATAATAAAAAAAATAAGATAAAACACAAAATAAAATCGAATTATGGGTTGTAAAATAATAAAAATCAATTATTGAAACAAACAAAAAAAAAAATAAAAGAAAATTACACAACTAAACGGTACATTTATGACAAAAACAACTTTATTTTTTTTAATTATTTCATGAAAAAAATCAACTTAAAGCTGAAAGACATAATTTGCCAACGTATTGTAACTAATTAAAGTATGTCTTAAGTCTTTTGTTTATTTACACTCTAAATCAACAATTATTCAATATAACGATTAAAAATTTTAAATTTATGTAAAAAAAACAATAAAAATTACATTCAAATACAATAATAATAATATACGCCATCATAAAAAAAAAAACAAAAAAAAAACTCTGTTACACAACAGTAGCCACAACTATTTACACTAGATTTCAAGTTGAATTGTTGTTGAAAAAATACAACAAAAAAATAAAAACGTTAAAAATTAAAATAAAAACTGAAAATAAAAACAAAAACAAAAAACAAAAATATTCCGTTGAAACTCCTCCTCGTTGGTTGGTTTAACACTCTAACACGAGCTAACGAACACGTTACAAACTAAAGCAAAGCAAATGGCAAAAAAAAAGAGCACGAGGCGATTTCAATATTGGATGTCTATGTACTTTAAAGCCATAAACACACAGCCATACACACTCAAACTCACTCACTTTATATATTTAAACAAAAACAAACGCATTTTATAAAACAAGCAGACTTGTACAGCAGTTCACCCATACACTAGAAAATAATAACACAGAGAGAAAACATAGAAAATAATACGGCACCAAAAATTATTCGAAAAACTAAACAAAATAAATAACTAACATAACTGTATAGTGTGTAGTAATAATAATAACACACACACACACACCCCAATAAACTAATACCAATAATAACAACAGTAACACACAGCAATAAAATGAAAAAGAGAGAAAAACAAAACCCTGGTGGCGTTTGCAACACCAACAGAAAATTAAAATTTCAAAGTAAACAGCCAACCAAAACAGAGCAAAATTGTTATAGAAATAAAACACACAAAAACAACAACAACACTAACATCACACAATACGTACATACGTATGTATATAAACCACAATGTGAAAACAAAATGAATTTGAAATACATTGAAAATAACAACAAAACAAAAACAAAAAAAAACAGAAACAGAAACATTAACTACCACTACCTAAAACAAGCCAAAAGCATATTGAAAACATGGTAATAAAAATATAAACAAAAACCACCACCACACGTACCACACTTATACCAATGCAAACGTATTTATAAAAAAGAGAAAAAAAGAACACACAAAACTCTACTACAACAACAGTTACTTAATGTAGATCATAAGACAAGAGCGATCAAACCAAATACAACATGCTTGAACATGTTGGAACTTGTCTGCTGCATATAACAGAGATTTTAGTTTTTCAAACAGTATTGAAATGCTGTTAGTCATTCTATAACAACACACTGTTAACGAAACTTTTATTAACATTATGTTAAGCAGTGAAGAAAACCGGGTGAATAAGCAAAATCTACAAATTTTTGGAAACTAAAAAAAATGTGTTTACGGTCTGCAGTAAATATGTAGATTCGATTTCAGATACTTTGATTATAGTATACCACACGGTTTTTTGAAGATATTCTCTCATAAACAAACACTAATGCTCCTTATAAACCGGATACCTATTTATGTGACGCGATTTCTTAACCATAAGGCTGTTCATCCTATCGTGTGAACCAGTAAAAAGTAAATCGTTGGAAGAGCAAATCAGACTTTGGATTAGCTTTTACGCAAACACCAGACTGAGGGAAGACTAGGGTATCCTTCAAGTCGATGGGCTTTCTATTTAGAATAGCGCAGTTTCTGTAGCAATTACTGGCTAGATAAACTAGTCCAATATCTCTCGCATGTGTGCTTAGTGTACAATATCCATTAACCACTTCTAAAACGATACTGAGTATACATTTGGGAGTAGTTTCACATCCTCCCATTATTTATTCTTTTATCCTTAAGGGATTCTTATATTACGTAGTCAATTCTAAGCTCTACTTCGTGCTTCACGAGATGACCAGAGAGAAGGCAATTGAATAATTCCAAAGTAGGAATGGAGTCTTGCAGTCTATGGAGCACATACTGTTTGTACGCCATCCATTAAAAGTGAGCACCGTAAAGATAGGTTGACTCTCCACTGCGGCTTGATAGAACCAGCATTTGACTACGGGTATAAAGTCTCAAATCTTGCTCACTGTCTATTTAGAGACAGACGTAAAGCATAAATCGGTATAAAACTGAAATAAAAGATTTTATTTCCATCAACTCTGTTAACTCAGAATTTTGCTGTTAGTTTACTTTAAATTATAACTGTTGGCTTAGCAGTTTCTGCTAAATAGTCAACGTGCTTCAACACAATTTTAATGCTGTGGTTGCTTGTTATTGTCCAATTGGTGCGCCTTCCAACTTCGATCACCGGTTGTTGTTTGTTTTTATCTGCCTTTTTTGTTTTGCTTTGAAAGAGTTTTTCGTTTTCGTTTACTACCACTATTGCTGGTGCAGTGTTTTTGTTTTTGTAAAGTTTTTTACTTTTATCGCACAGTCAGCTCTTCAGTCTGTTATAGGCGCTATACCGTAAAACATCTTCTCAAAAGTGTAACGCGTTTTTCTCACGTCTCTTCTAGTGATTTCTGTTTTTGGCGATTTTTGTTTTCCTCTGTTCTTTTAATATTTTTTGTTTTGGTACATGACGTTACATTTTAAGCCCTTAAAAAAAATAAAATGCACGTGTAGCAATGAGTCTATAAGAGTGTATAAAAGTGTGTGTGTTTTCGTTTAAGTTGTATGTCATAAAGATTGTATGGAAATAACGATTTTTAGCGCTTAAAAAATTGTAAAAAAAACAACAAAAAATGGTAATTTTTTTATGTTGTAAAGCGTCGGTGGTGTAAAACGAAAGAAAAAATGTTTCATTTAAATTGAAAATCATTTTTATGGCTCTTGCAAATGCGGCAAAGCAAACAAAAATGTAAAAGAAAATAAAAAACGTAATGTTTGTGGGGTCTGTCCGCCTAAAGCCTCATTAGATAGTACTTGTAATGTTTTCGTAAACTTTTATAGACTTTTGTCCAACCATAAACTGCAATTGTTCATTTACTCAAGTGCTATTTGGTTGTCTTCTTCAAATTTTTTTTAATGGATTTTTCAATAAACGTCAAGAAAATAAAAGGCCGATGAATTCACGAAAAAAAGAAAGCAAAAAAAAAAATCGAATAGTTACCACCATAGCAATAAAACATCTTTGCAACAATGTTGTGCATGATAGATTAGCATGTTAGTTCAAAAAAAGTTATAAAAAGATGTAGTAACGAAACCCAGCAAGTGTTTAAGCAAAAAAAATTTAAAAAAAAAAGTTAAGAAAAGAAATATAAAATCTGCATAAAGTATGCCATAAATTAAAATGATTTGTAAGTGAAATAAAAAGGAAAGTTGAATTCAAAATATTTTCCAGAAAAAGAAAAATTTATTCAGAAAGAAAAAAATTAAGTTTCAAAAACAAAAATTTAAATCAAAAAAAATTGTTCATAAAAAGTGTAACAACAAGCATTGGATTTATGTGGTTGCTCTGATTAAGGATTACTTTAAGGTGAGCTTAACAAAAAGAATACCAATTTTTTATATTCTCATAGCTACAATATGTACAAATTAACTACCGTTAAATTATATATAATATATCTCATTGCAATAGCTAGGCTTAAGTTTTAGCTCTTTGTTTCTAAGAAAGAAAGAGAGAGACAAACTGGTGCTCGTACAGTTTGTTTTGTTTGTAAGACCTTGATTATTTGTATTAAAAATATTGTTTCCTCTTATCTTACCTAATTTTGTGCTTATGATTTTTAGTCAATCAGTTCAAGACACTGTTTATATTACATTTAACAAGCTGCAGTTGTTATCATTGAATCCGTCGATAGAAAATTTTAAAAACATTTCTGAACAAGAAATTTACTATTTTGACTCTCCATTGCATACCACGATAATAAATATATTCTGATTGATTACAGATTTTCAAAATTAAAATACACAAAAGCAAAAAGTATAATATGGTCACCAGATTTTTCCCAAACGCAATCATACTTTAAAGTTTTCATGTAAAAGTAAATAAATTGATGAGTTTGTGTCTTAAGTCTTTTGTTGTTAAGTACCACCAATAAGATTGTAATGAATTTTGTTTCAATTTTTAATTGAAAATGATTTCAAACAATATTGAAAAAAAAATTGTTTAAAAGTTTATTGTTTAAGTCTTTTGTTTTTCAAATACTCGATGTAATGTTTAAATTTTCCCACAAAAAAAACATCGGAGTTCTGCTTGTTTTCTTATAGCAAAAAAAAAACAAAATTATAAAAACCAAGATATTTGCCCAAATTTTTCTTTAGCTTCTTTCTAATCAGCGCATTAAGTTTCTTGTGCATGTCCTTTCTGTTACAAAAAGGTGCCGCGAGGGTGTTTCGGAAGAACTTTTTTACATTTCGAAATGGTCTTGGTATACCCAAGAACATATTTATGCAAAATGAAGTTTTGTTTATTTTTTGTTTTTAATTATTGAAATAGTCGTATCGTGAACGGCCATAAGAATATCGGTAGGCGTTAAAAGTCCCAGTCATAGATACATAACATAATTGGTCATTACAACCCTTTAGTCAGGACTACAATCTAGCTTCTCGCGCCACTGATGTTGCCTGTGTTAATTTTATTCATGAGTGGCGGCACCTACAGTTTAAAGTAGATTCCGAACCTTTCATGGCAATTCTATTTATTCAGAGTTTTTGCCAGAAACCTGCAGAGAGGAAGTTGCCGAAGAAATATTTTTTCATATTATCGTGTTGATGTCTGACCTAGTCGACTCCAAATGACAGATTTTTGAGAAACTCTTTCATGACAGTTTTATTTTACTGTCAACTTTTTTGCCAGAAGTCTGCTGAAAGGAAGTCGCCGAAGAAATATTTTTCATTTTTTGGATTTGATCGAGATGTTTGACCAGGAGTTTGACCCGAGGCCTCAAGTCTATTAAGCCAACACACTACCTGCTAGACTTCTCAGTCGTAGCTATACAACCTTTTTTTTTTTGTTTTGCAAAGGAAATTTAAGAAAAAAAACATTTCTGTGTTTACTGGATACAATTTTTGTACCTTCTCTTTCATTCACATCTTATTGAAATGTTTGGTTAAAGTTTCTCTAGAGAGCATTGAGGTAACAGCAGACACATGTATTGTTCACATCTTGTTAATCTTAACCAAATTTGTCAAGGCTGCACTCTTGCTGCACTCTTTTTTCCCCCAAATGTATATATGTATAAGGAAAACTTTAAAAAATGTTTGCTAAATGTGTAACAAGTACATGTGTGGTCAATGCAATTTGTCCAACGTCATGTTATGTTAACAATTTGTTAAACAATTTGTTACAATTTTATAATGTTTTGCTTTGGTAACAACAAAAACACAACTTATGTATGCTTATGTATGTACATGAGGTACATGAACAAGACATTTTTATCTAAAGTATGTTTATATGTATTTTTAAAAACAGCATAGAAGATAAAGAGCAAATGCAACAAAAGCAAAAGCAGAAAAACAATTCAAATAGGCAATGTTAAAACATCAAAATTAAGGCGAAAAAAACAGGATATTTATGGTTAAAATATTTAAAAGACAGATAATAGTCATGTTAGCTAGCCCAAGATAAGAAATTAAAAGCCCACAAGAAAAGGAAATAAAAATATTTATATTTAAAAAGGTTTTAAAAGTTGTTGACATATACATTTGTATGTATGTATATGGTCATTACAACCCCTCAGACAGCATTACGACCTAACTTCTCCATTACAACCCTTTAATCAAATTTACGGCCCAGGACCCAAGTTGTTATACATGAATGGCGGAACGTACAGTTTAACGTAGACTTCAAGCAACAGATTTGAGAAGCATTTGCGTGACAATTTCTTTACTCCTAGAGTTTTTGCCTGAAAGAAGAGGAGATGTAGAGTAGATGTATTACAGAGCACTAGGAGATAATGCCAGAAGGATTGGCATGCATATGGATGAATGGAAGTCGCTTTTTCAGCTGTCCAGTCCTGAAGGTCCAACGCCGTAGAATCAACTCTTCCGCATATTGAACCTTAGAACTTCTTTAGGTACCTTGATGTGGAGATGCGGCTTTACTGTTAAAGTAATGATGAATATTTTAGTTCATGTTCGGTACCTACTCCAGTTTTTTACACAATCATTGTAATTTAAAAGCAAATCTATGCGACAAGGCCTAAAATAATTAAACAAAGTTTGGAGAACTTCTCGGTATTTAACTATTAAGAAAGTATTTGAATCACAGTGATCTGGGAATCGTGTAATAGAGCAACTAATTGTATTAACACAATATTATTATTTTTTCACGAAAAAAAGTAGTTATAGTAGTAGTAGTTAAAGGAGTCTGTGTCCTAAGTCCTTTGTAGTTATCCTTTTGCATACTATCAGTAGGTAGGAAAATTTTTTTTTTAATTGTAATCTGTTCTCGCCGTAGTCTAGTAGGCAGTGTATTGACTTCTGAGATGTGAGGCCTCGTTTCAAACCCCAGGTCGGACATCTCGATGAAATCCAAAAATTTGAAAAAAATATTTCTTCAGCGACTTCCTCTCAGCAGATTTCTGGCAAAAACTCTGACAGTAAATAAACCTGCCATGAAAAAGTTTCTCAAAATCTGTCGTTCGGAGTCGACGTTAAACTGTAGGTCCCGCCACTCATGTATAAAATTAACTCACACAACATGAGGGGTGTTGAGAAGCTAGGTCGTAATCCTGACTGAAGGATTGTAATGCCCATTTATATACATATGTGTGCATGTGTGTATGTATAATTCAGAATTATTCCAAACAGAATTTGAATAACTTGTTACAAAATCGAAGTAAATTTTGTTTACAATTTAAATTACATTCTTTATCCAGCACGTTATAGCCAAGAATAATTTCTTGGTAACTCTTTAGTGGACCAATTAGTTCGTGACAACAGATATGCAAAAGACAGTGAAGTATTGCTTTGTAAAAATGAGTTAATCCAGGCTATTAGTTTTCAATGGTAGTATTTACGATGCCATTTCAAACTCCAATTTGCTCAGTTCTCACTGCATGTCATCCAAAATTATGGTCACGGACGTTATTCTTCATATAGCTTTGGTCATAATACTGTCTATGACCGATCACCTTAAGGACGATAATGAGTAGGCATGTCAGTCTCTGAAATGCACATTTAAATGTCCGCCTTGTCATATTCTGGTGCACAATGCTGTATGTAGGATTCGTACTTGGTTTAAGCCTAGAATTGTTTTTCAATACTTTGTTTAACAAAGAATCACAATCTTTTGTTTCATGTTGTTTTTGTTAAATCCTGTTCATAATTTAAAATCTTTTTGTTTTAAGTTGTCAAATACGTACTCGTATTTCAAAAGAATGAAATGAAATTTATAACAATAAAACCGATTTGATCTTGTTGTATGAACGTATTTAATTCTGGTTTTTCAAATTAAATTTGAAAATAAATTTTAAAAACACATTTTAAATGTTACCAAAATATCAAACACAAGATTAATGTGTAACATTAATTTGATTCATTTTTTATTTTCTGATTTTCTGTTGTTGTTGTTGTTGTTCTTAGCAAACAATGATGACTGTTTTATGGTTAACTGTTAAATAAAAATGAGATACAAGCTCAAAAACCGGTACAATTAGAAACGATTTGAAAACAATTTCATATTAAAACGAAATAAAATTAAGATAAGCAAAATTAAAAACTGACACTCTTTAGTAGCGGCTCTACAACAAAATAGAGATCTCGACCAAGAAGACATTATTATTTAAAAAAAAAAAAAAAAAAAAATTTCTAAAGCCAACGTTCTTAATGTTCTTGAATTACTGAATTTGAATTTATTTTTATTCTAAAGTGATTTAGTATTGAGGTTCAGTTTTTCGAAATATTCAAATTATTTCATAAACAATATGAACCAATAATGAAATGCTCATAAATCACGGCCTATAGAATTTATTTTAAAAAAACAAACAAGCATTTCTTTTTAAATCTTTAGAGTTTGATAAGCATGAAGAAAAAAAATAAGGAGAATATTTTTTCTTTTAATAAATTATATACCGATACAAAGTATCGGATTTCCTAAATCGATTTATATTTTTTATTGTAGTACCGCGAACCAGCGGCTAGTGTTAAAAGCTTAGAAATCTAGGTTACAGTTAATTTCGTTAACAACCAATGAAAACCAATAGGCCTCGATTTTATTATTATTTTTTCTAAATTGCTTTCACAGCTGAAATCTGTAACAATGTGTGTTATTAATTCATCGCGTTAATCTGATTATTTAAATATTATCGACATTAAACCGATTAATACATAATTACGGTGATTAATGCACGTGGCGCTATTCAAGTTTGAAAAGCAATAAATTCCGACCGAAATATTTTAAGGATTCCTTTATTAGGGTTCTTTATTTTGATACTGTTTTTTTTTATCGAGGATAGTCTAGATGTCGTGTTAAAAGATCTATAAAATGTTTTAATCGTCACACCGTCAGATACGGGCAGATGTAGGGAATATTCGGCATGTTCTTTTGCTCTCTCTTTAACGAGCTATAAAGCAGTTGAAAGTCTTCGTTAGTGTAGGAGTTCCAGAATTAAATATACTGAACACATGTTGAAAACCACAGGTATCTTTCAAGCGCAAATCTCCATCATCGTAAAATGATCTCTCTTGAACGGAGAATACGAAAAACGGCACTCAGCAGTAATTGAAAGTCAGGCTGCCATTCGAGTTCTTGTATGTTTAAGTTGAAAATAGTATGGGCTGGTCTGGCGAAAATAAATCATGCACAGTATGTTGAGCTACTTTCTGACGAGTCCCAAACTCGTGGCTATTAGTGACTATAAGCGAGTAGTTAACCTAGTAGGGCCAGCAGCATTCCTGGAGAAAATGATATATTCCGTGAAAGAGAAAATGGAGAAACGTTGAAATTCTTCTCAAACCGAATTGATTTCAGATAATCCGAGCTTGTATTGGATAACACAATAGAAGAAGATTTGAGGATAATAAGCAACAGTTTTATAATCAGGCACTGTTGACCCACAAAATACTTTTGCAGAATGGGGATTGCCTCGAGCTTAATATTTCGATACTGTGGTAAAGAGAATGAATCATTCGAACAAATAATTGGAGCCTGTGTTGCATTAATGCAGAAAGGAAGAGCGAACAGTTGCAACCCTTCAGTCAGGATTACGACCTAGCTTTTCATACCACTTATATTGTGTTCGTTAATTTTATACAGGAGTGGCTTGGACCTACAGTTCAAAGTCGAATCAGAACGACAGATTTTTGAGAAACTTTTCATGGCAATTTTATTTGCTCTCAGAATTTTTGTCAGAAATCTGATGAGAGGAAGTCACCGAAGAAATATTTTCATATTTTCGTTTTAATGTTTGACCTTTGGTTTAAATCGAGACCTTACATCTAAAAAGCCAACGCACAGCATGCGGAAGTCTATCATGGCAATAGGTTTAGAAGTGATATAAGAAGGACATTTTCTACCGACAAAGAGCCGTATTGTAGACTCTAAAGCCACTAGAAGATCTTCTTCTATAAAACAAATTTTATTTACCATATAAAGGGTTAATGCTTACAAGTGTAGTGTAGTGTAGTGGCTAGAACATTATTAACTTGTATAATTTGTTGCTGGTTATTCAGTTTTTTTTCTTTGTTCTTCTACGGTTTTCGTTAAAAAAAAATATTTTCATTCATTCATTCATATAATCAAAGTGTCTATTTTGTTGTTTGTCTTTGTATTCTGTAGTTAGTTAAACTAACTGCAGTTTACAGTGTGGCAGCAAGAAGTACAGTATCTCTGTTGGTATGGTGGTGACTTTATGTAAAATTTATGTAAATACGATTTGTTTTATAACACAAAGCTTATGTTGCATATTAAATAGAATTGTTTACTTATTATTATTTGTAATAATAATAATAATGCATACGTACATACGTACATACATACATGCATACATACATAAATGTATGCATAATGTTTTTATTATTGCTATTGCTATTACTATTGTTGTCGCTGTCCCTGTTGTTGTTGTTGTTGTTGTTTTATGTTTTAAAGAAACAGAAATACTAATGACATTTGAATCACTGCATTTACTGGCTACTTGTTTTTGCCTGTTGCCTGTTCAGTGTTTAGTGTTTCTTTTCGTTTTCTTAATATTTCGTTTATCAATTTAATGTTGCATTGAGTGGGCTGACTGTTGGCAATAAAGAGGCTTAAAAAATATTGAAGAAAAAAAAAACAAAGAATTATTATTGAAATTATTATTATTGAACGAAAATTTATTGTCTATAGCCACAACAACAACAACATCATACAAAGCAATGGCAATATCCTGTGTTGTGTTTCGTACAGTTTTGGGGTTATAAAGTTTAAGTCTGCTTTGCTGACTGAGCGATCGATCGATCGATCGACCGTTGGTGCGTAATAAAATTGTTTGTCATAAATTTTGTTAATCATAATAAAAAAAATGTTTCTTTCTTTCTTGTTTTGTACTTTTTGGTAACCGTAAATCATATACTAAATTACCGTTAGCAGGTATTTCTCTTTTTTTTTTTTTTTGTTTTTTTGGAAATTTATAAAGATTTGGTAATAAATGCGTCAAAGTAGTTGGCAAAACATTGTTTGAAATTAATTAAAAACCATAAAATTTTATATGAATTCAATGGAAAGCGGAAATTTCACTTTAAATTATTACACGACGGTGTACCTTTTCTTTTAATAGGTTTTTTACCTTTGAAGTTAAAATTTGACACCCAAATATTGAGCACATGTTTTGACACTTCAAGACAATTGTTAAAAATAAATCATCATTCGATTAAAACAAAACCACCCACCAATACATACTCCATTCAATTTTTAAGTAAAGGAACTGTAGAATTTAAAACATGTTTCCTAACTAACACCACAGTTCCTCACATGATACGCATTCATCAGTTCATTCTTATGGTGTTTTCTTTTCTACAAAGAAAATGTCACCCTCTTACAAGGTGCATTAAAAAAATTGCTGACCAACCCTGTTATAATGTAATTTTTATTTGAGATGAACATAACACAAATATGAAAAAAGGGTATGCCCCGTGCCCTTAAAAATATATTGTATTTTTTGATTTGTTTTCAATAAAATATGTAAACATGAAAAAGGTGTTGCCAGATCACTAATTATTCGATATAATTTTTTTAGGGCTTGTTTTTATAACCAAATAAAATTTTTTTAACACAGTTCTAACACTGAATGCAATTTTTTATATTACTGACCATGTAGCTTTAATAATGTAATGTTCCCTTAAGGTTACCCCACAAAACAATGAAAATATTAACTTCAAAATTGGATAACGACACTAGGCGACATTTTTTAAATTTCATCTGGTAGCCCTATAAAAAAACAAAAGTCATTTGCTTTACAGGGCATTATCAGCATTCTCGATTTATACAGGGCGTAAAATGCAATGCCCTCCACCATTTTCAAGTGCGAATTATTTGGAATAAAACACACCACCCTTTTAGAGGGAGAAACATTTTTAAGAAACAAACACAAAATTGCATTTTTTAAAATAAAGTGCACATTTTTTGGTAGAAAAGAAAACACCATTAATTTCGAACAACAAAGTTGTGGTAGTTTAGTAATAGAATAGTACATGTGGAGCTTTAAATTTTGTCAGTTATTAAGGATTTATTTTGTCAATATATTGATATAACTGAACACAGCAGGCTACATAATATCGCTTGTAATTCTTGATAAAGCGCACGACGTATATTTACAAATTCAAAAAATGCGTTTGCGGACCTGGTGAGCTAGATAGCTATTGGATTAAAGATTTCAAAACAATTTTCGATACGGTCAAGTATGCATTCGGACCGGAGATATAGCCGACAAAGCTATCTTTTATACATGTACGAGCAAAAAAAGTGTCCTAATAAATTGATAAAATTCTATCAAATTTAAAAAGATGTGATTTTTTAAACTAGAAATGAACCTTGGGTTTCCGTACGGTCGAGCTTTATCTACAACCCTGGATATAGGCATCGAAGCTAATTGTAAATACGAATAAAAATATAATTTTAGTTTAATGAACAAAAATTTTAATAATTCTTATTGAGTTCATGTGCATTAATATGTATATATAAAGACAACAAAATGTCGTATTTTTCACAATTTGCATTTCTTATGTAGATGACTTACATTTTTTGTTGGATGACTGGCATTTTTTGGTCGATGACTTGCATTATTTTGGTCAATGACTTGCATATTTTTGGACAATGACTTGCAGTTTTTGGTTGATGACTTGCATTTTTTATACAGAGCACTTCTTGTATAATTTCGGAAAGCAATTACATTCGCCGCCTATATCTTCGGTCTCAAGTCAGGAAAACTGTTTTTAAATCCTTGATCCAATAGCTATGCATCCCCACTGCATCCGAAAACCTCACCTTTTTAAATTTTGTCGAATTTTACCCGAATTTTGGTAAAAATATGAAATACTAGGCGAATGTACTAGATACAGATCGCATTTAAATATTGTAGAAAAAGAAAGTAAGAATTGATTTTGAAAATCTTTCTTGTGGAGAGTCATTTATTTAGTGCCGGCTGTGTCATTTACGAAAACGATACCTATAACTTAAAAACAGTGATAAGTTTTCATTATGCGCAATTTATTTCCTAAATTGTTTTGAAATCGTAAAAAATTCTAGTCCTCAAAATACATACATTTTATTCTACACGTGTCCGTAATACAAAAGACTTAAGACACATGCATTATAAAAATGTCAAAAAAAATCCTTCAACAGCAGCCTACACAAACCAATATACATATAAATTTCAAAACTTCATATTTCTTAACACTTCACATACCATTTCATTATTATTTTCTCATCACATGTTGTCAATATTACAACAAATTACCATTACTCGTGTTTATGAAAGCTACTTTAATGCCACAGGCCATAGTGATTTGAACTGACTTACAGTCTACCACACACATTGTTAGCCAATAACAGTCTGTCTGGTTGACTGCGATTATGATTTGAACCAATTTCCTATGATTGACTTTGATAAACCACTTGATAACTCATTCGGTATGTTTTCAATTTTTTTTTCTGCCATTATGACACTTGAAATGTAAATGAGAGTAGCTTTGTTAACATTAACACTCTCGAGTGCTGCTGAACCTTATATGAAAATAGCGATCAAATCTATAACATTTGCTGAATGTGTTTGTGTTAGTAATCTATGTCAGTGTCTCGGTTTTTTTTTTTCTTTTTGAAATGCAAAGTGAAATATTTTGATGGTTATTTACCAATGCTTATCACAATAGAGCCTAAAAACTATTTTATTGTTTTGATTTTTTGTATTTCTATTTTTATTTTTTCAAGTTTTTTTTAATGTTCTGTGGAATGATAAAAACTAAACCACAAAAAGCGTAATAAAAACAAAAAAAGATTTATTTCTTTTGAAATGGGATTTTTTGTTCTGTTTTCGGTATTCATTAGTGATTCATTTATACTAAGTGTGTGTGTCTTAAGTCTTTTGTTTTGCATTAATGATTATTGCGATTAATGATGCTGTTTACTTAACTAAATGTTTTTTTTTTTCAAGTATGTTTGTTTGTGTATTTTACTAGTATCTAGAACTATAACAGTCTCATGATAATTTTGCAATGTCTGCTTTTCTTACTTCAGCGGGCAAATTTATATCAAAATCAGTCACATTTAATCGGTGCTGATTTCTTTTCTGTGTGTGGCCAAATAATTAGCATTTTTCTGAAATGTATATAGGTATGAGGCGCCAATAGCTACTTTTTGATGCTAACAATGAATCGACCCAATTTCAGACATTCTGTTCTTAAGTAAAGCTCATTACAGTGAGAAAGTCCTGTATCATTCAAAAGAAATGGTGGTAGGCAGAATAGCATGGTGTTGGCAGTATACTTGGCAGTCATGCAATCGTTAGAGCGGCTTAAAAATGGAGCCTGGTACTAGATATTCCAGACTTAACTTTTTGCAATTTTGCATGTTAGCGAAGCTAGTCTGGTAATGAATTGTTCCAGGGTATGTCGTTCAAGTTGCTTTGAAGGCCCTGAGTGGGGACTATGTTAGCTTGCGATTAATTGCAGTAAGCCACTCTGTTTGTTACTGGATAGGAGTAGGTTGGTATAGTATATTTGGTTTCCCGACCTTGTGATGTGTGAGATAATGGTGCTTCAAATGAGCTGATCGATCAGGCGATTAGGTGGAAAGTTTGCTTTGTAATAAATTGCTCCAGGGTATGTCGTTCAAACTGCTTTGAAGGCCCAAACTGGAACTATATTAGGTTGCGGTTAATTGAAGTAAGCAAAAAGGCTCTCCATTTGTTACTGAATAGTAGCAGTATATTTGTTTTCCCGGCGTTGTGATGTATGGGATAATGGCGCTTCAAATGAGCTGATCGATCAGGTGATTAAATGGAAAGTTATCTTTGCTTGGCGGCATAGGTGAGAATGCAGAATCTCTACGCCTTTATGGCCCAGATTGGAATAGGTACTGAGGCTGGGTAAAGGATCTGTTAGAATCGTGATGGATTTTTTTGATAGGTCATTCGCCTTAACGGCAAGTACCAGACAGAAGCACTCCTTCTTTCTGCGGGGTTTGGTATTACGAGTGGAACCCGTAGTATACATATCTGCACTGGTGTGCAGCGAGGCAGCTTAAGTGGTCTTAAGCAGGTTGTCTACTATGTCCTTAATCAACTTCTGCTAGGATTTCTGCAAAAAAATCAGCAACTGTTGTGAATTCCGCATTTTTAAGATTTACACCCAATAAATTTAAAAAAAATGCATTTCAAGTTCGTGCCTTTTTTGAAGGGCAATTTTTATTTTCTTTTGTTTACTTTGAAAAAAAAAATTAACAAACAAGGATAAACAAGTTCATGTTATTCTTTGTAATTTTTTTTAATTTTCAAAAATTTTATTTAAATTTTATTTAAGACTGCAACTCAAACATAGAAAAAACTAACAATTTTAATAATATTAAAACAAATCTCAGTTTAATTTAAAATAAGAAAACTCGAGAATAAGTAGTTCGTAGCAGCAGCATAGTTTAGTTTGAAGGAAAAAAAAAAGAAGCAACAACTTTGTAGAAATCAAGTTTAAAAGTCACGAAGCCAAGGTAAAATTGTGGCAGCCATAATAACAACAATATTTGATATAAACAGCAACAACGGTAGCAGTAACAACAACATTATCGTCTTCAGCATTTAATAGAAGAAGTACCACAACAAACATTAAGTTTATAAAGTGAACCAAACCCACGATTTGCTGTTTTGAATTTATTTTTGTGGAATCATTTTTTTTTTTTTTTTGCTAATTCATACGATGGAAAAAAACGTAATATATAGCAGCGAAAATACGAGGGTAGTCGAGGAAAATATCACTAAAATAAAATCAAATACATCTTAAAACCACTATTAGAATACAAGATCCACAGGTCGTGTCTCACAGCATTGTGGTTCGATAGCATAGGTTAGATTAGGATAAGTTTCTACTGCCCGTTAGTGCCAAGATTTCAAACTATGTGGACGATATAGCGACCGTTGATCATTATAGACAGATGGCTTGACATTCCGGAAGCAAAGTGCTGAGATGGCTGGATAATGCTGGTCTGACAAAGCTTTAATTAAACATAACTCGGCAACGGTGGTGTTAAGGCTTAAAATATAAATTGTACTCTTGCTTGCTTAATGCCAAATATCGATGGTTTTCATAGTAAAAAAAGACTGCTGATATAGGTTCATAGATTCTCTGCGTGAAAAGTCTCCTGCTCGTTCAGGGCAGTGACTAAAGAGGCAGTTGCTGTAATATTCGGGAAGATGTCGTTAGATGTCCACACGGCGGTGATCGAGTAACTTTCTCATACACAATGTGTAGTAATATCGCAGGAGAGATATTCACAATCAGTGTAGCTTTCATTATCTATTGGAAGACGCATCGCTACTTTAGATGGATATAATCTCATGTATCTAAATATTGTTTGGAAAGCTTTTCAATTCTGTCTTTCAGAGTTACCATTAAGTTGTACGTCTAGCCACACGTGAATAAAATTACCACTCACAACGTGAAAGGTGTATGAACCTGGTCCACAGTCCTGACGAGAGAAGCAACAAATGTAATCTATTATGCCGCAGGCACTTTGTGAGCATTTATTGATCGTTGCTTAAGGCAGAATATGCCCCTTTTCTGGCAAGTGTCTGTTAATGGACCACAACACAAGAAATTCTCCTGATGCCTTAAGGGAGTTTATATGTCGTCCTTTAGCTTTCGCACTATTGTTAATCCTTTGTTAATCTATTCTAACTTGTAAAATTGTAGGGAATTAAATAGTTTTTGTATTTGATTTTCTTAATACTTATAATACTTGCCACAAACAAAAGACTTAAGACACAAACTTGAAAAGCCATCAACAATTGGTTTCTTTTAGCTTTTCCTAGCCCACCTCGTTTTTAAACAAATAAACCAAACAGATGCATAGAAAATTTGTTCAACTTTATTTTTTCTTTTTCATAATGAAGATAATTATGATGATGATGATGGCATTCATGATGACGAAGCAAAAATGTTGTTGTTTTAGTTATTTGGCTACCAACTCCCGCATACAGCTGCTGCTGCTGCTGCTACTATACGAGTACAGATTAGGCAGCTAACAAAGCAATAATATTTGAAATTCACAACAAGTGTAGCAGAGTACAGCAAAGCAAAGCTTATTTTCATTTTAGATTTTCTTTACTGAGCTGAGCTGTGCTTAGGTTTTTGTTTTTTGGGGTAATAAAGGGGACAACCAAGTTGTGTCAGCTATTGGGTTATTGTTTTACAATTTCAGTTTCGGTTTGTTTGAATATTTTTTAAAACTAACATGAGCTTTGTGTTTCTGAAGGTAGTTGTAGTGGTAGAGGTTGTAGTGGTTGGGAATACTGATGGTTGCTGTTCTTATTGTTGTTGTTGTTGGCAACATTTTAACATTTTAATGTTTATTTAATTCGTAACATTAACTGTTCATTTATTTCACATGCAGATATTCTGCTCTTTTAGATTTTAGATGAAGATGCTGTGTCAGATGATGATGATGTTGCTCTTGCTGCTGCTAAAACCTTGGTAGTGGTTGTGGTGGTGGTGATGGTGGCAACCTTTAAAACATTTGTGTTATTGGCTTAACTTGTTTCTCCTTTTTTTCTGCTGTTGTAGTTGTAGTTGTTGTTGTTGTTTTTGCTTAATTTTATATGCACAATTTGGCCCTTTTTGTATGCTTTTGTGATTTTCTTTCCTTTCTTTTTTTTCCAGAGATTTTGTTCCGTTTTATGCCATTTGTTGGCTGCTGTTTTACGGTTGAATCTGTGGGATTATTTTTATTGTTTTTAACTCTGTGGCCCAGGAGTAAAGCCAGTAAAGCCTTGTGTGTTGACTTTATGAGTGTAGTATTGAACTTCTGGTTTTGAAATGATTTGTTTTTTTTTTGCCTTGCTTTCGTTTTGGTTTTCATCTTCCTTATGTACTTATGTATGTATGTATAGTGCCTTTAAAATTCGTGTGCATTGTTTTGTAGGTCGTTCTTTAGGTTTAGGTTTTTTGAAAAATCATGCTTGTAATTTTGTCATGGTCTTTCTTCGTTATAATTTTGTTTCGTTCGTTGCTTCTTCTCTTGTTTTTTTGCCATCCATTAAATTGTACTTCTATTCCAAAGATTTTTGTTTGTTCGGGTTTTGTTCTTGTTTAAAACGGTAATTTACCATTAAATTTGGAGCATTTATTAATCCACAAATACTGGTGGGAATATTGCTGGAAAAAAACAACAACACAAAACAGAAGCATTAGCCAATTTTTTTCTCTCTCCATTTTTTTTTTTACAATTAAGTTATAAAAATTTGCTTCCACAGAAAGAAAAAAAAAACCTTAGCAAATAATCAAAATAATGTTATAATTTCGTGATTTTGTTTTTATATTTTTTCCTTTTTTCATTGTACATTGTTTTCTTATGGTTTCTTAAGCATTTATTTGTGTTGAGATTTTTGTCTTCACAATTTGATTTTCATTTGTGATAAAAACAACTAAGTTTTCTAGGACAAAACCTTTAATTCCATTTCTTTCTTTATTTTTGGGGTACTTTTTTGTTTTTGTTTTTGCAAATCATTTACAGCGACATTCCTTGAAATCAGTTTCTTAATCTCTTGGCTTTAATTAATTCCTCGAGAGTTTTAAGTGAAATTAGAAATGTCTCAAGTGTTAATAGCAAAAACAAATAAAATAAAAAAAAATAAAAAAAACAAACAAACAAACAAAAGGAAGAATTTCAATGTAATACTAGAAGAAATAAAATATGTGGGTTAAAGAAATATCTACGAGATGTGTTTTCGCAGTGAGGCGCAACTGTATATATGTAAGCCTTGCACTGAACATGGGAAAATTCCAAGTCGATCTCAATATTAGCCAAAATAACAAAGCAAGAACTCTACATAAATAGGGCATTTAGAATCCTTCTTTTGCTTATCACTATGATCTGCAAGCAAGATCAGGATCAGGTATTAGAATATTATTTTTATTGTCACATTGCTTCTACCATTTATACATTATAGGTCAGCTATTATACAGAATGCCCTAGCGCCACTATTTTTCAAGAAAAACTGAACATTTTGTACAAAATTTTACATTTTTCAGTTAAACACAGAATATCAGAAAACCAATACAAAAGACTTAAGAAGGAAACTTCGCTTAAAGAAATTTCAATTCAATATCTTTAAAAGACTTCTATCTTTTTAAGTTGTAATCATTTTAATTGTGATTATGAAATAATCATCGTATTAATCAAAATACTTAAGCCACATGCCACATATTATCTCACAACAAAACCCTCCTCTTTGGCATATAATTTCATTAGAAATTCTTTTCAAAATATTTTATAAAGATGAGCTCATAAATTAAGCTTTAAACCAGATCTGATAGCAGAATTAAAATGCGGTCATTTCATAAGCGTTTTACGCTTTTAATCTCAATTTCATTTTTGAATTAATTTTTTAAAAAATCTAAAAATATAACATTGAGGTGCACAAGTTTAGCTCTAATTTATGATAAATTATGGCACAAGTTGTGTAATCCAGTTAAAAGAAATTAAATCAAAATGAAATAAAAATGAAATAAAAATTCAAAAAAAAAAAAAAAAAAACGAAAATAAATAAAATTAATAACAATTATTAATAACTGTCATGTAGACAGTAAAACAAATCATTTGTGTTTTTAACCCCAACAACAATGTAAACAAAATCCAAAAGAGAAGAGAGTTCAAAAGACAAACAAACAAACGAAAAAATCTCAAAAAAAAAAGCAATTCAAAAGCAAATTGTGTTCAAATGACATTTGCTAATAACGCTACCGATTTATCATCTTCGTTTAAGAAAAACAAACACAAACATTACGGATATTTATTTTGGCTCTAAAGAAACGGTTGCTTATGGCTTTTAAATCTTATTGTTTAAATAAGCTCTGCTAAACTGGTCTTATTTCTAAAGATATGATCGTAAAAATTATTAATTTGTTTCACTTTTTTTTTGTTTGTCTTATTTTTTTTATAAAAATTTGCATGACAATAGCAACATTGATGATCTTGATCAACTATGACGCCTTTACGACCATATAGATTTCTAAAATAGAAAATTTAACAAAATTAAGTTAACAATTTAATAAAAAAAGGTAGTGCATAAACGATGGTATGTGATACTACATGCGTCATAAAGAACGCCAAACTGCTGCACAGTAACTGTGCTTAGTTACAAAGCAATATTTTTCAAAATTTGTCTAATTTGTCCTCCTAATAAGTCTATCGAGTGCTAATAATAATTGCTTTTAATTTAATATCTGCCCTTAATTGAACAATAAATTTATTCGAAAGACCTGCACAAACAGTGCTATTTTCACTTAAAAGTTTGACTACCGTTTGAGATGGCCTTTCTAAGCAACTATGAAACCATTAAAACCTCTCTTTGATATTTGGCTGTTGAAACTACGTTTGAACACTTAAATTATTTAATAAAATAGATTCTCTTTTAATATATAACTAATTTCTATGATAATAAATAAATCATTCCATTTGTTTACATAAACTTCCCTAAACATTCCTTTTGTTTATGGAAGAATCTCTTGATATTTTTTACTTTTAATGTTAAATTTATTCTTTTAATCAAGAAGCGAAGTTTGTTGGAACACAAGATTGCATACAGACTTCACTTGCCTGATTGAAATAATAATATCAACATAGCTTTTTGCAATTGTATCATCAACTTATCTATTTAGAATCGTATTAATTGATTGCCTCTGTTCTTAAATATATTTAATTTAACCTTTTTAATAATTTTATTTTATACTTACCATGAATATTTACCTAATTTCATACTTACCTAAATTATACTTACCAAAGTTTTATATTACCAAGCACTGTGCTTATTTAACTTGCTAACCAGCTACGCACCTTCCCAGTTACCCAGCTTCCGAGCAGGCCAGCTTTCTAATAGCCAGCAGCCAATTTATCCAGCTACCCTGCTATACTAGCCAACTACACAGCTAGCTAGCTACACAGCTATACTAGCCAGGTGCCAAAGTAACCAGCTACCCTTCTAGCCAGCTTCTCACCTAGCCAACTACGCACCTACCCAACTATACTTACCAGCTATCCAACTGTACTTACCAGCTATCCAACTGTACTTACCAGCTATCCAGCTAGAAAGATCGCCAGCTTCCCAGCAACCTACGCACCTATCCAGCTATACTATCCAGATTCCCAGCAACGCACCTTTCCAGCTTTCCAGTTGCCCAGGTAGTCAGCTGCCTACCTGTACTAGCTAGCTGCCAATGCTCACCTTCAGCTACCAGTGTGGCCAGCTTCTCAGCCAGCCAGATACAACTACACTAGCCAGCTAGCAAGCTACTCACCTAAGCAGCTATCTAGCAATACTAACTAGCAGGTAGGCGGCTGTCCAGCTACGTACCTTCCCAGCTGGCCGAGCAGGCCAGCTTTCTAATAGCCAGCAGCCATTTATCCAGCTACACAGCTATACTAGCCAGGTGCCAAAGTAACCATTTACCCTGCTAGCCAGCTTCTCACCTAGCCAACTACGCACCTACCCAACTATACTTACCAGCTATCCAACTGTACTTACCAGCTATCCAGCTAGAAAGATCGCCAGCTTCCCAGCAACCTATGCACCTATCCAGCTATACTATCCAGATTCCCAGCTAGCCACGTACATAGGCTAGTAGAGCTGGGTGGCAGCTTCCCACTTAGCCAGCAACACACCTACTCAGCTATACTTACCAACTATCCAGCTAGAAAGGTCGCCAGCTTCCCAGCAACCTATACACCTACCCAGCTATACTTACCAGCTATACAGCTTCCCGCTTAGCCAGCTGCGCACCTACCCATATATACTAACCCGCTAGCGACCTACCTAGCTAGGAAGCTAGCCAGCTTCCTGCACAGCTGGGTAGCTAGCCAACTACCTAGGTAGTCAGACATCAATGTCGCCAGCTGCTCACCTCCAGCTGCCAGTGTGGCCAGCTTCTCAGCCAGCCAGATACAACTATACTAGCCAGCATGCAAGCTGCTCACCTTCACAGCTAGCCAGCTTCCCACATCGTAAGCTAAGCAGCTATCCAGCAATACTAACTAGCAGGTAGGCAGCTGTCCACCTACCTAACTTCCCAGCCTTCCAGTTACCCAAGTGGCCAGCTCCGAGCTACCTACCCAGAAACGCACCTACCCAACTATACTTACCGCTATCCAGCTAGAAAGGTAGCCAGCTTCCCAGCAAGCTACGCACCTATCCAGCCATACTATCCAGATTCGCAGCTGCGAACCTTCCCAGCTTTCCGGTTGCCCAGCTTCCCACCTAGCCAGCTACGCAGCTACCCAGCAGTAAAAAAAAAAAAAAAAGCCAGCTGTTCAGTCGACTACACACAGCTATACACCTACCTAGCTAGGATGCAGGCTAGTAGAGCTGGGTTGCTGCTTAGCTTGCTAGGTGGGGAGCTACAAAGCTATGCTATCCAGGTTCTTAGCTAGCCAGCTATCAATTCAGCTGGCTTCCTAGCTAGCCAACTACCCAGATATCAATGTAGCCAACTATCCAGCTACACAAGCCAGCAAGCTACGCACCCATCCACCTATGCTACCAAGCTATACACCTACCCAGCTAGCTAGCTTTCAAGGTAGCCAGCTACCAATATAGTCTGCTACCCATAAAGCCAGATATCAGCTAAGCTGCGACACAGTTATACTAACCTGCTTCCTAGCTAGGTAGTTCGCTAGCGGGTTAGTATAGCTGGGTAGGCGCGTAGCTGGCTAGCTGAGAAGCTAACTAGCTGGGTAGCTGTCTACATTGGCAGCTAGCTAGTATAGCTGGGCAGCTGGCTAGTTCGGAAGCTGGCCACCTGGGCAACTGGGAATCTGGATAGTATAGCTGGATAGGTCCGAAGCTTGCTGGGAACCTGGCTACCTTTCTAGCTGGATAGCGGTAAGTATAGTTGGGTAGGTGAGAAGCTGGCTAGCTCGGAGCTGGCCACCTAGGTAACTGGAAGGCTGGGAAGGTACGTAGCTGGACAGCTGCCTACCTGATAATTAGTATTGCTGGATAGCTGACAAGGTGGGAAGCTGGCTAGTATAGCTGGATCTGGCTGGCAGAGAAGCTGGCCACACTGATAGCTGGATTCCTACGGAGCTGGGAAGCCGACTACATTGATATTTGGCTACCTAGGTGGCTGGCTAGCTATTCTATTGTATTAATATTGTATTAATATTGTATTAATATTGTATTAATATTGTATTAATATTGTATTAATATTGTATTAATATTGTATTAATATTGTATTAATATTGTATTAATATTGTATTAATATTGTATTAATATTGTATTAATATTGTATTAATATTGTATTAATATTGTATTAATATTGTATTAATATTGTATTAATATTGTATTAATATTGTATTAATATTGTATTAATATTGTATTAATATTGTATTAATATTGTATTAATATTGTATTAATATTGTATTAATATTGTATTAATATTGTATTAATATTGTATTAATATTGTATTAATATTGTATTAATATTGTATTAATATTGTATTAATATTGTATTAATATTGTATTAATATTGTATTAATATTGTATTAATATTGTATTAATATTGTATTAATATTGTATTAATATTGTATTAATATTGTATTAATATTGTATTAATATTGTATTAATATTGTATTAATATTGTATTAATATTGTATTAATATTGTATTAATATTGTATTAATATTGTATTAATATTGTATTAATATTGTATTAATATTGTATTAATATTGTATTAATATTGTATTAATATTGTATTAATATTGTATTAATATTGTATTAATATTGTATTAATATTGTATTAATATTGTATTAATATTGTATTAATATTGTATTAATATTGTATTAATATTGTATTAATATTGTATTAATATTGTATTAATATTGTATTAATATTGTATTAATATTGTATTAATATTGTATTAATATTGTATTAATATTGTATTAATATTGTATTAATATTGTATTAATATTGTATTAATATTGTATTAATATTGTATTAATATTGTATTAATATTGTATTAATATTGTATTAATATTGTATTAATATTGTATTAATATTGTATTAATATTGTATTAATATTGTATTAATATTGTATTAATATTGTATTAATATTGTATTAATATTGTATTAATATTGTATTAATATTGTATTAATATTGTATTAATATTGTATTAATATTGTATTAATATTGTATTAATATTGTATTAATATTGTATTAATATTGTATTAATATTGTATTAATATTGTATTAATATTGTATTAATATTGTATTAATATTGTATTAATATTGTATTAATATTGTATTAATATTGTATTAATATTGTATTAATATTGTATTAATATTGTATTAATATTGTATTAATATTGTATTAATATTGTATTAATATTGTATTAATATTGTATTAATATTGTATTAATATTGTATTAATATTGTATTAATATTGTATTAATATTGTATTAATATTGTATTAATATTGTATTAATATTGTATTAATATTGTATTAATATTGTATTAATATTGTATTAATATTGTATTAATATTGTATTAATATTGTATTAATATTGTATTAATATTGTATTAATATTGTATTAATATTGTATTAATATTGTATTAATATTGTATTAATATTGTATTAATATTGTATTAATATTGTATTAATATTGTATTAATATTGTATTAATATTGTATTAATATTGTATTAATATTGTATTAATATTGTATTAATATTGTATTAATATTGTATTAATATTGTATTAATATTGTATTAATATTGTATTAATATTGTATTAATATTGTATTAATATTGTATTAATATTGTATTAATATTGTATTAATATTGTATTAATATTGTATTAATATTGTATTAATATTGTATTAATATTGTATTAATATTGTATTAATATTGTATTAATATTGTATTAATATTGTATTAATATTGTATTAATATTGTATTAATATTGTATTAATATTGTATTAATATTGTATTAATATTGTATTAATATTGTATTAATATTGTATTAATATTGTATTAATATTGTATTAATATTGTATTAATATTGTATTAATATTGTATTAATATTGTATTAATATTGTATTAATATTGTATTAATATTGTATTAATATTGTATTAATATTGTATTAATATTGTATTAATATTGTATTAATATTGTATTAATATTGTATTAATATTGTATTAATATTGTATTAATATTGTATTAATATTGTATTAATATTGTATTAATATTGTATTAATATTGTATTAATATTGTATTAATATTGTATTAATATTGTATTAATATTGTATTAATATTGTATTAATATTGTATTAATATTGTATTAATATTGTATTAATATTGTATTAATATTGTATTAATATTGTATTAATATTGTATTAATATTGTATTAATATTGTATTAATATTGTATTAATATTGTATTAATATTGTATTAATATTGTATTAATATTGTATTAATATTGTATTAATATTGTATTAATATTGTATTAATATTGTATTAATATTGTATTAATATTGTATTAATATTGTATTAATATTGTATTAATATTGTATTAATATTGTATTAATATTGTATTAATATTGTATTAATATTGTATTAATATTGTATTAATATTGTATTAATATTGTATTAATATTGTATTAATATTGTATTAATATTGTATTAATATTGTATTAATATTGTATTAATATTGTATTAATATTGTATTAATATTGTATTAATATTGTATTAATATTGTATTAATATTGTATTAATATTGTATTAATATTGTATTAATATTGTATTAATATTGTATTAATATTGTATTAATATTGTATTAATATTGTATTAATATTGTATTAATATTGTATTAATATTGTATTAATATTGTATTAATATTGTATTAATATTGTATTAATATTGTATTAATATTGTATTAATATTGTATTAATATTGTATTAATATTGTATTAATATTGTATTAATATTGTATTAATATTGTATTAATATTGTATTAATATTGTATTAATATTGTATTAATATTGTATTAATATTGTATTAATATTGTATTAATATTGTATTAATATTGTATTAATATTGTATTAATATTGTATTAATATTGTATTAATATTGTATTAATATTGTATTAATATTGTATTAATATTGTATTATATTGTATTAATATTGTATTAATATTGTATTAATATTGTATTAATATTGTATTAATATTGTATTAATATTGTATTAATATTGTATTAATATTGTATTAATATTGTATTAATATTGTATTAATATTGTATTAATATTGTATTAATATTGTATTAATATTGTATTAATATTGTATTAATATTGTATTAATATTGTATTAATATTGTATTAATATTGTATTAATATTGTATTAATATTGTATTAATATTGTATTAATATTGTATTAATATTGTATTAATATTGTATTAATATTGTATTAATATTGTATTAATATTGTATTAATATTGTATTAATATTGTATTAATATTGTATTAATATTGTATTAATATTGTATTAATATTGTATTAATATTGTATTAATATTGTATTAATATTGTATTAATATTGTATTAATATTGTATTAATATTGTATTAATATTGTATTAATATTGTATTAATATTGTATTAATATTGTATTAATATTGTATTAATATTGTATTAATATTGTATTAATATTGTATTAATATTGTATTAATATTGTATTAATATTGTATTAATATTGTATTAATATTGTATTAATATTGTATTAATATTGTATTAATATTGTATTAATATTGTATTAATATTGTATTAATATTGTATTAATATTGTATTAATATTGTATTAATATTGTATTAATATTGTATTAATATTGTATTAATATTGTATTAATATTGTATTAATATTGTATTAATATTGTATTAATATTGTATTAATATTGTATTAATATTGTATTAATATTGTATTAATATTGTATTAATATTGTATTAATATTGTATTAATATTGTATTAATATTGTATTAATATTGTATTAATATTGTATTAATATTGTATTAATATTGTATTAATATTGTATTAATATTGTATTAATATTGTATTAATATTGTATTAATATTGTATTAATATTGTATTAATATTGTATTAA